>JAKOOJ010000002.1:94728253-104728253 GCA_022577455.1 Arizona elegans | reverse complement strand
TGATGTTATTAAACAATATAGAGGGAATTAATGCACTTTTCTTGTAGAACTCCATTTTATATAAAAGCTATATTCCTTCAACTCTATTCCTTCTTGACTCTGGGCTGATCCATATATCCATGCTATTAGGGTTTCCTCCCATCTTTGAATAAGAATTAAAAGCACTGCCTTAATATACTTTACTGTGACTCTGTAATGGGGGTCAATCTTTGTTGTTACTCACGAATGTGGAACACAATGTAGTTTCAAGGCAATGACTGACGGAATTCCTGCTGTCCTTTTCTTCAATTTCTTCAATCAATTATGGAGGGGAAAACAACTCACTAAATGCTCCCCTAAAAGCATGGTGGGGCAGGTCTATTGGACTTGAGGAAGTTCTTATCCCTTCATCTGCAATTTGATAGGAATATTTTTTGGGGTGGGGGAATTTTCAAAATACCAAAAATGATATTCAGAACTTACCAACTTATCAACTTCATATCCTTCAGTCAAACTTACATTATAAAACAATAAAATAAATCATCTTTTAGATTTAAAGTCATTCCTTTATCTCATGTATGTATAAGACTTATGTCATGGATTCAATTTTTTTTCCTAAACTGATAGGAGACAACTTTCTCTCATTCTTGGGCCTCTGAATGTCCTAATCACTTTTCTGTGCTCTCTTTCCTCAGTTCCACTCATCCATTCCTAACATCTATAAGAACTGTTCTCCCACAAACTTTCATCTAGTAAATTGCATCTGATTTTTCCTTTATCACCATTTATATTGGGTGTAACTTGCAACTATCACCAGTTTGAAGATTCCTACGATCATGCATGCCCACCAAAGCCTTACAACACCAGTTCATACTTTCTGACACATGATATGATTCCTTTTATTAGATTTAAATGGTCTCCTTCACTACCCAACATAGAGTCATAAATTCTGTAAACTCAAACTACTTTTTTTCATCTGTGTCCTTCCTCTTTCTCTTAGATCCATAGCTACATATTGGTTGATGAGTTATGGTGGGGCTTAGATGAGGGGAGTGTGATTCTACTAGTCCTGCCAGATTTTTCAAAAGACTTCAGTATCACTGATCATGATATACTGTAATTTTGGACCCCTTTGGAGACTGGTAATTGGAGACATTGTTCTTTGATGGTTTAGTTCCTGCCTACCTACCTAGAGCATTCCTGTAGAGCAGGGATCCAGCTATGCTGCCTGGAAAATTCTGGGAGTTGAAGTCCACAAGTCTTAAAGCTGCCAAGTTTGAAGACTTCTGCAGAGAGGAGCAAGTAGGATGATTAAAGGCCTGGAGACTAAAACACAAAGAATGGTTGCAGGAACTGAGTATGGCTAATCTAGAGAAAAGAAGGACTAGGAATGACATGATAGCAGTATTCCAGTATTTGAGGGGCTGCCACAAACAAGAGGGGTCAACTTATTTTCCAAAGCACCAGAAGGCAAGACAAGCAACAATGGATGGAAACTAATCAAGAAGAAAAACAACCTGGAATTAAGGAGAAACTTCCTAACCGTAAGAACAATTAACCAGTGGAACAGCTTGCCTTCAGAAGTTGTGGGTGTTTCATCACTGGAGGATTTAAAGAAGAGACCGGACAGCTATTTGTCCCAAATTATATAGGGTCTCCTGCTTGAGCAGGGGGTTGGACTAGAAGACCTCCAAGTCCCTTCCAGCTCTGTTCTGATTGATTGATTGATTGATTGATTGATTAATGAGAGTCACTACCATTCCCAAATGCCACAAGAGGGGACTTGGAATCAAATATTATCTGCAGGTGGTCCTCCCATACAGATAGAAGAACCACATTCTTAGAGCCTATGGATTAAGGCATCAGGCTAGAAATCAGGCAATTGTGAGTTGCAGTCCTACTTTAGGCATGAAAGCTGGCAGTTGTTCGGAGAACCGGAAAATTCCATCTCTGACTGGCCCTGCCCTCATCTATTCTCTGCCTCCAGAGTCCCAGCTGATCAGCAGGAAATGGGGATTTTGCAGTAACCTTCCCCTGGAGTGGGAAGGGAATGGTGATTTTATAGTATCCTTCCCCTGGAGTGGGGTGGGAATGGATCTTACAGTATTTTACAGTATCTTTCCCCTGCCATGCCCACCAAGCCATGCCCACCAAATCATGCCATCCCCACCAAGCCACGCCCACAGAACCGGTAGTAAAAAATTTGAATTCCACCACTGATCTGAATTGTGATGCATTTCATTTGTTTGATGCCATATGACATCTTGGTTTTTTGATTATAGTACTATAATTGCTGAATTGTTTTTGATCTATTGATAGTTTCTGATAATAGATTATTGTGTACTTGTATGATGTCACATAGGAATCAACTGAATGCAGTGGTGTACAAGCACTTATTATAGTAGGAACATGTATCTATTTTTTATTTATTTCATTTAATGTATAGTTCAAAGTTTTTTACACGTTACAATTTCAACTCACTATTTTACATAAAGATCCAGAGATATTGATCTCTGCCACCTATCAAGTCTTTAATTGAATGTGTCTTTCACATAATGCTTTTAGTTAGCCAGTGGTCTAGACTAAGCTATTATGCTTAATCATATTTGGGTCACATGAAGCATTCTCCGTTAACAGTAAAAGCAACACCAATCAAGGCATCCAAATCCAGTTTTACTCCAAGTTTGCTCAGTGCAGGCTAGGATCTCTAATCCAGAAATTATCTTACAAGCCAACATTCTGTTATCTGCATCCCATCAACTGGGAGGTATATACAACATACTAATATACACTCTAGATGCAAAATTAAATAACATCATTGCTCTTTTAGGTGATATTCCAAGAGCAAGACATTTAACCATTACCAATAAGATGTCTAAACATATGTGTGATCCATTTTATTTTTGTACATTAGAAGAAGAAATGATCTAGTGGTATATTGGGTAACATATTTCAAGATAATGTTAACATATGCTTTAAATTAAAAAATGTGATTTCATTTAGTGACCATAATGATAATTGAATGAGATATTCAAACTGCTTAAAATATAGAAAAGATATCAATAGCTTTATGGATTGGATTGGATTGGATTGGATTGGATTGGATTGGATTGGAATGGAATGGAATGGAATGGAATGGAATAGAATAGAATAGAATAGAATAGAATAGAATAGAATAGAATAGAATAGAATAGATCAGTAATTATTATTTTAAAATGAAAAGTGAGGTCTGAGACTATTGAGTCCATGGTAAATTTGTCAGTGTCTGACAGTGGAATTTTGGGTATTCATCCTTAGAAATTTGTTTAATGAATTGAGACTTACTCCCAGGTAAAGGTAGATAACTTTACAGCCTGAGTTTATATAATGTATCTCTTTTTTTCATGGAAGTATTTTCATGGAAGTATTATAATCAAATCGATCTGTCAACAACATTGGACATGAGGGGTTATAACAGAGTAGAGGGAGTAATCTATTATCCAAAGCACCTGAGGGAGGAGGACAAGAAATAACAGATGGAAATTTATCAAAGAGCAATCCAATCTAGAATTAAGGAGAAATTTCCTGTCAGTGAGAGCAATTAATCAGTGGAATGGCTTGCCTCCAGAATTTTTGGATGCTCTACTGTTGTAGTTTTCAAAAAGAGATTGGACAGCCATTTATCCAGAATGGTCATAGTATCTTAGGGGACCTGAAGTCCACTTCATTTGGAGGCCTGCAAGTTTAGGAATCCACTGGACTTGGACTTTCTCTCCTTAGGTGATCAATGTTCTAAGTAAGCGAATTAACACCCCTCCTCCCACCCTGCATAAAAAAAAGGGTTCAGAATCCAAAAATTTGGATCAACCTAAGGTCCCTCCCATTTTTTCCTCTATTTTTTTTGTGAACTTAAAACCAACCAGCACACAGAAAGGGAATGCCAATTTAACTTCCCCCAACTATATAATCATAATACAGTGTTTTCAATGTGCCCAGCCTCCCCTCCTTTTCCTCAACCATTTTATACTTGAAATGAATCGGAGACGATATATTTCTTGGACAGGAATTCAGTGTGCTGGAAACACTGAGAAACTGTAATAAAGAAGCATGATGAAAATGTTATCCAGCCTTATCATTTCAATTTTCTATGCACACATAGAAGGGAGCATCCTCACTTGGTAATTTTCCCTTCCTGCTCCCTCTTTGTATTTAATTTTTTTATTCCCTTTCCCTTTTTACTTACCTTATTTTTTTAAAAGCTAATCTTTTTACTTATCTTGTCCCCCTGTGTATTTAATTGTTGTTATTTTTGTATTTGATACTTTTTGTTTAGTTGTCCCCTCCCCCTCTATTTTCTTAAAATAAGATTACTGCTCTAATGAAGAGATATTAATTGGCATTTTCATGGATTTGGTGTCTTTTTTCCTTGGAAAAAAGAAGAATGGAATGGAAGGTGAATGGCCTGTAGAATCAGTGGAAATTTATCAAAGTATAGTGAAAATTACACTGATAGTACAAAGAAAGTACAAGGATAACTGGAGGGTATTGCTAAAGAATTGGACAGATTGATTCTTTTTAAAGTATTACTAGCTGTGTATCCGCCTAAAGTCAATTATAAGGGACAGAGTAGTCTAAATAGCCCATGGTCCACTAATCTTATATCTACCTCACAGATAGGTTGCAAAACTTTGTCTCCAAGGCTTTTGCTGAGCATGTAAACAAAAATGAAATCAGTAACAGAAGCTTTCTCTGTCTCTTTGTTTTGTATAATTGGAAAAGTTTTACCTGTTGAATTTTTCTTTGTTGCCTAGCAATTGATAGGCAAAAGTATGTAAAATAGAGACGTGTGATGGAATGTAGTCTGGATTCCCAGGAGGGAGGGGCTGCATCCAGAGCGCCAAGAGACAGCGAAGTTTAAATATTTGTGTGGAATGAAGAAATTTAAGATGCTCCTCTTCTAGCAGTTCTCCGAATATATGTCCAACGGTGCAAGTGGTCTGCCTTACAGTGGTTTGGCAATATTTCTGTTTATAGGGGAGGAACAATAAAGCAAACTGCTTAAAAGCAACTTTTTGTGCCCTTCTTGGTTTTTGGGATCTGAGATTTTTTTTTGTGTGTACTTGGGGATCTTACTGTTAAAACAAGCAACCCCGCCACCCCTTAAAATTATCTTGGATAAAGATGGCCAGTACATACATTGTAGTATATGTCTCATATTTTAGATTGAAACTAAACCCTTGGATGGGGTGGTACTACCCCAAACAGACCCTGCGCATAATCTAGGGGTTTTCCTAGACACACAACTCCTGCTTGAAGAGCAGGTGGTGTTTGTGGTCAGGAGGGCCTTTGTGCACCAGTTACACCCTTTCCTGGACCAACAGTCCCTACTCACACTCACTCATGCCCTAGTCACTTCCCATCTTGACTATTGCAACACAGTATACATGGGGCTGCCCTTGAAGAACATCCGGAAGCTCCAGTTGGTGCAAAATGCAGTGGCCCACATGGTTTTGTGCAGACCCCGGTGTGCTCATGTATCATCTCTCCTGCGGTAGCTGCATTGGTTGCCGATTCAAGGTGATGGCTGTCACCTTTAAAGCCCTTCATGACTTGGGATCAGGTTATCTGAGGCACCGTCTCTTGCCGGTCACATCTACCTGACCCATCAGAGCGGGGAGGCAGGGAATTTTGCGGGTCACATCCCCAAGGGAGATACACCTGGTGGGACCCAGAAAAAGGGCCTTCTCCATGGTGGCTCCCTCTCTCTGGAACATCATTCTCTCAGAGACTAGAATGGACCCCATGCTAATACTCTTCCGGAAGGCACTGAAGACCTGGTTCTGCCAGCGGGCCTGGGGAACCCAGAGCGGGATGGAGCCCATTTAATGGCTCATATGATCTGCTTTCGCCAGGGTGGGGTGGGTGGGAGGTGGGGGGTGATTTTATTATATTGTACTATATTAATTTATTTGATTCTTTTTGTTAGTTTTTATTGTTTTAAATGTGGTTTTATATTCTGTAAGCCGCCTTGAGTCGCCATGGGTGAATAGGCAGCAATATAAATTCAACAAATAAATAAATTAAAAAATAAATTTAAAAAAATAAAAATATCCAAGAAATAAATATAAAGCATTGTGATACAGATGAGTGGTAGAGCTGTGTAAAATATAGGATGTCTCCATGTTCAGTTCTATGAGTTCTATGAAATAAAGTATCAGAACTACATCAATGCTTTTTCTGTTGCCATGTTCCGTGAATAGCTGAAATCAGTTTCAAGTGACAAAAAGAAAACAAAATAAGCCATTACTTATAGGTATGAGAGAATATGGAGTTATTTTATAGATTCAGTTTTAAAATTTACATTTTAATGTAATTTATATTTACAATATAAGTTATGAATTTTCCAGGCAGCTATAACATAATATTTTAAAATCACTGTATTGTAGTGACAACAGACTAAAAGGAAAAACAACAATTCATTAATAAAAGCCAACAGAAAATGGAAAACTCTGCGGAAAATGGTTCGTGCTGAAAGAATAGATGCTTGTATGATACATGCTTCTTTTGGGCTAGAATTTCATAGATGGCCCATATATGCTTTTCCTATATTATTTTTTATCTTCCTTCTTCTCATAGATAATAGGAGAAGGAACCTGAACTGTTACTATACATCTTCATGGCATTAGATTTTTGCAAAGCTTCTCGCTGTTATATCTATCTATCACTTTCATATACCTTTGGTTTGTTTCATGTTTTCTTTTATTTCTTTTAAAAATATGGTGGGGGTGGGTATGCAAGGCCTCTGCCATTTTTAAAAACAACTTAAAATCATGGTACTGAAATTTGGGTTGAATTTTGCCACTGAATTTCAGTTGAATAATTTGAAACTACTGTGGAAAGTCTAGGGAACGTTTTAAGGATGGACATGAGAGCTGATTCTTCCCATCTTTCTCACTGAAAAGAGCCCAGTTCCTTCCATTCTGGTGACATCGCAAAAGGTCCCCTTCAGTTCTCCGAGTAGTTGGGGGAATGAATAGTAGCCCTAAGCCAAGTGAATGTTGCTCAACTTGGTTTAAAGCTTAGTTATCTGTAGAACTACTGTAGTATTGAATTATTAAGAGGATACTGCTCCTCTAAGGATCCATTTGAAGAGGAGGCACAAAAGAGTTTTCTCCAGTGTTGTTCCCAACCCATAAAATACTGCTTCTGAACTCCTATCATTCACTGTTTTCAGAAAAGGTGTCAAAGCCTGTCTTTTCAAATTAAGTTTTTAAAATGGTTTCACATGTTTTACAGTATTTAATATTTCATGAAGGATATTTTTAAAATATTCTATTATACTCTTGATTTATGTTGTCCTATCCCAGTGGTGGCGAACCTTTTACTCACCGAGTGCCGAACAGGTATGCGCTTCACATGGCTCCTCCCCTGTGCACTGCACACGCAACTGCACCATCTGTGCATGTGCACAGCTTTTGCATGCACCCCTGTGTGCTGTGTGCACAACCACACCATCTGCGCATGCACACAGGTTTCGCGCGGCTCCCCCTGAAAAGATGTTGCAATTGCAACATCTGTACATGCGCGTGGTTTTCGTACCCGTAATGCACACCCCCGGGGTGGGTTCTAAATTTTTTTACTACTAGTTCTGTGGGCGTGGCTTTTTTGTGGGCGTGGTTTAATGGTCATGTGACAATTCTTTAGGATTTAGCAGAGGTACCGGTCTACCAGGCTTTTGACTGCTTGCAGAGCTGTACCAGTCTACCATTTGTTTTTGGAGGCACCGGTCTACTCATTTGTTTTTGGAGGCACCGGTCTACTCATTTGTTTTTGGACGCACTGGTCTACCACCACACTGTCTTTTAACACTGATCAGCTGTAGGGCGGCCCTTTGAAGCCCCCCGGCAAGAGTTTAAACAGTTTTTTTCCTTCTAGCCGATCAACTGGGACTCGGGAGGTAGCGAATAGATTGGAGGCGGGGCCAAAAAAAGGTAAAAATAACGCGGGCGGGGAGGGCCCAGTTCCCGAACAAAGAGAACCAGTTCTATGATGTCATATCGTCACCACTACCAGCTCGGCCAAACCGGGCCGAACCGGGAGGAACCCACCACTGACCAGCTATATCCCCTGAATTCCACGCATGAGCACTGGAGGCCCGACCACCAGCTGAGGTGCACGCGCATGCACAGCTGCAGGTGAGTTGGGCGACAACTCGCGTGTCCAGAAAGATGAGTTTGCCTGCCACCTAGGGCACATGTGCCATAGGTTTGCCATGACGGTCCTATCCTCTTCGTATTTTTTTTAAGTGTAGACATACTTCTAAAGAGATTCACAAATAAATAGCTTGTACATTTAGTAGAAGTCCTCTTTTCCAATAGTAAACAATAAAGCCTATTTTACCTTGTAATATCAACGCACTGAATATATATTTTTTGCACATACCAGTTAATGGTTTAGGCCAGAGGTGCTGCTAGGTACTAAAATAAAAGCAAAGGGAAAACTACCAGTAAACCATTAGCCGTTCATAGCAATGCCTCAAAATGATTTCTGGCATTTGTCACTTGTCAAATTGTATTCAAGCTGTTATGATTACTCAAAGCTTATAGTTAACTGCATATTCAGAACATAATGGAAATGAATATCACGTGATCACACATCTTAATATTCTTTATAAGTTTTTACCAACTTATATATTCCAAATGTGTTTCACTACAATTCCAATTTTCACTACCCAGCAACTAAAAAACATCAGATTGGAGAAGACTGCTGCATATGATGATAGACACAGTTGACTTACAATGCAGAAGACAATATGTGCAGGATTTTAAAGCAAATTATTTGCTGTTACCATCCACTCTTCAATTATTGAATGGACATTAGCAAGAAATTTTTAAGTCTTAATGGATCCAAAGAGAGGGAGAGGCAGCAACTATGTCTCTCTGATCAATAAAAATACCTAGAAATGTCTTACTGAAAGAGATACATAAAGAGTGAACTCTTGATTTAAAATCCCCTTCAGTCATATTTAGTTGGCCATGGGGAAACTACTGTCACTGCACCTTCCCTTCCCCAGTATAATATTGACCCCAGTATTATATCCCCCAGTCTAATAATGATATATTATATTAATTATGCAAAATTCATTGCAAAGGTGATCGAAGTAATGTATGTTTTACTTTAACAAATCCAAAACTATTTATAAACTTGGGCATTACCTTTATAGGAAACGTATAAATACATATACAATCAGCCAGGAAGAAACAGCTTATTAAATGCCTATGGAGATTTTCAGTCATCCAGGTCATGGTTGTCCCAAAGGTGCTTTTTCAAAAGGCAACTGGACTTTGTTTTTCCTTGAAGACATATCACCTCTCATCCAAGAAGCTTCTTCAGTTCTGAAGAGTCAGAACTGAAGAAGCTTCTTGGATGAGAAGCAAAAACGTCTTCAAGAAAAAACAAAGTCCAGTTGTTGTTTGAAAAAGCACCTTTAGGACAAGCAGCTTACTAGTTTTACTGTGACTTAAGGAGTCTTTTCTCAACTTCCTGCTTTCTTGGTGTTCTAATTTCATTTCTCAAGAAGTTCAACCAGCACTAGTGCTATGATCTGATGAAATTCTAATGTGATGTTTCTAGGAGGAAGACAATCAGATGCCCATAATTTAGGAGGGATCCATTGTGAAAACTGTTGGGGCATAAACTGTAAGTGTCAATCAATCAAACAAAACAATAGTTGTCTGTGTGTGTGTGTGTGTGTGTGTGTGTGTGTGTGTGTGTAAAATAGGTTGGAATAGTCTTATCTCTTGATTTTTTTTCTTTCAGGCAATCCGGTTAGCAGTAGTACAGTATCTTATAATCCTGTGTGGGTCTTTCAGTCGGGGAAAAAAAAACACAACTAGATTTTAAAGGTTTAAAATTTATTTTGCTATACAACTTCCAATGTATTTTAAAAGATGATATCCCACAACCAGTTTCCCCCTTCCCTTTAGTGGCATTGATAAATTGACAGCAGCAGCAATAAGAAGAAGCTGAACGCTGCAGGGAGAGGCCAATATTAAGCTGAACAGCCAGACATCTATCTCAGTCTTTACACTTCAGCTTTTCCATTCCGTTCACACTCCTTTTCCTCCCAACACAGTGTTAGCACATTTATCTCCATAGGAGCCTTGCTACTCTCCTGGGCACTTCCAAAGAGCTGTCATCCAAATGAAATGTATTACTGGGGGGCAGAAAGAGAGTCCTCGGGGGAAGAAGACAATTGTTTGCATTTCAGTGTTATCTCTCTGCACCGTTTCTGCTACCTGGCTCTGGGGTAGGATGAAGTAAACCTGGATTTAAGATCCTGCCTTGGCTGTCTGTGGAAGCTGAGCAAGATGTCTGAGAATGCATAAGATTAGAAGCCAGGAGGAACCTTTTGGTGCCTTTACTTCAGTTGCTACGTTAAAGTCCTACTCCCATTGGCACAATACTCAGAATCCATAAGCTTCACTGGGCAACATAATCAGAAGAAGGCAAAATAACTGGTGAATTTTTGCCCTTGGATCTACCCTCTGCCAGGCCTTTGTCACATGCAGCCCAAAGAGAGTTTATTGAAATAGCCTTCCCAGAGCACTGTTAGCTATCCGGGTCAAAGAGAAATCAGGATGATAGTCACATGTTTTTGGAGCAGACTAATTTCCTAAAGACTAATCCATATGCATATTTCTTTGCTACTTCTAACCCCGTAAAGACATAGTCTAAGAATGACATGTGGTTGACAAAGCCTGCAGTTTTTATAAGTGCCCTATAATCCATGAATGCTAGGATTATTATTATTTTTTTAGTGACCTCCTTTGGGCTACTTCCTTAGCCAGGGCTTAATAATCATGATAGAGAACAGCCCTTCACTTTCCCTATCGAAATGATTCTGAGATTCTGATACTCATATATTTCCTTTTGTGATTGGCTGCATTGCTGTCACTTGTAAAGATTTGATCTTGACACTACCTTTAAACCTAACTCGTAAAGTCCAAAGCAGCTGTAATATTTTGGATAAACTGTGCAGCAAATAACGAAGAATACAGACTTAAAACAGGATGTGATTTCCTTCTTATATCTAGTCATAGCACAAGCATGCCCTACGACATCTTTTTTTCTACTATGCCTCCATGATAGAGTCTTCATTGCATCCCTGCCCATGTGCATTACATCCTTCAATTGCCTTTGCCTTAAATTAAAGTGATGCTTTCTAGTTAGGCTGTCAGCATCTAGGGACAACTGTGGGGTGTGCAAAATTTGTAATGCTTTGCCATTACATTGGAGGTGAAAGCAGGTGATCAATATGGGGTAGGGTCATAGCAGAGCTGGACATGGCCTGCAATCAGTATTCTATTGTTTTTTTTTTTCAAGAAGTTCTGGGCACAGCAATATTGTGGCAATTGCAGAATTGCAGAACACCACTTTGGCATTCACACCGTCAAAGCTGACACCAGACAAGAGCATAGAACAACTCAGAGAAATAGTGCAAGATTGGAAAATGTGGAGAGATGTGGCCCATAGAATTGTCAAGAATCAGACATGACTGAATGGATAATATCATCATCATCATCATCATCATCATCATCATCATCATGACGTTGGCATTCAGCTAGTAGTTACATAAATGCATTACCTCCATCACCTTAACTGAGTTAGCAAAGGGCTGAAATAACATAACATCTCCATCCTTCTTTTTCTTTTTCTCTTATTGTTCTGGTGCTGCAACAATTAAAGTAATACGGAACAGTTATTCTTTTCTTTCTACTTCCTCTGTAGGCTACAGAAGCTCCATAGTAAGGAAGAACTGATAGTCCATCTTGATAGAAACAAAGCAGTAACATTCTTACTTGTAACTCAAAGTTAAGGAAAGGGAAGCTTTGTGGTATTGTGGGCAGGGGATGGGAAAGCAATAAGAACATGCGTCATCTAGCCTATGAAGAAATGGAAAAGAAATTATGGTGTGAAGTCAGGGCTGAATGCAGCCTGAGTGTCCAGGGTTGAGTATTATTTATTGACTTAATAGGCCATTGTTGGATCCCCTGCAAGTTTACATAGCAGCACAGGACCAAATGGCTGCCCAGGGGAATGGCTAGCTGCCGGATGGATCGGGGAATGCCCGGTACTGCAGTCAATTGGAGCAGGGTCCACTAGTAGAATCGACAGAAGTATCGGAGACTATTTCCTCTGAAGGGCTTAAGACAGCTGAGGTTGGAAAGGAGCACTTAGGAATTGAAGCTGAAAAATGTAGCGTGTAAATGCAATGGGCTAGAGCAGTGTTGGTGAACCTTTTTGGCAGAGTGCCGAAAAGGGAGCGTGTGAGCCATAGGTGTGCCATCACGGGGCTAGAGCAAGGCTATCAAACTCACAGCCCTCAGGCCAGATGCATCATGCACTGGCCACACCCACACCCAGTTTAGCGAAGGGGGAAAATGTCTCAATACATTACGTGGTGCCCCTGTGGCGACGCGAGTTTGACACCCCTGTGTATTTGCAATGGGCTGGAAATGGAAGGAGAATAATGTTGTCTATCCTTGCACCCAAGTGGGGAGGGGTGGCTTGTATACAAAGTATGGATCTGCCCTACCGGTACTTGCAGCACATGGGCCATGAGGAAATTTATTTAAAATGATTGCTTGATTCACACTTTTTTCAAAGGCATCATTGAAGCATTTTTATCATTATGGTTGTGTTATGAAAACCTATTAAGTAGAAGCTGGTCTTGTAAATTCTTTAGACCAACAAATAAATCAAACCTTAGAGAATGCTGGGTCAATCTATGTGAGTATTTTCCATTTATTATTTTTCTTGCCTCAAAATAAAATATCTAAAATATTGAGAAATGCCATTCTGCTTATAGTAATAGCACTTAGACTTATATACTGCTTCACAGTGCTTTACAACCCTATGCGCTTTACAGAATCAGCATATTGCCCCCAATAATCTGGGTCCTCCTTTTACTGACCTCGGAAGGATGGAAGGCTGAGTCAACCTTGAGCTGGTCAGAATTAAACTCCTGGCAATCGGCAGGGTTTACCTGCAATACTGCATTCTCACCACTGTGCCACCATGGCTCTTATTGTCCATTAATTTCATTTGCCGTGAGACTTGCAAATACTTGAGCATCGTTTCAGTCCTAAGCGACTGTACCCCTAAACTAGTGAAAGTGAAAAGTAAATGCATTGGACTACTGTACAGATATTTTTGTTTAGCTTCCAGGAAGCAAGCTTCCTTATTAATAATTAATAACTACAAATATAAATATTTAAACGGACTATACACACACGCACACACACACAAGAAAGTATCACATAATTTTATGTTTTAGCTTTTAGTGATGCCATTGTTGCATTACAAATTCACTTTCATGATTTGGATGAACTGGCTGAATTAAATACAGCTCATATCATCAGATCTCTTTGCTCTCTTAGCCCTCAATTTTAAGAACAAATGAGATATGATGTATGAGTCAGTTTAGGGAGAATGAGAGGAATGCTGTGGAGCAGAACCAAGAAGACATGGAGATTTACCTTCATTCTCAGTGTGAATTCTCAGTTTAATCAACTGAAAAAGCTATGCTACCCTAGATGTAATTTCTGTTAAAGAAAAGAAAGGAAAGGAAAGGAAAGAAAAGAAAAGAAAAGAAAAGAAAAGAAAAGAAAAGAAAAGAAGAAAAGAAAAGAAAAGAAAAGACAAGACAAGACAAGAAAAAAGAAAAGAAAAGCTTCTGTATGTAGTTTCAGGTTCACCATGTTAAATTTAGCCCTTAGTATGGCAGCACATTTGAAAGTTTAGGATATATCATTTCAGATTGTAAACGAGGCTCATATAAATTTTCTTCCATCAAGAAATCCTATATATAGTGTGTTTGTTTCTGAATGTAATGATCTTGTTTGCTTGTTTGTATTTACCAGTGGTGAAATCCATTTTTTTTACTACCGGTTCTGTGGGCGTGGCTTGGTGGGCATGGTGTGGTGTGGCTTGATGGCAGGGGAAGGATACTGCAAAATCCCCATTTCCTCCCCACTCCTGGGGGAAGGATATTGCAAAATCTCCATTCCCACCCCACTCTGGGGCTAGCCAGAGGTGGTATTTGCTGGTTCTCCGAACTACTAAAAATTTCCACTACAGGTTCTCCAGAACCTGTCAGAACCTGCTGGATTTCACCCCTTGGTATGTACCACAGAGGAGCATTCTATATAGACCTGAGATCTTAGTTTCCTTCTGAAGAGATATAGTGCAAACAGAGGCTTATCGTGAACATAAGGCCCATCTCTGTCTCCTGCCCATTTTCATCCCTTTCTGCCATAATATGAGTCTGAGGTGTTCTCTAGCTGGTTCAATCCACTGCATGGGAACTAAAGCGATGTCCAGTCTCACTCTGAGATATCAGCCCTCTGCCAGGCTTCCCTTGGTAAGGCACACAGGATAAATTTTGGAGCCAGCTTATCATAGGTGATGGTGATATTTCTGTCACACTTACTCCACTAAGGAATGGCCAGGCTCCTAGGGATGAAAGGACAGAGGGGGTTTGCTGGCTGTCCAGTTGAGACAGGCTTTCACTGACTGCAAAGTAGCAGAGAAAAGTAGCAGCCTAATATGGCACTGATCCTTTTGAAAGCCTTGCATAACTAGTAGGCTTGCACCAAACCAGCCTAGCTCAACCTTCCACCCACTCCCAGGAATTCAATGGGTGAAATTGAATTAGATAACAACGGTATGTGTGGCTTTTTTCTTTTAGCTTTTTGCCTCCATCAAAATCCCATCACTTCTGCCTTGCTTTAATTTTAATCTCTGTCTGGGTTCCTAGGTTGCTTAAGGTTGCCTAGAGCAGCATGAGTATGTTTGAGTATAATGGGTCAGGCTCACTTGACCAAAGCAACGGTGAATCTATGAGTCGACATGGAAGATTGTGACATGAAATGATAGAGAGGTAAATGGCAAAGAGCAAAAAGGAAAGGAAAAGGAAGCAAGCAAGCAAGGAAGATTAATGGATTGTGAAATAGAAAAAGAAGGGTATAAAAATATTACAGAAGATGCTCTGATGTTATGAAACTGGGTTGATGAATACATGTAGAGGATTGAAGATTCAATAAAGAACAGAATGACTAGAAATGTATGTCAGAACAAAATAATTAGTGTCATTTAGGTTACATATGAAAGTAGTAATCTATAGACTGGAGATTCATTCTATGCCCCAGTGAGTGGTGATGATGAACCAGAGATCTGCAGGTGACATGGGTAGATGGATGGGAATGAGATGAGAGAGTGCAAAAGCATAATTGGGACATCCAGAGCCCCCAAAATGAACAAGAATGTTAATCACTAAAAAAGTACATTCTGAATACATAATTAAAGCCTGATTCTATATATATGCCAGGGGATTTAATTAGTATTAATCTAATTGACTGGTTTGATTTCAATTATGAAAAATGGAGGCAATTAGTGAAGGATACAAAAGATATGGAAAAATGAAGGTGACAGAAAAAGAATGAAAGTAGAACAACTGCAGGATGAGAAAGTACAAGTTCTATATAAAAAGGAGCAATTCATCTGCCATTAGAATGAATGGAAAGAAAATCTGGAAATTGCTTGAACAGAATTAATGAATGGTGTGTGTGTGTGTGTGTGTGTGTGTGTGTGTGTCAGAATATCCCTGAGGTTTTTGGATTTTTTAAAATAGAAAATATGTGAAACTGCTTCATGGAATGATAAAGTCAAATATGCTATGAAAAATATATATAAGAGAACACTGCGAAAATGAGGCTGATAGAAAAATAATGTTTAATGCTTGGGAGAGAAAATGATAATCAAAAGAATATAGTCAGAAAGAGCATGAAGCCATTAAGATCAAAGCCTCTAAGAGGCGTAGAAAATGCAGGGTGATTTTGGTATGGATGAAAAGCCCAGCAAAATGAACTAAAGATAAAAGCGATGAAATTATTTGGTATAAAACTGAAATGAGATATCAGAGATTTGCACAAGAATGTTGATATGTCAAAGAAGGGTATTGAAATAAATGCTATAAATGGTTGTGTCCAAGGAACAATTGATGAAAAGGTATAAATTCTGGGGGATTACTGAAAATTAGTAAAATTGCAGATGTAGGAATCCTAACTGTAAATGTTAAAATATAGGTATGGTTTGTTTACTGGATGGGTTGTAGAATGTATTTAATGTGTGTGAAGACTGTGTGTCTCAGTATTGGAAGAATGCTGTTACTATTCCTGTACACAAACAGGATGGAGGACTTTTTTTCTTCTTCTGTCTATCAGGAAACTGAGTAATGTATGAATGTGAAGAAGAAAACTTGTATTGCTTTCTGTTCCTGAATTTGGGCAGTAAGATCCAAAACCCCTTCTCTTCTGTTTACTTAGAACTTGGCAGAAAAGGAAAATTCTGGATACAAGGCTCAAAATCTCCACAATGTACATAATACCTGAAGATCAGGAAGATAAGCCTAACTGATACCAGTCTATCATAAATTCTTATCAGGGAACCCTTAAAAAAAGAGAGGGTGTTACCGTGTTTCCCCGAAAATAAGACCCTGTCTTATATTTTTTTGAACCCTGAAATAAGCGCTTGGCCTTATTGCCATGCGCTCAAAATCCCGATTGGGCTTATTATCAGGGGATGTCTTATTTTGGGGGAAACAGGGTACTAGTGAGGTGTACGGGAACGTCTGTGAAAAAAATAAATATGCTCTTTCCATTGGTGGGTTGCTCCCAGTTCGGTCCTGTTCTATAGAACCGGTAGTAAAACCAGCCAGTGGCTCTGCCCACTCGCCACGACATCAACACGGGTGATCGGCGCATGTGCACGCGTGCTCCGGTTGTGAACCGGTAATAAAGGTAAGTAGAACCCACCCCTAGCCCTCGCCCATTAGAAAATGACAAAATACAGTTTTCTTCTTCTCATGATTACCAGCAGCAGTACAAACTTTAAAGAACCAATTTTGCTAATAAGTATTTATTAATTTACTAAGTGAATTTACAATTTACTTAGAATTATATGGCTGTCCATCTCATTATAGTGACACTGGAAGTCAAATTTTAAACAAAAACCATAATATAAAACCATTCAAACATGCAGTTCGGAATATACAGTTAAAAAACAAATGGTAGCCAAGAGTAAAAGCAATATAATATAATATCAACCCAGCCAGGCTTCACTAACTTCACAAATCCCTTGCCTGGGCAAACAATCAGATTTTCAACACTTTGTAGAAGGCCAGCAGAAGGCTAGCAGGGACCAATCGATATCAATATCATTGTGCTTTATTCTGTCTATATTACCTTCACACACTGCTGGCTTTTTATAGAAAGGTGATTTAGACACAAAGGAACAAATAACTCAATACTATATAAGTCTGCATATAAGTTTGCCTTTTTTATGTCACATTTCATACAAACATATACTAAATAAAACTACTATTAGTACTACTCCTACAACAAATTTGTAGATTAAACTCTCACCTGAGTTGATTTGTTTCCTAATTTATCTGTGTTGTATTTTTTTTTGCGGGGGTGGGGGTGGGGAGAATGGCAGTGCCAGCCAGGTAGAACACTGAATAATTCCTGGAAGTATTTTTTGTGATTTGCCTGCCTGATGTGATCATGATAATGGTAAAACACAATGCTTCAAGAACCTTGTTCCAACTTCCTGGTCTCCTTTATAGCTAACTTTATAGCTAACTGCATGGCCATGACAAGATGTTAGTTGTGATGGCTTGTGTGTTTGTATTTAGCTCAGCAGCCCTCAACTTTTTAGGCGTCAGGGACTGGTTCTGTGGAGAATGGTTTCATGAGCTGCCCAGATCCCGCGTGTGTGCAGATGAGGCTTCACTTGCTTGCATGGCCTGATTCCTGGTGGGCCGCAGACAGGTACTGCTCTGCAGCCTGGGGTTGGGGACTCCTGATCGAGTCTTTCAAATCACACCAGTAAAAAAGGCCAAGCAGAATTTGGATTATTCTTGGGGACTCTTACAAAAGTGTTATCAGTCTATTCTATGTATACAATCTCATCATTTAAACAGGTAGAAAATATTGACTCTCTGCTAAACTGGAATCATATTGTCTGATATGATCAGGGGTGAAATGCTCCCGGTTTGGACCGGATCAATCCGGTAGCGATGGGGGCGGGTGGTTCGGAGAACCGGTAGCAAAAATCCCTGTGCCCTCCCTCCCCCATGCCCAGCTGAGCCGCATGATCATCAGAGGCTTTTTTTTTTAACTTTTAAAAGCATTTTTTCTACAACCTCTTCCGACGAAAAAATGCTTTTAAAAGTTAAAAAAAAAGCCTCTGATGATCGTGTGGCTCAGCTGGGGTCATCGGAGGCTTTTCAAAGCATTTTTTCTGCAACCTCTTGGCCGAAGAGGTGGTTAAAAAAATGCTTTGAAAAGTCTCTGACGATCCCAGCTGAGTTGCCTGATTGTCAGAGAGGCTTTTCAAAGCATTTTTTAAAAAGCTTCTCTGACGATCCCAGCTGAGTTGCCTGATCGTCAGAGAGGCTTTTTAAAGCATTTTTTTCTGCAACCTCTTCAACTGAAGAGGTGGTAACAAAAATGTTTTGAAAAGTCTCTGACGATTCCAGCTGAGTTGTCTGATCAGCAGAGGCTTTTCAAAGCATTAGAAAAGATGCTTTGAAAAGTTAAAAAAAAAAAGTTGGCCACACCCACCCAGTCACATTACCGCCCCCCCCAACCCCCACCAACAAGCCATGCCCACAGAACCGGTAGTAACAAATTTTACATTTCACCCCTGGATACGATATCCATCGTATCAATAACCACATTGATTATTGACCGTTGTTGTCATAGTCTAGTTTTATATATTAAATTATATAACTGAATCAATAATTCAATTGTTTAATTAAGGAATTTTATGACAATTGTAAATTTTCTCTTTGTTTACTGCTATTTTATTTTCTATCCACTATGCCATTTTTCACTTTCTTCTCTCTTTTATGTACTCATTTATTTTGTTCCTTAAATGTTTTTAAACAAAACAAACAAACAAACAAAAAAATATTCACAACAAAAAAATCCAGATTGTTAGTGAATTCACATGTTACCAAGCAACCAAGCATGCAAAAATCTGGTTTGATTCAGAACTGAAGTACCTCAAACAACATAGTTGTGGCTTCAAGGCTTGTATTATGACTCTAAGGAAAAGACTGATTTTTGAGTCAAGTTTAACCCTGAATAGCTACATCTCAATGTTTGCTTTGGGCAAACAGTGCAGGTCAGAAGGGAATCAGCACTGCCAATTGGTCAGCAGAATGGAGGGGTGAGACTGCTATTCAGTCTTGACTTGAAAAATATTAACTAGGATGGTTACTTGAGGGTTGAGCCAATCTGAAGCTTATGGTACTACCTGTAGGACTTTTGAGTCAGTGATCTTGAATCATTTCTCTTCAAGGACCAAAATGTTTTCCATTCAAATCTTGGCCTTCTGCTCTTGCTTGTTCAATCCTGGACTTCAGGAGAAAGCTTCAATTATACTGTAGTTCTAACTAAGATGAAGATATACAACTAATGGCAGATTTAGAAATGAAGAGCATGTCATGGGCATTATTTATTTATTTTTATTTATTATATTCCACCTTTATTATTTTAATAAATAAATTAAGGCAGTGAACGTATGCAATACGTCTTCCTCCTATTTTCCTCACAACCACCTTGTGACGTGAATTGGGCTGAGAGAGAGAGAGTGCCTGGCCCTAAGTCACTCAGTCGGCTTTCTTGCCTAAGGCAGGACTTGAACCTACAGTCCCCTAGCTTCTAGTTTGGTGTCTTCACCACTAGACCTGACTGGCTTTATCACAGGATGTTGGTATAGAAGTTAATAGAATCTGGCAGGCAGTACATCAGAGTGTTGATTTACTCTTAAACAGAGCTAGTCCTTAAGTGCAAAGACATCCTTTTATCATCCAATAAAATGTTTGACCTAAGTACAACAAATGACTCATCAAGCTTGGATTGTCATTAGTTTTGAGGGTTTTTCTTTCTTTTTAGCCCCTTTACCTTTTGCATTATTTTAAGTGTTCACAGCCTGCTCAGAACCGAGTTACTATAAATTGCAGAAATAAATAATGAATAACCCAGCAAACTGTAGGCAGGGTGAGTGTAGCCAACTGAAAAGTCTTGTAAAAAGGCTAAGCCTTGGGAAATTCTTTTACTGCAAAGAGTCATCATCAAAATTCTTTCCAGTCTCTTCATATATTTTTTTTTAAAAGAAGAGAAATAGGTGCACATAAGTTGGCAGAAGATCTGGATTGATGATGGTATTTAGGTGAGAGGAAGCATGAGGAAATGTGAGATAACACCAAGCTGAAGTGGGGAGGAATTCACACATTTCTCTTCAGTTTACCTTTTATAAAGAACTGGCTATGCATTTATCACATAGCTGCACCCAATGAGAGACCTTCATTGTGATTTAATAGATGCAATTTGACTTTCCTGGCATTGGTGCTGTTTAAGTAAGCTCAGTGATGTTATTCTTCTCGTCTTGGCTCCAGCCTAGAATCTCCATGGATCTCCCAATATACCCTAAATCCACCAAGGTCTTACATTAAACACGGCAAGAAGATGCTTTATTCTAATGACTGGGATAACGATTGCATGGAATGCTTATGGGAGAAGAGAACTTCAGCCTGAATCCGCTTCAGTCTGCAAATGTTTGTCAGGCATTTATTGAATACTCTGAGCCAAGCCTTCATTTAAGCAAAATCAAAAGAGATTTGCCATCAGGTGGAGAAAAAAAGAGCAAGATGAAAGAAGATGCTTCCAAAAGCTCTGATCAGGTGGACACTTCTCGAATCCCACCCAGGAAACATGTGAGCTGGCTCTGCAGTGCCGGACCTCAAGCCTGCTCAGTTAGATTGCTTTAGGGTTTCGTGGATGTGATATGCAGACGGGATGATCAGAGCTTTCAGCTGAGCTATTGCTCAGGGGGAATACTGGGAGGGGGGGAAACTGGGAGGTGTGTCTGTCTCTCTCTGTGGCTTTTGCCCCTGCTTAAGAGATTGCTCTATTCTCTTCCTTAGAGCCTGTCTGATCACACGCTTGGCAAAGATCTCCGGAGCAGGGCAGGTCAAAGGCAGTGAGTATCTTTTCCTCTTCGTCTGTTTATTTGTCTGTCTGAGATGCTAATCCCTATTGAATTGTTTGCTGTCCCTATGTATCAGCCTTTGATAGGTTCTCCTATCTTTATTTTTCCCCTCTCTGCAGGAATGTTTGTTACATCATTTTATTCTTCATGCTTCTTTCTGTACAGAGCAATTCCTTCTGAATTTAATATGGTGGGTGACTAAATGTTAAACAACTTGGTCTCGGTCAATGGGAAAATACCGGCAGCTCTCACTCTCCTTTTCATTCCTCTGACCTCAAAATCTATACCTGGGATTCACTGGAAAGGTTTCTCCCTGCATCTATTCTGTTTACTACCATGAGGAAAGCTGGTGCTTCTCTTGAGGGAAGGACAGGTCAGAGGGGTGGGGCCCAAGCAAAGTTGAAGTGCCCTCTTCCATTGTCCTTCTTGTTTTATGAATGGTGACAGAATGAGCTATATGGAGCAGAAAGAGATTTCATCCAGGTTTTAGCATATTCCTGCAGTACCTGAGAAATCAGAAAAAAGATCAAAATCCTCCTAGAATCCAGGAGGAGCTGGAGAGAGAAAGAAAAAAAAAAGGAGGAAATAATACAAAATCTGGAGATTGTTCACCTGAACCCTAGCGAATAAGGCACGGTTTAGCAGAGAAAAAGATGAATGGAAATTAATATGGATGGTATGAAGCATCAGAAGAGTTCCCC
This sequence comes from Arizona elegans, assembly GCA_022577455.1. Lineage (NCBI taxonomy): Eukaryota > Metazoa > Chordata > Lepidosauria > Squamata > Colubridae > Arizona > Arizona elegans. Next base: position 104,706,471 of record JAKOOJ010000002.1, on the reverse strand, counting down.
CCTCCACCCCCTCCCCACTTAGTGAAATGAGATCAAATGACACCTCAGCAAAAGTTTGAAATGTTTGCAAGCTGATACTGCAGAGAGAAGACCGAGGTTGTCTCTCTTCCCAGCCACCCCCCAAATCCAAAACCAGCGTGACAGGGAAGGTCAAATTCTTGGTCAGGCATTGGAGCACAAATGGAGGGAGAGGAGTCAAGCCAGTTTTTCTCGCCGACAGTGGAATCCAGGAAGCAGCATTAGATGCTCCAAATGGTTAAGGTGTGGAGCTGGGTTTGTGTTCATGAAAGCTTTCAAAGGGACTTCCAAAACTGCAGGGATTGATTTCAGCTAAAGCTGAGCCAGGGAGTTGGAATGGGGATTTAAAGAAATCCATTTGCTGGCCAGTAATGCTCTGCCCCATTAGGTTAAATGGAATGAGCTTCTGTGTGTGTGCATGGGTGTATTTTAATTTAAACAGATTTTTAATGGATGTTGGAATTAACCACTGGGAACCCACTGTAGATTTTTTTTTTTGAATGCCTTGAAAACCCATCTCTTTACTTCTCTGCTGTCCATGTTTTTTTGTTTTTTTAACCTCCTTTGTTTTCCTCTTGGAGCAGCAAGAGAGGCAGATTGTGGGATCTTTCTAGTAAAAAAGATGCTAAAAATACAGACTAACTGCATCCATTATAAATTGGATACAACTAACAAGACAATATATTGTTCCATTCACAACCGCTCACCAGTAATAACTCTGTGCCATTTTGAAGTACTTCATATGTGCTCCACCAATAATTCTCAACAAGCTAACCCTCAAAGATAGGCCAGCGATAGATTCCCCACATTGCTTTTACAGGAAGCATAGCTTGTCTGAAGTTGCTGGTGGTTTTGAACCCAAGGTGAGATTTAAGCCAGGGATTTCTTTTATCTTAATTTGTCTCTGTATCTGCCTTCTTTATTACTGGCCCTCAGCTACAGATAAGCGACTGCAGCTGAGAGATACTATTTATTCACCTTTAAAAAATGTCTGCAATGTTCTCCCCCCCACTTTTTTTTCAGAATCTCAGTCTGTCATTCCTGTCTGCGACATTAGCTCAATTCTTGATTTGGTTTTTTTTAAAAAAAACAACAAACCAAGACATTATTTCTGAGCACATACAAAGAAAAGCAAGAGTTCTGCTCTTGGGACTGCATTTACATTTTGGATAGATATGATTTGATGGCAAGCATTATTCAACATTATACAATGTAAAAGGATCTGCATATATATCTGGTTGATGATTCCACCCCACTTGACTTACCTATATAGCCTCTTGAGAAAGACCAGGTTGTTACCAGGAGGCCTCTTGTGTCAAAGGGCCAGCTTTATATTGGGCAGAATGAGATGGCCATCTGAAGTGGTAAACGTTGTCTGAGAGGCACAGATTGACACGGCAGTGTTGGAACACAGAACTGGGTGTGCTTTGCAGTTTGCCCTAAGTTTTTAATTTTTTTCCCAGACATAGTGGAAGATGCCAATGTTGAAAAAGGATTCAATTGTCAAACTGGTTGCATTTTGTACATAGAACAGGAAGGAGGAACCATCTCCCTTGCCTCAGGCCACTAAATGTCTTCAGGGTGGACCTGCTGGATGAGAACTAAAGAGAAACATGGACAGAGGTGGTATTCAGCTGGTATTTAGCCACATTTTTGAAGCCGGGCACATGCGCAGAAGGTGCTCGCATGAGCAAAGTGCATGCGTGGAAGGTGCGCGCGTGGGGCAAACCGGTGGTAAGAATATTGGAAACCCACTGCTGGACATGGAGGAAGTCTTTCGGGACCAAACCAAGTCAGTATGTAGCCCAGCCTCTTCCAGACTGGATATGTGAAATTCTTTAGCTATCCTTTCCATTGCAGAGAATGTGAGCAATTGATATTCATGCACCAGATCACCCACGTTGGGCAAGGATGTGCTATCCTTCTCAACAGCATTGAGAAACCTGAAATAGACTCGATTGCACTAGAAAAAATCCTTGCGGAGAGACTGGGAGAAAATAAGCAGGTGTGGGTAGGATTAAGCTTTCCCCACCTGTCTGTTTAGCTCTGCAAATGCCCCACTGAAGTGCCTCCTTCTCTTCCAGGGAGGGTATTTCTACTTCAGGACTGGCTGGAGACAAATGTTCTTACAAATTATGAGGATATTTGCAAGAGAGAGAATAATGGAAGTCTCTGAGGCCTCTGTCTTTCCTTCTTTTGCCAGCACATGGTTGGAAATCTGAATTTGCAAAGATAACACATAATTGCACCCTCTGCCATTAGCTACTACTATGACTTTCATCAGTTTACTTCCAGGTTATTCTTTCAGCAATTGCATTTCCTTTACTCTTATGCCTTTTGACAAATGTCTTTGTCAACATTCACACCCAATATATTGCCCTGTTGTTTTTATACATGCTCAGTTTTACTCCTTGCTTGAAAAATCTGCCTATGAATATTTGAAATAATTTAAGAGGTAGAAATACTTTAACACCACATCCAGTCCCCCTCCTCCCATTCTTTCTTTGACAGGTCAGTTTCAGTGCCAACTTTTCCTTAACATCTTTAGAAGAACCCCAGTCTTGATGTAAAGAAATGGTAGCTTGCCCTCCTTAAATCAGTCTGACCCTTAATTATTATTATTATTATTGTTATTGTTATTGTTTATTGAATTTCTATACCGCCCTTCTCCCAAAAGACTCAGGGTGGTGAACAGAATAAGATTTCATATACATATAATAATTTTTTTTATATAAACAGTAAATAATAAATTGAGTCAACAGTGTATCTGCTAAGACCTTGGCATAGAATTTAGATGTTTATGCTAGCCCTGCTTGTTGAAACAGAAAGGTCTTCAGGGCACGTCAGAAAGTGCAAAGATCTGGGATTATTGAGATTTCCTCTTCTGTTCAATAGCTTTGCTCTCTTGTAACCTATCTTCCTGTAGCTTAAACTTATTGACAGAAGAATAGCAAAAATAGCACCTTCTGTGGGAGCAATCCTGTGAACAACTACAATGAACTTCTGTGCTTACTTCCAATGGAAAACTGTATTTACCAAGTTAAGAATTGTTAGCTTCCTTTGCAATTTTGTTACTGATTTTAAATCAATAATTGTTAGTATTTTGTATTTTAAATTACAGCAACCGCTGAAAGACTTTGGGTTTCAGCAAGATAAAAAAAAAGGCTCATTTTTTAAAAAAGTCCCAACATGCTTACAAAAATTTGTTACTTATTCATTAACTTTCTATGGCTACCAGTGGTGAAATCCAAATTTTTTTTACTACTGTTCTGTGGGCGTGGCTTGGTGGGTGTGGCAGGGGAAGGATACTACAAAATCCCCATTCCCTCCCCACTCCTGGGGGAAGGATATTGCAAAATCTCCATTCCTAGAGGTGGTATTTTCCGGTTCTCTAAACTACTCAAAATTTCCACTACTGGTTCTCCAGAACCTCTCAGAACCTGCTGGATTTCACTCCTGCCCCTGGGTCACTTTAGCAGGCCAGGAGGGGCATAGATCTAAAGAGGAGGTGAATGAACTCACAGTCCTAAGGGCCTTGTTACTTTCTCATATCCAACAGGTTCAAACTGCTCCCAGGTACCAGTAATTGGGCAAGACTCCTTCCCAGACATGTCCTCTGGACCTGCAACAAGATTGGCATCCAACTATAAGCAAATCCAAACAATTTGTCCAATAAATGCTCAGCAAACTCCTTTGTATGCCCCTGCAAGAATCCCCAAGCCCCCTTTACCCAAGAGGGCTTCTGTCACCCAAAAGAGGGCTACAGGGCAGCAATCTATGGACACAGTAAGAATTAAGTTGTTTTGAGACTTTGCACTCTTATCTTAGGGCTTAATAATAGCTTTGACTCATGTTTGGTTGAGTTCGTCTTTTGTTAAATGCTAATGGTGGTCTAGACATTTCTCATTTTGTCTCCCTCTACTCCTTTGTGAATCATGGGAAGTGACATGAGTGGCTCCTCAAGAGGGGAAGGTTGCATGGATGTGATATAATCCAATGCATCAGTTGCACTCTTACTCCAAGTAGCAACCAAGGCTTGGATAGACCACACAGCAGACCAATAGGGATAGCCCTAATTCTTTCTGAAAGTTATCTGGGTCCACCGGACCCTGGAAGCAGACCATCTAATGGATCCAGCTTCTCTGCAGTGAATAATGTCACTAGAAAATTCCATGGAAATTAGGGCATGATCTTACTGTGACCAGGGAGACATCACGAGCTTCCCCGGTTTCAGATCATGTACTCACTGCTCGAAAAAGAACACCTAATCTGGAGGTTTGTTTGTTTTTTATGTTCACAATAATTTTAAAGACTTAATTCAAATTTTAATAATTGAATTGTGTCCTGCTATATTACTGAATTCTACTTGTGGAACGTTTTATCACTGGATGATGATCATTGTTTTAAATAATCAAAACCCACAGTAATCTTTCTGCCCTGAGATTTCGAATTCTGGAATATATATATAAAGGCCATCCTTAGAAGGGAATCGTATGAACACAATAAAGTAAAACTGCTGTTGACAGAACTGTAATAGTTAAGAAATACACCGATTTAGACTATTTTTATCTTTCTCAAGCATAATTACCCAATTTTCACTCATTCACACAAGTTCCACATTTGTGAAATTTAACACGATGCTCCAAAGGTCAACTTCCAAAGATCATGTTTTTTTATTCTCCCACCCCCTACATTCAACTCTGGACTATCCACAGAGAGACAAGAAAAAGGGTAAAGTTCTCATAGGCTAGGAAAATAGAAGAACAGTACACTTTAGACTGCAGGTGGGAGAATTGTTTCTGTAAATATAATGGAATATTAGTACATCAAGAAGACAAACTTGAGCTTGGACATCTCTGTGATGTGGCATTTCATTATGTAACAGAACTTCACAAGTAGGACCAGCTCAACTATCATTTGCTTTTGGAATGAAGTAGTAAATTAATGAGAATACTCTCTCTGTCCCCCAACTGTTCTTTCCCCTTTCCACTTCACACATTTTGATCTCCTGTTGCTCTGTCTTGGATATTATAACCATCCAAGATGAGGCTTCCTACATTTTTGCTCAGCTCTCTGCATATTATCATTGCCTCCTTCAGTTCCTTCAGCTCTGACCCCAAAGGAATTTAACCAGCATTGCAGTATTGCATGTCATTTGTTTTAAATAAGTGATTCTGAACTTTTCCCAGTATTTTACCTAAAAAAGTGGTGGGTGGAAAACTGTATATTGAAAGCATCAAATTAAGGGCAACCCAAGGATTTGAATAAATCTCTACTAGGTACTTTTCCATAAGAGTCACCCAGCATTTGTTTTACTGACTTGCTGGCTTTAGTGTAACCTTGTCCTTTGGTGACTTCTTTAGACTAGGATATTAAGCAGTTCTTTGTATAAAGGGTATATGTCCTGCTTGGGTCATCAGTATGTTAAAGTAGGACTAAGGAAACTGGGGTTCAAAACCCGATTCACTCACTCTGATTAGCTTACCTCATAGAGTTCTTTAAGCAGAAATTGGGGGCTCATGAGCTTATTAAAGAAAAGGCAGGATATGTATATAATTAATTAATTGACACATCTGCTTTTTTTGTTAAATGAACAGATCATACTGTGATGACAACTGAATTAGAACTTATCCATCTTTTTGGCTGGTAAATACAATATAATGTGCTCGGGATGGTTCTTCTGATTCTGTTATTTGTGACTTGGTGTGCAATTATGCCAATGCTTGTATTAGTTTGAAGGATACTTTTTGCCAGCAAGAAAAGAACAGATTTGTCATCCATCTGCAGACAATGCAGAGGGATGAATTCTTAAAAGCTAATACCTGGGTAGACTAAAGCTACACTTTTCAAGGATGAAAATGGATTTTAACTGATGCTGCTTTGAATTAAACATTCACTTGTTCTTGCTTTATGAAGCCATTTTGGTGATATGAAATTGATGTCATAGCTTCCCCCACCTCCAATTTTTAAATAATCTTATAAATTTTTCAGTATTACAAAAAGATTGATCACCTGACAATGTGCAAATGTATTTAAATGTAAATTAATTGTTGAGTGAATACTATTGGATGGAAGGCCAGCTAAATCATTTTCAAAATGCATAACAACCCTAACAATAAGCTTTCATGATGGAGAAAAAACAGTTATCATAGTTAAACAAAGGAATGTGACTGTTCTGTACATTTATTTGGCTGCTAGTTACTAAAATCTGATTTGATGAAATACAGGTATGCTAAAGCTATTTCTATTGTTTTGATGGAACTAAATGCTATGGAGCGGGCTGTATGGCTCCAGCCAGATAATTAGTTTATTCAGCAACATTTAGATTTAGATGCTCTAAAATTACATTAAAATATTCAATAAATAGAAACTAGCCAAGAATGCTTATAACAGAAGGGAGATGTGGGCACAGTGAAATTATCTCAGAGACAGTGCCAAAGCTTTCTGCAGAAGCTTCCCATATGGCATGGAGAAATGTCATTTTATATTTAACTGTGCAGTGATACAAAGCTCTTGTAGGCTGTTTCAGAATGAAATTAACAGAAAAAGATCCTTTGAGGCTAGGAGAGAGTCAAGAGAAGGAGATAAAGGTCTGTAGAGATCTGGCATCTTTCAGAGCTGATACAGTTTGAGGCTATAGTTTCCAAGGTCTTTTGAAAGGATCATTGAAAAACGTATGAGAATTCCTCAATAACAACAAAAAACCCAGTTTCCTAGAAAAGTAGCCTATATTCATGATGGCAAATCTATGGCACGCGTGTCGCCTGGCACACGTAGCGTCACCCGTTCCTCTTCCAGGTTTCTGGTGCGCATGTGCACGTAACAATCAGCTGGCCTTTGTGCAGCAGTGTGAGAAACCGGAAAAGCTGGTCTTCTGTTTTCCCCGGTGTGAGCATGTGCACCAGCCAGCTGATTGGCATGTGCGCATGCGTGGCAGGAACTGGAAGACTTGCTTGCCAGCGTGCATGCATGCGCCGGAAACCAAAAGTTATCCAGCCCACACATGCCCCCTGGGCAGCTCCTCTTCCTAATTGCAACCCTGACAAGCGCACACGTGTGCGAAGTGCTCCCTTTTCGGCACTTGGTGCCGCGTGTGCTCCCTTTTCAACATTCTGTGCCAAAAAGATTCACCATCACTGGCCTATATGAACTTCCCCTTCTTTGTTCCTGGAGAGGAAGCCAGGATAGGTTCTGAGAAGCTATGCTCATCAACATACAACTGGAACATTATAGCTAATCAAACACCCGAGCCAGTGATGGGTTCCTCCCGGTTCGGCTGAACCGGTTCTCTTTCTTTGGGAGCTGGGCCCTCCCGCCCGCCACTGCGTTATTCTGACCTTATATTTCTTCTTTTTTTGCCCAGCTGAGAGGTGCGGCAGAGCGGATTGCCGCACCTCAGCTGGGCAGATTCGTAACGCGCTTGCGCAAAGAGCAAGTTTGGCGCACATGCGAGCGAAGTAAACCGAAGAGGCAATCGCGTGCAAAGCACGCGCACAAAGAGAACCGATAGTAAAGCCGGTTAGAACCCATCACTGAACCGAGCTTACTTGTCCACTGTTTTTGTTGTCATAGTTTCCCTTTCCCTGATATAGGATATAGGAACTCCAGAAGATTTTTTTCTATATATTTTTATTACTGTCTATAAGGGGAGGAAAATTTGAGGCTTGTCTATATGAGTGCATGTCTGTGTATGTGTGTATGTGTTAAATCCCTTCTGGGTTTCCCTGCAATGTGATCCCTTTCAAGCAACCCTTACCCAGTTATTCTGGAGCACAAAAGAAAGCGACAGATGCATAGCTTTATGCTTCTTTAACCAGTGTATATTTTGACATTCAGTTTCATGGAGAGAAATGGAGATGACCCCTTATTCACTCTTCACATTTGCATTTGCTTGCCAAGTTTGATTTTATGAAGGCAAAGAGCTGAGGATTTTATGAGAGAAGTGGAACCAAGCCATATGGCCTCTTCTCACTTTCCTCCTCTGCTTGAACTGTGGCTGGGTCACATTCATTAAAACAAGACATTTATTATCCTGTCTTTCAGCCTCAATAAGGATGCAATCAATAGTCACATCATTCAGCTTTAAGCCCGGTGGGCATGATTCCCTTGAAAGAGGAAAGTGAAAAGAAAACTCAAACTTTTCAACCTTATCTTGCTCTCTGGGGTTGCATAGAGTTATTTCTAAGGTTGGCTCATTTCCCAAAACTGAGGGAGGTGGGTTTGAAAATTAAAAATTAATTTGGATTGTAGAGCTTTTGGCGCTCCATCTGCTTCAAAGGGGATCTCCCAGATGTAAAAAAAAAAGCCATATTAAAGTTTTTAAAATGATTAAATAATTTAAAAGAACATTGATAAAATTTTAATTGGTTGTGACTTAAAATAGAGATATAAAGTAGGTTTCTGTGTTTTCTCTTGAGCTATAACTTATTCTTTCTAGCGCTTCTCTACAAGCCTTGGGGATAGTGGAGGGACATACATTCAATCTCAAACTATTATGACCTTATTTTTAAGTCATGATTTTTTAAAGGATATTATTACATAAATCTCTTGGCTTCCATAAAACTAGCTGCTTTGGATCCATTGCCCGTAATCCATGGATTACTAGTATTTCGCAGTCCTCAAAACACCAATCTGAAATATAACTTTTATTTTAGACTTTATAGAAGCCAGATAAAACACTTCCTCTTCCATGCTGGCCTTTAAAAATGAAAGTTTGAATCTGCATGTTATATAGTAGTGTTTTCTTTGTCAATAGAATTTCTGTAGCACAAGGCTAATAAAAGCTTTACAGCTATTTGAACAGTCAGAATAGATAGTAACTGATTTTCCCTGTATCCAATTTTCTTTAATGCTTTGCACCCTTTACAATGTATAGTACAAGGCACACTTTCCTTCCCTCTCCTTCAATGCTTTCTTCAAGAAAAAATTCTATTGGAAATAATAGTATTGAACTTCCGTTTCCTGCAGGCAACAGTACAGAGAGGTGTATGAACAACGTAGAATGCAGATATACACATGTAGAAGTATCATTTGCAAGTAGATTTGACTTCTCCTATTCTTCAATTATTTTTTAGAAAAATGCAATAGTAGCTTGGAGGGGGATTTTTTTAGGCCAAGAAATTTGAGAGATAACCAGAGGCAGACCATCTGTAACAGATGATGCATAGCTTCATGTATTTGATTGTCAAATTCTATTCTCCAATATTCTTGCTTTAAAAAGTGTTACTGTCATTCAGTTGAAATTTATCTTGCTATAGTTCAGGTCTATTTCATCTGCTCTGAGAAGCAACAAAGAAAAAGCCTTTGCTCTTTTCTACTGATCAATTCAAGTATTGGAGAAGTCAGAAGAATCTCTACAATAAGAAGGAACTTTCTGCTCTCAACAGCACATAGCAATTGCTATAATTGCCTTCATTATAATTAGTTCCTCAGTAGCCTATCTCTTAACCCATTGAAGGTTTTGTAGTGCCCCTAATGAGCGATGGGTCAGCAGTTAAAGACACTGAGCTTGTCAGCTGGAAAGCTGATACTCTGGTTCGAGACCTGAGCACTGCACAATGGGGTGAGTTCCCATTACTTGTCCCAGCTCCTGCCAATTTAGCAGTCTGAAAGCGTGCAAATGCAAGTAGATAAATAGGTACCGCTTCAGTGGGAAGGTAGCAGCATTCTGTGACTCTGCATATAGTCATGCTGACCACATGATCATGGAAATGTCTTCAGATAACGCTGGCTCCCTTGGCTAAGAAATGGAAATGAGCACTATCCCTAGAGCTGGACATAACTGGGCAGGGGAAACCTTTACGTTTAATGAGTGATATATCAATTTTATAAATAGAATGAGACAACTCAAAGCTATATAACATAGCCAGCTTACCGAACCTAAGTAGCTCTGTTTGATGCCTGGGTTGGCTTTCTATATATTCCATACATTCCCAGAAGGTAAAAAAGGCACCAAATATATCTTCCTACTTATAAGGCTATCTTCCTGAAATTGTTTTTAAGATGTTTTTGCCCATCCCTGCAGCATTATTATCTCAGTGAAATTGATTGGCAGTAAAATAAATTAGAAAAGACAAAAGAAAACCCTTTTTCTCAGTGACTAATGTATGGAATTTGTTGCCAGGAGACGAGAAGTGGTGCCTTTTGAAAGTGTTAGGTTAACAAAGCTGGTAGTTAAGTGGAATTTCTGGTTAGTTGGTTTATTCATTAAAGGTATATATGCGCATGCATCATTCTCTCTTACTCTTACAAAGCCACGGAGATTTATAAAAGTTATAAAAATACAAAATAAAAAGATCAAATAGATAAACAGTTTTTTAAAAAAATGATAGAAATAGTATAAAAAATAATAACCTGGAGCAAGCATTAGGGATGAGGTCTTAGGACTTAAAGTAAAAAAAACACTGTAAACATGATTTTGTGAAGCAAATGTAAAACATATCAGTTTTGCAGCTTAAGGTGTCATACAACTGACGTCCCTCAAGATCCTGAATTTCCGTGAGGCTGAGGTTGGTGAAGATGCTCTTTTGGGATTGTTTACAGATTCTACCAGTTTCAAGTAAATGAACAATACAGCATGACTTTCTTGCTCTTCTTGTGGGCTTTTACGAAGCATCTGGCCAGCCAGTATTTAACAGAGAATACAGAGATAAATGGACCCAATGACTGAGGAAGCACAGATCCTTCTTATGTTCTTTTGCACTAGTGTTAATTATTATCCCTTTTCCTTCTCTCCCATTTGCTCCCCTATCGTGTATGACCGACTGCAGAAACAGAGGGATGAGGACTCGCCTGGGCTGTCTGTCTCACAAGTCAGACTCATGCAGCGACTTCACAGCCATCCTTCCGGACAAACCAACCCGGGCTTTGAAGTAAGTTGGGACCTTTGTTTTCAGTGAGGGATACCTTTCTCCTTTTTTTTTTTTTTTAAAAAATTCTTTGCCAAGGACCTACTGATTGACCATTTTCAGGAGACACAGGAGGAATCTTTAAAAAGACGAATCCTTAATGATTTCATGAGTGAGGATAAAAATAATATTTACAGATTTCCTTTCACCATAGCAAGCCTGGCTTCCTGTATACCATTTTCAACAAAACAATTGGCAAGGTGAAGGAATTTACCAAGATAGGTAGAAATGCAATAACTGGCAAGAAGGACATAGGGGGGAAAAACGGTATCAAAATGATGGGATGTGTGTATAGGAATGCTCTCATACGAGTACTACAATTAAGTACTTGCATCAATAGGAGTATCTAAGTTGTTATTTGCATACTGATGTCATAATGCATGTGTCATCATTGTCCCCCCTCCACACGCACAACCTAAATTCCAATGAAATAATACAGTCTCAATCTATCCTTACCATTAGAGATTGAATGCTTTTAATGCCATTTTCCCACTGATGTCCTCCATCGTCTTCTAGAGCCCTTCAACCACTATTGTGCCAAAATAACAATAGTGAGGAGACTTATTTCAAGAGTGGCTGAGTGATCCTGAAAAGTTATTAAAAGTTTCTCATGGAGAGATGGCCTAACAAACCATGCTTAGTTCAAGAATTTATTCAGAACTGAGATCAAAATTAATTCACCACGAAATCCTCATTTATAATTTATAAAAAGCTAGTCATGGTAGGGATCTCTTGTTCAACAATTGGGAGTCTGGAACTTCTTGACTCTATTGAGTGTATATCTTCTGCCTATACCTGATATAGCAGAATAAGCTATTAACTGATCTGTAATATTATCCAAATTATTTCAGGTACATAATATGGATACATCAGATTTATAGAATTTTAAAAAAATATTTTAGGGCAATTTTTGAAGCTCTTGAGTTTCCCTTTTTCTCCATAGAAGATTGTCCACAGAAGAAGCTACCAGATGGGGAGATTCTTTTGATGTTCTCCTGACTCATAAATGTAAGTAGAAAAGCATGAATTATTTGCCTTCATGCTTAAAAATGTGCCTATAGTTTATTAATAAAGAATTACTGAGTAATTATACATGCAGCAGGAGAGGGATTCAGTTCTCTTAAAATCTGTGGTGGATTGGATACCATGGGGATTTTCTTTACATGGGTGAGTTTTAAATTGATTGTGACAAGTCCAGGAGGAAATAAATGTGACTCCCCCCCACCAACTTCAGTTGCTATTATTCTCAAGTGACAAAATGTATTTCAGATATATTTTTTTTAAAGCAGAGGTGGCCAATTTCATTTCAACCAGCTCTTATCAGCCATAGTGATTGTTTCCCCCCAGTTTACAGCCATTACAGCTATAAAAAAGTGATAGAAATTCCAAATCAGGAATGAAAAAATAAAAGATAGGGAAACCATGTTTATATATTATGTGCTATGTGCATTTCCTTAGCCCTAGTTTTTACATAAACGAGCTAGGGAAAAGAAGCAGAATGCAGCTTATAGAATTATTTCCAAAGTCTTAATTATAGCAAGGACTAGTGGTCACATGTTTGGGAAGGAGAAGGAGGAAGAATACAGATCAAAATTGAGAAGGTGGGGACATTCGGACTCCCTACCTCTCTCATTGAGGGATTTTTTAAAAAAAATTCTTCTCCTTGCAACTCTCAACTTTCCATTTCCAAACTTGATCTTCCTTTGGTCGGGGTTTCCATCAACATCACATTTAGTCCTATTCTCTTAATTTTGGGGAGAGTTATCTTACTGATGGACAGGCAGGTAGACAATTGAACAGGCAGTGACTTGAGTGCCTTTATAGAATGTATTTCCAACTTTTTGCGGGATGCTCTGGTTAGCTACTGTGGAATTTTCCTCTGCAGAGAGAAAGAGTGATTAACATAAAATGATTAGGTGAGTTTCCATGGTTGAAGGTGCACTGGAACCAGGTGTCCCCAGTATAAACCAGCACTTTTTGTCACTAAACCAGAATGGTCTTCCTTTTTTCGCCACACTCAGATCCGATTCATCTTTCTTTGGCAGCTCAGATGACTGTGGCTGAGTTATTGTGGCTAAGTTGTTTTGGAAGAGGAACCATTTTAAAACCAGGACTAACAGAGCTCCAGTCTCATCTTCCCTATCGCAGATCACTCTTTATTCCAGTATTTCTGAATCGGCAAAATGAAGAGATAATATATTGATTTCCAGCTGTATTTAAAGGATGCAAGAGTGAATTCTGGCCCCAACCTACCTATGCTATCCATACTGACCCCCAACCCATCTATACTGCAAATCTCTCTTTGAGATGTCACCCTCTTATTTGGTCAGACATAATAAATAAAACCTCTTAGGGAATTTTAATCAACCCTTCTTTCTCCTGAATATAGTTGTCAAGCTTTGGGAAACTTTATAGCATAATGGCATGTCATGCAACAATTTTTGCTGAAAATAACATTAGAGACCTATAAGAGACGTATGCTATTTTTCAACAGTAACCCCACATGTTTTAATTATTGGCTAGAGAGGAACGTCCCCTCACATCATGAGTCTTGTTCCCTCTTTTTATTCCCATCTTAACAAGGAGTTTTGGGATTTTTCAGAAGTATCTAATAAGTTAATTAAAATGAGTGGAAATTGGACATTCAGATCGCTAAGGTAGGCTGCAGATTTCCGCCCACAGCATTAATATGAAAAGCTATTTATTTCAGATGGCGCACAATATAATTTATGTTCAGCAAGAAAAACCTACAATCTGCCATTTCCATATAATTTTATTTGAATCTGTGAAGCCATATAATCAACTTGCTTTGTGTCATTTATAACCAACCTATTATCCCAGTGGTAGTCATGAAAATATTATTTTGGTACACTATTTCAACATATCAACATATTTGCTGATATTATACACATGGCTGTAATTTTTATGAACCTACCACATATCTTAGCTAACCGTAGTTAGATTGTAAACTTATTTCTTTTAAAGAAATATTTGATTTTGATTTTGCTTAATGTTTGATATAGTAGTTAAGGCACCAAGGAACATGAATTCTAGTTTCACCATAGGCACAAAGCCACCTGGCTGATTTTGAACCAGTCGTTTCTCTCAGACCTAGGAAGCAGGTGTCTTCCAAAAACCTTGTCAAGTAAACTGCAGAGACTTGTCTAAGCAGTCATCATATACATATTAAGACTATTTTCAACAAACTTAAAGTAATCATAAAAATAAAGGAAATAGCCAATTAGTAACATGAAGGATATATATACTAATTAGCTGCTTGCTTTATATTTATGGTTGCTTTAAACTTGTTGAAAATAGTTTTAATGATTATGGGTTTTATGCTTTTTAGATCTTATAAATGGCTTTGACTAATTTTATGAGAAAGGGGAATCATGGCATGTCAATGATCTGAATAATAAATGATAGATATACTTTGTCATTGGACATATGAAAAGCATAGAAGATGATTTTTGTGTAGGAAAAGTGGTTATGTCAACTTGACTAAACCATGTATTCTTGCAAAGTAAATTGAAAGCCAGAAAACATTTGGAAGCAACTCAGATAGACACCTCACTCATTCACAGAAATATAAGGAGGAGGAATAGAATAGAATAGAATTTTTTATTGGCCAAGTGTCATTGCACACACAAGGAATTTGTCTTGGTACATATGCTCTCAGTGTACATAAAAGAAAAGATATGTTCATCAAGAATCATAAGGTACAACACTTAATGATAGTCATAGGGAACAAATAAGCAATCAATTAGGAAACAGTCAATATAAACCGTAAGGATACCAGCAACAAGGTTAGTCATACAGTCATAAGTGGGAGGAGATGGGTGATAGGAACTATGAGAAATGCAGACGTAGTAACCAGTTTGTCAGTGTTGAGGGAATTATTTGTTTAGCAGAGTGATGGCATTCAGGAAAAAACTGTTCTTGTGTCTAGTTGTTCTGGTGTGCAGTACTCTATAGCGTCGTTTTGAGGAGTTGAAACAGTTTATGTCCAGGATGTGAGGGGTCTGTAAATATTTTCACAGCCCTCTTTTTGACTCGTGCAGTATACAGGTCCTCAATGGAAGGCAGGTTGGTAGTAACTGTTTTTTCTGCAGTTCTAATTATCCTCTGAAATCTGTGTCTGTCTTGTTGGGTTGCAGAACCAAACCAGACAGTTATGGAAGTGCAGATGACAGACTCAGTAATTCCTCTGTAGAACTATATCAGCAGCTCCTTCTGAAGAGTAGCACAATAAGTTTTGCAAGATTCTGTTATTATAGCCACTATCAATAAAGTGGTTTTAGCATATCTGTGGAGTTGATTTCATTGTCTAGTCTACTTCATTGGGCCGACGTGAATCTTGCAAGTCTCATTGTGCTGCACCTCCCTTTCTTTCTTCTGTGGAATAGGGAGATGTCTGTCTGAGCTGCTTCCAAATGTTATCTGGACATTGTCGACTTTAAAAAAATGTTTTAGCACCTTTTGCCTACGCAACAGCTTTTGCATATCTCTATCAAGGTCATCTTCCTTACTGTCTACAAGAACATGCTGAATTAATCTCATCTACTTGTAACTAAGGCATGTGTTGTTATATTGAGATCTGTAACTAAGGCATGTGTTATTATAGCCAGAACTGAGTTTATTGAGAATAGAGGCAGCTGGATTACCAGTCTTTATAAGGGTGCAGCTGCACCCTTATAAAGTGAGTTCAGAAGTATTCTCAGATGCACACCTCATTCCAACAATTTAAACAGTGTCAAAGACTACAGGTCTGGGAGGGCCAGGAGCACCAATAATTTCTTTGATCAAATCCCAGTGCATTCACTTTTAACCAGCCCATTATCACCCCGAGAGACAGTTCAGAAGATCAGTTTCTATGTAGCTGGAAAATAGAAGAGGAGAGTTGGCTGGAAGAAATGCTCAACCCAGAAGTAATTTTATTGTTTTGAAAAGAGGAGCATCACTGCAGAAGTGAAGAAAACCTCATCAGATTTAAAGGATTTCATGTGATCAGACAGGGAGCGCTCACTTCCTAAAAATCTCTATTTGAGCTGATAATAACTGAATTAGAGAATCAATCTTCTGATTCAGTTTCTTGTCAGTTTCTTATTACTGACTCCCTCCTTTATTTCAACTAAAGATTGTCTCAAGGTTTGAACTGTTGGGAAGCAATCAGCTTTAGAAAATTACAAAAAACACTATCCATAAAAATTTAAAGAAGGAAGTTACTATACATCATTAGTAATGTCATAGCAGTAAAAAAAAATTTATTTGTATCCTGCCTTTATTTTTACAAATAAGGCAGCAAATATCTTCCTCCTTCTATTTTCCCCACAATAACTACCCGTGGGAGATAAGTTGGGATGAGACAGATAACTGGCCCAAGGTCACCCATGTTTCTCTATGTTTCCTAAAATATCACCATGTCATCTGCAATTTCTTTGAAGACTCTTCTATATAATTTTTTCTGATCCTAAGGACTTAAACACAGTTATAGTAACCATCTTTTTACTTACCTTGGATACCTCTCTCTCCTTTTGTCAATCATTTTGCTTAAGTCCACTTGAACATGTCATTTGGGGAGAAGATTGAAGTAAAGTATGAGATAAGGAGCTCTTCTCTCTATTATTTTTTTCTGTCCTACCATCTTCTCATGGTTCACTTTTTTCTTGAAACCAAGATGAGGCAACTTTCTTCTAGGAACCAAAGCGGCAGCTTCCAAACTGATCTACCCTGATCTCCATACTTGCTGCTGGTGTGTCTCTCAACATCACATTTGATCTTGTTCTGTTACATTTTTGGAGTCATCCAGCTCTTGGAGAAACACATGGACTGCCAAGTCCTAAGCCTTTTACATCTTTCTAATTATAAATAATATAGTATAAACACACGCACATACACACACACACACACACACACACACACCCCATTAGGTTGAATTGAATAAAAATAGTCCTGTTAAATTTAAAATATAACTCAGTTTGGAACTTGGAGGGAAAAATTCCAATGAGAGACAATTTCTTGTGATTTTTACCAAGCTCTGGAATAATTTTTCACCTGTTTGGTAAATGTTTGCATTCCAAAAATCAATTGAAAAATGAGTGCCTACATATTAAATAGAAAATCCCTCTTGAACACAAGAGGTCAGACAAAACTGAAAGATACACCAGCATTTCCTATGCTAGTGTTTCTATTATTAAAATGGCAGCATTAGATTTCCTCTAAATAGAAACAACTCACTGAGACTCCAGTTCAAACATTACTTCTTTACCATTTGATGTCTTCATAAACTGCCAATGACAGTTCAGGAAAACAACATTTGGGTTGTTTCTCTTCCAGCTTATTTTAATAATGCCTCAGCTTTTCCTCAATTAATTGGAAATGGAATAAAGAAAGCTTCCACTCATGGATTATTTTGTGTATGACTTTGAGTCAGCCCATACCATTTTCTTGGCAAGATGTTTAAGAGTGGTTTCCTTTGTCTTCAGAGAATAACTGGTCCAAGTCACGTAAAGGACTTCATGCCTAAAGTGGAACTAGTTACTAGAACATATGCTCTCCTGTTTTCTGGCTTGGCATTATATCAAACTGGTTCCCACATGTACAATGATTTTATATCATTCAGTCCTGAACAATATCCCGCTACAACATTTACTCATATGTAGATTACACTCAGTAAAAGTTCTCAAGTTTTGTTAATGAAAAAAAAAACCTCTACTACCAAGTTCAGCCTGCTTAGTGTTCCCTGTTGAGAATTGGTGGGGATTATTGATATATTTGTTTTAATTATTGGACAGTATTTCTGGGTGTTATTAAAATGACAGTTTGTCAAGAAGTAGGATTACCAATTTCCTCTTCTTTTTATAGAGGAATACTCTTTTGCTGTAAACAATTGCATGAAGAAACAGTAACAATGAATGGAAAGCAATAACAAAGCCCGTTTTCCATGTCAGAACAGAAATAGATGTTGGAGCTATTAATAGCTTTTTAAAAAAATGATAAAATCAAGTTTGATTCCTGGTGATTACATTGACACATAATTAGCTCTTCTGTGCTAATTGTCTACCTGTGCTCAATAGGAAATGGGTTACATTCATAAATAGAACAATTTTAATTAAAGGTCACAGATATTTAAAAGCTTCAAAAGTTTTGTGCCACTTTTAAGCATACATTTAAGCAGGTTAACACTACAGTTACGTTTCATTATTTTTTTAAAAAATATGAAAAAATATGGGAGAACAGCACAAAATACTCTGTAAAATATGAGTGCACAAAGAATAGCAGTTCCTGAGAAAATTGCTGGACTTTGAAGTCCCTTCTCTTTGCTAAGCACAGCATGAGTAAAGATTATTAGGTTTGAAATAATAACAAAGCTCTATCTGCAGCAGTTGACTAATAAAGACCATTTCATATACACTAGTTATCATCTGATATTTCTGACATTGAGATGAATTTGTCACAGTGAATCTATTCTCCTTTGCTGTAAGTTGTTATCTTCCCTGTGGCCATATCATTGATGTGAAGTCTCTTACTTTAGATGCTAAATCTCAAAAGTGGGAGGAAAATAGAAAGGGAATTGCTCCTAGAAAGGAAGGGAAGAGAGCTGAAATGGCAGAGAGATAGAACAAACTTGTTTTCCTTGTCCGATTGTTGAAAATATATTTGGCCAAACAAATGAAGATTTCTTTCGACAAGTTGCTGGGATAGGCATAAAATAACAGTATAGCTCATGCTACATCTCTTCAAGGCTAGCTGTGTTTTTTCCGGGTCATAGTGGGATGAATCTATCCTCAAATCCACAGCTTGACAACATCTTACTGACATAGAGAAAAATCCTGATTGGAATTGTCTGGCTTTGCTGCAGGGAGATTTCCCTTTTCTCATCCTTCCTGTTCAACTTGGCAATGTTGGACATTCCTAGTAGCCTTCCAGTTTCTCTGAACCCAAATTTTTAAACTTTTGTATGCGGTTGCCAGCTTTTAAAAAAGGAACACTTTAAAAAAGATACAGTCAAATACCAATCGCAAGGCTTTGTTGTTGTTTTTGTTTTAAATAACTGATTAGTTAAAAATGCCAAATCACATTTAAAGGCTTATTTATGAGTGTAGATAAAGGACCAAAGTACCCATTTTTAAAAAATCAGTTGTCTTGACCCTTTTACAGATAAGGTTGGGGGGTGGGGGGGAGAGACTTTGTTTTTAAATCAAAACCAGGCCTACAGAAATGAGCAGCTAAGTTGTCTTTGCCTTTGCAGCCTCAAATAAATTTCTTTTAGCTCAGCTCCAATAGCTGAGAAGAAAAGGACTTGAAATGACAAGGCATGGATATTAAGGCCAATGTGAGGATTATTAAGGCCCGCTCAGCATTCTGGGGAGAAAGAAATAAGCTTCTTGTATATGAGACTGGGTAACTGATCCATTGCTCTGTTTCAGTCATACACAGTTCCAGAATTCTAAATCCTTTGGGAATAGAAAACGTTCATGGTTGCAAAAATTATCCTTATCGTGTGAGGGACTGGGCAGAAGTGTGTGCTCTAATTGTGTGCCTTTTCCTTCCTGGAATGCCTGGATTACTTCATGAAAGTCACCTTGGAACTTCCTGTTTTTTCACTGGCTGCTGTTTAGACTGGCAAAGAAGCTCACAACCCCAGAGACAGAATCAGGCATGCTATTTTAAATATGTGTTTATGTGAGGGAAATTGTCAACTTTAATCTGCTAATGGAGTGACAGTTGCAAAGTCTACATCAGTGTTTCTCAACCGTGGCAATTTGAAGATATGTGAACTTCAGCTTCAGAATTCACCAGCCAACCATGAAGACTTGTGGACTTCAAATTCTTGGCTGGGGAATAACGGTAGTTGAAGTCCACACATCTTCAAATTGCAGAGGTTGAGAAACTCTGGTCAAGATAACAGAATAACAGAGTTGGAAGGGATCTTGGAGGTCTTTCAGGGAAATCCCCTGCTCAAGCAGGAAACCTTTTAACATTTCAGACAAATGGACGTCCAGTATTGGAGCACCCACAACTTCTGGAGGCAAGTCGTTTCACTGATCAATTGTTCTCACTAACAGGAAATTTCTCCTCAGTTCTAGGTTGGTTCTCTCCTTGATTAGTTTCCATCACCGTCTCTGCTGAGAGTCTTGGGGGCAGGTAATGTTCCCACCCCAGCTAAAATGCTGAGGTGACTATGAAAGTGTTGCTGTTCTTTTGTAAATACCTTCTGCTTTTATCTTTCATGAAAGACTTCTGCAGTTTGGTATTTTAATAAGGCAGACTATAAACTGTTTAGAAATACAGGACAAGAGAGCAGGGCAGTAAAAACATGTCTGCATGACCTGAGGAGAAAGGATCCTCCCAAATCATTTCCAGCTTTCTTAAATTGTATTTTCAGCTTTTTGCTAAAGAAGTCACGTTAGCAGAAAGGTTATTTTTGTCTCTTGAAAATGATTTTCTCTTCCTTCACTTATCCCATCCATACAGATTCCATCAATTTCTTTATTCTTGCCATTCCTAGCACATACAGGGCAGATGGTTGGGAATGAAGGAGATCATTTGGGAAAGACAGGCAACTAAAAACAACGTTTCATTTTTGAATGAACTGATAAAAAGCTGAAAAAGTCATTGTTAAAGCACAAAATAGATGTTATCAGACTTCATCAAGCAGAATATCATGCCTATACATTCATCAAGCCATTTCTCAGCTTAAAAAAAAGATGGGGAATATTTGGCTCATTTCAAGAAGGTGAATATTGTGGAAAATTCAGAAGGATTGAGCACAATTCTAAGTAACCATATTTATTGCAACAATCATTGGGTGCCTCTTTTACAAGAAAATAAATGGAAAGCAAAGGTTTTTTGTACAGAAGTTGAAAGCTACAAGACAAGAAGTCCTAGGGGATTTGATCTGCCGGTCAGTTTGAGGAAGTCAGGGAGGTACTTGTCTGTGTACCTGGGGTTGTTTCTACTGCTTGGCAAAAGGACCCTTTCAAGAGTTGCAGGAGTTCATGCTAACAGAGAGAGAATCGTCAGGATAGTTTCCCTGATTGAGGATGGATTTTCTACATTGCAGTTCCCTTGTAGAGGCTGCCTTGTACTATGAACTGTGAGCAAGGCTTGTATCCTTTGATTTAGATAGGATTGCAGGGCCTTTGAAGGTAGGGTGGGTTAATTTGTGCCCAATGGAATTAGACAAAGAAAGAAGCTGGATTTGGTCCCGAGAACGTCCAAAAAGATAAGGAGGAAAAAGGATGCACCCTTCATTTTGTTTGTTAGATTTATTTTCTCCAGCACAGTGGACAAATGTCAAGAGTGTTTGTTGTACAATAAATACATGATGATGGTGGCCATTTCTGTCCTTTGCAGACATCAACTTAAATTTTTTGGAGCTTCAAATAGAGCTTCAGTTACTGCAATCACATTCCAGGGACAGAGGAACAAACTTTTGGGAGCAATTATTTTTGTGAATCTCCCTTCCTCAGACTTTGACTGGAACAGTGAAACCATAGATTGAATGGTTGGCCAATCCTTTTTTTTTAGAAAAAGAGAAAGCGGGAGAGAAGGGGAGGGAGAGCGCGGGAGGGAGGGAGGGATGGAGGGAGGGAGAGAGGGGGAGGGAGGGAGGGAGAGAGAGGAGGGGAGGGAGGGAGAGATTGTATGGGAACCTTGCTACATCCTGTTTCTGCTAATTTTAGTAAACTTGAGATTTTATCATCAGCCCAAAGGCTAATCCAAAATTCTAAGTCACTGTTGCCCTCTGAGGTTTACAAAAATCATAGGTCTGATTATTCTGGCCCAGCATCAAAGAAAAGGTATAGCAACCATTCAAACCCATACAATACATCCTATTCTCCACTTTTCCTTGTTTGTATCTAATAATTATTATATGTTAAATGGTATAAGGTTTCCTCCTTGAGGAAGAGCTTGGACTAGAAGACCTCCAAGAAGACTTCCAACTCTGTTATTCGGTTATAATTATAATAATTGTTATAATACGGAGCAGATGACATGATTCTCATCACTCATAATCCACTGATGGCTTCTTGCATGTTAATGAGAACCCATCCTACAGAATCCTCTTTCAATTAGATGAAGGCATATATGCAAAATATGCAGTCTCACCCAGCAGGGAGAAGATTAGGATTGGGGGGTGGGGGGTGGGGGGAGAGAGAAGAAGACTAGCTTTCAAAAGCTGCGAGAAAAAAAGAGAATAATGAAACAAGTTCCCAGGAGTCAAGCTCTTTTTTCTTAAAATGTTTTTTTTTATATAATCCCAGAATAAACCGAGGATGGGAAGTCAGCCAGGGGTCCGTATCGGATCTCCTACTTCCAGCCTCTTATTCTGCCCTCTGACGTCTCCAAATTGCTTTCTGAAGCAAAGAGGGTTTTTTTTCAGTCTATCAAACATGGGAAAGTATTCCTCTTTTTTTCAGCCTCTGCTCAACTCCTCACGTCCTCTGGCAAGCTGTCTATCTGAGAAACTCCAAATTATGTAAGGATGCTGGAAAACAGAGCGCCAGAAAAAAAAAAAAAGGGGGGGGACAACGATGACAATACATGAAACATTATGAGAAAATATTGTAATTGTAATAGTTAATTATTATAGCATCAACTATTATTAATAATTACAATTACAATATCTTGTCATAATGCTGGACAACAAAATTCTTTTTTCTTTTAATCTGTTTGATGAAATGCCTATGTATATACACACACACCTACAAATATACACACATATATTAGAAATTATCTCAAAGGAGAAGAAAACTTTAGAAAAAGTTGAAAAAAAGTAGCAAAGGATTGTGTATGAATGCCCTTTATACATTTCCCTCCCCCACCCCCACAAAAAAACTGAAGCATCACAGGATTCCCAGAGTTCAATTAAATCTCAAGGGCAAACGTGACAGTACTGCTCCCACTGGGAGCTTTTTTTTTCTTTTTTCTTTTAACAACAATGTTTCATGGCAGATAATTCCCTTGGGAAACAATTGGAGAATTTCTCCTTTCCTAAAGTAATTTAAAGGCATTGCCATACCATTTATCAGCCTCTAAATTTGGAAGAGCATTTCAAAATCCCATTTATCTCCTGCCCAAATTATTTATTCTTTTTTAAAACATCCCAAGACAATTAGAAAAACGAATGATGCTGGGTGAAAGTCAGACTGCTTCATTCCTGGTTCCTTATTAAAGTCAAAATGTTGTTCTCCTGTGATTGCCAGAATCTGGGATGTCAGAAACATGTTAAGTAGCCTCGACTTGCCACAGTTTTGTTTAATGACCATTTAAAGTTACAACGGCACTGAAAAAAGCAATTTATGACCGTTTTTCACACTTACGACCATTGCAACAACTCCATGGTCACATGATCAAAATTCAGATGCTTGGCAACTGGCTCCTATTTATGACGGTTGCAGTATCCCGGGGTCATTTGATCCCCTTTTGCGACCTTCTGACAACAAAGTCAATGGGGAAAAAGAATAACTTAACAACCGTGTTACTAATTTAACAACTGCAGTGATTCACTTTAACAATTGTGGCAAGAAAGGTCGTAAAATGGGGCAAAACTCACTTAACAAATGTCTTTCTTAACAACATAAATTTTGGGCTTGATTGTGGTCGTAAGTTGAGGACTACCTGCACTCGTATCACCTCATGAACTACACACATTGGTTGATTCTCAATCCTCAAGAAAGCAGTATTAAATTTGATCTGCACAAAAAGAAGGTCTAGTGGTTAGGGCACCAGGCTAGAAACCAGGAGACTGTGAGTTCTAGTTCTGCCTTAGGCAAGAAAGATGACTGGATGATTTTGCGCCAGTCACTATCTTTCAGTCCAACTCATTTCATAGGGTGGTTGTTGTGGAGAAAATAGGAGGATGAAGGAGTGTTAGGTATGTTTGCCGCTTTCAGTTATTTATAAAAATAATAATAGTGGAATATAAAAAAATAAAATAAATCATATTTCAACAAAAAAAAACCACCTTCAGTATCCACAGTTTCCACAGAGATAAAATATTGCTAACCGTATTTCAAAATATTATTAGAATTTCAAAACAAGAAAGAGCAAGGATTTAGTGACAAAATGAAGATAAGACTGAATTATCTTACCACGTGAGAGAGAATTGCATATTGACAGATTCCGAACTGTGGAGATTTGGGAACTGATTTGGCAGTTACTAAGTAAGCCTCCCACTTTCCTGAGCCTAGCAAAACAATCATTATTTCGCATTTATCATAACATCATCATTTAGAAGTTGGCAAAGCTAAGCCCAAAAGCTATTTGTAGTCATAATTCAACTCACTTGAGCTTCATGATCAGACAGAGGAGCCTTCTAAAAGAGGAAAGAAAAAAAAATATTATTCCCTCAAGGTTTGAAAGAAGATTGAATACAAGGGATTCTTTTGCCTTCCTCTGCAGTTTCTTTGAGTAAAGGAAGAGCTGGGATAAATGCCAGCTTCACATCATTTTCCATAAGTAGCAGGGGTGGCCACCTAAAGTGAAGAACTTCTACCTGTAAAGCTCTCTACTTGGCTTAGGATAGTGATTCTCCAGAGCCATTACTCCCAGGAAGAATCTTTACTTACAGAAGAGGTTGTCCATTCCATTTTGGTGGTCGTAGAGGGTAAGATGTAAAAATGGGTCTATTGCTCAATCTCTTAAATCTCTTAAAGAATCAATCCCAAGTCTTCTTGAGACATGTGGAATGAGTTACGTCCAGTAAAAGGGGTCATTTCAGGCATTTACAAAGCCAGTATCAGAACATACTGGTTTCATAAATGCCTGAAGTGGCCCCTTTTACTGGAGGTAACTCATCCCTCAAGAAGATTTAGGATTGATTCTTTCTGGCTGTGTTTACATATTGTGCTAAGAGAGCCAGAGTGATGGCTATGGTGTTGGGATTTAGACCAGGAAGATCAAGGTACAAGTTCTCATTTGAGCATGGAGCTCACTCAATGACTCTGAGCCAGTTATTTTCACTCAGCCTAACCCATCTCACAAAAGATGTTATTAAGCGATAAAACTAAAGAAGACTCCAGGTAGGCTATCTTGCACTTAAAGAGAAAAGGTGAGATGTAAATTCAATGAATATATAAAATAACAAATAAAATTAATATTATGGCTAACTGAACACACTAGATTCACCTAATATACTGAATCATTGGCTAAGCACATTGGCTGGCCTGGCATAATGCACTGAGCAACAAACAAGCCAATCTCAGCTTCCGAAGTGATAAATCTATGTAATTTCAGATAAAGAATGATAGGGTTTACTGCCTCTTCTGTGTAATAACAGCAACAATCAGACTTTCTGCTTTCTGGGTGGATATGTTTTGTTGTTTGCAGAAGCCCCACTTATAACCCGCAGTTGTACAGTCCAAATATAGGTTGACTACCTCTGGGAGAAATCAGTTGAATCACAACTAATTTATTTTAATAGAAAATCAGTAACTATAGTATTTTGAGAGGCAGAATTTCTTAGAACCTGCTGAACAGGAAATGCAAACACTATTATTAAAGGCCTATTTTTCTATTGCTCAAAATATCACAGTTATCAAGCACTAAAGAAGTAAGGACACTAACATCACTACCTGTAGCCAGCAGCAAATCTCTCTCCCTCTCCCTCTCCCCCTCCCTCGTTAGTTTAAGGATTGGAATAAAGGTACTTGTTTTTAAACACAATGGGAATCAGAAATACTTTATAAATAATCATTCAGATTCAAAGATTATCCAGGTACAATATTCCATTCAATCACAATCTTCATTTCATCTTTTGAGATGTTAGATTTTTAATTGTCTATGGGTTTTAGTTGGGATGTTTTAAATTTTGGGCCAAAGTTGTGTAATTCTTTTAAACATTTTAAATTTTGTATCGGAATGTTTTTTTATTTTTGGCTGTGCACCGCCCTGAGTCCAGCAGGAGAAGGGCGGTATACAAATTTAATAAAAATATAAATAAATAAATAAATAAATCTTATTTTGATCTTCGATCCAATTATGCTTCTCAAATGGTAACCTATTTCGGTAAGATACTCATGTTTGTTTTTCTGGTACGATACATTCCTCAGAAAGACACAACAGGATATTGAAGTGGTAGCGTGGGTTGTATTCGACCATTTCTGATTTGATTCTCTAGCTATGGCCTGAATGGAAGATTTGATTAAACAGATGTTGCTATTCACTTTCACTACAGACAAAGAGGAAGTGACTCACTAATGGGATTCCCTTGACTGGTAGTGTTGGCCTCATCAAGCACCTTCAACGGAAACCTTCAGGGTGAAATCCCTGCCAAGCCTATGTTGAAGTTCCAGTTTTAAAACAATGGTGGGAACGTTCTGGCCTATGCCTAGAATAATGGAAATTGTTGGAAAGGAAATGCATGTTCTGGTATAGTGAAACCTGCAGTGAGCTAGGGTAGAAAAGTGGGAGTCAGCAGGATCTACTTCCCCTTCTCAATGCCTTTCATCCAAGAGAGCAGAGATAGATTTCTCTCTCTCCAAGAATGCCCAAATACTATACTTGGCTTTTCCATGAATACTTTTTTAATGTTTGCAAATAATGTGCTTGAGGATTATCGTGATCTCTCATCGGAAAGGGCAACGAACCATTTTGGACAATAGGCTTCCGTTTGTTGCAGGCTAACATCACGGTGCGCTGACTACCCCACAGAAGCAGAATACCATTTCAACTGACTCAGTGCTTAATAATAATAATGCAATAATAGTGAAATGGCCATAATTATTGTCTTGTAAATGGAAGATTGCTGGTTGAAATCTGTCAGAAACCTTTAAAAACATTGTTTTTCTCCCCCACCCCCACTCTTCTTTGTATTTTTAAAAAGGTTTCCTAGCAGTGCACAATTTGATTTTCCCAATCACTTGAAATACAAGGGTTTCAACCACAGTTCACAAATAATCCAGAGATAATTTGGGCTATTAGGAAGTTGAGGGTCATGCCTTCATACCTCAATTGATGTGAAAAATGATGAAATAGGACACCGGTGGACTTAGTTAAAAAAAACCCCACTCATATGTACAAAAGGAAAAGTAAGAAGTTCAGGGAGTAAGCACTAAGTGTGGATATGTCCAGGCTCCCAATTATTAGCAATGTGGACTGAATCATATTGCTAATTTCTATTGTTTTACTCTGCAATCATTGATTCATGCAAAGGATGCCACAATAGAAAATAGCAGCCACCTTTATTTCTGAACCATATTAAAATATTTTTGCCAGATGGAGTGGCTGCATTTCGTGCCTTTCTGAAGACAGAATTCAGTGAAGAAAACCTGGAGTTCTGGCTGGCATGCGAGGAATTCAAGAAGATACGATCAACTACCAAACTAGCTACCAAGGCCCACCGGATTTTTGAAGAATTTATTGATGTGCAAGCACCGCGAGAGGTTAGCAGATGCAAGGCATGGATAGCTGAGCAGCATATGACTGGGAACTGAGGGTGCTCCTCTTGAGTTCATCAAATGTAGTACTTCAGCATTACCTTTAGGGCTGAGGATCAGTGATGGGTTCCTCCCGGTTCGGTCCGGTTCGGCCAAGCCGGTAGCGGTGATGATATGATGTCACCGAACCAGTTCTCTTTGTTCGGGAGCTGGGCCCTCCCGCCCCTCTGCCCTCCCGCCCCCCCACTGCATTATTCTTACCTTTTATTTGGTCCCACCCCCAATCTATTTGCTGCCTCCCGAGTCCCAGCTGATCGGCTAGAAGGAAAAAAACTGTTTAAACTCTTGCCGTGGGGCTTCAAAGGGCCGCCCTACAGCTGATCAGTGTTAAAAGGTGCAGTGGTGGTAGACCAGTGCGCTCGAAAAACAAATGGGTAGACTCCAAAACAAATGAGTAGACTGGTGCCTCCAAAAACAAATGGGTAGACCAGTGCCTCCAAAAACAAATGGGTAGACCGGTGCCTCCAAAAACAATTGAGTAGACTGGTGCCTCCAAAAACAATTGAGTAGACCAGTGCCTCCAAAGACAAATGGATAGACTGGTACAGCTCTGCAAGCAGTTAAAAGCCTGGTAGACCAGTACCTCTGCTAAATCCTAAAGAATTGTCACATGACCAAAAAAACAATGCCCACAAAATAAGCCACACCCACAGAACCGGTAGTAAAAAAATTTAGAACACACCCCCCCCCCCCCCCCGCTGAGGATCCTTAAAGATCTGTGGTATTACTGTGGCAACTGAAGAAACCATGATCACTCTGATGATGTCTCAGTCATCTTTGAATAAACTGCACTACACCTAAAGTGTCTTTAAAATCATATTATTCTGAATATTTGAAGAAAACAAATCCAAGGATATATGCTTGCCTTCACTGCATATCACTTTATCCACACAGCCCTGTGAAGTGTGTTAGATTTTGAGATAATCACTGCCTCACAGTCATTATGTTTCATGGTGAAAGGGAAGGATAGGAAATAATTGTGATTAATAATTATTTTCATACACAGACTGTTGTTTACAAAAATTGTAAGTTGGTAATACAAGTAGTCAATAATGTAATGTCATCAATACGTCAGCAAGCCTGATATTAGATTCATTGTTCAGATGAAAACAAAATATTTGTTTCTGACTGTGTAACAAAACTGCTACATTCAAATGAAAGGAATAGGAAAATAATTATTTTATATACATTATTTTTATGTTTTTCTCTCCTTAGGTAAACATAGACTTCCAGACAAGAGAAGAGACAAGAAGGAATCTAGAAGAACCATCACCATCATGTTTTGACCAAGCCCAAGGGAAAATTCACAGCCTTATGGAAAAAGACTCTTATCCCAGGTTCCTGAGGTCCAAAATTTATACAGACCTGTTGTCTCAAACCCAGAGGAGGCTCAGCTAGGGCAGGGATCAGGAGGAGGAGTGTCCTCCTTAGACACCACAAGCTTCTTGCACTAGCCACATCCATTTCTATGTGTGATGTTAAATTCATTTTCTTACAACAGCAATAGAAGGAGGAGAAATGGAAGAAGCATGGAGAAATTGAATTGTGTACATGGATAAAACATTTCACAGTATGAATCCAGTGCTGTCTTTGGATCCTCATCGTTCTATGTATGCATGTCCATATTTTAAGTGAAGACCATGCATATGTATAGCAGTAAAATCCTTAGTCCAACCCTGATAGAAGCTTCTAGCATATTCCAATATATCTGGACAAATCAATGAATTGAAGTAAAAATAGAGTTAAGAACAATGATCATATTGGACTATTTTCTGAAATGTTGCTGGAAGGAAAGCATGTAAGAGAATTATAGTTGTATTTAACATCTCCAACCTGTTTGTTTGGGGTTGCAGCTTCTGGTATTTCCAGCAGCCCAAACACATCCGGTGGGGACTGAACTGGGGAGAGCGATTTTGAATGAACATAAAATGATATTGCCAATTGTTGTTTCCAAATAATTCAGGTTCATATAATTTCAGTTTATAGGATAGAGATAGAAAAACCCACAGACCTCCAGATGTCTGAGCATCCTTTACGATGGTAACTGCTGGAAGCAGCATCTGGTGGGTCATATGGGATCATATCCCCATCCCACTTTATCCTCTGTATAAAATAGAAATGCTGAACTAATGACAACTGGATGCGAAATTCAATGTCTTCCCATCAATATTTTGAAGATTACGTTTTTTAGAAAATAATTTGTACAAATGGACACTAGAGAAAAAAGTGTGTAATTTAAAGTAACTCCTCCACATTGCCTGATATTAAGACTGGTACTGGCAAGGATTTCTGAATATATTTTTCATATTTTAGACTAAGGAGGCAAAGGTCTTTCTTCCTGGTCAAAACATCTGTTTCCTGCACGGAATGGACCAAGCAACCTTGATTAACATGGCTAGTTCTGTTACTGGACAACTTGTCCAAGGTGCTAGATTTTTTAAAATGGTAGATGGGTATTAGAAGTAACAGATTACTTTTTGCCCAGGAAGACTTGTTTTGTTAATAGGAATTTCTGGGAATTCCCTTGGGACTGGATCTAGAACAGCGGTCCCCAATCTTTGGGGCACCAGGGACCGGTTCCGTGGAGAGAGGTTTTTCTGTGGACCAGAGGGGCTATGGTTTCTTGTGCTGCCTGCATCTCGTGGATGGGGCTTTGCTTGTTTGTGCGACCCAGTTTCTGACATGCCGCGAACCGGTGCCCGTCCACGGGCCGGGGGTTGGGGACCCCTGATCTAGAATATTTAGTTAACAAGTAAGAACAAATGGCTGCAGCTTCCCTCACTTGATTACTTCAAAAACCCCAGTTGGGTGGTTTTTGTTCCAATTTTTGGAACAAAAATTGTGAGTTTTGTTTTGTTTTGCCTCAAGGAAGAGCACTTCTAAGTGTGAATCTCAGTTTTATTCCTTTAAGAGCTTCAAGTGGAAAAAGGCAAAGTTGCAGAACTTCCCAGACTCTGATGAAAAATTATCATTTTCTTCACATTGGGGGATTGAATGGCAGTGTTCCCCCCACCCCACGGCTGTTATTTATTATTATCAAACTGATGTTAGTGCTCTGACCCTGTTTCTAGGGAACCTGCTTTGCGGGGGAAAATATCCCTCTTTTGATGAAATGCCCTATCTTGAAGCTCTGTTTGCGTGAACAGATAGATACTAGACATCATGCAGCCCACATTTCTCTTCCCTTACAGCAGCATGCCCAATTATGTATGTACAGCAGATGTTGTATTTCATAACTTGAGATTTGCAGCTTAAAATAGACTTCACCTAGACATCTGCTGTGTCATGATGTTGTCAGGCTTTGCAAAGAATAAATATTTCATGACAGACTTTGTACTGGATGTTATTGCAGGGAGGCAGTTGGGCTTATTTCTACTAACTAACAGGACCTGTCTGGGATATCAGGTAAAATGGAGATAGGAGGGGGCAGACTGGATGAAGCAGAAGCAATAAATATAGGTGAATTACTGTGTATGCATTGGATTTCCAGCTGCCATCATCAAAACCAATCTGCCAATGTTGCCTGAGAAAATATAGCACATTCCTGAAGCATTCCTGAAATTTTATTTTTCTGCCAGAGGCAATTTGAAAGCATTGTTGTCTGGAGCTCTTCCTGATAAATCACACTGGATGGAGGCCCAAAATATGCTAAGCAACTCTATATTGGGCTTAGTTTTGGCTTAGCATTTAATAAGAACTCAATCAATGCAGTCTGATAACCCTAGTTTATGACTTAACATAGAATGAATCCAGCATAATTCTCTGCAGTAGAGAATCTCTACAGTGTAACCCAGCAAAATGAAGATAAGGAATTACAAATATGAATGGAGGAGGAGCAGGAGACGGCTGCTGGGAGTCATTCTATTTGCATTTATTTCTGGCGTGAGAGTGTATTCAAATATGCCATATTATGCAGTTCCCCCCCATCTGTAATAAGAATACACTTTTTTTTAAAAAAAAAAAGAAGAAGAAGAAAAAAATGAAGTAGAAAACCGAGCCGTATGATGGTCCCTTTGTAGATTTGTGATTATAATTCAGAAGGAATCAAATGTGCTGGATAAAGGAGGAGGAAGAAAAATGGATTTCCTAGTAGAGACATTCTAAAATTATAGAGTAAGAATAATTTAGGAGGTTTCTTAGGGAATCAAGGGTGGGTTTTCTACAGGGTTTTTGTGTGTATGGATATCAAACCTTTGGATTTTGGTCATGTATCACCTACAAACAATTAGAGCTTATTAAGGAAAGGAGAAGAGTATCTATGGCCCTTCAAATGTTTTTTTGCTGGACTATTACTCCTAGAATCACATGATAGATACTGGGTTGTATTGCAACTACCCTCACCTCATCACTTAGCAAATGCTTAAAGCATTCTGAAGCAAGATTTTAAATAGAGACTCATTTAGCATATGCCATAATACAGAATGGAAAAATACTGCACAAGCTTGTGCAAGGTCATAGACTAGTAAACATTATTTTCAACCAGTCACACTGATGGTTGGAAGGCTGTTTCATAAATATTATTCTCTTTCATGTGGAATGCTTTGGGCTGCAGTCTTCTAGTCCTTGAACAAAACTAAGGGTCATTCATTTTAATGGTCTTACTTCTAAATCCCAAGGTTTACATAACTTTTCATTATGCTAATATTTTTCTCAAGAAACAGTAGAACATTAGATGAGCTTTCTATCTGCCTTCTGCCTCTCTTTTGGTCTCTAAAAGCTTATCCCATGGTTTAGACTACAGGAAAGTGAATCATTTTTTTTTAATATAATGAAAGGAAACATCAGAAAGCAGTATAATTATTTTGGTAACTGCTTTTGTGCAAGGAAATTTTCTTTCTTGGAAATAAAAATAGCCTAATTATTTAGAACTTTGTTTTAACAGAAAAATAGGCATCCACTGTACATATCATGTGAACAGTGCAACCTCATTGATGAATAGTTTCTTTCCCTGTTAATAAATTCGAGGAAATGGATGCGGGCCATTAATTATCGCAATAATATTTCCTAAAAGAGAGAGATATATGCTTACTTTAACTCTAATGGACAATCCTAGGAAAAAACATGCTTCTAAGCTCTAGTAGCCTAAATACATTAAACAAAAATAATCTGTTATTTATTAGTTAAAGGTTTCTATGCTCCAAATTCTAGTGTCACATAGAAACAAGGGCAGCGGAGAGTACACATGATGTTCTCCCAGTTTCTAGAAATCTCTGTTTTGAAAGGTTCTTAATTTATATGTTGTCTCAGGCTTTTCAAGAAACCTTAAAATAAGCATAAATACTGCACGGTGTGGATAAAGTGAACAGGCAGGTGCTATTTCCTCCTTTCCCAAAAGACTACAATAAGTGGTTACCCAATGAAATTGAATCCTGGAAGAACCCAGGGTAAATAAAAGGATTTTTGTTTTACATATTTACATACAAATCTTTAAATATTAGAATACACTATTACAAGATCTGGTATTGACTACCAGCTTGGCTGGCTTCAAAACAGGGTTGGACCATTAATGGAAGGGGATCAATGGCTATTCGCCTTGTTGATGGTGTGACTACCTCAGTCTGAAGGCCATTTGATGGGAAAGTAGTTGACTACCTTTGTAGTTGGTAGGCCACTGTGAGAACAGCGGCTATACTAGATGGGCCAAAGTGTGAACCAGCAAGGCATTATTTTGTTGGTTCCATGTGGATTCTTGCAACATGGCTGACTAGTTGATTTATCCAAGGATGGGTCTGTTTGAGGTCAAATTTAACTCCTTGAAGATTAGGTGATTGGGTCACTTGATTCCTTTTTGGTGTTTCCATAATACATAGATGTATCAATCTATATATTAGAGTGGGCAGTCACAACAAAAACAAAACCCAACCTGAACTAAAACAGTGACACACAATTTCACCACAGTTATCAAGAAAATTACACGGATGTCTCAATGTAATTGCTAGGAGTCAAGCTTGACTTAAAGAGATCTTTTTCAATTAAATGAGTTATGGAAAATGGCCAGCACGTTTACTTTATTCCTAGTTGAAACTTGTGATATTACTTCAATATACATGATTTTTCTGCCACAGCAGCCAGAACATATTGCCGTGCATGCCTGTGCCCCTGAGAAACAGAATAAACTGCAGGATATCATCCATATTGATTTTTGGGTTATTATTTTATGTACAAAACATTTAAAGAGAGGACATGGAAAACACTATTTGTACACTCATAACTAAGCTTGTGTATTTATTTAGAAAAACATGTAGGAATCTATATATCATAATGTTCTGATTATATATCTGATTACAATAAACAGTATTAACAACATCCTTGCATATGGAAAAACTGAAGATCAGGACGTGTGATAATTTATATCTCTACATAAGGTTTCTTTCAGCAGGGCTATCATATATTAGATCAGATCTTTCACCTACAATTTGAACAGTAGAATTGCAAGAAAAACAAGGCAGTTGTCGAGTGTAATTGCTTTGTTCCAGGGGTGAAATCCAGCAGATTCTGACAGGTTCTGGAGAACTGGTAGCGGAAATTTTGAGTAGTATGGAGAATCGGCAAGTACCACCTCTGTCTGGCCCCAGAGTGGGGTGGGAATGGAGATTTTGCAATATCCTTCCCCCAGGAGTGGGGAGGGAATGGGGATTTTGCAATATCCTTCCCTCGCCATGCCACCAAGCCATGCCCACCAAGCCACACCACACCCACCAAGCCACGCCGGTTGTAAAAAAAATTGGATTTCACCACTGCTTTGTTCAGAAGGAAGAAATGGACAGGACTGAGAGTCTGCCAATGGGAACTAAGATAGGATGTGATCACTCACAATGCTGAGGTGGAAATTTTACTGGTTGAAGGTCCCAAGCCTGAAATTACTGTATCTATCTCTGTCTCCTCAAATATTTGGGTGGACTTTTTTTGATTTGGATATAGGAATATCAGTCTTCTGGAAAACCCATATTTGGGCTTTCATATGAGTGATAAAGTCAACAACTCTTCCCCCCTACAAGAACAGAAATAGACTGTGTAATCCAGATGTCTGGTCTCTCTCACAGCCAAAACCAAATGGACCACAGAGGATTTAAACAGCCAGAAGTCATCACCAGCATGGTTATCAGTAGCATGTAGGGATAATATATAGATAACGTCATGGGAACATGTCCCTAAAAAGTAAGGTTAGTAAAGTGTCTTCATGCTATTGCAAGCAAGACATGAGTATGAGCCTAGAAGATCTGAAGCTTGCTATGTTTGACTTTCTAAGTATGGCTGGTGATCATCTGCTAAATACTCTTGTCATCTAAACTCAATGGACCAATTGCTTATAATAGATTTCATTACTGGCTGAGGGAAATGTTTGGCAGAATTCGCTCCTGAAATGTAGAGAATGCAGACAACGGTGGTCCCGAGAGTGTAGAAGGGAAAATACAATATAATGGTGATGTAATTTGTGACCTTAGCAAATCACAGACTTCTGAGGGCTACTTACAGTCCATAAGCTGTCCAACTGAGTTCTAGAGGGATTTCTAGGGAGTGTTTTATAATATTATTCTGAGTCTTAACACTAATCGCCTGCTAAGCAACTGATCAAACCAATTGTTTCAGTGCTTTCTGTTCTTTAGAGTAATAGAGCTGATAAGATGCTGGAAAGATGTTTATAAATGAGCACATGAATGGTTTAGGCCGCCTATTTGCTCCAGAGACTAGGTCCCTAGTGAGAAAACTAGTCAAATTTCGAGGAAAAATAACATTACATTGCTATATGGTTTAATGGTGGACAGGACCACATGGTTTGAGGTCCTGGGCAAAAAGGGCACGTGGGGGGGGGCAGGGAATTGAGGCTCTGAGTTTGTCTTTAGAAACATGTTTCTCCTTTAGGGAAAATATAATATTCTGCCTTTTTAATATTTCCTAGACTATTTCATTTTCCTAGGAGAGGGGTGGGTGCTAATTTCTTACAATGAGTTAACAAATGTGACTTCAGCTGTCTTGATATTATACCATGGTCTGAATAAAACTGGAAAGGGAATTCTATTTCTCGAGGGTTCTCTGAAGCTGAAGGCTGATCATCTCAATAACCTTGCCTAAAAAGGGAAGACTGAAAACCTGGACAAAAATTGCTGATGGATTCCATGATGGCTTGTTTTGGAGATGGTGAACCACCTCCTCTCTCAAAGACACATTTACCATTGCATGATTCCATCCACATGCTCTCCCTGAAATTTTCACCAACTAGTAGTATGGATCCAATATATCCAGGATAGTTAGTATAACATGAGACATGACTGTTGTGAAACCAAAAAGATTGGTTTTTGGTTTCACATACATGTGCCAAATGTAACATTATTACATTTGGCATATGTATGCAACCCTACCAATATGATGCAACACAGATACATTTGATTCTAAAAGGAAAATTTCTAAAAAATAAGATATTGATGAAAAGTAACTGAAAGAAAAAGTCAACAGAGATGACTCATGTAACTATTTAAAACCACAGTAATTAATGCTTACCTTGAATGTACTACATGAAATAATAATCAAACCAAATCCAAGATGAAACAAGCATGACTTTCTCACAGAATCCAAAAAGAGATAAAGATTAAAAGATGTTTCATTCAGAAATGGAAAGCCTGTTGTACAGGCTGGGATTGGTAGAGAAGGTGACTTTGGACAGATGGACATATCTGTGGAATTTAAAGAAATACATTCAAAGAGAGCTCAACTATGAGTAATAATTGGGCTCCTTTGGGACACAGCTTTAGGGCTATTTCAGAAGAGTTCTAAAATCATTTTCAAAAGCAGCTTGAAGGACAATTGACAGGCTTAGGAAAAGTTGCATTATTGAAACAACAGATAGAATGAGGGCTCCACTATCTTTTGTTTCACCATGCAACTCCTACAGCCAACTGCTGTTTGGGGTCTTTGAACCAGGGAACAATTCAGAGATGTAATAAATGGAGATGAAAAGGCTGATTTGAAAACAGTGGTTCACCCTGCTCAAAGCAGAATGGACCTGGGAACAAATGTATCTGCACCAGCTGAACATGTCAAAAGGTGCCAGACTGATCCCATTCTCCATGATCAGCTGACTGAAGAATCAACAAAATAAAATGGTGGTATAGTGCACTAGATTATCAACAATAAAGTACGTCTCAGTATAAGGGAATCAATCAATCAATCAATTAGAATAGAGCTGGAAGGGACCTTGTAGGTCATCTAGTCCAACCCACCTGCCCAAGCATACCTTACATCAAAACTCACTACCTTATCACCAGTACAACTAAGGATGATTTAAGGCTGACTCAGATATGGACTAGAGATTGGAGAAGTAGAAGTTGCT
Organism: Arizona elegans; assembly: GCA_022577455.1. NCBI lineage: Eukaryota > Metazoa > Chordata > Lepidosauria > Squamata > Colubridae > Arizona > Arizona elegans. The sequence continues at coordinate 104,669,773 of JAKOOJ010000002.1, read as the reverse complement.
GGGGAATGTGTACTGGCTAATGCAAGTAAAGAAACAGTCCTGATATAACTCTGGATTCTTTTCAGCTAGTAGGCAGATTATAAACATGTATACATTATTGTCTTTTTTTGGACCTCACAATTTACATCTTAAATAAAATTCCCATATGAAACATAAATATATTTATTATTTCTATTGTTGAGATAAAATGATCCAAGATCCAACTTAACATCTAAGTTGACCTCATAATGTCAATGCACATGATTTTAACTACACAACTTCAAACAGATAATTGTTAGATAGGCTAGATAGGTCCAGAATCCCTGGGCAAAATTCCTTGTTATACATAAGGCTGGTGACAAATGCTTTTATTTTTATGCTGCTGTTCAGCTGTGTTAAGCCCCCAAACTGGTATGTAGAATTCCGAAATGAAATGAAAAAATAAAAAATAAAAGTTTCATTAAACAAACAAACAAAAAAGAATATTACGGCAAAAACTAGTAAACTTGAGTAATAAAGCTTATTTTTCTGCTGCTTTTCAGCTAAGTTCAGCCTCCTAAGCAATAAGTGGAATAATCATACATACACACTGCATCAGATCAAAATAAAAAAAGAACAGCAAAAAATATCCTGCATAAGTAATACAAAAATCAGTCCGGATATAAATTATTCCATACTAAGGGTGCATCAGGACTACCTGCAGATATTTTGTCTAAGCAGATTCAGAAAATGTAGGAGTTCTGTTTCTACAGCCAAGTTTGCTCTTTGTACTTACTGGTCTCATTTCAAGCAGAAGTAGAACACTGGAGCATCCTTCCCAAATAATCACAATTGGTGGATAAAATTTAATAGACTAAGACAGTGTTGGTGAACCTTTATGGCATCGAGTGCCGAAACGGGAGCATGCGTGTGTGCACGGGGAGCACCAGAAACCAGAATAGCAGCCCCCTGGTGCACACGCGCGGGAGTGCCAGAAACCAGAAGAACAGTTCCCTTGCGCACATGCGCAGGAGCACCAGAAACAGGAAGAGCAGTTCCCTGGCACGCATGTGCGCACCAGGAAGCTGAACTTCTGGTTTCCAGCGTGCACATTCAAGCCGGTCACCTGGGTTTCTAGTTTCTGGCATGCATGCATGTGTGAAGATCAGCTTCCCAGTGCCGGAACCCGGAAGAGCAATGGGTGACGGCTGGCATGTCCGGAGAGATGGCTCTTTGTGCCACTTCCAACATGTGTGCCATAGGTTCGCCATCAAGGGACTAAGATAACTTTCAGATAGGAATAAGGCTTTAAAAGCTTAGATTGTAGCCCAAAATAAACTTTTAGGATTAGAGTGAGATAACAAAACTGGAGCCACTGTAGATTGAATACTATCAGAATAAAATGCCCTGTCTTGATAAAGGTATTTTGAATTACCAGCAGGTCTTGAATAGTCACTAAAGAAAGCTTTGTGGCATATCAAAATAACCAAATCTGAAGCATGCAGGACTCTATCTAGATTAGATTTTTTAAAGAAAAGGCTACTGCTAATGTGCAAACCTGATGTGTTAATATGCAAGCAGATGCTACATTTATGCTCCGCTTCTGGTTCCAAATCTCATTCTCACAGAAGAGGAATCAGGTTATGTTGCATTACTATTGTCAGGCTTATTGGAAGATCATGGTAGAATTTTTTAGCCCTTGATTGGTACCCAACTGGAAGTGGATACAATTAAACAACACTGCAAGAGACCACACCAGATTTTCAATTTTAGGCACTAGACTTGCATTTGCTTTATGGCTGCCCAACACATGACAGAATTTTGGTTGCATATTATGATGACTCTATTAAATCAATCTGCATGGAAGTAAATGCACCTCTCCTATCTAGCCATTGTCTTTTAATTCAGGCACCTCCTTCCATTTCTCCCACCTTCCCTTGTTAATTGCCTTTTCTCTGCTCTTCTTGATTTAGGAACTGTTGATTATTCAAAGCCCAGAATCACTTAACTTAATTCTCACACCTATTATTTTCCCCCAGCTTGGCAGCCCTACTCTGCAGCACAGTAAAAAGCTGATGAACAGATGTTTTATCATCATTTTATGTGCTGTATCACAGTAACATTATTTTGTTATTATAACATTAACACCAAAGCAACTTATCACAGTAGCATCCCTATTGTGTTTGAAAGGGAAATGAATTTCTGTTGGAGAAGAGAATCCTATCATGGTATATATGGCATTATACTGCCATAAAGCTAAAACATTATACTGCAATACCAATATAATACTAAATTGTTATGCTCATTTCATTTTATAATAGTATAATAGCTTACTTTTTATGATATCTCTAGACATCCACCACTTAGTAGTTTAATAGACTGTATGATAATGTAGCTTTTTTTAAGGGAAGAAGATAGGAAGGTCTATGTAGGGCTATGTCTGCATGTATACCATGCATATTCTATGGGAGTGCATGAACTTACAATATGTACCACTTTATATGACACTATCTGTTGCCCTTGGGGCTAAAACGTTTTACCAACTTTGATTTTTCTGGAATGAGTGCCAGAACAGAATAAAGTGAATTGATAGTCATAGGCTAACTTTCAGGTTTGGCTGGCTTCAAAAATGGGTTGGGGCAATTCATGGAAATCGTGGGGATCAGTGACTATTAACCTTGAGGGCAGTGGATTGCCCCTAAAGTCCATCTGCTTGTGCAGTTGTTTGGCCACTGTGAGAAAAGATTGCTGCATCGGATGAACCAGGGTTCTGATTCAGTATGCCACTGTTTATGTTCTCAGGTTAACCAAAACACCTGTCTCACCTGGTCAACTAATTCAATTTGTTAGTCCATCCATCAATTAATCAATGCACTTATGTCCACGCAGAGACTGAGTGAGTGAGCCTGTGGCCTTGTAAAGCCTATGAGAATGAGCAAACTGATGAGTTTATTAACAGCGGTGCTGTTAGTGTGCCTCATCTGTTTTTACAGAGCAAAGGTAAACGCTGTCCGTGCAGATTGGGGAAAAAACAACTTTTAATGTGTTAGTTGTACATAGCCTAGAATGTCCTAGATATTGCTTTATTTCATTGCTGAAACCCACATATAGGAGAAAAAAATGGGAAGACCCACTGGGTACAATAGGAAAGTGGTTGTCTGAACAGCATTATAAATAAGCCAACAGAAATTACAAGTTTGTTACAAAGGTAATTCATGCTTGTTAAAAGATGAGAAGTCCCTAATTTGTGGTCCACATATAAAGGCAGGTTTCTAGCTTCTTAACTGCAGGAATTGCAAAAGTGCAGAAGTAGAAATTGTATAGGGTTTCCTGCTTGAGCAGAAGGTTGGACTAGAAGACCTCCAAGATCTCTTCCAACTCTGTTATTCTGTTAAAGTACACTTCTGTTAAAATGTTTTCAGGTTGGAGGAATAGAATAATTTTCCTTCCCCCCACCCTCAATTTCCCTGCTGGTCATGAAGAAAGCAAGGGAAAATGTACCTCTTCTTCATCTCAAACTCTGGGGCTCTCAAGAGAAGGAGGAAGCATCTCAAATTTCCCCAGAACGTCTCCCATTCTCTTGCATGCATTTGTTGATTGCCAAAACTATCAAGCAAATTGATCACTGCAAAACTGCTATACTAAAGTTAGAAATAGGATGGGAGTACAGCTGCTGCCTGAAATGCCTTCCTACTTGCTATTTTTGTGCTTATTTTATGAGTAATCTCCTTCATATATCAGTACAATGGCTACATACAATGTATACTTTATATGATTGAAAATCCCTTTGACATCATCAGTGGAATTGTCTTGTAAATATGAAAATGGAATATTGTTATTTGACTTTTATTGTAAAGATGGGGAAGGGGAAATATTTTCCTTTGGTTAAGATTGGGTTCCCAGAATGAGTCAGCAAATTCTATTTCATGCATGTTATATTTCTTTAGAGAAGTGTGGGGTAGAAGACTGAAAGTAGAAGCAATTTTTAAGGAAGAAATGCAAACTTAACAGCAGAAAGCAACAGGGCTAAGTTTAGCTGAGAATGGATGATATATATATATATATATATATATATATATATATATATATATATATATATATATATATATAGAGAGAGAGAGAGAGAGAGAGAGAGAGAGAGAGAGAGAGAGAGAGAGAGAGCGCACAGCCTGGTTGATTGAAGATTATATAAAATAGTGGGTTTTTTTAGACTTGATGGGTTCACATATGTCACAATATAATTAGCTTGATTTTGCTTTGGTGCATTGCCTGGATCCAGCCATTGTAATTTGTAAACTGTGGTTTAAAGCTCCCATGCAGGGAGAAACATTTCAGGCCTCCTGAACTATTAGTTAGCCTTGTATGATAGGACGGGGAGACACAAACACACACACACACACACACACACAGAGACACACACACACACAATTTAAATGAAAAAGATGGTGAAATCATCACATTACATGAGGTCTCAACAATCTCAACTTCAATATTTTGTGCAATCCCATTGGAGAGCCCACATTGTTATTTAATTTGGGGGAGGGGTTGACTGTAAACAATAAAAAAAAATGACCCTCCTTATTCAGGGACCATTACATAGACAAAAGAGGCTGAAGTGTTTAATAAGTCAAGAACAATGAGATAAAATTTGGTAAAAGTCACTTCTCTGATTCTTTGGGGTATGAGAAGGAGATGGATAATACAATCAGACTTGCAAGGTGTTATTGTTATTATTGCCCATCTCAATAAAAGTAACGTTAGCTTTGATTTCTTGTTCAAATCTACCTAGTGGGGCTGATATCAACAGATGTTTTTCACGTCTCTGTGTCACCCCTGAGAGATGCTGTGACAACCCTTGGCTTAACATTTTATTTATTACAAATATTTTTATATGCCATCTATTTGTACCTCTCTACCCAGGCATTAAGCCATGAATCAGCAAACTGTGCCATAGAATGATGTGTGAATCTTATACTGTTGCTCTATTTTTGTAACCCTGAGATGTTTTGAAACTTTATTTAATGTTCCTAAACCAGGGGGGTTTGTAAAATTAAATAAACTTTATTGGAAATTTATCATTTCTAGTTTCCCCCTTCAATTGAAACTCACTGGTCTGTCATGTCATATTACGGTAAAAATACCCTTGTACAGGTGAAGTTTCACATCCTTGGCCAGTGCCCTTCTAGAACTGGAATGTGACTTAAGTTCTTGGGAAACATATGTGCAGATTTCTTGGAAGGTGGTAGGGTAAGGTTGGACACGTAGCAGAGTTAGAGATATTATTTCCTGAACAAGCAGTTTCATTTTTACTCTGGAATGCACTCTGAGCCCTTCTAGTTGTGAAGTTTCAGGAAGGTGAAACTTTCCCCTAAATGGGAGAAAAACTGATTGGGGAGATATGCTTTTTAAAAATATATCCTTTGTGACTCATCATTCCCATCTGAATTCCCAAGCCACAAACATGTAAGCATTTAATGTTGGCTTTTTGGTTTTACTAGAATGGATGAATAACAGATAATCACCCCAACAAATTCATAGGGAGAGGAGTAAGACATTCTGTCCATGTGTCCATCGCAATGCTGAGCTTGCCAGGTAGAAAGACTCACCTGTGATTAACCTTTAAATAAGAGATTTGTCTTTGCCTGGACTGTGAAAAGGTATTCCCCATAAGTAGCTGTGTGCTTGAAGGAGGTTGGGGCAGAACTTCCACTCTTTCACTTAAAAAGAAAGCACCATCTAACTTACAGAAGAGTTGGTGAATGGCATTGGACCGTAATGATATAATCTACATCTCAGCCACGAAGCCAAAAATAACAGACGGTCCTCTGTTTGCTTAGTTTACTCCCTATAAAATCTCGCTAGGCAGGACGGTTGCTACATCTGCTGAAGCAGGTAGTAACATATTTCTTTCCCTGGAGAGCTACCTTGGGACACATTCTAAAAAGACTAGCTGTTGCTCCGGAGAGAATAATCAGAGGAGCAAATGAGGTGGCAAGAGAGCAATCTAACTTTACTAGCTATCCAGTTTAGTCAAGCATAAGATGAAATAAAGATAGCCCAGCTGAGCCACGAGGGCTTCACGTGAACACCACAAATCTCTTTATTTTCCATTTCATCTGCTTCCTCAGAGACAGGAATGTAGAGTACCACACTTGAAAAATACAGACATATATGGAGACAATATGTGGTATATTATGTTTTTATTCCATCTTCTTCCATGGAATTGAAAATTATCTACACAATTACCATCCAAAGAAATTATAAATTGGAAAGTAGTGACTGGCCCAAATAAGAATAAAAGGATAGAAAATCTCTTAGAACATGAGTGTCAAACTCGATTTCATTGAGGGCAGCATCAGGGTTGTGTCTGACCTTGGAGGGCCAGGGTGGGCGTGGCCAGCTTGACATCACTCATGTTGGGGGTGCCTGTAGTGGCCTGAGTGCTCTGCCAGCGAAAACGGGCTTCCGAGCTCCGAGCCCTATCATCTGAGACCCTGATTTGATGCTTCCTATCCTTTAATAAATACTTTAATCAGTGATCATTCACTCAATTATATTTGACAAAATGGAAATGAACAGCTCAAAATGGAAATGAACAGATAGCTAAGCAGAAATTTCAGGAATTATTAATGCAAGAAGACACAATGCTTGTAGAAAGCATCCAGGAATGTATTTATGAAAAAGCCATTTTCACAAAATTCACTAGCACTGATAATGTTACCTAGTTTGGATAATGAAACATCAGCAAGAAAACAACCAAGCTCAGAAAGCACCCTCATCAAAAAATTATGGGATGGGGCCAAAAGCAAGATTACAGAATCTCTGTGCCCTGACAATCTTTTTGTCTCTAGAGCTGGGGTCCCAACACCTGGGCCGCAGCCCATTACCAGGCCATGGCCCATTGAGACCCGGGCTACAGAAGCAGCAGGCAAGCGCATGAGCAGAGCTCTAATTGCATGAGCAATGGGCAAGCCCTTGCGCATGCGCCACAGCTCCATTTGCACAAGCCGCTCACACAGAACCATCCCCTCTCCCCCCCACACCAGTCCGCAAACCTGGAAAGGTTGGGGACCACTGCTCTAGAGTTGCATGTGATACTTAATGGAGGTCAGAGGACGTAATGATATGGGAGGATGGCCTTGGGAGCCAGGAGAAAGAGCTGCAGACTACTCAAGAAAACAGTCGGAAAAGAGCAACTAAGTCTGCAAAAAGAATGGGGGTGTGGCAAGTGTCTCAGTAGGGACCCTTCCTAGTTTCTGGGACTGTAAATGTGAGGGGCAGCGAAGAGAAATGTACTTTCAGATTGCAAGATTCTATTAATGTAACTTTACAATATTAGAGCTAGTACTTTTAGGGGTGCTTCTTGTCTGGACTACCTTGCAAGGCTGACAGGGGCTACACGCAGATAACTGTTCTTCCCCTTGCTTTCTTAATGCCATTGAGATTGCTAAGGTCACATAGTTAACATCTCTTCCTTCCCTGATATGCTATATTTGACCTATTGCTGGTTTGCAACAAGGTCTGGTGACCGTTGAGGTTTCATAGTGAAGAAGTCAGAGCAGATACTTTGTCTGTTTGTCTGTTCTGAGAAGGCTCTGGAGTGGGTAGGTGTTGGGGAGGTGCCAGTTTCATGAAAACCTCTGTTCTCTTATCACAGATCCCACTCAGAGCCTAGTGTCAAATAATTTGGTTTCTGTATTGCAATGAACATGGGATTTATCAATACAGGAAATTTCACGTAACCGGCAGCCATGTTGCAGTATCTAGAAAGAGTAATCAGCAAAATTGGAAGTTGCAGGAGGGTTATGAACATCCATGAAATGCTACATATGGGCTGCCATCTGCCCATCTTAACTCTGGATAGTAAGTTGCGCCTGGAAAACATCTTTAAGAAGAACAATTGTCTTTCCTTTTTGATTGGCCCACCATCCATTAACAAACCAGTTGACGGGAAGTCTTTATCAATATCCCATCAGGATATGCAGAATTCTTCCTTTCTTTGTGAATCTGCATACTCTCAATTATTCAACTGCTCTTTTCAAAGAAGATAGCAGCTTCACTTCAAATTCTTCTCTCAGTTTCTTTCTTTGGACTGGAATCATTAAAGCAAAGCTGGTCTGTCACTCCTGAGATTTCTCCTCCCTGCTTTTCCTCTTAATCTATCCCTATACTTCTTGATTTTATCTTTCTTCCTGTCTTTAAACACTTTATATATGATTATAGGATTCTTCTTGACATTCTGGTGTCATGGCTTTCCAATGTTAGCCATTGTTTTCACTGTTCCTTATTTACTACAGTATTTCAATTTTTGTGACCACCCACTGTGCGTGTGGCTTGGTGGGCGTGGCAGGGGAAGAATACTGTAAAATCTCCATTCCCTCCACACTCCAGGGGAAGGATCCCCATTTTGTCCCTATCAGCTGGGACTCGGGAGGCAGAGAATAGATGGGGGCGGGGCCAGTCAGAGGTGGTATTTACTGATTCTCTGAACTATTCAAAATTTCTGCTACTGGTTCTCCAGAACTGGTCAGAACCTCCTGAAACCCACCTCTGCACTGGTCACAAAAGTTTTGATAACTAAAAAGGGTTAAACAATATACCGGTACTGTCAGCATGTAAAATAAAAATAAAAATGACCAGGCTAGTGGGAAGAGACTACATCAATTTCCCATACTACATTCTTAATAATCAGCTCATATAATGTCCTGACCCATTGCATGGGGAGGGCAGGTCTTTAAGTCTGTCTTGAAGGACAGCAAGATTGGGAGTGTTCAGATCCTGGAGGGAATGATGTACCAGAGGGCAGATGTAGAGACAGAAGCCACACCTCCTGGGTCCCTCAACTGTTTAATTGAGGAACCAACAGCATGCCAATCGCAGCAGATATTAACAAGCAGTATTATAAAAGGGCAGTTGAAGAAATGGACCTGTACCACTGAGATTTATGGGCAAACATTAGCGGTGATGTCTATGACTTCAGCTTCTTTGAGAGTGAAAAAGGAAGCAGCTTTTGATTCAGATTTTGAATTTGTTCCACAGTTGCGCAACACCTTAGATTCAAAGGCACAAAAGGTATTTCAGGGTGGGTATGTATGCAGACAATGCAGCTATCTGTTACTTCTATTTTTTTCCTGAGATCACGCAGAACAGATGATGCCATTATAGGCTCCTTAAAATTTAGAGAAATTTTAACTTCCATACCTGTCTACTCCTTTTAACAGTGTAACTCCATATTCCCTCCTCGTGATCTTTGGTGGACTTCAAGCAGTTGGGAGAATAATGCTGTGTGCTTTTTCAATCTACTGATCATTTTGTTTTCTAAAAGGAGATGAAATCAGTGAAAAACTTAGTAAATGGGGATAGGGAAGAACCCTATTTATTAAGCTGGCAAGAGGAAAAAATGAAAAAAGAAACAAACCAGTCATGTCTCAGAACATATGGAAACTCTTAATAAATAATAAAATGCTTTTACTACAGGCTACTTTGAAACTGGTACAGTAATTCCAAGAAGAGCAAATTAGGATCCCGGTCCTTAAAAACAGTTTCTCCCCATGATTTAGATTTCGTTTGGAGGTTCCAACTTCATGTTAGTAGACAAATGATCCTTGCTTACAGGATCTGAAAAACATTGAATGGAATACTCTTGTGCAATTATAATCAGGATTTAACATCAGAGGGATTTTTTTTTTAGGAAAAAAAAAACAGCTTACAGACATTTTTATAGTTTCATTTGTAATTCTAATTTCTACTTCAGCAATCTCTTTCCACATACCACAGTGAATTGATGGAGCAGAAGGATTATTTCAACTCAGAAACATGAGGCTGGAGCGTGCTTTTTTGTTTTCAATCAGTCAAATGGACCGTAACTGAGGCTGATGGGGAACACTGAAACGGTAGCTGTCAGCTTCAGAAGCAAATCTGCTCTACTTCCAGATTTGATCCCAGAAAATTTAATTTCTGAGTTCCCTAGGGTGACCCATGTAATATATTCGGAAAACAGAAGAGAGAGGCACAACCACTTAATGACTGAACATTCATTGTTCCATTTTCACTGTTGTATCATGGGATTCTATGAGTTTTCAGGTTTTGAGGATCCATATATGTAATAAATACTGCATACGTTGATGCTGGACCTAACACATCCTGCCTGGTAGCAGAACTACTTTTTCAGTTACCAAGTAACTGATAAAGTTCGACATTCTCTAACACATGTAAGGTCTTCTGCTTGAGCAGGAGATTGGACTGGAAGAAATCCAAGGTTCCTTCCAATTCTGTTATTCTGCTTTGCCCTGGTAGCTAATAATGACAAACAGGCCAGCAAGCCTTAGAAAATATATTCTACAGAGGAATTATTGAGTCTGTCATCTGCACCTCTATAACTGTCTGGTTTGGTTCTGCAACCGAACAAGACAGACACAGACTTCAGAGGATAATTAGAACTGCAGAAAAAACAATTACTACCAACCTGCCTTCCATTGAGGACCTGTATACTGCACGAGTCAAAAAGAGGGCTGTGAAAATATTTACAGGCCCCTTCCATCCTGGACATAAATTGTTTCAACTTCTACCCCAGGGGTGAAATGCTCAAGGTTCAGACCAGATTGCCCAATCCAGTAACGATGGTGGTGGGTGGTTCGGAGAACCGGTAGCAAAAATCTCTGCCCCTCCCCCATGCCCAGCTGAGCCGCACAATCATCAGAGGCTTTTTTTTTTTATTTTTAAAAGCATTTTTTCTACAACCTCTTCAGCTGAAGAGTTTATAGAAAAAATGCTTTTAAAAAGGCTCTGATGATCCCAGCTGAGCCACGCGATCATCAGAGGCTTTTAAAAGCATTTTTTTACAACCTCTTTGGCTTTTAAAAGTAAAAAAAAAAGTTGGCCACGCCCACCATCACATTGACCCCCACCAAGCCACGCCCACAGAACCAGTAGTAACAAATTTTACATTTCACCACTGTTCTACCCAGTGGTGGGATTCAATTTTTTTAACAACTGGTTATGTGGGCGTGGCTTAGTTGGGGGTGTGGTTTGCTGGTCATGTGACTGGGTGGGCGTGGCTATCTGCATAGGGACTACTCAGAGGGCTGAAAAAAGTCATTTCTGACCGGTCCTCGCACTCATGACCATCCTCACATTTATGCCCGTTGCAGCATTCTTAACAACCGTGTCACTCATTTCACAACTGCTTCTCTTCACCATGGTGACAAGATAGGGCGAAAAACATAAAATGTGAGGACAGTCGTAAGTTCGAGGACTGGTCAAAAGTGCGAGGACCAGTCAAAAATAACCTTTTCAGCCCTCTGAGTAGTCCATATGCACAAAAGGAGTACCCAGAGGGCTGAAAAAAGTGATTTCTGACAGGTCCTCGCACTTTTGACCGGTCTTCGCACTTATGACTGGTCATCATTTATGCCCATTGTAGCATTCTTAACAACCGTGTCACTCATTTCACAACTGCTTCTCTTCACCATGGTGACAAGATAGGGCAAAAACATAAAATGTGACGACAGTCGTAAGTTCGAGGACTGGTCAAAAGTGCGAGGACCAGTCAAAAATAACTTTTTCAGCCCTCTGAGTAGTCCATATGCATAAAAGGATACAGCAATAGAGAGGGATGAAGGAAGGGAAGGGAAATTAGAGTAGGAGGGAGGGTAAGAGAGTGAGGAAGGGAGGAGGAGAAGGAGAAAGGAAGAGGAAGTAGGGAGGAGAAGAAGAGGGGGAGGAAGAGAAAGTAAGAAGGAAAGAAAAGAGAGGTGGTAGGTTTGAGAAGAAAGATTGCTGTGCAATAAAAAAGATGAAAGGGAAGAAAGCCAACCCCAAACAAATATAAAGATATTAAGATAAAGAATGAATTGTTAAACTTTAAAGAATAAAAGAGAACAAATATGAATAAATAGCAATAATTAGAAGCACACATACAAACATACAATGTATTTTCTTTGAACAGAGTATTTGGCCGGTTCACAAATTTAAACAGTGTTTAGTCATTTCAATTAAATTTACAATTTCTATATTTCCTTTTTGCCATATTTATTCCTCATCTATTTTTTAAAAAAACCAATATTACCCTTCATCCTCATCTCTAATCTTAATCAAATTCAATTTTCCCTTCTATTCTATATTATACCCCTTCCCATTGTCATCTATTTTTATATCCATCCTCACATTGGTTAATTATGTAATATTACAGTTGTTTAATACAAATTCAACATTTTAATATAAATCAATTAGTTATATAACTATCTTTTTGTATATTAATCAATATGAACATGAATATTCCAATTATTTCCATGCAATCCAATTTCTTACAAATCAATTAATTATATTTACCAATAATAATAAACCAAATAATTTGCCCCATATATTCCTCCAAACCACACTTAACCATTTCTGCTTTCAACACAATATACAATTAATAGTATCTCAATTATTACAATACCCTAGTTAAATAGAGCTTTTTTTCTTTTGTGTTTTAAAATCTTGACCTCTCCTCTTTTGCCCTAAATTTCCCATTGTTTGCAGTTTGGCACCTACCTTTTTCGCTTTTTCAGCATAGCTGGGGGAAAAAAATCTGCTCCAGCACTCTTTGCAGATAGCAACAGAGCCCTGGCAAAACAGCTGAGAGCAAATCAGCTGAGAGTCAGAAGGCCGATCTAATCAACTTGTGCTAATTAAGGGATGCTGAAGCTGAAGGGGCTGTTTTTTCTTGCTGTTTGCTTGCAAGGAGGTAAATGCTGCGAAGCACAGGCCAAAGGGTGTGGGCCACCCTCCTTGCCACTTGCCCCTCCTGCCACCCCCCTTGCCTCTTACCGCCACCTGAGGCATTCCACCGCCCCCCAGGGGGCGGTACCGCCCACTTTGGCAACCACTGGCTTAACTACTTAACTACTTAACAACAGGTTCTATCGAAGTAGAATCCGACCACTGGGTCTACCCATTTATCTTTGCAGGCGTCGGTCTACTCATTTGTTTTCTTTTAACACTGATCAGCTGTAGGGCGGCCCTTTGAAGCCCCGCAGCAGCTGCGAGGCCAATAAAATTATAAAAAAACATCGAACTGTTTGTTAAATTGCTGGCTCGCCCACCCCTCACCCAGTGGTGCGGAGGGGCGGGGCAAGGGGCGAGGCGAGCCACCAATTTAACAAACGGTTCGGTCAAACCACCTAGAACCAGCAGAATCCCACCACTGGTTCTACCCTCAAAACAACACTATAGAGTACTGCACACCAGAACAACTAGACACAAGAACAGTTTTTCCCCAAATGCCATCACCCTGCTAAACAAATAGTTCCCTCAACACTGTCAAATTATATACTAAGGCTGCATTACTATTACTATTAGTCTTCTCATCGTTCCTATCACCCATCTCCTCCCATTTATGACTGCATGACTGTAACTTTGTTGCTTGTATTCTTGCGATTTATATTGTTTCCTAGAATGATTTGATTGCTTATTTGTGTGCTATGACTATCCTTAAGTGTTGTACCTTATGATTCTTGACGAATGTATCTTTTCTTTTTATGTACACTGAGAGCGTATGCACCAAAGACAAATTCCTTTTGTGTCCAATCACACTTGACTAATAAAGAATTCTAATCTAATATAACTATCACACTCATTTTAAGAAATCACGTCACAAACAACAAAAGTTATATCATACTTGCATTTTCAGACAGATCAGCTGCAGCTTTAAGAAGAAAATGCTCCCCTGAATCCAATTCCGAGCAGCATTTATCTTTCCCAAATAAGAATACTCAGAAGAACTTACAGTGTCTGCTTCCCTTGGATGCAAGCATCACTGCTGAATGCCATCATGCCTCTACATCAGAGTGTCATACTAGATTTCATTGAGGGCCACATCAGGGTTGTGTTTGACCTCAGGGGGGCGGGGGGGGCATGGCTAGCTCGATGTTATTCATGCTGGGGGCGCCTGTGGTGGCCCGGGTAGGGCTGGGGGGTCCATTGTCTTCAGCGGAAGAAAGCAAGACCAGGGAGAGCGCCAAACCCTTGTCCACCAGAGGAGCCCAGGCCGAGGCACCATGTTTCCTTTACTGTTTCCAGGGTGGCCCCGTGAGCCAGATTTAATTTTAATATTTAATATTTTTTTTTAATTTGATTTATATGCCGCCCTTCTCCGGAGACTCAGGGCGGCTTACAAAGCGTTAAACAATAGCCTTCATACTTTTGTATATTTATACAAAGTCAGCTTATTGCCCGCACAGACTGGGTCCTCATTTAACCTACCTTAGAAAGGATGGAAGGCTGAGTCAACCTTGAGCCTGGTAAGATTCGAACCTGCAGTAATTGTAGGCAACTGTGTTAATAACAGGGTGCTTTAGACCACTGTACTACCAAGGCTTAAATTTAATATTTAAATTTATATACTGCCCTTCTCCCAAAGGACTCAAGGCGGTGAACAGCCAGAAGTAAAAAAACATCAAATACAAAATATAAAAACAATTTAAAAATGAATTAAACAATTTGGCCCGACAGTTAAAAACCCCCATTAAAATCCAAATTAAAATACACAATTGGAGATTAGGCCAGCCCGACTTGATGAAATAAAAAGGTTTTGAGGGCCCAACGAAAAGTACGTAAGTCCGGAATCGTCCGTATCTCTGGGGGCAGCTGGTTCCAGAGGGCAGGTGCTCCCACAGAGAAAGCTCTCCCCCTGGGGGCTGCCAGTTGGCATTGTTTGGCCGACGGCACCCGGAGGAGCCCCTCTCTGTGGGAGCATACTGGCCGGTGGGAGGCTCTCGGTGGCAGAAGGCGGGCCCGTAAATATCCCGGCCCTAAGCCATGGAGCGCTCTAAAGGTGGTCACCAACACCTTGACTGGAACGGATTGAGATAGACCGCTTCATCCAGGTACTGGGGGAACTGTCGCGCCACCACACTCTCAACAACCTTCGCCACAAGGCGAAGGTTGGAGACTGGACGATAATTTGCTAAAACAGCTGGGTCCAAGGAGGGCTTCTTGAGGAGAGGCCTCACCACCGCCTCTTTCAAGGCGGCGGGAAAGTAGCCCTCTCTCAAAGAAGCATGGAGCCAGCCTCGTGTAACCTCCCGGGAAGCCACCACCAACCAGGAGGGACACGGGTCCAATAAACATGTGGCCACGCTAAGTCTACCCAGAATCCTGTCCACGTCTTCAGGGGTCACTGGATCAAACTCCTCCCAGATAACGCTCTCAAGACCTGTCTCTATCACCCCGCCTGTATCTATCCAGTCAGAGTCCAGGCCTTCCCGAATTTGAGCGACTCATGCAGATACTGCACAAAATCCTCAGCCCTGCCTTCCAAGTGGTCTTCCCGCACTCCCGGATGGAGCAGGAAGTGGGTCACCCTGAACAGGGCGGCTGGGCGGTTATCTGCAGACGCGATAAGAACAGAAAAATAATTAAACTTTGCCGTTTTTATCACCACTAGGTAGGTCTTAATAGGAGACCTTACCAGTGTTTGGTCGGATTCGGAAAGGCTAGCCCTCCAACTGCTCTCTAGGCATCTTTTCCGGTGCTTCATCTCCCTCAGCCCCTCGGAGAATCAGGGAGCTAAGTGAGATCGGTGGCGGGTCAGAGGCCTATCCCAGGCGGCCACCAGGTCTTCAGCTGGGTCATGAGCCAGAGCCTCAGGGAATGGCCCAAGCTCCGTCTGGAACCTATCAGGATCCATCAGGCACCTGGGGCGGAACCATCTCGTTGGTTCCGTCTCCCTGTGGCGGGGTGTAGCGGTTTGAAGGTCAAGTTGAAGGAGAGAATGGCCAGACCATGACAAGGGTTTAATCACTACATTCCCCTATATCTAAACCATTCAGCCACTGGCCAGAGACGAAAATCAAGTCCAGAGTGTGTCCCCCCCATGTGTGTAGGGCCATGAACTAACTGGGTCAGGTCCATGGCCGTCATGGAAGCAATGAATTCCCGAGCCGCCTCAGACGTTTCACCGATGGATGGCAGGTTGAAATCCCCCATAACCATAAGTCTGGCGGTATCAACCGCCATCCTGGCTATCACATTGAGCAGTTCAGGCAAGGCCGTCACCACATGGCAGGGAGCCAGGTACGCGATCAGCAGGCCCACCTGCACCCCATGACCCCACTTCACAAAGAGGGACTCACATCCGGCTATCTGAGGCACAGTAGCCTTCCTTTATAAAAACCGCTACCCCCCCCCCGCCCCTCCCCTGAACTCTCAGCTGATGGAATGCTCGGAAACCTGGTGGGCACATTTCAACCAGGGGAACCCCCCACTCCTGGCCCAACCAGGTCTCCGTAATACCCGCCAGGTCTGCTCCCCCCTCTTGAACAAGATCACAAATGAGGGGGGCTTTATTTACAACGGACCTAGCGTTGCACAACATCAGCCGAAGGCCCGGGCCCTGAGGATCTGCGCAGCCCGGAGAACAAGAGGAGCATTGGGGGATAGAGCACGCCACCGCTCGGAGACAGCGGGCGCGCGCCCCCATAACCAGATATGGCCCCCTGCTCCCACCATATCTGCCCCTCCCACTTACAGTACTGATGGTATCACCCTCCTTAGTACAGACTCTAACCCCCTCATTGACCCCGGACCCCGCACCCCCCGTTACGTAGCCCACTGTTGGACCTGGCCTCCCCCTCAGTGGGTTATCCCCCAAACCCACAACCCTACCCCCCCTCCCAGAACCCCTTAAAACTTTGGTTAAAAAAGAAGTTAAAAAGCCCCTCAACCCCCTCTTCGTCACATGCACCCTGTGGGCCAGATCTGGCCTCCGGGCCTTGAGTTTGACAGCTCTTCTCCACATGATTGCCATTAAGGGGTCTGTCTTTATTTATGGAGTGAAGGATGTATTGAGGAAAGAGATGGATTATTCTAGGTTTGGGTTCAACTGAACATCACAAGGGTTGGGGATGAGAAAGCAGTAGGTTTTGGCAAATGGCTAAACAATGGTTTTAGTCAGGTCTCAAAATTCATTGCCGGCTTTGGCCATGTATGCATTGAAAAGGAGCCCAACTAACATGAAACTGGCAATAAGTGAAGACTATACACTTTACAGCAGAGACCTGGACATCTCCTTACCTATACCAGTATAGACCTTGCAACAACCTTCCCATTTCTATTGTTGATCAGTCCTTCCAAAAGAGCATTAAACCCATGCTGCAAAAAAGCCTGAATAGCAGGCAATTAATAGCCGCACAAGTGGCTTTCTGTTGTTTTGAGTGCAGTGACTCCATCCACACATCTGTTCAATTGCTATTTGGGCTGTTCTAATTCAGAGACAAGCTTCTATGTCAGAATGTGGCTCAGAAGTAGGCAGGAACAGGGGGAGGATCTTGTTTGGGAATTGGACTCTCCAGCTGCCTAAAGCAGTATGGTCCAGGAAGTCAGTGTCCAGGGACTGGAAAGATCTATCTATATTAATCTCAAGTGACCAATAAGTTCCTGGCTGCTTCTACCTCTTAGTTGGGATGATGCCACCAACAGAGCAGTAAGTGGAGTCCATCAGAGTAAATCAATGACAAAAACTGTGCAGGAATATAGTCTTTGACTTAACAACCATTTATTTAGTAACTGTTTACAGTGGCACTGATAAAAATGACTTATCACTTTTGGTCCTCATACTTATGACCATCATAGCATCCCATGATCACATTAGCAAGATTCAAGGGCTCACGAACCACTGGTCATGGATTTACAATGATTGCAGCATTCTAGGGTCACGTGGTCACCATTTATGACTTTCCCAGCTGACTTATGACAAAGTCAATGGGGAAAGTCAGATTCACTTAACAACCAAGTGATTCACTTAACTCGAGTGATTCCATTAACAACCATGGCAAAAAAGATCATAAAATTGGGTGGAACTCACTTAACTATCTTGCTTAGCACTGGAAATTCTGGGGTCATTAGTTGAGGACTAACCTGTAAAAGGGAAAACACTACTGTCACAGATGTATAGCTAAGAAAAACGTAAGGCTACCTTGGGTATCTGAAAATCAATGAAAGCAACATCATAAGGATCCAAGAAGATATTGTGCCATGGTTAGGTGTAAGCGAAAGAGGTCATACTGTGTCAATTCCTTACTTACCAAGCCTTGTATTCTTTTTTTAACATTACTTTCCATTTTTTCCCAGGGTTTCTAAGGAGCGCTTGCCTTAAATTGACCATGTCGACAAAAATAAGCGGTGGAATTTTCTCAGTGTTGTAATTTTAATATGAATTTTTATAGCATGGGTTAGGGTGGAAAGTCTGGATTTTCTAATTCCATCATCTCACCAAGAAGAATTTGGCTAGTGCATGAATTGCTGTATCTGGAGTGGTGTTTTTTTTTTTTTTTGACAGTCATCCAAGTAACAGGATAAAAAGGGCAATGCAAATTACTGTTGCGACATTAGGATATTTTTTTCACCCCTTGGAGAATGATGGTGTAAAAGCAAAAAAGTCCTCCCACTTCCCGCAAATTATGATCAGCAAAACAGGGGAGGGGGGGCAAATGCTGTCTCTTATTTTCACTCTGATCCTCTTCACCTTTTTGATCATACTCTTATTTTCTTTTACAGCCTAGATAAAACACACCCACCTATTCTGCCAGTTGACATTCAAACCTTGAGTCTTGCTGAGACAGTTTACCTTACGAATCAGTGAATTGTGTTTGTGCTGCCTTCTTTACACTCTCTGTTTAAAGAGAAATTGCCAGGACTTGCGTCATTTCAGGGATGACATCATGACTTGTGTAGTAACTCAGTGCCCTCTAGCCAAGTCCTTTGCCTTCTTGGCCTGTGACAGTCAGGGTAACATATGGATGAGAGAGAATTTGTAGGACCGTGAATATGTCACAGGGAAGGGAGATGTGTGCCATTCCTTCTAAAGGTGAAGAGAGCTGTGTAAGCAGGTAACTATCCCTATTTTCATTTCAGTAAAAGGGGGGAAAAAAGGCCTAAATGCTTTATTCCCAGAAATGTGTTACATAAATCACACCCCTGTACATGTCTTCTTGCACAATGTGTTTCTTCTTGTGGGTTTTGACACTTTCCATCCCTTTAATTTTACCTCATCTACCTGATTAGCCATCTAACTTTCATCATTTCTTCTCTCCAGCATCTGTGCTCACTTTTTTTCCCTCCTTCTCAAGCCCACAGACTGTCTCTTTTCTCCTCCCTCTCCAATTTTATAAATAAAATGTGGCTGATGCGGTTTTTAACTTTTTTTTTTTTTTTTTGGTAAATGAATTAGGTTCTGCATCAAGAGGCTACAACTTCCAAAGCTCAAACTTATTTGTAGTTCTTTTGCATTCAAGATTTGCAAGGCCTGTGGAATAGTTTAGACCAGTGATGGCAAACCTTTTTTCCCTCTGGTGCTGAAAGTGCATGTGTGTGATAGCGCACGTGTGCGTGCCAGCATCCATAATGCAATGTCCCCTGAAGGCCCCCCTGCATGTGTGTGTGACCCCCACACACACTCCCCCTGCGCATGCACGCGTGCCCCCCGTTTTGGTGTAAGCAGGCCTCCGTGAAGCCTCCTGGGACCAAAAACGGGCCGCAGTGGGAGGGGATGCTGCAACCCCCCATGCCCTGCTTTTATTCCCAGGAGGCTTCAGGGAGGCCTGCTAGCACCAAATTGGGGGTTGGGGGGGGTCACCGCACCCCCACACACCCTGTTTTTGTGCTAGCAGGCCTCCCTGAAACATCCTGGAACCAAAAGTGGGGGGGCACTGCACCCTCCACCCCCCACACATATGTGCGTGATCCCTCCCATCCGCCGTGTATGAGCACACATCTCCCAGCAGAGAACTGAAAATCAGCTGGCTGGGGTGAGGCACACAGGCACGCCCGGTGGAGCTGACCTGGGCGTTGGCTCCGTGTGCCACTTGTGGCACGCATGCCATAGGTTTGCCATCATGGGTTTAGACAAATAAGTTTGATACCATCCTATTTGTAGCAGTTAAGGTTCCAGAACCCTTAAGAATGGAGGAAGATGACTCAGGTGCCTTAGTTAAAAATCCCATGGAATTCAATGATACTTCTGAGTAAGTACTTCTCATGCTAAAATATGGGAGAAAAAATAACAGAGGCAAAGACAGAGTTTGAAGCTTGGCATGCTTGGAACATGCCCAAGAAGCAAACTATCTTACTTTGGTCTCTAAAGTGCAATTGGTATTTATTTATTCAGCTACAGAATTTCAAGCCTGTCTATGCAGAATAACTAAAAGCACAAAAAGCAAAAATGTAATTTTAAAAAAGGCTTCAAAAACATACAGCAATATTAAATCAGCATAATAAAATGTACAAGGAACAGCTGAGTAAAAACACATTGAGAGTGAAAAAAACCCCCCAGTGAAAACGTATTTCCCATCAGCAAGCCGGATGGGAAAGGAAAGGAAAAACAGGGGTGGGGTGAAGACATGTAATTAATGTAAATACCAACAATTTATTTCAGGGAAAAATATCTCCCAGGAGCTCTTATTAGCACTTAGCACTCTTAGCACTTTCTTTAGTGCTTTCACCAAAATGAAAGAAAATAAAGCCTTTATACCAGTTCTTTTTTGGAGAGAAGAAGGGAGAGAAGTATTGAAGAAATAACAGCTCTTGAAGAAATTGTCCTATGACTTGTAATTTTTTGCTACTATGGTGCCATCCAGCATCTGAAAACATAAAAGAACCACAGACTCCATAATCACAAAGTGGGCAAAAATACAGTGAAAGGATTTTCTTTTTAAAAATATATTACAAAACAACTTGGGACACCAGAACAGCCAGTTAAAGACACTTATTTCCACCCTAATTCAAGAGTTCTTTTAAACAGAATAATTTAAAAACCATTACTAACTGGGGAAAAAAAGACAGAAGATCTGAATCTCTCTTTCACAAGTTTCAATAGTGCCACAAAAAAAATCCTTAATGGGGAATGGTTACTTCTCTTTAACTGGATTGTTGATTGATTGATTTAACAAATAACTCATGTTCTACAATGTTTTAAAAAGTATCCACTGGAAAAAGTAGCACAAACAATTTTTTAAAAATGTTTTATTTTTGGCCTGGTGGTGATAGTACAGCATACAGCTGTTTGATCTACCAACGTATACACATTTCAGAACATGGATATTTCCATGGCCTAGATTTATATAGGCGATAAGTTAGCTTAGTGCAATCAAGGATGTTTAAGGAAACACGGGGAGGCGGGGTGGGGGGGAGGCGGGGTGCGGGGGAGGGGGGGAGAAGCAACAGTCTCAAATGCAAAACAACCACAATGTTCCCAACTGGTTATCAATAATAGATGAAGCTGCTAAGTGGGTGGGCGATTTGCCTACTAGCACAACAGTGCATTAAACAGGTATCTAAGAAATGAGATATAAAGTTGCGCAAAACAGGCTTTTTCCTTTCTAACCTGGAGTAATGGATGCTAGCTGATTCCATTCACTGATGTTATTCTCTACTGGCAGATTGTGATAAAATTCTTGGCATTGTTTCTTTAGAAATTAAGTAGTACTTAAAAGCAAACCCAGTGCTCACATTGTGTGACAGGTGCTAGGAAAGCTGCAACCTGCCTGTGAATATAACACAATTGTACCAAGAGCTGCTTTAATCCAGTGTTCTGACATTAAAAGCAGATCCAGCGTTTTTAAAGCCATGGTTCCCTGCAGTGTGACCTATATTTGAGGACCTATTTTTCAGTTTTAACTCTGTTTAAAACCATGTTATCAGATTTGCCTGTTCTGTATCCTGCCCTTTTTCAGCAAAGTTGTATTGAAATTAGGGAGAAAGTTGTGCAAAAATTAGGATAGGGCTCAGTTATATTAAATAAATGGTAAGACAGAGAGCTTTGGGTATAAAAGCATTGGAGTATTCATATATGGTAGTATAGGTGGGGTTTTTAGATACTGTTATCAGGCACTTAACCAGATTTAAATGTGTGCATACAATCCAGTACTGATCTATTTCAATTATTTATAAAAGAAACAAGAAAGGAAGGAAGGAAGGAAGGAAGGAAGGAAGGAAGGAAGGAAGGAAGGAAGGAAGGAAGGATGGAAGGAAGGAAGGAAGACATGTGATTTTAGACCCAAAATAAAATCAATCAGTTCGATTCACACCCTCCAGCAATGCTTGGCAGGGAAATAACTAAAATGGGTTAAAACTTTCAGCACAACTAGCTCCTCTTAAGAGTTAAATCAGTCTTCCCAAATCTGGTATCCTCCACATGCATTAGACCACAGCTTTTAACATCTCCAGCCAAGGCTGTTTGGTCTACAAGTCCTGGATTTATGTCGTGGAAAGGCTGTTGTTGCAATTGCATTTTGTAGAAAAATGTCACTACAAAATACACTCAAAACCAAATTTTCAAAGACAATATAAAAATGTCTATAAAACACTGAAAGAGTTTCAATATTTTTCTGATTTATCTTCCTTTGTTCTGGTAAGATCTGAACTGGGAATGCCTTGGAGAAGAATCTTCCACTGGCAAGTCTGAAATACTAGGGCAAAACCTATCTTTATTATGTGTGGTTGCATAGTCAACCAAATATTTAAGGCTGAATTTGACGTTTTTATCCACCTACTGGTGTTAAAATATATCATCAGAGGAAGTAAGCTGTTCCAAGTAAATCTGTCTTTTTCAATTGATAGCGATTTTGCAAATGTGTTCAAGATATTTTGGAATTGCATCCAAGATGCCTATCACTATTGGTCCTATCTTTGCTTTCTTTTGCCACAATTGTTCTATTTGCATTTTATTTATATTTTGTGATTTTCTCCAGTTCTTTCTTTTCTATTCTCCTGTCTCTGGGTACTACAACATCCACTATCTTTTTTTTTTTTTTTTTTTTTTTGTCTTTCTTATCAACAATTGTATCTGTGGTAGATGCTTGTCTGCTTCAATTTTAAAGTCCCACAATACTTTATCTTCTTCAATTTCTATTACTTGGTCTAATTGTAGTCTCATCAGCTGTGGCTTGGGGACAAATGATCATATTCCAATGCACCACATTTGATACTATTTGTCATGCTGTAGTTTGTAGTCAGTCTGTGTGATCTTCTTACAATAGCTAACTAGATGGTCCACTGTTTTTTTCAGCTTCTTTGTAGAGGGAGCTTTTGCTTTCTGTTGATGTTTTCTCAATTCTGGTTTTGAATGCATTTGTTCTTAAGGCTTGCTTTTCTGCAATCAGAATTATCCCCTCTGTTTTTCTTCAAATGTCTTGTTGTTAGCCATTGTCAGATCTTGTTATTATCTGCTCTGTTTGCTATTTTTAAAATGTACTAGCTATGTAATACTGTTTGCATGTCTATTTTCCAATCTTCATTTCTTTCTTCTTGTAGGCCAATTTGGTCTCTCCAGTACTCAATTAACTTTCATGGTATACTAGCTTTCACTCACCTTCAGATATTCTTCCAATGCTCTTTTTTCTTCTTCAAATCTGCAATGTACTTACAACTTCACCGCCTTACCACCCTGAGTCCTTCGGGAGAAGGGCGGTATATAAATAAAATAAAACAAAATAAATAAATAAACATTCCATATCACCCCCATGCTCCTTGGTAAGTAGAGTATGTCAACTTCATTGTGTAGATGATGGGCATGATTCATTGTCATTATTTTTCCAGTTTTCCTATCCAAGGCTTTTGATTCTGCCGAGTCCAATTCTCTATTCCAGCTGTGTATCTAATGTCTGGAGTTGCCCAAGTGTTAATCACATTGATGGTATTTCCACCACTGAGTTTGGACTTTAAGATCTTTTTCACTCCCCCATAGTTTCTGCCATTTGTCTAACTCAATTGGATAACCACAATTTTTAACCCATACTACAATTGTCTCCTTTACTTGTTCATCTTCCATCTTGATACTTAACAAATAGCTATATTTCGGGGTTTTAAATTGGGTAGCCAATTATTTAATTCTTTTAATTATCTTAACTTTTGTATTTGTATGTTTTTTAATTTTGGCTGTTCACCGCCCTGAGTCCCTTCTGGGAGAAGGGCGGTATACAAATTAAATTAATAATAATAATAATAATATATATTTTATTAGTTTTTCATCTGTCGCCTGTTAATATTTGGTCTAATTCTGTTAGTTCTTTATAGAAACCATACATTTTAGCATCTTTCTCATATTGGAATCGTATCTGCACTTGTGACCGCCGTGTTATATCAATCCCTTGACCACTCAGTTCCTGTTTAGTTTTATTGTATTCACTTCTAACTTACTTCTTGACTTCAGTGTGCTTGAAGTTGTCCAAACTCTTGGTGTTTTTTCCATAGAGCGTCTTGATTCCCTCAGTTTTCACTATTTGTCTGTTGGTGAAGAGGTTGGCACATTTGTCCACTCCATTGCAAGCAATATTTTAGCTCTCTCTCTCTCTGTGTATACATACACACAGAGAGATCTAAGGTATTGCAGAGTGAACACATGTGCCATATATATGGACAGTGTTGAGCAACAATTCTATTTCTGATTATTTTTTCCACACAGCTTCGGACTGTGTAAAGGAGATGTGATAGGTCAATGTAGTGCCTAATTTAATATTATCCCTTTTTTAAATAAAAAAAGTGATCAACTCAAGGCAGCAAACATACCTAATACTCCTGCTGATTTTCCTCACAACAACAATCCTGTTACATGGGTTAGGCTGAGAGACAGTAACAGGACCAAAGTCATCCATCACTGATTTTCATGCCTAAAACAGGCCTAGAACTCACAATCTCCTGGTTTCTAGGCCAATACCTTAACCACTACAATGGTTTTCTTCTTCCAAATCATAGTCATATTACATCTGCATCTTATTTCCAACACAAGGAAATGATGGCTGCACCTTTATATGAAAGATACATGAAAATGAATTGTTCCTCTCACCATATAAATGATAACATGGAAAGGGAGTTGGATGGTGCAACCAAGTTTTCTTTTTACCAAAGGACCCTGAACACATTTAAACATTGAAGCAGGAGTTGTGTTAGTCTAGCACAGCAAAAAATAAAAAAGAATCTGGTAGTATCTTTTCCAACTAATACATTTTGCTTTAAAATATGGAGCTGTAGCTCATAAAACATACTGTAAAAATGGCAAATGATACTATGAGACTTCTGATTTTTTTTTTTTTGAACATATTTAAAATTGTCTTCTGGTAGCATTATTTTCAGAAATACCAAAAACGGGATCCTAGCTTACTTAAAGTCTATGGCTCCTTTAAGAGTACATCAGGTTTCCAGATTTTCCATTATTAAATTAATGCTTGATAAACCCACACACAATACTCTTGGCTGCCAAAGTAGTTTTCTCATCACTGAACAATGGCAACTCACCCCTACACACTTCTGGGATAGGAAGCTGGGTTTGCCGGTTATGAATGAGTGCTACTCCTTTTCCTAAGAATTAGCCACTAGACTAGATCATGCCAAGGGTGAATAATCCCAGTGGAATCAGATAATCCTCAAGGACGGCAAGGTTAAGTAAACACCTATGACATCACTACAAATATGACTAAATCTTACAAAATTCTAATATGAACAAAAAGCATTCTAGTAGCAACCGCAAACCAACCACAGGTTCAGATAACAAGCAATTTGTTTAGGATTTGTTTACTTTTGGATGGATCAGTTTCTCAGACAGAGTTAGTGCACAATTTGGAGTTTCTCCTAGATTTACAACTCCTGCTTGAAGAGCAGGTGGCAGCCATGACTAAAAGGGCCCTTGCACAGACCCATCTTTTACATCAATTGCACATTTTCCTGGATTGGGGAACACCTCTGCCTTAGTAATCTGTTGTGCGGACTATAACAATGCTCTCTATGTGGATCTATCTTGGAAGACCACTTTGAAGTGACAACTAGCTCAGAATGTGGCAAATAGGAGTAGTTATGGGTGCACCTCGGTATGTTAACAAATGTGATGGAATATATAATTGGTCCTAAAAATGGGGGAGGAATGAACAAATTGTTAAGGCCGGTGTGTGTGTGTGTGTTTCAAAAAAACATATAATTTAATCTTGGGAAAGAAGTTGGCATGAGAAAGAAAGTCTGACAGGCATTCAAGATTTCATTATTATACCTAAAAAAATTAAAGAGATTGCTGAGACTTCTGCTACTCCTGCCTCTTAACCTTCCCTATTTTGAAGGTCGGTAATGTGACACTTCTACATATGAGCGGCACTGGAGGACAGCTGGTTCCCAAGTACAGTTCAAGGCATTGATGGTCACCTTTAATGACTTTTGTGCCTTAAGCCTGATTATTTGCAGGACTTCATCTCGCCAATTGTCTCTTATCATCCTGTAAGATCTGACAGGGTCAATATGCTGCAAGTGCCCTGAATGAAGGGCTGTCCTCTTATGGGAGTCAAGAAATGTATCTATAATGTCATTCCTATCCTTTGGAACTAGATTCCAATAATGTAGTCCTTTAGGAGCACTACAAAGATCTAACTCTCTAGGCTGTTCTTTGATACTTGGGTTCTTCTTTTATTGTTATAATGAATTTTAAATTTTCCTTCTATACTTCCTTGAGACATCTGATAGTTAGGCAGCCTTACAAATCCAGTTAATCTCGGCTGCAATCTATAGGTGTCAGCAAGTGTGTGTGTGTGTGTGTGTGTGTGTTAGACCCTACACACAGGTAGGGTCTAACAGCCCTACCTATATGAGAAACAGAAAATAATTGCTGGTCACAATCCTTACATATAAGGCTACAGGGTTTGGATACCCAGAAGCTAATTATGTGAGAGCTGCTATGTTGCCACATTTAAAACCGTAGCATATTTTTTTCATCATTTATGATAGAGCTATTGAACTATATATTACAACCTTTCAGGAAGAGCTGCATGAAATCAAGCACTTGTCTTAATTAATGTTGCCATCTTACTGTTCCTAAAGCAATTTTTATGGTCTTTAGCTTTGCCACAAATCAGTTTCATTTTGCCAGATCTGATTTTTTTCTATACTGGATCAACTAAAGCATTATTTTAGCTTGTTCTTTAATTCTCAGTTTTGTAACTGACCCTGTCTCAATTTTTAATCTTCAAAGCTTTTTCAGAGATTCACTGATAGAAGAAGGCGGTTAGTACAGCACAGCAAGTAAGGAATTAATTAATGTAAGGAAGTACCTTAAAGTTCCTTGCATTATTGTGGGGAGTCTTGACTTCCCTCACTCTTCAGGGCCTGACACTTAAGAATCAACTAAGGCCATCCTAAATTCAGCTAGCTCTTTGCCAAATGAGAACTAAGATGATAGCAGCAGCTTTTATGGGAATGTACTCCTTGATACAAGGGATGCAGGAGCTCAGTGGCTAAGACACTGAGCTTGTCAATCAGAAGGTTGACAGTTCAGTGGTTCAAGTCCCTAGTGCCACGGAACGGAGTGAGCTCCCATTACTTGTTCCAGTTTCTGACAACCTAACAGTTCAAAAGCACGTAAAAAATGCAAGTAGAAAAATAGGGACCACTTTGGTGGGAAGGTAACAGTGTTCCGTGCGCCTTCGGCATTTAGTCATGCTGGCCACGGAGACGTCTTTGGACAGTGCTGGCCCTTCAGCTTAGAAACAGAGATGAGCACTGCCCCTAGAGCCAGAAACGACTAGCACGCATGTGCGGGGGAACCTTTACCTTTTACCTTACTCTTTGATAAACCAAGATCTTAGAATCAACTCAATTTTATTACTCTCCAAGTAGCTTGGAGTTCTTTTTAATTAGGATCCTGTACTTCTTAAACAGGATTCTAACCTATTATGACATTCTATCTTCTTTGCTTTTTCCCATAATATCAATGCTTTCTGTCTTCCTCCATTCGTTCCATGTGCTACCTGGGTCCTCTTCTTGTGCCAAAAGAACTTTACTTAAGTTTTGAAAAAGCCATTTCCCCAACCCTGATATTTTGGAGCTGAATACAATTGGAACAATTCAGAATTCCCATTAAAAGGAGAAAACCCAGACTTATTAATCTAGATTGATCCAATCTTTCTTTATGTCACAGTCAACTAAAATCCAAAATCAGTGGTGAAATTCCCCTTATTGTTGCTTGCCCAGTAAACTGTTAAGAAGGTGATCTGATTTCATTTGGGAAACTTGCTTTTCTGTGTGGCAAGAAACATTTATTCCAGGGAAAGATAAGTCAACGTAAGAGTTCAGGAAGTTAAAAATAATTAAAAAGTCCCACAAAAAAATAAAATAGATGTTGTAGTCACAGTACTCGATGGATGATAGCCAAGACTGACTGAGCCATCATATTCTACATGACCTGGGGCTTGTGCTTCTGCATTCCATTCTAAAATATTTTCACATGGATTTTTCCATTAGAAAAACATAAAACAACTGGATCTTCCAAACCAAGGCCTTTCTCTCAAGCACGCATATAGGAGAACAAAAATGATATAAATCAAGTGATGAATGAGTGAGTTTCATTCTATAATAAGAAACCTCTTATTTTGCAGCTTTGGAATAACAACTGACCAGCAAAAGGACAGTTCATGGACTTTCCCCGCCACTGAGTTGAACTGTTACTCTCCTATCCTTGAATTGATAGAAAAACTACTCCCTGTATGCCAACCCCATTGCTAATCTCTGCTCTGTGTTTTTGTTTGTCATGTTTCCAGTAACTTTCAGTCATTGGATTTCCCTCCAAGATAATAGTGACAAATAACCTTTTATACCCCTGGAGGCTACCTATGCCTCCAGGGGTATAGCCAGGGTAATTTATGAACTTTAAAGCCAGAAAGTTACAGATAACCTTAGATCATCTCTCTCATAGGCTAGAGAGAAAATTAAGGCAGCATCATGTGAACTTGGGGAGAAAAAAGAAGTTGCCTGGGCCTGTTTGACCCCGGGTTAGGTGAAAGTGAAGAAAAGTCCCATAGGACAGTTTTAAATATGGAACTTGAAAGAAATTGAGGGTCTCTAGCAAAGGATTTGTAGCACCTCTCAAAAGTTACATTTCTCAAGACTTTGTTTTTTGAGACAGTCTCGACTGCTAAACTGTTCTAAAATATTGTTTTGAATTAACAATTAGTTTAGTCCCTTTTGTGCTGTTGGAGTTAGTGCTGTCTGAGTTTGGTTGCTTGCTTGCAGACATTGTATTACCTAGCTAGATAATATCATCAGTGCAGGTGTATGTGGGGTTCATTGCCCGTTTATATACAGTAACTTGCCTTGCCAACTTTGGTAGGGGTTTTCCTTCTTGGTGGTTGTTTGATTTGGGTATTGTTTTCTGCCTGTTTGTCTGGTGAGGATCCTGGCTTATCCGAATGTTGGCTGCTGGATGGAATATATTATTAGGTTTTTAATTACCTCCTTTGAATGGTGTATAAACACTATTTTTTCTCTATCTTTCTAGATTCTTCTCTAAGGACCTTGGGCATTATAACTGTGTAGGGATACTGGCTATTCCTTGCTAAATATTAACTGTTTGTAACAGCAGATTAGGGAAGACTCTTATCATGCACTTACTTTGTGCATGAAACACAGCAGCAATCATAAATTAGCTGCAGGTTCACTAATCAGTAGGCAAACCTGGTGGCTTTCCACTGTGATACATTGTTTAAGCTTAAGATAGGGGGGAAATCTGAACTCTTTATAGCAAATAACACATATGCTCAGTTTCCCAACATTAGAAATATGGGATTCTCAGAAACAAGAATATTCTTAATTCAAACTACTTAGAATTCCATGATTTACAGATTACTGGTTCCGAGAATGCAGAGAACAATTAATGTCTACTGCATAGGGAGTCTTGTTTTGCCATCTACATTTCCATGTCAGTTGTTCTGAAATAAAAAAAACAAAGCAAAACAGGAGGCATCTCATCCAGGAAAGACCTGATCACCATCCATAATTTCCTTCCTTGCACAGCCAGCTACTGCAGTGGAACAAGCTTCAGAGAATAGGATGCCATGAGGGCTGGCAATAGCAAGACTTTCAGCACTGCACATCTGTCCAAAAAAGCCAGTTTAGAAGCATCTTAAGAGCATTTGTAAGAATTCTCCCTTTATGTATTGAAACTGTAACGTGTTCTTGACATCTAGTCCTACTAAGTCAGAACATAAGATATTGTACATCTCAAGGGCCTTATTTTCCATTCCGCATTCCCCTCAGTAGCCATTTCTTGCTGCAGGCATATTGCTAAATGATCCCAACATTTGTTCCATGTGCAAGAATCAGAAGATGTTTGAAAACAGTATTAGGTTTTAATGCCTGAGTGATACAAGGTGGATGGATCTATCATAGTAGGGCTAACAGATCTGGGCTCTTTATTTCTATCTGCCATCTTGGCTGCCATTTTGTTATCCAGACTTTTGCAGCCAAGAACTGGTAGCTCTAGAAACCTGGGTGCCAAGTTTCCATGGGCCATTTCTGCTTTAGCTGTTCCATCTGTTGTGTTTGGCTCAGCTTACACTTATCTAGAAGTAGTTTTGTGTTAAATTAATGTACTGTTTCTTCTGATGGGGAGAACTTGGAAACAGTCCAAGTGAGTGCTGGATCACATACATTTCTGTCCCAAGGAATTAATTTACCAAATAGTTAAAAGGCTCTTATTATACCTCCACCTCCCCAATATCTAGCCTTAAGCTGTGTGCTGCATCTTTAATGTGATGTGATGTCCTGTGTTCCACATCAGGTTATGAGGGATCAGTCACTCCCCATATGAAAAGAAAGATTAGGTGTGACATGATAGCAGTCTAAGAGGTTGCCACAAAGAAGAGTGAGTCAACCTATTGTCCGAAGCACCTGATGGCAGGACAAAAAGCAATGGATGGAAACTAATCAGGGAGAGAACCAACTTAGAACTAAGGAGAAATTTCCTGACAGTTAGAACAATTAATCAGTGGAACAACTTGCCTCCAGAAGTTGTGAATGCTCCAACACTGGACGTTTTTAAGAAGAGATTGGACAACCATTCGTCTGAAATGATATGAGGTTTCTTGTCTAAGCAGGGAGTTGGATTAGCAGACCTCCAAGGTCTTCCAACTCTGTATTCTATATCAACAAGATCACCTGCTATGGATATGGCATGTTTTGCTTTTGCTGGAGGCATTTATTTAACCTTGCTTTTTCCTCAGGCAGAAAAATACAAACAGCAAAACACATTGGAGGATCTTCTGGGAAAACTTATTGTTATAATTCCAGCTCACTAAGGATTCAAGTGGCCGAGTGTCAGCCAAGGACCAACTCCATGTGACATGATTAGCAATCAAGAAATGGGTTTTTTAAAATTGAAGCACACTGGGAGAGTTTCAGGGGAAGGTTGTTGGGTTTTTTGGCCTAATTTTATCTTCTGTTTGGTGGCGTGAAATTCAGAGCTTTTCTCAGTTTTGAGAAATATTAAGAATTTGGTTAACAGTCTCCTTTCTCTGTAACTGTATATCAGCTGCTGAAAAATAAAGTACCCGTTCTAAATACTCCAGGTCTGCCACCCAGAAAAGCCCAACATTGAGAATTAAAAAGGAAGTGTCATCATGCTAGGAAGGAGATGGAGTAATAAAAATTATCTTGATAAAGGTATGTAAGATCTGGTGCAGTAGTGGGTTTCAAATCCCGTCACTACCGGTTTGTTCGTGGGCATGGGCTTGCATGCAATGCTTCTGTGCATGCAGAAGTGCCGCCCAGGCGGGTGGGCAGATCCGGGGCAAACCAGTAGCAACCCACCACTGATCTGGTGCCAGAGTGGTGGTGGTGGAGTGAAAATATTTTAGGTCCACAAGAGACAGATAATATCTGGAAACGAATCAGACACCTCCCTAATTTACTGTAAAATAGGTAGTCTCTGTTAATCGTAATTGGGATCATGAATTCCATTGCTAAGCGACATGGATGTAAAGCACAATGTTATGTGCCCATGCCAACTTATGACGGCAGTTCCAGTTGGTGAACCCTGCATGGCCATTAGGCACAATGTCACATGATTGCCATTGGCAACTTCCTGCTGTCTTTCCAATTGACTTGACAGAAGTCAGCAGCGAAAAGTCACAAATGGCAATCATGTGATTATAGGATGTCATAATTGTGAGCCGTTTACCAAGCACCAGAATCACAATCACATGACTGCAGGGACATTGTGATGGTGGCAATTGTGAGATAAACCTCATTCACTGCCTTTGTAACTTTGGTCACAGAATGAGTGGTCGCTGAACAAGGACTACCTGTATAAGAAGGAAGAGGAAGTACAGCACAATCAGACCTGCAAGATTATATTAGCGCCAACCAAAATACAAGTAGTTTTAGCTTTCTTGTGAAGCTGATTTCTTGGTCAGATCAACCTAGTGGAGTTGACAGAGATATAATCTAATACAGGTAGACTTTGACTCTAGTGACTGTTTGAAGTTACAATGGAAAAAACACTGATTTATGACCATTTTTCACACTTATGACCTTTGCAGCATCTCCATGGTCACATGGCAAAACTCACTTAACAACTGTCTCAATTAGCAACATAAATTTTGGGCTCAGTTATGGTCGTAAATTTAGGTCGTAAAATACCTGTACGTGTAAGAGATGTGTAAATGACCTTTTATATAGGTTAAGACAGGGGTATCAAACTCATGTCACAGTGATGTCACGTGACGTATAAGGACTTTTTTCTCCTTCACTAAACCGGGTGTGGGCATGGCCAGCACGTGACACATCTGGGCCACAGACCAGGAGTTCTGACAGCCCTGGGTTAAGACAACCCTGGGTTTCTTCCCTCAACCAGATGAACCACCTGGTATCTTATCCCATTTTACCCACATATAGAATGTTATGGAAACCTGGCCATGTAATACTGTTTATGTGCATGCTCACACATAAATACAGATTCTCCCTTCTGGAAAGAAAAGAAAGATCTGTAACAGCAGGGAAAAAATTAATTTAGTTTCATTGTAATCTGGGGGCAGGTAGGAGGTAGAAATAATTTCCTGTCCAGTGAACTTGGCTGTTTCTCTGCAAGCCAATATAAAGGAAACTTTTGTTCTGTGTCTGAATTACATGGGAGAAAGGTGGACTATTGTGTTTTTTTTATCCTGCCCAAAATCAGTAATGTCAGTGACATTATAATCCCACACTAAGAAAAGGGCATGTAATCATTCTATCGCTGAAGTTGGTTTAGAGAATTGTTTTGTTCTGAAATACTGTAATTCATCGAGAAATGTTAGCTCTAAAGCATTTATTTAAGCTTAAAGCCACAATTATACTATCTGTCTGGATAATTTTTGCAAATATTCCCAAATATTTTTTCTGGACATTATGTATCCACCTACCTAGAGGGGCTCAGTTCAGATTTCCTTAAAATTTAGGGAGGTCCATGCCACATTTCCGAGAACACTTATGCAAAATAAGAATTAAAAAGATACATTCTACTGTACAACACAAGTGTGATACTTTAATTATTATATTTAAAAAGTAATGAATTTCTTAAATTTGGGGCACCCCCTGCCTTTCCCCCTCCCCCTCCTTGGTTTTGGCTTCTGATCGGAGGAAAGTGTAGCTCTGTGTTTTCCGAGGAAGCGTCGGGAAAGATTTAGAAACCTGGAAAATCCTAGCCTTTGCAACTCACCCGTCCACGGACAAATGTACTGTTTGTTATTGTTAATTTGACACTGTTAAACCCAGGTTTACATGTGTGGCTTACGTGCATGCTTTCTTTTGCTTTCCTTTTTCTTGCCGCCCGGCCGCTTATTTATTTTTTAAAAGAAAATGCCATGTGGCTTCTCGTGGCAAACGGATCCCGGCCCTCCACACCGACCCCTCTCCACCGCCGACCACAGCACGAACAAAAACCGGCTTACTTTTCCCACATGGGCGCACACGCGTACAAATCTGCCACGAGGACCGCGCTTGTCCCCTTTGGGGGGGGCTCCTATTTTGTCGTCAAGCAACGATCGGCAATGTCAAGCGTGATTCCCACCTCCGAAAAAGGATGGACACGGGTTGAGGGGGAGACTTGAAAACGCGCACGCCGCAGACACACGTGTCTCTCTTCCTCCCCCCCACCCCGCTTTCTGCAGTGCCGTATGCGAAGCACCGCGTTCGAACACCCGGGCGATCGAGACGCGCAGGCAGCCCCGCCCCTTCCCGCCAGTCTCCTGCCTGAAATCTGAGTTCAGCCTGGATGTCGGGAAGGCGTGGAGGCGAAGCTTCCGCGAGGGGCGGCGAGTGGGCAGAAGCACAAGGCGCCGCCTTGTTCGGAAGGGCTCTTGAACCTCGGAGCGTCCCAGTGGTGGGAAAGAGGGTGACAAACCCTTTTAGGAGAAAACCCTGAAAATTGGAGCTTGTAGAGCATTCTTCCTTTTCTTTTCACGGGATGTATCCCAGCCGTTTAATAGGAGTAACAGAGTTGGAAGGGACCTTGGAGGTCATCTAGTCCAACCCCCTGCTCATGCAGGAGACCTGTACTAGGGATTCGAACTGCCTAACTGCCGACCTTTCTGTGTTAACCACTGAGCCACCTAGTCAGGCTGGTTTAGACCTCTGCTTTGTTTTTATTTAGAAAATGCAACCGCCACCCATTCCCATATGCATTGGGAATCTGATTGAAATGTACAGGGAGTAATAAGAGATGGCTTCCCCTCAAGACCAGGGTACCATTAATTTTATTTTTAGTGAACAGCCCCCCTCCCCCCATATGAGTGGGTTCCCTTAAATATAAGATAGTAGTGGGGAACAAAATAATTGATTGTCATCATCTAATAACAAAGCTATAATGTTTGTAACTAGTGTTGGAAGAAATATCCATCTGGTTCAGTTCCCAGCTGGGAGAAAGACGCTGGAAACAACATGGAGGCTGGTGGGAAAGAAAGTTTATTGATGAACAGAACCACACAAAAGACAGGGTGCAGTTCTGGGTCAGCTGAACAACTAGCTGAGTGAGAGGAAGGCTTCTTACATGGTTCTGTGTTTTTGAAGTTTGGGATTTGTGCAATATGGGCTTTGTGTTTCTAAAGCAGGTGTTGGGCAATTCCCATTGTGGCTGATGGCTTTATGTCCTGTGCTGGATTTTGGCGAGGGGCTGCTTGTTATAATCCTATTACTCGGCTTTTTTTAGCTGTCAAACTTTGCTGTAAGGGGTTTTGAAATACCCTGTCTTGAATGGACTTCTGTGGGCAGTATTTGCTTTGCTTATGAATTGAGCCATCTAGATAGTTGACTTCCTCTTTCAATAAGCTCCTTATCTCCTTAGGTGCTGGCATCTGCTGTGGGCTATTAAGAATGACAGGAGGCTGCTTTCTGCCTCATGCTTTTTCATTTCTCCTTTTGGGGAAATATAATATTCTGCCTCTTTTAATATCTCTAAAAATATTTCATTCTTCGGGCTTCCCACAATTGAAAATTGGAAAATTCACCAGAGGATTTGGTGCTGATTATCATAAATTGCATGACATATTTTAGAGATGATTTCCCGGATAATGTCTAGACGTTGCAAATCATTTTTGGTATGGCTTGAGTTCTTGGCTAGCGTTTTCCTCCGGTATAACACATCAAAAGACAGCAGGCAAGAGTTTGCTGCATCCAGTGCTACAATTCTTAACACTGAAATGGTATCATGCTTCCAGGGACACTGACACGTCAGTTTCTCATATTCTTCGTTTTTTTCTTCAATGTTTTGTCATTTTATCCTAACAGGCCAATATGAAAAGTATTAACTCTAATGATGATCATTGGATCTGACCATCAGTGAGCACCAGGATTTATGCATATGTTGAAAAATAAATCTGAGTTTACCACTGAGGCGCGTATTAAACTTGATGTCAACTGACACAAACTTTATATGCCATACTCAGCATCAAATAATAACTTTGTCTGATGAAGAAGAGCTTGCTTCTTACAGTACAGTAAATTTAGTGTATTAGGGAAAAAATTCAGCAATGTGGTTCTCATAAGCAGGTTAGACACATATGACCTATTTTTTTTAAAAAAACTATTGGGCTATCTGTAAAGCATAGTCATAGCCTGTATAAAACCAGCAATTTACTTCAATTGCTACCATAATAACTGTGATAACATTTAATTTTCAGGGTGCACGTTCATCTCTCCTTCCTTTTTCTCTGGTGCATCTTGTTCTTGTGATAATTTTCTCTGACATTGATCGTCTATAATTGTTTCCTATTTTCTTCCATTCTCTCTCCCACGCAAGAGAACAACCTCCCCCCCCCCCAAGATAATTCAACTTGTGGAATGGCATGCAAACAAGTTTTGTTGCTTTTTGAGCCTCATCGGTATCAGAAACACCTTTCATGTGTATTTGCTAGTTTATGTACAGCTTGTGGCAGAATTTTGAGGCAATGTGTATATATTTCTCCTCTATGTTGCAGAAATTGAACACAAGATTTTGATATAGCAGGAGACTGCTAAACGGAGAGAGACGATGTACAACAGCTGCCTTTACTTCTTGCTGATTGTATTGTATAGTTAAACAAATGAGATGACCCTGCCATCTTGTTTGATCTTGGAAGTTTAATTTCCTTTTTTAAAAATATTTTTATTGACGTTTAAAAATAGAATCAAACTAGTTCAAACTAAGAAAAATATAAAAAAGAAAAAAGTGTAAAGAATAAAAGGGAGTGGGAAGGAAAAAAATGTAAAAGGAAAAAACCTACAGTATAAAGAAATGAATCCTCCCAGGACTGAGAAGTGCAGTTTCAGTAACTTATCACCTTTTTAAACATGTCAAACGAAAAATATCTTCATTCCATATCTCATCTTTTATATACAGTATTAGCAAACCAGAAAGCCCATCATTCAATCTTAATCAGCGAAAGTACTTTAAGAGTTATCAGAATAACGATATATACACTGTATGTTAACCTTAAATTTAAAAAATCAATTTCATAGTCCTTCTATTTACTTTACACTGTAACTTATCATTTTCTCTAAAAATACAAAAAATCTCTTTTCGTCATAGCTTATATCTACAAAAAAAAATCATTAAAGCCATGTCATTCAAAGTTAATTTTAAAAAATGTATTACAAGCTATCAGAAACAAAGCATATTAAAATTTAATCCTCTCAAATAATGTCCTGCAAATTAATTAATACACATGTTCATCTCCTCTTAGACATTCCTTTGCAAGTTTAATATTTTCCTTCAATTTTAATATCATAGTGTGTGGTACTTATTTCCTATCTGACCATGTACATTTTATGAACATCTATATTAGTGCTTCATTCATTCATTCTACCAAACACTCTGCAGCTTTGATTTTGAGTAGAAGACATTTCATTGCCCCACTAATTATCAATATATGAGCTTAGGAGAAGTGAAGTGAAGAGAAGTGAAGTTCATTGGTTGGAATGAATTATATACAATTATATACAATATCCTCATATCCTGCTTTAGGTGGGACAGTCCTGTAGGCCGAATATTGTTTTGCAAGTTGAGGTTAGTAGGTTATTTACTTGTTGATAAGGTGGTGATTCTAACATTTTGCTCTGTAATAGAATGGCTTGTGGAGGATGTTATTTTTCTGTAATAGTTGGGTAACTGGTTTTTGATTGTTAGATTTATATGAGAAATGTCTCATCTAGGTTTTTGATTTATTACTGTGTGAGGTGGGAGTGGTACTCCATGTTGAGTTGATATATTGTTATTGGGTCTTGGTTTACATACATTCGTGCATAGAAATTAAGTCAAGTGTGGCTTGCTTGCTTTAAAAATTTTTCTTGCTTTTTTAACCTGCCTTGTTCTAAGATTTCCATTGTTTCCCAGCTGAATTAATGCGG
The DNA here is from genome assembly GCA_022577455.1 of Arizona elegans. Classification (NCBI taxonomy): domain Eukaryota; kingdom Metazoa; phylum Chordata; class Lepidosauria; order Squamata; family Colubridae; genus Arizona; species Arizona elegans. The sequence continues at coordinate 104,632,174 of JAKOOJ010000002.1, read as the reverse complement.
GAAGTTATATATATATATATATATATATATATATATATATATATATATATATATATATATATATATATATATATATATATATGAAATAATTAAAGCGGTATATTTTTCTAAGTCAACCACAAACCACACGGTGGCTTAGGGGGATGTGAGTACCCAACCACAGTATGTTATGGAATTGTAGAACCATTCAGGCCTGGTAAGCATAAGATAGTAGATTTTGATAATGAAAGTGAGAAAGTAAAATGAATTGAACCACTCTGGGTGCGGTATCATCAATCTTATGAAAATGTGCTGCATGTTAAGGAGAAGAAATTAAAATAGCCCTCTAGGCTCAGATTGCCCATGAACTACAACAGTATAATTGAGTCTGCAACTGTTGTCATACTAATAAGAGTTCCAATGCAAATACATTGTGGTGAAGAATACATCTGAATAGTCTTATCTAACACTGATGTAAATAAGCTTAGCAACAAGCAGAAAAGTACTGAATCATCCCTGCAGATGAACTGCCTTGGAAAGCACAAGATTTAGCAGTGGAGATGAAGAGCCACGAGATGAAGGTCGGGACCTGAGTGATGGAAAAAGAACACAGGCTTGGGGCAAGACAAGAAGCTTGAAAATTCCACACGGTTCTCTCGTCTCCTCCTCTTTCCAGCATAAATAAATTGGCACATTCCTGAAAGACCTCTGTGCCCTCACAATCGGGGCCTCAGGAGGCCTGCTCTGTGGCACAAATGAATTAAATTTGGGCATCACGTGGAGTTGCAGAACCTTTGGAAGTATCTGTGCTGTGCAGCCCTTCTTACTCTTCTATCCTCTTAATAAGCAGCCCTCTCTAGGTGGGCTAAGCTTTTGATTGTCCTTGTGCACATTGGTAGAGCTGTGCAATATATTCTGCACCTGGATTGCTAAATGAGGTTTGGAATATGTTGTGAAATATCATTCTTTTTTCTGCCTACGTGATATATTTTTTTTATTCATTCCTCTCTCCTGCCTTTGTTTTTCTCTTGTTTAAATTCCCCTTCTGATGTCATTTAGTTAAATGTTTATAGTAGGCTAATCAAAGCAGTGTCTTTGGCCTCTGCTTTCTGTATTTTTTCCTTTCCCCGCATGCAGAGAAGATGGGGGAAGATCATGAATGAACCTCTCACGGTTTTAAAAGCTAAATATAATTTCCCCTACCATTTTGGCTAAGAGCCAGAAAGTTGGGGATTGAGGCAGTGGGGAAATCCAAATTTTTTTACTACCGGTTCTGTGGGCGTGGCTTGGTGGGCATGATGTGGCTTGGTGGGCATGGCAGGGGAAGGATACTGCAAAATCCCCATTCCCTCCCCACTCTTTGGGGAAGGATATTGCAAAATCTCCACCCCACTCCCACCCCATTCTGGGGCCAGCCAGAGGTGGTATTTGCTGGCTCTCTGAACTACTCCAAATTTCCGCTACCGGTTCTCCAGAACCTGTCAGAACCTGCTGGATTTCACCCGTGGATTGAGGGATCTTCCAGACCGGGGGTCCCCAACCCCTGGTCCATGGACCGGCACCAGGCCATGGCGTGCCAGTAACCTGGCTACATAAACAAGTGAAGCTCCATTCACAGGGTGCAGGCTGCACACAAAACCACATCCCCTCTGGTCCCCAGAAAAACTTTTTTCCCTGGTGCCCAAAAGGTTGGGGCCACTCTTCCAGACAGTAATATATCCATGACACTTGGCCATCATGCTCCCAAGAGACTATGCATCAATACCACTGGGTTTTGCTGTTGTGAGCTGTCCTGCTACTAGTGCAGTTTTATCTCTAATGGAAAGGGCAGTTTCAGCCCAATGAATGCGGCTTTGGAAGCAAAAATGTTTTGTTGCCTTGGACTTTAAGGTGAGATATGTCCTTGTTCTCTCCCATACTTCAGGCTGGTTCTCTACATAGAAAAATAGTTTGTCAATGAGAAAAGCTGGTTAAAATTTACTCGTTCTGTCTGATGGTTGCTTTCTGTGTATTGGGACAGTGTGTTTTTGTGGAGTGGTGATTATAGAGCAGGGAAGGAGAGAGGATCATTCAATCACATAAGACTTATTTTCTAGAAATACTTGTGGAAGGCTGACATTGTGATTATTTTACCTACAGGATTATCACTTTGATTACCAGGATTCAGCTTTTAGCTAAGTAGTAGTAGAAGCATTTCCCAAAATGAAGAATTAAAAGCAGAAATCAAATAATGTATACATTTTTTTTAAAAAAACCCCTCTCAAATTCTTAATTTGTACATTACAGTACATTATGAATGTTGCCTGCAGTAAAAATGGTAAAAAATAATAACAAAACCTCATTTGAATGCATTTATAAGTTGGGTACCTCTAAGTTTCATTGGCATGCTTCTTTTAAAAAAAAAATAAAAATAAATCAAACTGTCTTACAAATATAAGCTGTAAAACCTAAAACCACCCCATCTTCCAGAAAGTGGTATTAATTTAACATGAATACATTAATTAGCAACAAGCCCAATATCCCATCCCATAAGTTCTCTTCCAAAGGAGCACCCCGGATGGCTGTCAGACCCATTGCTCAGAGCTGCCTTCCTTGGCTTTTCTTCTGACTTGATTGCTGTTGGAAATGCCAGAATTTTGGATTGTGCCGAAATGGATAAACTAACAAAAGAACTTAAAGAAAAGGAGGGTATGGAATACTATATAATATGGCATAAATGGTATAAGTGGCTGGAGGATAGAAAAAATGAAGAAGAAAAATAGGGGGAAAAGACAGAAAGACCAAAAAGCAAAGAAAGAATTTATTAAAGTATAAAAATTAGAAAACTGATGTGAATGATGAGAAATATATTGTAATTAAAAATGAAAGGGACAAGTAGTAAATGGAATAATATAAAGAGAAATAAGGGCAAATTGTGAATAACAAAAGAAGACCATCACGAAATAGCTGTGAAGAAAGTTTATGTATAAATGTTGTATGTTCTGTATTGTCATATTATATTATAATAATAAATAAAAAATTTTAAAGGAAATGCCAGAACTTGATGGAGGCTGCAGGTAGGCTGATATCTCCTCCGGCCAATCCTTACTTCCCTGCTCTGCAGCTGCGATTCCATTCTGCAGCTATGAAGACTTCAGAGCACTGATGTGTCTCCCAAAAGTCCTTCAACCTTTGAGCAGGTAGGCAGTAAAAAGGTATGAAGGAGGTTAAGTAAATATATATATATTTTAAAAATGTCCAAATAATTATGCTGGGTTATGAGATCCTGGCTTCAGGATCTCATTCTTTCTTGGAGTGACTGATCATCAAGATCCCTCTGATTCAAGGATGTTTCTCGTGTCCACCCTTGAATCCAGCATTTCTCCTTCTACTAAGAGATGATATCAAAAGAAACCTTTGGAGATGCTTGCTGCAGCACTCTCCCTTTCGTTTCACTACATTCCCCAACTATAAGAGATGGAGCTTCACAGAAGACCCTCAACTGTACTCACACTGCTCTGGCTGTCTCTATCTTTCACTGGGTTTACAATTTGCTCCAAACTGGAAGCTAATAAGTGTTTTGCCAAGGCCACACAGAAATATATATCTTAGTTTACCCAGAGTTATTTCCAACAGGATTTAATTTGGGGGCAAAGTAGATATGCTTGTCACAATATCCTTGCCCTTGCCCTATTTTAGTCCCAATTTAATGCTGTCCCACTTAGACCAGTTCCTTGCACCAGGAAAAACGCTTATATTGGTGCTAGCGCCAACTGTGTCCTGGCAAATTAGGCTGATTTATTTAAATTATGCGTTGACTCTTGTCATCACATTTTTTAAAAGAACAAGAACTGCAAAGGCTGTTTGGCACTTGCTATTAAAGTGTGTATTTTATTTGATGATTAGCGCAGCAGCCAAGTGCTTTTCAGAGAAGAAAAATACATCCCTTGAGCTCTTGACTGCAGTTTCTGTGTAAGTACCCTTCAATCATGGAATACAAGAGTAGCTACAACAGAAACACCCATATTTTGTCCGGCTTGTTCTTTATGATTTCCACTTATGACTGTGCTGTTCAAGGACAGTTCCAATTCTTCTTGTATAGAGGCGGGTGGGAGCTGTGTGCTTGATTCATGCTCCCTCCCACTTCCTGAAAGATATAAAAGCTCTGCTTCCAAGCTCTCAGCGCTGAAAGCTTAATGAGGAAGGCTGTGATCAGAGCCCTCCACTGCTCCGCAGTCCAGTTTCTGCAGATTTAAGCAAACCATCCAACTGCTTTCTCAACATGTGCCGGGGTTTAGCTGCACTGCCTGCTAGCTGCTTGGAAAGGTAAGAGGCTTGGGAAATTATTGAAGCTCTTAGCAAATTATTACTTTGCTGAACAGTCAGGGCTGGAGTTGACTTGGCCACATGTAGTGACCAGGAGTGACCTTTGTCTATATCCCAAACCCTGATTGTACCATTTCATGTAATAACCATTTCATGTAATAACTGGACTGGCATTATTTAGTTCAGCACTGAGGAAAGATAAGGGAGGTAATGATAATAATAGGAGATTTCTTAAAAGGAAATAGGTAGGTCTGCCCTATATTTCTCTTGCTTTTCTCGAGAACTGCTGGACTGTCTGCTTCATACATTTGGCTTGTTTGTGGGCTTTTAAATGTTGTGAGGAGGAAACAAGTCCAAAACTCTCCCGTCTCTTTGCAATGCAGTTCTCAAAGACATCTCTGCAAATAGCACTGCACATCATTAGCATGCCTGCCACACACCAGCCAGAGGTTGGTGAGCTAAGAATAGAAAGCGATGCACCAGGCAGCCATCTCCAAACTGTCGCAGTGATTGCACCAAGCAGGGAGAGACCTTCGAATGGCTGCAGCACCACCCTGGTTAGGGAAATGTGAAACAACATTCAAAGTCTGAAAACTCTTACCAGCTACTATATGGGGTGCTTTGAATAGTGGGAAGGAAAGCATTCTTGCCTTAGTCACCGAAGAGGAATAGCAATTGAGGAGAGGTAGTGTAGAAGCACGGATGAGAAATAATTATAATAATTAAGATATTGGCACTTTAGTTGTGTCCTGGTAAAACAATATAGCAAAAAAGCTTGAGGGTCTGCCTTGAGGAGCCTGCAGTGTGGTTTTTGACAGGTGGAGAGGTATCAGAAAAGGACAGTGATAAGAGATTGACAGTCGCATCTGACTTTTGCTTTGGTGTGCTGGCCATCTACTGTGTGTGGAAAAGGCAGGGTAACATTTTAGTGATAGCCTTAAGGTTTTATGTATTCCTAGCGTTTACAGAATCTCTCTCCTCTCCTTTGCCCCTGGCCCCAGCCACATCACACCATAATGAGTTGATAACCGCTCTAGTGAGCTTTTGAGAGGAAATAGTGCAGTTAACAAGTAGACTCAGTCCGAGGCAAGTGCAGCGTCATCACATCTTTTAAATCTCTGGGAACATCTAATTGATTTTTCATATTCCTGATTGTCTCAGATTCAACAGCTACAGAGACATGAAGGACGCCCAGGTCTATTAGTGGGTTCACAGCCGAGTCCAAGCAGAGAGAAAGTTCAAAAGGGATGCAGATGCTCCAGAGTGAGAAATCAACACACTATTAACCATCGTGAAGATCCCCTTGACCTTCTGCACTTGAAGGCCACATGGCACACATCTTGGACCCTAGCACGGTACCCAGGAGCAAGAGTGGGGCCCCACTAAGCTACCGGCAACAAATTATTCATAAAGAAAATTTTTAATTTTTTACATTTGTTTTAATTTTTTTTAAAAGTGGCAAACTATCAAAGCAAGTGCAATCTGTATTTCTGAGAACAAGCTACAACATGACTTTAAAATTCCAAATGAGCCCACTGGTCCAAATAGATTGAGAACTCCTATGGCTGTAACAGTTGACTAAAGAAATCATACCCATCAAAAGCTGGCATTTCATAAAAAGTGATAAAAATAAGTGACATTAGCTAGAGAGCAGTGAGCCTGCAATTGTAATGTTTTGAAACTATAGAAATCATGATTTTGGACTGACTCACGTTTGTTTTGTTCCTAGTAATATTTGTGATTTGTCTCAGTATTATGTGGCAGTTTAATTTTTCAGGAGTTCAGCACAAAAATATAATTACAAGTTGATGAACAGTATGGTGCTGATTAATCCTAAATGCTATAAAAGTTAATTCAGAAATACACATATCAGTTTGAATAGTAATAATAAGCTAGATTCATTGTTGGCTAAGAGCATCTTTTCTAAGATCTGTGGAATAATGACAATGCATTTTTAAAACATGCTGGATAAATATTAGAAACAATAGCATTTAATTTGTTTAAATATTGCTTTAATAAACAGAAAAGAGAAAAAGGTGCAAGAAAAATGTAAAAAGATTTAAAGAATAAACTAAAAAAAGGAAGGTTAAAAGGGCATCATAGAATTATGTCTATGTGTACAGAAATATGTTCAGCTTTTCTACAGCAGATTAAATTTTGACCATGTAATAATGATGGTAAATTAAAAAATGTTGATTAAAGATATAGCTATAATATAGATATAATAGCTAGAATTTTTATATACATTCTTGAAGGATCGAACATTTTCATTGCTCACCAGTTTACTGATGATTATTACATTTTGGCACATATTGCTTGGTTTTTGGTATATATTAATGAAGATAATTAATAGCTTAAGAATTTTGCAGAACTGACATGCTTGTGTAGTTTTACAAAGCAAAAACTATATATATATTTATTATGATTGGAATAAACATGCCATACCACTGTGAGCAGCTTTTAAGAAGTTGGGTATTTAGAACATAGAATTCTTGTAAGGTAACTTAAACCTTGACAGAATTAATGCCCTGGTAGGCTGGAGTCATGAGATGTCATATTACTTCATTTTAGAGGTTGAGGCACTTAAGAGTAGTACTAACTATTAGATCTGGGGGTACAAACCTCCAGATGACCTTTAAGAGCACAGAGTTGGTGTTCTTTGTATCTCTTTGCTGCCACCTAGTGGAGGCTTGGAGTTTGTAGCCTAGATAGAACTAGTGGCCTTTGATGAGAGGTTGAGGGAGATGGTCCAGAGAATTAAGCAATGGATATCTGGTGAAAATGGGGGGAGGAGAATAAAAAAATGAATTCAACCCTTCAGAGAAGTCTGATGAATTTAGTAATAAGGGGCAAGATTAAAGAAACACAGTACAGAGTTTTTAACTTTAAGGATTTAATTTACAAATTAACTTTGCAATTGAAAAATATATACAAGAACTTCTGCTTGAAAAAAAATGTTTTCCTTTTCAGTTTTTAAGTCTGGTTGAGGCAGTAAATGCTGTGAGTTTAGGAAAACTAATTATGGCATTCTGCTGATTAAAATCCATTAATTCAATTTATCCTTGCTGCCAACAGTATAATACGGATAGCCAAGTTAAAGATTGATTGATAAAGGATTTTAAAAATGCATTTACCAATGGAGAAAAAGAAAGGTTAGCAGAAAAGCCAAGTAGTGACATTATACTAAAGAAATGCAACAGCTCTCAGTCTCACCATGCAAATTCTTATCTTAAATTGCCTGAATCAAGAAGCTTCTTCTAGATCTTAAGTTTGAAAGAACATCCTTGTCTGTCTTGATACCCTCTAGTAACTACAGTACTTTGTTTTTCAGTATCCATCTTTAATTAAATTCTTTTCCTTTTTTCAGAGCCAAAGAGTTTAAAACACGTTTGGGAATTCTGCTTCTTAAACCAGAATTTGGACATAAAATTGGAAACTTCAGCTGGAGCACCAAACAAAAGTAAGTCTATCTGATTGACAAAAACACAAGGGTTTTTAAGGGCAATAAAATTTTAGGGTTATTTCACTTTCTAATTGACTGCAAAGAGAGGAAGGCATCCTAGATAATGCTTTTTAACTATGTTAGAAAAGATTTTATATGATACCGCAGTTTTTTTGTTTTGTTTTTTAAATTTGATTTATATGCCGCCCTTCTCCAGAGACTCAGGGTGGCTTACAATGCGTTAAGCAATAGCCTTCATATTTTTGTATATTTATACAAAGTCAGCTTATTGCCCCCACAAACTGGGTCCTCATTTCACCTACCTTAGAAAGGATGGAAGGCTGAGTCAACCTTGAGCCTTGGAGAGATTCGAACCAGCAGTAAATTGCAGGCAGCTGTGTTAATAACAGGGTGCTTAGACCACTGTACTATCAAGGTTCTTGATAGCTGGCTCTTGCAGTTTGTTATGCTGCATCCTCCATTTATGAAAGGACAAAGAGCTGTTCTGAGTCAACTAAATGGCTGAGGTGTTTTTGAAGAGAGGCTGCTTCTAAACAAGACTTGCCTTGTGCAAGTCTTATAACACTATTTTTTTTTTCCTGAAAAAAAAATGATGGAAGAATGGGTGAAAACGGGGGACCTAAAAATGAAAAACCCCATTATCTCAATCACTTATAACATTCTATTTAAAAAATAGAGTGATTTTTCAATAAATTTTCATCCAAGATATCCCAGCTACTCAATTTCCAGATAGTATTTTTTGCTTATTTTAGAATATTGCCTCCAGAAAAATATCTCTACACCTTCATTGGCTAAGAAGGATAAGAAATTTTGAAGAACTTGCTGAAGCCATTTAAATGTTAATGACATAACATTAACAACATTTGTGAGATGATATGTAGCAGTGAGCAATCTTGAATGGGGATTATGAGAAATGAAGCCTAGATAAAGATAAACCCTAACCTCTGCACTTCCCAGAGGCTCTGCTCCCTGTACTCTTTGCTCACAACATTACTCTTTGAAATCTCTTGGACAAGCTCTAAAAATATTATTCCTTCTCCAGATATTCTTTGGAGGAAGTACTTGGATGGAAGGAGTCCTTTGATCAATTGCTGAGAAGCAGAAGTGAGTACACATCTTGTACAATTTGTTAAAAAAAAAAAGTATAGTTGCGAGTAGCTGGCAATTGTGTGATTTCACATGATTCAATAAGGTTGCCAACCAGTCATGTCTGTTTAATCTGTTTACAAATAACTGAAGAGGGTAAACATATCCACATACCTTCCTCCTCCTATTTTCCTCACAACAACAAACCCTGTGAGATAAGTTAGGCTGAGAGTGAGTGACTGGCCTAAAGACACCCAGCTGGGTATCATGCCTAAAATGGGACTAGAACTCTCAGTCTCTTAACTTTCGAGCCTGGTGCCTTAACCACTAGACCAGGGGTGTCAAACCTGCGTCTTCACAGCGTTGTCAATGATGTATCGTGACTTTTTCCCCTTCATTAAACCAGGCATGGGTGTGGCCAGCGCCTGATGCATCTGACCCACGGGCCGGGAGTTTGACACCCCTGCACTAGATCAAACAGTTTCTCATTTGAATCAAATTAGTTATTATGCTAAACATGACCTTCTCTCCATTTTTTTTTTAAAAATTAGCAACAGTAAGACCACTCCAGATTCTCAGGGAGAGGATTCTGATCCTGTTAATGTTGTATTTTTGCCACCCAGATTGTTTATTTTCTACAATAGAAGGCAAAACAAATAAGACACCAATGGGGTTTAATAGATTATTCTTCATCCAGAAATTAACCATGTATCTTTAAGATGTATCGTCCTTGACATTAGAATTTGCAAAACATTTAGCATTTTAAAAATCTATTAGCGACAGTCTTTCTTTTCCTTCTCTCTCTATCACTTCTAAACTGGTTATTCTACCTCCTTCTTTACAGGTGGCATGGCAGCATTTCATGGGTTTCTTAAAACGGAATTTAGTGAAGAAAATCTGGAGTTTTGGCTAGCTTGTGAAGAATATAAGAAAATCCTCTCCAAAGCAAAATTAGCGGCCAAAGCCAACAGGATCTTTGAAGACTTTGTTCAGAATGAGTCTCCCAGGGAGGTGAGTCAAATGACTTTATAAATTCAAAAGTCAATCACACAATCTCAAAGCAGACTTTTTTTTTTGAAAATTCACCTGACCCTAATAGGGTTCTTCAGAAAGATACTTAATAGGAAGAGGAAGCTCAGTTATTGGGAGTAGGTATTAATTTTTCTGCTGAGTCATGCAGTTTTCTACAGGGTCTGTGTTACAATAGGATTACTTTAATTTTTGATCTGTCTTCAGGTAACATGTTGCACATAATCAGGTCCATCTACTGCATGCAGATTCAGCTTCAAGATATATCTATGTGTTGGCAACAATGCCTTTACAATGGGGAGGGCATGAAATTATCTAAGATTATCTAAATTGGCAAGATTATCTAAATTGGCTTTTCCAGTTTGGTGCTTGCCATCTGATCTAGCTATAGCTCCCGTACCCAGGAAGGGGAAGATGAATATAAGTGCTTTTGCTGATAGTGCATAGCAAGAGAAAGGCTCACAGGCCCAAAGGAGGATAGGTGAATGGAACAGTTTAGATTCTTCCATGTAGAGAATATTTGTAACTCAGGTTGTGGATTTTGGCAGTGGTTCGTTCTCTGAGCTTGCTGTTTCCCTCCTAACATTTCATTACCAGACTAGGCAACATCTTCAGTGGGACTTCAGATGAAGTGTTTTGTTCAGTTTTTCTTCTGCTTATATAGATCCTATGTGGTGGTGTGGTCAGTTGGTCACGTGACTGTTTGCATGGCACAAAATTCAACTGGTGGTCAGTTTCATCGCTGATTGGTTGTTTGGATGGTCCAGTTTCTGATGGGTTCATATAAGTCAACATGTTTGTAAGTCAGTGTGGATGGATCCATTAACAAACACATTGACTTAGAACCAGTATATGAACCTATAAGAAACTGGACCTCCAAGCAGCCAATCATTAACAGAACTGACTATCTCCTCACCAATGGAATTTCGTCCCATGCAAATTAGTCACCCAAAGTCCCATGGAAGATGTTACTTAGTCTGGTAATGAAACGTTTGGGAGCTAAACAGCAAGCTCAGAGAATGAACTGCTGCCAAAATTCTTCCATGTATTTGAGAATATCCCACCTTGCAAAGCAATTTTCAGTGTTCATTCATAATTGCTTGCTTATTCAGAGACAATTTCCAAAAGCTTTTGACCTGCATCTACTTTGCAGGTCTTTGCTGAATTCGCTTTTTAAAGAAATGGAAAGTTCTTCCATCCAGACCTATAACTCAGAAGCTTTTTTGTGATGCAAGAAATTTCCTACTTCTGTTATGGTGTTGCAATATATCCTATATTGTATGTGTTGTTTCTCAATCATCAAGTTATAACCAAGGATGTATATTCACTATATTTTTTCTCCTTTAGGTAAATCTTGACCACGAAACTCGAGAGGCAACCAGAAGGAACCTTGCTGGGGCCACTTCTACATGCTTTGAAGAAGCACAAGCAAAAACATACATCTTGATGGAGAAGGACTCCTATCCCAGATTTTTGAAATCTGCTTATTACAGAGACCTGATTGAACAAGCAAATAGCCACAGAACAGGCAAACCTGCACACACCTGAGCCGATCCCTTGTCATCATCTGGAACTGTGTTGGGGAACAGAGACACAGAATGAAACTGGAGATGCTGGAATCCAAATGGAGGGTGCTAAGAATATTTCCATTGCAGAGCTTTGGTTTTTCCTGGCTTGGATGCCCGGGACTGCCAATGCTTCCATGCACCCAGCAGCTCTACTAAATGTAGACCTTCTCTAGAAAAGAGACTGCGAGTTGAAAATACCGAGAAAGCCTATGAAAAAGAAATTGATGCAAGGAAGACTCAGGTCTTCAGATAGGAAGAGAAATGCAACAGGAAAGAGAATGAGAAATTTGTAGAAAAGGTGGATTTTGATTCTCTCCTAAAATTTTTGGAGAGATCTCTGTGCATTCATCTGTTTGAACTGGTGATAGTCTCCATCCACTCTCAAAAGCTAGTCTCTGCACCTATAAACACAGACCAAAAACTGTACATAGCACAATTCTCATAACTTGTATATACAACATACACCAGTTTGAGATTTCTGCCCATTGCATGTCAGCCTCAGAGGCCTTCAATTCTCTGCATGTTTGTACAGTGACCAGCTTGGTGTTCCAGAGCTTTACATCCAAATGGTTTTGCATTTATACTCAAGAGGAATTCTGCATCTGCTTTGCTATTTCATACATCTCAATCTTCTACCATCTTGGACAGATTTCCTTTTAAAGACATTTGAAAGACGACCTTGTTTTATTTATCTCTGAACATTATATGCAATCTTGGGAAATGTGCCCTATTTTTTTAATTATTTATATTTATTATTGTCATTTTATTGTTATTTATTGTGATGGGGCATTAGATAAGCACAGCACTTTAGAAGTAGGTACTTTGGATAAACCATTGCTACAAAGAGCCTACAATTGAAAGTTGGCCTTTTTAGCCACATTCATATCATTTACAGAATATACTTATAGGGGACATTTACAGATTTTTTTAAAAAAAGAGGGAGACAGGCAAGACCACCTTTGCAAATATAAGTCCCTCGGAATTGTTAGTTTACCTCATAAACTAGTTTTATCAACATGCTGATACATATATTTAGCCATTTAAAGCTCATTTGATAGTGTGAATGTGGAAAAAGAAGGGACAGATTTTCCACTGAACAATTTCCTGCTTGCTTTATGGAGATAATTTGTATCATCACTGTTGAATGGATGGTGTAAAACTTAAATTCCAGGGCTTCATTTCACAAATCACTTGTTGAACATTAGATTCAGTGAAAGTTGAAAATAACACATAACCAGTAGGATAGTTCATTTGTGACTTTCCTTCGTTAGGGTGTACTTTTCTAGAGCACTATACTGTATTTAAATTAATGACAATTGTTCATATCCGTGTGAAACTATCAGTAGCTCAATTGAGACATATATAGATCAGAGAGTTCAGAGTGACTGAACCCCAAGTAACATTTAAAATACCGTATATCCTGTCTCTCTTGTTTAACCAGCTGCAAAATAAATAATTGTAAACCTGTTTAGAATTGTTTATATGATTGAGATACTGAAAACAGCTGGAAGGAAACCAAAGTTTCACACAATGACTTAGCAAGTTCTATTGCTTTTGACCACTAGTTTTTAAGTGCATGTTCAGAACTGATTGTAGGATCGTGTGACATGGGAGTGAGCTATTATAAATACATATTGTATTACTCATCCTCATTTTAATACCAACACAATACTTTCACCGGACAGTTTTCCATGTTTGGCTGAGAATCTTGAGTGTTCAAGCAAAATAGGATCATGTGGTAGAAATGGATATATAAAGTAGTTTTCCATTTCATTTGTGGAGTTTTTAGCACAGATATAGAGAGAAAAAGGACAGAAGAGATACATTTAAATTGAGCAACACTATATATCAGCCATCTCCAACTTCATGGCTTCATGATGTGTTGGACATTTTCAGAATTGCCAGCCAGATGACTTGGTTGAATAAAATTTGTGATCTAACCATTCTGGAACAGTACCGCAACTATATTTGAGTTGTACTTCCTAGCTGTGGTTAAACAGCTATCATAGATGCTGGTAAATGGACAATGCCTATGAAGATGAATGTATCTGTTTTTTTTCTGCAGTAGGAGTCTTGAAAATAAGTTCTTTATCCATTGTCAATATTTCTAGATGAGATGCATCCCAGGCCAAGTGCAAATTCCTTTTTGCATTCTCTGGTATATTAAAAGGGCCTACATCCTGAAATGATTATTCTGTTTTACCTTTATTTTGATTAACTGTAATAAAGAGGTGCCTGAAAAAGCTTTCCATTCCATTGGCATTCGGTCATCTGTGGTGAAAACCTCCTCCTATGACTTTATTGGTAAAAGATCATTACCCTTGTTATGTATAGCAATTCTTAAAAAAAAAAAAAGACAACTTCTAAACGGGGGCAGGCAAAGGGATTCTTAAGAGCATCTGCATATACAAATCCATTGAAGGGATTCCTTACAACTGCCTTGATTATTTTTAATACTGATTTTATTGAGATGTTCTTCAGAATAGGCATTTTTACAGATATGAATTGGATCTAAAGCTAAAATATAACTAAGAAATATTAGAGACCCTTCCAGTGTCCAACTATAAAGTGGTTAGAGCAGCCTTGTAGTTTCTCTGGTCAAAACAGTAGGGAGTCCCTTCTCTAATCCAAACTGATTAGACATCATTCTCATCTAAAAATCCAAACTGGGATTCAAACTTTGCTAAGGGCTTGGATATGTGTTATTTACTCACCAGTGGAGGTGGTTCTATATTCCTGTTCTTTCACTGAATGATTGAGATACTGCACTGTGGTTTCATGAATGTTGTATTGTCTTTATTTGAAAAAATAAAACAATTGCAGATACCACAGAAATCTCTTTTATTCTGAAAAGTGAGGGAAAGATTGGGGGGGAAAGGACTTGCTACATGAAGCATCAGCCACTATCTATTTTTCTCTCTCATACACCCTCCTGGATGAAATAAGGACTTTTGTCAAGAAATGTCACCCAGGATGTCCCAAAGAACTAAAGAAGTTTCTTGGATGAAAAGCGCAACATTTTCAAGCAAAAAAAAAAAAAAAAAACCCCACCCCAAGAAAGTCCAGTTGCCTTTTGAAAAGCATGTTTGGGAGAACCATTACCTGGATGATTGAGAATCTCCATAGATATGTTACCCAGGATGAAAATTAGAATAAAAATTCAGCATAGTGTTAGCAAATTCCCCTTTCTGCGAAGGAAAATACTTAACATACATGCACACTTTATGCACAACTTGGAGTCAGCATTTAATGCTAAAAAGCACAAATTCAACTTCAAGATCCTATCAAGTATAAAAAGTTAAAGATTCGTGAACCTGCCTTACAACTTGCTTCAGTTAATTTCTCAGAGGAATCATGGCTGTAGGGAAGGGGGGATAATGCAATTTAACCATAAAAATTGGCTCACAATATTCATATTCCTGGATATTAAACCATTTTGACTTCAGGAACAATCAATTATGACCGCATTGTTCCAAAAATCTCTGACCGCATTGTTCCACAGCACACTTGATTAACCAAATGCATGAAGATTGAAACAGCCCATAAACCTGCCTAACCACATATTTCCAATTTGATGGACAAACTTACCAGCAAATTAAAGGCACACCTATGGGATCACCGTTTTCAGGACTTATTGTGGAGGTCATTATGCAACGTCTAAAAGCCATAGCACTTCCACAAATATAACCCAAAATATGGATCAGATCTGTAGATGATACCTTCACCATAATAAAAAAGAATCTATTAGAGAACACTCAAAGAACCATCAACAACATGTCCAAAGGAATGCAGCTTACCAGAGAAGAAGAAAGCAATAACTCACTACCCTTCCTGGACATATTGATCAGCAGAGACCACAATGGCAAACTAGAAACACAAGTGTACAGAAAAACCAACACCAACCAAGTGTTCCACAACCACAGCAACAACGCAATCTCTCACAAGAGAAGCTGTGTAAGAACTTTATTTTGATGAGTACAAACTCTTTGCAGCAACTCTGAACAGCAGAAAAAGGGAAAAGAGCAGCTGTAGAACATATTCCAACAAAATGGATATCCACACAATTTTATCAGAAAGTGTCCGACCACTCAACCCAATACAGCACAACCAACACAGGACCTAAAAAAAATAACACTGCCATAGGTCAAGAACATCTCAGAAACC
Source organism: Arizona elegans (assembly GCA_022577455.1). Taxonomy (NCBI): domain Eukaryota; kingdom Metazoa; phylum Chordata; class Lepidosauria; order Squamata; family Colubridae; genus Arizona; species Arizona elegans. Next base: position 104,616,580 of record JAKOOJ010000002.1, on the reverse strand, counting down.
ACCAACAGATTATTACAACCGCATGGAATTAGTGTAGCACAAAACTCTGTCAGCCCAAAAAGAATACCATGGTCGAAGCTATTGAAAGCCACCAAGAGGTCAAGAAGAACAAAGAAGGATGGACTGCCTCCATCCTATTTCTCTTAGAGAACATCCATGAGTGCCACCAATACAGTTTTGGTCCCATATTTGGCCTGGAAACCTGACTAAAAAGGGTTCAAACCAGTCCAGGCTGCGGGGATCGGTGGCGGCGGAACTGGCCAAAAATGCGACACATGGAGGTGGCGATTGGCAGTGATATGCTATGACAATCCCAGCAGCCTGGAATGGGTCTAAAACAGAGCATGCAGAGGCCGAAAATGCGACATGTAGAGGCAGCTATCAGTGGTGGGTATCTACCGGTTTGTGCTGGTTCAGGCTAACTGGTAGCAGTAAAAGTCAGGAAATATTTTATTGCTATTCCTTTTAGACTATTCTGTCACTCCTTTTCTTCGGAAAAAAGTTCACATATCCTTTGCATCTTCATACCTATGCATTGCGGACTTAAAAGTATTCCTTGTTTTAAAATGTTCTTCTTAAAACTTTACTGACTTCACAGTAAACTCTACCAGCATGAAATGTGCTATTCCTATTTCTTATTTCTCCCCTATATCTACTGTCTTTCAAATCACTTCAAGCCACCTGACTTCCAAATAATGGGTGACAAAGACTTCCTCCTGCAAAGTTTCCTCCTTTGTACATCAGACCTTTCTACATTACCTTGGTTCTCAGAGGAATGAACAGTGTGTAAGAAGAAGACAGGCTCCAAATATTTGTTACATGAAGCACCTCCATTTTCTTTGGTGCTTCACACTGATGTTCAAGACAATTATTTTGGGTCTTCAGACAGAACATCCCATTGGTTTGTTCATCTTCGTACGAATATATACCCTTATTTTCACCAAAATAAGACATCCCCTGATAATAAGCTCAATCGGTCTTTTGAGCGCATGGCAATAAGGCCAAGGGCTTATTTCAGGGTTCAAAAAAATATAAGACAGGGTCTTATTTTTGGGGAAACACAGTAGTTTAAATCCTTTCTCAATACAAAAGTATCTCAACTTGGTAGACAAAATAGAAATTTATGCACAGAAATGCTCTCACATATCCATATGAAAGAACAAGTATCAGGAGAACCTTTGTAAACATCAGGAGAAAAACCTTTCTACACTTAAATGCCACAAGAGAGAAAAACATGACATTCAGCAATTCTGCATAGCCTGTGAAATAATCCCAGCCATCAGCTACATCTGTAACCAAATTTGTAAAACAGGCCTAGATATAGTCCCATCCCAAATCAAGTAGTATTTCACATACTGCAAACAGCTACTTTAATGCTAGAAAGTCAATGGTATCACTCTGTCATATGTTCCAACACTAGTTTTTTGGGAGCAAGTGAAAAGCAATCTCCAAGTCCCCTAAAAAGAATTGCTAGGTAGTTGTTAAGTAATTCATTTCTATCTTCAGTGTCACACAGTAGACCAGACCAGGAAACCAAACTCCACAGGAAGACTGGAACAATACTTTATTGAAATGGGCTATAATAACAAAATCTTGCCAGCCTGATTGTGCTTTACCTTCTCTCTACCAGGGAGGAGTTTGGTATGAGTCATTTCCAAATATTACCTTGCTTCCCTGGACTTAAAGAATGTTCTAGCCCTCTTTGCTTATACAATGGTTCTTGCATAACTGCCAAGGTCATCTTCTCTTCTCTCTACAGCAGGGATCCCAACCTCCGATTCATGGACCGGCACCAGTCCACGGCATGCCAAAAACTGGGCCGCTCAAACAAGGATGCAGGCAGCACATGAACCCATGCCTCCTCCGGCCTGTGGAAAAACCTCTCTCCATGGAACCAGACTGGTGCCTAAAAGGTTGAGGGCCACTGTTCTAGACATCAACAGATCATCAGCTTTGGTTTTTGGAAAATTCCCCAGAGCATTGAGGAATCCATTTCTAAGGATGGACCATCTTAGGATCTCTCACCCACATGGGAAAGATGATGTGACAAGAGAAGATTCATTCAACTGTGATTGAACCACGAAGATGAAATAACGGTACCTGCAATGAGGCAATATTAGGTATTCAGTGGAGGCCAAATCAGGTCATTCTGAGATATTTCAGTTGTCTATATATCTCCTGTATTTCATACGTTACCTGGGGGTTTCTTCAATATTGGTGCCCTCCAATATGTTTTTAGCATTGCTCTATACTGACTGAATCCAACATATCTGGAGGCACCATCTTGAGGAAGACCACTTTCTTCAGATTTTGACTTTTATTACAGCCATCCACAATCCTGTTAAATTTCCCCAATGGTGAGGAAACCAACTCCTATAACTAGAAGTTATAGGAGTTCAAATCAAAGACATCTACTTATAGGGTACAAGGTAGAAAAACATGGAGCCCACTTCTGAACAGTAGAGTAACATCACTTTTCTTTGGCTTCCCTGAGCAGTTGTTGCCTCACACTTGTGAAGTACTGTATGGCTTTTTGTCCAGTGAGGTCAGAACATAATGGCCATGGAAATTATATACCTTCCTGTCTCAACTTGATGCAAAACTTCCCAATCTTGTGTGACTATGAATTGGGGTGATATAAGTTATTTAGAAATTTCCCCCAATACTGGGCAAAATGATGGGATCTCGGGGGGGGGGGAGGAAATCTCATCGGAGAGACCCATCTTACTTATGCTTGGCTGGTGATTTTAGTTGGTTCGATGTATTTACATTAAGTTGTTGTTATACGGGGTATTCCGTTTGGTTCCGCACATCTTGTGGCCACTAATATACACTGCTCAAAAAAATAAAGGGAACACAAGCAGAAGACACCCGAGATCTGAATGAATGAAATAGCTTTATTAAATACTTTCTTCGTTACATACAGTAGTTTTGTGTTCCCTTTAGTTGTTTGAGCAGTGTACAAACTACTGAAGGTAAAGAACAAAGTATTTAATAAGGCTATTCCATTCATTCAGATCTCGGGTGTCTTCTGCTTGTGTTCCCTTTATTTTTTTGAGTAGTGTATATTTAAAGGGATCCGAATCTGAAATATTTTTTTCTCCTGTCCCTTTAACCTGCAAGTCCCACTGTTTCTAGTCTTGTTTCTATTTTCAAAGTTGCAGACCGACAGAGAGCTGGGCGACTCCCGAAGACTCCCGACGCTCCGCCCGTTCATTCGAGTCCTTTCACTTTCGAAGATTTCTTTCCTCTTTTCTCTTCCCACATCCGCCTCTCCTCTACCAGCCACCGCCTTTCCCCAGACCTTGGACCGCCACCGCCGCCTGCAGAAGTCAGAACTAAGGCAGTGGGAAAACGAGGAATCCGCTATCCGCTCGTCGGGAAAGGAAGCTGGAGCCTAGGAGAATTCCTCCTCTCCTTCGGGTTGAGCCAATAAGCCTCAAGCGGCTGCCCTGCGAAAGGGGAAGGTGAAATTGGGCGCTGGAGGAGGAAGAAAGAAGAAGCAGTTGGCGGTGAACGCTGTTGGTCTCTTTACGGAACAGTGTCAGACTTAGAGGAACGAAGAGTCTCGCATAAACAGGGCCTCGATGGAAGAGGGACGAATGGCGAGGTTTGGGATCGCCTTCCCTCCCTCTCCCCCGGCCCCCACCCCGCTCCGAGAGAGTGGGTGTTTTTAAGAAGCGCTCGGTAGGCAAATTCAACAGGGGAAGTTAATGCCCCTCTTAGCATCGCTCATCACGGTATCCTTTTGTTTGTTAGGCAGGAAAACTTCTGCACCGACAGGGGATTAGGAGCAGTTCGGTGTGTGTGTCAGAACTGGTAAAAAAGAAAAGTATATTCCGGTGTTATTTCCTGTGGCTGAATTTAAGTGAGCAAAAGTCGAATTGGTTAGTTTTACATATCAGGCAAATTGCTCGACTTGGATTAAATCAATCCGATAATTGTGTGGGGTGCAGATCTGTCAGGAGAATAACCTTATACCTATTTAATTCAGAAATAACCTGAGTTCTCCCCTTGAGGTAAATGGGTATTGAGAAGGGCTCAAATAGCTGCACAGAAATGCCAAGGTAGACATCATTGCGCAGGATTTAGGAAACTGAAACCTGCAGGAAAATAATAAACTCTGCCACTGAGTTATAGTTCCTCTGAACATTGAATAATGCAGGGCCAGGAGGAATTAGGAAGGATGCTGGAATATGACCGTGCAGGATTGGCTTACTAAAAATGTAGTATTTGGCTTCAGGTGTGGAAATTGTTCCATGCATAGCAGAGCTGGGATATGAAATGAAATATATCAATAATCAGGTTAAGTTTAAGGAGTAGATTCTATAAAGTTGCAAAGATGGGTACAATGCAAATACAGTTTGGCAATCACAATTTAGATTGGCAACTCAGTCATTATGTGAAGCAGTCACTAAGTGAAATTGTGATTGCTTATGATCCTACTTCAGTTTTCTTTTGTTCTACAGACTTGCAGAGGTTGTAAATGCAAGGATTAGTGATAAAATTACCCTTTCATCACCATAGTAACAGTGAAAGGTCGCTAAATGAAGACTTCCTGTAGCAACAGAGGTCTCAGGCTGGCAGGAAATCTAAAACTGTTGCTTCACAATCCACAATCAGTCAAATGTTTCTAAGAATTTCTCCTGTGGATAGGAATAGTTCTTTCATTCATTCAAACGGTTGATGTCTCCATAACTGTGTTTATGTTTATGTTATACAGTAATAGAACCTGGAAGTCTAATATAATCCTCTTTCTTGAGAATTGAAAGAAGCCTGCAGAAAAACCATGGAAGCAGAATTAAATGTTGCTGTGAAAAAAGGTAAACTTGAGCTCATTCAACAGCTGGTGGAAGATGGAGCAGATGTTAATGCAAAGGTGGAAAATGGCTGGACACCTCTCCATAGTGCTGTACAAAGAAATTCTGAAGAGATTGTTAACTTTCTGCTGGAAAATGGGGCTGATCCATTCGCAAAGAAGGATAATGATGCTACACCTTTTATTTTAGCAGGCGTGACAGGTAATGTGAAGCTTTTGAAACTTTTTCTTGATAAAGGCTCATGTATTAATGAGTATGACATCAATGGCTTCACCGCATTCATGGAGGCTGCTTGTTATGGGCAAGAGGAGGCCCTGAAATTTTTATATAAGAATGGGGCAGATGTAAATCAGCGTCGTGAAGTTGATGAGACTAAAAAGGCTGTGAAAAAAGGAGGTGCGACAGCTCTGATGGATGCTGCAAGTCATGGCCATTTTGCTCTGGTCAAAATCTTGGTTGAGGAAATGGATGCTGATGTAAATATCTGTGACAATCAAGATGGAAATGCATTGATTCATGCTCTCTCTGAGGACAAAGACTGGAATAAAGGCAGAGAAGACTCGGCCCTTTTCCTTCTGAAAAACAACATTGATGCCAATAAGAGGGATGCAAATGGGAAAACGGTGCTCATATTGGCTGTTGAAAGAGAAAGCCTGGATCTTGTGAAGGCCATATTAGAATTAGATGAAGTTGATCTTAACGATGCTGATGAAAATAACGAAACAGCATTGCATGTAGCAGTGAAGAAGAAAAACAATGTAATAGCAAAGCTACTATGTGAAAAAGGAGCAAGAGTAGATGATGAAGTCCTGGATATTGCCCATAGAAATTACCAAAGCAATTTGATAGAACTTCTTCAGACATACGAATCGCCGGGCAGTCCAAGGCAGCCAGAAATATGTAAGGAATTCTCTACCAATCGCTGGAGAATTAAACTCCAGAAACTCAATCAAATGCATCGTCCTATGATTGGCAAGCTCAAGATCTTTCAATATCAAGATTTATGGATCCAGAAGACCACCCAAGGAGGGGTCTACCTGGGATTCTATGCTGGACAAGAGGTGGCTGTGAAGGTATTCTGTAAGGATTCAGAAAATGCCAAGCGAGAAGAAGTGTGCCTCAAAAAATGCCAAACCAGCAAATACCTGGTGAAATTTTGTGGCTCGGAAACGAGGAAGGCCTGTCTCTATCTGTGCCTCTCCTTGTGTGAAAAGAATCTTCAAGAGTACTTCAAGGAAGAAAACAACACAACTATGGAAAGCAAAAAGATTCTTAAAATTATATTTCAGGCTGTAAATGAACTTCATGCATTTGGATTTGGCCATCAGGAACTGCACCCAAGTAACATTTTGATAGGTTGGTGTTTTCTTTGGCAGTCTGCCCATTTATTCCAGTGTAATCCATTTAAACTTTAGAGGCTATATATGGAACAGCAGATTCACAATATTTTGTTGCCAAGAGTGTTTTGTTGTTTTCAGCCTTCCCTATATAATGTTAAAAAGCCCCAGTTCGGCACTTTAGCAAACCATTAACAATTTCATCATCATAAGTGTCAAAACTGCTTATCATTTAAAAAGGTCCCAGAGTCACCCCAAGGTAGTTTTGTCTGGCCATCTGTACCATAAAAGAAAATTTCAGTGCCCCATAAAAGCTGATGATTTCCTTCTCCTCCAAGAGTTCTGTGAAATGAAGGTTTAGAAAGGAAAGGACGAGATCTCATTTTTGTAGTTGAAGGTTGAAAGTTTGAGAAGAGGTGATGACTGCTCCCCATCATGCTGTCTTCCCATCAGGGACTTTCCCTCCATTCTAAAACCAATATTGGCAATGATTTGGTTTTAGGAAGAAACTGCCTGCAGTAACTGCATGTTGAGGGGAAGTCAACAGTGATTTATTTTTCTGTGCAATCCTTCAATTCAGATTCAATTCCATTCAGACATCCTATGTAAAGCCTTTCATAACTATGTTAGCTGAGGAGGTTCACCCATTCTGAGCTCATTAGAATGGAAAAGAAGAGTAAACTCCTTTCCCTCATATTAGCTGAGGCTGCCCAATAATCTGGGCAGCACACAACAACCAAGGAAATTGCAATAAATCCAAAAAAACAGAGGTGTCAAACTTGCGGCTCGTGGGCCAGATGCGTCACGCGCTGGCCATGCCCACCCCTGGTTTAGCAAAGGGCGAAAAAGTCATGATACATCAGATGACGACAACGTGACACTGCAAATTTGACACCCCTGTAATAAAAGATACAAATGAAAGAGGGTAAGTCTTCCAAAAACCTAAACGGGGGTATTTTTTCATTGTAGTTAGTGAAAACAAAACAGCTTCATTAACTCTGTGTGAAATCAAATTGCTGGTGGGAATGTTCTTTTCAGTGCAAGAATATTTCTCCCATCCCTTCTGCAAAATCTGGACCATCCCATCCCATCCATCAAAATCTGGATCCTCAGAATAAGATTGAAGGGCCTGGAGAGAAAGACAAGTTAAAATTGTATTGTGCAAGGAGAACTGATTCCTGGATAAATGTATGGTTTGAAAGTTGCTTGTTTACTAAAAACTGTTTATATTAAGTTGTCTAGGCTAATATTGTAAGGTGCCTAGAGTTATTGTGTGGCAAGATGGGCAGCTAATACATTTTAAAAATAAATAAGTAAAAATAAATCTACATTTAATCAAAAGCAAATATAAAAATGAACAAGCTTCTCTTGTGTCATAGGCAATGGACAAAGCCCAAGGATAATACATTCCTATAACACTGTAATAATGATTTAATAGTTTTAAGTAAATCAACTCACTTGTGCATTAGGGTAAATTAAGTAAGACAATATTTCCAAAAACAGATCACTTGCCTTATGCAAAATAAATGTGTTTTGCTGATGGGTCTGTTCTCAAAAGATAGTGGTAAAATTGTTGTCATTACTTCAATTCAGTTTTCAAAGAATTTATACTTTCTATAAATATATCTATCAATTTATTTTTTACTTTGTTAGATTTCACTGGCAGGATTTTCCTAGCAGACTTTGATAAGAGCAGAGAAATAACTAATGATACAAAATATTCTGTAATCTCAGAAGATCTACAGGTAAATAATTATCTTTATCTGTCTCTAATCTTCTACATTCTGCAGAATGTTAAATGTAATTATAATCTCCAAAGAACAAGAAAAATAAATGCAATATTGGTTCTAGTCTACAGAATTTTTTTCCATAAAAACCTAATATATGTTATGGTATTTTTATTTCTGAAAATCTCACATACCCGGTTATACTTAATAATTTACATCTATTTCTAAAATACAAATTAGATATGGTGTTCTATTTTAAAAAATAAATTGACTTTTTTTTACAGATCTACAGTTTTGCTAGTCATTGTTGGGCTGATGTGAATCTTACCAGAGTGACCATTTTGGGAAAGCTACCACGCTATTTCACTCCATTTAAGTTGTCCACTTAGTCTATGGAGCAAAGCAAATCATAATTTACAAGTTATAATTGTACTATTTGGTGATGGGTATGCTTAGTACTTCCTGCATTAGTTAAAGGGAACTAGCTACAATCTGGTCCCAGAATTTACTATCCTATGAGAATCCAGCTGTAGCATATAGGTTAAAGGAGGAAATCCACTCTAATTGTTCTGGGATGATATAGACATTTGTTTGTGCACACAGGGTCTCCAAAAACTTATCCTGTATGTTGTGATGAGAGGTCAGAAGGACTTTGAACATTTGCCTACAGAATGTCCAAAGGATGTAAAGGAGAATATAAAGGAAATTGAAGACCTGCGACAAAAACTGGAACTCTCTGACCAAACTACCCTAGCTGATAGTCTACTGGAAATGCTGATCTACCATCCATATTTCTTGTCCAAAGAGAGGTAAGTTAATACAAGAAATTTTGTAACTGGCTAATTTGACTTGATTGTCTGATTATTAGCATAATAGCCATGGGAGAAGGAGTTTTACAAGAAGAGCTAGAATGAAATTATGCAATCTGTTCATTGCTGATCTTTTAAATAATAAAAAAAAATTGTCCTCAGCATTGAATTCCAGGAATTGATTACATGGCTTATAATTTATTTTATCATCTCAATGGGCGGATATTGTTGAGAACGGTGCAATTAATAGGGAGAAAAAGTTGCTATCAGAATTGCCCCATTGTATTTTCCTTGCAAGGATGAGACGGCACACAAGGATATTAATAGTCATTCAGTAAAATATTTCATTTAAGCTATGATGATGAGCATGCCACAGACATCAAAGGAAAATTGGCATTAAAAGTCATTAAATGCAGCCAGTTCTCAAAATACTAACACAGGATACTGATTGTGATATGTCTCTGAAAGATAATTCTGAATTTAAGGCAGTCACCCCATTTCTATCACCAAAGAAGAAACAAACAGAAATGAATGATAAACATTATAAAACCAATAAAATGCCAGTTTCCCTATCTTGTCAATATAGAGTTGCAAACTCTAAACTGAAACTAATGCTAGAATTCCACCCCACCTCATAATAAAGAGTCACCAGAAGTTGGGCAGCATATAAATTTAATAGTAAGCATAAGTACAGTAGAATGACTGTGCTAAAAGAAAGCAAAGGTGTACCAATACTAATAGGTGCTTTGGGTGCAAATCCCAAATCATGTCCTTGCAACTCCAATAACCTCCTATTTCTCAAAGTCTCCCACTCTTTCATCCATACCAGACATCCAATTTTGGTTACCACAATATAACAATATGTTGAGACTCTAGAAAAAGTGCAGAGAAGAGCAGCAAAGATGATTGGCGAACCGGAGGCTAACACATATGAAGAACGGTTGCAGGAATTGGATATATCTAGTAACTAGTTTAATGACAAGAAGGAGTGATGGGGTGACATGATAGCAGTGTTCCAATATTTCAGGAGCTGCCATAAAGAAGGGTGGGTGGGTGTCAACATATTTTCCAAAGCAGGACAAGAAGCAATGGATGGAAACTAATCAAGGAGAGAATAAATCCAGAACTAAGGAGAAATTTCCTGACAGAACAATTAATCTGTGGAATAACTTATCTTTAGAAGTTTTGGGTGCTCCATCACTGGAGGTTTTAAGAAGACATTGGACTTTTACTTGTCTGAAATACTATAGGGTCTCCTGCTTGAACAGTGGGTTAGGCTAGAAGACCTCCAAGGTACCTTCCAACTCAATTATTCTGATATTCTGAAATGTTAGCCTCCCTTCCCACAAAATCCCATCACAAAACAGACCATGGGATTTATGAAGACAGTGTTTGTTTGCTTCCATCTATCTTTCAGAGTCTAAGGGCTTTTCCCACTGCTGTGTCATAGTGCTCTCTACTCATCTTCAGGTCAAGCAGAAAACCACACTGGTATAAAATTAGCTGTGTTGTGGCCTTTGTTCCTAAGAAATGGCCTTATACAACTTGTGGCTGACACTGGTTACATTAGGTTTTTTGGGGGTGGATGGGAATAGTAGTAGAACTAAGGATGACTTACGGCTGTCTCCGTCACTGGGGACAAAGTGAAGATAATATTACAGGGAGCTGGCACACATCCCAAAGGAAAATTGGGATGTCATGACCAGTGACAACCAGAAGCAACACTGAAGGATCTATCAATCTACTGGAAAAACATGCACAAATGCCAATGTGTAACTCCTTTGGGCTTCATTAAGAACAAAGTAAATGGGCAGCTAGCATGCTGCCAAAGGGAGGATTGTCTTCTAGCATTATCTTTACTTTCAAATACATTTTTGGGTAATGGGTAGTCACATAAAAATTAAAATAGAGTATGGGCATAGTGATCAGTTTGGAAATGTGTGCTTTCCCAGAAAGCCAACATAAATCTATTGAGGAGTGTAAAGAACACCATGCCAATTTAGAGGGATAGAAGGGTTTCTAACAAATGAGTCTTCGGTGGTAGCCATGTCCAACCAAGATAGTTATTTTTGTAACAATGCAGGTGTTCTTGGCAGCTCTTTTTTTTTTGAGAGGACCCACAATATGCCATCCAAACTACCTGCAGTCACTTCCTAACTTTGAAGTTAATATGCAAAGTATATCATCCACACTTTTCATCCAGTAGTAATATATGCCATTTCTTAAAATTGTCTTTTGTTCTACAGAAAGTACAGGTTTTTAAGAGAAATCGGGAATGAGATACGTATGGCTTGTAAAATAAATAAAGATGATATTCCAAATGCTTTGAAATTTACAACTGATCTTTTCATGAACTGGGAAAAAAAGGTAATCTATTGAACAACAACAACAAAAAAAGTTAGGAACCATTTTGCATCTTCCACTTTAATGCTTCTATTATATTAATTTCTGTATCCAGTTTTTGCCTTTTTTTTGGAGCTGGCTGTGCTAGCTAACAGGTTTGATGTCAGCTTCTGCTAGTGACAAACAGCTAAAGTCTCACATGAGCAGTTTATCATAGGCATGTATAGTTAACATCCATTATTGAGAGACAATATGGTTAAAATGGTTAAAAATTGGATGAGGATCAGATAGAACCTGGATTCTATTCCACGTGTATATTTATCTTGAAAATCCTCTGAATCGGTGTGTTAATTTGAATCCAAAGTTTTCTAGCTTTTTTACATGTCCACCAAGCATGATAGGATAACCCTTCGTGTTGTTCACATTTCCAACATAAATTTGAAGTGCCTTTTTAAATTCAAGATCAATTTCTCTGTTGGTATAACACAGCATAAATTTTAATTTTTTCAACCACATATTTCCCAGTGTTCTATCTTTATATTATATCCAAAATTTTAGCCCACTGTCAAACATTCTTTTATTTGTTCTTCTGTTTCAAATTTCAGTAAAATTGTATACAGTTTAGCAATTACACAATTTTTTTATTTATACACAATTCGATTTCAGGTGCAGGTCTTTTGTATACTTTAAATCTTTCTAATAACTGTAGATAAGAAAATCATTGGCAAATATATCTCTGTGAGAAGTTGTACTCCCCTTGACAAAATTCTAGTATCTCACAATAAATAGCCATTTTGTTTTCCTATTATTTTTCACCTATAAAATGCTATTTATGCTGAGACTCACAGAGGGCACAAGCTGGGTTTTATCTATTCCATATCCTTAATAGGCAGTCTAACAAAACAATTTTTAAAATCCACCTTAATCTTGACTTTGTCATTCCACAAATGTTCATGCCACTTAAATCTGTGGCATGTCAAGTACTTTAGACACCAAGAGCCTTTTATTTCTCAGCGGCACTGACTCTCATCCACACTAAATAGCAAGCTGCAAAATACAATTTTGAATCAGGTAGACCCACCCCTCCTCTTTCTTTTGCATCTTATAGTATCTTATATTTAATTCATAATTTAATTTATAATTTTCCCCTGCCACACAAATTTAAATAAATATTTTATCACTGTTTAAATTGTGCATCAGTCATCAAAACAGATACTGTCTAAGGCAAAAACATAATTCTAGGCAAAACATTTATTTTTATCATAGAAATTCTCCCCAGCAATAAAAATGGCAGTTTCTCCCATCTTAACACGTCTTTTTTAACTTCATTCCTTGTCTTAACATGGTTATTTTGAAATAACATACACTTTGTATTTATCGTAGTGATACCCAGATATTTTACTTTCGTCTCAATCTTAAAGCCTATTTTATTCATCAGTTTTATTTGATCTTTTATTTTCATGTTAATTGTTAAAATCTTTGTATTCTATTTGTTGAACTCAAAACCTGCTAGTGCATTAAATCAACAGTCCCCAACTTTTGTGGTTTGACGGCCCGGCTGCGGGAGAGGGGAACTGGGCCACCCGAGGGGCAGGCCAGTGTGCATGTGTGGGTGCGCCAGCTTACTGCTCACCTGACTGGAGCAGTGTGCATGCATGCTGGCCCACTGCTCGCGTGGCCCAGTTCCAAATAGGCTACAACCCGGTAGTGCCCTGCTGCTTGGGGTTTCGGGTTTGGTTTCTTGTTAAAGTCAAACAAAATTCCTTCTCTCTCAGTTACAATAGTGCCAAATTATCTATTCTTTCTAGCTTTCTTCCTGTAATTTCTGTTTTACTCTCCAGAATTTCTACTTTGTCTTCTATGTTTTATATCTACAGACACTTGTGTTACAGATTTCCATCTTCTGAACTTCTTTCATCCCTTTCACCTTTAGAAGTCTTCGATCCATTATTCTTTTAAAAGCTGTCAATCTAATATCAATTGATTCAGCTAACTTATTGTTCAATTCCTTGAAGATTTTCTGAAGTAAATCTGTTATAATTTCTCTCTGCTGGTTGTTCTAGTGATCTCCCCCCGTTGCTGGTTTTTTTTACTGCTTTCTAGTGGAAGCCATTGTAATACTGTAATCCAAATATGAAAGTGCCTTAATTGCAAGGAAAAGAGTAAAATACCTTTTTTCACTATTGGTACCCTTAAAATTTACAAATCTCTATCTCAAATAATACTTCATAGTTACAATCAGCTTCACAGTCAGTCTCATATTATCTTTATTTTTTGTACACTTTAATAGTTAAAAAAAATCATATTCCCATCCATCTCATTTGTCTATTTTAATTCCAAGTTTTTGAAAAACACTTTCATACACACATGCACACACACTTCTACATAACCATCCCCTTCATCTGTTTTAAATTTTTTATATTCCATCCTTATTGAGTTTTTTGCCAAACAGTTTGAAATCTTTAAACCCTACTTTTTTCCTTTTTAATCCATAAAAAGCAAGTGGACTCATCAAGTGGAATTATCTTATCATGCTGCTGAGAAAATCTTACTTTAGCTGTAAATTAATTTTACCAGAAACTGTTTATGAAAATCAGGCGTGTGCAAGTTTGTGTGCTTATAGACTTCATTATGTGATAGGTGAGCTGGGTTGAAATCCCTTGACTGCCATCTGCATTACTCATGAGTGGACTGCAAAAAACCCCTACATTTCTGCAGTCACCTCACAAGTTCTCACAATCTCTCCATTATCCAGAAAGACTGTGCCTGCTAGGATTCACTGTCTGGCTTTCGATTTCTGATGCAATGTCCTTCAGAGATGTCTAGTCTGCCATAAATCCTCACCCAGAAACCAACATTGTTATATCCACTGAGTTGCAAAGACTGAGTTTTATGGACCAATAACTGACCAGAATATTGCATCTTTTTCAGATTGATGAAGAAGTATGGGAGTCTATGCTTAATCTGAGCAAAGAGAAAGGCAGCAAGAAAAGCAACAAGGGCAGAAGAAAATATGGCCCAGGTGTAACAGATTTATTAAAGTTTATTCGTAATATGGGAGAGCACTACCTTGAAAAGGAAGATGAGTAAGTAAATATTTCTCTAAATTATGTATCTCTGAAGCGATCTACTGTACATTGGATTTGCTAGCTGGCAACCTTTGCTTCTCCTTTTTCTATTGTAGTAACTAGAATACAAACCTAGAAGAAAGATAAGTCACAAACTTATCTTCATTGATCATGTCCAAGTGCAGAGAAATCTGCATGCAAAAGTGGGAAAAATTCAGAAGAATGAAAATTCTTCCTATATTCTGGACTCAGAATTCCTCTTGGAGCCAACAGCAACTATTACTAAAATCAGAGAAGAGACAGTAGTGACAGATTTCAGAGTGCTATTAGAAGCCATTTTTCCCAGAGTTTTAGATTCCAATCCTGCCTATGCTGTTCATGTCTCTCTGATGCTAACAAATATTCATAATATAAACTCTAATGTAGTTTAGAAGACAGGCAACTGAGCCTAAGATAAAATCCCAAGTGGGACATTTGTTAATTGGTTTGGAATAGAAAGGGGTGTTTTTAGGGGTGAGGGGAGGAGAGAAAGGAAAGGAAAAATTCTAATTATTGACATTGCATCTCCTGTAACCTCTTTCACTTCTTAATAAAATGAAAGATTTATGGGGGCAACTCCAAAGAAATAGCTGATGCTAACTATATAACTGGCATGATATAATAGACTGTTCCAAAATATGGTACAGGTAGTTCTTAATTTACGACCACAATTGAGCCCAAAATTTCTGTTGCTAAGCGAGACAGTTGTTAGATGAGTTTTGCCACATTTTATGGCCTTTCTTGCTACAGTTGTTAAATGAATCACTGCAGTTGTTAAGTTAGGAACACGGTTGTTAAGCGAACCAGGCTTCCTCGGTGACTTTGCTTGTCAGAAGGTTGCAAAAGGTGATCAAATGATCCGGGTACACTGCAAACGTCATACATATGGAATGGTTGCTTAGCATATGAATTTTGATCACGTGACCATGGGACTGCTGCAGTGGTTATAAGTATGAGAAATGGTCATAAGTCAGTTTTTCAATGCCATTGTAACTTTGAACAGTCACTAAACAAATGGTTGTAAGTCTAGAACTACCTGTATTTCTAAAAACAAGGTTGCCCATTATGTGCAGAACAATTAAATATGCTAAAATTGGATCATTAGATGGCTGCCCTTCCCATCCATCCGCAGACTGTATCTTTCTGTGGCTCCTCTTCCTCCTCTCACATATGAACATCTTGTGTTCCTGCTCCTATTGGTAACCATTGCTGCCTGTACCAGTGATGGGTTGCTCCCAGTTCGCATCGGTTCACAAGAACCGGTAGTAATTTTTTTTAGTAGTTTGGAGAACCGGTAATAACATTGGCTGGCCATGCCCCTGAACCGGTCCCCGGCTCGGTCGCCGCTCGCTTACCCCGGCCACCTCATCAGAGGCCTTTTTTTTTTTTTTTACTTTGTAAAAGCATTTTTTCTACAACCTCTTCAGCCGAAAAAATGCTTTTAAAAGTAAAAAAAAAAGCCTCTGATGATCGTGCGGCTCAGCTGGGATCGTCAGAGGCTTTTAAAAGCACTTTTTTCTGCAACCTCTTTGGCCAAAGAGGTTGTAGGAAAAAAAATGCCTTTAAAAGCCTCTAGCGATCCCAGCTGAGTTTCCTGATCGTCAGAGGATTTTAAAAGCATTTTTTTCTGCAACCTCTTAAGGTTGTAGAAAAAATGCTTTTAAAAGTAAAAAAAAAAAGTTGGCCATGCCCACCCAGTCACATTACCTCCCCACCAATCCATGTCCAGAAAATAAGCCATGCCCACAGAACTGGTAGTAAAAAATTTTAGAACCCATCCCTGGCCTGTACCTACAGAGTGATGTCTGCGTGCCTAAATTTTTCTCCTCTCCAACAACCATGGTTTTTTGCTGTAGAATATAAGAGGGAAGAACCTGTAACTTATATAAGAGAAAAGAACTATTTTTTTTCTCCATAGGAAATCTCCATGCATGCTGGAGAGGAGAAAAAGCAAAGCAGAGAGGGATCTTTTCCCTTCCCTGCAGTTGATCCTATCTCCAGCTTCCCCCCATAGCAACACAGCAAAGTTTTCTGGCCTGTTTGTCAGGCTGGGAAGAAGAATAGTGGGGAGGGGGCTGTAGTTTTTGAAGGAGTGTGTCTTCTCCCTTCCCAAGGAAGGGGAAGAAAGCATTTCTGTGAGGTTGTGGAGAGAAAGCCCAAGCAAATGTAGATTGAAGACTAGAAGACAAACAGATTGGAAAATCAGCAACTTGAGAAAAAGGTGCACATTAGAAGAACATGTCCCAGGATTCAAGGATCAAAGGAGTTGTATGTTATTGGCTACAGTAAACTTGAGAGCAGAGTATTTAAATCAAATTAGAATAGTAAAGTAGCGGTTTGAATTGATTGCTGGGTGAATTGTCAATGCGGCCTCTTATGATAGAAAATAAGTTTATCAAGCCAACTCCTAGGAAATGATTTTAATAACTATGCTGTCTTTCACAGCATGCATTGTTCACATGGTTCACAGATGCAAAAAACATGTGTTTTCCTGGCTGACAGTTGCGTTACAACTTAACAAGTTGGCATTCATGTTTTAGCTATGCTTCACCATCTTTAAGCCAGGACAAACTATTGCTTGCATATTGTTTATATTAAAAACTGTATTTTCCTTCATTTCAGGGTGATAGAAATGATTGGGAATCCTGCAGACTATTTTCTGGACCGCTTTCCAGATTTAACCATTTATATCTATCAGCAATTGTATAACACGGACTATAGCAAACATTTTCCAAATGCAAATAATTCTTCATAATCATAACATGGGTCAACCACCACTGATTGTTTAATGACATAATTGAATGTGATCTACATATTTTCTAACTAAAACCAATCAATAGTTTTTATTAGCAGTTAATACTGTATGTGATCCTGGAAAATCTTCTTTAGACTGTCTTTTGCTCACGGACAATATACTCAAACTACAACTGCTAGTTAAGATACCCGCAGAGAAACCAAATAATGCAGAATATACAGCTGTCAAATTTACAATCTAGTCTGACAACACTAAGTTCCCATAGCATTGGACAAAGCATGATGGAGTTGCATATTTGCTTCCTCTCCAACCTAATACGTTGTATTTGTTAATGGAACTGCAGATATAGGAGTTTATATCTCAAAGTCAGTTTCTGTCCAAAAGAAGCCCCTTACCCTTTTTAGTGAGTTGAGATTCTCTGCTTTCAAGCACGTTTATTATAACCCCACAAGGCAGAATACAAGGTTCTGCCCACTTGGCAAGGTTGAAGAAGCAACTTACATAATAATGCCAGACATTTGGTCAGTTAATGATATCCTAGAAATTTGAATTTCACCACTGGATGGAGGGCATGTGAAATGTTTCAGAAGGAACCCTCCCTAGTATTCTGGTGTGTACAAAGAAAGGAGGGAGAAATTGCAGAATAACTACTGTAACTATTTGCAAAGTTAAGATAACTTTGCAATAAAGATAGAGCTAATACTCCTAGTTGTGCTCCTTGGCCAGACTACCATGAACAACTGTCTATGCAAGAAGGTCCATATTCAACACCTACAGCAGAGGTTCCCAAATGTTCTTGGTCTTCAATGCCTTCATCTCAATAATTTTTTCATAGTGATCCTAGGTTTGTAGTTTGTGTGGTGTCTGACAGTTCACTGGTATTATGTGATGTTCCTGTGAGTTCATTGCAGCACCCTGCAATGGTTCTGCAAGTGCTGAGTTTGGGATGTGTGAAACTACATTATAAATGGCCACGTGGATAATTGTTACTCTCTGCACCTAGCACATTAAATTTCACTTTGATTGTATTGCTTTACATATAATGTCTACATCTCTATGGATATGCATTTATTCCTAATTGGTGATGTCATGCCATATAAGTGGTATGCTAAACTGAAATCCATGAAAGTCTATGCTGCAATAAACTTGTTGGTATGTAAAATGTCTCAAAACTATATTTTTGTTTCATCACTTACTTGAACAGTTGAAAACATCCATCCAATGTTTATCAAGAGAAATGATTGCATGTTGAAAAGAAGATAATTCCTTTTAATATATTTCTGCAACTCATCCAAAATTGCTGTAAATATCATCTGCAGGAAGCGCTGCACTGCAGAAAGTCAACAGTCTAGGATGATTCTCTAAAGTTTTCTAATACAGCCTAAAAACTCAACAAAATCAAAATAGGGCAGCTTAACATCTTGTCTTTTTCACACAAATTGAAAGATTTACACCTCAATAATGTATAAGGTCAAAAACTGAAATGTGTGTGTGTATCTGAATTTTCTCCCTAGAAGATAATCTCATTGTTTTCTTGAAAGTTGATTTCCTCTTATGAATCCATTTTAAGTTACAAATCTCTCCACTGTATAATGTGAATTAATGACTTTGAACATTTTCATCACAGTTGGGACAGGGTTAGGCAAAACCCAAATAGCATTTGACCACTTTTAAGTCCTAGCAATAACATCCCCTTGCTGTTGATTCCAAGTTGCTGAAGCCATATTTAAAAAATATTTTAATATATTAAAATCTTAATTTGATCAATGCCATTAATTTTTCAAGAGTGGCAATAGAAGGAAAGAAGGACTACCAGTGCATAGTTTGTATTTAGCATTTCGGCTAGGATGTGTATAAAGAAAACGCCACATACACAAATGATGGTTTGAATCATTTACTGGCACGAACTAACATCCATAAAGCAATACAGGAAGATTTTGTTGGAGCTAATGCTTTGTGCTCCCCACCACCTTATAAAGCTTTATCACCCAGGTAGCCCTTAACCCAACTCCTCCTTACTCATTAATCATTGTTCCATTATTAGATACTGCAATTAGGCATTACTCCCACATGCTCCCAGCCCGCTGGCCACTCCTCCAGATTGGCCAGCATTCCAGCCATTTCCAAGCCTCTCCAGATTAGTCATCATTACAGCCGTTTCCAAAATTCTCCATAACTCTCAGCCTCTCAGCTGCCCTCAACAGCTGCTCAGTCAGCAGCTCCCAGCTGCACTAACTGCCAAGTCCATTAAGAAATGCTTGATGCCAATCCGAGTGCCCTAAACGTCTGGAGGAGGCTGCCATGGCAACGAACACATCATGTCGAGATCCCATCGACACTACAAGATTAGTGGCGACCATGGATCCTGACATTCTATACGATGTGATACCTGAATCAGCGGCAAGGGGGGTGGTTTGGGAGATGGAATATGCTGTCCGCACTGGTGATGGGGGTGTTAACATAAGGATAGGCGGACGGTCATGCCGCGGCCAGGTGGAGGATTCCTTATGCCACCCTTCCGTTCTTTACGCTTCAAACAGCCAGGTCGCGCATGGGCAGAAGCCAGGATGACCCGGAAGGGTGGGCGATCAGCGGTAATTGAAGGCGTGGTTATTTAAACGGCGTTGGGAAGCACCAATTAACTTTGGAAAGTTACTGAACATCTGACAAAGAGAGCTGGAAATGATGGCTGAGGTGGCCATTCCATTTACTTCCATACAATGTTTCCCTGAAAATAAGACCTTGTCTTATATTTTTTGAACCCTGAAATAAGCGCTTGCCCTTATTGCCATGCGCTCAAAAGCCCAAATGGACTTATTATCAGGGGATGTCTTATTTTGGGGAAAACAGGGTAACATACCAGACTCTCAAGCCTTTTCCCTGGTCTTTAAGCTGATTAAGCTCATGTCAATCTTCCAAACTAATCTGATAGAGAAAAGTGATCTTTATCAGTGTGGTAGCAATGAAAAAGTGTTGTGCAGGAGACTAGGGCAAAATCTGTAGCAGTGGAGCCCCACACATTTCTGTACAAGTTCCTCTTTGTGATCCCCATTGATGAATCTGATTAGAATACACAGTTTAAATTTGTAAGTCATTTCTCAGATATAAAGAGCAGGGTGGGGGTGTCTTATGCACAATTTATCCACTATTATTATATACTTCCCTCTGGCATTGTCTCTTAAAGGTTGGGGTTGCTGTCATTAATAATAATAATATTTTATTGTCATTGTACGTGTATACACAGTATACCCATACAACGAAATTCACTTATCACCCAAAGACCAGGTCCAACACACATAACAATCCCCAAACACACTCCCACCCACCACAATTCTCCACCCCTAAACCACCCAAACATCCACACAACAGACCAAGTAATACTGTCCAACAGCTCACTGATGGTGGCCCTTTAGTTCATTGTTGAGTGCAATTATAGCTCTGGGACAAAAACTATTCAGAAAACGTGTGGTCTGAGTTTTGATTGTTCTGTATCTTCTGCCAGAAGGCAACAGTCCAAAAAGATTATAAGCAGGATGGGAAGAATCTCTGAGAATGTTATGCAACTTTCTCAAACAGTGAGATTCGAAGATGTCTTCCAGGGCTGGTAGCTGGAGTCCGATGATATTCTGGGCAGTATTAATGATTCTCTGTAGAGCTTTTTTGTCCGCTACAGAGCTGCTCCCATACCATGCAAGAATGCCATATGTCAGGACACTCTCAATGGTGCTGCGATAGTAGGACAGAAGTAGATGCTGAGATAGATTTATCTCCCTGAGCTGTCATTTCATAGGAAACAAAACCATCAAGCTCTCTTGGAAGATGTCAAATTTCCAATTGGACAGGAGAGACCTTTCCCCCCCTTTTTTTGGTCACCATCTAGATATATTCCAGGAACTCAATGAAATATCCTGCTAATCTCACAGTACTCTATTAGTTATTGAAATTCTCTGCATTTCACTAATGAAGTAGGCTGGTGCAGAATTAGTAGAATCGGCTGTACCAGTGGTGGCTTGGTCAGTCTTGAACCACATTGTGGAGAGGTCTTTTCAGAACTGGACTGAAACATCAGAAAAGTCATCAGTAAAAATGCAGGGGTTTCAACACCACCATTTCAGATGTAGAGTTCAACTGCAAGTGGACAGTTTCAAGGTTTGAGTTCCTGCCTCTATCACCTTGATGAATACTTTTATTTATTTTTATCTATATTTCATATTTCTTAACTGCCCTCTCCAGCTCTCCAGGGTTGTTTTGATACATTTCTTTATCTATTATTTAAATTATCTCAAAGTTGCTTTAATAAATAGAGTTTCCCCTCAGTTCTTTTATTCAGTTGGTTCAGGAAAGGTGAGGCTAAGGTGAATTATCTATATTAGGCAATTTTCTCTCAGTCAGATCATCAGGAGCTACAGGAGCCTTTGTAGATGAGAATTGGCTTTGTGATTAGGCCTCTATAGCCACAGTTTAAGAGCTGGAATGAACCTAGTTTTCTTTTTTTTCTTTTTTTTACAAGGCCAGGAATGAACGAACAGATAATAGATAATGTTTTAAGCTTTCAATCTTCTGCAAATTTCAATTTGCTCTTCATTTGGAAACAAATCAAATGAGCAGAAGAATCCTTGCTTCTGATTGCTGTGGTTTAAAGTGAGCAAAAGCATTAAGAGAGTGACTTTAGCAATTTGAAAGTCATATTGTAGACAAAGTTTGTAGAGTCATATGTTTTTCTATGTCATCTGTAACTTCAATTGTATCAGTGCTGAGTAATGTTCACATGTGACTAACAATGAAAAGATTTTTTTTTCTTCATTACAGTACACGGTGAAGGACATAATATGACTGCTTTCTGTCATGAAAGCTGCCCAACCCACCTCACAGGATTGTGGTTGTTGTTGTGGGGAAAATAGAAGAAGGAAGGAGTATTATGTATATTTGCTGCCTTGAGTTACTTATAAAATAAGAAAGGTGCGATAAAGATCTAATAAATAAATCTCATTCTATTTCCAAATTTAACAATTTATTGAAGTTTATATATTAACATGATCAACATTTTCATGTTCAGAATCCTTTTTAGTCAGTTCAATGAATATAAGTGACAGTCAATTCCTGCAGGTAAAACTTCTACTTTTGATTCATTGTAGCAATGTGCCAAAATGCTATTTGATTTTATTTAAATATAAAACACACCAGATGTAAAAGAGAAATACAAAAAAAGAATTGTTTAATATCTATGTTAAGAGAAAGTGTGGATTGCAAGCCCTCCTTGCTTGTTGTGAAGATCTTTGACCTACGAATGGACGCCAAGCAATGTTTTGTAAATGCAGCTGCAGAAAAAGAAAATAAGCACATTTCATTATGCTCTGTAGTTGCTTCACATAAAATCCCTTTACAAATGAAAAATATTCCTTGCTGTTTCAAATTTCTTGATATAAATGTGTAACAATGCAATACATACCTCCAGGACATATATCCATGATATCAAAAGAAACATACAGTAGCTTCTTTCTAATATAGCTGAGTTCACTTTCCTTCTAGAATACAGAAAAACAGCCAGGTGGGGTTCCAGAGTTTGGGCTCAGGAAACGTGGAGAGATAGTGTTTTTCCATTTTGGTAACCTGAAGATGTGCAGATCAGTGGTGGGTTGCTCCCAGTTCACCCCGGTTCAGGCGAACTGGTAGCGGCGGCGGTGGGAGGCTCTGCCCACCCACCCAGATGTCATCAAAAATGCTCTGCACATGCGCAGAGGTTTCTGTGCATGTGCAGAAGCGCGGTGCACTACTGATAGTGAACTGTTAGTGCTGGGATTTGAATCCCACTACTGGTGCAGATGCTGGCTGGGGAATTCTAGGAGTTGAAGTCCACATATTTTCAAGTTGCCAATGTTGAAAAATAGTGGATTACCAGCTACTGGAAGTATGGCTTGTGACACAGCATACAATTCAAAACAGTCCCAGGTTTTTAAGTCACTGTAAAAGCTCTTAAGGGTAAAGCTCTGCATTTTTTTGGTGTGGGGGGAGAGGGTACTTGGGAGTAATGATTGCAAAAGAGAGTACCAATGACTTTGGAGGATCCTGTGATCCTGTGTTGTAATTCTGCTTTTTAATGGGTAGCTATAATAATATCATGAATGTATGCTGGCCCTCTTTTGGTATGCAAATGGTACCAATGTATGTATCTGTGGCTTCTCAAAATGATCCAATGGATTAATTCATCCAGAAATAGATATGTATCCAATTGTAGAAAATGTATGTTACTCAGGATTGAATGGTTGGGTTCTTGGTGTTCTCTGAGCTTGGTTGATTTCTTGCAGAGATTTCTTTACTAGGCTAACAAACATCATTGATGCATGGAAGAGTCTGCAGAAAAACACCAACCTCAGATAGCACTAAGAACTCAATATTTATGCATATATTATTGTGTGAAGGAGATGCTCCATGGAAAGAAATCATGGGGTTCCATAATTCTGGGACAGAGGTAAAGGTGAGGTTTCTAAGTCTCTTATGATTTAGATGATTTTTTTCAATAAGACCAGGACATTATTCCTCCCTCCTTCCCCTTTCCTGGAGTCATGGGCTAATAAATCATCATCAACAAAACAAATGACAAAATGTGTATGGCTGCATCAACCTTGTGTGGGACTTGTGTGATTGGGACAGACATCAGGATGCAAACAGATAAGGGCAGCTTGCGTAATATAGCAGCAATACATGCATGCCATTATTTTGGTGTCACAGTGGTTTGCTGTGGATGCTGTCCCCTAATGTTCCCACCAATATCTGTTGACAGGTGGAAATTTGGATTCTTTAAGGGAGTATTGTCCCACTGCTGAAGATGCTGCCAAATCGTTAGATTCAGAGTAGATTTTTTTTTAATCTGGAAAAAACAGACTGATACAGTAGCTGTTGATTCTGTGACATCTGATGGGTTGATTGAAGAAAGAAAGACAGATTTGTGTATTAAGCTTCCTGATACAGAAAGATCTGACAGGGGAGGTTTAATAAGAGACCAATATTTCATGATTAAGATAACTGCTTATTCCGGAAAGCTACCGGTATTACCTCTTACAAGTCCCTGTTTCATCTTCTGAACTGAAACTATGATTTTTTCCAAATAAAACCTGAAATGATAACTTGTCATTATAATAAAATAGAAATCTGCCCACGCAATCTTAAAATATACCAAGGGGGTGGACAAACCTACTTTAATTATAAAGTGGCTCTCTAAATTTTGCAGTGATTCTTATCCCTGTATGCACACAAGACATATCCTCAATTCTTTCTTTTCCTTTTATCCTTCTTTTCCCCTTCGTTGCTTCTGCTTTCTGAGAATTAATAGAAAAAAATACATCCCAGGAGGGAAAATATACTTTTATCACTTAGCTCCCAAAGATCTTTTCAGGCTTGTCAAAGCACTGTTACTTGCTGTGGTGATAGACAAGGACCTCAGTTTCCCCATGTTGCAGCAGAAATTTATCCCCCATTGAGAAAGTGGTGACATCCTGCCTCCAGAAGGGGAGGTATTAAGCTGTTAAAAGACTTTTTTTCCATCTTCAAAAATTGATATCCTGTGTCAGAATGCAAGCAAAAACAAATTTAAAAATTTAAAGCTGAGATACGTAATGCTATGAGAATTCACAACTGTATTAGGAATTAGTTGATCTTTCGGCATTATTAGGCTGTGTGGCTTCTGTGCGACAAACATGTCCAGCCATACAGGCAGTCCTTATGACCACATTTGGGACCAGAATTTCTGTGGTTCATGATCATTTTTTGCCAAGGTTGTTAAGTGAATCATTGCAGTTGCAATAATGCAGTTGTTAAGAGAATCTGGCCCCATTATTCATTATCTTTGGCGGATGTTGGCTGAGATGGTGCTCATATGCCAAACTCTTTCCTTGACCTTCCATTGGCCACTCTGTTCCACCTCTTTAGGAACAGAATAATTGCATACAGAATGGTGGCTGAGAAGACTGACCTTAAATCAATTGTCTTAAACACCCAAGAGCTTCTTTCTCATCAGAGTCAATACTTGTCACTGAACTCTACCACCTATTTATTTTACATAACTTTAGGCTGCCATTGGATCACATTAGAATATTGAGGAAAAGGCTACTCGAAGTCAGTACTGGAATATCTAGTGAAAACTTATCACCATTCCATTCATAGACTTAAGAAAAGATAAGGGCAATTCAGGGACAGGGCAAAATGTGGGGGGAGTAGCTGACAACCACAATTATGCCTTGATATGCCAAAATCTCACAGAATTCAGATTTTTTTCCCTCTGTGAAATATCTGAGAATGGCTTTGTCTTATGCTTTCTCTCTACCCCTGGCTGCTTTGCAGAACTTCCTCTGAATAGTCAGCACTTGTGTGTGTTTCTACAGGCATATAAGTGGCAGCCATAGCACTGTCACCCTCTGCATGGAGGCAGGGTACAAAATGTTGGCCAAATTGTAAGCATGGCTGCTTCTACTGCTGGTTGCAGAAGTGAAACACGTGAACGTACACATTCCATAGGAAACCCATATAATACCTTACCTGTTTATTGGGGAGTTTCTGCCCTATAAACTGGTGGAGAATTTTCACTTAAAAAGTCAATAAGCGTCTTTGCCTAATTTATCGGCCTATAAATTTGGTGGAGAATTTCAGGAGGATGCTTTTATACAATTCTACATTTTCCCAAAACTTTTAAATCTCAAGTCTCAAGGAGAGGCAACATATTTCAAAGACATTTTACCTTTTCTGCATAGAGGCACCAGATGATGATTTCACATGGGTTTCACTTCCTGTTGATGCTACCAAGGAAAAAGAATTAAGTTAGAATTGAAGCCTTCAACCTATCTGGGAAAACAAAATAATTTAAAACCATCTCTCCCCCCTCCCCATCCACAACTAAGTTCTAAGTTCTGGACAATTGCCAATTTCTTTACGGTTAGATTGTTCCTACTTCAATCTTTGGTTCAGCCATTACATTGACTGATAATAAGGAAAGGATGAGAGTGCAGGAAATGCAAAAAAAAATTATGATCACCTAGGTAAGAATTTAATTTGTTGTTTGGCTTTTGCTGGCTTTCTTTGCTTGTTACCAGTTTATGACCAGCCGGTGTTTGATCAGCAGCTGAGAATTTAGCAAATTCTCCTCCTCTGCAGAGGCCAATGGCCATCCCACCCACCCCCACTCCCGATCTCTGGGCTGCAGGTCCTCTGCTGCATCTGTAAAAGCACCTTGGAGTTGAGCCAAAGTTCAAGCAATGAATGTTCCTTGCCTGTCATATTCATGGTCCCCCTGCAGCCCCTCACTCCATTCAACCTTGCATGGGCCTCCTGACTTCTGCCCCAATGAAGCAAACTCCATACTCAGAGGAAAACTTCCCTTTCTCCACACACCCCAAAACATCTCTAAATTGTATCAAATGCACAATAACTTTGGGATGCTGAGGAGGTCACTATGGTGGTCTTTGATGCAGGTGATTATTGACATTCCCGCAACCTTTAATTTAACCTCTAATTAAGGAACAAATTGTTCACCGTCCAGAGAAGTTGGATTTTCCACTAGAATCACTATGTTTGTTTAACCTTGTAGTTAGAAGATAGAATAACAGAGTTGGAAGGAATCTTGAAGGTCTTCTAATCCAACCCCCTGCTTAGGCAGAAAACCCTATACCATTTCAGACAAATGGTTGTCCAATCTCTTTTTAAAGACTTCCAGCGTTGGGGCATTCACAACTTCTTGGAGGCAAGTGGTTCCACTGATTAATTGTTCTAACTGTCAGGAAATTTCTCCTTAGTTCTAGGTTGCTTGTCTTCTTGATTAGTTTCCACCCATTGCTTCTTGTTCTGCCTTCAGGTGCTTGGAGAATAGCTTGATTCCCTCTAGTGACCAAGACTGGAAGTCACTTCTTTAGATAGTAGTCCTCAATTTACAACAGTTCATTTAGCGACCTTTCAAAGTTACGAC
Organism: Arizona elegans; assembly: GCA_022577455.1. NCBI lineage: Eukaryota > Metazoa > Chordata > Lepidosauria > Squamata > Colubridae > Arizona > Arizona elegans. The sequence goes on along the minus strand of JAKOOJ010000002.1, from coordinate 104,589,730 downwards.
ATTGAAAAATGTGACTCATGGCCATTTTTCAAATTTATGACCTTTGCAGCATCCCCATGGTCATGTGATCAAAATTTAAATGTTTGGTAACTGGGTCATACTTATGACCGTTGCTGTGTCACAAGGTCATGTGATCACCTTATGCAACCTTTTGACAAGCAAAATCAATGGGAAAGCCAGATTCACTTAACAAACCGTGTTACTAACTTATCAACTGCAGTGATTCACTTACTGCCAAGAAAAGTCGTAAAATGGGGCAAAATTTTTCACTTAAGAACATAAATTTTGGGCTCAGTTGTGATCATAAGTTGAAGACTACCTGTATATTTCTATTCCCTTTCTTTATATTTCTATTTCTTTTTTTCCCCTATTTCCTTGCACTTTTTCATCTTCCTTTCTCTTTTCCCTCTTTAAATTTAGTTTGTGTTAGATATTACTATTATAATTAAAATTCTTAATAAAATTATATAAAAAGACTTACATTTTTCTCCTGGTAATTCGTCTGTTGCCTCCCTTGGTTGAGGCAGCAGTAGCTGTATTCCCTTGAGCAAAGTAAACCTGATGATTGGATGATCTTCTATATACATGCATTAAAAAGTGAAGGCAAATTATAGCTCAGGCATTATCTCCTGATCCCCCATCACTGATCACTGAGAAAAGTTGTTTTAATATGCTTACTGTAAGAATGGTGTAATTAAAGATACTGAGATTGAAAAACACTGGTTTAACACTCTATAGATGGTCAAGAGTGATAGACAGTTTCAACATGCTAATCAAATGCATATACAAAATAAATCATGGAAGCTACATGTTCTGCTTACCTCCACTGAAACCACTGGACCTCCTAGGTGTCTTTGTAGGTGAGAATGGTAGAACAAGAGGAGACTCATCTGTTTTTTCTCCTTTACGTTTTCTGAAATATTTCATCACTTTCCAATAACAATATCTGCCAGGAAAAATGTTGATACTCCTGGCAGCTTTTATTGACATAATGCACATTTGGCAAAGCAAAGAGTTGCTCGCTAAGAAAGGTACAAAAAACAAAGCAGACAAACAAACTTAGAGGCTTCCTGAGCCCCCGAATAGCCTGTCATACATAGATAACAGACTGTATTTGGCTGGGAGGGCTATAATTTGTGTAGGTCAGGTCTAGAGTGAAAGAATTCAAAAAACAGTAGGCAAGAGTGACAATTTAGGGACATGCCATTCTTCTTTGAGTTGAACCTTTCTTTTTGTACTACTAAAGCATCCAAAATCAAATTATCACATAAAAGCAGCACAAGCAGTAAGGATACACCATGTAGGCTCCCACCTTCATTTGATTTTGATATATGTATTGCTTAGATTTCAAAATGAACTTTGGGACCATCTTAATAATCCTGTTGTAACCTTTATTCTCTGATTTTGTCCACAAAAATAGGTATTTCCCAGATCAAAAACATGCCCAGTGACTTTTTTATTCTGTCATGTCATTGTTACATTATCTTCCACTCATCCTCAGTCTACATATGAGGTAGCTTAAAATTATTCTTGGTTTATTCTGGTCTGAAGATAGCATTTTTCTCCTTAGTCATTCAATGAGCCCAGGTATTTTTATTGTGGGGGCAAACTGATACTGTATATTCAACCCACCAGTGTTGCAATCAAATGACCCTTAGTGGTTGGGATCAGCCTGGCATCTATTAGCCACTTTGGCTATTGAATTTATGTCCCCTCCCATCAATCCTCTAGGCCCTTATTTTCATAGAATCATGAGCTGAAAGGAAGTCTCCTAGTCCAATCCCCAGCCCAAGCCATGAGTCCTTATACCATCCCAGATAAGTGGTTGAAAGCTGCTTTTATCGAAAGCCTCTAGCAATGGAGCACCCACAACTCTGGGAAGCAAAAGCTGATCCATTGCTCTCACTGTCAGGAAAGTCTTCCCCATTCCAGGTTGGCTCTTCCTCTGATGGACTTCCACGCATTGCTTCTTGTCCAGCACTCAGGTGCTTAGAGAATAAATTGACAACTTCTTCCCTGCGACAGTCCTAACTTGGGAACAATGAGAGCAGCAGAGAGATTCTTTCTCATATTTACCAGATATCTGATTTGATCTCTAGCTTGGAGATCTTTTTCAGCCCAAACAGCACTACCAGTGGTGGTGATGAAAGTTGTAAGGTGAAGCAGGTGAGAGCAAGCCATCTGTGTCACTTACCGCTCTTGGTGTGCCTGTCAGCTGTTGTTTGAGCTGCTTTTGAGCATAGGTTTACTGTTCTTTTAGAAGTGTGTGTTTCACAAAAGTCTGGAAAAAAAGCTGTCAGTACTGGGGAGAGAGGGAAGGTGTGGCAAAGTGGGATTCTTTTACTTCATTTTACAATCCTCACAGCTATTTGAGGGACTTGTTGACTCTAACTGGTGAGTAAAGTGTCAGTTCTTCCACCATCACTTCCTGCACTGGTAACCTGGGCTTCAGCTGCCAAAATAGGGAGAAGTAGCAGGAGAAATGGGATACCAGATGAAACAAGGCCACCTCTGTTGGTAGACTTGAGTCTATGGATCAGTTGCAGTTCAGTGCCGAGTCTGCTGGTTGTGTGAGGATTGTTCAAAGCAGAAAAGCATCTTCTGCTTTGCTGGTCAGACTGTACCAATGCCACAGGTCAAGGGTCATACAGGGCAGAGGGAATGACCTTGATGGACAGAAGGATGTGCTACTACCAAGACAATAGTCAGATGCAAAGGTCTTGAGAGAACATCTCAGACAAACCTTTCCTTAGTTCACATAAAGGAAAGTGTGTGTATGTGGATGCAGGGAGGCACATTTAGCCTCCCCGCTGTTACTATACCTGCTGCAATAAAAGTGGTCCTGACCTTTAGGGCATTGATTTTTTTTAGTCTGGTCTAGCTGGCTGGGCTGACATTTGATAGCAGATCTTGACAGATGATGGGGTCTACACTATACAGCTGTACAATTAGTGGAGAGTTTCTACTTACTAGTGAGATTAGAAAAGAGAGGACAATGACACCAGGGAGTTTAACCTTACTTACTAAAGCTTTAATAACATGCCCAGATATTGTTATCCGGTGACAAACCAGAACACAGGTTTTAGATGCAGGATAGGGATTGATAGTTTAGTTTAGTTAGTTGATTAGTCAAGCAGTCACATCAAATCATAATGGCAACAGGCTAGAAAGCAGGAGATGGTAAATTTAAGTCCCGTCTTAGTTATGAAAGCCAGCTGGATGACTTTGGGTCAGTCACTCTTTCTCAGCCCAATTCACCTCACACGGTTGTTGATGAGGGAGAAATAGGAAGAGGAAGGTGTGCTCGATATGTTTGCTGCTTTGAATTTTTTGTAAAAAATAATAAAGGCAGAATACAAATCAAAAAATAACATTGCCAACATGAATTGGTAATAAGTGCAGCAAATGCTAATCCTGTATAGATTTCTGATGAGTGGAGAACACCTCAGTTCTGCATTTGGAAAAGGCTCTATAAGAGTGTCTTAACATACATCTGAAAAATATATATACAGCAAATCTATTCCAAGTGATAAAAATACTTACTTCTTCCAGAAGTATAATAAATGTGGGAAGATGGCTATTATAGCACCATGATAAAGAGTCCTGTTCATCACACCTTCAGAAATTAAAGTCCGAATTTGAATACACTGTGCATCTGTGAGATTGACCTGATCATGGAAGATATCATAACTAAGTAAATAAAATCTATTTTCAAATAAAATGTCATAAAGATGGATAATTATGTTAGCCCATCATCAAAACAGAAACAAGAAAAGTGATGTGGCTGTCCCCAATATCTGAGATAATGCCTTCAAGCCAAATATTGGAAGGCAAAGCTAACTTTGGAGAAGTTGCACTTTGCTTGCACTTGGTATTTTGTCTAGAATATGAACCTTCTTCATAAAATACCTTACAGGTATGCATGAATATCACCTTTTAAGCACATTCTTGCCCTACGAATGTTTAACTACTCTTTACTAAGACCAGCGTTCAGTGGGATCTAATTCTAAAAGGCTAATTTCCCAGGAAAAATATCTAGATCAAAGACTAGATTCAACCAATCATGTTCATCATTTGTACATAATCATTTTCAAATTGTTACATATTGTTCTATACCTGGTAAAGTTCTGTCCGTGTTGACCCTCACCCTTAATTGTACATATACAAACTGTGAAAAGTAAATCCTTCTGTAGTCAGTTCTCTTGATTTCATTTTGAGTTTTCCATTTTCTTGAATTAGGTAATGGGAAAGTTTCCCCTGTCCAGTTGTGTCCAAGTGGTGCTCATCTCCATTTCTTAACTGAGGGAGGCATCACTGCCCAAAGACATTTCCATGGTCATGTGGCCAACATGACTATATGCTGATGCACACAAAATGCTGTTACCTTCCCACCGAAGTGGTACCTATTTATTCTACTTGCATTTGCCTGCTTTTGCGCTGCTGGGTGGGCAGGAGCTGGGGAAAATAACAGGAACTCAGCCTGTCATGTGGCACTTGAGTTGCAAGCCCTATTTTTCTGTACTAGCAAGCCTTTATTTGTTAAACATTGTTGTTTGCTATATAAACCATTGTTTCTTTTCTATAAAGTGCTTCTTGTGTGGAAGTCCACAGAAGTATTTATGGGCATAGCCTGGGTCTACATTTTAGTAATTTGTTCAGATTTGCCATTTGTAATATGGCAATTGTGATGCAATTTTTTTTTAAAAAAATTACAGTTTCACTTTACCATACCATAAAAAGCCATGCCATCCAAACCTCAGACTATGACTTTCTCATTCTAAGAGTTTCTTATTTCTTAGCAGCATCTATTCCTTCGTCAACCAAACTACAGACAGCAAAATACAATTTAAAATCAGGTAATATGCCTCTTTCCTTTGCATCTGGGAGAAACTTATATTTATCCTTGATTTCTCATATGAATCTGGCTGTATCTTTTTGCTACTGTTCGAAGGGTATGCCTCAAAATGGGTATTGTCTGTGTTAGATCGGCGCAGGAATGGAAGACGTGACCAGCTCGTTACATAAGTAACTTTTATTAAGAACAGAAACAGTAGCAAGACTGCCGGTGTGCTGCCGGAGCTCTCCTTATATTCACTCCCGGCAGACGCACTGCCCCTTGCCAGGGATTCAAATCTCCCGCCCGATGGCTAGCAGCCAATCAGGGCGGATGTCCTTATAAGGACATAACACTCCTCCCCCCTTAGTCTGAACTGTCAATCTCGTTCACAAAAGTCACGTAATCGCGCAGGTACGTAGGACGCCTCGGCACCCTAGCTGACCTGCGCAGTCCCACTTCTTCTCTGTCTCCGGCCTGGACGGACGGGGCTCTTTCGTCTCCTGGTTCCTTCTCCGGAACCGGGCTTGGTTCGGCTGTCGAGTGAGCGGGGTCACCCCCAGCGCCTCCGGCCGGACCGCACACCTTGGATGGCTGGTTCTGATGGTCTTCCTCCTGGCCTGTGGATCTCTTGCCTCATCTCGGTCGCTCGGTTCCGACCCGGGAAGAGCGTCTGAGCCTCGGTAAGTCCATTGCTTGCTTCTCCCTGGTTCCCCGGGCGCTGTGGTTCGGTCGCGGTCTGGCTTGCTGCCGTTCGGGTGGTGGTTCCGTTTGGTGCCCTCGGGCCCGGTCCGCCATCTGCGGGTGGTGCTGGCTTGTGTTGTGTTGTCCGACCTCGCAGGGGTGGCGTTGGTCCCCTCGGTTGGGCTGGCGTAGGTCTCCCCCGTCTGGTTGGCGGTGGTCGACCTGGTCGGGATGTTGTTGAGGGGCTACCTCTGCGGGGCGGCGGAGGTCTCCCCTGCCGGGGTGGTGTAGGTCTACCTCGCCGGGTTGTTGTCGGCTTTCCCTTCCCCCTAGACCCTGGTCTACCGTCAGGTGGTGCCTGGGGTCCTCCAGGTTGGGTTGTTGTTTCCAGGTTGTCTTTTGCGATGGGCGGGGGTCCCTCTCGCCGGGGAGTCGTGTGCCACCCTCGCCCATGGGTAGTGGGGTGCCCGTCTTGGCTGGGTCCCGGTCTACTCGCCTGGAACTGCGGTCTCCCGGGCTGGGCTGGTGATGGCTGCCGTCACTGGTTGGGTGCGCTGCTCCTCCTCTGGGCAGGTCCCGGTCTACTTGCGGGCTGGGTTGGTGTTCCCTGGCCCTGTTGTGCCGGGTGCCCACCTGGCTGGGTTGGTGTTGCCATCCCCTGTGCGGTTGGCCCTGGTCTACCTCGCTGGACTGTCAACGTGACAGTACCTGGTAGTGGGCTGGGCCGACCTCGTCGGGATGGCGCCGTTCTGCCTCGCAGGGGTGTGGTAGGCCTACCTCCTCGGGGTGTCATAGGCCTACCTCGCTGGGGTGTTGTAGGCCTACCTCCTCTGGGTGTGGTAGGCCTACCTCGCCGGGGTGTTGGAGGCCTACCTCATCGGGGTGTTGTAGGCCTCCCTCGTCAGGCTGGTTTTCGTGTGCCCCCCCCACCTTTTTCGGAGTTGGTCGATGTGCCGTCTACAGACCTGTCCATCTTCCAACTCGACGGTGTAGGATTTGGGGCCGGTTGTGCTGGCAATCTTCCCCTTCAGCCACTTGGGAGAGCCATTGAAATTCAGCGCGAAAACTGAATCTCCGTTGCTGAAGGCACGAAGCGGGTGGCTGGCGGTTGCGGTCACTTCCAGGCTGTATTGGGGGTGCAGCCGGTCCAAAGGTGACCTCAACCTTCTGCCCATCAGCAGTTCGGCCGGGCTCTTGTGGGTGGTGGCATGTGGCGTGATGTGCTGGGTGAGGAGGAAGTTGTCTATGCGTTCTTGCCAGTCTCCCGGGCCCATCTTGGTGAGGGCTCCTTTGGTCAGTCTGACCATGCGTTCTGCTTGTCCGTTTCCGGCCAGCCTGTAGGGGGCGGACAGGGCGTGGCGGATGCCCAGTCCTGCCAGGAAGGACTCCATGGTCAGGGATGTGAGCTGGGGGCCGTTGTCCGAGACCAGCACGTCCGGTAGTCCATGTGTGGTGAACAGACGGCGCAGGGCTCGGATCGTTGCTTCAGTTGTGGTAGATGCCATGGGCACCACCTCGAGCCACTTGGAGAAGGCATCTACCACGATGAGGAGGTGTCGCCCTTTCATCGGGCCCGCGAAGTCGATGTGTATCCTCGACCAGGGGTTGCTGGGGGTCTCCCACTTCGCGACTTCGGATTGCGGCGGCGCTGGGCGAACTTCTTGGCACGGGTCGCATCTGGAGACCCATTGCTCAATGTCTTTGTCCATGGAGGGCCACCAGACGTAACTCCGTGCCAGGGCCTTCATGCGGACGATGCCCGGATGCCCTTTGTGCAGCGTTTCTAGCGTCTGCCGTTGCAGAGTGCTTGGGATCAGCACCCTGTCTCCCCATAGCAGACAGCCCTTTATGGTGGACAGCTCCTTCTGTTTCCTGGCGAACGGGCTGAATTTCTCCTCTGGCTTTTCCGATGGCCACCCTCTGAGGTTCCAGGACTTCACTTGGCGGAGTGTGGGATCCTTTTGGGTGTGGACGGCCACATCTGCGGATGACACAGGACAGCTGGCGTCGTCATCTATATGGAGTAGATGGAGCGTGGGGGCTGGGTCTTCGACTGGATTCTTTGACGGGCATCTGCTGAGCGCGTCGGCGTTTCCTATGGCTGTGCCTGGCTGGTGCACGAGCCTATAGGAGTAGCTGGCTAGGAAGATGGCCCATCTCGTCATCCGTGGGGACATGAAGGTCGGGGTGGGTTGGTCGCCTGCGAGGAGTCCCAGGAGTGGCTTGTGGTCGGTGACTACGGTGAAGCGTCTTCCGTAGAGGTATTCGTGGAAGCGCTTCACTCCCGCCACGATTGCCAGGGCTTCTTTGTCCAGCTGGCTGTAGTTGCGCTCCGCACCGGACATCGTCTTAGAGAAATAGGCAATTGGGGCTTCCGTGCCGTTGGGCAGTTCATGGCTGAGGACTGCCCCCACCCCGTATGGAGACGCATCACAAGTCAGCTTGATGGGCAGCGTCTCGCTGTATTGGATGAGGACGCTTTTGGACGTCAATAGTCCTTTGATGGCCCGGAACGCTGCTTCCTCTTCCTGGCCCCACTTCCAGGAAGCCGATTTCCCCAGCAGGCGGTGGAGCGGCTCAGCAACTGTGGCTTTCTGTTTTAAGAAAATGGCGTAGAAGTTGAGCAACCCAAGGAAAGCCTGAAGCTCCGTTTTGTTTTTTGGGCTTGGAGCTTCATGGATTGCTTCCACTTTTGATTTGGTGGGGTGGATGCCTGTGCTATCAATGAGGTAGCCCAGGAACTCGACTTCCTGTACTCCTATGATGCACTTGTCCCGCCTGACCCTCAAGCCCTTGGCCTTGAATCGCTGCAGGACAAGCCTGAGCCTTTCAAGGAGTTGAGCTCTTGAGTCACCGGAGATGAGCACATCGTCGAAGTAAGGCACCACCCCTGGAACGCCTTGGAGAAGGCGTTCCATCATGGATTGGAAGATGCCGGGGGCAGCGCTGACTCCAAATTGGAGGCGGTTACATTTGAATGCCCCCCTGTGCGTGACAATTGTTTGAGCCTCCGCCGTTTTTTCGTCTACTGGCAGTTGCTGGTAAGCCTGGGCCAGGTCCAGTTTCGCGAAAATTGATCCAGATCCCAGGGAGTGCAGCAGGTGTTGCACCACTGGGACTGGGTATGCGCTCTGTGCCAACGCCTTGTTGATGGTACAACGGTAGTCGGCGCAGATGCGCACAGACCCATCATGCTTCAGTGGGGTCACAATGGGGGTCTCCCATGAAGCATGATCAATCGGTTCCAGGACGCCCTGGGCGATCAGCTTATCCAGCTGCTCGTCTACTTTGGGCCGCAGGGCAAACGGAACTCGGCGGGGCTTGAGCCTAATTGGGGTGATTCCCTTGTCCAGATTGAAAGATATTGGCCTCCCCACAAATTTCCCCAGCTTACCATCGAAGACTTCCTTGAACTCTTCGATGAGGTTGTCGAGTTCGTCCCTGAGAATTTGGTTGATGCCTTCGATGGAAAGCCCCAGCGGCTTGAACCACTCCACTCCTAGCAGATTCGGTCGGCTGTCCTTCACGACGGTGATGGGGAGCTTGCCTTCGAACTCTTTGTAGGTGACTCGGATGTAGGCTCTTCCTAACACTCCGATGGGGTTTCCCCCAAAGTCGACGAGTGTAGTGGCTTCAGCTCTCGCTTGGTGACGCTGGGATGCAGGCGCTTCAACTGCTGCCAATCCATGATGGAGTAGACCGAGCCCGAGTCTACCTCCATGTTGCAGGGTGCTCCTTCCACGTGGATGGTCACGTGGAACTTGGTGGCGTTGTCCGAAGTCGTGTGTGCGATGGTCGTCTGGTGGACCGCTCCGCTCCGGGGAAATTCGTCGTCTCTGCGTCTGGAAGGGCCAGAGGACCGTTTGGATGATCTCTGGTACTCCTTCCGATTCTCGCGGGGACGGTGGCTGGAGGGCTCTGGGGCTGGTTCCTCGGCTCTGCAAGCTTCGGCGATGTGACCCCTTCTGTTGCAGCATCGGCAGGTCGCATCTCTCCACTTGCAGGTCGCCCTGGCATGGTCCCCTCTGCAGCTGGCGTAGCGCTCCCCCTTGTAGCTCCGTTGGGTGGTTTCCCGCCTTGGGGGTCTGGATACTTTGTGTACGGTGGACTCCCCCTCCGACTCGGATCCAGCTGTGGAATCCTCTGTTGATGATTGCGCTGTGGAGCGAATCTTGTGGATTCCCTTTGCTCTGCTTACTGCGGCAGCTGCTTCTCCGAGATTTCGGATGCGGTGGCTTCCTCCACCACATCCTTGAGCACGAGTTTCTTCCTGCTCAGGAATTTCTTCTGCAGGCCTCTGTCCCTCATGCTGAAAACCACGCGGTCAGCGATGGCATTGTCCACGTGGTCAAACTCACAGCTGGCTGCGATCTGGCGTAGGGCGGCCACGAATTCCTTGATGGTCTCACCTTCCATCTGGTCCCTCTGATGGAAGGTGAAACGGTTCGCCACCGGTGTTCCTGTTGGGGCATAGTGGTCTTCCAGGATTTGCAGCAGGTCTGCCCATGGCACTTCTTCGATGTCTCGTGGTGCTACGAGATTGATTGCCATGTCGAGGACCTCGGAGCCGCAGTTGGCCAGGAAAATGCCCTTTTTCCGGTCATCATCGGCATCCCTGATGTTGTTGCCTCTCAGGTATTGCCAGAATTTCACTACGTAGGATTTCCACTTGTCCTTCCCTGGGCGGAAAGGAGCAAGGGCTGGCAAAGTGACTTCAGCGGATGCCATGCCTTTGGAATGCCTACTGTAGTTTCAGGTGCCGGAGTCTTGGTCTTGTTGGCTTGGTGCCGTGAGGTTCGTTTCTTCTCTCTAGTCCTTCGTCGCCAGTGTTAGATCGGCGCAGGAATGGAAGACGTGACCAGCTCGTTACATAAGTAATTTTTATTAAGAACAGAAACAGTAGCAAGACTGCCGGTGTGCTGTCGGAGCTCTCCTTATATTCGCTCCCGGCAGACGCACCGCCCCTTGCCAGGGATTCAAATCTCCCGCCCGATGGCTAGCAGCCAATCAGGGCGGATGTCCTTATAAGGACATAAAAGTCTGGAATAAAAACATTACTTCTCCATTTTTTATGAGGGTCATAGTACCCATTCAGTCCCTTGTCATGAACTCCTCTTCCTTTTCAATGCTGCAAAAAGGTTCCTGGGATTTAATGTCTCTTCCATACTTAGGTAAATAATTTTTGCTTTCCAGCTTTGTGATGAATTGAAAACTTCTATGGTTGGAGGGTTAAATGCCATCTGGTAATCCTAGGATTACTGCCCTTCATTTTTAAAATCTATTTATGCAAGTAGTTGATGAACGGGCACGATGGCCTTAGCAGTTAAGATGCTGGTCTTGTCAGCCAAAAGATCAGCAGTTTGCCACATAAGTACTGCATGAGGGGTGAGCTCCTGTTTTGCCCAGCTCCTGCCAACTGAGCAGTTTGAAAGCATGCAAATGCAAGTAGATAAATAGATACCACCTAGTTGGGAAGGTAACAGCATTCCCTGTGCCTTTTGGCATATATAGCCATGCCCCTCACGTGACCACAGAAGCCCCTTCAGACAATGCTGGCATCCTGGGCTGGGAAATGGAGATGAGCACCACCCCCTAAAGTTGGACATAACTGGACCTTTTTAAGAAGTTGATGATCAGTAATTACCTTGAATTCTTAGCCCCAGAAATAAACTTTAAGTCAGGAGTGTCCAACCTTGGCAATTTTAAGACTTGTGGACTTCAACTCCCAGGATTCCCTAGCCAGCCATACATTAAAGTCCTAGGGGAGAAAACAAAGGGAAGGAACAGCTCATGTTGGCCACTACAAGGCTTTCTTTCCTCTCTCTGAAATTACATCCCTAAAATTGTTCATGGACAGGTCTCATGTTATCAGACCTGAACATACAGACCAATCATTATCAGACCTGAACATACAGACCAATTATTATCAGACCTGAACATACAGACCAATTATTATCAGACCTGAACATACAGACCAATTATTATCAGATCCGAACATACAGACCAATCAAAATAGCTGTGTAAGATTTATAGGGGAGAAGGAGCAGCACAAAGAATGAAAGAATTGGCAATGTTTACAATATTAAAAAATGAATAGCAAAAAAGAATTAATTTACTTAGTTTTTTTTGAAAAAATGCTTATTTTGTTGATTTATTTATTAAATTTATATGTCATCAATCTCAGTATCCAAAGCAACTCTCTCTCTATGTATGTAGGAAGGTTATCACCATAGACCAAAGTAGAAACTTCCTTTCTGAGCAAAGGGAGTTGAACGGCTCCTTTAAAACATAAGTCCTTAAAGATACAAATTTTGTGTTAGTGTGGGATGCAACACAACTGTGTTCTGGCTTTTACAAAACAGGCCACTATTATCATAATAATAAGTTGAGCTTTATAATGAAATCTCTAAAGCTTATCTGTCCGTTTGCTCACTTCAGTGTCTATTCTCTGCCATTAAGTTGAAAACACAGCAAATGTTCTTTATGTTCCTCAATCACAACTAATTCCATTACCTTGGAAAAGTTGTTTTCAGATCTCTTACCCTAAGTTTAGGTGGGATATCTGAGTTCAGAAATAGTTTGGAGATCGTGGTCACTTTGCTCTTTAAGAAGGCAATATCCCTCTCTGTATAGAACCCAAGAGAAGCCAGCATGACCACAGTGTCAGATAGATGAAGAAACCTGTGGTAGTAATAAATAGAAAAAAGGAGAGATAGGTGAGATGGGAAATACAAAAGCCCTCCCTTGATGTAACAGAAATTGGAGGCAAGACCATATCACAGTTGATATCATCTGCACCTGGATTGGCAATGCAGCAAATAATAGGATATATTTGGGGTCAAGTGGATATTTCTTTCTGTGTCCCATTCCCATGCTAAAAGCTGTCATCTACGTTAATTCAGCATCAGCCTGATAAAAGTCTCTGTATGTCACAGGTTGCTATGGTGAACTAAGAAGATGATGCCTCCCATGTTGGAGAATTTATTGGCCAATTATCAATCCAAACATGATAATGTATATCAGATATTTATATAAGGCAGGGGTGTCAAACTTGATTTCATTGAGGGCCGCACCAGGGCTGGGATGGGCTGGGTAGGAGTAGTTCATCCCTCATGTTGGGGGCACTATGATGGCCCAAGCATTCTGCGAGTAACCACAGGCTCCCGAGCTCCCGAGCTCCGTTTTTGGCTGTGATGGCTTCCTGCAATCCTCTGCCAGTAAAACAGAGCTCAGGAGGACAGGCTGCAGCCCTCGCATGCTCTGTTTTTGGCTGTGACAGCCTTCTGTAACCCTCTGTCAGCAAAAATGTAGTTCAGGAGGGCTACCTGCAGCCCTCCCAAGCTGGCAGAGGCACTGCGGGCTGGTCCTTCACTGTTTCCAGGGCAGCCCCACAGGTCAGATCTAAGCATCCCATGGGCCAGATTCGGCCTCCAGGCCTTGAGTTTGACACCCCTGATATAAGGCCTTACAACATGATGCTTGATGAGTGTGACTGAAGAATTGCACCAGACACAATGAATGGGGGTAATTATTATTGATCTGAGACTATAAGAAGCATGAATGATATTATAAATGATATAGCATGAGGTGACTTACCTCTCCATTTCTAGATAAAAATAGAGATCATTCACCAAGAAGTTGACTGAGATGATGCGGCCACCAGGTAGCCTGCGCTTCACCTGTTGCAATTCAGGTTCTTCTGATGGTCCAGAACTTGGGCCAGAACGCCCACTAAATCCACTCTGAATTGCAGGCTTTGTTTGAATTGGACTCTGTATATCTGGAGAGAAAGAGAGGGAACATCTTCCACAAAAATCCATAAACAATAGAGGTATAAAAATAATTCAGTTCAATAATCTTCAATATTGGCTTCACTATGGCTTTGCTCTTACTATTAGAATGTTTTTCCTAGCTTCCAGTTGAAGTTGGTCTCCCTGTAAGGGACAGACTCAACCAAAGTGTCACTTGAGTGGAACCATTCCACACTACGTGGCTGAAGAGGTTTAGGTTAGAGGAATGAAGAAGCAAGGAAATAAGGATGTGTGTGTTAAAAAAAATCCTTAAAACTCTCAAACTTCATTTAATTCCCGGTAAACCAAGTTAGTTTTGGACGCTGAATTCCTTTCAATCAGAACCAACTGATGCCTTTTTCCATTTCCTGGTTTTAAAATAAACCATAGCATAAAAGACTCCTCCTCCTGAAAAAAAATCCACCAATGTGTGGAAACAGAGAGATTTAAGACTCACTTTCCTTGTCGTTCTTCACCTCCTTGAGGAGAAAGTTCTCAAAGCGTTTGCGCTGTCCCACATAACTCATTGCCTTTCGGAACTTACAGACCCTCTTGATGAAGGCAGTAAGAATACACCAGCATCTTTTCTGGAAAAGAAACCATGGTTTGCATGCTTAGCACAGGGCAGCCTGATCGCTGACCTTGTCAATTCTCACATGTGAAATGTGAAAAACTAGAGTAGAAGACAAAGAATTGGTGAAGATCACAAAGTATCAAGATCTGAAAATAGAAATTGAAAGATTATGGCATAAACTGGCCATGGTGTTCCCTGTGGCTATCAGAACACAGGTTACCATACCAAAACATCTTGGACAGCTCTTAGAAAATCTGCCCATTGACAAAATTTCCATCTGCAAAGGACCCCACTGTTTGGATCTATACATATTAATTACAACTTCCTAGGTTCTTGGAAAGAACTTGATATATATGAAGGTCAATATCAGTTAAAGAACTAGCAACTGTGTTGACTAAATAATAATAATAATAATAATAATAATAATAATAATAATAATAATAATACCACCAAATCAAAATAAAACAAAACAGGGGGCTCTTAGGATCTGGGAAAACCACCTGATCTTCAGTAAATTTTTGAATGACCTAAAGATGGGAGCCACACAAATCTCTGGAGGAAGATTATTCCAGAGGATTTTTTTCTCTTATTGTTTGCTTTATGGTTATTGTTTATGGAGTGTAAGTTTTGAGTATTGACACTTCCAGCAGATAAAAACTGAGGAAAAAAATACCTAGTTATTTAAAGCCCCCATATTATTTCAGACTTGGGACACAGCATCTCAATTGATTAGGAGAAAGTCAGGTCAGAATAAGGTCATCTCTTTTATTCAACTGATTCTCCAAGACAAGCCAGAAGTTCATTATTGCAGACAAGCTTTGTTTATTGAATGCAATGTCCTGCATCCTGGCTTCCTCTGAACCTTCAAAGCTTAGAATAACTTTTAAAATCAGAATCAAGGCAACTGAGTCAGCTGTTTATGAGTTCATAATTTCAGATGGGGTCTGAATACATGGCAGAAGGATGTAAACACAAATCCCGCCTCTTCAACCATCAATCCCTATGGAAGGTATGAATCTAATCCCTCCCCACCACTACTCCTTCAACCATCAGTCACCTGCTTGCTTGTGAATGGAGAATCCTTCTTTGACTTCCAACCAGTTGGAACAATGGCAATATCGCTATCAGGATATAGGCCTTGGTACATATTAAACCTGCCAGTAAAAAAGGAAAATCATTTTGGTAAATTATTACTCCTTGTTATCTACTGCAATTCATTTCACTTGAAGATGTTTATAGGAAAAACTTGAGTGTAACAGGCAAAGGATTCCTAAATTGTCATACATTCTCCCCCATTTTTGGGCCTGCGAAATAATTTATATTCCTGATATAAATTTGTCATATGGTAAGTCACATATGGGCAGTGTATGGACACAAGGCAGATCTCGCACAAAGGAGACTAAACTCCAACTTTACGACACCCCAGAACAAAAATACAACAGGTTTCCTTTGAGGAATACTATTTCCTTGTTATTTGTACTATTATGCCAATGCCTTTGTGGCTTTCCATATCACCACATACAGTCTTCTGACTATGGAATGGCCCAGTGGTGGGATTCAAGTAATTTAACTACTGGTTCTCTGCCCTAATGATTTCTTCCAACAACCAGTTTGCCAAACTACTCAGAAAGTTAACAACCGGTTCTCCCGAAGTGGTGTGAACTGGCTGAATCCCACCACTGGAATGGCCCAAAATGAACAATCCCCATGGCACTGTTTGGTCGTTGCTCTTTACTCACCACTTCTCTTCCAAGATCCTCAGGACTAACATTTGAGCAGTGACCAATATGGGAAGATGAACTGATGGTAACTTTGGAATCTCACGGATGACATATTCATCGCAATGCAGCAGTTTTTCTGGATAAGACAAAGTACATACCAGACATCTGGGTGATTGTTTTGTCCCTGAGTGACTCTGGGCCACACTTAGTGGTCATATCATTATAGCATTGTATCTTTCATGCAACTCTGAAAGAGCCACACTATTTATTTATTTTTTAGTCTTCTAAAGATTTTTTTAGTCTGAAGAAGAGTTTGAAAGAACAGCAAAGAGGTGCTCTTTTGTAAAATCCAAAGCACTTCTTCCCCATACTTTTTTGAAGATTCAAAGCTCTCAGGTTGAGTTCTTCTCAAATTGGCTTGAACAAACCAGACTTGGAAGCATTTACAAGCAGCCAAGATCAGGAGGAGACCAGGAGCTTTCTGCTGAGACTTTTAAAGGCAATACTGCCCTTTCTCCCCTTGTGAGAAATAAAGAAATTAGGATTATTACTGCAAAAATGTATAACCTAAGTTACGCCATTTTAAAATCATGTCAAGGCTTTATTTTACTCTGTATAACCTGATTATATAATTTAGCTGACAGTTTAAGGAACATGAGAAAGGAATTGTGTGGTTCCTGTGTTCTTGAGAAAGTGTTTATCTAGCAGGAAGTATGCTTCAGGTCAACTTGACCTCGTTAAGAAGGGGAAGTATGCATATGCTGATATTACATGTATAAGCAATATTTTTAAGTAGGGTATTTTTATATATTGGAGTTATGGGGACTTTCCATAATGGGGATATCATGTGTTTATGTGTTTATCTGTTATATAAAGTCTGAAATTGTACTCAAGGGACATGCTTGTATCTTGTAAGGTGTAACCTGAAATTGTATAAAAGACGGCGAGAACGAATGGTAAATTGCTCCCTCACTTTGAGGGGGACCTTTGCAAAGAAATAATTAATAAAATTGTATTCTTGTCTTATCTCTCAACTCTCTGTCAATTAATTTCTGGGTGACAGGCATTTCCTGAATATCACACCCCTTTGTGTCATAGGGCACCAAACAGAAGGCCCATCCAGACTAGTAAGGCAGGAGCACAAGATGGGCAGAAGGTCTTGTGGCTGGCAAGGAGGTAAACTTCAATAGTGAATCATCCCTGAACCTATCTCTAGCCTTCTGAGGTAGAATGAGAGACTTGCTTGCGGCATACCAGGTGGAATAGGGCCGAAGAAGTAAGTTCGGACACACTCGTTGAGCTGCATTTGCTGAATCCTGGGATCTAGCTCTTTTTTTATATCTTCTACAGTCAGGCAGAAAAGGAGTGGGGCTTCTGCATTGTGTAGCCTGAGGAAGTTCCTGAAGTACTCAAAATGGAGCGAGTTCTGCATCACTTCAGAGAGAGTTCTAGGAAGGAAAGAGAGATGAGGAAGCTCAAGAGGCTGCTTTTCCATAAAGCTACAATCTCAGAGATGGTGATGGAGTCCATTTAAAAACCACTTAAAAACACATAACAGTAATATCAATAAAAGATCCATGGTACAGAAGCATATTACATGAGGCCTAGAAATTTAATTTTAAACAAAAGAGGATGTTTCTAAACAAAAGATATGATTTGCCAATAATTATACAATTATTGACAAATCATATTGTAACAAAAATTACTACTTTATTACTACTTAATACACAGAAAAGTATTTATTTTCTTCCCCTTATAGAACAGTGCATACTCTTTTGTTTAAAATCAAATTTCTAAGCCTCATGAGAAGAGTGTGAAGATTAAGACAATAGAGACATGTGGTTTAATACCCCTCCTTTGAGGGGTAGTGACATGTGCTGACTTCCTGCAACTACCTGGACATGTCCCTGCAACAGTTTTGGTTTTTTTTTTTGCAAGTTTTCAGATGTAGTATGCTGTTGGCTCATTTCTAGAGCTGAGACAGAGTGACTGGCACAAGGTAACGCAGCTGGGTCTCTATCTATCTATATAAAAAAGGATGTAGGTATGTATGTATGTTTGTTCAAGCATAACTCTGGTAATGTAATGAAGCGGGCTCTGATAGATGACCACTGGGTAACTTTCTATTCCCTCTATTCTAAAAAGCAATGCATCCGGTTGGAAAAAGTACAAACTCAGCCAAAATCCTTTTGGTTCCTCTAGGAGGCCTCTAAGTTGTCAGAAGAAAGGAACATTCTAATGACATACAGCTTAAAGGTTGGTTAGGTCAAGGGGATCCACATGAGTTAAAAGTTGTCCATCGTCAAAAGCTGATTTGAATCTATGCTTCAGTAACTGTTTGCAAAGAAACTCTGTAATAAGGAAATGTCAATTAAAAATGATAAATGTATATGACCATATGAATTGCTGAGTTAACAGAATCCTTTGTCTAGAAGGGTATAAAACCATTGTACCTAATTTCTGTCTTTGTTCAATGCTTCATGTACAGAGCCTTGAACCTATTGCGCAATATATAAAATCTGTCTCTGATTAATCTAAAAGTTGTGTTTGTCTTATTAAATCCACAACACTGGAATGCCTCGAGCAATTCCAACCAAATTTGGTACACAGATGACTTACCCTCTGGAGACAAACACTGTGGGGGTAAGATGCCCCTAACACCTCTCGGTGTGTGTGTGTGTGTGTTCCAGCATAACTCTGGAACACCTTGAGCAATTTCAACCAAACTTGGTATACAGATGACTTACTCTCTGGAAAAAAATAGTGTGGGGGAAAGACACCCCTAACACCCCTCAGGGTGTTTGTGTGTCCTGGCATGCAGGTGGAACATAGAGCCCAGCTTAGCTCCACCACGCATGTGCACACGCCTCCTGCCGGCCAGCTGATATTCAGGTCTCTGCCACGCATGTGCAGGGGGTGGGGGAGTGCAGAGGGGTTCAGTGTGAGCCCCTCCAGCCCATTTTGGCTGCAGGGAGGCATACTAGGTTAAAAATGGGGTGCGGGGGGTGTGCGGCCCTCCTGCAGCCTGTTTTGGCTCACAGGAGGCTGCAGGGAGGCCTACTAGGCCCAAAATGGGCCCCAGGGCGGTCATGCGCACATGTGCAGGAGGCACATGTGGGAGGCAGGGGTGATTAGGATGAAAAAATACCTGGGCAGTATCAGGTCATCAGTTAGTTAGTTAGTTAGCTAGCTAGCTAGCTAGTTAGTAGTTAGTTAGTTAGGCTGTCTACTGTTGACCTCCTTACATTCCTAAGAGGTCTGTAAGGGGCGTGCATAAGTGCACCATCGTGCCTACCGTCCCTGTCCTAATGTCCCCATTTATTTGTATCCATTTCATGTATTCATAATCATGTTTATAGTTATATCTGTTATCTTATACATACTTGACAAAATAAATAAAAATAAATAGTTCAGTTATAAAACTTATTGTAGAAACTGGAGCTTCTTTGTGCCTGGCTATATTCTCAATGCACAAGGAGAAAATTGACATGAGATCTCTGGAGGGAAGGAGGGAAAGAAATGTGGCAAATTAAATCATGTTTCAGAATATCCAAATGATGTTAAAAGAAAACAAAGCAAAAAGAACCCCCCTCTTTTGCTTCTAGGAAGCAAATCTTCCTTCCAGGTTTTTCCCTCCCTAAGGCTGTTTCTGATATCTCTTATTCACAAGCTTGCTTCTTCATACAATCTTTGTCTTACATTGCTTATCAGCTCCAATACTGCTCTTTCCTTTGGGCCATGGAGACCATGGAAGTTTGCATATTTAGCAATTTAGGAAAAATCTCCATGATATTTACTTGCCTTGATCAGAGCCCCAAACTCTGCTTTGCTTCCTTTGATCCAGAAGCAGGGAAAACATACAATTTCACACAAGCGGCATTGTTATGCCTGGTCATTTCTTGTATGTCTGACTTCAAATGGGATTGCAGATTTTCAAAGCAATACCAGCTTTACAATGCAATCTTACATATGTTCACTTGATTAAATTAAACAGGCCTTAGTCCTGAAAAAAGCATGCATAGGAGTATAGTAATAAATGCTCAAAAAAACAAAAGGTGGCAAGAAGTGGTGATCTAATAATTATATAGGGCCCTTGCACTGGTGCCAATATTATACCTCCCTGCCTCTTTGAAAAATTAGATGAACCCACCAAAACATAGTGTTGATAGTGTAGAATGAGTAACTAGCAAGGATTAGACCAGACAGGAGAACTTAATGTATTACACGAAGCTCCCATTGGTAGCAATGGAGGCTTCTGTTTAAATAAAAACAAAACAGCTTTAGGGAAAATATCTTAACCTGGAGTTTGTGAAAGAAAGGAGGAAGAAATTTACTCCCTCACTCCATCCCAATTCCCTAATCCATATTTTTTTCTTTTTTTCTTTCTTTCTTTCTCTTCCTTCCTTCCTTCCTTCCTTCCTTCCTTCCTTCCTTCCTTCCTTCCTTCCTTCCTTCCTTTTCTTTCCAGCTGCTACATATTGAGCAAAGAATTGGAATGAAAGAGAATTGGATTGAGCAAAGAATTGGAATGAAAGAAAAGAATGTATCCTTCTGGCTGGATGAGATAAATACCTGGGCTTTGAAATGGGTTTCCTAACCGTAGCCTTCCTCAGGAAGGAGAAACTTGATCTGGCCCACTGGAGACTCCTTTTGGGAACCACTGGCCGAACAAACACTTCTGTAAAAAAAATAACAGGACATTTTCAGGTAAGTACAAGCTCTGCCTTATCTGATTTGTGGATGAAGATGAGTATAGAAGATTTGAAACTCATATTAAAACTTCAATTCACCTGGGCATTAGGAAATATAGATTAGGATCTGCTCACGCAACAAAATAAACTCCCCACTGATTAATTGACATCATTATTGGCCATTTTAGATGCTTCCAGCTCTCTCCTGCTGCAATTGCAGTATCAGAAGCCATGGTGGCGCAGTGGTTAGAATGCAGTATTGCAGGCAAACTCTGACCACAGCCTGGAACTCAATCCTGCCAGGCTCAAGGTTGTTCAGCCTTCCATCCTTCTGAAATCAGTAAAATGAGGACCCAGATTGTTGGGGGCAATAACCAAATAATATTGACATTGTAAACCACCCTGAGAGTGCAGTAAAGCAGAGTTCCCTAACCTTTCTGCCTTTGCGGACTGGTGGTGGTAGGGAGTGGGGATGTGTGTATACATCACTTTGTGTCCCAGTTCTGATCTGCTCAAGGCTGGTAGTGGGTAGTGGCCAGTGATTGGGGATCTCTGCTGTAAAGCACTTTGGGGCAATATATACTGTAAGTCTAAGTGCTATTACTATTGCTAATTTATACTAACTGGCATTGCCACTTTCTAGCACCAAGTGCCCAGCAAAAGAGGCTGCATTTCCTTTGCTGAGTGGTCAGCAAACTGGGGTGGCTCTTGAAGGGAATGCGTCTCATCTCATGCTAGACATACCAGCAAGGCCGGAGATTAGGCAGAGGGCACAAAATATGGGGCTGTGATTCCAAGAGACAAGCTGCCATGATGGACCGACTGAACATCTGCATGTTATTTTTTATAATTGTATTTGAGAGGGAAGATATCAGGGGTGAAATGTTACTGGTTCCGGCCGGTTCGCCCAAACCGGTAGTAAAAAATGCTACTGGTTTACCGAACCAGTAGTAAAAAAAGTAAAAAAAAAAGTTCCGAAGATCAGCTGAGCGAAACATGATCATCGCAACTTTTTTTTTACCTTTTAAAGCATTTTTTATTACCAGTTTAAAGCATAGTAAAAAATGCTTTAAAAAGGTAAAAAAAAGGTTCCCAAACTCACGTGCCACAGCTCATTCCCCCCCCCAGCTGTTCTATTTACCTTCCGAAGCCTCCTTTTGGTGCGTACTGTGAATGCGTGCACACAGCGCATATTTGGTGTGTACTACACATGTGTGTGCGCAGTGCGTGCTTGGCACACATGCGCAGCCAGCAAACCGGTAGTAAACTGGTTCAGATTTCACCACTGGAAGATATATATTTTTAAATGGGAAGTGAAGATAGCTAACAATACCCAAGCAGCAATTGATTGAGGCATTTCCCTTATCAACTAATAATAACTGATAGGTTGTAAGTGGCTGTCATTTCTCCACCAGCCTCACCCACTTACAATTAGATTTTTCCTGTTCCTGCAGTATCTCGTATCATCAGACTATCTTACTTTATTTCAATCGTAAAATTTGGGCAACAAGAGCTGAAGCGCTGGTGACTCTGAAAATATGATATCCTTGCAGAATCTCAAGATTGCTGCAGGAAATACAGGTAGTCCTCATTTAGTGACTGCCTGATTTAGCAATGGTTTCCAGTTCTGAAAGTGATGAAAAAATAACTATACAACCAATCATTATATTTACAACTTTCACAGATCGGTAAAGATGAGGAAAGCTGAAGTAGGATAATAAACACAACCATGGTTTCACTTTGTGACTGCTTTGCTTAATGATCAAGCTGCTAGTCTCAATTCGGGTTGCTAAACAAGGAGTATCTGTACTTTATTTTTAGATGCCTCCAGATGTTTTTTCTATCCCTATTCTGAGATATTACGGTAACAGAAAGCCACCAATACACCCTAATCATCTCTATTGGGATTTCTATTGCATTTTCTTCCATATTGTTTGTGAACCAGATGAATTCCTCTTGATTGCAGTGCTCCAAGAACTCACTGCCTGATGGACATCTCTTGCAGAACTCCCTGAAGTTTTTGCTAAGAAGTTCCACAGCCATCTTGGGATTCAGCCGAGCCAGCTCCTCAAATGTCATACTGCCATAATCTGTTGTTATGGGCAGGGGAAGAAGCGGGAAGAACAAGCATGGCAGTCATTAGTGGTTTTGAGCTACTCCAGTTTGCTACTCAGGATTTGTTTAAGTTATGGGGAAAGAAGTTACAACTCAAATGTAAGTCAGTGCACCATGAAATTGCAGGTAATTTTGTGATTATTATTATTATTATTTTTTGGAGTCACAAAAGGTTCAACCATGCATTTTAGTCCCTCTGGTTTCATTTTTACAAACAGTTTTGCCCAATCAGGAAGCAGATTCTAATTCAATCCAGCTAGCTTTGCTCTCTGAGCTAACTAATGCTGTCCCAGTTCTGAAGAACCAGTTTTGGTGGTTCCAGAGATGAATCTCTACAAACCTGATCTGCTTACACTTCTGAGAACTGGGTGGAAATCTATCTCAGGACATCTAAATTTAAACCCAGGTCAAACAAATAGCAGTAAGAGGCCTGTAGCAGTAGTGGCCTGTTTCACATAGCATGCTAAGCCAGTGGCTGACTTCCCACAACCAATCAGTCAGAGATTACCCCATCCCATTGTAGCTTAATCAAGCGTGCTGTGTATCAACAGATAAGTGTGGATCCATGTACCCCAAATATATTCTAAATTGCTAACCCTGCAAGGACTCAGATCTTGCTCTCCAGTTAAACACTGCTTTTGCTGAGCCAATTCTGTCAATTTACCCATCTGTGGCACAACAGGCTCCAATTCCATGAAAATAGAGCCTCCCGCGGTCAGGTCCTGAATTCCCAACAGCTTCCAATGGTCTCGTGTCAGCAGGTCAATGTCTCTCATGCCAGCTAAGGCCTGGCTCAGATGCAAGGATTCAACGATCCTTCTGATCAGCCGCAGGTTCTCAGTTCTGTCATACGGCTCTTCTGCATTTGGTTTCTTTTCTTTGCCACTCTACGGAAGAAAATATAAACGTATATACCCACCTGGTTATTCAAAGCAGTGAATGTTGGAATCAGGGGCAGGTTTCAAAACCTGTCACTACCGGTTCGCTCGTGGGTGCATGTGTGCTTGCGTGCATACACAGAAGTGTCCAGACAGGTGGGCGGAGCCGCCCGCCGCTGTCGCTATCGATTTGCCTGATCCAGTGCGAACCGGTAGCAACCCACCACTGGTTGGAATACTGCGCACTGAGATTTTGAGGCAGATCCATACAGAACTTTTTCCCCTCAGACTCTGAGATTGGACTACCAGATCTAGGCTGCAAAAGTCTCAGTGAGATAGATAGAATCTCTATGAAGCTCTAAATCTTTGATGCTTCCAAGTGATCATTGAAACTTTTTTCAGCCCAGATCTTGTAGGCCTATTCTGAGACACCTGGGGGAAGTATGTTCATTCTGAATCCTACTCTTTCCAATGTTCTACTTACTTTTTATAGGCTTGTCAGGTGGGTTTTTTTTTTTTTAATTACTGGTTTTCGGTCATCAAAGTCAATAGCTCAATAATCAGGAGTGCTTGGAGAAACGGAAATATCTGTCTGCTAAAACTGACTGCTTTTTGCAAACAGTGCCCTGAAGGACTGCTTTTGAGTACAGCTCTGGCCTAATCCAATTGAAAGCACCATTCTTGAGCTATTCTGATGGCCTTTAATTGAAACTAATTTTTAAAAGCTTGTTTCAACAGGCCACAGACCCTCATGGCACATATTACCAAAGCAAATTCTAACATCTAACATTCATTCCTTTTGAAATCTGATAACTTTTCTGCTCCAAGACTGTACGGGTAGTCCTCAATTTACAACAGTTTCGTTTAGTGATCGTTCAAAGTTACAATGGCACTGAAAAAAGTGACTTATAACCTTTTTTCACACTTACTACCCCGTGCAGCAACCCCGTGGTCATGTGATCAAAATTCAGACATTTGGGAATTGATTCATATTTATGACAGTTGCAATGTCCCAGGGTCATGTGATCACCTTTTGTGACCTTCTGACAAGCAAAGTCAATGGAGAAACCAAATTCACTTAACAACCGTGTTACTAACTTGCAATGGTTCACTTAACAAATGTGGCAAGAAAGGTCCTAAAATATGGAGCAAAATTCACTTAACAAATGTCTCACTTAGCAACAGAAATGTTGGGCCCCGTTGTGGTTATAAATCGAGGTTTTGTTTTCCTTGCATTATATTTGGGTCCCTTACTTGTCTTTCCCACCTGAACTAACGATCTCCATAGCTCCCTCTTACCACATAATACAGGAACATTTTGTCATCATTCTGAAGAAACTCCTCATAGAGGAAGCTGAGTATCTAAAATGAACATAAGAACAACACCCAAGTAAATTATTTTCTTTCAGTTTCACAATAATTAATTAATTAATTAATTAATTATACTGGTCCTTTCCTTACTGTTGAATACTATTTTCTCCTCCCATTTTTTGAGTTGGCAGAAAATTTGATGCTTCCATTGCCAATCCTTATTTTGCCTCTATTGCGTCTGTTCCCCCTAACTTCCTTGCAAACAATGGGTGAAAAAGCCTAGCAGATTTTATTTACCTTGGGTCTGCCTTTGGACAGTTTTGGAATAAGGGGGAACCCTGCAGAAAAGTAAATGTTGTCAGAGCAACATTTATAAACGTGCCAGAGCACATTTGCACCATGTTAGTTAGAAGTGGTGAACCACTTTTTCTATCTGTATGGCAAACCACAGGTATTGTGTACATCATAGCCTCAGGACCTAGCAAAGCTACTGAAAGATTAGGTTGCATTGCCTGGGAAAAGGATGGAGATGGTGATCTTCCCACCTTACAGATTTCCTTCTGTGCCTTCAGGACCCAGGGAATCACATGACCAGAAGGCAGGAGATTCTGCAAACTCTGGAGTGTTGTTAGTTTCAGGGGCAGATGCCAATTGTTGCTCTGCGTCAGATACAGCTCACAAATTCTTTCCCCCATCACGTGGCGCAGAAGGATGTTCCCTTCACCAAGGGAGCACAACATCATGCGCAAGAAGTCCTCCAGGTCATGCCACAGATCAAGGAGATGAACTTCTACTGCGTAGTTCCTCCGCAGCAAAAACTCCCTGAAGGGGCGTCCGGCACATTTGTCAGCCGTGAGTACCCAAGGAAGGAAGTCTAAGCATGGGGGAGACTTGATGAGAGTTTTCAGAGCAAGCATAGAAGGGAACTGCACTACAGGAGTGGAGGAACGCAATTTGTTGTAGGTGCACTTGTCAGGGAACTCATCTGATACAGGGGAGGTGAGGAACTCGTTTGGGCTGCATTTGAAGTTCGGCGATTCATCAAAAGACGTCACATCTTCAGAGTCCCAGATGAGTTCTTTGTGACGAGGGCTGGGACTTGAGAAGCTCTTTCTGGAGAAGGTCAGCTTCTTGGGAATAGGACTACCTTTATATGATTTGGGCTTCTGGCTGCGGCCATCTTTTTTTTTTGCTTTGGGAGAAAGGCTCCTACCTCTGATCTGATCCCAGAGTTCCCTTTTGTTTTTCAAACTGTAGTAGGACTTTGTGTCTAGACTGCTTTCTCGGATGCTCATCGGAGGCAGAGCTAATGCCTTCTGCCTCTGCATGCCCATGTGAAGCGAGCGGTCCTGATACTTCTTGAGTAGATGGAGACATTTGGGTTCATCCTCCATGCTTAATTTGCAATGAATGAAGAAGTTGGGGAGCCAGTAGCTTTCAATCTTGAACAGGGCCACTTTCTGCATCTCATGTAGGATTTCCCTTCGAGTTTGGACGTGTTGCCGGTGAAAGGGAGTCTTTTTCAGAAGTGATTCTGGGAAGGGGAGAACAAACCAGAAAAAGAGGACTCAGGGATTTCCTTGTTTATGAAAGGAGGAAAAGAGTCTACCTGAATTCTTTAATTCCATGTCGGCTTGTAGATTTCTGATGTTTGGATCAGACCTAAGGAGGCCATAACTGAGCTGTTACTGCCTAGGCAAATCTTTCTGGGAATTTTCTGGCTGGGAATTTTGCAAGTTCAATTTGAGCCTATTTGCAGGGATGCCAGTTTGAGGACGCTCAGATAATCCCAGCGTTCTGCTGCAAGTATTTTCTATGCTTCTGATAGCCGAGTCTTCTTTTGTGATTTAAAATGTTAAGGAACATTTCAAGCCTACACATGCACAGACTTGTAAAATGACTATATGTCAAAATTATACTCAAATACCCCCATCTAGATTCTAAATGGCTGTGTGTTTATATGAAACATTTAACTAGTTAAAGACCTAAGAAGGGATCCATTATCATGTGTTAGTATGGTCATTATTAACCTCAGTTGGTTCTTTTATGGTTCTAAGGCTTTTGCAACACTTCCCTGTTTCATTGGTTTGTGGTTCAATATAATATGTGAATTCAGAATATTGTTTCATATACAACCACTGAGTGTTATTTTGGCCAGGCCTACTAAGGGTCATTGAGGAGAAATCCATTATGTTGAATAGAATCTCTGTGTTGTGAGGCAGGTATGTATGTGTGTGTCAATGGTGGGTTTCAAGATTTTTTACTACCGGTTCTGTGGGTGTGGCTTGGTGGGCGTGGCATGGCTTGGTGGGCGTGGCAGGGGAAGGATACTGTAAAATCTCCATTACCTCCTCAATCCAGGGGAAGGTTACTGCAAAATCCCCATTTCCTCCCGATCAGCTGAGACTTGGGAGCTAGAGAATAGATGGGAGTGGGACCAGTCAGAATTTTTACTATCAGTTCTCCGAACTACTCAAAATTTCCGCTACTGGTTCTCCAGAACTGGTCAGAACCTGCTGAAACCCACCTCTGGTGTATGTGTGTGTGCGCAGAGGTTGCCATGCAAAGAAAAGGGAAAGCAGATGGAGATCTAAGACTTTTTGGAAGCATGGGTTTCATCTTTTTTTAAAGTTTTTTATTTATTTTCCATTTTTTTTAAAAAAATAAACATTTCATCTCTCCTTAAGCAGTGTGTAGGGAAGCAAGTTACTGACCTAGATAGATTTTGCTCTAGAAGGGTTTTCATATAACTTTCTTTGAAGAAAGCATAGCCAGCACGGTATGTAGCTAGAAAATGACAATTCTGACTGCAAGATATATGTCACTTACCAACAGTTGTGTTACAGAGGGTGACAACTGTAGACCCTTCCTGCAAGTGGGTGGCCATTAGGATCTGGATCAGGGACACATAGAGATCTTGCTGGGATTCATCTGTTTCATCAATCCCAAGTATCCTTTCTGCAGCAAGCCAGAACTTGGTGAGCTCTTCTCCTGTAGAAATTAGAACATTGATTTTGCCACACCTGTAGTCCCCAACAATACCAGATCCTAGCAAAATAGTTCAAGTCAGTGTTTCTTTCTTTGCTTTTTTGCAAAAATAAAAATAAAAAAAAATAAATTAAAAAAAATAGGTTTACCTCTGGAAATTCTTGAATTCCCCCACTGGTCCCCCAAGGAAATATTCCTGCAATAAAGCCAACCTCTGGGGTTGTGGTATTGTGGACATCAGGTATGAGAACATAACCAGAGTTGCTGTATCAGTAACATGGGTGGGATAGAAATTCAATGAATGAATGAATGAATGAATGAATGAATGAATGAATGAATGACATAGATAGTAGTTCTATTTTTTTTTTTTTAAATTTGATTTATATGCCGCCCTTCTCCGGAGACTCAGGGCGACTTAAATGCGTTAAGCAATAGCCTTCATTCTTTTGTATATTTTATACAAAGTCAGCTTATTGCCCCCACAAACTGGGTCCTCATTTCACCTACCTTAGAAAGGATGGAAGGCTGAGTCAACCTTGAGCCTTGGAGAGATTCGAACCAGCAGAAATTGCAGGCAGCTGTGTTAATAACAGGGTGCATTAAACCACTGTACTATCAAGGCTCTTTTTATTGTCTAATCTAAGAACTTAAATAAGAAAAAAGATTCATGGTTAAAGAAACCAGGCTAGAAACCAGAAGATCTGGATGACTTTGGCTCAGTTACTATCTGTCAGTCTAGAAAGAATGTAATGGCAAGTCACTTCCAAAAATATTGCCAAGAGAGACTCCAAAGCACACATAGGATGTCACTTGTGGATTGATTTTAACTAAGTAATTGCCTATTGTTTGTATCAAGAGGAGCTCTGTAAAAGTGCTCCTATTAAGGGCATTTTGCTGTCTGGCAAGAAACATAACAGAATTTGAAGTGGGTGTAAAGAAAGATCTAATGCTGACCTTAAATTAGTGGAGCTGATATTTATTTATTTATTGGTTCGATTTATATGCCACTCTTTTCTGGAGTCTCAGAGGCGGCTTACAATGCGTTAAGCAATAGCCTTCATACTTTTGTATATACCTGCTTAGTAGGGCTTTCGCCCCCCCCCAAGCGGTGTTCTTTTTTATACAAAGTCAGCTTATTGCCCCCACAAACCGGGTCCTCATTTTATCTACCTCGAAAGGATGGAAGGTTGAGTCAACCTTGAGCCTGGTGAGATTTGAACTTGCAGTAATTGCAGGCAACTGATGTTACTAAACAGTACTTAACAGTGCTTTAGTCTGCTGCGCCACCAAGGATATGAAAGCATTCTCATAGGGGTGCAGTCCCACTCTGCCTTTTTCTCCTCCAGGAGAAAGCAAATGAATAGTCAAAGCCACCCTAAAGAAAGCTGATGGGCTGCTGTCTGTGCAAATGCACCTCTGGGTGACTCCCCTCTTCCCAAAACAGAATCTCTTTGATTTCATTTAATAAAAGAATGGTGATGGCAATGGATATTTCTATTTGCCCCATGGGAGCATGTGCAAAACTGACCAATAAATCAGAATGTGATATTTAAGCATCTTTCTTTGGTTAGCAAATCTGGATATGCTTATGCCATAACTAAAAATGTGCTCTTCACCAAAAGGGAGAGTAAATGGGCATACTCTTACCAGCTCCTTAATTGAAGGCAGAAACTATAAAGGAGATTGTTATAAGATAAGAGGTTGCTCTAATTTAATCAGGCCTCAGCATCCCCAGTGTTTGTCTCCCTTTGGATATGGTGGCTGGGCTACGGTGACCCCACTAGAGAGGCTAGCAAAAGACAAATCAAATTCTGACACTTTGCTGACATCTTGTGGCAATCACTATTACTGCAGCACAGATATGGTAACCTTAGACTAGGTCAGGGGCCAGCAACCTGTGGCTATGGAGCCGCATGTGGCTCTTTCACCCCTCTGCTGCGACTCCCTGTCACTCAAAATATGTATCACAACTGCCAATGTGTGACACCCGCCAGCATGCAATTTATTGAGCTTTTCAACCCCCAGTAGGCCAACCATGGATAAATCCAAAAAAAGAAAAGTTTCTGAAGAAAACAGAATGTTTAATTCAACTACATATGCTAGTTTTGTGGCCGCTCAAGAAATAGTCAGGCACGGGAAGGGTTTTGTGGCTCCCGGTGTTTTCTTTTCTGTGGGAAATGGGTCCAAATAGCTCTTTGAGTGTTTAAGTTTGCAGACTCCTGGACTAGGTAAAGTAAGAGTTATGCTTCCTCTCTGCTTTTATATCTATCCCATCCTGCAAATCCTTCCTCTTTTTTTTTTTTTTTTATCAATAGCAGGTCGTAAGATTTTTTTTCCTAGTAGCCACTGATTAGAACAGTCTTTTCCTCTTTTCTTTTTCTTCTCTTTTCGCTTTTTTTGCATTTGTGTTTCCAAGGCATACAATTTAGGACAGAATGGCTGAAGGCTGGTATGATTTATTTTTATTTTATTTTATTTTATTTTATTCATATTTATATGCCGCCCTTCTCCCGAAGGACTCAGGGCGGCTCACAACAATAAAACAACAATGATCACAGCTAATCTCTTTTGCTGGTCATATCACCCACACCAGGTTTTGCAATGTTTTCTAAAGTGGGAAAAGGCAGGAAATAACTGCTCAGATCATGGAAGGTATATTCATTCTAGCTCTGTAGGATTTCAGCAAGAACGTTTAGCCAGCCCATTAAATTTCAAACAGTCAAAGATTGGAACCAGGGGCTTCTTCCTATTTTTCATTTTTTGAGCTATGGTTCCCCATTGATCTGGGAGAGGAATCCTTCAACTCTCCTTCGCCCTGTTTCTCTAGGAATGTGATTTCTGGTGCTGCCTTGTCTACCTGCCATTCCTTGCATGAAGGACCGAAAACGCCACATGCCTCTACTGCCAGCAATGCATTTCTCAAGCAGCCACTGATCAGCCTTTCTCCATCGCAACATCTCCGCTGCAAAGCAAAAGCAAAGACAATGTCACCAGAGAATGTTTTTGCAGGGTGGAATGGGGTCCTGCCCCATGGCTTAGAAATTACTTGTTTTTGTACCAAAAGTGACAAAATAGAGGGGAAAAAGAAGGCAGGTCATCAACTGGGCTTGCTTTCTCTTTCTCTTCCCTCCTAGAAGAATGAAATATTTAAAAAGGCAGAGTATTATATTTGCCTAAAAGAGAAATGGAAATCTTAAGGGAGACAGAAACTCAGCCCCAGCTCCCTGCCCCCAGAAGATATTTGGTGCCCATTAAAAAGGACTGGGCCAGCCTATCTACAAGACAAAAGACCTTCAGCTCCAGGGTGATGGGATTAAGACATGACCCGCCAGGACGTAATAGGATTATCTAACAGCAGGGCTCACTGCATTGCAAAATTATCTGGGGACATCGCATTACCCTCCAGGATTCAGCCAAACTTATCTCAGACAAACTCCTAGCATGGGAATCTGACTACAGCCAATAGAATACATTTCTTGCACAAGAACAGGAAGCTCAAGGGCAAGGCCCAAGTGAGCAGGGGTGAAATGCTACTGGTTTGGACTGGTTCAGTCGAACCAGTAATGATGGCGGCAGGTGGGTCAGAGAATCGGTAGCAATGGCAGCACAAGGCTCCACCCACCCATTACTTCCTGGTTTTAACCAGGAAGTAACCTGTTTTTACCCTCTGCACATGTGCAGAAGGGTTGGTGCATGCGGAGAGGGTCCGTGCGCAAATGTAACACGTGCACTTCCAAACTGGTATGGAAGGTAAATAGATTTCATCCCTGAAGTGAGGGTATGAACAACCCTCACTCTTCACTCCATGTTGTCACCTGCCTAGGGCCTCAAACCCATGTGGTTCTATTCATCAATAAACCATCTTTCCAATCAGCCTCCATGTTCCCAGTGTCTTTCTCTCCACTTGGAACTGAACCAGATGGATATTTCTTCCAACACTACTGAAAAGGCCTGGAATTAACTTCCATATCAGCTGATCCAATGTATTTATTTAATTTTGCCTGGCTGCCCACTGAAAAACCCATCACTTGCTTCTTTCTATGTTAATATAATTAATCCAGCTGCAGTTTTCAAATCCATTACTAGCCAGCCAGTTTGCACTTCCGATTTATAAGATCAAAAGCTTGTACAATGATGGAGCACTCTGTAACAAGACCCATCTGTCTGTTTTTAACTAGAACCACTTTCATAGGAAATGTCCAATGAATGTTGATCTTTTATATAGCAAAATCTGCCTCCAACAACTGTAATTTTAGTGAGAGGATTAGCTTAAGTACACTTTTGCATAAAGTGTAAAGATATAATGTGGCAGAATGCAACTATTTCTTGAACAAATGTATAAGCTTAGTGCTGATTTCTTTTAAATTCTTGTCTTCAGGTCATTGTTGATTCCTGGTGACTGCTGGACAAGTTTCTGCAGGTTTCTTGGCAAGTTTTTTCAGAAGTGATTTGCTATGACCTTCTTTCTAGAGTAGAGAGAAAGTCACTGGCCCAAAGTCAACCCATTTGCTTTGTGCCTAAAGTAGAAGTAGAACTCATGGTTCCCCAATTTCTAGCTGGTCCCTTAACCACTATACAAAACTGGTCTGTTGGAGTTGATTTAGTGACAGTTTCTTGGCAACAACATGCAAAGTGTTGGAGAACTTGAAACAGATGGGCAGGGCTTACTGCTTAATAAAATGTGCCTCCCCTGTCTTGTCAGACTCATAACATTTGGAAAATAAGGCTAAGGTTAGTGTAATACACAATTATTGCTGGGTAAATCATTGGTTCCTTTCTGATTGTTGACCAAGCTGGTCTAGTAAAATAGCTACTTACTGAACAGAATCTATAATTCCTTAAGTAAGGCTAACAACAAAACATCAGCATGATCAATACTTAGCAATGGAAAGTTTTTGCAGAATTTCTACTAGGTTTAATTCATTTTGGTTGGGACAGCATTGGTAAGTAGGGCTCTGAAGTGCTTAAGGCAATGCTGGAGTGCAAGTGTAGTAGCTGTTTACAAACCTGGATAGTGGTCGTGTCTCTTTCTAGACTTGTGTGACAACAAAGCAAAGGTTCAATTCCAGAAAAAAATTAGGGCTGCAATAAGGACTTGCAGTCGGGTGCTATATTCATACTTCTACACATTCTGAAGGTTTTTAGAGTCACATTCAAAGCAGCGCTCTTAATGGTGACTGAAGGGCCTTTCATTAAATGGCTCTATCAAAGTGTCATCTACATGGTCTTTAGCTAGCAGGAAAATCGATGGTCGAAAAATTGCTATCAATCCCTATCCTGACTCTTTTGCTCCTGCCCTAGTTTGCCATTGGATGGTAGAGAGCTGGTTCATACAGGCTATGTTATGTAAAGTCATTGGTTGAGCCATTGCTTGGTTGCCCCCACTTTTTTTGTCAGCAGTTGAGGTAACCATCTGCCAATCAAAGCATTATGATGGAGGAATGTTTTTGTCAGATACTTGGAGTAGCTTTCTGTCACAACCTGATACTTCCCTCAGTGCATAGAATAGCTGATCCATGGAATGGATCAAATTCCCTCACTTTACTCAACAACTCTTGATAACCAACTTGTTTTGACTGTGAGTTTAGCACAGTACTAAATCTATGTTCAAAAGAAGCCTATTCAGCTCTTAATCATTAAAGTGCTTCATAATGTGAGACATGTTCACCTACTGAATTGAGTAGCTTTCCACCTCAAATCCAGTGGTGGGATTCTACCGTAGTTAAGTAGTTTGGAGAACCGGTTGTTAAAAGAAATCTTTTGTTTTTTTTCCACTTTACAGGGTTAATCCTGTAAGGAATTACAACATTCGGTGTTGTTTCCTAGCCTAATCTTTATTGCCCTGCTTACAGAAACTGCCTCTCCAGTTCCGGAGGTTCTTGGAGGTTTTTTTGTTTGTTTGTTTGTTTGACTTTCTTAAAGGGGAAGGGTTGTTTTAAGCTTTTTATATCACTGTTGGGAGGAAATACTCCCTTGTTGGAGTTCTTCCAGCCAGAGTGCAATGATCAGCACTTTGAAGAAATAATTGAATAACGAAGCAGAAACTTTTAAGGACAAAGAACCAAGATGAGTGACATTCAGCAAGGCTTATTGGCTAGCTAGAAAGATTGACATTCAAACGTGTGTTTACATACCCTTTCTGACTTTTGGTCTAAAACTGGTTTTTGGTGAAGTTTAATTCTGTGCTTGGTGATGTTTAATCCTGTGTTTAGTGATGAGATAATTTTCCCTATTCAGCTTTGTTTGGAAGGGAAAATGTTAATCTCTGTTCCTGAAAAGCAGTTTTGGAAATCTGACTAGTTCTGTGTTTATTTGTTCTGGTAATTGGTTTAACAAGCAACAGATACTCTATTTGCTCCTTTGCATCATTCTGAAGAGCTTAAATGACCTCTCTGCTAAAGGGTTTCACTTTATGAGCAAGAGTTGGCTGCTGATAGTTATCATTGCATTTTAACTATTTTAATTCCTCAAGGTGCTCTGGCACCCTCCCTGATTTGTAACTCCAGTTTGCAGGTATTTCTAATCTAATGATTGGTATTTAGCGCAGCTTTTTGCAAGCAAAGAAGCTTTTTGTATTTTTGTACAGGTAATCCTTGATTTATAACCGTTACAGTGGCACTGGAAAAAGTGACTTATGAGTTGAATCATATGTTCCATGGGACTGAATGCAGGCTTCCACCACCCACCAAAGTGCTAAACCCACAGTCAAAACAAGTCTGCCAGACAACTAACAGCAGGGCTCGTTTTGAGTGTGAGTTTTGTGCTCTTTCTATCAAGGAGGCAGTCGAGCAGCTTATATGTGAACTTTGGGAAGTAATGGGCCCCGTCATTCAATCCATTGTCATTTCTCCAGAAATCTGCAGCTCTTTCCATTAGAACATCTTCCACTGGGATTGTTGAGTTAGTAGTGCTTGTAGGAGTAGTACTAATATTACTGCCTGTTAGCTCTGCCCTTGAGTAGTTGTTGGAAAATTTTCCTTTCCCCTGGACAAATTCAGAGACATTGTCTATCCTGCATCTCTACCCAAAAATAAGGTGCTCAGTTTCCAAAAATTCACCCCAACCCAAAAGACCCCCTGTCCTGTCTGTTAACTTAATACATTTAGCTTCAACTCTCACCTGCCTCTGGAGAACGGATGAAACTGACAAGCTCCTCACAGAGTACATAGTGAAGAAACAGATTTGTTTTGCAGAAGAAAGGCAGTCGATGCTTCTCCATCCAATTCAACAAGCCTTTGTGCTTTGATACCTGTATGAGCCCCCAACAGAGCAATGAAACTTTTTTAAAAAAATAATCTGCATGAGCCAAAGCTTAACGCAAGAAAAGAATCACCATTTCTACCTGAGATTAAGCAACCAGTATCTTCTGGTTCCCATGGCAATGGCACAAAATTTGGCCACCATTCTGGAGACTTCCCAATGCTGATGATATAGAAGTCAGAAATACTGGACCTGAATGTACTCTAAGTACAGAAGAATATAACAGGAGTAAAGAGTATGAATTAAGAAATGAAAGAAGGAAAATGAGTATATTGTATGCCTGTAGAGCTAAGGGAAAGGAAAAGGAGAAATAAATCTGAAGCTGTAGATGAGTAACAAAAAAAAAAAAAAAAAACTGGAACAAGTAGATGAATTTGTGTACCTTGCTAGATTGTTTACTAAATATGGGAACAGGATGGGTGAACTAGATTTAATGCATCTTATTTTCTTTTCTCTTATCTCCTCCTTTTATTTCTTTTCGTTTACTGCTAGACTGACCATTCTGATTCCTGGAGACCAAATGGTGTCCTGTCTCTGTAGCCATAAACTACAGGACAATGACCCCTGAAATAATCACATAGAACTGAAGAAGCTTCTTGGATGAGAAGCAAAATGTCTTCAAGGAAAAACAAAGTCCAGTTGCCTTTTAAAAAAGCACCCTTGGGACAAGCACACAGTCTCATTTGCTCCTAAAAAGAGAACATAAATAGATAGAATTTTGGACATTATGTTGAAAAACACTAATTGTTACATGCAGACTGTTCTGGGTTACTCAAAGAAATTGTTGATATAAGGCATAGGTGTATGTGTGGCTACAAATTCCAATTCACATCATCAAACATTACATTCTTTGAAGAATTGACCATAAAAGATAAGTATATTCTGATCAAGCATCTTCTTTCTGTCTTGATTTGTGCTGAGACATTTTTAATATAATTTGGGCTTTCAAAGATTTTTTTGTACTTTAATCTTATGGAAAAGAATTACTAGTAATGACAATGATTAGACTACAAGCCTGTATTGAAGCTACATTTAATATGCTATAGTTCCCAGATTTGGAATAAATCAATGAGGTCCATCCTCCAGTGCATAATTTTACAACACTGAAAAATCATACCTGGTTGCATGGTAATTCTGGCCACAGATACCACTGGCGCGTTCTGCAAATGAAAAGAGGTGTCTGACCAAACACCTGTAGAGAGAGATGAAGCGGAGGGGAGATTCACACATCTTGCTATGTCTAACCAGTCATATTACAGCTTAGCATGGTGTAGGAACCCAGCTGTATACAGGCAAGGCTTCCTTAGCAAAGCTGCTATTTAGGCTCAGATATTGGTGGGCTGTTCCTCCCTTCATCATAATTGCAGGGTATATTGGCTAATGCAGAGGCAACCTCATTCAGAGCAGATCACATTCTGTTTGACTGTAATTAATAAACTATGTTTAACAAATAAAATCAGGGTTGAAAATTGGCGATTGTTCTTAAGCAAGTAGAAATTAAAGAAAAAGAGATTTCAGTTTTCATAGATATAGACACACTTATTTTCTTTCCCCCCCTTAGGCACCTATTCAGTGGATTTTTTGAAACACAACCCATTGCTCAAAAGAACATATGTGGAAAACGGAAGAAGAATATACAGGTTGTCCTCAATTTAAGATCACAATTGAACTAAAATTTCTGTTGCTAAATGACACATTTGTTAAGTGAATTTTGCTGCATTCTAGGATCTTCCTTTCCATAGTTGTTAAGCAAATCACTGAAGTTGTTCACTTAGCAACACGGTTATTAAGTGAATCTGGCTTCCCCGTTGACTTTGCTTGTCAGAAAGTTGCAAAAGGTGACCACATGATCCCAGGACACTGCAACCAATCATAAATACATATCAGTTGCCAGGAGTCCAAATTTTGATCACATGACTGTGAGGATGCTGCAAGTCGTTAAGTGTGAAAAATGATCATAAGCTACTTTTTCAGTGCCATGGTCACTAAACGAATTGTCGTAAGTTGAGGACTACCTGTATACTATGTTAGGAACCTTGCTTCAAGTAAATCTTGAATACATTGTAAAAAGAAGCAAAGCAAAATATTATCTTCATGTCCTGCCTAGAGATAGATGTAGATGTGTAGATAGATGTAATTAGCACTTACTGATTTTTTAAAGCAATGTTTCTCAACTTCGGCATCTTTAAGCTGTGTGGACTTCAAGTTCCAGAATTCCTCATCCAGCAAGGTTAATAGAAGCCTTACCAAGATCCAATCATATCTACCCTCCTTCTGTATGCAGTGGAATGGAACTGGGGATTCTGGGTACTCTCTTGATACAACATCAGTACCAAAAGATAAAATTTGGACTGGGATTACAATGTTGACATATGGTTAAATTCCCACTCTCCATACCTTACTTCCAGAAATGCAATTAGCAATTCATGCTAATTGCCTGAAAAATATATCAGGCCTAGGAGATTAAAAATGTTAACAATTTCAGGGCCCTTTCTCAGAGGTAAGACTTGGCTGTGCCGCTGAGGATGTACCCAGCTGAAAGCACTCTGTGTTTAGGATCAGGCCTCACCTTCATAAGTATATCTTTATGTGCAGTATCTTTTTTCACTGTCTGGCTGATGCCGTTTAGTGGGCATTAGGATTTTTACAGCCTAGATATGATAGTCATGCTATATGACATGTAGGATTGCAGAAGTGGTAGTAACAATCATGTGAGGCTCGTTTAAAACAGAATGGGATGCATTCTTTAAAAATACAATATTTGTAGTGGACTTAGTAATATGGAAAAATGAGCAAGAATTTGTCATTGTCCCAAACTTGGTATTGTCCACTTGTAAAATCTCATTAATTATACTCCATGTGAGTAAGAACCCATACAACACTTGACACAAAATTACGGCTTTTTTTTTTTTTGTATGAATAAACAATTTCTGTTATGCAGGAGAAAGAAGAGCATGCATTCTGAGAAGGATTAAATGTGGTCTCAGGTTCAGTAACTTCAACCTCTGAGAATTTCAATTGTTCCTCATTTTTTCAAAAATTCTGTTAGACTAGAGCTAAACAATACTGGACATACTTTGCCTTGGCTCAGAAGCTAAGCAGAGTAAGGTATGGTTTGTATCCGGATGGGAGACCTCCAGGAAATTCCAAAGCTGTAAGCTACATGGGGAAGCTGAAAACATTCCAGAAAGAAATGACAAAAACTGCTTTCATCCTGCCCTTAATAAAACTGTGTGGATGTGTCCATGCAATCACCATGAGTGGAGCCCATCTTAAAGGTGACTTCACCTTAAATCTGGCCTGACAAAAATTGGATCAAACTTTTGCTGCCATCTGGTGCTATCCATCTATATGTTTTATCTCAAAATAGTAGCTATATATTAAGCCTTAACTTGGATCAAGAATATGTCTGAATCTAGAGAAGAAAATATTGGGATCTCTCCTTAGTGATCCCATACATCTGTTTGATGTTGTGTTATCACCACTTCACTGAAAGTACTAGTAAATATAAAAAAGAAATAATTCAGATCATGGTTACCAAATTTGCATAGCACTATAGGCCAATGTGACAGGTTTTTGATAACTGGTTCATATACAGAAAATGATTCTTGATTCAAGAGGGAAACTTACAGGAAGATTCAGGAATGTGTTGAAGAAGTCTGTAAATATTTCATCTTTTAGCAGAACGGACAAATGCTTGCTGCCAATCAACTCTGAAAAGAGGAAAAACAATTATGACATTAATGAGCAGAAAATGTGAACTGGGGCTGATATATTATCATCCCTTTGGATATTTGCTTTCATATTCCTACAAAGAAACTAGACTATCCCACTAAAGCCTATGTACTTAATTTTCAAAGATGGTACATGCAGGGCCTCAACTAAATTTACTGTTGTGGCAATTTGATCTTCAGAAATACACCCTGGAAGATGCCACTAGTATGTCTATCTCATCTGGAACCTATGAAGCGGTAAAAACTCTATGTTCTGTCTGTCTTTAAAGGCAAGACAGACAGGTCAGGAAAAAGATTGCACAAGATTAACTGGAACTATGGTCTATTGTTACATCTTACAGTAACATACATTTGTTGCCTGTTCTTTATTTGTGTAACCATCATCTTTGCCTACTTTTGCCAAGGTCATCCCTATGGCTCTTTTTGTGTTCAGAATAAAACTGTGCTCTCCAGCCTTCATTGCAGAGGAATATACCCGTAGTAGTGGGTAAAATAATCTGATACAAGCCTTTTGCAAATGGCTAATTGACAAGAGGTTAATTAGGGAAGAATAGCTGTACTCTTCTGGGTGGGGGGAGGTCATTAATTTGGGAGGCACATCTTTGATTGTGGGAACCATTCTTGATTCCAAATCTTTGCAATTTGTTCAGAATCAAGAGACAGAGAGATTGATTTCTATTGCCACTTAGAGATTCTTTGCAGAAAGGTGGAACAGGAATATGAAGAGCAGACAACTCACTAGCTGTATTCATGCTGAGCTTGTCCTGTAGAAGACTGTTCCCTACTGAGCATTCTGTTATGTTACAATGCCTTAGATCTCTTGTTGTTCCAGCAGGTTCCACATTCCACCAAGACCCTTTCCTCCAATCAAGATCTCTCCAAATGTTTTCAGGTCATATCAACTCAACTTCAACAGTTTTCTTTTACACAGTTCCTCTTCTTACCTACCACCTTAATCCATCACTTTGTGAGAGCAGCTCCCTATAGAGATCCCAAGGAGGAGATGATGCCCTATAGCTGAAAAATCTAATTTCATTAACCTACATTTTGTATGGAGAATTTTCCATGTGGTTCTTATTTATTTTTCATATTTGTATAGCTGTCCACCTCACATAATGACTCTGAGGGCCACTCAATGGATTGGAGACCTGAATGTACATCCTTCCTATGCAGGATGGCCTATAGACATAGATTTTGTATGGACACATAAAATGAAATATGGGACTCATTCACACAGAATACATAGGTGTTTTTTTTTTAAAAAAATGATAATTATATACATGTATTAGAAATACTTATCTGCTTGAATAATAATTCATTAGATAATTGTTTATAGAGTTCCATTTCCTCTTAAAATAATTTTTCTTTGTCATATTTTTTACTTTCTATTTTTTCTTTTATTTTACAATGCATATATTTTTCTGTTCTTTTTTCATTTCTTTTTTGTCACCATTTTAAAGGCAATAAAAGAATAAATTAAATGTATAAATCAATAAAGGATGAAGGTGGCAATGTAATTATTACATCAGATACAGCTTCTAGGGAAACACAGAGCAGACTCTTAAGACAAGGATGGGCAAAAATTCCATTGACTTGAAGTGGCAGGAGAAAAAGTCCAAGAATTTAAACCCTGGGGCTGACCCATGCATAGGTCTTGATTCCTGTAAGAGGGAATCAAGGAAGCTTCAGCAGTTGCCAAATGTGGGATTCAATGTTCAGAGAGTTGGTACTAGAAGATTGCATCTAATCTATGCAGAATAAATCTTTCTTTGCTATTTGATATTTACAGAGCAAAAGTGAGCCTTCCAATTATTGGGTCATGATCCATTGCTTAAAGATTTTCATTTTTCATAACACAGAAGTAGGAAGTTGAATAATCCTTTAAGCTCCCAGAAGTTCAAGAGCCACCTTTTTCTTTGCAGCTTACCAAATAAACCTTCCTTGGTATTTATGATAAAGGTAGTTCTTGATTCAAGGGGAATGGTTTTCTCAATTTCTGCACACAATCTATTATCTTGCATCAATTGTGCTCTCTGCCCAGTACTGGCAGTGAAACCTCTGAGTCATAATGTATCCAACTTTATTTCACCTGTAAACATAAGACTGAAACCTTGATGCAAGGAGAAATGAAAGAAAAAAGCAACTTTGGTGCTAGAGAGAAACCTACACTTTCTATTCCTTCAGTTCTGCAAATATTTCTTGCCATGATAAGAGTGTCATGAATAAGTACTATTCTTGATAAACACCACAAAGAAACCAACACCCGCCTTTTCCTTCCTGTGTGTATGTGTGTTCTTCTCAAGAGGTGCTAGATCACATTTTGCTGGGCCAAAACTGGAAGATCAATAAACTGTTTTGGCCCATATGATAATGATGATTTCAGTATGTGCCTTTCAATCATTTCTGGTAATTCTGAGGTTTATTTTCACTTAAATACTCTTTTCACTCTGCTGCAAAGAAAGACCACAGTTCCTCTACCTCATTCCAATAGGCTTCCAAGAAATCATACGGTAGGGTCCAATTTCTAGAGTTCAGTTCAAGAATGGATTGTTCTTCTGTTATACACCACACTACTCAAGCATGTATTTTTAAAGTGAACTATTACTATTATTTATTGAACAGTAGTTTACTCAAAGAGAGGAATGGCTACACAAAGAATATACAGTATTATAAGGAGAAACACAAAACAATTTATAAAAAGTAGAAGGCAGTTACCAACAAATCTTAAACTTGTTCTTAATTGCTATATATTGTAAAAGTTAACAAAATTACACAGTTGCAATTGATGTAATGAATATAATCTGTCTAAGCATGATAAAAGTGTGATTCTTGCCTTTGGAAATTCATCCTTATAAGTTTTTTTTCTAATAGAGTATTTTTTCTAATAAAAAAATTGGGAAAGCTTTTTGATCCACAAACCAATTGTTAAATTTTCAAGAAATTTCCAATGTTGAGCAATAATCAGTTTTGTTGCCAATAGCAAATAGACAATCAGCTTTTTATTTTGTATTGCATAAAGGGATATAACATACCCTGTTCTGAGACCATTCAAATCTTTGGTTGTAATAATACTAATTTCACTAAAAATGTGCAAAGCTGTTACTTTATTACATGTCTACCACATATGATGAATTCCCTTTTTTTACAGCCACCATGACATTTTGAGGTAATTTTATAGTATATGGAGTATAGTAGGAGTTAAAAGCCACTAATATAACAACTTTAACTTGCAAAATTTTTAGTTCTTTGGGTACCAGCTTTAAGAATCTTGTCCATTTTTGGTAGTGGTGTATAGCAAAGATAGTGATTACACAGAGATGTAAATTCAAGAAAAGAGCTCATTTCCAGGATTATTTTCCTGTTTCATTTATTTCCCTGTTAAAACTAAAGTTATGGCTGAGGAGGTATTAGTTTTCATTTGACCCTCAGATTATTTACTGTGGATAAAATCTAAGAGTGAGCTACCAAAAATCAGCCTCAGGAAAAAAGCAAGATGTTACTTTGAATATAAATAATCTAATGATTCATTAGATATTGTAGAGCAGGGATGTCAAACTCAATTTCATTGAGGGCTGCATCAGGGTTGTGTTTGACCTCGGAGGGCTGGGGGAGGGGCAGGGTGGTCGTAGCCAGGGTGGGCATGGCCAGGGTAGGCGTTACAGCATTCAGTCTCCTGCAGCACTCTGCCAGCCAAAATGAGGCACAGGGGTTAATTACAAAATGTGAGCTTTGCTTTGTGACAGCCAGATCCAGCAAGCAAGGGGTGCGGCCTGCACAGAAAATACACTTTTGTTTGGTTATGAAGAAATATCCCCAAAGTCAGAGTAAATGTAAACTGACTTTTAGCTACACACCTTCCCAGCAAACAGCAAATTTTTAAGTTCCAGGTAAAGAGGATTCATTTTAGGGCAAATAATCACAGTTTGTATGTTGGAGGTTCCTAAAGGAATGCTGGGAAACCCTGTAATTTAAAGAACATTTGAGGGAGGGGTGCAGAATAGCCCTTCTCTGCCTGAAGCTGTAGAGATCTGGCACCAATGAAAACACTAAGCTAAGGGATAAACAAATAAACAGATTTGAAAAAAATAAAAGACTTAGGAAAGAAAAAGAGTGAAAGTGTAAGAAAAAAAGAGGAAAGAAGGAAAACCAAAAAAGAATTACTTCCAACTTTCTTTGGTACAGATATAAGTAAAAAAATACACCAAACTCTTACTCTAAGATTAACATTTGTCTACATTATTTCCATAATCCCATATCTAATCATCAAAGCCCCAGATCAACCTTTAATTTCAGTTTCTCGCAAAAAGTTCAGTAATGATTCATATCACTTTAATCACTATTTGTTAAAGAAACCACAATTGAC
Organism: Arizona elegans; assembly: GCA_022577455.1. Taxonomy (NCBI): domain Eukaryota; kingdom Metazoa; phylum Chordata; class Lepidosauria; order Squamata; family Colubridae; genus Arizona; species Arizona elegans. The sequence continues at coordinate 104,546,787 of JAKOOJ010000002.1, read as the reverse complement.
TTTTTTAATTGTGCCAAACTCTAAATAAAACAGGAATGAAAAATCCTAAAATCTAGTGTGGACCTATGCTTCTCAGTTTTGGCAACTTTAAGGTGCATGGATTTCAATTCCCAGAATCCCCCATGCAGCAAGAAATTTGCCCATCTTAAACTTGCCAAGACTGAAAAATGCTGACCCACAGATAGGAATTTTTCCTTTCCTCTATTACTGGTTCTTACTTACTTATGAGCAATCATAATGCAAAATCTTCACTTCCACCCCATTTCAGAGCAATCATAATGCAAAATCTGTAGTGGGTTTCAAATTCTGGCACTACCGGTTTGCTATCGGTAGTGCGCGGGTGCACGTGCTTGCTTTGCGAATGTGTGGCACTTCTGTGCATGCGCAGAAGCTTCTGCACATGTGCAGAGTGCTTTTGATGATGTCTGGGCGGGTGGGTGGAGCCTCCCACCATTGCCACTACCGGTTTGCCCAAACTGGGATGAACCTGTAGAAACCCACCCCTGTGCAAAATCCTCATTTCCACCCATTCCAGAGCAATCATAATGCAAACTCCTCACTTCCACCCATTCCAGAGGAATCATAATGCAAACTCCTCACTTCCACCCATTCCAGAGGAATCATAATGCAAAAATCTCACTTCCACCCCATCCCAGAGCAACCAGAATTCCCTCACTAACCTGCTTTCCAGCTCCATTTTCCTGTGTGCAGGGCAACAAAAGAAGACCATGTGACTACCAGTTTTTTTTAAAAAAATGCAATGGGACCTTCCAACTTCTCAGGGAAAAAAGATCTTGCGATGTTAGAAGGTCTGACTGAACTTTTGTTTTTACTGGTAGTCACATGTTGCCCTGCATGCTGGAGAATGGACCTGGAAAGCAGGTTAGTGAGGGGATTGTGTTTGCTGCAGGACTTTGCAGGAGGCCATCCATGCCAAAAACAGGCTTTGGTGGGGGGGCTGCACATATCCCATTTTCGCTAGCAGGGGCACCGTGAGCTATTTCCAGGCTGGACCCACCGGCTGGATCTAAGCATCCCACGGGTTAGATCTGGCCTGTGCGCCTTGAGTTTGACCACCCTGTTGTAGAAGAATTCAAAGTTTTTTTTAAAGAGACATAATTTATGAGTTTATACCAGGTATTTTTTAGACAATTCCTATTTTGGAAGTGTAAACTTGAACTGAGGGAGTTCTCCATGGTGCTGACTCTCAGCAATCCCTAATTGGAATTAGAATTTCAGTCTGGAAACAAATGTCATTCTCTCTCATCCGTGTATTAAAATCAGATCATAAATCGCCAGTGTTTTCCTGCATAAGGGGTGATGGTGGTGTTAAAGCGCAAAAGGCACTCTCTTTCCCACTCTAATTTTCCTTCAACTTTAAACAAAATTCTGAGAAGTCTTTTAGCTTACTAGCTCTGGAAAAATAAAATAAAAATCTGGATATCTTTTAATTTTTGGCTAGATTAATACATTTCTTTTAACTCTTCTGATCAGCAGCTCTTACTCCAGACCATTTTGTCCCCCTCTTTTTCCAGTATTTTCCCAAAGGTTTTGCTTCAAGGTTGACAGCTAGCCCTCGCCAAACATCAGCCTGATTATGTATTTTTTTTCTCTTTGAATGAAGAAATTAATTAGATTCCCCTGGACTTTCAGACAATTTACAAATATTTTTTCCTCAACCTCATAGTTATATTTCTTTCTACATAATTTTCTGTTATTTTCCTTTAATGTTTAAGACTCATTGTTCTCAGCTGGGTCTGATGTGAGTTTTCCAGACTCCTTTTTCACTCCATTTGGTCACAGTCAGGCCTCCAGAGAAAGAATTTTAAAAAAGAGAGCGCATAGAGTCACATTAATGCAAACGAAGTTTTATGTATTAAAACTTACAATTAACAACCCAATGTTGATCATCTTAACAAATTGAAATATATTTTCTTCCCTGTGATTTTTGATCTTATAATAGGGACAGAAATATTTAACATAGACTTCTAGCCATTGCTTTTGTATCATACATCAATTTCTGCAACTGAATTCTGAATAATCAGTTTAAAAGAAGAAAATGAAAAATGGCAGGCGTCTTTCAGACAAAACTGAACTTGGTTTTATTTTTACATTTTCTACCTCTGAAAAATCAAAGCAAAATGTTTCTTTCTAAAATGACAAAGAGTTCTTTGTGCTTGAAACAACTCTCCCTCTGGTCCATTAATGGAATTCCAATATTCACAACAGTTCTATTACAGTTTTTATGTTCCAAATTGACTTCTTTTATTCATTTAATATTGTGTAATTTACATTAAAATGGCAATTTGAAATCTTATATCTTATATTCATTGATGGTGAATAATGAATATTCATTGATGGTGAATAATGAATATTCAGAGGGGTGCATTACAGACTAAATTGATTTCTATAATTCACATTAATTTGAAACTTGACTTCTCTCTCAAAGCTTCCTTTATCAGTCACTTTATATTGATAATTTAAAAAAAAGAACACCTAAGAATTTTATTCTAGGTTAAAGTTCTGAAGCTGATCATCTGGAGGTCATTTATCCCCACCAGAGGTAACCATATAAATAACGCCTGATAATACAACTCCCAATTCAGTAACCCAAAATCCCTATTGCCTTTAGACTCCTGTAACATTTTCAGTCTTATTCTTGCTTTTTTCCCTTGCGAGATATATTTCAAAATTGTTTTATTTAATTCCTCAAAATATTTTTTCTCTAGTTTTATTGGTATTGTTTGGAATAAGAAAAGAAACTTTGGTAGTATGTTCATTTTTATACAGTAATAGCTATTCTCCCTATTATTGAGAGTTGTAGGTTCTTCCATTTCTCCAAGTCCAGCTTAATTTGTTGCATTAATTTTGTATAGTTATCATCTTTAATTGTTACACATCTTGCTGTTAAGTAGATTACTAAATATTTCACTTTCTTTACTATTTCAAGGTCTAACTTCCTTGTCAATTCGTTTCTCTGCTTATCTGTAAGATTTTAAACTATTATTTTAGTTTTTTCTTTATTAATTTTCAATCCTGCAACTTCTCCATACTCCTCCTTACTCCTCAAATACCACTGAAATATTAATGGGCTGAAAACTGAAATATTTTAATGTATATAATAGGTGCATAAGAACATGCCTTATTGTTCCAATGCTTTTTTATATTTAGGCAGACTATTGCTTGGTTTCTATTGTACTGGCAAAAATTAAGATTAGGAATGATACAGCTTATTTTCTAGCACATAAAGCAAAATCATGGATATTCTATGGAAGGTAAGATCTTTTAGATGCCACTTTTTTTCCTTATTTTAAAAATAAGTATTTTTTAGAACATGTCATTTCCTGGGAACATGGTTTGACATAAAAGAAATCCTCTGGATCTAAAGGAAACTGTGATGGCGAACTGCCTATGCCACGCTCTAGTTCTGAAGTATTCCTTTTATGTGTGTTTTGGCCTAAAGCATGAAGACTGTTGCAAACAAATATGGGGTCTGCTGTTATCTAAGCCCAGCTGGAAATACATCTTCATATTTTCAGCCTCTCTGGCTTTTGACAGTAAGAGACAAACATGTCACAGAATTTGCTTTTCTATTTCAGCATCAGCTGCATATCAAAATAGAACATGAGGACTTATCAGTTTCTTACTTCTGGGGAATGCTTTCTGAGAACAAAGCATAAGGCTGAGGAAAATAGGAAGAGGATACAAAGTACTCACATTCCAAGTCAGCTCAGACTCCCAACATCTTTGGGAAGACAAACACCATGTTAAGTCATCCAGCTGTCCTAAAGAATGTGGCTGCCCTCATCTTCTCTTTTATCACAGAAGATAAGTGCTTAAGCTAAAAAATGTCCTTCGTTGTTATGGGAGAGATAAATCTCCTATTTTTTCTCCTAAATACCCATTCAACTCATTTCTGTCTTTGCAGAAGAGGCTTTCTTTGTTCATTTGTTTGTGAAACTGTTCATTTCCATGATCTAATGCAAAAGACTCTTACATCCTCACTCTGCATCTGGAAAGAGAATAAGTAAAATAGTCTGGCCTATTTCTTTGACAGATTCTTATTCCACTCAAACGATCCCAGCTTCAAATCTTGGTGCTGAGATGTGCTCTAGATAAGTTTTCTTGTGCAAATCTGACCATGTTTCTAACTCAAATTTGATTACATGTAGATCAAATTATAAACTGTTTAAAGAAGATGCCCAATGTTAAATTGACATGGAACATTTGATTTGGGATATATCAATTCAACTAAATCTTTTCCTTGTTTGAATTTTAACTGTCAATACCTTGACAGAACTGGCATATAATGGCAAGAAGGCTATTTTCTTAGCTCTTAGATAAGATCTCTGTGTTACTGTAAATGAATGACTCTTGTAAAATGATGTCTCTTAGATCTCATTCAGTTCACCAAATAATTCTTATGAACCAATCTCTCTCTCCGTTTCTCTCTCCATGTGTTTGTGTGTGTGTAAATTTTTTATCCCATACTGAAAGTGATGTACCTACATCTTGATGATTTGATAAGCATAAAAGTAAAATGCAAAATGTAAAAGCATTTGAAACATTTGCAGTATAATTTAATCACAGGGGGCATACACAAATATCCATATAAACATTGACAGAAGAAATATCTTGGCAAAAGGATGGATCTTCAGGCATAATTCACAACTATTAAGATTAATGCTTTCCAAATATAGGTGAGGGACTTACTTTTAAAAAGTAGGTGCCATACTAGGATAGCTAGAGAAATGGCAGACTTGCAAGCAGAAGACAGAACATTCATGTACAGTGATCCAGAAACATGAGGGGAAAAAATTAGCAATTGACAAGCTGCATGATCTGATCTGGCCCCCTCTCTCTGGAACATCATTCTCTCAAAGAGTAGACTGGCCCCCACTCTAACACTCTTTCAGAAGAGTGGGCCTGGGAACCCAGAATGGAATGGAAGCCATTAAATGGTTTATATGAAAGTATGTTGCCGCCAGGATGGGGGGGTTATTATTTCTTTTATTTATTTTTTTCATATGGTGTTTTCATATCCATGTCAGCTACCTAACATGCATTTCTTTTTCTAAAATAAAGAAAGAAAGAACTGTATTTCTAGCAAAAAGGCCTAGAAAAGCTATTATCTCTAGATCTAGCTATCTTTAAGGGTTTTGCTAAGATAAAATGATGCTCTTTATGCAAGCTAATTTGAGTGGCACAGAGGAAGTTTTCACAGTAGCCATGTAACTAATTTTATAATGCTGTGCATATGTACAATATTACCATAGTTTCTACACTATTATTGCTGGGTATTTTGTTTTCTTTTAATGACCTTGTAATCCCTTGCATTGGGGTAGAGTTAGGGCGACTGGACAGAGCTCGACTGTTTATTGGCCAGATGCCCTTCCTGACACCTACACAGAGTTCACAGCAGACAATTACTCATTGAGCTGAAAAAAAGAAATATCTGCCACTACCTAGGATAGAACTCACAGCCTCCTGATTGTGAGATAAGAGCTCCACCTCTAGGCCACCACATCGCTCTATTGCTGGATATAATAAAGGAGAAATACTTGAACATTTGAATAGTATAAAAACTGGCAGGCACCCAACATATAGATAATTGCTTAAGATAAAATTCAAACTACTTTACAGTAAAGGCAGTGCCTTCTCTTCTCATGGAATTATGGAAAATGCAACTGAGTCTTTAATATATGCTTGTGGATTATAAACCATAAGGATATACTAGAAGGAAAGGCTGGATATTAACATAAGCATTTCTGTTCTTCACAATGAACCTTTAAATTCTGTCATTCACTTTCTTCTTTGTGAGTCTTTCCATCTTCTATTTATTACACAAAACTCTCAATCCCTTTAAGCCACATTTAACCTTTTCCCACTTAGTTCTGCTTCTTTGATCTAAAGAAGAAAACAAGAAGATCAATGTCAGTCTCATCAATGATTATACATTCTTTATTTGCCTACAATTTGAACTTTGCATCAGAAAGCTACTTTGAGTTTTGTTTTGCTGTGTTCCATTATCCAGATGCAACAGTAAATAACTATTTGGGGTTGAAACTCTAGGATTGCTAAATTTGGAAGACTGCCTGAGTAGGTTTTTCAAGGTCTTTCTATTATTATTTTTAATCCTAACTGACTGCTTTTATTGTCTACACCCTGGGCTATTTTAATTAACATGACAATTTAAATAAAACAGTTCAGCTCTAATAAAAGAACAAAAATTGCTAAAATGAAAATATATTAACAGAAGATAACTTAGACAACTTAGATAACTTAGACAACTTAGAACTATGCCGCCTTTGGTCTGACCTAAGTGTAGTACACAAAATTATCCACTACAATGTCCTACCTGTCAATGACTTCTTCAGCTTCAACCACAACAAACAAGCACACAATAGATACAAACTTATGGTAAACTGCACCAAACTTGATTGCAGGAAATACGACTTCCGCAACAGAGTGGTCAATGCCTGGAATACACTACCTGACTCTGTGGTTTCTTCCCCAAACCCCCAAAACTTTAACCTTAGACTGTGTACTGTTAACCTCACTCCATTCCTAAGAGGTCTGTAAGGGGCATGCATAAGCGCACCAACGTGCCTATTGTCCCTGCCCTAATGTCCCCTTTTAAGGTAAAGATAAAGGTTCCCCTCGCACATATGTGCAAGTCATTCCCGACTCTAGGGGGCGGTGCTCATCTCCATTTCAAAGCCGAAGAGCCAGCGCTGTCTGAAGATGTCTCCGTGGTCATGTGACCGGCATGACTAAACGCCAAAGGCACACAGAACGCTGTTACCTTCCCACCAAAGGGGGTCCCTATTTTTCTACTTGCATTTTTTATGTGCTTTTCAACTGCTAGGTTGGCAGAAGCTGGGACAAGTAACGGGAGCTCACCCCATTACACAGTACTAGGGATTTGAACCGCTGAACTGCCGACCTTTCGATCAACAAGCTCAGCATTTTAGCCACTGAGCCACCGCGTCCCTTAATGTCCCCTTTTATTCATATCCATTTCATGTATTAATAACCATGTTTATATCTATATCTGTTATCTAATACATGGTTGGAAAAATAAATAAAATAAAAAAATAAAATAAAATAAAAATAAAAGATATTAGCTCCAGAAACACATTTTCTGGTCCATTATCCCAGCCATTGCTGGTCTGGAAACTATCTTCAATCATCCTAGGTATTTAAGGGTGAAGCAATTTAGAAACCTATTCACATAAAAATGTCCTAATACCCAACTCATATGAAATGCATATAGTTCCCATTCTCACTCCCTATATAGTCTTCCTTTTTTTAAAAAAAATTAATCCTAGCATAATCCCACTGCTTGATGTCAAAATGCTTCAACAATATGAACTTTCCAAAATGCCATCGTGTAAGTTGCCAAATACGTCTTGGATTTTATTCCTGAATATCAGACTTGTCTTCATTTTCTGGGAAGAGCAGGAGCATGAGAAGGACCTCACCAGTAGGAGTTAAATAATAATTTGTAGAAGGCAAAGCCATTGTCAACTGCATTCCTTGAAAAATATATCCTCTGAACAATAAACCAACAGTGCAATTAGAAAGAGAAAGCTGATGTGGGATAACCCAAAAGAGAACCCTGTGAAAGCAGGACTGAGATCACAGAACAATAAATACAATCTGTTAGACTAGCCACTGGGCCAAAATGGAAGTCTTTCCATTGATGGATAATCAATGTAGGCCTCCCTGCTTGTAATCAGATCTCCAAACCAAGGTTAATTTTGTGCTGGGCAAGAAGAGAAATTAATAAGAGTTTCCTAAGAGTTTAGCATGCCTGGTCTTCCATTCACATTCCTTTGCCTTCTCATGTCCCTCCTCTCAAATAATCTATTTTTCATACACCTCAACCTCTTGTTGCAGAAATCCCCAGCCTTGGTATTCAACCTTATCTGCTTTCTCACTTCAGCCACTTGTTCATCTATAGTTCTCTGGCTTTTTAAACAGCAATGTCTCTGAGGCCTTGTACTGTATTTTCTCACCCACAAATACAGGTAGTCCTCGACTTATGACCACAATTGAGCCCAGAATTTCTGTTGCTAAGCGGGACAGTTGTTAAGTGAATTTTGCCCCATTTCACGATCTTTCTTGCCGCATTTGTAAGTGAACCACTGCAGTTATTAAGTTAGCAATACAGTTGTTAAGTGAATCTTAACAACCATTGACTTTGCTCGTCAGAAGTTCGCAAAAGGTGATCACATGACCCTGGGACACCGCAACTGTCATAAATAAATATGAGTCAGTGCCAAGCATCAGAATTTTGATCACATGACCATGGAGATGCTTCAGGGTGTGAAAAATGGTCATAAGCCACTTTTTTGGGTGGTGTAACTTTGAACAGTCACTAAATCAGTGTTTCTCAACCTTGGTAGCTTGAAGATGGGTGGACTTCAACTCCCAGAATCCCCCAGCAGCACTGCTGGCTGGGGGATTCTGGGAGTTGAAGTCCACCCATCTTCAAGCTTCCAAGGTTGAGAAACACTGCACTAAATGAACTGTTGTAAGACAAGCACTATCTGCATGCTTTCCTCCCCTCTTTAAAATTCCTCTTAAGACACATCAGGAACAAGGCTAGTAGATTCCCTGATTTTAAATGGAGGCCACAGTGAGCTATGGCTCCAGCTTTAGCAGCAGGAAAACAGGAAGGGGCAGGATATGATTCTTTTTCTCAGCTGCCTCCTTCTCTTCCTTCCACCAGGTTTTGCTATTTTTCCCTTTTGCTGCCCATTTCTTTATGTCAATCTTTGCTGAGGAGTATTGCCAGTCACCTGTCCCAACACTGGCTCTACTAATACTGCATGGCATCGATCTTTCCAAAACGGGTGATTAGCTGTGGCTGATGCTAACAGGGGCAGCAATGTGCACCTGATGAAGTTCTGATTTCTCTGGCAGTTCAAATAGAATTCTGTGCAGAGGCACAGAAGTCAATGGCCGGATGGGAAAGAGTTGTAATGTAGCAGACCTGGTACGTTTTCTGCAGTGCGTTGACTTTTCTTAGATTTCCCCTCGGTGAGAATCAGAATGCTTGAATAAGGGGCTGTCTTCCATCTTCTAATGGAAATTTAATTTCATGTAGGATTACCTTGATCCAGCTTCATTCTTTATTAGAAGTGGCCAGGGAGACCAGACCAGGCTATCAACTCAACATGAGGGCTAAACTACTTTAATAGACATTAGCTGTAAAATAAAAACATTTTAGCCCCCTTTGCCTAGATAATGGATCTTGCATATTTCCATTAAGGTCATCTTTCTTTTTCTCTATGCTGGCAACACTATGAAGCCTTTGTTGTGAGGCTTTGCCCCTGGTAAAAGTTAGATGAACTGTCAAGGAACCAAAGCAAGAACACTGTAAGGATGAGCTAAAAAGTTACACCTACACAGGGGTGGGCTGCTGGGGGGTACGCAGGGGTTTGGGAAAACCGCTAGCTAATATTCTGTGCAGTTCAGAGAACCCCCAAATCCCACTCCTAGCTGGCCCCTCCCATCCCACCCCTCCCAGGAGTCACCACACAGCCCGTTTTGGATGCTGGTAAGTGCAGGGCGTGTGCGGAAACTCGGGGAGGGCGAAGAACGGGCCTACCAGAAGTTCAGGAAGGCCAGAAACCTAGGGAGGCCATTTTTGCCCTCCTGGAGGCTTGAGGAAAGCCTCCAGAGCCCAGGAGGGCAAAAACAACCCCCCCTGCTGTGGTACAGGAGGCAGATTAGGCCATGCCCACCATGGCCACGCCCACCCAGCAACTGGACAGAGAACACCTTTCTAAAATTTTTGAAGCTACCTGTACCTTTGAAGCCCCTGTACCTACCTAGAAGGCTACAGGTTTCCACAGCCTGGTACACTCCTCATATATAAAGGAGGAAAAGGCTCCTTTGTGCTTAACTCCTGGTGATTATATGGATACATCCATGCAATTTTCTTGCCCTCCATATGGAAGTGGCTTTTTAACCACTTAGACCTAAATTATTATCTCTTCTAAGTGTAGATGATGGGAGATGTGGCTCAACATAACTGGAGGACAGCTGGTTGGAGATGATTATATTATAATTTCTGGATAAATCAATTTATTTGACTATTTTGCCATGGTTTACCTGTGATTCTTCCTGTTTAAGACGCCTCCTGTTGTGATGCTTCCTGGGTATGAACAAGCATAAGACATTTCTGACTGCCAGTCCTCTGGAGGAATCAGTTTCAAGCTCCAAATACTGAAAGCCCCTTTCCCATCTATCATGTCAGCATCCTTCTTATCCTGATATATTTTTCCACTAATATTCCAAGTGACAGTATTTGAATTAGGGTTAACATTGAAAATGATGCAGAGCAGAGGAATATCATGCTTCAGAGGTTCATCCTGCAAGAAAGATGGCCCAAGGATGGAAAGAGTTGGCTTCAAAGTTTCTACAAGAGATGAAAAATGATAATGGTTATTATTCGCTTTATATCCCTTGAATTTCTTTCTTTCTTTGTTTGTTTAATTTGTATCCCATCTTTATTATTATTACAAAAAACTTAAGATGGTAAACACATCCAACCACCTTCCTCCTCCTATTTTCCCCACAAAGGTGTGCTCATAGAAAATCACCTGCCCAAAGTCACCCAGCTGGCTTTCATGGCTAAATCGGGACTTGAGCTCACAGTCTCCTGCTTTCTAACCTGATGCCTTAAATATAAGACTAAACTGGCTCTCTAAATTACCTATGTTTAGTTTGGTTATCAGCATTTCTAAATCCTATGACCTGGAGCCCAGGCTTATGCTAATCAAGGGAGTGGTGATATCACTGAATATGAGTTCTTATAAGGAAATGTTAATTGTTCATTGAAGTTGATGATTTGTTTTTGGGGGAGGGGTTGTGTTTTGTTTTTTTTTAAAATTGTGTGCGTTTTGACTTATGTAAAGATCTAGCTCTCTGGAGAAGGCTCTAATGATGGGAAACATGAAAAGAAAAAAAAGATGACTAACAGCAAAGCGGATGGACTCAGTTACAATGGCAATGGATTAGTATACTTGAAAGACCAAAGTAGAGAAAAATCACTAAGGAAAAGAATTTACCTATGTGGTCACTTAGAGTCATTACAACTTGATTGCACATAATCAATTTATATGCGTGTGGCTTTTTTAAAAAAAAAGCAACAACAAACAAACTCTTCTACAATAAATCTGAACATGTAGAAGTGAATCAGCAATTCAGATAGTAAATCATACCAGCATTTTAAAACTTAAAGCAGTTTGGTTTAGCGGTTAAGGCACCAGGCTAGAAATAAGATACGATAAGCCATATTGTCAGTTTTTACTGTGAACGCACTGGCACACATTAAAAATGGAATTCTGTTGCCTGCTCTCTAAAGAAAATATGTATTGACCCAAACACATACATAACACATGTAGGTATGTATATACATACATAAATAAATATATCTACACCCATCTATATGGAACAAAACCGTGACTGAATCTAGATGTTCTGCTTTGGATACCTCCTCCCAGAAGGTAACCAGGAAAATAGGTCATGAAGAGGATATCTAGTGCCCCGGACAATCCTGCAGAGCCTGCTCAAGCATCGTTTAAATGGTATGCCCTGGATAGAACGATGTGAATTACCAATGATTTTTTCTACCATCCTCACCACTCTCTGCACCGCCTTCCTGTCCAAAATAGTCATGCTTCCAAACCAGACAGTAATGCAATATGACAGGATGCTCTTGATCATCCCTCTATAGGAAGTGGTAAGGACAGTGGAAAGAAGATGAACTTTTCACATGCAACACAGAAAATGTAGGTGCTGCAGTGGCTGCTTTACGAGTGTCTCAATGTTGAGTGACTAAGCTAGCCTAGGCGACCAAGATAATCAGGAGACCATGAGTTCAAGTCCTGCCCTGGGCATGAAAGTCGGGTGCTTGACTTTAGGCCAATCACACTCTCTCAGTCCATGATGTCAGGTTCTGGTGACAAGCCAGTCAGTCAATTCCTGTTGCAACCAATGGATCAACCAAGTGTTCATCTAAAGAAAAAGAAAAAAGGGACTCTACACTTGCAGGGAAATGCTAGGAAGAAAATATTTTTTTAAAAGACCTAAAACAAATGTTCACACATATTCTACGCATAAAGCCTTGTACGATCAACTAAAGAACTTGTTTGTTTTTGGATAGAACTATTTAAAACATATTCCCTTCCACCAAAGAATTTGTGTTCGTTCTTTTAAATTTCCTTTGGACTGTATGGCTGAATTAAATTTGAATTAAATTTATTTATACAATGGATAGGTACGCTAGCAATCAGATCAAAGCAAACTTTTTGAGAGGTGAAAATGCAAGTAAAGCAAATTATAGCAGTTTCAAAGACCAATCCATTTTATAGCCTATTGCGAACAGAACACACAAACAGAAAATCAAAAAGAGATGTATTGGACTATTCATGGTAAAGAATTCCCAAACATTGACAGGACATTAGAAATGTTCAATATTTCCATATTTCATGCCCATGCTTTACTATTTGTGGAAGTATCTAGATATCTTTTTGTAACTGAGATGTGCATGCATCATATGTCCGCCTTCCACTGTGAATCATCTTCTTTCTAGTTCTTCCCAAAAATCAGCCTTATTACCTACACTTGATTACATCATTTATTTATTAAGGTATATATCTTACTCAATAGTGGGTTTCAAATCCCGGCGCTATCAGTTTGCTATTAGTAGCGCACGGGCGCAGCACTTCTGCACCGAGCATTTTTGGTGATGTCTGGGCGGGTGGGCAAGCCGCCACTACCGGTGAATGAAGACTATCAAGACTATGGATGGTACACATAAGACTGCTCATTTTTCTTCACAAGAACTCTGTTCAGTAGGATGGACTGAGAAAGTATAGCTGGCCCAAAGTCACTGAATGAGTTATTGAACTGCTTGAATTCTCACCTGTGATTATTACTCTTGTCCTGTGCATGGGTAGTTTGCTGTAGTTCTGATTTACAACACAGGTATAAGTACCAGAAGCATTCCTTTGCGCATTGTTGATAATCAGATTACTGAAGTATGAGGTAGACTTTTGCTCTCCTTTCAAGTTATTGTCATCCTGATCAATCTTGCACAGGTTTTGTCCTTCCTTATACCAGGTCACGACAAAAGGCAAAGCTGAAATTTCACATCTGATATTTACTGTGCCTCCTAAAGGGACCTCAATCGTTTTTACTTGATTACCCTGTGAATTAGTTGCTACAGCAAGAAAACAAAGAAACCTTTTATTGCAAAATGAAGCAGAGAGAAAATGTGAATGTGTCCCTTTCCTCTGTATATGAATTTTTCACTCATTGGTTTAATTAATTCAATCTTGCAGTCCACATTAAAATGAATTTCCTCCTCTACAGTAAACACCAAAACCTTCACCATGGCTGAATGGAGTAATTAGCATACTGGCACAGTCTACACAACAAACTAATATTACGATACACTGTCGATGTAGAAGCCCCACAATCAATCAATCAACAAATAAACAATGCATGCTATGTAATAAGTTAAAAATTGGAAAGTTCTTGAGTTGCATTTGTTCATGAAGGTACTATGCAAAGCCATATAATCAGGAGAGAAATAAAACACAGAAACTGTACCACTCAAGTGTTAAGCTGATGCAGAAAAAATGGATTTCTGTAGAATTTACTTAAAAATAGTATGTGTGTCAGAAAACAGCTTTAAACATTGCCTGCAAAATACTCCTCCATTTGTTTTGCAAATTAGTGCTTTTGTGTTTCTAATGTTATTATAAGAACAATAATTTGTTCGCTATAAGCTGTGCTCTGCTGATAGGAAATATTGAAAGCTGACAGTTATGCTTTGCTTATTTTTTTAACAATGTGCTATAAATGATCATTGAGATAACCTGTCTGAAGACACAGTCTGACATTCATAGACACAATATAATAGCCTTTCCCTCTTGATGTTGTGTGTGTATTTAAATATAAATAAAAAAGACTGCATTGTGGATGGGTGAGAGAAAAAAACCTAGTGATTAATGGAGAAAAACTTCACCTGGAAGCACCCTTTCCTTGATGATAATCAAGTACTAAATTCGGAATCTGAATAATACTAAGTTTTGAAAATACTTACCATGCAAGACAAGTAGAAGAATCCCAGCACAATGGGCAAACATCTTCATTTTCCAGCCTCTACACTTAGTTTTCAACAGTTCGATTTAAACTCGGTCCATGCACAGCAACACCTTTCCTGTCACTCCTTAGAGAAAGAGAAGGAAGATTAAGAGGGGCAAGGAAAATATCCTCAATTGGGAAAACTTTAGATCTGCCTTTGATAGCTAACTTTTCCCTTTTTTAAAGGAAAACAGCAACAAGAAAATCCAAGCCCCTCTCCACACACACTAATATTCATATTACTGAGTAATATTATTCTGCCCAAATAAGGCTATGATAGTATGTAAAATCAGCTTGTAAGGCAAAGGAGCCAACAAGCAAGAATTGTAACCTCCAAACCAACCTAGTGTATGAAAATACACGGCAGTCCTACTCTAAAGACGTGAAGAACAAAGTCAAACAGGAGGTGGTGATAAGCAGGCAGCGGAATTCACATCACTGTGTCAACCAAAGAGGTGAATCACATGCCACCAGTGGTTTTTTTTTTTTCTGATGGCTCGCTATCAACACTGTTACCACCCACCTGGTACACAAATTGCTAGCCCGTCTTTGGATGGTTATTTTAGCAATGCAGTTCACCACATGCCTTATCCTGTTCTCCATGGGTAAGTCTAATCAGTTCTATCAGAAATCTCTAGACAAGCACTTTTAGATCTGATTCAGAGACGAGATTTTCTATGTGTGGCAGGAAGGGGGAAAAACCGTGGTATCTTATGGCTGATAACATTTTAGCAGTTTTCATTCCGTGAAATCAAACAAAATTAACTTGATAGTCTTTGAAGTGCCACAGAAGCTTTTGTAGTTGTCTAATTTGATTTCTTAAAGAGTTTTCTCAACAGCTCTGATTCTGTGTTGTTGTAGTTTTTATTCTAGTGAAGATGTGAGGGATGGTGCCTACAGAGAGAGAGGTGATGTGATGGATTACAGTGAAGTAACTTCCTAAGAAGGAAGGATCACATTCTAAGGAGGGAGTGAAACAAAGGGCAACAGCACCCAGACCTGGTTAGAATACAGAGGAAGAGAGTTAGGACAGCCACTCCCTAGAATTTCCCAGGACTTATCTGTTGGGGTGAGAGTAGTAAATGTTTAGTCTGGCAAGATTCTCCCTATTGGATCATTCTATACAATTTAATCTGTAATTAAATACAATCCAATAATAATAATAGTAATAATAATATTGCTTATAACGTTATGCATATATATATATATATATATATATATATATATATATATATATATATATATATATATATATATATATACATTTAACTCTATTCTATTAATCATTCTGCTTCTGTTTTCTAACCATCTATAGAATAAGTCTCATGTTAAATAATACTCTGATTACTCTTTGTCCTTAATTCTCATCATTAACCTGTCCATTTCGGCATAGTCTAGTATTTTCTTTATTACATTTTCATCTATAGGTACACTTTCATTTTTCCAGTTTTGTGCATAGATAATTCTCGCTGCTGTTATTACATGTAATATTAAATATATGCTTCTTTCATTGTGTTTTACCGGTAATATACCTAGTAGGAACAATTGTGGTTTTAAATCTATTTGTTGTGCTATCATTTTGTCTAACCACCTTTTTATCTTTAACCAATATTTTTTTGCCATTGGACAACTCTACCACAGGTGGTAATAGGACCCCAGTATCTGTTTACATTTCCAGCACTCTGGCAATATGTTTTGGAACATCTTTGCCATTCTTGCTGGTGGCAAATGCCATCTGTAGAACATCTTATAAAGGTTTTCTTTGTACGCTGTTGACATCGTTCGTTTGTAATTTTTTTCTTAAAGTTTTTGCCAATTGTCTAATTCTATATTGTATCCAAAGTTTTTGGCCCATACTATCATAGTTTCTTTTACATGTTCTTCTTCCATTTTAAACCTCAATAAATAATTATAAATTTTCTTTATTAACTTATCATCTGTCCCTAGGAATATCTGATCTAATTCTAGGGGTTCTTTTTTTTATTGAATAAAAAACATACACACACAGAAAAAAAAAGAACACAAACAAGTGCAAAATAAAACAATACACAACATATACAACATTTAAACATAATATCTTATTTCTTAAGAAAATACATTGGTAAATTGTATTTCTCAGTATATATTCCCACATCTCACCTTTTTTGAAGTTTTGTTGTAACTCTATTGTATTTCCTTGGTACACAATTTGGTTCAAATCTTTTAGGATCATCTTTTTATTTGGTTTTCCTTTTCTCTAGCCATTGATACCACATTTGCCAAACCAGATAGTATTCAGATTCTTCCTTTTCTTGGATTTCTTTAGTGAGTTTGTCCATCTCGGCACATTCCATTACTTTCAATATTATTTTATCTTGTGTTGGGATTTCTTCCGATTTCCAATTTTGTGCAAAGATGATTCTTGCTGCGATCAAAATATGTGTAATCAAATATATTGTTTCTTTTTCGTAGCTATTTGTAAGTATACCCAATAAATATGTTTCCGATTTTAATGGTATTTTTTGTGCTGTTATTTCTTCCAGTTGGATTTTAATTTTATTCCAAAATTGTTTTGTTTTTGGGCACAACCACCACATGTGGTAGTATGTCCCTTTTTGTATTTTGCATTTCCAGCAAAGTGGGAAAGTGTTGGGAAACATTTTTGAAATCCGTGCTGGGGGAAGATGCCATCTGTAAAACATCTTATAAGCATTTTCTTTATAGGATACTGATAATGTCAATTTACTATTAACTTTTCATAGTTTTTCCCATTTGCTTAGTTCAATGCTATATCCAAAGTTCTTCGCCCATGTGATCATATTCTCTTTTACTATTTCCTCTTCTAATTTATATGCAAGTAAAAAATAGTAAATTTTGGTTATTAATTTCTCATTTGGGCCCAGTAGTATTTTATCCAGTTCATTTGGTTCTTTTTGAATTCCATAATTCTCCATGTCCGTTTTGTATCTGGATTTTAATTGTAGGTATGGCCACCAGTCAATTTCCACACCTTGTTCTTTTAATTCTTCTCTTGTTTTTAATTTTCCTTCATCATTTAGGAGTTCTTGATATGTTTTCATTTTATTTATATCCGTTGTATTTGGGTATATTTGTGCTTCCATTGTTGAAATCCACCGTGGGATTCTCTCGTAGTGGTTCTTCCTAATTTCAATCCAAATCTTTAGCAATGTATCTCTCACAATATGTCTTCGGAATTGTTCATGTTTTTTAGGTTTTTCTTCCCATAGATATGCATGCCATCCTTTCTCCAGATCAAGGCCTTCTAATGTTAATATGCGTTTGTTTTTGAGTTCGATCCACTCTTTAATCCATGTTAGTGATGATGCTTTGTGGTAAATTTGCCAATCTGGAAGCCCCATTCCTCCTCTTTCTTGTTTGTCGTGTAGGTGTTTTAGTTTGATTCTTGCCTTTTCCCCCTGCCAGATATATTTTAATATCGCCTTATCAAAATCTTTGAAGTAAGTTTTTCCTGGATGTATTGGTATCACCTGGAATAAATACAGCATCCTTGGCAGAATATTCATTTTAATGGAGGCTATTTTACCTAGAAATGATAGCTGTAATTTAGTCCAAAATTTTAAATCTTTTTCTATTTGTTTGGCCAATTTATGATAATTATCTTCTTTGATCGTTGATATTCTATTGGTAAGCCAGATCCCTAGGTATTTCACTTTCCAATTCTTTCCTTTGGTTTTTGGTGAGGTTCTTCATTAACA
Source organism: Arizona elegans (assembly GCA_022577455.1). NCBI lineage: Eukaryota > Metazoa > Chordata > Lepidosauria > Squamata > Colubridae > Arizona > Arizona elegans. The sequence continues at coordinate 104,528,902 of JAKOOJ010000002.1, read as the reverse complement.
TTTTTGTTTTTTGTTTTTTGATTTTCAGGCCCGCTACTTCCCCATATTGTTCTATTTTTGTCAATAATTTGGATCCTGATTGTAATGGTTGTTCTAGGATGAGTATTATATTATCCGCAAATGCTTGCAGTTTGTATTCCTGGTTCTTTATCCTTAATCTCGTTATTTCTTTATCTTCCCTAATTTCTTCCAATAATATTTCCAATGTTAATATGAACAATATGGGGGATAGGGGGGATCCTTGCCTCACTCCTTTCTTTATATCAAATTGTTCCGTTGTCTCTCCATTAATCAATATTTTTGCTGTTTGGGTGTTATATATCCTTTTGATCATATTTAAGAATCTTCCTCCAAATTTCATCATTTCCAATTGTGTTATTAAGAATGTCCAATTAAGATTATCAAACGCTTTTTGTGCGTCCAGGAAGATTAATGCTACTTGCTTATCTGGTCATTATTCATAGTATTCAAGGGTATCGATAATTGTCCTTGTATTATTTTTGATTTGTCATCTGGGAATGAAGCCGTTTTGGTCTGGATGTATATAGTGATTAATTAAATTTTTCAATCTCTGTGTTATAATAGATGTAAATAGTTTGTAGTCTACATTAAGAAGAGATATTGGTCTATAATTCTTAATTTCAGCAGGATCCGAATCTTGTTTTGGTATTAACGTAATTACTGTTTCATTCCATGATTGTGGAATTTCAGCTTCTAGAAGTGCGTCATTAAATACCTGTATTAGAATGTCATCTAATGATTGCTGGAATGTTTTATAAAATTCGGATGGTATGCCATCTGGTCCCGGTGTTTTATTGTTTTTTTGTTTCTTCCTTGCTTCTGTTAGTTCTAACATGGAAATTTTATCAGTAAATGTAAATGGACTCAACTCACCATCCAAACGAAACTATATTTTTAAAAAAATTGTGAAACAAGAATTAGATATAGTGTGTCTTCAGGAGGTACACATAAGAAAACAAGATATAAAATATATACAATATAAGAAATTAGGTACAGTATACTCATCATTGGCAGAAGAAAAAAAAAGAGGAGTAGTGGTATATGTCAAGGAAGGAATAGATAGTACTATAAGATATGTGGATACCGAGAGTAGAATAGTGATGATAGAGCTAAAATTGGATTTTAAAAATATACTGTTAGTAGTACTATATGCCCCAAATAGTAAACAATTAGAATTTTATAATAAAGTGCATGAGAAAATTATCGAACAAAAAATGGAAAATGTATGTATGATTGGAGACTTCAATGCGATTTTTGATCCAAGAAAGGATTATAAATGTGTCCAGCAAAACAAAAATAAGAAAAATGTTCTGCCCAGAGCCTTTAGAGATATGGTAGAAGAATTAAATATGATAGATGGCTGGAGATTTTATAACCCCGAAATTAGAAATTTTACATATTATTCGAATCCACATAAGTCGTGGTCTAGGTTAGACATGGCATGGGTATCCAGTACTTTAATGACAGAAATAGAAACGGTAGAAATTCTATCAAATGATTGGGTGGATCACAATCCAATAATGATGACGTGGAAAGGGCAGCAGAAAAGGAAAAATAGATGGACAATGAACACACAGTTGACGAGAGAAAGAGAGTATAAGAATTATATCGAAAAGGAGTTAGAATTGTTTTACAAGGAAAATACAAAACAACACACCTCCCTACAAAACCTATGGGACACAACTAAGGCGTATGTAAGAGGCCTTACAATAGCATATAATGCAAAAAGGAGAAAAGAAAGAGAAAAAGAATATAATAAAATACGAGAAGAAATTAAAAATTGGGAAAGTAAATTGCAAAGAAACCCAGAGGATGAACAAATAAGGGTAAAATGGATAGAGGCAAAACGCAAGCTGAACATATTAGAACAAGGGAAATATGCAATTACTTTAAGGTACATAAGGCAGAATTACTTTAAACACGCAAACAAACCAGGGAGGTGGTTGGCATACAGACTGAGGAAGAAAAAAGAAAAGAAAACAATTCAGAAGTTACAAGATGATGAGGGAAGGATCCATCAGAGATTAGAGGAAAAAAAGGAGATAGCAGTCCAAAATTATCAAAAATTCTATGAGAAGGATACAGTAACAACAGAGGAAATTGAACAATATTTAAAAGGAAAGGGAGTGCAAGTATTATCAGAGGAAGAGAAAGAATTATTAGACAAGGAGATTACAATGGGGGAATTAAAAGAAGCACTGAAGAGACAAAAAAATAATAAAACTCCGGGGACCGATGGTCTTCCAACGGAGTTTTATAAAACATTTGGGGAATCACTAAATGGAATTTTATTAGAAACATACAATGAAGCGCTGAGGGAGGCAAAATTACCAAATTCATGGAAAGAGGCATATATATCCCTAATACCCAAAGTGGGGGCAGATACCACATTAACAAAAAACTATAGGCCAGACTTCCGGGTTTGACTGCCACCGGCGAAGACGGTCGCTTTTGAACGGCCGCCAGCCCCGCCGCCTGTAGAGCCGCCCCGAGTGAGGGAAGCGGCTTGAAAACTCCAGAATCCTGAGGATTTGAGGAGAAGAGCAAAGCAAGAAGCAGGTTGAGCCCCCGTGAACCCCCAGAAGTTTGCTACTGGGGAGGAAACGGGTGTGGCTCCCTTTTAACTTGCGGAGACTCCGGACGACGTGGGACGACTCTGCTCGTCAGAGCAAGCCGGCTGCAGCAAACATTTAAACTGATGGGAAGATAACTTTGTTATAAAACAACCTCAACCCCCAAACCAAGAAACTGCAAGTATTTCTTCTCTTTTGAACTTTTGATTTGGGGAAAAGCTAGAGCGAGCGGAAACGGCTTGAAAAAATGGCGCCGTTCCAGCGTTAACGAGCTGAAAGGGAGAGTGATTGCACAGAACTATTCTAACAAGCTACATTGTAGCAGTGCCTGTTGCAAGCGAACGGAGAAGAGTGGAAAAGAAAAGAAAAATAAATTTGAGCTTGTCTCAATCTATTTAATTCTGGGGGACTTTTTCAAAGGATATTGTGGAGGTGCAAAGGAAAGGAAAAAAAAAGATTTTCTTCTTTCAGAAAGTTAATTTACGTGGCAAAATGGCTTCAAAGAAACAGGAAGGAAAGGTGGCAGGGGAGGGATCTCCCACCCACAAACCAGAACAGCAGCCCCCTCCCAGTCAGCAGAGGGAGGGAAAGGACTTTGATGTGCAAAGTTTAAAAGATTTTATTACCCAGGCTTTGGATGAAAAATTTCAAAAATCACAACAGGAAATGAAGAGGGAAATTAATGAATTTAAAGAGGCAATGAAAGAAAATTATGATAAGGTGTCAGATAAATTGTCAAATGTGGTTTCTGACTTGGCAGAATCCATTACTAAAGTGGACTCCAAACTGGAAGAATTTAAATCAGAAGTCAATGTCAAAATGAAGGATGCTGATATTAAAATTGCAGATGTGGATAACAAAGTAGAGAGAGTCGAAAACGAAATCACAATGATACAGTTCCGATCCATGGAATTTGCTATTAGGCTTCGAGGAATTAAAGAGAACGATAGGCAAGATCTGAGACAGATTTGTTCTGATGCCTTGGCTGTATTGCTAAAAATTGATCCAGCAGATGTGGTCTATAAAATAGATAAAATTTACAGAGTGAATTCATGGGTTGCTAGACAAAGAAAATTGCCCAGAGATGTGGTGATATACTTTACTGATAGAAGAATAAGAAATGATATTTTGCAAAGATCCTTTCTTTCCTCTGTGCAAGTGGAGGGAGCTCAAATTGGAATTTATAAGGAATTACCACCTAAGATGTTAAAAGATCGAAAAGAGTACAGGTTCTTAGTGAATGAATTGCAAAAGCAAGAAATACCATTTCGGTGGGATGCCCCAACTGGTATAATTTTGAAATATAATGGAGAGAGACATCGATTGAATACTTTTCAGAAGGCGGAATATTTTTATTATAATATCCTTAAAGAAAGATCATCATCCCCACGTACATCTACATTGTTGGAGATAAAAAGTGATAAAGAAAAGCAATCTCAGCACGAGAGGGCACAACAGTCTAAGCAGATGGAACCAGTGGAAATGCAGGGTGCTGCACAGGGAGGAGGCCTTTTGGAGGAATCATTGTCAGAACCTTCCCCGATTCTGTCAACTGGTGCTGTTTTGGATGAAGCTGGGATGCCTGAAGTTAAAGACCAGCGTATAACTCGTGCAATTTCCAAGCAGATAAAAGAAAAACGTGAAGCCATGGGAGGAGCTAGGCCGAAGACTTCAGAAGAAGTTAGGCAAAGCAGCTCATCGCTTCAGAAAGGTCAAGATGACAATTAGGCTCTTATCTTGGAATGTTAATGGACTAAATTCACCACAAAAAAGGAAGAAATTATTTACATATTTGAGACAATTTAATAATGACATAATTTGTTTACAAGAAACTCATATTCGAACTCAAGATCATAAATATTTGATAAATTCTAAATTAGGAACACACTTTATAGCTTCAACCTCGGAAAAAAAGAATGGTGTGGTTATTTATGTGAATAAAAGACTGTCCGCTAAAATTATAGAAGCAGATGAAGATGGTAGGTTTGTTGCAATTGAATTGCACACAGCAAATGGCCAAATTCTTTTGATTGGAATTTATGCTCCGAACCAACAACAGGATCATTTTTATAAGACTCTACATAATAAAATATTGCAATGGGACTATAGATCTATTCTAATAATGGGAGACTGGAATGGAGTAATTGATTCTAAATTAGATAAAAAAAGTTTGGCGAAATCAAGGATCAGACTGCCACAGACTTTTTTTGATATGAAAGAAGATTTGGAATTAAAGGATATCTGGAGAATATATAACCCAAAAGAACTGGACTATACTTTTTTCTCTGACAGACACAGATCTTTCTCCAGGATTGACTTTATCTTGTTATCAGATGATTTACTTATTAAAACAAAAAGAACAAAGATATTTCCAAGAATTTTAACTGATCATAGCTCTGTATGGATAGAAATCGAGATGGGAAAGTCTGAGAGAAGGTCATGGAGACTAAATGAAAATTTGTTCAGATATGAAAAAAATATAATAGAACTTAAAAAACAGATGAAAGAATTTTTTGAAATGAATTTGAATAAGGGTACCCCAATTGAAATAGTATGGGACGCGAGCAAAGCTTATATGAGAGGGGTACTTATTCATATGAACTTCAAACATAAACAGAATCGACAAAGGAAAAGACTTGAATTGGAAGCAGAAATAAAGAATAAGGAACAGTTACTTATTAAAAACCCAACAGATGAAAGAATACGTGGTGCTATAAAACTTTTGAAAGATCAGTTTCAAATGCTTTTGGCGGAACAAGTTGCAACAAATCTACAATATGCGAAGCATAATACGTTTTGTAATGCTAACAAACCGGGGAGATGGTTGGCTTATACCTTAAGGAAAAAGCAGAGTATACGGACTATTGAGAGTATTGACATTGGGGGGAAAGAAATTTTCCAACAAAAACTGATTAAAGAAGTCTTTGTAGATTACTACGTTAAATTATATGCTAAAGATGACATACAGAATGGACTTATAGAAAAATATCTAGAAGAGAAAAGAGTCTCAAAAATTACTAGCCAACAAAAAGAAAGAATGAATTACCCTATAACAGTTGAAATAATTGCAGCAATTAAACAATTGAAAACAGCTAAAGCTCCTGGAACAGATGGATTGACAGCAGTGTATTATAAAACTTTACAAGCAGAAATGGTGGAACAACTTAGAGACTTATTTTGTAATATACAACAAGGGGGTAAAATACCCCCATCATGGAAATCAGCATATATTACTTTGATACCAAAAGAACAAGCAGGTCCTAAAAAACCGGAAAATTATAGACCAATATCTCTTCTAAATAATGACTATAAAATTTATGCAAAAGTATTAGCCAACAGATTGATGCCAGTAATTCAAGAGGTGATTAATGACGACCAAGCTGGGTTTATAGAGGGTAGATACATGAAGGATAATGTAAGGCAAGTTATAGATTTACTGGAATATCTTGAGAAGAATAAACAGATCTCTGCAGTGCTGGTTTTTTTGGATGCGGAGAAGGCCTTTGATAGAGTGGATTGGAATTTTCTACTAAAGACTTTTAAAAAAAATGGGATTTGGAGACCAATTTATACAGGCGGTTTCAGCAATCTACCAAGAGCAAAAGGCACAGATTATTATTAATGGAAGTCTGACATCAGAGTTTAAAATCGAAAAAGGAACAAGACAGGGATGTCCGTTGTCCCCATTGTTGTTTATTTTAACACTAGAAGTCTTGCTAAATACAATAAGGGACTCTAATATCTTGAAAGGTATAATGATAAGGCAAGAGGATTACAGAATAAAGGCATTTGCAGATGATCTGGTCGTTACCCTAACACAGCCAATGGAATCAATAATCCAGATGAAGGACATTATACAAGACTATGGTAAAGTTTCAGGTTTTAGTCTGAACCAGAAAAAAACTAAGATGATAGTCAAAAATATGACACAAGATCGTAAACACGAGCTTGAAAGGAGGGCAGGTTTTGAGATTGTACCAAAGGTAAAATATCTAGGAGTTCAGGTTGCAGAATCAAATATGAAATTGTTTCAAAATAATTATGAGGTGTTGTGGCGAGAGATGCAAAAAGACATGGAGACTTGGAAAAAACTGCAGCTGTCTTTACTTGGAAGAATAGCAGCAGTTAAGATGAACATTTTGCCAAGATTTCTTTTTTTGTTTCAAATGATTCCGGTGCTTAAAAATGATAAACAACTAAAAGTATGGCAAACTGGAGTGAACAAGTTTGTCTGGAACGAGAAAAAACCAAGAGTAAAATTGAAAATTATGCAAGATGTTCCAGAAAGGGGAGGTCTTAAACTTCCAAACCTACAGTTATATTATGATGCAGCAGCTTTGACTCAAGCAAGTGATTGGTTTGGAAGGAAAAAGACTGGAATACTAAACGCAGAAAGTTTTGATTTGGAATTTGGATGGCATGCTTATTTATTTTATGACAGCAAAGTGGATAAAGTATTTAAAAGCCATATACTTAGAGACTCTTTGTTGAGAGTTTGGAAGAAGCACCGCCTCAAATGGGATTATAAAATACCGCTATGGCTGGATCTTGGTCATATTTTGTGGAATACAAATATAACGTCACTCGGGGGGTTTTTATACAAAGAGGTTCTTTTTACAGATGCGGGCAGATGGCAGCTGAAGACATTACAGACACTGTTGGCTGAAGGGATTAATTTAACTTGGTTACAATATAATCAATTGCAATTGAGATGGAAAGAGGACCAAAGAACTGGTATTATGTTGCATGAGGAAGAATTGGTTAGACATATAAAAGAGAAAGGTCCAATGCATATTAAAAGGCTTTATAATGTTTTGTTAGAAAGAGATTCGGAAACTGAATTAGTTAAAGATTGTATGATTAAGTGGGCACAAAATTTTGAAGAACCAGTGATGTTGGAAACATGGGAAAAAATTTGGGTTCAGAATGTTAAATTTACACAGTCGCAGAATTTGAGGGAAAATTTTTACAAAATGTTTTATAGATGGCATTTAGATCCTAAGAAATTGTCGTGTATGTACCCTAATGTTCAGCCAAAATGTTGGAGGTGTGATTGTTTAGATGCTACATATTATCATATTTGGTGGACTTGTAAGAAAGTTAAGGCTTTTTGGATAAAAATTTGGTGGGTCATGCAGAATGTTTTAAAGAAAAAAATCCAATTTTCTCCACAATTGCTTTTATTGGGTATAGTTGAGGGTTTTACAGTGGATGAAATAAAGTTGATTTTGTATATGATTACAGCAGCGAGATTGTTGATAGGTAAATATTGGAAAAATGAAGCTCTGCCCACCGTAGAAGAATGGATTTTGAAGATGGCCAGCTTCGCGGAGATGGCGAAGATTTCAGCATACTTAAAAGATCGCTCACAAGAGACTTATGAATGTGGATGGAAAAAGTGGATAGATTATGTGCAGAACAAATACCAAACTAAGAAGTATCAAATAGCTTTTCATTGATAGTATTAATATTAAGCTAGAAATAGTCGAACTATGTGAAGATGAAAAATGACATGGGGGTCGGGGGGGTTCAAGGTTTTTGTATAGGGGATAATGATATTCTATGGAAGTCCGGGGGGGAGGGGAGGGTCAGGGGGGGTTGGGAGGGGGGGTTGGGGAGTTTGGGGAGGGTTAGGGGGGTGAAAATGGGGTGAAAATGTAATTGTAAAACTTTTACAATAAAAAAAAAAAAACAAAAACTATAGGCCAATTTCTTTGTTGAACACCGACTACAAAATCTTCATGAGTATAATTGCCAACAGGTTGAAAAAAATATTACATAACAAAATACATCAGGACCAAAATGGTTTCTTACCCACAAGACAGATAAGAAATAACTTAAGGATGGTAATGGACGTTTTGGAATATTATGAGGTGCATCCAGAGAGACAGGTAGCTCTGATCTTTCTGGATGCACAAAAAGCATTCGACCAAGTAAATTGGCAATTTATGAAACAACAAATCAAAACTATGAATTTTGGAGAGAAATTTACTAAAATGATAACATCAATATATCAGAACCAAAAAGCAAATATCCTGATGAATGGAGATCCAACGAGATTCTTTGGAATAGATAAAGGAGTAAGGCAGGGATGTCCGCTATCACCCGTACTTTTTATTTTAACCTTGGAAAATTTGCTAATTAGAATCAGGGCAAACAAAGAAATACAAGGACTAAAGATTAAGAGAGAGGAGTACAAGGTCCAAGCTTTTGCCGATGACCTTGTCTTTTTTATAGAAAACCCATTGGAAACAACCCCAAAATTATTAGAAGAGATTGGAGAATTCGGAAAAGTAGCAGGTCTAAAAGTCAACAAGGAAAAGACAAATATGATAATAAAAAACATGACAACAAAACAAGTAGAGAAATTAGTAAAAGATTCAGGATTACAGGCAGTTAAAAAAGTGAAATATCTGGGGATACAGTTGACGGATAAAACCATAACAATAAAACAAGATAATTATGAACCTTTAGTTCAAAAAATAAAAGAAGACTTAGAGAAATGGGGAAAATTAAGACTATCTTTGCTGGGGAGGATAGCAGCAATAAAATCAAACATACTGCCAAGGCTCCTTTATCTATTCCAAACAATACCGATAAAATTGGACAAGAAATTTTTCGATAATTTGGATAAAATAACCACAAAATTTGTCTGGGAAGGGAAAAAATCAAGAATAAAATTAAATATACTACAAGATGATAAAACCAGAGGGGGATTTGGCCTTCTGGCATGGCAAAAATATTATAAGGCTGCAAGTCTACTTTGGATTAAGGAATGGATAATCTTGGATAACCAAAGGTTGTTAAATTTGGAGGGACACGATTTGATGAAAGGTTGGCATGCCTTTATTTGGAATACAGGGAATAAAATATATAAACACTTTAATAATCATACTATCAGAAAATCTCTAATTAATACATGGCAACAAATTCGGCACAAACACTACATGAAAATCCCCAGCTGGCTATCGACGATAGAAGCAATAACCTATCCCAATATATTATCTAAACAAAAAATACTAAGATACAGAGAAATACTAGATAGACAGGGGAATTTGAAAACTAGAGAAGAATTAAAGGAACAAGGAACAACAATAGACTGGTGGCCATACTCACAAATAAAGATAAGATATAGGAAGGATCAGGAGGAGGGAGGAATAGAGATAAAACAAAATCGATTAGACAAATTATTAGAATCCAAAGAAGGGAAGTTAATTTTGAAAATTTACAAATATCTACTTGAATACGATTTGGCAGAAGAATTGGTTAAAGGGCAGATGATAGCCTGGGCGAGGAACATTCGTCACAGCATACAATTAGAAGAATGGGAAAGAGTGTGGGAAAATAACTATTCCATGACAAAATCGGTGGCCTACAAAGAAAATAACTATAAAATGTGGTATCGATGGTATCTAGCCTCCGCACGATTAGCAAAAATGTACCCAAACATAAATCCGACTTGCTGGAAGTATAAAAAAGCACAGGGAACTTTTTACCATGCTTGGTAGCTCTGCCCAGAAATTAAGAAATATTGGAACAAGATTAAAACATGGATAGCAGAAATAACAGATTGCGAAATTGAATTAGAACCCGAATTTTTTTTATTAGGTATGATCAAAAAGAACATTAGGAATGATACAAAATACTTAATACTTCACATAATAATGGTGGCCAGACTAGCAGTAGCACAACTTTGGAAAACAAATAGATTTCCAACTGATCAGGAGCTAATACAAAAGATATATACATGCGCAGAAATGGACAAATTAACTTTAGAATTACAAGATAAGGAGGACTCAAAATATTTTAGAATATGGAATAGATGGTACCAGTGGATAAATCAAAGGAGACCAAATGGGTAGAGATGAAAATTGGATGAAATTATTAAAAGTAAAAGGAATGCACTGTCAGATAGATAGAAAATGAAATATGTCACTGTAGGTTTGTATATCTGTATATATATAATTAGTTAGTAGTTGAAGTTGATTATTGTACATGTATATGCAAAATTGTTTCTTGATAAGTTAACGTTTAACTTAATCAAGTCTTTGTATGTTTTAAATGTTTTTCTTTTAAGATTGAATAAAGTTTTGCTTTTTAAAATTAAAAAAAAAAAAGAATGTCATCTAATGATTGCTGGAATGTCTTATAAAATTCAGATGGTATGCCATCTGGTCCCGGTGTTTTATTGTTTTTTTGTTTCTTCCTTGCTTCTGTTAGTTCTAACATGGAAATCGGTCTATTCAATGATTCGGTATGGTTTTCTTTTAATTCCTGAATATTTATTTTACTTAAGTATTCTATAGTGTCTTCCTCTCGAATTTCTTTTTTTGCATATAGGTTTTGAAATAAGTCCCTTGCGATTCGTTTTTTATCCTCATTATTATGGTATATTTGTCCATCTTTGTCTTTTAATTGGTGTATCATTTTCTTCTCTTTTTCTTTTTTCAGTTTGTAGGCCAGCCACCGGCCAGTTTTATTTGCATGTTCAAACTGATTTTGTTTAGCCATTTTAATTTTCCTTGCTATCTCCGTTGTTGTAATTAGATTTATTTTATGTCTTATAAGGTTAATTCTCTCTTTAATTTCTTTGTTATGTGGCTCTTCCTGTAAATCTAATTCAGATTGTTGCAGGTGCGTCAATAAATTCTCTTTTGTTTGTTGTTTGTCTTTATTTTTTTTTTTGCTATGTAGGCGATTGTTAGGCCTCTTATATAAGCTTTGGTCCCATAGATTTTGAAGACTAGTATGTTCTTTTACATTAATTTGGAAAAATATTTTTAATTCTCTTTGAATCATTTCCATGTATTGTTTATCCTTTATGATGTCTTTGTCCATCATCCATCTTCTCCATGCTTGATGACCCTTCCATGTTATGACAATTGGACTATGATCTGCCCGTGTATTTGTTGCAATTTCTATTTGTTTGATATCTAATGAGCTCTGCTGTCATCGCGGCCATGTCGATTCTGGACCATGATTGATGCGGATTCAAATAAAATGTAAATTGTTTTTTATTTTGGTTGATTTCCTTCCAAGCGTCTTGTAGTTGGAGTTCTTGTAGCATATCCTGAAATGTGTCCGGTAGTGTTTTTTTCCTGGATTTATTTTTTTTACTACTTTGATAATCCTTCTCTATATCTACAATTGCATTATAGTCTCCGATGAGACTTTGTAAAATCCATATATTTCTGAATCTTTCTTGTGTCTCGTTTGTATTTGAATATGTGGCCACGAGTCCAGATGAATTCCTTGATTTTTTAGTTCCTGTTTTGATTTTAAGTCCCCTTGTTCATTCAAGATGTTTTTATACCTTATGATTTTTTCCAGTTCTAGAATGTTAGGATGTATTAGAGCTTCCATCGTGAATAGCCAGACCGGTATTTTCATTTAATGATTTTGTTTGACTTTTTCTCATACTGAAATCAGCGCATTTCTGATAAAATACCTTTGGAAGTATCTGTGTATTTTACTTATGCCATACCATATAAATGTGTGCCACCCCAATTGTAAGTCGTGTCCTTCTAACATCAATATTCTTTTGTTCCTCAGATTTATCCACTCCTTCACCTATGTGAGCACGGAGGCTAGTAGTACAGCTCCCAGTCTGGTAGCCCAACACCCCCTATTTTTGGTGTCTTGCAGCATTTTCAATTGGTTCTTGGTTTTTTGCCTTGCCAGACAAACTTTAGAATCTATTTGTTTAAGTCTTCAAAGAACTTTTTCCCTAGTTTTATTGGGGTTGCTTGGAATAAAAATAACAGTTTCAGTAGGATATTCATTTATGTTGTGGCTATCCTTCCAATTAACGACAACTGTAAATTTCTTCATTTTTCAAATCTATCTTTATTTATTGTAATACTGTAATGTAGTTGTCTTCTTTTTATAGTTATGCATCTTGCTGTTAACCAAATTCCAAAGGAATTTAACTTTTTTAGTTATCTGCATGTCCATCTTTTCTGTCAGTTCATGTTTCTGTTTGTTTATAAGATTCTTTGTCAAAATCTTAGTCTTTTCCTTGTTTATTTTTAGTCCTGCCACTTCGCCAAACTCTTCTATTCTTTTTATTAATTTAGGTCCCGTTTCTAGGGGTTCCTCCAAAATGAATACTAAGTTGTCTGCGAATGCTTGTACTTTATAATGTTTTTTTAAAAATTTCCAAACCTTTTATTTCTGGATCTTGTCTAATCTTTCTGAGCAAGACTTCCAGGGTTAGTATGAATAATAGAGGGGATAGTGGACATCCTTGCCTTAGCGCCTTTACTTATGCTAAATTTTTCTGTTGTCTTTCCGTTTAATTGTTTGGAATATATTGCTTGGATCGTATTTACAAAGTTTTCACCCTTCAATTGTAATGTCATAAACTCCCAGCTCATATTATCAAAAGCTTTTTGTGCATCCAAGAAGATCAATGCTAGCTGTTTTTCAGGATGGGCTTTGTAATATTCCAATATGTTCAAGATAATCCTCATATTTTTAAATTACTTTTAGGTAGGAATAATACTTTTAGGTATACATCTGATCAGGATGTATAAATTCGTTTAGGAATCTTTTTAATCTCTCTGAAATTATAGAGGCATATATTTTGTAATCTACATTTAATAATGATATTGATCTGTACTTTTTTATCTGTTGGGAATCTGTATCTTCTTTTGGTATTAATGTAATATAAGCTTCTGTCCATGTTTTGGGAAGTTTGGCCTTTGAATGTGATTTTTAACTTCCCTGTCCCTGATCTGACATCAAGTTAAAATTAGAATCTCAATATATTATTCTTATTTTGTCTTCGCAGTATACAAAGCCCAAAACGATCAGTTCCTGTTTGTGGACGTTGGGGAAAAAGCAACAATTGTGTGCAATTTTTCAAAAAACATTACCAAAGATGTAGCTAACATATATTGGTATAAAAGAGAAGAGACTCAACTAACGCTTTTAAGTAATAATTGTGGGTCTGCTGACAGCAAAAGAAAATTTAACTGCAAGACTGAAGCACAGGAGCTGACACTAGAAATTTTCGACACAAAAGTAGAGGACACTGGCTTATATCTATGTGCGGACAAATCCCAAAATTACTTTTCCTTAAACTTTGCTGATGCATTTTCTTTGATTGTGGGAGGTAAGTTGTCATTGTCAGCCATTCAATCATGTCTGACCCTTGGCCACTCTATGGATCAGCATCTCCATGCCCCTCTGTCTTGCACTGCCTCCTTCAGATCTGCCATGGTCATCCCAGTGTCATCTTTTATAGGATTCAATCAGCGGGTACTAGGGAAACCCCTTCTCCTTTTACTGTTGATCATTCCCAGCATAACGGACTTTTTGAGTGAGTCAGCTCTCATGACATGACCAAATTGTGATGGCCTCTGTTTGGTGATCTTGGCTTCAAGTGATTATTTTTTGTGAGGTTTAGTCTAGGACTTCTTTGTTCGTTATTTTTGCAGTCCATGGGATCAGGGGTGGGTTCTACTTACCTTTACTACTGGTTCGCATGCACAGAAGCGTTTTGGTGACATCGGGGTCAGTGGGCGGAGCCTCCCGCTGGTTTTACTACCGGTTCTATAGAACCAGTGCGAACCGGGGGCAACCCACCACTACATGGGATGCATAATAGTCACTTCCAACACCACAGTTCAAAGGCATCCACCCTTCTCCTATCAGGTTTTGCAGTCATAAGTAGCGTAAGTAGCCATAAGTAGGAGGTAAATAATGGATTTGACATGGAAATACAGATTAGCCTATTAGGGCTAAGATTCTGTTTAGCAAATCCACTTTAAAGTGGACAACAAAGCAGTTGTCCACTTTAACAATTAATTACAAAGTGTCATTTGTTTATTGAGTTGTCATCCCTTCCTCCTCCTCCCCTCCTCCTCCTCTTCATCCTCCTCAGACAGTTATACCTCAAGCAGCTGGATGATGATTTTACAACCTTCTGCACAAGACCAGGCAATACAGAGTGGCAGCCGGCTGGCTTGTGTGGTTCACGGAGTTTCCAACTGGATCCAGATATCCTGGGATGCCTCTCATGTTCTCCAAGATGGACAGACTCTTTTAATGAAAAACCACAGTGGTTCCTTAACATTTGTCAGCATCCTTTACATCCCTGAAAACTCTTCCATCGGTGGGAAGGAATTTATCTGCAAAGCCAAATTCAATTCATCTGGCATGTCCATGAATCTGAGCACCACACTGTATGCAGGTAAACTATTTCCTATGTCCATGATAAAATGGTGGTTCTTGTTCACTCACAAGGTTTGAAGTGGCATTTCAGTGAATCAGTTTTCTAATGCCATGAACATTACACATTGTCTGGAATACTCCTTGATCGCCAATCTGACCATGAAAAAGGTCATGAGATAAATCAGAGTGTTGTAAAACAACTTATCTGCATGAGCAATGCTGAAGTAGGTGAAAGTAATCAGCAGAGAAGGATCCTCTTTCCACTCCATTTCTCCAAATTTGTAAAATGAGGAGCAAGATCGAATTGATTTAAGTTTACTAAGTAGTCATGACTAAACCAATTTCCTTTCTCTCTCCCTACTTCCCACAGAAACAAGGACTTTCCATACAAATGACTTTCGACATTACGCAATACCTTTGTCTGTCATAGGAATACTGGCATTTCTGCTACTAATTGTGATCTGGCTTTGGATTCGATGCTGCCCTTCTAGGCTTGGTAACATTAGGAAAATATATCCTATATCAAAATATGTCCTATTGCAAGACATTCTGGCTTGAAAAATAGGAGTATTCATATGCTAAGGCTTAATATGACAGCTAAGGTGGCTAGAGTGTAAGTTAATCCTTCTGGGATCCAGTTTCAGTTACGGGGATCAAACAAAGTCAAGATGGTAGCCATCATCACATGCTCAAAGCCCTCCTCCACTTGAGGTGCTCTGTGCAACCACCATTGATCCTTTCTGGGGCTTTCCCTGCTGTTATTGATTGAAATAATTATTAAGATCGACCCTCCAGGGAGCTTCAGAACAATGTACAGATAAAGCAAATTCAGCAAGGTCAGAAAATCACAATAGAATTAAAGTAAAAAGACCCGAGGAAAGACATTTTTTGTATGACATTCAATTTATGCACCTCAGAACTAACTTCCAGTTGGGCAGAAAAAACACCAAGTCTGTCTTTTAGCTTCTTAGGGTAGAAGGTCAGGCAATAGAGCTTCTGATGTAATAAAGAATTGATGGCCTATTCGTTGGCAAGAAGGCATTGCTTTTCCATAATCTTTCATAGGCCAAAGTGGCCTTGGAAGCTTGGGAATTCTTTGACAAAACCTAGTAGGATAATTAATACCAGTGATACAGTATATGATCTTTGTAGGAGATTCAGAACAATATATCTTTTATAATACTTTTTAAAATGGGGGGAGACTAAAACATTTTGAGAGAGGGGGGAGGGAGGGAGAGGGGAGAGAGAGGCGGGGGGAAGCAACAAAGGAGGTAATCCCAATTCTTTCATGGTATCATTCCTCTGTCTCTGTTGCAGTTCAATCCCAAGATTTAAAATTATGATTCTGTTTATTGATTTGATTTGATTTATATATATAAAATATCTCTGGGCATAAGCACAAGAGATAAGCACAGAGCCTTCAAGAGCCCAGGGCATCAAGAGAAAAGTCCAGGTAAATTTTAAAATAAAAGAGAGAAAAAAGCAAAGAAAATGTTATTTAAAAAAACACGTTTCTTTTTGCCCATAAGGTTTCCAGCCCAAGGACTCAGTGCCACCAGCTTTAGAGACATCACAGGTATGTCTGTTTGCTACTTTTCCCTTTTTGGACAATATTTCAAGTTTTGCTATTGTTTTTCCTAATGGTTATTGGTAGTCCTGTAGATTTAGTCATATGTCTGATGTCTTCTAATGCATGGCGCATTCAAAAAAGGAGTGTCTCTATTTGGGTAGGTCAAGAAGATTTAAGAAATATCTAATTATTATTATTATTTATTGGATTTATATGCCGCCCTTCTCCTGAAGGACTCAGGGCAGCTCACAACAATAAGAAACAGAAAATACAAAAGTTAAAAGACATATTAAAACAGAATATCCAATAAATAAGGTTAAACGTGGGAATACCAATTCAAATTTAAGATTTAAGAATTTAAAAAGCTACAAAATCAGTTTAGAGTCAACCCAGGCCCGCCCATTGGAAGAGCCAGATCTTCAAGGCCCGGCAGAAGGTTCGGAGGTCGGGGATTATACGGAGCTCCAGGGGTAACGTATTCCAGAGGGTAGGGGCTCTCACAGAGAAGGCTCTCCCCCTAGGGGTCACCAGTTGACATTGTCTAGCTGAAGGTACCCTGAGAAGGCTAACTCTGTGGGAGCGAACCGGGCGATGGAAGGCTACCAGTGGCAGGAGGTGGTCTCGCAAGGACTCTGGTCCTAGGCCACGTAGGGCTTTAAATGTGATCACCAGCACCTTGAATTGCACTCGGAAGACAACCGGGAGCCAATGCAGACTGCGAAGGAGTGGTGTAACATGGGAGTACCGAGGCACCCCCATGACAACCCGCGCGGCCACATTCTGCACCAGTTGAAGTCTCCGAGTGCTCCTCAAGGGCAGCCCCATGTAAAGTGCATTGCAGTAGTCCAAACGAGAGGTGATGAGGGCATGAGCAACTGTGAGTAAGGCATCTTGGTCCAGAAAGGGGTACAATTGGTGAACCAGGTGCACCTGGACAAAGGTCCCCTTGGCTACGGCAGTCAAATGATCTTCCAAGTTAAGCCGTGGGTCTAGGAGGACTCCCAAATTGCGTACCTTCTTGAGGGGGTCAACACCTCCCACCCCAGGGATAGCGATGGGACATAGTGGACAAAATGGGGTGCCGGTAACGACAGCCACTCGGTCTTGTTGGGGTTGAGTCCAAGTCTGTTCGTCCCCATCCAAACCCGTATGGCCTCCAAACACCGGGACATCACGTCAAGGGCATCGTTGGGGTGATGCGGAGTGGAGATGAAAAGTTGGGTATCATCAGCATATTGATGATACCGCACCCCAAATCCCCAGATGATCTCACCCAGTGGCTTCATATATATATTGAACAGGAGAGGCGAGAGAACCGATCCCTGTGGCACCCCACAAGGTAGGGGCCTAGGGGTCGACCTCTGCTCCCCTGCCAGCACAAATTGCGTACGACCAAGAGGTAGGAGGAGAACCACTGAAAAACAGTGCCTCCCACTCCCACTCCCAACCCCCTTAGCTGTCGCAGTAAGATACCATGGTTGATAGTATCAAAAGCTGCTGAGAGGTCAAGTAAGACCAGGACAGAGGAGTAACCCCTATCCCGGGCACGCCAGAGATCGTCTATCAATGCGACCAATGCCGTTTCTGTGCTGTGATCAGGCCTGAAGCCGGACTGAAACAGGTCCAGGTAATCCGCTTCATCCAGGAATTGTGGGAGCTGACATACCACCGCACTTTCCATAAGGCAAAGGTTAGAAACTGGGTGATAGTTCTTAAAGAGAGCCAGATCCAAGGCAGGCTTCCTGAGGAGGGGTCTCACCACCGCCTCCTTCAAGACAGAGGGGAATAATAAATAAGTTAATAAATCTGCAGACTGGGTTCCTTATTTCTGGCTGTGAGAAAGAAGGGAAAATGCAGACTTCTTGTAAGATGGCACCCCAATTCATATACTCCTTTATATGTCTTATATATTTATAACAGCATAGTTAATACACCTGAATGCTTAGAATTAAACCTACCTGAGTATAGTTTGGCTAGCCAGGGATCACCAAGATGGCTGGCTGCCTCTGTGAAAGGAATTTTTTTGGGCGGTGTTATCTTACCTGTGGGACACCTGAATGCCAGTAGGCAATTGGGGAAGGCTCCTTTCCTGTCCCAATGCAGTTTATTTACTCACGGGAATCGAGACACTGAGCTGCCAGCCTCAGCAGAGCGTAGGCTCAGTGTCTTACCAAGTGAGCCACTGCATCCCCTGGCTACATTAATATTTTCTTGTTACAACTCTGAATTATTATTATTATTTTAATAATCACTTAATTATTACAGGAGGAAATTTGCTATTCTCATCTGGTGTTTCATTCAAATAACGAGGAGTGGGAGAAGACAAGACAAACAACTTAATAAACAGATGTGAAGATCTGAGCAACCAAGGAAAACTGATATGCAGAAACCAGGATGAAAATTATAACTCACCTTTAGAAGATGGGATTAGAAACTCAGATCTGGGGTTTTGACAGAATGTGACGTTAAGATTTGATTTTTCCCTTTTACAATGTAAATAATTATCTATTTTACAAACTGTCAATAAGGGAAATGAGTATTAATATATTTTTGTAATAAAGGAATTCTTCCACATAAACCACTGGTTTTCTCATCTTTTTTGGCAAATGGGGAAGACTTTTGTATATTATCTGATGACAAGGACTTAATAAATTGAAATCTTGCACTCTTTTGTGATTTTGAAGTAACTTAATAAAGGTACAGTACCACATTAATATATTTTTTTTTCAGTTCAATAGCTACATCATTTTGGTTTTTTTTTTTAAAAAAAAGAAAAGATCACTCCACATACAATGATAGCAGTAACCATTTATTCTTTATCAGTTACTTTCCTGTGAACTGAGCCCCAATATTCCTAGTAGAAAAATTCCTTATCTATTTTATCTGTACTTGTAAAACTTCCTTTTCATAACTAATCATTACGAGCTAGATGTTTGGAAACCATTGCACAACAGTATCACATATTATACTAGTCCTGGTGGAATCACATTATTATGGGATCCCACTCCAGAGTAATTGAGGAAAGTTTTTAATATTTTATTTTATTATTTATTTATTTGACTTGTATGCTGCCCATCTCACTGTGAGGCGACTCCACTATGTTATGTTATGTTTCTCCCAGTTTATTTATTTATTTGTTTATTTGTTTATTGGTTCGATTTATATGCTGCCCTTCTCCGGAGACTCAGGGCGGCTTACAATGCATTAAGCAATAGCCTTCATACTTTTATATATACCTGCTTAGTAGGGCTTTTGCCCCCCCCCCCAAGTGGTGTTCTTTTTATATATATATATATACAAAGTCAGCTTATTGCCCCCACAATCCGGGTCCTCGTTTTACCTATCTCGGAAGGATGGAAGGCTGAGTCAACCTTGAGCCTGGTGAGATTTGAACTCGCAGTAATTGCAGGCAGCTGGCAACTAAGTGCTACTTAACAGTACTTTAGTCCGCTGCTCCACCACGGCTCTTGACTTGACAGTTCTCTTGCACTACCTCACCCATTCTGAAATTGGGGCTGGACTAACCTTCTCATACCCATTCTAAAAATAACTCCAATTCTTTTTTTGGAACTCCATGTTCCTAAGAAATGCTTAAATATTTCAAGAATGAATTCTTTGCATGGAGGTTTGCTCAGTCTGGAGTCTGCTGCATAGTTGCTCCTGGCTGTCCCAGGCAATGCAGAATAAAGTGCTGCTGGAATACAGTAGTCATAGCATACATCAAGGAAACTATGATTTGACCTTTTCTGTGTCAACTCACTAGCATTTCAGATGGCTAATATTAGCTTTGCCAAAGAGTAGCAACACATGAAAGTGTCACAGTACTTGTGACCTAAGTTAGTTTCATTATATCTATGACTCCCTTTCACACAGAATAGAACAACCACAGAGAAGAAAGAAAGAAAAACCATCTGTTTAAACGATAGATATTTTTCTGAGGAAAAAGATAGGATAGTGAGCTTGCATCAAACAGAGCCAATTTCATCTAGTGGTTAAGGTCCCAGACTAGAAGACAGGAGATCACCTTAAGCAAAAAAAGTGGGCTGGGTGACCTTGGGTCAGGCACTCTCTCTCAGCCCAGCTCACTTTAAAAGGTTGTTGTTGTGGTGAAAATGGGAGGAGGAAGGAGTATTAGGTTTGTTTGCCACATTTATTATAATGAAGTATAAAAATAATAAAGGTAGGATTTTAAAAAATCTAATCTATATACCTGTGTTTTCCCCAAAATAAGACCCAGTCTTATTTTCTTTTGGGTGCCGAAATAAAGCACTAACACTTATTTTTGGGGGATGTCTTTTTTCCCCCCCACATGTACGGGAGGCCATGGCGGGGCAGGAGGCCGCATAGTGTGTCAGTGCTGCTATCACGAGGCAAGGGGTAGAGCTGCCCCACGTGACCTGTACCAGTTTACCTCAGGGCCCCCACAGCCAGACCACCCATGCCCTGACACCTGCCTTGCCTCATAGTGGTGGCTCTGGCAGCCTTGTCCAGCAGAACACCATGTAGCCGCCAGCCCACTTCTGCTTGCTCACAATCTCAATGGAACAGGAGGCTGAGCGACAGCTCAGTGCTGCAGCCACAAGGCAGAGTGTGGACGCCTGGCTGTGGGGGCCCTGAGGTAAACTGGTGCAGGGCACGTCGGGCAGCTCCACCTCCCTCTCGTCTCACCTCATGTTGGCAGCACCATGAGCAATCAGACAGAATGGGCATGTGGGCAGCTGCACAGGCACTTAAGTAGGGCTTATTTTGAGGGTAGGGGTTATATTATCTGCATGCATAAAAAGCATGCTAGGGCTTATTTTCAGAATAGGTCTTATTTTGGGGGGAAACAGGGATAGTAAAAAGTAAATTACAGAGAAAGAGAGATTTGCTTATTGAGGATGGGATCTTCTGCTTTCCAAATTTGCCCCCTTGCACCCATCTTGCAAAAGAAGGGACAGTAAAAGAATGCTGTCCAGTTTCTGTCTGGAAGGGTTCCTTCACCATGAATAGCAGGGGAAGTTTTTGTCCTCCCTGTACTTAATTTCTATTTCCTGCAAGAGTTTTGCATCTTCTAATTCTTTCCATGTCTCCAGGCTTTCACATGGAAAAATGAGCATCCTCAGCAATACATTGAGACAGTTGGTCAGTCTTGTTGGGAACAAAAGGAAATGTTCTCTGCAAATCTAAAGTAACCAGAACATCATCAGATGGCATATTGTCTTTCCCAGACCTTCCCTTATTCGCTCTAGATAAAACGGTGTGAGCATGAGCCACATTCCACAAAGAGTTTCTCAGTTACAACTTAGAGATATTGACTGATGAGGTAACAGGAGCCAATATACCATAGATATTCCTGCACATTCAAATTCTGACCTGCTTTAAGGCACAAGGTTGTAATTATAGCCTCCCATTTTAGGGTCAGTTTCAGGAAGAACTGAAGGAGGGGAAAGGGGGAGGTAGGATAATAAAAGATCTGATGGCCTTGAAGGAACACTTCATGTACATACCTCATCACTCTGAGATCACAATCTATCACTGAATATATTTATTTTTGTCTAGTGAAGTGTTTGAGTGCTGCAATGGTGCTGGATTGGATTGTTACTTGTTTTCCTTAATGCTTTCTTAATCAGAAAATGCATTATATTGGTACTCTATTAAGAGCTTGGACAATTACATTTAAGGCTGAGAAGAGATCTGATATTTAACAATAGCAATTAACTAGCCTGGACCTTCCATGCAGCCAAACTTGGGGGATTTAGTAACATGGTAGAAGTAGAGCAACATATTTCTTCTCATCTTTTTTTATGCAGAAAGACAACAGGAAATGAAACTAATAGCTTGCACATCAAAAGCCATTTTTAAATAATTGCTGTCCATTTCTAAATTCTAAGGAGACCACAGATACCTAATAAGGCAGAAACCACAACTGGAAACAATATGAACAAAATAGTTCTATCAAAAGTCTTCTTTCCCTTCTTTGGTGTCTGGATAGTTCTGTTCTGTTCTGTTCTGTTTTTGTTTTTTGTTTTGCTTTTGTTGGATCTCCAAGTCCATTTTCTTAATTCTCCTCAGCCCAAATTGGTCTTAGGAAATTGTTCTCTGCGCCTGTCTATGCTCCACATCACCTGTGTAACATGTACTGATTTTAATGTCTAGAATTTAGAACTCTTATACAATC
Source organism: Arizona elegans (assembly GCA_022577455.1). Taxonomy (NCBI): domain Eukaryota; kingdom Metazoa; phylum Chordata; class Lepidosauria; order Squamata; family Colubridae; genus Arizona; species Arizona elegans. The sequence goes on along the minus strand of JAKOOJ010000002.1, from coordinate 104,506,401 downwards.
CTTTCTTTCAATTGTTCTCTGTTCCTCTTCATTTGTAAGCTGGAACTCAACAAAACATGTTTCAATTAAGCATGGTCTTCCTCCTAAGAGTTGTGCTCCATCTTTTGCACTCACCACAGGAGTCTGAAACCAAATGTATGAAACAGCGGCATCAGTGATGGAGTCATCGTGTAAACATCTGATTGTTAAAAACCTTTAACGTGCTGTGTTTTTATTATGTCTTATAACTTATAGTAGCCTATCCTCCAGGTATTTGATGAAATTTGCTCCTTAGTGCTTTATTCAGTTCTGAATGAAAAGGCTAAATAATTTTATTTCTGTTAACCCTGAAATTTTAAATCATAGTTCATATTGATATAATATTCTCTTTTTCCTATCTTTAATGGACCTAATTTATGTAAACATCAGAATGTTAATCTCTAGATAATACTGTATAAATACTACTGTATTGAAGTAATGTGCTGGGTATGTTTTATAACAATGTAATAATAAAATAAAATGGACAAATGTGCCTGCAAAAATAATAAAAAATAAAATAGAGATCTCCAACAGTGGTGACAATTTAGGAACAGAAAGATGTGGAGCTGCTGCTGTTTTCAAACTGGTTCACAAATTTTTTCCAAAAGTTCCTTCTGTATGATAACTTATACACTTTGTGAACTCCACAAAGAATGGCATAATATCAGTTTACCAAACAAACAACAACAATAAACAGGAGTTTACTGTAGAATGCATTAGTAGTCTAATTTGTAAATGAAAATTATTTATAAGGATAAATCCAGCTGCATTTCTTAGCAAAACACTTTGGAAAAAAGTGAATTTTGATAATAACTTTTAATCATGTAAACTCACTTGGGGAAAATGTTCGGTTTGCTTAAGAAATAAATTCAAAAACCTACTGTATAATATCTACACTAAGATAAAGACACTACAAACCTTGATTCTAAGCAAAATAGAAATAATTTTCAGTTTAATGTAGTAAACACAGAGACAATACCTTTGAATCCCATTTATATGTAGCGATACTTCTCTTAGTACCATTCTGTGACCATTAGCTCTCTCATAGAGCCTTCCCTTCAAATTCAATTTGTTATTGTTGGGGTCGACCATCACATATTCTTCCTTCTTCATTGATTTGTTGAAAGAAAAGTACAAGGGTGGAGGAGGACAGGAGCACCTCCAAGGTCCCTTCCAACTCTGTTATTCTGAGGATAAGAACAAAGAGAAGCAAGTGAAGGGAGAATGAGGAGGATAAGAGAAAAAGGAGATGGACATGAAAGAAGAAGACAATGAGGCGGAAGAGGAGGAAGAGGAGGAAGGACAAGTAGGAATTGGAGATGGAAAAGAGAAAGAGGAGGCGAAAAAAGAAAAAGTGATGATGGGCAGTTGTTAAGTGCTAATACATCAGGCTCCCCATCTGCAAAACTCTCTGCCTCAGAGGTTATATACATACTTTTTCCACAGCAGTGAAATATTCCTCTATGCAAGAGAGTTAACTCAGTTGGAATTAATGTTATGCAGTGACACTTGATTTTCTGTTACACTTTGGTTAGCTTTCAGCTTTCTTTCCTGTGTGAAGTTTTTCCACATATATAACTTTTGAACATGACTTTGAATCATCCTTTTAAAAAAAAAGGAAAAAAATTAAAATAATTTTTATAAGTTCTGGGAAGTCAGCCCAACTCCAATCTCAGTTGGTGAGCTTACAAGTTAGGGAAGAGTTGGAGAAAATTTGAATTTTCTCTCTTCAATTGGAGAGGTGTAGTGACCACTTGAAGCTGAGAGAGGGAGATGTTGGTGGAAATATCACTATCACCATTCAGCAGTCAGAGAAGCCTCCAGATGGTCTTCACTTCCCACCACACCTGTTTTGTGTTGGATCCCAAAAAAGAGAAGCAACTTTTCAAAGGGCAGCATCTGAGAATGGCAGAACTACTTGGACAATTATGATGGTGTCCAACAATTAAGATTAATATTCTGCCGAGATTATTATACCTGTTCTAGACAATCCCAATAAAATTGGGAAAAAATATTTTGAAGACTTAAATAAAGATGATATTGAGATTTGTATGGCAAGGAAAAAAACCGAGAATGTTGTTATTAGTTGCGAAGTAGTGTCCGACTCATCGTGACCCCATGGACAATGTTCCTCCAGGCCTTCCTGTCTTCTACCATCCTTTGGAGTCCATTTAAGCTCACACCTACTGCTTCAGTGACTCCATCCATTCTCTGTCATCCCATTCTTCTTTTGCCCTCAATCTTTCCCAGCATTAGGTTCTTCTCCAGTGAGTCCTTCCTTCTCATTAGGTGGCTAAAATATTTGAGTTTCATCTTCAGGATCTGGCCTTCTAAAGAGCAGTCAGGGTTGATCTCCTCTAGGACTGACCAGTTTGATCGCCTTGCAGTCCAAGGGACTTGCAGGAGTCTTCTCCAGCATCATAGTTCAAAGGCCTTGATTCTTTGGCACTCAGCCTTTCTTATGGTTAAAAAATGTTACAAGATGTTAAAAGTAGAGGAGGTTTCGGTCTTCCAGATTGGGAACTATACTACCAAGCATCGGTACTTACATGGGTGAAAGAGTGGGTCAATCTGAGGAATATAAGGCTATTAACATTGGAAGGTCATGATCTGCAATTCGGATGGCATGCCTTCTTACGGTACGCGAAGGGCAAGATACACAGCTATTTCCAGAGGCAATACATTAGAAATGCATTACTGCTAGCATGGACCAAAATCAAAAAACAAAACTACTTGAAAGTGCCAGTATGGTTATCTATAATGGAGGTGTGGATATATCCTGCTGTCATAAATATGAATAAAATTATAAGATATAAGGACATATTAAATGAAAGGGGAGAACTAAAAACAAAACAAGAACTAAAAAGATTAGGGATTGACCTATCATGGTGGCCACAGTTATAGATACAATCTAGGTATGAAAAAGAGTATGGGTTTTATAACAAACCAAATGAGGTAGTCCAGATTCTAATGGGAACAGATGAAAAATTAATCAAGAGGATATACAATTATTTATTAACTTTCAAATTGGAGGGAAAACAAGTAAAAGAAACTATGATAATTTGGGCTAAGAATTTTGGCTATACAATAGATTTGGACAGGAGGCAGAAATTATGGAATAGAAATCATAAACCCACAATGTCAACAGCGTATAAAGAAAACCTCTATAAAATGTTTTATAGATAGCATTATTCACCTGCAAGATTAGTGAATATTTATAAAAATAAATCTGTTAAATGTTAGAAATGCAATCAAATCAAATGCAATCAAATACCAGGCTCATATTATCATATGTGGTGGACATGTCCCAAAGGGGAAAAAAAAATACTGGAAGAAAATACACATATGGCTGGAAACTATGACAAAATAACATATAGATTTGAAACCTGAGATATTCCTGTTGGGCATGCTTCCAGGAAACTATAATAAGGGTAACACATATTTAATTTTACATATCCTAACAGCAGCCAGGATTGTATATGCACAATACTGGAAAAATTTAGAAACCCCTACAGATGATAATATAATCAAAAAAATTCTGGAATGTGCAGAAATGGATAGGTTAACTCTAAAAATCAAAGGAAAAGAAGATTCGGAATATTTTATAACCTGGGAACTATTCTACAAAGGGTTAATTGACAGATACTGAGGTTAGAGGAGTGGATTTATGTGAAATATGGACTACATGAGAAAGAAAAACTGATGAGTAAATATTTTGATGGTTATATAATTGATACTATAATGGAAGATAGTATACTTTTCAATAACATTTATATTATCATATATATGTTTATATGCATATGATTATAATGATTATAATGATGTTTATATGTTAACACTTTGGACACCTAAAAAACACACTGTTCAACATAGAAATGGAATATGTGATACAAACCAATTAAAAAAAAATTATGACGGTGCCCAACCTTTGCTGTCTGCATTTGTGGTCTCACACAAAGTTCAGGAAGTGAGGACTTGGTAAGCTTTCTGGTGTGAAAGACCTGCAATGTTATGTTTGAAGTTACTTCTTGTGTACAAAAATGCCAGGCAGAACTTACCCACAACATACATTTACACCAGTCAGGGAGAACAATCAATAAAACGATTTCACATAAAAAAAAAGCAATAGAAATATGAGTTAAACAACCATTCCAGTTATTTATCCAACCATGGTTTAAAATGCTGACTTGCTGTAATAGTGAAAAAAACCATTAGTTGTCTATGGATGGCTTTGTTATTAGTTTGTTTTGCCATGTAACCCCCTTCCCCCCCCGTATTTTCCTTTCTTTAAATGGAAGCAAGATTGGAAGGCCATGTCAAATTACCCAGGTAGTTAATGACATGATGTCCACTATTGAACAGCTGAGGATGATGGGAGACATGATCCAATATACCTGCCAGACTGGGGAAGGCTGATCTGGATTTAACCTCAAGTCTAGCTATGTGTCATACCAGATTCTTGGACTCAGGTTGCCCATAAAGATCCTGAGGAAGTCAACAGGGACTTAGAGGGGGGGATTTTCCTTTGCAAACTCTATTGAACGCAGGCTGACCACTTCTGCAAGCAGCTTGGGTCACAGATATGTTCCAAATAATTTCAGTCAGACTGATACCTCTGACTGAGTCAATGTCTCTATTTTGGGGGTTGTGGGTTGTTGTTTTTATCTTTTGTTGTGACAACCTTGCAGATATTTTCATCCAGTGTATATGACCTCAGACCAAGAGCTTATGCAAAAGTTTATCTGGCATTCTAAATTTTAATAAGGGCAATACCTAAGAGTCCTTCTTCCTCTCTTCACCAGTAGCACCAACCTCTGATGTTGCTGCTCAGACTTTGAAAGATGGAGTGTTGCTCAAAGAAATACCAGGGCTATATTATTATGCTCATGACGGTAGTCAAACTGCTTAGAATAGCCTTGCCCAACCTGGGCATGGATTTGATATCCATGCCTGGATGAGAAGGAAGATCATTTAAAGGCCATCAGACATCAGTTCTACTATGTACACCAGGAAATTAATTCCACAGGAAGGCTAAAGTTGCTGTTATTGTGATTGGCTATAATAATATAATCTTTCAATTTAATTGTGCTTCATCTCTTCTCCTTAGGGAGGCAACTTCCTGTGTCACTTCTGAATTTTATCTTGTTCTGCACTTAAAAAATGTTTCAGCTCCCTATTACTAGTAGTGTTCTCCAAGACAGTGTTTTAGGTCCAACACTCTTCATACTTTACATAAGTGTTTTAGGTCCAACACTCTTCATACTTTACATAAATGACCTTTGCGATCATATTAAAAGCAACTGTGTTCTCTTCACTGATGATGTTAAACTATTCAACACCATCGACAATGCAACTACCCTTCAAAAAGACCTTGACTACATGTCAGATTGGTCTAACAAGTGGCAACTTCAAATCTCAATCAACAAATGCTCTGTCTTGCACATTGGTAAAGAAAAATCAAAACATAAAATACAAATTGGATGGATATGACCTTGTAGATGATCCTTACCTGTCAAGGACCTTGGAGTACTCACTTCTAAAGATCTAAGTGCCAAAGCCCACTGGTACAACATTGCCAAAAAGGCATTAAGAGTGGTTAACCTAATATTGTGTAGCTTCTTCTCTGGTAATATTGTACTACTAACTAGAGCATACAAAACATTTGCTAGACCAATTCTTGAATACAGCTCATCTGTCTGGAACCTGCACTGCATATCGGACATAAATATAATTGAGAGAGTCCAGAGATATTTTATGAGAAGAGTCCTTCATTCCTCTACCTGCAATAAAAGACCTTATGCCACCCGACTTTAAATTTTGGGCTTAGACAACTTAGAACTAACCGACTTTGGTCTGACTTAAGTGTAGTACATAAAATTATCTGCCATAATGTCCTTCCTGTCAATGACTACTTTAGCTTCAACCACAACAATACACAAGCAAATAATATATACAAACTCAAGGTAAACCACTCCAAACTCGATGCAGAAAATATGACTTCAGTAACAGAGTTGTCAATGTCTGGAATGCACTACCTGACTCTGTGGTTTCTTCCCTAAACCCCAAAAATTTAACCTTAAACTGTCTACTGTTGACCTCACCCCATTCCTAAGATTTCTGTAAGGGGCGTGCATAACAGTGGTGGGTTGCTCCCGGTTCGCAAGAACCGGTAGTAAAAATTTGTAGTAGTTCAGAGAACCGGTAATAACATTGGCTGGCCACGCCCCGAACCAGTCCCTGGCCCGGTCGCCACTCACTTACCCTGGCCACCTCATCAGAGGCTTTTTTAAAAAAAACTTTTAAAAGCATTTTTTCTACAATCTCTTCAGTTGAAAAAATGCTTTTAAAAGTATATTTTAAAAAAGCCCTTGATGATCGTGTGGCTCAGCTGGGATCATCAGAGGCTTCTAAAAACATTTTTTTTCTGCAACCTCTTCTGCCAAAGAGGTTGTAGAAAAAAAATGCCTTTAAAAGCCTCTGGCGATCCCAGCTGAGTTGCCTGATCGCCAGAGGTTTCTAAAAGCATTTTTTTCTGCAACCTCTTAAGGTTGTAGAAAAAAATGCTTTTAAAAGTTTAAAAAAAAGTTGGCCACATCCACCCAGTCACATTACCTCTCCACCAAGTAACGCCCACAAAATAAGCCATGCCCACAGAACCAGTAGTAAAAAATTTTAGAACCCACCCCTGGTGCTTAAGTGCACCAGCGTGCCTACCGTCCCTGTCCTAATATTCCTTTTTACTCTTACTCTTTTCATGTATTCAAAAAGTTATGTTTATACTTTTGCATAGATAACAGTTCCTGCATATGTTCCTATCACCCATCTCCTCCCACTTATGACTGAATGACTATAACATTGTTGCTTGTAACCTTACTATTTATATTGTTTCCTAGTATGATTTGATTGCTTATTTGTACACTATGACTATTATTAAGTGTTGTACATTATGATTCTTGACGAATGTATCTTTTCTTTTTATTTACACTGAGAGCATATGTGCCAAAGACAAATTTCTTGTGTGTCCAATCACACTTGGCCAATAAAGAATTCTATTCAATTCTCTTCTATATGTCTATCAGTGTCATCTTCCTTGTGCTGTACACCAAATTGCAACTATCAGTTTTAATACAAATTTGTTCCAAGTGGACAAAAGATGAAAAATTCTCTTGTCTTTCTCCTTCAGGAGGCACAGCACTTCAGGGATGAATAAGGGAACTGGACAAGATGTATACACATGCAGAGAAAAAACAAACACAGATTCATAAAAGAGACAGGGCAATGTAGATGTTTGAGTGCTGTATGAACCAGGAGAATGTTTTTCTTTTTCTCCCAAATTAAGCCTGTATGAATGATATACAATATCTCTCCTCTGTTCACTGAGCATGAACATATGTATATTGCATGTATGGAGAGTGTGCATCAATGAAGAGTGTGTATCACTGTGTAATTGGAGGAACAAATGAATACATGGAAGTTCAAACATGGAAAGAGAAATGTAGCAGCTGGACTTTAATAGATGTATGTACAAGTCAAACAAACATATGTGAATTCCACGTTCAATTATACTCCTGTGTGTTCCTGTTTACACGATCAAAACTCCGTTCCTAGGTCAGTTACTACCTGCTGTCCTTGTGTGGCCATGCCAGGAAACTACTCTGACATAATTACAGTGCTTTACTGGATCAAGCACCTATGAATGCTTGCTAGTAAAAGGTCGTTTAGTTGAACAGTCAGCTCTGGAAATGATGGTCTGCATTACAGTATATAGCATTGTATGAGTTTTTTTTTTTATGAAAACAGTTTGCATGCTAGAAAACATTGATGCTAGTCTAACTTTTCCTCTCTTCTCTCCCCACCCCCTCTCTCTCTCTCTCTCTCTCTCTCTCTCTCTCTCTCTCTCTCTCTTTCTTTTCTTTCCCTAGGAGCTTCAGCAGGAGATGGGGAGGCAAGGCAGAGAATCACCTGAAACAGATGGTACCTTGTTGTGTTTAGAAACATGAGAGGTCTCCATCTGCCTTCTCTTTTTTGGAAGATGCTTCAAGGAAGAATAGCATAGCTAGCCATTGAGATCATATTTACCAGCCACTGACAGAAGTGGTGGGTAAGATCCTATCATGTGTGTTAGGCTAGAAAGAAGCAGTACAAATTGAGTGATTGAACATGCAGCTGTTTAACCCAAAGAAACATTTATGTGGGTAGTTTGACACGGGGCACACCGAGAGGAAGAACAGAATGGGAAGAAATTGGGTGGGAAGAATCTAGAGTGAATAGTCCTGGGCATCAGCCTCTTCCTTCCACTCCACCAAATACGTAGCCTTCTGCCTCAGATCCTTGGCTTATTTTTTGCTCCCTTCCTTGTAGGAAAAGGTACAAGAAATGCAGCATAAAAAGCTGCATCATCAAGGCTGCTGCATCACCAGGAAACATGAACGGATGTCATAATGAATCAGATATCTTTTCTTCTTAATGTCTCTCTCACAACCACAGGCATCGGAAGAGGGAAAATGTTATAGTCATCAGGCCAAATAAAGTAATTAAATAGTGTGCAGCACACACAGAGCGTCAGTTGGGCAGAGCCAAGTCTCCAATCTTTTATTATCAGTGAATCCAACTGGCAGTCTGCCTCCCCCATGCCATACTTCACTAATCTCAAAGTACCTAAGCACTAGAGGGCCTTTACTCTGGCACGATGTGATGCCCTCCCCCCAGCTGTCCTTGAAGACCAATACAGGGAGATTTCCCATCCAGAGACAATGCCACCCCCTGGACATCATCATACAGAAACAATAGAGCAGGCACTCCTCCGGTGTCTGCATTATAAAGACATTTGTACTATCCTCATCTCACAATTATTACATAAATATCCAGAGTGCACAGGACAATTTGTTGTGGTCTGTTGGCCGCCAGCCTCTCCAGCAACCAAATCAGATGAGGAGGCAGCTTGGGAGTCAGGGCCAGCATCAAGGCAACCTGAGAGCTCCAAGGGGTAAGAGGAAATGGAGCTGTCAGAGACAGAGACAGAGGCAGAGCCTGGGCCATCCATCAGTCCTCAGATCAAGAGTCAACAGGTAGCTGATGAAGAAGAGGAGGAACAGCTGGGTCCAGTGCCTGACCCATGGATGCGCAGAATGCAGAGGAGAGGAGAGCAGTGGAAATCTATGGGCCAATCCTTGGGACGGAAGAGCCACTGCTGCTAGCGAAGCCCCACCCTAGCTCTGGGGGATAAAAGGCAGGGGGCGAAGATGAATAGGTGTGGCTGACAACTATTCATCTCCCTGCCGGACAGACTTGTTAGCCTGCTGTGAGAGAAAGAGAGACTTTTTGCAGGAGCTGCTGGCGCTCCGAATAAAGGAATCATTGATTTAACTACAGAGAGTTTCTCATGTTTGGGAGCCAGGTCAGAACACAATTCTGAACCTCCCTGCTGCTTTCAGATACTAACCAGGTACAACATATAATGTTGCCACATTCTGCGCAGAAGTGCTTAAATTCATCAGATGGTGACATGCACCATAAAGACTAGCCCTGAACCAATCTTAAAAAGCATCAACTTATCATACTAGAGTTCTCTACTATGATAAGATTTAATTTGCCACACACTAACTTCTATGCTCCCCTATACCATCTCATGCTCTTACCCCTTTTTAGACTTTTGTTTATATACACACACACATGCACACGCACACATATACATATATTTACTGTCTGTATGTGTGTGTAAGAGAGAGGGGGGAGGGGAGGGAGAGAGAGAGAGAGATGTATTTTCTATGTTTTTTTACTGACTGTACCTATCCTCCTTCTGCTGGCCTTTAAGTGTAATAAAAATTTAATTTATTGCAGTAATAGAAAGAAAGAGGACATTTCAAAAAAGAAAACTTGTAGCAACAGTAGAGCTGCTTTGCATTTGCTGCTCCCAAGATGACCACCCATTAAGGCTCTGACATGGCTCTGAAAGCAGGACCACAATTGGTCCAGAAAGTGCAGATATACATGCCATTCCTTATGTCTGCCAACACCAGCTTTCCCGTACTGAAACAATGTACAGGTAGTCTTTGACTTACAATCCTTCGTTTAATGACTGTTCAAAGTTACAATGGTGCTGGAAAAAGTGATTTAGAACAGTTTTTCGCACTTTTGATTTTTACAGCATCCCCATTGTCACTTGATCAAAATTTGGCAACTGGTTCATATTCATGATACTTGCAGTGTCCCAGGGTCATTTGATCATCTTTTGTGACCTTCAGACAACGTCAATGGAGAAACCAGATTCAGTTAACAACTATATTATTAACAACTGCATTGATACACTTACACTTACAACTGTGGCAAGAAAAGTCATAAAATGGGGCAAAACTCACTTAATCACTGTCTTGTTTAACAACAGAAACTTTGGGCTCAATTGTGGTCGTAAATTGAGGACTACCGATATATATATTTAATGACTCTGTAATCCAGGGGTGAAATCCAGCAGGTTCTGACAGATTCTGGAGAACCGGTAGCGGAAATTTTGAGTAGTTTGAAGAACCAGCAAACACCACCTCTGGCTGGCCCCAGAGTGGGATGGGATTGGAGATTTTGCAATATCCTTCTCCCTGGAGTGGGGTGGGAATGGAGATTTTGCAGTATCCTTCCCCTGCCATGCCCACCAAGCCACACCATGCCCACCAAGCTACGCCCACAGAACTGGTAGTAAAAAAATTTGGATATCACTACTGCTGTAATCCCTTGTATTGGGTTGGAGTCGAGGTGACTGAATGAAGCTGAGTGTTTACTGGCCCTTCCTGATGCCTACACGGAATTCGCAGCAGATTTTCTCTTTCCACCCAGAGAGAGAAATATATGTTGTTGCCTAGGATCTAACTCATAGCCTCCTTATTGTGAGGCAAGAGCTCCACCTCTAGGCCACCACACTGCTCACTTCCAGTAGAGATTATTGTTGGGGGAAAAAATACCAGCTGAGGCTTAATATCATGGAGATGTGACATGCACACACACAAGGCCATTTTTTTTCATAAACAGAAGTAGAGTACAGGTAGTCCTCAATCACAGTTGGGACCAGAATTTCCATTGCTAAGCAAGGCAATTTTTAAGTGACTTGTGCCTGATTTTACCAGCTTCTTTGGCACAGTTGTTCACTGACTTTGCTTTTCAGAAGCTAGCTAGGTACTGTTTTGGTAAGACAATACCTCGAATATTGTGTCCAGTTTTGGTCACCAGGATACAAAAAAGATGTTGAGACTCTAGAAGGAGCACAGAGAAGAGAAACAAAGATAATTAGGGGGCTGGAAGCTAAATCCTATGATGAATGGTTGCAGGAACTGGGTATGTTTAGTTTAATGAAAAGAAGGACGATAGGTGACATTGATAGCAGTGTTCCAATATTGGAGGGGCTGCCACAAAAAAGGGGGGGAGTCAACCTATATTTCAAAGCACCAGAAGGCAAGACTAGAAACAATGGATGGAAATTAATGAATGAAGACCACAACATGCAAGTGGTCCAGGAATAGCAGATGGCATCCAACATAACCCTGAATAGCATTTTTCATTCCATTGTACTGTGCACTGGTTAGGTCACCCTTGAAGTATCCTGTTCTGGGAATCACATCTTTAAAAAGACATCTGTAGGAGCTATAGAAGTGTTAACAGAGAGATATCATGATGACTGTTATAGCAGTTTGCTGCATAAGTTCTATAACTATGCTTAAAATATATGCAAGGGGGATGCCATGAAGATAAGTTGGGATTAAGTAGGAGCAGGTTCTCCAAATGGTCTGAGAAATCTCCTTCTCATTTCACTTTGGGCCTCTCCTCTGTGACATCAGCCTGATAACCAGGTATCTTTATTTAGAAACAAGCTGAAAACCCAGCGTTGCTCGGGTATTTCTTTAGCCCACTCCTGAAATTGCTTGAGGCATTCCAGAGTTATGCTGTAACATACATACATGCATGTGCACATGCACACACACACACATCTAAGGGTGCTAGCCACAGCATTTGTTTCCAGATAGTAAGTCATCTGTGTACCAAGTTTGGTTGAAATTGCTCTTGGCGTTCCAGAGTTATGCTGGAGTACACACACACACACACACACACACACACACACACACACACCAGGGAGCCATTGAGAGGGGCCACTGAGAGGGGCCTTTCTTCCCCCTACTCCCATGTCTATCATCTCTGCCCTCTCCCTTCCCCTTCCCATGTGCTCCTCTTTCCCACCCTGTCTACGATCCTGGCACTTTGTCCAAAATCCACCAGGGGGCGCCTTCTGCTAAGAGAAGGGAACATCAGGCACTTCCCCAGGCAACTTCCAGAGGAAGATGCAAAGCAACTGACATCACAAACAATTGCTGCTCTAGGACGCTGCACTCACTCTCCTTAATGGCCTAGGCGTTCCAGAGTGATGCTGGAGCACACACACTCACAGACACCCAGGGGTGTCTCCCCCCCCCCAAATATTTGTTTCCAGAGGGTAACAAGTTTGGTTGAAATTGCCTGAGCCGTTACAGAGTTATGCTGGAACATACATAGATACATACATAGATACATACATACAGCCTTTTGATAGATAGATAGATAGATAGATAGATAGATAGATAGATAGATAGATAGACAGATAGATGTAGCATGTACCAGAACTAAATGTATGTAACTCTTGATTATTATCTATGGAGCAGTGGGTATTTCTGTGCCACTTCCCTTATAAATTGCAGCCCAAAGTTGTATAATCCAGGAAGTGCTTTACTAGTTGATTCTGTTGGTATATAAGTAGGGTTGTGGTTTTTTGTTTTTTTTTTTTTTTTTTTTTGTTAAGACTGGGCTTGAAGATTCTAGCTTGGGCTTCTGAGCCACCAGCCCAGATCTTTAGGATATAAAAGTCTGATCTGGAAGGAAGGGAAGCTGGGTTCAGCAACATGTTACAAGCCATGATATAACCAAAATCACATGACTGGTATCATCATGGAGATGCTGCAATGGCCTATTTACATCATGATGTCTGATGAAAACTTGCATTTGCCTGATGTCTCAGCATTTACTTGCTTTTGCTTCCTCTCACCCCCTGGTGGTTGCCCATGATCTCTAGTAGATCAGAATCTAGATGGCAATTAGCAATGAAATGACAAATTTTATGCCAATAATTTTCTGGGAAGAGCATGTGATATTGGGATAAGTTCCAGAAATATCACTGGTGTCTTTTTAGTCCTACCATACCAAAAAGATTGCCAGGAATCACCCAGCATCTTCTTTACTCTTCAATGAATCAAGGTTTTCTCCACACTAATTAACAGATATGCAAAAATAAATAGATTACTAAGTAGAAGATGAAGGATATTAGATTGTTTTCTCATATTTATGTATATTTGTTCAACTCATTGAACATTTCTAATTTTCTGCCATAACAACGATCTTGTGAGATGGGTTGGGCTGAGAGAGTGACTGACCAAAAGTCACCCAGCTGGCTTTCAAGATGGTAATAAATATTTTTACTATGTTGCTGCCTTCTAATTTTCAACTGAATTTTGAAGTTTAGAATTGATAGATTGCATTAAATAGTATTAATCCTTCTCCTGCTTTTACTGCAGAATTTGTGTTATTTTAGAGCCAGTACATTATTTTATCAGCAGATGGCGCAAGAAGATTGAGAAACCACATTTTGTAATAGATGTTGAGATTAAAAATTCAAGTTAAAACACTATTGAAATAGTCTGGGGGTGGTGGTGTTGGGGGTTGGGGGGGAACGACGACGACAGTTTCCTACAAACACTACAAGAAATTTCCTAAATCTGGATTAGTAAATTTACTAATCTTACTAAGCTTGGAGACTTCCCTGAGTGCATCAATTTTGAGCACCCTATTTTGCAGTTAGTATGCTTTGGCTTCTTATTAAGCCCTCTCGTTGGCAGGCTGAGGTTTGTAGGGTGATTAGTTCAAGGCAACACAGGATTGTTATCCAATTTCTCTCTGAGGTGATGTAATCTGGAATAGCCTTGATAAAGTTGTGGTGTCCTTTCACCTGGGAGTCATGGGGGTGGGTAGAGGAAGAGAGAGCATGTTCCCAGTTAAAACTGCTTTCCTACAAATTTATACCACAACTGTATTAATATATCAGACAGTCCCATGGCTTATTTTAACCTCATCTTGTTGAGGCTTAGCCACAAACCATGATTTACAAAGCACCAAGGTTAACACACACCAAACTGGCATTATGGCTTAACTTAATATTGCCAAGGGGTTCTTCTTAATTCCTTCCTGTCCCTCCCCCCAAAAGAAATAAAGCTTTTGACATTTCAGATGTAGATAAACTTTTCCTCTGAATTTGCTTCTATAAATTTAGCATACTTTAATCTAACATATAGGTAATCCTTGATTTACAGCCATTTGTTTAGTGACCACTGTCCATGGTCATGTGATCAAAATTCAGTTGCTTGACAACTGGCTCATATTTATAATCATTGTGGTGTCCCAAGGTCATGTGATCACCTTTTGAGGCCTTCTGTCAAGCAAAGTCAATGAAGAAGCCAGATTCCCTTACTAATTGTGTTACTAACTTAACACACTGCAATGCTTCACTTAAAAACTGTGGCAAGAAAGGTCATAAAATGAGGAGTTTCATAAGAATGTAACAACTGTCTTGCTTAGCAACAGAAATTTTGGACTCAATTGTGGTTGTAAGTCAAGGACTGCCTGTACATACAAATACTTTGCAGACTTTTCTATCAGTCTTCTATATCAGGAAAACTATGCTTGAATCAGACATTTAAATCATAGGAGAAACATGGCAACCCTGTTTATATATGCTATTTATTTGCTACTTCCAATCAGCAAAACACTGATATACCACATCTGAATAAGCTAGACTCAAGAAAATAGCTTGAAAACAGTTATGGTTTTTCTGGAGCTTTAAAATTCTGGATTAAAATTAACAATACTGATTTGTATTATAATGAGTAGATCTAACTTCTGATTTATTTTCAAAGCATGATCAAAAAGTTCTCAGTTAAAATGTCTAGAACTGCAATTATTTCTGCATCCAAGCTAGATTTTTTTTATGGGAAGGAGACCTCTGTTGCACGCCATGAGAATTCAGCCATTTGGAATAGCAATAGAAATAGCACTTAGACTCTGTGGTTTTACAGAGTCAGCATATTACCCCTGACAATCTGGGTCCTCATTTTACCCACCTCAGAAGGATGGAAGGCTGAGTCAACCTTGAGCCTGGTGAGATTCGATCTGCCAAATTACAGGCAGCTGACAGTCAGCAGAAGTAGCCCGCAGTACTGCATTCTAACCACTGCACCACCGCGGTTCAATACTTCTATCATGCCTATTTTGGGGTGTGTGTGTGTGTCTGTCAATGGATTCTGGAATTCAATGAAGTCAACGTACAACTAAATAATAAACTACAATTCAATTAATTATGGTGAAATGTGTACATATTCAACAGAAGGAGGCCCCAAGTTAGATTATTGGTTTTTTTTTTGAAAAAAATTTATTACCCACATATTAAAACATTGGACACTCTGTAACCGTCCTGGCATTATCTTTGCTATACATACTAAAATAAAAGATAAGTATCCTATATATCTTACTACTTATATATATTTGGTCTATTCAGTATTTACATATATAAAAACATCCTTCTTTCATCTATATTACTTATACATTTGTCTTATCCACTTTCGGCCAAGATGGATTATTGTTTTGATTTCCCATTACAAGTTTACTCTGGTTCAGTACCAGGGAATTAAGAGTCTCTGCTGTGTCTTTGTGTGAGAAACAGGTGAAAGGCAGGATTGGAACAGGACAAAGACTACGTAGCCAGTTTCTAGATTTAGACATCAGAAGACATTAACAAAACCACCTAGAACATTTGGAGAACATCCTTGAGAAATGCAATGCAGTACACAACTTCAGTATACTAAGAACATGGCTTATGTTTTCATTTGCTACGCTTATCATTTAACCAGCACATTCCAATGTTCTGCTCATAGATTCCTGGGCCAATCAGATGAGAGGGAAGGACAGACGTTGAGTGACCTTATAGTGCTTGGCTAAGATCCCACTATCTTACGGAGTCAGCTGTGAATGTGCCAACAGAGCTAGTCACGTCAGACCTGCTCTCTACTATAGGCTTGAGCAAACTAGAGAATGTCACTCGTATGACCCATTTATTTTAAATATCCCCAAATGATGCATAATTATGTCCACATACTTCTACTCTTTTAGCTCAATAATTTTAAAGCGTTGTTTTTCAAGCTTTTGGACAGCAATTCGTACTTTCTCTCAAAATGTGACAGGGTGGCAAGAATGCACTTATGGTATGGTAAGAACTGATTTTAAGGTGTTTCCACTTAGAAAGTTACCTACCAAAGTGCAGCTGTTTCTTTATTACTTGTTTTTCAATATGGAAATGCAGAATATAAAATATTTCAAGCCTTTGGTATGCAAGAAAATAGAAGTGACGACAAACATGAAGAAAAGTCTTTCTTTCTCTAGAGAGAGGAACTGCAGAGTAGGGAAAAATAATCCTTATCTGAAAGAACAAAATGTGAATATGCACATGACATTCTGGTTCTGCCTAAGACATTAGTCAGAACCTTGTCCATGATTAAAACAAGCAATCCCTAAATAACGATACTGAAATCAAGAGGCAGTCTCATGTGGAAACAGATGTTATGGCAATTTATAATCATATTCTTAGGAGGCTGATCAAAAGAAAAGAGTTTCCTGCATGGATGAGTATTTATTTACATAAGAATCCTGAAATTTTTGCCAATAGCTTGAGAATTACTGCTGCAGTCTAAAATAATTTGTTTAGCAGCTTAGTTGGCTTTTAAGTAATCAAAATGTTAAAATTTGAAAAGACAAATAAAAAACATTGAATACAAACATAAAGCACAGGTAAAACAAGAAAGAATAAAACATTGTTAAGCCAATAGCAATAGCACTTAGACTTATAAACCGCTTCACAGTGCTTTACAGCCCCCTCTAAGCGGTTTACAGTCAGCATATTGCCCCCCAACAATCTGGGTCCTCATTTTACCCATCTCGGAAGGATGGAAGGCTGAGTCAACCTTGGGCCTGGTGATATTTGAACTGCCAAACTGCTGGCAGCCGGTGATCAGCAGAAGTAGCTTGCAGTACTGCACTCTAACCACTGCGCCACCACGACTCAATACATCTATCATGCCTCTTTGGGGGGGGGTGTTTGTCTGTCAATGGATTCTGGAATTCAATGGAGTCAACGTATAACTACAATTGGGACCAGAGTACCACTGTTAAGCAAGATGACTGTTAAGTGAGTCTTATCCAATTTTATGACATTTTTCGCCAGAGTTCTTAAGTGAATCACGACAGTTATTAAGTGAATCAGACAGTCTTTAAGCGAGTATGGTTTTCTCCATTGATTTTGCTTGCCAGAAACCAGCTGGGAAGATTGCAAAAGACCATCAGATGACCTCAAGACACTGCAACTGTTGGAAGTAAATGCTGGTTGCTGAGTGCCCACATTTTGATCATGTAACCAAGGGAATGCTGTGACGGCCTTAAATGCAAGGAATATTCAAAAATCTTTTTTTTTTCAGTGCTTTTGCAACTTTGAACAGCCCTAAATGAATGATTGTTAAGACAAAAACCTCCCGTTCCTACTATTTCCCCATAGTCCATAATTCTACTAAATTAAAAAAAAAACTTTAGAAAAGGAGGAGTTTCATCAAAAAGAGAAACACTAAGTAATAGCATGATAAGTAGGTCCTGGCAGCCAAAACAAAAACAAAAAAAACAAAAAACAAAAAACGGAGAAGTTTAATAGAACAAGAGAATTTCTACTAGCTACAGGTGAAGATTCCAGATTAGAATGGCTTCTACCATAATTGAATGGAGCTCCTGCATCTTTAGTTAGGCAAGATGGTGGCAAACAAGTCAAATGAATGAATGAATGAATGAATGAATGAATGAATGAATAAATAAATGTTGTGTAAAAAGAGAGTCTGGGATTCAGAGGTATAATTTATTACAGTAACAGAGTTGAAAGGTACCTTGGAGGTCATCTAGTCCAACCCCCTGCTCACGCAGGAGACCTGTACTAGGGATTCAAACCGGCGAACTGCCGACCTTTCTGATCGACAAGCTCAAGTGTCTTAGCCACTGAGCCACCTAGCCAGGCTACTGCAGTCTCAGATTTAATATTTGATATTACTTTTAAAGGAGTTAACCACATCTTCTCTTCCAATAGGATTTTACCATTTCTCAAAGAATGTATTAAGACACAGCAAAAAAGGAGGCAGTTCTTGAATAGTGGTCACTGTTAATTTCTCTTCTACCAATTTCCTCTTACTTTAGCAAATACCCGCTTATTACAGAAATGCATTGTGTAATTTTTAGGGGCGAACACATGGGTGGGAGCCTTCTTCCTCCCTCAGCCAGATCCTCTCCATGTCAGTGTATTCTTTATGTGAGCCCTGGGTGCAGAGCTGATTGGAAAGAAAATGGGGCTGAAGAAATATGCCTTTGATACAAGATAGAAGGATAGAAGTCCAAGATCTCATTCATGAGAACTCAGAAGTCAGCAGAGTTGGCTTTGAACTGTCTTTAGTTCTGGGTACCGCACTTCAAACCAACAGCTACAGTTCAGGAAATGCCAGTGATCAGGATACTGGAGACTAAGTTGTGTTTGGAAAGCCTGAAGGAATCGGGTGCACTTAGCCTTGAGGAAAGCTGACGCAGAATATGATAGCAGGTTTTGAGTAACTGAAATGATGTCACACAAAATGTGGCATTCATCCTCGTGGGTTGATCTGCTGTTACCCAGACAACAGGATGTGGAAAAATGGTTTTATGTTCCAGGAAGGAAGATTCTGGTTGAATGTTAGCAAAATGTTAGTTCAATATGTGAATCCCATTACCCAGACAGTTGATGGACTCTCCTTCATTGGAAATGTTCAAATCAATTCTAGATGACCATCTGTCAGGGGTGTTTTACAATCCCAGCCCTAAACTGTAATTCATATTGTAATTCTATGATTCTCTGAAGTACAGACTTTACGATCTGAAGGGAAGGGGCCTGCAGATATTTAGACAAGAACTTAATAAAATATATCGCTGCTAGGGAAGGAAAATCAGCAGGCAGAACCAAGCCTCATACTGATCCTACAAAGTAAACTCCTATTTGCCTTGAGCTTCTATGGCCCAAACTGGCCTTAACCTATTAAGCATGTTTGAATGCCTATATGACAATACAATTTACTCAATTAGCAGGAGCTATATCCAACTCAGCACACATAGGTTTGGTCCTTCAGCGCAATGCCTACTAGTTTCAGTAAACTTTTACTTCCAGTCCATTTTCCGAAACAATTAGCTTGACAGAGTCCTAGATGCGTTGCTGACGCACATAAAAACTAAGTCTATCAGTGCCAGATGGACCTCTTTTTTTTAGAGCTGGGGGGAGAGAGAAGAAAGCTGTCCAGTGCAATCCCGATAAACCAAATGGCCTCTTCTGTATTCAAGGCCAATTTGAAACTAGCGATCATCAACCTCCGACCTGGCAGCTTCTTCAAAGCTAGCTCAGGACCTTTGTGGACCTTTCAATATTTATTCATTGAAAAAGCAAATGGGGCAGATGGGCCTCTGGATCTACCTGAGAAGTTCATCAACCCCGAAACCTCCAATTCAAAGGATCCAAGCTGGCAAACCTACGTGCAAGGTCAACCGTGCTCACTCATGCTGAAAGCAAAGCTCATTTTTACAACTAGCACTGGATGCCTCCTCCAAAAATCCAGGGTATTGCTGCAGAGTTTAAAACTAAAGCTTCGGCTGGATTTTTTCTCTTTTTACGGCAGGAAGCAATTCAGGCCAGAATGCTTTCTCATAAGACAATAGAACAGCAAAGAGAGAGAAAAAAAGTTACTCTGTCCTTTTGCTGGGAATTCCAAGATTTCAAGTCCAAATGTATTGCTAACCATGGAAAAACTGTTTCACATTTCGATGCCTATGTAAACTTGCTGGCAGCTGCAAAATAGATGCAGAAAGAACACAGCAGTGGCTGCCAACCCACATTTTTTACCAGTGACTTCTAGATAGATGATCTGCGATCTGATCTCATAATGGTTAGAATTTTCTCCACCTACCCACACACAGCTTCATTGGTTGCTGCTTTATGTGGGTAGAAAAAATGATGACTTTCAAAACATCTTACATCTTTTTCCTAAAACAATGTTCCCCAACATAGGTGCCTGAAAAATAATAGTAATAATCATAGTAGCAGTTATGCCTTCCTCATTCCTCATCCCAGGCTAAATTTCAAGTCATTAGAAAGAATATGATCCTAGCTGAATAAACTAAAATACAGGTAGTCTTCAGCTTACAACAGTTCATATAGTGACCATTCACAAGTTACGACAGAACTGAAAAAAGTGATTTATGACTGGTTTTCATACTTACAACCGTTGCAATATCCCCATGGTCATATAACCAAAATTCAGATGCCTGGCAACTTACTCATATATGGTGGTTGCAGTGTCTCAGGGTCATGTGATCACCTTTTTCAACTTTCTGGCAATGGGGAAGCCAGATTCAGTTAACAACCGTGTTACTAACTGCAGTGATTCACTTAACAACTGTGGCAAGAAAGGTCATAAAATGTGGAAAAATTCATTTAACGTCTTGCTTGGCAGTGAAAATTTTGGGGTCGTGGTTGTAAATTGAGGATTCTGCAGCTATTACTATCAGAACAGATTTACTTAACAGAATACTATTATTGTAATTAGTAAACCTCTGGTTTAAGGCTTGCTATTACAGCACCAACTTTTAGGGATTCAACATAACTTTCTGGGAACAGAGACAGAACCAGTGGTGGACTGCTGCCGGTTCGGGTGAACCAATAGTTCGGACCAGCAGCTGGCCCCGCCCACCCGCTATCATGTCCTAGATAATCATCGGTTTTTTGATGCCGCGCGCATGCACATAAGGCTCACATTTTTGCTTCTGAGCGAACCGGTTGTTACAGTATGAGATGCCCACCTCTGGCCGGAACGCCAATAAAATTCCATGCCGTTGCAGAAAAAGTATCAACATGCTTAAGATCTGGATGGTGTCATCATTGGGTGGCCCAACCTGCCAGATTTGTGTCACTCTTTCTCAGCTTTGCCCCAATAATGTGGAGATGTGGAGTGAATGGCTATTCTCGAGGAAGTAATTCTCACTGTCCATTTCCTTCTATTTATATTGTTTACCATTCACCAACCCAACACCATATACTCTTCATGTCTCAGAGTTATGTTTTTATAATGAAGTTTATTTATGAACTTCACTAAACAAAGATATGCATTTTAATTTCAGTGTTTTGGAGGTGGATAAGAGAATTTCAACCGAAAAGAGAGTGGAATCCATTGATTAATATCTTTTTAAAATCACTGAACTGGTCAATTCTTATATGAAGGTATTTAAGTATCATTACTACCAAACTAAAATGATATACAGTACTTTATTAGAGTAACCAGTTGTGGTTGCAGGTATATGGATGACCACTAGGTGGTGGCAAAGAGACACATTACTTATTGTGGATGCAATCTGGCGGGCATCTGGAGTTTTCAAGTATCGTGGCCCTAACTTTAGTACTTGCAAAAATACAGGCTTGATTGCAGTGGAAAGGTTTTGAATGATGCACCAAGCTGATCTGTTTTGTACAAATGCAATTAATCCCAGTGTAACTTCAGCCAGGGAACAGAACATGAATTCAGTAAACAAGTGAGAGGTAAAAGGACAGCAAAACATGGATTTTTCCAGAATCACTCGCTAGAGGGCACTAAGTTCATGCTGGCAAAGCTCAGCTTTCCCTTGTAAACAGCACTGGAAAAAAACAGCCGGAGGGAGAGAAGCAATGAGTGGGAGACAAAATACATTTGGAATTGAGCAGTCCTCACTGGCAGTTATCATAATTTTTACTTTTCTTCAAGTAACCTCTGTTCTAATACGTAACAAAGGGAATCAAATAAACAAGCAGGCAAATGATACAAACTAACGGGGGTCCCTCTGGAACATCCTTTGGCTGGGAACCAGATACATACAGTAGAAGTGGCCACAAAGAGTTAAGTTAGGTGGGGAAAACTTCTTGTAGTCTGGATTAACAAAAAGGACAGGTTCCCAGACATGGGCAAAGATTTCCACAGTTGTGCAGTTTTTTTAAGCAAAGCAATGCAGACCCAGATTCACTAAACAAATGACAAGAACACATCGTAGTTGGTGTGTAATCACTAGCCTAAAGCCTGCCATTAGATAATCAGATTCCAAAAGGAAGATAGGAATTGAGCATTTAAGACTCTGGGGGTGGAACAGACAATCTGGACAAGCAAAAGGCTGTCTTCTATAGAGATCTGGAACCACTGGGTGGTTAGAAATCTAATCATCCTGGCTGCAGAT
Source organism: Arizona elegans (assembly GCA_022577455.1). NCBI lineage: Eukaryota > Metazoa > Chordata > Lepidosauria > Squamata > Colubridae > Arizona > Arizona elegans. The sequence goes on along the minus strand of JAKOOJ010000002.1, from coordinate 104,483,967 downwards.
GCAGGGGGCAGCATTGCATTAGTTTAGTACTTGATTACACCCCCATCTGATACCATCCCTAGAGGGAGGCTGCAGTTCTCATAATCCCCAGCCAATATGGTCAAACCTCACAAACAAACCCTACTGTTAGATCGGCGCAGGAAAGGAAGACGTGACCAGCTCGTTACATTAGTAACCTTTATTGAGTACAAGAAACAGTAGCAAGACTGGCCGTGCGCTGCCGGAGCTCTCCTTATATTCGCTCCGGCAGACGCACCGCCCCCTGACAGGGATTCAAACTTTCCCGCCCGGTGGCTGGCAGCCAATCCGGGCGGATGTCCTTATAAGGACATAACACTCCTCCCCCCTAGTCCAAAAAAAACGTTCAGCGTTCGTCAATAAACGTGACGTAGTCCCGCAGGTACGTAGGACGCCTAGGCACCCTACTTGACCTGCGCAGTCTCATTTCTTCCGCGTCCCCGCCCTGGACGGACGGGGTTCCTGTGGCTCCTGGCTCCTTCCCCGGAACCGGGCTCGGTTCGGCTGGCGAGTGTGCGGGGTCACCCTCAGCGCCTCCAGCCGGACCGCAGACCTTGGATGGCTGGTTCTGGTGGTCTTCCTCCTGGCCTGTGGATCTTTCGCCTCGGCGGTGCTGTCCGGTTCCGACCCGGGAAGAGCGTCTGAGTCTCGGTAAGACCCCGGCTGTCACTTGCTCTTCCTCGGTCCCCCGGTGGCTGCGGTTCTGCTGCGGCCCGGTTCGCTGTGGTCCGGAGGGTGGTTCGGGCCGGTGCCCTTGGGTCTGGTCTGCTCGCTGTAGGTGGTGTTGGCCTGGGTAGCGGTGTCCGACCTTGCAGGGGTGGCGCAGGTCTCCTCTGCCGGGCTGGCGTTGGCCTTCCCCGTCGGGTTGGTGGTGGTCGACCTGGTCGGGGTGTCGTTGAGGGGATTCCTCCTCGGGCTGGTGGAGGTCTCCCCTGCCGGGGTGGCGCAGGCCTCCCTGGCCGGGTTGTTGTCGGCTTTCCCTTCCCCCTAGTCCCTGGTCTACCGCCTGTTGGTGGTTGGGGTCGTCTGGGTTGGGTTGTTGTTGGCGGGTTGTTTCTTGCGTTGGGCGGGGGTCCCTCTCGCCGGGGAGTCGTGTGCCACCCTCGCCCATGTGCTGTGGTGTGCCCATCTGCGAAGGTCCCCGGTCTACTCGCCTTGCGTTGAGGTCTCCCTGGTAGGGCTGCCGTGGGTTGCCTTCACTGATAGGGTGCGGTGCTCCCCTTCTGGGCAGGTCCCGGTCTACCTGCGGGCTGGGTCGGGGGTCCCTGGCCCTGTTGTGCCGGGTGCCCACCTGGTCGGGTTGGTATTGCCATCCCCCGTGTGGTTGGCCCCGGTCTACCTCGCTGCACTGCCGACGTGACAGTGCCTGGTAGTGTGCTGGGCCGACCTCGTCGGGATGGCGTTGCTCTGCCTCGCAGGGGTGTGGTAGGCCTACCTCGTCTGGGTGTTGTAGGCCTACCTCGCCGGGGTGTTGCAGGCCTACCTCGTCTGGGTGTTGTAGGCCTCCCTCGTCAGGCTGGTTTTCGTGTGCTCCCCCCCACCTTTTCCAGAGTTGGTCGATGTGACGTCTCACGACCTGTCCATCTTCCAACTCGACGGTGTAGGATTTGGGGCCGGTTGTGCTGGCAATCTTCCCCTTTAGCCACTTAGGCGAGCCGTTGAAATTCAGCGCGAAAACTGAATTTCCTTTGCTGAAGGCGCGAAGCGGGCGGCTGGCAGTTGCGGTCACTTCCGGGCTGTATTGGGGGTGCAGCCGGTCCAAGGGTGACCTCAACCTTCTGCCCATCAGGAGTTCGGCCGGGCTCTTGTGGGTGGTGGCATGCGGCGTGATGTGCTGGGTGAGGAGGAAGTTGTCGATGCGTTCTTGCCAGTCTCCCGGGCCCATCTTGGTGAGGGCTTCTTTTGTGAGCCGGACCATCCGTTCCGCTTGTCCGTTTCCGGCCGGCCTGTACGGAGCGGAGAGGGCATGGCGGATGCCCAGTCCTGCCAGGAAGGACTCCATGGCCAGGGATGTGAGCTAGGGGCCGTTGTCCGAGACCAGCACGTCCGGTAGTCCGTGTGTGGCAAACAGGCGGCGCAGGGCTCGGATCGTCGCTTCTGTTGTGGTAGATGCCATGGGTACCACCTCGAGCCACTTGGAGAAGGCATCTACCACGATGAGGAGGTGTCGCCCCTGCATCGGGCCCGCGAAGTCGATGTGGACCCTCGACCAGGGGTTGCTGGGGGTCTCCCAGTTCGTGACTTCAGATTGCGGCGGCGCGGGGCGGACTTCTTGGCACGGGTCACATCTGGAGACCCATTGTTCGATGTCTCTGTCCAGTGAGGGCCACCAGACGTAACTCCGTGCCAGGGCCTTCATGCGGACGATGCCCGGGTGCCCGTTGTGCAGTGTCTCCAGCGTCCGCCGTTGTAGCGTGCTTGGGATCAGCACCCTGTCTCCCCATAGCAGACAGCCCTTTATGGTGGACAGCTCCGTCTGTTTCCTGGTGAACGGGCTGAACCTCTCTTCCGTCTGTTTCGATGGCCACCCCCTGAGGATCCAGGACCTTACTTGGCGGAGGGTGGGGTCTCTCTGGGTGTGTGCGGCCACATCTGCGGAGGAGACTGGACAGCTGGCGTCGTCATCTATGTGGAATAGATGGAGCGTGGGGGCTGGGTCTTCCACCGGGTTCTTCGATGGGCATCTGCTGAGTGCGTCGGCGTTTCCTATGGCTGTGCCTGGCTGGTGCACAAGCCGATAGGAATAGCCGGCCAGGAAGATGGCCCATCTCGTCATCCGCGGGGACATGAAGGTCGGGGTGGGTTGGTCGCCTGCGAGGAGTCCCAGGAGTGGCTTGTGATCGGTGACTATGGTGAAGCGTCTTCCATAGAGATATTCGTGGAAGCGCTTCACTCCTGCCACGATGGCCAGGGCTTCTTTGTCCAGCTGACTGTAGTTCCGCTCTGCGCCGGACATGGTTTTCGAGAAATAGGCGATGGGGGCTTCCGTGCCGTTGGGCAGCTCGTGGCTGAGGACTGCCCCCACCCCGTATGGCGACGCGTCGCAGGTCAGCTTGATGGGGAGCGTCTCGCTGTATTGGATGAGGACGCTTTTGGACGTCAATAGTCCTTTTATGGCTCGGAATGCCGCTTCCTCTTCCTGGCCCCACTTCCAGGATGCCGATTTCCCCAGCAGGCGGTGAAGTGGCTCAGCAACTGTGGCTTTCTGTTTTAGAAAGATTGCATAAAAGTTGAGCAACCCAAGGAATGCCTGAAGCTCCGTTTTGTTTTTTGGGCTTGGAGCTTCATGGATTGCTTCCACTTTTGATTTGGTGGGGTGGATGCCTGTGCTATCAATGAGGTAGCCCAGGAACTCGACTTCCTGTACTCCTATGATGCACTTGTCCCGCCTGACCCTCAAGCCCTTGGCCTTGAATCGCTGCAGGACAAGCCTGAGCCTTTCAAGGAGTTGAGCTCTTGAGTCACCGGAGACGAGCACATCGTCGAAGTAAGGCACCACCCCTGGAACGCCTTGGAGGAGGCGTTCCATCATGGATTGGAAGATGCCGGGGGCAGCGCTGACTCCAAATTGGAGCCGGTTGCATTTGAATGCCCCCCTGTGCGTGACAATTGTTTGAGCCTCCGCCGTTTTTTCGTCCACTGGCAGTTGCTGGTAAGCCTGGGCCAGGTCCAGTTTCGCAAAAATTGATCCAGATCCCAGGGAATGCAGCAGGTGTTGCACCACTGGGACTGGGTATGCGCTCTGTGCCAACGCCTTGTTGATGGTACAACGGTAGTCAGCGCAGATGCGCACAGACCCATCATGCTTCAGTGGGGTCACAATGGGAGTCTCCCATGAAGCATGATCGATCGGTTCCAGGACGCCCTGGGCGATCAGCTTATCCAGCTGCTCATCTACTTTGGGCCGCAGGGCAAACGGAACTCGGCGGGGCTTGAGCCTAATTCCCTTGTCCAGATTGAAGGAGATTGGCCTCCCCACAAATTTCCCCAGCTTACCATCGAAGACTTCCTTGAACTCTTCGATGAGGAAGTCGAGTTCGTCCCTGCCAATTTGGTTGATGCCTTCGATTGAGAGCCCCAGCGGCTTGAACCACTCCACTCCTAGCAGGTTCGGTCGGCTGTCCCTTACGACGGTGATGGGGAGCTTGCCTTCGAACTGCTTGTAGGTGACCCGGATGTTGGCTCTTCCTAGCACTCCGATGGGGTTTCCCCCAAAGTCGACGAGCTTGGAGTGTAGTGGCTTCAGCTCTCGCTTGGTGATGCTGGGTTGCAGGCGCTTCAACTGCTGCCAGTCCATGATGGAGTAGACCGAGCCGGAGTCTACCTCCATTTTGCAGGGTGCTCCTTCCACGTGGATGGTCACATGGAACTTGGTGGCACTGTCTGATGTCGTGTGAGCGATGGTCGTCTGGTGGACCGCTCCGCTCCGGGGAAATTCGTCTCTGCGTCTGGAAGGGCCAGAGGACCGTTTGGATGACCTCTGGTAATCCTTCCGATTCTCGCGGGGACGGTGGCTGGAGGGCTCTGGGGCTGGTTCCTCAGCTCTGCAAGCTTCGGCGATGTGACCCCTTCTGTTGCAGCGTCGGCAGGTCGCATCTCTCCACTTGCAGGTTGTTCTGGCATGGTCCCCTCTGCAGCTGGCGCAGCGCTCCCCTTTGTAGTTCCGTTGGGCGGTTTCCCGCCTTGGGGGTCTGGATACCTTGTGGACGGTGGACTCTCCCTCCGACTCGGATCCAGCCGTGGAATCCTCTGTTGATGATTGCTCTGTGGAGCGAATCTTGTGGATTCCCTTAGCTCTGCTTACTGCGGCAGCTGCTTTCTCCGAGATTTCGGATGCGGTGGCTTCCTCCACCACATCCTTGAGCATGAGCTTCTTCCTGCTCAGGAATTTCTTTTGCAGGCCTCTGTCCCTCATGCCGAAGACCACGCGGTCAGCGATGGCATTGTCCATGTGGTCGAACTCACAGCTGGCTGCGATCTGGCGTAGGGCGGCCACGAATTCCTTGATCGTCTCACCTTCCTTCTGGTCCCGTTGATGGAAGGTGAAACGGTTCGCCACCGGTGTTCCTGTTGGGGCATAGTGGTCCTCCAGGATCTGCAGCAGGTCTGTCCATGGCACTTCTTCGATGTCTCGTGGTGCTACGAGATCGATTGCCATGTCGAGGACCTCGGAGCCGCAGTTGGCCAGGAAGATGCCCTTCTTCCGGTCATCATCGGCATCCCTGATGTTGTTGCCTCTCAGGTATTGCCGGAATTTCACTACGTAGGATTTCCACTTGTCCTTCCCTGGGCGGAAAGGAGCAAGGGCTGGCAAAGTGACTTCAGCGGATGCCATGCCTTTGGAAATGCCTACTGTAGTTCCCGGTGCCGGAGTCTTGTCTTGTTGGCTTGGTGCCGCGAGGTTCGTTCTTCTCTCAGTCCTTCGTCGCCAGTGTTAGATCGGCGCAGGAAAGGAAGACGTGACCAGCTCGTTACATTAGTAACCTTTATTGAGTACAAGAAACAGTAGCAAGACTGGCCGTGCGCTGCCGGAGCTCTCCTTATATTCGCTCCGGCAGACGCACCGCCCCCTGACAGGGATTCAAACTTTCCCGCCCGGTGGCTGGCAGCCAATCCGGGCGGATGTCCTTATAAGGACATAACACCTACGATGGCAGCAGTGCCTCAGGTAGAAAGTCCATACAGAGAGTGGCAAGGACAGTTGAGATTATAGGAAGCTCGCTTCCTGTTATTCAGGATGTTTACAAGCACTATGTGCTTAAGAGCTCAAAGCATTGTTAGAGACCCCATACACACCCACTTTATGGTCTGTTTCTGTTGCTCCCCTCTGGGAGGAGGTTTTGAAGTATTTCTAGCAGGACTACCAAATTCTAGAAGAGCTTTGTTCCCTCTGGTAAACTCGCAAGATTCATTTTTCTCGCCATGTACATGTATACATCCAAACTAGACTGTGTTGCTTCTCTGTGTCATATATGTGGGTATACGCATAATTTTGTATTTGTTTTGTCATGTTTATGTAGTGTACATTGGAGGTGTATGCAACAAAATTTCATTTTAATGTATGCCTAGTAGTGTACATTCAAAGTGACAATAAAGTTATTTTAAGTCTACCTGTTGGGATTGATTCTCTTTAATGGTACTAAAGAGTTTTTGCTGTTTTTTTTTTTTTTGGCGCAAAAAGTTTGCTCTTAGCTATGATCTGCATCTAAAATTTGTTAGGAAATCAAAGCGTTTATAACATGGAAAATATGAAGTTTATTAAATTGTTTTATGAACAATGCAAACAAATCACTAATTCACTCCAATACTAGCATACCTTCCTTCACATTTCAGGCTTAGTTATTGTGCAAAAGAAATACTATACTTATTAACTCAAATGCGTTAATCTTAAACAATCCTTCCCAAACTTTGTTTTCTGGGTTGAATTTTATGCCAGACAATTCCAAAGGAACACTCATTAATTTGAAGCATCCCAAATTAATTAAAATGTTCTTCCTCTTGCTCCTCATTCAATTTCTCCGCAACTGAGCATTTTGTTCAAGTGACCAGATATGAACTTGTCTGAATAGAACTTGTCTATTGTGAAATAATCAAGCATTTTAAGTACCCTAAAATCTGGCAATCAATAAAGCACTGCTTAATAAAAAAAAACTGAGTTGAAAAAATGGAAGTATGGTCCAGGCGGTAAGTAGCATAAGGTTCTAAAACATAACTTTTAGAAGACTTGCCTTTGCAATTTAGTGCTGTCCAAATATGTTGTATAACTCCCATGATCTTCAGCCAGTACTGCCCAATTGGCTTGTGGATTATAGATAATGTAATCCAACAGCTAGGGGAATATCAAATTGTGGAAGGTTGCCCTAAAATAAGGATAGGAATTTTTTTGCACAAACAAGTCATTTTGTTTTGTTTCGCATCTGCAAACAGGATGTGAAAATAGCAACAATCCACAGATGCAAAGGAAAGAAAGGTGTCCTTGAAAAGGATGGTTCCAGGCATCTTGTCTCTGAAAAAAAGAAAAATGTAATATAGACACACATAACAGTTGTGCATGTTAATTATTATGTTAAGAATACTTCAAATATAATGGCAACAACAGAAATAGAAATAACGAAGCTCACTGCAAGAGAAATATATTCTCATGTAACCTGGTCAGTTTGCCCTCTGCAAACATCCCAAACTTATATAGGTAGTTCTGGACTTACAATAGTTCATTTAGTGACTGTTGAATGTTACAACAGCACTGAAAAAAGTGACTTATGACCGTTTTTCACACTTATGACAATTGCAGCATCCCCAAGGTCATGTGATCAAAATTCAGATGCATGGCAACTAGTTTATATGATATTTATGATGGTTGCAGTGTCCCAGGGTCATGGGATCACTTTTTGCAACCTTCTGACAAGCAAAGTCAGTGGGGAAGCCAGATTCACTTAACAACCATGTTACTAACTTAACAATTGCAATGATTCACTTAACAACTGTAGCAAGAAAGATCGTAAAATGGGGCAGAATACACTTAACAAATGTTTCACTTAGAACATAAATTTTGGACTCAATTGTGGTCGTAAGTTGAGTACTACCATTTCCACTTTTAAAGGAAATTGTCTTTAATTTGGACATCAAACAGAAGATGGCCACTCTGTATTTTGTAAAACAATTATTTATTGATTACTTCAATGTATATAACTACTCATGTCAAATACATGAGTCTAAGTAGCTCACAGCAATTAAAATTATATACAAAACAAAATAACCAATTCAATGAGCAGTAGCTGAGATATCCCACCAACAACTATCAGCAAAGCCATTCTACAGGCTCTGCCGAACATGAGTTCCCAAAACCAAGTGTTTTAAAGCCTTACAAAAAGCCCACAGGATTGGAGCTAATCTGATTTTAGGGAGACTTGACACATTTGTCTGCTGATACTACTGAAAGATATCCAACTTTTACAAATCCTGTATATTATCTTGAAGTGGATAACAAGCAATCAAAAATATAAACCAAACTGCCCAAGCTTATATACTCTAAGATAAAGCATCTGCTTGTGATAACTAAGAACCATTTTCTGTATCTCAGACAGCAGAGGAATGACCTGATAGTTTCAGGATTTTTTTTTCTTTGTCCCTTCAAATCCATGTTTACTCCTGGCAAATGTCTACACTAGTCCCTGCAGTATCCTTGGCAAGATTTCAGAACTTGTTTGCCCTTGCCTGCTTCCTAGGACTGAGAGAAAGTGAGAGTGAGTGAGTCCAAGGTCATTCAGCTGGATCTGTGACTAAGATAGGACCAGAATTCACGGTCTCCTGCTTTCTAGTCCGATTCCTTAACCACTACAGCAAAACTAAGTAAAATAAGAATCCATAAACAGCAAATACACAAGCATAAAGGGCTAGATAGGTCAAAAGCTGTATTTTGAATTGATCTTGGATACAAACTGCAGATTATGTTCAAAATATCTCCAATCTTCCAGAATCTGAGTTCTGCATTAACCGAAGTCCATGGACTGTCTCCAAAGGCAGTGTTAAATAGTGCATAATGCACAAATCAAAGAGGTTTGTTGAAGTCAGTTTCTGTGTAATTGGGGCTCTTCAGTTATTGCAGATTTCTTGTAATCTTCCCACACCTCCTTTGAAGAGCTGATATACTTAGAAATAGTTCCCATGCTTCTGGCTCACAGCACTACTCACCAAAAAAAAAAAACACTGCCTGGGTTTCTCCTTTGTGCTATGCCAGTTACTTAAACCATGATTTAAAGAATAAACTATGACCGGGTGCATAGAAGTGTCAACTCAAACAGTTGTTTTACCCTTTTCTGCTCTAGAAAACTCTTTTAAGAAAAAAAAAAGTCAGGGAAGATATAGGAATTTTTGATATGAAAGATGTCATCAACTTTCTTATGTTATTTAAAAATCACTAATGGTTGTATGTAAAAATGAGAGGCAAAGCCTTGGACTCTTTAAAAAATAATAATAATCAGTACCAAAGGAGCAGGGCCTTTTCTGTTATGGCCCCATATTTTTGGAATTCATTTTCTGATGACTGGAATACACCCTCGCTTATTTATGACTTAAAATTCACTTCAAAAATAATTTTCAGAGTACAACGTTTGTATTGGGTCTGATATTTGAGGTTTGGAAGCTGTATGTGACTTTGAGAGTCATTCTTTTTCAGCCCTAGACTGGGAAACTGATAAATTAAAATAATAAATAAATAAATATACCAACTTGCACTGGGCCAGTGTGGATCCACAACCTTCATCCTGTAGTTCCATTGATGTGGAATGATAATAATGATGATATTGAGGGAAGGCTGCCTTGAGGTGATTTTTTTTTTTAAATTCCTCTAAAAGGCAGGCCACAAAAGCCTTTTAAAGACACTCTAACCAAGTTACCTATAGCCAAGAAAACAACTAATCTGGAGGCAAAAGAGCTGCTTTCCTTTCCGTATCTGGGGAACCTGTTTACTATCTTGAGCACTGCATGTACCGGCATGTCAGCAACATTAATGGCTAAATTAGCTTGTCTCTTTGGACTGAGGGCGGGGAACGATAAACCGAAGCTACTTTCGCTTGGGCTGAAAACGCGGGTAAGCCGCGTCCTCCTGCTGTGCGTGCAGAGAAAGTTACGCAAAGGCAGCTCAGGCTATAAACACCTTAATAAGAGACCGAGAGATCCTCCTGCCCTTAACTTTCGGGGAAGTTCCTCGGAGAGCCCGGGAAAGACTGATCCAGCCCGCCAACCACATGCCTTGGCCCGGCAAGTTCCTTTGGTTTGCAAAAACAAAAAAGGAGGCAGAGAGGCAGCAGAGAGACCCTGCCCGCAAAACCCAAACGCAATGCACGAAGGACTACGTACATTACGTAATAAGGCTTACAAGCCTTTGCACCCCCTCACAAGGGGAAAACGACCCCTGCGTCGTTACTTTTCAAAGCCTTACTTGTAGTAGGGGAAACCCTAGATTGCAACAATCTAAAAAGACAGAAGGGGCAAGAGAGAAGCAGCTGATTCCCACTTTTAAGAGTTCACCGAAAACCACATTCCAGAGCACATTTATCAGTTCAAATCCCGTTTTTCAGAGCCACTCACTCGTCCCTCTGCATTGCCCGGCAGTCCTTCCCGCGGTCGGAAGAGAAGGCAGTACACCCCAATCCCTCCCCCCGGCGGATTTCCTCTAAAGAAGCCTAGCCGAGCTCCGTGCAGCCCTGCGGGGCTAGGTTGGGATCCCTGGCGTAGAGTTTAGAGACCACCCACGATTTGCAACTTGCTGTAATTTTCTCAACCTCGGGACTTTTGCAAACAGCTTTGAAGCTCGCGTCGCGGAAGGGCTCTGAATTGCACGCGCGCGATGGGCACACAAAGCTTCGCTGCGCCGGATTCTCATCGGCATAGACCGAATGGATCTCTTAGGCGCGGTAATCACTTTCCACCTCTTCCTGCAACTGCCCTGAATTTACTTCCTCCTCCCGTCCAAAAACCGAGAGGAAGCCCCCCCACACCTGCCCCCCTCCTTTCCCTGCCTCTCCGTTCCCTCCCATCTGCCTTTCTTTCTTTCTTCTGTTTTTTTCCCCCCTCCTCCTCTCTTGGTTGCCCAATCGCTGGAGCCATGAGCCCCCACATCAGCTGATCGTGCCTAGCTCCCGATTGGAAGAAGCCAATCAGCGAGCGGGGGGGATTGGCACCGGCCAGTAGTTAAAGGAGGCAGCCGGCAGCTGTGCTCCTCTAGAGCAGAGCATGGGCGATCCTCTTTAGTGGTCGACTCGCCAGTCCTTGTGATTTCCCCGCCTGCCTCCCACCGTTGCACCTTTTCCTCCACGACGGCCAAGGTAAAGGGCGCCTTGGCTCCTGTGAGCAGAGGCTGGAAGGGGTTGGGAGGGGGGCGGTGGGAGGGAGGGAATCGGGGTTTCGATGTGCATTTTTCCAGTGAACCGACCGAATCATCTCTCCGCCCCCCCCCCACCCGGCGGGCTTCGCTGGAGAAGGAAGGGGAGAATAGGAAGTTTTCCCGAAGTCGCTCTCATTTTCCTCTAGGATTGTGGACCAGCCAGCCCCGTTCCGTTATATAGGCTGCTGGGATGCAGTTTAGAGGGTGGTAGAAAACAGCCGGGGGAGGCTTGTCGTCTCTCATTTCTCCTTTAAACAAAAGCAATTAAGTGTGATCCTTACGCGCTCCTGCTGCTGGGGAGGGGCGTTCTGGAATCTCCAGGGGGAAAAAGGGGCTTTGTTAGGACATTCGAAACGGTGCCTGCCCTTCTGTTCTTCTCCCGATGTCTCCAGTAGGCTGGTTCACTGGAAGGGCCATCTTCCGATCAACCCCGATGGCTTAAGGGGAGATTCCTGCTGCTCGGATTTTGGATGGAGAAAGTGGGAAAATACCGCGGAGGCCTCTTGAGGACGGCCCCCCTTGTTTTTTTGCAGGCCCTTTGAGCCGTAGCTGATCTCCGCGGCCGCGGTTGCTTTTGAATTCTTGCCCTGGCTTTAGTTAAATGGGGAGGCAAGGAGGGATCCCTAGGAACGGCAATGGACTTGAAACGGTTCCAGTTCTGTCCCTTTTTTTCCTCGGCGTTTTTCAAAGGCTGGATGGCTCCGGTCTGGTTCAAGGCAGCGGGATGCATCAAAACAAGAACGCGGTTGCCCTGGGGAGGGGATAAAATGGTCTCCCATGCAATGCACTGGAGAAGAGAGGGCGCAGGGTGTAAAAGACGAGTAAAAATGAGCACCCCGCAAGGTTGGAGCCAAAGGTAGAAGAGGGAAGGGCTGGTTGAAGACAAAACACACACACACAGCCTTTTGATGGGTTGATTTTGATTAAATCAAGGAGGGGGAGCCAAGGGCTGCCGTAGTGTGTGTGTGTGCGCGCGCGTGTAATCTATAAATATAAAGTCAGAGTCCTGGGGGACGAATTCCTGCAGCTTTTGGGGAAATAACATCTATGGATTTATTTACTTGCTTATTTAATATCCCCAGTCTTAACTGTAAAAGACAAAGGAGGTTGGAATAATCAGATAAAAACAAAATTCCAAAACAATTTGTTCCTTTGCCAATGAGAAACTATTGATTTTGTGTGTGTGTGTGTGTGTAATTTGCAAAATGCAACCAGAGTTGGTGCTGTGACAACTTCCCCAGGGAGGGCGGCTACAGGAGGAATGTTCCAAAGAATGACTTGGCATTGTTTTCTTCCAGGATGGTTTTTGATTTCCCAATCTAGAGTGCAACCCTAGAATTTCCTGGGGATCTCCCATCCAAGTACTAACTAGTCCAACTCTGCTTGGTTGTTTTTTTCCCCCTCCCAAGATCAACTGAAGTTGACTAGATGCTGCCATCTGCTGTCCCTGTATACATTGCAATTTTAAAATCACCTTTAGAGAAAAAAAAAATAAGTGAAAGAAGTAGGATAATTCCAAGAATCCAATTTAGTAACACAGATGGTTCATTCAGTCATCTAACATGTATAGAATGCCTGTAACAGCCATGATTAACATGTGGCATATAAGACAATTCCTTATAAAAGAAAGGCTAGCTCAAAATCCAGATAAGATCAGGATTTGTTGAATTGGATTGTAGGTTGCTGTGATGCCTGATCAGTAGTTGGAGCTACATATTTAGGAATATTTTCTCCAGAATGGGGAGTTGATACTATTTGCAGTCCAATATTTCTGTTGGTATGGTTAAAAGAAGGGCAAAAATCCTACGGAAGAAATTACCTAAGTCTTGACAGCAGTGTTTTTATTAGTCAATGAAATTGTCAATAAAAATCAGTATTTTGATAGGAACATACTTAATACGGTAGCAAACAATTAACATAAACATAAAATAATTCAAATACATGTACATCGTTTGTCATAATAATTGGCTAGCTTCTAAAGAGCTGTAGGGTTCTTATAAGCAAACCAAGGAAGGGCAAGGAATTTAATAGAAATGAAAAAAAAAATCTTAAATCATAATTTAGTTCTGCCCTTTAAAATCCTGACAGGATTTCTCTATAGTTAATGCACTTGTGGAAATCCAGCATTTTACTTTTAGAAAATTAATAGAATTTGAATTGGTATTTTAGTTACCAGAAGTGTATAAATTGTACATCTTTTCGATCTCACAGTAGAATTCTTTAATGGGAGATGAACCTAAACAAAATGTGGAAGTTTGCAGCCTCCATGAAAATATTTCATTATTTTTGGCAAGAGTAGGGTCTCTCTCCCTCTCTCTCTCCCTCTCCCTCCCCCTTCCAGGTATTCTAAACCTCTTAGCAATTCTCCTTGACTACCAACTGCTAGTTCACTGTCTTTTAATTATATAATATTATTCAACTTCACACGCAGAAAAGCTTAAGCTTAGGGGCTTGGCTTGGAATGGTAAAGATCTCAGAATACTAAAAAATTCCATTCTTTTGTGTTACCATCCAGTATATATTGTATTACAATGTGACATTTGCAGGGAATTAAAATTCAGAACAATGAAAGAGTTTCATTGTGAGCAAGAACCTTTTTGCAAACTGGTGCTTCATACAATGCAGTTAGATATCTGTTTCATGGTATAGAGACGATCATGTTGCAGGTATGGGAGTAATTCATTCTTGCATAGGATTGTCTGGCAGTAAAAATGCATAAACAACAGTACCAATCCACTACAAGAATGTGCAAAATTTAATTTGATTTTAACACTGACAGCTGAATTTTAACATCGACAATTATATTAGGTCCTTTAAAATATAATCTAATAGGAGTTATGAGATGATGCTTATTAAGGCTTTGATGAAGTTCAAGATTTCTACATGCTAAATTATTCTTCTCAACTGATGTTCTCCAGATCTTTTAGATTAGCTCTTAGATTCTAGCTATTACAGCCAGTGTCTTAGAATTCTTTGAGTATATTGTTTACCTGTTTATTTTTGCTAGGGTTCTAAATCATTCCAACCATTGACTAACTCTAAACAGCTTAGAACCCTACCATGTTTAAACAGGATTCAAACAAAAAATGAAATAGCTCAATAGCTAACAATAACGGTGGCTCCAAAGCCTTTGAGGGCACTGATTCAGGAAAGGTAGACAGGTTATTTCACATTTACCTCAACAGGTTTTACTATTAGAGATTATTGCTATCCTATTTGAGATGCAAATGTACTCCAAACAATTTGAAAAGTTAATGATTGAGATAGTTCTAGTAGATTTTTTAAATGAATTGTTTCCATTGATTTATAATAGTATGCCATGATCTGACATAAGAGATGGTATTTCTGCTATCATGGGAGAAGACACATTATAATCTCATAGAAATTTAGGTATACAAGTTTTAACATTCTAGCCCAGAAGTTCAATCAATAAAAATCAATCCGTTTCTACACTGATAACTCTAATGTAGAATTTTGTCATCTTTTGGAGCTCTTTTCACTTGAAACCCATAAAAATCTTAAGGGAAAACTTTGCAGTTTAGGAAGTCTTGTATATTACTCTTATAATATAAATAATGTGGAAGGGTTTTGTCTTGGTTTCATGATTTCCTTGTATTGCGTGTATGGATTTTACAACTTTCTGATAATACTTCGGGAATTTTCAGAGTTATTTCTATGTATACTTTCCCACCCCCACCCCCAAACAAGCCTATAGCAGCTGTCTTGTGTTGCTCATAGTAGGGCTTATTGTTGAGAAGAAAAGCTACAAACCAAACAAATCTATCTTGATAGTAACCCTATTAAAAAGTAAATTTATCAAACTTAGAGGCTGATACAGAAGTCTAATGTAATCATGAATGTAGAGATAAGGACAATTAGAATGATAACAATATTTAGTTGGAAACCATTTTGGTCATGGCGCACACTGGACACAAATAGGGGCATTAGCTTATCTCCCTCTTTTTATGACAAAGTTCTAAATGTCTGAGAATTGAAGCAGTCTTGGCAATAGATTCATTTTCAGAACAAGGACTGTATTGTTTGTGATTATTCATTTTCACAGATTACATTTCTTTAGAGTTTAGAATTAAGAATTAAGTATTTCTAAACAACCATTATAATGCATAAATGTTACTGGCCAATAACTGTACAGCAACATTTCCCAGCCAATATCTTCCTGTTACATTGGAGCAACTGTCATAATCCTATAGCCAAATTGACTGAGAATTATGCAGATTGTAGTCCTGAGGAACATTGGGGGCATCAGATAAGAAACAGTTCTTCCAAAGCAAGATATAGTTGCTTATTCAGGGCCTGATTTTCACCTTGTAGAAATAGTTTGCAATCCTCCACGATCTTCAGTAGAAATACGATGACTTGCAGCAGATGTACATTTTGTACATGGATTGTAATCAGCTGTGGAAAGTTCGTCATGCAGTAAGCCAGCTCATAAGCTGGCACTCTGGGAATGTCCCCACTTGGTTTTTGGCAAGAATCCCTTTGGAAATTTTCATAGACACCCTTATCCTCTCCCTTTAGGTCATCATCTTGCAGAACTTCAGGAACAAGTGCAACCATGGCCACCTCTGCAAGTTCCCATTTGAGCAAAACTATAAAACAGATGTACATGAAACTGCCTCAAGGTGACAAGGTGCAAGCTATGTACATATGGATTGATGGAACTGGTGAATTCTTGCGCTGTAAAACCCGGACATTGGAACGTGAGCCCAAGAACGTTGAAGGTAAGCAGATTTGGAATGAGCTTTCCTAGGACATTAATCAAGGAGAGAACCAGCTTAGAACTAAGGACAAATTTCCTGACAGTTAGAACAATTGATCAGTGGAACAACTTGCCTCCATTAGTTGTGGGTGCTTCAACGCTGAAGGTTTTTAAAGAAGAGATTGGACAAACATTTATCTGAAATGATATAGGGTTTCCTGCTTAAGCAGAGGGTTGGACTAGAAGACCTCCAAGGTCCCTTTCAACTCTGTTAATTCTCTTATGTAGAACAACTGTTATCAGTTATGCACGTCACCATTGTGATTCTGATTTCATTAAATCCTGAGTTTTGACCAAGAGCTATAAAGCCAATTACTACTGCAAGCTACCCTCTTAGCTTTTATTTTTTAATAATGAAGTCAGCATAAAAAGCCAAAAGAAGAACAGCTTCTATTGCCTTAGACTTAGGCTAGAGTCTTAGAGATGCTGTCATGGCACTACATCCCATAATACTAGGGGAACTTATTTTTGAGTAGATGTACATTAAACAGTTAAATGAAAGAAATATGGCAGAGTTAACAAACACTGAAATTAATTGTTTGCCACGGTTCAGTTTCCTTTCTAGCTAGACATCTGGTTGAGTTTCAAATTGTTGAAAAAGCGCTGGTTAATAGTTTTCTTTTGGGAAATCATGTCTACAACTGTGGTTTTGAGTTCTCAGATAAACATACATTTTCTCCCCTGCGGTGCTCTATATCTGGAATCCCATTCAGAATATATTCAGTACCCTAACACCCCTTTCCAATCTCAGTTTTCTATGAATAGAATTGAATATTTGATACATTATACTGTATTTTTAACATTCATTCCCTCTTAGCTTCTCCTTTCACTGCATCCCTGTTGACATAGGAAATATAGCACTTCAAACTAGAGTCCTGTTGCATTTTGGAATAAAGAATACTGTAACCTTAATAGTTTTCCACAAATAAATATTTTATCCATAAAATAAGAGTCGAACCAAGTTGCTAAGTTATCCAATGTTTTTCAGCATTTCATTAAAATTACATTTTCTCATAACTGCATAGATGGACATACAGCCAAAAGGAGTAGAATTGATGAAATTCTGAGAAACCAGGAGGCGGCAGTGTGCAGTTGTTAATTGTTGGCAAAGGGATTCCTTAAATCCCTCTCCATACCTATTATTTTTCTGGTTTTGATCTCATAACTATTTTATTTTCCAAAAATAAAAAATTGCCCAGCTCAGAAAAGGCATACATACATGTGCTTATCCATTCAATCCAATCTTTACATTACAAATAGAACTGCATCTTATTGTGTTCTAAATATGCAAGAAAGTAATAATAAACAGAAACAACAATTTCATTTCTAAAACAAATTGGGTTATTTTGTTGATGAAGATCACATATAGGATGTGGCTTAGATGAGATACATTTCATACTTCCAGATGATGTAAATAAATATATAAATAAAAATAATATATACATTTGCTAAATAAAATAAATGATGGGACAGGCTTAGTCTTCTCCAGTTATTTTTTAAAAATCTATATGACCATTAACGTTGGTTTTGAATTATGGGTACCTTCTTCAAATCCATATTTGAGTAAAAAGAAGATTTAAATAACGAAATCTGTTCTCTGTTCTCTAATTTCTATGGAACAAGCGAGATACTTAAAACAAGTTTGTCTACCTTGGCTCAAACTTCTTTGCTACCATATTTGTGAAGCATGTCTGTAGAGCACCAGTGCATCTGGAGAAGGCTAAACTAGAGAACTGCAGCCACAGTGTATTTTTACTTCACTCGAACCTCACCATTTTTTCAAGGCTCAATCTGTCAGGCCTGAATTGTAGATGGTAGAGATGCTTCTGGCAGGATTCAGTCTTTTGTGCTGCTCTTGAAATAAAGAATTCTTTGGCCCTTAGTTGATTTCTTGAATCAATGGCAAGCACTTGGCTTTTATCTGCATGCCTCCCTCATTTTCAAGATCTGTGCCCACTTCATGCCCTTTTTTGAAGCCCTCGTGCCCTAGAGCAGTGTGTCTCAACCTTGGCAAGTTTAAGATGTGTGGACTTCAATACCCACAATTCTGAAAGTTGAAGACAACACACCTCAGACTCAAACCAAGGTTGAAAAGAGCTACCTTAGCGCTTTTCCCTTTATAGCCCATCTACCGGAGAAAGAAATACTACCTTTTCCTTCAGCTTTTTCTTGAGTGCTTGTCAAGGTAACTTATTGACTGAAAAATAAACCTATTTGAGGATTTGAAACAAAAACACAGTCTTCCTCCTTCCCATTCCCCCAAAATTACATTAATACATTACAGAACCAACCATTTGCTGTCCTTTCAATCATCTCAAACAAATGGCCCTATTCTGTTTGATGGGAAGCCCTCTCCTTACTGCAGTCTGTTTAGCCTACTTCCTGACCACCCCCAAGTGCTGAAACCTTAATTTCAAAAGCGGGGAGGAATTTGTGTGATATAGGACGAGGCTTTCTAGACCACAAAATCAATCCAAATGCTTTTAGGAAATGTACCTTTGGTAGCTCCCTGTTCTTGCCCTGATTTATGTACACAATACAGATGGACAAGAGAGTATTTGCAAAAACCTGGTGTTTTGCTTGACTTAGAATAAAACAGCACCCCCAGTGCAATCAAGAGCATGAGAGTTTCTTCCCTGGTTGCTATGGAGCTAGCCAGAGATGGTTACAAAACCTGCCCAGTGTGTATAGCTCATTAGGAGAATTTAGTTAAAGGCTTTGTTTTTATTCCGAGGAAGTGGCTGACACAACTTGTTTAAATCATTTCACCACCTTCAGCATATGAAAGGGATCAAACTGATTAACTAGATTAACCACTTTAATGCCAGTTGCCCTGTGCTTATTCATTAGTTTTTCTCCTCTTGACAACTATCAGTACTGAATACCGTGGGCAAACAGAGGCATACATTTTCTAGGGCAATGAAAGTTCCAATATGAGTAATGCTACAATCTTTGAGTTCATTCAGAGTTTTTTTTTTAAAATTACTCTATTTCTAGTGTTTTGGAGCCTCCCCCCACCTGTAATTTTATAGTATATACTTGTTGACAAAAACTAAGGAAGAGTACTTAGCACCAAGCCACAGGCAACAGCCGAGAACAGATGCTTCATTGTATATCATTCACGGTTGCCAACTATACTCAGAGTGGTTTAAAGCAAATCTTTCTACAAAACTTTATGCCTGTAAAATTATAAATAAAATAATAATACTGGACAATCCTCCCTGTCCCTGTCCAGATTGTCTAGTGGTAGAACTAGGCATTAATATGAAATATTTGCACTAAGCAGGCATAGGGAAAACAATAGTAATAGCATTTAGACTTCTATACCGCTCTAGTGCTTTACAGCATTCTCTGGGCAGTTTACAATGACAACTTATTGCCCCCAACAATCTGGTCCTCATTTTATCGACCTCAGAAGGATGCAAGGCTAAATCAACCTTGAGCCAGTCAGGATCGAACTAACGGCAGTGGGCAGTTAGCTTACAATACTGCGTTCTAACCACTGTGCCACCATGGCTCCTTTGCAATGAAGCATCCTAGATGCCTTTCTTGATCTGCTTGTCAGTGAATGTCTAAAGTGAATTTTTAATTCACCAGGGGCATATTAAAACTGATCTCACAATTGTTACAACTGTAAAACTAAAGTGTTAGTGCCATCAGCAAATATTGACTATGCCTATTGTTAAGATTATTAGTGAGAACTAGTTATGGCAGTTACCTACAGTTTATACTTTGGGACATGAAATTAGTAGTAGTACATCCGCTGACTTTAGCTGGCTAATTCCCATTAATGAGTACAATGTGAGGTATATTTTTATTGATGTAAATCATTGATAAATCATTGTGTGAGTAACAATAGCAGCAAAATTAAACAGTACAGGGTTGTAAGGTGTGTAGAAGTGGCTTAACTTCAATCTTATTTTTGTTTTCAGACCTACCAGAGTGGAATTTTGATGGCTCAAGCACTTTCCAGTCTGAAGGCTCAAACAGTGACATGTACCTTGTGCCTTCAGCCATGTTTCGAGATCCTTTCCGCAAAGACCCAAACAAACTGGTTTTATGTGAAGTTTTAAAGTACAACCGCAAACCTGCAGGTGTGTTCCAGCTTTGGCCTTTTAAAGTTTCCGTCCTGACCAGGAAAAGAATGCAGAAAACACCTCCACTTCATTGAGATGAATAATGAAGCAGAGGTTTAGCCCTTGTATTGTGCACAAAAAAGCACCCCTCTTTGCATGCCTTGCCTGGAGAAAGTGTGTTTAATGTTTTGAGAAAATATGACTGGAGTTTAGACTATTAAAACTAATAGCCTCAGGTCACGAATACTAAATGAAATCTCCAGTTCATACTTTAAGATATCTGGAGGAGGATCACTCTACAATTCATTCCAAATTGAGAAGGAATTTGCCTTTTTCTGATGAATTTGTTTCGCCATATCCTTAATTCACAGGGAAACAAAGAACAAGTATTTTTGACACTGCTTCCCCTCCTTTCACTGTTAACAATTTAAATAGGGACTTGCAGCTCCACTGAAGATAAGAACTGTGGGCCACTACCTACCAGGGTAATTTAAAATAGTGATTTCAATTCATTTGTCAAGGCCATCTATATTTCAGTAGGGAAGTAATAGTCTGTAGCATTATGGAACATATATGTAACAGGAGGTCTCTGCCATGTGCTGTGATATTTCATTTGCATTTTGATCCTGGTAGTTCAGTAGAGTTCATTGCAGAACTTTATTTTGGGAACCGTCAGATAGTAATGCATCATTCTAATGACATTTATGCAAAATAAGAACGGAAAAAAATCCTTGTTTTTGCAGCAGGCCATACTGCCTGACCATGTCTAGCATGACATTTTTGGTAACAACTTGCTAGATCCTTTTAAACAAATACCAACACAGCCTGCAGTTGCCAGAATAAAAGTTAGTGAATGCTCTCATGTGAAGCCACTTCCAGCCACAAGACTTGCATTCTCTAAAGTTTCAGCTGATTTCTTGTCATCTGACAGTTATAGCTTTCATTCATGCATCTCTCATTTAACTTGCTGAACAATGTTTCCTTTTTTAACTAATGCATCACAATCCTGAAGAAAATGTAGGATTCATTAACCATCCTCTTAACCATCCTGTTTTAATAGCCACACTGACAACACTATTGCTATTTATCTTGATATTGATGTTTAATCAAGATTGCTTAGCTAAAATATTCAGGGGGCTCTAAAGTTATCCAGCTTCCACTGCACCTGGCAATGTAAAAATAACTACAGTGTGTTTTATCTTACAAGGTGACTGGGGAAATTAATTAGAAAGCACTTTGGGCAAATTGAGTTTTAGAGATTAAACCTAAATCCTTCTGTTCTGTTAAAAAAAATCTTGTTTAATCTTAAATCTTTGCTCAAGAACAATGAAGTACAAATATATAAAGTTGCAGTTCAAATTCATACACGTCTCTCTTTTAAGGGAAGGATAAAATCTATATGAATGACCAACATTGGCTTATTCCCCGTTTTTTTTAGAAACAAATCTACGAACTACTTGTAAAAGGATTATGGACATGGTGTCTAACCAGAATCCTTGGTTTGGAATGGAGCAAGAGTATACCCTTCTAGGAACAGATGGGCATCCCTTTGGTTGGCCTTCCAATGGCTTTCCTGGACCACAAGGTAAGATTCCATCTGAAATTCCTATGAAATCTTTAATGCATAAGCACTAATTGCAGTCTGCCACTGAGACACCACCATATTAGTGACAGAGCAGCTGCTTTTCATACATAAACTAAATATTAGGCCTTTGATATTAAAATGAAAATTTAGGCAGCAGAAATCCATTGCTGAAGTAGATGGATTACTCACCTAATCAAGAGAAATTCCCAATTCATGAGAGAGTATGGAAATGTTTAAAGGAAGAGAGTCATGCTTTCAACTGTGAAACTGCTGGGATTAATCTAATGGTGATCTCAGCCAATCAGAGATTACATTTTAAACAGGATGATATTGGAATTTGATTACTTGAGGATATCTCTAAAGATAAATTAACTTGCTGATTGAATAAGAAAAGATAACATAATTTAATTAAGTCTTTTACAGGTAGTCCTCAATTTATGACTGCAATTGAGCCCAAAAGTTCTGTTAAGTGAGACATTTGTTAATTGAGTTTTGCAACATTTTCCTTTCCTGCCACAGTTGTTAAATGAATCACTGCAGTTATTGTATTAGTAAGATGGTTGTTAAGTGAATCTGGCTTCCCCATTGTCAGAAGGTCACAAAAGCTGATCACATGACTCCAGCACACTGAAATGCATGGCAGCAGCCAAACCTCTGAATTTTAAGCCCATGACCATGGGGATGCAGCCATGGTCATATGTGTGAAAATTGTCATTAGTCACTGTTGTAACTTTGAATGGTCACTATAAACGAATGGTTATAAGTAGAGGACTATCTATACAGGGGTATCCTTTATATAACATGGATTTGCTGAATGTGGTGACTAGAGATATAGATTCTCCCACTGATTTCTTTTGCTTCTTGTGTTTCTCCAGGGCCATACTACTGTGGAGTTGGAGCAGACAAAGCTTATGGTCGAGACGTTGTAGAAGCCCATTATCGGGCCTGCCTATATGCAGGTGTTAACATTGGAGGCACAAATGCAGAAGTTATGCCAGCACAGGTATAAATCCTTGCTATTAATGCTTAATCTTTCACCACTGGAATTCTTTTCATGCATTTAGTATACATAGAGAAGGGTGTGGATGATCAATTGATTCTCATTCTGATTCTCTTGTAGTGGGAGTTTCAGGTGGGCCCTTGCGAAGGTGTTGACATGGGCGATCACCTCTGGATTGCTCGATTCATCCTTCACCGAGTATGTGAAGACTTCGGGGTCATTGTATCTTTTGACCCCAAGCCTATTCCTGGCAACTGGAATGGAGCTGGATGCCATACTAACTTCAGCACTAAGAACATGCGAGAGGAAGGAGGCCTCAAGTAAGTGCTACTCCTTTGTTGCAAAGATGCTCTAAGGGAAGGAGAGGCTTTAAGAGGCATGGAGAGAGACAATATTACTACTACGTTTTTGAGACTAGTAGTACAATAATGGTACTTCATAGTAAGAAACATTAACAGATCAGGAGTGAAATTCAGCAGGTTCTGACAGGTTCTGGAGAACCGGTAGTGGAAATTTTGTGTAGTTCGGAGAACCGGCAAATGCCACCTCTGGCTGGTCCCAGAGTGGGGTGGGAATGGAGATTTTGCAATATCCTTCCCCCAGGAGTGGGGAGGGAATGGGGATTTTGCAGTATCCTTCTGCCACGTCCACCAAGCCACACCACGCCTACCAAGCCACACCCACAGAACTGGTAGAAAAAAAAAAGAATTCTGCCACTGTAACACATACATCTGCATTGAGCATGGGGGGAAAATCCTTGCAAATCAAAAACTAAAGGCAAACTAGAATTTTATATTATTAAGGATATTTCTGTTAGCAGTGTGTGTGTATATTTTTTACATACAAGAATGTTTTAAACTGGATTTATCTCCATTCATTGCAAAGGATGGCTTATTGTATGCTGCAAGTTGGATGCAATACTCTATCAAATGCCTTTTTAATTTTAAGTATGGGCAAGAAGGGGAAATCATTTTCACAATGTTTGTTTTCTGAACCATCATCATTAAGAAGTTTTTTTAAAAAAATATTTGGAGGCTCAGGAGAATGCCTAGCTTTAAACAAGTATCAAGAGCAGAGCTATTTATATGTTAGATTTTATTTTCCTTTTTAATGTTCGGCATTTTTCCAGAATATCTGGAATAAAATATTAAATAGTCTTTGCTGTACCCCGGTGAAATTGCAATGTGTACAATCTTAGCCGTGATGGCACAATGGTTAAAATGCAAGTACATACTGCAGGCTAATTCTGCCGACTGCCAGCAGTTCGATCTTGACTGGCTCAAGGTTGAGTCAGCCTTCCATCCTTCAAAAGTTGGTAAAATGAGGACCCAGATTGGTGGTGAAGGAGGGATCAATATGCTGACTCTGTAAACCTTTTAGACAGGGCTGTAAATCACTATGAAGTGGTATATAAGTTTAAGTGCTATTGCTATTAGCAACATGAGCAGCTGAGCACCTCGGGGGCCATTTTTGATAATGCTCTTTTTTCTTCCTTCACAGGCAGATCGAAGACGCCATTGAGAAGCTGGGTAAGCGTCACCAGTACCACATCCGCGCCTACGATCCCAAAGGAGGGCTGGATAACGCCAGGCGCTTGACTGGTTTCCATGAAACATCAAACATCCATGAGTTCTCTGCTGGAGTCGCCAACCGTGGGGCCAGCATTCGTATCCCAAGAAACGTGGGCCAGGTTAAAAAGGGCTACTTTGAGGATCGACGGCCCTCCGCTAACTGCGACCCGTATGCTGTGACCGAAGCACTAGTCCGTACCTGCCTCCTCAATGAAACTGGCGACGAACCTTTTGAGTACAAGAACTAAGTGGGCTTGTCCCATTGTGCTCCCGCTCTCTTCTGCATTTTCTAGATATTAATTGTGAGGGCATGAAATTCCATGTTTGTGCTCCCTCTCCTAAAACTGACCCTTTTATTTCTTTGTATGGGAGAGGGAAGTGTAATCTCTTTCACTGTTTGTTCTGTCATTTGAGGGGCACAGGAGAAGACAAGTGGGGTTTTACCACTATTTCATGTAATTCATCTGTATGTCTTTGACTGGGTTTCAGTAGCTTCCAGGAATAGATGCCAAAATTGAGACCTGGGTTGTGGAGTAGAGATAGAAAAAGTAATTATCTTTGGGGTCTAATTGTTCTCCCTCCCTGGATTTGCACTTCATAGGCTATGCTGAAATGAACAAAAGTGCAATTGCGTATCATTCACTTTGGTGAAATGAATGTGGCATCTTACCACCACTTAAAGTGCTGGTACTCAATACAGATCCACAATGAAGTTCTCTCAAGGGCAAGAAGACATAGTAATATCTTTTCCTTGGACTCCTAAAGTATTCCTACGTGCAGACTTTTTCCTGCCAGAATTAGAAATATTTTCATGTTCTTAGGTCTTAGGCCATTGTTCCCTTCTTGGGATTAGAAATTGTAGAATTTATTTAAGAAGTTGCAGAACACTTCAGTCTGTTCTTGGAAGCTAATTGATTTTCTGTTTCTAACACAAAGTGAAATAGTCTTTTTATATATATTTAAATGTCTAAAAACACCTATGAAAATCGTCGTCCTTTTTTTTTAAAGGTACACTAAATCAACCCTTTGCTGCAAGGGTCTGTTGGTTAAGGTTTGTAGATAAAATGGGAAGGTAGGAAAAAGTTTGTTGAGAGGAAAAGTTAGCTATGTGCTGTCGTTTTCAACAACCAGTTTGAAGGTTTGTTACACAAGAAGCTGTCCGTTTACAGGCTTATAAATTAAAATAGGCATTAACTTTTAAGTTAAACTAAAGCTGCTGGCTGTCTAGGCTGAGCGGCATGCGGCTGGCTGCAACAGAGATGTGCTTATGCTTCAATGAAGAGTTGACTGGTCAACTTTAACCATATTTTTGACAAATAATTGGCAGGGAATGGAGGGCATTAAAATTCTCGGTACGATTCGCATTAAAGCAGGGCTTTTCAAATGGAAGGCAAAAGAGCACAGGATGGGAGGGGAAATGGATTTTTTTGAGATTTTAAATAACACATTTTTAGGAGTTTCTAAAGTTGTACAGTTTTACAGAGACCACTGCTATTCCAGTAGGTATACCTTGGCACTCAAACATACCTGCCACTTCTGCCAGGGAGTTGTTAATAAGCATAGTTGACTTCAGAGGAAATATTAGTGGCTCAGGATTTTGTACTTTGGTGTCTTGGATGGTGCCAATCAGTTTCCGCTGCATTTGGACCTTGAGAAGGGGGACGGGAGGGGATTTGTAATAAAATAATTAAATCCAATAGTGATTCTTTGCCTGTGTTTTTCATGATCGCTTTGCACGTAGTTTGCAATAACCTGGCAGTGCCACCAGGATCTTGTGTGGCTCCAGCCAATCTAATTTTACATACATCTGATACTTACCAAATATGCTCAATTGTAACAACCCCACTAGCCAGAATAGTCATTGCAACGATGGAAGTTGTACACCAGCACATCTGACGCACCTTGGACTGTGGAAAGCCTCATAATTCATCTCTTTTTGTCCAGTAGCAGGTGGCCAGATCTGTATGACAGGACATAAGTATGATGAGCTTGACCCTCTAGTAGACTGCTACTGAGTATCACGACTAATCAATTTATGGAAGACCAAATTAGACTAGCAACTATCATTCCTGTTAACATTCAACAGAACGTCAGTGGCTATTGTTGCATTGGGTTACAAACAATTCCATAATTACCGCTATTGCACTTTGCATTTTCAATAGGAAACATCTGCTTGAGAAGGTATTGGTTTTTATGCTGTTTTTTCCAAAAATGTGAAAAGCAGAACTACAGGGGAAAAACTATGTGTCACTAAGTTTTTATATCATGTCTAGAAACTCAGAACTGAAAATTAAGATTTGCTTTGACTTTGACTAGCCACTAGACCACGCATTGCTATCTGGTAAGATTTGCCATAAAGCAAGTTTGCGGCTATTACACAGGTTTGCATTCATGGCAACAATCCACACACTGACACCTGAAAAAAGAAGAATCTAGGTTTGTGGCAGGAATTTACACTTAAAACAATCTTGCTCAGATCCAGCCCAAGAGATGCCTGTTTATACATGGTTGCTCTGTTACATCTCTTCCCTCCTTAAATTCAGGGTATATTGACTTTGTGCAGTGCAAGAGTTAAGTTTTGCCAGAGTTTGGCTGCCATCAGTTCTCATTACTGCATCGAAGGACATGGAGCATAACGGGTGGGGTGCTGACAAAAATCTTTTCCCTCAATCTTTGTAGCATCCACATCTAGAGGAAGCTCAGAATCCCAGTTTTGAAATTACAAAGGTCAGGAGCCCTGGAAGGGGTGTTTGGTCCAGTATTTGAGAACCTATTTATTTTTACAATCCTCTGCCAAAGGCAACTGCAAAGCTGCGCTTCTGTGACAATGTTTTTATAAGCTTGTGAAACACAACAGAGGAAAATCAAAATGGCTAAGTGGAGAGGAGAGCAGAGATGTTCAGAAAGGCAACAACAGTGAAGAGTGGTTCACATAACCACTGAAAATGGATAAGGCATCATACAGTTTATAGGATTACGGGTTTTGAGGGACGGTCTTACCCCCAGGATATCTGCCCAGACCGTATGTTCAGATAATGGAAGTCCACTACAGGTCCTTTCAATGAGCAATCCCATTTTTTAGGACCTAGGATGGCCCTTGATGATAACCCCTGTCTTAGTAAATGATTCTCTTGACATATCAATATCAATAGTTCCTAGACTTATTTAGTGCCTCATTTTACGGCATACTCTGGGCAGTTTAAAAACGTCAGCATATTGCATATTGCCCATGACAATCTGGATCCTCATTTTACTTACCCCGGAAGTAAGTAAAGACTGTGGGCAGAGTTTGCCTGCAATACTGCATCCAACCAGTGGACCACCAGGACTCCTGAAATAGGGTTGGTTCCAACCATCCTGGTCCTTAGAAAAACTGTTGAGACCTGGTTGTTTCTCCAGGCCTTTGGGTTATTACGTTTGGAGCCCCAACTGGATGATGGTGTTATTGTTTGGATTATCATTCAGTTGTTTTATTTCATTATTGTTTATAGATGTATTCACTGTGATTTTGTCCTTTTGTCAGATTGGTGAGCTTTTTTTCCCCTTTTGGTAAGCTGCCCAGAGTCATCCTGGCTATGCTGGGCAGCCATATAAATGTTTTAAATAACATATTTCTAGGGTCTTCATTTACCTATGAAAGTCTGATCGCAGTTCAGTAATATATTAACTTAAAATACAGACTTTGCTGAAACCCATAAGGAAACTTCTAACTTCTAATAACTGGTTGTTGTTAGTTGCAAAGTCATGTCCAACCCATCGCGACCCCATGGACAACGTTCCTCCAGGCATTCCTGTCCTCTACCATCCTCTGGAGTCCATTGTAAGCTCATGCCTACTGCTTCAGTGACTCCATCCAGCCATCTCATTCTCTGTCGTCCCATTCTTCTTTTACCCTCAATCTTTCCCAGCATTAGGCTCTTCTCCAGTGAGTCCTTCCTTCTCATTAGGTGGCCAAAGTATTTGAGTTTCATCTTCAGGATCTGGCCTTCTAAAAAGCAGTCAGAGTTGATCTCCTCTAGGACTGAGCGGTTTGATCGCCTTGCAGTCCAAGGGACTCGCAGGAGTTTTCTCCAGCACCAGTTCAAAGGCCTCAATTCTTTGGCGCTCAGCCTTTCACCATAAAGTAGTAAATTAATATCATGAGATGTCTGATCCAAGTTTTTTTTAAAAAAAATATTATTTTGTAAAAGACTGAATGGACAAACAATTGAAACATAACTGTGTTTGTTGTAATACAAATGGAGGATGTTTTGCTGTTAGTGTTGCTTCTAACTCCTTCTTTTGCTGAAATTATAAATAGATTGCAGTAATCTGCTATTCTAGATTCCCTTTCAGATTATAGAATCTATACCTCTGTGGTAGGGGTGGGTTCTACTTACCTTTACTACTGGTTCGCAACAGGGCCGGGTTGGAAAATAGGTTGACTCCCTCTTCTTTGTGTACTTATGTGCACCCCCTCTTCTTTATGTTCTTATGACCATCATATAACAACACGGATATATCAAGGCAACAGGTTGCTCATCCCTTTGCCAAGTTATAATGTAGTTCATTCATTTTCATTTATAATGGAAAGTAAATCTAGCAGACATGGGTTTCAAAATATCTGGTTGATCAAATTGATCATTGGATGAAAGCAAAAAGACAAAAGTAACCATCCTGATTTTTGAGCCCAGATCAGGTAAACTTGTTACCTTGGTTTATCATTTAGTATGCATGAATGAACAAGGCCACTTGTTCAACAAACTGTGGGCCAGAACAATATGTCAGCCCATCTTTAATGAAATGTTATTTTCATTTTTTGAAAATTTAACTCAAAAAGTGCTGAATGTCTTAAAACTTCCTATTATTTCTATGTCATAAAGGGTACTTTTCTGTAAATGCTGAAATTGATTAAAGAGGATTCCTGCCTTTTAATTATTTTTACATTTTATTTCACTGCATGGCATAAATCATGTATCAGAAAGGGTCTATCTAAAGCCCTTGGTCAACTCAAGGCCTCTTGAAGGTTGTGCCATCAAATCTGGCAGTACATCAGTTTTTTCCCAACAAAATGTTAGTGATGCCACTTGCCACTGGAATTTGGTTGTAAGCCAACATCTAAAAAGATCCCACAGAGTTGGTCTCCTCCAGGTCCCGTCAGCTAAACAATGCTGGCTGGCGGGCCCGCAGGGGAAGGCCTTCTCTGTGGCTGCCCCAGCTCTCTGGAACCAATTACCTCCTGAGATCCGGACTACCCCCACCCTATTGGCCTTCCGGAAAGTGGTGAAGACCTGGCTTTTCCGGCAAGCCTGGGGCTGTTGATCTTGCTGTTGCAATCTTGCGAGATCCGGCCATGAATGGTGTGCATGGGCTTTTAATATTCTAAAATGTTTTTACAATGTTTTTAAACAATTTTTCTATGTTCGCATTATTTTGCTGTAAGCCGCCCAGAGTCCCTCGGGAGTTGGGCGGCATAGAAATGCGATAAATTAAATTAAATTAAATGGTGATGGAAGGCTGAAGGTAAAAAAGTATTTGCAATTGGTGGATTCCCTTTGAGTAGTGTCTTCCCATTTTATTTATGAAATGTTTATCCTGCCTTTATTACTTTAGAAGTAACTCAAGATGGCGAACATATCTGATACTCTTTTCCTCCTCCTCTTTTTTCTCACTACATTTGCGGGCTCTCCTGATTTCAATGTCATATTGATGCCCACTATCATTTCCTGATGTGTTGCTCAAAGAAGGTGCTGCTTGAACAGAAAGAGGTTAATCCTTAATTTCTCTTAATAAATTGAGATAGCGTTAATTAGTACTGTTGGGTCTACTATGGTTCATTCACATATTAATGCAAGCAATCAGCTGATTTTGTAGTCTTCAAGTGATTAGGATGTGAGAAATCCCCTGCCAGGATTATAACTATGAAATGATATATGATTAAATAGTGATAGGTGGATCATCTTTATGCCTGGAAACAACATAGCATCTTGCTGTTTACTTCCTCAATCTTTCAACTTGCCCGTTTTTGTTTTAGAACAATAACCTTAAGTTATATCAGATTTACTCTTGATCTTTTGTATTAGCTGCTTTGTCAACACCATTACATTTTTTGTTGAATTATCTGGCACTAGAAACATTAGCTAAATAGTACACACAGTACTGCCAAAGAGGATTTCCCTCCCTCCCAGGGAAGCATAAGACTTTTACCACTCGTTACATAAGCTGCTTAGCTGAAATATAATAATTGAAGCTCTATGGCTACAAATTATGCCATTGTTATATATAATAAAAACTGCATCTGCTCTGTATTTTCTGCTATTTCTACCTGTATCTGTACAGTTATTTTGCACCATGCAGCAATTCATTTAGCATTTTGGTTCCAGTTTTGAAGTTGTAAATTCTGTAAGATAGCCTGAAAAAAACATGGGCAAATCCAAGCATCTTCTGTTTCAATTATTTCCTCATCGCTTTTCTTAGCTCTCATTTCGAGATGAAAGCATGTGTTAACAATACATTTTTCTTAATTTTCCCCAATGTCCTCTCCACTTCTAATACCCTTTAGAAAGTTTTCAGATTTTGATGTTACTTTCTAAAATGTGATGAATGTAATTAATACTGGTAGTCCTCCATTTTCAACTACCGGTATTTGTTTAGTGACCGAAGTTATAATAGCACTGGAAAAAGTGACTTATGACTAGTGTTCACACTTCTGAGAGTTGTAGCATCCCCATTGGTCACATAATCAAAATCTGGGCACTTGGCATGCATTTATGACTCTGTCCCAGGATCGTGGGATCATGATAACCTTTCCAGCCAGCTTGCAACAAACAAAGACAATGGGGGAAGCCAGTTTCACTTAACAACTGCATGTCTCATTTAACAACTACAATGGTTCACTTAACTGTGGCAAAAAAGGTCGTAAAATGGGGCATGTCTAATTTAATAATCATCTTGCTTAGCAATGGAAATGTTGGCCTCAGTTATGGTTATAAATTGTGGACTACCTACAGGGACATTCCTCTACTTACAAACAGGTTATGATCTATCAGGCTGTTCAGAAATCCAATACACGCATGGCCCATCCTTACCTTGCATAAATGGTGTTTAGGCTTTACTCCAGACACGCTATAATTCAGTGTCACTATACAAAGGAAGAATACCACAACTAAAAACCAGAAGATCAACAAACACATTGGAAGGGGGAGTGTCATAAATGACATATACTCAGCACTCCCAAAGTGCAGTGGTGCTGCCAAGAGTAGGTATGTTGTGCCACAGTGTAAACTAACTCTCTTCTACCTTCTCCCACCTTCTCCTGCCTTCTGGGACTTTCTAGGTTGGAACTGTGGATGGAACGGTTTGTTCATATTGGCAAAAGTTCAGTACTCAAAGTTTGTCCTGTACTCTACTACTACCATTAAGAATAATAATAACTCATTTAGTGTGTTAACTCTAACATTATTTATATTCAACCTTTATCGTATGTTTTCGTTGTCTGCTGTTGGGAAGAATAAAAACAGAAGTGCAGAAGGAATTATAACAAAGAACACAAGAGTTGAGTAGAATGTTATTTAAAGAGAACAAACCGTGTATAAAAACTAAGTACTCTAAAACCTGAACTAAACTGAAGTACTCATACATCCAATTATTTTTCAGTTATTGGCAACAGTAGCACATGTGATACTTTTGAGAAACTAATGGGGCTTTAAGATCAGAATCAGTTATCTGTTTGAATTTAATGTGAGCCAGAACTGAGAACAAATCCCGGTGCATGATTCTGTCTTGCTAAGAGAGGAACAAACCAGAAACTATGGCTCTGATGTACTGTATCAGAATGACAAAGTTTTCTAGTTCAAGCTCGGGATTAAAAAAAAGGTCTTGACAGACTTGAACAATGGGCCCTGTCCAACAACATGAAATTTAATATGGAGAAAAGCAAGGTTTTACACCTAGGCAGGAAAAATCAAAGGTAGAAGTACAGATTAGGCGAAACCTGGCCAGTAGTGGGTTTTAATTTCGGCCACTACTGGTACGCTTGTGTGCATGCGTGCGCTCGCGCTCGTGCGTGACACTTCTGCGCATGTGCAGAGACGTCCAGGCGGGTGGGCAGAGCCCGAACCAGGGTGAACCGGTAGCAACCCACCACTGAACCTGGCTCAAAAACAGTAACTGTGAGAGGGACCTTAAGAGTCCTAGACTAGTGGATGATCAGTTAAACATGAGCCAGCAGTGTGCAGCAGCAGCCAAAAAAGCTATTACAATCCTTGGTTGTATAAACAGAGGCATAGAATCAAAATCACATGAAGTATTAGTATCACTTTATATAGTAAGTGACAGGGCCACACCTGGAATACTGCATCCAGTTTTGGTCACCACATTACAAAAAAAGATGTTGAAAATTGCAAAGAAGAGCAATTTAAGATGGTTAAAGGCTTGGAGACAAAAACATATGAAGAACGGTTGGAAGAATTGGGTATGGCTAGACTAGAAACTTCCTAACAATGAGAACAATTAACCAGTGGAACAGCTTGCCTTCAGAAGTTGTAGGTGTTTCATCACTGGAGGATTTAAAGAAGAAATGGACAGCCACCTGTCTGAAATGGTATAAGATCTCCTGCTTGAGCAGGGGTTGGACTAGAAGACCTCCAAAGTCCCTTCCAGCTCTATTCTGATTGATTGTTTAGCTACTTCCAGTAACAAAGGTGCGGAACAGGACAGATTGATCAGTTTATAGAAATCCTCCTGATAATTTCGGATAGCATCATTTCCAAATCAAAATAATAAACTAACAAAAGCATCCAATTGACTATTGTATAAAGCAAAATCCTGACTACATTTGACTTAATCTAGCATGATTGTTCTCAAAACCAATCGTTCATCCATTCTACTTTTTTTTTAAACAAAATACAACTTAGCAAATGAGTTCAGTTGAAATAAGACACAATTTTAAAACGATTCTTCTAATTCCTAAAGTGGCTTACAAAATGAATTGGAGTTATCTGCTTTCACACAACATATTATGCCACAAATAAACCACATTGTGTGAAATACATTTCTGGACTTCATTTAGATGTCTCTCACTATGCAACATTTCTATTTGCTTTCCATTTGATTATTGTAATAGTTACTTTGACAAGAAAAAAATGCACTGATCTTAAGGAAAATATGAAATGAGATGCCTTGTAACTTTAAGACAAAATTTGCAGGAAACAGGGTGATATAATTCTGATCTTTAGTTCAAAACCCATCTGGATTACTTTGCATCAAAAGTTAAAGTCTAGCAGCCTTCTACTTCTTTCTACACTATTCAAATATGAAATAACAACTAAATCCTACAATATTTTTTATCAAAATTTCTTCAGAATAGAAAGCTGTTTGGTCAAATGCAGAGAAATGAACCTATATGTGCACTATTATGTTAAGAAGAAGCCCACAAAGCTCATGATACTCTATGTTCACTAGTTTTTCAGCTATAGGAAAATAATATTGTTGTGCTACTTGTCCTTCAGAATAGCAAATCTACCCCCACAAAGTTTTGAATCACCTAGCTACTGTTGACCAACCGTAAGACTATGAAAACTTACTTTTTCCTTATGTTTTTGGCTTTGCACTAGGAGGTTGGATAAGTCCCTGTGGTAAGTGATTTGGGATGACTTTGGCTTTGATTTGTCAGTATATATTGTGTTTTGCAGTTATATATATATATTTATTAGATTTTTATCTCACTTTTAATACCTTACAAGGTGGCAACATAGATAATACTCCTTCCTCTTCCTCTTTTCACTCCACAACAACCCTATAAGGTAGGTTTGGCTGAAAGAGAGTAACTGGCCCAAAGTCCCCCAGCCATCTTTCATGCCTAAGGTGGAACTAGAACTCACAGTTCCCTGGTTTCTAAGATGGCATCTTCATCAGTACACAAAATTGACCCTTATCTTTAATATTTATTTTATTTTGTTAAATTTTAATTCTGTCAGCTGCCCAAAGTTACAATTCATGAGCTAGATGGTCAAACAAAACAAAACACGAGAATAAAACAATACTGTTCAGAAGAGTTGGACATTCTAGTTCAGGAATGATGGAAAGCACCCCTAGATCTTCTATACTAAAAATCCTGTTCCCATGCATAGAATTGCCATCTCTCATCATTATCACTTCTTTTCATCACCCAGATCTCTTTTCTTTTTCCATTCAGAGAACAATGGGCTCCCATGTGTGCAGAGGACTGCACTGACCATGTGCCACTCTGTTGCTCTCTTTTGTCACATTCTCTTCAATGGCATGTTCAGTGCTTCCGAACAAACGCCTCCAATTAGGACCGGGTTCAAAACAATGAAGTATGTGTTTTCTCTGTTCAAACTGGCTTTACCAGCCTGGCAAGACCATGCTATTCTGCTTTCATAAGCCCTTTTATGTAACCTCCATTCTGAGCAGGGCTTGTGCCAAGTTGGAATTTAAGATTAGCGAAGAACAGGAGAGATGGAGGAGAGTTTAAAAACAAACACTTTTTATAGTTGGGTTTAATCTCTGTCTCAAAAATCTGCTCATGCATGCAATTCAAACAATTAAGTCACTGTGTACTGAGGCTTTTCCAGGGAGGGGTCTTGTGTTTTGTTTTCAGAATAGTCTGTTCTTTTTCAGATTACCATTTAGCGCATGCGCAGATAACCAGTGGCCCAGGAATCACATGCATGTGACATAATTCCCGAGCTGCATAGGAAACAACCATGATGGGTGAAGGCAAATGGGTGGCCTATCTTAAATAATCAACTTCCTATTAGTGTAGATTGGGAGGCTGAAAAAGACCCAGAAGATCATTCATTCCCATATGTGTTCTACCTATGTTAGATAAAATGAGGGACTTTCTCTGCCTTTCTCCTCTCTTTTATGCACCAATCTCCAGGCACTGCTTCTGAATATCCCAGCCATTCTTCTTGTTCTTACTGAGCACTGTATAAAGTAGGAACCTGCCTTCAGAGGACCCTGTCATGTCACTAATGATGGATTTCTTGTCCAATTGGCCTCTTTCCACTGTAGGGGGAATGGGAGATGGTCCACTTGTCACAGCAGGCAGCAAAATATGTTCAAGTTGATCCCTGTTAAGAGGATGTGGATGCCAACCAGGCCTTGCCCAAGAGAACTGTGTATTATTAGATCTAGTTCTAAGCATCATCATTTAAAAATGAGATAAATAAATCAGGATATGGCTAGATATGGGAGTTGCATACAACAAGGAGCCAAATCCTATCAGAAAACCTTATGAATATGAAAGCCATTTTCAAATATGGCTTGGAAGGAATGTTGTAAACATGATACGCCAAATGTATATTTCTTTTTTCCAGAGCAGGCTTTTTTGAGCTGTTGCTTTCCGAAGTGTTAGACTGCAAAGTCATCATCCATGGACTAACAGGAAACTTGAAGGCTCCATGGCTGATCGTACAACAGAAGATATGTCTATAACCCGAGGTAAAGAGAGATGAAAAGCTATAGTAGACTTACTTGTATGCTTTCAAATGTACCTACATCAGAGCTTTTTAACAGTTTGCCCTCTACATCCCCTATTAGTCTAGCCAACTCTTCTAGAGAGTTGGGAAAATTGATGAATATAAACACCCAATATTTGTTTTTTACTCCAAAGAGCAATCGTTAAGATATATTATCCCTAACAATGTCACATCTTCCTTTAACTTTTACCTCTAATGCTCTGTCATAAAATGGGATAACAAAGAAAAATCTTTTCTGCATTTAGGTTATTCTTCTGGCAGGAACAGCCAGTGCGATATAATTATTAGGATGCTCAGCAATGAGCATCCTAATAATTATATCACACAATGAAACTATTGTCAATCATTGGGTAACTTTGGACCACTTACTTACTTTCAACTCAACCTACCTCACAGAATTGTTCTTTTGAGAAAATAATTCTGGGCATTTAGAACTCAGATATAACAATTCCATTTTGGAAGCTTGTAAGTCCTTAAGAAATGTTACGTTCTATCTGAAATCCATTAATAGAAAAGTAAACAATCCTTTTGCCAACCATTTTATGTTAGTAAGTTGAAACATACTAAGTTTATATCTTTTCCTCTGTCATTCTCTCTTATTATATACTAGATGTATTAGCTGCCATCACATTCAGGTAAAAAGGTAGCAGTGATTATCTAGATTGTTTTTCATCTTTTTTCACTCTGAACACTGAATAAACGAATAGAAAGATTTCATTATATCATATCACAAATTGATAAAACACATGGGCCTCTATGAAGAGAGGTTGGAGGTGAATATGTGATCAAAATCCTTCCCCTTGTTTATATGCCGTGTGTGTGTAATGCATGTAAAAAGGAGGCAGGGCTTTGATCCTGTGGTCACGATCACTATCTTGATTTTTTTTGCCTCCCCTCCAGGTAGCCATGCTCACTTATCTTATACCCACAAAATAACCCCAATGAGGAAATATGTGAGATAGTTACTGCTAATGCATAGCATGGGGCCTTGGACTTCTGCCTCAACATCTGTTTTTAACAGAGATGGTGCTCATGGCCAGAGGCCATAATTTCCAAGAAGAGGTACAGCTATCTCTTCTGAGAGGGATTACTCTCTCCTAGGAGCAAGTATACAATTATAACACTTCTGGACCTTTCTCTCTGGTTTCCCAGAGAGTGTCCTCCTTTTGCTGAATCTGGTAACTCTAAGCAAAGTGAATCTTTTGGAACAAAGCTTAACTGTTGATTAGCTTTCGTCCATTTTCCTTGCTTTACTAGTTTTGGTTTTGTGACTTTGTCACAAATATCTTGATTTTGCATTTCTTTTGTAAACCTCCAAGATGCTTGGATGCTCAGCAATGCAGCAAGTTAAAAAATACCACAACAACACTGTAGATTTCTACACTTTGGAAACTGCCACAATGTATGTATCAGATCTGGAATACATCTTATCCTGGAGTGTATACTTCATGTAGAATAATGTACAGTAAATAACTGCATTATTATGAAGAGGAAATGTTGCTATTCAGATTTCTAGCTTGGCAGACCCTTCCTCTTCCAGGATATTGTGAGCTAAAAGGGATATAAACAAGGCAACATACTGGCCACCCTGCTGGTTCAGCTGTTTTGCTTTTCCAGCTGACATCATTTGTGGGTCCTAAAGGGCACTGACCATTCTCGGTTCCTACTGGGCCAATTGTTTTAAAACATTTGTTTTATTCCTACATATTTGGTGGTTCACTGGACACACTGATATTGCTCATCTTATTTTCAGTGACCCTATTTGTCCAACCACCTGACTTACCAAAATATCAAAACAATGTCAGGAACAGCCTTGGCTTTGTTCCATACAGAAAGAAGCCATGGCTTATGATTACATAGCAGAGCACCCAGCTTGGAGCTGAATTCAATAGTTGATGGTTGTGTATGCTTTAATCAACCTGTACATTCACAAAGACTCTGCTGCAGGTCAGTTATACCTCATAAGATTTTCTTTGAGAAACAGAAAGTACCTTGCAGGCTCATATCCACAGTCCACCAAGTTCATTGTTTGTTGCCATATTAGCTAAACCCTTTGGTAGAGTCATAATCTAGTTGAGATACAGTACAAGACTCTTGCATTGTTGATCCCATTATCTGGTATTAAAAAAGAAACTGTTTCTGATCCCAAAGACAGCATACCCACCATGATTAGTGATCCCTGTGAGTAATCCACTTCTGTGATTTTGTTTAACCCTGTTTTAAAGCTGTCCAATATGGTACGTCCATCATTGTTTCTTCTTTCATTTGACTCTGCTGTTTGCGAAAAAAGCTTTCTTCTACTGGTCTTCTGAATTCAATAAACATACAGTTGTATACATGAAGGTTTCTATGCAACACATGTTGAGTATCTGCAATAGTTTATATCATTAAAGTGACATCAGTGGAGAAGGAGGGGAGCACAGCAGGGGCATCCACAATTAACACTCCAGATAATACCAGTAAGAGCCTAACTGAATATCTGTGGGTGCCACTCCTTGCTTTACACTGTTGAGAGTATTATTTTAATGAGTAAGACTGCATTTTGACTATGGCCATCATTGTTTCAAAGGAAGAGGAGCATCCTGGGGTCCATTGGTGTTAATTGCTTACAATGCTTAACACATTGTAAGCCGCCCTGAGTCTCTGGAGAAGGGCGGCATATAAATCTTTTTTTTTTAAAAAAAATAGTATTTTCTTCTTTGTCTGAATCTTTACAAAAGTTCCTGGGAAGACATCTATCTTTATTTCTTGAGTATGGTGGAACTTCTTTCTTTTCACAAGGTACTTAGATGAAGGTGGATTATAATGATCTCAAAAGCAAGCAATGAAGAAAAAAGAAAAGTGGTTGGCAAGCAAATGGAAACTGTTTTGTAATTTTCTTGTATTTTTTATACATCCGTTTGCTGATCTGAAGCTGTTACAATAAGGCAGTCATCAGGCAATACCAACCAGATGGGTTAATGTACTATTCTCTAATTTCAGAGCTTTGGTATATTTCTGCTGCTCTCATTATTAATCCCTATTCTGACAAAGGAATAAGGTTATTGAGTGGTGTTATTTAAGTTAAGTGGTTGATGGATTCTCCCAGCTTCATGTTCATTCCCACTAAGTGTTACGTGCCGGGGGAATATAATCACCAATCACTCTTTGTATTGTGTGGTAGGACAGAGTTGGGGAAGTTTAGATGGTGTTGGAACAGCAGGCTGAGCCACTTGTCAAATTGCATAATAAGTCACCCTTCACCTTGACCTGTGAGTTGGACTATTTCCAAATATCACTCTAGCACTCTTCTGAACAAGTGCTAAACCCATATTCAAAAAAAGCCTGGTTAACAGGTAAACAGGCACATTGAAGAGGCGTGCAGTATTGGGAGGAACCAATGAATAAAGAACAAATGAGAGAGAGTGGTGAATAAGTAACGCACCTTACTAAGCAAGCATCATAAAGTAATAAAAACAGTAAAAGTAACAGCTACATGAAACTCCTTTTAACAGAAAACCTTCAATGCATGCAAAGATCCTCTTTCCCAGTTTAAATTGATCTGAATTGCACAGAGCTAATGATCTCTCAAAAGAATGCTAGACCTATTCTTTAAATGAAGTCTTATGCTATTTGAAAATAGCAATAATCCATGTTTATAAGGAAGCTCTTAAGTAAGTGCTTCAAATGAGCCAGTTAGGTGTTATACCTGCATACACCTCTTTGAAACTAGTGTAGGTGTCCTAGAAATGCTAGACAGAACCCAAGCTTCATGGAAGCAACCCTTGTTGGTAAAGCACACCACATCATAGCCAAGTGGTAATAATAATGTTGGGTGAAATGGAAACACGCTACAATATTGTAACATTGGCAAAGCAAAGATGGGATTAAGTTGCTTCAGCTATGAGTTGGAAGATGAGACAAAGGCAATATCCTTAGGACATGGCAGAAAGAAGTGGTTATGGGAACATGTTGGTGCCATGGACATGAACTGAGCCCAAAGATTCGCAGCTTGCTAGCTTAAAGGTTTTTTTTTTCCCCTGGACGTGTCTCATATTTCATAAGAGCTGAACTTCTTTCACTTTGTATGCTTAGTCAGTTTTTTTTTTCATTCAAATCATTGTTTGCACTCTGAGTCACCCTTATAAAATACATTGGCTTTGCACAGAACATATTTTGGTGTCACAGTTTGCTCCTATGGGGGGGGGAATCATTTTAAACAATATATAACTATACAAATGCAATTGAGATAGATAGCAATAATAGTTTAGAACTGCCCAGTAAGGACATTCTGGAAGTTGCAGGTTCCAATCTGGGTCAGTCACCAGGACCAGAGGTTTAGTCTTCTGGGCTTTTGGACTTGTGCTTGACCCCATCTTCAAGGAACGCATTTTGGTGAGAAAGAAGTTCCCTGGGAATGGGCTCCAGAATGAATCCAAAAGCTCAGAAAACTAAAATTCTGGTCCTGGTGACTATCCCAGATTGAATCCTCCAACATTATCCTGGAACATGTATATTTGCCTTCATTTGTGCCATTCTGGAAGTGCCCTCCCTGAGTTAAATTCAGACAAGGTTCTTACCTTTCATCTCCTTGCTTAGATTTTCAGAAAAGTTGGATTAATAATGCTACAATTAAACAACAAACAAATCCAACTATGGATCATGAACATTATGGCCTTCTCTTCGTAATATCTTTCATTATCAAATCTATAGTTACTGTATTTTTTGGAGTATAAGACGCACCTACCTTTTTTGGTGAGGAAAAGAAGAAAAAGAAATCTTCCTCTGCCTCTGAGCAATTTTGCCTCCTTACAGCAAACAGCAAACAGCCTGGCTTATTTTTATTCTCATTTTCAGCATAGATTGATTAGAACAAGGAAAAAAAAAATCTGCTCCAGCAATTTATCTCTTTGCAGCAAGCAGCAGAGCCCTGCGCAAAACAGCTGAGAGCAAATGAGCTGAGAGTGGGGAAGCGGATCCAATCAACTTGTGCTAATTAGGCTGTGCTGAAGCTTGAAAGTGGCTGTTTTTTCTTGCTGTTTGCTTGCAAGGAGGTAACTGCTGCGAGGCAGAGGCCAAAGGGTGGAGGCCAGTGGGTGGGTGGGGCTACATTAGGTGTATAAGATGCACCTAAATTTTCACCCCCTTTTAGGGGGAAAAGGGTGTGTCTTATACGGTAATATAAAACCTGATATGCCTCTCTGGTGTATTTATGCACTTCATTAAATAGTCCCAAGAGACTTCAGGGGTCTTCCACCAACACTGGGGAAAAAAAATGGAAGACACCCAAGCTAAATTAAAAGATAATTTTGTTCTCTTAGCATAGTTTATTTATTGAGAACATGTGTGTCCCTATTTTCAACCTTTTATTCTTAGTGTAGTGATAAAACAAGAATAGGTTAGATTTAATTTTTCTTTTTTAAAAAAGTTACAGCCAGTATCTGAAGTAGCATTAGCAAAACAAAAAATGTAGAGACAAATTCACATTGGGAAATATGCATGTCTCAGTCATTTTTTATACATGGAGAGTAAGATAATGATGACTCAGCAGTTTGGCCAAAACCCAGAAGAATGTTTTACTTTAAATTTAAAAATATACAGTGATAGCTGAAAGCAAATAGATCTTAGGTATTATCCACAGCTAAAGTGCTAACCCAGAAAAGCCCTTCTCTTTATCATTCCTCTTCTCTATAAATGCCTTAAAAGAAGATAATAAATCATATGAAGTTCATCTTTTGGTCTTTAGTCTTTATATACCGCCCTACTCCCTACTCAGGGCAGTGAACAGCCAAACAATAAAATACATACATACAAAATTTAAAAAACAGAATAAAACCGAATTAAACAAATTTGGCCCAGACAGATTTAAAACACCCCAATCATTTAAAAACAGATTAAAATTTACGTATTAAAAGAGAAAAAGGGGAAAAAGATTAGGCCAGGCCCGCCTGGTGGAATAAAAAGGTCTTGAGAGTGCAGCGGAAGGTGTGCAGATCCGGGATCCTCTGATTCTTTGTGGGGAGCTCATTCCAGATAGTAGGTGCCCCCACAGAGAAGGCTCTCCCCCTGGGGGCCGCCAGTCGACATTGTTAGCCGACGGCACCCAGAGGAACCCCTCTCTATGAGAGCGTACCGGCCGGTGGGAGGCTATTGGTGGTAGTAGGTGGTCCCGTAAGTAACCAGGTCCTAAGCCATGTAGAACAGATGGTCAATTAATTTTCCCAAGAGACCACATGACACATAGACTTGTGGACAGCAGCCATTGACTCTGCCGCTCCTGCCCAATTCCCATCCTGCCTACCTCATCCCTGATGCTGATATCTTGCCCCCAATGCTGCTGACATTGATCCAATACCAACACCTTCACTGCCACCACCATGGCGGCCAGAGAGAAACAACCCATGGGCTGGATGTGGCCAACTGGCCATAAAATGCCCAAGTCTGATATAGAAGATGGCCTTTAAGATACATTTGTCCCAGATACTGTATTTGTGAATAAGAATTAGAGCTGCTCATGGAGTAGGAGGGCATGAGAAAATGTTTTGTAAGTTAGGTCAAATTTTCTCCAGTCAGAATGGAAATGGGATATAATAGCATCTTAAACTGCTATGCTGTGAGGTGCTGGCTGGAATGATGGAAGTTTACTTGAAATCTGGCATCAGTCTGTAGAATGCTGGTTAAATAGGTTGTCCTATCTGGTAGAAAGCTTGCTCGGGAAAAGATGACAAAGGACAGAGGACTTGCCTTTCTTAACAAAAGTTTACAAGCCAAGATGTGCTCATATCCTGCTTCATGTATTCAGCATCTGGGCAAAAAGAAGAAAGGCTGAGGTCTTCTCCCCATTATGTCTTTTGGATTTAAATATGTTGACATATACTTAGCGGAGTTTCCTTTAAAGGCATCTTATGGTAATACACGCAGCTGCCAGTTCCTCCTTCCTGTTGAAGGAGGAAACATGTGGCATGTGTGCAACAGGGGTGGGTTCGCATCGCGCCTCCGTGTGTGCTCTTCTGCGCATGCGCAGATCACCTACGATGATATCAGTGGGCGGAGCCTCCCACCGGTTTTACTACCGGTTCTTGCGAACCGGTCCGAACCAGGGGCAACCCACCACTGGTGTGCGACATCACTATGACTCTGAGTAACCTGATCACCCATCAGTAATCCTGAGACATATAGTGCATCTAATATACATGTGAATCTCAATATAAAGGACAAATAGTGTAGGCAGAGAATAGAAATATCTAAAAGCACTATAATTCCTTTGAAAACTGCTCATTAGCAGTTTGTAATCTGAAAAATCCTTTCAAGAGAATTTGTTTAATAAAACAGGGATAAGGGAGGGGAAGGAAGATTTTTGATGCTCCCTGCCAGGTTCCCACAAGGAAACTCAATGGAGAAGCTGGCAGGAAGTCAGAAGTCACTCCTGCTGCCACTGTTCCCTCCCACTCCCCCGGTCATTCTGTTTCTCTGTTTTAGGTAAGGAAATATCTGTGAAATTATGACCTACTTGCTTATCTTACATTGTGTTGCTTAATTTCAGCACACAATCAATATTGTTAGATTAAAGCATACAGTGCTCAGTTCAATAGAGTTTTAGTAAAGGGAGTAAATATGGAAAGAACACTATGTGAGGCCAACAAAGGGAGTGATCCTTGTACAACTGCATTTACATCAGGGGTGGGTTCCACTTACCTTTACTACCGGTTTGCAGTGGGAGTCAATTATAAAAGGCCACACTGTTTGGATCTGCACATATACTACATTGTCACTGTACATTAGAACAACCTAGGTTCTTGGGCAGAACTTGATGCATATGAAAGCCAACACAAGCTAAAGAACTGGCAGCTGAATTTCTCATTTTTGTGTATATAATATTAAGAAATAATAATGGATGGAATGGGGGCTTGGAAGCCATAAAGGATGAAAAAAGGGGTTGTTATGGAAGAACACTTACATAATTGGAACAAAGAAAAAGAGAGTTCTTGGAGTCCTAGTGGACAATCGCTTAACTATGAGCCAGCACTGTGTTGCAGCTGCCAAAAAAGCCAAAGCAGTCCTAGGCTGCATTAATAAAGGGATAGAATCAAGAACATATGAAGGGCTAATACTACTTTATAATGACTTGGTAAAAATCACACCTGGAATATTGCATCCAGTTTTGGTCGCCGTGATATAAAAAAGACAGAGTGCAGAGAAGAGCAACAAAGATGATTAGGGGACTGGAGGATAAAATATACAAAGAATGATTGCAAGAATTGGGTATGTCAAGTTTAATGAAAAGAAGGATTAGGGTGACATGATAGCAGTGTTCCAATATCTAAGGGGCTGCCATAAAGAAGGGGATCTGCATATTCTCCAAACACCTGAAGACAAGAACAAGAAGCAATGGATGGAAACTAATCAAGGAGAGAACCAACCTAGAACTAAAGATACACTTCCTGACAGTTAAAACAATTAATCAGTGGAAAAACTTGCCTCCAGAAGTTGGAGGTTCTCCAACACCTGTGGTTTTTAAGAAGAGATTGGACAACTATTTGTCTGAAATGGTATACTATACAATGTCCTGTTTGAGCATGGAATTGGACTAGAAGTCTTCAAAGTCCCTTCCAACTCTGTTATTATGCTATTCCATTAAATAAGATCCAGGAATGCTGGATCCACTGGCCATC
This sequence comes from Arizona elegans, assembly GCA_022577455.1. Taxonomy (NCBI): domain Eukaryota; kingdom Metazoa; phylum Chordata; class Lepidosauria; order Squamata; family Colubridae; genus Arizona; species Arizona elegans. The sequence continues at coordinate 104,439,918 of JAKOOJ010000002.1, read as the reverse complement.
CAGGAAGATCCACTGGCCTCTACATTTTTTTATTATTATTTCAAAAAAAAAGGGGAAGATGGCAAAACAAGTTGCTGGTCATCATATTTAGTTATCAGAATCATCTGGAGTGTAAAGAAGACCCTTAGGCATTTTTAGAATAGAAAATAAAATTATACTAATACTATACTAGTTACAGGCCAATGCTTTATTTTGCAGGAATCCCTGCAAAATGCAGATTAAGGCATTATAAACCCTTTTGTTGTTAGGTGGCAAAGCAGTGAACAGCCTTACCTGTTGCCTTCTAGTCAATGCTTATACAAGAGAGCAGTTGCAACATCCTATCAGATTTCCTAGTCTTTCCATTGGTACATACAGATTATCTTTCCTTACGGACAACTCTAATATTCATAATATGCATTTGAAAGAAATGGATTTTTACATGGATATGACCTAAATTGGTAAGAGATTTGCACTACAGGGTGGTGTTTAAAAATTAAAAGGGAAAAAATGCATGAATCAGATTTAGTTTAGCCTTTAAGAAACACATAGGCTTCCCTATGATGTTCAAGGGTCTGGATAAGAATCAACATTGCACAGGTAATTGTGTCATGACCCTGGTAAAGAGGCGCTTAGCTTTTGAAGTATCTAGCTGCCAAAGTGCAGCATGTCTTTAAAGTGGATTGGAGCTCCTTGACTGCCATACCTTGATGTATATCTATTACAAAATTAACACAAATGGGAATATCAAAGAGAGATCACACTTTTTTAAAAAAATCCTTTGACTAGTTCCAGCTCATCTTCTTTTTGCCAGGTATAATGTTTTTGTTTTGCACAGCTTCCAAGTCAGCTCGAGGGGAAAAGAGACATGAATGAGTATCAAAACTTGCCTTCCAGCTAAAGAATCAAGTTCAGGTCTCCGAGGAGGTGTTAGAGAACATGCTTTGTCTGCTTGTTCCCAAGCACTTCCCTTCCAGATGTGAAACCAAAAGGAACATGACGTCACTAATCTGCTGAGTAAGAGGATGGCATTTTTCAATAAATGGACAGCTGCAATTGCTCAGAAGGAAGCCAGGAAACAACTATCAGCCAGGAAAATGTCAAATCTGGGAATATACAGTAGAATTTTCCTCTGGAAAACTCTCTGAAGCTATCTGCCCTTGATCCCCAAAGATTTGTTGTGATGTCTATGGGATTAGCATCTCTTAAGAGATGGAGTGATCCCATCTGAAGTCAATCTGCGACATGGCATGTGTCTCTCCATGCAGTCCAAGTTCACGGCCACTGGCCTGTCAACAAACAGAACATGGACGTTTTGAAAATGTTCCAGTGTGGTGTGGAAACAATGAGAAAGCCCTTTTCCAGATTTTTAGTGATGGAAGAGAAAACAGAAAGAGGTAAGGGAAAAGGAAACTTGAAAGGGTTCCAATTTCTTCAGAAAGACTAAAACACCTATCTTTTCTCACCAATATCTCATTTATGAAAATCTTCTTGTCTCTAAACATAATACGCAATATAGGCAAATACCTCAATCCACAGCTAATGAGTTTTCTGCCTTATGTAATTATCCATATTTATGAGGTGTGCAAGAGAGCACATTCATACTGAGCCATTATGTACTCACTCCTTTTTTTAGGGAAGCTAGGAGCAAGGACGGTAGCCAATTACTATTCTGCCAGACTTCAAGGGCTGACTATTAAGGTCACGTGATGTTTAGTGACCTCTTTTCCTCCCTGTTTTGCAAGCTAGTTTTGGAAATGGTCAAGGGCTACAGCTGAATGAGCTGTTACTATGGAAACTGCTGAAGTCAAATGGATGAACACAGCTCAGTTTTAGTAAGGAGGAGGGCTCCAGTGAAATACTGTGAAAAGACAGAATATAGGAGGACGGATGGACTTTCTCATCCATTACTTTTTAAAACCAGGCAATAGTCCCGTGTATTGGTGATCCTTTAATCATTTGGTGGCTTCAGGTTTTTTTTCAGGAATATCCAAAGTTCTTTCAAAGCAAAGGCAACAATGCACTTTGTTAGCAAATGGTTGATAGGCTGAGCATTTATATAACAGTTTTGAGCCTTTTAAAAGTGCTCTGCATGTAATTTATCACAACAATCTCATGTATTTGCAGATGTATTTATATACAAAAAGACGAATCTACAATGTTTCAATGGAGAAGATTATGTTAAGTTACATCACTGGATTTATGTCCTGACTTTCTTCTAGAGGTTCAAGGGATTTGTTTTTATTTTTATCTATACAAAAGTAGCAATCCTATGAGATTTTTATTGTCTTTATTGTAAGGTTACATTCACAGAATCTTGTAAATCTGAAGGCACATCACTCTTCCCTTAGCTGTACAGTTCAGGTTTCTGGGAAGGGTCCTTTCTGAGATGTTTGCACACACCCCATCATTCTGTGGACTCAGCTGTCTCTTCTCTGACAATTGTCTAGTTTGCAGTTCTTCCTCCTGTCTCCTAAGGTCATTTCCAAATACAATTACACCATGTATTCTGCCCCAATACTAAATGCTCCAATACTCCAATCTGAGGAGGGAATGAATGAATGACTTAATGAATGAATGAATGAATGAATGAATGAATGCAGGCAGACAGGCAGGCAGGCAGGCAGGAAGGCAGGCAGAAATTCAGGAATATAGGAAGGAAGGAAGAAGGAAGGAAGGAATGTAAAATTGCCTCATGATTGAAGGCAAATATATGTGTCCCAGGATAATGCTACAGGATCCAGTCTGGGTCAGTCACCAGGACCAGAGATTTAACCTTCCAAGCTTTTGGACTTGTGTTGGAGCCCATCCTCAAGGAAGTTCTCTCTCACAAGAATGAGAGAGATTTTTTCCTGAATATGAGCTCCCGCACAAGTCTAAAAACTCAGGAAACAAAACCTGTGGTCCCAATGATTGACCCAGATTGGATCTTGCAAAATTATCCTCCTCTGAAGCTTGTAAAATTCTCATCTCTCACTGAATCTTTGGAGGCAGACAAATATTTTAGTCTATCTCTGCTTCCAAGCTGAAAGGGAAAGGTTAAGGGACCCAGATAGTATCAGAAAGCTGGATAAGAAATTTACTGCAAAGGTGAGCAGGACACATTTAATTATGATTAACTGCACTAGAACTGCAGTTTACTTCAGCCATCCAAATTTCTGAGATACATGCAACTATAAACTAACCATACACATTGAATTTGTACAGTGTGCTAAAGTAAAATGTGGTTGGATAATTTGTAGCTCACTTTATGTTGCAAGCATAGGTTCTATCTCTTTTTTAAAAAGAAGAAGAAGAAGCTGTAGTATACCCTTACTTTAACTAAATCTGCTGCCGCTTGTTGATTATAAGGTAGATTACTAAAACCCACTTGGATATATTCTCAAAAATGCATCCCAAGTGAAAAATTTATAGGCATTGGAATTGGCTCAAGGTATTTTATGCCTGACCAGAAGACAATATTATTCAAAATGGCATTGCAGATTCTTAAAAAGATAACTGGAACCAAAATAGGTCTAATTTAGACAATCTGTAATCATGTCCCATTTTTTTCAGTAAAAATATGTTTAGTGTCCCAAAATCTCCAGGCTTCACTTAAGTAATATCTCTAGTTATCCCAGGACTAATGGGTAACTGGTTTGTGTGTGTGTGTGTGTATACAAGTGTGTGTGTGTATATATACATGCCTCCAAGTCTTTGTTGACTTCTACTGGTAGTAATTGCCCAGATGAGTCCCTGAAGTTTTCTTGATAGCATTTTCAGAGGTTCAGAGGCACAAATGGTGATGAACAAACAACCAGGCTCAAATTATCCTACATGGACATGTTATTGGAAGATCCAGCTCTCTAGCAAAGGCTCTAATGCTGGGAAAGGTAGAAGGAAAGAGAAGAAGAAGAGGTTGACCATCAACAAGATGAATGGAGTCAGTTATGGTGGTGATGAATGCACCATTGGAAGACTTGAAAGACCAGATTAGGGACAGATCGTAATGGAGAAAATATATGTGATAGCTAAGAGTTGAAAATGATTTGATGGCACAAAATCATTTTCCAGAAATGGCTTGCCATTGTCTTCTTCCTAGGTGAGAAAAAGTGACAGACCCAAAGTCTCCCACTTTTATGTCTAAACTCGGACTAGAATTCACAGGTACCTAGTTTCTGCCATGGTGCCAAACTAGCTGTCTAAAGGGTAGCTGTAAACCCTTCTAAACAAACCCTCCTCTCTAAATCAAGCTCTTATTTTATCCCATACAGTGGGGAGGGCTGTCAGAGTTCCCACCCACCCCCGTCCTCTCCGGCAACGAGTTCTTCCGATATCCCTCACACAGTTGATCAGTGAGAGTCACACCTATGAGGAAGTGATCGTCCAAATAACCCATTTGAAACTTCCCAGCATGTGGACATTTTTCTCCCCACTGGTAATTTGTTATGAAGAGGGCTGCTGAATGTTGGCTGCATTCTTGGAGATAATGGGTGTTGACAGGAGGCTGGCTGTCAAGTATTCTTTCTTTATGTGAAGCCTCCCTGAAAATTCTTAAATAGGAATGAAAAAAGGCAGGCAAGGGGCAATCAGGACAACATGCTGACTGAAAGGAAGAGGGAAGAGAACTGAAGAGAGACGTTTGCCAGAGGGAAGTGAGGGAGTGAGTGTGTGCAAGCCTGCAGGAATGCACTGAGATATATAAGTACATTATACTGATCACCAATAAACATATTTATAGAAAAAGCAGATAAGTGAAAATAATAGATCCTTGCCTTAAGGAGCTTACTCACAAAACGACCACAGGGATGATAAGGCAAGTTTGTTTTCGGTTGCTACGGGTGGTGCAGCCCAAAGTAAGAGGTCCAAATGACAAGAAAGAAGGTTTTGAAGGTTCTTCAAGAGGATCTTTCTTACTGTACAAACTGTTCAGCAGTCTTGGAAAATGTTGGATTCATCTTAATCTGAGCTGGCAGAGGATGAATGATCTGGTCACCTACTATAGATGTTGCAGCAGAAGAGCGCCTACTTTGGCAGGATTTAAATTATTTTAGAGATGCCCTCTAATTTTCTAATTCCACAACTCACTGATGTAGCTTGTTTTGGAGCTTAAAGATGTGTATAAAATATGTTCTTAACTATTGGTTATAGCTCCCCTCCTTTTTTTTTTTTTTAAAAAAAAGTCATCTATCACTATATCCAAATGTCTGCCTAAATTTTCAAAAATCTAACAGTATCTCAAACATTTCTTATCCCTGTGCTGTTTAGGGAGTGACACATCAACTTCGTCTCCCAAGATAAATTATGGCACAAAGACCTTGCAGTAACTTGTGGCTAGCAACAAATTAAATATTGGTTCAATCTGTACTGGTGTTGCAAGAAAAATGAAAGAAAGAAAGCAGATATTGTGCTGTGAAGCAAGCTGAGGGATCTGGTGTGCAATAGTAGCAAGTTAATGATTTATTCATCGTTTTAGGGTGTGTGAACATACTGTACAAAAAAATAAAAGACCTAGAACTATTGTTGCAATTTGTTCGATCCAAACAGTGGCTAGGCAGGCTGTCCCCAATCCTGCTAGCTTTTATAGAGATGATTTTTTTGCTTGCTGAAGAGAAGGACAGAGTTGTCTCTCTCCCTTCAAACTATACTGGACCACCAGTTGAGTTTTTATTCAATTCTAATGATGGCTGAGCTTCCCCAATTTGTACCCAAGAAGAGCAACCTGGTTTAGATGATCCCAGACAAGCTGTAAGGCGCACAGCCCTTTGCTCTGACACCACCAGTTTTTGATCCTAATTAAAGACCATCAATTTAGCTGTAGAAGTGGTGCAACATTGCATTATGAGAGTAGTGAGCAGTTGGTGTGTAATGTCCATTGAAGTATCTACCTTCATTAGTTGCCTCTTGACCTTCTCTTTCAGATAGAGAATCATCACAGTGCTGTGCTGTCTGTTATGAAAACATTGATAGGTGAGATAGCCAGCTAGGTTAGGAAGCACTGCTACCAGCAGTGAGCTACCTCGGGAAAATGGACTATGTGGATAACAGCTGGGGAGATAGTGATGCTTCACACTCTTCAAGTATGTACCGCCTACCTTATAGGCGGTACATACCTTATTCTTATCTCATAGTAGAGCCAATTCTATAAAAAGGGTAGCAGGTTAAATCATTCATTCATCCATCCATCCATCCATCCATCCACCATCCAAAACAATGTTTTCCTACCAAAGCAATCTCCAAGTGTATAGAGTTCAGCTCCCAGAATTCCCCAGCCAACTTGGCTTTTGCTGAGAAAAAGCCAAGTTTTTGTGGGTCCAGAGATATTTCAGCGAGTCCGGAGATATTTCACGAGAAGAGTACTCTACTCCTCTACTCACAACAGAATCCCTTATGCCACCAGGCTTGAAATTTTGGGCTTGGACAATCTGGAACTGCGCCGCCTGCAGTCTGATCTAAGCATAGTACACAAAATTGTCTGCTACAACGTCTTATCTGTCAATGACTTCTTCAGCTTCAACCTCAATAATACATGGGTAAACAAACTCAAGGTAAACCGCTCCTAACTCGATTGCAGAAAATACGACTTCAGCAACCGAGTGGTCAACGCCTGGAATGCTCTACCCAACTCCATTGTTACATCCTCAAACCCTCACAGCTTCAACCTTAAACTGTCTACCGTGGACCCCACCCCATTCCTAAGAGGTCCATAAAGGGGGCGTGCATATGCGCACCAGCGTGCCTATCGTCCCTGTCTTACTGTCCCCATTTATACAGTATGTATTTACTTCATTTTTTTCATGCTTATGTTCATACTTATACTTGCTACCATGTACAAACAAAATAAAATAAAATAAATAAATAAAAGCATGGCTATACATCTCCGTAAGGTTATGTGATAGCATTATTATTAAAGTCTTCAGAAACTGTCATTAGTCCTCACAAAGTTAAAAAATACCCCTTGTTATTCTTCCCTGGTGTGAGCTGCAAGTGTCACTGAATGTTTCAATTTAGAATGCCTTAATTAGTGATAAAACTCGTTCATGATTATATTTTGAAAGGTAAAAGAACAAAAAATAAACAGCCAGATAAAATAGAATCAGCCAATAGAAAGGGTAACCAGAGCATATGTATCCTCTGATAAATTCACTTTTCGGATGCATCCCTAGCTAAGCTAAAACTATTTTCTTTCTTAAGAGGCAGAAAAGGAATGCTGTGAGTAGCAACATCTATTTTATTAATTGTATTTTTTCTTCTATTTAAATTAACTGGCTGCCCAACTTCAGTAAAATCTGGATGGTGTATAAAACTGGAGAAAACTTAAAAACAGTTAAAAGCATTAAATCAAGCAGACAGCCGAGACTAAAATAATATAATAGACAGCAAAATCAACAAAGCAAGGTCCATTGAACACATAATATCCCCATAAATCTATGGAAAATGGAATAGGTTTCTGTTCTTTTGAAAAACTTCTGAATTTCCTCAGTCTGAGTAAATAAAGAACATCACAGCAAAAACACAGAATAACAGTGATTAGTTTTGACATAATGTGGATGCCTCAGAAAAAAAAATTAAATAAAGCATGACAATTCTACCGACTTTGATACTATATCACCATCATCCTTTTTCTCCTGTCCACTCAAGAATGGAAGATCTCTAAGTGGATTATGACCTATGATAGCTACTGTCCCAAAGAGGGGTGTTTGCAGGGGAAGATAGAAAAAAATCCAGATGGCAATTATATTGCACAACCATTCTCCCTCCTTTTCTCCATGTGCCATGGCTATCATTAATGTTCCTTTTAAGTTGGGAGCATGTGCAGACACATATCAGCTACTGCATGCCTGTGCATGAACTCAGTGCCCTATTCACTGTCAAAGTTGTCATACCAGTGATGTGTGTTTTGGAGGAGGAGGAGGAGGAGGAGGAGGAGGAGGAGGAGGAGGAGGAGGAGGAGGAAATGAGAGAGAAAGAGGGAGAGGGAAGTCTCTTTTGCCTGGGAGCTAGGCCACAGCCTATGGACTTTCTGGTGGGCTCCAACCAGTAGTGGGTTCCACTTACTTTCTTTACTGGTTTGGAACTGTGAGTGCGCATGCACGCTTGCTTCACTTGCGCGTGGCGCTTCTGTGCATGCGCAGAGCGTCTGTGATGACGTCTGGGTGGGTGGGTGGAGCCTCCCACCTCCACCACTACCGATTCGCCCAAACCAGGGCGAAATGGTAGAAACCCACCACTGGCTCCAACTGCAGATGGAATTGAGTAGCAGCAAGAAAGAAAGGGAAAATCATAGGAGACAAGGAGGGAAGGCTCTTCAGATATTTTTATTTAAGCTTCCTTTTAATTTTGTTTTGATGTATGCACATATTTTATGTAAATGATATTTTCTGTTGAGTAAAATACATGACCTCATTTTTTTAATATAACGATGGCCTATTCTAAATAAAAAATATGGTATCATGTATAGTCCTTTGAAATGTTGGAATTAGCACAGCAGAGTTCATTAGGTCTTACAGTTTAAATACTGTTCTGCATTTGCCTCAGTTTTAGGTCTTCTCATGTAACTATTGTTCTACCCATTGCCCTACCAATCTAAATCCCCTATTAGGGGCCACTTTGGTGTAGTGGTTAAGGCATCAGGCTGGAAACCAGGAGACTATGAGTTCTAGTCTTGGACCAATCACTTTCTCTCAGCCCTAGGAAGGAGGCAATGGCAACTACTTCTAAAAAGCCTTGCCAAGAAAACTCACTTGGCTTGGCAGCCACTGAGAATCAAACAGAAGAAAAAAAATGTATATCTGTGTTTTTTTTTTTTTAAAAAAAAACACTCTGTGTTGCTGAAGCTTAAGAACATCAAGGGCATCAAATGCAGATTTAAAATCAAAACAAACAGAAAATACCCCTATATAACCTTCTCAAGCAGGACAGGTAAATGCTAACAATTTAAAAAGATACTTACTCTTGTTGTTTCAGTGCTCTCAATAACAGGACAATGTTTTGTCAGGCAGTTGTGAACAAAAAAATGAAAGGGCAGGACTGAAGTGGGAGGATAGGAATTCAGTGTGAAAGGGTTTAAATCTCCAGGATCAGATGAACTACATGCTAAGATACTGAAGGAATTTGCAGATAAATTTTCTAAATCTTTATGTATTATCTTTCAGAAATCTTTCCCGGAAATACCCGGGAAAGTTGTAGAATAACTCATGAACAGATCAAGATATAAGCACATGGAAAACAATGCAATAATTGCCAGAAATGAGCATTTCTCATAACAATTCTTATCGGTCTAATTATATATCATTTTTCTTTCATCATGCTACTCTTTTTACTAGATTGTGGGCTATAATATATGTCACAAGTAAACGCTTTATTCTCCATCATGTAAATAGTATCTGTACAGTATATCAAGAGTTAACTTATTTCCATTGCTTAATGTATGTATGTCTAACCACTCCCATATCTAGCTCCTCCCCTTGTATATATAAGGAGCTGTATGCCATTTTTCAGTGCTTCTATTTGTGAATATTCAGTGAATATAGAATGCCATCTGTGATTAAACAGAGCTTTATTTAAACATACTATTCTTACTTTAATTATTGAGTCTGATCCTGAAAATATTGCAACAATTTGGTAGCAGAGGATGGTTAATTGACTCAATAAAAAATTCAACAATGTCTGAGAGAGAAAAATCAAAAAGCAAAAAAATAAGACCCAACACCAGGGCATATACTAAAGAAATGGAAGCAGAACAAGAAATAATTGATGAATACGCAACTGAAATATCGAGAGAATCTGAAGACTGTACTACAGACAACGAAGAAATAATAGATGAGAACAATGATCAAAAAGAAAACGAAATAGAAAATAACAAACTCAGGTCAGAAATACTAAAACTTTTAAAAGATCAAAAGAACGATCAAAACCTCATCGCGAACCTCCAAGACTTACTGAAAAAAAAGCGGAGCAGCGAGAGAAAAGCACATCGTTACAGATGAAAATAAAGACTCAAAAAAGGTGAGCGATTTGTCTACAGACAAAAATGCAACGAAGGAGAAGAACAACGGTCCCGCGCAAAATTTTGAATGGCAGCCATCTTGGTTTCAACGAACCTTCAGTCTAAGCGATGAAGAGCCAATCAGAAGACAAGATTCAAAATATCTGGCGCGAAAGGACTTACTTGATGCAAAAAACAAAAGAGAAAAGATCCATACATCAGAAGAGTCTGACACAGAGACTGAAGAAGAATCAATAGAAAATCAAGTAGAGTCTGCAATGAAAACGCTTTTTGCAACTTTTGGGTCAAAATTGAAAATAACTAAAGAATCAGCGAAAAACTGCAGTAAAAAAACAAAAGGAAGAACAGTGAGTAAACGAACTTCCCGAAGATCGCATGCCTCTATGCAAACAGCGAAAGCATCGACGCCTGAACCCAGAGAGCCCTGCAGATACCAACCTACGCCGCAAACAATTCCAGAGACCAGCGCTCTCAATAAAAGGACTCCCATCGCCACCAGGACTCCCAAGGCTGAATCAGAGACCGAGTCTTCCGAAGAAGAACAATGCGAGGGAGCTGCAGCGACGAGAACCTTTCACCATGACTTCAGGAGCGAAATGGACAATGCGCATGTGCAAAGCTACACAGACAGCTTCGAAGCAAGAGAAAGACAGAGACTGCCATTTAAAGTCGTCGCTAGCATCCCCATGCCATTCTGCGGTTACCAACACTTAGAAGACCATGGACTTCCTCCAGTTGTAAGTAATGGAGCTAACAACATTGGGAATTTACCCAATGATTTTCCAAAACTGAGGGTAGATGGTGTTAATTTACAAGAGTGGTGCCAACAGCTCCAAGTTGTCTTTATGAAAGAAAATTTATTGTTTTTCATTACTAACCCTCCAAAAAGACCTTGGACTTTAAGATTGGACTGCCTACACCATAGAGCATTTTTCTTACTAATATCCGGTATATCTCCTGCTATGTATCATAGTATTAAGTCAAATCTAACTGTATCAGAAATTGTTCAATGCATGTTTAAGCTGTTTCACAGTGATAGTGTAGCCACTACAACAAGAATGTCTAAGGATTTCTTTTCAGCCAGGTTAAAATCTGGGGTCACCATAAGTGAACATTTAATATACTTAAACAAAGTCAGAGCAGAATTACAACTAAGAGGAGAAATAATTTCAGATCAAACAATGAAAAGTGTTATTATCAATTCATTAGACCCATCTTGGAATAATTATATATCCCATTTAGATACAATCAATTTAGGGTATTTATCCATAGAAAACCTTTCTAATAGGTTGATAGCTGAAGACAATTCGAGAAGAAATCGTTATAATAATCACATAGAGCATAAGCAATATAAGAAAGTGGCATTTCAAGAAAGGTACCATGAACCAATCAAATGCCATAATTGTGGGTCCAAGGAGCATAATAGAAGAGATTGTCCTAAATTCCTCAGAGATAAACATAGGACAGATCATAGAGATAGATATCACAACAGACAGTCATCCACTGACAGACATAGATATAGAAGTCCACCCATCTATAAGGAACATAGAGGGGGTAGAGATGATTCAAGAGATAGAAAATCTGGTTCATTGAATGGACTGAACAAACACAACAACAACAACATACATAGACCAGAAGATAATGATTGGCTCATTGACTCTGGTGCAACAAATCACACTACACACAACAAAAATATATTATCTTCGTTTGTTGAAGATAAATTTGTAATCAAAGTAGCTAATCAAGAGAAGGTCCAAGTCATAGGTAGAGGAAATATAATCTTACCTGGCCTAGGAAAAATAGAGGGGGTATTGTTAATACCTGAAATACCTCATAACATACTTAGTGCAATAAAACTAAGCAGAGAATCTGGCATAAACATAGTCTTTTCAAAAGGGAATGCAGCTTTAAAGAAAAATGAAACAAGCGTAGGTACTGTCATTATAAAAGGAGGCTTACCTTACTTAATAACAAATGAAAGATGTTTACACAATATTGATTCCAACATAGAGGATGACAATGACATAAATAACGAAGAAAATAGTAATAGTGATAATGAGGAACATGAGGTAGTTCATAACAACAAAAACTCATCCAATGATAAAAGACCTAATATAGGCAAATCTATTCATGATGAATGTGCTCATATCTTACATAGAAAATTAGGACATGCTAGTTTTCTTGTAGTACAAAAAATGATTGAACATGCTGATGGTGTTAAAATAAAAAACTGTAAAAACTATCTAGAATGCTCAGTGTGTAAATCCACAAAACTCAAAACTAGCCCCAGGCCCAAAAAATCAACCAGGTCAACCAAACAAATCTTTGAATTAGTACACATGGACTTAGTTGGCCCATTGACACCATCAATCACATATAAAAAACGCTATTTTCTAACCATTGTGGATGACTATAGTCGTTATGGGTTTGTCTACACATTAAGACATAAGGATGAAACATGTCAGAAATTCAAAGAATTTTACAAACGCATAGAGACACAACACAACATTAGAATAAAACAAATTATGACAGATAGAGGATGTGAGTTCATGTCAAAGGAATTCTCACGATGGCTAAAAGATAAAGGGATGTTGCATTACACATCTAGTCTTTTCTCTGCATTCCAGAACGGAGTGGTAGAGAGAAAGAACTCGACACTACAAACCATGATTAGATCCACATTAGAAGATGCTGGTTTAGGTAAACAATTCTGGTCAGAAGCTTTACAATTTTCCAATTACACCCAAAATAGGACTTGGTCCAGCATAGTGAATAAAACACCATATGAAGTGATGTACGGTAGGAAACCTAAGTTAACACACATGCATATATTTGGAGTCACTGCAGACGTACATATACCTAAACAATTAAGGCGTAAAGGTGAAAACGTGTCCAGAAGACTTAAATTCATGGGATACGAAACAGGCACAAAAGGATACAGATTTATTGATAACAATAACAGATTCATAATTTCAAGAACAGCAGTATTTCATGAACAGTCCAATTGGTCCAAAATACACCTTAATGAAATATTCCCAAACACCAATTCAGACACTGAACATCAAAATAAGAATATTGAAAAGAAAAACAATAACAGCACACGCAAAAACAAAGTTAGAACATGGACAAATAGTCAACACAAAATAAAAACTGATTCAGTAACAAAAAAGGAAGCAAGGTCAGCAATGACCAAGGAGATGAATAGCTTACAAGAATTGAATGTTTTTACACCCACACAAGCCCCAAGGGATAAGACTATTATTGGTACCAGGTGGATATATAAAATTAAGAATTTGGAAGGAGGTAACACACTGTATAAAGCCAGACTAGTCGCACAAGGTTATGCTCAAAAATATCCTGAGGATTATACAGACACTTACTCTCCTACGGTAAGAACTGAGAGTGTTAAAACAGCTCTAGTTATAGCATCAGCACTTAATCTCGAGGTATTTCAATATGATATACAAACTGCATATTTACATGCCAAATTAGATAAAGATATATATGTAAGAGCTCCTCATAGTCAATATACAAACAAAAATGATATATGGCTATTAAACAAAAGTCTATACGGATTGAAACAATCTGGCAAGCGATGGTATGAATGTTTAGTCAAAGTACTTAAAACTATGAACTTTGTTGCCACTACTGCTGACAATTGTTTCTTTGTTAAGAGTGAAGGTGATTCTCCAGAATTTGTATTGATTTATGTTGATGATATTCTATATATAGGCAAAGATACAAAAAGGAGAGAAACTTTTGTAACAAAACTCAATGAACACTTTTCCTTAAAATCATTAGGGAAAGTAAACAAATATCTTGGTGTTCAAATCAGCAAAACAAAGAAGGGATTCAAACTTTCCCAAAGGGACAAAATTATAGAACTCTTAAACAAATGTAACCTAAATGATGCCAAACCATGTGATACTCCCATGCAGACTGATTTTCTAAGAAACACTGATGAGTCATCTCCAGAATTTAAAGATAACACATTGTATAGGTCTGTTATCGGCTCTCTTCTCTATATCTCTAACTGGACTAGACCTGATATTACTTTACCCCTTAACTTATTATCCAGACATGTCAGTAAACCATTATCATACCATTGGGAAGCTGTCAAGAGGATATTAAGATACTTAAAAAATAGCTTAGACTTCTGCTTGTTATTAGAACCCAATAATACAAATGAACCCATTCTCACATGTTATGCAGATGCAGATTGGGCTGGTGATGTCACTTGTAGAAAAAGTACATCTGGCTATATATTTTTCCTTAACGGCTGCCCAGTTTACTGGTACACTGGTAAGCAAGATTTGGTAGCTACATCAACTACTGAGGCAGAATATGTTAGTCTGTCTAAAGCATCAAATAACCTAGTATGGTTTAATGATTTGTTGTCTAATATTTAGAAAAAACCTTCATTGCCTTACATCATACATGAAGATAACAAAGCTGCCATCGAAATATCTAGATCTGATGCTATTGGACAGCGATCTAGACATATAGATATAAAATTCAAACATGTAAGGCAATTATCACAAGACGGATTTATTAAAGCTATTCATTGTGAAACATCAGAGCAAATAGCTGACATCTTGACAAAACCTTTACCTTCTAAACAACACAAATACTTAACTACCAAGCTACAAGTTTTATATTGTTCTGAATCTGAATGTAATTATTGTCATATGTCGAATCAGCATTTGGAGGGGGATTTGTCACAAGTAAATGCTTTATTCTCCATCATGTAAATAGTATCTGTACAGTATATCAAGAGTTAACTTATTTCCATTGCTTAATGTATGTATGTCTAACCACTCCCATATCTAGCTCCTCCCCTTGTATATATAAGGAGCTGTATGCCATTTTTCAGTGCTTCTATTTGTGAATATTCAGTGAATATAGAACGGTCGTTGCTTACCTGAACGACCCTTTTATACTCGCTGTGAAGACACTCCTCAGACTGGGTAACGATCACTCTCATTTGCACAGCTGAGTGTCAATCAAATCCCTCTGGAGCTGGATCCACCTCACTTCCTGCTCCTTCCTCAGACTTTTCACGAAGACAACTTGGTCCAATAGCAGTAGAATCGACAGTGAGAGACTCCAGCAGGTAGACGGACAGGAAGCAGACAGCTACAGAGGGAGAAAAAACAGACCTCCACCAAAGCCAGGCACGGCCAAGAAAAAGGGAGGGACGGAGTGTCTTCACAGCGAGTATAAAAGGGTCGTTCAGGTAAGCAATGACCATTTTCCTACTCGCTGTTCAGATACTCCTCAGACTGGGACATACCCAAGTTAGAGTAAAAAAGGGGGGGAACTAAGCCGTAGACTGGCCTTGGGGAGAGATTACAGCCTGTAATACCCTTCTGCCAAAGGCAGCATCTGCCGAAGCAAACTTATCCAGCCTATAGTGACTTACAAAGGATGAAAGGGATGACCATGTGGCCGCCCGGCAGATACCATCTACTGAAGCCTGGGTAGCCCAAGCCGCTGAGGTTGCGGCGCTACGGGTAGAATGGGGCAGTATCCCACCCGGGACAGGGGCCTCGCTTAATTCA
The DNA here is from genome assembly GCA_022577455.1 of Arizona elegans. Taxonomy (NCBI): domain Eukaryota; kingdom Metazoa; phylum Chordata; class Lepidosauria; order Squamata; family Colubridae; genus Arizona; species Arizona elegans. Next base: position 104,424,390 of record JAKOOJ010000002.1, on the reverse strand, counting down.
TATGCCTTAGATATACAGGCCTTGAGCCACCTGCCCACTGTAGTCGAGGAGACCTTCTGACCCAGGGAGAAGGGAAGGAAGGCCACCAACAGAGCCTCAGTCTTGCGAAAGGGGGCAGTCCTTTTAAGATATCTTCTCAATGCCCGTCGCACATCCAAAGTATGCCATCGCTTCTCAGCCGGATGACGCGGGTTTGGGCAGAAATTGGGCAAGACGAGTTCTTGGGCTCGATGAAAACGAGTGTTCACTTTGGGCACAAAGGCCGGGTCGAGGCGTAGAACTACCCGGTCAGGATAGAAAACACAGAGATCACTCCTCATGGATAAAGCAGCAATTTCGGATACTCTGCGTGCTGAAGTTACTGCCAACAAAAAAGCCATCTTGAAAGACAAGTAACATAGGCTGGACAAAGCAATGGGTTCGAACGGCGGATTCGTTAAGGCCTGCAACACCAAGGTAAGGACCCAAGTGGGGTAGCGATGAATCGGTGGCGGCCGCAGGTTTGAGACCCATTGGAGAAAGGAACGAATCCTGGGGTCCTGAGTCAAAGGAACACGAGCCCCCCCTGACAGGACAGTGGCCAGGGCCGCCACCTGTCGGCGCAGAGTCGCAGGAGCCAGGCCCTTGGAAAACCCCGCATGCAGAAAACCCAGAATGTCCGGAACAGATGCAAATGTGGGGTCTACGTGATGATCTCCGCACCATCTTGTGAAGGCATTCCATGAGGCGTTGTAAATACGAATTGTTGATGGCCTTCGAGCTGCCTGAATAATGGAGATAACGTCGTCAGACAGGTTGTCCTTGAAGAGCTTTATGCGCTCAAATGCCACACGGCTAATCAAAGCCATTCTGGTTCCGGATGACGGACGGCCCCTTGAGTTAGTACTATCTTGTCGAGTGGAATCCTCCACGGTGGTTCGACCGATAAGTTCTTGAGGTCGGCGAACCACTCTCGACGGGGCCAAAACGGCGCTAGAAGTAGAAGGTTCGCCCGTTCTTGAATGACCTTCCGCACTACCTTGGAGATGACAGGAAGGGGGGGGGGAGGCGTAAAGAAGACCCTGGAGCCACTGACTTCGAAGAGCATCCAGCCCTTCTGCTGCTGGAGACAGGTAGCGGGAAAAGAATCTCGGCAATTGGGTGTTCTGAGCCGTCGCGAAGAGGTCCACTAGGGAAAGGCCGAACCTCTTGGACAGGTCCTGGAACAGACCGGGATCCAACCTCCACTCGGCGTGATCTATTTGGTCTCTGCTGAGCCAATCTGCTTCTTGATTGAGAGTTCCCGAAATGTGTTCTGCTTTTATCGACGAGAGGTGAAGTTCCGCCCATGACAGAAGACGCTCCGCCTCCTGCATTAGTGTCCAGGAGCGGGTGCCCCCTTGTTTGTTGATATGGGCTTTGGTGGCCACATTGTCCGTTAGAATCAGAAGGTCCTGGCGATCTACAAGGTGTTTGAAGTGCATCAAGGCGAGGCGAACCGCTCTGAGCTCTGGCTAATTTATATTGTGCGACTGTTCTGTCGACGACCAGACCCCCTGGGCTAACTGAAGGTTGAGGTGAGCCCCCCAGCCTCGGAGGCCTGCGTCTGTGGCCCACACCATCCGATCTGGTTCCAGGAAGGGGGAGTCCTTGCTGAGGGCCGGAAACAGCCACCACCTCAGGGAAAGGCGAACTGAAGCTGGAACTGTTACTTTGAGAAGAGACTCTGCTCGACCTTGTCTCTGGTAAGGGAGCAGAAGCCATTGGAGGCGACGAAGATGGAAACGCGCCCAAGGGACAATGTCTATGCACGATATTGATTTTCCCAGAAGTTGGGAGAGAGCGAGTAAGGTGACCGACCTCTGGCGTAAGACCTGAGACACCAGATTCCTTATGCTGACTTGTCTGTCGGGAGATAGGAAGACCGCACAAAGACTTGAATCTATCGTTGCTCCGAGATGTAGAATGCGAGTCATGGGAGACAGATGGCTATTTGCAAAGTTCAAAGAAAACCCGTGATTTTGAACGGTGTGAACCACTAGCTCCCGGTCTTGGGTCGCCTGCTTGGGCGATGATGACAGGATCAAAATGTCGGCGAGGTAGCATGCCAGGCGGACCGGAACCTCTCTGAGCGACGCCACAACTGCTGCTAGCAACTCTGTAAATGTTCTCGGAGCTGATGACAAGCCGAATGGCATGACCCGATATTGAAAGTGACGGTCTCCAAACGCAAACCTGAGGTACTTTGGTACTTCCTTCAATTGATGCAACCACACCAGCGATGCCCGATTAAAAAATGATGAGGAGGTTGCAGCACGAATGGCCCAAGCCGCCGCTTGGTGTGTTTTACGAAAGCCCATTTCGGCTCGTTTGTCCTCAAACTTGAGACTATCCCCCGCCTCACCTACCAGGATGGAAGATGATGTGAGACTTGCCACTGGATCATCAATTGTAGGCAACTGCAGGAGAGCATCCAGCGCAGGAGCCAAGGCATAGAGTTTTCGATCAAAGGAATTCGGACCCGACAACGAGGCGGGCAGTCCCAAGGCTTTTGTACATCCTGGCAGAAAAGATCCGGACAGGGAACAAAGTCCTCATCAGGCTGAGATAGATTGAACAAGTTATTCTTGGGGCCTGATGGAGCAGAAGAAGAGAAACCTTGAAGAGGCGTGGAATCCATATTAGTGGCAGCTTTTGCCTTGCGTAGGAGAGAGCGAACCAAAGAAGGAAAAGCTGGCTTGTCCTGAATCTCTTCCTCATCCTCTGACATCTCAAAGTCATCTAGGAAATCGACCTCCCGGGCTGATTCAGGCACAAGACTACAAGCAACAGATTGCTGTTGATGTTGTGCACCAGGGAGATGCATAGAAAAGGCAGAAGTAGTAGGACATGTAGGAGCAGGGAAGGCACCAGTGGCTGCTGCAACCCCATTTGAAACATATGTGACATTGCCTGAGTAAAAAAGGACTGAAAATCCACAGGCTGAGGGAAGCCCGGGCCCGTCACAGGACAGAGGCTGGCTGCAATGGGTGTAAAAGTAGCTTCAGGACCTGACCTAGAAGCTTGAGACAAATGGCTTGCAAAACTAGATGAGCGAGACCTGACACTAGGCCTTGACTGATTAGTCGCAGAAATTGGAACCCCCTGAGAGATCAATGGTCCATCCTCCCTCAGACCACTGGCCAACAAACCTACATTATGAGAGGCCGAGGGCTCACAGGTCACCTCGTGGCTCAAGCCTTCAGGAACTGGACCTTGACCAGGGTCCTGGGCCTGTTGTCTAGCCCTAACAAACTGCTGTTCTAATGCCTTGTGCCTCCTTTGGGCATCCTTATCTGCTGTAGCAGGTTTGGAGGACTTCCCCTGTCTGGAAGTCTTAGACTTCTTCCCCCTGAGCTGTTTAGGGGAAAGTACTGGGGAGGGAGAGGGACTACTGTCCATATCAGAAGAAAGAGCAACTTCCTCCCTGTCATCCATGATCAATCACCCCAATGAATCATTATTTATTTACTAATCAATTGTAGATATTCAATTCTATAGAAATGATTGAATATTAGCAATATAAATCTTAATATATATATGTCTATATGTTTTGTTTTGTTTTTTTTTTGTTTTTTTTAATAAATGCAAATAATTATTTTCAAGCAAAACCATGCTATCAATATAACTAGGCAACAGCCCTTGTTTTGTTTTTGTTTTTTTAATAAGAAATGTAAATTAATTCAAGCAATATGTACTTCCCAGGGGCTTTCAGAGCACCTTTCTGCAGGCAGTTGCAAATTGCAGGTACGATCAGGACAGCGTCCTCGCCTGCCACCAATCTAGCAACCTTGGAAACCAAAGCACCACTTTGAAACATATGGGACATGGCTTGATTAAAAAGGACTGAAAATCAACTGGTTGTCCAAAGGCAGTACCCTCCTCAGGACGGAAGCCTGCTGCCGTGGGTATAAAGGTAGCTTCAGGCACAAGCCTAGAAGACTGAGAATAGTGGCTAGCCATGCTAGATGAACTAGATCTAGTGCTAACGAGAGGCTGATTAGAGGCAGACCGTGGAAACCCTTGAGAAGTAGATGGATAATCTCCCCCAATTCACTAGCCAGATTTTCTTCATTAAGTGGGACCAAAGGGTCACAAGGCGCCTCATGGCATAAAACCTCACGAATTGGCTCCTCAAGAGACTTGAGATTGTTGTCTTGCCTTAGCAAAGTGCTTCTCTAATGCATTGTGCCTACGTCAGCATCTTTATCTGGCTTGGCAGGCTTAGAAGGCTTTACATGTTTAGAACTCATAGCCCTTTTTCCCCTGGCCTGTTTGGGGGAAGGCACTGGAGAGGGAGAGGGGCTCTTATCTAGGTCAGAGGAAGTGCAACTGCCTCCCTTTCCTCGATTAGATCAATCGCCAGCAGCCTCAGTATAAATTAAATGAATTGCAATTGTATATATACATATATATATATATATATATATATATATATATATATATATATATATTAATATTATTATTATTAATTATTATTCTTTTTTTTTAATATATATATATAACTTGAATTGATTGGCTATGTACAGATAATTAATTCCTTCCCAGAATGGAAAGGCAACAGTCAATATTCCACTCCCCCTCTTTTTTTTTATATATAGAAAAATAAACTATGTGTACTTCCCTGAAGGCTTCAGACTCGTCTCTCCCAGGGTTAGCAGTCACAGGTCTGTTCTGGACAGCATCCACACCTGCTGGCAATGTAGCGACCCTGGAAACCAAGGCCCAGGTCGCTATGCCCACGGAGCAGCCAAAAACGCGGTTCGAGTTGACAGACCCAAAATGGCGCCCGCGAGGCGATGTCCCAATCGAGTCCTGAGCCAGGCGAAACACAGCGCCTACGGCCGGACTGAAACAGCGCTAACTCTGGATGTCCCAATCGAGTCCTGAGCCAGGTGAAACACAGCGCCTACGGCCGGACTAAAACAGCGCTGACTCAGGCAGTAATAAGCCCCCAAAAAGGCTAATGAGTTTGCCAGCTGGCAGGGACTCAAGCCGAAAGAATCTGTGGCCATTAATTAAGTCAGCTGCCTCGCGCAACGACTAGCATCAAATGGCGTCAAATGGCGGCAAAAACTGCAGCAAATTAAACCGCTAGCCAAGTCAAGCTGCTAACGGCGGCCGGAGCCCCGAACCGCCGATGCGAGCCTGTAATCTTCACCGAGGTGAAGGCAGGCAACGCGCAGCACTTCCAACAAGGAAATAAACGATTTAAAGTTAAATAGTCAAATAAACCGAATTAAAGATCAATTTGAAACAGGAGAAACAGACACTCGATGCTATTGCAATGGCTGAGTGAAAAAGTCTGAGGAAGGAGCAGGAAGTGAGGTGGATCCAGCTCCAGAGGGATTTGATTGACACTCAGCTGTGCAAATGAGAGTGATCGTTACCCAGTCTGAGGAGTGTCTGAACAGCGAGTAGGAAAATGCCATCTGTGATTAAACAGAGCTTTATTTAAACATACTATTCTTACTTTAATTATTGAGTCTGATCCTGAAAATATTGCAACAATATAACTTGATTTTAGCAAAATTTTTAATGAAGATGCAGCAGTGATCAAAGCCCTGCCTTCTGTATGTGTGATGACGGTGAACACCCTAAAGGATTGGGCTTTGATTGCAATGCCACAAGTACCATTGTCTTGCCTCTTTTAACCCCCTGTGAATGCTGCTGAGAAACAGATACTGTATTTTTTGCACTATAAGACGCACTCCCCCCCCCCCCGCCAAAAAAGTGGATGGAAATATCTGTGTGTCTTATAGAACGAATATTGTGGCGGGGGGGGGTTAGATGCCATCTGTCACCGCTGCAGCCATTCGCTGCAGCCGGGGAACGCTGGAGCCTGTGATGCAAAGCAGCTGATTGGTGGTTGGATCAGCCTCCCATGATACCTCCGATCAGCTGTCCTAGATAGCAAAGATTGCCGCTGCCAATCATTATCGCTCACTGCTGCCACTACTGCCAAATGGCAGCAGTGGCGCTGAATCAGTGGTGATTGGTGGTGAACGGTGGTGGTGAATGGTGGCGATCAGCAACATTGAATGGTGATTGGTAGTGATTGGTGGCAAACGGCGGTGGCAATTAGCAACGGCAGTGAACGGTGAACGGCAGTGATTGGCAGCAATCAGCAGCGATCAGTGGAGGTGATCGGCACGATTGGTGGTGGCAATCAGCAGCAGCGATTGGCAGAAGCAATCAGCGATGGCGTTGAATGGCAAATGGTGGTGAATGGCAGCAATAGATGGTGGTGATGGTGATCCCCATCGCCTAGAACAGCTGATAGGCTGTATTCCAGAAGGCAGATCCAACCGCCAATCAACTGCTCATAATGAAAGCTCCAGTGTTCTCCAGCAGCGGTGACAGCAGTTCAGCTCACTTGACCAGTGGTGGGTGCAATGGAGCAGAGCCCTGACGAGCCACGTGCTGGGGCTTCGATAACGTGCTGAAGCTGACCAGGCTGTTTGCTGTTTGATGCAAGGATGCTAGCCAGATGAATACTGGATGGATGCTGGGAGGCAAAGGCAGATATTTTTTTTCTTGTTTTCCTCCTCTAAAGCTAATGTGCATCTTATAGTCTGGTCCATCTTATAGTGCGAAAAATACAGTGTATAAAAATCATATTCAGACAGTTTTCATTAATGCTTTCTCAACATACTGGAATGAAATATCAAGCCGGGTGCCAAAAGCAGTGCCATACTCTGCATTCATTCTTTCGTTCATTGTCAGTTTTTGACTCCTGGTGATTGCTGGGAGAAGTCCTTACAATTTTGTTGGTAAAGTTTTGCAGAAGTGATCGGCCATAGCTTGCTTCCCAGGGCTGAGAGTTAATGACTGGCCCAAGGTCTCACAGCTGGTTTGTGCCTAAGGTAGGGCTAGAACTGAGGTCTCCTGGTTTCTAGCCTGGTGCCTTAACACCAGGCAATATTCTTCGACAATTTTATTGGTGATTTGGACGAAGAGGTGAAGAGAAATTTAGTCTAAAGGACTATAAGGGAATTAGTCCATTTTAAACTGTTTGTTTTCCTCTAGCCATCAGCTGGGATTCAGGAGGCAGCAATAGATTGGGAGTGGGTGGAGTAAGCAACCGGCGATCCAACAGAGGCAGAGGGTGAGGGTGAGTGAAGGCGTGGGGGGGGCGCGAGAGAGGGCTTTGGTGACCCCTGTGAAATGGCCATTCGACCCCGAAAGGGGTCGCGACCCCCAGGTTGAGAACCACTGCATTAGTGTAATTACAGCTTCAAGAAAAGGAAAGTGTGCAGCTCAACACAATGGTGGCATACTCACACAGTGTGAGATTTATCTTCCTACATTTTGAGTTCATGGGAACTCGAAATGGGAAAAGGGGCTGATATGATTTAGTATTCTATGAAGCCTTGAGACACAGGATACATTCCACACAATCAAATAGCCATTCAGTAAGTAATTGCAATTTATGTGTGATCTGCTCATGATGCAGAGCACTGCAGAATGTGCTCTGAACATTCAGGGCAAGACAGAGTCTTTTTGACTTTTCCCATCCAAAGCTCATTAAGCTAAAGATGGCTGAATACTAGCCATCGTGTATCCACACTATGCGCAGTATCATTGATACTACAGGTAGTAGTATCAACTTCTGTTGCTAAATGAGTTTTGGTGTACTTTACAACTTTTCGTGCCACCGTTGTTAAGTGAATCACTGCAGTTCTTAAGTTAGTGATATGGTTCTTAAGTGAATTTGGTTTCCCCATTGACTTTGCTCGTCTGAAGGTCTCAAATGGGGATCGCGTGACTCAGGGACACTGCAAGTTTCATAAATATGAACCAGTTGCCAAGCATCTGAATGTTGATCATGTGACCATGGGGATGTTGCCATGACCATAAAAGTGAAAAATGGTCATAAACCACTTTTTTTCTGTGCCACTGAAACTTCAAACAGTCACTAAATGAATGGTTGTAAGTCAAGAACTACTTGTATAGTTCTGGCATAGCAACTGCTGCCCTAAATGAGAGTTTTCATTGAATACTTTTTCCTGCAACATTGTTTTCTTTTTGTTGTTGTTGTTCTAGAATCTCACTTGGAACCAGGGATGAAATCCAGCAAGTTCTGACAGGTTCTGGAGAACCGGTAGCGGAAATTTTGAGTAGTTTGGAGAACCGGCATATACCACCTCTGGCTGGCCCCAGAGTGGGGTGGGAATGGAGATTTTGCAATATCCTTCCTCCAGGAATGGGGTGGGAATGGAGATTTTGCAGTATCCTTCCCTGCCATGCCCACCAAATATGTCCACAGAACTGGTAGTAAAAAAATTTGGATTTCACCACTGCTTGGAACCCATAAGTGCAACATCCCTGGATGTTGGAAGAATGGTCAGTTCACCTTTTCATAAAGTTATGTTAGCCCCTCATATGTGTACAGGATGCTTACGAGATGTATATTGGGAGCACATTTAACATGCTAGTACTATGTACTAGCTATGAATTTATTGGTTGGAATTTCTCTCTCTTTAAGCATTCTGCCATGAAATAATATAAATTGGTTCAAATGGGCACATAAATGGAAGAAAAGTTGATGCATATTCTGTGTTTCGATCATAGAGAAAGGACAATCTTTTTTCTTCTTCTTTGCTGCACTGGAAAATTTAAAGGCTCCACTTATTTTCAGTTGGAACTAAGATGCAGCCATCTTTCTCCAAATGGGGCATTGTACTATACCAGTCAAATGTTGCTTGTATAAACTGTAACTGATTTTGGCTGAAGATAAAGCTGCAAAAACAGTGTACTTTCAATATTTGCATTTTGGTATTTTCCTTTTCACCAACCATACATCTTTCAAAAGCAAATTTGTATAAGGGTTTATTTATTTAGTGTATGGCATGTACATGGGTAGCATACTTGTATAGTGATTTTTAAAGCTTAGAAAAGGACTGAATTTACTATATTCTAATGGGTAACATGGGTACAATATAAATACAATTCAAGTCGTACAGATCCAGATTTTATTAGGGCCATCATAGCTGAGTTCTGTTGTCCCTGAGATAACAACAGAGTTTGAATTTCTTGCATCTTGTTTTGAAACCCAGGTATGGCAGTGCTATATCAACAGACAATAATAGTTTATCAATTCAGACCTTAGCAACAGCTCAAAGGAAATTCAACAATATTTTTAAGTTTCTGTCTCTTAGTAAAATATTGTGGCTATTTTTTTTCATACTTTGATGTGAAGCCCAATGAGTAAGAATTGTGCAATGCAGGATCAGTTTGCTCAGTTTAATCTTTTCTTGGCTTGACCCTTACAAAGAAAGAAAAAGAGAAAGGAAGGAAGGGAGGGAGGGAGGAAAGAAAGAAAGAGAAAGGAAGGACAGAAAGAAGGAAGGAAGGAAAGAAAGGAAAGAAAGAAAGAAAGAAAGGAGGGAGGGAGGAAAGAAAGAAAGAAAAAGGAAGAGGAAGGAAGGAAGGAAGGAAGGAAGGAAGGAAGGAAAGAAAGAAAGAAAGAAAGAAAGAAAGAAAGAAAGAAAGAAAGAAAGAAAGAAAGAGGAAGAACTGCCAGAGCAGTATTTATGCAAACTGGGAAAGTCTAAGTTCTGTTATTATATGAACCAGTTTCTGATGACTCACAGAAACTCTTGTAACCTCCACCCTGTACCAAATAACCATGACTAATCTCTCTTGGCAACACATTCTTAACACTATATTACTTTTGGTCAGAAATAGCTGTCTCAATTTTTCTCCCCACAACCCAGTCTTTGTAGCAGATCTACTTGAAAGCTGACCTCACCATTCCCATCCCCGAAGGCTCACATTTCATCCACCAATGACTGGAACTCTCAGAGCAGACCGGGGGAAGAATTTAATTGGCTGGCTCCTAACTTGAATCTTAGTTTCTCTGGCTAATATAAACCACATGCTTTTTTGTGGCTCTTTACAGACATCTGTAGGAGGTTGGGGACATTCTGCACATGTTGCCCTTTGAAAAGGGCTGCTGCTGGCTGGAACCCTGCTTGCCTACCAGGAAGGGGAACTTTAGACATTAAAGAAGCGAATCGCTTCGGGAACTCTGGAGGTATTTGCCAAGCCTTTGGAAGAAGTATGCAAGAATAATTAATTATCCACTTCCCAAACTATTTTTCTGTATTCGACACTAACCTCTGGTTATAATTTCAATGGGTTGTAGGGAGACAGATTTGGAGAGCAGAAGGCAGAACTTTGGGCTCACTCAAATATTTTATTATTTAAATAATGGCTTTCTCACAGACAACTAGCCATTTGCTACTTACCTACTATTCTATTCCCTTTTGAGATCAATAATGTGAAGCAAAGTGGAAAAAAACAGTAAGCGGAAATAATTAGGCTGAAACATGAGCATTTGCAGGGATAGTCATGGGTTCAAAATGGAGGGCATGACCAAGAGTAGTGTCACACACATTGCATCAGAGGTGGGTTCCAGCAGGTTCTGACGAGTTATGGAGAACCGGTAGCGGAAATTTTGTGTAGTTCGGAGAATCGGTAAATACCACCTCTGACTGGCCCCACCCCATCTATTCTCCAGCTGATCAGGAGGAGATGGGGATTTTGCAGTAACCTTCCCCTGGAGTGGGGTGGGAATGGAGATTTTAAAATAACCTTTTTCTGGAGTGGGGTGGGAATGGAGATTTTACTGTATCCTTCCCCTGTCACGCCCACCAAGCCACGCCCACCAAGCCATGCCACGCCCACCAAATCACACCCACAGAACCGGTAGTAAAAAAATTTGAAACCCACCACTGCATTGCATGTATGTAAAGGAGTTTGCTCAGCCAGTCACACCTGCCATTTTGAAACCAGTAACCATCACTATGTCAGTTACACTGACAAATATATTGTCAAAGAGCAAATTAAAATGTATACACACACCATTAACTGTACTGCTAAGTACCTTTCTCTCTTTGCATCCACCATATGTAAACATTGGTTCATATTGCTTTTTATTCTTTAAACTTCTTGCCTCTTTCTGATGATTTTTGAATTCCACCACAATCTGCTTGGTCATCATAGCCTATTCACCTTTCCCTCAGATTTGTTATGGAATCTGATCTTCATCCTATATTCTGTGGCTATAACCAAACCTCTGTTATATATATTTGCATCCTCTCCATACTCATTCAGCACCCATTCAGCACCCATTCTTGACCCTGACTGTTCTTATCACAACCATTTCCACTGCATTTCAATTCTTTCTCTGTTTCTGCTGACCCATCTAATTCTCCACATCCATATAATAAAAAATAATAGATTGAAGCACATTCTTATACACAGCCATTATTGCTTTTGATAGACTTTCCACATACTTATTACCCATTATATTTCTACCAGCATTTACACATCTTAAAATGTGTCTATTCATATTCCCATTCTCAGTAAATATTCTACCATTTGCTCAAGTATATTCTCCGAAAGGAATGGATATTTAGAATAGATATTCTATTTGAAATACCCATTCCTTAAATATCCGTAAATATTTAAGGCTAAAATATAAGCAGACAAAAACTATGTAGAACTTTGTTATCTTCAGTTTATTATGTACCACATCTGAACTTGAAAGCAAGATAGAATATTTATGTGTGTGTGTAGTCCTCAACTTATAATAATTCATTTAATGACTGTTTGAAGCAGTGGTGGGTTTCAAAATTTTTTACTACCGGTTCTGTGGGCGTGGCATGGTTTGGTGGGTGTGGCTTGGTGGGCATGGCAGGGGAAGGATACTGTAAAATCTCCATTCCCACCCCACTCCAGGGGAAGGTTATTGAAAAATCCCCATTTCCTCCCAATCAGCTGGGATTCGGGAGGCAGAGAATAAATGGGGGTGGGGCAAGTCAGAATTTTTACTACCAGTTCTCCGAACTACTCAAAATTTCCACTACCGGTTCTCCAGAACTGGTCAGAACCTGCTGAAACCCACCTCTGGTTTGAAGTTACAAAGGCACTGAAAAAAGTAACTTGAGCATCGGTCCTTGCGCTTATGACTGTTGCAGCATTCCCACAAGCACGTAATCAGAATTTGGGTGTTTAACAACTGATATTCAGTTACAATGTTTGCAACCCCCTGGGGTCATGAGATCTCCATTTGTAACTTCCCAGCTGGCTACTAACAAGCAAAGTCAGTGGGGAAAGCCAGATTTGCTTAATGACCATGTAATTCATTTAACAACTGCAGTGATTTGCTTAATAACCATGCCAAAAAAGGTCATAAAACCAGGTGTGACATACTTAACAATCACCTTGCTTCCAAGAGTGTACAGTCTGCTCAGAGGTGAGCTTCTTGGAAGAAAGGCATGTCATAAGTCTTAATCAAAACCATAGATGCACAATGACCTTCGCATTGTCTGGCTGCTGCAGTAATACCTGAACTTTGTCATCATCTAAACCAATTTAATCATCAGAGCTCATCCACATAAATCTTGAAAAATGTTTTAAATGTTCCCCGTCTCTATTTTTTCAAACCCTTTCTTTCATTCCATTTTTGTTAGCCTTTATCCTAACCTTAAAATATCAATTCACCTGCTGATTAGAACAGGCAGAGAAGAGGGACTGAACAGGGATTTCCTCTCTAAAATCCCTGAAAAACAATGGGAGGAGACCATTATCCCCTCTTTTATTTTCTATTCTCCTATTCTCCTTTTTTCTTCTTCTTTGATTTGCCTGTGACCTGTAAGGCAGAGTAGGTGCTAAGACTTCATGCCCCGTGATGGTGCTTAGATATTATTAAAACAAATTCTTACAATAATTGGTTTTTAGGATAATCTTACTACCTGTCGTGATTTGCCTATACTCAATCCCACCCTAGATTATTTATCTTTACCAAAATTTGAGAAGATGCAGTTTCTCAATCTTGCATAACAAACGTCAACTGTCAAAACGCTCCTTTCTCCACAGCTATGACAGGTACAGAAGCCCTCTTCACCTGAGGCTGCTTTTGATATCAGAATGGGTTAATTTTAACACCATTATGAATTTATTTGGAATTAGAAAAAGCAACTTTAACCAGGAAAGTGAAGGAAAGATACTCCTTTCCTTTTTTCTTTCTTTCTTTTTTTTTTTGAAAGATAAATTCAGCTTTTTCTGAATTTATATAATAATTCCTAATAAGCATGGGTTACATTAGGGCAGTCATTGCTGGAGTTGTTTGGAAATAATCCTTTGGGAGAGTTTCAGAGGTCACAAAAGATACTAATGATCCATTTCCATGGAACTGAGGAAAGATCCTTATTTAAAGTACTAGTTATGGAATCTATTATATCAAGCAGACAGTTCAGTTCATATTAAAATCATATGTCAAACACGCTCTAAAGGAATTTCGGCTGACCTTGAGGGAGGTCTGAGAGAGCTGTTCAGGAAGGAAGGAATGAACAAGCCACAAAGATTGGAGATTACACACCCCATAGATAGAAAGAGGCATGAGAAACTCAACCTTGCCTTGATTTTGTTAATATAAGATTGGACAAAGAAAGCTTTAAAGCATGGGTCTCCAACCTTGGCAACTTTAAGACTTGTGAACTTCAACTCCCAGAATTCCTCAGCCAGCTTTGAAGTCCACAAGTCTTAAAGTTGCCAAGGTTGGAGACTCCTGATTTAAATATTTTGTTACTATATAGTCTATAACAATAAAATAGCATTCCTGGGATCCCTGTGGTATCTCTTTTTGACCTAGCCAACCTGGTCTCTTTTTAACACACTCTCTCCATCCCTCCCTCACCTCACCTCTCTCACACAGACGGAATGTCAAACATCATTGCTCATTTACAGCAATATATATTTACCCTTCCTTTGTCAGGTATAAATGCCCTACCCGTGCCAGGGACCAGCTATAGCTCAGCAGTGCAAGGGTTAACCCAGACATCCACCTGGCCAGCTCCTCCCATAGACCCCTCCTTACCTGAATCCCCGCCCACAGGTATAAAAGGTGGGCACACTCCTCCATGTTGTTCAGATCCTGATGTAACCAGTGATGACATGAAGAACCTGTAAATAAAAGAGAGATTTTTTACTCAATGACTCAAGTCTCTTCATTGAGCCTGATCCATCAATCCTTGTAACAAAATGGTAGCAGAGGATGGTTGGTAAGGCCCAGCGATCCCAAACCACACGACAAGGACTCACACCTACCCACGGAATGGTGACACCTCCGAAACAACGGGAAAGCAACCCATCGGACTCGCCAGGGAGGGTAGGAACCCCAACCGACCCCAAAGCCACCGCGATGGAAGAAAAGGGGGGGATCGAGAAAGGGAAAAGGACTTACCACAACGACCAAGAAGAAGAAAAGTTGCGACTCGACGTCCTGCAGCTGTTGAAGGAGCGAGCCGCTCCTTCTTGTCCTTCTTGGCGACAAGAACCTCCTTGCCGACCTGCGGAGCTTCATAATCGACCGCGAGGTGGCAAGGAGCGAAGGAGACTCAGACTCAGAACTCGAGGAGCTGGACTCGGTGAGTGGATCGCCCAAAAGGGCACTTCCAACGGCCACCGAGCCCCGAAGCCCCGCTCAAAATTTGAAACAGCAGCCATCTTTGCCCACGTGGTCGGACAAGATGGCCGACCTCCACCCAATCGGCAGCCAGGATTCAAAATGGCCGGTGCGCGAAAAATGCCGGGCCATAGACAGGGACGAAAGTGACCGCGGGGAGGGGACCGAATCCGATTCTGACCCCGGCTGCACCCCCACCGAACGGCAGGTGGACAGGGCCATGAAGACCCTCGCCGCCGCCTTTGGCCCAGGCCTCAAGATCACCCAGGAGAGACTGAAGAGGCCAAAACAAAAGGGGAAACGAGGAGAGGGACAGCGAAGCGTCCACCCGAGGGCCATCGATGACCGTGACAGCTCACCAGCCCACCTACGCACCCCAGGGACACCGCGCCTCCGATCGCCCAAGCCGCGCACCCTGGAACGCAGGGACTGGGGCAGCTACTTACAGCCATCGCCGGAACCTCGACGCCGCCAGGATCTTCATACCGGAGAAGCAGCTGCTGGACGACACCTCCCGGAACACGTCTGGACCCCCAAGACCGAAGCCGAGGCCTACCCGACCGAGAGAGGCCTCTACATCGGAGCCGCGACGGACAGGTCCTTCCATGACGACCGCAGAGCCGAAATGGACCTCGCGCATGCGCTCTTCCGCCTAGAAGAAGAAAAAAGAAAAAAATTACAAAGCGGGACTTTTAAACTGCCGGCAAGCGTTCCCATGCCCTACTGCTGCTATAGGCACATAAGGAACCATGGACAGCAGCCAGCAGTAAGTAATTTTACAAATAGTGCTGGGAACTTACCAAGCGACTTTCACAAGTTGAGAATGGATGGGGGCAATATCCTAGAGTGGTCACAGCAGCTCCAGGTGGTGTTCCTAAAAGAAAACATGTCTCATTTTATTAATGACCCCCCAGAGAGACCATGGACTTTAGAGCTGGATTGCATGCACCATAGGGCATACTATCTTTTAATTGCCAGCATATCCCCCACAATTTACCACTGTATTGGCCATAACCTCACAGTATCAGAGATTATAGGAAAAATGTTTGGGTTATTTTACAGTGAGAGTGTGTCCACCACCACCCAAATTTCCAAAGACTTCTTTTCTGCCAGGCTTAAGCCAGGGACACCCATGAGTGAGCACCTAGTGTCCTTAAGCGGTACCAGAGCAGAGCTACACCTTAGGGGAGAAGTTATTTCCGACCAGATCATGAAGAGCGTAATAATTAACTCTTTAGATCACTCATGGAATAACTTCCTGACACACTTAGACACCGTTAGTCTAGGAATGCTATCCATGGAGAAGCTATCCAATAAGCTAATCGTGGAAGATAATCTGAGAAGGAGCCGCCCCAGCCCTCCCAGAGAACATAAGAGTGAGAAGAGAGTAGTCTTTCAAGAGAAACAGCACAACATGCCAGAGTGTTATATCTGCGGGTCAAGGGGACACATCAAAAGGGACTGCCCCAAGAACTATAGGGAGAGGGGCAGACCAGAGCATAGGTACAGACAAACGGAAAGACACACATCTGATGAAAGGTATAGGCGCAGGGACTCACCCAATCCCAGAGACAGGAGGGGGAACAGAGACAGCTTGCGCGACAGCAGGACAGGATCCTTATACGGGATAGGGGAGCGCACACACACCACACACCAAGACAAAGACACCAGCTCATGGCTCCTGGACTCGGGAGCCTCCAATCACACCACCTACAATCAGAAACTACTCTCATCATTCAAGAGGGAGGACTTTTCGATCAAAGTTGCAGACCAAAACCAGGTTAGGGTGACAGGCAAAGGGACAGTTACCTTGCCAGGTTTGGGGAAAATAGAGGGGGTACTGCTAGTCCCGGAGATACCCCACAACATTCTAGCTGCAGTAAAGCTTAGCAAGGAATCAGGGATTGAGGTGACCTTTACAAAAGGTAATGTCAAAGTTAGCAAGGATGGGGAAGATATAGGGAAAGTAACCGTCAACCAAGGGTTACCTTATATAACTTTCTATGAGGATGACACCCACAGCGTGTACACCAGTTCAGAGAACACAGAGGACACTGATCAGGGCAGGACTGAGGGGGAACAGGTAGATGGGAGAGAGATAGATAACGATGGCGACACGACACAAGAAACACAACACAACAGACACACCCAAAGGGGGCCCTCAATAGGCAAACCCATGCATGACAACTGTGCCCATCTGCTACACCGGAAGCTAGGGCACGCCAGTTTCCCCGTGGTCCAGAAAATGGCCAATTGTACCGAGGGTGTCAAAATAAAGAACTGTGAAAACTACCTCGAGTGCTCGGTGTGCAAATGTTCTAAATTAAAGGTAAAACCCAGACCCAAGAAGTCGTTACGTGCCGCCAAACAAATATTCAACTTAGTTCACATGGACCTGGTAGGGCCCCTAAGGCCATCCATAAATTATAAGAAAAGATACTTCCTCACTATAGTGGATGACTATAGTCGATATGGCTTCATCTATACCTTAAGAAAAAAGGATGAGGCCTTCCAGAAATTCAAGGAGTTTTACAAAAGAGTAGAAACCCAAAACAACACATAGATCAAGCAAATCATGACTGACAGAGGATCTGAGTTTCTATCTAAGGACTTCTCCCATTGGCTCAGGTCCAAAGGCGTGATTCACTTTACGTCATCCCCGTTCTCCACCTTTCAGAACGGGGTCGTAGAACGACGCAACTCCACGCTCCAGACGATGATCAGGTGCGCCTTAGAGGACGCGGGCATTGGCCAACACTTCTGGTCTGAAGCTCTGGTCTACTCCAACTACACTCTCAACAGAACATGGTCCAGTGTGATAGACAAAACACCATACGAGCTCATGTACAACAAGAAACCACAGATAGCACACTTACATGTATTCGGCGTAACTGCTGATGTCCACATACCCAAACAGTTATGCAAGAAAGGGGATAAGGTATCCAGAAGACTGAGGTTTATGGGATACGAGCCAGGAACCAAGGGCTTCAGGTTTGTGAACAGCAATAATAGATTTGTGGTATCTAGGACAGCGGCATTCCATGAGCAAGCCAACTGGTCCAGAATACACTTAAACGAGGTACCCACCAAGCGAGAGGATAGTCCAGTTGAGCAAGCTCAAAACAAAAGCGAGACAGTGGATAGACGGGAAGGGGGCAGGCCCAAGCCCAACCTCCAAGGCATCAAGGTTGAGGGATGGAAAGAGAATCACCCCAAGATAAGTGTAGACTCACTGACACAAAGAGAGGCCAGATATCTGCATGACACTGAGCAGACAGCAGACAGACCGGTCAGGTCTACCAGAAACCAACTGCCAAGAAGACTAAATGATTACGTGATGCACGTGCACACGAATCATGTCACACCAAACTCCTACGAAGAGGTATTGAGACTACCCCAGGAAGAGAGGGAAAAGTGGGAGTTAGCCATGGCCAAAGAACTGGACAGCCTGAGGAAGCTAGAGGTCTACTCCCCAACCAAAGTCCCAGAGGGCAAGAACACAATAGGCACCCGATGGATCTTCAAGATCAAAAACTTAGAGAGTGGCCAAAGCCTATACAAAGCAGGATTAGTTGCCCAGGGGTTTGCTCAAAGGTTCCCGGAGGACTACACTGACACCTATTCGCCCACCGTAAGGACAGAGAGCGTCAAAAGCGCCTTGGTCATCGCATCTCTGCTAGGACTGGAGGTGCACCAGTTTGATGTGCAGACCGCCTACTTGCACGCCAACCTAGATAAAGAAATATACATCAGAGCGCCCCACAGCAAAGAAACCAACAGGGGGAACACCTGGTTATTCCACAAGAGCCTGTACGGGCTGAAGCAATCAGGCAAACGCTGGTACGAATGCCTGGTAGAGGCCCTGAAGTCTATGGGGTTCACGGCGACCATAGCTGACAACTGTTTCTTCACCAGGAAAGAGGGGGACTCGCCAGAATACATCGTGGATGACATTCTATATATCAGCAAACACGAAGGGAACCGCGACACCTTCGCCAGCAGACTGAGCGAGCATTTCACCCTAAAATACCTTGGAAAGATAAACCGGTACCTGGGGGTGCAAGTCAACCAAACACCAAAAGGTTTCCAGCTGTCACAGAAAGAGAAAATAGAAGAGTTACTCCATAAGTGCAACATGGCAGACGCCAAGGGGTGTGATTCACCCATGCAGACGGATTTCCTGAGAAACATGCATGATGAATCACCCGGATTTGAAGACAACACACTGTACAGGTCAGTCATAGGCTCTCTCCTGTATATCGCTAACTGGACAAGACCGGACATTGCTCTATCAGTTAATTTATTGTCCAGGCACGTGAGCAAACCCACCACATACCACTGGGACGTGGTGAAAAGGGTGCTGAGGTACCTAAAACAAAGTGCCAATGCATGCCTAACCCTAGAGCCTGAAAAATCCGACGAACCCATCCTCTCCTGCTACGCTGATGCTGACTGGGCCGGAGATGCCAAAGGCCGGAAGAGCATGTCTGGGTACATATTCTACTTAAATAACAGTCCGGTGCATTGGTACACAGGCAAGCAAATCTTGGTGGCAACCTCGACCACTGAAGCTGAGTACATATGCCTCTCCAAAGCCGCCAACAATCTCATCTGGTTCGACGACCTACTGGCCAGCGTGTGGAGAGAACCAGCTTACCCAATAAATATCTACGAAGATAACAAGGCCGCCATAGAAATATCCATGTCTGACGCTGTAGGACAAAGATCAAGGCACATAGATATAAAGTATAAGCACGTGAGACAGCTCTCCAGAATTGGTTTCATAAAGGCCATACACTGCGATACAGAAGAACAGACCGCAGACATACTCACAAAACCTCTACAGGGCAAACAACACTCACACTTAGTTTCCAAGCTCAACATTCGCCACAGGGTACCAACCAGTCAGTCAGCCTACAGACACAGGTCAGGCATTTAGAGGGGGATTTGTCAGGTATAAATGCCCTACCCGTGCCAGGGACCAGCTATAGCTCAGCAGTGCAAGGGTTAACCCAGACATCCACCTGGCCAGCTCCTCCCATAGACCCCTCCTTACCTGAATCCCCGCCCACAGGTATAAAAGGTGGGCACACTCCTCCATGTTGTTCAGATCCTGATGTAACCAGTGATGACATGAAGAACCTGTAAATAAAAGAGAGATTTTTTACTCAATGACTCAAGTCTCTTCATTGAGCCTGATCCATCAATCCTCGTAACATCCTTGGCAGAAAACTAAATGGTGGGCTGCTGCCAGTTCAGACAAACCGGTAGTTCCAACCATGAGCTAGCCCTGCCCTCCCACCCCCGCCCTATCCTGTCCTATATTTCCTTCTTTCTGGCTCAGCTGATTTGCAGGGTACAGCTGATTTCCACGTCTCTGCTGTTCTACTTACTGGGACTGCATTAGAAGGTAATCAGCTGAGTTTCAAATTGCTGTATTTTGAACAACCGCAGAAGCTCTACAACATTCGTCCTGCACGTTTCCGGACGAAATGGAGTTTCAGAGGGGTGGATCTGCCCCTCAGAAGCCCTGTTCGGCCATACAGAGGCCTCACCTGACCCATTGTAGGCCAAAATGGACCCTCTGGGGGCCAGATCCAGAGGCTCCATTTCGGCCTGCAATGGGCTGGGAAGGTCCATGGAAGGCCAAACGGAGCCTTGCAAAGCTGGATCCGGCCCCATTTTTGTCTGCAACTGGCCGGGGGAGACCTGCGGAGGCCTAAATGTGGTGCACGAGGCTAGAGAAGAGTCTGCTTTCTAGAACTTCACAAGGTAAATGATCCATTGTGGCAGGTTAGGGGGTGGGAGCAATTTGGGCCAGCATGAGGTATTTCAGTGGGTTAGGGAGGCCTTGGGTGGTCTCAGGCAGGTGGCCTGTTCCATTGGTAGGTCCTCCATGGCCTTCCCCACCCTGAAATACCTCATGTGTATTTAACGAGCCTCGCATTCGATTAGCCCATTAGAATGGGCAAAAGGAGGGAGGGATCTTGTTCAAGGTACGAGATTCACTCCCACGAATCCTCGGGTTAGGACAGGAATGGGCAGGCTCCATTACGTTCACAACTCGAGGACTACCTGTTGCAATGGAGTTACAGCTGATCTGTGGAGCTAGGCTGCATGATACCCAAAGCAAACATTTCCAACTTCACTGGGCAATCTTCGCTCAAGCTGACTAATAGAATGGGTGCATTGCTTGGTAAAGTATTAAGTCTGGAAAGAGTGCTAAGACCTCAACCAAAATAAGCCCACTGAACAGGTGATTGGCACAATAAAGTGGAAGGACGGGATTTCTCAAAACTAAGTCTCCTGTTTTATGGTGCTCCTCCCCCAGCACCAATGAGTGTTTCAGCCGAGTGGAGGAAGATCTCAGTCGAAGTTAATTGGCAGCTGAACCCTGCTCTTTCTTTTTGAAGGAAAGAAAAGAGAGAGAAAGAAAAAGACCAACGATGGAGGAGAATGCCTAGGTTAGGGGTTGGCAACATTAAACATTCCAAGAGCCACAAAGATCCTAACCGGAAGCCCCCTGTTCAATTCTGGAGCCAGCCGGAAGTCCAGTTCCCCCACCATAGAATCTCCTCCTAGCACAGCGTCCTTTTTCCTCTGCCAACTGGAAGTCTGATTCCCGCACCATAGAGTCTCCTCCTAGTGCGGCATCCTTTTCCCCCTGCCAACTGGAAGTCTGGTTCCCCACACCATAGAGTCTCCTCCTAGCATGGCGTCCTTTTTCCCCTGCCAACCCGAAGTTTGGTTCCCCCACCATAGAGTCTCCTCCTAGCGTGGTGTCCTTTTTTCCTCTACTTGTCCTAACTGAAAGCCCTATCAATTGTGGAGCCGACCGGTGACAGGGAGCTGCAGCAGAGGGATGAAAGAGCCGCATGCAGCTCCAGAGCCGCAGGTTGCTGATCCCTGGCCTAGGAGTACAGGATAAGGGGCCTCCCACTCCAATCTGAACTAGTCAAGAGATGCTAGTTTGTCTTAGCCAACAGGGACACTTGCCTGTTCTTCTGGCAGAACAGCATGTGATTTGCATCAGATTTTATTCACCTTGACAGCACTATGTTGTGTCAAAGCAGGATAAAGAGACTGCCAGGGTATTTCCGTAGCTGGAGGCAAGTGGAGAAAGACCTGCAGTAAAGGTGACTGTGCCTAGATCCATGCCCTTTTCCAATCCCCTTTAGGAAATGAGAAATCACCCCACTTTATGTGAGCAAATGCACAGTAGCACCAGGCATTAACACACTGCCAGTGTTTATATTGCATGGACAGAAGACATCACCAAATACAGTTAGAGCACAGGCAAGAGAAATTCACAACTTCACATGATTCTGACTGTTGTTTGAAGACATGGTAGACATCAAATCTGTGGTTGCAAATGATGGGCTATTAGACTTCTTTCTGAATAATCTCACTGCTATACTTTGCATTAATCTCTTAATAAAACAAAAAGACCACTTGAGCATTTTATCGAGATGCATGGAAACTGAGTACATAGAAGGAAATTTTTTTTAAAATGTTGCAATTTCCATTTTTTGATATTATACAGGCAGTTTGTGCGACCTGACCATCTATGTTAGCAAGTGGCTATTTCATGAGACGTGAGAAGAGCCCAAAGGTCAGCCTGTATAACAAGTGCTCAACACTTTCTACTACTATCTCTGTAAATGGAGGTGCTGGCTGCTGGCCTACTATGCTTGAAGCCTAGGAAAGATTAATTTGTTTTGAGCTAGCGTTAGGCTTCTAATTATAAATCTCCAAGAGCTTGAACAAGCCGTTGGAATGAGAGGTTTAAATTTGGTTTTAAGATTAGCGATTTCCAAATCGTGTTCTCGGAACCAGGAGTTTGCCCATTGACAGGATCAGTTGTAGCAGATGAACTTCTTCCACAAGGTGGCAAAAATCTGGATCACCACTGTATGGCAGATTTATGCAGCCCATACTTTGTAATCCTAATTTCCAATTAGAATAATTTAATCAGGAAGCGGTCTGGGACTTTTAGTGCATTGTTTTCTGTCCAAGCTCTTCTCCTGCAGATACTGGAAGCAACAGTTGAGCAGGAACACAAATGTCCCAGCAACGTCACTCACTACAGTGATGTCACCAACATATGGGAGCAGTTTGTTCTTTCAGCCCTGGGTGTTGCTGTCACTCAATTTTTTTAAAAAAAATGCATACACCACTCAGTCTGTCCTTTTACTTCATAGGAGCTACAGTGGAGCTAAGAAACTAGCAGAAGGTTTGGAATTTGTGTGTATGTGTGTGTATGTGTGTGTGTGTTGGGGTGTGTTGAGGTGACTAAAAAGAAGTGGAGAGACAAGGAGGCAGCAGCAGCTGCAGATTCCAGGAAAACAAGATCAGTTTGTTTACCCTCAATAGAAGAAACCCAAAGAACAACAGCGAATGGGCCTGCACTGATGATGCAATTCTTACCACGAGAATGTTTATAAGCACCATCTTTTGCAATTTTTCACCCATTTTGCTTCCTTCAACAGGGCTATGTTTCCTCTTTTGGAATTTAGCCAGTAACAAGATGTTCATAAATTAATCTTGCATGACCTTGTTGATTTTGTCAAGTGATCCACATTCTTCCATGAAATCTCATAATAAAAGAAATAATATATGATATAAATACTGAAGTCCTGAAAATACTTGATTCATGAGATGTTTTCAGATGAAAGACTAAAAGATGTAGCTTTGGATGTTCTATTGGATGATAAGTTTTCCGGTCGTGTTTTTTTATATACTATATATTATCTTCTGTATTATTTACAAGACTTTTAGAACTATAAATGCAGTTTTAAGATAACATGTGAAAGCTCCATTTAATATATGCAGCCTACAACTAGGTTAAAGTCATGGATAAAACTTAATATGTCTACAAAATAACAAGACATTGAAATCAGAACAAACCGACTCTTAAGCCCAATGAAAAAGCTTAGTTTCTTTGATTTTTACACAAGCTCTCCAAACAGGTTACCCTTTAGAAATTCACCCTGTGCAGAATGCCAGGTGATATTCATACTATGAATATAAAAAATCCATGGTTAGCTCCATCAAATGTGCATTTTCTAAAATATTGAAATCACTAGTCATATAAATATTTATTTTTGTTCCTTTTTAAAGATTTTCAACTGTTTTGATGCAATTTGAAGAAAAAAAACTGGCAATGTTTTAATTACAATTAAACAAACTTTTTAAAAAAACTACGTTAACAATGAAATATCTGTTCTTAGAATCTGGCAGCTGGATTACACCAACATAATATTTATTTTAATTATTCTCTGGTACAGGGAAACTAGAACAATTGGAGGTTTCCTCAATGCTGACTTATAAATCCAAACTATGTGGCATCTTACATAACTGCATCAAATACATTACAAAATGTTCAAACATAATGCCAACTATGGAATGGCATAAGAACATTACGTAGTGATCAGTACCTATCTTATATTAAAATGACTGATTGATAAGAAAATAAAATTTAGAAAATGTTCCCAGACCTAGAAACAATCCATATATGAGAATTTCAATTCCCAGAATTCTCAGCAAAGTCATCCTGGCTGAGGAATTCTGAGTAGCCCTAAAATAGAGATGACTAATGGAAAATGTTTAAAGAAAATCTTTTCATTTCTGTCACATTGTTCATTGACTTTAATTATAAATCACCTCCAGTGCTTATCAGGAACAGAATGAGCCAAGCTCCTCACATATTACATCGTCCCTTCTTCTGGCAGAGTGTACCAACATACATACATACATACATACATACATACATACATACGTACGTACGTACGTACGTACACACACACACACACACACATACACACGAACAGTGTGTTGTCTGAGTACAATTAGTTTTGAACAACAAAAAGGCAATAAGCATAGTGGTAATTAGAGAAGATCAACAAAGATAATTAGGGGGCTGGAAGATAAAACATATGATGAACAGTTGTAGGAACTGGGTATGTCTAGTCTAATGAAGAGAAGTACTAGGGGTGACTTGATAGCAGTCTTCCAATATTTGAGACATTATCACAGAGAAGAATGGGTTGACCTTTTCCAAAGGCAGAACAAGTAGTAATGGATGGAAACTCATTAAAGAGAGAGCCTACTGAGAACTAAGGAGAAATTTCCTGTTTTCCTGAGAACAATTAATCAGTGGAATGGCTTGCCTCCAGAAGTTGTGAGTGATCCATCACTGGAGGTTTTTAAGAAGAAATTGAACAATCATTTGTCCAGAATAGTATAGGGTCTTCTGCTTGAGAAGGGGGTTGGACTAGAAGATCTCCCTTCCAACTCTTTTATACTGTTACCATTATTTACAAATAACCAGTAATAACCATAGTACTTAACTATGCTTTATTGAAATAGCTTTTAAAGTTGGCTTGTTTTAAAAATGGCAGCTAAGAATCAAAACTAGTTCATTGCCAACTATGATTAACCTAGAATAAGAGCAAAAGAGCCTGGATTCCTGAATGGGAGTATTATGTTTTTAAATTACAGAATAGTTTTTGATGTATGTCCCATTTTTATGGTTTGTTTTTATTCTACACTACACAAAGGAACATTAATGAAATGACCAGCTACATAAATATGATCAATAATCTCAAAGGAAGATTAATCTAAATTCCACCATATGATATTCAAACAATCATTTCTATTAGTAATAGTAAGTAATTTCAGATGACAAATCCTGAGAGTTTATAATCAAATTTTTAAACTATCTAGAAATATAGACATTTTAACAGCCTAAGCATTTCATTTATTGTCTTTTTAATACATACAGTGACACAAAAAGTTATCAGTCTCTGAAACTTACTTGTTTATTCTTGGTGGATAAATAAAAAGAGCTTTTAATGCATTTTAAGTTCAAGCAAAATGCAGTCTCTCTGGTCAAATCTGAAAGACTATATTACATCTTTGTTGGGCAACTAAGAGTTATATAACTTCTCATGCTTTTGCTCCAGCCCCAGTCTTGGGATCATGGAATGATCTGATGGAGAGGTTTACAGATTACAGATTAACAGAGTTGGAAGGGACCTTCTAGGTCATCTAGTCCAACCTCCCACCCAAGCAGGAGACACCTTACACCATTTCTGACAAATGGTAGTTCAGTCTCTTCTTGAAAGCTGATGAAGCTCCCACAACTTCTGAAGGCAAACTGTGCCATTGGTTGATTGAGGGCAAACATGAGTATTAATAAAACCAATCCTGGATCTTTTTAAGCCATAAAAATTGGATAGTGAAGAGAAGAGGACTGGGAAGTAAGGCTGATGTAGAATAAACCAGCAAGGTCCCTACCCTATGGAATAATTTATCCTTCAAGAGTAGGATAATCCTGACCCTGCCAGTCTTTCATAAAGCTTTGAAGACCTGGCTTTCTCTCCAGGCATTGGGCCAGGATGACTAATGAGTCTATCATTAGAAATACTTTGATGTAAAACAATTATTGGTTAGTGTAATGTTTTTGTTTGGTACATTGTTTTTGTATCGGTTTTATTCTTCGGTTACGTACCTAGAGTTTCAGTCTGCATGTTGGGTGGCCAAATAAAGTAAATGAACAAACACATATATAAATAGTTTCCATCATACTTTCCTTGTAACGTTCCTTTATTGCAGTTAATTGAAACTAGAACCAACACAAAATCCCATACAACACCTTAATATAGCATCACATTATCTAGCCTAGCCTTTAATCAGGTTGAAATTTCTTTTACAATATTTATTTATAAGTAAGTCCCATTTAGTAAGAATCCATAGCTATTTCAATTAAAGATTTATTTTCTACAAAGTCAACTGTTCGTATAGTTTCCTACTGATTTCAGGATAGGAAAGGAAATGGATCTAGTTCCCCTTGAATATCCTCTCTAGTCTGTCCCAGTAACTGTGTCTATTTGTTTATTGCACATTAATTATGGTTTCTTATTTTTATGTTTACTTTATATCTTTGCTGGATTTTTTAAATAGATAATGCTAGAAAATCAGTAATTAAGGCTTCCTTCATAAGGAAAAAGAAGCTGACATTGGGAAAATTAAATGAGCTATTCAACTAGCAAATAATCAACTGTTCCTCATCAAGCCAAGATCAATAGGAAGAATAACATGGGATGAGCCTATAATTGTTTAGTACGCCTTCCTATAATAAGAAATATTATAGGTAATATATAATAAGTAAGCCTATAATATTGCCTGCCTAAATTAGATATGCTGATGTTGCAGTTGTGCTCTAGTACTCTCCTCTAAAACAAAATCAAATTTAAAAAATCTACATGATAAATTAAAAAAGCTAGAAAGGACAATATAGAAAACCTTGAGCTATGTAACTCATAAGTGCATAACTCATAAAAAGATATTATTAAAAGTTTGCAATTCCAGACCAAATAATGAGGAAATCTTGATGAGTAATAGCCTATGATGCTTGGTAGCCTCTATTAGGATTATCTGGAATAATTCATGTGCACAATAAATTAAGTTGCTAATATTTCAGTAATATTTTGCTTCTAATGCAATTTTCTGCATACATACACAAAAGAAAGGACCACTATTTTTCTCACTGGTAAATACTCACTGTATTTCAGACAGTTTGAATGTTGTTCTTAAAAATGTTTCTATGCACCTAGAAAATACTCTCCCCTAATGCAACTGGTTTTGTTTTATGTAGAAGTGTCCAAACATTTGACTCAATTTTTCTGAAGCTGTTTGAGTTAGCCTTCAAACTGATTAAAATTCACCTGAGTGTAAGGTTTTCAGTTTTATATAATCAGTTAATATAGTCCTTATCCAAAGCATAACATGTAACATTTATTTTCCAAATAAATCTCAAGACTTAGAGAAATGCATATTCTCCATAAAAATCTCAGGAAAAAGTTTGTTGCTTGCATTGTGATGTGCAAAGTGGTATAAAAATGAATTAAATGTGTAAATAAATAACAACTGTATTAACATACCTGAGATGTTCTACATTAGAAACACCAGTTGGGCATCTTAGAATAGCAAAGATATTACTTGAAGCAATAGCAAGATGTTCTTATTGACAGCAAAGATAAAAGCTCCACCATTTAGAATTATTAAAATTCACACTGTTTTCCCCAAATAGCTTACAAGTAAAAAAAGGCAGGATAAGAATCAACAATATGTGTTTTAATCATCAATATGTGTTTAAAATTTTTATTATAAACTAAAAACAAAAGACAGAAAAGACAATAACAAAACAAAATCACATACATACATTTGAGGTTGATTCAACCCCCATATACATACAGTTCCTAAGTAACGTTACATATCATCATACTATAGCTTCAATTAAATTTATCATATTTCATCTTGCACTTATTAGTCTTGTATCTAATATTACCTTATATATATTTAGCTTACTATTTTCAAATCTGTGCTATATGCTTTTCTAACATCTACCTCCTATCATTTTTACTTCTATCCATTTATACCATTTATCCCAGCTTTGATTAAATATTGATTCATGTCTATCTTTAAGAATATATGTTAGTCTATCACATTCTGCACACCACAAAATTTTGTTAATAATCATCTGATCCGATGGTACTTCTTTCTCTTTCCAAAATTGCGCATATGCAATTCTAGCTGCAGTGGTAATATGAATAAAAAGGTACCAGTCTATTTTCCTTACGCCCCCCGGGTTTATTCCTAGTAAGTAGACCTCTGGTCTCAGTTGAAAGCTAACTCCTGTAATCTCCATGAGCCAGTCCTTTATTTTACTCCAGTAGCTTTGAGCTTGTACACTTGTCCACCATTGGTGGTAAAATGTACCCCTGGCTGATCTACATTTCCAGCATTCTGCTGGAATTCCAGGAAACATCCTTGCGATTCTTGCTGGTGGTATATGCCATCTATATAACATTTTAAATATATTTTCTTTGAAAGACACTGCTATCATCATTTTTGCGTTTCTATTTCCATATTTGTTGCCATTTTTCCAGATCTAATGAGTATCCGAAATTCCTCCCACAGGCTATCATCGAGTCTTTAACTATTTCATCGACTTCCAATCAAGACAGGAGGAGATTATATACCTTAGTGATGCATTTCTTATCACCTTCCAGTAGGGCCTTATCCAACTCTTGTGGTGAAGTAAAAATCCCCCATTAGCTTTATCTTTTTGATACCTTGCTTGAATTTGTACGTATGCCCACCAGTCCAAATTGATTCCCCGTAATTGTAACCACTTTGGATCTAAGATTACCCCCACCATCCAACAATTCCTTGTAAATCAGAAGTTTATTCAAATTATATAGAGGTGGGTGTGTAGTCGTCTCGAGGGTCACGAACCAATATGGAACCTTACTATACATCATTCCCTTAATCTTATCCCATACCTTAATCAAATATCCCCTTACATAATGATTCGTGAAATATTTATGCTGTCCTGTTTTGATTGGCCAGAGGAAATAATGCCACCCCTGCTGTAAATTATACCCTTCAATTTTTAATATACGCTTCCTCTTCAGTGTTATCCATCTTTTACCCAAACCAGGCAAGAAGCTTGATAGTACCGCCCCCAATTGGGGAGTCCCAAACCTCCCCTTGTTTTATGCTCCTGCATCATTTTTCTTTTGATACGTGGCTTTTTCCCTTGCCATATGAATTTTCCAGTTATCTGATCTATTTTACTAAAAAACTTTTTCTCTAATCTTGCTGGAGCCGTTTGGAAAAGATATATCCATTTTGGCAACACATGTGCCTTTATCACTGCCACTCTTCCTAGCAGGGATAGCTGTACTTTCCTCCACCGATCTAGATCCTGTTCCATTTGCAAGATAAGTTTTTCATAGTTTTTCTTTTTTATCGAGGAGCATTTTGGGGTCAACCATATGCCCAAGTACTTTACCTTTTTAACTATTTGTATTCCCATCACATTCTCTATCTCCAATTTCCGTGTCCCCTTGAGATTTTTAACAAGTAATTTGGTTTTGTCTCTGTTAATTTGTAGACCTGCTACAATGTTTTAGAGCCATACTTTTTCTGAAATTTGGAAATGAGAAAAGCTTAGGTTAGGGTCTAGGTACGCTTGTCTAATTATTAGGCATTAGACCATTTTATTTTTATTTAAATTATCTCCAAGTTCATTTTCTCTTTGTATTTATAGCATGTTTGAGAAATATGGGATTTACCAGCCTCCGAACCTGGTTTCTCAACACCTCAAAATCCTTCTAGAAGTCTCTTGTGCCTTCTAGGAGGTTAGAGCTACAGCTTCCTGAATTCCTAGGCACAAATATGATTAAAAGCCATTTTGCCTGATAATGTTGCCAATTGTAATCTTGACCCAGTGGGAGCACCTGAAGTTGGGAAAGGTTGTACTGGCTCAACTCTGTAAAGAAACCATTGCCAAAGTATCTATGGCGTGGAATATGTTTGAAATTTTAGTCACTTCTGTGGTTGAACATTTGCTTATTTAAGAATATTTATATGGTCACCCAACTCACTCTCAGTGACTCCGGTTGGCTTACAAAGAT
This sequence comes from Arizona elegans, assembly GCA_022577455.1. Classification (NCBI taxonomy): domain Eukaryota; kingdom Metazoa; phylum Chordata; class Lepidosauria; order Squamata; family Colubridae; genus Arizona; species Arizona elegans. The sequence goes on along the minus strand of JAKOOJ010000002.1, from coordinate 104,394,411 downwards.
AAATAGTCAATATAAAAAACAATAAAAAGCAATAACTCCTCCCACTTCCCTTGTGACAACAATCAGTCAATGAAATAAGCTACTTCAGGGCCTTGTAAAAAGCGTCAAAGTGGGGGCCAATCTTATTTTTGTGGGGATTATGTTCCATAGGGAGGGAGCCACTATGGAAAAGGCCTTTCTTCTTGGTCCAGCTAGATGTACCTCTTTAGGAGAGGGGACCCATAGCATTCCTTGTCTCCTCGCTCTGGTGGGTCAAGTAGATGTAATGGGAGAAAAATACCACCAGCACAAATTGTATCTGAAATGTTATCCATTTCTCATTCATGATGCAATCTGAAAAAAAATCCTGCGTTAGTTGCTCATGTTTGCTCCTAGTTTAATGATTTTAATGGCTTAACCATTTAATGATTTTAAGACAATGGAATAGAATAGAAGGAAGGAAGGAAGTAGAACAGAAGTTGCAAAGAAACACAGCATGTCTGATGTCTGAGCCAAGCAAAGTCTAGGATACTTAGTTCTTGCTCCAGAATGATTACTGATTTTGGGAATAAAACATTGTTTAATCTCTTCCCATAAAGGGTGAAGAATATTATATCTTTTGCCAATAAACAGTGAAGAATAGTATAGCCATAAAGGGTGAAGAATATTATAGAATATTATAGTCATGCTATTAATTACATTTTTAATTATAGCCAGGTAAAGTTCCAGCCAAGCAAAATAAAGATCACCAATGTGGATGTGTTTTATTATTTAAAAGAGGAAGAAACAGAAGCCTAAATCAAGTATTCTGTGAGTGAACTTAAATGGTTGGATATTACTGGGAAGTAAAAAAATCAGTCTGTATAAGCTGGGAAGATTCAGCATGACATCAAAGGCCTAGAAATCTTGCATATAGCAAGGCTTGTGTTCAAGATATAGGTTGTCACTCAACCCACCAACTAAATATGATGTTAGACAAAGAGCTATGGACAAGGGATGAGATAAAAGGAACATCAGGAAGACATATTTTAAAGAATAATTAGCAAAGCATCTTCAGAACACAATTGTCTGGAGAGGTGAATAAGAATATTGTTTTTTTCATGGATTGGAATCAGTGGTGGGTTTCAAAAAATTTTATTATCGGTTCTGTGGATGTGGCTTGATGGGCGTGGCATGGCTTGGTGGGCATGGCAGGGGAAGGTTACTGTAAAATCTCCATTTCCACCCCACTCCAGGGGAAGGATACTGTAAAATCTCCATTCCCTCCCCAATCCAGGGGTAGGTTACTGCAAAATCCCCATTTCCTCCCAATCAGCTGGGGCTTGGGAGGCAGAGAATAGATGGGGGCGGGGCCAGTCAGAATTTTTACTACCGGTTCTCCAGAACTGGTCAGAACCTGCTGAAACCCACCTCTGATTGGAATGAAGATCTTTGAGCACAATCTCTGTGGTTTATTTAAGAGCCTGTGAATAGTGGCATTTGCAGGTCTCACAAGCATTACCTTTTGGGCAACTGTGCAACATTTCCACACACATAAAATAGGCATGGGTTGAAATGCCATAAAACTACTTGTTCACCTTGATTTCCCTTGCCACTGCCCGGGTACTTCATGTGTGAAAGCAGTCCTAAAAATTCTTGGCATTTTGAACTGCCTCAGTGTTAGCTTTCATCATGCTACTAATTACATTTGTAATTTTTTTTCTTGCTATTAAATTATTTAAATGAGCACATACATATTTTACACTATTCTGAAATCCAGAGTGTTATAATGAATCCTCTTTTTATCATATTTCTAGCTTTGTTTATTGTTGAAGACCTAAAGTTCCATTTTTGTTTCAAGCTAAGAAAGAGGTACAAACACCTTTTGTAACTTTCTCGCCTGGTTCCTGCTGATCTTATTTTTTTAACTGATGTCAGATATCATTCTTGCATTTAATGTATTATGAAAATAATTAGGATGTTTAAGATGTGGATGCCAGTCTCTTGGCCTCATTCCAGCAGTGTGTCAGTCTGAATTCACCTATCAGTTTGGAAAGATAGTCTGTGTGTCATGTGGAACTAACTATATTCCCTGAGCTGCCCTCTCTGCTAGAAGCAGCAAGAGCTTTTTTCCTCCCTAAAGAGCAACGGTGAGTTGATTTTTTTCCCCTAAAAACAGCCCAGGAAGAGAGGCTGGTAAGAAAAACTGCTCCCACCATTCCTCCCATTCCACCACAGCAGCCTTCAATTAATATTTGGAATTTGCAAGAAGTTGTAAGAATTTAGAAATCAAGCAAAAACTCTTGCTTCATCAATCTGGTTATTTCTGTTGATGCAGGTAAAAGATTTAAACAGGGATCTGTGCCAAGTTTAATTTCTTTTTCTGTACTATAAATTTATTGTCTTTAATTTCTCTGTACCATTTCAGATATTGTGTATATTTCAGCCTATAATCCATCTTCAGGTTGGGCAGGATTTTTTTTTATTCATATAATCTTATAATCTGTAAATTATTTGAATTCCACTCCAGGTTCTTTGCAGTGACTTTTTCCTTTACTTGTAGCAGACCATCGCCATCTTGTGGTTTGTCAGGAGTATTACATGCTTTTTTAAAACCAAGATCTTCTAATATTCAAAGTATGCATTTGGGATATATTTGGGATAAAAATGTGTGGATTTTATCCTTATTTTTAAAGTAAAATTTGGTTTTCTTTGATGACAATAACCCCTTTCAAGGAATGGCTGATTTCCCCAGTCACATGTCTCTAATTCTAATTCTCCAGGCACAGCATTTCATAGCTGGCTGGTAATAGTAGTAGCTATGTGAAAACAAGAGGCATCTCTTGTTTACTGTACTTTTGGTATCATACTGATGTTTTGGGTTGCCTTCCTAATTTTGGACCTTTCACATATTACATTTTTTCTTGATATTTATATGTTGATTCTTCTTCCTGTAAAATATTTCCAAAATATGACTGGAGGGTATTAGACATATATTTAAATAAATAGCAACCTTGTCATTCATTCCTGAAATATCATTGGCAACAATGTGAATTGTGCCCAGAAATATATTAAAAATATATCAGTAAACAGCACATTTGTAACCTGTCCATGAAATGTATTGTGGTTCGTCGACTGCCATGCCAGCGGAGATGGCAGTCGAGTCAGAGGAGTCAGAGGAGATGGAGGGGGTGCCTGGGTTGCCAGCGGAGCCAGCGGAAGGCTCTGAGGGGCAGGAGGTCTCAGAGCCAGATGCAGAGCAGGGCCCATCTATTTATGCTCAGGCAGAGAGACAGCTGTTTTGGGGGCCTGAGCTGAGTGAGGCGTGGTTGTCGGAGACATCCGTTCATGCTCCAGAAGAGTTCCCTCTGGTGGATTCCTTGCCTAGATTTCCTTGCCACTAACCAGGTTGGTCAGGACTCTTTATGTTGGGATTGAAGTGCCGATTGAGGCTCCCTGCAGGGAACTCAAGAGACTGCTATGGCTTGTAAATCACCTATGGATGTGTGACCTGGGCCTTTGTCAGTGAATGTCATGTATTCCTGCCTTTCTAAATAAAAGGGGGGTTCTCCTCACAAGTAAGCTGTTCAGTGGGGCTCATGAAGGCTGGGTCAGAACAAAATGTTTCCCCATGTGATCATCCATAACATCCTACAGTTGAACAAAGAAAGCCTTAACTATCTGTTACTCATTTGTTTATAGTAATAAATATACCGTATTTTTTGGAGTATAAGACACACCTTCCCCCCCCCCCCCAAAAAAAGAGGGTGAAAATCTGGGTCCTCATTTTACCAACCTCACAAGGATGGAAGACTGAGTCAATCTTGAGCCGGTGAGGATTAAACTCCTGGCAGTTGACAGAATTAGCTTGCAATACTGCACTCTAACGGCTCATCGTTACGGAGCATCACGGCTCAAATAAACGAATAAATATAAATAATAAATCTAAATCTAAATCTAAATCTAAATCTAAATCTAAATCTAAATCTAAATCTAAATCTAAATCTAAATCTAAATCTAAATCTAAATCTAAATATAAATATAAATATAAATATAAATATAAATATAAATATATACATGGAAACCTTGGTTTTACCTCCTAAATGCAGGGGGAGGGCAATATGCTGACTCTGTAAACTGCTTAGAGAGGGCTGTAGAGCACTGTGATGCAGTATATAAGTCTAAGTGCTATTGCTATTCAATTTCTATAACCACCAAACTCAACTAAGTAACTCTGGGCTAACAGCTAACAATTCAAAAGTATAAAACAACTAAAATAATTTTAAAATATTAAAACAGTAAAAACATCCACAAAATCAATAGAAACATTACTCAAGATGATTTATCAATCAATAAAGCTATGAAACCAGTCCCTTAACATATTCCAAGCCCCAGGCCCAGATACATTTCTAAATTTAGCTAAAGGCAGAAATTCTTATGAAGCAGAGATGTACAACATGCTCTGAATCCAACTCCCATCAGTTTTGGGCAATTGCTGTTCAGTAAAATCTATCCACATATAAAGCATGGAGTTGGTCAGCTTCTTGTCCATATGCACAAAAGGATTACCCAGAGGGCTGAAAAAAGTGATTTCTGACAGGTCCTTGTACTTTTGACTGGTCTTCGCACTTATGATTGGTCATCATTTATGCCCATTGCAGCATTCTTAACAACCGTGTCACTCATTTCACAACTGCTTCTCTTCACCCTGGTGACAAGATAGGGAGAAAAACGTAAAATATGAGGACAGTCGTAAGTTCGAGGACTGGTCAAAAGTGCGAGGACCAGTCAAAAATAATTTTTTCAGCTCTCTGAGTAGTCCATATGCACAAAAGGATACAGCAATAGAGAGGGATGAAGGAAAGGAAGGGAAATTAGAGTAGGAGTGAGGGTAAGAGAGGGAGGAAGAGAGGAGGAGAAGGAGAAAGGAAGAGGAAGTAGGGAGGAGAAGAAGGGGGGAAGAGAAAGTAAGAAGGAAAGAAAAGAGAGCGGTGGTAGGTTTGAGGAGAAAGATTGCTGTACAATAAAAAAGATGAAAGGGAAGAAAGGCAATCCCAAACAAATATAAAGATATTAAGATAAAGAATGAATTGTTAAACTTTAAAGAATAAAAGAGAACAAATATGAATAAATAGCAATAATTAAAAACACACATACAAACATACAATGTATTTTCTTTGAACAGAGTATTTAGCCGTTTCACAAATTTAAACAATGTTTAGTCATTTCAATTAAATTTACAATTTCTATATTTCCTTTTTGCCATTTTTTTTTTGCTTTTAATTTATGTGCCGCCCTTTTTCGGAGACTCAGGGCGGCTTACAATGTGTTAAGCAATAGCCTTCATACTTTTGTATATTTATACAAAGTCAGCTGATTGCCCCCACAATCTGGGTCCTCATTTTACCTACCTTTGAAAGGATGGAAGGCTGAGTCAACCTTGAGCCTGGTGAGATTTGAACTTGCAGTAATTGCAAACAGCAGATGTTAATAACAGTGCTTTAGTCCACTGTACTAACCAAGGCTCTTGGTTAGATGAGATTTATTCTTCATCTATTTTTTTAAAAAACCAATATTACCCTTCATCCTCATCTCTAATCTTAATCAAATTCAATTTTCCCCTTCTATTCTATATTATACCCCTTCCCATTGTCATCTATTTTTATATCCATCCTCACGTTGGTTAATTATGTTAATTATATTAATTACAGTTGTTTAATATATTCAACATTTTAATATAAATCAATTAGTTATATAACTATCTTTTTTGTATATTAATCAATATGAACATGAATATTCCAATTATTTCCATGCAATCCAATTTCTTACAAATCAATTAATTATATTTACCAATAATAATAAACCGAATAATTTCCCCCATATATTCCTCCAAACCACAACTTAACCATTTCTGCTTTCAACACAATATACAATTAATAGTATCTCCATTATTACAATTCCCTAGTTAAATGGAGCTTTTTTTCTTTTGTGTTTTAAAATCTTGAACTCTCCTCTTTTGCCCTAAATTTCCCATTGTTTGCAGTTTTGCACCTACCTTTTTTGGTGAGGAAAAAGAAAAAGAATTCTCTCTCTGCCTCATTTTGTCACGTTGCAGCAAAGACCCTGCTTTACTTTCAGTTTTGTTTTTTCAGCATAGCTAGGGGAAAAAAAATCTGCTCCAAACACTCTTTGCAGCTAGCACAGAGCCCTCCTCCAAACAGCTGAGAGCAAATCAGCTAAGAGTTGGGAGGCCAATCTAATCAACTTGTGCTAATTAACCTATGCTGAAGCCAAAAGGGGCTGTTTTTTCTATTTTTGCAGGCACCCGTCTACTCATTTGTTTTCTTTTAACACTGATCAGCTGTAGGGCGGCCCTTTGAAGCCCCGCGGAAAGAGTTTAAACAGTTTTTTTCCCTCTAGCCATCAGCTGGGACTCAGAAGGCAGCAATAGATTGGGAGTGGGCGGGGTAAGTGAATGGTGACAGGGCCGGGAACCGTGGCCAGCCAATCTTATTACCGGTTCTCCAAACTATTAAAATTTTTTACTACCGGTTCTTGCGAACTGGGAGCAACCCACCACTGCTATGGCTTTTGATATATGTGTTCCCACCAAAGGTCCCAAGGAATAGGTAATCTCAATCTATTCCAAAGACAACCAGTTTCACATTGATGACCTGTTATACCTGGTGCCAGGAAATCCCTAAGGATCCACAGATTTATCCAACTTTGTCATTTTTTAAAATACATCTGGAATACTGATCACAAGAACCCAACCTGCCAACTTATTTTGTTTGTTTTGAAATTTTGTGCATATCTAAGAATCTATGGAAACATTTGTGGTGTGGTTACCGTTGTTCTGCAGTTTGCTAACATAATGTGCAACTTGCAAGTGAGAAATCACCTGCCACAACAGGTTTGTCTTTCAGTTCAGTTTGGATGCAGGGTATTACATTACATTGGTGGAATCTCAAATCTGTCATATAAATCTCACTTTAGTATCACCATAAGTGTTTCTGAGGTGTGTGCATATATCTGACAAAATGTGTATTGAGATGTCACAATGGAAACAAAAAACAATGGAACTTGCACCATGACATTTCAAATATTTCATCATTTCGGCTTAACTGAAATGGGAATACATTACTGCACCTTAACTGAAACTGACAATATCCTCAATCAATAGTACAGTAGCCTGTTCCAGTGAGCTTCATTTTCTGATTTAACCCTCCCTCCCCAATAGCACTATCTCTTTTGAGGTGCTTCCTATGTAAAAAGAGAAACAGCTCACCATCTCTTGACCTGCAAGGCACATCAAGCTGATTATCAGGGCAGAAAAGGTACATCAAAATATTCAATACAAAATTTGGGGTCCACTTTCAACCTCTTGCCTCTTAGTATACCGGTAGTAATTTTACAAAATAGAATTACAATAGTAAAAACCAAGAGACACTGAAGAAAATAGAATAAATAGAGTAGAATGTGCAGAAAAGGAAAAAAAAGGAGAAAAATAGGCAATTAGAAAAGAAGAAAAATAAGTATATAGTAAAGAAACAAAAGAAATATATAAACAAGTAACTTTCCAATTTCATCACAAATATAAACAATTGTAGAAACATTTGGAAGAAAACAACCCACTCAGAGACCATCCAGTACGCCACACAATTTTAGCAATTTATCAAGTCTTCTTAGAATACAAGAAAAGTTTTCTTCCCATATCCCATCTTATATCTATAAACAGATCCACAACGCCTCATTGTTTCAGTCCTGATATCAGCAAAAGTCCATTAAGGACTATCAGAGATAACAATATACCTATTTGTTTGACAAATTCCAATAAATAAATAAATATTTTAACCTAGATCAAATAAACCATCTTTATATTACCTCCTTTTACTTCTAGCAATTCTCTGCAATTATTTTTGCCTTAGCCCACATAAGTACTTGTGAAATTCTGCACATTTGGAACATGCTGTTGTCATATCATGTTTGCAGAGCAGGAAAGAGAATATTTGCCTGAAGTAGTTTTCAAACTTCCTAGGAGTCAAATGAGATGCAAGAGTTAATGCATTACTCAGGAGCAACTACCGTAACTACACTTCTCTGTTTCAGTATACATAAGGGTGAGATTGATTTTAATTTGTATTGAGGGACAAAAATCCTTTTACAGATAAAATATGCTCCCTGTGAAAGCATTTACTAAACCCATGATATACAACTATGTAGTTTGGGCAACAACCTCCCACTGTCTGAGTGCTGCCATGATATAGCCAATCAGTTCCACATATAGGATGACTTCTTAGGGTTACTGCAAGTGTGAAGGAGGGAGTAGAAGGTGTTGTTCCAAACTATGCTACTCCATTCACCGAGGGCCATGAAAGCGACTCATTTTCCTGTATGACATTGTGACCCATAACCTGACCCTTTTTCTTACTTGACTGAAGGGGTTCAGTGTCCAATCACTAAATAAGGGTAGGGATAGATTAAACAGATCCCTTGCTGAAGACCTTCATTTTCTCATCTTGAGTGACAGCTATTCACTTCTCATATCTTCTAACCTTATTTTTAGATCATACACTTCAATTCAGCTGCTTAATATGCAAAGAACTTATATTAATTTCCCCTCCCCAGATGTGCAATATAACTCCCCCTCCTCAACACATTCTCTGTTTCATTTCCTCCAGAGACTTTCAATTCATTGCAACAGCTGCTCTGCAGAAATGTTAACCCATGAAAGTCATCTCACACAGTTTCTTCATCTTGCAAGAAAGTGTGGGACATAGTTTGAAGCTCTGGGCTTTGGAAAGGCTCTCTACCTTTAAGACTTTTGTAGAAGGGAAAACTCCTTTCAGCATTTCCCGTCACAGTTATACAAGATAGCAGTGTATGGGAATGTAATCCTCCCAGTCTGCTGTTCCTTTTCTGCTCATTCAGTTCCCTCCCTGCATTTATGGCTGCCAGCTCTGACCTGCAAGAAAACCAGCCTAGCCTGTTTCTTTTCTATTTTTTGCCTTTGAGAATAGTTTGATATACCTATATAAAAATCAAAGGTGAATTGCTTAGTTTCTCCTCTCTTCAGTCAAACTGTAAAACAGAGGTCTTCAAACTTGGCAGCTTTAAGACTTGTGGACTTCAACTCCCAGAATTCTCCAGCCAGTTATGCTGGCTGGAGAATTCTGGGAGTTGAAGTCTACAAGTCTTAAAGCTGCCAAGTTTGAAGACCTCTGCTGTAAGAAATTTAAAAAAAAAGTTTAAATGATTTGGATTCCAAATGCAAAATTGTCCAGTGTGTCACCGTTGCCTTTCCTGGTAATTCAAAAGTACTGCAATAATTACACATGAAGCAACTCATAATTCATACCCAGTCATTGATAACATGGACTGTGATCCACAAAAGTTTCTGAGATAAGATGGTAATCAGTTAACTTGTTGTTTTTGCTGCAAAAGATGATGCAATATTTCTTTGGCAATCCAGATTTGGTGGCTGAGATTTCAAACCCATGCTATATAATACTATGTCAACATGATTGAGTGATCCACTGGGATGGGGGTGGGTGGGAAGTGTGTGTGTTCAGAAAACATGTAAAAATGAAAGAGGAGCTTCGATCAGACAAAATTGTGGTTAGCCTGATTCTCCATGGACAGCCTTCAATATGATTTATTTGCAAATTTAGACCAGAAACTTGGCAATCTTCTCTTCTTGCCTCCATATCTTGAAAACCTCTGTAGTCTGCTTGGTGGGCAAGAGGCATCACAATGCTGAGATTGTCCTCTAGTGAACTTGAAACGATCTACTCATTGAATACTGTTGGAAAGGCAGACATGTGCCAAGTGGTTGCTTTGTCACTTCCTGCCCTATTCCAGCAGGCCTTTGTTAAAGCCTTGGACCAGCCATAAACAGTTTAAATCTTTTTCTTACTCCATTCACTGGGATATTGGCTTCCTCATGGGAGCCTGTCAAAGGCTTTCCCTGGTTGCTTTGAGTTACAGGGATATTTCCTTCTTCCTCATGTATCAAGGTTACTTAGGTGTGACTAGGTTTTTTTCAGTTTCTTGCTCTAAGAACAACTCTAGTTTAGCAGTAGCATCTCTCAAAAGGACCAAAGATTATCACTTGCTTGTTTGCTTACTTACATTCCGAATTTTAGATCTTGTCTTCCGATTTCAGCTTGGTCAAACTGGCACCCAGCTGCTAAATATTCTAAGACAGGCTTTGCAAACTTGGCACCTTTCAGTTTTGTTCCCAGCATTCTCAATTTGGGAAAGATTATTTGGATTACAATCCTGTGCTCATTTCCCTGAAAGAAAGCACCATGTCTAAATAGTCATTTATAGGCTTATGCTGATGTTCAAGAGAATAAACTGAATGTTGGATTTACTTCTGGTTAAACGCTGCTGTTGGCTGCAAAATTACATGGTGTCCAGAATTGTCATCAACCTTACAATGAAGAGTGTTGTTTAAAAGAGGAAAAAAAATCCCTTCTAATTTAAAGCACAGCTTTCACTTCCTATTTGTATTATGTTCAATGGTATTGTCTGTTGACATAAGGCCTTTATAAGTAATGACCAGCACTTTGAATTGGACTCAGAAAACTACTGGCAGCCAGTGCAGCTCCTGCAGAATATATATGACTTGGCTAAACTGTCCAAACTGTTATTTGCTGGGCCACTGTATGTTGGATCAACCACAAACGTCAAAGGCAGCTGCCAAAAAAAAAAAAAAAGTGTTTGCAAAATGATGAGAATTTGAATGACTGTTACCATAGCACCAAGTTCCAGAAGTAGCTACATCTGGTCCATTAACTGAAGCTGAGTGAAAGCTCTCCTGACCTCTGACTTCACTTACTATTATAAGAGGAGCTGCAAATTCATTTGAAAAAAAGACTTCTATCTTCTGTCTACTTGTGGACAGGCTTGCAGTACCATATTTTTTGGAGTATAAGACACTCCGGACTATAAGACGCACATACCTTTTTTGGTGAGGAAAACAAGAAAAAGAAATCTGCCTCTGCCTCCCAGCAATTTTGCCTTGTTGCAGCAAACAGCAAATAGCCTGCTTTACTTTCATTTTTGTTTTCAGCATAGTTTGATTAGCACAATTTACCTCCTTGCAGCATGCAACAGAGACCAGTGCAAAACAGCTGAGAGCAAAACAGCTAAGAGTTGGGAGGCTGATCCAATCAACTTGTGCTAATTAGGCTGTGCTGAAGAGAGCTGTTTCTTCTTGCTGCTTGCTGCAAGGAGGTAAACTTCTGGGAGGCAGAGGTCAAAGGGTGGGGGCCAGTGGGTGAGTGGGGCTACATTCGGTGTATAAGATGCACCTAAATTTTCATCCCCTTTTAGGGGGGAAAAAGGTGCATTTTATACTCCAAAAAATATGGTAAATAATTTTTTCTCCATTTGTTGTGGATCAAATTAGATGACCCACACTGGGAGAAGATATGGCAATAGAACCTTTTTACTTTTTGCTTGATTTCCTAGTAGATTCCCCCCCCCCCCATAGAATAGAACAGAATAGAATTCTTTATTGGACAAGTGTGTGATTGGACACACAAGGAATTTGTCTTATAGCAGTGGTTATATTATTTTACAAGGTGGGCTGGGATTCAACAGCATTGTTTTCAGATGTTCCCCACTGCTACCTGTGGTGTCACTCATTGGGTGAATAGTTTTAAATCTCCAGCAACAGTGCCCCAAAGTGCCACAAAGAAACACCCTATTCCCCATGGTAGTCAGTGTTTTTATGAAATCCCTGGAAACAGTTATCAGGAGCTTTGGAGTACAGTATCCTGAATATGTGATATATGATGCTATCACCCCAAATTTAAGCTTTGATAAAATAACCATTAAGGCCCTAAACAACTTCAGACCAAAAGATATATAGTAAAGTGCCATATATATATATATATATATATGCATCTAGCATTTCCACTTGTCGACAAAAGTGTTCTTTTTTTTTTTATTGCAAAAGTTTTACAATTACATTTTCACCCCTTTTTCCCCCCTCATCCCAGCCCAAACTTCCCAACCTCCCTAACCCACCCTAACCCTCCCCTCTCCCCCAGACTTCCACACAATATACTCATATCAAATAAAAGGAAAAACCCTCCTTTGTATATAAAACTTGAACCCCTCCCTCCCCCTTATAAATTTTCATCATCATTACATTAAGCTGTTTCTATCTTAATATAACATTTTCACATAAATTCTCATCCTCATTACCTTAAAATATGTCTATCTTAATATAACAGTTTCAAATAAATTTTTCATCCTCATTACCTTAAAATATTTCTATCTTAATATAACCTTTTCAGATAAAAGCTATTTGATACTTCCTAGTTTGATATTTGTTCTGAACATAATCTATCCACCTCTTCCATTCCCATTCATAAGTCTCTTGTAAACAATCTTTTAAATATGCTGAAATCTTCGCCATCTCTGCAAAACTGGCCATCTTCAAAGTCCATTCCTCAATCGTGGGCAGCGCTTCATTTTTCCAGTATTTACCTATTAACAGTCTTGCTGCTGTTATCATATGCAGTATCAGTTTTGTTTCACCCAATGTAAAACCCTTAACTATACCCAATAAAAACAATTGTGGAGAAAATTGAATTTTTTTCTTCAAAACATTCTGCATGACCCACCAAATTTTTATCCAAAAAGCCTTAACTTTCTTACAGGTCCACCAAACGTGATAATATGTAGCATCTAGACAATCACATCTCCAACATTTAGGCTGCACATTAGGGTACATACACGACAATTTTTTGGGGTCTAAATGCCATCTGTAAAACATTTTATAAAAATTTTCCCTCAAATTCTGCGACTGTGTAAATTTAACATTCTGAACCCAAATTTTTTCCCATGTTTCCAACATCAATGGTTCCTCAAAATTTTGTGCCCACTTAATCATACAATCTTTAACTAGTTCAGTTTCTGAATCCCTTTCTAACAGAACATTATAAAGTCTTTTAATATGCATTGGGCCTTTCTCTTTTATATGTCTGACCAATTCTTCCTCATACTCCATAATACCAGTTTTTTGGTCCTCTTTCCATCTCCATTGCAATTGATTGTATTGTAACCAAGTTAAATTAATCCCTTCAGCCAACAATGTCTGTAATGTCTTCAGCTGCCATCTGCCCGCATCTGTAAAAAGAACCTCTTTATATAAAACCCCCCCGAGTGACATTATATTTGTATTCCACAAAGTATGACCAAGATCCAGCCATAGCGGTATTTTATAATCCCAATTGATTCAGTGCTTCTTCCAAACTCTCAACAAAGAATCTCTAAGTATATGGCTTTTAAATACTTTATCCACTTTACTGTCATAAAATAAGTAAGCGTGCCATCCAAATTCCAAATCGAAACTTTCTGCATTTAATATTCCAGTCTTTTTTCCTCCAAACCAATCGCTTGTTAAAGTCAAAGCTGCTGCATCATAATATAACTGTAGGTTTGGAAGTTTAAGACCTCCCCTTTCTGGAATGTCTTGCATAATTTTCAATTTTACTCTTGGTTTTTTCTCGTTCCAGACAAACTTGTTCACTCCAGTTTGCCATACTTTTAGTTGTTTATCATTTTTGAGCACCGGAATCATTTGAAACAAAAAAAGAAATCTTGGCAAAATATTCATCTTAACTGCTGCTATTCTTCCAAGTAAAGACAGCTGCAGTTTTTTCCAAGTCTCCATGTCTTTTTGCACCTCTCGCCACAACACCTCATAATTATTTTGAAACAATTTCATATTTGATTCTGCAACCTGAACTCCTAGGTATTTTACCTTTGGTACAATCTCAAAACCTGCCCTCCTTTCAAGCTCATATTTATGATCTTGTGTCATATTTTTGACTACCATCTTAGTTTTTTTCTGGTTCAATCTAAAACCTGAAACTTTACCATAGTCTTGTATAATGTCCTTCATCTGAATTATTGATTCCATTGGTTGTGTTAGGGTAACAACCAGATCATCTGCAAATGCCTTTATTCTGTAATCCTCTTGCCTTATCATTATACCTTTCAAGATATTAGAGTCCCTTATTGTATTTAACAAGACTTCTAGTGTTAAAATAAACAACAATGGGGACAACGGACATCCCTGTCTTGTTCCTTTTTCGATTTTAAACTCTGTTGTCAAACTTCCATTAATAATAATCTGTGCCTTTTGGTCTTGATAAATTGCTGAGACCGCCTGTATAAATTGGTCCCCAAAGTCCATCCTTTTTAAAGTCTTTAGTAGAAAATTCCAGTCCACTTTATCAAAGGCCTTCTCTGCATCCAGGAAAACCAGCACTGCAGGGATCTGTTTATTCTTCTCAAGATATTCCAATAAGTCTATTACTTGCCTTACATTGTCATTCATGTGCCTACCCTCAATAAATCCCGCTTGATCATCATGAATCACCTTTTGAATTACTGGCATCAATCTGTTGGCTAGTACTTTTGCATAAATTTTATAATCCGTATTCAAAAGAGATATTGGTCTGTAATTCTCCGGTTTTTTGGGACCTGCTTGTTCTTTTGGTATAAAAGAAATATAAGCTGTAGTCCATGATGGGGGTACTTTTCCCCCTTGTTGTATATTACAAAATAAGTCTCTAAGTTGTTCCACCATTTCTGCCTGCAAAGTTTTATAGTACACTGCAGTCAGACCATCCGTTCCAGGAGCTTTGGCTGTTTTTAATTGTTTTATTGCTGCTATTATCTCCTCCTCTGTTATAGGATAGTTCATTCTTTCCTTTTGTTGCTCAGTAATTTTTGTAACTCTTTTGTTGTCTAAGTATTCTTCTATAAGTCCATTCTGCACCTCCTCTCTGGCATATAGTTTAGTGTAATATTCAAGAAAGGTTTCTTTTATTAATTTCTGTTGAAAAACTTCTTTCCCTCCGATATCAATACTATCAATAGTCCGTATACTCTGTTTCTTCCTCAATGTGTAGGCCAACCACCTGCCCGGTTTATTGGCATTGCAGAATGTATTATGCTTCGCGTATTGTAAATTTGTTGCAACTTGTTCCGCTATAAGCATTTGGAATTGATCTTTCATAAGTTTTATAACACCACGTATTCTTTCATCTGTTGGGTTTTTAATGAGTAACTGTTCTTTATTCTTTATTTCTGCTTCCAATTCAAGTCTTTTCTTTTGTCGGGTCAATCTGTGTTTAGAGTTCATATGAATAAGCACCCCTCTCATGTAAGCTTTGCTTGCGTCCCACACAATTTCCATTGGGGTGCCTTTATTCAGATTCATTTCAAAAAACTCTTTCAAATACTTTTTAAGTTCTATTATATTTTTTTCATATCTGAACAAGTTTTCATTTAATCTCCAAGAGCGTCTCTCAGTCTTACATGTCTCAATTTCTATCCACACTGGGCTATGATCAGTCAAAGTTCTTGGCAAAATCTTTGTTCTTTTTGTCCTAACAAGTAAGTCATCTGACAACAAAATGAAATCAATCCTAGAGAAGGATCTATGTCTATCAGAAAAGAAAGTATAATCCAGTTCTTTTGGGTTATGTATTCTCCAAATATCTTTTAATTCCAAGTCTTCTTTCATATCAAAAAAGGTCTGTGGTAATCTAATCCTTGACTTCGCCAAAGTCTTTTTATCTAATTTAGAATCAATTACTCCATTCCAATCTCCCATAATTAAAATAGATCTATAGTCCCATTGTAGTATTTTAGTATGTAGCATTTTATAAAAATAGTCCTGTTGTTGATTGGGAGCATAAATTCCTATCAAGAGAATTGGACTATTAGCAGAAAGTAATTCAATTGCTACAAACCTGCCATCTTGATCAGCTTCTATAAGTTTGGCTGTTAATTTTTTATTTACATAAATAACCACACCATTCTTTTTTTGGTTAGTTGAAGATATAAAATGTGTTCCTAATTTGGAATTTTTCAAATAGTTTTGATCTTGAACTGTAATATGCGTTTCTTGTAGACAAATTATATCATTATTATGTTGTTTTAAATATGCAAATACTTTCTTCCTTTTCTGTGTTGCATTCAGCCCATTCACATTCCAAGATAAACATTTAATCATCATTATTCTCTTTCTGGAGCCAAGAACAGAATAATCGGATTTCATCCGAAATCTTCTGTCCTGCATTCCCCACGGCCCCCTCTTGTGTCGCCTTTGCCTCCTTTTCATCTTGTTTTTCCTGTTGTAACTTTTCTTTAAGTTGCTTGGATTTTGCTCGGGTTATACGCTGGTCCTTGATTTCAGCCATCCAGACCGGCTCCAAAATTGGAGAAGGTTCCAGCAAAGGCTCATCCAGGAGACCTCCTTCCGCGCCCTTCAACTCCTCTGATTCCTGCTTAGATTGTTGTTGCGGTTCTTGAAGTTGCTTCTTATCACTCTCCTTAATCTCCAAAACTGTAGATGTACGTGGGGATGGTGTTCTTTCTTTAAAGATATCAGTATAAAATTGCTCCGCCTTCTCCACAGTATTCAAACGGTGTTTCTCTCCCTTATATCTCAAAATTATGCCAGTTGGAGCGTCCCAACGAAATGGAATCTGATTATTCTGCAATTCTTTAACAAGAAAGCCAATATAGATTCAATTTATAATTACTCATCTTGTAATGCTGCTGCAGGTTACTATAAATAGGAGAAGTCACATTGTTATAGATTTCACTTCAGACTTCTGTGAATAGCATTATTCATATGGGCTGTTGTCATGAGCGATAATTTGCCAGAATCTTAAATCTGACAAGGTTGGTTAAAAGTAAGTTATTTCAGTAAATCGTGCATTACCATGGAAGCTGCGTATCTGACAATATTCCTTCTGGATCTGAATGATTATTTAAAAAAAAGTAAAAGTAAAGTATTTTTCCATATTCTTATGTAACACTATAAGCCAGATGTTCTCAGACTGCAGTAGCATCATCATCACACACACACACACACCATCCAATTGTGGTTAGGGTTGTGCAAGAGATAAATATGCCACTTTTAATCATTAAATATTACTGTATGTGTCACAGGGGATCCCATACATTTAAACTATGACTGCCTTCTGCAGGGCTGAACAGACAAAGCAGGCAGCTGAGGCCTGAGGACATTTCTACAGAACTCTCACTTTGCCTGTGCAAGCGAGAGAGGAGGTCCATCAAAACTCATTGTTACTTTTGCTAGGCCAGCTTGATTCTGGGCTACATAGAAAAGCAGGGTGCAAAACTCAGACTGAGTTTTGATAACACACTTTGCCCAGTGGTGGGATTCAATTTTTTTTACTATCGGTTCTGTGGGCGTGGCTTGGTGGGCGTGGCATGGCTTGATGGGTGTGGCAGGGGAAGGATACTGTAAAATCTCCATTCTTTCCCCACTCCAGGGAAAGGTTACTGCAAAATCCCCGTTTCCTCTCAATCAGATGGGACTTGGGAGGCAGAGAATAGATGGGGGTGAGGCCAGATAGAGGTTGTATTTACCGGTTTTCCGAACTACTCAAAATTTTCACTATGGGTTCTCCAGAACTGGTCAGAACCTGTTAAATACTACCTCTGACTTTGCCTACACAATCTGATATATTTTTTTTAAATGCAATTCTTTTAAAGATATCCTTTTAAAAAACATTTTAAAATGTCACCTATGAACTTTGAAGGTTGGATACTAGAGAGAACCAGAAGGAACAAAAGATTACAATTAAAGAAGAAGAACGCTTATATCTGACTTACTAAGACAAATGGAGCAAAATAATTTCATGTTGGAGTATTGAAGGATATTTTTGAACAGTGGACCCAGAAGTTAATTTTAAGAGTTGTTGCTATTTTAGATAGTGTTTAAAAAGTATTATGAAAGAAAAACAAGTTTTACCAGATAAGACTGAGACTGATTTGAAACTGGATTTAAAAATGACAGAATGTTTTTTTTTTAAGGAGTTACCCTAGATATACAAATGAAACCAGTTGATGTTATAACAATTAAAAATGATATACAAATAACATACCAAGATTGTGACCTGGATACCTTTCCTATACTGAATTTACAAAAGAGACTTGTTAAAACTTTGAAGAATTTTGTGTGAAGGGACAAAGAAAAGAAAAGAAATAAAGTTCTATGACATTATTTGAAGGGACAAAAGATTAAGGTTGTTAGAAGTAAAAGAAATTAATATAAATATATAGATAAGATTGTTGTCTCTGGTAACCTTAATGGATTTTTTGCTGATCAGAAAGGTTTTAAGGATTTGTTAATAAATAACAAATGGTATATGGGAAGAAGAGATCGTTTGTGGGTTTTTTTTTAAGAAGGTGATATTACTAAAATTGTTTATTTTTGTTGTGATGAAGGAGGAGGTCAATTATTTATATGGGGTTTTTTCTTTTGATTTGCCATATTCTTATTTTTTTTCTATTTTCCTTTTTATTTTTCCTTTTATACGCTTTTTTGTTCCTTTTTAGTTCATATTAGTTTTTATGTCTTTATTTGTAACGTTTAACAAAATTACTACAAAAAAAGGACATTTTTTTTGACATTTTAAGAAAATTTCAGTTATGTAACGATCACTGAATCTTAGTCATTTTCAAGGGAATATTACATTTCACAGAAAACAAGATTCCTATTGCAAGAATAGCAACTATTAAAAAATCATAACTCAAGCATGGAAAAGTCTACCTCCTTAGGTTTTGTTTGATACTTTACTTTTTTTCCTGGATTGGGGGTGGGGGTGGGGTAAAGCAAGGGAGGGGCACAGAGAAGCTGGAATCATGATACTTCAGATCAAACTCTGACTAGTTGAATGTGCCCAATAGCATCTACTATTACATTTCATCAGAAAAGATTGCAAATATGAATACTGACCTGGAGATACGTTATCTTTTGGCAAGATTCCCTTACAACAGTTAGCACATTTAATGTTATTGCAAGTCAGCTTTTCCAGTGTTTTCCATACTACAGCAACTTTACATGCTGGGATCTTAATGTTCCCTAAATTTGATAGTTCTCCTGAAGTTCAACAGAACACCAAGAATTCAACCGTTCTACCCTGAGTATGTATAATGTCTGTTATTCGAATGTTATATGCTTACAGAAAGAGATTGGTTACTTCAGAGAAAAAAGCCACAAAAATAAAGTCTACCAAATGTTCCAATGTGAATATACCAATGTTGTAAGCAAAATGTGAAATTTTGGTTCCGGTTTTGGAATTTAAAACTTTTAAAATGTGTCAACACATTTAAAAATGTGTTGATACGTATATCTTGAATGTTTGATTGGGAAAGTACCTATTTTAAAACATTATAAATTGTCAAATATAACTTACAAGCAGTCCTTGACTTATGATCCAGTTGGGATCAAAATTTATGTTGCTAAGCAAGGCAGTTATTGAGTCAAGTCTGATTTTATAACTTTTGACATGGTTGTTAAGTAAATCACTGTAGTTGTTAAATGAAACATGTGGCCATTAAATTAATTTGACTTCCCCCATTGACTTTGCTTGTGGGAAGCTGGCTGTATCACATGACCTCAGAATGTTGCAATGGTCCTAAATCACTTTTTTCCAGTGCTATTATATCTTCAAATAGTCACCAAGTGAGTGGACATAAGTCAAGGACTATTATTATGGCAATTGCCAAAAACAAAGAATCAACACTGAAATTTAAGACAACTAAATGTCTTTTTTAAAACAGTGGCTATGTGCTATTAAGTCAATATCGACTCTTAGAGGCTGATTTTTTTCAACGACAATCTCCCCTGGTCTACTTCTTCAATGGAGCATCATACCTGCTGTCATTGAGTAATTTCATTTTACTGGTCCTCTTTTTCTCCTTCCTTCCATGTTTCTAAATATTATAGAATTCTCAAGAGAGCCATGTTCAAAATATAATAAACTGTGCCTGGTAACTTGTCCCTCAGAAGAAAACTTTGATTTGTCCTATCACTGGTTCATATTCTTGACTATTCATGAGTCTTTTCTAACACCAAAATTTAAACCATCAATACTGATGGTTTCATCCTGATTCTTACAAAGGGCAAAGTGTCACAGGGGAAAAACTGTTGCCACCATGATTATCCTATTGTAGGTAGAGGCACGTTATGGTATCTGAATATATTTTTCAAAGTTTGCATTCCTCTTTTAGCAAGTACCAGTCTGGGAACATGATTTAGTCAATCCTAAAAGAGAGAAACTATCCACCTCTTCAGTATCTTTACTGTCAGTTCTAAGGATAGTACCTGTTGCCATTAATTTGATTTTATAGTTAATTTCAGCTTCATCAGCATAGTATTATTGACGTTTGTACCTTCAGTTCCAAAACTATGCTCACCTTACAATCCACCCTCCCTCAATATATAATCAGCATATAGATTGACTAAGTAAGGAAAAACTATGCAGATTTGTCTTGTTCCTTTGCCAGCCTGAGGCCAGTTCATTTCTATGTGTTCCATCTTGACTGTCCTGTATATGGGCTTCACATGAGGACAATGGCAGTTATCAGAACAGCTGTTAGTACATATTTAAAAACGGTCACAGCAATTTCTAGACTAAAGGAATACTACTTGGAAAATATGAGAATACAGTTCTTGTAACTATAAATCAGTGCTTCAGATTCAATACAATTTTAAATAGCCTCAATGGAGATAAATTGTTTTGGAAAATCTGGGTCTGAGATACTGAGTATTTCTGTTTCTCAGGGAGTGTCACCGGGGAAAAAATCCCTGGAGAATTAGGATACTAAGGAAATTAAAACTGAGAGATTGACAACCTGAATAGAGTGGCCTTGAAAGATGGGCCTCTTCTTGCATCATTAAAAGTTATGTAGGTCAGGAACTTAAGCAGGCATGCCCTTACAAATCCCATTTCTGTGTGATTATTGATGGTACAGCATGAACCCTGTTGGTTAGCCAACTTCTTGTTCTTAGCTAAGAAGCCCAATAATTCTTAGTGTAACTGGGATACTTGTTTTCATCCAGTCATTTCCTTTTCATCTTAACTGGTCACTTCTGAACTGGAATCTACTGCTAGAAATCTACCAAAAGTTACCTGGTTTTCTGCTCCATTCAGAACTGTGCTTACTTGCCACTTATAAAACATTTTATATGAGATTAACTGTGTTTATCTTCTTCAGTGAAGAAAGAGGGAAAGTAGAATGTTTCCCCAAAACGCAAATTACATGTTACTCAATGGGGGGGATTATGACATAATATAATTGGAAGTGTCCTCAATTTTTTTTTCTTTGTCATGCTGAAAATCAGCAGGTAAATCTCTTCTCTTGCTTCTGTATTAGCCAAGGCTAAATCTTAAAGCGCAGGCCATAATAGCTGGGAAAGAAAATGATATCCACTGATGTCTGTTCTCTCTTCCAGATGATGAAAAGCATGTTTTCTCCTGATATACAGAAAACTGGCAAATCACTGTAGCTGTACTCTTTCATCTAGAAATTCATCTAGAATTTCAAAAGCAAAGCAAGATACAAAGAGAAGCCACCATGGCAACTTCCACTTCACAAGAAAAAAAAAGATATCGCCTGTTGGCCAAAAATGTAATTTTTTTTCTCAAGGGTTTCTGGCAACCAAAATTTGTCTAAACTAAGGGATCCTCTTGAACACAGGGACTATCTTGAATTTCTCATGAAGAGTGACATGCATTATGCTCTTCTATGAACTCTTTTTGATTAAATCTTTTTCAGCCAGTCAGTTTAAGTGAGATTTCTCTCCCTCCTGTGCTGTCAACTCATCAACTAACAGCCAAGAGGCAGTGACTACAGCAGTGACCTGTTCAGGTCATATCTAAATCATTTGTTTTCTTAGCAAACCTTTGCTCAGATAAGGATTCCTGAAGTTGTAACTGTAATTCAATTTCAGGAAGAAAGCACCTTGGTTTTACTGCTCATATCAGGTGGTTGCCAAAATCCCAGTTATGCAGTTGTTCTGTCTGATTCCCATAAGTAGGAAGAAGGAGCATGTTCCTTTAGGGAAGAACGAAAAGAAACCACTAAAATTGTCAGGCTTGTTCACCCCACCACACACCAATTGATCATTTTTAATTTTCCCCCTGCACATTCTCCTGCACATTCTCACATTTCAAGTATAAGATAGGGATGTTGCTGTGATGGTGGTTTGTTAAGATTTATCTCTCAAAGTCTGGTAATGTAGGGCACCACCAACCATATTCTGGAGGCTGAACAGGGAGTGGATCTGGGGAGCTGTGGGGACAAGGATGAGTCTAAAAAATGTGACACACTCCTCACAAATCCTCCAATTCTCAGAGTGATGGGTATTGGATTAGACGTATATTGTCAGAGAAGACAACACTAGTAATCTACATATATTTATACAACAAAATCACCAGGAATCATCTTGCACGGACAGTTAAGAAAATTCTGTAAAGTATTAAATTGCTTACAGTTCTTTTTTAACTTATATAAGTTCGTTTGATTATTGTTCAAAAGTTACAAAATAATACATTGTTCTGTTCTATACCTTTCCCATGTTCTATCAAGTGATGTTAGCATATACATATTCAAGGAATCGGTGCTGCATTGTGGTTAAGGTGTGGACTACGAGCAAAGAGACTCAGGTTCTAGTTTTCCCTTAGGCATGGAAGCTGGCATGGAAGCTGCAGGGTCACTCTCTTTCTTTCTCAGCTGTATAGTAGATGAAGAAATTACTGAGATTATGATTTGCTTCTGAAGGGCAAAGAAAGGAAAGCACCTATACCAGTTATGATTGACCAGGCCAAGCAGAATGATGTGATCTAAAGCTATACTTCTAAAGAAACTAGAACTCAATTTTAACTTTAAGCTGGATGATGGTACCCTATTCCAGGTGGGGAAGTTCTGACACCCGGGCATCACATACCCAACCTTAGTACAATCAGCCACAGCTGGATAAGTCTACGATATGCAACACATATGGAGCCATACAAATCCATGAATTAAATAGACACTACTGTAAAACAGACAGTACAACATTGTAAGTCAGTCTTGTGCACCGAGAAGGGTGATCAGTAGCAAAAAAAAAAAAAAAATGCCCTCTAAGGATTGACTGGATGTTTTCAGCTCAGGTTTGCTAGCTGTATTATTGTACAATCTGTAGTTGAACACAACTTGTGATCCTTTCCTGAGATTGGTTTATATGGGCATTGGATAATAATACCGATTCAGAATGGAGCTTTTTTTTTTTCAAAGAAAACATTTGAGCAGATTTCCCAGAAATCAGCCTTAGTTTAGGAGGGCCAAATATCAGGAAATGAACCAGTTGACCAATGCAGGAGAACAAACAGGGAACCAGTCTGAGGGGAAGAGTCTGGTTTCATTACAGTATTTCATAAATAAGCAAAAGAAGAAGAAATTGCAAAACCAAATTCAATCCTTATACAGAATTGCAAGCTCAAGTGAATAATTTCTTTTTGTGATGATCAGTTCCCAACTCAATCATTGCAGCTGATTCTTCTTCATTCCCTAAATTAAAATTGGCAAGAATTGCAGGGAATGTGTTAAACAGTAAAGTGTCACTCTTAACAATCAGCAATTGAGCTGTTGTTTTCTTTTCCAAAGGCCTTATTTAAACAAACGCCCTGAAGCAATAATCATGATGCCTTTATATAAGCACATCTGGGATGGGATAGATTTTCAAGTACATTTTGAAACTAACCATCCCTCAGCATCATATTTATATCCTGAGCTGGAAATATCTGAGCTGTAAACTATCCAAAATGTAATTATTTTGAGCTAATGACAACCCAAAAGTATAAAATATCTGAGTTTTCTTTCTTTCCTTTTTTTTAAAAAAAACAAATTAGGTAATTATATGGTTATGAATAAAATTATGCTTTTTTAGAATGAGGCATTCTGCATACATACAGATACATACTCTGGTTGCTAAACAAAGCACATGTGTCTTACTAGGCTATACAAAAATTGTCAGATAGTCAATACTGGGCAAGACAAAGCTTCAGATAAATGTATAATCTGGGTTTCCAAAGAACTGTTTCCTTTCAGAAGAAAAATGGCATCCGATACAGAAACTTTTTGGTGGCTCAGAGCCCCTGGTATGCTGGTAAATCTTTAACTAGCTCTGATGACTCTGTTGCTGTTACCGCCCAGTGCCCGCTAACCATTAAATAGCGGATTAGTGTACTATATGTAGTGGCTCAGCTTTGCCCTCAACCAGCTAACAAAATTCCAGAAAATTTATCAATCGGCTCTGTGAGTGGTATGGGAGGCTCCGGCACTAGGAACTGAACATAACATATATATAGTTTTGAAAGGTGAAGCTGCAATAGCTGACACCAAGTTCTTTTTTTTTTTCTTCTTTGAAACATTAACTTTTTTTATTTTTAAAAAAACAAAGTTCAAAGAATAGGTTCTGAAACCATTCTCTGAGTAAAATTTGCAAATAATAATAATTTAATGAATTTATAGGCTGCCTTGCTCTCAGTAACTCTGGAAGATAATGAAAAAACTTGCCATCAATTTGTATGATCTCTGTTCTAAGGTCTTTGAGGAACTTGAGTTGTCTGCCTTTGCTTCATATGCTCATTCAGTCTCCTATGTCAGAACGTCTGGAGCACCATTTCCTCAGCTGCACATAAGTTAATTATGTACCATCAAGTTATTTTGATTCCTAATGACCACGTGGATAGATTTTTTCCATGACAATCTGTCTTTAACTTGAATTTTCGGGTCTTCTAACAGTGCACCCATTGCCACAGTCTGTTCACAGTCCAACTGAGTCCGTTCACCATGTTATTAGTTGTCTTCTTCTTCTCTTCTTCTTCACCTTTCCCACACTGGACTTTTCCCAGAGAGCTGGGTCTTCACATAATGTGTCCAAAGTAGGGGAATTTGAGCCCAATCATTTGTGCCTCAAGTGAAAACTTAACTCCATGTAGGGGGCTGTTGTAATCCCTATTCTAACCCAAAACCATGAAATTCTTACCAAGATCCTTTCAGACCCAAGCACTACTCAGCATGAGGGAGTGTTTTAAATTAGCTCTGCACTTAAGTGAAATCAGGTATTCCACTGCAGTTGGCATACAACCTAAACTGTTAATTGCCACTGAGCAGGAGATAACACACTGGAGTTTTCATGCATGTGCAAGGGAGGGCATGCCTTCTTCTGATTAGCAGAAGAACTACCACCCTAGGGTGAAGTCTGCTTATTGTGGGACTTTGCACAAATAAGGAATACTGAGAATGCTGACATGAAACATATGGAACCAATTCATCCCCTTGGGTCATCTCATTTCCTTCAGTGAATTGACAAACAACTTATGTAATTGTAACTTGGCTTTTCTGAAGTCTAAGCAGAGTGTGTCTGGATTGCATTGGATTGG
The DNA here is from genome assembly GCA_022577455.1 of Arizona elegans. Taxonomy (NCBI): domain Eukaryota; kingdom Metazoa; phylum Chordata; class Lepidosauria; order Squamata; family Colubridae; genus Arizona; species Arizona elegans. The sequence continues at coordinate 104,369,170 of JAKOOJ010000002.1, read as the reverse complement.
ATTGAATTGGATTGTGTGGCTGGCGATGCAGTGATGAGAGGGTGGGTTTTGAAGAATAGAAGGAACCCAACCCAGGGACACAGAACAGGCAGAGTGACTTGCCCAAAGTTGAAAGTGTGTGGTACTGATCCTCTCCCCGAGGGAATGAAAGTAAAGGCAATGGGGAAAAACAGTCTTTATTGATTATCTTTATTGATAGTGATATCTACTGGTTGGCAGGCACATTTAAGTAAGGATTTGCAAAAACGCAAATCACATTCAAGCTTTAAATAAGATATGCTGGTTTCCCCTTTTGTCCAGTCAGACTGGTTTCAAAATCCTGATTTTTGAATTCAGAATATAGTTAGAAGGGACTTTGGAGGTCTTCTAGTCCAAGGGGAGGCTTGAGCAAGAGGTTGGACTAGATTTTCCACAGCCATTTAAAATATATCTTGATTGTTATTTGAATGCTAATATGTTTTTCTCTTTTACCTTCAGTTCTCTTTTTTTAATAATTTATAGTAGTCATTGAAAAGTTCATACACATATCCATTAAAAAAAAACAGAATTGGGCAGAAAAACTTAGATGCTACTAGAAATGGCTGGATGGACATGGCCAACTCCAGCTGCTTATATGTTTTGTCCTTGTAAGAGCACACTTGTAATAGTAGAGCATATGAACAACATGCAGCCAACTTGCCTTTGTTCATTTGCACCTTCAACATACATGCACAAAACCTCATTTATATATCGATGGTGCCTGGATATTTCCAAAGGAACCTGAATCACATGTGCTTTATGATACACTGCTGATATGTATTTTAAAAATTGGTCAGGACCTGATTCTGAAACAGTTCCTAAACATATAATTTGAGAGCTAGAAGGCAGACCTCTGGAATACAGATCATAACCTATCACTATCCCTAAGAAAGAAATCGATAGAGTTAAATTGTGGGCATCTCACAAGGTTATTTGTCTTGGATTTCTTTCATCTGCCACCCTCCCCTATCCTCAATCTACATCACCTACCGGTAATTACAAAATGGAACAATTATAAAATGTGGAAGAGGGGAAAAAACATTGGTCAACCACAGAAAAATCACATATTTCACAATATTGTGGATTATTTTTTTCAGTTGCTAGAAAACTAATGACATAGGCCAATTTAGATATTTCTGTTCTGATTGGGTGAAAGTTCCTGTCTCAATGGTGACACCCTCTATATATGGCGGGAATTACATTTCTCATATTCCTGGCTATTCTGACTCTGGATGAAATATCTGGAAAACCCAGAGTGGGGGTTTTAGTGTTGGATTTTGGTGAGGCAATAGTGAGCAGTGGGAAAGCCCTTTTTAAATCAAACATTTCTGGTGTATTTTTATACTGTAGGTGGCTTTAAAATGAGAGCAGACACTTTGATGGCAGAAAAAGGCTAATAGCAGCTTCTGTTCATGATATATATCATGTGCTATCAGAAACAATCCAAAAAATGACAGACAAGAGAATTTTTGCTGCTTAGACAAACTAGATATATTAACCCTACATACCAGATGACGGACCAATCATGGCAAGGAATGTTCCTGGGGCTGCAATGCATATTTCCGCTGTCTCAAGTGGTTGTCCTGCTCTTTGCAATCCAGACATGGTAGTCCTAACATTGATCATGCACAGGCTGGAGGATTTCTTATAATAGTGCCAGAAATAGTGTGATAGTTCTTCTTATTAACAGCCAGCAAATAGAGACCTAGCTTTTAGCTCATATTAATTATATAAAACAACTTTCCTCAATCAACGTCTTCCAAATACATTAGAACTTTAATACCTAGGATTCCCAATCAGTGTGGCCTTTGAAAGGGTATAAAGAACAGCGAAGATCATATTTGGGCTGCAAAAGTATGGAGAAATGGAGAAATCACTTTTTTCTGTTGGATTAACAGAGTTGGAAGGGACTTTATAGGTCATCTAGTCCAACCTCCCGCTCAAGCAGGAGACCCTACACCATTTCTGACAAATGGCAGTCCAATCTTTTCTTGAAAGTCTCACGTGATAAAGCTCCCACAGCTTCCGAAGGCAAGCTGTTCCATTGGTTGATTGTTCTGTCAGAAAGTTCCTCCTCATTTCTAGGTTGAATCTCTCCTTGGTCGGTTTCCATCCATTATTCCTTGTCTGGCCTTCAGGTGCTTTGGAAAACAGCTTGATCCCCTCACTCTGTGGCAGCCCCTCAAGTATTGGAAGATGGCTATCATGTCTCCCCTGGTCCTTCTCTTCACTCTCCACATGACCTCTGATTGGCAGGAAGGGAGGAGCATTTTCTATATCTCTTTTCTGCTTTTTGGTGGTTGTTTGATTCTTGCAGATCTGGTAGCTTTAATATAAACACCTTGCACGTTGATGGGGCTGTACAGAGAAGAAATTAGATCATCATAATACTATTGAGTGCATCTTCACAAGTATGCTTCTATAGTATCAGCATTTTCCGGTTCATATAAATTAGGAAGACTTTTGGCTCAGCAAAGATTAGAGAATCACCAGCCAGGTTTGAGACTCTTAAAATGTTCAAAACAGAATTGCCATACACCACCTCCCTCTGGCCTCCTCCTCCTCTGCTCTTTCTTCTCTGCTTCCCCTTTCTTGCTGAGTCATTCCATAAACAGTAAGAAACATTTCCTTTGCCTCCTGTGGCTGAGAATCCTGAAGAGGGAGGGTGGTTGTGCTTTCTAAAACCGAAGGGAGGCCAAAGAAGGCTTTTCATTCATCCAGTATCTGCAAGTCTCAGAGTATCTAGGGAAAAAGTTCCTGCTGATGATGACCAGAAGAAGGGGGGTGCGAGAGAAATCTCCAGGAAGTGCGGGAGAAACCTCCAGGAAACAAAGAGAGATAAACAAGTTGTTCCTTGAAACCTGATTGTCTCTCGGTGGGAACTGCACAGCCTTACATAGCTTGGGAAACTGAAGGCCTAGGAGAGTGCCAGTGTGTTTTGACTGCTGTAGAAGAAAAAGCAAAAAGAGTAGATGGTATTTGGTTAGGGGGAGGAGGGTCTCCTTGCTGTTACTGGGCAGACTTGGAAGAATTTGTCAAAATGATGATAGGATGAGAGCAGGGGTAGAGAAAGATGATACATCTCTGTAGGTCTGTACTGTGTCGGCACAGAGGGCTGGTATTGGGGAACACACACTTTTCCCTTTTAGCCTGTATCTCCAATGTTCCAGCGCTAGAAGGTTTAAGTGTTTTGTTTCCCACGTCCAGAACATAGGAACTAAACAAAGTGGAAAGTGATCCAGAGTTAAATGCAGTCTGCAACCTAATTGCCAACAACCCCCCCGCCTCCAAATAAGTTTTTTTTCCCCAAAGAATGCACATAAAAGTCTTTTTCATCCCACACTTTTGGCCAGTTTCAGTGCAGCCTGGTACACTATGCAAGGAAGCACAGGAGTCAGCAGAGGAAAATACAAACCTGAGTAGTGAGGAAGGTAGCCATGTCAGCACATGGTGTGGGTGTTCTCTGGGGTTTGAGGAGGGGAGAAGAGCATGGTAAGTGCATGGTTAGAGGGGAAGGACACGGTCTCGGGTAGAAAAAACATAACGAAAACTTGTGTAGTCAGAGAAACAGCAGCAACCAAGTGGTAGGGATAGGCAAGTAGGCAAACCAAGGCAACTCAGAGGTTTGTGTGCAGTTTTCAGAAAATGAGGGATAAAAAAAGTGGCAGCAGCAAGTGGATAAAAACATCAAATGTTGGATGGATGGAAGTGGAAGAAAAGTGCCAAAGAGGAAGAGCAAGTAGTCAAAGAAAGAGAAGGCGTAGGAGAAGGTGGGGTGAGCAAGGAAGCACAGGAGAAAAGAAGGCGGTTGGCCCAGTGTGTTATACCAACATACCCACAAAGAAAATGAAGAACAAAAACAAAAAAACAAAAAAATAGTACCCCGATTTGTGTCAGTGAGAGAAATATAAGGAACAGGAGTAAAGGAAGGGGCAATGTAATTTCCTTGAAAACCCCCTTTTTAGAATGCAAATCAGCCTAATTTGCATATTGGATCAATTTGCATAATATACAAATTAGGCTGTCTGGAACTGGTGATGTGGAATATGGCAACTCTATTGGTATAAGTTCAGTTCAGATCTCTGGAATAAGGAAGATAGCTGTCTCACAGTAGTACCTACTGGGAGGGCAGAACTGGCTTGCATGGTCTCTGCTCTGGGCCTTCTTGGCTCAGCTACCATCTTAATGTGCTCTGTTTGAGGTGGTGCTGTCTTCCCCTTCGAAGTACGATTCACCTCAGATGAAATGAGGGACAAGTGCTACCTTGCCTCACATGGAGAAACAGTTTAGGTCAGAGGGACAGAAGATAAAGCAAAGGAGGCTGCAAAAAGAGGAAAGTGAGAAAGTGTGTGTGTGAAAGAGAGGGGGGGCAAGGAAGAGAGGGGGCTGCTTTGATTCAGACTCCATCCAAAGCTAACTTTGGATACCCAGCACCATTTTTGGCCACCACTCATCCCAAATATTATAATAATAATTTTAAAAAATCCCCACCCATAGCCTAACTATTCTTCTCCAACATCCTTCCTGCTCATCCAACTTTTGCTCTCCCCAAATATTCCTGCTGTCTAAAACAATTCACTTTGGCCTTCTGGACACAAGTAGGACAGCCTCAGCAGGAGAAACAGGGTATCTGTGGGGCGAAAAAAAAGAAGAAGGGAGGGAGAGAGAGTTTGGAGGGGAAAACAAGAGAGGTTTTCACCTTTTTTATTTGTCTAGGGCTTTGAATATTGTCATTGTGTAGCTTGTGATTATTTAAGGATAGGTTGGACTGACTTAAAAGCCAACAGGACAACTTCAAACTGGTTTTTCATCTTCATACTTTTCACCCCAACAGAGTAGTGGAAACAGTCAATTCTCCAAAACCAAAACAGAAGAGGACCAGCTTTGGTGTTGGGAGAGAAGCTGGCAAAAGAAAGAGTTTGAAAACTGGATTTGGATGTGGAGAACAAGAATCACAAAGTATTTCCTCAGAGCTCCCCATGACTATGGGAGAGGCATATGGACAGTGGTGGGGAATGCTATTCACCATTGCATTCTAAGCCCCTCCCTCCCGCTTCCTCCCAGTCACATGACCCAAAATAGTGTTCCTCTTCCAGAAGCTCTTCCTGTTTTTCTAATCTTGTTTATAAAAGAGATAGTAAAACTAATAAGCATGGATATTATACAAGCAGACTACAGTTTCAAGGAATCATTAGTTCATGTTTTTTCTTCTCGTTTTATTCATCCATTATACCTATGTTGAGGGGGCGCAATGGCTCAATGACGCTGAGCTAGTCAGCTGTAAAGCTGACAGCCGGGGTTTGAGACTGAACACAGCATGATGGGGTGAGCTCCCATTACTTGCTCTAGCTCCTGCCCACCCAGCAGTTTGAAAGCATGGAAATGCAAGTAGATAAATAGGTACCATTTTGGTGGGAAGGTAACAGCATTTCATGCAGCTTGGGGAATAGTCATGCTGGCCACATGACCAAGGACGCGTCTTCAAACAACGCTGGCTCCCTCAGCTAAGAAACGGAGATGAGCACCATCCCCTAGAGTCAAACATGGGTGGACAGGGGAAAGCTTTACCTCAGAGACCCCAAAAATTAAAACCATGCATTATAGCAGTGTGACTTTAAAAGGTGTATTAAGCCTCTAATAGGTTTAACATGCTGTTTTTAGTCTTATAAAGCACCAAACCAGTTTTTAAAAAGTCGTCTGGAAATTCCATTCTCAATGACTTTTGGCTGTCCCCAGAAATAATTGCTTAATAATTGCTAATTAATTATTTGGATTAAATTATGATTTTATTGTACTTGTTTCTTAACTTGTGTTCGCCGCCCTGAGTCCTTTGGGAGAATGGCGGCATATAAATACATTTAATAAATAAATAAATAATAAATAAATAAAGAGAGGCAACCTTAGCCACAAAATCTTGGCTCCCCTAACTTAGACATTTATATCTTAATTGAGCTTTGGTTAATTGATTTACAGGCTGATGTAATAGTAGAAACCAGCCCTCTCTCTCTGACTGAGCATCCTGCAGATGTTTTGGACCCTATCTCAACTCCAGTAATTTGCAGTCTTGGAATTACAGCCTAACTCTGAAAGACCATTGGCCTGAAGATGGCTGCCACTGACTCTTCACATCAGCCTTGCTAATATGACCCAGGAGACTTATAATTTGAGACATTTCTAACATGCCTTTGGTCCCGTTGCCTGCTGTATAAAGACTAAAAATTAAAATGGAACTTGGAATGGCATTCTGCTGTACCATGGCCAGCATACCAAGGTTCAAGACTATCGTTTGCCATGGTAGTTGTGAGCAGTTAAGCCTACCACTCAAAGGTTGTTGTGGAAGAAAATGGAGTATGGGGTGGAGACAGAATGCTACATGCACCACTTTAAGCTCCTAAAGGAAAGAAGAGATGTACATCTCTGTAGTCATGCAACTGATTCTTCAGTTTGGCCCAGTGAACTTATATTTGATAGCTTCAACTAGGAAGTGGGATAGGGAGTTGCATTCATTTGGCCCAGAAAAGAAATCAAGACAGGCCTCTCGTTGTTCATATAGATCTCAGATTGTCCTTCACATGGTGCAGTAATAGCCCCAGATGACGATATTTTAACACTTTTAATTGGACCCAAATCAACATTCACACTGCTTTTGTTTCTATTAGGCGCATGAGACAAGTGACGAGACCCAACCTTAGAGCCCAAATCACAAACAAAGACCAGATTAAGACAATGACAACAACAACACATGATGGAGCAGATCACAAGGGGAGAAGCTCAAGAGGGAACAAACCTAAAACACCAAGAGCACAAAAATGCATTGGTTACGTCAGTCCCCATTTGCACACAGACCCTATTTGTTCAACTCTCAAAGCGAAAGAGGATAGATTGTGTTAGATTAATTAAAGTGATGTGATCTGGGAGTGGGGGAGGCATCTGCATTGTTCCATCACCATTCAAACCTTGTTTCTAACCCAGATGCATAAGATGAATAAGAACTAGGCTTGAGGCTCCTAGGGAAATGGCAGCTCCTATCGCCCTCTGCCGGATATTTAAATAGGTGCATGCAACTATTTGTTACTCTCAACCCTTGAAGGACCTTTGATGTTTCTTAAAGCAGTGTTTCTCAATGTCAGCAACTTTTAAGATGTGTGGACTTCAGCTCCCATAATCCCCTCAGATAGTGCGAGAGGGAAATCTACACACAACATAAAATTGCTGACGTTGAAAAACACTGTCTTAAAGGCGATACATGGCCAAAATACGACCCCTTAAATGCTTTAATATTAAAATATTTTTCCAACAAATAGAATAAAACAAACGTAGAGCAAGGGAATGTTTGTTCTTGCTTCAAGTATTCCCATTTTGTAATTCAATTTCTTTTAAATTGCCACTGAAATTTCAGAGTTTGCAAAGTGTATTTTTGAAGTTAGGGATAAAGGCATGGGCCAAAAAAGAATATGATTTGTCACCAGGAATGGTGTGATCTGTTATTTAGTGAGTGATTTATTTGCAGAAACATTTGTTTAAAACTTTTCAAAATGGGTGTGTAGGTTAAGTCAGAATGTGGAATATTTAAAGGGTGTGCAGAATGCCTGATTATTCTCCTGAGTAATCTATGGCATGAGCAAAAAAGCTAATAAGAACTAAATTTGAAGAATTCACAGTGATCCAAAATAGGGAAGGGAGCGACACAGAGAGGTTCCCCACATCTTTATTTATTAATTTATACCATGAACATATTAAATAAGAATAGCAGGTCTAGAAGAGATGATTGCTGGAATCAAGCTGGAGGTTGAAGAATTAGCATATATATATATATATATATATATATATATATATATATATATATATATATATATATATATATTTGTTTTCTCAGGTTTTCGCGGGTGTTTGTATGTAGGTCTTTGGTTATTCGGGTCTTCTCCCACGTAAAATTGGAAGTGTCTTGGCAACGTTTCGACGAAGTCTCATTCGTCATCTTCAGGCTGGTGTTCTCGGCTTCGTGCTTCCAGGAGCAATGTGAGATCGTAGCTGTCTCTTCCTTTTAACTGCTAGTGGGGGTGTGAGCTGATTGGGTGGGAACTTGGCTGTGTTCTGATTGGGTGGAGGTGTGTTCTGATTGGTTAGGGGCTCGGCTGTGCTCTGATTGGATGGGGGGTTGGTTGTGCTCTGATTGGCTGGGGGTGTGTTCTGTTTGGGTGGGGGCTTGGTTGTGCTCAGCTTAGTCTGAGTTGCAGGGGGATTTGAGCTGGTGAGCTGCGTTGTTGTTGTTTGGCTTCGTGTTTGTGGCCGTGCGAGCTCTTCATGGTGGGTGTCAGTCTAATCCAAACCTAATCCAAAAAGAAACCCCCACTAAAATCCAAGACACAGAACAAGAAAACGGCAAAGCCCTCCTCCCATACATAAAAGGCACCACAGACAGAATAAGCAAAATCCTCCACAAACATAACATCAAGACAGCATTCTGCACAAACCGAAAAATATCCACCATCCTAAGGAACCCCAAAGACAAAATAGAGTTAGAAAATCAAGGAGTATATGAAATCCCATGCACCGCCTGCCCCACCACATACATCGGACAAACCAACAGACGAATAAGTGCACGCATAGAAGAACACAAGAACTCAGTCAGAAAAGAAGAACCCACTTCTTCCCTGGTCCAACACCTTAAAGCCACAGGACATGATATTGACTTTAAAAAGACCAGAACTATCGCCAAAACTGAACACTTTAACAACAGAATAATCAGAGAAGCCATCGAGATAGAAAAACGCCCACACAGCATGAACAAACGAGACGATACCTCCCGCCTACCAGCCATTTGGAAACCCGCCCTTATTGACAAACGGGTCCCTAACACGACGAATGACACCAGACCCACACTCACGAGAGCCACACAGGATGTCACCACCACACATCCACGCAGAAAGCAGACTCAAACCCACACTGATAATGAGCCACGACCAAGGACCAGAAGCCAGACTGCAGCTGCATCATTAGCCACTTTAAACCTCTCCAATCCATACATGAAGCAGACTGACACCCACCATGAAGAGCTCGCACGGCCACAAACACGAAGCCAAACAACAACAACGCAGCTCACCAGCTCAAATCCCCCTGCAACTCAGACTAAGCTGAGCACAACCAAGCCCCCACCCAAACAGAACACACCCCCAGCCAATCAGAGCACAACCAACCCCCCATCCAATCAGAGCACAGCCGAGCCCCTAACCAATCAGAACACACCTCCACCCAATCAGAACACAGCCAAGTTCCCACCCAATCAGCTCACACCCCCACTAGCAGTTAAAAGGAAGAGACAGCTACGATCTCACATTGCTCCTGGAAGCACGAAGCCGAGAACACCAGCCTGAAGATGACGAATGAGACTTCGTCGAAACGTTGCCAAGACACTTCCAATTTTACGTGGGAGAAGACCCGAATAACCAAAGACCTACATATATATATATATATATATATATATATATATATATATATATATATATATATATATGATTGTGATACCATTTTACTTGACAAAAGTAAAGTAAGGTAAGATAAGATAAAGTAAAGACTCAGAAGGGATCATTATGAAAATAAAGATACATTTTCTCCCAATTTGAGGTTACTATTCAACTGCAATGATATAAAGATAATTTTAACCTGCAAGTATATATAGTAAATACTTTGATTCTTGGATTAAATTTTTTTATAAATAGCACAATCCTGTGGCAAATATTAGCCAAAAAGAACTAAAGTTTGGGGTCCCTATTGCAAATAATAGAAGTTAAGTAGGTACATGTATTTTTCTTTAGGGTTGACTAATTTATTCTTCTAATGGAAGTCAGAATGAGTGAGAAACTAGAGGCTACAGGAATTCCATTCGAACTCCAATATGATTGTTTGTTTGCTTGGTTCCACAATTCAAGGGATTTAACCTCAAGTAAAAATATGTAACATTGGGGACTTAGTTGGTCAATCTTTGATTCTAAGAAATAATTTTAATTCTCCTTGCCTAGCTACATAATTTCAATCTTTCATGTGCCACCATAAGAACTGTAAATTGAAAGAAAAGGAGAGAAGAAATGAACTTCTAAGGAAGCTGGAACTTTAGTCCAATACCATATTTTTTACTGTTCTTTTGTGTCCTTGAAATCACAGGACAATATTGTCTTCGCATAGTCATCCTTAGCAAAGTATAGTTCTGACTAAGTGATGTAAACGTTGTATTTCTTAGAACTTGAGCCTAATTTTGTCCTTATTTCTCAAGGTATTCAAAATGATATGAACAGTCCCTGGAGCGCTCTAAAATTTTGGATTGGCAAAAGAGGCCTCAGTCCTTATTAAATTGTAACCTGGCATAATGGCTGAGCTATTTCTAATGTATTTAATTTCTAATTCTGTTTCTAAAGAGACCCAGTGAAAATGGTTTAACCAAAATTAACATGTTTAAACCCCATTTATCTCAGTGGTAATGACTATTATGTGCTTAATTCTCTCCCCTTGAAAGGAAGGTACCATCAAGAGATCTTGGCTAGATGGCACCCAGTATCAAAGAATATTTTTAATCTCTTCACACATTTTCATTGTTAGACAAATTGGATAATCTCAGGAGAATATTTGTAGTTAATTTCATCATATCACATGTAATTTTTCCCCCTTCTAATACTGAACCCTATACTATTAATTTCTTCATTGGCCAAAACAGTTTAATTAAATGTTTCCAAAGTCAATATGGATGTTTAAAATAAATTATACAACAAAAGGCTGCTATTCAACTAAGACATTGTTCAGTTGTGTTATGACCACCTGCAGTTTCCCAAACTCAACAATATTAATTTATCATGAGGGAAAAAAATACACATTTTGATGAAAATAAGAATAATAATTGCTATAAGAAACATCTGCCTATTAAGGATTACATTTTGAGTTGGGGAACCATTCTTTCATTTATTAATTTTATACTGTGCTTTTTCTTTAAGAGCTGGAGGTAGTAGTACACATCTTTTTGGTTGTCCCCCTACAACACCCCTGTGCAAAAAATTGGGCTTGAGAGAGAGCTTGACTGGCCCAAAGACAGTGACAGCACTTCCATGGCTGAAGGTGAAGCAGAACCTAGTTTTATTTCCCTCCCCTTTATGCAGTTCATTAACTATCTTAATTATACTGGTTTAAAGCCTAGGTTGTGCTTTCTACTCAGTTGGATATAAGAAATGCTTTTAGTCTCCACATTGGAGACACCCAGTCCTCTGTATCTCTTTCCAGAAAGTAGAACTGGAAGCGTTAAGGTATTTTGGAACTAACTGATGCTGATTCTATATCTTTATTCTCATGCCATAATCCTGGGGAAACAGCAATCATTATTTATGCTGCTGTCGAGTTTCCGAAAGATGCCCTAATTCCGTGATGGCGAACCTATGGCACGCGTGCCACAGGTGGCACGCGGAGCCATATTAGTGGGCATGCCAGCTCAGGTCTGGGGCGCATGTGTGTGCCGGCCAGCTGATTTTCGGGCCTTCTGGGCCTACCAGAAGTAGGGAAACAGGCTGTTTCCTGCCTCTGGAGGGCCTGGGGGGGTGAGAAAGGCCCGTTTTTCTTTCTTACCTGGCTCCAGATCCTCTCTGTGTATCTGGGAAGGGTGAAAACAGCCTTTCCCACTCTCTTGGAGGCCCTACGGAGGCTGAAAGGGCCCATTTCCCGACTCCTGGTGGGACAGGAAGTGACATTTTTTCCTGTCCCCAGCCTCCAGAGACTCCTAGAGAGGCTCCTAGAGACTCCTAGAGAGGTTCTGGAGGCTGGGGACAGCAAAAAATGTCACTTCCTGTCCCACCGAGAGTTGGGAAATGGGCCCTTTCAGCCTCCATAGGGCCTCCAAGGGAGTGGGAAAGGCTGTTTTCGCCCTTCCCAGATACACAGAGAGGATCTGGAACCAGGTAAGAAAGAAAAATGGGCCTACCAGGCCATCATGTGCCAGGAGAGGGGAGGAGGGGGTTGCGCACGCATGCGCATGGGCACGTGCGCACACGACCCTCCCCCGCCCCTCCTCTCCTAGCACATGATGGCAAAAAGATTAGTCATCACTGCCCTAATTAATTCATGAGCCATGATCCAAACTTCAAAGGAAATACAGTCATTTATTATACAGTCATTCTGGCAATACTCGGATGAAGTTAGGACTGATCCCACGTAGATTTACGTTCCCCTATGACCCTGTCTCTCCCCTGCTCTCTGGCCATGTCATAAATCACATTCTCCAATTAACCACTTTGGCTGGCTGTGAAACCTAACACCCTCCTTTTGATTGCAGTCAGGAAGAATGTATGGAATTCACTTCAGTTCTCCCTCCCTCCTGCTCATGGCAACTTGAAAGCTTTGCAAGTTGACAGCTGCCTTGAGTTATACAAAAGACATAAATCTAATCATTCAATCCTTGAGTGCAGGCCTTGGAAATTCTGCTTAGCTTCTATGACTTCTTTGGAATTGGAAAGTGATCCATGGCTGCTGAAAAACTTGTTCAAGAGATGCATAGGCATTCTCCCATATCAAAATAAAGCTTAGCACTGCCTGAAATGTGCTTCTACCCTTTGGATTTGTCAGGTGCAGGCTGAAGGTGAGGCTGGCTGAAACAGAATCGGAAAATTACAGTTTAAAATCCTTGACATCAACATTATTTCATTAGCCAACCAAAAAAAAGGGGGGGGCAATGATTTCTCAAATCCCATGATCTTCTAGAACCATAAGGAAGATGAGTAGTGTAATTTGCATATGTATGCTTAAAAAGTTCTCTGTTTTGTAGGGGAGCCAGAGTATGACATTCCATTTGTCAGGCATCCTATGTCTAAGTTCTCTGGAAACTCTAGTGACATTGACACCAATTTCACCTAGCACAAACATCCACTTTATCCCTTATGGATATTCTCTAGTCCTCTCAATTTCTTCCTATCCTAAATGGAAATTAAGTTTAATATGATGAAAATGTGACTTTGGAGTAGAAAGCTAAAGGCACCAGACATTTAGGTTAGGTGCAAAGGATCCAAAATTCAAGAAAGTTGAAATTCATCATCATTCTTAAAGTTTTCTCCTTCTCCTCTCCCCCTTCCTCCTCCTCCTCAACTCACCTTTTATAAATGCAATATGGCAATCACACTTAATGCCCCTTCCTTCTATTTCCCACCACAACTCTATAGGGTGAGCTGGGCTGAGAGAGCATGATTGGCCCAAAGTCATTCAGTTGGCTTTCACATCTAAGAGCGGTCTAAATTAGAATTCACAGTCTCCAAGTTTCTAGGCCAGGGTACTACCCACTACATGAAAAACTACATCTACTACAATTGTCAGTTTTCCTCCAACAATCTTGGTGACTAGCATGGTGAAATGTTGCGAAGGTTTTATATTCAACAATACAATTCCCAAGAACTCATAAACAAATGTAACATATACAGTGTATAGATGCTTCTTGAATTGGTACTCAACTACTATCAGACCCTGATATGATTGTGTTCTGGATACTGTTTATAACAGATTTACAAATGTGTTAACAGCCTTCTGCTATTCCTGCCCTACTCAAGATTTAATCAATTAATTTTTAGTGACGAAAACCAGAGCTGAGTCTTTATGGATAACTGCACTGCAGAATAAATCAAAAAAATTAAAAAAAAGTTGTTAAAAGCATCAGGACTTCTGCTTTCTCCAAGTTGCTGTTCCCCCAGATATGTTAGATTTACAACTTTGAACTCCTTCAATCATTAGCCATGTGTCTGCAGGTGTTGGGAAGTATATTATAATACATCTTGAGAGCATTCTTTTGGGTGACCTGTCTTACTAAATACCATTTAAATTGGCTTTTGTTTTTATTCAAAAACAAACATATTCATGTTCAGAACCAGTAAATATTATTACAACATTGTTTGGGCTCTTTAAAAACACAAATTCAAGGGTAAGGAGAAATGCTTATGAAATAAGAGAAAGCTAATCTAAATATTTAAATACATTCTGAATCTATTTACCCCCTCTTAAAAGATTATTGTATTTATTTTTAAAACGGAAATCAGATGATACACATGTATGTGTATGAAATTCAACATTCTGTGTCAACACTTTGAGTAATTAAGTCACTTTAGAAAACACTTTGCATTCATTCTTAAGGACTGTCTAGCACTTCAACATACATAAACACAGAATTACTGAAGTGTAATATTTAATATTGCCACATATTCTGGAATATTTGCTTACAAAGACAAACTATTTGCAACAATTAAAACCAAAACATTGCAGTCTGTTCTATCATCTCATAATATTCTTGAAGTGAAAATCATATATTTCTGCATATCTTTCTTTATAATAAAATTCCTGAACTGCATTTTCCTGCCTGAATTGTTCAGAATAGCAGGTCATAAAAATATACAGTACAAAACAGAATATACGATCCTTAAAATGCCAGGCAAAAAAATAATATATTTCTGAAATAATTGTGAAGGATTTATATTTATCCCAGACAGCCCCACTAGTACAGGTAGTCCTCAATTTATGACCACAATTGAGCCCAAAATTTCTTTTGCTAAGTGAGAGTTGTTAAATGACCCATTTTATGATCTTTCTTGCTACAATTGTTAAGTGAATCACTGTAGCTGTTACATTATAACATGGTTGTTAAGTGAATCTGGCTTCCCCATTGACTTTGCTTGTCAGAAGATTGCAAAAGGTGATCAATGCTCCCAGGACACTACAACTGTCATAAATATGAATCAGTTGCCAAGCATCTGAATTTTGATCACATGATCATGGGGATGCTACATTGGTCATAAATGTGAAAAAAGTCCGGTTTTTCAGGGCTGTTGTAACTTTGAAGGGTCACTAAATGAACTTTGTAAGTCGAGGACTACCTCCATTGGCTTTGGACTTCTGACCTGGCTCCCTGAATTAAGATCCTTTCAGTTGTGAGTAACTCTCTGGAGGATTTTGACACCACTATTATTTATTATTGCCTTTCCTCGCTGGTGATTAATTTGCTACCTAGCCCTCACTGTCTTGGTAAAAAGATCTGCCATTATGAGAGAATCGACAGACTGTGGTCCCATCCTGTGTTCGTAGCAGTTTGTTAACCAAATGCCTTCTTGCCATGTTAGGTCGGCCCCAATATTGAGATGGCTAATCTATCCAGCTAGTCAGTGACCTAAGAGAGGGAGAATTCGCACATATTCCCACATGGGCAATGCCCATCTCTAGTCACCATCTAGCTCTCCTAATCTAGCCTTCCCAAAGAAGGGCTAGTGAAATGCCACACCTTAAGCCACAATTTTCTGGTTTAAATTGAATGGATTAAACTGTCACACCTTGTTGAGTGTGGCAGTTTAATCCATTCAATTGAAGCCAGAAAAAATAGTTTTCAGGAACTGGGAAGATTTACATAATCCTCTTTAATTTCGGGCCTGGGACAAGATCAGGCCTGTATTGTATGATCAAAGCTGAATCCTGAGCTTGTGGTGCTCATACAAACTGGAAGTGAGGAAAGAAGGCCCTGCCTGTTGTGATTTTCACATATGACAATCTTGATCCTTTGGAGAAAGAGTGAAGAAATACTAACTCATTCCAGAAAATTCAGAACACTTGTTGAAAGCAAACAGTGAACTCCTATCATTTTCAGCCACAAGCTAGAGGTGAAGTACATTTATGTGAGGGGTTATAGAGATGGACTATAAACGGGGTCCCAACCCCAGTGCCGTGACCCAGTACTGGGCTGCAGCCTGTTCAGAATCGGGCCATGCATGCGGCAGGCGGGCATGCATGCGCAGCTCCATTTGTATGAGCAGCAAGCTGCACACGCCTGCCACTGACATGGAACCATTTCTTTCCCCCTCCCCCAGCCCCCTTGCTGGTCCACATAGCCGGAAAGGTTGGAGACCACTGAATTATAGGATAGGCTTTTTTAAATCAGTCAGCTGTAAATCTTTTTTTTTTTCCTGAGAAGAAAGACTAACAAACATTTATGAAACCTAGGGAAATACGGTCAGTAGATTATCTAAAAATTAATAGTAGGGATTGGATTAAGAAGCTGACCGTCAACCATGATAAACATGCAATTTATATGGAGTTTTCCATCTTTTAATTTTCTTAGAAGAATGCTGCAAGGGTGTGTGTGTGGAAAATTATTAGATAAATATCCAGTTGTGAGGCAAACAAAGTCTCAAATAGTTTCTCCTTAACAAATACAAGATGAAATAACACTCACTTTGAGTCTTTATGCATAGTGCTAGGCATTAACATTTGTTGTTTGTTTTCCAACAGGTTGAAGCATATTGTTACAGAACTTCATGCTTGAAATTGGGTGTTTTTTGTTCCTTCCCTCCTGCTGAAGGAAACAGAGGAGTTTGGTGGTTTATAGGAATTCTTCCTCCTTCCGTCTCCTTTGTCTCTAAGGGCATGAAATCTGCTGAACAAACACAGCAATCCAAAATAATTATACTCTGCTGAAAAGCTGGTGTGCTTCCCTCTAGCTGACCACAGTGCCAGCACCTTACATAACTTGTAATCTTTAACTGAACTGCAGTTTGTATTCTAAAGGCTGAACTAAAACAAGGGCAGGCACCCCACAGGCACCTCACTCTCCCTTGGGCCCTCGGACAGGTCTCCAACCCTGCAGGCCAATATGCTTGTAGAACTGGTACATCCTATGAAACACAGGACAATTCTGCTCTCCAGACATGCTGTTATTGGTTTTCCTGTGGTCAGCAGCCCCAATATTCTGAGGGTTTTGCAGCATTTCAGAATGGAAGCTGTAAAAATGCTGGACCTGGACAACTAGATCTATTCAGACAACAGGAATTGTGTATAACTTACTAATAAGTTCAACATTTCTCTTATGTGATGGTTATTTTTCCAAATATAAAATGCCTGTTGTTTACTTATGTTGGAAGAATATCCTTCTGGGTTCAGTTCCAAGTGGGGGAAAAAACACTGGATTCATGGAAGTTGCTTGGAAAGGTTTATTGATGAACAGGATCACATGGCTTGAGATCCTGGGCAAAGAGCAGAGATGCTAAGAGTGCCTTGGTTTTATTCCCTCTGTTGGGCTTTGAATTTGAGCTTGCATTCTGATTGGTTGCCAGACTCCCATGGGGCCATGCAGGGGCAACTCTGTAGTCTGTCCTGAGTCCCAAGCTTGGTTGAGCCTTGCTGGATGATGATGTAAACTTCCCAGGTGCCATGTGGTGAGTTCTTTTGCTAGATGGGTAGAGGGCTAATCCTACCTTTGTTGGATCTTGGGTGAGGGCTTTTGCCTATGAATACACCTAGCTATCTCTTTATCTCTTAAATGCTGAACATCTGCTGTGGGCTATTGAAGAAGGTGGGGGGTATTGAGAGTGAGTCTGCTTCCTGCCTAAAAAACATGTTTCTCCATTTCTCATCCAGGGAAATATAACATTCTGCCTTTTTAATATTTCTTAGAATATTTCATTTTCCTAGGAGAGAGTGGGTGCTAATTTCCTACACTTATTAGAAATATATTCCACCTTGCTCCAGAAACTCAAACCAGATTTATTTGGAATTGGTTTGTAAAGTTTATATGAATGGTGAGATTCTCATAATAAATTGTTACTTACATCATGAGAGTACATCACATGAAGTATTAGTGCCACTCTATAAAACCCTAGTAAGACCACACCTGGAATACTGCAACCAATTTTGGTCAACGTACTACAAAAGAGATGTTGAAACTTTGGAAAAAGTTCAGAGAAGAGCAACTAAGATGATCAAAGGTCTGGAGACTAAACCATATGAAGAACGGCTGCAGGTTTTGGGTTGGGATAGTCTAAAGAAAAGAAGAATTAGGGGTGATATGATAGCAGTATTCCAGTATTTGAGGGGCTGCCACAAAGAAGAGAGGGTCAAATTATTCTCAAAAGCACCAGAAGGCAGGACAAGAAATAATGGTTGGAAACTAATCAAAGAGAGAAGCAACCTGGAATTAAGGAGAAACTTTCTAACAGTGAGGACAATTAATTAATGAAACAGCTTGCCTTCAAAAATCATGGGCGCTCCATCACTGGAAGTTTTTAAGAAGAGACTAGACAGTCACTTATCTGAAATGGTATAGGTTCTCCTGCTTGAGCAGGGGTCTGGACTAGAAGACCTCCAAAGTCCTTTCAAAATCTGTTCTGTTCTAGTTTAGTCTAGTCTAGTTTGTTTTTATGTTTATTAATAGGATTAGTATAGGTATTAGGAAGTGCTGTTGTTTTATTATTCTAAAGTGCTGGGAGTCCATTAACTGTAAAAGATATAAATTTTGAGAAATAAAAAAAAAAAATAGCTGTCATTTCTCCCCATAATATTCTTAAAGTAAAATGGACCTGCTTTTTCAGTCGATCACCTTCTCTGGGTGTGAAACTAGTGAAGGCCAGTGGTGGGATTCTGCCGGTTCCAGGAGGTTCGGCCGAACCGTTTGTTAAATTGCTGGCTCGCCCCGCCCCTTACCCCGCCCCTCTGCTCCACTATTTATTGCCAATAAATAGTGGTGGGCGAGGGGCGGGTGAGCCAGCAGTTTAACAAACGGTTTGGTGTTTTTTTGTAATTTTATTGGCCCGCAGAGCTTCAGCATAGGCTAATTAGCCCATTGATTAGATCTGCCTCCCGAAAAAAAAGCTCTACTTAACTAGGGAATTGTAATAATTGAGATACTATTAATTGTATATTGTGTTGAAAGCAAAAATGGTTAAGTTGTGGTTTGGAAGAATATATGGGGAAATTATTTGGTTTATTATTATTGGTAAATATAATTAATTGATTTGTAAGAAATTGGATTGCATGGAAATAATTGAAATATTCATGTTCATATTGATTAATATACAAAAAAGATAGTTATATAACTAATTGATTTATATTAAAATGTTGAATATATTAAACAACTGTAATATTACATAATTAACCAATGTGAGGATGGATATAAAAATAAATGACAATGAGAAGGGGTATAATATAGAATAGAAGGGAAAAATTGAATTTGATTAAGATTAGAGATGAGGATGAAGGGTAATATTGGTTTTTTTAAAAAATAGATGAGGAATTAGTATGGCAAAAAGCAAATTTAGAAATTGTAAATTTAATTGAAATGACTAAACAGTTTAAATTTGTGAACCGGCCAAATACTCTGTTCAAAGAAAATAAATTGTATGTTTGTGTGTGTGTTTCTAATTATTGCTATTTATTCATATTTGTTCTCTTTTATTCTTTAAAGTTTAACAATTCATTCTTTATCTTAATATCTTTATATTTGTTTGGGATTGCCTTTCTTCCCTTTCATCTTTTTTATTGTACAGCAATCTTTCTCCTCAAACCTACCACCTCTCTCTTTTCTTTCCTTCTTACTTTCTCCCCCCTCTTCTTCTCCTCCCTACTTCCTCTTCCTTCCGCTTCTCCTCCTCTCTTCCTCCCTCTCTTACCCTCACTCCTACTCTAATTTCCCTTCCCTTCCTTCCTCCCTTCTCTTCCTTCCCTCTCTCTCCTTCTTTCTTCCATCTCTCTTCTCCTTCCTTCATTCCTCTCTATTTCTGTATCCTTTTGTGCATATGGATTACTCAGAGAGCTGAAAAAGTTATTTTTGACTGGTCCTCGCACTTTTGACCACTCCTTGAACTTACGACTGTCCTCACATTTTATGTTTTTCGCCCTATCTTGTCACCATGGTGAAGAGAAGCAGTTGTGAAATGAGTGACACGGTTGTTAAGAATGCTACAATGGGCATAAATGATGACCAGTCATAAGGGTGAGGACCGGTCAAAAGTGCGAAGACCTGTCAGAAATCACTTTTTTCAGCCCTCTGGGTAGTCCTTTTGTGCATATGGACTACTCAGAGGGCTGAAAAAGTTATTTTTGACTGGTCCTCGCACTTTTGACCAGTCCTCGAACTTATGACTGTTCTCACATTTTACGTTTTGCACCCTATCTTGTCACTGAGGTGAAGACAAGTAGTGGTGAAATGACTGACACAGTTGTTAAGAATGCCGCAACGGGCATAAATGTGAGGATGGTCATAAGTGCGAGGACCAGTCAGAAATGACTTTTTTCAGCCCTCTGAGTAGTCCCTATGCACATAGCCACACCCACCCAGTCACATGATCTCCAAGCCACACCCCCAACTAAGCCACACCCACAGAACCGGTTGTTAAAAAATTGAATCCCACCACTGGTGAAGGCCTACATTATGGTCATAGTCTTGTTCTTTTGTAACAAAGACTCCAGTCCAACGACTATTGAGGGTGGGATCCTGAGTGGAGGCAGAGAGAAATACCCCAAGAGCTCAAAAAGAGTATGTTATAAAGCATGTCCTCTTTTGTCTTTTTCCAGTCCAGCTTTGTTTTTTTCCCTCCCTCCAAAACAAGAGAAAGATTATTATTGCCTTCAAGGCAAGCAATTATAAATACTTAATGGGCAATGTCTTTGTCTTTTTTTTTCTTGTAACCATTGTGAGAGAAAGGGTAAACTATCCTCCCTTCTTTGCCCAGAAGCCTAGTTTGGAAAAGAGCCACCTCTCAACATGGCCTCCTTTTTCATGTGGTGGGCCATTGTTAGGATTGTGATTATCTCCGTTGGAGAAATTCCATACAATAATGGCTGCTTATATAATTGCTTATGTAACAAGTGGCTGAGAAAGACAGAGAACAAACATGGGGAGAAAAAATTGGAAGGAAGGAAGGAAGGAAGGAAGGAAAGGAAGGAAGGAAGGAAGGAAGGGCTATACTGTTGTTATTTGCTGAAATGATGGGACAACTTTACTTTCTTATGAGGAAAAGATTTTAAGGTACTTTAATATTCTTAGAGCAGGATATGAAAGAAGGGCTTAATGAACCTTCTTAACATCAGCACTTTCTATAAGTTAATGTTCATTCTATTATCATCATTAAAAACAGTAGCAACACTTCCATTATGCTATAGCAGCAACAACAAAACAACAACAACAATAATACATTCTGAATGCTAAAGGTATCATTGGAATATGCCTAGAAGAGCTATGGATTATGACCTGGGACAGGTCAAGATGGAAAGCATGCAGCCTTCGAAAGTTGGGCCTAGTTTGATAGTATGTAACTATTATTGTTTGGTGCTTATCTCTCTCATGCATGAATGAAACTAAATTATTTCTCCTAAATAAACGGCAGAATTCTACTTGTCTCCACATTTCTTTCTGTTATTTATACTTTTCCTGTCACCCACTGCTGTTCTGTTCTCCCTGTTGTTCTTTGCCACTTTAGAGGTGTCACTTCTTCCTTACTTTTTATAGGAGCACCTGAACTTTTGCTGAAGGAGAATTTCAGGGATTTAGCTTATCAGGCTGAAGGATTTAACAAAAATCCCTTTCCCAGATAACAGTTATTCTGCCTCTGACCACTTTGGATGGAAGATGATACATGAAATAGCTGAAAATTCACCCCTAGGAACAATGATTTGGGATCAGTAAAACCGCCAGGAAATTCATTTCTAAGATGAGAGTTTGACTTCAGATCACATTGCTAATATAAATGTTTTCTCAGCCTTAGAATAGAATAGAATATCAGAGTTGGAAGGGACCTTGGAAGTCTTCTAATCCAGCTCTAAACTTTAATGCTATTTCCAATAATTATTTCCAACAACTTGCTCTTCAAATTCTTCTCCATTATTAATAGATTTGCAAGAGCCAATACTGAGAAAGACTGATTTAACAGAGGACATATAATTCAGTCAGAGCTCCCACATTTTAGCCCCAAATTTTATTGAAAAGGGATCTTTTATTCTAAAACCTTACCCAGATCCCAGGGTGGTCCTTGTACTCAATAGTAAAAGAGAGATTTCTCTTTTTGTGTTTATTTTCCCTGGGAATGTGAACAGAAGGTACAGCCAACTCTGCAGCTGACTGGCAGACCTTCCAAAAGGCCTTGTGAAATCAGGGAAAATGGGAACATATTTCATCAGTTCATACAATGACATCGTCACCACATTGTTTTTTTCGACATATCGCTTAAATTACTCCATATACCATGGCCACTGTACAATTCCTCACTGCCAGATACTTGTTAGTTCTCTATATTACTACAGTTTTAAAAAAAGCCTTAGATTCTGCTCCTCAATGTCAGGTAAACTAAGTATTTTGAGAGGGAAAAATACAAATAGGTGATATTAGGATATCAGTCAAATACCACAATTCTGTACAAATTTTCATAGTATCTACAAGTCTTCAGGCAGATATTACCTCAAAGAAAAATTAGCCGTTCAAGCCACTTTTTAAAATAGCCTTTCCAAATCTATTTGTAAGTAGTATGTGCTTGTGTATATTTAACCTAAAAAACTGTCTACGTTCATTACAAAGATGGCTGTTAATATGCTTTCTGAGACAAACAGCAACAGCCAAAACCAAAGAGAAACTCTTCCACAAAGTACATATTTTTTCCAATAAGACTAGCACTGGATCAATCCACAAGCATTTCAATTGAAAAAATGAAGTATCCTTGTATGAGGTCTGTCAATCCAATGCTAGTCAGATGCACCTGGTTGTCTTTTCACAAAGGTCAGGAAAAAATAAAATAAAGGCAGTTCCCCTGTAAGTTATCTTGCGCTCTTGAGGAGGGGAGGAAAGGTTACAAATTAATAAACAGGCACAAGTAAATAAAGAAGGCAAGTAAAAGACCAAAACAGAGTTTCTTAATTTCAGCACGCTAATAGCGTGAAGAGGGAGGGGTATTATTGTTATGGCTAGTTATTGTAGAGAGTATGAAGGTGAGATATGTAAAATATTTTGAGTAATTACAAGATAAACATAAGAATATTTATACAAATAGGAAGAGTTTCTCTGTCACCAAGAGAAAAACATTGTAGTTAGATATCTCTCCTTGTCTTTCTCATTGATTAATCAACTACCATATTTTCTCCTATGCTACATCTCCACATGCAGGGAATTTTTTCCAAAAAAGTTCTACAGTACCCTACTCAGCCCGGCCCTACTCAGTTGCAGTCTGAATGCAGCATGCAAATTGATCCTCATCACTTCTATAAAGGTGTGCTGTTCTATACATACCTTCTCCTGTACCTTACAACAAGAGATGTGTAAAAGTATAACACCCAATGCAAGCTTTTTGTATCTAGCTACATGCATATTATCTTTGAACAAGATGAGACAAAGGCATTCCAGATTAAGATTCCAGAATTCAGAACATTTCCTACAACAGACCTGTCCCTGGGCCAAAAGAGTCGATTTTTTTGGTAAAATTGGAATGGTTCAGTAGCATAAATAGAAAGTGATACACAAATGCTTCTCTTTCCTCAGCATATTAATTGCAGAGCTTGGTTCTCATAAATGTACAGCTGGCCGTTTTGTCTTCATCTCATGCAGATGCTGCCAAGATTCTGGAAACTTAGAATGTTAGCCACATCCCTCTATCCCTGTCACTGAATGGAGTGTAGGTATCTACGGAAGAACAGAAGAGGAATTCAGAACTGTTCCTGTTTGCTAAAACTCTAAAAGGAGAGAAGACAAGATCATAAGGAATATTTGTGTTGATTTTACAAAAGCATCAAAAAAGTGCAACCTATGGCATTAGATGCAGAATATAGTTTCTAAGAATCTCCTTATCTTTTTTTTAGTTTACAAGGAGTCTTATCATTTTAATAGCTAAAAGAGGCATTTCCTCTTCATTGCTGATAAAGGAAATCTGAAACATGGAGATATTGCTGATTATTCATGTTGACAATGCCTTCTGAAATCTCAGACACCAGAGTGAGGAGCTATGTAAGATGTGTAGAGACCAGGGATAAGATAGTTTGTCAGTGGCCTGCATAGCTCTTTGCCCTTTTCAATAAATTAATTGAAAAAGAAAGTTCAGTAACTGTCTCATTTTTAATGCAGAAAATATTTATGGCAGTAATCCAAAGCAGTGACTCATGCAGAGACAAACATAACAAGCAGATGAGTACTTCTGTTGCATCTCTGCATGGGAAGCAAATAAATTATCCACACACAGCTCAAACAGAGGCATTAAAAACTGTTATCCACATTATTCAACAATTGTTGTTGTTGTTGTTGTTGTTAGTCACACAATCAACCAGATGATTAGATCACTTGGCATTTTTATCCATCAAATTTTCCCCAAGAACCTGGGGTAGGCAGATGTTGTTGTGTGATGGTGTTATCTTTGCAGGATATAAACTGCTCCAAGTAAAGCTGCCTTTTGCAATTGACTGTTATTAAAATTTGTTGTTGCTGCTGCTCACTGCAACAACTCTGGATATAGGCCAAAAGAAAGCAGAAGCACTCTGAAAGTTATTATTTTGGATTCACAGAAATCTTGAAGTATTAACTTTTTCTTTTCAGTTTTTTTCCCATGCATTTTTTTCACAAGGAAGAGCTTTTGGCACAGTTTGGGAACTAATTGAACTAGAATACGTTCAGTGAATTAGTGAGTGAAGTATACATTTCCCTTTTCTTTCTTAAAGGAAAACATATTGCCTTCCAATCTAGAAAAGGTAGTGCGAGACAGATAGTCCTATGACATTGCACAGGACTGCAAAATATTTAGATTCAAGAAATGCTTGAAGAAAATGCATGCTAGAAGACCCAGCAGTATAATTCAGCTGATTTTACTTCTTTTTCCTTCTTGCAGGCCAGCCTTGGCTGCTACTGTGTGTGTTCAATATCCATCTTTAGACTATATGATGAGCAAAAGATTAGTGCTGACTTGTTGTAACCATGAACCCTGCCCTCTTCAGAGTAGTTTACCAATCTGATTGCTTATTCCAAAATGCTGACATCACAAAGAACAAATCAAGAAATTACATAAAAGGCCTCTACTGATTTATAGCCAAGTATTTTTCCTCCTCCCTCTCCCAAATCAAGGGGCCAAATTCCATCAACCCCTATAAACTAATTAAGCCCCAAAAGCTGGAAAAAAATCTCCTAGTAAATAGCTTCCCTTCTCCAATATTAGTAATCAGAGGGTCCGATTGGGGTCTTGCATCCTGGAGCATTATTTTATACAATCTTGGCCCCAAGGCAGGTATCTCTTTCAGGTCTTTGATGGATAATAACTAAGCCCACAAATAAGCAATCCATAAATCTATTCTAGGAAGTGGGGAAATCAGAGAGTTGGTCCATGATCGGTATGTCTGAATTGTTATTTCTAGTACAACAACAACAAAAAAAAGGTTAATTCTGAAAAGGAGAATGATGAATTAATCTGAGGGCACTGAGGAATGGATCTCAAAGAATTTTAAACCTTGTTCTAAGAATGCAGTTTATGGAATAGCATCTCTTCTGTACACCAGTATATAAGAATCCACTTTGCTGACAGTGCATATTGCCAAGGTGTCTGGATGGAAGTGTGTTTACCTGGAAGGAACCTTGTTCAAAAGATAGGTAGATAGATAGGTAGGTAGGTAGGTAGGTAGGTAGACAGACAGACAGACAGACAGACAATCTTCTGATTAAGGTTCCCTCCAGGTATACATAATGAGTGTTTAAATAAGTGTGTTTAAATAAATCAATAATTAAAACCTATGAGACCCACCCCACCCAACCTACTTTTCAACCAAACAATGTCAGCAAAGAACAGCTGAGTTTTTTTGGAGGGTGCCCTTTTTGTATTACATTACCTTAATAAGCAACATAGTCTAATTAAAGTCATAACATAACCATTGCATCAAAGGTGGGGGAAGGGGAGAGAGGCCTAAGTACAGTTTTGGGTCAGCCTCCATCAGATAAATGGGATGGATGCACAAAGTCCTTATAATCTGCTCATTCTGGGCAAAACAACCAGCAGCGTTATAGCTGGGCTCCCACTATCTGAATGCTCAAGTCTACATAACCATCAGAATCAAACTCCCTACCTTGGACTCCCCCACGCAATCTCTAAATGACAAATTTCTTCCTCTCCTGCATGCATCACAAGAGAAGCTATATAATTCTTGTACTGTATCCTGAACTTTAAAGATTGGGAAGAGCTGAATGATCCAGAGCAGTGGTGGGATTCAATTTTTTTTACTACCGGTTCTGTGGGCATGGCTTGGTGGGCGTGGCTTGGTGGGCGTGACAGACGAAGGATACTGTAAAATCTCCATTCCCTCCCCACTGCAGGGGAAGGTTACTGCAAAATCCCCATTTCATATGATCAGCTGGGACTCAGGAGGCAGAGAATAGATGGGGGCGGGGCCAGTCAGAGGTGGTATTTACTGGTTCTCCAAACTACTCAAAATTTCCACTACCAGT
Source organism: Arizona elegans (assembly GCA_022577455.1). NCBI lineage: Eukaryota > Metazoa > Chordata > Lepidosauria > Squamata > Colubridae > Arizona > Arizona elegans. The sequence continues at coordinate 104,342,928 of JAKOOJ010000002.1, read as the reverse complement.
TCTCTACCAGAACTGGTCAGAACCTGCTGAATACCATCTCTGATCCAGAGTATATATTCTGTCTTTAGAAGGAACTTATGGTTCGGCAAAAGCACCAGGAAAATGCAGAACGGCTGCAATCTGAAAATATGCTATTCTTGTTCCTGAATTAAGGCATTTCCTGGGTTCTTGCTGTGTACTGAACCATGAGCTAATGAAATGGTCTAGACTTGCACAATATGCTCTGCTACAAACAAGCCAAATTTTAAATTAGGTACAGGACATTTGTACAAATGAAGCCCTTACATCCTCAATTGCCCTGATTATGTGTCAGATTAATCAGGTGTAAAGCATTATTTGAGAAATCTCAAAATTTTGTCATTTTGTAAAGCAAATAAAATCAAGTAAAATTTTACTGGTCCATTTTTAATGTTCCCTAAAATCTCAAGTGACCAGGTAGTGGCCTTTTCATGCTCTTTGTAGTCTTTTGCCTTTCTTATTGCATTATATGCCTGTGATAAACACAAACAACCAAATAATTCATGAAAAACAGCAATTTTAACAATTTGTTCTGTTCAATCAACTTTTCTTGGCCCAGAATTTAGATTGCCAGGAGGTTACTTTTAAAAAAACAAAACTTCAAAGTACACAGAGCTTTGCCCTCAGTGCTAGGAAACTTGATCCCACCACACATTGTTATGGGTTATAGTTTCAAAGGGTCTTTGGCTTATCCCTGGCAAAAGAAAATACTTCCAGATCTCACTGAATATCCTGGGTACATCAATGTGAACCCAACAACTAATTCAGATTTGCAATCCCAAGAAGAGGCCATTGCTGCTTTCTGACATCTTTATGGATATGTCTGGTAAAGGGTGAGGTGAGGCGGAAGCAGAAGGCAAATCAGATCAATTGGTATCTCTAGGATGGATAATTTTACAAGGGGGTGGGTGGGACATGTTCTGTAATTTTGGGTCACAGACAGCCTGCAGCTGAATTTTTTTTCCAATACTGTAATTATCTTATTCCAAACATTAAAATACAAATGAATTTCTCATGCCTTCAGACTGATGTCATAAATTCTGTGAATGTCTAACATAAAGCAACCTTTTTTTCTCAGGCAATGATGATAAAGCGGGGGCGGGGGAGGGAAAGGATGACCCAGGAAAAAAATAGGGGAAAAGGCAAGAGGGGGACCCTATGTGCTTTAGGCTCTGGCCCATTGGTTGCCTCAGCTTTGCTTCACTCTTGGTGTGCACATCTCAAAATTCAGGAATCATGCACAGAACAAATTGCCTTTTACTGCAGGTGTGAGGTAAGGACCTTGATTCCTGTCAAAATGTGTGCCTCTTTCCTCTATCCAAGGTGAAGAGCTCTTTTTGAATCACGTAGTTACAAACTGCATCTGATTTCTATGCATCTTCTTATGTCAGCAGGCTTGCTTTCTTTTCATTCATTGGTATTTCTGATCATTGGAAGGACAAAGTCACCATCTGCTGTCTAGTTCTGGAATTGACTTCAATATATGCTTGATTTATCTCAGAATACTTCTTGACAGTTCCTCAAGTCAGTCAATTTGGCCTAGATTCTATTTCTGCTTCTGAAGTTTCAAAGTACTTAGGAAATTAAGGAGCAATTAATGACAGATCTTATTTCAGCAACCATTTTTTAAAGGAAATTGAAGGAAGTTGTCAAAACTGATATGATTGATGCAATCTTAAAATAATGAGCTGGAATATATTTTTCTAGTAAACCAGTGGAAGGTTTATTTAAATAAAATGGAATTAATTTACTATTTTAAAATGAGCGATATAAGAAAAATATTGCCATCCTTATACTGTACAGCAGGGGTGTCAAAGTCACGTTGTCACTTGACATATCATGACTTTTTTCTCCTTCGCTAAACCAGGGGTGGGCGTGGTCAGCGTGTGACGCATGTGGCCCGTCAGTTTGACATCCCTGCTATTCAGGATACTTCAGAGAATGATCAATAATAATGTGATGGATTTAGGAACTGGAATGTACTATGTGTTCATATATTTTGAATTTGATTTCTATCTGTTGGACTGAAATCAAAAGAATTCTTAATATGACTCTAGATCATTTCTATGTATTAAAAATATAAAAGTTCTTTGCTACATCCAGACCAGGTAGAATCTACGAAGACACCAAGAGCTGTGGATATTTCAGATACAGGGATTAGCTGACATATCAAAGAATACAAGAAATATACAGGTAGTTCTTACAACTACAATTGGGGCACGAATTTCCATTTTTAAGCAAGGTGGCTGCCAATGAGTCATGTCCAATTTTATGACCTTTTCACAGTTGTTAAGCGAATCATTTCAGGGGTTGTTTGTTTTTAGCATCAGTTAAGTGAATTGTGGGTTGTCAAACATATTTGACTTCTCCCATTAACTTTGCTTGTCAGAAATGGCTGGGAAGGTCGTGAATGGTGATCACATAATTCAGGGAGACTACAACCATCATAAATACATTTCAGTTTCTAAGTGCCTGAATTTTGATCATGTGACCCTGGGGATACTGTGATGGTCATAAGTGCAAGGACTGGTTGTAAGTCACTTTTTTCAGTGATGATGTAACTTTGAATGGTTACTAACAAATGGCTATAAATTCAGACTACCTAAACACTTGATTGGCAGCAATGATTGTTAGTGTGTTGAATTTGAATTAGGGTACTTTTTTCCCTGACAAAGGGGATTGAAGTCATTTTTCAGACATATACTGTATTTTTCGGAGTATAAGACGCACCTTTTTCCCCCCAAAAAGAAGGTGAAAATCTGGGTGAGTCTTATACTCCGAATGTAGCCTTGCCCAGCTTCTCAAACTGAGATTTCTTTTTTTTTATTAAAAAGTTTTATCAAGTATTACAACAATTTTTCCCATCCCTCCCCCCCATCCCTCCAACCCCCCCACCCCCACCCCGGACTTCCCAGAGCAAATACAGGGTATAATATTTAACAAACAAACTAAAATATGCTAACTTTCTGTAATGTCCAAACTCCCTCTTGCTCTTTAACTCCCCTTTAACAAAACATAATTCAAAAAGAAAATTTTGGTTTCATTCATAGGCTATTTGAAACGTTTTAGTCTGATATTTGTTTTGAATATAGTCAATCCATCTTCTCCATTACGATATATATCTTTCATTTGAATGGTTCTTCAAGAATGCTGAAAGTTTTGCCATCTCTGCTAAATTCACTACTTTTAACGTCCATTCTTCAATAGTAGGTAAGTCTTCCTTCTTCCAATACTGTGCCACCAAAAGTCTGGCGGCTGTTATTAAATTTAAAATCAATTTAGTCTCTATATCCGTACAATCTGTAATTATACCCAACAGAAAAAACTGTGGAGTAAATTTTATCTTCTTCTTGAGAATGTTTTGGATAATCCACCATATTTTTATCCAAAATGCCTTAATTTTTTTACATGTCCACCATATATGATAATATGTAGCATCATCACATTCGCATCTCCAACACTTAGGTTGCAAACTTGGGATACATACAGGCTAGCTTTTTAGGATCTAGATGCCATCTATAAAACATTTTATAAAAATTATCTCTTAAGTTTTGGGCTTGCGTAAACTTTACATTTCTAACCCATATTTTTTCCCACATTTCTATCATTTTTGGTTCTTCAATATTCTGTGCCCATTTTATCATACAGTCCTTAACTAGCTCTGTTTCTGAATCTATTTCTACTAATGCATTATACAACCTTTTTATATGCATTTGGCTTTGGTCTCTAATTTGTTTTACCAAGTTCTCCTCATTTTGCAAGATACCAACTTTCTCATCTTCTCTCCATCTAGCTTGCAACTTCCATACTGAAACCATGTTTTAATTATCCTTTCTTCTCTTAATTGATTCAAAGATTTTAGTTGTAATATACCTCTTTCCTTATTAAGAAGCTCCTTATAAGTAGTCACATCTTGTTTTTGCTCTACACTTATATTCTCGGGGGCTCGTCCGGGAGATTTCAGAGGCTGAAAAAAGCATCAGAAACAAAGCTTCAGAAAAAAAGTCCCCAAACAGAGCTTCAGAGTCTTTTTTTCTGAAATTGTTTCGGAGGCTTTCAGAGGCAGAAAAAAAAGCAAAAAAAAGCAAGGCACAGAGCTCACAAACAAGGAACCTGTTGCTAAAATTCACTTCTGGGAACAGCTGATTGGGGATATTCCGGGAGGCCGATCCAACTGCCAATCAGCTTTTTTCTTATTTTCCTCCCCAAAAACTAAGGTGCGTCTTATACTCCAAAAAATACGGTAGTCAGTTTTTTGAATTGTTATAGATTTTCAAGGTATTTTTTTTAAAATGTTGTTACTGTTGCTACTACTGCTGATTTTTAGGATACATAATGCTGTTAATAGAGCTGTATTATTGTTAGTTTGATATAATTCATTGGCATTCTTCAGTCTCAAGAGACTATGGTATCGTGCTCTGGAAAGAGGTCCTAAAACAGCATCTAGTGTGACTAAAAAGGCCAATTGGAGAGTGGCAATCCCTTCCACACTGAGGGCAGATACATTCTGTCCCCTGCCCAGCCCCCAGATTTCGCTGGTTCCGGGACTGCCTCTTTGCCTCACCCTGCCGAACAAGTGTCTCTTCGAATTGGAGAAGGCCATGACGCGTCTTTAGCCTCCAAGCTGAATGATCGCAGGTCAAGGTTTCCCAGTTGTTAATGTCCATTCCCAGGGCCTTTAGGTCCCTCTTGCAGATATCCTTATATCTCAGTTGTGGTTTGTGTTCCAAAGGGCAGCAAAGTGGGGAAAAAGAACTACAAGATTTGTTTTTACATGGCTCCCTCTTGAATAGAGTTTTTGGATATGTTTGGAGTTGTATCCTTTGTAAAGCTAAGGAAAGCTGAAGCAAAGCTGTAAGCAGTCATGACTTGATATTTCATTTAATGACTTCACTTAATAATGAAGTTGCTGGTCTCAATTGTGGTCACTAAATGAGGACCGCCTCCACTGTACTCTCGACCAGATATTTGATTCTCAAGAGTTTCTGGTATTTAGCTCAGGTAAAGGAGACATGGTTTTGTAACCAGAAATAGCTGATATATAAACTTCATAGACTCCCCCTTCTCATTCCTTAGCAACCCTTGGATAAGACAATGTGTGAAGCTAAAGAACCTGAGTTTTTAAGAGCATGTTTCCCTCTGTACATATATCCAATGTTCTTCTTTTGCACACTTGTTTGGAATAATTTCCCAATCCCCCAAATGGATAGTTTTGTTTTGTTTTGTTTTTTTTTTTTTAAAAAAAACCCACCACAGGTTACTATTGGAAGCCCATCATCCTAATTGGCGCTGTTATGGGGACAATAGGTGCAGAGTTAAACTTCTGTATAAACGGTTAGTGACAATAAATTTTTGATCTGCAAAAGCTAAGCAATGTCAAAACTTTGAAGGAAGGCCATAAGGAAATACCAGGGCTGTAAGAAAAAAAAAAACCTAATGATGTTACTAAGAAAATGACTAGGGTATTTATGAAACCAACAGGAATTTATAACTTAATTGCCTCTATCAGTGGAATCTATTACACAGTGTTGAAGTGAACATCCAAAAAAAGGCAAGGAGGGTGGATCCAACAGATCCCAGGAACATCAGAGCTCTCTGTCCAGAAGAGCACAGTATTAGGAACTAAAATACTGTGCAGAACCCTCAAATTCCTCAAGACCTCTGATGGTCTTGAGGAAGATACATACCATCCCTAGGACTGAGAACGGAATTTTATATGAAGAGTCATTACTCCAATTTGCCATCCTCCAAGCCATTTTTATCCTGGAGTGGATTAATTTTTCTACCAAATCCTTTCATTGAAGGGACCACTAAGAGATGAGGTTGTTTCAAAGGGATTCTCACATGTTGAGGTAGAAAGATGAAATATATCCCATTGGGTGGAATATTGCCAATAAATGTTTGCCATTGGCAAACATTTCTTTCTCTTTCTCTTCTCTGGTAATCAACAAATATTTTTAATTTAGTTTATTCCCAACCCAACAAAACGTTGATTAGGAATTGGGTAAAAGGGCCCCTAATGCTAACACTTAATAAAATAAATTTCAAATATGAAGAGAATACATCTGGATTTGGTATGGATGGAGACACTGGTAAAATATTGAGTTACAATGTGGGGCAGGTTAAATCAGTTACCTGTTGTGACCTAGACTTACTGAGTCATTAAAACATGCGAGTAGTCCCAAAAACTTCTTTTATTGCAACAGCTGTGAATTACTTTTATTCACAGCTGAGTCCCAATTAGTTGCAAAAAGTCCTTCAGGAGATGTCCTTCGGAATAATCAACAACCTTTATATCCCTTTACATACTGCCAAAGACCTACTTGGCAAAGCCACATGGAGTCCAGAATCAAACAGAGATGCCGACTGGGAACTGAATTAACAACGTTGCTTTCCTGCAAAGGGCCCACGTGCCTTTGCTCCTCTTTTAAGCTTTATGGGTGGGTCAATCATCTCCATGAGTCATCCCTTTTGTTCTTGCCTTCTGGCAGCTCTGCGCATGTGCCACTAGGAACAGGCTCCTCCTGTTCCTCTGCCTCTCTGATGTTTGATTTTGGAGGCTCCGGAGTCTGCACATAACTCCCAGATGGCCCTGGCCCCATCTCTGCCTCTGATGCAGAGCCCTTGTCTGAGCCATCTCTGCCTCTGATGCAGAGCCCTCGCCTGAGCCTTCCCCAGACTCCAGGACTGGCCCATGTTCCTCCCCAGCCTCCTCACTGTCCAACTCAGCTGCCAGCTCCGCAAGCTGCTGGCGGACCATAACATTACCAGTCTAAATTGTAGGGCTGCTTCATCATTCTGAAGCACAATTCCCATCTATTTTCATTCTAGCAGTTACCATACATGGAATAGGGGATGTAAGTGAAATGCTACTATTCTTTGCATTAAACAATGACTTGTTAATGCAAGATGTTGGTCTAGGATTGTGGAGATCTAGATTCAAGGCCTTTGAAATTTTACTTCATCTTCATCCTTCCCTGGGCTGAATAGAAATATAAGAAAAATATACTGTACAATAAAGATCCAGTTGTAATGACAATTTATTACATAAGTCTGGCATTTTTATCTTCATCCCACCAGATAATTCCTTAGCTGAACCAAAGATGAGATTAAGATGCATATCATAACTAGCATTAGGGTTAGAATTCCACGATTTGAAGTCATAGCACAAAGACATCACATTATATTTGAATGACTTTATGAATCTGTTCATGCCTCTTCAGAGTTCCTGAGTCTGTAAAGGACACACCGCAGTAGGAACAAGAATAGGGCTTCTCTCCAGTATGGATACGTTGGTGACGCTGTAATGAACCTAAACGCGTAAACGTGTTGTTACATCTTTCACAGGAGAATGGACGCACTCCAGTATGTGTCAGATTATGCCTTTTTAATCTAGCCAGTTGGACAAAGGCCATGCCACATTCTTTGCATTTGTATGGCTTTTCTTGTCGATGTATCACTTTATGTTTGGAAAGCAAGTTAGGTTTGCGGAAAGCTTTGTGACATACTGGGCAGATACATGATTTTGAACTTTCCTTTCCGAGCTTGCTGGCAGCAGATTCCAACTGTTTAGGATTCCCTTTATTATCCTGATTTGTCTTCGCTGTGCACCATTGATTCCTTATGTTTGCATTTCCCAAAACAACACTGGAGCGCTCTATCTTGTGAAAACTGCGCAGATGTCTCCAAACATCAGCAGTGCGAATGAAACCTTTGTTACATATTGGACACTTGTGTGGTCTTTCTTCAGTATGGGTCAATTTGTGCATTCGCAAATTAGCTGCACGAAAAAATTCCTTGCCACAAAAGGGACAGCGATATGAATTCCTAGCCATGTGTAACTTCCTGTGTTCTTGAAGCCTGGTGAGATCTTGGAAAGATGTATGACATTTCTGGTAGTGACAAGGCAAAGTTTTTCCCAACTGAGGTGATATATTCTCCTCCTCATTTGAGTCAACAAGGATAATAAAATTTTCCTCTTCTTCTTGTTGTCCATAAAGATCCTTAGAAATGTCAAAACCCTGATATTCCAGATCTTTATCTTGAGAAGCTGGATTATAAATTATTCTAGCAGGAACATATACCCCAGGTCTACATGGATTTTGCTGTCGCCAATAAGTTGAAGTTTTGGGAAACCCTTTTGAAGATTTTTCCTGTTGTCCACACAGTAGTTTTGCAGAGCAATCCACATGACAAGAAAGTGTATCAGGACTTATGTTTGGATAGAAAGGTGTCAAATCGTCTTCCTTAACCTTGAGCTGAGGACTGGCTTTATGACCCACCCAATCAGAAATGCTATTGAATTCACTTGATTGATCTTCCCTGGAGGTACAGTCATCACTTTCAAGTTCACAGTCTAGTTGTATCTCCATTATGGGATCTTGGCAGCTTTCATTTGCAATCTTCACAATGTCACTGTTATCCCTATGAAGACAATAGAAATGGATTCATTAGTAGAAACTTCAATTCCATATTGTCAAAGGATGGCATTATAATAAAGATTCCATAGTCAATTGAGTAGTGAATAGTAAATTTCTACATCATGCGTCTCACCTAGGTAACTCTGGGTGGCTTACAATTTTTTTAAAAAACCTATACGGTATGGTCATCTCTAACTTGCTAAGAACTTTCTGATCCATCATTCTGTACTGCATACAGTTTCTTTATATTAATTGCAAAGATAATGATGTGTTCCACTTGTTTTCCCTTCCCAAATGTTCTATTATGAAATTATTTTCCAATGTTTTAGAAAGAGGACTAACTTGTGAGATACTGACCAAGCCATAAGACCACTTCTATAGGGTTATCTGTTGGGGTTTGCAGGGTGCTATGCTGCACATTTTTGGTACCTTGTTAAGCTGAGTAGTCACATTCTTTGTGTGGATCAAGAATAGAACATCAGGCTAATGCAGTTCTGCATGGAAAACCTTATTATTAGAGTATAGGACCTTTTAGCCAGCATCTCATCTACCCATAGTTCTACTGAGGCTTTACAGAGCTAAATCGTACAAATTCATGTTTTTCCCCAAACAACAATCTTGACTGTTGTTTGAGATGCAGCATATTTGCACTATAAATCCTTATGACCCATTTCACAAAATTATAATACACAGAATCCCATAGAAATAGCGAACATGTAAACATTACTTTTAGCCATTGGAGGAGGCAAATGTGAAATGCAGTGTTAGTAAACAGAATTAGTTCATGTAAACTTATAGACAGCAAGAAGTAACACCCTATTGTAAAATCCAAGCAGATCTAGCACGAGTTGGCATTTTGATAAGCTATATAGATTTAGTTAGAAGTTCTGTGAAGTCAAAACTAAAAAGTCTATAAGTTGACTTTAATAGCCAATGACCTCATGAACCAATCCTTGCAGTGTTTTTCTAGCAATGCTATAAAGCAGTGTTTCGGAAACTCGACAATTTAAAGATGTGTAGACTTTAACTCCCAGAATTTTCCAGCCAAGAATGCTGCTGGTTGGTTGGAGAATTCTGGGAGTTGAAGTCCACACATATTTAAGTTGCCAAGGTTGAGAAGGTAGAATGCTGCTCCCCGTTTTGAGTATATTTCAACTTCCCAATCTAGCTATCAGCTTTAGGATTTCCTGCTAATCTTCCATTCAAGTACTAAATAGTTCAATCCTTTCAGCTTCCAAGCCCAGGCAAATTCTAAATATGGCAAGTACATTGTGCCTATTGTAGTGTATTATATCTGCACTGATATAAAATAAACAGAAGCAGACTGTGAACATATAGAAGCAGAGTTGTAAAAAAAACATTTAGCTAATTAAATTCATCCATTAGTGCAGGATTCCAAATTGAAACATAAGTTTATTAATAACAACCATTATTAATTGGTTTTACTGCCAATGTACTTTTAGAAGTTTTTCCCACTAACATTCAGTTGGACTCTTCCTTTCTCAAACATTATTTTGTATACCAATGCATGTAATTAGGTTTTAATTAACTTCTTTCTGCATCAGGCAGGAGACTGATAACAGTCAAGCCTCAGAACTTTCCTGAATTAACAACAATGTGAAATTGGAATTAAATAATCTAAAATCCCAGAAAAGAAAAGGAAAACTATGCTATGCTAATTTGATTCTGAATTGAAAGGATCACAGGCCACCATATGCCCCATGTTCCATACATTCCTGTTTGCAATTCATTACCTTTCTCTGATTAGCTGCAGGAGATAAAGCTGAATTGTTTCAACTTTTAAGCACACCCATTAGCTTAGTAATTGAGAATAAGTATAGCATTCTGGAATGCTTTTAACATTGGAGAAAAAAAAAGATATCCTAAGGTCATCATGCTCATTCTCACCTTAAACCATTGCATTGTTGTGCAGAACAGACACAGTGTAAGCTAGAGGTGCTCCTTGATATTGTAGGACTGCAGTCCTTATTAATGAATCATTATCAATTCCTTTTATTACATTCCTTCCAAGACTAGTTATTAAACTTCCAGAATTAAATTTGGAAATTTGAATTGGCATGACTCTAGTCCAACTAAGATGCAAGTCAAGATGATTTTTCACCGTTGCTCTCAATTTCAGGCAAGGATTTAATTGCCACAGCAATCTTTACTTAACCCAGCTAATAGCAGCTTCAAATGATCATTAGGTGATTCAGCAGTTATTCCTAACTGTGGTAGAACTTTAGAAGTATTAATGCTAGTGGTGGGAATGGTGGGAATTTATGTAAAACAGGCCTTACTAAATGCCTTACATTATATAAGTCAAGTGCCAGTTCCCACACCTCCATATACAGAATAGTGGAACAATCTCCAAGATGTTTTCTCCTTCAATCTTATTAATTTCTGTACATTAATGTAATAATTACTGTGATAATAAGTCTCCCCATTCTATTTCATCTCATCCTGTGGCTACATTTGTGTGTACTATACTCAGTCTGTGAAGAAGTTTGCCATTTTAAAATACAGCATCCTTTTAACAAACAGATGAAAAATGTTCTAAGACTTTTGTACATCCATGTCAGAAAGCTTCCCTATCATATCTAGATTTTTTTTAAAAAAAGGAAGAATTCTTGTTCTTTTCACATGCATATAGGATTAATCATCTTTTTATTATCCCTATTTTTCCCCCTTTTGGCTGGGACAATTGTTTTCAAGGTTGGCTTCTCCAAACATCACACCAACTGAGGGCTCAACTGTGGACATTTGGAAACAGCTGCTTCAGCAAGAATCTTATTTACCCAGAATTGAAAACAAGAAAACATGCTAACAAACGCAATGATAATAATAAAAAAAAGTCCTCGATGGTGCGGAAATGGATAAATTAACCATGGAGCTTAAAGACAGAGAGGAATCAGAGTATTACAAGAGTTGGAATATGTGGTATCAATGGCTTGAAACAGGATGTAAAATTGATGCATAAAGATGATATAGAAAGTACGTTAAATTGAAAATTATATACATTTATAAATGTGATAAAACTTGTTAAAGGATAAAAGGAATATGTAAATACATGTAGATATGCTACATATATGAAGAATAGATTAAATCGATGTTAATGAAGAACAAAAATAGAATATAGTAAAAGATACTATATATTTAAAGATGTACATAATGTATGAAATAATAAGCCATAGATTTGAATTATGAAATTTGAATTGTTACCAATAGTTGAAAGCTGTAAAAATGGAAATGTGCTTTTAAAACTAAAAAAAGGTTGAATAAAAGAGTATTTAAAAAAAAGGAAACAGCTGCTTCAATACATTTATTACAAGGCAATGTTCGGGGGCAAAAGGCCACTTCACAGGGATACACACTTTGCAGGGCGACTCAGAAGTTCCTAGTTTAGACATGGAAAGGAGCTGCCTTTACTTAATCCAATAGAGGAAAGAAACGATAAGGAGAGGGAGGACCTTCAAACGGCTTTACAAGCATTCCCGTAGGATTGTTGCTGTACTTCAAATGCTCGTGAGGAATTGAGAATTGAAACCCAGGTGCAGCTCTCCAACAGGAAGAAAAATAGGAATCCCCCCCCTTCCTTCCCATCTTATTCCACCACCCGATTCCCACGTCTCCCTCAGCACTTCGCGCCTATCTAGGCAATTTGCGGGCAATTCCCCCCCCCCCAACTCTGCCCTTCTTCCAACCTCGGCTTTCTTCCCAGACCAAACCACACCGTCGCCCCGACACTCACCGGTCCGCTTGCCTTCTTCCCATTTTACCCAAACCCCAGCGCGGCGAGATGGCCAATGGCGCCGAAGCGATCCGCGCGTTACCGGCCATCTCAAAACTCCCGCTATTGCAGCGGCCGAGGAAGCCCAGGGAGAGATGGGCGTGCCCTGCGTCCTCAAAAGCCATTAGCTCCCTTCTCCGAAGTTTCGCTGTGAGTTCGCTCGTTTGATTCGCCAGCCTTAATGGGACGCAAAAGGCCGGTGATGCTAGTCCCTCCCTTCTGATGAATGCCCTAATAGGATACACCTGGCTTTGGCCAAAGCTCTCTGCTCGTTCCCACGTGGAGCACCTTTCTGTGCTGTGAGGACCGAATGCAAGGTATTTGCAAGGCGCTAGCCGGCCAAGCATGCTGCGAGATAAAAACATCGCTACCATCAAATATACGTGAATAATAAGAAAGTGAGAGGCGCTGAGGAGAATTAGGGGCAAAATAAAATATTTCGTCACAGAATTCTAATAGTTTCCCTCTGTACTTGAAAAAAAAAAATACAAAGATACACCTGAAAAGGGGGGGGGGGGGCAAGTCTAAAAGAGGTTCAGAAGGATAAAAAAATAATTATGTCTATACTTTTTGCTTTATAAAGGAAAATCCAATGGCAAAACCAAGCAAATAATTACATTTATACTTTTTGCTTTATAAAGGAAAATCCAATGGCAAAACCAAGCAAATAATTACATTTATACTTTTTGCTTTACAAAGGAAAATCCAATGGCAAAACCAAGCAAATAAATCTAAAAGGACAACTTTCTGAAATAAAGGGCTGTCCTTTGTAAGTCACTGTACTTTAAAGGCAAAGGAGACCTTTTGACTGATTAGTAACCATGAAATTGAGATAAAGCCTGGTCAGGTTCAAAATATCTCAAATAAACTGCCCAGAATGTGTTTGAATAAGTGGCCTTAAAAACCTTAGTAAACAAAGTTTCTGAATACAGGTTGCCTGATGTTTTTGAGCTTGCCTTTCGTCATTGTAGCTTGTAATTCTACCTTTCCAGAGGTACTGGTCTGGTGGACTTATAGTTTTATGTAAAGATTTACAGTTTTATGTAATTTGTTGCCCCCAACAATTTATAACTCAGACATAGATTTCAGAGTGGAGCAGTGGATCTATTGAACTTTCCAAACATTTTCCTTTCATATAAGTGCACACAAGATACAGAAATTAAATTCAGTTATTGGAAGCTGTTTAGACCCTACATTTTTGAAGCATTCCCCACCCCAACATATCAGGGTTCAAATTGGGTAAAATAGTTTTTCCAGTCTGGTAATTTCTAAATATGCTGGACTACAGATTTTAAAATTTCTAGCCAGAATGGTTGATAAGCAGTCCAATCTCTCAACCTGCCTAAACTCTGGGGAGCTTAGTGGTCTCAGTGTCCAGTCCCTATTTCAGTGCAAGGATCTAGCCAAAAGCATCCTCAACAAATGTCTACTTAGCTTCATTTGTTCCCCTATAGGAGAGACCACCACTTCTTTGTTTTAATACTGTGATATAATTGTTTCTGTTGTTGGGATTCCTTTATCTTAAAGGCTTTACTATCTATTTTTTAAAACCATTGCAAATCATCTTTGTGAAGGAGTGGGTACAAATTTGAAAAATGAAAAATTTAAAATCTATAAAAATAAGTACATTTATCAGTGGGAGAAGTTTGCCTTGAACAGAAGATCTCTTTCCTACATTGCTGGTATTTAAGTTAGGCCTGGACAGCATCCGTTGGAATGCTTCTTGCATTTTTGATCTAGTGTAGAGCAAAGCCCTTCATTTAGTAACCTGCAAGGTATATTGCAATATAAATATCCTGAATGGAAATCAGCTGCACTTAAGTTAGTCAGTGCTAATGTAATGTAGTCCAATGCTAATGTAATGTCATCTTATTTTATTAAATTATTTGCATAGGTCTAAATCCAATTAAGTCATTCATAGTATTGGCTTCTGACTTCCATCATTTGCTTTGGAATGTTAATTATGAAGAAGCAGGATAGAAATTTTGAGATATGTAGTATCCACTTCAGAACATTCCAGAAGCTGGTTATGTGGATCCCGTTCAGTCAGGATTCACACCTTGTCATGGGTCCGAGACAGGGGTGCTATTCAACAGGTTCTGGAGAACCAGTAGTGGAAATTTTGAGTAGTTTGGAGAACTGGCGAATACCACCTCTGGTTGGCCCCAGAGTGGGGTGGGAATGGAGATTTTGCAATATCCTTCTCCCAGGAGTGGGGAGGAAATAGGGATTTTGCAGTATCCTTCCCCTGGAGTGGGGTGGGAATGGAGATGTTGCAGTATCCTTCCCCTGCCATGCCCACCAAGCCACGCCCACAGAACCAGTAGTAAAAATAAAATTGAATTCCACCACTGGTCCGAGACAATATTAGCTGCACTAGGGGATCTTCATAGGCACTTGAATGAGGGTAACCTCTGAACTGCATTTAGTATCATTGGCCATGGTATGCTATAAAGCTAGGGGATCGGGACACAATTCCACAACAGTTTCACATGATTGCAAATCTCCAGTTAGTAGAGGGAAAGGTATTCATGCCTCAGGTTGTTCCAATGCAGAATACAATATAGTCTCTCTCATGTTATTCAAAATCCATATAAAACTTATCTATTGAGAAAAATGGCCCTGGTCACATGATGACTCACTCAATGACTGCATTACTTCTGGACCCAATCGTAGTCATAAATCAAGGACTACCAGTATTCTAGTACTTTGGACAAGAAACACCAAAGTATTCCTACCAGTTGGGAATGATGTGGTGAGCAAAGTTGAATGATTTCTCTTGCCATATTGAAGAGTCCGAATGTGAAGCCTATCATTTAAAGCAGGATCTCGCGGGCCTCTTCTGTTTCTGTGGAGATAACAGATACACTGATTTTTTGCTTTTTGAGAATCGCTTAAGGTTCCACATCTTTCTGTGTTTATTGTACATCTGCTGAATTCAGCTGGTCTACTGTTGCAGGAGGTCATCCTGAAAAGGGGGAATGAAATTGCAAAGCAGGGAAAGGTTTAATTTTGGAGAGAACATAGTGCCAGTGTAGTGGTGTATTTTGAGTTCAGATAAAATTAAAATCTCTGTTGGGGGTTTAATCAGGCCAGCATTTGTATAAAAATTGGGAAGTATACAAGAATTAAAGAAGGAGCAAACTTATCTTTAAAAACAAAAACGAAACGATTTGCATCCATCAGCATTTGCTATAAAAATGTCGGGGGGGGGGAGAAAATGTAAGGGGCAGTCTTTTTATCTTCCTCTTGCACTAGACCTGGAAGAATCAGCCCTCCGCAATCTGGTGTTTTATCAATGTTTACAAGCAGATCTTTACTACAAAGTATATTTCAATTAGAGCTTTGCTTCTGCTGACATCAAGGACAGGCCTATATAATGCTTGCATATAATGCAGTGTTTGCCACTGCCTTTTTTTCTGTACTGTGTTTTCAACCTCCAATTCTAGCTCTCAAACCTGGAATTTCAAGGTGATCTCCCATCCAAGTACTAACTAGGTCTAACCTTGCTTAGCTTTTTCAAATCCACCAAATTTGTCAAGGGGCTGGAATCTAGCTACATTTTACACGGATCAGTCTATATTGTGGCTTTGGCAATAATAGAGGGCTATTGTTCTTCCAGAGTGATTTTTAAATTTACTTCCCAATCTGGTCTACAGCTCTCAGATTTCTGGTGTCTTCCATTCAAATACTAACTGGGTTCAATCCTTTTTTGTTTTTAGAATCAGCCAAGGTCAATTGCCTCCAGCTAGCTCAACTTTACATAGATTTGACTATGCCGTCTTAGAAATAATAGGGAAACAACTTGACACTATTTCAATTCTAGCTTTTTTAAAACTTTCCAATCTACTTTATATCAGCCCTGGGATTTCCTGGGGTTCCCATTCATCCCTACTTACCTTTTTTTTTTAGATGAATCATTAAATACTATATCCTCCCATAATCCCTGCCAACCTGGTGAAAACACATGTGAGAATTTAGTTTACACTTTTCTGACTGGAAAATGCCCAGTCAGAAAAGCCCTCCTTTGATTTGTTTCCTATCATATATATATATATATTGCTGCTGCTGCTTAGTATTTTCCCACAAGTGCAGAGTCTGGTTTCCCCCCCTAGATTGGCGTGTTGATCCATTGATTGCAACAGGAATCGACCAGTCATCTTGTTGTTTCATCATTTCCTTCCCTTAATTGGGTTATTAAGGGAAAACTGCTAATTTGAACTAGAGCAGAGCAAACAAGGTGGTCTCCAATCTTGCAGAGAAGGAAAGGTAAATTACGGCGCCCTCAGATTTGATAAGGTGCCATTGCCTTCTGCTAAAAAGCTCAGTTTTTCAAAGCAGTTAATCTCTATATATGTGGGAGTGAACTGGGAGAGTAGAAAAGAGAGCGGCCATCAATGTTAATACTACCTCTATTAAAATCTACAATAGTAAAAGATGGCTTGGAACAGAGGAAGTTTTAGGAACACAAATGTACTTGTCTGCTCATGCAAATAAAAAAACCCCCATGATAGACTGCTGCAATTATGGGTACTAAAAGTTAACCCATGGTTGTTCCTGTTCGTAATGGAGATGCAGATTAGAGAAAGTCAGGCAAGAGAAAATATGGCAGTTTTTGGATAAAAATGCACTAATGAGATGCTCCCATTCATCTGGATGGTTCAGAGGCAGCATTTGACAGCTCTTCTGCAGATTTAGCTACTAAATTAGGCATGGTCAGTGTTTGAATGGGAGACCTCAGGGCAGATTGGAGAATTGAAAGAAGGCAACATCAAACCACTTCTGAATTCTAGTCCAGGAATAAAGCTTGGAAGATATATACCCAGTGGATCATGCGTGTTCAATTTTCACTCTGTTACCGTATAAAAGAATTCATCTCTCTAGAAACTTTTTCTTGATGACAACTCATTAGTTGCCACCAGAAGATTTTGTTCAGGTACACTTTACACCATTCAGTGGGGTAGCTGCACAACTAAACAGTATCCACAACTGATTATTCCAGTGTACTCTGGTGGATAGCAATGTTCGCTGTTATTTTTAAAATGCAGTGGATGGATTTTGATAGGCTGAGTACTTTGGCTCAAAAGCATAGGAGACAAAAACTGAGTCATACATTCTTGTAAAAAAGTGAACTGTACAATAGCACACACTGGCTGGTATCTTAGAACATTTAGCATTTCCTATTTTTGTGTTAATGATTAAGCTCAGGTGTCATTTCCATTTTTTCCACTCAAGCTAGAAAATATTCCGCCATCAGTTTATCAAATTCTATTAATACCACAACTGACATCTCCCAACTTACTTGTAGGTCTGTTCAATTTATGCAGCTAAGCCAAATGTAGCCCACTCACTAGCAAGCTGCAATGGTGTTATAAGAGCTTAACAAAACAGTGCAATTGATGAACATCTGGCAATCCATAACACATGTTTAGTGGGCTTTATTCTGCCACCTCTAAGCAGAACCATAAGACTCATTTACATAGGTGCTTTACCAGCTTTTCCTTCAAGAGCCAGGATCAAATCACATTGGCATAAATTGGGTTGCTCTACAGCATGCCCTTAATGTGCATCTGAAATAGGGCTGCTACTACTCAACATTGTACAATGTTTGGTTCCCTAGCTAAGTTCTGACATGTTTTGACTCCTTAGCTAGCTAAAATAAATTCTCCAGCTAAGATTTCAATCCCATTCAGTATTTTCAATCATGGGAAAGGGAGCCATCAAGTACTATTCAGAATATCTGTCTTAAGGGCTTTGTTCACCTGCCTTTTCTATATATATTTTTTGCTAAAGAATTGACTTATCAATCTTCTGGGCTCAAAATGGCAGCCAAGAGTTGGAATTTTTCACCCTCTATTGGTAGTGAGGATTTCTGCAGACCCAAGTATAGCTCTTAGGTAAGTGTTTTTAAAGAATTGAGAAAGAGGGTTTAGTTCTGAAGTAAAGACTCGATAGGTTGATAGATCAATATTTATTTTAACATGCAGTGAATAAAGTAGTGATGGGAGTTGGGTTTTCAGAGTCCCTTTGCAGCCAAAATAATATTCCATAAAAGGTACAGAATCCCCTGTGCCTGTCCCACAGGGGATCCCCCTGGGACACATGGAAAGAGAGAAAAAAGTAAGAGAGACTCATCTGTTGGGACACATTTTTTGCCTAAGCTATTTCCTTTAAGGGTCATTTAGGCCTTAGGAAGGGAAACAGGTAGAAAGTCAAGAAGGAACAAAAAAGGTGCCGAAGAAAAAGGTACAATGAAATGAAAAGCCAAATGACTCTGGCTGTGCCCCTGATAGGTCCTCCCTGACAGTTATGATCATGCCCTTCCCCACAGAGCAGGATTTATTTGTTTATTTATTAAACTGATATGCCACCCACCTTGCTGTCAAGTGATTCTGGGCAGCTTACAACAGCATATGGCTTTTCAGGTCAAAGGATATTTTCCCATATAAGCATCTATCCCCTGCCCTCTCACTGGAGCCTTCCAGCCAAAAGAGTGAGCCAGCCACTCTTTCATAGGGGACTGTACAAACTAGCCTGTGGGGTTGGATAAACCATGATATAACTAACCATGAATTGATGCATCATGCCAAACAAATGTTTTTTTTTCTCTCTGAGCCATTTCTGTGTGGGTAGAGTGCCCTTAAGGGATGACTTTTCTCATTAACCTTTACCTGTAGTGAATTAAACTGCCGTTACCATCTTATTGCAGTGCATGGAGGCTGTGAGGATTTGGATAGGGAACAACAGGTTTCAGTTGAACCCTGCAAGGTTGAGTGGCTTTGGATTTGGGGACCTGCTGTTTCTAGGACTATGCTATACCTTCCTATTGGATAGGATCACACTGCCCCAGACACCTCAGTTTGTAGCTTTGTTGTACTTCCTCCCTGATTTACAACTCCTGGCTGATAAGCAGGTGGCAGTCATGACTAGGAAGGCCTTTGTTTGTTTGCTTTTTGTCAGTTGCGCCCATTCCTGGATCAGCAGGCACTGCTTATAGTCACTCATGCTCTGGTCACCTTCAGATTGGACTAGTGCAGTGTGCTCTACAGGGGGCTGCACTTGAAGAGTATCTGGAAGCTTCAACTGATAGAAGATGCAGCATCACAGGCAGTTAAGATGCATTCCTAAACAGCACATATTACATTTTTGCTCCGTGGGGCAAACAGGTGGGACCTCTTTGCTTCCAGGTGCAAGTCAAAGTATTATTTTTTTTTAACTGTTAAAGCCCTTCATGTCATGGGACTGAGCTATCTGAAGGCTGATCTCTCCCCACTTATATCAGCCTGCCCATCACATCTTGCAGAGAAAGCTGTGGGAATCAGCTGTTAGGAATCTACAGTTTGTGGGATCCTAGAAAATGTGCCTTCTCTTTGTTTCCCTCTTCTTTTTTTTAATGTGCAAAAACAAAATACAACACAGGGACCTTAGCATTAAATATTAACTTAGGTAGAAACCTTTAACATATAAGAAATAATTTAATGTAAAAATACCCCATATTTCCAAGTGCTCTCCCATATGGCTAGCCAATACTTTTAAATATTGATTTATATGCTGCCTTTTTGTGGAAGAAGAAAATCCAAGCCTGCCTTAGAAAACATCTTCAAATAGTACTATGTTATCTGCATTTTTGTACCATGCTGACAATCCATACAACTATGTTCTTGTCCAATTTATAAAGTCAAACCAATCATTACGCTTCTTACTGCTCTCCAAAATGGACCATTCAGCAATTATTCTTGCCACCAATTTGGCAGGTCTATTTGTACTTCTGATCCTGGAGCTGTTTTCCCAACAATTTCCCTCTCTTTAGGGAAAAAACAAAGAATAGAACAGAACTTGCCAGTGGTTTGCTTCTTCTCTACATCCTCCCTTCCATCTGTTTGAGAATTATTATGATGTAATGATCAAGAGGTTCAATGAAGGCCAAGGTGGTCTGACTTCAGAACCACCCTTAAGTAAAGAAACATGTAGCATGACTTCCAACCAATCCAAGCAGTGGTGGGTTTCAAAATTTTTTACTACCGGTTCTGTGGCTGTGGCTTGGTGGGCGTGGCAGGGAAAGGATACTGTAAAATCTCCATTCCCACCCCACTCCAGGGGAAGGATACTGCAAACTCCCCATTTCCTCCCGATCAGCTGGGACTTGGGAGGCAGAGAATAGATGGGGGCGGGGCCAGTCAGAATTTTTACTACCGGTTCTCTGAACTACTCAAAATTTCCGCTACTGGTTCTCCAGAACTGGTCAGAACCTGCTGAAACCCACCTCTGAATCCAAGCATATTGCAAACCCAGCATAAGGTCTGACAAAACAAGTTGGCTGGCAGTGCTCTTAAAAGATCTCGACTGGGTTGGGGGTCAATGACAGTTTGACACACCTGTGACTTGGAAGGACTTGCCCAATCATAACATACTCAAAATTTGAATGGGTTGGTTTTTCTGGGAAAAAATCCCTGCCCTTTTTTTCCAGCACAAGCAAGCCCAGCCATTTGGAATCTAACAGTTTGCAGGAGTGGTGTGCAGCATTTTGAATTCAGACAAAAAGAGGAAAAAAAGTGCATTGGAGCACACGGGGGCGCTCATGTAGCATTAGTAACTCCTGATAACAGCTGCCAGCTGCACCATCCAGAAATAGATGCTTCTGGTTTAAGGAATTACAGAACTTATAGTTGACAGCATGCTGAAATTCCTCCTTCCACGTAACTATTTAAGGTGCACCCTTTTGTCCCTGTCTTCCTGTCCATCCCCCATCCCAGGATTTCAGTCAAGATCTTGTTTTCATGCTGAGCTCAAGCTGGAGAATGAGGAAGAGAATGGCAATAAGATCATCAACACATATCAAGGCAGAAGAAGGGGGGAAATATAAATAATTTGGTGGAAATTTTATTTACATGAAGCTACTGTTCCTGCATTTGTAAATGAGCTTTTGATTATGTGTTCCACTAATGTAGCCTCTCTTTCTCCCTGTCTGTCTCTCACACATCATGCTTTGCGATTGAAATTCAGTCATGAACACTCTTCAGAGCACCAGAGTACAAAATCATTTATCACAGAGAATAAGTTTCCTGTTTATAATTTTGTTTCTCTTCACAATTAATTAAGCTGGATTTTTCTAAATATTTGCAGGGGACCCCCCCCCCCCTTCACAGTATAATTAAGTAAATTCAACAGTTCAGGAATTATTTGGAAGCTGTCGACAATACCCCATGCCAGTCTTGGCCAACATAAACTCCCAACCAGTGGCTTTGTGCATCTCGCTACTAAGCCTTGAAGAAAAAGCAGTCCTGTGTCTGCCCACCAATACTAGGGCAGTTGAATCATCAGGAAGGCAGGAGAAGCTATCATGTATTTTAGCCAGGCACTGATAGTCTGTCTAGAAACCTGTAACCTGTTTCATGCAATTGGAGATTCTAATAGTGCCTTCCTTAAACTTCACCCTTTCAGATACATTGGCTTTTAACTTGTGTAATACCCCACCCAGCCTAGCATTGATGGTGTAATCATGTTCTGTGAATAGAATCTACCCTGATCCCACTAGAATCCAAGCAGAGAAAATTAGATCACTTGAACGTATCTTGTTTTCAAACAGGAGCACAGGGATAAATCTCTTTTGGGATGCCTTCTGGTGGTATCCCATCGTCTTTTTCCACTAGATGGTCTCCTTATTTAAAAAAATAAATAAGCATCTACTCTCTCATATAACATTTCATACGGAAGTGAATGGGTTCTTCTCTTTTTCCCTTAGTTTCCATTTCTTCCCATTTTTTTTCCTTACAAGTAGGAACAGCATTTACCACTATGCCGTTTCTTTTCTTTTGTTTTCTACTTTTGAAGATGGTGACAATAGAACCTCTTGAAATTTTAGCCCTTTTTAAGCATTGAAAAAAATATCCATTGGAAGAAGATGAAGATACATGTTGAATATAACCCTTTAGACCAGTGTTTTTCAACCTTGGCCGTTGGACGATGTGTGGACTTCAACTCCCAGCAGAGCTGGCTGGGGAATTCTGGGAGTTGAAGTCCACACATCATCCAGCGGCCAAGGTTGAGAAACACTGCTTTAGACCCTTTAGGATCTCCCTATCTTCATGGAGAAGATCTGGACGGAGGCTGAACCTGATTTACCCTCCGAGAGATCATGAGTATGCAGGGTTCCAAATTTTGTTGTCCGGTTTCCTGATTCCACTGAAGTTTATAAATGATTTCATAAACACAGGAATTGTAGGGTGAAGGGCTGAATACATCAACCAAGTTTAATATTTTTGAAGGGGAAGGAGATTGATTCTAGAAGGTCCATGGAATCTGTCTCTGCAATTGTGGTTAATCAACACAGACAAATATCACTACCACTACAGAGAAGTTAGCATTTGGTGCTCAATATTGGCTTTCTTCCTTCTCATGTTCTATTTTCCCAAAATACATTTCAAAGCTTTTTTATTTTAACAATTCACACACACCCCTTTTTTCATATGAAAAAAGTCATATGATCTAATACTCTGTGGCATGTTGGTATGTGTGTTGTGTGCATGTTGGTGCGTGTAACAAATGTAATGCAGATGAAAAAAATCAATTAGCAACCAACCCTAGACTCATCCTAATACATGCATGTTTTTTTTTTTTTTAAATGTAAGAAAAGTTATCTTTGCGGTCACATAAAAAAGCTCCAGATCTTTTCCTCTCTTCTGAAATGTATTTATATGATTGCTATTACATATTCTTGGGGGGGAGGATTGAGAAAGAAAAGTATTATGTTCATATAGTTCTGGAATAATTTTCAGTTGTTAAACTACAACAATTTATTTAGTGACTGTTTGAATGGCATTGAAAAAAAGTGACTTCTGTCCATTTTCCATACTTACAACCATTGCAGCACCCCCATGGTCATATAATCAAAATTCAGATGCTTGGCAATGGACTCATATTTAGGACGGTTGCTGTGTGTCAGGGTTCTGTGATCACCTTTTGTGACCTTCTGACAAGCAAAGTCAATGGGGGAGCCAGAGTCACTTAACAGCCATGTTACTAACTTAACAACCGCAGTGATTCACATAACAACTGTGGCAAGAAAGGTTGTAAAACGGGGCAAAACACATTTAACAATTGTCTTGTTTAGCAACAGAAATTTTGGACTCAGTTGTGGTTGCAAGTCGAGGATTACCTGTACTGGCTAAATGCATCGATCCTGTATTGCAGTATTCACAGAATGATGAAAGATACCAAGGTGTATTTTTGTGGTTTATTTGCCCATTTTCCTACCCACATACCTTATGAAGTTAGAGGATGGATGCCCAGAAGCTAGTCAGTCTCAGTTTTACCCATAGGACCCAGGAGGAAACTGCAAATTTGCAGAGAGCAACATCTCTAGGCCTATTTTTGTCCTAGTGCCTCCCCGTTTCTTTATTTCTCATTATTTTAACTTGAAGATTCCCACAGAAATGTGGAAGGAAGGGGAAGCATACCAAGATAGAGAAGCTAACAGCCAGAGTCTTCCAGTCAAACTCAGCCCATTTTTGTTGCAATGCTCTAATGGATGGCTAACACCTACCCACCCTATCTGTGACACACTAAAAAAAAAAAAAAGGAGGGCAGCAAATCCAGAAGAGAAAATCAATCACCTACTTTATAATGAGTGGCCCACTTACTGATCAAAACAACACCCTCTGGCAGTAAATTGATTAGATGCCATGGACATGGAGGCAAAATAAGAATTGGTAGTAGTGCCAGCAAATTATATGCTAGCACTATTTAGTGCTGACTGAAAAATGAATGGGTAGTTCTTTAGGCAAGGCATGTGAGAGAATGAGGGACTTGGATATGTTTAGGCATGAGAACCAATGACAGAAATGCTAACATTGTTCAAATATGTGACCATGAATCATAGAAAAGGAAACCATGTTGGCCCAGAAGACAAGATACACTATAGAATAATGGTCTTAAATAGCAGAAAGAAAGATTTCAGTTCAGTGTAGAAGAAACAGGAGCAGCAGTTCAACAAGGACAAAGACCGAAGGAATTAGTGGCCTCCTTCCTTTCAAGATAGCAGAGGTTCAAGCAAAGGTAACATAGAATTGAAGGGAAATGCTTTAATTTGGAAATCTGCCTTAAACAATAGATAGGCCTTTTACCTTGGAGTCCCTAGGAATGAATGTGATCAAAAAAAAAAATTCTTTTGGGGGGAAGATTGGGGTACACCACGTTGATGACCTTCAGTTGAGCTGCAATTAGAGATGTATAGATCAACTTCTTCTAGCTAAGTTCTCTGTGGGGCAGAGGTGTTGAGAGTTGCAGTCCAAACTTTCCAGGGAGTAGCAGAGCTTGGGGAAGGCTTCTATAGGTATCTGTCTAAAAGAGAGATATACTAGCATATTTTAAGCACCCATCATCATCACACTGTTATAGCCACTGTCAAGCAAGTAACCCCTTATTCTAGTTAAGCATTGTCCACATTCTGAAGAAGTAAATCAGTTCAACAGCACTGAACAGCAAAAATCCTTTCCCCAAAAGATACTTTTTGGACCAATCTAAATCTTTAGTGAAAAACATTTTTTTTCATGTCAGTTCAGTTCTACTAGTTCTACTGAGCTAGTAAGTACTAGGGGGTAGCGTGCACAAAATCACAATAGGGTTCATTTCTGCACAGATCAATATATGTATACGCTACAGTTAGCGACACATTCACAGTCAAAGTTGCCTTTTGTATGATTTTCTTAGGAATTTTGCCAAGCACTTGTTTATGCAAATGTTTCTGTGTTACTCATAGCGTTTCCTAAACAACTGAAAAGTTTTGTCGTGTACATTTGGATCTCAAGCATAACACCTACTTTTCTGCAAATTGATACTGCCTCCTCATTCCTGCTGTCCTTTCCTTAACAGTTTTGAATGCCATTTTTCCTGTCTTTCCATGGCTTACCCTTCTAGCCATATCTCTGCACATCTCATTCTAAAACAAGCAATGAACATATAATTTTAATGACTGATTTCAACACATCTTCAGCTCTCTCTCAGTCTGTGCCAGTTGGAGTACATAATGCTCTTATCTCTCTTTTTTTTCCTCCTGCAATCTATATTTTCTTATGATTCTACTTTAGGCCAAGTATATTACAGAATGTATGCGTCAGAATGACCCAGAAGATCATCTAGTCCAACCTCAGTTCACTTCAGTTCAGAAATCTGCTACTCTAGCCTCTCTAGCAGATAGCCATGCAAGCTCTGCTTAAATACATTATTGAATAGTTCTTACCATGGGGATTTTTTTCCACAACTTTCAACTGAAATTTCCTTCCTTGCATTTAAACCTATCGTTCTTTTGCTTTCTTCTGGAATGACTCTAAACAGTTCTGCTCTGTCTTCTACATAAAAGCTCTTCAGTTGCTTGAGGACAGCTATTATGCCCCCCCACCAGCCTTTTCTTCAGGCTGAACATACCCAAGACCTCCAAACATTCCAAGTAATGTTTATTGCTTCTTCCAAGCTATATATTTTCTTCATTGTCCTAGACTGGATGTGATCTCTCAACGAAGACTTTCATTAATAAGTTGAACAACATGTGCCCTAAAGGCAGGTCTTTTATATACCAGTCAGTGCTTCTCTCTTCCATTGTCTCGTCCATCTCACAAGCCCCTGTCTCTTAATCCAAATCAAGATTTCAGCCAAGCTGGCTGGTTGTGCAATTGTATAAGGTAAATAAATAATCAAAATTAACCATGTGAAGCTTGACATTTGAAGCTTTATTATAATTTCAGGTTATATATGAACCTCATGCCACTTATAACTTGCATGACCAAACAGCTGTCCACAGTCTCAGGCAAAGAAACTTACTCTTTCCAATATGATTAAGCAAGCAGATAGGTGGTATCTTCCTAATCATTTTTTAATTGATTGAGCAGACTGCTGACCGCAGTTTTGATACTTCTCTTGAGTCTGCAAGGTATGAGCATCACCTCTTTCTTTCTGTCCAATCCTTAAGCATTTATTATTATTTTATTATTAAAGGCTGAATTTTTTCATGCCTCTATGTATATGCATTCCTTTTAGGATATGGTGAAGGTTTTCCTATTAAAATAGGAGTTTAGGGATCAATCGGGTTAAATCAAAGAACTGGTCAATAAATCCCATTATAATCAAATGAACTAGACGACAATCAAAACGCATAGGAAATGCTCTGTGAGATTCAAAGTTAATTGGCACTTTTTATTCATGCTAATTTAGGACAAAATTTATCTTGTAGCTAGACAGAGAAAAAGGAGATGGTTGGCACAGGAATGCCTTTGTAAGCAGATTTAATTCTACACCTACTGCTTTCACCTTTTTTCTCTCATCCTGTATCAGATGATTCCTGTCATCAATACTAGATTCTCTGGGAGAAAAAGGGACATAAAGCAGGCTGAATGTTTATGGCAGGGTTGTCTGGATGGGTGTATGGAAGTGTGACTCTCAAAACAAAGGCCCTCAATTGATGAGGCAGAGAAGGCTGCCTACCCATTCTCTACTGCCAGGGGGTTTGACCAGAGCAATTAAGCATTTGCACTGCTATGGTTTCCAGTCTTTGATATCACTTTAGGAAGGCAAAGGGAAAACAAGATATGTGTGTTTATGGGCTTTGACAGTTGCAAGATGGAGATGGAAAGGAAAAGAAGGGTGTGAAAAAGAAGGGGTAGCACACTTATGTCTGACTTCTTACTGCTTTCATGTGCTCTTAATTTAAATCACACCCAAAGCAGCCTTCTGATTATCTCTGAAGGGGACAAGTCTGTCTTACTTCCTCAGACATAAAAATGTAAAATACATTTTTATGTCTGAATACATTTTAAATATACAGTATATTTTCATATTGATTTGTTTTCTGTCTTGTGCTGTGGCATTCATTTCAAATCTAGAGGTAATATAGCCCTTGCTGAAATAGATTGTAATCCCTGTTTAGGGGTGAGCTATCTAAGCATGCTTCAAAAGTACATCTTCTTCTGAATTGAGAAATTTCTTTTGCCTAGAGATAAGAAATCAAACACTTCATTATTAATTTGCTGGAAGTTCCAGCTTCTTGGCAGTGACCTGGAATGAGGCTGAAAGGGGCAGTATTTAAATAAAAAACAATTTCTATAAATAATATCTTCTCTGAAGTGACGATTAAGGAGCATCCTGTTGGAAGCCTAGCCTGTGGTGGCACATTCAAATGTGCAAATTGCCCCATTTATTTATTTAAATCTATCCTTGCTTATTATTTTTTAAGTTCTTTCAGCCAGAAAGGAAGGTTCAACAACAGATTCCGGTGATAAAATTACGCACCACCATGTAAAGTTGATCAAACCCAAGGACTTAAAAATGAAAGGAACAAAACAGCTTCTCTGCCAACTAAAAAAATGGTGCTGTCTACTCTACTAATTAAGATAAAGCTGGATGTTGACAACTTTTCTTGATGTTTCAGTGACTTAGCAATGAACAACTTCTAAGGATTAAGATGTTACCTTATAGCTGTGATGAAATCATTCATGAGCTTACCAGACCCCACCATAAGTGGAGAACTTGTACGTGGAAGACTGAAATCTCTTCCCCCACAGTAGTGCTTATTAACCGTAGACCTTGCTGGGCTACCCACATTCTGGCATTGTTGTAGAATGACATTTTAGATTATATAAATATGCTGCCTAGGCTCTTGTACAAAGCCATGAATAAAGGAAGGGCAACATGTAGTCGATGTGTAGGCAAAGACTGCGGTTACAAGATCCCCTCACACAACCTTGGCTAAGAAAGTTGAGTTGTTTGTTATGAGTCTGGATTTTTCTATATGTACATGAGATCAAGGCATGTCATCGTATTATGAGAATGTTTGCTGATTTAGAATGTATTCCATGAACAAAGAAACCAGCAGCAAATATTCAATATCAAGCACATTTAAAATTTGCTATCTAGCATCTTCAGTTAAAAAGCCGAGAAACAGAAAGGTTGAAGGTTTGACTGGAAAGGTTGACTGAGCCATCAAAGGAGCTGGGGAGGGGGAGGTGACAAAATGTGCTTTGTAATATAACTGTCACTTTCATGTACATGTATGCAAGGGACATATAATAAATACTTATAGGTCTTCTTTACCTATCATACTAACTATATGATTTAAATGATAACATGTGATAACATAATACGGTACATGTGTTCAGGAGTACTGTTCTGGATACAACAAATGTTTCCTCAAAAAATAATTTTACCAGTTGTGACTATTTTGTCATCTCATTCATAGAATAAGATTTAACTCAGAAAAAGTTATTTTGTGTTTTTCCCCCCAAAATTAGTTCAGAAGGATTCCTTAGTGGGTCATCTGAGAAAGGGATTATCAGCTATTTTACAAAAACATTTTAATCCAAAAATACAATGTTAAATGATAACGTAAATTAAGTCCACAAAACACAAATTAAATCTGGCTTTGTTTTTACACATATCAGGTCACTGTACACCCAGGAAGTTTGAGAGACTCTGCTAATTTAAGTAAGCAACTGTGTCAAATCTGATTGATTTGGTTCTATGGATAGAGTTCCAATAAATCAACAGATTTATGAGTCCCAATTGTTTAACAATAGCAAAAGAAATGGAACTGTAGCCTTACTGTCACCTTGAAAAGTTTGTTCAAAAGGGGCAGCTGAAAACAGGAGTAAGGGAAGTAAAATCCAGTTTACTCAAAACTATATTTGTTACAAGCTCAGTCTTGTTAGCTATCATTTTTCTAAAGGTACACATGGGACTTTGATGGGATCCAGAGTTATTTTTGAGACAGAAAAAAGGCAGATAGTTTATTTTGCAATATGTACAATTCTCATTTTTAATTAAAAGAATGATTAAGGGAAGGGAAGGGAAGGGAAGGGAAGGAAAGAATATTGAATAAGCTCTTATCAACTGGGACATAGAGTTTGATGGCTAGCATGGAAAGATGTTGAGGGTATCCATAGTCCTGATATTGTTTATTAATGTTTACAGGACTTTAGAATCTGGACAACCACAAATTTAAGATAAATTCCGTTAAAAATTTCCCAAATAGAGCTGCTTTATTGCTTGCTATACTGGGTAGGCAGGGTACCAAATAAATGGCTTGGCATTGATCCAGTGGTTCAAATACATCTTAAACTTTAAAGTTTAATGTTTTCAGGAGGAACCGGAAGCGTTGTGGTGATACTGGCTGGGAAATAGTGAAGCTCCGATGGGCTTCGTGAAAACCCAGCCAGGCAAACCATTGTTGGGGGATCTTTGGACCGGAACTGTCTTGGAGGGACGGGGGAGAGAGAGAGGTGTCTCAAAAGATCAAAGAGGAGCAGGCAAGCTTCTTGGAAGGTTGGAGACAGCTCTTTTACCCGATGGTGTAGGAGGCAGCCATTATGTCCGCTACAAGCTGGGGCAATCGGATTAAGATGTGAGCAGGAGTGGAGAATGAACAGAGTATTGTTACTGGGTGAGTAATTGGCCAACTCACAGGTAAGAAGAAAAAACTTTTTAAAAACTTGAAAGAAGTCCCAACAACTAATTAGTGGCTAATTGGCATTCGGGAATTTAAGCGAAGGAACAAAGGAATTTTAAAACTGAAACTAAAGCCTTAAAAGGAACCTTTCACCAGGATTTAAAACTGGATTTGGATGAAATTAAAATAAGACAAGAAAAAAGGAGATAGAGAAGTATTCTCTAAACAACAAAAGGATTTAATTTGGAGAAGAGGAAATAATCATTTTTGTGGATTTACAAAGGGATATTTTGTGGCTGCAAGATTTGTGAATTGGACAGAGACATCTGCTGGTGGAAAGAAAGTATTGTACTAAACTTATTTATATCATCGTGAGAAAATTCTGGAAGTACTGTACGATGTTTTGTTTATATAACTAGAACGTGACTGCAAGAGGAGCGGGGAGAACAAAGACTGAAATTGGAATGGCTCAAAGGAACGTTTGAATTGGACACTACCTGGAAAGAGAAAAAGGAAAAGAGAAAAAAGAAAAAAGAGACACTACATGGACTTTGAATATGAATTATATGTAAAGGAATAATAAACTTAAAAATCCTTGCCTTTTAAATTGATAACATGGAGAATTGGGAAGGAAATAAATGAAAATAAAGATACAGATGATTACACTGGGATTAACAGTGACAGAATAAAAAAAAATCATTACACTGGGATTAGCAGTGACAGAATAAAAAAGTTGATTACACTGGGATTAACAGTGATAAAATAAAAAAGCTGATTACACTGGGATTAACAGTGATAGAATAAAAAAGATGATTACACTGGGATTAACAGTGACAGAATAAAAAAGCTGATTACACTGGGATTAATAGTGATAGAATAAAAATGGGTAAGGGGAATACATCTAAAAAAGGAAGAGAAGAGAAAGAAATGGGGAAAAGGAGGAGAAGAAGGCAATGGAATGGGAGAAAGGGAGGAAAATGTCAAGAAATGGAATTGTGGAGAAATTAAGAGAAAATAGGAGATAGTAAAAAGGAATTTAATTTTTTTTTAAAAAAGATATTTAAAATTTGTTTGAATATGCTAATTGAAGAGAAGGATGTTAACTTTAGAAATCATAAAAAGCAATTTAGAAGGAAGATACAGATTATTGTAAAAGGGGTATAAGTAAAGATAAAATGAAATGAGTAAGTAAAAAAGAAGAAATACACTATTTGATGTAAAATAGATCAGTAGATGCAATGTGAAAGACAGAATGGACTATATATTTTGTTGTTGGAAGATGTACAAATTTGAGAGAAATAATAGTAACTGTCAGCCTCAGCTTTGCCTGCTTCAGCTGCCATAAGAAACGGGGGGGAGGGACTAGTTAAGGGGCGAAGGGGGGGAAGGTGCAAGAGGGTTTTTTTTTTCCATTGTAGGACGTGTCTTCCCAAGAAACAAAAGTGAATCTCCAAAGGGGCCGGCTGACCAACTGCCCTACATTCCTGATGAATGACGTTGCCAGACGAGATGCCACCTGACCTTTGGGAGACCTTTGGATTGGATGATGGTCAATGGACGGGGGGGGGGGAGAAGCTTAGTAGATGCTATTTCGCGCGTTTTGCTCACTTCCAGCTTTACCTGGGTTGCGATCATTTCATATTCAGTAAAAGTACTAATCTCTTCAAAATGATTGAGTTTGGGTTTTTCTTTCCTGGATATTGAAGGAAGCATACCTGACATTAAGCTGGAAGACACATCCAGTCATCCCGGACAAAAACCAAGGGGACTGTAAATCCAAAATATGTCAGATCGAGAGAGTGACGGAGGAGAGCAAATGGGGGCAGCGAGTTCAACTGCAGCCGCCCTCCAAGCGGAGAAAGAGAATGCAGAATGGTTGGAAAGATTCCGTTTAGAGCCGGAGGAAGCCAGATGGTCGAAAGGAGTGGGGAGGCTGCCGGACTGGGGAGAGGAGCCCCGGGGAGTGACGACTTCCAGACCCCGTAAAAAAGAGGCAGTGTGGATGCAGGAGCAAAAGGAACGTCTCATGATGGAACAAGCCTTGCAGCTTATCCGTGATGTAGAAGAGAGCAGAAAAAAACGTGAGTCTTTTGGAATTCCTGTGGAGAAGGGGGGAGTAGGCCCCAAGGGGGAGCCAGAAGAGACAGCCTGTGGGGGAGAGGAAGAATTTGAGGAAGAAACATCCCAGGCTTCGGCAGCTCAAGGGAGAGATGCAGCCGGCCAGAGAACCTCAGCCTTGCAGGCCCCCCTTCGCAGACGTAAAAAGCCAAAAATCCCCCCCTTCCTGGGAAGTATGATGGAAATCCTAAAACCTTGGGATTTTTCCTGACCCAAGTGTGGAACCACATGCAGGATTGGGGGGAGGACTACGTATCAGAGGCTGCTAAAGTGAGAAGTGTCACGAACGTCTTAGAGGGAGTAGCTGCTGAGTGGATGGTTGTTCTCCTCAATAACAACTCCCTCTTGCTGAGAAATTACAACCAGTTCATGGGGGCCCTTAGGAGGCGTTTTGAAGACCATTTAGCTGAACGAAAGGCGAGACTCAGAATGAAGAGTATTCAGCAGGGCTGGAGGCCGGTGGTAGAGTATATCCAAGAGTTTCGTGAACTGGCACCCTATATGACAGGCTGGTCAGAAATGGCTCTTTTGGAGATCTTCAAGGATGGGTTGAATGAAGAGATATATCGAGACTGTAGAAGCATGGGGGTCCCCGAAGATTTGCATAGATGGTACATAGTAGCTGAGGATGTGGAGATGGAGCTGAGATGGAGCGAACTCCGAGGAAGGCGTATGGGGGACCAGTCATCTTCCTTCCACCGTAAAGGGACACCAAAGATGGGTGGGGGGAAGGCCGAATTCAAACCCAAGTCAAAGCCCTTCACCTGCTTCAAATGTGGGAAAGAAGGTCACCGGGCTGCCGAATGCTTCTCCAAGCCACTGCCAAAAGCTGCCGGGGCCGGCCCGAAGAAAGGCGACAAAATACCCGCCAAAACCCGCAGCACCGCCCTGAAAGGAGAAGTCGTTGAGTTCACTCCCTGAAACCAGGGTGAGTTGGGAACTCCGACCAACGATGACGACAGCGAGACGGACTCTGACTCCAACACCGACGATCGGGTGAGTCACACGGAAGAACCCTTACTCATCCCCGTAGAAATAAGGGTGCCCTCCACAGGGGCTCATGCGCAAATGTTAGCCCTGTTGGACTCGGGGTGCACTAGGTGCATAATTAGCCCCAAAGTAGTGGAGGAAATGGGACTGAGACTAAAAACTTTAAAAAGACCCATTGCAGTCTGTCAATTAGACGGTCAATTGCAGGAGGGGGCCCAGCTAGCTTTATGACCGAACCCCTTGAACTGCAGTTGGGGAATCATGTAGAGAATCTCAGATTTATTGTAGCCCCTGGCATGGAGAGACCCCTCATTCTAGGACTGCCCTGGCTTCGAAAATGGGTAAATTGGAAGACGGGGGTCCTGCGCATCCGCACGGCAGAACCAACTCCGGAAAAGGAAGCCCCCCACCGAGGGACGATATAAAACCAGAAATGGCGGCAGTAGCCATTAACTATATTGAGGGAGAAGAGAAGATTCCAAAGGAATATTGGGATCTCAAGGAAGTCTTTAGCGAAAAGGCATTGCATGCTCTGCCTCCCCATAGGGCCACCGACTGCACCATTGAAATACTCCCTGGAGTGAAGCTTCCCAAACCAAAAATTTACCCCATGACACCTCGAGAATTGGGGGAATTGCGAAATTTTATTGACAAAAACCTAGAACGGGGATTCATCGAACGAGCCAAAACCAAGGTGGCGGTGCCAGTAATGTTCCGTGAAAAGAAAGATGGATCCTTTCGTTTAGTAGTTGATTATAGAAATATGAACGCGATTTGCGTAGAAAATGTCTACCCCCTCCCACTCATGAAGGACATGTTAGCCCATTTAGGGAAGGGAAAAATTTTCACCAAACTTGATTTAAGAGAGGCATACTACCGAGTGAGAATAAAAGAGGGGGATGAATGGAAGACAGCATTTAATTGCCCACTGGGATGTTTCCAGTTTAGAGTACTCCCTTTTGGACTACAGGGAGCCCCTGCTGTATTCATGCAGTTGATCAACGAAGTATTGCATGAGCACCTGTATAAGGGGGTGTTGGTCTATTTGGATGACATTCTGATCTATTCTGACAACATGGCCAACCATGTAAAGTTGGTACGGACGGTCTTGAAGAAACTCAGAGCGGCTGAACTCTATGCCAAACTTTCTAAATGTGAATTTCACCAAGACAAAATCGACTATCTTGAATATCGTATATCGCATGAGGGAATAGAGATGGACCAGGAAAAGGTCCGGGCAGTGCTGGAATGGGCCGCACGACGCACCCATAAACAGTTACAGAGCTTCTTAGGGTTTGCTAACTTTTATAGACAATTTATCCCCTCTTTCACGAAAATCGCACTACCAATTACAGACTTGCTAAAAACGAAAGGGGAAGTAAAGCCCAAACCCTCGAAACCACTAGAATGGACTATGGACTGTCAAGCCGCTTTCGAAAAATTGAAACGGCTGTTTGTGGCTGAACCTGTGCTCAAACACCCCGACATGGAACAACCTTTTGTAGTACAAGCTGAGGCCAGTGACGTAGCTGTAGGAGCAATACTCTTGCAAAAGAATGAAAACGGGATATTACAACCCTGTGCTTACACGTCCCGTAAACTATCAGAAACAGAAAGGAGATGGGCCATATGGGAGAAAGAGGCGTTTGCAGTTAGATGGGCGCTGTTAACATGGAGACAATTTTTAGAAGAGGCGAAACACCCTTTCGAGGTGTGGACTGATCACAAGAATTTAGAAGCATTAAAAACACCACGCAAACTATCACCAAAACAGGCTCGTTGGGCCCAACATTTCAAGCATTTCAATTTCACTCTACATTACCTTCCTGGTGGAAAAAACTTCATGGCGGACGCACTTTCCAGATTGCCGCAGTACAACAGGAGGTGGTTCAACCAATGATCCCTTTGACACAATTGGCAACACCTGTTACTACCAGAGCGCAGAGAAAAACCGAACCAGAAGTCTTGGGGGATTTACTCGAAAAATTGCGAGAAGCGCTAAAAACTGACGAGTGTTTTAAGAACCACTCGAATGAATGCACACTTCGTGACGGACTAGTTTGGGTTGGATCGAAATTGTATGTTCTGACCACATTAAGAACAACCGTATTGAAATATGCTCATGATGCCAAGGCCGCAGGACACTTTGCGTTTGTCAAGACTCTACATCTTGTTAAGAGACAATTTTGGTGGCCTGCACTTAAAAAGGACATAGAGGCATATGTGGCTAGCTGTCCAGTATGTGCCTCGGCTAAAAGACCTCCAGGAAAACCCCCTAGATTACTGCAAAGTGTGGGTAGACCGAATGCCCCATGGAAGGAAATATCTATGGATTTTATTGTGGATTTACCAGAGAGTGAAGGCTGCACTGTCATTTGGGTAGTAACTGATTTGTTTTCCAAACAAGTACATTTCATCCCTTGCTCAAAGATCCCTTCAGCAAAAACCCTTGCAAAACTGTTTATTCGGCAGATTTACCGACTACATGGATCTCCGAAAAGAATAATTTCTGACAGGGGTGTGCAATTTACTTCCAGTTTCTGGAAAGAGTTTTTGAAGTTGATAGGCTCCGCCCAGGGGCTAAGTTCCAGTCACCACCCTCAGACAAATGGTGCCTGTGAAAGAACCAATGGAGTTCTAGAACAATACCTGAGGTGTTACGTAAATTACCAGCAAGACAACTGGGTAGACTTGTTGCCATTTGCAGAAGTGGCATATAATAATTCCATACACAGTAGCACCGGATTCACTCCTTTTAAGATTGCGTCGGGCCAGGATTTCGTACCCATTCCCAAGCTACCACAAGATGATCCCCAGAATCCCTCCTTGATGGATTGGATTGAACAATTAAAGAGCACATGGGCAGTGACTCGGAAGGCATTAGATGAGGCACACCGGGCCCATAAGATGCAAGCTGATAAGAAAAGGTCCCCAGCTCACATTTATAAAGTGGGTGATAAAGTCTATTTATCTACTAAATACTTACAGACTACCCAGAAGTCCAAAAAGCTGGGCCCTAAGTATGTGGGACCATTTCATGTGATTAGACTGATTAATCCAGTAACAGTTGAATTGGAATTGCCAAAAACGTTGAGACGTATACATCCTGTATTTCATGTTAGTTTATTAAAACCTGAACACTCGTCTCCCCTAAGGGCTGACCAAAGCACCCCTCCAATTCCCATTCTCATAGAGGGGGAGCAACATTTTGAAGTTAAGGAAATTTTGGACTCTAGGAAACACCATGGTAAAGTCCAATATCTGATAGCCTGGAAACATTTCCCTTTGTCTCAGGCTGAATGGGTGAATAAACGGGATGTCCGAGCTCCCAAGAAAATGCAGCAATTCTATACCAAATACCCTGATAAACCATAATTATTGTATATATTCTATTTCTCTCTCTTTTCCTTCCTCTTATTTAGGAATAACGTCTCTTCTGCAAGAGGGGCCGGATGTCAGCCTCAGCTTTGCCTGCTTCAGCTGCCATAAGAAACGGGGGGGAGGGACTATTTAAGGGGCGAAGGGGGGGGGAAAGTGCAGGAGGTGTTTTTTTTCCATTGTAGGACGTGTCTTCCCAAAAAAAGAAGGTGAATCTCCAAAGGGGCCGGCTGACCAACTGCCCTACATTCCTGATGAATGACGTTGCCAGACGTGATGCCACCTGACCTTTGGGAGATCTTTGGATTGGATGATGGTCAATGGACATGGGGGGTGGGGGAAGAAGCTTAGTAGATGCTATTTCGCGCGTTTTGCTCACTTCCAGCTTCAACTGGGTTGCAATCATTTCATATTCAGTAAAAGTACTAATCTCTTCAAAATGATTGAGTTTGGGTTTTCCTTTCCTGGATATTGAAGGAAGCATACCTGACAGTAACAAAAGAATTAATTGAAATTAAGGGGAAAATTGAAATGTAAAATTGAATAAAATGGAAATGTTAATAAATGATGCAAGTAAGAATAAAACAATACATGTAAGAAATAAAATAGAAGAAAGCTATTCTTAAGGGTTGGAAGGTTATACTAGTAAAGGATTTAAGATAAAAAAGGAATAAGTTGAAATACATTGTTAATAATTAAAAGATATGGGGAATTTTGAGAAAATAAATGAAAGAAAAGTCGGGGTTGCCTGGACACCATAGTGGAAAATAGAAAATTGAAAATAGATACAGCAATAGAGAGAGATGAAAGAGGAGTAGAGGGATGGAAGGGAGGAAGAAGGAGAGAGAGGAATGGGAAGAAAGGAAAGAGGGGAGGGGAAATAAGAGTAGGAGCGAAAGGGAGAGAGGAGGAGAGGGAGAAAGGAAAGGGAAGTAGAGAAGGAGTAGGAGAAGAGGGAAGAAGAAACTAGAAAGGAAAGAAGGGAGGGAGAGATTGAGAAGAAAGATTGCTGTACAATAAAAAAGATAAAATGGAAGAAAGGCAACCCCGAACATGCATAAATGTACTAAGATAAAGAATGAGTTACTAAAAAATAAAAGAATAAATATGAGTTAAAACAGAAAAATTAGAATTTGAGGGTGAGTTAAAATGTTGTTTATATAAATAAGCATAGAAATTTTAAGACATGATTAAAAAATGGAAAAAGGAAATTTTGGCAAAAATTTTAACTGAGTAAAATGTACTTGAATATGTTAAATTGTATAAGTTATAATATGGCCAATACTCTGTTCATAAAATATGCGGAGGGAAATGGGGGGAAAAAATAAATAAAACTTGATTCAAAAAAAAAAGTTTAATGTTTTCAGCAGGAGGAAGAGTCTACAAAATAGTTTACAGAAATAGCAAGCTTTTGCTTCCTAGACCTCAGTGCTAAGAGGATTTGCTTCAGAAAAAAGAGATTGTCATTTGCTGTACCCCAGTTGCAAATAGAAACGATGTGGCTTCCCTCCGCTTGTGCCAGAACATGAATAAATGATTAATCACAAGTTAATTCACCAGACTCCTAACCTGAAGAACTTGAATAAATAAAGACTAGCTGTTTCAGATGGCCCATTCATGTGTGCCTGGAAATAATGTCAGTTTCTTTGCTCTCTCTGTCTCTCTCTCTTTTTTTTTTTTATTCTCTGATGCTGCTGCTGCTGCTTCACATTTTAGAGAGTGAGGTAAAACTGGTGGGGAAATCTTAACTACTATTATGAGAGACAGGAAAATGTTCAGGCCTCAAATCCATCTTTGCACAATGATCCTTAACTGATAATCATCGGGGGGAGGGGGGGAGACATTGAGGATTGTGCAAAAGGCCAGGTCCTCCTATGATTTTAGTGTCATAATTAGCTTTCTTTGGAACTAGAGAATCCTAAACTCCTTTTTCAGCCCTGTCTCAAAGTCAGGCATTACATTTGGAGTCTTAAACAGATGGATGAAGAAGACATTGTAGTCTGATTGCTACTTTTATTTTCCTCATCTCTGAGGATCATTTCGTTCATTTTACTTTTCCTCTGAGGAAGTAGAACTTACATGGTTCTATAGCCTCCTCCTTTAGTTTAGTTTAGTTTATTATATTTATATACCGTCCTTCTCCTGAAGGACTCAGGGCGGTGAACAGCCATGGTAAAAACAATATACAACAAAAATTTAAAAACTTAATTAAAATAATTCAATCATTGGCCGAATTTAAAACACCCAACTAAAATCATTTTTAAACCCCTATCAAAACCCAATTTAAAAACCTTTATCCTGTCAGACCAGCTTGCTGGAATAATAGGGTCTTCAAAGCACGACAGAAGGCGCGGAGGTCGGGGATCCTTTCTATGTCCAGGGGCAGTTCGTTCCATAGGGCCGGGGCCCCCACAGAGAAGGCTCTCCCCCTGGGGGTCGCCAGCCTACATTGTTTGGCCGACGGCACCCTGAGGAGGCCCTCTCTGTGGGAGCGTATGGGTCGGTGGGAGGCAATCGGTGGCAGAATGCGGTCCTGTAGATAACCAGGTCCTAAGCCATGGAGCGCTTTAAAGGTGGTAACCAACACCTTGAAGCGCACCCGGAAGACCATCAGGAGCCAGTGCATCTCGCGCAAGAAGGGTGTTACATGGGACCGACGAGATGCCCCCATTATTACTCGCACGGCCGCATTCTGGACCAGCTGGAGCTTCTGGGTGCTCCTCAAGGGAAGCCCCATGTAGAGAGCATTACAATAGTCCAGCCGGGAAGTGACGAGGGCGTGAGTGACTGTGCGCAGGGCATCCTGATCCAGAAAGGGCCGCAACTGGGAGATCAGGCGAGCCTGATAGAAAGCCCCCCTGGCCATAGCCATCATATGATCTTCCAAAGACAGCCGTGAGTCCAGGAGGACACCCAAGTTGTGAGCCCTCTCTGAGGGGGGTAAGATCTCATCCCCAATAGCCAGCGATGGTGTCAGCTGGCTATATCGGGCCGTCGGGAGCCACAGCTACTCAGTCTTGGAAGGGTTGAGTCTGAGCCTGTTCCTCCCCATCCAGATCCGCACGGCCTCCAGGCAGCGGGACATCACGTCAAGGGCATCATTGGGGTGGCCTGGGGTTGAAATGTACAACTCCGTGTCATCGGTATACAGTTGACACTTCACCCCAAAGCCATGGATGATCTCACCCAGCGGCTTCACATAAATGTTAAACAGAAGGGGTGAGAGGACTGACCCTTGCGGCACCCCACAAGTGAGGAACCTTGAGGTCGACCTCTGCCCCCCCATCAACACAGACGGTCAGAGAGGAAGGAGGTGAACCACCATAGCACGGTGCCCCCCACTCCCACCCCTTCCAGCATGATACCATGATCGATGGTATCAAAACCCGCTATTGTAAAATTGTTGGTGGCAATATGCTAACTCTGTAAAAGTCTAAATGCTATTGCTATTATATATCACTTCACAGTGCTTTATAGCCCTCTCTAAGTGGTTTTACAGAGTCAGCATATTGCCCCTGACAATCTGGGTCCTCATTTTACTGATCTCGGAAGGATGGAAGGCTGAGTCAACCTTGAGCTTGGTGAGATTTGAACTGCCAAATTGCAGGCAGCCGGCAGTCAGCAGACGTAGCCTGCAATACTGCACTCTAACCACTGTGCCACCATGGCTCTTATGAAGAATAATTATTCACACTTTCATTGTTGTCAATATAATTTGTCCTTTTCCATAATAAAATGATGATGTATACTAATAAGTTCATGTGCTATTTCAAAGCATTTGATGCAAGAAAATCCATTGATATGAAGTTCTTGTTCCTTTATAGAATTATTTTAGCCTCACTTGCTAATGATTTTTGCTGTCTTTTAGTATGAAAAGGAAATCCAATCATGTCTACAATTTTGGTGTGGGATTGTGTTGATGGAAGAGTAAATGGACAAAACATCACAAGGAGGAGCCCTATAAAGAAAAAGTAATTAATTGACACTGCTAGACTATTTCTATTCTCACCATCTCTTATGTAAGTGTATCTCTGATGAATTCTGATATATCCAGAGGACTTATAAATAAATAGTGCATATGTAAAAGAAGAATGCTGGATACCTGTTAATTTTGGTTCTACTTGACTGTAGGCTAGTGATTAATATTTTATGGCAATCCCTTTTTTTTTCCACCCAATGCTGGCTAATCTCCAACATAAGCCTGGTTAATAATTGCACATAGTCCGTAGAATCAATGCCACAAAGCCAGAGATATTTTAGAATTGGTTTATTGTAAAAGACTATTTAAATTATGCAAAACGTTTTGGGAGGTATGCCAAATATTTAAGCTAATGTATTTGATGAAGTTGGCATTGGTCCACACACACACAGAATGTAAGCTATAATAAATTCTAGACAACCTGGGAACCACTGGGTCATTGTTTTAGGGATATGTCCTTATCTAAACTGAGAGAAAGAAACAGAGGTAAAAAAAGCAGTGGGAGCATGAGCAACTTTCAACTCCCTGTCAACTTCTCCATGGACTTTTCTTGTGGGAAGCTGGCAAGAGAGTCTTAGAAATGATGTGGTTGTGGTTGACTGCCATGGTGCAGCAGTACTGAAGCAGCCACAAAATAAGCCAAATTTCAACTTCATTGGTGAAATAGATCCTTGAGTTTGAATGCATTTTTAAAAACTTATCCCATCTCAGGTCTGTTCATTCAGAAATTTGCTCCCCTAGGATGCAGAATTTTGCCCAGCCGAAGATTACAAACAAACAGCAGAGTTTCCGTAATATGTGTGCGGATGAGCCTCTTGGTTCTTTGATCTGCCTGCCCAATTTTTAGTTTTGTATGGTTTGACTAGCTTGCCACGAGTAAGCTGTTACCTAACGAATAAGCTATTATAAATGAAGAAGATGGACTATGCGTTTTTCTCGCATTTGTCTCTTTTCCTGAAGAACTTACATTTCTCTTTCCCACATGGCTTTCCAGCAGAGCAGCAAAGATTGGGAGCTGCATACAATAGTTGTGAAAAGTATGCATTCATCTACCCTAAGATGTAGAATTAGAGGAGCACAGATTATAGGTAGATTATTTTGGGCAACAACTAACTTGGGACAAAACCTTTAAAAGAAAGAATGTGAAGTTCTTATTTTTGAAAAGGGAAGGAAAACTTAACTGATCTCTGAAGATACACCTTATGGGCTAAATTACATTTTTGTAGAGTACGTTTAATTTAAATTTTTTTCTTTTGTAATTTCAGCCCATTACATTTTCCCTTCACCTCAATTACTGCTAATGAGGCCCACAGCACTCTCATTCTGCTTCATGTATTCAGAACCATTTATCACATCTTCTTCAGACTTTTTCCTCTTAGCTTCAGTTGGATTTAAATAACCCAATTCTTTAAAAAAAATAATAATAATAAAGTTCCAAGATGAGCTAAATTATTCATTTTATTTGTTCATGAAGTTGGTGGGGTAGCTCCTGTACAAAATCATTTTTGGAATATTGTATAAAAGTATTATTGTACTGTAGACAGCAGCACATTACCAAGTAGATATTTTCTCTTCCTGTCCTATATACTGACATGTGGCTTTTCTGTGCTCTAGTTGCTTTATTGTCCTGAGTCAAGAGTTCCCACCTATCCAGAAATAATGGTTAAACCCGTTTCATCTCAGGTGATCTTTGCATCTTTTGAAATATTTTAAAATTTCAAATATTTTAAAACAAACAAACATTTATTTTCTTGGTAAATAATCCCAAAAGCTGCTGAAATAACTCTCAACTTTTTGAAATCTGTTCTAGGAAAGTAATGGATGGAAACTGACCAAGGAGAGATTCAACCTAGAAATAAGGAGGAACTTTCTGACAGTGAGAACAATCAACCAATGGAACAGCTTTGCCTTCGGAAGTTGTAGGAGCTTCATCACTTGAGACTTTCAAGAAAAGATTGGACTGCTGTTTGTCAGAAATGATGTAGGATCTCCTGCTTGAGTGGCGGGTTGGACTAGATGACCTATAAGGTCCTTTCCAACTCTGTTAATCTGTCTGTCTGTCTATATTAGTGGCTTGCCCTGTCAGTGTTGGTGGGAGTGAGGTTGGTGACTCTTTGATTAGGCTGCTGTTTACTGTTAGCTTGTTATTCAAAGAACCACGAAGATCATTCTTGTCAACAATGGCAGGACAAGCCACCAGAATATAAAATGAGAACAAACCCCTCTCTCTTCTAGGTAACTGATGTTACCTAGTTTGGTAATGAAATGTCTGCAAGAAAACAATCAAGCTCGGAAAGCACCAAGGATCTGAGAAGTCAACTCTTAAGCTAGAAATGTTTTCTTCTACTGGAGAATAAATTGTAAAAGGAGATTCTGTTGCAAATGAACCCATTTTCATATATATATATATACACACACATATATATATACACACATATATATATATATATACATATACATATACATATATATATATATACACATACATATATATATATATATATATATATATACACATACACACACATATACATACATACATATACATATATATATACATATAGCAGACCAGAATGTTCATTTGAAGATAAAGGCAAAGATATCATCAAAAAATATACTGTTTTTTTAAATACAGTGTACAGTTTGGGGAGAACTTTTTAAAAAACCCTTTAAAGAGAAAAAGTATAGGCAAAAGTTATTCTTTACAACAAGGTTTTATTTTCTTTGACCAAAAATAAAAACAAACAAAAACAAAAAACCAAAATAACAAAAAGAAAAAACCATTAAAGTTTTACAGATCTGTAATTTTCTTTTCTTTCTTTGTGGGGGGGGTTTTTTTTTTTGGACCCAAACAAGCATTTATGTTACAATATATCTCCCACATCAACTTGTAATGCTGAAAGCATCATCTGGCTTTGGATGAGGTGCTCTGCTACCACTGCAGAGAACCGATCCCCTTGCTGCTTCTACTATGAAGTGCATTGAGGACCCAGAAGCTTCATAGGAGTAAACCACATGAAGAGAGACCTGTATAGCGACACCGGCTTAACATGTGCCAACTCAGCATCAATGAAAGAGAATTGGTTGGAGCCTCCATTTGGGGTTTGCTGGCCTTGTTACCAAATTAAGATGAAATGGCTTTAGGAGCTTACTTGAGGCTTGATATGAATACCTATTTCAGGCTTCAACATCTGTTTTCATTGACCGCTGCCCACAGACATCAATTGGAGACATTTCAGTTCCCCTCTGCATTTGGACTTCACTGATTCAAGTTTAGGTTTGTCTCCAAGTTTATCCAGAAGGACCTTTCTCTTGCATTTCACAGTTTAATCAAATTGCCTTCTGTTTGTCCTTTGGAAATATTTCCCTTCCTGTTTGTGCATCTGTTATGTAATTGAATGACATAGGGTGAAAGCTTCAACCAAGGTTTTAAAAGAAGTCCTCTCAT
This sequence comes from Arizona elegans, assembly GCA_022577455.1. Taxonomy (NCBI): domain Eukaryota; kingdom Metazoa; phylum Chordata; class Lepidosauria; order Squamata; family Colubridae; genus Arizona; species Arizona elegans. The sequence goes on along the minus strand of JAKOOJ010000002.1, from coordinate 104,299,356 downwards.
TTTCAAAATGCTTTTTTGGAGCACAGTAATTCCTTGAGCCTGACATCAGTCGAAGGGTTAACAATAGCAAATAATGTCAAAGTCTTGTTTATGCCAGGAAATACATGTGGTGTTTAGCCAAATACATGAAACAGAAATAAAATGTACTTTGAAACCGCAATCTCAACTCAGCCTTTATTCTTATGATTACTTCTTATTCTCCAGCCCCAGTTCAACTTTACTAAATGCTGTTGCAGGTTGGGTTACATATTTGTGTCTATTTACCTCCACACTATAAATATTGCAAAAAAAAAAAAAATCTCTCATCATAATGGATCATTGAGAGGAAGCTAAATTTAATTGATGTAATTTTGCATTTTATGTCAATTTATATCATTTGCATAAGAATAGCATTTATAATTGTCATTTGCATAAATTTGCATCATTTGGGTAATTTCATAATTACCTCAAATATATAAATTGACATAAGTGACATAAATTACATCTGCTGTTTGGATAAGTTTGCAAATGAATGTTTTTGTCCATTGACTAAGAGAGAAATCCGAGCTAAAATTTTATCTAGTATGTCCTAATGAGGAAAGGGAACTCAGATACAGTCCCGTATCAAAAATCAACTTTATAATAAGTAGTTTCGTTATGTTAGAGATCACTCAGCAGTCTGATGCAGAAACCTGTACTTAGGGCTGTTGACATGTACAGCTTGCCACTAATCTGCCGTTTTCCAGTTGTCAACTGTGCTAAATTTTCAAGAGGTAGTTATATCTGGAAGATATATCTATTAAAAAGTCTACCATGAACATCTATAGCTTGTTAATTCAAAAGCAAAATTGTTTTTTTTTTTCAGATTAGAAACACCTTTTTAAAATAGTCAACTAATTGCACTTACACTCTTCTGAAAGTCATAGCTAAATTTAGTCCAGTTGGATATATGACTAACCTTTTCTTGGATTGAGTCCATTCAGTTTTATTAAAAATGGAAATATAAGGCTCTCTCTCCTTCTATATAGCATTCTTCGTAGATTGTCTCCATGATACTATTTGCCTGGCTGATATTCTGCAAGTAGAGATACTGACCCCCTCCCTTCCAATTAATCATGCTGGAATTCAAGGAGGTGTACTGGGAGTAGAAGGGGAAGATATTAATGTACTTAGTGGTGCTCACATAAGGGCTTGGTCAAAATATGATGACACAGTGAGAATATCATTCCACATCCCAAATCTTTAAGTGAAATGAAAATATATAGGAGTACTACTTTGTATCCAAAGATGGTGATATCCACAAATCTCCCAATTACTCTGAACTGTATTAATGTCTATTAGTAGGTAGCTAGTACAATAAATGCATTGGAAGGAAAAGCTGGAAGAAATTAAAGGCAAGAATAAATCTCTAAATATATTAGTATTTCAGAAAATTTTACATTTTTTAATAGATGCCTGTCTTCTTCCAAAACTGGAGAGAGCCAAAAACTCATTCTGCCTTGACTTGTTAAGAGACTGTCTGAAAAGGAAGCAAGCATAGAGAGTACTGAGCACATTATTGGTAAAAGCTCAAATCTACCACCACCTGCATATTAAACATAGTATTTGGTTTTTGTTCTTTCGGCTGGATTCTCCTCCATTAGACATTGCATTGCTCTTGTGCCTGCAATCCCTGGTTCTGCTCCATAATCTAATCTAGGGAGATAAGATGCAGCCCCAGTGATGAAATTGGATGCTTCCAGAAGAGTAACCAAAGCATCTTTCCAAGCCAGGCAAATTAATTCTGATTCCTGGGTTTATGCCCTTAGAAGCACCAGCTGCCTCCTAGGTGTCTTTCTTGATTAAAATTAGCAAAGTAAAATTATTTCCTCACTCCAATATTCAATAAACCAGAATCATAGTACACTTTCCACAAACTTATTTCATGTAGCTACCTTTGTTTCTGAAGCTTAGGAGCAGTTAAAGCCTTCATAGAAAACTTTCCGTGGTGGATTTAAGAGGATTCCCCCCACATCCCACAAAGATGGACATATTCTAACAAGGCTTACATAAACGTCATAGATGGATTCATTCTGTATCCATAATAATAGTAATAAAAAAGAAGTCTAAATGAGGCAACTTTAAAAGTAGCAGGAAATAAGACTGCTTCCTCCACCATTCTCCTTCCCACTCTAATATACACAAAAAAAAATTTCCTACAGATTATCTCTATTATGTATAGAAAATCTAACATATCAGAAATTTTCCCACATGGAGACTTAAATGCCAATCCTCCTATTTACAATGTATGAAAGAGGATCTTCCCAGGTTTATAATGTGAAGAGCTGCATCTCTGTGAAAGAACTAAGGTTCTAGGAGGAAGATCAAAGATGCCTCTCTTTCTTTCTCTTGGCACGGCTGACCAGATCTATAAAGTGTTGAGGGTAAAGAGATCATGAAAAGGTACTATGTATGCCGTTAGTCCATCTAGAGGAAAAAATAAGAACTGTGCCATGAAGTAAATTGAGATGCTTAACCTCACCATATGGTCATTTCATGCCTTCTGTTTTCCCCTTAATGACCAATTAGTGAAAGAATGCAAATAGAAAAGGATTGTACCAGAAGGACTACCCCTGACTGCTAATTCTCCTTCCAGCACCACTGTCAGCCAGAAGTAGAAGAAATGTTTCACAAAGAGCACACAGCTTCATGTGAAGAATGGCTTTTATGGTATTCCACTGCCACAAATATTGACTTTGAATGGATTTTAATTTAGAAGGAATTCATTTCAGATAAAACATTTCATGGTAAAGGATCAATTCTTCTTTAAACATATGGTACACTAGAACACATGAAGTAGCTAACTTGGGTCAGCTCATTATTTTTAATTGCTAAGTAGAATTTTTTAACAGTGCTTAGTATTTAATGCTAAAATATAAGTAGATAAAGCTAAAAACAAATTGTGCCATATTATTTTTGTAACAGAGAATTTTGTTCTGTTGTTCTCCTGGAGAACAAAATTACTATAATGCCTGTAATAGTGCCTCTTCTTTACTTAATACTGATCTCTTTTAGAATATTAATATATAAATAAATAAAATCCTGGCACAACTAAAGCACCTTAAAGAGAAACTTCATCAGGTGACTTGATGAAATGTTGAAGAAAGATTGTAATTATTTTGCAGATTGGAGGTGGCACCAGAGAAGCAATTTACAAGTTACTTTTGATGTTCTTTAACCAGCTTTCTAAGTTTTCATACTGCTTCAAAAAACCTTATTTGACAAAAGTTATAATGGAATGAAAGGTGATTATGGCATAAATAGAGCTATTGGAATGCAAAATATTGTGTCACTACAGGGCAGCAAACTATCTATTTGCTGCCATCTGGAGATCATTTGGTGTGGGTTTTTTTTTGCAGCCCCGATACGATAGTTCAAGATTTAAAATAGAAATGTCGTATCAATTTTAACATTTGTCTTCCCATATGCTTTATGAAGTAATAATAAAATATAAAATAGAGGTAGAAATATTTTGTGAAATGATTTTGAAAATCTGGTATGATTTATATATATATTTTTGGTATAGAACTTTTGCTGGCTATTGTAGCTTTCCAAGAAGATGGGCTAAAATTGTGCAAATTTAACAAAAATATCTTCTAATCCTGTCATGCTGTTTATAGCATGTAGTATAAACGATTATCAATTTTAGTAGGAAGAAAGCTAAATATACATTGTGCTCCATTTTGTAAATCATGTTAATATTTCAGATCCATGATAAAACAGAATGGATTTAATTCTATCAAAGAAAATCTATCTAAGATCAACTCGCATAGTGACAAAAATGAGCCAATTTGGTTTTACTACCATTGCTTTCCTTTGAGGAATCCTGGGACATTATATTATCTGGTTACAGTAATTTAGACAAGATCCTGGGAACCTTCTATATAAATTTAATAACAAAACTAATTTTAAGCAGCACAAGTTTTCCCCATTTGAAGTCAAGGTTGGGAATATCCATGAACTTGAGAAAAAGAATAAAGTAGAAACTGATCATCCACATAACTTGGCAACAGAAATGTGAGTCCTATCCACTCAGAGGCGATGATTGTGTATGATATCCCCCTGCAGTTCAAAGCCAGACATGCATCCTAGTGTGATGAGACAGTCATTGATATACTGTACAGAGATACAAAAGGGAGGAAGCAGAACATAGGCTAACTAGGCTAAAGATAGATGAAGGAGAAGAATTCCCTGATCTTAATATTGGAGAAAAAAATTGTGTGCTAATTCAGTCAGAGCCACAAACCAAAATAAGAATCCTTGTACTTTTTGCCAAATCTGTCTATGCCTTTCTATAAGCCAGAATGTTCCAGAAGTAAGGGGCGTACATAAGTGCACCAGCATGCCTACCATCTCTGTCCTAATGTTTCCTCTATTTGTATCTATTTTATGCATACTTTTATATATTACCTAATACGTTCTTGACAAATTAAATAAATAAATAAATAAAATCAGCTTGAAAAATGCACCACCATTGATCCATGTTAAGTTTAAAGAGGCAGGGTATGTTTAAAAACTGGAAGGTCTCAGGTTCCATCCCTGGTAATTCCAGGCAGAATTGGTCAAAGGGTCCACTTGAGAAACCTGGATAGGTGTTACTAGTTAATTCGGAATCAACAGCTTTGCCAATGGCTGAAAATGTATTAAGAAGCTCTTATGTTCCTCCCCAAAGCAACATTTGAAAAGCACGAACAACACCTATAGCTTTAGCATTTTCTTTTCAAGTGTTATCGGCAAGGAAAGCAAATGAACCTAAATACCCGAAATGAACCTACACATCTGAATGCTAGGAGTAAGCACCAACAATGTACTAGCAGAGTCATCCCATTATTTCATGTCACACCAGGGCCTTCTGCTGGGGGTGAGCAAAAAAAGAAAGATGGCAGCCACAACAGTGAGATTGATTCTTTGCCTGTTTTTTAAAATGTATCTTATCGGGCAGACAACCTCGTGCCACACTGTTAGCTGGGTTCACTGTCCATCATTGTTTCTTGGGACTGTTCTCTAAAAGTGCTTCTTTTTCACTGTTCCTCTCTGGAATTGAATAATGGTTGCTAGAGACAGAGGTTAGCAGATTAACTATATTGCAACTCAGCAATGAAGATGGAGAATGAAATCTAGGATAGCAGGAAAGTATTAGATATTAGTATTAGATATGTATTATGTGAGAATTGATCATAGAATGTGGTAAATGAGAAAAATAACTTTAGGAAAAAAAGAAATTAGCACAAAAGGGCCACGCTCTTTTCCTCCTTGAAAAAACGAAACAAAATAGGCTGTAGAAAAAATTAAGCAAGTCTTTCTGCATGTGCAACCACTTACACTTTATAAATTTCACATCAGAAACTCCCAGACATTTTTAAAGTGAAAAACCAAATTAGATTTAGTAACTCCAGAAGTTGTGAGTGCTCCAACACTGGAGGTGTTTAAGAAGAGATTGGAAACCACTTGTCTGAAATTGTAGTTTTTCTTCTTATGCAGGGTGGTGGTCTAGAAGACCTCCAAGGTCCCTTCCAACTCTTGTTATTCTGTTAACTGGGCTGAGGACAATTTTTGGATCTAGTTGAGCCTTCAGGAGGCTGTTAGCCTGCTCTGAAAAAGGATAATAGCATCATTTTTGCTTCTTTCTAAGGAGAATAATGCTCAGGTTCCTTAAGAAGCTTGGCTTTCTGCTATAAGAGTCAAATGGCCCTTTGGGTAAACATTTAAAATACAAGTTATTTTCAGTTATCTAAAAAGGATGAGATCATGTATCCACCTGCTGTCTTAATGGGCTTCCTGCCTTCCATGCTCAGGAAAGAAAATTCCTGCTAAAATAAACAAGAGGATGATCAAAGAAGGGATGAGTGGGTGAAATCACCTCTTTCCTGTGTTGTCTTCTTTCATGGATGGAAAAGTTACAATCTTTAACTACTGAGTTTGCTAGATTTCCCATACAAATCAGTTGGGATGTTTTTGACTACAATTCTCACTGCTCTTTTTTTTTTTCTGGGGATGTTATAGAGTGGATCAGAGTTCTATCCCAGAACATCTGGTGGCCCTCAAGATTAAAATCAAAAACAAATGTAAAAACTTTCCCAGAAGTTCCTTTTCCTAAGTCAACTCAACTTCCTCTAAAACACAAATGTTCAGTATTGGCATGCTCCCCTCTCACCCTACCAAATTAAAAACAACTTTAAAGCTCATTTAAGGAGAAGATCAGCACCAGTGTTCTCCATAAAGCCCTTACTACTAGGCTGGGAGATGCCAGCAATATACAGCTTTCTTTTGGGTAGGAGGTGTCAGGTAAGTGGAGAATTTGAGTAAAAATACTTCCCATCTCTGAGGTCAGACAACATATAGCCTTAGCACTGGCCTTTACCAATATATTAAAATAAATCTCTACACATACACACTTTCCACTCTTTCTAAACTCAGAATATGTGCCCAAGAACGATGGGTTAAGTACATTTAGGACCACAACAATTCTCTCCTTTACCACATTGATAGTGGTACTTTATGCATCAGGTTGATTTCATTAAACCAAATGTTTTTCTCACTCTTGCCCAGGCTGTCCTCCCTTCCTTTCACCCTATTCTCTTTACAAGTATGTCCCAAGATTCGTAGTTTGTTTTGTTTTTGAAAAATGGGCTAACTTGTCTAGAGGACTGCAAATGAATCCAGCAATGAATTCACTGGTCTTATTGGTCAACCTGTAGGATGGGTCCCCAAAAGAGATATTGTAAGGCCTTTCTCAATCCCTGAATCTCTCACATGATCCCACCCATGACCACCATCTTGAAATTCTTCTTTCTGGGGGGAGGAAAATGATGCTTTAAAAACCCTTAGTCTTTAGTTTATTTCTTGCTCTGCTTTTCCAGTAACTTCTACTCTCCTTACTCTTGGCTTTGGGAGTCACCAAAGTGTCAAGTGGCTTTGAGATGAAGGTTGCTGTTGCCCTTTTCACTGTCATTTAACACACTGGTGCACCTTTTCTGTGCAAAAGAAAAGAAGGGAGACAAAGAAGCTGTGAATTGACTTTGTTTTGCACGAAGGCTCTGGTTTTTTTTTCCTGCATTTGATTTCCATTTCATTTCATTTCAGATGTGGCAATCAGCATGCATCATAGGGGACAGGAGAGAGGAAGTAGCTTCTAGCACTTGTCATCTTCTTCCGTATCACTTAGTACTTCAATGCCAGCCCCATATATCATGCTTTGTGATGCTCCTCTTCTCCTCCTCCGGTAATGCCCATTGGGCATCTGCCAACCATGCCTAGAGCGAGGGCCTGATGCAATTGTGTTGGAGCGGCCAAGGCTAGTGGCCACAGCAGCCTCAAAAGTGAGTGTCTCCTCCTCACCACAGTCTGAAGCATGGGAGTCATCCTGGAGCATCAGGTAAGGCTCTGAGATGTAGCGCTGGGGAGTGGAGAGAAGGCTCTGCTTTCCCTGGAGGGAGCTGGAAGACTCAGTCAAGCAGGTATTGTTTGTCTCCAGAGTCCCAGAAAGCAGAGGGGAGCCCCCCTCACTGTCGTCAGGTGGTGGGGAGGTGTCACCACAGTGCTGCATCATAGCAGTGTAGGAGATGAGAGGTCGTGGCTTTGGTGGCACTGGAGGGAGTTGACGGCGGCTTCGCCTTGGTGTGCTGGTGTCAGACAGAGAAGGGATGGAGCTCTCGCTCAAGGAGCCTGTGCCCTGCAAGAAAGGGAAAAGCCGGATACAGAGTTCTGGGATGTTCAGCAGACACCAGGCCCTGCCTCAACTGAAGCTGGGAGAGGCAGAAAGGGCAGAAAACATTTTTGTCTCTGTTGACCAATCTTTCCTGAACTGAAGTAACTGGCACTATGTATTATAATTTAGAGTCCCCATCCACTTATGAGTCAAGTGTGGCACTGGGAAACAAAATTAGAAAAGGCACAATTTAAAATAATGCTGAAGCTTAATATAAAAGTGGCGGTTTCCCCTGTCCAGTCATGTCTGACTGTAGGGGGTGGTGCCCCTCTTGTTTCTTAGCTGAGGGAGCCAGTGTTGTCCAAAGACATTTCTATGACCATGTGGCCAGCATGACTATATGCTGAAGTGTACAGAATGCTGCTATCTTCCCACTGAAGTGGTACCTGTTTATCTGCTTGTATTTGCATGCTTTCAAACTGCTAGATTTGCAGGAGTTACGTGCTACAGAGCACGTAACAGGAGCATGGAACTTGGATCTCGAACCTGGGCTGTCAGCTTTCCACTGACAAACTCAGTGTCTAACTGCTGAGCCATTGTGCCCCCTGAAGCTTAATACAGTATAACAGTCATGAATTTCTATTATTCTGGATATTTTTGTTGACTTCCTCTAGATATCAGTCTTTTAGTATTATTGTAATGTTTTAAGGGCCTGAACACTGAAATTCAAGGGCAACAGTTTGGTGCTACAATTTAGATAGCCAGTAGAGATTTTCATGGCAAGTAAGAAAATGTGCTTTCACCATAACAGAAATCTGTGGGCTCTCTGGGGCCCTCTTTGAGCTTCAGTGCTGCCTGCAGAGTCACTTTGCAGGATGCACCAACACGTTATGGAGACCCTCATAATATCTGCAGGTTACTCACCCTAGGCAAAGCATTGCATTACAGAGACAGCCAGTGAAACTGTGAGCCAAAGGATGGATCCTTGTTTGCTCTCCCTTTCTTTGCAATATGCTACTGGCTTGTTCTAGCCTTTTATACATGAATATCTTCAATTTAATTTTTGACATGATTTCACCCCATGTTAATGAAAACCAATTAGTCTGTCAAAAGCTACTTTGTGCATTTCACATCCCCCCTCTAACATGGCCATGCAAAACAGAGTGGAAGCTTTCATTTACTGTATGTTTAACATACAATGCAAAATATTAATCAAAACAGAAGAACCCTTTTTAAAAATTGTACATTGTGATTAATTATAATTATAGTTTGAAGCCTGTTCTAATGAACCATAACTAAAACTAACTTTCATTTATCTGATATTAAATATTACAGTTAGTCAAAAATGGAAGCAAGCATTTCTGAAAGGCTCCTTGTAGTATATTAAGAAAGGGTACCAGTTGCTCCAAACATTTCACCAATATTTCCAGATATTTCTCATGATCTTTGTCAGTTTTACACCCACCTGTCTGTTGGGAGTTTGTGACCTGCCTTCACTGGGAGACCTGGAATGATGTCGCTCTGGAGAATCAATATCTGCTTGTGGACTCCTTTCCTCTGAGTTGCAACGAGAAATATCTGGAGAGAGTAGATGCCTTCGTTCCTTGGATCGGCCTCGTTCTCTGCCTCCTGACCGATGTGTATCAGATCGATGGCCTATTTATAAAAAAAAAAGATTACATGAAAACTTCACATTTGGGAACCTTTGAGCAGTCTAAATGCCTTCTGCATTCTGTATAATGTTTGATATGAGAAATATTTTTCTCTTCTTTAACCTATCCATCAAAAGCTATCACTAACACTTTATTTTTCTCTTTATATGACCTTTCCACTGCTTTACTGTTTATATGACCTTTCCATCGCTATTGAAGCCATTACTATCTTTTACTGTACAACATTTATCTTAAAAAGTATATACAACAGCCTAAAGCATGGGTGTCAAACTTGTTGCATCACGTTGCCGTCACGTGACATATCGCAACACTTTTTTTCCCGTTGCGAAGCTGAGGTGGGCATGACACATCCAGCCCGCAGGCTGCCAGTTTGACACCCCAGGCCTAAAGCATTCTACTTTTGCATTTTTTTGCATCAGTTTACAGCCATTGTTCCTATAGTATAATAACACCATTGTTTGTCATGGGTTGCTCTTTTATTCTAAGTAGCTAGCGTGGTATAGTTAAAGAAGAATATGAGGCTAACACTTGGGAGATTCAGGTTCAAATTTCTACTGAACGATGGAGATTCCTATGGCACTGCTGTTGTGTCTCAGATTGCTGTAAAGACAAGCTATTAGTAGGAAGAATCACATAGGCTGCTTAAAAAAGTAGGGATGTAAGTGTAACTTATAACTAAATTCCTATAGTCCTGGAAAATTAAATCTTCGTTAGTGTTACATTTGGACACCACTAGTTCAATATTGTCAAATCATGCTTTAACTTCTTCAGTTCTTTCTGTTTGGCCTTGCCAAGCAAGAACAGTGGCCGTACATATTGTTGCAGCAGATGCCTTCTCACACATGCAAAGAAATGTAGTAAAGTTCACAGTTCTTCATACAGCCATTTTAGCCATCCATTTATTTTAAGGGCATATTGGTATTTGGACTGCAAACTCTCTTGAGGCATATTCCAGAATTTTGCGCAATCATTTCATACCTTCTTTCTTTCCAAGTCCTGAACTTTTTTACTGAGTTCCTAGCCCATTTGCAGAAAATTCTGTCCAATTTAATGGAAAAGCTGAATTCACCAATTATAAACCAGAATTTATAGAATTAAATGGATGAACACCGTCCTACACCATGCCAGTGGAAAAGGCCTGCTACGGATCCAGTCTGGTAAGGAATTGAAGCAGGCAAAGTCAAGGAGAAGAGCCTTTGCTGCTGTGATCCCATCCCTATGGAACATTCTTTCGCTGGAGGTGAGAAATGCACTCTCAGTTTTGGCTTTCTGGAAAGATATTAAAACCTGGCATTGCTGGTTGGCCTGGGGCCCAAAGGGGAGCGCTCACTGCTGGGGGTGGCTGATGGGATAAGAGGACCTCATTCCTGGCCCATCTGTTCCTTGGCTCTTATAGGCATAGTTTTAGCACAGATTTTAATAATATTTTAATGTTAGTTTGTTTTAATCTTTTAACTATTTTTACTTGTTTCTACGATTTGTAAGCCACCCAGATTCACCTTGTAGGGTAGATGACATAGAAATTTAATAAATAAATAAATTAAAGCTGCATGTCCTTAAACATAATCATCTGATGGCATCTAGTTGAGGGCACCTTATTTTGATTACTTAATAGCTGAATTTAGCTTGCAGATGGTTTATTCCCCCCAAAAAGTCCCTTTATTGTTGAAAGGAATTGTCTCGCCCTGATCAAATGATCTTATCACAAGGCAGAAAAGCAACTTTCATAAACTAAGCCCCTTCTTTATACAAGGCAGGAATTAATTCAGTGTGGAAAGAAAGAAAAGGAGCAAGTTTTCATCTGCCAATAAAAGACAAACCAGCTCAGTAGTTTAATTGCTTTTAAAATCAAGATGTAAAGGTTTAGTGCTATGAGTAGACATAAAGGAAATCTGTTTGCAGAACAAAATGTTATTTTTGGTTTACGTCATAGAATTTTTATCATAACTAGCTGTAGGTGCTAAATATATATCACTGGCACGAAAGTGGCCTGGGCCATATTGCTGGAAGTAAATAACGTAGCATATCATCTTCCAACAGAAATAATGCTTATAGCATGTGGAAGAGCAGGGGAGAAGCCCAGATCAGAGTGGGATGGAAAACAGAGACTCACGTATAATTATATTTATTTTTTTAATTGTTTATTTGACTATAGGAAATAAGGAAGAAAAATGTTTCTCTTTAAAAAAGAAGTGAATCAGGAAAACCATACCATCTTGACTGAGCCCAGGTGGTGCAGTGGTTAAGTGCAGCATTGAAGGCAAACTCTGCCCACAGCCTGGAGTTCAATCCTGATGAGGCTCAGAGTTGACTCGGCCTTCCATCCTTCTAAAGTTGGTAAAATGAGGACCCAGATGGTTGGAATCAATATGCAAATAATGCTGACATTGTAAAACTCCCAGAGAGTGTTGCAAAGCAGTAAGGGGTTCTATATAAATCTAAATGCTATTGCTATTGACTAAGGATATTTCCACCCAAAGATTTTTCATGCAGTAAAAATTTGACAGGGTATATGTGTCTGTATAATGTTGTCTTGCAGTACTCATATACTGTCCTACTGCTTCTGTCCTTTCTTTTCTACAAACATTCTAGAAGGAAGGAAAAAATGTAATACTGAAAGCTTTTTTCTCTGTAGAAGGATTCCAAATAATTAGAACAAGCATACATAAGCGAGACATGATAAAATGTATTTAAATGAAAGGCAGATGAATCACTCAATCATTATTTGATAAAGTGCTTGGCAAAATGCCTTTTATATAGTTTGATTTCAGGAAAGACATTGATGTAGCTTTTATAGAATGTCTGCATTCTATAAATTAGATCCTTATAAAATAGAATATATAAATAGTATTTGGAAGTAGCACACAGAATTCTGCAGCAGGATGTCTCAATTATGCTTTTTAAAATAAAATAATTAACAATTTAGACAAAAGAATCAGGTCTTTTTGCCAAAAAAAACTGTAATTAATATAATTTTCTCCAAACTATTGACATTGGAATCAGAATTCAAAAGGATTTGTCTGCAAATAGCAGGATGTTGTTCATTAGTGACAAATCTCAAGTATCCACATACAGGAAATAAAAAAGCTGAATACACATACAGTACACAAAACTAACAGAGTGAAGAAAAAGTCAGCTGGATATCTAATTGCAGTACAGAGAAGAAACTGGGTTGGAAGGGATAATAAGAATAAATTGAAAAACTGGCAGTAACATAAAGCATCAGCTTGTCATGTGTTAACCAAATGTGGTAGGCAGTCATCAATACAAAAGTATTCAGGTTTATTTAATGGTCAGTCAGCCTATCCCTCCCCTCCAAAATAAAAATAGGCATTAGTTGGTTCAAGGAGATATCCAAATTAAGTGCCAAATTTCCTCTGACTCCATCAACCAGTGTTAAAAAGTTATGTGTTTAAAATGGGAACTTTAGTCTACAGAGATCCAGTATATTTAGTTTGTATTAAGGATTCATAAGAATTATGTTCATTGTTAAACTGCCTTCTTTATATTAAATATTAAAATTTTATTAAGACTTTAAACACTCAACTTACTATTGCCCCTAGGACATGATAGGCAACCTGAAACCTCATGTTAAAACCTTAAATTCCCATTTTGTGCCCGGTGGAGGTATTTTGGACCATATTGCCAGAAATTGTAGGCCAGGTTTCCTGCCATTTCAAGATGGGAAACACATGATCTGAAAATAGTATTTTCCTTAATAGCAGTTACAAAGCAAGGAAAAATGCCAAACTTCCCCTCAGAATTCAAGCGAGCAAACAAAAATCAGGTCTATCCACTCTGCGTTTACTCTTCCCATCATGATTTTCAGTGGTCTACAAAATGTTAAATACCAAGCATCTCTAGGTTGCTCCTGTCTGTCCAAGAACCAGGCCAGGTTTGGTTTTCCTGCATCTAACTAAAACAGACCAGACTTTTTCTCTCTTCACTATAATTTTAAAAACAAAACCAAGATGGACAATTCTCATTGTGTCAAAGTACAGCCAAGAACTATTGTGGAAAAGTTAGAATCAACTGACTTTAAGAACAGCTGGTAATTAGTACAGATAAATTTACTTCATGATTTCAAGAAAATGCATAAACTGAAAAATATTCACTAAAGATACCTTAAAACTATCTAAGGATATGAAAAGATACCAAAGTTCATAAAATAAAAGTGCTTAGAAACTATAGTAATGGAAATATGTTTTATGTATTCATAAGTGAAAGAATCTGATGTATGGAGATAGTTTCAAACAACTTGCTAAATTATTTTATTAGACTGAAATAAAAAAAAAAAGTTCTGTATAGAGAGGGAGAGGAGTCTCTGTGGTTTTGATCTTGTCATCTTTCAGTCAATTACCTCCCCCAGGGTAGAAGAATATGGCAGGCAATGCTGTATTAATTCCAGTTTGTCTGTGTACTTTTTTTTTAAAAAAAACAAACCTCTTCTGTAAATCTGTGTTGTCTATATCTAAATCTTATCTTGCAGATAGTAGAAAATGGACTTTCTCCACTACTGATAGAATGAGTAACTGAAAAAGAGGGAGCGAAGAAGGGAGGAGGGGAGGGGAGGGGAGGGGAGGAGAGGAGAGGAGAGGAGGGGAGGGGAGGGGAGAGGAGGGGAGAGGGGAGAGGAGAGGAGAGGAGAGGAGATGTGGTGGAATGGAATGGAATGGACCAGATTCCTAGGAGGGAAGTGATGCATTCTAGGGGAGTAAGATGCAACTCAGTTCAGATAGTTTATGTGAGAGAAAGAAGGTGAAGACAGTCCATCCTTAATAGTTTGCAGAATATATGCTTCATGTGGGTAGGAGATTGCTCCAGTTTGACAAGATTCTATCCATAGGTATGGAACAATAAAGAAACCTTCTTGGGATATTTGACATGTGTCTTTCTTGGTTTTTAGAACCGGAGAGAAGAGCGGTTCTGAAGAAGGTCCACTTGGGAAATACAAAACCCATCCCTGCCTAAAAGCCAGGATGCGTGCCCACCATGAAATTAAACTTCTATTACATTTATTTATTTATTATTTATTTATTATACTACCTTTCTTTTCAGTTCTTAGTATAAAATTTCTCATGTCTTGCATACCTTCTTGCTCAGCACAATTGAACATAATAAAAAAAAACCTGCATCAAACGAATTAAAACAATTAAATAAAAATAAAAAGTTCAATCATAGCTGCCAGCATGATTGGCAGCTATTCATGAATTGACCATATCAACAGTACACAAGAGAATGCACGCAATGGAAACCCCATCACTGTCCAAAATTAGTGGCCCAGCCAGCATCTTTAATTATTCCATTGTTTAATGCAGCCTGAATTCTCTGCGAACAAAAGGAAAAAAAAACCGCAACCCACAAACCCACCACTTCCTCCCTTCCGAAAATAATGTAGTTCACGGAATGCCCTATGATCAGTGAATGACAACACTCAAAGCCAACTGACCAGAGTTATTCTTTGCTTTTCAAATTGCATTCACCTTCCACTACTGAAATTGCATCACTGTACTTAACAATGCTACTGGGATTAAATAACATGCTAACTGGGGAAAAAAAAGGATCAAGAAGTAATTCATTCAAGGCCTATTGAGAACTTTGCGGACTTTAGGTGACCCAAAGTACATTTTCGAAAACAGGAGAAGACAAACCACAGAAAGCAATTGCAATAGCAATACCTAAAACAGAAGGGGAGGGGGAGGTACCCTCCAAAATTATCCACCTTCCTGAGACAAATCTCCTCCCACTGTAGATCACTAATGCATATATCTGTCCACATCTGTAGAGACTACATTATTCTTATTACTCTTTAGTTCTTTAATGTATTTTCTAAGGTATGAGGGGAAAAAAAGAGAAACTGAGGAAAACCAGGAGAGAGTTACCACTTGATGATTGTGCCGGCTGGCTCCATGAACAAGGCAGGGAATGGAATTATAAGATAACACCTAGAACTTTACTCTTTTCACTTTCCCCCTCTGAATGTTTGTGATGTTAATTATAGCTAGTCCTCCACTTACAACAGTTCTTTTAGTGTTCGTTTGAAGTTATAATGGCACTGAAAAAAGTGATTTGTGACCCTTTTACACACTTACAACCATTGCATCATCCCCATGGTGATGTGATCAAAATTCAGATGCTTGGCACTGGATTCATATTTATGAAGGTTGAAGTGTCCCGGGGTTATGTAATTCCCTTTTGTGAATTTCTGACGACCAAAGTCAATGGGGAAGCCAGATTCACTTAATAATTGTGTTACTAATGTAACAACTGCAGTGATTCACTTAATAACTATGGCAAGAAAGGCCTTAAATGGGGTAAAATTCACTTAACTGGCTCACTTAGCACCAAAAATTTCGGGCTCAACTGTGGTTGTAAGTGGAGGACTACTTGCATCTTGTCTTGGTCCTGAACCCTAAAGAAAGCCATCTCTCCCATTTGTGCTGATGTGTTGCCCATTTCTCCAATAGGAAATTATTTTTAAAGCTCCTGCAAAGGAGCTTTGGTTCGCACACAAAAGAACCTCAGTTCTATCCTTGACATTTCAAAGTAAGACTGGGGAAGTACACCCCCCGCCCCCCCCTAAATTTAAGCACTGAGTAAGATGGACCAGTGGGTTGTCTCAGATTAAGGTTGCTTCCTGCATTCATATTCTTATATGAGTCATAAATTACTAAGAACACTTATGGGGCTATATGAATAAATAAAAAGGCAAAATATAAAAAGCAATCTGAGAGACAACATGTGGCTGCTATAGAGTGACTAACATTTTTGTTAGAAACTACTCATTATGTTAATATGGATGAAAAATTTCCATTTATTAGTGATATTTCAAAGCTGAGAAATTCTGACACAATAGAAATCATACTGGAAAACATTACCTTTTATATCTTAATTAACACAGTGTCGTTTCTACAAAAAATATTATGGAAAATAAATTCATGCCAAGTGATAGAGTTTATTATCATGTTCTCTTTCTTGTGGGCTCAAAAATCTACAATATAATACCAAAATATGGTATAGAAACATTGGAAACAAAAGCTCCTTTCTTTCTAAAAACTTTCTTTTTCTACCTCATCATGGAGCTTGTTTGTCCACTGTAGGAGCAAATCAACTGGAGAAATCAAGATTCCAAGTATTGTAATCCAATAGAAATCCTGCAAATTTATTACCTTTTTGAAAACTCCATACTTATTCTGAGATTTTGATGAAGAAAGGACTAATATGCATTTTGAGGATATTGTGATTCAAATTTTAGTTTAAAATGGTTGCATACAAGAATTAATTTAGGTACAGAATCAGAAAGAATAAAACCTATGGTAAATCCGAAAACTATTTTTATATTATCAACTACTGTATACTGCATTTCAGTTAATGCCTTTTCTACATCACCTGTGTTGAAAAAAGGTTATTGTAATTAAGTCATAAAATTTAATTAGAACTTAAGAAATTAGCTTTTAGATGGGTGAGGGCCCATTAGCACTTGAAATGCAATGCTATTTGTAAGATGAATAATATATTTAAATAGTATAGAACTAGCAAAGATGAGTAAGAGATGATGATTTAAAATAGATCCTATTTAAAAACTATCCATGTAAGTCTTTCAACAAGTAGTCTGTATTTTTGAGGCTGTGCAAAAATCTTCACCTGGGATGTGCAGCAGTTGACTTTTGATCCTAGGAAATGTAATGTAAATGTAAATGAACTCATATAATGAGTTCATATCCAGATCTGCGCATAGCCTTAGTGTTTTCTAACTTTACTCAATTTTGGTGGAGAAAGATCATGATTCTGTGGCTTCAGAAAAGTCCAGCTCACTTCATCCTTAAGATGTATTTAAAAAAGTCCACCCATCGTCAGTTACCTGAGTCTGTGTTGAGACGGCGTGAAGACAGGTGCAGCGCAGAATGGTAACTGCGACGGCGAGACTTGTAGGTATTTTCACTACTCCTTTCCATTGAGAACTCATCCAGCCAGGAGGAATTTGTCCGTTTGTCTCGGATGGTAGAAAATGAGCGTCTCATGGAGCCAGGATCTGTAACTACCTAGAAATGCATCCCAGAATGGAAGAAGGATTAAAGGTTAGCAAGTGCCTACTGGTTTCAGCAGACGGATTTGCTAGTTAAGTATACTTAGTCTCATTTGGCCAAGAATAAAGATATTGTAATACCAGAGAGGTGTGGAGGAAATTCACTTCCCAATTTGGAGCGTATAACACCTTTCTTACTATTTGTTTTGGCTAATATAAGCTTATCTATTTTGCCTTCCCCTAGGCTCTAAGGTACGCACAATATTTGCATCTTTGTACTCATGTGAGTAATGAAATAAGAAGAAGCAGAACAAATTCAGTTTTATAGTTAGGTAATGAGCACTTTCACATGATCAGGCTTTGCACTGCCCAAAGCTTCTGCATTGAAGACTTGAATTGAAGTGATGCATGGCTGAACATTCTGCTCTATTTTAGTGATCAGGATGATATGGGAATCAACATATTTAGTTTTTGTTAGGCTGTATTGTTCACAGAGCACCAAAAGTCAATCAAAACTTGTCTTCCTCAGCCAGAGAGTGTGCAAAGGTTTCAGCCTATCAGTGTTGATCTACTGGACAGTAACTGAGTGTATCACACTCTTCTCTGACTTTCATGCCAAGCAGCCAATCTGCTACCTCTTATTAATTTTATAAATAACTCAAGGTGGTGAACATACCTAACACTCCCTCCTCCTCCTGTTTTCTCCACAACAACAATCTCGTGAAGTGGGTTGGGCTGAAAAGAGTAACTAACTCAAAATTACCAAGCCAGCTTTCATGCCTAAAATGGGACTAGAACTGACATTCTCCTGGTTTCTAGCTGGTACCAAAACTGGTTCTCATACAGGAAGCATTTGTCTTGCCCATCAAGGTGATATAGCTAGTACATGAACATCATTGGGGAACTCTATTCACTTTTCAGGCAGACCAGAACCCATGTTAGTCATGCTCTTGGTCTCATCTAATTCATTGCCTAGTTACTCAAATCTTCTCATCCCAGATCTATTGAGTAAAAACAAGAACTGAGAATTTTGACTCAACAGCTTGGCCTACATAATTTTCAATCTGCTTGAAATGAGAGAGATTGTTAGATCAGGTGTTAAATCCACACAGGATAATGGTCTTATGCTGAAAGAGAGAGCTATCCCTTTGAACTGAATGACTATAAGCCAAGCTATTTCATATAATTATGGAATACACTCTAGGGGAGTCTGGAAATTAATTTTAAGTATGTTCTGAAATGCACCATTCACTCTTTCCTACTGAGAGAGGTTAGAAATGGCAGAGAAAAGCTTAATGGCTTCTTTCAATACTAGCAGGCCTATAATACGGCCTAGTTTAGTCAGTAAAGTATGTGGTGCTTTGCTTACTGATTCATTGATTAGTGTTCAGGATTTCAAAGTATTATACATAACACTCCTCCCCCCTATGTTCCTACAACCACAACCCTTGGGATACGTTAAACTGAGAGAAAGTAATTAGGCCAAAGTCATCGCATGAACTTCTGTGGCTGAGGGCAGACTAGAATCTGCAATACCTTAATCACTGTACCATACTGACATTCTCTCCTATTAACATTAAAATAAGACATAGAATCTTCACTTTAAAAAAATAATAATCAGTTTACGGAAACAGAATGTGGTTTTTCACTTTGCACTTTATACTCATACAGGACAATAGCTTTCTCTAGTTTACCTAGGAATAGATTTGCCAGCTAAAATTAAGTCTTGGAACAAAACCTGAACTGCAATAAGTCTATTGACAGGAGGGATAGTTAATATCAAATTGTTAAGTTCGAAAGAAAGGGAAGTAAAGTTAGAAAAGGAAGGACGAAAAGGTATTCTACTGCAATTTTTGCAACAGAACAGAATGCTCAGGTGCTTCTTTCATATGGAGAATATTTTATTTATATGGCTTCATTCTTGCAGACTCAACTGGAACAATTCAGCCACTAAGATACTAGGTCTTTGTTATACTAAATAAAAATAAAACTTTATTTAATATTATTTATTTACTCATCTAACTAGCTATTTCATGGTATCTATTCTCAGCCTGCTTCCTGACCCTTTGCTTGTTCTTGTTTTTATGTTTCTTGAATCTTAAAATTTCTATTTCTTTCATTTCCACCGATTCTAACTTTTTCCAAAGCAATGCTTCACAGAAGCTCTATTTATATTAAAGTACTGGAATTTCGAGGCAGGGAAACATTTGATTTTTATACAACTGGAAAGCACTAAAAGAGAAAGAAATGATATGTTGTGTGATGCAATATCAATATCAGACTGATAATTTAATAATCTAATAAATCTGCAAAATCTACAAGACTTGAGATGGGAAGATATGAAAAATGCTGCCCCATAGTATAACTTTTACTCTGTCCAGCAACATTGTTGTCCAATGTTTTGGCAGTCAGAATAAGAACGGTCATAGAGTCTTGCAGTCAGATAGGAAAGCAGGCAAACTGGAACTCAGGATTTCACCTCCCTTCCTCCTCCATGAGACTGACTTTGTGTATATGGAAAGTTGTCTGCTTTTCTTTTCCCAAAGAAAACACTACTTCCAGGTTAGATCATTTATACTGGCTTCAACTTGACTCAGGAGTTTGTGGGTAATAAGAGGTCAACAGTATGTGGGCCATCTTTGGGCCAGAACATGGATACTGTATGGAACAGGCCATTATTTCCTACTCAATTTTCTCAATAAACCAGCTCACTGAAAAATTATATAAATTATTATTACAAACCTGAGAAGGTATTTTATCTCTCTGTTAATCAAAACTGATTACAAGACAGACAAACAGAAAAAAAAAATCTGCTCAACAGACAAATACATGGATAATGGCCAAGACTGACCAGGACAGGATGCTAGGTGGCAGGCATGTAGACAAGTATATTAGGACAATGAGGCTTGAAAGAGAAAGTGGCTAGGTTTAAAGGGAAAAATACATCCAAAAGACAGAAGTAAAAGGATTATTTCAAATGGTTGGAATACTTGCTATAATCAACAATAGGTTTGGTTGAAATAGAACAGGAAAATGGCTCCCTCAAATCTCCTGCTGTCCAGGGTCTCTGAAATATTGGAAGAAGGTTTATGGATTGATTAAGATGGTAGCTAGGCAAATTAAGATAGAGTTAATTATAATAGAATTCTTTATAGAATTCTTTATTGGCCAAGTGTGATTGGATACACAAGGAATTTGTCTTTGGTGCATATGCTCTCAGTGTACATAAAAAGAAGAAAAAAAATGATTTGCATTGTTGTAGCCCAAGACAGATATTCCAACTTTCATCCGTAAAACAGGACTGGAGTCTCCCTTGTTTCATTGGGGCACTGTGTTCAGAATTTGTAATATTAGAATTAAAGGAATGTTCCACGTTCATAGGGAGCCAATTGAATTGGTATCAGTGACAAATTTCAGCCTCTTTCACTATTCAAATAAAGCAACAACCTCCTATAGGAAAGGATCATGTATCTCCTGTAATGATATATTCCTATTGTTAATCACCATTTCACCTGGTTTTACCTGGGGATCCACAGTCAGGCGTGGCATGGAAGAAGCCCTCCCAGATACAGCTCGTTCCTGAGTATCCACCGGGAGATAACTGCCACAGTTAGAGGGCTGCACTCTTTTAAACTCTCTAATTTCTGGCTCCTGGAAATAAACACACAGCCAAACTCATGGGATTTCATTTGGTTATACTGCTTGCCATTTTTTGCTGGCATTGTTTTTATCCATGTGGTGGGAATTGGTTGAGAATAGGGTTTAAATGAAGCATAGTGAATGCTTTCTGCTGCCCTTCTTAAGTATGCTGAATGTGTTTAACATGATTACAAACAGTAACTATACTTTTAGTGCTAAAAAAATTATACTCATTTCAGTCTAACAGATCAGGGAAATTCAGACTGCTTGCTTTTTCAACATACATTTTCTTGCACTCAGATATCAAGTTTGGATTAAACTAAATAAAAATTAAGCTTGGTTTCACGATAAAGTGGCTTTCTGATTTAAATCTGGCTCCAATGTCTCAGCGATTTGATTTTTAAAGCCTGATGGTTCATAAGTGTGATGTGTGTGTGTATGTGTGTGTATTTCCCTCCATCAACCATCCTTCTACTTAATCATCAGTAAAAGCTTTGCCAGGAATATCCCCAAAATGAATTTTTAGATGCTTATGTAATGCTTTCACTGTTTATCTTTTGCTATGCTCAATGATCAAAATGGATTTTTATTGTTGTTAGATCAAGAGAAATTAGGAATAGTGTATCAGTTGCCAAACAGAAGTCTGACAAAAGTTGTTTATGTGTTCTTTTCAAGCCAGAAAGTCTAAGAAGGCATAATGTATGTGTGTGCGTGTAATACAAAATTTATGGATAGAGTGCAACATTCTGAGAAGCACACAGAGAAGAGTGGAAATAAATGCACAATTATACAGCATTGGATTTCAACAAAGGTGGTGCACAAATGTGCACACACACACAAATAGACCATTTACATATGCAGACATGAATCCCACCAGGTAATAAGGTGGCTGCAAGTGTGGGTCAGAGGCATGTAATCCACATTTGTGTGATATGATTCAACAATTTGGTTTTTGAACATGAATACCAGCATTGAAGACAAAATGAACAAAAGCTCCAAAGCACTAGTTATTATTGTTTATCGCTGAATAACCCACCTGATGAAATGATTATATGCAATGAGAACAAACCAATTAGTAGAATGATAATTAGAATTAACAACTGTAACAAACATAAAGGGTCAAATTTTCAGTCAAAAATTGCATTTCTAACATTGATAAGTACTTTGAAAATATAACTTGCTTGATGACACTTGAGTATATTTTATATAATACTCTTATTTTACTAAATATTTGCAACATATACTTCTTTATAACTTAAAATATTTACCATCATCATAATCCTGTCAAACCTCCAGCAATGCTTACTCATCACTACAACTTTAGCTGTAGACATTTCATTATTATTAAATGGTTAAATGTCTCTTAACATCTCCATAGATTGTACACTTCTAGATCGCTAGAAATCTATAATGACAAAGAAAAATCTAACAAGAAAAAACAATAAGTTCTGGATTATGTTTCCACGTTTTCATCTAGGATGCCTAAATGAAATAAATACTACAGTATCTATTTGAGCAGTAATTTGATATATGAGGTGACCAAAACCTCAGCAATGAATCTCTCATGGAATAACTGACCAATTTTTGAAGATATGTGAGATTAAACTGACGATAAACAAATCCTTATTTTTTTTAAAAAAAAAAGATTGTAACTAATTCTGATAACAAAAGTAATGGCTATATATGTTACTACAGTAGATCTATTCTTCCTATCCGGAATGGATGAATTCTTGTCTACCAGAAATCTTCTCTGTTAATGTCCAATGGGGAAGCAGCACATTGTTATAGTGCAAGTTTTATCAACAGGATCTACAAAGATCTAAATGTAGGTCTTTCTAGGATTACCAGCATTTCAGGGTTATAATGATTAAACTATTTGGAAAGACCCAGTTTCAATATTATATTCCACAGAATAGCTTTGGAAAAAAGAATAATAAGTCTCAAAGTCAAACATAAGGTATTTTCTGGGAATATGAGCCTTCCTAAAATCTAGACAGAAAAATAAAGTAAGATTAGTAAAATTAATACAATAGTCATTATAACATATTATACAATAATATAATGTAATAGAATATCATTACATATTGTATATGTATTGTATAATAGTATATACAATATACTGCATGCAATATACGCAATATATTGTACAATATATTTTATAATAACACAATGTAATATCATTATATGATACAATACTATAACACCACTTGCAATCAAGGTTTTTCAACAGTACAGGCACAATTTCACTTGAAATGCTTTTCTGAAATCAATGGAAAACAGAAGCATTTTAAATAAACAGTACATTGATTTACCAGAGATTGCCGTTCTTGGTATTCTCCGTGGGCTGAATCCATACATGCCAACTGGAATATCTCTTGGGGAGAGAGTGGACTCAGGGAGGGGAACCCACTACGGCTGGTCCTATAAAGATAGTCCAACTTGAAATGAAAAGAGAATACATCTTTCTGTAACTTTCACTATTTTTTTCTATCTCCTCCAAGATAAAACATCAGTCCCAGGGAAAAAAACATATTTCAAAATGAACGACATGCTTTTGTTGGAAAAAAGTGAGCTAATTATTACCAATGTCAGAAATGAATATGCCATAAAATTCTTTTCCAAGGGAAAGCTTGTCATATCCCTGCCAGGTTTTAGGAAAGCACATTGCTGTTATTTGCCCATCCTTCTGAAGCAGTAGAAATAATAAAGCAATAAATAACAGTTAAAACCAAGATCAGCAGATAGGTAGCTTAAATTACACACAATATGCAGAATGCCCAGCATCAGTCATACTAGAAACGTTCTACCAATCCATCAATGGAGAGAATGCAGCAAACTAGACAATACTTGACAAAGACGAAACAGTGGAGTTCTAGGCACAGCTTTGGAATAAGAATTACAACAATAATGCAGCTTGAATAAAAGTGGTGGCTAAGAATAAAAAAAGAAACTGAAATGAAAGAACTTGTAATAACAGCAGAAATGGTGGAGAAACTGCAAGGAAAATCAAGAATTGATCAGCACCAGGTGAAGATTAACATCATGTTTTTTCATTAAAACACCTGACTGGTCTACAGCCACTCAAGGAGGTGACATCGGAGATTGGTTAGCATCTGACAAGCCTATCTAATAATGAAAGATCCAACAAAAGAACAAGCACCAGGCAACTACAGGCCAATTACCTGCTTACCAACAACTTTCAAATTGCTAACTGCTGTGGTACAATTCAACAGCATCTAGCTGAAAACAAGTTTTTTCCACCTCAATGTGGCTTGCATTGCTTAAAAGAAGGTATTCAACATCCTGCCACATGATTGGATAATCAAGTGCCTAGAAATAACAGGAGTCAGTAGAAACATCAGAAGCTTCATGAAAGATTAGAGAGACAATGGAAGAGACAGTTGCTGGTTAGTGGTGATGTTCTGGGAGAGGTTAATATCAACAGAGGAATCTTTCAAGGAGACTCACTCTCTCCATTACTTTTTGTCATTGCACTGATTCCTCTGTCAACAATACTGAACAAATCAGACCATGATTATCAAATATCAAAAATATCTGCATGGCTATCTTGTCTACTTATGTGAATGATCAGAATGGAAAAACACCATCTGAAACAGAATCACTGCTCAATGTGCATATACACTACCAGGATATTGTAATGGAGATTGGACTGGATGAATGTGACATCCTTAACAAGGGAAAAATAGTGAAAGCCGAAGAAATCAAAATACTAAATGGAAATAGCATCAAGAGTTTGAAAGACAATCACTACAAATACTTGGGGATCTTTCAAGCTGACAACATCAAGAGTACTAGAGATAAGGAGAAGGTTAGAAGTAAATAGATCATTAAAGTGAAGAAGATCTTGAAATCCAAAGTCACCATTAAGGCAATTAACACTCGGGCAATTCCAGTTATTAGATACACAGCTGGAATAATGGACTGGACTCAAGCAGAGCTAAAAGCCCTTGATAGGAAGACCAGAAAAATAATGACAACAAATCATGCCCTTCATCCATGCAGTGACAGACACTATTTACCAAGGAAAATAGGTGGGTGTGAAATGTTGCAAGTGCACTAGAAGCTGAAGAAAATAAAAGACAACTGGAAGAATATCTGAAGGACAGTGAAGAAGATGCACTGAAGCTAGTATACCAGTATAGCATATTGAGTACTGGAGAGACCTAACCGGCCTACAAGAAAGACAAAATGAAGATTAGAAAAACAGACATGGCAAGGCAAAGTATTACATGACCAGAACATTAAAATAATCAAAGACATATATAATAACAATACCTGGCAAATGGCTAGGAGCAGGAAAGTTGAAGAAAGAGATGCAAGGGCTAATTCTGGTTGCATAAGACCAAACCTTAAGAACAAATGCATACAAAGCCAGCATTGAGAAGACAGCAAAAGAAAGCAAAATCTACCTCTGTAAAGAAAGTAATGAAACAATGGACCACCTAGTTAATGGCTGCAAGAAAACTGCACAGACTAAATACAAACAAAGGCATAATAAAGTAGAAATAATGGTGCATTGAAATATAATTTTTAAAGAAATACCATTTGCCTGCAAGTGAGAATTGGTAAGGCCAGAAAATAGTCAAACTAATTAAAAAGAAAGAAGCTAAAGTGCTCTGGGACCTTAGTATTCAAGCACCTTGCCACATAACACCCCAGACTTAACAATTATTGTCAAGAATGACAAAAAGCCTGGATAGGGGACATTGCATAACCTGGAGAAAGCAGAAGAGAAGAGAAGGGACTGGAGAAAATCAGAAAATACAAAAACTTGTAAATAGAAGTAGAACTACACTGGCAAAACAAAGCAAAGATAGTACCGATAGTGACAGGCTCCTAAGGATGCAATCCCAAAACATCTAAAGCACCACTTGAATGCCATCAACATTGACAAAATCACCATCAATCAATTGCAAATGGCAATTTTAATTGGAACAGCTTACATCCTGTAACTATAACTTTAACATAAGCAAACATCATCTTCCTATTCCAGGTACATGGGAAGGACTTGATGGATAAAAATGCCATATCCAATCTAAACTTCTGTGTGACCAACCATCATAACAACAACAACAATAATAATATTTTTATTTACAACCAAAAGAACCAAACAACTACTATCATGTATTGTTGATATTATTATCAAAGAATAAAAGTGAAAAAACCTGAAACCAGTCAAAATTATATGCTTATGTTGCATTGACAGTATATCCACATTTTTAATTCTTGATGATGGAAATAAGAAATGCTTACAAGTGTGGATGTATACCAGTATATCGCTGCTGCAAAATTTAAGAAATGCTTATAAGTTTGTAACTTAGTTTTGTCAGAAAGTACAGTAGTGAGATAGTAAGACAGGCTAGAGATTGTGTTAAAAAATGAGGGGGTGGCTCTGCCGAAATACTGTTTGGATCAAAAGTAATAATGTTTTTGTTTCTAAATATAATTTTTAAAGTCAATGTAATGCTTGTTAAGGTGAACTGTTGCTTAATTGTCAAAACTGGCTCAAAAATGGCTGAAACATAGGAAGTCTTTCCAGAGGTGCTTATAATCTTCACCAAAAGGTTCTGTGAGTGATATTTTTATTCCTATGCTACATTTCATTTGAAAACATTGTTTTGTATTCAGACTTGGGCTGGTTGGCACATTGCACTAAGCTGTAACTTCACATGTGGTTTATTGAATAAATCACAGTTATGATTCAGCCTTCATACTAAGTCATAAACCATGGCTGGATTTACATAACACATTGAGTTTCAAGCAAACAAAGCAAACTCTTGGGTAACATGTTCAACAAGCGCAGTCAGAGAGAGAAGTATGCTTTAATAAAGACCAAGACTGTGAAAATTTTAATGGAGGAATGGATTGGATAAGAATCAAAACGCAATGTGGCTTCCTGATTATTCTCCTCCTTTCATTCTACCTTTATTTTTCAAACTAAGTTTTGAGTTCTGCATTCTTATTGCAATCTCAGTAGTTGAAAATGTGCTGTTAACCAGCACGATTACTTTCTATTTCCTCATAGTTTATTATCAAGATCTTTGGGTTTATTTGTAATATCTTTCTTAGATTAGATTCCCTACCATTACAGCTTTGTATCTTGAGTAAGATTCAATGAAAAAAGGATTAGGATTACTAGGATTACAAATACAAAAGCCAAGGTGGTATTGTTTATTCAAGCATCTGCACTTACAGTCCTGAAATTGTGTCTTGCTGGAGGTAAGGCAAAGCTTTGGCATTGGAAATGATCTCCTGAGGAAGAGATGAAGGCTCCATGCGCTGGAACATTGGGGCATTTTTCTGAGTTAAGAAAGAGAAAATGACTACAGTTTCAATTAGGTAAAATAATGACATAATGAATACATGGAATTAAAACTTCCATCATGTTCAACGTCTATAATGGCTAGATGTGATAAGGATTATACTCTAACACATTTTGAGGGCAACAGGTTTGGAAAGTCTACTCCCAAAGAAGAGGAAAATAATACTGAAACTGCTCTTAATTTTAGGTAAGCTAAATGAGACACTGCTGGGATAGCAAATACAAATCCCTTCAATTACTTTCCTTATGAAAATGTATTACATAGCATAGCTTCATCCTCCATTTTCCCCACATCTCCCCAGTCACTTGTCTCTATATTCAAAGAATTGCTTTGCATAAGTGCTGTATTTTTAACACAATCCATGTTTAGAATCCTTCCACATGCAAGGGCTGTTCTGTTCGGAGTCCTGTGTCATTCCCCCAGAAGAAACAATGCAAAAGCAGCATTTCCTCTAGAACTCCCTGGTGGCCTCCATGGTTGGAAATTTCCACTTCATCTCAGCTCCTGAAATTTTATCATCCCGCCCGTACTGAAACTCTGTGGTACTTTGTCAACTTTCCCTGTTGCCTCCCTGCTGTTTTGCATGGCTGTTTCTTGCTGGAATGGCTTTGTATGGACATCGGGTTGCTATTGGTTTGCTTGTCTACTTTTCAGCTCACTTCAATAGCATTGCTGGTGAGGGGGGGAAATAATGAAGGGATGAAGTTCCAATATATTGCTTTCCTACTGAGACCTGCAAGCAAGCTCTGGCCATCTCAAAGAAGGGAAGCGATTTGCATAGTAGCAACAAATAAATACTCTAGATAGCTAAGGGAGTCACAGCATGCGAGGGGTCTCAGGGAAGTTAAGGATATACATATTGTACAGACTGCTATAAAAAGAACTCATAGAATGCATAAAATTGTGGGAAAGGAGAACAGTTACTGTAGATCAGGAAACCTGCCATTGCATTTTCCTTTTTACAAAAATATGTACTGTCTTGCTACAATGATTCCTATTGGCTGCCCTACAGAAACTGCAGCAGAATTTTATATATTCTTGGAAACCATCCTTAGTGTACTACATGCATCATACACTGCAAGGTATACCTCTAAATTCTTATGCAAATAACCTACCACATCCTCTATTAATGCTTTCCATACAAATCTATTACTAGAAAATCTGAATGGCTGAATTTTAAGCCACAACAAAACAAGATCAATTCTATTTTTCCTCCCACAGAATTGTACCTGTTCTTCTAGCTGCTGTCTTTGCTTTTTAGCTTTGCTCTGCTTATAATAGTCCATTATCATCATGGCTGCGTAGATTTTCCCAACTGTCAGGTCTGTAGCTGGAAGTAAAAGATGTCACCATATTAACCAAAACAGAACCCATTTACTCTGCTAAGAGAACTAGAATCAGGGACATACAGTCTTGCACATCTGTGGGGCAGGAAAGAACACATATTTATGAGCTTGGTTCTGAATTTTCAAGCCCTATGATTTGGAGGGAGCTAGCAGCCCTCAGATAAGCTGAAGATCATAGGCAGAATGATGCCTTGGTTTCTGCATTTATGTTTTTTAAAGATTAATATTTGATTCTAATATCAAAATAGTCTTAGAATAGAATAGCTAGGATATTGGCTATTTTGTGAAAGGGGTGATGTGTCTGAGTATTATTTACATGTGGATGCATTTCTATTTTCAAGTATGTTTTTCTGCTTTATGTCTCTATATACAGTAAGCTAATGATGTAGCAACAGCAATAGCACTTAGATTTATATGCCACTTCGCAATGCTTTACAGCCCTCTCTAAGTGGTTTACAGAGTCAGCATATTGCCCCCATCAATTTGGGTCCTCATTTTATTGACCTCGGAAGAATGGAAGGCTGAGTCAACCTTGAGCCTGGTGAGATTCGAACTGCCAAATTGTAGGCAGTCAGCAGACGTATCCTGCAATACTGCATTCTAACCACTGCGCCACCATGGCTCTAATGTAGATTAGCACAAGGAATTTGCTTATATTAAATTCCTTCTCTTTCTTAAAAATCATACAAGTCTTGCTTCTTTTATTTTTCTGAATGTCACTTGGCAGCCCTAATTCCTAAACCATAACTTACTTTTTGGCATGGGGACCAATAGATCTAGCATCTTCTGAGAAAGGTGAGGCCAAATGGTCAGTATCTCCTTCTGGAGCTCAGAGTCTAACTGTTGCCAGTCTGCACCACCTATAAGGGAGCAGATCAAAAGAACTCTAAACAAAGTGGAGAGAAAGAGAAGGAAAGAGAAAAAGAAAACAAGGGAGCTAGACTCATTATTTATCCATTTTGTTTCCCATATTCCTCTAAGATTAATGACACCAGAGATAAGAACCCTTCTTTAATTCCAATTGGCTACCAAGAGCCAAATCTGTGAGGTCCTGGGGGATACCAACAACACTTAAATTTAGCAAAGTATCCAAACCAGTACTCCTCAATCTTTAATTAATTACTCTATCAGTAGTACCCTTGCAAATCTGATGAGATATTTATAATATATGTATGCACACATTAATTCTTCATTGTTTCACATTCTCCTCTGTAAATGTTGATGATGTCAGACAATAGATTCCCATTACACAATTAGTAAATTTCTGAAATTTCCTATTTCATTTCTTATTTTTTTATTTCATGCTTCATACTAGCAGATTTGGTTTAGCAATGTTTTCTTCCATGATTGGGAAAAAACAACAACAGCTAGATCTGAAATTATTCTTAGAGAATCAGATTATTCTGAGTCATGAGGTCTATGTAGATTACAAATTAATTGATTTTGGAAAGTTGCCCATTCCCCCCCTCCAAAAAAAGTAAATTTCTAACTCTTGGCTATTTTAGTTTCCTTACTTTACTTTCCCATTTACCCCCAGACCCCTACCTTTTGCGATCTTAATATCAAGAGCTGTTCTAATTAATGCCATCAAGGTGGAAGTGAAATGCACCGTGTTGTCTTCAGCCACTGGCATGTTCATCAGGACCAGTCTCTGCACAAAACAGGTGGGGAGAAGGGAATCAGGCAGAAAAGAGTTTGGAAAACTGTATCATGGAGACACAAGGAAAATGCTTAAAATGCATAAACTAGAACAGCCAAAAAGGAGGGCAAGGATCGCCCTCGTCTCTTCCAACCTATCCCATTCCCTTCAGCGTGGTCTTTTGCCCCTTTTTATTCACCTTGCCAAGGATATGTGTTCTTTTACTGACTTGGAGCAAGACCGACAAGATGACGGATTAGGTTCCCTGACAATCACATTCTGTGATTGTGGGAAAGGAATTCAAACTCTCTGATTCCATTAAAAGGAGAAACAGCTGTAGTTTACTTCTGCATCTCCCATTTAGAACAATTTTTCTTTTACTTAATAAGCTCAGAACTCTTAGCTATATCCTGGCGCCCCCTTTTTGAGTTTTCTTCAAAAGAGGTCTTGTTGGCAGCAAATGATTATCCATGCAATGGTTCCATTTTATCTGAAGATGAAGAGGAAGGAGAGAAAGTGAAAATGAAGAGAAATTGATGAGTCATGTGGGAGTGAGTGGGTCATGCTCCTTTTACCCTTGAAGGGGAAAACAAAATGGCCAATTCCACTTCTCAGAGTGTATATACTGCTTTGTCAATTCTTATGCTATTCTTCCCATCATACCAACCACCCTCTTTCTTGAGATTTCCGGATCTATCATAAAATGGGATTAGTGAGATTAAGACTCATGGAATATTTTTGCTTCCATGTGTACAGAATCAAATAAAAAAAAAAAGGAGGGAGGGGCTTATGCTTCAGAAACCAAATGGTACCATTGTGGCATGCACAAAGGTGAACATGTTGCCCTCAGCTAAAATCATGGATAATGCAGTAAACGGACAATCCCAAGAAACTATTTAGAGAACCAGGATTTGCAATCCTGTTTTTTAAGCATTTGAACTAGAACTTTCATTCAGGAGTTTTAGGAAATGGAGTCAAAAAAGTAAAGGTGATAGGTGCATAATCAAAACCCCTTTTTATATACAGGTAGTACTCAACTTACAACCACAAATGAGCCTGGAATTATGATGGTAAATCATGGCAGTTGTTAACTGAGGCACCCATCTGATCCCCTCACCTAACGACCACAATCCCAGCTTTTGCCATTGCAGTCGTTAAGTTAACTGTGTTAAGCAGAGCATTAAATGGCTCAGGAGGTGGGGGAGGCTCTGGGAATGGTGCAGGCCCACACTGCAGTATTTCCCCAGATCATATTTGGCCTTCCCTACTCATTACACAGCTTCCCACTCTACTAGGTTGTATACCACAGGGCCTTTTCCTTTTCCCATTACACCTCATTTCATTTGCATTTTCTGAAGACTGCCTTTCCCAAGGAGAAGCAGCCAATGTACTATGCCACGTCGCCTTTCTATACAGAAACCACATGACGCCATCCTGGAAGCAGGTATAATTTGGGAAGTGGTTTCAATTCTTGTCGTTTAAGAATTCTGGCCACTCCCCAAATGATATCTGCTTCCAGAATGACATCAAACAGCCTTTGAAGAGGAAGGCTGTGTGGCACATTGGCTGCTTTTCCTTTTCCTGAAAGACAATCTTCAAAAAAATAATCTTTTGGAAAGAGAAATAGCCAATATGCCACATGGCCTTCCTACACAGAGACCGCTTCATGCCATCCCAGAAGCTGGAGCCATTTTGGTAGCAGCTGCAATTCTCACAATTCTGTATAGGAAGGCCATGTGACAGACTGGTTTTCTTCAGAAGAGGTAAATGGAGCAAGGAATGGGAGGGGGGGGCAGGGAAGTCAAAGATGTGGGGCCCAGTGTAGCAGAAAGCAGGCCCAAATCCTATGGGGACCCAGCTGGGTTGGAAGTGAGCTCAAGAGATCCAGTGTGGAATAAATGAGTGGGGTGAGCTGCAGCATCCCTACAATTGATTGTAAGAGTGGGTTGATTACCAAGTGGCCAGATTTTGTGACTCTGGGGGTATTGCAGCAGCCATAACTTTGGGTACAGGTCATAAGTCCCTTTGTTCAGTGCCATTATAATGTCATATAACAGTGATGGCTAACCTTTTTGCCATTGCGTGCCAAAAGCAGGGGGAGCGCAGGGGGTCTGTGCGCCCCGCCCCCTGTGCATGCAGTGCAAACAGGCCATTTCTGGCCTCTGGAGGGCGTCTGGGGGTGGGGGTGGCGAAGGCAGTTTTTGCCCTCCCCAAGCTACTAGAAAAGCTCTGGAGCCTGGGGAGAGCAAAAAATGGGCCTTCAGGTCCCACCGGAAGTTGGCAAATGGGCCATTTCCGGCCTCCAGGGGGCTTCCGGAGGGAGGGAAGGCCGTTTTGCCCTCCCCAATCTCCTAGAAAGGCTCTGGAGCCTGGGGAGAGCAAAAAACAGGCCTTCCTCACCCACCCCCAGGCCCTCTGGAGGCAGGAAACTGTTTCCCTACTTCCAGTGGGCCCAGAAGGCCCAAAAATCAGCTGCCCAGTATGCATATGCGCACCACAACTAAGCTCGCGTGCCCACTGATATGGCTCCGTGTGCCATAGGTTCGCCATCACAGTCATATAATCACGGAATGTATAGTCATAAGTTGAGGACTACCTGTATCAAAAGGGACAGTTTCAATCGCAGTCCTCTTTACTTCTTTAACCTTCTTCTCCCATATAGTTGCTCTGCTTTCATGATGCAAATACCACTGAAATCAGGCTATCACTTCCACATCACCCCCATTTTCACTCCAAATGCTTAAGAGCCCTTTGGAGGTGAACCATGGCTACCTTCCTTTCTGCTGAGTTGAAATCATGAGAAATAATGTACATCACTGCCACATCCTCAAGTCTTTTTTTTTTTTTTTGCATTTTATACAAAAGGCAGAGATAAGCCAAACCAGCCAAACATCAATCATACCAAGTCCTGAAGACAAGGACAAAACCAACAAAACTCTTCCCAGTTAACTAGACCTCAGACTAACATTTCTGCTAAAGGTTCTGAAGGTTAGGAGTCAAGAGGAACAGGTATATCCAAACAGAAATGCAGCCACAGCATTCCCACACAAAAAATAAGTGTGTGTGTGTGTGTGTGTGTGTGTATGTGTGTGTGTGTGTGTGTGAGAGAGAGAGAGAGAGAGAGGGAGGGAGGGAGGGAGGGAGAGAGGGAGGGAGGGAGAGAGAGAATGACAGAAAGAAAACATCTTAGCTTCAGCGCAGCTTCCATTACATCTATTTACCTCTGAGTTGGAAATGAATTAACCAGTCCCTCAATATTTTATGAATACTGAGATAATTAGCACAGGATTCTCAGGCAGAAGCCCCAATATTTTCAGACTACTACCTTCTCCAGAATAGAGCTGGACCCATTTTCCCATCTATTCTCTTACTTCCTATAATGAGACACCTAGCAAGAACCTGTTCTGCAGATTACTTTGAACCTGCTAGACCTACTGCGTGCAGTATTATCACACTAGCCACAAAACAGCTTATCACCTGCTCCAGCTCAGCTTCAGGGGTATCACTTCTTGCCTTCCAGGCTGTCAGAGCAACCCTTGCAGAATTTTTTTTTAAGTCAAAAGCTTTGCTGAAAGGATTTCAATTTAATGGGCATGTCATGCTCCATTTTGTATTTCAATGAGTCAGTGAGAAGAAGTTGCAGTTTTTAGAGTAGTTTCTCATTTTCTTCTGATGTAGTTGTCCTATTCCAAAGTCTTTGCTTAATTCAGACTTTTGTACAGATTAAAGTTCAATCTCACATATTAGAAGTATGGTATCATGTTTGGGCTGAGCCTAAGAGCCACACTTGGCCTTTAAGTAGTGTGAAGGGGATTCTGCATTCCTAAAAGCAGGATAATTTCATTTAAATGTATTAAGTGTTATTAATATAAATGCTCTCATGTAGCTAACAATTTTCCATTTCAAACAAATTCCAGAGTACTGCTGGAGGGACTCTGCATACTCAGAAATAAAACACAGAGCATATTCCCAGATACGTTTGTACCTTTAAGTGTGTAAATTACTTTAATACCATGAGCACTTGCTTTAATATAGTTAAGCATATTGGTATAAACTGCCTTATATCTGAACTTTAGCCCAACTAGTTAAAAAATGTCTGATCTAAATGGGAAAAATATTCCGTGGCTTCACAGAGGATTATATTCAGTCCTGTTACCTGGAACATTTCTACTGAAGTAGCGGGATGGAAACTACATCTGAATGCATAAAGAACATTTGCTCTAATGCTAAACAAAGACCTTTTGAATCTTATTCTGCATCCCTTACCTTTTGCAGACAATAGAATAACTGAACAGATGCCCCATCAATCATAATATTTAGTGCAAAAAAAAAAATTCTTGAGTATTTGTTACCTTACATTACAGCTACCAATCCTGTTTCTCTTGGATCTACCCTCACAATGTTTGTTGTGTGCCTGCACAAAAACTAACTTTCAACATTACTTGCACTGATCCACAGGCCTTTCTCTTTTATAATGCTATTGCAATAGAGTTATAAGGATTTGAAACATATAAGCAGTAAATATTAAGCTAGGAACACAATCTGAAATCAATGGAACACCTCCTTTATCTCCCACCACCCCTTACCATTATTCGTTTCCCATTTCTTGCTAATCAGAAGCCCATAAAGGAAAGAAGGGTTGTTCTACCTTATAAGCAACTTTGGAAGGACATCTCTTCCCGAGGCCTAGTGGTGGGGACATGAGAGTCAGCATTTCATACATCTCAGTGTAATGGATGCGGCCACTGCTCATGTGCAAGGAGGAGAGAGGATAAAGGAAATGGGGAAGGGGGGAGCAAGATGCAGAAAAAGAAAAGAAAAAGGCATTCCCAGAGGTAAAAGACCCAAATAAACCAGAATATAGGAAACAGAAGAGAGAGAACAAAAACAAACAAACAAACAAAAAGACAGACAGGAAAAGAACAGGAAACCCATTAATCAATGCAAATCATACATGACAGCTTGTGCTGATGTGGATTTATAGCACCCCTCACACAGACCCAGGAACACCATCAAAACGAACTGCCTGCCTTTCCATTTCTCTGTGGATGTTTTTACAGCCAGTTCTTTCAACTGCAGTACATGCCCCTTGTAATTTCCAGGGCTTGTGTGTAAGTGTTATAAATCAAGATAAACAAAAGGTGTTGTTTGGAATATGGTGGTGCATACCTCAGTGAAGTGGCATGTCCTCCCTCTCTGGCTGTGCCCATGCAAGAAGAAAGCAGCATCTTGCATAGGAGGGAAGACCACTGTGCTCACTTCTCAAAGGAATGTTTCTGTTTGCTTCCATCTAGAGCTAGGATGGAGCACGTTCCCACCATGCACTGGTGCAAAGGCATGCCAAGTGTGTAAGAAAAGAAAATGCAGGAAGAAAATTCGACATGCCATGCTCTCCAGCCCTCCTCCCATTTCCTCCCACATGCGAATTCAAGTTTCACCCAGTTGGAGTTTAAAGAGTCTTGACAGAGGCAGCTGTTTTGCCTTAAGGCTTTAGTTGGGTTGGTTGGTATTGCCTGTTTTGTGAGTCTCTGGTTCTGTATTCAGCCCTCTACTCAGTATAAAAGGAGGTCAGATTAAAACTTAGTCTCTTGCCTTGGACGCTTCATTGTGAATCCTTATTCTAAGTGTGGGGAATATTGTGGAAAAGGATAAAGGGTTTCCTCTATTCTTTCCAAGAAGGGAAACACAATATACAAAATGATGTAAGGAAAGAAAAGACTTGCATGGATTCCAGTGAAAATAGATTCTGATGCCATACACTGGCTATTAAACAGTATCGGATGTTTTTTCAGCTTGTTTTAGGTGAAAGATATGATGACCTTTGTTTACTATTTGTTTAGCTCTTGTATTACTTTTAAGACTCACTAACACAGAGACATCACTGTTAAAGCAACAAGTTTGGTATTTAACTGCTCCTATTTTTGATAAAATGTGTAATAATTTAATAATGTGTTTTCTATTCCTTCAATCTTCACTTAACATTTCTAGGTTGGTCTTTTGCTAAATGCAGTCAAATTGGCTTGTATGCAGCTATTAAAATGCATTAAAATATATTGTTTGAAAATAAACAATGAGGAAGGTCTGATTGAGTTGCTTTTTATTCCAGAAAAAAATGCTCTTAAAATTCCTCCAAAATATGTCTCTTCACAACTAAATTTGAATTTTTAATTTTTTTCCCTCCATTGTAAGTTTGTGGGTATGGCTTGCACAGAAGAAAGAAAAAAGCTTTTAAAAATCTGTCTCTAACCATAATGACTGTCTCAAAACTGAAACTGACTTACAGGTGGATTTAAAAATTACAGCCTACAAGAAAGACATGAAAATAATAGATTTACAAATGAAATTGAATGATTTAAAAATTAAAAAACTATATACAAACAATAAATCAGAGAAGCAATGTGGATTATTTTTTAATACTGGATTTACAGAAGGGAAATGCTGAAGTTGCCACAGTGGAATTACAAAGGGGGCCTAACAAAGATAATGACAAGAATTTTGAGAGAAGACATAAAGAGAATATGAAAAGGCAGATGTTAGAGCTTTCTGTAAGGAATTGAAAGACTGTTGGGAGAAACTAGACAGAATACAGAATTGGTTTATCTGATCTAAGTTAAAATAATGGGTTGCTATTTCAGGTGTTATTTAATCATTTTTTGATTGGAACTAGATGATGATGGTTATTTCTGAGAATGTTTAATTATAATAAGGCTGGACTTTGATTATTTGAAGAGAGAAAACAGGGTGGATCTGTTTAAATGGAAAGGAAGAATTCAAATTGGGTGTAACAGATATAGTTTGTAATAATTATGTTATTTCTGATAACCTTTGCTGATGAATATGATGAAATGAGGCTGGGGAGATAGGATTATAGAAAATGGGATAAATATGGAATGAAGAGGGTTTTGGTTGTATTATAAAATATAGTAATTAGTTGTTAACATAGATTATACTTTCTTTTCCTATTTTTATATCTTTCCTTTATTTTCTTTTTCTGCACTTTTAAATATTTTTAAGCATCAGAGAGGCTTACAAAACAGATTAGTTTTAATTTACTCAGCAAAGGTTAATATGCTATGGATTAAACTGGAGCTAAATAAGCTTTTTAATATCAGGTCAAAAAACTAAAAAATAAATATAAATTTATAATATTAAAAGAAGATAATTATGTCAATGGAGTTAATTTTGTATCTATTCAATTTGTGAATTTCAGGTATATTAAGCAGGAGACATAATCACATATAATTATTAGCACAATTGTTTTCACCATAGTTTGCACAAATATATTTTAGCCACTAATAACATGAAAAAAGGGAAATCTGAATGGGAAAAAAATCCACAGCAAGACTTCCTGGAGTGACTTTTCCGCATAATCCCTGTCATTAGGGATTCTCTTTCAAGATAATGGCTGTTTACCCAGGCAAAAGATAAAAAACAATATTTGCAAATTGCTTGATATGTAGGTGCCTAAGGAGATACAGATATATTTATATAGATAATTTTACATCTTAATTGTTAGCCTCCCAAAGCCCTTGGGAATGAATGTCCTTTGGGAGTGACATACAAATAAAGTAATGTCCTAAAATTAAATAAGAAATAAAATAAATTGAGGAAATGTCTGATACAGCCAGCTAATTCTCAGAATCAAATTATACACTTTTCGTAAGTAAAGATGTTGGTAGATTTTTCATTTACCTAGAATCTTTCCACACTACTCTTCAACAGATTATAAAAGGACAAACACTTGTTATTTATAATATGGCATAGCTTAATCAACATGGCACAGTTAGAAATATTAAATCAGCATGGGACGTAAATCTAGTAGTTAATATTTCAGTGTGTTCTAATTAATTTTTCTGTTCAAAGTAATCATAAAGATAACTAATTATACACACACGCACACATGCACATATATATTGTGTGTGTGTGTGTGTGTGTGTGTGTGTGTGTGTGTGTGTGTGTAAACTGACAAGTTATGCTGATGGAAAAAAAACACAAAGTTTGTTAAAAACAAAAATAAGAAAAATTCCAAATGCTGGTAAAAGTTTAGCATAGGTCTGACGCTGATTGCACAAAATG
Organism: Arizona elegans; assembly: GCA_022577455.1. Lineage (NCBI taxonomy): Eukaryota > Metazoa > Chordata > Lepidosauria > Squamata > Colubridae > Arizona > Arizona elegans. The sequence goes on along the minus strand of JAKOOJ010000002.1, from coordinate 104,260,947 downwards.
AGTCACAGGAAATTGTCCAAAAGCCTTCAGTTGTCTTGATTTATCTGAGCAAGTAATCAAATTCAGGCAAGTTTTCTTTTTTGCAAGTCAGTGTGAGGTTAGGGGGAAAAAAACCAAGCACTGTAGGAGAGGCAAAAGACTATGTGAACTTAATTTGCTCATGGTTTCTTAATTATGCTATGCTATTACTGAGAAATAGGGACAGTTCTCTATTTCCAAAGTTAATTTGGAAGATTCTCTGTGGGTATGTTCACTGCTGCTTGTGGTGTTCACTATGGAAGTTAATTAGTACGTTTTAATCCTTTCTAAAGCAAAACTGAACAAATATACTTCAAAAGGGCACATCTCATCTCTGGCTATGAAAAGTTCAAAAGTGTTTAAGATCCAGAAATTCAGAGTGCTTTACATTGCAATTTTCTCACATATTCATGGATCCTTAGGGGGCTGGGGGAGAAGAAACTATATATTATATAATAGTTTTAGGAACTGTTCAGCTGAAAGCACTTTTACTTGGAAAGAGAGTGTGAGGAAAGAATTTTTTTGTGGAATCTGAATATATCTAGAGGTTGTACAACATTTTTCTTGGTGAAACTTTGGGCAGGCAAGCAATGAAGGATCATGAAGGATGACCTAAGGAACTATATTATGAAAATGGTGCAGAAATACTTAGAGTTTCTTGGCTGGGACAAAATCTCATAGAAGCAGCTTTTCAATTAGAAGAAAGCAGAAGTTCATTCTTTTTAAATGGACTTTAAACAAATGGACAGATTTGTTAGTAAACTTTGAATTCTAAATGACCTTGTCATGAATATAGTCAGTACTGATGAACAAAAGGAGACCAGCAAGAAGAAAAGAATTACTATTAATTAAACAAAGCCGTAATTTGTTAGTCATTTGCCATAGAGATTAATTAATGATGTTCTTTTGCTTACAAAACCTATCTATCTATCTATCTATCTATCTATCTATCTATCTATCTATCTATCCATCCATCCATCCATATTCATATTCATATTCATATTCATACACATACATGTATTTGAATTTACTACATTTGATATAACTAGGGTTTATTTTTTCTTAATATCAATACCATATAGAGATATTTCTTTGTGTTTATCGATGTATTTGTACAGAATTAACACTCATAAAATAGGTATAGGAGATTAATGCCTTCATGTAAACACTCGCCTTAGTTTTTTATTAGATGTGATTTCACAATATAACACTAAACCTATATCTGAGCTCAGTACCAGACTGTACTGAAGACAGAATACTTTTCCATACAAAAGTATTTTTCACTCCTAAAATTAAAGTTTGTTGGTTGCTCTAGCTTTCTGCTTGACATGCTAACTAAATGGCTTTATTAAGTTAAACCCAAATAGCCAGATGAACTCCTGCCCATCATATCAAGTTTCTGGCATACGTTTTTCATACAAGTTAAGATGCTTGAATCTAGTTGCACTATTTCTGAAGTACAGGCAGAATGTTATTCTGGATGAATGGATCTTCCATGCCCAACAGTGTAATACCTTTAAAATTAAGTCTCTGGGCACAACTGGTGAGCTTTGTTCATTTCTTACCATATCTGATTTGATTTTTTTAAAATTAAAATTAAATTCTTTGTTCCCTACTTTTGCTCCCAAATTAGTGAGAACCAAATACAATACCCCTTTCAAATGAAAAAATGTAGGTCCTGAAAGGGGAAGCAGAAAACAATGGTTCCAAAGACTTCTCTATGCAATAGGAGACACTCTAAAACCTCCAGAGTTATTCATTCAAGATGAGAATGAATGTGTAATTTCAGCTGTGCCCTGAAATCCATTTCTTGATCTTTTCCAGTTATAACAGCTGCTGATTCTGAGAAGGTTTGAATCTCTTTAAACTCGAGGGAAAGCAAGTCAGGATTCCCTTGTGAAGTACAATAGCGTGAAGTACAAAAGAGAGGAGGAGAGCGGGATTTAATGGGATGTCCCTATTGCCAGGTTGTGGCTGGGGATTGTGAGGCAAACCTTGCAAGCCACCCTGCAGGGGCACTTCTCTCCCAGGCCCAGAGGAGGCGAGATCACCCGTACTAATTTGTACATATCCTTATACAGGATCCTGCCACTGGAAAGGAAGCACAGGTGAGTTAATAGGCCCAATCAGGAAATGGGAAAGAAGAACTGTGTGCAACTGGTAACGCCAGAGATGTGTATTGCCTTTTTTCTAGGAGGGGGTTGAAGGCTCTGCACAATCACCTCCTTTGAAGATATAGCTATTATTTTCTCTACCATGTTCCCATGGAGGAATTTTCCATCACCAAATTTATAATGGAATGATAAACTTCAGTCATTCTACCAAGTTTTATTCCATTTAAAAAACAGCAGAATAAATGGTTTTGCATAATCAACTATTCATATCAAGTGGATATATGATGTCTTATTGTATGCAAAGTTCCAAGCCAGGGTTTTTTTGCCCCGTCAAATCCTGTCTTCCCACTTTGTCCTTTTTTCACAGTGGTGATCAATCTGTACTGTGAGTTCAATTTCACCTAGGATAAACAGGTGCTCCAAAGCTATATCAATAGCATGTCAGGAGATGATTAGACTATAGTGCTTCCTTTTGATATCCCAGGGTTTGTTTTTTGGGTCTCTGAAAACTAAGGTTTATTTGTATCAGCCAGAGATAATTTCTTTTGGTCACCACAGTCTAGCAGTGGAAGGGCAGGAGGTGAAACTCTTACAGTTATAATGATCAGTTTTATTTAGAATGATAATTATACTGTAGGCAGTATTCTAGACAGAATGGTAGGTATTATTTTTTAATGCAGTGATAAAGTGCAAAAGAAGAAGTTGAATTCTTTATAATCCTATTTTTTCATGGCAAGGTTGGATGATTTTTGAAAAACTACAATTTTAGTATAAGACAAATTTAGTGGGCTAGTTGTAAAAATAACTATAGGAAGGCGAAAATAGGAAAATAAGAAAAATCTGTTGTGTTCTTATTTAAATCCTAAATAATTTTTCCACAAACTGTCTTTCTTCACTTCTATGAGACTGCACTGAGAACTGCCAGTCACTATGGCTTTTAGCTGCAAAGAGTGACACTGACATTTCTTGACCTTTCAAGAAAATAACATGAATTTCCTTGCTACAGATGAGTTATTAAGCCAGGGCTACAAAATTAATGCCTGCTTCTAACAGCAGAAACAAGTTCAGAAGAGTAGCCATATTAACTGGGTGCTCATCTTAAAGGCCAACATATTTATCGTGTAAATCTTTTAGAAGGCAGAGGTTTCATTAATTTAGAAGAGTTAATTCACAGAAAACAATACATTTAGTTTTCAGATCCTAAGGTAAAGCAGATAATATCCATCTGATGAACTTCTAGGATTCCAATATCTCCAGAAAAGTCATGAACATTGACACATATATCAATAGACAATTAGGCAGACAGGTAGTGCTAATTCAAGCAGGAGAAAAATAATAAGAAATATTTTTTTTAAGTTTTCAGATTTGAGATCCATAAAAGATAACCTAAGGTATTACTGCCAGTGACAGTTCCACTTCAGGTTAAGGACCATCACTTAGGAATTCTGGAATTAGGCAAATATATTGAAATGCCCCAAAGAAGATATAATGGAAAACAATATCTCCAAAGCACTCTTGAAATGTATGGGTAATATGAGTGAAAGTTTTTAATAACATGGTGGTCTATTCACTTCTGACATAAATTGTATGTGAAGATTTTTTTTCTCTTAAAACATTTTAGGTTGCAGGCACAAAAAGATAATATAGTACAAAATAAAAAAAATGGGTGGGGGATTTAATGTTGGACATATATGGGTAAAATCCTCTTTATACATATATCTGAGACTTCAATTTCCACAATGGCTCACAAGTATGTCCGTATGGTCGATATAGGAAAAATCATTTGCTGCAGGAAAACTGCAATCTACAGAATATTCCATTGTCATGAAAAGTGCACAGCCGCTCTTATTTAAAAGAGCTCTTGCAAAGCTGTGATGATAGAATAAAAAAACTCACAAAGGATATATACTTCTTTTTAATTAAAAAGTGGAAACTGGCTGAATTGTTAATTTAAGTAAGACTATTAGGTTGTTTAGGTGCAGATGGCCTTTGTATAAGAACTTCTAGAAGCCCCAAAATGGAGAAGGGCATTTTCAGTCTATTTGTACTTTATTTGGATATCACATCTAAACAGATTTTTTAAAGAAAATTTTAAAAAAACCAGATATGCCTACATACCATGCAGCTCTATCATATTCTGCCCAAATCCGGACAAATTCATCAAGGTGATGGGGTCCCAAGATGGAAGAATCTCGAGTCAGATATTCAAAATTGTCCATAATGACAGCCACAAAGAGATTGAGCATCTAAGTATGAAGGAAACAAGAAGAATGCATAATAAGGGGAAAGGGATAGCCACAGATCTATAAGTAGAAGACCAGCAAATGAGGAAGCACAAAAGAGAGCTGCAATGTAATTCTGCACATGATAGTGAAATTCTTTAATTGTGTTTACAGCTGCTTCTCTTGTAACATAATGGCTCTTTGAGAAATACTAAAGAATACCATACCATCTTTTAAATCAATCTGGTGAAAACAATACAAAACAATAAATCTATAGAATAATGGAAAGAGGAACTCACTAAGAAGGAGCAGAAGAAGATGAAAGAGACAAAGTAGACATATGCTAGTTCTGTGCCACATTTCTCATTCTCATTTTGTCCAGATGTTGCCGTAGTGTCTGGCTCACAACCTTTCCCTTCTAGGCATGAAAGCATAATCTCCTGCCATGCCTCCCCTGTAGCGCTTCTGTAAGAAAACAAATCCATCTTGTGGTTGATTATTATGTTCAACAAATCCTTCCTACTTTCAGAAAGTCTCTGTTTAAGCTATACTCTTTTAAAACTAGACTTCAGTGTGCTTTAAGAAGTTTTTTTAAAAATATAAGTTGAGGCAAGGTCTTGCTCTTCTGCAAAATGTACTATAAACATCATACTAAGCATAATTTTTCCTTAAGTTGAGCTTGTCTCCTGGTGACCATCTAGGACCAGGGATGTTAAACTGACATTGTCACGTTGTTGTCACATGACATATCGGGACTTTTCCCCCCTTTGCTAAACTGGCAGTGGGCGTGGCCAGCATATGACACATCTGGCCCACGGGCCGTGATTTTGACACCCCTGATCTGGACCATGTAGATTTCTTGGCAATAGTGTAGAAGTGGTCTGTCATTGCCAAACAGGCTGGTGGTGGCAGCAGCCGCAGAAAGCAGTAATTATCTCACTATTGTACATAATACACATTATTTAAGATAGTTTCAAAAGACACATTTCAGATAGTTTCTTAAATGTAAATTAAATTATTAAATTAAGATATATTTAAAATCCAATAAATGATTCAGAAATCATCCATGACATCTAGAGGCTGTCTGAGGTTAATTCCCATCATGGTTACCAAAGGGGATATCACTTCTTACTAATCATACTGAACAAACAACCCGATATGAAGTGCTGTATTTTACTGAAATTCAGTTATAACACCGAGGAGGACTTTTATACAATCTATGATTCAGTCCAGTCAGATCTAATTATGACTTCTGCATCAAGTGAGAAGCTAGAGTGGGGATTCCAATAGGAAAGCTCAATTTCCATTTTGGCAATGAAAGGGTTTATCAAGTTTAAAGATTGGCGACATTGTAGATGCACTAAGGAAGGGAGAGGTGTTGTTGTATAATCTGCCTGATAATTAAACTAGGACAAAGATAATAGTTTTGTTCATGAATCTCTTTGGAATTAAGCTGCCTATTAGAGAGTTTTATCTGACTTCAGAAAATGGAGGTTCTTCACAAAGATTTTTTAAAAAAAGGAGACACAGAAAAGAAAAGTTGTGGCCCATTGAGCTGAAAACAATTCAGTCTTAAATTAAAACCTACTAAATAGTCAGTAAAAAGGGAGACTTTGAGTCCTTGGTTTGTAGCAAGCTGTGTAAAACTAGCTAGCTGAGTATTGGCTCATTACCAGAAGCTTTTGAAATCTTAAGGGAGACAATTCTTTGCTTTATATCAAAGTGTGAATGGATCCCTGTGTGAATATAAATGTAGATTTACCTAAACAGTAACATTAGAGAACCAAGAAAGCTGCGGAAATTGTTGTGGCGGTTAATGTGGCTTTCCTCATCTAGCTTGATGTTCCCAAACACCTGAAAACATAGAAATGAAATTATTATCTCTGACTTCATAAGGCAAAAACACAGCAATCACAGCAATGGGTGATAACCACATTGTATAGCATTTGTATTGAACACCAACAATTTTAAGGGATTCAGTATTTAGTCACCATACAGACATTGTTGAGTAATTAGCAGTAGATTACCTGTTACATTGCGTTTATTAATTTGACTTGCACCTCACCTTTTTTTTTATTGCAAAAGTTTTACAATTACATTTTCACCCCTTTTTTCCCCCCTCATCCCACCCCAAACTTCCCAACCTCCCTAACCCACCCTAACCCTCCCCTCCCCCCCAGACTTCCACACAGTATACTCATATCAAGTAAAAGGAAAAACCCTCCTTTGTATATAAAACTTGAACCCCTCCCTCCCCCTTATAAATTTTCATCTTCATTACATTAACCTATTTCTATCTTAATATAACATTTTCAAATAAATTTTCATCCTCATTACCTTAAAATATTTCTATCTTAATATAACATTTTCAAATAAATTTTTCATCCTCATTACCTTAAAATATTTCTATCTTAATATAACATTTTCAAATAAAAGCTATTTGATACTTCCTAGTTTGATATTTGTTCTGAACATAATCTATCCACCTCTTCCATTCCCATTCATAAGTCTCTTGTGAACAATCTTTTAGGTATGCTGAAATCTTCGCCATCTCTGCAAAACTGGCCATCTTCAAAGTCCATTCCACAATCGTGGGCAGCGCTTCATTTTTCCAGTATTTACCTATCAACAATCTTGCTGCTGTTATCATATACAATATCAGTTTTGTTTCACCCAATGTAAAACCCTTAACTATACCCAGTAAAAACAATTGTGGAGAAAATTGAAATTTTCTTCAGAACATTCTGCATGACCCACCAAATTTTTATCCAAAAAGCCTTAACTTTCTTACAGGTCCACCAAACATGATAATATGTAGCATCTAGACAATCACATCTCCAACATTTAGGCCGCACATTAGGGTACATACACGACAATTTTTTTGGGTCTAAATGCCATCTGTAAAACATTTTATAAAAATTTTCCCTTAAATTCTGCGACTGTGTAAATTTAACATTCTGAACCCAAATTTTTTCCCATGTTTCCAACATCACTGGTTCCTCAAAATTTTGTGCCCACTTAATCATACAATCTTTAACTAGTTCAGTTTCTGAATCCCTTTCTAACAAAACATTATAAAGTCTTTTAATATGCATTGGACCTTTCTCTTTTATATGTCTGACCAATTCTTCCTCATACTCCATAATACCAGTTTTTTGGTCCTCTTTCCATCTCAATTGCAATTGATTATATTGTAACCAAGTTAGATTAATCCCTTCAGCCAACAATGTCTGTAATGTCTTCAGCTGCCATCTGCCCGCATCTGTAAAAAGAACCTCTTTATATAAACCCCCCCCGAGTGACATTATATTTGTATTCCACAAAGTATGACCAAGATCCAGCCATAGCGGTATTTTATAATCCCATTTGATTCGGTGCTTCTTCCAAACTCTCAACAAAGAATCTCTAAGTATATGGCTTTTAAATACTTTGTCCACTTTGCTGTCATAAAATAAGTAAGCGTGCCATCCAAATTCCAAATCAAAACTTTCTGCATTTAATATTCCAGTCTTTTTTCCTCCAAACCAATCACTTGTTAAAGTCAAAGCTGCTGCATCATAATATAACTGTAGGTTTGGAAGTTTGAGACCTCCCCTTTCTGGAACATCTTGCATAATTTTCAATTTTACTCTTGGTTTTTTCTCGTTCCAGACAAACTTGTTCACTCCAGTTTGCCATACTTTTAGTTGTTTATCATTTTTAAGCACCGGAATCATTTGAAACAAAAAAAGAAATCTTGGCAAAATATTCATCTTAACTGCTGCTATTCTTCCCAGTAAAGACAGCTGCAGTTTTTTCCAAGTCTCCATGTCTTTTTGCACCTCTCGCCACAACACCTCATAATTATTTTGAAACAATTTCATATTTGATTCTGCAACCTGAACTCCTAGATATTTTACCTTTGGTACAATATCAAAACCTGCCCTCCTTTCAAGCTCGTGTTTACGATCTTGTGTCATATTTTTGACTATCATCTTAGTTTTTTTCTGGTTCAATCTAAAACCTGAGACTTTACCATAGTCTTATATAATGTCCTTCATCTGGATTATTGATTCCATTGGCTGTGTTAGGGTTGTCACAGCGTTTTTTTTATTTCCCAGCTGAGCTTCATTATTTTTGGACTAATAGACTTACTGTAGTTTGCCAAGTTCCTTATCAGTACTTTACTACGCATGTCCGCATTCCTTCACTTGCTTCACACATTTTTTTTCCTTTGTTCTCTTGCCAGAGGTCCGGCTGGACCGGCAGGAGATCTCGCTTGCCAAAATGTAACAATTTATTTTTCTTAGTTAGTGAGGTGTTTTATTTTCTTTATAACAAATAAATGAGTTTTATTAGAAACTTGCCTTCGCATTTTTCTTTATCAGAATATTGCAACTTGGAATAAGCCACGATCCATCTCCTCTAAACCAGGGTGATTTTTCCCAGAGCCAAACATGGGATTAATTGATGCCCTGACATCTGGTAGCACTCGGACGGTTGATTTATGGCTTTTTTCCTTGTTTTGTTATTTCTGATAAGAGCGCATAGGCAATTAGTTTTTAGCTACTGAGGTACGCTAATTATTTTTGCTAAGATGCCGAAACAGAAGAAAAAAGGCAAAATGAAACTAAGACCACTCTTCGTAAATGATTTGATTGATTTTTCCAATGAAGAGGTGGCAGACAGGAGATTTTCAGATTTCCAGCCCCTTGCTAAAGCCACACGCCTGGAACAAGAAAAAGCCGTGGGAACAGAAATGGAGGGAGATAAGACAGAAGCTGCTTTTGAAGATAACGTACTGGAACTGAGGTCAGTGACGTCTTCTTCTGATTATGCCAGCTCTCAACCTGTCTCCCCAGAACCTTCTGAATTTGTAACGCTCGGTGCAAGGCTAAAGCAAACTGCTGAGCAAAATTCCTCCCATGCAGAGAGAGAAACAATTCATTATTCTCCTCGAAGCTCTAAGCTCACCCTGGATGAGCTGGCTATGAAAGCCTATCGTGACCGTATAAAACTCTATGAACAGCAGCTATCCCAGGCAAAAATGGCTATATCTATGCTTGAGCAAGATAAGGGAGATAACTTAAGATTTTCAAACAGCGCCATATTGTCTTCTTCCTCGGAGCCAAAGACACTCCCCCTGGTGGATTTTGTGTCAGGCCAATTAAGACAGAGGGCCCTGCATACGTCACATGAAAGTCTCCCTGATCAAGTTACATATAAACCTGCCACGCAATCATTTCTTGTAACTGGGCTGCCCGAAGCTAAAGGTGCAGCACCATCTGCTGGCAAAAGTAATTTACTACAGGAAGCTGAAATGCCACAAGTGTTTCCACGGGCTCAAACTCCAACACCCCCTGGTGGTGATGGTGCCTTTTTAGATGGAACACAGGCACGCTTTATGAAGCAAAGGCAAATGACTGCATCTCCAGCAGGTCATGCCAATATTGCAGCTCAAGCACAAATGGCAACTGGAATACAGCAGATTCCAGTGCATCAGCCACAGCAACCACAAATGCCTGCAAATGTGCCCCAGCCACAAGTACAAATAGGGCCACCTCCTGGCCCACCTCCAATGGCACAACCAAGACCATTTTTAGGTCCACAACAGGCACAGCAAATACCACAGGCATTTCTGCCAGCACAGCCAGCATACCAAGTGCAGGCTCCTTACCAGGCATTTTCTGTCTCTCCACTAACTGGTGAGTCAAAACTAAAAATGTCAGGACACAATTACAAAGCCTGGGTCAGTGAGATTACACTATTGCTTCTTAGAGAAGGCACACACTGTATGGTATTTAACCCTCCTGCACAACCATGGGATTTTGCAATAAGAGATTTAGAGATAAGGGCTCGCACAACATTATTGATGTCCATGGATACTGAACTGCAGGTCACTTTTCCACCAAATACAACAGCCCGTCAAATTTGGGCTGAATTGGAAAATTGTTACAGGCCTATCTCAATTGAATCTTCATGTTTACTCATGTCTGAACTCCATGGTTCGAGATTGAAACCTGGTGAACAAATTGGAGGACATTTGACCAAACTGAAAGGACTAAGAACAGAATTGAGAGAAAGAGGCCATAACATTGAAGATATTCAAATGATCAGCATCATTATTAACTCTTTGAATTATGAATGGAAAGATGCTGTTACAAAAATTAACCAAGTCCCAATTGCTCAACGCACAGTGGACAATGTCTGTAGACTTTTAATTGAAGAAGAGGCATTCATGTTGGCCACGCCACATTTGAGAGGACCACCCGCATCAAGAGCTCCAGCTAGGCGCCCCTTCCGAGGAAGGACCTACGCTCCAAGGATGCCAAGATGCAACACCTGCAACCGTGTGGGACATGCCACCCGGGATTGTCCCCAATGAGTTCCAGCTCCCGTCACGTACCAGCCCAGAGGAACAGATTCCAGAGGCAGAGGCAGAGGCGGAAGAAAAGGTCGTCGGGGTCCCTGGCGTGATCCACAAACTCCACTCGCCATATTGGCTTTAACCAATGATCCACAACCTCAACCAGAGTACGACAGACGACTCCTGTGGACTTTGGACAGTGGTGCTGCATTGCATGTTACCTACAGAAAGGAACTTTTCACAGAGATGCACGAACCTGAACCTGAACTATGTGAACTTTATTCTTTTTCCAATCATCCTTGTCAGGTCAAAGGAAAAGGAACTGTTTATGTTGAAGAGCTCGATGCATTCATTCCTGATGTTTATTACATACCAACAGCAACCAGTAATTTGCTTAGTCAGTGTCACTTGTCTAGAGCATTAAAGTTCCAAGTTCACCACCTTGAAAAAGCAAGTTACATAGTTAAAGATGGAGATATTGTTGCTGAAACCATATTAATTGGTGGTGTTTATTACTTAAAACCAAAGCCTAAAACACAAACACAGGCAAGTATGCAAACTCCAAAAAGGGAAGGCACAGGCCCAGAGAGAGATGCTCCAGTGAGAGATCCTGTTGCTATTCCTAAGGCTCCTAAAGCCAACAAAAATAGAATTGGTAAACAGGTTGCTCAGAGCAAGCCTGAGGTTCCGCATAAAAATGTTAATGTTGAGAATTCACTAACAGGTAAACCTTTGCATTCCAGGTGTATCCACAAATGGCATAGAAGATTGGGGCATGCCAGTTTCCGTGTTCTTAGGAAGATGCCGGAGTTCGCAAAAGGTTTGGATCTAAAGGGGTGTAAGGTGTTTTTGGATTGTGCTGTATGCAAAAAGGCCAAATCCAAAGCAGCAGCCATTCCCAAACACGCTACACGCCTGTCAACACGCATTTTTGATTTGGTTCACATTGACATAGTTGGTCCATTCCCGCCATCATTTGGTGGTAGAAAATATTTCCTAACAATTGTTGATAATTACTCTAGATATGGATATGTATATCCTATGAAAGAAAAATCAGAGACTTTTCAGATCTTTAAAGACTTTGCAACCCTTGTTTCTACCCAACATCAAGTTCGCATCGCCAGAATCCAGAGTGATCGTGGTGCCGAATTCATGTCTCAGCGTTTCCAGGACTGGATGCGTAAGAATAGAATTATTCATCAGACGTCGGCCCCTGACACATCAGCTCACAATGGAGAGGTACTGCAAACCATGATGTGTTGTCTCCTAGAAGACGCCAACCTTGATATGATATACTGGGGTGAAGCTATCAAGTATGCAAATTACATTGTAAACCGTACTTGGAGCAGTGTAACAAATCAGACTCCTTTCTTCATGTTGTATGGCTACGAGCCCGATCTTAAAAACATCCATATTTTTGGTTCATATGCTATGGTGAACATTCCCTTAGCTCAAAGAAGAAAAGGAAGTCCAGCAGCAAAGAGACTGAGATTTATGGGTATTGATGATAACTCAAAATGGAGCAAATTTATTGACTCTAAACATGCAATTGTGATTTCCCAATCTGCTAATTTTGAGGAAGATATTGACTGGTCCAGGATTCATTCCAATGATCCTGGAGTTTATTTTCCCAGAGATGATACTGCTGATGCTACGCAGATTGATGATCAAGATTCCACTGATTCTTCTCAACCCGATGTTCCGTCTTCGCAAGCCGCGGATGCTGACGCTAGCGACGAAAGTGAGGACGAGGACGAAGCAGAAGAAGACTGGACAGTTGTCCCGAGACGTTCCAAGAGGGCCACAAAAGGAATCCCTCCACAACGATATTCTTGGCAACTGACAAAAGCACCCTTGCCTTTGATTTGCAATGTTACACTTCCACCTGATAATTTCACACAAATCAAGCAGCTCCCTGATTCAGAGCAAGACAAATGGTATGAAGCAATGCAGGTTGAAATGGACAGTCTAAAGAAACTTAAAGTATTTACACCTGCAAAACCTCCAGCAAACAAAAAGGTCATTGGCACTCGATGGGTCTACAGAATCAAAAAGAAACCAAATGGTGAGTCATTGTACAAAGCCAGACTTGTAGCTCAGGGTTTCGCTCAACGTTATCCTGAGGACTACACAAATACCTACTCACCGACAGTCAGAACTGAGAGTGTAAAAATTGCTTTAGCAACTGCAACTATCCTTGGTTTAGAAGTTTTCCAGTTTGATGTTGACACGGCTTATCTACATGCAGACCTAGATGAAGAGATCTACGTGAGAAGTCCTCCAGGATTCCGACAGCAAGAAGGGGATACCTGGTTCCTAAATAAAAGTCTTTATGGTCTGAAACAATCTGGTTTAATGTGGTACTTATGTCTTACTGACAAACTAAATTCAATGGGCTTTATTAAGTCCGAAACTGATGAGTGCGTGTTCACAAAAAGATCTAACAATGCATATGAGATAGTTCTTGTTTATGTTGATGATATTGTTTATATTGGTCCAAATAAGCAAATGAGTGAGATTTTTGCCAAAGCTTTGCAGAGATACTTCACATTGAAATCATTAGGTCACATTAGCACTTATTTAGGTGTTCAGATTGAAAAAACACAGAAGGGGTTTAGTCTTTCACAAGAAGATAAAATTGAACAAATTTTGCATCATTGCAACATGAAAGATGCTAACACAACAAAGACACCCATGCAAACAGATTTTCACAACTTGACACAAGAAGAAAGTCCTGAGTTCGAGGATCAAACACTTTATCGTTCAGTCATTGGGTCACTGTTATACATTAGTAGTTGGACCAGACCCGACATTGCACTTAGTGTTAATCTTTTGTCTCGACACGTAGGTAAGGCAAAACAGTTTCATTGGACATGTATTAAGAAATTATTGAGATACCTAAAATACACCAAACATTTGAAATTATTGTTAGAACCAACACATACTGATTATGCAGAATTATGTTGTTATGCAGATTCTGATTGGGCAAGTGATAAGAAATCACGTAAAAGTACTTCAGGTTATATGATGTTCTTAAATGGATGTCCTGTTTATTGGCAAGTACGTAAACAGAATTTTGTTTCTTGTTCATCTACTGAAGCTGAATATGCTTGTGTTTCAGATGCATGTAATTCTCTAACTTGGTTTGATGCTTTAGTCACAGATATCTGGACACACCCGATCCGACCAATCACCGTGATGGAAGACAATGAATCGGTGGTTTATATTTCTGAATCTCATTTCACAGGTTCTAGGTCCAGACACATTGACATTCGTTACCAAAACATAAAACATTTAGTGAAAAAAGGTTTTGTCAAAATGCAATATGTATCTACACATGATCAAATTGCTGATATGCTCAACAAACCACTCCCAGCAGCTCAACATGAGTATCTGCATAAGAAGATGTGCCTTATTTGATGATGTACTGATATTCGCTCAACTGGCAAAAGAAGGGGAATGTCACAGTGTTTTTTTTATTTCCCAGCTGAGCTTCATTATTTTTGGACTAATAGACTTACTGTAGTTTGCCAAGTTCCTTATCAGTACTTTACTACGCATGTCCGCATTCCTTCACTTGCTTCACACATTTTTTTTCCTTTGTTCTCTTGCCAGAGGTCCGGCTGGACCGGCAGGAGATCTCGCTTGCCAAAATGTAACAATTTATTTTTCTTAGTTAGTGAGGTGTTTTATTTTCTTTATAACAAATAAATGAGTTTTATTAGAAACTTGCCTTCGCGTTTTTCTTTATCAGAATATTGCAACTTGGAATAAGCCACGATCCATCTCCTCTAAACCAGGGTGATTTTTCCCAGAGCCAAACATGGGATTAATTGATGCCCTGACAAGGGTAACAACCAGATCATCTGCAAATGCCTTTATTCTGTAATCCTCTTGCCTTATCATTATACCTTTCAAGATATTAGAGTCCCTTATTGTATTTAACAAGACTTCTAGTGTTAAAATAAACAACAATGGGGACAACGGACATCCCTGTCTTGTTCCTTTTTCGATTTTAAACTCTGTTGTCAAACTTCCATTAATAATAATCTGTGCCTTTTGCTCTTGATAAATTGCTGAGACCGCCTGTATAAATTGGTCCCCAAAGTCCATCTTTTTTAAAGTCTTTAGTAGAAAATTCCAGTCCACTTTATCAAAGGCCTTCTCTGCATCCAAGAAAACCAGCACTGCAGGGATCTGTTTATTCTTCTCAAGATATTCCAATACGTCTATTACTTGCCTTACATTGTCATTCATGTGCCTACCCTCAATAAATCCCGCTTGGTCATCATGAATCACCTTTTGAATTACTGGCATCAATCTGTTGGCTAGTACTTTTGCATAAATTTTATAATCCGTATTCAAAAGATATATTGGTCTGTAATTCTCCGGTTTTTTGGGACCTGCTTGTTCTTTTGGTATCAAAGAAATATAAGCTGTAGTCCATGATGGGGGTACTTTTCCCCCTTGTTGTATATTACAAAATAAGTCTCTGAGTTGTTCCACCATTTCTGCCTGCAAAGTTTTATAGTACACTGCAGTCAGACCATCCGTTCCAGGAGCTTTGGCTGTTTTTAATTGTTTTATTGCTGCTATTATCTCCTCCTCTGTTATAGGATAATTCATTCTTTCCTTTTGTTGCTCAGTAATTTTTGTAACTCTTTTGTTGTCTAAATATTTTTCTATAAGTCCATTCTGCACCTCCTCTCTGGCATATAGTTTAGTGTAATATTCAAGAAAGGCTTCTTTAATTAATTTCTGTTGAAAAACTTCTTTCCCTCCAATATCAATACTATCAATAGTCCGTATGCTCTGTTTCTTCCTCAATGTGTAGGCCAACCACCTGCCCGGTTTATTGGCGTTGCAGAATGTATTATGCTTCGCGTATTGTAAATTTGTTGCAACTTGTTCCGCTATAAGCATTTGGAATTGATCTTTCAAAAGTTTTATGACACCACGTATTCTTTCATCTGTTGGATTTTTAATGAGTAACTGTTCTTTATTCTTTATTTCTGCTTCCAATTCAAGTCTTTTCTTTTGTCGGATCAATCTATGTTTAGAGTTCATATAAATAAGCACCCCTCTCATGTAAGCTTTGCTTGCGTCCCACACAATTTCCATTGGAGTGCCTTTATTCAAATTCATTTCAAAAAACTCTTTCAAATACTTTTTAAGTTCTATTATATTTTTTTCATATCTGAACAAGTTTTCATTTAATCTCCAAGAGCGTCTCTCAGTCTTGCATGTCTCAATTTCTATCCACACTGGGCTATGATCAGTCAAAGTTCTTGGCAAAATCTTTGTTCTTTTTGTCCTAACAAGTAAGTCATCTGACAACAAAATGAAATCAATCCTAGAGAAGGATCTATGTCTATCAGAAAAGAAAGTATAATCCAGTTCTTTTGGGTTATGTATTCTCCAAATATCTTTTAATTCCAAGTCTTCTTTCATATCAAAGAAAGTCTGTGGTAGTCTAATCCTTGACTTCGCCAAAGTCTTTTTATCTAATTTAGAATCAATTACTCCATTCCAATCTCCCATAATTAAAATAGATCTATAATCCCATTGTAGTATTTTAGTATGTAGCATTTTATAAAAATAGTCCTGTTGTTGATTGGGAGCATAAATTCCTATCAAAAGAATTTGACTATTAGCAGAAAGTAATTCAATTGCTACAAACCTGCCATCTTGATCAGCTTCTATAAGTTTGGCTGTTAATTTTTTATTTACATAAATAACCACACCATTCTTTTTTTGGTTAGTTGAAGATATAAAATGTGTTCCTAATTTGGAATTTTTCAAATAATTTTGATCTTGAACTGTAATATGCGTTTCTTGTAGACAGATTATATCATTATTATGTTGTTTTAAATATGCAAATACTTTCTTCCTTTTCTGTGTTGCATTCAACCCATTCACATTCCAAGATAAACATTTAATCATCATTATTCTCTTTCTGGAGCAAAGAACAGAATAATCGGATTTCATCCGAAATCTTCTGTCCTGCATTCCCCACGGCCCCAGTCTCTTGTATAGTCTTTGCCCCCTTTTCATCTTGTCTTTCCTGTTGTAACTTTTCTTTAAGTTGCTTGGATTTTGCTCGGGTTATACACTGGTCCTTGACTTCAGCCATCCAAACCGGCTCCAAGATTGGAGAAGGTTCCAGCAAAGGCTCATCCAGAAAACCTCCTTCAGCGCCCTTCAACTCCTCTGATTCCTCCTTAGATTGTTGTTGCGGTTCTTGAAGTTGCTTCTTATCACTCTCCTTAATCTCCAAAACTGTGGATGTACGTGGGGATGGTGTTCTTTCTTTAAAGATATCAGTATAAAATTGCTCCGCCTTCTCTACAGTATTCAAACGGTGTCTCTCTCCCTTATATCTCAAAATTATACCAGTTGGAGCATCCCAACGAAATGGAATCTGGTTATTCTGCAGTTCTTTAACAAGAAAGCCAAAGTCTTTTCTAGATTTCAACATCTTAGGTGGAAGCTCTTTGTAAACTGTAATCTTTGATCCTCCCACTTGCACAGAAGTAAGAAAAGATTTTTGCAGGATATCATTTCTTATTGCTCTGTCTGTAAAATATATGACCACATCTCTAGGCAATTGTCTTTGTCTGGCCACCCAGGAATTGACTCTGTAAATTTTGTCTATTTTACAGAAAACCATATCAGGGTTAATTTTTAAGATCACAGCTAGGGCTTCAGCACAGACCTGTCTCAAATCTTGTCTCTCCTCTTCTCTAATTCCTCGAAGCCGTATAGCGAATTCCATTGCCCGGAATTGCATCATGACAATCTCGTTCTCAACTCTCTGCATCTTATCATCAACATCAAAAAATTTATGATCATTATTTTTCATCTTAGCATTAACTTCTGATTTAAATTCATCCACTTTTGACTCAACTTTCATAATAAATCCTGCCAGGCCAGACGCCACATCTGTTATTTTTTTGGTCACCTTCTTTTGGTTCTGCTGCATTTCCTGCATAATTTCCTGTTGAGACTTTTGGATTTTATCATCTATTTCCTGTTGAGCTTTTTGAAATTTGTCATCCAGGATTTTTGAAATAAATTCTTTTAAATCTCCCATATCAAAATCTTTTTTCTGAGCTTGTGACTGCGTGTCCTGTTTGTGTGTGGGGGATCCCCCCCCTGTTTTGCCTTCCTGCTTCTTTGAGGCCATCCTGCCACGTAGGCTAGCTTTTCTGAAGAGGGAGGTTCCTCTTCTTCTGCCACCTCCACAAAGCCTTCTAAAAAAGTCCCCCAGATTTAATCAGGACAAAACTGTGGTGAAGCAAAGTCAAGTAAAAGGGAGAGATTTTCCTCTTGTTCCTGTTATTACAGCCGAAGCAACTTTATAGCAACTTATTAACTTTGTAACAAAGCAAGATGACTTCACCAATCCACACTCGCTGATTCATTTACTCTAATGCTGAGCGCCATATTTTTTCCAGTCACTTTTCACTCATTCAGAAGTTTTCCCTTCAAAATAAAAGATCAGCAAAGTGCTAATACTTGCAGTTCAGAGTTTCAGGGTTCAAGTAGATTTCGGCTGCTTGTTTGGATTGTTTCCTTTCTCTTTTGAAGTTTCCTGCAGCCGGCTTGTTCTGCGAAAGCAGAGACGTCCCACGCCGCCCGGAGTCTCAGCAGGTTGGGAGGGAGCCGCGCCTGTTTCCTCCCCAGAAACAATTCCCTGGGGGGGTTGCAGGGGCTCGACCTGTGCCCTGCTGCCTCTTCTTCAAAAATCCTGAGGATTTTGAAGCTTTCAAGCCGCTTCACGATCAGGAAGCGGCTCTACAAGCGGCTGGGCTGGCGGTGCTTAAAAAGGCACCGTCGTCGCCGAAGACGAGGAAACTGGAAGTCCCTTGCACCTCACCTTTTGATCAGCAGTTCAAACCAACATATAGAACACTCATTTCTATATTTCCAGACAGGAACCCGACAGCCAGATGAACTAATTCTACTCTATTGTAAAGTAAGATTAGCACTGATGATGTTATCTAATTTGGGTAAAGAAATGTCTGCAAGAAAACAAGCAAGCTCAGAGAGCATCAAACCCGAGCTACAAATATTATCCTTTATTGGTATTGTAAGGTTATATTAACAGAATCTTGCAAGACTGAAAGTACGTTTCTCTACATTGCCTTTACAGCCCAAGAAACTAGGGATTGTCCTTTCTGAGGTGTTTGCCATGCCCACATTTGTTCTGTGGGCTCAGTTGTTGCTTATCTGACCAGTCCCATGGCAATGGCTCTTTCACGTCTCCCAAAGTCACCACACACCACTGCAATGTTTCATCACAGTAACAATTGTGTCAGATAAATTGGTTTGAACGACAGCATGATTGGGTCAAACATATCTCAGGATGAAATAGAACTTGAATATCCTTGTTCTTAACCCAATATTTTAACCCCTTTGTCATATACCAATTTTCCTGTAGTTGCACATAGCAGATGGTATATTTGTTCTATCTATCAAAATTAAAGAATAAAAATCAAAATCTTATAGTGTTTTTATATGCATATCATCCATTGAACATAAGACAACATTGCTTCTTAGGGAAATTGAATTAGTTCATAATTTTTTTTCATTTGACAATTCAGAACTGTGAGCAGAAAAAAAGGTTCATAATTCATGCAATTTTTTCTTCACAGTGTGGATTCTTTAGAGATAACACTGACAGGTGCATGTTATGCATCAATATGGAATGTAACAATTCGTATTCCTGAATATAAGATATTGCATTATTTTTTTCTTCAGATGCTAATAATTGTTAGATTATAAATAACCTACTTCAGCCTTCTCCAACCTGTGTACTTGGATATTCTTGACTATCAATTAACTGAGCTAATGGGCCTCCTGTTTGAAAATGGGAGCTTAAGCTTAATATAAGAGGAAGACTCAAGGTTTTGTTATTTCTATGTTGGGTGGACCCAACATCCTAGACCTTTTTAATTCTTTGCTTACCTGCATCCCAATGATTGCATAAATGAAGAAGAGCATTGCAATGAGAAGGCAGACATAGGGGAGAGCCTGGAAAATGCAAATAATAGAAAGTACTGTGTTATTACAAGCATAGTATTTATATGCTTAAAACAGTAACATCCGTATGTACTTAAAGTAGTAATAAATAAGCGGTGGCAGAGAAGATAAGAATCACTGTTTAAACTAACTAAATGGTTTGTGAACCAGTGAAGCTATGATGCTAAGTTTAAGAAATATGATAATAAAAAGATTTGCACCAATACAGAACAGAGTAACAGGTGACTTAATTACAGCTTCTTTAACAAGCATGCAAGTGATCAGTGGGAAGTAAAAACTAGAACAATACAGAGGGAATTAAGGTACTAAGTATATTTTTCTGCTATATGTGAGGAAGTGCACAAAATAAGACAGAAGACTTAAGAGCTAAATAAACAATAATATACTTTACCTTTGCCCTCCTGTGCCATTTCCAGATTGACAATTTTCATGATTACTATAATCTGACAGCATGGAGTCCTTTTATTTTAAAACCTATTTTAAAACCTAAACCTTTAAAAATTAAATTTGGTAATTGTATTTCTAACCTCAAATAGGCCTTGATTGATTATGTGCCATCAAGTCATTGTCAACTCTTAAGCACCCATATAGATAGATTTTCCTCCATCTATCCCTAACCTGATATTTCAGATCTTCTATTGCATTTAAAGAACCTAAATCTCAAAAAACCCTGCTCCATGAATATGGCCAAGTAAATTTTGCAAGCCTCAGACTCTAGTGAGACCCTCAGCCACTTCTGCATAAGTGTTTAGACATTTTTACATATTGTGCATAATAAATTTGATCTGACTCTGCAAAACATCCAAATATAGGAAGGAATAAACTAAATTAGAGATATGAAGAAGGATGCAACCAACCAGACAAATGGGAGACAGGGGAGTATAACAGGGGTGAGAAAGGAACAGCCAAGTTAGATAACCAACAAAGAAGCAAAACAATCTGCACAAATATAAAGAAAGAACAAGTAACTCAGTTCTATCACTAATGACGGTTCAAATTATTGTTTATTTGATCAACACATGCTTCTTTCACCACTAATTGGGGTTCAGAGGATTGTTGACTTCTCCCTAAAGACTGGAAGACTGCCATCAACCTTTCCTCACGGCATATTTTTGGTTATAGTGAGCCATGATCTTTTGGTTTTAATAGCCTTTCTTGTGGTTACAATATTGTAGTTACTAAGCTAGCTTTTAATTCCTAGTAAGGAATACATTGTTTGTATGTAATACATTATAATAATTTATGGTTGTTGTTGTTGTTGTTTTAATTTTGGGGCCTAAATTCCTGGTTCTAAGTGCATGGTCTTCCAGGTTCCAAGTGGTCTTTTAAACTATGCCAGCTTCTGCAATTGTTTGGTTGACTTTAATCGAGATATTACCCCCATACAACTATCAGACAGTATGGAAAAAGATATCCTTAACAGGTGGAAGCCCTTAGCCAATCTTGTAATTTCCCCAAAACTAAAAAGGATTACTTAGATGGGAAATGACTGGGAAATCCCAGAGTTGTAAGTTAGACTGGAAAAATGAAAAAAAGGATGTTGGAAGAAATTATTGGCTAATTATTTTCAAATTACTGCCAATACATGCTTGTATGTGTCTCAACGGAGACTTGCTTTATTAACGGATGAATAATGCATATTTGGAGAGTGCCAGGTTGTGACAGGTTATGAAAAGGTTATATGCTAGCTTCTGAAAACCTAAAACTAATAATAAATGAACACTTTTTATTTTATATTTTTTTTTCAAAAACCTAATCTAAATTTTTATAACACATTTTGTTGCATAGGAAGAAGAAAAAAATATGGCAAGGATGTATTGTTTGCTGTGATGGAAGAGGCTGAGGAAACCACGGAACAATGAATACTATTTTTAATAATGAAGTGGTAAAGACTCCAGATTGTTACAGCCACATGGAAGCAAATGAATTGGCAGAGGGGGATTTGATCCTAAGTGAAAGCTGCATCCCCACTGGGTTTGCAATATAAAATAGGCAACAGGGCTTTAGATTCATTTTGGAAGAGGTGTTTGGAATGTGTGGGAGTGTGAACAGAGCAGCACCTGTCTGTGACTCATCAAAGTAGCCATGTCTGTTTCCAGACTCACATAGTTGTCGCACATTCTGAAGCACCTCTTCTGCATCAGAAGCATTGCACAGCCATAGCAATTAGAGATATCTGAGAGATGGGGAAAATTAACTGTAAGTCTTTTAAAGCAGAGTTCCTCTCTCCCTGAATAATAGTCTACATACATCCTTCTTAAAATGTTTGAGCCTTGTTAAGTAAGTCTTGCTGGTGATATAAAGGATGTTGGAGTAGTGAGGTTTTCAGCTGACTGTACCGCTATAGGTTTATGCCAGATAGTTAAGAGTATCCAATTCTTTCTTAAAGTAGATCTCCCAAAATTTCCTCATCTGTGAAACTTGAAGAGGTGGTCATTTATATGGATAAAGGGGATGAAAGCTTGCTAGCTCTTTCTCTAGTATCTGTGTTTTTGTGGATGATTGATGGTTTGACCTAAGGCATCCACAATCGGCTAATATATCTGCTTGGATGTGCCCTGCAATTGTGTATGCAATGGTTGATGTTATTCATTGTCCTAAGCAATCCACTGACCTTGGAAGGAAGACAGGAGTTCAGCTTTTACCTTGAATGACTGCACAAAGGTCCAGAGCAGAATTCGAATGGTATACCCTTGGCGAAGCAGTTTGATGAGACGGGCAGCCCGGAACAACTTCAGAAAGCTCATGTTGAAGCTGCTGGTAACTGTCGGCTTAACACAATGCCAGAGAGAAGGAGGAAACAGTAAAATGAAAAAGTAAAAAAGAAACATCATATGCAGCTTTCAGTCTTGATCTTCCACTAAAGGAGAGCAATGGAGAAAGAGATTCACCTTACTATCCGTCAGGATAATTTCTGTAATACTGCCAATCACGGTGATGAAATCAAATATGTTCCAGGTGTCACGGAAATAATTCTGCAGAAAGAAGAAAGAGGAATATGCAGATTAACCTACTGTATAACATAAGCATCGATGTAATAATATCCCTTGAAAATTTGCCATCGTTCAGACTATATTCAGATACACAAAGAATAAGGGCAGCCTATCTTTGGTTATCTAGTCTGAGGCCTCAGGACTCTCTAGTTCCTCCTTGTCCTAGAACAGGAGTGTCAAACTTGCTTTGTCACATAACGTATCACATTTTTCCCCTTTGCTAAACCAGGCATGGGCGTGGACAGTGCGTGACGCATCCAGCCCATGGGCCACAGGTTTGACACACCTATCCTAGAGCAAATGCTAAATAATGATAAAAAAAACTGGAGGCATAGCCTCCTATCATTTTCAAGCAGGTAAGTCAGGTAAATGTTAGCATATTCCCCAAAAGAGTCTTAAATATGTTTTTAAAAGGCCAACTTCTCTCTGCCTGCAAACCAGGTAAAATTCTGTCTCATACTTTTGTATCACCAATTAGCCGACCGAAATGGGTACAACTTCCTGTACTTTCCTATGCGGTCCACAACAATCTAATGCATTTGTTTTAATTTCCCTGCATTAGATTGTGCTATACCTTACAACATATGCCAAGGATGGTTTTTGTGAGCCAATTCAAAGTTCCCTGTTATGTCTTGAAATTGGGTTCCTGGCTGATTTTCTTTATCACCTTCTGCTCCGTACAGTAAAAAAAAAAAAAAGGAACCCACTCATCTGACCCTAAGGATTGGGCTATGTGTAGGATTTTGAGTCAATCTAATTTTTGACAAATCTAGGATATTTATCTGGTTTCCAATTCAAATAACAAATATTCTAATGAATAAAAATTGCATATAAGTCTGTCAGAGTGGATAATTCAACTTTAAATTGAATCACTCTTTCTATATGTCTTTACATCCATCTAGGCATCAGCTTCATTTTCCTTTAAGGCTATGCTTTTCAGAAGAATTTCAGGAGCCAAATTATTACTGGTATTCCAATAACTTCATGAAATGGATCACTCCAGAATTTATAATCAGACACTGAGGAATTCAGGAAGACACATAATATCCATTCATGTTGCCTTCGACTTCCAAACTATTGGGAAACTGCACATTTTGGAGAAAGGATATCAGGTTTGATTAACCATTAGTTTTATTCAAATGGTATTTCAGGTCTACTCATAGAACTAGGTAGAGAAATTGTGTCTATACATCCTTCACTGGCATCAAACATTTTCTGCAGCTCTATGGAAGTTGGAAGAAATCCCCCCCACCCCGCTTTTTTTTTTAATGCTAAGACGTATTTGGCTATTTCTCTTTCTCTCCATATTCAATTATCTGCCTAACTTTTAATACTTGGGAGGAGAGGCTGTTTATTTTAAAAAGCATAATATATGTCCTTTGGAACTTGTCTTGGTGCTTTAAGGTTACTTTTTAAAATAGGATTTGGGGCAGGACATGCTGGTTTAGCTATAGGAATTGTCAACAGAAAATTTGGGGAATGACCTCAAAGTATTGAGGAAGATGGAAATGATATGGTGAAAACATAACTAAGCATGAGGAAAGGTGGCAAGGTGAAATAATAAGAGAATACTCTTAGAAAAAAATTATACAGAAAGACAATAGTAATAGCACTTAGACATATATACCTCATAGAGCTTTACAGCCCTCTCTAAGCAGTTTACAGAGTCAGCATATTGCACCTAACAATCTGGGTCCTCATTTTACCGAACTTGGAAGGATGAAAAAGTGAGTCAACCTTGAGCCGGTCAGGATCAAACCCTTGGCAGTGGGCAGAGTTAGCCTGCGACACTGCAGTCTAACCACTGTGCCACCATGGCTCTTGGGGATTGAGGAAGCATTGAAAAAAAATTTTTTTTATATAAAAAAAGGTTTTTTTTATTTTTTAAAAACAAAAACAAAACATAAAAACATTATCATTCCAAACAGTTACAGACAGCGTGTCGGTTGGTGACATTTTTTGTGCTCCTCCTCTCTTCCATTTATCATTAAACATGCTAGTTTATTTCCAAAAATTTCAACATCCATTTATTTCATAATTATCTCCAATTCTTATTCTCTATCCATCGATAAAATAAATCCCAGATCAAATAATATTGTCTATCTTCCTGCTCTCTTATTAAATGTCAGTTTACTCATTTCAGCACATTCCATCATTTTCTTGATAATTTCTTCATCATTAGGTAACTTTTCTCCTTTCCTTTAGCAAATGCAATT
Organism: Arizona elegans; assembly: GCA_022577455.1. Taxonomy (NCBI): domain Eukaryota; kingdom Metazoa; phylum Chordata; class Lepidosauria; order Squamata; family Colubridae; genus Arizona; species Arizona elegans. The sequence continues at coordinate 104,235,993 of JAKOOJ010000002.1, read as the reverse complement.
CTGGCTGCGGTCAAAAGATTCACCATTAAATATTGCAATTCTTTGTTATAGGTCTCCGGTACGATCCCTAATAAAAATATCTCTGGTTTAAAGTCAATATGTCTCTTTATCATTTTTTCCAACCACGTGTGTATCTTAATCCAATATCTCCGCATTGAAAAATATTGAATCTAGTTGGTTTCTAGTTGGTTTCTAAGGGGAAAAAATAGATTTCGTGCAGGAGGGAAAGTCATGGGAATGACAAACAAATGTTGGATTGGATGGTCAGCATCATAACAATAAATTATGCTCAAATGAGCAATCTGTTGGTGAAGTAAATAATTTTGTCTCATCTGGGGTTTCCTGAAAAGGCAGCCGTTATAATACTTAATTTTTAAGTAATACTTAGTTTTTAACTTCTATATGTATTTGTATTTATTATGGCTGTTCACCGCCCTGAGTCCTTCGGGAGTAGGGCGGTATACAAATATGAAAAATAAATAAATAAATAAATAAATAAATAAATAAATAAATTATTTAAGTATTATTAAGAGGCATTTGAGAGGTTTGGTATCATAGAGGCTACGTCCGTCCCCATCAAAAACAATGTTTTTCTGGGCATCAGTAACTTTAACTTGGGGTGTGCAGATAGCAATTCCTATAGGCAAGGACTGATCCCTAAGCATTCTTACTGCATGCAAACTACAGTGCCCATAAACAGAGTTTTAATATTTAATGCTGAATGCATTTTACTCACCAGGAAACCAAAAGCTATGATTTTCAGGACGCATTCCAATGAGAAAACCATGGTAAAAGCAATGTTCAGATACTTCAAAGCCAATTCATATGTATATGGAGCAGAATAGTACTACCAAAAGAAAAAGAAAAAGAAAAAGAAAAAGAAAAAGAAAAAGAAAAAGAAAAGGACGAATTATAATACTCTGAATTTCAGAATAGGCTAATATAAGAATCCTGGAGGTTTGCCTATATCTTTAAGATTTGCACATCCTAAATAGTGAGATGAATGCTAAATACAGTTACCACTAAAAAGAAATAGCTCCAATATCTTGGAGAGAGAGGGAGGGAGGGGGAGGGAGAGAAAGAGAGAGGGAGGGGGGGTTCCATTGCTACTGAAAACCATCATTTAAATGGTTACTTTCCCATAATGGAGAAAGGCTAAAGAAAAGTTCAGTGGGGAAAACAGGAATGGTTTATATTCGCCTCTTTCAGTAACAAAGTATTATAATAAAATAGTAAGTAAAATTATGAAATTATGAGCACTCAAAGTTCTAAGCATTATTGATTAAATGGGAATTTGCTGCTCGTATCTGCTCTACTGCCTTGTCTCTCTTTAAAGAAAGAGGTTCTAGTGGCTTTCTGGAGTTCAATCTGTAGGTAATCTGATTTCAGGAAGTGAAGTCAAAGAGGGGAAATGAGAAGCCTCAACCCCTGAAGAAAATAATCCTTAAATGAAGGGCTCCAGAGCAAGTCTACCCTTCCTGAGCGCCCACTATTTCAGTAGGAGAAGATGGTCCCATAGAGAGCCACAATATATATTTAAGTGTGAAATATGCAATTTTAATTCCTTTAGATGCATTTGTAACATGTAATACCTGGCACGGCTTCTAATTACAGTTCCCAAGAAATGAAGAGACATCACTAAGTGACAGAGCATTTACTTTGTGCTTGTATATATTTAAGGTGTTTTCATCCTACACTTCACCTGAAAAAATCTCACAGAGCAATTCAGTTAAAAATCAATAAAAACCTCTACTCTTAGGCTTACAAAAAAACCAAATAGAAAAGGAAGCAAACTGAGACATCATTTTTTAAAGTTGCATTCAGAAAGCTTTTTTCCCTGTAATTTTTAGTTGAAAGCGCTTGACTTGAGAAGAACACTCCCACTTCCCTGAAATCATAAAGAAATACTTCAGTCATTTTAGACAATACAGGCAGTATTCATTCAAAGGCAGCTTAATCCATTCATGATTCTCAAATGCTCTGTTTACAACTAGCTAGCAACCTTGCTTTTTTTTAAAATGATGTTGACTTGCAATTGCAATGTCAGTATGTCTCAAATATTGATTCTGTTCATCTTACCTTCATCATTAGCACCACAGTATTAAGAGCTATCATAGCCATAATGGTGTATTCAAATGATGGAGAGACCACAAAGTGCCAAACTCGGTACTGAAAGGTGTGTCGGTTTTGAGGCATGTAGCGGGTGAGGGGTTTTGCACTGATAGCAAAGTCAATGCAGGCTCTCTGGAAGGAGAAAAAAAAGAAAATCAAGAATATGTCATCCATATTATTATAATTATTGCAATAATGTGCAACTATGTGGTACAAAAAAGTAGAACAATATGAAAACAAGGAACACAAGAGAAGTAATAGTTTATAGTTATTTCTGGAACAAAACTTCATTTGTTTTATTTATTATGGAAAATAAGATAACTTTCATTCTGCTTTCAACTCCTCCTTCAACATTTTTTTCTTTAATTCTAGGGCAATAAAAACCTATTGATTTTTAGGATTCCAAGTATCAAGATTCTCATAAAAAAGAAAGCTTTTATCCATTTGCCCGAAACATGCTTAAATAGGTCAATGGAGAGGTTAATATGAGGGGGGAAAATAACTCACCCAGCTAACACCCAGAGTTAAATCTATCTCTAAGCAGACCCAGTCATGCACAGGATTAAATTAAGCTCTAGTTAGTTCTTACTACCTCATTTTTCTCAAGACTACATTCTTCCATCATTTTGTCTCCTTGCTCCTGGAAAGTGATGATGATGAGAGCCACAAAGATGTTAACAAAAAAGAAAGGGAAAACTACAAAGTACACCACATAAAAAATAGACATCTCCATGCGGTTGCTACGGCTGGGGCCACGATCTTCCTCAGTCACATCTACTGAATGTTGTAGAACTCTGGGGACACAGTGAGAAAGAGAAAACGTAAGTGAAAATCATATGCTAATGATTCCTTGTTATTTTTATCAAGTTAGTTTTACTGAAAGAGTGTACAAACTCTTTTGATATAGTATATTTATCAAAAGTAGAGTGAAATACACCAAAAAATGACAAATAAATTGACTGAAGGCTGTTTAGCTTCTGATAAACCAATTTAATGGAAGTCAGCTGTAAACTCCCTCACAACTTCCTCCCATAGAATAGTTCAAGGATAGTAATCTATGATTACTCTGAATGTATACATTAGCTTTAAATTTGCTTTAGAAGACCACTTTCCTACAGCAAATGTCTCAAGAAGCCCTTCTTTTTCTATGTGAGGTACTCTTCAAACAAGAGGGGAATTTTGCCTTTGCAAAAAAGGCATCATGACTCAGAAATCTGCCTTTGTACCATAATAAAAATACATTCATTTGCCTCAGAAAAGGAAATTGCATTTATTATTATTAAAAAGGAAGTACACTAAATATTCTGATTATTCTCATAATTTAGGGGTGAACTAGAACAATCCATTTCAAATATCATAGTACAGCAGTTTTTCAATATGTCTGTCAGTGATGTGTTTTGTGACATCTGATGGTGTTCCATAAGAGACCAAAGTCAAAGAGGTGGGGGATGAAACACAGCAGGAATGTCCATATTTTTTTCTGAAGTTCAGTGGAAAGGGTGGAGCTTGTTCTTTTGTGAAAGAAGGTAATATGGCTACCATTTTGTGATCAGGAGATCTTGTTTTTTTTCCACTAACAGGTTTTGTATCTTTTGAAAAGCTAGAAAAGTCCAGTTATAGGAGAAGAAGGAAAATACTCACTGAGGCCATCCTTCTCCAGTGGAAACAGTGAAGAGTGTAAGCAAAGCCCAAATGATATTATCATAGTGGAATTCATGACGCTTCCATTCTCGACATTTTACTTCCATCGTGTTTTTCTCATGGTCTATATAGTTTCCACTACAGTATAAAAGTGGCAGACAATAAAAGGCTTTTGTTATACTGTCACAATAAAAAGGGCAGGAAAAAAGCTTAAAACGTAGGTCCAGGGACACAAAATACAATTCCTAGGATAGACGAGAAGCATTGATCATGGCAATCCAATCTCTCCATATCTTTCCTTCTGATATCACTTTTCCATCAGTCTGATGCTAGAAATTAGCTTGACCGGATGGGAGAAGCAAGGCAGAATTTAGAATAGGAAATAACAGATATTAACCTACCTACTGTTGTATCTTTATGCCCCTGAACTTACCTTTTTCTTTTTCTAAATGTTCATCAGAAAATGAACGGAACCGTAGGATTAAATACAAATAGAAACCAAGGGGTCAAGAAGATTAAGAAGTTTTTTACAGTAATTAAAAATAGGGACTTAAGCTCATGTTTCTCTTTAAGTTTTACCATATAATTTTCTATTATAATTCAGTGTATTATTAAGCACCCATCAGTTTGGAAGTAGAACAAGGTCACCTAAAAATAAAATACTGGTTTCTACATAATCAGAAAGTTTCTTAAACATGCAAAAGCATATAAAAATAGAAAATTAGAAGAAAATGATTAAAAAACTAACATGAATTTAGAAGCACCTCTAAGTAAGTACATTAACTGCGAAAGGCCATGACTGAATGCTGTGTGCTGTACTTACATACAGTCTTTCTCTGTATCCTTTGAACTGTCTGTACAGTAGAAGAATTTCCCCTTGAAAAGCTGGACTGCGATAACGGCAAAGATGAACATGAAGAGCTTGTAGACAATGAGTATGTTGAAGACATTTTTCAGAGAAGTTACAACACAGTCAAAGACTGCCTGAGGGAGAATGATAAACCATGAAGTGTGATTCATCTTAACGAAGCAAAAATACCCTTATCAAAGATGACATAAAGAGTCTCAAAGCTATAATTAGTTAAGGCATTTGTCAAATCTTTACTGTACAAAAGGCATCTACTGTATTCATTTGTTTATGAAACAATTTACAAGGATACCAAACAAATGAGGATAATTGGGTCTGTCATGCTATATAGCATCTTGTGCAATCATGATTATTTTCCCATGTACTGTTTAATGCATATCAGCTGCAACAACTATAGGGTGGGAGTTTCATGTGGACATGCAGATCTGTTCTTGTTCTCTGGATCAGTCCCTCAAAAATCATTGTGCAGGTCTGCATGAAAGGCAAGGACAGGCAAAGACTGGATAGCACAAAGACAGGAATGTTGTCCTAGAGTTTTCCACCTCTTCTTTAACTGGAGGAAGGAGCCTGCAATAAATAATACTTTCAGGGCTAAGACATAATCAGTATCCTTTCCTAAGCATGCGAAGAGCAGGGAGACTCTTCCACTCATCAAAGTGGATTTATCCAGTGCATCTCTTCTAGAAATAAAAAGCTGTTTCTTCTTCCAAGGCAACCCTGACAATTGTAGTTTTATAGGGATATATACTTAACTGCCAGGACACGGTGGCTCAGTGGCTAAGACTATGAGCTTATCGATTGAAAGGTTGGCATTTCAGTGGTTCGAGTCCCTAGTGCCACGTAACGGGGTGAGTTCCCATTACTTGTCCCAGCTTCTGCCAACCTAGCAGTTCGAAAGCACGTAAAAAATGCAAGTAGAAAAATAGGGACCACCTTTGGTGGGAAGGTAACAGCATTCCATGCGCCTTTGGCATTTAGTCATGCCGCCCACATTACCACGGAGATGTCTTTGGACAGCACTGGCTCTTTGGCTTTGAAACAGAGATGAACCCTAGAGTTGTTCATTCCCCTAGAGTTGGGAATGACTAGTACACATGTGCGAGGGAACCTTTACCTTACCTTTATACTTAGGTGCAGCAGACATCCTGCTGGGTTGTAAAAACCCCCATCTTTTAGTGTCTATGAGCTGCTAGTAGGTGCATAAAAAAAGTGCACTATGCCACTCATAAATCTGGGGGTGGGGATGGGGAAGCAACCTTCATGGAGTCTTTGGTTCTCTTTGAGCTTGATTGCTTGCTTGAAGGTGTTTTGTTACCTGACTACGTAACATCATCAATGCTCTGATGATGTTATCTAGTCAGGCAGGTAAACAACCAAGCTCAGACAAAACCAATTACTCCACAGTTCAACCCTCAGCTATATATATTCTCTTCTATTGGATCCAGTTTCCATTTGATTTTAAATTATCTCTCCACAGCTTTCCTCTGATATGACTGTGCCATCAATCTGTGATACTGAACTGAACTTGGCTAGATGATGGCAAGAGGTTGTAGGCAGGGGTGGGTTCTAATTTTTTTTACTACCAATTCTGTGGGCATGGCTTATTTTGTGGGCGTGGCTTGGGAGTAATGTGAGTGGGTGGGCGTGGCCAACTTTTTTTTTTTTAACTTTTAAAAGCATTTTTTTCTACAACCTTAAGAGGTTGCAGAAAAAAATGCTTTTAGAAGCCTCTGACGATCAGGCAAATCTGCTGGGATCGCCAGAGGCTTTTAAAGGGATTTTTTTCCCCTACAACCTCTTCGCTGAAGAGGTTGCAGAAAAAAATGCTTTCAGAAGCCTCTGACGATCCCAGCTGAGCCGCGCGATCATCAGAGGCTTTTTTTTAACTTTTAAAAGCATATTTCAGCCGAAGAGGTTGTAGAAAAAATGCTTTTAAAAGTAAAAAAAAAAAGCCTCTGATAAGGTGGGCGGGATAAGTGAGTGGTGACTGGTTTGGGGACTGGTTTGGGGACGTGGCCAGCCAATCTTATTACCGGTTCTCCGAACTACTAAAATTTTTTACTACCGGTTCTTGCGAACAGGTGCAAACCGGGAGCAACCCACCACTGGTTGTAGGGAAATAAACTTATCTTCTACATTATGTATCACTGAAACAGACCCAACTGTTTGGGAAATTATAGCTTTAGTTACAGGCCCTGGGTGGAGGATATTCACAGATGCTGTGGAAAGGGGATGAGATTATTGGGAATGGAAGGCTGGCTCATGCAACTTCATCTGTCTGCATTTGAATGCAAGTTTGAAGCATTAAACTACAGTAGCTTTCAAAAGCCAGCCAAACAATACCTTGCAGGTATTGTATTATGAAGCACTAGAGCATGGGTGTCAAACTCACAATGTCACATTGCCATCACATGACATATCACGACTTTTTCCCTCTTCACTAAACTGGGGGTGGGCGTGGCCAGCACGTGACGCACCCGGCCTGCGGATCGTGAGTTTGACATCTCTGCGATTAGAGGGAAAGTTAGCTTCTACTTACCTACTTAAGATAAGATAAAGAGTTTTGGTGGCGCAGTAGTTAGAATGCAATATTGCAGGCTAACTCTGTCCACCGTCTGGAGTTCAATCCTGATGAGGCTCAAAGTTAACTCAACTTTCAGTAAAATGAGGACTTAGATTGTTGCAGGCAATATGATGACATCTTAAACTGCCCAGAGAGTGCTGTAAAGCACTGTGAGGCAGTATATACGACTAAGTGCTATTGTTATCTACTATGCAGCTCTGGCCAGTACACCGTACCCTCACCCTAGAGGGCAACTTGTCATTGCAAAGATTGCTACTCATTCTTCACATTTGATACTCTTTAAAAGTTACTTTTAAAAAAATAGTGGTCACTGCCTGAAATTCTCACGCAAATACCTTGAGTTTGGGCAACCGCTTGATGGTTTTCAAAGGTCTCAGGACGCGTAGAACACGAAGGGACTTGATTGTTTTAATATCACGACCTTTGTTGGACCTGTACATTTGGGAGGATAAACAAGCCACCCAAAACATTAAGACAAAAGGATAAAAACAAAAATTGACTTCTTAAACAGAAACTAAATTCACTGTATTTTTGCCATAGTAAACATTACTTTTTTGTATAGATGGTGAAAAGCATGGGCCACATTATTGGCTTTTTGAAGCCTGATGAATTTGAACTATTGAGTGGATTTTTTAAAGAAAAAAAAATCTGAACATTAAAAAGTGTGTTTGTGTCTGTATGTGAGAGAGAAAGAGAGTGCAAGCCCAGGAGAATTCCCTTTTCATTTGAATTGACTGATGATTTCAAATCCTATTATTGTGAGAAAGAGTGTGCTAACAAGGTTAAAACAGGTGATTTCACACTCTTGCTGAGTTGAACCATCTGTTGTAAGGCACCATGCCACTATGAATCATACATTAATGTACCTGGTGAATCCCAGCAATCATCTTGCTCTGTTTTCATCCAAAGGTGGCAGTAAAATACCTCTTTTCCTGGGATGGTTCTACTATTGTAATAAGCTGTAACAACGTACCATTCATACACAAATAAATATGTGCATGCATATAGTGTATTGATAAGCAGTCGTATATGATAGAATAGAATAAAATAGAATAACAGAGTTGGAAGGGACCTTGGAGGTCTTCTAGTCCAACCCCCTGCCCAGGCAGGAAGCCCTACACCACTTCAGACAAATGGTTATCCAATATCTTCTTAAAAATTTCCAGTGTTGGGGCATTCACAACTTCTGCAGGCAAGTTGTTCCACTTATTAATTGTTCTAACTGTCAGGAAATTTCTCCTTAGTTCTAAATTGCTTCTCTCCTTGATTAGTTTCCACCCATTGCTTCTTGTTCTACCGTGCTTTGAAGAATAGTTTAACTCCTTCTTCTTTGTGGCAAACCCTGAGATATTGGAACACTGCTATCATGTCTCCCCTAATCCTTCTCTTCATCAAACTAGACATACCCAGTTCCTGCAACCATTCTTCATATGTTTTAGCCTCCAGTCCCCTATGATGCCATAACTGAAATGAAAGAATTTTTGATACACTGCAAAGACAAGGTCGACATAACTAGGGTGTCCTCAGTCAAATTATTAAGAAAAATATCTTCATTAGTCATTAATCAGCATCTAGGAAGAACTGAAAAATTGATTGAAGCCTAAAAGATGAACTTCAGGAAGTACTGTATATGAAAAGAATTCCTGTGTGTCCTCCTATGGTCATCTACATAGTTCAATAGGACTAGTAGCATCAAGAAATGCTCTGGAGGTATCTTTTTAGCTTCAAGGAAAAAGTAGGGACAGGAAACTTTTACTTGTGTATTATCCCTTACATTCATCTTTTAGGATATCTAGAATTAAAATCCTACAAGTTGATTTTAAGAAACTCAATTTTGAGAAAAACCTTATCTCCTCCAGCTTCACTATACTGCTTCCTAATATAAATTAGGAAGGTTCTTTGGTAGTGAGGCCTATGGCGTCACCCATAGGCACCTGAATAACAGTCAAAACCCGTTCTGGAAAAAGCAAGGATTCCTTAAAATATATCAGGATTTATTCAATGAAAAGGTTAATAGTGGAAAACAAACTTTCCAAAAGAAAGTTTGTCTTCCACTATTGAAACTCCCTTATCATCTGCAAGTTCAGGATGCGTAAGTTCTTAAACTACATAGAACTAGCCACTTCCCTCTAAAATTTTGTATAGATTTGATTCACAATGTTCTTTTTACAAATTAACAATAAACCAATTTAATATTTTTATGAGAGACAGGGAGAAAGAGAGAGAGTGAAAGAGAGATGCAAGCTTTGTTTGCTCTGCTGGCAATTACATTCTAAATTATAATTGATGCTAATATCTAGCTATTATTTTATCTGACATAGTATTTTCCTGCCCACATTTACAGAGGGGAATATTATAGAAAATTAAAACAAAACGACCATCAATAAATTCCTAGGAAATGATTAAAAAAACCAGACCTGGTATATTTTATATTACCTATCTTTCAACAGCATTTCTTCTTAAACTTATAAAAGGTCACTCATACTGTCCTTTCTATGTTCTATTCAAATAGATGGTGCTAGTACAGCATTGGGCGCTTAATGGCTTTAGCAAATGTCAGACTGTGCCATTGTATCAGATGATGCTGAAAGCAAGGGACTCGGTATATGTATCTTATTGCTCAAACATACGAAACAATCATTGCTTAGGCCTCTCAGATCACTACCAGCAGTGCTTAACATGCAACTGGTGTTTTTCCAACTATCCAGAGTTATGATGGTTTCTGAATAGGTGGTTTATGGCCCATAAAGCCCTTCTGGCCATCATAAAATGTTGCGCACTCACCCCTGTCATATGACTGAATTTTAGGCACTTCGCAACCAACTTGCCTTATGATTGTTGCACTGCAATGTTGCAGTGTCCCACAGTCACAGGACTGCAATTTGTGACTTTTTTTTTTTTTTTTTTGCTGGATTCTGGTGTGTGTTTTTTTTAGGAAAAAACCCTCATTTGAAAGAATGGGTTCATTTTATGACCACGCTGTCTGCTTAAAAGACTGCACCATTTGCTTAATGGCCATGGTGATTCATTTAATGACTGCCACAAAAATGCCCCCGAAAATGGGTCTGGTCCTGTAGTTGGCTTAACTTTCTAGTCCACTTATATCTTAAGTTGAGGACTTCCTGTATTATTCAGTGTAAAAGCAGCCTATAATCTGACTCATTACAAAATGAATCTGCATTCCTATTCCGTTTATTGATCTTGTGTTCAACACACTAAGCTGTCAAAAACGTTTTGAGATGAAACCCTGTAATGTCCTGTTCCAATACTTTTTGACCTTACAGTGATCACATTGCAGAGTGATAACAGCTAGTTTCAGACCTAACACTATGTAATCCATAATTAGATAATAAACCTTATTACTTAAGATGCGTTACTATATACCTATGAGTCCTAGATATCATCTGCCACTTTATTGCTCAATCACTTTGTGAAGTTCTACAACTTTCTATGATTTGTTTTAGATTTTCACATGGAATTTGTACATTTCTATAGAAAATATGAAGGCCACTTAATAGCATGTTAAACATGCTCCAGATCTAGAAGGCATTTTTTTTTTTTTTTGGTCCAGCAGCAAAAATGAGCTTTGCGTTAGTTTTGGATGACAAACAAGAGCCCTGGAGGTGTTGGCATAATCTGGGTTCCATTTTAAATCAGTAGCTACCTTGTGAGAACAGTGGGTAAGACTACCTTTCAATAATTCATGGGGCAATTTTACTAGGAGAAAGCAAAATTTTAATGAACCTGCATTTTTAAAAGTATAATCCACTGCCAGTTGTGCTGCTATAACAAGGAAAATATTAATGTTGGTTGGAAGCTGTCTGGATAAGAAAATGCAACTTCAAAGATACCCCCCCCCCCCCGGCCAATTCTTTTCTTTTATTAAAAATAAACACACATTGGGAAAGAGCTACGGATATTTGTTTGTCTTTTTAAATATGAACAAATATAGTTGTATATGATCCATGTTGTTATTGTGGATCGTTAGCGCTCTCTGAGGTTGGTTGCTTTCTTGCAGATGTTTCATTATCCAAACTAGATTGCCTCAGAGAGCACCAAGGACCTCTCATTTCAACCCTGAGCTACAAATATTCTCCTTTCTTGTTACTGTCTTTGGTGAGCCAGTGTTGCAGTCTGGTTAATTTATTGGCAGAAAAAGCAACAGATATAACTGGATCTCGAAAGAAGACTCAGTATCAACTTTGTCACCAGTTGATAGTGACAGAGAGAAGCAGAGCTGGGACATTGATCTCCTTGCATGCAACTCTGCAGCTGTTTTCTGCCATATAAATTCTTTCCTAACACAGCAACTTTTTCCCCTTATTTGTTCCAGAGGTTGTGTGACAAGTCTTAATGCCTGTTGCATCCCTTGTTTCTTTTTGACACTGTCCTGCTTGTTCATTTTTCTGTAGGAAAAGGTTCAAAATCAGGCACAGGACTTGTTTTTACCTGCAGAAAAGCTCTGAAGACAATTGCCAACCTCTCTCTATAGAGCAGTGGTGGGTTGCCCCCGGTTCGGACCGGTTCTATAAAACCAGAAGTAAAACCAGTGGGAAGCTTCTTCCACTGACCTTGACATCATCAGAAGCGATCTGCGCATGTGCAGAAGCAAGGCGTGTGCACGAGCGAAGCGAGAGCATGCAATCCTGTTGCGAACTAGTAGTAAAGGTAAGTAGAACCCACCCCTGCTATAGAGATTACTAAAGAAGATTTATGGTTTGTGAGTTTTAGTTGCATAGAATCTTAAATTGCCTTATGAGATAAAGATCCTTACATAGGATTTAAGAAGAAAAATATTCCTGTTGAATAGAATAGAATAGAATAGAATAGAATAGAATAGAATAGAATAGAATAGAATAGAATAGAATAGATTAGAATAACAGAGTTGAAGGGACCTTGGAGGTCTTCTAGTCCAACCCCCTGCTTAGGCAGGAAACCCTATACCATTTCAAACAAATGATTATCCAATCTCTTCTTAAAAACTTCTAGTGTTGGAGCATTTACAACTTCTGGAGGCAAGTTGTTCCACTGATTAATTGTTCTAACTGTCAGGAAATTTCTCCTTAGTTCTAAGTTGCTTCTCTCTTTGATTAGGTTCCACCCATTGCTTCTTGTCCTACCCTCAGATGCTTTGGAGAATAGTTTGACTCCCTCTTCTTTGTGGCAGATCCTGAGATATTGGAACACTGCTATCATGTCTCCCCTAGTCCTTCTTTTCATTAAGCTAGGCATACCCAGTTCCAGCAACCGTTCTTTATATGTTTTAGCCTCCAGTCCCCTAATCATCTTTGTTGCTCTTCTCTGCACTCTTTCTAGAGTCTTAACATCCTTTTTATATCATGGCAACCAAAATTGGATGCAGTATTCCAAGTGTCACCTTATCAAGGAATTATAAAGCGATATTATCTCTTCACGTGATCTTGATTCTATCCTTCTATTTAAGCAGCCTAGAACTGTGTTGGCTTATATAAACTTCACCTATCCTTCTCCTCTCAAAATGATAGGGAGAGAGCCAAAGTTGTAGAGTGGTGGTGGAGAGTGACATGGCATTAAAAACATTCTTCCTTTCAGACTCATATTATCTTCACAATTTGTTTATTCTCTTTTCCTATCTATTTTGGCCCATTGATAAGCAAACACCAGCTATGGTCTTCCCCAGTTTGTTATAGGTCTATAAAGTTGTAGTAATGTGCACTGCACCTGTATAGGAACACTTTACACAAAACTATACCTTTCAAAACTCTCTTTGGAAATGAAAATCCTCCTTTTTGATGGAGTATACAGAGCCAACATGCTCTCTAGATAGCTTGTATGTCTTCCAAATATAAATAGGAATGATTATGAATTTCTAGTGAAAGAATATTTGAAATGTTGACAGCTAATCACATTATTATATAGTTTATCTCTCTCTTACATATACACAGATCTCACTGTTTTTCAGCATTATGTAACCTAAAAATTATTTCTCACACATTTGTTCTATCATTTATGGCAATATGTCATGACTTCACACAACAACAGCTTTTAATGATCTTGGGAGATGAGTCACAATCTTACAATCAAACTTAGATGCTAGGCAGAAAAGCAAATTATGATCTCTCTTCCAGCTTTCATAGAGTTCACATTTGATAAGGATAGTGTCAGTGGGGTAAGGCTCAGATACCCTGCCTTGGTTTTAAGTTGAAAACCACACAGTTACTGAGTAAAGCCACAGATGGCAATCCTAAATCATCTCTCAGGGTGGTTTGATATCAGGGGGCACCAAAATAATCAAAAGACTGTCAACAACAGATTGGCAGGGAAGAAATGAAAATGGAGAAACATCTATCTCTCTACCCTTCCCACTATTTTAAAATAAGTCTTTCTGACATCATAATCATTGGTTTAAATTTTCCTCAGAGCTGGGAGTTAGATGAAAGACTAGACCCTGGACCTTTGAAACTCTCTCTTCTGCTTTTTCCTGATGCTGAAGTTTCCAACATCAGAAAAATCAGCCTCGGAGACTGTCACTAGAAAGTAGAGTTCTACATCTATTATAAGATTGCAGTTTTAATGAATCACGACTGCTGTATTGTTGAAGCTTAATATTATATCCATCAAAGACTGCATTTGAAATTGAGAGGTTAGAAATGGAGATCCTTGTTCTTTAAAGCAGCCAAATCTGGCACTGATCCCTGACACAGTGCTGAAGTAGCTGAAAGATGAACTACTGCTTGCTCGTCTACCTTAACTCTGTAAATTCCCCTCAGTTGCTGCTGAGCAGCATTTGCTGTTGCTTTTGCGCCAGCAGCTTTTATATGAGAAAATTGTCCTGAGTTGCCCTCCTCTTTGCTTCTTCCTCATCAATGAAGCATACTACGGTCCCTGTCTAGGAATTTGCTTTTACAACACAGTGAGATAAGGAAGGATGATCATTTTGCAGAGTGAGTTTGGCAGCACATAAATTAAATAAAGATTACAAAGTCTTATTCTAAGGTTTAAACAATGGCAAGAAATTTTAATTTTTAAGAATTTAGCATATAAATTGAACCAATAAATAAATGAAAACCCTCCATTTTAGATGTAACAGAATGCTTATTCCTTATTTTTATATACATATATACACACAGAAATACACATACACACACGTATATATACACATATACACACTCCTATACATAAAACAAGAACTCCCTTTTTGTTTTTGTGTTCATCAAAGTTCCATTCTTAAATCAAGCCATCCATCCAGGATGCATCAGGTTTACTTTTATATATTCCAAGTATTTGGATGCTAATGCTGATCAGGCTGCCTTTACCTAGTTAATTTGGGAACTTAGTTGATACTTCAGATTTTGAAATATGTGTTTTGTATATTGACTTGACTTCAAGAGAGTACACAGTATAAACCCCATAATGAAACAAACAAACAAACAAACAAACAATGGCCTCTTAGCAGATAATAACTCAAGTAGTACCTCATTCAGCCTCATAAGGTCCTTTTGTACCCAAGACTGGCACAAGAATTTGGGTGTGTTAGCAGAGTAGTAGTAGCTGGTGGGTGGCTCCATCCAATGAAAGTGGCATATTAAATGTATTCAAAGGGTTTTGTTTTGTTTTGTGCATATGAGGCAGAAAGTACTCCATTTCTTTGACAGTAAAAACACCACATTAACCAATACATAACCAATGATCTGTGGCCTATGCCGTTCTATTCCCTTGATGTAATGTAAGCGGTGTTCTGTTTTTATCTCATTTCAGCTACGGTGTTGTGAGTAGCAACTTTTCACACTCCTCCATGAAATGATTTTGAAACTTCTGCTTTTGACACTTTGCCAGAAATAGCAGGAAATTGATTTCTTTTAAACAGCTTGACAATCTCGGTCTTTGGTGCAGAGTCAATATACTGTAGGCTGAAACTGTATGCATAGAATGCTTTGTAATTGTACCTAGTCTCATCAGAAGCAGAGATTGGAAACAGTACTTGTCTTGGAAAACTTTGTGAGAAGCTAGTTGCGTTGCACCTTCTCCTAGTGCTAACCCAAGCAGCCTTTCTGATAGCAATGTAACAGACAGATAAGCAAACCAAATTCTTCCATTCAAGGCCCATTTCCCTCACTTGGGTCCCCCCCAAAGATAAACAAGAAAAATAATTACCCCAAAGCATTCCTGTGAGTATAGGCCCAGATGTACAGTCACAAAGCCAGATCGATAGACAGGTGGAAAGAAAACAGAAAAGATCAGGAAATGGGCCATCAGCAGAGAGCAAAGGAACAAGGAGACTGTTGGAAGAAGATTTGCATCTGAAAAGAGCAATAACCTCATCTCACAGCCTTGATATCCTGGCATTCCATTATTTTTTCCAACCCAGAACCCATCTTCCTACTCTCATTGGTAGCTTAGTTAACAAGAGTCATTTCAGATATTATATTTTTGTTCTTATATACATGTTTAAAATGCTTAATGTGATGGTGACAAACATGTATTTACAAGCCCAGATGTACACATGCATTCACCAGGAGGAGTGACTGGCTGTTATGCCTTGATTTTCAAAGCAGCAGTTGCTACTTGGCAGCATTAATTAGTGAAAACAAACAAACAACAACTGCAGGAAACCCTAATCTCTCTAATTAAATTCAATTTGGCCCCAAGTGACAGGTGAAACAGTCCTTAGCATCTTTCCAAGTGGAAAATTATTTTAGGCACCTTGGTGCAATTATGAGTTTGAATGCAGGGCAGTCAACAAGAAACATGCTGGTTACCATTTGTTCAAACTACATGGCATAGTAGTAGTTCAGATTTGCAGACAAGGACAATTAACACATGTGGAATCCCTTGAAAGAAAGTGGCTCTGGGGAGAAATGTCCAAATACCTTCTTTGATCCAAACTGACCGTTCTTGAAAACCAGCTCTCAGGGTTTTATTATATGCTTTACAATTCTCTCCAATTTAGATCTATGGATTTAAAGTTGTTTAGTTTCTGTGATTTTCACTCAAGGTACCCAAAGCACTGGCTTCTATAGGAAGGATCATAACATAGAATTCTCCAGGTCTTACAAAATGTCAATTCTAAGGGATTCTTGAAAATAAACCATGAAGCTCAAACATATTTTAAAGAATTTGGTAGTGAACCTGAATACCAGAAGCAAAGAAGATAGGAAGTTATTTAGATTGACTGGTTCTTTTAAAATCAGAGGCACAACTCCAGAGAACCAGAGAAAGAAATCGCTGCACATTTCTTGAATAATTCTGATAAACATCTATACTTATCCCCAAAGACTGGGGACAATCTAGGGAAAAGAGTCAGAGAGTTTTAGTTCAGAGTCAATTCATCTCTAAGAAATTAGTAATTACTGTAGGCCAAAACTGTGTTAATTTTGTACTTCTTTTGTTTTTGTGTGCTTACAATCAATATCTTTCACATTTTTTTTACAAGCTCGGTGATAGTTTCATTTTGTATGAATGTATCAGATTGTGCACGAAGATAGTTCCTTTCTTTCAAATCTCTTGAGATAATTATTTTTTCCTGAGATATTCTTTGGGCTCTGTAAAACATGGAGCCTGGGGAACATTTTAATAAGTCAATGTCTTGTGATCTTTTTTTTTCTTCTGTTCCATAGTGTTCGATTTTTCAAGATTGCCAAGACAAGTCCATGCAGTATTCTTGACAAGGTTTTTCAGAAATTTTACGCATTTTAAACTTTTTTTTTAGTTTAGCCTACTTGTCATGTGCTGTGTATTACAAACTGGGTAGTTCGATACTTACCTCACACAATACTTCATACAGTATTAATATTTTAATATTTTAAAATTAAAATGTGATTTTATAGGTTTCTCTTCTTTACATTTTCCTTTTCTTTATCTCTCATGAGATGAGTCAGTCTCTCAAAAAAGGAGAGGGTGCACATCTTAAGACTATCCAGTGTCCCCTCAAAAGATAGGTAATGGCAAATGGAATCCCAAACCTCTACTCCAAACCAGTAATATGAAGACCCAGAAAACTATAAAAAGCATTTTAAAAAGTTTGATAACCCTAAAAAATGGAATTTGTGTGTATTCTGTGTTGTTGTATTGTGAACTGAATGAATTGTATGATTGTAAAGCTCACATTGTATGTTCAGCGATACTCATCTTAATATAGAGAAAATAAGTCTAGAAGTTAGGCAAAATTCTGGATCAATCAAGATTATTATTTTCTTCATATATCTGCACTACTTTGTCTGCAGTTATGTCTTCTTACCATCCACCCCTTCAGTTGGAATTCTTTTAATCACATAAAATATATTTCCTCATATTTAATCATTATAAAAATGTCTGTGATTGATGGCTAAACCAGCAAGGGAAACAAGCATGCTATTTTAAGTGATATGATGTTTTTTGAAGGAGCAGCCAATGAAATTTTAAGCATTGGTAGCATGGTTCTCATGTATGTAAAATGATCTGAATCCAGCCAAAAAATGCAAGTACTTACGCCAAGGCAAAGGCCATCAGCGCTCCAACAACCACAATGAAATCCAGGATATTCCAAAGATCCCGAAAATAAGAGCCATCTTGCAGTATTAATCCTTGATCAATCATCTAAAGAAAGGTAAGGGCAAGTTCTTATACTTTATACTCATAAGAATAGAAGAATAGAATAACCTAAGCTCCAATTTCTGATTATGAGCTCTTTACATTCAAATCCCATTACTGAGGCTGCAGTAAGCCTATATTTAAATACATATGGACAAAGATAATTCACTTAAGGTTTAAGAGGTATTTTCAGTTACTGGTGGGATTGTGGGAGATGGATGTAACAATAAAATTACTTATAATTTCATTTTAAAATTAGTAAATAAAAAAATCCCATCAAAGGTTTGCTTAGGAAGTTAATTCTGTCAAATTTGTTTTACATTACAGAACTGTTGAATCAGCAGGAGTATCACCAGAAGAGGGCATGTCAGATTGACCAAACCGAAATTGGGGCACTGTAACACAAATCACACTTCTTTTTTTATATGTGTTACAACATTGTATGCATGCCTAAAAAAGGGAATGAGTTTGGACTGCCCTGCTTTGATATCATTCTGACACAAGCAGCAGGATAAAATGAATAAAATTATTAGTTTGGATAGATCTGTTGTGATGCTAGAACTTGCCTAACTAGATTATGCTAAATATGTGCCCAAGAACTGAAAGCTAGCGATTACTTCTAGTTATATGATAAAATGAAAAAGCAGACTGAGGCAAATACATACAAAACCTATTTATAACTGTTTATAAGACATGATTATCAAAACGGAAATGAAATCTGCTCAGCTAACTACCGACCACCAGCTGCTGAAAAGGAGGCCTCTTTGTTGTCACACAGAAGGCTTTTTCACACCATATAAAATCTATTACTTGAACAATACAACTACTGTGTGAATCGGTTAAGGTGTTGGACTGAAAAGACTCAGGTTCAAGTCTAGAAAAGCTCAAAGGGTGATTCTTTCAGCCCAGTAACTATCTTTTGCTCAGCTGACCTCACTGGATTGTTTTGACAAAAAACTAGGGGAGAAAGTGCTACCCTGTTTCCCCCAAAATAAGACATCCCCTGATAATAAGCCCAATCGGGCTTCTGATTGCATGGCAACAAGGCCAAGCACTTATTTCAGTGTTCAAAAAAATATAAGATAGGGTCTTATTTTCGGGGAAACATGGTAGGTACACTGCTTTGAGCACCTGGAGAAAAAGTGAAAGGTAGCTTAAAATAACACAAATTAACAGAATACAAAAGTTTCTTACACAATCATTATAGAACTTGATCGGGATTCCCTGTGCACAGTCACTCACACCCTTGTCACCTCTCGCCTTGACTACTGCAACGCTCTCTACATGGGGCTCCCCTTGAGGAGCACCCGGAGGCTCCAGCTGGTCCAGAATGCAGCAGCGCGGGTAGTGACGGGAGCAGCATGGCGCTCCCATGTAACACCGCTCCTGCGCGAGCTGCACTGGCTCCCGGTGGTCTTCCGGGTGCGCTTCAAGGTGCTGGTTATCACCTTCAAAGCGCTCCATGGCATAGGGCCTAGCTATCTTTGAGACCGCCTGCTGCTACCGACGACCTCCCATCGACCCGTGCGCTCCCACAGAGAGGGTCTCCTCAGGGTGCCATCAGCCAAACAGTGTAGGCTGGTGACCCCCAGGGGGAGGGCCTTCTCTGTGGGGGCACCTACCCTCTGGAATCAGCTTCCCCCAGAGATAAGGAGAATCCAGGACCTCAGTGCCTTCCGTCGTGCCCTTAAAACCCATTTTTTCAAGCAAGCTGGGCTGGCTTAAGAAGAAATTTTTAAATGTTTTTAAATGTTTTAAATGTTTTAATTGGTAGCAAGTTTTAATTGGGCCAAATTTATATATCTTTTAATTGTTTTTTAATATTTGTCCTGCATGTTTTTTAATTCTGGCTGTACACTGCCCTGAGTTCTCAGGGAGAAGGGCAGTATAGAAATTCAAAAATAAATAAATAAATAAATAAACTAAAAAGGCTCAATGTCTTTCAGTTCTATTAGAATTTATTTGGGGAAAAAGAATCAGAAGGACAATTTTGCTTCCTAACGCTGTGTCTTCTTTTAGAAACTCTATTCAGTAGGAGTGACATTTGAGAAGTGATAGGGACGTGCAAAAAGTTCTGCTAAAAAAAGTCCAATTTTCTCTTTTTGCTTAAGAAACTGTTTTATATTCTGTTCCTATAGAGGCCAACACTCGCCACCCACAAAGAGGAAGTTACCGTGTTTGTCATTATAAACTGAGATTGCACTAACATCTCAGCTACTGCTACTCCCATATTGAATGATGTTGGCAGACTCGGTTAACTGCTGAAAAAAATAGCTTGGTCTTGGATAATTCTACTTTTTTAATACAAAACTTTTCACTGTAGTTTTATTATCATTATTGTTGTTGTTGTTGTCATTGTTAGTGTGGGTTTTGTGCATAATTCTCTGACATACCAAGAACTGGAAGAGATGAGGGAGAGAATCAGAAATAACCAAGCTGAAGAAAAGGGGTTAACCAAATTGTAGAATGAAAATGCTTTTGACATTACTTTATTGAGATCACAAAATCATCCAGCAGGAATGAGAAATTTCTAGAGCAACTTCTCTAAACTGGTGTCTTCCAGAGGTAATGGATTGCAACTCCCAGAATTCCTACAGTATTTGTTGAAAAAGCTGTAATAAGTCTTAAGAACCATCCCAACCGACTTCCTAAAAGATCAGAGCTCCTTCATTTATTGAAGTTTCAAAAATATTTAATCATATATTAAATCATGTATTAAAAATATATAGTAACAATCCTGCAAAAATCTCTCAGGGTCCAGCAAGTGGCAGTCTAAGGAAAACTCAGTCATGACTTTAACTACAAGGCACTGAAGGAAGAAAATCGTCAAAGGAGAAATTGCTCTCAGAAATGTTGCATCTTAATTAATCTAGACATTCTAGATAATTTATTTGGAAGATCCATTTTCTTGAAAATATATGATAAAGCTCTATGAATATGAAACTGTCCACTGTCTTCCAGTTGACTCAGGAAAACACTTCCCTTCTTACTTACCTTAATAACCATCTCAAAGGTGAAGACTCCAGTGAAAACATAGTCAAAATACCTCAGGACCTGCAAGGATGGAAACAATGGAACAGTGTGGAATCAGAAAGTATTGTCACATTGCAGAATAAAATTGGAGGCATATAAATTAAATAAATAAGTATAAAACAATCTTATTCTGAAGTTTAAACAATGTTAATTTTTAAGAACTTTGTTACAAGCCAAATTAATGAAAACCCTCCTTTTTAGATGTAACAATGTAAAACCAATGTCTTTAACATGACCTAGCAAACAGGTTTAGTACTTTTAACTGTTTTGTTTTGAAAGGACTTATTCTCATTAATAACACATATGTTTAACATGTGTTACATTATGACTTTTGAAATGAATAATGTCCAGGATGCAATTCCTTAGAAATATCTCCTCCATGTCCCTTCCCTGCCATGGAATGCAGACTAAGGCTACCTGAAATTCTTGGTTCAAGACTGAAACAAGAAGAGGCTGATGGCAATAAGATTTTTCAAAATGGGAGGAAAAGGTGGTGGGAGGAAAAAATGAAACCTAGCTTTCTCCTGTTTTAATAATACAAATACTAGGAAGTGATTATACCAAGAAAGCGAGCAGTATTAATACTACATCTGCTACCCACATTATCAAATGTAAACTGCGGTCAAAAATGATAGTAATACCGTAGAACCTGCTTTAGAAGTTAGCAACCTCAGCTGTCAGCTTGGACGACAAGTTGAGGGGACCTTGATACTCGCTGAGCTTGCTTGGTTTCTTGCAGCGACAGTCAGATTTGGGTAATGAAACATCTGCAAGAAAGCAACCAAGCTCAGAGAGCACCAAGGACCTTTCATTTCAACCGTGAGCTATAAATATTCTCTTTTATTGGGACAACAATTTCTACAATCTGGCTGTACCTTAAGCTTTGTGTACTTTCTGTTATGTCTGCTCTGATCTGTTTTCTGTCTGCCGCTGGCATTTTGCCATAGCAGCAAAATGATGTTATTTGCTAAATCAGACTAAAAGACCACACAGTCCAGTGTTCTCTTTTTGCAAGGAGCAGCCAGATGCTTGCAGAAAGCACATGAGCAGGATCTGAACGCTATTGCACCCTCCTGCTCATGTTCCAACGTTTGGGATTCAGAGGCATGTTTCCACCTACGTCCTGGCACACTCTTTGGCACCTTTCTGCAGTTATTACTGTGGAGCTCTCACACAGGCATTAGCTGGAACTGCTGAAAATGTAGCCTACACAAGCAATGTGAATATCCTTTGAGTCCCCCTTTTCATCAAACTGAGAAATGCAGCTGTTTTAAAAAGTCTGATTCTCCCTGTGTCTAGGTACAGAAAATCTAAAAGCCACTATTTTAGAAATCAGTAGTGCTGTGCCTTCCCAATTTCTACATAAAACAACTGGCAATAACAGTAACATACCTCTTCCAAGTTAATTTGCCGCTCACACTGGTTAACTAATTATTGCCTTTCGGGACTAGAGAAATCCATTCATCAAACTGGAGATTGGAAACTAAGAGCAAGCATTAATGGCCTCAGCAATTCAATGTGTAAAATGAGGCAAGTCAGATGTTCTCAACGCCTGCAGCACAGAAAGTATAAATAACCACACTTCCCTCCCCTGCCCATTTTAAATTCTATTTCCTATTCTTGCTTTTTTAGTTCTCTTTCTTTCCTTTCCATAAATTCTTAATGTGTTCTTCTGAATAGTTTGAGTGAATTTCTTTGTTACTTAAGTTCTTGTTTTCTCCTGATTCAAGAGCAAAGTGGGGGTCATTTTATACACATCTACCCAAAGGAGTGGAGCAGAAGGGTCAAACTTGATTTCATTGAGGGCTGCATCAGGGTTGTGTTTGACCTCGGGGGGGTGGGGAACATGGCCAGGGTAGGCATGGCTAGCTTGACATCACTCATGTCGAGAGCACCTGTGGTGGCCTGAGTGCTCTGCCAGCAAAAAAGGCACACGGCCCTCCTGAGCTTCATTTTCACTGGCAGAGGATGCAGGAGGCCATCACAGCTGAAAATGGAGCTCAGGAGGGCCATGTGCAGCCCTCCCGAGCTCCATTTTTGTTGGCAAACAAAACACCATGGGCCAGTCCAGTCACTGTTTCCAGGGCGGCCCTGTGGGCCAGATCTAAGAACCCCCAGGCCTAATCCAGCCTGCGGGCCTTGAGTTTGACACCCCTGGAGTGGACCATCAGCACACAGGCTGCCAGCATCCTGCTTCCTGTAAGATGGTAGGTGTACTGGGTAAAACTCTCAGATATTAATTATGGTTAGTGGGTCATTGCTTGATAGTGATAGTGATAGGCAATCAGAAAGCCAGTCCTTGCCTAATCCCAACCATCTTTTAAGTTTTTCACTTCCATGCTTGGTTCTTCCTATCGCCCACCTGGGTTTAACAACTATGAAGTATTGTTTGTCAATTTCATGGTTGTACAGCTGTTAAGAACATTCTTGTCCATTAATCTCTCAGTATGAAGTTTGTATGATCGCTCAAAGTGACTTATGGAGCTGGGTTGCCATATAAAATAAATGAATAAATGCATGTTTTACCTTTTTATTGGTCAGATTTTATGTCTATGGATTTCAGCAAGGTATTTAAATAGGTTGCTGGTATGTGTGACTGTTCCAAATCTTAATTCCCATGGTAAGGCCATCATAGGCAAGAACATTGAAAGGACAATTTTCACTATTGGGAAGCAAGTAACTACTTGGAGAAAGAAGTTATTATGACTAGCTTTAGCTATAGAATAACATCCTCTTCACCACTGAATAAATACGCTTCTACCTCTCTTATTATGAACTGAAATTAAACAATTAGTAGAATCTTGTGCTACAATTTGTTGTGATCTAAAATACTCAAAAATCCAGATTAGGAAATTGGATGTGTGATTCCTCCTACCCATTACAATTAAACAAATTCAGATAGGACAAAGTCTCTTCTCTTTCTCTCTCTCATATGCAATGGAGAACTCAAACATGTAAGACCCAATCAAATCCAAAATAGACAGCAAGAGATGAAACATGTATATTTTCTGAGCCTGTGTTTAGCTTTGTGAATTATAAAGTAGATGCAGAACATGATTCCAGGTACACTAAGACCCCAGAGCAAAACAGAATTGTCAAGTAATTACTGAGTTATTACTTTATTTCTCTCTGAGTTGGTCAGGACAGGATCCTCTGCTGCCAAGGCGATGCTGCTTGCTGCAATCACAAGAAGGATACACATCTCAAAGTAGCGCAGATTGACAACGTAGTGGCAAGCTCTTCGGATTCTGTCAAAGAAACCACAAACCCATGCAACAGCCACAGCATTAAACAGAATTCTGATAATTTAAAATGGAGGCATTTATATAGCAGTTGTACTATCTCTCTAGTCTTATAGCAATCCTATAAGCCAGAAGTGGACAACTTCTTCTACCGCTCTATTCTATACACAGAATGAAATTAAAGAAGTACTATAAATCTTTTAATTCTACATGATCAGTTCCATAATAATAATAGTTAAGAAATCTATATCAACTACACAGAGCCTTTGGTTAGATGTAACTGGTCTGTTTGAACAAGAATGGAAATAGGGTGATAAAAGATGGTATCACAAAGTCAACTTTTTGTTATGACACAAATTCCGCAATAGGATCGTCTAAAGCTACAGACAAGTTGATCTCTACCTAAAAGTGTGAAATAGATGGAATTCTCATTTTGTTTTTCTCCCTATGAAACAATTTCTCTCGTATATTTTTATTAAAATAGTATGACTGATGAAAGCTAGCCAGTATCTTTATCATCCAAGTATGACTTGTTAAGAAATCTACTGGTTTTAGCCAGTTAGATAATTCTGATTTGCTAGATAAAATCCAGGGCATCTGGCATTGATTGGCAGTAGCAGTTAATGTCCTCCCAAAAGCCAACTTTCCATTATCCTTCAAATTCTATAACCTGAGGATGTAGTTGGAAAGTAACCTAAGCTGCCACAACACAGAGGGGAGGGAGGATTCTCCTTTGTAGCTGACAGGAATCCTTTTCATTTTCCATTATGTTTCTCTTCTACCTTTAGTGAACCCTTGCTGTGGGATCTCCTGCAGGGGTTTCTATGAAGTGATTTACAGTAGGTGCACAATCAGTTTATGCAGTGTGTAATTCAGATGTTTTGGCCTATGACTCATATAATTTTACGCACCCTGGAGTTTGCTGTATATAATAGATACCCCTAATGGGTAGCAATGGGGCAATCTATTTGCCTGTGGCATTACTGAACTTTCTGTTTGGAACATGTGATCACATTAACAACGCCCCCCACCCCCAATTCTCTGAAATAGACCAATATATTCAGCAATTCCAGAAAGAAAGAAAACTAATGGAATATATCTCACGGGTTTGTGGTGCTGAAAATAAACATGGAGCTGTGGGGCACCATTGGTTTGCCTGTCTCAGAGCTCTTCTCCTTTTTTCGCTTTTTATTCTTCTTCTCTGCCTCCACCGCCTCCTCTTCCTTGGTTTCTGCCTCCTTCAGTGGACTGGCCTCTCCATCTGTCTTGTTGCTAACTGTAAAATGAACAAATCTTGTTAGTCCTTTGCCTAGGAAGAAGAATGCAGTGAACGAGCCTTTGATAGCAGGGCCTCTGGAAAATAGAAAAGAATTACACACCACAGAGGAGGGGGGGAGAGGGGGGGAGGGAGAGAGAGGGGGAGAGGGAGAGGGAGAGAGAGATTGCTAAAGGTAAGAAAGGAATGACAAAAGCAGATAGAGTGCCCAATATTACATATGTGAATAAATATGAAAAGAATAGATGGCCTTGTAGGGATAGAAGATTCATTACATAAAAAAAGCAACCCATGCTGAAAAACTGAAAAGTTCAGTCCCGAGTAGAAGGAATATATGCATAGAGTTTTTACAAAGATTACATCCTGCACACTAGCAATTCAAATTATGGGCCAAGAAAAGTAAATTCTGCAAACTGTAATTTGCATATTTTAACCTTCAACTGTCACTGTTTCATATAACTTATTTTTGTACTTGTAATTCAGTGGAAGAGAAAGGAGCACTGCAATGGAATAAAGAGCTGCCCCCAACCACTTGTAATCTTGTAGTTGCGTTGCCCGGTTGAAACATGTGCAGAACGTACAATTCTCCATTTGTCCCCGACCAGGTGCAAGAAAATAATATGAATATCTGGTTTATCCTATGTGTTGTGTGATAAATTAACATTTGGTAAATCACCATCTTTCTTCATCTATTTGAGTGCAAGGGCTAGAAATATGGCTCTTTTTAAAAACAAAAATGGAGACTTTCAGAATTGTGTGCCCTTTAGCACATTCTAGACTAGTTTAGTACTGCAGGCAAATCATAGCATGTACCTAACCCTGTCTACTATTTATTTCCATAGCTGCTGCAGTGCAAATTCAACACCTCTGGAATTGCAGTTTAAAGATATAATTTCTTCCAAGAAAAGCATGCCATTAATTGCTATCTTATATTCTCAACACCTGGCTATGTAGCTAGTTAGATGGAGATCAGAAGAGAGGAGAGGGCATAAAAGGGTGCCAAACAGAAGAGACAAAAGTATTTTTGCAATAGTTTTGTGTAATTGATATCCAGATTTTATAGGGAGTTTTTAATTGTGAAGACACAGAAAAGCACTTTGTAGCCTTTGTCAAGGGTCAGACTGAGAAAGCAGTTGGATTGAATACATTGAAATTATCTTACTGGAACGAGTATTCTATTTTTACAACGCCTATATCTAAGGCATCAAAATTAATTGAAGTTTGGAATTATCCAGACATTATTTTTAGGCCTAGCCTGACATCTCTCTCTCTCTCTCTCTCTCTCTCTCTCTCTCTCTCTCTCTCTCTCTCTCTCTCTCTGTGTGTGTGTGTGTGTGTGTGTATACAGAATATATATTTATATATTATAGAAACAAAATATGGAGGGTTTTCTTTTGGGTTTCGTTGTATTTCTTCCCTGAAAAAAAGAAATCAGTAGCAAAATATTCTCTCAGTGGCATCTGTCTTTCTTTGCAATAGCTGCCTACTTCCACATAGTACCAAAAATAAATAAATGTTTATTTAAAAAAAGAAAAAGAAGGAAGGGAGGGAGGGAGGGTGGGGGGGAATGTACTCTTGACTCATCATTATTTACAGAAGAAATGCTTTCTTTAGTGACCCATGGAAGGCTTTGCCAAAAATTAACAGAAAATTCATCCATACATGAAATGGAGAAGGGGGAAAAAAGCAAGTAGGTAGAGGAGATGCATCAGAAAAAATCAAGAAAAAGAACTGAAAGTGGCAGGAGCAGCAAGAGGGCAAAGCTTAGGGCTAAATGTATACACAGACACACACAGACACAGACACAGACACACACACACACACACACACACACACAGAGAGAGACAGATTTCATGACAGGGCTCAGTTTTTTTGGTTTACAAATTCACAGTAAAAACAGTACAGTACTGTAATCAGCAATAAAATATAATCAGAAGTGATAATGTTATATTCATAAAAATGTAGTTCCATATTTCATCAAGGTACAGAAATTTATCACATCTTTTCATTCAATCTTGCCTCAATCCCTGAAAAAAGCCATGTTTTTAAAATCTTCCTGAAAATTAAAAGTGATAATCTGGGCATCTCTCTGGTAAGAGGGTGCTTGGTATGGGGAAGAGTTTTGCAGAAAATGCCCACTTCCAAGGTTTTGGATGCAGAAGATCCCAGATTCACATTTCCCAATCTGTGAATAGGGGGGACTAAGAAAGATCCTTGGACCTTTGGGGAGCTGGTGTTCACTGGAATACACAACACAGTGCTAGGTAGCATAGCCCAATTTGTAAATTACGGTTTTGCATTATTTGTTTTGTTTTATTTTATTATTCAATTTCTGTGGCCGCCCATCTCAATCAATTCAGCTTACATTTCAAAAATATAGATTACAATTAAAAATTAAAAAAAAAACTTTTTTAAATAATAAAAAGAGTAAAACCAGTTAAAAAAACCTTAAAAACATTCAATTTAACATATTCAAGAACAAGATATTTGGCCAGTTAGTAATATAGCCAGTAGTAAAAAGTATATTTACTAAATACTATGGGATTAGGGTATATAGTAAAAGTCTATAATAAGAATATAGTAAAAGCTGCACATTACTCTGAGGCCCATGGCTCATCCTACAACTAAACAGTTGCTATTTAGACCTGTGATACTTTTGCTTCTAGTATAGAGCAACTTCGTTTATTGTAAACCCAATAAGCCAATTTCAAATGAGAAGTTTATAGAGCTGGCTTTTACCAAACTGATAACAGTAATCACAACTTCAGATTCCAACAAAACGCATCAACTACGGTTAATTTAAATCAGAAGGGGAAGATCATGAGTTCCTTGCATCAGAAAATGGTGAAGGAAGAAACGCTTGAGCCCCATGGCTTCTGTTATGTAAATAGGTTTGTTTGGCGGGAAGTTCGAATTAACTGACCCTCAGCTGATTGGCTGACCACCACAGCTGCAAGGTATATAAAGGGAGCTGGCTCCCTGGGTCAGTTGCTGGAGTCTCACTATATAATAAGGAGCTGTTGTCACTAACTACTCTGGCTTGCTGCGTCCTCATTCACCTAACTTAACATTTGGCGACGAGGGTGGGATTTTGAGGCCAGAAGCAGAGGGGAGCTGAAGCCACACTCAAGAAAAAGAGCTGAAGCCACGTTCGGAGAAGGGGACCGGAGACCGCATCCGAATCCAGCCAGGCGAGCGAGCGGAGCACAGGAGAATCCCGAAATGATGTCTGCCTACACCCCGCCAGCGCCTTTCGACCCCAAGGAGGAGAAGTGGGGATCCTACATGTCTCGGTTCGAGTGCTTCATGGTGGCAAACGACATGCAAGGGCTACCGGACGTTCGGAAGAAAGCCCTGTTCCTGAGTCACTGCGGGCCAAGGGTCTTCGACACAGCCGAGGCATTGTCGGAGCTCAATTCGGTCCACAACATTTCCTGGTCGACGCTACAGACCCTGCTGAAAGACCACTATGCACCAACGCCATCGAAGTACGTCCAGCGCTACGATTTCCGGTAGCGGCTCCAGCAGGAGGGCGAATCGATCAGCGAGTACGTCGCTGCCCTGCGTAAGGCCGCATCCCAATGTGAGTACCGAGACCTGGATGAGATGCTCCTAGAGCAACTAATTTGCGGAGTGAGAGATAGCCGGCTCCAGAGAAGACTGCTCGCGAGGTCAAACCTGACCCTACACATCGCCCTGGATGAGGCACGAGCGCAAGAGTTGTCAGTAAAGGCTGCAGAGAAACTAAAGAGCTCCCACCTAACCAAAACAACGCAGAAGACGGCGCCAGTGCATTGAGAGGCCGTAAGCACCGCGAGCGAGGGGGAGTCTGAAGAAGAGGTCTACCGCACCGAGCTGTCCTGCACAGCCCGGAGAGAGCCCAGAGACAGATGCGCCAGCTGCGGAGGGTCCCACTCATGACAAAACTGTAAGTTCAGGGACACCATTTGCCGTTCCTGTGAGAAGAGGGGCCACATTGCTCGGGTCTGCAGATCCAAGACACACCAGAGCTACAAACCACGTGGCCAAACCTTCCAATCCGAGCCAGCGCCACACCGAAGGCCCAACAGAGATGGCGGAAACTGGAAGGGCGCGAAATTTGAAGACGCTGGGGCCTACACCATACGCATCGCACAGACCTGCACCTCGCCCGGAGAGAAGACCTACACCACGGTCGAGATCGAGGGATGGGAGTGCCAGATGGAGATCGACACAGGATCGCCGATATCCATCATGTCTTGGGAGAACCTAAAGAAAGTCATCCCCAGCGCACACAAGCGACAGCTCCAGCCACAGCATCGCAGACTGAAGGACTACCAAGGGAACCACATACCCGTCGAAGGAAGAGGCAAGTTCCAAGTACAGTACGGGGAGTTTACCGAGAAACTGCCCCTCATCATAATCAGCGACAACCTCCCAAGCCTCCTGGGCATGGACTGGTTTAGAGCTCTAGGCATGGGATTCACCAGAGTAAGGAACGTCCGAAGCACCCTGAAAGAGGACCTGATGCAAGAGTTCCAGGACGTGTTTGACGAAAGGCTTGGCAAGTATGTGGAGACCCCAATTTCGTTTAACCTCAACCCCAATATTGCACCCATCCGTTTAAAGCCTAGGCGGGTACCGTTCGCCCTGAAGCCCAAAATTGACATTGAACTGGACAAATTAATCAAACAAGGGGTGCTCGTTCCAGTCGACCACGCCAAATGGGAGACCCCAATTGTGACACCGGTAAAGCCGGATGGATCAGTGTGCATATGCGCTGATTATAAATGCACAATCAATAAGGCCCTACAGCAGAGCGCCTATCCAGTGCCCATCGTTCACCATTTGTTGCATTCCCTGGGCCCCGGCAAGATCTTCGCAAAACTCGATCTTGCGCAGGCGTACCAGCAACTGCCAGTAGATGGCGCTACCGCAGAGACACAGACTATCGTAACCCACAGAGGGGCCTTCAAGTGCACCCACTTGCAATTTGGAGTAAGCGTAGCCCCCGGACTTTTCCAAAGTACCATGGAGCGGCTACTACAGGGAATCCCCGGGGTGGTGCCCTATTTTGATGACGTGCTCATTACCACCGACAATGAGCAGCAGCTAAGAGAAAGGCTGAGGGAGGTCCTAAGGAAATTCAGGGACGCAGGACTCAGAGTAAAACGAAACAAATGCATGATCGCAGTCCCCTCAGTCGAATTCCTAGGATACAGGGTAGATGGCACCGGCATACACCCCACAGAGAGCAAGATCAGGGTAATCAGAGAAGCACCCACCCCCAAAGACAAGGCAGAGTCCTGGGACTATTAAATTTTTACGCCATTTTCCTTAAAGACAAGGCAACAGTGGCAGAACCCCTACATAGACTGTTAACCAAGAAAGCCTCTTGGAAATGGGGGAAGGCTGAAGACAGGGCATTCGCCGGCATTAAAAAACTGCTATCAGCTGAAAGCTTTTTAATACAATACAACGCAACGCTTCCCCTTGTTCTAACATGTGACGCGTCCCCGTTCGGGGTGGGAGCCGTCCTGAGCCATAGACTCCTGAATGGCCTAGAAGCACCCATCGCATACTACTCCCGAACTCTATCAAGCGCCAAGCGAAATTATAGCCAGCTCGACAAGGAGGCCCTCGCCGCCGTTTCGGGAGTAAAGAAATTCCACGAGTACTTGTTCGGGAGGGACTTTGAACTGATCACCGACCATTGACCACTCCTGGGTCTCCTCGTGGGAGATCGTCCAACCCCGGCAGCACTATCGCCCAGGATGACACGCTGGGCCATCTTCCTCGCAGCATACTCCTATCGCCTGGTACATCGACCAGGGGCGGACATGGGCAACGCGGACGCACTCAGCCGATGCCCACTACCTGACAGCCTAGAAGACCCCACACCCGGCATCCCCATCCTGCTGATAGATGTTTTGGACTCTGGGCCCATAACATCAGCCGAGGTTGCGAGAGCCTCAACCAAAGACCACGTGATCCGGACAGTCGCAAGTTGGGTTATGAGGGGGTGGCCGGAAAAGATTGGGAGCGGGGAGTTTAAAACCGTTCGTGGGAAAACGGGACGAATTGACAATGCAAGGGGGTTGTTTGCTATGGGGCGATCGGGTTGTTATTCCTTCACGTTTAAGGGAAAAAGTCTTAACATTGTTGCATGAGGGGCACCCTGGGATTGTAAGAATGAAGGAGCTAGCCAGGAGCTACGTCTGGTGGCCCAACATGGATACAGACATCACCGAGTGGGTGGGGAGATGCCAGCCCTGCCAAGAGTCCAGATCAGACCCACCAACGGCACCCGTGAGGGAGTGGGAAAGGCCCCAGGGACCCTGGTCCAGGATACACATTGACTTTGCAGGCCCATTTCATGGACAGACCTTCATGGTCGTCGTAGACGCATTCTCCAAGTGGTTGGAGATCAAACTAATGAAGGCCACTACCACCGACGCAACCATCAGGGAGCTAAGACAGTTATTCGCCACCCATGGGTTACCGGACGTCCTAGTGTCAGATAACGGGCCACAATTCACCGCAACACAGTTCGAGGGTTACTTAGCGGGACTTGGGATCAGACATGTCCTTTCGGCTCCGTTTCATCCAGCCAGTAACGGACAGGCTGAGAGATTTGTGAGGTCAGCAAAGGAGGCCCTTTCACGTTTAAGCCCCGGAGACTGGCAGGAAAGGATAGACAAATTTCTAATAGCCCAGCACTCCACACCATGTACAGCCATGGGCCAAAGTCCGGCAGAACTATTAATGGGGCGGAAACTCCGGGGAATACTAGATAGGCTCAACCCCAATTACTCCCCAGAGGTCTTCAAGGGGGGGAAGAGGAAGCTTAGAGAGTTCACCATAGGAACACGCCAGAAACTATGGACAGGGCCCACTCTGGGAGTCCAGGACAATCACAGAAATCACGGGGCCCAAATCATACAGGGTAGACATGGGGGACGGGAGAGTTTGGCGCAGACATATTGACCAACTAAGAAAACGGGTAACCGCAGACACCGACGACAAATCAGACGACCCCATCTCTGACCATGACTACCAACCAGAAACACAAACTACAAGCCCGAGTGGAGCGGAGAACTTAGCTGAGGATTCTGGTGTCCAGCACCGCCCCATTGAGGTAGTCCAAACAGCCGGAGAAGTCGCCGCCCACGAGGAGGTACCGGAGGCCTCATTGGCAGAGCAGGGAGAAACAGAAAGTCCCTCCGACCTGCTCGACGCCGCCCCTCCGACTGAACTGCGCAGGTCAACTAGGACTCGCACACGCCCTAGTCACCTGAGAGACTTTGTATGTAAATAACACCCCAAGTGACTTCTGGGAGGGGAGGAGTGTTATGTAAATAGGTTTGTTTGGCGGGAAGTTCGAATTAACTGACCCTCAGCTGATTGGCTGACCACCACAGCTGCAAGGTATATAAAGGGAGCTGGCTCCCTGGGTCAGTTGCTGGAGTCTCACTATATAATAAAGAGCTGTTGTCACTAACTACTCTGGCTTGCTGCGTCCTCATTCACCCAACTTAACAGCTTCCATGGCTTGCTCTTGTTACCCTAAAACAAGCACTGCATCACTCTTCATAAGAAAATATCACATATATTTTTGCTGGTGTTAGAGATAATAGCAAAATACCATATTCTCATCTTGCTTATTGAAATAGTTGTGCTTTCCCCATGCTACTCTTGGTTTCTCCAAGAGTAAGAAGGTTCTGCCAGCAATCAATCCCTGACCCTACAAAATTATATGAACGGAGAAATGGGAAATTCATAGAACATCATAATAATAAGCAATATGCAAATGGTTCACATTTCAAACGTGTTGTTTTAAATGTGAAAGAAAGTTGTTCAAACCCCACCAGAAGTGTTCTGACGCTGTTCTGAGCATTTCTGAAGCATCCCAAACTCCAAATAGACCTCTTTCATGTTCAAAAAACCTATTTCAAAAAGGGACTGTTTAAACTTTGGAACACTTAAAGAGGATCAGAAAAGCAACAGAACACATATGGTCAGAACAACCTGCTCCCAATACATCATGAATACAGGTACTCCTCGAATTACAAATATAATGGAGCCTGCCAATTACATTTGTAACCCGAGGATTCTTTGGATTCCTTTGCAAGGCCTTTTGCCATGGATCTCGTACAGGCCTCGGTTTATAGAGAACAGAGGTCTAAAGTATTGTAGTGCGAGATCACACAAGATCAGTAGTGCAAGATCTCGCACTACTGATCTTTTGTGATCTCACACTACTTTAGGTCTCTGTTCTCTGTGAATGCACTGAAGCAGACAAAGGAACTGACGGCTTGCTAGAGTGTCCCAAGGCAAGTGAGTCTCCACAAGCCCAGTGCCTCTAGAGACCCGGTGGGGGAGGGGGGGAATAGGAAGGGTGATTGTTGCAGTGCCTCTGCCGTCATTTGTAAGTGTGAACAACTGCCATGATGCTGCAACATTCACAACTTTGGGATTGTGTTGTAAATACTGGGTGGTGGTGGTGCTATGTCATAACTTCAAACTGTTACTAAGTGAACTGTCATAACCAGAGGATTACATGTACTTCAAGCTCAAAACAGGCTTGAAAATTTTCACATACTTCCAATCTCTTGTTCTATATAATATTGTGTTGTATTGTACGATTATATTATATTATATTATATTATATTATATTATATTATATTATATTAATTATATTAGTATGCAGTATGTATTGTATATGTTATAATGGATGGCTGGATGGCTGGACAGACAGACAGACAGAGATAGACAGATAGATACGATAGACAGATAGATACAATAGATAGATAGATAGATAGATAAACTGGCAATGGAGAGAGAGAGGGAGAGGGAGAGGGAGAGGGGGAGAGAGAGAGAGAGAGAGAGAGAGAGAGAGAGAGAGAGAGAGAGAGAGAGAGAGAGAGAGAGAGAGAGAGAGAGAGAAGGATGGGAAAAGTAAAAATGGATTGTCCTCTTTCTAGAAGGCCATAATGCCATAACCTACCAAGAGGTTGGGGTGGTTAGCAATATATTATTTTTAACAGCTAAACAGCAGTGGCTTATGGCTACACAATATGCTTCAAGTGATACATGTCTGCCTCCAGAAATGTTTTATTTGAATAGCAGGAACTAAGAGATAACACTTAATAGCAAGATACATTTGTTCTCAAAATATGCTTGAAAATCTTTGTGAGACAAAAAAGCTCTGCATAATTTGTTGGAATTACATAATAAATATTTTAGTACCATTACTCTGGATTTTTGCCTTCCTTTGCTTGAAGATGGTTTACAGAATCCTTTTCATTCGTTGGTTTTGTGGCCAGATAATAAAAATGGCAGATTATCTTTGCTGTCAGGAGGCATCACACTCACACCACCAAGATTTTTCAGCTTTGTTTTCCAAATTTAGGGTGTAAATAACAGCAGAGCTAAATTTCTGATAGCAAATGGATAGGATGTTGTCAGTTTTTAAAACTTAATTTTAATTTTTTAATTTTAATTTAAAATTTAATTTCATTATTTTTAACTATCTAGAAAGGACGTAACAAAACCAAAAACTAAGCAAAGTTGCTTAGTTATAGTCAATGCTTCTTCCAGTTGAGTTATAGTTATAGTCAATGCTTCTTCCAGTTGAGTTATAGTTATAGTCAATGCTTCTTCCAGTTGAGTTATAGTTATAGTCAATGCTTCTTCCAGTTGAGCTACATCAGAACAAAAAATGTTGAACTAAACATTTGAACTATGAACTAAAATTAGGAGACTGCATGGGTGTAATAAGAGTTTAGTACTCGATTCTGAATTATTTTTCCCAATGTTGCCCTCTTTACAGGGAGTTAGCAGCAGATGCAGTCAGTGGCAATCATGTACTCTTGATGCTTCCATCGACATGACAAAATCAGCAACAGGGCACAAACCACACACCCGGGGGGGGGGAGATGACATCATAACACCCATAGAAAAGGGGCACTATGCTGAATGTCACAACTTTCTAATCCTCTCATCCCTGTCCAACTTTCCATGGATGCCACTGGAACCAGTCTGCTCTCACCATCATCTTCAGCAATTTATTTATGTATTTATTATGCCGTCCATCTACTCATATAAAATGACTCTTTATAATTCTAATCTTAAAACCAGGCCTGTTTTAAAGTTCTTCCATGTGAGAAAAAGGATGAATAATTTTCTCATCTTTTTTTTTTATTGAAAAAGTTTTTCAAATACAGATTTTCCCCCCTTTTTTAAACTTGTAATCCATATGATATCTTCTGTAATGTCTTTCAACTGGATAATTAATTCCATCACCCATGTTAGGGTAACATCAAATTCTAATTCCAACAGTATGTTCGGTATCTTCAATTACCATCTGCCCCCATCAATAGTAAATGTTTTCATATATCAAAAAACCACCCGAGTGACTTTATATTTATATTCCATATAGTGTCTTTTGTAATGTCTTTCATCTACATTATTCATTCCAACAACCGTGTTAGGGTAACAACCAGATCTTCTGCATGCCCCAATCTCATAGTTCTCTTGCCTTGTAGCTCAGCATAAACGTAATCCACTTGTCAAAGAGTCCAAAATAGAAAGTTCCAATCCACTCAATTTAAGGCCATCTTCCACATCCCAAAAGTACAGCACTGCAGAGATCTGTCACTCTCCTCAAAATAGTATAAACCAATACTTTGCCTCAACTATATTTTCATGTATTCAATCGTCTCTTAAGTAACTGGCATTACACTGTTGTTTAGTCTAAAAAAATTTATTTTTGTAGGACCTGCTTCTTCTTTTCTTAACTTTTTGTGGCTTAAATCTCCATCCTGGTTGCCTTTCTATGAGTTGTATATCAACTGATTGATTTCCATGCTGGTCTGTAATTTGATAAGTCATCACATTAGAATCCAAGGCCACCTCTCTTGTATTTATAGGTAGTCCAACTGTGACCTCTGAAGGAGAATCCAAAAGCGGCTCATCCACAAGGGCCTCTGTAACTTGTTCTTTTTCCATTACCTCCACCTCCATCTGCTTAGCCTGGGTTTCAATCTCTTGTTGATTTTGCTTTTCTTTATTCCCCTCATGTGTTATACATGGAGATGTTGAATCTATTTTAAGAACCTTATAATAAATTTCTTCCGCTTTTTCAACAATATTTAGTTGATATCTTTCTCCTTGATATCTCAATATTATTCCAACTGGAGCATCCCACCTAAATGGGATGTCTGGTTCCTTTAGTTCAGTCACCAAAAATCCAAAATCCTTTCTGTCTTTTAACATCTTGGGCGGCAGCTGTTTAAATATCCAAATCTTCCTTCCATGCATTTCAAAAGTGGAGTTAAAAGACTTTTGCACAATATCATTTCTTATTCCTTTATCGGTAAAGTAAATCACCACATCTCTAGGCAACTGCCTTTGCTTTGCCAGCCAAGAATTTGCTCTGTAGGCCTTATCAATCTTACAGGATACCTCTTCAGGACTAACCTTTAAAATCCCAGCCAGAACTTCAGCAGACATCTTTCTCAAATCTTCTTTTTTATTTTCCTGTATTCCCCTAATTCTGACCACAAATTCCATAAATATGAATTGCATCATTGTGACTTCATTTTCAATCCTTTGTTTTATATTATCTGCATTGTAAATCTTGTTGTCAGCTTCCTTTATTTTTGACTCTACTTCTGAGCTATTTTCCTGAATCATTGTTAAATCATTTTCAATTCTTTGTATTTTATTATCCAAATTATAAATCTTATAATCAGCTTCCTTCATTTTAGACTCTATTTCTAAATTAATCTCTTTATCCATCTTTATCATTGCGTCTAAGAAATTTATCATATATTGCTTGAATTTATCATACTTTTGTTGAAGCAACTCTTTAATTTCCTGTCTAAATTTTTCAAGGTTCTGGTTCACAATCTCATCATGTCTTGCCATCTCTTCCAAAACAAATTGCTTTAGATCTTTAAAGCCATTCCTCTGCATCTGCAAGCTCAAAACTTGTTCATGTGGTTTATAAATGGGGGAGGCCCCCCCCCATAGCTTGGTTGTCTGGCTTTGTCAGTTTTGACGCCATCCTGCCACACAAGCAGATTTTTTTCCCTTTAAAGAAGAAAACTTATCTCCAAACAATATCAATATCAAGTCTCTAAGAAGGAAGAAGCATAAAATAGGAATTTTTCTCTTCATTTCTAGCCAGTGCTGTTGTCTCAGTTACTTTATAACATATTGAACTAGTCAAACGGAAGGACTTTCGCTTTCGGCTTTCTTCTCAAGCCTCAGCCAGTCGCCATTTTAAACTTTCTTTTTTCCCCCTTCCACTCTTCTTTCCTTTTAAAGTCAGTCTTAGGGTTGTTAGAAATACTTGCAATTTGGGGTCCCAGGTCCGGATTTCATCCTACTTGTTCTGAGAATCTGTTAGTTTTCGTTAGTTGGTCTGGTCCCATCGCCTGGCTCTGCAAAGCGCAGAGTTCTCCCGAAGCCCGGAGCAGCGGCGAGCGAAAATAGGGAGCCTCATCCTGCTTCCTCCCCAGAGATAAAAAAAAAATCTCTGGGGACTTCGCAGAGGGCTCTACCTGCCCTCGCCGGCTCTGTCTCTCGTTTCCTTACGGAAACAGAGTTTTTCGAGCCGCCTTTCAGCTGTAAAGGCGGCTCTTTACGGGCGATGGGGCTGGCGGTCTCATGGGACTGTCTGGTGGCGATGGAAGCCAAACCGGAAGCCAATTTTCTCATAAACTATAATGACCTGAGCAAGTTCTCCAAAATTCAAAATGTGATATAGGATGCGAAAAGAAGAAAGAGACTCTCAAGTCTATGAAGTCTCCATCTTCCATTTCCCAGTAATCTTCCTGTAAACTTTTTGCCAGCCTCTAAATAATCTCCCTTTCTCTCAAATGTTCGCCCTAGGATTGTATCAAATCAAGAGCTGTAGTGGCATCATGAAGATGGAGACAGACAGACAGATAGATAGGCTGCTTGCTTGCTTGCTTCTTTTCTTTCTTTCTTTCTTTCTTTCTTTCTTTCTTTCTTTCTTTCTTTCTTTCTTTCTTTCTTTCTTTCTTTCTTTCTCTTAACATTGGGGAGTATTTTGGAGGATATGACAAAGGCAGTTCTTCTGAGAGTTGCTCTAAATGACAAAAATACTTAGCAAGCCTTTCTTCCCCTGAGATTTGCAGTCCCTTCCAAAGATAGCCCACATGTTGGGTCAAGAGAAAAGAGCATCATCTCCTATCCTGTCAACTGTTAATATGATCATTGTTGCGATTTAATCAGTAAGGAAAGGAAGGTGGCTAGTGTATTTGGAGCCAAGCCAGAGAAGAATTTGGGAGGGGATTGCATCTCATTTCAGATGTCCTTTTATGACATCCCCCTAGAATTAATAAATGAATCTGGTTCAGAGAATATCAGCTGATGCAGGGGTGAAATGCTCCCGGTTCGGACCGGCTCATGCAAGTAGGTAGCAGAGATTGAGGCTAGTTCGCCAAACCGGGAGCAATGGCTGGCTGGCCATGCCCCCAAACTGGTCCACAGCCCGCAGTCCTGCCATGCTTGCCTGCCTTCCATGCTGCCTTCCTGGCGTCCCGGTGGCCACTTGCGAAGGCAGGCAAACAGAAGTCCATGTGGAAGGCAGGCAAGTATGGCAGGGCTGCAGGGAAGGAGCTAGCAGCTTACTGCCCCACCCCCCAAGCAGCGGCTTCCATGCTCAGCCACGACAACCTATGCATCTATAGCAATGGGGTTGTTTTGTTCACCGCGGTGGTGCTTCGGGAAGGCAGGTGGACATATTCATTATAGTTGTCAGCTGCAGACATCCGCCTGCCCTCCCGAAGTACCACCTTGGTGAACAAAACAACCCCATTGCGCTGTGCCTCCTTCTGCAGCCAAACGCGCCCAGCCATGCATGCCCTTCCCTCAAATGGGTTTTGCATGGGGCGCTTGGAGAGCGAGCAAGCAAGAGAGCTCTCCAACCTCTGGTTAGTGTGTGTGTGTGTGTGTGTGTGTGTGTGTGTGTGTGTGTGTGAGGGAGGAAGGGAGCGATCTGAAGATGAGGCACCCAAACTTCTGGCAATGGTGCGGGCGGCTTCTGAGCAGCCCTGAGTCAGCCAGCTCCACCTGACCTACTCCCTGAGTCTTGCCGTTCTCCTCACCCCCCCCACCCCACTCAAGCAGTGGCAGGCTCTGCGGGACAACCGGGCCTCTCATTTTTCCCACAGCACGGTGTACATTTGCTACCTCTGCTTGTCTGCTTGCAAGTGATGACCTTCTCTGCTTCTCTTGGGATGCTGGTGCGGGCACCATGGATGCATAGCTTGTTGGGGCTGAGCAGGGAAACCGCTGCTTGAGTGGGGTGGGGGTGAGGGCGAGGAGAACAGCGAGACTCAGGGAGTAGGTCAGGTGGAGCTGGCTGCTCAGAAGCTACTCCCGCCGCTGCCAGAAGTTTGGGTGCCTCGGCTTCAGATTGCTCCCTCCCTCCCTCCCTCCCTCCCTCCTTCCCTCCCTCCCTCACACACACACACACACACACACACACACAAACAGAGGTTGGAAAGCTGTCTTGCTCGCTCTCTTTCCAAGCGCCCCATGCACAGCAGAGTGACGTGAATGACGTCAAACAGGCCACGCCCACCCAGTCACATGACCACCAAGCCAGGCCACACCAAGCCACACCCACAGAACCAGTAGCAAAAAAAATTTAGATTTCACCCCTGAGCTGATGGTTATTTCAATAATATAGTACCAACACAAGTCACACCACAATAAAAACCCTATAACTGAATGTTTCTTCAGTCAAACTGTTAGTCACTTCTTTACGAAAGCACCAACAAATCTATAAGACAATTTGGCCCAACTCAACACAAAGGAGCAGAGGAATATTTTTCATTTATTTCTTGACTACATTTCTCCTCTACTACAATTCAGAGACTCTTGGTACGTTTCACAGAGTATAAAACCATATGAAACATCCATAGTTAGTACAATTATAAAATAATAAAACCACCCCACCCAAAGAAAAGGTATAAAGGATAAAAATAGAAATAAAGATGGCCTGACAAAATCAGGGGAAGGCTCTCTGGAACAACTCAGCTTTAAAAGCCTCTAAAATCTTAACATGGAGGGGGATAACTTGATCTCAACCAAGAATGACAAATGCTGCATGGCAATCTGTATCTCCCTTTAACAGGCTGAGATTTGGTATCAAATTA
Source organism: Arizona elegans (assembly GCA_022577455.1). Classification (NCBI taxonomy): domain Eukaryota; kingdom Metazoa; phylum Chordata; class Lepidosauria; order Squamata; family Colubridae; genus Arizona; species Arizona elegans. Next base: position 104,195,513 of record JAKOOJ010000002.1, on the reverse strand, counting down.
GAAAAGAGAGAGATACTTACTCTGTACCACAGTGGAGTCTTGAACATCAATCATGATGGTAGTGCTCTCTGTTGCTTTATCAATGTTGGCAGTGATAGATGAAAGATCAGGTTCACTCCTGCTGATAGTCCTCTCTGTCTCCATTGATAGGTCACCCAAAAGCGCTTGCTCACTTGTCCCTAGGCTGCTGCCATCTTGCTTCACTGGACTGGCCTCCTTGCTTTTATCTAACATCTGGTGACCTTCTGAGGGACTTGGATCTTGGGTGGGCATGGGAAGCTCGGCATTATTTGTTGTTGCTTCACTGGTACTGAGTTAAGAATTTAGAAAGAGAGGGCCATAGTAAGGGATGGAGATTATGGACATGTGTTTGTGAGCCAAAGCAAAAAGAGGAGAATAAGAATAAAAATAATAGCTAGGATATCACAGTGTTTTAAATAACTTAGATATATCAGATACTTGTAGTATCCTAAGCACTGCAGAAAAAATTGCTTTTTTGTTGTAAGCTACAAGCAATTAAAGTGAATATACAGTTTTCAGAAAAACTTGCTTTTTTAGTGCATGCATCTTATTAGGTTCTCTCTATGCAGCAATTATTAGATAGCAGTATGTGGAAGAATTCTATCCATCTATTTTGAAGCAGCCAGTGCTCTTTTCTTCCAGTTTTCTACCACCACCATTAATATCTTCTTTTCCGGGTTTTAAAATTGCACATTGTTTGCCTAATATGGTTCAAAGTCTGGCCATGAGACTACTATAAATCTCTTCAACAATGTGATCCCTGTATAAATGAATAACAACACATTTTGGCTTATATGTTTATTTGCATTAATCTATTATTCTATTATTATACACTATTCTATTATTATACACTTAAGAGGGCTAGAAGATTACACTTACTTATAACTAAACTTGAAATAACTCCAAAGGTGGCAAATTTTTTGCTGCAATCGTGGCTGAAAAATAACGGGGGAAGAGACGGGTAACCCCTATGCCAGAGGATCACTAGTATTGACAGTACAGATTGTATCTGAGGCAGTAGATGGTGTACTGTCACATGATCTATCTATAGTTGTAAAATATGCTCCCCTTCTATGTTTATTTTAATTTGGTCTCTGACCGCAATAAAAAGCTTACTTACTTACTTACTTACTTACTTACTTACTTACTTACTAAACTTGAAGAAAATGACCTGTAAAATCCATTAATTTTCTGGGAAGATGCCTATTTCTGACGTAGTTAATTTCATACTAGTCAGTTTTACAATGCAAAGATGTCTGCTTGATTTCCCTGGCTTATATGAGTAGTGTGCATTTCCCTTTATACCTGCATTTTGCTTTCAGGAAAAGCCACATTCAAAGTAAAGCCAATTAAACTTTCCCTTTCTATTCACTGTTTTCCTAGAAAGTCTGACATCCTTCAGTGTGTTTAGAGAAATGAAGAGAAAGGAGACTCTGTCCATGTAGAAGGAATGAGATTCCCTGGTTCACTTAATTACTTTGCAAAGGAAAAGTTTCATTAGCTCTTTCTCAGAGTCATGGTACAGTCACAAATGGCAGCTTTTAACAAAACCTCTCCAACCTCATTGACTTTTCTCATCTGGAAACATTTTCAACTACTGTATGTCTAAGGTGTGCATTTCTCTCCCATCTGTCCAAAAGCTTGGTGCTATAATTTCAATTCTGCTTTCTTTAAATTATTTTCCATGTTAAGAATTAGGACTGAAAACTGGCAAGAATAAATGAGAGGTTTCCAGATTAGAAACAGCATCAATTGGTCCACCTCCTTGTCAAATAATACACATACCGGTATGTGGCTCATCTAGAAATACCTCTGATTTCATGAGCAAAAATGAATGGCAGGGATGACCAATTCTGTATTTATATTGTACATCAAAGGAGATTTTCAAAGGGAATACCATGTCAGCAAAAACAACATAGAACCCTCAGAAAATACAATATTTGCCTTAGCACAGTCTTTTTTATAGAAAAGACAAGACAAATAATATCTTACTGAAAAGTACCTGGTAGAATCTGAACAGGGGATGTCCAGGCTCACAACTCAATAGTCTTAACCACTGTACTATACTGGCTGCCAAAGTTAGTTATGACTTTAAAAACAGGCAGCAAAGAGAATTAAATTTAGCCTTCCAGACTTCCGGTTTGTCTGCTTCCGATGAAAGACGGTCCCTGCTTTGGACCGCCAGCCCCGCCGCCTGTAGAGCCGCTTCGATTTGAAGAAGCAGCTTGAAAATTCCCAAATCTTTAGGATTTGAGGAGGAGAGTGGGCAAGGAGCAGATTGAGCCCCTGTGAGCCCCCAGAAAATCGCTACTGGGGAGGAAACAGGCATGGCTCCCTTTCAACTTGCTGAGACTCCGGACAGCGTGGGACGACTCTGCCCAGCGCAGAGCAAGTCGGCTGCAGCAACCTTTCAATTTAAATGAAATTAACTTCAACAATCATTGGAAAATAATAACCTGAACCTCTAAACCTCTAAACTGCAAGTATTGTTATTTTTGTGACTTTCTGACTTAAAGTGCAAGTGTGACTGAGCGGAAGAGGCTTGAAAAATGGCGCTCGGCTTCAGCGTTACAGGCTGAAAGTGAGAGTGGATTTCTAATGTTATTTTAACCAGCTACAAAGTTGCGCTGTCTGTAACAAGGAAAAAGAAAAGAGAAAAAATTCTTTTTTTAAAGCAAGCCTGAGATTGCTTCAATTTAAGTTCTATTTCCAACCTGATTAATCCTGGGGGATTTTTTTAGAGGACTTTGTGGTGGTGGAAAAGGAAAAAGGATATCCTTTTTCAGAAAAACTAGCCTACGTGGCAGAATGGCTTCTAAACCTAAACAGGAAGGAAAGGCAGCGGGGGGGGGGATTCCCCACACGTAAACCTGAGCAGCAGCCTCCTCCCAGCCAGCAGACTCAAAAAAAAAAGATTTTGATGTTGAAAGTTTAAAAGATTTTATTACTCAGGCTTTGGATGATAAATTTCAAAAATCACAATAGGAATTTAAGCAGGAAGTTTATGAAATTAAAAAGCTGGTGCAAGAGAATTATAACAAGGTGACTAATAAATTAATGAATGTGGTCTCTGGCCTGTCAGAAGCTATTATTAGAACAGATTCTAAGTTGGAAGAATTTAAATCAGAAATGAATCAGAAATGAAGGACACTGATTACAAAATTTCTGATGCTGATAATAAAATTCAGAGAGTTGAAAACGAAATTACGATGATGCAATTCAGGCCCATGGAATTTGCCATAAGGCTTAGAGGTCTTAAAGAGAATGATCGACAAGACCTGAGACAGATTTGTGCTGATGCTCTGGCTGTGTTGTTAAAAATTAATTCTGAAGAGATTTTTTACAAAATAGACAAAATTTACAGAGTGAATTCGTGGGTGGCCAGACAAAGACAATTGCCTAGAGATGTGGTCATATATTTTACAGACAGAATAATGAGAAATGATATTCTGCAAAAGTTTTTTCTCTCTGCTGTGCAAGTGGAGGGGGTCCAGATTGGAGTTTATAAAGAATTACCACCTAAGATGTTAAAAGATAGAAAAGATTTTGGCTTTTTAGTGAATGAATTAAAAAAACAACAAATACCATTTCGGTGGGATGCCCCAACTGGTATAATTTTGAGATACAATGGAGAAAGATATCGATTAAATACTGTTGAGAAGGTGGAACACTTCTATTCTACTGTTCTTAAAGAGAGATCACCATCCCCACGTACATCCACTGTGTTGGAGATAAAGGAGAGTGACAAGGAGAAGCAACTTCAGCAAGAGATGGAAGAGCAGCTTAAGCAGGTGGAACCAGAGGCAGCGGAAATGCAGGGTGCTACAGGAGGTTTTCTGGAGGAGCCCCTGTTAGAATCTTCTCCAATTTTGTCTACAAGAGATGTGGCTTTGGACCTAACTCGGATGGCTGAAGCTGAAGACCAGCGTGTAACTCGAGCAATTTCCAAGCAACTTAAAGAAAAGCAACAACAGGAAAGACCTAAGGCACAACAATACAAAAAGGGAGTCAAGAGTACTACACAAGAAAGTGAAGCCATGGGGGGAGCAAAGCCGAAGACTTCGGAAGATATTCGGCAATTCTGCTCGTTGCTTCAAAAAAGTCTACATGACGATTAAGTTTCTATCCTGGAATGTGAATGGATTGAATTCACCACAGAAAAGGAAGAAGTTATTTACTTTGAGACAATTTAATAATTTGTGACAATTTAATAATGATATAATTTGCTTACAAGAAACTCATGTCAGAACACAAGATCAAAAATACTTGATAAATTCAAAACTAGGGACACATTTCATAGCTTCAAACTTGGAAAAAAAGAATGGTGTGGTCATTTATATAAATAAAAGACTGTCAGCTAAAATTATAGAAGCAGATGAAGGCAGCAGGTTTATAGCAATTGAACAGCATACAGTAAATGGCCAAATTCTAGTGATTGGAATTTACGCTCCTAATCAACAACAGGATCACTTTGCACACCAAAATACTGCAATGGAATTATAGATCTATTCTAATCATGGGAGATTGGAATGGAGTAATTGATTCCAAACTAGATAAAAAGAGTTTGGCGAAGTCAAGGATTAGATTACCACAGACTTTTTTTGACATGAAAGAAGATTTGGAATTAAAAGATATTTGGAGAATACATAACCCAAAAGAACTGGACTTTACTTTTTTCTCTGATAGACATAGATCTTTTTCCAGGATTGATTTTATTTTACTATCAGATGATTTACTTGTCAAGACAAAAAGAACAAAGATTTTTCCAAGAACTCTAACCGACCATAGCCCAGTCTGGATAAAAATTTGGTGGGTCACGCAGAATGTTTTGAAGAAAAAAATTCAATTTTCTCCACAATTGTTTTTACTGGGTATAGTTAAGGGTTTTACATTGGGTGAAACAAAGTTGATATTGTATATGATAACAGCAGCGAGATTATTGATAGGTAAATACTGGAAAAATGAAACTTTGCCCACTATCGAGGAATGGACTTTGAAGATGGCCAGTTTTGCAGAGATGGCGAAGATTTCAGCATATCTAAAAGATCGCTCATAAGAGACTTATGAATGGGAGTGGAAAAAGTGGATAGATTATGTGCAGAACAAATATCAAACTTGGAAGTACCAAATAGCTTTTTACTGAAAGTATTATATAAAGATAGAAATATCTGAATTTTGTGAAGATGAAAAATCATATGGGGAATGGAGGGGTTCAAGTTTTATAAAAAGGGGATTTTGATTGGATTATACTCTGTGGAAGTCTGGGGGGGAGGGGGGGTTAGGGGGGGTTGGGGAGGGCTGGGGGGGTTAGGGAGGGTTAGGGTGGTTGGGGAGGTTGGGGTGGGTTGGGGGGGAATGGGGTGAAAATGTAATTGTAAAACTTTTGCAATAAAAAAAAAATTAGCCTTCCAAAGTAGATCAACACTGAAATAAATTTATTTAAATAAAATGGATCGGTTGATTATTTTGTGCCATTAAGTTAGGCAGTGATTGCATGGATAGATTTTCCCCATTGTGATGAGTCCCTAACTTGATCCTTCAGGTCAGTGCATTCATTGTCCCTGTCATTGAGTCCATCTATCTTGCTGTTCACCATCCTCTTCTTTTCGTTCCTTCCACCTTTCCCAGCACTAGAGCCTTCTCCTGAGAGCTAGGTGTTTTCAAAATGTCTCCAAAGTAGGATAATTTGTGCTTTAAGTGAGGATTGAATTCTTTGATGATTCATCAACTATCATCAACTAACTGATTCATCAACTAACTGTCCAGAGTATTCTCAGGAGTTTCCTGAAATACCAGATTTCAAATGTGTCAATACTCTTTCTAACTTGCACAACTCCTAACTTTCCTTGTCCTAAGTAACACCATTGCCTGTCCTTCGTAGATATAGACACATCACAGTAGCTGAATATCTTTTCAAAAGCCTTCATGGTTGCTTTTCCAAGTGTTAGTCTGGGGTATATTTCTTAATTGCTGGATTCTTTTCTGTTGATAATTGATCCTGAAAAGGTAGAAGTTAACTACAATTTTAATAACTTGATTCTCAGTTCTAAGGCTGATTATTGTCATTAGGTTGGTCTTCTTTATATTTTAGTCCCATTTTTTTCCCATTCTATCCTTTGGCTTTTATTACTAGAACTTGCATATAACAATAAAATTTAGACTTAGGTACCACTTCATAGTGCTTTACAGCCCTCTCTAAGCAGTTTACAGAGTCAACATATTGCCCCCAACAATCTGGGTCCTTGTTTTACCAATCTCAGAAGGATGCTAGCCTGAATCAATCTTGAGCTGGTCAAGATCGAACTCCTGGCAGTGGGCAGTTAGTTAGCCTGTAATACTGCATTCTAACCACTTGCACAACCATGGTTCTGCATATCCTTTGCATTTTCAGCTATCAGAATACTGTTGTTTGTATATTTCAGGATATTGATATTTCTTTATCCAATTTTAAAATCAGCTCGCTTTTTTCTGGTCCAACTTGGAATACATTAAGCATATTGGTTGAATAAATATGGGGAGAGTATAGTCCTATCTCACTCCTTTGCCAACCTAGACGGAGTTTATTTTCCCATGTTCTGCCCATACTGTGACTTCCTGATCTGTCTATAGGCTTTGCATGAGGATAATGAAATGTTCTGCAATTCCCTTTTTCCTAATGTTTGGCATGACTGAAAATCAAATGCTATTCTATAATCAATCTAACACTTGCTGACTTCTTTCTTTTTGCATTCTTTGGCTTCCTCAATCATCCAGCATGCATCAGCAATAATGTTTTGTATTAACTGACTTTTCCTAAATCCAGCTGGCATCTCCTTTTCCATTGTATGGCTCCAATCTGCATTGAATGAGTCTAAGTATTATTTTGCTAGCATGTAAAATTAAGAATATTGCACAACAGTTTGCACACTCTATTAAATCTCCCTTTCTCAACCAAGGAATGTGACCAACCTCTTTTAATCTGTTAGTCACCGTATTGTTCTCCAGATTTGCTGGCATAGCTTGGTTAAAATCTGTATTTTTAATTTTTTTTTAATTTGATTTATATGCCGCCCTTCTCCGAAGACTCAGGGCGGCTTACAATGTGCTCAGCAATAGCCTTCACCCTTTTGTATATTTATACAAAGTCAGCTTATTGCCCCCACAACTGGGTCCTCATTTCACCTACCTTAGAAAGGATGGAAGGCTGAGTCAACCTTGAGCCTTGGCGAGATTCGAACCCTGCAGTAATTGCAGGCAGCTGGTCTTAATAACCAGCTTAATAACAGGGTGCCTTAAACCCCTGTACTACCAAGGCTATTGATTCTTCTGTTGCTTGCCTTATTTCTGTGGATATTCCACCAGGACAAAAAATAAAGCTAGTATAATGAAAACGTCTCGCTAGCAGAAATAAGAGCAATAATTCTATACATTGTTAAATAGAAGTGTCCAGAACTGGGCAGTAAAATTTAGATGACCACAGGATAGCAATAACATTTTTGTTTGCAACTTTGATCTGATAACCCTAATATACTATAAATGTGCAGATTGAAAAATAGCCAAACAACATTTTTACTTTGCCTAATCCTTCTGTTTGAATATAACAAATCCAAATTAATCTTATCTGAGTTTCATGTACAGAATGTTATAAATATGCAACGAAGCTAAAAAGAGACCTCTTTTTACTTCTGCATTCTTTTCTACCTTTTGTCTTGTGTGATCTTTTAGAGAGCTCATCAAGAGTCTATAATTCAGAGAGTTCTCCAGTATTACTCCAAAAGAGGGGGAGTATCCAACAGCCTAAGAAGGGGAAATGAACCCAAAGAAGCATATATAGGAGACTAAGAAAGAAATAGTAGTTTTTATGCCCACAAATAATAGATGAAGTTTGTTGTTTTTGAAGCAGTCTGGACAATTGGCATAATTTATGTAAATTGTATAAAATGACAGCATCCATATAATTGTATAATTATGGCAGGCTTGCACAAGTAACTTAAATGTCATGAATCACAGCAATTTGCATGTGATTCATGCCATTTAACTGTTATAAACTGATATTCAATTGTAATGGACACCTCCTTCCCCATATTATTTCACAAAACTGAATTTTTACTGTACATCACTTTTATCTCGTCCCTTTCATCTATGCGTGTAAGGATACTAAATGATTGCTGCCACATGTAGCTTGTCTATGGAGATGAGAGGGTAATATCTGCATTTGAATCTATTGTATATCTGTATGTGTATCTATACCTACAGCTATACTCATACAGTATCTGACTATCCTATTTGATATACATCTTATTTAATATACACAGGTAGTCCTCAACTTACAACTCATTTAGTGACCATTCAAAGTTACAATGGCACTGAAAAAAGTTACTTATGATCGTTTTTCACAATTACAAGCGTTGTTGCATCCCCATGATCATGTGATCACAATTCTGATGCTTGGCAACTGACTCATATTTATGTTGGCTGCAATGTCTCAGGGTCATGTGATCACCTTTTGCAACCTTCTGGCAAGCAAAGTCAATGGGGAAGCCAGAATAATTTAACAATCATGTTAATAACTTAACAACTGAAGTGATTCTTTTAACATCTGTGGAAAAAAGGTCCTAAAATGAGGCAAAATTCACTTAATAAGTGTCTGACTTAACAACAGAATTTTTGCACTCAATTGTGGTTGTGAACTACCTGTATATTATTTTAAAAGAATGTAAGAAAAGTATGTTTTCTGACATTTATTCAGCCAGTACACAAAACAAACAGTACGGTATTCAAAAGAGGAAAGTCACACAGCTGAAGGTAGGACAAGAAGCAATGAGTGGAAACTAATCAAGGAGAGAACCAACCTAGAACTAAGGAGAAATTTCTTGACAATGAGGACAATTAATCAGTGGAATGATTTGGGTGCTCCAACCTTGGAGGGTTTTAAGAAGAGATTGGAAACCATTTGTCTGAAATGGTATAGGGTTTCCTGCTTGAGCAGGGGTTTGAACTAGAAAACTTTCAAGATCCCTTCCAACTCTTATTCTATTAATTCTGTCTATTAGGGTAAAAATATTCTACAAAGGAAAAATCCCATTCTCCTGGGCTCTACTTCATTTCCCTCAGGTTTCTATAATGGACTTCACTTTGGCTTCACTTATTTGTCAGCTACTTCTTACTTTAATAACTGTTTGTACAATCCAATAATTCCTAGATGATCTGAATGTGTAAAAATCCTATTAGCCATCATTCCATTAATAGTCAATATAGAAGGCCATTACAATTTGCTGCATTTTACTAAATGTTTATAAAGATTTAGCAATCATCTATTTTGGTAGTTAGCAGAAATAAGAATGGATAGGCACACCACCCACTTATTTCCTTGGGGAGGCAGCACCAAGAACAGAATTAGATTATTTACCTTTTCAGTTCCATGTCAGCCACTGGTTCCTTTTCAGCAATTGTCTCCTTTTCCTCTTCATTTTCCTTATGATCCCCATTCTGCTCTCCTTTTGCTGGTGTGACTCCTTCTGGGCCATTCTCTTGACTGTTGACTGTTCTATTCTCCTTCGCTTCAGTCCTCACCCTGCGGTGTCGGCTACGTCTCTGACTCTGCCGGAGCCGAGCCCTGTCATCAAAGCTTACGCTTCCTTTGCTTTCCTGATCATTGACATCACAATTCCCGTGAAATGATTTGTGATGCCATTCTTCCCATTCCTTCTTGGCCTGAGGAGATGGGCTTCTCTGGTCATCCCGGATGCTGGGGCAGGGTTTGGACCCTGGGAGTTTTTGTTCCAGACTTTCTCCGTTTGTCTGCTCTGGCCTACCTCCTTGATCACCCTCAATCTTTTCTAGGCCAGAGTTTTCCAGTAACTTCCTTTTCCGAAAAATACTGGCATTTGGATTGAGCAGAGGAGGTTCATCTTTGTTGAGGCCCTCTTGACTGGACATCTGCATATGTCGGCGGAGCTGGCTAGTCCGCTGTTCCCACACAGACATGTGATGTCTCCTTCTCCTCTCCCTCCTGGGAAAGGAAAACAAATGGGTTCAATTCATCTGTGCCCTGTCAGAAACATAAGAACACATACCAGTACATACAGCATGCAACTAGGACCATACAAAATCACATATTGGGACTTGATTCTCTCTTTCCTTGAATTTCATGAATGCACAGCAAAATCACAGTATCTCCAGGATAATAAGAGAATCAAGTCCACTTGCATGATGTCAACAAATCACTGGAAGACATTTCATTCCACATTCACTGGGCACATGGCAATAAGCTCGAACAACAGGACAATGAGGCCAAAGACCGAGCACCCACCAGATCACTTAAACATATGGCATCAGTCTGCATGTACTGCAATTTTAATAAGCTTACAGTACAGTAAAAGAAGTAAGTGTTCATCAACAAGCAGGGGTATGGTAAAGGTGACTTAAAGTATTGCATGCAAGCACAAGGGCTACTCAGGACTGGCCCATTTAGTAGGCAAATGGGACATTTCCTTTACTACTCTGAAAGGGGGGGGGGGTTAGCCAACAGCCTAAAGAGGGAAGATGGACCCAAAGAAGTACATGCACAGGGCTCAGGAAGAAGTAGCAATAGGGGAGGCATGCGGTACCAAGTCCCATTCAGCTCAGTGCCAGGGCGAAGCAAATGCATCCAGGATGATCCGGTGCCCCACCAACCCCATATTTAGAGTCTGGCAGTGCTTGGGTTCTCCTCTCAATTCTTGGATTCAGTCTGTCACCTGAGCCTGCAGCCCATAACCCACTGTTCTGAAAGTAGGTCCTCTTGGCACATATAGAGGATAACTAAGAAAACTGCTCTTCTCAGTTGCTAGGGAAATTGCCTGTTAACATTTCTACCCCTGGTGTCATCAAACCTGTACCTCATGTAATCTAAGAGCTTTAAGGAGCAACTGAAAATTGTAGATGCTGCTGTGCAAGTGTTTGTCTGTAGCATTGAATGTTCCAAGGGGTTTTTGCTGATCTTATAAAATTGTATACCATAATTTTATAGACAGACATATGGACACAGGAATAGAAAGACACATGTCTGACATATTGGTAAGCAAACACACAAGACACTGACATACATTCAGGTCGTACATGAACAGTTTGAATACACACTCAATTTAATGGACTGTTTGCACACACACACACCAGTGTAGTTGTCATAATACAGCTTAAATTGGTTCACAGACTTGTTTCATACACAGAAGCACACTCTGCAAACAAACATAAAACATACTCTCATACTTGTATAATAAATACAGATTATAGACCCACACTGATTTATAGCCGTTCGGACTATATGCACATAAACACTACTAGATTGAAACATCCATCCATACTTACAACATAAACATGAAACAACACATACTTGAACTCAATAGCAGGAGTCTATCACATACACACATGTAACCTCTCACAACAAGCAATCACATGCACACATACAGATTACTGGTACGTGGTTCCCACATCGACATGTGGTGTCTCCTCCTTCTGTCTCTTCTGGGGAAGGAAAATGAATGCATTCAGTCCACTGCAATGTCACTGATGGTCCCAGCACTCAGAATCCCATATAATTACTCTTAACACTTTTGCATAAATTCACTTCTGGTGAAATGGGTGGCTATATAAATTTGTTAAATAAACAAACAAAGATAAATCCTAATCCATTTCTTTCATAGTGAACATTAAATACAAGCCAATGTTTATGAGTTTGGAATATGTATTTTCCACAGCTAAGAAGGTCATTTGTATACAAAAAAATGAAATACATAGATATTTGTTCTGCACTACATTGAAAGTGTGTTGAATATGCAGCAAAAGGTCAAAACTTTATGGAAAGCTAGACTGTGTGTTTTTCCCTCCTGAAGCAGGACATGTTGTTTTCAGTCTGTGGTGTCTTGTTTTATTTTATGTTTTTAATTCCTTTAATTCTTAATTATATTTTGTAAGCCGCCCAGAGTGCATTTGAGTGGATGACTCTATTAAATCTAATAAATAATAATAACAACATGCCAACGTTTGGTGCTGAGACAGTAATTGTACAAAGGTTTTTTCTTCAAACTGCAGAGATCTGAGGTCAGTTTCTGGCATTCCATTTACGACTATCAGTATATTAGGAAGAGATACATAATGATAGTAATGATGCCCTTAAGTCAAGTTTGCCTCCTGGTGAGTTATCTTGGCAATAAAATAGAAATGATGTCATTGCTTTTTCTGGGTTGTTTGATCAACCTCCATTATAGCCAACAGCTAACTAGCGGCTGCCATTTGTTGAAGCGTTTTGTTATACAAGAATTATTTAAATGTTTCATCAGATTCACCTATCTTGTATCTTGAACACAAAGAAAATTCTTTTTTTGATACTTTGCCAATATTTTATAAAAGCATATTCAATCAATGGCACTGTACTGTTTTGCATCTTTTATTTATTTCCACTTGTTGCTACTTCCTAATATGAGCACCTCCAGAAGAAATAGCTCTATATTTCATCTTGAAAATAAGCAACCAATTTTGGGTAATGGGAATATTATAGTGTTGAGTGATTTTCATCAACTTTTTAAAAAAACATAGTAAAAAAAGATAGATTGTACTACTTTTGAACTTCCTCTAAAATATAGTTACAGAGGAGTATTAGGGCATATTGAGAGTATTGAATCTTCAGCAGAATCTTCAACTGTGTGCACAATCAAAAGCAGGAGTTGTCTAATAGAAAAACTGAAGTAAAAAAAATGGAAATAAAAATATGTTTAGGCCCATTTTCTACATCATGAAGATATCGGGTGGTCTCCATCCCACATAATTTTGAGAGCAGTACAACATAAATAGAAAAAAAATCAGTACAACCTCCGAATCAACATTCTTCTTTCTAGTGTATGTTATGCCTTCCACATGTCTTTTATATTCTTAAAATATTGCAGAAAAATGGAAAGTGGGGGCAGAAATCATAATAGTTTTATGAATGAAAAATAACTCTTAAACATACAGATAAAAATCCAGGAAGATTCATCTGCTAGAAATTATTGATGAACTGTGGATATACTATATTTGTGTCTGTTTTGGGATAATACTTTAAATAAAAGGGAACATAGTTTTGTATACAATTCTCTATTTGTACTATCTATAAAATTATTGGTAGTTGATTTAAAATCAAATAATTAAAGCAACAAAAAGAATGTTAATCATGTATTAATCAATGAGTTGATGAATTAATGCCAGTGCTCTATCACTAGCACATACTATCAGTAATTATATAATACTATGGCACAAACTGTCAGGCACAAAAGTCCAGATTCACATTTTAAGGTTCAATTAAACTGATTTATTGCTAAAAACCTATGCCCAGGAATCTACTTGACTAATGGTCGGCATCTGCTTAGAGATAGATAAGGGTCAATGGCACTCAAGGCAGTTGGGCTTTGTTATTTTGTGTCTACATAAGGATTCTAGATTTTTCACTGCACGTCTAGGTTCTGTCATCCTTCTCCTATAGACATAAAGGTAATTTATAGCTTTATGCCATGTCTTTCTGTGAATAAACATGCATGGAAAATGGAATGTGTAAGACCCACTCAAAGCAGGTGACAAGGTCAGAAAGTCTTGTTCAAGATAGTCTCCACTGACATAGTGTGAAGTTTCCGAAAATGCCCTAATTAATTCATGAGTCATGAGCCGAACTTCAAAGAAATACAGTCATTTATTAGGAGCACCATTTCGGCAATATTTGGATGCAGTTAGAACTAATCCCACATAGATTTACGTTCCCCTATGACCCTGTCTCTCCCCTCCTCTCTGGCCATGTCATAAATCACATTCTCCAATTAACCACTTTGGCTGGCTGTGAAATTCAACACCCTCCTTCTGATTGCGGTCAGGAAGAATGTATGGAATGCACTTCAGTTAGGGAAATCAATCAGCTCTATCAGTTCTCCCTCCCTCCTGCTCATGGCAACTTGAAAGCTTGCAAGTTGACATATAGTATGAAGAAAATAAGAATTGGTTCAAAGGAGGTCCACCCAAATGTTTCACAAAAAATTGCCCCAGAAGAAAAGAGGTCTCATGGGAATGGAATGAGACTGCGGTGGAAAAGGCCCAAGAGTTATGAGAAAAAGGCCGAAGTAGAAAAGTTGACTCTAATGGACTAATTAAATCTTGTTGAAAAATATAAAAATATACAGGAATTGTAGCTTAATGGAGCAATTACTGTATACAGAGCTCTTTGGATCTCCTCAGGACAAATCTCTCAGCTGAAATCAATTTTTTAACTTTGTGTGCTTCCAAGAATCACATAGGTGAGATGGATGGCTATATATGTTTACTAAAATAAATAAATACATACTGGATGTTCAATATATGTAGCTTAAGACATATGTATATGTCCATGCATATATGTGATGCATTTATACCTATCATAGATCACATATGTGAAGAATATGAGGAAAATATAAATCTTAGTTACCTCAATAATTATTAATTGTCTGCAAAATAAGATATAAGGTTTATAAAATTAACTAATCCCTCATTTGCATATACCAATACTTCTGCTTGTATCATATACAAACCACTCACACACAGAAGCACTCTACACAAAGAGTACATATTTTCCCCACTTTCTTTCAGCAGAAACAGAAGGAAGGAAGGAAGGAAGGAAGGAAGGAAGGAAGGAAGGAAGGAAGGAAGGAAGGAAGGAAGGCGAAGTATTGGGTAGGGAGGGAAATTAAAGAAGTTCAGTGCCTTATGATAGAATGGACTTCATAAAAGGGCCTGGTGGCTCAGCAGACTAAAAGCATTGTGATTAACACCAGCGGTCTACCATTACTGTAAGTTCGAATCTCACCAGGCTCAAGGTTGACTCAGCCTTCCATCCTTTCTAAGGTAGGTAAAATGAGGATCCAGTTTGTGGGGGCAATAAGCTGACTTTGTATAAATATACAAAAGTATGAAGGCTATTGCTTAACGCATTGTAAGCCGCCTTGAGTCTCCGGAGAAGGGCGGCATATAAATCAAATTTAAAAAAAAAACCAAAAAAAAAAAAAACCCAAGCAATTTCCACTCATTCATTTCTTTTCACAGACCTTCTATTCTTTTCAAGTATGTATAATAGAACCCCAACAAACACCACTCTAATTCATAGAAAATTATCTGGGAGAAATAACTTCCCCTTGGAGAAATTAGATATTTACTTTTAAAGTTCTGAAACATGGGTGTCCTCTACAACATGTGACTAAATTACTTGATGGACAACATGTCCCCATCTCTGTATAATCAAGATATAAGATTATCCCCAGAGATTCTGTTTTCTGCCCAAAATTAAGGTCGGTCTGATTGATCTGAAAGTGTGGCTTTACGTGGAGCAAACTGCTAAGTGTGCGGTAACAAAGGGCATAAATTACCATTTTCTGGTTTGGGAAAGGCTGCAATTGTGCTTTAGTAAATTATATTTTACCTGCTATTGGGGGAATATCCTCCTGGCCCAGAAGTCCATCAATTGTACCAGCTGGAGTCACAAATGTATTTCTGCTTGCTGAACTATAGTGCCCTCTCCCCCTTCAGGAGGTAAAGATGAAGGAAGCTTGGACCCCAAGCCTGTTCCATCCTACTCAGGCCCTTACATTTCGGGCATTGGGGCAACATTTGCACAACTTTCACTGTTCAGTTTGGAGTGTGTTATTAATGATTTCACTCCTTACTGGCAGATGAGCTCTCTCAAAAGTTTTATGTAGATATTAAGAACAATGAGGGAGAGGTGAGTCCTGGTGTACCCCACAAGAGAATGCCAATGGTGCAGGCCTCTATTCTCTTCTCTCTCTTCAGTTAGAGTCTACTACTCAGGGAAGAAGAGAAACCCTATAAAACAATATCTCTGCCAATCCTTACAGGTGCTCCAAAGAGATACCTTCATGGTTGAAGATATCAAACTCTGCCACTGGACAAAGAGGACAATAGTGGGTTCCACTTACCTTCGCTACCAGCTCGGAACTGTGAGCTCACATGCGGCGCTTCTGCACATGCGCAGAACCTTCTGCGCATGTGCAGAGCATCTATGATGATGTCCGGGTGGGTGGGCGGAGCCTCCCACTGCCGCCACTACTGGTTCACCCAAACTGTGGTGAACCAGTAGAAACCCATCACTAAAAGAGGGGTACATTACCTCCATCTAAGCCTACAGCAGGTTATCCATAAGACTGACCAATATAGCTTCTGTCTGTTTTTGACAATTGAATCCACACTGGAATGGATCCAGATATTCCATCCATCTGAAACCCTCTGCCCACCTACCTTAACAACTTTCTTTGAAAAAAGAAGGAGGGAGTCTGGCAATAGTTTTCTAAATTATTAATAGTATTATTAGTATTATTGAGAACCATGAGAAATTTGGTAGATGTTACAGTTGCTTGATAGGAAGAATAAGTCCCTCTCTTTTGTTTTGCATTTTTCTAGCACTTGAGTACAGACTCCATTAGTGTAAGCATTTATAAAAATCTGCTGAAAATATTAATGGAAACAGCATCAGCAGTTTTGATTGACGGGTCTGAAAAAGATTGAATGGTTGAACCATCAACATCAAATAGCTGGAAATAATTGGGTCATCCTTGCCTGGACTTTTAAAAAGTAAAGTTTAATTTCCTTCATGAATAAGATTCACCTAGCCTAGCAATAGCTCACATGGTTTTTCTGCTAGAAACTTCTAAAGATTGTCCTTGGAAGCTTCCATATGCCAAGCAAACATTATATCTTATTTTATGTTTTCTCTCAATCTTACAGATTATGTTCTCTTTCTTTCTGACAGTTATGACTGTAGCACATTTGGGGATGTAAGGTAATGTGGCCTATGATGAATGAGACTGGCAACTCACTCTATAGCAGGCATGTTGGGAGCAGACATTGGACTGACTTCTTTGGCTTTCTGCAGAGCATGCTTTTGATTGAAAGCCTCTTCTTCCTCCTGCTCATCCTAAAGAAAAGGCAAAGGCACTGATTAAATAGAAGAAAAAGTCACATACTTTGAATGAATGATTTACATAATTATCTCAAGTTGCAACAGTGAGGTTTGCACTATCTTTAAATATGCTTGAGATCATGGATGAGAAAGATACATGGCCTTCGGCCACCTGTATGATAGGCCCAGGCTGTACATAAACATTCCTGCTAGAAAATCACATTGAGATTTCTGCAAGGCTTCAAAGATCTATAAAACATATATCCAATCTACAGGTAGCCCTCAGTTTATAGCCACTCATTAAGCAACTTTTCAAAGTTGCAATGGTACAGAAGGAGTGGTACTTATGTCGGCTCCTTGGAGTTCCAGCCATTACAATGTCCCCGCAGTCTCGTGATTGTGATCTGAGCCCTTAGCATCCAGGTCACAATTAAGACATTGCAGCATCCCGCAGTCATGTTTTCATCATTGGTGATCTTCTTTGCCAGCTTCCCTCAAGCAGATTCAATCAGGAAGCCAGGAGAACATTGCAAAAGGCAAATATGGGATGTTCTTGCTTAATGGTGAAGGCAACCAGAACTGCCAAAATTGCTGTCTCTAAGCAGAATGGCTGTGTGAGACTTTGCTTTATGATCACATTGCTTAGCAATGGCAGTTCAGGTCTCAACTGGACAATATATCTATAAAATTATAATCGCTGCTGTTATTCATTTTTACCCTTCCATCCACTTTTCCTGCAATCAACTCAGAGTATTTTAATATTGCTACCCAAGCCAAAAAAATCAAAATGTGCATCATCAAGACTGGTCAAAGACTGTAATAAAGTTATTTGATTTGATTGAATGTACATATAAAATGATGCTTTTCCCATTCAGTTGATTCAAAATTACAGTCTGTTTCCTGGCTTAATGGATCATAGAGTCACCTCAAACTGTGAGATGAGAGGTAAGTAAATTAGTAACAAAAGTAGCAAAAACAGTTGAAATGGGAAGTGGAAAATGACCTGTAGTCCTTGAATATAAACAAGTAATGCCCTTGCATGTGGATTTCATCTATAAAATGTCTATGCTTAATAACAATAAAATATAGTATTAAATATTATATTCTGCTCATTCTCCAAACTCTTCAAAGTAGCTCACATGTAATTTTCTCACATGTCTTATGTAGGAGCCATTCCAAGTCAGATTTTGGGCAATACAGAAGACTATGATGTTGTATCATGAGCCCAAGAACAGAAATGCTATATTTACAGCTCATTTCCAATGTACACCAGTTTAAATCACTAAATCATAGAATCATAGGACTGGAAGGGACTTTCAAGGTTTTCTAGTCCAACTCCCTACCCAAGGCAGGAGACCTTATTGCATCCCAGACAAATGACTATCCAATCTTCTTTTGAAGATGTTTACTTTATACTTTTTTTTTCTTTTCCTGTTTTAAATATTCACTGATTTTTTTAAAAGTCTGTGGTGGGGTATAAATTTGAATAATAAACAGAGATGATAAATAATATTTTAATGAATTACTGGTACTTATATAAAACAGCACAGGCCTTTTCCATTTAGAGATACATATTTATCTGACCCCAGAGGCAAATTAAAAAAAAATAGATTATTATATTCTGTTTCACTCTTATTGACTGTGACAGAGATTTGTCTGTAATAGAGGGTCTTTTTAACATCCATATACTACAAATGATTAATGCAGCTGGACTAGAAATTAGAGTTATGACATGGTCTATTTCTATTTCTACCAAAACACCATTATGATAGCAGCAGTGGTCGCAGTTTCTTAACTGACTCACTACATATTTTCTAATAACATGGATCATAAGCATACAATTTCTAGTGAAACTCATCTAGGCATGATTCCAATTTATAACTGTAATTTAATAATTGCACAAGTATCAACAGGCAAACTGGAGAAAAATGAGTGAGATTTGTGATACTGAGCTCTTAAAGAGATAACTACAATAAACCCGGATGACTGTAATGAGAAAGAATGATTATATCTGTAAACTAAGTAATCTGAATAGGAAGGATGTAAGCCTAGCTGAAATGAAAAGAGGTTTTGCCTATTCGTGGAAGAAACTCGCAAAAGCTTTTCAAATAAAATCAGTGGGGAAAATAATAAGTAATGGGACTTTAAGAAAGCGAGAAGGCAGATTCTAAGGATATGGTCTCATTTGTGATGGGTACCTGTCCTTTAGAAGTTTAAAACATTTTTGTTGCCAATTTAATTAGCATTGCTTATTCTTTTCTTTTTTTTTGGCTTGCCTCTTTATTGTGCAATTCTCTTCTTTTAGTTAATTGGATTATTTTTATTGTTTTGAAAACCATTAAGGTGATAACTACTACAGAAGGATGAAAGGTCAGGAGAAGGGATGTCTTCTCCCTCTTCTAGAAAAAGGGGTCAACTTATTCTCCAAAGCACCTGAAGACAGGCAATGGATGGAAATTAAAGTAGGAAAGAACCAACCTAGAACTAAGGAGAAATTTCCTGACAGTTAAAACAGTTAATCAATGGAACAATTTGCCTCCAGAAGTTGTGAGTGCTCCAACATTGGAGGTTTTAAAGAAAAGATTGGACAACCATGTATCTGAAATGGTATAGGGTGTTGTCTCTGAGCAGGGGATTGAACTAGAAGACCTTCAAGGTGCCTTCCAACTCTGTTATTCTGTAATTCTGTTATTCCTAAACTCTGGCTCCTCAATTCCAAATATGCTTGAGCAGAATAGGACTCCTTAATACTGATAAAAAGCTCCTTGCATTGGTGAAAAAGATCTTTTGTTTTATATTAATGCTCTACATGCCAAGTTTAAGCTCTTGACATTCTGTCTCCCTAAAATTTAAGTTTGGTAAATCAGGATTGAAACTATATCCTATCAAAATGATACAATGATACAATGATTAAGAATACATTGACTTCTGAATTATTAAGATACAGTAGATTGTTAATGCTACAACATTTTATTACCTTTGTCAGTTCCTGTGCATTGGCTAGGTTGTCCACAGCGATGGCCAAGAATACATTAAGTAGGGTATCTAGAATAGTTGAGGGATGAATGAAACTTCACATTAAAGCAGCTAGATGGAAATCATTCAGAATCAACCTGCCATGTAGAAATTTACTGATTATTCAAGTAGGAAGGGTTTTAGCTTTCTAATCTAAACAATGTTTAAACAATAATTTCATGGGGAAAAGAAAATAGAACATGGATAGACATTTCAATCAAAAAAATGGCCTAAGGAAAAAAGAGTGATGTCCCACTGATTTTTAAGCCCAGATGTACAAAGATGAACATGCCATCTTTTTACCTTCCAAACCCTGTGAAACAGCCTAAAATTAATTGCATGTGTTCTCACTGTGACAACCTTGAAACTTGGAGAACATCATGCAAGCTAATTGTCCAATAAAAGAGTACAAAAAGATAATCCAACTATTATCCCACTTCTCCATCCAAGTATTGAATCTAGTGCTTTTTAAAAGATGAGGGGTTAAGTAACATGTTGACCTATCAAAACCAACGGTGGGCACTAGTTTGATGTATAGTAACTTAATTTCTTGAGGAGAGTAGGGAGAGCCTAGAAGCCAAGAGGGAGGGCTCCCAAGTTGCATGGAGCACTAATACTTCAACTATTGAGTACTGAAATTGGAAGCCTGTTGAACGGAGATGATAGTGTGGGAACACAGTGGCATAGAATCAATTCAGGGCTGGCA
This sequence comes from Arizona elegans, assembly GCA_022577455.1. Classification (NCBI taxonomy): domain Eukaryota; kingdom Metazoa; phylum Chordata; class Lepidosauria; order Squamata; family Colubridae; genus Arizona; species Arizona elegans. The sequence continues at coordinate 104,174,850 of JAKOOJ010000002.1, read as the reverse complement.
AAAATTAAGTGTGGAGATACTCTAATGATGAGCCTTACAGATGTTGACAGAAGTGCTCCCATTATTACTTTCTATGGTCAAATGTTATAACTTATATTTCAAAACAATACATTAAGAAGGATACAGTTCCCAAACAATGTGAGGACTATGAAGTAGATGGATGACCACATTCCTGAGCTGACGCCACCTTGAGAGCGAATTCCATTGTACATCACTTCATTCCAATCTTCACCTGTTAATATCTAAACAAAGAGTTGATTTGATTTCTATTCTATCTCTCCTCCTAAGTTCAAGGGAGCTTTCAGAGGGATCTCCCTTCATTTTATCTCATAACACCCTTCAAGGTAGGACAGGTCAAAAGAGAGTGAAACACATATAGTTAATTCCATTGGCTAAGGACTCCCATGTGCTAGTCCAATTCCTTCAGCAGGAAGTGCTACTGTTCCAGGCATAGGCAGATTACTAATACTAAATTGTAAACACACACAAAAAAAGATTTATTTTTCCCCCAATTCTAGTTTGTGTGTTTGTTTGTTTGTTTATTTGTCAAGCATATATAAGATAACAGATAAAAGTGTAAACATGATTTTGAATACAGGAAAAGGATACGTGTTAAAAGGGGTAGTAGGACAGGGATGGTAAGCACGGTGATGCTCTTATGCACACTCCTTACAGACCTCTTAGGAATGGGGTGAGGTCAACAGTAGACAGTCTAAGGTTAAAGTTTTGGAGGTTTGGGGAAGAGACCACAGAGTTAGGTAGTGCATTCCAGGCATTGGCCACTCTGTTGCTGAAGTCATATTTTCTGCAATCGAGTTTGGAGCGGTTTACCTTAAGTTTGTATCTATTGTTTGCTTGTTGTTTGCTAGGTTGTTTGTCTCTAGGTGAAGAGTAATAGATTGGTTAATGATTGATTCCATGACTTTGCAGGTGACGCAACTAGGCTGGGGTTTCCCTTTTTGAAGATAGAGATGACCGTGGCTAGAGACTATTGTCTAAACTAGTGTCTAAACTAGTGAAGAGTTTGTTTCTTTAATTTAACCATAGATACCTTACAATTAATAAGTTAGTTGTTATAGTTACAGTTATAGTTGTTTATAGCTAAAAATACAAGTGGAAACCTTGACAATAGGAACATCCAGTGGTGGGTTCCCACCGGTGTTCCCACCAGTTCTCTTTGCGCACACGCTTTGCGCGCAATCGCCGCTTGCATGCTCGCTTCGCTCGCACGCATGCCAAACTTGCGCTCCACGCAAGCACATTAGGTTTTTGCCCAGCTGAGGTGCTATCCAATCTGCTGCACCTATCAGCTGGGCTAAAAAACAAGAAATAAAGGTAGGAATAAAGCGCAGGCGGGTGGGACAGCCCAGCTCCCAGTCAAAGAGAACCGGTTCAGTGTCATCACATCGTCACCACTACCGGCTCGGCCGAACTGGGCCGAACCGGGAGCAACCCACCACTGGGAACATCTCAAAACTCAAATCTTCATTTTATTTCATTTCTGTGTTGCCCATGCACAGACTTTATATAAATAAGAAAAGGCTAGGACAGTGTAGTGATGGGGAATCGAAGGTTAAAAAAATCAATTGGTGGATTGTTATTAAGGAATGAAGAATTGTACTGGGTGATTATGGTAACAGATAACTTGGACAATAATTTGAAGAACTTACATATAACTAGGTATGTTGATTCAGTAGAAAGTTAAAAGAAATGAGCAACAAAAAGTTTAAAAAACATTTTGTGAAGAGAAATAGTTCGCTAAGCTTCTTAGTTTTCCCTTTTTATTGTATGATGATTGGTAGTTTTAATTGTGTATCAGCTGGTCTGATCAAATTATTCCAATTACAATTTGTTCACATGTGAATTCTAGTTTTTGCCCTTACAATTCAAATTTATTTAACTATTAAATCATGTTGGCATTTTTATTAAATTGCTGTTGTAGAGGCTAACTTTTTTAAAAAATGTTATCTTTGCCTGACAGAAAGAAAATGAAACACAAAAAGGAGTTGAACCCATTCTTGGGAGTTGATTTGGGTCCTATGCAATTAGCTTAAGGTCCATACTGCTTTTGTACCCACTCAGTACTGACTGATTGTTGAACTGATTTAATTTCTAAGACATCGCAATCAAATGATGCTCCATGTTGCACAAAGATAATTACAAAATGTATAAGCATACAGTATCTAAAATATAATAAAACAACAATTACAAAGAATAGTATAAAACATATTTATGGTGTTCTTTCAATAAATTAAATTTTAAAAGCCCTCTGGAACAGCTCTGTTTTGACTTGCTTCCAGAAGGGCAATAACATTGGAATTGATGTAGCATTTTAATATAGTTTTTTTTAGGGAATGTTCCATAATTGAGGGTTCTTTATTGTATAACTGTAAGCCGCCTGGAGTTGCCGCAGTAAGATTGGTGGCATAGAAGTTTAACAATAAATAAATATTACAAAGAAATATTTCGTACTAGTCTCGTCCTTCCAACTTCACAGTAGCAGGGAACTACAAGTAATTTTTCTGGAGATGTTTTTATAAGGAGAATTGATTTTAGTTGGAGTAGGTGGTCTTTAAAGGTAAATTGGTGTCAAACCAGGGATAAAATCCAGCAGGTTCTGACAGGTTCTGGAGAACCGGTAGCGGAAATTTTGAGTAGTTTGGAGAATTGGCAAATACCATCTCTGGCTGGCCCCAGAGTGGGGTAGGAATGGAGATTTTGCAATATCCTTCCCCTGGAGTGGGGGAATGGGGATTTTGCAGTATCTTTCCCCTGTCACGCCCACCAAGCCACACCCACAAAACCGGTAGTAAAAAAATTTGGATTTCACCACTGTGTCAAACTATATAGGGCTTCATAGGTTAAAATTTTCACTTTTAATTGCACCAAATGTGGGGCTTGTTATCTTGCGCCCTCTTATTTAAATATTTTCTTAGCAATTGACCTGGTTCACACATCTTACTAAGCAGTAATGTGATTTGATAGTGGCTTTGCAAAGCATGTGATCTGCAGCTAGGCATTAAGAACTGTTCAACAACCACAATTAAACAAGCCTTAAATTAGTTTGATCTGTAAGCCAGGCCACAATGTTTTATTTCATCCTTCAAAGTAAAATTCCAGTACTATTTATTATTTTTTTCAGGCTGACTGATGGGGAGAATATCCTTATTTGGATCCATTGTTCAAACATTTCACATCTGTTAATTGACACTTAACTAATCATGTTATTTTGGATTTGGAAAGGTGGATGATAGTTTGGCTCTAGAGAGAAATTTATATTTCCTCCAAAATGATTTTTTGAAGATATAGTCTCAGATTTCCCAATTGTTCCAAAATGCCTTTCCATTCTCAGTGGGATCCCCTCTATAGCATCCATACTGCTTATTATCAATAAGGTTAAGGAAAATGCACACAATCAGGACATGCAATGTATTTCATTATACATTACAAAGAGGAAAGGACAGCACTTTGACATTTAATTATCATTTTTAAGAGCAGAATCTTCCTGATATATTATGGCTCCAGCCCCCCCCCCCCCCCCCCCCCCCCCCCCCCCCCCCCGGAAAATAAACTACTGTAGTAAAAACCTGTATGTTGGATTTAATTTCTCTAACACCAGGTTGCAAAGCACAGAGTTATACCTGGAAAACTGTCATGATGGCTGCAGGAAAGGTATCAAAATTTGCCGAAGGAGTGCCATCCATAAAATTAAATCTGTTTACAAAAGAAAACAAATGTGAACATTAATGTTAGGACTTTTTCCCCCCTGATTTATCCCACTGAAGAGAGCAAAAAGTTGAATTATCCAACCTTGTGATCTCTTTCTGTAATTCTATATTTCAGAAAGGTGATGGACTTCCTTTTACTGAATTTGCTCACATGAAATCCAGACAGCCATTGTCTGGGATGTTTTAATTTGGATTCCTGCAGGGGGCTGATAGTCTAAATGGCCCCTGCATGGCAGAAAAAAATAGAATCAGGGCAAGAGAATAGAGTGATAATATAGCTGAAAAGATAATTCAGGAATTATCTTTGAAGAGCAATGGAGAGTAATTGCTATTTGTTTTAGATATTTAATTGTATCTCCTTATCATTGAAAGGATGATCTCAATCTTCTGCCGCTTCTCTGGATTCTAACAAATTGCCAATACGTACAAATTTCCAAACCTAGAAGTAAGAGCTATGAATCTTTGAAACAATTTTTAAAAAGCAGATGAAAGACTGTAGAATGCTTATTTCTGTGACAGCTACTGAGTATTATGTTTATGCAGTAAATCTGCAAAATAGAAGAAAGGCATATCTTCCAAAATCTTTCTTCAGAATCAATTTAACTAGGCCCTCATATCCTGCGTAAGCAATTGCTTCTCCTAGGGCACTTAAGCATTAAGTAGCATTATTGGAAAATGTTATGGAAGCATTTTGGAATAATCTAGCATTTTGGGTAACACATTAAAGAAGCTTTCTTTGGTTATGTACTTACCTGCCACCAAAAAGCTGCATCCCAAGTAGAGCAAAGACTACAATGAAGAGGAAAAGGAGGAAGAGCAGGCTGATAATAGACTTCATAGAACTCATCAGAGAGACCACCAAATTCCTCAAGGAAGCCCAATACCTGGAAAATCCAGATGTGGTTATAGCCTGCTTCCAAAAGCATCACAAAATTGTTTTATTTGGGTACACCAGGATTTATTTGGGTAACCAGAATTTAGCAGAATTTTGCTATAGTATCATAGCATCCTAGGGTTGGAAGAGACCTTGAAGGTCTTCTAGTCCAACTCCTTGTCCAAAACAGGAGTGTTCATACCATTCTGGCAAATCACTGCCCAGTATTTTCTTGAAAACTTCTAGTGATGGAACATCCATGCTGTAGCAGGCAGGCTGCTCCATTGCTTAATAGATGTCACAATCAGGAAATTTCTCTTTAGTTCAAATATCTCTCACTGTAAAGCTTCTAGCCATTGGTTCTTGTCTTATCCTCAGGAGCTAGAGAGAATATATCTAATGCCTCTTCCCTGTGACACCTTCATGTATCAGAAGACTTCTATCATACTTCCCCTTAATCCTCTCATCTTTAAACAAAACATAACAGGATTTAGCCCCCAAGCCAGTGGTGAAATCTAAATTTCTTTCCTACCGGTTCTGTGGGCGTGACTTGGTGGGCGTGGCTATGCAACTATGTGACTGGGGGATCAAAAGACAGAAACTCACTAAGAATGTCCTGCTGGAGCAGGGTTGGAGTAGAAGACCTCCAGGTCCCTTCTAGCCCTGGATTATCCTCTGAAGCTGCGATTAGTGCCAGGTTTGTAGTCCTTACTTCCTCTCCTTTTTCTTCCTTCCTTCCTTCCTTCCTTCCTTCCTTCCTTCCTTCCTTCCTTCCTTCTTTCCTTTATTTTTTTATTTTATTATTCATATTTCTATGCTGCCCACTCTCCAAGGACTGGGCGGCTTACACCAAAGACAGTATACTAAATAGCATATTGCCCCCAACAATCTGGGTCCTCATTTTACCCACCTCGGAAGGATGGAAGGCTGAGTCAACCTTGAGCCGGTGAGATTTGATCCGCTGATCTGCTGAACTAGCAGTCAGCTGAAGTAGCTGCAGTACTGCACTCTAACCACTGTGCCACCTCGGCTCTTTCTTCCTTCCTTCCTTCCTTCCTTCCTTCCTTCCTTCCTTCCTTCCCTCCCTCCCTCCCTCCCTCCTTTCTCTCTCTCTCTCTCTCTCTATCTCTCTCTCTTTCAGAAACACCCCCCACCCCCTGTTTTTGGCCTATATCCCCCGCCCCCGTTTTGGCCTAGCAAGCTTCAGGGCAGCCTGCTGGGAGCAAAAACGCACTCCCCCACCCCACCCCCGTAAAAAAAAAAGGTTCCGATGATCACGTGCCACAGCTGTGATCCTCGGAGCCTTTTTTTTACCTTTTAAAAGCATTTTTTTACTACTGGCTTGGGCAAATAGGTATTAAAAAATGCTTTAAAAAAGAAAACAAAAGGCTCCAATTATTGCGTGGCCCAGCTGTGATCATCAGAGCCTTGTTTTTACTTTTTTAAATCATTTTTTTACTACCTATTCGCCCAACCCGGTAGTAAAAAAATGCCTAAAAAGTTAAAAAAAAAAAAAAGTTCCGACGATCAGCTGAGTGATGTCGGAACTTTTTTTTTTTTTAACTTTTTAAAGCATTTTTAACTGGCAAGGACCCCTGCATGTGCAGAGGTTACAAAACAACAAGCGGGTGGGTGGGCGAAGCCAGGATCGGTACTGGTTCTCCAAACCACCCGCCACGCTCGCTACCGGATCGGGCAATTCGGTCCGAACCGCGAGCATTTCACTCCTGCCCCAAGCTCTTTACCATCTTTGTTGTTCTTCTCTGCACTTTTTCCAGTTCCTCAGCATCTTTTTGTATTATGGATAACTAATAACTGTATACAGTTCCAGATGTGGCCTGATAGGTGTAGCACTCCCTGTGACCTTGACACCAAACCTCTATTGATGCTGCAGTGGCTTTTTTGGCAGCTGCAATACATTGCTGGGACATTCTTAACTTGTAATCTACCAAGAGTCCCAGATCTTTCCTGCAAGTATTATTGCTAAGCCAGATACTACCAATCTTGTATGTATTCTGTAGATATGGTTTTTCTTACTTAAATGCAGAATTTTACATTTCTCAACAGTGAACAACATTTGTAGGATAGCACCCAATGTTCAAAATTTTCAAGATCCTTTTGAATCTTCAGCCTGCATACCCTTTCCCCTCATTTTGTATCACCCACATATTTTATCAGTATGACTTCTGTTCCCTCATCTAAGTCATAGATGTTGAACAGTGCTATGTCCAAGGCATAACCTTTGAGGTACATTAAAGATCACATATGGGATATAGTTGTTCAGCCAAGTAGTGAGTCCATCTTATAGCAGGAACATCCAGCCCACATTTTTCCCACTTCATCAAGAAGGAGACTATGATCTGCCTTACCAATTCCCAAAGACTAAATATACTACATTCACAGCATTCTTTTGGTCAACTAATCTAGTTCACCTCATCAAAGAAAGCAATAAGATTTGTGTGGCATGACCTGTTTTTAACAAATCCATACTGGATTCTGATAATTACCCTATTTGTTTCTAAATGCTCAAACGCCCACTGCTTAATTGTTTTTTGTAGAATTTTCCCAGGTATTGATGTCAAGCGAATCGGTCTGTGGTTTCCTTTTTCTGTTTCTTAAATATTGGAACCATGTGAGCTGTTTTCCAGTCTTCTGAAACTTCCACTATGTTCCAAGGAAAATGTATGAGCATGGGTGTGTATGGTATATAAAGGAGAATTATGTGTTATTATATCAGTTTTAGTTTTCTAAATTTTTGCTTAGCTTTATATAGGTAGATAGCCCAATATTATTAACACTAAGGATGGCAAAGGAAAAGGGGGAAGTTATTATCTGTCAATCAAACAATCAAAAAGGCAGAGAAAAAGGACAGAGGAAACACTGAGAAAACAGGTAGAATAAATCTCACTTTGTGACTTTAAAGATCCGTAGAAGTCGTAGAGCTCGCATGACACTAATCCCAAAAGAGGTCCCAGGTCTAAAGATAGCCCAAACTACTTCGAAGATGCTCCCCACTGTAACCTAAGAGAGAAAACATGTACAGAAGAAGTCCTGAAATAATACAGTGGTCTCCAAATTGCAGCCCTCTGAGAAGACTATATTCGACAATAATCCCAATAGTCTCTTTCAACCAGTATGAACAATTCCACTTCTCAAAAGGTGCTTCACACATTTGTGCTGTCTTGTGCACACAAGATCAACAAATATATTTACACTGTGCAATGAAACAAAGCAATAGCAACAATGAACCTGCTACGTATTTTATTTCATTTGTTTTAGAGCTACTTTGCATTCTAAATTGTACAAAATCCTGAAAACAATGCAAAGTACTGAATCACTGAACCCTAATAGAAACAACATACTGGCTAGTTTTATGGCAATAAGTAATCAGAGCTTCTTTTAAAGAATCCTAAAAATGGTGGCTTCTTAGCAATGCCAAATAGCTTGTGTTGGACTCTTCTACCTTACAGAATTGTAGTTCCAACTATTTTCTGGAGAGAAATTATTTTTTAACCAATTAGGACTGGATATAGGTATTCCTGGATTTTGCCCATTAAGAGTAAGGACAAGAAAGAAATGTTTAAGAAGCAATGGTTTTGCTATTTTTATATATGATTATTGCTGCAACATTACTATTTGCGCATTAATAGAAAGACCTAAAGCAGAGCAATGGATGATGAATATGACAGAGCTAGCAAAGGTGGCAAAATTGATTTGTTTGATTACAGAAAGATCAACAACTATATTTATTAGTAACTGGAAACCGCTTATGGACGTTTTCCTAAAAAAAGACAAAAATGAAGTTGTAATTGATGAGTTTGGTGATTCGAAAGGGTAGCATATGTAAAGCAGGAAACTATGATATAACCTTAAAGAGAGAAGATAAAATATAAATCAATTTATAACCATTGTCAATAAGATCAGAAGCCACTTCCTTATAATCTTTTCTTTTTTCTTTCTTTCTCTTTTTCTGTTTCTTTTCTATTTTCTTTTTTCACTATGCACTGATTTTCTTTATCTGTTCTATTTCTTTTTCAGTTCCACTGGTGGAAATTACCAGTGAGCAAAATCATTGCTTCTTTTATATCCATCCATCCATCCATCCATGATATTCCTGGCTCTATACAATAAAACTATCTCCCATTATATTTTTACCTGTAGCAGTGATATTTTCCCAGAAATCTACTTTTGTAGGAAGAGCTGTACCTTCATAGCCAATTAAAAGATAAGTTTGAAGAAACACCTTCCTTCTGACATACATAGACTACATAGAGGAACTGCACACATAACCATCAGTTTAATCAAATTACTGTAAAACTTTCCTCTGAACCAACTTCCCTTTGCTCATCTATGGCACCGCATTCTCTGCCTTATTCATTTATAAGGGTTTATTCCCATCAGTGCATTTCCTCCAACTAATTTATTTCCTTCATTATCATTTGCCCTGCTTACCCCGCAGTCAAAACAGTTGAAAGAAGAATGGAAATAAAGACGTGGTCCCATTCCATACATCTTCAAGGACATCTCTAGGAGGAACAGGCCCAGAAAGATAAACTCTGCATAGTCTGAAAGAAAGCCATCCAAGTGGGTTAGTTCCAGTTCTACCTTTCTGTCTCATTTATTTTTGAAAGAAAATTTATAAAAATGAACAAAATACCCTCAAATATCAGGCTGACATTGTCAAATTTCTCTACCTGATTGGGCACCCAATCAAACAACATAGGTCAGAAAGTTATAATCATCATGGGAGCTAGAAAGAGTCTTTATGACTGCAGCGTATAAAAATGTGGGGAACATGATAAAAATTGCTTCTCTATCCAACTTCCAAGAAAAATTAGAAGGCACATCAGTGGATCATTGCCCAATTTCTGCTGATGAGCTTTTCCCTGCTGGTATTCTTACAAAGTAAGTTGTGTTTTTATATGATCAAACCAGATATTTAAGAGATTTTATTTGAGTCAGCCTCTCAATATCATTAAAACACAGATGTCTGCAATAAAAATAAATGGTAATGTATCCGAAGAAGTTAGAAGTTAGTCAATCTCTGTTCTAACTATCCTTCAAGCATTCTTCTTTCTGGACACCTAATGATGTGAATTATTTTGATTTACTTTAGTTTAGTTTACTTAAGCAAAATCGGTAAGAAGCATGTTTCTTCTTTTGCCCCTTATTTCATGTACAAGCAGTAATATGGGATGTCCAAAAAATATTTTGGAAGCCTTTTCATGTAGTAAGCAAAGAACCTGCTGTAGGGAATTTAGTGGATTGGGTTATCAGTTGTTCAGAACTCAAGAGTCAAACATTTTTCTCCAAATTTGGCTTGTTGCAAAAGTTTATCAATAATTTCACAATTTTGTTCTTCTGACTTACTATTGTTTCCAGGCCTATTGTTCTTCCAGCTATTATTTATCTGGGGTGCTGTTGTGGCATACATAATTTTGTTTATAAGCACCCATAATGCCATTACCAAATTAAGTCTGTAACACCATCAACAACATAATGCGGGTTGCCCATTTTATTAGTAAGAGTAAAAAGGAACGAGGTCAGTGATTACCAAAACATTACTAATTCAATTTACAATTCTAAAAACTGGTCTGTTTGAAAATGTGAATGCATTTTATATGTTTTCCTAATATATGCATTTTCCTTTTCACTTTCTCCTAATACATTCATTCTGCACACACTAACAAATTGTGAACTACATTACAATATTCAGGAAAATGTAGATATTTTCATATAGCTACTTTTTGGATTGCATTTCTTTTGGGTTATGCATTGAAAAACCTCAATATCATTCTCTTCAGTAAATGCAACTGAGGATATGCCCTAACTTAATTGTGGAGGTAAGAAGGAGATTTATCGCTGCTCTAATGAATTTACTCAATGAAATATAATTCTGATCTAAACTTCTGTCACAATATGCTTACGCTCCACAATCACCAAAATTGCATTTGGTAGTGCTCAGTCTCTGTGTGGAGGTGAGACACTTTTACTTATAATGTAGTTGGTTCTAGGCTACCGTTTCTTGTTCTCTGCTTCAAATTGGTTGCAAGAATGTTGCATGAACAACACAGAACTCCATCACTTACTTAGCAGGTGTGTAAGCCATGCAGGCTGTTTGTGATGGACAATAGCCACACAAGCAGTGTTGAGGGCCACTATGCCCAGGACAAGCCAATAGAACACCTGGGATTTCACCATGTGACGAACAGAGATCCGTAGGAGGCGTTCCTTGTGTCGGAAGTATGAGGCCCCATCCAATTTTGCACTTTTGATGCTGGCTCGAGCAAGTGGGGTTCCTACAATGGAATGAAGAAGAGAGATAAGAAGTGCAGAGAGCTAGTAGAATGCACTATAGGCTTTAATTATTAAAAAGCTTACAGTTATTCTGTCATTGTCTCTTCCGTCATGAGGCCTTTCCTTAGCAGTTTGAAAGATTTTCTTCCTACCTTCTGTCACAAAATATTACAGGGAGCAACAATGGAAAAAGGTACAGGAGTAGCATCTCCAGTTGACTGTATAGCAGCTGTAGTATAGCAAATATACAATTGTCCACTTTACTTACCGTATTTTTTGGAGTATAAGATGCACCGGACTATAAGATGCACCTACCTTTTTTGGTGAGGAAAACAAGAAAAAGAAATCTGCTTCTGCCTCCCAGCAATTTTGCCTTATTGCAGCAAACAGCAAACAGCCTGCTTTACTTTCATTTTGTTTTCAGCAAAGCTCGATTAGCCCAAGAAAAAAAATCTGCTCCCAGCAATTTACCTCCTTACAGCAAGCAGAAGAGGCCCGTGCAACAATAGGCAATGGTAGTCCCTTCAGCCTGAAACAGCTGAGAGTCGGGGACAGTCAACTTGTGCTAATTAGGCTGTGCTGAACCTGAAATGGACTGTTTCTTCTTGCTGCTTGCTGCAGGGAGGTAAATTGCTGGGAGGCAGAGGCCAAAGGGTGGGGGGCATTGGGTGGGAGGGGCTACATTCGATGTATAAGACACACCCAAATTTTCACCCCCTTTTAGGGGGGAAAAAGGTGCATCTTATTCTCTGAAAAATATGGTATTATAGGTCTGATCTGTTTCTTCACTTCTGTTTGAATGTGGCTGTTTCATGATTTGGGACAAATATTATACTGTAGTAGAATGAAGTACCTTAACTAGCTGAAGGACATACATTGTTAGTTTCATCTTACCCACAGATGAGATATCCACACGCTCATCACTAGAATCACGATTCATGGCTTCTGTCCGGTTCCTTTTAATAGTTGCTCTCCTAAGTACTAAAAAAGGAGAAGAAAAAGCACATCAGGAGGTACATTATAATAAGAGCCAATAATGGTAGGCATTTCACTGGGTATATACACGATACCTTGCATTATGATATGATACATATCACTTAACTCCATATACTTTTATTATTTTAGTGTATGAATTCTTTGTTATATATCTCCTAAAATTAAAGTTGGACATTTTGCTTTAGATATAATTTCTAGATCACTATGAGGGTTAAACTAGGAATGAGTTGTTCCCAGGGCAGAGATGAATGCTATGTAAGCATACAAGAATTGCTTACTTCCAAAACCATTAAGTGTTGTACCATGTATCCATTCATTTGGAAGGGGAGGAGGTGGAAGACATGGCCCCAGGGCTGTAAAACCCTGTTACCATTGTTCACTGAGACAACATTATTCATGTCTCAGTACAATTTCTACTTGAGCTGACTCATATCTGAGTCTTCTAAAATCTAGCTGAAGAGTGGAATAAAATAATGAAGTATTCAGAGATCTGTGATTTACTGCCAAGCCATAATCTGGGGAGTGTGATGATCAGGACAGGGGATATGTATCAGTAGTGGGTTTCTATTGGTTCGCCCCAATTCAGGCGAACTGATAGCGGCAGTACACCCACCTGGACATCATCACGGACACTCTGCGCATGCGCAGAAGGTTCTACGCATGCACAGAAGCGCCACGCGGGAGTAAAGCGAGCGCATGCGCGAGCACACTCACAGTTCCGATCCAGTAGCAAAGGTAAGTGAAACCCACTACTGATATGTATATGTGTGCTTGTATATTTGTTATGGCTGACATCAACTATAGATAAACTAAAGCTGAGAGGATATTTATAATTTGGGTTTATTCTACAATTACTCTGTATGGTCTGATATCCAAAGTATTATTAATAACATTTTTCAAAGAGAAATATGGCTTAAAGATACTGAACTATATACTGAAAACTTGGAATACATTTGTCTAAGAAAAGTGTTAGATTTATTGAACTTGGAGTGTTGCAAAGAAGATAGCACTTTGTTTTGTTGGAAAAAACTGTCTACTTCATACTTCACACTGGATTGATATAGGCTCACTTTTTAGCCTTTCAATGGACTCCTTACAAAAATAATGGAAAAACCAATCAGTTAAATCCTGTATGGACACATTTTAATTCGCTCTTAAAAAACAAAGTCACCATTGCATACAGTATCTTGCTTTGTTAGTTCTATTTTAATTATTTTCTCTATGTATTTATTCAAGATTTTTTTTCTTTTCCATATTCAGGTAGTTCTCATTTAGCTACCATAATTGAGACCAGCAATTTGGTTGCTATGCAAGGTAGTCACAAAATGAAACCACAACTGTGCTTATGATCTTATTCCATCTTTCAGCTTTACAGATTTGTAAAGGTTGTGGAATTATCATCTGATATGGAAACCCTATGCTACTCTTGCTTATTAATAGATTGAACTGACCCAAATATCTGTATCTGGGATGTTTGAGTATGCCAGCACCTGGATCACTTGACAAACCTGCCATGTGATGCTTTTCTGGCTGCTAGACTTTTTTATTCCTCTTACCTGATCAAGTAGCACAATTGGGGAACAATCACAAAGAAAAAACAACATGTAGAAGACACATATTCATGCCCTGCTGCTTCTCCATTGCAAATCCCCTTCTTTCTCCACTTTTGGCTGTCTCCATAAATAGACAGAAAGGTAGAAAAACCTGGATGTGTGGCATGGAGGCAGTTTCACCCCATCTTCTACTGACAAACATGCATGGGCTGTGCATGAGGAGTTACTGACGTACGACTATGACAGCAACTGTACTGTGAATCAATCAGAGAAGTGAATAGTTATTTTATGAGAGAGAAGAAGCCTTACCTTCTAAGGCTGATGTGCCAGAATTTTTGTTCTCTTCAGCCAGCATTACTTCCTCTATAGAAAGATTTATAATTGATTTAGTTATTCAGTTGCCTAGCTTTCTTGAACTTTAGTGAAGCAAACAGTTCTCAGTTCTCATATCCATTGAAATAGGGGGAAGGGGATTAATACAAAGGGGGAGGTAAGAAAATAAAGCAGCACAAAATAAGCTTAAAATAAAATTATTCCAATGGAACAATTTAAACATCTAAGGTTCCCAGGACAGCTTTAAAGAATCAAAAATTTAGTCTCTTTCAAAGGGTTTCTAAGCAGTGGTTAGAATGCAGTACTGCAGGCTATTTCTGCTGACTGCTGGCTGTCTGCAATTTGGCAGGCCGAATCTCAACAGGCTCAAGATTGACTCAGCCTTCCATCCTTCCGAGGTGGGTAAAATGACGACCGAGATTGTTGGGGGCAATATGCTGATTTTGTAAATTTGCTTAGAGAGGGCTGTAAAAACACTGTGGAGTAGTATATCAGTCTAAAAGTGCTATTGCTATTGCTATCTTAGGCTGAAGCATCACAATCAAGGGAGAAGAAAGCTTAGAGCTTAGAGCTATACCTTTTTGCCTTGAGTTCTAACATCAGAAACTTTAAAGTGGCTTCTAAAACAAAATATAAATAATAGTTTCATTGGTAATAAGAGCATGAAAATATTGGAGGCACAAAATACAATTATTGTACAATTGTACAGTTAGAGTACAAAAGGAATGTCATTCCATAGCATAACTCTATGCAAAATTTCTGAAAACACATACTTTGGGGGACTTGGTAAGGAAAACAGCCTGGTTCAAAATGGTTCACAGAGTTTTAAAAATTAGCAATTACTAATATACATAAAGCACAATTCTGATTTCAATAGCTGAAACTGCAAATTATGTTTTGGTCTGGTTTGGTCTAATGGTTATGAGATGTTTCGGCCTAGTTTGGGGTAGTGGTTAAAGTCCCCAGACTATAAACTAGAAATCTGTGAATGCTAGTCTCGCCTCTCAATTCTAGTCACTCTCTCTCAGCCAGCAATGTCACGCTTGGGTGACAAACTAAGTTGATCAATTCCTGTTGCAACCAATGGATCAATTGATTAAAAAAAAGTGGTCTCTGCACTCGTAAGAAGAAGAAAAATATATTTCAACAATCTATCTTTTTCAGGCACAGAAAGAGGAATGGGACATGATAACAAACTCTTAACATTTTCTCTTTCACTGTCTGCTTAAAATTATTTTATGTCAGCTCTTTTTTCCTTGCTGAACAAAGCATAAGAATACCATTCATTGGAAGGGATTGCTCTGCTCACTTTTGTTTGTTTGTTTCCTTGTGTCAGGGATTGGGGGTGGGGGCAACAGATTAGCCAGTTTTGGAATAAATTAACCCCTTCATCCCTGAACAATAATAGTATGATTTATAACTGTGAGATCAAAGTAAAGAAAACCTTTATGAAACCAACTTATGTAGAAGTACAGTAAATCAATGAGTCAGTGGATCCAAAGATGTAATGCAGAGATCCTCAAACTATTTAAACAGAGGGCCAGTTCACAGTCCCTCAGAGTCTTGGGGGTGTGGACCAGCTGGGGGGCATGGCTAGGTGGTCATGTGACTAGGTGGGCATGGTCAATTTAGCAGTCCATTAAACAATGCACACAAATTAAACTTTAATTGGTTTTGCTCCTGGGGGTGTTTTATTTGCTTTTGTTCACATGTTGCTCTTTTGGTTGACTTTTCTTTTTACAAGATCATTTTTTCAGTTGTTTAGGAGTCTAGTGGTCCACTTCAGGAAACTCAGTTTTGCAGCAATTTTTCTCTCCCAAGGAACTTACAATCAACAAGTCTCTGTCTCTCTGTCTCTCTGTCTCTCTTTACCTCCCACTCTCTGACTCTCTGACTCTGTTTGTCTTTCTTTGTCTCCCTCTGTCTCTTGTCTGTCTCTCTCTCTCTCTTTCCCTCCCTCCCTCCCTCTCCCTCCCTTTCCCTCTCTTTCTCTCTCTGTCTACCTTCTGAAGACAGGGGAGGTCAAAAATGGGGCATGCGGACCTCGGGAGGCCTCAGTGTGCCCTGTTTTTGGCCTGCCAAGTGCTACTGGAGGCAGGGGAAGCACTCTGCAGTCAAAAAATAGACTAAAAAGGGCCCATTTTTGGCCTCCTGGGATGTCCACATGCTCTGTTTTTTACCTCTCCACCTCCAGAAGACTTTTCAGGCCAAAACCAGGTTAAAACAGGCCCATTTTTGGCCTCCCAGGGCATCCACACGTCCCATTTTTCATCTCCCCTGCCTCCAGAAGCACTCTGCAGGCCAAAAATGGCCTTACCTTCCAGTTCCAGCCTATGGGGCTCGCAAAGGTAAGTCTTGTGCTTGGCCAAAGGGTAGGGGCCAGCAAGTGGATGGGACAATGTGGCGGGGCAGCCTCATAGTCCTGCGCGGGCTGGATTAATGGCTTCAGCGGGCCATATGCGGCCAGCAGGCCGTAGTTTGAGGACCCCTGATGTAATGTCAAATACCTTTGCTCAGTTCAAAACATGTCTCTAATAAGAAATATCTGACCTGCAAAATATCATTTAATGGGCTACTTGGTGCTTGACAGAAAACAATTCCCAGCTATTTTGCCAATATCAGATTCAGTTATTGCTTTCTATTTTACAAATAAACATCTTTAGAAATATAAACATTAAAATGGCAACCTAATTCTCTAAAATAAGATTTTGGATGATAATGAAGATGGTGCAGTTTGTCCATAAATAGGCCTCCATCATAGAATAATCAAATTTGGCAGTCAATATTAAATGTACTGAAATGAACACTTTGAATTGTGCTTGGAAAACAACCAGCAACTAATATAGATATTTCAGCATGGTAGTGATGGAGCTATCATGAGAGATGTCATTCCCTACCTGTTCAACCAATTTCAGGGCCAGCTGTAATGTTGAAACTATCTTCAACAGCTGCTCTGCAAAGAAAATATAATCTAACCTTGTATAATTGCTCCTTATGTCACTCTCTTCCAGGTAAGATAATTTGTAAAACTCATAACTCTACTCCTATACACTATGAAATTTCATCTGAAATTGAAGTTCAAAATTATGTTAAAGCATATCTATTTTATACTTGCTGACTTTGCTATTGAAATTTCCAGGAATGTAGCAAGTTTTGCACTATTGCAATTGTTATTACAAGACATTGAGTTTGACTCATGCTGATTAAGGGCACTGAATCTTCCTGTGTATAAATGTGTGCCAGTTTGGTTCAGGGGTTAAGACAACAGCCCAGAAATGGGGAGACTGTGAGTTCTACTCCTACCATAAACATGAAAGCTGGATGGGTGACTTTGGGTCGGTCAATCCCAGCCCAACCCACTGCACAGGATTGTGATTTTGGAGAAAATAGGAGGAAAGAGTATGTTTGCTTCCCTGAATTATTTATAAAAAAAATAATACTGGGATAAAAATAAATAAATAAGTATCCATCTGTCTTTAATTCTGTTTTTAATTAATTTATTTTTAGAGGTGTTATCACTAATATCCTTCTGTACCCTGTTTTTTCTTTGGTGTTTTTGGAAGATGGGTGTTCCTATATATTAATGAAATTAAAGTTAAGTCAGACATGTTGACTGAATAGTCCAGCAGCCATGACATATCGAGGTAGAGTCCCAGATTACAAACTTCTTTTTTCATAAGAAATGCAATCTTATTGAGAACAAGCAGATATTCTAAATCCTGAAGTCACATCTTTGGATTTAGCAATTATATCTTTTCCAAATTCAATTTCAAATTGTATTCATCCATCCATCCATCCATCCAGCCAGCCATCCATCCATTTATTTCCTGGAGTTATATGGGTGCCTATCTCATATATGTGATTCTGGGTGGCTAATTCAATAAAAAATCAACGCAATAAACAATGGAATTAAATAAAACACATAAAACATAAAATGGCTACCAGAAATAAACCTTTCATCTCATCCCTTTCCTTAAAGAAAAGCCAGATCTTAAGAACTTTATGAAAGGCCAGAAGGGTTGGGGCAAATCAATTCTTGGTGTTCCAGAAGGCAGATACTGAAAATGCATTGTTTCCCTGGTCCTGACTGATGATAATCTAATAATCAGTTCCTGAAACATGCCCTTTCTGCGAGACCTGATGGGATGGGGTAGAGACAATCTCTTATAACCTGAAGATATGCAGGAAGTTTTGAGATGTCCAATCCTGAAGCCACTGTCAACTCTGAAGCAAACCTGGCTGGGGCCATTTTGAAGGCTTCAGGGTTTCCACAATGCAAAGATAGGATAGGGAGGAGGAACATAGTTAGATGCGGGTTTTGTAGCCAAAACAAAATAGTTTCCTGTGAGAACCAAGGACATTCCAACATGTGGCTGCAGAGAGAAGTCCAGTTACCAGGTGACCTTGATTGGACAATGTGACCGATTGTTGGGAAAAGGGGAACTTTCACTTTTTAATCAGGTGAAAACCGCGGGAATTTTCAGAGTCGGTTTTCACCAATTTGTGCCAATATGATATCTCCAATAAAATTGTTCTTTGAGGAAGCTGCCTGCCTCGGAGTTCTGCTTTCTACAGAGTTATTACTTGGAACTCTGACACCCACAGGAGAAGAACTGCTCAGTATCATCAGTGTATGTTCCAATCATGCGTGAGTTTCTTCAAACTCATGTATGATTTTCCAAAGCAACTTTACATAAATGGTAAATAGCATCAAATATGGAACAGGAATTCCCCTATTTTGATGAGGTAACAGTGGATCCACCAGAATCAATGACTCCAACCCCAGTTCCCTTAAGTACGAAAAGGTCCTGACATATCTAGATATATCAGTGCATTTTTCTTAATTGCTTTTCCTGATACAAATTGTTCATTGGGAAGACTATTTAATTAGGAAAGAATATCTCTGAGAAATCTAGGTCTGCCTCTAAAATTAAAAAGGATAAAGATAACCCAACTGTATCTGGATATAATGCATATATAAGATTAAATTAGTGGATGTGACTTCAGATGAACAGGTATTTTGTTTATCTTGAAAAGTACTTTTCCAATTTTTTTAAAAAATGGGAAATTCAAACTGGCTGCCACAATTAGAAATGTCTGTCTCCTTTCCAATTATCTGGGAAAAAAAGTTGAATTATTACAGAAAGAAAACCAATACATTTGCAGAGAGATGCATTATTTTATCATCAATTTTTATTCATGTTATTATTGTAGAGATGTAGTATCAAGTAAGAGCCCCAAGAAAAGGGGATTAATTGAAATATATTTCTTAAAAATGTGAAACTAGTATGTTTCTATGCAACCCATTTTTTTTATCTGAACTACTAATTGTATGGAGAAAACAAACAAAAATCACAGATAAAAGTTGTAAAAGGCATGTGATATGGCTGTTGGAATTAAGGGATTAACAGCATTAATCTATGCATGAATAGAATAGAATAGAATAGAATAGAATAGAATAGAATAGAATAGAATAGAATAGAATAGAATAGAATAGAATAGAACAACAGAGTTGGAAGGGACATTGGAGGTCCTCTAGTCCAACCCTCTGATTACACCACTTCAGACAAATGGTTATCCAATCTCTACACCACTTCAGACAAATGGTTATCCCTACACCACTTCAGACAAATTGTTATCCAATCTCTTCTTAAAAACTTCCGCTGTTGGAGCATTTACAACCTCTGGAGGCAAGTTATTCCACTGATTAATTCTTCTGTCAGGAAATTTCTCCTTAGTTCTAAGTTTCTTCTCTCCTTGATTAGTTTCCACCCATTGCTTCTTATTCTACCCTCAGGTGCTTTGGAGAATAGCTTGACTCCCTCTTCTTTGTGGCAGCCCCTGAGATATCGGAACACTGCTACCATGTCACCACTAGTCTTTCTTTTCATCAGAATAGACATACCCAGTCCCAGCAACTGTTCTTTATATGCTTTAGCTGCCATTCCCTAACCATCTTTGTTGTTCTCCTCTGCACTCTTTCTAGAGTCTCAACATCTTTTTTACATTGTGGCAACCAAAACAGTAATCACAAACAAAAATAATTCAGAGAAATCATCAGCAAAATTATTCGAATACACTCTAGTTGCTTTTTTAAGTAAAAAGGTCTCTCCTTGAACTACTGTGTCAATTTCACTTATTTTTCATGAAACAACTTTCTCCCCAGCTCTCTTATGACATCACAACAATGTTTTATGACATTATTCATCTATATTGTTGTGTAGGAACAAGGAATACATTCTACTGGGATTTATAAGGGCACTGTGATGTTCCTATGTAGATTCCTAACCCGTTTAAGCTAAAAAATATATATGCCTTTTAAAAAACAGCATGGAATATTTTAGCAAATTTTAAAAAAAGACCTCACCAGATGCTCACACCTACACAAGAGGTGTGCAGCAGAACACTTCATTTACAAATAAGATAACAATACAACTTTATGAAAAGGAACTTAAAAAAAAGAAAGCATATTTTTAGAAACAAATGGAACAAGACTGAACATAGGAAAAAGTAATTTCATTGTCTCGCCAACAGTATTGGGTGCAAAGACTAGGACAGGTATCTTTTCCAGTAATGTTTCTAGTGGTTCTCTGAGGGAGGAGCTCAACAGCTCAGCTGATTTAATTGGCCTTGGAATTGCTTCAGCACAACTTGTATTACCTGCTTTGTCTATCCAAGCCCGGTAGCCATTCAGCTCCCGCTCAATCTGCTGCTGTCTCCTCAGCTTCATGAAAGCCCGGCGATTTTCCACTCGCTCTCTCTCTTTGGCAAATTCTCTGTAAAAAGGAAAGGCCAAGAACTGATCAGTTTGGACCGTATTCTGACATAGTCAGGTCAGGAAGGAAAAGGGCTGTTTTAAGTGGCTAACAGAATGGAGGATTTTAACCAGCTACTTTCATCATCTCTTTAAAATACCGTAAGTTTGATTTGAGCTGCACTAGAAATTTGCAGAGCTATTCAGAAACCAAGAGATTAGAACTTTGTCTATATGTCTCACATTTCATAGAGAATTAGCAGCCAATCCATGTCAATCCTTCCAGCCAAATGCAGAGAGAAAAATGGCAGACAATCAGAGCTTTCTTGCTACCATTTAAAGCTGGCCAATAGTTGTATGCCTTTTCTTTCCCTTCTCTGATTCCACTGGGTCCTTGCAAAAAATGATAGATGGATGGATGGATGGATGGATGGATGGATAGATGATAGATGATAGATAGATAGATAGATAGATAGATAGATAGATAGATAGATAGTATGCATCATCTCCCATGCTCTATATATTTATTTACATGCATCTGTGCATTTGTGTTATTTTTCTAAATCCCAAAAGTAATTTGAGGAGGAAACAGCAAATGGGTGTCAGTTGTTAAAAAATATCAGACATGTATGTTGAAAGCTCTCAAAGTCTTCTTGTGACACCAAATCTAGATCAGGTAATCCAGGAAAGATGAGAATCCTCACCAATGGGAGGATAGACTATTCTTGAGTACAAGCCATTTTATACTTTTTTAAAACAGTATCTGCTGTCCTAAAACAACATTTCCTTGTCCACAGTTACCCATTAAGCATCACAGCTAAAAAGAGATATCCCTAAACCAGTAGTCCAATAATTACAAATTAATGGATCAAATTCGAAGGGAGAAAGGACCTATTCCTTCTTCTCTAACCAATTGTGAGTGACCATTTGAGTAAACTACACCTAGAGAATGGTCAGCAGACTGTTGGTTTTCTCTATTAACTAATCTATATGTCACTGCCAACATACTGTATAAACTACTTCTCACTCTCAAGATAATAAACAGTGAACTATGTACTAAATATATATCCTCTAATTTTGCAATCTGAATTACAAAAGTAGAGGAAGTGGTTGGGGACAGGTCATTCCAAAAAAGCCCTGTCTACGTGGTCACTAAAAATCAACCCTAATTTGATAGCCCATAATCATAAATTTTGGAATACTGTTGCTGGTGAACTGTCTTGACACCCTGCAACTTCTTCCCAAGTATATCGTGAGCAGTGGTGAAATCCAAATGTTTTTACTACCGGTTCTGTGGGCGTGGCTTGGTGGGCGTGGTGTGGCTTGATGGGCATGGCTTGGTGGGCATGGCATGGAAGGATACTGCAAAATCTCCATTCCCACCCCACTCCAGAGGAAGGATACTGCAAAATCCCCATTCCCTTCCCACTCCTGGGGGAAGGATATTGCAAAATCTCCACTTCCACCCCACTCTGGGGCCAGCCAGAGGTGGTATTTTCTGGTTCTATGAACTGCTCAAAATTTCTGCTATAGGTTCTCCAGAACCTGTCAGAACCTGCTGGATTTCACCCCTGATCTTGAGCTATCTACAGGCTGAACTTAGTTTCTAAAACTGCCCCTTGTTGAAGTTATTAAATGTTTTTATTTTTTTAATTTTTTTTTAGTTTTAAAAACAAACTTTATTTGTATTTTTTAAAAAAGACATTTAAAACAAATATAAGAAAAACTAACAAGTTTCTCTTAATCAAACACACAAATTATATATACATATACAATACATATATAGTGTTCAACTTCATCTATTGACTACTTTCTAATATTATATATACATATATACATACGCACAGTGACTTATTTTCTTCTATATCTCTCTGACAGTGCAGTTGTTTATTCACATTGATTTCTCCTGAATTTCATCTCTAACCATTCCCCCTCCTTTGACTTATCCACTGGTACCAGCTATTCCATATTTTAAAGTATTTTGAGTCTTCCTTATCCTGTAATTCTAGGGTTAATTTATCCATCTCTGCGCATATATAGATTTTTTGTATTACTTCCTGATCAGTTGGCAAATGATCTATTTTCCAAAGTTGTGCCAACGCTAATCTAGCCGCCGTTATAATGTGGAGTATTAAGTATTTTATGTCCTTTCTAATATTCTTATTAATCATGCCTAGTAAAAAGACTTCGGGTGTTAATTCAATTTCGTAATTTGTTATTTCTAATATCCATGTTTTTATTTTGTTCCAATATTTCTTAATTTCTGGGCAAAGCCACCAAGCATGGTAAAAAGTTCCCTGCGTTTTTTTACATTTCCAACAAGCTGGATTCACATTTGGATACATTTTTGCTAACCTTGCAGGTGGCAGATACCATCGGTACCACATTTTATAGTGATTTTCTTTGTAGGCTACCGATTTTGTCATGCTATAATTGTCTTCCCATGCTCTTTCCCAATCTTCCAGTTGTATATTGTGCCCTATGTTCCTCACCCAGGCTATCATCTGCCCTTTGACCAATTCTTCTGCCAAATCGTATTCAAGTAAATATTTATAAATTTTTGAAATTAATTTCCCTTCTTTAGATTCTAGTAATTTATCCAATCGATTTTGTTTTAAATCTATTCCTCCCTCCTCTTGGTCCTTTCTGTATCTTACCTTTATTTGTGAGTAGGGCCACCAGTCTATTACTATTCCTTGTTCTTTGAGCTCTTCTCTAGTTTTCAATTTCCCCTGAACATCTACTATTTCTCTATATCTTAAAATCTTTTGTTTTGTTAATATGTTGGGGTGAGTTATTGCTTCTATGGTTGATAGCCAGCCGGGAATTTTCATATAGTGTTTGATTTGTAGCCATGTGTTAATTAAAGATTTCCTAATAGTGTGGTTATTAAAATGTTTATATATTTTATTTCCTGAGCTTCATATAAAGGCGTGCCATTCCTTCATTAAGTCATGCCCTTCTAGGTTTAACAATCTTTGATTATCCAAGGTTATCCATTCTTTAATCCATAATAAACTGGCAGCCTTGTAATATTTTTCCCATGCTGGGAGTCCAAATCCACCTCTAATTTTGTCGTCTTGTAATATATTCAATTTTATTCTTGGTTTCTTCCCTTCCCACACAAATTTTTTAGTTATTTTGTCCAAATTATCAAAAAATTTCTTATCTAATTTTATTGGAATTGTTTGGAATAAATAAAGGAGTCTTGGAAGTATGTTTGATTTTATTGCTGCTATTTTCCCCAGTAAAGACAATTTTAATTTCCCCCATTTTTCTAAATCTTCCTTTATTTTCTGGACTAAGGGGTCATAATTATCTTCTTTTATTGTTGCCGTTCTAGCCATCAAATTTATCCCTAAGTATTTTACTTTTTTAACTACCTGCAGTCCAGATTCTTTTACTAATTTCTCTACTTGTTTTGTTGTCATATTTTTTGTTATCATTTTTGTCTTTTCTTTATTGATTTTTAAACCTGCTACCTTTCCGAATTTTTCAATCTCTTCTATTAATTTTGGGGTTGTTTCTATTGGGTCTTCTATAAAGAAAACAAGGTCGTCTGCGAATGCTTGGACCTTGTAATCCTCTCTCTTAATCTTTAATCCTTGAATTTCTTTATTTGCTCTAATTCTGATTAACAAATTTTCCAAAGTTAAGATAAAAAGTAGGGGGGACAGCGGACATCCCTGCCTTACTCCTTTATTTATTCCAAAAAATTTTGTTGGGTCCCCATTCACCAAGACACATGCTTTTTGGTTCTGATATATTGATGTTATTATTTTAGTAAATCTTTCTCCAAAATTCATACTTTTGATTTGTTGCTTCATAAATTGCCAGTTTACTTGGTCAAACGCTTTTTGTGCATCCAGAAAGATCAGCGCTACCTGTCTCTCTGGATGCACCTCATAATATTCTAAAACATCCATTGCCATTCTTAAATTATTTTTTATCTGCCTTGTGGGCAAAAAAACATTTTGATCCTGGTGTATTTTGTTTTGTAGTAATATTTTCATCCTATTGGCAATTATACTCATGAAAACTTTATAATCGGTGTTCAACAAAGAAATCAGCCTATAATTTTTTATTAATGTGGTATCTGCCCCCTCTTTGGGTATTAAGGAAATATATGCTTCTTTCCATGTGTTAGGTAGCTTTGCCTCCATTAGAGCTTCATTGTATATTTCTAATAGTATTCCGTTTAATGATTCTTCAAATGTTTTATAAAACTCTTATTGGTAAACCATCTGTCCCCGGAGTTTTATTATTTTTTTGCCTCTTCAGCGCCTCTTTTAGCTCCCCTATCGTAATCTCCTTATCTAGTAATTCTTTTTCTTCCTCTGTTAGTATTTGCAATCCCTCCCCTTTTAAATAATATTCAATTTCCTCTTCTGTTACTATATCCTTTTCATACAATTTTTGATAATATTGAACTATTATGTCCTTTTTTTCCTCTAGGGCCCATTGGATCCTACCCTCGTCATCTCGTAACTTCTGAATTATTCTTTTTTCTCTTTCCTTCCTCAGCCTATACGCCATCCATATCCCTGGTTTGTTTGCGTTTTCAAAATAATTTTGCCTTATATATTTCAATGTTGTTGCATATTTCCCTTGCTCTAATATGTTTAAATTATGTTTTGCTGTTAACCAATTTAACCTTATTTTTTCATCCCCTGGGTTTCTTAGCAATTTACATTCCCAATTTTGAATTTCTTCTAGTAATTTGTTATATTCTTTCTCTCTCTCTTTTCTCCGTTTTACATTATACGATATTGTGAGGCCCCTTACGTATGCCTTAGTTGTATCCCATAAGTTTTGTAGGGAAGTGTGTTGCTTTGTATTTTCCTTATAGAACCATTCTAGCTCCTTTTCCATGTATTTCTTATATTCTTTTTCTTGTAATATCTGTGTATTCATAGTCCATCTATTCTTCTTTCTCTGCTGTCCTTTCCACTTCATCATTATCGGATTGTGATCAGCCCAATTATTTGGTAAAATATCTACCTCTTCTATCTCCATCATTAACATCTTGGTTACCCAGACCATATCCAACCTAGACCAAGACTTATGCGGATTCGAATAATATGTAAAAATTTTTGTTTCGGGGTTAAGACATCTCCAGCTATCTACCACATTTAACTCTTCCACCATATCTATAAAGATTTTAGGTAATACGTTTTTTTATTTTTATTTTGCTGACCACATTCATAATCTTTTCTTACATCTAAAATAGCATTGAAATCTCCAATCAGACACACATTTTCCATTTTTTGATCTATAATTTTCTCATGCACTTTTTTATAAAATTCTAATTGTTGACTATTTGGAGCGTATATTACTACCAATAATATCTTTTTAAACTCAAGTTTTAGCTCTATCATTACTATCCTACCTTCTGTATCCACATACCTTATATTACTGTCTGTTCCTTCCTTGATATATACCACTACTCCTCTTTTTTTTCTTCTGCCAATGATGCGTATTCTTTACCTAATTTTTTGTATTGTATATATTTTATGTCCTGTTTTCTTATATGTACCTCCTGATTTTTGTTTCAAATTTTTTTTTGTAAATTTGGTGTCGTTTGGATGGTGAGTTGAGTCCATTAACATTTACAGATAAAATTTTTAAAGTCCATTCCATTTCTTACTGACTTTCCTGTTGTTTCTTCTTTATTTCTTCCTGTTCCTTTTTTTTTGCCTCTTGTTTGCACTCCTTCTTCCTGGGTCTCTCCTTCGTCTACTTTCCCTCCTTGTTGCGGGGTTCTTTCCCGATTTCTCTTCTGTTTTCCTTTGATGTTCCGTCCTTCTTCTTCTTTATTGCCATTTGTTGCTTCAACGCCCATCATTTGATTGTATAGTTCCCTTGCTTTGCTGTGTGAGTTCACCTTGATTTTCTTTCCCTGCCACGTTACTAACATTCCTTCTGGAGTTGTCCATCTGAAGAGTATATATCTTTTGTTTCGTAACGTGGCCAGAAATCAATAGTCTTTTCGCAAATCTCTTATTCTTTTAGGTATTTGCTTTAGGGTGATTATTTCTTTGTTTCTGTAATACATTGGTTCATCCTTTGTTATCTTGTATACGATGTCCCTCACCTTCCTTCTTACAAATCTTATATGTACCTCCCGAGGGAGTTTGTTTTGTCGGGCGTAGTTAGTGTGGACTCAGTAGACTTCATCTAATTCATTAATTATTTCGTCTTTTTCTCTTTGGAGTGCCTCTGCTATCATCTCAGCCATTACCATCGTCAGATCTTCCTCCCGGTCTTCCGCTACGTTCTGAAAACGCAGATAAAATGCTGCTTTCTCCATTTCTAATTGGGCCACGGTATTCTCAAGTTCCTTATTTAATCCTGTCATTTTTGTATCCAATGCTTTTAATTTTTCTTCTGTCAATTCGGTTTTTTGTTCTATTTCTTTTATCCTTTGGTCATTTTTTTGAATGATTTCTTGTATTAAGTCCATTTTTCCATCAATCTTTTGAATATCGTTCTTGACTTCTCTCTTTACCTCATCCATGTCTTTTCTAGATTGCTCATGATTTCTAGTCATACATTCTTGCATTTTGGCCATAGTTTCCTGAATTGTTATGAGCATGGCCTGGATTGTTGGCATATTAAGTGTACTGGGTTGCTTATCTGATGTGAACATTCCCTCCAGAGTTTTCTGTGTCACTGGGGAGGCCGCTGTTCCTGTTAAGAATGGCGTTGGTTTCTTGGCTGTCTTCAATGTGGTTGTGGTAGTGCTGGTCATTTCTTTCAGGATCCTATATTGTTCTCCCAATATTTTATCAACTTTCTCCCAAATCACCATCCAAATTCTCTATAATTCCTTTCTTTCTTTTCCTTTCTTTTTTTCCCCCTTGTAAAAGATCAATTCAATAATCTTTCTTTAAATAAATTCTTTTAAATAATTAGTTCTCTCAATGTAATATTCCGTTAAAAATGTGGTAAGAGGTCTAACATCAAAAAATGGTTGGAACAAATAACAAAAACACAGATTGAAAAAGAAGCAGAAACATTTTTATTAGGAATCTTTAACAAATCATACCCTAAGGATATCAAATATCTTACAATTCACATATTAACTGCTGCAAGAATAACCTACGCAAGAAATTGGAAACAAGAAAAAATACCAAGTGAAACAGAAGTAATAGGGAAAATTTTAGAATGCGCTGAAATGGTTAACCAAAGAATTACAAGAAAGAGAAGAATCAGACTATTATAAAATATGGAATAATTGGTATAATTGGTTAAAAATCAGAAATATACAAAAAATATAGGGGATATATTACCGATTGATACATATATATATAATAAAAAATATTATTAGATTAAAGAGAGGTGAAGGAATATAAGTAGAATTGTAGAACGTCACCCTGAAAATATGCTTAAGAAGAAATTACACTCTTTATGTGTATATGTTGTATAAATGTTTGTTGTGTATATGTTACGTATGTCTTTTTTAATATTTATATTCAATCAAAACTATTTTTTTAAAAAATGTGGTAAGAATATAAATATAAATATAAATATAACTACAAATATATATATATATATATATATATATATATGTATATCTTATATAATTAAGGACTATACAATTGATCAATTCTTAATATCTTAATATCTGATAATTAATTATTCAGTAAAATCCACAAAAAGAAAATATTCTAATAATATATAATAATTAATATATAATAATTAATTAGTTAATAGTAATATACTGTTCTAATAATAATACTTTTAAATCCCTATGCGTATTATTAAATATTTTTCTAAATTGGTTAAATACGCACTATATTTCTTAATTGATTCCAATAAATAACAATATTAATTCATCTATGCCTAAGTAAAAAAAAGATAAGTTGGAGCAGTGCTTTTTCAATGTTCTTATTGGCCTTTTTCACTATATTTTCAATGAAGAGAAAAAAAAAAGAAGTTCTTTTACTACTGTTGGAGTCTTTTCCGGTTACAATATGGCGATCTCTAATCTGCACAGTCACTGTATGCAATCCTTACTTTGCCAAAAACTTTCTCACTCCTTCCGTTTGAGCAGCTAGAAGCGGGGGTACAAAAAAAAATGTCCGTTCTTCCTTTAAGCTTCACTGTTTAAGTCTATTTCTCTTCACCTTCGTCTTGCCTGTTTTAAAGTTTTTTAGTCTTTCTTCACTGCTCCGTACTCCACCCCTTCCTTTTTGCTCACCTTTTCAGTTGCCGCCCATTTGCGCTCTGAGATCTTCCTTCCTACCCTGCACCTCCGGAAAAAAAAAAATTCTCCTCGGTTTTGCGCCAAAGTAGATAATCCAAATTAATTCCGCTTTCTGCTCGACCTCAGCGATCTTGCACTGTACTCCCTCCTTTGCTCCCGATGGTCTCAATCGGCTCGTCGGGTCTCCGGGCCGGCTGTGCTCACCGCACCAGCCGACTTCTTCCCAAGCCTGGATTGAGGGATCTTCTCAGTACGGCGGGAGATCGCACCTCTCCTCGCCTCCCCTGAAGCTTCCCCTCTCTATTCCCGGTCTCTTCGGGACCGGTCTCCACCAAAAGAAGGCATCAAAGCTCAGAAAATTGGCAACAGAGAGAGAGCGCTTCTCTTCTGTGCCACCACGACTACGTCACTGCCGGAAGTCCTATTAAATGTTTTTAATATCATTCTTTTAAATCATCCTCAGTCTATGTTGAGTGTCGTGTTCCTAATACAACTTTATGGATTATGCAATTGGGAGAATGATAGCTTTCTTTCCTCTTACCTTTGTAAGAGAAAAGTAGAGGATTTTGTATGGCATGCTTGAAAGCAGAAAAACATGGTTTATGAGACAGAGGATTTGACAGACTATAGCAGATAAAAAGTAGACCCTGTACATAATTCAGAAAAGAAGGCTATTGCTATTGCCCACTGCTCAAAACAGTGCCTCTTCAATAGGCAGTTATGATTCTACACATTCCTTATGCATTAGCTTTCATAAGCAAATTATTTTCTGTCTCTCCTACAACTGAAATATTGTTGATAGGCTGGGGGCGTGGATGCATTATTCAAAAGAAATATACATTGGCACAGCTTTGCTATATAGTCTCAGGATCTGCTGAAGGTGTGAAAAGGGTAGGTGAAGAAAAGATTGAAGAAAATGCAGGAACACTAGCAAGGTCCCTCTAGTAATACTCTAATCTCCTGGGTAAACACAATCCTTGCATGCATTAAGCTCTAGGGAGCCCACTCAATGCTGTGGAATTTTTCCTCATTACATCTCCTAAAGCTAACATTCCATCATAGAAACAATCAGAAGTACGAAATAAAACACTGTTGACACAAATACAATTAGAATATTCTGGGTCATAATCTCTTGTTGTACAGTTCTAGTATCACTCAGATAGGTTCCAATAAAAGTTAGAGTTTGTATAGATCCACCTCTACAGAAGGATAGTACTGCCAATGCCCACAGCCATAGCTTCAGTATGTCAAGTAGGCCAAGGATAATCCACTAGCAAGGTGTGAATTTGATCAGATTATTGGATAGGAGACCACTATACTACACTAATACAGGTAGCCCTTGACTATTTGTTTGACAATGGTTTGAAGTTACAACAGTGCTGAAAGTGATTTATGAACAGTCTTCTCATTTACAACTGTTACAACTGTTGCAGCATCCCTGCAGTCATGTGACTATGATTTGGGAACTTGGTAACTGTCATGCATTTATGACAATTGCAGTATCCCACAATCATGTAATCATCATTTGTGATCTTCCTAGCTATTTCCAACAAGCAAAATTGGAAATTGAAAATTGGAAATTGGTAGGAAAGGTCTTAAGTGCTAGTTCTATGATGTCTCGCTTAACAATCATGGTGATTTTCTTAATGTCATAAAATCGGAAACACTCACATGATGCCTCATTTAATGACCACACCATTTAATAAGAAATTTTCCATCCCTGCTGCAGTAAGTCGAGGACTACCTGTAACATTTCTAAATGTGTCTTTTGCAGTGAAGACAAATACAAAGAACAGAAACTGGAGATGATGCCAGGATCACACTGATTTGACAAGAGATAGGAAAGCAGATTGATTCATGTTTATGAAACTGTGTTACAAATGCAGCTTCATGGTAAAGCATGACACAAATTAATCCATGTTCACATAGATAGCATTTTGCTTAACCCACACACTTTTATAGAGAGGGATATTTTCTTGTCAGTAATAGAAAAGGTATATCTTATCTCAAGAACAATAAGCTGTTCAGCGAGAACTTGTCAGATGGCAGTAGTAGACATCTGTTTGACAAAGTCAAGGCCTTCATATTTCCCAATGAAAAGTAAAAAGTTGTAAAAGAAAACCAAGAGATGTATAATCAACATATTTACTGTAGTGGGAAGAACATTCAATTTACAGGCGTGCTTAGAAATAAAGGTGATTATGAAATATGGTGCTTTCTTTGCAGTAGCCCAACTTTTGGTCTTTAAAAAAAAAGAGTGGAAGAAGCACCCAGTGAAATATCCATGATCACATTAGGGTCCATAGATATCATGCTGGAAATACCAGATCTACAGTGGGTGTAGTCATATAAATCACAAGTAGTATTTAATCACCTGTCCTTCTTCCTACTTCAAAAGGGCCCACATATTTAGACTTCACTTGTAGGAAAAGGCTCCAACTTCTCAGTATTTATGACTGTCCTTTTCTGCATTTGTTCTACATTATTCTTATGTACATATTGTGAATGTATCAACTCAGTATTCACTGAGTTATTCACATTCATATTTTGTTTAAAAAGAAATAGAACTTTCAAATTAGAATTCTTGAGAACTCTCCAGTGAATTCCTACAGGGTTGAGTGACTGGTTAATTTGCAGTTTGTCACGTAGCTCTTAAACATCAACCTTTAGCCCCGTTCAACAGAGCTGCTTTGCTGTGCTCTACTCCTACTGCAGACCATCAAGAAATCTTTGCCACTTGCACAATTGTACACTTATCATGTACCTAAAATGGGCCCATATAGTTAAATACCCAATATTCTAAATGCTGTGATTGGTGGTTCCCCTGACTGAAATGCTAGCCCTTCCCAATATTACCCAACAATGAAAACTTCCTCCAGTTGGCATGTGCTACGTATGCATAGTTATTCCATATACTTCAGCTATGTTTTTGTTTGTTTTATGAGGACCCAGATTTTTGGTTGCAATATGCTCACTCTGTGAACCTCTTAGAGAGGGCTATAAAGCAGTATGAAGCAATATATAAGTCTAAGTGCCAATGCTATTGCTATCCACATGATTGAGATGCTTTTCCAGGGCCTGGAAGCTTGCAAGTCTGACAGGCTTCAGCTCAACCTGGACAATGCTGTGGATGGCTATGAATTTTAGGGCTAATGATTTTGCACTGTTAATCTGGATGAGGTGACTCCCTCAGGCAAACTTGGAGCACAATCTGGAGTTTTCTGGAACTCATGGTTCCTGCTCAAGGAAGAGGCCCTCACCTAAGTACACATTGTATAGTAGTTGCAAACACATTTCTAGATTAGGAGATATGAGTCACTCATGTCTTAATCACCTCTAAGAAATGTACTCCACAAGCTGCTACCCTTGAAGATATATTCTTCAAGGGTAGGTGGGGCTCAATTACAACCTTGTCTATCTTGCCTTCAAAACCTATGGGACTCATTCCTTTGCAATGTATCTAGGCATTTCAGATCCTGCATACACTGTATAGTCTCTTTTTATTTCCACACATTTTAATGGTTTATAACTATCACAACATTCAATGCTTAGTTTTGTATTTATTTTGTCAGATAAACCTATGCCCATCATATATAGTTACAATACAGATAAATAAATAGGAAAAAGAGGTCATTCCATCTTGGGAGAGATATGTGTACATATGCACACATATATATATTTCTGCTTGAGTTGCCATGACAACAGTAAGAGAACTTGAATCTGTAAACAAAGCTTTATATGAATCAAAACTGAGAAACATACTGAATGGAAAGGCTAATTTTGATTGCCTTGTCCTTTTTGTTCCACCTCAGATGGTGTTTTTTTTTTTAGGTAAATGTATTAATTTATTATAGAGTAAACACACTGATATGAATGCCCAATTGCCCATCTAACCAGGGGCGGGTTCTAAATTTTTTTACTACCGGTTCTGTGGGTGTGGCTTATTTTGTGGGTGTGGCTTATTTTGTGGGCGTGGCTTGATGGTCATGTGACAATTATTTAGGATTTAGCAGAGGTACTGGTCTACCAGGCTGTATCGATCTACCCATTTATTTTTGCAGGCACTGATCTACTCATATATTTTTGTAGGCACTGGTCTACTCATGTATTTTTGCAGGCACTGATCTACTCATGTATTTTTGCAGGCACTGATCTACTCATGTATTTTTGCAGGCACTGGTCTACTCATTTATTTTTGCAGGCACCGGTCTACTCATTTGTTTTCTTTTAACATTGATCAGCTGTAGGGCGGCCCTTTGAAGCAAGAGTTTAAACAGTTTTTTTCCCTCTAGCCATCAGCTGGGACTCAGGAGGCAGAAATAGATTGGGGGTGGGGCCAAATAAAAGGTAAGAATAACGCCGGGGGCAGGGGGACGGAGGGGGGCAGAACCGGTTCGGTGACGTCATATTGCCACCGCTACCGGCTTGGCGGAACTGGGAGGAACCTACCACTGAATCTAACCAATGCAATTGTAGGTGGCAAACAAAAGATTAAAATATCATACACAATTTTAATTTTAAACAATCCCTGTAAAAACATTTTCTTTCCAAAATTACACACAGACACCAGGATTCCATAAACATCCTGGGAATGTCTGGATGTATAACCAGTTGTGTTACATATATGTACCATGGTGCACCCAATAGGCACATGCTGCTGCTTATCAAAGCAACTGAAGCTTCAACATGCTCCTATTTATTTATCTGTATTGTATTTATCTGTACTATGTATATGATAGGAACAGATTTATCTGACAAAACAAATACAAAGCTAGGCACTGATTGTTGTGATAGTTATAAACCATTAAAATATGTGGAAATCAAAAGAGATTATACAATGCATGCAGGATCTGAGATGCCTAGATACAAGTGGTGGGTTTCAATTTTTTTTACTACCGGTTCTGTGGGCGTGGTTTGGTGGGCGTGGCAGGGGAAGGATACTGTGAAATCTCAATTCCCTCCTCTATTCAGGGGAAGGTTACTGCAAAATCCCCATTTCCTCCCGATCAGCTGGGACTTGGGAGGCAGAGAATAGATGGGGGCGGGGCCAGTCAGAATTTTTATTACCGGTTCTCCAAACTACTCAAAATTTCCGCTACCGTTTCTCCAGAACTGGTCAGAACCTGCTGAAACCCACCTCTGCTAGATACATTGCAGAGGAATGAGTCCCATATTTTTTTTAATATTATTTATTATTTTATCATAAAAATAAAATACAAAACAGTCAAACTATCCAACAAAATGAAAGAAAACAAAAGCATACATTCAACCCTAACAACAACAACAAAAGAAAAAAATGGTGCAAAAAAAGAGGAAAAAGCGATCAATTAAATTTAACATGTGGGATCCATCCTGGCTGGGTGCTGAAAGAAAAGAAAAAGCAGTAAATTCTCCTCCTCTTTTACAAATATTCTGTCTATAACTATAAAAAGGAAAAATATATATATTCCCAAAACAAGTCTGGAGTCTGTTGTTTTGGCTGTGATGACTATGGGTTTCCAACTCTACTAAAGCAAATACCAGCTGGCCTAAGACTCAAAAATGCTATTCAGTTAAAAAGTTAAAAGCACCAGGCTACAACCAATCCTTCTCCTAATTTGAATGTCAATTCAATATTTGCCATTAAACTGCAATTTTATTACAGAAAGGGAAAGTTATTAAACACATATTAATAATATTACCTGTACTTAATTTTAATTAAATGAAATCTATTTTATTTCCTGGCCCCTGTACCTGACTTATCTTATTAGCTACATTTGGAGTATGACATTTCAAGGCCAAGAATATAGCTCTTGCCCCAGAAAAAATGCACATAGCTTGAGCTACTAGACCTGGACTAAAAAACTATACAAGACCAGGTGACAAAATAGAGATTTTCTTTCATTGCTTACTGCTGTCTAATGACCGTACATATTTTTGCAATGTGCATCTGACAGCCCTATGCACTCCTGATTTGAAGTCTATCTAGCCTGCATCTGATTCCAAGGTTAAAAATAAATAAATAAGGATAAATAGTGTAGAGATCTTTAAATTCCCCATAAACTTCACCAGTTCGGTAAGTAGAGTAGGTACACTGGTTATCTGGCACATTATTTTCTACAACAATCAAATATATTTCTATATAATTTACAATAAATAATAATAGCTTTGCATCCGTATTTGCTCAGTTTGTCTAATGTTTTGTCCTCTTTTGTGCTATCATTTGGTAATAGATCACAGAACATACTGAAAAAAGGCTCAGAGCTAAGAACCTCTTTATGAACTCAATAGCCTATAGACAATCCTTTTTCTGCCATTTTGCCTAATGGTATACTGAAAAAGTATTGAGCTCTAACACAGGAGGGCATTACAACTTTCCAGCTGAAAATTGTATCTATCAGTTCAAAGTCTGCTATGTTAACAAATCAGTTTTGCAGTTGCCAAGAAACCATGTGTCCTGAATACATCATTAAAAAATGTCAAAAGTCTTAAGAAAAAGATTAGGCAATGCAGATCTGTTAAGAAAGAAGGAATGGAAAAACTAGAGTAGAAGGAGTTTGGAAGTTTGAAAACAATAACCTGGATAGCATTAGCACGTAGACTTATATACCACTTCACAGTGCTTTTACAGCCCTTTCTAAGTGGTTTACAGAGCACCCAACAATCTGGGTCCTCATTTTACCAACTTCAGAAGGATGGAAGACTGAGTCAATCTTGAGCCTGGTGAGATTTGAACTGCCAAATTGCAGGCAGCTGGCAGGCAGCAGAAGTAGCCTGCAGAAGTAGAATGCAGTACTGCATTCTAACCACTGTGACACTACAGCTCTAGGATATCTTAGAAAAAGAAGAAGCAGAGGACCAGGGAGGCAACACTAGGAGGCTTTAAAGAAGGGCATAGACTAAAAAGCCCCTCCTGGCTAAAGGATTTAGAAAGGAAGTCAATGAATGATTAGACTTAGGGATCAAGAGAGCAAAACTAACCATATTGAATTAAGTTAGCACTCATTGTACCACCTAACTTCATTTTGTTTACTGTACCTCCAATTGAGTGCATAAGGGGTTCAATAAGATAATTATTAGGTCTGTATATATTTTGAAAATTATTCAAAAGAACTGCTTCAGGCATTACAAAGGCCCAAGCATTAGTGCTATCATATCTGCAATACACAAATCCAGATGATCGCTAGATGGCAGGAAACTGATAAAGAAACCTCCCACTCTCTTCTACAATATACTGGTTGTCTGAAGATTTCCAGCTAAGAAAAGGTAATGAGCAAGCACAAGCCAAGATACGGTAACATGAGTAAACTATACCATACCATAGTCTTCTGTTGGGTATGAAATATGAAGTCTTTTGGGTGGCTTCTGCAGTAAAATGGAAATCAAAGCAGCTGTTTTAAGGACCCCATTAAAGCAACAGAAGACTGAAAGAAGACTTGAATGCTTTATTGAAAAGCCGAAGGCTGTTGAGCTGAAAGTCTCATGAGATCTGACAAATTTCCCCAAATTATTTTTGAAATATGCATGATCTTAGTTGTACCTTTGGTTCAATACATTTTGTTGAAAAATATTTATCAGGAAAATAGTAAATGGTTACTATACATAATACATATGTATAGATAATATAATACATATGTATTATATTATGTATATAATACATAATAACAGTAATGAAATAAATATAATTTTATAGTCCTAAACTTGGTCAGAGACAGCACACTTTCTTCCTCAGTTTAAGGATCTTTATTTAAAGGTGGTTTTCTTAAGTGGTGCCTCAATCCTCTGCTTGAAGTAAGGTGTTAAGAAACAATTGTCCTTGGCATTAGTTTTCCCAGATCATTCAGTTACATATTGTATGTTCAGACATTGTTCCTCCTGTTTGTGAGTAAAGAGTTGGCAGTTGCACCTAATTTTGTTATCTACATTTTTGTCGGATACATTTCCATGTATATTTCCACCATTTGATTGACATATCACTCAAAGCATATAAAGATATGTCAAGTCTTCCCACAATTGAGAGATATGCCTCCCCATATACAGTATAACTGATATGAAGCACTGGAGCCTCCAGATTATTTTCCAGGGAATCAAGCAACAAATCCTTTTCTAACTGACAAACTGGTTACATTTCTTTTAACTCTGAAAAATAATCTTTTGGCAGAGCCCAGAAACGTTTTTCTGATAAGGGGTGAAGTGGGTTTCTACAATACTATATCTGCACACCTTATTTTGCCTTCTTTCTGATGTGACATATGCATTTCAACCATATTATCCTTCTTTAGTTACACAGTCTTTTTCTTATTTCTAGATTTAACTTCTCATGAGAGAACTTATGTGAAAGAGCTATTTATTATCCAATAAGGTGAAATCTTGACTATATGCCTAGAACTAAATTGTTCTAGAAATAAAAGCAGATAGTATTAAATTAATGCTGAAGAAAAATATCCCCCACACATATATTGTATAAGATCTGACACATACAGACAAAATGCAATTATACAATCCATTGGAGGCTTGTAGCATATGTATATATACAACACGTGTTGATTCTGTCATTATACACTTCAGCCACAATGCTGCGGTTAATATATTAAAAAAATCCATAGAGCATGAAGAGTAGACCATGGGGAAGTTTGTTTTGCATTCCACACCCCCACAACAATTCTAATTGCAGGATGAAAGAGGCGTGATTATGAAGAACAAATAGCAATGTTCTTTCATAAGGAAAATGTCTCCCTCCTGTGAGAGCCCAGCAGTAACCTTTCTTGCCCCAAAGGAGTTCTAAGGAGTTGGTATGTCTGCTCCCAGAAGAATTGCAGTTTATTAAGCAGGCTGAGCCCATACACATTTATAACAGTGTGTGGGCATATGTGTGTGTGTGTGTATGCAAATAACAGAAAAAGATTTGAATATCTACATAATGGTTTGTTGGAGATCTACTGTCTATTAAGTGGTTTTTAATTTTGTCTCAGGAGATATAGCTCTCTGCTGTATTGTTCAGCAAGTTTCCCTGCCATATCTACAGATGTTAGGCTAAAAAGAGTATCTTTCTACCTTCACAGAATGGAAGTGTGGAGACCATGTGCCCTACTTTCCAAATGTCAGTCTTATTTGAAGGTGTGAGAAGGTATCCAAACCAAGGGCTCATTCTGAGAACTTGCTAACCCCAGCACAAAGATATTAAACATTTTACAGGGCATATATCCTCATTGTGTCACCTTCAAATCATCCTGAACCTACCAGAGGCAGTTTAAAGGCATGCTTAGCTGTTCCACTTTTAAAGTAGTCTTTCCCCTGTTCTCTTAAAATAACTCTTGTTCTATGAACATTCTGCAATGCCTCATTGATAAATGTTAAAGTTAGGGGCTGAAATCTGACAGCTGGTATTGGTTGCATACTCCTTCATATCCCATGGCTGGGGACTGCTCTCCATGGCCCTTTGGGTTTTGACTGCTGGAAATGCCAGATGCTTGGTTCCTGCCAATATGCATGCCTGCATAATGCTTGACTGGGCACATGGGTTCCTTAGCTCAGTTTAGAACAGTTTTAGAAATTAGATGTAAATCAGCAAAGTGAGCCAGGTTCTGTCAATCATCTCTTCCAAACAAGTGCATCACAGATTTTCTGTTGCTTCTACTGACAAAGGGTTTCATATGGCTGCATTTTCTATTGGTTTTACTACTTTGGGAGGGTGGATTTAGCATACTCTTACATTGCACTGAGCTATGTCTTGATGCCACTAGCTGTGCCCATTTACGGCCATCACTGTCATTCCTTTGCAGCACTTGTGATATAAGGGAGCTGTATTGAATAAATATTTATTTTTTCAACAATATTGAAAAAAAAAATCTGCCTGTTTTCCTTTTAGTTCAACCGAAGGTTGCGTGAAAGAAGCAGGAAGCCATGAATTGGATAATGACCTGCCAGAAGAACTCCACAGTTGATGCCTAGCTACACACATAACCTATCAGGACAGCTATACTATAAATGCCTATTCAGTACAGGTAGTCCTCGACTTACGATTGCAATTGAGCCCAAATTTTCTGATGCTAAGTGAGACAGTTGTTAAGTGAGTTTTGCCCCATTTTACAACCTTCCTTGCCAAAGCTGTCAAATGAATCACTACAGTTGTCAAGTTAGTTACATGATTGTAAAGTGAATCTGTCTTCCCCATTGACTTTGCTTGTGAGAAAGTGGCAAAAGTGATCACATGATCCCAGGACACTGCAACCATCATAAATATGAGCCAGTTGCCAAGTGTCCAAATGTTAATCACGTCACCGTGAGGATGCTGCAACAGTCACAAGTATGAAAAATGGTCATAAGTCACTTTTTCCAGTGATGTAACTTCAAACGGTCACTAAATGAAAGGTTGTAAATTGAGGACTACTTGTAGTCTTCCAGAAGAGTGCTAGACGTATGTTTAAAGCTCTACTCAAACACTGCTACACCTTTGTTCTGAAATATTCCAAGTGAGAGGTTACCAGCATGGATAGCCTCTGCCTCAGCAACCTGTCATTCATATAGTTTGAAAGGTGGCTAAAGGCACCACCCCAGATAACAACTCATAGTCACTCAAGCCTACCCTATCACACATTACAAAGGGTTTTTGTAAGTGCCGAGTACTACCCTTATCACTCAGACAGTAGAAAATCAGCTAACAGAGCACAAATTCTGCTAATATATTTTTCACTTGTTTCAAGGATGAAAGGAATGGATGCTAACAGGGTCAGGAGGAGGAGTCCCAAGTCTGTTTTAAGGATGTCCACAGTAATAGCCACCATGTTTCTAGAAAGAAGATTTCTTGCACAAAGCACTGCTCACTTATATCTTTTTCTTCATCAATCACTTTTTATGAAAGGAATAAGGTCAGAAAAAGAGGAAAAATATGGCTGTATTACAAGTGGAAGATAATGTTGTCTAGACACTATGCATTAAGGTTCAACAAATTAAAAAAAGTGATCACATTAAAAAAATGCTTTCTTTGGACAAAACGATGAAAATATGTTCCTCGGTGATGAGATATAATTTTATAGAATAGAATAGAATAGAATAGAATAGAATAGAATAGAACAGAACAGAACAGAACAGAACAGAACAGAACAGAACAGAATAGAATAGAATAGAATAGAATAGAATAGAATAGAATAGAATTCTTTATTGGCCAAGTGTGATTGGACACACAAGGAATTTGTCTTGGTGCATATGCTCTCGGTATACATAAAAGAAGAGATAAATTCATCAAGAATCATAAGGTACAACACTTAATGAAAGTCATAGGGAAACAGTCAATATAAATCTTAAGGATTCCAGCAACAAGGTTACAGTCATACAGTCATAAGTGGGAGGAGATGGGTGATAGGAACGATGAGAAGATTAATAGTAATGCAGACTTAGTAACTAGTTTGACAGTGTTGAGGGAATTATTTGTTTAGCAAAGTGATGGCGTTCGGGAAAAAAATGTTCTTGTGTCTAGTTATTCTGGTGTGTAGTGCTCTATAGCGTTGTTTGGAGGGTAGGAGTTGAAACAGTTTATGTCCAGGATGCAAGGTGTCTGTAAATATTTTCACAGCCCTCTTTTTGACTCGTGCAGTATACAGGTCCTCAATGGAAGGCAGGTTGGTAGCAATTGTTTTTTCTGCAGTTCTAATTATCCTCTGAAGTCTGTGTCTGTCTTGTTCGGTTGCAGAACCAAACCAGACAATTATAGAGATGCTGATGACAAACTCAATATTTCCTCTGTAGAACTGTATCATCAGCTCCTTAGATAGTTTGAGCTTTCTGAGTTGGCACAGAAAGAACATTCTTTGTTTTTCTTTTTTTTATGACGTTTTTGATGTTGGGTGTCCATTTTACGTTGTGAGATATGATAGAACCTAGAAATTTGAAGGTCTCTACTGTTGATACTGTGATGTCTAGTATTGTAAGAAGTGGTAATATGGGAGGGTTTCTCCTAAAGTCCACAAACCATTTCTATGGTTTTGAGTGTGTTCAGTTCCAGATTGTTCTGGTCACACCATGAGGCTAGTTGTTTAACCTCCCATCTGTACGCGGATTCAACATTGTCTCGAATGAGACCGATCACTGTTGTGTCATCTGCGAACTTCAGTATTTTAACAGATGGATCGTTTGAGATGCAGTCATTAGTATAGAGAGAGAAGAGAAGTGGAGAGAGCTCACAGCCTTGTGGGGCCCCTGTGCTAATTGTAAAGGTATCTGATGTGATTCTGCTTAGCTTCACCTGCTGCTTCCTGTCTGTTATATAAAAATATAATTTTATTTGAATTATAACTTGGATTTCAATTGAACGTTTATATGGTTAACATATATAGAAATATTAATGCTAATCTGCATCTTCTCCATTGTCGTTGCATTCTTTTTGGTGGCACACAAGCGGCCATCACCCAAAAATAAAGCAAAGGACCCAGACAAAGCAGAAATAAGTGGAAGGAATAAGAGACAGTAATGCTGAAGAGAAAATGGGAAGCTGACATGATTAAAATGGTAGCGGATTAGAGATGTCGTCAATCCATTATTACTAAAAGTCCAGAAGTAAGTCCAAAGATAAAACAAATGAGACATAACTTTATTCCATTAGGACAGAAGAAAAGCAGTACTGTATGCTCATTAGCCTCTTTTCTGGCAAGTGTTCTTGAAATTAATTCATAATTTTGGACTATTCCACCACAAACAATACAAAAAAAATCATATTATTGTGGAAACTCTGTGACTTTGGATTCTGGCAAGAATAAGATGATAAAGAGAATGATAAGGCATTGATTTCATTTTCTCTGGTGGCAAATTGGAGCGTAGTTGCTTCAAATGCATATGGATATCTGCTAGCGCAAGATTGCTGATGGATATCCTGGAATCCCCTTAGGGCCAATGAAATAAGATGAGAAACAAAATTATTCACATTTGTTCATTTTTATGATGCAATAGACCCATTTGGAATGGTAAAAGCATGTTTAAAACTGTGTGTTTACCACAAATAAAACTTAACTTGTTCAAGCTATTTGCATTAGCCCCTAAAATAAACTTCACTGCTTTTTGTCTTATGTATCCATGAATGAATGAATGTTACTCTGGCCATTTTTATTTTATTTATTATAAACACTTTAATACAATGAAATAATTAACAATTAATTAGCAATAAATTAAAATATTTTCTTACACTACTGAATTTTTAAAATTTGCAACACTAAAATAGTGAAAGTTAAAAACTATTAATGGATAAGTCATTTTATCGAATTATTTCTTAGGATTACAATACAAGTCCTAATTCATCAGCTTCTATGAGTTCAGTAATATTATCATCATGAAGCAATCCACTTGCATGATGAAGGTTATGGATCATAATTTATCATGATGATCCAATGTGGGTTGGGAGATAAGATTTTTTTCAATTTCCCAATCTAGGGTTAATAAAAAGTTTGACTGGTTTGATGTCACAAACTGGCTGACAGAGGATTAAATCCTGCATCTCTGCACCCATAGATCAACAGTCTCTCTTGTAGTAACATAGGAAAAATCCTAAAATAATTATGTAACTAAATCTGATGTTCCTTAAGGTTCCTTAAGGGACCTCTGTCTTCAGAATTTTGCTACATACCAGATAATTTTTTGTATCCTTAAGTTTATGGAGATTCTCAGTTATCGGGGTAATGGTTGTCCCCAAAGTGTTTTTCCTTGAAGATGTTTTGCTTCTCATTCAAGAAATTTTTCCACTTCAGTTTTTATCCTTATTTTTAAGAAAATGTTTTAGATAAGTGTAATCTGGCATATTTTATCAATGTCTGTGGGTCAAGCCTTGTAATTTGTTGTTGTTGTTAGTTGCGAAGTCGTGTCTGACCCATTTAGAACCCATGGACAACGTTCCTCCAGGCCTTCCTGTCCTCTACCATCCTCTGGAGCCCATTTACCAATAAGTTCACACCTACTGCTTCAGTGATTCCATCCAGCCATCTCATTCTCTGTCGTCCCCTTCTTCTTTTGCCCTCAATCTTTCCCAGCGTTAGGCTTTTCTCCAGTAAGTCCTTCCTTCTCATTAGGTGGCCAAAGTATTTGAGTTTCATCTTCAGAATCTTGCCTTCTAAAGAGCAGTCAGGGTTGATCTCCTCTAGGGCTGACTGGTTTGATTGCCTTGCAGTCCAAGGGACTCGCAGGAGTCTTCTTCAGCACCATTGTTCAAACACCTCAATTCTTTGGTGCTCAGCCTTTCTTATGATCCAACTTTCACAGCCATACATTGCAACTGGAAAAACCATAGCCTTGACTATACGAGCCTTGTGGTAGAAAATTAAATTTTAGCCAAATATTACACATCCTCAAACAGATGTTAATCTTGGGCAGACCTAACTTCAGCCCTAACCCTAACCCCCTTTGTAAAACTGGGGGTGGGCATGGCCAGCGGGTGTCTGAAAAATCATGCCACGGTAGTTAAAACATGCCACCTGCTCCTATTTCTCCCGGCTGCAATTTTACTTCAGGCTTTGGGTCTTTCTGAGAGCATCATAACATTTGCTTTGTTGTGAGTCAATCTGAAGTGGTAATTCAAATAGAAGAGGAAGAAGGAATGAAAGACTCCATTAGTCTCTTGGGGTCAATGACAAAATAATTGCTATCTGCATATCTGCAATGTTTGGTGGATGGTGTTCTTTTGTGAAACAACCAGTTAAAGAATCTATAGAAACATTGAATAATACAGGGGCAACATTGCAGACTAGTTTGATTCTTCACCTTGTAGGGTCAAGTTCAGAGATTTGCACTCTTGTATTAGCCCTTCCAATTGGCAAACGAAAGCTCAAGAACATATTGGTTGGGAACATGTGGAAGAGGCCTTCATCCTGCAGTGGATAGATAATGGCTAGAATGATGATGATTATACTCTACCTAAAGATGAATATTTTTAGGTAGAGATAAGCAGTCATTGGGCCTGTGAGCTTTCCCCATGCTATATTTTAGGAGATATTATTATAGGCCTCTAAAAGTCAATAAATATGTCATACGGAACACATCTTTTTGTGTTTTTATCCATTAAATGCTTCAACAACAATCCTTCCTCTACTCTACTGCAGTCTTCTCTGAAGCCTGCCTGTTGAAGAGTGAGAATAGGTTACTTCCATCCAATCTGTGATTTTCCACATATAGCTTGCTTAT
This sequence comes from Arizona elegans, assembly GCA_022577455.1. Classification (NCBI taxonomy): domain Eukaryota; kingdom Metazoa; phylum Chordata; class Lepidosauria; order Squamata; family Colubridae; genus Arizona; species Arizona elegans. The sequence goes on along the minus strand of JAKOOJ010000002.1, from coordinate 104,130,968 downwards.
AATAATAAGTGAATTACCTGCCAAGATGTTGAGGTAAATCTCTCCTTCTTAAAATTGACACTATTATGATGAAATCCCACTCTTTGGCTAGTCTGATTGTTTGTTCTACATAGATAAATAAGAGAGCCAAGATTCCCCTATTTTTTTTATCAATTAAATGTAGTCCTGGGGCCATTCTGGGTTTTAGCTATATAATCCAATTAGCCACTTCTGACACGGAGACCTGTTGCCAGTATAGAGAGGTCCAAAAGCCAACTCCTTGGAGAAGATTTATTAACTTACTCTGGTTAAAATTCAGAGAACTCCCACCCAAGATGTAGAAAGCAGAAATCAAATCCCAGAAAGTAAAGGTCTCACTTGATTCCACTGATGTTATCAACTGTTTCCACTAGCAGTTATAGCATTCCTCTATTATGATGCAATTAAAGCTTTTGTACTCTAAGACCAACTGAAAAGACTTTACTTCGTAAGAATTATAATATAAACTGCTACCTGCTCTCTCAGCCTCAATGCAATCATGATCAAAATAGGATTTTCTTCCTTTTCCCAAATTGTCCAGCAATCTTCAAAGGCTAACACCTTGCAATGAGCCAGTACATTTATGCCAAAATGTTTACCTTGAAGGAGTCTAATCAAAGTGAGTTCTGATTCCAGCTCCTTTTCCTAAAGACATTAATTTTCCTTGATCAGCTCAATTATTGGGCCCTAATGTCTACCCTCTTCTCAGGTTACTACTATTGTTTGTATATAAATTTTGCTCCATTGGAAGTAACTTAAGAGCAATGGCAAGTGGTCCTTGCGTAGCCAACCATCCACCTGAAATCTATGAAGCAATTGCAATGGACTGAGGGAGATGGCTACATAAAGGTAATCTTGCTTACATATGCCCAAAATTTATAATCCCATGGATGGCTCTTTTTTATAGTCCCATTCAAATCCAATAGATCTACACTGCTGAATGCTTAGCAGTGTTAGACCAACATAAGTACTTCTTAACTTGTCAGGCTTATGCCGTAGCAAGGGAGATACTTCTGCTGAATTGGTGGAGAGGAGGCATTGAAATAATTTTGCATTGGAACCTCACTGAGACCCATTCTATCATAAAAATCACCCCCATGACTTTAATGGCATAGGACCTGGGTATTTGTGGGACTGCCTTCTACCGCCGATAGCCTCCCACTGACCAGTACGCTCCCACAGAGAGGGACTCAGCCAGGCAATGTCAACTGGCGACCCCCAGGGGGAGGGCCTTCTCTGTGGCAGCTCCTGTCCTCTGGAACGATTTGCCCTTGGAGATACGAAGGATATCGGATCTCTAGGTCTTTCACTGTGCCCTAAAAACTTTTCTTTTCCATCAAGCAGGGCTGGCGTGAACCCCCCCCCCCTTTTTTTTTTTAGCTTTTTAAATTGTCAATGGGTTTTAGTTTGAATGTTTTAAATTCTGGGCCAAAGTCATGTAATTCTTTTAAAAAATTTAAATTTTGTATTGGTATGTGTTTTAGTTCTGGCTGTGCCCTGAGTCCACTAGGAGAAGGGCGGTATACAAATTGAATAAAATAAATAAATAAATAAATAAATAAATAAATAAATAAATAAATAAATAAATAAATAAATAAATAATGTGCCTTAGATTTATTTTCTAAATTATCTTCAGATATTTTAGTACATGGGACTAAAGGCAACTAATTTGAAGTTTAATACTGGGGAGGAGATGGAGGGAGAGATACTTTAATTAGCAACTATTGTACAGCAATTAAGTTTAATTAATTCTGTAACTGCATACATCTTCAGTGTGGGCAGCTTAGGACATATGGCACATTTTTCCACCAGTGCATCTTTTACTTGCATTTACACAGCATAGTAAGGAGACTGAATAATATGCATTTAAATATAATTTCCACTTATAACCAGACCCCCCTGAACAGTACAACAACTTGTTATATAGTTTATAAAGCTGATGATTTGATTTATGTTCTGATATTCTAAGTCATTGAATTTATGATGGTTCATTTTTCTTTGGAGATTGGTAAATTTACAGGATTTGCTCCAGTGGTGGGTTGCCCCTGGTTCGCACCGGTTCTATAGAACTGGTAATAAAACTGGCGGGAGGCTCCACCCACTGACCCTGACATCATGAAAATGCTTCTGCACATGCACGCGGCCCCATTGCGAACCGGTAGTAAAGGTAAGTAAAACCCACCCCTGATTTGCGCCATCTGAAATGAACCATTGTCACATGTGATAAACAGCTGGAAAGATTTCTGGTTGCATTCTAAGGGAATGATGATACTTTTTGCATCTTCTTGCGTATGTGCTTCCACTGGAGACTCACCCTTCCGATCATGCTTATCCTTTGAGTCGGTTCTATTTGTTATTTCTATCAAGCTCTTATTGTTATTGTTCCCATATTCTCTTAGCATTTGTTAATTGCCAAGCCATATCATCTGACACAGGAGGTATTCTATTGTATCTCTCTGAATATCTCTTTCTTATTGTATTTTGTCCCAAGACTTTTTAGTGTTGGACAAATTAAACTGCATTAATTTGAGAACATTTACAAGAGTCATCTATTTGTGTTGCTAACTCAATAAACACTACAGGATAGGTCTCCTCTGTGTAGTTCTGAAATATCATTACTTTGTCTTCACTTCTTGAGGTTATGGAAGAATAGTCCATCTCAACTTCCTCACAAGCTGATAGTACCACACCATTATGTCTCCTTTTATTTACTGATGTTCTGGATTTGTCATCTCGGTACTTAATTGCATTAATGCCTCTGCCAATTTAAAACTCCAATTTATTAATGACTAGTCTAAAAGCTTCTGGGGTCAGGATTATATGTTTGTCATGATCTTAGGCAAGTGTATATTTCTAAATAAAGTATGGACTGTACTAGCCAATTCACAAGTTTATTTTTTTAAGAATGCCTAGATACTTCATCTGAGACTCAGAGGTGTTCTTCAGAATAATGACACTGAAAAATTTAGCTCTGCAACATGCCTGTTTCTTATTTTAAAAAACTGAATCTTACAACTAATTTCAATTAGTTGGTAAGAAAATTCATACCAAGGGTCCAGGGCACATTTGCACCCATAAATACAAAGACAAATTTAAGACAAATCCAATCTACTTTGAAAGACAGATTAACTAATTTAGCCATTTGTGCTGAAAAGGTACAGTAGCTGGTTGGAAAATATCAGGAGGCATTCTATTAATTGATCATCTTCTTTAAAAGGTGGGAGAAACATGAACATCTTTTTGAGTATTTGATTAATTCATGCTTCAATAGATGAAATAATAGTGAATCAGAAAAAAAAGAACATCTTATTTCATTTCTTTTATATGGATTATATGGCCTCTTATTTGGAAGAAAATGTCCCCAGTTCTAAACATATGATTTGTCTTGCCTGATGAACTTCTCTGTATAGCCTTGAGGCTCTAATTCACGTGAGCTTCAAAGAGGATATCATTGTGCCATGTAACTCTGAAATAATCAGATGAAATGTAGGGCACCTTACAGTGTATAATTAATAGAAAATTATAAATAGATCATTTGCCATGCAGAAACAAATTACATTTTTTATTTCTCTATGAAAATTATGGGTCAACAAAGCCCCGTATATTTCTTTGCATTTATTCTGTTGGCATCCTGCCAAGAGAATATTTGAGCTAGAATTATGGATCTTCATTTTCTCTTTGGTGATTTGCTATATATGGTACTTTATAATATTTTTTTTAATTTGGTGTTTCTAAAAGAACTGAAAGACTCCTCTGTATCATGTCCAAAAAGGAACAATGTCAGACAATATGAAATGAAATAATGCATCTACAGGAGCCAATTTTAAGCTCTATCAGTTTAGACTAATATTATTATTTTAGTTGAAAAGGACTAAAAAAGAGATCATGCTAGTTTAGAAGTATGGGATTTATTGTTCAACGCATCTGGAAAGCATCAAGATAGGAAAAGTTATGATATTATGGGTTTATGGAATTATGAATTTAGCATTGAAAAGATTTCATGCCTAGAGGCATTTGATTGGCTTTAGGGAGAAACAATATGTGAAATTAAATGGGTATTCATCTGGTGTAGGCATGCAGTTCTTAAGTAGGAGGACATCAGGAAATAAAAGCTCAGGAATTGAATAGGGAGAACTCTACCTCCATCCATATTCCAAATCTTTTACTGACAATGGTGCCAGAAAATTTACAAAAATATCCTCACAATCGTGAGATATTGCAAAACTGTTTTCTTGAAAGAAATGATTTTTAAGGCTGTGGCTTCAGTTTTATAAACAGAGTTCATTAAATACAAAGAATTTGTCATCCTTGATCTTCAACAGATTTTAAGGAGGCAGATTCTTTCCATTTTATGGGGATAGTACAAGCTTGTAACAGACAGTCATCTTCTGTGCTGGATAAATCTAGTAAAGAAATATGCTACGTGGCATTAATGCAAAATTATTCCTGTTCTGATTCCCACCAACTGCATTGAAAATCAGTTACTTTCAAATAAGTACAATTTTTTTTAAAAAAATGTTGGCACGTGCTAAACCTCAAAGATGAGCTAATTGCTTTTGTCCATTAGGAGAAGCCTAAAAGAAAAATCTATTCACTAGAGTAATGATTCCGTCTGAAACAGAGAAGCAAGTGAACAGGGCAGCAGTGGAGGCTGCTGATAGCTGAAAGCTGGTAGGCGAAAGTGTCAAACAAAGAACTCTTCAGAAAACAATATTGATCTGAGTAAGAGGAAGGATGGTGAAGTGCTTGAAGACAATGAGACTTTCCCAAAGAATACTTCCTATGTTGCTTTTAAAAAACATGTTTTGGTAAAAATATTTTTAAATATTTTTAAAAAATATTTGAAAGTGACACTTTAAATGCTTACAAAAGCAGTATAGTGATGCTTTTATTATTATACTAATTGTAAATTGATATTACACATATGTATTGGCTTTACCCTTTTGAGTCAAGGCTACAAAAGCAGACTGAAGACTAGACTGAAATGTCAGGCTTACATTTACTAATATTTATCATTCCTTACATTTCATCTTTCTTTCAAGGAGCTCAAGGTGACATAAAAGTATTCTCTTATCACTTAATTCTCATAATAACAATTAATGAAGTGCTTTGGGCTGGGAGACTGATTGGTCCAAATTATCCAATAGGCTTCCTTGTCTCAGGTCATCCTCATGAATATCCAGATTCTGTTCATGAGATAGTATATAGTTTCTTTAGATAATCACATTGCCATAAATTTCATGCAGATCATACTATCGGAGATGGGAGGTAGGGTTTTAAGACACTTCTATCCTAAGGTTTTTAACATCCTAACATAATAGGGTACATGTGAGAGAAGGCTGTATAGTAGTACAATTGATTAAAAGTTCAGCATCATTGGAAAGGCAAGACAAAATAACAACACAGCATTACATAATATAGAAGATAGGTTCTTCTACTACCTGCTAAATAATGCAAATTGACATCTAAATTGTTTTATCAGTGTTTAAAATTCCATAGAAAGCTTGCAATTGTTAGAAAATTGCTGTTTTCTTTCTACAACCTAATAAAAGGTTGCTAATGACTTCTACCAATTAGATGCTCGTAGTCCCTTTAGAGGATCCTATCTATTAACCTCAGTTTTTCTTAAAAAGAGGGACTTGTTCTTTCCTTAAACATTTGTTTACATTTAATAGGTTAGATTACTGTTGTAATAGAAACAATCAGCCAACTTCCAATTTAAAGCACCAATTTATGAAATTGTTGGGTTTAATAGCTAAATTAGATAAGGATTATTTTTCTGTTGATAATCATGATTATCAAACTAATCCAAACTGTTTCTCATCACACATGACCTTTACCTGTGAGCAAGAAATGTAGAACAAGAACTTAGAGGCATTTTGTTGCACATCAAATTTTATCCTAAATATTCTATATTTATATGACTAAGTGATTTTACTGAGAGAGCAGAAATATTCAGAAACCTCCGAGTAATTGTAAAGAGAACTGAAAGTTAGTTTATGGGAATCAGAAGAACTTATTTAATCAGGGTCTGGAAAATGTACCATCTGTCTTCCCACACACACAGGGCACAATTGTAACAGCATGTCTGAACTGTCTAGGTGTTTAGAGCACAGACAGATTGTTCTTTCCTGTCCTACAAATGGCATGGCTAATCACATGGTCACACAGACATTTTAGATTGGATTTGGCATTTTTCTCCACCTATTGAGTCCTTCCCAAGGACCTGGGATAAGCAGATATCCTGTCTTGGAACAGGATGTAAGTTGTTCCAAGTAAAATTGCCTTTTGAAGTGATGGTGATCTTGTCAATGCTGATAGAACACCAGCACTGTTCTAATGGTGCTCCAGTTATTTTGGGATTGCGCCCAGGGCACTCTTCACTAATCTTTGCTTTCTTTTACCACTGCCATTCTACTATTTGCAGGTCTTTATATTTTGTTACTTTCTTCAGGTTTTTTTCTTCTCTCCTGCTGTCTCCAGGTATTGCCATGTCCGCTATCCAGACTTTTTTCTCTTTCTTATTGACCATTGTTAAGTCTTACTGTTATGTGGCAGTTCTCCTCCTCCATTATTTCCTGGAACATTTATTTTCCTTTTTTTAATCCCCACACCGGTACCGTTTTGACATTTGTGCTACGCTCACTAAGGTGTTGTGGTATAAATTCTTAAGGCCAGCAATTGGCTTTGTATTTTTGCCTTGTTGGAACCAATAGATGCCTACAAAAGTTAAGATTTTCTACTTCAATTCCCTCCATCCTCTGAACCAGCAACTATTACCTGAATCTAAATTTAGCTTTATGAATAACTGCTCCATTTTAATCTAACACGTTTCTGGCTGTGCATACAAGAATATGATGCTTTCCTTTGACAGAGGCTGGGCAAGGACCTATTTATATATGCACAAATAGGAACTTCAGTTACCTCTAGAGAGAATTATTTAAAACAGGGATGTCCAAACTTTTAAGACCTGTGGGCATTAATTCCCAGAATTCCCCAGCCAGACATACTGGCTGGGGAATTCTGGGAATTGAAGTCTATAAGTCTTAAAGTTGCCAAGATTGGACAACCCAGTTTAAAACATTCCAGAGCCAAGTGTTTTTGTAGGAAGCCCCACCCAAATACAAAGTTCATGTGTCATGAAGAAACCTCCTGTCCTTTACCTCAGTTTCATTTTGACAGCTGCAGCAGTCTAAGAAATTCTCTTATATTTTGCTTGTTCTTGCTTCTTTCCTTGTGACCTTTATTTTCTGGATTAACGATGTTTCACAATCCAAAAAACATGCAGGAGTCAGTTTCTTTAAACCTAAATTTACTTCTATAGCTACAGTATTCATCTCATAGTTTCCCTTACTTTATCACATTAAACTTACGATTTGGTAAAAACTTTTTGTAATTGCACATATATCTGGGATGAAAAGTAAATGTACTTTTCTTTTGCATTTCTCAAGCAACAACACAATGCCAGATATAAATTCTGCTTTTCAAGATCTGGTTTAGTCTACAATTAATTTTAATGAAGGCATTATACCACTTCCTGGCAATTAAATATTACAATCAACATATGAGTATGTTTGGTTTGTCAGTTTGGTTTGTCTTTTTTTTATATATTGGCAGTTTGCATGAAGTAAAAGATTAATTTCAACTCTATTTTCTACCTTCCATTAAAGGTTCCTCTTATATCAACCATTATTTCTCATGTTATATGAAGGGGATTGCATCTCATTTCAATATTTTCAAAACGGTAAACTATTGGAGCTAAGAATGTTTACAGCTTAAAGAATACAAGTAAAATTACGCATTAAAATTAGAACATGCTTATTTTAAAAAGTCCAACTTCATCCAAACACTAAATGCAATTTTCTGTGAGAAGCAAAACAACTATTCTAAGCTCTTATTCCAAAATTTCCTGCATCTGGTGATACAGATCATTTTACAAGTTGTGAATAATTCCTGTTGCTCAGACATCTTCACACATGAGCATTTGATCTTCAATTTGGCTTCCTTTTCTCCATTGCTCACTCTCAGCATGTATCCTATTCTTGTGTCCAGAGTGAACTCATTTTACTGCTTAATCCCAGGAAATGTGGATAACCATGAGGTGTGGAAGGCTAATGTGCAATGGAAGCAAATAAGAGCATGCTGATATATTAATTCAGTCTATAGATCTCAGTCTATAGATCTCAACAAATAACTTTTAGAGGGAGTCCAATGTGGCCTAGAAAAAAAAATCTACTTTTCCCCTCAAGAAAGAATATGTCCTTGTCCTATGTGTTATGAATTTTTTTAAAAAAAATGATTTATATGCCACCCTTCTCCGGAGACTCAGGGCGGCTTACAGTGCGTTAAGCAATAATCTTCATACTTTTGTATATTTATACAAAGTCATCTTATTGCCCCCACAAACTGGATCCTCATTTCATCTACCTTAGAAAGGATGGAAGGCTGAGTCAACCTTAAGCCTGGCGAGATTCGATCTTACTTTAATTGCAGACATCTGGTGTTAAATTACATTTATTTATTTATAAATTATTTATATAGCATCAAGCAATGCTGTTATGCCTATTCTACAGGAAAAAAAAAACAAGTAACACGGAGTTGTTCATAAGGTATGAATCTTCAAAGGCATAAAGGAGTGATGGTGAACCTTTTTGGCACCAAGTGCCCAAACCAGAATGTGCATGTGCCAGAGTGCCGGAAACCCAAAGGCCAGCTGGCCAATGCACATGTGCACACCAGCCACCTGGTCTTTGGGTTTCCGGCACATGCAGGCACACCAGCCAGCTGGTCAATTCAATTCAAACCTTTATTGTCAGAGTACAACATGTGCACAATGAGATTGACTGAGCCTCCCTTCATACACCCCCCCCCCCAACACAATACAACTCACAGTGAAAGACAAAAAAAAAAAAATCCCTAACCCAGTGAATCCTACAAACAAACACTCAGTCCTATTGCACCATGTGAACTTATTGCACGCCTTGCCAGCCCCGCAAGTCAATCGTACTATGTTGCTGTAGAGTTATTTTTCATTCAGGAGTCTGACAGCCCACAGATAAAAACTGTTCTTCGGCCTGTTTGTGCAGCTGCCTGTGCTTCTATATCTCCTTCCAGATGGTAGGAGAATAAAGAAGGGCTGACCAGGGTGTGAGTCGTCCCTGAGGATTTTCCTCACTCTTCTAAGGCAGTGAGCCCTAGCAATGTTGTCTAGTGGTATCAGGGCACAGCCCACAATGTTTTGTGCTGTGCTCACCACCCTCTGTAATGTCTTTCTATCCGCCGCTGGTCTTTGGGTTTCCAGCACTCTGGCGCTACCAGGTGGCTGGCGCGCATGCGCGTGCCGGAAACCAGAAGAACAGCTGGCAAAAGCATGCCTGCCCACAGAGAATTTTCTGCATGCCACCTCTGGCACACATGCCATAGGTTCGCTATTAAGGGCATAGAGCAATATAAATACAAAAATAATTAGATGAATCTCTACTGAATATGGTTGTTCATCTGAGCACTGAATATAGATAGAGGCTCAGAGGTTCTCTTCCTTCAATTACAGAGAAAATGTATGCATTGTTCCACAATTATGTCCAACAATATTACCAGAATTCATAGAGCCACCACTTGTATCCATTTAAATAGACTTAACACAAGTTGATAACCTCCAGATGTGTTGGAGGAGAAATTATAGAATTGTAGTCTAACACTTCCAGGGAGTTAGAAAGGACTAATTTAGAACTTTCTATCAACATGGGTTTGCTTTTTTTCTTGGAGGGTTTTCTTTTGGGGGGGGTGACTGTTTTATTTCTTTTCTGCACTTTTCTTTCCTTCCATCCATGCTTTTTAGCTTCTGCACTGCAACTCCTTTTTTTTCTCAATTCATAAGGAGCTGAAAGAGGCTACTTCTGCAGTTCATTTAATAGCTCACTTGGTTGCCATGGGAACTACAATGTTCAAAGTTTATTTTCCCTCTCTGACCTGATATTACACTGAATATTTTAATAAAAGCACACACAGACATATGCACACATCGGTGCACCGCAAGAGTTTTAATCACAGTTCTTCTCCAGAAGTTTCATCTCTTAAGGGAAAAGAAACCAAGTTTAAGTCAAGTAAATAAACTGCATTTTTGGTCTTATGAGCTCTCATTTAATGCTGTTTTCAGAATTTTTTGTATAACATTGAACACTGCCTGTGTCATCAAATAGTCTCTCCCTTTAACATTATTTTTAAACACCTTAAACATAATATAGAGAATTATGCCGTATGCAGCCAACAAATGCTCTTCTTTAACATTTTATTTATTTAAAACATTTAAATATCTGCCCATCTTATACCGATCTATGGGCAGTTCCCAATCAAGAATTGAAGGAAAAATGTAAAAAAATATTTAAAAGCGTTAAAAGTGTAAACATGAAAAACAAAAACCTGGTGCCAAGTCAAGCTTCCAACATGGAGTCATCTCATCTTATCCTTGGGGGGCGGGCGGGGACTAGGTCTTCAGTGCCTTCTGGGAAACTAGAAGATTAGAGGCCTGCTGAACTTCAGGGGAGAGAGTGTTACATAGAGGCGGGACTGCTATGGAAAAGCACACTCCTCATTAGATAACAATATTTGGGGAAGGGACTAGGAGTGTGCCTAGTCTATCTAACCTGATAGAATATATAGATGTTCTTACGGAAAGGCAATCCCACAGATGATCTTATCCCTGTGCCATAGAGGGCTTTAAATGTTATACACACCGGCACCTTTTAACAGTTTATTATTAACTGCCGCCCCTTAATCTTTTTCAGCCTTATATACACTTTAAAATTGGCAAAGAATTCTGCATATGTAAGAAAGATTACTATCAACAGTCTGGAAGACTTTTTCAAGAAAGTATAGAATGCTCTTTAGAGATGGAAACTGATGTGTGACAACAAATCTCGAACGAAGTTGAACTCCACACAGCAAATGTTGAGAAACTGATCCATTAATTATAATATTACCCTTTTCAAAGGCTTAGCAGAGAATGGAGTAAGATTATAAAAGAGCTCATAACATGTAGATAGTTGGATTTAATTTTATCATATAACACGAGTAGATTACAAAGGAATTGAATTTACCTTCTTACTCAAGAGGCTCAACAGCACGAATATTTCTGCATTTAGAACAAAAGGGTAGAAGAGGGAGGTTATGCACTTTGATACGTAGCCTCTCAAATCTTCTATTTAGAAACAGCAAATATCTATTTGATTGGAACTGACCTACACATACAGGTTTTCACACTATCCCTAAAATATGGCCCCAGTATTGTAGGGTATATGTGAGGGAGAAAAAAAGGAGGACGAAAGAGTACATTGGCCATACCCTGCAACGAGACTTTTTAATTAACAACAAAAGAAAGCACTGAATTGATTAATCAACTAAACACTGATTAATCTTAAAAGTATGAGGACATGCACAATTAAATCAGAAGCATTATATAATCAACAAAATTAACAACTGTAACAATTGTTATAGTTGTAACAACTGTAACAACTGAGGCAGACAGACATTTTTTCCTGAGTTAAAACTGAAGGCAAATTCAACTCTTATGCCTAAAAACATCGTTACTTGGTAACCATGTCTCATCACGCAGCTTTTCTGAGGGCAAATAATAATGCTGCATCTTTTTGCTGGGAGTGACTGAATAATCTAATTACACCAATACAGAGGCAGAACAGAGCTACAGAGGATGATCTAAAATGTGGTAGGTGGAAATAGAATCTAGATATATAGATGTAGATTCTGGTCTGTGGATAGCTGTTTGGGTTCCCAGTTTTTTTTTTACTATTCCATTTATTGTTTCTGAATAACACTGGTAGTTGTGTTAAGACCCATGCATTTACACCTGCATAGATTTGAGGAATTAATGTTTTTAAGATTGGGTTAGCTATGAGGCCCATGAGCTTAAATTACAGTAATTTTTAGAATTGATTTAAAAATTGAAATATGAATTTAATTAGGCAGGAAGAACAATAACTGAACAAGCAAGTGGTGAACTCTTAACTCTCTATACAATCTGTCCAAATCTTAATATCTAATCGATATGAAATATGAATCCAAGGAGCAGATCTCTCTATAACTTAACCCAATAAGAATCAAAATTGAGGTGAATTCAATCAAATTTGTCTGCAAAGAACTATGGAAATTGCTTACAATATGCCTTTTCAGCTAGGATGAGATAGGCTAATTTGGTTAATAACATTCTTTTTTTTTTTTTTTGCATTTAGATTTATTTATTTTATTTTTTTTCCAATTTTTATTTATAAGTATAAACTAAACAGAACAATGAAACATACAAAACATATAAACACCCATTTCAATACATGTCCAGTTTGTCGCAACTGTAATATACATTTCTCTTTGTATTTTGACTCTTCCTTATTTGGTCATTCCCTTTTATTTATCTACTATTGATCTTTGTTGACCTATGTCTGTTCTTTGTTTCCATCATACTATATTTGGTCATTTTGTTTACTTCCTATTGCTTCATCTCTTTCCTATCTTTCAACCAACTATACCACTTTTCCCATACTAAGTAAAAGTCATGTTCTTCCCTATTTTGTAATTCCTTTGTGAGTCTATTTAATTCTGCACATTCCATAATTTTATTGATTACTTTATCTGGTGTTGGTATATCACTACTCTTCCAGTGTTGCACGTATAGTATTTGTGCTGCTGTTATCATATGTATAATTAAATATGTTGTTTCTTTTTCATAGTGTCCATTCACTATGCCTAGTAGGAGGCTTTCTGGTTTTAGTTCTATCTTTTGGTGTGTTATTTCCTCTATTTGTATTTTGATCTTTTGCCAATATTGTTTCACCATTGGGCAGGTCCACCACATATGGTAATAGGTGCCTTTGTGGTGGTTGCATTTCCAACGTTGATGGCATGCCGGGGAACATTCTTGCCAATCTGGCTGGTGGCAAGTGCCACCTATAAAATATTTTATAGAGATTTTCTTTGGTTAAATATTATTAAATGTTATTATTTGGTTAATAACATTCTAATTTTCAGGCATACAGTTCTATGAAAAGCATTAAATAACCTGGTTTCTTCCTATGCCATAAGAAACAAATTGCCAGAAAATAATAGCTGGAATGTCATCCTATGTAGGACCCTTATAGATTTAGCCAAAAACATTTTGCCATTACTGCTCAAACAAAGACAAGATGTGCAACCTTATTTCACAAATGGTGACTATAGAACTACAGAGTAGGTTATGAAGCATGCTAAACTCCATACTCCAACAAAGAGGATGTAAAGAATAAAGCTGGTAAGAAAAGAATCAGGAGCTTTATAGTAAACTGTCATGATGCAAAGATTGAGTCTCTAATTCAGGCTTCTGTATATTTCAGTAAACAGATCTCCTGATACATATGTTTTCATTCTTGTTTTTTTACCAGCACTATTCTATCAGAGCTGTGTTTATGAAATGACTATAATGCCAAGTAACCAGTTACTGAATAAAGGTGCAGTATGTGAAGAGCTGAGATTTACAGCTATGCTTGTATAAAGTCTGATAGAGCTGGGGTCTCACGAAGAATGGCAGAGGTTATTATCACTGTTTTCCCACACACACCAGCATGTACTATCTAACATGCGTATCTCATTCTACCTAATGATAGGTTAGTTTCTGGAGATATTTTTTGCTCCATGAGGATCCTATCCCTATGCATTTATTATTTGATGCTATGCTTACATTAAACATGCTCTGATTTGGAATCAGTCTAGTTTTGATTGTTTTCTCTTCGTTCTCACCTCCAAATCCTCAAATAAGCAAGAAATAATAAATGTTAATTTGCTGAGGACACTCTTTGGCTAAACGATGATATAAAAGGCATTGAAGGAATTAATAAATAAATGCTAAGTATCATTACGATTGGTCTTTGGTAAAAGTCAAAGATTTAAAAAACCCTATATCCCAACACAACACATGATGTCTCAGACTATCTTAATATAAAAAATGTGCATCATTTAACTTTCCCCTGCATTTCTGGTGGTTTTTATGCAGAATATCATCACAAATCAGCTAAATCAGACAATATTTCTATTACAGGCCCTTAAATACAATAGGACTTTATTCTTGCAGAATTACATCTAGAAGATGCACTGAATACATATGAGATAGTTTGCTACTTCCCCTTTACTCCACCACTCCCATGAAATGTTTATTCCCTGTGCTTAGAGAGTCATCACTACTAATGTAAGATTAGCAGCCATGGTTGGTAGCTATTGAAAAAAAAATCCTCTGCCATAAATATTTCTCTTGCTTTCTTTCCATTGTATAATCCCATGAGAAATAGGGTTTAAAAAGAAGAAGAAGAAAAAGAACAAGGAATGATAGAGGTAAATTAAAAATCCAATTATGCAGCAGAATTTTTAGAAATCACCTTTCACTATTTAAAAAGGAGAAAATGAAAAAAATCAACACATCTATTGATGAGTTACAAGAAAGCGTGTAATATAAGCTTTATTGGAAAAATAATTTAATATACCGTAAGGTATGATTTAGGAGGGGGGAAAAAACTAAAACAAAGCATCTTCCACTTCCACAACTGCAAGCTATGGCACTGATGCTGTACTGATTCCCAGAGAAACATAACCTAAAACTATGAATACTTTTGTGTGACCTAAGTAGTCATAGCAACATTCCAAGCACCTCTTGTGTTAGGAAGCTTCATTTATTTATATTTACCCTCAAAATTGTCCAATTAGTCACCCATTTCCCCAGTGTTAGTTGTGTTAGTCAGTTGAATTGCTTAAAGCAATTAATGGTCTGAAAAGTTAAGTGACCTAACATTATTGAATAACACTTTTTACATTATGGTAATGGTTGGGATGGAAAAGAGGCACTAAGGGATTGGATGGAGTCCTGCTGGGAGAAGTGGCAGAAATAGCAATAGCAATAGTACTTGGATTTATATACCACTTCACAGTGCTTTACAGCGATCTTTGAGCGGTTTACAGAGTCAGCATATTGCCCTCCAGCAATCTGGGTCCTCATTTTACCGACTTCAGGATAATGGAAGGCTGAGTCAACCTTGAGCCCCATCAGGATCGATCGCCTGGCAGTGGGCAGAGTTAGACTGTAATACAGCATTCTAACCACTGTGTCAAGGTGGCTCAGTAGCTAAAACACTGAGCTTGTCAATCTAAAGTTCGGCAGTTCAAAGGTTCGAATCCCTAGTGCTGTGTAACAGGATGAGCTCCCATTACTTGTCCCAGCTTCTAGCAGTTCAAAAGCACATAAAAAATGCAAGTAGAAAAATAGGGACCACCTTTGGTGGGAAGGTAACAGCGTTCCGTGCTTCTTTGGCATTTAGTCATGCCGGCTACATGACCACGGAGATGTCTTCGGACAGCGCTGGCTCTTCGGCTTTGAAATGGAGATGAGCACCGCCCCCTAGAGTCGGGAACGACTAGCACATATGTGCAAGGGGAACCTTTACCTTTACCTTTTAACCACTGTATCACTACAGCTCCTGTTCTTTTTGTTTTTGTTCCATCTTCTTACAGTTTTTTATTTGTTGATTTACCCAAACAGGAGAAGTTAGATGATAGTAATTATAATCTGTTTGAAAGAGACTCATTTTGAGTCAGGAAACGTATTTCTTTCAACAAATGACAAGGAAGGCTAATTTTGGAACAGGGATGGCTAATCTTTTAGAGACCAAGTCAACACTTAATCTTTAAAAATGGGTTACAGGCTTACTTCTGGCTCTAGTACTCAGGTTATAAACCTCTGATTTAGTGTTTACATTGTGTGCTGAATTTTGGTTAATCTAAACTGGAAATATATGTTTCTTAAATTCACCTAGCAGAGTTACACGAAACAGGAGACAGGAGACAAGGTATAAGCTTGATATTCACCATGGCTGATATATAGTGATGTCTGAACACAAATAATAAATCAAGAGACTGCTTGAGAACTTCAAACACTGATTTCAGAGCTCATTCAGTCTAAAATCCTGAGTAAAAAGGAAATTTACAACAAATAACACTAGAGAATTTATCACAGTTAATGACGGTTGAAAAATCTAGAGGCAAACAAAAAAGTGAAAGAAAGAAGATTATGGAATGGAGGAGATGAGAAAGGTCTGATAACTTTCTCAGAACATTACAAGCAATATTCTTATTCTTACAGAACAGAATGAGAAAAGTAGCTAGTTGATAATCAAGAAAATGTAGTGTTAACACTGGCTCTGAAGAGCACCAGACCCAGAATGCCACACTTTTGCTGCAGATATAATTTTGGTTGTAAACACATTCCCTATTTTCAAAAACTGTTACTAGTTAATAGAAGTTCTTATTATTTTTCAAAATTCTCTTGCTTGTCTTTTGCTCAGGATTTTAACTGCAGTGCCTGAGCTATTTTTTGCTAAGACTGCACGAAGTCAGTGTTCAGGTTTTTTTTCTGCAGTCCCAAGTCTGATTGCTCCTCCGCCTTTTCAGTATAACTCAGAATCCTATATTCATTGCATGGCTGGAAAACAGCCTGTAATATATAATTCAGAATGATCAGCAAAAGACTGTTTATAATCTTCATAATTACAGAGAGGGTAACATGCGGTGGCAAAATTGAACGTGTACGGTCCATAGTAGAATAGAAAAAGCATAAGGCTAAGAAGAGTCAGTAGAGAAATACACTAAGCTCTAAATTTGGTACTGATGGAAAATTAAACACAGGTTTTGATTATTGCTGCTATGCCTACTATTGCTATCATCAGTATCATCCCTAACATCCCAACCTGATGTATACTTGCCCCTCAAATTCTTCCTTCTTGATTCTCTTGAGTGGCCACCCATTATTTCTTTATTTCATGAACAACCACTGCTTCATGGTTCTTCATAGCTCCAAAGCAAATGCAGCTCTTGAAGAGTCATTTTCCCAGATTTCAGTTTATGCTCAGAGACCTGGGTTCGAGCTTCAGAGCAGCCCTAACGAGCCTTTAAAAAGATTGCTCCAAGCAGTGAGTTCTTTGCTCATTTCAGAAAGCATCTTGGACAGAATATACGTATACATGCACTATGTGGTGAAGGTATAGGTAATGTACACATGGACATATTAATATACTGTAGTTCAGAGCATTGTAGAGAGAATTTGAGATGAAATCTTGGTATAAAACAAAACCTTTTCCAATCCACTATATAAATATATTACAGCATAATACAATATAGTAGCACAAGAAAAATATTTCATTGTAGTGGGCTTAAAAAGATTTGCAAGATGTAGCTGAAGGTTTTTTGGCACCTTACCATGCCTAACAGTACTAGGGAAGAAAGGAAGATTTGAGCTAATTCCTTGGTATCATATGTTTTGAACTACTACTTGCTATTTATATTAGGTTTACAAGAAGTTTTGAAATCTAGTCGTAACATTTATATCTACAAGAATTTCTGCCAAGTTGATGAGGTTTAGAATTTGTTTAAATAATAATAATAAAAAAAACCAAGGTTAGGAAACAGAGTATAATTTCTAGAATTCTTTTCAGCTCCTTTAATCAAAAGAGAAAACTACACTGTCTTCTGTGTATTGTAAAAATATAAAGTGTGTATGTCAGGGATGGGTTCTACTTACCTTTATTACCGGTTTGCATCGCTCCCGTGCGTGCGCTTCTGCGCATGCGCAGATCACCTATGATGATGTCCAGGTCAGTGGGCAGAGCCTCCCACTGATTTTACTACCAGGTTCTTGCGAACCAGTCCGAACCAGGGGCAACCCACCACTGGTGTATGTGTGTTCATGCACACATACAGATACATACACATACATGTATTATGTTTTTGCTCTCTGCTAGAAATGCATCATTTGTGCATTTTTGTCTATATATGTGGATTAGGAAAAACAGGATGGAGAACAGATATTCTACTCTGGTTCATTTAGCTATGAGCAGAGAAGAGAGGGGAATTTAGAATAACAATCAGCAATAGTCTGAACTGCTATCGTCCATAAGGATAGAAGCTCCCTCTTTCATGGGGATGCATACGGAAATTTCTTCTTGTCCTGTTTTTCTCCATAATACCCAGCCAGATTTGGTCCCCCACTGCTTTTTTTCCCCCTGCCTTTTTCCACCACACCAAATATGGCCCCTTTTTGTTCAGTTTTCACTGAATTATCTTGCTGATGAGCAGCAGGACAAATGGGCAAAATCCCGAATGCCCTTTAAATAATTTCTTTCCAAGATTCCATTTGGGTTGAAATAAAAAGAAAAACTGTAGTGGGGAGAAGTTGAAGAATTAACCTTCAAATTACAGAACTTGAAAATATTGTCAGTTTGGGTCTATAATTTAATACTGCCAAATGTCTATGGAGGTTCTCAGTCATCCAGGTCGTGGTTGTCCCAAAAGTGCTTTTTCAAGAGGCAACTGGACTTCCTTGTTTTTTTCTTTGAAGACATTTCGCTTCTCGTCCAAGAAGCTTCTTCAGTTCTGACTGGATAATGATCTTCACCATCCAGTCAGAGCTGAAGAAGCTTCTTGGATAAAAAGAAAAACATCTTCAAAGAAAAAAAACAAGGAAGTCCAGTTGCCTCTTGAAAAAGCACCTTTGGGAATATTGCCAAATCTTTTTCCATGACTTCCTGGTCTGTTAGAAAGGAATAAGAAACGAGGATGGGGAGATTTTCTTGATCTTGTCCTCTCCTTTTATACTTCCAGATGCTCGAAGCTTTTGGTAGCATTTTTACATTTCTATAAAACCACATGGCCTGTTGCCATAGTGATCAGAAACTCTGTCTTTTCAAGTCTGGACTGATGATTTGCATTCAACTCCCATTTCCACAGAGA
This sequence comes from Arizona elegans, assembly GCA_022577455.1. Taxonomy (NCBI): domain Eukaryota; kingdom Metazoa; phylum Chordata; class Lepidosauria; order Squamata; family Colubridae; genus Arizona; species Arizona elegans. The sequence continues at coordinate 104,112,143 of JAKOOJ010000002.1, read as the reverse complement.
AAAATAAACAGAAACACACACGCACACACACGCACACACACAAACAAAATTGTACTCTAATTCACTTAAGCCTTACTCAGACAATTTTCTACTAGCACAACTACAATCTAAACTCTCCCCTCCGTAACTGCTCTGATTTATTTCACAGTGCTGCCAAACCTTAATTGTCCTACAATTGGAGGATAAGCCCTACCGGATATACTAAACGTTGGAAAGAATGGTACAAATTCAAATGAAATACAGGATTTAGAGGCAACTATCTTATTTCCTGAACACTAGATTTTCTTGTCCACACAAGGACTGTGGGAAAGTATAGCTGTATACCTGAATTTCAGCCTGATTTGGAGGAGTTCAAAAAGAATTGTTGTTTCATTCTCATAAATATGTCTGTATATTTTAGGATGTGAAAACTAGAATGTTCTATCCTGGTCTTTTAAGGTCAAGTTTTTTTCCGCACATATGCCATCATATGACTGTATTCAGGAATTTTTCAATAGTCATCTGAGGTAACACTGTTGGAAACAGACAAGATATGATCCAAACCCACTGAGAAGCTGTTTGGCAAACTCTACTCAACTGAACATAAGCTGCTTCATGAGTCTATAAAGCATGAGATACGATTTGGATTTATTATGTCTAATATTAATATGTTATGCCAGACTTGATACCTATCCAACAACATAAAATATTTTCCACAGTTATTCTCCATACAGGCCTTTTGTGGGATAGGCACATGATATCCAGTCCCCTCACCCCTAAATTTCACTTCTACAAATACAAATTCTATGGTAGTATGTGAACTTCGTCAACCTTTCACACAACTTGAAAGGATGGAGGAAGCCACCATCAGTTATGGAAAATGTGTAACGATTTCACAATTTAGAATGCAAATAAAAGCAGAGCTGTCAATTATTTAATTCATTATGTTTTGAGAAAGGAGTAATTTGCCTAATATCACTTCTCTAAATTAGTTCCTAAACAACAACAATAGCTTAAAGAAGTGTTGAAGCCTCTGTGGATGGAAAATCTCACTAAGGATGTCCATTGTTGGAATATATTCAAGGCCTGCAAAAAATCTTAATGAAATAGAATCTTATTGTGTTTCTTGCCTTCTGTGCTTCTGGAACTGTGGAATCTGAATTACAATACTCTGGGGGCTAGCATTTTATACCTAGGCACTTCAGGTAAGCTCCTATCAACGTAAGAAATACTTTCCCCATCTTAAAAAGATTAATAGTTCTGATGTAACATAAATTAGTGTGGACTTTTCCTCCTACAATTCCCACTGCCAAATTATGATGCAATTCATGAAAGGATACACAACAATAAAGCTGACATTCTTTAAAGTGCTACCAGATTTCTTCGGATTTTTTTTTCAATAAAACAGGGCTACTGCTTTAGGCATTATCAACTGATTGTTTTGCTAAAGTTCCATCTTTACATTTTGCTAATTACCCAAGTTTAAGAATTGATGAAAAATCATCAGTATTAAATGAGATCTCTAACATACAGCATACTGTATATTAAATACATCTAATACAACTGAAATTGTGAGTGCCCTGTGAGTAGAAAGATGAGAAATCATCATCACTGAGTCAAAGAACTGGCTTACCCAGAAAGCACTCCCAGGACAAGGTTGAGAACAAAAAACGATCCGATTATGATGAGGGGAATGAAGTACAACCAATTCCAGGTGGCTCCTAAGGCATCATTGGTCTGAAAGAAAAACAAAAATAAAAAATAACCTAAAATTGCACTACATGCAATCTTTGTTATACACAATGAAGTCTTTTTTATTAAATGTCTGTACACATACATGTAGTCCTATTTTATTGCTAAATTTATTCCAGTGCCAGCTGCTTGCTTTCCCTTTTGCACTGGGGACATAGAAGCAACCATTTTGTATTCCTCTTAGAAAAACAATTCATGCAACAATGACCTTTAACATGGCTCCCAAACTGATTTGTACTCAACAGCTTTGTCCCTGTGGAAAGTTTGGCAATTCTAATGAGAACACTTACGCCTGTCATCCAAGATGTCACAGTTGACACTATACAGCATAGGTTGACTGAAAAGGACAGAGGTTTGCAGTAGTGATAACAAGAGGAAGTTTGTGACATTTTGACTGCAACTGCCATGTTCACTTTTTTCAGATTGCATTTGTTGCAAGCTCACCTAGAGCATAATGTTCTCATCACTTAATTGCATGTTGCTATTAATGTCCACAAAACGGCATTATTTCATCCTAACTAAAATTCAGGAGAGCAGAACAGAGAGGAAGAAAGAAGGCAGCTGCTCAGGAAAGTACAAGTCATGAAGCAAAAGACTGACAGCTTAAAAGGCTTCTGGCAAGGTTGCTCAGGGTTGTAATATGGTTATTCATTGCCTTTTAATAAGGGCCTGCCCTCTCTCTTCTCTCCAGATCTCTCTTTTGTCCTTTTGGCAAGGATTCTGCCCATGATGTTGGTCAGGACAATGATGCAGCAGAACGTGACTGTCTGAGAAAGGCAGCATCCATCTTCATCTTATTACTGTTCTTGGCAATAATTAAACCTTCATCTCTCTCTCTCTCTCTCTCTCTCTCTCTCTCTCTCTCTCTCTCTCTCTCTCTCTCTCTCTCTCTCTCTCTGACTCATCTGTACATCATATCCAAACAAACCAGTGTAAGAGCTTAATTTGAGCTTCTTAAAAGGCATAATCTCCAAGCACTAGTGGGGAAAACGTTATTTTTAAAGTAGCTAGAATGCTTGACTTATGAGTATCACTAAAGGTTCTGAAGCTGCAACCTAGCCATCTTCTAAAACCCATATTGAAGTCTTCAGTATATCAGGCTGAGGTTTGTTTTTATTGTGATTCACTATCCCAGTCTAAACTAAAAAGTGCATTTCGTTAAAAATTCTGGAGCTAGTTTTACGTACAGTATAGATACAGGCAGAGAATAGAATGGCAGAAAATTTGGTGGGAGGACAGATGACAGAAATGTGAAGTACTGAAAGACTTTTTTATAACCAACATAATCCACCACCCCCCACCCCGAAATCTTAATCCCTCTAGCTAAAGTGTTTTTAGGATTAGATGTAAATCGCCACTTCTATCAAGATTACCTGGATAACTCAATAAGACCTATAGAGAATTTTCATATGGACAGATGAAGCTACCTTGGGGGCACTGATAGGTGAGCTTGAAAGAACTTTCCCCTTCTCTGGCACAGTTACCAATTGGTTTCTTTTTGCAGAACCACTTGAAACATACAAAAAGATGTAGCTTTGATTCGTCCTTTCTTTGATACTGTCAGAATTCTCTAGTGATGAGGAATGGTAAGGTGAACAAGTAGGCAGATAAATAAAATACTTCTCAGCTGATCAGAGTGCCCATCAGCATGAAGTCATTAGAGCCATTTTGAGGTATATGGAAAGACCTCTTTCTGGATCTCTTCTGTGAACCCAGTCTGGCAGAATAGAACGTATAAACAGTACGTATAAGTAAATATAGCAATGAAGGAACATTTTCAATGACGCATCACTTATTTCAACTATTTACTTCATTGTATCATTGAATGAACTCTGGTTCTTTTTCTATTATCTGAAAAATCATACACAAATAAAGAGGAGGTGGTGGAATCATGAACAGACAGTAAAAACAGCTTGAAGGAGACTGCACACCTGCACTGGGAATGTAGTTTCAATTAACGGCACTTTGAAGCCAGGATAGTAGCAGTGTTTTCTCCCGGGGAAGAACTCACCTAACTGCTTAACTCTTCCTTAAATAAATAGTCACACATGGCAATTATCACGTTATTCCTCAGAAGGGAGTGCAGAAGGAAAGAGAAGAATGGAGGAAAGGAAGATATTATATTGCAGTTATTTACCAAGAATTACAGTTTGGAGAGCCACGTGAGGCTGCTTCAGCAGAGTAAAACAGAGACTTTCTGTGCTAAAGATAATGTATTGCTGGCTGAATTCTGAACAAGATGCTTCAGAATGTAGTGTCTGGAGCAGAGCAAACTAAAATTATTGCTGTGTTGACAGGGCATGAATAGAAGATAAGGTTCTTTATAGAATTTCCATTAAGGCTGACAAAACAAAAGATTTTTATTGTCTGCCAATTGCACTGGCTGAGATTATACATTAATTCTCCACCCATAGACAGAAACGTTGTTCTTCCTGCTAGGCATTACTGAATGAATCTAAAGAAAGATATATAGCACAATAGCATGAATTATTGTTGCCCATCTCCTGTGCACATTGGATATGATCGAAAGTTTAACTGAAAATGATTCTGACGCAACTTTTCTAATGCCTTCTATAAGCCTGTTGTACATTCAGTCAGGCTGCTGAAGGTCAGAATCAAATTCCCCTCAAAAGCCAACTCCACTTAAAACTCAACACAAAATCTTCATTACTTTCTTCAATAATGGCTATAAAGTAAATGTGTGGAATTTGCTAAAAATTACTATCAAAATGGAAATCACTCATCTCTGAACGAACAACTGGCACTCAGACTTGGGAAGTGAGACAAAATGATGTCATTGTCTTCTAAATTTTAGATTATCCTTCTGTGCAGTCCAAGGAAGTCTGATTTCAATCAAAATCCTAGAACAGCCTCCTAAGAATGGCATGAATTGGTTGTGTGGAAATGTTCACTAAGGTAACTTTTCCAGTGTTAGTCTGAATAAATTTGAGATTGTATAGAGCAAGAAACAAAGCAATTGTTTCATAGCTGATTCTGCTTTCTTTTTTTTTCTTTTGCTTTAAAAAAGGCAATATCTTTGCTCTTGCTTAGCCAATATTCTAAATTAGAAATGGCCAATTACAAATGGCTCCACTGTAATTCCAGATGGCAACCTCTGCCCACCCTCACTGCAGATTTATGGTTCTTACATGTCTAGTGTCTCCTCCATGGGGAAATGAGATATTTGTAATTTCCAGACTTCTGTACCATTAAGCAATTCTGAGCTGCTTTATAGAATATGGCAGAGCTGAAATAAATTATCTCTTCACCCACTATTAATATTCTTGCAAAGGTTTGATGATATCTTTCAAATCTTCTCTAGCTGCGTTATACATACTTCCAGCATTTGCCACCAATAATTTGCAGTAGCATCTAAACATATAATAGTATCTGCAAGCTGTCTTTCAGTAATATTTGACATGCAAGAGGAATGTCCTTTCAGTTAGTAAGATGTAAGCTGATTTTTATGATACCTGATATGCATTCATCTAGAGTTGAAAACTGACACACAATATCTCTAAATATTGATAATATCTGACATAAAGTATTCACCATTTGACCTACATCTGACAGATGGCATGCGATTGTAATAGGTATTTGACAGCTCTAGATTTAAAATAGAATGCATAAATGTTAAACTAATTTCATTCATTCATTCCTTTAGCCAACCATATCAAATAGACAAGCTTAATGTGTAATGTAACAATTGTAATGTGTGTGGATGTAAGTCTGTCTGTGTATCATTCTCTCTCTCTCTTTCTCTGTATGTATTGGGAGGTGGAAGAGATATAGTTCATTTCAGTTCTAGGATATAACCTCTAAAATAGATTTAATAGTCCGAGCATTTGCATTGCTGGGAAATATTTGATCACAGGAAAATTTATTTATTCCACTGCTAATATAAAACACTTCCAACTGGCTCAACTGTGGAATCATTTTTACATCTTGGCTGACTGAGAAATCTGCTCTTGCCAAGGCAGAATATAAATGATTTGCTGGAATAAGACAACCTTGTTATCATAAACAAACTTCTCTGTGTGCATCTGTGTGCATGTTTATTTTACACACACACACATGCAGACACATTTCTTAAGGAATTATGCACCCCATGAGATTTTAGTTATCCAAAACAACATTCACTAAATAACATACAATCTAGTGTTACATTGGAAACTGTAAAAACATTCTTGAAGATATTGGTGAAAAATCACCTCCATATTTTTGCCAAAATAACTATATGGTACTGACCTTGAAGAAATTGGTGATGAAGCTCAAGCTTTATTTTTACTCAATACTATTTCCTATCAAATATGTTTTCATTTACAGAACTCAAACAACTATTTTTCTTAGATAAATTGACATCTCTCTAATTTTTTTTTTTTTTTTTTTGCTCTTGGATTATGGAACTCTCTTCTTTTTTTTTTCTTTCTTTTTTTTTCCTCCAATTTTTATTTATTTTTATATGTCCTCTTGTTATTCATCTTTTGGTACTACTTAAAATTGTGCTCCAGAAAGCAGTTTTTCCCATAAACTCTTCCCCTTATCTTGGGATGTGAAATCTAGTTTTTGTTTCCAGTTTTTAGAATACAACTCATTTCAAACATGAGCAGGATGGCTTTAGGCACAAAGCCTATTTCCACTCTCTGGAACTCTGTGCCATGAAATCTCACCTAGAAACTACCTGGTCTCCATATATTAACCAACAAACAAACATAATTATATAAAATATCATTTATATTTAAGGATTTTATAAGAAGGCCAGAAATTCTGCTGATTTGTTGAAATAAAATGCATTACCTGGAGATGTAAAAGTATTTATAAATAATGGTGGTAACCTTTTTTTGTTTAACAACTGGTTTGTTTAAGTGTTGTGCATAAAATAGATTTTTATATATTTTAAAAAATTATTTTGTTTAGATATTTTGGCCATGTCATGCAGGGGAATTTGCTGGAGAAAGCAATTATGTTTGGAAGAGTTAGCAGTAAAAGGAAACCAAGCCATCAAGAAATACAGTGGCTGGACCATCAAAACTGACACCTACTAGTGCAACTCAAAAAAGTAGTGCAACATTGGAAGATGTGGAGAGACCTGGTCAATAGACTCTCCAAGAGTCAGACTCTACTGAATGCAGAACATCATCATCTTTTTAAAAAATCAAAAAAAAGATTTGCAAAAAATATTTTTTAAAAAAACTTTTTGTCTCAGCCAAACTGTGTCAGTTACAGTTTAATGGTGTAACATAGTTTAATGTATAGGCTTTAGTAATCAAATTAAGATCCTTGTGTTAAATTCCTTAAGTAACATTAAATAATTTACATGATTTTAATGAATGGTGAAATATTGAAACTTATTTTGACACACTGACTAGACTATTCCAGGGAAAATGTTCCTTTGGTTGTCCACTAAAGCCTCTTTTGCCTCTTCCTAATGAATTATTATTTTGATATCTCAACTCAGAAATGTTTAATTTGATTGCTTGATAAAAGTTACATTTCATTATAGCAATCAATTTCTGGTATCCATCTGCTATGCAATGAATTTGAATTAATATATTTGCTTTTCACAATGGCTTAATAAGAAAATTGGTAGCTTTCCCTCATAGAACAAAAGCCAATCAGCTTAGGTAAAGCTGTTTGGTAAACTAAAAATTCAAAGCAGCTTTAAAGAGTTGAGATAGCAGTTCTTGGCAAGTTATATCCTGATTTCCAAGGAAACCCTACAGTTCTGTAAAAATCAGTGAATGGTAAGTGCGACAAGACTATTATATGCACAACATAGAAGAAATAATGAAATATTCACAAGAGTGGAATGGATTGTGAAGATGGCAAAATTTGCAGAAATGGCAAAGTTGGCCTGTTTGATCAGGGATAAAGAAGTACTTTTACAAGACTGGAAACCTTTTATGGATTTTTTACTGAACATGGAAGAAAATGAAATGGTAATTTCTAGATGTGGTGATTAAAAGGTTTCATACGGGATAAAGAATACAGAATAACAGAGTTGGATGGGACATTGGAGGTCATCTAGTCCAACCCCTTGCTCAAGCAGTAGCCCCTATGCTGTTCTGAACAAACTGTTGTCCAATCTCTTCTTGAAAACCTCCAGTGATGAAGCACCTACAACTTCTGCAAGTAAGGCATTCCTTTGTTTATTTGTTTGTTTGTTTGAATAAATGAATGGACAAACAAATGAACGAATGAATCTGCTTCCATAAGTGGGCGAAAGGAGGACTTGGCCCTCCAACCAATAAGTTGGAGCAAAAGTTTAAAAAGGGGCTGGAAACTCAGAGATCGGATTCCAAGGCTCAAAATTTAGCAGGTGAATTTGACACCCACCAAAACAGGCTCTCACTTACCAGCCCTGACTATTGGCTAGCAGAAATGCCATCTGGCTTCTCTGCTCAGAAATGCCTTATGTGAAAGCTTGATGCAACCTTAGAGAGGGTAGAGGGATAATACGTTGATTTATGTCCTGTAAGAAAGACCAGAAAGTCATTTCTTTCATTAGCTTGTTCTTTACTTGTACTGTTTCCTGCATTTTTAATCTTTTTCTCAACTCTCCTTTATATATGTTATGTTTATCTTTTATTCATGTAAAAATCCTCGATAGAAATTTATGTATATTTGTATAGATAGGTATAGGTGTAGGGCAGAGGTGGTATTCAGCAGATTCTGACCAGTTCTGGAGAACCGGTAGCGGAAATTTTGAGTAGTTTGGAGTAAATACCACCTCTGACTGGCCCTGCCACCATCTATTTTCTGCCTTCTGAGTCCCAGCTAATAGGGAGGAAATGGGGATTTTGCAGTATCCTTCCCCTGCCACACCCACCAAGCCATGCCACGCCCACCAAGCCAACAGAACCAGTAGTAAAAAAATTTGAATCCCACCACTGGTGTAGTGGTGGGGGTAGAGAGAGAGAAGGAAGGAGGGAGGGAGGGAGGGAGGGAGACAGAGAGAGAGAGAGAGAGAGAGAGAGAGAGAGAGAGAGGGAGAAAGGGAGAGAGGGAGATCAGGACATTATATGAAATCACATATATTTAGATGGTTTGTTTTTAATCTCACTTCCAGTCTTCTTTCCATTTTGTCCAGTTTGTATTGCAATGTAATAGCATTACAAGCAAGTATTTTGGGGAATTTATGGTACTATCAGGAAGAGAGTATACTATACCACCTGAATTTGGAAATCAATAGACAGACAACAGACAGAGAAACAATTCAATAACTCTATTCCTTACATTTCTACAACAGGAAAGTATCCTTTAAAAGAAAATAAAGTACTTAAATGCCTTTAAATGCACAGTGGAAACTGTCTCATATAATTTAAAATTCAAGTGTAACAGATTTCTAGATTGTCCTTCTCCAAATTATAAACAGTAACTTTATTTTTAAATACAGCAATTTTAACAATAATCCTTCTTTAGCACAAATCACCCCTTCTGTGTGTAAAATGAAGATTATCAGAAGACTCAAAGAAAGTTTTACAGAAAAACAGAGAAACTCCTGCCTTTGGGTGCTATCTGATAATTATTTTGGCTCTTGTGAATTGTCCTGGGCCATCCGTTAATGTTACAACTTACTTATCTCCCAAATTATTTAACATTTATATGAAGCCACTGGAAAGCAACCTGCTAGGTTTGTAGATAATTGATACTCAGTTATACTCTTCTGTGATGTCTGTAATGAATATCTCAAGAGCTTCTCCAAGTTACCAAGCAATATAAACTAGATGTGGAAAAACTAGCTTAAGTTAAATCTTCAGTATTATTATTATTTGTTGAATGGAAGGGTGAGGATCAGAATGAATGTAGAAGTTGAAACACCTGATGGAGCAATTAATAATCAGGAATGATTTTTAAAAATATATTCTCATTCTAAAGAACTAAAAGAAGTATAAAGTATAAATTTACCTTTTAAGCTTGCTATTGGATTTATAATGGCTTTTTAAAAAAATACAATGTGGAAAAGATTAGATCATCCAATCACACTGTTACATGTCATCAGTAAGAAGACTTCTTTCCAGTATTTCCTATTCCTGAAGCTATGTCACTTTTTCTGTGTATGTTAAACATAATGGATATTGTGTTTTATGAGAAAGAATCTTTAGCATAAACTGTGCCTACTGTGGACTTCATGTGTCAGTAAATACTAAATAAAACTTTAATATCAAATGCCTCATCACACTACTAGTACATATTCCATTTATGAACCATTTTATGTGGAGACTTTATATTTCTGAGTAGGTTTTCTGGAGCTCATTATTTTGGCTTGGCTTGATTTTTGCTGAATTTTTGCCATTTTTCAAGATTGTTGGATGATGTAATGAATATTAACTTATATAGTACTGCTATTCACAGCACACTCCTGCTTATGTCCACTCACAAGCAAATCCCTGAATTCAGTGAGGCTTTTTCCAAAATAACTGTGTCTATGATTATTGCTTAAATTCCTGCTTCTCCTGTTTCCTGAGATCAATTGTTGTCAATTTTGTTCACATTTTGTCTCTTATTGAACAATACAGAATTCAACACTTGTTGACAGAAAATCATGTTAGCGCTCATGCTATAAATTACAAATAAAATAAGGGAATTAAAAATACTACAGTTGTGCCTTAGTGAAATGCCATGTTTTAAAGTTTGCAACATGTAGGAAATGTTTCTTCTTGTCAGTTCTTTTCTGCTTTCTTCTCCTTTCAGACTGCAAGATGAGTATAAAAATTTAATTACTACTCCCGGTACAATTCCAGCCCTCTCAGTGGCATCAAGTCATGTAAAAAAGATGTTTAAAATGGATACTAATACATATATTAATTAGGAACATTTTAAAGACTAATGTACAATTGAGAGTATTGAAACCAGAAAATAAGAATCATAATGTTTGGATGCATGAATCAAACATTATTGTCTTTGAATCAAAGAATTTAAGACAGGATGGTACAATGTAAACAGAATGGCAGGTCAATTACAATGCAAGTCAGAATTGCAAGTCAGAAGTAAAGGACCCTTTTGGGAGGTATGGGTAAGCAAAGTCATGTCCTGCTTCCAAAGAGACTGAGAGGAGTCCATCTCAGTGGTGGGATTCAATTTTTTTAGCAACCAGTTCGGTGGGCATAGCTTGGTGGGTGTGGCTTTGTGGTCATGTGACTGGGTTGGCATAGCTGGGTAGTCATGTGACTGGGTGGGTGTGGCCAACTCACATGAAGGGGTGCCTCGCCTGGCCTCTCCTCGCCCCTCCCCTCCCAGCCAGTCCTCACCTTGTCTTGAATGTTATGGTGAGAGAGGAAGCTTTTTCAAAGTCATCTTCCCCTTGATACTAGCCAATAAGATGAGATTTTGCTATCAGAAGGTCTGATGTACATTTCCAAGTATTGTTTATTACCATTCTCTTGATAAGACTGGATGGAGAGATTTATAAAGAATAACAGAGTTGGAAGGGACCTTGGAGGTTTTCTCGTCCAACCCCTGTTCAGGCATGAGACCCTATACTATTATGGACAAATTTTGTCTTAAAAACCTCCAGTGATGGTATTCCCACAACTTCTGAAGGCATCCCATTCCTCTGATTAATTGTTCTCACTGTCAGGAAATTTCTTCTTATTTCTACATTGGATCTGTTTGATAAGTTTCCATCTCATAGATCCATCTCACAGTTACTTCCAATTGAGCCAGGCACCACCTATTCTATACCTGTGCATTTGGTTTTTTTCTTGCCTAAGTGTAAAATCTTTACACTCCATTCAATTGCATTTTGGTCAGAAATGTTCTACAGTTGCATTCAGTTTACTGATTTTTGCAAAATGCACTAAAGCTTGAAGAATACATCTCTGCTTATACTGATAAAGATTATTCTTTTTGAACATTAAAGCATATAGTCAAGCAAATATTTCCATTTCATTGTAAATGAAAACAAATTTGAAAGGCATTTTCAAAGCAGTCAGCGGATGTCTTACCATTCTTTCTCTTCTCTTTTAATTAAATCTTTCTGCTTTATTTTTTTTTTCTAGGGCCTTATTGCAATATTGCAAGTTTAAGTGTGTGTGCAAATGACAACATGTGCATGACATACTCTCATGATTTGCAACCTTTTGAAGCTCATTAAAACAACCATATGAGGAGGGTTGTTTTAGCCTATGGTAGCCAAAAATCAGGAGGAATCTGGTAGCATCTTTTAAGATTAAGGGATTTTATTAAAAGGTTAAAGTTTTTCTGAACTATGCAGCTCACTTCACCAGATACATCTGATGATTAAACAATTGATTTATGTTGTTTTCTCTTGATCCATGTGAAGAGAAATGATACTATTTCATATAAGGCTTTGTGTGGTTTAACATTTTTATAAATGGCCTGGTTAAGGATATAGAAGAATTGTAGAAGACATAAAAAGAGACAGGGAACCGTAGTTACAAAGATTAGTTTCCAGACAGATAAAGATTTAGGAGATAGTTATATAAACAACCATCTGTAAGCTCCTTCATTATCAGATAGTTCCACCAGTTTATCAGTTCGTTAAAAGGGAGTTAAAAACAAAATGAAGAAAGGTGTTTCTTAATGTATTTTGGTGACATTTTGGGTTTAAATGGGAAATAGTTAGGTTACATACTTCTTGTACTGTAACCTCATCCCTTTCTTTTCAATAAACTTTTCTAAAGAAACTGAGAGAAATGCTTTTGGAAAATAATCACTTTCAGTTTTAGGCATACCAAGAATCTGACAATAGCCCTCTCACCTTATAGCTGGTTGACCGTAATGCACTTCACTTGGAGTTGCCTTTAAATATTACTCAGAAACTTCAATACAGCAATCCACCTGTTGATGGATCAGATCTGTTTTAACAAAGTCCCACCAATTCTGCTGGAACTGCATTTTACAGCCAGAGTGCTGGTTATTAACTACAAAGCTCTTTTATTTCTTTTGAGATCACCTCCTTTAAACAGAATCTTTCCATCCAGTATGGTCTAAATGAAAGGCGGGCTTTTAGTTCTACTATGAATTTTAAATTTTGGAATTCCCAGCATTTCCCAACTAGCATACCGAGAATTCTAGGAGGTGAGATCTGCACATTTGGAGAGCTCTAAAGTTAGGAGAAGGCTATCTGCTTCATGAATCCTGCACTTATCATTTTGAGAAAAATCATGCCAAAACTAATAGGTGCCATAATAATACGCAGCCAAAAATACAGGAATGATAAAGGAACCTCAATAACATCAGAATGAAAAGACTACATTAACCTAGAACAGGTGTTATTGGAGCAATGGCCTTTAAGATGAAATGGGGAAGAGAAAAAGAAAAGAGAAGCTTGATGGATGGATGATGAAAAGCACAGCATATTACAGCTCAAAATGCCAAAGAGGGGGTGAGAGAAAGGAACAAGAGACACTGATTATGAACTTGTATAGCACAGGAACAATACAAATGAGAATGTACATGTACACAAACTACTTTGAAATTGGTGTCAACTACACTTAGCTTTCATGCCAATTTTAAAACTGTGTTGAAAATTCTTGATTAGAAACCACAAGCTATTGGCTTGTCAGTAGAAGAAGAAATCACAGAGAAAATACAAGCTCTAAATACAGAAAGATCCAGATTTATTCTCTAGTATCTTCAATTAAAGCAATGTTAGGGAATTTCTGCCCATGAGGCCTCATCTTTGATCTGTTAAGCTGGTCTATCTGGGTTACAGGGCTTTGAATGAGGTCCTGCCTAGTGGCAGAAACAATCTTTATAGGCATTTCATTTGCAATGGCAGTAGGCAAGGCTGTATTTGCATCACTCTATGAGAAGGCATACAGCAATGGAATGCAATGACAGCCATCCTGGTACTGTAGGTGCTCCAGCTTGGCCAAGTCACACTTTTTGCTATCCATATGACAACCAAAAAGGTCACTGCTATTCTTTGCAGGTGCACCAACCAAAGCATACCAAGGCAATTCTCTGGATAGTTTGCACTTTCTTTGCTGGCTGTTCCCAAGATAAAACCATTAGATCTAGTATTCGGACATGGTTTTTCCTAGGAGCTGAATGTCACTAGCATGGAGCTTGGTAATTACTCCCATAATGTTCCCCACTCCTGATTTTTTTTAAAAAAAAAAATTCAAGCATCATACCCCATCAAAGATCCTGTAAAGCTGCCGAGTTAAACCAGGGGAACAGATTTATCTCTGAGGCTCTACTTATTTTCATCCAGCCTTTGGCACTTCCTGAAATTCCTCATTGTGGTTATGCAACTGTTGGCACCAAGGTTTGAGGATGGAGGGAAGAGTTCCGCCTAGCAGTGCTTAGAAGGAAATGAGTAATATCAGGGGAAATTAGTAGCTTTGAATTATGCTAAACCTGCAAGCAGGTAGGAGTGAAATGGGGAAAGGGCAGAAAATAAAACCAGGTGAGACTCTGTGCAAAATGGCTTCATGGAGAAATATAACCTTTAAATAGGTTACATACTATTTTAAATGCATTGCTGGATAGGAAATGGGGAGATAGGGAAATTTCTAGGTGACTCATTATACTTTTTATTATGCACTTTGAATTGGCAAGTTGACAACTGCTGCTGGCACTAAATGTGTCCAAGAACTGATAAACAATTAGTGCAACCAAAAAGAAACCAGCCATTGTCTGAGACAGAGAGTGGATGAGATCCAAAAGTGTAAGTAAGTATTAAGCGCTGAACAATATTTGTTGCATTTTCTTTCCATATCCAAAAACTGTTTATTGTTCCTAGATTTGCAGTTTGAGTGTAAAACCTCCTACCTGTAAGTTTTAAAATAATTCACAAATACACTGAAATTGTATAAATAATGAATGATTTTGAATTTGATATGCTAATGGCCACACTGTCTAAGTCTGAAGCTATCTTAACTAGAAACATGTTAACCTTTATTTTTGGGAGATGCTATGCTTTGCATGTTGCTTGTTCAGGGTACTTGATGATGCACTGTTTTTGAAAAGCAGATCCAAATAACTGCTGTGAGTCATATCCCCATTGTTATTTGTGGTAAGTTTAGAATAGGCATCACGTTCTGCAACACTTGGGGGAAAATACCTTTGCATAGAGACATTCCAAAGCAGCTTACTGAGATGCATGAACAAGCAAAGGAAGAGGATGCAAGCTTTCCCCCTTTCTTTCGTCTTCTGCCATACTGCAGTTCCCATCACTGCCCAATAAAATAAAGAATTAAAGGGCAGTGAAGATGCTGGGTCTCTATAAGAGGCTAAGAGAGTGGACAGGGGATATGTTTTGGAGCACATATTAAGACGCATACTGAGGAAGACTTGGGAAAAGCCTATCTCTACTAATTAAATCTCATCATCACCTTCTTGTTATCTATAATCCACAGAAATTGAAACGTTCTTCCCCTGTATTTTCCATCCCCTAGCATAGTCTTTGGGAAAAGTGTAATTTAACCCCTCATACCTCCTCTCTCTCTCCCTCCCTCCCTCCCCCCCCCTCTCTGTTTCAAATGATGTCTCCTACTCTCTGAGCAAGCATGGATTCATTTAAGCCAGGGGTTCTCAAATTTTGCAATACTGCAACCTCCTAAAATAATCCATTTGTGGATCCCAAGAATAAAACAAATGATCACAGGGGGACAGGTTGCTCAAGAGATAAATTCACCACTTGGAATAGCCATATTTTAATCTGCACTTCAGCACTGGTTGTCAAACTTTAGTGGACAAATGAGGAGTGAAGCCCTAGGCAAGTTTTGAGACTGCTCCCCAAGTGCAAATCTGTACTTTATTCCAGGCTGAGCGTGAGGCACCCTCTTTTTTCTGGAGGACAGGAACGCATGATGTAAAACTCAACCCACTCCCTACCAACAATTAATGGAACATCCACCCACATTTTTTTTGGCTCTGCCTCAGAAGTCATGCTTCTCATCTTGAGACAACCTGAGCTGTGCTGCCTGGTTTGCAATGCTTTGTAAGTAAACCTTTCCATTCCAGCCTATTACTGTGGGCATCTACCTTTCCCTCTGGTCACTTGTGGCTACCCTCTGCGCCCTCTACTGCCATTTTTTAAAATAGGTATGCAAGTTCACTGATGGTACACTACATATAACAGTGAAAGTATGAATCTATCTTTGTTTGTTTTGATAAGAATTCTGTCAGTTTCCCTTTCTAACCTTTTTTCCAACAGCAATGAATGTCTATTAGAAAAGGAAAAAAA
The DNA here is from genome assembly GCA_022577455.1 of Arizona elegans. Classification (NCBI taxonomy): domain Eukaryota; kingdom Metazoa; phylum Chordata; class Lepidosauria; order Squamata; family Colubridae; genus Arizona; species Arizona elegans. Next base: position 104,096,251 of record JAKOOJ010000002.1, on the reverse strand, counting down.
ATGAACATAATATTCTTTTTCCACATCAAAATAAACAAAATGATCAGTTAGCAAAACAGGAGAAAATGAAAAAGTGGGTTAATTCCATAAAGTTCCAATATAAATCTATATTTTTTTATTTATTTTGCCATTCTCCCCAGTAAATATGCCAGTTGTTGATGTGAACAGAATCTGTACATGTACCACTCAAAATGAGTGTCATTTCTTCATGTAGTCCACAATGTTCCCGCAGTAAATGGGATTTTAGAGTTTTTAAGTTTAGTTGGGCTATTATCATCCACTAACTGTGCATTCAGAGTTCTTTTCTATTATTCTGATTCCCTTTTCCATTTTCAAGAATTTCTATGGGAGCTGATTCCATTTTGTCGTTCATACTGCTTCTCTCAGAAAATGAGGAAAAGAGAGGTGGTAACTGGAAAATCTCAGCAAACTGGTTTTACTCCGGTCACTAAGTTAGTCAGCAATGATCTTGTCACTAACTAGCTAAACTGGAACTGATACTCAGAAAGAGCAGGGATTAGTTTCCACAAAATCAACTCCATATTGTTTTTATTTCACCAGTGTAATGCAGGATAGTGCAGGAGTGCTGTAATTTTGTTAATCAGGAAGTTAGAAGTCCTTGCTGATCTGCAACAAATTATCCAGAAACATAGAAATGAAATTCTATTCTGCCTTCTGCCCTGCCTTAGATCATGGAAACAGATCGTTCTGTCTGAAAGACCAACCAAGCTAGCTTGTCTAGTGGAAAGTTAAGCAGAAATTTCTTGTAACACACAGTCTGAATTTAAATGAAAGCTATTATGTAACAATTGGTTTTGTTTTACTAACAATTATACCCCCTCCTGTCATGTTATGAACACATAACAATCCCTATAAAAAAGCAAACACATTTTCAGAGGCCTGTTAATCAAATTAAAAACCCTTACTGATACTACTCCTTGAGAACAACAGGAGAAAATTGAAAGGATGACATCTATTTCCTATTCATTATCTTACATGCACTTTTTCCTCATCTTATTTATCATTCCATCAAGCATCTTTATTCCTTTTTCTCTTTATCATAACACCATATGTTCTCCATAGTTGTGTCATTCCCACCCATTTCCATATTGCTAACAGCATTGGGAGGGTGTGTCAGAATTGTTTGGAGGTATTCTAGTGTTGTTTTTTTCTCAGATTAATGTTGAAATGGTATTTGGGCTCCTTTACTGGAGGCAGTCGTCCATCCCCTCCTCAAGACATTATTGCAAGATCCAGTACTATTGGAAAACTTTTTGGAAAGTCTCCAACTTCCCTTTTTGGGGAAGATTTTTATGAAAATGGTATGCTTTTTCTCTTGAAAGGGCTCTGGAGAAGCTGATTGTGTGGATCCATTTCAGTTGGGTTTTAGCCCAGGTTATAGTACTAAGATGGCATTGATCACACTTGTAGTGATCTCTGATAGGCTCAAGACAGACCAAGTACATCTGTCCTAACCATATTTGATATTTTGGTGGCTTTCCATAACATCATGATATATTTCTGGATTGGCTAGGAGTGAGGGCCATAGAACTTCAATGGTTCTCTTCCTTCCTCAGTGGCTGATTCCAGGCAGTGTTGTGTTTTGGTGGACAGCCTTAGTTTTCTGCTTTGTGGGTTGCCACAGGATGCTACTCTCAACCCCAATCTATTTAGCATCTAGGGGAAATCACTGGACAAGGCCATTCATATGAACACAGTTAAGAACCATCGATATGCTGATGGAACCTGGCCATTCAAGCAACACCACTAAGTTCTTTCCTAGAGTCTCTGTGGGTTTGACAAGCTTCAGCTCAACCTGACAAGACTGAATAGTTTTGAGTTTTAGGGCCTCCCAAGATCTAGAGAACTTGCATTGTTAATTCTGGTTAGGATAATAGTTCCCCAGACAGAATTGGTGTGCTATTTGGGACTCCTGAGTGCTAATTGAGGACCAGGTGGCAGCCATGGCTGGCGGGGTGGGGGGAGCATTGTTTGTAGAAATACATCATGTGAACCAGTTGTACGTCTTCCTAGAATGGGGAGGCATTGCTCACAGTCACTCACACCTTACTCACTTCCTGGCTGGATTATTGCAATATTCTGTACATGGGATTGCCCTTGAAAAGGATAAGGAAGTTTCAGCTGCCCAAAATGTGGCAGGACACGCAAAGCTTGATGTACCAAGGTATGTCATATAACATTACTGTTATGTGAGCTGCATGGCAATACATTTCTGGGTGCAATACAAGGTGCTGGTTGTCACCTTTCAAGCCCTACATGGCAAAGTGCCAGATAACTAGTGGGACCACTTATCTACCTATCCCACCAGATATGACAGGTTGGATATTCTCTGGATCCCCTCCCCATCCTTGCTGTTATTGGTCTTCCAAAAGGCCTTGAAGACCTGGTTTTTCCACCAGTCTTTGTGGCCAGGATGTTAGCAGATTTGAATCGGTGTATTTGTTATGTGGTCAGAGAGATTTTTATGAGAGCCTCAACTACAGTAGGTTCTTTAAACTAATATTATTTTACATGATTTTATCTTTTGATCTTTGCCCACTTCCATTGAGCAGCTGTACAAATTTGTTGAAATGGGAACAAAACACATCAAATATTACTAACCTATGGATTTATAGTTTCATATGCACCCACAACAAATCTGTATCTTCTAACATATGTTTAAACCCTTTCTTTTATAATTAAACCTACACGAATGCAAGTATTCATCATCTTCAGCCCACAGAATTATCTTTATCTTTCTTTTAATTTCAGAAATGAATATGATATTTTTTTTTCTGCCTTTCATTCATTAATTCCTGCTTTTTACATACAATCCTCTTATATTCCAAGTTGTAATCTTCCATAAACCATGTTTATTTACTTTTGTTACCCATCATGCCCTTGGTCAACTGAGGCTTCTATATAGTTTTTTTTAAATAAAATCAATAGAGCTACACACATTGTACTAATATAAACTTCATTTAAGACTGCACATATTAAACCTAGTTTTACATTAACAAACTGAGTTATAGTTTTCCACTTTAAAAGAGCTTAATTTTGTAATGAATAACTGCTGCTCAGATTTCAGAGGATTTTTTTTTTAATATACAAAAGTGAATATCAGATTATTGGCAGATTAAATGTAGATTCTGATCTAGGAGTCTGGATTATTGTTGTTGTCTAGCTAACAGGCCAGTACATTCTGATAATTTATATGAATTTAACTATAATTGGAGCTCAGCCTAGCTATGATTCACTCAGCCCAATTCTCAAAGACATAGTTCAGCTAGGTCTATGCTTATCAAATATCAAGTTTGTTTCCAAGGTTTGATTCATATTGTCAAGGTAATTGATCAGGTTGGAATCAGTCCACAACAATTATTTGCAACCATGATCAAGACTTCTGCAGAACAATGATGGTACACATTTTGCTACTCCACAATACAACACAGTACTGTATGCCCAACAACTACCAATGAAAGTCATAAACATCTACAATATCCAATTGAAAATAAAAATATTCTGCTTGCTATATTGTATCCCATTTGAAGGAGGCTTGTTTATTTTTCAGGCAAGCAACATTAATATAGGATCGTATTAATTATTTTACACATTCTATGAAAATACCATTTTATATACCCGTAATCACCCATGCAGTTGCATTCGGCAGCAGTTCCTACTCTTCAAGAGCTGCCACATGTAGAACTGTATTGCAGTAGTCCATGAAGGGAGGTGAGCAAGGTAGGAATGGCCATAAGGAGAGCCTCATGATTCAGGAACAGGCACAACTGGTACACAATGAGAAGCTGTGCAAAGGACTTCCTAGCTATGGCTTCCACCTGCTCCTATGGAGCGATGAGTCCAGGAGAACCCCAAAATTGCATACAAATTCTGTTTGGGGTGATGAGGTCTCACCCAGAACAAGAAATAACAAATCGCTGGATCCAGGAGGGTGAAAATCAAACCCACTCAGTCTTGTTAGAGTTGAGATGAAGCCTGTTGCTCACTAAATTGGAGCAAGGCAAATTGGCTACTTGACCAATGATTACTGGAATTCCCAGAATTCAATAGCCACCCTTCTGATCCTAAAAATGTATACAACGCTCCTCCTAAGCAAAAGAAGCAAGATGAAGGCAGTTAAGCTATCTGACTTACTGACAAAAAGTAGCAGAGTAGTAGCAGAAAGTCCAGACCAAGCAAGATTTGACTAGGATCTAGGATCATACTTGGCTTAAGCGTTTCCAAAACATGACCTGGCACAGTTAAATAAGAATGTATATTATACTGTAGAGTAGGAAGAAACCATTAAAATAGTGGATTGCTCTCTATTAGTCTGAAGGTGCAATTCTCTGCTTATATCTGCCATAGTTTAATTGTTAGTGCTGCTTTCTTCTATCTTTCCCATGTCTTTGTGCCCTGTACTTCTCAAGTAGCTGTTTGTTGTTAACATAATTAACCTCCCTACCTTGAGAAACCGTGTCATTCAACTTAATTCCCATAGGCCCAGATGCCAACCACTAGCCTTTGGTTTGCCAATCTCCTGTCTTTTTTGCAAAGTTGCTCTCCATCAAATTCCAATTATAAGAATTTTTATTAACATGTTGTGCTAGCCTGTGACATTCTCTGTCTCCGCTTTATGAGAAGATGGGCTTGTGAACATATCCAATTTCTCATAGACTTGTTTTTTTACATGAACTTTGTCCAATCAGCAACTGTGTGAAAATCCTGACAACACTAAATTATTTTGGTCTACTAACTAATTGCAAGATAATGTAACTGAAGCATGAGAGTCCGAGTTCCCACCTTCCTTTACAGAAACTGTTTTTTTATGATCAGCATTAAATCCAAACGCATTCCTTCCTGCCCTAAACTTAACCATGAACTTTTCTTGCTTGCTCATTTTTATTTCATTCCATGATATTGTTATTTACATACTTTTGAAGATGTTTGAGTGAAATTAACAGGGTTGAATGATATCTGATAAAATACATTGTCTGGGTTATTTCAGAAGGGCTTCCTTTTGAAGCTTGAGTTTTAGAAATATCTTGAATAATGGCAGTCCTTAGAATCATGACCTTTCTACAACCAATGCAAATTTTAGATAAATTATCCTTAAAAATAATTGTTTCTACTGGCAGACTTCAAGATCATGACGTTTCCACTATCAATACTGCTTTGGAAATAATTGTGTCTTGTACAATATATTTAATAGTCAATAAAACCTATTGAAATTTCCTTAATGCCTACAGATATAACCTCTTAAGCAGAATCCTTTACTTCTGACTAAATTTTGCTTTAAAAGAAGCTAGTCAACCTGTGACCTATTGGGTTATCATTTCAGAGATATCTCCATACCTAAACCAGGAAACAGAATGACCATGGTGGTGGTGGGGGGGGGGAAGCACTGGGAATCCAAGCAATTTCTGACTTCCTGATGTTTCCCCATTGATTTTGCTTGTGGGAAGCTGGCAAGGGGAATTGAAAAGAATGCTCATGTGACCATGTGAAGCACTCAAAATTTTGCCAATTTTCAATCTGACAGGTCCCAGATTTTGGATGCATAAAATTCAGATAGAGATTTATGAAGTTAAAAGGATTTATGTGCATTTATTTAGTTAGGCTTGATTCAGCCTTTCACAAAAAATGAATTGCAGAGGGGTGTCATCACAGCAGAGTACTTAATCAGATTAATCAAAAACTTGTAGAAATTCTGGAAGACTGGTTAAGGGAACTTTCCTATTTATTGTTCCATTGTATTCTCTTTAATGTCTTTTTCCTTTTTGCCAAGGTAATGGGCTTGGTTATCACTGCAGTTTGAGACAAATATTAATACAAAGATACCTCTGAGAGTCCTATATTTTGGGACTCCAGTTCTACTGGGTTTCTAAAAGGATTTAAGACACTGTGATCTGTATGCCTATTCTCAAAGTACATTGTCAACTAACAACTGAATGAGAATGTAGCTCAGATTTCAGTTGTGACACAAAGTTTAGTTTTCCCAGCAACATAGTAGATGTAGTTACAGCTGGGCTGAGCAACTGTGTTGTCATATGAAATATGCAACATGTGCATAAACTCTTGGCATTATGTTCCCATATATTTGTTTCAGTACTGGAGACAAACTTGCATGCCAAGATGGATATGAAAAATCAATTCATAGTATATTATCCTATAAGGTAAAGGTTCCCCTTGCACATATACAGTATGCTAGTCGTTCCCAACTCTAGGGGGTGGTGCTCATCTCCATTTCAAAGCCGAAGAGCCAGTGCTGTCCGAAAACATCTCCGTGGTCATGTGGCCGGCATGACTAAACACCAAAGGCGCACAGAACGCTGTTACCTTCCCACCAAAGATGGTCCCTATTTTTCTACTTGCATTTCATACGTGCTTTTGAACTGCTAGGTTGGCAGAAGCTGGGACAAGTAATGGGAGCTCACCCCATTACAGGGGACTAGGGATTAAAACCGCTGAACTGCCAATCTTTCGATTGACAAGCCACTGAAGCACCATGTCCCTTATACTTTGGATCAAACAGTGGTCTCTAGGATTCAAAAATGGCTTGATGGCACATAATCAATCAATCAATTATATCAAACATAGCAAACATCTCATTGGCTTGAAAAGGAAGGGGTTCATCCTGAGACTGATTTCCTTGATCCACTAAGTGCATCCATAACAAGCAACCAAAGTGAGGGGGGGGAATTGTTCTATTTCAATGTTTGATCAGCCTAACAACTACAGCAAAAGTTACCACCCAAATATGTTACGTTTAGTTTATTTCCCTCCTGTATTATTTTGATAAATAACTCAAGGCAGCTAACATACCTAATACTCCTTTCTCTTCCTATTTTCCTCACAAGAACAACCCTGTGATGTGAGTTGGGCTGAGAGAGAGTGACTAATCCAAAATCAGCTGGTTTTCATGCTAAAATGGGACTAGCACTCACAATCTCCTTGTTTCTAGCCTGGTGCCTTAATTACTAGACTGTACTTGGCTATATATACATTATGTATACCAGTTCAGGGTTCGTTTGATTTCACGATGCAAGGAAGTTGATACATCCTGTTGTATGCTAAGCTCGGCCTTTTTTTGGCTTCTTCCATTGGCAACTAGATCTGGAAAATACTCTGGAGGAGGGTATAGTGCTCTCTGAGAAAGTCCTCTCTCAACCCAGTTGTTTTTGACAACTTTTGCTTAGCTTCCAACCTTGCTGCAAAGTTGATGGAAGTGTTATTGGCAAATCAACTACAGAAGATCCTAAATACCATAAAATATATTATCTGGATCTTTATCAGTGAGGATACACTAAATACCACTGATTGCTTAGGTTGATCATCTTCATTAAGACCAAGATAGGGAAGTACATCTTGTGGTCCTATTTGGTCCCTCAGCAGTATTCTATAAAGTTACACACATGTCTGCAAGGGTTGGGAGGCCGAGGTATTATTTTACGGTGGTTTCAGCCCTAGTTGGTGAATGGGGAAGATGCCACTTGAATCTTTGGTATCTTTGATGTGGGCTACCTCATTGCTAAGTGTCTTTCTCCAAGAAATTTAACATCCATGTGAAATAAATTGAGAGGTCTTTTGGCAGTTCCAAGTGATGTGTCATTAAAATACTGATGACCCTCAGTTACACATCACCCCTGCAATTCCAGCTGAAAATGCCATTCAATTCTTGAACCAGTCCCTGGAGGCTGTTAGGATTTGGATGGTGGAAACAAACTCAGAGTAAATCCTACAAAGACAATTGCCCGTCCTCAATGCATGTTGCCCTTATTAAGTAACTGTCTCATTAGGCAACCGTTTGCAAATACGGCAGTAATAAATGGTAGTGAATGGTATTTTAAAAATCATTTTTGACCAATGCACGCACTTACTGCCAAATTTCTGCAACTGACAACACATGCTAGAGTGAAAAATAATGCTTGTGTTGCTGCACAATTTATTTAAATGAGGCAGCAACAATCAACATCTCTTCTATTTTGCCGCTCTTATCGCGTCATCAGATAACCGCCCAGCCGCCCTGTTTAGGGTGACCCGCTCCCTCCTCCATCTGGGAGCGCGGGAGGACCCCTTGCAGGGCCGAGCTGAGGATTTTGTACAGTATCTGGATGACAAAATAACTCAGATTCGGGAAGACTTGGCCGCTGACTGGGTTAGTTCAGACAAGATGACTGAGGCAGGCCTTGAGAGTGTTATCTGGGAGGAGTTCGATCCTGTGGCTCCCGAGGATGTGGACAGGATCTTGGGGCAGCTGAACGCAACCACATGTTTATTGGACCCGTGTCCCTCCTGGTTGGTGCTGGCTTCCCGGGAGGTTACACGAGGCTGGCTCCAGGGGATTATTAACGCTTCTTTGAGTGAGGGTGTCCTGCCGGCCGCCTTGAAAGAGGCGGTGGTGAGGCCTCTCCTCAAGAAGCCATCCCTGGATCCGGCTGTTTTGGCTAACTATCGTCCAGTCTCCAACCTTTGCTTTATTGCGAAGGTTGTTGAGAGTGTGGTGGCGTGACAGCTTCCCCAGTACCTGGATGAAGCTGTCTATCTGGATCCGCTCCAGTCCGGCTTCAGACCTGGGTACAGCATGGAAACGGCATTAGTCGCGTTGGTGGATGATCTCTGGAGGGCCCGGGATAGGGGTTATTCCTCTATCCTGGTCCTATTAGATCTCTCAGCGGCTTTTGATACCATCGACCATGGTATCATGTTGCGCCGGCTGGAGGGACTGGGAGTGGGGGGGCACCGTTTTGCGGTGGTTCTCCTCCTATCTCTCCGACCGGTCACAATCCGTGTTGACAGGGGGGCAGCGGTCAACCCCAAGGCACCTTGTTTGTGGGGTGCCACAAGGGTCGGTCCTCTCACCCCTCCTGTTCAATATTTATGTGAAGCCGCTGGGTGAGATCATCCGTGGTTTTGGGGTGGAGTTCCATCAGTACGCTGATGATACTCAGCTGTACATTTCCACCCCAGACCATCCCAATGATGCCTTGGAAGTGATGTCCCAGTGCCTGGAGGCCGTGCGGGTCTGAATAGGGAGAAACAGGCTTCGACTCAACCCTTCCAAGACCGAGTAGCTGTGGCTGCCGGCGTCCCGGTATAGCCAGCTGACGCCATCGCTGGTTATTGGGGGCGAATCATTGGCCCCCACGGAGAGGGCCCGCAACTTGGGTGTCCTCCTGGATGCGTGGCTGTCTTTAGAAGGGCATATGACAGCTGTGGCCAGGGGGGCTTTTTGTCAGGTTCGCCTGATATGCCAGTTGCGCCCCTTTCTGGACCGGGACTCCCTACGCACGGTCACTCAAGCACTCGTCACTTCTCGTCTGGACTATTGTAACGCTCTCTACATGGGGCTCCCCTTGGGGTACACCCGGAGGCTCCAACTGGTGCAGAATGCGGCTGCACGGGGGATTATGGGAGCGACGGGGCGCTCCCATGTGACTCCTCTCCTGCGCGAGCTGCATTGGCTTCCTGTGGTCTTCCGGGTGCGCTTCAAGGTATTGGTGATCACCTTTAAAGTGCTCCATGGCTTAGGGCCAGGGTACTTACGGGACCGCCTTCTGCCACCAATAGCCTCCCACCGGCCGGTTTGCTCCCACAGAGAGGGCCTCCTCAGGGTGCCGTCGGCCAGACAATGCCGGCTGACGACCCCCAGGAGGAGAGCCTTGTCTGTGGTGGCATCTACCCTATGGAACAATCTACCCCCAGAGATACGAGTGATCTCCGACCTCCGGATTTTTCATCGGAACCCTAAAAACTTATTTTTTTCAGTTAGCCGGTCTGTCTTGATTTTAGGGTTAGTTTTAAAATTTTAATATTGATTTTAATTGACAAGTTTTAAATTATGGGCCAAATTTATAAATTATTTTAACTATTTTTAACTGTGATGTTTGTATAGATGTTTTTATCTTGGCTGTTCACCGCCCTGAGTCCGAAAGGAGAAGGGCGGTATAGAAATTTGAAAAATAAATAAATAAATAAATAAATAAATAAATAAATAAATAAGAACTACGTGTAGATATCAGGGCAGTCTGGAACACCCAAAGGAGTTGGTTCATAATTTACTAATCCTCCTGATTCCCAGCCCCTGCTTAGGTGGAAGTTATGGCCAGAGGAGCCTTTATCTAGCCTTAGCTGGTGAACCAATTATAATCCATGCATTCTACAAGGGATTGCCTTTGGAGAAAACCTGGTGTGTAGACTTCTGATATCAGAACTCTATTAAGTTGGAATAGCGCCCATCTTGAAGTCACATTATAAGTTGCCAAAAGTTACCTGGACCCAATTGAAAGTCCTGGTTGTTCTGACCCAGCCTTAACAGAAGCAAGAAACAGACTCCTTATGACGAAAAACCCCTCTTGTGAATTAATTGCATTCACCCACTGAAAAGTCCAGGCAATAACAGACCTTTGTTACCTTCACAAGAGGGTTTTTTTTTTTTTTTTTTTTTTTTTTTGTGACAAGGATTCTGTTTCTTCCGATAATTGCAAGGCTGTGGGTCCCAGCCGAAAGGCTGCAAATTAAGTTCTGGCAAGCAGTCTTTGTGGCACGAAACACAAAATATGAACTGTTGTCTCCTATGACAATCACTCCCCTTTCCTTCTATTTATTCCCCAGCCAGGGAGGGACCATTCAATATCCACGTGTGCTTTGCTTCCTGAATCGACTCCTTGTCCTCCATTGTTCCCCTCTCTTACGTAACTGCTCTGCATATGTGCATCTGGAACAGGGCCCAGCTGTACTTCCTCCTCACTCATATCAGTCTCCAAATGCAGCTGCCTCTCCAGTGGCTGGGAAATGTCAGATGGCCTTGGCTTTATCTCTGTGTCCAACACAGAGCATCCAATAGAGCCTTCCCCAGACTCCAGAACAGGCCCAAGTTCCTCCCCAACCTCCTCATCATCCGAGTCTGGCGGACCACAACACTGGTTATCATCTTTAAAGCTCTTTATGAAACTTCCTGCAGGAGACATCAGGCAACTGAATCTGCCCATTTGGTCTGGTCACCAAGAGAGGGACTATATGGCAGATCACCATCTATGACTGGTTTCGTGCCACTGTGATGGAATGTCCACCAGACCCTTCAAATGTGGAGAAGGGAATAGGATTATTGTAGAAACACTTTCTTAGACCAAGAAAGGTAGAAATGTAATAAAAACTCATCTTATTTCCCCTGAACCCCACCTTACGTTTGCTAAATATAAAATGATTTGGAAGATTGCTTTGGCAGACTTTTAAGATTCTATTAAATTACCTAGCTAGCAATAAAGACATTCTAGAAATCCATGTTTTTCTTATTTCATGAGTTTGCTATCTCCAAAGCACTTAGATAGCAGCAATACCCCTTTTATGAAATACCTTCTATATGACCTCCTAGCATTTTGAAAACTAGCCAAACAGTGATGTTGTAGCAGATATTTAGTCTTTAGGTTAACTTAATAGGTCCCACTAGGGACTACTAGCACTGGGAGTAGACATGCTTTCTTTTATTTTCAGTTCTTTACTTGCGTAGAATTTCTACATGCAGCAGAAATTGTGTCTCCTACTTTAGTGTGAAGTGATGCATTCAGTTTCACCAAATCAATCTCTCCTCAGTCTCCTGCCCAAATAAATGCCAATCGATTGCAAATCCTTTGAGAAGAAACAGTACTTGAAAGCACATTTGCTGAATACATGTTACATTAGATAACCCATGTCTCATTGGGTTAATCTTTCAGAGATATTCTATTACCAGATTCCTCAATATCTTCAACAGTGACAAATGTGTAATGTGCTGCCCTCACTGGAAAAGTTGAGATTATCTCCCTTGAAAATAGCACGTGTTGAACTCTATAGCATAGTCAAACATCAGCCCAGGAATGTTATGCAACATTTTGTATCATAAACTGTTTTATGATAAGGTTTATGTCATGGAATGTTTTATAAAATTTGTCAAAGTTCAATTCCATGAGAGTCATTGGTCGCTAATTTTGGGTGCATTCTGTAAATTAGCACATTTGAGGTACCATGGTTCAAAACTTATTGCCCTGTGATTCACCACTTTGCCCAGTTAAAGCTTATAGGAATGAGTATTTTAGTAGCGTATAGACAGATTGATTCAAAGCAAATGATGAATTGAACAGGGCAAAGAGAAATAAGGGGAAACTATGGGTTTGAATGAAAGGTGAATAACTTCATTGCATGTGTCGCTTTAATCCTTCCAGAAATCACACATCCTCCCAGTTTTTCAAAAACATAATTTTTCCACTTTAACCAAAATGTCCATCAAGCACATTTAAAGTTCAGTGTAAAACATGTTATGGGGTTTCTGCAAAAAGAAAATGTAATATTTGCAGTTTTTCTTAAAGTCAAGATAATTGACCCAATGTAGATGACAATCAAGATGAGAATTCCCAGCTGATGAATAAAGGCAATTTAAATTTCTCCCCCAGTTGGATGACTTATGTAATGATATGTTCTGTATCTATTTCCTGTAGAGAGGAGTTAACAATTCATAAATGGATGAGTAATTATTAACGGGAATTATAAGCAGGGATAGAAAAGTGGAATAATGAATGTGAAAAGAGGATGCTATATTTCATTTACAGTTATTTTACATTTATATACATAAAAATCACTCCAGTTAAAATGTACAATATAAAAATAACACTGAGATGAATTATTTTAGAAAAATATTACTTTTTTCCTCTAGTCATGCCGACTACCCACTCTATGCAGCTCCAAACAGAAATAACATTATTTGAATATGTCAAAGCAGAAATGGTATTGCTCTAGTCTCAAAATAGCCCCATTCAAATATTGTTAAATTGCCCCATTCAATATACAGTACACATATGGTACAAAGTTTTGAGTTTTGGCAAAGAAATTTTTACCTACAAATTTCCGTTTTCAAAATATGGATTTACTGCACTTATTAAAAAGGGAGATTAAGTTTCTCTCTAAAAAAATATTTATGAATTTAGGGAGGAATCCTCTTAATAATCAAATATGGTAAAAGCTAATGAATGGGCAGGAGATGAGATGTGGACGAAAAAAGAGGACCTAGCTGCTTCCTCTTTTCACTCCTGCATAAAAAGATGATTATGGCAATGCAGAGCCTTTGTTATCCATGGAAACCTTCTATACAAATGAGGACTTTGGAAAATCAGGATGCATCATCAGTGGAAAACCTCGACAAACAAAGATTCATTTCATTCATTAATTCCATAGATGAATTCCATCCACTCAACTTCTACATGTCAAATAGAATAAAAAGAGAGTGAGGCTAGCATCCTGAAGTTTTAAGCTTACTTTCCTGAGAGTAAAAATTGCAGAACTCTTACCTCACCATAGTAAACATGAATTTCATTGTTAAGTGAAGCAGCTGCTAAGTGAAACCATATCTGTCTATCAAGTGTGGAAATCAGGAAACCCAAGCAGTTCAAATGAATATCAAGATTTATTGCAAGCCACAGGAATCTGAAGTACTAATGGTCAGAGCAAACTGGCGGTAGATAAGAGTCAATGGAATTCAAGGTGGGCTGGACTTAGATCTCTTTTGGGTGAGAAGGACTTGAAACTGATGGTCATTTGACCCTCTCCTTTGGGCTCAGCCAGGTCATCTCCTACACTGTCTTTATAATCTTATTTCAGCTTTCTTTTGTTCTACAGACCTGCAAAGGTTATAAATGTGAGGATCGGTTGCAAAGATATTTTTTTCATCAATGTCATAATTGCAAACAGTCTCTATGCAGGGCAGTCACTAAATGAGGACTACTTGTACACAAAGGAGCTCTTCTCCAGTTTCATTTCTAGTTTACATGGGCTAAATAGATCCATTCTTGGCATAGCAGAAGTGTATTTATCTGAGGATAATGGGATGCAGCCTTTCTGCTGCATCTATATTTTTGCATATGTTATCATATCTATATCAGTCTTCTAAAACTATATGTCTACTATTTGGCCACAAAGAACTAGACTTTCTGTATCTCTTTGCTGCTGTCCAGATATTTTAAACCAAGTTCTTGCAGCTTTATTTATTTATTTAACAAATTTATATAGCTAACCATATACCAGGAGGAACTCTTGGTGGCAAACAAAACTGAAAACACATACTGTAATTAAAACTATTTAAGTAGGGGAAAAAAACCATAATTGAAGCTTCAAATAAATTCACTGCAGTATGCCAGTTCCATGAACCTCCTTGCTCCAGTTCCTGAGAGAAAAGTCAGAATTCAGCCGCCCCTAGTTGACATGATAGAGAAATTGCAGTATACAGTTTGTGTTCATAGTCTTTTTTTTCCTTCTCAAATATTGTTCTGAGGAAAATGTCTAATAAATAAGGCATAATAAATAACCTATTTTTCCAATATCCATTTTATTTCTAGTTTCAAAACTGAAAGCAGCATGTAAGAGTGCAATCTCTCTGTCTCACATTCAGACAGAACCCTAATCATTAATTTCTACAGTAACTCTGCCAAGTTGCCAAGGGTTGGTATTTGTAGCTATATGCAGTAGCACGGACAGCGGGAACCAAAAATCAAGAGATTTGCTTCTCAGTTAAAAAAGGGGAAAGTATAAATCTAGGACTTGGTGGCACCACTCCTTCCCAACAGGGAGAGCACTGCCACTATGCCTGAAGTTCGGCACCATCATTAAAAGCGATATTCTCCTCACTGCCTACCACACTCGTGGGCGTCTGCCAGGCCTTTAAGCACAGTTACATGATCAAATTCCTATAGGAGTTATGTCAAGTACTTATAATGCAATTATGCTGCTTCAATACACAGAGTAGTGCAGTTCATGACAAGGAAGGGGAGGAGGCGATGGGAAGGGACAGGAAGAATTTGATGGAGAAGGCTGCAAAGCCTTCGTTTAGATAATTACCAACTCTGCTTGCCCGCAACAGATTTACTCTGTCAGAAGCTTAATTTCTGTTATAAACCTATATGCCTTGTGAGTGCCTGCTTGGCCAATATTTTGACAGCAGCTGTACAAGTTTATAGAGCATGCCATATAGCAAAGGTGAAAAAAGAAAGAAAGAAAGAAATCTCTACTCAAATGCAGGTATTAAACTGATTCTTTCACATTTATGATTAAAAGCAGCTGTGATTGTCCTGAAAGAATGGTAAGGACCCTTTTCAGCAACTGAAAAAGGGTGAAATTATACAGTAGCTTTTTAATAGAATTGATATAATGACACAATACCACAAAATGGGACATCAATTTGCAGGGTAGGATTTTATTATTCGGTAAGTGGACGCTGGCAGACAAATGATTTGTCAACTCGGAAAGAATTGTGGCTTAGATGAATCAGTGCCTGTAACTTTTGTCTGGAAATTAGTAGGATAATATTTATACAAGTATATTGCAAATAATAAATGTTATTTGAACTGATAATATTTGGAAATTGGATGCCAGTCTGGTGTTACTATATCAAAAATTATGGTTAAAAGAGGGAGAAGTGTTGTTTTTTACATAATACATGAGGATATGAGAATTCAAATATAGTGCTCTTATGAGATACAGTGAGAAATGATATGAAATGAGTCAGTTGTAACCATTTAGAAGCAATATCCAATAAAATAATTTTGCACCAGCTCTCTCTTTCCTCACTTGCCCTTACTCACATTGTACAGCACTGTAGTCCATCCTTCCATGGTAATGCACTGGAAGACAGTCAACACGGCAAAGAGGATGTTATCAAATTGAGTTATCCCATCATTGGGACCAATCCAGTCTCTGCACTCATAACCTGCAGGGCATCCCTGCACTCCACAGGGATGTGGCGGGTCCAGCTCTTGTAATTCACCTGCAGCCAGACAGAGGTGAAATCATTTTTTTAACATATGTATATGTAAAGAAGCAATGTCAACCAAGAAAGTTATAATAAAATAGGAAGCTTCTATATGCATTTCTTTTATTTATATTTTACCTTTTCCTTGAACGACACAAGGTGAAGACCATGAGGATTTCCCTTGCTCCCAATTTATCAGCACAAAAACATTGTGAAGTGGGCTGGCTTGAGAAAGAACAGTTAGCCCAAATTATCCAGCCAACCAGTCCAAGTCTAGCACTGTAATGTCTGCAAGACACTTGAGTATCTCTAGTTCCTCTCTTCCAGGAAAGTTTGGGTTCCTTGCATGGTGGTCAGTTTGGTCAGTATCAAAGGTGTCCATACTGCCAAGATCCAGGGAACTGCTGTTTTTTGACATCCTTAACTCAGAGCTTCCTGTTTACCATCATGATCATGAAATGGTAGAAGCAGTAGTATTCTGTCCATCTGACCATTGCACTGATCTTTTCTTCTTAGTTACAGAGTATTGATGGCTATCAGAAAGAATAATGGCCCTAAGGAGAGCATATATAAGCATGTTCTGCTTCTGGCCACTATTTTTGGTGATTGTTTATTCCTAAAATAAGTAAGTAAGAGTGAGGAAAATCCTCAGGGACAACTCATACCCTGGTCAGCCCTTCTTTATTCTCTTACCATCTGGGAGGAGATATAGAAGCATAGGCAGCTGCACAAACAGGCTGAAGAACAGTTTTTATCTGTGGGCTGTCAGACTCCTGAATGAAAAATAACTCTACAACAACATAGTACAATTGACTTGCGGGGCCGGCCCCGACATGCAATAAGTTCACATGGTGCAATAGGACTGAGTGTTTGTTAGTAGGATTCTCTGGGCTAGGGTTTTGTTTTTTTTTTTTTTTTTGGTCTTTCACTGTGAGTTGTATTGTATTGGGGGGGGGCTGCACGAAGGGAGGCTCAGCCAATCTCATTGTACACATGTACTCTGACAATAAAGGTTTGAATTGAATTGAAGTAGCAAATGTCCACCCTCCCCAGATCTGCTGTGCTGCCTTCCTTGTGATGGTGGCGGTAGGTTCCTGAGATGACAAATACACCATCTCTTCTTCACGGAGGTTTAGCAAAACCTAGCATTAGATTTTGTTCCCAAATATAGCGTTTTAACTTTGGCCATGAGGAAAGGGCTCCATTTTTTAAAAAAAATGGGAAAAAATATATAGACCTCTTCCAAGTATAGACATCTCTCTTGGTGCACTCTGACCTCTTGATAATTTTAAAAAATTCCTTTAGTTTAAAATAAATAATTGAAAGAAATAATTAAAATTTTAAATTAAATTAAGGGAAAAAGTTGCCAGAAAGATGTACATGGGAGTAAGTGGAAAGGAGAATAACAAATAGGAAACAGTGATACAGATTATGTTTTCATGTAGCCTATGTATTTGCTAAAGTTAGGGGTTTTTTTTCTGAAATGGATACTTTATTCTTTAATATGACAGTTAATGGTTTGAGCTGCTCTTATGTCTTTTGTTCAAAGAAGATCTAGCCTGGGTGTGGAAAGGGAGAAGTGAGGAGACTGGAAAGAAAAGCAGAAAACTAGAGTTTAGTCTGGAATTTTTTTTATTTTTTTATTTATTTATTTTTACTATTTTTGCCTTGTATCATCAGGACAGTGATGGGATTCAAAATTTTTTACAACCGGTTCTGTGGACGTGGCTTGGTGGGCATGGCAGGGGAAGGATACTATAAAATCTCCATTCCCACCCCACCCCAGGGGAAGATTACAGCAAAATCTCCATTTCTTCCCAATCAGCTGGAACTCGGGAGGCAGAGAATAGATACGGGCGGGGCCAATCAGATGTGATATTTACTGGTTCTCTGAACTACTCAAAATTTCCGCTACCCGTTTTCCAGAACTGGTCAGAACCTGCTGAAACCCACCTCTGCATCAGGACTTGGCATGAAACACAAATGTGAACAGAGGTATTCAAGATTCATGGTTAACAGGATATGAGGAAACAACAACAACAACAAAAATCATGTTTTGTTTTCAAACCATTTCTGTTGCTCGAATTACAGTAAATATTTTTGCCCAGAGGGCATGTTCAGACCTACAGAACAAATCTCTCTGAAGGATTGTAGGTTAATTAGAGCCATAGCTGTACAGTGTTTTAAAATTCCAGGACTAGAATAAAGTCAGAAGGAAGACAGCAATATCTCTTACCTGAATTGTTTACATAGCAAGCCTGATGTAGCTTTCCACTATAAAATTCCAGGCCGATAATGGCAAACATCAGGATTGCAAAAAAGAGAAGGAGACCAATCTGAAGCAGAGGCACCATTGCCTTCATGATGGACTTTAGTACGATCTGTAAACCTTGAGAAAAGGAAAAGGAGAAAAATGAAATTGAAAAGAAGAAGCACCAATCAGCACATTATTCCCTTTGGGAAAAGCAGAGAGACAAGGAAGTGTCACACTGTGAAACATGTTCAGAAAAATTGTTATTGTCTGGCAAATGCAATATTATAATCAAGGGAAGACAACACTCTAGCAAGCAGGCAAAGCTTATGTCACTGAAGGCGGAGAAAGCAAATATTCATCTCCCAAAGGAGCAAGTTCTTTCCCATTAGAACAAACCTCCCAATTTTTTTTGTGCAGAAGAAAATACTTTGTTTAGTCCAAAGTTTTCTAAAGTTTAGGTTTTCCCTAATGTAAGATTGCAATATTCAATTTTTAATAATTTGTTACATTTGCCAAATTTTCTAGATCAAGCAAAAATTATTGTGATTTCCTTTCTTCAGTTTATTTTGTTTAGAGTTGATAAACTAATTTTAAATACCAAGTTACATTTGTATTAACATAAAACTTGAATGGATCAAAAATATTGTAATATGCCGATGTAGATATAAATGTCACTTTGAAACCTTTGTACTTACAGTACTTTTCTAAAGTTTGTAAGTGTTTTTAATCTCCTGTACATTCATTTAATTCCTACCTTGTTTTCCTTTCATTGTACTTGTAAAATTAATAAAAGTATACATCTGAAAAGAAAAGACTCTTCCCCAAATAATTGTGAAACAAATATATCTGTAGTTTTTCAAAGGGTATGCAAGCCTTGGGAAATATATTTTTCTTGTCACCAGTGGCTCTGGATTCAATCACCATATTGTATATTTTAAGTGAGCAGATGAGAATTTTGCAGCCCAATGCAGAGCAACTGTAAATTGCCGAGTCAGAACTGATAATGAAGGCATGAGTAACAGTAACAGAGTTGGAAGGGACCTTTACTGGGAATTCAAACCACCGAACTGCCAACCTTTCTGATCGACAAGCTCAGCGTCTTAGCCACTGAGCCACCTAATAATGACTTCATTAGGGTAGTCTCTCACCTTTCATTCAGAAGCTCAAAGTGCTATTTCTCTGTCCACAATAACTCTGTTAGATGGGTTGGGCTGAGAGACAATAACTTACTCAAAAATCACCCAGTAAATTTTCATGGATGAGGGTGAACTAAAACCTGTGTTTCCCCAGTGCAAGTCCAATGCTTTAGTCACTGTACAATATTGACTCTCTGGAATTTCTTCTGACTCCAAAATAAAAACTCTGGCTTTTTTTCCTTAGTGCATGAAAGAACAAGCAACCCTCAGTTAAGTATAGCAATTGCGACTGGAATTTCTGTTGCTAACCAACATGAAAAGTGCAACATCTCATGATAGTGCCACTTAGCGGTAGCAGTTCTGGTTGCCATCATTCAGTGAATTCAGCACCATTGTTAAGAGCACCGTCTTGCTGACCACCAGGTGGTCAACATTTGCGACTTCCTGCCAGCTTCCTCATTGACTTCGCTTGTCAGAAGCAAATGCTGAAGGTTGCCAATGGTATTCTCATGACTGTGGGAATGATGTAACAGCCAGAACGTTGAGGTCCAGTAAGTATCATTCTTTCAAGCAATGTTGTAAATTTAAATAGTTGATGAACAAGTGGTTACATGAGAACCACCTGTAATCTTTATTGAGTAAAACTGGAAATCTTCTCAAAGCACATTGGCCTGATTAATGGCTTATTAGCTCACCTGACCATTGACTGCCCTAATACATCTCCTCCTTTTTGCCAGAGCCAGCTAAAATGTCATAATTGCCAGTTCTGACACTATCCTAATTTATTAGAGTTCAGATCAATTTGGGCAGGTCTGGTATGGTAATCTAGTAAAATCATTGTCGTTCCAGGTAAAACTAAGTAGTTATATATGAATATAGTATTCTAAACACGTGAGAAATAGATGGGACTACTAATTCTTAAGGCCTCATCTTCTCAGCATTCTCCCTTTTCAGCATCACCTTATAAGTATATTCAGAATTAACCAAGTCAGGTTTCTTTCCCTTAGTTACTGATCTACCAAAAACCTTCCTGATTCAGAGGATCAGCAGAGGTACTTGAAGCCTGTCAAGTCTGGTGGTTGAAGATATGTTTTATTTAATATCAATTTTATTTAATGTTTTATTTATTTAATATTACTTAATTTTAAAGGCCAGTCTGGAATTGTATGCAAATGTCCTGATTCTAATAGAATACCTCTATAGGAAATAAAGATGGCCATTGGAAACACCAACACTGCTCTGCAAGAAAAGACTGCAACAGTAGGGCAAAGTGGGAGGAGATAAACCAGATGCTTACTAGGAATGCCTGAGACAAGCTTCAAGGGTCTGAGCACTCGTACCGCCCGCAGAGTCCGCAGGTCCACATGGGTGTTAAAATGTGCTCCTGCTGTTGCAAGGATGCTAGAAACAAACAGGAAGAGACAAAAGTTACTAAACATAGCTCTTGGGTAATGCACATATGCCTGCCAGCCTCCCTCCCTCCCTGCAGGAGGGGGCGTAACACGCACCAGGCACCTGACAGCCGGAATTGGTGCACCTTACTCTATGCTATGAGTCAACAACCATTTCTTAGCCTAATCTTAGCAGAGCAGCAATTAAAAAAATACACACTAGCTTTAGAACTCACATTTTCCAGTTCAGTCTGTGCCTTGTGTTAGAATTAGGAGTTGTAAATTCAATACATCAGATCCTTACCAAGAGGCTTAAATAGGAAAGTCTTGGGAATTTAGCAAAATTGTCCCTGAGAAAGGCACAATTCTCAAGGTACTAATTTGCCCCTTATCCCTAAAAAAAGCAGCCCAATTTTGTGGAAATTAAAAAAAATGTTGAAGGGATGTTATTGTTATTGTAAGTCTCTACAATTTTAAGACATCACTTCTATCCTTTGAACAGCCCCCTCCACCAAAAAGCTCCAAAGTTTGAAATGTTGGATACCTGCCAATCTGAGGCTATAAATTAGGTACTAAAAGTTCCATACTGTCCATGAGTACCTATCCTGCAATAATACAAGCTGATGGTTTCCAAATATGTTGGAAATACAGCTACATATTGGCCTGAAATTCTAGGAGATTTAGATGATGAAAGATACATCAAAGACTGCCTTTTAAGATGCACAGTGTGTGTACACTACTGACTTTGTTTTAGTATGGTTTAATAATGGTTTCTATCTGTCATCTTAGGTATTTTTAATTGTGGAGAGGAAATGGATTGGATCTTTTGGAACTCAGCTGCACATAGATCCCTTTGGAGGCAATATGCAAAGTTAATCATCAGTAAGGATGGATTATATCTTAGCAACCTGACTACAGCATCACTAATGGAGCACATAGCAAAAATTCCATCCTGTCCACATTTGCCCAGTGCTTCCCACCCCACTCCTTTTTCTCCATTCAGTTGGGTCTGAGGACAAGCCCCTACAGTTTTCTTAGCAAGGTTTTTCAGAAGCGGTTTGCCCTTGCCTCCTTCGTAAGGCTGGGAGAAAGTGACTGGCCCAAAGTTACCCAGTTGGCTTTGTGCCTAAAGCAGAACTAGAGTTTATGGTCTCCTGTTTTTAGCATGATGCCTTAACCACTACATCATATATAATTGGTGTTTTATATTGTTATTTCACTTAAAAAAGAGTGGTTTTGGTTTCACTCTCTCACCATTCACCTCCAGCTGTGCAGCCTGGTTCCGCACAGGCCACAGGCCAGTATCAGTCCATGGCCCAAGGGTTGGGAACCCCTGAACTAAAGGGCAGAGAATGAGCTGAGAAGTGAAAGTCATCTTGAGTAGGAGGAAAAACCTCTGGAATATCAATCTCACATAACAAATGATCAGCATGATGGGTGCACAGAATTGGACATAAATGTATGTTTTTTTTTAAAAAAGGTATCACATTACATCTCTGAGTACCCATATGTGCGGAGGATTTCCAAGACAGAATACTCAGCATTGGCAGAAAGCATTTTCCTTTGAGGAAATACTGTAATCTAAGGCAGGCAAATTAAAGGCATGTTTCTCTAGCCCAGGGGTCTCCAAACTTGGCAACTTTAAGACTTGTGGACTTCAAATCCCAGCAAAACCGGCTGAGGAATTCTGGGAGTTGAAGTCCACAAGTCTTAAAGTTGCCAAGTTTGGAGACTCCTGCTCTAGCTTAATGTAAAAGTCACTGAAGAACCACAAAAGCTGTCTGATGTAAATAGCTAGATCCTTACAGGTCAAAGATCAATCAGTCCAAATAAAGAATTAAAAACTTGTCTAACAGGTTTGGGAAAATACAATGTGTAAATCTCACAAAGACTGAGAAACTGTCTGAATGGTATAACTATATTCCAACTTCTCATAACAACATCAAGGACTAAAGAACAACAAGACTTTCTTTCAGGCAAATTACATTATAAGACCCTTTGAAATCAAATTTGGTAAAAATGTGTGCTTTCTGCAGTAATTCTAAGAATTCAGAGATAAGGGGGAAATGGCAATGCCCCCCCCCCCGCCATATTGAAGGTGTCAGGATTTCCCCAAATATTATAAAAGCATTATAAGGAATCAAAATAAGACTTTGTTGACTCTTCACAGTTGTAGATGGTGTGTAGGTGTTTAAATTCTTTGGCAGCTGCTTCAATCCAAAGTGATTTTTCCAAACAAGATTTCTTTCTTTCGTTAAGAAACTGACAGATGCTTTTTATCAATATTTAAAATGATATTTATTGAGATGAATGAGATGAATTTCAATAACTAAGTTATTTCTAATTCAGAACCCTGGAATTCTTTCTGTTGGATTTTAGAACTACTTTATTCCTTAATATTTTAAGGTAGACTCTTCCTTACTTTTTTCCACTAAAATCAAATGAGCTTGTAGTGGCTGTTTACAAACTATATCCTGAATCCTTTTCAACCATGCACTGATCATTATAATAGCTCAGGTTCTGTATACTCTGAGATTGCCTTGTACGGATTCGCAACCAAATCTTTGCTCTTGTAGGCAAAGTGACAATTTAGTTGGCAAAACATATTTATGTAGCACCAGAACCCTTAAAGATCTTCACCTATATTGCAAGCTAGACTGGGCCAGAAAAGTCACATTGAACTAAAATTTGATGCAGAATACCACGTTTGGGCTCCCAGTCTCCCAGCTTCTGAGCCACTTGAAGTTGACATGAACCTAATTGCCCATCAGCCATATATGTTCCATTAAGGGCATCTACTTGCAAAAGATCTCTTTTCCACAAGGTAACACCTCGTTGATGCCTTGGAAGAAGGAGTCATGACAAACCACTTCTTTGTGACACAGCCAAATCTCCATAACTTAGATATTTCCCTTAGGTAGATAATGGAGCTCTACTAATTCCCAGCTGCAGCAATTCAATGCTGAAAGGCGGAAGGATGGAATGATAGAAAATAGTGGTATTTCCTCTTTGCTTAGCCTGAGCTGCAATTTCTTGAGTCTTACATTAGTCCCCAAGCAGAAGTGGATTAATGTAGATCCCATAACAATTCCAAGGTATCCTGATGAGCTTTGAACTGCTCAACTTTCATTCCAGCCAATTTCTCAACTAACACATGCAAATCGGCAATAAGCTATTCCACAGAGTAAAAGTCTATGGAGATTCGCAGTCATCCAGGTCATAGTTGTCCTAAAGGTGCTTTTTCAAAAGACATTTCATTTCTCATCCAAGAAGCTTCTTCAATTCTGACTTGGATGGAAAGCGAAACATCTTCAAGGAAAAAACAAAGTCCAGTTGTCTTTTGAAAAAGCACCTTTGGGTTTCCACAGAGTATTTATCCTTTGATACAGAGCAGATTTCTGAATTAGTGTAGTAGTCACCTCTTTGATAGATTCCTCAAGAGAGGAATAGAGCCCTCAAGAGAGTTTTCTCTAACTTACACATACACAATAGTATATGAACTACACTGTAAATACAAATTATAACCATGGGTTTAAAATACATCTGTCAAAGAAGGCTCATATTATACTTTTGAATAGGGTTCCTCAAAATGAAGCTAGGCCCTGACTGAAAGAATTTAACTTTTTTGAAGACTTTGAGAAATCCATAACTTTACTATTAACATCCTCTGGAGCCGACCATAACATCGTATAAACCCCCTTTCCTAAGTATTGTTCAGAAAACACTTGTTGAAGTTACACACCAATATGATTGTTTATTCTGGCTACATTATTAATTAGAATATGTCTAATTTGTTGCCTTTGGGGTCTGCTATATCTATAGATTATGGGAGAAGGCCATTTATAGTTTATACAGATACAATAAAATTTTGGTTTTATATCTCTCCTCAACTTGCAATTGGTTGCTTCATAACTGTCCAAATTAAAGAGGCTAATCCCTAATACACAGACATTTTGAGCAACTGGTGAATGGCCTGCCTTTAAAACAAGTTGCAACATCCACATGATTGCAATTTGTGACTTTTTTTGCTGGTTTCTAGCAAAAAAAATGCCCATTCAGAAGAATGCATTCACACTTAAGACCACAGAGTTCCCTTTACGACTGAAGTAACTCACTTAATAACTGCCATAAAAAAATCATAAAATCATATTCAGTCACATGGGTTCTGGTCTCAGTTGTGGTCATAAACCGAGGACTATCTGTATCACAATACAACAAATTAAATATGTCTAAATGTATCAAAGTAGTTTCAATGTATATAACATGATGGTTAAAACTCCTATTAAGATTAATGTTATTAAAATGCATATTACAAATGAAATGTTAATTCCCATTATATTTAATTCAGATAAATAACTGAATGAGAAAAAAAATGTCTGGCTAACATCCCTAGAATACCTTTTGACATACTGTAGTTACCTTATGAGGATTGTGGCTTTAACTACCAAATTTTCAACTATATCACTGGGCTTTTACCTTAACATCTGTATTTTTCTGGAATTAGACTTATTATGATTACTTTTCTCTCTGGGCCCATTTGGCAGATGTTAGAATATTAAACCAGGATTTTCATTTCATGCTTGAAAAGCAGCTAGGCATATTTTGTCATTAATAGTAAGCAGTTATGATTTGATCCCAAATCACATGAGAAGTTGATATTGTGGAATAACTCAAATCTGAAAATAGTGGAGAAAATGTTTTATTGGAATGCTTGGTCTAAACAAGGATTAATACTTTAAATCAGAGTTTTTTTAGTGTTGTTTTAAATATTTTGCAAGATTATCTTTTGAGTTTGACTTGCCTTCGTTATATAACTGGTGATCTGCACATCTGGAATGTGTGTTAACAGCATGGCCCTTTAGCAGCTCATACAAAGTTCAACAGAATTAATAGAATTCAACAATGCAGCTTTTTATTATTATATTATATTAAAACTAAGATTAGTATTATTTATATATTTGATCTATATATTTATTTAATTAATTGATTTGTTCTGATTTCATGTTAACATATATGTCAATGCATGTTAAATATATTTAAGGGTTTCAATGTGATATTAAATTGTACTTAAATTGTGCAATTATTAAATTGTCCAATTTAATTGATATTAAATTGTACTCTTAAAATATAAAATATGTCATTGTATCAAGAGATTTGCCTTTATTAGTTTTGTGGCATAGCAGTTAATCCTGCATAACTGGAATGAAAGTAATTCTCCTGATTTCAAGGAGTGGTCCGGGATATGTTTCTTAACAATTTTTTAAAGTCTTCTTTGCTCTAAAAGTGAGAAATGGACACAATGTTGTTCTATGGTCCAGATGTAATGATAAGACCAACAACTGAATTAATTTCATGTATCCTTATCATTTGGATCTTTTCATTTTGTTAATTTGGGTATGGTGGGTATATTTAGTTCACTTAATCATTATACTGCACAAGGCCATTAAAAGTTCTTTCTTTCAACACAACTAGGTGTGCCAGCCCATTTGTCATTTTGTATAATTAAATCCCAGGCTCCTAAACTAATTGAGGTGTTGGTTGTTGAGAATTGCAAGTTTCTGACATCAATTTAATTTTTCCACAGGGTACAATCAGCCCAATGTGGAGACAGTTTTGTTAAGGTAGGATTGTTTCCTAAGGTAACAAGTGACAATATTTCAAGATCAATGTTCTTCAAAACAGGAGATACACACTCCTTAAAACCATCAGTGTTATAAAGTGCTAAATGAATGGCACAAGGTTTTAGTAGAAAGATGGACAGGAGACACAAAGACTAAAATAAAGGCCAGCAAGACTTAAGTTGGCTCCTTCAGAAAATCTAGACCCAATGGGCAATACCCTATATTGCACCTATATCTCCTGAAATTAGCATCACTTCAAAAGAATTGTGGCATCTAGGATCTGACCACCAGTGTTTGCAAAAAGATTGGTGATACATCAGATTCTTTGTTAATCTTTTATTTTTCTATTGTATTATAAATGCATTATATTTTTTTTCACACTGCATGGCTTCTAATATGTTCTTTTAAACAAATCAGGCAAGTCAGTTAATTCAAATAAAAATGGGACAATGTTTCCCTTTCGAAAAATTTATACATACATTTGCATTTACAAAAACTTCAGTGATGGGAGGCAGCACCTTATACAAGAAGGAAGCAAAGAAACACTCTCACCCAAAGAAAGGATCCTGTGTTATTCAGGGACAACAGAGATCAAATGGAGACAAGAAAAACCAAAAAACAAAAATCAGACTGAAGCTCACTGAGAGGTGGTGATGACATCAGTGGTGGGTTTCAACCTGTGTTACCACGGGTTCGTTTCATACACATGCTTCGCATGCACTCCACGCAATCACAGTATATTAGGGAACAGCTGAGACATGGCAATCCGCTCTGCCACACCTTTCAGCTGGGCTAAAAATGACCAAATATAAGGTATGTGTAAAGCAAGGGCAGGAGGGACAACCTAACCATTAGAGAGAACCAGTTCGCTCTCAACTCACCATCATCACTACTGACTCACCCGAACCAGGCCGAACCTGTAGAAATCCACCACTGGAAGACATAACATGCCCCCCAAAATATCTGGTAAATCCTGGGTACAGGATTGAGTATAGAAAGAAAAAGAAGAAAAAGCCATAAAATCTCATGATAATTAGGCCAAGAAGCCTAATTAGAGGCCTGAGGTAACATGTTGCCAATCACTTTGTACTGGCTCTGAAATACATCTGGCTAGATTCATGTACCTTGAATAATGCTTAATGCCAAGAGAACCGAGAGCTAGCATACTGTATACTTCAACAAGTGATCCTTTTTAGAAGATGAATTACAGTGTACTACATTCTGTGAAAGAGTTTATAAATTTGGAGTGCAATGGGATAGGTTGATAGAGTGCTCAGAGACTATTACCAGGTGTTCAGCATTTGCCTTCTCAACTGGTACTGATTGAAAACATCCCAGAGCCTGACTCTGCTTAGGTGTTTAAATGTAGCTTGTAAAAAAATTGGAGGAGGTTCCAAATAGAGAAAAATAGAGCACACACAGGCTACATCGCCTAAATTAAGGAATCGACTTTTCAAGTTTTATGCAGCCGCCCCGAAACCAGGGAAATTGGGTCATTGTTCTACTAATTCACCTAATTACAGGCCAGCATTACTCTTGGCAATGTCTCCCTTGCTGGGCAATTAACCACCTTTATTTTTTATTATGATTATTCCCTCTCTCCAGTATACAGTTGGATTTAAAAAAAAAAACCTGGCTCCTTTCAGTAACAACAGTTCTGTTTCCTAGGATACCAAGAAAGACAAAACTATTTCACATTAACTAAATGTGCTGTGGTAACAGATTTGTTCCCCCTCTTTGTCTTCTGTTTATTATGACAAATCTGAAAGGGGTGGATTGAAAAGTATAGTTAGCCGATCCATCATTAGGTTAACCAGAAAAGTTGATTGTGGCTGAGGTTCTTGTCAGACTGATTGCTATAAAGTCTTGTCAACAACTCCATGGAAGCCATGTTCAGTGGCTGTGTGGGCTAGATTCTATGGGAGGGTGAAGAAGCCACACTCAGATTCAGTTTTCCATTTTAAATTCCACTTTTAAACATTTTTACCCTTATTGGCAGGGTTATTTACTTGTTGATCAAATGGGATGAAAGAGTTTTAGATTTCTATTAAACATGAATAGGTGCAATCTAGACACAATTCTACAACTGGAATAGAAATGCAATGCATCTTTAGGTGGTCTATTGGCAGCCTTTTCCTCACACCTCTTTCGGTGTGCTTTTCTCCTGCATTCAAAGGAGGTGTGCTGCTTGAGAAACTGCTACCCCATAATATTCCTCTTGTGCCTCAGACTTCACAGTGCAAAGCTGCTGCCCACACATGTATGTGAGGTGGTAGTTTCTGCTATTGTTGATGAAGGGCCCATTTGAAGATGGGGAAGGAAGGAGAGGTTCTGTCCCCCACGAATCCCTTTCCTTCCTTGTGCCTCTTCTCTTTGCTGCCCAAGCACAGATCTTTTCACCAGAAGATTTCTCCAATCCCCAAGTCCATTTCCCTCTAGAAAGCATGGAACACAGCAACAGCAATTGGAGCCCCAGAGATCACTGACTTTTCTCATGGTCTTTCTCTATATGATATGGAACTATCACATAGAAAAGGGCTTATTCCATGGTCTTCTGGAAAATGTGGAACAAGAATATAGCCTTGGATGCAGCAGGCAGGCATCTACTGGACAGTGAGGGAGAGCAGGGATTATTGTGTGAGTTGTGATGGAGATTACCAGTAGAAATAGCAACAGTATCAAGGTCCAATGGGTTCAAATGGTACTTTTATATATCCTTCTAGCCTGTGGGAACGGACCAGAAATGAAAAGAATACTGCAAATAAATGCTTAATTATATAAATGATGGGTCAGACTTACTGTAGTTACTGGTAATGATGGATTGCTGGCACAAACTGCACCTCACAAAAGCTAGAAAGTATTATTTGTTATATGCATTGCAAGCTTGATTGGAAAGCTTTAAACTGAACCCTGTGTAGATG
The DNA here is from genome assembly GCA_022577455.1 of Arizona elegans. Lineage (NCBI taxonomy): Eukaryota > Metazoa > Chordata > Lepidosauria > Squamata > Colubridae > Arizona > Arizona elegans. The sequence goes on along the minus strand of JAKOOJ010000002.1, from coordinate 104,067,156 downwards.
CTAAAAATGAAAATTATTAGTAAAGTCCTCAGATGAAAATAAAGTGTCTTGGTTGATGAAATTTATTTATTTATTTATTTATTTATTTATTTATTTATTTATTTATTTATTTATTTATTTATTTATTTATTTATTTAAATTTGTATACTGCCCTTCTCCTGCTGGACTCAGGGTGGTGCACAGCCAAAATAAAAAATATCCCAATACAAAATTTAAAATTTGTTAAAAGAATTACACACTTTGGCCCAAAATTTAAAACATCCCAGCTAAAACCCATAGACAATTAAAATCTAACATCTCAAAAATGGACTGTTCAGATGATTCAGTGAAAAACCAGAAAGGACATAAGGCTCATGATCTTCCTTATCTATTAATCAATGCCCAGTGGACTATATGAGCTTGAGATATAAAATACATATATTATTTAATCTGTATAAAAACCCAGACTTGGCAATAAATTATAGGTCTTCACTAAATCACAAATTTCCTTAATCCGTATAATCTCTATATATAAAAGTGAAATACCACTCATGCATCATCACAAAATCTCCACAACCATAAAACCTACAAACTTGAAATTTGCCACGTATGTTCCTCTTGGCTTCTAGGTGCTCACTAAGAAAGGATTCTTTGAAATGACCATCAGATCATTAATATTTCCTATATTATTATTAACACACTCTGATGCTAAGGAGTTCTACTCCCCCTCCTCACCTGAAAAGAAATCTGTTCCAAATGCAAAACACAAGCAGAGGAGAGGAGTTTCAGTTTCAGTTTTACTTTCACAGCAGCAAGCAGGGGATAGGATAGGAGAGGCTTCTGTAGAGAAAGGCTGAGGGAGAGAAGGGGATAGGATAGGGGAGGCTTCTGTGGGGAAAGACTGAGGAAGAGAAGGGGATGGGATAAGGGAGGCTTCTGTGGGGCAAGGCTGAGGAAGAGAAGGGTAGAGAAGAGGCCGATCGTAACTACTCATTAATTTTCAAGCTGTAAGTGTTGATTTATCAAGCCCGATCACACAGTTTTGTAGCGAAGCACAGATATCCAGCTAGTGGATACATAGTTTACTCAAAAATTGAATTCAAAGAAGACTCATCAGTGGTTCCATCAAAGTGGAGAAAAGGAGGTGCCATAAATATCAGTCTTAGGTCCTTTTTTGCCTTACATACATGATTATTAATCTGGATAAAGAGGAGAGGGAACACTTATCAAGTTTATAAATGACATAGGTTGGATAAGCAAAACAGAAGACTTATATAAAACTCAAAACTAATTTGCTAGGCTGGGGAAATGGGCTGAAACCAATAGAACTAAATTTAACACACACATGCAGAGTTTTCCATTTACAAAACAAAAACTAGAACTAGATTCCTTATTAAAAAGCATGAAAGAATTCAGTAAAACTATTGGAATGTAATTTGGGCTTGACAAGCCTACAACCATAACTATAAAAGTTAAGAAAAACTGAAGATGATGGAATACAGCTTAACAATAAAGATTTGATGAAGGCAATAGCACAAGAAGGAGGCTACAAATATTTGGGAATTTTGGAACCTTCTGAATCAAGTCAAAGAAAATACAATGAACTCCAACACTTGGCATAGAGATGGATAAGAATAAAAAAGAAGTTGAAATGAAAGAACTTGTAATAACAGTAGAAAAGGTGGGGATAAGGAAGATCAAAAACTTTTCAGTACCATGTGAGGTACTGCCTGGTTTTTGGTTGAAACATATACACCCACTCATAGCCAAGCAGTTTAACAACATACCACAAGGAGATGAAATTGGAGGTTGGTGTTGGAAGAAATGTCCATCTGGGTTCAGTTCCAAGTGGAGAGAAAGACACTGGAAACATGGAGAGTGCTTGGAAGGATGCTTTAATGGTAGACAGGACCACATGGGTTTTTTTGGGTCCTGGGCAAATGAGCACATGGAGTGGAGAGAGGGATATATTTATATACTCTCTTGGGCCCTGCCTTACAGTTTCCTGTTCCTGTACAAGAAATGTGTCCCATTGGCTGTCAGACTCCCAGGGGGTGAGGGTCTTAGTATGCTATCTGTATCCAAGGCCTGGCTGACTCTTGCTGGGTGATGATGTAATGAAGGGGCTTTAGGCAATTTCTATTATGGCTTAATGGCTTTGTCCTGGTTTGGATCTTGAGTGAAGGCTAATCCTATCATGTCCTAAGGGCCATGTTTTTTTATGTTGTAGATAAGCTATCCCAGTCTTTGTCTTTGTCTGTAGATAGGTTGGCACCAAAATATCTGCTGGAGGGGGGGGCCAGGGAATTGAGGCTCTGAGTTTGTCTTTAGAAACATGTTTCTCCTTTAGGAAAAATATAATATTCTGCCTTTTTAATATTTCCTAGAATATTTCATTTTCCTAGGAGAGGGGTGGGTGGTGCTAACTTCCTACATTGGTTAATATCTGATAAAATTTAGCTGATAATAAAAATTCCAACAGAAGGGGCAGTACCAGGCAATTACAGGTCAATTACCTGCTTAGCAAAACTTTCAAATTGCTAACTGCTGTGGTAGCTGATATAGTCCAACAGCAACTAGTTGAAAATGAACTCTTTTCACCTGAGCAGAAAGAAAAGTACCCTAAGCAGAGGGTCCTAATTGACAAAAAGATTCTGGAAAACTGCAAGAGAAGGAAGACCAGTGGTGGGTTGCTCCCAGTTCGGTCCAGTTCTATAGAACCAGTAGTAAAATCAGCAGGAGGCTCTGCCCACCCACCACAATGTCATCATGGGTGATCTGCAAATGCACAGAAGTTTCTGCACAAGTGTGCGCAAACGAAGCGAGCACATGCACACACTCCCACTGCAAACTGGTAGTAAAGGTAAGTGGAACCCACCCCTGAGGAAGACCATCTTGAATGTATCAGGAGGTTAGAAGTGAATATATTGTGAGTTTGAAGACGATCCTGAAGTCCAAACTCAATAGAGGAAATACCATCAAGGCATTTAACACCTAGGCAATTCCAGGACTTAGATATGCAGCTGGAATAGTGGACTGGATTTTAACAGAAGTAAAAGTCATGGATAGGATGGCTAGAAAAATAATGACAATAAATCATATGTTTCATGTACTCTGGGATATTGACAGACTCAACTTACCAAGGAAAAGTGATGGTGTGGAATGTTGCAAGTACACCAGATGGTTGAAGAAGAAAAAGGGGCATTGGAAGAATATCTGAAGGATAGTGAAGTAGATGCATTGAAGCTAGTGTACCAGGAGTACTGGAGGGACCAAACTGGCTTACACAAAAAACCAAATGAAGATTTTTTTTTAAAAAAAAAGAGGCAAAGTATTACATGGCCAGTATATTTTAAAAAGTATCTAGCATGTAAAGCAATGGCTAAGAGCAGGAATGTTGAAAAAAGAGACAAGGACCTAATTCTGGCTGCACAAGATCAAAACTACAAAGTCAGCATTGAGAAGACAACAGACAGAAAGTGCTGCCTCCGCAAAAAAAAAGTTGAAAAAAAATAGTGGACCACTTACTGTAGTTAGCTGCTGCACAGAAGATTGCACAGGCTAACTACAAACAACAATGGTGCTTTGGAAGATCTGCAATACCATTTGTCTGCAAACAAGAACTGGGAGGAATCACAAAACAGAAAATGAAGAAGCCCTTCAAAACATCCTAAGCCCGTGATGGCGGATCTATGGCACGGGAGCCACAGGTGGCACGCGGAACCATATTGATGGGCACGCAACATTGCCCTAGTTCAGCTGCAGTGCACATGTGTGCGCCAGCCAGCTGATTTTCGGGCCTCCGGGCCAACCGGAAGTCGGGAAATAGGCTGTTTCTGACCTCTGGAGGGCCTCTGGGGGTCCATTTTTCGCTCTCCCCAGGCTTGAGGCTTTCTAGGGGATGGGGTGCATTGCATTATGGGTGTGGGCACGCGCACGTGTGACACCCCCACGCTCCCCCTGCTTTTGGCACGCAATGGAAAAAAGGTTAGCCATCACTGTCCTAAGCAAACTAAAAGACTCAGCAATCCCAGAAGAAAAAAAACAGGAGTCATCTACAACATACAATGTAAGAACTGCAACAACCACTATGTAGGACAAACGGGCAGAAGACTGCCAGAATGCATCCATGAACACCAACTGGCAGTCAGAAGAAATGACAAAAAATCTTTAATTTCACAACATATAGACAGATTTAACCATACTTTCAATTAGGAAAATGTGATAATACTAGACCAGGCCAAATCCAAAAATGCCAGGGAATTTATAGAAGCCTGGCACTCTGACAAATCAGCTATCAATAGACACATAGACATTAATAACATCTATGGACTATGCAAAAGAGACAATCAACCAGCCCAAAAGAGAATAAAAAGACTCCAGGACCTCTCCACCAGTATTCAGCACCCAGATCAGCATAGATCAACTCTAAAGTTAACTTCAGACCAACAATCAAGTAAACAATACCCCAATCAAGAAACTGCCAAAAAGCCATCAGTAAACAACCAAAGAATCTCTAAAACCCTCCCCACCCATACAGGACAGGCAAGTCACCAGAATATAAACTGACAGCAAACATCACTCCTTACTATGGTAGCCCTGATGATGTTACCTAGTTAGAGTAATGAAATGTCTGCAAGAAAACAAGCAAGCTCAGAGAGCAACAAGGACCCCTCAGAAAAATGAAGACCGCTAAAGTGTTCCATGACTTCAGAATTCAGACAAGCAACTGCCAAAGAACATTCTAGACCTAACAATTGTTGATAAGAAAGATATATTTAAAAAGTCTGGACAGTGAATGTTGCAGTACCTGGACATAGCAAAATAGATCAGAAAGAAAAATCACAAAATACAAAAACCTACAAATAGAAGTAGAAACACTGTGGCCAAAAAAAAAAAAAAAAAAAAGGAAAGATGGTATCAATAATGATAGGTGCCTTGGATGTAATCCCAAAATATTTGGAATACCATCTGAATACCACCTGAAGGCTAGAGCATAGACAAAATCACCATCAGTCAATTGCAAAAGGCAACTTTACTTGAAACAACTTAGATCCTCTGAGTTGGTAATAAAATAATAAAAGGCGATCCTTTTATTATTATTAAATTACATCTGCCAATTCCAGGTCCCTGAGAAGGACTTGATAGATAGACAAAAATGCCAAATCCAGTCTAAACATTGTCTAACTGTGTGAGCAACAATGATATATTAAATTTGTACGCCACCTCATTCTCAGAGACTGGCAGCTCATAACAATCAAACAAAGAAATTACGATAAAATCAGTAAGACATAAGATACGACAAGCAACATGACAAAGTGAAGGGTCTCCCACACAAAAGACGCTGGGTGAAGAGTTGGAGCTGTTTAATGTGGATTCTATCACTAAACAATGTTTTGGATTTAATGGTCAAAGTGGCTCCTTCCAACTCTATGACTTTATCTGGAAGAAATCAGAATATCTGTTACACTGGATATCATTTTTCTTGTTACACATATTCGTCAAGTATTTTGAGTTCTCCCAAATTTCTGCATTAACAAAACTCCGCTAGAAACACTTGACTTTAAATGTCAGATAGATATATTGAGAGGCTTATTTTTCATGGTGTTTCTTTCAGGAGATTACCCTTTATTGCTTCTCTACAAAAAGGTAAACATAGAGGCTGTCCTGAGGTTTATACTTAGAATTTTTTTATGGCATTTAAAACAAACCCACCAACTTTCATTTTGATACCTTACCCTTCACAAGAAAAGTTTACGGTGAATTGTGGTTTTTATTTGTCTTGCATCACCTTTGAACAAAACCGGATGGATTTACCAGAGGTATACTGAATTTCATTTTATGTCTCAAATGAAGACATGTTATTCTGTATTTTTTATTTCCCTCCATTATGTGAAAATGGCCACTTTTTAAAAACACAAGATGTACAGTAGATTGATATACTGAGCTGTTGCAGTAACTGTGATTCTAATATCATGGTTTTCAATTCTAGATACACATTTCTTTGCAAAACAAGAATCAGAAAGCCAGATAGGAAAATTATATCAAAGAACTTACTTCACTGGCTAAAAAGGATGCCTATAAATAAAATTGCTATCAGTAGAAATCTTATTGAGAGAAACGGTTAAACAATATCAATTCCCTGCATATTTCAAAAAACTTACAATTGTCCTGGGAAATGTATTCTCTAATAATCAGAAATAGATGCTGATATTAAATACTGAATGCTACTAAAAAAATCAGGTTGTTCTGAGAACAGCTACCTCTAATAGCACTACAAATAGTCCTCGATTTACGACCACAATTGAACCCAAAATTTGGGTGAGACATTTGTTAAGGGAGTTTTGCCCATTTTACAATCTTTCTTGACACAGTTTTTAAGTGAATCACTGTAGTTGTTAAGTTTGTAGCATGGTTGTTAAGTGAATCTTGCTTTCCCATTGGCTTTTCTTTTCATAAGGTCACAAAAGGTGACCCCAAGACATTGCAACTGCCATAAATGTTAACCAGTTGCCAAGCATCCAAATTTTGATCATGTGATCATGGAGATGCTGCAATCATGGTCATAAGTGTGAAAAATGGCCATAAGTCACTTTTTACAGTGCCATTGCAATTTCCAATGGTTATTAAATGAACCATTGTAAATTGAGGACTAGTTGTGTTGTTGAAGACCAAAAATCACATACTCAAAATCTGTCAGTAACTATGCCTTGAAGAAGCAAGATTACTTTTAAAAAAGTTGGTATAACAAAATATACTGTACATTTGCAACACTGGAAAATTATTCTGCCACAGATATCTAAAAAAGCATCAAACTATAGTAAACTGTTGGGGCCTGTACAGGTAGTCATCAATTTATGACCACAATTGAGCCCAAAATTTCTGTTGTTAAGTGTGTTTTGTTCCATTTTACGACCTTGCTTGCCACAGTTGTTAAGTGAATCACTGCAGTTGATAAGTTAGTAACTTAGTTGTTAAGTGAATCTGACTTCCCCATTGACTTTTTCTTGTCAAAAGGTTGCAAAAAGTGAACACATAACCCTGGGAAACAGCAATGGTCATAAGTATGAGACAGTTGCCAAGTGTCTGAATTTTGATCACATGATCATGGGATGCTACAAAAATTGTAACTTTGCAGAAACAGTCATAAGTTACTTTTTCAGTGCCACTGTAACTTTGAATGGTCACTAAATGAACTGTTGTAAGTCGAGGACTACCTGTACAACGTTTTTAGAGGTTTAGATTGAATCTGCATATGGCTACTATAATTATAAAGTTAATTCAATGAATGCTATAAATTATAGCAAATCACTTTTCCTATAAGTGTAGTAACCATAGCAGTGTATCGTAATCGATGTACAGTATATAGAACTATCATTAAGCAAAGATTTCGATGTCCAGGCAGAAGAAGAACATCATGGCTTCAAATTTAAGGGACTGGTTTGGAGAAAACTCAGCAGCACTTTTTCGTGCGGCTGTTGATAAAAATAGGATCGCCAATATGATTGTCAATGTCTGATGATGGATATGGTACAAGAAGAAGAAGAAAAAGAAGAAGAAGAAAGATTTCAGATAATCAGCTTCTCGAATTTCTCTTGTTCTCCAAACAAATACCCAGGCTAAAAATGCCGTTATTATATTTGTTTTTCATTAGGATGTGGTTAGTGGATCTTGGGGTACAATATATTTTTCTGGATTCATTCATCATCATTAATTGTCTAAACACATTGCCTAGTCTGCACACACAGGTCTTTTCCTAACATTTTGTTTAAACTCCAAAGATAAACTTTTGAATTAAGAATCTTTATCCCTCCAAAGATGAGCTAAAAAAATAAATCTAAATCTTGACTAACAAACCCATTCACGCAACTTCTCAGGCAGTGGATAATCATTACAACTCATAGCATTGCAGCATGTGGTCTGAGTAGCACTTATAAACACAGCTAATGGAGATCATTTCATAATTACTTATCTGAAGCAATTTTATTCAATATTCAGCAATGGAACACGGCTAGTACAATCAAAAGCTAAGAGAAAATAAAACCTGATGATGATTAATATAATAAAATGTGACTATGTATAGTGGGTGGACTATGCATATCGTAAAATATGGGGAAGAGTGGGTTGTGAAACAGATTATGTGAATCTAGACCCAAAAGAAGTATTTGTTCAAGATGGATTGATGGAAACATAGGAACATTGGAGAGGACAAGAATAGATGGCCTATACTTTCTTCAGTGACTGTGTAGGAAATGCTCAATCTTAATGGCAACTATACAGTGTGTGGAGGTAACTCTGAAAAAACTATTCTAGAATCAATGTTTCTGATTTGCTACAAATCTAAAATAAAGTTCCTTTGCTCTTTGGCCACTGTGCCAAGAACAACATCTACTTTTGAAGTCTGATTTGCAGACTCATACATCTGTGGGTGTGCAAGTCATCTTCTGCCATTGTAAAAGGCAATAAGAACAATTATAATATTTCAGGACATTGAGATAACTTTAATGAAAAGCTGCTGCAGTGGCATGGTTCTCCCATTTTAAAAAAAATCTCTTGATGTGGTGATGGCAGTGTTTCTGCCTATCCTGGGATGTTAATGTTGTTCTAGATCAAGGCTATCAAACTCCCGGCCGGATGCATCATGTGCTGACCAAATCCAGTTTAGCAAAGGGGAAAAAAGTCCTGATACATCACATGATGCCACCATGACGACATGAGTTTGACACCCCTGTTCTAGATGTATCTTTAGAGAAAAAATGGGGATGAATTTGGCCTCCATGGCCTGGTAGCTCAGCAGACTGATAGCATGTGATTAACACCAGCTGTCTGCAATTAGTGTAAGTTTGAATCTCACCAGGCTCAAGGTTGAGTCAGCCTTCCATCCTTTCTAAGGTAGGTAAATTGAGGAACCAGTTTGTGGGGGCAATAAGCTGACTTTGTATAAAAAAGACCACTGCTGTGAGGGGGGAGGGGCGGCGAAAGCCCTACTAAGCAGGTATATACAAAAGTATGAAGGCTATTGTTTAACGCCGCCCTGAGTCTCCGGAGAAGGGCAGCATATAAATCAAATAAAAATAAAAATAAATAAAAATAAATAAAATCCATGTCTTTTTGTTGCCAGTGATGCCCCTGGAATATCAGTGACAAATAAAGTATGACAAGAAACATCAAGGACAGGTATTGTTATTGATTTGATTTATATAGCTGTCCATTTCACCTAAATGACTTTAGACAGCTCACAATAATGTCACAAAAAACAATAACCAAATAGAACAAGGGAAAAAACCAAAAATACAAGCATATAAAAACCATCATTAATAAATCCACATTAAAAGAAAAAATAACCATGAACAGGAGCAGAATCCTTCATTAGGCCACATTCAACATAACCACTATAGAAACTCTCTACCACTGCCAGCCACCTTAGGGCCTATGTTGGAATTTATAACTTCCAGGGGGATGGTGTTCCAGAGGCACAATGGCAGAGAAGGCTCTCTTCCCAGATCCTGCCAGATGACACTCTCTTATGGGCAGAACCTGTAACATGACCCTCATGCTGAACCTAAAGGAACAGGTAGATGGCACAGGGGAGAGGTGTTACCTCAGATAACATGGTCCCTTGCAATATAGGGCTTTATAGATCATTACCAGCACCATGATCTCAATGTGGAAGCATAATGGCAACCAATGCAGTTTGCATAACATGTGCTGATCAAGGTTGCACATAACTACTACTACCCATGTTGCCATATTTTGCACAAGCTCCAGCTTCTGAATTCTCTTCAAGGGCAGCCCCATGTAGAACAATTATACTAATCCATTTGAGAGGGCATGCATGACAGAGAACAGAACCACCCCATCCAGGAAGTTATACAAAGGGTCTCCTGAAGGGGTGGGTTCTACTTACCTTTACTACTGGTTTGCATCGTGCCCATGCATGCTTCTGGGTTCTAAATTTTTTTACTACCGGTTCTGTGGACGTGGTTTATTTTGTGGGCATGGCTTGGTGGGGGTAATGTGACTGGGTGGGCATGGCCAACTTTTTTTTTTTTACTTCTAAAAGCATTTTTCTACAATCTTAAGAGGTTGCAGAAAAAAATGCTTTTAGAAGCCTCTGACGATCAGGCAACTCAGCTGGGATCACCAGAGGCTTTTAAAGGCATTTTTTTTCCTAAGCCTCTTCAGCCAAAGAGGTTGCAGAAAAAAATGCTTTCAGAAGCCTTTGACGATCATCAGAGGCTTTTTTTTTTAACTTTTAAAAGCATTTTTTCGGCTGAAGAAGTTGTAGAAAAAATGCTTTTAAAAGTTAAAAAAACAGCTGCTGATGAGGTGGGTTGGGTATGCGAGCGGCAACCAGGCTGGGGACTGATTCGGGGGCATGGCCAGCCAATATTATTACCGGTTCCCTGAACTACTACAAATTTTTACTACCGGTTCTTGCGAACCGGTGCGAACCAGGAGCAACCCACCACTGGCTTCTGCACATGTGCAGATCAACTTTGATGATGTCCAGGTCAGTAGGCGGAGCCTCCCAGCGGTTTTACTACCAGTTCTTGCAAACTGGTCCAAACCAGGAGCAACCTACCACTGGTCTCCTGGCCATGGCTGCCTACTGGTCTTAGGAGGGCAGGGACTCTTACTCCCAATCAAAACCAACTGGAACCAATCCCCAGAGGAAGGAAGAGAACCAGCACAGTACATTATGAGAAAGATCTGCATGTGTACAAGCTTTAGTATTTACTCATTATATTAATGAACTATCTTTCCTTCATTATGACTAGTTGGCATAAAAAGTCCTCCATCCTCCATATCAACCCTAGGAATTAAAATAGACAAAGAGACCAAGGCACCCAATGATCTTCATAGACGAGGGGTATGTTTGAACCTTGGTCCAATATCTTAATTACATCACAGTGTCTCTTTTACAAAAGAGGATTCCGTCACAAGCTCCAAATTGTACCATCAAGCTACTTAAAGATAAATCAATTTAAGAAAGCAAATTCACTCAAACCATGAAAGGAGACTCAAGGCATAAAGTTCAATCCTCTTGGTTTGTTTGATAGCTATTTTCCCCCCTACAACTACACGCACCACATTCTGGAACATACAATCCCATAGCAACACCATTTGTGATTTTTCTGATCAAAGAAAAAACTGTCAGAAATTCTCAGATGGTGTCCTTTATTACTGAGTGGTGTCACCCGATACAAAGAAGTCCCAGTAACAAACAAATTAAAAGGTACTTAAAAAAAGAAGGACTACACTACTAAGGCAGATAAAATGGAGGTTTGCTACCTTGAGCTTTATTCTTCATAATTTCTCATAAAATGTGTTTGCTCAAGGACATCTGTGGCTCTCATTTTAATATCCTACAATCTTTTTTTATATAATATATTAAATTGGAGAGAAAACTTGCATCAAATAGAAACACAGCTAATCCTGGCATTTTCATTTGAAGTACAATTTGGCATATTTAAATGCACCATTTTCAGTAGGGATAAATGCATCTCACTCTTTAACCATGGATCAAACAACTAAGAATTATTAATTCTTAGTTCATAAGGTTCAGTTATAATTTACTGAAAAATCAGATTTTCTTTTAATTCTATATCAAGCATTTCACCTCACCTTTCCTTTCCAGCATTTTTAAATACATTTCTGGCCAACACTGTTAAAAAAAAATCACACTGGATAATTTTCAATGAAATGTGTATCAAGCACATTCTCAGTAAATCTCTATAGCCATATCAAAGCAAGCACACACAACATTCAGTTTAACTTGCAAAAAAAAAAGGGGGGGGCTTGATGTTCATTTATTAAACATTAGCAAACATCAAAAACAGTTAACTGGCAAAATAGGATACAGTTTTAAAAAAGCAAGCAAAAGCAGGGGGAGAGAGAGAGAGAGAGGGAGGGAGAGAGAGAGAGAGAGAGAGGGAGAGAGAGAGAGAAGAGCCAATGTATAGATTTATATTATCTATACATTTTATATCTGTATATCTACAGGAACAGAACTTTCCATACTGGGGGTAATTAATGTGGATAGCCCCATATAGGTTCTAAATAGTCTCAATAACTTTTGACTATTCCAGCTTTATCCTAATGCAATAGAATAAAGATGGATAGTAGGGGACCATGTGGTCTCTCTTCCATGAAAACTCAGGGACAATGACAGGGTTGGTTAACAGGGATTCTATATTTCACAAAACACAACATACATTGTATCAAAAATGTTCCAACATGCCATGTGGGAATACAGTGAGCCAAAGAAATATTTTCTGTCTCCCCCAAAAGGCTGTATTATTAAATAGTCCAATGCTGCTTTTATACATTATTGTGTACCTATAATGATGTTAATCTCAGGTATTCTGAAAATGGTACTGAGACTGCCAACACATTTGTCAGAATAACATCTGCAATGGCAACCAAAGAAATAGTTGCTATTCCCTCTTCTAATGGTTATAAAAAATGAATCATATTACCAAGAAACTGCAGGAAGATTTCTTCCTCTAAATAACATTTGAGAAATGGTCCGTTGAATTTCATCATTAAAATGGGTCATTTTTTGAGATTATTTTCAGGCATCTTTCTATTAGACTTATACTGTTGTTTCAGGCAATGGAGATTTTGACTGTTATTTTAACCGAGAACGCCAAAATTAGCTTTGATAACATTGGCTAGATTCAACGATTTCCAAAATAAAGATTACAAAGCAGAACAATTCAATAAACACACACACACACACAAACAATGATCAAATCAGTAACAGTAACAGAGTCGGAAGGGGCCTTGGAGGTCATCTAGTCCAACCCCCTGCTCATGCAGGAGACCTATACTAGGGATTTGAACCGCCGAACTGCCAAACTTTCTGATTGACAAGCTCAGTGTCTTAGCCACTGAACAACCTGGTCAGGCTAATCATTTTTACTGAGTCCCAAACCTCAGTATCCTTTAGCCTTTCAAGACATAAAGGAAATAGGTAAAGGCAGTTTTCTATCCAGTGTGTCAAGCATTCTGGGTTATTGTGATAACTGCTTTTCTGTTCTGCAAAATCTGGATTCAACAGAAATCTCACTAAATCTGATGTTAGCATCTTCTAAATGAAAGATAGAAATTCACTACCTGTCATGATGCACAACTGAGAGATTAGAATGTGTCACGAGATGCAAAAGGTGCATCCATTTCCACTTCCCAGTCACACCCATTTTGAACTTAGTTGTGTGGTGATCTTCACTTCTGCTGACCTCAGAATGTTGAGAACAGGAAGGGAATGCCATGAGCCAATCAGTGCTCATTTTGATTAACCAGTTAATTCAGTATTCTAATTCCTGAACTATAGCAGCTCTTAACTTTTTAAAACCCACTCTCATTCTATTCTGAAAGGGGGGGGGATGACCATAACTCACATCCAACTTTCAGTATATGTTTGAGCAATTTTCCAGCCATTTCCCCAAAAATCTGAGCTGAGCATGCTGTAAAGGTTGTGTGACCATCAAATGTCATTCTTCCTGTATACAAATCCATCAAAATATTTTATGACAACCTGGCACTGTGTAACAACTAAAGCTCTGTACTCTTATCAAATACAACTGTAGTGGAACTTGTGAGTAATGCCTTGCTGGAGCCCAGAGGTTGGGAGGTAAAACAAGAGTTCACTGTTCTCTTTGGTGCACTCCCTTATATAAGCAAGGAAAACCAAGCAGTGTTTGTAGAGGGATTGTGAAGCTAACCAGAAAACGAAGCATTAGGATAGAGTTTGTTTGGATAAAGCAGAAGTTGCAGCACCAATATGGGAGATGCATCATTGTACCCCGAACCTGATTTCCTTATGCTCTTGAGTTCTCAAAGTGCAAATGCCAACAAATGCAAAACATTAGGTCTGCCTACAAAGAATGTTCCCTACAATAGAATTTCCCACAAACTTCTCTTTCATAGATGGTGGCCAGGTTTTCTCTATTGAAAACCCTAATTCTCTGCCAAGAACTAACTCCAGCACAAAATGGAAGTTCATCTACTATAGTCACATTTCCCCAACATTTCTATTACCTGTTCCTAATATTTTCTTTCGGAGAAGACCTTTTCAGTAAGTTATTTGTGAGCATTCATGGGCAGGATATTTTTCTTTTCCCCTCTTCATAATTTCTCCTTCCTAAGTCAATGCAACTGTTGCATTTGTGTTAAAGTTATTCTATAATTATAAAGCACTTCTATTACACTATTAAATATGATTTTGTTAAAAGATAAAAAAGTATTAAATATATTTTAGAAGATTTTGAGCAACATGACAGTAATAGAACATTAAAGTGTTTCTGTTAATACTGGAGTGTACAAAAAAAAAAATCATTTGAGAACAAGAGTGCTATCTATTTGTGAGAACGTTTCCTTTTTCGTCCTGTGAAATGTAGGGCAGTACTATTGAAGATACAGTCTAGTTTCTTTTTAAATATATGTAACAGATCTCAGCAATAATACAGCACAGCTGTATTAGTATAGTGCATAGCAGCAATGAATGTTTCTCTTTAGACAAACTGGTCCACTCCACACTGATATCCACTGGACTTCAGGACATGCTGACTTGTGGTTAAATTACAGTACTTTTTGCACTATAAGACACACCTGACCATAAGGCGCGCCTAGGTTTAGAGGAGGAAAACAAGAAAAAAAATCAGCGGAGTCTTAGAGGACCACAGATAGGTGTCATCTCATGTGCCAGCTTTACGTATTGACTCCTGCACTGTGGAAAAGAGACAGAAGAGGCGGGCAATAACAAAGACATAAGAAGTGGGGTTCAGCACTTTAAAAGGACCCTGCCGCCATGGCCCGGCTGCTATTCACCAAAGGATCGGCACCACTTTTCGGGGGTGGGTGGGTGTCTTATGTAGTGAATAATACGCGAATTTATTTTTAAAAAAGGAAGAGAACTCTAAATACTGTATATGTCTTTACCTTACTTAGTTCTAATGTTATAATTTACTAAATCTAATTCCTCCACAATACTTGTATGAGTTAATTTTATCACCTGTACTGGCCCTTGGGTCTACCATATTGGGGCAGCGTAAACCAGATAACCAGATTTTTGCAGCTCAGCTATAAATTAATATATATGTACCTACCATCATGCAGGTATGTAAATAATGTTATGCAGAGCACAGAAAAATAAGAAATTGTAGGGTAAATAAATTAAAGGCCTGAGAAAAAGGAAATGCAGATACAACTAGTTTATAACAACACCATTCACTATATCTTGCAAACTATCCTTATTTCTACCAATAGTACATATCGTACATTGATTTTTGTTTTTAAATTTCTCTCTGCTCTCTTTCTGAGGATCCTTTCAGCTCTATCCAACACCACCTTTAGCCATCTTCTCTTTTCTTTCAATCCATTCACCTTCCTTCATATCCCATTTTGCAATTCAGGCTTTATTCATTATTGTATTTCTGTATCACCAAATTATGTCATTGTTCTTTTTTGTATTGTTGGTTGTTTTTGTATTTAGTCTATATTCAATAGTACCTATCATACCAGACCCTATCACTTCTTTTTTTTATTATTTCACTTAGTTTTCATCTTTCCATTCCTATGGAATTCCTTTTATGTTTTTTCCTGAAATATTCAACTCTCATTTCACATAATAAAATAGTTAGAAATGTGCTCCCATTTACAGCCAATATGTCCTCTTTCAACATTCTTTCATTCTTTTCACAACTATATGCTATCCACTATTTTTCTACTAACATTTCCACATCTTAAAATCTCTTCCTCCATTTGTCCATCTTTAGGGGGGGGGGGATTACCAAGGTCTACCAGATCATGTATTTCGTCATTTATAACTTGCAATTGTTCACTCCATTTTCCCTGTCAAATACAAATTGTTTGGTCTTTGATACATTAATTTTCAGATCCTTACACTTTGTTTCATTATACAATGTAACATTTACAAGAAATCATTTGGGTTCTTAGCCAACAATATGGCATTATCTACATAGAAAAGTACACTTGTATCCACATCCACAATCAACAAAGCCTTCAGCGAACAATATGGCGTTCACAGCATACAAAAGTACAAGTACACCCACACCCACAATCAACATACCTCTAACAATCCCAGAAGCATTTTTTATATGTTTGTCCATAAGTACATTAAAATCTAGAAGACATAATACATTCATGCCTTATTTACTGCTCAAAATTGAATCATTATCATGAATGCTTTCTTGTTTATTGTTTGTATATAAGATTTCTTTCTGGTTTTTTATGTTTTGTACTTTTACCCTTTATTTCTGGTGACTCCTTGGACAAATCCCAATAGAGATAAAGATAAATGGAGATGGAGTTGGGGGAAGAGAGCGAGAAAGAGGGAGATCATTCCTACTGCATTAAGAAACCAACTTTCTATTCTATTCTATTCTTTCTATTCATGCAAAGTGTCCCACAATTCAAGCCTATTTGTTCTACCATATGCTTTCTTTAAATCAACAAATGTATTGCAAAGTTCACATTCCTATATTTCTCAATGATATTCTGAACAGCAGAAATCTGGAGTGCACACTCCCTGCCCAGCAGAACCAGAATGTATTTCACTAATTGTGCTCAGTTCCGTCTCTTGTGCCCTTTCAATTGGAATGTTGCACATAAGCACTAGTCTTTCTGGTGTGTACTTGGTAAATTATTTTCCTATAGTTTTGGAATCACTTTTACAATTTTTCCATTTCTTCAAAGGGACAATATGGCCATTTTTCCAATCATTACATAAAGATGTAGTCTTCCCTCAAATGTTAAACAAGTTACACATTCATTGCATTAATAAACAATATCTACTGTATATTTTAAGATTTATCCATATACATCTGCAGCTTTAGTTTTCAATAGTCTCACAACATTTATGATTACCATTTTCAAAAATACGTTCTTGAACTAACATTTATAGCATTTACTTCAACTTCATTTTTAAGCATTTCAGTATCAAATAGATAAAATTTTCTTTCCAGTATTTACACTCTTCAGTTCCATCCCAAATCATTTCATCACTTTTATTTTTAACTAGAACCCATGCTCTGTTGGGTCATTTTTTTTCAGGGATATTTCTTAGCAGATTCCTTAATATGATTGTTCAAAATTACAACTGTTCCTCACACTTAAAAGCTTCATAAATTCACACCCAGTCATGTGGTCAAAATTTAGGCCCTTGGCAACCAAAATATATTATGATGGTTGCAGAGTCTTGAGGTCGCCATTTGAGACCTTACCAGCCTGCTTCCAATAATCAAAATCAGTGGGAAAAGAATCTAACTTTCCCCACTGATTTTGCTTGTTGGAAGCAGGCTGGTAGGATCTCAAATGGCGACCTCAGGACTCTGCAACCATTATAAATATATGTCCGTTACCAAGTGCCCAAATAACCACATGGTTCACTCAACAACCACACTTATTTGCTTAACAACCATGGCAAAAAAGGTCATAAAATTATTGTGACCCATTTAACCAATTGCCTTGTTTAGCAACAGAAATTCTGCTCTAAATTGTGGTCGTAAGTCAAGAACCAATAATAGCAATACAACTTTAACTTATATACTGTTTCATGGCATTTTACAGTCCTCTCTAAGCAGTTTATAGAGTCAGCATATTGCCCTCGACAATTTGGACTCCCAGCATGGAAGGAGGGAAGGCTGAGTCAACCTTGAGTCCTATCAGGATTGAACTCCTGGCTGTCGTAAGAATTAGCCTGCAATATTGCATTTTAACCACTGCGCCACTACTGCTGTACTTTGATTCAAAATACTTTTTCCTATGGTGCACCCTTTGACCAAGTTAAAAGTTACAGGAATCAGAGTTTTTTAGTAGTATATAAATTATATTCTCTCTGTTGAAGGTGCCTCGTTTAGCTCTCTTCATCCACTTCCAAAACAATTTTTATTTCTATTAATATTGTTGTGCATTTCTCTTTCATTCTTAATTGTTCCTTGCTCTCTTTTATTATACACTTTGAAATTATTTTTTCTTCTGTATACACAAAATACCTTTCTCACATCCTCAGTTTGCAGGAATTGGTTCTCTTCTATGCAATCTTTCTTACATTATTATACAATCTTTCTCTGCATTATTATACAAAGTATTTTTCATACTTCTCAGCAGTATAAAGTTACACATTTCTGGGGAGCTCTGTAATATTATTTTTTCCACTTTGTTCTAAACAGCTTCTATCTTTTCTTTCTTTATGCCTACGAATGCCTAAGATTCACACATTTTGCTACCAAGAAATGGCCTGCCTCACATTCAGATGCTCTCATCACTCTTGTATCCTTTGCTAATTTCCTGTTTTTTTATCATAGACTTTCTCAGTTCACAGCATCCCTAACAGTTTCCCAGATTTTGTGCCACAGCACCCTGGGGTACAATAATAAACTCACTCACCATTCAGTTTATTAAATAGGGTACCATGGCACACAGTTTGGGAGCCCTGGTCATAAACCATCAGCCAAAATGCACTTTTAAATTTATATTTATTTCTCATTCGTGTGTAGATATAAATGTACTTACACCCAAATCATGTATTTGAAGTAGTCATTGTTTCTAAGCAGATAGTCACAATTTTCATTCATTCTGAGTATCTGAATGATCCCATGACTTTTTCTTGTACAATCTCATATTCCCACACATCTGTTCATATCACCTGATAGAATAAGTTTCCTTCCAACTGCAATCCTTCAGAATATATAATATATTCCTCCCCTCCCAAAACCACATCCCTAATTCTTTCACTATTACCATTATATGGAGCATAATATGGACTTATCACTAACTATGGATTTCTGCTTTCATTTGTACATCCAACAAGCTAGGTGACACCACTTCGTACTTTCTTATATATTTTAGTCTTTCTGCTCATAATCAAATCTATGCCTTCATTTCTTTGCCTATATTCATCAACTTCCTTTCACAGAATCTGATTACTTTCATTCAGATATATTCTATTCTGCCCTTTTCTCTTCATTTTCACTATGTATAAGTATAGGGGGGAGTGTGTGTATGTATATGTATATGTATATGTATATGTATATGTATATGTATATGTATATGTATATGTATATGTATATGTATATGTATATGTATATGAGATCTACCTCCACTGCCCATTAGGGTGTTGGTCAAATTTGGCTATCACATGACATTTTTTTTTCTAAAATAGAGAAGATGTAGATTTAGGTTACTAGCCCTAGCTGTACTGTCCTACATACTGAATTACTTACTAGAGAAAGGATAATACTGGGTCAGTTTTGACTCAAACACAACCAAAGCTTGGTTTTATTGCAAGCATGCTCATACTAATTTATACAAGGTAAGATATGTAATATAGAGAAAACTTTGCAAACCGGCATATTGTCCCATATCCTACCAGCTAAGAGGAACATGCAGTATAAATACAAACCCAAGAACATACTCACACCATAGATATATAAACCAGTTAAAAACTATTCAACTTAAGGAAAGAATGGACAATCCTTTCAGGTCCACGTGCTAGGCCATATATCTGAGCTGCAAAAATACAGTACAACACTAATTCTTCATTCCAGTGTATGGGTTGCCTGGATTTTTGCAACCCAAATATAATAGGTCTCACTCAGATATGTTATAAGAGCTCATTCTCACTTCTCCAAGCCTGCTACATAGGAAAATAAAAAGGGGCTCTTAGAAATAGGAAAAAAAATGATTAGGTCGAGGCGGTGGTGAGGCCTCTCCTCAAGAAGCCTTCCCTGGACCCGGCAGTATTAGCCAACTATCGTCCTGTCTCCAACCTTCGCTTTGTTGCGAAGGTTGTTGAGAGTGTGGTCGCGTGACAGTTTCCACAATTCCTGGAGGAAACATCTTATCTAGATCCGTTCCAGTCGGGTTTCAGGTCTGGGCACAGCACGGAAACGGCATTGGTTGCGTTGGTAGATGATCTCTGGAGGGCTCGGGACAGGGGTTGCTCCTCTGTTCTGGCCCTGTTAGATCTCTCAGCGGCTTTTGATACCATCGACCATGGTATCATGCTGCACTGGTTGGAAGAGTTGGGGTTGGGGGGCACCGTGTTACCGTGGTTCTCCTTTCTCTCAGACCGGTCGCAGTTCGTGTTGGCAGGGGGGGGAGAGGTCGACCTCGAGGCCTCTCATTTGTGGAGTGCCTCAGGGGTCGGTCCTCTCGCCCCTTCTGTTCAACATTTTTGTGAAGCTGCTGGGTAAGATCATCCGTGGCTTTGGGGTGAAGTACCATCAGTATGCTGATGACACCCACTGTACATCTCCACCCCAGGCCACCCCAACGATGCCCTTGAAGTGATGTCCCAGTACCTGGAGGCCTGCGGATCTGGATGGGGAGGAACAGGCTCAAACTCAACCCTTCCAAGACTGAGTGGCTGTGGCTCCCGGCATCCCGATATAGTCAGTTGACTCCATCACTGACTATTGGGGGCGAGTCTTTGGCCCCCGCAGAGAGGGCGCGCAATCTGGGAGTCCTCCTGGATTCGCAGCTGTCCTTGGAGGAACATCTGACAGCTGTAGCCAGGGGGACCTTTTGTCAGGTTCGCCTGATTCGCCAGTTGCGGCCCTTTCTTGATCGGGATTCCCTGTGCACAGTCACTCATGCCCTCGTCACCTCGCGCCTGAACTACTGCAATGCTCTCTACGTGGGGCTCCCCGTGAGGAGCACCTGGAGGCTCCAACTGGTCCAGAATGCGGCTGCGTGGGTAATTACAGGAGCCGCTTGGCGCTCCCACATAACACCACTCCTGCGTGAGCTGCACTGGCTCCCAGTAGTCTTCCGGGTGCACTTCAAGGTGTTGGTTACCACCTTTAAAGTGGTCCATGGCATAGGACCTAGTTATCTTCGAGACCACCTGCTACTACCAACGACCTCCCACCGACCTGTGCACTCCCACAGAGAGGGCCTCCTCGGGGTGCCATCAGCCAAACAATGTAGGCTGGCGACCCCCAGGGGGAGGGCCTTCTCTGTGGGGCACCTACCCTCTGGAATCAGCTGCCCCCAGAGATAAGGAGGATCCAAGACCTCGGTGCCTTCTGCCGTGCCCTTAAAACTTTCTTTTTTCAGCAAGCCGGGCTGGCTTAACATATTTTTAAAATATTTTTAAATTTTTAATTGGTCTGTTATCTTAAATTGGGGCCAAATTAATATATATCCTTTTAACTGTTTTTAATGTTTATATTGTATGTTTTTATCTGGCTGTACACCGCCCTGAGTCCCTCGGGAGAAGGTGCGGTATATAAATTCAAGATAAAATAAAATAAATAAATAAATTAGTCAGAAAGAAAATAGGTCTTTTCACTCTTTATCACTCTTTGCTCATCCTCTAACAGATCATTTCTATGAAAATATGGCCCTTCCTTAGCAGAAAAGGGGCTGTCAATCGTGCACTTGACCATTTGGCAATTTGAAAGTCTAAAGGATTGCATTTGGATGCTAGATAATGGGGTGAAACTAGTGAAGATGGAACTGGCACCCAGTTCTTCCATTGTAAGAAACACCTGGCTATCACTAAGATAGCTACATGTTTCTTACAACAGGGGCCAAGGAAAAGGATAAGTATGGCAAATGAGGCAAACAACAAGATTTCTCAAATTCCAAAAGGCAAATAAATTTCTCAAATAAAAAGAGCAATTACCTCGGCTCCTCTGTATATATTAGTTTTACCCCTAGTGCAGGTGCAGGTTCAGGTGGAAACTGAAGGGTTATATATAACTTTTCAAGCACTCTTTGTGGGGTTCTAAGGAATACCTAGATTCCACTGTTGTACTTTCTGACTTCCAAGACTGATAACAATCTTGCAAGTTAATAACAGCCTTGCAAGGAAGCAAGGCCAGGTGAACTAATTCCACTTCATTGTAAGGTTACATTAACAGAATTTTGCTAATCTGAAAGTAAATTTCTGCTCCATGACCTTTACAGCCCAAAAAACTACGGAGGATCCCTTCTGAGATATTTGCCATTCCCACATTCTTGGTCCAACTAAGCTGCCTCTTATGTGACCATTCCCCTGGCTATGGCCTTCCCTCTGCTCACAAAATCATTCCTACATAACTGCAATATTATTGTGTCAGTGCTGTACTGAGCAGCTCCCTTAAGGAAATTGTATCTAGAGCTATTGGACTTCAATTGCTATAATAAATAAAACAATATGGCCAATGGAGGATTATAAAGGTTGATTCAATGTATCTAAAAGGTACACATTTGGAAAGGTTGGAATAAATCAAACAGTTCACTTTATATTCTCCAGTTTAAGTTAGGAAAATATCCAAGCAGAGCCCACGTGGGTCTCACTGACATGGTCATCTAGAAGGATTATAATTGAGTAGGAATCCAGGGGGATTTAGGAGATGATGTAAAGGGAAAAACATAAAGTTGATGCAATGGATAGATGTGAATGCTTTGGAGCAGGGGTGTCAAACTGGCGGCCTGTGGGCCGGATGCGTCACGCATAGGCCATGCCACACCAGCACCGGGAATGGGAAAAAACACTGCGAAACATCACGTGACGGCAACGTGATGCGGCGAGTTTGACACGCATGCTTTGGAGGAAGAGAGGGAAGAAATAGACACCAATCAAAGAAAAACTAAACAAGTCTAACTCATCAATTGAGCAACAGCTTATTGTGCTAACCACATTTATGGATATCTTGATATAGAAAGAGAAATACAGCTTATACCCTGAAAATACATTTCCAGAAATAAAACCAAACCTAATTCTATTCATGTCTTTTCTCATAATAAAACTGGGAAGAGTACTATACTAATTAGGAAGAGCTTCTCTAAATATGTAAATATTAAAGAGGTTTGGGTTGTTGTTGTTGTTGTGCATTTTTATATAAGATAAATTTAGCTTGAAACTGTATGAACTTCTAGTTGAAGTTTTTATTTTTAAAACAAAAAAAAAACATAAAACACATCTTTTCAAAACAAGCTTTTGCTCTGGTCACATATTAAAGCAAATCATTAACAAATCTTATTTTTCAATTGACACAACTAAATATTTTAAACAATGATTTCCCTCAAATTTGTCTACGTAACTATGCCATTATCCCCAAAAAAACGTTACTTAATTCTTAAATCCTAACCAATTATCAATCCATTTTTCTCTTCCATTTGCTTAGATGGATATATTTTAACAATATAAATCATACAATTATGTTAAACATTCCAAAAATATTTAATTTCAACATACCCATTTTATTTCTAACTATTAAACTCAAAATTTATACTCTTTATTTCTATTATTCAGCCAAATTATTTAATTTGTTTTAATCTATTTTAAATTTTGTATTTATATGTTTTATTCCATGGCTGTTCACCGCCCTGAGTCCTTCGGGAGTAGGGCGGTATACAAATTCAATAAAATAAAATAAATAAAATAAAATATTAAACCTATCTTATTCATTTTATCTTAACTATCACTCTCAACATACACCTCCTCACTTTAATTATCCCACCTCATTTTATATTTTCCTAAACAAACCCAGCATTATTGTTTTTATCTTTGTTGTTAAACCAATCATTTTTATTTCTTGGCTGTTAAACACAGCATAACCATTTACTTTGGCTGTTAAACACAGCATATCCTTTTTATTATTTTTTGGCTGTTACACAGCATGCCCTTTCTTGTTTGGCTGTTAAACACAGCATATTCAGTTTTTGGTGTTTTTTTTTTTTGTTTTGTTTTGTTTTGTTTTTTGTTTTTTGTTTTGTTTTTTTTTGCTGTTAAACACAGCATATTCATTTTTGGTTATTTTGGCCATTACACGGCATATTCAGTTTTGTTTTGGCTGTTACACAGCATAGTCATTTTGTTTGGCTGTTCAACAGAGCATATTATAACTTTTTGGCTGTTAAACACAGCATATTCATAGTTGGTTTAACTTTCAATCTCTACTTAAACCTTTCTTTGTTGTTTCCATCCATCTATGCATTGCTTTTTCACATAATCTCATTTTTCTGTATCCTTTTTCATATCATTCATAACATTTTAACATTGAGACATGGTTCTTGCTTAAAACATATCTTTAACTATATTTATAAATTCCTTTTAACATTTTCATATTTATATTAATTAATATTAATTAATCATATTTATCCTTATTCTTTTCCTTAACATTTTAACATTAAAACATAGTTCTTGCATATCTTCACATGTATTAATTAATTTCTTTTAACATTCTTGATTTCTATAAAAAACTCCCTTTTATTATTACAATCCATCTTTACTTTATTTTTAATCACATTATCTTCATTTCCTCACGTGCAAACTTTTTTTTTTATTGAAAAAGTTTTCAAATACAAGTTTTTCCCCCTTTTTCCCCCCCCTCTTCCCTAACCCACCCTTTCCACCCAACCCCCCTTGTGACTTCTTCACAACAATAGGCTATTTCATAACTAGTTACATACATAATATCTTTCCTTTCCCTTAATCTCTTCTCGAAATACTGACCCTTAACATGTTAAGCTTATTGAGTATTATTACAATTTAACCTTTAATCTTTTATATATATTAATATAACATTTTAAATCGACCTTCTCCCTGCATCCAAATTTAACATTTATTCAATTCTGTCCAATTCCTCCACTCCTCTAAATATATGACTTAAAATCATACAGTACAATTCTAGATATAATCCACTACCCACTTTACTAAAATATACACATATCTATATATGCATCCCATTTTATAAAAAGAAGAAAAAAAAAAAAGAAGAGAAAAAAATATAGCTTCTTTAGTATCTTTCCACTGAATTGTTAAGTCCTCCACTCCCCTAAATATATGACTTAAGAATCCTTTTTCTTAAACTAATCAATCAGTAAACTAACCTATTTCAACCCTTCAATTCCTACAAAATCATGCAGTACAATTCTAGATATAATCCACTGCCCACATTACTAAGATATACACATATCTATATATGCATTCCATTTTGTAAAAAAGGAAAAAACAATAACTTTAAATTTATAATCCATATAGTATCTTCTTTGATGTCTTTCCTCTGGATTGTTAGATCCATCACCCATAATAGGGTAAAATAACATGCTGGTGCAACAGTTTGTTCAAAATCTCCAGTCATCTTCTGCCCCCATCAGTAGTAGATATCCTCGCATCTGTATAAAAGCAAAAACAACCACCCGAGTGACATTATAATTATATCCGTATGGTTATAGTTGTGGTATTCATCAGGATTATTAATTCCCATCATCCTACTGAGTAACATCCAGATCTTCTGCATGCCCCGGCGAGACTCTCCTGCCTTATAACTCAAAATGATTATAATATATTTACCAAAAAAAAAAAAAAAAAAAAAAAATTTTTAGGTGATTCAAATCCAACAAAGTGAGGCGCTTTTCACATCCCAAAATCATGGCCTTGCAGAGATCTGCCACAATCCTCAGGATAGTATCAGACAATTGTTCGCCTCCACTATCTTTTCAAATATTCATTCATTTTTTAAAGTCCCTGGCATCACTGTTGCATAGTTTAGAAATTGCTGTTTCTATGCGATCTATTTCTTTTCTTTTTCTTTTCCGGGTTGAATTTCCATCCTCGTTTCTTGCCTACCAATTGTGTGTCTGCTAGTTAATTTTCATTCTGCTTTATGTATTGTTCTTGTTGGGTTAGTTTTATCATCTCATCTTTCTTCTCCATCACTTGTATATCAACTGGTTGATTTGCGCACTTGTCTGTGACTTGATGGTTCATCACATTGGAGTCGGATGACACTGCTCTCTTATTTATAGACAGTCCAGCTGGGGTATCCAGGGAGTCCAAAGACAATTTATCCATCACAGCCTCTGTAATTTGATGTTTTCCTTTTGTTTCCAACTCCTTTTGCTTATCCTGTATTATGCCTAAAGGTGTTAAATTCATTTTTAAAATTTTTTGATAGAAATCTTCCGCTTTTTCAACAGTATGCAATTGATATCTTATTCCTTGATATCTCAATATTAGGCCAACTGGGGTGTCCCACCTGAATAGGATATTTCTTTTTTTTAATTCAGTCACTAGAAAGCCAAATTTCTTCCTCTCCATTAACATCTTGGGCGGGAGCTCCTTAAAAATCCAAATCTTTCTTCCATGAAATTGCAAGGTAGAATTAAAAGAGTTCTGCACAATATTATTCCTAATTTCTTTATCTGTAAAATAGATCACCACATCTCTGGGCAATTGCCTTTGCTTTGCCAACCAGGAGTTTATTCTGTAAATTCTATCAATCCTACAATACACTTCATCAGGTTGAACCTTTAAGATCCCAGCCAGAATTTCAGAAGATATTTTCCTTAGATCATCTCTATTATTTTCCTGCAAACCTCTCAGTCTAATTGCATATTCTGTAAAATTATATTGAATCATTAAAACTTCTCTTTCAATCCTCTGTTGTACATTTTCTTCATTACCAATCTTTTGGTCAGTCTCCATTTTAGATTTGTCTTCCGAGCTATTATCCTGAGTGTTTATCAAATCCTTTTTAATTTTTTGAGTCATGTCATCCAAATTCTCCTCAATTTCCTTCATTTTAGACTCTAATAATTTAGTCTTTGCATCCACCCGAATCAGAAAGCCTGATAAACCATTAGCAGCTTTTAAAATCTTTTGATTCAAAAAGTCAAACTTTGATTTGACCAATTCACCAATTTCTTTAATTTCCTGCTTAAATTTTTCAAGTTGCTGGTTCACAATCTCATCCCTTCTTACAATCTCTTCAAGGATAAATTCTAATATATTAAAATCGGGTTTCTGACGCTGGAGAGTTGAAATTTGTTGGCGCAATTTCTTGAGAGGGGAAGTTCCCCCCCCCATTTGTCCAGCTGTGTAAGTCCCGATGCCATTTCCCACACAGACAAGATTTAGCAAAAAAGAGAGAAGAAATAGAAAACAAAAGAACTTTCCCTTAAAAAAGGAAAAAAAAAACTTCTTTTCAATCAGCAGCACAGGAGCGAGGTTTTATCTACAAATGTAGCCAATGATATTTATTCCGCTACATTGTAGTAAGAAGAAATGGAAGGACTTTCCCTTTTAGCCCTTCTCCAGCCAGAGCAGACGCCATTTTAAAAGGTTCTTTTTCCCTCTTTTCCTCTCCTCTTTTCTCTTAGATAGATTTTGGAAAGGTGAAATACTTGCGGTTCAGTATTAAGGGTCCAGCTCATCATTTCTTTAATTATTCTGTTGAATTCGCAGGCTTGCTCTTGACGCCTGGCTCTGCATAAGCAGAGGTCTCCCAAAGCCCGGAGCAGCGGCAGGGGATATGGGGCTTCTCATCCGCTCCGTCCCAAAAGTTAAAAAAAAAACTTTTGGGACTCTGCGGAGAGTTCTACCCACCCCTGCCGGCTCTATCTCCGTTTCCTCTTGGAAACGGAGTTTTTTCGAGCCGCCATCCGCTGTAACGGCGGCTCTGACAGGGAATGGAAGCTGACGATCCCAAAGGAACGTCTGGCGGCGGCCAGCAGCAAACCGGAAGCCTCCTCACGTGCAAACTTGTATTTCCTTCCATTTTCCAAGTTTTTAATTTAGTTCTCCATAAATCAAGTTAATTCTCTTTTCTTATTTTTATTCCGGATATGATGTATGAAATCTTTTTCTTTTGAGGGTGCGCTTAATCCTTCTCCTATTCCTGCACCAGTATTTAAATTATTATTATTTCAACTGTAGGGGTTCCATTGTAAATTTCTTTTCTTTTCACCATTGTCAAGCTGCCTGCATGCAGGGAAGGAAAATCCTCTTCCACAAAGTTCAGTAGTTTTCATCTGTAAAGCTCAAAGTTTCCCATAACAAAGGGAAGTTACAAAGTTCCTCTTTACGCTAGATGGTGTCTCTCTATAATCCACATTTTCCATTAGTCATGCAAGACTCCATTTTATTTATTATTATATAACCACCCAATCTTCTTCTTTTAATTAAAAAAGGTATCAAATCTTCTTTTTTTTCTTTTTAAAATCCAATTCAATTTTTTAAAGTGTTTAGTCTTTTAACCATATCTCCATTAATTCTCTTAATTCTGTTCCAAAATTAATTGTTTCACAGGTCTTTGTCTCTTTAAAATTGTAGTTTTAAATTTTTTTCAAATTTGCCCCTTTGTTACATAGCCGCTATTTTAGGCTAGGGGTCTTCTAATTATTAGTAATGCTCCAAACATTGTTACAAGCCTGGGCTGTTGTCACTCACCCGGCTTCAAAAGGCTCTGTTTTTCTCCGCTTTCCTCCAGCACTTACCTTGCCTGGTTGTCCCAGCTTTGTGGCAGCCGCCATGGCTGCCGCCCCCCACCGCCGACTCACAGAGGGTTCCCTCCAACCTCCGAGGAACTTGCCTGTTCCTCTTGGTCATCCGAGGCACCCCTCTTCTTCCCGAAGACCCATCGGCAGCGGTTTGGCAGCCGGGGTTTTCGCGGGACTCATCAGGGCCCGCTATTTTCCCAACTGTCTCGCTGCAACGCCAAACTGGAAGGCTGCAACCAAAAGGTTATTAATGCCTTTAAGAAACCAAAGAACCAGGAGCAAAATTATGCACTGAATGGGAAAAAAAATCTCTAATGAAACTGAGATAGTTTAGGAATTTGAAAAATAAATGAGTTTAAAAATATCTGAAATTCCAGCAATCCAAATTCTGCATAAATTCCAAAATATGGAATTACTAGGACTAGTAATTGGAATTACTAGGACTGATGCCTAATTTTTTAAAAGTGTTTTTAAGTGTTTTGTTTATTGTTTTTAATTAACGGGGCCAAATTTATATATGTATATTTTTAACTGTATTTTAATATTTGTACCTGATGTTTTTACTTGGCTGTTCACCGCCCTGAGTCCTCAGGGAGAAGGGCGGTATACAAATTCAAAATAAAATAAAATAAAATAAAATGTTACCTAGTTTGAGTAATGAAACTTCTACAAGAAAACAACTAAGCTCAGAGAACCAAGCACCAAGAACCATTCATTCCAAATTAAAAAAGAGAATATATAAATTAAGAGCAAGTACTTCGCTATTTTGAATATCTTATTCTGGTTTGGGAGTAATAAGGTCAGGAAGCCACTAAACCTACTGGAAACTACTCTGCATGGAGAAAAGGAGGTAAATAACATGTGTGATGTTTTCACACAAATACCACAATTTATATGCTTTTTCCAAAATCAGAACATGAGTACATAGTTGTGGCATTTATTCGAGCTCACTGCACTTGTCATCATTTTGATGTACTTGTGGTTTGCTATAGATATATCTATCAGTCTAGTCTAGCATCTGGGATTTCAGCAGGGATTTCCCATATACTTTTAGAACAATTCTTCCAATCCAAATGTTAGAATAGCCTGAGAGTTCTCCAGAAGTAACTCTACCCATCCAAACCTCTTCAGCAAGCAGAGGCTCAAAATACCTTATAGAAGAAACAAAGCAGGCATCAGAAAGCAGAATCCATAGTACCACAATCTGCAATTGCTCCACAAATATATTTTTATATATCTTCTTTCAATTAAACTGCTTTGATTAGTATCACAATAAGATAATGGACTAATGCCTTAATATAGCATAGTCACTTATCTTTAGATATAGTTATAATATTGCATTTTACTTTCCTCATAATTTCCTATATAGTCAAACTACTATAAGGGGAAAAAATCAGATTCTAAAATCACTTAGAAATCTTGAAAGTTCTTTTACTAGGTTAAAAAATTAGTAGTGCAAGGAAAAAAAGACTAGTTTTAAAAAATGTCACCATATTTTAAAAATTCAGTAAGATCCAGACCAAGGAGAAAAAATGGAGAGATGAATCAGAAACGTTGCAGGAAAAAAAGCCCAAAATTGAGAACATAGGAAATCTTCCCTCAACAGTTTATAAGACTTTAAGGCATAAAACCACCATTAATAGTATGGATTGTTGATCAGAGTTTATGGACTGGTTTCCATAGCATACAGCACACAAGCAATTGCCTCCCTAGAGGGCTGCTACTTGAATTACAGATTTTTCCTTTGGAAAAAGCATTTTTATCAAAAAGTAGGGCCTGATTCTCAGATCACACTAAAGGATAATGGAGTTTATTTGGTTTGACTTATAGTATTGTGTGAACCTAGTTTAAAAATAAATAATGCTTAATGTGTTATGCGAACCAGCTAATTGCAGCCTATTCAATTACGGTAAATATAGTAAGAAGCTAATGTTTAAATCTATGAACATGTTTTCTCTTCATTAGCAATTATACTACTTCTACAACAAGAGCACTTTCTTGAGCCAGTTTAATTCAAATCAATTTCTTCAATTTCTATGGCCGCCCATTTCAGTCAAGTGATTCTGGGTGGCTTACAATTGTAAAATTATATTAAATGCAGCTGAGATAGCTAACCAATTAACAATAAAGTCAAATAGCAAGGGCCCATAATATATTCCGAGCCACAGGTCGGGGTACATAAGCAAGTTTTAAAAGAAAGGTCAATAGGCTTGGGGCCATTCCAGTCTCTGAGGGGAGAATATTTCATAAGACTGGGACTGCAGCAGACAAGGCCCGTCTTCTAGTTCCTCTACCAGTCAACACTCTTTGGCTGATGGGATATGTAGCATGCCCAATCTGCTAGATTGAATTGGATTTGTAGGGACTGTTGGAAAAACCCAGTCCTTCAGATAACCTGTATTGAAATACTACCACTACAAGAAAAATGCAAGAAAGCCGGTTGTCTTGACTGTAACATTTTAACAAACCAAGTTGAAGTCTACTTTTATCTGACTATTGGTCGTGGGTTCTTAAACACTGATTAGGAATGTATGTTTATTGGACTAGTAGAGTACAAGAGACTCAGTCACATAAAATATATATGGAGCTTTATTTCCCTTATTTTCAAGAAGGATATCAATAGAATATTTGTATCTGAGGATTGTCATTGGTACTCTTTGAGCATGGTGGTTTTCTTGCAGAAGTTTCATTACCAAACTAGGCAACATAAATGTTAGAAGAGAATGGGGTTATAATTAGTAGTCTTCTTTTTTATATGTTAGTGGCTTGCCCTGTCTGTGTTGGTGGGAGTATTCATTGATTAGACTGTTGTTTACTGTTAGCTTGCTTGTCTGAATTGATAATTCCTTGATTGGAATATTGTTTATTTCTTGATTGTTGGCCTCATATTAATCTTGGGGTTAGGTTTGATTACTGGTGAGGAGGTGTTTTGATCTTTTGGTTTCCTTTCAGGCTTTTTTTAAAATCGTCTCTTTAATAGTATGTAGGTGTTATTTATCTCTATGTGCTATCTATGTACTTTTTTCTGGACGAATAAAGCGATTGGTTCCACATGAGAGCCAATTAAATTAGGAGATGGATGGTATAGCCTTCTCCTTCAACAGTCTTTAATGCAGGTTGCAAACTCTAGAGAGAGATTTATTGCAGTTGCCTGGGTATAACTCTAAAATCCAGTGTGTTTACATGGATAATACTGAAACTGAGCCAAGATCTTCCCAGATTTAGTTCATTGCCTTAGCCTCTGAGCCTGACAAGGCTCTGCTAAAGCTCTTACAGAATACTGAAGTGAAAATGGGTGGAATACATCCATAACTACTGGATTATCCAACCACAACTTCTAGCATAAGCCCATACTTTTCTAGTAATTAAAAGCAATGTTAACAATTATGCCTTGTTTAGATAAATGCATAAAATTATATATTGCCACACCACTTAGAAAGGCTAAATTTCTCAATTAAAAAAAATCTCAGTGATCTCATGCTTTTTCATCAAAAGTACCAAAGAGAGATAGCAGGCTTAATTTTTATAGATTAGATAAGCAGAAGAATACATTGTAACTCCTACAGAAAAAAATTAAAGTGAAAAGTAGCAGCAGCTAAAAGCTAATTACTGTAAAGCAGAAGTGGGAGAAGATGATACTAGAGAGAAAGGTGAAATAGATTAGTAAGCAATAACTGGCATGAGACATGAAAAGAGAGAGGGTGGGATGATGAGCATGCAGTTCAACTAGGTTTTTCATTTATATACAAATTTTTAAAAAATGTTTTAAAAATAATGACAAACTTTTATGACTGGGTTATGATAAGGCAGATCATATCTTATGTTTCATTTTGATCTACTTGCATCATGCATATAATTCTACTTGAGTCTCTTTTCCCCTTAGGATTAGACACATTCTTGAAACATAAGCTATTGAGAAGATAGCAGGCATGGCAAGCTTAAAGATTAGAATCAGCCTACTTTTGAATGTCAAATGTCTAAATATAAGCAGCAGGGGATAGATGAAATGATCATAGTATAGAAAGAACTGATTCAATGCGAAAATGAGCCTAGAATTTGAATATCACCAATTAGTATTTTTTAAATAAAACATTCTACATCAGGGGCAGCCTGTGGGTTGGATGTGACATGTGCTGGCTCCACTCCCACCCGGTTTAGGGAAGGGGGGAAAAGTCCAGATACATCACGTGACGCCACCATGACGACGCAAGTTAGACACCCCTGTTCTACATCATGAAGAGCTCAATGGGTACCTAGTACAAATGAGGAAACTTAAGAATACCTGCACGAAAACCTCGAGGAGTACTTAGTATGAAAGACCTACTGATGAGTGGAGTCCTTGGTTGTTTGCTTGCTAACATTTCATTACCCAATGTAGGCGAGAGAGCAGTAGAACCAGGGGAAGGAGTTAAATGAAAGCATCAGTTTAAAATAATTTCATAGCCACAAGAGAACTAAGTCCAACCCTCCTTAAATGCTGTTGTCCTTTACCTGAGGGATTCCAGAGGGAGCTTGGGCCATTTCCTGAGGTTCTGGCTCACGACTCAACTGAGGACCTGGTGTCCGCCTGGGATAGGGTGGCCGCCGGAGCCTTGGATCGGGTCGTGCCTTTGCGGCCTCTGACCTGGTGCCAATCCCGTGTGGCTCCCTGGTTCTCCGAGGAGCTGAGGGAAATGAAGCGCCGGAAAAGACGCCCTGGAGGGCCAGCCGATCCGAAACT
Organism: Arizona elegans; assembly: GCA_022577455.1. Taxonomy (NCBI): domain Eukaryota; kingdom Metazoa; phylum Chordata; class Lepidosauria; order Squamata; family Colubridae; genus Arizona; species Arizona elegans. The sequence goes on along the minus strand of JAKOOJ010000002.1, from coordinate 104,034,215 downwards.
GACCGAACACTGGTGAGGTCTTATATTAAGACCTAATTAGTGGCGATAAAAGTGGCAAAATCGGAGTATTCTTCTGCTCTTATCGCGTCATCAGATAATCGCCCAGCCACCCTGTATAGGGTGACCTGCTCCCTTCTCCATCAGGGAGCAAGGGAAGACCCCCTGCAGGGGAGAGCTGAGGACTTTGTTCAATATCTGTATGACAAAATCGCTCAGATTCGGGAAGGATTGGACTCTGACTGGGTAGTTTTAGACAGGGTGACAGAGGTGGGCCTTGAGAATGTCATTTGGGAGGAGTTTGACCCTGTTGCTCCTGAGAACGTGGACAGCATTCTGGGTAGACATAGCACGGCCACATGTTTACTGGATCCGTGTCCCTCCTGGTTGGTACTGGCCTCCCGGGAGGTTACATGAGGCTGGCTCCAGAGGATTATCAATGCTTCTTTGAGCAAGGGTAACTTCCACACCGCCTTGAAGGAGGCAGTGGTGAGGCCCCTCCTTAAGAAGCCTTCCCTGGACCTGGCTGTATTAGCTAATTACCGTCCTGTCTCCAACCTTCGCTTTGTGGCGAAGGTTGTGGAGAGTGTGGTGGTGCGACAGTTTCCCAGGTACCTGGAGGAAGCGGTTTATCTAGATCCGTTCCAGTTGGGTTTCAGGCCTGGGCACAGCACAGAAACGGCATTGGTCACGTTGGTGGATGATCTCTGGAGGGCTCGGGACAGGGGTTGTTCCTCTGTCCTGGTCCTATTAGATGTCTTGGTGGCTTTTGATACCATCGACCATGGTATCATGCTGCGCCGATTGGAGGGGTTGGGGATAGGGGGCACCGTTTTACGGTGGTTCTCCTTCCTTTCTGAGCGGTCGCAGTTCGTGTTGACAGGGGGACAGAGATTGACCTCGAGGCGCCTTGTGTGTGGGGTGCCGCAAGGGTCGGTTCTCTCGCCCCTCCTGTTCAACATTTATGTGAAGCTGCTGGGTGAGATCATCCGTGGTTTCAGTGTGAAGTGTCATCTGTATGCTGATGATACTCAGCTGTATATCTCCACCCCAGACCACCCCAACGATGCCCTTGATGTGATGTCCCAGTGCCTGGAAGCCGTACGGATCTGGATGGGGAGAAACAGGCTCAGGCTCAACCCGTCCAAGACCGAGTGGCTGTGGTTTCCAGCATCCCGATATAGTCAGTTGGTACCAGCACTGACTTTTGGGGGCGAGTCGCTGGCCCCCACAGAGAGGGCTCGCAACTTGGGCATCGTCCTGGCGTCACGGCTTCACGACATATGACATATGACGGCTGTGGCCAGGGGGGCCTTCTATCAAGTTCGCCTGATTCACCAGTTGCGGCTGTTTCTGGATCGGGATGCCTTACGCACAATCACTCATGCCCTCGTCAAGTCCCGCCTGGACTACTGTAATGCTCTCTACATGGGGCTCCCCTTGAGGAGCACCCGGAGGCTCCAACTGGTGCAGAATGTGGCAGCGCGGGTGGTTATGGGGGAGACTCGGCGCTCCCATGTAACACCTGTCCTGTGCGAGCTGCACTGGCTCCCGGTGGTCTTCCGGGTGCGCTTCAAGGTATTGGTTATCATCTTTAGAATGCTCCATGGCTTAGGACCCGGGTACTTACAAGACTGTCTTCTGCCACCAGTAGCCTCCCACCGACCAGTATGCTCCCACAGAGCGGGCCTCCTCAGGGTACTGTCGGCTAGACAATGCCGGCTGGCGGCCCCCAGGGGGAGAGCATTCTCTGTGGGGGCACCTACCCTCTGGAACGAGTTGCCCCCAGAGATACGGCGGATCCCTGACCTTCGTGCTTTCCGAACTGCCCTAAAGACGTTTTTGTTTCATCATGCCTGGCTGGCCTGACCTACCCTTTTTAAAAAGAATTGTTTTAAAAATTAGGGGTTTTAATATAGGGTTTTTAACTATGGGCCAAATTGATTTAATTGGATTTTAATATTGTTTTAAATTTTGTATCTGTGTATTTTATTTGCTGGCTGTTCACCGCCCCGAGTCCCTCGGGGGCGGTATATAAATATAATAAACTAACTAACTAACTAACTAACTAACTAACTAACTAACTAACTAACCTAGTTTTGTCCAGGTGCAAATAATTACTCTAAGAAGATTCCTTGCATAGGCTTTAGCAATACATCAGTAAATTAGAACTTTCATGTGTGGACCTGATATTTTTGCTCTTCACAGTCAACTAGGTAACATTATCAATACACTGATAATGTTATCAAGCCAGTCAATGATATATCTGGAAGCAAACAACCAAGCTCAGAGAGCACCAAGAACTCCACTGTTCAACCCTACCTCCAATATCACTATTGGAGACCTACCAATTTCAATCTCATCTTCCAGAAGTCTCAAGACACCCTCTCAATCATAAATGCCTTTAAGAAAATAAAAACTGAGCTTCTCAAGAAGTGTAAATTTATTAAGTGTGTACTTAAACTTTGTTTTTTCTGTGCTTTCATAACAATTATATTTATGAAATACCTCTGGTCTTGTTCCTGGGATTCAAGCTGATGGAAGACCAAATCACAAACAATGTGATCACACAACAATGCTGGCAACAACTGATGGATCAGATACAGAACAATCCAGAATACAGTAGAATAGAGCTGAAAGGGACCTTGGAGGTCTTCTAGTCCATCCCCCTGCTCAAGCAGGAGAACCTATACCATTTCAGACAAGTGACTGTCTAGTATTCCAGGTGTGGTCTTAATAGAGTTTTATAAAGCGGTACTAATACTCCACATGATCTTGATTCTATGATTCTGTTTATACAACCCAGAATTGTATTTCCTTTTTTGGCTGCTGCTGCACACTGCTGGCTCATATTCAAGTGATCATCCACTAGGACTCCAAGGCCAATCTCACAGTTACTGTTTTTGAGCCAGGTCTCACCTAATCTGTACTTATACCTTTGATTTTTCCTGTCTAAATATAGAACTTTGCTTTTCTCTACATTAAAATTCATTTTGTTGGATTGTTCAAGTTTGTCCAGATCTTTTTGAATTCTGAGCTTGTCTTCTGGGATCTTGGCTATTCCTGCCAATTTAGTGTCATCTGCAAATTTGATGAGTTCTCCTTCTATTTCGTCATCTAAGCCATATATAAAGATATTGAAGAGTACTGGGCCTAAGATGGAGCCTTGTGGTACCCCACTGCTTACTTCTCTCCATGTGGACTTAGTACCATTAAGGACTACTCATTGAGTACAGTTTGTCAGCCAGCTACAAATCCATCTGGTGTTGATGTTATCTATTCCATATTTTTCTAGCTTACCAAGAAGTAGATTGTGGTCTACTTTGTCAAATGCCTTACTGAAATCTAAGTCTACTATGTCCACAGCGTTTCACTGGTCTACTAATTTAGTGACTTTATCAAAGAATGTAAAAAGATTGGTTTGGCATGATCTGTTTTTAACAAACCCATGTTGGCTACATATTATAACTTTATTTGCTTCTAGTTGTTCACAGAGCTCTAATCAAACATCAAATGTTCCAGGTATGCTCATTAAGAGTTACATTGGAATGCTATTCTTAAAAAAAATCCTGGCAAACACTCTTATATTTTAAATTTAAGGTGCAAAAAAGTGTTATTAGATTCCTGATATTTGGCAAATAATTTGTTGCTAAGACAACACCTAGGGGAGTCCATTCAGACTTTTACATTTTTAAAGACCTCCCTGCATATATTGGCCTTTAAACTGGTGTAAAATAAACTGGGAATGTGACAGGTATTCAACTTTAGCTGGACATCCACAATCTTACATTTTGCTGTCAGTCCATGACAGCAGGAAATGGGTTAAAAAAATAGTAGTAACATAGCAAGAAGCAAGTGTGTATTTCCCAACTAAGAATGTTCCTTGTTTATTTACTTACTTTTGTGAATAGTGACTTAACAAACCAAATATGTGTCAAAAAATTCATGTGAGACTAGATGTTTATTAGAGCCAAGAATAAGATAATTGCAATAGACAAATATGAATGCATCTCAATAATCCTGTGACAATGAACACCATAGTTTAATTATGGGATTAGTGTCTACCTGAATCTACTGCCAATTTTACTGAATAACTGCAACTTCTAATACTGAATGCCAGGAATGTCTTTATAATTTTTCTCCACTTTACTATAAATACATGATAGTTAACTTCTACATCAGAAAGCCCCAAACATTTTTGCCTTTGTCATAAGGAAAGCAGTCCACATCTATTCATTTTGATATGATTTTCCTCTACCATTTCCAAGTCTAGGACACCTTTGAGATAAGGCAAACATGGCTATATAGAATAATAAAATATACCTGCAGTGGTGATTTATAAAAGCATATTATGGTGCTAGCAGTACTATTTCCAGTTTCTTCCTAACAATCAAAAGAATAACATAATTTCATGTTTTCGGTAAACTATGACACTCAGATTAAATGACTGACCAAGGCAGAAGATTTGGGCTCACGGTGATAACTAGACTCATATTAATAATTGTTCTCATTCTCAGATACCAGGTTTTGCACTTACAAGTCTGCAATATAGGGAGCCTTTTTGAGAGAGATGTCCTGGAAAATGCTAAGCATGCATTACATTACAACAAAATGGGGAAAACCACTTTTCCAAACTGGAAATTAGCGTGAAAACAATTACGGAAGTTGATCAGTGCAACATTTATTTTTACACAAAGTGTTTTGCAGAAGCAAATGCTTAATTGGTATTCCACACACTTTATGCACAGATGAGCATAATATTTTTAATAGCCATCAGATAAAAAGAGGAAGGTGAACATGCATTTGTTGTTTTTCCATCACTTCCAACTCTTTCTAACTTGATGCACAACATTTCTTCAGGATTGTGTCTGGCACTAATTGCTTCTCCGAGTTCTTATAACCTTATGCTTTCATCATGAGGGATAGTTTCTAGGCACCTTCTCTTCAATTAGCCTCTTTTTACCGATTTTCATTTTTCCATGCATTAGAGCCTTCTCCAATGCCTCTTCCTTTAATTAGCTTCACCAAATAAGGATAGGGAACGTGCTATGCAAATGATGAGATAGGGTTCATAAGACCACACAGGAGTAAACACAAATGTTAATACAATAATTACATGAAAAACTGAATAGATGAAGCTGGAGAAATATAAATGTATCATGAATTATAACTTTATAATAAAGGTGGGGAAAAGAAATAGATATTTACCTAGTTTTAAAGTATGGGGAATAGAAATAATTGGTTCTATGTATTTAGAGAAGTTCAGGCTATTCTCTAGATTACTGATTTTATATCAAAATTTTAAATGGGAGACAAACTTAGATGATCTCCAATTGCAAAATTTACCTTTTTATGTACAAACATGTAAAAGAAAAATCTTGAATCATGATGATTAGGAGATTAACCACCCAGCTAGAGTTTTTTTTAAAAAAAAAAAAATTAGGGCCACACCTGGAAAATAATTTAGATGCAATAACCCAATTTAGGATATAAACCTAAAAATGATGTCTTTACTAATTTTGAGGCAAACAAGAAACAGAGCAAAGAAAGTCAACTTACAAAATGAAACAAGGGAAAGGAGAAAAATTAGCTGAAGGGTAGGAGTAAATCTTGGATTTGACAAGAAACCCTAAACACTTTTAGCTTGATGCTTCAAAGCACTAGACTTACAATAAGCAACACAGAACTTCCTCACAGAAGGAAGTACTGAACTCATAATGCAGTTGACTCTCTGTTACAGATGTGGCTAGAGAGCCACAATAGATGGTTCAGAAGAAGAGGGAGATTTATGGACCAGACATAGCTATCTAAGCTAATAAAATAGTGAGATATTCTATCACCGTGTTCAGACACTGGGTTAGAATCAGTGTTTTGAGTCAGTTGTTATGGAAAAGCACAGCTGTGCTCCAGATACTGATGATGCCTTATCCGCAAATTTGTAGTGATCACTCTCTAGGGACAAAATAATAATGTGACAACCTGTGGCATAACCATCAGGGTGTGAAGTCACAATCACTCAATATTACTTTCAAAAAGTATCTTCAAACAAGGAGAGAACATTTGTGGCACAGTATTCCCATTATCCCCCAAAAGATGGTCCAAACGTAATGCTGTTGAATTTAAGAAAACCAGCTTTTCACTGCAGGTTAAATGAAGATTGATGACACTAAATAAAAGCCCAATACAGAATCAGACAAACTCAGTATTTTGAAAGTTGGTGTCTGGATAACATTCTACAATATTATTTAAATTTCCTTCTAGAGAAGAGTTTTTGACACTTTTATTCAGAGCGTGATGTTGCAATTGTGTCAGCTAGTCTCACCTATTCTTGCAGTTTTTTTAAATAAAGAAAAGATTAACAGTTCTGTCTGAGCTGTGATTAGAGTTGTGAAAAAGAAATAATTCCTCTCCACTTCAGCTTTTGTATGTTTGTTTTAGTCTTATTTTCCCCCTTGTGCTTTCTCTCTCTACCCTGCTTTTTAAGCATTTCCATAAAGTATTTGTTGTGTCCTTATATGGGCATCTGCCGGTGGTTGGCTAATCCACTGGCGGGAAGTTTAAATGAATGTCATTGGCCGGCTAGCTTACCAGAACTGTATATAAGGAGGGCTCAGCAGCACAGCCGGTAGTTCCATATGAGCTGAATAAAGTGCTGAACGGACCTCTGCTGAGTTGCGTCTTCTTTTCCCTGCACCAATCTAACACTGGTGATGAAGGACACAAAAGAACCGACAGCATACCTTGTGGCACGATTGCCACCATCTACCAAGAGCTGAGTCACTTGAGCGAAGTCACTGAAACTGAACCACAGAACCATGTCTGGACCACAGATCTCGCTGGCTCCGTTCAAGCTTAACCAGGAGAAATGGAAGCCTTTCATGGTCTGGTTCAGACAGTTCCTGGCGGGCAGCGGTTTCACCGACCTGGATGACAACCAGAAGCGAGCCCTGTTCCTGGCTCACTGCGGCTCCGGGGTCCTGGAAATGGCCATGGATCTCGTGGCACCGAGGGATATTGAGCTGATGCCTTGGAGCGAACTACAGGAAGTCCTGCAAGAGCATTATGCTCCAACCAGCACCCCATTGGCCAACTGGTTTGATTTCCACCAGTGGAATCAACGGGACGGCGAATCGGTTAAGGACTTCGTATCTGTGCTCTGGACAATCGCAGCCAGTTGTGAGTTTGAGAACATGGACATCCAACTGAGAGACCAGATCATCTTCGGGATGAGGGACGTTTCTGTCCAGAAGAAACTCCTCAGCCGTAAGAAGGTCTCACTGAGAGATGTGATTGAAGAAGCCACCGCTGCAGAATCGTCAGAGAGAGCAGCAGCCGCCATGAGGAAGTCTAAGGGGATCCACAAGATATACAAGGATTCCCAACCTTCATCGGACGAGACCACCGGGGTCAGAGTCCGAAGCTGAATTAGCCGTCCACAAGATTCTCAGACCCCAACGGCGGGAAAACCCTCAAGATGGTGGACGAGAGGAACGCTGTGCCAGCTGCAATGGGGATCACATGTGCGCCAGATGTCACTGGCAGGATGCGACCTGCAGGTGCTGCAGGAGGAAAGGCCACATCACCGAGGCGTGCAGAGCGGCAGAACTGGTCATGGAGACTCCCAGAATCTGCGACCGCAAGAACCAGAGGCCATCCAAACGGTCCCAATAACCCAGGCATGAGGGAGAAGACTACATGAAGAGCAGAGGGGTCCATCAGACCACCATAGGGATCCAACAAGTTCCACATGACCGTCCACATGGAAGGGGCACCATGTCTCATGGAGATAGACTCCGGATTGCCCTATTCTAGACTGGGTTCAGCTCAAGAAACTCAAGCCGCAGATCGCCAAAAGCCACCTCAAGCCGCTGTAAGCAAAATTGGTGGATTTTGGAGGCCATCCAATCGGAATCCTGGGAAGGACCAAGCTCAGAGTCCATTACAAAGACTTCTCCGGGGACCTACCCATCACAGTCGTCAAGGAGACCCGACTCTTCTTCAAGGAGACTCTTCTTGGGACTTCCGGGTTTGACTGCCACCGGCGAAGACAGTGGCTTTTGAAGGGCCGCCAGCCCCGCCGCCTGTAGAGCCGCCCTGAGTGAGGGAAGCGGCTTGAAAACTCCAAAATCCTGAGGATTTGAGGAGAAGAGTGAAGCAAGAGGCAGGTTGAGCCCCCGTGAACCCCCAGAAGTTTGCTACTGGGGAGGAAACGGGTGTGCCTCCCTTTTAACTTGCGGAGACTCCAGACAGCGTGGGACGACTCTGTTCGCCAGAGCAAGCCGGTTGCAGCAAACATTTAAACTGATGAGAAAATAATTTTGTCATAAAACAACCTCAACCCCCAAACCAAGAAACTGCAAGTATTTCTTCTCTTTTGAACTTTTGATTTGGGAAAAAGCTAGAGCGAGTGGAAACGGCTTGAAAAAATGGCGCCGTTCCAGCGTTAACGAGCTGAAAGGGAGAGTGATTACACAAAACTATTCTAACAAGCTACATTGTAGCAGTGCTTGTTGCAAGCGAACGGAGAAGAGTGGAAAAGAAAAGAAAAATTTCTTTTTTAAAAAAATAAATCTGAGCTTGCTTCAGTCTATTTAAATCTGGGGGACTTTTTCAAAGGATATTGTGGAGGTGCAAAGGAAAAGAAAAAAAAATATTTTCTTTTTTTAGAAAAGTTAATTTACGTGGCAAAATGGCTTCAAAGAAACAGGAAGGAAAGGTTGTAGGGGAGGGATCTCCCACCCACAAACCAGAACAGCAGACCCCTCCCAGTCAGCAGAGGGAGGGAAAGGACTTTGATGTGCAAAGTTTAAAAGATTTTATTACCCAGGCTCTGGATGATAAATTTCAAAAATCACAACAGGAAATGAAGAGGGAAATTAATGAATTTAAAGAGGCAATGAAAGAAAATTATGATAAGGTGTCTGATAAATTGTCAAATGTGGTTTCTGACTTGGCAGAATCCATTACTAAAGTGGACTCCAAACTGGAAGAATTTAAATCAGAAGTTAATGTTAAAATGAAGGATACTGATTTTAAAATTGCTGATGTGGATAACAGAGTGGAGAGAGTCGAAAACGAAATTTCAATGATACAGTTCCGATCCATGGAATTTGCTATTAGGCTTCGAGGAATTAAAGAGAATGATAGGCAAGATCTGAGACAGATTTGTTCTGATGCCCTGGCTGTATTGCTAAAAATTGATCCAGCAGATGTGGTCTATAAAATAGATAAAATTTACAGAGTGAATTCATGGGTTGCTAGACAAAGAAAATTGCCCAGAGATGTGGTGATATACTTTACTGATAGAAGAATAAGAAATGATATTTTGCAAAGATCCTTTCTTTCCTCTGTGCAAGTGGAGGGAGTTCAAATTGGAATTTATAAGGAATTACCACCTAAGATGTTAAAAGATCGAAAAGAGTATAGGTTCTTAGTGAATGAATTGCAAAAGCAAGAAATACCATTTCGGTGGGATGCCCCAACTGGTATAATTTTGAAATATAATGGAGAGAGACATCGATTGAATACTTTTCAGAAGGCGGAATATTTATATTATAATATCCTTAAAGAAAGATCATCATCCCCATGTACATCTACATTGTTGTAGATAAAAAGTGATAAGGAAAAGCAATCTCAGCATGAGAGGGCACAACAGTCTAAGCAGATGGAACCAATGGAAATGTAGGGTGCTGCACGAGGAGGAGGCCTTATGGAGGAATCACTGTTAGAACCTTCCCCAATTCTGTCAACTGGTGCTGTTTTGGATTTAGCTGGGATGCCTGAAGTTAAAGACCAGCGTATAACTCGTGCAATTTCCAAGCAAATAAAAGAAAAACAATATAAAGGAGGAGCTAAAAGTACTACACAAAGTGAAGCCATGGGAGGAGCAAAGCCGAAGACTTCAGAAGAAGTTAGGCAAAGCAGCTCATCGCTTCAGAAAGGTCAAGATGACAATTAGGCTCTTATCCTGGAATGTTAATGGACTAAATTCACCACAAAAAAGGAAGAAATTATTTACATATTTGAGACAATTTAATAATGATATAATTTGTTTACAAGAAACTCATATTCGAACTCAAGATCATAAATATTTGATAAATTCTAAATTAGGAACACATTTTATAGCTTCAACCTCGGAAAAAAAGAATGGTGTGGTTATTTATGTGAATAAAAGACTGTCCGCTAAAATTATAGAAGCAGATGAAGATGGTAGGTTTATCGCAATTGAATTGCACACAGCAAATGGCCAAATTCTTTTGATTGGAATTTATGCTCTGAACCAACAACAGGATCATTTTTATAAGACTCTACATAATAAAATATTGCAATGGGACTATAGATCTATTCTAATAATGGGAGACTGGAATGGAGTAATTGATTCTAAATTAGATAAAAAGAGTTTGGCGAAATCAAGGATCAGACTGCCACAGACTTTTTTTGATATGAAAGAAGATTTGGAATTAAAAGATATCTGGAGAATATATAACCCAAAAGAACTGGACTATACTTTTTTCTCTGACAGACATAGATCTTTCTCCAGGATTGACTTTATCTTGTTATCAGATGATTTACTTGTTAAAACAAAAAGAACAAAGATATTTCCAAGAACTTTAACTGATCATAGCTCTGTATGGATAGAAATCGAGATGGGAAAGTCTGAGAGAAGGTCATGGAGACTAAATGAAAATTTGTTCAGATATGAAAAAAATATAATAGAACTTAAAAAACAGATGAAAGAATTTTTTGAAATGAATTTGAATAAGGGTACCCCAATTGAAATAGTATGGGACGCGAGCAAAGCTTATATGAGAGGGGTACTTATTTATATGAACTTTAAACATAAACAGAATCGACAAAGGAAAAGACTCGAATTGGAAGCAGAAATAAAGAATAAGGAACAGTTACTTATTAAAAACCCAACAGATGAAAGAATACGTGGTGCTATAAAACTTTTGAAAGATCAGTTTCAAATGCTTTTGGCGGAACAAGTTGCAACAAATCTACAATATGCGAAGCATAATACGTTTTGTAATGCCAACAAACCGGGGAGATGGTTGGCTTATACTTTAAGGAAAAAGCAGAGTATACGGACTATTGAGAGTATTGATATTGGGGGGAAAGAAATTTCCCAACAAAAACTGATTAAAGAAGCCTTTGTAGATTACTACGTTAAATTATATGCTAAAGATGACATACAGAATGGACTTATAGAAAAATATTTAGAAGAGAAAAGAGTCTCAAAAATTACTAGCCAACAAAAAGAAAGAATGAATTACCCTATAACAGTCGAGGAAATAATCGCAGCAATTAAACAATTGAAAACAGCTAAAGCTCCTGGAACAGATGGATTGACAGCAGTGTATTATAAAACCTTACAAGCAGAAATGGTGGAACAACTTAGAGACTTATTTTGTAATATACAACAAGGGGGTAAAATACCCCCATCATGGAAATCAGCATATATTACCTGGATACCAAAAGAACAAGTAGGTCCTAAAAAACCGGAAAATTATAGACCAATATCTCTTTTAAATAATGACTATAAAATTTATGCAAAAGTATTAGCCAACAGACTGATGCCAGTAATTCAAGAGGTGATTAATGATGACCAAGCGGGATTCATAGAGGGTAGACACATGAAGGACAATGTAAGGCAAGTTATAGATTTACTGGAATATCTTGAGAAGAATAAACAGATCTCTGCAGTGCTGGTTTTTTTGGATGTGGAGAAGGCCTTTGATAGAGTGGACTGGAATTTTCTACTAAAGACTTTAAAAAAAATGGGATTTGGAGACCAATTTATACAGGCGGTTTCAGCAATTTACCAAGAGCAAAAGGCACAGATTATTATTAATGGAAGTTTGACATCAGAGTTTAATATTGAAAAAGGAACCAGACAAGGCTGTCCGTTATCCCCACTGTTATTTATTTTAACACTAGAAGTCTTGCTGAATATAATACGGGATTCGAATAACTTGAAAAGTATAGTAATAAGGCAGGAGGATTACAGAATAAGGGCATTTGCAGATGATCTGGTTGTTACCCTAGCACAGCCGATGGAATCAATAATCCAGATGAAAGACATTATCCAAGATTATGGTACAGTATCAGGTTTTAGATTGAATCGGAAAAAAACTAAGATGATAGTTAAAAATATGACACAAGATCAACGACACAAACTTGAAAATAAGGCAGGTTTTGAGATTGTACCAAAGGTTAAATATCTAGGAGTTCAGGTTGCAGAATCAAACATGAAACTGTTTCAAAATAATTATGAGGTGTTGTGGCGAGAGGCGCAGAAAGATATGGAGACCTGGAAAAAACTGCAGCTGTCTTTACTTGGAAGAATAGCAGCAGTTAAGATGAATATTTTGCCAAGATTTCTTTTTTTGTTTCAAATGATTCCGGTGCTTAAAAGTGATAAACAATTAAAAGTCTGGCAAACTGGAGTGAATAAGTTTGTCTGGAATGAGAAAAAACCGAGAGTGAAATTGAAAATCATGCAAGATGCTCCAGAAAGGGGAGGCCTTAAACTTCCAAACCTACAACTATATTATGATGCAGCAGCTTTGACTTTAACAAGTGATTGGTTTGGAGGGAAAAAGACTGGAATATTGAACGCAGAAAGTTTTGATTTGGAATTTGGATGGCATGCTTACTTATTTTATGATAATAAAGTGGATAAAGTATTTAAAAGCCATATATTCAGAGACTCTTTGATGAGAGTATGGAAGAAGCACCGACTCAAATGGGATTACAAAATACCGTTATGGCTGGATCTTGGTCATATCATGTGGAATACAAATATAATGTCACTCGGGGGGTTTTTATACAAAGAGGTTCTTTTTACAGATGCGGGCAGATGGCAGCTGAAGACATTACAGACACTGTTGGCTGAAGGGATTAATTTAACTTGGCTACAATATAATCAATTGCAATTGAGATGGAAAGAGGACCAAAGAACTGGTATTATGTTGCACGAGGAAGAATTGGTTAGACATATAAAAGAGAAAGGTCCAATGCATATTAAAAGGCTTTATAATGTTTTGTTAGAAAGGGATTCAGAAACTGAATTAGTTAAAGATTGTATGATTAAGTGGGCACAAAATTTTGAAGAACCAGTGATGTTGGAAACATGGGAAAAAATCTGGGTTCAGAATGTTAAATTTACACAGTCGCAGAATTTGAGGGAAAATTTTTACAAAATGTTTTATAGATGGCATTTAGATCCTAAGAAATTGTCGTGTATGTACCCTAATGTTCAGCCAAAATGTTGGAGGTGTGATTGTTTAGATGCTACATATTATCATATTTGGTGGACTTGTAAGAAAGTTAAGGCTTTTTGGATAAAAATCTGGTGGGTCATGCAGAATGCTTTAAAGAAAAAAATCCAATTTTCTCCACAATTGCTTTTATTGGGTATAGTTAAGGGTTTTACAGTGGATGAAACAAAGTTGATTTTGTATATGATTACAGCAGCGAGATTGTTGATAGGTAAATATTGGAAAAATGAAGCTCTGCCCACTGTAGAAGAATGGATTTTGAAGATGGCCAGTTTCGCGGAGATGGCGAAGATTTCAGCATACTTAAATGATCGCTCACAAGAGACTTATGAATGTGGATGGAAAAAGTGGATAGATTATGTGCAGAACAAATATCAAACTAGGAAGTATCAAATAGCTTTTCATTGATAGTATTATATTATATTAAGATAGAAATAGTTGAACTATGTGAAGATGAAAAATGATATGGGGGTTGGGGGGGTTCAAGGTTTTTATATAGGGGATAATGATATTCTATGGAAGTCCGGGGGGAGGGGAGGGTTAGGGGGGTTGGGGAGGGTGGGTTGGGGAGTTTGGGGTGGGTTAGGGGGGTGAAAATGGGGTGAAAATGTAATTGTAAAACTTTTACAATAAAAAAAAAAGGAGACTCTTCTTGGAGTGGAGTGGTTCAAGCCTCTAGGGCTCACCATTGGCGGGATTAATCAGATTAGACAGAGCGAACTCGACAAGCTCCTAGGGGACTTCCAGGACGTCTTCAACGGGAGCCTAGGTAAATTTTTGGGGAAACCCATTTCATTCAATTTAGATCCAACAATTACTCCAATTCGGCTAAAGCCCCGCAGGGTTCCATTCGCCCTCCAGCCTAAAGTTGACGCCCAACTGGACAAATTAATTGCCCAGGGCATATTGGAGCCGATTGATCATGCTGCATGGGAGACCCCCATTGTAACTCCAATGAAGCATGATGGATCTGTGTGCATCTGCGCTGACTATAAATGCACCATTAATAGGGCATTACAGCAGAGCGCATACCCAGTCCCAGTGGTGCAACATCTGTTGCATTCGCTAGGGAGTGGAACCATATTTGCAAAACTGGACCTGGCCCAGGCTTACCAGCAACTGCCAGTCAATGAAAAAACTGCGGAGGCTCAGACTATTGTCACTCACCGGGGCGCATTCAAATGCAACCGCCTCCAATTTGGAGTCAGCGCTGCCCCAGGCATTTTCCAACTGATGATGGAACGCCTTCTGCAATGCATTCCAGGGGTGGTGCCATACTTCGATGACGTCTTGGTCTCCGGCCATTCGGAAGCCCAACTACTGGAATGGCTCAGGCTTGCCCTGCAGCAGTTTCAGGCGAAGGGTCTAAGAGTCAGGAGAGTGCATCATTGGGGTGCAGGAGGTCAAGTTCCTGGGCTACCTAATTGATAGCAAAGGCATCCACCCCACCAAAAGTAAAGTTAAAGCAATTCACGAAGCTCCAGCCCCCAAAAACAAAGCAGAGCTTCAGGCTTTCTTGGGACTACTGAACTTTTACAGTGTCTTTTTAAAACAGAAAGCCACAGTTGCTGAGCCCTCCATTGACTTTTAGGGAAGGCGATTCCTTGGAAATGGGGAGAGGAAGAAGAGTCAGCTTTCCGGAACCTCAAAAAACTACTCTCTTCAGACAGCATCCTCATGCAGTACCATGAAACACTCCCCCTGTCTCTGACCTGTGATGCCTCACCATATGGAGTTGGGGCTGTCCTCAGCCACCAACTTCCCAACGGATCAGAAGCTCCCATTACGTTCTTTTTTAAAACAATGTCCATGACTGAGTGCAACTACAGCCAGCTGGACAAGGAAGCCTTGGCCATCGTAGCTGGCATCAAGCGCTTCCATGAATACCTATACGGAAGAGCGTTCACCATCATGATGGACCACAAGCTGCTGCTGAGACTCCTCACAGGAGATAAACAAACGCCCACCTACATGTCACCCAGGATGACACGCTGGGCCATCTTCCTCTCCGGCTACTCGTATAAGCTGATACACAGACCTGGCAAGTCCATCTGCAACGCCGATGCCATCAGCAGATGCCCCATTCAAGAGCCAGTGGAAGACCCAGCACCCACTCTTGGACTGTTCCATATTGATGATGACCAGTTGTGCCCAGTTTCATCCACCACCATGACGAAGCACACCCAAAGAGAAAAAACCCTCAGGCAAGTCATGTCCTGGATCTTGAGGGGCTGGCCAACTGGGAGAGTGGGCGAAGAGTTCAGTCCGTTCATGCAGAAACAACAAGAACTCTCTACAATGCAAGGATGCCTCCTCTGGGGTGACAGGGTGGTGATTCTCCACACCCTACAGAAGAAGAGCTTGGAGACACTGCACAGTGGGCATCCTGGCATCGTCAGGATGAAGGCCCTGGCAGGGAGCTATGTCTGGTGGCCAACGCTGGACAAGGACATTGAAAAATGGATCGCCAGATGTGACCCGTGCCAGGAGGTGAGACCAGCGCCACCGCAAGCTCAGCCAATGGAGTGGGAGATGCCCAGCAGCCCCTGGTCAAGAATACACATCGATTTTGCAGGACCAATAGATGGCAAGTCTCTCCTCATCGTGGTGGATGCATCCTCAAAATGGCTGGAAGTAATCGCTATGCCCACCACCACGACGGAGGCCACCATCAGGGCACTCCGCTGGCTGTTCACCACGCACCGCCTTCCAGACGTTCTGGTCTCGGACAAAGGCCCCCAGCTCACTTCCAAGACCATGGAAGACTTCTTAGCAGAGCTGGGCATTAGGCACGCCCTCGTCGCCCCTTACAGGCCGGCAGGAAACGGGCAAGTGGAGAAAATGGTGAGACTCACCAAAGACACACTCACCAAAATGGACGCAGGAGATTGGCAGGAGAAAATTGATAAGTTCCTGTTCGCCCAGCACATCACTCCGCACACCATCACAAAGAAGAGCCCGGCAGAGCTCCTGATGGGGAGAAGACTACGATCACCTTTGGATCGGCTACACCCCCAGTACAATCCGCAGTGCCAACAAAACAATGCCCAGCCACCACGGACTTTTGGAATTGGAGATCCGATCTTTGCGCTAAATTTCCATGGCCCTCCGAAGTGGCTGAAAGGACTGATCAGGAGAGTGACCAGCCCAAGGTCATACGAAATGGAGCTGGAAGATGGACAAACCTGCAGGTGTCACATCGACCAGCTCCGGAAAAGGTGGAGGGGAGTTGAGACCAGCCAGATGAGGTAGGCCTGCACCACCCTGGCGAGGTAGACTTCCACCACCCCGACGAGGTAGGCCTACACCACCCCAACGAGGTAGGCCTGCACCACCCAGGCAAGGTAGACTTCCACCACCCTGATGAGGTAGGCCTACACCATCCAGACGAGGTAGGCCTGCGCCACTCCGGCGAGGTAGACTTCCACCGCCCCGACGTAGTAGGCCTACACCACCCAGACGGAGGCCTGTGCCACCCTGGCGAGGTAGACTGCTGCCACCTCAGCGAGGTAGGCCTACACCACCCCGACCGAGTCGACCTGCATCAATCGCAACCACAGCCGCAGGGACGCCCCCCACGACAGTCCGCCAGGGGCCCGGAGCGCAAGCCGAAGGAGGGGGGAAAGAACTCAAGGACCTACTGCGGTTCAGCTGCCCCGCCCGGGTCCAAGACGAACTTCAACGGCTGAGTCTCCGTCATCCCAGCCAGGAAAAGGGACTCCGCCACCCACAGGACAATCCAACAAACCCAGCCGGAGGCGCTAGGCTGGACCCAGTGCACTCGACGGCCGAGTTCCAGAAAATTCCACGTCGGGAACTGGAGAGGGCGGGAGCCCGACCCATCCGGATCAACAGCGAAGCAAGGACTGAACCGTGCAGGTCAAGTAGGGTTAGTAGACGCCCCGCCTACCTGCGCAACTACGTGACCTACATTGGGCACGGATTGACAGACTGAGAACTAGGAGGGGAGGGGTGTTGTGTCCTTATATGGGCATCCGCCGGTGGTTGGCTAATCCACCGGTGGGAAGTTTAAATGAATGTCATTGGCCGGCTAGCTTGCCAGAGCTGTATATAAGGAGGGCTCAGCAGCACAGCTGGTAGTTCCGTATGAGCTGAATAAAGTGCTGAATGGTCCTCTGCTGAGTCGCGTCTTCTTTTCCCTGCGCCAATTTAACAGTATTCATGGCTATTTCATAAGTTACAAAACTTCAACATGTGAGAAGAAAGAAGCATATCAAGATAAAATTCTATATAGACTTGTGTGCGAAGTGACTATACAGATATTTTTGTCTACATGAGTAGACTTGACATGATAAGCAGCTATAGTCTTCCAGAGTGCATGCACCAGCAATTGTGCTGTTGAATTCAGACATTTAGAGTTCCAAGAACAACATATTTTGTGTGTTTGGAAGACACTTCCACATTTCCTGCTATAAGTGTCACAATATATATGACACTTCCACATTTCTTGCTATATTATGCTTTGAATATTTCTAATTCTTACAGTAATTATGGCACATTATCCTGTTTCCTACAATTCTTAGGATTTTTAAAAAGAGTCTTATATGGTTTCTCTCTCTGGTGGGGATGGGTTTTTTTCTCTTTAGAATATGTGTATGCAGATGCAAAGGAAACAAAGTAAAAATATGCTCAAATTGTAACCAATCTAGTATGCTCCACTGTTTCTACAATTTTCTACTTTTCTACTCCAGACCTACTTTGGCTCTATTACTAGAGTGGGCTACACACAAATAATTGAGGGAAAGCATTATCTTCTTGTACTTAAGACATGAATAGTTATACTGTTCAGTTGATTGGTTCTGATTCACTAGCTTATGTGTGCCACTTTCTTTACTACATCCAGTGAAAGATGCGGTTACATGTTGAAAGCTTTTTTCTTTATAACTATTATGAAGTTGAGAAAAGCCCTTTTATTTTGTTGCGATTCTGTTGCAGTGATTACCGCAGTAGAAAGGTGTCAGGTTCTTTGGCAACTGCCTAAAAGAGAAGGAGATGCTTTTCCAAGCAAGATTTTCAGAGTTCTTTTAAATAAGATTTATCAAAATGGATGAGGTAACAAGAAATCCAGCAACTCAACCATTTTCAGTTTAGAACCAGTAGATCCCTGTATACATTAGGACACAGATTTCCTGATTTTATTCCTACCAGCCTTTCAATGGAATACTGAAAAAGTGAGTCTGTTTGGTGATAACAGGGAAACTTGCAGATGGTTGTTGATAGATCAGTCTCCTGACCCTTAAACTAAGGGCCTGGTGGCTCAGCAGACTAAAAGCACTGTGATTAACACCAGCTGTCTGCAATTACTGTAAGTTCAAATCTCTCCAGGCTCAAGGTTGACTCAGCCTTCCATCCTTTCTAAGGTAGGTAAAATGAGGACCCAGTTTGTGGGGGCAATAAGCTGACTTTGTATAAATATACAAAAGTATGAAGGCTATTGCTTAACGCATTGTAAGCCACCCTGAGTCTCCGGAGAAGGGCGGCATATAAATCAAAATTAAAAAAAAAATTAAAAAAAATAATCAGTCTGGGAAGTAAGTTCTATGCTAGCCTTTTAAATGTGAATATTGTAAGCCTACATAAAGGAAATGCTTAACTGATTGATGAATTGGAAGAAGTAGTATAAATAAAATGAATAATTTAGAATGGAGTTGGAATATCAAAAATGAAAAAATTGGAGATAAGCCTGGGTACTGAAAACAATTAATAGCAACAAAATTCACCTGGAACAAATTAGAGGGGACAGAAACATTTCTGGAACAAATAGTGCACCTTAAAACAATACTAATTTCTACTCTCCCATCCATGTTTTCTATGCAACAGAATGTACAAAAACATTAGCTGACTGACCTTTAGCAGCAAATACATCTGCAAAAATCAGAAGGCTGTTTTTCTTTTCTTCAAGGCATGGTGATCAGTGTTGTATGATAATACTGTATCTGTAGCTCAAGCTATTGTTAAAGGCCCAGAAATAGGGGATAGTTTTAAAAAAAAAACGAGCACACAAATACATTGCCTTATTCCCTTCCTCACTGGTGGAAGGTGGGGGGGGGAGAAATAATGGTACTCTTCATAAGATGATTGTTACACACACATACACACATCCTGTCACTCTGGCATATGGTCTATGAATCATTCACAAAGCAGGCAAATTAAATATTCATCCAAATGAGAAGACCAAACACTTTGCTAATTGTCTGGGAAACTGGAAAGCCTCATGTAGGAATCAGGCATCATGATTCACAAAGACAGAAAGAGAGATGGAACGGAGTGGAATGGAATGGAATGGAACAGAATGGAATGGATGCCTTGATATAATCAATCTGAACCTTCAACCACCTTTTAAGACAAGCCCTGTTCATAAGCAAAATGAAATACATCTAGCATGATTCATGCAAGTCTGCGGAAACAGAATTAAAAGAGTTGGATAAAATGGATTCAGATACCAGTTAAATCACATTATCCTCACCCAATTTCTTCAGTACTTGTTCCTAGCTGCTCTCGCCCTAAAAAAATCCCAGACCATATTCTTCGGTTGTAAACAGTGAGATAAGGAGAGATTAAGCAGGTGAAACCAGTATAAGAGATTTTAAACCATTTCACATGCTGATTACCTGCTCCTTTTCCGAAACAGGCTTCATTCATTAGCAAGAACCAAGGGCCTACATTTTATACCAGGGGTCTCAAACTCGGGGCCTGTGGGGCGTATGTGTCACATACTGGCCCCGCCCCCACCCAGTTTAGCAAAGGGGAAAAAAGTCCCAATATGTCATGTGACACCACTGTGACAGTGTGAGTTTGACACCCCTGTTTTATACCATCCTGAAACCTAAAGTTGTCCCACATCATATGTTACTGCATCTGGAGGACTATATTTGGTATATAAACTGGAAGAAAGATACTGCTGCAATATTGTTGAGATTCTCAAATAGTTGTAAAGAGCAACAAAGTGGGATGGATCAGAAAATGGTTCAGTTTTAATAGAAGGTTTTCAAATCTTGTTTCCTGTTTGGCCATCTTAGTGAATGATACACTATGTTCTGAATTGGACTGAATGAATACAACATGGCTAATCCTTCTAGACTTCTTAAAATTCTTGATATATTCTTTCTGGGTCAGCTAATAGGACAGAACCAGGAAGTATCATTTTAGGAAGAGAGACATACAAAGTCAATGAGAAATAAAAGATAGAATTCTGACACCAATGGAATGCTGCCCCCTCCCCAATTGTTCCAAACAACATTTCTAATAAAAAAAGCAACAAATTCAGAAGAATGCCCCCTCCTCCTCCAAGATTCCTTCAGCTTTATCCCTTTTTCCTTGATTCAAGAGAAATCTATATTGAACTCCAGGGAGTTTTAATGTTATGACTGCTGAGGTGGATTTGCAAGGATTCGATATGTTTACTCAATATGAATAGTCTGAATATGAATATTCTGGCCATAAGTATGGGCTTTTTGGCTCCTAATGACTGAATATAGCACCAATCAATCAATGTGTAGATATATTTCTTAGGTGTCTAAAAATAGAAGTGCCCATTAAAAAATAAAATAAAACTGGAAGCATATTTCAGTAAACTTCTTAGGGCAATGGAGTCCAGATGGAAAGAACATCTTGAAAGATGTACTATGCCTTCTGTAGGTAGAATACAAACAGCCTTCTCTGAAGGCAGGTAATAGTGTTGTATTTTTACATAACAACAATTAAAAATCAGACCTAATGCAGAAAAGTACCATAAAATAGAAGAATAGCTGCAGCAATAAATCCTATCTGTATATGTATACAGGGAGTCCTTGGCTTACATCATTCATTTAGTGACCATTCAAAACTACAACAGCACTGGAAGAAAGTGAGTTTGTGACTGGTTTTCATAGTTTCAACCACTGCAGCATCCCCAGGATCACATGATCAAAATTCAGGCACTTGGCAACTGGCAGGTATTTATGATAGTTGCAATGTCCCTGGATCATGTGACCCCCATCTGTAACCTTCCCATTTACAAAGTCAATGGGGGAAAGACAGATTCTCTTAATGACCACAAGATTCACTTAGCAACTGCAGTGAATCATTTGGCAAATGTGGCAAAAAGATCATAAAATGAGGCACAACTCACTTAACTGCCTTACTTAGCAACATAAATTTTGGGCTCGGTTGTGGTCATAAGTCGAGGACTACCTGTAGTGAGCAACTTCATCTGCAGGTGAATTCTTACAACATAATGCAAGTCCTGCTCATGATAAGCCACTCAGAATCACTTGAGCCACAAAATGGGTGTCAAATAAAATTGATAAATAAAATAAATAAATTGTACAGGAGCACATCATATAGTTTTAGAAATACAGGTTTAATATATTATCAGGAATTTGTTGGTCTTTAAAATATATTAAAACTAGTCATTGTTAGACTAATATTGCCTAACCCTCTGGAAACTTATTTATTGTGTTCTTTTAAATAATCCTGTAAGAGTTGCATTCAGTGTTCTTTCTTTATTTTATTTTTCCTTGTAAAACAGATTGAACTTCCCTATATCCAATCCATGTTTATGTATTGCTCAAGTCTTTTATTGTCCATTTCACTTCATGTAATATAGCTAAATCAGTCAAAATACCTCATGCACAATCACAGATGTCTCATATCAAACTAACAATGGCCTTCCTTCCTACTTTATACCTTTTCCTGTTTAGTTGGGGAAATTGAAAAAGTAACATAGGAAGGGATTTCCTAGGGAATCCTCATTTTGGAAGGACAGCTATAAGAATTTATCTCTGTACCAGTTGAGGGATAAACAGATTCACCATTTGTTAATCCTCAGATAAGTTTATCCTTCAAACACAGGGCTAAACTTGGCCATTATGTATTATACGATATAGCAATGATTACAACCTTAGTATCTTACCACCTCATTCACGCCTATATCATTCATTTGAGAATGAAAGCATATGTCATTCACCTATGTCCTCCCTTAAATCATAGTTATAAAGTAATTTTATAACAACTACCAACAAGTTGCTGACAACAGTCAGGCCTTTCTCAGTTAACAAGACAAAATATTGCAAGAATATAGTTCCGAAGACATGCAGACTCATTTAAGTAGATGTGCTGGGGCTATGAGGCTATTATGAAAGATTTCCATGTATTATTATATATCAAATGCAAGCTCTATTTATATAAAAATTAATATTCAATTTCTTGTACCTCTCTCTCCCACCTGCTTTACTAAAAAGGCTCAAAGCTATTTTTTGACACAAGATACAGTTTCCATCTGTTCCTTGTTTGGTACTAATTTGATCTATCTGAATATTTAGTTTGGCCCATGTGACAACTAATTGTCACAATATCCCCTTCTTAGGGAAGATGCTTGAAAAGACGCTGGCCATAAAAGTTCAGCCATTTCTGATTCCAACCCAGGTTAAGATTCTGATGGTAGCAGGAGTGGGCTGCTGCCCTTGTAACAATCAGTTCGCCCGGAACCAAAAATGTGAGCACATCCTTCCACGCATCCTTTCACTCATGTGTGCAGCATCGAAAAACCGGCTATTATATAGGATGTGATAGCACCAGGACGGGTGGGCGGGGCCCTGTAATGAAATTATATATTGCTATTCCATTAAAACTGAAAACTTGTTTTGGCTGAACATGTCCTGCCATTTAGTGTGCCCCCTCCCCAATGATTTTATCCACTTGACAATTACTGTTAATGAAAATATAACAGATGGGTGAACTCAGATAAATTTGAGGATTCCTGAGGAATTTGGTCCTGATAAGAAGGGCTAAAGCCAAACAGATTTCATTATTACTGATAGCCTCCCATCGACCGGTACGCTCCCACAGAGAGGGGCTCCTCCGGGTGCCGTCAGCTAGACAATGCTGGCTGACGACCCCCAGGAGGAGAGCATTCTCTGTGGGGGCCCCCACCCTCTGGAATGAACTGCCCCCGGAGATTCATAGGATTGCCGACCTGCATACCTTTTGCCGTGCCCTAAAAACATTACTATTCCAACAAGTAAGGCTGGCCTAAATAATAATAATATTTTTACTATTTTAATGGGTTGTTTTATTAGAATTTTCGGCCAATTGATTTAATTGTTTTAATTTGTTTTTAATTTTTCTACTGTCATGGTTTTATTTCTGGCTGTACACCGCCCTGAGTCCTTCGGGAGAAGGGCGGTATAGAAATTTAATAAAATAAAATTAAAATAAAATAAATAAATTATTGGTACACAAAGTTAGCTGAAACCGCACAGAATTGAGAAGAAAATAATTACTATGTTTACATGGATGCAATGGCATTGGGCACAGTTCAGATGCTGCAACTGCATCCATGGTGCAAAACTGCTGCTTTCAATAATAATAGAACAAACTATATGCTGCGTTGCTATGGGAATACAATACAAGAGCAGTGGTGGCGCAGTGGTCAGAATGCAGTACTGCAGGCTACTTCTGCTGACTACCAACTGCCAGCAGTTTGGCTGTTCGAGTCTCACCAGCTTAAGGTTGACTCAGCCTTCCATCCTTCTGAGGTCAGTAAAATGAGGACCCAGATTGTTGGTGGCAATATTCTGACTCTGTAAACCACTTAAAAGAGCTGTAAAGCACTGTGAAGTGATATATAAGTCTAAGTGCTAAGTGCACATGGGCAAATAAAAATAGTATGTTTGGAAGTTCCACTTGACCAAATGTGGATTAACTAATACTATATGATTTTACCCTTTGAAGTGCCTTATGCATACACTTGCTTATATGTGTATTTCAGAGCCTTTCACCTGGGAACTTTATTTAACCAAGACACTGAGATTCTTAGTAAAATTCTTGAGACTTTTAATCTCTGTCATGACTGAGCAGAGGGATAGACCTGAACATCCCAACTAAAATGTTAAAGGAGGAGGAAGGATTCTGAAGATTTTTCTCAAGGTATTTCTCTAACAGAAACAAATTGCATTTTAAATTGCTATCATATGTAAATAGTGTCCATATAGATATCTGTATTCACTGGGTGTGAAAGGGAAAATATGTGTAGCTTTTTAAGAGGGGGAATGATAACTTAAAAAGGACATGCCCACCAATAGCTGTTAGCCAGGACAACTAAATGGAGCTTGTACATTGAAAATATATATAGGAAGCTATTACTTTCATATCTTGTACATCTGCCTGATCTTCCAGTAACCAAAATTTGAGAAGACACACTTTGACCCAAAGCTCTGTTTAATTTCTTCTTGTTTGTTTTCTTTAAATGTGGTTTGACAACTCTCAACTATTTCTGCATTTTTGTATGTTCTCCTGGGCAATCCAGTATGAAAATGTAAAATCAATTATAATATCTATACCCTGTGCTTTCAATTCACCAGTGGAGATGGAGGCTGGGTTGCTCGCAGTTGCTATTTAATTAATTAATTAGATTTTTATCCCATCTTTATTACTTTATAAGTAACACAAGGTGGCAAACGTACTAGTGGTGGAATTCAAATTTTTTTACTACCGGTTCTGTGGGCGTGGCTTGGTGGGCGTGGTGTGGCTTGGTGGGCGTGGCTTGGTGGGCGTGGCAGGGGAAGGTTACTGCAAAATCTCCATTCCCACCCCACTCCAGAGGAAGGATACTGCAAAGTCCCCATTCCCTCCCCACTCCTGGGGGAAGAATATTGCAAAATCTCCATTCCCACACCACTCTGGGGCCAGCCAGAGGTTGTATTTGCCGGTTCTCTGAACTACTCAAAATTTCCACTACAGGTTCTCCAGAACCTGTCAGAACCTGCTGAATTTCACCCATGAAACATACCTAATATTCCTCCCTCCTCCTATTTTTCCTACAACAATTCCTCTGTGATGTTTGTTGGGCTGAGAGAGAGTGAATGGTTCAAATTTACCCTACTGGCTTTCATGCCTAAGGCAAAACTTGAATTCATAGTCTCCTGGTTTCTAGACCAGCACCTTAACTGCTACACCAAACTAGCTTTCTATCGAGGGTGGGTGGAGGAGAAAAAGACAGTGGTGAATGATGTAAAGTTTTTGGCTATGTCCTCTGGGCCTCTGCACATGGTACATCTGTTGCTTATGATTTATGTGATACTGGTGCCATGATTTATCTTCCAAGAGGAATGAAATACTTTGGAAAAGTTTCCTCTTCCTTAATATTGATTTATGGGAAAGGTGACGCTCTCCTAACAAGAACAACTTACTCTGGACATTATCATTAATGTACTAGCAAGAATAATAACTATTAATTATAATTGTTTCACACATATCTGGTGTACAACAATGTACATTAATGCCTTTGTCAAGTTTGTTGGCATTTTTGGAACTACTATCTTTGGAATTCCTGGGATACAACCAGAAAAATAACTCTATTTTGGGAAATGCAAATATATTTATTGCTCAGGAATGGGAATTTTTAATTGCCTTACCAACAAATGCATGAGCAGATGTGCAGATGCAAGATCACGTGGATGATATCCAGTTATAAATCTCCACCTCTGGCTTTCCAGGTGATGCTGTTTAGATGACTGCTAGTTCAGCAGATCAGCAGATCAAATCTCACCAGCTCAAGGTTGACTCAGCCTTCCATCCTTCCGAGGTGGGTAAAATGAGGACCCAGATTGTTGGGGGCAATATGCTATTTAGTATACTGTTGATTGTTGTAAGCCGCCCAGAGTCCTCGGAGAGTGGGTGGCATAGAAATATGATGATGATGATGATGATGATGATGATGATGATGATGATGATGATTATTATTATTAATGCTGACCCAATGCCTAGAGACTGTGAGGAACTGGCTTCAATGTATGCCTAGCAAGATGGAGTGGCTTAGGGTATCTGGCCCCTCTGGAGCTAGTGATGTGTCAGTCTCTCAATATGATGGCACTTTCCAGATAGAGCTGGTATACAATTTGGAGGTCCCCCTGGACTCATGGCTCCTGTTCAAGGAGCAAGTGGCAGCCATGACTGGGGGTGACCTTTACACAGATTCCTCTTGTGTCTCAAGACTGTGTCTGTTTCTGGAATGAGAGGCTTTGCTCACAGTCACTCATACTCAGTCACTTCCCATTTGGATTACTGCATGAAGCATTTGGATTGAAGACTATCCAGAAATTACAGTGGGTCAGAATGCAGCAGAACAGGCAAGTTTGGTGTCCTTTGGTTTACACATATCGTATCACTGCTGTGCAAAATGTGCTGGCTCCTGGTGTCTTTCTGGATAGAGTTCAAGGTGATAGTTAGCAACTTTAAAGCTCTGCATGGTTCCGAACTAGGTTATTTGTGGAACTTTCTCTCCCTGAGGGTATCTGCCCATTCCACCAAATCAGAAGGATGACCCTTCTCTCTCCTAAAAGATAAAAGTTCCCCTCGCACATATGTGCAAGTCGTTCCCGACTCAAGGGGGCGGTGCTCATCTCCATTTCAAAGTCAAAGAGCCAGCGCTCTTTGTGGTCATGTAGCCAGCATGACTAAACACCAAAGGTGCACAGAACGCTGTTACCTTCCCACCAAAGGTGGTCCCTATTTTTCTACTTACATTTTTTACATGCTTTCGAACTGCTAGGTTGGCAGAAGCTGGGACAAGTAACGGGAGCTCACCCCGTTATGCAGCACTAGGGATTCGAACCACTGAACTGCCGACCTTTTGATCGACGAGCTCATCATCTTAGCCACTGAGCCACCGTGTCCTTCTACCCTCTCCTAGTGGGACCTAAAAAGTACATCTTCCCACAGCAGCCTTGATTCTTCCCTCACCTGGGGTGAAGTGAGGCTGGAGCCCACTAATTGTATTTGCAATTATTGATAGATTAGGGAGCACTGGTTAGGGTGCCAGAATTTGGTTTTGGCTGTTTGGGCTATTGATTATAATATTTCCTTTGGTTTTGTTATGAGCTACCCAGAGTTGTAACAGACAAAATGAGCATCCATACAAGTTTTTTAAATAAATAAAGACCCTGGGGTTGGGTTCATAAATCAATTTGTTTTATCTGTTGTAGTTTAATGCCCTGTGCAAATCCAGCCATATTGATTATAAACCATACCTATGATTTAGTGTATTGTTTGAAAACATATAATGACTTATTCATCAATGGTTAAAAACCATTTATATTTCAGAAAGGAGCAGAGAGCTCAGTAATCAAGCAATAATGTTTCAAATGGACAGTATGAGGAGGTTTTCTGGCTATTGAATCTACAAATCAAGCCATGGTGGCACAGTGGTCAGAATGCAGTACTGCGGGCTACTTCTGATGACTGCCAGCTGCCAGCAGTTTGGCAGTAAGAGTCTCACCGGCTCAAGGTTGGCTCAGCCTTCCATCCTTCCTAGGTCGGTAAAATGAGGACCCAGATTGTTAAGGGCAGTATTCTGACTCTATAAACCACTTAGAGAGGCTGCAAAGTACTGTGAAGCGGTATATAAGTCTAAGTACTATTGCTATTGCTACATATTCCAATTAAAAGTATAAAAGAACATGGAGGAATAAAGTTATCCTATGACAAATTGTTGAAAGAAAAATACACGTGTTAAGCTTAAAAGTTACCAAATTTATAATGCTTTACATTTTAAAGTTGCTCAGCCACTTTGTCATAAAGGCAGCCTGTACATTTTTTCTGAAACCTGATCAAATAACTAGGAAGGAAAAAGCATTTCAAGATTTGTAGGGGTTTCCCCCCTCCCTCTATCTAGCAACCCTAGAACAGGAACTCTGACCTTAAGCAGAAGGTGAAGATGATTTTGTTGTTGTTGCTGTTGTTTGCAAATTGCTGTATTTTTCAAATAAAAAAAAAAGGAAAAAACTCTAACAAAATAGTAGACTTGTTAAAATTTAAAATGTAAAAATGATAGATGAAGATGAATTTTAGCAAGTCTAGTTTACCTCAACAGGTTCTCTCATTGTCACTTCTGCACCCTAAAATCCCAGCTGACATCATTCTTCCCCCAAATTATGAGTAATTTCCCATTCATGTTCTCCTGGCCTCCCTCCACCCATCCTTTTAGAAGCTTTACATTTCTTTGTCTTGTGCTTAGCAGGGAGTCTCACATGAAACCCAGCCTGAGACAAAGAGTTGCAAATACCAAGGAACCACCTGGGGATAGATTGATAGGGAAACTGAATTCCTGCCTACAGAGGAAAGATCCCCCGAGAAGAGCCAGTCTGTACCAGATAACATAGCACTAAATTTCTGTTGCAAGGAGCAGATGCAGAAGTTAGTCACTGAAGAAGGTTGTGATTCCAGCCAGAAATTCTGGTGCCCTAGACTCTATATGGTGGGTATTTTGTTAGACAATTCTTAAGAAATCTAAAAGAAATGTGCATTGCATGCTCTCCAGTTTCTCTTTGATGAAAATTTGGACACTTCTGTATACACTTACCACCTCTATTCTCACATTACATCATTGAGCTTAGATATTTATAGATAGATGGACATTCTATGTCTGCTAAAATTTATGTATTCATTAATTTTCTGCATTAATATGAAAATCGAAAGGATTCTATATCTGAGCTTCTGGACCTGTTGCAAAAGTATCTCAGGTTACAATAAAATCTGTTATGATAAAGTCTGCTCTCCCTTAGAAACAGAAAAGCCAGCAGTTATTTTAATTTATTACTGCTACTAATTAATCTCACGGCTGGTTTGTAAAGCCAAAAGCAAAGGTATCTTTTGCAGTTCTTACACTAGCAAATGGCTTAATGTGGAAGACATCATTATCAGGCTGAGCGATGTTTAGTATCTAGAGATTGCTAAATTATGATTCATGATTTAAAATAGAGCCAGTGTAGTTCAGTGGGTTAATGCACCCAGGCTAGAAGCTAGGAGACTGAATTTAATCCTGCCTTAGGCATGAAAGCCAGCTGGGTGAATTTGGGCCAGTCTCAGTTTCTGTTCTGAGGGTAGACTAAAAACCTGAGACTCTCTCCCTTATCCATTATACAAAACATACCAGGGGTGGGTTCTACTTACCTTTACTACCGGTTCACAATGGGAGTGCACACATGTGCAGATCGTCAATTATGACGTCTGGGCGGGTGGATGGAGCCTCCCACTGCTTTTACTACCAGACAGAAGCGGGAGCAACCCACCACTGAAACATACTGTATATAGATAAATGTTTCAGATAACTGGTTGGAATGCTACAAATCATCAATATTATAAATAAAAACACAACCATTAACACATTAAGGCAGATACTTCAGTTGGGCAAAGCTCCACCTGAATGGCTTGGCTGTCCCCTGCTCCTCAAACAAGATCCATGAGTCCACAAAGGTCCCTAGACTATGCTTTGGTCCTGTCTGGGGTAGTGAAATTCCATCCATAAGTAAAGATGGGAAACTCTCCAGCACTAAAAGATCCTAATAGCCAAAGCCATTCACTCTAGCTAGGGTTCAGTTGAACCGTATTGTTCCCCATCCAAACCCCTGCAGCCTCTGGGTTCCAAGAAAGAACCTCTAGGGCATTACTTTGGCAGCAGGGGAGATATAAAATTGGGTTTCATCAGAATACTGATAATACCTTATCCCATACCATAAAATGAGTTCACCCAGTAGTTTTATGTAGACAATAAACAGGAGCAGAAGAGAACCAAGTCCTATGGCAGGAGCAGAAGAGAATGAAGCCTCAAAGCTGGGGCCATGGGCAGTACCTCTTTCCCCCAAAATTAACTGAACCCAGTCCAAGAGGAAGGAAGAAAACCAGCATAGCACAGTACCACCCATTCCCAACCCCATAATCCAATTCAGAAGAATATTCTGATCAACGGTATCAAAAATCTCTGAGAGGTCAAGAAGAGCAAGGATAGATGCACCATTGCCATCCTGTTCTCTTCAGAGGTCACCTACAAGCCTGATCACTCCACTTTGGTTTCATACCTAGGCCTGAATCCTGACTGGAAAAGGTCTAGATATCCTCCAAAGTTCTCTAGAGCTGCTACAGAACCATTTTCTCTACAACCTACCTTACTTTAAAAGGTTAGACAATAGTACAGACGTTGGGTCCAATGATGGCTTCATGAGGAGGGGGAGGATCACTGCCTGCTTAAGAGATAATAGGACAACCTTCTCTTTCAAAGAAGAATTCGTCACTGTTAAAATATAATTACACATCAACTCTCCAGAGACCTTTAGTCAGGTGTAAAGTGGAATTAATATATACAGGTAGCCAAGCTAACAGTCATGAGGACACCATCCACTTCAACAGGTCCAAAAGGATCAAATTCCTTCCAGATAACTAAAATAAACTGAGCCCTAGCTCAACCCCAGTCTGCAGCACACTCTTCTTTTTTATTTTTATTTTTATTTTTGCTTTTATAGGCCTTTGGACAACCAAAAGCAGCTGTTTGTATTTTTAAGTACCTTAACCTCCTTTATAAAAACTCTTTCAGTGGAACTAAACAGTGTGCAAGCTCTGAACATCTGTCCATTTCTCTATTATCAAGGAATTAAATGGCTACTTCTCCCATCTATTGATGACTGGTTAGCAAAAAATAAATACAAATAAACTTTTACTTCAGCAATTCAAAGTGAAAAGTGAAAGGATCTAGTTATTAAGATTTCTCTAACTTAATCCCTTTTCTCTTTCAGCAAGACTAATTATAGGGGTCTTTCAGAGAATCTTTATTTCCCCTTCCAAGAATGGCCCAAGGCAAATTCAAGTAATATGAGTTGCCCAAAGAAATCAGTTTTATGCATATGTGAGCATGCATGTTTATTTAAAAGATTATGTAACATCAAGATAATGTTGACTCTTGGTGACTACATACTGTACAAAATGGAATGCCTAGATTTCCAAACCCATTGCAACAGTTCTTCCTCTGTGGCAATCATGACTTTCTCTCAAAAATCCTGATGGTTGTCAGTTCCTAAGGTTATCTGCTTAGTACTACATAGGAAAGTTGGTGTGCAATATTTGATGGTGAATGTTCCTTGGGACCAAATGAATAATTGAATTTGAATTTTGTACTGTAGGAAGTGAGCACCCACCTCTCTCCTAGGAAAATGAGTTATTTTAGGAAATATTAATAGGGCACATTATTTCCCCTAAAAGGGAGGCAGAAACTCAGCCCCTCACCTTTGTCGATGGGCCATTAAAACCTGGATCAGCCTATTCTACGTAACAAACATCTACCTCCTTCAAGAGAGCCATAATAGGAATTGCCCAAAGCCCTTTCATTACATTATCACCCAGCAAGGGTCAACCAAGCTTGGGACTCAAAAACACAACCTACAAAGTTACCCCTGCATGGTGCCATTGGAGTCTGACAACCAATCAGAATACAAGCTCAAATTCAAAAACCCAGAGAGGTATAAAAGTCAGGCACTCTCAGCATCTCTTCCCTTTTTTTTTTCTTCACCCAAGATCTTCAAGGCATGTGATCCTGTCCACCATTAAAACCATCTTTCCAAGCAGCCACCATCTTTCCAGTGTCTTTCTCCCCACTTGGAACTGAACCCAGATGGACATTTCTTCCAACAGTACTTTCTTTTTAATCATTTGGTGCATTCTTATCCTTCGTCGGTAAAAATACTCTCTAGGTCCGTGATGGCGAACCTATGGCACATGTGCCCCAGGTGACACGCAGCACCCTCTCTGTGGGCACGCAAGCCGTCACCCCAGTTCAGTTTCACTGTGCATGCACACACACGTCCCACCAGCCAGCTGGTCATCGGGTCTCTGCTGCACATGCGTGGGGGGCATGGGGGGCAGGCACCCATACGGGGGCGCTACACACACATGTGCGGGTGCGGGGCATATGCATGGGGGCCACGTGTGCATTGCATTTTGGGAGTTCGGACTCGTGCGTGCATTCTCATACATGCGTGCGCGCTTTGGGCACTCGGTCTGGAAAAGGTTAGCCATCACTGCTCTAGGTGATAGTTAAAATCTACTAGCATAATATCTGCTTATAACAGAGATAGTCTAGTAATGGTAACAAAGTACTATGTTTTTATAAAAGTGGGATAAAAATGAAATAAATAAATAGATTTTTCTCCCCACCTCCCCACCTCCTCTACTTTGCTTCAAAACTACATGGGGAATGTATCCAACTCTTTTCTTTTTCCAGTAAGAACATGACTACTTTATAGCTATTTGCATAAAAACCGAAGTCATTGTAATTTTCTGCTCTTCTCTGCTGTGGTCCCTTCTCTTTCACTAGGCTTTATTTAAGACAAAGACCCTCAATTATTTCCCCCACATTCATATCAAGAAAAACTGGTTGCTCCATTCCTGATTTTCCGAAGGCCTCCAGACTTTGTTTTCCTGATCCTCCCTTTATGTATCTTGGCATGGCAATCTCCATCATAGCTTCACCTGAGCTTCTTCCTTTAAAGCTCCAGTCACAGTCAATCAAACAGACTGTTTTCCCTGCTGCATCATTTATCTAGAATTGTCCTTATTATGTCTCCTATCAACCTACTTATTGCATTTCCTTGCTTTCTTTTCATCTTGGAAAGGAGTAAACTGGTTTCTTGCAGCAGGAAACCAGCCAAGTTAACACGTCTTTGCCTTGATCATTACAAACCACTTGAGAGCTTAGGTTGCAGTTTTTATAGCACAATTTCATGTCTAAGCTAAAATGTAAATCGGGAGCTTCTCATTTTCACTGCTGCATAGCTTCTTCCTGAAACAAGGAGCTGCATGGGGCTACTAAGATAATTTTCCTCTCGTTTTTTCCCATGCTAAGAATGGAAGTCAAAAATGCTAATTAGAATTAATTGCAAAATAGTATCTTATTTCTCATAGACGGTGAATGACAATATTGTATGTGTGTTTAATGAGCAACTTTCTAATGTTGATAATTACGCTAATTAGGAATTAATGCTTTTTTTCCCCTGTACTTGATCCCACTTAGTGATTGCTAATGATTCCAATGTCAACGTTTGACCAGTTTTGAGTTGCAAATCAAATTAGGGGTTTTTTGTCATTACTACAAGAAAAAAATAATAATCCCTCTCCCCATATCTTTTTATAAGCTGTGTTTGTCACACACAATTTAAGGCTTCCAAATAGTCATTTTAGTAGATTGCAAGCTTTTCATAAGCAACCTGAGTCAAATATACTTACTGAAAACTATCTAATGGACTTCAAAGAATTCCTCCATCTTTTGGGACAATTTTCATTAATCTAATTGCTTATGAGCATTTTAGCTAAGCTCTTAACATTTATTTTCAACCACAATTGGGACTGGAATTTCCATCACTAAGTGGTATGGCAATTAAGTGAATCACTTAAGCCTTTTTTGCTGAGGTTGTTAAGCGAATCACACAGTTGCTAAGTGAATCTTCCCCCATTGACTTTGCTTGTCAGAAGCTCCTGGAAAGGTAGTGATTAGGGATCATGTGACCCCAGGATGTTGCAACCATCATAAATACATTCTATTTGATAAGCATCCAAACTCTGATGATCCTGGGAATGCTTCAAATTATGGTCATATATGTGAGAATTGGTCATGTCACTATTTTCATAACTTTGAACAGTCATTAAACAAATGGTTGTAAGTCAAGAGTTATCTATATTATATTTTATTCACTGATCTACCTAGATGAAGGGGAGAAATCAATATGTACTTTGTCTTCTAGTTTTTCTTTTCTTTCATTTTAATTTTTTAAACCGAGTTTTCTATGAAATCTGCTCTTTTTCTCTGTTGATATGTTTGGAGTCTCTCAATAGGTTGTGACCAGTTGGACATAATTTAGGAAGGGAGAGGTAATCACTACTTCTATAGTTTTTAGGTGTGTAATTAATTCTCAGAAATATATTTATCTCAGTTTATAATATGCAATTAAATAAAAAGAATAATCCTAATAAAATGGGTTAAAATGTTTTTTAACAGTAACGCACAAGGAAATTAGGAATGGATTATAAGTATTCATTTCACACACCAAACACATTGTTTCAGTGTTGTTGCAGTGCATTTCAAATACTAAAATACTGAAATCTCGCCGCATAGCAGAAGATCCTAAAAAGAAGAATATTTAACAAATGTAAGAACAAAAACCAGCAACTTGATTTTAAACAAAAAATGGTAACTCAAGCAGCAGCTTGAGGACTATAAAGCAGCTAGTCCAAAATGCCCTCAACATTTAAATACCAGATGTGAAGAATGCCAAAGGAGGCCACCACTTGAATAAGGTAGGGTTTTTCCAGTGTAATGAACTCATTTAGGCTTTTGTACTCTTGTCTTTGAAAAATGTATCTCTTACCTGTTCAAGAGGAAAAAAAATTGCAAAGCACATTCTATGCCTGGTCTAGCTATACATAATAAATTTAGGGTTGCCAGGTCTGCTTCCAAAAAATAGCGGACAAGCGGGGCGGGTAGGTGTTTAAGTAGTAAAAAAATAAAAAAAAATTTACAATTAAATTATATATTTTCTTACAAACATTTTAACACGTATTAAAATAATCACTTCAAAACTTTACTTAAAATTCAAAACATAAAATATATTATAATAATATGTAAAATATTAAATTACATTTTAATTTCATCATAAAGCTTTTGAATAAAAAATGTCCACTATTTTGTGAAAAAAAATAGTGAACATAATGTGAAAAAAGCGGACTGTCCGCTCAAATAGTGGACACCTGGCAACACTAAACCATGCCAATAATCTGGAAATAATCTTAATGTTATAAAAGCATTAAGCCCTGAGAGAAATAGTTAATTTCTGCCATACAAAACTCTTTCTTTCTATCTGCAGTTATAAGGCTCTGAATTCCAAATACAAAGGCTTCTTACTATTAAGAGTAACACAAATCCTTTGAAGACAGCACAAGGCCGAACTTGGAAAAATATATAGCAACCTTTACTAAAACATTAGCTTGGGAAAACAAGGAAGTGTGAGAAAGAAACTAAGGATTGTCCTGCATTGATTCTCTTTGGTATAAAAGGGAAGGAAGGGGAAACAGTGGCAGGCTTTCAAAATTCTGTTACTATTGCCTATACCAGTAAAGTAGAGATCTAGTATTTCTTGTGGTATCTTTTTCTCGACCTGACCTAACTCAAAGCATTGACAGCCATTAAGAATTAGATTACATTAAATTAATATGGAAACAAGGAAGGACACATTAATCAATATACCAATCATGTTGTTATTTATTTATTTAAAACATTTATATAACTGCCCATCTTTCAGCCAACTCTGGGTGGCTCCCAGTCAAAGATTAAGAAAAACATACAAAATCATTTTGAAAATTATAAACACAACCAGATAAAAATTTTTGTTGTTTTATAACAGAAATAACCAGTTCATGTTATGATACCTGCTTCACTTTTATTTCCTTTAAATACAATAATAATGATATATCTTATGTTTCAAATGATAGAGTCACATCAGTTTTAAAATTAATACTGTGATTAGTGATGCCATTAAAAAAAGAAGGCAGGCTTATACAGAATCTCTCATATACATAATTCTTCTGAGGAAAACTGGATCCCAAGTTTCATCGGCCTTTGCACAGCTACAAGAATTCCATTCAGTCTTCAAAAAGTCAGATGTAGCCCCAAAACTATAAGGAAAACTTCAAGTATCTCTGGACTTCTACCCTAATTTAATTCAGCATCTGCTCACAGGACTCAGGCAGCAATCTCTTACTCTTCAAGTTTTGCCCTTTGGTCTGGGCAATTTAACTTCCAGCTGCTAGATTCTAATAGCAGGAACTACTGGAAATTATGATTCCTCAAATCCGGATTACATTAAGCTACAATATTATTTTTTAGGAAATAATTTGTGATTGCCTTCTACAAAGATCACTGTCAATGGATGTGGGAGTATAAACAAGTAGAGAAATTGGGAAGATGAAAAATTCAAAAGTTATTACAGTGATGCTTAATAAAATTGACAAATAAACAATCAATCAAAATTTATTTATGGTCCAAGACCAAACCCAACTGACAACATTGATAACCAAAAATCCATAAATTCTTAATCCAAATCAACCGTCAATATTATTATTTACCTGAACCAAACAGTAGCCAGATACCTACTATTTTGATTACTCCTAGTAAAATTCAGTTTAGTTCTTTAATAGAATGGAACCAGGAGAAAAAGCAAACACACTTTACCATTTATTATAATGATGCAAAAGAAAAAAATCACTTTCCCACAGATAAAGTGTCCCATGCTGCCTGGAATGAAATATGCAGTTCTGCACATATGATATATTTGCTACCTTCTCCAAGTTGATCTAGAAGATCCTATTCCTATCAACAAAGTTATTACCAAATTCCTTCCCCCCCTCCACTGTGATTTGTCATAATTCCAGTCAGATGTTTAGAAGAACATAATACAATTCACCTTGCCTGATCTACTATAGACAATATCACAAAAAGCACTATTCCATACTTTTCCAGTTGTGAAGTTAGACCCACCTTCCCTGAAGACAATGACAAAGTTGTTTTGCTCTTGGAAGAATAAAGCAGAGGAGAAAATGGATAAAATTTCACTGACTGTATATGTAAACATTGTAGGTCAAATTAGGTTATTAAGTAGTAGCCTAGCATTTACAGCCAATTAGGAATAGCGCACAGGTGAGATAGTAATAATATTAGAGAGAAGAAGCACTCTCTCTCTCCTCTGTATCTAGTCTAGAATCCAAGCAGGCTGGCAGTGGGGGAAACCTCTTCCTCAAGGAAGGTGTCTAAATGATCAAACATGCTCCATGAATCTTGAAGTAAATGTATCTTCTACTTATTGCAACATCATGAAGAAACATACAGGTAATTTTTTCTTATTTTGGTATAGGAATGGACACCAATGACCATAAATCCTCATCTCTCATAAATGCTCATCTTTCAGGCATTGCTTAGTCAGTCCCCAACAAGCTAGGATGCCTTATTAATCCGAATGCTATATGTAAGAAACTTACACGATGCTAACATATCATAGATGAATTAAAACATAAATAACCAAGGAAAGAAGCAATCTAAAACTAAGGAGAAATTTAGAACAATCAGCCTCCAAAAGTTGTAGGTGCTTCATCACTGGAGGTTTTTATGAAGAGATTGAACCACCATTTTCTGAAATGGCCCAAGGTTCCTTCCAACTCTCTTATTCTGTTAAATGATGCTTCTTGCCAATGTGCTACTTATTTTGATTGGAAGTGAATCTCCAACACTGAGGAGAAGATCTTTCTCATCCCTAATTGCCTGGGATAGTTTTAACTGGAATCCGATCTTTATGAAAAGCTATAGCTTTTATCTGGAATCATATTCTGAGTTCATTCACTTCCTGAGTTTTCCTCCAAATTTTAGAAAGTACCTTTGAATATCCCCCGTATCCAACATAGAAAAACACCCAAAAGAGCAAACTACTGTAATTTCTAGAGTCAAATTCTCCTCCTAAGGGGAATACTATTTTCTCTAGTTTGCACTGGATTTTTTCAGAAAACCAAAGAAGTCATGACTCTCCACTCCCACACAGGCCAATAAGCATACCCAGTCTAAAAGAAGTAACTCTTGTATGTTCATATATTTTACACAACCATAAACATACAGGAGGTTTTATTATCCAGAGACCAATGTAAGATACCCAAAGGGCTTTTTTTTTTTTTTGAGGGAGGAGGGTACCTTCAAGTCAATGATAACTCCTGATGACCACCTGGACAAGTCCCTACAGTTTTCTTGGCAAGATTTTCAGAAGTAATTTTACCTCTGCCTACTTCTTAAGGCTCCGAAACCTTGACTTTCCCAAGATCACCTAGCTGGTTTTGTGCTAAGTGGGAATTAGAATCTTCTAGCCCAGTGCCTTAACGACTGCACTAACTTTTGATCTATCTAAACTATACTTTGCCCAAAAATACTCATAATACTTCTAATCTTTGTTGTATGCATCATGTGTATTTGTGCCTGCATGTACACACATTTATATAATTCAGCGAGAGAGAGAAAACAAACTAATGTAAAACAATGAAATGTATTGATATATCAGCTTGATCTGATCATCACTGATAATCCATTGAGCAAGCATTCTGTAATATGTTCACAATTCTGTCTAAAGTAATACCATGCCAAAGTCCCTGAAGATACCAAGGTACATACTGTATGTATAGAAAAGAATAATTAGCTTAGGCTGCCATTTCAGAGAGAATTTAGTATTGAGTGTACAATTCATAAATGTACTTTATTTGGTAGCATTCACAGAGTAGAACATAATGCTGACAATCTCTGTCATGCACTCAAAATTATCTCCAAACCTTTCTTAAATGTGCCCTCTAGTGATTTTTAATGCCATGTCTTTCAAAGCACTGTGAAACATATTAACTATACTGATTTTTAGGGGACCTAACAATACATTTGCCAGATAATTGGAATGTCTATGAAGTGGTTGTGCCTTTCATTACTCATTACTCATTACATTAAAAAGATATCAATACAAAAGGATGTGCAAATAACTTAAAGTGGTTTATTAAATGTATTTTAAATGAGTTATTCCAGAAAAACGTTCAAGTTCTGCATGTTAATGCACACTAGCTATTAAAGTTAGTATCGGGTACTATGTTGAATGCTCATTTATCTCTTTGATACATTAATTCAATTGTTTTGGAAAGAAAGCCGCCTGCCTTATTTCCAGAGTGACGTAAACAGGGAAGGCTTTGCCTTCTTATCAGGCAAAAAAATTAATCTGTGATGAGGATGAATGGCTGATGATCGCACAAAAAATATAGAGAACCTTTGAAAATTGGAACCAGAGCTTCCTTTTTTCCAGTTTTGATCCTATAGAGTTCCCAACCATTCCAACTCTGTGGACCGGCAATGGTGGCAGTGACTGCAGCAGAGGAAGAAGGGGTGGTTTCATGTGCATACCTGCCACTTAGGCAAATGGAGCTTTGCCCGCTTGCTTACCGCTTGCGCAACCTGGTTCCCAAAGGACCACGGATCAAGTCCAGGCTGTGGACCGGGGTTGGGGACCCCTGCTACAGAGGAGGGTTATTTGATGTACTACCGTATAAATCAACAAATTTATTTATTTATTTATTTATTTTTATGTTTATTCATTTATTCATT
Organism: Arizona elegans; assembly: GCA_022577455.1. Classification (NCBI taxonomy): domain Eukaryota; kingdom Metazoa; phylum Chordata; class Lepidosauria; order Squamata; family Colubridae; genus Arizona; species Arizona elegans. Next base: position 103,994,948 of record JAKOOJ010000002.1, on the reverse strand, counting down.
TATTCATTTATTTATTTATTGGTTCGATTTATATACCACCCTTCTCCGGAGACTCAGGGTGGCTACACTGCGTTAAGCAATAGCCTTCATACTTTTGTATATACCTGCTTAGTAGGGCTTTCGGGGGCCCCTAAGCGGTGTTCTTTTTTATACAAAGTCATCTTATTGCCCCCACAATCTGGGTCCTCATTATAGAGTTCTAATTAGTATGTTACTTTTTCCTACCTCTCATTTTCAGGTCCGCCAATAAAGAAACTTGGGAAGAGAAGGGCAGATGGACAAATTTAAGAAATGAGGACATTAGTGTCAAGCTTCATACCAGACACAACAATAAATCTCAACTCTCCAGACAAGTAACCCTCACTTTCAAGAATTTGCTTACAACAAAAGTTCACAGTCATCACACAGCTACATTAGTTCCTTTATAGCTGACAAGAATGAAACCATATTTACAGAGAAAATCCGTTTATTGCAGTATGCACAAATCAAGTCTATATATAAATCTAAAGTCCAATGTTTTTAATCCTATGCTCTTTCCTCCCACCTTTTCAAATCACTAGACATTTACTTGTTGCTTCATTATCTTGAGATTTTGAGGTACTTCCTTAGGGTTGACATAACAGTTCTTTTCTGGAATGCAAAGAGCTGGCTCCTGTCTAAAATTGGTGTAAGGCACCAATTTTATGCCTTACAATAAAGCCTCTTCAGATAACAGCACAAAAGATTAGTATTTTGCCACACATGGAATAAATGTCAGGGAATTGGTAATTCATAGATTAAAAGACCTCACAAATCAAGATGTGTAGGACCTACAGAATTTTCTTTCATGCTTTAGGAACTAGAAAATTAAAATTGCCATTTGAGAATAGGAGCATTTTCCTTGACTTCAGCTATATTTGATTCTTTCAAATAATATGAGGCCAGATTATATTATCTTCCATTCTCCCTAAATGTGATCTTTGTGATATGCTGATAAAACATCTGAAAAAGTAGGCATGATATGATTGTCACCTTATACCTTACAATTAAAGATAAAGTACATATGGTAAGTGGGTACCCTATAGATGAAGGGTGTCAAACTCAATCATGTCACGTGATGTATTATGATGTATTGCAATGTTTTTTGCCTTTCCTGAGCCAGGGTGGGTGTGGCCTATGTGTGACACATCTGGCCCATAGGCCGCCATTTGACACCCTTGCTATAGATAGAAGTAATAAATTTGACAATCATTTTAGATAATTTTTAAGTCCTGAAGTCGTACAGAATCTTCACAATCACATTTTGATAATATAACGTTAACTATAAACATAACTACTGATTTTATACGAACACATTGCAATGTGTTGTTAAATTATGTACTTTGCAATTTGACTACTTTTGACATATTATGGTTGGGCCTTCAGTGTTGGTTAGAAAATTGTTCTGAGAAATTGGAAAATTATTCATATTCCTCATATTAAGGATTGAATTCAAGAGATATGTGATTTATCTGTTTTTGAACAGGCATTTTTATCTATTAATTTAAAAAAATGATTCAATGTGTTTTTCTCTGTGACATAGATTTCCTGATATTTTGTAATGTCAGACAAGCATTAATTTTTCCCGCTCAGATGAATCTATAAATTTGTTTTATATTTGATTAATATATAATAAACATCAATAGCTTCCCCCTCTCTATTAGGTTTTTTTGTTTGTTTTGTTTTTGTAATTTGTCATTAATTTCTTTCCCTTTTTGCACATTTAAAAATTCTACATTTGTTACATTAATTTCTCTAAAACTTGTTAATAAACAAGTAATAAATTTGTTTTTTTAAAAAAACCTCACGGAGTTGGAGGTGATCAGGCTTAAGGAATGATTAATGAAGCAGATAGTCAGAAAAACAGTTAACCCTTCCTGTTGCAAATTCTCTCACTTGAACCTGCTTTTTACTTTAAAAAAAGAAATTGTTCTTGCACATATTAACACTCTAAAAACTTTATCAGCAACTTTAAATAATGCAATGACTATGAATAAGACAAACTTACCCACTTAGGACCACAATGAAATCCATGACATTCCATCCATTTCGCAGGTATGAACCCTTGTGGAAAACGAATCCCAATGCAACTATTTTAATGCCAGCTTCAAAGCAAAAAATCCCAATAAAATAAGGTTCTGTCTTTTCCTACAATAACAGAGGAAACAAACAGATCAGAAATTGTAATTAGCAAATGTCAAGGATAAATTTTTGGAGCTTCCTAATTGCAATTTCTAATTCCTAATTTGAGTTTAGATTAAGTATGTTTATTTAATCCATTTGAATTCAACAGGATTTAATAAGGTCTTAGTATTAGATTATTTACTGAGATGATCTTGAACTTTTTCAGAATATATTCAATAATCCAGACAAGATCTAACCAGTCCTATTGATTTCAGAATAATTTTCCTTAAGTGGGATGGATATGTCAACATCCAATGAATTCCTTTTTAGTGCCATACTTCATGTGGGACTAAAAGATTTTAAATATTAAGCTTAGGCTCTTTGTGACTAATGAAAACCTTGTTGCCTGCTAGTTCTTGTTCTCCTTCCCTCTCTCTCCCTCTCTCTCTCTCTCCCTCCCTCCCTCCCTCCCTCTCTCTCTCTCACACACACACAGATACACACACACACACACACACATACACACACACACACAACTGCTAGATGTTTAAAGCAACAATAAAAACCAGTTCCAATTACTGAAATCATATGGTACATTTTAATAGTGTTGACATAATCCACTAATCTGATGACAAGTGGCTATCTAACATTATTTTATCTCTCCATCATATGCAACATTTACTTCCTAGTACCGGTAATTTACAAGCTTACTAATTTGTTCAAATTCAGAATGGCTCCATGCAGAGGGTACAGGAAACAGTTTCAAACAACAAAATTTGGGAATAAATCCTGATTTCCATACCCCAATCTTTTATCTTAATTTATTGTTTTAACTTAATTTATTGTATGCTCCCAGCCATTTTGAAGTTTCTTGTCCTGGACAACCAGCAAAATGGTAACTTGGCCTAGACTAATTTTCAGAAGAAATAAGAGCCAAGAGTGTTCTGTGCCAAATTTGGGTTGGAACTCTGCAATTACAACATCTCCAGCCTTTGCTAAAAGGCTGGAGGACTATTCTAAATCATGATAACTCTGAAGGTCAAGACAAAACTGAATAGCTACTGATTTATCATCCTTGAGACTGAAATTATACAATGGAAAAACTGCAGTACTATCTAGAAGAAAGGAAAATCAAATAAAAATTAAAGTCAACTTACTAATCTGCGAGACATAGGTGTCTTATCATCTTCAGGGAGATGCTGCTCCAAGGCCAGAACGATGCAGTTTGCAATGATGGTTGCCAGTATCATGTATTCAAAAGGCGTATAGAATTATGTTAAGGAATACAAAACAAATAGCAGAAATGGAACAACATTCTGAATCAATTGTCTCCTTGTTCAACCATGCTTTTTTGTTGCCCCTTCTATACCCTTTAATACTCATTAATATCACCTGCCCCAGAAAGATAAGTGTTTTTGAGGTAAGCAGTCAAATGGAACACTCTGATAAATATATTTGGAAGGTATACAAGTGATGAAGGAAAGATCCAAGTAGAATGGTACATATTTTTGTACACATTTGAGTGTCTTCAACAAATCACCCTAGCATTTTATGGTGTGTGATGTTTCAAACAAAAGTGAGAAGAACCAGAGTTCTACACATCTAAAAAATTCACAGCACAGTAATGAAGATAAGACCCGGTAATGCTACTGTTTGTAGGTAGCCTAGAAATTCTCAAAGGAAGGATGAAACAACATACAAAACAAATATATAAAAGAGTTACAGTAAAGCTGTGGATTTAATTTCAATAAATTAATTGTCCACGGAAAGTGTATAATTTCCTTTTGTGGTGGCCCCAGGATCTCAGTCTTGTCAGTTTCTTTAGCCAATTCAGCAACATAAAACAGTCATCAAGTAAGCCCTGGCTGATTGCCATCCAAAGTACAGCAAAACTGCAGCTGAGTTCATCCCATGCTGATGCTAAGCAAGAGGTTCTTTTTGCATTAAACCAAATGCTCAGAATGAGCAATTGAAAAGACTAATATGTCACCCTCCATTATTGGCAGCTCCATTGTTGGTCAAGGGTGGGTGTGAAAGGGAAGCTGTCTCTTTGAAGCTTTAGAAAGCTGAGAAATAAAATTGTTGTAATTATTAATATTGTGTTGCCACAGACTTCCACTTTCCGATCAGCTGTGTAGGTAGAGATTGACTTAAAAGTGGCAATTTGAGTTGTCAAGGTTATTAAGGCAAGGATGAACCAATCTCTCAAACTATTAAATTATCCATGTAGAATTGGCAGGTTTTGACCCCCCCGACGCATCTTTTTCTCTGCCTCATGGTTCATCTCCCTCCTTCCTCACACATCAAAGTCCAATTTTGTCTCTGCTTTGGTTCCTAGCTTTCCTCTTGCAACTGTAGTAGGTATAACAAATGCACACTTTTAGAAGCAAGGCTGCAGGAATCTTTCATCCGGACTAAAGGAAGTTTAGTCAATACTCAGTGGGATACCTAGGACCTGACTAGAAATTATACCCACATCTAAACTGAGTCAGGGGTCACCCAAGTCTAGTAGCATGAGTTGGAGTGATGGCAAGTGAGAGCTAGTCTTGAAGTGGAACAGACAAAAAATACTCCATTGTTGTTTAAGCACCAGTTGCCAAAAACTAGGACTTTGCTATTTATATGGCATGTGATCAGACTGGAGTCTTTCTATTAGTATTTACCATAGTGTGAGAGAATATTGTAACCTTCCTGCTTTTTCCTGTACCTGAAGGGGTTTCTGACTGTAAATTGGATCCTCAGACCTCTCAAGAAGCTAAATTCTACCTCTGTAAGAAGAGATGCAAAAATAAATACAAAGGGAAAGGAGGGCACAAAGGAGCAACTACTTCTGCAACAGGTATTTTCTGATCACTGACAGACTACCTTAGAGAGTTCTACCTTCTGGTCTGAAAGGCTTATCATTCCCATCTCTGGCACATCCCATCTCTGCAGTGACCAAAAACTCCTTGTTAGACTATTCCAAAACAATCAGGGTTGAGTGAAAATAATCGGAATGTGTATGTTGCAGAATGCTGGAAAAAGCAGTTCATCCTTGCTTTCCAACTGTTGCACTAGCTGCAGCCTGCTTAAACATAAAGCCAGCTGGGTGACTTTGGGCCAAGTATTCTCACTCAGCCCTAGGAAGGAGGCAATGGCGAACCACTTCTGAGAAATCTTGTCAAGAAAAGTGCAGAGACCTCTCCAGTCTAAGAACTGGATATGACTGAATGGAAGAAAAACAAATCTTCCTCTCCACTTACTGTATAACTAACAACAACATTTCCAGCAACAAGGAGCCTTGGTAGTACAGTGGTCTAAAGCACCCTGTTATTAAGACCATCTGCCTGCAATTACTGCAGGTTCGAATCTCGCCAGGCTCAAGGTTGACTTAGCCTTCCATCCTTTCTAAGGTAGGTAAATTGAGGACCCAGTTGTGGGGGCAATAAGCTAACTTTGTATAAATATACAAAAGGATGAAGGCTATTGCTTAACACATTGTAAGCCGCCCTGAGTCTCCGGAGAAGGGCGGCATATAAATCAAATTAAAACAAAACAAAACAAAGAAAGAGGGAGCCTTGGGGGTGGGTGGTGTTTAGCCATATACAGTGGCAGATTAAGGCTCATTGGTGCCTTAAGCACTGACAAATCTTGGTGTCCCACTCTTTGTACATACTGTACAAATGAAGCCAAGCTTAGGCTACATAAAAGTTCTACTCACATCATGTATAATATTTGGCTGCCATTGTTCCCAACAAGATATTTTAGTTTAGTTTTATCAATTTTTTTTTTTTACAAATCTTCATTGGGTTTTTTTTTTCTTTCTCAACTTTGTGGTGCCCCCTTTGGGCCTGGTGCCCTAAGCACGTGCTTAGTTTGCTTAATGGTTAATACACCACTGGCCATATAGGATGTAGACTGCTCGCTGTCAACTGGAATTTAAAAAGCCACTGTTATTGTTTCCCTGAATAAGCGGCCAGGGACAGGGTAGGATGGAGAAAACTTGAGTCAAATAAATGCCTTGGAATGTGGAACTAGGAGTGAGAGCTGGATCTCTACAGCCAGTTTTTTCATATGTGAAATGTCTTCTGACATATTTCATGAGAGACCAGAAGCTGAAAATCCTATTCATCCATATAAAAGTGCCAGAGGAAGGTGGTGGTGAAGTGAACTGTGCAAGGAAGATGCCAAAACTGATAATTTGACCATAATTCCTAATATAAACCTTGATTTGACATAACCTGTAATAATTATGAGTTATTGTGTCCCAGATTCTTCAGCTGCACTTGCACAAATGTGCTAGAGACCGATGGGTTTGTGTAAAATATTATGAATACACTTTTGGGAATTCTGCTCCATTCCTTACCATCTGTACATATAGAAATGACAAGGATTTTACAAAGTTAGTCTCATATCTTCAGATTTTAACTCCAGGAAAAAACAGCATAGAGTGCATAGCATATTTATATGTATATATTGCAATTTTGAGATTCCTATTTAAACCAAAAACACAGTACACAACTCTCTCCATTTCTAACACTTAACAAGTTACATTGGAAGTTCCTCTCTTCTATTAAGTTTGGCAGATTGCCTGGCAAAATGAGACCTGAGCACGGAGAAGCCAAAAAGAAATTAAAGCCAAAAAAAAAAAAGCTCTCCCATTTATCTTCTTTTAGTTCCCATTTTCTTAGTAATCAAAACCCTTAGTATTGCCATAAATTTGTATATATTGCAGGTCATGGCAAGTATAAGATTTCTCTTCCACACAAGGAGAAAAAAAATATACAAGTTCCTAAAACTTGTACTGTAGGTGCTAGTTATATAAATTATACATTTGCTTCTATATATACAAGCAAGTGTATAAATACTTTCTGTGAATAAAATTGCAGTATATTTCAGCAGAGTGGCGAAAGCTACAGCTATAGATCAGTACTCTATGCTAATTAGATGATGAGCTACCTCAAGCATCCTGCCCTTCCCTCCAAAGACTCTTTGTGTTGAAACTTGTCATAAAGTATGCACCTTTTAAAAAGAGGGCAGTTATAAAGTGGGGCACATGGCTACCAGAATGGGATATTAAGAAAAACATCAGTTTAAGTTTATTGAAAAGTTGCTCCTGAACAGCTAAATAGATAATAGACAGCATTTGTCTTTCCTGGGATGGCATATAAATAATTGCTGCTTTCTATTCAGAATATGCCTACTTTTTATCTCTCCAACTCACAATTCTTCGGACTAGACCTAATCTCCTCTTTTAATATTCCGTTCTTTCTTTTCCTTCCTTCCTTCTTCCCTCCCTCCCACCCTTCTTTCTTTCCTTCCTTCCCCCAAATTTTTAAGGCTGAAAGGGGGAACAAATGCTTCACTAGTGTTAATTGCTAGGTTGAAGTATAATGAGAAATGGCAAACTGAACTCAGTACGTTTCTCTGCCCAACTGAATGATTTATGAAAATTGTTGATGTTCTTATTTAAAAGCATCATAACATATCAATTGTATGTAATACCAAGTCAAGTTTATTTGGATGTAAAACTTTTTTGAAGAATTGCAAAATGTCAAAACATCTTTAGAAAAAGGAGGAAAACCTTAACCCTCCCTTCTTTGAGGGAGAGGGTGGTTGATAAATATAAAACATAAATAAAATAAATCCTCAGATGACAAAATGACACATGACAGAAGACTATTAATTCATTCTTAAATTCTATTCTGTACATCTGTCAGTCCTAGATAATATAGTTTAAAATAAGGGTAGTTGGTGAATTTTGCTTCCTACCTATTCAGTTAAATATGGAACTAATGCATTTTAAAATTATTGGTGCAGAAGAATTTGCAATTTAACAAGATACAGTTCATTATTAAAATGAAGAATAACTTCAGAGCCAAGCTAGATGAGATATTAATGATCTTTGATCAGATTATCTGACATTTCTTCGAAGAAAAAAGTTGCAGAGTTTCCCATGTGCTCTTAAATTCATGAAGAAGTTCTCTCAACAATTTTTTCCCACATAATTCTCAGATGGATTAGTCTGCTATTCAATATTAAGAGAAGTTACACCTATTGAAATTCCTGGTTACCTTAGTTAACTGTAATGATTTCATATAATACAAAGTATATTAACAAATCTATAAGTAAATTAACATTTTAAACATCATATGGAGACTAGGGATTTCCTAAATTATTATTTTAATTATAATTAGATTTTTTTTTTCTGCTGGCCTTGCTCATGTTCTTTTAACTGTTGCTGGACAGAGAGAAATTACATAGGCGATTTCCTGACCATTTACGTGATGCAAACCTCACTGAAATTACCATTAAAAGTACAAAAGATTCTCTCATTCATTTCCTCCTTGGATTTATCATCATCCCTATCCTTATATAATAATGTAGGAGAGAAATGCAACTAAAAAAAAAAGCCAAGAGAGGAATGGGTAAAACTATCTACAACATCAGCGAAGAGTAAACGTAAAATTGAGATGATTATCTCAAGCCTCCTCAATTGATCATCTAGCGACATGTGATCAAAGGAATACTATCTTAATGCCCCAACCAGAAGGCTGTATAGGGTTGTTGTTTTTTTGGTTTATCTCCCATTTCAGATGCATATTGAAAATGTATAGTTATGGCACTGAAAAAAGTGACTTATGACCATTTTTCACATTTACAACTATTGCAGCATTCCCATGATCATGTGATCTTAATTTGGATGCTTGGCAACTGGCATGTATTTATGATGGTTGCAGTGCTCTAGGATCATATGATCACCCTCTGTGACCTTCTGACAAGTAGAGTCAACAGGGAAGCCAGACTAACTTAACAACCTTGTTACTAATTTAACAACTTCAGTGATTCACTTAACGCCTGTTGCAAAAAAGGTGATAAAGTGGGGCAAAATTCACTTAACAAATGTCTCGCTTGACAACAGAAATTTTGGCTCAATGATGGTCATAAGTTGAGGACTACCAGTATATATCTCATCTTTCTACCAACTTTGGAAAAGGCTATGTGTAAAAACAACCCCTCTGCCCAAAACCCAAGCACAGGTGCTAAATCTACACAATTCCCTGTTATGATCCTGGAAGTCCACAAGTGAATTACAATTCTAGTCATCCTGGATGCCTTCTGGAGTGTCCAATCAGATTTTAATGAAGTGAACCCTGAATATGATTAGTAACCCAGTAGTATAATGTTGGATAGGCATTTTTTGAACATGTGACATCCTGAATTACACAGACTGACCCCTCTCTATCATTCCTACACTTAGAAATAAGTAAGAACATATCAGCATCCTATATGTGTTGTAAATTTAAATTATCTTGATTTTTGGACAAATCACCTCGGACAGCCAAAGCTGTTATGAATCAATTCTGCTTAATTTATGAGAATGTGCCCAAATGATAAAAACAGAAAGGATAACACAAACAAAACAAAAAGGCATGCCACCACATGTTCAACTAAGCATGAACACAAAAGAAGATTGCTATCCAAATCCATTTGGGTGACCAACTCACAACACATTCTGCTTACTTATTGCAGTTACTAGCCAGCAGTTGTTCATGTGGAGTAAGTAAATCAAGATTCTAGATTATTGTATGCTTATTACTTGGTGCAATGGAGAACTAAGGATGAAGCCTAGAGTCTCAGTAATCTGGTCTTTTTATTTACCTTCTCCTTATAGAACACTAAATCATTTGAGACAAACGGACATGAAAAGACTTCAGACATAAAAGCCATATAGTTCATAACACATAAGAACATGGTTTTTCTCTACCAGACTTAGTTCAGCCCTCAGTTCCTATGATGGAAAACTGAATGGGAAGGACATGAGTCAGGGAATGAAGTAGGGTGCTTTCTCCTATGATAGTCTTCTTCAGCTCCCGCTATTCAGAAGTAGACTCTTTGGTTGGGGGAAATATGCTGGCTTTGTAAACTGTTAAGAGAGGCTGTAAAGCACTATGAAGTGATATACCAAGTCTAAGTGCTAGTGCTAGTGCTTTCCTGATGCTTTGGCTTATATCAAGGATAGGCATACTAGTATCCTCCAGGTATTTTGGATTTCAAATCCCATCAGTTCCTGGGAGTGCAAGGCAAGGCACTGTGCTGGGAAGGAAGGGCAAGGACTTGCTGAGATGAAACTGACCATTAATTCACATTCCAAAGTGAAGGAGCCTTGATAGTACAATGGTCTACGCACCCTGTTATTAACACAGCTGCCTGCAATTTACTGCTGGTTCGAATCTCTCCAAGGCTCAAGGTTGACTCAGCCTTCCATCCTTTCTAAGGTAGGTGAAATGAGGACCCAGTTTGTGGGGGCAATAAACTGACTTTGTATAAAAAATATACAAAAGTATGAAGGCTATTGCTTAACGCATTGTAAGCCGCCCTGAGTCTCCGGAGAAGGGCGGCATATAAATCAAATTTTTTTAAAAAAGGAGCAGTATTTTCTTTGCCATTTGTTGAGTAAAAATAATGTTGTTACTTCTTTTAATGATAATGACCAAAATATTCTTAGACCACAAGGGTAATCATGTCCACATAATCCCCACAATTGGTCTGGTTACTTGAAAGAGCCATGGTGGCACAGTGTTTAGAATGCAGTACTGCAGGCTACTTCTGCTTACTGCCTGCTGCCTGCAGTTCGCCAGTTCAAATCTCACCAGGCTCAAGGTTGACTCATCCTTCCATCCTTCCAAGGTCAGTAAAACAAGGACCCAGATTGTTGGAGGCAATATGCTGACTCTGTAAACCACTTAGAGAGGGCTGGAAAGCATTGTGAAGCGGTATATACCATATTTTTCAGAGTATAAGACTAACCTTTTTACCCCAAAAAGAGGGCGAAAATATGGGTGCATCTTATAGTCCAAATGTAGCCCCGCCCAGCCTCTGAAATGGAGGTTTGAGAGGCTGAAAAAAAAGCAAGGTGCAGAGCTCACAACCAACAAACCTGTTGCTAAAGTTCATCTCTGGGAACAGCTGATTGGGGATATTCCGGGAGGCCAATCTACTCCCAATCAGCTTTTTTCTCATTTTCCTCTCCAAAAACTAAGGTGCGTCTTATACTCCAGTGCATCTTATAGTCTGAAAAATACGGTAAGCCTAAGTGCTATTGCTACTGAAAGCTCTAGTTTCTTCTGTATTTTTTCTCTGATTGGAGAATATCATCCTACACACTTGCATTTACAGAAAGACATGGGAAATGCAAGTTGTAAATGCCATATGAGCAAAGCTCCCTTCCTTCTAGTCATACATTAGATAGGGATTGATATAATTAAATTGTACATTGATTTTAACAGTATCCTTTGAAAGTACATTGTTGTTTTAAATAAATCCATTCTAGCAGTTTCTCAGGACATTCTGTACCTTACACAGTCTCAGCAACAGTTTCATTTTATGGTTTGAGACTGATACAAAAAGTAGCCTAATTAAATGAGTGTTTTTAAAGCTGGTGAAAGGTACTGGGATTTTTTGATAGGTACAGATGTATCTACTTTAATCACCTTGTTACCTCAAGTGCCAATTAATGCAAGCAGATTTAAGCTGTTGTAAACTGTTCTGACCCTTCAAACTAGAGTGGGAAAACAAATCTAAACAAATGACAGCATTGATGTATTATTTGCAAGATTTTATCCATATTCATTTACCAGTTTGCCTCCATACATGGAATTACACAACACACTCTCCCTATCCCTCCCTCCCTCCCTCCCTCTCCCTCTCTCTCTCTCTCTCCAGACTTAATAAGAACAAATAGCAGCACAGAACCACTTTTACTGGTTGTTCTTTCATTGAAAAACTGCTCTTATTTTATATTCTTCATTAAAATAAAAGTTATATCATGTGATTTATTTTCTTGCCTTATTGTCTTTTTCAAACTTCAGTTACCATAGCAATTGGATGCAACTTGGCATTGCCATGACAACTGCTGCCTCAGTTTCAATTCACCATCTGACAGGGTGCCTCTCCTTCCCTCGTTTGCCTCAACTGTCAAAAAGAAAGACCCATCCCCAAAGAAAGCATAAAATCAAATGAATGAAAGTTAAAACAACATAGCACTGTCAAAACAAAACAAAACAAAGCATTCTACATTGCTAGAGTGAACTGGTCCCTCATTACTGTTGCTGTTTTTTTTTTTTTATTAGCATAGATCTCACATCACATCATAAAGATTTGTGCCAGGGTCAGTGAAGGAATGCTACTGTATTCGTATTACATTGCGATTGATATACATACCATGAGTTAATATCCATGGATAAAATCCAGTTCAATGTATTCTATAGTAGGGCCAAATCTAAAGATGTCAAGAATTGCACAGGAGAACCAATGTAGTGCCAGGGTAGGATGCTAGTTCTGGACTTTAATCAAATCCATACTCTGTCTCCAGGATTGTATATGTCTTTGGTTCAGTCATGAGCTCTTTGGCTTATAACCTTTTTCAACATTATCCTAAGGACTCAAGAGAATAGAATGAAGTAATCCCTCCCAACTGCAAATTCTAATTATTCTGTATAGGAGCCAATTAGATTGCTGGGGTTTTTTTTTACAGTGATATAAAAAGGCAAATAATTACTTTCACTGATTATTTGCTAACAGCTAAAGATCAACACAAAATCAAGCATTAATTCATGAATATTATATATCACTTAGAGCACAACAGTCCTGGAAGTCTTTCAGCACATTTAAATTAATTTAAGCTGGCAAGAACATGGTCTGAACAGTCATTTTAAGTCTGACTTTACCCTTAGGCTGCAGAAACATTGCAGACGTGAACCATACTGAAAATCATTTCCCCTCAACAAGAATTACAGTCCTTTCACAAGTTACAGGGATCTTTTCTGAAATTCTCCAAATTTCACCAAAGAGTAATTCCTTTGATCCTTTAAAGAAAGTCATGCTAAGTAAAAGCAAGTTTCACAAATAACTCTGCAAAGGTGAATATATTACATACAGTACTGTATTACAGAATATTAGAATCTGGGATCTACAAAAATTTGATTTGCAAAGCCTTCCTATTATGTAAAGCTATAAATTTTTATTCCATGTGGGATAATATAGCCACATGCACTTTAAGAGATATAAAACATTTCTAACAATCCACCTCTACATTTTTATGTAAGTTATGAGACTTAAATATTAATGAATTAATATGGCTAGGATTGCACATATCTTTAATTAGATGTGTCTTCATAATGAAAGTTTTTTGAGATTTTTCAGAATTCATTGGTGCAGCTTTTTTTTTATCTAGTTTGATGGGTGCTTGTATGAAACACTTCCATGGTACTTTGGATCCTAAGAATTTAAGGTACATCAGTTAAAAAAAACAGGTAACACTTGACTTATAACCACAATTGAGCCGAAAATTTCTGTTGCTAAGTGAGACATTTGTTAAGTGAATTTTGTCCCATGTTATGACTATCTTGCCACAGTTGTTAAGTGACTCACTGCAGATGTAAAGTTAGTAATATGGTTGTTAAGTGAATCTGGCTTCCCCATTGACTTTGCTTGTCAGAAGGTCACAAAAGGTGATCACATGACCCTGGGACACTGCAACCATCATAAATATGAGTCAGTTGCCAAAGCATCTGAGTTTTGATCACATGACCATGGGAATGCTGCAAAGAATGTAAGCAAGAAAAATGTTTTTTTTTTCAGTGCCATTGTAACTTCGAATGATCATTAAATATACTGTTATAAATGAGGACTATCTGTATTGGTTCTCAGTAAGCCAGAATGATTAGCCATGGGGAGTTTTTTTTTTCAAAATAAACACAACAGTGTCACATATTGCCGTAGATGGCTACTTGTTACACTCACAACTTCAAAGCGGTTAGATTGCAAAAGAGCCATTCTCCCTGGTGAGAATTATAAATAAATACACGAAAAAGGGGGAAAAGAGAGGATAAAACTGTAAACAGAGGGAATTTAAATTACCTTTCTTTTCTCTGGCTAATTTTCCTCTGCCTCTCCCAAATTTCTAAGGGAAATCTTATCTTTAATTCCCTAAAATAAAACTATTTTTCAAATTCCTCTGGAAAAGCAACTTTGCTCCCTATGTATGTATTTTCTATCATCTTCACCTTTCCCTTTCTCTACTTGCAAAGTAGATTTCTCAATTCCAAAATGGCTGAAGTGTCACTGGACTGCTCTTTCATGGCGAACGAACACTGTGTGCCTATTAGGCAAATGTATATGGAAGGAAACCCTACCAAACTCAATGGGACATATCTGCAGGTGCTGATGAATATAATTCAACAGCACCGTCTAAATCTGCATACTATTGGAGACCACCAACACATTATATTTGATTGCTATTTTAATTTATTTATTTTGTTTTTGATGATTAGGATTTAATACTTTAAAAATTAATTGGTGACATTTTGACCTAAAGTGGTGAAGATAATAACAAGTCACTATAATTAGTATTGAGTGCAACTCTTTCAAATTCAAATCTAAGCTCATCCAAGAAATCCTTCATCTTTACACAATGTGATATTCTGTCAGCCTTCCATTTAAAACATAAATCCAGAAGAAACTAATTGGCTCTTCTCAAAAAATTTTTCTTGTCAGAGTTGCTATCAAATATTTACCATATCTTTACTTATGAATATTTTTCTTTCCATTATATTCAGTCACTTATATTTGATGGTATCTGATAATAACACTGTCATTTTACAGGATATTTAAAAGCATTTAATAGCTAATTGGTGACAGAATGTATTATCAACAGCATTTCATAAAAATATGGAGTAGTGTTTATACAGGCTTAAAACCTGAAAACCAAAAGATTTCATATTTGATACCTGCCAAAAGATGGCGGCTTTAACGCAATAACCTTATGGTTACAGTATCAGAAGCAGGCTGCACCGAATTCAGTGTTTTTTTCTCAAACAATTGAGTTCCATCTAAAGCATTCTAATTATTAACTTTGAGGAAAATTTGAGGCACAGCCTGAAAAGATTAGTAAAATGTATACTAAAATGCTTATGAGTCCCTTTATAACTTTACATTCATGGGTAAACAATAAACAAGTGTCATCTCACAGTTGCTGGGAGGAACAATGGTCTACGGTAGGGGTGTCAAACTCACGTCATCATCATGTGACATATTGGGACTTTTTTCCCATCATTAAACTGGGTGTGGGCGTGGGCAGCATGTGACATATCCAGCCCACAGGCTGGGAGTTTGACAGCCCAGGTTTAAGGGGTCATTTAGAGCAGTGATGGCAAACCCTTCAGGCTTAGCGTGTTAAATTTTTGGAAAATGTCTTACTTGACACTGCTGGCGTGTCAAGCCCTGCCCTCCTGCCCCTGAGTTACCATTAAAAAATGCAGTCCAATGATGCATGTGATCTCCAGGATCTGCCAAACACCACTTACTTTCAGAGGGTGTTCTGTTTCTGTTGACAAGTCTCCCTACACTCTATCTGAGGCAACTCTGAGTTGGACAACCCGTTCTTGAACTGATGTCAGAGAATGCTCTTCCACAGCATCCACAGTCTCAGAAAAATCATACAAAACCATGTTCTGTTCTTACATGACTTTTGGGGGCCACCCAGGAACCTCTGGAGGGTTTGCAGCAGTGCACGAGCACACCTATTCTCATGCGGCCTCCACAACCTCCAAAAATCATGCATGAATGGGATGTGTTTTTGACAATAGTTGCTGTCACTCAAAAGGGCATGGTGTATCACCTTTCACACATGTGCCATAGGTTTGCCCTCACTGCACTAATGACAAGGGAAACTTTTGTTACTATCATACAAAATCAACAGGAAATCAAACACTACTGCTTTTAGGCATTTTGCTACCAAATCCGGTAGTAAGAGAATCTTGAGTGATTCCAGGATCTGCAGAAAAGAGTTAAGAAGCTGTGGGTTGCCAATCATATGTTAATGTTATGTAAAACATGACTTTCAAAGGAAATACAAAAACTATAAATGATGTATTTACTTTAATGTAAAGACAGAACAATTTGAGATATTCAGTTCAATCACTTTGGGGGAAATTATACTGCTTAATCAAATGATAGAACAAAATTAGGCTACCTTATATTTTTATATAGCAAGGTGGACTATACTTCCCAATGACACAGAATTCTGCCCCAGGATAATCTCCATGCATGATCTGATATAGAAAAGATTTATTCTTAATTGTTTTGTTATACTATTCACCCACTTTGCTGGCTGAGGAACTCTGGGAGTTGAAGTCCACAAGTCTTAAAGTGGCCAAGGTTGGAGACCCCTTTTCTCGTCCAACCCTCTGCTCAGGCAGGAAACCCCATACCATTTCAGACAAATGGTTGTCCAATCTCTTCTTAAAAACTGCCAGTGTTTGAGAATTCACAACTTCTGGAGGCAAGTTGTTCCACTGGTTAATTGTTCTAACTGTCAGGAAATTTCTTCTTAGTTCTATAAAAGGTTGCTTCTCTCCTTGATTAGTTTCCATCCATTGCTTTTTGTCCTGCCCTCAGGTGCTTTAGAGAATAGCTTGACTCCCTCTTGTTTGTTCAGATACCTCCCTGAGATATCTGAACACTGCTATCATGTTACCCCCTAGTCTTGTTGATTTCACAAATCTGAATTCTGCACACAATGATAAAGGATTGTGGAATCAATAAAACCAATTACGACCATATAATTATTCAGTTGGGTATACTTCTAACATTTCTATAAAAGAAGCTTACAGTTTCATCCGTAACAAAATTGCAGGATTTGTCCCCCTCCCAGTCTAAACCACATGGTCCTGGCAAAACCCTGCACTGCTGATGCATAATTCACTAAAGCATCCAGTGCACTCTGCTTAGCCTTTAGAAGGCCAGCACATTTGTTCTAGGTCTTTCATTGTGCTCAAATATGATTAATAGAAGCTAAATTAAGTAGATATTGATGGTTTGCACTTCCCATCTTATATCCTAACCCAATTGTAACGTTCCAAGCAACCATGTAAATAAAGTCAAAACAGGAGGCCTGGCCACTGACAGCTGCTTGGCTGATAGAAAACTGAGAAGACAAGAGGTTGAAAGTCTCTGTAATTTTTATCAGATTTTTACTCTGTCTACAAAGGATCATTTTTTTCAGCTGACAATGATGCTTGACAGCAAAAGCAGAAATAATGTAGTGATTGTTCCATCTATTAACAGTAAAGCATGGTTCCTTGTGTTCTTCTAAATCTGGCTTTTTGACCCAAAATGCCCAGATAAACTTGCTTGCTCCCCAGGGCACAAACATCAATTGTCTCATATTTCCATCCTATATCACTCTCTATTTACGTTAGAAAACAAAACAGCACAGGGTGCTAGTATAATTACACATTTACACCAAGCAAATATACAGGACTGAATCACCACCTCCCAGATATTTTTAGCCTTATTACCTAGTCAAATGGATATAGATGAAGCAACTCTATTTCTTCTCCAGACTACAATCTTCAGCCACTTTTCTTCCAATTCATCAATATTAAGAAATTCTGGCACAATTGGCAAAATTTAGAGGTAAAGCTTTTCCTAAGCCAGAAAGGTAACATTTATTTGGATGACAGCTTTTTTTGGCATGTCAATACTACTTTTCAAAAGGTGATGAAAGGTTTCCTCTTTGGGTGAAGGGTTTGAGGATTTTAAGGGATCAATGGAAGCCTTAAAGTCCTATAACATGTAAGCATATACAATTATGCATCATTAAACTTCCACTTTGGTGGATCAAAAGGGATGCTGATGAGCAGCCTTCAAACTTCTGGCCATACTCTTGTACTCTTTTTTTTTTTTTTTTTTAATTGAAAAAGTTTTCAAATACAAGTTTTTCCCCCTTCCCCCCCCCCTTCCCTAACCCACCCTTTCCACCCAACCCCCCCTGTGACTTCTTCACAACAATAGGCTATTTCATAACTAGTTACATAGATAATATCTTCCCTTTCCCTTAATCCCTTCTCGGAATACTGACCCTTAACTTGTTAATCTTATAACTCCCATTTTTACGGTAATCTGCCCTTTTTCTCCTCCCCTAAACTTATTGAGTATTATTACAAATTAACCTTTAATCTTTTATATATATTAATATAACATTTTAAATCGGCCTTCTCCCTGCAACCAAATTTGTTCAATTCTGTCCACTTCCTCCACTCCTCTAAATATATGACTTGAAATCAGACAATACAATTCTAAATATAATCCACTACCCACTTTACTAGAATATACACATATCTATATATGCATCCCATTTTATAACAATCAGTAAACTAACCTATTTCAGCCCTTCAATTCCTACAAAATCATGCAATACGATTCTAAATATAATCAACTGCCCACTTTACTAAGATATACACATATCTATATATGCATTTCATTATGTAAAAAGAGAAAAGACAATAACTTTAAGTTTATAATCCATATAATATCTTCTTTGATGTCTTTCCACTAGATTGTTAAATCCATCACCCATAATAGGGTAAAATAACATGCTGGTGCAACAGTTTGTTCAAAATCTTCAGTCATCTTCTGCCCCCATCAGTAGTAGATATCCTCACACCTGTATAAAAGTAAAGACAACCACCCGAGTGACATTATAATTATGAATATATCCGTATGGTTATAGTTGTGGTATTCATCAGGATTGTTAATTCCCGTCATCCTACTGAGTAACATCCAGATCTTCTGCATGCCCCAGCAAAACTCTCCTGCCTTATAACTCAAAGTAGTTATAATATATTTCCAAGAGAAAAAAAAAGTAAATAAGAAAAAATTAGATGATTCAAATCCAACAAAGTGAGGCTCTTTCCACTTCCCAAAATCATGGCCTTGCAGAGATCTGCCACAATCCTCAGGATAGTATCAGACAATTGTTCGCCACCACTGTCTTTTCTAATATTCATTCATTTTTTAAAGCGCCTGGCTTCACTGTTGCTTAGTTTGGAAATTGCTGTTTCTATAAGATCTGTTTCTTTTCTTTTTCTTTTTCGGGTTGAATTTCCATCCTCTTTTCTTGCTTACCAATTGTATATCTGCTGGTTGATTTTCATTCTGCTTTGTGGATTGTTCTTGTTGGGTTAATTTTATCATCTCATCTTTCTTCTCCATCACTTGTATATCAACTGATTGATTTGCGCACTTGTCTGTGACTTGATGATTCATCACCTTGGGTTCGGATGACACTGCTCTCTTATTTATAAACAGTCCAGCTGGGGTCTCCAAGGAGTCCAAAGACAATTTATCCATCACAGCCTCTGTAATTTGATGTTTTCCTTTTATTTCCAACTCCTTTTGCTTATCCTGTATTATGCCTAAAGGTGTTAAATTCATTTTTAGAATTTTTTGATAAAAATCTTCCGCTTTTTCAACAGTGTGCAATTGATATCTTACGCCTTGATATCTCAATATTAAACCAGCTGGGATGTCCCACCTGAATAGGATATTTCTTTTTTTTAATTCAGTCACTAAAAAGCCAAATTTCTTCCTCTCCATTAACATCTTGGGCGGGAGCTCCTTGAAAATCCAAATCTTTCTTCCATGAAATTGCAAATTGGAATTAAAAGAGTTCTGCACAATATTATTCCTAATTTCTTTATCTGTAAAATAGATCACCACATCTCTAGGCAGTTGCCTTTGCTTTGCCCACCAGGAGTTTATTCTATAAATTCTATCAATCCTGCAATACACTTCATCAGGTTGAACCTTTAAGATCCCAGCCAGAATTTCAGAAGATACTTTCCTTAAATCATCTCTATTATTTTCCTGCAGACCTCTCAATCTAATTGCATATTCTGTAAAATTATATTGAATCATTAAAACTTCTCTTTCAATCCTCTGTTGTACATTTTCCTCATTACCAATCTTTTGGTCAGTCTCCATTTTAGATTTGTCTTCCAAGCTATTATCCTGAATGTTTATCAAATCCTTTTTAATTTTTTGAGTCATGTCATCCAAATTCTCCTCGACTTCCTTCATTTTAGTCTCTAATAATTCAGTCTTTGCCTCCATCCGAATCAGAAAGCCTGATAAACCATTAGCAACTTTTGAAATCTTTTTATTCAAGAAGTCAGACTCTGATTTCACCAATTCACCAATTTCTTTAATTTCCTGCTTAAATTTTTCAAGTTGCTGATTCACAATCTCATCCCTTCTTACAATCTCTTCAAGGATAAATTCTAATATATTAAAATCGGGTTTCTGACGCTGGAGAGTTGAAATTTGTTGGCGCAATTTCTTAAGGGGGGAAATTCCCCCCCCCGTTTGTCCAGCTGTATAAGTCCTGATGCCATTTCCCACACAGACAAGATTTAGCAAAAATAAGAGAAGAAATAGAAAACAAAAAGACTTTCCCTCATTAAAAAAAACTTCTGAGCAGCACAGGAGCGAGGTTTCTCTAGAAATGTAGCCAATTATATTTATTCCGCTACATTGTAATAATGAAAAACGGAAGGACTTTCCCTTTTAGCCCTTCTCCAGCCACAGCAGACGCCATTTTAGAAGGCTCTTTTTCCCTCTTTTCCTCTGCTCTTTTCTTTTAAATAGTTTTTGAAAGGGTGAAATACTTGCGGTTCAGTATTAAGGGTCCAGTTCTTCATTTCTTTAATTATTCTTTTAGATTCACAGGCTTGCTCTTGACGCCTGGCTCTGCATAGGCAGAGGTCTCCCAAAGCCCGGAGCAGCGGCAGGGGATATGGGGCTTCTCATCCGCTCCGTCCCAAAAGTTAAAAAAAAAACTTTTGGGACTCTGCGGGGAGTTCTACCCACCCCTGCCGGCTCTCTCTCCGTTTCCTCTTGGAAACGGAGTTTTTTCGAGCCGCCATCCGCTGTAACGGTGGCTCTATACAGGCAGAGGGAGCTGACGATCCCAGAGGAACGTCTGGCGGCGGCCAGCAGCAAACCGGAAGCCTTGTACTCTTAATATCTCATCAAACTCCAAATTATTTGTTAAATATTAGAATACCTCCCCATGAGGTATTTCTGTACACTCCAGAATATAACATTGCCAAGAATGAAGGATCCTTCTAGCTTCTCCCTGACATCCAGTGATCTAACCACTGAATTATTTTGCATGTTGGGGAGCAGTATCTTGTCCTATCAGTGGAAAGAATAATCTAGTCAATTTGATTCTGCTGATTGCAGAAACTGGCCTTTCTAAAACCAATGCAATTGCCTAAAAGGGAGGGACTCAAGAGATAGTTGAGACGCCAACATACAAGTTGTCAAGAGGTGGTTAAAAGATACTAAAGCTGATTCTTTCACTGTACAATTAAAAAAGAGAAAATAAGTAGGCATTGCTGCATTATCTGATAATAATATGTAATTACAATGCTCTTTCATTAGAACGTTGGTAAAGTTAGCTGTATCCTAAGTCATCCCAGTTGAACTGACAGATAGACAGACTTGCCCAACAGGATCCTATGGCACTGGAATTCTAAACATAGGTTAGTGTCAGAATCTGGAAGATTTATATTAATCTATGCCTAGGAACTGTGATCCATGCTCAGCTTAACACTTAGCACTTAGACGTATATACTGCTTCACAGTGCTTTCAAGCCCTCTCTAAGTGGTTTACAGAATCAGCATATTGCCCCCAACAATCTGGGTCCTCATTTTACCCACTTCGGAAGGATGGAAGGCAGAATCAACCTTGAGCCAGTCAGGATCAACTCCTGACAGTGGAATGCAGAGTTAGCCTGCAATACTGCATTCTAATCACTACACCACCACTGCTATTGGAAAGAGGAGGAGGGGGGAAGGTAGCATACTTTTTCTTAAGCTCCAACTCCAGTTCCTCCTATAATAATTCAAATATAATTCCTTTTTGGGTGAAACCAGATCTTTACCTGACAACTACTAATTTGGCTTCTTACTGCATTTGATCCCAATCTGTCTGCTTTTTCACACTTCTGTGCAACTTCCTTCCATAGATGCCTCAATGAGTGGCTTTCTCAGCTACTTGGCCTAGGCTGTTCAAAATATAAATTATTTTATAACAAAATCTTTCCAACTCTATTACATCTCAAGGTTCCCAAGCTGGGATGTATGATTTTTAGCTGGAAGAACAGGTGATATTTGTGTTTCCTGTAAGGGCTCATTGAGCTATCTTGTTCCCATCATTTACTAGTCTCAGGTAAGGCTTCTTTTTAAGGGCCACGAAACAAAATGTGCAATTTTTGAAGTTTTACTTTAAAAACAAAGTACAGACATTTCTTTAAAAGGTAACCATCATTTTATTGGTTCATTTTAAAGTGCACATTGAAACTTCTTAAAATTCAGAAAATCAGTACAGCAAATTTACATTTATCTAGGCCTGTAATTCCTGTATGTAGGGTCTAAGTGGCTTATAAAATATCAAAACCAGGTGCATACCAACTCTTCCATACCTCTCACAAGCCATCCTTCAGGGTGACTGATGAAGTTTCTGTCCCGTACACCACTGGGATTCCCAATTGGTAATGGTCCAGATAATCTATGTCTTCCAGAATTCTCTATAGATGTTGGCCATCCAACTTCTCAACATTTTTTTCTAAAAAAATGAAGTGACTGGATAATAATCATCTAACTGGCTAGGTAAAGTGATGGTTTCTTGATGAGGAGACTGTTTCAAGTCAAATGCATTGTCACCTTCTGTCACCTCCCTGACACGTTTCATTAAGCAGGTAGAACAGAAATCTAGCCTGCAGGTGGCTGGACTAACAGCACTAAGTATCCTGTCCATTTCCTCAGGATTCATAAGCTCAAACTGATCACCATGTCAGGCAAAGCTCCCATCATCATAGCAGAATCTGCCTACTTTTGCACATGGTAGATATTACATGTCTTGTACTGATTTGACTGGAATGCAGAATCTATCCGCAAACTTTCAGCAGTACCTTCTAGTAACAAATGAATATTAATATTGCTTAACCTGGATGACGTACTCTGTCCCATTGTGGGCATGCTGGAAGACAAGAAGGAAAGGAACAAATAAGATTGTTTGAGCAGAATGCTTCAAGATAGAGAGAGAATAATGGGAACAGATTAGTCCCAAAGCCTTTTAGGAAAGATTGTATTTGCCATTTAACCCAATGAAGATGATACCTGCAGGAACTAAACATTTCAGATTTTAAAAAATCAATAGCTATAGTATCAGAACTTTAATTAGAATTAGTTTTCATGGGTGGCATCCACCAAATTTTTCCCAAATGCAACAATTATTATCCTTTGGGTTATTGTTATCTAATAAAGAGACAGAATTGTTTAAAAAACAACTTGGTCAAGCTCTCCTCCCTATATAATTAGTGCCTGTAGAACAAGAGCAATCCCAGGCACAAATGATAATACAATGACATGTTTTCTAGTTTTTTCCACCCAATAGAAATACATGCATCATTATGGAGCAAATCAGATTTGATCATGTGTTTATGTGATGTTAATGCTGCTGAGTGATTTCAAAACCAAATTCCAAAACACCTGGTCCACGTTCTGACACCAGCCTGAGAACCTGTCCTTAAGCTGTCAAGTAAAGCTTTAATATGAGGCCATACTTGATTAAAATTCATTCAGTTACTTACTTAAAATATCATATTTTGGAATCTGAATTCTGACTGATTACTGCCTCTGAAACGTACTTTCTTAGCCAGCTTGAACCAAATTATTGGTCTCCTTAACCCTTAACTGCAACTTTTGAGATTTCACCCATGTATTTGGTTCTAGTCTATATTAGCCATTAGTGTCTTGCCCTGAAAACAAAGGCCTGTACTGATACTTGTAGACCAGACAGGAAAGCAGATGTAGACAAACAATTGAGCTAATTCTACTGCATTATTTTTATTTATTTATTAAGTCAAATTTATTTGTTAAATTTACATGCCACCCATCTCACTCTTGAAGCGACTCTGAGTGGGCTAAGCCTTAACATCATGAGGCTACATTAACAGAAACCTGAAATCTTCCCCTCTCTATTTACAAATGTCCCTTTTACAGCCTGAAAAGCTAAAGAGGCCCTTCTGAGCCCCTTTCTCTGCCCATTATGCAGCTTCAGGCTATGCCCTCTCTTATCTGACTATTCCCTAGACAGAATCCCTTGGCCCATTTCTCAAGGTCTTTCTTACCTACCATTACAATCATAGAACTTGATTGCTTCAAGGGAAGCTTTTGCTATAGCCCCTATCTTAGTAAATATTTAATATGTTAATACAAGAATAATTTGAAGCTACTGTCTATTAAAAACCTCTTTGAACATTTTCTGATTCATTAGCCACTAAAAAAGAGAGGATGGATACAGTTCACTGAAGTTAGATTATGAAACACAAATCCTTTTTAATTAAGATACAGGATGACATTTAAGTAGAGAATAAGGTTTTATATTGACAGAAGACCTAAGGTAGTCAGGGTCTCTCAGAACTCCTTATGGATACTTATGGAATGACTAACTTGCTTAGTATTTTATTCAGATTTCATTCAGATTTTTATTCCTAGGGTCTTTTTAATGCACTGAGATGGCAGAATTTGCACCTTCCTACATACGTAGTATCCCTTTCTTTATGAGTAGCAGACAAAATGTTGGCATCCCATGAGACAAAGAAGGAGGAAGAATTAATACTTCTTTAGTGCATCAGAACAGAATTCAGACCTCTTTAAGGCAGGGAGACAGCCAATGAAATAAATATGACCAACAAAGAATATTTATGCTTGGTAACTAAAAGTGATCCAGACAAAGCATTCTTGCTAATGAAGAAAAACTGGGAACAATAAAAATAAGAGCTTCCAATGTACACCATAAGGTAAGAAGAATGCATTGCTATTAATAACGCAGAAAAGTAACAAATCTCTTCAATAATGTACAAACTGAAGATGACTAATACTTTGGCAACTTCTTGGCAATGAGACACATTAAGCTAATAAATAGTAGGCACCCAATAAGACCCGCATGGGTGATTTTTTTGGCAAGTGAATATGAAATGCATATCTCTGTGTATTTCATCAAGCAGAACATAGGATCAGGAATCACGATGCCATATTTCAAGCCTAAAAGAATATGAAATCTTTATCTAATTCTAGGTCTAAAGATGTATAGGAAATTTGGCATTGTAATTTTCATTTTTGAAACTTCAAGTTTAAAAACATTTCGCACTATTATTTCTAAACATCATATGTATTTAAGACAATAGCATAAAATATTTTCAAAATGATGATTTAAGAGCAAAAGCATTGTTTGCTGGATGATACCAAAGGAACTTCAGAATTCTATATTAAGAGGTGCTTCATGAAATTCACAATCAAAGGTATTCTGTGACTCAAAACTTTGATAATTTGTTGCTTGTTATGATTCTATGCCAAGATGTTATATAAATCAGAAGTTGTTGGTGTAACTCTTTTCTCCCCTTTATGCAGTTTATACGGGGGGATATATTTTCATTTTAAAGAATCTATACTAATATACAGACCAAGTTCAGAAAATTTATTGGATATGCATATTAGTCTGTAAATAATAGTATACACAAGTTCATCCAACTTTAAAAAGCTAAATTTAACCAATTTAAACAAGCTTGAATGACTCCTTTGCACTATTAAGCATAGTAGCGTCTATTCAATATGTTATGGCCCAGCAAACTAAACACCTAAACCCTTTAGCTAATCTTGGTAACCTGCTAAATACTAAAACCAGTTAATCATTCTGCACTTCTGCAGGGAATACTCCTAAACTACTATTCCTCCATTGGATTTTACCATACAGCCCACAATTTAAAAAGGGGCTAATATGTAAATCTTGTTCATTTCTCTGGAATTTCTACAGGAAATGTAAATCCCAGAGGATAATGCAAAACCAGATTATAGGTGGGTAGGCTGTAGAGAATGCAAAGCCATAAGGAGGAATTTAATATTTGAATTGTTCATTGTAATACAGTATAATAAATCCTCATCTTAATGGGAAAATAGCCTTTTAATAAATTCAAAATGGGATAGAAATTCTGTAACAATAAATAAAGAGAGCTGCTTTGATAGGCTATTTCTTATTTCCTTCTAAGAGACACATTCATTCACTCATATACACACATACGGAAAGACCAGAAACAATTATAATAGTCTTGTGTTGCAATCTCACCATTATTTCTGACAGTTTCCAAGATTCTGCCAGCTGGTACCAATCAAGACTTTATGCTAGCAGAATTCCACATTCTTTTATTAAAGAATAATTGCAGAGCTACATTGACAGGCAGACAGACAGACAGACAGACAGACAGACATAATTCTTATAGCCTTTCCAGAAAATGCTTGGTAGACAAATATATTAATGTCTGACCCTTAAAAAAAAAAAAACTTTCTTCACGGGGAAACCCAAGCCAACCTTTTTGATCTGTATTGTATATACAAAGTTTTAAAAAAACAAGGAAAAGTTCTTCATGGTCTCTAGACATATTTACGGTCCCAGGGTCAATTTTATGAAAACAGATTATTCTATTAATTCTCAGCAACTTCAACCACTACAACTCTGTAAAATGGGCCCACAACACGGCTTTGCATGTCTCCAGCTATATTGAGGCTATTGGATAGCACAGAAAAGGAATTGCTAGAGCAAGAATGCAAAATTGAATTGGTAGATTTATTGAATAGGCAACAGTAGAAGTCCGGTCTCCTTATATGTATAACAAAATCTAAAAGTAAAAACTCCTTTGAGTCCAGCTCTACTCTTAGTGACTACCTGGATACAACCATGTAGTTTTCTTGGCAACAGTACATAACAGGAGAGGCTTCATATTACATGCCAGTTATGCAGTGCAATGTTATTTATTTTCTGATGTCCCTGAAGAAGCATATCTGTCCATATATCCATCTTGCTTGCTTGGTTATCTTCCAGCTAAAAAATGTAAGTAAGTAATGAGAAAGATGAAGATCTCGCACTACACATACTTTTTTGAAACTATGAGGAAGAAAATGTCTCCCACAAAGTTCAAGCACTTACAGCAGAAGGCATCTCTTGCCTATTGTGCGTTCTCATAAGTTTGTTGCAAGGCCCTACTTATTACATTGTCTCATCAAGAAAAATAGAGCTATGTTTTGGATGATGAAATACCATACAGATCATTCTTATCCAAGTCTTTGATATTTTTGAATGAGGCATTAATTTCCTTGTCATGAAAAACTACCTAAGAAAAGCAGGTACAGGAAAATCACTTTGACAGAACAAGTATAAATATGTTAGTTAAAACAAATTGTCATCTTTCAACATCCTCAATTGCTTATGATTCTCTCACTCTTTACAATCACATTTCCTCATAACAAAAAAAAGAACTCAAGATAGGGCTGAGAAGATAAAGTGCAACTAACAGGACAGGACAGCAACAACCCTGAATAGTTCTCGCTGAATCCCACAAGGAACAGAAAACATGCCAGAATTTGGCAGACTGCGAAGAGGTAACAAAACTACTTGTTGCTCCCAATTTAATAGTCTTTTCATCTTAGCTATGTGTCAAAATATGACTCTCTTATTTTCTTCTATGTATGAATGGCTGCCATTCATACAAGGGCAGAATAATCCTGCAGTTGAAGGACTTACTTGTGGTGGAGATATGATCTACTTTTTCCCTTTGTAATCTATTCCCTACTCAGAGAGGCTTCCACTCCTAAGTAAATGCACCTGCATAAGTCCAGTGGTCCTTACTACAACATAACAGAAGCCCCTATAATAGTGGAGCCACACACAGATAGCTAAAAAGAATAAAAAATTCTAAGAGGCTGTATCAAATCAGATGCATAGTCCTGGGTGGGGCCGCAAAGATAATACCAGAGAGGTCTGATGCAGTGTACTGTTCCATTGCAAAAATCACACCCCTTTGGTACTCATTTGGAATTCGATTTTACTATTTTCTTCTTCTTTCTTCATAATAAGTATATTCCAGATTATAATTCCAACTATATTCCATAGTTACCTTATGTAAAAATGGAAGATAGATAGATAGTAGATAGATAGTATATGATAGATAGATAGATAGATAGATAGATAGATAGATAGATAGATAGATGATCTCACCCTGAGTGTTTATACAAAGAGTGGGCACTGTTTAAGAAAACTGCCTGATTGTAAGAGGCTGACCTTCAGGAGCTATCCATGGTACTGAATAGGGTGTTTATTAGAAATCCATTAAAAGTCCTGGGTGCATTCCTTAGTCCTGATTGTGATACCAGTTTTACTTGGTAATTTATTGGTTCAATTCAATATGGAGAAAAAAGAGGATACTTCTATCTATAACAAAAGCCTACTGGTGGCATGGGTGTGCTAAACAAGTACAGTAAAAGGACCTGTTTGCCAAAATTACCAGTACTTGGAACTGGCAATACGAAAGCCTGGCAAGGAAGAATAGTGGGTGTGGGTGGGCTTGAAGTAGTTAAGTTGTGCTATGCATCAGTGTCTCTTGCTTTAGATTCCCAAAGGACAGGTTTTCATTAGTTGGCAAGTTACCTACATATAGCTAGGGTGATGAATGCAGCCATGCTTAGATTTCATTCCTAATTTCTTTAGATTACATTACGGGTCATGATCTCTGTCCGCCTAGATTTCTGAGGATCAGGGCAATGATCTGGTCACCGTGATTTGGGTGGAGTGTAAATGCTTTGATAGCATGGTCATTATCTTTATTATTTCCATTTAAAATCCAAATTAAAATTAAGTTTATTTTCTAGGCAGAAGATGCATGGCACATTGGTATTAGGATGAACTGTTTATTCCATAAACTGTAAAGAAGTATATGGTTCAATTTTGCTACCTATAATATAGGATGAAAGAGGTTGTTTATGAAAAGGGATCCATAATCTCCACATCTTAAGTAATAAGGCAATTCATTAAACTGGATTGACTTCTCTGGCCTTAATTAAGCTTTTTTCTTGCTGATGAAGAGTTCTATGCAAGTTAAAAGCTTGCCTACACTTGCATCATGTCGAAATCAATTCAGTCAAAACTACTGCAGTGCTCATTTAGCATGCATTTGTTATACCTGTTTTACTAACTTGGGTAGTGAAATCCAGAGAACAAGGCCCAGAAAACCTTTCCAAATAATATGAAAAAAAAATTGAGATGATGAGAAATATGGCTTTGCAAAGAAGGAATTATTAAATATGAACTCAAGTTCTCCTTTGCTCAGTCATCACTTTCTCATCAAACTATGTCTTTAAATGTTGGAGAACTTTTAGTTTCTGGAGTTGGACACATACTTGCACTCTCTTCTCAATTCTTTCAGTCAACCATGTGGGCTGCAGCCCTTTTAAAGCCAAATCAACCTGTTCATTGCATATCAGCCCATGCAAAGAACTGAAGCAATGCAAAGAGAAATACAAGTTACAGCAGTGGTGGGGGGGGATGCAAACATTCTTAAATAAATCAAGGGAATAGAAAGGGTGAGTGGGGGCATGCATGCACTTCATGTCCCTTTCCAAGTGATCCAGCTACAGAATGGAAGAGGATCTTGGCGCTTACCTTTGCCCATGTTTCAGCAAGTAGCATTCATAATACAACGTATACTAAGCACTGGGAAAAGGCATGAGGGGAAAGGATATGGCCAGTCGATGAGCTTCTTGGCATATTTCCTGACAATGTTATCTTCCCCAAAGATGAAGAGAGATCTGTTGACCGTGAAGCAATTCTGACGGACAGGTATGGGATTGTACAATGCCATAGTCCTGGCCCGTTGAGCTTTAGTTTGCTTATATGCTCCTGGGGTTCCCCCTGAAGAAGCAGGGGCTCCCTGACGGTTCCTGTTCTGTTCCATGGCTCCATCTCCAGATCCCAGCCTGCCAGCCATTGCCTCACCGAAGCGAGCCATCCTGGAAGGAAAAGAGAGAGGTGATCCAATCCAGGCCCCCTCCTTTCCACAAAGTAGCAAGCAGCAAGAAAGGTGTTGCGTGCGCGTGTGTCGGAGAGGGTGGTGTTCCCAAGATAGCACCCCCTTTTGTTTGCTTCTCAGTGATGCTTTCAGAGCCACACGTTGAAGGACTCCTCCATTCCTCTGGAACCAACAGTTAATAGCCAGCCATGCAATCCCTTCAAGGCAAAACAAAAAGCATTGGGGTTGTTTTTTCAAAAGAAAAAAAAGGGGTGGGGGACAGTCTCCACCAAGAAATCAGCCAAACCTACAAGCAAAAGCCATAGTAAATTTTTCTATGAAAAGGGTCAAATGCCTGCTAAGTGGAGGCTCCGTCTGTGTGTGTGTGTGTGTGTGTGTGTGTTTGCTAAGAGGAGAGCTCAGGTTCTGTCCCTTTTTACGTGGAGCTCTCTGCACTGAGGCTGAGCTTTAAATCAGACACCTCCTCCTCCTCCTTCTCCTCCTCCTCCTCCTTCTCCTCCTGGCTTTGTGTAGAGGGGAAAAAATAGGGGTTCTCCTCTATTCCGCCTCCTTTCTCAGTCTCCCCCCAAAAAAGTCTCATCCAGGAGGAATCGGAGGGGCTGTCTAAATCGGGTGGGAAGAGGTTGCAATGCAAGCCTTTCCGTCCGCCTGTCAGGAAGAATGAGAGGGGCAAAAAAGCCCTGCAGTTAGGCAAATGTGGACGAGAAGAGGTGGAGAAACAGGTTGCAGCCCCCTCCGATCTAGTTAGAAAGCAAAGTGTTTAACTTCCTCGCAGCAATCAGCTCCATCTTCCCCTTTGAAACAAGAAGCATTATCTCATTCCCCCCTCCCCATGAGGAGTGGGGAAGAACTATCCATCTCGCTCTCCCACACACATACCTTTTGCGAGAGAATTAATACAATTATATGGAGGGGGAGTGCTAACAATGGCTTTTGACTAAGCTTCTACGCTGCTCAATTCTCTCTCTCTCTCTCTCTTACACATATACACACACACAGAGATTCACAGGGTAGCTTCTGTTTAGCAACCAGATTAGATTTTCTCAGGGAAGATCAGGAAGGAGGGAGGGGTCTGTCAGGAACAAAGAAGCTGCCTTGTAGACCTGCATAGGAACAGAGGTTTGCTGAGTAGCAGAGAAATAAGCCCTGCTTGATAGTTGCTTCTCACTTGCTCATTGACAGAAGCAGGAGTGGACTTCCATCTCTCTTTCGCCACTCTCTGCAGTTTCTGCTTCTTTATTTTAGGTGGGGAATGGACCACAAAGTGCAGCGCTGCCACCTCCCAGAAAATACCACATTCTGCACAATTAAGGATATCTTCCTTAATGAACTGACAGATCTTAATACCCTATGTGCATATGTTCATCATACGAGCATACGGGCATGTGGTTTTAAATACTGGGGCAGAGCTGCCCCCTGCCTCCCTCATATTGGTATAAAGCCAGAGGTTAAAAAAAAAATGGCCTGAAACATGTCCGTGTTCTTCATTGCAGGTAGTCCTCGATTTACAACCAATCATTTAGTGATCATACAAAGTTACAACAGCAGCGGAAAAAGTGACTTGTGGTTGGTCCTTGCACTTATGGTTGCCATAGCATCCCATGGTTATGTGTTTAACATTTAGGTGCCTGGCAACTGGCACATATTTACAAAGGTTGCAGCCAAGGATTCATGTGATTGCCATCTGTGACCTTCCATGTGGCTCCTGACAAGCAAAGTCAATGGGGGGGGAGCAGGATTCGCTTAACAGCCATGTGATACGCTTAACAAAAAGTGTGAAAAAATCACACATGACTCACTTAACAACTGCCTTGCTTAGCAATGGGATTCTGATCCCAGTTGTGGTCCTAAGTTGAGGACTATCTATATTTCTTCAACAGTCGCAATACTTCTGAAATGGAAAAATTCAAAAATAAAAGATTAAACTCCTTTCCATATCTTGACACCTTTCCTTTCCAGAACATATCTTGGTTTCATCAACTCTGGAAAGAAATTTATCTTCAGCCAAAGATTCTGAGGAAATCTGCCTCTGGATATCTCTCAGAAAAAATATCTTGGCATACAGTTATAAAATTTGTTGGATTGTGGGCAAGTGCTTGGCATCTAAACTTCTGGGATGGTTATTTCAATATATAGTTTTCAGATTTAAATATAGTGTTCTTCAGTGCTGTTTCTAATAAGAAAATGAATGTTCAATGCCTAGGTTATTTTTTTTTATATAAAAGGAAAAAAAACTGGTTTTATTCCTTTTCTGTTTTTGCATAACTTATTTTATCACAGAAGAGAACAATGTAGTGTGTATCTGTGTGTATCTTTCACTGTAATCTAGAACCATTTTTCTCATTAAAAGAAGAGTAAGCTTTCATCACCAAAAGCGTTGGTGGTGCAGCAGACTAAAGTGCTGTTATTAGCACTTAGCTGCCAGCTGCCTGCAATTACTGCGAGTTCAATTCTCACCAGGCTCAAGGTTGACTCAGCCTTCCATCCTTCCGAGGTAGGTAAAATGAAGACCGGATTGTGGGGGCAATAAGCTAACTTTGTATAAAAAAGAACACTGCTTAGGAGGGGCCAAAAGCCCTACTAAGCAGGTATATACAAAAGTATGAAAGCTATTGCTTAACGCATTGTAAGCTGCCCTGAGTCTCCAGAGAAGGGCGGCATATAAATCGAACCAATAAATAAACAATAAATAAATAAATTTGTTGAAGAATGACAACATACATTTATGTAGGAATTTCTATGGCACATACAGTATATTGTTTAAGCAACCATTATATAATAAGGTTCCTATGCCCATACAGATATAGTCCTTGATTAATGACCAATTGTTTTACAAAAAGAAAACCCCTATTATTGTTCAAAATTAGGATGGCAACCCTAACCCTACTTCTCATATGTATAACCACACGATACTTCTCATATGTATACCCAACTCCCACACACTCTTCTTGACCTGCTCTGCCCACTGCGTTCTCATCCCAACCTGATCGCTTGTACACACATATGCAACCCGCCAACCCACACAGCATCTCTCATGCACACCCACATACCATTTCCCAATCCGCCCATTGTGCTCCCTCCACCACCAAGAAGGAGCCACTTACCTGTCTCCTGCTCTTGGTCTTGCAACTTTCTGCTTTCCCCATTGACTTTCTCCCTGCAAGTTTCCCATAAGCAAAGTAAATGGGGAAGCCAGCAGGAATTCAAAGGTGGGAAGAAGAAATGTTTCCAATGCTCCCTGCAAGTTTCCCATAAGCAAAGTAAATGGGGAAACCGGCAGGAATTCAAAAGTGGGAGGAAGAAATGTTTCCAATGCTCCCTGCCAGCTTCCCACAAGGACAATCAATGAGGAAGTTAACAGGAAATCAGAAGTCATTCCTGCTCCTATTGCTTTTTTGCCCCCCTGTGGTCATTCTGTTTCTTTGTTTAGGTAAGGAAATATCTCTGAAAGGATGACCCAAAGGGACATGGGCTGCCTAGTGTACAATAATTTCATATAGTAATAAAGGATAGCTATTCATACTGTATAGATGGATATGTTTAACTTTGTAGGACTCTGGTTCTCTTAACTTTCTACCAGAGGGACTGAACAGCAGATTATCTTTTTCAGGGGGAAGAGGGAAGGGCTCAAATATGGAAATACCAATCTTATATTAAGCCAAATGGAGTCTAGAGACTGATATCCTCATTGCTAAGGACAAATAAATATATCTCGGAAGTGCCATCAGGCTTCAAAGGGGAGTAAATGTTGGTTTGTAACTTGCCATTTTTGTCTTTTGTCAGTTAAAATCAAACCACGAAGACAAACCTTTCTACTTTTTTTCTGATCCTGAGGATCTGGAGGAGTGGTGTTGAGGCTCACAATCACACACGCCTTTTAAGCACAATGCTATTATGGATACTACTCTACCCCTTTTCCTGCAAGTGGTATAGCTGGTTTTGGATGGCTCATGGTTAGAGAACCAGCTTGGGGGAGGAAGCCAGAATCAATTATTCTGTGCTCCTAGAAATAATGAATGTCAGTTTCTCCCAGCCCTACAGAGGAGGCAATGGCAAACCATTCACCAGGAGTCATTGACAGATTGAAGAAAACACACACACACACACACACACAAATCTTTCATGGTTTAATTGGATAACCTCAAGTTTCTTCCATTATAAAAAACAAAAGCATCCCTTTCTCCATTTTCTCAGTCTCTGTTATGCACCCACTTTACACATCTTTTTTCTAAACTAAAAAGTCCAAGCATGCTTCCTCATTATAATGTTTTCAAGTCTCCTGATGAACTTTGTTGTCCTTACTTGCACTTTTTTGCTGGTTTACAACCAAACAGAATATTCCACAAAAAGTCACAGCATAGAGTTATACCAAGACTTTAGGATACAGACATTAAGATATCAACCCTGACCACAAAAGCCTCTCTTGAGCAGCTAAGGAAGCACTATCCAAATAATTTGTCTGCAAACTTGGCCATGTCCTATAAACCCTTAATGTTATTTATGAACAAATTAAAAGTTGTTATCTGTAATACTGATCCTTGAGAGAAATCCCATTGCACTTCCATTCTGAAAACATTCCATTAGTTGTCTCAAAGGTGCTTTTACAA
This sequence comes from Arizona elegans, assembly GCA_022577455.1. Taxonomy (NCBI): domain Eukaryota; kingdom Metazoa; phylum Chordata; class Lepidosauria; order Squamata; family Colubridae; genus Arizona; species Arizona elegans. The sequence continues at coordinate 103,960,450 of JAKOOJ010000002.1, read as the reverse complement.
AAGTCAGCTGGACTATGTTTTTTCCTTAAAGAAAACATTTTGTTTCTCATCCAATAAAGTTCTTCAATTCTGACTGGATGGTGAGTGGTGAGGGAATGGAAGGATTATATTCAGTGGTGAAATCCAAATTTTTTAAAATACTGGTTCTGTGGGCATGGCTTGGTGGGCGTGGCAGGGGAAGGATACTGCAAAATCCCCATTCCCTCTCCGCTCCTGGGGGAAGGATATTGCAAAATCTCCATTCCCACCCCACTCTGGGGCCAGCCAGAGGTGGTATTTGCCGGTTGTCTGAACTACTCAAAATTCCTGCTACCAGTTCTCCAGAATCTGTCAAAACCTGCTGGATTTCACCCCTGATTATATTCCTTTGCAGTCATCAGATCCTTAGAACTCTCTCTGTGTCCAGTCAGAACTAATCCTTCCATCTCCCCCGCCCCCACACACACACACACAAACATCCAGTCAAAACTGAAGAAATTTCTTGGATGAGAAGTGAAACATCTTCTTCAAGAAAAAAACATAGACACAGTCCAGTTGCCTTTTGAAAAAGCACCTTTGAGACAACCATGACCTGGATGACTGAGAATCTCTATAGACATTCATTTGTTGTTACTCTGTCCTTTTTATCTTTAATCAGTTGTCAAGCCTTCTTCTTCTATGGCCTGGTTTGCTAAGGGTCTTTGGTTCAGGGCTGCAGCAAGAACTTTTAGAAACTCAAATAAACAATATTTTCCTCATTACTCTTAGTCATAATCTTGCTGATATTCTAAAAAATGCTTAATAATTTTTATTCTTAATCATGCTTTCTAACAATTTATCTGGCACAGATTTTAAACTAGAAAGCCTGCAATTTTTTGGCACCTCCTGGCTCCCTTATGGGTTGATATTAGACTGGCCAGTTTTCATTCCTGGAATACAGAGGATGAAATGGGGATTAAGCCAAAACTTTCCTAAAGTTGGCACCTAGTTCACATAATACATTGAAGTTAACATATCAGTATTTGCTCATATTCATCCATAAATGTCCTTGTTTCTCCATTTTGTACCACTCCCTTATTCAGATGAGGACTCTAAAGCTTTAAGGAACAGCAGCTGTGTCCTTCAAGTTAATTTATAAAACATTATGCCCATGGATTCCACTAAAAAACACTAAAAATATTTAAATAGACCTACATGGGGATATTTTGCAATCTAATATTAAACTGCAGAACATTCTTATAGGAAGCACTGGGCTTTTCACTTCAAGAGCCTCATCGATGTCTCTCCTTTCAAACAGAACTGTTTTAATTGGCTTCCGTATGAATATAAAGGTCCTTTTGGTTTGTTGAAAACTCCCACTGCTTCATTTCTGTGGTGTACCTGCTTATTTAATAGCCATTTCCCTCAACATAATATGGAGAATGGGGGAGAATGGGCCTTGAGAATTTACAGCTGACTGTAAGAAATTCATAGGCTTATAGTAGTAGTTAAAATCTTGCTTTAAGTACCGTTTTAGAGAACATGTAGCATTGGTTTGATGTTTGGGGCAAAAACCCTCTCTCAAAATGTATAAACAACTCAAATTGGATGTTTACCCAGGAGATGTACTACTGCTACTATTAACTCTGAATTTTCAATCACTACAGAGTAAAAATGCCATCCAGATTGCCTAAGGATGTGATTGCAGCCTTCTGCAGCTGTGCAAACCAACATTTCCACAGCTGCTGCAAAGTTGTTTAACATGGCCAGTTGGGAATATCAATTGATAACTAAATATAAGCCTGGTCAATTTCTTTTTGAGGTCACTTGCTACCCTAAACTAATAAAATCTGAGGGATGGAGCTCGTCCTTACTTCCTGCCTTTGCAACATTTTATATTTATAGTAATTGAGTTTATGGTGAGGCCATAATGCCATAATAATGTTTTCCTGTTTCAGGCCAAATTCTTGTTTTGGCCTAGTGGTATCTTGCATGATGTAGGGTTAGGATTGATATGACTGTCTTGATATGATTGCTATCAGAGTTATCATTATCTTGTTCATTTGCAGTTAAGAAATATAACTTCTGTGCTTTGGGAATGAATATGGCTTCCACTGTCACAAATCTCCTTAGGGTCTTAGTTTCAGTAACCTTTGGACTCTAAAGTACCTGATAGGTAACCCCACCCACCCACTCACTCCCTGCAAAAAATAGAATTATGTTTTTTTCCCTAGAGATAAAAGAAATACAGAAACAAAGCCATTCAAGGAAGGACCATAACTTTTTCCCATGCTTTCCTATTGTACATTTGTTCCCCTTTGATGCTTAATTAGAAAATACATAAATTTATGTTTCTGAGTTGGGAATAATAATTGAATTAGAATTTAAATTGATTATGTGTCAAGTCATTGGTGACCTTGGTGACAATATAGATAGATTTTTCTCAATTATCCAACCTGGTCTTCAAATCTTCCTATGGTGCATCCATCATCACTGTAACTGATTCCATCCATCTTGTTTTTGGTCATTCTCTTCTTCTCTTGCCTTCCCACTCCTTTCCTTCATCACAGTTCAAGGTGTTCAATACTTTTTCTAATCTCCTCCTTCAGAGTCCAACTTTCCCTTCCATAGATTATCATAGGGAATATTATAGCTTGCACAATTCTGGTCTTTGTAGGTACAGTATAAAGACATCATAGACATATCATAATATTTGAATATCATTTCCAAGAAGTGCATGGCTGTCCTACCAACTACTAGTCTGCAGCATATTTCCTGTACCCTTACTGTTATTTGTTGCTGTTGTTCATTGCTCCTACAAAATAAACACAATCCACCATTTTAATAAAATTCACAGGCTATTGTGATTAGTTTGGTCACTGTGCTCATTGACTTTTATTTCATCTGATCTGATGGCTTTCTTCTTCTTTAGCTTAATTTGGAGCAGTTCATAATCTGTTCCCCAGTCTGGCCATATTTTTGATGCTACAATTGAGTCACTCCACCTCTTTTTAGCAATAATATAGTAAATCTGATTTCTATATACTTCATCTGGTGGTTTCCATGTATAGAGGTATTGTTTTAGTTGCTTGAAGACAGTGTTAACTATGAAGACCTTATAGAAGGAGCAGAAATATTCTCCTGCTTCACTTTGATTTCCTAGTATGATCCAACTACATTTTCTTCTTTCATGTTTCTTTCAACTTTAGCACTCCAGTCTCTAATCACAAGCAGGATATCTTGCTTACATGTTTTGTCAATTTCAAATTGGGTTTGATCATAAAATTCATGATCTCCTCTTCTTTGATGGTTGGAGGATAATATAAATGAGCATCATAGCAAAGAGTTGCCCATTAAGTGTAATCAATATTATTTGGTCACTGATTGCATTGTAGCCAAGTGTTGTTCTTGCTATACACTTCTTAATTATAAAAGCAACACCATCCCTTGTTTATTTGTTTTGTTTGTTTGTTTTTGATGTCCAAGTAATAAACAGTATGATGTTATGATTGAAAGTATCAAATCCCTGTCCATCTCAATTTGATGCCTAAGAAGTTAATTTGGGGTTCTTTTATTTCACCTTTCACTATATTGAACTTTCTTGTGTTCATGCTTTTTAGGTTCCATGTTCCCAGTATAATTTTGTCATTGCAGCTGTAGATTTTCTTTTCCTGTATGGCAGCATCAGCAAGTACATGTCTTGAGGGCTTTAATTTAGCCATGTCATAAAAACTTTAGTACTATGAAAGTACTTGGTATTTTCTTGGTAACACATTGAGTGCCCCCCTCCATTAAGGGTCTATCATCCTGCAGTATATATTCAACCATTTTATATTTTCTATCCATGTCATTGTCTTAGTAAAAATACAGCAGTAGTTTACAATTGCCTTCTCCCACACAAGATGAATTGGTTCCTTTGCCATTGTCAGTAAAATGATCATCGGCTTCCAGCCTCTTCCTATTTCATTGCTGCTCAATATAGATGCCTACTTAGTTTAGCTGGCCAACTGGGGTAACCTTCATGCCTTGGAAGGCCTGTTGAGAATATATACTCTTAGGATAGTCTCCTGATGTTTTCACTGTTCACTGTTTCCAGGAACACACACACACACACACACACACACACACACAAACACACACACACTGTGAAGTTTCCAAAAGATGCCCTAATTAATTCATGAGCCTCGAGCTTTATGAGTTGACACACACACACAATTATGAGGAACACAGTATAAAGGGGAGCGAGAGGAAGAGAGAATTTAGATCATGAAGAATGAAATTTTTAATTTGGTAGATATTGCTCAGTTCTAAATAGCATTGATAAATGCCAGTGATGATACTGTTAAACTTAGTTTCCCCTTGATAGGAACACCAGGAACTTTTCTTCTGAAACTTTTCTTTTCTTGGATTTATCCATGGTTAGCCTACCAGGGGTTGAAAAGCTCAATAAATCATGTGCCAGCGGGTGTTGCACATTGGTGGTTGTGACATATAGTTTGAGTGACAGGGAGCCACAGCAGAGGGGTGAAAGAGCCACATGCGGCTCCAGAGCTGCAGGTTGCTGACCCCTGCACTAACAGATCCACCATCTTTAAGAAACAATACATGCATAACAGTAATTGAACAATCAATGTAGTAGGAAAACCATCAGGGAACTCAACTGAGTTTCTCTTTCTTACAATTATCAGGCCTGAGCAGATCCCAGGTGCATAGCATTGATATTCAGCATCCTGTGGAATATTGGCATCTCATACCATCACTAAAATTACCATCACTATATAGTAGCTACTTTAAGATCTGTTTCAATGAGCATTAATAGTGGCTTCAGCTCCAATAAATTCTTGGATGCTATCAATTGGAGAGGGAGGGAGGGAGGGAGGGAGGGAGGAAAGCTCTTCTCATGCATTGATATTCTGTATCTAGATGTACTATAGAACACTCTTAAAGATTCCAAAGATTGAAGACATTCTTAAAAGTCTGGGGTGTGTAGTAACTATGTGTATCTATGAGTATTATTCTCCTAGTTTACCAAGCCTATAAACAAAAACATCTCCACTGCTGACATGTGATTAGTGTTTCAGAGAGCATTCAAAATTACCAGCCTATTGGTTCCCACCCTTGCAGGAAATACCATGTTTTCACTGACTGAAGACATAGCTATTTCTGGTCCTGCATTCACATAAGGAAATAATTAATTGCTCTTCCTAGCTCAGCATCATGGCCCCAAGTTCATGATAGAGTCTAATCACAGGAAGGATTATTTCACAGTTTTGTCTCACAGTTACTGTATTGTTTTCATTTGAGCTATCTAGATGAATTTCATAAATGCCTGACCTAAAAACCCTGTTGAACAGAATTAACAGCTAAACAAAGTATCTAACAGCACACATATTCTCTTCAAAAAATAACAAGGAAGGGCTAGTCATGACCATCGTGCTGTTTGGGAAGCAGTTCAGGAGTACAAATTTTAATTCATGTTTGCCCTGCATCAGGTATATCTTGATTGAATCGCTAAACTTTCCTCTGATTGCACCAGTGGATTAGCAAAATGTCTACCGAGGAACACAAAAGATGGTTTATTTATTTTTTTAGCAACCTGGTCGGATTTTCTAAAGTGGCTTATTCGCAAACCAAATTATCAGGATTTTTTTTTTCCTTTAAATTTATATTACCTTTTATGTTTACTTATATATCATAAGTACTTATATAAACATCATTTAGAAACCACTCATCTCCCTCACAGAAATAAAAGTAAAATATAAAAACATAAAAATTATGTGTCAATATTGTATTAGGGGGCACACATAGTTAAAAAGAGGATTGGTAGTACTGTGGTCTAAAGCACCCTGTTATTAAGACCAGCTGCCTGCAATTACTGCAGGTTCAAATCTCGCCAGGCTCAAGGTTGACTCAGCCTTCCATCCTTTCTAAGGTAGGTAAATTGAGGACCCAGTTGTGGGGGCAATAAGCTGACTTTGTATAAATATACAAAAGGATGAAGACTATTGCTTAGCACATTGTAAGCCGCCCTGAGTCTCTGGAGAAGGGCGGCATATAAATCAAATAAAAATAATAATAATAAAAAAATTCAAAGTTCAAGTTCAAAGTTAAAAAGACAGAGGAAGAGGGTTCAAAACACGAATCAACCCCTTATCTTGAGTCCCAAGCAAGACAGCAGAACCAGTCTTCTGAAAGGACAGTAGGGTGGGGGTTTCTTCTGCGGGAAGAGGATGTTCCAAAGAGCAGATCCAGGCAGAGAAGGCTCTCTGGATCCTGCCTGTCAGAATTCATTAATTAATGGGGTCCGTGACTTACCCTCCCTGCCTGACATCAGGAGGGGCCGATGCAACAGGCAAAGACAATTCCATGGGAACAGGGCCCCATGCCATTTAGGGCTTTCAAGACCTTAACCAACACCTTGACTTGGACCTGAAAGCAAACTGGCACCCAATGCAGCTTGTATAACAGAGGTGTTACATGCACTGTCCTTGGGGCACACGTATATTTTGCTACTTGTTAACTTAGGTTAATTGGTCAATATGTGGGTAGCACTGGAATATTAACTTGTTGTTTGCTCCACCATTATGTAATTCCATATTTTATTTTATTTTATTTTATTTTATTTTATTTTATTTTATTTTATTGTTTTGTTTTGTTTTGTTTTGTTTTGTTTTGTTTTGTTTTATTTTATTTTATTTTATTTTATTTTATTTTATTTTATTATTTTATTTTATTATTTTATTTTATTTTATTTTATTTTATTTTATTTTATTTTATTTTATTTTATTTATTTTATTTTATTTTATTTTATTATTTTATTTTATTTTATTTTATTTTATTTTATTTTATTTTATTTTATTTTATTATTTTATTTTATTTTATTTTATTTTATTTTATTTTATTTTATTTTATTTTATTTTATTTTATTTTATTTTATTTTATTTTATTTTATTTTATTTTATTTTATTTTATTTTATTTTATTTTATTTTATTTTATTTTATTTTATTTAAAAGGAATAGAAGATAATAATGTGTAAGTACACTGCGACCTATACCTTTTATCAAAATAAGGGGGAAAATGAGTCTTACAGGCTAAGGGTACTTCCTGAAAGGAGAATCCCTGTTCTCTTGAAAATAGTGATACATGAAATGTGTTGGTCCAAGTAAAGCACACCTTCTTGAAAGCAGCTGCGTTCTTCTGGAAGGATTCATGGGCATCCTTCAAAGTTCCTAATCATGCATGCATGCACACAGGTCTTTCCCTTCCCTTCCCAGCAGAAGTGTGGTCTATGCAATGTTACCTCTGGGCATCTCAAAAGGGCCTACTAAGGTTCTGCCCCATGAAAGGTAAAGGGGCATTTATTTATTATTTGTGGCCCATCTCGTATCCAACAAACTCGTGATTGTCTCCATTCTATGAAATCTGTTTCTTCTACTTAATGAAATTTAAATAAGCCATGGAAACCATACTTTAAACTGGGCATTTAGCACCTAAATAATTAATATTGTATCAGGTAACGTTCAATTATGTTTTAATTGAACTTTTAAATGGATTTTAATGGGGGTGGCATTGATGAAATGTTAATTATTTTTGTTAATATTTAATGACCTGAGTCATTGGGTGGGGTGGATGGTTACGGAAATACTGTAAAATAAATATGCACACAGTTGGAAAAAATATTTAAAGGTGCTGCATCAAGATTTTTGGAAGACGCAGATCCTTTAATGCTTTAAGGCAATGGGCCTGATAATGAATTTTCCAAAGTATTTTCTCTGAATGCTCAGCAGCCCTAACCTAGAAAATTCCTCTTCATAAATTTTCTGCTATAAACTACATCTGGGACTGAGACTGACTTTTTGTCCTCTGGAATGTTTTGCATATATTCACATCAGCAACATGTCATAGCTATATGGGCATGAAGAAACCATTTACCTATATACAACATTCATTTTTAAAAATACAAGCTGCCTCTACCAGGTGATTATGGAAAAATCTGTGCAGAATTGCAAATTGTATCAATATTAAAAATATTAAAAACTTTAGAATGAATATCAAAAAATTGTTCCTGATAAAAAGATCAAGAATTGTGAAAAAGATTAAAATTAAAGATTAAAAGTTTAAAATTGTATAAGCATCTTTTTGGTTTTGTTTAAAACAAAAACAAAATTTAAAAAAACCCTCGCTAAACAAATCAGAAGAGAAATATGTGAAGTAGGAAAAGGTAAAAAATGGATCTAGATGTCTACTTTTTCTCTTTCTCAATCTCCCTCTGTTTAGGCTTGTCTGTTCTAAACATAATTTGAGAATGTGTAGAAATTGTGTCACTGTCCAGTCTACTATTTAAATCAAATTTTGAGTGTTTTTTTTTTAAATCAGAAAAAGATGGAAGGACAAACAGCGGTGGGTTGCTCCCGGTTCTGTCTGGTTCTATAGAACCGGTAGTAAAACCGGCGGGAGGCTCCGCCCACCCACCATGATGTCATCATGGGTGATCTGCAGATGCGCATGCGCTCCCGGCTGCGAACTGGTAGTTAAGGTAAGTAGAACCCACCCCTGAGCACAAAGATCCAAACACAAAGGAAGGTGATAAAAGGGCAATATCACTCAGATGGCGCATATGAGAAATGTTTGGTTTCCTCAGCATTAGTGACCATGAAAGAGGCCTGTGAAGACAGAAAAAGAACTTTGCAATGACATTACTAGGATTATTACAGCATTTAATAATATTATCACATATTCTATTCACATATAACATTGGAACATAACAAGACATTATATTATTATAACATACGGAAAAAGAAATCTGAAGAATTTGAAATCTGAAATTTTATGCAGATAGCTCCTACACTAAGCTTATTTTTGGTGTTTTATTTCAGAGATTTGAAGTACAGGTGGTGTATTCCAGAGGGCAAAGGAAACCAGGAAAAACTACACTTTACTCTAAATCCCAAAGATTGCATTTGCCTGAAGTGGTTTCTTCCTACAACTAAAGCGCCATCTACTGTCTATTTTCTGTAACACCGTTGAATAGCAGGCTAATCAATCTCCAAATTCCAGTTACTAAACTCATTAATGCATGGATTTTCCTAATAGCCAGACTAAACAGAAAAAAAGTCGAAGAATCTGATTTTACAAACAAAAGTTTGTGTCCATGTGTGTGCACTTGCACATGCATGCATGCATGTGTGCACGAAGAGGAATAAATTCTGCCGCTGGCCCTAATTTGTGAAACATCTTACCCTCAGAGGTGAGGAAAAGCCCCCATTCTCTTGTCCCTCTGCAATGGGGTCACAACCGGGCTGTGTAGCCTTGCGTGGGGGATACAGGAATCCATGCAGCAGATGAAAGTTGGCCCCCTGAAAACCCTCACCTGTATTAACAATTCATGCTCCCTATCTTGGAACTCTCCATTTTTTGTAATTGTATAACATTGTTTTATATTTTTTTAAAATATATATATATAAATGTAGTTGAATAGGTTCATTTGGACAAACTACCTATGGAGATTCTCAACCATCCAAGTCATGGTTGTCCCCAAGGTGCTTTTTTCAAGAGGCAACTGGACTTTCTGGTTCTTCTTTGAAGGTGTTTCGTTTCTCATCCAAGAAGCTTCTCCAGTTCTGACTGGATGGTGGGGAATGGAAGGATTTGTACTCCTTGCAGACCAATGCAAGGAATATAAATGAAAAGCACCTTTGGGGCCATTGGGCAAAACCTTGAGGATCACATTTATTTGTTTGTTTGTTTGTTTGTTTGTTTATCCCACCTTTATTATTTTCTACAAATAACTCAAAATTAGGACCCAGATTGTTGGGGGCAATATGCTAATGCTAATGCAATATGCTAATATGCAATATGCTATATGCTAACTTTGTAAACCGCTTAGAGCGGGCTGTAAAGCACTATGAAGCGGTATAGAAGTCTAAATAATAATAAAAAAATGGCGAACATATCGAATATTACTTCATCCTCTATTTTGTCCCATGGGTTGGGCTGAGAGAAAGTGATTGGTTCAAAGTCCCCCAACCAGCTTTCCTGCCAAAGATGGGGCTAGAATTCTCATTCTCTTGATTTCTTGACTGGATCTTAACCACTAGACCTGGGGTCAGGAACCTGCAGCTCTGGAGCCGCATGTGGCTCTTTCATCCCTCTGCTGCAGCTCCTTGTTGCCGGTCAGCTCCACAATTGATAGGGCTTTCGGTTAGGACAGGTAGAGGAAAAAGGACGCTGTGCTAGGAGGAAAGTCTATGGTGGGGGGAACCATACTTCCTGTTGGCATAGGAAAAAGGACGCCACGCTAGGAGGAGACTCTATGGTGGGGGAACCAGACTTCCGGTTGGCTCCACAATTGAATGGGTAGCTTCAGGTTAGGACCTTTGTGGTTCTTTGAGTGTTTAAGGTTGCCAACCCCTGCACTAGACCAAGCTCATATGAGCATGATTCCCATTATGTATTATTTCGTAACCATCATTTAAACCTTCTTTGTTTATATTTGAAGTTGGCCTGTTCTGACTTTCTATCCTTGTAGGCACATGGTACGCCTTTCCTGTTTCTATGAGGATCTGCAAAAACCGCAATGCATCAAAATATGCATCTTCATGTCAAAGATAAGAGTGATGATAGGGTAATTTTTCTTTGAAACAATGCATGGTAAATCAATTATCCAAGGAGTTCAAGGATTCCTGGAATGAAATCATGGGGAGGAAGGGAGAGAAGCCATTTGAGGTCTTTAGAAAATGATTAAGAATCTGAAAGAGAGAGAGAGAGAGTTTGTACATGTATCTGTGCGTATTTGCTCCTTCAAGTCATTATTAATTCCTGGCAATTGCTTGGACTAATCCCAGGAGTTTTCTTGGCTTTTTGCCTAAGGTGGGACTAGAATTCACAGTCTCCTGGTTTCTAGCCCAGCACCTTAACCACTACAACCGATTCTCATTTTATATGCATATAATTCAGAATATGTAGCTTTCTTTATTTTAGTATAATGTGAATAGTTTCTGGAAATTTTGAAATAACAAAACTATTAATTTGTAACCTGGCTGCCTCTTCTAGAAAAGCAAAAATGAAGAAATGTCATATTCTTTAGGGTCCACTTGCATGCAGCTCCTTTTGCAACGAAATGCAAAAGCATTTGAAAGAAAATCAAACCACTAAAACATAATTATGCTTTTAATAAGCTATATTTCAGTTTTTAGCACTAAGCATGTTTTACCATTTACACAAGGCACTTTGGACTTTATATGTTTTTAGAATGTTAAGAAAACTCTATATTGCATGAATTTCCATCTGGTATCCCAAAATTTCCATTTTTGCTGAAAATAATTCTGTTATTTCAAAATTTCCAGAAATTTTACACATTTTAGCTCAAATTGTAGAAGAAGACCAGGCAGAAGGAGAGGTCAGAGTTAAATGTATCCTTAGCTTAGAATACTTACATTGCCCCAAAAGATCCAAGTCCACCTCACTCTCCCCCCTTTGAATTCCTTTGAACTTTAGTGACAATTTACTGCTGACTATCAGTTGACTAGATTCTTGTGTATAAAGTTTGAATAAATCTTCTGTGCTACAACTTAACATTTGGCCATGATCTTTTGCACTTGACACAGTAATGCTAAGCCCAAATCAAGCCAACTATAATATGGCTTAGGGTGCTGTGGCAACTCGGATTATATTTTACCTATATCGTTACCTCTCGGGTGGACTACTGTAACACCCTCTACATGGGGCTGCCCTTGGAATGCATCCGGAGGCTCCAGCTAGTCCAGAATGTGGCCGTGCGGGTAATTACAGGGGCTTCTTGATACTCCCGTGTAAATCCTCTCCTGCGCGAGCTGCACTGGCTGCCAGTGGCGTTCCGGATTAGTTTCAAGGTGCTGATGCTTACCCATAAAGCCCTTCATGGCTTAGGCCCGGGGTACTTGCAGGACCATCTCCAGCTGCTCTCCCACCGTCCTGTGCGCTCTCACAGAGTGGGCCTCCTCAGGGTGCCTTCAGCCAAACAATGTCGGCTGATGGCCCCCAGGAGGAGAGCGTTCTCTGTGGGAGCCCCAACCCTCTGGAATGATTTGCCCACCGAACTCAGGACAACCCCCGACCTCCTTTCCTTCCATCGTGAGTTGAAGACGTGGCTCTTTCATCAACTTAACTGATCCGTTATGGATGTACATTGTTATAATTTTAAATTGTTTTAATTGGGTTGTTGATTTTAATTTTATTGTGATTTGTATTGGATATTGTTTTTGTAAGCTGCCCTGAGAATGGTGGCATATAAATCGCAATAATAAATAAATAAATAAATTCCTTCTCATTCCTGCTATGGGAATGATATGATTTTGAACATAAACCTCCATTAGAAGTTATCAGAGCACCATAGAACTGCATCATGGGGATATATTTCTCACTACAACATTCTTTCCAAATTTTTACTATTGTATAATCAGTTATCTGGAAAAGAACAATAGCTTAGTGGTATTAAGTGCAGGTTTAAGAGTCATACAATTCAAATCCTGGTCCTTCTTAAATGAGACCTTAAGGCTGACTCTACTGTAGGACCTGGGTTAGAGTGGGTGACAGACTCCTTATAGAGTAATGTTGGCCCTTTGTATTATGATTGGCTTTTCTTCCAGCTCTTTTCAGAAAAAAGAAACTTCTTTTTTATTGTTGTATTTTGTAAATTGTGGAGAGGGGGAGGCAAGCAGGCAGGCAGGCAGGCAGGCAGGCAGGGAGGGAGGGAGGAAGGAAGGAAGGAAGGAAAGAAGGAAGGAAGGAAGGAAGGAAGGAAGGAAACAGATCTAGAGAAAGTGTGTTCCATTGCTGCAAATACTGTAGCTGCTCATGTTTTGTATCTGTTGAATATTCAACAAGGGAGTGAAGCCGAAGAAATAGGCTTCACTCAGATCCACCGTCTAGGCAGGAAAAATAGTTTAAGCTGATTGGCTAAGCTGTCTGACAGCTCCCTATAAAAGGGCAAGGTGTCAGACAGATAGTTGCCGGGTTATTGCTTGTTATAATAAAGAGTTGAAGTCGAAGATCTGCCTCTGTCTCTTCAATCGCCCACTGTACAACCGTATCAATCTGATTAGCAAAGTAGGGCAGGGGGAGGGATGGGTTACTTTGCTGCTGATCAAACTTGTGTTTTCTGCAAGCTTCTTCCAGCCCCTTTCCCTGGAAGTAAGTTCACCATTCCCTGGCCAGGTTATTATGCACAATACTGCTACTGGTGTTAATTCTCATATACCAGAATTCTGGTATACCAGAATTAACTGTTAACGATCATATCTATCACTCATATATCAGACTAACTCAAATGGAGGTGAAGCCAGTTGTCATTGGAGAGGAAAGAAAAAATAATATTTTTTCTGGATTATTTCTGTTGGTGAAACAGCATGTCAGAGCATGAGGCAAAACCATCAGATCTAACTCTTAAGGGCCTTCCATGTGCCAGCCTCAGCAGGTGGCATACCTAATGCAACATAGCAGATGTCCCAATGAGAGCTACGTGGGTGAAATAAATAGTCCTGAAGTTATTTAGCAAATTCAAAAAAAAATTTTTTAAGAAAAAAGAAAAGAAATATACACGTTTAGATATAAACTGCTTGTTGCTTGGGTATAATATTTTTTCTCCCTCTCAGGTACAACATTTAACTCTTAAGAAAAAAAACATATTTAATCTTCATCACCGTTACATCTTATAGATGCAAATTCCAGATGACCATACTTCTATTAATATATCACACCTTATTAGATATATTCCTACCACGTTAACTCATCAAAGACTGTCTTGACCTCCCTAAAAGAAACAGACTTATGAGTCCAAAGTAATACTTGGTAATTGTACAGAGTTTCCTATGAATTAATACTACTTTGTATGGATTGTTTTAGATCTTACAACAGTCTTACAATAGGATAGACTGACCTAATCTAAATATTACTAATGGTGCCTGCGATTTGCTAGCAAATGGACAAAGAGAACATTGAATCAGAGATACCCATTTGTTAGCTGGTCCAACTCTTCCTGTAATTAGTGCACTGAGGGTTTTTTTATAATTGTAAATTCTATGCAAATCTTCGTACAGAATGCTAAAATAGTTGAGCTGTGTGAAAACAGTCATCACTTTCTTAGTCACTTATTCTAAAAGAAGGTTTAAGTATCTATTGTGATATTAAAATTCATACTTCTGCCAACATTAATCTTCATCTGGAACTTTGTTTCTACCGGGTCATTATTAGGTTATTTGATTATGCTGATTAGTAGGGCATCTCCAGTTTTAATTATCAACCTAAAATATTTGTTTTAGTAATTAACTGGCTGAAAATTATCTCTTTATCTGTTAAAAATGCCACTTGCATCCATTTTGAGAAGGAAGAAGGAAGCTAAATGTATAGAGGATGTGTCAAGTTAAACAAAAATTTCTGATATTCTAATTTTTTGAAAGTATATCAAGAGTAAAGAAAGCTAGATGGATGTAAAACAATGCAACAAGACTATATTTCTGTCTAATTGCAATGAGATAAAAATAGTTCTCCTGTATAGTATAGGGATAAGAGACATGTCCTTATTTCTGAAAAGTTGGGTATTGCTGAAGCTTTTTTCTCCAACAGTTAACATTTCAAAATCTGGACTTTACAGTATTTAGCTTGTTGAATCTTTCTAAATGATTATTTAGGGGAAAATCCATTTCTGTTCTGCCTGGTGAAAGGCTTTCACTCCATTTTTACAATATGTAGAAATAACATATAAGTGTTTGTATACTTATTAAAATGTTAAAATAAATAAGTAAATAAATAAAATAGCAATTCATTGTGCCTTGTGCAAAGGCACAGAAGGTTCATATTAATATTAAAACCCCCAGAGATTGTGGCACTGAGATATCATAGAAAGAATCATTCAACACAAGTGGGGGAAGAGAATCTTTTACATTTGAAAAACCCATTGATTGTTCCTTATGTTAGAATATTAGAATAACAGAGTTGGAAGGAACCTTGGAGGTCTTCTAGTCCAACCCCCTGCCTAGGCAGAAAACCCTATACCACTTCAGACAAATGATTATCCAACATCTTCTTAAAAGCTTCCAGTGTTGGAGCATTCACAACTTCTGGAGGCAAGTTGTTCCACTGATTGATTGTTTTAACTGTCAGGAAATTTCTCCTTAATTCTAAGTTGCTTCTCTCCTTGATTAGTTTCCACCCATTACTTCTTGTCCTGCCCTCAGGTGCTTTGCAGAATAGCACTTGACTCCCTCTTCTTTGTGGTAGCCCCTGAGATATTGGAACACTATCATGTGTTCTTCTTTTCATTAAACTAGACCTACCCAGTTCCTGCAACCGTTCTTCATATGTTTTTGCCTCCAGTCCCCTAATCATCTTTGTTGCTCTTCTCTGCACTCTTTCTAGAGTCTCAACATCTTTTTTACATTGTGGCGACCAAAACTGAATGCAGTATTCCAAGTGTGGACTTACCAAGGCATTATAAAGTGATATTAACATTTCACATGATCTTGATTCTATCCCTCTGTTTATGCAGCCTAGAACTGTGTTGGCTTTTTTGGCAGCTGCTGCACACTGCTGGCTCATATTTAAATGGTTGTCCATTAGGACTCCAAGATCCCTTTCACAGTTACTACTATTTAGCATAAAATGTGGTACTATCAAAATAAACAGTTGCTAACCATGCTGAGCCAATGGGACGAGAAAAAGCTTAAACCATGAGTGGTGCAGAAAAGCAGAAGTTAATTAGAGAAGGCAAAGCAAAAGGAGACAGCTAGAACTCCGAAGGTTCAAGAAATGAGATTTGCCTTGCCTACAGATGAGACAAAGTCAAATAGGCATTTATAGCAGGCATCATCTTTAAAGAAAAGACTAACCCTAAATCTGTTCAAAGACTTTACTGCAGCAGAGAACTCTGGCAACATATGCAGAGAATTTAGGTGGTTTCCTAAATAGGGAAACTATTAAAGGAGCAGTAAATGTTCCATTTGTTAATTAAACACAAGGAGACTGCTGACTACAATGGCAAGAGTCACTTTCTTATTTGGGGATGCTTTGCAAGCTAATACCTGTGAAATTTGTTTTGAGTTTATGCATTATATACTGAAATACCTGAATGCTTCAATGCTGAAAATTCAATCACAGCCACTGTTGCTTTGGAAATGAAGGAAAAAGGTAGCATATGGAGATTTTTTTTCCAATTTTCAACCATAGTTTCAGTGTTTCGCATTCATGCTTCTTACATTTCTTTTTTTTCCCCATTTTTTTAAAAAAAAATTATTCACAACCTTAAAATACAAACTCCAAAAAAGGGGCAAAACTAAAGAAGACAAAGAAATAAGTGCATAAAAAGAAAAAAAATCACAAATCTACACATAAATAGTCTCCCCAGTTGAATAGTGATAAGAACATTTCAAGATTAGTTCCTCCCCCTTGTTAAACAGGCTCAAAGTTTATGAAATTTGTTTACCCAACCAATTTGACCTGACATCTATCTACTATATTAAAAAAAAAACATAATAAAAGCCAACAGCAAAGTTAAACTTCAAAGCCCCCTTTAACAATCTATTATTATATTTCACTTGCAGAAAATCCACAATGGCTTCTGATCTACCATAAATCACAATTGTTATCACTGGACCATCCAAGATCAAATATCCTTGATTGATCATGCTCCTTACATTTTATGCAGCTGTGGATTTTCTTTTCCTGTACGGCAACATTGGCAAGTAGACATCCCAGACCTTAATCTAGTCACATCAAAAACACCATAAACACTTCAGCTCATCCTCAGTAGCATGTTAAGTGCCATTGGACCCAGTGGTGGGCTGCTCCTGGTTCGGCCCGGTTCGGCCGAGCCGGGAGTGGCATTGATTGCATGCAAAGCATGTGCGCTTTGCATGCGCTTTGTGGCAGCCTCTTCTTTGTGGCAGCCTCTCAGATATTGGAACACTGCTATGTCTCCCCAGTCCTTCTTTTCATCAGACTAAACATGCCCAATTCCTGTAATTGTTCTTCATATGTTTTAGCCTCAAGCCCCCTAATCATCTTTGTTATTCTTCTTTGCACTCTTTCTAGAGCCTCAACATGTTTTTTATGTCATGCAACCAAAACTAAATACAATATTCCAAGTATGGTCTTATGAAGACATTATAGAGTGGTATTGACACTTCATGTGATCTCGATTCTATCCCTCTGTTAATGCAGCCTAGAACTGTGCTGGCTTTATTGAAAACTGCAACACATTACTGGCTCATATTTAAGTAGTTGTCTGTCATAATCCTTCTGGGTCTTGAGCCTATCTTCTGGAGTGTTGACTATTCTTCCCCTCATCTAAATCATTTATGAAGATATTGAAGAGTATTGGGCTAAGATAGAACATTGACACACCATACTGCATACTTCCCTCTCTGAAGATGCAATTCCATTAAGGACTACATGTTGAATGTGATTGGTCAGCCAGTTGCTAATCCATCTGGTGGTGATGCTGTTTAGCCCACATTTTTCTATTTTATCAAACAGTAGATTGTAGACCACTTGATCAAATACCTTACTGAAGTATTTGCATAGTTGGTATAGTTACCTTGGACCAAGTGATATGTGATCGGGCTGGGGGGATTTTTCTATTAGTCCTGTGTCACAGACTGATCACTTCCTTGCAATGATGAGGTTAACTGGTACCATCAACCATATAAGGAAGAAGGGGCCAATTAAGATGGCCTGCCTAACTGCCGGATGGAGCTGGAAGTAGTAGTATTACAACAACAGATGTTGTGTAATACAACTTTTTTAGGGTCCTGCATAAGGCCTTAAAATTTGATTTTGTGCCCAACCTGGGTTCTGGATGTGGGATAAAGCCCATATCCTAGCTATGTTGATGGGTTGTTTACAATGCTCAGCAGTTATGTGTTTTTATCTTTTGTTTTGTATGTGTCGTGTGTATTTTATTTATTTTTACTGTATGCTGCCTAGAGTCATGTATGTGAGATGAAAAAATAGGATTAAGTTTAAAGAAAATCAAACTAATAAAAACAACAACTAGCTCTAGTACTGACAATGAAAATACTGAAGTGGTAGATACCTTCTTTCTTTTAGGATCAGAAAAGCAGCAGTCAAGAAATACTAACAAAGTAGAATTGAAGGATAAAATATTCAGATGCCACGACATGTCAATTTTTACGAAGTTCAGAATTGTGCAGGCAATGGTTTTCCCTGTGACATTCTACAGCAGGGCACCAGTTCCTGGTGTCCAAAAGGTTGGGGGCCATGCTCTACAGAAGTGAAATTTGGACTTCGAAAAAGCAGGATAAGAAAAATATTGATGTGTCTGAACATTAGTGTTGGAGAAAACTCCTGAGAATATCATAGTTAGCCAAGAAAACAAACCAATCTTAGAACATATCAATCCAGAGTTCTCACTTGAGGCACAAGTGACAAGCTTAAATTATTATGCTTTCATAGACCAAGAGCAGATGCAATCTTCTCTTTTAATAACAGAGTACTGCCCTTTGGTCGGTCCAAAAGGGGCCCTTATAGCAGACTTTTTTATAAAATGAAGCCAAAGGCTTTTTATGGCCCATTAATATTTTCTCAGTAATTGATAGAAGTTCAGTCAGTGGCACAAAACTGATTGTGTTCAGTGGACTTTTTACCCCAAAGGCCACATTCACATTGAAGAATGTGCTGCAAATGAGGAATTTTAAATCACCACCTAGTTTTACAGCCCATTTCCACCCATTAATGGCAACCAATTACCAGTAACTTCTTGATCACAGTTCAGTCTTTTGTTGATTAATCTATGAACTGAATCATTTTGTTTGTTTCAATCTTTAAAAATGTGAAAATAATGGCTCAGTTCAGATAGGAAAGCACTACATATTTCTAACTAATTTATTATACAAATGTGCGCTCCTAAAATAACACTTTAAAATTACTCTTTTATTAAATAGATTTCCATTTGTTTTAACTTTTATGTATCCCAAACAATTAAAGCTTTTAAAATACATGCTATTATAATTTGAACAAACTCTATTTTGGGCTGTTTTGGGGGAATTTTATTTATTTGATATCACTTTTCTTAACTTCCTAAATGTATAGAGGTTAATGTGGTTCTTTAAATCGGAAGAAAAACTTCCATAACACAGAATTTCTGTACACAGATTTTACTGGCATACCCTGAAAGTCAGAGGGACTGAGGCCTATCAGTAGCCTGGATTAATGGTATTTTACTCTAAAATATAATAATATAATAAATAATAATATTTATTATATAAATAATAAATATTATAATAATATTTATTATATAAATAAATAATAATATAATAATATTTATTATATAAATAAATAATAATATAATAATATAATAAATTGATCCCTTCTGTGATGGGAGATGAGCAGGATAAAATGGAGGGTGGGATTAAACACACCATCAGTTTGGGAACAACTCCTATTTCTGATTATTTCCAGCTGACCCCACTCTAACAAACCCCATCCTATCCTTCATGCAGATTTGTATCATGCTCATACAGTAGGCACAAAACATTTGAACAGAGCATTCATTTTCAAAACAAATATGCATATATTGACTAAATAAGGGAAACTGAGATATTCTGGTTATTTTGCACTGGTTCCAAGTTTTCATTACTCTTTCTTCCTGGAAAAGAAATTACTTCAGTTTCCTAAATTGGCAGGCACCACTCATGATTTCTCCATGCCTTAGATACCTATGTTTAGTCTATTGCAGTGCCTTTGTGGCTGTCTCTGAAGAGCATTTGGAAACTTCAGATGGCTCAAATAACATCAGTAGTGGGTGCACCATGGTATATTGCCTCAGTGTGATTGAGTTCTTTTCAAAGTGGAGGTGTATTTAGGTTTGTAAGAATGGCAATTGACACAAGATAATGAAGGCTTTTATGTTTTATAACTATAAATGATGAAGTTATTTACAACAGATATATACACCACAATCTCAATGGCAAGTTTACTCCTAAAATGCTCTCCTAGAGACTATTCCCTTGTAGCTATCCTGTTAACTATTTTACTTCCTTCTGAGCTTATCAAGAGATAACAAAAAAGGGGGGAATGTACTGGATTGACAGCAGTGTGCTCAGCATGGCTTTATACCTTCTCCTGGATCTGGTCAGTCAACCACCACCACCTGGCGGAAGAACCTGTCTCCAGGTGTTGTGACCAGTTCTTTCCCAGAGTACAGGGCTTCAGCCAATGACAGCCAATACCCTTTTACTCATCTAAAGTCTTATATGAAAATGCTGCCTGTAGCCAGCTGATTCCCTCCTTCCTACCTTGGATCTTTGGTGAGGAAATTATCTTCTGGAGGGAAGCCAAGGAAGCCACCCCAGGGCTTTTCTTCTCTGTCTCTGATCACTAATCAATAACTGCTTTGCACCCTCATGTAACTTTACTCTCCAAACTTTTCTTTCCAGCCATTCCGTCTTTTTCTTTCCTCTACTCTCTTATTTCCCTCTCCAATTTTGTGTGAGCAATTGTAAATTAGCATGTCCTCCTAGCAACTGAGCAGGTGGATGTCCACCACCACGCTCAGGGCTCTATTCCCAGCACCTATATACCAGACGTGACCAATGAGACTGCTGTCTCTACATCTCCCCCAGTAGTCCTGACTAACAGCTAGAGCATTGCTGTACTTCAAAATAGAAATGGGCTTTTAGACTGTTCCAGATGGTTTCCATTCCATTAGATCTGACAGAATAGGCAAACTCTTGGTCCCTTTGGTGAAACCAGCTGGGGCTCAGAAGCATGTCTTCTCTGTCATTTTTCCTGCCTTGTTCCTGCCTTCCTGCCTTGACCTCCCCCCAGAGAAATGGATAGGCCTGATCCTACTGGCTTCAGGAACAAGACCTCGGTTTTCCCCAGAAAAAGACCAGGATGCAAATGGAGCTCTAGGCTGGTAGTATGTGATCTATGGGTCTTAAACTTTTTAATAAAACATCAACTTTGTCCTTTCCCCCTAACTTAATAATTGTACTACACCTCCCACCCCCCTTTGTTCCCTGCCAGGAGTTCATTAGTAGTTGGGTAGCCCTATAAATGAGTTAAATAAACAACCAAACATGATTGATCCATGCAAGTGAATTTCCTCTGCATTCTGAAAATGACCAATAATATCACAATAAATCTAAACATGAATAATTTGTGATAGTGCATAAGGCCTATAAACAAAGTCCGTTTTACAAAATTATTAAAATATTCAGGCAAAATCTGTCTCATTAATGGCAACCCAACTAGATATGTTTGTTCCTTTAGAAATATATTAAATATTAAAATAGAGAAGACTAGTTGTTGTTGTTTTCTTTTTTCCTTGCTTGATAAGATGCAAATGAACCATACACCAAATAATTTAATCCCAGGTGCAGCTTCTCAAGTGTGGAATGGATGGACCAGTTACATAAAATTTAGAAAGATAGTTTCTCACATGCAGATCAATCCGTAGCTACCTGCATTTTTTAAAATTCATGCAAAGGATTGCTAGGAAGCTGAGAAGCATTCATTAATATATTTTCAGTATTATGCCTTCATTCATTCCACTCCACAGTAACTCTCAGAACTTATAATTAAAATTTTAAAGAAATGTAACAAAAAACCACATGAGAAAATACAGTTGACAGGAAGAGAAAATAAATTAAATCAGAAACAAAAACAAAAACAAGGGCTCATGCACCATCCTCGCCCAGGGTCTGGGAAAACCACCAAATCTTTTACAGTTTGCCAAAAGTTGAAAAAGTGGAAGCAGTATGGATCTCCATGGAAATACTACTGGAATATGCCCAGCTGACATCACAATATGGGTGGAAACATATGGAGACAGGCATTTCCTCAAGTAGCCAGGCCCAAGTAATAATTTTGAACATGCAAGAATGAACAGTACCACTAATTCATAATCAATGCTAACATTCTCAAGATAGCTGGATCTGACCTCTGCCAGTGACTATGTCTCTCAAATGGTCACCATTAATGGTCACCATATAGAAGTAGCATAACATTGTACTTGTGTAAACATGGCATACATCTCCTGCTATTTCCCAGAAAAGTATTTATCATTTCATTTGATTGGCACAATATTCTCAGCTCTATATTTCTGGGAAAATGTTGCCATTTTCTAGGCTGAGCCTTAGGCAAGTACATTTCAGTATCATCTCCAAAGAGGCATAAAATGTCTGTGTGGCATGCTCTTTACTTCGCTTAAGAGAAAAAGAAAACTTTTGTTTTTTGTGTAAAGTTTCCAATAATGTATCTGGTGTTGAGACACGCAAATGCCATAACTCGGGAGCACCAGGAATGTAGACTGCACAAATAAAAGATAGGTGTTGATATTTCAGCTAAGTCAACCCACGTTCCTACAAACAGAATAAGAAAGTAGGAAGGGGACTCTTCCTGTTCATTGACATTGCCTCAAAATCAATATTCTCTTCCATGATTTATTGTGTACACTTGTCTGAATAGAAGTGCAATGTGAAAAGAGAATATTTTTTTTTCTATCACCTCCATGTTGGGGGCTGATAAACCTAGAAACTACTGGCCGGAAATTAATGTTCCTGCCTGATCAAATCCATGTATATTTCTCTTTTGTATCTGCATAAGAAAATGGGGAGGAACGGGAAGCCTTTAAATGCATCATTCAATAGATACCCCAGGATTAAATAATACTGGCAAGATTTTGTCATAAATGAGAGAATAAAATTCAAAAGTGAGGATCTAAAATAAACCAAAGAAGTTATTTTTCATTTTGCTTGACTTGTGCAATTCACACAATCTTTCTTTTGCACCCATATTTATTGTTATATTAAGAATTGCTGGATAGTTTTGTGATTTCTTGGCACTTACATTTACTCTGGGCAGAATATCAATGTGATTAGACAGGCTATACTGCGTGATGTTGTCTGGGATTCTATTAACTACATGTGAGAAAGTGAATGGGTCTCTTGGCAGTCTGTGATTTGAGGCTTTTTCTGGCATATCCAGTGAGTGAATGGGTGAGTTATTAAATCAGAGAAATTGTCAATCATCATTGAGGGAGAAAGTAATGGTGAAGAAGAAGACCATAACCTTACCCTAGATCCAATGGTTTATAATAACAACCATCCTGCCTCCAATCTTGCCTTCCCAAATCTCACAGGTGTTCCAGTAAGATAAAATGGTTGATGATATTGAAAGCCATTGAGGAGTCTAATAACCAAAATCTCTTAATGTCCCTTGATATCATTAACCATAGTATCTTATCAGGTTATCTGAGAAAGCTGGAGGTTAAAGGCACTGTTTTGTAATGGTTCTTCATTCTTCTCCTATCTGAGTGGGTAGTTTCAATTTGTAGTCATTGGAGAATAGCAATGAAAGATTTATTTATTCTAGTGCAGGATACCTCAGGCCTCAATACTTTCCACCATGCTACCTAGTATCGATATAAAGCTACTAAGAAATATTATCTATTGATTTTCAGCTGTAGATTGCCACCTCACTTCAACTGGGAATGATGTGGAAACTGTCAGATCTGGATAGGGCAAAAAAGCTTTGAATAAATCCTTCCTAGACTGAGTTACTATCCATCAGATTAGTTCTGGTAGTTCTTGAAAGGATCACAGTCCCCATGAAGTAGTTGGTGCATAATTGCTGTATCTAGATGCCATAAAGTCATATCTTTGATTGTATATTACATTCATATTTCATTCATAATTAAATCTACAACTTCATTTCTCTACATGCATTCATCAACTTCAATCCATCTTTATTCATATCTATTATAGCATTATGTTTTCTCAGCACATAATACCTATTTTACTTTCATTCATTGCTGCTCTTTAACATTTATTCCTTTTACATGACAAGAGTTATCATGTTATCAAGCCATGTGCCATAGTTATCACCAAATAGCCCCTTTTTAAAATGTTAATAGCTTTGGTTATTTAAGGATCTCACATTACACTTTTTAGAAAAGTAGAAAAGGTGTAGAAAAGGTGTAAATATGTATGACTAGTCAATGCCACATGCAGATTTCCATCTAATAGTAAAGACAGTATTCCTACTTTTGGTACATATCTCCTACAAGGCAAAAACAAAGCTATATGGGTAATCTGTAACATCCATCAAAATTCCAAAGAAAAATTCTGGTTTATGATATTAAAAATGATGCCATTTTTAAAAAATTGGCTAGATATGATATACTGCACATAGAAATTCATATTAATATTTCTTAAATAAAAAATGAATGTACATTAATGTCCAATGATATTACATTAATTGGGATTATGTACTGTTAAATATATGAGTTTAAAGGTGGTGGGTGCAGCACTGCAGTGGTGATAAGTGCAGCATCGGAAGACTTGAAAGAGCAAGTTAGGGTTAGATTGTCATAAAGAAAATGTATCTATGCAGTCACTAAGAATCAAAAACAACTTCATGGCACATAGTCAATTGATTAATTAATTAACTCTTAAAATTAATTATAAATATTAGAGTTATACACATTGTTAAAATTATTTGGAATGTGTGCTTCAGATTGTGTGAAAACGTAACATCTCTCTTCTATTCCTTCATACAGCACACAGCACAGATATGCACCGCTCTCCAGCATGATTATGGGCTCTTGCTGGTTGAAGTAAAGATGCAATGAGATTCCATGAAGGAGTCAAAAAATTGTAAATTTCCTGAGCAGTTAAAGCAGGTCTGTCAAACTGGCGGCGTGCAGCCCAGATGCGTCACGCACAGGCCACGCCCACCCCGGCTCCACAAAGGTAAAAAACATCATGATATGTCATAATATGTCATGTGATCAGAAAATGTTCTGCTCATAAAGAAGCTAGAAGGACCAAAATTCTCCTTCTGATAATTGAGGACAAAAATGTTCCTGAAGTCTCAAGGTATCATGTTTGCATTGGACAAAGAGAAATCCAGACAAACAGGATAGGAGCAAAGATCCTGGGACACTGAAACTCACAGAGCAGTTGACAAGATCTGCCTGGTTGTGAATGACTTCATTATTGTGCATTTAGGTTTTAGACATTTGTTAAATCCTCTCCCACTTACATGAGAAAAGAACCAGGTTCTCCAATGTGTATTGTTTCAGCAAACTCTCCAACAAATATCTAGAGAATAGAAGGAATATAAACCTACATATAAATCAAATAAAATATATTTTGAGTGGCTAAATAGGAAGAAATGCTTTCATTTTAAATTTGCTCCCAAGAAGTTAATAAGTTATGATGTAGAATTGAAAGAGCAGGTATTAATTTTGTGATAAATTGCTTTCCAGACTTAACTTTTGGTAATTTTGAGAGAGAAAAACGTAACTTAATTTAGAATATGCTTTTATGGCAAGAAAAAATAATGGAAATGTTTCGCATGCCGTGACTCAATTTTCCTAGAAAAACTAACAAGGCAAACCTGTAAGTTTGTATTCTAGCACTAATGACTCATCTCAGCCCAATACAAGAAAAGGCCAGAAAAGATGTGAGAAGAACTGGGTCATCTGATGGCATCTATTTTGATTCTAATTTCATAAAGGGAATAGATGTTTTTTTTTGAATTGAATGAGTTTAAGTTTGGCATTTACTTGGCATACGAACAAAAGATCACTGGAGTCAGAAGAAGCTTTGTAAAATCTTTTGTGCATTAGGCAAATGAGAGAAGTTCAGTTTAACAATTCAAGATGCTTAATATTTGCCAGATCTAGAGTTACCGGTAAGTCTGCTCTCAGTAAATTGCAAGACAGATAAAAGAATACGATATAAATTTTGAAGGCAATAAATGTACACAATGAATTTTCTCTAATCAAAAAAGTTAATTTTTCCATTTTAGTGAGATGTGTCAATTTCACCAACAATTCCACAATAGTAAGTAGTGTCCAATCTTTTCAATTCTAAACATATAATAATCTCGCTGCAATAATCATATAGAAAATCCTAAATGTCAATGTAAGTACATAGCAACTTAGCAGGGATGAGAAAAAACTTTGCAATCTTGGGCTCATCTGACACTTTGATGCAACAGTGGCAAATTAGATTAATCAATATTCTAGCATAGAAAAGCTACTTCCAACCTAAAAATCCATATTTATTGCTTTATGGCTTCCATCGTAATACAGTTCCCTTACATTTGATTTAGGTCCATGTACAGCAGGTTTTTATGTCCAGAAGTAAGCTAATTGATGCTATGGAGAATCTCACAATCAGGGGATGAAAGCAAAGGCCTTTTCCTGTCCAATAACACCTATGAGTCTTATTTGATTCATAGAGAGAGCTCCCAACAGTTAATCCCAACCTTGTGTTTTGATTACAACTCCCGCCATCTCCAGGCAACATACCATAATTTTCAGAGTATAAGACACACCTTAGTTTTTGGAGAGGAAAATAAGAAAAAAGCTGATTGGCAGGTTGATCGGCCTCCCAGAATAACCCCAATCAGCTGTTCCCAGAGGTGAATTTTAGCAACAGGTTCTTTGGTTGTGAGCTCTGTGTCTTGCTTTTTTTTGCTTTTTTTCCTGCCTCTGAAACTTCTGAAATAGAGCTTCAGAAAAAAAGCCTCTGAAGCTCTGTTTGGGGGCTTCTTTTCTGAAGCTCTGTTTGGGGGCTTCTTTTCTGAAGCTTTGTTTCTGATGCTTTTTTCAGCCTCTGAAACGTCCGTTTGAGAAGCTGGGCGGGGCTACATTGGAGTATAAAACGCACCCAGATTTTCACCCTCTTTTTGGGGGGAAAAAGGTGTGTCTTATACTCCAAAATATACAGTAATTTTTGAAAAAAATTAAATTAAGGTTTATTTTAAAATAAACCTTATTAAGGTTTATTTATATCTATAGCATTTTACGTATATCAGTAAAATTCAGCAGTGGGGGAATGCTACATGTGAATACATCGGAACTATATGTACCTTGTTTTATTCTAGCAATGACAAATAACACATAATCAAAATAAGGTCATACTTGATGTCATGTTTAGATTCTAAACCAAAGCACTACCGAGCTTTTTCCTGCAGATTTTTTTTAAAAAAACCTCTAGGGGATTCCAGCCAGGCTAATCATTAGTTTAACATAGTATTTCGCTTATTTAATTAAATCTTTGGAAACCATGGGAAGTACATTAGTGACATGAATATCAAAACAGGAAGGATATGACTGCCATAACTTTTGGTTGCTGGAACCTAAAGGAACATATTGTCTAAATAATGAAAGAGTGGTCTGTTATATTAATGAGATAATTTATAATAGCTACAGCTATAAAGAACAGAACAGTAGAACGTGGCTAGCATATAATATGAATCACTGAAAAATATAATATTTAGCCTTTTTAGTATACCTATTATAAAGACTTCTTTGCATTTTTAGATATAGAACCAAGATGCTTTAAAAATCATAAATAGCCAAAACATGTATTTGAAATGTGCATCATTCTGCCATTCATGCTAAATAGAGGTGTATTTTGTCTGTCAAGTGAGCAGCTGATGGCTAATCTAGCTTTGCAATAAAAAATAAGTCCCAATCCTGCAAGATTCTTGAGCAAGTTTACTAATACCAGCAGGAGAAACTAAGCATTTTACAAGACATTTTACACCCTATTCAGTTGTAAAACTAGCATAAATATGTATCACAAGACTGATTAACCATCCATATTCAGCACTTCGTGTTTCACCCATATCATTTGAATGTTGATCATGTGAATTGATCCCCTTGTGAAAATATCTTATTTGAATAGAGAAATGTAAGGTCCATATTTTAGAGTTCAGCTCTTCGATCTCACTTGAAGAATCCTTTACTTCATATCTCATCCAACAATTAATCTGTTTGTGAGAGTGAATCTTCAGATGTGCATTCACTCATCAGTCTCTCTAAAGCAAACACAAGGTCTGCGGGCCAGATCCGGCCCACAGTGTGGTCGGATCCAGCCTGTGAGGCTGTCCTGGAAGATGTAAGGGGACAACCTACGTTGCTTCAGCCCAGTCTACCCAATGCCAAAAGAAAACTTTGGGCCAGTGTGGCTTCAGCCCAGTCTACCCAGTGTGAAGAGGAAACGTGCCAGCAGTTTGGGGAGTGGCATCAAGCTAGCCACGCCCACCCAGTTGGCCACATCCAGTTGGTGGCATCAAGCTGGCCTCACCCACCCAGCCAGCCACACCCACCCAGTTAGCCATGCCCACCCGGCCCCGAGGTCAACCACAGCCCTGATGAAATTGAGTTTGACACCCCTGCTCTAAAGCATAGGTGTCAAAGTCACAGCGTCCTGTTGCTGTCATGTGATCTTTTGTGACGTTTTCCCCATTTGTGGAGCTGATGTAGGCATGGCCTGTGTCTGAGGCATCCAGCCCACAGGCCGCCAATTTGACACCCCTGCTCTAAAGAGTGAGAATGTTTATATTTCAGTAGAATAGGACAATGTTTTTCCTGTCCAACTTTCAGTCCTTGTTATCTGCAGTTTTCTTATTGACAGAAGGTAATCACATTATAAGCATAGTGGCAGCTAGTGCATCTCACAAAATGGGTGTCTGAACTGGTGTAAGATTCTAATGACTGACTGAAAAGTGAGTGACACAATGGCATGTCTAGGCAGGCTCACCATTTCTTGCACTATTGCATTCTGTACCAGTTTAAGTTTCTGTAGGGTCTTCTCTGTGTATGGGACATTGAAATAATTGAGCTGTGAAGTGATAAGGATGGAAGTGACTGTTTGGAGGACAAACTAGTGAAGTTGCTCAAAGGCACTCATGGCCACAGCTGCCACTTGTTCTTTGAGCATATGCTGTGATTCCATGAGGATCCCCAGATTGTGCACTACTTCTAAATGGAGAAGTGCAACCCCATCCATGAGAAAGGATGGAAGGTTCCTTACCTACCAGAGTGGATAATACTGCATTTGATGGCCAAATGATCAAATTTTTATAGAAACAACCCATATCCTAATGAAAATAGCTTACTCTTGAATGTAGGACACAGATCAGCCATGCACAGAAGAAATTGAGATATAAAGATAACCTCCACAGTTTAGAAGGGTATGATTGTTGTTTGAGAATGCATAGGTGATCTTGCAAGCAAATAAAGCCAATTTGTGTAATGTGCTTTCTCTCTTTTTCACATTCAAGCATTTTTGGGTTTATATGGGGCCAAAGACAAGTTACAGAACTGAAAAGATAATTGGGGGAGGGGATGAATAAAAGAATCCCAAGGAACCACCATCTGAAGAGAGTAAAACAGCTTGGTACAGCTGCCAAATAGGCAACGGTTAACTGAATTAACTACTGTCCAGGTGCAAACTGATTGAGAAGTAGGAGAGAGTAACTTCCCTTAGTGAAACCATCTTAGACAGAAAGATAATAAACTTGGTGGGAACATTTCAGATAGTAGGGTTGATTGCCTGATAACAAAAGGCAGCCAAAGGCCAAAAAAACTGTTTTTCCACTTTCTCAGCTTAGAACCATTCTCTCTTTGAGCCCCAGAGATTCTAAGCAATTCCCTGATCCACAACCCAGCTGTTCCATTCAATAATTCATGCAGTATTTTTAAAACATGTAATGGGATAAGAAGGTAAGTGTGCAAGTATTAGTGATCCTAACACTTCTATAAAGTAACTATGATACCTGGACAAAGAAAGAGTTGAAGGCATTTTAACCCTGGTTATTTCAATGCTGGGGACACAAGGCATTGTAGAAGTTCATGCTAATGTAGACAGTGCGATGTATGAGTAAGCTGAATGTGTGCACACATGTGAATATGTTTTAAAAACATTCTTTTAAGACCAATCTCTTGCTTTTTTGAACAGATGGAGCTACTGAGGTTGGGAGTATCTAGGCCAGAATTTTAAATGCTATGTACTCATGATTCACATTTTAATTTGTATACATGGCGTGGGAAGCTTCTGTAGCTTAGAAGGCCACACAAATAAATATAACTCAGTTTCAAGGTCATGGCTAATTTTCATATTGTGACTGCAGTTGACAAATTGAAATATTATAATAAAAAATGAACACACACACACATACTTTTATGGCACCAATGCTGAAAGAAACAAAATTCTAAACTCCATGAGAGGAGAGGAGTGGTTGCAGAAAAATCACCATGAATTCAACAGTTTCTGATCATGTTGGAAGTCAGCAGATTGTGAAAGGTTGGAGGATCTGCTTTCAGGGAAACCTATCTCACTAACTTGGGACACTTCCATACCACCAACATTTTCATCCCTCTGGTCCTTTGAAGCAAATTAAAAGTGATCTGTGATTCTCCTCACATGTGTGGACTTGAAATAGTGAGTCAAGGAGAGTAAATTGCTGTCCCATCTCCTGGGCATTTTGTATTCAGTTTTTCCCTTTTCTTTACTGCAGGAAAGTTTCTCCTTTAAATTGACAAAACACTTGTCAATTTCAGTCCTGCTCAATTTCAATAACATTGCTATTAAGCTTAGAAGATCTACGAAGATGGATGAGAATAGAATTCCTGTGTAGTTAATGAGATTCAGATGCTTATTTTCTTGCACATCAAATGAAATTCAAATAAATATCTTTTAATTAGAAACAAAAGACCTCACTGCAAGATTTTCAAACACCCTAAAATAAATGGGAATGGTAAAATTCTTCCTTTCTACTTTGTCATCATGTGGAAAGTCTGCCAGAAGTTACAGACATCTTGAGCAAAGCATTTGAGAACCCATATGAAGGAGATCCAGGATAAGAGATGCACTAGTGGAGGCTTCTGAAACTGATGATCCAACAAACCAAGCACAGCCAACAGTGTGCACTGCAACTTGCTAAATGTATTACCATCATCCTTCTTCACTTTCCTTTTAAAATACCAAATAAGGGAACAATATTGATTTATGGAATTTTTAAAGCTGGCAAGCTATATTCATTTGAAGTAGATGAAAAGTCCTGCAGTTGTACACTAGAGTATAGAAGAGCCTACAGACTTTCAGGATGTTGCAGAAAATCACAAATCATATCTTACCAAAACAATTCACCTGAACAAATTCAGCCAAGGCAATTGATGAACCACACCAGTATTAAATGAGATGACAGGATGTTAATTAGAGAAACAGCCACTGTAGACACTAAGCTGCATGTCAAGAAAGAACCCCTTTCCTTTTTCTTCTGCCTGCCTATCATTTATTAATTTGGTCTACATGGACACACCGTGGTGGTTTGCTGCCGGTAATGAGGCACTGATCTGATTTTTGAAGCAAACCCTATTCCCCTTCAAATCTCTCCTGTGCAATTGTCACAGCATAAACATCACCAGCACAGGTGGTACAATATGTAGTAGAAAGCCTTAAAGCACCTGAAAAATGAAGCTGAAGGTAAGGGAGGGGCACAATACTTAGTCTGCTGGCATCGAGGGCTGTATACAGAGAGAAAAACTTGACTACCAAGTCCCCATGTTAACATAGAATATGTGAATGGCACCTGTGTGACATCTATGTTTGCAAATACATAATAATATATTAAAAATCTGTAACTTATTTAAAAAACCCTGAGAAATAATAAGTCTTATTCAAGCATTCCTGATAGGATTACAATGCTCCCCTGTCTTAACTATATGTATAAAAGCCAAATGCCACTCACTCATCACAAAATCTCCAGAACGGTAAAGCCTACAAACTTGAAATTTGGCACGTATGTTCCTCTTGGTTTCTAGGTGTTCACTAAGAAAGGATTTTTCGAAATGACCATCAGATCATTAGTATTTCATATACAGTATTATATTCACACGCTCTGATGCTAAGGAGTTAGATGTTCTACTTCCCCTCCCCACCTGAAAGGAACTCTGTCCCAACTGCCAGTTGCCTTATATTAACACGCTTTGATGCTAATCCTTCGCTAAACCAGGCCTGGGCATAGCCAGCACATGTTTCATCTGGCCTGTGGGCTGGAATAACAACATGGAATAAATGCTATGGAGTTACACATTCTACATTAAGTTCAGGCTTTAAGTGACAATTTATCATGCCCGATCACATAGTTTCGTAGTGAAGCACGGGCATCCAGTTAGTCTCCTCTATGAACCAAAAATGGGAAATTGATTTTGCTCTGTGGATCAAAGCCCTGGGCAACTGATATCCAGTGTGCTTTTACCATCCACAGTCTCAGGGTCAAAGGAACACGATTCCTCTCCATACAACAGCAAAGATTTTTCGATAGTTCTCTTTTAAAACAATGGAGCCCATTTTAAAAACTTATTGCAGTGCAAGGCAAGTAATTTTCAAGCATTTAAGCATTAGGAGAGATAATGAAAAAACACTATGCTGGCTTGGAAATTGGAGAGCACATTTCTGGAGAGAATTCCACTGCAGAAGACTGACCTACCTCAGTCTCACCACTATAGATGTTCATCCCTCCAGGCATGGATGACAACATAGCTGTCCAAAAAGAACATGAGGCAAGAGATTGGTCCTTGCTTTTCTCCTTACAATTAGTCTTGGCTACATATCCAAAAAAATCAGATATCATCTATATGCTTGAGGAGTTTCCTTCAGTCCTTAGTGCCTGAGCAAATGATAAGGCTCTACGGGAGCTGATGTCCAAAATAACTGCAAAGCACCAACCTTTCACCTGTATAACTTTGGAATTTATCACAGCTTGTGAATAAATCCATATTAGATACCAGACCAGAAGAAGAAAAGCAAGGGATTAGAGTAGATAACTTTATCAATAGTTAGAATTCTTAATTCTAACTAATTAATTTAGAATTGTTAATTAATCATTGTAAATGAGATCTCTTCACCATTGTGCAATCATGTGGCTGATTTGTACGTTCAGTTCATAATTCAGCCAGTTTTAATATTTCAGTTATTAAAAAATGCATAGAAATATGGGCTGAACAATAAGGTGCACTGTACTTTTTCTAACACTAACCCCAACATAATGTAGAGGTAGGAATGTAAAGCTTGAAGCTGAGATCGCCTGGTAATAAATTTCCAACCAGCATTAGTTTGGTAATTGGCATTGGGCAAATCATTGACACCCTCAGTTCAACTTATCTTGAAAACATTTTCCATAATATAAGCTTGGTTAAT
This sequence comes from Arizona elegans, assembly GCA_022577455.1. Lineage (NCBI taxonomy): Eukaryota > Metazoa > Chordata > Lepidosauria > Squamata > Colubridae > Arizona > Arizona elegans. The sequence goes on along the minus strand of JAKOOJ010000002.1, from coordinate 103,927,489 downwards.
ATGACATGAATTGAATGCCATCAAGGAAGGGTGGAATGCTAGTGGGATGATGAAGCCCTACAACTGTTTTCTTGCACAATGAGTTAGAAACATTGGAAGCTGTTTTATACTAAATTTGATCCCTATGCTCAGCATTTTCAACACTGACCAGTTTGGATGACACTGAACTCTGCAGGAATTTTTTTCCCAGTGTTACCCAGAGATGAGTTGGGGGGCGGGGTCATTCAAAACCATTTGTTCTCCATTGAGAAATGGGCTTTCCCTAGTGATCCATTAATGCAGTTAGCTAGCAGTTACCATCAGGCAAACTGCAAGGCAGATCTCCAATGTATAATTAAGGTGATAATAAAGCTAATTATTGGATGCCAGAAACCATTCCCAGCTCCTCCTGCATCCTGGAGGCTATGTGTTTTTGGCCAAGCTAAGAAACAGAGTTCCAGTCCATCTCCTAATATAATATAATAAATTCTATTAAGGTATTATAGAATCAATATAGTCATAGACTGAATGATTCAACCCACTTTAAAAATGGTCTTCTTTGGAATCAGATTAGAATTAAGACCATTTTTATCCTTATTAGTTGTTCCTCTTGGGAAGTCTGGCATCTGACTCAATAGCCTTCAGGAAAATAACTATATTACAATTAAACTACTTACTAACTAAGCTGTAGATGGAAAGCTGAGGATATGAATACTGTCTATGCTTTTCAGTCCCTAAATGGGACTGAATGGGGAATGGGAATGTTGGGCATATTTGTCTGCTGTATATAAAAAAGCTGCTCAGAGTCCCTCGGGAGTTGGGCGGCATAGAAATGCGATATTAAATTAAATTAAATTAAATTAAATTAAATTAAATTAAATTAAATTAAATTAAATTATTAAATTAAATTAAATTAAATTAAATTAAATTAAATTAAATTAAATTAAATTAAATTAAATTAAATTAAATTAAAATTTGCTGGGAGAGAACACCAGGCCCAGACTCTTCAACTTCCATCAGCCCAAGCTAACATGACTAGTAGAGAAGGATTTTATGAGCCCAGAATACCTGGAAGGTTCCAGGTTACCCACTGCTCTAAAACATACTCCAGAATCCTTTGAAATGTGTAGGTGTTCAGAGTAGACTTGGACACATGCTAGTCATTGACTTGGTACAGTGGAACTTTTGGCAAACCTTATGAACACCAGAGAGGAAACTTGACTGTTGCAAAGAGATATGTTATGCTGGAGAAGAGGAGAAGCAAGAGAAAAGTTAAGTCTGGCTTAATTATCCTATTTATAAATTAATCTGGAGAATTGCTTTAGCAGGTTTTCAAGATTCTATTACATTATCCTATGAATAATAAAGATCTTCCCAAATATTTAAATGGTTCTTGCCTTCTGAGTTTACCAGTGTCACAAGGATTGACATGTGGGAATTTTATGTAAGTCTGAAAAGCACTTTAGCATGGCATCAACTGTTTATCCTGCAAAATTCTAATTCCCATGACATGGCATATAAGAGCAACAGCTAACATTGTACAACCGGACTTCACTAAAACTCCCATTTACTGTCCTCCCTTCCTGCAACCTCTCTCATATACAGATTTATTCTGATTGGTCCCCACTCCATACTTTAGACCACATTTTCTAGAGTATGATAGGGGAGGGAGGGAGGTATGAGAAGACACCGTTTGCTATAGTTCCTAAATACAGATATCAAACACTTGGACAATGTGTAAATATTCTGAGAAGAATTGGAGAATTGTCAGGATGACAGTGCACAATCACAATGAGAATATTTGGGAGGATTTTGTGATGGAACATTAGCCAAGCCAATTTTTCTTATTTCAGCTGAACTAGTTTAGCAAAATAATCAAGGTGTTAGATATAGATTGGAGAGGTCCAGGTCAAGTCCTCATTAGTCACAGAGTTCATGAGTGAGTCTGACCAGTCACCATGTCTCTGTCTCTGTCTCTGTCTCTCTGTCTCTGTCTCTCTCTGTCTCTCTCTCTCTCTCTCTCCATCAATCTATCCTTCCAAGCAATAAACTTGTAAGCTACTCAATCACATAAGAGCCCTAAGCAATTTATATTTTAAGATTAAAAACTACAATACAATAAGATATTAATCCAATCTAATATCAGACAACCCACCCTGCCTTAAGAAACTGTTGCTCTGTATTGAAATCAGGGAAGACCACTATGAATGCTATCTTGAGCAACAACAAAACATAAATGCCAATCACTCAGTCAATGAAGACTCTTCCTCCCCGCCATGCTGTTCTCTCTCCCATTTGCCAATGCTCTGAATCTAGAGCAAAACAGAGCAGCTGAGGGACATCAGAGAAGGCTCCTTGTTCTCTTATTTCTTGAGAGAACAATAGGGGAGGAGCTATGCTAAAATCACCTATCAAGATCTGGAGGCCACACTCAGCTGCCAGGCATCCAGTTTCCAAATATTATAAGTATTTACAAGCTTACTTAAAAGTATGGCCAGACTCTTCAGGGGCTACAGAATGCAACTTCATCCCCTGTTGCTTAGCAATGCTTAATGTAGGGAGGAAGCAAAGATCTGAGATCCTGTTTGGTGGAATTCAGGAGTCTGAGGTGAGAAGGCTTATTCTTTCAGCTTCAGCCTTGATGTATTCAAGGGAGAGCTGCCATGGAGACACTCTCTCTCATGGTGGGTAATCTTCAGCAAGCCATGTTCAGCACAACTGATACGGTAGGTTCTGCGACCTCTGTGGACATGGCATGAGGATAAGACATTCTCAGGCAGCTTTTCAAAAAGAAAAGGCATTTGTCAGAATAAAACATCTACTAACAATCAACAATTGAAATAATGGACATAAAAAGTGATGTATTGAATGTATACAGTTGTGTTAAAATGAAACTAACCTTTAGATGACTCTAACTGTTAACTGTGACAAAGTGAACTTAATTTTTAGATGAACCCAACTGTTTTTGAGGGAAATTTAAAACATTTATATTTGGGCGGGCTTTTTCTAGTTCTATGATTGGTTAAGGCCCTGTGAGCCTACAGTATAAATAATTGCATTTGCCTGCAGTTCCTCAGTTCCCTTTTTGAGTCAATAAATACTGTTGCAGTTATGCTGGTCTGGTTCTTGCCTACTGAAGCCCATTACACAATAAAAAGAACCATGGCCCACACACCTCAGAAATCTGAAACAATGGTTCTGAAGTATGGATATACAAACCTTTATCCCTCCAGGGCAACCCATTTCAATAGAGGATAGATGTAGCCTAGATATCAGAACCCAATTCTGGGTTATGTTTGAGAAAAAAAGGACAAAATAAATAAATACACAGCAGTTGTAATTTCTTTTCTATACCTTTTGGCCATAACTCAAAAAAACCTTGGTTACGTAGGGAAAACCTGGCTAGAAGAAAAACACACATAAACCCTACGAAGAAGTAAGAAAATTGATACTGTACCTTTACAGGGAGGATACATGAGATATGGGTGTGGCCTACTGATGAAAGCAAATGAGCTAGAAATGGATCTATTTAGGTCTCCCACCTAGCAGTTAGAGCTTGCTAGCTGTTAGAAAAGAAAAAAGCCCAGAACCGAGTAGATGTGATTCTACTGAGCTGGAGCTACAAAAAAAAACCTTGGTTACATAGGGAAAACCTGGCTAGAAGAAACACACACACACACACACACACACACACATAACTTTCTCTTGCTGCAACTATTCAAATTGCAGAATATACCATAACCACTTTATAATAATAAGAAATAGAGTGAACAGTAGAATGCCTGTATGAGATTTTTGTGCATTCCGTCCAAGATATTACCCAACTGCCACTCTTCAGGTACAGAACTTTAGTCAAGCTCATTTAGTTTAGTTATTTTCCTAAATGTGTCTTAAATTTATTTTATTTGATTATTTATATCCTACCTTTATTATTTCTACAAATAACTCAAGGTGGCAAATACATCCAACATACCTTCCTCCTCCTGTTTTCCCCATAACAACAACTCTGTGAGGTGAAATTTGGGTTAGTCCAAGTCTTGCAGCAACAACAAATTATTATTTCTATTTATACCATTACTTAGTGGTATTAATTCAACATTCAAGGACCTGGGACAGAGAAAAACCTATTTCAGAATAAGAACTTGTCTTTAAAGATCCTGCATGCTCTTCCTAATTATACTATCATTCTTACAAAAATGGATAGAAGTTTTCCTTTTCAAAATGCTATATGATATACAATATACTTGAGAAACTGTCATCCCGGGGGGAGGAGGGCTCAAGTAGGGAATTAGCTTAGACTCACTACATAAACATGAGGGACCAAGGTCCAACACTTCCAACACTTCCCAAATGCCTCCAACTTTATCTAGTCTTTCCCAGGTGAAAGCTGCCAGTCTGGGGAGATTCCTGTACTATAGGCAGGAAACAATAAAGTAGCTAGTTCAAACTTTACACGTATGGGTCTGGTTGTTCACGTCTGACAGAGAGACTGGTTTATCCTAAGACAAAACAATCAATGCAATGAATGCAAGATTCACTAGAATGACTGAGATTTGCTCAACAAGGTTTTTAACCGAGGCTTTTCCTGTATGGACATATCAAGGACTAAAACTAGGGCCTATTTACTTACTCATGCTTAGCAAAAAAAAAAAAAAAAAGCTTATCCACAAATGAAATGATAACCTAGGTACATAAACTGTGTTATTTAAATTGGAATAGCAGGATTAAAACTAAGTGAAACTATTACATTCTGGGAAAAATTATCTGAAAAAGTTGAATTTTAATGAAAGGGTGGAAAGAGAAAGCTCAGAGGTGGGAAAGATGTTCCCATGCCCTTCTGTACCAAAGGAGCCCATTTGGCTATTAATCTCTCTCAGACTCTTATCTCAGGAAGAGAGAAGACCTAAACTATAGGATCCCCTGCTAATTTTTCAGGATGAGAAAGGCAGTCTTTGAACTCGGTTTGGTACTTACTCCCATTCTTTCCGCCTTGCCTGTGGTGTGCTCTGCATTTTATGAGCTTCATGAGCCTTGATGATATCTCGCTGTTCAATCAGTCCGCCTCGTCGGCGTTTGATGACTTCAGGGCTCACAGGGATGAGTTGGCTTTGCCCTAGATCAAAGGTGCTGCTACCATCCAAACCCAGAGTGGATTCTCTCTCCTGTGATCGCAACTCATAGAGAGCATCAAAGCTGGTAGTACGTGAGATGAGGTTGTCTGGCTCCAGTAAGCTACAGGAATGAGCAGGCTGCATCAGACCCAGCCGGTGCTTCCGCCATGCTTCTTCCTCTGGTAGTGCCAGCACATATCTTTGGGTTCCACTGCCCAGCTCAGTGGTGGTTCCTCCAGGAGAAAAAGAACCTGCCTCAGAGAGCATGTGAGCACTTAGGGAACATGTGCCAAGGCTGAGCATCATGAATACCATTCAGGAACATCACTCTAGAAGAGGCAAAACAAGGGGAAAATAGTTACTGACAAGTTTCTTCCTATGGTCTAGTTTAAATGGGAGAAGAAAGACTATACACTGGGTGAGATTCTACCAGTTTGGACTGGTTCAGGCAAACCGGTAGCTCTGACGATCAGCTGGGAGCAAACCGGTTCGCCCTGACAATCAGATGGGCCCACCCGCTCACCCATGCTATTTTCCTACCTTTATCTTCTCAGCTGATTCGCGCGGCAGAGCAGATTGCCTCGCCTCAGCTGTGTTTCTCCTTCGAAGAAACACGGATTTCTTCAAACTGTGCACACACGCACAACGTACATCAGGCACACCTGCACGCAAGGCACACACACACACACACACACACACACACACACACACACAGTGGACGCAATCACCGAACCGGTTGTTAAACCGGGAAGATCACACCACAACTATACGTAATAGAGACTATCCTCTGAAAAAGCTGCCTGTGTGTGTTTTACCCTTTTAAAAGCCAACATAACCTAATAAATGAACAAGATCAGAACCTGGTTGTTAGAAGGAATGTGGGGCGTACTTATTTCACACCTTCCTGTAATATCCTGTGAGATGAATTTCAGCCTGAAAGTGATTGTGACATAATATTCAGGCCCTACAGGCACAAGCATTTCAATCTATTGCAAGTAATGCAGTGGATGAAAATCCTACATGCAAAAAGTCTCAACTCCCATTCAATTATAGCTTTTTTAAAATACTGCTAGTTTGTGCAGGAAAGACTGAAGAGGTGGGTTTGCAGTCTGACTCAATGTAAGGTAGCTCCTTATATTTCCATAATGTTCCTAGCAGGAAATGATGGGATTTTGTAAATGCCATTCGGGCATCTCATGCATAATCTGTATTTTCTGCAAGGTCAGATCCTTCAAGCAAGGTATCCTTTTTGAATCTCTGTCTAGATGAAGTGGATAATGGAAATGGACATCTCTGTTTCTTGGTTACTCCATGTAAGAAGTGGACATGGAATTGTAGTAGAAGGAGATACGCTCACAAATATCTTATTTTTATTTCTCACACACACATTTTCGAAATTCTATTTAGATATTCCCAATTCTGCAGTTTCCACAGTGTTAATCTATGAGCTCAAATATTCCCATTCAAAATCACTGTTAGACATCTTGTTTGGGAATTATGGAAGTTATGCAACAAAACTAAATGACATTAGATGAGAGAAGGCATTAAATGTAACAAATAATAGCCCAAGGAGGCTAACATCACATTAAATCTGGTATCTAAACACCATGTTCTGTTTTTATTTATTAAAAATAGTAATGCAGAAATAAAAGTTTTTACAGGATATTGCCAGACACTATTATAGCTCAGGGCTTGTTGGTGACTTTTCAATGCAAACTGATGTTGCTAGAAATAACTAAGAAGGCGGCAGAGGTTAAGAGAAGAAATCCAGAGAGGAGGCATTATCAAACATCAGCCTGAAGGCACTCTTATGTATTGAAATAGCAAATACATTTTGCAATGAAAATATGTGTGCGGGCAATATACTGATGGATATTTATTTGATCAACACTAAAAGAAGTGAGTCTCTAATGTAGATTGGAATCAAAGTTTTAAAAGTGCAGAGAGAATACTGTATTCACTGAATCAGTAGGGGTTATTTTATTCATTACTTACTTAATTTATAGAAATGTATTGAATCTTTTATGGGAGACCCCAAAGTAACACACTACTATCTTCAGTAGATCCAATCTTGGCTAATGATAGATGTTTAGACAACATGCCAAGTTATATAGAAGTTCATATCAAGCAGAATAGAAAGATCTCAAATTCTCATTCACTGTGACAATAAAGTTGCCCACTTATATAAACCCATCAATTCTTTCTAATTGATAATGTCTGAAGAGTTTAATCCTATAGATAATTTATTTGGTGGGAAGAATCAAAGCAAAGAGATAGGATGAACAGTCCTAAATTTCAAAGATAGATAACATCTATACATGCATCACACTAGACTAATAAAATGAGGGTGAGAATATTCAGCCCTGATGTCAGATCATTACGTCGTTATGGGCAATGGCTCTGTTTGTTGCTGTTAAATATTATATTAATCTGTACCAAAGCTTCCCTCATCCATGACCTTATCAAGGATGAAGTGATTAACTTGGAATGTATAATCAAAACCTGGGTGCACTTAGAAGATGGTATTTCCTTCTTTGAATTGGGGTTTTGATTAGGGCATCATTGGGGTTTTGACTAGGGCACCAGCCATGAACCCAGGGAGGGATGTGGGGGACAGCCATTGTTGTCTGGGAAGCTCAAGTAGCCCCTGCATCACAGATTACCAGATGTGAGACCAAATGTGCGATCCTGTCATTAAAGTTGGAGCAATTATGTTTGTTGTTGCAGTACCAACTGTGCAGCAATATTTCTGCCTGAGCTGTTCAGTTCTGCTGCTAAAGACTTTAACTTGTTCTCATTTGAGATAAAGGCTGGACTGGCTCAGAAGTTTATGGCTCACATGGAACACACACAGGGCAGTCACATGTTAGATTTATCATTTGTACCAGGATAGCTGTAATGTGATCTAAGCCTAGACTTGCAGCTCTTTCCTGTAGCAGGAAGTAATTTGCACAGAATTGTCTGATGTGCCAGATCTTTTCATAGTCATCTGTGCTTTAATAATCTCATGTAGGACTATTCCAATGTGCTCTTCATGAGACTGCCCTTGAAGACCATTCAGAAACCATACCCTTTCAGAATGCAGGGGTGTCACAGTTCTGGGTACGCCCCAACATGCCTGCATAATCTTTCTGCTTAGGGAGCTGAACTGGTTGCCAGTGAATGTCTGGATGTATTTAGGATGCTGTTTGACACCTGGCATATGAGAGATCCCTTTCTTTCATTGTTTCCATCCATCCAGGAAAAATCTAGCAAAGAATAGACATGCTCTGAATTCTTTCTGTTAAGGCACCTGATGGGGTCTAAGAACTGTAACTTCTGTGTTGCATTCTGGAATAGAATCCTCGTAAAGTTTCAAATATTCTGCTATCCTTGCTCTAAATCTTGTAGACCTAGTTTCTTCCTCAGGTTAGGCTACAACATGTGTCCATTTGGACTGGATTATGTTTGGTGTGTCTGTACTAAATTGGCTCCTTCTGGTATTGCCACATTTTTTTAATTGGTTAAATGTATTGTGAGTTTGTTTTAAATCTGCATGCCATCCAGAGTTGCTGTGAGTTCAACAGCCTTATAAATCTAAATTACAAATAAACATAACCTGATATGCTGTAATGCTGGGAAAGGATGAATACTTTCTTACATTCAATGTCCCTAATTTTAAGAATGACTATGGATTCAAATTTGAATTAGGGGATCCTATGATCCTGCACAGTCTCGGAGGTAAAATTAAATTAAGTTCTGCTTGGGAAAATGGCAGAAAGAACTTCCCCCTGGATTTTGATCCTAATCTGATTAGTGAACCTCTGAGGCTGTACAGGACCCCATTTTATCCAGACACAAACCTGTTGTTATCCATTGACATGTGATTAAAGTTGTCATGGAAGAGCTGCAGTAAGTTCAATCATTATATTTGTATGAGTTTGGCTGGTGTGATTATTGTGATTAATTTTATGATTACAGTTTTGTCTAAACCAGCCATGTTAGGAAGCCATGCAAGCTTGCTTGTGACTAATGACCAGAACCCTTTTTTCAACTCTTTTTTAATGTCATATCCATTAAAGGAAGATAATGACGGAATGAAGGAGGCTGGGAAGTTCATCTGTAGTCAGTTATAATTGAATATGGGATATTCTGCAAACAGTACAATCCGCATCCTGCTTTATTTATTTGTTTGCTTCTAATATATACTGTTATTAGAAAGGTATATGGTTTAAATTTTTATCCCTCTTTTTCTTTTTCGCTTTCTACCCCTCATCCATCCATCCATCCCTCACTATTACTATTCTGCTGTTTTCTTCCAGACTGGAGCCTGCACTGTTATAGCTTCAGCAGAGGCTGTTGTTTATTTTAAAAAAATCAGGACCATGGTCAGTTCATTCCAGAATTGAAGACAGAATTAGCTAGAGACCACAAACGAGTTGCATACAGAAAAATTCTATATCAGCTACTTGTCATTTGATAAATGAAAATGGGCTTTAGAGTTCTTTTTTTAAAAAATGGGAATAGAATTTCAAAATAATTCTAATTACTGGAATGTTCTTGCCCTTCATAATGAACAGAAGGGAGCAAATTATGTAAATGTCCTATCATTCATTGTGTTTTCATCTCTCCTGCGATTTGGGGTACTTTCCATGACTTTCCCCACTTCAATTCAATTATGAAAAAAGACATAATGAGAAAATTCCTCCCATTGCTGTTTTCCAGTCTGGGAAATGTGGGTAGCCAGGAAAGCTTCAGAGTGATGGAAAGATGGCTCCATCTGTCATCCACAATAGTAAAATAAATGTAAAATCACTTCCAAGAGAGATCTAAATAAATTCTCAGGCATCTTAAGAATAAATATAGTAACATGGAAAAATGTTTTGCCATGGAAGAAAACGTGGGACACTCTCAGATTTCAGCACGCATTACTCTTGTAAATTTAGAACAGTCGGGTGGTTCTACCAATAGCCAGGAGCCAATGCAAGCCTGCTTGGTGCTGAAATCAAGCAGATGTCTCCAGCACTCTTCCCTTGAAAAAACCAGTTTTAATTTAGAGAATCCATTATGATAACTGCAAGAAATAGAGCTACTCTGAGGAGTAACCAGAGATTCGGGGTGTGGGGGGGAGGGGAGAGAATTCATGAAATAATCCATGAAATCCCATGAAATAATTCATAATTAACTCTCTTGACCAGGATCAAACTTAATCATAATTATAGCAAGGAACTAGACTGGAGGCTTCATATTGCTCAGGCAAATGGGGTTAGCTGCTTTTTAGTATAGCCTCATAAAATGTCTCATTCATCCAAATCCTGCATTTTTCAATATAAAGGATTAATGGGCTCTCTTTAGAGTGCATTGAATATCTGATCAATAGATTTTGAAGTACTGTTCACACATAAGCAAGCTATTCCTCATTTGCTTAATTAGCCATCAGTCACAAAGTCTTTGGCAGAAAATAATCTGATGATAGATAGATAGATAGATAGATAGATAGATAGATAGATAGATAGATGGATGGATATCACTTATACGCAAGATCTCATGTGAGTTGTCATTTGATTCAATTGAGTCATTTATCTTATAACCGAGGAGTATTAAATTATCTAAAGATGATTAAATGATCTACAGCTAAAATCTAGTGAGGTGGTAACTACATCTGTGTCTGATTTATACTCATGAATGAAGGCAAATATACGTGCACCAGGATAATGTTGCAGGATCCAATACAAGATCAGAGGTTTAGTCTTCCAAACTTTCAGACTCTTGCTGGAGCCCAGCCTCAGGGAACTTCTCTCTCACCAGAATGCATTCCCTGAGGATGGGCTCCAGCACAAGTCTGAAAGTTTGGAAGACTAAACCTCTGGTTCCTGTGATCAACCCAGATTGGATCCTGTTGTGTACTGTATGAGACAATTAAGTGGGATATATGGTGTAACATTAAGTGACTGAATATTTTCCACACAAACAGTTCACTCCACCCAAGAGCAGCAACATGCCTGGGGAAACATTCTAAACTAATCCTTAGCCTGCTGGTTTCTTTGCTTAAATATTTAATTTAAGAGTTCTCCTCCTACCTCTCTGACCGGTCGCAATCTGTGTTGACAGGGGGGCAGCGGTCGACCCCGAGGCACCTTGCTTGTGGGGTGCCACAAGGGTCGGTCCTCTCGCCCCTTCTGTTCAACATTTATGTAAAGCCGCTGGGTGAGATCATCCGTGGCTTCGGGGTGCAGTTCCATCAGTACGCTGATGACACCCAGCTGTACATCTCCATCCCAGGCCACCCCAACGATGCCCTTGAAGTGATGTCCCAGTGCCTGGAGGCCGTGAGGGCCTGGATGGGGAGAAACAGGCTCTGACTCAACCCCTCCAAGACCGAGTGGCTGTGGCTTCCGGCGTCCCGATATAGCCAGCTGACGCTGGCTATTGGGGGCAAATCACTCACCCCCACGGAGAGGGCTCGTAACTTGGGCGTCCTCCTGGACGCACGGCTGTCTTTAGAAGATCATTTGATGGCTGTGGCCAGGGGGGCTTTTTATCAGGTCCGCCTGATACACCAGTTACGCCCCTTTCTAGATCGGGACTCCCTACGCACAGTCACTCAGGCACTCGTCACTTCCCGCCTGGACTGTTGCAACGCTCTCTACATGGGGCTCCCCCTGGGGTGCACCCGGAGGCTCCAGCTGGTCCAGAATGTGCGGGGGATTATGGGGGTGACGAGGCACTCCCATGTGACACCTCTCCTGCGCGAGCTGCACTGGCTCCTGGTGGTCTTCCGGGTGCGCTTCAAGGTGTTGGTGACCACCTTTAAAGCGCTCCATGACTTAGGGCCGGGGTACTTATGAGACCGCCTTCTGCCACCAATAGCCTCCCACTGGCCAGTACGCTCGCACAGAGTGGGCCTCCTCAGGGTGCCGTCTGCCAGACAATGTCGGCTGGCGACTCCCAGGGGGAGAGCCTTCTCTGTGGCGGTGCCCACCCTCTGGAACAACCTCCCCCCAGAGATACGTACAATAACAGACCTCCGGATTTTTCGTCGGGCCCTGAAAACCCATTTATTTCAACTAGCTGGGCTGGCTTGAGTTAAATTTTAAATTGATTTTAAATTGGGTTGTTTTAATTTTCGGCCAAATTATTTAATTATTTTAAACTGTTTTTAAATTTTGTATGTTCTGTTTTTTACTTTGGCTGTTCACCGCCCTGAGTCCTATTTGGAGAAGGGCGGTATAGAAATAGGAACAAATAAAATAAATAAATAAATAAATAAATAATAATTAGACATTCCTTTTTTTAAAAAAAGAGTGACACCAATGCACAACCATATAGTGATCTGAATAGCTAAAGTTACTTACAATCTGCAGTGAGATTTCAGCAAGATCTCACCACCTAAAAGTTACCATTATGTACTGGGTACATTTATATTATCACAAAGATATACAGTTTATTAGAAAGTCACTCAATGTAAGGAAGAGAAACTGGGACACCACTTACCATCCTACTCTGCAACAGCCTGTCTTCGTAGCCAGCTTTCCATATACATTCTCACCATTTTGGCCATCTCTTGGAATGTCTGAGGAAAAAGAAGTGGAGAACTGAGGTAAGGTGGCAGATGAAGCAAGGAGGCAATCAAGGCTGACAAGAGGATAAAGCTGATGGCCTGCAGAAAGTAGAGGGCAAGGGAAATGAAAATTTATTGGAGACAATGGAGAAAACACAGATGGAATCAAATAGGGGCAAAATCAACTACAAATTTTAAAAAAACTGGAACCAGGACTCACCCATCCACTTACATTTTCCTATTTTATGGCCCTCCCTCCATAAATCTGACAGTGTTTTTGTCTAATGCATATATAGTACTTTAATATAAGAATTGTAGGTAAGGACCCATAAGCATCTTTTAGCCTATTGGAAGCAAAAACTTCCTAAAAGATTGCAATTTCATACCATACGCAACAATGGCTGGTTAATCATCTCTGGTATGCTGGCAAATTGGTTTGCATGTTAATGCCTTCCTTGTGCACTGACACCCATTGTTTCCATCAGGCAATTCAATAAGTTTCTGTCAGCCCTGGAGGCCATCTTTTTCTTTGGATCTTCAGGGCTGCTACACTTAGTGCTGTGGGAAACTGGGAGGGAGGATTGCATGAAGTTGCAGGGATATCTAGCCATAATAACATTCTTTTCTCTGAGAGTCAAGGACAGTTTCCTTAATTTAAGGACAGTTTCCTTAAGTTAGCTGAAGTGCTTAAGGCCTGATTAAAGGTGTTCTTTTTAAGTACAATGGTATATATAAGGCAGTAGGTGGCACTGTACAACTAGCTACCAAACTTTCCCCTGGAATCGACAGCATTTACCTTGATTCTCATTTCCAGTGGCTTTCTTACAACTTCACCTGTTGCAATAGTGTATTATCTACATGGCAGCAAATATTGTGAGTAGCTCAGAATTACAGATGCAAGGAATTTTTAATCTGGAGGAAACTGAGAGGACTTTTCTCAATATCATTACTAGGGAAACTCCATTATTGGTCATTAGGGTCCCCCAGGAGTTTCCTATTCTAATCTGTTGAATGGAATGAGTTGCATGTAATAAGACATACTGTGCAACTCTCCAAAGCTTACACATGGAACAGAAATGAAGACAGATAATTTGCTAAAAAAACAATAAAAAAAAACATAGATCAGAGAAGATGGAGTTCCCTTACTTTTTCAGGGTGATATTTGTCTTCTTGCTGATCCTTGCAAGAACCATAAGAACTTTTTTCTGTCTGAATATTAATATATAAAAGTTCTAGGATTCTAGAACATGCCCTAGAATCCATTGTTGTTCCTTCACATAGAAATGCCTGACCAGATAAGCTGAATATTGAAAAATAGCAAAATCTCCCTTAAATCTAGAAATTATACAATTCTATTACAATAGACCCCTTCATGGATTACTGCCTTGTCGTGGTGAAGGGGCTTGCGTAGCTGAATGAAGCTATGAGCTATGCCATGCAGGGACACCCAAGATGGACAGGTCATAGCAGAGAGTTCTGACAAAGGGTGATCCACTGGAGAAGGAAATGGACACCCACTCCAGTTTGCCATGAAAACCCCATGGACAGTACCAAAAGGAAAAAAAATATGATGCCAGAAGAGTCCCTCAGGTCGGAAAGTATCCAATATGCTACTGGGGAAGAGCAGAGGGCTAGTACTAGTAGCACCAGAAAGAGTGAAGTGACTGGGCCAAAGCCAAAAGGATCTCAGCTGTGGATGCATCTGTGGTGAAAGGAAAGTCTGATGCTATAAATATTTTTTCTCCATAGAGAAAAAATATTTACATTTTTTATATTTTCTTCATGGATTTATATTTTATATATATAAAATATATATATATATTTATATTTTCTTCATGGATGTAAGATCCATGAATCAAGGCAAGCAAGATCCATGTAAGATCCATGAATCAAGGCAAGCTGGACGTGATCAAACAACAGATGACAAGACTGAACATCGACACCTTAGAAATCAACGAACTAAAATGGACAGGAATGGGTGAAATTAATTCAGATGACCATCAGGTATACTACTGTGGGCAAGAATCCCTCAGAAGAAATGGAGTAACCTTCATAATCAAACAAAAGAGTAGGAAAAGCAATACTGGGATTCAATCCTCAAAATGACAGAATGATCTCAGTTCGAATCCAAGGCAAACCATTCAGTATCACAGTAATCCAAGTCTATGCCCCAGTGTTGAAGAGTATGGAATTGACCCGTTCTATAAAGCCCTACAGCACCTTATAGAATTAACACCAAAAAAATGATGTCCTCATCATCATGAGGGATTGGAATGCTAAAGTAGGAAGCCAAAAGATAACCAGAATAACAGGCAAGTTTGGCCTTGGAGTACAAAATGAATCAGGGCACAGGCTGATAGAATTTTGTCAAGAGAATGAGATGGTCATAGCAAGCACTCTTTTCCAACAACCCAAGAGACGACTTTACACATGGACATCATCAGACAGTCAACACAGAAATCAGATTGACTATGTGCTCTGCAACCAAAGATGGAGAAGCTCTGTATAGTCAGTAAAAACAAGACCAGGAGCTGACTGTGGCTCAGATCATAAGCTTTTCATTGCAAAATTTAGGCTTAAATTGAAGAAAGTAGAGAAAAGCACTAGGTCACTCAGGTATGATCTAAATCATATCCCTGATGAATATACAGTAGAGGTGACAAATAGATTTAAGGAATTAGATCTGATAGACAGAGTGCCTGAATAACTATGGATAGAGGTTTGCAACATTGTACAAGAGGTAGCAACTAAAACCATCCCAAAGAAAAAGAAATGGAAGAGAGTAAAATGGCTGTCTGAGGAAGCTTTGCAAATAGCTGAGGAAAGAAGGGAAGTGAAAGGCAAGGGAGAAAGAGAAAGATACACCCAATTGAATGCAGAATTCCAGAGAATAGCTAGAAGAGATATGAATACCTTCTTAAATGAACAGTGCAAAGAAATAGAAGAAAATTATAGAATAGGGAGGACCAGAGATCTCTTCAAGAAAGTTGGAGATATGAAGGGAACATTTCATGCAAAGATGGGCATGATAAAGGACCAAAATGGCAGGGACCTAACAGAGGCAAAAGAGATTAAGAAGAGGTGGCAAAATTACACAGAAGAACTATACAAGAACGAACTTAACGTCCCTGATAACCACGATGGTCACTGACCTCAAACCAGACATTCTAGAATGTGAAGTCAAATGGGCCTTAGGAAATATGAGCAACAACAAAGCTAGTGGAGGTGACAGTATTCCAGCTGAGTTATTTAAAATCTTAAAAGACAATGCAGTAAAAGTGCTACATTCAATTTGCCAGCAAATTTGGAAAACTCAAGAGTGGCCACAGGATTGGAAAAGGCCAGTTTACATTCCAATTCCAAAGAAAGACAATGCCAAAGAATGTTCAAACTATCGCACCATTGCACTCATTTCACATGCTAGTAAAGTTATGCTTAAAATCTTACAAGCTAGGCTCCAGCAGTATGTGAATCGAGAACTACCAGAAGTACAGAGAGGATTTCGAAGAGGCAGAGGAATTAGAGATCAAATTGCCAACATATGCTGGATCATGGAGAAAGCTAGGGAATTCCAGAAAAACATCTACTATTGCTTCATTGACTATGCTAAAGCCTTTGATTGTGTAGATTACAACAAATTGTGGCAAGTTCTTAAAGAGATGAGAGTACCAGACCATTTTATTTGTCTCTTGAGAAATCTATATGCGGGTCAAGAAGCAACAGTGAGAACTGGACATGGAACCACTGATTGGTTTAAAATTGGGAAAGGAGTCTGGCAAAGCTGTACACTGTCACCCTGTCTATTTAACTTATATGCAGAGCACATCATTCCTGGCAAGAAATGGGGAAGAAATGGAGGTAGTGACAATTTTATTTTCCTGGGCTCCAAGATCATCGCAGATAGGGACTGCAGCCAAGAAATTAAAAGACACTTGCTCCTGGGGAGAAAAGCTACAGCAAATCTAGACAGCATACTAAAAAGCAGAGACATCACCCTGCCAACAAAAGTGTGTATAGTCAAGGCTATGGTTTTCGCAGTTGCAATGTATGGCTATGAAAGTTGGATCATAAGAAAGGCTGAGCACCAAAGAATTGAGGCCTTTGAACTATGGTGCTGGAAAAGACTCTTGCAAGTCCCTTGGACTGCAAGGCAATCAAACCAGTCAGTCCTAGAAGAGATCAACCCTGATGCTCTTTAGAAGGCCAGATCCTGAAGATGAAACTCAAATACTTTGGCCACCTAATGAGAAGGAAGGACTCACTAGAGAAGAGCCTAATGCTGGGAAAGATTGAGTGCAAAAGAAGGGGACGACAGAGAATGAGGTGGCTGGATGGAGTCACGCTGGATGGAGCATGAGCTTAAATGGACTGCAGAGGATGGTAGAGGACAGGAAGGCCTGGAGGAATGTTGTCCATGATGTTGTGATGCGTCGGACACGACTTCGCAACTAACAACAACAATTACAATAGAGTAATTGTAATACTCTATTGTAATAGGTGTATTTAACATAACCATGGCCAGCAATAGCTTTTGTCAAAAGACTGTGGGAATTATCTGGAAAGCACCAGATTATGTATTCCTCCTTGAGTACTTTTGGCAAAATGTTATGTGACCAATTAGAGAAACCATATAATGCCTATTCACATTTTCCAAGCAGGCTCTGTATTCATTAATTACATCTTAACAAGGAAAAATATAAATTGAGCTTGCAGCTTCTCTCAACTAACTGAACAGAGGCAGTGAGGAAAACAAATCCAGGACGTTCTCATTTTAATTGCCAATTAGATAATGTCTGGGAATGAAGAAGCAAACCTTATTAGTAACATTTTACATTTAGACCCTTCACTAAAAACAATCATGAATCAACATGATAAATTAATAGGGTTCATGAACATTGTAGTGTAAATTATCAATAAATACAAACGTAGACAATGCTTCCCTATGCTTCTCGGTATAGAGTGCTTTGGTACATGAAGTAGTCTTATTCAGATGTTTCTAGGGCATATTGCGGGCCTGGATGGGGAGAAACAGGCTCCGACTCAACCCCTCCAAGACCGAGTGGCTGTGGCTTCCGGCGTCCCGATATAGCCAGCTGATGCCATCGCTGGCTATTGGGGGTGAATCACTCGCCCCCACGGAGAGGGCTCGTAACTTGGGCGTCCTCCTGGATGCACGGCTGTCTTTGGAAGATCATTTGACGGCCGTGGCCAGGGGGGCTTTTTATCAGGTTCGCCTGATACGCCAGTTACGCCCCTTTCTAGATCGGGACTCCCTATGCACAGTCACTCAAGCACTCACTTCCCGCCTGGACTACTGTAACGCTCTCTACATGGGGCTCCCCCTGGGGTGCACCCGGAGGCTCCAGCTGGTCCAGAACGCGGCCACGCGGGGGATTATGGGGGCGACGAGGCGCTCCCATGTGACACCTCTCCTGCACGAGCTGCACTGGCTCCCGGTGGTCTTCCGGGTGCACTTCAAGGTGTTGGTGACCACCTTTAAAGCGCTCCATGGCTTAGGGCCGGGGTATTTACGAGACCGCCTTCTGCCACCAATAGCCTCCCACCGGCCAGTACGCTCGCACAGAGTGGGCCTCCTCAGGGTGCCGTCCGCCAGACAATGTCGGCTGGCGACCCCCAGGGGGAGAGCCTTCTCTGTGGCGGCGCCCACCCTTTGGAACAACCTCCCCCCAGAGTTACGTACAATAACAGACCTCCGGATTTTTCATCGGGCCCTGAAAACCCATTTATTCCAACTAGCTGGGCTGGCTTGAGTCAAATTTTTAAACTATTTTAAATTGGAATTGTTTTTAATTATGGCCAAATTATCTAATTATTTTAATCAGTTTTTAATTTTTCTATGTCTGGTTTTTTACTTTGGCTGTGCACCGCCCTGAGTCCTATATTGGAGAAGGGCGGTATAGAAATTAAAACAAATAAATAAATAAATAAATATTTCTATGCTAGATTATGTGCATGCAGAGAAAGGACCATCTTGATATGAATTTTGAAAAATGATCAGCAGTACCCTTCCACAAACTACTCCAGTTTTTTTTTTTAAAAAAATTATTAAAGATATTTTCAACAGAATAAAAATGCAAATTTTAAGTTGAAAGTATGAATTATAAAGGCAAGAGAAAAGGAAGTGAAAAAGAAATAAAGAGAAGCAGAAAAGACAAAGAGAGAAAAAAAGAAAAAGTTATAAAGAAGTGGCATCTGATCTTCATAATAGCAGTTATGCTATTAATAGCATTTATTGTTTACTCTATTTAATTTTTTTTACACTTTCTTTTATAGATTTCATTGTTGTTGTTTTTTAAATTGAACTTATAATATTTATTTTACATACTTGGTCTTGCCCTAAAATAAAGTATTTAATTATTATGATGTAATAATATTAATTATTATTCCACAAAAATGTGTGATCATGCCCAGTATTATATTGTAAGGCAACAGCAGAGAAAAGTAAGTTCTAGTTAACAGGATCACTTTATTTATATATCTGTCTATCCAACTGTCTGCACCAAATAATAAATAACACCCTTGTACTACTTCTGACAATGCTTGCAGGCAGTAGTTGTATATCATACTTTCTCAGGTTAGAAAGGGCACTGCAGGCTGACACAGAGAGGGAGAGAATGATATAATTACACCAGTTGCTTTCCCAGCATGGCCAAGGCCCAATAAAGAGCCACAAATAGAAACTAACAATCTAGTGCAGCAATAATTTCTCTTTAAGCCAGGCAGAGTCCTACTGTGATCTCTCCTCCGCTCTGCAATCCCAGGGCAGGCCAGGAAGCAGTTATAGAACAGCTGTATGTCTTGAAAAAGAATGGATGGCTTGAGCATCTTCACTCTTAGCTGTCAAAACCCATAAAGGATTCATGATGCTGTCTTGTTAGCTACAGGAGACAATCCACAGAGGTTTTGCCAGTGCCACAATCCCTCTTCCCCTCCCCTTACATAAGCAGCTTCCCGCATAGTGATAGAAACTAAAGCAATTCATAGTTTGTGCATCTTAACCCGATGGCACAAAAATCAAGGAAATTACTCGGTAAAGCTAGTCCGAGATATGCTGTCTCACTTCAGTTAAATAGGTATAATATCTGCAGGACTTTAGCAAAGAATTTAGCAAATCTGAATGTCAAGAGGATTAGAAATAGAGAAAGAGAGTGTTGATTTGCAACAACAGGCCTAAAGAAATGGTCTAGCCTTCTAGGACTTCTAGACTGACCATCATCTTATCTGCTAAAATACATCCTTATATCATGCCATTAAAACAGCATTTGCTCTGCCTTCTATTTCATCTGACCAGGTTAGAGATGAAACATCAAGACAGTCAGACACTCACATTCTGATTTCTTTCAGCTCAAATATTGCAACATGTTCTACATCTGGTGTCCTCGAAACCACTCAGATATTTCAGTTCATTCAGAATGCAATGGTATCAGCAGGGACAAACGTTTTTTGGTAGGCCTAAATTACACCTTTGTTTTGAGACTGCCCTGGCTGCCAGTATATTCTTCCAGTGTGACCTATAATGCCCTACATGGCACAAAAGGGGCATTGGTTTTACCTGAGACACACTTTCTCATTGGGTGGAGACAGCAGCCAGGTACGGGTTGTACTCGTCTGTTCAGATTGAAGGACTGAGTCTGTCATAATTGCTAAGTCCCACCCTTGTTGCTAGGGGCTTCCAGCTTTTGGCGAAGACGAACAAACAGACTCGACGTGTGGGAGAAAGTAAAGAATTAGTAAAGAAGACCAGACTAACAAAAGGGTGGGGCTGACTGCTGTCTCCACCCAACAAAAAGGTGCGTCTCAGGTAAAACCAATGTCCCTTCTCCATTATGGGTGGAGACAGCAGTCAGGCATGGGACATACCAAAGTTTACTGTCCCTAGGTACGGGCGGGCCCAGTCTGGTCAGAAGACTCCCCTTCAGTAAGAACCCTTTGTAACACTCTATGTCCAAATGCCACTTCAGCAGAGGCAAACTTGTCCAACTTATAGTGTTGAATAAAGGGCGAAGGGGAAGTCCAAGTTGCCATCCTGCAAATCTCCAGCAAAGATGCCTGTGTGGCCCAAGCCGTCGATGTACCCACACTACAGGTAGAATGTGCCATCAAGTGAGAGGGTCTGGGAAAGAAACAAAGTTCATACGCCTTATCCATCATCTGCCGAATCCACCATCCGATGGTAGAAGGAGTCACCCTGCCACCTAAAGAGACTGGGAGAAATGGCACAAACAACGACTCCATCTTGCGGAAGTCAGCAGTTCTCTTAAGGTATACCAGAGAGCCCTCCGGACGTCCAAAGTATCCCAATGGCATTCTAAGGGGTGATTGGGTGAGGGCAGAAATTGGGAAGAATCAGTTCTTGCATGAGGTGAAACAGCGTATTGATCTTAGGGACGAAGGTGGAGTTAAGACGAAGGACCACTCAATCAGCATGGAACATGCAGAGATCAGAGAGCTGCAATTTCCGAAATCCGCCTGGTGGAAGTAATTGCCACCAAAAAGGCGACCTTACATGACCGAAGGCAGAGGCTGGTCATCCACAAGGGCTCTTACAGGACAATAGAGAGGTCCCAGGTGGAATATCTGTGGACTACAGGAGGACATAAATTAGAGGCTCCTTTTAGGAACCATCGAATGATGGGGTGTTGAGACAAAGATGTAAGAGACCCATAAGCCAGGACCGTCGAGAGAGCAGCAACTTGCCTCCTGATGGTGTTGGGCCACAGCCCCTTATTGATCCTGCCCTGGAGGAATTCCAGGATTTGAGATATCGAGACTGGAGGGGAGCAACACCCACCCGGTCACACCAAGAACAAAATGCCCGCCAAGGGGCAGAATAAATTCGCTCTGTAGAAGGTCGATGGGAGGCTTGAATCGTCCGGATGACCCTGGATGAGAAGTTGCCCCTACCCAGAGCACGCCACTCAAGCGCCAGGTGGTCAGTTGCAACCACTGAGGGTCTGGGTGGACCACTACCCCCTGGCTAAGTGAGGCCACGTCCTGAGGGATCCTCCAGGGTGGAGCCATCGACGATGTCTTGAGGTCTCCACCCTGGAGACCTCCTTGGCCAATGAGGTGCCAAAAGAATGATTTCTGCTTGTTCGTGTAGAACCTTGCGAATAACCCTCAGGATGAGGGGAATCAGAGGAAAGGCATAGAGGAGACCTGATGGCCACTGGGACCGAAGAGCATCCACGGCCTCCACCTGAGGTGCTGGAAACTGCAGGTAAAAACGTGGGAGCTGAGTATTCACTTGGGTTGTGAACAAGTCTACCTCCGGGGTGCCAAAGTGGGCCGTTAGGTCCCTGAAAATCATAGGATGCAGGCGCCACTCTGAGTGGTCAATAGCTTGCTGACTCAGCCAATCCGCCTGTACATTGGACACCCCGGAGATGTGCTCCGCAGTCAAGGAGCAAAGGTGCCATTCCGCCCATAATCCCAGTTTCTTGGCCTCCAACATAAGGGACCTGGACCTGGTGCCTCCCTGGTGATTAATGTGTGCTTTCACCGTGACATTGCCTGTGAGCACAAGCACATGGTTGCTGGACAGTAGGTACTGAAAGGAACGGAGGGCCAGATATATTGCCTCCAACTCCAGCCAATTGATGTTCTGACGGCACTCACTGGCACTCCACCTGCCCTGCGCTACCTGCGACTGAAAGTGACCCCCCCACCAGCCGAAGAGGCTGACATCCATAGTCCAACTAGTCTCTGAGGGTCGTGAAAGTGGCAGCCTTTGGAAATGGCTGGAGACTGCCACCAGTTGAGGGATCTGAGCACTTCCTTTGTGACAGGGACCTTGATTGATGACGCCTTCTGAAATGGCAAAAGGAACCATCTCTTGAATGTAAATGGGCCCAGGGAATGAAGGAAATAGCTGGAATCATTTTTCCCAGGAGCTGGGAAAGTAAGAAAGGGGATGTTTTCTGGTCCCTTTGAACCCTAGCCACAAGGGCCATTAGACTATCCTGACGCTCCTGGGAAAATAGACCCTGCTTTCAACAGAATCAATTATTGATCCCAAATGGAGTAAATGGGTTGAAGGAGTCAGATGACTCTTCTCCACATTAATGGAGAACCCGTGGGAAGCGAGGACCTGAAGAGTGACTTGGAGATCCTCAAGGGCCTGCTGAATAGAAGGAGACAAAATTAAAATGTCATCCAAATAGCACTATAGACGAATAGCTCTATCTCTCAGGTATGCCACCAAAGATGACAAAACTTTGGTAAAACAACGGGGAGCAGAAGAAAGCCCAAAGGGCAAAGCCCTATATTGATAATGGGCCCCTGCATAGCAGAACCTAAGGAACCTCCTGTGAGAGGGAAGGATAGGAATATGAAGATAGGCCTCAGTGAGATCAATAGAAGTGAGGAAGTCGCCCTTCCTAACGCCGTCGAGAATGGATCGCAAAACTGCATTTTGAACCGGCGATATACTACATAACAGTTCGAACGTTTAAGGTCCAGAATAGATCTCCACACACCCCGATGTCTTCGGAACCAGGAATATCCAGGAATAAAAACCCTGACCGACCTGATCCCCAGGTACCGCTTGGATAGCCCTGATCGAGAGGAGATGCTGCACCGCAGAATCCATAAGGATTCATCTACCTTTGTTATGGGAAAGCAGGCAGCATATAAAAGTATCGGGGGGGGGGGTGGAGAGGAAGTCCAGGGATAAGCCTGACCTTATAGTATCCCGGACCCATTTATCAGATGTAGTTCTCTCCCAGAAGTCAGCGAAGAGGGACAGTCTGCCACCAATGGAAGGATCAGAAATGCAGCTAACGAGGTCGGATCGAACGACCTTCTCCCCCATGAAAAGGCCATTTACTCAAAAAGAGTCTACCTCTTGAAGACCTGTCCTGGAATCCCCACTGTTTGAAAGCTCCAGTAAACTGAGAAGAACCAACACCCCCTTCCAGTCCTCGAAACTGGGGATGCTGGGAATATGGTAGAAAACGGGAGCCCCCCCCCCCATGGTGTGTGATAGATAAGACCTTCCATTTATCCTTGGTCTCAATGAGGAAAGGCTCCAATTATTCCCCAAACAATTTAGTTCCCGTAAAGGGAACAAACACCAAACGCCACTTGTGTCTAGCGTCTGCCTGCCAATGGCGGAGCCAGACCAAATGGCAAGCCGCCACCGAAGAGGCTAGAGACTTAACGGCAAAGTGGGAAGAGTTGAGGGTGGCATCAGCAGAGAATTGGACTGCCGCAACAATTTTGTTCAAATCCTGCTGCAGTCTAGTGTCCTCATATGACAATTTATCTTGCAACTGGAGCAACCACAATAAAGTCATTTGGTTGAAAAAAGAAGTAGTGGTAGCTGATCGAATCCCCCAGGCAGCCCCTTGATGTGCCCACTGAAGAACCTGGTCAGACCGACGCTCCTCAGGATGTAGCCCTTCATCCGGATCCCCGGGAATAATGACATTAGGTAGTAGAGCGGCGACCGGGGCATCCACGGTTGGCACCTGGAGTTCTGCCAGGTCAAGTGCTACTTTGAAATTTTTCCAGTCAGTTGGTGTCAGAGCCGACCCGGGTGAAGACCATTGCTTTCTGACCACTTCGAGGAACAAAGGTGGTGCTGGAATGGAATCCACCAGTCTTGCAGGCTCCACAAACAGAGTGTTCAGAGTCCCTTGAGAAGATGGAGGAACCATCTCAGTTGAATAGGGACCTAGCTGGGCCATATTAATCGCCTTGAATAACAAAGATTTGAAAAGGGCCTGCGGAAAAAGGCCAGTGAATGCGGGCTGCTCCGGGAGAAGACCCTCATCATCAGAGAGGTCCAGTTCCTGGGGCTCAACTCACCCAGAAATGATGGGCGGCTCACTAGGGAGGAAGCTGGGGAATCTGGATCCCCAGTAGACAAGAAGTCCTCTTGGTAATCCCTATCCGGAGAGGCAAGTGCAAAGGATTGCACAGAAGCTTCCCTGCTGGGAGGCAGGAGTCGAGCCGACAGAGACTGCTGAACAGCAGCATCAATCATATGCTGAATGTCTGCAGGTGACAACAAGGTGCAAACGTGGTCTTGAGCAGATCGGACTCCAATGGGAGCTTGGATAGAAGAAGAAAAAGGTGCCGGACCCAAGTTGGAAGTAGGAACCAAATCCAGAACCACCAGAGGGGTGGGAGCTGTGGCCGACCCCCACAAATCAGAAGTTAGAATGGTCACCGGGCAGTCCTGGAGAGACACCTGGTCTGGTGTCACAGCTTTAGTCCCTGCCCTAGTGGTCTCAGAGCCAGAAGGGCAAACACCATCCATAGGGGTAGCTGACACTGACGGATGACCAAGTAGCCTTGTCACAAAGTTTCTTTAGAGCCTTATCCCAGTGTCTCTCATCTCTCAATGAAGCAGAAGAATGCTTGCTGGATTTGTGGTGAAGACAAGAGTCTTTGCCGCCTGAGACCTTGCTCGAAGGACCGCAGCCCTGAGAGGTCTTGGGAACAGAATCCCCTGGATTGGGGACCAACTGTTCATTAGCCCCAGCCTTCCAGCCATGCTTGGATTTAGATGAAACTTTGGGCATGATCAGGCAGTCAGTAGAGAACTGGTGCTGAGAATTGTGTAGAAGAGGAGCTAGCATAAGGCCACCAAATATTCTGGAGAAAAAAGCTTGTCAAACAGCTCACTGCTGTACAAAATGGCTGCCCAAGTGTGATGGCACGTATGCAGCAGCAGACTAAAATGGCCGCCCTTCAAATATATGCCCAGAAGCGACACAGCCGCAATCGCCAGGGGCCAAACAGGTACCAGACCGGTGAACCAGTGTGATAATCCAGAATAATTAGACCTTCGGGATTGAACCCAGACAGCTTCTGTCAGAAAGGCACAGGCTGAAACCTGGAGGCCAGCTGATAAGTGCAATAGCGCTATCTAAATACTTTTTGGCGGCAAACAAAAAGGTGACCGGCAAGCGAAGGTCATAAGCGGGCGCACAAAGCTCCTCTAAGTATGTTTGGCAGTAAACAAAATGGTGGCTGGCAAGAGAAGGTTGGAAGCGGGAGTGTGAAGCTCCTCTCAATGGCCACCATGAGCAGCAATACCAGAATGGAGCTAAGGCTCCCAAGGCCACCTCCATTAAGCCAGGACGGAGAATGCCGAAATCAGTGAAGCCAAGCAAGGCAGGCCGGCAAAAAAGCAGAGTGCGAAGCTCCATTCAGCCAATAATGCATCAGGTGGCAACTGTCAATTATAAGCTCAAAGGAGAGCCACTCACGCAAGCAGAGGGGAGCGCGAAGCTCCGCTTTGTAAATAAAGAGCCAGAACCGCTCCAAAGGCGCCCGACCAGTTCTCAGGGGAGCACGAAGCTCCACGTAATCCCCCAGCAAGTGGGAGCATGAAACTCCACAAAATCCAACAGCTAGCTCCCTCCGGGAGCATGAAGCTCTACACCACTCCGGAACGCCTGCCTGTTCAACGGAGGGAAAAACAGGTGGTGGAATACAGGGAGCTAGGAAAAAACCATCCCAGGCAGTCAAGCCGAAGCAAGCTGCCAGGGAAAAAAGGCACAATCCACAAAACGGATCAGCTCTGTCTCTCACAATCAGAAGAGAAAAACACACAGTCCAAATTCCTATTGAAAGGAGAAGTCACGAAGCAGAGAAACAGTCCCACACGCCTGTCCAGTCTGAAGGACTGAGTCAAAAGCTGGAAGCCCCTAGCAACAGGGGCAAGATTTAGCAATTATGACAGACTCAGTCCTTCAATCTGAACAGACGAGTACAACCCATGCCTGGCTGCTGTCTCCACCCACAATGGAGAATCAAGTGATTTGGGACCTGCTTCTCTCCCATCATTTCTGTCCAGTCAACAGAAACTGACAGAATTGGTGTGCTCAGGATCTATTTAATTAAACAGTATCGTCTATTAGGACCCAGGAAATATGCCTTCCCATCTGGCACAAGATTCCTCCCCCCACCACCTCAGATCTCTATGAGTTCCTATTGTGATACCATTTTGGAAGGCCTTAAGACCTGAATGTTCTCCCAGGCCTTGCATTAAGATAGATGGAGCCTCTTTACAAATTTTTTGTTCAAAAACAAATGTTTTTGAATGTTTTGTACTGAGTTGCCAAATCACATAGAGTTTATATGTTTTTGTATTGTTTTTTTCCCCCAATGGTTTAAACTAGTTTTGGGCATATTATAAGCCACCAAGAGTCAGTTTGGAATCAGGCAGATCCTAAACTGAATATAATTAAACAAATATTTCTCCCAAGAAGCTCAAGGGAAGTTTCTCCAATGATTCAGTAAACTGAGAATTATAGAACTGAAGAAATTCACCCAATCACTTGCTGATGCAAGAAAATTAGTGTAGATCTGTAGATCTACACTAATTTGATCAGTGGTGGTATTCAGCCGGTTCTATCCGGCTCGGGCAAACTGGTAGCGGTGGCTGCGGGAGGCTCCACCTACCTGCCCGGACGTCATCATGTCCTGTTTTTGACGATCTGTGCATGCACGGAAGCCCTGCACATGCAATTAATGAAATTGATTAATGGCATATAAAGGCAGAGAGCTCTGTAATGGTAATTTAATACTCTGACGATGTCAGCAGATGGCTGACGAAAGCTTAGTAGAATAAAATGTTAATTATTTTAGTTCCGGAGTTCGCAGAATGTCTGCTTCTCTCTTTACAAATATACCTGGAACTCGTATTTTTAGAACAGTTTGTAACATATATATATATGTGTGTGTGTGTGTGTGTGTGTGTGTGTATCACATGTTTAATCACCATTGATGTATAGCCAAATTAAAAAAAACCATGCAATCTGATCCAAATGTCAAAGTTTTAGAAGATTAATAAGACGATTTGAAAAAATTGTATTATACACAGCTTATTTATCGCATAAAGGACAAAGACAGAAAAAGTGAAGTTGTTGTATAACCTCTGATTCTCATCAACCATTTCTCTAATTTCTCTAATCAGTATTAAAAGCCGTCTTCACTAGCAAGCCATCTGGAATGTTTAGTCTTATGATAAGGGCAATGCAGTGTCAGTGGTAGAAAAATACAGTTAGGGAAAGGCTAGATTAAATATTTCATATGGCAAGATAGAAGTCAGTATGCAAGGACAGACCTGCTCAACAGGGAGAAAGGAATGCCCAGTAGCCCTGCCTGCCTGTCTACACTGATGGTATCATCAACATAAAAAGAATTTACTACCCAACAGGGAGCCAGGGGAGATTTCCTTTTTACAATGAAACTGTCTGAAATAAAACAGTTGCTGTTTATTCATCAAGGGAGCTGAAGATGAATAGAGCTGACTCGCTAAAAAGCTAAAGAGCCAGAAGGAAAAGAGCCGTCCAGCTGCACTTACTTGATGCTGCAGTAGATAGGGCAGCATGAAATCCACGAAGTGTCCCAGCAGGAGTCCACCAGTCAGGTCTAGTGGCCCAGTGACAGCATGTCTTTGAAAAAGCCTTTCATTTGGAAGGCCAGAAGACATAAGGAAAACCTACCAAAGAAATCCTGTAGGGTAACAATAGATGCTAGAGACAGACCAGTATGTGGATCATGCAGCCTAGGAAGAAGGCCCCTGCAGCTGATGAGCTAATGAGGCCTAATGAGCTAATGAGGCCACAGTGATGGGGATACAGTAAAAAGGTCTGGCAGAAAGAGCAGCCACCAGCTGTAACACAGCTAAAAATTATACTGCTGTATTAATCTACCAGCGAGGTGTCTAGTTCACAAGATTTGTTACTTAACCTGTCTATGCTTGATACCATCCTGACTCAAACTTATCCAGACAGGTTCCACATAGCTCTTTTCCTCCCGAACCGTTCTTTAATCAATGGGATTGCTCACTCAGTGATGGAAGACAGATTCATTTCCAACCATGTCTTACTTTCGAAGAGCAATTAAATGTCTGCCAACTCGCCTGATTTTTTTCAGTACAATACAGCAGTTTGCATTGCTATTTCTTCCCTTCTGTAGAATATACCATATTTATACTATATAAATACAAGGTTGAAAAGATGTAATAGCCCATTTTGCTCAATAATCTGAATTAATCTGTGAGCCTTTATTTGTGTACATGTTTCTTTCTGATTCCTGGTTTATTTTAAAGATAGAGGATAGAGATTGCAAGCAAAATTATTTCCATGCTATCTCTTATATGAAGCTTGCATATAACAGCCCTCTTCTACATTAAGGCTGTCACATTTCTGTTTTTCCTTCCCTTGTGTAGGTTTCTAAATGTCACAGGATGTGAATCTAAATAAGAAAGTATATGTGTACAAGGAAAATGCATAAATGGATTGTCATAATACATACTACGTACAGATTTTACAGGCTCATATCATTGTAGTTCTAAATATTCTATTTTTAAGACAATTTAAGATATAGAGCCCATTATTTCTTGGTGGAGATGGGTGAATCAGTCCTTGTCATATTTTCATAAGTTCATCTATTAGTCATTCTGTCCCATTTCTGCACTAATCAGCAATCTATCTAATTCATGTGAACTAGCTCTTTGAAATACATATCCATAAAAAACCTCCAAAAATATTTCTACTTATATTTTATGTTACAGTAGATCTCATGTTTTAGTTACATTTTGTTTGGTTTAAACTATCCAGAACTGTCCTAACATTATTTTGTTTTGTTTTGTTTTTTTGTTTTTACAAAAGAGCAACATCTGATTGGTATTAATTCACTCATTGATCCAAGAGCTTACAGATCAGGTTAAAGCATATTGAAATTCAAAAGCTGCTAAGTTGATGTTTGATCTGGTGTGGCCACAATTTAATTTGTTCAGGAGCCACACAACTCATGTCATCAATTATCCTTTCAAGGGATACCAGATTGAAAACTCTGGAAACCATTCCTTCTGGAAAGCACCTCTTTGCATTCCAGTACAATCACACATATAATTCTGAAGCTAGGCTGGGCAACATGGTTATTGAGGTGGTCACCAACATGTTCTATAATTCTAGATTCTATTGCTCAAAATTCCTCTATTGTTCCAGATTGGGAGTTTTCTAGATGATTGCAAATGTTTCTCTGGTAGCTTTCCTGACACTAAAAAGACTAATTCAGAAAAGGATTATGTGTAGGAGATGACTAGGCTGAGCCGAGGGTCAAACAGAGCATCAGTCTCAAGTCCCTTTGGACAAGAGGTCTAAGTCCAGCCCACCTTGAATTCTGTTGACCCTTATCTACTACCAATTTGCTTTGATCACTAGTAGTCCAGATTCTTTTAGAGAGTGTTAGCATGCAATAAACCTGTATTTATTTGAACAACTTTGGTTCCTAATTCCTTATGTTTGACATTATGATTTTTTAAGATGAATTTTAATCTGAGCCAGGCTCTTTATTCTAAGGTTTTCTTTAGGAACCAAAGGATATTCTGTGGAGTCATAATTCAAAATCTGAATTGGAATAAATTGTGACAGGTTCAAGTTTAATTTTCTTCTGTCCACCCCAATTATTAATATAAGAGGCCATGCAATCCACAAACAGATCTATGGTTGGTAATCCAACCTATTGCGTCAGTTGATCTTCCTTATCTTTTCAAAAGTGGTATAAATGTGTACATACAATATGCTTATCAATATCAAAATCCAGAAACATTTTTAAATATTGTCTGGAGAATACACATAAAGGAAAATATTTATTCCATATTGAAAAAAAAACTACAGAATATATTTGCAGAAGTTATTCACAATTTAAAAATGCAATGTTCTATGAAAGTAACAGCAACACTTTCAAAGTATGGATACTGCTCTTAAAATATTACATATCATCAATATATCATAGCCTGAATTTTCTCACTCCACTATTTCTGCTTGTCTCGGATCAGTCTAAACTTCATTTCTCCAATATAACTTGGTTAGGTAATTATCAAGGTAGCTAATCTATTTTTAGGTGAGAAGAATGTGAAAATGGTCATTGAAGAAGCATAAGGAGAAAGAGAAAAAACAGTTTGAAGTAAATACAACAATCCTCTACAAAAGAATGAAGCCAAGTAAGGTTTCACAGATGGCTAGGTCAAGTTAACTATCTCAGAGAGGGACTATCTTGCTCTCTCTCTCTTTTACTATATCCATATCACATTCACTTTCTTATCTTAATTTGCTTGTTTGTAAATAATCCTACTGTGGGTAACTTCACAGTGAGGCTCTGCATACAGGCAACTATTTATAATACAACACTTGAAAGTACAAGATTTTGCAACATACAAGCAAGATGCCTGCCATCTCAGGAGATATGAGATCAGATTTGAACTGGCCATATGGCTTGAGCTAACAGATGCTCCATCATTTTACCATATTTCCATAGTAAATATGATAAATATGTTATTACGCATTCTTTCATAACCTATTGTACACTAACCTCTGAAGCCAAACCTATTAGAAAATCAATTAGAACAGAAACTAATTTGTTCCTTCATATATTCTCCTTAAAATTTTCCTTTGCTGATGCTTCCGTTGACTATTTTCTGAATAGGCTTTTACCTGATGTACAGTTAGGTACAAATTCAAACTTTGATATATTGCAGTGGCTATTTTGCAATATTTCATTAGTGGCATGTAATGATGCATATATATATGCCTAATACACTGATGGAATATGCTGGAACATGAGGGTACTCTAAGGGAAAGGAAGGAAGGACGGAAGGAAGGAAGGAAGGAAGGAAGATGGGAGGGAGGGAGGGAGGAGTTTCAAAGGAAATACTATGTGAAAGCAGAGAGGTAAGTATCTGGGAAGGCAAACAGAAAGCACAAGGACTGATCAGGATGGACTGATGTTCAGTGTAGCCTCGTTGCCAACCCACTGGATTTCTGAATTTGGCTAAACAAACAGGCAGAAGCAACATGGGTATAATGGTATTTAGGAAAGACCTTGGGAGACTGGGCTAAGGGGACAGTCAAATAAAAGACAGCATAGCCCACAATTGGATAGTAGCTGGGGCAAGAAGCTCAGAAAAGACCATCCTTCATTTCTTGGGTTGCAAAGGAGATGGTGGTGCTAGAATTGTACTTCCAGACTTGCAAGATTCTGTCAATATAGCTTTACAATAAAGTAGAATAAGCTCATATGGTTGTGATTCCTAGCTGGCATATCCCATGAGGCCAACAGTGGAAGATAAGCAGCTTAGTCTGCAAAGTGTCATTGCTTTTAGTCTTCTGCTTCCTCTCAGACAATTCACTTTCCTTTTGTGCCTTTTGTTGCAATTCAGTTCTCATTCATTCTCTCTATAGTGCCCAAACCACCTTGCTTTACTTCTTTTGTACTAATCACATATTTTGGCATTCAAATCATATTCATTCCAAGTCCATATTCATTCATCACTCTATTGCTTCTTGTTTTGGACACAACCCATATGTTAGCACATAATCCATTCTCACTACATTCCATTCAATGTTATGAGCCATGGTGGCACAGTGGTTAGAGTGCAGTACTGCAGGCTACTTCTGCTGCCTGCCAGCTGCCTGAAATTTGGCAGTTCAAATCTCACCAGGATCAAGGTTGATTCAGCCTTCCATCCTTCCAAGGTCAGTAAAATGAGGACCCAAATTGTTGGGGGCAATATGCTGACTCTATATACCACTTAGAGAGGGCTGTAAAGCAATGTAAAGCAGTATATAAGTCTAAGTGCTATTGCTATTCTCCTTCCATATCCAACTGTCAGTTTCATGTAACAAAGAGAACATAAGAATGTAATTTATACTTTTTTAGATATAGAGTTCTCACAACAGAAGAAATATTGCTGACTATCTTTCTCCCTATATTTATAGGCCTTTAAATTTCTCCATTCATTTAGGCATACTTAGTAAAAAATTGTATCAAGTCCAGCTATTTGCTTTATTTTCTTGCCGTTTATTGGCAATTGTACATTCAATTTTTCCTGCGACTTCTGAGTCTTAATTTTTAGATCCATACCCTGATGGTATGTAATTTCCTTGCTAAATTAATACATTTCTTGTTGACCTCGTAAAGAGCATAAATTTATTTGCAGAGACCCTGCATAAACCTACACTGCAATTCATATATTTTGCCCCCCTTACCCATTAACCTTTACAAACTTTTAATCAGAATTCTTTTGTATATCTTCCCAAGCATGCTTTATGAATCCCTTGTCATTTTTGTACTTTTGCTACATTTCCCTTCATATAGGGGACATTAACAGCACTTTTTGCAATTGTCAGGAGCAGAGACAGTCTTTCTCTATATGTTAAACAAATTGCACAGCCACTCAAAAAAAAACCCACCATATTCATATTTTAAATTTTCCCACTTCCACTACCTACAGATGTAGATATAGGGCAAATGGGAAAAAATGTAAAATATGAATATTGAAAGTTTTGAAAACTTCAAAAAGTTTTGAAAGTTGAACATTTTTAACTTTCCCAAAGCATTTTCATCCATTTTTATTAGACCCTAGATTTATAGGCTCAACATCTAACTATCATTCCTGCAGCAGTATTGAAAATACCTCTTCCAGCATTCTCTTACTTCAGAGTCAACCCAACTCATTCAATAGTGTTTATTTTTTAAAAAATTCCATTCATGCTATAGGGTTGGCTTCAAAAATTTTAGCAAGGGATTCTCTGCCCTGTTGCTGGGTGGACATGGCCATAGTGGGCGTGGCCAGTCATCCTCCTGCACATGGCAAGGGGGTGCATTTTTGCCCTCCCCGGGCTCCGGAGCCTTTTCTTGAGCCTCCGGGAGGGTGAAAACCAAGCTCTAAACGGGCTGTTTCTGGCCTTCCTGAACTTCCGGTAGGCCCGTTTTTTGCCCTCCCCAAGCCTCCATGTGTGCCCTGCACTTACCTGCATCCAAAACAGGCTGTGTGGGGACTCCTGGGAGGGGAGGGGAGAGAAGGGTGGAGCCAGCCAGAAGTGGGATTTGGGAGTTCTCCAAACAGCACAGAATCTTAGCTAGAGGTTCTTCAAACCCTTGCAAACCCGCCGGCAGACCACCCCTGCTTTAGTTATTTTTGTCCACTTTCAAAGGATTTTTTTAAAATTTCATTTAAAGTTGTGCTGGCTTTACTGCACTTCTTTTTATCTTAACCATTCTTTGCTGTTTTGACTACATTTTTGCAGCTTTTTCCCCCCTCTATATATTTATAAAATATATTTACTCTTTCTCATTTATTCTTCTGTTTATTTATTTTGGCAGCAATTATTCTCTTATATGCACTATTTATCATCTGGAGCTTTTTTTACTGCATCATTCCACTAAACATCCTTTTTAATACTTCCCATTAGAATAATTCCACACATTTCTGTGCCATGCTGTAATAAAATACATTTAAATTTGTTCCAAGCAATTTTCAAACCCTTTGTTACTTTCTGTTTCCATTCATCCTGCTAGGAAATACTAGTACTTTTTTCCTACAATACATGCATTTTCTCTTCTTTCAATCATTCTTGCACTTTTGGGTTGGATCCTTCCTGTGTTCCTTTTTTTCTCCCGTGTTCTTTTTTCCCAAAAGTCACTCTTAACATTATCAAAAATCAGTCTGCATTACATGTAGAACCTTTCATCATTCAAGTATCCTGCACTATTGTTTCCAATCTTTCATTTAAAACAAGCAAATCAGACATTGATATTTGTTCTGTTCCTATGAGTACTAGTGAATAGAATTACTTAAAACATGTGTTACATCTTTTTTCTAAGCAGATATTCAGCAAACAGTCACCATGCCCATTCATTCTTGAGTCTCTGAATTATCTAATCATTTTTTCCTCTGTATTCTCACATTTCATTCTCATCCTTTCTTTCATATCACCTGGCAGAATAATTTATTTCTTTTGATCACATTCATTCAGAATACTGTACAATTTTTCCACCAACTCAACCCTGATTCTGTCATGGTTACTATTCATTGGAGTTCAACATGCAACTATTATGAACCGATGAATTCCAAGTTTCTAATACACCTGCAACAATCTAGATGACACCAATTCATACCTTCTGATATCAATGTTAGCCTTTTTGTTCATAATTAAACCTACAAATTCATCCCACCACAAAATCAGAGTGCCTGCCTTCTCATCGTCTACAATCTTTTTTTTCTTTTTTTTTTTTATTTAAAAAGTTTTACAAATACATTTTCTCCCCAATTTCCCCCCCCCAAACCCTCCCTACCCTCCCTTGCCCTCCCCTTTCCCCCCCCTGGACTTCCACAATATAAAATCCTAATCGAAAAATACATTTTATAAAACTTAAACCCCTCCACCCCCTATATACTATTTATACCTTCATAAAACTTAATTAATTTGTCCCTATATAATACATTCATTCAGCTAAAAGCTATCTGATATTTCTTAGTTTGATATTTATTCTGCACATAATCTATCCACTTTTTCCACTCCCATACATAAGTCTCTTGAGTTCGGTCTTTTAAATATGCTGAAATCTTCGCCATCTCTGCAAAACTAGCCATCTTCAAAGTCCATTCTTCAATAGTGGGCAAAGCTTCATTTTTCCAATATTGACCTATCAGTAATCTCGCTGCTGTCACCATATACAATATCAACTTTGTTTCGCCCAATGTAAAACCCTTAACTATACCCAATAAAAACAATTGTGGAGAAAACTGAAGTTTTTTCTTCAAAACATTTTGCATAACCCACCAAATTTTTATCCAAAAAGCCTTCACTTTCTTACAAGTCCACCACATATGGTAATATGTGGCATCTAAGCAAGCACATCTCCAGCATTTTGGTTGAACATTAGGATACATACACGATAACGTCTTAGGATCTAAGTGCCACCTATAAAACATTTTATAAAAATTTTCCCTCAAATTCTGCGACTGTGGTTTAACTGCGGTGTACTATAAAACTTTACAAGCAGAAATGATTGAACATCTTAAGAGATTTATTTTGTAGTATACAACAAGGGGGTAAAATACCTCCTTCATGGAAATCAGCCTATATTTCATTGATGCCGAAAGAGCAAGCAGGTCTAAAAAACCTGAGAATTATAGATCAATATCTCTTCTGAACAATGATTACAAAATGTTTGCAAAAGTATTAGCCAACAGATTAATGCCAGTTATTCAGGAGGTGATTCATCATGACCAAGCAGGATTTATAGAAGGCAGATACATGAAAGATAATGTAAGGCAAATAATAAATTGGAAGCCATGAAATTTGGGGATAAATTCATAAATATGATAAAAAGAATATACTCCTGCCAGACAGCGAAAATAACAATTAACAGTGATTTAACAGAACAATTCCCAATATTAAAAGGGGTGAGATAGGGATGTCCCCTGTCCCCCCTATTATTTATATTAGCCTGGAAACCCTCCTAAAAGAAATCAGAAGAGATAATGAAATAAAAGGCCTAAAGATCAAACGTGAAGAGTACAAACTCCAAGCTTTTGCTGATGATATTGATGATAATGATTGTATTCATTACAGAACAACCAGTAACAACCGGCACCAAGTTACTAGACAAGATAGAGAAATACGGGAGAGTAGCTGGGCTCAAAATTAATAAACAGAAAACAAAAATATTGACTAAGAACCTTATCAATCAACAAGAAAAACAATTAGAAGAGAAATTAGGCATACAAACGACAAAAAGAGTAAAATACCTAGGGATATGGCTGACTAATAAAAGTTCATCAATTAAAGAAGATAATTATGATAAATTAACAAAACAAATTAAGAAAGACTTAGAAATTTGGAAAAAGTTACAGCTATCTCTTTTGGGAAGGATCGCCTCCATTAAAATGAATGTGTTGCCTTGAATACTATTCTTGTTTCAAGTGATTCCAATAAAACTGGGGAAGAACTTCTTCAAGGACTTTAATAAAATAATTGCAGACTACATATGGCAAGGAAAGAAGGCAAGAATTAAACTAAAACACCTACAGGACTCAAGAGAGAGAGGACGATTGGCATTGCCCAATTGGGAAATATATTACAAAGCATCAGCATTAATTTGGATCAAGGAGTGGATGGAACTCAAAAACCATAGACTATTGAATTTGGAAGGATTCGATCTTCAGCGAGGATAGCATGCCTTCTTATGGGAGGGCACAGACAAAAGGCATGAATATTTTCAGAGACATACAATCAGACACACATTATACCAAACATGGCAGAGTATTAAAAAGGCACATTATTACAAAATCCCGGAGTGGTTGTCAACGATGGAAGCCCACATCTATCCAAATGCCATGGACTATAACAAAACGAAAACTTATAAAGATCTGTTAAACAATCAGGGAGAACTAAGAACGAGACAAGAACTAAAAGAGATGGGTACAGACATTGACTGGTGGCCGTATATACAAATAAAATCAAGATACAATAAAGATTTGGCTCAATTTGAATTTCAAAAAGGTCAAACAGAATTAGATAAAATTTTGCAAGGGACACAGGACAAACTGATCAAAAAAATTTACAATTACTTACGAGGATATAAATTAGAATGAAAGAAAATATGATAACCTAGGCAAAAAAATTTGGTTATAGTATTCAATTAGACAAATGGAAAATAAATTATAAAATGACAATGTCTGTATCCTATAAAGAAAATCTCTATAAAATGTTTTATAGGTGGCACTTGCCACCAGCCAGATTAGCAAGAATGTTCCCCGGCATGCCATCAACATGTTGGAAATGCAACCACCACAAAGGCACCTATTATCATATGTGGTGGACCTGCCCAATGGCGAAACAATATTGGCAAAGGATCAAAATACAAATAGAGGAAATAACACACCAAAAGATAGAACTAAGACCTGAAAGCTTCTTATTAGGCATAGTGAATGGATACCATGAAAAAGAAATAACCTATTTAATTATACATATGATAACAGCAGCACGAATACTATACGTGCAACACTGGAAGAGTAGTGATATACCAACACCAGATAAAGTAATCAATAAAATTATGGAATGTGCGGAATTAGATAGACTCACAAAGGAATTACAAAATAGGGAAGAACATGACTTTTACTTAGTATGGGAAAAGTGGTATAGTTGGTTGAAAGATAAAAAAGAGATGAAGCAATAGGAAGTAAATAAAATGACCAAATATAATATGATGGAAACAAAGAACAGACATATGTTAACAAAGATCAATATTAAAGAGAGGGAGGGAGGGAGAGAGAGGGTGGGAGAGAGGAAGGGAAAGAGGAAAAGGGAGGGAAGGAGAGGGGGAGAGAGAGATTGTACCTAATCAGTTTCAACCCGTTTTGGTGAGTATATCCCACAATGCAAACAAAGCCCAATTTTACTCTAAGCAAGCCCATGTATTCTATGCAAGCTAGGATCTCTAGCACAGGAACTATCTCACAAAATAACATGCTATTGCCCACATTTAATTAAGTAGGAGATCCACGAATTATATTGATACAAATTCAAAATTGTACAATTGATTATATTAACAACATTGTCATCCCGATAATTTTCAAACTTCTTACTTTCACAAACAGCTTTCCACACTTTCCACATACTCTGTGATTCCATATTGAAATAATTTCTCGGACATTTTTAGGAGTAATGTAAAGCTTCATTGATGCATCATTTCCCAAAACACCAGAATTCCTTAAAAACAGATCCAAACTATTGATACCTCTAATATTTGACAGCATTTCAAGCTTGACATGCACCTGATAATTGACATTCAGCAGTATTTGCAATTTGACAATATCAGTATAACATGGTGTGATTTGCTTCATTTGTTTGTTTTGGACATAACTAGCCTAACAGTAATAACATTTGACAGCTGACAGCTTATAAGATGTCTCACGTAAAGCCTCCCAGTGTCAAAACTGAGAAGTTTGGCACATTCATTTTTCAAATGTTGAGATAGCTGTTATGATAACAAAATCAGGAATTTGGCTGGCTTCCAGAAAGGACACAGATTTTTACAAATCAAATAAATGATTAATATTTACATTAAAGCAAAACTGAGGACTAGTCTAAAGTCTATTAGCTGCCATCTGAAGCAATTCAGACTAAACTGTTCTTAGTCTGTTCTTCGCATGTTGTCTTAGGTAGGCAGATGGTCCCACCTACAAATCATTTACCAGAGTACAGTTGCATGCACTTTATTATTGTAGTGTCAAATTGCAAATATGAATTTTATCTTGACATTTCTTGGTCCAGAAACATAGACAATCAAACCTGGGGAACTTGCCAGGTTTAAATATTTGCAAATATTCATTTCAACCTAAAGCTACAGCTGCATGCCAATAAGGCTTATTTTCAAGCCGACATCAAGCTGAAAAGCTGTCTCCCTTTGTCTGCTCAATAGAATAACAGATATATTCCTTGAATTGTTAGCTGCAAGTTTAAGTAAGGGGCTGATTACTATCTAGAAAGCCAGGTATGTGAAAACAAAAAACAATTCATGTCATAGATATTTCGTATTTAGATTCTACAGCATTGAGTGAGTAATTCTTGAATATAGACCTGCTATCTTGGGCTAATAGGAGGATCACATTAATATATATTTATGATCGGTACATAGCCAAAGAATGGATCAGTAAAGAATATTTGTAGCTCAGGGTTGAAATGAAGGGACCTTGGTGCTCTCTGGGCTTGCTTGTTTTCTTGCAGATGGTTCAATCCCCAAACTAGGCAACATCATCAGTGCTAGCAGTACTAGTTTGGGTAATGAAACATCTGCAAGAAAACAAGCAAGCTCAGAGAGCACCGAGGACCCCTCAAAGAATGAATCAAATTGTGCTAGTTGTACATCTTAGTCCCAGGACTAACTCCTTCCTTTTACTTATTATTACTGAACATTTACAACATTCAAGTACTTGCACTAATCCAAATTCTACTCTACACCTGGGCCATCTCAGGTCTGTATTTAACAGCTGTATTTAATCTATATTTAACAGCTAAGTCAATTTATTTCCAGCTCAGTATGAAGCGATGCCCCATTAATCACATCCACAGCAATCTCTCATTAGTTACACTGAAGTTCTGCATTTCTATGTTGGAGAAGCTGCTGCCTCATTTGCATCTGGGGCCTAGTCCAGCTTTTCTCCTACTTGCTATAGTACATTTCAGAAACTGAATTTCATTTTAAAATGCAACTAGAGGAGGATCTTGGTGACTTTGCAGCTCCCCCTCATTGCATCCATATAGATTATTTAGTTTTATGTTGCCAATCATCTAAGAAAATATGTTTTATATGGCTGCCCATCTCATTCTAATAACTGTTGGGAGCTAACATATGAAAAATAGAATAAATCAGAAGTGAAATCCAGCAGGTTCTGACAGGTTCTGGAGAACCAGAACCGCTCCATGGTATAGGACCTAGATATCTTCGAGACCGCCTGCTGCTACCGACGGCCTCCCATCGACCTGTGCGCTCCCACAGAGAGGGCCTCCTCGGGGTGCCATCAGCCAAACAATGTAGGCTGGTGACCCCCAGGGGGAGGGCCTTCTCTATGGGGGCACCCCCCTCTGGAACCAACTGCCCCCAGAGATTAAGAGAATCCAAGACCTCGGTGCCTTCCGCCGTGCCCTTAAAACCCTCTTTTTTCAGCAAGCCGGGCTGGCTTAACTTTTTTCTTAATTTTTTAAATGTTTTACATGAGTTTGTTATTGTTCTTAAATTATGGGGCCAAATTTATATATATTCTTTTAATACTATTTTAATGTTTGTAATTTATGTTTTTATTCGGCTGTACACCGCCCTGAGTCCTCAGGGAGAAGGGCGGTATATAAATTGGATATAAAATAAAAAAATAAAATAAAATAAACCGGTAGCGGAAATTTTGAGTAGTTTGGAGAACTGGCAAATACCACCTCTGGCTGGCCACAGAGTGGGGTGGGAATGGGGATTTTGCAATATCCTTCTGCCTGGAGAAGGGTGGGAATGGAGATTTTGCAGTATCCTTCCCCTGCCACACCCACCAAGCCACGCCCACAGAACCGGTAGGGAAAAAATGTAGATTTCACCTCTGGAATAAACATTAAAATATATTAATACAAGCTGGATTTCCAGAGGATGACAGGGCCAAGTTTGTCCATGCACAAATCATTAAGACCATTAATTGACAACTGAGAAGGGGAGAAATTCACCCCCTGAATAAGTGGAGTTTCTTTGGATCAAAAGGAAACCTAGAGATTGTCCATTTCATTCTGTAAAGGAACTCCTTGGACTATTGAGGGATCTGGAGGGATCCTGCTGATATTCTTAGAATTGAACCCCTAGGAATCATGGGAAATATCAAGCTCTGTACTTCAAAAGGTGATTTCTAATGACTAAAGTCTGTCATTTCTTTTGCCTTAAGACTTAATTTTTGAATTTTATGAATTGAGATCTTCATTTCTAGAAAATGAAAACAAAATAAAACCAGTGAGTGAAAAATTGCACAAGCCCTGAGATGGACTGAATGATGATTTTTTTAAAAAAAGTTTGTGAAAAAGAAGAAAAAGAGGTATTAAGGGGAAGCTAAGAAAGATTTAAATGGCATAGTTAAAACTAGGTTTTTGGATAAAATTTAAAAAACAAAAAATAATTAACCTCTGAGGGACATTAGGTTGTCTGGAGTTCCATCATTTGAGAATTGGCTAGTTAATTGGCTATACAAAACAAAGAGAAAATATGGGGAACTGGTATTAAATATAAATTGTGCTATAATTTAAGAGAAAATTATTATAAAAGGATATACCCAGGGTATATGACATTGGCTAAATTGTCTAAAATGCATAAAGCAACATCAAACCAGCATTGGAAGTGTGAAAAGGAAGAGAGGACTTTTTAACATGCATGGTGGACTTGTGAAAAAGGAACAAAAAGGTGCAAATCCAAACAATGATGCAAAAGATATTGCGGATTAATGTCATAGTGAAACCAAAGTGATTCTTACTGGGTTTTATGAACACAGAATATATATATATATATATATATATATATATATATATATATATATATATATATATATATATATATGTATGTATATGTATATATATATATATATGTGTATATATATATATATATATATATATATATATATATATATATATATATATATATATATTAAAACATGCACATGGATGGGAGCATATTGATTGACTTCTGTTCTTTGCGCTTTCCTGTCCATCAACTGGAGGGAGATTCTCAGCATTTCAAAAATAGTGTCAGTGGAAGTGATCACTAAGGCAGGTTTTTGAAGGTTTAGGTAACAGAATAGAGGTACCCATTGTCTCACCCAGAGTGCTGTTAGTGGCTGTTCATCTGTTGTGATATTCAGAGTATTGGCTACTACTACCAGTAGCAAGTCCATGCCTTGCTATGAAACACTCCTGATCCAAAATCTCTGTGCTGTCCAAAGAAGACCCTGGATCCCAACAGTCTTCATTATTAACCTGAAACTGATATATCTAATTTCAAAGTGAAGTAAAGGCGAGGCATTGTAGTCACTGTCAAGTTAGCAAAAGTTAGAGTCAACAGAGCTTGGGTGATATAAATAAAGTCATTCTTTAATCTCAGGAAGTCATTTGAGCATGAAGACGGTTGCATTCAACCAATCTGTTGTATTTTGATTTGCTTCTCTAATTATCAATTTGCCCTGGACCACTATAGCAAATCCTACAATTTTATTAGTGTAATTTTTGCCTCCTTTTTGCCACTTTTTTAAAAACTAAATTAAAAAGCTGTCTCACTTGGCTACAACTTGTATTTAAAACTGCATCCTAAACATCAGTAGGGCATTGGTCTTCATAATCCAAGTAGCTGTTTAACAAAATGAATGAGTAGGTTCCAATTTAAAACAGGAACAAGCTACTCTAGAAATGTATCTCTGCACTGAACTGATATATTTACGCATGTAAATATATGTCTTACACACAAGGAGAGATTAATTAGAGAGACTGAAATGGAAAAATTATCAATTCCTTGAGAATGAGAACAGGAATATGCAAGATTAGTTGGACTTCTTTAGCCATTTTCTCTTGGGTTTATGCTGTTTCTCCCCACCAGCATTCAATACCATCATTCCAGACACTCTTCTAACTAAGCTAAACCACCTACAGGTATCTGAACACACTTGTAAGTGGATCATAAGCTTCCCAACAAACAGGAAGCAGCAGGTGAAGCTAAGCAAAATCACATCAGATACCTGTACAATTAGCACAGGGGGCCCCCAAGGCTGTGTGCTCTCCCCACTTCTCTCTATATACCAATGACTGCATCTCTAACGATCCATCTGTTAAACTACTGAAGTTCGCAGATGACACAACAGTGATCAGTCTCATTCGAGACTATGATGAATCCGCATACAGACAGGAGGTTGAACAACAAGCCTCGTGGTGCGACCGGAACAATCTGGAACTAAACGTACTCAAAACCATAGAAATGGTGGTAGACTTTAGGAGAAACCCTCCCATACTTCCACCTCTTACAATACTAGACAACACAGTATCAACAGTAGAGACCTTCAAATTTCTAGGTTCTACCATATCGCAAGATCTAAAATGGACAGCTAACATCAAAAACATCATCAAAAAAGCACAACAAAGAATGTTCTTTCTGCGCCAACTAAGAAAGCTCAAACTGCCTAAGGAGCTGCTGATACAGTTCTACAGAGGAATTATTGAGTCTGTCATCGGCATCACTATAACTGTCTGGTTTGGTTCTGTAACTCAACAAGGCAGACACAGATTTCAGAGGACAATTAGAACTACAGAAAAAACAATTGCTACCAACCGGCCTTCCATTGAGGACCTGTATACGGCACAAGTCAAAAAGAGGGCTGTGAAAATATTTACAGACCCCTCACATCCTGGACATAAACTGTTTCAACTTCTACCCTCAAAACGACGCTATAGAGCACTCCACACCAGAACAACTAGACACAAGAACAGTTTTTTCCCGAATGCCATCACTCTGCTAAACAAATAATTTCCACAACACTGTCAAAGTAGTTACTAAGTCTGCACTACTATTACTCTTATCGTTCCCATCACCCATCTCCTTCCACTTACGACTGTATGACTGTAACTTTGTTGCTTGGAACCTTACTATTTATATTGACTGTTTCCTAATATGATTTGATTGCTTATTTGTTCCCTATGACTATCATTAAGTGTTGTACTTTATGATTCTTGATGAACGTATCTTTTCTTTTATGTACACTGAGGGCATATGCACCAAGACAAATTCCTTGTGTGTCCAACCACACTTGGCCAATAAAAAAAGTTCTGTTCTATTCTATTCTATTCTATTCTATTCTATTCTATTCTATTCTATTCTATTCTATTCCATTCCATTCCATTCCATTCTATTCTATTCTATTCTAAGGATAGTCTCCTTTAGCCTGGTTAATTCAAACTGTCTTAGAATCTTTTCTCAGACCTTCCATTCAAGCCGATTTTTCACTATACATTTAGCTTTCCTACTTCTTTGCAATCCCTTCATCATCCCTGTTAGCATTTTTTTAAAAAATCCCATTTTAGCCGCTAAGAAATTGGAAGATTTGAATAATTAGAGCTTCATTTTGTTTGTCATGCATAGTTCACTTCATGCTAACGTAGAAAATAATGACTTGCCACAGTGTTAAATATAGAAACAGCCATGAAAATATGAATTATTATTAAGAACAATAAGGGATATATTTATAACTCTCTGTGCCAAAAACAAAGGTATTTCTGACAATGAAGCTTCTTGTCAAAAAGAAGTAATACCTTTCCCAAATGTACCATTTTAGATGAACAATGGCTGTGATGAGAACATGCAGGACCCCATGTAAT
The DNA here is from genome assembly GCA_022577455.1 of Arizona elegans. Taxonomy (NCBI): domain Eukaryota; kingdom Metazoa; phylum Chordata; class Lepidosauria; order Squamata; family Colubridae; genus Arizona; species Arizona elegans. The sequence continues at coordinate 103,883,144 of JAKOOJ010000002.1, read as the reverse complement.
AAAGGACAAACAAATCTTCATTTATCAGTTGCTATTGCTACGTTCCTCTTAGGCTTAGTTAAAAAAAATTAAAAGACTTAGTTGTAAAACAGGGGAGTCCGACCTTGGCAACTTTAAGATCTGTGGATGTAAAGCTATACTGGCTGGAGGATTCTGGAAATTTTGGGAGTTGAAATCCATAGGCCTTAAAGTTGCCAAGGTTGGACATCCCTGTTGTAAAATGATTGAAGACACAGCAACCATTCAGAGCAGTTACATCTTTCCTCAAGTAGGCATTTGGATGGCTCTCCCTTCACAAGCTTTACACCAAAGCTGTGCTCTGAGAATTAAGCTTTGAAATGAAAGTAATATTGGAAACTATTTGTGTAAAAGTATACACAAATATACCAATATATTTTCTGAAGCCTTCTGCAGCAAATGTCTAACTCTGAGAAACTTTCTCTCATAGCCATATTTCAATCATATCCACATCATACTAAATGCAAGGATCTTCAGAGAAACATTTTTGTGGGCCCAGACACAAAAACTTTGTTTTTGAGCTTTCCAAAAACCTGAGATGCTGTAAATGTGGAGTTCCAGATCATATGGAAAGCTAATCTGATTTCCCTACCTATGTCCATGCTTAAAAATGAGCCTTAAGGTCAGAAAACTGTGCCCTCTAATTATCCATAGTTTACCTGGTATGCCCGGTTTTCTAAGAGAGCATTGTGAATTATATATATATATATATATATATATATATATATATATATATATATATATATATATATATATATATATATATAAAAACTCCCTCCCTCCATATTGCTCTTGTACGTGTTATTGCTACCTAATTTTAAAGTACTACTCTAATTTTATTCTTGAAGCAGACTGTCCTACTGTGCTTCACATATTTCAGATATAATACTGGAAGGGGGGAAAAGCTTTTTTTAAAAAAAGATCAGTTTTCTGTAGCTACACATGTATTTTACTAGGTGTGTGAGAGGGAGTTTGATATAGGCTGTATTCTTGAATTGAAACTATATACAGTACTGTGACTTTTGTCACAGAATAAGATAACATTTGAGACAGAAAATGGAGTTTCACACATTCATTCACACTGGCTTATTGCTGGCTAGCAGTTAAGAAAAAACTAATTAAAAAGAAACTACAATATCATCTTTATATGCGATTTTATGAGTGTCCAGAGATTGCTTCCTATTAATTTTTTTTTTTTTAATTTGATTTATATGCCGCCCTTCTCCGGAGACTCAGGGCGGCTTACAATGTGCTCAGCAAATTTTAGTTCATGTCTTTGTTAGATATATATATTGCTTTTCTTCAAGGAGCTGAAAACGACTCATACTGAGAACTCATTTTTTTTAATCTCTGCAACATAAACCTTGTGCCTATGGAGATTCTCAGTCATCCAGGTCATGGTTGTCCCAAAGGTGCTTTTTCAAAAAGCAAGTGGACTTTCTGGTTTTTCTTTGAAGACATTTTGCTTCTCATCCAAGAAGCTTCTTCAGATCTGACTGGATTGTGGGGAATAGAAGGATTTATATTTCTTGTAGACAGTTGGTCTACATTCTTTTAGCTGGTCGTTAAGGCCACCTGGAGGTTTAACTATGTCATCAGGATCACCTGAGTGGTGCAAATGGTTGTGGAGCCTTCTTGGAACTGTTGAAAGGACTGTGTTGTACACTAGAGATAGATGATGTTGTATCCCTCCCCCTCTGTTGAGAGATGGCAGTTCAATTTTACATAGATGGCCTCTTTGATCCCTCTTTCAAACTAGCGATCCTTTGTGTCCAAAATGTGGACTTTGCTGCCTTCAAAACAGTGGCCTTTGTCTTTTAAATGCAGATGGACTGCTGAATCTAGTCCTGGTGGATTTGTTCTCCTGTGTTGTGCCATGCATTTATGAAGTGGTTGCATGAAGTGCAAAGATGGGAAAGAAAAAGAACTAAAACACATCAAGGAAGCCCTCAAAATGTGTGGCTATCCCAAGTGGGCCTTCATCAAATCTTAAAAAAGACCCTACAGGGGTCCTCCATAACAGACAACAAAGCTCCTTCATAACAGACAACAAAGAGGACAATAAACAAAGCAACATTGTCATTACATACATTGCAGGAATATCAGAAAAGCTCAGGAGGGTCTTCAGCCAACACAACATATATGCAACACTTCAAACCCAAGAATACACTAAGGCAGAAGCTTGTCCACCACAAGGACAAAGCACCCAGACAAAACTTAGCAATGTGATATATGCAGTACAATGCAGTGAGCCATGTGCAGATCTGTACACTGGGGAAACAAAACAACCACTTCATAAACACATGACACATCCAGAAGCTTCTTGGATGAGAAGCAAAACCTCTTCAAAGAAAAAACAGAAAGTCCAGTTGCCTCTTAAAAAAGCACCTTTGGGACATAAACCTTGAGCAGTAAATTGGACTGAGAAATAGCAATTGGCCCAAAGTCATCCACAGAATTGCCAAGAACCAGGATGCAGCAGAGTAAGTTGTCTGATGGACTTGCAGAGGTACAGTAGTCCAAAGTTAAAATTGTTTATTCCCCCTGTGGACCAGAATCAGATTCAAGGTCATGTAGACCCCAAAAAGTTTCTTGTCTGATAAAAACATAGGGAGGGAGGCATGTCTGCTTAGAACTGTAAACACGTGAAAAGGCCCTGGTGTTTCCATTACTTACAGAGTAATGGAAAAGAACAATGTAGGAGATTTCCGAAGCTGATTTGTTCAGGGTAGACTGGCAATACTATCTGTGTCAAGGAGGGAAAAATTGTAGTTGGCAACCCAATAGAAGCAAACAAATCCAAGAGAGAAATCTGATAGAAGGGACTGTAGATTTTGCAGAATAGTCTAATGGTCAGAAAAGACAGCTTAACAAAAGTGCCGGATTCTAAAATGCCCAGAAAAAAATGTTATTTTTCCCTCTTCCCATTCTTTTCCCCAAGACAGAAATCAGTCCAGAAGTGATAAGACAGGAAAAAAAGCCATGTGTAGAAGGAAAGGAGGGGAACAGATAAGAGATTGTAAAAAGCTCTGTTTGAAATGTGTGTTTATATGAAATTGTGTCTGTGTACATTGCATGTATCAAATATTACTATCAAATAAACAAGAACTGCAATTCTCTCTGTGTGTATAAATTTTCTGTCCCATTTACATACTGTCTCACACAGTTTTAGTCCAACATCTAAACTACTACATGACATTAGCTCTCTTTAGAAACAGAAGTTTGATTTTTTTTTTCAAAACCCCATGTACTGTATCTTAAACTGCCATCTGGTGAGCCTCATCTAGCATATTAATTCATCTATGAATTTAAAAATAAACGCAACACAATGAATTTAAGATGCCAATCATTCTAAAACTGAGATGGAAAAACTTGAACTTGTCTATTCATTTTGACCACAATTCTAAGAATTTACAATCTTGTGCAAAAAATCAACAATATAGTTTTAAAAGAGTCAGTCTTTTCCACAAAACTCCTTTACTTGGTCTAAAGTACAGAGAAAAAAATAAATTGGTTACTGCTACTGCTAGAAGTTACTTCAGAAACTATTGCTGATTTCTGATGAGCTGATTTGCAGCATATTAATCAAAAGATCATAGTCTGTTTGCTATTAATTCTAAGTATTCCTAAATTTTTAGTCCTTTTACAGATTATGGACTGCACCTCCTACAATCATGAGTTTTGGCTATGATGACTACAGAAAAAAGTAAAGATTTCTCCTTTCGAGTCATTTCTGACTATAGGGGGTGTGCTCATCTCCATTTCTTAACCAAGGGAGCCATATTTCCGTAGCCAGCATGAGTACACACTGAGGCACAAGGAACACTGTCACCTTCCCACCAAAGTGGTACCTGTTTATCTATTTGTATTTGCATGCTTCTGAACTGCTAGGTGGGGCAGGAACTGAGGCAAGTAATGGGAGCTCATCCTGCTGACTACCTCAGTGTCTTTAACCATTGCATGAGCCATCGCATCCCCTTAAGAGTTACTGAAGTCATCCTCCAAAATATTCATCAGGAAATGTTCTGGTCTGTTCTAGAGCAGTACTTTATCATATATGCTCACATTGTCTTTAAAATTCAATTTGAAAAAAAAGAATAAGTATGAAATGACTCAGTGATACTAATGTGAATAATTACTGGGCATCTTAAAGAGAAATCATTGTCTTATGGCATAAGTATTTGCATTTTAAAGCTTTTTGCCTTTTAATCTACAATCTTTTATAATTCCATATTTGCCAAGTTAAACCTTACAATTTAACTGTGAGATTGAAATCACTATTATCTTTATTTTATAAATAGACACAGAAGCTAAGCCAAGGCTATGATTTGCCTAAGTTCCTCTACCAAATTCATGATATATTGCCAATAATAATAATAATAATAATAATAATAATAATAATAATAATAATAATAGCAGTAAGCTGTAATAAAGATATCAAAAGCATTTTAAAAGAGATAGAATTTAAAAAAAAAAAAAAGAAGAAGAAGAAGAAAAAGGTAGCTTTGTAGGAACTTAAGACACCTGGTCATGGTTCTAAAAATCCAGAGCCATGAACAATGAACCACCAAGCCAATTATAACATAAATGAAGACTCCAGAACCCATCAGTTATGTTACAGACTGGGGAGCAATTCAGGATATGTTATTATTTGGAACTGTGGGGTTAATATTGTTCTTCAGCATACTGCACTGTTCCCTTATTCCTCCCTTTTTTGTCCGTTCTTTTTTCATCCACCCTTTTATCTTAAGACGCCAAACAAAAATCTAAATAGTTTTAGTGTAATAGGAAGAAAAGAACTCAGCATCTCAGGTCTTTTTTTTTAATTATTTGCTAAGGCCCTAATTAAACATATGAGCTTGAGGGAAAAAAAGTCATGAAAGTGAGCGTTCTTGTCCTTGGCAAGAACAATAGCTCTCTGACAATGCAGTTACTCCTTCAGCCTCCACTTTCTTACAGTTCTCCAATTCACTTGAATGTTCTTGCTGCTCTCTTCACATTTTTTAAACTCCTCAATATTTTCCCATGTTGCTTACAAAATTCGTAATGATTTTCCTCACTATCATCACCACCATTTTGTTTTTTCAATGTTTCAAAGCAATTCAGGTCACATTTTTACTGCAACCGTTGCTCTTTCCTATGGTGATTCACACCCTATAATATATATTATCACTTAAATCAACCTACCAGGATAATTATAAGATCATCCAAGCATCAGATTTAACACTCAAGAGTCAGGATAATTCTGAGCAGCCAGAATAGGGCCGCTTAGAAAAAGAAGTTTAAAAAAAGAGGAAATTATATCCCTTGCTGAAAATGAGATTTTGTTGTAGGGGAGAACAACATATGGAATTAGGATTACCCTATTCAGCAGCTCCCTGGGATTTTGATAAGAAAATAAAGGCTGTACGCCTATTAACATTTGATGAAGTGTGAGAAATTTGGACTGCAAGCAAGAATTATCACCTTCAGTCCTGTTTTCATATTTTGATTTCTTTTTATCTGAGTTCCCATTTGTTGTGCCTTCATCTATTGACATAGTGACTGGGTTCATACACATATTTCATCAAGTCAGTTAAGGTTTAGCAACCTCATTTACACAAGCTAACTTTGGTTAGTATTAACTTTTATTAACTTGTTTTAAATAAAGACTTAAATAAATGGTTCAGGGCGTTGTGCAAACCTAGCTCATTTAGTTGATAAGTGAGTTTGGTGAATCTAGAAAATAGGTTAATTCTCTTGTCGGATTATGCTTTCCCGTGGTCATGAATATAGACATTCTATTTTAAGTCTGATAGGAAGCTAGTAAGAGGAACACATCCCACCCCACCCCCAAAAAAGAATAGTGAATATTAATAATGTTATTTGGGGGAGTCTTTTTTGGATATGGGCATCACACACCCCACAGATGAAGATATTTATTATTATTTATTTATTATTTGGACTTATATGCCACCCTATCTCCAAAAGGACTCAGGGCGGCTCACAACAATAAAACGCACAAAGTCCAATCCTTCCTTTAAAAATACCCAATAAAACTATAAAAACCATTAAAATCCCCTCTAAAACCCCCTTCAGTCCAAGCCGGTCAGGCGAAATAGCCATGTTTTAAGGCCATGGTGGAAAGAGCAAAGGTCAGGGGCCACCCGGAGACCCACGGGGAGCTGATTCCACAGGGTAGGTGCGCCCACAGAAAAGGCCCACTCCCTAGGGGTCGCCAGCTGACATTGTCTGGTTTTATTCCCATGGTTTTATTCCCATGGCCCCTGGTGAATTATCTTAGAGGTTTTTTATTTGTTTTGATCTGATAGGATGAAATGGCAGCTGCATGCATCACTATTTAAATAGATATTCAGGGTTTTAAATGGAAGGTGATAGCTCTATTTCTTTAATTGCTCAGAGGTTAACATTTGTTAGGTTAGGTCTTCCAGATCTGAGCTGCAAAAATCCAGAGACTCTTTAGATGGCACACACAAAAATAAATAAATACAGAAAACTAATCCTTGGCTGTCACCTAGGAATGATCCCAATTTTTGGATTGCATATAAGGTAGCCTGATTAGTGTTTCTTTATCTTTTATGCAGAACCATCTTTACCCACAGGCTCTTTGCTTTTGAAGCTTCCTTCTCTTTAGTTTTATTTCCCTTCACCATTTCTCCTGCTACCATATCTCCCTACTGCATTATTTTCTCTACTGGTACAATTTGTTACTGGTAAATAGAGAATTTTGCAGACAAAGAGAGACCAGGCTTAGAAAACAGATTTTCTTATAATGTTTTCCCAACAAGGTTAAGGAGTCCTTGTTTGTACCAGGTGGCAATGAGACCATCTCAAAGTTAAAATGTGTGCTCTTTGAACAAGGTTAATTGCATTGAAGATGAGAAAGAAGATCCTATTGTACCCAGATTTCTCACCAAGGATAAGAGATAACAAGTACGACTCTTCGGTGACTAAAAATGCCTTCATAATTCCGCACTACAACACTAAACTCTCACATGAAAATATAACATCTTATAGATGTTATGGTTTAGAATGCAATATTCAATCCCTGCTCACTAAATTTCCATTGGATCCATCAGCACAACTATTTATGGAATGGATTTTTTAAGTTATATATCTGTATAGGCAGTAATGGAGAGAACCCATGTGGTGGCATTTTGTATTTTCATGGACACATTTATCCACACATCTGATGTTGAGTGAGGGAGCATCTGTCTTTTCCTCAGGGAAAACAGACATCAGGGAACAAACCAAAAATGTGAAGAAAACTAGTGTAAATATAGACCTATCAGTAACACTTTTATTCATTTCGGTAGATTTACATCTCACAATATATAAATGTATAACACTCAAAGTTGTTTGCTTAAGTTGATGCAAGTCTCATTTTTTTACAAGAACAAATTAACATTTTATTTATAAATAAACAATTTGATATGATTAGTCTTTTGAAAACTAAGAAAGGTAATCCCCCAGATAACAAAATAGATAGAAATTGAAGTCACAAGAAATCCCGACTTTAGCAAGTAAAATATTACAGGAAAATTTGAGAAAAGTTTAAGAAATCTGCAATCCAAAGTATGAATGTGTTTTAATTGTAGTCATAATACTTAAGAGGGATCCTTGGTGCTCTCTGAGTTTCCTTGTTTTCTTGCAAACATTTCATTACCCAAACTAGTTAACATCATAAGTGCTAAGCAATAATGTATCAATTATTAAAATATTTGCAGTACTGATCTTTGGGCCTCAGAAGAAAGCGTCATTCTTAAATATTCAGAAAATAAAATTCAGAATGTATTTTTTTAAAAAAAGAATACTGTACAACTGGGCTGGATTTGCTAACCTCAGAGGAATGTAGCATTTCATATTTATAGTTTAAGAAAATGCTTGCTTTTAAATGCAGTTGGTTCTATATTGTTCCAAAAATTTAGTTCTAAGCACTATCAATTTCACACCTTTTGTCTGTATTATGCTAAGGATAGGGAAGACTAAATGATTTTTATTTTCTTAGCTGGAGAAACATGATGCAGGACCTCTTTCATCCAGAGCCAAAAGTCAGATATCTCTAATGTATGAAACAAAATAATTCTTGCTGGAGCAGAAAAAGTGAAGAAATAAATTCAGGTGGGGCAAAAAAATGATTTGCAAAATTATGAATGCTAGAATTCTGGAATATTGGAATCTCAATGTAATTTTAAAATTTAGAAAGCATATGCAGATTTACTCCAGCTATATAGGCTTGAATGGAATGATCTTGAAGCAGTGCTTCAGACTTCATTCAAACATGAGCATAGCAACTGTGACTGTTAAGAATGCTGCCTTTTTTTTCAAATTTATATTCATTTCATAGTGCTGTAACATTCAGCCTTCTGAGAGACAGCTATGTTCAAGATAATGCTAAAGGATAATTATTTGTAAAAAAAAAAGAAAGAAAAGAAAAAAAAAAGAAAAAGAAAAGGAATTACCCTAGAAGTAAAAACTCTATAGCAATGGTAATAAATTATTCTATAGAAATCCAACTGAGCAGGGAAAGAAAAGGAGATAAGCTGTAAACAATATATACACAGACAAAATTATACTGGAAACTCTAGAAAGAAGATCCTAAAGCTAGTTGAAGAAAAAACTGAATGAAGATGTGGTATTTCTCCTAGTATCTGATGAAAATGAAGTACTGATCCGAGGATAGGTGTGTGTGTGATGAGACACCCCTCCAATGGAAAACAGATTGTTAAGAAAGTCATCCTGCCGCACCAGCCAGCTACGCTTCTCCAGATGCCAGTCTGCCATAGGCCACCGGGGAGAGGGGAGCTCCAGGGAGGATGGAGCTAGGAAGGGAGAATCGAAACTATTATTCATGCCGTCCCATAGGAACATCTGGCTGCTCCAAGGTCAGCAAATGGAATGCAACACTATCCAACCGCTCAACAGGGACTGTTACCAAAACAATTTGTTTGAATGTAATTGGACAATTAAAGATAACCAGAGGGATGGGGTAAAATGGGAAAGTAAATTAGAGAGCTTCAGGGCGCAAAAACTCGGTTCCAGCTTTGCTTACACTGCAACCACTTGGCTTTAGTAAAGTATACTTTTTCTAACAGTCGAGAGTCGAGAGTCTTTTTTAACTGTCCAAGTTGGGACAGCTGACACAGATAATACAATAAATATTCCAGATAAAATAATGATAATAATGCTAGTAATGGCTAAATGTTTTCAAGGGAGCAAATAGCATAGAGAAAATACAAAGAAGACAACTGGATTTCCTCTGTACAGTTTGAATCTTGAAATTCTCAATAAATAGACATTCTGCCAGTATTTTTTTTTAAAAAAAAAGCTGGAGTGTTTTTTTGTCTTTCTTTTGTAGAAATCAGGATTTTTCTATTAAAAAACTCATCCATTTGCCATCCCTTTGTTTTTCTATAACTTGATCAAAAACAATGAGTTGTCAACTAACTGAACAATTTTCTTATTTTCAGTTACATTAATTTAAAATTAATTTACTTATTATTAAAACCTGAATGTAACTGATTTTTCAGTGAGACATTGAATGAAAGCTAAAGTACACTATTATTTATTAAATTGCAAGTTGCCACTCATCTGTAGAGCAAAAAGTCACCTTTAAATGTTTTCTTCTTTTCACTCCCTCTTATAATAATTAAGAGTAATACATTAGAACCAAAATAGCTCCTGAAAACACACCACAATTGACTCATCACCACAATCCAACCAATGAAAAGTACCTCCCTCAAATTAATGAACTAAATATTACATTAATTTAGTCAAAATTCTAGGTAGTTACTTGGGAATAAATGGCATTGAATTCAGGATGTATTTTGGACTAAATGACTGGATTCATGCTCTGTAACTATTATAGCTTAGATCTGTGAAAATTTCAGCTGTTTTGGGTTTCTAAAAGAACTATCATGCTGGAGAAGACTCCTGCGAGTCCCTTGGACTGCAAGGCAATCAAACTGGTCAGTCCTAGAGGAGATCAACCCTGACTGCTCTTTAGAAGGCCAGATCCTGTAGATGAAACTCAAATACTTTGGCCACCTAATGAGAAGGAAGGACTCACTGGAGAAGAACCTAATGCTGGGAAAGATTAAGGGCAAAAGAAGAAGGGCACTACAGAGAACGAGGTGGCTGGATGAAGCAGTAGGCATGAGTTTAAATGGACTCCAAAGGATGGTAGAGGACAGGAAGGCCTGGAGGAACGTTGTCCATGGGGTCGCGATGGGTCTGACAAGACTTCGCAACTAACAACAACAACAAAAGGAGTTTGCTAAGAGATTTGAATGTGTCTTGGGACTAAGGAGATCTGAGATTGCCATGCTTCTAAAAAGCATCCAGATTTCATCCTTTACTCTATGCCTGGGGTTACACTGGAAAAAGTCAGCCAGAACATTGGAATAGGATGCCACCAATGAATAGATGACATCCAATTTACCACTTCTTACCATTTAACTCTGAGAAAATAGCTAGTTCTCATGATTATTGTTTAGGTAAATAATGAGTTGGATGAAAGTAAACAAGCTACAATTAAATTCAGACAAGATATAAGTGCTGATGCTGACAGAAAATCATGGTAAGGGGTTGGGGCTTGATTTAGATAGCATTGCAATCCTATGAAAGAGCAGGCCAAAGTTTGGGAGTGCTCATTGACCACCAATTGCATTTGCACTGGTACAATTGTATATTTGTAGAATTACAACCAGTTTTCTGTATGAACAGATATTTGAGCTGCTTGTATTTGGCAACAATTACACACCCAAGTACTCAATATTAGATTAGTCCCTAGAGTGCTTGGACGGTGATCTCATGATCTAGACTGTTTTCTTCTGCATAGTTTTGAGAAAATATTGTACTCATATCTGTAGCCAACTGTTGTCTGTAGTATATGTCAATAAGAAAATAATTCTTATTTATTTTATTAATATTTCTGTGCCACCAAGCACTTTAAGCCATTTACAACAATATATTCATATATTATTTTAGCCATTGTCTATCTACTGCAGGATGAAGGCCTCTTCCTCATGTTTCCAACCTATCCAACCTGGCCTACAGTTTTCTTGGCCAGATTTCTGTAGTGATTTGCATTGCCTCCTTCCTAGGGCTGAGACAGAGTGACTGGCCCAAGTCACTTAGACTTTGTGCCTAAGATGGAACTACAACTACAACTCCCATCCTTGGTTTCCGCCTTATCCACTACACCAGGGGTATCAAATTCAAGGCCTCCAGGCTGGATCCGGCCCAGGGTGTGTGCACTTAGATCTGGCCCATGGAACTGCCCTAGAAACAGTGAAGGATTGGCCCATGGTGCCTCTGCCAGTGAAAACGGCAACCTGGCAGAGGTTGCAGGAGGCTGTCGCAGCTGAAAATGGAGCTCTGGAGTCCTTTTTTCCTGGCAGAGCACTTGAGCCCCCACAGGCGCCCCACATGAGTGACGTTGAGCTGGCCATGCCCCATGCCCCGCAAGGTCAAACACAACCCTGATGCAGCTCTCAATGAAATCAAGTTTGACACCCCTGCACTACACCAACTGATTCTCAATTTGAGATTAATCTTTAATAAAATTAGGAAACTAGGACTTTTTTTTTTTAGAGCTGAATTCAAATATGAAAATGACATTGAAGGCTGCCTTCTAGTGGTGGACATGGTTGGAGTGAGAGATAGAAGAAGGCTGGAAGAACTGCATAAAGAGTTTAAAATGGAGTGGGAAGGAAGCGGGGGATAGGCATGAGAAGAGACACCTCAGATTGGAGATCCCTCCCATGCTGGATTGAAAAGATGTAGGGAGTAGAGATTCTCCCTTCCTACTCTGTTGTTTTCATTGGATTTCTTTTGATTAATAAACATGGTTATCTGCATTTCCTGAAGTATAAAATGTGAAACAAATATTGATTGCTTACCCTGAAAGGCTAGAATATCACTTCAAATGCTTTGGGAAAAGAGTAACTCACAAACCTAGGCAATTCTGAGTAAAGAAAGAGATCTCAAACATCATGCAGGAACTTGTCATTTTTTAAAGCAACACACTATGGGCATGATCCATGTACACTTAATTCCCAGCTTATAAGTAATTGCAAGAAAATGAAGGAATTTCCATACGGCCAGAAGAACAATGCTTCTCATTTTTTCTTAGTGGTGTAGCATACAACATATACTTTGCAACAAGCCTGACAATAGGAGGGTGTTGTGCCATGAATTTCCTTTCCTTTCTAATTCATGGCCCAGCTTGTAATTTACTTGAGCTTAAAGTGAAGGTATAGTGCTACATCCTCCCTTTTCGATATAAGACTTATATCAGAAAAAGGGAAGAAAACTAATTTTTCTTTGCCCCTGTAGCAGCTACCTTTTATATGCAGCTTTTATAAGCAGTCTTTTATATGCAGTTCCTGTGTTTTTGTTTTTATTTTTTGCTTTTGTTCACCAAGATTATATATTTTCTTTTCTTTACTTAGTTCCCCACTTACGGATCCTGTCATCAAGTAATTTTCTGATATTTAATTTAAGTCTTCTCTGAGGCAGAATTTCAGCCAAGCATAGATGCTGATGCAGAAAGACATTAACATTTACACTCATGATTTATTTTTGCTGTTCAGTATGAAGAGCCAAAGTTACTCAAGAAAAAGAATAATAATGCTTCAATACAATATCTGTTGTTTTAAGAGATAACATGTCACTTATTACTTAACCTTTTTTGGGGTGAAAAAGAGGATCATGAATTATTAAAAGTAAAGGATCGATAAGAGGGCTAAGGAGCCAACATCAACTTGTTCCCACTTCTGCTATTAGGATGGCTTCTCATGATCCTCTCAGTCTGTGCCAACTTCAAGCTGAAGCCCTAGAAAATATAGTAGATATGCTGGTCCAACAGGCACCCATATCTGTTCCCATATGACTTTACCTGGGCATTTAAGTCAATTTCTGATTGTATACCTTCCAGGGACTCCAAGAAGATAGGATTTTCAAGACTAGTCCTCAGGTCATGGAACTGATTTTTCAAATCTGTCTGGCTTCTGTAAATCAGGTTGATGTTTGAGTTCAATTTTATACAAGTGCTTTAGAAATATGCATGAGAAACAACATATGGTTATGTCATGTATAAAAAGGTAAAGGTTCCCCTCGCACATATGTGCTAGTCGTTCCCAACTCTAGGGGACGGTGCTCATCTCCGTTTCAAAGCCAAAGAGCCAGCGTTGTCCGAAGACATCTCCGTGATCATGTGGCTGGCATGACTAAATGCCAAAGGCACATAGAACACTGTTACCTTCCCACCAAAGGTGGCCCCTTTTTCTCTACTTGCATTTTTAATGTGCTTTTGAATTGCTAGGATGGCAGAAGCTGGGACAAGTAACGGAAGCTCATCCCACTATGCAGCACTAGGGATTCGAACCACTGAACTGCCAATCTTTTGATTGACAAGCTCAGCATCTTAGCCACTGAGCCACCGCATCATATATATCAGTAGTAAATTTAGCCATATGGAATTCTCTAGTCCAGTGGTTCTCAACCTGTGGGTCGCGACCCCTTTGGGGGGGGTCAAACGACCCTTTCACAGGGGTCGCCTAAGACCATCGGAAAACACATATTTTCAATGGTTTTAGGAATAATTTTATGGTTGGGGGTCACCACAACATGAGGAACTGTATTAAAGGGTCGCGGCATTAGGAAGGTTGAAAACCACTGCTCTAGTCAAATCTCTTCTCTTTTCCTATAACCAACCAAAAGAAAAATATCCAAATGAAAATGATAAATTCATCAAGCCATTTTAGATGTAATAATATAGTTTAACTTTACAGAAACAAACTAGTGTGAGCATTGGGTTTCAAAGGGCTTTCACTTCTTTTATAAAATTAGGTATGGTTTACTGTATCATCCAAACTCTAAACCAGTGTCAACCAATCTTAGCAACTTTTAACATGACTGGACGTCAACTCCCAGTATTCCACAGCATGTCACGATTGAGAAACCCTGGTCTAAACTCTGATTAAATTTAATTTTAATGCATTAGAATTCAAATTATAATTCAAATTTTCAAATTAAAATTAAGCACAATTTTTGCATCAGGCATAACAACACATTCTGGTTAATTGAAAATGAAAAGAGAATCTTGCACCCCTGCCAGGTTTGCAGGGAATAGGTAAGCTGTAAATATAGGTGGCTTTTCATCCTTTTTGTGCTAAACAATAGTTTAACACTGCATGCGCACCAGGCTAGTATGTTCAAAATGCATTAACCTTTGAAGCGCAACAGATTGTGTCTCATCATTGTGTTTCATCATTATGGACATTTGAGAAGTCTTATTCTCTTAACATACCTAATAGTGTGTTTTTTCATATTCTCTTTCATCTCAATGCCTTTTTCCCTAGCTGTTTTTTGTTGTTGTTTACCATTGCTATGACTTTGATCTAAAATAAAGGCAAACAAATGTGCTCTGAGAACTAAAATTAATATAAAAAGATACAAGAATCCCAAAAATGAACAGTAAGCAGTTTCACAATGAACCACTAGTAATTTTAAAGCATTTCACACCCAAGAATTCCCCTTAACTATCTTTGAATCAGAAGGAGAATTAGCCTCCGGACCCCTTATCATCTTTGTTGCTTCTCTGTATACTCTTTCTATGGTCTCAGCATCTTTTTTGTACCATGGTGATCAGAATGCAATATTCCAAATGTGTCCTCACTAATGCAGTATAAAGTGGTACTATCATCTGTTGATGCAGCCGAGGACTGCATTGGCTTTTTTGGTGACTGCAACATACTGCCTGGCTCATAGTTAAGTGGGGGTCCACTAGGACACTGAAATCCCTCTCACAGTTACTCTGTTGAGCCAGATATGTCTGTTCTGTACCTAGACATTTGGTTTTTCTTGCCTGAGTACAGGACCTTACATTTCTCATCATTGAATTGCATCTTATTGAATAGGGTCCAATAATAGAATTTCTTCTATTGGGATTTTCAGTAATCGTGGTGATGGACAGTGGTGTTATGTCCTTGAGAAATTAGAAAAATTGTGAAAATTGTCTATCCCATTTGTCTGCTGCTAAACTAGATGGAGAATTTCAAATGTATGTCGAGCTCTACATTTAGCTTCACTGTCTGTCCGCTCGTCCTTTAATGTTGGTTGGAAGGAAGGAAGGAAGGAAAGAAGGAAGGAAGGAAGGAAATAGGTTTCCTTTATTTACATTTTATTCTCCAAACTTTTCTATGCATGTGGATGCAGTTTTTGTATTTGTTGGTTTGTATCTTCAATATTAATATAATATTTGGTGTGTCTTGAACATGTTATAGTGGAAAACTCTCATATTTCTGGACTCATTCTCACACACAAAGAATAAAACTACCCATTTCTCAGCATTAATAAAAGATTCTTGGCACAGCAGCCTCTAATATCCAACCCCCTCAAGGATGTTTTCAGTATTATAGATGACAAGATTGGGAAGAAAAAGAGCTGGCACAAACCACAACAATCCAAAATTAAAACAGAGAATGTTGCCTTTGGGGAAGATTCTTGGATAATTAAAGCATTAATTCACATACCATCCGTTCTTCAAGCAGGCTGGTGTGATACGGACAACAATATTCTTTCAATATAATTTGCTATTTTTAGTGCAGCTTAAATTCAGTATAATATCATTTGTTAGGAATTGTTAGTACATACACACACAAACACACAGAGAGAAGGGGGGATAAATTCTACCCATTATTTTTTTTAAAAAAAATCTTTAAAAAATATTGTTCATGTTATTGTAAAAGGTAGTTCTCAATTTACAATCCTTCATTTAATGTTGGTTCAAAGTTATGACTACCTAGAAAAAAGTGACTTGTGACTCGAATTCACATTTACAATCCTTGCATCAGTTCTGCAGCCACATGTTCACAATTCGTGGGCTTGGCAACCAACTTGCATTTATGATTGGTTGCAGAATCCTGCAATCACATGATTTGCAACTTTTTTGCAAAGTTCTGCTAAAAAACACCTATTGGGGAGGCTGAGGTCAGGGCCCAAGAACCAAGAAAGACATGTAGGGTTATTTTTGAGCAATTTCCTTTATTTTTCCTCACCTTTTCAGGAAATGATATTTTTGGCACCTAAAAAGGACAGCCAAGCTTACATTAATATGCTATTTTATTTCAAAGATAAGTTTAAAGCAGGGGTGAAATGCTCCCAGTTCGGACTGGATCACCCGATCCAGTAGCAATGGCAGCAGGTGGTTCAGAGAACCGGTAGCAAAAATCCCTGCCCACCCCCCCATGCCCAGCTGAGCTGCACGATCATCAGAGGCTTTTTTTTTTTTACTTTTAAAAGCATTTTTTCTACAACCTCTTCGGCTGAAAAAATTCTTTTAAAAGTAAAAAAAAAAAGCCTCTGATGATCGCACAGCTCAGCTGGGATCGTCAGAGCCTTTTAAAAGCACTTTTTCTACAACCTCTTCAACCGAAGAGGTTGTAGGAAAAAAAAATGCCTTTAAAAGCCTCTGGCGATCTGAGTTGCCTGATCGTCAGAGGCTTCTAAAAGCATTTTTTTCTGCAACCTCTTTGGCGAAGAGGTTGTAGAAAAAAATGCTTTTAAAAGTAAAAAAAAAAAGTTAGCCATGCCCACCCAGTCACATTAACCCCCCCCCTCAAGCCACACCCACAGAACCGGTAGTAACAGATTTTAGATTTCACCCCTGGTTTAAAGGGAATAATTCCCTCTTAAGGTTTGGACAGAACCAACACCCAACTTAAATTGATTTTATCTCTCATTATAATGTTACTTTTTAAGAATGTTATTCCGTAGCTATCAAATTCTTTACTTATATTCAGAGGTGCCCAAGTCAAAAATAGCACTTGACTGCTGTTTATCAGAAAGAACAGTTCTCCTAGGTCCTGTTGGGAGAATTGAAGTCCTGATAGTGAATTGAGAAGGAAAATGTTGGCATGAATATTCATATTTTGGTCACAATTAAGGTGTTTCTCTTAATTTTGTCGTGATTTTTCCACACATGTCCACTTACTGCAATTATTTTTTTCATGAAAAATATTTCCATTACTAATATAATTTAGTTAGTTGAAATTGTTATAATTTAATTGGTTGAAAATAACAAAATCTGAAAGTATTCACGTATGCTGTGGATATTTTTATATATTCAGTACATTAAAATAGAAGCTGTTTGGTATCATGCAGCCTTCAAGTCCATTTTCATATTGGAATTCAGCTCTTGAGCTAAAATAAATGCTAGGGTCCTAATTTTATTAAGGATTAATCTAAAGGTGAGAGTCAATTGGTGCAGTGATTAAGGGACCAGGCTAGAACCCAAGGGACATGAGTTCTAGTCCCATCTTAGGCACAAAATCAGTTGGATGACCTTGGGCCACTCACTCCATCTCATCCCTGGGAAGCAAGAAATGGCAAACCACTTCTGAAATCTTGCCAAGAAAACTGCAAGGCTAGTTCAGGCAATTGTGAGGTGTCAACACTGACTGGAAAACACACATACACATTAAAATCAGTATATTCTTTCAAAAAGTCCAACTTTTTTTTCTATCCCTCATTTGTGAAAAAGTTTCATAGAAGACCCCCCTACCAAATGTCCAGTGATATGGCATATAGATCTGCTTTTAAAAAGAAGACACTTAAAAACACACACTGGCATATATAATGTGGCTCCATTATTTCCTGATTTAGCATAATGGGTTTAGCATAACCATTAACTGTGATTTATAAAACAAGTTATGGCTTAGTATTATGATTATAAGGTTTCCCATATTTTGAATTAATAACATGCTGTCAGATTCCTGTAGATTGGTTGGTGTACAGTAATACTCCAGGCACCAACCACAGAAGGGTTGTTGACTACAAAAGGACTTCTTTTTTAAAAAAAAATAAATCAGGGCATTACTTTTACAGAAAAGACTTATTGGGAATCACTTTGTAGATTTAGTTTATCCGTGTTATTTTACTACTACTATTACTATAATTTGGATAAATTAAATGTTCTTTCTACAATTTCAACCATGAGTCACTAAGTAAATAAATGAATGAATCCTATTAAAGAAAACAAAGGGACCATATTTAAAAGTCACTGACCTGCAATAATCTTTTCAAGATTTTCTCAATAATCATATATTTTAAATAGGAGACAGTTTAGAATTATTTTCAGAACTTTCGGATATCACATGTGTGTTCAGAATGATCTATTGCAATGATTAGAACAAAACTTGCTTCCTCAAATTATTGTTTAGCTACAGCTACAGCTTCCATAATGCTTGGCAGTAGAGTGGATTAGTTGTGTTCAAAAAGGTTACATCCTAGATGTGCTAAGTTTATTTTTGTCACCACCAAATGCTAAGGTTGTTGCCGACACCTACAAAGCTATAATTATAAGGATCAAGGTTACCAGTATGCTTTGTCTTATTAATACAGTACATTTTTAAAAAATGCTTGTCTCACTTTAAAATATTGACATAATTAATTTTCAGTATTAACTCAACCACATACTGTAACATAAAGTTTCATACATTTACTTTAAAACTGCCAACTTAACGGGTATGACATATACATAAATGTCTTGTATGTTTATTTATGAGACATCATCCCTTTCTTCTTTTTCTTTGAAAAGGAAACATCTACCATTTCAAATGTCCATCCTTACAAAGTAGTAATGTAATTCAATCCATGAATTGTCCAACCTTAACCTTCCCTGGGTTTTTACACCATGTTATCAATGTCTTTTAGCCATTAAAATGGAGAATAACATGAATTGTACTTCAAGGTACTTGAGAGCCCAAGGTTCAACAAGTTTGAGCAAAACTGAAAGTGGTGGGCAAAAACCTCCCAAACTCCAGAATTTTAAACCTAGAATAGCTAAAGTTTAGTATCCAAGGTGACACTAGCAAACACAAATTATATATAATTTGTGTATAAATTCATTTATACAGACAAAATTTACATATACAAATGGAGGATAACAGAATTCTTGGTTGCTATAGTTTTTAATAATGAACAGAACAGAATAGAATCATTCATTGGCTAGGTGTGATTAGACACACAAGGATTTTTTTTTATTATTTGATTTATATGCCGCCCTTCTCCAGAGACTCAGGGCGGCTTACAATGTGTTAAGCAATAGCCTTCATACTTTTGTATATTTTATACGAAGTCAGCTTATTGCCCACACAATCTGGGTCCTAATTTTACCTACCTTAGAAAGGATGGAAGGCTGAGTCAACCTTGAGCCTGGTGAGATTTGAACTTGCAGTAATTGCACACAGCTGATGTTAATAACAGTGTTTTAGTCTGCCGCGCCACCAGGGCTCTTATTTGTCTTCACTGCAAAAGGTCTCCATGTTCTTTACCAATGTACTTTACCAATACTTTACCAAAGTAATCAAAAAGTTATAGCAATTAACCACATCAAAGTTGTACTGCAAGAAACATGCAGATTTTGTTTGTCTACCCACTGGCTATTCATAACAAGTGAAAAAAGTAATTCAGTAATCAAGTTTTAGGAGAAAGAGAGAGAGAGAGTTTTACATACTGCAGTAGCAATAAAAGTCATGCATTTGTTTTACAAAAGAAAGGGGAAAAACTATAATTGGTGCTTCACAAGCTCCTCCAATGTTGTATAAAAGGGGAAAAGTGACAAAATGTTATCATTTTAGCCCTGCTTAGTTTTATCTTGAGGCTTCAAAGCTGTCAAATTAATTTATCCTGAACAGGACCCAATAGGAGCCAGGATATGATATGATTGATGTAAGCCACTCAGTGTTGTTGGTAGTCAGTCAGCATACAATTATTGTTATTACAGAATTTTTGCCAATGAAAAACAAAATCATAGCTTTTCAAAAATAAAAAGCTTTCCAGTAGTGGTGGAAATAAACTGACTTAGCTCTTCAACACTATGAACACATACTTTTTTTTTTTTACAAATTGCTACAGAATCCCTTGTGATAGTGCCCTTAAAATCACTTAGAAGAGAATGGTATATATAAACAAATTCACTGGACGTTTCCAGACTACAGAATATAGTATTTTAAATATGACCATAACTTTTAGGATTCATTTTAGGAATAAGATACTAAATATCAAACTGCAAGCAATTTGCTGCAGTCAGAATTATGGTATGCAGAATATGTGAAGATGAAATAGTAAAGAAATCAGTTGATCTTTAGCTATCATAAAAATGATATTATGAGCCGTGGTGGCACAGTGGTTAGAGTGCAGTACTGCAGGCAACTTCTGCGGACTGCTGGCTGCCAGCAATTTGGCAGTTCGAATCTCACCAGCTCAAGGTTGACTCAGCTTTCCATCCTTCTGAGGTTGGTAAAATGAGGATCCAGATTGTTGGGTAAAATGAGGATCCAGATTGTTGGGTAAAATGAGGATCCAGATTGTTGGGTAAAATGAGGATCCAGATTGTTGGAGGCAATATGCTGACTCTTTAAACCGTTTAGAGAGGGCTATAAAGGACTGTGAAGCAGTATATAAGTCTAAGTGCTATTGCTATTGCTGTTACTCTGTAATCTCACTAACATTTGTTTACATGATATCCTCTAAATATCATTAATTTAGAACATTGCCATTTTTAAAAAACTGATGTTATAATGAAAACTAGTTTCTGAACTTTTTTCCTAAATCATTCAATCCAGAAAAGTTAAACTGAAATGGAAAACTACATAAACTCTTTTAAAATAGGAAAATACTATAATATTTGTAGGTGTAGGCAACGGAAGATAGACTTACACAAGGAAGTTTTTTTTAATGCTTCTTTATAATATGGGGAATATAGGGGCTAAAATATTGCAAGCAATAGCTTTGGTTTTAATTTTACATCTGCTAAATTTGTCAAATATTTTCAGCTCATTAGTGCAACTGGCAGCACTCCAAAACTAGTAATATTTAGCATACTGCCTGCCTGTTGATTTTGTTGCAACAACTTTCTTAGCTTCACATTCACCTTGAAAAAAGTAATAAAATAGTCAGTAACAAGTTTGCCTTGGTTAACAGTTTTGACATTTCATATACATGACATATATTGTATACATGTCTTTACAGCATTAATCTTTTTTTCCTGTTCTTTTAGCTTTAAGCTGCTGTATTGCAAACACAAGTGGTACTCATACCTGTCCTGTGCTGATCCCCAGTAGTTTATTGGATACCTTCTGATTTAGAAGACTCATCTTCCAATCTCATGATAATATTGTCCTGATTGTAAATACCCATTAAGATCTTCTGGGCAGAATATCAGAGGGAGTAACCATCCAATTATTATGTTTAGTCTGGCTCTTCTTTTTTTCTTTTATGACCTGTTTATCATGGATAACATTCCCAATGGCATAGTTCATAATATCATTGGGGTATGCAATCCCTTCATTAGTTCAAAGTAATAATTCTTGATTAATAATCATTGTACTTTTAGTTTACATTACTAAAAGGCCTATTACTTTTTTCACCATCTTGTAGCTATTCAGGTTTTTGTATCCCTGGGATTGTTGAAGTGAAGTTTACTATAGTTACATTTTTCTACATGTTGTTTCTATAGTGGCAAGAGAGTTTTGAAGATGACAAAATTCTGGCCAATTAAAGGTCAAATAGACATTTGGTGGAATGCCCAGAATCTGGGAAAAACAAGACCAACTGGTTAATATGGCAATCCTTCAATAAATAAAGGGTTAGTCTCGGGGTTTTCATATTTTGGGACCAATTAAAAATCCTTTCTCTTTTCAGAGAAATTGTTGACACTATGAAACAAGATCATCTGTTTGATTATCCTAATATGTAAGGGATGGGTGTAAGGGTGATCTCGTTGCGGCATTTGTCACTCCATTGATTGTCAGGATTGATTTGGCTGATTTGACTACTTATATACAAGGGGTATCTTTGTAATAAAAGTGATCTATTTTCACAGATAAACAAACTATTTCTTTATGTATTTGATTTATACACAGTACATTTTACAGAAAAATACATTTGTGTTTCTCTTTTGCTTTCCATAAACTCAGGCCAAAGAGTTTTTATTACTGCCAAGTTGTATTAGATACTTAACATTTTACTTTAATCTGACTCTCCCCAGAATTTAAAGAAAGGTAAAATAAATCAATCTTTCCTGCTGCTGTCTGAAAATTTATTTAGTAGGGATATGTTGCGTCTATTTAATGTTTGGCTGAAGGGACTGTCTTTTTTATTATTAGCATTTCTGAAATGTTCAATTAGAAGCTTTTTTTGCTTTCTACCTTCTATAATATATAATTACATGAGATACAAAAGTACAATGATAGTGCTATATGATTAGTAAATCTTCTGGAGGAGTATTTATACTCATTAGTGACAGATTTAAAGAAAAAAAATCTACTTGAATTCAAAGGGAGAGGCAATTTACAATTTTCCACAATATATTTTTTTGTCCTACAATTCTGTGTAGCATATCATGTTTTCATTGGCTATGTACGGGTAACTCCTGATTGAACAGAATGGATATCATAGCAGACAATCTGTACTCTCTGATATGTGAATAGTTATGCAACATAACTGTTTGCAATCTAATAAATGGGAATCATTTGAAAGAAAAATACACAGAAAGGGGGAAAATACAATAGGCTCTATAGTGAAAAAGCAGGATGCCCTCTCCCTCATCTATTGTATGTAAGAAAATGGACTTAATGCATATACAGTTCTATTCATTGTTAGCATATGACATCTGAAAATTATGCACCTAGAAATGCAGCATGTAGAGTGTTTGTATAGTTGTTTGTTATGCTTTATTGGGGAGAGTGAACAAATACTAAATATGTTGCTTCTAAACTTGGATCCCAGAGGAGACAGGTTTGTCAGGAAAACCTGTCAGGAAAAAAATCTGTAGAACTAATATGAAGAACCTACTATAAATTTTATTTACTTAAATACTATGCCAGTTTTTGGGATTTGATAACAAATCCTGAGTTCTGAACCATCAGCAACAAATATATAACTAATATAATCAGAACTGTATTTTCCAGAACATCCTAAAAATAAGGCCCAAGTGTTATGATGTTCTATGATGCAAGTCCAAATTTTGTGCTAGTTCCTAGCTAGCTCAAATTTTGTAAAGGTTCCTAGATAGTACATAAATACCTATTCAGATTCAGCCATGAACTGTCTGCAATCTTTCTATTCATGCTTGAAAACATATGCATTATAATAATTGTTTTAAATTGTTGTATTTTTATTGTTGATTAGGTTTTTACTTTCTAATCCACTTTGACATGCCTTGGGAACAAATATTATAAATAAATAACGCTACTGGATTGTGAATTTTTTTTTTTTTTGAAAAATAAAAACGAATAACATTGCTTCCAACCTCTTTCTGTATGAAATTTTAATTACCAAGATTCAATTAATGTAATATTTGCTGGTAAACATAAAGTTATGCCTTCAAAACCATTTTTACCTCTAATTTCTTTACAGCCTTTATTTTGCCCTGCCCACCATTTGCCATGATGCATTGCAATAAAATTAATAAGCCTGGTTGGCAAAATTCTAAATACAGTAGAACCTCTGGTCATGAACACTTCTGACCACGTCCAAATCAGGTTACGACCAAAGTTATGGAACGAATTATGGTCATGACCAGAGGTTCTACTGTAACTGGCAAGAGGGCAGCAAAGTACTGTTAATTCTAACTCTTTCCTGCCACCTAGTGGTCATCTAAAATTTTGCACTCCATATGTTTCAACCCCAGTTTTAAACAACTCTGACTTCAGTTGTCAGTCCCTTCAAGCTATCCTAATGCAAGGAAACAGGTTTCTTTCTCTGCTCCCTATTCCTCAGTTTAAATCATAGCTGCCCCTGGATTCAGGCAAGACTCTCTTCTCACAGTCACCATAATGTTCAGGCAGAGCTCTCCCCAGCTGTTCCAAACATCACTTTTTATTTTTCCTCCCCCTCTTTTTTTTAGTTCCCATGGCAACTAGAACTAGTCAGCTACCTGCCTTACATTCTGGATTAATCTGGCCATTCATTGCTCAATAGTCACTGTTTGTAATTCCAGGACTGATAGACTAGAAATAAGATGTACTTTTCAAATTGAACTAAAACACCTATATCTTTTCAAGGTTCACACACTTTTTAAAAATCCCAACATTGACAAGCAGACTTAGCTGGGTTATAATATAAATATTATCCTTAATTTTATCATGTTCTGCTTCTCAAAGAATGCCCAGAAGTTACTTCCAAATGCCCAGAGTTACTTCCAAAAAATCCAATATTATAAAATGAAAATTCTTATTTCAAAATACAACTGCCAGGCCTGCAGAAATTATTGCAGGGCAGAAATTAAACAGTTTAAAATCACAACACCTCTATAAGGGAGTAACTATTTCTTCGGACACTAAATCCAAGAACATTTAGGTACATATTAAACAGTAGTTTGCAATCCTGAAAAACAAATTTATGATCTGCTATTAAGTAGAAATAATATCCCAACATTTTGGATAAAATATTGTGTGGATCTATTTTAAAATCAGACAGAGAATACTGCAGGGCCCATTTTGGAAATAATTTAAAAGTGAAACTCCTACCAAGCCTGCCTCTTTCAGAAAAGAGGCAGGCTTTAACTTTATTTTCATCCAAATAGAGTTGAGCTTTTGAATTCTGATTGACAGTTTCTCTGTCTCGTCAAGTCTCTATTTTACCTTGCCATTGTACAGATACCAGATACCAATTTAGCATGTCTGTTATCATTATTATTGGATTCTGGAATCCAAATTGAGATAGAGCTGATTAAATTTGCCTGTAAACAATGATGCACATTCCTGTTAGTGAGCCATCAGCCAATATCTGTTCAAGTTTCCTCTCGCAAAAAACTGTGTTTTGGGGCAGACGTGAGAGGGAGAAGGAGTCTGCAGACTAAAGAAAAGAAACACTCACCTATATGCAGCAGTCAAAGAAGTAAAAAAAAAAACCTCTCTAAAACAAAGCAAAATAGAAGTTCAGATTGGCCTTCATATAGGCCTCACTCAAACATATGTGTCCCAAATGTTCCTCGAACAGACATTCAGCTGACACTCCATCCAGTTTTTTAATATATTACAGGGCTTGATTTTGCAAAAGAAAGGAAGATAATTAGAAGGAACTGTGTCCAAATGATATTCTAGCTAAATCACTAATACAAGAAATTCTCCATATGTGTTCAAGAAGCTATCAAGTTATATCAAGTACCTGCCATTTTAATCACTCCACTGTACATAGCTCGGGTTGAACTATAGAGCCTTTGATTCTCTCTGAGCTTGATCATTTGCTTGTAGATGTTTTATTACTCAACTAGATAACTTCATCAGTGCGAGTGAGTGTGGGGTTTGCTCTCTGTTTTTAGACAATAGCTTGCCTACCAGTGTTGATGGAAGTGTGGTTCGCCCCCCCTCCCCCCTTGCCAAGGTAGGTTCCTTTGTTAGGGTTGTGTTTTCCATTTGGTTGTTTGTCTGGTGTTAATCCCTGGTTATCTGGGTGTTGGCTGCTGGAGAGGAGTATGTTCTGAACTTCTTACCTTTTTTATTGTCCCTTTTGAATGGTGTGTAGATGTGATTTATTTCTATGTGTCTATTAATGACTGATTTGTCTGAATGCCAAACTTCCAGGAATTCCCTACCATTTTTCAATTTAGCTTGACCTAGGATGTTCACAGTTTCCCAGTTGAAATTATGTTTGAATTGGTCTATATGTTATGAGATTTAGGAGTTTTCATTGTGTTTTCTGACTGCTAGTTGGTGTTCATGGAGGCATTCTGCTAATTTTCTGCCTGTCTGTCCCACATAGTTATTGTTATAGTTCTTAAATTGTAAATTGTAGATGATTCCTGTTTTTTTCTCTTTGGCTTACTGTGTCTTTTGGTCAACTTTAGATGCTTTGAAGTGCTTGGTTTTGTACTACAGTGATTGTAATAATCTGTTGATTATATCTGAAATGTTTTTATGTGTTATAATGTTATCCTTTTCATGGTTTATAGCTATGCTGTAATTTATGAATGGTCAGACACTTTTCGACAAAGTTGTGTGGGTATCCATTTTGTTGGGAAATGTTTTATAAACTATGTTTCCTTTTTCTGGTGTTTTGTGTGGCTGCAGTGCATTTGTACTCATATGAATAATGTTCTTGCACAGGTCCTCTTGTGGGTGGTTAGGTTGTTTCCTTGGTAATGGAACACAGGGTGGGTTAGTGAGGATGTTTTTTTCAATGGACTTGCATTTCTGATCTGCCATTGCCTCCTCTGCAGATGACTGCTGATATAGACTCTACTGCATGCCAAGGGCTAGATATTAATTGGGACAGGTTCATGGCCAACAGACAGAACAGAAAATTCTGAACCGCTCCTGACTAAACAACCACAATATAGATTTTGAAATCCCCAGAGTTTGAGGGAAGAAATGGTGATCTGAAGATGGCTCCAAAATGTGGAACTGAAACCTGCAGCAAAATGGGTAAACATTGTTTCCTCTCTGGGTAAGGAGAGCACTTGAAATCACTCAGCAGTGCTCCTGACAGCTGCTACCAATCTATTGATGGCATCTGCACAATTATTTTTTTTTTTTTGCTGGCCACAAGAAATTAAGTCCTTAATTATCATCTGAAGACTGAAAAAAATCACTTGCTTTTTTCCTACCATGAATATTTTTCAGTGCTTAGGTTTATCTAATTAGTCATGTTTTTTTAAAAAAAATTTTTTTTTTTGAGTCTGGAATTCAAAGGTTACCAGGTCAGAACTGTCAGTTATTAAGTCAGAAATGTTGGTTTTGTGAATTTCTTCCTCAGGATCCATATTACATTATAAGGAGAAATGGACACGGATGGGGGAGGACATTGTTGATGAAAGATGAGTTGGAGATTTATTTGAAAAATAACAATGCAGGTAGTTTTGCCTTGTGATTTATAGCCATAATTGAACCTACAATTAATTACTGTGGTAAATGATAATGGTTATTAAGGGGTCATCATGTGACTGCACCCAATTTTATGACTTTTTTTGCAGTAAGCACATTTTGCAGTGGACAAATGTGGTGGTCATAAAGCAAATACAGTCATCATTAAGTGAATGCTGCAGTTCTTAAGCAAACCTTTTGTTCATTATTAAATGTTTTTGCCAGAAACTGGAAGTAAATGCTGAACCCAAGCGAACCAATAGCAACCCACCATTGCACTAACCTAACTTCTGTCTCTAAAAATTCTCTCTGAAGAAAAGTGATCTGGAACTGCAGCAATATTGACTCTGCTTACTATCAATGTTCGGAGTATTTAGATGCTCAGAATCAGATTGTGTTTCTTCAAGATTAGTTGAATAGACAATCACAATAATCTCTTTTCTGCAGTAGCAGAAGCATTTTGATTTCACACTCTCAAAGATTCTTCCAATTAAAGCACTTTCAGCCCACGTTTTATTCCCATTCAGTCTCATTCCATTAAATATACTCATGGCTTAATACAGAATTTTTTATTCCTATTGCTAGCACCAACTCAGAACAGCAGTAAACAAAGAGGTATGCCAATAATTCCTTTCAAGACAAAGAGCGGCATTCCCACAAATGTTCAACACAGACAGAGGTCTACAAATACACTTAACAATAATTTTAACTTATCCAGTGCATTCATGGTAAAGTTCAGCTTATGTAGCAATACTTAAAAACTATTGTTTTAAAATTTTTCAGAAAGCTCTAAAGCTATATCATATTAAGAACATTCTGGGAAATTTAAAACACTGGAGCAGTTGGATTTCACATGGGGCTCCCATGAAGATACTTCATATATAGTACAGGTATATACTATACTTATAATAGTTCATTTAGCGACCATTTGAAGTTACATTAGCATTGAAAAAAATGACCTATGAACATTTTTCATATGACCGCAGCATCCCCATGGTCACATGATCAAAATTCAGACACTTGGAAACTGATTTGTACTTACGATGGTTGCAGCAACCATCATGTGATCTCCTTTTGCGACCTCCTGACAAGCAAAATCAATAAGAAAGCCAGATTCATTTAACAACTGTATTACTAACTTAATAACTGCAGTGGTTCACCTAACCACTTACAAGAAAGCTTATAAAATGGGGCAAAACTCATTTAACAACTGTCTCACTTAGCAACAGAAATTTTGGGCTCAATTATGGTTGTAAGTCAAGGACTATCTGTATTACAGAAGAATTTTCCAGAGGGTGTCTGGTCTCATCTTAGGCAAGGGTAAGCAGCTCTCAGGTCAATGACTTAAGGGCTCAGAATGGAAATAATTCATTCATTCATTTCAAAATTTATAAGGCTACCGAACTCAGACAGTGTGACTCTGGGTGATATACAACATAAACACACAATAAATCAAAAAGAAAAACCTATAACAACAAACAGGATTGATTGAATTACCACAAGAGCCTGGCTATCAGTGGCTGATACTTCCACCACCTTGGCAAATTCTCCTCTTCTTCTCAGTAGGCTTCCATTGGAAGATTGACAAGTAAGAAAAGAACTGGGATCACCCAGCGTGTGCTGTAATGACAGCATTTATTCCTATCTGCAAACATCCAAATTATAATCCCAAATAATAAACTGGATGCGGGGTGGTTGAGAATAGCAATTTGTCTAGAGCGGGTGTCAGCAACCTGTGGCTCTGGAGCCACATGCGGCTCTTTGGGCCATCTGCTGTGGCTCCCTGTCAGGTGATCCCACCACTGACTGGTCCTGCCCTCACCCTCCCAGTCACTCCTCTCCTGGCCTGAGAAGGTAAAGGCAACGGCGGGGGATGGAGAAGTGGCTAGGGTAAAAACAGAGAGCTACAGCGAGAGGGGGAGAGAGAGAGACATAGAGAGATACAGAGAGAGTGGGGAAGAGAGAAGGGGGAGGGAGGGAGGGAGAGAGATATGTCAAAAGGGTTTTGTGGTTCCCAGTGTTTTCTTTTCTGTGGGAAACGAGTCCAAATGGCTCTTTGAGTGTTTAAGGTTGCAGACCCCTGGTCTAGAGTAATCTTGTGAATTTCACTACTAAAATGAGATCTTAGAGATCTTTTGTTTACTGTCCTTCTGTAAATCCTGAAACCTTTTCAGATGAGGATCACTTTATATAGACTTCGTATAGACTGGAAAAACTATGGTGGAAGTATAAGGACCAAATATGTTCCTGCATATATTGTCAATCACAACCATTGTGGGTTTTTTCAGGAGAGGCTTATGTAAACCCCGACACCGATCAGTTGCCACTATAATCAGTTTGCTGCCTGTTTTTCTTCTAAACCTTACTGTACAATACTGAAATAGCTTTTGATAAAATTGGAAATAACATCATACCTATAATAACACTGATATGAACTGTCAGTATTATGTAAAATTTAAATTGATGTGAATAGATACAAGCGCCGTCTCTCCCTACCTGCACACATGCACATATAAACATACATACAGTCTTCAAAGGAGAAGCTGTGCACCAGAGTTTTGGGAGAATAAGGTAAAGCAGGGAGAGTTGTGGCATTTAATAGCTGTTCCTAGGGATCAGCATTCAACTGACTGTTGCTCAAAGGGAGAGGAAGGAGATAAACCATTCTTCTGTTTACTCACTTAGCAATTCTCTGGGGACTAAAGGAAATATCATTTAATCACGCCAGGTTCATGTGGTAAACATGCCACTTAGCCTGACCATCAAGTTATGGCAAGTTGCATTGCTGCCTTTTAAAGATGCAACTATATTAGTGACAGGAGACCCTTTCTCTTCTTCCATGCACCAAGAGAAATAAATCAATGTCTTTGGCTGAGAATAAACATGTGCTCACTTTACAGTTATCACGAGAGTCAGAGAAATGGAGGAAAGAGAAGTATATTTGCCTCATACAATCAAATATTCTTCTACCTGAGCTGTTCAGCTGTGTCAGTGTGCCTCTCTATACCTTGGATGGTAAAAATAAATTGGATGGTTTTGGAAAAAGGCTGAGATGAAAGTTCATTCCACACATGCACTTTACATAGCAAATTGTATGCCACAGATGGAACCGAGTTACTTTAAACACACTGAAACTAGTTCGCTAAAGTAAGTAGAGCCACAATTATATAAAGCCTTTCCTTTCACAGTCATATGATTTACAATTATAATGGTCAGTGGCCTATTGTTTTCTGTTTGCTGCAACATTTCCATTTGCCTCTTCTATTTACACATGTTTAGATGAAATGCTTTAAGATTGATAGTTGTACATCTAGTTACATGGGCATGTTAAGTACATATCCAGTTTACAGCACATAAACATAACTAGACTAAGATGTCTGTCTAACAGATGAACCATTTTGGAGTTGGGAATTATTTAGCATTGGCCCTCTTTCCCACCAAAACTTTGATTAGTTAATATGTTTATGTTCTAAAGAGATTAGTTGGATGGGTGGTAGTTTAACTGATAAGCGTTTATTGGCTCATATTGATAGTTTCTGTTTAATCTAATCAGCGAGGAAAGCATAAACAGATTCTGACCTCTCTGCAATCATCTCAGGCATTCAGCTTCTCAAATATCCAGCTCTGCTCTTTGCCACTTGAATGAAAGAGATTCTTAAACAAAGTTATTAAGAAAAAATATAAGGCAAATTAAGACAGAAATATATATCAACAGACAACTTGTGGTTCTGTTCAGCTTTCTATTTGAGTTCCCTACTGTGTAGAGGAACAGAAATGAGAGTGTATGTAGAACACTTTGCCAGGGCTGGATGTGGGTCATAGATGGTTCTGGCAGCTTTTCTTCACTAATGATTTGTAGCATCCCTGGAAGAAGCTGGTGATCCCAATTTTATCCCCTGCTTGCATCATACTGACTCTGTTTCATCCTCATTGCTTCCCCATTGCTTTGTGTCCTGCAAAACACTCAATTCTCCTTTCTTAAATATCAAGGCAGGGGAGTAATGCAGTGTTTTCCTACTTCGATGGGGATAATTTAGGTGCCCAGTGCACCCAAATCTAGGTCATATTGGCATGAAGAATCTGAATCTTAGCAGGAAAGGAGGGCAAGGAATATATGCCACCGAACTATTAAGATACTTTTTACATGCAAAGGTATGTAATCAGACTTTAACACTAGAAGACATTTATCTGGGGAAAGGAATATGACTAGAGAAGACATAAAAAGAGAGTTTTAACCCCTTTCCCTTGGATTCCAAGTACATTTTCAGGGTCTTCCCTTGCCTTCTAGCATAGTCCTAGAGTCACTGGCCAGGAAGTTAATTAATGAGAAATATAAAGAAAAATAAATCCTTTTTTTATTCTCTAGTCCTATCTTTCTCTTCCTAATAGATTTTTTTTTTTAGTTTCAAGAAGGCCAAAGGACATTACTGAATTATTTAACAGTGTTTATTCTGATAAACTCTGGGTTAAAAAAAAATAGTACATTTTTAAAAACAAAAATAGTATAAATCCTTAAAAATTGCTGTGAAATCAACTAAGGCCAAAGGCATGTTAGAATGATATAGTTTTTACTTGCTTTTGAAATGCAAGAAGAGGTAAGGCTAAAGAATGTTTCAGAGGATGGGGACAACTATAAAGAAAGCCAAAATCTGTGAACTTCTCAGAAGTAAGGGGAATTCTCAAAAACTCTTTCTAAATGTTTAGACAGGCAGATTTAATTATGGCAAGATATACATTTATCAATCAGAATAGAGCTGAAAGGGATTTGTCCTTGGAGGTCTTATAGTCCAGCCCACTGCTCAAGCGGGAGACTCTACACCATTTTAGACAAGTGTCTATCCAGTCTCTTCTTAAAAAGATTACATATATGCATATGTAGTCTGTTTTACTGGAGAATATTTATTTCTCCAATCTAGAGACTGAGAGCATTGCCTGTTATACCAGTATTGTATTTTGTTGGACTTTAAATGTAATGAGCAGCACTTTGAATTAGGCTTGAATGCCTACTGTTTCCCAATGCAGAGAGACAAAATTGGTGTTATTTTGACTTTTGTTATTGTTGTTCTCTGGTCAGCTGTCTACCCACTGTGATTTGTATCAGCTGACTGACACAGAGTAACTCACATTGTGTTATGGTAGTTCAATTGACTGGTGACAATGGGAGAGGTTACTAATACCAGGGTGGTATTTGTTAAACCCACTGCTTTGATGCATACACTTCTGGTTTTCCACCATCATTGTTTTGGGAGACTTTTCAAATGCTTAATATCCTTCAGCTCCTAAGTAGATTTAGATGTGATTCAATGACTGTGAAGAAGGCACGTGGGAGCAACCTCCTCCATTACACTGTCTGAGTTTCTCCAGGTACAACCAGGTACAAGATGGAACTGTCTGCTCAATTGTTAGGGAAACCCCAGAGCACCTTCTCTAAAGCCTGTGGATTAATGGGGTGGACCCAGGGGTGGGTTTTACCGGTAGTAAAATTACTTTTACTACCAGTTCGCAATGGGGCCGCACACGCTTGCTCGCTTCACTCATGCACACGCTCTTCTGTGCATGCGCAGAAGCGTTTTGATGACATTGGGGTCAGTGGGCGGAGCCTCCTGCCGGTTTTACTACTGGTTCTATAGAACCAGTGTGAACCGGGGGCAACCCACCACTGAGTGGACCATTATAATGGGCTTGCTACTCCTGAAGAGGTCTAGAATATCTGTGAAGTAATCTATGGCAAAGCAGAGATATTAAGGTCCTCCCTTCTCAGATCACATCTCCTCTGCTCTGAAGTAAAAATCAGATGTAATGTATGTTGTCATTCATGTGTTGAGGCCAAAATTATTTGTGACAACCCCATGATTATCTTATTGGCCATGAAGTCATAGTAACACAGGACCTGGAGGCTGAAATCACTAAAAATGCAAGCTTCAAAAAGACCAATACCAATCCCAAGACAAAATCAAGGAGCCTATAGAAGACCTACTGAGTTGCTAGGTAGTGAGTATACCAGCTGCCATCCTAGTTTCTCACTACAGTCCAATCCCATTCATAGCCATTAGTGTCCAGTCAATATGCTATTACAAATTGCAGAGAAATTTCATCTCCTTTGAAAAGTTCAAAGTTCCCATGTGAATTAAGTTAGCTCTTAATTCACATGGGAAGGCCAGAGGCTGTATTACTACATCAAAATACTCACCCGTTCATTCAATCATGCAGATCACACATGTATCAGGAAACCACCACTAGGCCTTCAAACTAACTGTGCCTAGTAGTATCTAATTAATTCCATCCATATCTGGTGGTTTCCTGATGTATGGGGGAGGGGGAATCTCATATCATTGCCAGATAGCAATGAGGGAGCTGTAATCCAATGCAAGGCATCAGATTGGAAAATGAATTATAATCTGATGGGGTATCATCTGCCAAACATTTCAGGAAAGCCTTACAAACATACGTCCTTTCCAGTAGACGTGTGGGAGACTGAACTTGGTGTCTTCATAAACTGAATATATACTCTCTGATCTTTCCCTTCATATATAAAAATGTGTACAGTGCTTCTTGCCATACAGTATTAGATAATCAAATGTTTATAAATGGTTTCATCAATATATACTAGAAGTGATTTCAATGTTACAGATAAAAATCAAATAGAACACGCCCAATCACAACTTGAAGAATATTAAACTTATATGTGTGTGTGTGTGTGTGTGTGTGTGTAAAATAAAATTTTAATTATTTTAAAATCTTAAATTCCAGAGTTCGCAGAAATTATATATATATATATATATATATATATATATATATATATATATATATATATATATATATATATATATATATATATATGTCTTTTTCTGTTTTTCGTAGGCTTTTATGTGCATATTCTTTCTAGCCAGGTTTTACCTACGTAAGCTAGGTTGTTCTGCAGCTCTGACTGTGTGAAATCTCATTCACCAGCTTCAGAGCTTTTTTTTTTGTTGACAAACTGCAACTCTGCGTTGCTCTCTGGGAGACTCAGATACCTATTTCTGCCTTATAAGGCTTCGTCGGTGAGCCACACCCACTTCTCAGATATTCCCCCTGTAAAGGTACAATGTGTCTTTTTCTGTTTTTCGTAGGCTTTTATGTGCATATTCTTTCTAGCCAGGTTTTACCTACGTAAGCTAGGTTGTTCTGCAGCTCTGACTGTGTGAAATCTCATTCACCAGCTTCAGAGCTTTTTTTTGTTGACAAACTGCAACTCTGCGTTGCTCTCTGGGAGACTCAGATAGCTATTTCTGCCTTATAAGGCTTCGTCGGTGAGCCACACCCACTTCTCAGATATTCCCCCTGTAAAGGTACAATGTGTCTTTTTCTGTTTTTCGTAGGCTTTTATGTGCATATTCTTTCTAGCCAGGTTTTACCTACGTAAGCTAGGTTGTTCTGCAGCTCTGACTGTGTGAAATCTCATTCACCAGCTTCAGAGCTTTTTTTTGTTGACAAACTGCAACTCTGCGTTGCTCTCTGGGAGACTCAGATAGCTATTTCTGCCTTATAAGGCTTCGTCGGTGAGCCACACCCACTTCTCAGATATTCCCCCTGTAAAGGTACAATGTGTCTTTTTCTGTTTTTCGTAGGCTTTTATGTGCATATTCTTTCTAGCCAGGTTTTACCTACGTAAGCTAGGTTGTTCTGCAGCTCTGACTGTGTGAAATCTCATTCACCAGCTTCAGAGCTTTTTTTTGTTGACAAACTGCAACTCTGCGTTGCTCTCTGGGAGACTCAGATAGCTATTTCTGCCTTATAAGGCTTCGTCGGTGAGCCACACCCACTTCTCAGATATTCCCCCTGTAAAGGTACAATGTGTCTTTTTCTGTTTTTCGTAGGCTTTTATGTGCATATTCTTTCTAGCCAGGTTTTACCTACGTAAGCTAGGTTGTTCTGCAGCTCTGACTGTGTGAAATCTCATTCACCAGCTTCAGCGCTTTTTTTTGTTGACAAACTGCAACTCTGCGTTGCTCTCTGGGAGACTCAGATAGCTATTTCTGCCTTATAAGGCTTCGTCGGTGAGCCACACCCACTTCTCAGATATTCCCCCTGTAAAGGTACAATGTGTCTTTTTCTGTTTTTCGTAGGCTTTTATGTGCATATTCTTTCTAGCCAGGTTTTACCTACGTAAGCTAGGTTGTTCTGCAGCTCTGACTGTGTGAAATCTCATTCACCAGCTTCAGAGCTTTTTTTTGTTGACAAACTGCAACTCTGCGTTGCTCTCTGGGAGACTCAGATAGCTATTTCTGCCTTATAAGGCTTCGTCGGTGAGCCACACCCACTTCTCAGATATTCCCCCTGTAAAGGTACAGTGTGTCTTTTTCTGTTTTTCGTAGGCTTTTATGTGCATATTCTTTCTAGCCAGGTTTTACCTACGTAAGCTAGGTTGTTCTGCAGCTCTGACTGTGTGAAATCTCATTCACCAGCTTCAGAGCTTTTTTTTGTTGACAAACTGCAACTCTGCGTTGCTCTCTGGGAGACTCAGATAGCTATTTCTGCCTTATAAGGCTTCGTCGGTGAGCCACACCCACTTCTCAGATATTCCCCCTGTAAAGGTACAATGTGTCTTTTTCTGTTTTTCGTAGGCTTTTATGTGCATATTCTTTCTAGCCAGGTTTTACCTACGTAAGCTAGGTTGTTCTGCAGCTCTGACTGTGTGAAATCTCATTCACCAGCTTCAGAGCTTTTTTTTGTTGACAAACTGCAACTCTGCGTTGCTCTCTGGGAGACTCAGATAGCTATTTCTGCCTTATAAGGCTTCGTCGGTGAGCCACACCCACTTCTCAGATATTCCCCCTGTAAAGGTACAATGTGTCTTTTTCTGTTTTTCGTAGGCTTTTATGTGCATATTCTTTCTAGCCAGGTTTTACCTACGTAAGCTAGGTTGTTCTGCAGCTCTGACTGTGTGAAATCTCATTCACCAGCTTCAGAGCTTTTTTTTGTTGACAAACTGCAACTCTGCGTTGCTCTCTGGGAGACTCAGATAGCTATTTCTGCCTTATAAGGCTTCGTCGGTGAGCCACACCCACTTCTCAGATATTCCCCCTGTAAAGGTACAATGTGTCTTTTTCTGTTTTTCGTAGGCTTTTATGTGCATATTCTTTCTAGCCAGGTTTTACCTACGTAAGCTAGGTTGTTCTGCAGCTCTGACTGTGTGAAATCTCATTCACCAGCTTCAGAGCTTTTTTTTGTTGACAAACTGCAACTCTGCGTTGCTCTCTGGGAGACTCAGATAGCTATTTCTGCCTTATAAGGCTTCGTCGGTGAGCCACACCCACTTCTCAGATATTCCCCCTGTAAAGGTACAATGTGTCTTTTTCTGTTTTTCGTAGGCTTTTATGTGCATATTCTTTCTAGCCAGGTTTTACCTACGTAAGCTAGGTTGTTCTGCAGCTCTGACTGTGTGAAATCTCATTCACCAGCTTCAGAGCTTTTTTTTGTTGACAAACTGCAACTCTGCGTTGCTCTCTGGGAGACTCAGATAGCTATTTCTGCCTTATAAGGCTTCGTCGGTGAGCCACACCCACTTCTCAGATATTCCCCCTGTAAAGGTACAATGTGTCTTTTTCTGTTTTTCGTAGGCTTTTATGTGCATATTCTTTCTAGCCAGGTTTTACCTACGTAAGCTAGGTTGTTCTGCAGCTCTGACTGTGTGAAATCTCATTCACCAGCTTCAGAGCTTTTTTTTGTTGACAAACTGCAACTCTGCGTTGCTCTCTGGGAGACTCAGATAGCTATTTCTGCCTTATAAGGCTTCGTCGGTGAGCCACACCCACTTCTCAGATATTCCCCCTGTAAAGGTACAATGTGTCTTTTTCTGTTTTTCGTAGGCTTTTATGTGCATATTCTTTCTAGCCAGGTTTTACCTACGTAAGCTAGGTTGTTCTGCAGCTCTGACTGTGTGAAATCTCATTCACCAGCTTCAGAGCTTTTTTTTGTTGACAAACTGCAACTCTGCGTTGCTCTCTGGGAGACTCAGATAGCTATTTCTGCCTTATAAGGCTTCGTCGGTGAGGCACACCCACTTCTCAGATATTCCCCCTGTAAAGGTACAATGTGTCTTTTTCTATTTTTCGTAGGCTTTTATGTGCATATTCTTTCTAGCCAGGTTTTACCTACGTAAGCTAGGTTGTTCTGCAGCTCTGACTGTGTGAAATCTCATTCACCAGCTTCAGAGCTTTTTTTTGTTGACAAAAAAAAGTCTCCCAGAGAGCAACGCAGAGTTGCAGTTTGTCAACAAAAAAAAGCTCTGAAGCTGGTGAATGAGATTTCACACAGTCAGAGCTGCAGAACAACCTAGCTTACGTAGGTAAAACCTGGCTAGAAAGAATATGCACATAAAAGCCTACGAAAAACAGAAAAAGACACATTGTACCTTTACAGGGGGAATATCTGAGAAGTGGGTGTGGCTCACCGACGAAGCCTTATAAGGCAGAAATAGCTATCTGAGTCTCCCAGAGAGCAACGCAGAGTTGCAGTTTGTCAACAAAAAAAAGCTCTGAAGCTGGTGAATGAGATTTCACACAGTCAGAGCTGCAGAACAACCTAGCTTACGTAGGTAAAACCTGGCTAGAAAGAATATGCACATAAAAGCCTACGAAAAACAGAAAAAGACACATTGTACCTTTACAGGGGGAATATCTGAGAAGTGGGTGTGGCTCACCGACGAAGCCTTATAAGGCAGAAATAGCTATCTGAGTCTCCCAGAGAGCAACGCAGAGTTGCAGTTTGTCAACAAAAAAAAGCTCTGAAGCTGGTGAATGAGATTTCACACAGTCAGAGCTGCAGAACAACCTAGCTTACGTAGGTAAAACCTGGCTAGAAAGAATATGCACATAAAAGCCTACGAAAAACAGAAAAAGACACATTGTACCTTTACAGGGGGAATATCTGAGAAGTGGGTGTGGCTCACCGACGAAGCCTTATAAGGCAGAAATAGCTATCTGAGTCTCCCAGAGAGCAACGCAGAGTTGCAGTTTGTCAACAAAAAAAAAAAGCTCTGAAGCTGGTGAATGAGATTTCACACAGTCAGAGCTGCAGAACAACCTAGCTTACGTAGGTAAAACCTGGCTAGAAAGAATATGCACATAAAAGCCTACGAAAAACAGAAAAAGACACATTGTACCTTTACAGGGGGAATATCTGAGAAGTGGGTGTGGCTCACCGACGAAGCCTTATAAGGCAGAAATAGCTATCTGAGTCTCCCAGAGAGCAACGCAGAGTTGCAGTTTGTCAACAAAAAAAAGCTCTGAAGCTGGTGAATGAGATTTCACACAGTCAGAGCTGCAGAACAACCTAGCTTACGTAGGTAAAACCTGGCTAGAAAGAATATGCACATAAAAGCCTACGAAAAACAGAAAAAGACACATTGTACCTTTACAGGGGGAATATCTGAGAAGTGGGTGTGGCTCACCGACGAAGCCTTATAAGGCAGAAATAGCTATCTGAGTCTCCCAGAGAGCAACGCAGAGTTGCAGTTTGTCAACAAAAAAAAAGCTCTGAAGCTGGTGAATGAGATTTCACACAGTCAGAGCTGCAGAACAACCTAGCTTACGTAGGTAAAACCTGGCTAGAAAGAATATGCACATAAAAGCCTACGAAAAACAGAAAAAGACACATTGTACCTTTACAGGGGGAATATCTGAGAAGTGGGTGTGGCTCACCGACGAAGCCTTATAAGGCAGAAATAGCTATCTGAGTCTCCCAGAGAGCAACGCAGAGTTGCGGTTTGTCAACAAAAAAAAGCTCTGAAGCTGGTGAATGAGATTTCACACAGTCAGAGCTGCAGAACAACCTAGCTTACGTAGGTAAAACCTGGCTAGAAAGAATATGCACATAAAAGCCTACGAAAAACAGAAAAAGACACATTGTACCTTTACAGGGGGAATATCTGAGAAGTGGGTGTGGCTCACCGACGAAGCCTTATAAGGCAGAAATAGCTATCTGAGTCTCCCAGAGAGCAACGCAGAGTTGCAGTTTGTCAACAAAAAAAAGCTCTGAAGCTGGTGAATGAGATTTCACACAGTCAGAGCTGCAGAACAACCTAGCTTACGTAGGTAAAACCTGGCTAGAAAGAATATGCACATAAAAGCCTACGAAAAACAGAAAAAGACACATTGTACCTTTACAGGGGGAATATCTGAGAAGTGGGTGTGGCTCACCGACGAAGCCTTATAAGGCAGAAATAGCTATCTGAGTCTCCCAGAGAGCAACGCATAGTTGCAGTTTGTCAACAAAAAAAAGCTCTGAAGCTGGTGAATGAGATTTCACACAGTCAGAGCTGCAGAACAACCTAGCTTACGTAGGTAAAACCTGGCTAGAAAGAATATGCACATAAAAGCCTACGAAAAACAGAAAAAGACACATTGTACCTTTACAGGGGGAATATCTGAGAAGTGGGTGTGGCTCACCGACGAAGCCTTATAAGGCAGAAATAGCTATCTGAGTCTCCCAGAGAGCAACGCAGAGTTGCAGTTTGTCAACAAAAAAAAGCTCTGAAGCTGGTGAATGAGATTTCACACAGTCAGAGCTGCAGAACAACCTAGCTTATGTAGGTAAAACCTGGCTAGAAAGAATATGCACATAAAAGCCTACGAAAAACAGAAAAAGACACATTGTACCTTTACAGGGGGAATATCTGAGAAGTGGGTGTGGCTCACCGACGAAGCCTTATAAGGCAGAAATAGCTATCTGAGTCTCCCAGAGAGCAACGCAGAGTTGCAGTTTGTCAACAAAAAAAAGCTCTGAAGCTGGTGAATGAGATTTCACACAGTCAGAGCTGCAGAACAACCTAGCTTACGTAGGTAAAACCTGGCTAGAAAGAATATGCACATAAAAGCCTACGAAAAACAGAAAAAGACACATTGTACCTTTACAGGGGGAATATCTGAGAAGTGGGTGTGGCTCACCGACGAAGCCTTATAAGGCAGAAATAGCTATCTGAGTCTCCCAGAGAGCAACGCAGAGTTGCAGTTTGTCAACAAAAAAAAGCTCTGAAGCTGGTGAATGAGATTTCACACAGTCAGAGCTGCAGAACAACCTAGCTTACGTAGGTAAAACCTGGCTAGAAAGAATATGCACATAAAAGCCTACGAAAAACAGAAAAAGACACATTGTACCTTTACAGGGGGAATATCTGAGAAGTGGGTGTGGCTCACCGACGAAGCCTTATAAGGCAGAAATAGCTATCTGAGTCTCCCAGAGAGCAACGCAGAGTTGCAGTTTGTCAACAAAAAAAAGCTCTGAAGCTGGTGAATGAGATTTCACACAGTCAGAGCTGCAGAACAACCTAGCTTACGTAGGTAAAACCTGGCTAGAAAGAATATGCACATAAAAGCCTACGAAAAATAGAAAAAGACACATTGTACCTTTACAGGGGGAATATCTGAGAAGTGGGTGTGCCTCACCGACGAAGCCTTATAAGGCAGAAATAGCTATCTGAGTCTCCCAGAGAGCAACGCAGAGTTGCAGTTTGTCAACAAAAAAAAGCTCTGAAGCTGGTGAATGAGATTTCACACAGTCAGAGCTGCAGAACAACCTAGCTTACGTAGGTAAAACCTGGCTAGAAAGAATATGCACATAAAAGCCTACGAAAAACAGAAAAAGACACATTGTACCTTTACAGGGGGAATATCTGAGAAGTGGGTGTGGCTCACCGACGAAGCCTTATAAGGCAGAAATAGCTATCTGAGTCTCCCAGAGAGCAACGCAGAGTTGCAGTTTGTCAACAAAAAAAAGCTCTGAAGCTGGTGAATGAGATTTCACACAGTCAGAGCTGCAGAACAACCTAGCTTACGTAGGTAAAACCTGGCTAGAAAGAATATGCACATAAAAGCCTACGAAAAACAGAAAAAGACACATTGTACCTTTACAGGGGGAATATCTGAGAAGTGGGTGTGGCTCACCGACGAAGCCTTATAAGGCAGAAATAGCTATCTGAGTCTCCCAGAGA
Organism: Arizona elegans; assembly: GCA_022577455.1. Lineage (NCBI taxonomy): Eukaryota > Metazoa > Chordata > Lepidosauria > Squamata > Colubridae > Arizona > Arizona elegans. Next base: position 103,842,281 of record JAKOOJ010000002.1, on the reverse strand, counting down.
GCAACGCAGAGTTGCAGTTTGTCAACAAAAAAAAGCTCTGAAGCTGGTGAATGAGATTTCACACAGTCAGAGCTGCAGAACAACCTAGCTTACGTAGGTAAAACCTGGCTAGAAAGAATATGCACATAAAAGCCTACGAAAAACAGAAAAAGACACATTGTACCTTTACAGGGGGAATATCTGAGAAGTGGGTGTGGCTCACCGACGAAGCCTTATAAGGCAGAAATAGCTATCTGAGTCTCCCAGAGAGCAACGCAGAGTTGCAGTTTGTCAACAAAAAAAAGCTCTGAAGCTGGTGAATGAGATTTCACACAGTCAGAGCTGCAGAACAACCTAGCTTACGTAGGTAAAACCTGGCTAGAAAGAATATGCACATAAAAGCCTACGAAAAACAGAAAAAGACACATTGTACCTTTACAGGGGGAATATCTGAGAAGTGGGTGTGGCTCACCGACGAAGCCTTATAAGGCAGAAATAGCTATCTGAGTCTCCCAGAGAGCAACGCAGAGTTGCAGTTTGTCAACAAAAAAAAGCTCTGAAGCTGGTGAATGAGATTTCACACAGTCAGAGCTGCAGAACAACCTAGCTTACGTAGGTAAAACCTGGCTAGAAAGAATATGCACATAAAAGCCTACGAAAAACAGAAAAAGACACATTGTACCTTTACAGGGGGAATATCTGAGAAGTGGGTGTGGCTCACCGACGAAGCCTTATAAGGCAGAAATAGCTATCTGAGTCTCCCAGAGAGCAACGCAGAGTTGCAGTTTGTCAACAAAAAAAAGCTCTGAAGCTGGTGAATGAGATTTCACACAGTCAGAGCTGCAGAACAACCTAGCTTACGTAGGTAAAACCTGGCTAGAAAGAATATGCACATAAAAGCCTACGAAAAACAGAAAAAGACACATTGTACCTTTACAGGGGGAATATCTGAGAAGTGGGTGTGGCTCACCGACGAAGCCTTATAAGGCAGAAATAGCTATCTGAGTCTCCCAGAGAGCAACGCAGAGTTGCAGTTTGTCAACAAAAAAAAGCTCTGAAGCTGGTGAATGAGATTTCACACAGTCAGAGCTGCAGAACAACCTAGCTTACGTAGGTAAAACCTGGCTAGAAAGAATATGCACATAAAAGCCTACGAAAAACAGAAAAAGACACATTGTACCTTTACAGGGGGAATATCTGAGAAGTGGGTGTGGCTCACCGACGAAGCCTTATAAGGCAGAAATAGCTATCTGAGTCTCCCAGAGAGCAACGCAGAGTTGCAGTTTGTCAACAAAAAAAAGCTCTGAAGCTGGTGAATGAGATTTCACACAGTCAGAGCTGCAGAACAACCTAGCTTACGTAGGTAAAACCTGGCTAGAAAGAATATGCACATAAAAGCCTACGAAAAACAGAAAAAGACACATTGTACCTTTACAGGGGGAATATCTGAGAAGTGGGTGTGGCTCACCGACGAAGCCTTATAAGGCAGAAATAGCTATCTGAGTCTCCCAGAGAGCAACGCAGAGTTGCAGTTTGTCAACAAAAAAAAGCTCTGAAGCTGGTGAATGAGATTTCACACAGTCAGAGCTGCAGAACAACCTAGCTTACGTAGGTAAAACCTGGCTAGAAAGAATATGCACATAAAAGCCTACGAAAAACAGAAAAAGACACATTGTACCTTTACAGGGGGAATATCTGAGAAGTGGGTGTGGCTCACCGACGAAGACTTATAAGGCAGAAATAGCTATCTGAGTCTCCCAGAGAGCAACGCAGAGTTGCAGTTTGTCAACAAAAAAAAGCTCTGAAGCTGGTGAATGAGATTTCACACAGTCAGAGCTGCAGAACAACCTAGCTTACGTAGGTAAAACCTGGCTAGAAAGAATATGCACATAAAAGCCTACGAAAAACAGAAAAAGACACATTGTACCTTTACAGGGGGAATATCTGAGAAGTGGGTGTGGCTCACCGACGAAGCCTTATAAGGCAGAAATAGCTATCTGAGTCTCCCAGAGAGCAACGCAGAGTTGCAGTTTGTCAACAAAAAAAAGCTCTGAAGCTGGTGAATGAGATTTCACACAGTCAGAGCTGCAGAACAACCTAGCTTACGTAGGTAAAACCTGGCTAGAAAGAATATGCACATAAAAGCCTACGAAAAACAGAAAAAGACACATTGTACCTTTACAGGGGGAATATCTGAGAAGTGGGTGTGGCTCACCGACGAAGCCTTATAAGGCAGAAATAGCTATCTGAGTCTCCCAGAGAGCAACGCAGAGTTGCAGTTTGTCAACAAAAAAAAGCTCTGAAGCTGGTGAATGAGATTTCACACAGTCAGAGCTGCAGAACAACCTAGCTTACGTAGGTAAAACCTGGCTAGAAAGAATATGCACATAAAAGCCTACGAAAAACAGAAAAAGACACATTGTACCTTTACAGGGGGAATATCTGAGAAGTGGGTGTGGCTCACCGACGAAGCCTTATAAGGCAGAAATAGCTATCTGAGTCTCCCAGAGAGCAACGCAGAGTTGCAGTTTGTCAACAAAAAAAAGCTCTGAAGCTGGTGAATGAGATTTCACACAGTCAGAGCTGCAGAACAACCTAGCTTACGTAGGTAAAACCTACGTAAAAAAGTAAAAAACAATACATACAAAATTTAAAAGCAGTTTAAAATAATTAAATATTTTGGCCGTAAATTAAAACAACCCAATTTAAAATCAATTTAAAATTTAACTCAAGCCAGCCCAGCTAGTTGAAATAAATGGGTTTTCAGGGCCCAACAAAAAATCCGGAGGTCTGTTATTGTACGTATCTCTGGGGGGAGGTTGTTCCAGAGGGTGGGCGCCGCCACAGAGAAGGCTCTCCCTCTCCCATTGTCTGGCGGACGGCACCCTGAGGAGGCCCACTCTGTGCGAGCGTACTGGCCGGTGGGAGGCTATTGGTGGCAGAAGGCGGTCTCGTAAGTACCCCAGCCCTAAGCCATGGAGCGCTTTAAAGGTGGTCACCAACACCTTGAAGCGCACCCGGAAGACCACCGGGAGCCAGTGCAGCTCGCGCAGGAGAGGTGTTACATGGGAGTGCCTCGTCGCCCCCATAATCTCCCGCACGGCCGCGTTCTGGACCATCTGGAGCCTCCGGGTGCACCCCAGGGGGAGCCCCATGTAGAGAGCATTGCAGTAGTCCAGGCGGGAAGTGACGAGTTCCTGAGTGACTGTGCGTAGGGAGTCCCGATCTAGAAAGGTGCGTAACTGGCGTATCAGGCGGACCTGATAAAAAGACCCCCTGGCCACGGCCGTCAAATGATCTTCTAAAGACAGCCGTGCGTCCAGGAGGATGCCCAAGTTACGAGCCCTCTCCGTGGGGGCGAGTGATTCGCCCCCAATAGCCAGCGATGGCATCAGCTGGCTATATCGGGACGCCGGAAGCCACAGCCACTCGGTCTTGGAGGGGTTGAGTCGGAGCCTGTTTCTCCCCATCCAGGCCCGCACGGCCTCCAGGCACTGGGACATTACTTCAAGGGCATCGTTGGGGTGGCCTGAGGTATCCCTAGAGGTGATACCAACAAGCAGAAACTGTATATCATACAGGCAGATGATGGGCAAGAAAAAAGCAACTGGTCTTAGCAAGATTGTGGGAAGTAGAAGAAGGACTGTAAGAAGATGACCAGACTGAGCCCAAGGGAAGGTCAAACATGTCTCAGTCTCGTGCTTCATGCTTACAAGTGATCAAGTCCAGCCCACCTTGCATTTCATTGACTTTTACCTACCACCAATTTGCTTTTGGCTGTTAGTTGTTCAGGTTGTTGTAGAGAGCTTTAGCCTTCAATAAATTTATATATTCATTTGAACTGCCTGGACTCTTCGTTTCCTGTGCTTGACAAGGATAAAACAACAGATTAAGTGGATGAAAGAGATCAGGGATGTCACTGTGATGTCCCTGGAAGAATTATTTTTATTTTTTATTTTATTTTATTATCATTTATATACTGCCCTTCTCCCGGAGGACTCAGGGCGGTGCACAGCCAAAGTAAAAACATAAATACAAATATTAAAATACAGTTAAAAAGATATATATGCGTTTGGCCCCATAATTAAAAAACAATAACAAACCTATTAAAAACATTTAAAAATGTGTTAAGCCAGCCCGGCTTTCTGAAAAAGAAAGGTCTTCAGGGCACAGTGGAAGGCACTGAGGTCTTGGATTCTTCGTATCTCTGGGGGCAGCTGATTCCAGAGGGCAGGTGCCCCCACAGAAAAGGCCCTCCCCCTGGGGGCCACCAGTCTATATTGCTTGGCTGATGGCACCCTGAGGAGACCCTCTCTGTGGGAGCGCACAGGTTAGTGGGAGGCCATTGGTAGCAGCAGGCGGTCTCAAAGATATCCAGGTCCTATGCCATGGAGCACTTTAAAGGTGATAACCAACACCTTGAAGTGCACCCAGAAGACCACTGGGAGCCAGTGCAACTCATGCAGGAGAGGTATTATGTGGGAGCTCCATGCAGCTCCCATAACTACCCGCGCAGCCACATTCTGGACCAATTGGAGCCTCTGGGTGCTCTTCAAGGGGAGTCCCATGTAGAGAGCATTGCCGTAGTCCAGACGAGAAGTGACGAGGGCATGAATGACTGTGCACAAGGAATCCCGATCTAGGAAGGGCTGCAACTGGTGGATCAGGTGAACCTGATAAAAAGTCCCCCTGGCCACAGCCGTCAGATGTCCTCCAAGGACAGCTGCGTATCCAGGAGGATGCCCACCAGGAACAAGTAAGAATGGAAACATTTGTCTACCCAATTATCAGGAACCCTAAACGAAATAAGCTAATAACTAAGCTAATCATTTGTCACAGAAGCAACAGAGGGGAGAGGCAGGAATTGCCTTGGGAATCATTCTGAAAAAGGTCCCTAGATTTAAACACTAGGAACTCATTTGGAGAGGCTTATTTTTTTAAACCTGTCACCCTTTTTTATTTTGATTATGGTTAAGAGTCCCCCACCACCACCACCACCAGCACCAAAAGTGGAAATGACCTAGATGTCCCTGATGTGAGACGAGACCAACTCTGCCAAACAGAAACAAAAAAGAAACCCTCTGCTGAAATCTTCTTGTGCTTTGTCTCACAGAACCGTTATCTATGAAATAACAATGCAGTTGTGTACGTGTGTCTGTCTATGTGTCCTTTCCTGTGTGCTTCTCAAATTTAAAAAGCAACTGGTGTTCCTCCTCTGGTTTCCAGTGGGCTGCCTTTCCCTCTTCATTTCTTATTTCCTATAGCTGAAAAGACGTGTGGGAATAATTCAGAGATGTCAAAACATGCCATTAGTCATGCTGTGAGGCCTCTGCTCAGGGAGCTGCTGCCACTGAGCATACATCAGGCTAAGACAAGAGCATGGTTTGCAGGGAAGGGAAGGCTCATGAACCACGAAATATGTGACCAATCTGACAAGGAGTTCCCTCCTTCCGCTGCTTTTCACCTGATCTAGCCATTCACAGTTCGGTAAAATAAAATTTTAAAAAATAGTAAGACAGAAAGCATTTTTCCCTTCCATGTTCTTTCTACTGAGAGTAGCCATTAGGCATCTTTTACTGTTGGATTTGTCTGTTAGCTTTAATAACCCTGTTATTATGTCTGAGATGCCTCCCAGCAGTGATACAAAATAAAGGGAAAAAACCCTCACAATATACTGTGCAAGCTTTTAAAGGCACAAAATTAGGGCCAGTAGAAACATGGGAAGCCTCATTGTAACCCTTTTGAAAGGTTTAAGGAATGACACTTGATTGGGGAGTGATCCTTTTCCTCATCATTACACTTTTGGTAGCACTTGAAAGTAAGAATAAAACACTGTGTTCACTTCATTAAGTAGATGGGACATTGTCTTAAAATAGAAATTATGCCTCATTTGCATAGGTGGAGAAAAGTAAAATTAAAAGGAAAGGAAATGCAGACAATTAACATACAGGTGAGGTAACTTTTCCACCTTTCAGAGTTATGGCGTGGGACTCATATATTCCGCCCAATCACAGCTCCCCATTTTCCAGACAGTATGGAGAATATCTTAATTATTTCTCTTATTCTATTCACTAATCACGCAGGGAAAGTCATTGGTCAGGAAAATCTGTGGAAAATAAGCAAAATCCCCATTTCCAGCCTAGAAGAAGTTGCACAGCGAGTGCAGCTATATTAACTTTAGCCTAGGGCTTTCCTTCTCCATTTACAAGGAGAATACTAAGAATACCTATTTTATAATCCTTGTCTGTGCCTGGGGGGTGGCATAATACGTATTGCTGATAGAAAATATAAATGATATAATTAGCTAAATGTCACCCTACTTCAGCCTCCTTATCCATAACTCTGTGCTTTTCAGCTCTTTCCTACACTTAAATACACACATACACACACACTGTTACAAAGCTGTTACAAACATATCACAAAAAATGGGCAGTGGCTTCAGCTGGACCATAATATAAGGGAGTTGGTTTTGTTTTGTGTGCTGTGTGTTGTGTTGTGTTGTGTTACAAACTGAAAAGCAGAGCTACATGACTTTTCTCTGCTAATGAATTACCAAAAGAGAATGAAAAAGCATGATTGGAAGATAGAAACCATTACCAATCCTATGGTAGACCTCATCCTACACTTTCAACCTGAGCCTATTTTATCAATGGAGGGGGGTTTAGATAGGTTTCTGTGTGTACTTCAGACCAGCACATCTTGCTTTCACTCTTTCTGTCAGTGTGAAATCTGGGAAACAATAACACAATGTGGGAAGGGAGAGAAAGGAAGAGAGTTAATTATCAAGTATCTTCTCATAGTTAAACCCAACTATGTCCAGTTCCAGGAAGCAGGTTGGACTGGAGCCTACAGGCTTAATCTTGAGGCTCACAGCAGCAGAGTGCTCTAGCCACCAGCTGAGCAGCTGACAGCCACCATCTGTTGCGCCAGCAACCAGAAGGGAGGAGGCAGATTAAAAAGAGCCATCATAAGCATTTTGACAGCGCTTGGAGAGGGGAGGAATGATAAGAGCATTTATCTAGCTGTAGAGCGATGATAAAATAGGATGGGGGGAAGGGGTTCCATCTGATCAACAAGATGGCTACTATCTGGGACATTAGGTCTGATACAAGAACATCTTCCATAATTTTACAGGAACCAAAATCTTTGGTTATAGATGCCAGGAATGCAAAAACAATTTTTAAAAAAAGCAAATGTTTAAACCAGCAACACAATCTAATTTTCAAGCCATCGTGCTGTTTTAGTTAAGGTAACAAATTCGAATGTGACTTTAGGCAAAGGATCTTTCCAAACCAGATTAATAACTGGCAACAGAATAGTATGTGAATTTCAATATAAGAAAGTGGGAAAAACAGCCACCACCTTACTTATACAAAAATGTGGCATGGGTTTAATTTTTCCTTGATTAGATGAGCAGCATGCAGAGAAATTTCTGTCTTCCTCTTGAAATGCCAGAACTTGTTCAATAAATGAGATCAGCAATAGGCTCAGGGGTAACACAAGGAAGCATTTATTTATGAGATGCATCATCTGATTATGGAAGCGTTTTCCATAATCACATTTCCAAATGTGAAAGTAGCCACCAGCACTGACATTTTAAAATAAATATTTAGTATAAATAATAAGCCCTGTCTTAAATGAACCTGAAAACAATGTGTTTAGAAAGTTTAGACTACTGAACAAGTCATGGTTGCCAGTCTCTCCAACATTCACATGAATTCTCTCACTGGAGGATTTAAAAGGAACCAATCAGTCAGTCATCCTAAAAGGCAGCAGAATCACCAAGTTTGCTAGTCATTCAACCCCTCTCATGCTTCTGGGCAGTATGAAGGACTGAACAAGTCAAGAACTGCTACCTGATAGGTGGCAAATGGCTCAGAGGGACAGCTGCTGAGCTGAGTTTTCTCTGATGTAGTAGAGGGTTGTGCAAGAAAAAGAGGCAGAAGTTGCCTTGTGGCGCTACCATACCTCCCCACCAGTAGTGGGTTCCACTTACCTTCATTACCGGTTTGGAATTGGGAGCACACACTCACATGCAGCACTTCTGCACATACACAGAGCATCCGTGATGATGTCTGGATGGGTGGGCGGAACCTCCCACCACCGCCGCTACTGGTTCGCTCGAACTGGGGCAAACCAGTAGAAACCCACTATTGCTCCCCACCCTTCCAAGTGGCAGTACTCAGAAATGGGAGAGTGGAGCAAAGAACTTCCCAATTGGGAGATCCTGCTTCTTGCTTCTTTTCTAGATGGCTTGGAATAGCCATTGACAGAAGGAGAAATGGCCAAGTGCTCTTTCTTTTAAGAAGAAGAACAGGGTGAATGGCTCTTTTTCAAGTGCCCGGAAAGACAGAGATCGGGTAGGGGCAATGAAGCTACAGAGAATGGCCATTTGCATCTTGCTCTTTTTATGAAGTTCACCAGAGTACATAATCTGTCAGAAAATGAAGATTTGATTAAATGGCCCCATTATCCACAGCTGAAATGACAGGCTTGCTATCATTTTTTTATTGCTGATTCTGCTTAAGACGCCTGAACTCCCTAAAAATGCAGAAAACAATTGCTTTTTCCTGGGAATAAAATGGCATTGTGATAACGTAGTCTGCAAAAATCACCACCAGATGATGCTTTCTTAGCACAAAGAAAAGCACTGTCACTGCCAAAGTTTTGCAGCTCAGACTGGTCAGGTTCAACTACAACAGGCCATGTGACAACTTCCTACTCTTAGCAAATATATCACAAAAGATAGACATGAGATCAAATGGGAGGATATGCAATACTGTAATTGCTGATTTTGTTAATAATAGTAATAACAGTACTTTGCAATTCTGTAAGGCTTTAAACATCTTTAAAGAGTGTTTACAACAGAAAAGCTAAGGTAGACCACTGTAATTATCCCTTATTGTGAGATCAAGGAAGAGGTTAAGAGGCTTGTTTTAGGTCCAGTTAAGATGCTGAGTTTATTGAACAAAAGCTTGGCAGTTTGAGATCCAAATACGTGTAATGAGATCCTGTTCCTGTCCCAGCTCCTGCCAACCTAACAGTTTGAAAGCATGGCAAATGCAAGTAGATAAATAGGTTACCACTTTGGTGGAAATAGCGTTCCGTGTGCCTTGGCTTATAGTCATGCCAGCCACATGGCCACAGAAGCATCTTCAGACAATGCTGGCTCCTTCAGCTAGGAAATGGAGATGAGTACTGACCCCTAGAGCTGGACATGACTTGACTGGGGAAATCTTTAACCTTTTTGGTCACCTAACGCATGACTGACTGAAATTAACTGTGTCCCCACTTTGGCTATTCTATGATTTATTGCAATAGTTCAGTTTCATAGGCTGAACTAACAACAATTAGCAATAACCATTGGTGCAATCCCCTAATGCTTGTGTCCATTGAAATGCCCATCCTGAAGACCTGTTCTCAGTTACTTTGGAAATAGTTAGAATATCTCATTGTGTGTCGAGAAGGCATCTTTCTGAACGGAAACAACTTTAGCATGCAAACTAAGTTACCTCGATCATATATTGACAGTTCTCAGATTTGAGTCCTTTCAAAAAAAAATTACAAAATTTGACAGAATAAAATGGTTCCATTAGATAAAGTAATCATAACATTACAATATTGAATGCTATTAAAGTGCCAATAGTTTCACAGTCATATTTAATGAGATTCCAAATTTTATGCATCTTCCTGCAACACCGAGCTATATAATTAAAAACAGCTTCATCTGCCTTGAGACTCAAAAAGCTATGCTCATCTACTCCATTTATTTGCTGCGTATAGCTAATGACTGAAATGATGTACAAATAGACATATACATTACAAATTAACAGTGCAATCTTGAACACGCTTATCTAGAAGTAAGTCCCACAGGATTCACTGAAAATTACTTCTGATAATAGTAAAGTAGATCTAAAGTAATGTCTAGGAAAGTATTGCAATATAAATTTTCTTATAATACAAACTTTCTTTGGAGTGCTCAAACTTTAACAGCGGGGCAAACACCCATAAACCCTGGTTCTACTACTTTTGATCTTCTCATGTGATAGCAAAATGTACCCCCACGTATACCCAGCATGAGCTGCATTCACTACCAAACCTATAAGCTGCACATGTGAACTGCTTAAAGTTCCCTTGTAAGAAAACATTCACAGCAAGCTGAATTGATCTTAAGTAGCAACAGGGGGGAAGAATCAATCAGGAACTTATGGCCTCATAAACCAAACTGATTATATGTACTGACCTATCTCAGAGATAGCATGGTTAGTGTGCTGACCTAGTAGGAAGGGGGAAATAACGTTACCCAGATGAGTTTATCAAAAACATTTCAACATCATGCTTAATTTGGACTGCATCTACCTTTTTCTTTGTCCTGCCTTTGCAATGTAGCAGGCCAAAAGAACATAGGCTGTGGTTCTGCCTTTGCTATGGGCTGCCCAACAAGCTGCCAGTGTTTTGCTGAGAGCTCATTGTGCAGTTTTATTGTTCACATGCTAATAAAGTTATGTTGCATCTTCAAAGTAAGTCAGTTGGTTTACATGAGCCAGACTTTGGCCACAACATCAAGTTGATTGAAATGATCTAAAAGGCTTAGTGACAACATTTATCTAATATGGTAACAGTCTTTTACACCATCGGGAGCCTTGTGCGTTGCATGAAGTTACAGTACTTCAGGCCTTCTTTGTCAATGGACTGGAAAATATGGAACCAGTGCTTTGAGGCAGTGGTGAAATCTGAACTGGTTTACTACCGGTTTGCTGGCTTCGCATGCGTGCTGCGCGCCAAACATGCGCTGGGCATGTGCATGCTCAGTGAGCACCACGCACCAAATGCGAGGTGCGCGCATGCACAGTGCACACCAAAAGGAGGCATGGGGTATGTAGAACAGCGCGCATGGGGGCGGGGTGATCAGCTGTGGCGCGCGATCCTTTTTTTTACTTTTAAAAGCATTTTTTTTACAACCTATTCAGGTGAATAGGTTGTAAAAAATGCTTTTAAAAGTTTAAAAAAAGGGTCTGACGATTGCACAGCTCAGCTGTGATCGTCAGAGCCTCTTTTTTTACTTTTAAAAGCAAAAAAGCAAAACCTTCTGCACATGCGCAGAGGGTACAAAACACATTACTTCCTGGTTAAAACCAGGAAGTAACAACCGGGCAGGTGGGCGGTCCATTTCAAACCGGGAGCATTTCACTCCTGCTATGACGCACTTTTTCATCTTGCCTCCACTGTTACATTTTGCTTGTTTGCTTGATTATTTATTTAAACAATGTATATGGCCACCCAACTTATCATTGTGGCACTGGGCAGCTAACACCAGGTTAAAAAAACAAAGTATTTTTTTTTAAAGTGTAAAAAATAAAAGTAAGGAACATAATGCATCCTAGGCCAACCACTGTCCTGATTACAATTATGAATACCTGATAACTTATAGTGAGTATGGTGGAACCTGATGCTGAGTAATGGGAGGGAGGAGTAAAGAGAAACATTAGCCTTGAATCTAAGGAGATTCTCAAACATTCAGGTCAAAGAAAAAAAAAGACATTCCAATTGCCTTTGAAAACCACCTTTGGATTCTACCTTGAATCAGCGCTATTCAGGAAGCAGGGCAGAAAGGATCCTCCCTAATTCTTCACAGCATTTATCAGATAGTTATGCAGAGTGTGCTTTAGTCTGACAACATTCTGTCTACTTAGGTGAACAGCAATAAAGAAACTGCTTTGAGAATTTATGTGTGATCTTGTTTTCCCATGCCTAGACTGGACTTTGGGGGGAGGGAGAGGGGAGGAATGGCAAACTGAAAAAAATTCCACAAAAACTGGAGCAGACAACCACAAGGAAATGATTGATCAAAACTTTCATTTTAGAAAGTTACAAACACAGCAAGAGTCTATATAAATTTGAAACAAGATTTTGAAATTAATTATAAAGACTTCTTTCCATGGGAAAATGCTTTTGTATAGACAAGACTTTAAAAATTAGATCTAGAGCAGGGGTTTCAAACTCGTGGTATCATGTTGTCATCATGTGACGTATCGCAACTTTTTTCCCCTTCGCTAAAATGTGGGTGGGCATGGCCAGCACGTGGCACATCCGACCCGCAGGCCGCGAGTTTGACACCCCTGATCTAGATTACAATTAAAGGAAAAGAACACTCAAATTCAACTTACAATTACAGAATGAAGCAAACTATTCTAACATTAGACATACTGAAGGATATTTTTGAGCAATGGAGCTAGAAGTTAATTTTACATACATCTGCCTCTAGACTATGTTTAGAAGATGTTATGGAAGAAGAAAAACGTTTACCTGACAAAATCAAGACTGAGTTGAAAGTGGATTTAAAAATGACATACTAAACAGACCTGGGAAAATATGTTATACTGGATATACAAAAGAAATCAGATGACGTCTTAACAATTAAAAGAGATATACAAATAACACACCAAGAGAGTGACCTGGATAATTTTTCTATACTGGATTTACAAAAGAGATTTGTAAAATTGAAATATTTTGTGAGAAAAGACGAAGTGAAAAAAAAATGAGTTCTATGACATTATTTGAAGGGACTAAAGATCAAAGTTGTTGTAAGTAAAAGGAAGGAGAATGATTTCATTTATCTGATCAAGGTTAAAATAAATATGTTGTTATCTCTGGTAACCCTTAATGAACTTTTGCAGTTATCAGGACTGAAATGACAATGTTTTATGGATTTCTTTATACTGTAGATAAGAGATTGAAGATGGAAAGAAGAAATCATTTATTGTATTTTAAAGAAGGTGATGAATTAGTTACTACAATTCTGTATACCTATAATGAAGGGGAAAGTCATTTCTTTATATACTTTTTTTCCTTTGCTATATTGTTTTCTCTTTCTCTATTTTTCTCTTTCTTTTCTTTCTTTTCTTTTTGTTCTTTTCTTTTTTTTGTTTGTATTAGTTTTACTATTGTAATTGTAATCTTTAATAAAAAATTGCTAAGACTAGATATAGCATTGCTAATAGATTTTCATGATTTTTTTTTAGACAGGATGGTGAAAATTAAATAAATCACTTGACGGCAGGACAAACAACAATAAGCCACAGGGAACGTTCATAATCAGTAGGAGTATATCTCTAATTGCTTCACAGTGATCCATCATGATGTTCCTGGATTCAGCTGTTTGAGTGAGATGGAATAGATTTATATGTCATACAAGGCACAGTCTTTTAAATAATGGATAAGCCACTTTGTTGGATTTGCATCTTAAGTTAAATACACCATGGTTTATAACTTAAATGCTTCACATAACATACAACTGTATGACAGAACCAACCAAACCATTTTATGGTTTAGTATGACTTGTAAACCCACTCAAGTTTGTGGCTCAAGATATCCTTTGCCTGTTAATCGTTAAAAGATTAAAAGACTAGAACGGAAAGCATCTGCTCTGATTGACACATGATTTTTAGAATTAGATGCTATCATGATACCTAGTACCTGTCAGTTTTCCACTTAGTACTCAAGTTCATTTTTCTCTTCAGAATAAAATTCTGCCTGATATAATGTGACAGAATGAGATCTTGTCTCTTTCTCTGTCTGTCTCTATCCCACACTTACACTCACTCTCTCTCTCTCTCTTTCTCTCTCTCTCTCAACAAACATAGTAAGAAGTGATATAAACTGAACTAAAAGGAAAAATAAAAGGAAGCTACAGAAAGAGAAAAAAAAGGAAAAGAAAAGAAAAGAAAAAATAGAAAGGAAAAAGACAGCAAAGACAATAATAAAGAAGTGGCTTCCAACATTCATCACACTGAGCATAAGTTAATATAATACTTTTCACCCAATGCACATTATAAAGGGTTGAACAAAATTATCTTTGTGATACTTTATAGCTCTATGATGCTATAAATTTAAAATTATCCAATCCAATTATCATAATATTTAAACATAACAGAAACTCAGGATGATATTAGTACTGGTAGGCCCTATAATACTTTTGTTAAAATGTCCATTTATTTATTTAAAGAACTTACATGGCTGGCCATCTTGAATACCCTAAGTGGCTCTCACAACAATAATGAAAACATAAATATAAAACAATATTAGTGACATCAAAAACTACACCTCATGACACCCACGTGACAACACTCCCACCATACATTTTCTAGGCTCCATTTTCACTGTAGCCCAAGATTTGTTGAAAGATCCCCCTCTTCACAGCCTTCCAAAAGTCTAAAAGGATGGGGTCCCTCTGGATCTCAGGGGTAGATTGCTTCACAGGGCCAAGGCAGCTATAGAGAAGTCATACCTCCTAGCTCCTGCCAGATGAAATTTACAGTTCCTTTACAACTGGTAGAACCATCCCTCCTGCAATGAGACATCAACCACATTTTGACCCAACCATATGCCCATTCCAGGAAGCTTTAACCAGCCAGAAAGTATATGAATCCAGAACACAGGTGACACAGCTCACAGTAATCACCTGGTTACTTCCTCAGGATCATTTAAGAAAAGATTTTCCCCTAGAGCAGTCACCCCCTTGTCCTTTGTCATATGTCCCCACACCCATTACCATTAAGATGACCCCCCCATCCTCTCCCTATCCAACTCTCTCTCCCATCCTCCCATTGTCTATAGTGAGAGGAAAGGAAAGACCTTGAGGGACAGGAGGAAGAGCTTCAACCAAGACCACATGTAAGTAAAAGAAATGAGTTCTCAGACTTAGAAACATCTCAGACTAGATCCTCCTAGTTCTCACAAAGGAGGGGGGAAATGCATTCAGAATTGCAAGATGCGGTTACTCTATCTTTATAATAAAAAGTTGTATTGTCCTGCATGACTTTGATTTGCTAGTCTAGTTTACCTTAATGAGTGTGGTGGAATCTCCAGTTGGATTGGAGGGACGGGTCAGTAGGGGCCTGAATTTAGAGGTGTTGCACTACACAAAGCAAAAGAGGCCAGATATCATCAAGCCTAAGGGATCCATCCACCAGATACATTTAGAGCAGGGAACAAATAAACCCACCCAGGCTACCAGTTCAGCTGAATAACATTCAGCACCTCTGGCTTGGGCAGCAAGTCCACCACTCACCAGTTTACCCTATTCCTATTCCTAACTCTCAGCCACCCACTCTCAACAAGGTCGTAGGAGAATACCCTCACCATGATCAGGCCTGGCAGGAAAGATCTCCCCCACCCCCACTGCACTTTGCTCTCACTCAAGGATGATAGGCAAGCCGGTCCTCATCCAGCCAACACTCCCAGGCTGCCAAATGCAAAATGCACAGGAATCTCAGCAGTAAGGCTGATCCCAGTTCAATCCAGTTCAGGGTCCCAGGAAAAATCCTGATCCTTATGCATGACTAATTTTGGAAAATTATGTTCCACTTCTCAAGTTTAAAGTCAGAGAGTCTCCATTTTCAATTTTTGAATTTTTCTCAATTCAAGAGAAAAAAAATGCATTTTTTAAAAAAAAAGTTATATATTGAGCTGACATTAAAAAGTCATCAATTTGAGTGAGTGACTCATACCTATATCTCTGAGTCATTTGAAACAGTGAGTGGGCTTCATTGACTCACAAAGTGGGAGAAGCAACATGTTGATATCAATATATTGATATCAATATATAATCTGTATTGGGTTGATATTGATGCCCTGCCACTAGGCGATATTTTGTCTGGGACACTTATTTTTTTCATCACAAAGCAGTGCTGATCATGAAATGATAAACCAGATGTATGGGAACCGTAGTATCAATCTACTTTTGGGACTTCTGAGGATCCTCAACTTCCTTTCACCTGGAAAAAAAATGACACACATATATATCCAGGGTATTGTTCCTCCCTTCAAATCTATCACAGCTAAACTCTCCTGCTTCATTGCATCCTATCAATGCAAGTACATTTGATTTAATATTTAATTCACGTCCTGACAAATCACAGTTTAACAAATGTATTGATCAGTTGTGAAATTCAATTTTTTTTTTTACTACCGGTTCTGTGGGCATGACTTGGTGGGCGTGGTGTGGCTTGGTGGGCCAGGGGAAGGATCAGTGGTAGGTTGCTACCGGTTCGCCACAGATCAGGCGAATCAGTAGCGGTGGCAGCAGGAGGCTCCGCCCACCCACCCAGACACTTCTGTGCATGTGCAGAAGCATTGCGCGAGTGCGCGAGCGCCCATGAGCAAACCAGTAGCGATGGGTTTTGAAACCCGCTTTTTTGGAAGGATACTGCAAAATCTCCATTCCCACCCCACTGGGACCAGCCAGAGGTGGTATTTGCTAGTTCTCTGAACTACTCAAAATTTCTGACAGAACCTGTCAGAACCTGCTGGAATTCACCCCTGGTATTGATATAACTTAAGTATAATAGATTAATTAAAACTATTTGTATATTATCAAATTAATTCAACTTGTACCACATTTTTTTCTTTTCTTTTTTTTTACAAACCTTTATTAACATTTCAAATCCAAAAATACAAGTTAAAATACATCTATAACAAAAATACATCCGTAATAATTATACAATTCAACATCTTTCTGACAGTATGTAATTCTCAACTTTCTTCAACTTTTCCCACATATTCCTACTTAATCAATATATTTAAACACATTTTATATCTTATTTTTTTCTATACATTCCTTATTTTTAATTTCTATCCATTGATACCAATTTTCCTAAGTTAAGTAGTATTCCGAGTCTTCCCTATTATTAATTCAACTTGTGCCACATTTTTCTATCCCTATCCTTCAAAACAGCTAAGACAGTCACCAAGCCTATACACATAGAGACACACAAACACAATGCAAAGAGCTAAAACTCAATTAAAATGATAACCGCAATAGTTAAAACCATCCACAATGTAACCTAAAAGGTCTTGTTACAATTAATGCCTTGACTGTCTTATCATAACAAGGGGTGCTAAATGCAGTTTTAATTCACTTGAAATGAAATAAAACTGTGAAAAATTCTTCCCCTCTGACATAAAGCTCAGCAGCTTAAACAGTGTTATGCATCCAAAGAGGAAACAAGCTCAAAACTATTTAGCCCTTGTACTGCCTTGATGAGGAAATAAATGAGAAGGAGGAAGAAGGGGTATAACAATGTAATAAGAGACTAACAGATCAGAAAGATCCTGGGAATCATTTGTTCAAACCACAGTTTTTGGGATGAGTGGCAAGACTGACAAGGTGGAGGGGCAAAATAGGAAAGCAATGTTTATCTTTGATGTCGCCATTATTGCACCCCATTGTTTCCCAGATATGTTATTTAGGTATGATGATGGCGCTTTCAAACAATCTTTCTTTCTATCTTTCCAATATATTCTCAATTTGGTTCTCAGTTGACACTTTTGCATGTCTTCAATAACCCTTCAGTTTATTTATTCAACGTCCCACCCTCCTCACTCTCTTTACCAACATATACATTTTATTGCAATCTTTTATTTTCTTTCTTGCGACTGCGGTGCTGATATGCAAACTATTAATCACATTGTGCAAGATTGTCCATAACTGGGTTCCCTAGAAGATCTGCACGAAGCAAAGCCAGAGGCAATCATCGCCTGGATAGCTGAATTGGGCATCCAATTATGACGCCGCTGCCATAAGTAAAACAGAAGTTTTACTTATAATTACATGGAGAGTGTGTGTGTGTTTATTCCTCCTATCAGAAGCTAAATAAATCAATTATTTTCTCTAGGGAAAATATTTTTTTAATTGTATTAGTTTTTACTTAATGCTCCTCCTTCATTCATTAGTGTCTATGTTTTTATAGCATTACATTCTCTATAGTAAGGGAATAAAAACATGTATGTAAATGACTTCTGCCTGCTCTGCTCTTTGTCCTTGTATGTAAGAACCTTATTCTCCATTTCTCCATATGCTTCCCAGTATCATGTTTTGGGAGATAAGCAGCCATATAAATTATATAAACAAAAAGATAAATAAAAACTCTCAGGGTTATTTAATTTTTCTAGAAATTTAGAAGGTTCATCCAATTGCTCTGATGAGCAATTAAAACAAAACAAAACAAAACCCCTAGATCTCAATGCTTTTCTCATACCAGAAAATGTCAGGTCAGTCCATAGTTTCATCTTACTTAACTGCAGAACTGGTATTCAGCAGGTTCTGACTAGTTCTGGAGAACCGGTAGCGGAAATTTTGAGTAGTTCAGAGAACCAGTAAATATCACCTCTGACTGGCCCTGCCCCCATCTATTCTCTGCCTCCCGAGTCCCAGCTGATTGGGAGGGAATGGAGATTTTACAGTATCCTTCCCCTGCCACGCCCACCAAGCCACGCCCACCAAGCCATGCCACGCCCACCAAGTCACACCCACAGAACCGGTAGTAAAAAATTTTGAATCCCACCACTGCTCCAGAACTGAGAATGTATTAGAAAGCTGACTCAAGATGAATTGCTCTCCTTTAATCAAGGATACAGCTGCAGCCAGGGGATTCTTGTACAGCAGAATTTTTTACATAAAGTAACACTATCTGCGCTGAATCCATTAGCAAAATATATCTTGACATTATTTTCAACCTCTTTCATAATTCCACTTTAGTTTGTTCTTATTTAGGACATATTTAGAAGAAGTGGAATTAAAGTGCCTTGTAAATATTACATTTCCCACATATATCATTCAGTTAGTATACATTTTACTAATCCTTAGTCACCTTGAATGCAATCATGTGGGGTTTTTATAAAAGCTTTTCTTAAAATTTGTGCAAAAATAAATTGGCCAATGCCACATCTTGGGTGACAACTAACTCATTTAGTTGCATTCTCAGTTCCATTTATATTTATTTTTGAAAGTCTTGTTGTACTAATTACATTATAAAGCTGAGTTAGATTTACCCCTACTTAATTAATAAGTCATTCACCGTCACTCACTCTTTACTATTGTTGCTCTTTGACTATTCACAAGAAATGTATTTTTCCAGCCATAAGCTAAGTAGGCCTATGCAGGGTTATTAATTCATTTCAAGCCAAATAAGAATATTTATTGAGAAAGTGATGTGAAAAATGCTCCTATTTCTCTTTTAGAAATTGAACATGAGAAAAAGCCCCTCCCTTACAGCACTTTGTGCCTTTCTCTCTCTGTTCAGAGAGAAAGAGGGGAGGGAGGGAGGGAGAGAGATTTTTTAAAGTTGTTCTGGCACTGTCAGTGAGGAACTTCCCATCCAAAATTGGGTATGTTACTTTATTATAGTGGTTAAGGCACTTGGCTTGAAACCAGAAAACTTTGAGTTCTACTCGTGCCTTAGGGACTACTGTGGTGGATGGGATAAGTACTACTCTACGGTTCCTAACACTTCCAGTGACCAATTCCAGGCTTCCATCACATCTTCCATTTGGTCCGGAGTTCAAATTTATGGCTGGATATCATCAGCACATGGTTAAGGCACCAGGCTAGAAACCAGGAAACTGCGAGTTTTAGTCCCACCTTAGGCATAAAAGCCGGCTGGACGATTTTGGACCAGTCACTCTTTTTCTGTCCAACTCAGTTCCCAAGATTATTGTTGTGGGGAAAATAGAAGGGGAAAAGAGGTATGTTTGCCATTATTTATAAAAAATAATAAAGGTAGCATTAAAAAAATAGTAGAGAAATAGTCAGCTGTGTTTGCTGGCTAAAATGCAAAGGTCCTCTCATTTCCATTTCTCTCTTCCATATTTCTATTTCTTCTCTGGATTCTTTCTCTTTCTCTAAGATTCACCCATTTTCAGTGTCCTGCTACATTTTGGTGGCTCTCCCTCCCTTCTTTCTGGGACCCAGTGAAAAATTGTTCTCAGTTAAGACAGTGACTGCTCTTTGCATCAGAAGAAATGAATGGAATTGTGGGCAGAAGTTGCTTTAATAGCCTCTGGGGGGAGCAGATGGAGTTGAATTTTAGGCTGCCCTGGGTGTCTGAGATGAAGTTCAGGTTAAACTATCAGTGTTAAACTATTTAACACTACCAACAATGCTACTACCCTTCAAAAAGATCTTGACTTTGTGTCGGAATGGTCCAAAAATTGGCGACTCCAAATCTCAACCAACAAATGCTCTGTCTTACACATTGGCAAAAAGAATCAGAACACAAAATACAAGCTAAGTGGACATGACCTTGTAAATGATCCTCACTCTGTCAAGGAGTACTCATATCAAATGATCTAAGTGCCAAAGCCCACTGTAACAACATCGCCAAAAAGACATTAAGGGTTGTAAACCTAATCTTGCGTAGCTTCTTCTCCGGTAATATCACACTACTAAAACCAGAGCATACAAAACATTTGCTAGACCAGTTCTTGAATACAGCTCATCTGTCTGGAACCTGCACTGCATATTGGATATTAATATAATTGAGCACGTCCAAAAGTATTTCACAAGAAGAGTCCTCCACTCCTCTGCTCGCAACAAAATACCTTATGCCACCAGACTTGAAATTCTGAGTTTAGAAAATTTAGAACTATGCCGCCTTCAGTATGACCTAAGCATAGCTCATGAAATCATCTGCTACAATGTCCTACCTGTTAATGACTACTTCAGGTTCAACTACAACAATACACGAGCACACAATAGATACAAACTTAAAGTGAACCGCTCCAAACTCAATTGCAGAAAATATGACTTCAGTAACAGAGTTGTTAATGCCTGGAATGCACTATCAGACTCTGTGATCTCATCCCAAAACCCCAAAACTAACCTAATACTGTCTACTGTTGACCTCACCCCATTCCTAAGTGGTCTGTAAGGGACGTGCATAAGAGCACCAGCGTGCCTACCGCCCCTGTCCTAATGTTCCCTTTAATTGAATTTATTTTATGTATTCGATTCATGCTTATACTTATATATATTATCTAATATGTACTCGACAAAATAAAATAAAAATAAAAATAAAAACTCTCTGGCAGACATCAACCAGAGAAACTATTCAGCAAAAAACAAAACAAAACTGTAAAGATATTTTCAGCAGGAGATGAACACAAGACATTTCTTCAGATGCTGCTGCTGCACAACATAGGAGAAGTTGATAAGAAAAAAGTATAATTATTCAAGTTGGCCCATTCCCTGGATTACAGGGTGCAGTTTCACATCCCATTGAACAGCATGATGCCATCTAGCACATGCTGAAACAACTGATCAGTTACTAGGAAAGGAGGAACTTCTAACAGAACCATAACATCTATGTTGGGAGTAAAACCAGAGAACTCTCTATTTCATCTTGCTCCAGATTCTAGTTCAAAGAAATTGGAGCACATAATAATCTGGGATTGTGATACTATCAGGTGTAATTTTTTTTTAAAGCATGTGTTTCTGTAAGCAATTAGTTGCAAAAGTGATAGCTGCAACTTGATTTTAAATGGTTGGTGTTTTCTAATGCAGAGTAAAAAGAGGTCCTATGAATAATTATAGAACAATATGGAAAACATAGTAATTGGAAGTAGCTATGGACAAGCAGAGTGCAGATTGCAGTGTGCAGATCAACCCTGGTCATTCTGACTGATTATCCAGCATCAGTTAGTTTCCATAATTCTTCCAAAGAATATCAAATTTAGGAGAATATGTCTGTCCCTGCAAAGCATTTTTTCAGTTCTTAACTGAGAGTTTGGTCTAAGTGGAAACAAGTGGAGTATGCCTTAGCCATAAAGAGATCCTGAATATGAATGCAATGCAATTTGAAATGAATTGCTGGAACAACATGGAGATTCTCGTTTATTGATTTGTTTGCTATTTTTAAAAGCAATAGCAGAATACACTTCTGCTACCTTGCCGCCTCCTAGAAAAACTCAAAATCTATTATTTGTATGAAAAAAATAAGCTTATAGGTTTGTATTACCATTCCCAAATTCTTCGTGCAAACAATGAGGTTGATCATTTCCAATTTCAGATACAAAACTAAGGCAGAGAAAAAGTGATTTGCAGAAACAACTGAGTGAAAGCATTAAGCTAACTAAAATAGAATCCACATCTCACAACACCTAAACTCAATCTAATTGCACAGTAAAGCAAACTATTGTGTGCAGATAGGCTTTGCAGTCACTGATACGGAAAATCAGTGTCTAGGCTAGTGCTTCCCAAATCTGGGTAAATTACCAAAAATTGGGTTGAAATGTTTTTCCCCCTTTGGGTAATAACACATAAATACATCATTCAATCATAACAGGAATACTTAAACTAACTTAAAGGGTTTTACCTACATTGGCTAAAAAGGACTTTCTAACAATTGTTTTGGGGTAATGAAGGTAAAAGTTGGAGAAGCACTGGTCTAGACTAAAATGAAAAGATCACAGCATGTAATGTTTATTCAGATGCACCTCTAGCTACCTCCAAACAACCACTAAATACATCAGAGGTTAGGGAGAAGATTTGTGACATGGCCATAAGAGTCACAACCTATCTGGGTGGTTGAATTAGGGCAGGGCTGTCAAAACCCAGCCCGCAGGCCAGATGCTTCATGCAGTGGCCACGCCCATGCCCAATTTAGCAAAGGGGGGAAAGTCCCAATACGTCACGTGATGCAGCCATGACAACGTGAATATGACACCCCTCAATTAGGGGGCACAGTTATCAAGATTTTTTCCATAGTAACTGAAACAGTGCAATTGTCAGTATTCCTTTGTGGTACTCAAGTCCTCTTTCAGTATACGGTACATATTTTCTATTCTCTCTCAAAATGAACTATTCTTCCCTAAAGGAAAGCCAAATTTGACAAAGAGAAGTCAAAGTAATTGACAAAATATCTGTTCAGTCCAAACCTATTTGAGAACAAGCCTCTAGGAATATTATAAAAATCATTTTCTAATTAACACAGGATTCGACAGAAATGAACTCAATTATGCAAATGTGGCAATTTCCATCATTTATTTCAGCTGCTGCTACATTTTATAAGTTATCTCATCTGAAAGAAAAGAGGAAAAACTGATGCTTTCCTTGAAATATGATATTTTGACAAAGAAATTTAAATATGCGGAACTATAGTTCTCAGTAAGCATGGCTTAAGAAAATTGATCTGAAACTACAACTTTGGCACAGACTCGTATCCCTAAACTTCCTTGCACAAACCAAAAGCACAAACCAAAAGTAACAGGAAAAAAAGTACAATATTCTAAAAGCTAATCCAAAGGTGCTTTTTCAATTCACAACTGGACTTTCTGGTTTTTCTTTGAAGACTTTTTGCTTCTTATCCAAGAAGCTTCTTTGGCTAAAAGCTAACCTTTTTTACAAATAGAGTCTAGGAGCCTTTTGAGGAATAGGATGAGGATGGGCTGCATTGCTTTGACCACTATCTATTGAGAGTTGATATATTAATCAACTTTTGGAACTTTATTTCCTAACAAATGCGTACACACATAATTTCACATAATATAATTTTACTGACATAAATAAGGATAAAAACCATGTGTTACAGGGAGTAGCTCTTGAAACAGTAGCTTTTACACCTTCCAAGCAGAAGTAATGGATCTGTTCTCCCTTGACAACTTTCAAGATGTGGGAAGCTAATTAATTAGCCAAGCTAATTAATTCAATAAGAGGAAGCGCTCAAGAAATAGCTTCCCGAAAAAGGGTGATTTAAATGTGTATGAACTAAATAAGTGTCTTGGAATAAAATTAGGAATACATTTCTTATACTGACTGGAAAGTAATGATAGTTAAAAGCTAAAGATGCATTGCAACCATTTTTCCAAGGATGTAAGGTATTTGCTGTTGCCTTATACTGATTCAGACTATTTAAGCTTTCCAAATTTGATATCCTCTAGATGTATTTGAAAATCCTATCAGTTTTAGACCAACACCTATGCAGGCTATCAAAATTGGAAAGGTTCATCCAAGTTGTTGTTTCCTCTGAACAGCCAAGTAGATCTCAAATGAAATCAGTCTGGTTATCTGCAAATATTCTCAACTAGAAATGCCAGGCAGTGAATTGAACTAAGACTTCAGCATGCAGGACTTCTTGCATCAACTGTACAGTTAGCCAACTCTAGATTTTATACTTAAAGCAAGACAATTCGTTTCTCTGTGCCCCTCCATTTATATTTTTATATGAAGAGTATCAAGATGGGGAGGAAAGAAATTGCCAGTGCTAAGCTGAATTTGCCACAGAAAACTCTTTGTGTTTGGAAGGAGTATGCTCTTCAGATGTCCAAACTTCACCTAAGCAAATTCCTTAGTCAGGTTTGCAATAGATACCAGTAAGTGCTTCATTTTTTAAAAACACCATGTGCAGGCATAGCATTAAACACAAAAAGCATACACACATGTTCCAAAAAGAAACAAGATTAAGATATGCCAAATCTCTATCCCTTATAAGTTGATGAATATTTACCATCCGTACCTTATATTTTAATAAAAGCAGCAACTTTACAAGACAACACTGGATTTCACTAATCAGCGTTCAGGGAAAATAAATCTTGAATTTTCAGCAGAGAAAGGTCAGAATGAGTCAATTAAATCAAAATATGAGTAAAACACTTCATGATTGTGCTACTATGACTACAGAATATCACTGTATCATTCCTTACAACTGCCCAAAGGATGGCGCATTTAAATCCATCCTTGAGGAAGCAGAGGAAGGAGCCTATAAACACTGATTCACACCAAAGGGGGAAAATATTTGGGTTAGGTATAATGGGATCTTTTATACAAAACTCAAAAGCAGGGGTTTGCCGGGAATTATCTGAGAAGCTCACTCTGAGCATCCAAAAATTGTGAATGAAAACAGAGGAGGACAGATGCACAACAGGAAAGCAACAACTAAATCACTATGTGATGGAGGAGGCAATCTAAATCTGGGGGAGGAGTAGGCAAGCTCATGCAATAGACATTAAGCAGCTAAGTTAAGAACCATTCTTAACCATTCTCTACTCATTTCACAAAGTCCTTTGAAAGGTAACAATCATAGCAACTAATTGTCTGGCTGTCACTTTGAGGCTTCGGATTTGTTAACCATGGCAAACTTTAAAAGGGTCCACCTTAAAAAAAAAAGAGAGGAATCTCCCACATGAAGGCTACCTTAAAAAAAAACCTAACTTTCTCCAGCCAGAACAGATTGAAGCCCCAGTGGTACAGCACCCATGGAAAAGTTCCTGTTTTAAAACTTCTTTAAAACCATGCTAAGAGTACACATAGAAAGAAGAATGCATGGCATTAAGTATCTGCAAAAGAGGGCAGAGACCCATTACACAGACTCAGAAAGAATTACTCACATTATATAACAGAGATGTTCCAGGACAAATCTAAGAAAGAATCACAAAAGAGCTACAGCATTGCTATCTCTGGTCATGCTGCTATTCCTCTACCCATCTTTGTAAGATTAGTAGCAGCAGCAATATAGATTTCCAGAGTTCCTACCACTACCACCAAAGAAATGATAAAACAAAAGCTTTTGAGGCAGGGAAGGAATTCAGCAGACATTTAGACCGGTTAATGAGATAAAAAGAAAAATGTAGCTCCTTTCCATCTAAAGGCAGGCACCCCTCCTCCCGAAGTCTTCCATTGCTCCCCAACAGGTAGCAACATTACACTGAGTCCAGGATTTCTTTTGTAAGTGTACAAATATGCACTGGGAAAAAAATGAAAGAGGCATTGTCTACTTTAAGAAAGCCAGCAATCTACCCGAACAGCGATCCCTGCATATAGTAAATGCTAAAATAATCCCTTACCTTGAATAACATGCATGGCTCCTGGCACTAGACTGTGATATCATTCCAGAGACATTATTTGTAATGGGGGGGGGAGGGAGAAGACTGAAAAAGGGAGGAGAAAAGGGAATAAAAGAGGTGGAGGAAATATAAAATGAGAAGAGGATTAGGAAAGGAGAATAAGAGGAGATGGGAAGGTGCAAAAGGAAAGAATGGAGAGATGAAAATTGAGACTGCAAAATCTGTCTCCTGCCTACACAGTGGAAAAGAAATTTCTGACAAGAGAGAGAGAGAGAGAGAGAGAGAGAGAGAGAGAGAGAGAGAGAGAGAGAGAGAGAGAGAATCACACATAACCAGAGGGGGCACAGGGGAATAACAACACAGAACAGAGTAATCAAGTGAAATTAAATACTAAGAGAAATATTTAAGCATAAGGGACTAAGGAGAAGATGTTGGGCAGGATAGAAATTGAAGGTTTGCTGGAAGTGTTGCATATACGCTTAATTAAGGTAGGGAAAAAGAACTATGCCCCCTGTACCCAGGTTGTTTAGGCTGAAAGAACTGTGAAAAGTCTGGTGACCTATAATTCACTCTTGGCAAATTTGTGGTGGAGGGGGCACTGAATAAATCCACACTTCAAAAAACAGAAGGGTTTGCGCTAATCTTGTGTTTGAGTTGGAAGTTGCAAAAAGATTTTGAAGAAAGCTAAACATTGCTTTGGAAAATGTTGGGATAGTGATGTAACACAAATAAGCAACTGTGGCTCTCGATATGTGTGTAATCTGCAACTCCTAGGAACCCAAAGTAGTGAGTGGCCAAAGATGTTGAGAAATATAGTTCCAAACTATCTGGATGGCCACAGAGTCCTACAGTCACTTCTTATTCAGTGACCAGTACTATCACAAAGTTTTTAAGTGTGACTTCCTAATGCCTTTTTTTTAAACAAAACCTTCACATCTTATTTGTACATCATACTCCTATGATTTACATATCTCTTCCACAAATACCTTTGAGTATCTATCAATATATTCAATCTCAGATTAACTTTGAAATGCTGAATGATGCTGAGACTTGTACATCAGATAGTCTCCTGCTAGAGACCAGGCAGATTGTGATTTTTAAAGGCCACCAATAACAGCTCTTTGAATTTGGTCCAAATGCTATGATAATGCTTCCCTTCCTGATAGAAAGTTAGCTTGCTGTGGAGTCATAGAGTCACAACTGTAATATTGTACTTGGTTCCGAGACAAGAGGAACCTGTTCACTAATATTTTGATCCCAGATTAAACTCTATTTACCGTCACTTCCCTCCCTAAGTATCTCTTTTTTAAAAAATAATTTTATTAACGATAAACAAACATACATATACAAACATACACACATAAAAACAAACTATACATAAACAAACTGTACACTAAAATCAAGTCATGCAACTTGAGATTTGTGAATAGATATAGAGTCCCATATTAAATCCCAGATATGCATTCCCCCACTTTCAATTTTTCTAGCCCTACTAGAAGAAGTAAAAACCTAAAGAATGACAACAATGTCATTCTTATAGTTTTATAAGAATGTATAACTATGCTTATACAAACTATGCTTATACAAACTATGCTTATAGTTTTCTATTAAAACTATACGCATAGTTTTAATAGACACTCCAGGAAGGCAAAGGAAAGACTGTGTTGTGAAGAAGGAAAACTTCATCAAGCTCAAAGTGCCTCTGGAATGGCAGGACACAGTTGAAGGATTTCCCTTGTGTCTTTGGAACTTTTTAAAAGGTTGCTCAAACTATTTCTCTGTTAGGAGATAACTTGGCTTCTCTTCAGTTAGAATACTGGGGGCGAGTACCATTCTATTTAATTTAAAGGGTATAAGCAGCAGGAAGCATTGCATCATTAATAATTGTATTTATTTTTGGCCCTAAATTGTATTGTGCTGTTATATTTTAATAAATATAGAGCCAGTTTGTTAGAACATAATATTTTTCCTGGACTTAGATTCAAACTCCTTCTAAGCTATAAAGTTCACCTGCAGATTTTGAAACAGTTGTCATCTCTCATATATGCTATGCTATGGGACTGGATTGCCTTCAGAATAAATCACTTAACCATACTTATTTTCCTAAAATCATGAAGAAAGGTAGGCTGAATGGAAAGATGTAACAAAACATTATATAATGCTTGTATATTTTATAATCATTCTTGAAGGTAGAATATTTTAATTATTTTGATGAAAGAAAATTAAAGATTGCTTACTATAGTTATCTATTAAATCCATGAGAGATTCAAGTCTAAACTCATGTTTCTCATGTTATTTCATTTCTGCTGACTTCATCTTTCATCTTTCCTCCATAAACTGGATGTTTCCATCACAAATCAGGAATATACTTCAGTTCATCGGGCTGGGAAATCCACAGACATGAAAGACTAGCATCTTTTGTAGGTCATGAAAGTATCAGTTTCCAACTTAAAGGTATTTGATTTTATACATTTACAATAGCTACATCTCTTACCCATTCCCATATTATTACAATAACCAAGAGTATTTTCATCAGGTTCTGTGTCTGTTTTTAAGTTTCCAGAATAAGCGTTTAAGTTTAGGAGGTCAAGGAAACCACAATGAGTAAACACTTATTCCATTCTCCAAATGCCCTTGTCTCCAAGCCTCTATTTCTCCCAAAGCACAGTTCCTTTCCTGCAATGTACGCTTTGTTCTAATTCCATTCACCTTCCCCCTCCCACCCGCTTTGGTTTTACAGAGCTCTAGAAGTAACATTTGCAAATGAGAGACATGACATCAAACTGTTCTTTGAGAGATATTGGGGGAGGACAGAGAAGACAGCCTTGGGAAATCAAGACAAGCACTTAATCTAAAAGGATTTCTTTCCTAGTTATTAATAATTACATTTGAATAATTTATTTATTTATCTCAAGGCAGAAGTCTCATTTCATTCTTACAACAACCCCCAGAGGTAGAACAGGTTGAGAAATGCAGACCAACCAGCAAGCTTCCTTCCCGATTAATATTTCAAGCTGAAATTCTTTTGTCCAATTGTCAATAATGTTACATTGGTTCTGGACACGGTTACACTGCAATAGACATATTATCCGTTATGATATGAGCTGCATTCCTCTTCTGTTTTTCAATTATCACAAATTACTTTGAGATGAGAATTTATTTAAACATTTTAAGTAAATAAATACCATTTTAAATACATATGATTGGTTTCTTTACATTTTCTAGGAGGCCTACATATATTTCTTGTATTTATCCATCAGGATTTTTACAGGCCTTTTTCCGTCATAGTCTTGCTCCTCTAAAGTCCATTTTGAGAAGAGAAGAGAAGAGAAGAGAAGAGAAGAGAAGAGAAGAGAAGAGAAGAGAAGAGAAGAGAAGAGAAGAGAAGAGAAGTCAAGTCCATGTGGGTGCTAATTATTAATGTCACTGTTCTGCCTGGGTGTGATTTTGACAGTGACTGACATATTGATCCGGTAAGCTTTACCATGGACCAATATAATTGTTTTTGTTTTTATCATTTCTTCATTTTGTTTCAATCTACCATTTAAAAACAGTTAGAGCATTTAAAAAAAGCAGCAGCATTGACATAGTTGAAGGAATGGATTGAACTAAGAAATGCAAGGTTGCTAACACTGGAAGGGCATGATTTACAACTGGGATGGCATGCCTTTTTATGGCATGGTAGAAGTAAGATACACACATACCTTCATAGACATTATATAAGAAATGCATTGTTACTAGTATGGAAGAAGGTTAAAGATAAATTTTATGTGAAAATACCAACATGGTTATCAATAACGGAAGTTTTAACACACCCAAATGTCTTTAATTTTGGAAATATTGTTAGATATAATGAGTTATTAACGGATAAGGGGGAATTGAAAGAGAAACGAGAATTGGAACAACAGGGAATTGAGATAGATTGGTAAATGTATACGCAGATAAGATCAAGATATGAAAAAGATGCTAAATTATATAGTTTTTATATGGAAAAGCCTGAACTGGATAAGATACTCATGGGAACCGAGGAAAACTTAATAAAAAAAATTTGTAACTTTTTGCTGTACATTGAATTGGAGGAGGAGCAAGTAAAAGAAACAATGATAGCCTGGGGTAGAAATTTTGGTTATCCAATTGAGTTTGAAAAATGGCAACAATTATGGGAAAGGACTCTAAATTAACAATGTCCACTGCATATAAGGAAAATCAGTATAAAATGTTTTATAGATGGCATATGCCACTGGAGAAGTTAGCAAAAATGTTTAAAGATAAATCGGCTACCTGCTGGAAATGTCATCAAACACCAGGATCTTATTACCATATGCGGTGGACTTGTCTTGAAGCAAAAAGTTACTGGTACAAAATTAAAATCTGGCTGGAAGAAATGATACAGCAAGGCATTGAATTTAAACCAAAGTTGTTCCTACTGGGTATCTTTCCAGAAAAAATTAGTAAGGAAAATGCATATTTGATCATACATGTAATAACAGCTGCAAGAATTGTGTATGCTCAAAATTGGAAATCAGAGAAAATACCTTTGGAAGAAGAAGTAATAAAAAAAATTAGATTGTACAGAAATGAATTGATTAACTTTGATGATTAAGGATAAGGAAGAATCAGAATATTTTCAAACATGGAATCATTTTTATAGTTGGTTGGAAAAGAGATATAAATGACCGATATTATAGCTATGTACAATCGATGATTACAATATTGTTTTAGCAATGAAATGTTAGAATGGTTTGGATGAAGATGAAGATAGAAGTAACTTATGGAAGATGGAGAAGAAGCCTAGAAGATAACACCGAGATATCACAGGGAAGAGAGGATTAATGTATTAAATGTTTGCTTGTCTTAAAAAATAAAAACAAATTACTCAAAAAAAAAAAAAAACAACCCAGAGCCATATTGCAATTAACTCTATATCTCTAGCAAAAGGATACTTAAATGAAAAGTAACTTCCTAGACATTGTTATTTTAGCAAGTTAATTAATAAATTGTCTTTCAAAAAACAATTTTAAGACTTTTATTGCATGAAGTTAAGGCTTTTATTTCATACATTTGCTTTATTCATTAAATTTTGGGAGGGCTACAGATGACAACTCTCATTTGTAACTCTCCTGTTTCTTCCATTTTTGTTCTTTCTAGAGAAATTCTTTTTGGTGGTTTTCAAATAGTAAGAAGATTCCTAGGCTATCAGGGTGTGGATTTATACCACTATAATGCTAATTTTAAAAATCATTTGAAAATTATTTCCAGTTGCTCCTCCATTGACTACCTTACAATAATGGCTATCCTTGGAAGAAAATATTTTCCCCATGATTTTACAAATTCTTTCTTTCTGTATAGTAAAAAAAAAAACCTTATCTTTCTCTTAGCATGGATAAACACTGATTAAAATATATTTATGTTAAACCACAATTATGATAGATTCACTTGTTGAATAGTATAAAAAGTACATTAAGAATGGTTTAGTTCTACAGAAAGAATTGACTCACAAAACAGGTCTATGAGGAAAGGAAGATTGAATGAATCAAGAGGAAGGAAAGCATGGAGCAAGTCATAGCTCGATTGAGATGACGAGAGAGATTAGAAGTTTAAGATGATTCTGTGACTCTCTTAAGATTTGATCTATATCCCAAGAAATAAAAAATAATAATAATGAGTCAACAAATAAATAAAACTAGAGATTTCATTCAAAGCATAAATGACCAAACCCAAATTATCCTGTAATTTGGATAGCTCATGCAGTGACCTAGCTTTCTGGAGAAGGCTATAATGCTAGAAAGGTGGAACAAAAGAGAAGAGGACAACCAGGAACAAGGCAGATGGACTCAATTACAGCAGCAATTGGAAGACATGAAAGACCAGGTTGGGAACACATTGCCACAGAGAAAATCTATACATGTAGTCATTAAGACATGACAAGATAGCAATCAGAAATTTAAGAACTGGGGGAACCGGAAGCATCATGGCAATACTGGATGGGAAATAGCGAAGCTCCGATGGGCTTCGCGAAAACCCAGCCAGACAAACTGCTGTTGGGGGGTCTTTGGACCGGAACTATCTTGGAGGGACAGGGGAGAGAGAGGCATCTTGAAAGATCAAAGAGGAGCAGGCAAGCTCCTCAGAAGGTCGGAGACAGCTCTTTGACCCGACGGTGGGGGAAGCGGCCATTATGTCCACTACAAGCTGGGGCAACCGGATTAAGTTGTGAGCAGGAGTGGAAAAAGAACAGAGTATTGTTACCGGGTGAATAATTGGCCAATTCACAGGTAAGAAGAAAAAATTTTTAAAAGCTTGAAAGAAGTCCCAACGACTAATTAGCGGCTAATTGGCACTCGGGAATTTAAGTGAAGGAACAAAAGGAATTTTAAAGCTAAAACTAAAGCCTTAAAAGGAACCTTTCATTGGGATTTAAAACTGGATTTGGATGAAATTAAAATAAGACAAGAAAAAAGGAGATAGAGAAGTGTTCTTTAAACAACAAAAGGATTTAATTCGGAGAAGAGGAAATAATCATTTTTGTGGATTTACAAAGGGATATTTTGTGGCTGCAGGATTTGTGAATTGGAGAGAGATATCTGCTGGTGGAAAGAAAGTATCGTACTAAACTTATTTATATCATTGTGAGAAAATTCTGGAAGTACTGTACTTAATGTTTTGTTTATATAACTAGAACATGATTGCAAGAGGAGCGGGGAGAACAAAGACTGAAATTGTAATGGCTCAAAGGAACGTTTGAATTGGACACTATCTGGAAAGATAAAAAAGAAAAAAGAAAAAAGAGACACTACATGGACTTTGAATATGAATTATATGTAAAGGAATAATAAACTTAAAAATCCTTGCCTTTTAAATTGATAACATGGAAAATTCGGAAGGAAATAAATGAAAATAAAAATACAGATGATTACACTGGGATTAACAGTGATAGAATAAAAAAGATGATTATACTGGGATTAACAGTGATAGAATAAAAAAGATGATTATACTGGGATTAATAGTGACAGAATAAAAATGGATAAGGGGGAATACATCTCAAAAAGGAAGAGAAGAGAAAGAAACGGGGAAGAAGAAGGAGGAGAAGAAGGCAAGGGAATTGGAGAAAGGGAGGAAAATGTCAAGAAATGGAATTGTGGAGAAATTAAAAGAAAATAGGAGATAGTAAAAAGGAATTTAACCTTAGAAATCATATGTAAAAAGCAATTTAAAAGGAAGATACAGATTATTGTAAAAGGGATATAAGTAAAGATAAAATAAAATGTGAGTAAGTAAAAAAGAAGAAATACACTATTTGATATAAAATAGATCAGTAGATGCAATGTGAAAGACAGAAAGACTATATATTTTGTTGTTGGAAGATGTACAAATTTGAGAGAAATAACAAAAGAATTAATTGAAATTAAGGGGAAAACTGAAATGTAAAATTGAATAAAATGGAAATGTTAATAAATGATGCAAGTAAGAATAAAACAATACATGTAAGAAATAAAATAGAAGAAAGGTATTGTTAAGGGTTGGAAGAGTATACTATTAAAGGGTTTAAGATAAAAATGGAATAAGTTGAAATACATTGTTAATAATTAAAAGATGAGGGGAATTTTGAGAAAATAAATGAAAGAAAAGTCGGGGTTGCCTGGACACCATAGTGGAAAATAGAAAATAGAAAATAGATACAGCAATAGAGAGAGATGAAAGAGGAGTAGAGGGATGGAAGGGAGGAAGAAGGAGAGAGAGGAATGGGAAGAAAGGAAAGAGGGGACGAAGGAAGGGAGGAGAAATAAGGGGAGGAGAGAAAGGGAGAAAGAGAGGAGGAGAGGGAGAAAGGAAGGGAAAGTAGAGAAGGAGTAGAAGAGGGAAGAAAAAAGTAGAAAGGAAAGAAGGGAGGGAGAGATTGAGAAAAAAGATTGCTGTACAATAAAAAAGATAAAATGGAAGAAAGGCAACCCCGAACATGCATAAATGTACTAGGATAAAGAATGAGTTATTAAAAAATAAAAGAGAATAAATATGAGTTAAAACAGAAAAATTAGAATTTGATGGGGAATTAAGATGTTGTTTATATAAATAAGCATAGAAATTTTAAGACATGATTAAAAAATGGAAAAAGGAAATTTTGGAAAAAATTGTAACTGAGTAAAATGTACTTGAATATGTTAAATTGTATAAGTTATGATATGGTCAATACTCAGTGGTGGGATTCAAGTAATTTAACAACCGGTTCTCTGCCCTAATGATTTCTTCCAACAACCAGTTTGCCAAACTGCTCAGAAAGTTAACAACCGGTTCTCCCGAAGTGGTGCGAACTGGCTGAATCCCACCACTGCCAATACTCTGTTCATAAAATATGCGGGGGGAAATGGGGGGGGGATAAATAAAACTTGATTCAAAAAACAAAGAAGAAGAAGAAATTTAAGAACTAAAAGCAATGCATGAACCATCAAATAGATATGGTGGAAGAAAGAATACTTTGCAAGGATAGAAAGGTTTGCATAGAGGTCAAAATTAACTGTTTCTTTTTCTTTTTTTTCCCCTTGAATTTCTACATTCATTTATTTTACTTATTCTTTCTCACTCCTCTGCCCTTTGCATAATATTGCTTACCATAAAAGGGAATAGTATGATGAGCATGTGTGTGTGTGTGTGTGTGTGTGTAGGCGTCCTTTTAAAATGCGGAAAAATGTCACTAAATGAAATTATTCTGAAAAGATTATATCAGGACTGATGCACTGGTCAGCCAGGCATTCCCTAGATGCTTTGTCAAGTTGTAATGCCAGGTGTGGCTTATGTTAGAAAAGTAATGGAGCCTTCTGTCTAGAAACACCCTCACTTAAACAAATACAAACTGTTCAGAAAACTGTGTTCATAATAGTCACTCAAACTCTCATGGTGTGAGGTAAGTCAGCAGCCTTGGCAGCTCTTAACAACAATTTTTATGTGCTTTAATTCAAAAAAAAGTGGAATCATCGCATGAGGCTGACAGCCTATTATTGGGGGGAAAATTCTCTCTGTATTTAGAAAGCCAAGAAAATCCCCAGCCCCCAAAAATCCATATTTGCTGTATGCTTTATTCTGTGTGTGTATTTAACAGAAGCATTCTTCTCACACCATCTCTACCTCTTAACCCAATGGGAAGCATTCTGTTGAGCCTGCCATGTTTTTGCCAAAGAAGGAACAATAGAACACACTAGAAAAAAAAATCACTGAGGATTGGCCTTTAAACTGTCCTAAACTCCCTTTTTTGTAGTCTTCAGATTCTTCTCAAAATGCTGCTCCTGAAAATTCAATACTAATCTCCAAGCAACCTAGGTCCATTTTCAATTGGTAGCAAAAGAAAAATGGGTATGTAAACTATTCTTTAAGCTTACTATTCCCCCCTGCGACACACAAACACACCATTTTTTAAAAAATCAAACACATAAGCTCCCTACATCTGCACGCTTAAATGATGGCACCCATTCCTCTTAAACCCACTCCCATTCATGTCGGAGGCACTGTTTAAGTGCTTCCACATTGAAAAGGATTAGGCAGTGACATCACCATTGCCTGGGGCACACTCGTGGGGGCTCCTTCATGTTCTCCTCAAGGAGCTGGAGTGAATGATGGGAGCTCACCCCACCACACAGCAATACCTGGGTCTTGAATATGGGCTCGCTTGCTAACCTCCAACACATCGTCCTAACCACATGAGCCAACGTTCTCCCACTGCACTTAAGTTATTTATTTATTATTAACATCTTATTATTATTTTGATGAATTCTAGGCAGGGTGCAAAAATGGGCCCTAGGGACTGCATATGGCCCACCAACTTCGCTTTCACAGGCCTGAGACTCTCAAGATATTGGGGTTTCTGGGTATTTCTGAGAAGGTTTAATAGATTAAACTATTTTACAGCTTGCAGATGATTAAAGCACCCATTTCACTCATTTCATTTCCTGTGACCTTCACTCATAATAAGACAAAATACTCCCATGTCACTCTAGTAAAGTCCTTAAGTTGTCCAAAAATGACATTCCTCTGTTCTAAATAAATTATTTAAAAGGTTTACTTACCAAGCAGGCATAGGAGTCTACTACGGTATAAATAGATATTTATAGTAGATTCCTATGCATACCTGCTTGGAAATAGATCGTACAATGTAAGCAAGTTGACACATCACGGTAAGTCACAGTTTTTAAAACCAAACTTGTCCAAAAAATGTCTAAGCCACAATGCACTAACCTAAAAACCAAGTGCATGGCAGCATGAGTCAGATTGTACGATCAGAACCCTTTTTTTCCTCTTACAACAGTGGCAGAGGAGTTTCTGCTATTATTATTATTATTTATTAAATTATTATTATTTATTATTAAATTTATATACCGCCCTACTCCCGAAGGACTATTCAACAGTGTGGGAGTTTATGGGCCACATTAGTTCTAGTAGCTTCTACCAAGGCAAGATTTGCCTTCTTAAAAATTAAAGGGAAAACCTGTATGAAGTGACTTCTCTTACGTATTTCAGGTTTCTCATGTTATTAAACTAGGTTTTTTTTAAAAATGAAACAGTGAATGATGGTACTTCTGACTTTGTTCTACTTCTCAATTATCATAATTAAAAAGTTCACATACCCATAGCACAGCCTTCGCAGCATATCTAGAAAGCTGGGGAAAGGAAATGCCTCATATATAGCTATTGTCATGGTCGGATCACTCTCTCCTTCACCTTGACCTTCGAACCACGGTACCCCCGCCGCAGGGCGGCAGAACCGGTAAGATGGTACCACCCCAGGCGCCTGATGGAACCTGATAGGTTCCAGATGGAGCTTGGGCCAATCCCCGAGGATCTTGCACACGCCTCGACTGGAGACCTAGTGGCCGCCTGGGATTGGGCGGCCGCTGGAGCTCTGGATCGAGTCATGACTTTGCGGCCTCTGACCTGGTGCCATTCTCACCTGGCTCCTTGCTTTACCAAGGAGCTGAGGGAGATGAAGTGCCGAAAAAGACGCCTAGAGAGTAGTTGGAGGGCTAGTCTTTCTGAATCGGACCAGACACTGGTAAGATCTCATATTAAGAATTACCTAGTGGCGATGTACCCATTTTGCTGCTCTTATTGCATCATCAGATAATCGCCCAGCCGCCCTGTTTAAGGTGACCCGCTCCCTGCTCCACCAGAAAGCACGGGAGGACCCCTTGGAAGGAAGAGCCGAGGATTTTGTTCAATATCTGCATGACAAAATCACTCAGATTCGGGAAAGTCTGGACTCCGACTGGGTAGGTCCAGCGAGGGTGGCGGAGGCAGGTCTTGAGAATGTTATCTGGGATGAGTTTGATCCTGTGACCCCAGATGACGTGGACAGGATTTTGGGTAGATTGAACGCGACCACAAGTTTGTTGAACCCGTGTCCCTCCTGGTTAGTACTGGCTTCCCGGGAATGACGTGAGGCTGGCTCCAGGGGATTATAAATGCGTCATTGGGTGAGGGTGCCTTCCCTGCCGCCTTGAAGGAGGCGGTGGTGAGGCCTCTCCTCAAGAAGCCTTCCCTGGACCTGGCAGTATTGGCTAATTATCGTCCAGTCTCCAACCTTCGCTTTGTGGCAAAGGTTGTTGAGGGTGTGGTTGCATGACAGCTTTCCCAGTACCTGGATGAAACGTCGTATCTAGATCCGTTCCAGTCGGGTTTCAGGCCTGGGTACAGCACGGAAACGGCATTGGTCGCGTTGGTTGATGATCTCTGGAGGGCTCGGGACAGGGGTTGCTTCTCTGTCTTGGTCCTGTTAGATCTCTCAGCGGCTTTTGGTACCATCGACCATGGTATCATGCTGCACCGGTTGGAAGAGTTGGGGGTGGGAGGCACCGTACTACGTGGTTCTCCTCCTTTCTCTCCAACTGGTCGCAGTCTGTGTTGACAGGGGGGCAGAGGTCGACCCCGAGGCCCCTCATATGTGGGGTGCCACAGGGATCGATCCTCTCTCCCCTTTTGTTCAACATTTATGTAAAGCCGCTGGGCGAGATCATCCGTGGTTTCGGGGTGAAGTACCATCAGTACACTGACGACACTCAGCTGTACATCTCCACCCCGGACCACCCCAACGATGCCCTTGAAGTGATGTCCCAGTGCCTGGAGGCCGTACGGATCTGGATGGGGAGGAACAGGCTCAGGCTCAACCCATCCAAGACTGAGTGGCTGTGGTTTCCGACATCCCAATATAGTCAGCTGGTGCCGTTGCTGACTATTGGGAGCGAATCACTGGCCCCCAAGGAAAGGGCTGTTTTGTTTCTGATTTTTTAAAAAACTGTAGATCTCAAAAGTTTGCACATTATTTTTTTCTTATCTTTAGGTTAGCCTAGAAAGGATTGCTCTAATTTTGGAATTCTTATTAGAATGAATATGACTAGTTTGTTTTCAAGAATGCTGAATTTAGCTCTTTGATAACAAGGTCCGGAGATAATTTTATATCACTTTGGACTTTATTATCTAAAGGGCTATTCTTCAAAACTAATAGATAAAGAGTTGGCTTCTGTTGACACTTGCTCTGAAATTAAGTTCATTATCTCAAATTACATCATGTTTTGTTAATATACCTATTTCTTTCTATACATGTTTTCTACCAAAACCAAACCATGCTTTGTCTCCTGTCATTTCATTGAACTTGTACTGGTCAATACTTCATTTAAAGTAAAGCTGGACAACTTTTTTTTTTTTTAATTTGATTTATATGCCGCCCTTCTCCGGAGACTCAGGGCGGCTTACAATGTGCTCAGCAATAGCCTTCATCCTTTTGTATATTTATACAAAGTCAGCTTATTGCCCCCACAACTGGGTCCTCATTTCACCTACCTTAGAAAGGATGGAAGGCTGAGTCAACCTTGAGCCTTGGCGAGATTCGAACCCTGCAGTAATTGCAGGCAGCTGGTCTTAATAACCAGCTTAATAACAGGGTGCCTTAAACCCCTGTACCACCAAGGCTCTTGTAATCGACATAATGCAATCCCTCTTTCCACAGCCTTTAGAGAATCTTCTGAAATAAGTTCCAAAAACAACAATATTCCCCATAATTTTCATGTGGGGTTTTCATTACTACTAGAGCACAATCCTAAAATAGGTTATCTTAGTTAAACTACCCAAAATCTCCAACCCACTCCCACTCATCTCCGACAGCTGACCTTGTCCATATACATCACTGGGTCCTATCCACTTTGCAGGTTCTGCCTCTCAGAAATGTTAGAGTGGTCCTTCATCACCCCAAAATGGCCGACCTCTATACTACTGAAAAGGAAGATTTCAAAGAGAGAACTATTTAAACATTCCTTTGAACAAAAAATGTCCTCTATGAAATAAGACCTATGAACTTTATAAAAAAGCTATAACATAACTTTGAGTGTAATGTTTTTTTGAACTACCAAATGCAGCTCACTTGATAGAAGATAGTTTTACTATTATAACTGTGGTTCACAATCAAAATAAAAGGTATTCCAGTACTACTGAACTGGTGAGCCTAAAGCAGGTTTTGTATATTTTACTGAGATATACAATTTAAAAATCAACTGACAACTAACCTTTTTTTTTTAATTATCAAAAGTAGCAACTAATTACAGGTAGTTTTTGACTTATGACCATAACATAGCTTGGCCATTTTAGGTGTAAGACATAATGGTTGTAAAGTGGATCACCCATGTGACCAATCTGATTTTGCAGGGTTTTTTGTGGCAGTCGTAAAGCAAATGCCACAATCATAAAGAAAAACCCATTGTTAACTATGGGCCATTTTTGCTGAAACCCAGAAGTACATGCTGGTTTCAAATAAAAACATTGTAAAATGCATTCACATGATCGCTGGATGCTGCAAACTATTGTAAATGTTGGCTAGTTGCCAAGCATGTAACCATGGGGGCGAGAGGATGGCCAACAGAAATTTGGAACTGGTTAGTAGCCCCAGAGAGGTCTATCGTAAATTTGAACTGTCACTAAGCAACCAGTCATAAGTTGAGTACTACCTGTAGAGCACAGCAGAAGCTTTCCATGGAATAAGTAATATTGATTTTGGCCCTATCCCCTTTATGCTTAGGATGGAAAACTCTGACTCTTCTATAAGGAAACACTAGCCCATGAAAAGTTTACATATATGGCCAGTTTTAAACCAGCAAGATTTTCTTTTTCATCACTTGATTTCTTTCAGCTTAGCCTCAGACCAAAGACATCATTTGGGAAAGGTATGTATATTTAAAATGTTTATCAAACCATTTTATTCTTGCCTGGTTGATTTTATTAAAAGCTGTAGATATCTTTTAAAGCAAGAGTTTATACATGAGATCTGAGAATAGATAAACCAAAGCCATATTAACAATTATATATCTAATGCTCCTGAGAATAGTTGCTAGCCCTTTTGACCAGGTCTAAGTGGGGCACTAAGGAAGGTCCTAGGAGATCACCAAGAACTTCCAGCCATCAGAGAACCCATGAAATCATAGGAGCCATGTTCAACTCAAGGAAGCATTTAGCTGTGTTTTATTTTTCAGTAATCCTGCAGATATTGCTTAAAAAATAAATTACCTTCTAAGATCAGTTGTTATACAGGTATTTTACCAAAGAATTCAGCAGCTTGCTAGCATTAAACAGTTCACCAATAAACCAAAATCAGCATGTACTTTCCCCGACATAGTGCCCATTAGTAGCTGGGAATTACAGAAATGGAATCCAATGGACATGGAGCAATAGGGTTGGGGAAGGCTAATGAGCATCCTGCCTGCTATTCAAAACAAGTTTTAGTTTATATTCTCTATGGAGAAAATAAGGAGTTCAGATAGCAACTAGAAACTGGACATGCCAAACAGTAACAGGACAAATTGGCAGTTACCAATTTTTCACCTAAAACATACATGCAACTATAGCTACATTTAAAGATGCAATGTGCCTAGACAAACAAACAGGACTGGATGAGGTTTCTGCAAAAGCAAATTGTCATGCAAACAGCTTAAAAGCAATCCTTTGCCAATCAGTAATATTACATTTATTAACAATAAATTACAACTATCCTTCTCTTCAGCTTTATTTTATGTACACATGCAAAACTGTGGTTTTATATAAATGGTTCTCAACTTATGACAATTGGGACTAGAATTTCATGCAGTCGTTAAGTGAATCCAGCTTCTCCCATTAGCGTTCCTTGTCAGAAGCCAGCTGGGAAGGTCATGAATGGTGGTCACATGACCCTGGGATGCTGCTACCATTGTAAATACATGCTTGCCAAGTGCCCAAATTTTGATCAGGTGACCATGGGGATGCTGTAATTATCATAAGTGCAAGGTGCTCTGTTGGGCAATGTGTGTGTGAATAACTGAGGCGAGGCAGGCTCAGAAGTTAACAAGCCTTTTATTGGCTTAACTCATAGCAAGAACAGAGCAACAGAAACAGAACAACAACATGTGTGCTTGACAGCTATTTATACGATAGCTGTCAAAACATTCAGCCAATGGCAGGGCTTAGTTCTCCCACCGAGAGGATAGCGCGCCTTAGCCAATCAGGAGCTCGCGTCGTAAGTCCAAGGACTTAGCACCAGGACTGACTGTAAGTCACTTTTTTC
Source organism: Arizona elegans (assembly GCA_022577455.1). Lineage (NCBI taxonomy): Eukaryota > Metazoa > Chordata > Lepidosauria > Squamata > Colubridae > Arizona > Arizona elegans. Next base: position 103,801,120 of record JAKOOJ010000002.1, on the reverse strand, counting down.
AGTGCTATTGTAACTTCAAATGGTCACTAAACGTATGATTGTATACAGGACTACCTGTATTTATAAATTAAGACGAGATGTCTTGCTAGCACAGTTATGCAGCAAAATCTTTCAGGTTTAGATTTAATCTTAATGACTGTCATGTTTCAATAACTATTATGTGTTTTGGATTCAAATGTTATAAACTGTTTGGTAATATCTCACCCATCTGATTCTCAGAACCAGAATTTGTTCTGGCAGAATACGTATGTGCCAAGCATAATCTAGAGAAGCTCTCCCTAACCTGAATCCAACCCCTTGAAATTGGCCTTCAATTTTCATCATTGAGGGACCCCAAAAATGTGTGAGCTGGAATCCAGTACACCTAAGGATGCCAGGTGAGGAAAGCTATTTTAGAGCATTGGTCCTCAGTTGTCAGGTCAGGATGGATCCCCCTACTTGTAACCCAAGAGAGCTCATCACTACATAGATGTAAGGGAGAAGAGTTATATGTGTTCAAACAGGTTCTGAGTCTAAATAGATTGAAATCTATTAATCTTGGGGCAGCCTTGCCCAATCCAGCACATTCCAGATGCACTGAAATTGCAATTCCCACCAGTCCCCAGCTAGCCTGTCAATTGGGGAATCCTAGAAGTTACGCCCTTAACATTCCTGGAAAGTGTCTGGGTGGAAGGCTGCTTTGGAGTGTAGCCATTTTCAAAATGCAGTCTTCATTACCTTATGATGCACTCCAACATAATATGAGTCATTTGGCAACCCCCAATTGAAAAGGCTGCCATAGTGCTGGCACATCCATATTTTTCTTCTCCACCACAAATGAAACAGTTTGAGAGAGAGCAACTGTTTCCCTGCAGTTTGGCAAAAGCTTTTACTCTACAAGCTGCCCTGCCTAACTTGAGATTGTTACCAGTGGCAATGGCTCCAAAGAGCAGGTCTGGTTTAATAATTCAGCACATGGAATCCCATTTGGTAGCCATGGAAACCAGCTCTCTGACATCCAGTTGAGAAAAGGGGAAAGGGGAAGAGGCAGTGGAGAACGCACGGCTGTACACTTAAACATACATGGGGTATTAGGCTTCTAAAACTCTTTTTCTATAGAGCTTAATTCATAATAGCACCTAAAGCATTTGCATATCCCTCATTATTACCACTGCAGACATCACATTCAAAACTTTAATCCTACCTCCCTACTGTCATTAAAACAAAAACAAAATCTGGAAAGGAACCGCCTGCCCCCTCTAGAAATTTGAGTGTTTGAAAAAGGAAAATGCTTCCAAGCTGTAATATATAATCTCCATCCCTTAAGGTTACATCTTTGTTTCAGAATATATATTTAATATGTGTGGGTCCTAATGATTATTGAGATTGTCTAATGAATTTTTAAGCCATCTTGAAAACACAGCAAAAAGACAGCATATTATTGCTAGTAAGTACACACATACACACAAACAAATAGCAGTCAACTATTTGTGTAATGCCCACACCACTTTTTTCTGTTTGGAAACTAAGCGGACCTGGGCAATTTTGTGGGTCAGTTTTGGTCTGTTTTCAAAATAATATGGTGGTGAAGATATGCCTGGGGTATAAAGGGCTCTTATGGAGAAAGACTGCTTCCCCAAGAATATAACTGGGAGAACTGCACTGCAATCATTTGATGAAGCAATTATTTTCAACAGTTTTATTAATTATTACTTAGTGAAATTCTTTCCCCACAAAACCATCAGCTTTTTCATTGCATTCAATACTACACACACACACACACACCCACACACACACACACACACACCAGAACTTTTCCAAGTAGTCTATACCTCCACCCTTGCATCCATGGTCACCTGTGAATCAGAAATGAGAAGTTCTAATTAGAAATCCTTATCAGGAAGTTAGCATCTTAGCATCGCTGGAGCTTTTTTAAAAAAATTGGATAGCCATTTTTCCAGGATGATATAAAGGCTGATGCCTTGGACAGGAGGCTGGACTAGAAGATCCCTTCCAGCCCAATGATTCTCTGACTCTATGATTTTAGGTGTTTCCCACTCAATTGTTTCCTATTTCTTGCATTTTATTTCAGGTGCTGATGCACCCATTCCCCCTTTTGGATCCCTTACTACAGAGCCCGACAGCTTCATTTACATCAGAAGTACCCATCCTGAAAACTTTGGGCTGGAGGCATTGCAGATATAGACAAGAAATTGTTAAAACACTTAAAAGAAAAAGCTATGAAGTATGTGGGAAGTAATCATATTTGCCACATTAAATTAATTACATGCATTTTTAATTCAGTATAAATCAAATTCAGTTTTTATTTTGGCCTTAGCTATTAAAGGCAACTGTGACTTACTGTATCTCCCTTGCTTAAATAAATAACAGAATAACAGAGTTGGGAAGCCCTTGCTCAAGCAGGAGATCCTACAGTACTGTTAGGTTGGGTGAATGAGGACACAGCAAGCCAGGCAGTACATGACAACAGCTCTTTATTGTATGGTGAGAACCCAGCAACTGACCAGGGGAAACAGCTCCCTTTATATACCTTGCAGCTGTGGTGGTCAGCCAATCAGCTGGTGGTCAGTTAATTCAAACTGCCCACCTAAAATCTACATACATAACACTCCTCTCCTCCCAGAAGTCACTTGGGGTGGACATTAGCATATGTAGTCCCTCAGGTGACTAGGTCGTGTCCGCACCCTAGTTGATCTGTGCAGTTCAGTCAGAGGTGTGGCGTCGAGCAGGTCAGAGGAACTCCCTGTTTCTCCCTGCTCCACCAATGGAACCTCTGAAAATTTGTTGTGGGCAGTGACTTCTTCGGCTGGTCGATCTTCCACGATGGAGCTGTGCTGGATCTCGGGGCCAATAGCTAAATCCTCCACTTGACTCGGGCTTGAGTTAGGTCGAGAGTTCTGTTGGTAGCTAGGGAACGGTTCGTCGAAGATGTCTTCTGTGTTGACGGCCAAACACTTCCATAATTGGTCAATGTGCCAGCGCCAAATCCTCCCATCTCCCATGTCTACTTTATAAGACTTGGGCCCGGTTACCTCTGTGATTGTCCCAGTTTCCCAGAGGGGCCCATTCCCGTAATTTCTAGTGAACACTGGTGTTCCTACTGTGAACTCTCTAAGCCTTTTCTCTGCCCCTCTGAAGTTGTCAGGGGAATAACTGGGGTGTAGCCTGTCTAGGATTTGTCGGAGCTTTCTCCCCATTAGAAGTTCCGCCGGGCTCCTGCCTGTGGCGGTGCATGGTGTTGCGTGTTGGGCTGTTAAGAATTTGTCTATCCTTTCCTGCCAGTCCCCGGGGCCTAGGCGTGAGATGGCTTCCTTAGCCGTTCTCACAAATCTCTCTGCCAATCCATTGCTAGCCGGATAAAACGGGGCGGAGAGTACGTGTCTGATCCCCAACTCTGCTAGGTACCCCTCAAACTGCGTGGCCCATGCTCACCCCTGGTCGATGTACCAGGCGATAGGAGTATGCTGCCAGGAAGATGGCCCAGCGTGTCATCCTGGGAGACAGGGCTGCCGGGGTGGGTCGGTCCCCTGCGATGAGACCCAGAAGGGGGCGATGGTCTGTGATGAGGTCGAAGTCTCTGCCGAACAAGTATTTGTGGAACTTCTTTTTTTTTTTTTAATAAAAAGTTTTTATTTTCTGATCAAACGAGTATACAATATAAACATTCATTCAAACTATCATCAAGAAAAAGAAAAAAAATCAATCCTTGGTAAACTCAATCTTCAACCCCTCCTCACCACCCACCACCCCCGACTTCCCAGAACAAAAACAGGGCATAGATTTCACCAAACATTCACTAAAATAAACTAGCTAACTGCAAGATTTAATAACTCCCAAAACCCCTTAACTCCCCTTTTATAATTTCATCAACCTCCCTTTTTATAAACTCAAAATAGCGTATAATCCAATAACTCTAAGAGTTTTAAAACCTTTAACAAATATTAAACATTCAAACCTTAAAAATTCTCTTAATATATCAGTAAAGTATTCAATTGATTTGCAAAAACATTTTCCCCCTCTTACTTTTCTCAAAGTTCAGATATTTTGAAATCTCATAACAGAAAATAAACCTTAGGTATTCACTAATTAAATTTCTACATTTTTTAAATTTCTAAATTTCCCCCCTTCATTATTCCTCCCTCCAACTTTTAAAATTTTAAAAGATAATCATCAACATAATTAACCATTAATACATAAACTAAAAAACCAAAAAAGATTAATCTTACATTCAACCATTAATGCATCATATTTAAAAATCAATATTTAACTTTATACTTTTTCCCCCTCAGTAGTTATAACACCTAAAACATAATCATTTTTAACCATAAGTAGAACAACTGCAAAGCCAAAAGAAAAGGTTAATCTTCCATTCTTGCTTTCTTTTTATATTTTTTCCAATCTTTCTGCATCCCTCCTACTTCTATTTTGAGGAGGTTTTTCATTTTAATTTGAGGTTGATGTAACTTCAAAGATTGTCCCCTTTTTGAGAAAATTTCCTCTGATTTAGAGCCCCCAAATCGCCTCTTCTTGCTTATATAAATCAGTTCATTCCTTCGCCTGTAGGACCAAAGTTTGTCAAGAGTTTGTGAAAAAAAGTTCAGTTGTTTCTTTTCTATTAAATGTATAAATGCCACTGGCAAATCTCCTTCATCTTCTGAAACTTCGAAAGTCTGGTCATTTACTACTTTTTTCCAAACCAAGTCATAATTTTGAAAGATTCTATCAATTTTTCCAAAAAGAGCAGAGAATAAGCTCGAAAATTCTTGAGAAGATTCTTCCACCTTCTCTGCTGCAATCAGAATATCTCCTGAATTGTCATCATGCTCCGTACTTGTTTTTGTCTCCTCAGTCATTTCTGTTGTTATCCCTTTAAGAATTGCTATTTGATTACTTATAGCTGCAGTATGATTATTCATGGCTTCTTTTATAAATTCTGTAAATTCTGCATCAAAATCATTATAACTCTGTAAATCAGACAACTGTTTCATTTCTGAGACCTCCAAATAGCTTCCAGCACTTTCAGGACCTCCTTTCTTAGAAGCCATTTTATTTTAAAAAGATTTTCTTTCTTCCCACAACCATAAAATCATAAAGTCAGAGCCATCCTTTTGAGCAGCTTTCAGCAATTTCTTTATAAATCACCAAACGAAATAATCTTTTCCCAAACAGCTCTTCAAAATCTATTCCAGCAACTTAAAGCCAGTCTCTGAGCACGAGTCTATTAGCAAAAACTTTCCTTTCTAACTTTCACTTTTAAAATCGCAACAAAGAAACTCCATCTTTACTTCCAGCTCGGAAAATCCAATTAGAAACATTGTATCCCCGGAGTTAAGTATTATACTTGCAAAAAACTTGTCCTCCTGCTTCTGTTCCGCCTGCTTTTTTGAAATCATTTAATCTTCTGTTTGACAGCAGAAATTGGACGCAACGCCTAGCTCTGTAAAAAAAAAACAGAGTCCCCCCGGATCCGGAGCTTCAGTGGGCTGAACGGGGAGCTCTCGCCCTCCTAACCCCTGGAATTAATCCAGGGGTTTTCGGGGAGCTCTACCCTCACCCACCTGCTCTCCTCCCCTTCTTTTCCCGAAGGGGAGATTTTCAAGCCGTTTGACAGCTGATTAACGCTGTCAGAACGGCTCAACGGGATCGCGGGGGCGGCGGTCTAAAAAGACCGTCAATGGCGCTGCGGAGCCAACCCGGAAGTCTATTTGTGGAACTTCTTGACGTCTGAGACAGCTGCCAGGGCTTCCTTGTCAAGTTGACTGTAGTTCCATTCGGCGCTTGAAAGAGTCCGGGAGTAGTAGGCGAAGGGTGCCTCTAGACCATTCGGTAGTCTATGGCTCAGGACAGCCCCCACGCCGACGGTGGATCCGTCACATACTAGAACTAGGGGAAGCGTAGAGTTGTACTGAATTAGAAAACTCTCAGCCGACAGGAGTTTCTTTACTGCAGCAAACGCGGTAGCCTCAGCCTTCCCCCAAACCCATGTGGACTTTTTGACCAACAGTCTGTGCAGGGGCTCCGCTACTGTTGCCTTGTCCCTTAGGAAAATTACGTAAAAGTTCAATAGCCCCAGGAACGCTTGCAGTTCCGCCTTGTCTTTGGGGGTGGGGGCCCCTTGGATCACCCTAATCTTGCTCTCGGTGAGGTGTATGCCGGTTCCGTCTACCCGATACCCCAAGAATTCCACAGAAGGGACTGCGATCATGCACTTGTTGCGTTTGACCTGAGTCCTGCACTTCTGAACTTCCCTAGGACTTGTCTCAGTCTCTCCCCTAGTTGCTGTTCGTCTTCTGCGGTGATGAGCACGTCATCAAAATATGGGACCACCCCGGGGATCCCCTGTAACAGTCGCTCCATGGTGCTCTGAAACAGTGCGGGAGCTATGCTGACTCCGAATTGGAGTCTGGTACACATGAAGGCACCTCTATGCATCACTATAGTCTGTGCCTCTGCGGTAGCGCCATCTACCGGCAACTGCTGATACGCGTGCGCAAGATCGAGTTGGCGAAGATCTTGCCGGGCCCTAGGGAATGCAGCTGATGGTGTACGATCGGAAATGGGTAAGCGCTCTGTTGGAGAGCCTTATTGATCATACACTTAGAGTCCACGCAGATGCGCACAGACCCGTCAGGCTTAACGGGGGTCACAATTGGGGTCTCCAATTGAGCATGATTGACTGGCACTAACACCCCCTGCTTGATTAACTTGTCTAGTTCCACATTGATCTTGGGCTTTAGGGCGAAAGGTACCCTCCTGGGTTTCAGCCAGATGGGGGCAATATTGGGGTCAAGGTTGAATGAAATAGGGGTCCCCACATACTTGCTGAGCCACTTATCGAACACGTCCTGGAATTCCTGCATCAGGTCGTCCTTCAGGGTGCTTCACACATTGCGGACTCCGGTGAATCTCATGCCCAGGGCTCTGAACCAGTCCATGCCCAGGAGACTTGGGAGCTTTCTGTTGACCACTGTGAGGTGAAGCTTCTCCCGGAATTCCCCATACTCCACCTGGAACTCGCTGATACCTTCCACGGGGATGCGGTTCCCCTGGTAATCGCGCAGTCCCAGTTGCTGGTGCTGTAGTTGTTGTCTGGATGCTGGGGACAGCCTTCTTTAGCTTGTCCCAGGACATGATGTTAATTGGGGATCTGGTGTCAATCTCCATTACGCATTCATGCCCCTCGATGTCGACCGTCGTGTAGGTCTTCTCCCCGGGGGATGTGCAGGTCCGGCCGATTCGAATGGTGCAGGCTTCGAGGTCCTCAGATTTCGTGCTCTTCCTGTAGCCGCCCTTTGGATTGGTTCTCATCCGCTGCACCATCTCTGATTGGCTAGCGTTGCTCCACGGCTTGTAATGGGGGTTCTCCTTGGATCTGCAGACTCTAGCGATGTGCTCCTTCCACTCGCATTGCCGGCAAATGGCGTCTCGGAACTTGCAGGTCTGGCGCGGATGGGGTCCCCCACAACTCGCACAGGCATCTCGTAGCCTCGCCGGTCCTGCCAGTACTGTTCAGTCCTGCCGGTACTGTTCGGTCCGACTCTTCCTTGCTCCCCGTGCCTACAGTTTCCTGGTGAACTGGGGCTGACTTCTGTGCCGTTCTGCTCTGCATCGTCCCCTGTAGTCTCTCGGCTGCCTTGGAGGAGGATTCATGAGCCCTCGCCTCGTCCAGTGCGATGTGTAGTGTGAGATTTGTCTTTGCGAGCAACCTTCTCTGCAAATGAATATCTCTCACTCTGCAGATTAGTTGCTCTAGCAGCATCTCATCGAGGTCTCGGTACTCACACTGGTTTGCAGCCTTGTGCAGGGCAGCGACGTACTCGCTGATCGATTCTCCCTCATGTTGCAGCCGTTGCCGGAAGTCGAACCGTTGGATGTACTTCAATGGCGTTGGGGCATAGTGGTCCTTCAGCAGTGTCTGAAGCATTTGCCACAAGATGGTGTGGACTGAGTTCGGTTCCAACAGGGCCTCAGCCATATCGAACACCTTGGGTCCACAATGGCTCAGGAACAGGGCTTTCTTCCGCACGTCGGGTAGCCCCTGTAGGATCCCCACTTCTCTTCCGTTGGGTTGAAAGGCGCTGGCGGTACATAGGCAGACATCGTTGGTAGATTCTCCAAGTACTCCGCTCGCTTGCCTGGCTGGATTCGGGTTTGCAGCTCTCTCGTCAGCTCGTGGCTTCGGCTCTTTCCGTGGCTTCTGGCCTCAAAATCCCACCTTCGTCGCCAATGTTAGGTTGGGTGAATGAGGACACAGCAAGCCAGGCAGTACGTGACAACAGCTTTTTATTGTATGGTGAGAACCCAGCAACTGACCAGGGGAAACAGCTCCCTTTATATACCTTGCAGCTGTGGTGGTCAGCCAATCAGCTGGCGGTCAGTTAATTCAAACTGCCCACCCAAAATCTACATACATAACAAGTACCATACCAGACAAATGGCTATCCAGTCTCTTCTTAAAAGCCTCCAGTGATGGAGCACATGCATGATTCCACACCACACTGGAAGCGTCACCAAATTGATTATAAAATTGCAAGGCTCCTAAACTACTTTCTAGAGCAGTGTTTCACAACCTCAACGGCTTTAAAATGGATGGATTTCAACTCCCAGAATTTCCCACTCAACATTTTAGGAGTTGAAATCCACAGATGTTAAAGTTGCAAGATCAGAAACACTGTTCCAGAGCAGCAGCTCCCCAACCATTTGGGCACCAGGGACCAGTTCTGTGAAGAGAGGTTTTTCTGCAGACTGGAGGGGGTGTGGTTTTGTGTGCTGCCTGCATCCCAGGGATGGGGTTTTGCTTGTTTATGCGGCCTGGTTTCTGACATGCCATGGACCGGTGCCAGTCTATGGCCCGAGGGTTGGGGACCCATGTTCTAGAGAATATTTTAACCATAGAAAATTTCATTCTTTCTTTATATTAGGTTTTCCAATGAGATGGTAATGATGTGAGGTTAATTTAAAAAGATCTGGAAGAATGGGGCAATTATAGGTTTATAGATCTAGAAAGTATCAAGATTATAGGACAAACTGCTTTCCAGAGGTGCCTCCCCAATCCAGGAAATGATTTTGTGAAGAAAAGTTATTGAGCAAATGAGCCAATTCAAATCACTATTCAAATCAAGGAACTTTCTTCTCTTTTCTCCAGTTCCAGGACAATGAGCACAGAATAAAAAGCCTTCCTTACCTTGCATCCAATGTAACTTTTTCACTAGTTTTAAAACTTGAATCATTCTGTATTATTCCATCTTCCCTTGTCACACAGGAAAGTCTCTGCTACAAAAAATGGAAAAATAATAATAATGATGTTGGAGGAGAATATGGAAAAATAACCATAACAGGAATTAAGTACTAATCATCACTACCACCAGGATCTGACAGGCTAAAATCAGAAAAAAGTATTCTTCAAATGTTTCTAATTTCTTCTCCAATATTTCTAATACACTACTTTCAAGCTTTCAAAATTAATTTCCACAACACTAATATAATATTAATCAGGGTTTTTGTTATCTCTAAATTGTTTAGGCCCAATATCTTTATGAGATTACCCCTTCATTTGTGCCCTAAAATGCAGTATAAACCAAAAGTCAGACCTCATAGGCCATGACCACATTTTGTCACCCAAATGTTGGACAATCCTGTAATTATGAACAGTACACATCATAAATAGAGAAATAATTGCAGTAGGAAAGGAACTTCAATATTTATTTATTAAACTGATAAACAGAATGACCACAGATAGGCAAAAAAGCAGTGGGAATGGAAGTGACTTCCAAATTCCTACCACTTCCCCATAGTTTTATCATTACCAGTTCGCCCAAACCGGAGCGAACCAGTAGCATTTCAACCATGGGTTAGGGTTAGGGACCCTAAACTTGGGTTAAAGACACTGAACTTTTCAACTAGAAAGCTGATGGACCTGGTTCAAGACCCAAGTGCCACACGATGAGCTTCTGTTACTTGCTCTAGGTCCTGCCTACCTAGCAATTCGAAAGCATGGAATGCAAGTAGATAAATAGGTACCACTTTGATAGAAAGGTATCAGCATTGCTTGGCGTATAGTCATGCTGGCCACAGGACCATGGAAACATCTTTGGATGACACTGGCTCCCTCATCTAGAAACAGAGGTGAGCACCAACCTCTAGAGTTGGACGTGACTGGACAGGAGAAACCTTTACATTTAATGGGTTCCAGATTTTTATGCATTCTTTAAATTAACAGATTTTATGTACTTTGATTCAAAAACTTTGCAGTATAATGCACCATTTGTGCTGCCTTGAGGATACAGACAGACAAAGTTTTAGTATTATTGACTATAGATTATTTATTAGATCTGATTGTATACATACATACATATATAAAATCATAAATAATTTATATACTGCTAAAACACATTTTATTATATATTCAGGTAACCATGGAATAATGTAATCTTCAGACAGTCAATATCTCTTCACAGGTATTTAATATTGCAGAGCTGTTTCAGCTGCTTTTTAGAGTTAAGTGATCAATGAAAGGGCAACTTACCAATGTAGTTAAAATCTTGTTCTCCTTTGGAATTGTTCTGTTATCTTGTTTTATTTTGTTTAATTTCTGTTACTTTGGCTTTTGCTATGAAAGTAAGATTTCAAAATGGGGTATATCGTAAATAAACATACGTATCAAATACAAGTATGCATCTGTCACTTTATTTCTCTATCTATTAGAATCATCTTCCTACTTATTAGAAGCATCTCTATTTCACTACATATCTTTTAATACTTATACCTCAAAACATCTGAGTCCACACTCGATGAAAACACACTTGGCTCTGTAAGGCATTGTTTGCAATTTCAACTTCATAGGGGAGAGAGATAAGGCCTGGAGAGAGATCTAAGACAGAAAACAGAGAAACATGCACAGAAGGAAAGGCAGCCAAATGAAACGAGGGATAGGATTTGGGGGGTTTTACATAGTCATTTAATTATTGTGCAAGAGTTGGGATTTCAGCAGGAACCGGAGATTAACAGATGCTGCAGCTGCTTCATTTCCAGTTGTGACAGACTCTGTACCATTGGTCTCCTGTTGCATCCCATCCTTCCAGCTGAGACAGAGGCATAATCTGGGGTGGAGGAGAAAAAGAGGGTTCAAACTTCCATCTATGCTTCTGGCTATCATGTTTAAAAGGAAATAACAATGTTCCATCTCTTTCTCTCTCTATTTTGGCAGAAACCTTTGAACCTATCTGAATTTCTCTCTTTGCCCCTTCCCGGCCTTTCTATTCTCACAGACCATTTCTCTCATCCAACCCTGAAAAGATTCTTTGTTATCCATCCCAACTGTGCTGTACATCATCCACCAAAGCCTCCAAATCTCATTCACATTTATTCTTTTTTTAAATCTGCTTTTGTTTATTTATTTCCAGCATTTTTCAGTGACAAAACAATGCTTTGGATGTTACTATGGTTACCAAAAGTGGCAAGGGGAATTGAACTCTTGGGTTTCGCTACTGAGAGGATGGCTTTTGCCTCTGCCCATTCCTCTGATCCAAACGTCACCAGATTGTGTCAACTTTCTACTGGCGCTTTCAAAAGAAAGTGAAAGTGTGGAGGAAAAGATTGGCAAGCAGGTTCAGCAAGCAAACATGGCTTCCTCTATGTGGAATTAGACCAACCTGCTACTTGTCCACATCATTACGACTATGGACGTGCAAGCCCAACATGCAAAACGTGACCACCAAACAGTCTGAAAGGACAGGAATGAAAGCAGAATTACAGGCTGCTGATTGCAGCATGTAATTGAGCAGGAAATTATAGCAAGGGGAGAAACAAAAGTGAATTTATCAATGATAAATGTGTCACAGGAGCCTTTTCTGTGACAAAAAACAAACTCATGAGTGTGATTTTCACCAGAGTCTCAGCAAGAGCTTCCCAACCCACCGTGGTCCCCACGTTAATCAGGCTCTCTCACCATCAATTGCCATTTATATTCCTTTGGTAGGTGGGGAGATACACATCCATTGTCTTTAAGGAGACAAAGACATGGGCTATATCTACTTTGGAACATTGGGAATTGCTGTTGTTATTGCCCTCCGAATACTAACTAACAGCACTTTTGGTGCTCTACTGAGAATGACTTCATTATCATAACTTTGTGCAAAAGTTCTAGCACTGGATATAGTGGTGCTTTGGGTTTTCCTGGAAATTCTCCTGCAATTAGCCAGAGGTGGAAATGGATGCATCAAGGTTTTCACAGTACTCATGTTTTTAAGCAATAAAATCTAAGGGGGAGAGCCAGAAACAAGATAGGAAGAAAGGAGTTTCAGATAGATACTACAGGATAAATAGAATAGATAGATAGATAGATAGATAGATAGATAGATAGATAGATAGATAGATGATAGATAGATAGATAGATAGATAGATTGATTGATTGATTGATTTTAGTGTATTCTACCTTCTCAATACTTGCTTTGCTTTTGTTTTACATGGAGATGTTCAAAGTTTTTCTTTCAGAAAAAAAAAATTTACTTGTCTAGTTTAGATTGTCTAGTTTACAATCCATCTTTGTGGGGTGGATTAGTGGCAGGAGCAAGAAATGGGGGTATAAGAGGACCCGTATAATTAAGATTTTGTTTAAATGAGATCAGCCAGAAAAATCTTCAACCAATATCTTATTAATTTCCAAAGCCTGATCAGTTTTTCCCCCTCTCTCTAAACAATTTCAACATGGGCTTCTTTTCCATATCCAAGATAACTGAAGGCATGGAAGAAAGAGGAACCAGGCCACTTCTTTCTCCATGCTCTCCATAAACACAGATGCAAATACACATATCCAAGAATTAGCACTCTATCAATGAAATACTAATTCTGATTTTTTTTCCCAAACACAAGATGCTGCTTAACATCTGGCATGCATCTCAGGAAACATCTGTCATGCATTACATGGTCAAATAACTCTATGGAACCCAGGTGTCAAATCCCAGTGAAGCCAAGATCAAAATGTCATGTGGAAATGAGAACCATGCTAAAGTGGCCAATAGGGTCTGGTCTAATTCTTTCCCACATCATTAGTTATATCATCAATGAAGCATCATAGACGCTTTACAAGACAAAACATCATCAAGTTCAAAACTGCATCATATTCCTTTTAAATTGGAATTTATTTTCCCCCTTTCGGTTATGTTACAATAACAGAAAATGAGATTTTGAATAGGAGGTGGTTGATAGAGTACCAAATCTGAAAGGCTACCATATCTCAACTGAAAAAATTGAGATGATCTTTGGTGATGATTATTTGCTATCAAGTCATTTTTGACTCCTAGAGACCAGGAGTTTTCACCATAACTTAGTTCGTCCACGTTGCTGACAGTTGTCCGTCCTTCCTTCCTTCCTTCCTTCCTTCCTTCCTTCCTTCCTTCCTCTCTCTCTTTTTCTTTCTCTTTCTTTCTTTCTTTCTTTCTTTCTTTCTTTCTTTTTTCTTTTTTCTTTTTTAAAATTAGAGCCTTTTCCAGAGAACTGGATCTTTACCTAATGTGTCTGAAAAACGATAATTTGAGCCTGCTTATTTCTGCTTTGAGTAAGAACTCTGGATTGATTTGCTTGATGGTCCATTGGTTTTCTTGGCTTTCCACATATTCTCAGGCATCTTCTCCAATACCAAAGTTCAAAAGCATCAATACTCATCGTATCCTGCTTCTTTAAAATCCCCTTCCATACACTGTTACAGAGAATACCATGGCTTGCACAGTTCTTATCCTTGTTGATATAAACACATTTGAATATATTTTCCAAGGTCCTTATGGCTACTCTACCAAGTGCTAGCCTGCAGCATTTTGTGGGGAGGAGGTTTATTGCTTATTCCTTTAGTGTTGATGGTTGGTCCTAAAAAGCAGAAAGTTGGTCCTAAAAAGCAAAATTTATCCACCATTTCAACATCTTCTTTAGGAAGGATTATCTTTAGATGACAGCAAAGAGCTTTTGGTATCCATTTGGTGTGAGCATTTGAATTTTTACAGTTCAGATAGACAGCAAACAAGAGATACTTTGTTTTGGTTTTTCTGACTCTTTTAAGAGACATTACTGAGGACTAGTACCAGAGGTGGGTTTCAGCAGGTTCTGACTAGTTCTGGAGAACCAGTAGTGGAAATTTTGAGTAGTTCAGAGAACCAGTAGTAAAAATTCTGCCCTGCCCCATCTATTCTCTGCCTCCCGAGTCCCAGCTGATCAGGAGGAAATGGGGATTTTGCAGTAACCTTCCCCTGGAGTGGGGTGGGAATGGAGATTTTACAGTATCCTTCCCCTGCCACGTCCACCAAGCCACGCCCATCAAGCCATACCCACAGAACCGGTAGTAAAAAATTTTGAAACCCATCACTGACTAGTACCACAAATAAATAAATAAAAAACCTTATTCAGGAGAGATAGCAAAATGAACCCAATATTAGTAACAGAACAGAAAATATTCAGAGATAAGTGGAGAAAACTGGATGGGTTGTAGCTCAATTTTATTTAAAAGTGCATATAATAAGTCTGAATATTTGGTAATTGAATAAATACCGAGGCTGAGCACTGCTTCCCTTTTAACAACTCCACAATAACTGCATGTTTTCCTTCCTAAATAGCATGAAGATGTAATCAAAAATGGCTATCTAAGATGGTTTGGATTCCATCATAACAGAATATATGCTTTGAGAATGTTAGGATGAAATGTGGGTGGGTCTTTTTGTTTTATCTTTTTATTGATCACTATGCAGACAAGAAAATATTACAATTGTCACTCTGGCATCAAAATAGATCAGACTACTTCCAGAGCAATCCAGGCTGTATTATGTCCTCAGATCAGATCAGATCAAACCAGATCTCATCACACCAGATCTCATCACATCAGATCATGATATCCAGCCATGAGTCCCTTCTGCTTCCTCTCTTCTGGAGGAAGTTGCTTACAACTTCCTCCAACATGATGCCTGCTAGATGTGTTAGAACAACCACTTACAGAATGCTTAGGCAGTGTGTTTGTTACCTGAAATGTTGGGAATCTGAGTGTTGCAATTCTAATATACAGTATCTGGAGGGCACCAGATATGGGAGAAGGTTGGCCTGGGCTAAGAGCTGAATTTCATGTTACCAACAAACAACTACTCCTGTTTGGAAGAGTGGAAATTGAGATTAATAAAGTGTTCCAAATCAGATTAAGACCAACGATCTTAAACAGCAGTAATTAGCACGAATGTCTGTGACATCTGAAGTTGATGGAATTTGCATAGAAAATGATAAAAGTTGGAGATTGCAAAGTTATGTTAAAGCAATGAGGATTATTTTTCTCAAAAACCTGTTTGCTCCCAGTGCAGGAAGGACAAACAAAAATAATGGAACACATACTCATTAAAACATATATCAGAGATGTATAAAGTCTAAAGGGCCAAGGGGGAGGAGGTTGCTTTTCCCTGAGAAATGGATGAGTAAATTAACATGACTAAAAGTTGAGTATGGAGTGGAGTGGAGAAACTATAAATATAATTGGAAAATAGGGACAGAAAGCTAGAAGGGAGGAGAAATCAGCCTTGTTTGCCAACAACAAAAAGAGGTTGTTAAAAAGCAAGTAAGCAAAATTAACTGCATTCACTACAGAGTTCCAAATTTAAAGTCCACAATCTGAAAAGCCAAGAATTCTGAAAAAAAGAATTAATTATATGAACTTTACAATTGTCAAATAGGAGGTATTTGAAAAGCTACATTACAATCAGGATTATAGTAATAAAAACAAAGGCGTGTATTCTTTAGACAGTTATCTGATAATGTAGACTCCTTGAGTCAGGCTCAACACCTGGTAATTTCATGGACTCCTCCATCTGGATTTTTGTGCTATTGCCATCTTCCCAGATGGCTTTTACTCCCACTCTAGCTGCTGCACCCAACCATGAACTTTTTCGCTCTTTCCCTTCTTCTTGACTCATTCACTCTTTTTTCATTCATTTGCTTTGCAATTCAGTCTTCATTCATTTGGCCTCTTTATGCAGACAAATCATTTCAAAGCAACTCTTGTAGTTTGTCACTCACTTTTGCATTCAGTCCGCATTCATTCAGTACCCATTCATTCTTGACCCTCTCTTTTCTTATTTTACCACACATGCTTCTAAAGTGTCACCATTTCACTTGCATCTGCATGTTACTAAAACTCTTGTGTTTGTGTGATTGTTTGTAACCTTCAACTGGGCTAAACAGCACTTCTAGAACAATGATTTTTCAACCAAGGCACCTCAAATGGGCTAGCTTACAAATATCAGGACCCATTATTCCACTGGGGATGAGAATTGGGGAAATTGTGGCTGTTTCAACATTGACACACGGCTGCTGCTTCAGTACCACCATGCTGCCACAGTTCAGCCATAGTCAGGCGATCCTCATTTCCAAAGCTGCCTGACAATTTCTCACAAGTCAGTGGGGAAGCTGACATGCATCTTAAAAAAAAACAATTAAAGCATGTTTTTTTCTTTAATTGTAAAAACAAAACAATACAATGACTACCTGTGGTCATTCTGTTCCTCCGTTAAGATAAGGAAACAGGTCTGAAAGACAGAGAAATTCCCTGATGATGGGCTCCAGCAGGAGCCTGAAAACTTAGAAGAATAAACCTTTGGTCCCAGTGACTGACTCAGATTGGATCCCGCATGACCCAATGAATCACGGATTGTCTATTTCTTTCTATATTTCTCCTGGCACACCTGACTGTCTTTCTAATTTAATTATGTTGCTTGATTGTAACCTTTTATGGACAAGCCCTTTTTTTTTTTTGTCCTTCAAAAGAATACAGAATTTTGTGGCTCTTTCATGACTCATAAATGTATTGTATCATAAACATCTGTAGAATATAGTCATTTCTATTTCATTTGATATTACTGAATAAAAAAACTCCACATCCTTAGATAGCCATATTAAACTAATATAAACCATAATTATGTATTTATCAAAAATACATTGCCTGCTTTTCTGATATGTATTTCTTATACAAGAACTTATACAAGTTATTAACAGCAAATAACACAAAAGCAGCAGCAACATAATATATTACAGCAAATGTTAAATCATTTTATAAGCACAGTGTGTCTAAGTAATTAATGTTATAATTGGTTCTAATAAACCCTTTCCTTGTAGAATTTATATTTCGAACAGCTGTACTGTATTATTTAAAAGTGTATTTTAAATAATATTGTATCTTTTATTCATACTTTTAATTATTTTTGTCAGCATCTTGGAATATTTCTTAGTAGAAAAATGGAATAAAATATTAATAATATTAATAACGGTATTACTGTGATGGAAGTCTTATTATATACCAAACTGTGCATAATGATACAGTATTAACTAAATAAATTCCTGCTCTAATGAGCTTCTACTATAGATTTTGACAGAAAAGAGAGGGCAATAAGAAAAGAGCCAGGGGAAAGGGCAGTTTGATGTTTAAAATAGTTCTAGACTGGGCATCTTAAGAGTTATGTGTAACCTGTATATCTCTGTCACTGAGGGTAGAGATGTTACCCTACAGGAAGGGAGATTCAGGCACCTAAAAATAGTTTGCCAGAATCATAAGACTACCAAAAAAAGTCCACAGTAGTTTGCTTCTCCTTTGAGAGCTCCAGTGGTGGAGATGACAGGAGAGATACCAAACAATGCTGAGAGTCCACTGGATATTGTCTCCCTGTTCCTTGACAGCCCGGAGAGAAAAGATTACACATGCTCCAAGACTGTGTAATTATTTCCCTCCTCAGTGGAGTCAGTGGAAGGGAAACAATTAAACAAAAGGAAAACATTATTCAAAAAGAAGAAGACTCATCGCTATCCATCAATTTCTAATTGTTGTTAAAAACTTCTTCAGGAAGTTCTTTGCAGAACATGAACAGAATGGCCATCGCCCAAGGCCATGTATGTGAGGTGACATGGCTAGATCAAAGAGTCCAGATAGAACCGTTATCAAAACACCATGCCAAAAAATATTGGACAAAAATACATACATGGCTGGAAAAAATGATAAAACAACACATTGATTTAAAATTAGAAATGTTTTTGTTGGGCATTTTACCGGAAAAATATAAGAAAGGGAATACATACTTAATTTTACATGTCTTAACCACAGCTAGAATTGTATTTGCACAACAATGGAAAAGTGAAGAGATCTGTATAGAGAAAATTGTAATTAAAAAGTATTAGAATATGCAGAAATGGATAGATTAACACTTAAAATTAAGGAAAAGGAAAAAACTGAATATTTTTCAATATGGGGCTTATTTTATCAATGGCTAGCCAATAAAAACAGAAGTTAGAATTATGGAAATATAAGAGAAGGACTAATTGTATGAGGAAGGTCTTTTAAAATGGATAAGCAAATATAATGATTACTATGAGATAACACCAATGTGATGAATATTATTCTGAATATTATGACTGTTATTTCTCAAAATTATTTATACTCAGACAACACACTGTTAAACCAGAAATGGATTTTTTTCCCTTTCGTATACAATAAAAAACTTTTTAAAACTAAACAAATAAATAAAACACCATGCCTTCTGCATCCAAAGCTGAGAAATGATGGCCAACAGTGTTACCATGTAAGGCTGGAGCAAGACACATAGGATTTAAATCCTCTGATATGATTTGATATAAATATAGACTCATTTCTAGGTCTTGCATTTGCTGAACTTCATGAATTAGGGATTCCTTGCTATATGCAATAAAAGACCAGTGTCTGTCTAAGCAGTGTTTTTAAGTCTTGCTCTGCTATTCTTGAGTGTAGATATCAGTTTCAAGACCAACATATATTTTCATGCTCCGGGCAAGCTGTGACAAATTGAAGGCACTTTGTACCACTTCAAGATCTGCCTTTGATCGGTTTATTCCTCGCTACATTGGTTTCTAGGAGGTATATCTATTTACCTCTGGTCCTATCACAGTAGTACTGAACTCAATTTTTCTTTGAAATGCAGTTTCAAGCTTTGTGAAGAAAGCCTGTTGCTATGGTAAGAGATCAGAAAAATCTTGTCTTGCCTTGTTTCCTGACCTCAAGTCAGCCACTGCTCTCTCCCTTCTCCTACTCAAGGCCAGGGAGTTGAGCAACCTTTTCCTGGAGCTTTCAATATTACTTGCTATAGCAATATTACTTACTGCATACATTATTAGGAAGCTGCCTTCCTTAGCACCTTCACTATAATTAATCAGTGGAACAACTTGCCTACAGAAATTGTGAATGATCCAACACTGGAAATTTTTAAAAACAGATTGGACAATCATTTGTCTGAAATGGTCTGAAATACCATTACTTTCCTGTCTGACCGGGAGGTGGACTAGAAGATCTCCAAGGTCTCCTCCAATTCTTCTCCTCTCCTCTCCTCTCCTCTCCTCTCCTCTCCTCTCCTCTGCTCTCCTCTCCTCTCCTCTCCTTTACTCTACTCTACTCTACTCTACTCTACTCTACTCTACTCTACTCTACTCTACTCTACTCTAATATATTTACAACTATAGAGACTGACATGGACAAATAATGAAAGTGATTCTGGGTCACTTTTAATTGTTCTGTGTAGGATTGGGAGGTGGAAATTCTGGTGGTGTTAAAGTGCCTTGGGAAAGAGTCTACAGGTAGTTCTCGACTTACAACAGTTCATTAAGTGACCTCTCAAAGTTACAACTGTACTGAAAAAAGTGACTTATGATCGTTGCAGCTTCCTCATGGTCACGTGATTTACATTCAGATGCTTGATAGTCATATTTATGACAGGCTCGTGTAATTATATTTTGTGACTTACAACAGCAATGACTTTCTTAACAAATGTGGCAAGAAAAGTCATAAAATGGGGTAAAACTCACTTAACAAATTTCTCACTTGGCAACACGAATTTTGGGCTCAGTTGTGGTCGTAAGATGAAGACTACCTGTATTAGCATTGTACAAAATTAAGTACAGAAACTTTGCCAGGACCTGGCCAAAATTCCTTGGCAAGCCTGTTTAAAAGCACTGAAGTCGATATTTATTAAGAAGCAGAGTTCCTAGAAAAGAGGCTTTCCCTGAAACAGATTTTAGAGAGTCCATCTGAAATTTAAAATTGATTAAACTTTATAATTATAACACCAATGCCAGGAATTCTTTTTCCCAAAGCCATAAAATTCAGCAATGTAGAGAATATACAAGACGATGACAGTAGGTTCAATCACACTGCATCCCAAATTCTACATTAAATACCATTACTTTAAATTTTAAATTTCTTCACATAATAATTTTTAAGGTTAAAAAAAAAAGCATTCTTGGACTGATAACGCTGCTAATAATAATGTCACTTCTGAGAATTAATCTGCAGCGATAGCAGCTTCATTCAGCTGCATCAAATTTAGTTGAAAACCAAAGTCCACTCGATGCCAATTTTCAGTATCATTTTAGAATCACAGAACTAACCAAGCAGTTGGATTGGTGTTTTAGGTTCTTAACAAGCATAGGGAAGGCATGTTGAAAGAGATTAAAGCCCCTTCACACCACCTCATATGACCATAGCCCATTCCATCCATTAAAGTAGTTTAAGCCACTTTAATCCCATCTACCATTGGGACAGCAATGCTTATTCCTAAATGGCATACAGCCTCCAAACACCTGAAAGCTGGCCTAGGGAAGTTTTTAAAAGCTTCCTGGAAAAAGGTGGTGGGAAATCATATCTGCACTACTGTCCCAAAAAGTTACCAATACGTTCGTAAAATCACCAACAGTTGTACTCTGCTTCAAGGAGATGTTATCTTTACCTATACAATTCTCTTGTTTTCCACCAAGGATCTTGGCCCAGTTTGGGCAGTGAATCTCAATGAACATTCTTCTATCCCTTGTTGACGTACTTCCTTTTGTTATAATCATCATTCATGGGCTTCTGAATATTTTGTGTCAGAATTATTTAATGATGATGGATCTGATTATGTTTTGGGTGGAGTTGCTGGACTCCAACACAATTGGTTATATTTAGTATCTTGATAGTCACTTACATGAAAAAGTGGAAATGGAATCTCTTTTCCAGACACACATACCAAAGGAGAAGTCACATGGTTGGGTGGTAGTGATGAGGTTGAAGACTAAATTCTATGAGAGTGGTTAAAGGAGCTATGGTTAGCATGAAGAACAGAAGGATGTGAGGAGACCTAATAACAATTTTCTAATAATTGACAGGCAGTCACAGTATTCTCCCTACATCTCAAGAGTGGGACCAATGGGTAGAATTTATTTACACAGAGAGATCCAAATTTGAAGAGTTAAGTTTTCCTGACCATGAGAGGTATTAAGCAATGGAATAGCAAGCCTATTCTGGTGCTTCATCACCAGGCGCTTTTAAACGAAGATTGGACAACAATTTGTCTGGAACAATCTGACAATTACTCCTCTGGCCTGGAGACCTAGAGATTAGAAGGCCTTCAGTGAGCCTTCCAACCCTATGATCCTATGAATTATTTTAAAAAGATTTTTCTCCAGAAATTAAATAATAAGTTGCTTCTCTCTATATATTATCAAAATAAGTATTGCCCAGAACTGCTCTAAAACAGAACAAGTAAGTTGGCTTGAACTCTCATTGCTAAGAATATAAATATAATAAATAGTAGATAAATAGTGAGAAGACATGAAAGCAGTCTTCTAATGATTGATTGTAGATGTCCCTACTTTTTAAAATAAAAACAAGACAGAGACTGGGTGCAACTTTCAGTTAATCAGCTATGTGGGGTTATTACCCTAAAACAACAGAATATTGACAACCCTAATTTTCAACAAAGAAAGCAGAAGAAAATAAAATGCAAATACCATTTTCCCATTAGTGAGCTAATTAACACATACATATTTTTTTTAAAAAAAAGGTCTTTTTATTTTATAACTGCTAAACAACTCGCCAATGAAAGAATATCTGCCAGACTCTTCTTTGAATATTCATTATTTAATAGAAAATTAGCATTGGCATGGCATTGATCTTCGGAGATCACTTATCTTTGATCAAAAACACTGCTCCTATGATGTCTATGCATGAAGGTAGACTGCAGGACAAGCAGAAAATGCTAAATACTGAACACTTTTGTAGACATTTAGAAATTAGAATTATCCATTGACATGTTTTATATATTATTTATTTTAGTTGTTTTTAATTAGAAGGATGCCTTTTGATGTACCACTTATAAAGTGTGGTAAGAAGGAAGGAACAAAGGGGGGGAGGGAGGGAGGGAGGGAAGAAGGAAGGAAGGAAGGAAGGAAGGAAGGAAGGAAGGAAGGAAGGAAGGAAGGAAATGGCTTCTTAGCTGTCCAAGGGCTAAGTACATCTATAAAAGGGAGGGAAAAATGAAAAAATGAGATAGGAACAATTTTAAAAAGTGTTTGTTATTTAGCTATTGCTGAGTTGTTCAATATCATGATGTGTTTGTGGGCATACAAATAATAACCTGATACAAGCATGTTTTATTTTCTTTAAATAAAAAAAGAGTGGGGAACTATTTTATTTTCAAAATTAGCCCAAAGTTTATATGAGTTTGTTTTGCAAAACTAGGCATTTTTGCATAAGGACTTACTGCCCTCCCTCTTCAGCACCAAATCACTGCTGCCTGACACCCCACCAAGCAAGCTGCTACTTAACATCAACTAAAGTGATACTTACACTTTATACTATCCTGTAAATTTCAGCTCAAAATGTGGCAATAACAAAACAAACTGAGATCATTTGAGCAAATGTCCCAAATTTGCTGCTCCAACAATAAGGCAATTGCAACACCCTTCAATGGCAATTTTTTTATCCCGTTGAGCTCCCGTCACTAGCTCCTGCTCACCCAGGAATTCAAAACCATGTAATATTATGAGTAGATAAATGGGTACCACTTCAGTGGGGGGCGGGGAAACCCCAGCTGCATTTGTGTGTGCAGAGAGTAGAGGCCAGCACTGGACTGGCCAGATGCGAGGCATCACGATACGAGGCAAGGCAAAACAAGACGGGCAGAGGAGCCTGGAAGACCTGCAACCTGAATGCAGCTAGTTAATTGGTGTAAAGTTAGTTTGCCCCCTATGGCTCACCAAGGATAGGTACACAAGCGCTGAACAAAATGAACTAGCAATCTAGACTGCCAGGATTGCACTGTATCTAGCTTGCAGATTTTCCTGACTTTGTATGCCATATGCCAAATAAATGCACATTTTAGCATTGGGTTTTTTGTTGTTGTTGTTGTTGTTGTTGTTGTTGTTGTTGTTGTTTCTATTAATCACACTCACCACAGACTGTCACATTCTTTAAAGCAATTTTCCATTTTTATGAGTTTTATAAAACATTCAAATTATTTCAAAGATGGTGGATTAATATCAAATTCCTTCAACTTCTTAAAAAAAGGGGGCAGTGACTGTTTCCTCAAACCTCCATCAGTTGTGGAAGCACCAATCATATTGGAAGAAAATCATGCAAGGAGCAAACGCCTAAAGTGAGCAAATTGCCAAGAAAAAAAATGAAGTTAATCTAATTTGTAAAACAACGTTTACAATTATCTTTCCTGCTTAGAAAGGTTCCATTATCAGTTTGGGCAGACCAAGTGTATCATACTGGGTTCAATGAAACATCAACAGTCTTTGTAGGCTGTGTAACTGTTTACTATGTTCTATAGTTCTATTGCACTGAGGCAACTACAATTTCTGATTTTACCTGTGTCAGTTATATAGATGCAAGAACGCCAGTTTTTCTTCTTTATGATTGCTATAGCAGCCACAGTCTGGGGGGAAAAGGAGGAAAGGAAATACTATTTTTTTTTAAAAAAATAGAGATCTGAGGAGCTGAGATGTGAGAATATAGATGAAAGACTAGAACTCAAATAAAAATAGCAACCAAGAAAGCAAGAAAAGCCAACTTAAATATTAGAAATACCTATATTTTCTTTCCACGTTAATAAGGTGATTTTGTGTCTGCTGGTATAAAAGCTATGCAACCATTTCCCCCGTGCTATTCTCTTTTGTATTAAAGTGCTATTGAAAAATATTAGAACATTTTCAAGGCTATCTCTCTTGACTGCAATATAGCTATTGCACACATGAGGTTGGGTTAGAGAAGGGGGCAAAGACCCAAGGATTTTTTTAAACGTTTCTACTACTTAAGGAAACACTGAGACGTGAACTTTTGCTTCAGCATCTGACAGAAACTTGTAAAGCTTTTCCTTTTAACAGTTTCATTAGGGATCTCAGAGTTTGCTTTAAAAAAACATACCACCAATTTAAGAACCATAAAGGCCATAATCGGATCCTGTTGGGCAGCAAAGGTTGCAGAGAAATTATCTGTCCCGGGAAATCACACACAGTGTTCAAAATTAACTGTATCATTGTGAAAAGTCCAAGGACCATGAATTTTGTATATTGTCCAAGTTCATTCCTCATTCCATTTTCTGGAGACAATTGCTGCTATTCTTCTGTTTGATCAGAAGTTCTATACAGGTAGTTCTTGACTAATAACTACAATTGGGTACGGCAGCTGATTTAATAACCTTTTTTGCCAGGGTCATTAAGCAAATCACGCTGTGTTTAAGTGAGTCTGGCTTCACTTTGACTTCACTAGTTGAAAGCCAGGTGGGAATCACAATTGGTGATTGCATGATCCTTGGAAACTGGAAATATCATAAATACAGCCAAGAGCACAAATTATGATCATCTGACCTTGGGAATGCTGTGATGGTCATAAGTGTGAGAACTGGTCATAAATCAATTATTTCAGTGCTGCTGTAATTTTGAACAGTTGCTAAATGAATGGTCGTAAGTCTAGAACTACCTGTAGTACAATGCAGGCCTATAATTACAATCATCCTGACTGGAACATGGTGAAAATTGTGATCCACAATACTGAGAGGAATGACACTGGGGGGCTGATGTAGCCTTCTTCTAACATGTCCAGGCAATTCAAAAGCTTGGCTGAAAGGCAGGATAGCAGTTCTATCATTACAGCTAATGGTACCAAAAAACCATATTAGCTCAGAAAAATTTCTGACAGGAATCTGAAGTCCAAAAGAGTCATCATTTCACTGTAAAAGAAAGCAGACCTAGCCTTGGGAATAAGGAAACATTGAGCAACCCATTTAAACATTACTCGGTCCTGAGAAAGAGAAAAGTACGAGAAAGAAAGTCATTTTTTTTATTATTTTGTTTTATATAAGATGAGACACAGAGAAACTCTGACAAGTTTTCAAGATTCTGTTATTATACCCTCTAACAATAAAGCAGCATTCCTGGAAACTTTGCTGTGCCTCTTTTCTTCACTGTGTCTACCTTGAAGGTTTGACATCAATCCTGAAAAACTGTCAGAGTCAGATCTACATTACTTTAAAATTCCCAGTCTGGCATTCTTCAGATAGGACTAGATAGATATTAGATATTCTACTCGGGAATTTTGTGGCTGCATAGCTTAAGCACATTGAGAAGATAAGAGGCTGGGAAGATAGCCCTAAATCAGTGGTCTTTAACTGACAAGTGACCTCCAATTGCAAAAAAAAGTGTCAACACTGTCTAATAGCCAAAGTTAAGAAGGGGTTCTTTAAATTCAGTACTTGGTTAGCTAAGGATGTGTTCCTAGGTTTTAAAAGTTGAACACTAAAGTATAAAATTGAAAATACAAAGAAACTAGATCATGGAGTAGCAATTGTTATGTCTTCCATGCTGCAAATTATAGTAGTTGGCTTATGCACAATTTAGGATACATATTTTAAAAGTAGAATCAGTGTGTCAGTATCTGAGCAATGGAAAAAGTGATCCACATGTCTTCTCCACAATTTGCTGCAGAATTCCAGGTGAGTCACTCTAGAACCCAACTCTTGTTATTGGGCTGAATCTATTTTCATATTTAATCTTTCAGCAAGTATGCTCCCCAGCTTCCAATTAAATAAAAAAACATTATCAAAAGCACCCCATTTTGACCAAGGTTAATATATTTATTAGAGCACAAGCTTATGGTTTGGTGAGCTAGTGGGTTACTGGAACATATCATTATGTCTTGGGTATGAAGCCAACTGGTTGGCTTTGGGACAATCATTTTCTTTCTTCCATAGCAAGAAGAACAAAATACTTGTGAAAATGTTGCCAAGAAAACTGTAAGATCTAATCCAGACAGTGGCCAGGAATCAAGAGTGATTGAAAGTACAAACACACACAAACATGAAAGTTGCATGATTTACATTCTGGTGGCACTGTTTTAATACTTTCTTTGCCGTTCTGTATTTAAGTATCACATTAGAACCAGAAAGCATTAAAAGAACAAGAGTGCTAGCAGCAAAGGTGTCCTTCTCTTCCAACCCCTATACAGTTATCTTCACAGAAAACTATTTATATATTCAACTACTGATGATTGGTTCCTAAAAAGAGTAAACCTAAGTACTAATAGTTAATGCCTTTGAAACTGACAAATTTTAACCAGCCTATATTTCCCTGTTTCTAGAAGTGGAAGTTTATATTTAGCACAATATAAATAGGTTATTTGAATATTTAAAATTGTATGGTTATTGTTCTTGTTATATTAGGGGAGGGTTTGACTTTCATTATTCATTTGTAATCTTACTTTTCTTGTATTCTTCTTGGTTTCTCTGACCACTCATTTCGGGTGGAAATCTACAGTATAAATATGATCCATTAATCATTTTTTTTTAAAGGCAAGAATCTTCCCACATTGGATTTACAAGTTTTAGATGATTATTCAAACAGATAGAGGTATATATTTCTAGATACAGAGTTTTGAGGAAAAGAGAGGAGAAGGCAGTGTTAGAAAATTACAAATTGTTCCTTGGGAATAGATTTATGTAACTCAAGTAACCTGTTTAATGGGACCATGATGGAAAGAAGCAATGAAAGGAAGCGATGAGTTTTTCAGTGTCACATTTCTTTACTCTCTGAAGGGTTCTGTGAAATCTAAAAGATTGTTGACTTCCTGTATCAAATTTTGGACTCAATAATCATTTGAAGGATTGGGGTGGGGGAATCAGTGTGAAAAGCATACTTTGAAACCTTTAGTTTACATTCAGTTGCTTACATTTAGAGTGGCAGAGTTACATGTGTCTTACTTAACAGTTTTCCAGTTTCCATTAAAACCCACACGAGGCAAATGCCTCCTTGAAAAAAAAAATCCATCAAATTCTTGTTGAAAGCTGTAAAAACAAATCAATTCTTACTATTTTTTCCCACTTATGGCATTTGTCATAAGAGGGCTGAAGGAAAAGTAAAAAAAATAGTAATAATAGCAGCAGCTGTAAGGCAGTTCCTCTGATGAGCATCTCACAGAGAGACAAATTCTATGACTGTTAATAAGACAAATGGTTTTGTTTGTGCTCACCAGAACAGAAGTGTGTGAATATGTGGCCTTAGAAGGGGCCAAATGAGACATGTCTGTGAACTAACAACTGAAACAAGGAAGCAACAATTAGTCAGGCCTAAGGGACTAACTATGTGCCACTTGCTAATATGTTTTATTGTGCTCTCACATTTTTCTTAAGCAAGCACGTGTTCAAAGAGAGGAAAGTTTAAAATGGAGAAATGGTGATACCTAGAAGGCATGTTTAGTTCTTTCCTCACCCATCCTTTCAGTGCTCAAAATGAAATATTTATTGGAGGTACAATCGTAATGGGTTCAGAGTGCTCGATAAGGGCTTTGAACTGCTCACCGCTCTGTTTTCAAAGTACTGTTAGATCTCTTTTTTACCTCGATCAACATGCTATTGGCCTTAAAGGTACTTGCAGTTTTGGCAAATCTATTGCTGAAGATGCAACAGTCTATGTAGGTACATGACTATTGATAAACGTTATAAATTACTACAGCTAGTATAGCATTGGAGATCCAGGCACTAGTCTAACCTCATTCTTCGGTGACTTTGGGTTAGTCATTCTATCTCAGCCCAATCTACCTCACAGAGTTGGTTTGCAAGAAAAATGGATCTTCTATTGTTTTCAGGTATGACTACATACCAGACAAAAATGCTAAATACCTTTTAAAGGAAATAGGATTCAGCAAGGCCCAAAGAATCCCAATTCTGCTCTCATGAATGCATGTTACTCTAATGAACCTGTTAGCACCAGTTAGTAAGCAGGCAGTTGTGTGCGGCAATTTGTAGGTCATCTTCAAGATCAGCCTCCTGCAGAATTGTTTAGTCTGATAAATGATAAGGGCATGAGTCATTGTCTTTGATGCCTTCTGGAAGGTAAAACTAGCCTACCATTGAATTCAGTCAATGGTTGTCTTGGCCATGGCCTCCTTCTGTTCTTTTTTTTTTTTTTTTAATTAAAAAGTTTTATAAGAAATACAAACAATTTTCTCCCCCCCACCCTTCCCCTTCCCCGCATAAATTATACATTTTCTTATACATAAGAAATCCTCCATATACATATTTCCCTTAAAGAAAGCATTACAATAAAACATTTTAATTATCTTCGGAGTTGCTCTTCTCCTTCTTCCCTCATTCCACAACAAACCTTCTTCTCCTCCTCCTTTCTTTCCCATCCCCCCCTCCTCTTCCCTCCTACCTCTTCTCCCACCTCATCCTACTTCCTTTCCCTTTCCCCCACTTCTCTCTTCTTTTCCCCCTTCTCGCCTTCACTCCTACTCCTGTCCCCTTCCCTTCCCTTCCTCCTCTCCTTTCTTCCATTCCTCTCCCTCCCTCTCCTCTTCCTACCCCCTCCTCCTCTCACCTTTCTAACTTCTTTGCTGTGAAATATTTTCCTCCTTTAGTATCTGAGCAACTCCTATATTCTAGAATACACTTTCTTCTGCTAAGACATTTCACTATTCATCACTTCCCCCCCTCCCTTATCCCCCCCTCCCCACCCCACCCCTGACTTCCCAGAGCAAAAACAGGGTATAGCATCTAACAAACATATGCTAAAATAAACTAACAAATTATAAAGTTCAAAGCTCCCACATGTTCTTTAACTCCCTTTGCTCCAATTCAACAACCTCCCTTTTATAAATTCTCAATACCAATTAAATTAAATTCATTCTTCCTACTTATATAGAAAAAAAAGAAAAAAAAACCTTTTTCTTAATGCATAATCCGATACTTTAGCAGTCTTACAAACAATAAAAATCATGAATAAATTCCATTTCTATACCAGAAAAAAAAATTTCATCTTAAAATCCTGCACATTTTATCTCATATATCTTATTAAAATAATATAGTCTAATGTTAAGCATTTTAAAAATCTCTTAATACCTTTAAAACACTTATTTACCAAATATAAATTTCAGAATCTATAGGAGGGTATCCTTCAATTTTTCAGTTAACCGTCTTAATACCTCTAACTTTTTTTAAAAAAAAAAACAACCCTTAACTATCCAAAACTAATTATCAGTTTACAATAAAATTCTGAGTTTAACATTAATCCTCTTCGCTTCAAAGAGTTAGACATCCTAAAAACTTATACAATTTATCTCATATATCTTGTAGAATAATATAACCTTATGTTAAACATTTTAAAAATCTTTTAATACCATTAAAACACATATTTGCCCGTTGCCAATTTCAAGAATCCACAGGAGAATATCTTTCTTAATCTTCTGTTCTTCACTTCTTTTTGTATTTTTTCCAATCCATTTTTTTTATAAGTTCTTTCAACAATCCCCCCAGTTTTATTTTGGAAACTTTTAAAATAGTGATTTGAGGTTGATGTTTCTGAAATACTCGCTCTCTTCTTGAAGTCAGATTTTCTAACTTAAAATCCTCATCTCGTCTCTTCTGGTTTGTATAATCATTCAATCCATTTCTTTGTCCATATAACCAAAATTTGTTGCCATAAAGATTGTCAGCTTGCAATAAAGAAACCATTTGTTGCTTTTCTGTCATTGGAATGGAAACGTCCACCAAAACCTTTGTTTCAGCTGTACCAGCCAATCTCTTAATCCTGTCCATTTCCTGATCTTCCAAAAACAAATTCTTGTGAATAATTTCCTGCTTATAATTTCCCAAGCTATTTTTTGAAAAAGCCCTTTCGATTGTATTCAGCAGGGCTGAGGTAAAAAAGTCTAAAAGTTCTTGAAAAGCCTGGACAGTCACAGCTTGGGAATTTGCTGATTCACCAGCCCTGTTGTCAGCCATATTTCAGCTACTTTGTATTTATCCAGCTATCAGGACAACAATTCAACTTTTTTCCACACAGTATAAAGACCAGATTTTAGTTAAAATCAGAACCAAATTCTTTTCCTCGATACCAATTCTTTTCCTGGCCGCTTCCATTTAAAACTTTCTCTTAGGATGTAATCCAGTAGCTATAAAGTGTTAACAAGCCTTAACGAGCACTTCCCCTGGTAGTTTCTTCCTCCCGCCCTCAGGCGCCATTTTCTGCATAATAAAGCGGAGTTAAAGTGTTACTTGCAAATTTCCTTTTGTTTTCTCCTGATTTGCTCCGTCTGTGATCGAAGTAAAGCTGTTAAAAATCCCCCCTGTTGATTTTCTGCAGATTCTGGTCGCAGCTTCTAGCTCCGCTTCAGCGGAGTCGTTTCTGGTCCGGAGTGGCTTGACAGGCTTCAATAGGGAGCCCACACCCTTTGCACCCCAGGATTTCTCCTAGCGCACTTGGGGGGGCTCTACCCCCGCCTGTCGACTCTATTCTCTCCCCTTTGCCCGGGGAGAGGGTTCCAAGCCTCCAGACAGCAGTTTTCCGGCTGTTCTGGGGCTTTTACGGAACCAGAGAACGGGCGCTCAAAAGAGAGCGTCTTCAAAGCTGCGGAGCCAGGCAGGAAGTCCGGCCTCCTTCTGTTCTATCGTATATTTCTCCAGATGAATTTTGCCTGTCTTAGCAACTGTTGCACAGCCTGCCTTCCTATAATAAAGTGAACAATCAGTTTCTTCAAATGATACTATTCTTACTCTTCAGTGATTTTTAAAGTCAACATTGTGAATTTCTTTGGGTAGTCCAGCTTTCAGAATTAAGCAGAGTCATGCTATAAGCAAGGAGGATACTGTTCTGTCCCCGTCTCACACACGCACACAAACAGATATCCAGGGGTTAAATAAAACTGGCAGACAACAAATTCTTTCGATAAGAGGATTGGCAGCAACCCAGTAGCTGCTTGCCAAGAACTTTACCCATAAAGGGAGGGGTTGTTCCTCCGACAGATAAAGCCAAACAAGATACACACAGTTCAAGAATTGTCAAGTCCAGTCCGTATTAAATCCAAGGCAGATATCGTTGTTGCAAAGATACAATGTGACTCGCTAGTAGTTAGTTTTGTCCGTCACAGAGTCTGAATGGCCACCTCACCCCCTTATATCCCCTGTGGGGTGTGGTCCAGTGACTCAGCTTAATCTCTGGCACACCTCCTTTTCTGCTGCGTGCCCTTGTCCCTCCGTCGCTGGCGTGGATCTAGCAAGACTTATCTCCATCACTGTCCAACTGTGAGGAGATACCTGCTCCTGGCCAATCTCTTCTCCCTCGGGAGACACCTGAGGCATTGCCACAGAGGAGGGTCCTGGAGAGGGAGGCCTGGCCAACTCCTCTCCTTCATGTTCAGAGCCTTCTCTCTCCGATAAGTCAGCCTCGGGGGTCGGAGTCACAAGAGATACTCAATTATGTATGAAACTAAATGTCTTGATAGGAATGGCGTAGACATGGATCATGATCCATGACAAAATCTGACAGAATTTTGAGGAGGAATGCCTTCAAAGAATGAGTGAGAGAAGTAAGGAGAAACCACACACACACACACAAAAAGAATGTGAGGAAAGACAAGAGCTGTTCAAGGAAGTTGAACCTATGAAATATCCCTTGTTACCTACATTTTTCAGCAAAGTTGATCTTTGCAAGATTATAATTGACCATTGTTTTTTTCTTGGACCATCCAGTATGTGCATGCATACTTACTCACCTACTTCATTGTCTATATACTCCATCTTACATTCTTATATTTTAGCCCAGGGATTCCTGCAAATCTATGCCTCTACTCAAACATATCTCCAGCCACATACTGTATAGACACATATATTTCCAACAACATATATATGTTGCAAATTCTCGCATTCCTCTAAGGTTCAAGAACTATGGAACAATTCCTCACCCAGTCCTTTGACTATGATCCTTCTGTCCTGAAGGCAACATTTTTAATGTGGAAAAATAACAAGAAGATTTAACAAATAGCAATAATATTCTCTTGTGAAGCCATATCCATAGAAGTATCTCTCAGCTGGCAGGCAGACTGCATAAAGAGGGTATTTTCTTGAAATGTAGACAGCTCCAGGGGAAGTCACTATGTGCAACAAAACAGTACAGAATAAATAATGTTTTGGTTCAGGGCATACCTCACAAAAGGAGAGAGAAGCAGGTTTGTTTAGATCAATAGGCTTACAGACAATGACTATTTCACCCCAGCCTTCTCTAGGAATTAAGTAAGATTCAGAAGAGAGATATAATAGTATAATATATGCATAATATAATATAGTATATAATATTATAATATACATATAAATATATAAATGTATGTGTTTTATAACAATATAATATGTAAGGAAAAGCTCTATGGTGGCTGAATAAATAATATTTTCCCTTATGTGCTTATATTGCTTATTTATAATCATTTATGTATTCCATAAGAATGGGATCTATTTCTTCAGATTAATGAATCAGAAAGGAAACTACCTGAATTTTCTACCACAGCACATTGTTTCCCTAATCAAATTGAAAGGAGGACATTGCTCTTAACCAGCTTCTAGAGACCAACTTCCAATACAAAAGTGTGCCATCAGGTGCCATTCATAAGGTTGCAGCATAGACAGTTTATTCAAGCCTATTCACAAGAATCTGGTCATCTAAGTTCAACTCTAAATTGGCACCAGATAAGGGTCAACAGAATTCAGGAAAGGTAAGATTTGGAGCACTTGTGGGAACACAAAGACTCTACCCTGATGATGCACTTAACTCCATCACCACCCCTGGTTCTGCCTGCTTTTCTCCTTCATGTGCTTTATTTCATATGTTTTGGTGGAGAAGGGGGAATGCAAACCAGTCATTCGAGGCTACAACAATGTTTCAAGTGTTGCTTTCTATTGGAGCTGCTCTGACTGGAAGTACTTTTATCTCTTGCAATTGGGGAGTTATCTTTTGAATATTCCTGTCTGGGTCAGCACCCAATGAGTAGTTAGTCATGTATCTCTTGTTATAAATTGGTTGTAGGAGGTTGATCTGGGTAGAATTTGGGGACAAAACAGCAGGCTATTAATGATTGCATTGTAGTGTGAGGAGTCAGTTCTGGATCTAATTGGAGTTGGAGCAAACTAGAGAGGAAGAAATTGTTGTGAGAAATGTTGGACTCAGAACTAGAGAACTAGACCAGGATTTCAGCAGGAATAAATTGTTTGCTGGTGGTTATGTATCCACCTGTCTGCCTCTCAAGAATCTCATTTTATTTTTGTTTCCCTTTTCTTTCATTTCAGTTTTGTATTATATGGGAAGGTGGGGGGAGGGGAGGATAATTTGAAAGGAAAAAGAGAGAAAGATAAAAAGGATTCCCCAACCTCTCCTATTCCTTGCTTTCAAACTGCTCCCTTTTGACTTTGAAGGACCTTTCCCTCCCTCCAACACCTCCTCTTCCCCAAATAGACTGTTGATTTAATTGGGGGGAAATCAATGTGTCAATTACTTTTGCCTGTGTGTACTGGCACTGACAACATTGTTGCTTGCTAGAGACACCTAGGTGCACACTAAAAAGAGCCCTTCCATTTTCTCTTTTAGAAAAGAGGCTAACTGCGCACCTGCTCCAAGCCAAGAGTTCCTAATCTTGCCAACTTTAAGACACATGGAGAATTTCCCAGCCAGCTATGCTTAAAATTGCCAAAATTGGGAACCCCTGCTCTAAACCAGCGTTCCCCAACATTTCCAGGTTGGCGGCCTAGCACTGGGAGGAGGGGGGAAAGAGGGGATGGTTTCGTGTGAAGGGCAGGCGGCATGCGCAACATGCATGCACAGCTTCATTTGTGTGAGTGAGCCTGTGAGCACCAGTGCCTGACGCTCACACAAGTGGGCCCATGGCACATGCAGGCCTGCCACTCACACAGTCCAGTTGTGAATAGACCATAACCTTATAGTGGGCCGTGGCCCACAGGTTGAGGACCCCTGCTCTAAACCATCTCAATCCACCCCCAAAAACACCTATTCTGGACAGGTTAAGGATAAGCAAGCAGAACCACTTACATAGGGTTATTCAGTGGGTGGGCAGAGCAGATTGGGAGGGGAGTGATTGATGTAAGGAGGCCTGATTTTAGTCCCATGTCTGTTCCTCTTGAGTTAGCTATGATACTGTCTGGCCTATGGTGGGAGAGTTTGAGGAATGGTCCAAAGCTAGGGAGGGAACAGGAGGAAACCATTTCCCTCTCCTTCCTTCACAAGTAGAGGATCAATTGCTGTTGACATATAAGGCAGTCAGCCCTCACTTCTCTGTTAGCAACCTAAAAATTGAGGGGGAAGATCAGAAGAAAGGAACTAGCCTCTCCTTAATTGGATTACAGATCATATAATGATAATTGATATCCCAGAAGTACCAGTAGATCATTCAGGATCTCAAAAAAAAGGAAATAAATATATGAAGACCCATGCCATTTGGACTGCAATCATTGCGACACATGGATCAACCAAGGAAGAAGCTGAAGAACAGTATCTGTATAGGCATCATCCAGGTGTCCTCCCCATCTTTGCTAGGCACTAGGCAACCAGTGTTGCTGACTAGGCATCTGCTTTCCAGCAGAGGAAAATGCCCACACAATGGTTGAAGTATATAGCAAGTGACAGATGGTCCAAACTCATAAGAAGTGATGTGTGTTATTGTGAAGAGGATGGCTTTGAATAGCTAACCATTTAACATGGTAAAAAGAATGCCAAATTCTGACACCTCCTCCATCAGGTTGCCCCTGAGTACTAAATTGCTTCATGCTCCATCTTTGGAAGGTAGGCCCTCCCTGTTTCACTGATGCAAGGAGGGATGTCATCTTCTTCTCAGACATTTGGTGTGCTGAACCTGCAAAAAGCAACCTGTCAGGCATAAGAGTACAGCATGTATGATCTTTGCCCTGAGGAGAACAGTCTTCTTTACTCTGCCTTCATTGACCCAACAGAGGCATGGATGAGGGGAGTATGGGTTTTCATTATATGGTAGATTTTTTAAAAAAAATTGTGAACCACCTGGCGTCACCTGTGATTAAGTTGGATGGCCATATAGAGTTGTTTAATAAATAACTATATAAAATTTTCACTGTAAACAGGGAAGCTTTCTGGACCATCCTGAGACGTTATGGATGACTGAGGAACTTTATGAAGTGATTCAACTGTTCCACAATGGAATGACAGGACAGGTTCTTTAAACTGTGATGGTTCTCTGTGATCTTTGCTGCTTGAATGCATGGACAAGGTGTCTCCATAGACATTCAAAAATGCTCTTTGCTGATGACTATGCACTCTTGGTGCATAAAGACAGCAATCTACAGTTGATGCTGAACAAATTCTCCAAAGCTGCTATACTCTTGGCCTATCAGCCTAAACAAAGCTGAAGAACTTTACCAGCTCATGTCAAATACCAAGCCCATGGAACCAAGCCTTCTGCTGATTCTACTGTCAACTTGATGGGTTGAACAAACTAATAAAATTTAAATAGTGAGAGAGAAACTAAATTTAACAGATATGAACAAAGCAAATCAATGTTGACCAGTAAAGACCAAAGCAGTAGTCATCTGTTGTCAACTGAAATATCACAGTATTTTCAAACAACCAGTTTACACATTTAACTACAGTCATCAAGAAAACAATGCAAAATGATATGCTTGTGTCCCTGTAAATCAGAAAGGGTCAAACTTGTCTTTTTATACTTTTCTTTATTATAATCAGAGTCTAGATGGGTGAACATTCTTCACCCTCCAAGAAATTGGGACTAAGGAATAAGGAAAATGTGACTAAGACCTTTATTTATAGCACGAAAACTTCCATGGATAGATAGAATATAAATGTGGGCTTTATAGTAATCTGTCAAATAAAGTTTTTGCAACAGCTGCTTTGCGGTATTTTTTCCCCCCAGTATTGTGCCATAAATCCCTTATTTTTTAAATGAAACTATAGCAATCATAAACAGAACTCCCCGAAGTTGATAGATTCCAATCCAGGAAATGGTGAGTTTTCATACAAGCACCATGTAAAACAAATCTGTTTCTGCATCAAGCTTTTTCTTGATTATTTTCTCTTCTTATTTAGATTTGGTCTCCTGAACAGGAAATTATGTCTACAATAAGATCAGCTATATTTACCCAAAGGCGATCAAACCGGTCAGTCCTAGAAGAGATCATCCCTGACTGCTCTGTAGAAGGCCAGATCGTGAAGATGAAACTCAAATATTTTGGCCACCTAATGAGAAGAAAGGACTCACTGGAGAAGAACCTAATGCTGGGAAAGATTGAAGGCAAAAGAAGAAGGGGACAACAGGGAACAAGATGGCTGGATGGAGTCACTGAAGCAGTAGGCGTGAGCTTACAATGGACTCCAGAGAATGGTAGAGGACAGGAAGGCCTGGAGGAACGTTGTCCATGGGGT
The DNA here is from genome assembly GCA_022577455.1 of Arizona elegans. Lineage (NCBI taxonomy): Eukaryota > Metazoa > Chordata > Lepidosauria > Squamata > Colubridae > Arizona > Arizona elegans. The sequence continues at coordinate 103,764,586 of JAKOOJ010000002.1, read as the reverse complement.
CATGATGGATCGGACACGACTTCACAACAAACAACAACAACAATATTTACCCAATAAGCTGTGGAAGAGGTTTCTCCTTCCAAACAGTATATGTTACCAAAGCAACATATTAAGAGTCCCTCCCTTCAGCTTCTGACCCACACCCCAAATATAGTTGGTATGATAGTCAATCATACAAAATGCACATCTCAGCTGTTATTTGGCACTTACACTGAAGGCATTTAAGCCTTTCTAGGTGAGGTATACAAGGACAATAAAAGGTTCCACTCACCCCTCACCCCTTCCAGATGTTTTTACGCTCAGTGCTGTGCTGAAAATATTTCTGTCTCTCTTAATATATCCTAAATGGTGCTGGCTTTTTTCCCCTCTTATTTTAGAGAGAGGTTGTAAACATTTTTTAAAGACCTGAAGTTAATCATTTCAACTGCCCGCCACAGCACTTTACTCTAGAAAGATCATCAAGCATTGTATCTGTTTTTGCCCTAAAGCAATGCATTGGGGAAGCCACACAGCTGCTCAATAATATGCTACGGGATATGCAAAATAGCTCATGCTCTTTCTGGAGTAAGACAGAGGCTGGCTTTTAATCCACTGGTAAATTATCAGTGTTTACCACCAGATGCAAAAGTAGCAATGCCTCTAGAAACCAACTGCAAATATATAAAATTAGGGAAGGTGGATTATAATTAAGCCTTTAAGTTTTAAATGGTGCATTGGTGCTAATTTTCACTGCTACTGATTTTAATAACAACTTAGGTTTGCTCTCTGCAAAGGCTCAAGGTTTTATTGAAGTCCTGTGAGAATAACAGAATTATAGAATCAGTCTTAGAGCTGGATTTTGTGCAGGTATGCAGGTACATACATATGATCTCTATCTCTATTGATACACACATAGATCATTCAAGTTTATCCCTTTTGATAGAAAGCTACTATAAACATGTACATCTTTTAATAAAATGTGTTAATCTAAAAAGGTAATACAGGAAGTCCTCAACTTACAACAGTTCATTTAGTGACTGTTCGAAGTTACAACGGCACTGAAAAAAAGTGACTGATAACTGTTTTCCCCACTTACGACCATTGCAGCATCCCCAGGGTCATGTGATCAAAATTCAGATGCTTGGCAACTGACACATATTTGTGGTTGCTGTGTACCAGGGTCCTATAATCGTCTTTTGTGACTAGCAAAATTCTGACAAGCAAAGTCAATGGGGAAGCCAGTTTCACTTAACAACTCTGTTACTAACTTAACAACTGCAGTGATTCACGTAACAATTGGGACAAGAAAGGTGGTAAAATGGGGCAAAACTCATTAATAACTGTCTCACTTAGCAACAGAAATTTTGGGCTCAAGTCAAGAGACTATCTGTACCAGACTCCTTCTGATTTTTGGCTTTCATAGATGAACAGTCTCTCCTACAAAAATTGTATCTCAGGAAGCAACTCATTATAAAAGGGGACTCACCAATCTGCATGATTCTTGGTAACACTTTCCCCCCTAAATTTTCAGACAGGCCAACTGTAGTTTGCATTTCAGAATTGAATCCATGGGCATTCATTGGCTCTAGTAACCGATGCATTTTGTTTTCTGGAAAAGGACTATGTTGTTGTGGTTTTTGCACTTCCCTTCTTCCTCATCTTTAACCTTTAATTTAGACAATAAGAAGAGATAATAAATATTTTGTTAACCATCTGTCCCCAGCCTAAAGCCTTCCAGCTATGATATTCTTTGTGTTGCAACCAATACCGGCTGGAAATTCTGGAGGTTTCAGGTTGAATATGTCTGGAGGGCCTTATGAAAAGCTGTTAGAGACATTGACAAGAGCTTGTACCTTGAATAAATTCAAGAGGTGACAGATTGCTTGGTTTATGAAATAATACCCAAAGCATCACACAAATTGAAAAGGAAATTCTTGGCAACAGAATACGCTTTAAGGCTCAGCAACAGCTCTGCATAACAAGGGCCATGGGGGTTTTTTGGGGGGAGAGGGCAGGCAGCACAAATGGGCATGTGGAATGGCTAAATTAATACATTCTCCCCCTCCCCTCAGGTGGTCCAGCATTTGTATGACTGGCCATTTTGCATTGTTCTTACCCTGAAATTAAGAGAAATAGAGTTATTGATGAGCTGTTTTGTTCAGCTTCTGATTACATTTCTCTTCTCAGATGATCTATTTTGTAATTTGCCAAAAGGAGGAGGAAAAATCCTCTGTGTTCTTTAAGAAAAAGGAGAGGCGGGGACAGGCACCAAACACTCCATTATTGCTGTTTTCAAATCAGAACGCACACACGTTTGCACTACATTTTTTTTTCTTGGACTTTCTCTCAATGCATCAAGAAGATTCCACATGAAAATGTTCTTCTCGGCCTTTTCCTCTGTCCTCATGACTATGTGAGACTGAAAAATTATGCTGGTTAACTCAGAACCTGTCCCCAAGGAAACACTTTGAAAATAGCTTTGCCACATCCCTTCTACCTTTGTGGGTCAGGCAAACTCCCATTGAAAGGAAGAAACTCACCACTTGTCCCTGCGGAAAGGATGTTTATCCTCCCTTCTGTAACACCAGTGCCACGTTACCTACTGCTGAACGTTGAAGGAGCAAGGCCAGAATGAATCATTTTCTTTGGGAGGAACAAGCTGTGAGAAACAGACAAATAGCCTATTGAATTACCAGAGTCCATAGGTCTCAGAAGGATAGCAGGCCCTATAAAAGCTACATGAACCAAAGTTTTAGATAGAAAGATTTCAAAGTGTATCAGAACTATTTGTAATCCTGCTGAGCTGTTGCTGTGAAATGTGATTTTGCAAAGTACATGGTTTTGAGATATATTTGGAATCAGAACATTGAAACTGTGAGAAATAGGGAACTGAAAGTAGCCGATGGATAGAGGTTTGAGATGTACACGGGTGTTTGCAGAGAGTGGCAGTCAGTAAGAATGTAAGAAAGAACAAGGAAGTGAAACTGTGGAATGTGTATGTCAGTAAAAAAGAAGTTATAAGAAATGTGACTTGAGATGGGAATGGTGTCCTTTGCCCAATAGCAGTCCTTGTAGGATCTGCTATGTGTCATTGGACCCCATTGCAATGGTTTAATAATGTAAGTCTTGTTGTGAAATTGCATTGCTGTGATGGCTGTTCATTGCTCATGAAATAAACCTCTGAATCTTAAAGTTAGATTTATTGCTTGTGGTTTGTCTGTGTTTTCTTTATTGGGATATTTTTACAACAAAGCACATGGTGACTTGTGCTCTCAACACCTTACATATACACTACGGAAAGTCCTCAGCTTACAATCGTTTGTTTAACAACTGTTCAAAGTTACAATGGTATTGAAAAAACAATGACTTACAACCAGTCCTTGCGCTTATGACCTTTGCAGCATCCCCCCAGTCACGTGATCAAAACTCAGACACTTGGTAACCAAGACGCCTTTATGACCATTAGTAGCCTCCCAGGATCATGTGATAGCCTTTTGCGACCTTCCCAGATGGCTTCTGACAAGCAAAGTCAATGGGGTAGGTCATATTCGCGTCACAGGATTCATGTAAGCTGCCCAGAGTTACCTTGAGCTAAGATGAATGTTGTGATTCACTTAACCACTGTGATAAGAAAGGTCATAAAGTCAGGTACAACTCATTTAATACCCTCCTTACTTAGCAATAGAAGTTCTAGTTGAAATCGTGGCCATAAATTGAGGTCTACCAGTATTGCAGCATGCTTTACAAGTGGCTGTCATGGAGAATAACGGAGGATCTGAAATTAGGGGTGGGCTTCAAAAATTTAGCAAGGGATTCTCTGCTTGGTTCTGGGGTGGGTGTGGCCATGGTAGGCGTGGCCTAGTCAGCCTCCTGCACCACGGCAGGAGGGCATTTTTGCCCTCCCCAAGCTCTGGAGGCTTTCCTTGAGCCTCTGGGAAGGTGAAAATGGCCTCCCCTGGCTCCAGTAGCCCTCTGGAGGCCAGAAACGGGCCCATTTCCAGCCTTCCCGAACTTCCGGTAGGTCTGTTTTTCACCCTCCCCAAGCCTCCACACGCACCCTGCACTTATCTGCATCCAAAATGGGCCGCATGGGGACTCCTGGGAGGGGCGGGGCAGAGTGGGTGGGGCCAGCCAGGAGTGGGATTCCCAAACTGCACAGAATCTTAGCTAGAGGTTCTCCCGAACCCCTCAGAACCCCCAGCAGCCCACCCCTGACTTCACATCCTTGACATCTTCTGATCAGAATCAGCCCACTTAGAGAACTCATCCAAAGGAGGGCTGCTGAAGGTCTCCACCCTGTGTAAGTTTAAGGAGAAGGTATCCAGAGACAGCCTTCTCTGTGGTGCCCCCCATGTTAACAGAATAATGAGTTGGAAGGGACCTTGGAGGTCTTCTAGTCTAACCCCCTGCTCAAGGAGGAGACCGTAAATCAAATGATTGTCTAATTGCTTCTTAAAAGCCTCCAGTGATGGAGCACTCACAACTTCTGAAGGCAAGTTGTTTCACTGATTAATTGTTCTCACTGTTAATTGATGTCACCTGAAAGTAAGGGGAGTCCCCACTTGCATTTTGCCAATCTGTGACAGTCATCCTGATTATCAGGCTTTGAATACAAACAGCAGACTTGGCTGCTTCTGTAATATATTGCCGTGTTGCATCCATGTGACTGATGGACTTACAGTATTCTGTAATATTGTAAATCACCATGAGCCAGGGGAAGCAATCCATTAGAATAATGTCAGAATAAATAAATAAATTAAGTAGATAAGTAAGTAATACACTGCCTCTTGTAAGTTTCATTGTCATCTGTTAAGAATAATATACTGTGCCGTAATAATGTCCAATCAAAATTATGCACTCTTATTACTTTTAAATCATATGAACAGGCTGTACATTTATGAAATACCCAGTGGGAAGCTGGGACTCATTTTCCAAAGGCAGTAATCCATAGGGAGCCCAGGAAAGACTTTATCACAGCTATGAATATTTTCAGATTAGCATGATCCTAATGGGGCCAACCTGTTACAAAAGAGCTACAGAACAACCTAAGATTTATCTTTTCCAAAGTGCTTCTGCTCTCTTAATTTACTTTATGGTTCTTTTGCATGGTTGCTACTGCTGATAGTGTGAGAAAGGAAGCGGGTGAAGGAAGACAAGTCGTTTAGCATAACTTTGAATCCCTCAAATTAATTTAATGTAGGCATTAATTAATTAATTAATTTAATATCTAATTTCAAAGTTTTTAAGGCAGACCTTTGGTGAGAGCTACAGTATCTATCATTTCTTATGCAGGTAGTCCTCGACTTACGACCACAGTTGAGCCCAAAATTTCTGTTCCCAAGCAAGACAGTTGTTAAGTGAATTTTGCCCCATTTTACGAGCTTTCTTGCCACAACTGTTAAGTGAATCAGTGCAGTTATGAAGTTACTAATATAGTTGCTAAGTTAATCTGGCTTCCCCATTGACTTTGCTAATCAGAAGCTCACAAAAGGTGATCACAGGACTCCAGGGGACAACAACCATCATAAATATCAGTCAGTTGCCAAGCATCTGAATTTTGATCACATGACCATGAGGATGCTGCAACAGTTGTAAGTGTGAAAAACAGTCGTAAGTCACTTTTTTCACTACCTTTGTAACTTCGATCACTAAACAAACTTGTAAGTCAAGGACTACCTATAGTCAAGCATGAGAAATACCCTTGCTTGTTCTAATACCCCTTCCACCCTATTTCTAAGGAAGTGGGACCCTCAGTAGAATCTGTCCTCTCTCACTTTAAGAAGCAGGAATGTCTAGCTAAGCCAGATCAGTATCTTCTTGGGAAATTGACTAGGTCAATTTTACTAGGTATCTCCTTGGGAAATTGAACTATGCAGAAAGTATTTTAGAAACTATCTTGACCATATCACCTTGGTTCTACCTCTTGTCCTATTACTCTGCTTCCTGGGGGGGGGGGTTCTTTGGGGGGGGTTAGCCCTAAACTCTCCTGGCTTTTCAGGGAGCTGCTATGGCAACCAAGGGCCTTGCCTGAGCTAAGCTTCTTCTGTGCTTATTTCCGTCAAAGACACTTAGCGTAAACAAATGACACTCAGCAGATTTACAGCAGATCCAAATCAACATAACCCTCTGTTTAGAGGATAGTTAAAATGATTCCAGAACTTTCAGCTTTGGTACCTGTACCTAAAAGAGGAGGGATTAATGGGGTAACCTTTGAATTTTTGTTTGAAAATAAGGCTGCTACCTATCTGTGTCTGTGTTAAATTATTAGATAATATACAGTTGGAGGGAGGGAGGGAGGGAGGGAGGGAGGGAGGGAGGAAGGAAGGAAGGAAGGAAGGAAGGAAGGAAGGAAGGAAGGAAGGAAGGAAGGAAAGTATCTAGAATTAAAAATCTTATTCACAGCAGTAGCCTAAGCATATGTTCAGATCCACTGGTTTTTGACTGCCAGTGCTACACCAGAGAATTTAGCCACTTTGCTAGAGATTTCATGGTCTGGCTCATTTAATAAGAAAGGCAATTGTCTTTTGGGACCAGTCCTGGTAATTTGTCATTAGAGAAGAAATTAACTTTGTCCTCCGAAGTGAAATAGAGCATTTCAAGAGTACATGCACAACCACCTCAATTTTAGCATCAAAATATGCACATATTGTACCCACTTAGTAAATACAATCTCCTTAGTTTTTGTATGGTTAAGTTCTGATGCTAGTATATAGGGGTTTCGTCACATCCCCATTTGGAATACAGAAAAGGCAGCATCAGCACTGGCATATAATAATATTAAAATTGGGTTATGAGCTAAAGATGGAAAGTGGAATTTGATTCCAGTGAAAGTAAGGACAATGTTGTTAAACTAGAAATTAAATAATAATTTTATTTTATTTATACATCTCTGTTGGACTGTCTTGGGTCAGAAGAGGTATAATTAGTTCTCTGTTTTTCACATATAGGTAATCCTCGGCTTACAACCATTCATTAACTGACCATTTGAAGTTACAGCAGCAATGAAAAAAATGACTTATGACCATTTTTCACACTTATGACCGTTGCAGCACCCCATGGTAATGTGATCAAAATTCAGATGCTTGGAAACTGACTGATATTTATGATGGTTGCCGTGTGATCACCTTTTGTGACCTTCTGACTAGCAAAGTCAATGGGGAAGTCAGATTCACTTAACAACTGGGTTACAAAATTAACAACTGAACAACTTAACAGCTGTGGCAAGAAAGGTCATAAAATGGGGCAAAACTCACTTAACAATTGTCTTGCTTAGCAACTGAAATTTCAGATTTAACTGTGATCACAAATCAAGGACTACCTGTATTGGCCTTGCACTGTGATCAGTTTAAGTAGCATCGTTATTAATAAGGGGAGTTGATTAATAAAGACTGCCAGTGTTCACTATATGTAATTTCAATCAATTTTTCAGTTCTATATAAGCAACATACAATTGGTACACTTGTTTAGGTCAAAATGATGTTTCTGGAGAAAGGTTTGAGTCATCTGTGTGGATTTGCTGATTGTCTTTATTTGAATTATACATAAAGTTTTCATTTCATTGTATCTCATAAAGGTAGAATGCGGCCTTTGTCAGCTTCATATGTGCTGTTGTGGTCCACTGGCGGCTTGCGGAGCTGGCAGCAGAGTCGGACAGTGAGGAGGCTGGGGAGGAACATGGGCCAGTCCTGGAGTCTGGGGAAGGCTTGGACAAGGGCTCTGCATTGGAGGCAGAGATGGGGCCAGGGCCATCTGGGAGTTATGTGCGGACTCTGGAGCCTCCAGGGTCGGACATCAGTGAGGCAGAGGAACAGGTAGACTGGGAACGCATTCCCAGTGCATACATGCGCAGAGCTGTCAGAAGGCAAGAACAGTTAAAACAAAAGGGACGACTTGGGAGTAGGGCTTGGTAATGATCGGCCCCTCCCATAAGACATAAAGCAAGGAGAAGCAAAAGCATGTGAGCCTTTGCAGGAAGCAACTGTTGTTTGTGCTGGCTGGTTTCAAGACTGCAGCTCTGTGTTGACTCTGTGTTCCGTGTGGCTTTGCAAAGTTAATTGCCAATTAGGTCTTGGCAGCAAGTCAAGGGAGATAAAGGTGGGTGTTTATCACCATTATCCCGAAGAACTGTAGCAGATTTCTGTCAGACTCTTTACAATTATTTGGGAGTCCTCTAAATGAACAGTCATGGAAATAAAAAGAGGGTTTTGGGGACTCATTGTGTGCTTTTATTGTGTCAGGAAGCCTAGGTCAGAACATGTGCAGGGCTATTGATAGAAGGCATGCATATCTTGCTAAAAAGAAACTTGTAAACCAATACAGTAACTCAGCACTCCAGCTCACTAAAATGTGTTACCCTGGTGTCTGTTTTGTTACTTCAGCATTTCATGTCACGATTATGCAGTTACAAAACACTATATAAAATAATGGGTGTGCAATATTAATTAATAGTGACAAATTCTATGTCTGCCATCCAAAAGCAAGTGTTCTTTCTTAGGTTCTTGGTGTATTGCTTAGATAATATTGCAAATGCATGGGCGAGTGAGGCTTGCTGGTGTGTGTGTGTGTGTGTGTGTGTGTGTGTGTATATACTTGTATTGTCTGTCTTGATGGGAGTATTATTTCTTCCTTGATTGCTGTTTGAATGTGGTATTGATTGTTCTTTAATTGTCCCTGTGTACCTCATGCCGCTTCCTGCTTCAATAGGGTTTGGTTAATAATATGTGATGACAAAAAATGAATGTGGTGCTGTTTGCCTTGATATTTGGTTATTTCCTCTTTTTTTTTAATAGCTTATCAAATATTATCAATATGCTGGTGACTGGAGGCACTGAACTTTTGAATAGAGAGGAAAAAGCTCAGGCTGAGTATTTGTGGGTGTTTGAGCCTCTGGTGCTTGGGAATATTCCATCTCTGAACTTCAGCAGGGTCACACTATTCTAATAGTAACAGTAACAGAGTTGGAAGGGACCTTGGAGATCATCTAGTCCAACCCCCTGCTCACACAGGAGACCTGTACTAGGGATTCAAACCGCCGAACTGCCAACCTTTCTGATCGACAAGCCCAGTATCTTAACCACTGAGCCACCTAGTTAGGTGTAAAGTTAAGGGCTCGTCCGGGATTTTGTCTGGATCCAGTGTATAACCTGAACTCACAGCTCCTGCTTGAAATAGGTGTAGCAGTTGGGGCCAGTAGGAACTTTGCACAGGTGCAGGTTGCCCTTCCCTGGTTTAAGAGATGCTTTTTACAGTCACTCACAATTGATTAATTCAATGCCCCTCCACTGCAGAAGAAACTACAGCTGGTAGAGAATGCAGAAGCATGAACAGCGATGAGTAGGCTACACCATGACTGTTACCCACATTTCATAAACTGGTTATCATTTGATATAATTCAGATACTAGCTTTCACCTTGAAATCCCCAAATGGTGTAAGAACTACAGTAATTATTTCAGGAGCTATCGGTCTCCCATGGTTTCTGCTCAATTGATCAAGTCTGCAAAACCGGGATCTTTCTCCTGGTCCCAGCTATCGAACAATGACATCCAGTAAGAATTGGGAATGGGCCCTGTCTATCAGAGTACCTGCTTTCTGGATCAACATTACCTCCCCTCAAGACTTGCCCAACATTGCCTGCCTTTAAAAGAACATTAAAAGCATGGCTCTTTCCCAGGCCTTAGGTTCAAGTGATGTTTTGGGGCTTAGTCTGTTTTTATCTCCATGAATTGGGGGAGAGAGTTGGCTGTTTATCCCTCTGCACGCCACCATCTTTTAGATTTTATTTGTTAAGTTATCCAGAGAGATATGCCCAGAGAGTTCGCATATTCATATGCATAAATAAATAAATGGTTTCTTCATTGAGTTTGTGCTTATGAGATGTTTTTCTTGTCATCTGGTAGTTCTTTTCTTTTTGGATGTACTATGTTCTGTCTATGATGACTGTAGTTCGTCCTTTGTCTGCTAGGAGTATTGTGATGGCTCAGTCATTTTTTTTAAGAGTCTCTAGGCCATTATTCTGCCTTGAAGTGGTTCTGTTCAGTCAAAAAAATAATTGTCTGCCTTACGTTTTTATTGTAAGGAGTATAATGAATAATATTTCTAAGGCTGCAAACAATGTAGTTAGTTGGCAACTATAATATTGGCCCAGACAATAACACAGAGAATACCAAAAACAATTAGGATGAACAAGAACAGTCAAAGAAAACACTGCCACAGGGCTGAAAGCAAAAGCTACTATATATAAACAACCAGCAAACATCATTCCTCCATGCAGTGATGGGGATAAAGAAATGTTTGCCAGAAGAAAAGAAATAGACTAGACTAGACTAGACTAGACTAGACTAGAATAGAATAGAATAGAATAGAATAGAATACTTTATTGGCCAAGTGTGATTGGACACACAAGGAATTTATCTTGGGTGCAGAAGCTCACAGTGTACATATAAACAGCAAGTAATAGATCATAGGTCATAATCATAATTACAATCATTAATCATAAATTACAAACAACAATTGATAAATCTATTAGAAACCAATAGGAGAAGATTGTAGGAAAGATGAGATAAGTTGAGAAATGAGACAGTGCTATGGGAATTAAGTGTTCAGCAGAGTGATGGCACGGGGGGAAAATCTTTCTTTCTTTATATACGCAATGCTCTATAGCAGCATCCTGAGGGTAGAAGTTGGAATATATTATGAGAAGGCGATGAGGAGGTCTGTAGATATTTTCTCAGCCCTCTTTCTGGTTCATGCTGTATACAGATCATCAATTAAAGGCAAGTTGCAACTGTTTTTTCTGCAGTCCTATCTGTGGAAGTCTATACCTGTTCTGCCTGGTTGCTGTATCAAACCAGACAGTTATTGAGGTACAAATGACAGACTCAATAATTCTTCTGTAGAACTGTATCAGCAGATCTTTGGACAATCTGAACTTTCTGAGTTGATGCTGGAGGAACATTCTTTGTTGTGCCTTTTTAATGATGGTTTTAATGTTAGGGGGAGCATTTCATTGAGGATGCCATCAGTGGCGCCATCTTTAATGGAATTAAGCTCAGAGAAGCCCAAAGAACTCAACAGTTCAAAACTACAGAGATATAAACATCCACGCCATCTGCACTGCTCTCCTCCAAATCTTCCCAAAGCAGGGAATCTACCCACTTAACTTCTGCTGACCCAGCTCTCTAAAACAGATTACATTGGGAGAACCAGCAGAATTTAAACCAATCTTGAACTGGTGGAAATCAGAGATAGAAAGATCCTATGTGGCTTCTGCTCAACTTAGTAGGACTTGCCTAGCAGTACAAATGCGAAGAAACAGCCTGCAAGTATTAAAATAACTTCAATAATCATGACTATCATCTTAATCTTCATCATCTGGGGGCGACCCATCCTAACAGATCCATTTCTCTGAAAGATCATTAGCCTTTCCATCCTTTTACTGAAAATGGAATAGAATTGAAAATTTACTAGCTCAGCTGGGACTCGGGAGACAAAGAATAGATGGGGGCAGGGGCAGTCAGAATTTTTACTACCGTTTCTCTGAACTACTCAAAATTTCCGCTACCAGTTCTCCAGAAGTGGTCAGAACCTGCTGAAACCCACCTCTGATCCAGATTAAATATTGGACTGCATCCCCTATCCTTTTTTTTTCCCCTAAGAGGACCTTTGGATAATAATTGGGAATTGTTTGGGGAGCACTCTATTACTGAGAGTGCCACTTTATTTTTAAGAATGCTAGCTTTGCAATTAAAAAAAAGCTTAAAACAGCATCAAGTGGACCATGGAAAAGAACATTAAATGGAGCATGGAATCTAAAAAGTGCCAAGGAAACTGTCAATAATGCCATTGGCTTTCATAGGCACCACTTTTTTTTTTAAATCAGGAAACATTCCAACTATTCCTACTATCTATACTCAGCTTTTTGGAGGATCTTGTTAAAAGGTGATGAGTCTAACTACAGTATAGAGAGTATGAGATGTCTCATTAAAACAATGACACTGGTTAATTGCTGGGCACAATATTAAGTACGGTTTATGAGCTATAAATCTCTGCACAACTTGAGGCCAGGCTATTTCTAAGACCTCATTGTATTTAGAGGAGCATTTTATTTTTATTTTATTTGTATCTGCCTTTATTATTTTTGCAAATAACTCAGGGTGGCAAATATATCCAATATACCTTCCTCCTCCTATTTTCCCCACAACAACCACCCTGTGATTGGCCCACAGTCACCCAGCTGGTTTTCATGGCTAAGGTGGACTACAACTCACAGTCTCCTGTTCTTTTGCTTGGTACCTTAACTGCTAGACCAAACTGGCCCTCGTGTTGTATTGTGTTGTGTTATGTTATGTTGAGTTACATTACATGATGTTCCTTGGGAGAGGCCTTTCTTTTGCCCTGCTTCCATGAGAAGAATGTGCAGCTTCAGCATGAACCTGGGAGTGGCCCATTTAGTAGTTGTTCCCAAGCTCTGGATTTCCTTCCCAAAGAAAATCAGATCAAGTTCTATCTTCAGTGTATTTATGTTGGCAGGCAAAAAAAAAACCTTTCCTGATTGGGCTTTATAACTTAGACTTAGTTTAACTTAGACTAACTTTAGACTTGATTTTTAACTTTAGACTTAGTTTTTAACTGGTGGCTACTGTTTTTTTTTAAAAAAAGTATGCATATTAAATATGTTTAATTTTATTTTATGTAGTAAACTCTTTTATGCACTTTGCTATTAACTGCTCTGCATAGTACTTTTGGCAAATAAGCAACAAAAGCCAACAGTACTATTTTTTTTTATTTGATTTATATGCCGCCCTTCTCCGGAGACTCAGGACAGCTTACAATGCGTTAAGCAATAGCCTTCATACTTTTGTATATTTTTTTATACAAAGTCAGCTTATTGCCCCCACAAACTGGGTCCTCAATTTACCTACCTTAGAAAGGATGGAAGACTGAGTCAACCTTGAGCCTGGCGGGATTCGATCATACTTTAATTGCAGACAGCTGGTGTTAAATTACAGAACTCTGTCTGTTGAGCTATTCATAGTTGAGCTATCATAGCTCAACTATGATATCATTATATTTTCTAAATAGAACCTTACAAATTTTGGGTTGATGCAAGAGGAACGTTTACATCACCAAGTAAAGTCTTTAGTATTACTGTATATAAAAATCACACTCCAGTTCATAAAATTCATGAAGCCCTATTATAGTTTGTTTTATTTTTGTCCGTTGTGCAAATCTGATTGTAAACTAAGTTTTATGGCTGGGTATGTTTTTGAGCCATCACTGTATGGGTGAATTTCTGTAGCAGCCTATGATGAGCCTACTATGTTCTAAGTATATTCTTCCTTTTCATGGGAAATTGAGACAAGTTCTTATTTCTCCAAGGAATGGAGGAAGCTATTTTACACAAACACTGCTGATTAGTTGTCCATATCTGTTAATAAGGACCAGTACTAAGATTGCATAGAATCATATTCCAGCCCTACTGAGCAACATTAATGACTGAAAGTGAGATTGTCTGCATGCAACACATGTAAACAATGTTGACTAGCAAAGCTGGCATAATTAGCATTAATTAGATAATCTTAAAGCTAGGAGTTTTGCAGTAATTGACTGAAAAAAAAAAGTGGTTTACATAATGACTTTTGTAAATATTTAACTCCACTGAAAAGGAAACGCAATTAACCTTTTTCACATATATGCACACCCTTACATAGATAGTGACAGTTTTTCCACTGGAGTAGAGGATAACTACTTCAAATATTTTATTTTTTAAGCTTTATCCTAGTTCCACTCCTGGCCCCAAGCTTTCACATTCTAGTATTTTAGATTTGGCCTCACTAGTGCTTCCGGGTAAATGGGTATTAAATTGAAAATCAATTAGAAAAATTGCAGCTCCTTCTTTCCCTCCCACCTCACCACCATAGCACTGTTTTAAGTTCACTAATATTTTGAGGGGTTCTGAAATGGATTAGGTTTTGCAGCTTCCCCTTTTCTCTGCATTATCTTCTCTGCCCTTTTTCTGATATGAAGGGCAGATGCCCCACTGAGCTGTAGGGAACTCCTTGCTGGGCAAGCTGTAATTATGAAGTATTTATTCAGCTGTCTTCTCTCATATGCCATCCAGTTGCACGTGGCAGCCAATCCCTCCTTTCCTTTTCTTTGGCTGCAGTACTGAGTGAGCAAACTCAAGTGCTAATTATCTCCTCCTTGAAGGAGCTGTGTAGAATACAGTACAAGCCAAGCAGTAGAGAGATTTGTGTAAACTCCAAACTGGATCTGCCGTGCAGGAGGAGAGGGAAAAAGAAACTGTTCACTCTTTAATGGCAGCCAGGTCCATTAGCTTCCAGTCTGAACATCAACAGTTTTACAGAGATTCAATTTCAATAAAAAAAAGATAGGTTTCTAGTCCTCAAAGTGGAAGAAAAACTTTAAAACATCATTGCCTTCTAGAGGACCAAGACGAGAGAGAGTTATCCGAATGGATGTCATTTTGGAGTACAAGTAGCCCTCAACTTATGATCACAATTGAGCCCAAAACTTGCCATTGCTAAGCAAGGCAGTTGTTTAGTGAGTTTTGCCCCCGTTTTATGAAAGTTAAGTAAATCACTGCAGTTGTTGGTAACACAATTGTTAAGTGAGTCCAAGTTCCCAGACTGACTTTGCTTGTCAGAAAGTCGCAAAAGGTGATCAGATGACCCCAAGACTCTGTAACTGTCATAAATACGTGCCAGTTGCTAAGCGTCTGAATTTTGATCATGTGACCATGCAATGGTCGTAAGTGTGAAAAACGGTCATAAATCACTTTTTTCAGTGCTGTTGTAATTTCAAATGGTCACTGAACAAAATGATTGTAAGTCAAGGACTTACTACCATTTGTTTAGTGACCATTCAAAATTACAACAGCACTAAAAAAAGTGATTTATGACCGTTTTTCACACTTACGACCATTGCAGCATCCCTATGGTCACGTGATCAAAAGATTACCTATAGTCTTTAGAAGAGCTTAAATGGACTCCAGAGGAGGGTAGAGGACAGGAAAACCTGGAGGAAGGTTGTCCATGGGGTCACGATGGATTGGACACGACTTCGCAACTAACAACAAGAACAGTCTTTAGAAATCTCTTATCAACTTCATTCCTAACTTCTTCCTCTCTTGCTATTACCTGTTGATATTCCTTTCCGTCCCTTTTTTTTTCCCTTCATGTCTCTCCTCAATTAGTATCATTCCAGGATATTTCCAGACAGCACATTCTGTTCACAAGGGAAGTTGCATAATGCTACCCACTAAACTGATCAAAAACTTCTCGCTGGAAAGTTGAGGCTTTCCTGATACCTGTGGATCCTTTTCAGGTCCCAGGCTGAAGTTTTATCTGTGTTTCTCCTCTGATACAAAGCTGCTTCCCCTCCCCCCCCCCCCATTTTTGTAAAGTTTCCCTTCTTCTTTTCTACTCACTGAGGCGTTCTAGCTCTCCTTTTATTTAAAATGATTTGATGCCAGACAGCATAGTGGATTGGTTTCGTCTGTCACAGCAGGCTAGAGTCAACATATTGACATTAAAGGTCACATTTTGGTCACTTATTATACCTGGCTGGCCAGGAAAATCTCGGAAGCATGATTTAGTTTCTCTCTTTCTCTTTTCAACTGCTAACCCCTCTCCTGGGGGCTGCTTCTCTTTCTAAAATTTCAGCTGTCCCCTGCAGCCTCAGACAATGCCTTTAAAAAAAGGTCAACTTGGCTGAGGGCAGTGATTTTCCTGTTACTAATCTTTAAAAGGCAGGGATTTAACTCTTCCATGGTATGGTTGTTTTATTAGTTTGTATTGAAGAGGCAGCCCCATGCATGAAAAGCAGAGGAGCACCCCAAGTGGAAAGCAAAGGCTACAAGGTGCAGGCTTAGAAAGTTACAGCTTTTCCTAATCTGAGGCCTTCCAGAAATGCTGGGTGAAAAATCCCTAAATTCCTAGACAATGGGGAAGATGGGACCCAGGGCAGGACTAAACCAATCATTTGTCTGTCTAGTTTTCCCATGAATTTCTCAGAGAATCTAACTTTCTCTGAGAATTCTATTTTCTGGGCAAATATGAACCTGCTACAACGTCTTGGTCGTTATGAGTCACTACAGTACACATGAACCCCAGAGCATTGAATCTAATCCAATCTAAACTAATCAACATAAAGTATTCGTATCAGTTTGACAGCTGAAAAGCACTACGGATGGATGGATGGAATACATATAAATGTCTGTAGACTTCCTGATGCCTTTACTGCATCCAAACGGAATTATGCAATACCTTCTGTGTCAGTCTGCCCTCAAAACAACTTAGATGCTACATTTGCATAAAATAATTGCTTGAAAAACATCTGCGGTTCATTGTTCTATGCTTTTTTATACTCTACCAGAGTATATTTATGTGAAATTCAAGCTACTGGTGTTTTCCTCTAATTACTCTAGTTACTTGAAGCCAGAATAAATAAAGGATTAGCCGATAACACAATTGTGGACAGGAGCATTCCTGTGTGGTCTTTCTGCACAGACTTGCCTAACAAAACATTTCTGCATCCGTATTTTTAGATCAGCTGTTCCTACTGGGATTTCACTGATCTCAAGTACAAGTCTGCACCCTGTTTTTAATTCATTTAGTTCCTTTATAAGGCTTCTTGAACTCTGGTGCAATCCAACTATTTTATGAGGATTAAAAAGATCATACTATATTATACTATTGCTCAAGATAAGAATTGATATTTAATGCTGGTAAGAGTAAATAAATAAGTTAAAATTTATTAGAATACCTAAAATAGAATAGACATATGACTTGCTGAAATATCTGATTTTTCCTTGCTCCCTAGTAAAGATCCTTATATCCTTATATAACGATATCGAAAGTCAATTTATAACTTTATCCTGTTCCCACAATCAAAAAAAAATTTAGCACAATAAATTTTCAACACGAAATCCTTTCGAATCAATCTCTTATCATAGATGGTGTATGAAAATTTGGGAAGCACTGCAACAGAAAATCAAGATGATATCTACAGGTCCATCTGCGATAACCAAAACAAATAAAAGAATAATTCCCAGTCAGACATCGACCACCGCATCACCGATACAACAGAAAACAATAGACACAATGCTAACTATAGAAAAAGAGAAAATGCCCTCAACATTCAATATCCAAAACATACACTCAGTCCTGGTGATGAGACAAGAGGGGATGAACAAAACACAAGAATCAATAGCCAATAACCATGAGGAAAACAGGAAGAATCACGAATAACTGAAAATGAACATAGGAGAAATAAAGGATAATCTTTAAAAAATGGATGATAAGATGGAAAAGATCCAACAAAATATTGCAAAAAATGAACAACGGCTCCAAAACATTGAAATAAAAATGGACCAAGCAGAAAAAAAATTAGATAATATGGAAAGTGATCAAATTGCATTGAATAAAGAATTAGAAGATTCAATTTCGTATTTGGAATTAGAAAAGGCATCCTTCTACCTTAGATTCCAAAATATTGCTGAGAGTAGAGAAGAGAATCTGAGAGATTTGATGGTGGGGATCCTGGCAGATGTGACCCAAAAGGATAAGGAGGATATTAATTAAGAAATCGACGAAGTCAATCGAGTATACACAAATTACACCCGGAGGAATAAACTACCAAAAGAGATCCACATTAGATTTGCGAGGAAATCGGTGAAAGAAGAAATATATAAAATAATGAGAGAGGAAGCAATTACTTACAAAGATAAAGAAATAATAACACTAAAACAAATACAGAGAAGAATAAGAGAAACAAGGAGGAATTACAATTTCTTAACAACTGAATTGAACAAGCATAAAATAATGTTCTGGTGGTTGGTACCCGAGGGAATCCTTGTTTCTTGGCAAGATAAAAAACATCGAATCAACACCTTAGAAAAGGCACAACAATTTTTCGACAGGCATTTCGTATCAGAAGAGGAACAGGAAACTGAAGTACAGCAAGATCCTATTAATAATGAGTGCCTAGCAGATGAGGTACTGAGAGAACGAGAAGGAAGAACAAGAGGGGAGAAAGAGAGAATGGAAAGAGAGGGAGCAAGGGAAAAAATATGAATTACCGACAGAAACACAAGAAGACTTAAGACAGCAAAGGAATAGAAGACTGGAATGGAGAAGGAACTAAAACTGATATCACTTAACATAAATGGCTTAAATAGCCCATCTAAAAGAACTCGGATATTTAGAAACCTACAGAAACTGAAGACAGATATCACAACATTACAAGAAGTCCACATCAAAATACAACATCAAAAACTACTAGAAAATAAACGATTGGGAACACTCTATACCGCACTAACAGAACAAAAAAAGAAAGGCATTGCAATATACATCAAAAATCACTTACAGGCAAAACAAATATTTGCAGACGAGGAGGATAGGACCCTGATGATTGAGATTAAAACAGGAATGAAAACTATATTATTAGTGTCACTATACGCGCCGAACGGAAGCCAAACTGATTATTTTTTTAAAAAATACATAATATAATAAAAGACTTGGACTATGAAAATATATGTCTCATTGGCGACTACAATGCAATTGTAGACATAGACAAAGACTATCAAAGTAGCAAAAAAAAAAACAAATCCAGGAAAAAAACACTACCGGATACATTTTATGACATGGTACAAGAATTCCAACTACAAGACGCTTGGAGGGAAATCAATCAAAATAAAAAACAATTTACATTTTATTCAAATCCGCACCAATCATGGTCTAGAATCAACATGGCCTGGATGACATCACAACTCAAGTTAGATACCAAACAGATAGAAATAGCTACAAATACATGGGCAGACCATAGTCCGATTGTAATAACATAGAAAGGCCACCAAACATGGGGAAGATGGATGTGGACAAAGACATCACAAAAGACAAACAATATGTAGAAATGATTCAAAGAGAATTGAAAATATTCTTCCAAATTAATGTAAAAGAACATACCAGTCTACAAAACCTATGGGACACAACTAAAGCCTATATAAGAGGCTTAACAATTGCTTACATAGCAAAAAAAAATAAAGATAAACAACAAACAAAAGAGAACCTACTGACCCATCTCCAACAGTATGAATCAGAATTACAGGAAGAACCGCACAATAAAGCAATTAAAGGGAAAATTGACCTTACAAGACACAAAATAAATTTAATGACAACAACTGAGATCACAAGGAAAATTAAAATGGCCAAACAAAATTATTTCGAGCACGCAAATAAAACTGGCCGGTGGCTGGCCTATAAATTCAAAAAAGAAAGAGAGAAGAAAATGATACATCAATTAAAGGACACAGACGGACAAATATACTACAATAATCAGGACAAAAAATGAATTGCAAAGGACTTCTTCCAAAACCTATATGCAAAAGATGAAATTCGGGAGGAAGACATCGTACAATATTTAGGCAAAATAAATATTCAGGAATTAAAAGAGGACCACACTGAATCACTGAATAGACCGATTTCCATGTTAGAACTAACAGAAGCAAGGAAGAAACAAAAAAACAACAGAACACCTGGACCAGATGGCATACCATCCGAATTTTACAAGACATTCTAACAATCATTAGATGATATTCTGATTCAGGTATTTAACGATGCACTCCTGGAAGCCCAAACTCCACAATCTTGGAACGAAACAATAATCACATTAATACCAAAACAGGACTTAGACCTGGCTGAAATAAGGAATTATAGGCCAATATCTCTTCTTAATGTGGATTATAAATTATTCACATCCATTATAACACAGACTGAAAAACTTCATTATCATTATATATATCCAGATCAAAATGGCTTCATCCTCAGATGACAAATTAAAAATAATACAAGGACAATCATTGATACCCTTGAATATTATGAACAACGACCAGACAAACAATTAGCATTGATTTTCCTGGATGCGCAAAAAGCATCTGACAATCTTAATTGAACATTCCTAATAACACAATTAGAAATGATGAAATTCGGAGAAAGATTTCTAAACATAATCAAAAGGATATATAATACTCAAACAGCAAAAATATTGATTAATGGAGAGACAACAGAACAATTCAATATAAAGAAAGGAGTGAGGCAAGGATGTCCCCTATCCCCCATACTGTTTATATTGACACTGGAAATACTACTGAAAGAAATTAGGGAAGATAAAAAAAATAACGGGACTAAAGATAAAAAACCAGGAATTCAAACTGCAAGCATTTGCAGATGACATAGTACTTATCCTAGAAAAACCACTACAATCAGGACCTAAATTATTGATCAAAATAGAACAATATGGGGAAGTGGCAGGGCTGAAAATTAACAAACAAAAAACCCAAATGTTAACCAAGAATCTTACCATAAACCAAGAGAAAGAAATGGAAAACACGCTAGGAATACAAACAGCAAAGAAAGTAAAAAACCTAGGAATCTGGCTTACCAATAGAATATCAACTCTTAAAGAAAATAATTACAATAAATTGGCCAAACAAATAGAAAAAGATTTACAACTTTGGACTAAATTACAGCTATCATTCCTAGGTAAAATTGCCTCCATTAAGATGAACATCCTCCCAAGGATGCTATATCTATTCCAGGTGATACCAACAAACCCAGGAAAAACCTATTTCAAAGATCTGGATAAGATGATATTAAAGTATATCTGGCAGGGGAAGAAGCACGAGTCAAACTGAAACACCTACAGGACAAACGAGATAGAGGAGGAATGGGGCTCCCAGATTGGCAAATTTACTACAAAGCATCAACATTAACTTGGATCAAAGAGTGGATTGAGCTCAAAAACAAACGTATACTAACATTAGAAGGTTTTGATTTGACGAAAGGATGGCAGGCATATCTGTGGGAAGAGAAACCTAAAAAACATGAACAATTCTGAAGGCATATGGTAAGAGACACACTACTAAAAACTTGGACTGAAGTTAGGAAAAACCATTACGACAGCATCCCACGGTGGATCTCAACAATGGAAGCACAAATATATCCAAATACCATGGACACAAATAAAATGAAGACGTATCAAGATCTCTTAAACGAGGAGGGGAAATTAAAAACCAGAGAAGAATTAAAAGAACAAGGTGTGGAAATTGACTGGTGGCCATACTTACAACTAAAATCCAGATACAAATCAGACATGGAGAAATATGGAATTCAAAAAGAACCAAACGATTTGGATAAAATATTATTGGGCCCAAATGAGAAACTAATAACCAAAATTTACAATTTTTTACTTACATATAAATTAGAAGAGGAAATAGTAAAAGAAAACATGATCACATGGGCGAAGAACTTTGGATATAGTATTGAACTAACCAAATGGGAAAAATTATGGAAAGTTAATAGTAAATTGACACTATCAGTATCATATAAAGAAAATGCTTACAAAATGTTTTATAGATGGCACCTCCCCCCAGCACGGATTTCAAAAATGTTCCCCAATACTTCACCACTGTGTTGGAAATGCAAAAAACAAAAAGGGACATACTACCACATGTGGTGGTTATGCCCAAAAGCAAAACGATTTTGGAATAAAATCAAAACCCAATTGGAAGAAATAACAGCACAAAAAATACCATTAAAACCAGAAACATATTTCTTAGGTATATTCACTAAAAATTAGGAAAAAGAAACAATATATTTAATCACACACGTTTTGACCACAGCTTGAATCATCTTCGCACAGAATTGGAAATTACAAGAAATCCCAACGCAAGATAAATTAATATTGAAAGTAATGGAATGTGCCGAGATGGACAAACTCACCAAAGAACTCCAAGAAAAGGAAGAATCTGAATACTACCTGGTTTGGGAAAAATGGTATCAATGGTTGGAGAAAAAGAAAACAAAGGAAAGACGACCCTAAAAACTTGAACTAATTCATGTACCAAATGAGAGATATTAGAGTTAAAATAGAACTTAAAAATATTGTTATATAAGGAGAGATGTGCATAGAGATATTGAGAAATGTAAGTTACCGATGTACTATCTTAAGAAATAAGACATTAAGTTTAAATGTTGTATATGTAATGTATTGTTTTACTTGTATTTTTTCTTTTTCTGTGTGTGTATGTTTTTTAAATAATAAAAAAAAAGATCATACTATATCTACTTGAATATAAGTTCATTCACCAATAAATCAAGCCTTGAATTTTTAACCAAAATACCATGAAAAATTGCACCACTCACAGATAAACTGACCCACATTGTTCATGGTATTTTGGTTAAAAATTCAAGGGTCTGCTACCAACAAATATATACATATGAAATACAGATACTTTTACAAAGCATTATTGTATTTGCCCATAAATAAGCCCATCCAGATAATGTGAACCCAATTTTTGAAGTGCATTTTGGCACTTAAAATTATCAGCTTAACCATAAATATGTATGTAATATATTTTTATTGATTTTTTTTAAAAAAAAGATAAAACCAATGCAAACTAAGGAAGAAAAAAAGAAAAAAAGAAGAAAGCAAAAAAGAAAAGAAAAAAGCTGAAGAAAAATAGAAAAGAAAGAAAAAAAGAGGCAAAGAAGTGGCTTCCGATATTCTTCACAGCAGATTTAAGTACAGATATGTTTTAACCTCTGCCTCTAAAGTTACATCATAATTCCCCCTCTCTATAATCTGGAGATTGTCATTGTCCAATCTATAGATTAGGATTGGTGACACATAGAAAAACAACAGGTCTTTCTTTTGGAAGCTTTCAATTAAAAGAAATATCAGGAGGTATCAGAGTAAGATTGCTTCACCTTTTGAACAAGACAGTGAGAAAATTGTTTCACTCATTTCAGGCAGACTGGAGGCTTTTCTTTTATTACTTCCACAATGGCAAAGGTTAATTTATTGATCAGAAGAGACAACCCCATTGCAATAATCAAAATTAATTCATGTCTCTGGGTACACAGGGCACAGATGGCAAGGAGGGGGGACAGAAATTGGAGACAAAAGAGACAATCAGCAAAATATATTATCCTGAAGGTGAATATAAAACAAAACAAAACAAAAATTTAAATCCACTAAGAAATATACTTCTCACATTGGAAGAAGAAAAGGAGCTGCTAAATTAATTTTTATTTCTTCTTTCATTCAATTGTAGCCAGTTCTCAGAGATTGCCCTGCAGTTTTCTTGGCAAGAAGTGGTTTGCTATTGCCTGCTTCTTAGGGCTGAGAGAAAGTGTCTGGCCCAAGTTCACCCAGCTGGTCTGTACCATGTACTCATGGTCTCCCAGTTTCTATCCTGATGTCTTAACGAATGGTTAAGTGAGACTCTAAATGGTTAACTGGCTCTCTAATTTTTTTTTATTATTATTTTATTTATATGCCGCCCTTCTCCGGAGACTCAGGGTGGCTTACAATGCGTTAAGCAATAGCCTTCATACTTTTGTATATTTTATACAAAGTCAGCTTATTACCCCCACAAACTGGGTCCTCAATTTACCTACCTTAGAAAGGATGGAAGGCTGAGTCAACCTTGAGCCTGGTGAGATTCAAACTTACAGTAATTGCAAACAGCTGGTGTTAATCACAATGCTATCAGTCTGCTGAGCCACCAGGCCCTAAATTAAATATAATTTTATCTCACTCCCCGAGAAAAAAAGATCTGGGGATGGGATCAGGTAGTTAAATTACAGATCATAGATTTTCCATAATAAATATATTCTAGGTTCCCATAAATCTTTGGTCTTTTCTGTCAATTTAGCATTCCAAGAAAGCTTAGCTTGATGAATTTCAAGCTAAGAAGCTCCAAAAGGAAAGTTAAAAAAAAGATACAAAGAAGTGGCTTCTTCACAGAAATTATAAGTACAATTACATTTTAACCTCTCTCTCTAAAGTTACATTGTGATACCTTCAGGGACAAAGGATTCAAGGAGACCTCCTATGATCATATGATGTTGGGATCTCAGTGGTGGCCAGATTTCAATCTTTCAAGTGTGAGGGCTTTTCTTTTATTTTGGAGAACTGATTGCTTATATTGGAGAAAATTAATGAATGAAACACAGAAGCTATCATTAGTTCTTTATCTTTATTTCTGGGAAGTCACCTCTATCAGACTTCTGTTCTCTATCAACCATTTAATCAGAGTATGGGAAGAAGAGCAAGAGAGACAAACGCCTTTATAACCCCAAGAATGTGGTAATAACAGAGTTCTTTATTTTTCTTTTCTTTTCCGCCTTTTTAGAAGTCTGTAACTTAGTGCCTTCCAGATATGTTGGGAGCACAACTCCTGAGAATTATAATCCCTTGGGAAAGGCTGTTTAAAATTATAAATGCAGGAACCTTAAAAAAAAAAAACTGAACTTCACTCAGAGCTTTTCTAATTGGTGAGAGAATGAATAAATGTTTTAAACAAGCCATCCCACTCATAAAACAACTTTCTTTTCAACTTTCCCTCTGATTGAAATCACCTTTGTTCCATACAATTCAATTGGAGTTTCTGTAAATGAAATTTGCATGTAACCCTGAAGCGGCTGGAAAGCCGGCAGCCCAGGTTCAAGACCCAAGCTCTACGTAACAGGTGAGCTCGCGTGTTGCTCCAACTCCTGCCAATCTAGCAGTTCGAAAGTAGGTAAAAGCAAATAGATAAATAGGTACCACTTTGGTGGGAAGATAACAGTGCTCTGTGATGTCATGCTGGCCACATGACTATGGAAATGTCTTCAGACAGCATTGGCTTAATGGCCTTGAAATGGAGATGAGCACCGCCCCCTATATTTGGCAATGACTAGTGAGCAAAATCTTCAAGGAGTTCTTTCTTTACATGTAATCCTAACTATATACTGATTTCTGCATTCTAAAAGAATATGTCCAGAATAGAAATTGAAAACTAGCTTTTATAGAAAAAAAATGTTTGCCTGGAAGAACAAGTTAAATTACGAAGTGAGCCAGCAAATGTCTGGAAAAGAAAAAAAGAAAAGAAAAGGATTGCTATAAGAACTGGTTCCTAAATCTATATATGGTACCTTATTTATTTATTTTATTTTATTTTTTAATTTATATGCTGCCCTTCTCCGGAGACGCAGGGTGGCTTACAAGGCATTAAGCAACAGCCTTCATACTGTGTATATTTTACACAAAGTCAGCTTATTGCCCCCACAAACTGGGTCCTCATTTTCCCTACCTTAGAAAGGATGGAAGGCTGAGTCAACCTTGAGCCTGGTGAGAATTGAACTCGCAGTAATTGCAGGCAGCTGGAAGCTAAATACTACCTTTAACAGTAGCATTAGTCTGCTGTGCCACTCAGGCTCTTTAAGTGTATGCAAGGCACATTAAAAGCCAAACTTAGAACTTGCTCAAATGCAGATAGATAGCAATGAAGCCTTAGAATGTGTTTGTAAGAAAATGGCTGTCTTGATTGTGTGTCCAAAATAATCTCATTTAATTCATTTGAAGACAGATCTTTTTGGGTGGACTGTGGTAGTAGTGGTATCTCCTTATACTTTTCTCCTCCCAAAATGTCAAACATTAAGAGAATAAAACTGAGATAAGATGCCATAGCTTTGCCCCTTCTGCAGCATTCACATGTCACGTGCGTCCCTTTTCCTAAATAACAATGCAAAGAAAAGAGCAGAGAAATTCCTAGAGGGAGAATCTCAAATTAGAGAGAGCTGATGATAAAAGACTCGGATGGAGTGTCCATCCATTGCAATAAGAAAGTAGAGAGTCCCAATATACAGGACAAGCTTTGGCCATCTACAGAGTTCACTGTTAAGGCCTATTGAAAGTTACTATGTTTTAGGACAAGAAAGTAATAGAAAACCACATTAGAACGTGTACTAGGAGTGTGTGGCTTTAGCCCAGTGAAGGTAGTTAAGTTAAGTTTATTTATTTATTTTTTTTAAAATTTTGATTTATATGCCGCCCTTCTCCGGAGACTCAGGGCGGCTTACAATGCGTTAAGCAATAGCCTTCATATTTTTGTATATTTTATACAAAGTCAGTTTATTGCCCCCACAAACTGGGTCCTCAATTTACCCACCTTAGAAACGATGGAAGGTTGAGTCGACCTTGAGCCTGGTGAGAATTGAACTCGCAGTAATTGCAGGCAGCTGGATGTTAAATGCTGCCTTAGTAGGAGGCATTAGCCTCCTACGCCACTCAGGCTATTTATTTTTCAAGCATATATAAGATTACAGGAAAAAAGTATAAATATAATTTGAATACATGAAAAGAGTAAGTAAAAAGGAATATTAGGACAGGAACGGTAGGCACGCTGGTGCACTTATGCACGCCCCTTACAGACCTCTTAGGAATGGGGTGAGGTCAACAGTAGACAATTTAAGATTAAAGTTTTGGGGGTTGGGGAAGAAACTACAGAGTCAGGTAGTGCATTCCTATTTTTAAAAAAGAAAAAAATAAGAAACATGTGTTTTAGTAGGAAGCCCCAACTGTTTAAAAGCAGACTTGTGAGAGACACAAAGGAGCAAAGAAAGCATTTCCTTATATTCAGACATATGAACTGAAGCACTAGACAGCCTCAGAAACGATTCAATGAACTAGCTGCTAGAACAATAGAATAAACTGAAACCAAGGTTTGGATATTACACTGTATTCTGAAGTCAAACAGCTGGAACAAGGGCTGAAGCTCCACCTGGTGGCCTGACTGAGAATTACCAATGCAATGCAATAAAGTCTTGCTCAGATCCAGGTAGTTCCTGAATACATCGATACCGTTTTCTTAGCAACAACAAAGAAATCATTTGACATTGGCTTCTTCTGTTTTAGGTTTTTTTTTTTTACTTTCCTGTCTTGCCTACAGCTACTCTTTCCCATATTTGGCAAACAAAAGGAAACACCCTGGCATACTCTTCTTCTAATCTGTTCTCTATGACACCATTCCTTAACTGAATCAGAACTGGTTGCATTTTGTTCTTTTTTAGAAGGTACATTTTTGGACATACCAGTGACCCCAGAGAGAAATGAGACCCTAAAAAGTAAAAAAAAAAAAAAAAAAACTAGGCCAAATGGGAAGGAATTTTACATAAATAGAAGCTGGCATCATAGCTACCCATGGCCGTTGCAACATAAGTTTTAGCAATCAAGTGCCCTCCAGGTGTATCTTATTCAGTATCATATGTACTATCATATCCCATTGAAAGAGCCCCTTCTTCCACTATCTTTAAACCTTGCAAATTCAAAAAGGAACTGTATTTCTTCCAGTTTGTTTTTCCCTACATTGAGAGATGACTCTCCCCTCTCTTGCATTATTGTAATTTGATACCAGATCTGCTACACAGCAGATAAGGGGGAGGTAGATAAGACTATGGAGGGAAGCATCAGGAGGAACATAGCCTTGGTCTAAGGCAGGAGTCTCCAAACTTGGCAACTGTTCTGACCTAGGCTTCCTTAGAAAGTATAAAGCACAATCTTAGTCCTGCAAAACATCTTTTATTTATAAAACTGTAAATTACTTTCAAATACAGTCCACAAGGCTTGATAAACAGTCTTTCAGAGGAAGGTTATCAACACCCATCTATCTTAGGTGGAACACTGCTAGAGAGCTAATTTCCAGATGCAGGGCAAGGCCAAACTTGAGTCACAGAGTCACAAATAGAATTTTCAAATATTGAATCGGCCAGATGAATTAATTTGCTTCTTGCAAAAGTTCACTTGTCTTTTATGTCTTATGGGAGGGGCCAATCATCTCCAAGCCTTACTCCCAAGTCAACCCTGTTTTCTTAATTGTTCCTGTCTTCTGGCAGCTCTGCGCATGTGCACACTGGGAACAGGCTCCTGCAGTTTTTCTGCCTTGCTGCTGTCTGACTCCAGAGGCTGCACTTAACTATCAGATGGTCTTGGCTCCCTCTCTGCCTCAATGCAGAGCCCTTGTCTGAGCTTTCCCCAGCCCCCAACCTCCTCACTGTCCAACTCTGCTGCCAGCTCCGCTGACTGCTGACGGGCCACAACAGCAATGTTAAGACTTGTGGACTTTAACTCCCAGAATTTCTTAGCCAGCCATGCCGGCTGGGGAATTCTGACAGTTGAAGTCCACAAGACTTAACATCACCAAATTTGGAGAGCCCTGATCTAAGGAAAAACTTTAGACCATGTAAAAGTTTTTTTATGTCAAGCAGCACATAGTACATTGTTGCCCTCTCTTCCCATGGTGGAACTCTTGCTCTTTTGATCTTGAACTACTAACTCTCTGGTGATGGGAAGTTAGAAGGCAAAGAAGCTGGGGTTGAGCATGCCATACCTGAGTGGTTGAATAGAGGTTTTGCTATCAGGAGCCAGGCTAGGCAAGACTCCTGTCCTGGATGGTTTAGAAACCATGGAAGCCATCTTCAATCTGACTAGGCCACCTCCTAAAAGAATATCCTAGCAACCATCAGACTTTGCCTAGCCAGCCCCAGCACCCTGCAACATTTTTTCTCAAGGGTAGAGCTAATTGTAGCATAAGAGGTCCAAAAAGTTGTGTCTCCTCATGTAGCTGCAGGCTTCTGAATATTACTCAAGCAGTATAAGATAGAACAGTGCCAAAACAGATTAAAAACAGCTTGGGCTATATACCAAATGCATTCTTTCTACTAAGCAGACCTCTAAAATAAGTCTCTGAGTTTGGAAATCTCTATCCAGAGATAGAGCCAAACCGTAATAAAAGGCTACAAGGTCCATCTATCATTTAAAAAACTTTAACATTCTTATTAAGGATCCCCTGCTAAGCCCCTAAAGGTGTTTCAGAGAACCCATGTGTTGTGGCCCCTCCAGCAGCCAAATCAGAGGAGGAGGTGTGGTAGTCAGGGTCAGCATCAAGGAACCCTGAGAGCTCCGAGAGGGAAGAGGGAATGGAGTGGGCAGAGAGAGAGACAGAGGCAGAGCCTGGGCCGTCCGTCAGCCCTCAGATGGAGAGTCAACAACCCCCAGGTCTGGAGGTGGCTGATGAGGAAGAGGAGGAACAGCTGGGTCCAGTGCCTGACGTGTGGATTCGCAGAAGGCAGAGAAGAGAAGAGCAGTGGAAATCCATGGGCCGATCCTTGGGAAGGAAGAGCCACCACAGCTAGCAAAGCTCCACCCAAGCTCAGGGGATAAAAGACAGGGGATGGAGATGAATAGATGTGGCAGACAACTATTCATTTCCCAGCCAGCCGGTCTTGTTAGCCTGCGTTGAGAGAGAAACTTTTTGCCAGGGCTGCTGGCACTTCTAATAAAGGAATCTTTTAGTTAACTTCAGAGGGTTTGTCACGTTCGGGGAGCTGGGTCAGAACACCACGCTCATCAAAATGTGGTTACAATCAACTTCATTATCCTGACCACGGTACAGATTTGCTGGGGCTTCTCCAACATCTGGAGAATCTTAGATTCCTAGGGTTTAAAAATAAACACTGTTTGTTGCAATGTTTTACTAGGGCTGCAGTGAGGCCTAGCCCTGGTTTCAGTTCTGGATTTTTGTAACTGTTCTGTATGATGTAGAGCTAGAAAGGCTGGAAGCTATCTACCCTATATAGAACTATTA
The DNA here is from genome assembly GCA_022577455.1 of Arizona elegans. Taxonomy (NCBI): domain Eukaryota; kingdom Metazoa; phylum Chordata; class Lepidosauria; order Squamata; family Colubridae; genus Arizona; species Arizona elegans. The sequence goes on along the minus strand of JAKOOJ010000002.1, from coordinate 103,735,118 downwards.
TTTTATTCATCTGGAAATACGTTGAGAGGTGGGACAGGTTTCTGATTGGCAGCTCATGACAATCTATGATGATCTTCAAAGTCTTTTAAAGAACCTGTTTCCAACTTGGGAAGAGGAAGAGCCACACAAAGTATTTCAAGGGCAAAGAATGGAATTAGATGAAATGGGTATGAAATCGAGACTTTGAAGATGATGGCAACAGAATTATGTTTGTGAGGTGGCCTTTAAACCATTCCTGAAAATAAAACACAAATAATTCCTTACACTTGTTTAGTCATTATTCAAGGAAGATTTAAGTACAGTTTGCTATTTATATATACCTCCAAGGAGTCACAGTGTAGCACAAGCAATGAGAACTCCAGAAGTTTGAGATATCAGGAGTGAGCAAGTTACAGGGAATGTCCCTGAGTCCTAATCAGGGACATTCCTAACAAGACCCAGCTCTCATTTTTTTTTGTTTTTGCAGATAGTATTTCCAAGTATATCCCAATCCCTAAAAGTATAAAGAGGATGCCCATCTCTGTATTTTATTTCCTTTTTCAAAAAGCAAGCTACTATTGAATGTTGTTTTGGTTAGGTTTTAAGCCAGCGGTCCACAACCTTTCCAGGTTGGTGGATCAGTGTGGGGGACAGCTCCATGCAAGCAGCAACTCACACAAATGGAACTGCATGCATGCACTTGCCCGCCACTCAAGCAAATGAAGCACCCATCATTTTTGCAGCCTGTTTCCAAACTGGGCCAGAGCCCAGAGATTGGGAACCCTTGTTTTAAGCAATGCAGGCATACAGCAAGAGTCAAGAGAAGATGACAGGACATAAAGGTCAAGAGGAACAAGCAAAAAAAGAGAAATGCTATGAGAAGAGCCCAATTATGGGTACTTGAGTATGCCACAATGTCGTTTTGTTGGGTTTGGTTTAATGCAGGGATGGGTTCTACTTACCTTTACTACCGGTTCGCAACAGGATTGCGTGCACTCATGTGCAGAAGCTTCTGCGCATGCGCAGATTACCAATGATGACATCCGGGTGGTGGGCAGGGCCTCCCGCCAGTTTTACTACCGGTTCTTGTGAACCAGTCCAAACCGGGGGCAACCCACCACTGGTTTAATAGGTCTCATGAATTCATCCACTCTTTTTCGAAAAACATGGGGATGTGACTTATCATGCCATGTGAACATATTTATCACCTGGCTGGAGGGCGCATGCGCGCTGGAGCTGAGCTCGCGTGCCCAATGATATGGCTACCCGTGCCACCTGTGGCATGCATGTCATAGATTTGCCATCATAGGATTAGACATACCCAGTTTCTGCAACCATTCTTTAAATGTTTTAGCCTCCAGCCCTCTAATCATTTTTGTTGCTCTTCACTGTACTCTTTCCACACAGATACTATCACATCTGAAAATAGTTACAATGCATGCATGCGTGATTTTAGCAAAACATTCAAAAAGCCACTGAGAAGTGGAAATGTGAAAGTACAGCGAATGGTTTGGGGAGAATGTCTTAAGTGCAGGATTCTGTCCCATACTTATTAAACAAAAGGAATCTGCTATGGCAACTGTTGCTTGGCTACTTCATTCAGGGACATTCTACAGCACAAGCCCCCAGGAAGGAGAGAGGACTGTCTAGGAAAAAAATGCAGAGTGATAGATCAAATATTCTATTGCAGCAAACACAGCAAAGAGCCTTGTGGCGCTTTAAAGAGCAACAAACTGATTGATTCATGCACTCCAGACCTCATTGTGATGCACAAAGTGCTATCCTCAATTAGAAATACATATGACTGGACCATTCTTAAAACTCATGATTGGTTGATGGAACTATAAACAATGAGATCAGAGCAGGGGTGAAATCTACTTACCTTCCCTAACAGTTCAGAAGTGCATGCGCCGCGCGGGGGCGCTCGCTCCACTTGTGCACACACATGCGTTGCATCCGTCACATGCGCAAGCGGACCCTCTGTGCATGCGCAAACCCTTCTGCACATGCACAGAGGGTAAAAAGCAGGAAGTAACCTGGTTAAAACCAGGAAGTAACAATGACTGGGCGGGTGGGCGGAGTCTCGCACTGCCATCGCTACCGGTTCTCCGAACTACTCGCTGCCATCATTACCGGTTCGGCCGAACCGGTCCAAACCGGTAGTATTTCACCCCTGGATCAGACGGAAATGCAGAAAGCATATTTAAAGGTATTTATATAGTAATAACAGCGTCCATTCCAAAACACATTTCTCTATCAACATATCGGTATATTTTAGATGCTTTAGGTGGCAGTAGTAGTTGAAAGCAAGCCATGTTTAATTGTTCTCTGTTCTGGGTCCATTTTGCAGTACGATAGCTTATTCCTGGATGCTACATAGTCTGTGGATATTTTTTCCCACTTTGATGTGGGTAAATTAGATGGTTTGAGTCATAGGCATCCACAACTAACCACGATGCAGGCAGTGGCAATGTGATTTAAACCCCTTATATACATACATCTGACACAAGGACATAAATTGCAGGTTTTGCATCATGATATTGCCATGCACATTTTGTTCCTTTCTCCCCACATGCCTCACATCCATCTAAGGCAGGGATGGCTAACCTTTTTGCCATCGCATGCCAAAAGCGGGGAGAGTGTGTGGGGGTCGTGTGCGTGTGTACCCACACCCATAATGCAATGCTTCCCCCGCCCCCCTGCACATGTGCACACGTGTGCACGAAGCGAACCAGTGGTAACACCGGTTGAAACCCACATAACATGGGTCCTTGGGTGCCAATTGCAATCCTTTGGGCGAAAATTGCTTGGAACTCCAGACACTTTCTGGGAAGATGTATCTGCCCATACTGGTTACCTAAAAGACAATAGCCTTCTGTTGTGCCATAAATTATGCTTCTTCTCTTATAGTTTAAGCAAGGCAATATTTTCCCCAAAGTTCTGTTCAAAATGTTAAAAGATAGCAATTAAAAATTTGTCTCTGGCTGAGAGGAGAAATATAATTAGCCATCAAGTTAACACTTAACACCAACTGTATCATCAAAGCAAACAAACAAAAAGCAACAGGGCTGCTCATGTTAAGAACTCTTCAAACCTCCAGATTAAACCTTTCTAAACTTCAGCGTACAACTATTGCAATGCAAAGAGACAAAACAAGCCTTTTCTTTGTAAAATCTCCCCTCACCCTTCACACACAGGAGTCTCGAAAGATCAGTTGACAAAATATACCTTCTTTACATTTTCCCTCTCGACAAGCTCTGAAGCTGAATAATGGTGGGAAATTCATACATACCCCTCCCTGGTTTTGTCTCAAACACTTCAGTATCTTCACTGGTCAAAAAACACGTACGGTAGTGACCAAAATTGTGGAAATCTTTTGGGAAAAGTGTATTTTCTAAAACTAGCTAATAACATCACAAATAGTACAATAAAATTATATATCAATGGAAAGATAATTTAATCAAGAATGTAATGCAATAACTTTTATGAAGGATTTGCTATTAGAATAGCAGTTACAGTATAAAGAAGAAAAGTGAAACAAGTAGAAAAAAATAGATGTACAAAAATTATCACTATAGAAAAAATGAGATATACAAAAATTATCTAGTCAATTAATACTTAGTTGGGTAACCTTTAGCATAGGGGTAGGTTCTACTTACCTTTACTACTGGTTTGCAATGGAAGCACGCAAACACATGCTTCTGTACATAAGCTTTTGCGCATGTATCATCACCCATGATGATGTTGTGGTGGGTGGGCGGAGTCTCCCACCGGTTTTACTACCAGTTCTATAGAACTGGACTGAACTGGGGGCAACCCATCACTGCTTTAGCATGAATTGCAGCCTTAAAACATCTTCCCATGGAGTGAACCAGGGGTGAAATGCTCCCGGTTCAGACCGGCTCGGGCAAGTAGGTAGCGATGGCAGTGGGCAGTTCGGAGAACCGGTAGCAAAAATCCCTGCCCCCGCCCCCCATGCCCAGCTGAGCCACGCAATCATCAGAGGCTTTTTTTTCTTTTAAATGCCTCTGACAAGCCAAGCTCTGACGATCCCAGCTGAGTTGCCTGCCGATCAGGCAACTCAGCTTGGATTGTCAGAGCCATTTAAAAGAAAAAAAGTTTTTTTTTTCTTTTAAATGGCTCCGATGATCCAAGCTCTGACAATCCCAGCTGAGTTGCCTGATTGGCAGAGGGTTTTTTAAAAACCCTCTGACAATCAGGCAACTCAGCTGGGATCGTCAGAGACTTTTTAAAGCATTTTTAACATGGTTTTACATGTAAAAAATGGTTTTAAAAGTAAAAAAAAAAATTGACCACGCCCACCCAGTCTTGTTAACCCCCCCCCCACTAAACCACGCCCACAGAACCGATAGTAACAAATTTTAGATTTCACCACTGGAGTGAAACAAATCTTTTAGATTCACAGCTGTTATAATATGAAACCAAGACTGAATGGTTGCTTCTATTAACTGGGTTTTATTGCTGGGTTGCTTCTGACCAACAAGTCTCTTTAGTCGGCTCTATAGATTTTCAATTGGTTAAGGTCTGTGCTATTCCCAGGCCATTCCAGCAGTGGAATATGATTATCTTGAAACTCCCCCCCAAAAAATGGTTTTATTAGCCATCAAACCTCAAAAATACACTTTTCCCAAATGGTTTCCACACTTTTGGCCACTACCGTAACAAGTGTTACTGACTGCTCTTTGTTCAGCCTTGGAGATGATAGACTTGAATCACCAAATCCCAGCAGTGAAAAGAAAACCAAACCAGGGATTGGCATAATTATGCAGCAGGTCATAATTTCAGAGATGGATATCTCAGCTACACCCATGACTGAAAGAAAGAACTATAGGTAGTCCTTGCCCACGTGTAGAAAGCAGTATTTCTTTGCTGTGAAAGTAACTCCAGGAAATTGATTTCAGCTGCTGGCATTGTCATGCAGGTGTGAAATTCACTTACCTTCCCTACTGGTTCGGAAATGTGCATGTGCCATCATCCACGCATGTACAAAGCCTTCTGCACATGCACAGAGGCTTAAAATCACGCAAAAAAGTAACATCATGATATCCGTGTGGGTTGGTGGAGCCTCCCACAGCTGCCACTACCGGTTCGCTCAAGCTGGATAAAACCAGCTGAATTTCACCCCTGTTGTCATGTATATAAACCATCATGGCACAACTTTCCAGTTCCAAGTGAAAATTCCAACCATAGATATCTACCATAGTTTAAAACATTAAGTTGCAAATAAATTCACTAATAACAAGCAGTCAGTTGACCAAACCAATGTAAAGTAGTATTTCTTTAAAAAAAAAATAGTATGAAACAACAGAACAGTTTTAAAAATTTTAAAAGGTTGTCCCCAACAAAAGAACATTCCAAAAGCCAAGCAGTTCAAGGACCACCAACAGACAATAGAGGCATGTTCTGAAGGTTAGAGGTGAAAAAGAAAGATAGCCACCAAATTTCTTCAGAAAGACGACTCCATTTGCTGAAAAATATTTCACAGAATATTTCAAATACCTCAGGCAGTAATACAAAGTAAGAGCCTCCTCTGAAGATGTAAACAGGTACATAGAATTGTCAGGATCTCTTGATCCCAAATGAGTTGGTTCAGGAGCAAATCAAGAGCCAGTGAAGCTGATCCCATCTTGGTATTGCTTCTATCAACACTCTTACTCAGGGTTGTCAAACTCACATAGTCACGGCAGCGTCATGTGACGTATCAGGACTTTCCCCCTCCCCCCCGCTAGACTGGACATGGGCATGGCCAGCACGTGACGCATCTGCCCCGCGGGCCGGAAGTTTAACAGCCCTGCTCTAACTATTGCATTCTTTACCTGTTGAAGTTTCCAAATACATTTCTCACATAGCTCTTCACAAATTACTTTATCACCAGGCCAGCTGCATGCAGAACTGGATGAGTACTTAATTTTGAAGCATCCCCTCAGCTAACCAGCATGTATCTGGGGTATCTAAATTTGGTTCCATATTTAGTTCATTGCTTATTCCTTCTGATGAAATATTTTGCTATTAAACAAAGCCAGTTTGAGTAAACCTTGATGCTGAGGTTAAAGCTACTAAAATCCTAAGGATTAAATATAAAGGACATAGGCATATCAATACAATTCTGTATGGTGGAAATTTTGATCTTGCTCTAAATTACCAGCATTTTACTGGTAGTCTTTAAGCTACAACCATTTGTTCAGACCTAGGGAAGAAGGCCAGAAGCCAGCAGCAGCTGCCTTGTGAATGACCAGGCTGGGCCCACCTTGTCAGCAGTAGTACTAAGAAGAGCGTGAAAGACAGTGGGATGGCAGAGTGCAGAGCTTCAGAGGCCTCTGAGTGCAAGGTAGTGAGGGTGGCTACAGCTGGAGCTTCACGCAGCACTATTGGACCAAACTGGGGCTTCCCAGGGCAACCATAGCTTCACACTGTGGCCGCAAGCCAGGGTGGGGCATCTGGGACAGTGTACTACTCTGCAGTTCAGGGGCTTCTTGCATCCCCAGAACCTCAGCACCGCCAAGAACCCCTTGAATCCCACATTTCTGAGGCTGCTTGCCACCCTGCAAGACAACCAAAAAGTCCGAAATAGGCCTCTCAGGCTTTTGGGGGGAATTGGAGGCAGTCCAATTGCCTTGAAAGAACTGAGGTTCCAGCTTGGAAAGAACAAGCCATGAAAGACTTGGATCGGAATAGGTCCTCAGCTAGCCCCTGGTAGGAGACAGATAACAATTGCAGCGGGGAGTGCTGGGATTACCTTCACTAAATGATACAGTCCTGTAGCATGAAGCCTTACAATTCCATCACTTAGCCATGGAAATTTCAGTCCCAATTAAGATTGCAATAAAATACTATGGACAATCAATGACCAGCAGAGGGCTCCAGAGAGCTTTTTAGAGGTCTCAAAAAGCACATTTAGACTAGGAAGTAACACTGCCTGTCCATCTATCTAGGACAAAAACTATGGCAAATCCCTTCCATATTACGGCTAAGAAAATTATATTGATGTGTCTATGAAACCCACCAGGTGACAAGTTAAGCTTGAAGGAAACTTAAGATAATCAAAGATTTATATTAGACCTTCTGCTACTGATTAAGTGTTAATGTGGATCAACCAAGCATTGTCTGCCCCACAACAGTTTTCACAGACAGAAATGAGGAAATGTGTATGGACAAAAAGACAGTCTCCTTCCACAAAAGCAGAATGCATTCCTTTGCTCCAAATGATGAAAACAGTGTTGTGCCATTGCAATGTGAGCTCCATTCCCTTTCAACAGTTTTGCAACATCACCATCCCCAGCAGATACACCTGGAAAAGACTTCAACCTAAAGACACACATTCCTTTCAAAGCAGCAAGTAACATCTTAATGGTGCTCATTCTTCACTCTGCTGCTTTTGAGCTGGGTAACTCTGCATCCAAGATCCATTGACTGATGGAGTCTCTGCCACGGATGTGGGAGAGGTGATCTGTCCCATTCCATAGGCATTAGTTGTGCCTTCAGGAGGAAGCCCATTGGGTATATACCTCCTGCAAGGTGAAGACTCTTTTAACAGGACATTATGGAAGTGAGGAAGATAAATAAATAAATCAGGCCATCTCATTTTCCCAAGAGTTGCCCAAGGCTCCTAGCTACAGCTCTTTGAAGCTAATGCAACTAATTCCTCCTGAAATTAGTTTTAGTGGTAGAGGGAATTCCAGAAAAATAAAGCACAAAAAGCTGAAAAGCCTGGTGGCATTAGCACCGCTCCTGTTTGCTTTAGTGAGTATCATATGTTCTGGCATTAGAAATAGAAGCTCAAAACAAGGCTGACCTTGTATGAGCTATGAAGGAAAGCAAGATCTGGCCTGGTTAATACCTGAATGGGAATGTAATAGGCAATTCCAGGACCGTAGTCTACATCTGAAATCTTCACCAAATCTGTTAGGACAATATTAATGGTAGCAGCATTTTTAGAGTACTTGGCATTTTCTGTTACCTGAAAGGTTTTTCTTTATAAAATAATTTTATTTGCCCCATTTTAACATTCTGACTTCTATCTATGTGTTTCATAATAGCCCACTAAAATTTCTTAGACTGTGCCATTTTTACATTCTGTGTGGTCAGCTTGCAGTTTCCATATTGGTATATTATTAAACTTGTAGTGTTTTGTTTTGATATTTTTTATAAGGTCCCAAGGACCTATTTTGTAAGCTCAGTGCCTTTTTCAACTCTTCAAAGCAGTTGGAGCTCCAGCCCCTAGACTGTCTAGTGATCAGCCAGGCCAGAGGGCAGTAGGGAGGGGGGGAAATCACTTTGGGTTTGGTTGTAGCACATCCAAGGACTTTGGGTGCCTAGCAAGGTAGGCAAATGTGAGAGAAGTTTCAAAGACTTTTAAGGAGTGAAAAGGCTTAATGCCCCCATTTAGCCCCTTTAAATCCCCAAACTGTCCCTAAATGCAAAAACAGTCCCAGGTTTTGGTCCCATCCATTCTGAGGAGGTTATGAGGGCTCAGAACGGAATGCTCTTAAACTGTATGTGGCTTCCTGGCTGCGTATTTTGCACTCCGGCTTTAATTCCATTGCAATCTTCCTAGTAACCTAGACAATTCCTGACAGTGAGAACAATCAATCAGTGGTACGACTTGCCTTCAGCAATTCTGTGTGCTCCATCACTGAAGCTTTTCAAAAAGAGACTGGACAGCCATTTGTTCAAAATAGTATACGATCTCCTGCTTGAGCAGGTGGTTGGACTAGAAGACCTCCAAGGTCCCTTCCAACTCTATATTTTCTATGCCCTTCCTTCGGCTTGTTCTCCCTTAATTCATGCCTGCACCACTTTCTAATTAGTTAAAACTCCATCAGCCTCTCTTTAACCACTGTTTTCTGGTGCACAGCTAGTTTGCCCCCTGAGGTGCACCATGGATAAGTGCATGAGCAGGAATTAAACAGACTACCAGTCTTCTGCAGGCAAATAACTGCTATGTACTAACTTTGTAATCTCCTGGCTAATTGTAACATCGCCATACACTGAGTAAATAAATAATCCTTCTTTATTCCCAGGACTGCAAAATGGTACAGAAAGTCAATAAGCAGCAGGCTCCTAGGAATGTTCTTCCTTCCAGATGACCTCTTTCCCCGCTTGAGGAAAGCAATGAACGCCCTGTAAATATGGATTTAGTAAATATCCAAAAGAAAGCACCTGTAGATGGCAGCAGTGTGTGACTTATGAAGCGCAGAGGCAGACAGCTTCCAACACACACACACACACACAGAGAGAGAGAGAGAGAGAGAGAGAGAGAGAGAGAGAGAGAGAGAGAGAGAGAGAGAGAGAGCGAGAAGCTGCCTGGATCTTTTTATAGGTAAACTCAAGATGGATTTTCCACAATGCATTTCAAGAATGTAAGGCAGAGGTGCTGCTGTTCTTCTCTCTCTTTCATTGCTTTGCATTTTCCAAGCAAGCTGCAACAAAGGAAATATATAGCAAAGTGCAGCTTTCCTCAACTCAGCCCCATTTCGGATGCAGGGACTTTTATATTACAGAATTCCCTGCCAGCACTGCCATGCTGAGCATTCTGGGAAACCTGATGGCAAGTCCGATTGCTGGGTGCTTTAGTCAAAGAGCTGTTGCTCTTGCTAACGCAACAGGCATTTCTGCACTGCAGCTAGATGCATGTGTGTAAACCGGCTGGAAATGAAGCTAGTTTAAGAAATATCCCTTTGTGGATTTCATTCCCTTCGTGCACTTTGGTCATAGTGATCTCCTGACCACATTTCTGATTAGTGGATTCCTTTTCTTTATCCTTTCTGGACGGGTAAAAAGAAAAGAGAAAATACCATAGTCTTACCAGTTTTCCTGACTCATGGACTAGAAGGGGAAAGTGGCAGAAGTTAACCAGGTGAAAAAATACTAACTAAACACAGGTCCACCACAGGGATGGGTTCTACTTATCTTTACTACCGGTTTGCAACGGGATCACGTGCGCATGCTCGCTTCACTCGTGCACGCGCCTTGCTTCTGCGCATGCCCAGATCCCTTCTAATGAAGTCAGGGTCAGTGGGCGGAGCCTCCCACCAGTTTTACTACCAGTTCTATAGAACCAGTCCAAACTGGGGGCAACCCACCACTGGTCCACCATGTCATTGTTCCATCAGTGAACTTGTTTCTTTCTTTAAAAAAGATTCTGGCCTAGAAACCAGGAGGCCGTGAGTTCTAGTCCCGCCTTAGGTATGAAAGCCAGTTGGGTGACCTTGGATCAGTCACTCTCTCTCAGGCCAACTTATCTCACAGGGTTGTTTTTGTGGAGAAAATAGGAGGAGGAAAGGTACTAGATATGTTCCCCATCCTGAGTCAAAGGTAGGATAAAAAACTTTTAAAGAAATAGCTGTATAAGCAAGTGTAGGATAGGAGGTGTTCCTACTTCAATAATTAATTGGAGTAGAGGGGTTCACCTGCAACATCACCTGAGATAACACAAATGAAAACAATAACCACTGGTGCTTATTTGAAAAAGATTGTGGAGTTCCCCAGCCAGAGGGCTGAGGCAGTGGTGAAATTAATATTTTTTTACTACCAGTTCTGTGGGCGTGGCTAGGTGGCTTGGTGGGCGTGGCAGGGGAAAGATACTGCAAAATCCCCATTCTCTCCCCACTCCTGGGGGCAGGGTTTTGCAAAATCTCCATTCCCACCCCATTCTGGGGCCAGCCAGAGGTGGTATTTGCCGGTTCTCTGAACTACTCAAAATTTCTGCTACTGATTCTCCAGAACCTGTCAGAACCTGCTGGATTTCACTCCTGGGCTGAGGTCAGGCAAAGGTGACATTGTGTGTTAATACCTTCAAGAAATGGTCAATGGCCCATACTCATGCTGAGGGAAGCTAGTCATGAGAATCAGTCTGAAGTCCCAGGTTAAAGCATCGTAACTCCAATTAGGCTGCTTTCCTGAATGTGTGGGGACTTTAGTACTCACTGAGCTTTGTTATTTGCTTGCAGACATTTCATTACCTGACTAGATAATATCATCAGTGTTTGTGAGTATGTGGTTTGCTTCCTGTTTTATACACTGTGGTGTCTGGTGGGTTTAAAACTCTGGGAGACAAGGAAATAATCATCTGCTGAAACTACAGGCAGTGCCTTCAGAAAAACACTGAGTTTGCATACTTCCTTTTCTAATCATTTTTGGAAATTGCTTCCTAATTGTTTTTCACCTGTTAGGAACCTTTGGATCTATATGTTTTAGAGCACTAGATAAATTTCTTCCAATCCTTAATGAAATAAATTTTAAATACAAATTCAAGGGCTTAATGGGAGTGAGAGTATACAGTAAAAGCAGACTTGGAACTTTGATTTTGGAAAGTAACAAATGGATTAAGAGTCCACTATAAGAATCTTTCTCATGGAAAACTTCTTTTGTTTTGAATTCTCTTTTACAAATCATGATAGAATAAGACTTTGAAGGTTGGATACTAGAGGGAAAGAACTAGAGATTACAATTAAAAGAAAAAAATACTTCAATTTCATTTACTAATGCAGAATAGAGCAAAATGTTCAACATTGGACATATTGGAGGAAGTTTTTGAACAATGGACCCAGAAGTTAATTTTAAGAGTGTCTGCCTCTATAAATAGACTGTGTTTAAAATATGTTATGGAGGAGTTTCACTGGATAAGGCTGAGACTGATCTTAAAGTGGATTTTAAAATTACAGGACACAAGAATGATATAGAAAAAGATGCTGCACTGAATATACAAATGAAAGCAGATGAGTTCTCAACAATAAAAAGGGATATACATATAACTGTAGGAGAAGGAGGGGCAGAGTTTGAGAATGGAATCAAAAGAGGAATTACCCTACGTAGCCAGAAATGGACTAAGTCCAACCCCTCTTAAATTCCATTAACTCTTATCTAGTGCTAAAATAATGTTAACCGTTAATTGAGTAGATGCCTATGCATAGGCAAGAGCAATAAATCATTTTAATTGGAGCTTAATGTGTGGCCTTGGTCTTTTGCACCAGACAATAACAAACAAAGGGGAGGCCCTGGATAACTTTCCTACACTGGATTCACATTAAAGCTTTGAAGAATTTTGTCAAAGACAAAATGAAAAGAAATAAACTTCTATGACATCATTTATTTTCTGCTTCGAGTTATTTATAAAAATAATAAAGGCAGGGTAAAAATCTAATAAATGAATAGACTAATGATCCAGATCGCTAAAAATAAAAGGAAGGAATATAAAGTTGCTTTATTTGATCAAATTTGAAATAGGTAAATTGTTATTTCTGGTAACCTTTAATGGACTTTTGGTGAACAAGACTGAATGATGAGGCTTTAAGGATTTGTTAACAAATAACAAGATAGGATATGGGAAGAAGAGATGATTTGTTATATTTTAACAGAAAGTGGTAAGTTAAAAGTTTGAAAAGTTCCTTATCACTTATCATCTTCTCTCAAACTTCCTAAAATTTATATTTGTTGCAATAAAGGAGAGAATTATTTTTTATATATTTCTTTTCTTTTACTATATTTCTTTTCCTATATTTCTTCCTATTTTTTCTTTTCTGCACTTTTTCTTTTTTCTCTTTTTAGTTTATAGTAGGTTTTATCTTTTTAATTGTAATTACTAACAAAATTACCCTCTCCCCAAAATAAAGAAATAAAGGACCAGAAACAAAGGAAACATTACAGCAGTGACACCACGCATACTCTAAAATGACACGTTTTTAAAATTCAGGAGTTGGTATACATCACTAGGAAACTGGTTGACAATAAACTTCAGCTAACACATAAAAATCTTCATTATCTTTGGAGGATATCTATGTTGTATTTTGCATTTGTTAACACCAAATATGGTAGTATTTAATTAGAAATGTGAAGCATCTGAGAAAGATTGCATCTCAGTTGGAATGCAATGAGGTGCTAGTAGATTTTACTTTGGAGGTGGTCTTTTACATCATAGGGTGCTGAATTTCTTGCATCACAGGATGCTGGGAACAGACAGAGCAACTCAGTGGAAAAAAACTGAAAGGTGAACTTAGCTCAGGGAATGATAACTAGAAGTTGTAGGGAAGATCCTATAGATTTTTCGAAATACTTGTAATATCTTACTGTAGATATGATTGCTAGTCTGTTTTGACTTTGGAGCTGGGATATTTTCTAAAGAAGTTTTGTCCTTCTTTGTCCTTTGTTTCTATCTAACAAAGGGCTGGGTGGAGTGCTACAAGTCAGGGGAGGGTTTATTATAACAAACAGGAAAAGAATGTGGAGGAAGACAAATGGAGAATTATGAAATGCTGTGTCTAAAACTGTTATGTATGAAGGGCTTTAAGTTACAGCTTACTCTGGAATCTGTATCAAGAATCCATTAAAAGAGCACAACTGGAGGTATGTTTTCAAACAAAGTAGCAGCACTTTAACATTAACCATGAAGTAATTCCAAAAACAGGTAAAAAGAAATTTCAAAGTAAATTTTTTGGATTCAGAGCAGCGGTGGGTTGCTCCTGGTCCAGTCCGGTTCTTGCGAACCGGTAGTAATGGCAGCGGGAGGCTCCACCCACCTGCCCCGGCGTCATCACTGACAATCTGTGCATGCGCTGAAGCTTCTGTTCGCACTCCCGTTGCAAACCGGTAGTAAAGTTAATTGGAACCCACCCCTGATTCATAGGCAATTGACATGTTTTCTGCTGCAGGTTAAATTCCTTCCATGGCAATCTGTTGGTCACATAAAGAAATGAGGAAGAGTGAAGCCAGCAGTGCCAACATCCAGCATTAGAACTTAGTCAAGACTGCCTTTTTTCTCTCACCTCAGCCTCTTTTCTCTCTCTCTCTCCCCCTCCCTGCCTAACAGAGGCAGAGCACTAAAGGATGCTTTGATGAAGTTTGCCATAGATACAATCTTTGAACTAACAGAATTATGTCCTGCATCTGTGCAGACACAAACACACACATGCACACACACAGACCACAGCTGCATTGTGTCTGCATAGGATGTGGGAGTTTACACCGGGATTCTGGAATTGCGTCATTCAATCTATGCCTACCGGGCGTAGTTATTTTGGACTGTTTCCAGGTCAAGCAGAGAGAGAGAGAGGATCTGAGAACAAAGTGGGTCAACTATATCCAGCATAAACATACCGGGTGATGCTGTGTGCCTGACTGCAGTCCAGGATGGCATTCTTGGGCTGGGATTTTTACTGGAAGCATATTTTCAGGTAGAAAATTCCCCACAATAATTTATCTAGCTCTGAGCCAAGCTTTGAGATAAGATACCTGCCATGCATAAGGCAATTAAGCACATTGTTGCATTCCTCAGAGTCAGAATATGATTGTATATACCTTTGGGCAGGGTGTATGTGTGATGTGTGTGTGTGTGTGTGTGTGTGTGTGTGAAGGATAACATAGTTATGAAAATATAACATGCATATTGTTGGCGACGTATGTTCAAAACATTTAGAATGGAAGCAACGTACAATGAAAATCAGAAAAAATGTAGTGATGAAGGCACCAGGTTAGAAATGGGGAGATGGTGAATTCTAGTCCAGCCTTAGACATGAAGCTAATTGGCTGACCTTGGGCCAGTCTCACATTCACTCACACACACACACACACACACACACGTGTCAAGGAAGCAGGCAAGAGCAAACTACCTCTAAAATCTTGCTAAAAAAATTCAGACACCAGTTCAGGCAGTCACCAGAAGTCAAAGCTGACTTGAAGGTACCCCTCAAATAATGTTTCTTCAGGGTTCATTTTCTTCTCCCACCTTCTCAATCAGAGGAAAAGAATTATTATCATTATCATTACTGCTGAAGTTTTATCATATAAAACTTAATGGACTGTCTTACTTCCGAGTAACATATGCTACATGTAGATGGTTACCTGCAGACATAATATCCAGAATACTGCACATGACAGAAAATGATTCTTTATACCAGGCTAACATTTGGTAAGGAATACAACATGTGCAATCCAATGTCTGAGGATCTCAGCTTTAGTTAAATCAGGAACAAAACATGGCATTTTAGCTATTATTACTTATATGCTTCACAAAGGATTTCTGAATACCACTTTCTAGATGAGGGGAGAAAAGGTAAATCATCCTCTCACTCTAAAAGAACTATGTCAAAGCTACTGGATCAAGTTTCAGAATCAGGATGTTAAATTCTGGCAGCATTTCTCAACCTTGACAACTTTTAAGACATGTGGACTTCAACTCCCAGAATTCCTCAGTCAGCAACTTCAATTCTGAAAGTTGAAGTCCACACATCTTAAAAGTTGCCAAAGTTGAGAAACACTGCAGTAGAATATGCCTTATCCAGAAGGAAAAGTGTTCAGATTATGAGGAGAAAAGTAGGAAGACCTTTACTAAAATCATGTTGGCAAAAGAGGATTACAATATCAAAAATGTACTACCATGGTTCCCCGGATCAGGAGTCTACCAGTTGAGGTAGGGACCACTTTGCCAGAATTGTAGTTATGATGACCAGGGATTCTTCTAAAACCTGTGGAGGGCAGCTGGATGGGGAAGGCTGTGACCTTGATAAACTGGACAGGGCATCAGGCCGTAGTGTTCATTTATGCACCTTGAGGGATAAAAGGCACTCAGTCCCTCTATTCCAAGAGGCTGAGATTTAATTTCTACAGCTGAATTCCCTGGCAACAGGGAATCTAAAGCATGTAAATCAAGGAACAATGCTTTATTGCCATTAAATGTATTTTAAAAAACAATGATTTTCCCTGAAAATGGGAACAACAGGAGGGCATAATAATTTTGCAATTCATAGTGATACATTTCTCATGAAAGCCAGAAGACTATCCCTGAAATCAATTTCCCTCTGCTCAATTAATTGGAATCACTTGTTTGCTTGTTTATAAATGTTTTTATGACATTTCAGTCAAATATGCATCTAACAAACTTGCAAGAGAAGTGTGCAATATGAAGCATACGTAGCAATATTAATAAATCTACTTCTCAATAGAAGTCATAACCACCAGAACATTCACCTTTATGGTTCACATCTCAATCCTTGGGTGCCTACTTAAGTTAACCAAGTTTACAATTGTTTTCTAAATATTAGTACTGAGGGTGCTGATCTTATTTCATGTTCATTCACTTAAAAACAGGAACAAGACATTGTACTTGTACACAATTAGTGCCAATTACTTACTGTAATTCATTTGTATATGTTGTTAAACTTCAGTTAACAACCTGGCTCCATGTGTATCCAGATTGATTACTATGTTGGCCTACTCTCCAACAAGGGAAACTATTTTTTATTTGTTTATTTGTTTGGTTTATAGGCCACCTGTCTCTGAACAACTTACAATTAAAAACTATTCATTAAAAGAAACATACAACAGATCAGAAAGTCAAAGTACAAAGAATCTAAAACAAATCAAACCAAAAACAGGACTGTATAATCACAACACTTGGGAGAGCACAGAGGTCCATGCAGGGAACTTCTGGTAAAGAATGCCTCACTTCCAGGGCCCTTCCAGAGAGAAACACCCATTCCATCTCAACCTGTTCATCCCCATTCATGGACTTCATTGGGTCAAACCTACATTTGTTCAGAGGCAGAGCTATATAACTATATCATCTGCTTATTGATAGACTGCACCCCAAACCACTGAATTGCCGCTCCCTGAATCCTCGTGTAGATATTAAATAAAATAAGAGAAAATATTTGAGCATTGAAGCACTTCATTTTGGAGGCTCAATGACTCAACTTTGCACCTTTGCCACATACCCCCTGGAGTCATCCATTCATGAAAAAACAAAACCATTCAAGCTTCCTTGTAGATATTTCACAAGAATACCAAAGTCCATGGTATCAAAAGGCCTCCAAAGGTTTCCATCAGGACTAGCAGAGCATTACTTCCCCATCCCTATACATCACTTGAGTGATGTACAGGGATGTACATCGTGAAACTGTGGCCAATACAGTTTCTGTCCTGACTGAAAAGAGTTTAGATAATCCATTTCCCCCAGAATCCTTTGTAGCTACCACAACATCATCTTCTTAACCACTTTCCTTATAAAAAAGAACTTGGAGACTGGGCAGTAGTTGTCGGATATAGCTGGATTCAAGGTCAGAACCTTAAGAAGGATTTGGCAGGCCAAAGCCTTTTTCAGGGTTTCCAGCATCTTCCACTCCCTCAGTGAATTATCCACTACAGTCTGGATCCAGGCCTCGGTCCCATATCTGGCAGATCATGCAAGTTCAATAATAAGACTGAAACTTATTAATATGTCTACTTGTAGATGGTGTTTCTTCAAGACAGGACTTCATAAAAGATGGAAATGCAACGCTGATACATGATTGTCCCCATGCTGGTGTACTTTCTCTTCCCTTTCTACTTCTGCCAAGAATAGAAATTCATCCATATTCATCCAATTTTGGTCTACAAATAAATCAGTATTGCAAACCATGATCAAAAATCCAAATAGCTTGATGTACACCTAGTCTTCAAGCATGTACCATGTTTCCCCCAAAATAAGACATCCCCTGATAATAAGCCCAATTAGGCTTTTGAGCACATGGCAATAAGGCCAAGCACTTATTTCAGGGTTCAAAAAAATATAAGACAGGGTCTTATTTTCAGGGAAACACAGCACCTAGCAGAACGGAGGGAGGAGAAAAATACTGAAAAATAAATGGAGAAAAAGCTGACATTCTCAAAAGGAGGAGCTGTGGGATGCAAACCATAAATTTACTCTGGTCCATATTTATCTTAAACCAGTGCTTGAAACAGAACATATCCTCTGGGTGACTCTTTCACTAGATCACCATTTTGGCTGAAACATTTATGGCGCCCAGTTTATGCCAATCCTGCTTTGTTATTACCATTGCAAAATGATCCTAGCTCTGATCCACATGCACACACATTTATTATGATGACATCACATTATGCAGTAACCGCTAATATTATCATGCTTTCCAGCCTGTCTGTTTTCTCCCTCTTCTCCTTATCAGTGATTGATTTCATTGGTCAAGGGAATTTTTTAAAAGAGAGAGTTTATGCAAAGCACAAGGGTAAAATATAGTTGACTAATTCATGCAGAGGTGGTATTCAGCAGGATCTGAACAATTCTGGAGAACCGGTAGCGGAACTTTTGAGTAGTTGGGAGAATGGTAAATACCACCTCTGACTGGCCCTACCCCCATCTATTCTCTGCCTCCTGAGTCCCAGCTGATCAGGAGGAAATGGGGATTTTGCAGTAACCTTCCCCTGGAGTGAGGAGGGAATGGAGATTTTACAGTATCTTTCCCCTGGAGTGGGGTGGGAATGGAGATTTTGCAGTATCCTTCCCCGTCACGCTAACCAAGCCATGCCCACCAAGCCATGTTACGCCCACCAAGCCACGCCCACAGAACTGGTAGTAAAAAAAAAATTGAATCCCACCACTGAATTCATAGCATAGTGTCTTTGCAAATTTAGTACATAATTCAATAAATCATGATTGCATTATCCATGACTTAGTATATTGCACAAATATAACAAAATGTATAAAATTATGGGGAGAAAGCATCAGTATATTTACTTACAGGTTTCATATTTGTCTCCTGCTTTTCCCTCATGAAATCCATATAATAATGCATATGTCTCTCTTGCCCACTTTTATACTCACAATAACTCTTATGAGGTAGATTGGCCTGAGGAAAAAAAATGTCCGGACCAAGAGAAGCTTTTGTCACCCTTCACCAAGGGAATGAGATTGTTACATGTTTAAACTTCTCTTCTTAAACGTATGTAGGAGAAAGTGACTGAAATGCATAAAATTTAGGAAGTCTTCAGGCTGCAAAAGAATTATAATAAATGCTAAGATGATTATATTAGGATTCTGCCATTCTTCCAGAAGAAAAGAGTTGCTCCTCTTCACCATTTTCTTTTCCCAAATTACTCTCTGATGTAACTTAGACTGAAAGATGGCAATTAGCCCAAGATCTTCAAAGTAGTTACACAGCTCAGGAAAGAGTTTAAAACCAGATTTTACTTCCCAGCGGAAGTCTAAGTAGGCCTTCTTCAATCTGGTGCTCTCCTCTGATGTTGGATTGTAGAGCACTGCACACCAGAACAACTAGACACAAGAACAGTTTTTTCCCGAACGCCATCACTCTGCTAAACAAATAATTGCCTCAACACTATCAAACTAGTTATTAAGTCTGCATTACTATTAATCTTCTCATCGTTCCTGTCACCCATCTCCTCCCACTTATGACTGTATGACTGTAACCTTGTTGCTGGTATCCTTACGATGTATATTGACTGTTTCGTAATATGATTTGATTGCTTATTTTTTCCCTATGACTATCATTAAGTGTTGTACCTTATGATTCTTGACAAATGTATCTTTTCTTTTATGTACTGAGAGTGTATGCACCAAGACAAATTCCTTTTGTGTTCAATCACATTTGGCCAATAAAGAATTCTATTCTATTCTAAATAAGCCCCCATTTACCTCCCAGTCAACATGACCTAATATTGTTGGCACAAATGTAGAAGGTTCACTTCAGTCAGAGCAGAGTGATTAGGACATTATCTAGTCCTTAACACAGTTTTAGGAAAACTATTATACATGGAACTTTGATAAGCGCTCCCTCTCTCTCTCTCTCTCTCTCTCTCTCTCTCTCTCTCTCTCTCTCACTCACTCACACACACACACACACACACACACACACACAGGGAGAGGGGGGGTTGGGGGGAACTTTTAGGTTTAGGATGGGTGGTGTTTGCTTGTGTGAAATGACTCTTGGATTCTTGCATGGGCCAAGTTTAGATAGGGTGGCATGTACCCCTAAGTACCAGGTTGACCACCTTCACCCCTGAATTTAAAAGGTAGAAGGGAGGGAAATTGCAGAAGTGAATAAATCAAGATCATCACAATACCCATCAGGCAAAGCTTCACCCCAGGGAATAAAATGCTGATCTCCTGTTTCCAGGACACACCACTGGGCCCCAGCTTGAGCCATTAACCTCAAGATTTTACAGCCTCCCATTTACTCACTAGAGAATAGCAAAATGCAATTAGGCAGACCAATGTCCCACTACCTTTTAGCGGGTAACCTTTTCACCTCATTACCTATTGGTGCTATTTATTTTTACAGCATTGCCTCCTAGGAACTCTTGAGGTCTATCCTTCCCCCTTCCCCCAAGGCGCCTCTATTGGATGATGCATCAAATATTATTATGACCTCAACTCCTTTACAAGAATGTCTCCCAGCTTTCTCTTTTGCACTAATCCACCTTAATTGGCTTTTTGCCACCACCACCACCCGTTCCTCAAATCAAGGATGCATCACCGTGCATCAATCAGTTCCAGACAATGTGTCATTGCATCCCCATCTGAACACCAAAATAGGAAGGGAGGGACAAAAAAGATATTTATTCATCAGCTGCATCCATCCAGAAGGGCCATTTTGAGATAAACTGCATTCCCAAAGAATGATCCATTTGAAATGTCGCAGACAGACAGAAATATAATTAACAGAAGTACAAATATTAACCTGATATACCAGGAATATAACATAACACAAATTCTGCACCAGCAATATTTTAATCCATGTCCATGGTGTTTAATTTTATTAGCATTATGCTAATAAGACATTAAGCCCATATCACCAAAGGGCTCTTTGTAGGACACAATAATGAAAAAACAGTCCAATTTATGCTTTCAGTCTTCCTATAGCCTTTTCCTGAAATTTTCTCAGGAAACCCCAACATTCTGAAATTATCTGATTTTCCCACAAAGTCATTCTGAAAAGTCATCAACCCATCTGAACAGAACAGAGTTGGAAGGAATCTCAGAGATCTTCTAGTCCAATCCCCTGCTTAAGCAGGAAACCCTACACCATTTCAGCCTTTTTAATTTTTTGCAACTCTCTCTTATGCTGTTGGAAATTAAGGTTCTAATAAAAATTATATAGGCCTGAAGGCTCCTCTCACCTGCGCCAAAGTAGATAATCCTCCACAGAAATATGCATAGCTTTAAAAAGTGGGAGCTATTCCTTTATCTAACCTCTTCAGTAGAAATTTCCCATGACAGAGGTTTGATGGTGGCTCCAAGAGGCACAGTCTACTTATTTAGGTTTGCAAATATACATACATGGTTTTGATGTTTCTGGCCTCATTTTTTAAAAGGAACGTGTTGGAGAAAGCAGTGTCATTTTAAAAAATGTAATTACTTAAATTCAATCCAGTTTCTAATCCAGTTTTGGGAAGGAAAATTTCTTAGTTGCCCTCCTAAGCATCTTAAGCCAGAGGACTAGATGCAATGATGGGATTCAAATAATTTAACAACCGGTTTGCCCAGGGTCAGTTTGACATCCTGGGGGGTGTGGCCCATCCCCGTCCTCCAGGTCCGCCGCACATTTGGGATAAGCCTCCCGCGATGGCCAACCTGACCCCGGCCAAACAGGTTGTTAAATTACCCACCCACCCATTCACCCTCCGCTATCAAAGTGGATCCTGGGCACTGTGCTTCAATGGAGAAACAGGAAATGAAGCAGCCGGCACGAGGGAAGGAGGAGGAGCAGGCAGAAGAAAGAGGGAAAGCAAACTCCTCCTTCACTCCCGCTGGCCTCTCCATTGTCCGTTTCTCCACTGCAGCAGAGCGCCACACTGTGGAGCTTGCCCCACCCACCACCTCCCAGATGCCCTCGCTTCCCCCAAGCATTTCTTTGCCTACCTGATTTCCAGGTCCCTCCATTTCTCCGTCGCATTTCTCGCCGTTATGTGCAGAATTGATTAATTGAATTTTTTTTTTTTTTAGTCCCACAAACTTTTGTTTCCCTGCACACGACAGCAAGAAACGCAACGGACCTGGAAATCAGGTAGGCAAAGAAATGTTTGGGGGAAGCGAGGGCAACTGGGTGCCAGGTGCTGAAACAGGCCCATCCCTCTACAGCAGTTGCCCAGGCCCACACTTAAACATAACGGCATTCCAGCTCTGCCCAGGAAGTGGCAGCTGGCATGGGTGCAACAGGCAGGACGCCGCTTGCTTCAACACCCTCCCCGACCTTCTGGCACTCTGCCAGTGGTTTGGCCCTGGGCTGCCGTCTTATGCACAGGCCCCACCCCCGCCACCTGCTGTAAAGTAAGACAGTTTTCACCTGAATGAGGTGATTGAAGGTTTCCGTCACTCCTTTCTCGGACTTTTGGGGAGAAGTTTTTTTTTTCCCTGCCTGGAAGGAAGTTGAATGAAAACCAAACATGTTCCAGAAAACACAGATTTTCCAGAACATGTCTAACTGGTTTGCTGAACTCAGCAAAAAATTAGCTATTGGTTCTACCGAACCGGTGCGAACCGGCTGAATCCTACCACTGACTAGATGTATGGAGTGTAAACTCAACTGATTCTTGTAGATCAGCAGTTTTCAATATCCGTGACTCTGATGTCCTTCTAGACTGCTATGACATCTGGAAGTCATGGCTTATAGATAGTCCTCAAGGCCAGAATTGAGACCAGAATTTCCATTACAGTTGTTAAATGAGTTGCACCCAATTTTATTAACTTTTTTTTTGCCATGGTTTTAAGAGAATCACTACAGTTGCTAATCAAAGAGCAAAGATCTTTAAGTTGTTAAGTGAATCCAGCTTCTCCCATTAACTTTGCTTGTTGTAAGCTGGCTAGCAAGGCCACAAATTAAGATCACATGACACTAGGATGCTGAAACTGTAATAAATACATGTTGCTTGCCAGGTGCCCAAATTTTGTTCATGTGGACTGTAGGGATGCTGCAAAGGTCGTAAATGTGAGAATCGGTCATAAGTCATTTTCTTTAGTGCCATTGTAACCTTGAAGGGTTGGTAAAGTAATGGTTTTAAGCTGAGGACTACGTGTAGTTAGCCTTCAGATGTTCCGGGGTGATTTGCTTCAGAAAGTGATATTCTGAAGCTTTTACTTACTGCAATCCGATCTCAAGTTTATTTCTTGAACTCTGTGTTATATAATATCTGTATGCAATAATTGTAGGAATAAGTCATGCAGGAGTTTGGACTACAGTATGTTGATACCAGTGTACACTGCAAACAACATTTTGCTCTGAACATAAAAGTATTTGAACATACTTTTCTACCTGAAAATTCTGGGTATCTGAATAGTTTGGGGAGAATAAGAATATACATTCTAAAACTTAAAACAAGATGGCTGATACGTATGGAAATTGCACTATTAGTTCATAGCTTGGATTGTTTTTTATGGTCTTGTTGCTTTAGGGCAAGATACAATTGCGGTCAATTGCATTGACTTATAAATAAATTAAGAACCTATGACTGAATAATCAGATCTCCTTTACTCAGTATCTGTTCATCTACCAGTTCAAAGATATGTCACCTCATACACAACACAACCATCTCTGGGGCCAGATGATCAGGCATGTAACTCTAAGTTGCCCTGAGTACCAGTATATTTTCAAGCTGAATTCAAGGAATTCTTCCTAAATTACAAAGCTTTAAATTGTCTGTAATCTGATCCATAAGCATGTATAGAATCATAGGACTGCACTCTACTATTTGCTGAAAAACCAATTAATCACCCATAAGGGTTTCTTCAAAAACTCAGCTAATAAGTGCACCATGTAGAGTTGCAGGCTAATCTTAACACACTTGATGGCTGGTAGACCATAATTACTATAAAGTAGTGAGCAGGTCTTGATGGCCAGCTAATAAGTCTGATAAACTGCTGGAGAGGAATATGATGGTTGGTATTTCACTGCCAATAGTAGTGGGAAATTTCCACCATACATCTTGAAGAAAGTTTTAAGTCTCTTTACTTCCTTTTCTCTTAGTAAGCTTGCCTGCTGGTTTCCCATTGCCTTTGCTGAGAGTGGAACTCAGCTTCACACCTATCTTCAAAAGACTCTGCTTAAAATTGATAATTTCCCATAAGAATCAAACTGCAATCTGGGAAATGCTCAGTGTTTCCTATTACTCTCAGCCAGTGCAATGGAATAGTGTGGCAAATGTGTGAAGTGTGTGTGTGGGGGATGGGGGGGGAGGGAGAACAGTGAACATATCATAAGTGACTCCCAATTATGACCTAAGAATAAAACCCCACTGAAATTAGAGGAACATACTGTATTTTAAGTAAATATGACTGGAATCACCAAAGCAAACTGTTGGAGAGTGTAGCATGACAGAAGCCATGAAATCTTTGAAATGTTTCCACATATTTATCTACATGGATTTGAAAGTGAATACAATGAATTCTTGAAAATCCAGGTTGTTAGATCGGCGCAGGAAAGGAAGACGTGACCAGCTCGTTACATTAGTAACTTTATTTGAGAACAAGAAACAGTAGCAAGACTGGCTGTGCGCTGCCGGGGCTCTCCTTATATTCGCTCCGGCAGACGCACCGCCCCCTGACAGGGATTCAAATCTTCCCGCCCGGTGGCTGGCAGCCAATCCGGGCGGATGTCCTTATAAGGACATAACACTCCTCCCCCCTAGTCCAAAGAAAAAAAACAGTTCAGCGTTCGTCAATGAACGTGACGTAGTCCCGCAGGTACGTAGGACGCCTAGGCACCCTACTTGACCTGCGCAGTCTCATTTCTTCCGCGTCCCCGCCCTGGACGGACGGGGTTCCTGTGGCTCCTGGCTCCTTCCCCGGAACCGGGCTCGGTTCGGCTGGCGAGTGTGCGGGGTCACCCTCAGCGCCTCCGGCCGGACCGCAGACCTTGGATGGCTGGTTCTGGTGGTCTTCCTCCTGGCCTGTGGATCTTTTGCCTCAGCGGTGCTGTTCGGTCTCGACCCGGGAAGAGCGTCTGAGTCTCGGTAAGACCCCGGCTGTCACTTGCTCTTCCTGGGTCTCCCGGTGGCTGCGGTTCTGCTGCGGCCCGGTTCGTTGTGGTCCGGAGGGTGGTTCGGGCCGGTGCCCTTGGGTCCGGTCTGCTCGCTGTGGGTGGTGTTGGTTCGGGTAGCGGTGTCCGACCTTGCAGGGGTGGCGCAGGTCTCCTTTGCCGGGCTGGCGCTGGCCTTCCCCGTCGGGTTGGTGGTGGTCGACCTGGTCGGGGTGTCGTTGTGGGGCTTCCTCCTCGGGCTGGTGGAGGTCTCCCCTGCCGGGGTGGCGCAGGCCTCCCTGGCCGGGTTGTTGTCGGCTTTCCCTTCCCCCTAGTCCCTGGTCTACCGCCAGTTGGTGGTTGGGGTCGTCTGGGTTGGGTTGTTGTTGCCGGGTTGTTTCTTGCGTTGGGCGGGGGTCCCCCTCGCCGGGGAGTCGTGTGCCACCCTCGCCCATGTGCTGTGGTGTGCCCATCTGCGACGGTCCCCGGTCTACTCGCCTTGCGTTGAGGTCTCCCTGGTAGGGCTGCCGTGGGTTGCCGTCACTGGTGGGGTGGGGTGCTCCCCTTCTGGGCAGGTCCCGGTCTACCTGCGGGCTGGGTCGGGGGTCCCTGGGCCTGCTGTGCCGGGTGCCCACCCGGTCGGGTTGGTGTTGCCATCCCCCGTGTGGTTGGCCCCGGTCTACCTCGCTGCACTGCCGACGTGACAGTGCCTGGTAGTGTGCTGGGCCGACCTCGTCGGGATGGCGTTGCTCTGCCTCGCAGGGGTGTGGTAGGCCTACCTCGTCTGGGTGTTGTAGGCCTACCTCGCCGGGGTGTTGCAGGCCTACCTCGTCTGGGTGTTGTAGGCGTACCTCGTCAGGCTGGTTTTCGTGTGCTCCCCCCCACCTTTTCCGGAGTTGGTCGATGTGACGTCTCACGACCTGTCCATCTTCCAACTCGACGGTGTAGGATTTGGGGCCGGTTGTGCTGGCAATCTTCCCCTTCAGCCACTTAGGAGAGCCGTTGAAATTCAGCGCGAAAACTGAATCTCCTTTGCTGAAGGCGCGAAGCGGGCGGCTGGCGGTTGCGGTCACTTCCGGGCTGTATTGGGGGTGCAGCCGGTCCAAGGGTGACCTCAACCTTCTGCCCATCAGGAGTTCGGCCGGGCTCTTGTGGGTGGTGGCATGCGGCGTGATGTGCTGGGTGAGGAGGAAGTTGTCGATGCGTTCTTGCCAGTCTCCCGGGCCCATCTTGGTGAGGGCTTCCTTTGTGAGCCGGACCATCCGTTCCGCTTGTCCGTTTCCGGCCGGCCTGTACGGAGCGGAGAGGGCATGGCGGATGCCCAGTCCTGCCAGGAAGGACTCCATGGCCAGGGATGTGAGCTGGGGGCCGTTGTCCGAGACCAGCACGTCCGGTAGTCCGTGTGTGGCAAACAGGCGGCGCAGGGCTCGGATCGTCGCTTCTGTTGTGGTGGATGCCATGGGTATCACCTCGAGCCACTTGGAGAAGGCATCTACCACAATGAGGAGGTGCCGTCCTTGCATCAGGCCCGCGAAGTCGATGTGGACCCTCGACCATGGGTTGCTGGGGGTCTCCCAGTTCGTGACTTCGGATTGTGGTGGTGCTGGGCGGACTTCTTGGCACGGGTCACATCTGGAGACCCATTGTTCAATGTCTCTGTCCAGTGAGGGCCACCAGACGTAGCTCCGTGCCAGGGCCTTCATGCGGACGATGCCTGGGTGCCCGTTGTGCAGAGTCTCTAGCGTCCGCCGTTGCAGAGTGCTTGGGATCAGCACCCTGTCTCCCCATAGCAGACAGCCCTTTATGGTGGACAGCTCCGTCTGTTTCCTGGTGAACGGGCTGAACCTCTCTTCCGTCTGTTTCGCTGGCCACCCCCTGAGGATCCAGGACCTTACTTGGCGGAGGGTGGGGTCCCTCTGGGTGTGCGCGGCCACATCTGCGGAGGAGACTGGACAGCTGGCATCGTCATCTATGTGGAATAGATGGAGCGTGGGGGCTGGGTCTTCCACCGGGTTCTTCGATGGGCATCTGCTGAGTGCGTCGGCGTTTCCTATGGCTGTGCCCGGCTGGTGCTCGAGCCTATAGGAGTAGCCGGCCAGGAAGATGGCCCATCTCGTCATCCGCGGGGACATGAAGGTCGGGGTGGGTTGGTCGCCTGCGAGGAGTCCCAGGAGTGGCTTGTGATCGGTGACTATGGTGAAGCGCCTTCCATAGAGGTATTCATGGAAGCGCTTCACTCCTGCCACGATGGCCAGGGCTTCTTTGTCCAGCTGACTGTAGTTCCGCTCTGCGCCGGACATGGTTTTCGAGAAGTAGGCGATGGGGGCCTCCGTGCCGTTGGGCAGCTCGTGGCTGAGGACTGCCCCCACCCCGTATGGCGACGCGTCGCAGGTCAGCTTGATGGGGAGCGTCTCGCTGTATTGGATGAGGACGCTTTTGGACGTCAGTAGTCCCTTGATGGCCCGGAACGCTGCTTCCTCTTCCTGGCCCCACTTCCAGGAAACCGATTTCCCCAGCAGGCGGTGGAGTGGCTCAGCAACTGTGGCTTTCTGTTTTAAGAAAATGGCGTAGAAGTTGAGCAACCCAAGGAAAGCCTGAAGCTCCGTTTTGTTTTTTGGGCTTGGAGCTTCATGGATTGCTTCCACTTTTGATTTGGTGGGGTGGATGCCTGTGCTATCAATGAGGTAGCCCAGGAACTCGACTTCCTGTACTCCTATGATGCACTTGTCCCGCCTGACCCTCAAGCCCTTGGCCTTGAATCGCTGCAGGACAAGCCTGAGCCTTTCAAGGAGTTGAGCTCTTGAGTCACCGGAGACGAGCACATCGTCGAAGTAAGGCACCACCCCTGGAACGCCTTGGAGGAGGCGTTCCATCATGGATTGGAAGATGCCGGGGGCAGCGCTGACTCCAAATTGGAGCCGGTTGCATTTGAATGCCCCCCTGTGCGTGACGATTGTTTGAGCCTCCGCCGTTTTTTCATCCACTGGCAGTTGCTGGTAAGCCTGGGCCAGGTCCAGTTTCGCAAAAATTGATCCAGATCCCAGGGAATGCAGCAGATGTTGCACCACTGGGACTGGGTATGCGCTCTGTGCCAACGCCTTGTTGATGGTGCAACGGTAGTCGGCGCAGATGCGCACAGACCCATCATGCTTCAGTGGGGTCACAATGGGGGTCTCCCATGAAGCATGATCGATCGGTTCCAGGACGCCCTGGGCGATCAGCTTATCCAGCTGCTCATCTACTTTGGGCCGCAGGGCAAACGGAACTCGGCGGGGCTTGAGCCTAATTGGGGTGATTCCCTTGTCCAGATTGAAGGAGATTGGCCTCCCCACAAATTTCCCCAGCTTACCATCGAAGACTTCCTTGAACTCTTCGATGAGGTAGTCGAGTTCGTCCCTGCCAATTTGGTTGATGCCCTCGATTGAGAGCCCCAGCGGCTTGAACCACTCCACTCCTAGCAGGTTCGGTCGGCTGTCCCGTACGACGGTGATGGGGAGCTTGCCTTCGAACTGCTTGTAGGTGACCCGGATGTTGGCTCTTCCTAGCACTC
This sequence comes from Arizona elegans, assembly GCA_022577455.1. NCBI lineage: Eukaryota > Metazoa > Chordata > Lepidosauria > Squamata > Colubridae > Arizona > Arizona elegans. The sequence continues at coordinate 103,706,831 of JAKOOJ010000002.1, read as the reverse complement.
CGATGGGGTTTCCCCCGAAGTCGACGAGCTTGGAGTGTAGTGGCTTCAGCTCTCGCTTGGTGATGCTGGGTTGCAGGCGCTTCAACTGCTGCCAGTCCATGATGGAGTAGACCGAGCCGGAGTCTACCTCCATTTTGCAGGGTGCTCCTTCCACGTGGATGGTCACATGGAACTTGGTGGCACTGTCTGACGTCGTGTGAGCGATGGTCGTCTGGTGGACCGCTCCGCTCCGGGGAAATTCGTCGTCTCTGCGTCTGGAAGGGCCAGAGGACCGTTTGGATGACCTCTGGTAATCCTTCCAATTCTCGCGGGGACGGTGGCTGGAGGGCTCTGGGGCTGGTTCCTCAGCTCTGCAAGCTTCGGCGATGTGACCCCTTCTGTTGCAGCGTCGGCAGGTCGCATCTCTCCACTTGCAGGTTGCTCTGGCATGGTCCCCTCTGCAGCTGGCGCAGCGCTCCCCCTTGTAGTTCCGTTGGGCGGTTTCCCGCCTTGGGGGTCTGGATACCTTGTGGACGGTGGACTCTCCCTCCGACTCGGATCCAGCCGTGGAATCCTCTGTTGAAGATTGCTCTGTGGAGCGAATCTTGTGGATTCCCTTGGCTCTGCTTACTGCGGCAGCTGCTTTCTCCGAGATTTCGGATGCGGTGGCTTCCTCCACCACATCCTTGAGCACGAGCTTCTTCCTGCTCAGGAATTTCTTTTGCAGGCCTCTGTCCCTCATGCCGAAGACCACGCGGTCAGCGATGGCATTGTCCACGTGGTCGAACTCACAGCTGGCTGCGATCTGGCGTAGGGCGGCCACGAATTCCTTGATCGTCTCACCCTCCTTCTGGTCCCGTTGGTGGAAGGTGAAACGGTTCGCCACCGGTGTTCCTGTTGGGGCATAGTGGTCCTCCAGGATCTGCAGCAGGTCTGTCCATGGCACTTCTTCGATGTCTCGTGGTGCTACGAGATCGATTGCCATGTCGAGGACCTCGGAGCCGCAGTTGGCCAGGAAGATGCCCTTCTTCCGGTCATCATCGGCATCCCTGATGTTGTTGCCTCTCAGGTATTGCCGGAATTTCACTACGTAGGATTTCCACTTGTCCTTCCCTGGGCGGAAAGGCGCAAGGGCTGGCAAAGTGACTTCAGCGGATGCCATGCCTTTGGAAATGCCTACTGTAGTTCCCGGTGCCGGAGTCTTGTCTTGTTGGCTTGGTGCCGCGAGGTTCGTTCTTCTCTCAGTCCTTCGTCGCCAGTGTTAGATCGGCGCAGGAAAGGAAGACGTGACCAGCTCGTTACATTAGTAACTTTATTTGAGAACAAGAAACAGTAGCAAGACTGGCTGTGCGCTGCCGGGGCTCTCCTTATATTCGCTCCGGCAGACGCACCGCCCCCTGACAGGGATTCAAATCTTCCCGCCCGGTGGCTGGCAGCCAATCCGGGCGGATGTCCTTATAAGGACATAACACAGGTAATCTAGAATTAGCTTTAAGATATTAAATGCCAGCTGTCATCTGTTTCCTTCCTTCCTTCCTTCCTTCCTTCCTTCCTTCCTTCCTTCCTTCCTTTCCTTCCTTGCAGCAACCTAAAGAAATATGTCCTTTCTATCACAGAATTAAGCCTTCTGCTATACTGGTTCTTGCATCTCCCCTGCACTACTCACCATCCTTAGGGACAGAATTATCATGGGATGCTTCTGTGACTTTGGACACAAAGAGGGAAACTGAAGTATTTATTAATCAAATTTACATGGCCACCAGTGGTGGGTTTCAAAAATTTTTACTACCAGTTCTGTGGTGTGGCTTGGTGGGCGTGACATGGCTTGGTAAGTGTGGCAGGGGAAGGATACTATAAAATCTTCATTTCCACCCCACTCCAGGGAAAGGATACAGCAAAATCCCCATTTCCTCCTGATCAGCTAGGACTCGGGAGGCAGAGAATAGATGGGGCGGGGGTCAGAATTTTTACTACCAGTTCTCCGAACTACTTAAAATTTCCACTACCGGTTCTCCAGAACTGGTCAGAACCTGCTGTAACCCACCTCTGATCGCAACTCATCTCAGAAAAGGTGACTCTGGATAGTATACAACAATAAAACAATAAATAAGTAATTTTAAATAAATACATAAAACAATCATGCCCTAAAACCATTGTACAACAATTATAAAAAGAGCATTAAAACTATAAAACCAGAACTAAAACAGGGAAAGAAAATAATAGACAGAAGGATGATCGTAATAACAGAATCACCTCATGAGTTCACCCATCCCCCGGGGTCCCCGACCTGCTGGCATAACCGGGTCTTGAGGGACCTTCGAAAGCTCAGGAGTGATGAGGCTGACCTTACATATGATGGGAAAGGCAAGCAGCTAGAATCCATACAGGAGTAGTAATAGAGAGGGAAGGAGGATCTGTGGAGCTGTTTTTTTCTTTCCTTTCTTAGAATGAAAGATACTGAAGGAATAGCTTTGCTGTCCTTAGGTGATGTTGTCTTGGGAACAGGAAGGTTCATACAGGAGAGGATAAGGGGAAAACTGTCTCCTGAACATATGATCCAGAGAGTAAAAGCTCTATAGATTTGTGCTAAGAGGTGCTGCTACTGTATATAATTTCACCTTGGGGAACCATTAAGACAGTGAAATGGGGAAATGAGAGTTGAGGCTGCGGCTGCCACTCCTTGCTTCTCAATTCAACAAAAACAACAAAAAATGTTCACAAGGTACTACCCTGGACAAAAAGGGGGAAGATTTAATCAAGTCGAAAGTAGGGCTGGATACAGATATTTTCCTGTGCTTTGGGAAAACATTAAAATATTTCCTTTTGCACAGGCATCATGATTGATACTGTCCTTTGAGGGCAAAGAAGATGGTGACTTACAGCCCTTTTGTCTGCTCCATTTAAATAAATGAAAGAAAGATTTGGAGGGGCTGAGAGAGATATGAAAATGTGTCTCCTCCTTTGTAATCCAAAAAAACATACCATATTTTTCAGACAATAAGACGCTCCGAAGTATAAGACGTACCTAGCTTTTGGGGAGGAAAACAAGAAAAAAAATCTCCCTCTGCCACCCAGCAATTTGCCTCCTTGCAGCAAACTGCAAACAGCATGGTCAGCCGCTGCCGCCTATCCCAGCTGTCTGGAAAGGGCCAAAAATGGGACATGCAGAGGCTGAAAATGGGGCATGCGGAGGCAGCGATAGATGACAGTGGCGATGGGTGGCAGCCAGGGCCGAATTTTCCTATAGGCTAACTAGGCTTCAGCCTAGGGCCTCAAGATCAAGAGGGGCCTACACAATGGTGGGATTCTAGGGGTTCTAGGGGGTTCGGCCGAACCCTTTGTTAAATTGCTGGCTCGCCTGCCCCTCGCCTTCCACCCATGCGGCGCCAGCCTACCGTAGCCAGGGGTAGGCAATTGTGGCTCTTTTACAACCTGTGGACTTCAACTTCCAGAATTCCTGATGCAGCTTGGCTATCTCAGGAATTCTGGGAGTTGAAGGCCACAGGTTGTAAAAGAGCCACAATTGCCCACCCCTTCCCTAGCCTGAGTTCCGCTGCCTGGGATCCACGTGGGCTGCCACGTGCTTCCCCACCGGCTCCGGATGCAAGAGAGCAGGATGGAGAAAGCAGCTTCCACGCCTTCACTCACCCTCACTCTCTGCTCTGTTGGATCGCTGGCCGTTCGCTTACCCCGCCCAATCCTAGTCTATTGCTGCCTCCGATGGCTAGAGGAAAAAAAACTGTTTAAATTCTTGCCGCGGGGCTTCAAAGGGCCACCCTATAGCCAGTGGTGCAGCCGAACCCTTTGTTAAATTGCTGGCTTGCCCCGCCCCTCCGCACCACTATTTATTGCCAATAAATAGTGGTGGGCCAGGGGCGGGGGAGCCAGCAATTTAACAAAGGCTTTGGTGTTTTTTTTTGTAATTTTATTGGCCCACGGAGCTTCAGCATAGGCTAATTGGCCTCCCGGCTCTCAGCTGATTTGTCTCAGCTGTTTTGCTCAGGGCTCTTCTGCTTCCGTGTAAAGAGTGTTGATTTTTTTCCCCCTATCTATGCTGAGACACGAAACTGAAACTGCTTTGCTGTTGCTGCAAGGTTGGAAAATTAGGCAGGCAGAATTCTTTTCTTTTTCCTCACCAAAAAAGGTAGGTGCAAACAATAGGGAGAAAGAGGAGAGTTCAGGATTTTAAAACACAAAAGAAAAAAAGCTCTATTTAACTAGGGAATTGTAATAATTGAGATACTATTTAATTGTATATTTCTGAAAGCAGAAATGGTTAAGTTGTGGTTTGGAGGAATATATGGGGGAAATTATTTGGTTTATTATTATTGGTAAATATAATTAATTGATTTGTAAGAAATTGGATTGCATGGAAATAATTGGAATATTCATGTTCATATTGATTAATATACAAAAAAGGTAGTTATATAACTAATTGATTTATATTAAAATGTTGAATTTATATTAAACAACTAATATTACATAATTAACCAATGTGAGGATGGATATAAAAATAGATGACAATGGGAAGGGGTATAATATAGAATAGAAAGGAAAAATTGAATTTGATTAAGATTAGAGATGAGGATGAAGGGTAATATTGGTTTTTTACAAAAATAGATGAGGAATAAATATGGCAAAAAGGAAATATAGAAATTGTAAATTTAATTGAAATGACTAAACACTGTTTAAATTTGTGAACCGGCCAAATACTCTGTTCAAAGAAAATACATTGTATGTTTGTATGTGTGTTTCTAATTATTGTTATTTATTCATATTTGTTCTCTTTTATTCTTTAAAGTTTAACAATTCATTCTTTATCTTAATATCTTTATATTTGTTTGGGGTTGGCTTTCTTCCCTTTCATCTTTTTTATTGTACAGCAATCATTCTCCTCAAACCTACCACCTCTCTCTTTTCTTTCCTTCTTACTTTCTCTTTCCCCCCCCCTCTTCTTCTCCTCCCTACTTCCTCTTCCTTTCTCCTTCTCCTCCTCTCTTCCTCCCTCTCTTACCCTCACTCCTACTCTAATTTCCCTTCCCTTCCTTCATCCTTCTCTATTGCTGTATCCTTTTATGCATATGGACTACTCAGAAGGCTGAAAAAGTTATTTTTGACTGGTCCTCACACTTTTGACCAGTCCTCGAACTTACGACTGTCCTCACGTTTTACGTTTTTGCCCTATCTTGTCACCATGGTGAAGAGAAGCAGTTGTGAAATGAGTGACATGGTTGTTAAGAAAGCTACACGGGCATAAATGTGAGGATGGTCATAAGTATGAGGACCGGTCAAAAGTGCGAGGCCCAGTCAGAAATGACTTTTTTCAGCCCCCTGAGTAGTCCCTATGCACATAGCCACGCCCACCCGGTCACATGACAAGCTACCCACGCCTACACAGTTACGTGACCAGCTAGCCACGCCCACCCAGTCACATGATTGCCAAGCCACACCCCCAATTAAGCCACGCCCACAGAACCTGTTGTTAAAAAAATTGAATCCCACCACTGGTGAAAGGGCCTCATAAGTGGAATAGCCTAGGGCCTCTTTTCATCTAAATCCGGCCCTGGTGGCAGCAGCGGCGATGGGCGATAGTGATCCCCGCAGCCTGGAATAGCTGATAGGCAGTATTCTGGGAGGCCGATCCAACCGCCAATCAGCTGCTCATGCTAAATCAGGCTGTGCTGAAGCTGACCAGGCTGTTTGCTGTTTGCTACAAGGTGATAAATTGCTGGGAGGCAGAGGCTGACGGGTGGGGGCCGGCAGGTGGGCGGGGCTTTGGCAACATTCACTGTATAAGACGCACCCACCCACTTTTTCCACCCACTTTTTTGGGGGGGTGGGGAGTGCATTTTATACTCCGAAAAGTACGGTACATATTTTCCTAAATTTAGCTCTTTTCCTGCTCCTGGAATACAAGAAAGGAATACAGATTGCAGGTAAGGAAAACTGTGTGAGAACCAGCAATGTTCCCTTCTAAGAATTTCCACTTGACATCAGAAGATAAGTAAAACCCCTCAAAGTCACATCTATTTCTCTGGTGCGTTATCCCATATCAGCACAACCTGGTATATCCAAGCCTACAAGTTGGGGTGTCAAACAGCTTGACACCCCAACTTCTGCCCACAAACTAACATTCAGTGTCATGCCCTTTTTGAACTAGAAAGTATCAAACCCACATGCTTATATGTAGCCATCATGTACTACATCACTTATTAGAAGAAACCCCTAGGACAGGGGTCAGCAACCTGCAGCTCCAGAGCCACATGAGGCTCTTTGGGCCCTCTGCTGTGGCTCCCCGTCACCACTGGCTGGCCCCGCCCCTCACCCTCCCCTCCCAGTCTCTTCTCGCCTGGCCTCAGAAGGTAAGAGCGATGGTGGGGGATGGAGAAGCGGCCAGGGCAGAGACCGAGAGATACAGAGAGAGAGAGAGAGATACAGAGAGAGAGAGAGATACAGAGAGAGAGAGAGAGACAGAGACAGAGGGAGAGGGAGAGGGAGAGGGAGAGGGAGAGGTGGGGGAAGGGAGTGGGGGATAGAGAGAGATGTCAAAAGGATTTTGTGGTTCCCAGTGTTTTTTAACAACTGATTCCCTGCCCTAATGACCGGCTGAATAGGCGTAGCTGGGGGGGGTCATGTGACTGATGGAAGTGAGTGACATCGAGTTGGCCACGTCCACCCAGGTTTTGTGGGTCCCGATGTTTTCTTTTCTGTGGGAAATGGGTCCAAATGGCTCTTTGAGTATTTAAGGTTGCAGACCCCTGGACTAGGAAGATTTTCTCCAACCTTGATTTCTCCAGATATGTTAGACTACAATTCATGGAACTCCCAGCCACTGCTGTATGGCCTTGAAATCAGGCAGTAGGACAATAATGTTTTAATCTAGTGTTGTCCTTCATACATACACACACCAAAAACCCTTGGCTCTTAATTCAGCAGAGTAAAGGCCATTGCAGCATAAATGAATAGTACAGCTAACATAAAGCAGGTTACAAGTTGTCCTTGATTTACTGCCTTTCGTTTAGTGACTGTTCAAAGTTACGATAGCACTTTAAAAAAAGTGAGTAATGACAGTTTTTCACACTTACCACCACATACCCTCCCCATGGTCACGTGATCAAAATTCAAATGTGTGGCAATTGGCTCATATTTATGATGGTTACAGAGTCCTGGGGTCATGTGATCACCTTTTGCGACCTTCTAACAAGCAAAGTCAATGGGGAAGCCAGATTCATTCAACAACCGTGTTGCTAAGTTAACAACTGCAGTGATTCATTGCAATGAGAAAGGTCATAAAATGGGATAAAACTCACTTAACAACTGTCTTCTTTAACAATGGAAATTTCAGGCTCAATTGTGGTCATAAGTCGAGGACTAATGTGGAAGGCAGCGGCTTCTTGTAATGAAGGTTCTTGATATGAAAGTAAGTATACTAGAAATAGGAAACTAATATAAAACTATTAGCTGAAGACTCATTCTGCCTTTTACTCCGCTTCTACAGTATCTGCCACCTCTGGCAAAAGAAGCATTTCATGATTTCCTCTCTGCCTACTGCTGCTTCTCTTGCTGGGGATGGTAGGAGAAGTAAGTGGCAAGAAAACGGTCCATTTCTGATGTTCCATTCCTGGAATCTCACCCAGTGATCAACTTCGTGGATCACAGAAGATCTACTCTACTGGTTTTCTGTTCCAGGTCTTTGCTGGTCTTACCATGCTTCTCTCTCTCCTTTTCATGCAGACAGAATCTCGATTTTGTGTCATCAAAGAGGCAGAACAGGGCTATAGAGATTCTCAGCCGTCCAGGTCACAGTTGTCCCAAAGGTGCTTTTTCAAGAGGCAACTGGACTTTCTGCTTTTTCTTTGAAGACATTTCACTCATGGGTGGGTTCTACTTACCTTTACTAGTGGTTCGCAACAGGGCTTCGTGCGCGCGCTCGCTCGCTTCGCTCACCCACGCGTGCGCTCTTCTTTGCAAGCGCAGAAGCTTCTGCGCATGCAGAAACATTTTGATGACATCAGGGTCAGTGGGCGGAGCCTCCCACCGGTTTTACTACTGGTTCTATCGAACCGGGGGCAACCCACCACTGATTTCTCTTCTCATTCAAGAAGCTTCTTAGTGAAACGTCTTCAAAGAAAAACCAGAAAGTCCAGTTGCCTCTTGAAAAAGCACCTTGGGACAAGAGCTCAGGCTGTAATTCTAATATTCAGACTTGTATTGCTGCTATTGCTAAATCAAATCAGTTCAGTAAAGCCCTTGGGTGGAATAATGATTTGATAGTATACTATCACCAATCATTATGCAGAAAAAAAAAATCTCTTCCAGCCCTCCCCTCTACCCAGAGAGAGAGAAGAGGAAAAATATTTCTGAAACCATACAAACACCTGATTTCCACATATCCTAAAATTTGATTTTGATTTAATTTACTAAATCCCATCCCCACCTCCCCAGTGCGCAAGTATAAACATAGCCATCAATCATCCAGCAAATGAGAAAAGACTAACAGGGATTCCTGCTCAGTTTAACTCTTCCTCCTCTTTATTATGTTTGTCTTTACCTCAAAGATACTAAGCCATCTTTTGTTGGTTTGTTTGTCCTGTTTCTTAACTGCTCATTTCCCTTATCACAACAAGCCAGGCCAAGCAATCAAGCACTGCTGGAAAGGCAACTCTTTTTTGTTTTGCTTTAATTTTGTTTTCACCTTCCTAAACCAGAAAGTCTTTCTCAACAAGAAAGAAAAGGGCTTTTTTATTTTTGTTTTATTCTCAGACTAAACTCAGCACAGTACTTCTCAGTAAGCACATCAGTCTGTGTATGCGTGAATCAGGGGTGGGTTCCACTTACCTTCACTACCGGTTCGCTCTCGTGAACATGTGCGTGCTTTGCACGCAAGCATCGCTTCTACGCATGCGCAGATCATCTGTGATGATGTCCAGGCGGGTGAGTGGAGTCTCTCACCGCCGCCACTAACGGGTGAACCAGTAGTAACTCACTACTGGTATGAATGCATAAATGTTATATTTTAAAAATATCTCAGTACAATGTTAGTTTTATATCTCTGCTCTCTTTCTGTAGCTGAACTCTATGTATGCACAGAGAAACACTTCTCAAAATGTACTGCTTCCCTGCTTTTTTTAAATAAGACTAGCTGTCTTTCATTTTATTGACTGAATTGCAATTTATAGCGTTGATACTGCTAGTAATCCTAATCATAGACTATTACTTGATTAAGAGTCCAGTGTAATTGCCAACAGTAAATACTGAATGTCAAGTGATTGTTTTATTGCCTTGTATCCATTAGCCTCAAATATTATTTAATAAATTGTATTCATGGGCTATTAATTATACTTTCACTGTTGGACTTCCAGAACACATACACCTGTTTAATAACCTGTTTAATAAAGAGTTGGTGATTGGGGGAAAAAGTTTCTTTTTTACTTTGTTTGGCACACAATGCTAGTGCTTGCAAAACTGGGAATTTTTAGTGTGAATGGAATGCACTCGGATTCCCACTTGGAGGGAGGGAGTGCATTCCAGAAGAACAAAAGACAGTGAAGTTTAGATAGTTTGTGTAGGAGGAAGAGAGTCAGAACAGCTGCTCCCTAGGAGTTCTGAGAACTCCTCGGCTTATGACCACAACTGAGCCAAAATTTCTTGTTCGGTTGTATACGCGAGTTTTGCCCCATTTTATGATCTTGCCATAGTTGTTAAGTGCATCGCTGTAATTGTTAATAACGGGGTTGTTAAGTCTCCGGAGAAGGGCGGCATATAAATTAAAGCAAAAAAAAAAAAAAGTGAATCTGGCTTCCCCATTGACTTTGCTTCTCAAAAGGTCGCAAAAGGTGATCACAGGACCTTGGAACACTACCGTCATAAATATGAGTCAGATTCCCAGCTTCTGAATTTTGATTATGTGACCATGGGGATGCTGCCATGGTCATAAGTCACTTTTATCAGTACTGTTGTAGCTTTGAACAGTCACTAAATGAACTGTTATAAATTGAGGATTACCTGTAGCCTGCTTTAATTTGGGAAGATTTCTGTTTATAGGTGAAGAACAATAAAGGAATCTGCTAGAAGAATCTCAGTGTGTCTTTCTTGGATTTTGGAGCCTGACATTACATGCTGCCACTCAGCTGTTGGGTTCTCTGAGATCTGAAAATTATTTCAAGGTCCAATCTGGGTCGGTCACCAGGACCAGAGTTTTAATTTTCCAAGCTTTCAGACTCATGTTGGAGCCCATCCTCAGAGACCTTCTCACTACTAGAATGTGTAAGATTATTTCAACGCTTTCATGAGGTAAAAAGTTTGAGAAAGATTGACTTGTAGTACAGTATTCAAGATCCTGACAGAATCCTGACTGCGGGAAGTTCAAGTTTGTAACAGCTAACAAGAAACCATACATTAGTATCACTGAATGTGCGATGGAAAAGTTTACTACAATTAAGTGGTTGGTGTGGCCAAATAGTGATCAAACCAGTGGTGGTATTCAGCCGGTTCAATCCAGTTCAGGCAAACCGGTAGTGGCGGCTGCGGGAGGCTCTGCCCACGTGCCCGGATGTCATCACGTCCCGTTTTTGATGCTCTGTGCATATGCAGAAGGTCCTGCGCATGTGCAGAGCTGGCGCATGCACTCCCATTTGCGAACTGGTAGCAAATGTACTGTAAGTGAATACCACCCCTGGATCAAATAGTTTAGTTCTGATCTCTTAGCTAGCAATGCGTGTAAACTGGAGTGTGCAAAATGGCATAAGAGTAAGGAAAAAAGTCCCATTCCCCCCGTCACATTCCTGCCTTGTAACTAGCTTTAAAGCAAACATGATAAAGTATAGCCATGTGAAACCTTTTGTTAGCAGAAGCAGAAACCTGCAATGCAATAATTTGGCCTCGAAGCAGCAGCCCACAGCTGAAAGAACATGACTTTTCCCCATTTAAATCTATTTCGTAAAAAGCAGAATTTAAAATGAAGGCCTTGTGCTGTTTCAGAAGAGAACTAAACCCATAAGAAAATCACATAATGTCCAGCCACCATTTTATAAAGAGTTTGCCGGCAGCTGCCACTTCAGAAGTCAGGGCACCAGTCTCTCCTGAAGACCAAACCAAATGGCCATGGAGGGCAACGTCCAGCAACTAGCAGGAAATAATATTGCCTACAGCAGCTTGAAGTGGCCAATAGAAGCCTATGCCCCCTACCTTTGCTGTGGCCTAAGAATGAGATGAAGGCAAGATCACACTGAAATATCTTTTAAAAACACATCACAGGGCATCTTCATGTTGTAGATAGAGTGATATGAGGATGAGTCACATTCATTGTAACTCCTGATGATGGCCTAGACTACGAAGGGCAAATCCACCAATGCTTGGTTCTGCCATGTAAGATCCCCTTGAAGTCTGGCTCTCAACCTCAAAAATTCTCCATTTTTAAAATTAGCAGTAGATTGTCCCTTTGTTTGGTTTTTCCTAAATACATGGTCAGTTCACGCCTTTCTCTTCTAAAACTTATCCAAAGTCACATGTTTTGAGGGCCACTAAAAAACTGAAAGGGATTGGGTGGCTCAGTGGCTAAGATGCTGAGCTTGTCGATCAAAAGTTCGGCAGTTCAGCAGTTCGAATCCCTAGTGCCGCGTAACAGGGTGAGCTCCTGTTAGTTGTCCCAGCTTCTGCCAACCTAGCAGTTCAAAAGCACGTAAAAAATGCAAGTAGAAAAATAGGGACCACCTTTGGTGGAAAGGTAACAGCGTTCCGTGCGCCTTTGGTGTTTAGTCATGCCGGCCACATGACCACAGAGACATCTTCGGACAGCGCTGGCTCTTCGGCTTTGAAATGGAGATGAGCACTGCCCCCTAGAATCGGGAACGACTAGCACATATGTGCAAGGGGAACCTTTAACTTTACCTAAAATATTGGCCAAAGCCTACCAATCATTTGGTCTGCCTATATCTTTACTCTTCCTTATTTAGCCAGACTGGATGAAGGGATCGAAGAACATTAAAGGATTGAGGATGGGAACTTTGGGGAAGTATGAAGAACGAAATAAATCTCTGTTCCAAACCCACTTCCAAATTCTGCTTCTCTTATCCAAGGATCCTTAAGCCTGGTCCTTATGTGCAAAAGAATGAGAAGAAAATAGAATGCTTTAATGGTAGACAGTAAATTACATAATAAAGTGAGATCCCAGTATAATATGTATATCCAAAAGAATCCAGAAGAACAAAGGGGGTTAATTGGGGAGAGTAAGCAATGCATAAACTAACTTTGAATTGTTTAACTAAAAATCTCTGTTACTATACCAGACCACAAACTGAGCGTCACATTTTTTAATTCATCAGTACAAAACAGCAGCATGGGAGATGCAATTTTTCTCCCCTGTTGTGCTAGTCATCTATCTACAAGAAGGATAGTTGGTAAAGCTGGCTTTTAATATAGAAGAGTGTTTACCTGCTTTGGTGGAATTCATTTATCACCTCAGGATGCCACCATCCATGTATTACAAAACATTTTTTTGCTACCTTGCTTGGCTTTCTGGGATCTCATTCAAACGGTATTTTTCTCAGAACACTTATTGATAATCCTGGGTTCACTTCATAGGAAGCAGCCACCCATTTTAGTTCTGAGTTGCAAAGATGCAGCCCAAATTAACAAAGGCTGATTATTCTTTGTTCCCTTTGAGGCTTTTTTCTTTAGTGGCTTCAGCTGCCGGTTTGGAGAGGTTCTGGGTTCCTCCCTGCCTCGGAGAGATGCTTAGTCCTAGGCCATGCCTGGCACTTCTCCCAACCCTATGTTGCCTTCCCACAGCAACAGTACCCAGACAAAACAACAGCTCCTCCTTTTCCACACCCGGCCAGCCTGGCGGGCCAGCCCTAATCTCCTCTTCCTGCATGCCTTGACCTGCTCTGATCTGTTTCAAAAGTCTGGCTCCCAGGTTTCCCTGGTAATAGGCTGTCAGCAGCCAGCGAGGGAAACTGGAAATGGAAAATAGAGGACCATGGTGAATGACACCAAAGAAGCAGTCCCTGAGGCCTAGCACCGGAGCCAAAAGCCAGGAAGGGCAAGACAAGGCGCCACGTGGGATGTGGACAGGAAATTCTACTCTTGGGCCAATTCACGGCTGCAGGGTGCCAGAGCAACCGAGGGAGACAGTTGGAATAATATTATTTCTTCCAGCAGCTGTACCTCATCCTTCCTCTCAAGCCTGCGTGAAAACCAAAGGCCAAGATAAGCTGTGGCCAAGGGTGCTCAAAGCTGTCTTGGGCTGCATATAAGCTTTTCAAGCCAGGTTAATTTGTCCAGAATAACATTTTCCTATAGTGGCATTACTACTCATACTGCATTCAAGCCACTAAACTGTTTTTTTTCCCCCCAACACACACTCAGCACTGAATGAGTGTTCAGATTCATATCAGTCACACTGGATTTGCCCCATCAGTAGCTTATTAGCATGTTATTAGCTTTATTTTTTTGACCTGAGGTACCTGCTTTGTAACCAGACTAAATTACTGTGCTCTTATATTGGTGACTTTATGACAATAATATACAATATATCATCCTCATGTATTCAGTTTGGATGTAATCACAAGATTTCTAAGAGTTAATAATTCTGTCTTTCTTTCATAAGTTAGAGCATACTGTAGCAAAACTACCATGTGTATTATTTTCAAAAATTAGCAATTTACTATCAGTTATTTTGGAAGTTACTTGAATGCACAAGTCGGAGGTCTATAATAGTAGACTTCAGCGACTCCCTGAGCAAGTGCCTGCAGTTTCTTGGCAAGATTTCAGAAGTGGTTTGTTATTGCTTGCTTCCCAGGTCTGAAAAAGGGCGACTGGCCCAGCTAGCTTTATGCTTAAGGCAGAACTAGAATTCGCAGTCTCTCAGTTTCTAGCCTGTGGTTCTGCCTTAGCCACATCCTCAAAATTTATGTAGGGTGAAATTAACATACAACATTCATCCATAATCTATAGCTACTCAGGCCCCTAAACCAGGAGAAAAGGATTAAGCATTACGGAGTTGTCATATAATATAAATGAAGAATTCCCATTGTGGAGTCCAAAAGCCTCAGGAAGAAAGAAACTCACCATCCAAGTCTCTCACATTTACTCAGAGTAAATCCCACTGAAGTCATTGGGGCTTACTCCTGGCTTAGGGTGAATAAAATTACATCAGTCTGTCCCAGAGACATGTGGCTTCTTCCAGTAAATCTCATCTAGGAAAAGTTGTCTGCTGTAGCCCAGCCTTGGGAGGCTTTTGGAAGAATGCCAGTCATACTACTGTACATCCATCTGACTATGAAAGACTGGAAAATTAATTTGCCTGCTGGAAATTCAAATGGAATTTGAGCTGCACCCTTCAGGCAAAGGAGCTCTGCTTCATATTCCAATGCTCCAGTACAGAAGATACAGACTCTTCCAATCATCTGGAAAACTAGGGAAAAAACAACTAGCAAGGCAAAGGAAGAGAGAGAGAGGCATAAGGAGGTGGCAAAGAAAGTATTTCTTCCTTTAAGTGGAATCATAGGCCACTTTTCCATTAGGGACTTATAGCAATTTCAAGTGTCATTTCTCTCTCTCGCTCCCTCTCATCAGTGTGTATGGTCACCAAGCAACTCACCAAGCAACTCTGGACTGCTAACAAGAGCATCCAACACAAGGATAACAATAATAAAACCTAATAATGCAAAACACTCTGCACCAGCAACTAAATGCACAACTCGGTATTCTACAGACAACTCATCCAATTTCCTGGCCCAGAGCCTGAGGGAAGAATCAGATTTCCAGAGCCTTGTTAAAGGCCAGCAGGGACAAGGCCAACTACATTACAAGGAAGAGGTTCTTCATAGGGAGGTACTTTGACAGAGAAGGCATACTCACTCGGTCTCATAAGGTGGTAGGGTTTAACTGAGCACCCCAATCCAGTCACATCATATTAGAAGAGTAGAGACTATTGAAATCTAATGGTGCCACAAATAACTAGGGTCACTTAAGGTCTTTAGAGCTGCTCACCAGCACCTTGAATGATAACAGAAGCCCATCAGTAACCAATGTAGCTCATTCAGAATTGGTATCATATGGACATTTAAAGATGCGTCCATAACTACTCACACCACTGCATTCTGGACCAGCTACAGCTTCTGAGTGGGCTTCAAAGGCAGTCCTATGTTCAGCATATTGCACTAATTCAGGCCCAAGGTGACTAAAATATGAGTAACTATGCATAGCCTGCCCACCCACAATCCAGGAATGGCTGTAATTGGTGCAAAAGATTTAACAGATTAACAGAATTGGAAGAGACCTTCCAGGTCATCTAGTCCAACCCCCCCCCTCAAGCAGGAGATCCTACACCATTTCTGACAAATGGCAGTCCAATCTTTTCTTGAAAGTCTTAAGTGATGAAGTTCCCACAATTTCTGAAGGCAAGCTGTTCCATTGGTTGATTGTTCTCACTATCAGAAAATTGAGCAGAAAACAAAATACCACCTCTTCAAGGATGAATTTGCCCCCATTTGAACAAAGATAGCTAAAATAGGACAATTCCTGAAAACATTCTTAGAATTATAAAACTTGGTTGATGTTCCTGCCCTAAGATCCTGGGCTCATAGGGAGCGTTAAATCACTCCAGGGCAATTATGGTCTAAGTCCTCTAAAGACATGGTTCCTTTGAAATCCAAAGGTCTCAAATCATTAATTGCTGGAAACCAAGAGAGGTTTTTTTTTCTGCCTGGGATCATGAGAAGCATATGTAGAAAATATGCTTTCCAAGGAGCCATGGGAGCTGGCAATCTTAGCAAGAAGCTGGAGAAGCAAGTAGAAAGCTACTGCCAGCGTAGTTTGTGCACCAAATCAAGCTCCTTGTATATATGCTAGTTCTGGCCAATCTCAGCAGTCACAAAGTCCTTCCATGTGAAGACTCAAAAGCAGCTCCATACAACTGGGACCCCATGCCAGTGGCTTCCAGCTGCAAGGTAATACAATGCTATATTTGAAAAGGTGAAACAGTGCAAAATTTCTGGGCAACCCCTTTTCCCTGAGCCTCTACCTTCTAGTTTGATATTGAAAAGAATTCCCTCCCCCCTTCTCCTTCCCCCCTTGGTGTGTGTGTGTGTGTGTGTGTGTGTGTGTGTGTGTGTGTGTATTTGCTTCTTTTCTTCTGTAGTGCAGGTGCAAAGCTCCCAGCTGCATGTGTATTTTCTATTATTTTAATGTATGTGTATTTATTTCCCTTTGTTTTGTGTGGAGTGAAAGGATTGGGGTTACCTCCACAGAGTCTAAGAGTGCTTTTACAATAAGTTCTGATTTCTGTGCCATCCCAAAAAAATATGCATTTTGTTTAGCACTTGCCCATTCTTCCCCATTTCAGTTACTCCTCCAATCTGCAGCTATGGTTAAAGGCACTAGGGACAATGCCTGGTGCAGAACTGTGGACATATTATCATACCACCTTCAGGACTTGGGAGCCAGACAGCTTCATCCTGCTCCAAATTTTCAGGGGGGTGTTGTTGTTGTTAAATGAATACACCAGAAAGGTACTGAAAACCTGGACTGAGGCAAGGTACCAATTTATTTCATTTCTTTTCTGGATGGAGCTAGGGGACTGTTGTTGTTGCTGCTGCTGCTGTTGCAAATATACAGGTCAGGGCACTGACTAAATGCCCTTTTTTGCAAGCTTCTATTGGCCAACTGGAGAGCGAACACTGATTGGCCCACTGCATTACCAGTGTTTTGAAGTCTGCAAGAGAGACAGGTCTGTTTCAAACTGTCTGAAAAGGATCAATAATCAGGAAAGAAGTGACCATCATGGCTGTTCTTGCACATCCTTATCTTTTCTTTTACCCACAGAGGGGTCCTGCTATCCAAAAAATATCTGGTTTGGGAATCTCATTTCCAGACAAGCACCCAGTTCTGGCAGTGGCTGATGTACACCAGACAAGAAGATTGAATTTTGAATTAGACTTAGCCCCAGAAATCTTATGCATTCTTTTATTTCTAAGTATGAGCACACACATCTCTGAATGTTCAAAGGTTAATTGCAGAGAATA
Organism: Arizona elegans; assembly: GCA_022577455.1. NCBI lineage: Eukaryota > Metazoa > Chordata > Lepidosauria > Squamata > Colubridae > Arizona > Arizona elegans. Next base: position 103,689,825 of record JAKOOJ010000002.1, on the reverse strand, counting down.
TAATGCAGATGTTCTTTGTTGGTATACTCTGGGCTGCTTGTCCTACCCTGCCCTTGTAGATGTCACTAAGGGATATGTGTGCTGATAAACAAGACATTACAGGCGCAGGCAATAGCATAATCTTCACTGTCCCCTTTTCCAAATATGCAAAGCCTCTGAACAGGACCCTCTCACCTGCAGGATTTTGCAAAGAATTCACACATTTTTCAAAATATCAACCTATGTAATGCATTTCCACCTATCAACACTTACACTATAATCCTTTTTTAAAAAAACACATTGTAGCAGGCAAAGATTATTATCTACATATTGCAAGGGGAGAAGGGGAAATTGAGGACCAAAAGAATAATGCCTGCACCTTCAGGTATGTTAAGAATTCAGCTCCCAGAATTCCCAGCCATGATGGCTAGGCATTCTGGAAGTCTAATATTTAAAACATGGAGTTGAAAAAGATATTAAAGCACCTGGCCTATGAAACAAGACAGCTCTAGCTAACAATAGGTCATATTCTTAAACCCGGATGGGCACCAATGGTTTCAAAGAATGCTGGGATAGCTGTTTTTAACAAACCAATGGAACCACAACAAATTAATGCTAAATCCTTTCCTAAATTGTAACTTCCCTCCCCCAAGTTCCCTATTTGGATATTTGACTCTCAGAATAATTCCGGTACTGTTGCTGCTTGGCTAGGAGAAAAGTGCTTGGGAATGAAGCTACCTACAGACAAACGAGAGAGCCAGCTGCTGTAGAGGTTAAAACACCAGGCTAGAAACTGGGAGACCCTGAGTTCTAGTCTTGCCTTAGGCACAAAACCAGTTGGGTGACTTTGGGCTAGTCACTTTCTGTCTCTCAGCTCTAGGAAGGAGGAAATGGCAAACCACTTCTGAAATCTTGCTAAGAAAATTGCAAGGACTTGCCCAAGTACTTATCTGGAGTCGAGACTGATTTGAAGGCAATCACGCACCTTCAAAGGGAAAGAAGCTTGGTGAGGGACAAAACTACAGCCTTTTCCTGTCCTCAGGAACATCCTTTTTAATTTCTTCCTTTTTAAGGAAGAATCCTCCTTTTTAATTTCTTACCTTCATATGCAGTTCCACACTTAACTGTTGAAAAGTAGATTTAACTATAAAGATCTGCTTAAGAGCCTTGATATACTTGCAACTGTCTGATCTGAGAGCCAAAGCTACACATTTGCGTCAAGGACTTTCTAGCCTACACGACGTCTCATCACCCATATATCCCTTTGCTGACAGCAGTTTTATTGCAGTTGCAATAAAAGCTCCATTGTTCTTCCAATCCTAGCAGTCTTTCCTTTGCATTAGACATGTCCGAACCTATCCTTAGGCTCAAGATTAATCCCCTCCAAAAACAAAGATGACAGCTGAGGTCAGACAATGTTGGCAGAAAGCGCATGTGTGCAGTGTGGATGAAGAAGGGGGAAAAAATCCCCAGGAAGCTTCACGTGTTCCCCAAGCTAGAACGATTGCTGCAAAGAGCAGATGGCTGGGTGGGTTTTTTTTTTTATGGCTGCATTAATAACTGTTGGCAACAGAACCAAAACCTCACTCGGCCCCAGCACACATGTGAAGGCAGGGAATACACAGTGCTAGTGTGTGCCAAAATGCAGTATATCTTTGCTTTTGAACAAAAAAAGGGGGGAAGTGGGGGACTACAGAGCTATTGTTTGCTTGGCATCTGAGGTCACTTTGAAAGCTGGAAAGAAACCTGCCAGGAGTACCCCTGGGTGGCATTACTTGAGGGTTAAAATTCTCACTGTTGGCAATAACAAACAGGTCACTATGTAGATGAATGCTGCTGAGTATTAGAACTGTTTGCTTGACAAAGATTAAAACTGGAGACAGGAGTTAAAGTGTTTCTTTCTGAGATATAAGCAGTGTAACCTGGAATACTGCAAAAATACAATTTCTCACTATTTATTATATCTGAAGAGCTCATGTTTTGTTGTACAACAGAAAACAACGCAAGTTTCCGGAGTGTTGAGGTTAGCATGTGTGTTTCAACTATTTTAATAGGAATTCAATAATGTTCAATTGGCCCTGCTATGTGACTGTTCCTATCTGTTCTTTGTCAACTAATGGGATTTTTGCTTGTATGCATTATTTGTTTCTAAAGTGGAACTATGGTACGTACTGCAGGATTATGCCACTGAAATGGAGTGGAAAAAAAATGGCAATTTCGGTGGCACAATTTTTCTGATAATGAAATAGTCTACCGCTATTTATTTCATTATTAGCTGCTTTGTTTGATGCAATACACTCCTGGATTAAATGACAGTCTACTTGAAAAAAAAATCCCAATAACTCAACTTTTGGGTTGAGCAAGTCACAACCATTGCAGGTATCTGCAAGGAGAGTCCCAGAGGTCCAGGGCCAAGGGCTTTGTTAAAGCTGACAGATGCCTCCCATGCATTTTCATCAAAGGGAAACTTGGCTCACTTTTAGAGCTCCTCCCTTTTCCATTTCTGATTCCAGCTGTTTCCAGGCTAAAATCTGGCACACACTCTCCAAAGAAAGGAGGGAACTTGCTTTGGGATTCCAAATGTGCAATGCTCCATGTACTAAAAAAAAAAACAAACCCAACACCCCCAACATTGTTGAGCAATTTTTGAGAAGTTTACTCCATCTGGTTCATATAGAATTGGAACCGACATAGGAACTATGGCAAAATGCAGATTGCTTGTTTAGCAAAATCAGAGTCAATCTCATTCTGTTCTCAAGCAATGTCCTGGAAAAATAAGCACTTCCTTCCATTTCTCTCTACTGTACTCCATTCTACCTGACTCCCTCCCTCCCTGATTCATGGTTCTTAAGCACCTGATCTCATCTCACTCTGCTTCCATCTGAGCCTCTTTACAGTTCAATCCTAGATTTCAATTCAGAATAAGTCCTGCTGAGTTTAACAAGTATCACTCCCTCCCAGAGAAATCCGTGGAGGATTTCATCCTTACTTGCCATATTTAGTAAATTGCCTTTTTGCAAATGAACAGCAGCTGGTTAGACAGAGGGGAAGATGGAAACATTTTGACCTGCTCAGATTTCTGTTTCTCATTACGTTGCTTTGCAGCAGTGGATGGGTTCTTCTAAACCAGCGGTTCTCAACCTGGGGTCATGACCCCTTTGGGGGTCAAATGGCCATTTCACAGGGGTCGCCAAAGCCCTCTCTCGCCCCCCCCCCGCCTTCACTCATCTTCACCCTCTGCCTCTGTTGGATCGCCGGTCCGTTCGCTTAACCCGCTCACTCCTAATCTATTGCTGCCTCCTGAGTCCCAGCTGATGGCTAGAGGGAAAAAAACTGTTTAAATTCTTGCCGCGGGGCTTCAAAGGGCCGCCCTACAGCTGATCAGTGTTAAAAGAAAACAAATGAGTAGACCGGTGTCTGCAAAAATAGAAAAAACAGCCCCTTTCAGTTTCAGCATAGGTTAATTACCATAAGTTGATTTGATCAGCCTCCCGACTCTCAGCTGATATGCTCTCAGCTGTTTTGCTCAGGGCTCTGTTGTTAGCTAGCTGCAAAGAGGTAAATTGCTGGAGCAGATTTTTTTTCCCCTAGCTAAAGCAAAACTGAAAGTAAAGCAGGGTCTTTGCTGCAAGGTGACAAAATGAGGCAGAGAGAAGGGGTATAATATAGAATAGAAGGGAAAAATTGAATTTGATTAAGATTAGAGATGAGGATGAAGGGTAATATTGTTTTTTTAAAAAAATAGATGAGGAATAAATATGGCAAAAGGAAATATAGAAATTGTAAATTTAATTGAAATGACTAAATACTGTTTAAATTTGTGAACCGGCCAAATACTCTGTTCAAAGAAAATACATTGTATGTTTGTATGTGTGTTTCTAATTATTGCTATTTATTCATATTTGTTCTCTCTTATTCTTTAAAGTTTAACAATTCATTCTTTATCTTAATATCTTTATATTTGTTTGGGGTTGGCTTTCTTCCCTTTCATCTTTTTTATTGTACAGCAATCTTTCTCCTCAAACCTACCACCTCTCTCTTTTCTTTCCTTCTTACTTTCTCTTATCCCCCCTCTTCTTCTCCTCCCTACTTCTTCCTTTCTCCTTCTCCTCCTCTCTTCCTCCTTCTCTTACCCTCACTCCTACTCTAATTTCCCTTCCCTTCTTTCATCCCTCTCTATTGCTATATCCTTTTATGCATATGGACTACTCAGAGGGCTGAAAAAGTTATTTTTGACTGATCCTCGCACTTTTGACTGATCCTCGAACTTAAGACTGTCCTCACATTTTACGTTTTTGCCCTATCTTGTCACCATGGTGAAGAGAAACAGTTGTGAAATGAGTGACACGATTGTTAAGAATGCTATAATGGGCATAAATGATGACCAGTCATAAGTGCGAAGACCGGTCAAAAGTGTGAGGTCCTGTCAGAAATTACTTTTTTCTGCCCTCTGTGTAGTCCTTTTGTGCACATGGACTACTCAGAGGGCTGAAAAAGTTATTTTTGACTAGTCCTCGCACTTTTGATCAGTTCTTGAACTTACAACTGTCCTCACATTTTACGTTTTTGCCTATCTTATCACCATGGTGAAGAGAAGCAGGTGTGAAATGAGTGACATGGTTGTTAAGAATGCTTCATGGGCATAAATGTGAGGATGGTCATAAGTGTGAGGACCAGTCAAAAGTGCGAGGACCTGTCAGAAATGACTTTTTTCAGCCCCCTGAGTAGTCCCTATACACATAGCCACGGCCACCCGGTCACATGACCTCCAAGTCACGCTCACAAAATAAGCCACGCCCACAGAACCAGTAGTAAAAAATTACAGTTATGAAGTAGCAACGAAAATAATTTTATGGTTGGGGGTTACCACAACATGAGGAACTGTATTAAAGAGTCGCGGCATTAGGAAGGTTGAGAATCACTGTTCTAAGTTGTGAGAATAGGACTGAGATTACCAATCAGAAGCAAGGCGCCATTTTCTTATCATGCTCAATCAGGGACCCCGTTACTCTTTCCTAGATTGGTTCACACACTGGCCCTGTTTGTCTGACAGGAGCTTAATCCAGCATTCAAGTTCAAAAGAAGAAAAGGCTCCCACACCAGTGGTGGGTTCCTCCCGGTTCGCGAGAGCCGGTAGCGGTGACGATATGACATCTCCGAACCGGTTCTCTGTCTTCGGGAGCTGGGCCCTCCCGCCTGCCCCTGCGTTATTCTGACCTTATATTTCTTCTTTTTTCGCCCAGCTGAGAGGTGCGGCAGAGCGGATTACCGCACCTCAGCTGGGCAGATTCGCAATGCGCTTGAGCGAAGCGCAAGTTTGGTGTGCCTGTGAGCAAACCGAGCATGCGCACGGTGATCACGCGCAAAGCGCGCACACAAAGAGAACCGGTAGTAAAGCCGGTTAGAACCCACCCCTGTCCCACACCCTGAATTGTTGTAGAAAAGGAGAAATTCAGTTAACAGAACTTGGAAGCTACTCCCTAATATTCTGAAAGCAGAGGTGTCAGGAAAAATCTTCCATGACTACACTTAAGAGTGTTACTCAAAGTACAAACATGTCCCTTAAATATGGCAGATTAGTTCTATAATAAATACCACCTCCTCTTCAGTAGTGAAGCCGAGCCAGGGATAATGTCAAATCCTAAAGTACTCTGAATTTATCTGATCTCACAGGGAACTCAAATATATGTCCCATTGTTAATAATGCAAAATAATTGCCACAAATTAGCATTCCTTGGGCAGGAAGGCAAACAGCATTAAGTTAATGAGTCAACATAATGATGGGTATCTCTATGGATGTAGCATGTAGATGTCTAGTACTTCTGGAAATCCCAGTGTGCCTTTAGCTAAAATGGTTAGGTAAAATTCCCTAACCCTATTTTTTTTTGTATAAAATTGCCCTCAAGGTGATTAATAATAGTAACATGCAAAATAAAAGAAAAATTAAGAAGACTATAGAATAAATACATTTGGAGCATATTTACCACAGCTAACATAAATTACTTAATGAAATCAAGAACCCTTACTGCAAATAGAATTCATCAGTTACAGACCTTCCTTGGTAGGGTGTTCCAGGTCCTAGGAAGTTCCTTGAACTTTACTTAATAATTACACAGAAGTAAGAGTCTTCTAAAAGTCTTAAAATCTGGCTTGTATAGGAGAATATAGTATGATCTCAGGTTGAATAAAGTTAAGCATTTAGGTCAAAGCTAATCAATAGGGCTGAAATCAAATCCAGATAGAACTATATTGATCAGAGACATTTCTATTTTATGTGAATTAAGTTTCAGTTTGCTGATATTCGACCAAAGGCACAAATTCAAATTTAAAACTTAAATTCTTTGCATTTACCTGGAAAGAAGAAACAGCATGTTCCTGACATTTTGGAAATACTGCAAACACAGGCATTAACTGAACAATTTCAGAAGATGGAATGGATTTGGTGACACCTTTATATATTACAGTGTGATGGATATGGAAAATATTACTAATGGATTTCACATCATAGGATTAAAAACCTACCTTCCCCTTTTCTCTACCCAGAAAATGTTTTGCTTTGAGGAACAAAAGGGATGCTAAAGAGCAAAGTGACAATATGCTAGAATTCCAACTTGATGTCCTTCAAATGTATTAGCCCACAAAACAGACTGCCTGGGACTTTCATTCTTTGGAAGGGTTTAAACAAAGGCTGGGTGGCAATCTGTTGGGGTTTTGCATTCCTCCAAGGCCCCTTCCACCATTTACATTTTATGATTCTAGAAACATCTGTTATCCTCAACCAGCACTGTGCCTGGATGATATCAGGCTGGGAAACTCCCATTTATAACATGTCAAGTACAGCATACATTAACCCTAATGCAGGCGCATGTAGCACTGTACATTTCTGAAGAAGGGTATTTCTTTCCCTCTCATTGCTACATACCACTACAAAGCTCTTGTGCCAAGCTAGCTGAAACCCCAGAGAAGCAACTATACTGCAAAATAGAGCTACACCCCAAAATTTTATTGCCAGATCAGATTTAATCTCTTTCTTTAGAATGGCCAAAGAACCAAACTGAATCCTGTCCAGACAACCACTGACTCCCCATCTCACCAGTCATTCTGAAAGTGGCAGCAACTTAGCATTTAACCACGGCCATAGATATGGCCACCTCCTTAACCCATCCACACCTTTACTGTCATTCTGATACCTTTAGTGGATAGCCTGCTCTTTTTTAGTAAACTGCAGAAAGATTGCATTAAGGAATGCAGGCCCCTGAAGTTTTTTTCTCTTCAAGAGACTCACAAAATTCCAGGCTGCTGAGATAAACCAGAGATTTATATAGATAATGTTTGTATTTTCCCAAGCTGGTCATCCAAGGTCATGTCTTTCCCAATAACTGTCTCTAAACACAGCTTAGCTACATTAATTCCTTGCTAATTTTCTAGCTTTGAGCTGTGGGGAAATTTGTGGGAGGGGAATGTTTATTCATAACAGCTATCTGGAGATACACTGCTTCTGAACATGGAAGTTCTGCCTGTGTAAATTTGATACAGGGAAACATTTTTCTTAAGGTAGGCTGTTGATTCATGAGGGAGGGAGGTAGAAGGCCACGGCAAAAGCAAACCAAGAACCATTGGACCACTTATGAAAAATCTACAGTTCCCCTCCATGCCAGTTTCCCCACTTGAAAACTCAGAAAGCATTGCAGTGTCTCCCACAATAACAGTATAACATGGGGAGTCTTCCCTTGCTTCACACATAAAAGGAAGATTGCTCAGTTACCAGGGCCCTTGATGACTGTATGGACACATCCATGGGTTTTTCTTGGTAAGAGCCAGTTTGGTCTAGTAGTTAGGGCATCAGGCTAGAAAACTGGAGATCATGAGTTCACACATCGCCTTAGCCATAAAAGCCAGCTGGATGACTTTGGGCCAGTCACGCATTCCCGGCCCAACCCACTGCACAAAATAGGAAGAGGAAGATATGTTGGATGTTTGCAACCTTGGGCTGATTTTAAAAATAAAGATGGGCTATAGGTAAACAAACAAACAGCATGGAAACAATTTGCTTCTGTCATCTTTAGGGATATTTGCAGCTACTCATTTGAGTTTGTAAACAGGTATGTCTTACTGGATTCCCAAGCACTAACCAGGATCTGCCCCTGTTTAGCACTCACCTGATCACAGGTCTGTGCATAGTACACTTATTTTGTTCCTCAAAAGTATTTTTAATCTATCTCTGCATTAGGCATTCAGGTCTTTTTGTAGTGAATAAGTAAGGTCTAGTTCAAGGATTTGAAACTCTTCAAGTAGAAGCCGTTGTCAATTTTCTTGACATCAAAGATACTTAGGGTACTTCCAGACACAAAACCGCCATAGTAGAGAAGCTGAATCGAAGAAATCACTCAGTCCAAGCTATTTTAGCCTTCAGTCACAAACTTTCTTAAAGAAATATAGGCAGGGGCCTTTTAATGAGGACATTTTTCTTAGTCTAAGCAGCACTCTTATTTTTCAGAAAAGTAGGCTTGCTGTAATTAACCTGGAAGACAGTCCTAATTTATTGTCATTTTAATTTTACCCACTCTAAGAGACTTTCTTGTTCAGTTGCAATTCTGTTGATTTACTTCTGTTGAGTTTCTAGGTCATATTGTAATTAAAGATTCCTTTGCTGCTCCCCTTATACTTTATTCATAACAACCCAACTTTGATCTTAATCCAAATCAGTAACCTTTAAACCAGGGGTGTCCTACCTTGGGAACGTTAAGACCCGTGGACTTCAACTCCCAGAATTCCCCAGCCAGCCAGACATACTGGCTGGGGAATTCTGGAAGTAGAAGTTGACAAGTCTTAAAGTTGCCAAGATTGGACATCCCTGGTTTAGATGAAAACTATAGGTCACAGCATTCCCACCCATAATAACAAGGGATATTTTGGTGGTGGTACCCAACATAACTGGAAGATAGCAGGTTAGGAAATCCTTCTCTGCCTTACAAAAAGAAATGTTTTATTCCACAGTTGAAGGGAAATGTTCAAATCAAAGATAATCTTCATCCAGGTGTTTTCCAAGCATATTGTATTATAGATCATCCGCAACCAGCAGAATCATGAACCTGGGAGTGACAACTAAGGTAGCCATTTGTCATAGGCAGATGAAGATAAAACTGAAAGCAGTTTGGGGGGCAAAGCAGGGTTGAAATGCTCCCAGTTCACCTGGATCCCCCATCCGGTAGCGATGGAGGCAGGTGGTTCGGAGAACCAGTAGCAAAAATCCCTGCCCTTCCCCCCATGCCCAGCTGAGCCGCACAATCATCAGAGGCTTTTTTTTTTACTTTTAAAAGCATTTTTTCTACAACCTCTTCGGCCAAAAAAATGCTTTTAAAAGTAAAAAAAAAAGCCTCTGATGATTGTGCAGCTCAGCTGGGATTGTCAAAGGCTTTTAAAAGAAAAAAAACCCTTTTTTTCTTTTAAATGCCTCTGATGATCCAAGCTGAGTTGCCTGATCGGCAGAGACTTTTTTTCTTTTAAATGCCTCTGACAATCAGGCAACTCAGCTGGGATTGTCAGAGCCTTTTGAAAGTATTTTTTTTACAACCCCTTCGCTGAAAAAAAATGGTTTTAAAAGTTAAAAAAAAATTGGCCACGCCCTCCCAGTCACATTACCCCCCAAGCCACGCCCACAGAACCAGTAGTAACAAATTTTAGATTTCACCACTGGGGCAAAGTCTTAATATAAGCATTATTAGTGCCGTTTAGCTTTAACAATTTACATCCCCAGATTCCAGCACACAGACATACAAATCAGAAAGTCAATTATAGCAAGAATAGCTAAACCTATTTTGGTGGAATGACATTTACTCTTAGCAATTGGGTGGACCCTTTTATTTCCTCAGTATCCTTGGTCATTTCCATAGAAGAGACTCCACCTTTCCCATAGTTATTGTTAGTCTCTTTTTTTCCATATTCACAGTTGAATATGAAACCTGGCTGAGAATTCTTACTATAGCAGCTTAGCTCACTTCTCATTGAGGTGATTAACTAATATTCTACTACAGATGGGACCCTGCATGAAGTTCCAGATCTCAACATTTTTAACTAGGCAATAAGGCATTCCTGAGAAATCCAGCTAATCTCTCCTGCATCACTATTAAATAAGACAATAACACAAAAGCAGCATTAGAAGCAAACCATTTTCTTTTCTCTTCCTAAAACAAGAATGGGACTAAAGATGTCCCGAGATGTAAATTACCTACAAGTGTCCTTTCATTCAATCCTCCGTTTCAAAGTAGTAAAATGGCAAATGGTCACATTAAAACATCTTGCATTTACCTAATTATACACTTTTTTTAAAGTAAACCTCCACAATATCAAACTCTTAGTACAGCTTTCCCCATACAGGTGCTGCCCAGATGTTTTGGATTACAAACTCAATTCCCAGCCAATCTGTCCATTAGCATGGTGGAATAAAATTATTTCTGGACATGATCTGGGATCCCGCATGGTTTCCATGATATTCTTTCTTTAACCAAAGCAGCAACCATCCAACTTTTCTTTCTTTCCTGCTGTTAAGGAAGAATGTAAGCAAATCACTAGCTCAATTTATAAGAGAAAACATTTTGCTTCTATTAAATTACTCCTCCTTTCCATTAAGATATTTCATCAATAGATTGCTAGAATGAAAAATACACAATACCACTTTCTTTTCCTACCTAAAACCAAAGGCAGCAATTGAAGATACATAGCAGTTTACTTATAACTTTTTGTTCTATATAGATATTATTTTACAAACATGACATAAACAGCCAGCTAAACATACTCAATATTCTAAGGCAGGGGTGGGTTCCACTTACCTTTGCTACCAGTTTGCAATGGGAGCTTGCGCATGGCGCTTCTGCGCATGCACAGAGCGTCCGTGATGACATCTGGGTGGAGCCTCCTGCCACTGTTAGTACCGGTTCACAAGATCCGGACCGAACTGGTAGCAACCCACCACTGTTCTAAGGCTTGAAATTTCTTCTGTTCTTATGGTTGCCACTCGTTTTTCAATCTAATTGCACCTTTAATGGTGGTCTGGCATATAAAGATGCAGAAAAGGGAAGTTGGGAAGGAAAATAGTGAAGCTAAAATGTTATTTTGTAATTAACATGTCTAGTTTCAGGTTAGAAGCTATGAAGAGGGGAAAGCAAAATTATACAGGGCTAACTTACCTTAATTGTCAGTCAAAATTATTACTCTCTCAAATCTGAGTTAGTTTCAATGGCACATATTATATTGAAATAAATGAGTCTTGGGCCATGGCTAACTTAAAACCCTATTAGTCTCTGCATTTTTTCATCATCATTTTTACTGAAAGTTTTTACAATAGAAAAAACAAGTACAAACTAAATTCAGATAGAGAATAATGAGTGCAAAGAAAAAGTATATAAAGAAGTGGCTTCCGATCTTCATCACAACTATAAACGAATTTGAAAATTCTTTACTCCCCCCATAAGACAAATCATTGCCTTAATCCATCCCTTATTTCTATATAGATCCATAAATCACCAACTTTTCAGTCAGTCTCAGCAAAAAGTCAATAAATGGTTACTGTCTACACTTCGACTCATCTCTCTAGTCCCTGTGCCCAACTATAGTAAAACATAAGTGCTTTTACAGACTATTTAGGCAGTTGTTGAATTGTCTTTTTTTGTGATCTTAGATGTGAAGGGTCAAGGAAACACAGCCAAGAATAACCTACATCTGACATAACTTCAAAGTTGCAATGGCAATGTGACACTGTGTTAGTCTAAGCCACCATTTCAGGTGGAGGTTCACATGAAAAGGTATTTCCCTCAGATATATTTCTGCTCAAAAGAAAAATGCTAGAAAGCATGCCTAATTTTCTAAGAGTTCTGCTTTTATTCTTTGTAATAAATATTAAATAAATAAAAATGGAATGTTCCTGAGGTACTTCCAAACTAGTCAGTTTGCCTATTTTTTCTATAAAGCAAGCCTACTCAAAACAAGCACTCATTTCAAGGTACATGGTTCAGGGAAGTGTAAAACTTTTCTAAGATGTGAGAACGGATTTCCTTTGGAATTTATGTCACTGAGGAAGCTTAGGAGGTAGTTTTACAAGCTTCAAATCCCTCAAGCAGAGATGAAGATTAGTATGAACAGTATTCACCCTTTCAACTTACAGACAAGACAAAGCTTCATTAGCCACATTTAGGATGATGCTGACAGCCTGCCCTGTGCCTGGTCAAAAGAGCTGTTTTAAGTTTGCAACTCTCAGACAGGCTTCCTCAGGTATCCTAAGTGGGAGATACTCATGCTTTCCTTTGAGTAAAGCCGTCCATGTTACCAACCTGGCCTTCATCCATGTTAATGCCACAGATCAAGAAAGGGTAGCCATTCTCTTGATATAAGTGAGAAACTGGCACTGATTAAAACAGCAATCCCATAAGGGACTTTTGAGCAGTGGATGGGGAATTCTGGGAATTGAAGTCCACATATTTTCAGGCTGCCAGGATTGCAAAACATTACTTTGGAGTACCAGACTCTTCATGGACAGAGGTATCCAAAATAGCTTCTAATCAAAGTCAGATATAATTCCATCACATGAGGTGATCACTTGCATGTAATGAAGGCTTTACCAGCAAAGAAATTTATCACATTACACTGATGTAGGCAATTCAGTTTCAATTATGGCTCCTGAAACATAATTCACATGTTAAGTTTTCCCTTCGTCAGATTTGCAAAATGGGTAAGTCAAGGACTATCCTTTTCCAACTCCCACCCTAAATGATCCTTTATCCTAGATTGCCCTTTCCTAGCTTGATGCTCTCTCCTGATACATGGGTGTCATCAATCCAATCAGCACGGAGAAGTCTATTCTACACATCTGCTCCCAATCCTTGGCCAACTCCCCATCCCAGAAATTACAGGAACACGTGTAATGTTAACAATGTCAAAATATTTTAATACGTGTCACACACGCAGTTACATTTTCATACAAAACACAACCAGAGAAGAGAGTTTACTGTACAAAACATCCATTAAGACCCACTTTTCCTTCAAGGGCCTTTATATAACAAAGACCAGGAGCAATAAAAGTCCCAGAGAACTCCAAACCATAGATTTGTTAACACATCTCAGCAGCACCCATCATCAACCCAGCCTTATAGCAGGGTGAGAAAGCTCTCCCCTTGGGTCCCAAATGTCGTTTGAAGACTTTATGAACTCACAGAACATGCTCGACGTGGTAGGATAACAAGAGGTCTACTCTAACCCTCCCAATAGCTTGGAGGTGGAGAGAAGAAAGGGAAAAGGGAATTTCTGAGTAGGTAGAAACGAGCTGGAATACTTTCATGCAGAATGAGACACTAGCCACCAAGGGCATCCAGAAAAGAAGTGCGAAGGACAGCTGGGGTTGCTCTGATTGAGTCCCATTCACCACACACAGCTTCTCCTTAAGGAGGACGTGTCCCCATTCCTATCAGACGGGCCCCTAGCCGCCTACTCCCTCCAGCGTCTGAATCAAAGCTGTCCCATATTGTGTCACCGGGATCAGTTGGGGAGGAAGGAAAAGTTCAGAAAGCCACAATCGCCGTACTCCAAGGGTTGAGGTTTCGTAGCACCGATTCGTCGCAACAGATTTGCCCGGGCTCTGCCTCAGCCCCTCTTGCCTCCTCCTCGTTCTCTTGCCGCCTTCCCCGCTGATTGCTGCCCTCCCTCTCGCCCCCGCAGGACTTTTTGCTGAGTAGTCCCGAGAAACTGGAGCCGAAGATGCTGATGAGATTGGCCACATTGCCCGTCTCCATGTCCTCTTCTTTCTCCTCCTCCTCCTCTTCCTCCCTGCGGACCTTTTTCAGCGGAGAGCTGCCGGGAGACGTTTCCTCGGTCCCGCCATCGGGATGCAGAGCAGCGTTCCGCTTTCTGGAGCAGTCGAGGACAGGAGCAGCCTCGGCCGGCCGTTTGCCAGCCTCGCTCACGAAAGAGGTGGAGCAGCAGCAGTCGCAGCAGCAGCAGCAGCGTGGCAACCGCTGAACTTCCCAGTCCGACGGCGACGGGAGCTTCCGGCACCACGGAGAAGTCCGGGGATCAGACGGCAACATCGCCCGGGCCGGCGGCAGAAAGGCGCGAGGAGGAGGAGGAGGAGCGAAGAAAGGCAGCGGCGGGCGCCTTCCTTCCTCCCCACCATCTCGGAGAGGATTCAGCGCAGCGGCTGCCGGCGAGGGAGCAGCAGCGAGAGGAGGCGAAGGGGAGCAATCGAGTTCACTCAGGTAGGCTTGCCGGGCGCTGCGCAGGACAAGCGACACGAGAAGATTTTTGTGCAATTTCACGCCGCCGCGTTGACCTCGCGCGCTGTACATCTTGCCTAGCGAGATGCTGACGATACGGTGAGCTTCCAGCTTGCACTCCATGCCGCCTTTCTGCCGGTGCGTGGTAGGCAACTTCACGGGGAATCGCCGCCGGCGGACACCCACTTCGACGGAGAGGCGAAGCAAAGCCTCCCCCGAAAATACGTTGTGCTCTTGCACCCGCACGAAACTCGGTGGTGTTTCTTGTTTTTAAAAATTAGCCGGAGCAAATCGCGGCGACATCGCGACGCAGAATTAACCCACCTGCATTCCACCACCGCCGAATGCAAGCCTGTTCGGGACGCGCGCTTTTTATATCGCCCCTCTGCGTTCCGACCAATCAGAAGCCCCGGCCGTACCCGCCGCGCTTGAATCGTCTCTCCGCCAACCCCAGCGTGCCTCTGGCGCGCGCCTCCTTTTTGCGCGCGCCTATCCCCGACCTTCGGCCAATGAGGAAGGTTGCAAGGAAAAGGTTCCAGCGACGTCTGGCTGCTTTTAAAAGAGCAACGCTGAAACCCTCGTGGGTTCTTGAGAGACGTTGCGGTTCGCTTCTGTAGGGAATTGTGACGAAACCGGGGTTTAGCTGGACACGAGGGTTCCGACCTTTATTTTAGCGACAAAGACAAAAATATTCGTAAATCCCGCGGCCGTCACCTTAAGAGTTATTTAATTAAGATTTCATCCATTGAGTTGCACGGGGTTTTGTTTCCCAATTAGGCATAAACACACTGAACGTGATCCAGAGTTTGTTTACCAATAAAGCGGCATGGACGGACAGTTTAGGACAAAACTGTAATAATTACAGAATGATTACTGAAGAGTCTGCCACGAAGCTAGCAAAATATTCCTTTATTTTAAATAACGCAGCGCTGCTTACTTCTTTTTCTTCTTAGTCCAACCGTCAACGGCTTCCCTCCCAGGTTTTCGCTCTAAAGCCGCCTTGTGAATATGGAAGTGGCAAGTTAACCCTTTACTCTCACTGTAACACAAAAATAATTCCTTTCCACAGAAATTATTCAGAAGAATAATAGTGGTTTCGCATTATTCCAGGAAGAGCTTATTCAAAAAGCTTTGAGCAGATTTTGTTACCTAGTTAGGGTAATAAAGCGTCTGCAAGAAAACAAGCAAGCTCAGAGAGCACCGAGAACCTCTCATTTGTATTAATTGGACAAGCAAAATATGCATAATAAAGTTGGTTATATTTAACAATACATTCTCAATAAATCTACTAAAGAGTCAAGAATATTTGGAAATCAATACATTCCTGGTTGCTTCACTTGTTTTTGCTTGATTTCTTTTTGGATTGCCTCACTTAAGCTTGTGGGTGGAGGAGGTTGTTCTAGAATGTTTGTCTGGAAGCTAAGTAGCAGAGAGCATTGCATGACCATTTTCTCTCTAATGCTATTCTAATTTCTATGGAGCCTCCAAAGCAGATTTGGATCACTTTGTAATGATAATATAGATACTCTTCGAATTACAACAGTTCAGTTGTAATTTGTTCGAAGTTACAACGGCACTGAAGAAAGTGACTTATGACCATTTTTCACACTTAATGATTCTTGCAGCATCTCCATGGTCACATGAACAAAATTCAGATACTTGGCAACTGATTCGTGACAGTTGCAGTGTCCTGGGATCATGCAATGACCTTTTGTGACCTCCTGACAAGCAAAGTCAATGGGGAAGCCAGATTCACCTAATAACCATGTTACTAACTCAACAACTGCAGTGATTCACTTAACAACTCTGGCAAGAAAGGTCGTAAAATGGGGCAAAATTGATTTAACAAATGTCTCATTTAGCAATAGAAATTTTGGGCTCAATTGTGGTCATAAGTCAAGGACTACCTGTACTGTGCCCAGCTTTTTCCATTACATTTAGGAAAAGGCTGCATACTCCTAGATAGTTTCTGAATGCAGTTGTAAGGGGTGGACCTGTAGGATATTAGTTCCAAGAACCAAGAAATCAGAGCTTTAACTTGTCCTTGATTGCAATCCTCTTTAAAGGAGTAAAAGTGGAGTTTGGAGTTTATTGTCCCTAAAAAACCAAGTGCCATAATGATAAAGAACACACTTTACTAGGTTCAGCTGAATCACCAGGACAAGAGTAACTTAGCTCTTTTTAAAAAATTAAAAACTTTTTATTAAAAAAAAAATAGCTTAGCTCAAGGATCCTAGACAGTGATAACATCATGCCTCTATTATTATCTTGTATACTGCATGATGCTAGCCTTATATTTGGTCTGCAAAGCATAGTTAGTGCAAAATGCAGCAGCAATACTGAGGCAATATGATAAAACTGAATTTCATATCAATTTTGTACATTGTCTAGGGAAGCACTTTATGATCAAATTATACACACATATTCAAACAAGTTTGATAAACTTTCCCTGTTTCAATAATAAATCAAACAATTTGCCAATGACTTACTGGACTTTACACCCAAACTTCCTCACAAAAGCCAGATCTTAATCTATTTTTTTAAAAAATGGTCTTAAGCAGAATTTCTGCTTTTATCTAGAGGTATGTTTCAATGAAATCATATAACTATTTTTTTTTCTTATTAAATATTCCAATGCCATTTATAAAGTGCAGCCTAACTGCTTGCTGTCCAGATAATTCATTGCAAAAACCTATATGTATTTACCCAGAGGTTCAGTGGCAATTAAATCCAAATATGTGAGCATCGAATTACACTCTATTGTCTTGCTGACCAATACTACATTTCCTTACACATCTTATTTTTTTAGTCACAACATCGATTTATTTTTCTAGTCAGATTATTTCTGATTTGACAAACGTACATAAACAACAGTAATGAAGCTACAGTAGTGAAGTAGTGATTTGAAAATAAGAACATAACTGAAGTCACTTCTGAGAAGAAATGCCACCTTAAGTTATTTATAAAAATAATAAAGATTCATTTTAAAGCTTCCATTTAAATCCCTTCACCCACACTCAGAAGAATAATCATAAAAGGATACCAGGCTAGAAAGCAGGAAACTATAAATTCTAGTAATGAAAGCTAGCTGGGTGACTTTAGGCAGTCACTCTCAGTTCAATCCATCTCACAGGGTTGTTGTGGGGAAAACAGAAGGAGGATGTGACTTATTTCTAGGATCTTACCCAATAACTCCAAACACAGGATGCAGGGAATCAATTCTCTTTATTAATCAATGTTTCAATTACAGGTATTTGGCTGGAAGTGACCTCTGGATGCCTGGACCATGCCTTAAATACCTGGGAGGCAGAGCTGAGGTAAGGAGGGGTCAGGGGAGGATCTAGGTGGATGGGGTGTTAACCCTTATCATGCCTGGAGATGGACAACGGTGGGCATTTATACACAACAAATCCCCCTCTAAATGCCCAACAGTTGGGCCTGCTTGTGTGTTTCGCACCTGTACCCCTAATTTAGACGTAAAGTAAGCATGCTGTTTACTTGGTAGAGGTTTAGTCAAGATGTCTGCGGCTTGCTCGGCAGTCTCACAATGTACAGCCTTAATGAAACCAATGTTCGTTAATTCTCTGCCATGCTTGTGCTTAATGTCTATGTGTCTGGACCTTTGGTGTACAGCTTCTGCCATGGATATGTCTATGGCTGCCTTATTGTCCTTGTGTATTAGTATCGGGTAGGCCGGTTCGGTCCAGATACTGGTAAGCAGGTGGTCAAACCATGTCAGGTTATTAGCTGCTTTGGAGAGACAGATGTACTCTGCCTCGACTGTGGAGGTAGCTACCAGGTTTTGTTTCCCGGTGTACCAATGTACTGGGCAGCCGTTGATGAGAAACACGTAGCCGGATGTGCTCTTCCTACTTTTTGTGTCGCCTGCCCAGTCAGTGTCGGCATAGGAGATTAGGATGGGTTCTTTGGACATCTCTGGCTCTAGGTTCAGGTATGCGTCCATGCTGTGTTTTAGATACCTGAGCACACGTTTCACACCCAGTGGTACATCCTTGGATCGCTGACATGTCTAGATAGCTGGTTGACTGCCAGAAGGATGTCTGGCCTAGTCCAATTAGCTATATACAGTAGTGACCCAACAACAGACCTATAGAGGGTATTGTCCTTGAAAGTCTCACTTTCCTCATTCATGTGTTTCAGGAAGTCAATGTGTATAGGCGTATCACATGGCTTGGCTTCCTTCATGTTGCATTTAATTAACAGGTCCAATATTTTCTCCCTTTGGGAGATCCTGAATCCCTTCTGGGTTCTGTCAATCTGGACACCCAGGTTCACCTTTCCCAGAGTCTTTAGGGCAAAATGTTTCCCCAACTGATTGGCAAATTTGTCACAATTTTGTTTATTCTGACCACAGTACAAAATGTCATCCACGTAGATGAGTACGCACTCTATGAATGCGCCCTCCCTCTTGGTGAAAAAGCATAGGTCGGCGGAGGTGGCTGTGAACCCCATGTCCTTGAGAATCTTCGCTAGGCACTCGTACCACCTCTTACCGGACTGTTTCAGACCATACAGACTTTTGTTCAATAACTACGTGTCCTCCCCTTGTGTGTTTCTCCCCGGGGGTGCCCTGACAAAGATCTCTTTATGTAGCTTCGCGTGGAGGTAGGCTGTCTGCACGTCAAACTGGTAGACTTCTAGTCCTAGGATTGTGGCTACTACCAGGGCGCTTTTTACACTCTCTGCCCTGACCGTGGGTGAGTACGTATCTGTGTAGTCCTCCGGGTACCTTTGTGCGAACCCTTGTGCTACTAGCCTAGCTTTGTACAGTTTCTTATTGCCTCTAGTTCTTTGATTTTGAAAAACCATTTAGTCCTGATGGCTACTTTGTTCTCTGGTACTCTGGATGGGGTATACATGTTTAACTATCTCAGGCTGTTCATTTCCTTATCTATGGCCTCTTCCCATCTGGCCCTTTCCTCTCGTGGTAACCCAAGAATGTCCTCGTAGGAGTTGGGTGTTGTGGTGCCTGTGTGTATTGAAAATATGTAATCGTCAAATCTTTTTGGCATTTTGTTTCTGTTTTGTCTTATGGGTCTGCTGGGCATTGTTTCTGAGTCGTGCATGTGTTGGGTTTCCCTCTCTGTGAGCGCATCTACTTTTACCTTTATGATGGGGTGGTTCTCCTACCATTCTTTGGTGGTTACCCCTTTGTGTTTGGGTTTTTGTTTCTTGTGTGTCTCGCTTTCTGTTGTGTCTGGTTTGTTGTTGGTTCTAACATTGTCATTATCTCTTGTCCGGGCAGTACCTCGTTGAGGTGTATTCTTGACCAGTTTGTGTTCTCATGGAACACAGCTGATCTGGACATGACAAATCTGTTGTCCTTGTCGATGAATCTGTACCCTTTGGTTCCGGATTCGTACCCCATGAATCTTAGTCTCCTCGACACTTTGTCCCCCTTTCTCCTTAACTGTCTGGGTATATGTATATCTGCAGTTACCCCAAATATGTGTAGGTGAGCTATCTGGGGCTTCCTGTTTTACATGACCTCATAGGGAGTTTTGTTCACTACGCTTGACCATATCCTGTTCAGTGTGTAATTTGAATATGTGAGTGCCTCTGCCCAGAAGTGTTGCCCCAGCCCTGGGTCTTCTAGCACGCACCTCACCATTGTTTGTAACATGCCATTCCTGCATTCTGATACTCCGTTCTGGAATGGCGAAAAAGGCGAAGAGGAGAAGTGTAGTATCCCGTGTTTCTTTGTCCAATTGGAGAAGTCCCTTGATAGGAACTCTGAGCCCCTATCTGTCATAATTTGTTTTATTTTTATGTTATGTTGAGTTTCTACCCTCTTGTAGAACTCTTTGAATTTTTGAAACACCTCACTTTTGTGATTGAGAGTGTACACAAACCCGTAACGGCTATAGTCATCGACTATAGTTAGGAAGAACCTCTTCTTGTATTTAATAGAGGGTCTCATGGGTCTCACCACGTCCATGTGGACTAATTGGAATATTGAATTGGTGGTGCGGGAGGCCTTCTTGGGCCTTGGTTTGGTTTTGATCTTTGAGCATTTGCACACAGAACACTCCAAATAATTTTTACAGTTCTTTAATGGTAAGCCATTTGAACATTCATTCATTTTTTGTACCGTTGGGAAACTAGCGTGGCCTAATTTTCTATGCAGTAGGTGGGCGCACTCATCGTGAATGGGTTGCCAATGTGTGGTTTATCTTTGTGTGTTGTGTCTGAGGTGGGTTTGCCTTCTGCAGTGTGTTCTCCCTCACCCCCTCTAGTTTCTGTGGGCGTACTTGTCTCTTTCTCCTTACTTTCTGGGTTAGTGTTTGTGTTTGTGTGTTCTTGGGGTACTAAGTATGTGAGCCCCCCTTCTTTGATGATTTTTCCTATGCTTTTCCTTCCTTTAGTCATGTATGCTTTCCCTTCCTTGAAGGTTGTCTCAATGCCCAAGTCTTTACTGAGCTTGAGCGTGGCTAATATATTGTGGGGTATTTCAGGGATGAGTAGCACCCCCTCTATCTTCCCTATCCCATCTATGGGTGCGCTTCCTTCTCCTGTCACCAATACCTTGTTCTGATTGGCTACATTGATGTGATATTCCTTAGGTGTGAATGTCTTCAGTATGTTTCTGTTATTAGTGGTATGGTTGGTGGCCCCTGAGTCAATGAGCCATGTGTTCTTTCCTTTTGTCTGGGTGTGTGAGTGTTGGTGGTCCCTAAGTTCATTTAGTGACCCAGTCTGACTATCCCTGGAGCTATCCCTATATCCTCTCCTATTCCTGGAGTTGGGTGAGTCCCTGCGCCTGAACCTGCTTTCTGGGGAGCGCCTATCTGAGTGTCCTGGTTTGCGGCCCTGTCTTTCCTTATGGTAGCTGTATTCTCTGTCCCTTTGGTTTCTGGGGCAATCTCTCCTACAGTGGTTCCTAGAGCCTCAGTTAAAGCATTCTGGTTTGTCTTGGTCCCTGGTCTGAAAACCTACCCTTTTTATTGGTCTGTTCTCCCTACGGCTTGATGAACGGTCCCTTCTTAGGCTGTCCTCCGCTATCAGCCTGTTGGATAATGTCTCTAAAGAGAGGTGCTCTATGTTGAGACTATCCAGTTGCATAATAAAGTTTTCCCAACTGGGGTCTAGAGAGTTTATGATGATGCTCTTCATGCTATCATCAGATATGGTTTCCCCCCTTTGTATGAGTTCTGCCCTGGTGGCGTTTAACTTAATTATGTGCTCCCCCATGGGTGTCCCTGCCTTATGCCTGGCTGAGTAAAATTCCCTGGATATTTTGGTTGTTGTGGCTGCACTTTTGCTGTAGAACAAATTAAATATTTTTTATAGTATCTCTGCAATGGTTAAGTGGCAGCCAAGACTGGGGTAAATGCTGGGTGACAAGCTAGACATTAACAGATAGTAAGCCCTGTGGTGTAAACAGTCAATCTCAAAAGTCCATGGTTGCTTTGGTGGGTCATCAAATAAATAAACAGGAGCCTTGGTAGTACAGTGGTTTAATGCACCCTGTTATTAACACAGCTGCCTGCAATTTCTGCAGGTTCGATTCTTACCAGGCTCAAGGTTGACTCAGCCTTCCATCCTTTCTAAGGTAGGTGAAATGAGGACCCAGTTTGTGGGGGCAATAAGCTGACTTTGTATAAATATACAAAAGTATGAAGGCTATTGCTTAACGCATTGTAAGCCGCCCTGAGTCTCCGGAGAAGGGCGGCATATAAATCAAATTTTAAAAAATAAATAAAACAAAAAAACAAAAAAAAAACATATTTTCCTTTAGAAAAACAATTTGGAGTTGATTATTCCACGCCAAGAAGTTAGACCCATCTAATTTCAACTTGTGGTTGTCAGAAGTAAAAGTTGTGTTACTTACAGTCTGGTGCTGTCCATGGTTCTTTATGTGAGGCAAGTCGCAATATGCTGGGGGAATGCTTGTTACTAGTCTGAATGGATTTGTCTCTATGTTCTTTGTACTTATCTCTATGTTCCTCTCTCTTCCTGTATTGGGCAACTGGGCATGCGCAAAGCTCATTTCGCGCTGGAGGTCGTCAGGTGAGGAGCTGTCTGCTGCTGCTCTCAGGCCTAGGCCTAGGCCTGCGGGTGGGAGGCTGGGTTCGTTCCTGGCGGGCCCATAGCCCTCCCTGGACGTCGGATGCCATGGCTGGGCCCCTGCATCTTGGGCGAAGATCAGGAACAGCTGGGGTGGCGAGCGGGTCGTAGGTCGAGGATCCCTGGAGCTCGGCGGCGCAGCAAGGACCTTCGGGGATCTTGGGTGCGGCGGCGGCAAAGGCAGTGGTGGTGGACCCTGGACGACGTTGGAGGGCCTCCGGATGGGTCGGGAAGCCTGGTGGAGGCCGCGTGGCTGGTGAGATGTTGTTTCCTCTCCTTATTCCGCGGCCTATGGAAGTTGGTGCAGTGGATGGCGAGTGCGAATCCTGCGGGTATTCAGTCCTGCAGGTGGCCGGGTCTTGGTTGTAGCTTTTGGGGTGCGTTGTCCCGCATGGTGTCTGCAGGGGTGTTGCAAGGGTTCTGGTGGCTACCCTGCTGCTCTTTTGGGGGTGTTGAGCGTCGGTTTGTTTCTTTCTGGCTGCTGGCGGCTTGAGTGCTGAGCCAAGTGCTGCAGCCAGGTTTTCGATCGTTTCGTCTGCTTCGGACTCGATGGGTGAGCCCCCGCAGGCTTGTGATCTTGCTTGGGTGCTGTTTTGGGGGTCTTCCCCAGCGAAGTTGGGGTTCTCGTTGATTCCCGCCATTCGATTTGAATCTCGGCTTCCCATTGGCTGTTGGCCATTCCAAGATGGCCGCCGAGAGCATGGCGCAGAAATGAAATCCTCCATGTCCGGAGCTTCAGCTTGGGGATACCTTCCTCTTGCCGGGCTGGGGATTTCTTTTCTTTGTTGCTGGATGCTCATCGCTGCTCCATTGCTTTCAAGTAGGCTATGGAGTTTCGCGATGAGCTCCTCTTTGCTGGCGGTCGCTTCCATCATCTCCAGGATGGTGGATCGGAATTCTTCATTGCTCGGTGGCTCTGTCCTTTCGCAGTAGTAGATTTCTTCTCTTGGCCCTTCGTCCCTGAGTTGTGGACTTGGGTTACAGTCTCCATCATCTTCAGTTGTGGTGATCCTTGCTGTGGCACCTTCGAGAGCCCGCAGTTCTTTCATCTGCTTGATGTAGGCTCTGGTGGCCATTCTTTTCTCTGCCTCTGTCTGGGTTCCTGATTCTGCCATCTCTGTGAGTTGTGGGTAAACCATCCTCTGCTACCAACTTGTGACTTATTTCTAGGATCTTACCCAATAACTCCAAACACAGGATGCAGTGAATCAATTCTCTTTGTTAATCAATGTTTCAATTACAGGTATTTGGCTGGAAGTGACCTCTGGATGCCTGGACCATGTCTTAAGTACCTGGGAGGCGGAGCTGAGGTAAGGAGGGGTCAGGGGAGGATCTAGGTGGATGGGGTGTTAACCCTTATCATGCCTGGGGATGGACAACAGTGGGCATTTATACACAACAGAGGAAGGAGTATTAAGTGTGTTCACTACTTTAAGTTACTTATAAAAATAATAAGAATGAGATAAAAATCTAATAAATTTCATTGGATTCATGAACCTAACATTAGAGAAGGAAGTAGAGAATTGCAATGTTGATCAATTAGCAAGGACTGTTTCTCCATAACTTGCTGGTACAGATGTCTGCATTCTGAATAGTTCAAAATAAACATAAGCCATGAGAAATATTTATTTTAAGGTGCAGTACTTCTTTTCCCAAACCAGAGTCTGGATTGTTTGCATTAAACAGAGCATAGACGCTTTCTCAAGAAAGCATGGAAATAACCCATCATGATAATTTCTACTGATTAAAAAACAAAACCAATTCACTAAGAAAACTGAATAGAGATTTTTTTTGTCAATATAGCAGTTTATAAGATAAATAAACTTAATGGGAAAATTTAATGACAGAATGTGCTGTATTACATCAAATGTATTCAAGCTGTGTTTTTATATGTTCTGTATGTATCTTAAAAAACCATAGTAGTAATCAAGAAACAAATACAATAAAAATGGCAAAAAGGAAACAGGTAACATTGAAAAGACAGAAATGCCCCTATATTGGTTCACTGTTTTCTTTGAAGCAATTGTAAATGGGAAAATGTTAAAAATTGATTGAAGGAACAAGATCCCAGCTTGAATTTGATCTACACATAATCAGGAAATACTACAGACAGATACAGTCAGGTCCAGAAATATTGGGACATCGACACAATTCTAACGTCTTTGGCTCTATACGCCACCATAATGGAGTTGGAATGAAACAAACACAATGTGCTTTAACTGCAGACTGTCAGCTTTAATTTAAGGGTATGTACATCCAACTCAGGTGAACGGTGTAGGACTTACAGCAGTTTGCATATGTGCCTCCCACTTGTTAAGGGACCAAAAGTAATGGGATAGAATAATAATCATAAATCAAACTTTCCCTTCTTAATACTTGGTTGCAAATCCTTTGCAGTCAATCACAGCCTGAAGTCTGGAATGCATAGACATCACCAGATGCTGGGTTTCATCCCTGGTGATGCTCTGCCAGGCCTCTACTGCAACTGTCTTCAGTTCCTGCTTGTTCTTGGGGCATTTTCCCTTCAGTTTTGTCTTCAGCAAGTGAAATGCATGCTCAATGGGATTCAGGTCAGGTGATTGACTTGGCCATTGCATAACATTCCACTTCTGTCTGTTCAAAAACTCTTTGGTTTCTTTTGCAGTATGCTTTGGGTCATTGTCCATCTGCACTGTGAAGCACTGTCCAATGAGTTCTGCAGCATTTGGCTGAATGTGAGCAGATAATATTGCCCGAAACACTTCAGAATTCATCCTGCTGCTTTTGTCAGCAGTCACATCATCAATAAATACAAGAGAACCAGTTCCATTGGCAGCCATACATGCCCACGCCATGACATTACCACCACCATGCTTCACTGATGAGGTGGTATGCTTAGGATCATGAGCAGTTCTTTTCCTTCTCCATACTCTTCTCTTCCCATCACTCTGGTACAAGTTGATCTTGGTCTCATCTGTCCATAGGATCTTGTTCCAGAACTGTGAAGGCTTTGTTAGATGTTGTTTGGCAAACTCTAATCTGGCCTTCCTGTTTTTGAGGCTCACAATGGTTTACATCTTGTGGTGAACCCTCTGTATTCACTCTGGTGAAGTCTTCTCTTGATTGTTGACTTTGACACACATACACCTACCTCCTGGAGAGTGTTCTTGATCTGGCCAACTGTTGTGAGGGGTGTTTTCTTCACCAGGGGAAGAATTCTTCGGTCATCCACCACACTTGTTTTCCGTGGTTTCCCGGGTCTTTTGGTGTTGCTGAGCTCACTGGTGCATTCCTTCTTTTTGAGAATGTTTCAAACAGTTGTTTTGGCCACGCCTAATGTTCTTGCTATCTCTCTGAAGGGTTTGTTTTGTTTCTTCAGCCTAATGATGACTTGCTTCACTGATAGTGACAGCTCTTTGGATCTCATCTTGAGAGTTGACAGCAACAGATTCCAAATGCAAATAGCACACTTGAAATGAACTCTGGGCCTTTTATCTGCACATTTTAATTGGGGTAATGAGGGAATATCACACACCTGGCCATGGAACAGCTGAGAAGCCAATTGTCCCATTACTTTTGGTCCCTTAACAAGTGGGAGGCACATATACAAACTGCTGTTAGTCCTACACCTTTCACCTGAGTTGGATGTACATACCCTCAAATTAAAGCTGACAGTCTGCAGTTAACGCACATTGTGTTTGTTTCATTCCAACTCCATTGTGGTGGTGTATAAAGCCAAAGATGTTAGAATTGTGTCGATGTCCCAATATTTCTGGACCTGACTGTAGATTGCATCCTAAAATAAAAGAGGAAAGTTGTTGGACCTAATGTTGTTGGAAAATGAGTAACATAGCCTATCTTGTGCCTAGAGATAGCAAATATTCCTTTCTTCAAAAATTGGAGAGGGAAGGAAATGCTTGGGAGGTGTAGAATATTCAATTTGGGTCCATAGTGGGGAAGATTCTACAAGAGGTAGATCTGTAAGCATGGGGGAGGGAATGCAGTTATTACGAGAAATAATCAATTTGAAAAGAACAATTCTTGTCAAATTAATATTTCTAAATAAATAGTATGAACGCTATTTGCCTAATTTATTTTTTATTATAAATCACATATGTTGATTTTAGCAAACATGTAGGTACTCTGATTTGCAAAATAATTAAATCCAGTAGGTTGATTTGCATGTCTAGGTGAGTTTAGAACTGATTGGAAATTTATACTCAAAGAGTACTCATGAAAGTGGAGTGATATGCCACATAGGGTTTGGTTGTGGGCCCAGTATGCTTCAATATTTTTATCAGTGATTTGGATGAAAAGCTGTAGGCAATGTTTATCAGATCAGCAGATGAAATGAACCTGAAGGATACCAAATATTCTAGAAAACAAAAGCATAATTTGAAGTAGCATTGACAGATTTAGAAAAATAAGCTAAAAATAACAGATAAATATAAATGTTCTTCATTCAGGTAAAGGAAATAAAAGGCTCAGATATAGCCTGAGTATAACTGATTTGATAATAGTATATGGGGAAAAGAATTTTGGAACTGTAGTTGATCACAACCAAAATATAAGTTAGCAATAACGCACCTGCCAAAAAGGACATGCGATTTCAAACTGTATCGCTATAACTAAAAGAGTTCAAATCACTGGAAGGAATATTTCACTTAATTCTATAGTGGTCAGAGTGCATCACAAGTGTTGTGTCCAGTAAGGAGCTCCATATTCTAATAAAGATTCAGACATATTTGAATAGGTGCAAAGAATGACAAGATGTTTAGGGGACTGAAAATGTTTTGGAAGAAGACAGTGAACTAAATTGTTAACTTTAGCTTTGAGAAAAGATGGGTCTCACAAGGCGTATGATAGCTCTTTCCAAGTACCTGAAAGAATATGATACAGATGGTGGTCAACATCTGTTCTCTTTCATTCCATTATGCAGGACTCAGAATAATGGTCTTTAAGTTATAGAAGATGGATGTTGGTTGAATATTAGCACCAAGCTTCTAATTAGCACCAAGAACAGCTAAACAGTGGGTCCAATTACTGAAAAGAGAGGTGAGTTCACTGGTTATGTTCAAATAGAGAATAGAAAAACATCTGCCAGGGATACTTTAATTTGGATTCCAGTATGCACCAGGGGTTAGGCAAAAAGGCCCAATTACTATGTTCTTCAAGCTTTGCTATTCTTTTCTTCTCAATAAATATGCCTAAGAATGCATTACAATACAGAAAAAAAATGTTAATAGTGGAATCCAAAAGTCAAAAACAAAGCAAAAAATGCAAAAAGTCAGTGACATCATACAATGTTTAAGTTTAAGCAATAAACCCTGTAGAAAGGCTTAGCTGCTTTAAGGAGTTACATCCAGGTAGTCCCGCAGTCCCCAAATATGTAAGTTTCTGCTTCTTGTTCATCCCATCATTGTAACAATCAGCCTTGTTTTCTAAGACTAAGGGACAATAGGCAAACGATTGTGACGTATGCCAATGCGGCACCTTTCAGATGCGTTAAAACTGAAATTCCCTCTGGAAGAAAGTATGTTGAATATCTGACAGACATTAAGTGCTCTGAATAGCCAAGGTTGGAGAAAGCAATAAAAAGAGAAGATAAATATTGCAGAAAACAGGCAGTGACATTACCCTTTTAAGAAGACAAATGTTTTTGTTCTAGATCCCTCTCCTCTCCCCTGTGATTTCATCCTCCTCCTTCCTCCTCCCCTCCCCTTCCCAGACTGATGTAATTCTTTAGTAAATTTCAAACAGAGGCAGTCGGTCACATGGCTGCTTGTGAGGCCAACATTAGGTAGCTGCACTGCCTTCCTGCTTTCTTGCCCCTGTGTGAGAATGATAACCTGCTTTGATTTCCACGGTGTGCAAGAAAGGGTTGTGGTTGCAGGCACACATGTGCCAGCGTTGCTCTTACACAGCGGCTATGATTGGTTGTGGACTGTTTATGTCTCTGTACCACGATTGGTTAGAATGGTTTACCACACACAGACCCAGAGGGGAATGTTGGAGACGAGTAACCAGGCTGTTAATGTCATATTCTTCTCTTCCTTGTTGCTTTTTTTTAATTCTATGGTCTCTCTGGATTTCTGTATTTTGCCATAAAAATGGCTCCCACCCATCGCCCTTGCTCAGGTGGGGGTCACAGTGGGACATGACATGGGTGTAAGAAAGGACGTAAGTGTGTGCTAATCTGTCTGGTCTGGAAAGATTTGACAACAATAAACAATGGTCTTTCTCTCTAGCAGCTCATTCCGAAGACAGCTCCTTGGCAGAGGGGGGAAGGCAAATCAAAGCTGACTTAAGGGGTGGCTTTTTATGTATTAATTTTTCAATTCCATTTGATTTTTAGGGGGTGACTGCAGAACAGGTGATGATGGAAAAGGGAAAACCTTTTCACAGGCTACATCAAATCTGCAGAGAGCCATTCCATGCTAGGAAGGGAAAACAGACAGCCTTGCAAAAAACCAGGGAACAGGAAACAGCTTGTGAAAGTCATTTACAATTGTCAAAGATGTGCCTGCTGCCCATGAATGATTTGCTGTTCTGAATTTATATTTATCTGACACTGGGAAAGCCCTGAGTGTAACTATTAGGGAGTTGATATGGCTTGGTAGGACTGTGCAGGATCATATCTTGGCTACTCAATAGCCAATGTTCACGGATAAAGCCTGTGGATTAAAGCAAATGGGTGGATGCACACTATAATTCAAAATGGCCAGTTCTAATCAGCAATCTGTAGAGTGCTTTATATACAAAGCTTCCACAATAATGTACTTATACTATTAGGACTAGGTTTAAATTTCCACACTGATGAAGCCCAACAACATACTGCTCCATCTACTTACAAATCAATCCTACAGGTTTACGAAGGTCAGATCTCTGAATTAAGGTAGTTGCTTTGGCCATGTAGCTCTCTTGGCAACAATACATAAATGATTTCACATAAAGTGTAAGTATAAATAACTTTATTGTCATTGTACGTGTATACACAGTATACCCATACAATGAAATCACTTAATACTCAAAGACCAGGTCCAACACACATAACAATCCCCAAACACACTCCCACCCACCACAATTCTCCACCCCTAAATCACCCAAACATCTACACAACAGATCAAGTAATACTGTCCAACAGGTCACTGATGGTGGTCCTTTAGTTCATTGTTGAGTGCAATTATAGCTCTGGGATAAAAACTATTCAGACAATGTGTGGTCCGAGTTTTAATTGTTCTGTATCTTCTGCCAGAAGGCAACAGTCCTTCTGGGGTATCTTTTCAATTTCCCTGTGTAGTTTATAATGTTGGTATTTCTTAGTAGTCTCTCTCTTTCACAGGTCCTTTTACCTATACCCAATTTAGTGGGCTCAGGTTTGGCCATGTCCTGGGCAGTCTGCTCTCTCATACTCTTCAGATTAGACCCTAATTCAGCTTGTTGAGATCAACCAAAGTTGGCCAAGTGCTGCTATAAAGATAAAAGGAGTGATTATAAGAGTCTTATAAGAATAAATTTTAAGTAGCTCTCCCAATGAGAGTGAGAGGAGGACCATCACTGACCAAAATAGTTTAGAATTCTAAGATATTGCATGGAACTTCCTTAATCTAAATTGGCCCTTCTCAAATATTTCTCCCTTTGCAGACATACAGGCACATATCTGTCTTGTGGTAAAGTCCCAGTTACTTATTCATTTCTACTTAAATGGAGTCAAGTAAATGTTTTGCAATATCAGCAATGCTCTGCCTACAGTTTATAAAGCAGCTTTGGGATGGATAAGATGCAGCTCCATTGTATCCAGACTTCTTGAATGTGGTTGGATGATCTTTGGTGGACCCAAGGGTATTCTGGGGTTTAGATGTCCTTATACTCATTTGTCTGAATTTTGAGCCTTTGTGTTGTGGCTACCAATGCCAACATCTAGGAAAAGCTTGTTTATGCACAGGACAAAGCCCTATTACATCAAAGATAGTTGGCTGGACTTATGAATGTACAGGATGATTTGGGATGGCCCAATAGTTGGACAGCTCAGCTACAGTACTTCATCTATACAGACAACAAAATAATATGATCTTCAAGATACAGTGTGAAACTCATTGTTAATTTAAGTTGCTTTTAAAAATGGATTAAACTAGTTTGGATTTGCCAATAGTTATTTTGCATGGATGATTGTCAGATTTACATGGGCAGGGGTGGGATTTAGCCAGTTCGGACCAGTTCGGGCGAACCAGATGTTAATTTTAATGTGGTTCACCAAACTGGTGGTTGCAAGGATTGGCTGACCCTGCCCACCCCACCCCTCCCAGGAGTCTCCACGGGGCCCATTTTGGATGCCAGGTAAGTCCAGTGCCCACATAGAGGCTCTGGGTGGGCAAAAAATGAGCCTCCTGGAGGTTCTGGAAGTCCAGAAACAAGCCTGTTTCCAGCCTCTGGAGTGTCTCCGGAGTTCCCGGAAGGCTGTTTTTACCCTCCCAGAGGCTCAAGGAACACCTCCAGAGCCTGGGGAGGGTGAAAAATAGGCCTTCTGGAAGTCCGGAAATGGGCCTGTTTCCGGCCTCCAGAGGGCCTCCGTAGCCCAGAGGAGGCTGTTTTCACTCTCCCAGAGGCTCAAGGAACGCCTCCAGAGCCTGGGGACGGCAAAAAAATGGGCCTACCGGAAGTCCAGAAACGGGCCTGTTTCCGGCCTACGGAGCCTGGGGAGGGCGAAAACGACCCCCTCATGTCCACCATGGCCATGCCCATCCAGCAACTGGGCAGAGAACCAGTTGCTAAAATTTTTGAATCTCACCCCTGTTTACATGTATTCTTAAATCTGTTTCACCTTGTTTCTACCTCGAGCTTCAAAGTTTCATTTAAAAATAAAGATATTTAAAAGTCTGCATTAAAATACAAAACACATAGGACATATTTTATCCTAAAATAAACATTTTTATGAGGGTGATCCTTAAACATGAATTTTTGTATGCCATTTTGCATTCTCTTCCATATATTAGTCAAGGAAACAAATCAGATCAATCTACTTAGCAATGAGTCCTAAATGAATTATTGAAATTCTACACTCATAATAGCAACATGGAAAGTATTCTTTTATTGTTTACTAAAGCTGAGAGCAACATCAGTTCTTGCTTTTTTGCATTTTTCAGAGGCTTCTTCTTGGCTGCTGTCGATGGCAGAATATTATACTAGAGCACCTAACAGTTGAGCAGAATGAAAATTTTATGTCTGCAGGGTTTCATTCTTGCACTAAGATATCATGTTCTATCAGGACTAGACCTACAACAGCAATATTGTATCCAAGGAGTGTCAGTGATGTATTGATGTCCACAAGGCCCAGAACAAAATCTTCTTATAAATCTTCTCTCAAGGCTTGCACCACAGGTTTTATGGTTATTTGGTCAGTGGTTTTGAAGTTTCAATTTATTGATGTTGCTGAAAAAATAGATCCTTCACTTCTCTCTATAAAAGCCACTAGAACCAACCAGAAATTAAATATGTCTTAAAATCAGCATGAACTGCATAACACCACAATGTTAGTAGTCTAGATATATTGGATTTCAGTTTCTATAATTGCTGTCCTGCAGGCTTGTGGTTATTAAAAAAAAAACATGATTTATTGTATTTGTTTTTGATATGTTGAGCTTATGTAGATCAAAATTTTGAGAATTTGGAATCTTAACAAAGGGGATCCATCACCAAATGATTCTCTTAGGAGCTGACTTCACAAATTCACTGTTGCAAATCCCAAAAGCTGCATTCACTTCTCTGAGCCCATGATTCTTTTTCCTCTTACATGTAGAGCACACAAGTCTTATTTAGAAACATTGCTGATAGTTGAAATCCATGTCAGTCTGAGGCACTTCAGTCTATCTAAAAAAATAATAATGAATCCTTAGTTTCTATGAGACAGATAGGTAGGAAGTGTTTAGAAGCACATGGCCTAATCCTGATTTATTAACTTCCATATTCTGCAACTGGCATAGTGACCCTGATGATGTCCTAATGTTATTAATATTAAAGTTTTCTCCATTTTGTCTCTTATAGTAATGAACTCAGGGTCTGCAAATAGAAGGGCAGAATTGGCATGAAAGGCACCCATCAGCAGAGTAGTATAATAATATGGGCAAGGTGAAATTTTTATCCCTATGCTGGGACAATTCTCTTTTTCCACAAAGGCAAAGAAAGTCTTTGCTGCCTAAAGCAACCTTGCAAAGAGGAGAGGCTGCCTCAGGGCTCAATGAAAAAAAATCTGTACAACCAGTTTTATTCAGCTGATAGAAGCTATTGCTTTGCAGGTCAAAAGCCTTCTAGCAAGCATCTTTGGTTGATCAAGTCTGATTGCATGAGCTTGTATGGACTCCCATGGTGCTTGTACATCTCTGAGAAGATGAAAGAATTATTTCTGGCAATATGTCAACAACCAAGATCTTTCTTACCAAATCCTTTCTGTAATGGGGAAAAAAGTTTTAGAACCAGATCAGAGCAGTGAATACGATGCTCTTCTTGAACTGCTGCTGCGTTTTGTTGTCTCTCTCACGAATGAGAAGAATCCTATTTCTCTGCAGATTTACAGTCTTGTCATCCCTTGAAAGCGTATTGCAGTAATGAGCAGAAGCCCAAACAGAGGAGACGGATTTTGGAAGATAAAGAGAGGAAGGAGGCGGACAGTCCCCCTCTCTTTCAACTTTTACTAGGGAGGAAAAAGCCTTAGTAACAGTTTCTCTACTGCTAACAACCTAGTCCTGGGTGACAATGGAATACCTGAGGGAGACGACAGTGGGGCCCAAGCCTTGGGAATTCCGCTTCAATTCACACCAAAAGCAAATAGGTCAGGCAAAAATGTAACAAAAGAAGCTAACAGAATAGACAGTGCCCTGTAAAATAAAGGAAGGTCCAGCAATTTTTGACCATTTTTATTTGAAAAACAAAAAAGGCACAAAGACCATTTTTGTTTTATGTCTCAAAATGCAATGATAGTGTAGCCTCCTAGTAAAAGTAGGAACTTCATTCAGAAATCAGAGCTGCTTAATGGGAGTGTGAGCAGGGTAGGGTGGGGGTGGAAACACAGAAGAAAGTGAGTGAGAGGATCTTGGGAACTTCCCCTTGGTATGAACAAGAAACAGGGGCAGCCTTGGTGCTGCATGGTGGAATTGCTCCCTGATGCAGGTTTAATGACTGAAAAATGCCTTTGATGTCAAGAGACAGTGTATTCCGTTCATTGGTAAAAGACGGATATATAATCAAGACTGTATGCTGACCTCCTTGATAAATGAGAGTAACAACATCTAGCAAGATACATACCACTGTGTTAACAGTTTGGTCCTTATCCTTTTACTGATAACAGAGAGATTGTAATATTAATTTTAGCAGACTAGATGTATTTTGACGGTGGAAAAGAGCTATGAAGCCCTGAGGCAGATTGCATTGTGCCACTGGGTTGGAGTGGATTCAGTATGGAGATACAATTGGATAAAACAGATTTTTATAATTTCATATGTAGAGCAGTCAATCTTCTTTTTCCCTGAAATACATTTTATTTAGAGAGCCAGTCTGGAATAGTGGTTAAGGCGCCAGGCTAGAAACCAGGAGACTGTGAGTTCTACTCCAATCTTAAATACAAAATCAGCTATATGACCTTGGGCAGGTCACTCTTTCTCAGCCCTGGGAAGAAGGCATTGGTAAGCCACTTCTGAACTGTTGTGAAGAAAACTACAGGAATAAGCCATCACCAGAAGCCAAAAACTGACTCAAAAGTGTGTGTGCGCGTATGCATGGAAGGAGGGAGAGAGAGAGAGAATTTGTATGGCTTACCACAAAGAATAAGATGCAGTATCTTGATGGTATGAACTAGCTCTCATTATTGATAAGATGAATGTAGGAAATGGCTGTCTGATTCTGAATTGGAATTCTCCCCCCCACCAGCTCTAAAGCAGCAATAGAGATGGTTCAGTTTAGAGGTCTCCTGGTCTTCATTTCTGTCTCAATGTCCAAGTAGCATTGGAATGCATTTGGCTAGCTATAATTTACCTGCTACCTCTCTGAGGTAAGTTGAACAGGCTAAAAGAAATCCATGTTTTGGTTCAATTAAGTTTCTGCACTGTTCTGGATGCTGCTTAAACTTAAACTTATATACCGCTTCACAGTGCTTTACAGCCACAGTGCTTTATTCTTTAAGCGGTTTACAGAGTCAGCATATTGCCCCCAACAATTTGGGTCCTCATTTTACCCACCTAGGAAGCAGGGGGGGCTCCTGGGGGTCCGGCAGGGTTCAGGCAATCTCTAGCCAAGGATCGCCAGGGTTCGGTGAACCTCCAAATGCCATCCCTGGCTAGTCATGCCCACCCCTCCCCTCCCAGGAGTCTCCACATGGCCTGTTCATCATTCCAGGTAAGTGCAGGGGCCATGCGGATTGTCTGGGAGGGCAAAAAACGGGCCTACCGGAGGTTCCGGAACTCTGGAAATGGGCCTGTTTCCGGTCTCTGGAGGGCCTCTGGCTTCTGGGGGAAGCAGTTTTCGCCCCCCCCCCCCCGAGGCTCAAGGAAAGCTTCTGGTGCCTGGGGAGAGTGAAAAATGCCTCTCCCCGCCATGGTGCAGGTAGCTGACTAGGCCATGCCCACCATGGCCATGCCTACCTAGCAACAGAGCAGTGAACCCATTGCTAAAGGATCTGAAGCCCACCCCTTCTCGGAAGGATGGAAGGCTGAGTCAATCTTGAGCCTGGTGAGATTTGAACTGCCAAATTGCACTCAGCTGGCAGTCAGCAGAAGTAGCCTGCAGTACTGCATTCTAACCACTGCACCACTGTGGCTCATATTGGCTAAATTTGCATAATATTTTAAGTCAATATGTGTTGGAGTGTGTTGTGCAAGCTTGGCCATTGTAGTTTGTAAAGTAAAGTTTGTTTAATTGTATGAATCAGATGATTGTGATTTATTCAATAAACCATACTTAAATATACCATGGCTTTAGTCCATACAGGGATGTTGTCCTCCTGACCACAAAACTGGAAGAAGTGTTTTATTAAATGTGGAAAAGTGAGATATTAATGCAATAAATAATAACAACAACAATAACAACAGTTGTCAATAAGAAAGACAAAAAAGTCTGGATAGTGGATGTGGCAGTGCAGACAGCAGAATAGAAGAGAAAGAACTGGAGAAGATAAGAAACTACAAAGATCTACAACTAGAAACAGAATGACTGTGGCAAAGGCAAGCAACAGTAGTACCAATAGACGCCTTGGGTGCATTCCCACAACAACTTGAACACCATTGGCATTGTCAAATTTGACATCAGTCAATTGCAGAAAGCAGCTTTCCTTGGAACAGCTTTTATCCTGCAACGATATCTGTAACACCGTCAAACATCCAGATTTGCCTATCTCAGGTTCTTGGCAAGGACGCGATAGGTAGACAAAAATGCCAAAACCAGTCTGAACATCTGGCTGGCTGTGCGATGATCAATCTTCATCATCATCATTGTTCTATTTTGAAAGAACAGGCAGGGAGACTGAGGCAACAGTTAACAGGAACGGTAACAATCATCATCATCATTATCTCTTTTATTCATTAAACATGAAACTCAGTCAACTGGACATTTAAAAATGTGTCCCAAATACCATTGACTGGTGCTAATGGCTGATATGGGTTGCTGGCAGCGTCCTAAGTATCATCCAAGTATCTTCTTAAAATATACGATGTTCTGAGGTGCACAGTTTTTTGCAGTTCCGCTGGTGTTATTGCAGGAAGCTGCAATTTCTTGATGTATTTTATAAAATTCTTGGACATGGTACCAAGTGCTCTGATGACAATGGGTATCACTGTTGCATGTTAACATGCTATAATTATTATTATTTATTATATTCATTAAACATGAAACTCAGTCAACTGAACATTCAAAAATGCAATCATCATCATCATCATCATCATCATCATCATCATCATCATCATTATTATTATTATTATCCTCCTCCTCCTCCTCCTCCTCCTCCTCCTCCTCCTCCTCCTCCGGGCATGTAAGAATTCTTTTGGAAAGAGAACTTTCAGAAGCCTGCCTGCATGCCACAGAAACTCCATAAACTGAGATTAAAACAAATACCCCCCCCCCCTCCGTTAGATTATTGACAAAGCCCCTCCCTTCCCCGGCGCATTTGATTTGGCCGAGCGCTCAGACAGGAAGGCGGGGCCTCCCGTGTTACTTCGTCACGTGGGGCGAGGTGGACGTCCTTCTGCTCCAA
Organism: Arizona elegans; assembly: GCA_022577455.1. Classification (NCBI taxonomy): domain Eukaryota; kingdom Metazoa; phylum Chordata; class Lepidosauria; order Squamata; family Colubridae; genus Arizona; species Arizona elegans. The sequence goes on along the minus strand of JAKOOJ010000002.1, from coordinate 103,653,285 downwards.
TGGGGAGTGCCGCTCTTCCCTTCTCACGTGAACGGGGGCTCCTCCGGCCAAGGGCGCTGAAACCCGCTGAGTGGGAAGAAGAGCGAGCGGGGCGGAGGGGCGTCGCTGCTGCTGCTGCTGCTCCAGCCCGTAGGGGGAAAGGGGGCGAGGGAGGGTTGCAACAAGCCTCGGAAGCGAACGGGCGGCCCAGGCTGGGAAGCGCTGGGCACGGCGTGGGGGGACCAACTTGGAAGCAAGCCCGCACGGCGACGGACGCCAGGCGTCATGTCCATGGAGGACCCCTTCTTTGTGGTGAAAGGGTGGGTGGACAGCCCGCAAGGAGGAGGTGGCGGAGGAGGAAGAGGAGGAGGAGGAGGAGGCATTGCCCGGGGTGTGGGTGGTATTCCCGGCCTAGTCCTCTTTGGGATGGTCAGCCCGTCTCTGCCCTGGAAGAAAGACCGGTCCTCTTCTTTGAAATGGTGCCACTTCTGGACCTGGACCCATTGTCTTTATTTCTCGGGGTTTTTTCCTTCTCCCTCTCCCTGCTCGTTCTTGGACGGGATAATCTTCCCTGCTGTCTGCTGGGTTCCCCCCCACCCCACCTTCCATGTTTTGTTACATTGTTGCGGTGTAATGTGCGGCTAGTTAAAAGGGGTGGTGGAAATGTTATAAAAAATGTCACAGGCGGGTTGTAAGGTGTCGCTTCCTTTTCGGTGGATCGTTCGGGTCCCTAGCAGAAGCAGATCTTGGCCCTGTCTAAGCCAGCTTCCCATGCCTATCTGGCAATACCTCGGTAAAGTTAACAGGCACAAACTTGTCTGCAGCAGTGGTAGCTAAAATCCGAAAAGGAGCTGGAGGGGGGTTGGCTCCGTTTTCCTTGAACTGCTGGTCTGCATTATGAAGGGTGGAGATGTGTACAGGTAACTTATCTTAATGCGAGATTTAAACAAGGAAATGGAATGGTGGAAACTGGGAAAAAAATCTAAAATGGGTGAGTTCTCTCAGTGAAACTGGGTAATAGTTGAACCAGGACGTATCAAGTTATTTAATTCAGTTTGATATAGCGGTTTATTTTCCTAAAGAAAGGAGTTGGGTGTATGCAAGAAAGTTTTAGCAAATATCTATTAGAGGTAATAGTTAAATGGCAGTGCTATATCTGGAGACAATATTTCAGGATGCCACACTATAGTATAGGGTGGTACCAGGACTTCATATGCCCTCTCACTCCCTATTTTGTACCACTTTTCTAATAAGGTTGCCAAAAATCAAAGAATAATTTCCTAACATTTTGATGTGTAATGTATACAAGTATAATGTATAAATTGATTTAAGAGAATTAAAAATAACCAATACACCTCCTCCCAAATCTCCCTTAACTCTCAGAAAGAAAATCATGTTCCTGTCCCTGTATCATTATCATTCCACTATGATTCTTGTTCTCATCCTACAACATTGTTTGGCTTCTGTTCATCATTACTGATCGTTGTGCTACAATATTGTCTTTAGGCCAGAATTATGAGCTTTTCATTTACACAGCCAGATACTTTTATACCCTGATCATTTTCGATAGTATAAACAACTTTAATGCATCTATATTTAAATATACATCTAAATATTTTTGCCTTAGAATGCTGTTATAGCTGAAGCATGCATACAAGCTACTGTAAGAAAAAAATATAGGTACATTTAGAATGCATTAAATAGAGAGTACAGTATGTGCACACGTGGATAGGCAGGAAGATTGCATATTGTTCAGTTTTAATCAACCTTTCAAATATTTCTATTTTCTGTTACTATATTAAGCTTTCTTGACCTGATCCTCTCCAGATGTGTTGGATAGCAGCCCTCACCATCCCCAGCCAACATCAGCGTGTTGGTTGGGAATAATAAAAGTTATAATTTAACACGTCTGAAAGATATTAGGTTGAGGGAAAGCTAATCAAAAGCTTATGTGTAAGAATATATTAAGAGAAATAATAATATTTGGTAGCATGATCGTCATGTGTCTCCTAAACACCAAAATCTACCCCCTCATGAAATAAAGCAGCTTTTGTGCTGAAGTAGAGGATGTGCTTTACATATAGGCTAACATGCTGCGCATTCTTTGAAATTAAAATAATGTCATAATATAAATATACAGTTAACATGTTTTTATTGCCTCTTGAAATTTAATTTAGCAAATGCTACTTTCTCTGTCCATATTTTGAAATGATGTATTGATTTTCAATAGAATAATATTTTTTTCAGGGGGAACTTTTTATGGTGCAGTAAAATATAGTAATTAGTGATTTGTTGTAGGTTCAGCTCTCTTTTGCGCAAGTTATAATTGGTTGTGAAATTTTATTATTGTCCCATACTGAATGCACTATCATTTTGTTACTAAAAGATACTGTATTTTGTTTACTTATTTCACATGCTGAATTCATTACAGTATGTGCATAACAGCCATAGCCTACTGTGTAAGTGGCATTCTCTGAACATTTTGCTAATTTTGAATGAGTCCTTGTGGAACTAAAGGCCCTGTGTTATAAACTGTTTGAAAAAGCCTTTTTTCCTAATTTGTTACCAAGGTCTCTCTAGTCAAAGACATAAAGAAGGGGGGGGGGCAGGATGAGAAAAGTTTATTTTGTTTATGTGGAGGGAAAAAGACGTCCTTTACTGTTACTTTCTTTTTCCTGAAATCAAGATAATTGAGACTGATGAGAGTATTTAACAGTGCCAAGTAATGAGTCCCCTCTTGGGTCTTGTGTGTTCTCAGAATTTCTTCCATAGGATTGAATTAATGTGACCAAGTCCTTTCCTGGCATTCCTCTAGATTGTGGCATTATTTCTAAGAAGGGACTTCCATGAGACCCTTCCAACACACTGATGGCAACTGAAAAAGTATATTTAACTTTTTAATAGTGTTCAGTGAAATCTTATACAAAAATGTTCAACAAAATCTTATACAATAAAATTAGTACTGGGAATTTTCACCATGTAAAGTTTTGCTTCTTTAGATAAACCATTACTTAGAAGATCAATGAAAATGAAACATTAGTTGCAGAACAGGGCGGGATATTTTTTTTTGAAAGATACCTCAAAAGTTTAAGACAGACTCAGTTGAACATTTTTCAATAAGTGAACACTTAATACAGTAGATAACATTAAATGCTGGAGCTAGATGAGATGGCAAGTTTGACTGCTTTCCTTAGAAAAAATAACCTGACTAAATTGCTTGTTATGGAAGACCACTGTTAGATTTCATACAACATGAAGAGAAAAATCATATTTGGATTTTGGGGTTTGAGGATTAGATCTGATTTGACTAGATGGATGTGTTTTTTTAAAATATATGGTTATTCATATTTAGTATGCATTAGATTAAAATTAAGAGGATATGATGTGAATATTGATCTTTTAGAGTGTTTATTAGTATTTAAGACAGTTTAAATATTGATTATTGACTTGTTTAAATTACAATTGTTGAATTGTATTATTTGTGTACTGAAATAAATTGGAGGTCACTTTTGTTATATATTTGAATTTTTTGGGTCACTTTTTAACCTGTCCTGTTACTCTCCTCCCTTTTTTTACCTTTTATATTATTTCGTATTTTAATATTTGTTTTTTAAATTTAAAAAGATGTTTGTAAATAAGAAAGGAAAGGAGATGAATGGGAAATCCATCATATAGAGGAATGGGTACAGCTAGAGCGTCCTCTGAAGCGCCCCTTTCCCTTTCTATGCCCTTTCTGGAGAAGTGAAAAAATGGAAACTTTGTCCTCCTAAATCCAGATTTGATGCTTCAGCTGCTGGGTTATGAAAAGTTAACAGTGTACGGTCTGATTTAACTGTGTAAAACACTGTGCACCATTTGAGTTTTCTGACACAAATTTGTCTAAAATTGGCCCTTACGGTATTGATTCACCAACATGTCAAGTCAATCTTTATTACTGTCAGAGATAGTCGTCAACATGTTATTTTCAATCAGAAATATTCATTGTGGTCTTTGGATTGCCATATCCTGGTCTACCTGATATCAATGCATTCCTAACCCTTCCACCCCATCCCTTCCTTGCAACAAATATTTAAGTTACTACCAATCTGGTTTTCAAACAACATTTTTAAAGCCACTTTAGAAGCCTCAGTAGCATTACAGGAGTTTAAAATAGTGAATGATAAATTCTTCAAATCATTTCCCTCCACCAAAAAGATCATGGGGATAATTTGTACCCACTCAGCACTGCTATCTTTTGTCTAGTAGAGAGAGAGAGAAAAGAATAAAATATCAGTCCTCTCTGATTCTTAGCTATGATTTAATCTTACCCTTCATACATAGGAAAAATATATATACAAATTGAACCTAGAAATGCACCATTATATAGATGAGCTACTGTAATTCCCATATATATTATTTTATTTATATGACAAATGGCTATATGCATGTATTTCACTTTCAGGCTAAAGGATGAGGGGTTTTTGAGTGATATACTAGTCTATAAGTTTTAGTGGAGACATATAGTCCCATAATGATACTTACAGTTTATATGATGATACCTTCTATGTGAATACTCATGAGGATTTCCCTCCTTCTTTCACTTCCAGGGAAGTTCAGAAGGCAGTGAATACTGCTCAGGGGCTGTTCCAGAGATGGACAGAACTCCTACAAGATCCGTCAACAGCTACAAGAGAAGAAATCGACTGGACCACAAATGAGCTAAGGAACAACTTAAGGAGTATTGAGTGGGATCTTGAAGATTTAGATGAAACAATTAATATCCTTTTTGTTCTTGGGGTGAATAGTTAAATAAATTCACATAGTATCTAGGCAAGCAGCCAAATGGTTTTTCCATAAAATTAATAATATAATGTATATAAATATTATATTTATATACATTATACTTTTATGTATATAATATAAATATTATATACATAAATAAAAGTTCTCACCCAACTTATTTTGGAGCGTATAAGACATACACTCTAAATGGACAGCTTTGTACATTTACAGAGTATAAAGTTGTTATATACATGTTTGCTTCCCTTTACACAGTCTGTAGTCACAAATAGAACATTGTTAGAGGAAGATAACATTTAATAGTGTATCTCTAAGAAGCACTTAGCCAGCAAAAGTCAATCAGAATTGAATTCTGAGATGGTGTTGATAATGGTTTTAGCCCCGGATCTCACAAAACAGGAAACAAGAAAGCAAGTCATAAGAGCATAGCAGTTCTAAAAATGCTGATAGAATAGTTTTTCCTTGTGGTTGTTATTTTTGTATTCCTTGTTTTTCCTTGTGCACTATTAATTTTTAAAGGTTTCATGAAAATATATAAGTAAAAATTGCATTTGAAATGTAATCCCTTAACTGATTATTCTCAACGCATTGTTGAAGCAAATCCTCGGAAATTCAACCTTGATGCCACAGAACTAGGTGTGAGAAAAGCCTTCATCACAAGCACTCGGCAAGTGGTCAGGGTAAGACGCTTGAGTTTCTTGAGGCAACGCTATGATATATCGCAAAAGAAGTTCTACCTATTTATTATAGCATAAACAGTTTCTAATTCACCATGAAATCAAACAGAAATTGAAGATATCTCTCAAAATTGCTATTCATGAACAAAAACATAATTCTGGTCATGCAATGCAATGTTTCTGATGGCAAGTCATAAAAATACCTTACAATATTTATTTCTATTTTAATAAAACACAGGATTTTGTTGTATTAAAATAGAAATGTAGAAAATTGTAGAAAATTGATTTTCTACAATGGCAATCCATCACTTCCCTCAAAACTATAAGTCAGAATTCAGTCACACAGTCACTCATGCCCTTGTCACCTCCCACCTGGACTATTGTAATGCTCTCTACATGGGGCTCCCCTTGAGGAGCACCCGGAGGCTCCAACTGGCGCAGAGTGCGGCCGCACGGGGGGTTATGGGAGCAACATGGCGGTCCCGTGTGACACCTCTCCTGCGCAAGCTGCACTGGCTCCTGGTGGTCTTCCGGGTGCGCTTCAAGGTTTTGGTTACCACCTTTAGAGCACTCCATGGCTTAGGACCTGGTTATTTACGGGACCGCCTACTACCACAAACAGCCTCCCACCGGCCGATACGCTCTCATAGAGAAGAGCTCCTCCGGGTGTCGTCAGCCAAGCAGTGTTGACTGGTGGCCCCCAGGGGGAGGGCCTTCTCTGTGGGGGCACCCACTATATGGAACGAGCTCCCCCCGGAGATACGGAGGATCCCGGATCTGCGCACTTTCCGCCATGCTCTTAAGACCCTCTTATTCCAGCAAGCCGGCCTGGCCTAATTTTCTCCCCTTTCTTTTAAATTTTTAAACTGAAATTTTAATTTGTTTTAAATTATTGGGATTTTAATTGTCTTGGGCTAAATTATTTAATTTGGTTTTAAATTGTTTCTAACTTTTGTATTTCTGTATTTTATCCTGTGCCTGTTCACCGCCCTGAGTCCTTCGGGAATAGGGCGGTATACAAATTTAATAAAACATAAAACAAACATAAAACATGAAAACATCAAATGCAAAATGCCTTTCTACCAGATATGAATATTTTGGAGCACATTTTAAGTCTCCAGATTGCGGCATTACAGTAGTTCTCAAGGTGCCTGCTTTAATTATTTTTTTAAAGTATTTTATTTCTGAGTTCCCATATTTGTGGTGGTTTGCTCATTTGTTAGTCATTTCTAACTCTTTATGTCATCGTGAACATTATTTCTCCAAGATTGTTTTTAATAGCTCCTTCGAATTCTTGTCAACAAAAAGTATCAGTGACAATAACTGGCCAGCTTGCTTTTTGTCAACCTTTTTTTTAACCTGGCTATGAGATCCTTAAGAAGCCATGTCAGGATAGAGATACCACAAGAAATACTAGTATTTTACTTTATTGATTTAAGCCATAATAACAGAATCTTGAAAGTCTGAGAGTGTTTCCCCTTTTTCCCCTTTAAATTAAAGGGAGTCAAAAGGGAGGGAGTGTTGAGTTCCTCTCCATTAGTTCCTTGTTTTCCTGGCTCAACTCTTTTTGTAACAGTTACCGAATGTTGTAAACTATTGTTGTGCGACACTGCAAGTGGCTATAAATGCAGGCCAGTTTCCAAGTGCCCCAAATACAGTGACCTGGTGGTGGCAGCATGTTGGTACTTTGGAACTGGATCATAAGAACCTTTTGGGGAATCTGTCATAACTTTGATCAATCACTAAGCAACCAGTTATAAGTCAAGGACTATCTGTACTAATTGTATGTAGTATTTTATCTGTATCTTTATCAATGTTGTAAGATGTTGAACAGTTCTGTTTATATTTCATTGACTTTAGCTACAGTTTTAGCATTAGAAATAGTCTTTAGAGTTCATTTAACTTTATTGACAAGAATTTCTGGCTCTAGTTCCATGATCAAACCTTTAAACATATCAACTTCAAGGTTCCTTTTGTAGAATTTTTCTGTTTATTTATATTACCTCTTTTCTATGAATTTTATCTTTAGCTTTTTATTCTGTTTCTGGCTTTGTTTTATACACCAAGGCCAAATTTTCCCATTATTTCATACTGTACGTTACTTCATTTCCAACTTCAGCATTTTAGTCTCCTATAACTACTATAATGTCTCTTTTTAGTGGTTTTTTTTTCATCAAGATGTTGCCAAACGTATAAAACTGTTGAACTTACATTTCCTTTGCATTTATGGCTGGAACATAAATTTAGAATTATAATATTTGATACTGATGTGCAGTGTATTCCAAGTTGCCAATTCCTACATTGTCAGTATTCAATCCTAACTTTGCTTTGCAGTATCAAGTTTAGTTTGACTATAAATTTGGCACTATTCCATAAACCAGTGATATATGTATCTTTGCAGCATCAAACTTTTATTTTTCCTCTTGTCACATTAGCAACTTGGCATTGTTTCAGCTTTAATCCAGCCACATCATAAACACTGGCGCTCCTTGTACTTGTCCTCCGCTGTTCTGCAGTGCTTGTTAAAACAATTTCCTACCTAAAGGGCCCATCTTCCAATATCATGTTGACGCTGTCCAGTTCATGAATGTCCATTTGGTTTTCTTGGCAAAATAGTGGGATTGCATCACCATTTCCTTTTCAGGATTATATTTAGTCTGACTTCTGAAATAAATATGCAAATGAATATCAGCTTTGCAGCCCTTAAAAGGCTTTTTGTTACTGAAACATTCCCAAAGAAAACAAAGCAAGGAAAAGACAATGGAGTTGGGTATGTCACATAAACTATTTTATGGTAAATGAACTACTGTATGAGTCAATTACATTAACATATATTTTTTTAAAAAACAATAGGATATGAAGGATCAAATGTCAAATACTTCTGTTCAAGCACTGGCTGAAAAGAAAAACAGGCAGGTCAGTATTGATACTGGATTACCTTGTATATTGGATGCAAACTTTGTTAGTTGTGACTGGAGTGTTTCTATTAAGTGTTTAGTTATAACATTAGCCACTCACCTAAAAGGGAAGTTCCCTTAGTTCAGGAAGCATACTGGACTTGGTTCATGCTTTCCCCCTAAATTAATGGAAAGGACGGAATTATTGTTAAGCTCACATTGATAAGGAAGTGAATGTTGGGGTGCTAAAGACAGAAACCATGAATTTTCAAATATAGACACAGCTTTGGTGGAAAGTGAGTTTGTGTGGTGCAGCACATCTTTGTCTTGCTATGGGGAAGAGATGCCAGTCAGTTCTCTGATCCTTTCCTGGACATATTAAGAGCTCAAGACTGATTGGATTTCAAGTGAACAGAACTATTTGTGTGCCCTTTAAAGCTATACAAACAAAATATTATTCTTAAATATTGCCTGTACATGTTAAACTGTGCAGATATAAGCTTTTCTGAAAATTAATAGCTAAATCTTGTAAGTTCACATTGTTCTGGGTCTGACATAGCTGTGAAACAGCAAAGTTAAGTTCTAAACGTAGATTAAAATAAGTAGAGGCTTCTTCTTGATCATTTGTCATCACTATAGTTCAGCCTCTCTTTAATTACTTAGTTTCAAACTAGTACATTTTTTTCTGTTGCCACTGTTCCTTTTATATAGGAAGAAGTGGATTGTTCCTAACAACCTGCTTGGAAACTGAGCTGTAGCAGCAGCTTTGAAAATAGAAAATTACTGAGTCTTAAAAATCTGATTTTGGAAATGTGATGAGATCAGTCTGAGTCATGAGACTTATATTGTTGTATTTGTCCATTTGCTTTACAGTTGTTGCATGCCACCATAATCAAGTATACATTCTGGAGATTTCTGAATTAAAAACATACAATCAGAATAATTAATAAACAGTTTAAAATAAGAGAGTGGGTTTGTTTGTTTGTTTGTTTACAGTATTAATATTCCATCCCTCTTAGTAGAGACTGTATGGAATACAACAGTAAAACAACAACAACAACCCCACACAATTGAGAATGACTAAAAAGTGTCAGTAAACCAGCCAACGGCAGTCCCCACTGATACCCGATGCTGATAGTCATAAGCCAAAATTTCTGTTAAGCAGTGCTGTTTTAATGGCTTTCTAAAAGAAAGCTAGGTGGGTGCCAATTAAGTATTTTCTGGAAAATGTTATTCCAAAGGAAAGCGGCTGCACAGAGAAACACTGTTTCTGTTTCTCTTCTGTTTCTTAGATGGGGAGAATGTTGAAAATCCCTTCTTGGAATATGTGGATGATACTCCACATATGGTATCTATAGGAGAAACTCCTATAGATACCGGAGAGGCATCTTATGTTTTATGTTAATGCTTCATGTTATTAAAAGCAGCACTTTGAATTGTACCAAGAAGCCAATTGAAAGCCAGTGCAGTTTCTGTTGTGCAGCTGTAGTAGGTATTACTCTCATTTGTCAGTATGAGCCACCACCTTTTGCACCAGTCGCAGATTATAGATACTATTAAAAAGCATCCCCATTAAAGCATGTTGCAGTATAACCTAGAGGTGGTGAAAGCCTGAGTTACTGTCACCAAGACCTCCCACTCAAGATTGGACCGGTGCATCAGTCAAAGCTGAGCAGAGACCCCCTCATCTTAGTCTCTTCCAGCAAATCCAGCAGTAGGTGTGAATTCAGGAGAACCCTCAAATATCACATCATCTGCTTCAAACAAGTACCAGCCCATCTAAAATCAAATCCTGAAATGACAAAACAGCATCTACATCTTGCAAGGGTCCAATTTCAACATCATGCAATAACTGACCATGCATTTCCTATGCAGGTGCTTCTGGGAGAAAGTAGAACTCACAGCTGGAGCTCCGGGACGGATAAATACAGCCGCTTGGATCGAGAAATGCAGTCTGCAAATTCACACTTCATTGAAGATCAGCAAGCACAGCAGCAGGTAGTCTGGATCTGTCTGTCTGTGCAAAGATTCCAACTAGCCACTTATAGAATGGGATTTCTAGATGAGGCTTTCACCCACAAATCTCACAGACTCTTAATATAATAGGTGAGATTCATATGCAACCTCAGGATACATTCACATTTGTATTTCAGATTGGGGGAGTCAGGAGGCGACAGTGAACATCATGCCTCCAAGGTGATAAGAGCATTTCTTTCTCAAAGTGTGTCTGGGAGTGTATATTGTATATTCATCCCACATACACAATCTGACACTGTATCCAAATGAAGAACAAGGGAAATCCAGGGAGACGCATATATTTGGTACCAATAGCAATGAACCTTTTCTACTTTGTACGAAGACACAGAAATCAGGATGCTCCTCTCCCCACATAGATACACATTCTCAGGGTTAAAGGTACCCATGCGCCAGGCTTTGAGTCAAGGAAGCCCCTTCTCTGAATGTTGGCATGTCATTCTCCAGTTCATCAGTAACTCACACCCATTTAAATTAAAAAGTATTATTGAGAGCCTAGCTAGACATATCATAGTTGAAGGAATTCAGTTTTCCTTTTCAGATCTGGGCAGACAAATAAGGTGGGATTTTTTTTCTTTAGGAAAAAAAAAAGAGTTTCAAAGGGGGGATTTAAGTATAACTTTTGTTCCCCCTCTTCAATCATTTTAATGGCAAGATGAACTTTTTCTTCAAGGCAGTATCTGGATGCTCAAGAAGCCAGAGCATTTTGCAGTTTGTAGCCAATGACCTTTTCAATGCATAATTTGAACTACATAACTCTTTCATCTCTTCCTGTCCCCTCATCCAACTCTATTCTGTGTTCCAGTTAATCATTGATCAGCAGGATGAACAGTTGGAGCTGGTCTCTGGCAGTATTGGAGTACTAAAGAATATGTCCCAACGCATTGGAGGGGAATTGGATGAACAAGCTGTGTGAGTATTAAGCAAAATTGAATCCCTGTGTGCATAATATAAATTTATTATTAGCAGCCTTCTTGGCAGCTAAATCCCACTACTGTATTGACTTCTTCATGAACAATCATCCCTAGGATGTGTGAGAGTCAGAAAGAAAGTTATTGAGTATATGCATGATAGTATCTTTGATGCAATTTATAAATATTTTCTCACCCAGCAGCAGAAATAATTGGCCTAACTTAGCTTGGCTTGGTTCAGCAATGGTTAAATGGGGTGAAATGGAGTTTGATCTTAAAAAAGAGCCTCAGAAATGATTAGCTTGATTATGTAGAACTGAATGCTACAAATTATTTGACATTTCCTGAAAATGCTAAATATTTAGTCTCATTTACTTTATGGGTTTATGAAATGGAATCAGCAGCATGCATCCTCATCTGTACAAACCAAAACATAAAAGCAAAGTCGTTTTGACTTAACTTTCAGCGTTAAAACACATTTTGGAATGAACAAATGGAACTCAAAAAAAAACCATTCAATGTGGTAAACATTGATGGAAAAGTAGCAATTCAGATAAAGGGAGGAATAGAATCTTTCATTTAGAATGATAAATTATTTTATTTCTAGAAATACTGTTTCTCACAAATACACTCAAGCAATCAGCTTGTTTGCTTCTTAAAGAGTTTCAGTAGTTCATTGCGATTCTCCCAAAGCTGTTCAGTTAACTTTAAGCTTAAAAAACAAGATTGCTGCTTTTCTATTTCATCTGAAAAAATGTTTGAAAACAAAACATGTATACTACTCCTCAATTTGTATTTTTGTAATGCCAGTTATTTTCCAAATTAGATATTAAGTATATAAAGAATTTTTAGAAAATAAAAATAATTATGGGATAAGAAGATGCCAGTATGAACTAAGAAATTATTTCCCACTTGAAATTATCCCTACCCTGTTGCTCTTTTATTCATCAGGAAGACAACATATTTTTGAACACACCTTATCCCACAGTAATGAACAGACAATAGTAAGGCTGAAATCCTTACCATTACTAATACTGTTAGGAGACAAAGACGAATATCTTATGTACCGTATTTTTCTGAGTATAAGACACACTTTTTTCCCGCCTAAAAGAGGGTGGAAATGTTGGTGTGTTTTATACACCGAATATAACCATTTTTGGCCTCCCGAAGCCCCGCCCCGCTCGTTCCATTTTTGCAAAAAATGGGCCTATTTTTCGAAAGAAATGGGGTGCACAGAGGGTTTGGGAGGCCTGCAGGTTGCTCCTGGGAGCCAGGGAGGGCAAAAACCTTTTTTTTTTCTTACTTACTTCTTCAAAATCTTGGTGCATTTTATACACCATTGCATTTTATAGTCCCAAAAATACGGTAACTTCTAGTTAGTTGATTTGGAAGGCTGTGATGTAAGAAAATTTATATATAAGTGAAAGATCGTATGAGCTTTATGTGAGAGAGATAAAATGAATAAATGAAGAAGGGAAAATTGTGGGAAGGTAATGATTGAAAGAGGGAAAAGAGATGATAGCTACAATCAAGTTTTATTGTTTTTAATGTGTTGACATGAGGAAGTAGACTCCAAGACTCTACCAAATTATATCTACTTCTCTGTTAGGTAAAACTTTTTGTAACAAACTCTTGCCTAACTTTTCTTAGGTGAAATTTCAATGCATAGGCCATTGCATCATAGGGACCTCAGTCTTCTTAGAGACAGTCCATGTTTGTGCCACTATATCAGTAATGAACATGGGAACAGTGTTAGGCGATGCTATAAAATGCTAGTGAAGAAACAACAATCGTCCGGAGCATAATCAATGCCCTCTTCCTGTGCTTGCAGCATGTTGGACGACTTCTCTCATGAGGTGGACAGCACCCAGTCCCGACTAGATAATGTTATGAAGAAACTTGCAAAAGTATCCCATATGACTAATGGTAAGTAGGCTGAAATCTAACAAAAATGTAACAAAATTTCATTTTTTTCGGTCATGAAAGGCAAGCCAGTCTTCAACAGCTGTAGCCTCTATATCAGTAGAGTGTATCAAACCACTTGTTTCCGACCTGCTAAGTGCACTGTTTGAGAAAACAAAAGTGCAACCTTAAAGTCAGAAGATAGAAAATTAAAATAATAAAAAAGAGATTAATTTGGCACCTGACACTTTTGCCAAGCATGGAAGACCTTTATGTCCTTCAGAGAATAGGGGGTCCTAGGTTTAGGTGGTCCAAGCCTTGCCTACTGACTTTAGATTTATTCTTGATATCCATTATAGGTTTTTAGGTTTTGTTGATAATGTTTATTGTTTTTAATGTGTTGACAGCTGCCCAGTTGCATCTGTGAGATGGGTGGCCATATAAAATGTGTAATAAACAAAGTACAGTTAATAAAAATGCTAGTAAAAAGTAATATGCTGCTATTGATTGAGGGAATTGATATATCAAGGAGTGAGTTGTTTGTGGTGCATACCATATTGATTGCTATGTCCCAATATCTAAGTGAATTGTTCTGCAAAAAGTCTCCCTTAACCCCATGGTTTTTCTTATTGCTGTCTCTCCCCTCTCCCCCCTCCCCCCCAAACTTAACTCTAGCATTGTTCTCAGTGAAAAGAGCTAGCATCTCTGGAAAGTATACCGCTAATTTCTCTTCCTCTTGATTTTGTTTTTACTGGCAGATCGAAGACAGTGGTGTGCAATTATCATCCTCGTTGTTATCCTTGTGGTGGTGCTTATTCTGTTTTTTGTGCTGTGATAGTTTGGGGCTTGGATTCTTTTATGGGCTCCTTTTGTGCAGACATTTTAGCGCTGTTCCTGTCCACCAGAGAAAACTCTTTATCGAAAACACTCTAGGAGAATTTGATACTGTGTTCTGCTGTGGATGGCTCTCAGTGATATAACTCTCTATGCTCATGGTTCTTCTTCTCGTAATCCTCATTATCCTGCTCAAGGAAGAAACGGACCATTCACACACACACACAAATACTGTTTACACTGGAAGTTTTTCCCCTGGGCTGAAACATTGGACTCTGCCAATGCTCTACTGTGGGACAGGTGGTTTAGACTGGAAGAAACCACTTTTGTGATCATTTCCATCATGTCGCAGATATAAGCCACCAGATGCCTTTTGTCTGCTTATCATAACAGGACTCTTGCCAATGTTAAACAAGCATACGTATATGTGTGGATTCACATAACAAGCAGATCTTGCAGAAATGATTCCATCGTCTACAAGATTCCTTTCACAGGTCTTTTACACAGCCAAGCCTGCCAAATAATCATGGATCTTTAAAGGAGGAAAACGGCCAGTAAGAGCAGCCACTGAACTCATACTGTGAATATTTGTTTTCCTCCAGGACAGAATTGTGCACTTGAAAATGTCAAGGGTACATAGTTTTGTACCCACTGTTGTAAGGCTAACTAATGTTAAATAGAACAATAGAACATTACACACAAAAAGCTGCAGGCCTGCATCTAAACTAAAGTCGGTCTGAAAGTAAGGGAAATGGCAAATAGAGTCATAGCAAGTCTGGGCATTGGACTGGAATTCAGTATTGCTTCAGGGAGGCAGACTGGCCCTAACAGGCTAATACAGGCCGTAAGCAAAATATGTGCATGTTTGTGTTGTACATCAGACAGCTGTAGTGACTCTACTTTTCAGATCTGTAATCTCAGTTTTACTGCAGTGTAGACAAAGACAAAGTCAGTAGGCATACTGTGGTTGCTAAAACCTTGTGATTTTGTGGTTTTGATTATCAGTTTTCTGAAAAGAGAATTTTATATTTGAGTTCTGCTAATTTAAGAGATGCTTCTGCTGGATAGATGTCAAGATTTAAATGCAGGAATGGGAAATGGCAATCTGCCTCTTCCTTCTGTCTTGTGTTTACATTTTGGGGAGAATATGGACTCCCCTAGATGCACAAGCACAGAAGGAAACAAAATTGTTAAACAACTCCTTTAATGTTTTCAGAACTTAAAAGTGGTATGCAAAATGCACTCCAAAAGAATATGGAAGCATTCCAGTCCTTTTATGATAAAACAATTTTGCCATTATTTTACTATTTTGATAGTTTTGTGGAATTAACTGCAGACTAATAAATAGGTGGGATCACGGTTGCTTCTGGATCTTACCTCTGGACATTTTCCCACTAACGCCTAGTAACAGAGGAAGCTCCATTTCCCTTGATTCTGTCATAAGGTGGTTTACTTGAACTCTACAAGATTATAACTTTTTAACATGTATCTAGTATGAAATTTGGGGATGTTCTGTCTAGACATCATGGTGACAAAAAAAAGGGAATATTTTGGATGGTAATGTGTATTTCTTTGTTAACTTGGAAGTGTGGTAAGCCTGCCCTACTGCTCTTGATGGTTCACTTGTACTTATTCTGCTGGGAGTAGAGATTTTGGATTTCACCAAAGCTCCTTTAAGCATTAATATGTCTCATTTGGACTCCTTGACTATTAAGAAACCTCATGCTAAAAGTTGTTAAGGCCCAGCACAATGATTGCTGTCAAAAACTCAGTTTCATTTGCACCCAGTTCCCTACCACCAATGCGATTCAAATATTGCATTTCTATTATTACATCTGTAAGATCTTAAATTATCTGAAGATTTTTATCTGAGCATGTAGAGCCTGTAGGTTCTTGTTTTTCTGTTCTGATCTGTTGTTGTGTTAGGCTAATTAGGAAGGGGCACTTGTATGAAGTTTTGCTGATTACATTTCTAACAGAACTTCAGTATTGCGATTGCTAAATTGACTTTGAGTGGGGATACGTGGATTGAAAATATGCTTCTTCCAGCATTTGAGTGGGAGAGGTTTCTGATCTCCCTATGTATTTCCCAATTTGAAAGCCTTCAAATCATGATGTGCATTGGTCTTCAGCTAAGGAGCATTGTAGAACCAGTTTTCCATCTCTTATTGACCTGGTGTCCAGAAGCATGTGAAGAAGCCCAGCATTGTGAGGTTTAGTTAATATCCATATTCTGATGAGGTAACCAGGGAGTTAATTGAGGCTAATCTCGGAGTAGCTGCTTAATCATCTCTGCTCCCAGAAATTATCAGTAAAAACAACAAAATATTCTGAGCAGAAAGTTTAAATCATTGTTTCTCAACTTTATCAGTTTTAAGATATGAATTCATTTCCCAGAATTCAAGTTGGTTGGAGGAGTTCTGAGAGTTGAAGTCCATATATCTTAAGAGTGCTAATGTTGAAAAGCATTGGTTTAATCCTAGCCAGATGAGATAGCATTTATAGCTTGAAAAAAATAAGATATTTTGAAAGCCAATTGAGACATTTGAATGCAAATTTCTCTATTAATAGAGAAATAAAATCAAAAAAGTATCTGTGATACTGTTCATTGCTGTATGTGCTCCAGAATCTTTTGCAGTATGTTGAAAGAGTATATTACATAGCTGGACACAAAAATCCAAATTAAGTGATGGCAACAAGTAAAAAACTCCCCCTTCATTGCCATCTAAGAATCATATGGATTCTTGCAGGACCAAAATAGTCCACTTATTGTCAGGCTTCCCTAGCAGCCATGGAGAGTTTTCTCATTTAAGGAAACACTTTTTAGGGAGGGCTTTCTAAAGAGAGGAAGTCTTGGATTTTATTTATTTGCCATAATTTCCCCTTCACTCACCTCATTCTCAATTGCCCATTACTTGCAGTAAATCTGTCTGGAAAATAATTCTTTTAGACCTGATCTCTTGAATGTTTTGTAGGGATTGGATGTAAAATCCAAGAGTACTTTCTTAACTATTACTTAAAGATATACAGCTAGTCCTCAACTTACAATAATTGGGACCAGAATTTTAGTTGTAAGCCATTGCGACCATAAATCAACGCACCATTGACTGACCTGACTTTTTCCCCAATGTAAAAATACCAGAAACTGGCAAAAAAAAAAAAAGCATATTGTGGTCACATGACCATGGGATGCTGCAACTGGTGGTAAATGTGAACCAGTTGCTAAGTGCCCAAAATGTGGTCATGTGATCGCAGGGAGGCATCGCGACATTTCATGATGGCCGGAAATGCTTTACAAGCTGTGAAACATCTCTTCTAAGGCCATGGTAACTTTGAATGGTTGTTACATGACCAGCCATATATCGAGGACTATCTGTGTGTTTACACACTCACTTTTAGTCAGTATAAGAATTGAACCTAGTTCAAAACTGTGTTTTTAACATTCTGCAGCATGTATCATCAGAATATTTTAATGCTTTTTTTAAAAAAAAAATTGTAATGCTTAAGCTCTTAATATTTCCAGTGGAGTGCTGACACTCCATCATTCTGCAATGCTGTGCTTGTGTGAATTATGTGGGTTTTGACTTGAAATCATGCTTGTATGCTCTCTTCTGCCCCACTCCCTTATACTTCTCTAAAGAGGGAAAGCATTGAGCTAACAAAAGTCTCTGTGAATGTCCTCCTTTGAATGGCTACCTTTTCAGTATCGCCATAACAAAGGATATCTTTGTATATCTGGACAATTCTGGCGCGGCTGCTACTTCAGAACAAGCTGGGTTTTTGTTTTGAACTAAATTCCATGAAACAACTATTTTGAGATATGAGACTAGAAGTGCTGCCTTGAGAAACAAAAAGAAGCGTCTTCCCCCGCAGGCCACCTCTACAGGAGGATAAAGCTTCGTTGCTCCAGGTGCTTCCAGGCAGAGGATGCAAACTGTTCATCCAGTCTAAAAGATGACAGCATACATGGACCCACTCCGAAGAAAACGATTGTTTTAATTTTCTATGTTTGGAGTTGAACAATGGATTCCACCGGGGAAAAAAGACAACATGCTTCAGAAAGAAGTACTCATTTCCAGGTTGTGTGCCAGGTCATTTAAAGATAACTTGCAATAAGCACTACTAAATTGGAAGAATGACATCATTCCAGGCTTTGTGTGTGCTGGCCTCTTTCATATCGGCTCCCTGGTGATAGATTTTTCGCAAGGTTTTTACTCCAGGTGTGATTGTGTCATTCAGCCCTTTTCATTGCAGAGATGTGCCAGACTCTTTGCAAAAGTAGCTGCCATCTTCATACCTGCTGAAGGATCTGCTAGGGAAATGCTTTTTTCCATTAAAAATAAGGCATATGAGCGGCCTCTAAGCCTGAAAAGGTGACTGCTTGATAGCTTAAACATGTGAACTTAAAAATTATGTCATGTAATAGAACTTAGGGACAAGCAGGAACATCCCAACAGCTTAATAAAAGTATGTTCGTGCAGGTTTTCCAGAAATGTTAAGGCACAGTTGGTGTATTAACATGCATTAAGCAGTCACTGGATGGGCAGTTGCTTATTTATATTGTTTTCCACCCTCCCCTTCCCATGCTGTCATTATTCATATAGAACATTGCACCATTGTTTCATTTACTTTATATGTCAAACGACTCTACTAGCAGTAGTAGACAGCAGCTGCTCATTCTGTGTGCGAGGCCTTTATGTTATATTCTTGATTATAACAGAAAAAGCTTGTTCCTAGTGCCATAAGGCTGAATTGTGATTGTGAGGTCCTCTTGCAAGATGAAAGGTGTGCAGAGCTGCTTAAACATATTCACTACTCTCCTCTTTGGCTTAAATTGGTAATTATGGTAAGTAAATTCATTACTGCCTTTGAGGATCCCACAGAGGAGAGCAGAATTATCTTCTCATTCAGTTGGATTTAAGAAAAATTAACCAGATGCCAGGAGCAATAGAAGCTGGTGGGGATGTCTTTTCTCTCAGTTGCCTTATTCTAGGTGCAGGGATGGGATTCTCCTGGTTAGGACCCGTTCAGGCAAACTGGTAGCTCCAATGATCAGATGGGCCCACCTCTGCGCTTTACTGACTTATATTTTCTCAGCTGATTCATGCGGCAGAGCGGATTGCCGCACCTCAACTGTGTTACTCCCCAGCAGTAAAGTGGAAGGTAAGTTTTCGTAAAACTGCACATGCGCGCATAGCACGCGTTCACCGAACCGGTTGTTAAACCAGCAGGATCCCACCACTGTTTCCCCACCTAGCTGGACAGAAAATGTAAATAGAGCAGAGAAAAGATCTCATGAAATTTTCAAGAATTGTTGACAAGTGTGATTCCTTCAGTTTGCCATATGGGAAACAGAAATCTTACACCTCACAAAGTTGCCTTAAGAGCTGGTGAAGCACAGCAGGTAAAAGTTTGGAATGCCAGTTTGGGAGGACTCGTTTGCAATCTTGTAAGGGTTGTGAGTTGCCCCTCAAAGTAAAAGTCAAGATTGAGCTCATTTGCCATTGTTTTCATCCAGGATGTTTTGCAACCATTCAAATTATCCTGCAACCCTGGCATGACTTCCCATCCAAGTATTAACAGGCTTTTCCTTGGGGGTGAGGGGTGGGAAGGGAATGGGTCAAGGGTGACTAGGTATTACTACTTATATAAGAGGCTTTTAGGGAAAGAAGCCACTCTTTCTTTTTATATACATACACCTCCCTGACAAAAATCAGAATTCAATGGGACCTAAAAAGTTATCTAAATTGTCCTCATGCTTAGACCAAGATATACTAAAAACCTTATTGATGGCTGTCCGGGCTCTGAATACCTCCAGCAAACAGGATAATACCACTTCATTAGGCATTCTGTTCTACTGGTTGGTCACTTGTGTCAGGAAATTCTTCCTAGATGTCTTACATCTGAGTCCTCTGTTGTTCCAGCACATTAGGTCTTACCCTCCCCAGTGTTAGGAGAATAAATCCCCTTCTTCTGTATGATAAGCATTTATATAACCCTGACAGTGCTATTGCATCTCTTCTGCAGCTCCTTCATTTTTGGAGATTTGGTTTTAGCCCCTTCACCATCTTCACGGCCTTCTTCTAAACTTGCTTTAATTTGTCCATGTCCTTTTATACTGCAGTGCTCAGACCTGGACTTAGTATTCCAAATTAGGTCTGGTTAAAGAGGAGAAAAAAAGAGACATGCGACTTGAATGCTGTGCTCCTGTTCATGCAGGTAATGTTTGACTTATGATCACAATTGGGACTGGAATTTCTCCAGGTTTCCTGGACTTCTCAAAGATGATAGTTAGCTTTCCTGAGATCTCCTACACTTCTTTATTGATGAACGCAAATGGAAGGTGAGTTAGATTCATCTGGTCCTGGAGACCCTAATTTAAACTAGTGAAGTATTTCTTTTCATCTATTCAGAATTGAAGTTCCTTTCTTTCACAAGTGACACACTCAGCTGGGATTTTGTTTCCTGAGATTAATGTAAAATGTAAGATAAGATATTCTCTTTTCTCATTATCACTCACTTCCAGTTCACCCCATTCTCCTTACAAAAAACGTACAGCTTTAATGCCTTTTGTTTCTGAGTACCTGAAAATGTCTGGTGCTGTGGCATTTCTTACAAGCTAATTTAGATTCAATTTTAGCTTTTCTGGCTTAATCCCTGTAGTTTGTTTTTATTCGTTTTTGCAATTGCCTTATATCCCCCTTGGGTTACATGCCCCTTTTCTAATTTCCTATGTTAGAAAACTTACGTGACCTCACTGGTCTTCCAGTTTAACTTCTGGTAGGAATTGTGCATGATTGCATTTTCCATAGCTTATTTTTCAGGATCTCCAGCCATTGAAATTGATCCACCTTCCACCTAAGTTCATCAAAATCTGCTTTTCTGAAATCCAATACACGAAACTGATTTTACTACTCCTTCACTTGTAATTGTGAAACTCAATGAAACATTCTTCCAATGTTTCATTTACTTCCCTTCCTGTTGGTTACATGCATAAATACATACATTTATTTTTAATTTTTGATGCCATCAAACGCCAACTGTGTTCTTTATTTTCACAATAAGGTGGTTACAAAAAACAAAAAAAGACTAGGAATTTGTTAGACATGATTCATGACACGGATTTCTAGCAGATATCCAGTCCACCTGAAATCTATCATCTCTCTTATGTACCTTTTTGAAAATTTGATCAAGTGGCATAGAAAAGCTTTATCCATATCTTCTGGCTTTCTATCTGGATAGTTTACAATAAGCTATTCATTTATAATTTTTACAACCCACCATATTTTGGTTGGTGGATTTTTCTGCAGGCATATGCTTCCTATGTATTGAGCCTGTTCCTTTTGAATAAGTTGTCTTTTTTCAGATTCTTCTAATCACGTGTCATCCCACCAAGTTTCATCATTCTGTACCGGATTCACATTTGTAGTTTCCTGCCAATTTCTAAGTTTTCCACTCCAGTCTTACACTTTTTCCTTTCTGTCCTATGGTTGTTGCCACGGATGTAACAGTATAGTAGGTTCTGGGCTGCTGCCATCATCTTCCATTTGCTGTTCTTTAACACCCATATGATGAGCACCATGCGGTGCCTGTTGAACACATCCTTGTCCGTCCTTATGAGATGAAACCTGATCTTGTCAGAAGTTCGTGATCTAATAGTCATAGAACCCAAACTCTTCTCAGCCATATTACCTATGTAGCCAGTTGTTCACATCCAAGATTCTGTTTTTCTTTTTACGTCTTGATCTCAACTGGAAGAATTCACAAAAACACTATCTGGTCCCAATCTTCCTTCTTAATGCCCATAAAATCATAGCCTGGAAATTGATACAAGACCTCTTCTGGCAGTGTCGTTTATCCCCCCCCCCCCCCCCCCCAAGGATCAAAAGAAAGAGATAGTTATCTGTGGCTTGAAGAGTTTCACCAGCATATCGCATCATGAATACAGGCACTTGGAAGACAATACACATCAGACTAGGCTATCTTCAATTCCTTGTAAAGAAGATGAAGTTAGCTAAAATAGACTAACATCTTTTCCTTCCTCCCTCCCACATAAAAGAACTTCAGATTGATTAATATTTTTGTGATAGCATTGTGATCTCTACTTGCATATCTTTGCTGGAAGTATTGTAGATCACACTTGTATTTATCCATTATATGGCAAGTTAATCAGGTATGCTGATTATGACTGTGCAACATACAGTATGTGTTGGCTTGCATATGTTTGTTTGAATTTACTTTACCACACTGGGAACACATTTGTTCTTTTAATTGCTACTTAAGATTCACCCAAAAGAAACTGAGAGAAGCCTTCCATTTGTCCACTTTACATTCTAAATTTCTTAGCAATAAATTCAAACATGGCAGAAGAAATATTTGCAGAGTTAAACTGTAGCCAACATTTCCAGTGGGAAAACTGGGTGAGAGATAATTGCACACAGCCTGGTTATCTTTGGTGAAGACAGGGAATACAGCGTAGTTTCACCTGATTTCTTAAGTGAAAGCATCCTGACATGAAGGCAAAGAAGCTGCTCCATAAATAGCACAATTCCGAAAGGTCAAGCCCTGATTCCTAGCCTGGCTGTGCAGTGGGGTCATGGCTATATTAAAACCAAAAAAATGTTGCTCCAACATTTAAATGATTGACTTACTTCTTGTGATTTCAGCTGGCAGGCGTGTTGCAGCTGGTTGGAAAATATGCTAGGGGCAGGTTTGCTCTTTTCATTTGTTCCAAGCACTTCAGGGGATGGACAATAACTAATAAATCCTGACATTGTCACATTATTTCAGAAATTAATATGTATTATTACTTTTAGAGTACAGGCCATCAATTTCATTTTTAAAAAGATATTCCTGCATTCAATGGGATGAGTTTCTTTGCCTCTTCATCATCTAATGGGAATTTGAATCTTGAGTTTACCAGGATATTATACCATGAAATGGATTCTCTTCAGATCTGGACCCAAATGCAATTTATGCAGTCATTTGACACAAGACGATATATTAGTTACCTGAAAGGATTACAATACTGAATTCAAGATAGCCAGTCCCCCGAAGCAGACAAGAGAATGCAAACAAAAATTCTGGGTGATATTCCACCTTCCCTTCTTGTCAATTTTGGGTTGCTGGCTACAAAGAAAATCAATCCCAGAGGCTTCCCTCACAATCAAAGGTGTGTGTGTGTAGGGCACATTTTTAATGTGTACCCATATACTTGCCGGAAATCCCATTCCAAAAACATGTACTGCCAGGCCAAAATTTAAAAAGCATTACCAATTAAAATTTATTTCCTGAAAAATAAAGTACCCCATTATTACAATTGATTTCTTATCTGCACATTTTCTCCATCTGGTATACACAAACTGTTGTAATATGTGTGACAGAAATATGGAGGGGAGCTGAGCAGCTGCCCTGCGAAGGGGAATATAAAATGGGGAGCAAAAGTGAATGGAGACAAGAAAAGGATAACTGAATTATCCTTAAAATGTGGGGGAAGGGGGCTGTATTTGTATCTTACAGAAAGGTTCACATCAAGCAATAGTCAACCAGCCAAAGTTCCAGGCTTTTCAGAAGCAAGAGTCTGCATTCATTTGGCCTTCTCACCCATTTGTCATTTTTCCTCAGGTAAGAGTCCCTACCCTCACCATTGATGCGTAATTATTTTGTGGTGAAATAGCCTAATAAAGCCACTTTTCCCGTGGTTCCATTGTATTGTTTTCATTGTTCATTTGTGTTGTTTTGGTGTTTGGATTATTAGAGTTTAGGAATCACTTTCCTAAATGGATCAATCTGGCCTTTGTGCCTGTTCACCACCATCATCTATGGAACTGAACCTCATAAATAATGTTATTTACATATTTGCCCTCTAAACAAACAGACAAGGATATTTACTAAACTTGTCTAACTAGCAAAAAAAAAAAAAAAACCCTCTAGGTGCAACAGCTGACCATGGCTGATCTCAAAGAAACATAAGATGGGAATGGGACAATTTGCCACAGTCAATTTGCCGTGGCAAATACTGTGGCCAACTTGCCACGGCCAACTCACTGCAAGACAACTCATTGCGAAACAATTGAACAATTCTATGTATTTAAAGTAAAAATTATTTTAATTTTTGCCATTCACATTTCATTCTGTCCCTCCTTTTGCATCCTTTAATTATTCTATTCCAGCATTTCTTTGATATTAATGTAACTCTTGTCCCGCAGCAAGTTGGCCATGATGAATTGGCCCTGGTGAGTTGGCTGTGGCAGGTTGGTCATGGCGACCTGGCTGCAGTGAATTGTCATAGACCTACATTAGACTAGGTTCCTACTTTGATGCGACACCACCAGGGATTGCCGTCTGTAAACTAGACTGAAAAATTGGACAACCTTGCTTGCTGATGGCAGTGGCAATCTGATTCCGCATTGCCAAGAAACCTATATGACTACAAGTGAAGGGCTCTAGATTGTGTGGGGAAACCAAAGCAGGTCTATCGCTTTGTGATTGGATTGGGTCCCAGGCCAGAAGACAAAAAACCCCTTTGCTCTCATCTCCCACTGAAAGATGACAATCGGGTGCTTTGCAAATTAGTAAAGTGAGCGGAACATTGCTTGGGCTGCTGAATTGTTTCCATAATGCAAATGATGTGGCAGGGACCTGTGGAGAAATTTCAAGGGGGACGCCCACCCAGAAACAAAAGAGTCATTGTAAAAAGAGCAACATTAGAAAGATTGTTATGAGGAGACCGGAGGAGTGGGGGGCATTTTTTGTGGAGAGGAAGAAATTATACTGGGGCATAAGACATTTGAAACTCTTCTGATTACAGTCTTACAAGACTAATGAGTGGGGGTGGAAACGTGTCTCAAAAGACCCTCAACCACTCATTTTGCAGTTCTTATTTCTTTTTCTCCCTCACATCTTCCAAGTCTCCTGCACGTATGAGCAGTCTGTGCAAAGCATCAGGAAGGAGGTGCTTTACAAAAATGCTAGGAGAACAGTGTTTCTCAATGTAATAAAACAGACCAGTTCTGGAAGGCTCGCGTATCTGGAACTGCCAGCAAAGCACTCATGAATAACCAGAACTGCCTTCGAAACACCCAAACAAGCTTTCAAAAGGACAGGGTTGCTTTATTGATTCAAAGTGAACTGCTTCTCTTCTCATTCACACAAGTACTTTGCAAAGCACCTCTTTCAAATTACTTGCACAGCCCTAATCTATATTAATAAAGGTCTCTGCAAAGTAAAGGGCTTTTCTAAAAAATCTGTTCCTACTGAATTTTGGTAGTGTGATCTTGGAGCCCTTTGGAAAGCATGGATGCACAAGGCAACATGAAGTTCATAGGATAACCAGCCTATCCTGAATAGGTGATAAATGTATTTGCATTGATCCAGGGTCTTCCTAGCAAAATCTGTCTGTCTTCTGCTTTTGTTGTTAAACTCCAACAGATTTGAAATGCCAGACAAAGAGGCAAGGCATCATTTGAGTCAGTATGCATTTTCCTCTCTCCCTAGGTGTCCATATGAGTCAGGCAATCCTACCCTTTCTATGTGTTCATCCAAGAAGAAAGAGCATTTGAGGGGGAGACAGCTGCTGGAGAGCAAGGGAAAAATAACCCATCTTTTGTGAAATTAGCAATCATTGGAAAGGAAACCTGGTTTAAAGAGCAGTTTGGGATTTTGGATTTTGTTTCTCACCTTCGCCTTACAATCAAGTCTTTGGACAAATTATTTAGCTTTCAGCTCACCAATTTACTGTCTCTGAAGTGGAAAAAGGCCACCACAGTAGCCTCTAATACAATCTAAAATGGCAACCCTGCCCCCTCTCCCCTTTCTTCAAAGGAAGTTAGACGGCTTCAGTTCTCTACCCTCCTGAGGGCTTCGCTTGGCAAAAGCCAAATGTCATTCAAGGGAAAAGTGGGAAGCAATTATGTGCCAGTTCACAAGCTCTGCTCCGAGAAGAAAAGCTCCACAAGAAGCCAGAGGCGGTCCTGGGCTCAGCTTCCCCTCCACGCACTTTGCAGGCAATCGGTCCAGACACACTGAAGTAATTAGCATTGGAGGAACAAAAGCTAAAGTTACTCGTCCAGGGAACAGGAACCTTACTGGTGGGCTGGGGTGGGGGTGGGGGAGGCAGCTGGAAGAGCTAAAGCACAACTGGGGCTGGGCAGGTGGCTTCTTGGCTTGGCTGCCAGCCCAGAATTCTTGGCTGCGTCACAACTCTCTTTTGTATTATTGGAAGCCTCTGGCAATTGCAGTAAGATGCTCGCCTGCCGTTGGGCCCTGCTGGGTGATGGAAGAGCTTTGAAAAAAGCCAGCGAAACTAAGCAAAGTGGGGGCAAGAAGAGAGAGAAGACGTAGGCGAGAAACAGCAGCTCAAATGGTGTTGCCAGAGGGGGCAACAAGAGAGAGAGAGAGAGAGAGAGAGAGAGAGAGAGAGAGAGAGAGAGAGAGAAAGAAAGGACACTATCTAAGAAACTTCCTAGCTAATGGGGCGAGACTATAGCAGCCAGAGATCCCCTGCAGGCATTGGGTGCAATTCATTCAAAAGAGAAGTCATAAAGCCATCTCAGATGAAGCTGTTGCCAAGAAAGCTCCACAATCAATGCAAAGAGAAGTGTTGCAACAAGTTTCTCCAAAAATGTTGGGGGAAATGGAGAAGACGCTCCAACAGGCTCCAACAGGTGATTGGATGCGTAGCATACTTAGTCAGCACTGATTGAGATCTGATCACTTTTTGAGAACCTTGAAAAGAATTGAATGTACTATAAAATACTTTGGACAGAACACAAAATAGGAACCCTTTATATTTTCATCTTTGGCGGGGGGGGGAAACACTGTCCAAGCAGCTTTTTCTACTGGTACTTCTAGTACCCCCTTCATTTTACCTGGTATATTTGTTTTTTTGTGACCAATGGCACTCCCTCCAATTATATATGTGCCTTTGAGCTAATGTTGACTCCTAACAACTGCCTGGGCAAATCCCTGCAGTTTTCTCAGCAAGAATTCAGAAGCGACTTGCCATTGCCTCCTTCCTAGGGCTGAGAGAGAGGGACTGCCCAAAGTCAACCAGCCTTGTGCCTAAAGTGGGGGCTGAGAGAGAGAGGGACTGATCCAGAGTCACCCTCCCATATGCCAAAAATGTGATTAGAACTCACAGTCTCCTGATTTCTAGTCTGATGCCTTATCTGCTACATCAAATTGGCTCTCTAGGCCACTGAGTTTAAAATGAATTTTGAGAGCATGAAAGCTTGTTGCAGTCTTTGCTCTGATAGTAAAAAACTTTGGTTTGGGCAGATATTACTTTTAATATCTTCCTGTCCTCAACTATTTTGTATAATGGTGTGCCCATTGTGAAGCTTAGGGAAGGGAGGGAGGGAGGGAGGGAGGGAGGGAGGGAGGAAGGAAGGAAGGAAGGAAGGAAGGAAGGAAGGAAGGAAGGAAGGAAGGAAGGAAGGAAGGAAGGAAGGAAGGAAAAGATGCCTAGTTAAAGATTAGAGAAACCAGTGGTTCCTTGATCCTACCAGACAGAAACAGGCTATAAAATTCCACTATTGAGCAATTATTTATTCAGTTCCTGGAAATATATTTATAATAAGTTTCTTATTAGAGGATTCAGCCTTCAATCCCTTGAAAATAAGTAAAACATTGAATTCTGGGTGCATTCTACTCTTTATTTATAATTCTTAGTTTTTAAAATATTCTCTTCCACAAAGGTACAACTTTTTCACATCTCTATCACATGGAAAAAAACAAATCCTTTCTCTTGAAAACTCATCCAAAATTGTTGTTGTTGTTGTTGTTGTTATTATTATTATTATTGAATAATGTGTGATATTTGCATTAGTTTTACTGGAATTAAATGCCAAAAATAGACAATATTCCTCTGCAACTTTTATATAAAGCTGATAAAACAACAGCCTGATTTCCATTTATTGGCATTTCATCTTATCCTTTTGTTTCCCTAAGTCTATGTCCCAAAATGAATCTTATGTCCTTCTTATTCAAAAGATTTAAATGTAAATCAAGCAAGCCAAAATAATTGACAACTAATTTATGATCCAGTCTCTTCCTTACTATATAGCATATTATTATTATAAAAATCTTTTGTTCTGTAAAAGCTGTGAATTCCCTAAGACTTCAGCTGAACATTGCTTCTTGTTTCTCAGGCATTGAAAGAATCCATTAACTCTTAATTTTCTAATATTGATGCAAATGGCTTTGCTTTTTTTCTTTGTCATAGCGTTAATCATTTATACGGGAAAAGTTGTAATAAAAAATAATAATTTTGAAAGAGTTCACCATTTTAACTGCTGCAGTTCAATCAATTAAATATTTAAATACTTCTTATTCCAGATTTTTTTTTCTTTTTCTTCCAAATTGAAATAAAGTTGTTGTTACTGTAATATTTATGCCTATATATTAAAGGATTTCTATAGTTGTAATATGTTTAAAAAGTTATGTATCTCTCCCTATGTGTTAGGAAGCGTATAGAAGAACATCAATTTTGACTTTTGTTTAATCTGACACTTCTGCAAATTCTGCTAACTCCATCCTAAAACATGTTACTGAATTGCTGGAGTTTGAAAAAGGAAAGATATTGTCTGTGTATTCTTAATAAATGCTAAGCAGCTAAAGAACTCTTCTTTTGTAGCTGTTGGTGGACTATTGACTTGAGGTTTCAACATGCTTCAGAAGGCCTAGGCCTCTCCAGATTGACTACCAGCTCATGGGGACAAGGTCTGGTTATATTTCTCAGTTAAAAGAAAAGTATTTTCTTAGGAAAAGAGGTGGTAGCAAATACCAGTTGAAAGGCAACTAAATGTTATTCTGATTGGATAGATAGATCTAGTACTTGACAGAATCTAACAGATTTCAGGAGGAAAAAAAATCTGGCTTTAAAGTACTATCTCTGTATTAGAAATGTTGCTTCTTATTCCAGGAAGTGTCATCAGCTAATCATTAGAAGTATAACATAAGATTGTTCCTTCCTTCTTGATAAAATGAAAAATTATAGGTACATTTAAAAGTCACACTCCCTCTATCTAGGAATTCTTCACTATGACCTCTTACTACAGACCATGTCTTGCCTGTGCATAAATGCATAAATAAATGCATAAATAATATTTCAGGTCCAGGATATGTTTACGCAATGTTCTTGTTTGCCAGCCCCCCAAATTCTGATACCACGAGAGTTGAAAAGATCCAACAGAGGGAAAGATCATAATTATCAAGAATTCACAATTATTTATTATTTATTTATTTTTTTTTTATTTATTAAATTTGTATACCGCCCTTCTCCCGAAGGACTCAGGGCGGTGCACAGCCAAATTAAAATACATACAATACAAAATTTAAAATAATTTAAAACAAAATTAAATCCAATTGGCTTCCCGAAGTATTAAAACCCATTACTCTTAAAAACCCTTTAAAAAAAATTTTAAGCCAGGCCAGCTTGCTGGAATAGGAAGGTCTTCAAAGCTCGACGGAAGGTACGGAGGTCTGGGATTAGTCGTATTCCTGGGGGGAGCTCGTTCCAGAGGGCGGGTATGTAGTTGCAGTAGCAGCTCTGATGGACCCATTAATTACCTACTCACCAGTGAAATAATTTGGATGTTTTACACCAGTCACTGTCTCTTAGTGTTTATACCAAGTTGCTCAACACTGAGTGAGTTCAACAATTAATTGAAAATGTTCACTAATATGCCCATTGTCTATTTATCCCCCCGAGTTATATTGAATATGACAAGGACTGTATTCTTGTTCAAAAGAACCCTTAGTCAACTCACAATAGAGCAAGAGTTGTAATATAATTAACAGCATCAATACATGGCTTTTTTATATTTGTAAGGTTAATCATGCCACGCAATTTGAAAATCTGAACTATCAAGCTTTCTACTGACTAAAAAAGTTAGAATGAATGTGTAATTTTAAATAAACATACAATCTCACTGAACTTGATGTAATCTGCATAAGCAGTTGAGTAAACCTTTCTGAAAGGACAATCTTGGCAAATTTCAAGTAAATTTACATGCAGGGCAGGGCGTTCAAGGCTCCTTTCTTTGTAACTATTCATTGTTATCTGTTAGAATTGGATAAAATTTGCAGACATAGTTGGTTGCTAGAGAATAAAGATTGTAAATACTCTTCTACAAACAAGGGCTAGGTTTATAGTTTAGGGATGGCTAAAAAAAAGTTAACAAATCTCTCCCTCTAGTGTTTGAAGAATAATTTCTGTCAAAGCCCTGCACATTTTATTCGCCAAATTACAAGGGGAGTGCAGAGCTTTAGAGTTAGGCACGCAAGTTGATGTTGCGGCAGGAAGCCAAAAAAGGACTTAATGTTCACTCACATCATTTTGTTCTGTAATGGAGGGCAGGCAGCCAGGTTGCATGACAACGTGGAACTTGAGACAGTCGAACAAATACCAGCAGGAATAATTAAACTTCTAGAAAACAAATTAAGAAATGAATGAATGGACTAGAACAGAAAAAGAAGTTAGGGAAAGAATTGGTGAGAACTTCTAAAACAGGGTGGTAATAATTTAGGGTTTGAGATTTGTATTCTGTATGCTGTGCAGCACTCCCAGAAGAAAATGGGCAGGCTCAGAACTAAACAACTGTTTGTAATGGATCAATTGATTACGTGCCATCAAGTTGTTTACAGCTCTTAGCAACAACATAGATTTTCTCCACGAGGATCTTGAATCTTTTCATTCAAGTCTCTCAACGGTATGTTCCTCACCACTGCAACTGAGTCCACCCGCCTTGCCATCTGGTCATCCTCTTCTCTTTCCTTCCACCTTTCTCAGCATTGGAGCTTTTCCCAGTCTTTGCATACTATGTCCAAAAGTGTCTGGGTTGCAATGGATTAAATATCTGAATATTTATATTGACCCTTATTGTGACTACCCAGGAGCTTCCAAAAGATCCTGAAGGAAGACAAAAAACCTTTTGCAGACAGAATATGTTCCTGTCAGGCAAGCATATGTATATATCTGTATACACAATGCACAACATGCCCTATGTTATCCAAGAATTGAAGATGCATTGTTCAGAAATATCCATACTAGATTGGGGGGTGGGGGAGAGGGGCATTTAAAAGGCAAAAGAGATCTGATTTAAAATTCAATCTTATTTCTTGTATTTATCATTTTTTTAACCTAGCTCCAAATGTTATATTTTTCACTAACAAATGAAGACAGGTCTCCAATCCATATTAAAGCCGGGGTGGGGGTGGGGGGGTTGCTTTTTAAAGGAGAGAATATATACCATGCATATCTCCTGACTCAATTAAACATTATAAAAATATTGTTTTGTGCAATATGCATATGATGTTCAGAACCTCAGCATGAAGATAAGTCCATACATTCCCTTCCTCTTTCCCCCACCATTACAGGATCCCTGAGAGTCAGAAGTGATCGGTGCCTTTCCATGTTGTAGAGAGGCAGGTCATTGGCTGTTGCTTTTCTTTTTCTTTCAAAAGGCAACTGGACTTTTTTCCTTTGAGGAAGGAAAAAACAGTTTTTGCTAGCGGCTGCTTCATCTGTGGCACTGGTGTTCACGTACTGCCGTTAATATTTTTTAGCCAATAGGTATGGATCATGTCCTTGCCACAGAGACTGGTCTGCTACAGATAGTCCTCACTTTACAATCAATCATTTTACAACTATTTGAAGCTATGATGGCCTAAAAAGGATATGAAGGCATCCTGTCTAGGAATCTGCTTGATGGTTATAACCCTCAGGAAGCCAAGCTGAAGCCAATCATACCCAATATTGGAGTGCTACTCTACTTCAGGATTTGTAATCAACAGTCCTCCCACTATGACCATAATGTTTCCATTCTTTTCCAGTGCAGTTGATTTTGTTCCCACTGAAATTTGCTTTATTGGAAATATGTAGAGGAACAATATTAAAAATGATGTCTTTTAGATTTTCTGTCCAAACACAACAATATTTTGCCTTTGCCTGCCCATCAGCAGTTGCCTCTTGAAAGTTCTTATCCTCCTTGGGAAGAACACAGAAATACCTTGGTTTACTTTTAAATCATACTGATTTGAATTAATATGATGGGGAAGGCACATCCTAGTTGGACATGAAGTAAGCAATGGGCTGAGGCCAAGGCTAAATGGATTGAGCCACCACCTGATTGCTTACTGGGCACTTTTGAAATTAGTTGGGGTGGAAACCACCTAAAGTCAGGCCATCCTGATTTTATATAACCTTACATGATTCATTCACTTCACAAATCAGCTATGCCATCGTAGATTCAAGCCAAGAGTCCATAACTGCTTTTAATAAATAATTTAATCAGAGAAATACAGTGAAACAAGGTAGAGAGGCTTTCCAGTGTTGTCAAAAGCAGCCCATGGTTGTAGGTCAAGGCTAAATACAGATAGTCATCGAAAAGAGAAGCCTCTCCTGTCACAATCATTCTGGGTACAAAGCTCATGAAATAATCTGGTCTTTGCGGCTATAGAGACTAGAAGATGGCTCTAAGACAGACACAAAAGATGATCAGTGGTGACAAACCTGGCTGTTAACTCTACCATTTCAGATTGCAACTAGAAATTGATTAACTTCCTACAAACAATCAAAACAAAGATCATTTCATGTTGTGAACTTCATGTGCATTCTAGAATAGTACGTTCCAGGCCTAGGATTACCACTTCATAAGAAGCAAGTTTTGAAAAGAGCTGAACATGAGAAATATAGGAATATGAAGTTCAGACTGACTTGTAAATTTGCAAGGTGGAGAATTTCTCTGGTAGAAACTGAGAAAACTTTCTCCAAAAATTAAGTTCAGTATTTTGAAGAAGCTATTGGAATCTGCAAACATCAGGAATTCTCAGCTCTGGCTTGCTGAAGGAGCAAAAACTCCAAAGTCAAATAGCTTTCACTGCAAACATAAAACATCTAAAGTAGAACAATTAGACAGAAATATCTACTGATACTGTGGCATGAATGAGTTTGGCCATATATATAGTAGCACATAAACTGATCCAGAATGGATATTTTTGTGGATGCCTGTAAAGACTCTTAAAGTTTGTAAAGGAACTGTAGATTTTCTGGTAAAGAGATCTAACTTCTTTAAATATTCCCAAATCATTGAATCTTTCTTTATAAATAAAAGGGTGTGGAGGGGGAGAGATAAGATTTCCACAATAGGGATCACTTAATTCATTAGCAGCTCTCCAATTCAGTCAACAGAAAAAGTATTAGTTTGAATGTTTTAAAAAAGTTTTTATGAACAAACCCAACTTGTTATGGGTACTTTAATACAAATTAAAGATGACCCAGCATCCTCCAATTTTTAGATAAAGAGGTTGTGGGTATGTTGTTTGTCAAAAGATAAGTCTTTATTCACAAATTGTTACCTGATGCTGCCTTCCCCCTCTCCCCCTATTCTTTGTACAGGGAGGTGCCAGATAACTAATTCCTATTCCTTGGTGATAGACAGAGTCCACATTGCATGACTAATCTTTGCATAAATTAAATATGCAATAGATATCAGGTTCCATTACAGAATAACCCATGGGGTTGGTTTGTGCCTCCATCCACATCCAAGTCATAAAAGCACTGAGACAAGGATGTGAACTCCAAGTCTCAGGTAGGCTTAATAAGTACCAGAACTGCTTTGCCCTGTTCACAAGGCAAAGCTGCTCATTCAAGCTTCCCTCACAAGCATCTCCTCTTCTGCTACTGCCGAACAGGTCTCTGCTTCAGCACTCTAAGGGAGAGTGTCTCTGCCCACAAGAGCAGTTCGTTGATCCGGGCTAGGCCCAGCCCAGCAACCTTGGCACCGTTTACTTCAAGTATCTCATCCCCAACTTCTAGGAGTCCAGCATAGAGTTTAGCTGTACTGGTGTCTGCCATCTCCTGGACATAGATACCTGTTAAGAGAAAATAACATAAAATTGCATTTCGTGTTTTAGTAAGGTAGCCTTTTATTGAAATGTCACAACTATGCAATGGGAAAAATGTTCCTCCTGCAAAATCAAAAGAGTTTGAGGAAAAACTGAGAGACATATAACACTTCTTCACTGAACCTATGCTTATTAGACCTTCATTAATCATTTAGAACTTCTTATAGAAAGACACAGGTTTCCCTGTTTTGTATGAATCTGCATTTATGCATTTGAGCATTTTCTGCTGGATTTCTTTGCAACAAAATCTCCCAAACCTGTCACTGTATTTGTGTCAGAATAATCAACTTGCACCAAAAATCTGGAAGCATGCCACAACTTTTTGCCATCAAAATCATTTGAATGTTTTCCCTTCATACTTTTACCGTTGTACTGTGCAATTACTATCATTATTTCTACTGTTTTGATGCATTTATAAATGACTTAGATGAGGGAATAGAAGGGGAACTCATCAAATTTATAGATGATACTAAACTGGAGGAACAGCCAACACCCCAGAAGACAAACTCAGGATCCAAAAAGATTTTGAGAAACTTGAACAATGGGCTCTATCCAACAAAATGAATTTTAATGCGGAGAAAAGCAAAGCTTTGCATTTAGGCAAGAAAAAACAAAGGTATAAGTATAGATTAGGCTGTACTTATACTAGCTATTTTATAGCTAGTTACGGGCAATTTATAAATGAGGACTCAGGTGTACTACCACAAGCAAAAAGAAAAAAAATCCACCCAGAAAAGCAGCACAATGACTAAGAAAAAAATAGTCTAAATCCATTTGTTAAATCTAGTTATTAGTTAATCAAGGCTTCCTGGGAAGGGGTAGCTCAGAACAAGAAATTGTTTAATTGAGATGTATCCCGATATATTTTGAAATTTTCTTTTTTGGGTGGAGGTGTAATGGAAACACTGTATTACTAGAATCAGAGTGCTTAATGCAGGATAAACATTTGTCAACTCTGTCACAAATGTTGCAACATTCCCAGGAATTTGCCTGGGAAAAAAACCCCTAAGAACATATGTTCCAAATTATTCCCACCATTTGACCTACTTTAGACAGTCCTTCTCTTAAGAAAAAAACAGAAAACATAAAAACACCAGTGAGATTCTATCATAACCAAATATTTGACTGTGTTCCATAGCCTATTTTTAACTAGTGCCGTACAGCAGGATATAAAGTAGATTTGTAGCATACAGTATATGTGGCTGAATATTTCAAATGCGTTCTTCAGAAAAAAAGATAACAGGGAAATGATTGCAGTGCAGAAAGCAATAATACACATGCATCAAACAATATAGCTCAGTGTTTCTTGACCTGTGGTCCACGGATCCCTGGGGGGCCACAATGTCATTACAGGGGATCCACAAAGCCTGGAAGAACTGTAATGATTTAAAACTTGAGTTAAGCTTTAGAGGTCCATGGCCAAGGTCCATGGCCGCAAAAGGCATTTAAAGGGGGTTCATGATGAAGAAAAGGTTGAAAACCACTGGTATAACTGAAACAGATTTTGAACAAACAAGGCTGCTTTTACCTTCCATTTGTGCAGCATTCCTATTTTTTTGGCATGGCTGCATGGTTTCCTGAGTATACACATGTTTAGCAATTTCAATACTACACCAAATCATAATTAGCAAGGAATGCATGGGGTCATGCAGCCATGTCAGTGTAGATCAGGGGTCTCCAACCTTGGCAACTTTACGACTTGTGGACTTCAACTCCCAGAATTCCTCAGTCAGCGCATGCTGCCTGAAGAATTCTGGGACTTGAAGTCTACAAGTCGTAAAGTTGCCAAGGTTGGAGATCCCTGGTGTAGATGATGCCACTTAAAAAAACGATATGTTTTTGAGAGGATGCTCTTCGATGTTCTGGAACTTTTTTAAAAAAATGAATCATAACATCATGAGTGTTGTGGCACATCTGTTTTATTGGAAAGAGTAACACATCGCTCTGTGTTTTGCTGCTGTAACTCAGACAAATTATCTAAGGATAAACTGGGCATTACAAAAACAGTACTTGGGTGCATATATCCTGTGGCTAGTTTGTGTTTAGGAAGTTACCATTCTTGGGTTTGAGGGCAAAGCATTTGTAAAAGAAGCAACAATATCATAATTGGCATAAGAGCTAGCTGCAGAAGTCCGTGAGCAACATAAAATAAAATAACTTCCAGGTCCAGAATAAAGTTTTAAGTCTAAATTAACTTAAAATGTATAGATCAATGAAGAGGCTAGATTGAAACTGGTTATTTAAGAATGCCTCTGAGGAATGTCTCCTCTTGCTTTTCTCTCTGTAATATAAAAATGAAGAAGGCAAGGCAGAAGGAAAGAAAATCTATCACAAGGAGGAACATCTCTTTGCTGCTCAGAATCCTGAGCAAATCTTCCTCTGGAAGATGTTATAGGGAGCAGGGAATGATATATAGGACCTGCTTTAGCAAATGAGTTTCCAGAGACTATCGACAGTCCTTGTAGACTGATTCTTTGTGGCTTGTAGTTGTGATGAGACATAGAATCCCTATTTCAAAGACCAATATTCAGGAAGTGGTAGACATTCTGATGAAGAAAAAATAGGCAATTCTTACTCTGTGGGGTCATAGCGTGTTCACAAATGTTATGAGAATATGCCATGGAAGACTAAAAACACGGCAGGAGCTCAGAGCTCAGACACCAGGGTATAGAAATGGACTGGTGGCCTTACCTATTAATACAAACCAGATACAAAAAAGACAACGAAGAAGGAGGAGTTGAAATAAAGCCTAACCAATTAGATAAATTATTAGAAACCAAAGAGGGAAAATTAATCTCAAAGTTTTACAAATACCTATTAGAATTTGATTTGGCAGAAAACATAGTTAAAGGTCAAATGATAGCTTGGGCTAGGAATATTGGAAGAAACATACAATCGGAAGAGTGGGAAATGATATGGGAAAATAACTATAGAATAACAAAAGCAACAACATATAAAGAGAACCATTATAAGATGTGGTACAGATGGTATCTAGCCCTAGCGAGATTGGCAAAGATGTATGTAAATTTCAACCCGATATGCTGGAAATATAAACAAACACAGGGAACTTTTTATCATCTTTGGTGGCTTTGCCCAAAAATTAAGAAATTTTGGATAAAAATTAGAACCTGGATAATAGAAATAACGGAAGAAGATATTGATTTAAAACTTGAAATTTTTCTGTTAGGTATACTTAAAAAAAGTAGTAGAAAGGAAATAAAGTACATTACGTTACATATAATCACGGCGGCTAGATTAACCCTAGCTCAATCCTGGAAATCAGAACAGTTGCCAACAGAGCAGCAAATAATCCAAAAGATATTCATATGCGCAGAAATAGATAGATTAACTTTAAAATTAAATGATAAGGAAGACTCACAGTATTTCAAAGTATGGGACAGATGATATGAGTGGATTAATCAATGGAAAAAAAGGTAATATCAAATATAGTAAGAAAGCAAAGGTAACAAATATACACCGTCATTAAGATAAAAGAAGCAAAGGTTAATGTATATATTTGCATACTTATATATTATAGACAGGTAATCAGGTTTGTTAGTTTTGTTTATAAGTAGTTTTGAATGTATTTTTAGAGTTAAGAACTTTTTGTATAATTTTTATCTTTTTAATTGAATAAAGTTTATTTTAAAACGAAAAAAAAAAAAAAAGAGAGAGAGAGAGAGAATATGCCAGAGAAGTGGAATTAAAGTCATGCAGAAGAATTTCAGAATGCCAGAATGCACTTTCATAATATACACAACTTGCATTTATGATTTAGGAATCACAGCATCTCTGAACCTGTCAGGGTATGTACGAAGAACATTTTGTAATGTTATTACACCCCTACAGTTTCAGTGTTGCATCCCATGCCCACCACAGGTTTTCCATTCTCTCAAATCATGAGTTTGTTTTGCATGGGTGCATGGGTATAATGCCATTGGCGTTACCTTTTACAGCAGGGGTCCTCAAACTTTTAAACAGGGGGCCAATTCATGGTCGTTCAGACCGTTGGGGGGGTGGACCGGTTGGATGGGCATGGCTAGGTAGTCATGTGACTGGGTGGGCTTCTCTGTGGCAGCACCTGCCCTCTGGAATGACCTGCCCCCTGAGATACGCACGATATCAGACCTCCGGACTTTTCGTTGGGCCCTGAAGACACACTTGTTCCATCAAGCTGCGCTGGCTTGATCCCATCCTCTCAGTTTTTTAATCGAATTTCGGTTTTAATTGGGTTGTTTTAAATTCGGGCCAAAATTATTTAATTGTTTTTTAAAATGTTTTTAAATTTTATATGCTATGTTTTATCCTGGCTGTATACCGCCCTGAGTCCCACAGGAGAAGGGCGGTATAGAAATATAATAAAATAAATAAATAAATAAATAAATAAATAAATAAATATTGATATCAATTTTTATGTTTTACATTTATAGTTTTTATATAGTTTTATCTCACCGTTGTGTGCCACCCAGTCACCTTTGGTTAACTGCTCTCATCAGGATCTAAGGCAAAAATATTAGATGGACCCAAAAGCTAATGCAGCTCCTATAAAAGCATTTGCAGGACTGAACTATTCATATAAAAACCTGGTCAAGATATTCAAATACCTGGGAAGGGAGTGGAGATAAAACCTCCCACAGCAAAGCCCATAAAAATCCTGATCTTCAGTGAGACATAGACTGGATCACCTTATTTCAGATGTTTAGTGGCATCTTTTATTTTATTGAAAGCCAAAAGGCTTTGTGATTAGCACAGTCCTCATATAAACCCCTTCCTCGTAATATGAACTCACTGGTTCTGAAACATGAAGCAAATCTGTTCGTTCTTTAAAGACTTGAAGAGAAAGATTCCATTGGTTCTTATTGTCCCTTCTCTTGTCTTAGGGGTCTGCAATCTTAAACACTCTCTCTCATCTCTTTTTCATCTTTTTCTTTCTGTCTCCTTCTCCCTCCCTATTCCTACAGTTAAATACATGGATTCTTTATACTAAAATATATATAAAACTAGATTTTAAGTACGTAATGTTAAGTTTGTTTTTGTTTCTCAACTGAAAAATTAAGGATACAAATTGTAAAATAAAACAAATGTAAGCCAGCATCCTTCCCTCCACCCAGCAAACAAAAAAAAATGTACAATTTAAAAAACCATAGGGATACTCCAACACCATAGTTTTAAAAAGTAAGCCGGAGGTCCACTTGTTCAAAGTTTCAGGCCATTCGTTACTAAACTCATACCTGTATCAGGACGACCATTCCCTGAAGAAACACGAAACCCAAAGTTGCCTTGTTGGAACCGCTGCAATTCTAATTGACTAGTTCCATCTGGAAAAACTGCTACCACCCGCCCAACGGTTCTCGCCAAGTTAGGGGACCCAATGTCCTCCACACTGAGGGATCTTCTATGCTGAGTCCTGGTTTTCCTAAGAATGGGGAAAATATTGTCATATTCAGAAAGATGTATAATCTGAAGTCAAAGAAGAAGGTGGTGGTTGTTTTTTCCTCTTATCATCTAATGTAACTTCTTTATAACATCTTGGTTTTTAATGAACAGATTTACAGCTCATGTTATGATGGGAACTCTGTGAAAAAGTGAAGCTGACACTTGCAGCATAAGGTAGTTTGGAGACTATCTTACTTGTCCTTGGAGACCAAGCTTATACATTTCCCATGTGTACAAAGAAAATTTCCTCAAAGGAAACATATTAAGTTTTACAGCATTACCCATTAATAACTTTTCAACTCTGTAAATATACTTTTTGCCATCCTACGTTTAAAAATTCTGACCACGTCATCCACCTACATCAGGGCATTTTTTAAATTGCTTAAAGTCAATTTTAGAAGCATTTGATTGTAAAAAGCAAAGTATGTAGTTGTTCTAGCAATTGTGTGTTCTGCTTAGGGATCTCTGAGAGTCCATCTTTTTGAATTTCCAATATAATTGGATTTCAGTTGCATAACCAAGAACAGCAAGCAAATCAAACTTTAGTTAGCCACCAGGCTTTGCATTCTCAAATACTCTGATATATATATTTCAAGAGTGAGAAAATATATATTAAAACAACCTTTTCAGACATATTTGTATGGATTTGTTCAGCCATACTGTATGTTCACATTGAATTAAGTGGCATTATATGTTTTCTTCTTCCCAGGAAGGTATCATGAAGCAATCTTAATGTCTTATGTGGTTGCTATAATTATGACAGAGCTAAATAAAGCAATTTCACTGTTTATGAAAACAGATAATTTCTTATAAGTCAAAACTAGTATTAATAATTCAAGGTTCACTTTGAATTCACAAAGTGAGTATTAAATAGTACAATATTACTATTAAAATGTAAGATTTAGTGGTAACTCTAAATGAAAACTAAACAACTTTCATAACCTATTTGCATCGGAAATTAAGCGCAGGACTCCACACTCTGTGCATAGAACACTAGACCATAAGTTAGCATTATAGCTGAACCTGGAAAATACAAATGTCCCCATATGGATTAGTTCTGTGCATTAAAATGAAAACAAGATGAAGCTGACTTTGTGACAAATCACATGCATAGAAACATGGGGAGAAAACAGCATGATGCGACCATAGCTATCTAACTACTCTGCAATTCCCCTGAGAAACAGCAGTTAGGGACAGGATTGGATCTGGATTCATGTCTCCTGCAGAAAAGCTAGCCACTCTTCAGGCTACTGTGAATTGAATATGCAAAGATCCTGCAGGATGCAGACAGAGCTGAGTTGCTGCAATCGGTGTCTAAAAACAGATTTATCCACCATTCAACACATAAAAAGAACCATTTAGGATATGGTCACAATAGTCATCTAAAGTATCCCAATTCTCACCTGTTAGAAGCAGCTTCCTCATCCTTAGGTTCCCCCACCAGGTAAACATTGGACCGATTATTCTTGCCCAAAAAGGAATGCAGATTTTGAACAGAAGAGGCTTTTCTTGGTTGGCAGAAAGGTGACACCTAGTGGGAGAAAATATTGCAAATCAGAAAAAGTATTGAAGAATCAAACTGCAGATACATTGGACAAAGAAGAATAAAGTTTTCTGACTAAAAGCTTGAATTATCTTGATCTTTCTGAAAACCAAAAGAAGTAAAAACAAAACAAAAAGTGGGGGGCAATGCTACTGGATTTGCTTTAATTAAATTAACTTATTAAACATGTTTCAAAGATCTAAATTCTGATGTTTCAAAAGTATTGCATTGTCACAACATAATCACATTATTAAATAGTATGCACATGCACTTACGAAATTTTTATTTTTGATAAATAGTAGATATTTAGCAGAGGTCAATAACTCAGTGGCTTTTTCACATTTTATAATAATTTTATTAGATTATATTATGCAGATAAAACTAACAGTGCATAAAAATGAAAACTGCAAAGAAGAAAAAACGTCTAAAATGAGAAAGCAAAAAAGTAACTTTCCCCTTTGTCTAAGAATGTACAAACAATTTTAACAATTTATCAACCTCTCTTAAAATAGAACATTGTCTTCATCCCATATCTCACCTCATTCTTTATAAACAAATCTTTAAAATCTCATCACCCATCCTAATCAGCAAATGTCTATTAAGGATTACCCAAAAGAATACCCTAACTATTATAAACTTGATTTGATAAACCCTCTTGAATTTCTTCCTTTTAAGGTATATCTCATTTTCTATAATAATTCAAATCCCCCAATTCCATTATTCAAATGTAGAATACACTAAAGGTACCAGATAACATGACTATTTTAATCTTATTCAGATAAGTTTAAAATACATCCAATAAATTTTTTCCCATGTAACTTTTAACTATAAACAAAACCTTAAAACATCATTATTTGGTCCTGGTCAGAAAATAAAAATCCATTAAAACTTCCAGAAATAGCAACCAATCTATTTTAATCTTGGTCAAATAAACCAGTTTTATATTATACAGTGCCACTAGAACATCCTAACAAATTACATCAATGTCATCCAGCAAACAACCATATATTTGTCTGTTCTTCCCTTCTCATTTGCCAATTGAAAAAAAGTATTTTCCCTGCTTGGAAACTCTTGAGTATTATTATCATTGTTTTGACATATAAAACTTCAGCAGCACTTTCATAATTCTTAGAGATGATCTTGTTAAAATATTTCTTATTGGAGTGGATTCTTGCTGTGCCTTATATTTATTCATGTACAGCTATTCTTGGATAATGAAATGAACTCGTTTTCTGTAAAATTCCTTTGATTTGATTGAAAAAAAAAATTGAATCCCAGTATTTGAGATCTGAAAAGCAGGAACTACAGAAAAGTAGAGAATCAATATATGGAATGTGAATATGAATGTGAATCAGTGAATAACTAGCACTGTTGGACTTCATCACTGTCTCAAAGAACTGGGAGCATTACAAACTAAGATGAAGTAAGATGAATTTCAATGGTGTCATTATATTGTAAAAACTGAAATGGATTTCTAGATGCAGACTGGGCTTACAGGTGGACTTCAGGGTTTAAAATGTTTAAACATTCATGATGCTGTTTAATGCAAAATGCATTGACTAACAAAAAAGTTATATTTATAATATGTCATCACTGTAAGTCTAATATTTCTCTGGAAAATAGTTTTAAATTTGTACCATAAAAACTAAGCTAGTTTACTGCTACCTTATCTCATAAAACCGGGGTGGGCAATTAATTTTCCCAGGGGGACACATGAGAAACTGGGATTGTAGTGGATGACCACCTCCAGTGCCCTGCCCCCCACTGAAGGAAACCTGCCCCCAATGACTCTGTCCAAACCCCTGCCGCCAATGCACTGCCACTGATGCTGCCAATGCCATGGGTCAGATATGGCCCAAAGGCTGTAAAATCCCAGGTCTATCATAAAATCTAATAAAAACAAAATTTCAACACAGGCTATAAAATACCCGGGCCTGTCATAAAATTTAATAAAAACACAATTTCAACTCACCCTCTGCAAAGATTGTAAGGAAGGTACTTTCTTCATTTTTGGAGAACAAATGGTATCTGGGCCAGTTTCCATGCT
Source organism: Arizona elegans (assembly GCA_022577455.1). Lineage (NCBI taxonomy): Eukaryota > Metazoa > Chordata > Lepidosauria > Squamata > Colubridae > Arizona > Arizona elegans. The sequence continues at coordinate 103,610,338 of JAKOOJ010000002.1, read as the reverse complement.
GGGCTTGGCAGTTCCTGATTCTAGCATAGAAATCTGTTCCATGCTATAACATCGGAATCTGCCCAATCTTTGTTTGGTGCTCTGACTCAAAGTGTTGAAGAATTTTTTAAAACCTGATGTAGAAGAGACTTCTTTCTTGGTGGATTGCTGTTTCTTTGGCTGCGGGTAGACTTCTAAGTGTTTGCTGGAAGGCAAAACAACCAGCCAAGAGAATTACAAATTAAAAAGCAAGAGTACCTTCAACTTTATTTATAATTTGGAGTGCCCCAATGAACCAGTTTGGTGTAGTGGTTAGTAGGCATCACACTAGAAACCAGGAATGATTTTAAGTTTCAGTTCTGCCTTAGGCGACTTTGGGCCAGTCACTCTCTCTCAGCCTTAGGAAGAAGGCAACAGCAAATCACTTCCAAAAATCTTGCCTGACTTGAAGGCACATAAAAAAACCCAAGGACAATAAATGATAAAAGGATTTTGAAAGGATTTACTAATATTTAATAAACAATTAATAGACAAACTAGACACATTTACCTATACTTTCAAATTAACCACATTAATGCCTGAGGAACAGAGAAACTACTTACTATTATTACAACTATATTTCACAATTCTAATCTAAAAAACACTTCCCCAACTAATATTCATTTATTTTTATTTTATTTATGCCCAACTTTTGCTTTGTTTTTGTTTTAAAAAGTATAGAGAAAAATTTTGTAAGTGGAGAAGTGTAGCTTATTTTTCTGTGAAGTTCATTCTTTGTGTAATTAAGTTTTTCATCTTACTATGACTAGGATTTTTCCATTTCAAACTGCAGACCTAGAATTGCATATGTGAGGTATTGAAAAGTGTAAGGGGATTGGTCTCTAATTTTATCACTATTTTGACTAAGTAAAAGAGAGCAGCTGTACTCTACTGTATCTCTATCTATGCTTCATAGATAACTATGAACTGTGTGGCTTTGTTGAAGAGGGTGTTGTCAAAAAGTGAATATTATAAATACATTGCAGTTAGTGGACTTTTGATCAGAACATTGCTTAACAAAATCAGTCTTTTTGACTAGGAATTATGGGAAATGAAATCCAACACTGTTGGTGAACACTAGGTTGGGAAAGGCTGACATATACTATATAGTATCATTAATAAGTAGGGAACCTCATCTAGGTCAAGGATAGAGGTGTACCTCAAAGAGCTTACAGTATAAGCAGCTTGAAAATAGGAAGAAGCAAAAGGAAGAAAACAAGGTATTATTAATAAATTCATATGCCTCACTCAGAAATTTGAAGGCAGAGAGACAGAGAAAGGGGTACAACATCAAGCAAGTATTTTGAAAGAGTTTAAGCTTTAACCGGGGCTCTATCTTATATACGTGATGTACCATTTATTCTGGTACATCGCTGTGATCTTTTAAGAAGGAAGGAAAGACCACATGGCCCAGGAAAGATAGGCTTTGTGACCCTTAATGTACTGTTCTTTCTATTTGCTCCGATTATAGCAATCTTCCAATCCAATGTTGCGTTCAATGCAATGAGAGCTGAAAACTGAATAGACCCAACTGATATCTGTAACTGCTACGTGGCACTGTTAGTTGCACGACAAATGACTTAAAAATGCAATAAATAAATGAATAAATAATAATAAATGTGTTTCTTTATATCACTCTGCCCAAGTTGTGTTTCTTTAACTCTTGAAAATCCAAACTTGATAATTCCCCTCTATATACATTTCTCAGATTTTTAAATCGGTCCTTACAAAAGATTTCCTAAATAGCTACTTCTTATAAAGGCAGGTGACACTATGTCATGGATGAACAGGGCAACACTGTCCCCAAGGGCAAGAATTTATTCTCTCTGCCTTCTGTAAGAGCAAATTATAGACATTTAGCCGCCAGAATGACAACACTTAAGAGTCATCACTGGAGTAAGAGATGCTATTGAGAATCAAACTTCAGCCTTCAATCCCTGGTATTAAAGAAATAACAACTGTTCAACCAAATTGTACAAACACTGGCCAGAAAGAAATAAGTGCATTATATTAAATTATGCTTTTTAATAAAAAATATAGAATGTGGTGCCCTTTGTGTACAAAATATTTTTTGTCAGGCACAAAGCCATCTGGAACTTGCCAGGCAGTTGCCAGGAGTTAAACCTGACTTGAAGGCTCTCTTTCTTACATTTACACACACACATAGGAGGGGGAAGGGAGGGAGAGAGAGAGCAAGAGAGAGTTTGAAACAAAAAAGGCTTTCAAAGTCAAGAGCTTTTCTTACTTTTATTATTTGTACTTTCCAAATGTATCTCCTGCCTACTTCCTTCAGCCCCATTTCAAGGGGCTGAGAATCATCTGAGAATCATCTCAGTTTGAGCATCTCTATTCTCAACCTACTTTTCAGTAAATCTGCCAAGCTTGTGCTGGCTTAGATTAATTTGTTTCTGGCAACGGTGGACAGAATTTCATAAGACCAAATTATTTTATTTATCTGGTTAACTAATCAGCCAGAATCCAAAGTAAACACATTGTTGATGTTGCTAAACAATGCAGCTCCTCGAGTTATCAAAATGGATTTTAGATGTATTGAAGAAACCAATAATATGCCATTTTAGCATTTTAGATATAATTCCTGGATTAGAAAGGAAAGGCTTAATTTCTGAGAACTGAGGTATCAAGCCATAACAAGAACTTTCTGGGGATTTGGGCAGGAAGGGAGAAATAGGTCAAAGCAGATTTCAGAGCTAAGAGGGAAGGGAAAACAGCAGGGGAGGCAACGGGGGCTCTAAGCCTGCTGGCAGCACCAACAAGGCAGTACTTGCCTGCTGTGAGAGTGAAAAGCCAAGCCTGAAAAAGCAGAAAGCACCCGTGGGGAGAACTGCAGTAGACCTCAGGAGAGTTCAGCAGAGGAAAGATTATATCATGGAGAGCTGAAAGTAGACACGCGGGAAGCATTTGTTGCTAACAAACTGAAAGAGATATTCAGTCTGTATTGCTGCTTTCCCTGGGAGAAAAAGGATTTTAAGAAGAGATTGGACAGCCATTTGTCCAGAATGGTATTGGGTCTTCTGCTTGGGCAGAGGGTTGGACTAGAAGACCTCCAAGGTCCCTTCCAACTCTTGTTATTCTGTTTTGTTAAAACCAGCACAATGAATTATGGGACAGAGCCTGGGAGCCTTACGAACATAGGAAGTTGAGTTCACTCTTACTGACCACATAAATAGATCTTCTCCAGGATGATGTGTCCCCAAAATAGTCCTTCAATGATGCACCTATTACCCCTGTAATCGACTCCATCCATCTTGATGCTGATCACTCTTCCCTTTCTTTCAACTTTTCAACCGTACCATAGACTTCATAAGAGAGCCAGATCTTTGCATAATGTGTTGAAAATATGATAAATTGATCCTCATCATTTTATTAATTTAAACTTTATTTATTTAACTGTTATGTCTGGGTACATAGATATCATTTTGGTTGTTTAAAGACTGTGTAGTAATTTGGAAATAATTAGACTGGAAGAAACTGACAAATCATTCTCCTGCTTCTTTCCCATTTCCTAGGCCATACAGTACAACTACATTTTCCTCTTTACTATTCCCAACTAGTATTAACATTAGAACATTCTAATGTCCAACTTCAAGTAACAAAGCTTGCATAATATGTTGATTTCAGATTGAGCTTTTCCTGCATGACATCAGCACACAGATATCAGAAAATCTTTAACATGACTGCACTGTAAACATTATTAACACTCTAAAAGATTCTCAGTTCTTCTTCAAGAACAATCCAAAGGGCCACCATCTGGCACTATATTATCAGTCACTCTATATTGTCTATCCATGCAGTTTCTTGAAAAAAATACAGGAGTTATTTACCATTGCCTTATCATGTGCAGTGTGAAACAATGCCTTTGCTATTGTAACTAAAGCTGTCATCTCCCTTTTCATCATCTTCCTATTTTGCTGCTGCCAATATAGGTCCGTTTGCTTTAATCAGAAATCTGTAGTGGATTAAAAGCCTTGGGTGACCCTGATGGGAGTAATTACTCTTAGCATACATTCCCAGCATTATTTGTTCATCCCTTCTAGGAGCACCTCTCACCATATGAGACAGTGTAGCAGGACAACCAATCCATTCTACCAATTAACTGAAAATGTCCAGATTCCTTTTGAAGGCAAATGTGTATCCTGCATAGAAAGTATATTTTTCACAAATAATGTTCAGATGCTATGTAGTCTTGGAGAAGGATCTCACATCCTAAACCTACTTTGCAATTGTTCCAATGATAAAAATGGGGAAATACAAATTAAAAAGCATTTGGTTAAGCTTGCTAGCTACACCAATTATTAGAATTACTTTCCTCCTGGCAACCTTTTCCACACTTCCCACAAGTTGGTACTCTGGAGGCCTTTCCTTTACAAAAGGAGGGAGGGAGATATTATGAGGATGAGGTGAGGTGAGGTGCTGTAAATTAACTAGCTGCTGCTTATTTTCTTTAGTATATTTCTTATATATTTCCTTGGTTTAATTGTGTCAGATTCTTGAAGACTGCCTGGAGAAATCCCTCTAGTTTTCTTAGCAAGATTTTTCAGAAGTGGTTTGCCATTGCTTTCTTCCTAGGTCTGAGATTGATTCGCCATGATCACCCAGTCAACTTTGTGACTAAAACAGGACTTCTTGTGGTCCGCCAGCAGCCTGCAGAGCTGACAGCAGAGTCCGACAGTGATGAGGCTGGGGAGGAACACGGGCCAGTCCTGGCATGTGGGGAAGGCTCGGATGAGGGCTCTGCATCGGAGGCAGAGATGTGGCCAGGGCCATCTGGGAGTTATGCATGGACTCCGGAGCCTCCAGAGTCGGACATCAGAGAGGCAGAGCAACAGGAGGAGCCTGTTTCTAGTGTGCGCATGCGCAGAGCTGCCAGAAGGCAAGAACAGTTAAAACTAAAGGGATGACTCGGGAGTAAGGCCTGGAGATGATTGTCCCCCCTCCCCCCAATAAGGCTTAAAAGAGGAGCAAAGGCACGTGGGGCCTTTGCAAGAAAACAACATTGTTAATTCTGTTCCCAGTTGGCATCTCTGTTTGATTCTGGATTCCGTGTGGCTTTGCCAAGTAGGTCTTTGGCACCATGTCAAGGGAGATAAAGGTTGGTGATTATCTTGAAGGACATCTCCTGAAGGACTTTTTGCAACTAATTGGGACTCAGCTGTGAATGAACGTAATTCACAGCTGTTGCAATAAAAGAGGTTTTTGAGACTACACATGTGTTTTAATGACTCAGGAAGCCTAGATCACAAAGGACTAGAACTCACAATCTTGTGGTTTCTAGCCTGATGCCTTAATCACTACAGCAATCTGGCTCTTTTTTAGTATATGCCATTGCAAAGAAAGAGATCATGGTAGAAACAAAGCAAAAATATTTTTGCTTAAATTGTGTCTTGGTCATCAAAAACCAGTTTTTGTTAACCTTCATCAGAAGAAAAGATTAAATGGCAGTAATAACTCCCTCATTTGTCAGACTAGTGGGGATTATGGGAAATGAAGTTCAAGTAATTTAGAGAATATCAAGCTAGGAAGGCTGATGGACAAGATCTCTCAGTAGCAGGTCATTTGTCCATGCTGGCTGAGAAGTTCCAACATGTAAAGAGGGATTAATTTGGGAATTACTTAATTAGTTTTAGCTTTAGAAAAATGACATTTGATCTTATAAACAGCCCTGCTCTATGACATCCCCACCTAAACTTTCTAACAATATGATATATTTCTACTCACCATTGAATAATATTTGCTTGCCCGGGTTTTGTCTTCTGCATATCTGCTACTGGAACTTCTCTGATGATTGACTGAGTGGAGATTGTGAAGTTGGGCTCTTCAGTTGTCAGGGAGAGGTTAATAGCAGTGGAACTGATGACATTGGGAGCAACAGGGGGAACACCACATGTTGAGGATGATGGACCTACTGCAACGATACAGATACGTCCAATTGCTGTTCTTAGAACACCTTTGGGGTGGACTTCCACCTTCAGCTAGTATGACAGGACATAACAAGTAATTGTGGCTTAGCACATAATGTCTGATATACATCCTTTTATCAAAGAAAATGTTCTTAACATATATCAGATCCCACTCTGTATAGTGGCATAATCCAAATTGGAAAATCTTAGGAGAGATCTTATATTTACACATACTGTTCCTCTTTCCCCCAACCCAAAATGATGCTAGGAAATAGAAGTTCTTTCAAGATACTGAGAATTTCATTAGACCCTTCTGAATTCTCCACAATCGTTAGAAATGTAGTGATAATTCATCCAATTTGACAATAATATAGGCATAACATTAAATTGTCACAAAAACTTTCTGGCTTTTTGATTTCCAGATTGCTCTAGAAACAAGCTTAAATGGACTTGTTATATAGAAGGCCAGAAGAAATAAAAGAAGTCACAGTGGGTTAGTACTGATGAAGTTACTTAATTTGATAATGACATTTGCAAGAAAACAGCCAAGGTCAGAGAACACTAAGGACCCCACAGTTCAATCCTGGGCTATAACTATTCTTTTTTATGGGTAAAAGAAGTCATTTTATTGTAACATATTCTTAATTTTCACCAACAGCTCCCAAATCAAAATTTATTTAAGACATAATGCTAGTTTTCATATCTGAAGTTAGCAATTTAACTAGGGTATTACAATAGTTTAAGAACTCTCCTGCTTATAAAACCTATACAAACTACGTAACCAGCAGTATCATCACAATAGACACAACAGTTGTGATTTTCAGGATGATAACATAAACTACCTACAGCTTTAGAGAAATTCTTGACAGCTAATTCTAAGTATTCTCTTCTATGCAATAGAGGAATAATAAGCCTGAAGAAAAAGTACTTGCCAAAAAAAATCCCATTAAAATGTTTTCAGCTGAAGTTTCTTTTTAAAATTCTTTGAAAAAGTTGGGAAATAAGTAAGTCCATCCTGATTCAAGATTGCAGACCGAGGGATACATAAATATAAGAAATTTATGACTGAAGCAAATTGGACAATTAATTTTACAGTTTAGCAAGTGAAAAAATTATATAGAAATTATTAGTATACAAAATTTCATTGATTTCTTTAAAAAATGAGATTATGTTTTGCATCTGTTTAGCCTAACAGGAAAAGTCCCATTACCATTTGTGGGGCCTCATATAATATACTGGGGGCTGGTAAACAATCATAAAATTGATAAATTAAACATGGATTGAACTGAAACACGATAACACAATGTAGGTGAGGGAAGCAAATACAGGTAGTCTCATGACCACAATTGGGCCTGGAATTTTGATTCTAATCATTGTGGTTGTTAAGTGAGATGCCCAGGTGAGAGCTTCACTCAAGAATGACAATCCTGGCTCTCTCAGTTGCAGTCATTAAGTGGGTGGAGCAAAATGTGCAGGCCGCTTCCCTCCATGCACAGAAGGGAATTCCTGCACTGGGCTGTAGAAAATAAGCTCAGATCTTTGTGATCTATGTTATATTTCTCCAGTCCGGTCCTGAAGTTTCCCTCTCTTCTATGCACAGAAGGGAACTCCAGCACTGGGCTGGAGAAAAGGAAGTTGGATCTTTTAGATCCAAACTTTGTTTCTCCAACCCACTACAGGTCTTTCCCCCTTTCCTCTGTGTGCGGAAGGGAACTGTTACACTGGGCTAGAGAAAGGATGCTCAGATCATCAGAATCCAAACTTCCTTTCTCTGGCCCACTCCAGGGGTTTCCCTCTCCTCTGTGTGCTATGCTTTCTACCCTTCAAAAAAATCCCACTGGTTTGTTTTCTGACTGGAAAGCTAGGGAAAGCAATGTTTCTGAAGAGTAGAAAGGCTTTTCTAGCCTTCACAAACATTGTGTTCATAAGCTGTTTGTTAGCAGCTGCACAAAAAGGCAAAGGTATGTGGACCTGGGCATGGTGGGTCATGGAGAAGGCCAGGGCCTTCCAAATGTGGTGAGATAGAGAGAAATAGGCAGGGAACAGGCTGAGACCTCCAGGGTAGCACTTTGCCTGTGCTGGGAGGCCAACTGGGTAGTTGAGATGTGGGGCAGAGATAAATAGGGAAGAGTTGAAGTACCCCTAAGTATAAAGGGCCATTGTGCTACCAAGCACCCAATTTTTGATCATATGGCTGCAGGAGAATTACAACGGCTGTAACTTTAGGCAGGGGTCGTAATTCTCTTTGTTCAGTGCTGTCATTATTTTGATTGGTCACTGAACGAATAGTCATAAATTGAGGACTACTTGTATTTGAACATTTCTATTATTTTTCATTCTGAAGAAAACGAATTATTGTATAACTGCAAATTAGAGTTAGTGCTTTTTGATGGTGGTGATACCCTGTTTCCCTGAAAATATGATCTATCCCGAAAATAAGCCTTAGCATGTTTTTCCGTGTGCATCTAATATAAGCTCTACCCTCAAAACAAGCCCTACTTAAGAGCCTAAGCAACCAGTCACCCACCAATCCTGTCATTCAGGCCATTCTGGCCTGAGGCGAGGTGTGTGTGGGGGGGTAGAGCTGCCCCAGGCCACAGGGCTTACCTCAGGGCCCCAGCAGCCATGCCATCCACACACCAATACCTACCTTGCAGCAGAAGCACCAGCAACCATGTGCAGCAGGAGCCCACATGGCTGGCGGCCCACTTCTTCTGCTTGCTCACGGCTGCAATGGAGCAGTAGGCTGAGTGGTGTGATGGTGCCCTGGCCGAGAGGAAAAGGTGTTGGGCATGGATGGCCTGCTGCAGGAGCCCTGAGGTGTGGAGTGGTGGGGCAGCTCTACCCACCTCACCCTGTGGCCATGGCACCAGTGTGTCACTCAGCCTCCTGCATTGTGGCCGCGAGCAAGCAGAGGAAGTGGGCTGCCAGCCATGCGGGGTCCTGCTGGATGGGGCTGCTGCGGGGGCCCTGAAGTAAGCCAGTGTGGGTGCGTGTGGTAGCTCCATTTTCTGCCTTGTGGCAGTGGCAGACTGCATGGCTTCCTGCCCTTCCAAAAGCAAACAGAAGTAGGCCTCCCATACATAAACAAAAATAAAACACCCCCCCTCCAAATAAGCTCTAGTGCTTATTTTGAGGTCCAAAACAAAGACCCGGTCTTATTTTCAGGGAAAGACTGATAGATAGCCTTCACTTTTATCTTTGCCTAAGATTATCAATTCTTTCCCTGCAGCAAATAATTTTACTAACCGATTTCAATCATAGCATTGTGAACATCTTTCCACTGGATTGGGACTGACTTAGTTTATCAGTGATTTGCAGTTTCTCAATGGTTTCAGTCTTACATTTTCCATCATACATTTTCATTTAAGTAGGAGAATCTTTGCTATCAACCCTTCCCTTCATTTGACAGTGTTCTTCATGGTTCAGTTCTAGGTACCCCTTGGTATAATTTGTCACTGTTTTCTGCTTTTTTTCTCTATCAATAACTAAAATAATTATTATATTTATGCCAATGATAACCAGGTGTATTCTTCTGCTCCAGTACAGAATGATGCATTATAGCATTATAGTTTTCCCTCTACAACTACTTTACTCAGATTTCCAGATGGACATGTTCCTCCATTCTTAAATTAGATATTGAGAAAACCAAACTATTATTTTTCTTCCCGGTTGACATTCTCTTTCTTTTCCTCCTTTTTTAAAAATTTTCAGAATTGTCATCTGTAGGCACCTTCTGTGGGAAAATACTTGGAAGTTTTTGTTAATGGGAAACTTACTTAAAGTTGATAAAACTACAAAGGGGTTTTTTATATACAGCTTCTGAATTCATTTATTTCTGACTATTGAAAAGGCTAAGAATACTGAAGTAATTTTTTGACAGCTGTTCATGGAAGTTGCTCCATACCCTCTGGTTGGGTCTAGAATGGTCTGTGTAATTTATGGTCCTCTCTTAAGTCACCCCTATTTTTTTTTTCATCAGTCCTCTACACTGGCTAAGACCTTAGGAACATTATCACTTTAAATTGCTTGTGTTGACAAGAACATCCAATTCTTGAATAACCTAATATGAAATCACGATTCTGTGTGTTCAGTTCACACATGTAATCAGGGCTGTCCAATTCTTCTTTGCCTTTGAATAACCATCTCATATTTCTGAACTTTTTCCCATCTAACTTCCCCCTTGAACTTCCTGATCTTCCAGGGCTTAAAAATACTTCAAAATGCTTCTTTTTTCAGGACCTTTGTGAAATTGAAAGAACTTTCCAATATTAGTAGATGATGTTAATTAAAGTATGATAGTGTTGGGATTCAATGTTTTAAATTGATTATGATATTATTTTATTGTTTACATCAGTTAAAAAAGTATTGCAAATTATACCCTTCTTTGTACTATGCTTAAGTGCATACTAAATAAAAATACCATTACTACTATTTGCATTTATAATCCATGAAAAGATAATCTTTTTATTAGATTAATAATCAGTTAATCTTTAAGGACCTACAATATTCTTTCTTTTTGCTACATCAGACTGATGCTACTAATTACCCCTCTCAAAATTTAATTATCTTCCATGATCTGAAAGATGTGCAATTTGTATTTTAGCTCTTATTCTTTGATTAGTGATGAATGATTAGCTTTCTAATAATTTTGATTGTAATAGTAAAATTAGGAAACTATCAAAATACGTATTAAAACTGCATTGTTTAATGTACTTGCATAGTGCATGTAGTGCATAATTACAAAACGGTATGTTACGACAAGAATTAGCAGTTAGCAAATTGCACAAATTAATGGAAGAGACGACTATCAATGGCTATCATTGTAATATCATCTTCAGAATCCAGCTGCATGCCTCAGCATCTTGGAAATCAACAGGAAAAAAAAGTTACGGCCCTCATGTCTTGCTTTTGGGCATTCTTGAGGTTTCATTTATCTAGTTTGGAAAGTAGATGCTAATGATATATGGGGTTTACATTCTTTTAGATGTTCTTCCAACTACTCTAAATATGTTCTATTCACTTTGTTTTCTCACTGTTGCTTACCTCTTATACCCTCACTATTTCTTCCTATTCAAATTTGTGCAAATATCCCAAATATTCACATTCAGATCAAATAGCTATCTTTCAATAAAACAATGTTAACTTAGTACACATTTTTAATGTCCTTGTTGGAGAGATTCTCTTTTTTACAGCCAACTCAACATGATCTCTTACCTTGATTTTTTCCCATCTTCTCATTCTCCTGAAGTTGCTCATCTCTGCCCATTATTATGGTTTTGGGCTCTGGCTTGGTTGATACATTATTGTGATTATTGGACAATAAAGCCAAATGTTTGGAGAATGTCCCTGGATTCTGCTGGCCATTATGCTCCTCTAGCCCAGATACACCCACATCCTGGAAATCAGAATAGGCAGTTGAAACTGATAATTCGTTGGTTTTATTTATATGCCCAGAATCCTGTTTGATCAATTTGTGGCTGCCTGTTAAAACAGCTCTCCTATAAGACATTGGGGAGGGGTGAACTTTTCCAGTAGCAGGGGGTGCTGGTATTAGATTCATTAAATTGTTGGTAGTGGCCACCTGCTTTGTATGCTGCTTGGTTTGGCATAAATGATTGACTGGCCTGTTCATAGGAACTTTTATACCATCTTTTGTTTGTGGTTTGTCTTTGTCTTCCTTCTCCATTTGACAGAGATTCATTAGCTGTTTGCTTCTTGAAATGGCTGCCTGAGTCTCCTGATCTTTTATCTCAGAGCCCCCCTGCAAGCTATCAATTTGTGCTTCATCAGTACCTGACCCAATTTCCAATCTGCTTACGTTAGGAATGTTACCCCAGATAATGTCTTTACTAGTTTTGCAGCTGCCATTTCCCCATTGCCCGTCCTTGGTAACAGTGTTGGCCTTCTTCTCTGAAGAACACAATGGTCTAGGGACACCATGACAATTTTTGATTGCAAATTGCAGGCTGTTGATGCCAGCTTCTTCACTGTCTGTCCTGTAGCTGTCTGATGTGTCAGTGGTGCTGCCTAAAGCTGAGTCCACATCTTCAGCGCTATTAACTTCGCCAATATATGTCTCCTTGATGCATTCTGAAAAAACACGCTGCCGAGAAGGAAGAATCCACAATGGAGTCCTTTTGGGACCCAGAGGCTTTGTCCGTGAGTTCCCCTGGGAAGTACCAAGCTCTCTGTTTCCATTTGTGTGAAGAGTATCACTGCCTCCAGGAAGGACATTGGCAATTTCATGTTTGCCATTCCCAGTTTGGTTGACTCTAGTGTCTGCTGAATTGTTGATATAAGACCCACAGGCACTACACTTGCTTTCTTTATTGACTTGAGGAGGCGTCCCTTTTTCAGAGCATCCTCCATTGCTCTGGGGAGTATGCATTTTGGCTCCCTGTCCCATGCTTTGATGTTCCCAACTAGGTTTGTTGATGCTATTGTCTTTACGCTGAAGGTCACCATTTATATAGCCAGCAAGATCTGGTTTGGAGAGCAGTGGGCCCTGTCCAAGAGATAACAGAACTGAGTCTAAGGGCCGTTTCTGACGTTGCTGCAGGCGTTCCAAATAGCGAACTTCAGCGTCCTTTGCAGATTCATCCTCAAAACGCACCCGAGAAGAAGATGGCCCTTGCTTCCTCTGCTGCCCATAGCTGGAGTCACCACTAGATGAATCACTCTGGTTTCCACTAGTATGGATGTTTCCATCTTTCAAAACAAAGTCTTTTGTGTCTGCAACAGGGGATCTACAGGTACCCCTATTGAACCAAAGAAAAGATTATTTTTTATTACTTGGTGAAACTATCCACTTTGCTAGTCTTTTCATCTATCTACAAGCCTTTAGCAGGAGGGATTGTCTGTCTTAAAGGCCACTTATTGTACCCTAATGAAGAACAAAGCCTTCTAATATTGCTCAGGTTTTCGCTACCAAAATTCATTTTGCCAGTGAGCAAAAATAAAAGGTAATATGCATCTAACTTCTTGTACAATCATCAGATGAACAAGAGATCCAGCATTTTGTTACAGTCCTAGCATGTAACAAATCGGCAAGATGAATGTATACTTCTAAATGAAGAATAACTTATGACTGGAAAATGGCAGGGATATGCTGTGGAAAGTTGAAATTGCTTGGGGATAATATAAGATATAAGACAAGACATAATCAGGTAATATCTGAGGAGAAAAAGTAGTCTCAAATAGGGCTTAGATTCAGCTGCAAACCAAATTCAGATCTATTTACTTTTATAGGCGAAAGTAAACAATTATTAGACTCTGGTAGTATATATGTTATAACGGTGAAAGGGCAATGCTTGTGAATGCATTTAAAGAAGTGTATTTTACAGCTATATGTTGATTTATTTTTTACAATTAGCTGGGCTCCAAAATATTTTTTTCAGGAATTGAAGTGTTCTATTTTTAAAGAAGGGGAAAGGGGAAAAAAAACATGGAAACCAATTTTTTTACTAGCTGCCTTGTCATTATAGAATATACTATCTCCTGAAATCCATATAGCCCCCCCTTCTGTAGATGTTTTAAATATTATCATTTAAGATATGCCAAAAGGATTATCTCTAGTATTTGTTTTTTCCAATTCCTTAACTTTATATTATTGCAGTAATTATGTCACAATGTTTATTTTATGAATTTACTTGGATGATAGCTGCCCAGGGACTCTGGAACTGAATGAGATATAAGTATTAGCAAATACATATTTATTTTGTTTGTGTTTATAATAATTTTGATGCATTTGGTGTATGAAAAAGTTTGTGCGGAAAGAAAATAGAAGCACTAAAGCATGTGGTTGACAATACAAATAAAGTTTAAACTCCACTATTTTTGAAAAACTGCATTTTATAAAACTACTATGATGTCGGAAAACATTTAAGTCTTGTGCATCCTCATCATTGAATATTTTATTGCAAAGGACATCAAGCCACAACAAATAATTTCATTTGAATCTCACTCTATTACATAGCACTATTTGAATCAAAGTTTATGTTTACTTTCACAGTTTCCTTCAGGTACATAATTTTTGGGCTCTGAATTAACATACATACATTTCTTTAATCTATCTGTTTTATTCTTGTACAGCATTTCATTTGTAAGAGAAAACTTTAAATGGTTACAGATGTGAAGAACAAAGAGGCTGGAAAGCAACTAGAACCGAATGGCATACACTGGAAAAATAACCCATGCACTCTTCTTGACTAGTTCCTCCCTTTTCATGCCAATCCAGTCCAGAACCTCAAGGCTACCAAATGGAAATGACCAAGCTTACCTCTTGTCTGGGGAGGCAGTAAGCAGGATGTTATGGCTAGCTCGGAGCGGGTTTGTCCTGGCCTTCATACGAGCTCTCTGTAGCAGCTGCTTGGCCTGTTCATGCCTGGGGCTCAGCTCCAGCTTTTGGTTAGGAACAAAGACCCTGCAGGCAAAGCAACAGGGAACAAACAATGCTGCATTAGTGGGGAGGGGGGAAAATACAGATTAAGAGTGGTTTAATGATGAGAGTGGCAGTACAGTGGAGAGACACCATAGTTGTAGAAGTTGGATCGAGGCTTCCACTGTAGCATGACTTAAAATAGATGGTATTTTTTGTGGCTAATATATTCTCAAGCAGACTAATGATCAGACAGCAGGCTAGCCAGAATATCAACAATAAGAAGGCAGTAGCAATGCTAAAGTGTTCAAGAAAGATATACAACTAACATTCATAAAATAAACTTAAGGCAGGCATTTGTTCATGTAAGAGTAAAGGGATGAGTATTAGTAAAAAGCTATTTATTCTAAGTAAAAAAATTAGAGGTAAAGATGGCCCAAAGGTAGCTTTGATTTGTTGTGAAAGCATTGGTGCAGCTTTTCTGGCACTGTTTGCAGGCATGGTCTGCCTTCTTCCCCATCCCCATCCCCATCCCCACCCTCCACCTTTCTTTTTCAATCCCAGTTCTCCCACCCAAACAATAATCAGACAAACCTGCTTTTCCCCTGAGATCAGCCAGGAGCAAGGAGAATAATCAGGCTGTACCAATTTTTAAACAGTGAAGAGGGACTTCTAGGATTTGAATTCAGCTAATGGAGTATGATTATACACTGTTTCAGATTTTTATGAGAAATAGCATTCCTTCCTTCCTTCCTTCCTTCCTTCCTTCCTTCCTTCCTTCCTTCCTTCCTACCTACCTACCTACCTACCTACCTACTGCATATATTTAACTACAGGTAGTTCTTAACTTACAACCAGCCATTTAGTGACTGTTTGTAGTTACCACAGATTCCAAAAATGAGACTTATGACCCCGTTTCAAAGTTCCAATGTTTGGGCTCCTCTTGAAGTCACGTGTACTTGGCCTGCATGTATATTTATGGCTGTTTGCAGCCCCCACAGTGATGTGACTGCAATTTACAACGTATTTACTGGAAACCAGTGTTTACTTCCAATTTCCTGCAAAAATTGTCACATAGCAAATAATGGATTAGTTTAACAACTGTGGTGTTAAGGCCACAAAAAGGCCTTAAAATCAGTCTGGTCATATGATAAGCCACTTTATGGCAGTCATGATTTACAACCATTATTGCAGGCTCAATTATGCATAGAAATATTCTTTAGCAGGTATTTTGCAGACAATACTATATATGCCCACAACAGCCAAACAAACAACCGAACAGAATATGCACTTCTGAGATCTCTAAAGAGAACAAATAGTGGATAAAACTGAAAAACAAATGGTTTTCTCAGATAAAATGTAAAAGAGACCTTCTGAATTTTGACCGTTTAAAATGTATGGCTTGTCTAACCGGCAAAATATAAACAGTGTAGTACTGTATTTTTATTTAGACAAATTACAATGTCTTTTTATAATTATAAATTTATCGTATTATCCTTCTTTATTCAGGTAATTAATTACTCCTCTATTAATTTCCCCTATTAATATTACGTCAGCTTTTCGTTATCTCTAAAACATATACCGATAAAAGCTGATATTGCTGCTTCTTTAAACATTTGCCCTATTGTGGTTTGCCATCTTATCATGTGACCCATTTTCTCCCCTACAGAGCTTACCAACACACTCAGACATTTCCTATTTGTCTTGATCATAATCTTTACAATTACTTTAATCAGCTTAGTGAGTCACTTTGGCTGATCCAAGTTTAATTCTTTCAGCCTAGAATGTAATTGCACATGGAGGCTAGTAATATGCATACAGATTGTTTTTGCAGGTCTTTTTCAGACATGAAGAGATAAAGCATGTTTCCAATGAAGTTTGGCAACCTATTTGAAATAACATGCTTTCTTTAAAATTCTTCAGATGCTGAGCTTAAAGAAGCCCCTCCAATGAGATATATTATGCTTCCAGGACGCCTGCTTATCTATGTATATTTATTTAATATTTAGCCTTTCATTCAGCAGCTCAAGGTAAAATAGAAACCTCTCCCAGGATGTAGGTCATGTTGAGAGAAAGAATGGCCCAAAGGCATGTAATGCTATCTTCCAGAAGGCTAACTAGGTGGGAGCCTTATCATCCCAAATAACACTATTCTGATAAAGCAAATTCTTTAGAAAATAAAACATATGATACATTTTTCCACAAAACACTTTGTTTCAAGCACTTCTCTCTCTCTCTCTCTCTCTCACACACACACACACAAGCAAACAAAAAAAGTATTCAGTACAAGAGGCTCCAGATCATATTATGATTTGATTTCTAGCCTCATTTGTATTATCCAGGCATCCAACCTTCTTGAATGTAGTTTCAGAAAGCTTCATTTTGTAAAATTCATCTTTAGAATCACATATACAACCCACCTGCCTTTTTGTAATCCCTCAAACCATACAGAAGTCACATATGTCATATGCCCTGTTTTATGAGATTTTACGTTATTTTCCCTTTCCCTCCTGGGGAGAGGGGGAGGAATTGCTCCATTTTTAAACATGGCATACCCTATCAGGTGGTTTACTTATGCTGTTCACTGGGAGGCAGCACATGAGAGCTGTTGTCCTTACTTGGGACTCCTCAGGCATACGTAGCCATTGATATATCTATGGGGCTCAAATCCTCTGCCAGGAATTGAACTCATGGTGCACTGTAGATTACTTCCTTGTAGGGAGTCACAAAGAGAAAAAGAAAGAACCAAACATCTCTCCAGACAGACACCCAATCTCTGCAGCACTGCACTGCAGCTATGTATGCCCTATTAATCTTGAGTTAGGTGTTTGGTTCAGAGATAAAAGGAGGAACAAACAATTTGATCAAATGTTCTCTATATGAAATGAATCTCCAGGCCTCTTTTTCCTCTCCTTTTTCTTTTAAAAATTTATTTAGATATTATTTTATTAGCTCTTTTAGCTCTCTGGTTTACTACCAACCTGCCTTCCACTGAGGACCTGTATACTGCATGAGTCAAAAAGAGGGCTGTGAAAATATTTACAGACCCCTTACATCCTGGACATAAACTGTTTCAACTCCTACCCTCAAAACGACGCTATAGAGCACTGCACACCAGAACAACTAGACACAAGAACAGTTTTTTCCCGAATGCCATCACTCTGCTAAACAAATAATTCCCTCAACATTGTCAAACTAGTTACTAAATCTGCACTACTTCTCATCATTCCTATCACCCACCTCCTTCCACTTATGACCGTATGACTGTAACCTTGTTGCTGGTATTCTTAAGATTTATATTGACTGTTTCCCTATGACTATCATTAAGTGTTGTACCTTATGATTCTTGAGGAATGTATCTTTTAGGTTCATTGAGAGCATATGCACCAAGACAAATTCCTTGTGTCCAATCACACTTGGCCAATAAAGAATTCTATTCTATTCTATTCTATTCTATTCTATTCTATTCTATTCTATTCTCTCTTTATTTGGTTTGGCACAATAAAATACTTGGAAAAGTTTGTATCTACTATGCATCTTGGGCATGCCTTTGAGTCAGTGTTGACTCCTGGCAACTGCCTGAATAAGTAAACCTTGCAGTTTACTGGGCTATTTTTTTCAGAAAGGGTTTGCCATTGTCTGCTTCTTAGGGCTGAGAGAAAATGACTGGCTTAAGGTCGCTCAGCTCACTTCATACTTAAGTAGGAACAGAACTCAGTTTCCCAATTTCTAACCCATTGCCTTAACCAGTACACCAAACTAGTTCTGATTAAACACTTAGGATGAACTTTATATAATATAAAGCTGAATTCCAGAAATATTTTCGAACTGACCTTTCTGCCTTTTAAGTTGGACATTTTCATGTTTTTCAAATGCCCTATTTGATGACAAAGTTTGATTTGTATTTTGAATATATATTGCAGCTTCAATTATATGTAATACTTGAACATACATTAATACATGGAAACATGCTAATCTCTGTACTAAGAATTGTATGCATTTTTCTGCATGATTTGGAAGCATCAAAAATAAATAAATGTTTATGTTTATTACATATTAATTTCTAACTTGTATTCTTTGCTTTACTGTTTTTCCCTTCTAGCCCAGCTCTGCCCTGGTGATTTTTGAATAGGGCCTATGGCATACTATGCAAAATAGAACACAACCAGTGACTAGTGATCACAGAATGTGACTACTACTAGCATTACAGGAATGGGGCAAGTGATTAAATCTATTTTGCAATGTCACAACACAAGTGCAAAAGGGCGAAGCTTGCACTGTAATAACATGACAAAGATCTTGTTATTCCTGCATCATTGTGTTTACAAATGGACAACTATGCATGACTCTTCACACAAAAAGTTTGTTTCATTCAGGCCTACCAAATGATTTATCATTTGAGTTGATGGATCATAATAATTCAAGAAGTATTGATTGAAATTTTGCTTTGGCCATAAAACGGCTATTGTGGCATTTGGCAAGCCATTGCTTCTAGCCTCAGCTCTCCATAGCAATAATTTTTGGATAATGCTGACCTAGAGTTATATACAATATTACATACTGAAAAGATCTGCAGTTGCAAACTTACATGATTATCAGAGGTGATTTAAAGACTAAATGGGCCTCTCAAATGAAGTCATTTATGCATTTTCAAAATTGGTCCCCAGAGCTGGCAAAGGGCCTACTCTGTCTTCAAGGTCCTCCCTGAACAATAGGAGTAATCTAGCATATGGATTGTGTAAATGTCATTCCAACTAGATTTATTTATTCTGAATGTAGTTACCTTGAGTAACTACATTCATCTTATTCAGATGATAAATTGTCAGCTGCAGATACCTTTAGTAACAAAATGTAGTTCCCAAATAGTACCACATGAATCTCTCTGAGATACCATCCTAATGGAATCACTGCAATCTAGATCTGTGAGGTTAACATGGAATGGGCAAACTAAAGAAAAGACAGTTAATAGGTATAATTCAAGATTACTGATTCCTTATTGCTATTTTACGGAAAGTTGTGAGACCTCAAGCTTGAGGGAAGATAGTGGCTTGGTATCACGAATCAAATTAGTGTTTATTACAGTCATAGATCATTATAATTGATATGACAAGTTAGTATAGAGTCTATAGGCATATGTCATAAAAAAAAACCCCAGTGCAGCCAGTAGGACCATTTTAGGAAGAGGTAATTTAACTGAATATGCATAATGCCCAAAAAGACCTGATCAATGCATTCATCAGGGATTTTTAAAAATCCTTCAAAGAGCTCTAGCATATTGGAAACCTAAAAGAAATATTTCTTTTGAAGAAGACAAAAAAGGTTGGCATCAACAGCAGGATGACATCACCTAATATAGACTGTAAAGCTGAAAGACCTCAATTTTCTGACAATTCATCTTGAACCACCCAGACACAATTCTACCTAAATTGGCCTGTTGGGAACCAGTGAGAGCATGGGAATGATTTTTCCAAGCCTTATATGATACACCAGATTTATTTAATTCATATGACTAGTCATTTGCCAATCACCATTAATGAGGGCTAAGAAAAGAAAAATGGTAAAATAATAAAACATAATATGGTACAACTGTGCCAGGGACCAGACAGTTCATATCATATATCAGACTCATTTGATATTCTGGTGCAGGGCCTTCTTAAAGCACCTTGATCTATATCCAGAAGCAGATTAAAGGTAAAAGTTCCCCTTGCAAATATGTGCTAGTTGTTCCCAACTCTAGGGGACGGTGCTCATCTCCGTTTCTAAGCCGAAGAGCACTGTCTGATGACGATTCCATGATCATGTGGCTGGCATGACTAAATGCCAAAGGTGCACGGAACACTGTTACCTTCCCACCAAGGTGGTCCCTATTTTTCTATTTGCATTTTTACGTGCTTTCGAACTGCTAGGTTGGCAGAAGCTGGGACAAGTAACAGGAGCTCACTCCTTTATGCTGCGCTAGGGATTCAAACCGCTGAACTGCCCACCTTTCTGATTGACAAGCTCAGCATCTTAGCCACTGAGCACTCATAAAATAGAGGTATTACATGGTAAGAAAGAATGTTGACCTGTCCTTGGAAATGGGGCAGAATTAACAAATGGGAAGACTTTCAGAGAAATGACTAAGGAATGAGTGAGGGAAAGAAAAAACCCTAATTCAGGAATGGATAGAATTGAACCTAAGCCAGTTCATCCCTATTTAGACCATAGTATAAGATGATGGCATCACTTGATCAGCCCACAGTTGAAATGTAAACTGGGTATCAACAACATACTGATAATACTTAACTCTGTGTCATTAGTTGATCTTGCCCAACAGCTTCATATAGATGTTAATAGAACTGGAGAGAGGGTTAAACTCCAAGGATCTCTACACTGCAAGGACTTAGGGATGGATCCTTTCCCCTCACCAATATTAGGCTGAAGAGGGAGAAGAATCACCTTATTAATTTTGCCTCTCCCCTCGCAATTCCTTGGGCTGATCCAGAAGGACAACACAGTTATCAAAAGCTACCAAAAGATAAAGAAGGCTCAGAGTGGCATCTACTTGGATCACAAATGGCTCCTTGGGGTTGGGGTGCTTTAGGACCGCCTCAGCCTCAAACAGTCTCTTTAGTTCTATCTTGAACTTGCCAACGATTATATACCTGTGTGATCAATGCCACCTCAATACAATAACCAAGGCCTGAAGCCTAATTAAAAGGGGTCCACATAAATCATTTACTTCAGGGTCCTCTGAAGCTGCAGCCCAATCCCATTCCCACCAAAGGGACTACTGCCTCCTTCACTCAAGACTGAATTCACAACCATTTGAAATCAAACAATTACCTGCCTTCGAAGATGCTTTGACCAACCAGGAGAGACATGGAGCTAATAAATAGGTGGCCATCATCACAGCCTCAAGGACTCAGGAGGACAGTGTTCCACAAGAAAGGTGTTACTACAGAGAAGGCATGACTCTTGGGTCCAACAGAGTAACATTATTTGCTAGAAAAGATTCCACTGAGCTGCTTACAGTAAGCACAAGGGACAATTATATACCTAAATGGTGGGTGAACTGTATTCTTTTAGGCTTGTCACCTGTTTTTCCTAATATTTGAGCTGGATATGGCCAAAGAAATAATTAAGCAATGGATCAACACTACTGGCTTCAAAGTGAGTTAAGCCAACTATTAATGGAGCCTTCTTGCAAGCTCTTTTAACACTTTCCCCTCAATAATCTTGGAATGTGGATTCAGAAAAAATATATTATACTGGGATTATGCCATTTGACTCAAGCAAAACTTAATTAGGAGCATTTTTTACACTACATATTGTATTCTAATCAAAAGAAATATTACTTCAATAGCTTTTTTAAAAAATTCCCAAGATACAAGACAGTGTACATTTTACTTTATGAAACAAAATGCAAAAGCTACCTATCAAGTTGCCAAATTCTGCTGCCTATTCATAAGGATTCCCATTAAATCTTGGATTTTAAAGATTTGACTTTTTTATGATGATAGAAGTACTGTCCGTTATATAACATGTTATACAATCCACAGTACAATTTTGTTTTTTCTCTATCCCTCTTCTTTCTAATTCTTTTTTCTATTTTTAAAAAACAATTTTTTTTACAATTTTCTTCTTTACATTTCCACATTAGTATTCATCTCTTATATATTTATTTTCCCCGTTACTTCAATTTACCTTTATCAATACAAGTGGTTCTATTATTTATTTATACATATTAATATATCAATTTACTAAATTACAATCATATATCATGTGTCATTTCCATTTCTACAAGTTTGTTATTATGTTCTAACTCTTATATTTTCCTCATTTAATCTTTCCTTACCTTTTACACCTCTCCTCTAACCATTTATTCCAAACCATATAGTACTGTTTCTCCCTTATCTTGTATTTCTTTTGTGAGTCTATCCATCTCTGCACACTCTAAAACTTTCCTTATCACGTTTTCTAATACGTTTTTCATTGTTTTGTTGCATTTTATACCTTTTTGAAAGTTAATAATTTTTTAAAAATAGGTAAGGACATGCTGTCAGAAGGTCACCATTTTATGACAGGATGACTAATCTGGATATATTGGTAATTATTTGGGTAACATTGAATACTAATATTTCTCTTTATCTACTATTTGGGTAAAATTGGATTATCTGTAATTTTATTGAGTCTAGTTTATCAACACAATACAATTTTCTTTTTGTTGGATTATCACATGAAGTCATTACTAAAATTGCATTTAAAGTTCTTTGTAAAATCTTAAGTAAAATGTTCAAAGTCCAAGTATTGCTTAGTCTAATCAATTTAACACTTTAGTTTTAAAAGGGAAATGATGCATATTTTGTTGGAAGCTTTGCTAGTTTTCAAGTATAAAAATTGCAGATATTTATAAATTCAAGAGGGAAGTGTGCATGGATGGACAACAGCTATATATGTATGAATTATATAATTTTAGAGCTATATTTGATTTGACATTTGATTATATATTAGAAAAATATTTCAATTCAAATATTCTACATACATTTCCTAGAAATGAATGCCAAATATTTGCAGCATTGCATGTCCTCTATTTTTAGAATACTATCCTTTGCTCGTTTTGAAATTGTTTATATTCCATACAAACCTCTTATCATATTCACAAATTTGATATGAAAATCAGTTACAGAAGTGTCATCTTAAGATAGTACATTAAACTCAAATAAACTGTAAGGCCTGGAAGCCATCTTTTGCATTAGACCTTCAGACCTGCCACATTTACTACTGTGGGAAACTGGGAGGGGGGATTGTATGGAGTCAGGGTGATATATAGTCATAATAACATTCCTTCCTCAGAAAGTCAAGGACAAATTACCGTGCACCTTTGAAGGCTGGACTTGGGAGGCATCTCCAGTTGGGATGATGTTTAATTGGACCATGTGATGGACTTGTGGATATTGGGCAGAGACTTGAATTTTTCTTTGGGTGGGGAAAACCTGGAAACTTTCAGATTCGGGTTTTCCCAGATGTTCCAATATGACATCTCTAATAAACTGTAGCTTTGAAGAACTTCAAGCCTCAAGAGTTTTATTTCATTGGGTGTGTTACTTGGAACCCTGATATGAACACAGATCTACACCAATGTTCCCTTGTCTCCCAACTTTAGTTGCCAAATTCAGAAAATGATCCCATAAACACCTTTTCCTAAAACTCCCTCTTTATCTTAATTTTTATTGTTGCTGTTTCTTAGTTCAAAAATATTAAATGGGAAATATTACAAAGCAAAATATCAACCACTAGGACAAGATCTTCATTTATAGAATGGCTGTGAGTTCCACCTAGGTTCCTTAAACATTGCTAAAATGCATAAAAACTCGATGGCTGCAATTCAGTGCTTAGTTTGGAAGTGATGCTATCTGTCCAGAATAAAAAGACTGAAATAATCTGGAATGGCAGATGACATCCCAGGGAGTAAAATGCCATTCATGAAAAGGCAACTTATCAGTTCATAGTGATGCTAGTATTTAGGGCCTGCCAATCTTATGAGGAGGCCAATCTGCAAGCAAATCCATAACATGCTCACAAAATTCTGCACATGCTTTCTAATATCAAAGCTTTGCTTTTAGCTGTTCTATGGTGCTACTTTGCAACATTTTTCTCATTTCTCAATTATTTCAGTTCAGTCAATTTATTACAAGCTGAAATGGGTACAATGTACCCATGAACATTTTTCTATATAAAGTTTGTCATTGTACATATATACACAGTATACCCATACAACGAAATTCACATAACAGCCAGAGACCAAGCCCAACCCACATGACAATCCTCAGACATACTCCCACTCACCAAAAATTCCCCACCCCTAAACCACCCAAGCATCCACACAGCAGACCAAGTAATGATGTCCAACAGCTCACTGATGGTGGCCATGAGCAAAGTCCAAAAGGAGTGATCTATGTTTAGGTTTTAAGGAAGTTACCATATAAAATGTGGTAATGTCTAAAATTAGAAAAATGTGATGGTATCTAAACTCCATGTAAAATGTGACATGTAAAATTACATAAAACATGATAAAATCTAAGACCATACAAAACGTATCTGTGTTGAAGGAACTTAGCATAGCAGGTTCCAGCAGATGTTATATGCTGCTGTACAAACCTAGCCACATGCTCTGTAGTAAGAGTTCTATCAGGAGCATTTGGACATAGGTCAAGTCTGATTGACCAGGATATCTGCTGATCAGAGGGAGGATAAATCTGGTACACGTGTCTCTGTAAAAGAAGCAATGAGGAAGGACATGTTAAGTAGCTTCCAGCCCTCCAGAATCACAGAAACAAAGCCTTTCAGCTCTGTATTAAAATACAGAGTTCTGATATTTTTTCCCCTAGAATTAGGTAAACCATCAAAAGCAACAAGGAGGAATGGAACATTAGAAAACAACTAAATTATGCCCTTTGGACCAACAATTGTTCTGTCTTTTTTCAGAATCCCTAATGTGGCCTGAAAGAAATTAGACATTTTTTTTCTGCATGTATTTTGATAAATGTATATTTAGAGCAAATGCCAAACTGAAAAGATTTTAAGATATTGCAGGATCCAATCTGGATTAGTCACCTGGTCCAGAGGTTTAGTCTTCTGATTTTTCAGACTCCTGGTAACCACACATCCTGGTGAGTGAGAAGTTCCCTGAGGATTTGGATTGGATCCTGCAACCTTGTCCTGGGATACGCATATACGGAGAGGGCTCGCAACTTAGGCGTCCTCCTGGATCCACGGCTTTCTTTAGAAGAGCACATGACGGCCGTGGCCAGGGGGGCTTTTTATCAGGTTCGCCTGATACACCAGTTGCGCCCCTTTCTGGATCGGGACTCCCTACGCACGGTCACTCAAGCACTCGTCACTTCCCGCCTGGACTACTGCAATGCTCTCTACATGGGGCTCCCCTTGGGGTGCACCCGGAGGCTACAGTTAGTCCAGAATGCGGCCGCGCGGGGGATTATGGGAGCGACGGGGCGCTCACATATGACACCTCTCCTGCGCGAGCTGCACTGGCTTCCTGTGGTCTTCTGGGTGCACTTCAAGGTGTTGGTGACCACCTTTAAAGCGCTCCATGGCTTAGGGCCGGGTTATCTGCGAGACCGCTTTCTGCCGCCAATAGCCTCCCACCGACCGGTTCGCTCGCACAGGGAGGGCCTCCTCAGGGTGCCGTCGGCCAGAAAGTTTCGGCCGGCGACCCCCAGGGGGAGAGCCTTCTCTGTGGCAGCACCAGCCCTCTGGAATGACCTACCCCCTGAGATACACATGATATCAGACCTCCGGACTTTTCGTCGGGCCCTGAAAACACACCTATTCCATCTAGCTGGGCTGGCTTGATCCCATCCTCTCAGTTTTAACTGAATTTGGTTTTAATTGGGTTGTTTTTAATATCTTGGGCCGAAATTATTTAATTGTTTTTTAAATTGTTTTTTTAATTTTATATGCAATGTTTTATCTTGGCTGTGCACCGCCCTGAGTCCCGCAGAAGGGCGGTATAGAAATAAAATTATAATAATAATAATAATATTTGCCTTCACTCATGAGTTTTAAGATATGTTATAGTAAATGGCTATTGTCATTTGGAAAAACTCTTTTTTTTTCCCTAACAGAGAACTGAAAAACCCATAATACCTTAGTTTAGTTGGAAGTTGGACTTTGAAGAAGCAGGACAGAAAGAATATTGATGCTTTTGAATGTTGTATTGGAAAAGGCTCCTGAGAATATTATGGACAGCCAAAAAAAACCCCAAATCAATGAATCATTGAATAAATCAATCCCAATTTCTCACTCAAGAAATAAATGACCAGGATCAAATTATCCTATTCTGGATACATTATGCAAAGACTGGAAAAGGCTCTAATGTTGGGGAAGGTGGAAGAAACAAAACAAAAAGGGTAATCAGCAGTAGGCTGGAGAGACTTAATTACAAAGGCAATAGATGCACTATTGCACAGGTGTCAAACTCGCGGGGTCATGTTGCTGTCACGTGACGTTTCATGACTTTTTTCCCTTCACGGAGCTGGGGTGGGCGTGGCCTGCATGTGAAGCATCCAGCCCGTGAGCTGACATTTTGACACTCCTGCTTATTGGAAGACCTGAAAAATCATTTTAGATACAGATTTTCATAGAGAAAATGTACATGGTCACTAGGAGTCAAAAATGATGATGGTATATAATCAAACAAACAACCTTAGTTTAGTAGCTCTGTAATCTTACCGATAGCCTTCAGAATCCTGTAAGGAGACATTAGAATCCCAGGTTCCATCATTCAGCACAATCTCTGTAATCATGTGATAAAAAAGTACTTAATTAATTTTGTTCATTTTAGTCCCAAGAAACATAACAGATCATTAAAAAGATACCCTTTGTTTCAGTATTCTTCAATGCTGATTTTATCCATTTTTTCATGATTGCTGTGTGTCAATCTATTATAAATAATTTTCCAAAGATTGTTGAACTTTACCATATTGCTATCAAATTTGGAAAAATTATCCAACCCAATCATTACCTATGTAAAAATATTTAAAGAACAAAATGTCAATTTCAGCAACCCATGCTGAAGTAACATACCACCAGTAAAACATCTTGTATCATTCCTTCTTCCCTTAGTATAATATTGTGTGAGAATTTAATATTCTTTTTCCACTATGATACCTATTGTGACCCATAAATTACTATCTAAATTTTGCTTCATATACTCTTTATCTTGTACAGTTCACTGCATCAAATGCAGAGCGATGATGTCTTTTAATAAAATGAATTATAGAATGAAGTACAGAAAATGGTCTGTTCATGAAATGAGGATATATCTTTAGATTACCATTTTTTTCTTTTTACAATGTTATAATCCCTTGCTTCAAGGTGGAGTCAGGGCAACTGAATGGAGCTGAGCATTTACTGGCCAGATGCCCTTCCTGACACCTATGCAGAGTTTACAGCAGATATTTTCTTTGTGTCCCGATAAAGAAACATCTGTCACTACCTAGGATTGAACTCTCAATTTTTCAAATGGGAGGCGAGTGTCTTCACCTCTAGGCCACCTTACATTTAGACTACCAATATGCCCATGGAAATCGTTATCGGAGCTGTTGATACTTCAGAAATTATTCAGAAATGCTTCAGATCTTCCAGAATTTTTACTGTAATATTTAAAGCAGCTGAGTTTTTTTTTTCAGGCTACTGTCTGCCTTCTTTAAGTGTTGTATAAGATCCTGGAAAACATTGGGCTACTTGAATGAATAGGACATGCTGTTCTCATGCTTGGACATGGGCAGAAGCAATTATTTTGAATAATTTTTGAAAAGTGCACAGTGTTAAATGGTATGAATTAAAGTGTCATGCAAATATTAAATTAAATTGATTATATGTCAATTGTCAAGCCAATAAATCAACATTTAAACAGTAGTTTACACTTTTATTCACTTGTTTTCAATATCAGATCTAAAAGTTTCACTCAAATTATCTCAACTAACTTCACAGTTACACTTCCTTATCTCATCATCCTATTTGAAGGATGCTGAAAACTCTCTTGCATACTTACATATACATATGACACCATGTCCATTAGAAAAAATAGAAAGATTTTAACTAATTGTCAACATTTCCAAGTATTCCCTAAATAACATGAAAAAAACACACAGGGAAATGTCAGGATTCAAGTTCATACTGTGTATATGTTTCCCTTCTTTTCCCTACCTATTGAGTTTAAAACCAATCATTTTTCATTTTTGTCTCTTTTAAATGGAGGGATTGATCAGAACCACAATTAAAATGCAATTAGTTTCACACTTTCTTCATTGTTACAATCCCACAGAAAATCAATGACCATTATTAAGAGATGTAAGGAATGAGTATAAAACACACAAGAAAAGTTCAAATCCAAGGTAAAATGGATTTTGGTTTCATCATCAGATTTTACTTCTCTTGGAGATCCAGAGAAAGGGATTTAAAAAACCCAAAGTTTAGATCAAAGTGGGATAACCTAAAAGATGAACTGTGCAAAATAAATGGAGTAGGAGCTGCAGAAATCTGGTTATGTTACAGATTCTCTACTGTAATCGTTTCTGAGACATTTTATCACCTATCCAAATTACAAAGATATTTCAATTTTTATCACCCAATTTTCATCACATCAACCTACCATCATTAGGCCCAAGGTCTTGGGTTTCCTTCTGGTAAGTATCCAAAGTATGAGGTTCCTGCAAATAACTTCTGTTCAACTGTGATGTGCTCAGCATCTTCTGCAACTTAGTCCGGTTTCTTTCCACTCTCTCTGCTAAAGACAAAGTACTGACATTGCTGCTGCCACTGCCAAGACTGTCCCAGCTCTCCGTTCTCCAAATCCTCCCAATTGATGCCACCTCAGAACTGTCATTCTTTTTCATAGAATTGCTGTCAAACTCCTTAGGCCGAATTAGATGGTCTTCTCTACCATTTGTTTCTTCAAAAGATGTTGGGATAAAGGAAAGGTCCTTTAAAGAGCCAGTTCCAGAGATGGCATTTAAGGGTACCTTTTTTGTTGAGCTTCCTAAAGAACTCTTTTTATCTGATATGTTTCTTCCTGAGAGCCTCCTGAATTCCTTTGGTGGACTCATGCCTGTGGGCTCTCCTGTTGCCATAGATTGTGTTTCAAAATCATTGATGTATGGATCTGGAAGGCTTGTTCCCTGAAATTCCTCCTGCATCTGATGTGGATACTCAGTGCTGTCCAGCAGCACATCTGTTAAGTAAGTGCGGATTTGAGCTTGTGGCTCCACTACTGCATTCTGAAGAACAGGGTCTGTTGGTGGCTTTCCTTTCCATGCTTTAAGCTTCCTTAGAGAAGCCTCTTCTTGGGATGTTGCTTCAGTTCGCTTGTTTATGAGGTTCCTTTTCTCTTTAAGAGCTTTAACCTTAGATTGCAAAACAGAGGTGGACTTACTTACAGACCCTTTCTGTCCCACTGGAATCCATGTTGGCCCACTAAGAGAAAAATTATTTACATGTTCAGAGCACTTGTCAGGCTGTTTGGGTCTAGAAGTATTTTTAGCACACTGCTTTATGCTGCCTATTCTTTTTTCAGTAGAGAAATTTTCCTCCATGGTCTCGTGTCCAGCTGGTAACAAACCTTCTGGGGGGAAAACAAAAATCATTTGAGCAAATCTGCTTGCTTTACTTGGGAACATTTTCCAAAGTTAATATCTTTTAGAATGGGCTAACTCCTTCTATCTGGGGAAAGACCTTTATACAGAGCTGTATACTAAAAATACTACTACTCCACAAAGTGTGCAAAATTCTGTACAATATAACCTAACCTCCAGCAAATTCACATTCCATTAATTATGTGACTATATTCTAATTTCCTTACAGGGAAAAAACTCTGGTGCACTAAAGCCCTTTCTCATTACTGCTGACAACAAAGCTTCTATTACACGGTAAAATATTTAAATAACTACATTAACATTACACTATATTTTTGCCAAGAAAATCTGAATTATGTAACCTGTACAACTTATACAAATTAAAATTTTCCAATTTTGTATGTTTATTTTGTATACTAAGATTTTACTTAGTCTGCTCTGGTTCTGCTAATCATTTGGAAGACCAAGAGAGCCCTATTATTTTTCAGGGCCCTAAACTTTTCCCTTTTTCAGTTCCTATACCCCACAACCCAGCTGGCAGGCATGGTTCTAAGTATATATCTATACTTATTGAAACAAGTATGTATCTGAAGTTATTACATCACAAAAGCTTGCTTCTGGCCATTGGACACAATGCCCTAGGCCACTATGTTATAAGGTTACTATAAGGTAATTAAACTAGATTCCTTCAAAGGTAGAGTGGCTTGGAAGACATTTGAGATTCCTTGGAATGAAGCATATTTACCAGCTTAACAAGGGATGTTACTGGAAAAAAAAGTTAAAGGAAGTATGCTCTCAAGCATATTTCGGGAGCAAGATGTGAAAGTGCGGAATTGAAGCTGAGGAGCAATGCAAGAGAGGGCCATTCTACTTCATGAGTAAAATTAAGAGCCGAACTCTTCTAAATATTGGACATGGCCCAGTAATAATTTCAGCAACTCTGTCTTTGGGGCCAGGCTGCCTTCCAAAGTTGTTATAGAGGAAAATTTGCCTACACCCAAACTCAGAAAGACGCCAACTCCCTCACGCTAGAAAGACTCCCTTTTCTATATAGGACTGCAAAATTATTGATTTAACATTCAACACCTTTTGATTAGGGACTTCACTGAGCTCAAATCCATAAATTTATAAAATTTATGGGGCATTCTCCTTCCAATCCTTGCCCAGATTGTTAACTAGGGGAAACTTTTTCCAGGCACTTAGCAAGAAAACTGTTCTTGAAAGCAGAGGAAGAAGTTTCAGCGGAAGAGCAACAACGTTACCATCTCCTAACTAAGGAGACCAACAGAGATACTCACCCAGCTTTGGGAAGTTCCTTCTTGGGAAAGAGAGGGGAAGGGAGGGCATCAGTGCCTCTCCTTAAAACTCACCTTCTTGGGAAGACATTGCTCCTAAGTCCATCCAAGCCATAAAGGTTTGTGAGAATGGCAGCCCATTTCTCAGAGAACGGCTACCGAAGAGAAGAAAGGAGGTACTAAATTAACACTTCAAAAAGAGACAGAGAGAAAGGGAGGGAGGGAGAGAGGACTTTCTTCTAGTTTGTTCCTTCCGGCTTTCCAAAGCGAGGATCATCTTTTCAAATGAATATTGTCGATATTTTCTCCAGCTTTCTGACGGCCCCCGCTATGATCGCCCAGGCTGTTCATTAGGGGGCGAAAAGTGTTTATTATGACCCTGGCAAGAGACCTCAGAGCAGCATTTGGAGCCGAGAACAAGCGAGAGAGCAGAGCAGCTTAAAGCCTCCAATCCTCCTCGGAGATGTGTGTGTGTGTGTGTGTGTGAAAGAGAGAGGGGGGGGGGGAAATGAGATCTACGACTCTGCCAAAGTTCAGCTGAAGTGAACCAGGAGAGGGCCCCCTCCCCCTTAGGCCTCAGCCCGTCTGGAGGAGCAGAAACGCCGCTTCCGGCGGGCAAAGCAAGCGAGATGCGAAGACAGGCGAAGGAGCAGTGGCTGGGTGGGTGGGGGGACCGCCTCCTCGGCTGGAGTTGGAGTAACTCTTCTGAGCAGCGCTATGACCTCTCCTCCCACTTTCTCCCCCTCCCTTCCCCCTTCTGCTTCTTCCAGCCAGCCAGCTGTGTACGAGGAAAGCCTTCGCCTTGGGAGCCAGGACGGGCTTTTTTTGGCTGCTGGAAGCTGCATACCAGGGAATCCAACCAACAATCCTTCCCGCTTAACCGCAAGAACGGGCTGCTCCCAAAGCCTTGCCTGTTTAGCAGGGCTCTTGAGTTGCCATGGCGATGGCTCAGTGGAGCCGTCCAGCCAGGAGGAGGAGGAGGAGGGCCGGCGGGATGGGAGAAAGGTGCCCAATGTGGCCCAGGGAATTTCATTCAAATACTATTTCCCCTTGACGGGCCCAAGAATGTTCTTAACAAATTTACAGTCTGTAACTCGACACTTCAAGGTCGGGTTTTTTTTTTCCCCCTACCGTGCTCTACCGAAGAACATTTTGAGCAGCAGAGATGAGCAGGGGAAGTTAGGCAATCTGGGTGCTATTCAGGAATGCCTTTTAGTTTCGCTTCCCTTTTTCCCCCCTTTTTTTACACCTGGCTAGAATTTTAAATTTTTCAAAATTCAAAGATCTAGAAAAACAAGAAGACGTAGAGGCAGTTTTGCAGGGAGGAAAGTGAATCTAATAGATGTAATAGATGTAAGTCGCTAATACATGTGTTTAATTAATATACATTATATATCACAAGACATGGTATATGAGAAGTAGAAGAAATTGAAATAAAAATTGCTGAGAGAAATCCACATATGCCGATGCCACTTAAAGAACCTCTTTTGGAAGGTAAAAGAATAAGAGGCAAAAGACAGTCTGTTGATCAACATAAATAAATCTGTAAGGCAATATCAATAGGCAATGCCAACCCAGTGTAAATAGAAGTAGTTGAAGTAGTAACACATTTATTTTTTGAGACTCAAAGATTCACAGGGATAGTAACTTTAGTCAGAAAATGAACAAATGTCTATTATTTCTGAACATGGCTATGGCAGGTCTAGACAAAAAAAATCTACATGGAGGGAAGTATGCATAGGGGTACCCAAAAGCTCTGTGTTATGCCCAGTACTCTTCAATATCTTCCTCAATGATTTAGATGAAGGGATAGAAGAGGAACTCATCAAATTTGCAGATGACACTAAGTTGGAAGGAATAGCCAACACTCCAGTATATAGGTTCAAGATATAGAAGGATCTTAACAGACTTGAACACTGGGCACTATCAAAAAATGAAAATCAATGGTGAAACAAGTAAGGTTCTACATTTAGGCAAGAAAAACCAAATGCACAGGTATAGTATAGGTAGTACCTGGCTCAATAGCAGTAATTGTGAGAGGGACTGGACAATTTATCTGAAATGGTAAGGGGTTTCCTGCTTGAACATAGGGTTGCACTAGAAGACCTCCAATGTCCCTTTCAATTCTGCTATTATTCTGTTAATAGCAGAAATATAACAGCAACAAAGATATATAAAATAGTCTTTTGACTTACAACCAATCACTTAGTGACCATTCAAATGTGTGACAGATTCCCCCCTCGAAAGCTACTTAAGGCCTCGTTTCAAATATATGGCCACTTTCTCAAAATCTTGGTTGGAGTGATTTGGGTCTGTTGGGGGAGGGGGGATGGTGGTGGTTTCTCCCCACAATGCACTGCCTTTACTCCCCACCTTGGGCTATAAAGAAAGCCTTCAAATTGTTGCTGCTCCAAAATGGCACTCACTTGCAGAAAGAAGCAATGCAGCCAAGTGATGGAACAGCTTACTCTCCTTTTCCAACATGGGCTCTGGAACTTCCAAGTGAAAGATTGGTGACAGGGATGGGGAAGAGGGTGTGGTACCTCAGGATACCCACAAAAGAAGGCCCTTGTGGGAATCCCGAGAGGAGGGAACTGGAGCACCCTGTTCCCTCAGGGTGAGAGAGACCTTGGAAGGCAAGGATTGCACTAGACACCCCAGGGCCTTCCCCACTCTGAGGCAACATATGCCCTGTTTAATGACTGCATCAGAGAGAAGAGGAATGTAGGAATTGTTAAACCAGGCGATCATGTGGGAACTTCATTCAACAGCCATCACACATGACCATAATAGGCAGGCTCCATTATGGTTGTCAGTCAAGGATTACTTGTACTGGCAAGACTATGGTTTTCCCAGTTGTAGCATAAAACAGAGCTGGATAGACTTAAAGAGAAGAAATTGTGAACTAAAGTTGGTGACAGAATGAAGAACTGCCAAATAGATTGGCTCTTTGAAATACCTTTCTGGACAAAAAGAGGATTTGGAATTGTCCACAAGTGCTCCAGACAGCTGTTCCTTGTGAGGAAATTGCATGACAGTGGTCTTCAGTGGGTTTAGCACTCTGGGAAATGAAGGAACACCATTTCTGGAGGATATTTGTAAACAATGGTTTTGTAGGTAGACTGTGTTTATAAATGATATGGAAGAAAAGCATGTTTTACTAGTCAAGACTGAGACCAATTTAAATATGGATTTAAAAATAATAGACTACAAGAACGATAAGGAAAAAATGCTACACAGGATATGCAAATTAAACTGGCTGTTGTTTTCATAAAGGATATACAAATAACAACCAAAAGAGTGACCTGAATAACTTTCCCATACTGGATTTACAGGGTGTGAAGCTAGTTTGCCTCGTCGTGCACCCTACAGCTGAAACTGAACGAACTAGCAACTGCTGGTAGCCAGATTACTCTATAGACTTTCCCTGGCTTTCAAAATATGTGGCAAAAAAAGCCATACACTAAATTAATAACTTGGATTTACAAGATTTGTTAAAAATAACTTATTAAAGTTTAAAGAATTTTGTGAGAAGGAACAAAAAAATTAAAAAAATAAATCAAGTTCTAGGAAATTATTGGAAGCAATTTGTCAACATAAAGAATCAGGACCAACCATGTAGATCACAGCATAAGCAATTCATTGAAGCATAGACACAAATATCTGGTCAACTAACTGTCATCACTAAATTGTGTTAGAAAAGGGTCAATGGAATTCAAAGGGAAGGTACTGGACTTGGCTCTCTTTTGGCAACACAAGAACTGATGAGGCATTTTACTCTGGCCCCCAGCTCTGCCTGCTCTTCTCTTACAGGATTAAAGATTAAGATTGTTAAAAGTAAAAGGAAGGGATATACAGTAAATTTGGTTTATTTGATCAAAGTCAAAATTGAGATATTTTTGCTAAGCCTTATTGAACTTTTGCTGACCAGGATTAAATAATGAGGCTTTATAGTTTATAGATAAAATATGAGATAGGGGAAAAAGAGGTATTTTTAAAATATATTTTAAGAGAAGGTGATAAGTTACTAAAACTGTTTATATTTGTGGTAAAGGGGTAGTAATTTCTTTATATTTCCTTTTTTAAAAAACCATATTCTTATTTTTTAGTTTCTTTTACTTTTTTGCATTTCCTATTTTTTCTTTTAGTTTCCCCCCCAGTTTGTAGTAGCTTTAATCTTTTTAACTGTAATCTTTAATGCAATTTACTATAAAAAAGACAAAGATGAAGAAATAATGGTAATTAAAGGAAATTATTGAGAAATACCATGTGCTGCAAGAAGGACAAATCATTTAGTACTAGTGACATTAAAATAGATTTTTCTGAATATGCACTTCTAAATGAAGCTAAAGCTCTGATATCTGCAATGCAAATGCAAGAGAAGATCCTGAGCTGGGGAAAATAAAACGCAATTGAAAGAGTGTCTCATAGAAGAAAAGGTTTCTAGATCCTACATTTGATGACATAAGCATAAACTTAGAAAATTTCAGAAAGAGTTACTAACAGAAAATTCTGATGAAATTATTTCCATATTGGGTCCTGAAGAATCAGAAGAAACTAAAAACAATACACACAACTCTGAGACTTTGTTTCAAATAAAAATGTAGTACTCTGAAACAACTAAGGTTTGTTTATATAATACAAAACCTTCTTAAGTAACTGTATTTTTCTAAAACAAAGGAACAGATATTTATCTGTAACATTTTAATTTGGTTTCTCTTAGCAAAGAAAACCTGTTAAGAATTGTTTATTTTGAGAGCAATATCAGACATGAAAATGGAAAAGAAAGTTATATTTGTGTGCATGGATCTCTTAAGAGTACATGTTGGTGTGTCTTGGACTTGCCCTGAGGAATTTAAAATAAAAAATGAATGATAAATGAAATCACTGAGAAAGGGAAGCAGGAGCAAGAGTATTCAAGAAGGAAATGATGCATTTGCTTCAGTAGCACATACTTAAACTAGGTATCATTCAGTCATGAGTTTCAGGGGTTGTAACGCAAATGACTTAAGGTCAAACCACAGCAAAGATAAGGTCTTTCAGATAAGGTCTGAAACCAGGTCTTTATAATTGCTACTGAGCTTCTTCTCCATGCCTAGATATATCAAATACAGAGGTTAACAAAATATTAGTCTGAATTGAGGTGTGTGCACCCCAGAAAGAGTAAGGTAAATTTGGGAACGTTCCTTGAGCATCCACTATCTGTGGATGGGAAGGTAGCAGTTAGAAGCAAGGGATGCAGTTGCTAACTGTAACCATTCTTCAGTCAGTCAGACTCAGCAATAGACATCCATGCCTTGGTTGCAACCTACCTTGATACTGCAATATACTTTAGTTTGGTCTATCCTTGAAAAGTCTAGAAATTGTATTTGGTACAAACTGCAGTAAAAGGTTCAGAGCTAACAGATGCCTGCACTGAAAGATCTGTGCTGGCTATTGCTTGCTTATAAGGTACATGTTAAGATGCTTGTGTTAATTTTCAAAACTCAAATAATTTAGAGCTTAATTATCTACAAGTCTCCCTCTCCCTTTATGAATCTTTCTGATTCCTTGGTTCAGCAGGGGAGGCTTAAAGCATTCTTAGAAGCCACTTTGCTTATAGAAAAAAGGTGTGCTATAAATCTATCCCTTAAATGTACATAATAAGCCACCTTGAGTCGCCATCGGCAAATAGGCGGCAATATAAATTCAATAAATAAATAAATAATGTCTAAATATCCTTCCTCCTAACAGAGCCCTAATAAGAGGTTTCAGTGCTGCAAGTGACTCTGATAAGGACATTTCTTACAAGAGCTAACTTTGAAGGGCAGTTGCAGCTCAATAGACAATAGTCATATTCACACTAGGCAAAAGGGTACAAATAATGCTCACATTTAATTTTTGTTTTAAGTGGTAATGACCAACTGAGGTTACTTTGCATTTATCCTCTCTTTAACTCAATTTGACATTTTCATCTTCTTACTGTAGTGTTTTTCTCCTTTAGGAAAGTACACTACCAGCAAGAGTAAGGGTTTTAAAAAATAGTAGGAGAATGAGGCATTTATATAGGACATTTAATACGATTGTCTATAAAAATGTGTATGTATCAGTGATCAATTAACATGATTATGTGTAATGTGGAAGCCATATTTTGAGCTGTAATGTCTAGATTATTCCTAACAAGTATATTAACATAACCCCAATAACTAGATAAACTACTTATTCTTTATACTTGGTATGGAAATATTTTGCTTCTATCAGTGGGTTCTTAAGCTTTGCCATAACGGATAACCTGATATCAAAAAAATCACTCTTCGTGGAATGGTTAAGATTTCCTAAATCCAAAATGCAAAACAATTCTGCAAGCAACATTCGTTCCTTGCTTTGGCTTTGTTGTAAGCAGAACAATGTAATAATTTAAAGAAGTCTCTTACCTGGATATTATCAGCTACCTCATTGAAATCCAGCAACCCTCAAACTGTTATGAATTCAAAAGAAGAATCTCACTAAATAAAATGGAGAATAGCTTTTCATTCTTGCCCTACTGGTTGCTTTGTCTCCTGCACCCATCAGTATAAAGCATATGTCCCAAGGGGCTGGTTTAAGCTGTGGCTTTTGATATTCATGATTGGTTTCATAATCCTGATAAAAAAGAAAATCACTAGGATTATGAAATTGTTTTAATCCACTCCTGACCCTTCCATGACTATTGACTTCAGTGTGTAGAGAGTGCTACAATAAATGCTGCCAATCAGCTTTGCTTTCTAAAAACATGCCCGCCTGATAACCTGTTAAATTGTGCCAAATGTGAGGTCTTTTCTCCCATTCATTAATTCTAAAAAATGCTTCAATTTCCAGTATTATCCCATTTCAAAATATCATCAGTTCTAAGTGGGGATGAAATAGCATCAATTGCAGAGTTTTGTCCGCATGCTTATAATGTTGGAGGACATGTGAGAGACTAGGAGAAATTGTTTTGAGTTTCTAATATATAAAGATGGCAGAAGAAATGTATATTCTGTCATCCAGTATGTACTTGTTTGTAAGTTAAAATACTCATTTCTGACTGAAAAGTTTTTAATATGAATTTTTGCAATCTTCAGGTTTACCGAAAGAAAAGAAGTTTCACGACAGTCTGTACCCTTTCAAGTTCTTCAAACTTCTGCCTTTAGAAAGAAACCCCAATATAGGTAGTCTTCGACTTACAACCACCACTGGATCCAGAATTTCCATTGCTAAGCAAGGCAGTTGTAAAATGAGTCAGAACCGATTTTACGACTGTTGCCACGGTAGTTGAGCAAATCAATGCAGATTAACTGAATCATGCAGTCATTAAACAAATCTGGCTTCCCCACTGACTTTGTTGTTGGAAACTGGTGAAAAGGTTGAAAATGGTGATCACATGACCTCGGGACACTACAACTGTAGTAAATATATGCCGGTTGCCAAGGGCTCAAATTTGATCATGTGATACCCTGGAGATGCTGTAATGTTCATAAGTGTGAGGACTGGTTGTAAATTACTTTTGCAGTGCCATTATAACTTCAAATGTCACTGAATGAATGGTTGTAAATTGAGGACTATCTGTACAAATAATCAGTTTAAACAATTTAGATTCTGCCAAAGAGATTGTTTAACAGACTGAACAAAGGTTTTTAAAGAGGGAGATGCAAAGATAATGGTTAAAATGACGAAGTCGATGGCAGAGGTCTCAATTTAGTCTCTGGACCCTTTTATAGTTGGCATGAAACTACAGATTACCTCCAAGGATTGCAAATTTCAAGGAAAAAAGGCTGTCCAGCCTTACATGTACAGCTATATATGTTTTTCATTGTGTACAGTGTCCAAGTGCTAAATAATTATTTCAGTATTTTTATACTTTAAAACAAATGAGTGACTACATTTCTCCTCTATGCGTTAAATTGATCAGAACATGTTTTACCCTACTGATCTCATCCCAGTTGATAGTGCCAGAAACAGTACTACAATGGGACAACAAAAACGATATTAATCAACATTACAGTGACATTATAGGATACAAGTGGAGCGCAGGTAAGATGCTGGACTTTTGACTTGAAGTTTGGCAGTTCAAGACTCAAGTACTGCATGATGGGATGAGCTCCCCTTCTTGCACTGTCCCCTAGAGTTGAACACGACTAAACAGGGGAAACTTTTATCTTTTTATAGGAGACAGTCCTGAGCCATTGGACATTGATTACTGTTATTTTAATTGAGATTTTGAAACAAAATGGCCATATTGTTTTATTTGGGAGTGAACTGTGCTCACTGCCCACTCCACTCGACGGATAGATTAAAAATATAATGAACTCCATTATGAGTACTGAAATACATCAGTACATTAGCAACTAAAAAGTGAGGAAGCCTAATTCCCTTAATTTGGAAAACAAGCATTATATCCTAGCATAGGAGACCATTGGATTTAACTATTCTTCCACTTCCTGACTTGTCTTCATTGTCTAAAAAGTGCTAAATGCTTTTCATAAATAAAAGCTGTTGTATCTGAAAACAATATTTCTTCCCTAGCTTTTGGAAGGGCTGTTTTAGCACCATGTTACACATTAGGTTTGTAAAGCACTTTGGAATTGATTCAAAAAAGGTACTTTGGAGTGTGTGAGAATACAAATATAGCACCATATATCTTTAAGGTAAGCCAGCATTTTTTCTTCTTGTTTTTGCTGCAAAAGAATAACATGGCTGCTATCCTTTGGGAAAGTTGAATTTAATGGATGATATACTTGGACAACACTAATATGGGATTCTCTTCTGCATTAGCTCAGGTTCAAATGATATGAGAATTACACAGATGACCTACTGGAGAGCATCAATTATGTTGCCCAGGTAGTGAAAGAACAATATTCTCTGTCTAAAGTTTGACCTCACCAGCTTTTTTTTTTTTAAAAAGAAACAAACATGGTCAGCATTGATAGAAATGTAATCACAATTATTTACAATTCTGTCCTAAAGGCAGAATAGAAATCTAATCTGTAAGTAATAAATGTGTAAAAATAGTCTGTGGATGCCCTAGTCAGTTACATAAGGCTTGCACAGGTGTGATCTGTGTGCCTGATGTGATCAACATCAATGTGTAAGAATAAAATCAACCATTAAAGACACACATAACGTACAAAAGCAAACAGGCAAGTAGTCATTGGAAAACAAAGCTTGTAATAATGAAAAAGACAGATTAATAAATCAATCACTTATTCCTTTTAAAGCACAAACCACATTAACTCTTTTTATACAACCATCTAAGAACTATGAAACAGTACCACATTGTGCATTTTTTAAACCTACTTATCAAGAAAGTTAATTCCACACTTCAGAAAAGTCTTATATCCATGAGGGGAGAGTAGGGGAGGGAGAAAGAGACAGCTAAAAGCGCAATCACAGAAAACATCATTATGAGTCCAAGCAAGCGGCAAGTCTTTTCTTCACCTTTTCCACTAAACCAAAAGAGGAGTGGAGAAGGGGATAGAGAAAGGAAGAAAGTAAAGAGAAAAGCACCCACAAGAGGACTATATCACATTCCATAGTTACTTTTGACACCTACAGCTCGGGGTTTTGTAATATATAATCATTATTTAGACCAACACACCAATAAGGTGAAAAATGGAAACGAGATATATCTCAATATAGCAGCAGGGCAAAGTTGGATCTCAAAAGGAAAGTGTGTTGACATCTCCAATTGCTTTTTGAAGAATTCTTAACAGTATAAAGCCAAAGGCTTAAACATGGTGGAGATAATTTAGAGTTTAGCATGGTAAATGGACAAATCTATTGGTATATTCAGATACGAAGACTGCAGTTCATAGCCTAGTTATCAACCTATAGCTCCTTTACTCTACCTATTACAGCAGCATAAAGGAAGGAAAAATGTGATTTTTCGACATCAAGTTAATAAAGATTTGGAAGCAGGATATATCCAAATGCACACCTTCCAATCAGAACTAACATAAATATTTTGGCAACATTGTTAGTGTCTTGTGTTAAGTTACTCATATTCATATAAGGAGCAGAAAAAAAATATAGGGGAAGGTATTAAAAGCATAAAAATGGCTCCCCCTCAAAGAAATCTTTCCTCCTTTGTAATAGCCAGTGTTAAAAAAAAACTTTACTAAGTTGGTACAATTTCTTCTAACACAACTTGTTTACAGAAAGATTTAACAAAAATGATATAGGGGGCTAATGTAATATCCCAACTCCGCATGGTGGTTAGAAAAGGAAATAGTTATGACTTACCTGACAACTGTTACCAGTCCAATTGCATGATTCTGGATCTAACTATAGTAGTAGGTTCTAAAATCTAGAATTTCAATTTATGCCTTCTGGCTTTTTTATGACCCTTAGAGAAAAGTGGGATAGTCAAGAGATCAAATTTGTTATATATCAACAGGAAATCTTCCTAGTCAAGTTACATTTTTTTCCCCTACTCTTTGCAAATTTGTGATACTATAAGATTAGAGGCCTTATCAATAATGCTTCCTTGAAAACAAAAATATGAGAACACAATCATGGATTAAAAATGTTCATGTGCATCTCTTGAAGAAGTTTAGAAATATCTAGATGCTGAAGACATTGCTTAATTTAGACACAGCACTTCTCCACAGAAAAG
Organism: Arizona elegans; assembly: GCA_022577455.1. Lineage (NCBI taxonomy): Eukaryota > Metazoa > Chordata > Lepidosauria > Squamata > Colubridae > Arizona > Arizona elegans. Next base: position 103,568,978 of record JAKOOJ010000002.1, on the reverse strand, counting down.
AAATCCACTGGACACATTTTTGTCCAATTAAGGGAAAGATTGACTTCCTTAATTATGAAATTGTCTGACGTTTTTAAAGTATTTTAAAAGAAAATTATCTATACAAAGCTTCTACTACTACTATTTCCCTATAGGCTTGTGATCAATTTCAAGCCAAAGTCCAGAATAACAAAATGAAATTTCCTCCTTAGACACCAGAATTATATACTTTTTCCTGAACACATGCTTTAACCTCCAATATGCAAGCTTTTGTTTATTTTCCTACAAATCACACTTGCTTATGTCAATCAAAAAGATAAAGAAATCAGGTAATAAAAAGCAAAGCATGAAAACAAAGGAGGATTTTTTAAATGCTCAGAATAAAACCTGAATCCATTGCAATATTCCTACTCTCCACAACTCTGTAACCTTTATAGAGAATGGACAAAGAGCAAGGGAGATATTTTAATTCAAATATAACAAATTCATCTTCTCTGACAAAACAAGGAAACACTCATTTGAAAGAGCTAACCAAAAAGTAGCAAAGTGCTTCTGCATATCCTCACAAAGATGCCTCTACAGTCTTCTTGACAAAGTGTCAATTCCATTCCATTTCCAAAACAAGTAACCACTTAAGAAAGCCATTAATTCCCATGAGGTTCATATAGTTTCTCTTACCCCCTGTCATTTAGGTCAAAGAAAATCTAACCATTATGTAACGCTACATTAAATCTATTTGCCAGACATGGAAAAGGCCAAGTGTATAAGCCAAAAGCATCAACCCTTCTTTCAGGTCTTTAACTCTCTGAGGAAAAAAAAAATCTTCTGAATGTTTTTTTGCGAGTTACATGGCATTTCTCTACACTCCAGGAAAATGGAAAAGGTATCCTAGCTATCTCAATATTCCATTTTAGTGATTCTAAAAGCTTTCTACATAAGAAATTCAAATAGACTGGTTTTAATGAACAATTCTGCACTAACCACCCGCAGGAAAATACAGTGAACTCTGAAGATGAACCTCTACATTAGGAAGAGAGGCAGGTTTCAATTTCTTAAGTTAGGCTACCAAGCATTAATTCTTTATTTTTTTCCAAATATACAATTCAATTCAATCTAGGGCCTTTTGATGACACCACCCTGCCGGGGGGAGGGGAAGATGGCTTAGTTAATGAACTTGGCTGATTCAAAAAACAAAAACAACAAAAAAAACTCAACATACAATTTATGAAAATTAGTTAAGTTCTCTAAATATAAATTAAATCTGGAACTTCACTTAATACTTCCATGTAAAATGTTGTGTTATGCACAAGGCAGTGATTTTTTTCAGTCAGATGGTGGTGGTATGAAAAAAATTGTTGATTGTGGCATATATAATCTTCCTAATCTGATAGGCAAATTATTTCAGATTGCTGGTACTTCTAAATTTCTACCATCAGGTTACTCCTTCTGCTTAATCCTCAAATGTCAGAATTCTTCTGTATATCCTGAATAAATCTTTCCCTGTCATATGTCTTTGGCTGGAGGAACTTAGGGGACTCATGATTTATTCAGATTAACATTCCTTAAATAGAATGACCTCTCATATTTGTTTAACTGAATGTATAGGTAGTTGCCATTATTCACATAAAGTTCGGGAATAGTCTATTATTATAATATGTAAAAAACCCCACCTCTCTTTGAATTGCAGACTCATCTTGTTACAAAACAGCTTAGTGGGACTCCAAAATCCAACTTTTCTACTAGAACAGCGTGGTACTAGAATACCAAGCAATAACTGCTACACTGCAGAAGCACAAATAATGTACAACTCCAAGATCTACTTGCATTACGACCACAATGTCCTAAATCTTCTACCAAGTTAAAGCACAATAAAAAATAACTGTGATTTAAAGTTTCATTCTACAGCTCTCTTGCCTGTCAAGGAGTCCTGATTTGTAGTTAATTTTTGTTTAGCCAGAAATTTGTTTTCTAGTTCCTTATGGCTACAGGCACATTATGCATACTATTTTTAAGTCACAGTTGCTTTACAAAGTAAGTCTTGTGAATGGCTTGAAAGATAAAATAAGGAAATAAATTATTATAGACAAGATTATTAACTTGGAAAGGAAAGGAAAAAAGGATAAAAGAGGAATCCTCTTTGCTTAAAATGCTTGTGATTTGCAAACCAAAGGAGATTGTACAGGAGAAAGGAACTAACACCATCTAAAAACCTAAACAAGAACAACACAGTCCTTGCTGTGAAATCCTATATCAGTATCAGACTTAATAAAATCTGAAATAGCTTCTCCCATCATAGGGTGGTGATCTCACAAATGCACACATTGTGTAACAGAGTACAATAAGCTTTCATTTGCTAATATGAAGTACAAATGCTTGGCATACACAACACAGGCTTTCTACTACAAGGAGAGGGAGTGGTCATCTTAAGCATTCATGCTGCTCTATCCTATGGATGCTGGAGGCCAATATGGAATTTAAAAAAAATAATCAACTGATAACATTTTTATAATAAAGGATTTACTAAAGTGTATGACTATCTACCATAAGTCCATTTAACAGTGCCGCTCATAATGCTTGTAAAAGTTGGGCCTAGCACCACACTGGAAATCTAGGACTTGGGGCAGGTAGGTTTAAAAAATGAAACAAAAGTTAACCTGAGGATGTTCTTGGACAGTGATTGTCAGACAAGTATTTGCCAAAGTACGGCAAAATATTTTATTTATTGAAAAAAATTAAAGAGCCCTTTCTGTAGCAATACCAACTTTCTCAATATTTAGAGACTATGCAGCCTCTGGATGACATAAATGACAAACTATTGAGTATCTGCCTGAACCCAGTATATACTGCTGAATGAGTAATCCTATATCCACTACAAGACAGACCTTTGTCTCAATCAGTTTTATTTTTCTCTATTTTTTAGCTGAAGTGAATGAACCATACATACAGGAACTCCCTATTTAAAAATGGGATGATGTCCTGGAGACTCAGCTCACTAAAATGAAAACCATTCTTAAATGTACAAACTAAGGCTTTCTTGCATGGATATCTGATGGACTACATCGGATTAGCTCTAGATTCTTTTTTCCACAGAAATCTGGAGATCATGTTACTATTTCTGTGGAGGCACACGTACAAAGAAGATCCAGCTAAGGAACGTGTCAAGATTTCTACGGGACCAGCAGCAGCAGCAAGTAAAACTCAACAGAGCAACTTTGGCTTAAAATCAATCAATCAATAATAAGAAAAATAAAAATAAAAAAATAATCAGGTTAAGCTGGTGCAAGTACTCTCAAAGAGGTATTTTAAAGGGCTTAACCTTGCAGCAAGAGAGACCCAGGATCTACATCCCCTTCTCCCCAACCACTTGCCTTTTTTTTTTCTTTTTTAAAGAGTTAACACCTTCATTGCACAGGACTCAGAAACCATTCTCATAAGGTTAACTATCATAAATAATACGAAAACTATGTGCAACAAATACATCATATTTCAAAAAAAAAAAAAAATAAGAAAGTTACACCAAATTAAAAAGTAGCTTCGTGAATGAAGGTACTGCTCTAAGTGCACTTTCCCGGCAAGTGCAGCTAGTGCCTTGGCGCTGGATATGAAAGAAAACACCAAAAACCAGAGCGCAAGCCAGAGTTAAAAACGCTGGTCCAGTTTCAACCAGTCAAAACTGGACTGAGCAGAGACCGAATGATTTCTCAGTAAAGTCCCATTAGGGAGTCCAAATGATGCTTCTTCATCCAGATTGTATGTCCTTGAAGAGATTGTAAACAATCTTTAAGACAGCTCCTTCCTTAAATGTCCCTCTGATTGGCAAAACAAAGTTAGATTTATATTTTAAAAACAAGAAATCAAATTAAAACCAGAAGAAAAGAAAAGAAAACACAGTGAGCTTGTTGGAGTCCATAGGAACCGGTCCGGAAGAGCTCAGAAAATGTGCTCAGATTTTTCTCCTGTTTTTAGCTGGAACTATACCAGAGGATAGACTGGGTGGCAGTTGGGGTTGGGAAGGTAATAAAGCAAGAGAACATGAGGGATGTGGAACTTGACTCTGTGGGCATTTCATGTGTTTGCTTCATCATCTGTGTCTTCTATTAATACTTTGGTGTCATGAATCTTTGACCTGAGAAAACAGGAAATTAAACTTTGATTAACAATTTGTCAATCAATCAATCAATTAATCAATCAGTCTTTATTTGGTCATAGACCAGCAGTTAAAACCCAAAAGTCACAATTAATTAGGATAAAAGAGGAAAATATAATTGCTCTAAAATATCTAAAAAGGATTAATCTAATTTTGTTTCTTTGACCACAGCTAAGTACTGTTGTGTAATTTGTACAGTATGCCATAATATATCCATTAAACCGTTTTAGGTATTTTAAAACAATTAAATTTTAATTATTTATTTATCCTAGCAACACAAAACTGTTAACCCCACTGACTATTATTATTAGCAGAGTTCATCTACCCCCTGACCCAAACATCTGGGGAAATAGCTTTCTATGCATTCAAAACATAATCTACACAGAAGAATTTTGGCCAGGCATATTAATGTTTATTGAACTGAATAAATATTATATATCAACAGCTCCCTCTGCTGAGTACTTGCTAGTATGAAAAGAACCCAGAAGAAAAAGCATTTCTACTGAAATGGGCATTCATTGTAATCACTGTTGGTACAGAATAAGCAGTAATGCTCTATGATCAGAATATATTTTGGCCCTGTTGCAAGCTCCTTGACATGAATAGCTTTATTTTCTAAACAATTCAAATCAAAGGAGGCTTGCATGAGTCGAGCTGTGCATCTGTGTGTGCCAGCCTGCCTCATATATATATATGTTTTTTCCTATGTAGCTCAAGATGTTTGTGTAGCCATAGTGGTGATATCTCAAATCACCACTTTCAGGCTTTATCAGACATTATGACTCTCATAAGACAGAAATAGTACTATCCCAGTCTCCCATAAGTCTCAGAACAGACAACACAAAATGTCTGATAAAGCCTGAAAGTGGTGATTTGAGATATCACCCCACTATGGCTACACAAACATCTTGAGCTACATAGGAAAAAACCCTGACTAGAAAAGTATTATATATATATATATATATATATATATATATATATATATATATATATATATATATATATATGTGTGTGTGTGTGTGTGTGTGTGTGTGTGTGTGTGTGTGTGTGTGTGTATGTGTGTGTAATTACTTTATTATTTTATTTGTAATATATATATTACATATATATATATATATATATGTATGTGTGTGTGTGTGTATGTATATATATGTGTGTGTGCGTGTGTGTGTGTGTGTGTGTATATATATATATATATATATACATATATATATATATATATATATATATATATATATATATATATATATATATATATATATATATATATTGTTCTTTTAATTCGTAGGTTCATATGTATAATACTTTTGTAGTCAGGGTTTTTTCCTATGTAGCTCAAGATGTTTGTATAGCCATAGTGGGGTGATATCTCAAATCACCACTTTCAGGCTTTGTCAGACATTTTGTGTTGTCTGTTGTGAGACTTAAGGGAGACTGGGATAGTACTATTTCTGTCTTATGAGACTTCTTCAGCCAGCCACACCCTTATTTTATGACTCCTCCCTGTAAAGGTCAAATATTTATTTTTATTTTGTTCTTTTAATATATATATGTGTAAATTTGAGAAAATAAAATAAAATGGTGTTTTGCTTTTGTTGTGTGTATAAGTTCATGTGAGAGATTTTAAATTTATGTATTAATCGGGATCCAAAATCAAGAAATGAAGGGGATTTTAAATGTAGCCTCCAAACTCCCCCCTCCCAAATCAGCATCCTTAACGTTCAAGCTCATATGAGCATTTGCTAGCACACTGACCATACCTTCTAGTTGTTATATGCATTAAATAGAATGTTGCCCTGGAAAGTAATCTTTAGATTCTAGAATCTGATTAAATTCTAGTTTGTATACAAAAGCAGTAGGGTTCAGGTTCATTCTAATCTGGAAGGGGAAAAAACTGTGCTAGAAAGAGAAAAAAATCTGATACATGCTATGAACGCATGAGCTTGAACAAGGTGTGAGAGAACTGAAAAAGTGATAAGCCTTTAGAGACCCAAGAAAGAATGAGAATGCTGACTTGAGAATAGCTGCTTAGAAAGAGTTTTGTTATTAATGTTTTATAGCATTGGCATGAATATAAATATAAAACCAAGACTGTTTATGATGAAAGATTGACAGGAAACAATTAGCGAAGGGTACAAGGGTGATCAGAAGTTTTGAATGTGAGACAGACCATTTTTTTGAAACTATCAAAAATGGATTTGGGAGAAAATGGATTGGGGGAAAATGGACAAGGAAGAAGAGGAAAACAGTAAAATGAGTGAAATGAGAATGACTTCAGGAAGTTACAAGATCTTTATGAAAAAATAATTAAAAATGTATTAATAGAAGGAATTAAAGAGGATGTGGAAGCTTCCTGGAAGAAAGTAAAAACAATTATGTTATAAATTGCTATATGAATATGAAGGCAAATAGAGAGTACAAAAATGTATGCTTGTTGAAATAATGAAGAGTATGAGAAAATGTTTATAAAAATGATTGCTGTGAAAAATGAGAATACCAAACCCAGAGACAAACATATAAAATCAGTAAATAAAAAGAATTTCAAAGAATAAAAATTAAAAATGGTAGAGAAAATGAGCAATGTTTTGATGGAAATAAAAAAGTTTTGGAAGTAGGAGAAGAGGGCTAGTCAAGTAAGAGAGCCCTGAAACATACCAAGCTCAGGCCTACCCAAGTTTTTAAAGCCTTGGAAAAAGCCAATAGGGTTGGGGCCATTCCAGTCTCTGAGGGGAGGATATTTCATAAGGCAGGGGCTGCAGCAGCAAAAGCTTATCTTCTAGTTCCTGCCAGTCAACACTGATGGGATCTGCAGCAGGCCCAATCTGTTGGATCAATTTGGATGGGTAGAAACTCTTGCGAAAAGCCGATCCCTCTTAAGTAACAAGGTCCCAAATCATGTAGGTGACATAAAGATGACAACCAGCACCTTGAATTGGACCCAGAAACATACTGGCAGCCAGTGCAACTCACAGAGTAATGAGCACCATTTATTAGCAATGCAGCTCAATTTTATATTTCTGAATGCTCTTCAATGACAGCCCAATTGAGCATATTGCAGTAATCTAAGTGAGAGGTCACAAGGGCATGGGTGACAGTAAAAATAATCAAACAATTTAAGTAGTCCTTGATTGATGACCATAATTCAGACCAGAACTTCCATTGCTTAATATGCAATTGTTAAGTGAGTCATCACACATAATCACACCTGAATTTATGACCTTTTCTTCCACAGTCATTAAGCAAATAATAGAGTGGTTAAGTGAATCATCTATTGACTTTGCTTATTGAAAACTGAGTGGGAAGGTCACAATTAGCAATCATGTGATCCTGGGATGCTGCAACTGTTGTAATTATATGCCATTTGCCAAATATCAGAATTGCAATCATGTGATCGCGGGGCTGCTGTGACTGTTGTAAATTACTTTTTTCAGTTTTGTCGTAATTTTGGTTGATAAATGAATGATCATAAATCAAGGATTACCTGTACAACTTTAAAAAAAAACTTGCCAAGCACTGGAACTAAAACCAACATTAAAAGATAATAAAACATGCTGGACTCACACACCCATGCTAACCCAGGCCTGGGGAAAGAGCCAGTCTTTCAGAACCCTCTGAATATAGCCAGGGTGTGGGCCAGATCTATCTTGGTAGCGGGAACAGTATCCCATAGGAAAGGAACTGTCCTACTTCCTAGGTCCCATCAGATGACACTGAAGGAACTGTGACTCCAAAAGAATCTTAACCTCCTGCGCGAGCTGCACTGGCTCCCGGTGGTCTTCCGGGTGCGCTTCAAGGTTTTGGTTACCACCTTTAAAGAGCTCCATGGCTCAGGACCTGGGTACTTGCGGGACCGCCTACTACCACCAATAGCCTCCCACCGGCCGGTACGCTCCCATAGAAAGGGGCTCCTCCGGGTGCCGTCGGCCAAACAATGCCGACTGGCGGCCCCCAGGAGGAGAGCCTTCTCTATGGGGGCACCTACTATCTGGAACGAGCTCCCCCCGGAGATACGGAGGATCCCGGATCTGTGCACCTTCCGCCGCGCTCTAAAGACCTTTTTATTTCACCAGGCGGGCCTGGCCTAATTTTCTCCCTCTTTTATAAAAGAATTTTTAATATTTTTTAGTATTTTATATATTCAAATTTTAAAATTGGTTTTAAATTGATTGGGGTTTTAATTTATCTTGGCTAAAACTATTTAATTTGATTTTAATTCTGCTTTTATATTTTGTATGTATGGATTTTATTGTTGGCTGTTCACCGCCCTGAGTCCTTCGGGAGTAGGGCGGTATAGAAATAAAATAAAATAAAATTAAATAAATAAATAAATAAATAAATTAAAGAGTAATTCATTCAGGACTGTTAATAAGCCTGTTCCTTCTGTGTTGTCTGCTAAGTCTGATATATAATTTTGTATCATCTGGATACTGATGATGCTTGAATTCAAATTTATTCAGCAAGCTCATGAAGATGTTGAAGAAAGAAGTGGTACACCAGCAACCTCAGGTTGAGGGTCTAACTGTTCCTCTACTGAATCCAACCACAGAGAAAGGAGGGAAAGCATTGCAACATTGTACCTTCCACTCCAAATTCTCACAAGCAGGCTAGAAGGATACTCAGGTTGATGGGATTGAAAGCTATTGAAAGATCAAGAAACCCAGGACAGTTGTTCTACCACCATCCCCAATTCACAAATCAACCTGAAATGTTTTCAATGCTGTCTCCATACTATGCGCTTGAAATCTGACTGAAAGGAGTCCAGATAATCAGTTTCTTCCCTTTTTTCATCTCTCATGAAAAGAAAAGATCGGAAACATGGTTAAAATTGTCCAGGATGCCTAGGTGCTTTTTGAGGAAAGAGTGCACCACTGCTTCCTTCGATTATAACATGGATCCAGCTACCTGTTACCTCCCAAGCAGCCTTTACCAACTGGGAGTGTTGTTGCATAGTAGCATGAAGATGAAAAATTTGAACAATAAATGATAGTAAGCTAAAGAGCAAAAAAATATCAAAGGGGTAACAATGGATGTTTTTTGAATTTCAGTTGAGCTTTAAACAATTTAGACAAGAGGATTTGCTGCAGCATAATTATATGGCAAGTGCACTGTACTCCGTTACATTTCATAAATTATGCTGTGCTAGACTGGGAGGTTAAGAGATTTTATACCTAATTTGAGGACAGAGGAAAAATTGGATACTAGCTGGAATTTAAAGCCAAAAGTTGTGCATTATTTTCTCAAATAATTATTTCAATCAACAACCAATTAAAACCTGCTAATAACAAAACAAATGAATTCAAAATTCTCCTTGAGAAATAAGTGATAAAATTACAAGAAAGGGATATCAAAAGCTAAATCTCCAGAGGGTAGACAATAGAATAACCAGCACTATACTAAAATGATTTAGACAGGATCACAGCAAATGCAGCACTAATGGAGGCTGAGAAGGGAAAACAAAAAATAAGGAAGGATGGCAAAATTCTTCATGCCTGTATGTCACAGTTTCACAAAGAAACTGGGAAACGATACTGCATTATCTTCCTTGCCTAAACACACAAGATTAAAAAGTGTGGCAACTTCCATATTTTCTAACAGGATAATGTTGTTGTGAATGAAATGCATAATAGGAAAACAATTATGCATTCTCTTACCCGGCTGCTGTAATTCAAGTAATCTGAGAGATATTATGTGGCTCCCAAGTAACCATGGCTATAACAAAAATTAAATTTAATCTGTAAACTGCCTTTAATGTATTAGAATAAAAAGGTTTTTTATTGAGGTGATTTCAAATTATTCCTGGTTGGGTTTTAAAAGATGACTGCATTTGATCTTTATTGAAATGCAGAAATCAATTTATAGCTGTAGGAATACAAGGTCATAACAGATAATCATCTGGACATAAAACATGGCTGTTCAATTACTCTCAAGGTGAAATTATGTTATATACAACTTCTCTGAACTGAGAACAGGGAGGCAGAAATGATTAAGAATTGCAATTTAACGCAACAAAAATATGATGCAATCCTTTAAAATTTCCCCCCAAATCATATTGTGTTGATATTGGTACTACTGAAGGATATACCTGTAAGAGCTGTTTCTGCTACAAAATAATTTAATTTTTTTAGTATCACCATTTTTTCTTTCTATCTGCACTATTGTTTTTAGTTATTCTTTTATTTCTATTTTTTTTATTTTCACTCCATATAATTTCATGTTTACTTTTTACTTATGTGAAAATCTTTAATAGAAATTGTGTGTGTGTGTAAACTTTAACATCACCATAAAGAGAAGAGCAACAAAAACACCAAATAGAACTGCAATGGATCAGTATGGGGATCAAGGCCCCTATTGATAAAAATAAGCTATCATAATCCTGCACAAAATGGTGGAAGAAGGGAAAACGCAATGACACGAGGATAGCTTGCCTAGAGTTAAACACACATTTACTTAGAGGAGAAACTGTTCCTAGCTCTTATAAATCTGATAGCACATCCCATTGATATTTGTATATAAATGATAACAATCCTGTAACTAAAACCTAGGAATATGTTTCATCCACAAGACAGCAAGCTATTGGAGGATATGACTGAAGATCATTTGGGGAATATCTTTTAGCTAGCTTGGTATCTAGTCAGTATGCCCAGATTACCAGTGATGGCAGTAGGAACAATGGAAGATGGGAACTTCAATAGATTATCAGCAGACCAAACTACACTTTGAATCTATTCAATAAGTCATGACCTCAACCAAAAGACTTATGCAAGAAACCAATGAAGGTGCTTTGTTATAAGAGTTATAGCCCTGAGGGAGCTAGAACCACAACAACTGCTTAATACTTCCCCTGGGTATTACTGTAGCTAGATTCATTACTTATTAGTGAGTCACACCAACTGTTATGCATGTAAAATTGTGCAGATTTGGTGTACGGGCTTCAGCTCAATATACTTGGAAATATTAAAACAATCTTAATTTCATGCTCTATATACATGCTTATATGTATATGTAGAAAATCTGTATGCAACAGATTTAACGATATACTGAGCAAGGCAATAGATTTAAACTAGAATTGGGTTTGGACAAAATATGGATAAATACTGCATATAACTTGATAAATTATATTAACCTCTTTGTACTAGGCATCTTAATAGTTGAATCTAATTAGATACTGAATGATCAAAAGAATATAAAAATACAAGAACTATGTCATATCCTTATCATAAATTCTAACCTTCCCGCAGTTAAGAAAGTTAGGTACATTCTGCTCTTGCCAATAGGCAGTGAATTACCAGTATCTAACATAATGTCAACTTCACTTAGTATCTTAATGTAACTCTAAGTATCTTTATACCAACCACAGATTTCTTCTCCTTGAAAGCCTTCTGCTCTGAATGAAAAAAAAAAAGCTGCCCATGAATAAAGTTCAATCTACCAAAATTTTTCCTTTTCTTGGAACTTGGAGCTCCAAGAAAAATGTGGCCTTCCTATGTCTGTAATCTAGGACACAATTACTTCAAAGAACAGATAGCACCTTGACATACTACATTCTCAAGATTAATCTTCCCCATCTTCCAAAATGACTTTGACTTTTTCCTGGTAAATACTGCAGAGGGTGAGAATGATCCATCCCAACAAAAGAATAGCATCTTATGAGGAGAGGAAAGATTGATAAGCACAACACAAGATTTAGAGAAAAAGATTTAGGACTCTCTGAAACAACAATGTCTAATGCCAACAACCCTGTGGGTAATGGGTATGCGTACATGAGAGAAAATCCAGTTTATCAATTTTATTTCCACTGATATTTAACTTCTGGCTATATGAAGAGCATATGCATAAATTAAATTAAATTAAATTAAATTAAATTAAATTAAATTAATTTAAATTAAATTAAATTAAGTATATTAATTAAAATGCATTAAGAATTCTTAACCTTAGGAAAGTTGGGTATCAGAAAGCAATGTAAACTGGCTTCTTGTGGGGTGGAATGCAATAGAAAAAAATGGCCAGCTTTCTTTTACTTCTTCCATGTTAGATTATTTATTAAATCTAATTTAGCCTCTTCCAATTTTATGCCCTTCAGAAAATTCAGCACTCTTTTTGGTCATGCCAGCTAAGAATTCTGGAAATTGCAGTCCCAAGAATATTGAAGGGAAATACATGGAGAAAAGTTCTTCTAATCAAATAAGAAACTAATTGGGCTATTGTGTAATACGTACTGTGAAGCAAGACGTGGTCTGTGCATGGACACACTCTGGCTACGCTTCCAAGCTCTATTTTTCTGGCGGTTTCGGACACCATCCTCCTGGTCCATCATCTGTTCAAGCAGGGTCTGATCATCTGCATTCAGTGGTGCCACTGAAATATCCCGGACAGCTCGGAACTCACCACAGTTATTCAGATGCTCATTCTCTAATCGGAAGAAATTCCACACAAACCGCCTGAAAAGTGAAGTGTAAACAAAGTGAAAGTAAAATAATAGAATAAAATAAACAAGGGAAAAAACCCAAGAAAATACGTTGATATGACTAGCAAAAAAGTAAATAATGTAAATGTAACAGGTCAAATACTGGAGACAAAAAAAGCTCAAAATTTCAGTATAATGAGTTGATGCAAGCATATGCTAAACTTGGATACTGAAGCCTAGTCCTCTTACTCAAATATTAAATCTAGGTTTGATCCCCAACAGATAAACCCAAATTCTCAAACTGTGGTAAAATGCAAATTACACTTTCATAGATATTTTATAGTCCCTTCTAAAAATAATATGGAATTATATTAATTAGCTTCTAGGATATTTCTAATAGTTATAAAGGTAGAAGTTTCAAATCCTGAATGCTAGAAACCATATCCAAGGTCTATTTTGATTAGCAGTTTCTGTCTGCATTTTTAAATGCTACATAATACTTTTTTTGAATGCCGCAAGCATTGTTCATCTGAGTGGGCTGATTTAGAGATGTAGAGAGAGAATAAAATATTTTTAATTATAGGGGATAAATGCAGTCATAATTATTTGCAAATAGGCCTTCCAAAGCTCAGTAACTATGCTGTTAGTGCTGTGCATCCTACCGGAAAACCTCTAGTGGTGCAAATACAGTAGCAATGATGTCACCAGCAAAAGGGTGAATTTCCATGGTAGTCAGAGAAATCTGGATAGTCCACGCAAAACGTAAAATCACATCCTCTACAATGGCACAGTAGTAATAGGCCTGTTAAACAGACAAAATAGGCAGCTGTAATATCAAGGAATAATATCCACCAAATCAACCTCCAAATAAATATATACAAATAGAGATATCCAGTTCTTCATTTTTTTAAAAAAAAATTGATTTATATGCCGCCCTTCTCCGGAGACTCAGGGCGGCTTATAATGCGTTAAGCAATAGCCTTCATACTTTTGTATATTTATACAAAGTCAGCTTATTGCCCCCACAAACTGGGTCCTCAATTTACCTACCTTAGAAAGGATGGAAGGCTGAGTCAACCTTGAGCCTGGTGAGATTCGAACTTACAGTAATTGCAGACAGCTGGTGTTAATTACAATGCTATCAGTCTGCTGAGCCACTAGGCTCTACCTTTGCAGCAATTTTTTATGGATATAAGTTCAGTATCATTGGAGATGAGCTAAATTTCTAGCTGTCAACCAGTTGAAGGACAAACATTACACTAAATAAAAGGCAGCAACAGTTTCACTTCTGATCATTAATCAGTTCTCTCTTTCAAAACACATTTTTAAAGATAGTATCTATCTACAATCTAGATAATGCTCAGTTTAAACAGAAATTATTACCGTGTTTCCCTGAAAATAAGACCCTGTCTTATATTTTTTTGAACCCTGAAATAAGCACTTGGCCTTATTGCCATGCATTCAAAAGCCCAATTGGGCTTATTATCAGGGGATGTCTTATTTGGGGGGAAACAGGGTAGCAGAAGTCCTCTTCAGCATTCACACTTAACAGTTGCAGTCCCTCATAAGCATTCCCAAATAAACACTGTCCATATACACACTTTTTGTGGGTATACAATCTCTTCCCGGAGGAAAGTATTTTCACCGGCGTTCTTGTCAAAAAGACCCCAGTCCATCTTCAAGTCCCAGATAAGAGTATAGCAGGAACTAATGAAGTAGAAGACAATCCACAAATAGAAGAATACTTGGTAGTCACTGTGTTTTTGAACTATAAGAAAAAAAAAACAGTAATGTTAAATAAGACTATTTAGTACATACTTCACTCCATAAAATGGAATTCAGTTAATCATGTCTCAGATTCCTTTTGGCAATGGATGGTATTTTATATAAGTAGGAACCCCAATAACACTGCATTTAAAGAAATACTAGCATCTGCTTTCCACATCTATAAAAACCCTTGATTATTCACATCTGAATAACCACTTAGAATCTTATGAAAGTATAGTTGGTTAAAAGGAAGTTACCTTTACATGCTACAGAGAAGGATTACCAATGACATTCTGCACCCCACCTCACAAAGGTCATAAGCACTCATCTTTGTACAGTGTAAGGATGGATGCTTATTTTTCTTTAAATGATTGAGGTTACTAAGAGTTTGAGTATAGCTCTGCAATTCAGTGTTGTGTTCAAATATTTAAACCTTGTGTTCAACAGGCTGCAATGTGTGTGTGTGTGTTTAATAATAAGATGGTGGGGCTATATACAGTTTGTGAGTATCTCATTACAACTGTGGCGCATAAGCAAGCTTGTATATTAATAAGTACAGAATAGCAATGAGTACATAACAACCAATTAAAAGAGTTTAAAATTACATACAGATCATATTTTTAAGGTGACACTACTCTCCAAAAAGCAACTTTATTGCCTATCTACACATGGAGAAAGATCATGTGAATAAGCCAAAAGCCACTCTTGTTGGAAGAGTGTTCTGTGGATGGCTGAGACCAAAATAGCACTTTTGTGCTTGAATAAACAAAAAAAAAAAGAGTTATGTTTGAGAAAAGGCATTTCAGTAAAAGAACCTCATTCCATCTGTGAAATGTGGTGATGGCAGAATTGTGATTTGGACTTGCTTTACTATCTCTGGACCAGGATAGGTTGCCAGCATTAATGGAACTATGTATTCTGAATTTTGCTAGCAAATTCTACAGGAAAATTTTAGGTATTTGCTTGTAAATTGAAGCTAAAGAGAAAGTAGCTCACAACTGGAAAAAACACAAGTCCTATGACCAAAGTACAGTTAAAACAGAAGAAAATTAATGTTTTAAAACAACCAAGTCAAAATCCTGATATAAATTTTAAGAAATGTTGTGAAAGGACAAAGTGGGTAATTTAAGGAAGCTCACCAACCCCCCTTAATGATGCTGATTTTTAAGGAGGAATGGGCTAAAACTCCCCCAAGCTGATGTGTAGAGTGATCATTTAATTACAGTCATTATACTGCTCAAAGGGGAAGACCAGTTAATGAAAGCAAAGGTTCACATACTTTTGCAGTATGCAAATATTTAATTTTGGATTATTTTCCTCA
Source organism: Arizona elegans (assembly GCA_022577455.1). NCBI lineage: Eukaryota > Metazoa > Chordata > Lepidosauria > Squamata > Colubridae > Arizona > Arizona elegans. Next base: position 103,553,360 of record JAKOOJ010000002.1, on the reverse strand, counting down.
ATAAATAAAAAGTATAATGTTTTTGACTCATTAATTTAATTAGGTTCTCTTTAGCTACTTTTAGAACTTGTGTGGAAAACAGACCACATTTAGGTCATTATGTTACAGAAATATTAATAAAGTGTTCAAAAACATTTACTACTGTAACTACACATGAATTCTGGTTTGTTTTTTTCCCCTGTACTCTTAAGAAAAATCACTGAGTGCCAGTATAGTGAAAGAGCTGGGATTAGGATCACAGAGCTCCAGATTCTAGTCTAGTCTCAATACTCTAAATTACTTTGTATCTGATACTATCCCTTAGGGAATTCACCTCAGGGGTTGATGCTATACAGAAAAAAAAATGAAGAGGGAGTTTTATGTGTGCTGCTTTAAACTCTAGTGAAAAGATGAGTAATCTAATAAAATATGCAAATAAATAGCTATGGTTTACAGTTCTACCAGGCTAGGAATGAAGCAAAGCTCCTTTTTTGTGCATAATACTAAGTAAATGACAAGCACCATCTGGGTTTGTTCAGCAATTTCTACTGGTAGGAAATACTAACTGGAATAGTTCAGCAGTATACATGACACTCAACTCATCCACACATAAACCAGAATTCTAGAAAATTATGTCTTATTATAATGTGCTAATACAATGAATGCTTTTACCTTTAATGTTTAATCAAGGAAGCTTTTTTTGTCTAAATTAAGAACATTTTTCAACTAAGTACGGTATATTTTATAAATATCAAACTGTCCCATTCTGTCAAGAAATAGCATTTTTAAAAAGTTTTCACTTATAGTAATTAAATAATAATAATTAAAGAGACCTTGAGGTGGTTGGATTGCTGATCAAATCTGTGTGCTTTTTATAAACACATTTTTAAAAATATGAATGTGTTTGACATGTTTATTTTTAAATAATTTTTTGCTGCACACTGCCCAGACTCACTTCTTATGAGATGGGCAGCTACATAAATTTGATAAAATAAATTTTCTTTTGTTCTTTCATTTTATGGAGTAAGGTTGGGCCAAGGAAAAAATAACCCCAAAAGAGCAACATTGGAAACAACAAAAGGAAAACAAAACATAGATAATCTCATAAATTATTTTGTAAAGATATTCCATAAGGATATTTTAAAAAGGAAAGTATGTAAGATTTCACATGCAATATAGAGATGCAAGCTCTGATTTTTAGAATGAAGGATCTAGGTAAACTCTATTTAACATGGCTTTTGATTGTTTAGTAAACCTATGAAACAATATTTGTTTATTTGCTTCATTTATTTGCCAGCTATCTTGCTATGGGGCTACTCTCAGTGGTTTACAATAATAAAAAGGAAGAAAATGAAAGGCATGTAAACTGTACATAATGAGAATATATCAATATGATATCCAAAAAGATGGACAGGTGGAGAGCAGAGCAAGTTGGGTGGGGGGAAATCTGCCATCAATCCAACAGTCACCTGCAGCATGGACCTTCCCCATTTGGTCCCAGCTCTGTAGCGGACAAAAACGCTCTACGGAGAATAATTAAAACTGCCCAGAATATTATCGGACTCCAGCTACCAGCCCTGGACAACATCTTCGAATCTCGCTGTTTGAGGAAGTTGCATAACATTCTGAGAGACTCTTCCCATCCTGCTTACAATCTTTTTGGACTGTTGCCTTCTGGCAGAAGATACAGAACAATCAAAACTCGGACTACACATTTTCTGAAGTTTTTATCCCAGAGCTATCATTGCACGCAACAATGAACTAAAGGGCCACCATCGGTGAGCTGTTGGACAGTATTACTTGGTCTGTTGTGTGGATGTTTGGGTGGTTTAGGGGTGGGGAATTGTGGTGGGTGGGAGTGTGTTTGGGGATTATGTGCTGGACCTGGTCTTTGGGTGTTAAGTGAATTTTGTTGTATGACAATAAAGTTTATTTATTTAATGAGCAGATACTTTCCAAGAATAGCTTGATAATAAGAAATTTTGTATGTGAAATACGTTAAGCTCTTAGAGAAACTATTGCATAAATGCAGATTGCTTTTGTTATTGTAACTAATAAGGATGCCATTCAAATTTTCTCCAGTAGATGGAAATGGATGCTTTCGCATACAAAACATGGAACTCAATGTTGCATGCAAAAAATTCAATTAAATAATAAGAATGTCATCAATCCACTTAGCAGTTATCTACCAGGGTATTTTACAACAAAGAGTGAATAGAGATGGTATCCCTGGGGGAAAGGGGGAGCTCGATCCTTTTTTTGTTTTTAGACTAAATTCATGAAACTCATTCAGACTTAGTCAGGATTACCTTAAATTCTACATATAGTGTACCAATTTAATATAGTATACTTTTTATACTAAAATATATATTAAATCTGTGTACAATATTGTTTCATCTAATTTTACATATGCATTTACATTTTATATACTAAAGTCTCTTCTATAATGGATTTTGGGTGCATGTTTTCATATAATTAGAAAAAAAATGAAGAGTTGCTTGACCATGAGATAAGTGGCATATAATATAATATATATATATATATATATATATATATATATATATATATATATATATATATATATATATATATATATATATTAATCAGCACCTCAAATTATGGGTACTGATTAAATTTGTAAACTCAGGACCAAGTCCAGGGTGTTTAAAAGGTTCTTTGCTCTGGCCAATAGGGGGAAACAGCAGTCACTTTTTAAAAATAGGTGACAGTTGATAAAGATGCACAAGAATATATCAACAAAGGCATTCAAATATTGCTGAAAAAGGGAGGTCCAAAGCAAACATTTGTATAGGAAGAAGATAGCAAATTTCTCTCAAGCTATAATTGCTAGACTCTTCACAAATATTCAGTCAAATATTCACACAAATGCCAGTCTTTACAGTTCCTCTATGTGAACATGTAAACACTGAATAAATGAATATTCAAGTGCATTTTGTAGAACACATAGCATAAATATTTAAAATTCAGTTGATATCAGCTGGAAAAAAATCATTAGATTGTTTTTAAAAAAGAAATCAGAAGCTACAGTTTAAAATAAACCTAGCTTTCCTAAACAAACCACAAAAACAATGCTAGCACAAAGTAGACTTATTTAGAAACTATCTACAATTAATTTTAAGCCAAAAATCTGGTTTACACATTATGCTAAGCCATGATACAGTGTATCTGTTCTGAAAGGGAGGGAGCTTAGTTAATATGGAACACACCATTACCTACCACTATTATAAACATAATCATAATAACTGCTACGATTATACTTATTCCTGTTTTATTGCTATTATTGACTGCATTTTTTTCTTTCAGAGAGAAGAAAATTGAAGAGTGGATGCTTACACTGCACAAATTCTTGGTCATACACCTAAATTGAAATTATGGCTTACTATTATATGCAAGCCCTATGCATGTCTCTTCATTTTCTTCCTTTGCAGGTGAAAAAATTAATATAGATCAATTATAAATCATTTAGGATAATTTAACAGTAATGAGCAGATTTAATTAGTTGCAACTAGAAACTAAAACAAAGCAAACTAAATTGTCCTATGGTTCTCAGACCCCGTATTTTTGGAAAATGACAAAAATGAAAGCTGAAAAATAAGGTGAGCTTTGCTTGGCTATTGTATTAGATATTTAATACTGGGTTTCCATTTTAGAAATCTTAAGTAAAAGTAGATACTTTTGGAACCATGTGCTGTAAGAGAGAATCAATCTCTATCACTGATGATACCTAGCCATCATAGGATGCAAACTATTTGCCTTACAATCAAATGTGTCTGAAGTGTCCACAGGAAAACTAGGCAAATATTGAAGGAAGCATCTAAAAAGGGACTTAATATAAACCGCTAGACGAATATGAACAAAATTAATAGGAGCGCTCCTTATAACTTTCCCAAAGAGCCAACATTTTTCTGTCTGTTCCAAAAACTTTTGAATATGTAAAGGATCTAGAATTCAAATGATCCATTCTCCACACCTATTTAAATTATTTTCAAAAACTGAGAAAGAAGAAAAATAAGGAGACACTTCTATTTAATTATTCTGGCAGAATTAACATTTTCTTTTACTGAATCCTTAGGCCATAACTATCTTCAGTGGCGATTAGGAAACTGTTTTCTGTAGAATTCTACAGTGCAATTATTGAAACAATATATAACCACAAATAAAGAAATTGGAAAGATTTCCAAGAAAAATCTTATAAAAAGGTATCCATTCCTAAACCATTTGGTCTCACCTTCTGAATGTTTGTCTACAATACCCTTAACCTCTCTCTCAATATTCATGTTTCTAGGATTCAGTTGCCACCTTTATTCTCTATTGTTTTTCCTCATTGGTATTCAGGAGATGTACCAAAATGATGTTGCTTTAGGCAAGCAATTATATCTCAATCTCCACTAGTGAATCCTAACAATTCTCTTCAATGCTGTTCAGAAAATCAGAACATTGGTATTCCAAATAGAACCCTCAAGCACTACAATTCTCTTTTATTGGTTGAAATGAGCCACGGTACATGCACTTATAACGTCTGTCAGTATTTAAAAAAACACAGAATTTCTACTTTGTACTTTCATGTACAAAGACATTTGAAACTAAATCAACATACTGAATAAAATAGATGTAGGAAAAGCTGCTATTTTTAATTCCTGTCAACTATTACCAGTTTAAAATGCAGCAAGATAAGGAATGTTTTCTTATCTCTTTCAAAATAGTACTTTTTTCTATGGGATTTCTGTATGAAATTTGGGAAATTTCATTCTACTCCTATGGTATAATAAATTTTTACTGTAACGTTTCTAGCTATGATTTGCATATTTAATTCATTTTATATAGTTATTATTCAAGTTTCACAAAACATTTTAACTAAAAGAACAAAAAAGTTGTTTTGACACTTAAAAATGTGTATCTTAACACCTATGTCTGATGCATTGGACTAGTTTAATAATAATATTAACAATATATTTTCTACTTCTAAATTGCCTGAAAACTAATAATGTAATATTTAGTAATTAAACAAGTAACTGATATAATAGGGATTCCCTGCGATTAGAATTCTGGGAACCAGAGGTAGTCCTTGAGTTATGACTGTAATGGAGCCTGCCCATAATAGTTGTTAAGTTATAATGTAAATAATGTTGTAAATATAATATTGTTTTTTACGATGGTTGTTTAACCACCTTTGCAATTGTTAGACAAATGCTGCGGCTGTTAAGCAAACCAATGGTCACTATGGTATGATTTTGACAAAAAAAAATGAAGTAATTACTGCTTTTTAGAAACTGTTGTAAAATCTGGTTACACAACCTTAGGACACAGCAAATGGCTATAAATGCAACTGTGTTGCTGAGCTATTTTCTTCTTGTATCTTACTTGCTAATGGTTCTAATGATAGTAGAAATAAGGAAAGATTTCTTTATTGAACACAGAGTTTAGCAGTCATATCAGGCAGTTGACAGTCTCTGAGCAGGCAGGACAGATGTTTGCATCCTTTTAAGCTTCCTTTAATTCCTTCATTCATAATTCCTTCAACTCTTTTTTTTATGGCAGGAATGGGAACTTTTCCATGAAGAAAAGTCTTCAGCTTCCTTTTCTCATTCTTCCCTTCCTTTCTATTGGTACTTGAATTTTTAGTTTCTCAGCATTTTTGCCTTCCAGCCTAGGTAATTCTCCCAAATTAGGCAGAAACTTTCTACCATTAGCAGATGGTTAACCAATAGTAACTTCATCAAAATGAGAAATAGTTTTATACTATAATTTTGAAAAGAAATTACATCCAAGTGTACTTTTTTGCACAGGTTTACATGCTGCCATTGCTCAGCAATTATTTTGGAAGGCTGGATTTGTCAGAAAAAGTGAATAAAAAGTTCACTCTTCTATACTGAACAATCACACAAAATGTGTTACTTTATTTCTGAAACATGTAAAAATGCATCAAAATACAAAAGTCAAAAAAGGTGCAAAGATGGAGGTATTCCTCAAGCTAACAATTGTCTCTCAAGTCTAATAGAATACATGTATAGTTTACATTGGCTATTTTAATAAGGCAAAAAAGTAGCACAAGTGAGCATCACAAATTCTAATGTTCCCTCTACAAAGTATAACTTTTTATGTGATTTTTCCTTCTAATTTTTGTCACAGGTAGACCTCGCTTACCGACTGCCTTGTTTGGTGGCCATTTGAAGTTATGATCTCATATTTATGACCATGCAGTATCCCCACCATCATGTAATCACCATTCGGCCACTTCACCAACAGGCATTTACAGCCATTGCAGCATCCCATAGTTATTTTATTAGTGCTACACAATCGGCTTGCAACAAACAGAATCAATTGGTGAAAGCAGCAATGAAATTGGAAGTTACGGTTATGTGTTATCTTGCATTGCAACCATGCCTGATTTGTTTAATGACCCATGGCAGAAGTGAGATCATAAACCTATTGCAGTCATGTGATGTTTCACTTAGTGACTGTGAGGTTTAATAATAGATCTGCCAATCCCAACTGTGGTCACTAAGCAAAGATTACCCTTATATACATTGTATAAATAGTCTCTATGTATACAGAATCATTTCTATACGACAGACTGTTAACACTGGATTTACTGCCAATGAATGTTTACCGTTAAATTATCTAGGAAAGTCAAACAATATATTCTGCTCAGTGTAACTGAGAGGAAAATAATCAATGCTGTGTGCTATCAAAAACTGGCACAGAACACAATGGCTATGATAAGCTTTCTGGGAGGGTCAGTCACCGTGGTTTCTGTTAAACGTTGAACCATGATAGTGAGACCAAGAAACTGAGAGGTTATCAAAAACTGCCTTAATTTTAAAATTGCTACAGACTGCCTGAATCAACAATTTTCTTGTGGAAACCGTTACCTTCAAGTCAGAGACTTTATATATCCAAGCTATATCCAATTTAATTTCAAATTAGGCTATCACATTCTCAGAGCTAAACTGGGAAGCAAAGCATATATAAAAGACCTAAGAACAGGCATGGTAGAGCTGTCAATTTTGACTCATTCATTAAAAAAATACGCAAAATTTGGTAAATTCTTATTAAAAAGGAAAGTCATTCTCATTTATTTCTGTTTTGGTAACCTTGGACTATATTCTGCAGTGTAATCCCAAGTGGAGTATTCATTATTTCTTTATTTCATCCCACAGATTTCCACACCTATTTAATCTCTCTCTTGCTTGCTGGCTCTCTTTCTCCCTCAGGGATTCTGTCTTTGGAATACAGCCAGAAATTTCAACATCAAAAAATCAATGAAGGAAAATAAGCCCATCAAAAAAATTGTAATATGTTGAAGCAGCATCCACACAAAGTAGAATTCATTTCCAGAGTGGAAGCTTAGCGGCCTCACTTCTTCCTGAAATCAGCAACTGAGCATAGGAGGGATAAAGCCAGTAATGGGGATAGGAAGATTTAAATGGGGATAGGAAGATTTAAAAAATAATGAATATTTTGGTTACCATGACAACCATGACAGCTCTCTTCTTTGGCAGAATTCCGACAGTAAGTGAACTGCTTCCTCCCCCATCCCCATCCATCTTTTCCTTCAAGTGAATATCCTTCAGAAACACACATCAATTCTAAATTCCAAAGATGCTTCCTGCTATTTTCTGCTTTTTTTCTAGTCATTTATATATCAATGCCTTAGAATATCGGTTTAATCGGGCATGTTATCATCTCTAAACTAGTTTCAACATTAAGTTTTGCTTAAGCAAAAGACAAAGGAAAGAAAAGGAAAATTCAAACACATTTTGAAAGATGCATTCTAAGAGAGAATTTCAGTTTTAACAAAATCAAACTGTTGCTTAACAGATAGCAATAGTCTTTCCTAAAGAAGAAAGTTTACAAAAATTTAATACTATTAATAACTAATTACCGTAATACTGACAGGGATTTGGTGTTTGAGTGCTTATACTTTGTAACTGAATCCAAATCTGTTTAAATTGTAAGTTTAACCTCACAATGATTAGAAAGAAAGATAAATGGTATCATCTCCTGACTACAATAGAATTGTTCATATAGCTACATGCTTAACCAATTCTCATAACACCTTTGGGCATGCTAATTTTACACCAAGCCTTTTATGCAAGTTTTTTGAAAGCCTAAGTTAAAAATTATAGAATGGAAGCACCTTAAAATTTACAAAAGACTTTATCAAACTAATTGTGTTAGTTTTAGGCAATAATTCAAATATTTTTGAATAAAAAGCAGCCTTTGGTGATATTGCAATGGTGAGGAAATGGCAATGTAAAGATCCAAAATGTCAGCCAAACTCACCACATCTCAGTAATAAGAGAAATTCACAATCATTATTTTTAGCCAGAATAATAAAAAGTAAAGAATTATGAAAGTTACCAGGTTACATAAAATGGGAACGTACCATTTCCCTCTCTAAGGCAATATGTCAACTAATGAGATATGCCTCCTTTGCTGCTGTCACTGCCCTTTTGAAATGAGCCCCCCCACACTTCTGTGCAGATGGCTCGACCCTATTAGCCTTTCACAGAGCCATGAAGACTTGACTTTCCTTCTGAGCATTGAGATAATTGAGAATTCCACTGAGAAAATGTCTGTCATGCTCAACTATGTGGATATGTATAATCATGTTTCACTATTTTGATTTATATTAGTTTTGACTTTGACTTGTGGATGCAACCAAGAGTCATCTGATCAGTTGGGGGGTCTTCAAATTTCTTTAAATAAATGAATTCTGATACGATAATTATTTACCGGTACTGCTTACATTTGTTTTATATTGGAATATAAAATATTTGTTTTGAAGATGTAGTAGATTATAATGGAGAAATGTGGCCATTAGAGAAATCAGACTACTTATTTTCTTGAGGTCTGATAAAATCCAAGCACACGAAGAGTGAATATTGGTCATTTGCTTGTACAAAGAGACAAGTGAAAATTTTATTTCATAGAAAAAAATATTTCACATGCTCTATCTTTGCCATTTATTATCCTATGTTAAATAATTTCTAATTCATGTTCATCTTTGCTGACTGTAATTTTATTATGTCTTGAAAACATTTCCTCTATTTTCTTTTTATTAGAATGTTCAAGTATTATATAACCATTTATACAACTCTGGAATTATTTCTTTGTTCTGGGTTGTTTCCAGAATTCCAAATAACTCTAACTATATAAAAAAATCTTCTCAGTAGCTCATAAACAGGCTAGGCAAAGAAAGAAAAAAGCAAAGAAGGGGATGCAGATATTTAAAACTGTCTTCTTTATCTAATCATAGAATTTTTTTCTAATCATTTTTCATACTTTACTTTGGCTGACTAAATAACTAGATACTTTCAGTATCTAGTTAACCCAAAAGTAAAGTTTTACTAAAACAAATGAAACTTACTTCTGGGTAGACCTGTATAAAAATGTATTGCCTATGAATTTGGTACAAGATGGCTGAAAACAGTTTTTTTAAAGCCTAAATACTACTCAGAAATAATCTGCCATACCAGGAATATCTCTCTCTCTTTCTTGACATACTGTACATATTATTCTCACTGAATAAACAAGTCTTACAAACCCTTTCCCTACATTTTTCCATGATCTTTCTGAAGACAAGGGTTCTTCAGAGTGTGCTGCATTAGGCACCAGTGTTTTATGTTTCTGGAAGTAAGGAAAAAGTAGGATAGTTCCTTTTAAAGCCGGATATATGCCTTCAAGCAGCAGCATCCACCATTCCCTTCCACCTTGGCTTTTCCTCAAGGAAAACTTTTTTCAATATTGTTAATTTTGATGCAAGTGTAATGCTAATATCCTCGAATTTGCATGTAAACATTTGGATTTTACTATGATGTTTCAAGTGTTGATTCTTCTTCACTATCATCAAATTGGGAAGAAGATCTAGGTTTCCATATAAAGCCTGATGTTTATCTTAAAAATTATAAAAAATATAAGTCAACTGAAGAAAATTAGAAGTTTACTGGGGTGAAAATAATAGAACAAAGTTGGCAGTTTTTCTATTCTTACATATAAGTGAAATATGTGCAAAAGTGAATAAATTAGTATATATTTTAGAATAGTATTAAACCTCTTGACTGGAGTAACAGTTGAAAGAGGTGGGGTTGGGGGAAGATAAAGATGCTATAACTGCCTAAAGTACTAAGTGCTTTATTCTTCTGCAAAAACAACAAAAGGAAATCACTGTGGTTTCCACAGAGATGTGGGAACACAATGGTTCAGAGATCTCAGTCTGTAGATTAATAATTTAAAAGCAATTTCTTATCATTTTGCATATATTTCTGTTTTGGGCTGTGTGTGTTTGTGTGCCTGTGTATGTGTATATGTATGTGTGATCAATAGGTACTTTTCTACAACTGGTTATTTTTCTTCACATTCATCAGACAATGATATATTTTAGCTTCAGGCAGTAGGTTAGTGTACTGGTATCGGAAGGGTAGTAATTACTACATACGTCTTGAAATATTATAGATTCTATGAGCTAAACTGTCTTTGTTTATAATAAAAATACATTTGCATTAATCTTAAGAGACGTTTAAAAATGGCACTGACTGTATAAACAGAGCAATTGATTTAATTGGAAACAATTAGAATCAATTTACAGGCATAACAGATTTAAAACTAATTTTATAATTCCTCTTGCATGTATGTTTATGGTACTTGCATTCTTATTTCATATTATGGAACCAAGGATGCTTGTCTTCTCTGTCACAGCTCCTATCCTCTGGAATAGCACCCACTACATGATAGGTATGGCACCCACTCTCTTAAGAATCCAGAAGGCTTTTTAAGCCCTGGCTCTGTATCTAAGACTAGGATTTGATTGTTTGTGAAGAGCCTATTGTGTTCTTCTATTATTGTAGCTGGGTTGTTTTTGGTCCAAGCTCTTATGTTTGAAGTTCTGTTTTTAACTGTTTTAATTTTGATATGTTGTAAGTCACACAAAGTCTTTTGGACTAGGCAAACAATAAATTTAATAAATGAAGTAGATGATGATAATGATATCTTTCCTATAATTCAAATTTTGGCAAACTCCTTTGAAAAGAAAATGGTCTTTTTATATAAATTGTGGGTGTGTGGGTGTATTACTGCATGTGCGTGTTTATGCATCATGCACCTGATAGTACTATAGAAAAACTATGCACTAATTTGGAAGATAGGAACTGAAATGATATCATTACCTAGAATTATAATAAAAATACAGTTGTTTTAATAAGTGAGTACAGAGGATTCACTTATTTCTGCTACTTAGTTCATTAAGTTCCATAGCAGAATGGAAAAAAATAACTAAATTTATTTTACTCAAACTATCCAGTAGAAATTCTTGAAATTTACTATAAATGTCTTAAATCGTTCCCAGTCAATGACTATTTGTTCAGCAATACTCTGAAGTTATAATAAAGCTGAACAAGTAGACTTACTACCAGTCTTAGAAGCTGCAATTGTTACAGTATCCCTGTGGTCACATGATCATAATTAGGGGGCTCACAATTATGATGGTCACAGCATCTCGCAATTACTGGATCACCATTTGTGACCTCCACTATCGGCTTCTGAGAAGCAGTCATTGGGAAAGCCAGCAGGGGATCACAAATGGCAATCACATGATGTTTCACCCAACAACTAAAACTGGAACTGCTGTCATAAACTGGTGTAGTCATTTAGCCTTGCTTAGCAATGGAGTTCCCAATTCCAACTGCCATTATTAACCAAGGACTACTTGTGACTCATAAATACACACTGTCAACTAGTCTATCAAATCTTGTGCTGGAAATGACCCCAGTAAAGTTAAATAAGTAATTCTGAGAAATCTCAAATAAGCTGGCACTTAAAAACAGAGACCCTGAATTTATAAGCAAAGACTCCAAAATTATACCTTTGTGGGTGCTGTAAAGGGCTGCAAATGTCACCATAAAAAATGTGGTGGAGTATTTCCCAGCATTAACCAGATGGGGAAAGGCCCGTTTAGTATCACGGTATCGGCGCAGGCACTGGACAAATCTCAGCCAAGCAGGAATGCACTGAACAACTGCACGCACACCATAAGCATAGGTGTTGCAAATATGAACGCCTATAAAAAAAAACTTTCAAAAGGTAAGAAATCTCTAGGAAAATGATATTGTAAATTACAGATGAACAATTCCAGTTAACATTCAACAATATAAATCAAATACTTTAAAGTTCCCAGGCATACATAACATATGTGTGTTGAGAGATAAGGGAATATTGGAAAATGAAAACTTAGCAAATAAATACAATTCTTTATTTCCATCCCACTCCATTCCCAGTAAAAGAGATAATGAATATCTATATACTAACTATTACTAAACTCTCCTTGACATGATCTTTAACTAAGTGAAAGAGAGCATCATAAATTAACAATTTTTTAACCAAAATACCTCAAATGGGCTAATTTACAGAATGTGTCCAAAATTCAGGATCCATTACTCCCAAGGGAATTAAATATGGGAAAGTTAGGCTGCTCAAGGTTGCTTCAGTGATACTGGCTGTTGCTGCACTGCTGGACTGCTATACTGAGGTCACATAATTTTCATTTCCAATGTTTTGTGACAATTTTCTAGCTAATCTCAAAATCCCCCATTCCCTCCCTCATTGAGGAGCAGAAGAGGGAAGGAAAGAGGAGGGAAGAATTCTGATGAATTCTGAAGAAGATTCCCATAAGGAAGCTCAATGGGGAAGCTGGCAGGAACTCAGAAGTCACTCCTGCTCCCAGTACTTTTTTGCCAGCCCTGGGTCATTCTGTTTCTCCATTTAGGTAAGGAAATATCTCTCAAACAATGACCCAAAGGGGAAGAGGTTGTCTAGTGTATAATGAATGTGACTGTATTGTTGCATTGAATAAATAAAGCTCAAATTTGTCTCAAACACACAGTACACACCAATTTATATGGCAGTTACCAAATCTCTTCTCACTGACATACCTGGATCTTCCAGCAATGCATCTTTAGCTTTCCACTGGAGCTCAAAACTATAGAAACAGATCATGTATTCAAGGTCCATAAGTATTACAGCCAGACTATTAAGCTGGTCAGCGAGCCAAAAATCTGCAAAACCCACCTTATGGAAGGGGGCAGTGAATACCCGAAACTACAAAAAAATAAAAAAAATAAAAATTCAAATATAACATTGTAAAACTCAGACCCTGAAAGTTGAAACATTTTCTCTTAAATGGTAAAATTGCATTACAGAAATTATTCTATTAATTTTACAAGGCAGATGTAGAAACTAAAGGACTTCTCAGTGCAATTCTATGTAAATAGCATCAGTGGTGGATTGTTACTGGTTCGCTCCGAACCGGTAGCGGCGGCAGTGTGAGGCTCTGCCCACCCTCCTGGACGTCTCTGTGCATGCACAGAAGCTTCTGCACATGCGCAGAAGTGTCAAGCGCCCGCGCGCAAACCAGTAGCAAACAAAATTGAAACCCACTACTGAATAGCATGTCTAATTATTTTAAGCTCATTTTGTCCTAATGCACAGAATGCAACAATCCAATGTCCTAGTTGTTTTGAACTTAAAACTCCCACTAGTTTAGTATGTATGACCACAGATAGTAGACTGAGGGAGGTGATGTATCTAACTTTAAAGAGCTTTGATCACTTTCACTATTTACTAATTTTTTTAAAAAATAGAAAGTTTGCAGATAATATTGGACTGGGAATTTGTATTTAAATCTTGTTTTACATTTATTATAATAGGCATTCAAATTAAAACTGTATTATAATTGAGAGTTTTGTAATTAATTTCAATAGGGAAACGGTTTAGTAATACTACAGCATTAGTTGACATTAACAATTTTATAAATAGAGTTCTTTTTAAGTTGCATATCTCCAAGCATCAAGTTTAGGAAAACTATTTAGTACTAAAGATGACAGCGGTGGAAATGTTTTTGCACACTATTGCAACCATAGTGGAAGAAATAGTAAAAACAGATGCTTTTCCATCTCAGTCGATTCTGCCTTCAGCTATGTGTTTCTCAAACTAGGCCATTTCATGCTCCATTTATCTTAGATTATAGTTCTTCCTGCATGGTTAGTTAGAACATCAGCATCCAAATGCTAAAATGGCAACACCAAGATCTATACAATACAAACAAGCAGAGGATAGAGGATCATTTATTGGATTTTTATCCCACGTCTTACTTTGTAAGCAACTCAAGATAGCAAAAATACATTATTTCCTCCTCCTCCTATTTTCTCCACAACAACAACCCTGTGAGGTGAGTTGGACTGACAGAGAGTGACTGGCCCAAAGTTATCCAGCCAGCTTTCATGCCTGAAATGGGATTTGCTGCTGATATTTTAGATACCTCATATATCTTTTAGATTCCTCCAGTCATAAACTAGACACATTTTGCCAAAATATAATTACAATGAATTTTATTCAGAAATTCTGGCATTTGTGCTATTTGGTAACAATCATTCTTTTCAAAGTATATACAGGTTTAACCTATGGAAATCTTATAGAAATAACAGGGAGTTGATTTACATATAAACCACATGAAATGAGGCAACAACAGCTTAAAACAGCCTAATGCTTGGAAAATATACATTTTTTTAGGAATCCAGAACCTTAGCTAGTTGAATCAAATTCAGAATGAAAAGGAACAGAATATTCATGATGAATGATCAAACATTGTAGTCATTCAGTCTGTACATTTATATACAAATTAAGCTACATTGTACACCATTTTCAATTTTGTAATTGTAAATAACAACTGATGATTTCATAATTCTCCTTATTCAATCGTCTCTTCTTCTGCCTCTTATATATGGGTTTTCCTGAGCTACCAGTTGCATCAAATTTCAGTTCCCCACTGATTTCAAATCAGCTTATCTCAGTATGAATGTTACTTAACAATGTTATGAATATTAAGCTAGAGTTCAGTTATTCATTCTAGAATTCTGCTCTTTAAGGAGCTGAGTCAAACTCTACAAGAGAATGAGTGAGCAAAGCAGCACTCTCAATGTTGGAAATATAGGATACAGTAGAATGGAACGATACTTGAAGCAGCAATGAGAAGTCATATCTATTACAGACGTTTATATTTTGGATATAAGAACAAAATACAATGGTTACATTTTTATGATCAAGACACAATTATTCAAAGAGTAACACTGACAATGAGATGGTTATGAAATGCCAGTGTACATTGTAATCACTTACATTAAAAAGTGTAGAATGTAAAGTAGAAGAATTCACAGTACATCTGACCCGTTGTTATCCAAAATGATACTTATTTCAGCAATGGAGATGGAACTACTATATTCCAAAAATAATGTAATGATTTTGCTATCAAACACATAGTTGTGGGACTTCAGTCACAAATTTTCTAACTGTCAACTTAGCATTTGCTGTTCATTATAAGGATATCACTGACTAAATTTAATGTACAAATTGCCTATGGATAAGCAATGGAACTAGCCCATTTAACTAAATCTAAGAATATTTAATTATAATATTTTTGAAGGGAAGAGTGGTGAGATTGTCAGTTGCTGATGGATTTTAGCTAGATCTTGACTTACCAAGAGTTTAAGCAGCCAAAATCGAGACTTGTAGTAAAAGGTTTTTGTGGGATTGATAAGGAACAGCAGCATAAATCCATACAAGATAAGTGGGTTTGCCTGCATAGGAAATCCAGTGCTATCTCCATATATGCATGCCAGCAGACTCAGACACCAAAGCATTCCAAGGAATCCAGCAATCTAGAAAAATTACATTCTTTAAAAATGCAAATTTAGCAGTTATGTGCAAATAAGGCAGGACACAATATATATCAGGAATATATTACTTCAGTATTACATTACTTATTATTTCAGCTCCAACTCAAATTCTAAGTTTAAGTTTTAAACTCATATCATTCAGGAACGAAGTATATTTATTTATTAAATGTATATGTCACCCATCTCACTTCTCACTGTTGCCACCTATCTTATTCCTTTTTTAAAAAAACTTTAAAATATTTTTATTTATACATCCATTCAAATACTTTTCCTTATAAACTTTCTACAGGGAGTGTGTTCTTTAAGCAATTTTCACATTTGTTTAATATGTAATTCCAAAGAAAAAGTTTCCGTGATGGTTGTGTTCTGTGTACTTTGTGTGTTTAGAGCTCAACACATAACATAACACAAAAGGTCACAGTCAGTCCATATGAGATTCCAATATGACATTTAGAGTTTTCAGATGTTGGCCACCCTCTTGAGGCTGAAGTCAGGGCATCTGTAGAAAGGAGTGACTGGAGGTTTAGGTTACTGCAATTGGCATCTGTCAGTTTTTCAGTGTTGTCCTCCCAATTAATATGTAATCTTGTGACTCTGGGTTTAGATGCCAAAATATTCCTCTGGAGCTTAGAAAAGTCTGGCTTTATTCGAGGGTTTTCTCTCAATTCTGTTTCAGTATATTCATTGTTTACATAATACCCAACTCTGATAAAGTCTTGACCTCTGTAAGTACAGGTTATTAAGACAACCATTACACCTACAGCATCTGCATCAGGAATAAATCCTGGATTAGAAGCATCTGCCTGAAATACAAACATGTGTCTTCCTGCAGGAACAGGGCCTACTAAAACTGAATCTAAAACTTGATCGTATTCCTCACTTTCTGCTGAGCCCACATAAATGATTTTCCATTCCAAATCTTCGGAGAGGTCCTCTTTGGACTAGAAGGTGATTTCAAACTGGAAGGGGTTGTAGAAAGGCGAAGGGTTGTCCAGCACCACAACGTTGTTCATCTGAACCTTTGCCATATTGGGCGGGGAAAGGGGGGGAGGAAGCGTGGGGAAGAGAACCCGCAAACGATAGTCGGAGTGTGTTCCTCCTGCTGCCTGAGAAAGTGCCACCACATATCTTATTCCTAAATCAACTCTATAAGTGGTTCTCAACTTATGATTGATCTCTTAGTGATCATTCAAAGTTACAGCAGATGTCTCCAGTTCAATTATCACATTTTGGGCACTTGGCAACTGGTCCACATTTATGACCCTTTGCAGTATACCACAATTTTCAGCATTTTTTGCCAGAAACTGGCATTTACTTCTGGTTTCTGGCAAAAAATGCCCATTGGCTAAAATGGGTTCATTTAACAACCACAGTGTTCTCTTAATGGCCACTACAAAAAAGGTTGTAAAATTGGGCAGTCCCATGGCAACTCACTTAACAACTGCCATGATTTACTACCATAATTTCAGCTCAAATACAGTAGTAAATTGAGGATTACATGTGTATCAAAAATGACTTCATCCACCGATACTAACACAATTTAATAACAATTCTCTTCCATTTAAATTTCAGTAGATGAGTGCAGGATGTTTTAGATTAAAGTAATAAGTGTATCTATAGAATGCCCTTTCAAGTAAGTATTAGCTCATTTCACTTCTGCTGATATAAAGACCTTTTTAAAAAGGAATTTTAATGGGAATCCATTAAAATATTTAATATTTTCAAAACAGAAAGGGAGGACAGTAATAACATTTCTATTATTATACTGTAAGCCATCCAAAGTCATTGGATACAATATGGCCAGCAGATAAATTTTACATATAAATAAATAAACAATTTTCAGTCATAGCCAATATTTAAATTATAGCATCATTTAACACAAAAACTTGTATGGGTAGAATTCTGTGGTCAGATGCTGAATTACCTAGTCAGTATGGCCAGTGATGTGAGATGCTTCCATTTTAAAGAAAAATCTTAAGAAAAAAACTTCCCAATAATTAAAACAATATACACATTCAGTTAGAATCTGTGCAATTGAATTTATGAGGTTCTGCTTTTCAAAATAAGTACAGGAGCATGTAAAACTCCATGAACTATAGAACTTACCTCAAAAAGATGCTGATGGGATAAATTACTGCGGGGATTGAGCTCAAAGATGAGAACATGATTCACTCCAGCTTGCCTCCAGCCATATGTGTTAATGCCAAGGAGAAAAAGGAATTCTATCAGAAGAAAGCCCCCTCGATAGATTCTTATCAGTGGCCACACATTTGATCCTTTCATTTTAAACACACCTATCAAGTAAAAGATGCAAATCAATCATATACAAAACGAACAACCTAGAAGAAATAACTAAGCAACTATTTCTTTATAATAAAGGACATATTATTTTCTCTGTATTTAAAATTCTGCAATAAATGACATTTAAAAGGCACATTTGCTTAATTTCACCAGTTATGTTCCCTTAATGATCAGGACAGAGAGTCAGCTGATTCTCCATATTTGCTGAACTACATTTCCCAGCAGGTTGGCCCAACCTGTGAAACTGTGATGAATGCTGGGAATTATATTTCAGTAATATGTAGAAAGTTTCAGCAGGTAGCAACACTTGGCTGATCTTGTCTGAATTTAGAAGGTAAATAGGAGCAGGCCTTGGTGCTATGATGGGAAATCACCAGGGAACACCAGGGTAACAGTAGTAGCAAACCATTTCCATATTGTTGGAAGAAATTAGCATAGTTGTGTCTGTGATTGTGCTTGAAGTCTTCTTTATCTTGTGATGCACCTTTACCTAGGTGTACATAGAGCAAGTTTCATTACCTCAATAGAAACTTGAAGGTGACTCAGACATGATTTTTCTGTTTTCATTTTACTACAATATATACAATAGTTCTAGCTGCCATGCATAAACAAAATGCTTTATATGGCCATTTCAATGCAACTGCCAGCATCAGCACAAGGATATAAACGTTCTTTCCCTTTGATGTTCCCTAGCAGTTGATACTGAGAAGCATGTAACCTTTGAAGACAGACATTCCATACAATCCACATCATTAGTTGCTACGGATATAGTCTATCTACTTTTATAGCCAACCAAGATAATTCCTATTACTATCATATGGCAGTAAATCGAAGCTTGTTTATTTATATTCCACCTTTATTATTTTTATAAATAACTCAAGGCAGTAAACATACCTAATACTCATTCCTCCTCCTATTTTCCTCACAACAACAAACCTGTGAGGTAGATTTGGCTGAGAGTGAGTGACTGGCCCAAAGTCATCCAGCTGATTTTCATGCCTAAAGTGGGACTACAATTCACAGTCTCCCAGTTTCTAATCTCATGCCTTAACCAGTAAACCAAATTGGCTCTCAATATGCATTTCTACCTAATAATCTGTTTTTCTTTGATGACCTCAAGTTGTGACATTATGAGAGAGAAAACTGCTTGCTCCCTTTCTTTATATCATTTATGTATTTACTTATTTATCAATCACCACATCCCATATGGACTTATTGCCATCAATAACAACAGCAACTACATTATTTAAAAATAATACACATGCTGAGGTTCATAGCTAAATGCTCCTAATTTATTTAGTTAACATATCAATGATTTAATTACAAAACTATACTATACAAAGTGATTTAGTGATTGATTGAAGTTTTTTTACTAGGTGAAGCATATACTTAAAGTAAAGCAAATGCAACAATGCAGGAGGGACAAGTGATAATGTGAATTTATTGGGACAAAAAAGGGTTAAAAAGAGCATGATCTCAGAAAAATCTAAGAATTTTTTTTTTATTTTTGTTTTCAAAGAACAAGCTTAGCAAGTAAACTAAAGCAAAATATTTGGGATAATAGTTAAAAATGCTATTCTGGCAAGAGAATGTTCTGCTTTTGTCAGCTGGCAGTGACTATGTATCTTATAGTTCCTGGAAATATCTGAAATAAAGATATAATAAATAACTTGATAATTGCCCTAAAATTATCTTGGCAATTTTGGACAATTTCCAGGAAATCATGTGACAATGTGCAGCATATTATATTCGCTCTAATTCCTATCACTACCAGTCATCGTGGCCCATAGCAAGGAGTTGTGTTAGTCAAAACATCTACAGGATACCAGGAGTTTAATTCTTAAAACTTTGCTTATAACTGCAACACACATCTTGCCAGAAATAGTATTCTACATCTTAGGTATGGTAAAAGGATAGTAGAGTATGCCTAATAAAGCTACTCTTGTTTTTTAAGTTATTTAAACTCTAATTATTCTAGTCAGGGGTGTCAAACTCATGGCCCGTGGGCTGGATGCGTCACGTGCTGGCTATGCTCACCCCCATTTTAGTGAAGGGGGAAAAGTCATAATATATCACGTGACAACGTGATGCTGCAAGTTTGACACCCCTGTTCTAGATTCATTTAAGCTATTTTATTTTCCTTTTCTATCTTATCTATTCTTTGCAATAGAGCTTATCAAAAATTTACTTTTGAACAAGCACTCACATGATTGCTATCTATGGTAAATAGTAAGAACCCCAGAGATTTTGTTCAGAACTAAATCATGCAAGACAACTTCCCGTATTTCCTTATTTGGTTTCCAAGAGGAAGTAGAAGAAATTCTTTTCTGCTATTTCTCTTTATAAGCTTTTATTTCTCCACGAGCCCCTGAAAAACAGTCTTTATACTCTTCTCAGTTTTTAAAAAAGCAGGTATAAGTGAGAAGATTGCTAAACAGCTGAATTAATTAGTGCATTGTAGATTTCTCATGACTGGCATAAGCTATCCCTTGAACCATTTAATTCTAGTTCAGTCAGAAAATTTTAAACAGTAGTAAAAAGTAATTGAACTTCTGTATTTCTACATTGCCAACTAAATTAAGACTCCATGAAAGATAAATGAACGTAATTCCAGCCTTGGAAAGGTAAGGAATATTTAGCAGCATGGGTACTGTATGTATGGTGATGATTATAAATTATAAAAAACAAAAGAACTGAGAACACTTCAAATTCTCTTCTAATGACTCTCTTTCAGCTTTTCAAATACAGTGGCAGACATAATTAGCAATTTGACAGTAGGAATACACTATCTTCTTTCAATTCTGCCAAAATATGGAAGGTAATCTCATGATAGAAAAATAAATCAAGAGGTTAAAAAAGGCAAAGTGTAAAATAGATAATTTCAAATATTTTTAAATATGAGTGCCAAGTTGTGGCACAGACAAAATGCTTATATATCTTATGTGATTATGATTTAGAACAGATCAAAAAATCAAAAGGAAAGCATTCTGTCACAAATCCTACATGGTGGCATCAAAATCTAATGCCAGATACAAATATTCTTAAAATGAATGGGAACAATGACCACACACACAAGAAATGGGAAACAAATGGGAAATTTTCCAAAGATATATAACATAGTCACATTTAATTTCAAAATAGGAACAAGATCCCTATGAGATTAATAATAAGACAATCAAATAAATCTAAATACTTGGTATTAATCTGAAACTGCTAGAATGCATATCATTGTAAAGGGGGGGGGGGGATCAGTCCCAGAGGATGCCAGCATACTTAATAAGCTGAACCAAAAAAGCTATAAAGACCCAGAAGTATTGTTTTGTAAAATTGATATCTTGCTAAAATGAAGAGAGAGAAATTATATGATCTAGTCAATAACAAAACAAGATGTGAATAAAGGAAAAAAAATATGCAGGCTTCAAAAATGATTCAGAAGAAGTGCTTCAAGATCTTAGACAGTATGTATCTGCTATTCAGTAAAACAACCCATTTCTAGGTTTCTGCATTAGCTTGGAAAAAAGATGTGATTTTTTTAACAGTTGTATTAATTTTAATGAGTAGATCCTTTAAAGGAGCAGCATCTTGTGAAACCCTGAATAATAGAGAGGTCATGGATTTACCAATGGTTCTAAACACTTCCCCAGAAACATTTTCAAGGAATGCACAACCCTTAAAAAGTTTTCTCTAGATATCAGATGCAGAAAACTAGGAACTACTTTGACAAGTTAAAGAATGAAAATCTATTGAAAAAGAGTCATTGCAGAGAACATGTTTCAATTGGATTCAGCAGATTTTAAACTAAAGACAAGTAACCTAAAATAACTTCTCTCACCCACCCAACAGATCTATATCCACTTCTCTTTTATCATTGCCTTGCCTCCTCTGTGCCCAAGATACCAAAATAGTACTTAAAACATACATTACCTGGGTTTGGGGGTCATAGTAAACATTAATCATTTTAAACCAGCCAACCCATTCTGGATTTGTAGGCAATTTGTAGATAAAAATCAGGAGGCAGAAACCATAACCAGGACAACCTTTGCTAAGGCATTGGCTGATACAATAGCTGTGCCCTGTTCTGGATTATGAAATTGGTTTATACTCTTTTCTATCTTTTGGGTAGCTACAAACTAATGGGACTGCCCTAAAACAAAAAGTTTCATCTGCTGAAAAACGCAATTGATCAGTTGCTAATGGACAAGATCAATTATAGCTGGATAACACATATACTATATTGAGGGATATCTCCATTGGCCTTCAAGTTCAATTCAAGATCTGGTTATTACCTATAATAACCCTTATTGGTTGGCCCTTGCTACTTCTGGGACCATCTGTTTAAAGCCAAATCTGCCTGTTCAATATAGGTTGATCAAGGAGAGCATGTTGTGAATCTTTTCATGAGATATTAAGGGGTGTAGGTATTGTCAGCTCCAAGAACAGGAGGGTTTCCACCTAGTTAATATCAAGAAAGATGGTCATTTGTAGAGAAGAGGGTAACCTATAATTGGGACCTGTTGTCTAGGACAAGAGTCTCTAACCTGTGGGCTGCGGTCCACTACCGGGCTGTGGTCCAATACCAGGCTGTGGTCTATTCGCAACCAGGATGCGTGACTGGTACACTGGCACACACATGTGCAGCCTCATTTGTGCGAGGAGTGTGCGCATGCACCCGTCGCTCACACAAATAAAGCTGTGTGCACGCATGTTCCTGCCCTTCACACAAAATCATCTCCTCTTCCACCCTCTAGCTCATGCCATGCCAGCCCGGAAAGGTTGGGGAACGCTGGTCTAGGACATGTCCAGTTTTAACACAGTTCATGAACGAATGATGATTTTATACTTTCCTAATGCTATATGTTGATATTAAATTTTAATATATTGTTTTAAGTTTTTTCATTTTAAGTTTTTTTTTTATAAACTATCTACAATATCTCAGGAAGTGTCATATAAACGGATTTATTATGGGGTATCTTTTAGGTGAAGAATCTCAAGGACTGGAGTCTTTTCTGATGAATTCATTGCTTTCTAATTTTATAACCAGTGTAAAATCAATAGTATTTTAGGGGGGGAAAGTATTTTCCATTTCTAACTACCTTCCATCTCCTATTTGTTTGTTGCTAAGGTTTATATTCCAGGAAGTCTTATTAATAAGTCCTAGCAACAGTTTCCAATTAGATGATAAGATTCCTGACTATTTGCCAAATTCAGTCTGTGAAGAAAGACAGGACAATCTTCCCCTCCTCTCACTTCAGAGAAAGCTTTTTACATTTTTCCTCTGCCTGCCTATTTTTTTCCTCTGCTAGGGATGAGTTTGCTCGCTTTGGTAACTCAATTTAGCTTACACTTTTTCAGTGGATCCTTATAGACTGTTTTCATTATTGGGATGCAACTTTTTAGAAGTGAGCCCAGGCAGATTGGTCTAAGTAGGGGTGTCAAACTCAAGGCCCAGGGGCCGGATTCAGCCTGCGGGATGCTTAGATCTGGCCCATGGGGCCACCCTGGAAACAGTGAAGGACTGGCCTGCAGTGCCTCTGCCAGCGAAAAGAGCTCAGGAAAGCCGCATGTGGCACTCCCGAGCTCCTTTTTCACTGGCTGACGGTTGCAGAAGCCTGTTGCAACCGAAAACAGAGCTCGGGAGCCTGTTTTCTCTGCCAGAGCGCTCGGGCCACCACAGGCGCCCTGACATGAGTGACATTAAGCTTGCCATGTCTACCCTGGTCTCCCGAGGTTGAACACAACCCTGATTCGGCCCTCAATGAAATCAAGTTTGACATCCCTGGTCTAAGGGCTTCCCTTCTCACTCCTTTCTATCACCCTCTGTTATTCCTAGGTGATTTTTTGAAAATACTAGTGTATCCACAAAAATGCTACTATTTCTATCTGAGAAATTT
Organism: Arizona elegans; assembly: GCA_022577455.1. Lineage (NCBI taxonomy): Eukaryota > Metazoa > Chordata > Lepidosauria > Squamata > Colubridae > Arizona > Arizona elegans. Next base: position 103,529,440 of record JAKOOJ010000002.1, on the reverse strand, counting down.
TGTACAGTACATCAAAACAACAAAAGAACAGAGAAATATCTTAAGGACAGTAAGCTGTCCTGTTATCTGCTTTGATCTCAAACATCTGAATGCAAATATTCTCTTTAGGTTAACAAGATTAGCTTCTATTGCTGAAGATCTGATTCAGGGAGATTCACATTACTGAAGGAAAATTTTATTCCATTGTTTCATAACTAGGTTTTGTAAAAAGCTATATGTAGATGTCTCCTGGATTTGCTGTAATCATATGAAAAACTGATAATTGTGGAATCTCACATAAATTATGTCCACTTATTTCAATACTGGTTATTTTGTTTTGTGTTGTTTTTATAATATGTCTATGACTGTAGCCTTGATTGTGTGGATCTTAGCCCCATAGATTTTAAATAGAACAAACAAAATTTGGCAACAAACTTTACCCCAAGGAATGAAATAGCTTGTTGTTTGGCAAATTAGTGCAGATAATGTTCACTAACTTAACACATATTGTCTATATATAACATATATCATATGCATTTTATATACGGGTAAAATATCAATCATGTTTTAACAACATTTGATCCTAATCAAAATTACTCTCCACCATTTGAATTGAGAGTTTACTGTATCAAACTCTGGATTAATCCAAAGGCCACTCACAATGCACTATTTACAACCAAATTTTACAAAGCTGTTTAGGAATGAGATTATGCTACAACATTGCAACCCTCATTTATACTACAATATGCTCTCAGCCATCAAAAGACTTGTGTTTTTCCACTTTCAAATTAGTAATTGAATACAAACACACAGATGGTTCTAAGGACATCCAGAATTGAAATAAGCAAACTACGCTAGTTTGAAAAGATAAATTAAAAAAAACATTTTAAAAGCCCATTTGCAGAGAGGAAATTGAAGATGTGTTATTTGAAAAACTGAATTATTACTTTAGGAAAACTATACTAAACATCCTTTACTTTTTTGAATATTATTTTTTAATTATTTTATAGTGATAAAATTTTTATATACTGCATTAAAAATTGCATTAGCAGGCTTTGGAAAGTTCATGTTCCCAATACAGAGGTAATATATGGAGTGACAGTTTCATATTGAAACCCAGGAGCAAGCCCACTCTGTTACTCTACAATTCAATGGCATCAGAAAGCTTTACCCCTCACATTTTTGAGAGAAAGGATTTCTTTTTTTATGCAATTCAGTTTAATAATTTGCATAAGTGATTGATGGGGGCAGGAATTTCTTACCCTACAGGAAAAAAATACTGATATACTCTTTCTTTTTTCCTTGTCTGTTCCTTCACCTCTCCTTATGGCAAAGAGATACACAATTTCTATATTGAACCCTTTATCTGCATCTTTTACCCAGCACTGCTGCTAACCTGTGAAGTAGCTTTCCCTGTCTCCTCTATTGCCTGGACTATATAGCCTGTGCAGGGGGCCCTATCCACCATTCCACCTTTTTTTGCTGCCTCTTAATCATGTCAATGAAGGTACTGCAAAGCATGTGGAAAACCTAGGAAGGGGCAGAGGAACATGGGTTACTCTTTTGTCGCCGCCGCAGTCCCCACAACATTGTGGTTTCCAGTTTATTTCTATTCAGGGAGCACAAGTTGAATTAATCTGATCCCCCTCCTCTTTTCATTGATGTAATTTCTACATCCATCTGGCACCCACCTGTCATGTCTTTGGCAATGCACAACTTGCACACCTGCTAGGAGCGGCCCTGCCTATATCCTATCTCTTCCTCTGTTTGTGTCTGCCTTCTTTACCTCTGTGACTGGTTTCTTAGGAGGCTTGCCAGGTTAATGCAAAAATAATACCGGATGCAAAAGCAGTGGCAGTTCCAGAGGGCATTTTTAAAAACATATTATGTTTTCTTTTCAAAGGAGAAGTAATCATGCCTGGAGGGCGCTAGACTTCTACGCAAAGCTCTAATCATCTGACATGATGAAGAGAGGCGATGGGAAGGGAGAATGAGTGCTGACTTATTTTATTGTGGCTGCCAGAGGAGAAATAGCACCAAAAGCAACTTTCAGTCTGCCATGCTGTTTGGTGTAGCCTTTAAGAACATTAAAGAAAAACTGATTTAAAGGCAAGGATAACTTTTTCTCTACCTGCCCCCCCCCCCCCCCCAACTCTATTAAATAAGAACAGCTATCTTCAAAATCAAATAAATAAAGGAGAGATTTCAGGAATTATATGAAAATTAATTCATATGAAAAAATATGATTTTATACATTGTTGTACATTATACATTATTATACATTTATAAACTTATAAGGCTGTATGGTGGTTTAAATTGACATATTATTATTTAATTATTAAAACTATATTCTATATTTATTTTCTGTGCAATCCTAATCCCAACAACAGCATTCACTTTATTCACGGAAGGTTGTGACATTCATTTTAAAAAGTTACAGTATTGCAAGTTTTGAGATTCTCTGGTTAAGCCTAGTTTACATTTGAGGTTTTAAAAGCTGCTGAATATTATGATATAACTCAGTTTCACTGTTTCTACAGGATCAATAATTCTGATTGAAAAAAAAGGTTATTCAAAATATTATTGTAAGCTTAATACTTTTATTAAGATTTTGAAGTGACTTGATTTAAAACTCATCCTATAGCAGTGATGGCGAACCTTTTCAGCACCAAGTGCCCAAAGTGGAACACGTGCGCATGCGTGTGCCGGCCACCTAGTCTTCAGGTTTCTGGAGCTCCGGCACACACAAAGTTTAGCTTGCCAGTGTGCATGCGCACGCCAGAAACCAGAAGAGCAGCTGGCGATGGCACGCATACCACAGAGAGGGCTCTGCGTGCCACCTCTGGCACACGTGCCACAGGTTCACCATCACGATCCTATGGTAATGTTAAAACTACAAACACACACAATCCTGAAAGCAAGTAAAGTTTACTTATTGAAAACTAACCTGAAAGTATGAGGGTGATATTCAGCACAATGAATATTCCACAGAATAACCCAACCCTGAAAGTAGTCCATGCTGGTGCAGGCTGTAGAGAGAACGGAATAGATTTTATTTTAAATATCTGTCTAAGATTTTAAAAGATTATGCTGATATTATCAAACTTACTGATATATCAGTTTGCAGGCAAACCAATGACTGAATTCCTTTCTGCCAATTTATATTCCTACTGTGCTTATTAATGAAAGTTAATCTTAGGCCTAAACTATATATGGTGAAGATTTATGACTAAATCTCCTGAATCTTACTTTTACTCAAAAGGACGACTATCATGCTGGCAAAGCAATATTGAGGAAGGAGATGTAGAGATTAATGCTTTCCTTCCACTGTAATTTTCTCTAAGGTTTGTGTCTGAGCTGCTGCTTGGTCTAGTGAGAAAAAAAAATGCAATAATTGGAGCAAATGGCAACATTTTTACGGCTGAAAATACCAGTAAGTCCAATTTAGGGAGACATACTGAAGGCTTTAGAAATACTTTTATATACTTTTTTATACTTTTAGAGCAAGCTGTTTACTTGCTCTAAAGTACAAATAAATATTGAGAAGATTGAGTTATAATTTTGCTTTGTAAAACACTGCACAGCTATTATATGTGGATATAAGGAACACTACATTAATAATGGTCAAAAAGCGGCTTTAATAAAATCAGGGAGGGAATGAAATAGCTCAAGACATTGTCAGGTTATGTGGGCCTTAGCGCAGTCCTAGTTATACCCAGGGGTGAAATCTAAATTCTTTTGCTACCGGTTCTGTGGGCGTGGCCTAGTGGACGTGGCCTGGTGGTCATGAAACTGGGTGGGCGTGGCCAATTTGATGTCACTCACATCACTCACTGTTAGAGCCAGGAGCTCCACATTCTGACACAGAAGCACATTCTGTCTTTCACAGAATGTCACAGAAGCCAGGAGCTGCACAAAAGCACATTCTGCCTTTCTGAAGCCCCCAATGCTTTGAGTTTCCCTCTGGCTTGACTGCCCAGGCGAACCTCGGAGCCTTCTCTTGCTCTGCTCTTCATCCCGGAGGGCCGCGCATCCCCCCTCCGTACAAACCGCCCACACCATTTCTGCAGGGCAATCCAAAGAGGGGAGGGGAATGCTGCTGAAAAAGCCGCCTTCCACCTGGGCCAGTTCTCCAACCTCTGTGTGTGTGTGTGTGTGTGTGTGTGTGTGTGTGTTTGTGTGTGTCTGTGTGTGTGGTGTGTGAGGGAGGGATCTGAAGCTGAGGCACCCAAACTTCTGGCAGTGGCGGGGGCAGCTTCTGAGCAGCCCTGAGTCAGCCACATCCACCTGACCTACTCCCTGAGTCTCGCTGTTTTCCTCGCCCCCACCCCCACTCCACTCAAGCAGCGGCTTCCCTACTCAGCCCCAACAAACTATGCATCCATGGTGCCCGCACCAGCATCACGAGAGAAGCAGAAAAGATCAATGCTTGCAAGGAGACAAGCAGAGGTAGCAAGCTGTGGGAAAAATAAGAGGTCCTGTTGTCCCGCAGAGCCTGCCGCTGCTTGAGTGGGGTGGGGGGCGGGGAGAGGCGAACGGTGAGACTCAGGGAGTAAGTCAGGTGGAGCTGGCTGACTCAGGGCTGCTCAGAAGCTGCCCCCGCCAGTGCCAGAAGTTTGGGTGCCTCGGCTTCAGATCACTCCCTCCCTCCCTCAAACACACACACACAAACACAAAAACAGAGGTTGGAGAGCTCTCTTGCTCGCTCGCTCTCCAAGTGCCCCATGCACAGCCCGTTTGAGGAAAGGGCATGGACGGCTGGGCGCGTTTGGCTGCAGGAGGAGACACGGCGCAATGGGGTTGTTTTGTTTGACGCGGTGATGCTTCGGGAGGGCAGGCAGATGTCTGCAGCTGACAACTATAATGAATATGTCCACCTGCCCTCCTGAAGCACCACCGCAGTGACCAAAACCACCCCATTGCTATGGATGCATAGCTTGTTGGGGCTGAGCAGGGAAGCCACTGCTTGAGTGGAGTGGGGGGGCAAGTAAGCTGCTAGCTTCTTCCCTGCAGCCCTGCCATGCTTGCCTGCCTTCCACGTGGGCTTCTGCTTGCCTCCTTCAGGATGCCAGGAAGGCAGCATGGAAGGCAGCATGGAAGACAGGCAAGCATGGCAGGACTGCGGGCCGTGGACCAGTTTTGGGGCATGGCCAGCCAGCCATTGCTCCCGGTTCGGCAAACTAGCCTCAATCTCCACTACCTATCCGCCCAAGCCAGTCCAAACCAGGAGCATTTCACCACTGGTTATACCCCATTATTACTAGTAAGAATATAATTGTTGTTCATTGCTATTTATTTATATACCGCCTTTACCTTTTTTCATAAATAAGACATGGTGGCAAACATATCTAATACTCCTTCCCCCTCCTACTTTCCCCACAACAGCCCTGTGAAGTGAGTTGGGCTGAGAAAGAGTGACAGGCCCAAAGTCACCCAGTTAGGTTTCATGTCTAAGATGGGACTAGAACTCAGTCTCCTGGTTTTTAGCCTGGTCCCTTAATCCACTAGACCAGGGGTGTCAAACTCACATCGTTGTCAAATGATGTATCGGGTTTTTCCCCTTTGCTAAACCGGGTCGGGGCGAGGCCAGCACGTGACACATCTGGCCTGCGGGCCACGAGTTTGACACCCCAGCACTAGACCAAGTGGAGTAACTATAATCAACAGTCATTTCTTCTGTGGCAGGTTTATCCATAGAATCAGTGCTGAATGGAATAAGCATTAAGTAATTGCTCAGTTCTGATTGGCTTGAGGCAGGTATCATTTTTTAAAAATTCAGACACTGCTGTACACAGCATTTGATGCCAAGTATTGGTGATGATAAAGTATGACAACGACATAATGTCAAGAAACTATTTAGCTCTCATGACATGATTGTGTCAATGCTACTACTGAAAAGGCTTTCTTGAATGGAGAAGCTGTCTTGCATCTGTAAAGCTGCTAGGGCCAGGGTCTAATCAAAATCAAGCAGCAGTTAGGTGATTAAGACAATGCTGACTGGAAGAAGGAAGCAGTGTTGGAAAAGGAATGAGGCTCAATTGGCCTCAGCAGACATAAAAAAAAATCCATGGATTTTTTGCTTCAAATGAATGACTAAGATCTCTAATGACTTAACTATATAAAACCTTCTGTTTTTCTGTTACTGTTGCTGTTTTATAGAGCTCTTTGCTTACAACATTTCATAGGAATAAATAGCAGAGGAAAATAACAAAATAATTATTTGGAAGTACACACAAACTTTTTTATTCTAGCAACATTTCTATTCTACCATTAGATATTAATGCACTGTCTACTTCCAAGATTTTTATAGTGAAAATTACAAAGAAAAAAGCAAAAGATAATTCAAGATGTGAACTTGATGCCAACTCTTAAATAATGTCCATTTATCCAAGGAAATATAGTGAAGAATTTCTTCTATTTCCATCACCTGTGCTGCCCCTAGTGGTGGGACTCGTAATCGTTTCATGGCTTTCTGTCGGTCTCCATCTTCCAATTCATTGGTTACCACTGTCTAAAAAAAATAGATAAAAAGTTATAACATAGTTTTTAAAAAAACATGAAATAAGTTCAACTCCTTATTTAAAAAAATACAGGCGGTCCTTGACGTACAATCATAGTTGGGATTGGAATTTCCATCACTAAGGAATATGGTTGTAAAGCGTAATGCCATGTGACTGTTAGCCTGGCAGGCCCAGCTGCCTAACTCCACATACACAGGGTGGGAAAAAGAGGGTGTCCATGCCTTGGCTTAGCTTTGTCATCTTCTCTTTCCTCCTGCCAATGAAGCATACCTGGTCTGCCTCTTTTTGAGGCAGCTCCTGGCCACACCTTCTCCAGGTATCACTAGGAAACTGCCATGCACGGCCTGGGGAAAAAACCTCCTTGCAGCTAGCAGCTGCCTTCCAAGGGCCAGACCTGGTATGCTTGGTCAACAGCAGGAGCATGAAGATGGCAAATCTTAGCTAGGGCATCAAGGGCTGCAGACTGTAGAGAAAGGCAAGAAAATATCAAAGAGGGAGACAGGCATTGGGGGAAATTGAAGTGCCCTTGTGGTTGTAAGTGTGCCAAGGGCCTGAAGTTTGATCACGTTCAGCAGCGCTAAAACTTTGAACAGAACAAATGGTTATAAGTCTATCACTACTTGTACAGGTATAAACCTGCCATATTAGCACTGAAACAACCTATCTTCTGAATAACACACTGGAATCAGTTGATTTGAGTGTTTTCTGGGAGATTTTATTTCTAGATGGAAACAAAAGTAGTCAGTAGTGCTTTAGGCAGTTCATTTCTAGAAATAATGTAACATGAACCAATACTAGCCCATTTTGGAAGAGGAGATTAATCTAGAACCATCCCTTACGTAGTAGACTATACCTCTGTTTCAGAGATGAGCTGGTTGATTTTCTTGCAAGTATAGAAAGGAGCCACTTCAACATGAGCCACTCTCCAATCAGCACCTCGTGGTGTCTCCAGGATCTTATCATGTTTCTTCAAAATCTTACGGAACCCTGTGAAATTTAGATTCTAAAGATAAAGATAAAACACAACCATGTTATTTGCTCGGTTTCTGTGCCTATTACCCTTTTGTTTGATATCAGGGAATTGGGAAGGGAAATAAATCACCTAGAGGAAGAAACTATAAAATCTTTTCCTTCTTTTAGAGAAACATATTTTACATTTTTCTTTCCATAATAAAGCTGGTCTTTTTTTTCTTTAAAATTAACAAAAAAATTAACAAAGCCAGCTTTGAAAAATCATATATTCCCTATAAAAGATTGCTGCTACAGGGGTAAACTTTTGTAAATTGCATGTTTAAATTAAAATGCCAGAGCTAAAGTCTGCTTCTAATCCACATTGTTGTCCTTCAGTTTTATACAAAATAATGCATAAAATTGATTGTAATTACTAATAGCAACTACGTACTTCATACAGACAAAAATGGAGGATTAGAAACACATCAACATTCCCAATTCACTGACTGCTGAACACATTTTTGGATACCTGGCATATAAAGTGCTGTTTACTAGGAATAATTATCGGAGAAATTGAATATTTAAAGAAGAAAATTGTTGGGTTATCAGAAAAAAGCAAATAAAGTATTAAAAATTAAGGATATGGAAATCTTCACTTGTTTTTAATTCATTGTAATACATGGGACTTAGTAAAAGCACTGTTGTTATTTTAAGCCTATGGCTTATATTACATTTAATCACCAGGTACATGGAAAAGTGTGGTTTATTTTAAAGGTGTAATTTATTTTAAACATAACACTGAGTATATGAATGTGTACTTATATTTATTTAATTTTAAAAAACAGTGCAATTGAATTTAAGAAAAACTCAATAGTTTGCGGCATTATATATGGTAACAGTAAAACTATATCACTGTATCATTATTATAGGCTAACATATGTTAAAAAAGAAACCTAACCTGTTATAAAAATAAAACTTTTATAGTAAAGTAAAATATATATTCAAAATCAACCTAAATTTTTTTAAAAAGAAAAAGGGGGAAATCATATAAAATAAGAAGGAAAAGCTTCCTTATAAATTGAACATCCAAAAGATAATATTATTTGGAAAATGATCTCATTTAGGCTAGTTGGTAATTTCATTTCCAACTCTGAAACAAAACAAAGAACAGAACCAAAATATGGTGCCTATGGGAAGAGTTACAGCAGCTCTACTGAAATTATTTTCAATTAAATCATGCCTGGAGTGATTTCATAATGGAGCTCAGTAGGATAGAAAAGCAAGGAAACAATCTGGAGATGGGAAGAGGAAACTAATATATTAATGATATATATTATCTTTAATAAGAAATTTTAATTATTCTCTCTTGAAGAAACTCAGCAATCTCCCACGAGAGCTATACCTCGTTCACAAGCCTAAATGAAAAAAAAAATGAAGTGACAATTTCAGGCTTAGGTTTTTATTTCTGGGTTGAATAACTTTGATTGCTCTGGGAATAATTACAACTTCTGACAAATCTCAGCAACACGAAATGTTTGACAAGTCTAATACCACATCGCAGTGTTGAATTCTTGCTAGAATCTTTCTATTCCAACTGTATATTTTGAGCAATGAGTTAATTATAAAGGATATTAAACTGTAGGAATTCAGTGAGAAGAAAAATGAAAAAGGTAACTGCTTCCCAAACAATCCAGGTGGTATGGAATATTACCAGAGAGAAAAGGTCACAGAGCTTCTCCTCAACCCTCTCTCTCTCCCCCACCAGAATATTTGGATTATTTTCCCCCCCTTTTTGTCAAATAAAGATGTGGCAACTAACTACAGGCAGTCCTCGATTTACGATCACAATTGAACCCCAAATTTTTGTTGCTAAGTGAAACATTTGTTAAGTGAGTTTTGACACAGTTGTTAAGTGAATCACTGCAGTTGTTAAATTAGTAATACAGTTGTTAAGTGAATCTGGATTCCCCATTGACTTTGATTGTCAGAAGGTCATAAAAGATGATCACATGGGACAGTGTGGGACACTGCAAATGTCATAAATATGAACCAGTTGTCAAGCGTCTAAATTTTGATCATGTGACCATGGGGATGCTGCAATGGTCGTAAGTGTGAAAAAGGGTCATAAGACACTTTTGTCAGTGCCGTTGTAACTTCGAACAGTCACTAAATGAACTGTTGTAAGTCAAGGACTACATGTAGTGCTAGAGGATAAAAAACAAATTAACTACTTATATAAATGATGGTCTACTGATAGCAAGCCAATCTCTTCAGTTCAAATAAATTTTTAGCATGCACTAGGGGCCGTAAGTACCATTGTTAGGAAGAGGTATTCCATTATCTGCAAGAGGAAGATTTTCACACGCATTATAACCCAGCTCGATGTTTTTGTGTCACTGCACAGGTTGCCACATTCTACATCAGAATGTGGCAATCTGTGGCCAAGAAGATGCATCTACCCTTAATACTCCAGATAGCAACTGCAAAATTAGCCTAATACCTAGTTTTTCAAATGTTGGTGGGAAACAAGAAGATTTTGCTAGTCATTAGGTAAATTTAAAGCAGAAAAGTGAAAATGTTTCTGAACTGATCTAAAGGGTGAAATGGTATCTTGGAAATTAATTGTGGGCCCAAGCTCTTCATATAAAACTGTATCTCATTCATAACCATCAAAGCCGTATAAGTATCTGCACTAATTGAATCTTAACCAGTAACTATATGATGAATCAGATAAAGGCAATCTGGTTGCAAATCTCACTCTAATCAAGATTAATCCCACCTTAATCACTGGAAACATCCTTTAATGATATGATCAATACCTGATAATTCTGCAGTAAGATGAGGCTGAGGTAGAACTCGCTGAAAGCCAGTTTCAGGTCTTTGATGTTCCTATGCTGAACACGTTCCTCATGAGACAGATGGAAGACTGGCTTTCTACGTTGCCGCAGGGTAGTAAGACCACTGGTTTCCTTTTGTGCATCCAAAGTTGATTGCAATTCATTCTGTAGCGTAGCAAATCTGCGCTGAGCTTCTGCCAGTTTTTCTATGGAATGAAAATACAGAATATGTTTATATATTAGAATAGAATAGAATAGAAGTTTTTATTGGCCAAGTGTGATTGGACACACAAGGAATTTGTCTTGGTACATATGCTCTCAGTGAACATAAAAGAAAAGATACATTCGTCAAGAATCATAAGGTACAACACTTAATGATAGTCATAGGGAACAAATAAGCAATCAAATAATATTAGGAAACAGTCAATATAAATCGTAAGGATACCAGCAACAAGGTTACAGTCATACAGTCATAAGTGGGAGGAGATAGGTGATAGGAACGAGAAGATTAATAGTAATGTGTACATAAATTGTCTTGATGCATATGCACTCAGTGTACATAAAAAGACAAAATACATTCGTCAAGAATCATAAGGTACAACACTTAATGATAGTCATAGGGTACAAATAAGCAATCAGGAAACAATCAATATCAATATCAATCGTAAGGATACAACCAACAAAGTTACAGTCATGCAGTCATAAGTGTTTTATAGCACAGATGGATGCTGAAATAAAGAAAAACCAGTTGTCATTTTATAGCGTTTTTTCCCCTACAAGATGATGTTTGGGGGGAGTATAGTTCGTTTAACTACAATGTGGATGGGGATAATTAATTCATAATGAATAATGCAAGCGTGTCCAGTTAAGAATCTTGTAAACATACAACTTCAAATGATATAATTAAAATGTACCATATTTTTCACACTATAAGACGCACCGGACCATATGACACACTTTAGCTTTAGAGGAGGAAAACAAGAAAAAACAATCTGCCTCTGCCTCTGCCTCCCAGCATCCATCCGGTATTCATCTGACTAGTGTCCTTGCAGCAAACAGCAAACAGCCTGATCAGCTTCAGCACGTTATCACAGCCCCAGCACGTGGCTCGTCAGGGCTCTGCTCCGTTGCGCCTACCACCGGTCAACTGAGCTGAGCTGCTGCCAGCGGGGAATGCTGGAGTCTTTGCTGCCAAGCAGCTGATTGGCGGTTGGATCGGCCTCCTGGAATACTGCCGATCATCTGTTTTAGATCATCTGCCTATCACCACCGCCACTGTTTCCCACTGATCACCGTTTGGCGGCAATGGTGGTGACGATCCCCACTGCCTAGAACAGCTGGTCAGCAGTATTCCAGGAGGCTAATCTAACTGCCAGCTGCTCGGCAGCAAAAGCTCCAGTGTTCCCCAGTGGCCTTGTTCCAGGCAGATTAAAAGGAGATTCTTAAACAGGGTAAGATAAGAACTATTGCAGAACATGGTATAGCCTTGATATGGCAATTGCCTTAGGAATCTGATGGACCAAAAGATGTCTTACCTGAATAAAATGTGTTGATTTTGGCAAGCTCCTTCTCACAAGTTTGGAAAAACTTTTCTTCAAACTTGGCAAAATATCTCTTTACAGTATCTTCATCTGTGACTGGGGAAATAGAAACAAAATAGAATTTGTAAAAAGATTCTTAAAATCCCTTCTGATATTATTCTTAGTTTTCTCACTTCGATACCATTGACCATGATATCTTGCTGCGATGGCTTGAGGGGTTTGATACCATCGACCATGGTATCTTGCTGCGACGGCTCGAGGGGTTGGGAGCGGGAGGCACCATTTTACGGTAGTTGTCCTCCTATCTCTCGGGCCGTACGCAAGCGGTGTTGGCAGGGGGGCAGAGGTCGGCTATGAGGCCCCTCATCTGTGGGGTGCCCCAGGGGTCATTCCTGTTGCCTCTCCTGTTCAACATCTATATGATGCCACTTGGGAAGATCATCTGTGGTTTTGGGGTGCGGTATCATCAGTACGCTGATGATACCCAGCTTTTTATATCCACCCCAAACCAGCCCAGTGATGCCCTCAACTTGATGTCCCGTTGCCTGGAAGCAGTAGGGACCTGGATGGGGTGGAACAGACTTCGACTCAACCCTACCAAGACCGAGTGGCTGTGGGTACCGGCATCTTGTTCTGATCGAGATATTCCATCGTTGACCATCGGGGGTGAGGTGTTACCCCCTGTGGATAGGGCTCGCAACTTGGGTATCCTCCTGGATTCATGGTTGTGTCTGGAAGATCATGTGACGACCGTGACCAGGGGGGCATTTGCCCAGGTTCGCCTTGTGCGACAGTTGCGCCCTTACTTGGACCAAGATGCCCTAAGCACTGTTATTCATGTGCTGGTCACCTCCCGTCTTGACTACTGCAATGCTCTCTACCTAGGACTGCCCTTGAAAACCACTCGAAGGCTTCAGCTGGTGCAGAATGCGGCCGCGCGGGTTGTGATGAGAGCGTCCCGACGCTCCCATGTTACACCCCTCCTGCACGGCTTGCATTGGTTACTGGGTGCCCTTCGGGTGAGGTTCAAGGTGCTGGTTATCACCTATAAAGCCCTTGATGGCCTAGGCCCGGGATATCCGTCGGACCTCCTGCAGCCAGCGACAATCCCCAATTGCCCAGTGTGTTCCCACAGACAGGGCCTCCTCAGGGTGCCGTGGGCCAGACAGTGTCACCTGGCGACCCCCAGGGGTAGAGCTTTCTTTTTTTAAAAAAAATAAATTTTTATTAGAGTATAAATATTAAAAAAAAACATAACATGACATACACACAACAAACATTTATACAACATATAAACAAAAAGAAATTATGTTTCCTTCTTAAGCATTGTTTCAAAATGACATTCTGCTTGTTATATATTTCTTTTCCTCTCCTTAGTGTAATGACATTTTCTATATCGGTAATATTTCCCCTCTAGGTTTTTTATTTATTTCTAATTTTTAACCAATTATACCAGTTATTCCATATTTTATAGTAATCTGATTCTTCTCTTTCTTGTATTTCTTTGGTTAACCTATCCATTTCAGCGCATTCTAGAATTTTTTCTATTAAATCTGTTTCGTTTGGCGTTTTTTCTCGCTTCCAGTTTTTTGCATATATTATTCTTGCAGCTGTTAGTTTGTGAATTGTGAGATATTTAATATCTTTAGGGTATGGTTTATTAAAAATTCCTAGTAAAAACGTTTCTGGTTCTTTATCTGTGTTTCTGTTATTTGTTCCATTTTTTGATGTTAGACCAAAATTTCTTTGCTGCCGGGCATGTCCACCATAAATGATAGAAGGTTCCTTGTGTCTTCTTACACTTCCAGCAGATCGGACTATTTTTGTGCTGTATTTTTGCCAGTCTGGTTGGAGACATATGCCACCTTTTATAAAACATTTTCAGTTGGTTTTCCTTGTACGCCACTGCTCTTGTTAGTTTTGTATTTACTTGCCAAAACTTTTCCCATTTTTCCAAATTTATTGTATGTTGGATGTTTTGAGCCCATTTAATCATCGTTTCCTTGACTGTCTCTTCTTCCATTTTATAGCATAAAAGAAATTTGTAAATTCTGCTAATTAGTTTGTTTTCTGAATCTAATATAATTTTGTCTATTTCTTGTTTTTGTTTATGAATTTCATATATTTTTATGTGTTCTCTGTATTTAGATTGTATTTGGGTATAAGTCCACCAATCTATTTCCCTATCTAAGTCTGTCTCCAATTGTTGTTTTGTCTTCAATTTACCTTGATAGTTAATTAAATCTTTATATCTAATTATTTTTGTCTTATCTGTTAGATTTGGGTGTCTAATTGATTCTACCGGTGATAACCAACTTGGTATTTTCATATAGTGCTGTTTTTTAATTTTAAGCCAAATTTGTAGTAATGAGTTTCTTATTGTGTGTCTTTTGAATGTGTTTTGTATCTTTCATCCCACATAAAGGAGTGCCAGCCAATTTGAAGTTCGTGTCCCTCAATTCTCCCCAGGGGGAGAGCTTTCTATGTGGGCGCACCCACCCTCTGGAACCAACTTCCTTTGGAGCTCCGGATGGCCCCTGATCTTTGCTCATTCCGCTGCGAGTTGAAGACCTGGTTGTTCCGTAGCCTGGACTGATGGGTTTTTTTTAATGAATTTTAAACTGTTTTAAATTGGGTTTTAATTTTATGTTTTAATAAGGAACTATGCATTTTACCGTTGTGAGCCGCCCTGAGTCCTCGGAGATAGGGCGGCATATAAATTGTCTAAAATAAAAATAAAATAAATAAATAAATAAAATTAATATTTATGTAATCTTTTATCTAGAGGCAAGCCATTTCTTGGAGTTTGCAATATAGTCAAGAAAATAAAATCATTAGACTCCTTGAAGAAAAAAAAATCCCTTGAAATCTTAATGGGTATTTCTTTTAGTTTTTTAAAATTACAATCATTTAACAGTACCCATTATAAATCAAGAAGCTGGCAATATAAGAATTATTGTAGAAGAATTTTCTCCTTTATTTGTTTTAATAATAGAGACCAGAATGTCTGTCAATAGAGGAACAAATTACAGTTTATAACTGAGATAACCACTCTAGTTGGTGAGTGGTTATCTTTTCTTTTTATCCTGCAAATTATTCAGGGGTTTTTCTATTGTTATAACTATACAATTGCAAACTGTGGCAGATTCAATAAGCAATTAGAACCATACTATATCTTGTTGCTTAAACTTACAAAGCCTTTATCATTTAAGCATTTATTATACAGAGTTATTTCCATTTCTATTACTATATCAATAAATAATACAACACATAGATATTATATATATATATATATATATATATATATATATATATATATATATATATATATATATATATATTTCAAAGCTATAGTTAAGCTATTTAGGATATGTTTTACAATTTATTTTCTGGGGAAAATTTAAAAACTACACAAATTGGATCAAGTTATTATTGCAAACATCTCATACAGCAGGAAACAAGATGTGGTCAAGCTAAATTTATATAATTTTTGCGATGGGGTGTAAAACATATTCACAGAGGAAAAACAAACTTGATTTATATTGAAATGCCTTAAACATTTTGATAAAATGGATACTATACTATTTAATATATAACTAGGACACCTTAACACTAGCAAGATACAAATTTTCCTCTCTTGTAATTGAAAACAAACCTCTAAACCATGACCTCTGATTTATTGCTACTGGATCTGCCACTGGAGGAATTTACAATTTATGTAATATGATTGATGTCTACTCAGGAGTACATTCTACTGAATTTAAAGGAACATATTCCCAGATAAATAGTTTATAATGCTGCTGCCTAATGAATGAACAATTATTTCAAGGAATGATTATGCTTCCCCCTCAATTAAATGCACAGTATTTCAATTAATCATAAAACATAATAGACT
Source organism: Arizona elegans (assembly GCA_022577455.1). NCBI lineage: Eukaryota > Metazoa > Chordata > Lepidosauria > Squamata > Colubridae > Arizona > Arizona elegans. The sequence continues at coordinate 103,513,716 of JAKOOJ010000002.1, read as the reverse complement.
CCATCAATTTAATGTCATATTATACACATCTTTAAAAGAGTACAATAAAAATTTATCAGAGCAATTAGTAAAAAGTACTGTGAAATAAATAGGTAAATGTATATCTGAAATTTTCAAAGCAGCAGCTCTTTAATTTTGAGTGGAGAAGGCAGTCTATGACTGCAAAACAGCCTTGCAAATCTCCCTTTATCAATGGGTCAAAGGGCAGGACCTCATGTATTGATTATAAAGCCAAGGCTGACTCTAATGGATGCAGGCAATCCTTCTGATAAGCTAGTCTCAAAACATTCAAGATCTAAAGGTCAGTACTCACACCAGCTTTCCCCAAACCAGAAAGAATGGACTTCAAAGGTCAGAATTGCTAGCCACCATACCGATTGCTGAGAAGCATAGGAAATTTCTATAGGCACCCTGATTGGGGAAATACTGATGGATAGCTTAAATTACACTTTAAAAAAGACAAGCTGAGTAACAAACAGAAAATGACAGTATTTCCACATATATAATCTCTAATAGTATTTCTGATGTAATATTCTGCATCATCTAAAGTACTTTAACCCATCTTAAAATTATCCTTAAACAGTACATGTCCACTTATTTTTTTTCTGCACTAGCATTAATGAAAAAAGAGAGGTGCGTAGTATATAATTCTTTTTAAAAGATCCATTAGCATTTGCAACACTACAAATGTTTTCACAGAAAGAAAACCAAAAACAAGAAGATATATGGGCAATTTCTGTAATTTTAAAATTAAACAAGCTACCTGTAAGCAAGAACCCTAAACTAGTCCTTCAAGAATTTATGGAAATGGAAGCTTTTGTTCAAAGGATGGAGGAACAGGTTGATAACAAATAATTGATAAAAGGTAACAAAACTGGTATCCAGGAATAAACTCCAAACTATCAGAATAAAACAGAAAACAACCAAATATTTATTTTTTTTAATAAAAGTTTTTTTTATTTTTTAAAACAAACACATAATACATCAATCCTTCCGTGTGTCTTCTCGGTGTTCCGTGACGACCTCTTCTTTTTATTACTCCTCCTATCTTCATTTCTCCTTGATAGTTTCAATTTCTCTGTTGGATATTTTCCCCAAATTACAATACATTTAATATAACATTCTCCTTATTTAATTATCACAATCTTTATCTATATCTCTTTTTTAACCAATCATAAAATTTCCCCCATATCTTATAATAGTCTGTATCCCCTCTCTCTTTAATCATCGAAGTTAATCTGTTCATTTCTGAACAATCTAAGATTTTTTTAATTATTTCCTTTTCCAAAGGGATTTTCTCTGCTTCCCATCTTTGTGCAAATACTATCCTCCCTGCCGTTATTATATGTATAATCAAGTATATATTTTCTTTACTGATTTTCTCTGGTAATATACCCAATAGGAACAACAACCAAATATTTATGAAGCCCAGTTGCCTTTTGAAAAGGCACCTTTGAGACATTTATGATTTAGATTCCTAATTTGTTTCACTTGTCATCTATAGTTCCCAACTAAAACTACTGAACTATATCATCACTGAGCTACAATTCATTCCAGACAATGACAACTGTCTCTCATAAAATCTGGATGACAGATCCCTATGTCTTTAACAGATAATTCCCAAACTATTACAGCTATTTACAAAAAAAAAACCCCTGCATAAAAATAATGGATAGGACCCTTGCAGCTTCAGGTTCTCAGCGAAGCTCTGAAATGCAACTGGGCAATTCTAAAGGATCTTCCAATTGCAAAAGATGAGGAAAGACTGCCGTTCTAAAACATCTGGGAGAATATCACCCTGGGTAAAGCTGATTTCTTCTAACCTAAGTTTTGGAGGGGACTCTTAGTTAATTGGCCAAAAAAGTATATCCATCTGTTTTTAATGCTCATGCAAAGCTATAACAAAGAATTAAACAGGAGCTTGCAGATAATTTTCTGAGGGGCAAGTCCTCCAGATTCTCCAGCATTTTAGTAAAAATTGCCTTATCCAACAGGTAGATCTTAAAGGACAAAGCAAGGCAAAATTGGACAGCAACATAGAAAGAATGTTAAAACAGAACCATCTGGTGTTCCTGCGTGCCTGAATTATAACTCCAACCATGTTATGACCCAATTTCCCTGGCAATGGTCTTGTATATATGTCTATTGGTACCATCTGCCAGTTTCCATCTGGTTTGAACTGAAACCTCACTTTCCACATATCTGTGAAGTGGGCCACCACCTCTGCTCCCATGGTACAACTGGCAAGAAGTCAGCATACTCTGAGCCTTTGATATAGAAGAATTTCACCAATTGCTATAGTCTAATGTGGATCAAGGGAAAACTCATCTGAAGCCAGCCACTGAGCAGCTATAGAGCCCTCCTTGAGCCCTCGTTTTATCACCATACTTGCTTGAACCCTAACCCTAATCCTTACTTTTGCTATATCAAAAAGGAAAACAAATAAATCCTCAATGCAGGCAGCAGTCCCAGCTTCCACACACTTACAAGTGGACACTGGAGAAACACTGGAGGGCTTGAATTCAACTAATATGATGGCTTCATGATGGTTTTAAGGAGGGAAAAAGGATTTGAAAGTATCAAGGAAACACCATGAGGAACTGTAATAGTAGAAATACCAGAGGCGCGAACTGTTCCCTAATCTTATTGAGCAAACCAAGATAGTGGCAGTTCAATCAAGCATCTCTAAATGTTTCCCATTCATCAAATTTGTTTTGATAGCAATCCAATCTAACCCCCTTGACATTCCATAGAAAGATGGATTGAAAGTTGACATAGAATAAGCATAACATTTATGCTGTCACCAAGGGGGGAAAAAAGCAGAGCACTGAGTGGTGGCAGTGGCAGTGTTTGGGGAGCAAGTAAAGTGATGGCAAGAATGGGCAGGCTCGTGAATCCACTTTCAACAAACTCAAATGTCAACCCACAAAGCAGCCAATGCTGGTAAAAAGCACTCCTTCCCACAGACATCCTCCTTCTACAGAATATGGCTGCTTGATATTCTGAGGAGGGATAATTTGTTTATCTCAACATGGTATGCAAACAGCCCTTTGGAAAGGCTTTGCAGAACTCTGCTATGGATATGTTCTATGTGTCACACTGAAGAGGAACTGACTGGTTTAGGAGACAGTTTGCTAAACTAGTTAAAGGTTACAATATGTAGATTCTTAACTGAAATTTCATGAATGCTTTGCCTTGTATTAATTTGAAAAGTTCATTCCACAGCTGGGAGAAAAATGTTTTGAAGGGACATTCTGTCCAGTCATATTGTTACAAATACAAAAGTAGGCTGTACACAGCAACTAACTTTAGCATGTTTGCAAAAATATTAATTTAGCCAGGCTGGAACCCCTTTCACGAAAAACAAAATCTTGAACTTCTACCAAATTCTTCCCCTGCTTTTAGAGTAGGTGGCCCAAATTTGACATTGTACTTTAATGTTAATAAACAGTATATTCTACTTTGAATAAGCCTTTAATTCCTCTATTCACATTTTCTTGAACAATAATCAAATGGATATATTTAATATACACATAATATTGTTACTTAAATATTATTATCACAAAAAAACACAGATTGTTGTTTTTTAAATACTTTTTTTAATCTAATACACACCATACATATTTTGTGGACAGTGTATTGACTGGGTCAAATCCAATGTCCATAATCCAGAATGTTGGGTTCAATTGTACCAAAATCAAATAAAGCTTTAATGTAGAAAATGTATTTTGCGGGCTTCCGGTTTGCTGCTGGCCGCCGCCAGACGTTCCTCTGGGATCGTCAGCTCCCTCTGCCTGTATAGAGCCGCCGTTACAGCGGATGGCGGCTCAAAAAAACTCCGTTTCCAAGAGGAAACGGAGAGAGAGCCGGCAGGGGTGGGTAGAACTCCCCGCAGAGTCCCAAAAGTTTTTTTTTTAACTTTTGGGACGGAGCGGAGGAGAAGCCCCATATCCCCTGCCGCTGCTCCGGGCTTTGGGAGACCTCTGCCTATGCAGAGCCAGGCGTCAAGAGCAAGCCTGTGAATCTAAAAGAATAATTAAAGAAATGAAGAACTGGACCCTTAATACTGAACCGCAAGTATCTCACCCTTTCAAAAACTATTTAAAAGAAAAGAGCAGAGGAAAAGAGGGAAAAAGAGCCTTCTAAAATGGCGTCTGCTGTGGCTGGAGAAGGGCTAAAAGGGAAAGTCCTTCCGTTTTTCATTATTACAATGTAGCGGAATAAATATCATTGGCTACATTTCTAGAGAAACCTCGCTCCTGTGCTGCTCAGAAGTTTTTTTTAATGAGGGAAAGTCTTTTTGTTTTCTATTTCTTCTCTTATTTTTGCTAAATCTTGTCTGTGTGGGAAATGGCATCAGGACTTATACAGCTGGACAAACAGGGGGGGGGGGAATTTCCCCCCTTAAGAAATTGTGCCAACAAATTTCAACTCTCCAGCGTCAGAAACCCGATTTTAATATATTAGAATTTATCCTTGAAGAGATTGTAAGAAGGGATGAGATTGTGAATCAGCAACTTGAAAAATTTAAGCAGGAAATTAAAGAAATTGGTGAATTGGTGAAATCAGAGTCTGACTTCTTGAATAAAAAGATTTCAAAAGTTGCTAATGGTTTATCAGGCTTTCTGATTCGGATGGAGGCAAAGACTGAATTATTAGAGACTAAAATGAAGGAAGTCGAGGAGAATTTGGATGACATGACTCAAAAAATTAAAAAGGATTTGATAAACATTCAGGATAATAGCTTGGAAGACAAATCTAAAATGGAGACTGACCAAAAGATTGGTAATGAGGAAAATGTACAACAGAGGATTGAAAGAGAAGTTTTAATGATTCAATATAATTTTACAGAATATGCAATTAGATTGAGAGGTCTGCAGGAAAATAATAGAGATGATTTAAGGAAAGTATCTTCTGAAATTCTGGCTGGGATCTTAAAGGTTCAACCTGATGAAGTGTATTGCAGGATTGATAGAATTTATAGAATAAACTCCTGGTGGGCAAAGCAAAGGCAACTGCCTAGAGATGTGGTGATCTATTTTACAGATAAAGAAATTAGGAATAATATTGTGCAGAACTCTTTTAATTCCAATTTGCAATTTCATGGAAGAAAGATTTGGATTTTCAAGGAGCTCCCGCCCAAGATGTTAATGGAGAGGAAGAAATTTGGCTTTTTAGTGACTGAATTAAAAAAAAAGAAATATCCTATTCAGGTGGGATATCCCAGCTGGTTTAATATTGAGATATCAAGGCGTAAGATATCAATTGCACACTGTTGAAAAAGCGGAAGATTTTTATCAAAAAATTCTAAAAATGAATTTAACACCTTTAGGCATAATACAGGATAAGCAAAAGGAGTTGGAAATAAAAGGAAAACATCAAATTACAGAGGCTGTGATGGATAAATTGTCTTTGGACTCCTTGGAGACCCCAGCTGGACTGTTTATAAATAAGAGAGCAGTGTCATCCGAACCCAAGGTGATGAATTATCAAGTCACAGACAAGTGCGCAAATCAATCAGTTGATATACAAGTGATGGAGAAGAAAGATGAGATGATAAAATTAACCCAACAAGAACAATCCACAAAGCAGAATGAAAATCAACCAGCAGATATACAATTGGTAAGCAAGAAAAGAGGATGGAAATTTAACCCGAAAAAGAAAAAGAAAAGAAACAGATCTTATAGAAACAGCAATTTCTAAACTAAGCAACAGTGAAGCCAGGCGCTTTAAAAAATGAATGAATATTAGAAAAGACAGTGGTGGCGAACAATTGTCTGATACTATCCTGAGGATTGTGGCAGATCTCTGCAAGGCCATGATTTTGGGAAGTGGAAAGAGCCTCACTTTGTTGGATTTGAATCATCTAATTTTTTCTTATTTACTTTTTTTTTTCTCTTGGAAATATACTATAACTACTTTGAGTTATAAGGCAGGAGAGTTTTGCTGGGGCATGCAGAAGATCTGGATGTTACTCAGTAGGATGACGGGAATTAACAATCCTGATGAATACCACAACTATAACCATACGGATATATTTATAATTATAATGTCACTCGGGTGGTTGTTTTTACTTTTATACAGGTGTGAGGATATCTACTACTGATGGGGGCAGAAGATGACTGAAGATTTTGAACAAACTGTTGCACCAGCATGTTATTTTACCCTATTATGGGTGATGGATTTAACAATCTAGTGGAAAGACATCAAAGAAGATATTATATGGATCATAAACTTAAAGTTATTGTCTTTTCTCTTTTTACATAATGAAATGCATATATAGATATGTGTATATCTTAGTAAAGTGGGCAGTTGATTATATTTAGAATCGTATTGCATGATTTTGTAGGAATTGAAGGGCTGAAATAGGTTAGTTTACTGATTGTTATAAAATGGGATGCATATATAGATATGTGTATATTCTAGTAAAGTGGGTAGTGGATTATATTTAGAATTGTATTGTCTGATTTCAAGTCATATATTTAGAGGAGTGGAGGAAGTGGACAGAATTGAACAAATTTGGTTGCAGGGAGAAGGCCGATTTAAAATGTTATATTAATATATATAAAAGATTAAAGGTTAATTTGTAATAATACTCAATAAGTTTAGGGGAGGAGAAAAAGGGCAGATTACCGTAAAAATGGGAGTTATAAGATTAACAAGTTAAGGGTCAGTATTCCGAGAAGGGATTAAGGGAAAGGGAAGATATTATGTATGTAACTAGTTATGAAATAGCCTATTGTTGTGAAGAAGTCACAGGGGGGGTTGGGTGGAAAGGGTGGGTTAGGGAAGAGGGGGGGGAAAAAGGGGGAAAAACTTGTATTTGAAAACTTTTTCAATAAAAAAAAAAAAGAAAATGTATTTTGTGCTAAGAAATTAAGAGAAAAGCAAGCAATAACAACAAAAAAGAAAAACAGACATATTAAAATGGATGCAACTAAATACAATACTTTTAAATATGAAGATAGCAAAAAATATGCATAAATGCTCAGGCATTCTGGACAAATAAATGGAGAGCTTGCTTTCTATTGGAATATTCAGGAATAATTTGGGATTTCCTGTACATGACCAAGAATAGTTGACCCCTGACTGCTATTGTTTCAGTTACCGTAGTAGTTTAACCTTCACCAAGGGATTCTTCTATTTAAACTGTTTAACCTTCACCAAGGGATTCTTCTATTTAAACTGTTAAGACCTTCTTCTGAAGTGAGAAGTGAAATGAAAGTATTACATATATGCCCTAAATTTTTGACTACCATAGATACTCTGCAACCTCTGAAGACAGTGGAAGCTAATATTCAATTGGGTTTAGCATCTTTAGCTTTTCATTTAGCATTGATCTTAAAGGACATCTTATCTCTCACAAAGTCTAGGGACGCTAGGAAAATGACGCCTTCACAGGAATGCACTGACAACATAAGGGAAAGGTTACAAATATTTTTATCCTTTCTCCAGTGCCACCCTTCCAAATAACAAACTCTGGGGAAAACACTTGAGAAAATGAATTAGCTCAGTCATAAAACATTTTTTATTTCACATTTTGTTTGGTGTGGGCATAATCACACTATAGGAAGTTTACGCTTACTATACTTATCTGTTTATTTTTTACTTTTCTATTGTATATGTTACATCTATTTTTGTTGCTATCATAATAATCCTACTCAATTAAAAAATATAATATATCAAGAGAAATAAAAAAGGCATGTCATAGCACAGTCACATATAGATCAACTTCTCAATATCCCCCAGTGTGCTGTTACTTTCTACCATTAATTCTAGTTTGTTTGCTAAACTAACTCATTCAAACCTGAATAATAAGGTGATATTCTACCACATCAAGCATTTTAGTGGCTCATTATGCATGTTGAATAATTTCTAATAGCTAGGCAAGAAAAAATATAACAAAGCCATTTTAGTGCTACTTTTGAACTATGGTGCGGAGAAGACTCTTGAGAATCCCTTGGATTGCAAGGCGATTAAACCGGTTAGTCCTAGAGGAGATCAATCCTGACTGCTCTTTAGAAGGCCAGATCCTGAAGGTGAAACTCAAATACTTTGGCCACCTAATGAGAAGGAAGGACTCACTGGAGAAAAGCCTAATGCTGGGAAAGATTGAGGGTAAAAGAAGAAAGGGTCAACAGAGAACAAGGTGGCTGGATGGAGTTACTGAAGCAGTAGGCATGAGCTTAAATGGACTCCAGAGGATGGTAGAGGACAGGAAGGCCTGGAGGAACGTTGTCCATGGGGTTGCGATGGGTCGGACACGACTTTGCAACTAACAACAACAACAAAGTGGTACTTTAATAGAGCTTTTGGTTGCATATTCCTGTTTACAAAGTAACTGTATTACTGTACAATCAATTATTTAATGACATGCTCAAAAGGAGGTTAAACAGGGGTGCATTTTGGCCCCCTTGCTTTTTAACTTCTATATAAACATGATAAAATGGCTAAACAAAACAAATTACTACCTCCCTAAAAAATAGGTGATAGAAGCATCGCCCTGCTGCTCTATGCAGATGACGCTGTGATCCTCTCCAGGATACCAGTAGGCCTTAAAAGAGCCTTGCAAGCCCTTCTCCAGTACTGTAATTACAATAAACTGTAAACAGTTTATTAAACATAAAATAAATTATGTGAAAACAAAGATCATGGCCTTTGCAAAAAGCCAAAACTTTATTCATGGTATCTAAATGGCCACAAAATAGAGCAGGTAACCATCTTCAAATACCTGAGGTGGTCATTCGGGCCAATGATTCAAGAAAAGCACATGGAGAATATGTGGCTGCCTTGGGCCAAACATCAGTGAGCCTTAAATTTTTCCGCACAAAGGGAGGATATTATGTCTCTGCTCAATTAAGCTTTTTCTGGCCAAGTTGCTAGCACAGCTTCTTTATGGGACCTTGCTCAGACAGTCAGCTTCGTGTTTTACACCATTAGAAATAGTTCAATCCAAATTCTTTAGATCAATTCTTCAGATGCCGCGTTATGTCTCAAATGCACTTCTGCGCCTGGAAGTAAGAATCTGTATGGTGTCCTTAAATCTCTGGCTAAAGTTTAACTTCTTTCCGCAAGGTCCTGCTCCATTAATTCTCCAAGACAAATTCTCCTCATCATGGATCAAGGCTGTCAAATCCAACCTTGCCAAACTAGGCTTCTCCCCAGCTTCAATACTTAAGATGGACTACGACCTAGCAAGACAAACCTTGTGACAAAGGGTGGAAGACATTGAGAGGCAGGTGGACTTAGGGAAAGCTCCGCTATTTCTGGCTCCAGATATCATTAGATGTGTTGTTGCTCCTGACAATTATCTTAGTCAGTTGGAGTCAGCAAACCACCAGAAAGCATTTTCACTCGAAAGGTGCCATCAGCCATCCTGTACGGCAAGTATAAAAGGATACCATTGACGAAAGATTCTGTTCCTGTGGCTCAGATGATGTTGTGGTCCGCTGGGGGCCTGCAGAGCTGGCAGCAGAGTCGGACAGTAAGGAGGTTGGGGAGGAACATGGGCCAGTCCCGGAGTCTGGGGAAGACTCCGACAAGAGCTCTGCATCAGAGGCAGAGAGGGGGCCAGGGCCTCCAGAGCCTCCGGAATCTGACATCAGCGAGGCAGAGGAACAGTGTGAGCCTGTTCCCAGTGTGCGCATGCGCAGAGCTGCCAGGAGGCAAGAACAATTAAGGGAAAAAAGGGTGACTCGGGAGTAAGGCTTGGACTTGAGTGGCCCGTCCCATAAGACATAAAAGAGGAGCAAACAGACGTAAGCCTTTGCAGGAAGCAATTAGTTCATATAGTCAATTCAAGCTCTGAGAAGTCCGTTTGACTCTGTGCTCCATTTGGCCTTGCAAAACTAATTGACAATTAGGTCTTTGGCAGCATTTCAAGGGAGATAAAGGTGGGTGCTTCTCAACATTAGCCTGAATGACTGTGTCAACTCAAGCAGACATCTGTCAGAATCTTCACAGACTGTTTGTGAATCATTACGGGCTGTGAATGACCATAATTCACAGCCGTCTCAATAAGAGAGGTATTTTTGGGACTAAAATTGTGATTTATGCTTTCTCAGGAAGCCTAGATCAGAACAGGAGAGGTGGAGATTGTGGGTCACATGCTCCTTAGATATTCCTTTTTCACAGAGATTAGGAAAAAACATATTCTGCCAATAACTGCTAGTTATCCTGGCTGTTCCAATACTATCTATCTTCAGTGGCTGCTTAAGGATGAACAATCCATAACTACAGCGCAGGTGGCCAGGTTCTGTGCAGCAGCACTGGGGATTTGTCGCAAACATGTGTCTTCTCCACATATATTAAATGTGGTAAACCCTTTGTACTGCTTAGTCTTTTCCCTTTTAGTGTTGGACCTACAACAGCCACACAATTTATGGTTTGTAATTTTAGTATAGTTAGGCCATGTATAATTGACAGGCTGGATTTTATTATAGATTTTAGTTGTTACTTATTATTTTATACTAGAATTTTTAATTGTAGCATTTTGATTTGTTCTGGTCTCTGGTCTTAAGACTGTAATAAATTGATTGATTGAATGACATCCTATAAAAGCATGCAAAAAAATAAACAGCAAGAATGAGTAGAGTAGAGTAGAGTAGAGTAGAGTAGAGTAGAGTAGAGTAGAGTAGAGTAGAATAGAAGTTTTTATTGGCCAAGTGTGATTGGACACACAAGGAATTTGTCTTGGTGCATATGCTCTCAGTGTACATAAAAGAAAAGATACGTTCATCAAGAATCATAAGGTACAACACTTAATGTTAGTCATAGGGTACAAATAAGCAATCAGGAAACAATATCAATATAAATCATAAGGATACAAGCAACAAAGTTACAGTCATACAGTCATAAGTGAAAAGAGATGGGTGGTGGGAATGATGAGAAGATTAACAGTAGAGCAGACTTAGTAAATAGTTTGACAGTGTTGAGGGAATTATTTCTTTAGGAGAGTGATGGCGTTTGGGGAAAAAACTTCTTCTGTCTAGTTGTTCTGGTGTGCAGTGCTCTATAGTGTCGTTTTGAGGGTAGGGGTTGAAACAGTTTATGTCCAGAATGTGAGGGGTCTGTAAATATTTTCACAGCCCTCTTTTTGACTCGTGTAGTATACAGGTCCTCAATGGAAGGCAGGTTGGTAGCAATTGTTTTTTCTGCAGTTCTAATTATCCTCTGAAGTCTGTGTCTGTCTTGTTGGGTTGCAGAACCAAACCAGACAGTTATAGAGGTGCAGATGACAGACTCAATAATTCCTCTGTAGAACTGGATCAGCAGCTCCTTGGGCAGTTTGAGCTTCCCCCCCATCATTTGTGATCTTGTTCAGGAGAGGGGAGCGGACCTGGCAGGTATTACAGAGACCTGACTGGGCCAGGAGGGGGGGTTTCCCCTCATTGAAATGTGCCCACCAGGTTTCCATGCATTCCATCAGCCGAGGTCACAGGGGAGAGGTGGGGGGGAGTAGCGGTTATTATTAAAGAAGGTCTTAGACCGAGGGAGGCCACTGTTCCTCAGACGGCCGGCTGTGAGTCCCTCCTTGTGAAGTGGGGTCATGGGATACAGATGGGTTTGCTGATCACATACCTGACTCCCTGCCATGTTGCAGCAGCCCTGCCCGAGCTACTCAACGTCATCGCTGCAGTGGCGGTTGACACCCCTAGACTTATGGTCATGGGGGATTTCAACCTGCCGTCTGTGGGTGAGACGTCTGAGGTGGCTCGGGAGTTCATGGCTTCCATGACAGCTATGGACCTGACCCAGCTAATTCATGGCCCTACCCACATGGGGGGGAAACACGCTGGACTTGGTTTTTGTCTTTGGACAGTGGTTGAGTGATCTTGAGATAGGGGATATAGTCACCGAGCCCTTGTCATGGTCGGACCACTCTCTCCTTCGTCTTGACCTTCAAACTGCTGCACCTCGCCGCAGGAAGGCGGAGCCAGTAAGATGGTTCTGCCCCAGGCACCTGATGGAGCCTGATAGGTTCCAGATGGAGCTTAGGCCATTCTCTGAGGCTCTGGCTCACGCCTCAACTGGAGACCTAGTGTCCGCCTGGAATAGGGCGGTCGCTGGAGCACTGGATCGGGTCGCGCCTTTGCGGCCTCTGACCCGGCGCCGATCTCATCTGGCTCCTTGGTTTACTGAGGAGCTAAGGGAGATGAAGCGCCGGAAAAGACGCCTAGAGAGCAGTTGGAGGGCCAGCCTTTCTGAATCTGACCGGACACTGGTAAGATCTCATATTAAGAATTACCTAGTAGCGATAAAAGCAGCAAAGTGTAATTATATTGCTGCTCTTATTGTGTCATCAGATAACCGCCCGGCCGCCCTGTTTAGGGTGACCCGCTCCTTGCTCCACCAGGGAGTGCGGGAGAACCCCTTGGAGGGTAGAGCCGAGGACTTTGTACAGTATCTGCATGACAAAATCACTCAGATTCGGGAAGACCTGAACTCCGACTGGGTAGTTTCATGGGGGATGACTGAGGCAGGTCTTGAGAATGTTATCTGGGATGAGTTTGATCCTGTGACTCCTGATGACGTGGACAGGATTCTGGGTAGACTGAACGCGACCACATGTTTGTTGGACCCGTGTCCCTCCTGGTTAGTGCTGGCTTCTCGGAAGGTGATGCGAGGCTGGCTCCAGGGGATTATAAATGCTTCATTGGGTGAGGGTGACTTCCCTGCCGCCTTGAAAGAGGCGGTGGTGAGGCCTCTCCTCAAGAAGCCTTCCCTGGACCCGGCAGTGTTGTCAAATTATCGTCCGGTCTCAACCTCCGCTTTGTGGCTAAGGTTGTTGAGAGTGTGGTTGCGCAACAGCTCCCCCAGCACCTGGATGAAACGGTGTATCTGGATCCATTCCAGTCGGGCTTCAGGCCTGGGTACAGCACAGAAACGGCATTGGTCGCGTTGGTTGATGATCTCTGGAGGGCTCGGGACAGAGGTTGCTCCTCTGTCCTGGTCCTATTAGATCTCTCAATGGCTTTTGATACCATTGACCATGGTATCATGCTACACCGGTTGGAAGAGTTAGAGGTGGAGGGCACTGTGTTGCGGTGGTTCTCCTCCTTTCTCTCTGACTGGTTGCAGTCTGTGTTGGCAGGGGGGCAGAGGTCGACGCCAAGGCGCCTCATATGTGGGATGCCACAAGGGTCGGTCCTCTCGCCCCTTCTATTCAACATTTATGTAAAGCCGTTGGGCGAGATCATCTGTGGATTCAGGGTGGAGTACCATCAGTATGCTGACAACACTCAGCTGTACATCTCCACCCCAGACCACCCCAACGATGCCCTTGAAGTGATGTCCCGGTGCCTGGAGGCCGTGCGGAACTGGATGGGGAGAAACAGGCTCAGGCTCAACCCATGCAAGACCGAGTGCCTGTGGTTTCCGATGTCCCGATATAGTCAGTTGGTGCCATCACTGACTATTGGGGGCAAATCGCTGGCCCCCATGGAGAGGGCTCGCAACTTGGGCGTCCTCCTGGATTCACGGCTGTCTTTAGAAGAGCACTTGACGTCCGTGACCGGGAGGATTTTACATCAGGTTCGCCTAATTCGCCAGTTGCGTCCCTTTCTGGATCGGGACTCCTTATGCACGGTCACTCATGCCCTCGTCACTTCTCACCTGGACTACTGTAATGCTCTCTACATGGGGCTCCCCTTGAGGAGCACCCAGAGGCTCCAACTGGCACAGAGTGCGGCCGCGCAGGTGGTTATGGGAGCGACATGGCGTTCCCATGTAACACCTCTCCTGCGCGAGCTGCACTGGCTCCCAGTGGTCTTCCGTGTGTGCTTCAAGTTTTTGGTTACCACCTTTAGAGTGCTCCATGGCTTAGGACCTGGTTATCTACGGGACTGCCTGCTGCCACCAGTAGCCTCCCACCGGGGCTACTCGACGGCTAGCCTCGGGGCTAGCCTCCCACCGGGGCTACTCGACGGCACCCGGAGGGGCTCCTCCGGGTGCCGTCGGCCAAAAAATGTCAACTGGCAGCCCCCAGGGGGAGAGCCTTCTCTGTGGGGGCACCTACCATCTGGAATGAGCTCCCCCCGGAGATACGGAGGATCCCGGATCTGCGCACCTTCCGCCACGCTCTCAAGACCTTTTTATTCCATCAGGCTGGCCTGGCCTAATTTTCCCTTTTTTCCCTTTTAAAATGTAAATTTTAATCTGTTAATTATTGGGGTGTTTTAAATCTGTCTTGGGCCAAATTGTTTAATTCGGTTTTATTTTGCTTTTAAATTTTGTATTTACGTGTTTTATCTTGTGGCTGTTCACCGCCCTGAGTCCTTCGGGAATAGGGCGGTATATAAATCAAATAAAACCTAAACCTAAACCTAAACCTGAGTTGGCACAGAAAGAACATTCTTTGTTGTGCTTTTTTGATGACGTTTTTGATGTTAACTGTCCATTTTAGATCTTGAGATATGGTAGAACCTAGATATTTGAAGGTCACTACTGTTGATACTGTGTTGTCTAGTATTGTAAAAGGTGGAAATATGGAAGGGTTTCTCCTAAAGTCTACCACCATTTCTACGGTTTTGAGCATGTTCAGTTCCAAATTGTTCCGGTTGCACCACGAAGCTAGTTGTTCAACCTTCCATCTGTATGAAGATGAAGTAATGTCTTATGTCAATTCTTCACATTTCATATGAGTCAAGTATATGACAGAACTTGAAACTGTTCTCCTAGTCAATAATGCTAAGTGCCTCAGCTGGAATTTGATGTAGCCAGTTTGCATTTAACCCAATTGCTATTAAGAAAATTGTATGACAGAGTTTTGGTAAATTCTTTTTTCCAGGGAGACTACCTGTCTTTTATACAAAGTTGAATAAAAATTTCACACTCTCAGAAACAAAAATGAATAGCCCCATAATAACTTTTGAATATCAGAATCTATAAAAAGATTAAATTAGGGAATGCACCATGTCCTGATGGACTACCAAGTTCATACTGCAAGCGTTTCAAAAACCAATTTTTGCAATGACTTAAAATGTGATTAACATCCATTCTGCAAGGAACTGCAATGCCACATTCCTGGAAAGAGGCCAATATTGCCTTATTACAAAGGACAGACAAGACTCAAGCGCAACTAAAATTATAGACCAATTTCACTATTGAATAATGATTATAAAATATTTACATCAATATTGGCTGACAGACTAAAGATGATTCTATAGGACCGTGATGACGAACCACAGGTGGCACGCGGAGCCATATTAGTGGGCACGCCAGCTCACTCTGGGGCGCATGCACGTGCCGGCCAGCTGATTTTCGGGCCTTCTGGGCCCACCAGAAGTAGGGAAACAGGCTGTTTCCTGCCTCTGGAGGGCCTGGGGGTGTGGGGTGGGGAAGGCCCGTTTTTTTTTCTTACCTGGCTCCAGATCCTCTCTGTGTATCTGGGAATGGCGAAAACAGCCTTTCCCACTTCCTTGGAGGCCCTATGGAGGCTCAAAGGGCCCATTTTCCCACTCCCAGTGGGACAGGAAGTGACGTTTTTTCCTGTCCCCAGCCTCCAGAGACTCCTAGGGAGGCTCCTAGAGAGGCTCCTAGAGACTCCTAGAGAGGCTCCTAGAGACTCCTAGAGAGGTTCTGGAGGCTGGGGACAGCAAAAAATGTCACTTCCTGTCCCACCGGGAGTTGGGAAATGGGCTTTTTCAGCCTCAGTAGGGCCTCCAAGGGAGTGGGAAAGGCTGTTTTCGCCGTTCCCAGATACACAGAGAGGATCTGGAATCAGGTAAGAAAGAAAAACGGGCCTACCAGGCCAACACATGCCCGCACGACCCTCCCCCACCCCCCTCTCCTGGCACGCAATGGCAAAAAGGTTAGCCATCACTGCTATAGGACTTTATCTATGGTGACAAATGTGGGTTTTATGTAAAAGACAACTAAAAGACAATATGAGAATTATATTGGATATAGTAGTACGGCGTGTCAAATTTGTCAACTTTCAATTTCCAAATATCAGAGGTGCTCAAAAGTGGTGACATGCCTTGGGTATTGTAAAGGTATTTTGGTTACTTTAGTATAATTAGATGTGCTTGGTAAATAATTACATAAATATTATAACTTTTCAGACCAGCAATTCCCCAGTACCATCAAAGAAGGACATTATTCTGTGTGCAGTGAGCCAGGTGAAACATATCTTTATCATTTCACTCCAGAGAAAGGCTCAAAAACAGGAAAACCTGCTCTAGCAATTACAGATAATCTTGTATATTTCATGAAGAAAGGCATTGACAAAAGCCTGAAGGCCCATTAGAGGAGATTCTACAAATGTTAATATTGGCAGTGAAGGTGGTACCATGCACTGGGTAGAGGTCAAGCCAGAGCGTCCACTCTGCTGGAGCTGATTGACTGATCTGAAGGTGTATATGAGCCACCTTTGATGTGCAAACTGACTACAGTGGAAATAAAGAAGTTCACTGATGAACCAATACAAGTACTGGTACCACAGTGGCCCTGTCCTGCCCAATCAGTAGAGAGATGTGTGAAACAGGTTACAGAGGCAACAAGCAGAATGTATACAAATGAGAAATGTGAGGGTTATATCAAGGCTAAGAAGCCAGTTGGCAGCTGATGTTGAGGAACGAATCAAAACAAGACATGATGAAATTTGCTTAGACA
The DNA here is from genome assembly GCA_022577455.1 of Arizona elegans. Lineage (NCBI taxonomy): Eukaryota > Metazoa > Chordata > Lepidosauria > Squamata > Colubridae > Arizona > Arizona elegans. The sequence continues at coordinate 103,497,102 of JAKOOJ010000002.1, read as the reverse complement.
TTTTTGTAATTCAGACAATTGCTTTCTGATGTTAGTTTATGAGTGCATGGATTATTTTTTGCTTAGCTAGATAAGTTTCATGCAGAAAAAACTTTAATTTTTGTAGTACAAGGTGTAATTTTGAGAAGATAAAGTTAATTAACAGTATTTGTGGAGTATATGATCAGATGTGGATTTACCTTACCAAGCTAAACGTGCAACTGCAAAAATAACAGATTTGAATTCTTGGTCCAAAAACACATATTTTTAGAACCCTTCACTGAAAAAAATTGCAAAAATTAATTTTCATCCAATTAAATGACACACCCTAATACTGTAGAGTACTTACAACAAAATAATGAAAAGCAAGCTGTATTGATTTTGCTGGATGCAGAGACAGCTTTTGACAAATTGGTTATTTGTGTTTAAAGTTTTGGAATATGTAAATTTTACAGAGAATTTTATTCAAGGGATTAAGTTAATATATACAATTCAGAAGGTTCATATTATTGTTAATGGTGATTTAATTAAATGTCCCCATTCCTTTTATCTGATTTTAGACAGGGTATATTAGACAGGGTGAGAAAATGGGATTGGAAATTAAAAACAGAGGCCTATAAATTGAGGGGTTTTGCTGATTATTTATTTTTGATTTCACAAAAGTCTCAGAATGGGATTGAACACTTAATGAAGAAAAGTACGTTAGCTGGTTTTAAAGTAAATCAACAAAAAACAAAGATTTTGGTTAAAAATATAAGTATATAAAATCAAGAGACTTGATAAAAAAGACTATTTTTAAAACTGAGAAGAAAGTTAAATATTTAGGGATTATAGTGACTAATATGAATCACATGCTGTTTCAGAATAAATATAGTAAATTAAGCAATGACATCAAAAAGATTTATTGAGGTGACAAATTACAACTATTGCCTTTGTGTAAAACCTCTATAATTAAGATGAATGTTTTATCCAGGATGTTATTTCAGTATTTCAGAGAACTAATGCACCATTTAAATAGTGGCAAAAAGATATTTCCAAGTTTGTAGGGCAAGGTAAAAAGCCAAGAATTAAATATAATTAAAAATAAGAATTAAATATAAATTAAATGAAATATAATTTAATTCTCACAATATTAAATAACAGAATAAAGGAAAGCAAACTCACAACACTATCTCCTATCTCAAGTACAGTGCCACAGTATCACATGATCACATCCCATATTCTTACATTTTCTGGATTCACTTTTATGCTAGCTCAAAGCCTGGATAAAGAGCCAGATCTTCACAGTTTTCCTAAGTGGAAGAAACGGCATTCAGCCATGGGAGGTGACTCTTCTATGCTGCAATGACCGAGTCTGCAATTTACATAACTCCGCCCCCTGCTGGCTAGTCTCCAGTGTTTAGACTCGGTCTTTGCTTGACAGTAGTGTCTTCCTGAGCTGAGTCTAATCTATTGGAGAGATCGTTTGGACTGAATTTTCGGCTTTTATCGACCCTTGGACTGTTTCCTGATTTTCTGGACTGCTTTCTGGTTTGTGCTTTCATTTGTTATTGGTTGGATTCCGGCGTGAAAGGTCTTTACCCGAGCCCGCCGAGGGCTGCTTCCCAGTCAGTCTCCTCAAAGGGGCTCCATTTCGTTGCCATTTAAGCCCCTTGAGCCTCCACGAACTTTCGGAGAGCTCTCGCTGCGTTTTAAAGGCATTTGCCAAGCAGCGTTACTGGCGCCATCTAGAAGAGGTCGGGAGTGCTTGCCGACGGCTAGTGGCTCAGCTGACAGGCTTGTGAGGCGTTTTTTCGCCGCCTGCCTTATTGGGCTTCATGTGCCTTTCACCATCTCTGCTCAATCGCTTCCAGCGGGCCCTCCCATCCCCAAGAAAAGGTGTTTTCCTGAATTTGACTTTCTCTAGCAACTAGTCGGATAGATCTGTAGCCATTTCAAGATGGCGGACGCCATGAGGCAAGCCCGGGGAGCCCCAACGGCTAAAGGAGGCGTTTAGCCGTTGGGGCTAAACGCCTCCTTTAGCGTTTAGCTAAACGCTGGAGGAGCAGGCATACCAGCGAGCCCGGGGAGGGCACTTCAGCTATGCCACCCCCACCTAAGCGCCCAGCTAAGAAGCCTCCTTTGAATGCTCCCAAACCCTCCAGGGAGGAGCTTCGGAGACACAGGGCCCTAGAGAAGGCTGTTCTTAAGGGACAAAAGCTGGTGGCCATTTTGTCAACTCCGGTGGCCTCCTCCCCCAACATGGAGTCTGCATCACAGCATGGGAGGGACCTGTCACGAGACCATCATTCTCCTCAGGGTCCTCCTCCACCTTCAGGCTCTGAACCTTTATTTCAAACGATGCCTGAATTCTCTTCTTCTCAGGCCTCTGGATTAGATTCCCCTCAGCCTGATCAGCAAACTCAAGCCTCCCAAGCAGCACCCCCCCCCCCGCCCTTGCCTCCTCAACCTCTGTCTTCTCTGGAAGCCATTATCGCAAGTTCTATTCAACAAGGCCTGGCCGAGGGCCTTCCAACAGGGTTTGCTTCAGCCCCAGCCTCAAGGCGCTACTGCTCCTCTTCAGGCTGAGGGAGGACTGTTGGAGGAACGTTATTCTCCTGACCATTATGAGCAAGGCTCGGTTTCTGAGGAGGAGGAGGCAGAATTCAGGGAGTTAGCGCTTTCTGATGAAGGATTAAGCCCTGATCAGCCAGCTTTTATTGGGCTTTTTCGCCCTCAACTGTTTCGATCTCTACTTCACAAGGGCTTGGCAGTGACTCGTCTGGGCGCTGCTGCTTCGACTTCTACCGAGCCACCATTGAGTGGTTCTGATCCTGCTACGCCTTTATTGGTCGAACCTGCGGTGGAACCAGATTTGATACCAGCGCCTAAGCTATTTACTGACGTTGTACAGCGTCAATGGAATTTTCCTGGGGCTGGTCCTGCTCCAAATGGCCTAGACAAACGCCTTTATCAATTGGCTCCGGCTCTTTCTAACCTTTTGCAGGTTCCCCCTGTTGACAGACCCGTGGCTGCGTTGGCTTCTCCTTCGCGGATGACGAGATCGCCGGATGAATATCTCTGCCCAGAGGATAAGCGAGCTGAAAAAACTCTGATAAAGTCACATCTGTCAGCGGCCTGGACTGTCCATACAGCCATTTCAGCTTCTTTCTTTAACCGGGCGGCCCTCCTCTGGATTAAGCAACTTCAGGACCGGCTTCCTCCGTCCGACTCCCGCATGCATCAGGATTTGAATAAGATCGCTGCTTCTTTGGAGTATTCGGCGGACGCTACTTTGAACTTGGCCCGTTTTGCGGCCAAGGCGATCAGTGCAACCGTCACTTCTAGACATCTGCTCTGGCTCCGCCAGTGGCAGGCGGATGTCAGAAGCAAGTGGCAGTTAGCAGCCTCTCCTTATTTGGCTGATTCCTTGTTTGGTGCTCCATTGGAACCCTTGTTGATAGAGACTAGGGACCATCGGAAGATTCTCCCCTTCTGTGTCCAGATGTTCTGACTCTCGTTTTTTCCCTTACAGCAGGCCTCAGTCCTTTCGTCCTTCGGACGCCTCCTCCTATCCATCGCAATATCAGCGTTCCTTTCAGTCACGGGCCCAACCGGATTCCCAGGTCAGGCAGGGCAACAGATTTTCCCCAAAACGTTCCTTTTGGGGTGGCAGGGGTAGACACTTTCGGAGAGCCAAGTGACTCTCCTTCTTGCCCCCTATAAGGGAACGTCTCGCCCTGTTTGCAGCGCAATGGCGGGTGTCCATTTCTGATTTATGGGTTCTTAATACTATCCAATATGGTCTTTCTTTGGAGTTTCACTCTTCCCTCCTTCTGTTTTTCTATCATGTCCCCCATCCCGAGATAGGGTTAAGCGGGCTTTAGTCTCTCAGGCTATTGACCATCTTATGGCCATTAATGCTGTTCAATGGGTTCCCCAGGAAGAACGGGGTCAGGGATTCTATTCCTGGCTTTTCCTAGTCCGCAAGGCCTCGGGGGGGTTGGAGGCCTATTTTAGATCTTAAGGCACTGAGCCAGCACATAGTGTATCGCTGGTTCAAAATGCATACACTCCAATCTATCCTGGATACTCTTAGGCCCGGGGACTATCTTTCCTCAATTGATTTAACGGAGGCTTACCTCCATGTCCCAATCCACCCCTCTTTCCGTAAGTTCCTCCGTTTTCATTACCTGGGGGGGGGCACTACCAGTATGTAGCACTTCCCTTTGGCCTTTCTTTAGCTCCTAGGGTCTTTACAAAGATCATGGCTGCTCTGGTTGCCTTTATCCGGTCCTTGCCCGTTCGTATTCAATTTTATTTAGACGACATTCTGATTCAGTTGTCCACCCTCCAGTCGGCCCATCTAGATTTGAACGTTACCATTCAAGTTTTACAGCAGCATGGTTTCTCCATTAATTGGCCTAAAAGCCATTTGTCCCCTTCCACCATGCTACAGCATTTGGGGGCGGTAATTGACACCAAGGCTTCCACAATTTTGCTCTCCGCGGAATGCCAGTCTAGTCTACGATCCCTTGCTCAGAGTTGTGTCTCGGATCGTACCTCGTCCCTTCTTCATCTATCTTGCCTCCTTGGCAAGATGGTTTCGACTTTTGGAGTGGTTCCCTGGGCCCGTCTTCACAGCCGAGAACTCCAATGGTTCCTTCTTCCCCACCAAAAGGATCATTCTAGTATCTCCTTTCGCAGGGTATCTCTGTCTCCGGTTCTGATCTCCTCCCTGCGATGGTGGACTTCCCCAGCGATCTCCATGTCCAGCCCCTTCCGGGAGCCAGTGAGGGTGACTATCACGACCGATGCCAGTCTGTTCGGCTGGGGGGCTCACCTGGATCATCAACTGGTGCAAGGTCAGTGGTCCTACACCGAGCGGTGTCTCAGTATCAACCTCCTTGAATTATGAGCCATTTGTTTGGCTCTACTCTCATTTCAACACTCAATCACCAATTGTGACATGCTGGTGCTCACGGACAATGTGATCGCTAAGGCCCATGTTAATAGAATGGGGGACACACATTCCAGGGCTCTTATGGACGAGACCTTGCTTCTCGGCTTCTGGGCTGAGTCTCATCTGGACTCCATCCGTGCAGATCACATTTTGTGGGAGGCCAATTCCCAAGCGGATGCCCTCAGCAGGCATCGACTGGACCACTCGGAATGGAGCATCCCGGACCATCTGTTTCAGGACATCGCGGCGCGGTTCGGTGTACCGATGCTCGACCTCTTTGCCTCGGCAGCCTTGGTAGTACAGTGGTTTAATGCACCCTGTTATTAACACAGCTGCCTGCAACTACTGCAGGTTCGAATCTTACCAGGCTCAAGGTTGACTCAGCCTTCCATCCTTTCTAAGGTAGGTTAAATGAGGACCCAATTTGTGGGGGCAATAAGCTGACTTTGTATAAATATACAAAAGTATGAAGGCTATTGCTTAATGCATTGTAAGCCGCCTGAGTCTCCGGAGAAGGGCGGCATATAAATCAAATAAAAAAAAAATCACTGGTATTTCTCTCGTTATCGGGATCCTGCAGCAGAGGCCATGAATGCTCTATGTTCCTCTTGGCCTGCCGGGCTCTTATACGCTTTCCCTCCCCTTCCCTTAATATCTAGGGTTCTCTGGAAAGTGCTGGAGGAACGGGCAGAAGACATTTTACTAGTGCCTCGCTGGCCACGGAGACACTGGTTCATGGACTTAGTGTCCCTATCTGTCTCCCGCCCGTGGACCATTCCCAACGATTGTCTGACTCTCACTCAAGGGGCCCTTCACCATCCGGATCCGACGTGGTTGCACTTAACCGTTTGGAGGTTGAGCGGAGCTTGTTGCTGAGAGCTAAGGTCCCTCCCTGTGTCGTCACCACCATTCAAGCGGCTCATCGAGATTCCACTAATCGTATTTACAATGCAACGTGGGATGCCTTTGTAGCCTGGTGCCATCGTTCCAATGTCGTTCTTCTGTCTTCCTCTGTCGTGGATGTGCTTCATTTCCTCCAGGCTGGGTTCAAGTCAGGGTTGGCCCCTAATACCCTGAAAGAGTGGCTACTCTTTCTTCAGTTCTGGCCTATGGGTCGGATTCATCTCTTTCTCAACATCCTGTCATTCAGCATTTCCTCCGGGGCGCTTCGAACTTACGTCCTCCCACAATACATCGTTACCCCACGATGAACTTCAACAAGGCTCTTTCTGCACTGACTGCATCCCCGTTTGAGCCTCTTCGCCTCGTGTCTCTATGTTTTCTTTCGTTCAAAACAGCATTTTAGTAGCTATTACGTCTGCTCGGCGTATTTTGGAACTGGCCGCCTTGTCCACTCATCGCGACCTATGTATATTTCACAAGGACAGGGTCGTGCTCCGTTTGGACCCAGCCTTCGTTCTGAAGGTTAACATTTCCTTTCACAGAGCACAGGAGCTGGTCCTTCCTGACTTTTGCCCCTCCCTTTCTCACCATCTAGAGCGCACCTGGCATACTCTGGACGTACGACGGGCGCTTAAAATCTATCTGGCTTGTACAGCGTCCTTCCGCAAAATGGAGGGTCTGTCTGTCTCTATCAGCAGGCCCTATGTTGGGGAGATGGATTCGGGCCACTATCTCTACTGCTTATCTGCGCCAGTCTTTACCTGTTCCACGGAACATTACTGCCCATTCGACGAGAAGTGCCTCTACGTCTGCCGCCTGGGCTATGCAAGCCCCGTTGGAGGAGATCTGCCGTGCCGCCACCTGGACGAGCCTCTCTCCTTTCATCCGGCACTACAGAGTCAACGCCTTTGCCTCCTCTGATGCAGCATTTGGACGTTGCGTTCTTCAAGCTATCCATACGCCTTAAGAGTCCAGGACCTCTCTTTTCTCACCCTACGGACATGAAGCTTTGGTATGTCCCATGGCTGAATGCCGTTTCTTCCACTTAGGAGAATGGACGTTGGTCTTACCTGATACATCCATTCTCTATGAAGAAGAAATGGCATTCAGACCCACCCTTTGGTAGGTCCTGTCCCCTTGGTTGGGGGGGGGGGGTGTTGGTGCATTAAATTTTTTTTTCTCATTTCAGAAAGACACTCTAGTCTGCGTCAGCACCCTCGCCTAAACACTGGAGACTAGCCAGCAGGGGGCGGAGTTATGTAAATTGCAGACTCGGTCATTGCAGCATAGAAGAGTCACCTCCCATGGCTGAATGCCGTTTCTTCTTCATAGAGAACGGACGTATCAGGTAAGACCAACGTCCATTCTCTGAAAGGTTAATAGGGTGGGTGCCCTCTTGAGAAGACTGTCCCACATTTTACAGTATATATAGTAAGATCTGATTGCTTCACTGTGTTAAAAAGCATAACAACTCCTTGTCCCAAGGAACTAACTCTATCAAAAGACATGGGTTTCCATTTAATTATGTAAGTAGCATTTCTTCTTGTGACCAGTTGCTACTGTTTATATTATTCAAATGTTAACATTATTTTTTAAAAAAAATCAAATACTGTTCTGGAGTTCTTAAGAGGGGAAAAAAAACAAGTATTACATTTGTGTTTTAGACAAAAAAATCCTTAGTATTTCTTCCCTTTCCCCTAATATAGCAGAAAAATCTTTTCCAAATCAAGTAGAAGAAGCCTTCACATCATTCAAAAATAAGGAATGTTGATCTTAGTGCTCGCTCTCCCTCTCTCTGAATATGTATGTGCACACGCGTGCACACACACACAGGCATGAGAAAGAGATAATTCTATAGGTATACAGCACTGTATATTTATAGCTCCAAAATCACACCTTTCCTATTTTTATCTCACCTTGGTATTAGGTTCATACAGCATGCAAAATATGTACTGTGTGCAATAAGTACATCTGTAAATAGCATTGTCAGATGTAATATTGTAAACCTTTTTCATATCCCTTTAAACAAGTAAAATGCTATTTCATATTTTTTAAACATTAACTTAAAGTCAGTGTTTTGAGATTCTGCTTTAGGTGGCTGCTAAACATATTTGTACAACTCCTTCACCTAGTAGAAATCTTATATTATTTTATTCAATGTAAGTTGTGTGACAATTAAACAATCTAAGTTGTTAAATATTAAGGTACAGATTAAGTAGACGGTGAAAATATGTTAAAATATAATTAAGAAGTAAATGATAAAACTTAAATTAGTTAATTGTTAAAATGGCATATTTCTGTAACCAAAGTGATATTTACAATCTCACAATAAAGTTAAGCGTACTTAGCCACAAAATTATTATAATATGTAACTGACTTTTTCAAATCATAATTGTGTTAAAATAGGGCATGGCACAAATTATTTGCTTAAGTTCTTGTCCATCAATGTATCTTGTAAGACATGTTAAAATAGATACAACTGTGTGCAACCTGTCCCAATAAATCTTCAGACTTGTGCAATGTTCCACAACATACTTAGAATCTGAGGGATTTTGTTTTTCTTTTTTTTTTTTACAGCTGAATCCCAGCCAGAGGCACTATTATGGGCAACAGTGAAAGAGTCAGAAAGGCAGGGCACAGCACAGAGACTTGTTGATCTTAACCATGAAACTTTTATATTAAAACTTGTTTAGACACTCAAAGTATTAGAGACTTCAGCATTTGGCCTTGTTCTACAACATTTTTCAGAAACAACTCAGTTTATAGTATAGAAATCTAATAAGTTATGAAAAGATATTGTATCTTGATATGGTCACATTAACAGCATAAGCTTAGGTAAACAAATACTGAGTAATGAGTGGACTATTTAATGCAACAGCATGTTCACAAATCATAAGCTAATGGGAACTCAGACTGCTGTACATTCTGTACTCTCTCTCTTACTTTGCCTAAAACTTTCAAGGCAAATTGGAACCTTTGCACATAATATTTAAGGCCCAGTTTATATAAAAAGAGGGCATATGTAGAAACACAAAGCACACAAACAGATAAGATGGATAAAAGCAATTTATTCCAATATCTTGAAGTTTTAAATTATCATATCCTCAGTCAATATAGCTATAGTTAGGATTTACAAAAGCAGAAATTCTAAACATCTGGAGAACAGCAGCTTGAGAAGCACCCTGAAAACATTATTGCCCAGTGAGGGGAAAAACTTGAAGTATTATACAAAATAAGGTCAATCAGACCACAAAAGAGCTACTAGACAAGCTGCTTTAAAATATGAGCTTAAAAGAGCAATTGACTGGGATTATTTTGTTCAAAATACTAGTAATTTAACTTAAATAGTGAAAAACAATTTTACTTACTGAATGTCTTACTAGAGTAAGTCCAATGTGATTTTTGTTACCATTTTTTGAATTATAAATTCAAAATATAAAAGCTAAGCTTTTATTCTGAAAATGTGTATTTGTTAACAGTCTGGCAGATATGAATACATTGGACTTACTTAAATTAAATTGGCATTATGGGCAACATAGTTCTTTATTTTATCCCTGAAACAACTTACTATAATTAACATGAATAAGGAACAGTCAAATATAGAGAGGATTCACTACACTCTATCAATTAAGGTACTTAAATTACTAGTTAGAAAATTTTAGATAGACAAACTGGGCAGCTAAATTTTGAAGTTGGCGCCAGAAATCATAACACTCCAAGGCAAAAAAGCCAACACTACAGTAAACATGTCAGGTATGATCTATGTCAGGCACTTACTCACCTGATTTGGAATTTCACCAACAACGATGCAAACTAAATGAAGGGGTTTTCTGGAGTAGTTTATACTGAGCAGGTGAGTTATAATTAAGAGTATGCTGCTTTTTTTAGTCCAGAATTTTAAGAAAAACAGTACAAATGCATTCTCCAAACAATACAGAAAAAAAGGGGAGAAAGACAATTATCAAGATGCCAAATAGTGATTGAGATTTGGGAATATTTCCCAAAAGAATGTTCATTTACCCATTTTAAAAAAATAATCATAACTCTTTTTATTTACATCATATTCAGCAGCTATTTCTTAACATCTGGACTGGAATAAAATAAGTAAGAAACATGAACATTCACACATGCAGAAGTAACCTTTACTTGATAGCTACATATACTCATACCTTCAATATAATAGCTCTCAAATGCAAAACAGAATAGTCGATAAAGAGAAAGCTAACAGCAAATCTTGCACAATGCATAAAAATTATTATAGAAGAGAAAATATGTAGAAAATGTTTTATTCTAACCTTACAACTGCAGCAGTGAATACATGTTTTCCAATACTGAGAAGTCACACAATTTTAGGCAATAAACATGAACACAAATGAATAAGCCCTTTAGCATCACATGAAATACTATTTTTTCTCTTAAATGAATGAGCATGAATTTAAGAAAAAATTCAAATAGGATTGACAGACAGTATGACTGCCTCCATTATGTTATTAAAGTTGTACATTTCTGTTTGATGAGCAAGCTTAGAGTAATGGCAACTGTAACAAAAGATTTGTGTTATGACACCAAAAAGATTTAACTTCCATGAGTGCATGTAACAAATTTCCAGACCACTTGAAACATACCCTTTAAAATGTGTGCATGTATGTGTGCCTTCCAAAAATAAGATCATTTCTCAAGTCAAGTTTATATCTACTGTTTTGAACAATGTAGAAGAAAATTTAAGCACCTAACCTGGACGAAAGCAATGGCAAATCACTTCTGTGTTGTTGCCAAAAAATCAACAACCTTACTGGAATGTTTATCTATGAAATAATAAAACTTGATCTTGACTTGAAGGAGACTTTACCTTTATATGAAAGCATTGACATAGTATGCTTTTCAAAGGCACTTATGTTATCAAAAGACATCACGCTTCAATTAGTATTAGGCTTTTTTAATTGGCCTCATAATTCTGAAATTTCCTATGAGTGGGACTATGACAGCATTAAAGTAATGCCTGTAAACAAGTAATATGGAACACGCAGTTCTGATTGCTCCCTTCAGGTCTTTTTATAGATAGGCACAGCTAACAAACTGGGAATCGTCTCTTGTTCTGAAGAAATTATGGATTGTCCTTGGGTTGCTTTCAGGGGATGGGGGTTCTGAGATAAATCTATCAGAGTCTCTAACTGATAAAATGCACATGGACTATTCCACACTTCTCTATTTGCATCTGTTTCCAGAAGGAGTCCATAGAAGGACATGAGAGGAACACGTTTCACCACACTGCTGGTTTTACAAAAGAAAGATCCAGAGCAGCACATACCAACATGTTGTTATGTCATTTAAAAGGCTAGGCTAGGATAGAGCAGCCCAATCAGTACTTTAAGGCAGTTGTGAAATTCAAATTTTACTACCGGTTCGGTGGGCGTGGCTTGGTGGGCATGGTGTGGCTTGGTGGGCATGGCAGGGGAAGGATACTGCAAAATTCCTATTCCCTCCCCACTCCTGGGAGAAGAATATTGCAAAATCTCCATTCCCACTCCACTCTGGGGCCAGCCAGAGGTAGTATTTGCTGGGTTTCCGAACTACTCAAAATTTCCACTCCCAGTTCTCCAGAACCTGTCAGAACCTGCTGGAGTTCACCCCTGCTTTAAGGCCTTCTTTTCAAAAATATTGATAACTGCTCAATGCCAACATTTATTTTATCTGCAGAAGGAATTCCTATCCAGTATAAGCTTCAATTGGAGAAGCTTAGGTATCTTATTTTTAATCATCTAATCCATCAATTAATTCAATGTTATTTTAACAGATCAAATATTTTATGAATAAATCAAAACACAAATATTTACAATAGCTAGGATTCTTAAATCTTTTTGCCTCAGATGGGAAGGAGATCATCCTACAGTGCAGAAATAAATCAAAATCTAGTGACTTTGCCTTTACATATGTGTGTATCTGGCTAGTCAATGAACATGTGATTATAGTTGCTGGGGCTACCATTGCTACAGTAATTATCAGAAAAATCTGGATGGAATCTGAATGATTTTCAGTATGAATCCATATCCCTGTCATAAATTGCCAATTGACAACATGAAGTATTGAAAATTTAGATTAACACATTTTTTCTATGTGGGCAAAATGTTGTAAGCACTCATAGATAAAACTTGTTTTTCTACATGATGGGTTCTGTTTTCTGACCCTGAGATGAACAGCTAACAAACTGCAACATGTTTGGGGCATATAATATTACAATATCTATTATAACTGCTAGCCCTTGGATTTTTTTTCAAAAGTATTCAGGAGAGGAATGCTCAGTTCTGCATTCTGGATAATTTAGGACTTTTAACTGTAGAAAAGCTTCTTCAGAGAAGTTAGTGTCTACAAGTTTGCACAGCTACCTATATAAAGTTCTAGTTGGTTGCACAGATAACTGTACTGTCTACAGTACTGTTAGGAAAAAAAACACCTCATTCAGGAGGAGCTATCCAAGGTCCTGTTTCATGCTGTCTTTTTCACTGGGTCTTTGTGCAGATTTTTGTGTACTGCTGTTTCCTCCTGAAGTATACATACCTTACCTGCTAAAATATATATGGGCTACTGTTTGTTGGACAGTGCAGGTGCTGCAGTTATTGCATTAGCGGCTTTTTCTTTCACAGCTTGTGCTTATATTATGCTTCAGAAGTGTCCCTTGCTTCAGCAGTATGTCTCTACCCAGCAGGCAGTTGGGTATGTGTTCATCTGGCTTATGAGTAACATGGCCTGTCTGTGTTCTCATCAGTAGGATGTGAACTGATGGTAGGCGTGCTCCGATACTTGCATCTGATTCCAGCATCATTATCCTGGAAGGCATCGTTCAATAATGTCAGGAAACATCATGCTGAACACGATAGCCGTGTTTGACATCATTTGTAACTGGAAAAGCCTTAGAGGATTCCCAGCTGTCCAGCACACTGGCCATTGTGGAACTGGCATGCAATCTGAATAAATTTTGAAGGGGCAGTCAAATTTCAACATTATCCTCCTCCACAGGACTCTTTGGCTAATAGCATTGGAGGTTTTTGTAAAATCAACAAAGATTGTGCAAAGTTCTTAAAGCTGGCACACAGCAAAATCATGTCAAGAGTCCCACAACCTTTGTAGAAAGTGCATTGTGACTCTGGCAGCAGACCCAGCTCCAAACTCTTACCAGACAATTTAGCAGGACATTTACAAGGGGTTTTTCCTGCAATGGAGAGTAGCAAGATTCCTTAGTCACATACTTGTCGATTGCCCTTCCTCATGTAGAGATAAATGATACATGCATTTTTAAGTTCTAGATTTAAAGATGCATCTTTAAGTTACAGACTATATAAGTATAAAGTAATACCAACGGAACACTAGAATCCCAAATACGGTGGATCCTGTGCATGCTGGGATAAATATTTTAAAGAATATAGTTATAACCTCCCCCCATTTATGGGGAAAGGAGGGAAGTACCTTTTTAGAATGCAGCCAGAGCTAGCCTCAAACTGAAGGAAATCTCTTAAATATTTAAAATTCAGAAAGTTGGGAAAATCCAAGAAAAAGAAAAGTTTAAGTAATTTGCATGAGGAATATGAATTGTTAAGCTGAAAGTACAGCAATTTAGTACAGAAGCCAAATAGTAAATAGTTTGTATTTTATAAATACCAACTCTGCCCAAATAAATTGAGTTAAAATGTCATAAAAATATTAGCTTCCCTTGTTAGTGAATAGGAAAATGATTTTTGGACAAATATGGCCTCTGTCTACAGGCTGCCCCACAGTCGAGGATACTTCACCAAGTAATATGCCACCACTTAATGGATGGGATAGTTTGTCCTCTTAACTTTTTCAGTATTCCTGATAATTTCAAAAGTGGTATTTTATTCTAAAAATGTTAAGAATGGATAACTTCCTCTTTCCCTCATTATTGCATCAAGATTATCATCTCATCCTCTGGCTGGCATTCCAAATATTATCCTGAAATTCAGGATTGCTATAATGACCAACTGGTACACCTTGTCCCTATATAACAACTCAAATTAATTGACCTATTTCTGGCATGAAGTGGAGAGCTTCCACAGAAATCAAAAGTTGTATATGTCTTATTTACCTACATTTTAATTCAGGCCAATTTCAATTATTTTGCTCTACAACTCACAGAAACACTAAGCAGGAAGATCCAATTGTCAATTATTACGAGAAATTCAATCCCAAACATTTTAAAGTCAAGTTATTTACTCATACATAATAATGAAAAACACCTAAAGAAGAAAATAGTATTGGTGTAAAGATTTTGATGGTTTTCAAGATGAGCTTCACAATCACTACCTCTTCAATATAGCATCCTGCTGATCCTGAACAATTGGGGCATTATGTATCAAAATTCTAGCTTTTGCACAAGTCTTTTGTTCTGCTATCAGGAATTCAGTGTCAGAAATACAGGCCTCCTTATCTGAACCTAGGAGCTGTAGAATGCCAGTCTGCTTCTTACACAGAAATTGATGCTGTGATTATAGCAATCTGCAGCATTAAATTTTGTGGGGGGAAATGTTTAGCAGTTGCACAGCATTAAAACTCAGTACATTTTTCATAATGAGATGAAAATTTTGGACCTTGCAATTGATATTCATAATTCCATCTTGAACATGAACTCTTCCAAACTCTCAATTGTTAAGTATCCAACTATGAGTAAAATGATGACTGGCCACCATCCCCTTTTATTTCTAGCCAATGATCATCATACACAGGACAGCCCATCTGTCTCCTGGCTTCAAGCCCAAATCTGCTAACTCCACTACTATAAGAGTTTTGTATGGAACAAACCCAATTAAACTAGGGTTTAGATTATTGATGTTGACTGCTCTAAAAAAGCCATATGTAATTACAAAAAATAATAATGAAGGGATATTACTGTCTGAAGCATCCTCAGATTAAATTCACTGATTATTAGGTTTATATTGCTTCCTTTATTCCCTAGATAACCAGTATGTATTCCGCAATAGAAGTCATTAGTGTAGCTTTACTATTTGCTAAAAAATAAGATTCTTTTGTTGAAACACATGGATTTTATTGATTTGTGCCAAAGGATATGGCTTCAAACAGTGAAGGGGGATAAGCTGCCTATCAAACAAGCTTAAGGAAGTTTGGCTTTAAAATGCAGTATTAATATTTCAAGGCTGTTTCCTAGCTTGTTCAAGTATATTTCTTTAGTCAGAGAAGGAGTTGTTGATGGGAAATGATTATATATGAGATGCAATTATCATGTTTTCAGTTAAATACTTTATTGGTTTGATACAGGACATTAATGTGACCTGTTTTTAAGGTCACTGTCGATGCCCACAAATATCTTATCCTTCCTTTAATTTATCAAACTGAAAAGGATTCTGGAAAAAATGTCAGTGCTGGAGAACAAAAATATATTTAATTCACTTAATTCAGGGTTGGCTTCAAAAATTTTAGCAAGGGGTTTTCTGCCTGGTTGCTGGGTGGGCATGGCCATCGTGGTTGTGGCCCACTTGCCTCCTGCACCACCATGGGGGGGGGCTTTTTGCCCTCCCCAGGCTCTGTAGGCTTTTTTTTTTTTTTTTTTTTGCCTCCCAAGGTTCCGGAGGCTGGAAACGGGCTGTTTCCGGCCTTCCCAAACTTCCGGTAGGCCCTTTTTTCACCCTCTCTGAGCCTCCATGCGCACCCTGCATTTACCTGCATCCAAAAACGGGCTGTGTGGGAACTCCTGGGAGGGGCAGAGCAGGGTGGGTGGGGCCAGACAGGAGTGGGATTTGGGGGTTCTCTGAACTGCACAGAATCTTAGCTAGAGATTCTCCCAAACCCCTGCGAACCCCCAGCAGCCCACCCGACTTAATTTTTCAAGTTTTAACTACATTTTAAAGAATTCAATCAAATAGAACAATTAGTGATTAAATAGTTAATATGGTATCAGTAGTTGGTATACATCTCCCAAAGCCAAAAAGATCCTAGCCAGAATTATTCATCAGTTTCAACAATGAGCATTTTGAATTGTCAATCAGCATAACAAGCAAGTGAAGTTACTATAAACTTAAATGTATTTGAAATAAATAGCCAGTAAACTAATACTATTTCATACACTCTTATTTAAAGTGTGATTTTTGATCTTCAGTCAGTAGTTTGGATTGGTCAAGAGCTACTTTAATCCTCAGCTAAACATGATTAACAAATTGAAAAATATTTTTAGAATTATGCATTTGTTTCACTCCTGGACAAAATTCCTTTCTTAACTATGACTAATTAATTTACCAGCATTACTCTAGCAATTAAATTCTATTTTATATAAAGCATCTTAAACTTTAATAATTTGTTTAGTTATTAAAATATATTTGAATACTGATTTAGTGACAATTTTGTGTTGAAACTATTATAAGCAGAGATTTGTTATATTTAAACTTGACTTAAATTTTCTGAATTTAAACTATTAAATAAAACATTGAGATCAGGGTTTTTTGGACTTGTTCTTTACATTGGGTTCTGTCAAAAAATGCAAAACTTTAGACTGTGCTAATTTCCATGAAAGTTAAACAACTTTCTTCCTCTGTTGCAAGTCAGCTGTTATCTTGTCATGTTCCTGTCAGAATAATTCAAGGAGAATGTCTGTTCAATACTGTTTTTGTTTTAAAAGAATTCCAGATATTAGCAAGTGATGAGTATATTTTCTTGTAACTCATTGTTTAACTTGATTTTTCAGACTTTTGTAATTTGCACATTGATGTAGAATTATGGCCTAGTGTCACACTGCCTTTCCCTTGGTCACATGAGCAGAAACTGAGTACTTGGCAACTTGTTTGCACTCACAAATTATTGCCCAGGGCTCCACAATCATGTATTCACCATTTCCAATTTTCTCTGCTGGCTTCCACAGACAAGTTGTCTACCAAGGGCAGCTGAACTCCTTCAGTAGGATGGAGAAATGGAACTCAGGTCCTGGTGACCTGAGCTCTATTTCTACATACAGCTCATTTTTGGGTGTGAAGGAGAGCTGATCTTCTTCAAGCAGCATGTAGAAATGGATCTCTGCTTTCGCACCAAAGGCATTTTCTTCTGCACACAGAGAGGAACTGACATCCTTCAACCAGCCTCTAAAGACTAGAGGGAGCTAAAACCCAAACAGAAAATGGAGAGGCAGCATGATAAGGAGTGCAGCAGCCCAGGTTATGTGTGAGTGTCTCTCAAGAGTCTGAAAATCCTGCTTGGATTTTGGCAGGAAGGATTTTCCGCTCCTAAGTGGAGCCTCCCAGGGACCTCTCCCCCTGAGGCATCTCTGTCTGCTTAATATCCCATGCAACTGCTTAATGACCAAAACCAGGAGTGCTGGGATTGTAGTTGTTGAGCAAAGCTTAATGATTGCTTCACTCAATGACCAAGATTCCAGGGTCAATTGTAGTCATAAGTCAAGGACTACCTATAGGTGTACACTTTTCCTATTTTCTTTTCACAAATGCTAGCTACATATTCAACCACAGATGTAAAGGAAGGACCACAATACTGCATTAAGGTATGACCTGCCTAAGTACTGTTAACAGAGTAAGCTCCAGAGTAAGTTCATATAACAAGTTAAACCATAAATGAGGAATGAACAACCATTTTTTCTATCATCTTAAAAAGCATCTGTGGGGGCTGAAAAAAACAGTGAGCGGTCCGAAGCCCAAACTGGACAGAAACACCAGAATATCTCCAATGTCCCTGTCTTTTCTCCCTCTTCCACATTTCAAGGATAGGATAATTAGGTAACTGATCCCTTTCCAAAGTTATATTTTGTACAGTACAATGACTAACTTCATACCACACTGTTAACCAAAACAAGCCATATTATGACCTAGTTTGATGTCTGAGAGAACCAAATTGGTATAATGGTTAAGCCATCAGACTGGAAGTCAATTGGGTAACTTTAGGCTAGTCGCTCGTTCTCAGCCCTAGAAAGGCCAGTCACTTCTGAAAATCTTGCCAAGGAAGCTTCACACATTTGTCAGGACTCAAAACTCACTCTAAGGCATTCCCCTCCCAAAATTTCAGAACCTGGTTAGTATGTGTTGGAAGAAACATCCTTCTAGGTTCTGCTCCAAGTGGGGAAACAGACACTGGAAACATGGAGACTGCTTGGAAAGATGGTTTAATGGTGGACAGGATCACATGGCTTGAGTTCCTGAACAGAAAAAGGGCAGATACAGTAAATCCTCGGGTTTTTATGCTCTCTGGCTCTGCATTTCTTGGGGCCCCGAAAGAGTATCCTGATTGGTTGTCAGACTCCCAGGGGGTGGAGGCCTTGCTGGCTGATGGTCACATGTGCTTCCCAGGTCACATGTGGTGAGTTTCTGCTGCTATTGTGTAGAGGGCTAATCCTATCTTTGGCAATTCCTATTATGGCTTTGCCTGAAGGAGGTAGATCTTTGTTATGTAGAATAGACTGGCCCAAGCCTTAATGGCCCATTGACAAAGGGTGGGGGCAGGAAGGTGGGAGCTGCTTTGTCTGTAAAATATGCTTCTCATATTTCTCATCCAGGGAAATATAATATTCTGCCTTTTTCATATTTCCTAAAATATTTCACTCTTCCAGGAAAGGGGTGGGTGCTAACTTCCTACATATGTAAGTTTATTTTATTTTTTATATATAATTTAACAAATTGAAGTTGTTATATCCAAACTGGCATGTGCCTCATATAAACAGAGATTATTAAGGAGTTATAACCCAGCAACAACAGCTGCAGCTGGACAAGCCTGGGCAAGACAGAGGTTTTAACAATTCTACATGTCAACACACATCTTCACAGTCTTCCCTTCAAACTAAAATGTGAACCGAGAGCTATAAGCAAGGACACATTTAAATGTTTTAAATTGCTTTGCATTCAAAGGCAAATAAAAAGGAACATTCTGACCACCTGTTGCAAAACACAACCAAGAGACTAAATTTCACTGTTAAGTATAATAGTAAAATAAAAATGTGCAGCACTGACTTTTTTTAATTACTGGACTTCAGACATAATTAAGATCCTTGAAAAATTCAAGTATATATGAAACTATAACCTTATTTTTCCAGTTACTTTATCCTTTATTCAGCATGTTGTTGGAAAATTAAGGGCAGGTAATATAGTTATCACCAAAATTCATGCTTGATTATTCACATACTGGTAAGATTAGCAGAATTGTAATATGCATGCCATATAGTACATAACTTCAATCTCCCTTCCCAATCCATGTCGCATAAATTAAAAAACGTGATTTATACCAAGGAATACTTTTGGCCAGAGCAAATGTTACTGAAATATAAATCCAAGTACTGTCATCTCAGTGCAGTTAACTGTACAATGGAGAGATAAAGTCACAAATACTAAAAATTAAAATTTAAACAACTTTATTACGGTCATTTAACATACACACATGCACACACACAATAAAAAGCATCGTTCTTATTAGTTAAAACTAATCTAAAATGTAGAATTATAGAGTCCCTGTCAAATCTGAAGAAGATATAATACAGCAGCTCACATAAGAAAAATGACCAGTGGGTAATGCTGTGGCAGAACTATTCCTTGCTCAAACAAGTTCAATTACTCTTAATTATTCTTTATATAATTTTGTCTGCCACTGCACAGAACCTGGCAATCTTATATATTATTTCAGGATTAATATAATAAGAATTGCTTGTATTGCTGGCCATTATACCCTGTTTTACTAACTAGGAGTGGGGCAATTAGAGCATTTTGGGATGCTGTGTAAAACTGGCAATACAAAAGAAATATTCAGTTGTTTCTACATGTCCTGAGTCACAAAAACATACTTGTAAAGGGTATGGTATCCTTTTGTATCTTCCAACTAGGAGTGCTGAAGGCAATACATTACATTGGACTAAGGTAAAGGCCCTTCTCTGATTGGAAGTATTAAGATGTATAAAATACAAAGCTGGTGCCAAAATGTATCCCTGACTGTCCATCATGGGAAGCTAAGTAGTATTTCCTGCATTCAGTTTCTTGGTCTATATTATGTAGATGTTATTTGAGTGTGCTTCACTCAATTATCTACAGAGATAATACTGTAGATAAGTGGGAGAGAGTCCTAGGAGAAGAAGCTTCTTGTATATATGCTAAAAATATACAGTGCATATCCCATCTTTCTTGTGTACAAACTGCTGGCATTAATGTGTTATTTCTAATTTATAAATCAAACTGCACTTATTGTTCTATACTTCAACATTAAAAACCTCTAGCATTCCTAATAACCCAATGAAATCTTTAATGTATAGTTTCCACTCTAAAATACAATGCTTGAAGTCCTAATATGTCAATTTTGGCCACAAAAAATATTAATATTCCTCTTTCATGTAAATGTCATTATGTACTCTTGTAGATTCTGAATACAGGTTTGCAAATTAATCAAATATTGTCACAATTTAGTACTGGGCATGTTCACCTGGGGGACAAAGATTAATTTAAGGTTAATTTGAAAATGTTCAAGCCTGAAAAATATGGAGACAAGGAAGTAGTTGACTTATTCTGTAGGTTTTTACTTTATTTATTGACTTTAAAATCAATGAATCATAAAAGCAGTTACCTAAATGCTCTCCTTGGCATTCTTCCTACAATAACCACTACACTGCAACATCAAAGCAAATCAATAAAATTAAACTGTCATTTCTATTATGAATTACATCACAGGACAGTAAAGTTCCTTTGGAAGGTTTTCATACTGTTATAAGAATTCTAAGTTTTTAAATTTAAATTCTAAATTTTTGATTTTTATTATGAGGGCTCTTAATTTCACAGGATGCTGATAATTTAAAATACTATTAAAATATATCCAACCTCCTTCAAAGAGTAGAAAGTAGTGGGTCTTTAAATCTCAGAAATGAATTAAGTGTGAATTGATTAAACAATGTGACAAAGTGTATTTTTACAGCAAAGCACTAACAACTCATTAACAAAATATTATTTGCAAAAGTGCCCATAGCAACTGCCCATGCTAAAATCAGAAGTGATAGTATAAATGTTTATTGACAAACTGCATCCTCATGGTGCAGGGTTACAACATCCACCAAATAATGTAATGGAAAGTGTGAGCAGTTATTTTAAGTTGTAACAAGCATAGGCAGTTAAGTACAAGCACAGGATTAACATAAAAATGTTAATTCTAAAGTAGCAAATTACTGAAATAACAGCAATTTCAAGATGCCTTCATCAGTAAATTCTACTGCTTACATATGAACATTTGGTGTCTGGAGCAGGAAGCTGTGAACTATATCTCTTTTTTAATCGATCTTACAAACATATATAGGGACAACATTCCTATCTGACATTAAGCTGTCCACAAAACTCCCCTTTCTTACATTTCTAAACTCCAGATTTATAAATTCCTTGGTTGTTAGACTTTCTTTTCATTTCCAAGAAGCATCCTTCTTTAGCCTCAGTTTGTCAGCAAGCTACCTTTTCAATCTCACTTCCAGTGGGAAGAAAAGCAAGCTACCTTTTCTTCCCACCGGAAGAAAATTCTGGTTTTCTTCCACATTTAGTGTTATTTGAAACAGTATTCTTTAGGTTTTTTTTCAAAATATCCCAGCTAGTTGAAACACTAAAATTTTTCCCATTACATCTTCATTGTTTCTTTTAGTGTACTAAAATCAGCCTTTTAAAAAGACATGGTTTATAATTTGTTATTTTTTAATTAAGCTTTTTGTTAAAATCAAAAATTCTAACAAAGCATGGCCATTTGTAATCAAAGTTTCCACCACATTAATATTGTCAGTCAACCTCTATCTGTTATTTAGGTCCATGAAGCACATCCTTTAGTGCCTATCTCTATAATCTTTTACATTCCCTGTCCCCTTAAAACAACAAAAATTCTAAGATATTTCTTAAGTATGAAGAATTAGAATGTACAATATACAGATATGCCAAAACTGCACTAATACTGAGAAGAGCTGTATTCTATTAACCAAATAAAGATAATCAGGGCCCAGAAGTCATCTAACATAAAAGCATTTGCAAGGATAGAATTCTCTACCACTTTATTCTCAATGAGATAATATATTCTCATCGAAGGCAAGTCAGAGCTGCTATGAAATCATCTGATTTAGAAAAATTACTACATCAGTCAAATCTACAACTTTCCAAAATTCAGTTCATACTGAATTACATTCATTTAATCTGGCAAGTATTTCTGAATTTATGCTAATATACTGTGGTGTGGTGGTGAAGCCGTTAAGATGCTGGGCTTGTCAGCTGTCCAGGTTTGAGACCTGAGCATCACGCAATGAGGTGAGCTCCCATCCTCGCTCCAGCTCCTGCAAATCTAGCAGTTGAAAAGTTTAATGCAAGTAGATAAATAAGTACCATTTCAGTGGGAAGATAACAGAGCTCCATGACGTCATGCTCCATGACTGTGGAAATGTATTTGAAGAGCACTTGCTCAATGGCCTTGAAACGGAGATGAGCACTGTCCCTTTTGGCATCAACGACTAGCAGTATAAAATCCAGAGACACCTTTATCTTTAACATTACTATAGTTAAAAGATCCATTTACATAAGTTTGATAATATTTGTAAATTAGAGTTATCCTTTTTGTAGTCTATTCAGTTAAAATGCTGGTTGCTCTTATACATATTTATTTTAGATAGATACCACTGACTCCGGCTGGAAGCATGGTGATTATATAGACAAACATTCTTTATCTTGACTTGTCTCTAACATTAATTTATAGCTCTTTCAAGGACACACCAGCAATTTCCTTGTTTTTGTTCATCAATTTTACCAGTTGCTTTATCCTTTTTCCTACTTCCCATCAACCTGCCAAACAGAAGCCTCTTCATGCCCATCTTCTGCTTGCATCATCTGTTCAACATATCTGAATTACATAACCTCAAATAATCAGTCTTTATTTAGTCCAGAATTGATGGATATGCTTTTTACAATCCATGATACTAAATATCTGCCTCTAAATTCATACTTCAGACACCTGCTTCTTTTTTGGATTATGTGTTTTCAGTTCTCAAAGCACACTGTCACCCATGGAAACACATTGCTTTAACATTTCCAATCTTATTTGTCATAGAAAAAACCTTGTCCTTCATAATCTTGCCTAAATCTGCCTTTAAAACAAAGAAAGCAAAACTACCTATCACCTTTACTTCTTAACTGTCAATTTCAAATTCATTTAGCATGTGGTTTCATGTTTTTTAACATTTAATATTAATTCATAGTTTTATTTTCTACTTCCATAAAGAGCTATTCTAAAGCTTATGTTTATCTAACCAAGTTGCATATCTGCATATTTCACTGCTCTCAATTTTGATTCTCGCTGTCACTCCCATTCTTGTTATTATTATAATGTATTTATTGTACAGGTTAAACAGATATAGGGACAATAATCAGTCCCTTCCTTATATAGACCTACACAGTTTTCCAAATTCAGCTGGTTCCAATTCTAATTGTACATTCAGATGCCTCAGATTGTAATGCCATCTATTTCAAATCCATAGGGCAGATTATTCCCATTACAGCCATTTATTCAATCAATTCTGTACAAGCAACAATGATACACAACCAAAGTTATATAAAGTAAATTGAAATAATAATTTGTGTAACTTACTATCCTCCATTGTTTGGTGGAGACAGCAGCCAGTGTGGGTAGCACTTGCCCAATCAGCTGAAGGACTGAGTCAGCCAATAATGTTAAAGCCCGCCCTTGTTACCGGGCAGTCCAGCTTTTGACTCAGTCCCTTCAGTTGATTGGGCGTGTGGTTTTCTGGCTCTTCTATATCTCTCTATACCTTTTTCTATCGCTGAAAATTGGATTGATTTACCGTGTTTTTGACCTTGGACTGCTGGACTACGTTTCGTTTGTGGATTTTGGTATTTGGACCTTGGATTGATCGACTCCGGCTTCTCTTCCTGGACTGTGGTCATTGTGAGTGACTCCTGCCTCGTTGTTCCGTCCGTGGCTAAAAGGAGAGCCCGCTTCCCTTGTTGTCTCCTCCGGGGGTTGGGGGGGGGTTCCTTTCCTCATTGTCGGCTCGTGGTGAAGCCTTTAAAGTAAATTGTTCATTCTGCCTCGGTTTCAAACTCCAGAGCGGCGTTTGCTCTCCCTTTGCTTGGGCGCGGCTGCGACAGCCATTTTGGGACTCCTTTCGCGCCGTTCTCGCATGGGAGTTAATTGAAAACCTCCGTTTTGCCATTTCCAGCCGTTTACTACCGGAATCTCTATATTTGGCTGAGAGGGGCGTTTGGACCTGGGAGGCCTGCTTCACCTGCTTTGCTACAGTCTCTGCCGTTTCTTTGCTGCTGCGAGGCTTGTTACTGACCTTTGCCTGCTTGCACCTGTCAATCAACCTGGGAAGCCTCATTTAACTCTGCTTCTGTTCTTCAAAGTGGAACGCCTCATTTGACAGGAGCTATCTAACGCTTGCAATCTACTAGCTGGGCTTCTCCTTGTTCCATTCCAGCCACCTCAGTTACTGCAGGGATTTCCTGTGCTTCGCTTGAGCCGCCCGCCATTTTGCCATTGATAATTGCGGCGGCGGCCATTTTGGTGAATTATACATTGACCTTTGACTGGAACTGTGCCATCCTTCCTATGAACTGACATTTGGACAATTATTGTGGAGTGTTTGCGCCCCCTATCCTCAGCCTTTCCAATCTCTGGACAGAAAATTTATTTGAGGGGTTTTTTATGCCCCCACTGCCTATTACAGCGTGATACTTGTGGAGTTCTTTAACGCTCCCTTTGTTGAATTACTATATTGACAGGGGATAATTGGTGGAGATTTTCGCGCCTCCCCTAGTCTTAATTGAGGCTCTTCCTTGACACACTGCAGCTATGCCAAAAGCACTGGCAAAATCTAAACACGGCCGTTCGGCCAGTACCGCTGCTCAAGTCCAGTCATTCTGGCTCTCAGGATAGACCCGAGGAACTTGTGGTTTCCAGTGACTCTTTGCCATCGGCTGAGCCTCATCAACCTCACCATAAAGGCCACAAGCACAGCGGGACATCTAAATCTGAGAAACGCAGAGACAGAGTCTTACAAAAGCTCTGCGAAAAAGCGAGTGCTGATATTGCTGCGAAGAGGGTGGTTCCCACTCCAGTAGCTGACAACCTGCCTGTTGAGTCTCCTTCTAGGCCTGATACGCTGGATCAGTTGTCATTGAGGGATTGTCCGGTGACCATTTCGACTTCGGATTTGTGGGGTACTTCTGTTCCTTCTACTTCGGTGGCCCCTCTTCCAGAGGTTGTGCATCCTGTTGCTTCTGCTCCTGCGAATTCTTCTCCGATAGTGACGGTTTCCTGTCCACATCTTCAACTTGAGCAACTCCAGCTTCTTATCGAAACTGCTGTGCAGAGGTCTTTAGCTGCACGAGAGCAATCTCGCAGTCGCCCAGAATCGGTGCGTTCAACTTCATCCGCTTCCCCGGAACGACCGGTTGCTGAGGAACCCCAGCTTCGGGCTCCTGATTCTCCTACTTGTTCCCACTCAAGCCATCCCTCGGCCTTGACTGATGTGGACTATTGTGACTCTGCTTTATCTGACAAAGAAAACTTACCTCAAGATCAACCGGCTTTCACTGGACTTTTTCCACAAGCCTTATTTAAGTCCTTATTATTTAAGGCCGTTAACACTGCTCGCTTGTCCTCACCAGTGGTGGATCCAGCTCCAGCCTCCGAGGCTTTGGATCCCATGTTTGCTGAGCCGGCCAGACCTGTTACCTCTATCCTGACTCCTCCCCTGTTTGTCGATGTGGTGAAACGCCAGTGGTCTTCCCCGGGTTCGGTCCCGTCGCTTTCTTCCAACGACCGCAAGAACTTTCAAGTGGCTAGCGAGTTAGACTCTCTTCTTCAGGTGCTGTCTGTTGACGCCCCTATTGCCGCCCTCCTGCCCAACGCCAACGTTCCGGGTGATCCGGATGAAGGTCTTCGTCCGGATGAACGTCGTTCTTCAACCATACTACTTTACTTTGGCTGTGCCAGCTTCAAGAGAAATTGTCTCCGGAGGACCCACGGATCCGGCAAGATTTAAATAAAATTGTCGCAGCCTTGTAGTTCTCGGCAGACTCCACATTGAGCGCTGCTCGCTTCGCTTCCAAGGCGATGGCTTCCTCGGTCACTGCTCGTCGACTTGTCTGGCTCCATCACTGGCAAGCTGACGCCCGCCATAAGTGGCGTCTGGCTTCGGTTCCATTTGGGGGATCCCGTCTTTTTGGTGATGCCCTGGAGCCGTTCCTCACCGAAACCAGAGATAAGAAGAAAGTGTTGACAGTGGTCTTTAGACGGGGAGAGTCTCGGTTTGCTCCTTATACCCCTTGCTCTCAGTTCCGAGGTGCTGATGGTGCGGACTCTTCTTCCTCCTTTTCCTCTAGGCCTTACAATAGCTTGGGCAGGCAGTGGGGCGCCTTAGATAGGTCCTCTCGGGGGAAACCTTTTGTATCCAGGCGGCCCTTTCGAGGGGGAGGAGGTCGTTCCTACCCGGCGCTGATTGCATCGCGACTCCCCCCATTGGCGGCAGACTAGCCCTTTTTGTCGCCGTGTGGGAGAAGTCTACTTCTGATAATTGGGTCTTGGCTACCTTAAAATCTGGTTTGGCCATCGAATTTCTCTCCCCTCCGAGTACCTTTGTTTGCTGTCCGATTTCTCGTAATCCTGAGAAGAGAGCGTGTATGGACACAGTGGTACGGCATCTTCTTTCCATCAGGGCTATCCAACCCGTCCCTCCTGAGCAGGTCAGGTTGGGGTTCTATTCCCGGGTTTTCCTGGTCCCTAAGTCCTCGGGGGGGTGGAGACCCATTCTGGACCTAAAACGGTTAAATCGGTATGTTGTATACCGTAAATTTAAGATGCAATCGTTGAAATCCATCCTTGATGGTGTTAGGAGGGGCAATCTCCTTTCTTCAATCGACCTGACTGAAGCCTACTTGCATATCCCTATTCTCCCTTCTCATAGAAAATATTTGAGGTTTTGTTATGGAGGGTTCATTATAAGTATAGGGCGTTACCCTTTGGGCTCTTGTCTGCCCCCCGTACCTTTACAAAGGTATTGGCGGCTTTGGCTGCTTCCCTCCGGGTTCAGTCTGTTAGACTTTTATGTAATTTAGATGACATCTTGGTGTTGTCATCTTCTGCTCGCCAAGCTGTGTCGGATATTAAGTTAACTTTGGAGACGTTAGCTGCCCATGGCTTTTCTGTTAATCTAGAAAAGAGCAACCTTGTTCCCTCCACTTCTCTAGTTCATTTAGGGGCCCTAATTGATTCTGTGCAGAGTAGGCTGTTTCTTTCCCCTGACCGCCAGAATAGTTTACGGGACTTGGTAACTAAGATTGAGGGCTGTAGGTCTAGTTCTCCTTATCTCCTTTCTCAGTTATTGGGAAAGATGATTTCGGCCATTGCCATTGTTCCCTGGGCTCAGCTCCACGCCCGGGAACTTCAATGGTTTCTCTTTCCTTTACAGAAATCGGGCAAGGGCACGTCAACCAGGCCGGTTCCCGTTCCCTCCTCAGTTCTCAGGTCACTCCGGTGGTGGCGATCCCCGGCGATATCAGCAGGCTGTCTCTTTCTAGAACCCCAGCGGGTGGTGGTAACCTTCGACGCCAGTCTCCGGGGCTGGGGTGCCCATTGCCAAGGCCAACTAGCCCAGGGGACTTGGAGTGCAACGGACTCTCTTCGTCCAATCAACTGGTTGGAACTGCAAGCTGTCTTCCTGGCTCTCCGGGCATTTCACCACCTTGTTTCAGGGTCCCATGTACTTGTACTGACGGACAATATGACGGCCAAGGCACATCTCAACAAGTTGGGCGGCACCAGATCCAAGGCCCTGCTGTCTCTGACCATGAAACTCGGCCTCTGGGTGGAACGCCATCTCGAGTCTCTCCGTGTGGAGCACATTTCCGGTGTCGCCAACACCCAGGCAGATTGGCTGAGCCGTCAGGAGGTGGACAATGCGGAGTGGCGTCTTCACCCCAAGATCTTTCAACGCCTGGTTCATCGGTTCGGGGCCCCAGTTGTGGACCTATTTGCGACGCATGTCAATGCTCAGTTGCCCCGTTTCTTTGCCCGGTACCCGGAACCTCAGGAGGAAGCCATCGATGCACTTCAGACTCCATGGCCGGACGGTCTTTTGTACGCTTTTCCTCCAACTTCCTTACTTCACAGGGTCATCCGCAGGATTCTGGACGAATGGGTGGAGGTGATTCTCTTGGCCCCTCATTGGCCGCGCAGAGCATGGTTTGCAGACTTGGTCTCCCTCTCTTTCGCTCCCTCCTGGCGCATTCCCTTCGAGGCGGACGCTCTGACGCAAGGGGCACTGAGCCACCCGGACCTTCCTTGGCTCAGCCTGACCGCCTGGAGATTGAGCAGCTCTCCCTGAGGAGTGCTCTGGCTCCAGAGGACGTGATTCGGACGATTCAGGCATCGAGACGTTCCTCCACTGACAGAATATACTCTGTGACTTGGCGGTCTTTCTGTTCATGGGGTGACCGGACTGGTGTGAATGTTCTCCAACCCTCTATTATGGACATTCCTGTCTTTCTACAACGGGGTCTCTCCGATGGCCTTGCCCCTAACACATTACGTCGCCAGGTGGCCACCATTTCTTCTGTACTTGCCTGCGGTTCACTGTCAACTCTGGCTCAACATCCTTTGATTAGACAGTTTCTTCGGGGCGCTACGAACCTTTCTCCTCCGGTCCTGCATCGTTACCCTACCTGGGACCTTCCGTTGGTTCTCGAATCCCTCATGAGTCCTCCATATGAACCGCTGAGGACGGCTTCTCTGCGGTTGCTGTCTTGCAAGGTTGCCTTCTTGGTGGCTGTGACCTCGGCTCGCCGTATTTCGGAGGTGGCGGCCTTGTCCATACGAGATGACCTCTGTGTATTCCACATGGACCGTGTTGTCCTCCGATTGGATCCTACCTTCGTTCCGAAGGTTAACTCCATTTTCCATCGCTTACAGGAACTTATTCTACCAAATTTCTGTCCACGACCTTCGCATCCTCGTGAGCGCCGTTGGCACACTCTGGACGTCCGGCGGGCGTTACGAATTTACATCAAGAGGACTGCTGCCACTCGCAGGTCTGAGGTGTTATTTGTCTCCTTCCTTCCAGTCTCATTGGGTCTCAAGGTATCTTCTTCGACTATAGGCCGCTGGATTCGACAGACCATCGCTTCAGCTTATGACTTTCGTTCTCTACCGCGACCTCCCCGGGTGACGGCCCATTCCACACGTAGCGCGGCCATGTCAGCGGCCTGGGCTACTCAAGCTCCTTTGTTGGAAATTTGCCGTGCGGCTACATGGACTTCTCCTGAACCATTCATACGGCACTATAAACTGGACAAATTTGCTTCGGCGGAGGCTGCCTTTGGTCGTCAGGTGTTGCAGCAGGTTGTGACCAGTGACGTGGTTTCGGACCAGCCTGGCCCCTCCCAGACCTGGGGACAGTGAACTGGGGTATGTCCCACACTGGCTGCTGTCTCCACCAAACAATGGAGAAGGGGCGTTGGTCCTACCTGACACGCTCCTTCTCGTTGTGTGGAGAGAGCAGCCAGACCCTCCCTTTGCCTGTCTGGTCCTTTTTGTTGTCTTTCTTCTTGGGCTTTTCCTTTCTGCCTAACCACATGCCGAGTCTGCCATTATAGTCCTTCATCAAAAGCTGGACCTGCCCGGCAACAAGGGCGGGCTTTAACATTATTGTATGACTCAGTCCTTCAGCTGATTGGGCAAGTGCTACCCACACTGGCTGCTGTCTCCACACAACGAGAAGGAGCGTGTCAGGTAGGACCAACGCCCCGTTTATGACCAATTTTATACTGAAGCAAATCCTCCAAATTCAAAAAATTCCAGTATCTGACTTTTTCCCCATCTACGCAACCCAATAATTAATGTCTTCTGTAGACACTGGATTGCTAAAAAAGCAACATGCCAGAAAATCCAAGGTGAGAGCTAGTTTGATCTAAGGCACTGGCTTAGAAAGCAGGAAACCATGGAGTCAAGTCCTGCCTTAGCCATGGAAGCCAGCTGGGTGACCTTGGACCAAATGCTGTTTCTCAATTCAACTCACGTCACAGGGTTGTTATGGAAAAGAATAGGAGAAGGAAGAAATATTTGATATGTCCATTGTCTTGGGTTATTGGTAAAAATAATAAAGGTGGGATATAAAAATGAATAGAATAAAAAAAATTTAAAACATAGAAAAGCTAGACTTTAGCCTAATAACTTTTTGTATTTATACAAGCATTTAACCAATTTCTTTGTATGTTGGTTTTAAAATGAAATTGTAAGAACACAAGAATATGGTTAGTACTAATTTAACTTAGTATAATGCAAATCACCATCTGACCAAGTAGCAAAATACCCCTGTGCAGTTTGGAAGTAACATTTTGAAAGCAAGGCAAAGATAGATAAATAATTCTGATTGCCACATGCAGCTCTTGAGATCTTATTTTAAAAACAAGGACCATATTAGTCTACTTCCATGATACCCCTTATTATTTTCTCCTCTTCCTCTCCTGTGCAACAAGAAAGTAGTTACAGCTGAGCAGATTGCTTGATTTTTGTTCTATGAATTACAAACCATGAATTGAAATAAATTATATTTAATTTCTACAAACGTTATTTTAAATGCTGTGCTGTTTTATGCCTATGATCAAGAAGCAAAGTGTGCCTACTTTTGGAAAAACAAAAAATAGTACAAACAGCAAATTTCAAATTGACCTCTGAGAATATTGTAATAAAAATTGGAAGTTAAGGAAGAACATGATACAATACTGATTCATTGTTAACATTGTTAATTGTATACAAAACATTTTTAACTCAAACCACTGTAAGTTTAAAACATCCCACTTAACATAGAAACAGTTGGTTTGTGCTTGAAATGGATTATTTTGATCATTTAGTGTTTCCAGCTCAAAAACAAATTGGTCAAAGGACTTCTTTTTAACCCCATTTTTTGTCTATATAGAAAGTGGTATCTGGATACTCTGAGGGAACTACTAAAAATTAATATAATTAATCAATATAATTAAAATAATTATAGCTTGCGCTATACCTTCTATAGAAGGGGCTTGGTCCTGAGCAGCATACAGCATTTCTTTGAAAGCCTGTCACGAAAGAAGGAAAAATAAATTTGTCAGCACTAGCACATTAAGTCACTTGATCTGCATACTTTAAATCAATTAGCAATTAAATCCTGTCACCCCTTAAGGCTAACAAACAAAACCAAGGAATGTAAATTTAATGTTATTTCATTTATTTCCAATGTCAGGGATGAATTCTACACACTGACCACAAACATTTAGCACAAGGAATAAACTGACCAGCAAAACAAAGCTCTGTTATATTTTTAAGTTTCTCCAATTTCTATTATCATTCACATTGAGTTTTGTAAGATTAGTTGGAAATTGGAGAAGAGGAAGAAGCATCTCAGATTATATTAGCAGCATCAGTGACCACAATAGTACTCTATAGTATGCATTAAACAGGTAGTTCTCGATTTACAACAGTTCCTTTAGTGACCATTCAAAGATACAATAGCACTGAAAAAAGGGACTTATGAGAGTTTTTCACACTTACGACCATTGCAGCATCCCCATGGCCACACAATCAAAATTCACAAGTTGGCAACTGACTCATATTTATGACAGTTGCAGTGTCCCAGGGTCATGTACCACCTTTTGCGACATTCTGAGAAGCAAAGTCAATGAGGAAACCAGATTCACTTAACAAGCTTGTTACTAATTTAACAACTGTAGAGAGTCACTTAACAACTGTGTCAAGAAAGGTGGTAAAAATGGGGGGAAATTCACATAACAGTTGTCTTGTTTAGCAATAGAAATTTTGGCTTCAGTTATAAGTCAAGGACCACTTGTAATAATTATGCTGTTTTCTATCATTAGCAAAATAAAATGTTGTTTCTTCTATCTGTACTAAACTTCAATAACGACCCTTAAAGGTAAGACATTCAATTACGATGACATCATTAGATGAAAATACAGAAAACTCAAGAGAAACTGATTAGGAAAACATTAACCTTTGCAGGTTAATGTTAAATATTAAGACCCAAATATTCAGTAATGTCAATTAGCAGAAGTTGAGTTCAACTCATGTGGCATCTAACTGTTGAACTATGGATTTTAACTTAGCAAACCAAATTTAAGGCCTTAGTCTTTCATCTAAAAGTAAACAATGAGTGATCAGCAGTCACAGTTTAGAGGAAAGCAAACAGAAATAGCAAAACACCTCTGAAGAATTATTAGCTTCAATTAGCAAAATTTATGACTTTGCAATACAGATACAAAGTCTAAAAGGACAACCTGGAAATGAAGATGGAAAAATGGAAAAACAAATTGCTTTCAAAACTTCATCAGCTGACCTCCATGTTGCAACGAATTAACTGCATGCTGATCTACATCACAACAGTTTCATACAAATTTTAGAATTATGCTTTATTGAATAAAAACATCATACAATTATGAGACCCAAAGCCAATCTCCACATCAGCTGGAACATTTCTGACACTTCAAGTTACTGTTATTATTTGGTTAATTAAGTTACATCAAGAAAAGAGAGCAGAGTAAAATTGGTATCATTTTTCTTTACCATTAACTCCGTGCCTTGCAATATTAATTTATACTATGTTTCAACAAGCAGTATATTTGCACCAGAGGCGTCACAGTTTTACTAAAGGCTCAAAACATGTTGTTATATTTGTTTTAAAAATATAGAATTTACAAGGCAAGGACAGATTGGGACTCAGCCTCAAATCTATTTCCAGGACTTGAAACTTCTATTTGTGCCAATGGAAGTATTTTTCACTGAGTTAATTGCTATAGGCAGGGCAGGGCTGCTTTTATTAAGGGTGTTTCCATACTTCAGTTTGAATAGCTCGTCAATTCTGTGTTCTTCAGAAATGGACACTGCCAATGTAACCAACATTTCAAATAATCTATCTTTGTTTCTGTACAAATTGTACATGTAAGCTTAACTTCAAGACTAGACATAATGTTGTTTTCCATGTAACCAATTTGATTGTCTTAAAAAGAAAAAAGGAATGATCTTCCACCACCACCACTGGTAATGCTGATGAAAGCATTCACCATTACAGGTAGTTAACGGATGGGAACAGAGCACAAATTGCTGTTGCTAAGTGACATGTCATGCAGCATGTCATGTGACCATATCACTTAGTGATGGCAATTGATACTCCTATGTGCTGTTATTAAGAAAATCAGCAAGAAAATCAGCGAGAATGTTACATGGTCGCCATTTGCAACTTCCTACTGATTCCCCATTGATTTTGCCTGTTGGAAGCTGGCAAAGAAGGTTGCAAATGCCAATTGTGTGACTATGGGATGCTGCTGCCATCATAATCACAAGTTAGCCACCAAGCACCCAGATCTCAATCATGTAATCACAGGGACATTGAATTCCTAGGACTAGTCATAACTACCACTCATTTGAACAGTAGCTGAATGAGTGGTCATTAAGTGAGAACTACCTGTATATTTTACCCCAATTTTTAAATATTAATGAGCTAGAATTAAGTCTTACAAATTTATTTATTTATTTATTTGCCACCAATAGCCTCCCACCGACCAGTTCGTTCGTAATGAGCTGCGCCCATAATCACCCGCGCGGCTACGTTCTGGACCAGTTGGAGTCTCCGGGTGCTTTTCAAGGGGAGCCCCATGTAGAGAGCATTACAGTAGTCCATACGGGAGGTAACTAGGGCATGAGTAACCGTGCACAAGGCGTCCCGATCCAGAAAGGGACGCAACTGGCAGATCAGGCGAACCTGATAAAAGGCACCCCTGGCCACGGCCATCAAATGATCTTCTAAAGATAACCGTGAATCCAGGAGGACACCCAAGTTGCGGGCCCTCTCTGTGGGGAGCAAGATCTCATCCCCTATTGTCAGTGATGGTACTAGCTGACTATACCGGGACGCCGGAAGCCACAGCCACTCGGTCTTGGAGGGGTTGAGTCTGAGTTTGTTTCTCCCCATCCAGATCTGCACGGCCTCCAGGCAACGGGACATGACAGCAAGGGCATCATTGGGGTGGTCTGGGGTGGAGATGTATAGCTGTGTGTCATCAGCATACTGATGAACACTCACCCCAAAACCACGGATGATCTCGCCTAGCGGTTTTACATAAATGTTGAACAGAAGGGGTGAGAGGACTGACCCTTGTGGCACCCCACAAATAAGGTGCCTCGAGGTCGACCTCTGCCCCCCTGCCAACACAAACTGCGAACGGTCAGAGAGGAAGGAGGAGAACCACTGAAGCACGGTGCCCCGTATTCCTAACCCCTCCATCCGGTGCAGTAAGATACCATGGTCGATGGTATCAAAAGCCGCTGAGAGATCTAATAGGACCAGGATAGAGGAGCAACCTCTGTCCCGAGCCCTCCAGAGATCATCCACCAATGCGACCAATGCCGTTTCCGTGCTGTATCGTGACCTGAAGCCCAACTGGAACGGATCCAGATAGACAACTTCATCCAGGTATCAGGGTAGTTGTCGCGCCACCACACTCTCAACAACCTTCGCAACAAAGCGAAGATTGGAGACTGGACGATAATTTGATAATATAAACAAATGAAATATTTGTTTTAAACTTAAAACATCTTTCTCTTCTTTCACAGCCTGCTTTCACAATATGGACTAAGTCAAGATCATGAAGCTTTAGATACATTCTTGTCTAATCAGATTCAAGAAAAAAAATATGTAATCTAAACTCTGCAATAATTTTAACTAGGCCACTTCCAGCAATGACTGTTATATAAATAACTAGTCTATAGTACATTTCTACCATATTTAGTAATAAACAGTAGTGTAATTACAATAACTAATCACAATTAAACCACAATGCAGTAAGACCTAAACACTCTCTCTTCAGAACATTGAAATGTTCCACAATTTTCAAATCTAGGCCAAAATCTTCATGCTTCAATATGAGTGAACTATGTGTAATGTTTTAATGTGTGTTTGTTTAAAATTATACTTCAAGATGCAGTTATCACTTTTAAAGCCTTTAAGCCATAAGGTTGGATTATTTGAGAGACCACCTATCATTGATCAGTTTTGCCCATCCAATAAGATTCAATAGGGATCAACATGCTCAAAGTTCCATCTCTTAAACAATATTATAGGATGCAGTAAACATCTTTCCTGTCACAGCATCTGAGAGTTAGCCCAAAGATACATACTGTCTTACCCTGACCCTACCAATTTGTACTAAAGTCTTAAAGACCTGGCTTTTCTCCAGACATTGTGTCAGGTGGATTTGTGACACTGTCTGATATGATTCTTTGTTGGATTCACAGACTTTTTGTATCAGTTTTATATTTAGCAGGATTCTTCTATTAGTTTTATTATATTTCATACACCCTAAAAGTTTAATTTTGTTCTACTTGATTGGCACCTATACCAATCAACCAATCAACTGCATGTTTGCCCTACATTTTATTCATAGCCTTTTGCTGTACTTCATTCTGGAATATGAACCCATTTCCAGCCAAGTTTGAAGCAATGTTTCAAACATTGGTTTGCAATGCATTTTGTTAATTAGCTGAATCTAAATGGAACTCCTTTCCACTCCCTCAAGACAGAATATCTCTGTCCACACAATACAATGAACTACAAAATAACCACATTCATAATCTAATGTACTATGCACATCTAATTCATTGTTTATTACTTGGTGCATCTTGTGAACCAATAAAAAGTGAGCTAACAGCAGTTAACTGAACTTTGGTAAGTATGGCATACAAGCATAACCATCAGCAAAATATGTCATATGCTTAAATGGAGCAGTGGGAAGGTTCAATATTTTTGACAAAAGATATCCTGATTAGTTATAACTAACCAGATATAATTAGACCATAATTTGACAACTGCTTTTTTCAGGTAGTTCATCTTCTTTCAGTTGGCTTATTAGAAACCATACTACACTGATTCACTTGTGATCAGTGTAATGACTGAGAAAAGTGTGGATAGCTATCAAAGATTTCAGTGACATAGGAGATAGATTGTTTCATAGCTACAGCTACTTGCTCTGGCTTGTTGTATTTGATACAGCTTTATGAAGTTTGTGCCATCAACATTCAGATTGCAATCCATCCATTTCATGAATTCAGTTCTGCAGTAATTGGGAATTATCAGACCTATCGATCTCTCTACCTAAACTTTCATGGCTTTAACTGGAATGTCAAACAGCATCCAGAAATCTTTAGGATTTCTTAAGTGTCCAGGATGGATTATCCCTGTTGAAGAGTATATGGTCAATAAAAAGGTCGCTAAGAAATGTTAAAGGCTCATGATAATAGGCTCATGAAGATCTCTGTATTTTACAAGTCCTAGTATTTCTTGTTTGATTTAAAACACTAGGCTAAGAGCAAGACCTGCGTTATGCATCAGGCTGATCACAAATTTATCTCATGGTTGCCAAAAGCAGTATTAAAATTTTCCAGAACCACTGATACAGGTTTTTTAAATACCTCACCTGGGATATCTTAAGACAGCTCTTGCATGGAAACTGACAGATCAATAAAATACTTCCTCTCTGGACAAATATATAAAATCCATTTTGGACTGTATAATGTTGAAAATTCCATCGTATATAACAAAATTGATCTTCCTTGGCAAAACTATATTCACTATCAAAATCTGATCATAACATAGGTATGTGGAAATGTGTCATGGCTTGAACAAAGGAGATTTTTGAGGACCCCCCCCCCCGAAAAACAGTTGTTCATACTCCCCAGGATAGAAACTTTGTTCAAGCCATGACACATAGAAACAGTTATAAAACCACATCCAAAGAGTCTGGATTTCACCAGTCCACCCTCAGGCAGATTGTGTGCAAATGGAGGCAATTTAACGTCATTGTTACCCTCCCTCAGGAGTGGTTGAGCAGCAAAGAGGGGCATAATATTCTGAGAGGCATGAAACAATCCCAGAATAATGTCTAAAATATTAAAGAATTTTCTTGCATTAGTGAATGTTCAGTGTTCATGGAACCACCATCAGGAGAACAAAAATAAATAAAAATGGTGTGCATACCAGAGTTGCAAGGAGAAAACTACTTTCCAAAAAGAACATTGATCCCTGTCTACAGTTTGCAAGAGACCAGGGGGATAAACCAGAAAGCTTTTGGAAGAATGTTCTGTGGATGGATGAGACCAAAATGTATGAATGAAAAACATTAAACATATCCCTTCTGTGAAACAAGGTGGTGGCAGTATCATTGAACTTGTTTTGCTGCCTCTGGACCTGGACAATTTGCCATCATTGATGGAGCTATGAATTCTGAATTGTACTAGCAACTCTACAGGAAAATGTCCGGGTATCTGTCTATGAACTGAAGTTCATGAGAAAGTGAGCCATGCAGCAAGATAATGATCCAAAACATCCAAGTCATACAATCAAAGAATGGTTAAAGCAGAAGGAAGTTAATGCTTTGAAACAGCCAAATCAAAGTCCTGACTGCAATCCTATAGAAATGTTGTGGAATGATCCGAAGTGGGCAGTTCATGCAAAGAAGCCCACATCATCTCCAAGTTGAAACTGTTTTCTAATGGGGAATGGGTTAAAAATCCTCCAACACAATCTGCAAGCTAATTAAGTTATTGGAAACATTTAGCTGCAATTATTATTGGCAAAGGGGTGGCTCACCAGTTACTGAAAGCAAAGATTCACATTCTTTTGCCACACAGAAATATGTAGCTTTGGATCATTTTGGATCATTTTCTTCAATAAACAAGTATAATGTTTTTGTTTAATTGGGTTCTCTTTAACTTTAAGATTTATGTGAAGAATAAATCACGTTTTAGGTCATGTTTATACAGAAATAATGAAAATTCAAAGGAACCCATAAACTTTCAAATACTATAATACATTATTATTCCTTATAACACTCCAGCACATCTAGAACCAATTTCTCCCTATTAGTTAAGAGGCTGATTCTAATAGGAAAATGACATATAGTCGATAAATAATAAAAAACCACTAAAACTCTAAACAGAGGATTCCACTCCCCCAACAAAAAACCCTAGACCAGTGATGGCTAATTTTTTTGGGACGGCCCATTTCCCAACTTCCGGTGAGCCCAAAAATCAGATGGCTGGTGTTCGCATGCACGCTGGAGCTGAGCTAGGACAATGCTCGCGTGCCCACAGATATGGCTCCTTGTGCCACCTGTGGCACACGTGCCATAGGTTCGCCAACACGGCCCTAGACAGATTACTTGTGTAAGAAAAAGCATTACAGAGATAAAATGAACTGAAATGTTTAATTACTGAAAGCTTCAAATATAATGAATAAACATGCAATAAAACTGGGCTAAAGCAACTGATGCAAGCCTTTGAACCTGATGCCCAATCCATCACACACACACACACACACACACACACACACAAATATGGAAAAGTTGAAACTATGAGTTATGCAAGCTTGGTTCTAGAAGTATTTCTAGGAATTACCACACCCACAAGGACACCATTGACCAGGCTCAAGAGACTATAACTTCAAATCCCCCCCCAAAAGTGCAAAGCTTTAACTTTCAGAATCGTATCAACACATAGCAATTCAGCGACTAATTAAGGATAATTGTTAGTAGTTAGTAGAGAAAAACCCAAGTGTCAAAAGTGGAGACTGAATAACCCTGGGATACAGTGCCATCTAGTTTCCTTCAAAAGCAATTCACAGCCTTTCAGGTGCCTTCTCCTCTCACCCCGTCTTCTTTGGGAATAGCAATATCCCAATAGAAGATCCACTTTAACAGCCTACTACTAAACAGGAGTCTTCTGACCTTCGACAAAAGAAACGCTGCTTGGCAAAAGCTCCCGCACTCCCTGAATGCTATTCCTTTCCATCTTGGTTATACATATAATCATAAATATATCAAGGTGTGGAGCATCAAAGCCCAAGGAAATCTCTGGCAAAAGAAAGCTTCAAATGGAGACAAGTTAAAGAAAGCACGGCCGTCCCTGCAAGGCTCGGGTAAAAATGCACGCGGACTGAAGCCACGAGCCCAAAAGCAAGAAAAGCAGAATGCAGTTGGAGCAGGGAAGAGTGGAATTCTACCAGGGAAAGGCAGGCCGAGCCTGGAAGATCAGCGAAGCATCTGCGATGCCGCTACGCCCAACCGCGGGGTGGGGGCGGCGGCTCCAAACGACTACATCAAATGGAGACCCTACTTGAAAGCCTTGGCACCAGACCCCCCACCACCACCGCCGCCCACCAAAATCGCAATACTGTTGTTTCCATTCAACTCTTTCGGCTCGAGAGGCGTCGCCAAGCCTTTTTCTTTGCACCAGGTGAGCCCCCCCCCCAACACACATATACACACACGTACGCTCTCAAGCGCGCATCTTTCATTCACATTTTCTTCCACGGCCCCGTAACGCAAACCCTAAAAGACCTTTTAGCCTCTCCGACGCGACCCGCTCCTCTCCCCGTCTTTTTATTTTCCCTTCTTTTTCCCCCCTGAAGAGCTCAGGTACCTCATACTGGATGTATTGCTTTCGCCACTCCGGAGTGATGTGTGCGGAAAGGTGCTCGGCGAACTTCATGCTGCTGCTGCTGCTGCTGCTGCTGCCTCTTCCCCCTTAGGCTTCTTAGCCTTGCCTGCTGGAGGCACTGCTTCACTTTTCAGCTTCGCTCGAGCGCCTCGGAGCCTGCTCAAAAGAAGCCGGAGCCGGTTGGGATGTCTCTTGTCGGTGCTTGAGCTGCGGGCAACGGACGCGGACGCCTGCGACCTCCGCCGCACATGAGCCCCGTCCCTGAATCTCTCTTTCACACACAATGCCGGCCCCAGCGCGCTTTCCCGCTTCCCCCTTCAGGAATGCCCTGGCGCGGCTGCCGCCGTCGTTGCCCACTGCGGCCCCGCAGCCTCCTCTAGCGCTCCTGAAGCAGCGGCAACCTCCGCCGCCATCTTTCCTCTCCTCCGTTGGCCTGGGCCCGCCTTTCCACACTGAGGGACCTGACGTCATCACCCCAGGAACCGCCTTCCTCCCGAAGAGCAGACGTAAGGCGAAAACAAAGGGGGGGGAAAACGAACACTGCTATCGGCCACGCCCACTTCCCCTCCTCGCCGCCTTTCTTTCCATCCCACACAAACGGAGCGAGAGGGGTGTGAGGAGCTCGAAGGGGGCGGAGCCATCGTTCAGAAACGCCCACGGCACGCCCTGAGTGGTAGCGGATTTTCAAACAAAACGGGATCTTAAGGTTGGGACGCCCCTTTTTTCTGCCCTGCGGCAGCGACTTGGGGGCGACCGGAAATATTCCGCGCGGCGTCCTTGGCTAACATTGAGGCAGAAGGGGTTGACATATTAAGTTCCCCTTTGCTTTATCCTAGGGTTACTTTGCCCGAAAACCTCGCTTGAAGGGAGGGGAATGCTGCGTTTTGTAAAAATAATGT
Organism: Arizona elegans; assembly: GCA_022577455.1. NCBI lineage: Eukaryota > Metazoa > Chordata > Lepidosauria > Squamata > Colubridae > Arizona > Arizona elegans. Next base: position 103,456,875 of record JAKOOJ010000002.1, on the reverse strand, counting down.
TATTAACATACTGGTTCGAGAAAGTGATTTTTACGTGGATAATTAGCACCCGAGATCTTTCGTTTTATTTCTTGCTAATGACATCATATGTAATGTATATAATGCATGTACATGCACATGCACACATATGTCATTCTATGATAGGTATATTCACTGACTTCCACATAAATTTTCCTTGTGTCCCATCAAGTTTTTTGATCACATAGATAAAAGAACATGAAGATTGATTAATTAATTATATACCATCAAGTTTCTTCGTGACAATGAAGAAAACTAACATGTCCTTTCATGTCTTCTAACCTACATTCATAGCGAATGTAACCTGTTGTTAGTGGTCCATTTATCTTTCCTTCCACCTTTCCCAACATTAGAGCTTTTTCCAGAGAGACGGTTTTTCACATAGTGTGTCTGAAGTAGTATAATTTGAGCTTTGTCCTTTGCGCCTCATGTGACAACTCTGAATTGAGAAAAAATGAACAAGTTTACATTTCCATGTGGATGCTCACAGCATGTCAAGCCACTCATAACAAAGCACTTGGTGAAGTTTAGTATCCAATCATAATTTAACATCAGTGTATAAACATATATAGAGATTTCACAGATCAATTTGATATTTTGTACAAAATGTTAAGTGTGAATAATCAGATCCACATATGAAGAATTCAATTAGCTATTTTATTGCTCAAGACCATGCATAAACTGATAGTGTTTAGGCCTGTGTTAGATAACTTTCAATAGCATTCAGATTTTGCCCTCATATGCTCACATAGGGATTCCAGATTAATTCCCTGTTTGACTCCTCCCACTGGCTCAGACAATCTCTCTCCAATATGGGGATGGATGGATGAATTGTTTCACGTATGCTGTGCCCATTTTTCACTCACAAAAGAATATTCTAATGAAGAAATCTATGGCAACACTTTGCAAAAGTAGTGTGGCCTCACACACATGCTCCTAAACTCTACTTATTGGGACAAATAAATAAGCATGAAAGGAAGATCCAGTATAAACTGCAACTAATAGTTCAGGCAATTTTGGATTTTGTCCCGGTTTTCTTAAATTAACTTAAATAGTGCCCAAGAACTGAAAAGAAAGGCATGTGCCCACAGCACTTAAAGTGGGCAAAGTAGTTGGGTAGATACATCAGTAGATCAACCACTGATGTATCATCAAGAAAGCATTCCAGGTCATGTTCACTACAATAACTGTTTCAGAAGAGGGAAAACTCCACTTTAAAGGTGGAACAGCTAAAGATGATTTAAAGCTGCTTTAGCTGTGGGCTAGGGATGAGACAAAATGGCAGCAATATGTTATAAAAACAATTAGCAGGGCATGCTTGAGCTGTGATTAGATGAGCCCCAGGAGAAAACTTTGCTCATCCCTACTCAAATGAACAGAGCTTCCTGGATCAGATCAAGCAGTGTATTGAACCAACCCTGAGTCCCCAATAACCTCTCAACTGCTAATACAAGCACTACATAAGGACAATATAACTTTCCTGATAATTTCTCTCAACTACTGTCACTGAGAGGCAAAGTACTTCTTGTAAAGGGAGTAATAATTAACTATCATGTCTAGTAGACATAGACAGCCATGATTTAACCATTTAACCAGGTTAATGGCCTGTTTGAATAGTATAGAGTTATGGTCTCATAATTAGCTCTTGTATGATTGAGAAGGAAAAACAATTTTTAGGCCAAGCTGGCTCAGTGAAGTTTTCTTGCCAACAGTATGAAGAGTCTTGATGTTAACTTCTGGGGAAATTTTCTGGCTTCTCACTCAAGTCTACAGAAAGTCTGGAACTTTCCTGGTGGTCTCCTATCCAAGGAATAATACCTGATCCTGCTTAACTTTTTCCAAATTCAGTCATGACTACCTTATGTCTAGGTGAATTGAAGATTATAGTCACTTAGTGTTGCCCTAATCTGTGCAAGGAAACCTAAATAATTCATATTTATGTGAAACTCTGGGGAAAAAGGAAGAAGGTTAAACTGTAGCCTTTCTCAGTTTCTTCTTTCTTGATGGACTGGATTTCATCCCATTGAATTTCCAACCAATATACTGTAGCTATTGACATACATGTGGGGGGGAGGGTGGAAACAAAGCTGAAGAAGGGGATTTATTGGTTACATAGAGCACAATTTATGTTAAAGACCTACAGCTCTCATAGCATAAGAAATGTTCTGAGTGGATTAATTTTTTTATAATCCTTCTGAAATGGCTTGAATGTCTAAAGTAGCATAAAAAGATCAATTAAGCCAACAATCTTTTCTTATTTTTTCTATATTAAAGCCATTCATTTATCCAAAAGAGCGGGGGGGGGGGGGTTGCATTTGCAAAGCAATCAATATCTTTCCTAGCAGGAAAGAAGAGCATGAAAGTAATGTAGGGCAAAATTTATTCTCTAATGCCATGATGGCAAACCTATGCCACATGTGCCAAAAGTGGCATGCAGAGCCATATCTCTAGTCACAAGAGCCGTCGCCCATTCCTCTTCCAGTTCCAGCACACCGGCCAGCTGGTCCTCACGTGTGCGGGAGCGCCGGAAACCAGAAGAGCAGCCGCCTAGAGCGTATGCGCGCGCTGGGTGGCTGCTCTTCCAGTTTCCAACACACACATGTGCACTGGCCACCTGGTCTTCTGGTTTCTGGCATGCTTGCGCTTGTGAAGACCAGCTGACCAGTGCACATGCGCATGTCGGAAACCAGAAAATCAAGAAGAGGAATAGTCATATAGTAAACCCTATCATATTAAATTCTTATACTGCCCAATTGTCAGGCTTTCACACTAGGAAACAACAGTAAATCAACTTCCCAAGAATTAACCCTTTGTTCAGTGCTAAACTTTTTTTTTTATTGAAAAAGTTTTTCAAATACAGATTTCCCCCCCTTTTTATCCCCCCTCCTCCCTAACCCCCCCTCACCCTCCCCTTCCCCTGTGACTTCTTCATAATAAAACCCAAATTCATAACAGATTATATCATACTTTACCATCCACTTACTCCATCTCCATATACTGACCCTTTCTTTCTAGTAAAATTATCACATCCCCCTTATACTATACTATACTATACATTTCAAAGTGACATTCTATTATAACATTATCTAATAACTCCTAATTTAACATAATAATATTATTATATTTCCCAATTTAGTGATTTCCGCTCATAATCTACCCTTTTACTACCCCCCATACGTATATCTCTTAAGTCAAATCTTTTATGTATATTAATATAACATTTCAAAACAACCTTCCACTATAAGACTATATAGTAAATTCTAATTTAACATTTATTCAGTTCAGCTACCCATTTCCTTCCCCCCCATCGTTATATCTCTTAGCTCAAATCTTTTACATATATTCACATCTAAACATAATATCCCTTTTCTTTAAACTAAACAATCAATAACCTAACCTATCTCCACCCACTTTCCTACAAAACTACCATAATTATTCTTAATATCTTTATTCTTCTGCCCACTCCACTAGAAAAATATTCCCTTATGTAAATAAAATCCTAAAAAAAAACTTTAAGCTTGTAGTCCATATGATATCTTCTGTAATGTCTTTCAGTTGGATGATAAACTCCATCGCCCATATTAGGGTAACATCGCATCCAAATTCCAACAGTATTTTCAGTATCTTCAGTTACCATCTGCCCCCATCAGTAACAAATATCTTCATATTGGAAAAAAAAAAACACAACAACCACCTGAGTGACTTTATATTTATATTCCATATAATGTCTATAGAGGTGTCTTTTATCCAGATTATTAATTCCAACCACCATAATAGGGTAACAACCAGATCTTCTGCATGCCCCAATCCAGTAAATCTCTTGCCATATAACTCAGCATAAACGTAATATATTTATCAAGAAATCCAAAAAACGAAAAAGATATTTCCAATCCATTCGATTTAAGGCCCTTTTCACATCCCAAAAGTTCAGCACTGCAGAGATCTGTCACTCTCCTCAGGATAAAATAAACCAAAACTTTGCCCATTATCTTTTCATATATTCAGTCCTCTCATAAATAACTGGCATTACACTGTTGTTTAGTTTAAAAGTGTTTGTTTTTGTGAGACCTACTTCTTCTTTTCTTGACTTTTTGTGGGTTGGATCTCCATTCTGAATTCCTTTCTGTAGATTGTGTATCGACTATTTGGTTTTCATGCTGATCTATAACTTGATCTTGTTGGTTTTGCTTTTGTGTCTTAAATCTTTCTGGTTCTATAAATTGTATATCAACTAATTGACTTCCATGCTGGTTTGTGGCTTGATAAATCATTACATTAGAATCTGGAACCGCCTCTCTTATATTAAATAGTCCAGCTGAGACCTCTGAGAGAGAATCCAAAAGCGGCTCATCTGTGGAGACCTCTGTGACTTGTTGTTTCTTCATTACTTCCATCTCCTTCTGCTTTTCTTGAGTTTCTGTCTCTTGTTGATTTTGCTTTTTAAGGACCTTGTAGTAAAATTCTTCTGCTTTTTCAACAGTATTTAACTGATATCTTACTCCTTGATATCTCAATATTATACCCATTGGGACATCCCACCTGAATAAAATATTTTGTTTTCTTAGCTCAGTCACCAAAAGTCCAAATTTCTTTCTATCTCTTAACATCTTAGGCGGCAATTCTTTATATATCCAAATTTTTCTCCCATACAGTTGTAGAGTAGAATTAAAGGATTTTTGCACAATATCATTTCTTATTTCTTTATCTGTAAAGTAAATCACCACATCTCTAGGCAGTTGCCTTTGCTTTGCAATCCAAGAATTTACTCTATAGGCCTTATCAATTTTACAGGATACCTCCTCAGGATGAACCTTTAAGATCCCAGCCAGAACTTGAGCAGATATTTTTCTTAGATCATCACTGTTATTTTCCTGTAAGCCTCTGATTCTGATCGCAAATTCTGTAAGCCTGTATTGCATCATTACAACTTCTCTTTCAATCCTTTGCTTTATATCTTCTGCATTGTAAGTCTCGTGACCAGCTTCCTGTTTGGACTTTATTTCTAAACTATTGTCTTGAATATTTATTAAATCCTTTTCAATTCTTAGTATTTTATTGTCCAAATTATAAATCTTATCATCAATTTCCTCTATTTTAGACTCTAGTAATTTAATGTTTGTATCCAACTTTATAACAACTTCTGAAAAACCATTAGTCACTGTTACAATCTTTCGTTGCAAGTTATCATACTTTAGTTGTATCATTTCTTTAATTTCCTGCCTTAATTTTTCAAATTTCTGGTTCAGAGTCTCATGATATTTTGCCATTTTCTCCTGAAGATATTCTTTTAAGTTAAAACCATTCTGCAAGATCTGTAGGCTCAAAACTTGTTCGAACAGTTGTGAGTGGGGGAGGACCCCGCCCCCTGCTTGTCTATCAGGCTTTATAAGTTTTTTTTTTTATAATTTTTTATTAAAGAAAAAACAATACATTAAAACAACATACAAAACAAACAAACATCAATTCAGTCCAATGACTGACTCTTAGAAGTTACTACCACGGTGGGTTATTTTTCGTCTTTCTATTTGTATCAATATCTACAGTCACCTGTTTACATGGTTAAATATGTATATATATATTTGACTCCATATTTACTTCTATGCCTTTCTATTAAATAGTCGAAAATTATCTTTATATTCCTATTTTTGCCTCCAGCCAGCTGTACCATCTTTGCCATACTAAGTAGTAATCAGTATCGTCTTTCTCTTGTATTTCTTTTGTGAGCTTATCTAATTCTGCACATTCTGTAATTTTAGCTATTATTTTATCTTCAGTAGGTAACTGTTCGGATTTCCAATGTTGGGCAAAGAGTATACGTGCTGCTGTGAGGATATGGATGATCAGATATTTTATTTCTTTGGTATATTTTGCTGTAATTATTCCCAATAAAAAGGTTTCCGGCCTCATTTCAAGTTTTTGTTTCGTGATTTCTTCAATCATTGTTTTAATTTGCTGCCAGTATTGTTTTGCCTTACGGCATGACCACCAGAGATGATAATAAGTCCCTTTCTGTGATTTACATTTCCAGCACAACGGAGATGTATTTGGGAACATCTTGGCTAGGCGCGCCGGTGGAAGGTGCCATCGGTAGAACATCTTGTAAAGGTTTTCCTTGTAGGGTATGGACAGTGTCATCTTATAATTTATCTTCCACAAATTCTCCCACTTATCCAATTCTATAGTATATCCTATATTTTTGGCCCATGTTATCATATTCTCTTTGACAACTTCCTCTTCTAATTTGTATTTTAGTAGGTACTTATAAATTTTGGTAATCATTTTCTCATCTGTACTTTGTAGTATTTTATCCAGTTCATTTGGTTCATTTTGGAATCCAATTTGTGCCCGATCAGTTTTATATCTTGATTCTATTTGCATGTATGGCCACCAATCAATGTCTATACCCTGATTTTGTAATTCTTGTCTTGTTTGTAATTCTCCTTCACTGTTCAGTAGTTCTTTATAGGTCCTCATTTTCTCTATATCCATGGCATTAGGATATATTAGTGCTTCCATTGTCGATAGCCATCGTGGGATTTTGGTATAATGTTTTCTAATCTCTTGCCATGTTTTGTACAATGATTCTCTGATAATATGTTGCTGGAAATATCCGTGGAGCTTGTCCTTTCCCTCCCACAAAAAGGCGTGCCATCCGCGTTGTAATTCAAAGCCCTCTAGTGATAGCATTCTTTTATTCTTAAGGTCTATCCAGTCCCTTATCCAGTTTAGCGATGCTGCTTTATAATATAACTCCCAGTCTGGTAGGCCTAAACCTCCTTTTTCCCGAATGTCTTGCATACACTTTATTTTGATTCTGGCCCTTTTCCCATTCCAAATAAATTTTGTTATTATTTTATTAAGGTCCTTAAAAAAGTTCTTTCCTGGCCAGATTGGGGTTACTTGAAAGAGGTAAAGTAATCTAGGCAATATATTCATTTTTATAGATGCAGTTTTCCCCAAAAATGACAGTTGTAATTTGTTCCACGTTTCCAGATCTTTTCTAATTTGTTTCATTAATTTGTTATAATTGTCTTCTCTAATTGTTATTGCTTTTGCAGTAAGCCAAATTCCTAGATACTTTACTCTCTTTACAATTTGTATTCCTAATTTGTCTTCGAGTTTTGTCTCCTGTGCCTTTGTCAAATTCTTTGTTAATACTTTAGTTTTTTGTTTGTTAATTTTAAACCCTGCGACTTTTCCGTATTCCTCTATCTTCGCTAAGAGTTTGGTTCCTGTTATTTCTGGTTGCTCCATTATAAACACCACATCGTCAGCGAAGGCTTGCAATTTGTACTCTTCTTTCCGTGTTCTCAAACCTTTTATTTCTGCATCTTTCCTAACTTCACTCAATAATATTTCCAATGAAATTATAAACAGTAGTGGGGATAAAGGGCAACCCTGTCTCACACCCTTTTGTATATCCACATTTTCAGTCATATCTCCATTAATCATAATTTTGGCCGTTTGAAGGGAGTATATTTTTCTAATCATATGTAAAAATTTGGCACCGAATTCCATAGTTTCTAGTTGCAATATGAGAAAGTTCCAATTTAGATTGTCAAAAGCCTTTTGGGCGTCTAGAAAGATTAAGGCTACTTGTTTATCAATTCTTTTCTCATAATATTCCAGGACGTTGATAATTGTTCTTATGTTATTTTTGATCTGCCTTCTTGGGACAAAACCGTTCTGATCTGTATGTATATATTTATAAATAATTGTTTTCAGTCTATGTGATATAACCAACATGAAGAGTTTATAATCTGCATTGAGCAATGAAATCGGCCTGTAATTTTTGACTTGCGTGGGGTCTGTGTCTTCTTTGGGGATAAGTGTGATGATGGTTTCAGTCCAGGATTTGGGAATTTCTGCTTCTAATAATGCATCATTGAGGACTTGGAGTAACAGTTCGTCCATTGCATTTTGACAGTTTTTATAAAACTCCGTTAGTATTCCGTCCAGACCTGGAACCTTATTGTTTTTTTGCTTTTTCCTTGCTTCCACCAGCTCAGACATCGTAATTGGTCTATTTAGTGCTTCTCTATGGGATTCCTCTAGTTTTGTGATATTTGTTTTACATAAATATTCCTTAATGTCTTCATCCCGAATCTCTTCTTTCTTATAGAGACTTTGAAAAAAATCTTTGACTATGCGTTTTTGTCTATATTGGTATGGTATATTTGTCCTGTTTCGTCCTGTAATTGAAATATTGTTCTCCTTTCTTTTTCTTTTTTCAATTTATACGCTAACCAGCGCCCCGTTTTATTTGCATACTCAAAATGTTTCTGTTTTGCTAGTTTGATTTTCTGAGCAATTTCTGTCTGTGTAATCAGATTGATTCTATGTTTAGTAAGGTTTAATTTTTCTATTATTGTTTTGTTATGGGGCTCTTTCTGCAATTCTAATTCATATATTCTAATTTGTTCTAACAACTTATTCCTTAACTGTTGTTTCTCTTTATTTTTTTTAACTATGTACGCAATTGTAAGGCCTCTTATGTATGCTTTAATTGTGTCCCAAAGGTTTTGAAGCGATGTCTGTTCTTTAGTATTTATTTGTAGGAACATTTTAACCTCTTTCTCAATCATCTGTATGTATTCCTTATCTTTTATTATTCCCGTATCCATCATCCACCTCCTTTGCTTTCGATGTCCTTTCCATACTATTTTAATGGGGTTATGGTCTGCCCAGGTGTTCACTGCTATTTCGATATTTTTTATCTCCTCTCTGAGGTCTGAAGTCATCCAGGCCATATCAATCCTAGACCATGACTGGTGTGGGTTCGAATAGTATGTGTACTGTTTTGTTTGCGTGTTTGCCTCTCTCCATACGTCATGTAGGTGTAATTCATTGATCATGTCTTTGAAAGGTTCCGGTAGAGTTTTCTTTCTGGTTTTACTTTGTTTGTTACTCCGATAGTCTTTTTCTATGTCCATGATTGCATTGAAATCTCCTACCATGCAGATAGTTTCATATTCCAGGTCTTTAATTATATTATGTAGCTTTTTAAAAAAATCATTTTGGTTTCCGTTGGGTGCATATATGGATATTAATAATATTGTTTTGGATCCTGTTTGTATTTCTATTATTAAGATACATCCTTCTGTATCTGCATAAATTTGTTTTGTTTTTAGGTGTTTCTTTACATATATTACAACTCCTCTCTTCTTTTGGTCTCCTAGAGCTGCATATAGCCTTCCTAATCTTTGGTTGTCCAATAATTTTTGATGCTGTCTTTTGATATGTACCTCTTGGAGTGTTATGATCTAGCTTTTGAAGTTTTGTGAATGTCTGCTTTCTTTTAGCTGGTGAGTTAAGTCCGTTTATATTGATTGAAATAAGTTTTAGCTCTCCTTCCATCTCTCTTTATTTATCTATTCGTTGTTTGCAGTCTTTTTGTGTTTCTAGTAATCATTTGCGTCTTTTCCCTCGCTCCCTCTCTCTCCATTCTTTCTCTTTCCAATCTTCTCCCCTCTTCCTGGTCTCTTTCTTCTTTCTCTGTCCGCTGTTCCTCTTGCCTCTTAAGTCTCTCTTCTTCTCTGCTCTCCTGCTCCTCCTCCAGCACGAAGTGTTGGTCAAAGAAATCCTGTGCTTTTTCTACATTATCAATTCTGTATTTTTTGTCTTCCCAGGAGATTAGTAGGCCCTCCGGTATTAGCCAGCGGAACTTTATTCTAAATTTATTCAACTGCGCCGTTAAGAAGTTGTAGTTCCTTCTTTGGTCCCTTGTCCTTTTTGGTATCTGTTTGAGGGTTAAAATTTCTTTTCCCTTATACATAGCTGTTTCCTCTCTCATTTTCCTATAGATCTCTTCTTTTAACGATTTTTTTGTGAATCTAATGTGTATTTCTTTTGGTAACTTATTTCTCCGGGCGTAATTCGTGTGAACCCTATAGATTTCGTCTATTCCACTTCGAATCTCCTCCTTGTCCCTCTGGGTCACTTCTGAAAATATCTCAGTCATGATTTCTCCTAGATCCTCCTCCTTTTGCTCTTCTACATTCTGAAACCTCAAATAGAAGGATGCCTTCTCCATCTCAAGATATGATACGGTGTCTTCTAGGTCTTTATTTATGGCTGCTTGGTTGTATTCCATCTTCTCCATTCTCTTATTCGTATGTTCTATTCTCTCCTCCGCCTTATAAATCCTCTGTTCATTTTCCTCTATTTTGTGTTGTATCTTTCCTATCTTCTCATCCATGTTCCTAATATTATCCTTTATCTCCCCCACATCCGTCCTAAGTTCCTCGTGATTTTTCCTTGTCTCTTCATGGTTGTGGGCTATGGTCTCTTGCATTTTATTCATTCCTTCCTGGATCATCGTTAGTACTGAATGGATGTTTTGCATACTAAGAGTGGGGGATGCTTTATCTTTTTCCGTAGATTCCGCTATTTTCTGTTGTGCTGGAGAGGCTGTGAGTATCATCTGGTTTGATGGTATTTTCTTACTCAGCTTAGTAATTGTTGTTGAAGTTGTAGTTGCCATTAGTATTTCTTTTGTTATCTTCTCCCAGATTTTCATATACTGATTACTATTTGGGCTATTATATTTCTTTTAGTATTTATGTTAGAATAGTGGCTTTCAGTAATCCTGATAATCCCAGGGAGATAAACAACTAGGGTGAATTTCCTTATCACACTATCACTGTCTATATATAAATTTATAAATTTATCTATAAGTTCTTTCTTTCACTTTTCAATATTTTACAGAGTTCTTCAATTCTTGATGGCTATTTTGCCTATATTACTCTCTAAACGTGGGGGTAAAATATAAAGGGAGGGAGTGAGGGAAAAGTCTAATACTTCAGCAATTCATCAATTAACTATCCTTATAATTAATTACTTACTATCTTATTTAAACTTATTATTAATTACTATTTATCAAATCAATTACTCTTAATTACAGTCCTAGATTCAATTAATCTGTCTAATATAATTTTTCAAAATTAAACATACAAAAACAATGTGATATTTAACTACCAAGATAAAATATAGCACTGAAGTTAATATAAATATATAAATATAATATAAATATATGTTTAAAGTAAATATGTAACTAAATCAACAATTATATATGTAGTATATAAGGTTATATATGAGATTTCTAAAACAGTAGATTAAATATTAATACTTTTTGTGCTTATTAATCACTAATTCGTTATCAGCTTTTAATACAATTGATTATACTTTACAGTTATTTCTTCTTCTTCCAGATCACTCTTTTTTTTTTCAAGTTTGTATCCTTCTTATTTATTGTCTATTTACTTCCAAAGACTAATGTCCCAATACTTTTAAATTGAATGTCCAATGTCCACCAAAACTCCAAAACTCCAGAATGTCCACCTTTCAAAAAGAAAAAAGATAAAAACGAAAAGATAGTCCAAGTCCCAATATCTAAGTACTGTCCAAATTTTCGTCCAAATATTCAAATATCCAAAGTCCAAAAGTCCAAAAATCCAAAGAGAAATATTCCACTTAGGTTATTTTGATTTAACTCCAAAAGTTACTAGCTTCCACTTTAAACAAAGTTTTCTGCCACTCTCTCTTCCGGTATCAGCTGCTTGTTACTTGCCTCGTTGTCACCTCCACAAAGGGCAAAGTCTATCAAATATATCCTTTCTCTCCTTAAATTCCGCCTCTCCTCTCCTCTGTAGCAAAATATCGAAAGTCCAAGCTTCTCTGGGATCACTTTCTCCTCCTCAGTTTCCCCTGGATTTCCTCCGATTTCGCCGGTTGTTAATTTGTGCGCTGTCACTGTCAAGATGGAGTCCGTCTCTGCTTGTTTCTCAGTCGCCGCTTATCTAGCGAGAATTCGCCTCTTAGTTGGAGTTTTATCTTCTTCCGCTTTCAATTCTCACGTTATGGATTGTAAAAATATACCTTTTGAGCTCTTTTTCTTCCCGATCTTTCCACCGAAGTCTTCTTTATTTGATTTTCGCTTCCCTCTTAGTCAGCTGTCAACGTTCCTGGCCAGCCGGAGCGGCTGGTTTTTCCCCGATCAGGATTAAGGGGGATTTCCTGAACCTTCGGGGGGATTGATGTCCTCCCCGAGGTCCTCGGAGTTTCCCCTTTTTTCTATTGACCTCTCCGAGGTCAATAGTGCCTAAATCGGCTCCTAAATCGAAGATATTAGGGACTTGGAGAACGGAGAGCCATTCCTTTCGTCCCTAACCCGCTGACGTCACCGCCGGAAGTCCCAGGCTTTATAAGTTTTAACGCCATCCTGACAGCAAACTCTTTTTTTTCCCCCCCAAACAAGATCAAGCACAAATCTCCAAGAAGAAAGAGAGAAAGGAACTTAAAATAACTAATTTTCTTCCAAATTGTAGCCAGCACTATATATTCCGCTACTTTGTATCTGTTACGGAAGGACTCTCACTTTCGGCTTTCTTCTACTTCCCAAGCCTCAGCGGTCACCATTTTAAAGTTTTTTTCTCTTTTGCTCTGAAATGCTTATAAATTCATTAAGGATACTTGCAATTTAGGGTCTCAAATCCAAGTCTCATCTTTTTTAATAAATCCATCTGTTAGGTTCATTGGTTAATCCGGTTCCAGCGCCTAGCTCTGCAAAAAGGCAGAGTTCTCCCGATGCCCGGAGCGACGGCGAGCGGGAATAGGGAGCCTCAACCTGCTCGTCCCCAAGAGTTAAAAAAAACCTCTGGGGGACTTCGCAGAGGGCTCTACCTGCCCTCGCCTGACTCACATTTCCGTCAGGAAATGGAGTTTTTCGAGCCGCCTTTCAGGTGTAAAGGCGGCTCTTACAGGCAACGGGGCTGGCAGTCACGGAGGACCGTCTGGCGGCGCCAGAAGCCAGACAGGAAGTCGCCTGTTCAGTGCTAAACTTGATTGGCAAAAGACTAGTAGGAATCAGTCTCTATATCACACATAGCATACTTTAGACCACGGATGTCAAACTTGCAGCATCACGTTGCTGTCACATGACATTTCATGACGTTTTGCCCCTTCACGGAGCTGGGCTGGGCATGGCCTGCACATGACGCATCCGGCCCGTGGGCCGCCAGTTTGACACCCCTGCTTTAGACAAACTGATTGCCATTGCAGAACAAAAATTTAATTTTTATCTTGCCTTGCTGTGTTAACCTGTACTTGGTGAGTCACTTAATGGTCTTGAGCAATCATGATATGTTTACATAACAGTTCTTTCTAGCCTGAGAACTACTGGTTTCACTTCACCTGTTTCAGCCCTTATATCAATGTTGGTGCACTATTGCACCAACTTCAGAAGTGATCATTAGGGGAAAAATCAGTTTCGCCCTCCTCTGCCTAATTACACTGACTGTATTTACACAACACTCTAATTCATGGCTATCTGAATGATGAATTATTAAGTTCACTTGATTGTGACTCCACACAATGAATTGAAACAAACCTTATAATAACTATATTGGCTGAGTTCCCACTGAACCACAAATCAGTCAGACATATTTTACCTTAGCATGTGCTAATCCAGCTATTAACAGAATGAAATATAAGATCTAGACTAATTCAGACAAACTGCATCAGTCCAAGCATGTCATCACCAACAGATAAACTTGTGATCTATGGGAAATTAATCCACACAAAAAAATTGCAAAGAGACAAGTAAATGGCCTGAATTAAATCTTCCAAGCTCTTTGACATCTAAGTCAGAACAGTTGCAAATGATCATTATCTTTGTAAATAAGTCACTGCTGCCAAAGTTTCTACTAGTTGCCCTGGGGTATAAATAAGAGCTCTAAGTGCTCAGGACAGGGTTGCTGCATGGTATTATGTAAATGATTGGCAGTTCAGAACTTCAACTGGAAAACAACAGTACAGTTGGCAGTACTATTGTTTTCAACTGTTTTCCTGTTGCATTAAGCCATAATGTGGTTTGTTTGGCTTAGTATACTGCTCAAAAAAATAAAAGGAACACAACAAAACTACTGTATGTAAAGAACAAAGTATTTAATAAGGCTATTTCATTCATTCAGATCTCGGATGTCTTCTGCTTGTGTTCCCTTTATTTTTTTGAGTAGTGTATATTAGATGAATGCCATGTCCATGTTTGAACAGACTATGGCTTAACATATTGGATAAACTATATCAAAGTTTCTCAAAACTACTACCATCACCACCACAGAAAAAGAGCTATGATTAAATTTTGATTCAGAAGCTGAAGTTAAAACCAGACAAAATGAAGTGTTGTCAATTAATAGGAAATAGTTCTGGGACTGATGTTCAGATTATGGAGAATGCAGTTACAGTCCTTGTAAAAGAAGGGGGCAGCAGTTTGGGAGTGCTGATATTAAATTCACAGATGGTAGCAATGGTAAATAATGCATAAAAATATTACTTCAGAATTAATATCAGCTTGTTTCACATTTGAAACTGTTCAACAACTTCTTAAAAGTGTTCTTTTTAAAATATTTCTCCTAAAAGCCAGTGTGGAACAATTGCCTTGAAGTTGGCTTAGGCTATGGAAGTAGAGGTTGAAATCCACGCTCATAATAGGAGCTTGTTATGTGACTTTGGGCCAGTTATATTCACCTTTTTACCTCGGGGAAATCCCCATGTAAACTGGTCTGAACTCCTGCAGAAAGGTAGAATAGATAATTTTGCTGTTTTTGTTTTATCCCACTTTATTAGTTTTGTAAATAATTCAAGGCAGCAAACATACCTAATATTCTTCCATCCCCTTAAAAAACCTGAAATCAGGTGAGGCACTGAGACTTTGTAACATCTCATACTTCCTCTGTTGAAGCTATAATATTACAGGCCTGCTAGGAGCAGGATCACCCTGTATGAGTAATATTTTCCACAGATTCCAATTTCTCTTTCTACCCAGTAGAGTTCTCTCATCTACGGAAAAAAAAATCTATCAATACATAAGAGTTGTGCTAATAGTAGCTTCTGGGAAGTCTTAGAGGTAGAATGTCGCAGGATAGAGAAGGTTCAGCAGTAGAATTATTATAACAATGGTTTCATGTTTTGGGACAGTGTCACTTTGTATTCAGTCAAATAACTTAATAACAATTCTTTTCTAGGATAAATCAAGGACAGGCCACTCAGCTGGTCAGGCATTCGGCTCTGAGTCAAAATGTAGGCATATATACTAGGGATTTTTCCCTCTAAACTTCTTCTTTGGGTTTCGTTGATTCACTATGGAAAATACTGCGGAATTATGTGCCCTGGGAAATTGTAAGCAACCCACTGCACTTTCTTAAATTTATAAGGCAGATTAATCATTTGAATTATTATCCATAAAATGTATAAGAAAGTTACTTATAAATCATGCATTATAAGCACACAATTGAATATAACTGAGAAAATCTGTATGCTGCTGTAATAAAGAAAATATCTGGAAAAAAATTCTATTTTACCTTGCCATGTTTTTCTTGTACTGTATTGGGATTTCCTTTCGCAGTTTGGGTCATATTCTTAATGGGAGGCCAAGCTGAAACTGAAACTGTTTGTTGCATTCCCTCTTTACTGAGAAAGCCTGATAGTTATGCCGTCTATGTTCATCCCAATTTCTTGCTTAAACAGCAGACAGGACTTATTGCATAATTGTAAAACTGTTTTAAACAGTTCTGCTCAACATTCTTTCTTGAAAATCTTATGATATATGTGAGAAGAATGCTTTGCAAGCTCTTCCCATGTCAAATGTCACTTAACTATCATTTTTACTATGGTGCTGATTTTTGTGATCTTTTAATACATAGCATAATAGCCTTAAATCATGAGGTAAGGTTAGCATCTTAGTCACAATTTGTACTGAGGGCAGGATATTTCCTTGTTGTTGTTGTTAATTGCGAAGTCATGTCCGACCTATCGCGACCCCATGGACAATGTTCCTCCAGGCCTTCCTGTCCTCTACCATCCTCTGGAGTCCATTTAAGCTCACGCCTGCTGTTTCAGTGACTCCATACAGCCACCTCATTCTCTGTCGTCCCCTTCTTCTTTTACCCTCAATCTTTCCCAGCATTAGGGTCTTCTCCAGTGAGTCCTTCCTTTTCATTAGGTGGCCAAAGTATTTGAGTTGATATTTCCTTAGGGGATGTCAAATCTCAAAACAATTGAGAATTGGACTTTGGGGTCTTCAGGGGCACTTGACTCCCCTTGTCACATCTTCCACAAACCTGATTGATGGTGGCTCTGGTAGGAGCCTTAAGCTTGATTTAAACATGTCCACAACTGTGTGTAGGCGTTGACACATGTGTTGGAAGAAACATCCTTCTGGGTTCTGCTCCAAGTGGGGAAAAAGAAACTGGAAACATGGAGACTGCTTGGAAAGATGGTTTAATGGTGGACAGGATCACATGGCTTTAGTTCCTGAACAGAAAAGGGGCAGATACAGTGATTCCCTGGGTTTTTATGCTCTCCCTGGCTCTGAGCTTCCTGGGGCCCAGAAAGAGTATCCTGATTGGTTGTCAGACTCCCAGGGGGTGGGGGTCTTAGCTAGCCTTGCTGGCTGATGTAATCTTCCCAGGTGCCATGTGGTGAGTTTCTGTTGCTAGATGGGTAGAGGGCTAATCCTATCTTTGTTGGATCTTTGGCAATTCCTCTATGGCTCTGCCTGAAGGAGGTAGATCTTTGTTATGTAGAATAGACTGGCCCAGGCCTTAATGACCCATTAACAAAGGGTGGGGGCAGGAAGATGGGAGCTGCTTTAAAATATGCTTCTCCATTTCTCATCCAGGGAAACATAATATTCTGCCTTATTGATATTTCCCAAAATATTTCATTCTCCTAGGAAAGGTGTGGGTGCTAACCTCCTACACATGCTTATACTGCAAAGGGATAAGCATTGGTTGCAGATGGGCTGATGCGCACATCTCCCAAATCTCAACCAAGTGATGTGGAGTTATGTTATGTGGAGATGTGTGTCGTGCATGCCAATTGGTTGGTCTGACCATATTTTCTGTGCTTTATTGTTTGAGCACCCCCAGGGCAGTGGTTCTCAACCTTCCTAATGCCGCGACCCTTTAATACAGTTCCTCATGTTGTGGTGACCCCCAACCAGGGGTGGGTTCTAATTTTTTTTACTACCGGTTCTGTGGGCATTGCTTATTTTGTGGGCGTGGCTTGGAGGTCATGTGACTGGGTAGGTGTGGCTAGCTGGTCATGTGACCGGGTGGCCATGGCTATGTGTATAGGGACTACTCAAGAGGGCTGAAAAAAGTCATTTCTGACAGGTCCTCGCACTTTTGACTGGTCCTCACACTTATGACCATCCTCACATTTATGCCCGTGCAGCATTCTTAACAACCATGTCACTCATTTCACAACTGCTTCTCTTCACCATGGTGACAAGATAGGGCAAAAACATAAAATGTGAGGACAGTCGTAAGTTCGAGGACTGGTCAAAAGTGCGAGGACCAGTCAAAAATAACTTTTTCAGCCCTCTGAGTAGTCCATATGCACAAAAGGACTACCCAGAGGGCTGAAAAAATTTCTATATTTCCTTTTTGCCATATTTATTCCTCATCTATTTTTGTAAAAACCAATATTACCCTTCATCCTCATCTCTAATCTTAATCAAATTCAATTTTTCCCTTCTATTCTATATTATACCCCTTCCCATTGTCATCTATTTTTATATCCATCCTCACATTGGTTAATTATGTAATATTACAGTTGTTTAATATGAATTCAACATTTTAATATAAATCAATTAGTTATATAACTACCTTTTTTGTATATTAATCAATATGAACATGAATATTCCAATTATTTCCATGCAATCCAATTTCTTACAAATCAATTAATTATATTTACCAATAATAATAAACCAAATAATTTCCCCCATATATTCCTCCAAACCACAACTTAACCGTTTCTGCTTTCAACACAATATACAATTAATAGTATCTCAATTATTACAATTCCCTAGTTAAATAGAGCTTTTTTTCTTTTGTGTTTTAAAATCTCCTCTTTTTCCCTGAATTTCCCATTGTTTGCACCTACCTTTTTGGGAAAGGAAAAGAAAATCTGCCTGCCTAATTTTCTAACGTGCAAAGCCAACAGCCTGCTTTACTTTCTCTTTCGTTTTTCAGTATAGCTAGGGGGAAAAAAATCTGCACTCTTTCCAAGCAAGCAGCAGAGCTCTGAGCAAAACAGCTGAGAGCAAATCAGCTGGGGGTCGGGAGCCGATCTAAGCAAGGGCTAATTAGCCTGTGCTGAAGCTCCAGGGGCCAATAAAATTACAAAAAAACACCGAACCCTTTGTTAAATTGCTGGCTCGCCCGCCCCTCGCCCACCACTATTTATTGGCAATAAATAGTGGTGCGGAGGGGCGGGGCAAGCCAGCAATTTAACAAATGGTTCGGCTGCACCACTGGCTCTAGGGCGCCCTTTGAAGCCCCGCGGCAAGAATTTAAACAGTTTTTTTTCCTCTAGCCATCGGAGGCGGCAATAGATTGGGAGTGGGCGGGGTAAACGAACGGCCGGCAATCCAACAGAGCAGAGAGTGAGGGTGAGTGAGTAAAGGCGTGGGGGGGAGAGAGGGCTTTGGCGACCCCTGTGAAATGGCCGTTCGACCCCCAAAGGGGTCGTGACCCCCAGGTTGAGAACCGCTGCCCTAGGGAGAACATTAACATTCACAGAAATATAAATGCAGCAGCTATGTAATCGTCTCCAAATGACAGGCCTATATATTTCCTGACTTGCAGTGACACAGAAGTCTAACTTAGGTTTCAGTGGAAAGCAGAAGAAAGAAAGAAAAAGAGTTACAGTTGTTACTAGTGCCATTAACTATCCTCTCCTGCAGTAGTGCTGATTCAGCTGCTTCCTCAATAGCATCATGCCCTATCTCCATTGCCTCCCCTCATCAGTCGGATCATGTAGAAATGGAGTGAGAAGAGGCTGTACCATCTAGTGGAATGGCACACTTAGCAGTCCTGGCAGCTTCCCCTATGGTTGCTGACTACTTTCTTCTCCTTCCTGCTTGTAATAGTATGTGGGGATGATCTTGAGAGACAGTAGGAAGAGCAGCAGACTCTTTAATGATCAGGTAAATGGCAGCTGAATCTGCAAAAGGAATAGGGACCCTCTGTAGTTTCTCAGACTGTCAAGGCAAGGGGGCAAAGATGCACTTTCAGATTTGCAAGCTTCTATTAATGTAAACTTGCAATAAAGTTAGGGCTAGTACTTGTGGGTATGCTTCTTGTCTGAACTTCCTTGAGTAGGCTGACCCTGTTTGAGAAAAGAAAAGAGAAGAGAAGAGAAAAGAAAAGAAAAGAAATAAAAGATTTTGAAATGAGTGAACAGAGAGGTGAAGATGTGAACACATACATGCATGACTGTATTCTGCATAAGAGGAGGAATGACCTTGAATTCTCTCATCATGGGGAGTAAAGTTCAGAGGGCTGTTTTTTCTTCAGGCTTCTCAAGGGAAAAAAGTTAGGGCCACTCAATTCACAGTATCTGAGCTGCTCCCTGTTCTTTTATTCCACTCCTCACAAGGGTTTTAAAGGATGCAGTTACATAAATGAAATTTAAAAAGCTGTGGGATATTCCACATTCCTCCACACCATCCACACTGATTCAAACCCTAATGGGACCACCAGTTTTTATATCTTCTATTACAACTGTCCCAACGGTGATTTTTTCAAGAGGCAATTGGACTTTCTGGTTTTTCTTCGAAGAGCTGAAGAAGCTTCTTGGACGAGAAGCGAAACATCTTTAAAGAAAAACCAGAAAGTCCAGTTGCCTCTTGAAAAAAGCACCTTTGGGACAACCATGACCTGGATGACTGAGTATCTCCATAGACTTCTATTACAATGCTTTTAAATATTCAGGAAATGTCAGCTGGGTAGCCATCTCCAAAGTGACTGGATTACTGGCTGTTTCATTCTGTCCTAGAATAAAATTCTGGAAGGCTTTACTCTATTGCTTCAGGAGAAAGAGGTTGCTATGCTGGAGAACAGTGGCTCTCAATCTTTTGTTCACCATGGACCCCCTTTACCTTTTGGGGCCACAGATCATGGCCACAGACCCCCAAGACTTAACTCAAGATTTAAATCATAACTTTTCTTCAAGCCTTCACAGATCCCCTATGATGACATCACGATCCCCCAGGTTGAGAACATTGCTATATAATGTTTGTTTCGTTGGTATTAATCAAAGTTCACTTGCCAAAAAGAAAGAGACCTAGAAAGTTGATTGTCACTTGCTTCTTACCACCATCCTTCCATCTGAAGTAGAACAGCTCAGAATTCTACCATGTTTTGCATGATATGTACATCAGTTTATGAGCAGACATATAAGCTTGTCTATAGAGAAATAGGATGAACAAGAAGAAACTTAAGGGAAAGGGGATTTGGGGAGGTAAGAGTCCAGTATAAAATGAGGCACCATTTGTAGTTTTATCAGCTGTAATGCAGTGGATCTAATGAAGTGAAGGAGACTATTCATATTCTCTCTTAAAAGTTCTTGAAACTACTGGTTGATAACCTTGAGACGGAAAATTGCAATGCAGATTTCAAAAATTACTGCATTATTAAAGCTACTGCTATTAGAATATTTTATCTGTGTATGCAGGACATGCTTACCCATATATAAATTGACCTGTTTAATCAGCCCAATGTTTTGATTTTATGTGAACCTTGAAGCATAAATAACCACTGGCTGTATTCCCATAAGATGCTAGGGTAAAATATGGTTAGCTGATTTGTGAGTCAGTGTATCATGTGAACACAACTAATATTGCATATCTGTTCCTACCGATTCCAAGTATTGGAATTTAATTAAAAAAAATTTAGAGTGCGCAGAGATGGACAAACTAACAAAAGAACGCAAGGAGAAAGAGGATACAGAATATTACAAAGTGTGGTGTAGATGGTATGAATGGTTGGTGAATAGGAAAAATGAGAAAGAGGAATAAAGGAGAGAGAAAACAATTGTTAAAGATAAAGGTAAAATGTAGACGAAATAAGGGAAGATAGATAACAATGTGGAGTAGGATAAAGTTAAAACATGTGTAAATAGTAAGAAAGGACCACTTCGAAAGAGCTGTTAAAAAAAGAAGTGTGTGTGTGTGTATATATATAAATGTTGTATGTTTGTGTCTTGTTTTAATGTGTTTACAATAAAAAAATTTTTTAAAAAAGATGCTAGGGTAAAATATGGTTAGCTGATTTGTGAGTCAGTGTATCATGTGAACACAACTAATATTGCATTTATGTTCCTACTGATTCCAAGTATTGGCCAGAGGCAGAGAAACAAGATTTACCCATGCAAATCTTCTTCATAAGTATTCCAAAAAATGCTTCTTTTACTTTTCCTTATAATCTGTGAGCAAACAACCTGCTTTTTCTGAGGCTGATCCAACTGCAACAGCAGATTATCTTGTGCTGCATTATCTTTATTTTAGGTTTGTAGAACTATTTTAATGAGTGATGTTTAGTGATCTTCAACAGAAGCTTTAATGTCATAAACTACTGACCTTACACAAAACTAAAATCTTATCACTACTTGATACTCATTTCCTGAACAAGTTGTACTTTAATATATTACTTTTTGTAAATAGAAATGTGGGTTAGGAAAATCAACAGCATCATCTCACTTTCATGGGTGAAACTGGCTTGTTTGAAAATAAAATTATGCTAATATTGCAACAATTGTATCAGGTTTTCCCGAAAGTAAGGACATAGAAATAACTAACTAAAATTTTAGCCTGTATCACCTCCCCTGTTCTTAGTACAGGTAGTCCGCGAGTTACGATCACAATTGAGCCCATAATTTATGTTGCTAAGTGAAACATTTGTTAAGTGAGTTTTGCCCCATTTTATGATTTTTCTTGCCACAGTTGTTAAGTGAATCATTTCATTCATTAAGTTAGTAACATGGTTGTTAAGTGAATCTGGTTTCCCCATTGACTTGGTTCATCAGAAGCTCACCTTGTGACTCCGGGATCCTGCAACTGTCATAAATATGAACCAGTTGTGAAAAATAATCATAAGTCACTTTTTTCGGTGTCGTTTTAACTTTGAACGGTCACCAAATGAACTGTTGTAAATCCAGGACTACAACAGTAGTCAATTATCTATAATCCATGCATACTGACATACATAGGTACCGTAAAACTATACTTTGTGTGAAAAGGAGATCCAGTATATCATTTTTTTCCAAATTTAATAGTAAAATGCCAATATAACAGTTTCAGGATTCTCAGACTAAAATGTTAAAAAGCCTGCAAATAATCTAATATTATTACAGCAGGGACTTTATGGAACCAGATTGTGCTGGATGGATGGTATCATAAACTGCAGCCTCTGAGCTAAATCAACATTTTGCCCCACAATAGTAGATAGGCTGCTGCAGTGCGAAGTCAAGGATTTTATGTTTATCTCATGAGTTTAAATTCCAGACCTTTTCCTCCCATCCTGTTGAATTAACAGATAGATGGCCTAGCGCTTGATGGCCTTAAAGGTGGTATGTTTCTGAAACTACCAGCATTAGCTTGCCAAGCTCAATGCTTATATGAGTTCTGATTTTTCCTCTAATGGAAGAGATATAGGAGCACATCCCCATGCAGACTTTTATTTCAAAATAGGAAAACTGTGAATATTATATATGGTAACTGCAGCAAAATTATTATATGCAAAAAGTTAGAAAAGCAATTAAATGCCAGGGGTGTCAAACTCAAGGCCTGGGGGCTGGATCTGGCCCGTGGGGTACTTAGATCTGGCCTGCAGGGCCACCCTGGAAACAACAAAAGAGTGGTTCGCGGTGCCTCTGTCAGTGAAAACAGAACTCGGGAGGGCCGCACACTGCCCTCCTGAGCTCCGTTTTCACTGTCAGAGGGTTGCAGGAGGCCGTTGCAGCTGAAACTGGAGCTCGGGAGCCAGTTTTCTCTGGCAGAGTGCTTGGGCCACTACAGGTGCCTCTGACACGAGTGATGTCAAGCTGGCCACACCCACCCTGACCACGCCTGGCCTGGCCCCCGAGGTCAAACATAACCCTGATGTGGCCCTCAATGAAATCAAGTTTGACACCCCTGCTATATTTAGTTATAAAATTGGATTATAAAATTAACTGAACTTGCAGAAATGGTGAAGTTGATCAGTTTGGTTGGAGATAAAAAAAATGGCAGACTATCTTGAAAGACCGGAACCCTTATATGAACTGGAAAAAATGATGATTTGCAGATTAAAATGAGACAGGGAGGTTGGGGTAATGTTTAAGGTAATAATTACTTGATAGAAAGAAAGGCTGAAGGCACTTGCATTTTTTTCCCCTTTTTTTTCTTTAATTTCTTTCTTGTTTCTCTATGGCTTATTTTCTATATTTTTTTAAAAATAATTTTTATTGAACATTTTTTAAAAAACAAACAAACAAACAAAACAAACAAAAACAGATATTTACATTTTCTTCTTTTCAACATCTTCGCATCAGTAATCTATATTTATACATCTTCTCTTTCTTCTCTTAATCTATCTTTTATTCATATATTTCCAGTATATCATATATATATATTCTCTCAATTTAAATATTTTATTTACATTTAATATAAACAGGTACCTAGTTTCCTTTCCACAATTTATATCTTTCCATTTGTTTCCATATTTCTCCACCTAATTAAACCATTGTTTAGTTTTCTTTTGTCCCTCTTTTTTCCCCTTTCTCCTCCAACCATTTATACCATTTCTCCCAGACTAAATAGTATTCTGTTTCATCTATTTCTTGTATCTCCTTTGTGAGCTTATCCATTTCCGCACACTCCATAATTTTTCTAATCACCTTGTCTTCTGATGGTATGTCATTGTTTTTCCAATTTTTGTGCTGCAGTCAATATGTGAATAATTAAGTATTTTATTTCTTTTTCATATGGCCCAGTAATTATTCCCAGTAAGAAAGTTTCTGGCCTCATTTCTATTTGTTGATTTATAATTTCTTCTATTTGTATTATAATTGTTTGCCAAAATTGTTTTGCCTTCTGGCAAGACCACCACATGTGATAAATAGGTTTCTTTTTGATGTTTACATTTCCAACAAAGCAGGTTGACTTATTTTCTATCTTTGTTCTTTGTTTTATATATTTTACTACACTTTTAAATTTCTATTAAAAAAAAAAAATAGTATACATTATGTAACTCAGAATTGCACTTTATCTCCAACATATGGTTCTTCAGTATCTCCTAATATAACCTTTTAAAGAGTGGGGCTTATTTCACTGCCACAAACTCGGCATAGAGTCACTTATGATTGTGGCAGAACACAAATACAATAAATGGATCCGTTAAGAGATGGGTTTCCCCCTGAGAAGGGGGTTGGATGCTACTATCCTTTCAACCCTTACATTCCAGAATTTTCTGAAATGAGAGGAGGGTATGCTGGTTAGCAATGTTCTGTCATACATCTTTTCATTGTAACATTGGTAGAAAAAAGGCTCTCTGCTATATCACAAAGACATGTCCTTATTATGCCCTTCCCATCCCTAATAATGCTCATTTTTATGGATTTCTTCCCTACAAATATACTCTCTCTGTTTTTTCAGATGTAGATAAAGAACTGTGAAAAATCTGTTTCCCGCTTCTGTCTTACACCTGCTTTGTCAAATTAACATACAGTTAGAAACCTTTATAAATAGAACAAGTCTTTTGAGTAATTACATTTGTAGAGTGTTCGTGTAGTTTAGAGAAGAAAAGGGAAAAACACATTTTTCTCATGTGAAAAAAGGTTAGATTAATATATGAATTATAAAGATAGGTGAGTGTATATGTATAAAATCTATAAAATGAAAATATTACTATTCAGCTTATAGGCTGTGACCATTGCAAATTCAGTTCTGGCCTGATGTATTCCGATTAAAACAATTTTGACAACAAATTTCATAGAGGAAAGCTGTGTTCTTACAACATCTGTTAACTTATTTAATTAATGTAATTTTATGGGTTTATACATGAACCTCAAATGTTGTGGTCTGGGTTCATATAACCTACTAGGCTAAAATGTGGTTGGTTAATCAGCGATCCAATATTATGGGAAACTCAACCAAGGAGATGAGCCTGTATTCACCAACACCATTTCCACCTCCCACTCTTATATAACTCATGCTCTTTTTACTCCTCAGCTGAACTACTGCAGTGCACTCTACATGGAGGCTGCTTTCATAGGCCACTCAGAAGTTACCACTGATCTAGAATATACCAGTTCATGGTGCTAACTGACACATATTATCTACGGGATATCTACGGGACCGCCTACTACCACCAATAGCCTCCCACCGGCCAGTACGCTCCCATAGAGAGGGGCTCCTCCGGGTGCCGTCGGCCAAACAATGTCGACTGGCGGCCCCTAGGGGGAGAGCCTTCTCTGTGGGGGCACCTACGATCTGGAACGAGCTCCCCCCGGAGATACGGAGGATCCCGGATCTGCGCACCTTCCGCCGTGCGCTTAAAACGTTTTTATTCCATCAAGCTGGCCTGGCCTAAATCTTCTCCTTTTTAAAATTTAAATTTTAAATTTAAATTTTAAACATGAATTTGATATTATGGGATATTTTTAAAATTTAGCCACACTGTTTAATCTGTTTTAACCTATTTTAAATTTTGTATTTTCTGTGTTTTTATCTTTTGGCTGTTCACCGCCCTGAGTCCTTCGGGAGAAGGGCGGTATAGAAATCTAATAAAACAAAAACAAACAAACAATATTAACAGAACCACAGTACACTTGTGCTACAGGCCCTGCACTGGCTTACAGATAGAATGTGAAATGCTGCTTTTGGCCTCTATAGTCTGATGTGACTTGGCACATAAGCGTTTCTACACCATATACTTCAAATAATACTCCAAGTATACTCCACTTCGCCAATGGAATCATCTCAATAAAAGCAAATTGAAATGCTCCACTTCTAAGAAGTGAAAAGGCGGAATCTGGAAGGCCCTGATTTTTGGAATAGTGCCCAGATGACATTCTAGTTGCTCCCTCTTTTATTACTTTCATAAAATTATTCAAGACCAAGTTCATTTGCAAAGTGTTTATAAATGGAGATGGTGCTGTCTGCCAAATTGTGTTACAGTATTGACAAAATGAAAGTGCTGGTTCAGTGGGGATATGTATTTGCTTTATTTTTATTTCAATTATTAGTCTTAATTTATCACGGATGTTTTAAATGTTTGAAAAATATTGGTATGTGAATGAATGAATGAATGAATGAATGAATGAATGAATCATTTTAAAAAGGAACCCATGATTATTTTCACATCAACCTATCTTGATACACAGAGAGAAGGTAGAGAATATCATGAGCCAATTAGTACTCATCCAGATTCCATCCAATGAAGCAGAAAAAAATTATCCAACAATTTCGTGACCACCAAGTTATTACCAGTCATACAGTAACATTAATTCTATTATCCCCACCACAGCACTAAAAAATAAATAAATCACTTTGTTCCACATTTTTCCTGTATGCATTTGTCTTTATTCATCTGGCATGTTAAAAGGGAATGTGTAGATAAGTAAAAGTAAGTAATAGTAAAAATGTAAATAAAAATGCTGAAATTCAATATAGGTTTCCCAGTATAATTTTTGTCATACTTTTTTTTTCTTTTTCTTTTGTAAACTCTCTGAATTATGAAAATGAAATAATGTAATTTTATAACCAATTTCCCAGTTTGCAATTTTTCCATTAGTCTTGAGCAGGGCTGCAAATTGGATTAGACTGGAAGAAGGAGAAAAATAAGTTATTCATTATTATGTAGTGTGCGCACACACACGCACACAAACATATATATGTAACAAATGACCTACATTTTAGTTCCTGATTTTAGTCATCTTGCAGACTTGGGAGTAATGTTAACGTTGAGAATGAGCGATCTCCCGCTTTTATTGTCATCTTCCAGAGAGCAATACACACACACTCATACATGCACCCATTGGAGGTTGTGGCCTCCAATCTATCAAATGGTGCCAATCCCTAGTTTAGTATTATGTCCAAATCTAACTATTGGGTTTCATGGACTTGGTTCAAGATTGTAAGGACTGGTTAAAGAGTTTCCAAACAGGGATGCATGGCTTCCACTGGTATCTGAGCCCTTATATGCAATATTGTGATGCTGAACATCTGATCCCCATGCCTACTGGATTGAAAGCATGCAGGAATATCCAGATGTACCTCCATGCAAATGGAACCTTGCACTTTGGCATTGCTAGAAAACTTTTGTCTTCAATTTGGAAGACGACTTGGGCAATTGGTAAAGTGGAAAATTAGAGATTCCAGTTCTACGTTGGAGGAATTTGAGCTCCTTAGTTCATGAGTAAAGGCAAGTATCAAGTTGTTCTTCTCTAGCTACAGAATGCTTTCCTTGAGGTTTAACTGTAGGTCAGCTTGAGGTTTACACACTCTCCAACACAGACTATTGCCAAGGTAACTGGGAATTGGGGCATCCTCAATAGCTGTCTTAGGGCTAGCACAAGGCCAAAAGAGAGCCAAATCTTTGCTCCATAGGAATAATTAACTATCCCCAATATCCCATGTTATTTTCCTCTGCAGTAAGCACTTAAATTATTTTTGAAAAAGAAATTGTTTCAAAAAAACAGATCCAGATTTTTGCTGTTACTGTACAGTTAAAAGTTTACAAAAGGGAACAAAAGCAAAGCTTAAGCTCAAATTAAAAAGAAATATTTCTGAACAATTGTATCCCTTCATGCCAACCATGGATCATAGATCATGCCACCCATGTAGCTCCTGATCTTGCTCAGAAAAAAAGGTGTATTTTTCCAAAGAAATTAATATAAAAATTCAAAAGAAAATAGACCTGCAGTACTTTTCCATGTGCCTGCCTACAGAGATGTTTCAACCTGTTGAGACAAAAATTGTTTGGCTTAAAGACAGTAATGGGGGTTCTGGAAACAAAGAGGTTTTGAAGGCAACTCAGTGAAATGATAATGGTGATAATGGTTTTTAAAAGCTAGTGATTTGAGCCAAGATTTACTATAGGAATTAGTGAGATACACCACCAAGGACCTACCTAACCAACAGAAAGTATGAAAAGGACATTTTTATTAACTCTATCCTTCCACTTACGCATTGCCTCCAGAAGATAAATGATAATAGTGGCTGGGTTGTTGTGACACACTCAACTGTGGTAACCAAGATTTAGTCAATTTACTTGGTTTTGTAATTTTGTATGCTATTTCCACCATAAACTGAACACACTGGGCTGAATTTGCATAATATCCTAGGCTAAAATGTGGTTGGCTAGACTGTGATTCAACAGGTTCTGCAGATTGGGTAACTGTGAAGAGAGACATGTCTACACAAAGCTCTGATAGAGCATTAAAACCACTGAGTCTCCTCATCTTTGTTTCACTGCCTATCATATTTATTTTCAAGTTTACTTTTTTCCCCACCTTTCTGAAAACTATTCTCTCAGTATGCCCTTTCAAATTTCCTATATTCTTAGCTCCTTATAAATGCCTCCCTGCTTTTCCTGCTTTGTTTTTTTCTAGACCTTCCTATTTCATCTGCTTGAATCTGGATTCAAATCAGTTGAGCCAAACATTAACCAGCCAGTTCCATCCTTGGACAATTCCACACTGATCTTTGGGACTAAATTAGCGCTACTTTCCTATAACATTGTGAGCAATCTGGCTCAGCCAAAACACAGCTCGACCCTTTGTGAAGTATTATTTATTTAAATGTGTTATAGCTGCTCCCTGATAGATTTAGGGCAGCTTTCAGAGCCCAAAATAAATAGGTTCATTAAAAAAAACATGCAACAAAGGCAGCCTGGACTAAAACAATCATCATCATAATAGTGAAGAATCACAACAGGGATCCCACAATGCATTAACCCCAGACCTGAGATCAAAGTCAGGTCTTGAGTGCTTTCGGAACCCAAGAAAGAAAGGTGTCATCCATATCTCTGGAGGAGTTAAAGAGAAGGCATGTTTCTTTGGTGTTGTAAGATGACCACATTTAATAGAAGGGACCTGGAGTGATCCCACCCTGCCAGAAGATACTGGGCAGGCAGAAATGAATGGAGACAGGTGGTCCATCCCCCCCAAATCCGCTTCTTATGCCATATTTGTAGCACTGGAGCTCAAAACCTGGGCATGGGTGTTATATTGGCAGGTGTTACGATTGTCTATTGTCAACCTTCAGTCCCCAGCTCTTCCCCCTTCACCTAGTTGTGGCATGTGATATCCTTGCACCAAGCTATATTGTATCTTGATGCATTTTTAAAATATATTTTGATTGCCACTTATCTCTTCCCCCCACTCCAATACATGCTCCCCCAAAGATTACCAAAGCTCATCAGACTGACTGATTGGCAACCAGTCCTGCTAATCTATTTGGAGAAAATAGATTTCTAGAAACGTGATTAATATTTAGATTACAACCACCCATAAAGCTTTGGGTAAGATGGTGAAGGAACTGGAAGCACAACTATCTCTTTTCAAGGGATAAGGCAAAGCAGCATGAATATCTGGCTACCAAGTGAATAATTATTTGGATTTGTTGACTGCAACCTCCGTTACCAGTGTAAGAAGCTCACAAACAACAGTGGGCTGTTTCTGGAAAGGGGAGGGAAAAACATGTATAGCAACCTCACAATGAGGACTTTAAACCAGAGGTCTTCAAACTTGGCAGCTTTAAGATTTGTGGACTTCAACTCCCAGAATTCTAGAAGTTCAAGTCCACAATTCTTAAAGCTGCCAAGTTTGGAGACCCATGCTTTAAACTATAGCAGGGACGCAGAGCAGAGGTACAGATTCACAGAATCACTGGCACTAGACCTATATCTGTAAATGATAATGGAGATGGTGCAAGGCTGGAGAAGGTTGTCAGAAAATAAATACAGTAAGTAGTAAACAGGAGTTTACAAGTATATGCAGGAATGGTTAGACTAATTCTGTTGAAGCTGAAAACAGGACAAGGAATGAAAAGAAAAGAAAAGAAAAGAAGATAGAACATCCTGTTCTAATGACAGCTGAAGCAACTGTTTTTCTTTACCTCACTTTGACCCTGTGGATAATATCATTTCAGTGGGTTGTTTATGCCTGTTCTCTGAAGTTTACTTTGCTAGAATAAGGTCATATTTTAATGACAAAAAGTCAGGAAACATGTAATGAAAAAAAGAAATCTGCCTTCTCTCCACTCCAGACAGAGAACTCTTCTCCAATAGAAAGAGAGACAGACAAGGCTGGGGATGATGGACAAATAGTAACTGAATTTCAGTAAATGACAGTTGCTGCCATCTCTGCTCAATCTCCTGAAATGCAGCAACCTTAAATCCTGATTTATCTGTTTGTTTATCAGGGGAGGAAGAAATATCAGGCTTTAAGATTAGGGTTAAACTGTAATCAATATGAAGACTCTGAGAAGAGATTTATGGGTTTCCAAATTGCCATGAAAGGTTTTCAAGAAGATCTGTTTTATTTATTGATTGCTATACAGTACAATTTTCTTGCCACAAGACTGGACAAAATTTTCAGGAAAAAGGTTTGGAGACTTCAATTAAAACCAAGACAGTGAAACGCTGTTTAAAAATACAGTAGTTCTATAAAAATTGTTCTGGTCCTGGCATAGGTTATTATTTATAAATGCCTAAGTAAATGGGCATGTGTTTAATTGTTTTCTGAAATAAGTCAGGAATTGAGCTAACCAAGCACATAACTGGAGCGTGGTCTTTGAGAAAGCCATACTCCTAGTCCTCTCACTATATGCCAAATCCATGAGTAAGAGCACTAACAGGGTGTCTCCAGCTCTGGATTGTGTATACATAACAACTATGGTTCTTAAATTGTGATTTCTGGCTCAGTATAATGTGTTAGCCATCAATTTTTACTACATCCAATCAAATATAGTTAAAAATACCGTAATATGGTTGAGTGAAGGGTTAGGCAATTTCCTGGTTGCTAGAACTGGAATTCATATTTGAGAGAAACTGAAGACTTCACATCTTTTGCTTTGCGACATTGCCAGTACAATTAAATCCATTAAATTGTGGAAAACTTTTGATCTTGGTACTTTTCCAGATGATTGGGTGCTAAAAAATATATTGAGTTTTTGTCTTCTACTTGAGTACAGATTTACAGTGACGCCTTTGCAAACAAATTTCTGCCTTTTAATTTTAACGAGGCAAATATTGCATTTATTTCTCAAGCTGCCAGGGATGTTACTCACTGTGCTAACTA
This sequence comes from Arizona elegans, assembly GCA_022577455.1. Lineage (NCBI taxonomy): Eukaryota > Metazoa > Chordata > Lepidosauria > Squamata > Colubridae > Arizona > Arizona elegans. Next base: position 103,425,729 of record JAKOOJ010000002.1, on the reverse strand, counting down.
TAGATACCTTTTCTTGATGTGGATGCTAAGATTTTAACAGCTACTTTGGCTTGTAGATTACAGGGTATTTTTCCAACTATAGTGTATCACTACAGGCTAGACTTATACAGAGCAGTCAAGATTCTGACAATATGAAATTTTTAATTGTTGTTCTTGGTTTAACTCAAAATAGACAAGGCCCAACAGCTATAATTTCTTGGATGATGAAAAAGTCTTTGATATAGTTCCTTGGCATTTTTGAAGTAAGTTTTCATTTCTTTAAAACTTGTATATTTTGAATTGATATGATCTATTCAATTTCCAAATGATAATAGATTATTAATACCATGCCTTCTCCTTGGCTAAGGTTATGTCAGGATACATACCAAAGATGCCATCTTTCTCTTTTTCTTTTTCATTTGGCCTTTGGACCTTTCACCTACATAATTAGATATTCAAAAAAACAATCAATGGGGTGGGGTGGGAATAAAATGTTATTATATGCTGATGAATCTATAGCTAACTACAACATTGAGAAGTTGGTGACACACACATCATGATGTTGACTTCCGACTCTCTTTGGAGCAGTAAAATAAGATATTAGCATTAAACTTCAACTTTTTACTTTTACATAATAATATAAACTAGCCATTTCTATAACAACAAACTTGTCTAACTGGTAAAACTCCAAATCAAAGTTTCATTTTTGTCCACCTCAAGCACAAAGTCCAGAAGGGATTTCCAAGTAGAAACAAAAATATTTGGTTTTTTTTTCTTTAATCAAAGCAGGGTGGGGTACAGTCAATTGAAAAGCATAGAAAATATATCAGAGTCTTTAAAAAGTCCTGAGATCTTGAAAATGTAAGGATTGGATTTTTAGGTTATGTTCAGACTCCTTTGTTTATCTTGTTACAAGAATCTTCAGACACTCTTCTCAACTGGTTGATTGAACTTTTATTCTGTTTTGAGACAAATAAAAGAAGATCTTGGGCTAAAATTCCTTTGAATATTTGAGTAAGATAAATGTTATTAGGATGAACCTCATTCCAAGATGAATGAAAAATAGAAAAAGAATCAGCCCAGATATACCACCCCTTGCTTCAATATTAAATGTTTCATTTCACAAAGGGGAATATACAAAATAATTTGATAAAATATTAAATAATATTTTGTATGTTCTGTAAGATCTAGTTCTTAATAAAACAAAGACAATTCCTTTCAGGATGCTTTATTTGGAATAGTCAAAATCACCTTACTGGTTTCAGTGTCTCAAACAATACAGTAAATATAGTTCAAAAGGAATCTTAAAAACAGAATAAAATACTCAAAAACCTGTCTGGATTTAGATTAAAAAGATTGTAATGCAAAACTGAGAATGTTTGCTGGAGATTATTTTCAAGTTTTTATGGAAATGTGATTCAGAAATCAAACTAGTTAATGCTATGTGATTAAATGGATGCTCCATTTAAACAGCAAAGTTGACAAGCGACAAGGGCAATATGAATACCAAAAAATATTAACATCAGCATGAATATTACATTTTTAAAAACTGGTATAAGATGTTTTACCACTGATGTTATTTCCCCAGTGCTGATTGCCAAAATAGATGATATTTTTTCTAACAGCTATTGGAGATAAAATAATTGGGTCAAGTCACTCTTTCATATTTGACAACAATTCTGCACCATTCTGGAAGATGAAACAAATTTTAAAGTTTAAATTCTTTTTCTGCCAGTTATTTTCCTGTTAACATTACTGACCCTGATATTCCAGGAAGGTATAACAAGTCAATGATAACAGGTGCCAATGATAACTTTATGGGTGTTATTGGAAATGCCATGTAATTCTCTTTTTAGAACAGTATTTCTTAACCTTCAAAAGTTTAAGATGCATGGACTTCAAATCCCAGAATTCCCCAGGTAGCATGCTGTCCGGGGAATTCTGGCAGATGAAGTTCACATATCTTGTAGTTCCCAAAGTTGAAAAACACTGTGTTAGAAGAAAGAAAAATGGAATTACCGTCAATGTAAAAAAAAAAAATTTCCATTCCTTTTTTGGGGAAAGGGGTGGTTTCCAAATAAATGAAGTTTATTTGAAGTTCCACAATGGTTAAAAATTCTGGAGGAATTAATTGTAGTTCCTTATATGCCGCCCTGAGTCTTCGGAGAGGGGCGGCATATAAATTGAATTAATTAAATTAAATTAAATTTATTGGTGGACTAGTTATTAGTTATTTATGTGACCTTTGGAATAACAAGTTTGAATCTCCTATCATACCTTAACAATAGAGGATTGCACTAAAAACATGAAATTGGTTTTCACTTCATCTCAATACATATAGACATCTTAAATAATCTTCAGTTATGGTTGGTTACAGCTGTTCTGCCATTGGAGTTGGAGCATTAATTGATATAGTATGCTCTTATCCTGTAATTGCTGCATTTTAGTCTGAGACATTATTGTTAACATGTCTCCGAATCAATTTCTCTGGGTTAAAGATGCACGTTTTTTCTTGGCTGTAGAGTATTTGCAATATATTAACATATAAAGAATTATAAATCTGGGGAGCATGGGACTTGGTGAAGAGAATTATTATACAATATTGGAAAGAGAAATCTATATCCAATTTGCAGCAATGAATTGTCTGTCAACACTCAAATTACAGTCTTTTTCAGCAAAAGGGCAAGTAAGACAATTCCCAAACAATAGGGCAGTGATGGCGAACCTTTTTGCCATCACGTGCCAAAAGCGGGGGAAGTGCGGGGGGTTGCGCACGTGCGTGCCCACACCCATAATTCAGTGCACCCCATCCCCCTGCACATGCATGCATGACCCGTGCTCCCCCCGCTTTTAGCATGTGATGGCACGGTGGGCCCGGTAGGCACATTTTTCACCCTCCCCAGGCTCCAGAGGCTTTCTTGGAGCTGGGGGGGTGAAAACAGGCTTCCCCACCCCCCGGAAGCCCTCCAGAGGCTGGAAACAGCTCGTTTCCCAACTTCCGGTCAGCCCGGAAGGCCTGAAAAGCAGCTGGCCAGCATGCGCATGCACGCTGGAGGTGAAGCAGGGCAACGCTCGCATTCCCACAGATATGGCTCCATGTGCCACCTGTGGCATGCGTGCCATAGATTTGCCATCATGGCAATAGGGCAAAATTTTTGGAGTTGTTCTACTGCTTTTTAAAAAATTAATTTTTTTCCCTTTAAAGTTCTATGCCTACCAGTTCTGAAATTATGTTGATCCTTTAATGCTGCTGTATATATTTGATTTTTTAATCAATTAAACATAATTTAACAAGCATAAAAAAAGAGCAAGGAATAGTGGAAGATCAACTATACAAAATGGGAGAAACTGATCTACAAGATAGATTGCAGCAGGGCTTGGTATTTTTCCTGGATTAATGATAGCAGTGTTCCAATAGCTCAGTGGCTGCCACAAAGAAGAGGGAGTCAAGCTATTCTCCAAAGCACCTGCAGGTAGGACAAGAAGCAATAGGTGGAAACTAATCAAGGAAAGAAGCAACTTAGAACTAAGTAGAAATTTCCTGACAGTTAGACAATTAATCAGTGGAACAACTTGCCTCCAGAGGTTATAAATGCTCCAACAGCAGAAGTTTTTAAGAAGAGATTGGATAACCATTTGTCTGAAGTGGTGTAGGGTTTCCTGCCTAAGCAGGGGGTTGGACTAGAAGACCTCCAAGTTCTCAGCATTTCCTCAATTTTCCCTTACAGTACTGTACATTTGCAGGAATTGGCTCTGTCTTTCCTCTTGCCGCTAAGAAACTATCCAAGCTGATCTGTACTGTAGTCAGAGATGAGTCACGATGACAACACATGGCTCTCCAGCTAAGGTACCATTCACAATTGCCATGTCACGCACATTTGCTCCCTTGTGGCTATTTCTGATTATGTGAACTGGGGGAACCCAGCTGGAAATACAGCCATGAAAAAGTCAGCGCAAAGAAGAAATTAGCTGGCAGGAGAACAAACATTCTACTGTGTGGCTAATTGGTTCCACTTTTCAGCATGGCTAGCACAAGCAGTAACTTTCCATAAATAAAAAAAAAAAACCTGCCTATTCAAATGTTTGATGCTCAAAATGGTCTCTATTCTTTCAGTATGGACTAATTTACATTTACATTACAAATTCTTGATTCAGAGAAGGTAAACCATTGCATGAAAAAGCCTAAGCCTCATCAAATTTAATGAGAAAACTAATTTTGGCAAGAAAGTGAAGAAAAACTGGGAACTGGGTTAAAACCCATAACCTTGCCACATCTATGAAACTGTGGAAGGAGAATCTATATATTCCAAAACTAATAAATGGGCTAAAAACCTTGAGTTTGACCATTCAAGAAACGTTATTACATCATCACCCCACACACTGTGACTGGCAGTGTTTGTAATGTAAAATTTGCTCTAAATGATTTTTGTGATCTCTTTCATCTACAGCTTGACTTTATCAAATGTATTGATAAAATTTAATTGGTGTTGACTTAAGAAGTCGAGATTTTAAATGCATTACTGAATATGAATTGTTTGTGGTCATTACTGCAATCGCTGCGTTTTCATTTATACCAATCAAAGCTGATGCAAAACATGAGGTTTTCCTTTGGCCACACCCACCCAGCCAGTCATTAGGGCAGAGAACCAGTTGTTAAATTATTTGAATCCCACCACTGGATATGTGCATTCCAAAAGCAAGCGGAAAAAGTCCTGCTCCATCATGCCTATGATCCAAGTTGATTGGGGATGCCATTATAGGTATTTTATAGGTTTTTTTATTAGTTAGGGTATTTTACTTGAATTTGTTGTTTGCTATCCTTCCCCTGGAATGGGGTGGGAATGGAGATTTTGCAGTATCCTTCCCCTGCCACGCCCACCAAGCCACACCCACCAAGCCATACCCACAGAACAGATAGTAATAATATTTGAATTCCACCACTGTTTTCAAGGATTGGTGCTTGAATATGTATATGAAATTTAACATCTGTGAGGCTATAAGCATGCTAGAGGGAATGTCTTCCAATGAGGAAAGCTGAGAGAAAGTGGAGTCAAAGGTATCCTGTAAGAGAAGCTCTACAACAATAGGAGACAGTAACTTTGATAGACCTAAGAAGTTCACAGAACTGAATGTTTCACCTGCACCACCGACAGTAGCTTAGACTCAGAGGTTCGACCACTTAGTCATAGCCTAAGATGCTTAATGAAGATACAGGTTCAGAAAGCTGAACATTGCAGATCCAAGAAGCTATTGCTAACAGAAAAGTAGATTTTGCAGCTGCAGTTTGAGGCATCTCTGCTATGGGTACTCAAGGGTGACTTTTTTATTACATTCAATCACTCAGGGCCATGCTGAAAACAACTTATCAAAAATGCATTTCCTGCTAATGAACAACCTGCATTGCAATGTTTCAGGTTTCCTTTTACTCATCTCCTGCTTCTTCATCTGATATGTTTCCTATTTGACCATGGAAGCCTTCTCTAGAAAGGAGACAGACCCCTTTTCTCTAATCTCCTTAGCAGTGAGGTTAGCTTTGATCACACTTTCTCAGTATCGGCATGCTCAGTGAGGCTATCCTCAAAAAGGACTTTTTCTCAGTGAGACTATCCTCTAGCTAAATGCAATAAAGTCTTGCTTACCTCTGGCTTGTGACAGATTTATAACTCGCTTATTTGTTTCCAGGCAGCCAGGCATGCCAGCACAAATATATATGTGTGAAAGCACTAGGAGAGGTCATCCAGAGGTACAAAGTGAGGCATCATCAATACACTGATGTCTTTCTATTTTGCCATCTCAAACTGAGTGGGAGATGCTGTGGAAGTGCTGGATCACTGCTTGGAAGTTGTGGGTATCTAGATGAGGGAAAACAAGCTTAGATTAAATCCCTCCCAGAGAGATTTGCTATTCATCAATGACATTGCTGTTCATCAACAACAGAGCACCGTGTCAATGTCAGTCCTGCAAAAAGTCACACTTCCTCTAAAGGAAGTGATTTGTACCTCAGATGTCCTTCTGGACTATTTGCTTCTGCTTCAATAGAAGGTAGAAGCTTTGGCTGATGCACAAGATACAACACTACTGGGACCAGGTTTCCCTTAAGATGTTAACTCGTACCTTGATCCCCACTTGGCTGAATTACTGCATCATACTTTGTATGGGGCTATCATTGCAGAAGATCCAGAAGCTGCAGTGGTACAAAATGCAGCAGCAAGACTGCGGTTAGGACACTCCTGCCAGTGCAGAATAAAGACCTCATTTAAAGCTACTTTGATGGTTACCAACAGGCTTCAAAATGTTGATCTTTAAAGTCCTGCGCTGTGAAGCACCAGGTTAGCAATAGCACTTAGAGTTATGTACCACTTCACAGAGCTTTATAGCCCTCTCTAAGCGGTTTACAGAGTCAGCATATTGCCCCCAATAATCTGAGTCCTCGTTTTACCAACCTCAGAAGGATGGAAGGCTGAGTCAACCTCGAACCAGTGAGACTCAAACTGCCAAACTGCAGGAAGCCGGCAGTCAGCAGAAGTAGCCTGCAGTACTGCATTCTAACTACTGCACCACCCTGGCAACATCTTGCCAGAGCAGAATCTGGTCCAATCATTTACAGCAGGGCTTCTGAGAGTTCCCTCATCTTACCAGCTACATAGGGTGACAAGCTTTCCTGGTAATAGTCCCAGCTTTGTAGAACTGCCCTCTCAGAGATATGTGCAGTGATGGGATTTAGCCGGTTCGGGCAAACCCAGTGATGAAATCCATTTTTTTTTACTACTAGTTCTGTGGGTGTGGCTTGGTGGGCGTGGCAGGGGAAGGATACTGCAAAATCTCCATTCCCACCCCACTCCAGGAGAAGGATACTGCAAAATCTCCATTCCCTCCCCACTCTTGGGGGAAGGATACTGCAAAATCTCCATTCCCACCCCACTCCAGGAGAAGGATACTGCAAAATCTCCATTCCCTCCCCACTCTTGTGGGAAGGATACTGCAAAATCTCCATTCCCACCCCACTCCAGGAGACGGATACTGCAAAATCTCCATTACCTCCCCACTCTTGGGGGAAGTATACTGCAAAAACTCCATTCCCTCTCCACTCTTGCGGGAAGGATATTGCAAAATCTCCATTCCTACCCCACTCTGGGGCCAACCAGAGATGGTATTTGATAGTTCTCCAAACTGCTCAAAATTTCCGCTACTGTCAGAACCTTCTGGATTTCACCCCCGGGCGAACTGGTTGTTAAATTGCTGGCTGGCCCAGTGCCTTCCTGCCCCACTCCTTCCAGGAGTCCCCACATGCTCCATTTTGGCTCCCAGGTAAGTGCAGGGAGGCCTTCTAGGCCCAAAACAGGACACAGAGGAGTGCAGCGTGGCCCCTCCAGCAGCCCATTTTTGCTCCCAGGAGGCTGCAGGGAGGCTTACTAGGGCCAAAATGGGGTGTGAGGAATGTGCTCCCCCCCCGTGGCCCATTTTTGCTCCTGGGGGGTGCAGGAGGCCAAGTGCTGCCTGTCACACACCCCTGGCCATGCCCACCATGGCCATGCCCACCCAGCCGGTCATTAGGGCAGAGAACCGGTTGTTAAATTATTTGAATCCCACCACTGGATATGTGCATTCCAAAAGCAAGCGGAAAAAGTCCTGCTCCATCGTGCCTATGATCCAAGTTGGTTGGGGATGCCATTATAGGTATTTTATGATTTGTTTTTTTATTAGTTAGGGTGTTTTACTGGAATTTGTTGTTTGCTGTTCATCACCCGGAGGCATTTGGTGTTAGGGTGCGTTAAAAATTCTTTTAATAAATAAACAAATAATTGTGTGGCTTCTGCAACAGTAGGTGATAACTGTGATACCTGTGGCAGATTATGCCAGACAAAGATTTTTTTCATTTGCATCCAGAAGAAACATGATTCAGAAAAAATATAGCAAAAATATTCCACTACCATTCCCCTTCTTCTTTTTTTTTCTTTTTTTTTTAAAGGAGGTTGCTACATAGTTTAACATTTCAGTAGGTTCATTTTAGGGCTTCTAGTCCTGCTTATAAGATAGCAGTTATTACAACATGGATGAACAGCTCTATTCTACTGTTCTACTCTCTCTACTGTTCCTTCCTGAAGCTTGTTTATACTAAACCACATTTTCAGTTATGAATAATTACTGATCTGATGAAAGACAAAAGAACAAGAAATCAATGTACTCAACCCTGTTCTCAAATGCACTTAAGATAGTTAAGTCTTTAAAATGAAATAATTACAAATGCAGCCATCAAAGATCTGAAGCTAAGCCTGCTAAAGACTCCATCTAGCTTTCATTTTCCAAGAAAGCAAGATAAGAAACTATTTTTAGTGTGATAAATTGCTAAGCTTGACAGCAGAGTTAACAGCAACACCAGAAAGATAATAGAAGAAAAAAGCCAGAGCCCTGATTAGTATTAGATACTTCTACATTATATTTTAAAACTAATAAGAAAAAGACAGAGCGAAGGCACACCCATTTCTTTTATTTCGTATAAGTTTCCTCTAGACTAGCCTTCCACAACTTGACGTTCCAACAGTTATATTGGAACTTTAACTCCAGGATTCCCGGTCAATTTGGCCTTTGATTGAGAATGTGAACAGTTAGTTATATTTACATTACCACTTTTCTAACAGATTACAAAAAATATAGCATAAAAGAGCCAGTTTGGTCTAGTGGTTAAGGCACCAGGCTAGAAAGCAGGAGACTGTGAGTTCAAGTCCCACATTAGGCACGAAAACCGACAGTGTGACTTTGGGCTAGTCACTCTCAATCCAACCCACCTCACAGGGTTGCTGTGGGAGGGAAACAAGGAGAAAGAAGGTGTGTTGGATATATTTGCCGTCTTTAGTTATGTGTAAAAATAATAAAGTCGGAATACAAATAAATAATAAATAAATAAAAATAAATAAACAAGGAAATAAATAAAATTACACAGCAATATCTTCAATTACCAGAATTATACTGACTTTGGTGTCTCCCAATGATAAAATCTAACTGTGAAAAGCTCTTCTGAACAGCTTCACATTATTAACTATTAAGAGGCAGGATACTACATGGAGTCCCCAGACATTATTCCAGGGCCTAGTGTCTGTGATTGAAACTATTAAGCATCTTTTCCTACAAATTTCTTATGGGGGCAACCTGAGCAAACCAATGTAGGATGGACAAACTGGAAAAATAGGTTTAACTGAAGTAGACAATCCTGCAGGTACTTGGGGTCCCGCCATATAGGACCTTATAGGTTTGAACTAGCAGGAGCTTTTCATAGTCGTGTAGAACTAACTGCATGGTTGTAATGTATGGATATTTTACTGGAGCTCTACTTTATTGTTGCAGGGTATAATCACAGAAATGTGAAATCCTGGCAAAGTTTCTCTCTCTCCCCCCTCTCTTATAATAAAGAGAATCAAGATAGACTTCCGGTTGGCGATCTGCAGTGACATGGTGCTGAGTGAGTGATCGCCACTCCTCAACACCGCTAGTCACCATGTTTTGGGGAACCTTTCGGAGATGCGGAGCCTGGAGAGCCTCGTGAATGATAGAGAGAGCCGGGTGAGCAAGAAAGCGAAGCACAAATGCTTATCACAAGACCAGGAGGCTCTGTCAAACCAACACGCGTGAGTCAGCCAATTAATGGCGGACCTGAAGCTGCGGTAACCAGCAACTAGACAGGAAGCAAGGAAGATCGGAGGTTGCAGTGCTGAAATCGGATTAACACGCCTTTCCCTGCCTATGTGAAATTCGATATCAGAAGAAGGGGTCGGTGGAGTCGGGTATGAAGGGCTCAGAGAGGAAAAGAGTGGCGACTGTAAGCAGAGAGCAGATTGAAAAGCTACAGAGCCCGACAAGCCAGCGAGGAGAATAAAAGGCTGACGAGACGAGACCACCTGCGCAAAAAGAGGATCGGCGAGCACAGCAAGTAAAAGAAATAAGAATCCAGGAAAACTTTCTCTTTTTGTTGCCTATAGCAGTAGAACTATCAGAGGGTGAGGCTAGACGGATTGTACCTGACTGTACCAGGGAGTAGGAAGTGCAGCCATTACAGAGACCTGACAGAGCAACAATTGAAACGGCTGACCACAGACAGTCCAGCATCGAGAAATACCAAAGAGTGCTGACTTTGATTAATGAACTTGGAAAAAAGAGTGGCTTGGAGAAGATCGGAGGCTGAGTAATAAAGAATAGCATATATTCTAAAAGGGGAAAAAAGAAAGAAAGAAAGAAAAAGTAACTTTGATATCTTTTGATAACCTTTTCTTTAACATCTTGATCATTTATATATAATTATCAACAAGAACTGTTAACTCCTATATCAATTAATTTTTGATTTTCCATATATAGTAGATATCATTATATCATATACAGTTTTTAGATTTATTTATAATTGTATTTACTCTCATTCATAGTATTTATTCATATTAATTTATTTATAGATAGCTAGGAATTAAGTTGGATTTAGAAAATTAAGCTATAGATTATAATTGTGTATCACGTTGGTAGTAGTGTTGTATTATATGTTATATAAGTGATTAAGAGAGGTTAGATAATTATTGTATGTTAGTAGGACTTGAATTAATTATTTGCAAACAAAATCAAATTCTTATCAATTAACTAATTATCAATTGTTAAACTTACCAACTACAAATTAATTATAAATCACGAATCAATTTCTATTATTAATATCATAAACTAAGTGACATTAGTTCAAGACATTGACTGGAAGTGACATAGACTGTCAAATCGATATTGATTGATAAATAGAATCCTCCTTTACCTGAAGAATTAGAAAAGGCATTAGTAATACAAAATAACAGATAATATTAGACAAGAAGAGGCGGCAGCCAATGAATGAGAATCTGGAGAAATATTGAGAGAATAATTAGAGAACAAAAAATAATTTTGAAAGAAATAACAAGCATGTCATCAACGATTGTGAAAACAGGAAAAAAGACCCCCTCCAATCCCACTAAAATGATGAACTCTCCGGCTACTCAGAAATCAACAGAAGGATTGGCAAAAACAGAAAAATCCATAGCAACACCAACAATGCAAACCATGCAATCAATATTGACCCTAATTCAAGAAACTATGATGGCTATGCAGGAAAAAATGTCAAACAATCATGCTGAATTAAAAACAGATATACATGCACTGGACCAGAAGATGAATGAGATTCAAGTCTTAATATTTAATAACGAACAAAGGATTCAGAAGGCAGAATCAAGAATAGAACAAAATGAGAAGAAATTAGATACCATGGACCAGACATTGACAATGCAAAATAGGGAGCTAGAGGATTTGATAATCCAATTGGAGATGGACCGGACGTCCTTTTATTTACGCTTCCAAAATATTGTAGAAGACAAAGAGGAGGATCTGGGAGAGAAGATGGCAGAACTAATTGCAGAAGTACTCCAACAAGACAAGCAAGAGATAATCAGAGAACCGGACGACGTCTACAGAGTACAGACAAACTATGCAAGGAGGAACAGGCTTCCTAGGGAAGTTCATGTTAGGTTTGCGAGAAAAAAAGTGAAAGACATTTTGTACAATATGGCGAGAGAAGAACCGATAACATACAGAGGAAAAGAAGTGATAATCCTAAAACAGATGCCAAGAAGAATGAGGGAGGTGAGAAAGGATTATAGATTTCTAGTTGTGCAGCTAAACAAAAGGAATATATTATTTAGATGGCTCCTTCCAGAAGGGATGCTAATCACCTGGCAAGGGAGAAAAATAAAAATAAATAGTCTGAGTACAACGCAAGACTTTCTTGATCAGCTGAGAGGTACGGGGGAAGAACAGAGTAGTAAAGAGGAAATAGAGACAATAGCAGTAGAAGAGGAAACCTCACACCAGCGAAATACTAAGGAAGGAATCGCGGAGGAGAAGAAGACAGAAGAAGAAGCCAAAGGGAAAAAAGCAAGACCAGTAAGAGCCGTACGAACAAACAGAAACTAAAAACCGGACAAGGAAAACAGGAATGAACGATCTGAAACTAATATCAGTAAATGTCAATGGACTAAATGATTATAAAAAGAGGAAATTAACACTTACAAAACTAGCTAAACAAAATGCAGACATAATTTGCCTACAGGAGGTGCACATAAAAAAGGAAGAGGGCAAATGTTTAGAATATAAAAAATATGGTAAAACATTCACTTCACTCGCAGAAAAAAAAAGAGGGGGTGGTAATTTATGTTAAAAAAGGAATTGAAGCAGAGCTAAAGTATAATGACACAAAGGGAAGAACCCTTATGATTGAGGTTATGAGAGGGAACTCCAAAATATTATTAGTGGGTATATACGTCCCAAATAAAAAACAGGGAGAATATTTCAAAAAACTTCATGAGCAACTAGGAAAAATGGAATATAATGAAATTTGCATAATAGGTGACTTTAATGGAATTGTAGATTTGGATAAAGATTATAAAAGCAATAAAAATAATAAAAATAAAAGGGCAAATTTACCGAGAGCTTTCTTTGATTTAGCGGACGAATTGAATTTAATTGATATATGGTGAACTTTACACCCAAATGACAGATAGTATTCGTTTTACTCTAACCCACAAAAGTCATGGTCCAGAATAGATATGGCATGGTTCAGCAGGAAGCTTGGACTAGAAATAGGAATGGCAGAAATCAACCCGAACACCTGGGCAGGCCATAATCCCTTAGAAATAAAGTGGAAGAGTGCAAAGAGAAAGAAGCAACAGAGATGGAGGTTCTTTTTTTTTTTTTTTTTTAATTGAAAAAGTTTTCAAATACAAGTTTTTCCCCCTTTCCCCCCCCCCTCTTCCCTAACCCACCCTTTCCACCCAACCCCCCCTGTGACTTCTTCACAACAATAGGCTATTTCATAACTAGTTACATACATAATATCTTCCCTTTCCCTTAATCCCTTCTCGGAATACTGACCCTTAACTTGTTAATCTTATAACTCCCATTTTTACGGTAATCTGCCCTTTTTCTCCTCCCCTAAACTTATTGAGTATTATTACAAATTAACCTTTAATCTTTTATATATATTAATATAACATTTTAAATCGGCCTTCTCCCTGCAACCAAATTTGTTCAATTCTGTCCACTTCCTCCACTCCTCTAAATATATGACTTGAAATCAGACAATACAATTCTAAATATAATCCACTACCCACTTTACTAGAATATACACATATCTATATATGCATCCCATTTTATAACAATCAGTAAACTAACCTATTTCAGCCCTTCAATTCCTACAAAATCATGCAATACAATTCTAAGTATAATCAACTGCCCACTTTACTAAGATATACACATATCTATATATGCATTTCATTATGTAAAAAGAGAAAAGACAATAACTTTAAGTTTATGATCCATATAATATCTTCTTTGATGTCTTTCCACTAGATTGTTAAATCCATCACCCATAATAGGGTAAAATAACATGCTGGTGCAACAGTTTGTTCAAAATCTTCAGTCATCTTCTGCCCCCATCAGTAGTAGATATCCTCACACCTGTATAAAAGTAAAAACAACCACCCGAGTGACATTATAATTATGAATATATCCGTATGGTTATAGTTGTGGTATTCATCAGGATTGTTAATTCCCGTCATCCTACTGAGTAACATCCAGATCTTCTGCATGCCCCAGCAAAACTCTCCTGCCTTATAACTCAAAGTAGTTATAATATATTTCCAAGAGAAAAAAAAAGTAAATAAGAAAAAATTAGATGATTCAAATCCAACAAAGTGAGGCTCTTTCCACTTCCCAAAATCATGGCCTTGCAGAGATCTGCCACAATCCTCAGGATAGTATCAGACAATTGTTCGCCACCACTGTCTTTTCTAATATTCATTCATTTTTTAAAGCGCCTGGCTTCACTGTTGCTTAGTTTGGAGATTGCTGTTTCTATAAGATCTGTTTCTTTTCTTTTTCTTTTTCGGGTTGAATTTCCATCCTCTTTTCTTGCTTACCAATTGTATATCTGCTGGTTGATTTTCATTCTGCTTTGTGGATTGTTCTTGTTGGGTTAATTTTATCATCTCATCTTTCTTCTCCATCACTTGTATATCAACTGATTGATTTGCGCACTTGTCTGTGACTTGATGATTCATCACCTTGGGTTCGGATGACACTGCTCTCTTATTTATAAACAGTCCAGCTGGGGTCTCCAAGGAGTCCAAAGACAATTTATCCATCACAGCCTCTGTAATTTGATGTTTTCCTTTTATTTCCAACTCCTTTTGCTTATCCTGTATTATGCCTAAAGGTGTTAAATTCATTTTTAGAATTTTTTGATAAAAATCTTCCGCTTTTTCTACAGTGTGCAATTGATATCTTACGCCTTGATAGCTCAATATTAAACCAGCTGGGATGTCCCACCTGAATAGGATATTTCTTTTTTTTAATTCAGTCACTAAAAAGCCAAATTTCTTCCTCTCCATTAACATCTTGGGCGGGAGCTCCTTGAAAATCCAAATCTTTCTTCCATGAAATTGCAAATTGGAATTAAAAGAGTTCTGCACAATATTATTCCTAATTTCTTTATCTGTAAAATAGATCACCACATCTCTAGGCAGTTGCCTTTGCTTTGCCCACCAGGAGTTTATTCTATAAATTCTATCAATCCTGCAATACACTTCATCAGGTTGAACCTTTAAGATCCCAGCCAGAATTTCAGAAGATACTTTCCTTAAATCATCTCTATTATTTTCCTGCAGACCTCTCAATCTAATTGCATATTCTGTAAAATTATATTGAATCATTAAAACTTCTCTTTCAATCCTCTGTTGTACATTTTCCTCATTACCAATCTTTTGGTCAGTCTCCATTTTAGATTTGTCTTCCAAGCTATTATCCTGAATGTTTATCAAATCCTTTTTAATTTTTTGAGTCATGTCATCCAAATTCTCCTCGACTTCCTTCATTTTAGTCTCTAATAATTCAGTCTTTGCCTCCATCCGAATCAGAAAGCCTGATAAACCATTAGCAACTTTTGAAATCTTTTTATTCAGGAAGTCAGACTCTGATTTCACCAATTCACCAATTTCTTTAATTTCCTGCTTAAATTTTTCAAGTTGCTGATTCACAATCTCATCCCTTCTTACAATCTCTTCAAGGATAAATTCTAATATATTAAAATCGGGTTTCTGACGCCGGAGAGTTGAAATTTGTTGGCGCAATTTCTTAAGGGGGGAAATTCCCCCCCCCCTGTTTGTCCAGCTGTATAAGTCCTGATGCCATTTCCCACACAGACAAGATTTAGCAAAAATAAGAGAAGAAATAGAAAACAAAAAGACTTTCCCTCATTAAAAAAAACTTCTGAGCAGCACAGGAGCGAGGTTTCTCTAGAAATGTAGCCAATGATATTTATTCCGCTACATTGTAATAATGAAAAACGGAAGGACTTTCCCTTTTAGCCCTTCTCCAGCCACAGCAGACGCCATTTTAGAAGGCTCTTTTTCCCTCTTTTCCTCTGCTCTTTTCTTTTAAATAGTTTTTGAAAGGGTGAGATACTTGCGATTAAGGGTCCAGTTCTTCATTTCTTTAATTATTCTTTTAGATTCACAGGCTTGCTCTTGACGCCTGGCTCTGCATAAGCAGAGGTCTCCCAAAGCCCGGAGCAGCGGCAGGGGATATGGGGCTTCTCATCCGCTCCGTCCCAAAAGTTAAAAAAAAAACTTTTGGGACTCTGCGGGGAGTTCTACCCACCCCTGCCGGCTCTCTCTCCATTTCCTCTTGGAAACAGAGTTTTTTCGAGCCGCCATCCGCTGTAACGGCGGCTCTATACAGGCAGAGGGAGCTGACGATCCCAGAGGAACGTCTGGCGGCGGCCAGCAGCAAACCGGAAGTCCCAGAGATGGAGGTTCAATGCCAAACTATTGAGTGATAAAGAGTGTGTAAAAAATCTTAAAGAAGAAGTAAAGTCCTTTTTCAAAGAAAATGAAAATCAAGGAACCCCCCGTGCAATAGTATGGGACGCAATGAAGGCCTACTTAAGAGGGGTTGTGATATCATACAGTGCGTACAAAAGCAAAGAAAAAGGAAAGTCCCTGGAAGACTATTTAAACCACCTAGGAGAAGCGGAAAGAAATCTCCAAGAAAACCCAGGAGATAAAGCAGCAAAAGAAAGTTGGCTGATGTGGAGGCACAAACTGAACATCATAGATCAAGAGGATCTAGCACAAAAAAATAAAAAGAACGAAACAATACTATTTTGAGAATGCCAACAAGTCGGGCAGGTGGCTGGCCTATAAACTACAAAAGGAAAATGAAAAAGGGACAATTCATATATTAGAAGACTCCAAGGGTAATCTGCTAAATAAAGAAAAGGATAAACTAGAAAGAGCTAGGGAGTATTATGAAACCCTATACAAAGAAGAGGAGGGCCCAGAAGAAAAAATAGAGCAATACCTGATAAACGCAGAGCTCCCATGAATAACAGAGGAAGAGAGAGAAATGCTCAATGGAAAGATAACAGCTGAAGAACTAAAAACAGCTCTTTCTAAACTTAAAAACAACAAATCTCCAGGCCCAGATGGATTCCCAGAGGAAATATATAAAAAATTAGAAGAAATATTACAACCAAAATTAGTGGAAATTTTCAATGATACATTGATGGGTTCTAAAATTCCAGAATCGTGGAGGGAAGCACATGTCACACTACTGCCGAAAGAAGATGCCGACCTAAAACAAATTCAGAATTACAGACCAATCTCCCTTTTAAACACCGACTAAACTATTCATGAGGATAATGATGGAAAGAACCAAAAAAAATTAAACACTTGGATACATAAAGATCAAAATGGATTCCTCCTGGGGAGGCAAATTAGGGACAATTTGAGAATTGTGTTGGATATCCTAAAATATTATGAAGAACACCCGAAAAAACAGATGGCCTTAGTTTTTTTAGATGCCCAAAAGGCATTCGACAATTTAAATTGGAACTTTATGATTAAACAAATTAAGATAATGGGATTTGGAACAAATATTGAAAAGATGATAAAAGCTATTTATGATAACCAAAGGACGAGTATTTTAGTAAATGGAGATAGGACAAAAACATTCCAGATCAGGAAGAGGGTAAGACAAGGATGCCCCCTGTCACCATTATTATTCATTTTGGCTCTAGAAGTCCTGCTACGAAAAATCAGAAATAATGAGGAAATTAAAGGCTTAAAGATTAGGAAAGAGGTTTACCAAACGCAAGCATTTGTGGACGATGTAGCCCTAATCCTAGAGGGCCCAATAGAATCTCAACAAAAAGTGCTACAGGAATTGGGCAAATACGGAGAGGTGGCAGGCTTTAAATTGAATAAAACCAAAACCAAAATATTAACCAAGAATGTAACCGAGGTACGGAAGAAAGAGATAGAAGAAATGTTGGGACTACAGGTAGTTAAAAAAATAAAATATCTAGGAATTTGGATAACTACAAGGTGTTCATCCTTAAAAGATGATAATTATACCCCTTTAATTAAGAAAATGAAACAAGATCTGGATAGATGGAAGAAAATATAATTGTCACTTTTGGGAAAGATAGCTGCAATTAAGATGAACATCCTCCCCAAATTACTATTCTTATATCAAAATATACTGGTGAATCTAGATAATTTTTTTTTTCAGAATTAAACAAAATCATTAGGGAATTTGTATGGGAGGGGAAAAAGCCGATGTTCTCTCTTAAAATTTTACAGGGAAAAAGGAACATAGGAGGATTTGGACTTCCTGATTGGGAAACATATTACAGGGTAGCTAAGCTAGTTTGGATAAGGGACTGGGCCACTCTGGAAAATAAGAGGATCCTAACTCTGGAAGGCCACGATTTACAGAAAAGGTGGCATGCATACCTATGGGACACAGAGAAGAAAAAGAAAACATATATTTTCATAGGCATAAAATTAGGGACTCATTAATACAAACATGGACTGGAATCAGGCAGCGATATTATACAAAAGTCCCAAAATGGCTCTCCACGATGGAGGCCCTGATCTATCCCAATAGGTGGGGAATGGAGAAAATGTGTAGGTATAAAGACATTTTAGATGGAGGAGGAAATCTTAAATCTAACGATGCCCTGAGAGAGCAAGGAATAAATCTAGACTGGTGGACCTATCTACAAATAAAATCCAGGTACCAGAAAGACAAAGAACAATGCGGTTTAGAACTAGGATATAATGGGCTGGATAAAGTCCTGATGGGAACAGGTAAAAAGATTTTGGCTAAATTATACAACTATCTATTAGATGAGGACAGAGCTGAGGATATAACTAAAAACCAAATGAGTGTATGGGAGAAAAATATTGGACATAGCATAAATTTTAATGAATGGGAAGAGGCATGGAATAAAAATTATGAATTGACCAGAGCTGCGACGTATAAGGAAAATCATTACAAAATGCTCCACAGATGGTATTTAGCCCCTGCTAGGCTAGCAAAGATGTATCCTAACATACACTCAAACTGCTGTAAATGTGGCTATGGTCAGGGCACCTTCTTTCACATGTGGCGGACATGCCCTGAAGTGAAAAGATATTGGAGTAAGATTAGGGGATGGTTACAAGAAATAATTGGAGAAGATATTGAATTGACACCGGAAATATTTCTCCTGGGAATAGTAAAGAGGTCATATGAAAAGAAAAAGAATCACCTAATAATACATATAATCACAGCTGCTAGACTGGCCTAGAAACAATATTGGAAAAAGAAAGCTCTGCCACCAGAAGAACTTATAATTAGGAAAATACTGGAGTGCACAGAGATGAGTAAACTAACCCATGAAATAAACGATGACGAGAATTCAGAATATTATACTGTGTGGGGAAGGTGGTATGAATGGATGAATGATAAAATGAAAGAAAGAGAAAAAGGTGTGTTAAATAAAAGGAAAAAGTAGCCTAAGTGACACCAGGTATCTATTTTGTATATATGTATAAACACTGCACATCTGATATTAATGGAAATGTTATTTTATATACGTGTATAAACTCAATAAAATATTTTTTTTAAAAAAGAGAGAGAGAGAATCAAGAAAGGGCAATCTTGAGTTTCTTTCTCATCTCCTACTCTTCTTGGACTAAGCCGATGGTTCTGTATGTAATTGCCCTTGCAATCCTTCTTTGTTATGTCTGTAGTTGGCTATGATACCAATTCTTATCTGTCAGCTGCATTTTGCATCAACTGCAACTTCTGAATAGTCTTCAAAGTGCTATAGACATGAACTGCTATAGTATATACTGTATAGGAGATGACAAGAGCATGAGTCAATGTCACCAAGGCTTTCTTCTCCAAGAAGGACTGCAACTGATATATCTTCCATACCTGAACAAAGCAACACTGTAGGGTTTTTTGTAAGGCAGCAGGCATCACTCCCACTCCAGGGCTGAGTGTTCTCTCCATTGCTTTTCTCTCTATACTGAAGTCTATTCTCTTGACTTCAGTCAAGTTCCCTTGACTTAATCTCAAGGGAACTCTCTGTTAAAGTTCTGGACTTTGCAGACGATACAATGGTCATTGGCCTCATCCGAAATAGTGATGAGCCTGCATATAGATGGGAGGTTGAACAACTCGCCCTAGCTTAAAACTGTAGAGATGAAAGTGGATTTTAGGAGGAGCCCTTCTATTTTATCACCTCTCACCAGATTCAACAGCACAGTATCAGCAGTGGAGTCCTTCAAATATTTAGGTTCTATAATCTCCCAGGATTTAAAATAGACACTTACAGTAAAACATCATTTAAAAGGCACAACAAAGAATGCTCTTCCTGCATCAACTCAGGAAGCTTAGACTGCCCCAGGAGCTGTTGATACCGTTTTATAGAGGAATTATTGAGTTTGTAATTTGTACTTTTATAACTGTCTGGTTTGGTACAGCAACAGTAAAGACTCCAATGGTTAGATAAGACTGCAGAAAGAACAATTGACATCTGCTTTCCATAGAAGACCTGTATATTGCACAGGTCAGAAGGACGACTGAGAAGGTATCTGCAGACATCTCACATCCTGGACATAAACTGTTTCAACTCTGTTCCTCAGGACAGAGCTATAGTACATTGCAGGCCAAAACAACTAGACCCAGGGACAGTTTTTTCTCTGTGTCAGGCTAACACTTTGCTGAACATCTAATTCTCACAATGCTGTGTAATGTCTGTGTAATGTCATACTAAAAGTATGGCTTTTAGTATTATTATTTATCCTTCTTATTACCTTTCTTACTCCACCCACTTATTGGGATGATGATGATGATGATGCTTTACATGTACACTGAGAGCCTCTGCACCAGAGATAAATTCCTTGTGTGTCTAATCACACTTAACCAAATAAAATATTCAATTTAGTTCAATTCAAATGAAATATTCATAATTAATTGAATCCATCTGGCCCATGTATCCACCAGCTCTGTAGTTTGTTGTTGCAGAGGCTGGGTGGGATGAGAGGAGAGAGCATTATGTATGAATCTTGAGCATTATGTATGAATATGAACCAAAGGCAAGATATAAATCTAATATATAAATCTCAGATCAGACAGTGCTGGTCTTGCCATTTTCAAAACAACTGCAGGAAACAATTGTTCAGTGAATTCTCTGGGTATGCATTTGGAATGGTACATAGGAATGATATGGGGAGACAAGAGGAAGAGACGCAAACTGGGCAAACAATGTCCAGACTGATGTAAAAGATATATCAGTCCACAAAAGGGGAAGGCATGAGAAGCATTTCAGAATGGACCCTACCTATTTTTCCAGACATTAAAAGGAGAAGAGGGGAGTAACATTTTCAGACTTGCAAAATTCTGTTGATATAACCTTACAATAGATACAGTATTCATTGTGGTGCTTCTTGTCTGGATTACCTTGAAAGGTTAACAACATCTAAAATGGCTGACTTCTTAAAGCTTCTCAGGAGTTTGCCTTAAATTGCAAGAGACCATTTCATTCATCCAGCTGAATTTACTACTGTTTTCACTGTGAGATAGTAGGGGTTTTGGGGGCAGGGAGTGGGATTTACCAGGATTTAAGCCTAGGAGGACCTTCTACTATAATAGCTGTTATAATCATCTAAGGAAGATTCACTAGGGTATTATATTTTCCCTTTCTCCGGCCAGTTTTCATTCTCCTCCCCAAACTATCTGCCTTCCGCAAACACCTGATCTCTATTTTGTAAAGAAATTCATCCTCTCCCTGTTATAAGGGTATTTCCTACATGAAACATAGTCCTAAATTATAATGTGACAGAAAAATCTGAGCTGGTTTTTTGAAATCAATTCTAATTATGTTTAGTTAGACATATTTATTTATTTTTATTTTATTTTATTGCAATTTATATGCTGCCCTTCTCCCGAAGGACTCAGGGTGGCTTACAAGGTAAAAATTCAACAATATGAATTAAATATAAATTAAAATCCAATTAAAATTAATTAAAATTATTACAATGTAAAACCCCCCCTCAACAGGTCAGTCCATTTGATGAAAAAGCCACGTCATCAGTTCACGGCAGAAGGAGAGGAGGTCGGGGGCTGTCCTAAACCCGGTGGGCAAACCGTTCCAGAGCGTCGGCGCTCCCACAGAGAATGCTCTCCCCCTGGGGCCCGCCAGCCGACATTGTCTGACTGACGGCACCCTGAGGAGGCCCGCTCTGTGAGAGCGCACAGGACAATGGGAGGATGGCAGAAGATGGTCCTCCAAGTACACCGGGCCTAAGCCATGTAGGGTTTTATAGGTGAGCACCAGCACCTTGAAATGAACCTGGAGGACCACTGGCAGCCAGTGCAGCTCACGCAGGAGAGGTGTTACACGGGAGTAACAAGAGGCTCCCGTACAACCCGCGCGGCCGCATTCTGGACTAGCTGAAGCCTCCTGGTGCATCCCAAGGGCAGCCCCATGTAGAGGGCGTTACAGTAATCCTATACCTAAAGAAATAACCTTAAATTAATATTTTTGCATATATGTATATTTTTTCCACATCCAATATGCAGATAATTAGTATGTGTGTATTTATGTCTGAGAGTATAAAATACTCCAACAGTTATATGTTTCAGAAGATATGTAGTTCCATAGTTCACCTACAATATCATTTAAGAATCTGAACTAAATCTTTTAAAAACATTTAAGGCAGATAAAGGTAGATTCCTGCAAATACATTCCTGAATTAAGGAATATTATATATCTTTTATAGAATACTGTACATATAAACACATACATATATAATGATTCGATTCAAACCGCTGAACTGCCAACCTTTTGATCAACAAGCTCAGCATCTTAGCCACTGAGGCACCGCATCCT
Source organism: Arizona elegans (assembly GCA_022577455.1). NCBI lineage: Eukaryota > Metazoa > Chordata > Lepidosauria > Squamata > Colubridae > Arizona > Arizona elegans. Next base: position 103,403,471 of record JAKOOJ010000002.1, on the reverse strand, counting down.
ACGGCGTTTAGTCATGCCAGCCACATGACCGCGGACATGTCTTCGGACAGCGCTGGCTCTTCAGCTTTGAAACAGAGATGAGCACTGACCCCTAGAGTCGGGAACAACTAGCACATATGTGCAAGGGGAACCTTTACCTTTTATATCATTTCATCAAGTCGGGCTGGCCTAATCTCTCCAATTGTGTATTTTAATTTGGATTTTTAATGGGGGATTTTAACTGTTGGGCCAAAATGTTTAATTTATTTTTAAATTGTTTTAAAATTTTGTATTTGATGTTTTTTACTTCTGGCTGTTCACCGCCCTGAGTCCTTTGGGAGAAGGGCAGTATATAAATTTAAATATTAAATTAAATTAAATTAAAATTAAGTATAATGACTGAAAATAGAAAATAAAATAAAACTTGTTAGATATTGATTTTAAGAAGTGTTGATGTTGTTTTAAGAAGCTTTTCAATTTTATCCCAGTGAAAATGGCAAAAATGTATTCCAGTGTATATAGTACATGAAAAAGAGATATGAATGCAGTGGCATATTTGCATATAGTTGGTGGTAAAAAATAAAACATTTTGGAGAGATATCACAAGTGATCTTAATGAAAGTACTATAATTTCAGAAAATACAATACAGTTAGAAATAATAAAAGTACAATGAAAGAAAAGACATATAATGATATTGATACATGGATTAATTTCAACAACTACATTGCTGATGAAGTTATGCAAATCAGGTTTGAAGTAACAGTTGCTTATGGATTTATGTATGTATGTATGCACATTTGTATATCCTGCCTTTATTATGATTTTAACTTTTAAAGATACTACTTATCTAAAATTCTTACAACAGTTCATTTAGCTCTGCTGGCTGAGGAATTCTGGGAGTTGAAGTCCACACATCATCCAGCGGCCAAGGTTGAGAAACACTGATTTAGAGGCTGTTCAAAAATCGCATAGAAAAAAATGACGATTTTTCACACGATCGCTGCAGTATCCTCATGATCACGTGATCAAAATTCAGACACTTGGCAACTGACTCGTATTTATGAAGTTGCAGTATCCCAAGATCACCTTTTGCAACCTTCTGACAAGTAAAGTCAATCCAGATTCATTTAACAACCATTTTACTAATTTATCTTTTTTTAAAAAAAAATTATTGATTAAAAAATACGAACATAGATACAACAGTACAACATACACAACAAATAAACATAAATCAAGTCTTGCAACTTCTTTTCCAAGCTTGTCACATCAGTAAACTATATTTATATTCCTATCTCTGTAACTATATCTTTACGTGCAAAATAATGTCTTAAACTCCATGCTTAATTAATTATATTTCTTAATTGGTACCCAATTTTTGTCTATATATTTCGACCTCTCTTTTGTGTGTCTAATTTTCCTTTCTTTTTCTCCAACCAATTATACCATTTCTGCCATACTAAACAATAATCCGTTTCTTCCTTTTCCTGTATTTCTTTTGTAAGTTTGTCCATTTCTGCACATTCCATAATTTTAGTGATTATTTTGTCTTCTGTTGGTGTGTCTTCATGTTTCCAGTTCTGGGCAAAGACTATCCTTGCTGCCGTTAGTATATGAATAATTAGATATTTTATTTCTTTTTCGTAATGGCCTGGAATTATTCCTAATAAGAAAGTTTCTGGCTTCATTTCTAATTTCTGGTTTGTGATCTCTTCTATTTGTATCCTAATTGCCTGCCAAAACTGTTTGCCTTCTGACAAGACCATCACATATGGTAATACGCTCCTTTTTGCAATTTACACTTCCAACAAATTGGGGAGGTATTTGGGAACATTTTTGCTAGGCGCGCAGGGGGGAGGTGCCACCTGTAGAACATTTTATATATGTTCTCTTTGTAGGGTATAGACATTGTTAGTTTATAATTTACATTCCATAATTTTTCCCATTTTCCAATTCAATGTTATACCCAAAATTTTTCACCCAAATTATCATATTTTCTTTGACCACTTCTTCTTCTAATTTGTATTCTAATAAGTAATTATAGATTTTGGTTATCAATTTATCATCTGTTCCTTGCAAAATTTTGTCTAATTCATATGGCTCCTTTTGAAATCCGAATTGCACCCAATCTGTCTTGTAACTAGATTCTATCTGTAAATATGGCCACCAATCAATGTCTATACCCTGTTCTTTCAGTTCTCATCTTGATCTCAGCTCTCCTTTGCTATTCAACATGTCTTTATAAGGTTTCATTTTCTCCATGTCCATGGCATTGGAATAGATCTCCATGGTTGATAACCATTCTGGAATCTTGTCATAGTGTACTTTTTTAATCTCCTGCCACGTTTTAAGCAATGCGTCTCTAATAACATGCTGTTGAAAGTATCTGTGGTATTTATCTCTCCCCTCCCACAAAAATGCGTGCCAACCTCTTTGCAAATCAAAACCTTCTAATATTAATATTCTTTTGTTTTTGAGCTCTATCCAATCTCTTATCCAAATCAATGATGTCGCTTTATAATACGTTTCCCAATCTGGTAGTCCTAATCCTCCTTTCTCTCGTATATCTTGAAGATGTCTTATTTTAATTCTTGCCTTCTTCCCCTGCCAAATGTAATTTGCAATCATTTTATTAAAATCTTTGAAGAAGTCTTTTCCTGGTTTTATTGGGATTACTTGGAACAAGTATAGTATTCTGGGTAATACATTCATTTTGATAGATGCAATCTTTCCTAGAAATGATAGTTGTAGGTTGCTCCATGTTTCTAAATCCTTTTTTATCTGTTTTATCAATTTATCATAATTATCTTCTCTGAGTGATGATCCTTTATTGGTGAGCCAGATTCCTAAGTATTTTACTTTTTTTACAATTTGTATTCCTAATTTATTTCTTATTCTTTTTCCTGTAATTTTGTAAGATTCTTCGTTAATGCCTTTGTCTTTTGTTTATTAATTTTAAGTCCGGCCACTCTTCCATACTCTTCTATTTTTACTAGCAATTTGGTTCCTGTTGATATTGGTTGTTCTAAGATGAAAACTACATCATCGGCAAAGGCTTGAAGTTTGTACTCCTTTTTTTTTTATTTTCAATCCTTTTATATCTTTATCTTTCCTGATTTCATTTAACAACATTTCTAACGATATTATAAACAGTAAGGCGGATAGGGGACATCCCTGTCTCACTCCTTTTGATATTTCAAATTGTTCTGTCATATCACCATTTATTATTATCTTTGCATTTTGAGTGGAGTAGATCTTCCTTATCATATTTAAAAATTTGTCGCCGAATTTCATGTTTTCCAATTGTAGTATAAGAAATTTCCAATTTAGATTATCAAAAGCCTTCTGCACGTCCAAGAAGATTAATGCCAATTGTTTATCCGAATTTTTTTCATAATATTCTAAAACGTCAATTATTAATCTCATATTATTTCTTATTTGTCTTCTTGGAATGAAGCCGTTCTGGTCTGGATGGATATATTCGTTAATAATTCTTTTTAATCTCTGTGTGATAATCAACATAAATAATTTATAATCTACATTTAGAAGTGATATTGGTCTGTAATTTTTGACTTGTGTGAGATCTGTTTCTTCTTTTGGAATGAGTGTAACGATGGTTTCAGTCCATGATTTGGGGATTGTGGCTTCTAAAAGTGCATCATTAAAAACTTGAAGTAGAATTTGGTCTATAGGTTGTTGGCATGTTTTGTAGAATTCTGTTGATATACCATCCGGTCCTGAGGTTTTATTGTTCTTTTGTTTTTTCCTTGCCTCTGTTAGCTTGGCCACGGTGATCCGTTTATTCAGTAGCTCTCTCTGTGTCTCTTCTAATTCTTGAATGTTTGTTTTGCTTAAATATTCTTTGATATCTTCTTCCTGGATCTTTTCTTGTTTATATAAATTCTGGAAATAATTTTTTACTATTCGCTTTTTATCTTCGTTTCTGTAGTATATTACTACATTTTACTAATTTATCAAATGCCATGATTCACAACTGTGGAAAGAAAGATCATTCATTGAGCAAAATTCACTTAACAATTGTCTCACTTAGCAACAGAAATTTTTGGGGGTCAATTGTGGTCATAAGCTGAGGACTACCTGTCATACACTCTTCCTCACAAGTAATCTGATACTTTTTCCTATTAATTTTTATCTCTATTATTTGCAACTGAAATTAGAATGCCTAGTGGTCTCACTTTGCTAGAGAATAAGAGAAGGTTCTATTATGGAGAGCAATAGCTTCATGAGAGATGGTAGATAGTAAAAAAAGTCAAGTCAGTTTGTATTGTGGCCATCTGCTCACACCAGAAAGATCCTGAATATGATCCTCAACATTTCCTGTGAAAAAAGTGTCATGGTAGTGAGCAATAGCTGGGTACAATTTTCTTTCGTGTTACTATAGTGATAAGAATTGAGGTTCTTGATATATTTCCTACATTTGTGGCATTATTAAAGACAAAAAAAAAGATATATCCACAGAGGAAAGGAGATAGCAACCTTGATTTATTTTCACATATTTGGAAGTATGTGCTTTTGCTGCTAAGCTATTATAATGACATTGATTAATCGTAGACCATAATAGTCTCACTTATTACAGCAATCTTTTCATTCAAGGAACCTATATACTAGGAATTAGAGTAGTAAGACAATACATACTTCACATTAAAAAGCTTCAGTCATGTAATGAAATTCACTTTACTGAAAAGTAAATTCCAAACATATGCTTTAGGGGCAAAGTCATGTATTGTATCACAGTTGTTCCTTTGAGCCATCAATTTCCATCAGTAGATATTACAATGGTCTTGGAAACTCAGCACCAATATCTGCTACTATAGGAGATTATTCTGTTCATGGTTTAAAAATGTAATTTGCACAGTAAATATTTGCTAATAAAATTGACTGCCCTTGCTTCTACAAGTATCACAAGCACTTTTCAGATCTTACAGTAACTGTAATCCCAATGCTTTAATTTTATATTTTTGAGCCTTCTTTTTCTTTACCCTTCATTTTTTGAGCCTCATTTGCCTTTAATGTCATTTACTTCAACCAATGCTATCCATTAAAACTGATTTATGTCATGACATGCATTTGTAACAGATGCATTGAAAAATTATTTAAATCAGGGATTACTTATAAACATATCAGGATGTGAAACATGGGTTTTGCATAGAGGATAACCACAGACATTAAGGCTATACATGTTAGAAGTGATTCTGATGTTAAAAATAATTCATAATTGAGAAGAACCATCATAGGACCTTCTATCAATATAACCAATTTCTTGTGGTTATTGGGTTTGCAATAAACAAGCATGCAAAACAATTTGTTTTATTAAACAATGAGCCTTGGTGGCGCAGCAGACTAAAGTGCTGTTAAGTAGCACCAGCTGCCTGCAATTACTGCAAGTTCAAATCTCACCAGGCTCAAGGTTGACTCAGCCTTCCATCCTTTCGAGGTAGGTAAAATGAGGACCCGGTTTGTGGGGGCAATAAGCTGACTTTGTATAAAAAAGAACACCGCTTGGGGGGGGGGCGAAAGCCCTACTAAGCAGGTATATACAAAAGTATGAAGGCTATTGCTTAACGCATTGTAAGCCACCCTGAGTCTCCGGAGAAGGGCGGCATATAAATCAAACCAATAAATAAATAAATAAATAAACCTGGAGATGGATACAGTTATTCTTGATATGAGTTTGCAATGGTCCCAAAATGGCCTGAAAAACAGCCAAAAACCAGGCATGTGTGTTCCAGCCAGCTGGTCTTTGGGCACTCGGTGCCAAAAAGGTTCGCCATTACTGGTCTCGGACATACAAATGAAACAAACAAAACGTTAAAAAGTTATGATATTTATTTAATTACTTAGCACATTTAAATTATATTAAAGTAATCAAAAATCTTTACAATCCCCAAGGCATGTCACAACTTTTGAGCACTCCTAATGTTTGGAAATTGAAAGTTGAAAAATTTGATACTCCCTAATACAGTATACTCTCCACCGTTTCTGATATTTGGACAGTGTTAGTGGATACCATACCTAGCCATAATTTACTTCCAAAACAACTTGATTCTGCGTAGTTAGCAAGTGAGAATGATCAGTTGTTGTTATAATATTTTGGGAATGAAGGTGTATAAAAATAAAATGAATTTTCATCACCATCAAGTGTATTTTCTCCAACTCTGATCTTGTTAGTAGCTATACTTTTCATCTCCTGGCTATGTGGACTCAATAATTCTTGTTGTTCTCTGATTTTTTTCTTACTGTGTGATGCCTAGAAATGCACGGTATTTGAGATGGGATCTGATGAAAATAGAATAGAGGGGAACTTTTATTTTCTGTGATTTGGAAATTATACTTCCTTTGACGCAGCCTTACATTTAATTTACCTTTTTTGCAGAGGAATCACACCATTGGCTCCTATTCAGTTTGCAATGAATCACTATTCCAATATAATTTTCACAAATACTGTTACCAAACTAGGTATTCCCCATCCAATTTGGTGACATTGCAAATCAGATAAGCATTACTTCCACCCTTCCATCCTCCCACCCAGGATTACTAGTAAAAGTGTTCAAAGAGCCCAGTATTTGAGTATAATTTTGAGCCAGCTATATATGTATTTAACTATTGTGTCATCCAGATCAGCGGTTCCCAACCTTTCTAGCTTGGCAGCCCGGCCCAATGCAGGAGGATGTGTGTGAGTGTGCGCCTTCCACTTGCGAGCCTTCCACTTGCATGACTGAAGCTTTGCAAGTGAGTGGAGGGTGCTTGCACTTGTGAATGAAACTCCACTCATGTGAGTGGCAGGCACTTGCACACTCATGCACAAAGCTCCACTCACTCCACCAGAGGCCACTTGAGCAGAGGGTGCAAAGTTTCACTCCTGCGAGTGGATGGCGCTTGTGCACAAAGTTCCATTCACGTACACCCTTGCCCATCTTTTCCCGGTCATCTTTCCCCTGGTCATCTTTCGACCAGTTTCAAACAGGGCTTGGCCAGTAGTGGGCCATGGCCCAGGGGTTGGGGATCATAGATGCAGACCATATTTACTAATCGGAATATTTTGGGTCATCAAATGCTGTATCAAAATCAGGATACATAACGTATACAGCTGTATTTTACTTATTTATTAGTTTTACAAATAACGTAAGAAACGTATACAACACAGCTCCTTCCTCCTATTTTCCTGCGACAGTAACTGTGTGAGATGAGTTGGGCTGAGAGAATGGCCCAAGGTTACCCAACTAGCTTTCATGGAAAAGGCGAGAGTAGAACCCACTTCTTTCTAGTCGGATTTCTAGCCTGGTGCCTTAACCACTAGACCGAACTGGCTCAACTTTCTTATAATGTGCTAAAGAAACCTATTCAGAAATGAGATGAAGTTCATTAAACAAATACAAATCCATTGTGCATACAGATTTATCTATATGATCTGTTCTAGAATCTTTTCAAGAACTGATTGTCAGGCTGAAGAAAAACAAGGCAGCTAAATAGATGTCAAAATGTGAGCTGCAAAAGTCAAAGAAACAGTTACTGAAAAACAGTCCTGGTAACAAGATGAACATGGAGTTTTGAAGAATCCAAAATTACCCAACAACTCAATGATAAATGCCAGTGGATTTAATACATCTTAGTAATTGTTCTGTCACATTTCTTGACCTTCTTATCTTTACAGACCACATATTTCACAAGCCAATCTTCCCACCATTGACAAATGTTATTTTGGTTTTTGTAGAAATGAGTCACCAGCCACTATAAGTTTGGCTTCTGGAAAGGTGCACCTGGATTCTTACTGCATTTTAAGGATCCACCATCCTATATCTTGTTCAGCAATTACTCTTTCTTTCTCCTTGAAGATGCAGAGCCTATTTCTTTTGTGAAGGCTGGCATTGGTTTACTATCAGAGCCCAGCCAGAACCTCTCATTTTGCTCAAAAGAGCAACAAAGAGTAGTCAGATACAGTATTTAAGATGCAAAGAAGCCAAGACCTAATATTAACACCTGAAAGGACAGGTGAAAACTTTGTTACTTTTGCCTACAATGCTGAGAATTTGGACTTGAAATGAGACATAAGGCCTCCCAGCCCCTAAGAACATTGAGCAAAAGGTAGAAAGTTAGAAGCTAATTTTCTAAGTTAACTTAGAAGATGATAAAGGGTTAACTGCCTCATGAGGAAGTTTTGACATGAAAGCTAAAGCTTTATAGGATTTCAGCCAAAGTAAAATCAAAATTGTAGAGCTTCAAATTCACTTGGATGGGGATTATAGAAGACTGAGTTATTTAAGACTGCTAAATAATTGATACTCTGAAATGGTGCTGAGATCTTCTTATTCTTGATGTGGCACCTTGACCAATGTATGTGACCTAATCTTGGAGTACTTCCTGAAATTCTGGATACTGTAAATTGGTAGGCATTTTTAAACACGATGAGAGACCATAGACTGCTCTATGCTGAGGCTCAATACAAATGAACTGAATTATGGCTACTTTGCTTAACTCTTCTTCTAATTTTCTGAGTTTAAGTGGTGCAAAATATCTCTTGCTTCTGATAGTAACTATCAATTGGTATTACTCATTTGTTAATTCTCTTCCTTGTAGAATTACTTCTACTGTACAGTAGTGTGTCCTTCTTTTGACCTGTTAAATAGGCATTCCCTCTCTTCAGAAGGGGAAGTATGGCTGCATTTATTGATTTATTTATAACATTTATTGCCCGCCCATTTTACCAGAAGACAACTCTGGGCAGCTGACAATCATAACAATCTATCTAGCCATATACATTAAAACATGAATAAGTTAAAACCAACCATTATGAATCATTACTGTTGTTCCAATCATTGCATGCTGTTCCAATACTTTTTAAGAATTGCCAGAAACTTACATTTGATGTACATTGCAAGCAAGAACACAATGTAACACAAAAATGTAGGTCACAAAAGCCTTCTGTCCTTCCATCTTTCCTTTGTCCCTTAGCATTTCACTGGTAGAAAGTTTTTATTTCTTCATATTCCATCCTCAGGCTAAACCATTTAAACCTGTTCATTCAGAAAGAAAAGTTTCTTAGGAATTCTTCTGGCAAACTTTTGTTTGCTGTTGCTGTATATCTACTTAATACCTGCTTGCTTCATGGTTGTCTTACCTTCATCCTACAGCCTCTGCCTACTCATCAGGGACTGAATATGGGCAGTCAGCCAGGTATACCCTTTGCAACCAACAGCCATTTAGGAGACTTTTTTAAATCTTTTTTTTTTAATCTTTCATAACAAAACACACATTCCTAAGCTTCTCTAGTCACTCTCCTTTCTTATTCCTGTTGAACTCTAGTAGCAAAATCATATTTTATTGCAATGATTCATAATCATTTGCCACATCTTGGCATACTATTAATACGGAAAAGCTAGATTCAGGCTCTATTAATGCTGTCTCTAATGTTGAGGCTTTGGACTTGAAGTTAGACACAAGGCTTCTCAGCCCTTAATGCAAATCAAGGGATAGAGAGCTAGAAGCTACCATGATCGGTGCATCAACCCATGGAAGAAGGAGAGAAAATAACAAAGCCTGCTTTTGGTATTGAATTTGGCATGTGTAAAATGTTTCACATTACCTGAGGAATAAGATTGAAAAGATCTCCACCTCACTCCCATTTTTGGTAAGTTCTAGTCATGAATGTTCTGCAACATTGACCATTTTTAGTAATTCACACAGCAGCCCTGGATTATCATTCTTATATTGCTGATGTGAGGTTGAGCTGAAGCTGAGAAAATAGTAAATTCTCATGGATGACTTAATTCATGATTGAGATAAGATTTCAGCTGGTGAATTCTTTAGTAGACAGCACACAACCTTAGCTATGAAAATATACAGTACAATACATTTGTACCATAATACGTGTTTCATTGCAACCAAAGAAGAACACGTCCTATCAGGCTTGGCAGGTTTCTCAGACTTTTGGTTCAGCTCTCCTTTGAGAGAGATACAGATAACTGTACTAGTTCTAGTTCCCTCAAGAACAAGCGTGGCTGTTACTAAGAAAGCAACTAGATCTGACAGAAGAACAGACACAGCAATGACCTTTGAAACCTGACTCTTCAGACATGGAGTAAGCTTAAAAAATTACAGGCCAATCTTGTCCTAGAAATGCTATTTGTATTTTCACATCTGCTGTCATATTACCATGACCTGCTTTGATCCTAGAACTGTCTTGTAGCTGGCCGTAGATGTATTCTCGGCTGAGGGTTTTCCTGAGAAGAAAGCAATCATGAGCTGTAATGATAATTAAATAACAAATGATGGCTGTCCAATGCCTGCTAGCCCACAATACATGTGGTATAAGATAAAATAGTGGGCTTCATTGGGGAACAGATATATCTTAAGAGAAGAGACCACATGGGACAGTTCTGCAACTGGACATTTGACCAAATGTTGCAGGTGGGCATGAGAATAATAGGGAAGTTGCGGTCCAGTCTACCCTACAAAATCTTTACTTTTGGGAAGAGAAAGTAAGAGGCAATGGTTGGCAGCTGAATGATGAACCAGAAGAAAGATTTAATTATATGCTGAGGTTGAATTTATGTGCTTTTGAAAGTTTCATTAATTTTTTTCTAATAATGTTGACTAATTTGCATTAAATATGGTGAGGTGAAAGGGGCAAACAGAATTCTTTTTTTTTAAGCTAGCATACATAGATTCAAAGCAACATCTCCCTACAGCATTAAATCCTATTCTAAAAAGTTATACAGTAATAACAATATAAAGTATAATTATTATGGATTAATGTAGATGGATTTTATAAACCAGACAATCCTCTCAGAAAACAATAAATGAACCAGATTTTGACAAACAACCTGGAATGGCCTCCGATGAAAAGGATTAGCATAGGTTCTATATTTTTCTTGTTGCCAAATTAAAACATTCCAGGTTCCCAGTCATTTTAAGAATTCTGGATTATTATTTTTTTGAAAAAACAAAATTCAGTTTTTTTAAACAAACAAACTAGTTGCACTAACTCATATGAGAAAATACTTGTTAGGTCTGTTAATACAAGAGAGTCCCTGGGTTGGTTGCTATCGGTTCTCTCCAGTTCTTGCGAACCAGTAGTGGAAATTTTGAGTAGTTTGGAGAACCGGTAAATACCACCTCTGCCTGGCCCCGCCCCCAATCTATTCACTGCCTCCCAAGTCCCAGCTGATCGGCTAGAAGGAAAAAATCAGGGCTCACTTGACAAAGAAGAGGGAAAAAAAACAAGATACCTTAGCTTTAAATTGAGAAGCCAAGAAGCTTCCCAACTGATCGGCTAGAACCAATCTGCTCCTTGTAAACCGCTCAGTAGTAGTAGATTGGCAATTGAACCCAAGCTGCTTGAAAGCGGTTTCCAATGCTCTTGGTGGTGGCAGAGCGGCACAAAACTGTTTAAACTCTTGCCGTGGCGCTTCAAAGGGCTGCCCTACAGCTGATCAGCGGTAAAAGGCAGTGTGGTGGTAGACCAGTGCTCTCCAAAAACAAATGAGTAGACCGGAACACTCCAAAAACAAATGGGTAGATCGGTATGCTCCAAGAACAAATGGGTAGACCAGTACGGCTCTGCAAGCAGTTAAAAGCCTGGTAGACCAGTACCTCTGCTAAATCCTAAAGAATTGTTTGTCACATGACCATCAAACCACACCGACAAAATAAGCCACGTCCACAGAACCAGTAGTAAAAATTTTTAGAACCCACTCCTGTAAGGGACCATAAAGTTGGAAGTTCCATTTTCTATAACCTCAGAGTCTGAAGTTCCAGAGGAAATGACCACTCCATCAACAACTACAAAATTTCAGTTCATCCTGCAAAACACTGAGTAGTGCAGACACAGTATCTATAGAGATTTGTCAAAAGTAATTCTAGGGTCCAAATCAGAAGCTTTATTCTATAAGACATAATTTTCTTCCAAAAAAAAAAAAAAAAAAGTAAAGCCAAAGATGAGTAATCTAGTCTTGAAAATATAATATCCCTCAGTTTGTTCTTAGGCTTCCTTGGATATTTGAGTTTAGGACCAGATGACTGTGCTGGCGTGATATATTTACCCATAAATAACTGTATTTTAGCATTGTATTGTATTAGCTCAGCCTCTTTGGTTAGTGCATGGTTTATGTAACATACAAATGCAGAAAATTGAATTCAGTGAATAACCCTTGGCTTGGTTAACTGTGGTAAAGGTTTCGTGCAAATACACCCAACTGGCTTTTAAGTAGAAAAGCTAAACTTTTATGATGTGGTTCAGATAAGGTTGGTAAACTTTAATCAAAGTTATTTATTATAGCAGAGGAAACACAAATGAGTAATTATTCACATGTCCAAATCCTAAATATTTAAATCCTAAATATTTGGATCATAGTATGGTTACTGAATAAAATTCCAGTTGAGTTTGCATAACACTAAGCTATAAAATGAAAACTATTTGGTATAATTGTTAATACATCCTGTTAGAAATCAGAAGATTGGGAGTTCTAGTCCCAATCTTCTGATTTAGGCACAAAGCCAGTCGGGTGACCTTCAGCTAGTCATTCTCTTTCAGCCTTAGGGAGAGGCAATGTCAAACCACTTCTAGAAAACCTTGCTAAGAAAACTGCAAGGACACAACTGCCTTAACCATGCAGCCTCCCAATGCTTTCTCTGATCTATGTGAACTTTTGAGCACCCCATGCACCCTTCTCAACCCACATCATCCCCACACATTTTCCCTGACCCATGTGGCACCTCTCACCTCACCCCCATGCAACCTCGCTGACCTATGCCTCTCATTTGCCTTTTTTGACCTGCACTGACCTTTTGGACATTCACATGCTCCTTTTCTGACCTGCACTACCACCACCACCACCCTATGTGCCATCCCTGACTTGTACAGCACCTCTCGCACACTCCCAAATACCCCCAAGCATTCTTCCTGCACATGCCAACACCCATGTGACCTTCCCAACTTACACACACACACCCATGACCCAGGGGTGAAATGCTTCCGGTTCTGACCGGATCGCCTGATCCGGTAGCGATGGAGGCAGGTGGTTCGGAGAACCAGTAGCAAAAATCCCTGCCCCCCCCCACCATGCGCACCTGAGCTGCACAACCTCTTTGGCCGAAAAAATGCTTTTAAAAGTAAAAAAAAAAGCCTCTGATGATCGCGCGGCTCAGCTGGGGTCAAAGGCTTTTAAAAGAAAAAAAAACTCTTTTTTCCTTTTAAATGCCTCTGATGATCCAAGCTGAGTTGCCTGATCAGCAGAGCCTTTAGAAAGCATTTTTTAACAACCTCTTCGCCAAAGAAGTTGTAGAAAAAATGGTTTTAAAAGTAACAAAAAAAAAAAAAATGGCCACGCCCACCCAGTCACATTCCCTCCCCCAAACCACGCCCACAGAACTGGTAGTAACAAATTTTAGATTTCACCACTGCCATGACCCCTATGCATTCTTCTTGATCTGTAGTGCCCCAATACACCCTACATGACCTTTGCAGATCTTACACCACAGCTGCAATCTCATGCATCCTGTGATGGAAGGAAGGGAGGGAGGGAGGGAGAGAGAGAGGGGAGGGAGGGGAGGGGAGGAGGGAGATTTCTGATTCTCCTTGCCATCTTTACACAAAGAAATTCAATGGGGAAGCCAGTAGCAAGTCAGAAGTCACTCCCATTTGCACTACTTTTTTGCCCATGATCATTCTGTTTCGCTGCTTAGGTAAGGTAGTTCTCTGAAACAATGACCCAAATAGTGTCAATGGTTTGCCAGTGAAAGAGAGGAAAGGGAAAATCTAACCAAGCAGGCTTCTGAAAGGTTGCCAGCTGCTTCCTTTCAGGCTTTTGTGGTAATTGGTTGTTGGAAAAAACAGCTTTGTAAACCATGCAAAAATAGGAAATGAGATATGGGGAGATGGAGCTTGTTCGTTTGTTTTTAGTTGGGCCAATCCAGAAACATCTTTTCACACATCAGAATATCATGGTTGGTATTCTTTGTTTGTTAAAGAATTTACAAGATCCCAGTTCACATACATTAGGAAGCTATATATTTTTAATATAGATGAATTTATTTTATTACTATGCAAACTACCTTGACAACTCAAGTTGTCAACTCAATAAGTTAGGACAAGATAAAAAAAATGCAGTAATAAACCGAGCACATCCAAATGCATCCATACTAGACTCCACTTTTCAGATACTATGCTAGTCAGAACCAAACAGATCTCATTATGGTTTCATGGGAGTCATAAAGCCAGCTGTCATCAGTCAATTTTATGTTATATGGCCTAATTTTGACGCCTTTCTCTATACTGTCTGGCTAAGATCATGCCTTATAAGTCTCCTCTGTTTGCACAAAGGAGTTTCAAGACCCAGCCTGGCCTTGGGCTGCTTGTAAACCTGCTATGTTCTGCTTTTATTTGCTCTTGATAGTGCATTGTGCTCTTGGGCACATGACAGACTCCTCCCGTGCCTTACTCGTCCTTCCCTCCCCCACACACCCTGACATAAATAGGAAAGGCGCAGGTTATGCACAATCTTCGAATTGCCATTACATTTTGTTAATGGGCACACCCTTTCTGGAGTTCAAAAATATCTTCCTGGACTCAAAATTTGAACTGTTTTTGTAAAACATTTTTGTCACTTCTACATTTGCCCTTCTTTGTTAGCTTAAAATATACTCCTCTAGTCAGATCTACTTAAATTAACACAGAGTTTTTCCAGTTGCCCAATTCTGCGCCGTGTTTTTTTTATGAAAACAAGTTCCCCTTTTAAGATCAGCAGTCATTCAAGAATTGACTATATCTTAGTTTCTAAAGATTTGTTGAATAATGTGGATAAGATAGATGTGGGAATTTTTAAGGATTCTGATCATGCAGAAGTCACGATGGAAATAGATTTTAATTTTGAGAAAAAAGGAAGTTGTTGGAGATATGATGAAAAACTGTATAAAAATGAGGAGGATAAAAAATGGATATTTAAAAAATGGGAAGAATGTTGGAGATTGAATGATAATGGAGAGGTTAAATTTGAAATTGTTTGGGATGCGATGAAAGCAGTGTTTAGAGGGGAAAGTATCAAGTTATCAAGCAGAAAATATAAAAATTATAAAAATAAAATTGAAAAAGATAAAAGCCAGATTAAGGAATTGGAAAATCAATTTTTGCTTACTAAAGAAAAGTTTTTTTTGGAGGAATTAAATCTGCTAAAAAATAAATTGATAGAAGAAGATATAGAATTGGTAAAAAAGAATATGAGATATTTAAATAGGAATTTTTTTGAATTTAGCAATAAAAATTCTAAGTTATTGGCAAGGATGGCGAAAAATAAAAGAGAGAAGAGAGAAATTGGAGCCTTGATAGATGATAAGGGCATAAGACGCTATAAAAAATTAGAAAAATGTGAAGTGGTCAGGAACTTTTTTCAAAATTTATATTCGAAAAAATTAATTGATCGGGGAAAACTGAGAAGCTATTTAGAAAAACATGTTGTGAAAATTGACCAAACATATAAAGATTTAATGGAAGAAGATATAACACAAGACGAGATTAATGGAGTAATACAAAAAATAAAATTAGGGAAAGCTCCAGGTGAAGATGGATTACCTGCTGAGTTTTATAAAGAATTTAAGGAAATAATAATACCAAAATTGCAAAAACTATTTAACGGAATTTTACATGGTGGAGAAGTTCCGTTGTCATGGAACAGAACGGTGATATCTATAATCCCTAAACCAGATAAAGACTTAGAAAGGATTGAGTCCTATCGGCCCATCTCTTTAATTAATCAAGATGCAAAGATATTTACTGCCATTATAAGTAATAGATTAAGTAGATTTATAGATAGATATATAAGTTATAACCAAGTAGGTTTTGTGAAGGGTAGATATATGAGTGATATTGTCAGAAGAGTATTAAATATTATAGATGTTGCTGAATATAATGCTGATAAAATAGGTATAATATCATTAGATATTTTTAAAGCTTTTGACTCTGTACAATGGGAAACTATTAAAATAATTGTTGAGGTACTAGGTTTTGGTAATAAGTTTATACATGTTATTTCAAAACTGTATCAAAAAAGTAGTGCAAGAGTGAAGGTGAATGGAAGGCTGACAGAAGAGATAAGATTGGAAGCGGGTACAAGACAAGGATGTCCCCTGTCTCCAACATTATTTTTATTGGTTATGGAAATTTTGACTAAAATGATAGAAAAAGATGAAGAATTGGAAGGCTATAAGGGATATAAGATAAATCTGTATGCGGATGATACTTTGATTATTTTGAAAGATATAGAGAAAGATTTGAAAAAGATACATAAGCATTTGGAAGAATTTGAGGAAATGACAGGTTTGAAAATAAATTGGTCAAAATCTGAATTATTAATGAATAATAATGGTAAGGAGTGGGAGAATATGCAAGAACAACTTGGGATAAGGATTAAAAAAACATTGAAATATTTGGGCATAACACTTTCACTCAAAGTTAAAGAAATGAAAAAATTAAATTATGATGTGGCGATGAATGAAATTGAGAAAAAGATAGATAAATATAAAATGATAAAGTTGTCTTGGTTTGGTAGAATTGCAATGTGTAAGATGATGTTGTTGCCAAAGTTTAATTTTTTATTTGAGATGTTACCGTTAAACTTGACAGAGAAAGATATTGAAGGATATCAGAAGAAATTGGATAAATTTTGCAATGGTGGGAAAAGACCTAGATTAGTGAAGAAAATGTGGTATCAAAATCAAAAGGAAGGTGGATTAGGAATCCCCAAACTACTCAATTATTATTGGGCTTATGCTATTCGGACTATGGTAAAAATATTTAAAGGTGAAGATAGTCATTGGAGAGATTTAGAATTAAAGGACATTAAGAGATTTGGCTCAACATGGTTTTTAGATAAAGCAAAATCAAAATGTGTAATTAATAGCTATTGGTTAAAGGGATTGAGTAAAATTTGGAACAAATTTGTTAAAATTTTAATTCCAGATATAATTTTCTTAGGGAAGACAATTGAAAATTGGCCGATTAAAACTAATATAAGTCGTGATAGGGTAATGGAAGATGAAAATATACAAATTATAATAGATTGGTTAAAAACTTTAGAAAATGAAAGGAGGAAAAAAGAAATCATTGAAAAATTGGGTTTGGGCTGGTTTGAAAAAATACAGATAGAAAAATGGACTAAGAAGGTAAGGGACAATTGTTCGATAAGTAGAAGTAAAACTGAATTTGAATACTTAGTATTCCAAATTATGAAAGATGAAATTGGACTAAAGGGACTCGTTAGTAAGATATATAAGATTATAAATTTTGATGGAAAACCACAAAGGGTGATGAAGATGAATTGGGAAAAAGAACTTAATATTAAAATATCAGATTTAGATTGGAACGTGAATTGGAAGAGTAGAATTATGAAGACTTTATCTGTAAGGATTAAAGAGCACAATTATAAGGTTGTTTGGAAATGGTATTTGACTCCATTAAGATTGTCATTGATGGATAAAAAAATTAGTAAACAATGTTGGAGATGTGACATGGAATTAGGGACTTATGAACATATGTGGTACAAATGTGATAAAGTTAAAAAGTTTTGGCAACAATTGGAGGAAAGGATATTTGAAATGATGGGGAAAGCAATAATATTGAGACCAGAAACTATATTACTGTTGATAATTAAGGAAATAGAACCAACAAAATATGAAAAAGAATTGATTAGAATTATGATTATAATGGGTAGAATTATAATAGCCAGATATTGGAAATTAGATGTGAATTTTAGAATAGAAGAATGGTATTGTGAAATGTGGAAATTAGCTTTAAATGATAAAATGACATGTGATATTAAAATTAGAAATGGTGACTATAAAGAAGATATTTTCTGGAAAATTTGGAAACCATTTGTGGACTATGCGCTGGGAAAATTGGATGCTTCGGTACCTGTACCCCGAGAACGTGGATTTTGGCGATCATGAGGATATATCCGAAGAACCAAATCTTCCTTTCTTATGTATAGCACAGGGTGAAGTATTGTATATGTTGTTTGTAATGTTAGTAATTTAAAATATAAAATGAATAAAAAAATTAAAAAAAAAAAAAATTAAGATCAGCAGTCATCAGAAATGGGAGCCTTTGGAAGCATTTCCTCTTGTATTGGAGGATATAGTATCCTCTTTACTGTATTCTTAAACCCCCATTTTTAAGCAAGAGCAACAAGGGTCACTTCCCTTCTTACAGACTTCTTAACAATGCAACAGTATTATGAAGTACTGGTGTTCGACGAAGCTTGGGTATGGAAAACTGACATATATGTGCCATAGATTTTATGGGCTGAAAAACTGATTTCACTGGAAAAGTGTATTAGATTTTGCCATTATAATCAACATAATAGATAAAGAAAGGGATACAGGCACATGAAGCAGAAATTGTCTTTGCTGCAAATGCCCTCAGACCAAGATTAGATCAGCACATTGACAAAGGATGGGAAGGTTGGGGGATTGTGTAGTTACTGCAAGGTTTTGCTGCCTGCTCAAGGGAATTGCAAATTGGAGTTGGGGCCCCGGGGGTGCCTGCTTCCCTGAATACTGGAAAGAGAGGAAGGGGGAAAGAATGCTTCCAAGCATGTATTTATTACAGATCTGCATGCACGTACATGCATGCGCATATAGTATGTGTCAAATCCAAGGCAGGAACATGATAGTGAGGCTATAGTTCCAGCAAGTACCATTACACAATTCATTAGACTTTATTGCACTATTCATTTTCAGCTCTAGACATTTGGTTCTTCTATCCATTGTAAGATTCTCTTGGCTCCAGTGCTTAAATTTCTGTGGAGAGGGAAGAATGGACTTATTTCACTTATGATATGCGGTTTCATATGTGGTTTTAAAAATGACTCAGATCATAAGTCACCTAAAATGAGGGAATTTCAGAAATATCTCCCCTGCCCTATTCACATTGGTTCCTTATATAATGTTTTCAGGACACACTTGAATCAGAAATGACTCAACCATATGTCAGTTTAGTGTGTTATATTAAGGCAGTCCGTGTTATTAATTCATAATTGAGTGAGGCAAGTAAACCAGAAAAATTGGTTGAATAAACCATGATTAAATTAACTATGGTGAGTATGCTATGTAAATACAGACAATGGATGTTTTGTTTGAAATTACCTTTATTTTTTTGTTTACTCACTTTTATGGGGAATCCATTTTGCTAAATATTTTCCACCCTATATTTTCACTGTTGCCAATTTTAGCTGTCACATTTTCTCCCCACATAAAATAGAATTGTATCACTAGCCTATACAGTATGAATAGATAAGGTATTACTAAATTATGACATGAAATGATATGACCGTTACTGGATTTTTAATTACAGAGTGTTCCAGATACAACAGCATGCCAGACATCTTCCTGACATAGGGACTGTAATCAATTAAACAAATGGACAACATCTAGGAACTTTTGATACATAATTTACTGTGTTAAAAACTAAGAAAACATTGTGAAAAAATTTTAGTGACTGCTATATGTCAGCTCAAATTCATGTTTTTCAGCTCTTTCTCAGACCTGAAAATAAATTTGAATAGAGTTGGAAAAAAGTCAAAACAACTCAGATCAATTTTCTTGGTTATTAAACTGAGTTCAAAATTGCCGAGAGAAAGACTAGCTTCTTGCAAGTGCCTAGAATATTCCTTCACCTCTGATAATTCCTGTTCAGCACATGAAAAATTTGATAGACACATATTTACATAGACCCTTCCTGTTCCAGTAGTGGTTAACCATATATTCTTGAATCATCTGTACCCGGTTGCTGATCTCTGGGTGTATTGCAGGGGTGAAATCCAGCAGCTTCTGACAGGTTCTGGAGAACTGGTAGAAGAAATTTTGAGTAGTTTGGAGAACCAGCAAATACCATCTCTGGTTGTCCCCAGAGTGGGGTGGGAATGGAGATTTTGCAATATCCTTCCCCCAGGAGTGGGGAGGGAATGGAGATGTTGCAATATTCTTCCCCCTGGAGTGGGGTGGGAATGGAGATTTTGCAGTATCCTTCCCCTGCCACGCACACCAAGCCACGCACACAGAACCAGTAGTAAAAAAAATTGGATTTCACTACTGGTGTATTGTTGCTACAACATTCAGACTCCCTAGCTAGCATTCTGTGAACCCTGGTATTCAGAAATATACTTCCTTTTGGTATATAATTCACTTCTATATATTATTGTCCACAGTCATTAATAAATAGTTTCTTTTAAAGTCATCTAAGCCAGCAGCCATCATCAGACTTAGAAAGGATGGCTAAGTTAAATTCCTCAGCCAATATTTTGTTCAACTGCAGAAACTCTTTAATTTTTCAACTATCTTTCCAGCAACAGTCTACAATGCAACAATTAGGGAAATCCTTCTATTCTACCTGACTAAAAAGCTTGTTGCGGTTATCTTCCAGTACAAAAACTATGTACTCACTTGACTATACTCTCAGGTGTCTTCTGAAGGTGAAGGAACTAGGCCTGGCTGCATTCCAGATATTTTGTCACATTTGGTGCCACATTCTGTCTTCCTCCCTGTCTGTTTCTGCTGCTCTCCAGGCAATGCAAAGATGGCATCTGTCTTGTCATAAATGATTAAGGAAGGAAGCACTGAAAACCTGTGCTAGTTTACTCTTATGGAAACCTGAATGAATGAACTCACAGATGGCATCTTTCAATGCCTTGTGCCAAATGAAGTATTAAAATGACTGGAATTAAAGAAAAAGATGGCAAGATTTAAAACAGGCATGAGTCACACTAGTATTGATTCTGGATTTCTTACGACGAGTTAAAGCCATACCAATACTTATTGTATATTTGTTTCCAGAAACAGAGTGCTTGAGGTACAAAATGTCAAACTCTTCTGTTACCTCCCCCGTTCCCCCACATGTGTACATGCACAGAGAGCAGTCATGCTGATCAGCTGGTTCTCTTCCAAAACTTAATGGTACACAGAATTCCATTTATTTTTATGGCTAAGCACATTATTGAAATACTTTTAATAATACACTTTCCACTACCTTAACATTCTGCTCGATCAATTTTATTGTCGCAGATCTAACCTCAATGAAAGCAAATAGAGAGAAGAACTTTTAAACAGATTTTTAAATACAAATGAAGTGAAATAATTCACAAATTGTCATCTGAGATGATTTTATCATCTTTCTCATGATCTGAATAGAGAAAACATTTGTAAGGATCTTATTATTCTAGTCTGAATTTACCACATTGCTAATTACCAAATCAAATTCTAGGTGTACTCGAAGAACATGTTTAACCATAAGCCATAGTTAAGAAAATATCATGGCTAAATCAGAATTAAATGTATTACATTATGTCATTGTATGTCAAGGGTCCCCAACCACTGGGTTGCAACCCACTACTGGGCTCTGGCTTGTTCGAAACTGGGCCATGGGAGAGATGGCCAAGCGGGTACACGCATGAAGCTCCACCTGCATGAGTGGTGAGTACTTGCACTCGTGCATGAAACTCCGTTCACATGAATGGAGTTTACACGCAATCACCCTCCGTTTGTGTGAGTCGAGCTTCGTGCGTGAGCCCAAGCACCCTCCAGTCACACAAATGAAGCGGTGCATGCACGCATGCGCTTGCCACTCCCTCCCTCCTTGTGCCGGCCACCAAGCTGGAAAGCGGACCTGGCGGGTATTACGGAGACCTGGTTGGGCCAGGAAGGGGGAGCCCCCCTTGTTGATATGTGCCCACCAGGTTTCCATGCTTTCCATCAGCCAAGGTCTCAGGGGAGGGGCGGAGGGGTGGCGGTTGTTATTAATGAAGGTCTTGGACCGAAGGAGGCCACTGTTCCTCAGACGGCTGGATGTGAGTCCCTCCTTGTGAAGTGGGGTCATAGGGTGCAGTTGGGCTTGCTAGTCACGTACCTGGCTCCCTGCCACATGGCAGCAGCCCTGCCTGAGCTGCTTGATATTATAGCCGCGGTGGCTGTTGACACCCCCAGGCTTATGGTCATGGGGGATTTTAACCTGTCATCAGTTGGCGAGACGTCTGAGGTGGCTCGGGAGTTCATGGCTTCCATGACAGCTATGGACCTCACCCAGTTAATTTATGGCTCTACTCACATGGGGGGACACACACTGGACCTTGTTTTTGTCTCTGGACAGTGGTTGAGTGATCTCGAGATAGGGGATATAGTGATTGAACCCTTGTCATGGTCAGATCACTCCCTCCTTCGCCTGGACCTTCAAACCGCCACACCCCGCTGCAGGGAGGCGGAACCGACCAGGTGGTTCCGCCCCAGGCGCCTGATGGATCCTGAGAGATTCCAGATGGAGCTTGGGCCATTTCCTGAGGTTCTGGCACACGACTCGGCTGAGGACTTAGTGGCCGCCTGGGATAGGGCGGCGGCTGAGGCTTTAGACCGAGTCGTGCCTTTGCGGCCTCTGACCCGGCGCCGGTCTCACCTGGCTCCTTGGTATACTGAGGAGCTGAGGGAGATGAAGCACTGGAAAAGACGCCTAGAGAGCAGTTGGAGGGCTAGTCGTTCTGAATCCGACCGAACACTGGTAAGATCTCATATTAAGAATTACCTAGTGGCGATAAGAGTAGAGAAGAGTAACTACTTTTCTACTCTTATTGCATCATCAGATAATCACCCAGCCGCCCTGTTTAGGGTGACCCGCTCTCTGCTTCATCAAGAGACGCGGGAAGACCCCTTGGAGGGTAGAGCTGAGGATTTTGTACAATATCTGTATGACAAAATTGCTCAGATTCGGGAACAGCTGGACTCTGACTGGATTGATCCAGAGGAGATGACAGGGGCAGGTCCTGAGAATATTATTTGGGAAGAGTTTGATCCTGTGACTCCCAAAAGCGTGGACAGGATACTGAACAGACTAAATGCGACCACATGTTTATTGGACCCATGTCCCTCCTGGTTGGTACTGGCCTCCCGGGAGGTGACGCGAGGCTGGCTCCAGGAGATTATAAATGCTTCTTTGAGTGAGGGTGTCTTTCCCATCATCTTGAAAGAGGCGGTGGTGAGGCCCCTCCTCAAGAAGCCCTCCCTGGACCCAGCTGTGTTAGCAAATTATCGTCCTGTCTCCAACCTTTGCTTTGTTGCGAAGGTTGTTGAGAGTGTGGTTGCACGACAACTGCCTCAGTACCTGGATGAATCAAATTATCTGGATCTGTTCCAATTGGGCTTCAGGCCCGGGTACAGCACAGAGACAGCATTGGTCGCATTGATTGATGATCTCTGGAGGGCTCGGGACAGGGGTTGCTCCTCTGTCCTGGTCCTATTAGACCTCTCAGCGGCTTTTGATACCATCGATCACGATATCATGCTGCACCGGTTGGAAGGGTTGGGGATGGGGGGCACTGTTCTACAGTGGTTCTCCTCCTTTCTCTCTGACCGGTCGCAGTCTGTGTTGACAGGGGGGCAGAGGTCGACCCCGAGGCCCCTTATATGTGGGGTGCCACAAGGATCGGTCCTCTCGCCCCTTCTATTCAACATTTATGTGAAGCCGCTGGGTGAGATCATCCGTGGTTTTGGGGTGAAGTACCATCAGTACGCTGATGACACCCAGCTGTACATCTCCACCCCAGACCACCCCAATGATGCCCTCGAGGTGATGTCCCGGTGCCTGGAGGCCGTACGGATCTGGATGGGGAGGAACAAACTCAGACTCAACCCATCCAAGACCGAGTGGCTGTGGTTTCCGTCGTCCCGATATAGTCAGTTGGCGCCATCTCTGACTATTGGGGGTGAGTCGTTGGCCCCCACAGATGGGGTTCACAACTTGGGCGTCCTCCTGGACTCACGGCTGTCTTTAGAAGAGCATATGACGGCCGTGGCCAGGAGGACTTTTTATCAGGTTTGCCTGATTTGCCAGTTGCGTCCCTTTCTGGATCGGGACTCGTTATGCACGGTCACTCACGCCCTTGTCACCTCATGCCTGGATTACTGTAATGCTCTCTACATGGGGCTCCCCTTGAGAAGCACCCGGAGGCTCCAACTGGTCCAGAATGAGGCTGTGCGGGTGGTGATGGGAGCAATGTGGCGCTCTCATGTAACCCCCCTCCTGCGCGAGCTGCACTGGCTCCCGGTGGTCTTCTGGGTGCGCTTCAAGGTTTTGGTTACTATCTTTAGAGCGCTCCATGGCTCAGGACCAGGGTACTTACGAGACCGCCTCCTGCCACCAATAGCCTCTCACCGACCAGTTCGCTCCCATAGAGAGGGACTCCTCAGGGTGCTGTCAGCCAAACAATGTCGACTGACAGCCCCCAGGGGGAGAGCCTTTTCTGTGGGGGCACCTACCATCTGGAACGGGCTTCCCCCGGAGTTACGAAACATCCAAGACTTACGCATATTCCGCCGTGCCCTGAAAACGTTTCTATTCCAACAAGCTGGTCTGGCCTAACTCTCCCTTTTTAATTGGCTTTTAAATTGGCTTTTAAATCGGGTTTTAGACCTCTTTTAGATAAATTTGGATGTTTTAATCTTTGAGCCAAATTACTTAATCTGTTTTTTAATAGTTTTTAACTTCTATATGTATTTGTAATTATTATGGCTGTTCACCGCCCTGAGTCCTTCGGGAGTAGGGCGGTATACAAATATGAAAAATAAATAAATAAATAAAATAAATAAAGGTTGGGGACCACTTTTGTATGTTATGTGGACCAGGTCATCTCAACAATAGGATAGGCTGTCAGGAGAATCTAAGAGGTGTCCTGAACAACTATTTTACCAGAATTTACTAGTTATCTCAAGGATGCTAATATCATCTGCTCTTCAGTCCATCTTCTGACCCATTCCTAAAATCACTCAAAATTCTGAACCTTCCACAATCTTTCTCCCTCCCTGGATAATAGTTCTTCCCTACAAGAGAGACCTTTTGGTTTCTTAGTCTGAACAGGAGGGACAAGGCAAGGTTTCAAGGAGCTAATTTACACAGATTTTTTATTTAGTCAGATCTCTCTCCCCCAACACCCCACTTTTCAGCACCCATTTGTAGGAAATTCTTTTCTTATCTTTCAATGCACAAGGAGTTCTTCAGAATCGATAGCCAACTCTCTGTACCAGATTTGTACCAATCTGAGATCAGCAATGACTCCCGGTTCCTATGTTGTGACACCCTCAGCAGTTCCTCTGCACTTCAGCTAATTAATTTCAGGGTCAGCTGTACAGCAGAAAGAAAAGCCGCAAAAGTAATTTTGAAGTGTAAATGCTGAAGCTGCAAGGCAGGCAGTTTCTGCAGAAGGCTTAAGGAATGGCCTTGAAGGACAGGGAGGAAAAACCACTACCAAGGCAACAACCAGACATGTACAGGTTGAGTTAGGATAAGGGTTAGCCTTGTCTTTTTGGGCTTCTCTGTCATCTTTCCTGCTGAAGTCATGTTCCATAGCCCCTAGCCACCTCTTTACTGTATTATTCTTCCAGCCTGTTGACATCAAGGTACCATAACTACAGTATATGCCTTGTATATTTTAAAATGGAATGTCTGTTTTTTCCCTTGCTGGGAAACAAATGCAGCATGACAAAGATCTAATTGCAGTATTCCTCCATTGGTCATCTGGAGAAAGTTTGGTTAACTCATAGGAACCACCAATTGTTGCATGGATACGATGATGAAAACCAAGACACAGTGGTAGGAAAATGCTTTGGAGTCATGGGGAATGACTCCATTCCCCAATACCATTGGGGGCAAGGAAGCTGGCTCAGATACTGTGTGAAGGGATCTGCAGAAGAAGAGTGGGGGAAATAATCCTTGATTGTCCTTTCTGTTTATCTCTGATGAGCTTGCAAATATTCAACCTTCCCTGCCTTCTGAAGTATACCAAACATGGTGATACTGTATACACTAGCCATCCTCAGTGTATTGAATGCGTTCTTAAAATTCAGGAGGCTTATGCTCTTCTGTCACTAATTTGCTCCATGTCTCTGTGCTATTGCACCTTTTGTGTCTTTGGTGGCAATTGTGCAGAATGCAAGAAAGTCTTACATGAATGACAAAAAGCAAAAAGAATTAACTAAGCATTGTATTATGTTGCACATTTTATAACATTATTGCAATAGAGATAAGACCTGCTGTTTTCGGGAATAATCTATTTCCACCATAATATGGACGAATAGATGATGTACATTCCCAGATTCAATTTCCTATGTGTCTCCCGAGATCAAATAGTTATGTCCGCTTGGGACATAGCATGTATCAGGTTTAATCTTGGGTGAAGACTGTCAAATCAGCATCTCACTGAGAGTACTGGTTAAAGTGGTCTTCAGAACTACAGAAGCCTAGGAACTACAAAACAAGATAATTTAAAGAGGAAAAGGGGATTGCAAATAATACTTTAAACTGATTCAAATCTTGGACACTTTTCAGCTTAAAAGATTTTAATATTTGCTACCTTCAAAAACCATAGCAGGCATAGGAAAATGTAACTCAGCATAGATTTTTTTTTAGAATGTGAAAACAATTATCAGCTATACAGTTAAGGTTTTTTTAAAAAAGAGTTTTGGTTTCAAAAGGCTAAGTTAGGCATAAGTAATAACAGTGACATTTAAAGAATTACATTAATATAAAAAATGTAAATCAGAATTAAGTACAGTACATGCTTTCTATTTACTACATTCTGTCCATATTTCAAGCTGAAAACCCAGTTTAATTATGCAAATACTATCAAATACAAAATTATCTTGCCACAATTTTATTTTTATAAATAAAACCAGCTATCAAATACATGTCATATATTCAGTAAATTCAGGTAGTCCTTGACTTAATCATTCATTTCGTGATTATTTAAAGTTCAGATGTGACTTCTGACCCGTCCTTGCACTTAAACATAGTTGCAGCATCCCCATGGTCAGGTGATCAAAATGTGGGCATTTGGCAACTGGCATGCATTTACAATGGTTGCAGAGTCCCTGGGTCACATAATCGCTATTTCTGACCTTCTCAACTAACTTCCAACAAGCAAAGTCAATTATTTCATGATCACATGGTTCATTCAACTGCTTAACAATTGTGGCAAAAATGGTTGTAAAAATCGGGTGCAACTCATTTTAGCCTCTGTTAGCCACAGAAATTCTCATCCCAGTTATGGTTGTAAGTCAA
The DNA here is from genome assembly GCA_022577455.1 of Arizona elegans. Classification (NCBI taxonomy): domain Eukaryota; kingdom Metazoa; phylum Chordata; class Lepidosauria; order Squamata; family Colubridae; genus Arizona; species Arizona elegans. Next base: position 103,376,394 of record JAKOOJ010000002.1, on the reverse strand, counting down.
GGACTACCTTTATCAGTGTAGTGAAAGTAGAGGGAGAGATTTATTTATGAGCTGCTGTGTTTCATATGTTATAGATAATGAATTCCTTAATATTGTTTCAGTTTGGGTGAACCATCTCTTATATTTAAAACATTTAAAAAACAGTGTGATTAGATTCACAATTGTTTGCAAGAGAGGGAGGTTCACCTACAATTCTAAGCCAAAGACAATGAACCATGATTTAATAATTTTTTTAAAAAACCATAAACCAATTGTGCAATTAGTTGTTTCTCTCCCTGCTGAGTACAGCTACATTACATTGTTCATGGCTAACTGTATTCCGTCACCCTTACCTTTTCTACGTGGCGGAGTGAGAACACAAAAGCCAACTGGTTTAAAAACAAAACGAAACAACTTTGGTCCCCTAACAACCAGTTTGGGGTTGCGGAAATGTTTGAAAATTATACCTTTGTTCCCGGATGAAAGGAAAGTTGAAATGAGCCCCTCAACCTGCTTCTAAATAACCTAGAGCCTAAATACTGAAAAGGCCTTCTTTTCCCCTTGGTAATGCAGAATTAGAGATTTCAAAGTTCCATTGTGTATGCCATTTAATTGCAAGAAGATATTTTTATTCCTCTGGAATAAATATAATGCTTAGCACCCTTTGTTACAGTTGTTATTGTGGTATTGTTGTGGTTCCTTATGGCATTTTATTTTTACTCCTTAATCTTTGCACTGATTTTTTCAGGCTCGTTCTCTACAGTAGTAGATTTACTGTGGAATGGCTCTGATAATTGCCTGCTGTTGATTATCATATATGAATATATTTGGGTGTGATTATAAATTGAGAGGAAAAACTGGAAGAGCAATTCCACAGTCATCAGTTTTCAAGGGAAGGAACATTTTCATCAGGTAGCAAAAAAAAAAAAAAAAAAAAATTACAAAAGAGAACAAAATTACTTCACACATTTTTTTTCCCTTCCATCCAATCATGCCTGATTCTCAGAGACTGCCTGGACAAGTCCCTGCAGTTCTCCTGGCAACATTTTTCAGAAGTGTTGACCATTGCCTCCTTTCTAGGACTTAGAGAAGGAGACTAACTCAAGGTCACCTAGCTGGCTTCATGCTCAAAGTGGGACTAGAACTTCCAGTTCCTACCCTGATGCCTGAACCACTACACCAAACTGGTGCTCACTTTGCCCATAGCTGTAGATTTTTGGAATACCCAGAATGATTCACAAATGCATGTGTAGATAACCTTTCAGAACCTCATGTCCTTAGAGAAGTTGGGGTCTGGCACCTTCTAGCTTTAGCTGCGATTCAGGGGATATGTGGAATTTTTAAAAGGCAATGTCCCCCAACTCCAGTGTTCTGTTCATAGGTTTAATTCATGCTCTGTCTAAACTATGGTTGAAGAACACCAAACTATGCACTGTTTTGAGTATGGACCAGTGGTGGGTTGCCCCCGGTTCGCACCGGTTCTATAGAACCGGTAGTAAAACTGGCGGGAGGCTCCACCCACTGACCCTGATGTCATCAAAATGCTTCTGCACATGTGCAGAAGCTTCTGTGCTTGCACAGAAGAGTGCACGTGTGTGCAAGAAGCAAGTGCATGTGTGCGGCCCCACTGTGAACCGGTAGTAAAGGTAAGTAGAACCCACCCCTGGTATGGACCCTGCACATAAAGAGACTGGTATAACTTGATCCATGCAACTTTAAAAACATAACCTTCCATATAAAGTAGATTTCAGCTTCAGGACAAGTTAAGGTCATAGAAGTTTCCCCAAAGCAAATACAGTTGAAGCAATTTGTTGGGTTTAATTTTTGGCCAAGCTTTGTTCAATTCAAGGATCTTAAACTGACAGAATTGCACATTTAAGGGAAATAATTAGAGTAGGTTTTATCAAAGAGCCATCTCTGGCCTATTATCCAAGCTGCATTCACATAGTACACTAAGTTTTAAAGTGTTCTGCTTGGTTTTGGCTTAATCTGTTGTGTGAAACTAATCCAATTGTGGTTAATTCATGCACAATTCACAACACTTAATTTACAGTCTCAAAAGTAAACCTATGATGCAGTGTTTCTCAACCTTGACAACTTTAAAATGTGTGGATTTCAACTCAAGTCTGCTGGCTGGGAAATTCTAGGAGTTGACATCTACACATCTCAGACTTGCCAAGGTTGGGAAACATTGCTATAATGTAAAGCAGATTTAGCATCAGTTACAGTAGAAAGCAGCTTTGGATTTCTGTATTCCCAGGACATTAGCATTGTTGGAACACTGAGATTATTGATCTCCAATTTAAATCCATTATAACTGAAAAGCCAGCATTTTTATGAGTCTCCATTTCCTCTTTGGATAGAACTTCAGTCTTATTTTTCTTCATAACTCCTGAACTGATTGGTTTAATGATTTTGTGGGAGTCCTCAGTAAATCCAGAAGGATGTTGACAAGTGCTGTTAGTTTTCCCCCTTTTGTCCAGCATTGGTGGAATCCACCTGCAATGCCTGCTAACTATTTTTTTTCCCCTTCTGGGCAGAGTGAGGTTATGGGAACTTGGAGGCAGGAGAACCTGCAGCAGTTCAAAGCGGCACACTGGATCTTTGAACATTTATTTAAAAGGCCCCAATAATTACAGTAATAATTTCACACAGGTTACAGAATGACTGACTTTTTGATGGCAAGGATTTGTACCTCTAATATGCCTGCCTGTTACACAACCTATTGTCCGTTTAATTGCCCCTATTATGTTCATAATCCGTTGAACTAGTGATTCTATTCCAAAACATTAGTGGAACCTGAGGTCTGAAACACGCTTCATGTCTTCCCTAATTGCTTTTTGCACACTTATTTTAGCAAGATTAAGCAGCTGGATTGAAATTTAAAAGCTGATAGTTTGTCTCTAATTGTTTCAGCCCCAAGGACCGGCTTTTCAAGCTGCATCTGTTTTGGCATACACATTGTCTTTGTTGTTTACTTGGAGCTAAATTAAATGACAGGCTCGGAAGAGAACACGTTGGACTTGCCTTTATTTATACTATTGTAAAGCAAGAGTTGTCATTGTGTGGGGCAATGTAAATAGTGTTTGCATTTGTGTGTGTGTGTGTGTGTGTGTGTGTTTTACCTGCCGCTGGCTAGCATGTGTTTGGCTGCTGTGCAGGGCGCTCCTAGATAAATGAGGATAATTGCAACTTGTTCTTTCTCCTTTCTTTTTACAAGCAAAACTGTTACCTCAGATGGTTGTGTGTCAGCATGACCCTGCCATTCTGACAATTGTTGACTGAACCACAGTGGCTGAAGGGTAGATTCTCTGCAATTGAAAGAAAAGCAAGAGAGAAAGCTGGATTAAAGAGAATTGCATTCCTTTTGTTTGCTCACTAGAGGTTCTCCAAGCAAATCTTGGAGCTTATCCTTAAATGTATTCAAATAGGAGGATAAGAGACTCTACAGTCACATGACATTTAGGCTCCCCTCTCTCTTTGGAATGGTGCAATCCCCCACTCTCTATTCATTGGTCTCTGAGCCCTACCTTTTGTAGTGGGCTACCTTTGAGCTCCTCTTCCTGTTTCTCCTCCCCTTTTCTTCTGCCTAGGGAAAATCAATGGCTGTTTTGTAGGACTGAGAGAGTGCAGCATTTATAATCAAGCTTTAATCCTAGTTCAATGTCTTTACTTTCTATTTTCTTTGTTTTGACTAAACATTTTAGAAAACAATAGAGAAAGAAGACAAGAGACAAAGAGAATAAGAATGTAAGGCACAAATAAGTACAGTGTCTAGGAGGCTATAATTTTCTAGTATACCATTAATTAATTATGAACAATTGAATATATCATTTTTTGGATGCAGAGTGTTTCAAGTTAGGGTTTGATATCTGGCAACAGCCTAGGAAAGTCCCTGCAGTTGTCTTGGCAAGATTTTCAGGAACGGTTTGCCATTGCCTTCTTCCTATGAAAGAGAGAGAGGGATTTGCCCAAGAGGTCACACAGCTGATTTTGTGCCTAAGAATTACAATTCAGTGTCCCAGTTTCTAGCTTGGTTTCTAAATCATTACACAGATGAAGCATCCAGGCTCTAAGCAAGGAGGAAAATCAAGAACCAAAATTCCTCACAATATTATTTACCCCAAAAAAGATTGAGTCAAAACTTTTTTTTTCTGATTTAAATTTCTCATGAAATTGAAATGTAGACACAAACTCATTAGTTTTTTTTATAGCTATGACTCCTACTTGAAGAAAAGCAGTTAACTTTTACAGTACCATCAATTAAAAAAAATAAAACAAAATTAAAAATCTACCCCATTAACATACATGTATATAATTTTCTGCATTGTTCAGATGGCAGTGTGAATTTGCTATAGACATAATACGGAGGAAAGGAAAGGTGTGACATTATGACTATAGGCACTTTTGTAAAGGTATGAAACTAGGCAACCAAGGCATATTCACCATGGAGACCAAGAAAAAAAATTGCACCCAGTGATTAAAGCTAATTTGTTGTTCCTTGTACAAGCTCTCATCACATGCAATATTCCTGCTTCAGGAATATTGAGCCATAGATACGGAATAGACCTGCAACTGTGATATTCATTTTGCCAAATGTCCAAGAATTCTACAAGTCACCACCTAAAATCAGAGGGGGGGAAATCAAATATTTGAAATACCAATTCATTTTGCTTATATTAAAAAGAGGAATAAAAATCCAAAACACAAGAAAATAGTGGGAGAATTCACCCCATGTTGTTACATTTAGAAAGTTAGTAAGAATACCATGAGAAAGTCAGAAGATTGCAAAAGCTGCTAATCCAAAGCGTAAACGCAGACCCTTTACAATTAAACTGGGTGAAGTGGTTCGGGAATAACGAGAGGCACAAGCAAGCAAGTGACAACAGCTCTTTAATATACAGTGAGACTTCAGCAAAAAACTCAGAGGCTGCAGCCCTCCTTATATACAATCCTGGAGAGACTGTCAGCCAATCAGAAACGTAGGCAGGTTTGAAACTCCCGCTTAAAAGTATCAATACATAACACCCCTCCCTTCCCAGAAGGCACTAACACTCAAAAATTAACATATGTACAAACAAAGTCTCGCAGGTGCTTAGGCTGAGTTCTCGCCCTAGTTGACCTGCGCAGTTCAGTGTTTGGTGAGGCGTCGAGCTGGTCGGAGGGACTCTTTGTCTCTCCCGGCTCCGCCAATGGAACCTCCTGGATTTTGTCCGGGGCGTGGTTATCCCCGGCTGGGAGTGGCGACTCGCTGGGGCGGCGCTGGAACCAGGGCTTGTCAGCTAAGTATTCTCGCGGCCCCGGGCTTGAGTTAGCTGTTTTGGAGAAGTGGTCATAGTTAGGCTCGGACATGTCTGTGTTGATGTTTGCCTCGCCAACCACCCGTTTCCTCAGTTGGTCTATGTGGCGCTTCCAGAGTCTATCTACCCCCACGTCCACCGTGTATGATTTTGGGCCTGTTATTCCCACTATGGTTCCTGCAACCCACAGAGGACCGCTGGCATAATTGCGAGCGAACACCGGGGACCCGACCTGAAACTGCCTTAAGCCACAGGTCTCTCCCTTAAAGTTTTCGTGCGAATAGTTAGGGTGAAGCCTGTCCAACACACACCGGAGCTTTCTCCCCATGAGGAGCTCTGCTGGGCTTCTCCCAGTTGCTGTGCATGGTGATGCATGCTGAACCGCAAGGAATTGATCTATCCTGGCCTGCCAGTCCCCATTGTCTAATCTGGACAGTGCTTCCTTGGCTGTCCTGACAAATCGTTCAGCCAATCCGTTGGAAGCCGGGTGAAATGGGGCTGATAGGGCATGGCGGATTCCCAGGCCGGCCAAGTAGCCTTCGAAAAGGGTTGCTGTAAATTGGGGCCCATTGTCCGATACCAAGGTATCCGGCAGGCCGTGGGTGGCAAACAACTTTCTTAGGGCCTTGATAACCGCTTCGGCCGTTGTGGATGGCATTAATACGATTTCGAGCCATTTTGAAAAGGCATCCACTACTATTAAAAACGTTTGGCCATGGAACGGGCCGGCAAAATCAATGTGAATCCTCCCCCATGGGCCTTTTGGTTTCTCCCACTCTCGGATGGGCGCTACTGGGGGATCGGGGCGAGACTCCTGGCAGGGTCTGCACTTCCCCACCCACTCGGAAATGACCTGGTCCATGTTGGGCCACCAGACATAGCTGCGGGCTAAGCACTTCATCCTAACGATGCCAGGATGCCCTTCGTGCAATAACTCTAAAACTCTATCTCGTAGTTTTGTTGGAATTACCACCCTGTCACCCCACAGTAAGCACCCCCCTTGCGTAAACAGTTCATTTCGTTTGTTGGCAAACCCTTGGTACTCCTCCCCGACCACCTTGTCCGGCCACCCTTTCAAAACCCAACCCATAACAGTCCGGATAACAGGGTCTCTATTTGATGCCTTTGCCACCTCGCCAGAGGAGATGGGCCCCAAGGTTAGCGTGTCTAACAACAGGACGGAGGTTTCCGGTGTTGGGTTGTCCAGCAGGTCGGGAAGGGGGCAACGGCTAAGGGCATCCGCATGACCCAGGGTCCGCCCAGGCCGATGGACGAGCTGGTACGAGTAGGCCGATAAGAAAATCGCCCATCTAGTTAAACGGGGGGAGAGGGCAGCGGGGGTTGGCCTGTCGCCTGCTAGCAGTCCTAGCAACGGTCTATGGTCAGTCACAAGTTCGAATTTTCGGCCATAGAGGTATTCGTGGAACTTCTTAACCCCCGCAATCGCAGCCAGAGCCTCTCTGTCCAATTGGCTATAGTTTCGTTCTGTGCTGGACAGAGTTCGGGAGTAGAAGGCAATGGGTGCCTCTAGGCCGTTCGGCAGTCTATGGCCTAGGACGGCACCAACTCCTACGGGGGAGGCGTCGCAAACTAAGACGAGCGGCAGCTCTGCATTGTACTGGATCAGGAAACTGTCCTCAGATAGGAGTTTTTTTACTGCCTCAAAAGCGGCCGCTTGCGGTTTCCCCCAGACCCATGGTACATTTTTCCCTAAGAGTTTGTGAAGGGGATCAGCGACCGTGGCCTTATCTCTAAGGAACATTGAGTAGAAATTGAGCAGTCCAAGGAAGGCTTGGAGCTCAGCTTTGGATTTGGGGGCTGGTGCGCTTTTGATGGCTCTCACCTTGCTTTCGGTAGGGTGGATGCCTGTGCCGTCCACCCTGTACCCCAGAAATTCTACTGAGGGAACCGCTATCCTGCACTTGTTCTTTTTAAGTCTTAGTCCCGCTTCTCTGAATCTGGACAGGACGTTCCGTACCCTGTCCCCTAGCTGGTGTTCGTCTTGGGCGCTGACTAAGACGTCATCGAAATAGGGGACTACTCCCGGAAGTCCTTGCAACAGGCGCTCCATGGTGCTTTGAAATAAGCCGGGTGCGACGCTCACCCCAAATTGGAGCCTGGTGCATTTAAATGCACCCCTATGAGTCACGATCGTTTGCGCCTCTGCCGTGGCGTCGTCGACCGGTAACTGTTGATAGGCTTGGGCCAGGTCTAATTTGGCAAAAATTTTTCCGGGGCCCAGGGAGTGTAGTAGATGGTGCACGATCGGCACCGGATAGGCGCTCGGCTGCAAAGCCTTGTTGATCGTGCACTTGTAGTCGGCGCAAATTCTGATTGAGCCATCGGACTTAACTGGGGTGACTATGGGGGTCTCCCACTTGGCATGGTCAACGGGAACCAACACCCCTTGCTTAATCAGTTTGTCCAGTTCTGCATCGATCTTTGGTTTCAATGCGAACGGCACTCGTCTGGCCTTCAGTCTTACTTGGGCTACGTTGGGGTCTAAGTTTAGTGAAATAGGGGTCCCCACATACTTGCCCAACGTGTCCCCGAAAACGTCCTGGAACTCGGACAGGAGGCTGTCTTTCAGGGTTGACTTGGACATCAGGTGGACGCCGGTGAAGCCCATGCCAAGGGCTCGGAACCACCCCATGCCCAGGAGGCTCGGCAGCTGCTTCGTGACGATAGTCAGCGGCAGGTCTCTTTCGTAGTCTCCGTAGGTGACCCGGAACGTGCCCACGCCCTCGAGGGGGACTCGGTTCCCCTGGTAGTCTAGGATGCGCAGTCTCTGTCTGGAGAGTTGATCCTTCCGGAACGACGGCAGGAGGGTCTTTAGGGTTGTCCACGACATGATGGAGAGAGCTGATCCGGTGTCGATCTCCATCGAGCACGGTCTTCCGTTGATTTCGACCACCGTGCTGACTTTGTCCTCGACCGTTGTGCTGGCCTGGTCGATGTGTATGCTGCGGCCGTCTCGCGGTTCAAATTCGCGCCGTTTTTTCGTGCCGCCTTCTCTCGTTGGCTGCTTCTGGCGCGCTGATTCCGGTTGGTTGCGGCGCTCACGTGGTTTGAGACTTCTGGGCAGAATGGCTCTGCAGACTCGCGCCAAGTGCCCTTTCTTCTCGCAACGCCTGCAAATAGCCTCTCTGTATTTGCAGGACAGTCTATCATGGTGCCCACCACAGCTGGGACAGCTTCGCCGGGGGCTGCCAGTGTCTTTTCTCCGGTGCTCTGTTCGAAAGACGTCCTCATCCGACTCGGACTCCGAGCTGGATCCGGCGTCTTCTCTGTGCACCGGGGCAGACTTGGGGCTGTCTTTGCTGGTCGGCGGACGCTGTAGCGTTTCAGCGGCCTTTGTGGAGGCTTCGTGAGCCCTGGCCTCGTCAAGGGCTCCGGCAAGCGTCAAATCAGGCTTGGCGAGCAGACGCCGTTGCAGCCTAATGTCCCGAACGCCGCAGATCAGTTGCTCAAGCAACGCATCATCCAAGTCTCTGTAGTCGCAATGAGTTGCGGCTTTTCTCAGGCTGGCCATGTACGCGCTGACCGGCTCTCCCTCTCGTTGGACGCGCTGCCTCAGTTGGTATCGCTGCACGAACTTGGAGGGGACGGGAGCGTAGTGAGCCCGGAGAGTTGCCATCAGGGTGTCCCATGAGACTGTTTGAACCGGCGTTGGCTCACACAGTGACTCGGCCATCTCGAACACGTCCGGTCCGCAGTGGCTTAGGAATAGGGCTCTCTTTCGATTAGCCGAGAGGCCCTGCATGTCGCTGGCTTCTAACGAGCATTCAAACCTCGTTAGGTACGAGACCCATTTTTCACGGGTCGGATCAAAAGGCTTGGGCGGAACGTAGGCAGACATGTCCGGTATGTCTCCTGTGGTTCGCCTCGTCGCCTAGCTGAAGCTCGTGGTCTCACTGGTTGGCTTCTTGTAGCCTCAATCCCACCTTCGTCGCCAATGAAGTGGTTCGGGAATAACGAGAGGCACAAGCAAGCAAGTGACAACAGCTCTTTAATATACAGTGAGACTTCAGCAAAAAACTCAGAGGCTGCAGCCCTCCTTATATACAATCCTGGAGAGACTGTCAGCCAATCAGAAACGTAGGCAGGTTTGAAACTCCCGCTTAAAAGTATCAATACATAACACTGGGTTCAGCCCATTAACAAAAAATCTTGGCCTTTATTGGACTCATTCTTAATAGGTTGGGCAATAGGCCTGTTATCCCAATCCTGTTGGATATGCCTGCCACCAATAGCTGTCGCCTGACACAACAGAGGGAAAACTAGTATTTTTTTTCTTTTTACAATGTTTTAATCTCTTTATTTGGGGTGGAGTCAGGGAGAGTGAATGAAGCTGAACATTTATTGGCTGGCTGCCCTTCCTGACACCTATGTCAAGTTTGCAACTGATATTTCCTCTTTGCGCCGATAGAGAAATATCCGCCCGCTGCCTAGGATTGAACTCTCAACCTCCCAAGTGGGAGGTAAGAATCTTCACTTCTAGGCTACCGTGGGGCTCCAGAGGGAAATCTAATATAATGGTTATAAAACAAGGGGGGGGGGAGGCCTTTCTCCATTTTGGTTGAGTTACTTGGTTTAGCTAAGAGCTCAAAACAGAGGCAATCTGACAATGAAAGCTTGTGAAGTTATTTCAATCCTTTTTTAATTTAGCAGAAGCATCAGAAAGTTCCAAATGCAGTCTGAGCAGAACTACAGAAGCTTTTGGGTTCCTAACCTTTCCTCCATGCTATTTGTTTTCAGTACAAAAGTTTGGTGATGTTTAATGTAATGATGTCAGATTTAAAGGAGACCTCATTATACTGTGGCTGTTTGATCTTTGCTGTATCCCAGTTTATCTTCTTTTGACCAGCGCATCAGCCTGCTGGTGTGCACCCTTTTGGACCATATTTACATGGATATAGCTCTTTCAGAAGTGGTGTTGCCCCCTCCAGCTTCTTGCTGTGCCGGCTAATCATCAAGTTAGGCTATACAAAATGCAGAGCTTAACATCACCATCAGATGCGGTATCTGGAGGAATGTAACAAAGGAGCTGCCTGTTACAAAATGGAGACTAACAGGAATGCTGCAAGTGTGCAGACCTTTGGGGCAGGGAGGGGGGCACAGTGGGGGAGGGAAGAGGCAAGGTGATAAATAAAAAGCATCGGCAACCCTTTTGCTGAAGCTCAGATGGTACAGAAGGGCCAGGCAGAATTCTGAGATAAGAGTGAAAGGAAGAGTTCTGAATTCCCAGACAGTGATCTATGTTTACCTCTAATGCCACCAAATTCAGACAAGGGATAAGACAGAGCTATGTGTATTTGAGCAGACTGGGTTTGCTCTCGAAAGAATTTAAAGACCTTGTGTGTTTCAGAATATGTGTATATGTATACAGTGTCATAATTCCCACATTTCCTTTAAATTAGCTTGGTAGCATGTTCTCCTGGATAGAGACAATTCAGATTTAATAATAAAACCTACTCTTGGTGCCTATTGAAGAAGTCTGTTCAACTCGGTAATTTCCAGATATTTGCCAAACTTGTATAGTGCTAGAGAAGAATTGGGAGGGAGTAATTAAAAAATAACTTCCCAAAGATAGGAATGAGGAGTTAAGATCTAAGATTTTAAATTCTTAGTTAATACTAATTAAAATTTGGTTCTTTCTGCAGATGACTGATATATTGGTGGCTTTGAAAATCCCTTCTGTTCAATCTAGTAAGTGGGGTCTTTAATAGCCCCACAGTCCTGTCCTAATAGCTACCTTATTAATATTATTAATACTTACTCTTGATAATAATAATACTATGGGACTTCCGAATACAAACTGACAAAAGTTTTGGAACACAATACCCCGGATATCATGATTGTGGAGAAGAAAAAAGTGTGGATCATCGATACTGCCATATCTGGTGATAGCAGAATCGACGAGAAACAACTTGAAAAAGTCACCAGATATCAGGACTTGAGAATCGAGCTGCAGAGACTCTGGCATAAACCAGTGCAGGTGGTTTCAGTGGTACTCGGCACACTGGGTGCTGTGCCTAAAGACCTAGGCAAGCACTTAAAAACAATTGGTGCTGACAAGATCACCATTGGTCAGCTGCAGAAGGCCACCTTACTGGGATCTGCTCGCATAATCCGCCGATATATCACGCAGTCCTAAATGCTTGGGAAGTGTTCGACTAGTGATTTGGGATACGAAATCCAGCATGGTCATCTTGTTTGCTGTGTATACTGTCATAATATAATATAATAAATTATTATTAATATATAATAATAATAATAATAATAATAATAATAATAATAATAATAATAATAATAATAATAATAATAATAGTAATAATTTGCTGAATGTAGCAAAATCGCACAAACTGATTACAAAGCTAGACACAACCGAGTTGCTAAATTAATCCACTGGTCATTATGTAAAAAATACAACTTTCCTGTATCCAAAAAGTCATGGGAACATAAAGTGGAAAAAGTTATAGAAAATGAGAAGGTGAAGATCTTGTGGGACTTTCGAATACAGACGGATCATCACTTGGAACACAACACACCAGATATCACAGTTGTCGAAAACTGAAATGTACAATTTATTGACATCGCGGTATCAGGAAACGCCAGAGTCGAAGAAAAAGAACTGGAAAAAATCATGAAATATCGGGACCTGGCTATAGAAACTACATGGCTATGGATGAAACATGTCACAGTGATACCCATTGTCATCGGGGCCCTTGGTACCATGTCCAAGAATTTCACAAAACACTTCAAGAAATTACAGCTTCCTGCAATAACACCAGCGGAACTGCAAAAAACTGCGCTACTTGGAACATCATATATTTTAAGAAGGTACTTGGTTGATACTTAGGACGCTGGCAGCAACCCGTATCAACCATTGGCACCAGTCAATGGTATTTGTGACACATTTTTAAATGTCCAGTTGACTGAGTTTCATTTTTAATGAATAAAAGATAATACTAATAATAATACCTAACTCTGGCCCAAAGAAGATGCTTGCTAGGAATTTCACAGCATCTCTACAATAATTCCTGATGCAAAGAGACCATTAAAGCTTTGAGACAGCATTGTCTATTTGCATTTCTGAATGAGGAGAGTTGTATCACCAACTAATGACTCTTGAATTCTTATAGAATTCAAGAAATTGACTTCTCTCAGGGAGTAAACAATTATTTGACCTTCACAGTGAAAAAAAATACTTTATAGCTGTAAAGCTAAATGTGAAAATGAACTATTGTATTAAAACAAGAAAATGTGTGCTTTCAATTATTAGATGTTTGGATAATTCCAGTTTCCTTCAGCTCTTTTCGTAGAACTTTGCTGCTCGGCAATTGGTGCAGTAGCCATCCCGAGGGTCTTGCATCATTTTCTGAGCTCCACAAGGACTTCTTCGACCTGTCAATCAATCAGATTGCAATGCATTTGGTTGAAAGCCTGTGCTAGGTGGCTTAGGGCAGAGGCCTCCAACTTTGGTCATTTTTAGACTTGTGGACTCCCAGAGTTCTTCAGCCAGCAAAGCTGGTTTAGGGCAGGGGTCTCCAATCTTGGCAACTTGAAGCCTGGAGGACTTCAACTCCCAGAATTCCCCAGCCAACTCCAGGCTTCAAGTTGCCAAGGTTGGAGACCCCTGGTTTAGGGTGTTTTCCAACCAATTTGTGCGGGGATTCTGCAGTGCACTCCCTTGAAGCAAAGGCAGTGATGTGGGGATAGTGCAATGAAACTGTAGTTTAGCTGAGTGAAAAACAGAAAGAGAGCAATGCTCAATGCAACCTCAGTGGAAGTAATTTATTTCCTCCAGACTTCTGGATCAGCAATTGCCCCCTATAAATATTAATGTCTATTTTGGGCTTTGGATGTTTATTCATCACTCACATGGAGAAGTAATTGGATTCTATTTGGAGCTGAAAAAGTCAAGCTGGATTTTCCTAGTGTGAATCAGAAAGTTTGTTCCTTATAATGAGAATTGGGGGGAGGGGAGGAGGAACTAAAGGGAAATATTTCCTCTTCTCTCTCTTTTTTTTTTACTCTTAAGGGGAAGAAGAGGCTGGTTCCCATTAGAGCCATAGATCTGTGAGTGAGCAGTAAAGGAGCCCTGTATGCCAGAGAAAAAACTAGATAAAACCAATTATTCTATCCTGCCAGTTTTCTCTGTGAAGGCATTTCTTGCTACTGAATGGATAAATATTCCTTCTTATGAATATTTCCATTTACATTCCATATACATGTTTACAACTTCATGAAGAATTCATCATCTTCTCAAAAAACATCTTGCATTTTCACCCCCCTCCAAAACCCCAAAATGCATATCCAGGTTCTACACAAAATACAGAAACTTGTTCTGATGAACAGAATAAATAAAATTTTAAAAAATTATCTTGACTTCTTATATGTTCTCTACTTAGAAGAAATAATGGATTTATTTGTAAAAATAAAGGATGCAAGTCAGGTTCTAAATTTTTTTACTACCGGTTCTGTGGGCATGGCTTATTTTATGGACGTGGTTGGATGGTCATATGACAATTCTTTAGGATTTAGCAGAGGTACTGGTCTACCCATTTGTTTTTTGGAGCGTTCCAGTCCACCTATTTGTTTTTGGAGCATTCCAGTCTACCATTTGTTTTTTGGAGCGTTCCAGTCCACCTATTTGTTTTTGAAGCGTTCCAGTCTACCTATTTGTTTTTGGAGCATTCCAGTCTACGTATTTGTTTTGGGAGTGCACTGGTCTACCACTACACTGCCTTTTACCGCTGATCAGCTGTAGGGTGGCCCTTTGAAGCGCCGTGGCAAGAGTTTAAACAGTTTTCTTCCTTCTAGCCGATCAGCTGGGACTCGGGAGGCAGCGAATAGATTGGGGGTGGGGCCAGGCAGAGGTGGTATTTACCGGTTCTCCGAACTACTCAAAATTTCCACTAGAGAACCGGTAGCAACCCACCACTGATGCAGGTGTTGTTCTATAACTCTGGGATTTCAAAATGTAATTGTTGGCTGTGTTCATATGAAATAACTTGCTAACTAATGTGCATAATGCATAGGTAGTCCTTGACTTATGATACTTAAATTAGTGATCGTTCAAAGTTACAACATCACTGAAAAAAGTGACTTATGACCCTTTTCACACTTACAACCATTGCAGCATCCCCACATAATCATGTGATCAAAATCTGGGTGCTTGGCAACTGACTCATATTTATGACGGTTGCCGTGTCCTGGGATGATGTGATCACCTTTTGCAACTTTCTAACAAGCAAAGTCAATGGGGAAGTCAGATTCACTTAATAACTGTGTTACTAACTTAACAACTGCAGTGATTCACTTAACAACTGTGTCACGAAAGGTCATAAAATGGGGCAAAATTCACTTAACAACTGTCTCACTTAGAAACATACATTTTGGGCTCTGTGGTCATAAGTTGAGGACCACCTTTATATGGTTTTAAATTTTTAATTTCTGTTTATCTTTTTATGATCTGTAAGCTGCCCAGAATCACCTTATCAGTGAGATAGATGACATATAAATTTAATACATAAGTAATGATATCTTTATTACTAAACATGTCCAACCACCCTCCCAAGGGCTAATTTAGCCTTTATTTATATATTGGTGGGGCCAGGACAAAATTTAATTTTAATTTAAATGGCCTTATAAATTTAATTAAATACAGTTAGTGTGATTATTGTTCACAATTGTCCCTCTGTGTCTCTTTAAAAATGTGTTGTTTGGGTCCTTTTCCATTTGTATACATACACAAGTATATGGAAAGATAAAGATTTTCACTGGTTTACATGCCATTTCCCCCCAAAGCTGATCAAATATTGAAATTGGTCAGGCTCCAAAGGAAAGAGAAGTGGTCAACGCCTCTTTACTGGGATTGGCAGGGACATGTTTTCCCCATCTAAAGGAAGCCTATATAAAGCATGTGCCCTTCCTTAACCTGGGAGATCTGAGTAATTGCAAGCCAGTCTTAAAACATTTGATTTGATTTCTGTAAAGATAGGCAAAAAAATGGCAGCCTTATAGTTACAAATACTTTTAGGAGATGTGGGTGCCATTCAAACCTATTTCAATTAGGGTTTTGATATAGGACTCAGTTTGCTTTAATTACAGGGACGGCTAAGCTATATTGGGAATTGGACTGAAGAAGTACAGCCAATTCTGGATCCCTTGATGGCTTTTGATACCACAGATCATAATACCCTTGTAGATCATCCAATGCAGCTGAAATGTCAAGGCGGCCATTCCTGCCTTTCCTTCTAAGCCATTTCTAAAAGGTGATGTTAGGTGAATGCTATTTAATATCTTGAGTTATACTATTTCCCTAAAAGATATAGAAATATCTATTGTTCTGTATTCTGTTCAATATCTACATGAATCTACTGGGGACAATCATTTGAAGATATGGAGGGGAAAGAGATTGTTAAACTGATGACATTCAAAACATAAATAATCTAGGTTATTCCTTTTCAAGAGAGAGGTATAGTTAGTAAGTAAGAACCCAGATTTAGGGTTTTGATTTTATCCTGGGTTGAATGACTTATTTCTCCTGAAAAAGCAGGTCCTTGGTCTGGAGTACTGTGTGTGATTCTTGGCAGTCACTGGATTCCCTGGTGGCCAGTATAGAAAGGAGTGCATTTTTGCAATTATATCTAATATGCCAGCTGCGGCCACTCCTGAGTTGGTTGGATTTATTGACATTTTTGTTACATCTAATCTTGATTATTGCAATTTCTCTACATGGGGCTAGAAGACAAGTGTTTGGAAACACTGATTGATATAAGGTGTGGCAGCTAGACTGATAATCAGACCCTGCTACCAGGATCATATGAAGTTAAAGTAAAAATTTATATAGGTCGCCAATTATTTTCTGGCCGTAATTATGTGGTTGATATTGGAATTCTTAATGACTTAGATCCTAAATCTCTGAGGGGCTTCTTTTCTTATTACAAATCTTTGTTGGGATGTTAAAAGATTTGCAAGAGAGACTCTTCTCAATACTCTGTGCTTTTGGAGGTGGGGGCCTTCTGTGTTACCCTCAGTGGGAGTAATGATTTCGTTCAGGAGCTGATTGTGCTTGACTCCTCTTATCCCTATCTTGAGAAGGTGGCCAAGATATATCTCTTCTGCCATTTGTTTTTGTAATCTTTTATGTTAATTAGCTGTGGCTACTTGCTTTAGTATTCAGTGAATTGGTGGAATATAAAACATAATAGCAATAGCACTTAGACTTATACACCGCTTCACAGTGCTTTACAGCTCTAAATGGTTTACAGAGTTGGCATATTGCCCCTAACAATCTGGGTCCTCATTTTACAGACCTCAGAAGGATGGGAGGTTGAGGTAACTTTGAGCCGATGAGGATTGAACCCCTGGCAGTCAGCAAGATTAGCCTGCAATATTGCATTCTAACCACTGCACCAGCATGGCAATATGCTTATATAATACATAAATAACAGAACCTATGTGCTGTAATGGTTAAGATAGCAAGGTAGAAACTGAAAGATTGGGAGTTCTAGTCCCATTTTAGACATAAAGCCAGCTGGACCTAGGAGTAAGGCAAGGGCAAACCACTTCTGAAAATCTTGCCAAGAAAACTATAGGAATATTGCCAGGAGTAAAGAATAATTTGAAGTCACACAAATATAATATAAATAAATACCATAAATGTACATTCAGTCTAGGAGCAACTTTAAATAAATTTCTTAGGCTATACCCAAACCTTGTAGGGACAACATGCAACCCTGGAGCCACAGGCTGTGCAACCATGTCCTATGTCTCAGTCTCACACATGCCTTTCCCTAGCCATTCAACAGATCCACTGAAAGCAATAAATTTCCCTGGAGTCCTCCAGGTAAGATGGAACCAGAGCTCAGGGATTTCTTTGCCATCTCCTTTGTCTAACTTAGCCAAACCTATTAGGCAGATTGTGTGGCTTTCACATTGCATATTTTCCCATGAAGTTTACGTTCCAGGGGGGGAAAAGATCCACTTTGATTTCCATATTATATACACACTTGAGTCATTTCAGGGATTTTGTTTCAGGGATCTAATCTGGGTTGGTCACTGGGACCAGTGGTTTTGTCTTCCGAGCTTTCAGACTCGTGCTGGAGCCCATCCTCAGGGAACTTCTCCAAGCATTTTGTTTCCACTTCGTGGTATATGGCTGATACATCTTCTTACATTTGGAAGCATTTTGTACAAAAATCAGCTACAGTCTTTAAATTATAGTATGCAACCGTAGACATATGTTTCATTGTGTGGACCTACACATTGGATTAAATTTTCCAATTTAATTCCAATTTTCCAGTGGAAGTGTCTCTTTACGTCTTCTGTTTTATAGTGTTCCTGCTATACAATAAATAAAGATCCGTTTTCCATTTCCCCTCTAATATTAAGGCTCTACGCTGTAGTGTGCCTGCTGCTACACTAATCTAGTTTAAACATCAATCAACTCATCATTAAAAGACAGTGTGATGGTGGCTATTGTATGCAGTAACCATGCTTCTTAAATAACCAGAAGGTTGTATGAGACAAGTTTCATTCTCTTAAAAGCACATTGGTAATCAATAAGGAAAGAAATGGATTGACTGCCCTCATGTGGTGGCTTGCAGGCTGACAGCCTGAAATTACAGACAAAAGAGGCTTTGTTAAAACGTACATTTTTTGTTGAGAAACCATTGGAGACATTAGAAAGGAATGCAAATGTTGATTAACAACTTCTGCATTTCCTGAAAACATTGCCTGGTATGTATTGGCACTGCCTCTCTTCTTATTTCCCTGTTTCTAAAATGGATTTGCAAGAGCCCTTCCCCAAAGGTGAGATATTGATGTGGTTGATGTGGAGACAGTTTCTATTTTTGTTCCAGGAATTCCAGGGAGATATCAAAAGTAAGGCCCTAGTCTGAAGCAATTGCTACTTTTTCATCCTAACTAACAATGAGATGTGGGGGGGGGGGGATGCTGTACCTCTGGAACTCCTTGTTTCAGACTGATGGGAACACATGACATTTTGTTCATGCTCTCCAATACTGATCAAGTAGGGCATGTTTTATTTTTTAAAAAAATCTCTAATAGATGGGAACAGAAAGTCTTGCAAAGAAGCATCTCCTTGGCTGCGCCAGCTAACCTTCTGCTAAATCTTCAAGAGAAGCTATTCAGAGCACAGCTGGTGAAGAGGCTACAAATCTGTATTTTCAGGCCTTGGGAAAGGACAATAGGTTCTGTGCTAACAATCATTTCCTTATTATTAACAACCCACTGCTTCGGTAAGTGCTCTGGCCTTTGTATAGTATTTTATGTTTAATGTTTCAGCAAAGGTTTGGTACATGTATTGAGTTTCACTGCATTTGCATTAATATATTAGCTCTTGTTCTGTAAACATGAAACATTCCTCAATGCTTCTAAGAACCATATATATATCCTACCTTTGTCACTCTACTGCAGGGCTGTCAAACTCACGGCCTGCAGGCCGGATGCGTCATGTGCTGGCCATGCCCATGTCCAGTTTGGCGAAGGGGAAAAAAGTCACGATATGTGTGAGCTACTGTGACGATGTGTGTTTGACACCCCTGCTCTCCTCCTATCTCAAGAACCTCATGTTACTCTGTCTATGTGTATACAATACACTAGACATTTTGGCCTAGTATTTTGCATGGACATGGGTAAGAAGCCATATTAGAAACTACCTTGTAGTAATAAAGGTAGCAAAGCTCTAGCTGGTACACCACTTTTATTGCATCCACCAATAATTGTACAAAGCCCTGTTTAGGGTGACACAGTCAATGTTGGGTAGGGGCAGCCACTGGATCATCTGCAAAGCTGTGAGGATGATTCTGGCTATCAGGTGGATAAACTGGATCAGATGATTTCTGACTTATTAAGGTGCCTGACAAAGTCCCCTATAGTTGGTCCATGCAGTGTGTTCTTGAGGAAGGTGATGGTATTAGTGGCCTTGAAGGACCGTTGGTGCATCTCTTCCTCAAGATGCCATTCTTAGGCCCAGTTCTTTTAGCCAGCTATGGTTGTGTCTCCAACCTTCCCTTTTTAATCTGCAGTTAAGGAGATCTCTGGAAAAAAAGGATTCTCTAGACATGTTTCTGTTGGGGATCAGGCTAGGATTTAATAGGGAAGACAGCTTTGGTCATAGTTGTTGATGACAGAATGATGCACCCATTCTTATGCTCCTGGATCTTTAGTGGCCTTTGATACTGTCAAACATGGTATCTTTCTGGACTGTCTTCAGGGATAGGAATTGGTGGCACTGTAGTATATACCAGTTCTCTTTCTTTCCTTTGCAGTTGGTTACAGTCAATACTTGAATGGAAAGGAGAGGTTGTGGCAGGCCTGAAGGCCCAATGTAGGGCCTCGGAGTCTTTTGTTGTTGTGGGTGTTACTTGGAACCTGACAGATTGTTTCCTGTGTGGAATGCTGCAGTGATCAACCATTTCTCCTTTCCTATTTAACATCTACAGTATATAAAACTGCTGGATGAAGTCATCCACCAGTTTGCAGTCAGATATCATTAGGATGCTTGAATATAACTTTTATTAAGAATTTGGATTACAAGAGTAAAAAATAATAATACAAACTAAACAGGGAAAGAGAAGAAAATAGGAAAAAAGAATAAAAAGGGCACGAAAAAAGAAACAGAAACAGTGAAGAAATAATATAATAAAGAAAAAGGAATACTATATACTGTATGCCGAAGTTATTTCCAACCTTCATCAATTTAGTAACTCTTCACCCTCTATAAGGTTACATCCCATATCCCATCTCTTATCTATACACAAATCCATTAAACATCAAATTTTCAATTCTGGTGTCAACAAAAAGTCTATGAAGGATTGCTATAACTTTGCAAAAATAGTCTTATTTTAACCTTAATCAAATAAATCAATTTCGTATTCTTTCCTTTTACTTCTAATGAGCTTTGGTGGCACAGCAGACTAAAGTGCTGTTAAGTAGGACCAGCTGCCTGCAATTACTGCAAGTTCAAATCTCACCAGGTTCAAGGTTGACTCAGCCTTCCATCCTTTCGAGGTAGGTAAAATGAGGACCTGGATTGTGGGGGCAATAATCTGACTTTGTATAAAAGAACACCACTTGGGGGGACGGGGGCGAAAGCCCTACTAAGCAGGTATATACAAAAGTATGAAGGCTATTGTTTAATGCATTGTAAGCTGCCCTGAGTCTCAGGAGAAGGGCGGCATATAAATCAAACCAATAAATAAATAAATAAATAAATAAATAAATAAATAAATAAATAAATAAATAAATAAATGATAGTTTTAATATTTAATTCAATCAAATATTGTCACAGGTTTTTATTTATTTTCTTCAATTCTTTATGCCATCACATCAACTTCATCAAGGCTTTAACAAGCCTCTTTTCTAGATTCAATTAAAATATTTTCTGAATCATTGAAACTTCTTCAACACCCTACTGGATATACAAAAGAAACTGGCTGAATTTTTAAGTTTTAAAAATTAAAAGGAAAATACAAATGCTGTATTTGCTGACTCTTATCATGGAGATGTTTTCATTTTGCCATACCTGCCATGAAATGTCTCAGATATCATCAGTATGTTGATAAAACCCAAGTATAGGTGACCTTCACTTACCTACAGTACCACAATCGGCAACTCCATTGCTGGCAACTCCTTTGCTAAGTGACACAGCTCTGGAAACTTTATGTGGTCATGACGGACTTATAGCCTCACTTCCATTGTGATTGTTAACCAATTTGCCTGTGATCATTAAGTGCAATGTCATGTGACTGCGACTTCCTGTTGGCTTGCCCGTTGATTTTGCTTGTTGGAAGATGGCTGTGCATCATATGACCGTGGGGTGCTACAAACATCATAAATATACACCAGTTGCCAAGCACCTGAATCACGGTCACAGGACCACGGAGATGTTGCAATGGCCATAAGTTCAAGCACCAGACATAAGCTTACTTTTTTAGTGCCTTTCAGTCTCTGCTTCCATATTGCTTGCTTGCTACGGCTGCCATTGTAACAGGGGGAGGGGGAGCTGGCTGGGTATTTGGCAGGGGGGAAGCCCTGGTAGCACAGCAGACTAAAGCACTGTTATTAACATCAGCTGCCTGCAATTACTGCAAGTTCAAATCTCACCAGGCTCAAGATTGACTCAGCCTTTCTAAGGTAGGTAAAATGAGGACCCAGATTGTGGGGGCAATAAGCTGACTTTGTATAAAATATACAAAAGTATGAAGGCTATTGCTTAACGCATTGTAAGCCGCCATGAGTCTTCGGAGAAGGGCGGCATACAAATAAATAAATAAATAAAAAAGCTGGTGATGTCTCGTAACAGGGAGTGAATTGGAGAAAATTTTCCTCAACGCTTTCTCTGCAGCTGGAAGGAGTGCTGATAACCAGTCAAGGCCAACCGTCCTGGCATACCAGAAGGATGGAGCCATCGGAAGCTGCACCCCACATGACACCTTGGGGGGATGTGGATTTGTCAATCCTGACTGGTCCCTTGGGGGGAATGTTTTGGGAATGCTTTCTGTATGTGATTTTCGCGCCTATTGCCTCAGACCTTGCTTTTCTTTGGTTGCATTCAGTTCATACTCAGTAAAAGTACCTTTCTCTACAAAAATGGAGTTGGGGTTTTTCTTTCTTGAGTACTGAAAGGAGGCATACCTGACAGTGCCATTATAAGTCTGAATGGTCATTGAACAAGACAGTCATCAACCAAGGACTACATGTATATAAAGCATGCCTGTAGAAATGCCTGGACACTGCAGGTCTGGAGATTTCCCTTTACTCCTGAATGGGGTTGCACTTTCTTAATCAAGTATACAGATTTTCTTGGGCTCTTGGCTCCTGCTAGAAGAGCATGGGCTATCCTTGAAGATGACTCCAGTCTTCAACTAGTCCAAAATACAGTGGCAAAAGCAGTGATAGGTTTTCCTTGGCATGCCTTCATGGCCCCTTGCTACATTTGCCATCCTGGTTGCCAATATGCTTCTGGGTGTGATTCAAAGTGTTATACATAACACAGGACCCAGATATTTAAAGGACTTCTGTGGTTTTTGTCTATCTGGTATGATTTGGCAGAATGGGTACATTTTGAGTCCCCTCAATTGAAGCCAAATTTTGGGAACTAAGAAGCACATCTTTTCTGTAGTAGCATCTGCCCTCTGGGATGAGGTCTCCCACAAGGTTACTACAGTTCTCACCCTGATTATATTGCAGAAACCCAACTATTTCCCCAGGCCTTGGGATAGGGTGTATGGGACTCCCCTGTTTGTGATGTTTATGTTTGCTTTGGTATTTCAATTGCCATCTCATTGGTTTGTAGATACTGTTGAATCATTCTGGTAATTTTTTGTATTTCTGTTGCTTTATGTTATTCCAGTGTTGTAAGCCACCCAGAATTTGTTAGTGGTGGGCAGCCTCCAAATCAGTAAATAAATTATAAATATTCAAGTGCTGAAAATGGAGAAAAAAGCCACACCAAGTCTGGAGCTCCAGCCTTGCACATTGTGAAGCTTTTACTGCCGTATTTGAACTGCACTGCTGCATAACCAAAATAAAACTGGCTCAGTTGATATTATTTATCTGTTTATTTGTTAGATTTCTATCTTGTCTTTCATTTAGAAGTTCAAGGCAGTTTTCATGAGATCTCATTTCACAACAATTCAGTAAAATAGGTTGGGCTGAAAAGAGTATATGGCCCAAAGTTACTATATTAAGGGGAAGCTAATTGGAGTCAGTTATTAACAAGTGTTGCTTTCCATATTTGATCTCAAAGACATGCTAAAGTTTTTTAATGTTCTTACTTTCACAACAAATTTAAGTGAAACCTAGGTTACAGCAGAAAGATTCCACCAAGATGCTGCTAGTGCAAGAATCATAGAAGAGTTTTAGGGGGAAATTGTGAAATTAAGAGGAAAAATATACAGTATTATCTTGGGTGATGTGGGACAAAATGAGAGAATACAGAAAAGGTGATTGGGCTATTCAGATTCAATGAATGGCAATGATGACTGATGAGTATCTGCCTAGAAGACATTCTAAAATTGTTTTAAGGATTTATTCATAGGTGAATATGGCAATGGAGTAAAATAATTCTAAAAAGATTAACTTGATTCTCTTTTATGATAGGGAGAGAGAATTAGTGATGGATAAATGGTTCATGAAAAGTTCTGAATGTAGGACAGATAGTTTTTTGTAGTGTCAAGAGTGGATTTTGGGAAGAAAAAGCTAGAAGTGAAAAAAATTAGAGTGCAGATTGAATGATTTCAGGAAAGTCAAAAATAAAATTAGAAGCCAGAATATCTTAATAGACTGAATGGAAAATTGAGATAAAGAAAGAGGATGTGGAACAGAGTGAAAAGAATGTTACATATTGAATGGTGAACAGGTTTAAACATTTCGTTTTCATTTCCAACATTTATCTATCCATCCATTCATTTATTCAGTAATTATTCAGTTCAGTAATTCTGACATCTTTTCTGTATTTAGCATAAAACTGAATATCCAAAAAGCTGAATTTCCAAAAGGCTATAAGAGTATGGAAGGAAGGGAGGGAGGGAGGGAGGATTCCCATTGCTTTCTCCCTTCTTTACTGTGTACTTAAGTAATAAGAGCTATTATTGGGGTCCACAGTTTATCCTGCAAAGTTGTGTAGTGAACCCCAAAGAACCTTTTGATAGTATAGCTGCACAGTAACATACTCAGATACATCACCTTTCTATTTCATACTTCTCTTTCAATTAGGCCAATATATTATTATACACTCTAAACTGTACACACCTTTCATTTGCACATGCCTATTCAGAAATGAAAGAGAATATATGGAAATAAATGAAATAACAAAAGATCAATACAGTAATTTCTTTTTTAAAAAATATCTCCCAAATCAGAGCTTTTTTCTTAGAAATACTTATTGAATGTTACCAATATGCTTTCAAAAAGTAGTTAGGGAAAATATTACTGCAACACGTAAAATTAAACCATGAGCACATATTTCTGCATCAATTCCACGTGCACACGTGTATATATATATGTGTGTATATATATATATATATATATATATATATATATATATATATATATATATATATATATATATATATATATATATATATATATATATATATATCTTTCAAATAACATCGTTTTCCAGATGCTGGAAAGATTGGAGTCTGTTCAGCTTCCCCCTTTGCCCCGAATGAAGAGAACAAGAACGCTCAGTTGTCTGGAAAGATTCCACTCCTCCATCGCCCTGCACTGAATACCGTGAAGAAAGTTCGGCCTTAAATTCTAAAATGGAACTTTTCCTCATTCTTAACAGTTAGGCGATTTTTTTAGCTTGGAGACACGGACGACCTTTCATCGACAGCCCTCCAGAGCAGGGGTCTCCAACTTGTGGACTTCAACTCCCAGAATTCCTCAGCCGCTGAGGAATTCTGGGAGTTGAAGTCCACAAGTCTTAAAGTTGCCGAGGTTGGAGACCCCTGCAGAGCGGCTGCCACGAGTTAAGATGTCTCCGGGAGGGGGCGGGGGGGGGACACAAAAAAATCGGCACCAAGAGCGTCTCCTCGGGCGTGATGCTCTATCATTGCGTAGCTCTCTGTGTTGTTGTTTTTTTCCCTCCTTCCCGCATGCGCGGGAGTTGGTCTCGGAGGGGGGGGAAAGGCATCCGCGTGGGATGCGGGGCGTGGCTTCGTCCCTGGGCGGGAGCCGCTGTTGGCTGGTGGCCGCGCGCTTCCTAGGAGGGGGCGGGGCGGAGCCCGTGAGATGAGGCTGCGGGCCGGGTGGGAGCGTGGGCGCCATGGCATCGCTCTTCCCGGTGAAAGGCGTAAGGCGAGCGGGCAGAGGAGACGACTGCAGCTCGGGAGAAGAGGAGAGGGCGGCCGGGGCCGTGATGGTGGTGGGAGGGCTGGGGGAGTCTCCAGGCCCCGGTTCCGATTCGGACAGCCGCTCGTCCTCCCCGCTGAACTGCCTGAGCGAGCAGTTCGAGAGGGCGGTGCAGCGCGTCCCGACGCTGGTGGCCGCCGCCGGCAAGGATCAGCTCCTCTACTTGTACGCGCGCTATAAGCAGGTGAGGCTGCAGCGCCGGGGTCCCGAATTGGTTGGGTGGACCAGGAAGGAGGTGCTTCTGGGAAGCCTGCAAACGGGGGACGGAACACTTAACAGTAATAGAGTTGGAAGGGACCTTGGAGGTCGTCTAGTCCAGCCCCCTGCTCACGCAGGAGACCTGTACTAGGGATTCGAACTGCCGGCCTTTCTCATCGACAAGCTCAGGGTCTTAGCCACTGAGCCACCTAGTCAACCTTCCCCCTTTTGTCCCCCCACCCCACCCCACTTTAAAGTGTTACCGAAAGGTAGACTGCTGCTGAAGATGGGAGGAGGTCCTATCCGACTCTCGCTGGCGGATGGTGGAGGCGGCTGTGTGTATGTGTGTGTCATTGTGTGTAAGATATTGCGTGATCGGTCTCCTCTTCGAGTGAGTCCCTACAGTTGTTTTTGCGAGGCTTTTTCGAAAGTGATTTGTCGTCGCTTTCGTTCTGGGGGCTGAGAAGGGAGGGTCCGCTCAAGGTCATCCAGCTGCTGGCTTCAGCTCCAACCCAAGTGGATCTCATGATTCTAGCCCGCTGCCTTCACCGTGCACGAAGCTAGTTTTCGCTCAAGTCTAAAGGGTGTGTGGATAACTTCTCCGTGAATAAGGACCAATAGCAGGCGGGCTCTACGAAGCCAGTGTTTACATTAAGACACGAAAAAAACCTGTTGCCACAACACGGAATTTTTCGTTTTTGTGTGTCAGATAAGGAGGAACCCAAGACTGTTTGCAGAATGCAGGTATCTGCTTAATTATGCTTTACTCAATACCTATATGGCTTTGCACAATTTAAGCTGATTTATGATTCGGTGTATTGAGCAAGCAAAACACCTAGATCTAGGAACCAAGAGTTGGAGCAGGAGGAGGTAAGGAACTGGATATGTATCTGCTTCAGCATATCTATTTAATAAAGTTAGAGGCAAAAGAGAGTGTGGGTAGGGTCTTCTACCCCTCTCTAGGGAAAAAGAAATAATACCCATCAGATTTTCAGGATTTTTATAGCTAGAATACAGAACTTTTGGAAAGGGCAAAATCCCATGCACAAAGTTGCAAATAGTGTTCTGATGCCTCTGACAGTGGTTCAGCAGCAGATTGGTTTCTCTTAAAAGTCTCCGTTCCTTAATAGAAACACATTACAATACCTGCTTCAGCGAATAGTTTAGTAACCACATTGTCAAAACACCAGGAACATCTTGTTTGGCAACTGCATTGACAAACAAGGAGGATGCAACTGACTCATGAATTATTTATGATTGAAGTGTAGTTTTGCATCCCAAGGTTTGTGTACATCACTTGCTAAATGTTGCTTTAATTGGCTCCATTAATATGGGAAGCTATAAACTATGGTTTATAAAAACACAGGGATTGATTTAGCACACCACACCACTTCAAATCACAAGCTCTTTTCAGTTTTGAACATATTGAACATGTGTATACGCAAGCTTGAGGTATTGAAATTTGTTTAGAATCTATATAATTTAAAAACTTACCTTTCTTGAAATCTGGATGGCATTGTATTTTACCTATTAGCAACATACAATCCTCTTCCTTTCTCCCCATGTTCTAAAGCAACTGGTAGCCCTTAAAGTTAATTCAGATTATAGTCCTTCATTGAAAATTCTGCTTATTTATGTACTCTGTAAATCTTTAAACAGTTAAGACTGTACTGTTTCCCCCAGTACTTGGGTCAGAATGAGTAAAGTTCCAAGTTGGTGAATTAAATATATTTTAGCCTGGATGAACATGTAATTGTTTTAGTTTGCCTGGTGGTATGCATGATTTTTTTTTACCACCCAGAATCTCATTGTTTGAGTTAGCCAGCCACCTAAATATTATAAATGAAAAAATAAATTCTCAGAGGCTGGAGTGGACCAGCTTTTATACATATGTTTTCAAGACATTTTTCAGTATTTCATTTCCAGCTGAAAGTGCAAAAAGATTTCAATAGACTGAAAACTGTGATACCGTACTGAATCTTGGATATACCATTTCTTCTCAGTAAATTATCAGTTGGTATTGAAATTACTAAGTGCTTTTTATGTATACATTTCTTAATTTCAGAGGAGCATTCTAAATACGCATGCTTTGACCATATAGAATCTGCCTGTCAGGAGAGGATTTAACAGAATAACAATTGGAAGGCACCTTGGAGGTCTTCTAATCCAACCCCTTGCTCAAGTAGGAGACCCTATACCATTCTGGACAAATAGCTGTCCAGTCTCTTAAAAGCCTCTAGTGATGGAGCACTCACAACTTCTGAAGACAAGCTGTTCCACTGGTTGATTGCTCTTACCATTAGGAAATTTCTCCTTAGTTCTAGGTTGCTTTTCTCCTTGGTTAATTTCTATCCATTGTTTCTTGTCTTGCCTTCTGGTGCTTAGGCAAATAGGTTGGGCCCACTCTTATTATAAAGTAAGTATAAAGTATTTATATCAAATATAAGGTAAGGTAAGAGACATTACTGAAACTTCTTTGTGAAGTTTAAGGGATATAGACTAGACAACAAACAGACTCATGCCTCCTTTATATATTATATTTTATGTATTTTGTTTTGTGCTGTATGTCTTACTGTACTGCTACCTACCCAGAATCTGTTAGGACTGGGGTGGGATATAAATATAAATAAATGACATTGACATAAAAAATGGGTTGGAAACTGGGTGGAAGTTGTCAAACACAGCTCTGTCAGGAGTTGCCTCTTCAAGAGGGAGCTCCCTTCCAAACAGACAGCATTACCCCACCTTTCAAAAATGCATTAATTATTTCCTGGAGACTGCTATTCCCACCCCATCTAAGTCACCTGAAAAATCCATGATGGATGTTTATCCAAGGTGTAGTCCACAGGTGAATAGCTTAAACTACGAAGAACATTTAGTGTAGCTACTCTGGTACCTCAAAAGAAACTATTATTTTATCACCATGGACTCTATCCATTTAGCATAAAGCTCAGTCTGGATATGAACAACTTTATCTGAGAAGAAACTCTCAAACTCCTACAGGCATTCTGCTCATCTGCCCAAAAAGAGTCTGGGGAACCCAAAGAGGGCTGCTGGGTTAGGTGTAATAAACATGGAAGAAAATGTCATTTTTTCATTTAGCTGTATTATGTCACAAAACCTCTGTGCCTCAAGTGTATGAGGTTGCTATAAATATAAAAGAAAAGTTTTAGCAATAAGATTTAGCTTCTGCCCATGTGATGCAGTCATCTTCAACTTGTGACAAGTAATCTGTGGTGATTCTAAGCCAGGGGTCCCCAACCCCTGGTCTGTGGACTGGCAGCAGGCTGCAGCATGCCAGCAACCAGGCCTCACAAACAAGCAAAGCCCCATCCACAGGATGCAGGGAGCATGCATGTCCCTGCATCCTGGAAAAACTTTTCTCAGTGGAAAAGCTTTTCTCAATGGTACCGGTCCCTGATGCCCAGAAGGTTGGGATCACTGTTCTAAGCTATGTAGAATACTTACCAATATTCAGATGTTGTGACTAGATCTCTCTCAGTACAATCTGTAGTGGAACAATTATAGGAAACCAAAACAATGGAAGAGTTCTAAACTGTTTTGTTTATTAAGCTAGGAAAAGAATGCAATGATCATTGGACTCCCAGCAAGCAAAGCTAAGAGCCCTGATATTGTATTAACATGGTACTTATATAGGTTACACCAAATTCTAAGAAGCATAGGCTAATTGGATTATTAGTTTAGAATCATCTAAATAAGGTACTAGAGCAGGGGCTCTTAAACCTTTTACCATCGCACGTCTCTTTAATGGAATTTTATTGCACATACCTCTCCCAAAAATCCAAACACCAAAATGAACACTGGTAAAAATATAGTGAAAACTTTGCTTTTTTATTTTTTATGTCTTTATTAAAAATAAAGTTTGGTAGTTGTCCACCGCCACATTACTCACTTGAAACTAGTATGTTAGGAAAGGTGGATTTACAGTATCCTAATAATATACAACTAAAAAGTTCTTCACACCTTCCTGAACTCTTGTCTGCACCTCTCCAAGGGAGGTACATCTCATCTCAACCCTGAACAAGGAGATGACACAAATTGTAGGTGGGGTTGCCTACTTGTCCAGAAGCAAGAGATCACCACACTAACAAGGACATGGTCACCAAGTAAATTACTCTTCCTCAGTACTGTGACAATATGATTCTTATTATTATCTTCCCTTTGAATTTATTATCTTTCCTTTGAGTAAATCAGCATAGCTTGAGGACATCTAGTTTAGGTGTCAAAGCTTCTTTTAGATACAGGGAGGATGTTAAATAATGAAGTATATTCGCCTTGTCAGATGTGTAAGGTGTGTAAGGCAGTTTGACCTTGCTTATACATGAGCTAAGAAGAACCCTGTGTTGCAAATTAAGGAATTCTCTATGGCATATCCAATTATCACAGCATTCTGAGTTGCAATTCATTTGGTGTGCACTTTTAGATTCACCCAGTTTTGTTATGTAATACTTAAGAGTTTAGAACTCATTAAAGCAAGTTTGGTGTTCACAGGCAGGATCTTGCTGAGTAGAAAAAAAATGGGGAGAAGCTTTGTTTTCACCGCCATCATGTCCAGCTGTGAATTTTCAGACATCTGATCAGGGCCGTGATTGACTTTATGGGTTTGATTTGGTTTTTTTTTTAAAGCAATTCTTATGTTTTTAGGGCAAAAGAAAAATCTTATTTTTGTTGTTAGATAAATCATGTCAACTACCGTAACAATATTTATTGTTTTAACATTCTGCATGTACTCTAATGTTATCCCCCTATTGCCTTTCCTTTAGGTCAAATGTGGTCACTGCAACATTCCCAAACCTGGATTTTTTGATTTTGAAGGCAAGCAGAAATGGTATGTGAAATTAGATAATGGTTTCTCAATACTTCTGAGTTTTTCCTCCAATTCCTAAAATTTCCCTCATCTGGCAAATATCCCACTCTATGCTAGTCACACAAATGTAATGTTTTTCTCTATCCATATTAATAGATGGCAGGAAGAATATAAGATATTGATTCACATCTCTGTAGCGGCAAACTGTAATAGCAATAGCACTTATACCACTTCACAGTGCTTTACAGCCCTCTCTAAACAGTTTACAGAGTCAGCCTAGTGCCCCCAACAACCTGGGTCCTCATTTTACCGACCTCGGAAGGATGGAAGACTGAGTCAACTTTGCTCCCTGTTATGATCAAACTCCTGGCCTGTGGGCAGAATTAGCCTGCAATACTGCATTCTAACCACCGCACCACCACGGCTCAGTAATAACAAATAACAAATGGACAAATAGTAACAAATAGTAACAAACAGTAATATCAAATGAACAAATGTAAGTAATAAATGGACGAGAGAAATTAGTCCTGAAGATTAGTCATGGCAAGATACATTAGATGTGCCAACCATTCACCTAGTCTGCTGATTTTTTCAAAAACCTGGCTGAATAGGAAGGATAGCATCCTTGAAGAGTCATATCATGTTTGCCCTGATTGTTTCTCAGAGAAGGAGAGGTCAGGGAGGAGAACGAGAATCAGATTGCATTTTATGATTGAAGACTTGGATCAGATAATGGAACCGGTCCCTTTGATATCTTCAAATTTTGTAGCACCAGTCTGACTGATCCACAATGCCTCTAAGTTCTAAGTGTCACCATTGTCAATTGGAGAAACAGAAGGTTGAAGGGTTGGAGACCAGCAGCTCCTAGGGTTAGACTTCCTGGGAAAAATGACCTATTTGGGAACCCAAAACCACAGTGACAACTAGCTGAGCACAGAAAGGACTGACTTCTGGAAACATTATAAGGCAGTGTCTGAGATTGAGGCAGTTATGAAAAACAACTTTTTGTTTTTTGCAAACTAAATCTAAGACAAACATCACAACCTACCCCAACTATAACACTTCTCTCCATCAGAGGTGTTTCAGAGTCTGTTAACAGGTTATTCCAGCCATTTGGAATAACTGTAGTGCCCAGACAAAATACTGGAAATACAAAGAATCATTACCAAAAAAAGACAAAACTGGATAATAACATGGAAAGACTGAACATCAGTACATAGAACAAACAAGCAGAATATTAGAAGAACATATCCATGAACGCCAACTAGCAGTCAAAAGACACAATGCTACACTATTCATTTCTATCACAATCAAGGGCATAGCTTCAACTAGGAAACTTATTTTAAAGTGGACCAGACTGGAAAATGCAAGAGAATTTTAGAAACATGGCACAATGAAAAGACTATTAATTTATTTTTAAAAATATACAAATTATGTGTCTTTGGTTATAACTCGATAGATATTGGTAGTCCCAAACTGATGGCTGTTCATTCAGCAGCTATTCAGCCTCAGCCTGAAGTTACAGCTGTTGCAGTGCCCTTTGGGTGCTTGGCAGCACATACATCCTTACAACTGTAAATGGGCTGCAACTCCTCTCCACCCACTCTGTCTCTCCTCCCACCTCAGCCACTCTCTTAGCCAACCAGTAGAATAGAATAAGAATAGAATAGAATAGAATAGAATAGAATAGAATAGAATAGAATAGAATAGAATAGAATTTTTTATTGGCCAAGTGTGATTGGACACAGAAGGAATTTGTCTTGCTGCATATTCTGTTTCTGTATTCGCCATCGCTGACTATTGGGGGCGAATCGCTGGCCCCCACGGAGAGGGCTCGCAACTTGGGCGTCCTCCTGGATTCACGGCTGTCTTTAGAAGAGCACTTGACGGCCGTGACCGGGAGGATTTTTCATCAGGTTCGCCTGATTCGCCAGTTGCGTCCCTTTCTGGATCAGGACTCCCTACACACAGTCATTCATGCCCTTGTCACCTCCCGCCTGGACTATTGTAACGCTCTCTACATGGGGCTCCCCTTGAGGAGCACCCGGAGGCTCCAACTGGCGCAGAGTGCAGCCGCGCGGGTTGTTATGGGAGCAACATGGCGCTCCCTTGTGACACTTCTCCGCGAGCTGCACTGGCTCCCGGTGGTCTTCCGGGTGCGCTTCAAGGTTTTGGTTACCACCTTTAGAGCACTCCATGGCTTAGGACCTGGTTATTTACGGGACCGCCTACTACCACAAACAGCCTCCCACCGGCCGGTACGGTCTCATAGAGAGGGGCTTCTCCGGGTGCCGTCAGCCAAGCAGTGTCGACTGGCGGCCCCCAGGGGGAAGGCCTTCTCTGTAGGGGCACCCACTATCTGGAATGAGCTCCCCCCGGAGATACAGAGGATCACGGATCTGCGCACTTTCCACCGTGCTCTTAAGACCCTCCTATTCCAGCAAGCCGGCCTGGCCTAATTTTCTCCCCTTTCTTTTAAATTTTTAAATTGGAATTTTAATTTGTTTTAAATTATTGGGATTTTTAATTGTCTTGGGCTAAATTATTTAATTTGGTTTTAATTATGTTTCTAACTTTTGTATTTATGTATTTTATTCTGTGCCTGTTCACCGCCCTGAGTCCTTCGGGAGTAGGGCGGTATATAAATTTAATAAAACAATAAAACAATATTATCTCAGTGTACATAAAAGAAAAGATACATTGATAGTCATAGGGTACAAATAAGCAATCAGGAAACAATATCAGTATAAACCGTAAGGATACAAGCAACAAAATTATAGTCATACAGTCATAAGTGGAAGGAGATGGGTGGTGGGAAAGATGAGAAGATTAATAGTAGTGCAAACTTAGTAAATAGTTTGACAGTGTTGAGGGAATTATTTGTTTAGGAGAGTGATGGCGTTTGGGGAAAAAACTAGCTTGTGTCTAGTTGTTCTGGTGTGCAGTGCTCTATAGCGTCGTTTTGAGGGTAGGAGTTGAAACAGTTTATGTCCAGGATGTGAGGGGTCTGTAAATATTTTCACAGCCCTCTTTTTGACTCGTGCAGTATACAGGTCCTCAATGGAAGGCAGGTTGGTAGCAATTGTTTTTTCTGCAGTTCTAATTATCCTCTGAAGTCTGTGTCTGTCTTGTTGGGTTGCAGAACCAAACCAGACAGTTATAGAAGTGCAGATGATAGACTCAATAATTCCTCTGTAGAACTGTATTAGCAGCTCCTTGGGCAGTACACGCAAAACTGCTACGGCCCTAAAGACCTTAACCTGTTCCCTGGCTATTTTTGTCGACCCATTGTACATAGGAGTCCCTGGCTTACTTGCCCCACTCTGCCTGGCTTCACTTACATTTACTTTTTTCTGCAGCTTCAGAACAATCATCTTTGCTAGCCTTTCTAGCCTTCAGAATGATCATTTTCACTAGTGGGTGGACAGAGGGCCTAGAAGTGTGATGAGGTGGGGAGAAGGCTGTGCCTCTCATTCATGATGGAGTGGGGAAAAGATTCAGCCTTCTGGGCTGTGACAGGATTCCCCATGCCAGTGAGTGCCAGGTCTCCAGGGCCTTTTCCACCATCTGAGACACCCCCACACAATCATTCAATAATCCATATGAATGGTTAATGAACATAACTGGGAGAGTTGGATTGTAGTTGATGAGCAAAGCAATCGTGAGTATCTCATTTAATGACTGAGATTTAGTTATTTAGAACTGCCTAGATTTTATATGCATATATGAGTTCGCTAATGTAGTGTATAAAACTGACCTTGGGTAATAAATTGTATAGAAATATACATATACATTAACTTCTACTAAATAATGGTTCTTCTACTATGTATGTCTTAGGGAAGCTTGGAAAGCATTGGGTGACACAAGTCTTGAGCAGGCAATGCGAGAGTACATTGATGCTGTGAAAAAATTGGACCCTACATGGAATCCACAGGTATGTCAAACAAGTTACAGATGTCAACAATGAGGAATCTGTGGCCACCAGAGGATGTTGGTCTATATCTCCTATTATTCTTTACTGTTAGGCATGTTGGATGTGCTAGAAGCTACATCAAAAAAACATAGTCATCCTTCACTTGATGTGTATGAATAAACCTACGGGGGCTTCTTAGTTTTGTAAGTCTAATGGACATTGTGATAGTTTAAATAAATGAATTACTTCTTTATATATATAATGTTAGGTGACTATTGTTTCTCCAGAGTTTTATGCTTTGTTAATACGCACCAAACCAGCTAGACATTTGTCAGAATATACTGTGATTTAACAAAAGTTCAATGGATGCCTTATTTTTGTGCCTTAAAAACTGAAATGGATTTTATTGCACCACAAGATTGCAATATAGACATTTTTGTTTGACAGATTGCAGCTTGAGAATTCTTGGTCTCATAATCACTAGCTTAAAGCTAACTGAAGAATTATAGCCTTGGAAGTTAGGTAGTTAAGAAGTGCAACATTAATTAGTTCTGATGAGTAATTCCTTGGAGGAATATTTTTATTTAGTGGTTGAATTTTAAAAGTTTATTTCCTTCAGGTACAGTGCTCCTCTCCAACTTTTTCCTTCCATATTGCTAGAATTGAGGAGACCCTGGTTTTCTGCCTTGTTTGATTGCAGAGGGAAATGCTAACCTACTAACTGTCATATATTTCATATTGTCCATTTTAGAATTTTCTAACAATTATATCAATATTATACTGTAAAGGAAATTAATAATTTTATATTTCTCTCTATTCAAAATGAATATGCAGAACCCTTCAAAGCATCTGACTTAAAACAGACAACCAGGTGTTATTTCTTTTTGATTCATCTCTCCATGTCTTAATTAAGAGATCAAAGCCCTTCAGTTTGGAGGTGTGTTTGTCAAAGATAAAATATAGGAAGTCACTCCCAAAGGGTTAGAGGAAGCAGAATTGTGCATAACTTCTTTCACCAGCAGGAAAAAAGCCCAGAATATTATTTCAAGTCCCTTTCCGTCTGCCCAAATAAATTTCTCCTTGCCCTGCCTTTGGCAAAGGCTTTTCTGCCCTGTAGAAAAAGTGGACTAAAAATAGAAAAAGTAGAATAAGAAATTGATGGTTGAGGGCACATTTGAATATTGGGGGGGTGGGGACTGCTTAAGATAATTGGTGCCATTTTGTTGTAATTTGGGCAATAAATTTGCATATTAACTTGTTCCAAGAAATTTGTAAAACTAAAGTCTGCAATTTATTTAATCATCCTATTAAATTATTAGTTGTTGCAAATTCAACTGTTATTAGTTAGCCTAATATCCCTTTGTGACATTTTCTGAAGTTACAAATGAAATAATTTGAAAATGGTATATGTCTTAAGATTTATAGTTCAGTGTTGACAGTAGTGATCGTAGCTAATGGAACTTGGTAACCAGAGGCTTTTAAATGATTTCTTAGAAATTTTTTCAACGTTTTATTGTAGCTAGTCCATGTAGTTGCCACAAGAGGGAGCTCTGATGCTAATAGTGAAGGAAAGTTAATTTATAGGGTAATATGGTGGCTTTTTCAATGTAAAGTACTAATCAGGCTGCTGAAAGGTTATGTGGCCAACTAAATTATATAAATGGAATATTACTTCCTTTCTTTTATTCATCCTTCTATTGAGGATATAATTGCTCTTTTAATCAGGCCAAAGATCTTTCTAGTTCAGAGTGTGATTTCCAAAGCAGCTAGACATCTCCTGGAAGCTCATAAAAATTGTGTGAAAATTGTAGCCTTTCCTTATGTAACCTCAGATTTGGATTTACAGCAGATATACATTGTTTCATCACTCCTTCATGGTTTTTTATTTTTATTTTAGTGCCTTGCTTTAGAGCTTTTAGAGATAACTCCTAGAAATGTAATATAAATAAGTTTAAGTGCTTCTAGTCCTCGGGAACAAATATGAGACATTGTGCTTGAAGATAAGGTGAGGAGAACATTGAAAGTAGCTCGTGTGCTCCTCAAAAAGCAGGCTTGAAAAAAACCCAAAGTGTTTACCAAAGTTTACCTACTTCAGGAATGAAATAGATCTACTATAGATGCATATATTTGTTCTCAGAAAATATTTCTTTTATAAAATGCCCTCCAGAGGGCAGTACAAGCCAGCCATTGTTGGGAAGTATTAAGAACTAATGTCTCTTACCATTGAAATGTTTGAGATTTGACAGATAAATCATTTCATAATTTGCTTGCACTTCAGGTGTGATACAGAAAAAAGTAGTTTTTATCATCTGGATGGCTTTCCTTATGAAAACACTGATAAAATGTGTTGCGTTTTATAGCAGTGAAACTATGAGACCTGGTCACAGAGCACAGGGGTTCTCAAACATTTTTGTCTCGGGACCCTTTTACATTCTTTAAAATGATTGAAGACCCTGGAAAGCAGAGGTGAAATCCAGCAGGTTCTGACAGGATCTGGAGAACCAGTAGCGGAAATTTTGAGCAGTTCGGAGAACCAGCAAATACCACCTCTGGCTGGCCCCAGAGTGGGGTGGGAATGGAGATTTTGCAATATCCTTCCCCCAGGAGTGGGGAGGGAATGGGAATTTTGCAGTATCTTCCCGTGGAGTGGGGTGAGAATGGAGATTTTGCAATATCCTTCCCCTGCCACGCCCAAAAAGCTATGCCCACAGAACCGGTAATAAAAAAATTTGGATTTCACCACTGCTGGAAAGTTATGGTTTGTGTAGACTATAACAATATTTACTGTATTAGAAATTAAAACTGAGTACAGTAATTTTAAAATATGACTCCATGTAACGTGTGAAAGGGGCTGCCCAGTCCGCACGTTTCAGAACCATTGATGTAGCAATTAGAATGGACTCAATTCATTTTAGTGGCTCACAGTGTTTCCCAAGTAAATCCCTAGTCCAAGATATCACATCTTTGCTTCCTTAAAAGTAGTTTTACTAGCACATACTGTGGTGTTGTCATAAAATTAACAGTTCCTTACCTTTACTAAGAAAATAATTTCTCATTAATTCTATCTTATAAAACTTTTTAAAAAATAATATAACATATTACAGATAATCCTCAATTTAAAGCTATTCATTTAGTGACTGTTCAAAGTAGAAGAGCCTGTAATACAGTGGACTAAAGCACTGTTATTAACAGATTAACATCTGCTGCTTGCAATTACTGCAAGTTCAAATCTCACCAGGCTCAAGGTTGACTCAGCCTTCCATCCTTTCAAAGGTAGGTGAAATGAGGACCCAGATTGTGGGGGCAATAAGCTGACTTCGTATAAATATACAAAAGTATGAAGGCTATTGCTTAACGCACTGTAAGCCGCCCTGAATCTCCGGAGAAGGGCGGCATATAAATTAAAGCCAAAAAAAAAAAAAAAAAAAGTTGCACCACAGAAAAAGTGGTGTAACTTACGACCAGTTTTCACACTTAAGACAATTGCAGCATCCCCATAGTCACATGATAAAAATTTGGGCACTTGGCAACTGGCATACACTACCCCAGGTCCTGTGATCACCACTTGTAACTTCCCAGCCAGTTTGGGTAAGGAAAGTCAGATTCATATAACGACTACATTATTCACTGAACAATTGATTTGCTTAACTGTTTGCAAAATGGGGCACAACTCATTTAACAACTCTCTTGTTTAGCAATTGAAATTTTGGGCTCCATTGTGGTCATAAAATGAACACTATCTGTAAACCTAATCAACCCAGTTTAACTAAATTGAAAATTATGGTATTATAATAGTTTCACCTTTATTGCCAATTGCAGCATTCCAGAGTCACAACTGCAATTTATGATTATTTTTTGCCAGTTTGCAGGAAAATACGCTCATGGAATATATTGATTTGGTTAACAATTGTGGCATTTGCTTAATGACTAGGTGTTCACTTAATAATCACCAGTTATTGTCAAGAATAGACTCCACTGCTCTTATGTATTTAGTGATGCAGCTACTTTCCTTGCCTTCCTTTTGGTTATAGTATATCTTGGTTCATTATTTTAAGAACTGTGAAAAATTGTCTGAAAGCAACTTAAAAAAAAATCTCTCAAGACTGTGGCTGAGGTGGCACCCACCCACATCTTATTTGCCATTGCATTCATAATTAATTAATATGTAAGGGATGGCTGCTTTCAGCACTTGTGAAATCATTGCAATTAAAGACTGAGACTGTGGCTCACCTACTATGTATGATACAAGATGATATGAATAATGTTCATGAAAGGTTTTAAAATAACAGGATAACTTTAAATACAGCTTTAAACAAAATGGCAACACGTAGAATCACATATATTTGCACATTATTACAATGCTCTCTACATGGGGTTCCCCTTGAGGAGCACCCGGAGGCTCCAATTGGTCCAGAATGCGGCCGCGCGGGTGGTGACGGGAGCGATGTGGCGCTCCCATGTGACCCCCCCTCCTGCGCGAGCTGCACTGGCTCCCAGTGGTCTTCTGGGTGCGCTTCAAGTTTTTGGTTACCACCTTTAGAGGGCTCCATGGCTCAGGACCAGGGTACTTACGAGACCGCCTTCTGCCACCAGTAGCCTCTCACCGACCAGTTCACTCCCATAGAGAGGGGCTCCTCAGGGTGCCGTCGGCCAAACAATGTCGACTGGCGGCCCCAGGGGGAGAGCCTTCTCTGTGGGGGCACCTGCCATCTGGAACGAGCTCCCCCCGGAGATACGGAGGATCCAAGACTTACACATCTTCCGCCGTGCCCTAAAAACGTTTTTATTCCAACAGGCTGGTCTGGCCTAACTCTCTCTTTTAAATTGGCTTTTAAATTGGGTTTTAAATGTTTTTTAGATAAGTTGGATGTTTTAATTTGTTTCTGAGCCTAAATTATTTAATCTGTTTTTAATAGTTTTTAACTTTTGTATGTCGTTATATTTTATTTTGGCTGTTCACCGCCCTGAGTCCTTCGGGAGTAGGGCGTTATACAAATATGATAAAATAAAATAAATAAAATAAATATAGTATCACATGGAAAAGGAATAGTTTTATGACATGTTGAGGTGTTTATTTCAATTAGTAGATCCAAGTGGGGTGTAATCTGGAGTCCAACTAATTGGGTCAAAAGCAAATTGGATTTGTTGACATACGTTTTCTAGTTGCTGACATTTTATTCTAGCATCTGGACCAAAGTTTAATGACTCCTGCAGAGCTGATTGCCGCCATATTTTAATTTAAGCAGAAAAAGCCAGATGAAAGTATGTCTAAAAAAATCAAAATAAATTCCTGAAGTTCCATTGATAATTACCACCAATCTATCCTTGTTCCTTGCTTGCTGGACCTACTCAAGAGAGAGGGCTCAGAGTTTTCTTTTTTCATCTATGAATCCTATTTATTGATGTCTATCTTGCCTTCTGATAAATGAAGAGATTATTGGGGGTGAGGGGAAGGAACCAGAACGCAGCTTGACTGGCATTCAACTAAAGCAAAAGATTGGTAGAGATTTTTTTTTTTTTTTTTGTAAGTAACTGCTTTTGTAAGCAGCGCTGGCTGGGCGATTCTGGGAGTTGAAGTCCACCCATCTTCAAGCTTCCAAGGTTGAGAAACACTGGATTAGGTAAAGGCTATATAAGGAAGGTTACTGCAGTAGAAATGGCTACTGCCCCATTCTTCTGCTGTGCTTCTAATTAATATAATCCTATTGGTAGCTGCCAAGGACATGAGATAAGGAATACTGTAGATAGTTTCTTAAAAGCAGCCCCTGTTCATAAATAGCTGAGCCACCCATTCAAAATATTTGTGTGAGTACATACGTAGATTTACAATTGTATTAAGCAGTCTCTGTCTTGTCTGAGATCAGGGTTCTTGAAAAGGTGAAACTTACATCTTTGGCCTTGGAGGAAGATGACAAAAGGCCTGGCCTATCATTTTTTCCCCTCACTGGAAGGTCTTATTTTTTTACTCACACAGAATAATTAGTGCTATTAAAATAAATATGTTTTAAATTGAATGCCTATGGGCTTGTGCAGAGAGAGACAGCTTACCCCAAGGATTTGTAAGAATGCATGGGCAGATTCTTTCACAGGTTCAAACAAGCTATTTAAATAAAATTAGTGTAAACAGAGAATTTCCCCTAAAGATATATGAATCTATCTTATATTTTCTACGTGAACAAGCTTCTGTGGCTCTTTTTGGTAAGTAGTACAGTGGATACAGTTGTGACTTATGAAGTTAAATTCTGTTTTAGAATACTAAAAGTACTTTTTGAGAGAGAAAAGGAACACCTATTTATGAGCAGAGTGTATTTGCTGAAACTAAGCACAATCCATTTGATTGCAATATCCAAATTTATGGCAAAATTCCTTAAGCCTGAAAGTGGTGGGACTGTGGCTCAACCCTTATTCCAGCAGCTTTCCAGGGAAAAATATGGTTGCTAATGAAAGGGCAGAAAAGATTATTACTACTAGGCAGGGTGGATTTGATTTAAATCGAGTCGATTTAAATCATGATTTAAATCACTAGTAAAAAGACTTGATTTAAATCATAATTTTTAAAGAGCAACTGTCATCTCTGCTACTCCTTTGACTCGCTGTTGACTCACCGATAATCCCAGTGTTGCAGAATATACAGCCTTGTGCTACATAACTAAGCTCCATTTCATGCTGGATAAACTAAATTATTTATGTATCTTAAATAGAAAACTATCTTACGATAGATTTTTACTCCAAAAGTTTTTTAATAAAATAAATTCAATAAAAATCAAAAAAATCTGATTTAAATAAAAAAATCCAATTTAAATCAAAAAAATTTTTTTGATTTTTTTAAAAAAATCATTGATTTTTATCCACCCTGCTACTAGGAGATAGAGGTGCTTAAGATCAACTAACATGGCTGGCATTTGGTTCTACTATTTTTACTTGAAAAAAGATATTTCTCTTTGCTTTCTTAACTCAGGCCACAAATTTCTTGCCCAAGTCTGAAATGTATGAATGCTGATTATAATTATTGTATTTGGAAGACAAAGTTATGAGAATTTGTAGTTAATTATAAATATATGCAACTTTACTTTTGCCAGCCCTTTAAGGTAGCCAGACAGAAAATCAAAACCATGAGTATCAACACTACCTTTCTTGTAAGATTACAATAGCAAAATCTTGCAAGTCTGAAAGCACCCCCCT
The DNA here is from genome assembly GCA_022577455.1 of Arizona elegans. Taxonomy (NCBI): domain Eukaryota; kingdom Metazoa; phylum Chordata; class Lepidosauria; order Squamata; family Colubridae; genus Arizona; species Arizona elegans. The sequence continues at coordinate 103,335,098 of JAKOOJ010000002.1, read as the reverse complement.
GGCCTTTTTTGAGGGTGGAGGTAATAGCACCTAATTTGAAGGAGGGGATAGTATGCTGTTTCTTGAATAAGCCATCCCCAGATCTAGCTGAGTTTGATAATTTTTGCCCAGTTCCCAGTTTGTTTCTAAGAAACATTATTGAGTCGGTAGAGGAGAATCAACCAAAGAGGATCATAGAGCAAGTGAGTTATCTGGATCCTCGTCAGTTAGGATTCAAGCCTGGTCATGAGACACAAATGGCATTGGTTGCTTTTGTGGGTGACCTCAGTCAACAGCTTAATCAGGGAAATACATCTCTATTGGTTTTGTTAATACTGTGGTTCTTAAACCTATTTCAAATTGACTTCCAGTATGTTTCAGGGATCAGTTCAGATGCCAACTATAGGTAATCCTCAATTTACAACTACAAATAGGACCGGAATATCAGTCATTGTACAAAGTGGTCATTAAGCAAGATGCCACATGAGCAGTTCACTGAATAACCGCAATTGATTCCCATTTGCAATCGTTAAGTGTGGCTTGTTAAGCGAATGGAGTCCCAGTTAAGGAACATGGAGATGCCTGACACAAACTGTGCAAGATAAGAGTGTGCTACACTATTGCAAAACAGTACTGTCTGATTTATCCAGGAGAGCTGATATCAGGGTTGTAGCAACTCAGCCCTCCAAGTAGCTCTTGACTTACAACCGTTTATTCAGTGACTGTTTGAAGTCATGATGATGCTGAAGAAATGGTGACTTGTGCCCCAAAGCCATTGCAGGCCCTTCCGGTCATATGATTAAGATTCAAGCATTTGGCAGCCACCTTGCAATTACAGTCACTGGGGCACTTCAGCTCCTCCCATCTGTTTCCCTTCCCATCGCTGCTCTTTTGGCCACCCTGCACATTGCCTTGCAAGATAGCAAACAGCTGCAGAATGGTGTGTCTCTGGAACTGCTTGCCACACCCAGGAAGCCTAAGCTGCTCCAACAACCATCAGATTCTTGGCAAGCATTTCCTACATGTGGCTCTCCAGCAATGGCAAGCCACAGCAAGCGCCAGCAAGCATTAATTTGCCCAGCTGTATTCTCTCCCAGTACCCCCACAGCAGCCTTTCACCTTTTGTACCCAGCTGCTCAAGCTGAAGCAAAAATACGTTGCTACTTTTGCTGTCAGACCCCATTTCTCTGATGACCATTTTCTTCATGTGGCTCCATGAGCTTCTGGAAAATGGTGCTGCTTTGATGCTGCAGTTTGACTGCTAAGGCAGGCTGGAGAGCCACATGTAGGAAATGTTTGTTGGAGACATTGTGTGGCTCTGGGATTGTTTGCCGCCCCGCAAGTGCAGGGCAGCCCAAAGGGCATAGTTGGGAGGGAGGTAAGCGGGAAGGGGGTAGTTAAAGCGTCCCTGTATTTGTAAGTTTGAGTATTGATTCAGTGACTTTATTTGGAGGAACAGACTCCATCACACAGTTTCTAGTGGTCTACTTCTGTGTTACTGCCTAGCTAACAATCCCAGAATAAGAATTTAATTCTCCTTTTGTTAGTTTGTTTGTGTGTCAGGATGGCAGCAGTTGCTTGAATCACTTCCTTGTCTCATGTACCCTCAGACAGACAATTCTGTTCTATAACCATGTAGCACCTGAATCAATTTCCTTTCATATTGCAGCCTAAGTATATTGTAAGCTTAATCATACACTCCCTGTCTGGATTCAAGGATCCTGCTGCTGAATTGTTGAAGTGTGAATGTATACATGTTACATTAAGTCAGAAAGACAAGCTAAGAGTTTCAGAGTCATTGCCAAATGGGCAGAAGAAAAGTTAGTGTGACTGCTGACGACTGGCTACACTAGTCCCTGCAGTTTTTTTGGCAGTATTTTCCATTTCCAATACCAGAAGTGGTTTGCCATTGCCTTCTTCCTATCGCTGAGAGACTGGCTGGTTCAAGGTCACCCAACTGGCAGTGTGTCAAGGACAAGACTAGAATTCACAGTCTCCCAGTTCGTAGGCTGGTGCCTTAACTACATTATAAAAGAAAATTAATAAATTCCTACTAGTTTAGTAGAATCTTTACTTGATCTAAATTTCACCTATCTTTGACGTGATGTTGGAAATTCCTTCCCTATTGGTGTGAGGTGACTATAGCCTTCAGGCTCAGGAGTTTATGTCTTGGGCCTGACATACACAGGCAAACACATTTTGTGCCATAGTCAGATCACTTCATGGCCTGGATGAGACTGACTGACACTTAAGAGCTCTGTGGGGAAAACCATACAATTAAGATGGTTTGCCCCAAGTATATAATAGATACAGACAGTTTCTGGTGGGGCTTGCGGAGTTTTCAGCAATCCTATGAGAAATTCTATTGAGTGCTTGTTTGCACTACATGATCAAGAGGTGACTTGGGCATTTGATGAAATTGCTCCCAAGCAGCCTCTCTGTGTGTGCTGATCCTAGATGGATCTCTGGCTTACAGCAGAACCTACAGAGATGAAGTGACAGAAGTGATACATAGAATGCTGACGGACAAAAGTGAGAATCTGAGAGAGCACAAGTATAGCTTAACTTCATACCTACAGCATGGTAGTATAAGAGGCAAATTGTCTTTATATATACTTGCTTATTGTGTTGTGTGGAAACTGTTGGCCATATTGTTCTATGTAAAATGAGGATTCAGATTGTTGGGGGCAATATGTTTTGTAAACTGCTGTACAGCACTGTGAAGCGGTGTATAAATCTAAATGCTATTGCTATTATCCTGTGACCTAAAGTAAACAGATGTTCAAAAAAAACAACAACCCCCAAACACCAATCCTGATACTATTTAGGGCATGTTGAGATTCTAGAGCTGGGGTGCACTACTGGGACATGTCTGGTTTGGAACTGGGCCACGCAAGCGATGGCAAGCGCATGCATGCATGAAAAGCTTCCCTTGCGCAAGCGGCAAGTGTCTTGCACTTACATGCGAAGCTCTCCTCACACAAGCAATAGCCATCTCGCACTCGCATGCGAAGCTACCCTGGTGCAAGTGGTGGCCACTTGCATGCAAAGTTCCCTTCATGCAAACAATGGCTGTACGAACCTGCCTACAACTCACAAGGTACTATCCCCTCTTCTTCTGCACGCCGGGCTGTAAGGCAGAAAGGTTAGGGACCCCTGTTCTAGAGCATGCATGCCAATTGTTTTTCCTCCAGTTATTTAAGAGCCATAATATTAATTAGAACCACAGTAAAGAAACATAGCTTTAGTTCATGGAATAGATTACACAATATAAAGTTAATCAACATTTTGGTTCATAGATCGTTTTCTATTTTTTTCAAAAGTTCCAACTTAAAACTCTTGATCCATCACTTTTGTAATTGTACATGAAGACCCAAACATTGTTTAGAATAAAATATTAAAGCTGCGCATTTTTGACATATTGGACAAAATGAACTTTGTGACTGAATTATAGCAGTTTTTTCATTAGAATCACAGAAAGAAATAAGCAGAACATTTTTAAAAAAATGTTTAGATTCAAACTGATTTCATGTTCTGAAAAATGTCAAGATGCATTTAAAAGAAGACAAATGTTATGAAGAAAACCTAATCATGTCTGGCGAGTATAATATTTCAGGCGTTCAGAATATGCTGGTGTGAAGCTCAACTAAAGGCAGAAACATTTTATTTACTGTCATTACATGTCTTATTTGCTATTCTGCCAAGGGCACACCCTATATTGTTACGTCTTCTGCTTTTCAGTGTTAAAGGTAGTAATTTTGTGACCATCTGAATACAGAGGTGGGGTTTCCTTTCTTTTAACATTCCTGGCATTGGTTTTAAATAATAAACAAGAGGTAACAATTAATTCACACATAATTAAGCACTTTTGGTTCTGAAGTACAATTATGATTGTCAAACACAATTGGTGTTTAGCTGAGTTTGCTTCCTCAGCGGGGACTAAATCCCAAACAGATAGAAAAATCAGCAATATTTTTCTGAAACATCAGTTTTTATCATCATTTTTATAATTTTTTTATAATTTATAAAAATAATTAAATTCATTTTTATTCAATTTTAAAAATATAAAGATAAAAAACTAATACATAGAAATAAAATGCAAGAAATGCAGCAAGGGAAAGGGGGGGGGGAGAAAAAAATATAGAAAGAAATTATTTCTCCCTTCATCAAAAATAGTACAAACATTTTCAATAGCTGGACACCGCTAATATTTCAGCCAATGATCTCTTCATGCCATTTTCTATCTCATCCTTTGGCTTTTTTGAAGCATTTTTTAATGAGAGTTTTCCTGTAAATCCATACCGTATGTCTCTTTATATTCAGTTAACTTTCTACAGGGACTTTCTGCTGTTTGTTATCAGAATTGTAATAATATGCATGGAGCTGCAAAGTAAAACTAACGGTAGGTCTGAAAGAGGGATAGATAGTGGGAAGCGTCTGAACTGTTATAGAGACAGAGGGAGAACCAATTTTGAGCAGTACAGTTGCCCTTTAAGAAAAGTATTATTTGGAATAACATGAATGTGCTTCCTTATAAGAAATATTTACTTTGAATATTTGGTGTTTTACCAGATCCTCCTCATCTTGTAATCAATATATCCACTTTGTATTGTGCCAGTAGCTGAAATTTTCAAATGGCTTCCATCTTTATGACATTTAGAAAATTGTTGAAACCTGGTTGTTCTCCCAGGCCTTGGAATATAATGGTTGTGAAACTTCTTTTAGTTATGCTAAATTTTGTTCATCTACGGTTATTGTATATTGTTCCTCCAATTGGCCAGATTCTTTTTTCAGACTTTGAAAAAGTTGGGTTAACACAAAATTGAATAGAATAAGAAAGAAAGAAATGCAAAATGTGACTCTTGATTGGTGAATGATATTTCTGATTCAGAGCATTCCTATACAACATAGTTTTGTCTGGAAGTGTATCTAAGGCTTTTTTAAGCATTTAAGATAATTACTTACAATTGCATTTCAACAAATTCCAAGCATAGCAGCAAATAATAGTTGTGCTATTATTACATTTTATAATTAAAAAATATTTCCTTTTAGAAAGATTACTAGAATCAGTCCAAAATTACTTATAACCCTGTATTATTTTTATAATCCATTTTAGTCTTGCTAAACTCTGATAGTTATATGACTGGCTGAATATTAATTGCAGGGTTATTGAGCTGGGAATATAACATTTCAGCAATAAGTGGATATTGGTATTATTTTTTTGTCCTTACCATATGAACAATTATATCTTATAGGAGCTGTTTATGCATATGCAAAAAGCTTGTTGAATCCCCAATATACCGTACTTGAAATAAGCAAATTGATTTTGCATTGGGATCAGATAATACCGGTAGTATTACTTTAGGTCAGTATGCGTTTAATTAGGAAAAACACCAATGCTTGTGCAATCCATTTTTGTTCATAGGAGATCTTGTATAACTTTGCTGAATTTGGAATTCACAATCTTATAATTGTACTCATAAATTCACATACCTCTGGTAGAGTTTGTAAGATATGGACCATTTTATAAGCAAATGTGAGTGGTCAGACAAAAGACATTTTTTAATTTGTAATGTGTTTCTAATTAAACTACTGTGTTTCCCTGAAAATAAGACCCTGTCTTATATTTTTTTGAACCCTGAAATAAGCGCTTGGCCTTATTGCCATGCGCTCAAAAGCCCAGTTGAGCTTATTATCAGGGGATTTCTTATTTTGGGGGAAACAGGGTATTTATGCATCACAGAATAGGACAGTCCTTAAACAAACCATACAAATAAAGCAAATAATAAAATGGTTCTGCTCAAAGGTTTGCATACACTTAATTCTTAGTATTGTATACAGTATTACTGCTTTTAAGCTTCAATGATGGCTTGTAGTCTTTTGTGATAACTGTGAATGAGCTTATTTTCTCATGTGCAGTTGAGAAGATTTTTTTTCCTTGCAACACAAATAGCCATGTGCTATATTTAGCCTTGTTCAAAAAAAATAGTTAAATATCTGTAGTAATATATAACTTTTCTTTTGAGGAAGTTTGTATAGTATTACTGTTTATGAAATATATAGGTTTCCTAAGCAATTTCTATAAACTTCACCCCGGGATGTAAATTAAAATGTGTAATTAAAACATCAAAAGGATAAGATAATTTAACTGAAAACTAAGATTCTGGCTGGCTATTTCCAGAACCTTTTAATCTGTGTTATCAGTTGTTCATTAAGATAATTTGATTAGGCAACTAGTTGACAGGATAACCCAGTTGCTAATCTTAATTTCACTTTTTTAAAAAATAGAAGTGATGCTTAATATAAATATAAATTAATATAAAGAGCCAAATCAGAAGTACATTTCTCAAAATGTGGATTTTGTTTCAGTGGATTTGGGGGCGGGGTGATACTATTGTTCCTATACACATGAAATTTTGAGGTTCTACTCTTCACATTCTGTAGATTATTTCATTTTTTTAATTCATTCCTCTTCTTTGTGTCAGTCTCTTAATCTATCCCAGAGAAAAAGGAAATGTGGGCATCCCTGAACTATAACATGCTGTTACGAAACTTCAAAATATTTGCTTCATATTTTCGGTTGCATATGCAAGAATGGAAAACATCTGCATGTAGTCTTGTAACTATGTTATATTTGGAGGAATCAATTGGAAGAGGTTGGAAGGAAGAGAAACTGGATGTCCCAAAGGTACTTTTCCAAAGGCAGCTGGATTTTTGTTTGGAGTTTGACTGAGAATCTCCATAGACAAGGAAAATTGGAGTGGGGGAAAAAAGTACATTCTGTCATGATCTGCCCACTGATGTAGATGGAATATGATACTTTTATTCCAATATACTTTAAAAGTTAGAATTTATTATAATAATTTTGCAGAGAACAAAAAACTGAAATTCAATAATATGCAAGAAGGTTTGTATCTGGACACAGATACCACTAAAGACAGGATTCAATTTTGTTAGTGAGCTTTCTTTTTTATATGATTTTTGCATAACTCAGCCATCCTCTTCAAGTTTTTTATTGTTCAACCACGATTGGATTTTAATTCTGTAAGAGCCTGTAATTGTATTTGAGTTACTGTCTTTTTAAAAGAAGATGGACATAAAATTGTTGTGAAGGCATTGGACAGTGTATTTAATGTGTCTGTCATTATATTTTAACCTCTCATTTGGGATACATGACACCTCTTTTATGCCTGACTACAGTTTAGAAGTACATCTCTTGACATGTGTATAAAGAAATAAGTGGGATAGAAGCAAGACTGAATTAATGATGTTAGCAAATGGTACTCGCTCCATTTCCATTCCATTTGGAATATAGCTTTCAGAATTGTAGACCTCTGGAGTACCATTGCCAATGACAGCTGGTCAAGAACTGATTGTACCTTCAGTCAAGCTATGGTTTTTATTGAAGAATACAGTATACTTAGGCAGAAATAGCAACACTTCACTGTCCTTTTGAGCAAACCGATGAGGGTTTACTGCCCAATGTCTGATCATTGTTATTTAGTCTCTTCCAAGGATGCAGACATAAACCAGGATTTATCAAATCTTTTAAAATTTTTGGAATCTGTCATGCAAAATGTCAGAAGTATCTTTTACACAGTGGATTTGGAGACACAGACCTTCAGTGTATGAGCATATATGCCAGGATTAGGACACCATAGGTAAGAAGATTTTGCAACCCAAACAATGTTGAATGAAAAGCTTAATATTGTTTAAAAGTATCTTTGGAAAATGTTTACACTCTTTTTAAGGGCCATGGCTTTCCAATGGAATCCATGCTGTTTCTAGACAGAATCTGGGTCTTAAATACTGGAAACTATTTTGTTTTTGTAACTTTATACTTTTTGATCACTAAGTTCTCATAACTGTATAAGAACTTAATGATCAAAGCAACTACTTAGAGGAATTCACACATCTATATTCAATTAGAACTTGATATAAAACAGCTTCAATTTAGATTTCATAGTTGCCACTTAATTTCATTTTAATAAGTGAACAAGCTTTCTGGGTATTTGGCAGACTGCATGCAGCAAGGCAGCTTCTCTGCAAGGTTCTTTTCTTTCTTCATGTATATGGCCAACTAGTAATATACCAATGGTATATTGAATATCTGGATATGTGCTTGATATATCACTATGCTCTCCTTATTGCTCTTTAATTGTTTTAGAAGAGAAAGAAGCAAGCAAAAATACTGACAGAACTGAGATAAACATTAAGAAAAATACTGACAAAATCAATATTTTAAAACATATTTATTTGTTTCAGTAGAAAAAGGGATCTTCATTTTTTTATCAGTACATACAAATCTGTAGAATAGCTTGAAACATTCTGAGCTCAAAAAAGCTAAGCAAGTATTTTGATATCTGTGTGTTCGAAGTATTTCACTTTAAGCTCAAAAATGGTTATTTTAAGCTGTGTTGTTTCAAATGTTCTGGATTATTCCAAGCATTTTATCTAGACTCTTGTTTCATGTGTGTATGTGTGCAAGAATGATGTTTTCCTCAGCTTAATCAATACAAGAGCTAGAGTTGGATGTCTCCCCGGTTCTGTTGACTTAAACTAGATGGAACAGTGTGAGTGATAGGGTACAGTTACTTAAGCATATAGTACAGAACTGAAGAACTGTTGTGGATTTTATTAAATTGCTGAAGAAAGAACTTCAAAACTTTCTAACTCCCTCATCAAGGGATGACTTGCTTCAGAGGGGCATTTCTGCAAGAGTATTTAGTGGCCATATCATAAATAGCAACTCCCACCCCCCAACCAATTATGCATCCATGGATTCTCTCAATCCTTTCCACTCACTCCATCAAGCATCAGAGAACTCACATTCTTCCCCAGCTTACCTACCTGGAGCAAGCCCAGGCTCTTCATTCTGACAGAGAAATGGATGGATGAACAGACAGGTATGTGCACACACAAACCCAGAGTGCTCACCCAGCGGAAGCCAAACTTATTGCCAAAGCTAACCTTTGCCACTTCCTCAAAATCAGCACAAAGTTCCTCAGTCCAATGGTGAAAGGTTAGCCTCAATACATTGCAGTCCTCCTGGTTAAGATAGCAAAAAAAACTCCATCCACACAAGCCAGCCATGGACTTCACTCCATCCTCCTTAAGTCTGGTGATCACATGGAAAAGGCAAAATAGCCAATGATACCAGCAGCAGCTGCAGGACAAAAGTCAATCACCTAACTTGTCCATTTACCCACTCAGCTGAACCTACTGCTGTCAGACCAACTCAGTCAGATACCTGTGGCCTTCAACACCAGAGTGAAATGGTATGGGGCAAAAAGAGGGCCTAATGAACCTAATTATGCCAGATCTTTCCATAAAACAGGAAAGGGACAGTGAGCAAAGAGACATGGTAGGTAACAATCTTAAGCAGTGAGTTTCATTGCCAAAAAAACAAAGAACTCATCTTACCCTGAGAACTTGGAGAGGGGGAGTCATCAGAGTTATTGAGATTATATCGAGTATAGAGTTATAATCATCTTGCTAGGGTGGCAAGGCAGGCAGAGGCCAAACAACCAAGCACCAGTTATTCTGCCTTTCATATTTAGGCTGTGGGGTTTGCAAATCAGTATTATCAGCCATTGGAGGCAGCAGCAGTGGCTGAGGTGGGGCATCTGGCATCACCAATTAGTGGCCTCTTTTCTTCTAACCAAGAAATATTAGGTGATAACAGAAGTAGTAGCCTTCTCAAGACCCCTGACTGACTAGCCCCAACAAGAAGATAGGACCCAGTTTCAGCAGCCCTGGCAGAAAGTGGCAAACACCAGCAGCAAGCACATGAACCACTTCCACCCATTCTTTGTGGCCCTGAAACACTTGCATCAATGGTGTAGTGGAGTGAAAGGTTGAGGTAGCTGGCAGCACAAATTACTATGATCTTCCAGCAGCCTCTCATTCCTCCCAACAAAGGGGGACTACACTGAGCAGTGAAAGCTGAACGCCACAAGAGACTGACTGAATTGCCATTTTTTGTCCTCTGGTGAGATGCAAAGAAGTCATTCATGTTCTGTGATATCTCCACATCCTCTTGGAGTGGCCCTTTCCCCCCCCCCCCCCCCCAGTCGTCTAGCAGTCCAAAAGCACGCCTGTCCGTTTCCTGCTTCTATTATAGCTGGGGAATTTTTAATTGTTGTCTTTTTAGTTTTTAGCCAAGTACTCCTCAGACTCTTTTTTTGCCAGTGCTTATATTTCCTTTTGATCTTCTCAGCTTGGCAAGAATAACCTCCTTGACTGAATTTGTCAGCCAAATGGGTATCCTCATGATTTTTCTCCTTTTCTGTATTGAAATATACATTTTGCCTGGGCTCCCAATTTTGCTGTTTTCAATAATTTCTTCTTTTTTTTTCAGTCTCTTCATTTGGGAAATATTTTCCCTCCCCAAGTCTAGGATTTCAATATGGAATTCCTTGGTTGTGTTTTGTGTACATATGCATGAAATCTAATTGCATAGAGGTCACTGTTTTCCATCATGTCTACCACACTCAGATTTAAGCATCATGACCAAGTCTTCCAAGATGTACTTCTGGAATTTGGTTTCTTTATTGTGATGGATTATGAATGTATCCAGTTCATTTGTGTATAATTAAAATATAACAGCATTTCCTCCTTTCGATACTTCCCCTACTGATGTTTATAACCTAAAACACGGCAGTCTCTTGTTTGGGTGATTGTGATGGAATTGTAGGACAAGGGGTGGCAAAATCGGGGCAAAGTTAAAAGAGGGATCAGCCTAAAATCCCTACATAGCCAGAAGTTGAACTAAATCCAACTTCCCTTGAATTCTGTTGACCCTTGTCTAAATCCAAGCAGGTGCTAACTGTTAGTTGAGAAGATTCCTGTGCATAGGCATGAGTAGCAATAAATCAGTTTAACTGGACCTTCACATGTGGACCTGATGTTTTGCACCTGACAATCATCTAATTCACTTGTGGTTATGTAGAGTTTCTAGGCTGATCTGCCTTTCGGCTCCACCCCCAGATTCTGCCCCTCCTTTTCCTAAAGGAATGTGAACCTGGAGAAGTAGTGGAAGGGAGTCTTGGCAACACAGAACTTTCCCAGAGAAGAGGAAGTATATCAGAGAGAAGCCCAAATTATGAGACTGTGTGCAGTTCTGAGTTGGAAGGAGAGGGAGAGACATTCAGGGTAGCCACATCCTAGAATCCTTCAGGATGTATCTAATAGGTTAGAAGTATATAGCTTTAGTTTGGCAAGATTCTGTTCATTAGGTGTAAGCAAATAAAGGGCGGAACTCAATTGGATTTTGCCGTGTCATCTTTGGGCTTGGATCTAACAGCGATTGATCAATTTTAATCCTAATATAACTAGAAGAGATTTAAAGTGCTTCCTAAATATAAGAAGGAAAGGGTCATCCTCACTTCTGGATTTAAGATACTTCAAAAAGTAGGGGTTTCCATTGAGAAGACCCATCATACAGATCATGTCAACAGGCCCTCTCTGGATGTTTATATCAGCAAGGCAGATTCTATTTTATGAAGACATTGCCTGATATCATTTGGTACAATGCAATGATGGGCTTTAAAAAAACCATTACGAGCACTTGGAATTCTGTCCAGCAGCTAATGCAACAACTTCAAAATAGGTGGGATTCTATGCTAATGGGATTGACCCAACAGAAGCCTTGCCACCAGATTTTGAACTACCAGTAGCTTCTGAGTTGTCTCCAAAGATAGCCCTACTAGGTAGACCAGAAAATCAACTCCACAGAAAGATTTGATCTATACTTTATTTAATTAAGCTTTTGAATCTTGATTGAATTATACCTCCTCTTTAGCTTTAGGGAGTCAGAGAAGTGTTTACCCAATCTGCTTCTGAATATTATCTTGTTTCGCTGGCTTTAAAAAATGTTTCACCCCACCCCCCTTGCTTAGGTAATAGGCAGTTTCATCAGAGTCATTTCCCTTGCTCTTTACAATGAATCACCATCACTAGGGCATCCCAACTGCTGCAGTAACCAAAGCTGAGGAAAGACAAGTATGAAGAATCCTCAGATCTTGCATTACTGTAGCTTCTTCAGGGGACCTTTACTCCTTGAAAAGTGAGTACCAGAACTGTGATTGACTCTGACTTAGAGGAATGAGCAGCTGAGGTCTCAGCAAAATGTCAATTAAAAAATAAAGTGAGAATTATTTTACATTAATGTATATTAGTTTTATCTTCCTTAAAAATCTTTAATATTGTATTTTTCTTTAAAAGAAAAAAAAAAGATTCAGTAAGCTATCAATCACCTGAAGTTGACTGAGTCAGGCAGGAGAATCAGATGATAAATCATCCAAAGACAACCTAGATGGAGAACATATTGGGAACTCCAAAGTACCAGACAGAGGCACTCTGCTCCTCAAGAAACAGAGATGTTATATTTCTTAATTGAGACATCCTTGGAGCCTACCTATGTTAGAATAACTGTTAACAGTTAGGCTCTTTGTTGGGAATAACCAAACCAAATTCACCCCTCTGCTCCTTCCTGTTTGCATTCTGAATCTTAGTTGTTTGACCCTGGGCTAACTGATTAACTTCCTTGGCAGCGGGCTCCCTGCGCTACTGTAGACTGTGCTTATCCATGTTCTATTTTGGTTTTGGAGTGAGCTCCCTCAGAAAAAAACTTGCTTTCCCACATTGGTCGAGTGTATGTGTATGTGAGAGAGAATGCGAGAACTCATCAGTTCTCTCCCTGCCATGTAAGTTAATTGCTTGCCATTCACTAGTAAACTATTTGTAAGTCAGTTTGGCATGTATGTGCTCAGCCTGAAACAAGACAGGGACTGATATTATAAAAGTCTAATGGCATCAAGCGACTCAGTCTTGGTAGGATTTAGTCCGAGCTTGTTGTGTCTCACTCTTCCTGACCACCTCCAGGCACTGATTCAGAACTTGTGTGACATCTCCATCTCAGCCTGGGATAGCTACGTATAATTGGCTGTAATTGGCATATTGGTCACACCCTGAGCCAGCAGATGATCTCTCTCAACAGCTGTATGTATATATTAAATAATATAGGAGAGAGGCTCAAACGATGGAAAACTCAACAAAGGAGGTCCCAAGGGCTCAATCCCTGCTCTTCCAGCGCCCCCAATTAAATCAAGAAATTAAGGTAGGAGCAGAACCATTAAAATGTTGCCTTCAACTCCCTGCAGGCGATCCAGAAGGGTACTGTGTAGCTCCACATATTGATGCCCTAGAGTTCTCCTGCATGTGTAACATGGAGCATTTTCTAATGTTGTTGATGTTGTTGATGTCTCCTCCCCAGCATTTAGGAGTCTACCTAGTTGGCATATTATGTCCAAAAGTTCCATGCCAGTCAAATAAGTGACTACATACCCATCATGAACTCATTTCTCCATGTTTCTATTAAATCTCCTGTTACTAGAATTCAAAATAGTTGCATGCATACTAGTAGTCTTTTAAGATCTTTTTCAGAGACTGAGTAACCTGGTTTCCTGACTGTATTGTAAGATTTGCACATGAGTCTTAACTTGCTTGACATTGAGCTGCTGCCTGAGACACTTCATTGCTGGCTCCTTCATGCTTGTTCAACCAAAATAATTTTCTGCACTTGTTTAACAATGTATTTTTTTTACAATACGGAACACTTAACAGCATATGATTTCTGTTTAAGTTGAAGCTGAAAGAAAGGAAGCTTGAAGAATAATCAAAGTGGGCTTGACTGTGATATCAGTTTGGTTCTAATAATGACAACACATTCCTGGGCTCATATGAACTGAAAAGGATTTTATTATTATGTATATTTATTTAACATATTTGGTACCTAGCTGGTGGATCCTGGCATAACTGTTACAAGTTTGCTTTTCTTTGCTGATAAGGCAAGGTATGTTTCTGTGATCTTAAATGTTATAACTAGGGTCTGAAAATGAGAGGGGGAAATGATTCCATAGAATTATTCTTGAGCATGATCTGCATAGTTTCAGAATCAAAATGTGTAAACAAGTATTACTACGTTTGTTCTTTCAGATATCAGAAAAGAAAGGAAAAGAAGGAAAAGCTGTATTTGGAGGTCCAGTTGTCAGCTCACTGTATCAAGAAGAAACCATCAGGTGAATTAGAGTGATATTTTTATGGTTTATGGCATTTTTCAGAATATTTGAAACAGGATACTTTTCATATTAGATTAGAAATAATGTAAAAGTATTTTCTAGGTATATAACTGTTTGAATCAGTAATTGTCTATATTGCTTGTACTAATTTATCCCTAATGTGAAATGTTTGGGTGTATCTGTGTGTATGATATGTCTATGCTTTTCAGTCTAATTCATTTAAAAGTTAAATTTTGTAGAAATATTAATATTTGGGAGAAAATATTAAATACTGTGATGATTTTTAGTGCCCTTGTCCTTCACTTTTATTTATAAGCTGTATTCAGTGCTTTTTAATGGAATGTTCTAGCTCGGGTGTTGGCAACCCGCAGCCCCAGAGCCACATGCGGCTCTTTGATCCCTCTCCTGCGGCTCCCTGCCTACCCAGTCACACAACCTGCTCTCCGCCCTGAGAAAGCGCAAACCTCTCCGCAGAGCCACGCAGCTGAAGTGCCCCTAGTGTTTTCTCCGCACTACCCATGACCGGCTGCTTTTTGCAATTCCGCATCCTTTATGGGCAGCTCAGCGCCAGCCGCAGTCCCCTTCATGTTGGCTCAGGAAGGAGGGGAATGGGGAGGAGCAGCTGCCGCTGGCGGATGCAGGGAGGAAAGAGCTGCAGCTCTCCTGCACAGCATGGGCAGGCTCTCCTGCGCAACACAGGCGGGCTCTCCTGCACAGTGCAGGCAAGCTCTCCTGCGCTGAGCAGCCCGCTGCTCACCTCACTGCGCAGTGGTGGCAGCGGGAGAAGGAATTGCCATGCCTGCTGCCACTGTGATCCCAGTCCAGGAGGGTATCCCACTTGGGCGCACGTGCGTGTGCGAGAGAGTGATGAGAGAGAGAAAAGGGGAGAAAAAGAGAGAAAGAAATGAGAAAATGTTGGAGGAAGAGAATGAGACAGAGGAAAAAGAGAGAAACAATTGGGAGAGAGAGAGGGAGAGAGAAATGAGAGAGAGCTGGAGGGAGAGAATGAGAGAGGGAAAAGAGAGGGAAATGAGAGAGAGAAAGATGAGAGAGAGGGAGGGAGAAAGAGAGGAGGGAGAGAGAAAGATGAGAGGGAAGGAGAGAGAGAAAGAGAAATGAGAGAAAGAGATGAGAAAGATGAGAGAGAGGGAGAAAGAGAGAGAGAGGGAAAGAAAGAGACACACACAGGGAGAGATACCTGTTTCCTATAGAAAATACAGGGAGCCACAAAACCTGGGTAGGCGTGGCTGGGAGGGGTCATGTGACTTGGTGGGAGTGAGTGATGTCGAGTTGGCCACACCCACTCAGGTTTTGTGGGTCCCGGTGTTTTGTTTTCTGTGGGAAACAGGTCCAAATAGCTCTTTGAGTGTTTAGGGTTGCAGACCCCTGTTCTAGCTGAAGCTATAGTCTTATATATCTAACTGGAAACCTGCCTGGAAAATCAGTTCAGAGTTCTGATGTAAGCACTGATAAAATTGTATGGTAATTCTTGATTAACCTCTTAACAAAAGTAAAGATTATGCTAAATGATACAGCTTGTCAAGACAAATTAAGGCAGTATAAATGTAAGGTTACTAATTGAGATCAGTTTGTGAAATTAAAAGAAAAATGTGTGAAAATTAAATATGGAAGTTATGGTTAAATAAAGAAACTAAGAAACGGAAATATAGAGCAATGAAAAAAGTATCATGTTTGTTCTGTTAAACATAATTGAAACTTTGAGTCAGACATACAAGATAGACAAGACCCTAGAGAAAGACATTAATTCTTCTTTCATCTGCAACTTATGTCCATGTTTATTTTTTCAATTTTGGAAATAAAACTCATATATTTGACAAAAATAGTTCAAGGTTTGTTTGTACTTGGAAACAATCTGATTTAGATTGCACTTCTCCATCTTCAGTTTCCTACTATATAGCTGATTTAATTCCAAAGTTGCATATCAATGATAACCATGTATCAAGTCTCTGTTAATGTTGCTTTAAATAAATCTTGCCAATAAACAATGGATTCTCTGTGAAATACTGTTAGTCTATGATTTATACTGTTGGGTTTCCCTTATTCTAGATTTCTCCATTTCTCCAGCTTTTGCATTTCAGTCATCTATCAGTTGTAGTAAAATACAGGTGGCTCTCGACTTATGACCACAACTGAGCCTAGAAATTTGTTGTAAGTCATTGTGGTCACCAAGCAGGTCACCCATGTTGTCTGCTTTGCTCAATGGCCACAATTCCAGCTTGTTGTGTTGCAGTCGTTAAACAATCATGTAGCAGTGCGGGGGGGGGGGGGGGCTTGGGAGATCCAGTGCCCACAAGCACACAGAAAGTCAGTATGGACCAGAAAGCTCTGGTCAGCTAGCCATTTTATGAATGCATGAAATAAAGTATGTCCTTGGAAGAAGATTTTAAATAGAAAAATCATATAAAAATGATTTTCTGTTTGATCCTGTTCTTCACATTTGAAGCAAAATTAAGAAACATAATCCTGTATTTAGTTTCTTTCATTATCTAGCATAAGAATTATGTAAACCGTATTTGTTTACTTTTTAACCCAAAAGAAATTTGGAGAGTATCATTTCTCAGATAACTACAAGCTCTTGTAGAATTTCTTTAAAGTTTGATTATTGAAGAAATGGAAATGTCTATAACATTTAAATGTGTGGTTTCTTTTTAAATAAAATATGGAGTTGTCCTTTCTAAAGACATTAAGAACATCCAGTTTTAGACAAATAGGTACAAGAGATTATGTAATTACTATATTGTCTCGTAAGCAATTCCTATATAAATGTTATATAATGGCTTCTTAATCCTATTAAATTACAACAGGAATATGCTTCCTCACATTTAGCCTCCTTACCTTTTGATTATCTTTTCTTAGAAATATATTTCAGTTTGCTCCATGAAAACAGATCTCCTGGACTAATGGATTATTTTTTAATAGAAGTCTTATAATTTTAGACTGAGGAAAGCACATTCTTCCTGCAAGGAAGCATTGATCTCCATCTTATCCATGGTTGACTTAACTAGGAAGAATAAAAACTGAGCAACCAGATCATACCTCTCAGGCCTCCACATATTCTATTCAAATCCTCAAGAAGTAAATAGAAAAATATGAAAATAATTCAAAATGCAAACAATTTCTGTCTACATCAAGTCATTTCAGATAAACATGGTTCCTTGAATCCAGATAAAAAGGGTGAAAGTTGAAAGTCAACAAATTTTGTACTACAGACTCCTGTCCTCCAACCTCCAGTTTTATCTAGCAGGCTTGATAGTTCCTATTATATTTTTCACTCTGATGCCATTAATTTATCAGAATGTTATTAATCCCATTAACCCAAGCAGCCATCTGGCCAACCCTTTGGGCTAGACCAGCCTAGTACAAAAATAGAAAGATTGATGGCTCTAGAATTGATTATTTGATCTGAGAGATAAATGAACAATTTTGACAGAAAGTACCAGAGGTCAGTATACATGGGCATGTATGTACTGTAGTCCTAAAAAAAAATTAAGAACAGCTTTCCTTACATAATTTATACATTTTCCCTAAATAAGTAATTCAGAAATTATTCAATCTCAAGTTCTTGTAAGGAATGTTAATTATTAAATTGGCAGAAATAAACATGGAGCCATACTATGGATATCATTGGGTTTCTCCTAGCATTAATTTTGTACTCATGTAAAAATGAATCTGTTCCTTGAAACATCAGAGAGAAACTCACTAACTCTGTGAGCGTGGAAATGTTTTCATATAAAAGAGCAAGGAAATTATTTATTTATCCTGCCTTTATGATTTTATGATTTATGTTCGTGTTTAACGAATAACTGTGTGGTGAACATACCTAATACTCCTTTACCCTCCAGTTTCCGCACAAAACAATTCTGTGAGGTGACTTGGGCTGAGATGAAGAATGCTTGTCCTTTAAAAACAAATGAGAGCAGAAATGATGTGACTAGTATCATTTAGTACATTTCGCTAACATTTAAAATACTACATTACATTCGTTACCAATTGTACCAATCAGCTTTCCAAATAATTACAATTTATTATCCAAGCATTGATTAAAATAAAATTTTCCAGTTACCAAGGTACAGCTTGAAATTCAATGAGGCAATGGGTTGCTGGTGGCGGTGGCATAATTTTCTTCAAGGAACGTACAGCAAAGACCTTTATTTGCATTATCATTTTCTAACAGGCATAGAGCATACTTGTATTTTTATCCAGGTAAACTAGAATATTGCTAAGCTAAATTCCCTTACACTGAAAGAAAAACAAAAGTATGTTGCTTTGAGTGAAGAGGTGTATGTGGTTTTTCACAGGTTCCTGCATTAGTAATCTTGCGTGTAGTGTATACTTTTTTCATGCGTGGGCAATTGGGTAACACATGTCTCATTAGGTTCTGGTTATTCTCTGAGGAGAGCACAGAAGTGTACAGGCAAGTGGGCATCACGCCCTCTCTAGGGAAGCAGACTGTTCAGAATAAACTTGAGTTATGGATTTATTCAGCCTATAAAACCTCAGCTGGCATAAATAATGGAGAAAGCAAAGGTTTGTCTGCGGTGCATACCTCAGGGACACATGCTTGCTTCTCTCCCTCCACCGCCTTTTCTTATGAAAATGATCCCAGTTGCACTGATAGATAATAACAACACCAAGCAATTAAAAGCTATGGGTGGCTGGAGAGAGGAGAAAGGGTTCAGTTAATGAGCTTTTCCTCTTCCTGTACCCAAGAGAGCCTCAGAAGTGATGGGGCGATTAAACGAAGAGATAATTAGAGATTATGAGAGGATGGGCCCTATGAGGTGTAAGAGGGCCTTGACATAAACAGTATCTGTTGCAACTGTGTCTTGGCTTCCATCTCTTGCTTCAGTAGCACAATGACAAGCAGACAGGAAAGACCACCTGTTTGTGGCACATGGTAGTCTTTCTGTAACAGTTAGATGATTTCAGAAAAATAAGAAGAAATAGTAATGGAACACAGCCATCTTATCAGCTGGCTGTTTAGTTTCAAAGCTGACAAAGAAGATTTATGCATTATTTCCACTACTGGATAGTGCTGCAGCTCTCAACAATATTTTTTTCCTTTAAAAAAAAAAGATGCTTGCTGAAGATTCCCTAGGTAATACAGCATATGATAAGACATTTGAGGTTTTCATTCAGAAAAGATGTACTTGTTGGAGATAAGGGGGAATTTCTTTTTTATTATTTTCTGTTTTAGGATATTTTTTTCTTTTTACACATTTTTGTTTTCTTAAAGTATTTTTAATTAGGTTTTTATATCATTTATGTAATATAATCCTTAATAAAACAATTGGAAAAGAATGGAATTAAGGAACAAAAGTCAACATATGTTCTCTTCTACTGAAACCTTCCTCATAGTCGTATCTTAGTGACTCAAGATAAGGATTCTTAACATGGGACCCTGATTTCAAAATTTTCCAGTTTCAGAATGGTTGACACTGATTTTTTCAAAACATTCAGCTCAGTTGAAGACAAAGATTGAGACCTCTAAGTGAATTTTTACTATGTCTTTTGTTTTGTCATTTCCCTGTAGCCTATGTATTTACATATGCATGCACATGTTGTTTATACTTTCTGGAATTTGATCATATTTTATGTTTCCACCGTCTTTTGTGTCTGAGTAGGTTTCATTTTTAATTATGAGAGATAGATAAATAATTTTATAAACACACAATGAGATCATAATGTTAAAAATGAGATAACATTTAAACCATTTCTTATAAGTAATCTTAAAGTAGCCTAGAACAAAAGTTTGAAAACAGATTATAATGTGATGTAACTGAATGTACAATAAACAGATCTTATAGCTCAACTACAGTAAATCTCTATCACCACCAAATAACTGTTTTGTAAGTGGCTACTATTAATAAGCCAATTATCATTGTCTCTACTTTCAGCATTTCATCCCTCTCTGGCACTGTTCAAAATTCTACCCTCCTAAGACATGCTAGCCACAATGTACAAAACTGATATTAACCTTATTGTTAGCAGGGAATGTTGCATATGGCATTTGTACGATTAAGGCTGTTAACATTTTTTAACATGTTTTGACTCTTTGACTCCTGAGGACGTGGACAGGATTCTGGGCAAGCTTAACGCTGCCACATGTTTATTGGACCTGTGTCCCTCCTGGTTGATACTGGCCTCCCGGGAGGTTACACGAGGCTGGCTCCAGGAAATTATAAATGTTTCTCTGAGTGAGGGTGTCTTTCCCACTGCCTTGAAAGAGGCGGTTGTGAAGCTTCTCCTCAAGAAGCCTTCCCTGGACCCGGCTATATTATCAAATTATCGTCCAGTCTCCAATCTTCGCTTTGTTGCGAAGGTTGTTGAGAGTGTGGTGGCGCGACAACTACCCTGATACCTGGATGAAGTTGTCTATCTGGATCCATTCCAGTCGGGCTTCAGGTCACGATACAGCACAGAAACGGCATTGGTCGCATTGGTGGATGATCTCTGGAGGGCTCGGGACAGGGGTTGCTCCTCTATCCTGGTCCTATTAGATCTCTCAGCGGCTTTTGATACCATCGACCATGGTATCTTACTGCACCGGCTGGAGGGGTTAGGAATAGGGGGCACCGTGCTTTGGTGGTTCTCCTCCTTCCTCTCTGACCGTTCGCAGTTTGTGTTGGCAGGGGGGCAGAGGTCGACCTCGAGGCACCTTATTTGTGGAGTGCCGCAAGGGTCAGTCCTCTCACCCCTTCTGTTCAACATTTATGTAAAACCGCTAGGCGAGATCATCCGTGGTTTCGGGGTGAGTGTTCATCAGTATGCTGATGACACACAGCTATACATCTCCACCCCAGACCACCCCAATGATGCCCTTGCTGTGATGTCCCGTTGCCTGGAGGCCGTGCAGATCTGGATGGGGAGAAACAAGCTCAGACTCAACCCCTCCAAGACCGAGTGGCTGTGGCTTCCGGTGTCCTGGTATAGTCAGCTTGTACCATCACTGACAATAGGGGATGAGATCTTGCTCCCCACAGAGAGGGCCCGCAACTTGGGTGTCCTCCTGGATTCACGGTTATCTTTAGAAGATCATTTGACGGCCGTGGCCAGGGGTGCCTTTTATCAGGTTCGCCTGATCCGCCAGTTGCGTCCCTTTCTGGATCGGGACGCCTTGCGCACGGTCACTCATGCCCTAGTTACCTCCCGTATGGACTACTGTAATGCTCTCTACATGGAGCTCCCCTTGAAAAGCACCCGGAGGCTCCAACTGGTCCAGAATGTAGCCGCGCGGGTGATTATGGGCGCAGCTCGTTACGCTCATGTAACACCTCTCCTACACGAGCTGCACTGGCTCCCGGTGGTCTTCCGGGTGCGATTCAAGCTGTTATTTATCACCTTTAAAGCGCTCCATGGCTTAGGACCTGGTACCTACGAGACCGTCTTTTGCCCCCAATAGCCTCCCACCGACCAGTTCGTTCCCACAGGGAGGGACTACTCAGGGTACCGTCAGTCAAATTATGTCGACTGGCGACTCCCAGGGGGAGGGCCTTCTCTGTGAGGGCTCCAACCCTTTGGAATGAACTGCCCCCGGAGATACGGAATATCCCTGATCTCCGTGCTTTCCGCCATGCCCTCAAGACCCTGATGTTCCAACAGGCGGGGCTAAACATATGAACATGTGAATGATTTTTTAAATGTGATCTAATTCTGGGTTTTATTTAATTGACCAAACTAAGTAATAATTTTAATTAGCAATTTTATTACGTTTGTGTGTCTATATTTTTCTTGACTGTACACCGCCTTGAGTCCTACAGGAGAAAGGCGGTATAGAAATATAATAATAAATAAACAAACAAACAAACAAACAAACAAACATATTCTACACCTTCTAGACTTACTGAGAAGCGTTAAATGAAAGCTGAAATCTACCAAAACCATGTTGGTAGCTGAAATCTACCAATAGCAGAGGTCAAACTCAGCCTCATCTAGTGGTAACTATGCCATATAGAACATTGGAACTTCGAATGTAAGAGGAATAAATGGTAAAGAGCATGAATGAACAAATGAAATAAAAATCAGTATATTGTTGTCTATGAAACTAATGGGAAAGTTGTAATGAATCTGAAAGAACTTTTAGAATTGAGCTAATGAATATATTCAGGGTAATAAAAATGTAGAGTTAACTATGGATAAAAAGGATAAAATTATATGTCAAATTGTTTCAATTAGTATCTAGATAATTGTATGTACAGATCTATAGATTGATGATCATTATATGGTTTATATGCTGTGCCCCTGTGAATGATGACTGTGAATAAAATTATAGATGATTTGGGGGAGGGGGATGAAACATTCTGAATGAACAGCCTAACATGAATGTTACTCAGTTAGGTGGCACGAATGGATAGATGAGAATGAGAGAATGCAGAAAAGTAATTATGCCATTACAAGAGTTGAGTATAAAAAACTATAGTGAATATTTTGCTAATATATTCTTTAAACATAGGTCTATTAATTCATACATAAACAACACACACACGCACACACACTCACGACAAAGGAATGAATATTACTGTAAAAAGAAGATCTAATTGTTTAAAGTAATGAAATATGTCGTTAGTGAAACACAAGAGAGGAGTGATTCAGAATGTGAAACAAACTATTTGGTAGTATTAAGAGTTTTCTTGATTAGGAAAAAAGGGCACGAAAAAAAGGAAATGTGAAATAAATGAGGTGTAAAGAGTGTGCTTCTGTCCATTTTGTGGAAGTGAATGCAGTGGGAAATAAGGTACTTAAATATGTATAGCAAAACAAGAAGACTTACTGTAATGTTAAGTATGTACGGATGGGAATTAAATACAAAATGTTTTATTAGTACAAAAGATGTAAACTGAGGTGAGAGAAAAGCCATGAAGATCAGATCACTAAAGAAAGAATGAACACAGTGAGAAGGGAGGACCAAATATGCCATGATTGGATGGAGTTGAGGGATCTTTTGCAGAGTTGAGTATAAAGAACAAAAGCCAGTATATGAACATGGTAAGGACAACTGTGTTGATATAGTTTCAGTTATGTTTCTTTTTTCTTTTCTCATCTCATGCCTCAAGTTTTTCTACAGTAGATGCCAAGTATTTGAAATCCTTCAGAGATAAATAATCCACTGTTTGGCAAAAGACATAGTTCAGGCAGAGAACCTGGAGTAAATGGCTCTTTGCTAGATAGGCCTGTGGATAGAGAATTTATCTTTTGGTTTGTTTGTTTGTTTGTTTTGCTTGCAGTCCTTAAGGAAAGATAGTTGGTTCCTTCATGCTAAGAACCCAGATTTGCTGAAGAGAGGAGTGGTGAGGAGGAGGTTTATATTAGATATGTTGGCATCACATTTGAAAGATGGTGAATAGATTTCCCAAATAACTACATTAATTGAATTTTTTTGTTTTAAAATTTGAATTATTATGAGAAATGCATAATGGTTTTTTTCCTAAATGAAACTGATTTATATCTTACAGTTCTTTGAGGGTTAGTTTGCAGTATATTATTTAAGTGTTCTGTGATGCAGGATGTCTACAATATTTGCCAAAAACACTGAAAGTTTAAAATAATCAGTAACAGTAAAATGATTGAACTAATGAAAAAGCTGGCTTCTCATGTTTGTGTAGTTTGCATTTCTTGCTTGGTAACAGGAAATATACCCCTTTTTATTTCTTCTTAGGGAGGAAGATAAGAACATATTTGACTATTGCAGAGAAAACAACATTGACCATGTAACCAAAGCCATCCGATCAAAAAAAGTCGACGTGAACGCAAAAGATGACAAGGTATTGGGCCAGGGTGGGTTTAGTCACTAAGTCTGATATATGAGATTAATGTCTTTTAAAATCTTCCTTGAAGCTGCTGTATCTCTGTCCCAGTTTGGCCAGACACCTATGCAGATATAATTGTCCAGCTTTATCTATATATTTTATTTATATATCTTATTTTACTATTGTAACATTATGCAGCTTCTTAAAAATAAATCCATAATACATGATTGGATTTTGTCTTTCGAAATTGAGAATAGTTACAATTTACCTAATATACCTAATATTTTTTACCTAATATATTTTGATATGTAGTACAGAAAAGCCAAGTACCATTGTGCTTCCTCTTATTGACATAAAACATAATCCACCTGAATGTGGGTGTTTCCTACTTTGTTTGCATTGGTTGGTTATGCTAACCAGAATGGATGCCATTCATGTGAACATTCATATGTGAACCTTCTGGATTATTCCCCCCCACACCACCCTTATCTACCTGGTTAGCCATTTTAACTACATTTCATTTTAGATACATATAATGTAAACTAAGTTATAGCAATGGTGGAATTAATACACTGTTTTCTGGTATAAGGAATTTAAGTTTAGGATTTTGTGACAGTCCCAGATCTGCCTTTGGGGATAACATACCTTCAATTTAGTTTTTACTTCAAAATATAAGAAGGTTTGGATAGGGAAGGAGGGAGTAGAGTTATTCTAAGAAAGCAGAGTAAGGCTTGATATCACTCCATCATTCCCCTTCTACCAGACCCATTAAGATGATCCGCTCCAGGGAATAATATAATCTGATAGGTTCTTGAATCCTCTGGGGAACTCCAGAGTTAAAGAGGCCTCGATAATCTATTGAATTGGGAAAGAAAAAGAACATTTACGATCAATTTTTCAGTAGCCCAGTATAGTTATGTGAAGCCTGGCTTCATTCTGAGGTGCTCTGAACAATGTTGTAAAGCAGGACAACGACCAGAGCACTAGACCAGCATGGGGTTCAGATGGGCTTGCTGCTTGCGTACCTGGCTCCCTGCCGCGTGGCAGCAGCCCTGCCTGAGCTACTCGACGTGATAGCCACGGTGGCAGTTGATACACCCAGGCTTGTGGTCATGGGTGATTTCAACTTGCCATCCGTTGGTGAAACGTCTGGGATGGCTCGGGAGTTCATGGCTTCCATGACGGCCATGGACCTGACCCAGTTAGTTCATGGCCCCATTCACGGGGGGGGACATACTCTAGACTTGATTTTCGTCTCTGGCCAGTGGTTGAGTGATCTTGTTATAGGGGATATAGACATGGAACCCTTGTCATGGTCAGATCACTCACTCCTTCGTCTGGACCTTCGTACCGCTACACCCCGCCGCAGGGAGGCGCACCCAATTAGATGGGTCCGCCCCAGGCGCCTGATGGATCCTGATAGGTTCCAGACGGAGCTTGGGCCAATTCCCGATGATCTGGCACACGACTCGGCCAAAGACCTAGTAGCTGCCTGGGATTGGGCAGCTGGTGGGGCCTTGGATCGAGTCGTGCCTTTGCGGCCTCTGACCCGGTGTCGATCCCTTACGGCTCCTTGGTTCACCGAGGAGCTGAGGGAGATGAAACGCCAGAAAAGAGAGCGGTTGGAGGGCCAGTCGC
Organism: Arizona elegans; assembly: GCA_022577455.1. Lineage (NCBI taxonomy): Eukaryota > Metazoa > Chordata > Lepidosauria > Squamata > Colubridae > Arizona > Arizona elegans. The sequence goes on along the minus strand of JAKOOJ010000002.1, from coordinate 103,309,633 downwards.
GCTGAATCTGACCGAACACTGGTAAGGTCGCATATTAAGACCTACCTAGTGGCGATAAAGACGGCAAAGTTCAATTACTTTTCCGCCTCTATTGCATCATCAGGGAATCGTCCGGCAGCCCTGTTCAGGGTAACCCGCTCCCTGCTCCATCTGGGAGTGCGGGAGGATCCCTTGGAAGGCAGGGTGGAGGATTTCGGACAATACCTGTATGACAAAATCGCTCAGATCCGGGGGGACTTGGACTCTGACTGGGTAGATCAGGGCAGGGTGACGAGGAATAGTCTTGAGAATGTTATCTGGGAGGAGTTTGACGCTGTGACTCCCGATGATGTGGACAGGATTTTGGGGAGACTTAGTGCGGCCACATGTTTATTGGACCCGTGTCCCTCCTGGTTGGTACTGGCCTCCCGGGAGGTTACACGAGGCTGGCTCCAGGGTGTTATCAACGCTTCGTTGAGTGAGAGTCACTTCCCCGCGGCCTTGAAAGAGGCGGTGGTGAGGCCTCTCCTCAAGAAGCCGTCCCTGGATCCGGCAATATTGGCTAACTATCGTCCTGTCTCCAACCTTCGCTTTCTGGCGAAGGTTGTTGAGAGTGTGGTCGCGCGACAGTTTCCGCAATTCCTGGAGGAAACATCCTATCTGGATCCGTTCCAGTCTGGTTTCAGGCCTGGGCACAGCACGGAAACGGCATTGGTCGCATTGGTCGATGATCTCTGGAGGGCTCGGGACAGGGGTTGTTCCTCTGTTCTGGTCCTGTTAGACCTCTCAGCGGCTTTTGATACCATCGACCATGGTATCATGCTGCACCGGTTGGAAGAGTTGGGGATGGGGGGCACCGTGTTACGGTGGTTCTCCTCCTTTCTCTCCGACCGGTCGCAGTTCGTGTTGGCAGGGGGGCAGAGGTCGACCTCGAGGCCTCTTATATGTGAGTGCCTCAGGGGTCGGTCCTCTCGCCCCTCCTGTTCAACATTTATGTGAAGCCGCTGGGCGAGATCATCTGTGGCTTTGGGGTGAGATACCATCAGTACGCTGATGACACTCAGCTGTACATTTCCACCCCAGGCCACCCCAACGATGCCCTTGAAGTGATGTCCCAGTGCCTGGAGGCTGTACGGATCTGGATGGGGAGGAACAGACTCAAGCTCAACCCTTCCAAGACTGAGTGGCTGTGGTTCCCGGCATCCCGATATAGTCAGTTGACTCCATCACTGACTATTGGGGGCGAGTCTTTGGCCCCCACAGAGAGGGCTCGCAATCTGGGCGTCCTCCTGGATACGCAGCTGTCTTTGGAGGAACATCTGACGGCTGTAACCAGGGGGACCTTTTATCAGGTTCGCCTGATCCGCCAGTTGCGGCCCTTTCTTGATCGGGATTCCTTGTGCACAGTCACTCACGCCCTCGTGATCTCTCGCCTTGACTACTGTAACGCTCTCTACATGGGGCTCCCCTTGAAGAGCACCCGGAGGCTCCAACTGGTCCAGAACGCAGCAGCGCGGGTAGTGACGGGAGCAGCATGGCGCTCCCATGTAACACCGCTCCTGCGCGAGCTGCACTGGCTCCCGGTGGTCTTCCGGGTGCGCTTCAAGGTGTTGGTTCTCACCTTTAAAGCGCTCCATGGCATAGGGCCTAGCTATCTTCGAGACCGCCTGCTGCCACCGACGACCTCCCATTGACCCGTGCGCTCCCACAGAGAGGGCCTCCTCGGGGTGCCATCAGCCAAACAATGTAGGCTGGTGACCCCCAGGGGGAGGGCCTTCTCTGTGGGGGCACCTACCCTCTGGAATCAGCTGCCCCCAGAGATAAGGAGAATCCAGGACCTCAGTGCCTTCCGCCGTGCCCTTAAAACCTTCTTTTTCCAACAAGCCGGGCTGGCCTAACTCTTTTTAAATGTTTTTAATTGTTTTTTTGTTTTTGTTTATTGTTTTAATTAATGGGGCTAAATTTATACATATTTTTAACTGTATTTTAATATTTGTATTTGATGTTTTTATTTGCCTGTTCACCGCCCTGAGTCCTCAGGGAGAAGGGCGGTATACAAGTTCAAAAATAAAATAAAAAATAAATGGGATTTATCATATACAATATAGGTTTTGCCATATAACTTGCTAAACATTAGTGAGCGATATGCCTATCTGGCAGCCTTTATTATATTGTAACCTACACGGCTTCATCAGATAACTAGCAACACTTCTATAGGATAGCTAAAGGCTCACTATCATTAGTTCTAGAAAATCTGAAGCTCTTAAAGTAAATTCAAGTACATTAATGTCAATGCTACTTTTCTTGTAATTTATACTGAAGTATGTGTTGCATTATCTGATCTACTCATATGGGATCAGTTTCGTCTGAGAATGGAGATAGGGTGCAGTTATCTGTCCTATTATATGGTCTCTTGACCCTTCCCATTTTGGCTTATTCATACTAACTGAAAAAAGTTGAATACAGGTAGTCCTCGATTTATGACCACAATTGAGCAAAAATTCTGTTGCTAAGTGAGACAATGATTAAGTGAGTTTTGCCCCATTTTATGACCTTCCTTTGAGCACATCATTGCAGTTAAATGAGTAACATGATTGTTAAGTGCATCTGGCTTCCCCATTGACTTTGCTTGTCCAAAGGTCAGAAAAAGTGATCACATGACACTGCAACCATCATAAATATGAACCAGTTGCCAAGCATCTGAATTTTGATCAATGACCGTTGGGATGCTGCAAAGGTTGTAAGTGTGAAAGCCGGTCATAAGTCCCTATTTTTAATGCCATTGTAACTTTGAATGGTCATTAAATGAATGATTGTAAGTCAAGGATAGGTGTGTATGTAATTGGTGCCACCTTTAAAGGAAGTAACAGTTTGTCATTTCTCAAAAAACACTCTCTGGATCCAGATTACTCCAACCAGCACATGTCATAATTAGCCTTTTTTGTGGCAAAGTGTTTTTAAGGTGATGTATGTAACCACAAGTGTATCAATCCTTTTCAATAAAGGTTGAAAATGAGACAGAATATGCTATTGTTACCTTAATAGATGACCTCTGGAAGGAAAGAAAAAGATCTCCGGTTTTTTTTATACCACTGAATTTACTCCTGAACCATTTTCATTAAGTAGCAGTATCATATATTACAGTAGCTCAGCTTCTACTTAATATTAATCTCAGTCAACTTTTGAGGGATGAGCTGCACTACTTGTTGTTGTTAGTTGCGAAGTCTTGTCCAACCCATCACAACCCCATGGACAATGTTCCTCCAGGCCTTCCTGTCCTCTACCATCCTCTGGAGTCCATTTAAGCTCACGCCTACTGCTTCAATAACTCCATCCAGCCACCTCGTTCTCTGTCGTCCCCTTCTTCTTTTGCCCTCAGTCTTTTCCAGCATTAGGCTTTTCTCCAGTGAGAACCTGTACTACTTGTAGATAAGACTTCTGCCACTCTTGCATGTTCAAAGTGGGAATGAGAAGGTGAATGTACAAAGTAGTGAACATCCTGGATGTGTTCAGCAGGGTAGTGGCAGACTTGATCATTTGACCTGGCCATCTTAAATAATTACCATCATGTCTCTAGGCCTCTATTTCTAGGAAGGCAGAAGAGGAGGTGATGTTATGGAGCAGTTACAGAGAGCTCTGTTTAAAGAAGTTGTCTAAATCTCTTACACGTGGGATTCAGATCTAGACAGAAAACTGTATTGGCTGTTGTTGTGGATTACTTGTGGAGGCACCTGGACCTTGTCTGGTCTTGTTGATTATCATAGTGACGTTCTGTCTTATCAATCATGATTACCTTTTAAACTGTTTGGGAGGGTTGAGGACTTTATTTATTTGTTTGTTTGTTTGTTCGATTTATATGCTGCCCTTCTCCAGAGACTCAGAGTGGCTTACAATGTGTTAAGCAATAGCCTTCATACTTTTTGTATATACCTGCCTAGTAGGGCTTTCGCCCCCCCCCCCCAAAGCGGTGTTCTTTTTTATACAAAGTCAGCTATTCCGCATGAGCAGTTCCAATTCATGTTGGTGAGGAAGGAAAAGTCATGCCCTTGAGCACTATAGACAGCTGGTGTTCTTAACTTTAGTAGGAATTCAATAATCACCAGAGCTACATAATCAACAACGAAATAAGAGTCTAGAGCGGTGATGGCGAAACTAAGGCACACTTGCCAGAGGTGGCACGCAGAGCCTTTTCTGTGGGTACGTGTTGCTGCACCCTGAGACATTGGCCCAACCTAGCCGTGGCCAACAGCAAGCTCGCTAACATGAGGGCTGGCAGGATAGGAATGGGATCCAGGAAGATGATACTATGGAAAGGAGGAGCGATCACGAACTGCTGCTGAGGAATGAGCACGAACTGCGGCGGCGGCTCCCTCCTCCTTCTCCTCACGCAACCCCCTGGCCAGCTGTTGCGGGGCCGGGAGGGCATGCACAAGTGGGGATATTCTCCTCAAGTGAGTGGCCGATCTTGGGCAAAGTGCAGCGAAAGTGCGTGCGATAGGCGAGTTTACAGCTGATGGGCAAACATCTTTGGCAAAGGTGCTTCAGCTTTTTCCAAGCCTGATCCCCGGGATGAGTGTGTGAGGTTCGGTGTGGCCAGCCCCCTTTTACTCCTCCAGTTGAGCGGTGCTGCTGGCGGCGTTGAAGTATGATGGCTGGTCGTGGAATCAGAATCGGCTGGGTGCAGGAACCAATGCTGTCTGTGGTCCTGGTGCACTGCTTGCTTGCATGTGCCAGCCTTACCGTCTGAAGGCTAAACAAATCCTTCAACTGAGCAAGGAAGCATTGCGGGGCCAGGCCCTTCACACTCACATCCAGTCCGCCGGAGTTTGCTGCGCTGGGGCAGGAATGAGACCCTGTCCCATTGAGCCTGCTGCCACTTGGGCAAGGAGGACAATGACGAAGACAAGGAGAAAAATGGTGAGGCTTTGCGCCAGCCAGCATGGAGCAGGTCAGACGGGGCTGGCTGGTTGGGGAGGGGAAAATCATGGTGCTTAGTTGGCTGCCACCGCCAGCACCTTACATGCCCCGAATGAAGCTGGAATTCACCGTGCCAGTGGAGAAATGAGAGACCCTGCTGTCCCACAGGGCCTGCTGCTGTTTGAGTGGGGAGGATAAGGAGAAAAATGGCTGCTCAGTTGGCTCTTCCCCCACTCCCACCCCCCACCGTTGCCAGCAGCTTGAGTGCCCCAACTAAAGCAGGGATCGCACACTCTTTCACACACACACACACACACACACACACACACACACACAGAGTTTGGAGAGTCCCCCTCCTCTCTCTCTGTCTCGCTGCGGCGGCAGTTGCCTGGCTGGCAGGGTGCTCAGGTAACCCAGTGCAGGGCATTGGGGGGCAGCTCCACACACCCTTGCCTTGCTTCATACTCAACACCCCCCACCCCCCACCTCGCTGCTCAGGTGTTGCTCACGCCATTGCCAGCAGTTTGGGTGCCCTGGCTAAATTACGGATCACGCTCTCTCCCATACACACACATGCACGCACACACAATTGGATTGCTCTCTTGCACTCTTCCCCCCCTCCCTCTCTCATTTGCCTGCAAGCTTGCTCTGTGGGACAACGGGGTCTAATTAAGTAGTTAAGTAGAAAGCAGGGTGGATAAAAATCAATGATTTATTTAAAAAAATAAAAAAAAATCAGATTATTTTATTTAAATCGGATTTTTTAAAATAAAATGCTTTTTGAGGAAAATATATTACCATCCAAAGGTTATTCCATCATGAAATAAAGATTAGTTTTTTAATTATGTAGAATAAGGCTGTATATGTTTAATTTTTTTGGTAAATAAATTCCATTAATCCATTCACAATGTCATGCTCTCCCAGAGGTTTTTGTAAGATTATTGGGCAGTTTCTCTGCCTACAAGATATTATCACAGATGCATGGTTTACTTTTGCAGTTCTCAAAACTGAATTTGACTTAGCAGAGATCACATGCCTCTTCTTCACAGCAAAAATGTTATAACATGAACAGAGTTGAGAAAAAGACCTTAATCCTATTGTTCTACAAACCTATGAATACAGAATCAACCCCTTCAGTGCTAAGTTTTTTTTTTGTTTTTTTTTTTTAATTTGATTTATATGCCGCCCTTCTCCGAAGACTCAGGGCGGCTTACAATGTGCTCAGCAAGTTTCAAGAAGTTCAGTGAATAGAATAGAAACAATATTTTTCTGATCGTTTGGAGTAGAATAGATCTGCAGAAGAAGAAAGTGAAACTAAATGTGAGGAGGAAGGGGCAAGCAGACAAGCAGTACAAAATGAAAGTGAAACTTTCTGAGCACAATACTGCACGGCCACAGACAGACAAGTCTTTGGATCTTTTTGTGTGTATGACCTGAGGTTTATCACATTCTTTCCTTGGAGGAAAAAACCTATAATGGCAGCAGGCCGTAAAAGAGACCCAGTTTGGCAATATTTTAATGAAGTTCCTTTACCTATCGGTAAGGCAGGCATGCGTGCAAACTGCAAACACTGCAACAAAGAAATGCAAGGCCTGGTGGCCCAAATGAGGCAATATCATGAGAAGTGCTGTGATGAAGATGACCAAAGAAACACATTTGAACAGGCAGGATCTTCAGGTTGGTAAACATTTTTATTGACTCATATTTCTAAAGACTGCCTTGATCTGTCATGTTTGAGCAAAATTATATTTCTTATTATTACTGCATGTTACTGTCATTTGGTACAGTTAGGAAGAAAAGCAAATATTCCTTTTGGGGCAGTGCTGTGTACAATAAGCAGAAATTGTATAAACAATAAAATAACAGCATTGACTTTTTTGTTTAGGGGAATTCATGGATTCTGGAAACTATCCACCTTCAGGATCACCATCCTCCTGTTCTACAGTTTCAGAGTTATCCATCCAGGATAGTGCTTCATTATCATCATCATCAGACACCCACAGCCACATATCACTATCACCTAAAAGAAAGAAAAAACCCTTCCCTCCTGGAACCACCATAGATAAGTTTGTGATAAAAACTAGCAGATTAGAAAAAGAGTTAATTGATGAAAAAATTGCCCAGTTTGTTTATGGAACGAACTCTTCTTTCCGTCTGACTGAGAATCCACATTTCATTAATATGGTTCAGTCACTGAGACGAGGATACAGTCCACCCAGCAGAGCAGATGTTGCAGGGAAACTGCTGGATAAAGTGTATGACAGAGAAATGGAGCAATGTGCAACAGGTCTGGAGGGTAGAATTGTTAACCTAAGTATTGATGGGTGGAGTAATGTCCACAATGATCCTATTGTATGTGCTTGTATAACAAGAAGAAGGGAAAGTCTTCCTTGCACAAACAATTGATACGTCAGGAAATGCACCCACAGCAGAATACTTACAAGAAGTGGCAGTAAAAGCTATAATAACATGTGAATAAAAATTCAAATATCTAGTATGCAGTTTGGTCACAGACAATGCTGCAAATGTATCCAAGATGAGAAGAAATTTAGAAGAGCAGGAAGGGAATACAAAGCTAATAACAAATGGTTGCAGTGCTCATTTGCTGCACCTCTTAGCCAAAGACTTAAGTGTTCCAGAAATAAAGACTAATGTTGTTGAAATTGCTAAATACTTCGTAACAATCATTTTGCTGCAGCAGCTCTGAAAAGGATGGGTGGAACCAAGCTAACGCTCCCACAAGATGTTAGATGGAACTCTGTGGTGGACTGTTTTGAGCAGTATATCAAGAACTGGCCTGTTCTGATGACAGTTTGTGAAGAAAATCGAGATCAAATAGATGGCACTGTCACAGCCAAAATCCTCAACATTGGGCTTAAGAGAAATGTTGAACATATGCTGAGCATCCTGAAACCCATCTCTGAAGCTTTAAACAAAATACAGAAAAATAGCTGTTTTATTGCTGATGCTGTTAAAATTTGGAAGGAACTGAGTGAACACTTAAAAACAGAACTACACATGGACAGAATTAAATTACAAGCATTAAAAAAACGAATGGGACAAGTACTGTCTCCAGCTCATTTTTTGGCAAGTATTGTCAATATCCAGTATCAGGGTCAAAACTTAAGTGCTGAGGAAGAGGAGTTAGCTATGACATAGGCATCCAGCAATCATCCATCTGTAATGCCAACTATAATAAACTTCAAAGCTAAGGGGGAACCATTCAAGAAATATATGTTTGCTGAGATATTTTAAAGAAAGCCACACCAGTGAAGTCACTTAAGCACTTGGATTTAGAGACTGTTCAAGTAATGATTTCACTTTTAACAGCAGTAGCTTCTTCTGCAGGCATTGAAAGAATATTCTCTTCCTTTGGACTCATTCATTCTAAATTGAGAAATCGTTTGGGACCCGATAAAGCAGGAAAGCTTGTTTTTCTTTTCCAGATTATGAACAAAGAAGAAGATGAAGATGACGAGTGAGCTACAGAGGACAGTATTTAAGTTTTTCATGTGTAGGCTGGGCTGACAGTCTGAGTTTCTTAAAATATATATATTTTGTTTAGCCAAATTAGTTAACAAACATGGATGTTTGTTTAAGCAAATAACAGATGCTGTAATGTTATTGTTTCAGTTGAATAAATCTATTTAAATTGTTATTATTAAGGTAATGATTATTTTTCTCCTTCCTAAGTACAACAGAAAAGTTGTCCAAATATCAATGATTAACCTATTAAACTGGGGATAAAAAAACTAATATGAAAAGTTGTTATTCTAAAAATCTTCATCTACTTGCATATTAAAGTTATACCAGCAAGAATTAGTCTTTATGTAGAAAACTATGATTTAAATCAAGCCTTACTGACTAGTGATTTAAATCGTGATTTAAATCAGTTTGATTTAAATCAAATCCACCCTGGTGGAAAGTAGTTGGGGGGAGGGGAGGAGCAGGAGCAAACACTGTTCGCGCCAAGAATACAAGTTTCTGGGACCCTGACTCTGCAAAAGAGGATCTTTTAATCCTCTACGTGATATTATAGCACCCAGGAGTGTCCATTCTTGGCATGAAAAGCATTTCCCAGCCAACTCTCCTCTCCCTTCCTCAAAGGCAAAGAAACAGAGAAACAAGAGAGGAGACAGATGTTTGCAAGGTAAGTGAGTCCTTGTGGCAGAAAGGGGGGGGGGGAGAAGCATGAAATATCATAGTGGGTTGGGGAGGCCTTGAGGGCCTGTTCTATCACTAGTCCCATCCCATCCCCCCATGGCCTTCCACCCCCACCCCCACCCCCGAGATACTTCATGTGCACATTGGTATTCTTGAATTGTGAGCTCTTAGGAAAGTATCCCCTCCTTGTGTGTTGCAAACAGCTATTTCCAGTGCGGAAAACAGGAGAAAGCAAATGGGGAAAAATAGTTGCTATATTTCCAGTCTGAATTAGACCATGGCAGGGTCCCTACAGGAAAGCCCTTTTAAGGAATTTTTTTTTTTATTTGATTTATATGCCGCCCTTCTCCGGAGACTCAGGGCGGCTTACAATGCATTAAGCAATAGCCTTCATACTTTTGTATATTTATACAAAGTCAGCTTATTGCCCCCACAAACTGGGTCCTCAATTTACCTACCTTAGAAAGGATGGAAGGCTGAGTCAACCTTGAGCCTGGTGAGATTCGAATTTACAGTAATTGCAGGCAGCTGGTGTTAATCACAATGCTTTTAGTCTGCTGAGCCACCAGGCCCTTAGGATTATGTATTAATAGAAAAGCAATTAACTTACCTCTGTTCTTAAATGCTAAAGCTGTTGCACCTAAAAAACAGGAACTCTGATCACCTATCAGAACCATCATTTTGACAGTTTTGCTGTACTGTAGTCTGTGGACACCCCCATGAAATGCAAGCATGGGATAAACTGAGCCTGGTTTGTTCTCAGTCTTTTAAGTGGCCACAAACTGCTAGCAAAAGTGGCATTTGATCATAAGGCGAGGAGGCATCAAGAAATGTTTCCCCTTTTGCATTTGAGCATCCAAGAAGGGACAGGATAGACAAAGAAAAAGGAGGTAAGAGGGGAAGGAAGAAGAACGGAAGGAAGGAGATTATAATGAGAGAGAATGAGGGTCTGAGGTAAATCCTGCCTTAGGACTTGACCACCAGCAACCCTGTTGCCTTTTGCCATCCCCTTGTCCCCTCCTCCTGACTTCTCCTGGTAGTCTCCCATCTATCACTGAAGATGTTTTGGTTACAAAGCCAGGTGTCCTCATAAGGAGAGGGAGGCTCCCTCTGACCCACATACTTTGCTCTCCTGCACACACCACGAGCAACCTGGCCAAGGAGAGCAAGCACAGCAGCAGTGGGAGCTGGCCATGCCCACCACGCCCACGCCCACCACGGCCCCTGAAGTCAACCACAATCCTGATGCAACCCTCATTGAAATTGAGTTTGACATCCCTGGACTAACAGAAGACCTGAGTGCTGCATGTGTTGCTCTCAAACTTACAAAGTATGAGCCAAGGTTAGAAAAACTATCAACGTGCATACAACAGCAAAAGTCACATTAATCAAAAGCATACCAAATGCAAACTTTTACCTTTCAATAAAAAGTTGTTTGATTCATTGAAACCTCTGTTATTGTGGGTTTTTTTTCAGTGAAAAGACATCAATCACGTATGAGTTGTTTTTTTCCAAACTAAAACCTCATTATTCAGGTTAAATTGCTGTGTTGGCACTTCACAATAAATAAGTGGGTTTCAGTTTGGGCACTCGTTCTCTAAAAGGTTTGCCATCACTGGTCTAAAGCTTATACAGTATCAGAGCAGTTCTGTAAGATTGCCTTTTCGTTTTGAATTCTTCCATTCTGTTTTAGCACTGTATTATTGTGGTAAGCTAAAATATTGCTACTTTGATAGGCCCTGGCTTTCAACCTCCATGTAACTTATTTAAGAGGTTCTGTGATTTTTTTAATTTCAGTTTGTGTGTATGTAGCAATTTTTGTTCTTGTCATGCCATGCTGCTAAGAAGGAAAAGTTTAACAATGCTGTGTATTCAAGTTAGTATTCTTCTTGTGTTCTATGTGCATAGAAGCTGAACTAAACACAGGGAAATAAATTCATTTAAAGAAACACCAAATAGGATGTCATTCAATTATCTTTTGCTTTGCAACAGTCACCTGCACTAATAATTCTGTAGCAGTGTTAACTTAAATACTTGGAATGGAGTTAGCGAAATCCCATTTTTAAAACCCAAGAGATGCTTGAAGAGCACATTTCTGTGGCACATTTGTATTTATGGTCAGACAAAAATAAAATCTGTCCGACATGTTGGCTTCCCGCTTATCGTCATACTGCCTGCTTGTTCTGCTCTTGGTCTGCAGCATGTGTAGTCTCCCAATACATTGTTTCGTAGCAAACAGATGAAGTGCTTACACATTCATAGACTGAGACGCCACAAATTCAGTTGGGTTCTCTTGTAGCACTGAGCAGATTTCTGTCCTTTGAGCCATGACATTCCCGGCTGGAGTTCTGAATGCTGATGACATGGCCTTTTATTATTAATCAGGAATTCAAATAAAATTAATTTGTTGAAAGCAGAGGAAAGAGTTTAAAATTCAAAGCTAGAAGCCTTCATCCTGCATGAAGTGAACTGAAACTTCTCAATGCTTAAGGAGCTTCTGAAGTGCCATTGACTCTATTAGTACTATTAGAGGGCAAAGATATTTTAGCTACAGAAGAGAAATTTGTTTGAATTATAAATGAAGATTTGACACATGATCAGTTTTAATTCTCAAATCTCTACAGTAGTTAAAGTCATTGCATGGAATATATACAAATTTCCAGCCAGCATATTTGCTTCTGAAAAATAGTTCTTGGTCAGGTAGTAGTATTATTTCTTTAGCTTAATAATTATGCTTCTTCTTTGACTGCGATTTTATAATTTTTAGATTATTGCAGTAGTTTATTGCAGTAAAAATAACTCTTATGACGTTATTATTTAAGTATATTTATGCAGTTTAAAAGTATGCAAGTAACCATTTTCTCAAACAAGGTTTACAGGAATATTTCATTTTAGAGATGAAACTGGTATGCTAGTACACCTAAGAATATTTTGATTTTTACAGTTGTGTGAAAACAATGAAAATAGGAATGATAAATATTGCAGTAAATAAACTGTTTCCTATATGAGAAGCATATCAAATTTTAAGACAGCAGACTATTTCCTAGCCTTCACATATGCTTTAAAAATGTTTTAATCACAGTACTTTAGAAAAACACTTCCATTCTAAGATTTCCAAGTTTTCAGGTTGGGTTTTCAATAACTTTTATGAAAAATTTAAACTACAACATTAAAAGATAATACAAACCCAAAAAAGAAAATAGAAGGTAAAAGGTGCAAAAAAGCAAAAAAGAAAAGAAAAAATAGAAAAAAGAAAAAAAAAACTAAGAAAGCAACTTCCCACTCTCATCACAATAAATATAAACAACTTCACTGTATCTGGTTGTCTTCTCTTGATTAACAGTTATAAATCTTTTCTTCTCCTAACTTGATTCTTAACTGTAGGCAAGTCCAATAAGCAGTGTTCTTTTTCCAATCCAGATCTCAAGCAAAAAATTTCCAATAGATCCCTAAAATAATAATATTACTTAAAAATATAAAAGTCATTGTTCTATATATTAACTCTTAGGCACAAGCAAATCCAAGATACAATATTTTTCCAGTCCAGATGTCAACAATTCTAGAAGGAACTACCCATAATAAGTGAACTTTGTGTTTTTTCCTTTTGTGGAAAATAATTTTATTTTTTAATCTATTCAAATGATTATTGGCCCTTGTCTTGATTTTATTCAAAACTTTAACAAACCTCTTTTGCAAGACCAGTAAGAACAAATTATTCCAATTGATCTCTGCAATTGGCATCTTTATTTCCTTCTTAATTTTTAAAACTTAATTTTGTTTTATTTTATCTACTAGGAAATTCTTACATTGTTCTCCACACTTAAGTGAGAAAAGTTTCATTTGAAATCTTTTTCTGTAATAGCTTCTTCTGGGAACAGGCCTTCATAAGAACACACAGCATAACTGGCATTGTTGATTCAAGATCCTGATATAATTCCTCAAAAATATCTCTGAACATCATTATAAATTACTTACCTTCCAATAATATTTTTTCTTTTTCATAAAAATGCATTTATTCTTTAAAATTAATTTCAAGATCTTTGTATTCACAATCTCATATTTCAACATTTTCTCTGAGCCTTTAATTTATTTCTTTGTATAGTCAAATTAATTCACTTTCTAAAGCCAAAACCGTATCTTGTTTTTGCGGTTTATTTTAAATTCTTAAAGATTATAAAGATACAGATTCATTTTCTTATATTAAGGATTAAAGACACTCACCCAGTGTTTTCAACTCTGTCATTTTGAAGGTGTCTAACTTATTTATAGCAATTAATATGCAATTTCCTAAGGTGGTTAGAAAAGAGTTGAACTTAGTGTCCTTTAAAGACTCCAACTATGGTTGGAACCATAATGGTAAATTCCCTCATCTCCTAGTTTTCTCACCCTCGGAAGACTGTGGCCTTCTCATAAGGAGCAACCATATGGAGCACAGTGTGCTCCAAAACTCACATACTCTCTTTTTCTAGAGAAGATCAAAGGAGCCAATCTTCTCCTCAGCTCCTTTCTTGGCTACAACCATCAGCTCTGCTTTTGTAGAGTCATCTTCATTCCACCATGTTCCTGAACAAGTCCATTTGTTTGTTTTTTATTTTTCTCCATATACATCCTCCATCCTCAATCCAAATAAATAAATAAATCCACAGTTTAGTGCATCATGATAATTGAATTCAAAAATGACAGTAGCATTTTTTTAACCATTTGAGACTTTCATTTATCTTGCCTATTGTCTTCTCTTTCTCTCTGAATTAAGATGAATTCCTAGATATTTTGTTTGTCTTGATTCACATACATTTTTAAGAGGGCAGTACAATTCCTAGCTTTCCCATTTGCTTTGTTTTGACAAGGTCTGTGACATTCAGCAAAGCAAAATTTATGTGCTGTTTACCTGATAAACTGCTACAGAAGCTGGCCAACCTGGCAACAGCTAACTAAACTGTGGGGTAGAAGATTTAGTAGCAGAGTCATTGAACAGACATTAGATTTATGCATTTTTATTCAGATCTTTCAAAGTTTAAGAAGTATCCTTCTGACTTTGTTAAAATGTATTATGTGGGCAGGAAAATAACACACAAATATGCATCTGGAATATATTTCGGACAGGCTTTTATATACACTGTAATTTCATTTAAAAAGTAAGAATAAAAACCATTAAATTTAGATTGATGTCAGCTTCCTATTAACTTTTTTTAAGGTTTCAAGTTTTAAGATTCTGATAATAGACTATCAACTTTCCAATAGTTAGTAAAAGTTTGGGTTAGTAAAAGTTCGTATTTCAGTGCCTGAAGACGACCTCGTCATTTTCTATGATTTACAAGCTTAGATAAAACTGCTCAGTTTATATCATTTGTATCAACCTCAGACACCAGTTTTCTTGAAGCAGAATTTGGATTACTTTAAATACTACCCTCATTGAGGCATGTTGAAAATTAAAATGAGAGAAAATATTACTATAACTGAAAAGTAAAATTAGTAAAAATAATTTATGGTCATAATAACTAACAACTGTAATTTATAGTTTAAGTGAGTGGGGACTGTCTAATGGCAATTCCTTCTTGGAATTTAGTGAATATTAAGAACTCTTACAATTTAGGCCAGAAATTATCTATATTGATCAGCTTGTAAAATGTTGACTTTAAATATTAGAATATTGCAAGTGATTAATCTAATTTGCAGTATGAATTCAGAAAATGTCAAACAAATACTTTCCATACAGTATTTTTTTTAAGTTGCTATTTGTCAAAATGTTAGTGTTGTGAAAAAATAAATTTTTATCTGAGGAGTTTGGAAATCTGTGGATATGTAATGTAATTTGAAACTTATTCTTCTGGGTATAAGTCCCTTGAAAACAACTTTAATACAGAGATCGTTCTTTGTAATTACGAAGGTTAATATTTGAAATATTTCTTCAGTGAAATGACTCTGGGCTATGCTATCTGCCAACTTGTTAAAACTTTTTTTTGTCTTAAATGCAAATGTATATAGACATTCAGGAAGAATGTGTTTTGTTGACGTTTCTATATGTGTTTGCAAGATCAAAAAACAAAACTTAATATGCCAAATGTTTCTTTATGACAGATTGCATCTAAAAAAGACAGAGGGCCAAAGCTAGGGATAAAAAAAGTGAATTACAATTTACCTGTGTTGGCTGTAAACAATACATTGTAGTGTATGTGTGAATTATGTTTCACAATCTGTCTCCTTGATTTTTTCCCCAAGATCATTAGTGAGCAATTTTAGTAATGACGTTAGAAGGTTTGTATATGAATCTTCAATCTTGGTACTTGAGTTAAAAATACATTCTTAAGTTTTTATGAAGAGAGATAGCTTACAGAAAATAAATCCTCACATAAAATGCCCAATGTTTTTAGTTATTAAAATATTGGGAATTTATACAGGAATGGAAGGCCAAAAAGGGGAAAAAAAAGAAAAGCGGGAAGACTAGGGATTGGGGAAACTGCTATATGGAAGTACATCCATACAGTATCATTATCAAGGTGGTTTTATACGCAAAAACTCAAGCCAGACCTTTAATTACTTATACTTAATCATTAAATATACTATTTAATAGAATCAGTCTCCAGATTGAACTATAAATGTCTCTGAAAGTAAAAGTCTGAATTATTCACTGATTAAAATTTAAATAAGTATTCATTGACTGGATGAAATGTAAATAGGTTAGAGTCCTGACAAAAATGTAGTACTCTGGAATGTTCCAACTGAGTTTCTACATAGGCACATAAACCATGTATGTACTTTCACAGATGATCATTTGAAGAACCACAGATACTGTTAAATTTGTGTATGTTAAATGTGATATTGACGCAGTTTATATCATGGTGAGTGAGGCTGGAGATAGTAGCCAAAGCAGTGGTGAAATGTAAAAATTTGTTACTACTGGTTCTGTGGGGTGCTTGGGGGAATGTGACTGGGTGGGCGTGGTTTTTTTTTTTTACTTTTAAAAACATTTTTTCTACAACCTCTTCAGCCGAAGGGTTGTAAAAAAATGCTTTCAAAAGCCTCTGACAATCCCAGCTGAGCTGCGCGATCATCAGAGGCTTTTTTTTTTAACTTTTAAAAGCATTTTTTTTGGCCGAAGAGGTTGTAGAAAAAATGGTTTTAAATTTTTTTAAAAAGCCTCTGATGATTGTGCGGCTCAACTGGGCATGGGGGAGGGGGCGGGCAGAGATTTTTGCTACCGGTTATCCAAACCACCCACCTCCCTCACTACCGGATTGGAGGATCCGGTCTGAACCGGGAGTATTTCACCCCTGAGCCAAAACCCCTTTTATCCAGTGTGTTCTGTCCCCCCTCCTCACACAGGCAAACGTAATACCAAGCACGCCTGCCAATATTTTATTAGGTAAACAGATTAGAATTCTTGGCAGACCAGGGTTTTGGCAGCAAACTGCCGAATGCCTGCCAAGACAGGTTTCACTCCCATAAAGCAGAAGAGGACTTATCTTTAGTCTGTTCCAGGAGCAACAAATTATCCACGAGACAAGAGTTTAGTCAATGTTCAGTCCAAAATATATCCAAGCCGAATTTCAGAGATCATGGTGTGACTTGCAGGGTTTAACTTTGTCCATCACAAAGCCTGAAGAGCAATCTCACCCACTTTTATTCCTGGTGGGGCGTGGCTCCGTGACTCAGCTCAATCTCTGGCCCTCCCACGCCTCTTCCGTTGCTGCGCACGCTTCTCCCTCCAACGCTGCCTGGGATCAAGCCAGGATTCATCCTCCTCGCTCCCTATCAATTGGTGCTCCGATATGCCTTCCTCCTGGCACATCCCAGGCTGTTCCTCGTGGCCTTCAGATGGAACCTGAGGCATTGCTAGAAAGGAGGGTCCTGGAGAGGGAGGCCTTGTCATCCCCATCACCTTCTGAATCCTCTTCCTCTGTTAGGACAGGCTTGGGAGTCGGGGTCACAACATTGTGTTTGGAGGTTATTTTACAGTGATAAGTTAATAAATATCACAAGGAAAGTTTTCAAAAGGATTTCATAGTCCCCTGATTCTTGAGGATTATTTGTTTTCCAGCATCTAGCTGAATTGCACAGTGAGATCATAGAGAGGGAAGATATTTTAGTCCATCCTCCTTGAGCGATGTAATATAACAGGTTTGTCAAGAAGGAATCTGGCAGTAGCTGATGAATAAAATGAAGCATCATGGGTAGTGTAGAGTACTTCTCTTTTCTTCTATATAGAATAGGATTAGTAAATGTCACTCTAGGTGTCCTTATATATTTCAGGTTTGGCTTTTTTCATCATAATTTGGAAGAAGGGAATCAAAAGTGAAATAATCAAAATTGCAAATAAATATATTAGCTACTGGTATGATATAACATTTTTCTTCAAATTTGCTAATTTTCAGTATATTGTGGGCCCTCTACTAATTCATTTTGCTGAATAGAATAAATGTGATGGCCATTGCTTAAGTTGCGAACCAGCCAAAAAATAAACTCAGGAGGAAGTGGAGGAGACAATACTGGAGAATAGTTAAGCCAAACTGTGAACCAGTTAAATAAATAGAGATAGAAATGGCGGAAAACACTGTTGGGAAATAGCTATTTAAATTATGAATCAGTTAAATATTAGACTTTAAAATAAAGTATTTTGGGAGTGACAAATTTTAGATGGAAATGTTGATTGATTTAGAAACAAGAGAGGAAGAAAATATTCTTTGTCAAGATTATGGATACTAGTTGCCATTTAAAAGAGGTACAATATAGACTCGATGTAATGGGTCTTAGAAATGAGGAATATATATGATATATTGATTGTTAAAATGACAAAGATTTGGAATGATGTTTATTTGGAAATAATTGTTTAGAATTTAGGGTGACATAGTAGAATGTTCAAAATCTAAATGTTTAGAATAAGATTTCTTTTTTTTTCTTTTTTTTAAAGAGGTAAATGGATAAAATTTGAAACAAAATTGGTTGAGGGAATGTGAGTAATTGTACTTACTTTACACCGGATCAAATCCTTGCTCTAAAAAGATGTATTTTATGTTTTATGTTTAAAAAAAAAAAAAACCTTTTCAAAAAAAATTGCAAATAAATATATCAGCTACTGGTATGATATAACATTTTTCTTCAAATTTGCCAATTTTCAGTATATTGTGGACCCTCTACTAATTCATTTTGCTGAATAGAATAAATGTGATGGCCATTGCTTTTTGGTCCTGCTTGTAACTTTCAAGCACTCTTTTCAGGCTGATGCTGGTAATACATTTCTGATTTATATAGACATTTCAGTAAAAAAAAAGTTGTGCTGTTAGCATGAATGTATAATGTTGATATATGATCTATTACCAAATTTTAACTAACTTTTTCTCCTTTGCTTGATATTTTAGGGTAGAGCTTTGCTGCATTGGGCATGTGATAGAGGACATAAAGAACTTGCTACAGTACTTCTCCAACACACTGCTGATATCAATAGCCAGGTATGAGCTGAAGCTACAATGAATGTGTTCACCTTCTATATTTTGGAGTAAAGAAATTACAGTAGATCATTTTCAGTAGCACTATTAGAGTTCATACAGAACATTTTTTAAGTGACATGGTTTGAAAACAGTAGTGACAAGAAAAGGATTATTTAACTCTTTTCTTCTCACACTTCTGGAATAGGAATTCTGCTTTCCTACTGGTATATTAATGTGGGGAGACATGGACAGTGACTGCTTCTTTATTTTGGTGGTGAAAAAAGCAGGTTGAAAAATGTACTCTTATGTGAGCAGGCAGAAAACAGTAAACAGCACCTTTCCTGGAATGAGTTGAAATAATAGTGAATTGGAATTGAAGACTTCGAGAAACAAGTCAGAAGGTTTGATTGGTGAAAGCACTGGCTGTTATGAAATAGCACAGCAGATGTAGGAGAAGGGGTGGCAGAGCCTGGGGTGGAGTCAAAAGAGGAATCAGCCCTACAAGTGGTCTAAGTCCAACCCTCTTGAATTCCATTATCTTGTGGCCAAAATAGTGCTGACCTTTCATTGACTAGATTTCTGCACATAAGCATGAGCAATAAATTAATTTAATTGGAACTTAACATTTGGCCCTGATGTTTTGTGCCTGACAGCATATCACTAGGTAGATTGAAAACCGAAGAACAAAGCTATGATGAAAAATGAGTGAATAAATGAATGAAAATAATAAATAGAAAACAAAAGGGAAAGTTTGTTTAAAATATTTTTTCTCCACCTATGAGGAGTAGAGGCCTAAAGCTGCTGCAGAAGGAGAACTATTCCATAATTACAGGCAACATGTTTATGTTAATATGGAAAAGAAGGAAGATTTCTAGTAGAGGTATATCTGACATTCATCAGGAGCTCTTGTTAGGAACCATACTCCTGAACATATACAGAATGCTGAAAGAATACTGAATACGTAAGACACAACATGGCTCATTCAAAAAGAAAAATGTTTGAAATATAATTTTTTTATATTCCAGAGTCTGGGCTTAGCCCAACAATCACTCAGTGACTATACCGTGTTTCCCCATAAATAAGATCCTGTCTTATATCTTTTTGAACCCCGAAATAAGCGCTTGGCCTTATTTTTGGGGAGGTCTTATTATTTTGGGGCGCATGGAGCAAGATGGGGATCTCTTGCCATCTTACCTGATTTCCAGCTCTGTGTTTAAATATTTTCAGGGAGGGCTTCTTTTCGGGGGGAGGCTTATTTTAGCACATGCGCTCAAAAGCCTGATTGGGCTTATTATCAGGGGATGTCTTATTTTTGGGGAAACAGGGTACATTATATTAAATATAATTTTAAAGAGAGAGAAGTATAAGAGAAAAAAAGATGGGAAGTTCCCTTTTGTCTCTTAAACAGAGAAACTCAATAATAATCGGCCAGATGAAACAGACAAGTCCCTTACCTTATTATTTGCCCTAGTGGTCAATACAGCTCTTAAGTGCAAATAAATTATGTAGTCTTCAATAAATATTCTATTTAGGTTTATTAATATGGTTTAGTTATCATCAACAGATTGGGAAACATTTAAGTGACTGCTGAAAAACCCAAAGAAGTATTTTTAGTTATATGCCTAGGAAAAAGATAAAAAATAAAACTTCAAGTGCTCTGATTTATTGGGCAGACAACGTAAATTGTATCTATTTCCATGTAATGTTGCATAAGTAAAATTTAAGTTTCAATAGTTATTAAATATGTGAAATATGTGGTAATAGGAAATTACATCTATTGATATCACAAAAATATAAAATACAGTTAAATCTTTATCTATTGATAAATTAGATGCCATCAACTGCTGTCAACTTTTAGTGACCATATTGATTGATTTTCTTCAGGAAGGTGTGTCCTCATCTTGGTTCTTCAGGTCTTCCAATGGCATACCTATTGTTATCGTAATTAAGTCCATTCACCCACTTGCTGCTGAACATACTCTTCTTTCCTTCCACCTGTCACAGCATTTAGAGCTCTCCTGAGAGCGAAGTCTTTGCATAATGTGTCTGAAATATGATAATTTGATCTTGGTTATTTGTACCTTGAGCAAGAATTCTGGGATAATTTATTCAATGATACATTTGTTTGTTTGTTTTTGTTCATTATCAGTGGTATTCTCAGGAGTCTTCTCTTACACTAAAATTCAAAAACTTCAATATTCTATTCTGTTTCTCCAAAGTTCAACTTTCACTTGTATAGAGTGTTACAGAGGAAATCATTACTGCAAGATTCTGATTTTGTCAGGTATAAATGCAAACCAGGCATCTGAATATTTTTTTCAAAGTCTTCATTGACTTTAGAGATCTTTTGGAAGACTTTACTTGGCTTTTTTGGTGTCTGTTTCCATCTTTAATATCTTTACAGATATTGGTGTAATAGTTATCTTTTTAAACAGCTCTTTGTAATTGTTTGCTAATTTTTTTCTTGAAATTTTGATCTTTCTTGTCTTTGACTTCTTTTCTCTTCTTAGCAAATTAATCGGTTTATTCTGACATCCAGTTTGCATACTTGTGCTTCTTGATCTGTGGCAGTTGCTTTTCACTTTCATTATTAACAACTTTTTGCCATTCCTCAGTTCCCAATCAATTTAATGATTGGAACATAAACCTGGATAACTGTCATATTAAACATAGTCCGTTGTCCACATAGTCTAATTGATACTGTTTGATCACCGATTACATTGTAACCAAATAATTTTTGTTATTTTCTTCCTAGCTGTAACAATGTCCTATGTAATCTTTCTACAGGAAATGACTTTATTCCAGTCCATCTCAATTCCCTGATTGACAATGTGGTCCATTCATTTCATCATTCACTATGTTAAGCTTACTGACTTCTGTGTTTTTACATTCCATGTTCCCACTGTAATTCTCTCTGCAGCTTTGGATTTTATTTAAATCCAAAGAATAATCCCAAAGTAAACGGGGACATCAGCAACAGTCCCAAAAGCTTTAATCTAGCTATAACAGAAATACCATTACTATTTCCATTTAATACTGATCCTATACCTACTGCCTTTTAACTTCTGCATTATTTAGATGAAGCTAATACAAATTTGTGATCCACTTTCATTAAAATTAAATAAAAGAATATTCATTTGAGAAATAGCTCACTTACTATGTTCCTCACAAACTCTTTCCTGTTATATTTATTTTCATATAATGGGCAATGTAAAAGATAATAGGGTTAATCCACAATCTGAGAATGACGAGCAGTCTTTTTTTTAAAAAAATTAGAGAAATTTGTAGTATCATCTATCAATTGCTGCTGAAGGCACAGTGTGCATTCTTAAAGCTGCAAATATTTTCCAGATTCTGGTTTGGAATGCTTACCTCATTTGTGATCCAGTTTTAACCTATTGTGCCAAGCTGAGAAACTAGTTGTAACCTTAAGATTCTTTTCCCTCTTAGTCAGAAGCTTTTGAAATTGCCACATAGTATTGAATCACAGTGACAGTATGACCAATCTTCCTTCCCTCAAATAATAGGAAAAAGTCCCATCTCTTTGAGTGTTAATTATTACCTTTGACAGTACATTTTAAAAGAGATGGTGATTGCTTAGAAAATGGAGGATGCACAAAGGGTTGTTTTGGGGAGGGAAGCCTTGCTTTGTGTTGAAAAAGATAATTTGTCTAATCTAATTACCTAAATCCTTAGCCATAGGCCATTTCCTGATGGGTGGTTGTGTGCAAGAATTATGCTGGGAACTAAACGATTTAAACTTCTTTAAAATGAATGACTGTCCCAAATTAAAAAAAATAATTTATTTGCAGTAACACTTTGAAAACAATGTAGATACAAATATACAGTCTCAGTTTCTCACAAATATCCTATGGGATATAAGAGTTTAGATTCTTTTATAAATTATTACCAATAGAAAGGTAAACGGGGGAGAAAAAGTGAAGCCTGAAGAGAACATTATGCTCAGCAGTCATTCAGCATCCCGTTCAAAGCTCTGGATTACTGTTTATTTTGGGTTCCAAATTCAGTGGCAAAATAAGTTCACTGGATGGGAAATAAGGCTCCACAAGATTGGTGTCTGAAATCATTACTGTAACCCTAGAAATTAATTGATAAACTAGAATGAAAACCAATACTCTCTGGATCTTCAACTGCTATTCCCTAAATTATAGCAGCACAACTCATCATAAAGCAAGATAAAGAATTCAAGACCTTGTTGACTGCATCAATGCAGTTATTTTTCAAGAAATACAGAAGTGGTTTTCATTCATTTCTTTATGGATTTTACTTCCCAATCTTGTCAATAATAATTCTTGAATTCTTAGATGGTCTCCCATCCAAATACAAATCAAAATTGACTCTCCTTAGTTTTCCAGATCAACCAAAGTTGACTAGGTGTTGCCACTTAGTGAAACTCTGAATAATCAGACAGTATATATCTGAATATATGTGGAGGGAAGATGGATTAGAAGAAGGTCATGTTTAAATATTGAACTAAGATATATCAATAACCTATGCTATGTAGCTGCCACTAGTCTGATACCTGAAAATGCAAATGATCTCCAAGTTCTAGTAATGAAAGTAAAGGGACTTTAAAACTTTACAGTTTTAAAAAATGGGGCTCTCATTTATCCAACTCCAGTATAAAAAAGACCAAATTAATGACAAGAGGGACCCTTTTAGAACTGACACCGAAGATACAGAAATGGTAGCTAACTTTCACTTTTAAGAATTGATTATCAGTTAAAGGAACCTGTAATCAAGAAATACATCACATGTTTGCTAAAATAATAATGAAAGCTTTGGATGAGATACTCAGTTATCATGGTGTGTCTATGCCTAAAGGTAAAGGTTTCCCTGCCAGTTGTGTCTTGACTGTAGGGGGCAGTTTCTCATGTCCATTTCTTAGCCAGAGTGGTCTGAAGACATTTCCATGTTCATGTAGCCAGCATGACTAGTAACGACATGCACTCTGAGTAATGGGAACTCACCCCATCACAGTGAGACCCGCGTTATCGGTTTTCCAGCGGAACTAGTGTGCCCTCTCATGTCTCTATGCCTACAAGGATCAAAATTGTTCATATTGCAAAGGAAATTTTAATTTTTTTCTTTCTTTTTAGCTTTCTGCACTTTCATTGTTTTCTTTGTTTTCTTTTGTATTATTTTATGTTAGTTTCTTTGTTTTTTAAAAAAATTTCAATAAAATTTATTTTTTAAAAAGGAATATGGTCCTATGTATGAAACATAGGTTAAGTCATCTTCCCCTCCTCCAACCTGAAAAGTTTGGGAGCATCTCTGGGTTGTTATAGAATATTATTATAGCTTTTCTCTTTAAATATCCTCCATGTGATTTTCTCATATTCAATGCTTATTGAAAGAAGTTAATCACCAAGCTACCCAGTAATAGTACTGACAAGAAAGGTCAGAAGCTAAGTGGTTTAGATGCCATTTTTATTTCACAGGAGCTTTGGACATGTATATAACAATTGCCAAGGTGTATGGCAAGCTACCAGTGCTTCTTTTAGGAGAAGAAAAATACATTTTTCAAACATTTGTCTGAAGATAAATGGCTTTTGGACAAGGCTTTTATGCTGAGGTGAACAAGATGTCCAAGCAACAGATTATCATTTCTAGACATATTGATGATTTTGTTGCTAAATCCATAGCTGGAAAAGTAGCACTGAAGCTTCATGCTTACTTAACATTCTCTGGCCCTTCAGCACTGAAAGAAGTGAACCCATATTGAAAAAATTCCATTTGAAGGAAAAAGTCTATTCAATTTTATGGCAGATAACCATCATAATCTTGAATGCCTTTGAACAAATGGTCATAAATTGAGGACTGCCTGTATAGTCCATCCCATTTAGATATCCAATCTAGAGCAGATGCAGCTATAGTATTTTTGTACTATCATCTAGTTTCTCATAATAGCATTGGACCCGTTGCTTTAAGGTAAGCTAACTTGGCTTCTATACATGTACGTAATACATAGAGGACACAAGAAAAACATCAGTTTCCTTGTAACTGGTTCTCTGAATGGTCATCTGCCCATTGACATGACTCTCCATTTCACATTAGCCATATCCATTTCATAGGATTAGAATGCTGTTTGTGTTGGCTTCAGTGCAATGAAATAATTATTTTTTTCCTATTCCACTTTATAGAATGGTTATATTTTCCTCAAACTTAATATGTTTAATCTTGCATGCTTTGTAGACTTCTCAGTCTATTCATCAGTAAGGAGAATATAGTATACTCCTTATTGACTTAGATAGGAAGAGTTAATAATTCATTTTACTTGTGTAGTCAAATGACGATAGGCTTTTTATTTATACTATAAATAGTATTTATAGTACAAAAAATACATTATATAATATCGCTTTATATTTATATCTGTGTATACACATGAGGGAATGGAGATTGTAAAATTTGTATAACTGTTAATTTCTAATTTGCTCTATGACCAAAACACGTTATCTTTCCTCTAGATGCTGTCATGGAACTCTTAAAACCATTCATAAATTGAATAATATGATTATAAATAAACCATAAATGTTAATAATTTGAGTTCCAAAATAAATTTATAGAATGACATATTAAAATCTTCAATACTGCTTTGTTGTTTGTTTCCATCATTGCACAAACTGTCACTGTATAAGTAGATTATTACTTCTATATTTTTTAAGTTTGTTGTTTATAGACTGCATGAACTATAATCTTGTGATAAGTTATTAATATTAAGTAGTCATAGTCCTTAGACATGGATTGCTTGGTTTATTCAGAGTAACATTGTGCAATACAAGAAACATGGACCTGACATTAGACCATGTTGTGGTCTTAAAATTATGTTCTAATCAGGCTACTTTTATTGTTGATAATCTGTCTGCTTGGATAGTATATACTAATAATATATGGAAATCATTTAAGCTCAGAACTATTTTTATGAAAAAGGAGAGGATTTATTATTAATCCTCCATCTGATCGCATTCTTTCTATATAATCCCCCCGAATCATCAGTGTGGGAGAAGGAAGAAGAGGAGGAAAAGGATTTTAAAGTCTGATGGGGATTTTTCCAGTCCTTTAAATTGAAGCTTTATCTTTACATTTATATTGCTCATTGAAGCATTAATATCAATAGAAAGATTTAAACACATTTACAAAATATATCATATTAGCTTTACTTCTACAGTTATGTAAGTATTTTATCCTATAATGTTCAACCCTCTTGGCAACTTGTAAAATATTCTCAGATTATATCAAAGCAATAGGAAACATTTTTTTAAAACTAACTAGAAGCAGTACAAGTATACCTTGGATGCTCTAAACTCTTTCTTTTTTCTTTTTTGTAATCTTGATAAATTATAACTCAACTTGACAGTCTTAAAACCTAAGAGGCAAGCTGTAAAATACAGAGCAAGGAGAACAACTGGGTTTTTAAGGCCTTCTGAAACACTATTAAGATGAGAGATGCACAGATTAGGGGATGATATTCCAGAAAGCAAGCAACACAACAGAGACATTTCCCAAGTCTTGCTAAGCAGCATTGTTTGATAAATGGGACTTGCACAATCTGGAAGGGCAGAAATCATGGAAAATAGGCAGTCTCTCGGATAATTAGTTCTATGCCATAAAGAACTTTATAGATGATAACCAGCATCTTGAAATGCACCCAGAAGTTCTCTGGCAACTAGTGCAGCTTGCAGAGTACTGGTGATATATGAACATCCTTGCTGTGCTGCATTCTGCACCATGTATAGTTTCTGAAGGGTTAAGAGCAGCCCCATGGGTTTTAGGATCTTGGGGGTTCCCTGAATCCACAGGTAATTTGTTCCTTCAGAGTCATGTTTGGAGCCAGGAGTTCCTCCAAATATGTTTTCCTTTTGCAGGCTGAAAGCAGGCCATGAATTCAGCTACTAAGGTGCTTATAAGAGTGCTTCTGGAAGCATAGATGCAGAATAGCTTTACTTTACAGTACAGTCATGCACGTATTTGGAAGTGGGAAAGGACTCTTTTCAATTTGAGACAATACAAACATAATAAATGGAAAGGAAGGTTCATCTCCCTCATGACTCAATCCTTCTCAAACGACATTATTATTGACTGAACCATTGGTTGCCAAGAAGAAAAATCAATTTTAGAAGTACTTGCTTGGCCACAGATCATGATACAAATCCAGCATAGACAGGCTGATTTTATCAACTATCTGAAGAATAATTTCTACAGTTAGGCACAAAAGAAGAAGAAATTACAAAGATTGCTTAGTATTTCTTTCAATTCTCTTCTTTTCATTCTATACCTCTAAAATGTTTTTACGTCTTATTTCATTCAGTCATATTTTAATGTGATGCAGTTATACTATAAACTTTGTACTCAGTGTTGAAGACTATTCTCGAAAAACCTACACAACCCTGGAACCTGTTAGGTTATCTTTTGAGAGCAAGGCAGTCTGATATGACCAGAATGAAGATTACATTTTAGGTTGACCATATATATCTGGGCTTTTTTCCTTTTCTGGCAGCCAGCAAATTCCAGCTGCCAGGTGAGAGACTTATATAGATCTATTTCCAGCTCGTTAGCTTTCATCAGTAAGCCACACCCACATCTCATGTATCCTCCCTGTAAAGGTATAGTATCTATTTTCTTACTTCTTCGTAGAATCGAGTGGATGTGATTCTACTGAGCTAGGGCTGCAGAAAAACCTTGGTTACGTAGAAAAAACCTGGCTAGAGGAAAAACACACATAAATCCTACGAAGAAGTAAGAAAATAGATACTATACCTTTACAGGGAGGATACATGAGATGTGGGTGTGGCTTACTGATGAAAGCTAACCGCATTGCCAATCTGTTCATGGAAGGATTTGAAATTAAAGCGTTGGAACAAACTATCTATAAACCAAAATTATGGCTCAGATATGTAGATGATACGTTTGTCATCTGGCCTCATGGAAAAGACAAGCTAGACAATTTTCTAGCACACTTGAATAACATGCACCCGAAGATAAAGTTCACTATGGAAATGGAGAAGGAAAATCAACTCCCATTCCTAGATGTACTAATGTATAAGAGAACTGATGGCACCCTAGGACACAGTGTTTACCAAAAGAAGACACATACAAATCGTTACCTGAACGCACACTCACACCATCATCCCTCACAAATAAGTTCAGTGGCAAAAACTTTAATCACTAGAACTAAACGTCTAGCAGATGAGGCACATGTACAAACAGAGCTTAAGTCCCTCACAGAAGTATTAATGAAAAATGGGTTCCATGAAAATAGAATTAGAACTATAATCCAGCAAGGGACAGTAGGACAGAACAAAACCTAAGAAGAAGAACAGAATATGGGAACTGCCATCCTGCCCTATATAAAAGGGACCACCGATAAAATTAGTAAGATATTATGGAAACAAAAAATAAAAACAGTATTCCGTACAGATAGAAAAATATCGATGATGGTGAGAAACCCTAAGGATAAAATTGAGTTGGAAAACCAGGGGATATACGAAGTGCCATGTGCCTCCTGTCAGTCATCTTATATTGGACAAATA
The DNA here is from genome assembly GCA_022577455.1 of Arizona elegans. Classification (NCBI taxonomy): domain Eukaryota; kingdom Metazoa; phylum Chordata; class Lepidosauria; order Squamata; family Colubridae; genus Arizona; species Arizona elegans. The sequence goes on along the minus strand of JAKOOJ010000002.1, from coordinate 103,281,597 downwards.
GACGAATAAGTGTGCGTTTAGAAGAACATAAAAATGCAGTGAGGAAAGAAGCGCAAACTTCTTTGGTACAACACATGAAAGCCACGGGACACAATATTCATTTTAATAAAACCAGAACAGTGGCGAAAGAGGAACATCTCAACAAAAGAATAATCAGGGAGGCCATCGAAATTGAAAAGAGGCCGCAGAATATAAACAGACGAGACAACGCCTCTAGGTTATCAAGTATTTGGGGACCTGCACTGAGAGAAACTCGAGTGTTAACATCAGAAGAGAGGCAGAGATTCCAACAAGCAACCAGTGGTGGTGTAAGGCCCGCCAGAATTCTTCCTTCTTTGCAGAGGGTGGCTAGCAATAGGGAGAGAGAGAGGATCGAGCCAGAAGGTAGGCTGAGATCTCAACTAACAATCAAGGGTGCTGTGATGTCTACCAGAATCCTTTCCCCTCTACAGCAGACAGATAATAATAGAGAATCTGAGAAAGCTGGGCCTGTAACACGAAGCCAAGCAGCTAGGAGGAGGAAGCAGGAAGAAAAACTGTTGTCCTCCAATTGGAACACAGAGTTGCAGGCTAGCCAGCATACGTCAGCACCAGCAAATATAGATAAGCGACAGCTCCGGCCCCGCAACAGAGAACCCATAGCTTCTACATGAAACAGAGCCTGAAGATGACAGGGTTGTGAGCCTGTCGAAACGTTGCTTTAAGAAAAACTTTTAAAGTCACTGGTAGGATTTTAGCTGAGGTTTTAAAGGACCTTGCAGAGTGCTCTGTAAGGATTTTTAGAAGATTTTAAACTGGGATTTTAACCAGGATTTTAAATATTTTAACCAACTTATTTATAATGACGTGGGAAAACACCCGAGATTTTAATTTTTTGCATATATATATGTATATGTGTATGTATGTATGTATGTATGTATGTATGTATGTATATGCAAAAAATTAAAATCTCGGGTGTTTTCCCACGTCATTATAAATAAGTTGGTTAAAATATTTAAAATCCTGGTTAAAATCCCAGCTTAAAATCTTCTAAAAATCCTTACAGAGCAGTATATATATTGTTCCAGTACTGGATGGTCCTGAGATCATCTAAAAAGAGTATATATTATAAATCAGGGGCCCCCAACCCCCAGTCTGTGGCCTATTAGGAACTGGGACATGTAGCTGGAGGTAAGTAGGTGAGCAAGCAAAGCTTCATATTTGTAGCCACTCCCCAGTGCTAGCATCACCACCTCAGCTCAAGGTGATCATGAGGCATTAAATTCTCATAGGAGCGCGAGCCCTGCTGTAAACCACACATGTGAGGGATCTGTGTTGCACGGTCCTCCTCCTCCTCCAGTCCATGGAAAAATGGTCTGCCACAAAACCGGTCCTTAGTGCCAAAAAAGTTGGGGACCGCTGTCATGAACAGAAAAATAATTGTAGAAAATGAACTTCAACAATAAGTTAATATTTACTTACCTAAACAAATAAACACAATGACCACAGACAGGCAAAAAACAGTGGAAATGGGTGCGACTATCGACTTCCTGCTGACTTCCCCATTCACTTTGCTTCAGGGAAGCTGGAAGGGCGCATCAGAAATCATAATCATGCAACTGAGGAGATGCTACAATGGCTATAACTTTATGAATAAAAATTGCCTACACATCGAAGAAATTACAAATCCACAGGAGTAATGGGACCCAAACTTTTTAAACGTTTTTAAGTAAGAGGATTTTAGGAATCGTTATTCAAAAATTGTTGCAGTACAATGCACATTTGGGCAAACTTGAGGGTAAAAGATCAATGAAACTTTTAATAGTATATAGATGACACCAGTTTAATGCATTTACTGCAATCTTTGTTCTGTGCCTTTCCAGGCTGATTCCATTGGACTTTTTTGCATAGCCATAATTGCAGATAACCTTTATAATATTGCTTATAAATCAATATATAACATCCTTCCTTATCATAACACCTGCTGCAGTTTTGGGCCCTATGTAACACGTCCTCCCTGAGATCCATCAGGTTTCAATACCTTTGGCCTTCCAGGAAGATATGAAGACATAGCTTTTCCCCCAGGTGATGAGCCGGGATGATAGATGAGCTCAATGGTTTCATTGATTTGAGTCTTTTTTTTTTTTATTGAAAAAGTTTTAAAAAAACACAATTTTCCCACAACCCTCCCACCCAACCCCCCCTCCCCCTCCCCGACTTCCCAGAACAGAACACAAGGTATTTCTATTAACTTTTAACAATAAACTAAATTGCTTAACCAACCATTAAACTAACACCCCCTAAAAAAATTCTTAACCCCCGATAGATAAAGTCCTACTTCTTAGACATAATACTTCTAATATCACTTATATAGCGCTTATACAGTTAAAAAAATCATTCATAAGCTATTTGATATTTTTTAATCTGATACTTATTTTGAATATAATCAATCCATCTTCTCCAGTCCTGTATATACCTTTCTTGTATGTGATCCTTCAAATATGCTGAAATTTTAGCCATTTCAGCTAAATTAGTTACTTTCAATATCCAGTCATCAATAGTAGGCAAAAAGTCCTTCTTCCAATGTTGTGCTATCAACAATCTTGCTGCTGTTATCAAGTTCAAAATCAGTTTAGTCTCTACAACTGTACAGTCCGTAGTTATCCTCAGTAAAAACAAATGTGGGGTAAATTTCAATCTTTTTTAAAAAATATTCTGCATCACCCACCAAATCTTTATCCAAAATGCTTTGATTTTTTTACAAGTCCACCATATATGGTAATAAGTTGCATCATCAAAGTCACATCTCCAACATTTAGCTTGCACATTAGGATACATACATGATAATTTTTTTGGATCTAAATGCCATCTATAAAACATTTTATAAAAGTTTTCTCTTAAATTTTGTGCTTGTGTAAATTTCACATTTCTAGTCCAGATCTTTTCCCAAGTCTCCATCATCACTGGCTTTTGAAAATTTTGCGCCCATTTAATCATGCAATCTTTAACCAGTTCCGTCTCAGAGTCTATTTCCAATAAGGCATTATACAGCCTTTTGATATGCATTTGTTTTTGGTCTCTAATTTGTTTTACCAAATTTTCCTCATTTTTCACAAAGCCAGTTTTTTGATCTTCCTTCCATCTAGCTTGAAGCTGACCATACTGAAACCATGTATAAATTATACCTTCTTCTCTCAATGTATCTAAAGATTTCAAATACATTACCCCCCTTTCCATAATAAGAAGCTCTTTATAAGTAATCACCTCCTGTTTTTGTTCTATACTTATATTTTCTATTGCATGTCTAGGATTTGCCCATACAGGTATCTTATAATTTAACTTATATTGATATTTTTTCCAAACCCTCAACAAAGCATTTCTAAGTATATGGGCCTTAAATACTTTATCCACTTTTTTGTCATATAACAAATAGGCATGCCATCCATATAGTAAATCATAACCTTCCAGATTCAAAATTCTCCCCTCAGTTAAGTTAAACCAGTCACTAATTTGTGATAAGACCGCTGCTTTTGGTTTGAGTCCTTAAGTACCTTGGTAAGCATTTTCTGATAATTTCAGTTTGCTTTCCATGTTGTTAGCGGTCTAGAGTTTATATGTTAGATTAGTGACCAATTTATATTTTCTAAACGGATAAATTACTAATGGCCTTCTTGATGAAGGGATAATTGAATAGAATATATGCATGAGAAAACTTACGTAGTTTATCTATTTTCCTAAACTTCAATTTTGCCAGGATTAACAAAGATCAGTATATGGACACAAAAAACCATCTACAACCAGTGTGTCTTATCCGGGATGACAATAAAGACTCTTATAGGGAGGAGGTGAAGGCTTTGGTGGACTGGTTCAATAAAAATAACCTGGTTTTGAATATTAATAAAACAAAGGAGATCATTGTTGATTTTAGAAAGAGCCAGCATAGTTATACTCCACTTTGTATCAAGGTTGCAACTGTGGAGGTGGTCATTAGCATTAAGTATCTGGGGGTACAGATAACAAACAATCTGACTTGGTCTCTTCATATGTTTTCTTTAGTGAAGCGTGCAAACCAGCATCGGATGAGGAGAGCACATCTTTTTCCTCCCTTTCTGGCCACTTTTTACAGAGGCATAGTTGAGAGTGTTTTAACAAACTGCATCACTATTCAGTTTAGTGGTAGCAGTGCCTCAGATAGAAGGCCCATATAGACCAATAAGGACCCATAAGGACACCTGAGAAGATTATAGGGAGCTCACTTCCCATTATTCAGGATACTGCTTATAAGCACTAGGTGCTTAGAGCTCAAAGCATTGTTAGAGACCCACACACACACCACTTCATGTTCGTTTCTGTTGCTCCCCTCTGGGAGGAGGTCTCGAAGTATTTATAGCAGGACTACTAGATTCTGTAACAGCTTTGTTCCTTATGCCATCTGTCTTGTAAACTCGCAAGATTCTTTTTCCCCCCACCATGTATATGTTTACATATACATCCGAATTAGACTGTGATCTTTCTCTGTGTCATATATGTGGGTGGGTGAGTGGGTATATGCATATACATAATGGTTATCTTTTGAGAGCTGAATGCAATGAAATTTCATTTTAATATATGCTGAGTAGTGTACATTTAAAGTGACAATAAAGTGTTCTGTTCCGTTCTAAAAGGAGACAGGGAAGAAATCTATTGTCCCAGTGTACATTCTGCTAATTTCTAAGAAAGATTATTTATAGTGGCTCTATGTCTATATTACATGAACAAACCTGCCTGCTGCTTTATTTCTAACCTATTTCATGAATTCCACGATTCATTAATAATAGAGCTAATATGTTTATTATAGATTTATCTTTATACACTCTTAACTCATCAAAATCTTGTGCTATATTTTGTTTTCATTTTTAGTATTAATCCAAAATAATAAATAAATTATTCTATACATCATTGGACTATTGTAATAGAATGTTCAAATTAGACAAAGTAGAAATGTTAATTCTAATAGATCACTCCAAGCATAGATTTTGAACAAATTATATAAAATGAATATTTATTGATGCAATAATAATGACCATCCTCCTTAGTTTTTTTCCCTAATGTGGTACTCTCTGAGGTTGTGGTCCAAAACCTTGAACAGAGCAAGGCTAGAAACAAGTGAACTACACTTCGATTCCCCACGTGCCCTCCTGGTAGCCACAGGCTCTTCTGAATAGCAGAGAGTGTAGTGATAAAGACATTAGATTAGAAACTGGGAGATTGGGAGATCTAGTTCCGTTTTAGGCATGAAGCCTGCTGGGTGACCTTGGGCCAGTCTCTGTCTCTCAGCCCTAGGAAGACTGCAATGGCAAACCACTTCTGAAAACTGTACGGCTGGTACTTCTATTTGCCAAAAATCAAGACTGACTTGAAAGCACCTAAAATGTTTTTGTTAGATATACCTGCATATCTCATTTATTAAGTATAATTTAAATTATCTAAGAACCTATCCAAACAAATGCCTTTTGTTCACATTGACACTTATACTGAGCAACAAGTTTAATGAGCTAATTCAATCCAATTTAACATCTCAATAGTAGAGAATATTTAGGAACTCCCATGGACCAGATAATTATTGATTGGGACTTGTCCCACCCTATATCATATCATATATATATCATATGTAATTGTTGAATGACTCCTGAAATTTGAAAAGCACTCATCAAGATCTCAAACAGAACTCTATATTGTGAGTGTAGAAATATTTTACTTCTCCTTTCCTATGCTAAATGGCAGGGTATTTGGTTTTTTTCCAATTTTTCTTATCATGAGAAATCACTCTTTTTACTTGGATACTCCATTAACTTTCATAGGAAAATAACCTGGATTACAGAAACAGCTTGGGCAATAGACACTATTGCAGCAAAATTCCCTCTTCCACAGCCAAACCAGCCTTCTAGATTAATGGATTGTTGTGGGTAATGAAGTGGAAGTGATGACAATTTGAATGCAGATGAAGGAAATATTAGGGCAAAAGAGATCAAGCATGGCCTAAAGTCCATTTGGTGCAATATTCTGTGGCATTGGAGGTAGCAGAGAAGGCTTATTTCTCTTCCTTTGTTGGATCTCTGCAGAATACGCTAACATGATTACTCAACCTGTGTATTGCCTCTTCCATAAGGATGCTGGGGAGAAAAAACTGGTCTAAATGATGATTCATTATAAACAATTTGTAACTTTTTTCAGATAAAGTCTTTCAAGTGTGCTTCACTTCTGGATCCATTAGGAATGAAGTAATCATATAACTGATAAGTGTGTATCCTATTGGTTTGCATATTTCTCAACTTATAAGTCAAGGATGTGAACAGGATGTTGGCAAAGGTGAAAGCCAACAACTGCGTGTTCAACACTTGCCCCTTATGGCTAATTAAACTGACCAGAGAAGACCTGCCTTTTATGGTGATTTGAGAGAGGGAGGGAGGAGGGGAGAGAGAAGAAAAGGAAGAAATGCAGCATGATTTTTCCTCAACCCTCAGAGCTCTTAAACCCACTGGAGATTACTATTTTATGATCTCTGTATGGAGCAAACTGATCCTAGTCCTCTCTTGGATCCAGAGAGGAATTCTGAGGAACTGATCTGTTCACCAGCTCATCTTTTTGCTATGGTCATCAACTCTGTTTCAATCTGCCAATGCTTCCCTGATAAACTAGCATGTATATGTGTGTGCACCTTCAAGCAGTCTTGATTATTTGCAACTGCTTGGACAAAATCCTTGCAGTCTTCCTAGCAGCATTAGTGGAATGGTTTTACGGTTTACTTCTTCTTCCTAGGGCTCAGAGAGAATGACTGGTCCAAAATCACACAATTTGCTTTTTACTTAAGGTTCACACCTAGCCCTCACAGTCTCTCAGCTTCTAGCCTGGTGGCTTTAAGCACTACATGAAACGGGTTTTTGAGAAATTATTAAGTAATCTCAAATGAACTAATTCTGGTTTAAAAATGATCAAAAACTGTTAAAAGATTGTCTGCCAAAACCTGCTTCTTGAGCAATTCTTGAAAGCTTGTGCCTGTTTCAACAATAACTACATCCAGCTAGTTGTCTTCTGTCGGCCTTTTTAAACAAAATTGCCTTTGATTTTTTTTCACATATCAGGGTTTTCTCCAATGACTGTTGCCTTCAACTTCATAATTTGTCTTATAGTCAACAGCCTGGCTTTACTTTATGTAGGAGGGAATTATTTATTCTTATAGTTCAAGGTGTTCTTAATAATTTCCTTCACACTACAATTCAGAAATATCTTTTTTTTTTTCAGATTTTTTAGTAGGCTGCTTTCCACAACTATATACAGTAGAATCTTTGGTCACAACCATAATTCTTTTCCATAACTCTGGTCGCAACCCGACTTGGTCATGATCTGAATCTAACCAAAATTAATGCGGCCACATGAGGTTGCTGTTGCTTGGTGCTTACAAAACAAATGGCGCAAAAGGGGAAATTGGCCACAGCCGTGTTTGATCACCACCCAAGTATGTGTTCATGACCAGATTCAAAAATTTTGTGAATTTTTTGGTTGGAACCCGATTTGGTCGTGGTCAGAAGCATTCGTGACTGTATTATAACTAGGAAAATAATGGCATCCTTTCTTATCAGATATCTCTTGCAATCTTTCCCTCAGACAGCAGATGTCTGAGTATTTCATGGCTACAGATGCCAATCCTGTTACTTTTTGAGTCTAGGAAGATAAAATCTGTTACTTCAGCTTCTTTGCCTATTTGTATTGGATAAGCACTGACATAATCTTTGTATTTTTTTAGATAAGATAAGACAGATCAGACTGGCTTTTGCACTTCAACAGGAAATTCATTCAGTCTCTCTTGCTTCTAGCCATCAGTTCCTATCATAAGCATACCTGAGATGGTTGATGTCTTTCCTAATAACTTTACTTCCAATTCCAGCACTCCTCATGATACAATTTACATATTAGGCTTTCCAAAAGAATAGGAGGACACAGCTGCTTTGGCCAGTTAATGGATTATTATCACTGGGAACTGGATTGAGGGAATGCAGCCCTATTAACTCTTTTAGTCCTCTCAGTGATTTCAGTGTCATCGACCATGATATAGAGCTGTATGTTAGGAATAGGTATTTTTGAAAGTATTTTTATTTCAGTGATTCTGGCATTTTCTATTAAGCCATCTTAAAAAGGTGGTGCTTGAGTAACTAAAGTTCAGCATTTGGGCTGTTGTGTCCAACAGGTTTCACTTTTAGCCTTTATGGTGTTTAGTATTTATTTTATTTCCTTGATAACCAGTTCAGTCTTATTCAATAAGCAGTGTACAACAAAGTGAAAGGAACCAGACATAATCAAAATAAAAGCACTATTTAAAGATAGAGCAGAATTGTTCATGTATAGAGAAATGTTCCAATCAGCTAGAGCTAAGCCTTTTAAAGCAGGCTTATGTGTATGAGTATCTTGTGAACACGAGTGAATATGGTGAACTCCTCTATGGCACTAAAGTTAGTTAAGCCAGGAAATTATCTTGTAAAGCGTTTTTGCCCTTAGAGAGAGATTGGTCCCTACATGAAAATAAAAACAAAAAGGTTCAACAGCTTTTGTGTGCAATCTTGTTTTTCTAATGGATGTAAGTGATCACCAGAATGCATTAAATATGAAACTCCAGATAAAAATGGGAGATAACATAGGCCTATACCACTGTTAAAAGTAATTCATAGTGAAATCTAGTATGTGGAAAAACTACCGTATTGAGTTGGCAGTCTGATCCATTTCTCAGCATATATAAAATATTATAGATACACTATAGTTATATAGATATGTGTGTGCATTCATAAGGAATCTATAACCCCTGCACAATTTCTAATTTACAGAAATAAATTGATGATAGCATAATGGTTTTAAGGTACCATTTCAGAGATTTTCTACACCAATTGTTGAGGAAATTTCATATTTGATTTACTAAAGAGTTATGCATTGATTATACATATAAAGGCTTCAGCAAGCTAGTGAACTAGTTCTCACATTGCACTTACAATGTTTTGATTTTGAGACCCCTTACTTAAGATTTCATCCTCTTATAAATGTTATTTACCCATTCCCAGATACGCTGAAGGCAGTAAGAATGAGTAGTAAAAAAGCAACAGCATACCCCACTGGGCAAGGATACAGTGTCACATTGTTTAGGATCAGATTTCGTATTCCCTTCCACAATTTGGCTATTCCAAATTACTCTCAATACTCTGCTGTGAATGGTTGTGAAATCTATTAACCCAAAGAAAAGGAAGATCTGCTTAGTGACACAGGATAGCTTTGTGCATTAAAATATTGACTTGGTGCCAGTCACAGTTATTAGTAATGGCACAATTCCACTTTTCTCTCACAGGTCTCTCTAAAGAATGCAGGTTGGCAACAAGTTGAATGCTAAGTGGTTGGTACTCAGCAGGCACTGGAAAAACAATCCCTTTCAATAGAAACAGTGTTCAGAGCATTCCCATGCTTCTGCTGGATGTTTGAAATTTATTTCTGATTCAGCAGTGACTTATTTTGATTTGTAATCTAGCTTTTAGTTCTGGAAACAGGAAGCACTAAAACTTAATTCTTTTGAACAGAGAGTCATATGCTTTTTTATTAGACACAGTACTTTTTCTGTTTTTCTGATGTTCTTTAATTGAATAAATTATAGAAAACTACAGTCAAAGATTACCAATAGCACTCATAAGATGTACTAGTTACTGAAATGGACTACCTTTATTATCAAGGAACAAGTAATTTATTTGGAAGAAGTAACTTAGTTCCTCGCGTGTTTTTATAAAGTGTGTTGTCTTTAGTTATAATTTGAAGGTTCCCTTAAGGAAATGTTCAAAAACTAAAAAAGAATAACGATAAGTAGGTAGGTAGATAGGTAGGTAGATAAACAGGCATACCTATACAGGCAAATACATCACAGAATATCTGTTTTTTGTTAGTAGCATATATATTCCGTTATTAGTCAATTCCATCAAAATTCTGCCGTTGGACAAATTAAAGTCTCTTTTTGTTCCACATACAGTGGGGCAAAAAAGTATTTAGTCAGCCACCAATTGTGCAAGTTCTCCCACTTAAAAAGATGAGAGAGGCCTGTAATTGTCATCATAGGTACTCCTCAACTATGAGAGACAAAAAGAGAAAACAAATCCAGACAATCACATTGTCTGATTTGGAAAGAATTTATTTGCAAATTATGGTGGAAAATAAGTATTTGGTCAATATCAAAAGTTCATCTCAATACTTTGTTATATATCCTTTGTTGGCAATGACAGAGGTCAAACGTTTTCTGTAAGTCTTCACAAGGTTGGCACACGCTGTTGCTGGTATGTTGGCCCATTCCTCCATGCAGATCTCCTCTAGAGCATTGATGTTTTGGGGCTGTCACTGGGCAACACAGACTTTCAACTCCCTCCAAAGGTTTTCTATGGGGTTGAGATCTGGAGACTGGCTAGGCCACTCCAGGACCTTGAAATGCTTCTTACGAAGCCACTCCTTTGTTGTCCAGGCGATGTGTTTGGGATCTTTGTCATGTTGAAAGACCCAGCCACGTTTCATCTTCAATGCCCTTGCTGATGGAAGGAGGTTTGCACTCAAAATCTCACAATACATGGCCCCATTCATTCTTTCCTGTACACAGATCAGTCATCCTGGTCCCTCTGCAGAGAAACAGCCCCAAAGCATGATGTTGCCACCCCCATGCTTCACAGTAGGTATGGTGTTCTTTGGATGCAACTCAGCATTCTCTCTCCTCCAAACACAACGAGTTGTGTTTCTATCAAACAGTTCTACTTTGGTTTCATCTGACCATATGACATTTTCCCAATCCTCTTCTGGATCATCCAAATGCTCTCTTGCAAACTTCAGACGGGCCCGGACATGTACTGGCTTAAGCAGGGGGACACGTCTGGCACTGCAGGATCTGAGTCCCTGGCGGCATAGTGTATTACTGATGGTAGCCTTTGTTACGTTGGTCCCAGCTCTCTGCAAGTCATTCACTAGGTTCCCCAGTGTGGTTCTGGGATTTTTGCTCACCTTTCTTGTGATCATTTTGACCCCGGGGGGGGGGTTCTTGCGTGGAGCCCCAGATCGAGGGAGATTATCAGTGATCTTGTATGTCTTCCATTTTCTAATTATTGCTCCCACAGTTGATTTCTTCACACCAAGCTGCTTGCCTATTGCAGATTCAGTCTTCCCAGCCTGGTGCAGGTCTACAATTTTGTTTCTGGTGTCCTTCGACAGTTCTTTGGTCTTCACTATAGTGGAGTTTGGAGTCTGACTGTTTGAGGTTGTGGACAGTTGTCTTTTATACTGATAACAAGTTCAAACAGGTGTCATTAATAGTGGAGGACAGAGGAGCCTCTTAAAGAAGAAGTTATAGGTCTGTGAGAGCCAGAAATCTTGCTTGTTTGTAGGTGACCAAATACTTATTTTCCACTATAATTTGCAAATAAATTCTTTCCAAATCAGACAATGCGATTGTCTGGATTTGTTTTCTCATTTTGTCTCTCATAGTTGAGGTCTACCTATGATGACAATTACAGGCCTCTCTCATCTTTTTAAGTGGGAGAACTTGCACAATTGGTGGCTGACTAAATACTTTTTTGCCCCACTGTAAATACAAAGAGTCTCCATGAAGTACAGTATATGATTGGTCTGCACTGGATTTTATTTTGGTGAATTGCCTAAATTCAAGACATTCCTAGACCTAAAAATTTGGAGATGTTATTATTGGTGGACATCACAGAGAACTTCAGTTTATTTTCAGTGCTTAGAATTACAAATCTCATTGATTTTAAAACAATGTTCTTATGGGTACACAAACTAGCATTGCAAAAACTGGTATTATATGAATTTTTAATTTGTGCTGGATAAGCAAATTTGCATCTACCGTAGTTAAAATTGCCAGAAGTAGGGAACAGAATAATTTCACATGATATGAATAGTTTTTATTACCATATAAATAGTCTAGCTGTATATTTACATAATAAAGACTTCTAAAACAACTTTCATGCATTTTATATAGTTGTTTATTACAGATATTCTTTTTGTGCTATAGATTGGCTTTGGCTTCCATTTTAGATTTAAACTGGTTCAACCCTAAATCGTAATCCTTAAATCAGATTTCTTAACTGTGGTTTTGAAGTTGACTTATTTCAGTTCAAGAATTGATATTAACCACAATCGTTTGGAATGATTATATAGCATTTGATGTACAAAATTAAATAGAATACTTCCCAAGCCTTTACTTGTTGTATTCCAAACCAATTTTTATTACAGTCAAAAGACCATCATGTTTTAAAGAAAGTAGCAAGCTCAGTCATTAAATGATAAATTACCATGATGGCTAAATGCATGAGTTAAACATATGAACATCACAAGTAATTTTTAAAACTATGTGAGTGGATATTTGTGAAATACTTTCATGCTTGCATTTTAATGAATATATTTTAATGTGATAAAAAGCATTCTTTGGTGGTCCAATTTTCTTTTTAATTATCCTCATCTTCTTACTGTTTTGTTGGTGGTTTAGCCATCTGAAAAGCATCTGCCTAATGTGCTAATTCACCTGAATAAGTTTGGAAGACATTGTCCTAGAGGGCTAAGCCTTCTTGAGGTTATCTCCTCTTTTTTTAAAAAAAATCAGGTGTAAAACTGCAATCTGTTGTTCAAGAATAAAACAGTATTCTTTTGGCAGTTACATTAGTTTTCCAGGTGAGTGCTTTATAACAGAGAGGCTCTAGCTTCAAATTGTTTCCTTAATCCTGAGCTTTATTTTGAAGCATGGAAAAGCATGCATGCCTGCTGTCTTTACTTAACAGTGACAAATCCCTACTTTTCAAACTGGCATCAATCATATTCACACCCTGTCATTCCGGAGAGCTGTCCCTGACAAAGAATTTATTTAAAGTTAAAAGGGATTTCTTTATGTTGCTATTTATGGGTTATTCTGCTTCTGCTTGCATTTAGTGGGCAAATGGCAGGCACCCAACTCTGGAGGTAAAACCAGTGTCTAAAATTAAGTTGAGAGCAAACAGAATGAACAAAACCCACATTCTTGGAGGAGTCACAGCTATCCTGTTTAGGTTAATGTATCATGTACCATTTGCTGTAACCGTAGGATTCTATGTAAATGAGGACAACATGAGATTTGTGGGAAGAAGTAAAATCACTGACTGTCAATCCTATAGGCTATACTTCTTTATGCTAGAGAGTTTTATACTATGGCCAAACTAGAGCAAATAGCTGAAAGGTTAGGGCTGTGCAGATTTTATATTCAACATTGCAATACACTACTTAATCTGGAAAAATTTTAAACATTTTCCAATCGTCCACCATCCTGAGCTTCTGTTTTCTTTTTCATTTAATGAGAACTGAAGGTTTAGAATTTAGCATAAAAGTCTATGCTTTTTTATCATTCCCTTACTTCAACTCTAACAAAAAACAGAAGAAATGGGCTGAAAGCCACTGTTGCAGTTATATCATAGTTCCTTTGCCCATTATGCCAAAGTACTCCTGTTTTAGAGCAATGTAGACCTTTCAAAAACTAATCAAGATGAAGTTGATCTGTTGAAATGTCCTTAGCCAGGATTTTCATATTTGGATTCAGTCTGTTATAATCCCTCAATAAATATTTTATTCATCTTAAACACTGATTCAGAACATCAGCTACCTTACCTATATTGAGGACAGAGCTAGTTGTTAATTCTTTTTTTTTTTTTTTGTGGCTCTTTTTTTAATTGAAAAAGTTTTACAAGTACAAATTTTCCCATTTCCCCCCGCCTTTCCCTCCCTAACCCTCCCTAGCCGTCCCCTCCCCTCCTAAGCCCTCCTACTTATTAATTCTTAATAAGTAGGCAACTGACATCCCTGAATAAACTCTACCAATGGTTTGATGAAGTTGCTAGAAAGTATGGAGTTTAAAATAAAGCTTTTGAGGAACCTCACACCAAAATTTTCACCAGACAAAACAATCCCACAGCACCACCTTCTGGAATCAACTAAATTGAAGTGGAATAATTATAATACAGTACCCACAGTTCAAACATTCTAAGTAGAAGGATATCAGAATTGATAATAATGAAAGATGCAGAAGTCCAAGACAATAATACTAGCATACACTGTGTTTTTTATATAGCATCTGGCATTTGTCATCCATCAAGGCAATCAAGATAGTTATTATTCCAAAAATCATGCCTGAAACTAGATTAGAATAGATCTGCAAAATTAGTTGTTCTTTTTTTTTAAAAAAAAAAAATTGATTGGACATGATCATCAGTCACTCTTTTAAACATCTTGTCCAGGAAGATGACATTAGTAACTAGCTGGTTTATAATTTTTACCTATTGGATACGGAATAATTTCTTTAGAAGCAAGCTTTTAGAGGCAAGTATTGTCCTCTCTCGAAGACCTTAAGTGCATTTAGATGTAATAAATACAGAGGAAAAATAGGCTATTATTAGACATAGTTGATTGAATATGATCTCATACTTTAGCTACATCATTACATCTCAAAACTGTAAAACTCACTCAATACCCATTCTCTTATAATTGCATAACTATAGAACATTCACCTTTCCCCAAAAGGTAAAGTTTAATTACTCCCATCTATTGATATTCGAAGAAATCTCTCTCTATATTTTATTTATATTACATGTTACTGAGTTATATACAGTATGTTGGTATACATATACATAGATATTTAATGTAAAATTGATATTCCTTAAATGGGTATGTAACCAGATTTTTACCTATAGGTATCAATTCTATTTGAAATAATTAATGCAGTATTTTGCTATTTTACTAAAAACATTTATCTTTCACATCAGCACTGGGATAGTAGTATGAGGTTTAGAAATATACAAAAGAATGTCATCTTCAAATAAATACAATTTGTGTTTAGTTGAGTTATGTGTGATTCCAAAGATCTCCCTAGGTTATCCAATAGCACAAATCAGGGGTTCCATGCAGATATTAAAAAGCAAGGGTGAAAATGGACATCAGTCTAGTTCCTCTAATCTTCACTTTAGATGTATGCAACTCTATAATATTTATCAGTGGCACACAACAATAGATAGAAAGCCAGAATATAAAAACAGCAAATAGAAATATAAAATACCACAATAATAGCTTTAAAAACAGAAATATTAGTCCATAGTTCAAGGAAATAAGAATGGCCCCCCTCATCGATGAAGCCATCTAAATAGGTTTCCGGTTTCATGGGAGTCCCTGACCTGATATTTTATTTCATTTTATCAATTCTAGCTGTGCATGTACACTTAAGCAAAGGCAGCTAGGATCAGCTTCTGAAGTTACCAGGTGAGAAGTGCAATCTATACAGCTCCTTCAATTACTGTAAAATAATTGCTTCATACCTGAGCTTATACATTGTTTTGAATACTCTGGCCAGTTCTACTAGATGTTAAATCTCCATTTTCAACTCACGAGTTTTCCTACATAATTGGCAACCCCTTATTCAAAACATACCTTGCCAAATGTGTGGGTTGGCTAGCCCTATAGTTAACAAAGGATCCATGAAGTTCCAGTTTGAACAGGTTTGACAACTATATTGAGGCCCACTGGAATAATAATCCTGGGATAATCAATACCAACATTCTTTATCAGGAAAATGAATGAAGACTCGGGTCACAGTAGCAGAATCTATAATTTATGCTCAGTGTCCAACACAAGATAGAAATATTCAAAATTCAAACACAGATGAGAAGTCTGGAAAAAAAAATGAATAATTTCAAGTTTTGAACTTTCCATTTGTGCATAAATTTGCCTAAATTCCTGAACAAACTTTAATAGGCAAGAGCTGTTCATTTGCATTCAGATTGTTAACAAACTTTCATTCCTGTCAATGATAATGAGATGAGATCATCAGCTAGTCTGCAAGCATTTATTTTGTATTGTGAAAAGAGGCAGGTTGTTGGGATGCTTGTACCTGGTATTCTTTTGCTGTAAAATCAAATGTTCTTGTGAAGTACATATAATTGACCTGCTGAATCTTCAGTAGCAAGACACATAAATTCCAAATGGCAATAAGTCCCATTATATTTACTGTACATCCCTATATGCACTTTCACAATCTTTGTATACAGAACTTAAATATATCTGGCTTTAAAGCTGAAATTTAAATAACCCATCAAATAATAAATGGATATTTCTTGCAAGCTCAGTTTACTTTCATCATTAAAATAAAAATGTTCCCACTCCAGGAAGAGTTATTATAAATAATTTGCCAGGTCACCAAAATTATATTCCACCATTATTATGAGCTAATGACTGAATAAACAGAGAAACCCAGGTTCTGGATGTTTGATAGTTGTCAGAAGAATGCATATTTCTGTTAAATAATTTAAGGAGGCATTATAAAATATAAAATCTAGTCTATCAAAATTGTATATTTTTAAATCTATTGTGCTAGCTGATCTGAATCAGGAAGAGGCAACGTGGTACATGCAAAAATATATTTGATGTCCAAAGGGCAACTGTGATCCTCCTGACTTCACAATCTGTTGGCCTCTTTTAAAAAAAGAAAGAAAGAAATATGATGCAACATACCAGCTCTAGCATTAATATTATTTTCAAGAGTTCCTATGTGCCCCATTGGCAATCTTAAAACATAAAAATGTCAGATAGTCTAGCGCCTTGCTTTATCTGGATATATATTGATGAATGAAGAACATCCTGGAAATCTAAAGTGGAATTAGGGACCAACTTTATCTGAGTCGTTCTGGAAAATGTCCAGTATATACATGGCAATCATGTTATGACTAGACAGTCATCTCCCCACTTTAGAAACACTTTGAGAGCATCCATAGCATGTTCCAAATATTCCAAATTAGCTGACTGGATCCCAAAAGTTTAACAATCCCTGATCTGATTTATAAAATGACTATTAAATGGTTACCTAAAAGATGGTCATACATTAGAAACAATAGTTTGGTCTTATAGAATTCAGCTACTTTCATTAGCAAAGGGGCAGATGTCAATAATGCATTAAAATATCTGTTGTTAAGATGTGATTTTACTTTCATGAAGGTCAGTTTCTACAACTAACCAATCGACTAAAAAAATTATCAGTGTTTTATATTATCCATTTAGATTCATGTTTAAGGTTGCAGTATTCTTTTTGTGCTATCTTAATGTTTATAGAAAATGATGTCTAAAAGAACATTTTAGTTTACTAACTGCTAGTGACTTTTCTATGGCTGCTATCTGGAGATGGACTGTTTTAACATTTGAATCTGCAACTGGAAAGCATTATGTGAATCCAAGTGCCAAAATAATTGTCTTTATATGTATGGTTAAACTTCAGAACTGGGATAATGTCAAGGAGAATTCTGTTTTAATAGAAATAAAAAACAGCAAATGAGGTAATCAAATTCAGATAAATTAGTATTGGCAGACTCTGAATGATGTACTTGCGTGAGCAATCTTTCAAAATTCTTTCTGGTATACTGCTGGCAACACTATATTTATTATAATAATAATAATATGATCCATGAGGGATTTGTGGGTGGCCTGGCTAATTCTAATTAATCCAGTCAGAGAGAGCAGCAGGGTAAGTGGAATAGTCTATTGGATGGAAATTCATAACTTAATTGAGGTCAAAGTCCTGGGCTGGGAGAACAAAAGTCTTTCTCTAGGATCAGGTCGATCAATAGCAATAAATATCTGGCTTGGGTACAAGTACTTTACAGTGACAGATTACTTGACACTGGCCAGAAGTCCTGGTCTTATAAAGGGTAGAATCCTGTACAGTTTTACACAAGTTGCTTTTGTAGACTCTTCACGGTGGTACAAAACTAGAAGAGGAAGCCTCTGTTGTATTACGGTCTGTTATGAGACATAGAAGCATGCAATTTAGAGAACCCGCACTAAACAGTGAATTTGCTGTAATTTATTAGTATCTCTTCAGAAGTACAAGTAATTTAGTCATGTTAGCAGTGGCTGAACTCAAAAGAATTTGCATATAGCTTTCAGGAATAAAGGTACTAATCTTTAAATTTATCTGCAGAAGCATGAATGAGAAATAGTTATTATTGTTAATTAGAATCCTGTTCTTTTCCCCAGGATACAACAATCAATAATGACAGTTAAAATAAAGTATAATGCAAACAAGATTGTTTCCTGTAAGATATACCTATATGTGGCTTCATAGGAGCCCAAGATTATACTTCAAAAATCTAACAATAAAGTAGCTGAAGTAGAGTACTGTAGGGTTTTGGGTTTTTCCAAATTAAGGGAAGGAATATGAATCAACTATAGGCAGACTGTTCCTTTTCCTATCTCCAAATGTCTTCCAAAATGCCCACTTGTGAGATTATTTTAAATTTGTTTTGATATTTGAGTTTTGATACCAGTGTCCACCTGTAAGACAACCTGAAAATCAGTCCCCAAGATTATTCCCACCCTTCCATGACCCCACTGTGGCATCAGAGTACTTCCCGTAGCTGTCCAGAAGAACAGAAAGCTGGGTTGCAACTCTAGTTCTCAAACATTGCCTATCCCTACTGTAATTGTTCAACTCTTACTATTGCATAGAAAAACATTTGTATAATTGTGAGACAGTTACAGTTTTAAGTATTGGATATGAGTTCCAAATTTTGGTCTGTTTTGGAGGAATTGGGATTTTTAGGCAAAATGGTTGAAATAACTCGGGGGGGAACATACTGTAAGAGTGGTGCTTTCTTGCTAATTTTCATTCTTGAAACGGAATAGGCTGCAAAATTAAGTTGAGGCTTTACATGAGGTCTTCTGATCACAACTTGCCCCGAGTTGCTTTATTAAAACTTGAATGAATATAGCAACTCAGTGGATTTGCATGTTTCCTCACCTTGACCAAAAAGAGCCCCCACTCCCCCAATGTCAGAAGATACAATTTACTTTAATTAATCCCAATTTACTCTCATGCCTAAAGCACAGGCTGGTTAATCTTAATTGTGATTTATTTCAACCAAGCTAACTTCATATCATAATTTATAAATCTGGCTTGTTTAAGATAACTAATTGAGATTAAATCTAGGATTGTATGATATGGTACGCAAAAGCTGTCTATTTTTTCTTCTTCATCATAATCAGGAGAAGTGAATCCAGGTGAACAGGGTTTTTTTTATTGTTTTTGTATCAAAATGCAGCCAAAGTCTCTAGGATTCCAGATAATGTTTAGGAGACCTCAGTAGAAAAACTGACTGTTCTTTACTGAACAGTCTTCAGAACTGAACTAAACTTCAGAGTTCCTATCAAGAGTTGTAGTGGCAAATTATTTTAATTTAGGAGGTTTTTTCCCAGATTCAAGGAGCTACGAATATGCTGTGTTTTCAAATGAAACATATCCTTGATGTAAATTTGATTTTAAATTATATACTAGTGGGACTGAAATGATCTGAAATTATAGAGCCGACAAGCTTCCTTTTTTCACATTACTTAATTAAAAATTCTAATAGCTGCAGAGTTCCCAGTTTCTTCTCTCCTATATGCCATATTATGTTATCTTTCTTTCCTATTTGGGATGCTGAAATGAAAAAAAAAAGGGGGGGGGGAAATGTGGTGTTATCTATGTTCCTCCCCAGTTAATCCTAGCTTTCCCTTTATTGAACCATTAGTTCACACACTTCTATCATTTTCTCATGCTCCCCCTTTTTATAAGTTTATTTTCTATTGTCTTTTGTTTTCCTCAGCATCTTGTTTTTTCTTGACTGTCCCTTTTGCTTCTCTTATAGCTTGAACATAAAAATACAGTATTAAAGTGACTGATAAAAATTCAAAGACAAGTGCTTTCAGGAAGTAATTTTCAGCATAGCCATGAGGAAAGCTATAGCCATGATGCCCCCCCCCCCTTTGTGACCCCTTCTTCCTGCAATCAGCCATTCTCACTGTGCCTGTGGATGTTCATTCCAGTTGTCCCAAGCTGTCTTCTGAGTGGACAGTCAAGGTCTGAAGATGTCCTTTGTATCCACCACTTCTGGAACTTGGTCAGCCTGTCACAGTGCTCAGAAAAGAGATCATCTTCTGAATTTGAACTATAGAGAAATAATCGTGATAGCCACTAGACGGCGCAAAAGGGTAATTTGATCAGACCAAGACTTTTTCTAAAAGGATTTTTTTTAATGAAATTGCTGATTCAGCCTCAGTGTATCAAGTTCTCCAGTTCCACTAAGACTGACTAGCTATACATGATTTTCACTCTCAACTCAGAATCATTTTTTGCTCTTCATTTCCAGAGAACCCATTCTTAATTTAGCAACTGCAGAAACCACAAGCTGTCATCACAGTTCTGGATTCTCAAACATGTGTACCTTTATAATCTCAAGGTAGAGAGATATCAATATTAATATCACAGCTTCTGGGAGGAATTACTCATTTTTTTCCTGCCAACATTCAAGGTCTTGGTTCAATCTAAAGGAATAGCAAGCCATTAGAGACAGCTACAATATATAGCATCTAAACACTAGGAAACAAATTCCCAGTCATCTCTTTCGTGTTTTTCAAGAAGCAAGGATTAATAACTTCAAAAATAAAAAAAATAATTTATAGAATCACTTCATCCAGCACATATTTGATCTATTTTGTGCCTCTCAAAAATGAGGAACTGTTTCATATACTAGGTGTTTTGCCAATTTTGAGATCGTTGCTAACTCTGTATGGAGAATATTTTTTCAATATAAACTTTTATATTAAAAGTTTTAAAGAAAACCTTAGTAAAAAGGGTTTAGTTAAAAATTAACCAATTCAGAATAATGAGAACAAAGAAAGAGAAAGAAAAAAGAAAGGATGAAAAGAAATAGAAGTTTCCAGTTTCCTTTGCAGCAAATACAAGTATGATTACAGATTACAGATTCTATGATTTTAAAAGTTACTTTTTCTCTTATTTTAATCTTTTGTATTTTTTAATCCTCATAAAAATATACCAATTTTTTCCTAATCATGAAAGCCACAAGCGCATTTTTCTGTTTCATGCAAAATAAAGGGTTTTCAATCAACCATAAATATATTGTCTTTTCTCTGATCAATGAAGTTAAGTTGGCCATCTTTGCAAGTTCCATCATGCTCTCCACACCATTTCTTCATTGTGGTTGGTAATGAACGTTTCCACTTATGAGCATATAATAATCTCGCTGCCAATTTGATAGAAAAACAAAGTTCCACAACATTTTTCTAGTTGCCTGTCCATTTTTCCTAAAAGAAAAACCCTCTGGTTTTAATTGGACTTTAATCTTTAAATATAAAAATTTGCAAATAGTAGAACTGTGACAAAAGAAAGCAAAGGTAGTATAATAGTAATAGGTTCTTTGGAGGGGATGTGATGTCACAGCAGTTAAAGACACTGAGTTTATCAGCTGGAAAACTGACAGCCTGTGGTTCAAGACCTGAGCACCACACAATAGAGTGTGCTCCCAATACTTGCCCCAGCTCCTGCCAACCTAGCAACACGAGCATGCAAATGTAAGTAAATAAATAAGTACCACTTCAGTAGAAAGGTAACAGCGTTTTATGCGCCTCTGCATATAGCCATGCTGGCCACTTGACCACGGAAATGTCTTCGGACAACACTGGCTCCCTTGGCTAAGAAACAAATGAGCACTGCCCCCTACAATCAGACCTTTTCAGGCAGAGGAAACCTTTTCCTAGGTTCCTTGGGTGCAGTTCCAAACCAACTGAAGCGCCAACTTGAACATCCTTGGTATTGACAAAATCATCAATTGTACATACAGCTTTACTTGAAATAACATACATCCTGTAACAATAGCTTTAACATCATCAAATAACAAGATCTGCTTATTTCAAGTCTTTGGGAAGGACTCTATAATAAAAATGCCAAATCTAGTTTAAATATCTGGCTGACACTGTAACAACAACAACAACAATACCTTTTTATCCAGTCTCTATAATTGTGCAATTGCATTGTCCTAGTCTACTCCATTAGCAATCTTTGGACTCTGGGTAGAATGCTTATCTTATTCCACCATTGGGATAACCTTCAAAACAGCCTTCTGGAGCAAGTTCCCTAGTTAGCTCACACCTTCACCTGTCCTTGCCCCAAGAGTTTATAACCTGATGAACTAAATCAGATGAACACAAGTGATGTTAGTGATGTGTTGCTTTTAAAAATTATGAGATAATTGTTATTAATAGGATACATAGAATTTGTTTAGACATTTATTTCTAGTTCTAAGGTTATTTTCAAGTTGACTTTGTTTTGGAAATGTGGGAGATACACTGTTAATTTTATCAGGCACTCAGAACAATTTCACATTTTTCTCCCCTCAGTGTCTTCTAATTGCCTGGCTCTGAATGGTAAACCTGAAATCAGGCAGCCCAGAATCTCAAAAAGGGCACTTTCTTAAGACTCCAATAAAAGGAATATTTTTTCTCAAAGAAGCAATCTGGTATAAATGTGGCAATATATAAGGATGCATGTAAATTGTGAATAATATCCCCCTTTCAACTTTTTTGTAGTCATTCACAGCTCTCTTGCTGCCATTTGCAGATTTGCTGCAAAACACAGTTGAATCAGCTGATCAGCATTAAATTCTGATGTAAGGCTGCACCACTACAACCCCCTTTATTCCGATATCATTATAGGCCGTTTGAGCATTGTTGGGATGCTGATGAGTTAGGAGTAGTGGAATATTCTTCATTTCTGAATTCTTAACTCCTCAGACAACTTAAATCAAACGATGCAGGAGTACTTTTATCTGGAGTTATCAAAAGGATAATTTGAGATTGCAAATTATATTGTTTTGAAGGGTTTTTTTTTACCAGATACATTCTTCCTATCCTGTTTTTTTCAGAATCCAAGTTTTGCTTCTATAGAGTGTCAGAGCAAATACCATTGCTTGTACTATTGTGAATGTTGTAGGTATAGAATTCACAGCATTTTCCTCCAACCTTCATGGTTGCTGTACCAAGTTCTAGTCTAGTGTATTTTTTTATTGTTCCTTTACTCTGGTGATAGTTGATCCTAAAAGCTAGAAGTTATATACCACTTAAGTATTTTCACTGTCAGTTCTAAGACTGGCTACTGTTACTTTTTATTTTATTTAATATTTTATTACCTCAGTTAAACTCTTTCCCCTGCATTCTTAATTGGTTAAGATCCATGTGAAACCCAGGCGAATATTTTGAGTTCTTCCCAATTTCATAACTAGAATGAGATTGTTATTTTGGGATTGCTACTTAAGGCGGTTTCAATATTACTTTTCCTCTATGGCCCTTGTGTTTGGAGAAATAGGATATCTTACTTAGCTCAAGGCAGTAAACTTTTGCAGCAGCGGAATATTTGTCAGTGTAAGAAGAACTATGGGAAGACTTCAGTTAGGAAAAGTGAGTGGCTTTGTGTAGACTCTACTTTGCCTAATATATGGCAGAGTTAAAGTCTCCAGTTAATCCCTTTAGATCACCCATGCCTGTGTTCAGTGAATGCTAATTTTGAATAGACTGCCTTGCCTTTAACCATTGAAACGGGTTTGTAATGCATCTGTTGGAGTTGTAACACCTGCATATGTTGGGATCTTTTTCTAAGCCTTTTTTAAAAATTATTTTTCACATTACTGAAGCCTTAATCCCATGAGCTCACCTTTTAATAACAGGAAAGTGTATGAGCTTTCTTCTTCATGCTCATTGCCACTTCAGGATAACTCATTCCTGTGCAGCACTCATAATGGAATTCAAAGTGTGTTTTTTTTTAATTTCTTTACTAAGGATGCTTGTAGCATAGCATTTGCAGGTTGCTGTGAAGCATCTGTGTGGGTTCAAGGACATGTTCCCAGTTTAATGTGCACAAACATGCTTCTGCTTATGCTCTGATTGGCAAGGTTAACTCTGTGAGGCACTGAGAGTCTGCAGCTTTTTAAACTGATTTGATTAGAACCAGTGCTATATCTCCTTCATTCCCCCTCCCTTAACTGCAGCCTCATGATCCTTTTAACATTGGTCAAACAACCATTCCTTGTGTCTCTGTCTTCTCTTCATCACCCCCTACCCCATTTTCAAGCTGAATTTTTGATATTTTATAAAATTAAGAAGCTCAGTAAGGATTAAGTACCACATTTGTTTCCTGAATGCATTATTTTCTGAGATGGGTTGAAGTATGATTCTGTTCATATTTCCTCCTATCAGTGTTACTGTTATCATGCAATTTCTAAGGTATGGCAAATTTAAAGACCTATATTGGCCTGCTTGTTTTTTAAGATGGGTATTTGTGACTAAGGTGGCTTGCAAAACATTAGAATTCAGTTGTCTTCATTATGTGGCTTTATCTGAACAATGTGAGTTTGCATTGGCAAAGGTTGCATTCACATGGCACCCTCTAATTATGATTTCCTAATTTTCTGCTTATCTTTTATATTTGAAATAGTTTATTTTTCTTTCATGTTCGCTCTGAATCTATTGTCAAGTTGAGAAAATTGTTTTTTTACATATTTTCTTGCAATGAACAAAGCTGTAGGCAGTTGAAAAGAAATGCCTCCTTAAAATTCAGATAAGTTTCGGCAAATCATTCTGCAAATCATTCCTGTGAATCCGAAATGATCCCTTCAATCCTTATAATGTCCGACCTTTTTATGGATCTTCTCATTTGAATTTGTGTTCTTGTCAGCTCCCACAGGAATGCCAGTCTATCACAAAGGGATTCCTTCCAGTGGTCTTCCAAAAGTAAAATTTGCTACAAGTATAACAGATTTGCTTTCAGAAATGTTATTTCATTTATGATGGTGTTGCTATTTATCTTACATGTGTTATAATATTTAATATTTGCTTTTAAATTATGCTTGGCAAATTTTGTCTCTTAAAAATGAGTAGTATTCATAGGTATATTATTTAAGTTTATGAAATGATGCCTAGGCAATACACTGCTTGCACAGCAGAATGCCTGCAGTATACAAAAAAAATGCTGCCATGTGCAATTCAGATAATGTTAATGATCTGTTCTATATTGTAAATACAACCTATCTCCATTTAGAGATAGCTAACCCTGCAAATCTATCTTTGGTTGAAACAGTTTTAAACACAGTGTCCTACCCCAATTTATTAATTTCTGACATACTGCATTACTTAAGAATTTCAGAGAGAATTAAAGCTTTTCTGACTGACTTTTGGATTATAGGTAAATATTTAGTTATTTTTAAAAGGGCCTTCCTGTGTTTCTTTTTAATGGGATATATGTATAAAAAGGTTGTTTTAGGCCAGCAAATGGGTAGACAATCCAATTTTCCTGATTCCATCAAGATACACTCAAAGTATTATCTTGGGCAGTTAACAGAAAGCATCCATTCTCCCCTCCCAACATGATTGACCCTCTGCATCCAGTAACTTAGAACAGTATTTTGATGTGAGAGTATTTACTCACTGTTGTATATTTAGGACATGGAAGCATATTTTGTTTTATCAGGAGAGCTCTGCTAAGCCAGTATAGATATTTGTCAATGTATTTGCAAGAAGAAAGGAGGCTCTAGAAATAGCAGAAATGAATCTAAGTAGATATTTTTATGTAGCATCTTGCAGATCAAGTGAAATACATTAGGAGAGCAATAGAGGTAGTATTTATCTTGCCAAATTCCTATTTCAAGATTGATCCACCAATGAATTGAAAGATGTAAAAGTCCATTCAAAGGAACATTAAAACATAATTTGAGAGCTATTTTTCTGTTGAGGATTCTGCTCCCTCGCCCCCTGAGGAAATCTGTTTAAAACTGCATGCATTACCAGAGTAGTCTCAAACTTCTCTCTTAATATTTCTGTGTCACACTTAAGAACGTTTTGATGCTTTGTAAGCTCTTTATAGATATAGACCAAGGCTTTTGCTTTAAGAGGCAACTGAGTAAATGTAAGGAAAATCCTACTTAGACTTTATATGGGCTTGATCAGAGTCACTTTAATTGATGTCAGGTGTCTACTAACTATTTACCATCAGTTTAAATATGATTGGTTAATTCTGAACACAGCCACATCC
Source organism: Arizona elegans (assembly GCA_022577455.1). Classification (NCBI taxonomy): domain Eukaryota; kingdom Metazoa; phylum Chordata; class Lepidosauria; order Squamata; family Colubridae; genus Arizona; species Arizona elegans. The sequence goes on along the minus strand of JAKOOJ010000002.1, from coordinate 103,255,649 downwards.
CTACTTATAAGAGATTGTGCACACTTATGCAGCTGCATTCTAGTTTTTTTATTGTTATTTTCCTCTCTAAAACACTGGTGTCAAACCCGCGGCATCATGTTGCCGTCACGTGACATTTCCCAATGTTTTTCCCCTTGGTGGAGTTGGGGTGGCCATGGCCTGTGCACGACGCATCTACCCGCGGGCCGCCAGTTTGACACCTGTGCCCTAGAAGAAGTCATTTGAATTGTACAACTTCTATGCTATGTTAAAGGTGGAAAAAAATTCTGAAATAATTTGTCTTGGCCTGATTTATTTTTTTTTACATCTCAAAAACATGGCTGTAGGAAATGGAAAGGGAGTGGTCAAGCACATCATCAGTTTGGAATCCCTCATGCCCATAAGTCCAGCCCTCCCTGAATTCCATTAACTCTTATCTACCACCAGTTTGCCTTGACTGTTAGTAGTTCACATTCTTGTGGAGAGCTAGCATGGAATAAATCTTATTCTGACCCAGCTCCCCAAACATGACAAACCCTCTTTAGTTGAAGCAATGATTCCTTTATTAGGAGCTCCAGCAGCCTCAGCAAAAAGTTTCTCTTTCACCGCAGGCTAACAAGTCTGTCCAGTAGGGAGATGAATAGTTGTCTGCCAAATCTATTCATCTCCACCCCCTGCCTTTTATCCCTAGATCTAGGGTAGGGCTTCACTAGCAGCGGTGGCTCTTCCTTCCCAAGGATTGACCCATAGATTTCCACTGCTCTCCTCTCCTCTGCCTTCTTCACATCCGTGCATCAGGCACTGGACCTAGCGGTCCTTCTCTTCCTCATCAGTCACCTCCAGACCTGGAGGCTGTTGACTCTCCATCTGAGGGCTGACGGCTGGCCCAGGCTCTGCCTCTGTCTCTCTCTCTGCCAGCTCCCTTCCCTCTTCTCCCTCGGAGCTCTCAGTTGCCTTGATGCTGACCCTGACTACCACACCTCCTCCTCATTTGATTTGGCTGCTGGAGGGGCCACCGGCCGACAGGCCACAACACCTATTTAAACAGCCTTGGTTGCTGATTTCTTGTGCCTGACACTGTCACAACACTGTCACAACAAATATGTGTATACCTTTTATATCCACTGTATGTGGAGGTAGATTGTACAGAATTTGTTGCTTATTTTCCATTTTAATAGGGCTTTTGTGTATTGTTATCTGGTTATTTAAAGAGTATGTTATAGAGATGATATTAAAATAGTTGCCAACCTTCTCTCTTCTCTTGATATGCATGCTTATATATATACAAAAAATGCATGTAGATTAGGCTAAACTTTCTATTTAGCCATTCTCACAAGGATGATTTTTGAAAATTAACATTTATCTCAGAGCAATCAGCTGTTTTTCCCCAGGCAAGCAGGGTACATTCCTTCTTTGCTTATGTACATAGAAACACATTTTGAATCATGCCTCCTGTTGCTTTTAGTAGCACATTTTAGAGTTAGAAGGGGAAAAAAACAAATTGCTGCAATTAGTGTTTATCGTAATGGATGTGTCATTTGACTTCACTGTGAACCCAAATATATCCTTGGTAATATGGATACTTTATAATAAAGTAGATATTTTCTTCAGGAAAAAAAAATAAGTTTCTGTGACCTAAGTTACTGGCAAGCTCTCAACATTACAAGTACACTTGTAGAAAACAGGGCTGTGCATCTGTCAGCAGCTCTTTAAAGAAGCTGCATACATTCCTGGGCTCACATAGTTGCCAGAAAAAAGATACATTTGATTTAAGGAAGTGCTGACAGGTGGGATATGTGCACCCAACCGCACTTTGAATCACCTTTTCTCCTTCAAATCTGGATTGTTCCACAAGGCTAATAGAAAACCATGTTCATCTGTCAGCCAGGAACATTAATGCAATCATAAAGAAGTATATATACTCTGAGACTCTGGAAAGTAATATCCCAGATATATGAACCAGATCTCTTGATCATTAATGGAGTTTCAGTTTAGATGCTGTACACAAAAACATTGGACACTATTTAAAGGAAATGTCATAATGTTTCATATTACAGCTTTACTTGCCATATTTTATCTGACTTAAAGTTGAAAAGAATGGTTTATAACATTCTTGTAGTGTCATTCATATTCAGCATTGCAAACAGTGGCCTACATAGTTTACAATAACCCTGCACAGTTGTCTAGAGATATTAGGCAAGTATTTGCAGGCTACGGGTTGGGCTAAAGCTGTAAGGATTGTTTAAAATAATCTTCCAGAATGGTTTCTTGCCCCCTTTTTCTCACTAAGTTGTTTTGAGAATAATACACAATAACTGAGCAGTGGTGTCTACCATTAATATTGCAGAACAGAAACAGGATTCATTTGGATTCCCATCCAAAAGTTCCTATACATCTCAGATTTCAGGAAAATTCTAATCTATGCAAACCATAAGGTCATATACACTCCTAAACCAAATCAGACTGTCAGTTGCATGTGTGTTTCTGCTTTTAGTTCTATTTCTGCAATTTCTTGTGTGATTATGTTTTTATGTGAGACCTAATAAGGTTGTTTTAGTGTTAGCGTTATGTTTTGATGTAACTGAATGTTTTAATTTTTGTTTCTATGCACTGTAAAGTGTTGAGAGTTGTTTTGATAGCAGTGAAATAGAAATTTGAGTGAATAAATAAATTAAAAGTTTCTGCTGGTTTAGCCTGGTTGCATTTTTAAATATTCAAAATTATTTATCCATCAGAATAAGAGCTCCATTTTTTATGCTAATGTCTTAGAATAATTGTCTGGTACTGCATTTTCTTTTCTTTTTTTCTTTTGTTTTATGTCCAAAGCTAAAAGTTCAGATCAGAGATATATTTTGCATGCAGCTGTACAATTGTTCCACGTTTGATAATAATCTGTATCATACTGTAAAGCAAAGAAAGGATTTAGTTCAGTTTTACTTTGTTGAATAATTCCTGAAATGTACTTGAAAATCCAGTATTAAGAGTCTGAAAAAGAAACAAACCAATGAAAACTATAGGTCTCAAACAGTGGTGAAATGGTAATACTGCAGTTAAATGATAATACTGTACTATTTTAAATTTCTAGTCTTTATTTACAGTTATAATATATAGGATACAGTAAAGAGAACCAGGCCATGTCTTGTGCTATATCCTTAGTGGCACCGGTCTTTTCCAAACCAGGTTAAGGATGGCTATTTGGACAGTTGTGCTCAGATACTAGCAGACTGTAGGTTTTATAAATACATACAGAAATAATTAAAATCTAAAGGGTTTAGGAAAGTTAATCTCCTTTCAGTAATCTCTGCCATAAAGCATGCAAAGTCACAGCTGGCAGAGAGCCCAAAGAGGACCGGCTGTTGGACAGCACGTGGGGCCTGAAGTTCAGAGAGATTAAGTGAAATCACCCCTCTGCTAGTCTCTTGGTTTTGAGGCTCTAGAATATTTTTCCTGGCTGAGGTGGAATTTCAGCTAAACACCCCAAAAGCACAGAATGAATGAAGAAGTAGTAAATTACAGGTGTGTTTAAATAAAATCAATTGCTTGAATTGTCCCCTAGCTACTCAAAACCAAACAAATTCAAATGGGAATATGTTATTAAATATTATATGCCTTTAAATTTATCATTCCAGTGCCAGAAAGAAGAGTAATAATTCACTATGAATCCATATTTCTGACAGATGCCTGCCATCTTTGGCTTTGACAGAAATCATCAATTTAATCATACCTGCAATTTATCAGCCTGTTCCAACAGGCTATTCTTTTTTTAACATTGTGCTTTGTTATTTTGTTTTTCTGGACTACTGTTTCCTATTCCTCCTGTGCATAACATTTCTTACTTGATGCATATATAGGTCAACATTTGTAGAATACATGGAATCAGTTTAAATTATGTTTTAAAGAAGATATTTACAGTTATTATTCCTAGGTTTCAGTTCAGTGTTCACAAACTTACAATGCTTTTTTTCTGAATTTAAACTAAAGATACATATGTTTCAAAATGGATATTTTAAGACTATTTTAAAATGTATCCATTATTCATCAAATCCCTGATGTTTTTCAATGTTAATCATCTGATTCCTATTTGGAAAGAATCAGAAGCACAGCAAGTAAACATTTCTAAGTCATCTCTTTCCCTTAAAGAAATGTTTGGGGAAGCATATTGCCCAATTGCAAAGCAATAGAGACAAGGTTCCAATAATCATGAAGAAACACATGACCATCTATATAAAACAACATCTTTTCATAGATGCTTTGGTTCTGGTCATGTGTGAGGACCAATGTGAATTTTCCACAGGGATGTTGACCTGATTTGCCCGTGAGACTGAGTGGATTTGGCTTTCCACTATCTTTCCACTGAATATTCTAAAACAAGGGTGTCAAACTCACGGCTTCACAACAACGTCACATGACGTATCAGGACTTTTTTTTCCTTCACTAAATGGGGCATGGCCAACATGTGACACATCCGGCCCGCAGGCCACTAGTTTGACAGCCCTGTTCCAGAAAGTGAATGTGAAGATAATAACAGTGGAGATACTAAGATCTTTCTTAGCCATTTTCTTTTTTTCCTCTCTCCCTCCCTCCCTCCCTTCCCGCCCCCCTCCTATCCTTACCTCACCAGTTTATTTTGGGGAATATAGGAAGAGGGAGTATAATGTATACTGCCTTAAAATGTACCAAATAAAATGTAGTATATACATTGATGAGAGCTTTTTAGACTTGCCAAAACCTGTACCAATGCTACAATTCTTTTTAGAATTTTTTTAAAGAAGATTTCTATCAATTGTCTGTGTTTACAAACAGCTTGCATATAAAATCAGTCAGAAGCAGAAAAAGCTTTTAACTGCCAGTCAGTTAAACTGCTGAATTTGAAGTCCAGATCTATGCTGCCTTGTAGGGGAGCTTAAAGAGTTAAATTTCCAATTGTATTAGCAGATTGTGTTTTCTTTCTATGATCTGGGCTGACAAGACATCAGTATTCTATTCATCTGTTGGGAATTAGGCTGTTAATCCAATCAATGACTCTTGAGTGAGCTGCGGCCTGCTGCCTTCCCACTGGGGAACAATCGGATCAGACGGCAGATTGTTTAAGAGCACAACGCTGTTCCAGTGTCAGGTGGAATTCTTGAGTGTTCCCTGGTGAATTGGGGCTGGGAGAAACTGTCTCAGACCATTTATCCTATTCTTTAAATAACCAGATACCTGCCTCATCCATACTAAACTGATAAGCAGTTGGGGGAAAGGCAGAAGAGAGACCCTGACTAAAATCTTAGAAAACTGCCTGCAGGAAATGGTTGACATTTACGTGATTTACATCTTTTTCTTCTTCTTAAGGTTAACCAAAAAAAATCACTTTGTTACGCTGAAGGAATACTGGAATTAGTTTCTTTCACAATAGTTTTAAAATAGTATTTTTGATTTGGACTTGAACATTTTCTCATGGAATAAGAAAAAGAGGTCCAGTAAACAAATGGTTGTTATAGCATAGGACAGTTTGGAACTTTTTGTTTTAGTTTAGTTTATTTCTCCTAAGAGTTGTGAAGTGTAAAATCTGTATTAGCATTAACTTCAATAAATACATTCAGAACAGACATTTTATGGACTGGGTCAGATTGGTTGCATTTTCTAAATACTCATTACCCAGTTATCAAAATTATATATGTGGCTGCCCAAATAATGAAATACAGCATAGTACATAGTAGGCCATAGTACATAGTAGGATAATGGGACTTGAAAATTTGTATAGTACTATTTTTTAATTCACCTAGCTGCAATTCGTAATACCCAATACTTAAGATTTTGATATATTAAGAGGCAGGCAATATTTTCAGGTCAAGGGCATATTTTGTCCCCTTCCCCACATACAAAGGCTACCAAGGAAATATGTATCATAATGGGGTGGCATTAAAATGAAGTGGCACAAGATTTTTGACTCATATTTTCTTCATTTGGGGGTTGAGGCAATTAGGTTATTCTACCATGAACATATTCCATCAGTCTGCACTAGCTGCCAGATTCTAAAGAGAATGTTAGAGCTTAGCAGTTCAAGAAATGGTTGCCCTAAGATACTAGCAATCTTCAGGGAAGGTCCTGCTATTCAAAAATGCATACAAATTGTGCTTTGGCAATAATATAGAGGTGGGATTTATCCATAGGGCCATCTGTCCTTGAAATATCCTCTCTGCATAACATGTTGGCTCTAACTATGACATGCATCTAATATTTTTTAAAAGAATAATCTTTATATATTAGTCTTTCTCAGCTAGTAACTGTATCCAATACCAGTTTTTAATAGATTGTATTACAGGGGGAAATGTTTTGTTTCAAGCCTGGACAAGCAATCACTTTCTGGAAATTCTACCAGATCATTTTGAGCTGGCCAAAAATTGGCAAAAACAAAACCTAGAATGCTTTGGTTGTTACAGATTTTGGCCCCCAGAAAATCTAGAGGAATCCCATTGTGATTTGTTGGGGAGTGAAGGTCAAGGCTTGGCTGGTATGTATTGGCCACATCTCCCCTCCTCTAGAGAATGACCTGAGTGCCAGATCACCTGCCCCCCCAATTTCCCAGAACCTTCCCTTCTAATAACTGCTGCCACTGTAAGGAACAGCACACCTGTTCCTTATTGTGATGGTCTCAGAAGTAAAGAACAAGAAACCAGGGTGGTATATCTTACAGACCATTGACTTTGTGCCTTTCCTACTCTCCTACCAGTAGTGGGTTTCAAATCCCATCGCTATCGGTTTGCTCGTGGGCACGTGCACGTTACACTTCTGCACATGCGCAGAAGCTTCTGTGCGTGTGCAGAGACGTCCAGGCGGGTGGGCAGGGCCTCCCACCGCTACCAGTTGCAACCCACCACTGCTCTCCTACCATGCTTTCCCTCTGCTAATATTGCTACCAGTTTCTCAGCATGGCCTTGGTGGAGCAGCGGACTAAAGTGCTGTTAAGTAGCACTTAGCTGCCAGCTGCCTGCAATTACTGTGAGTTCAAATCTCACCAGGTTCAAGGTTGACTCAGCCTTCCATCCTTCTGAGGTAGGTAAAATGAGGACCGGATTGTGGGGACAATAAGCTGACTTTGTATATAAAAGAACACCACTTAGGGGGGGCCGAAAGCCCTACTAAGCAGGTATATACAAAAGTACGAAGGCTATTGCTTAACGCATTGTAAGCCGCCCTGAGTCTCCGGAGAAGGGTGGCATATAAATCGAACCAATAAATAAATAAATAAATAAATAAATAAATGGCAATATTTCACTTGCTTACCCGCCCTCCATTGTTTCCACCCCCTTCCTTTCTCCTAACTCAGGTGTCTCTGCCACACATCTCCAAAGAAAGGACTCAGCCTTTCCTATTTCCTCCTCTTAAAGATTCTTAGATAATTATTTCTGCCTAAAATATGCATTTCAGGCCATATCCAGAACAAAATAGACCTGTTTCATTCCATGTACAGGAGCAAAATATCCTGTACATGGGGCATGGATGCTTGAGTTTAGGCACAGGCTCATTAACTAAGCATTCTGGCCACAGAACAATTTCTGTTGTATAGTATTAGAAAGATCCATTGGTTGTTTTGAACACTGTCCTTTTATATTAAAAAAAATGTAAATATATTTAGGATGAACCAATTTCATTCACGTGTCTATTTACATCTCAGTTCTGTATGCTTCCTGCTTGATCATCCTGACATATTGGGATTGTGGAAAAAGGGAGATTTATCCTTTTCTTCCTCCTCCTCAGCAATCATGATATTCGCTTACTCATCCCCCTTTATGCTGTTATCAGTCTTAGGGAAATGATTAATAGTGTCTTTGGGGGAACATTGGATTTTGGGAAATCTATCTTTCCCCCTCTCCCATAACTCACCATGTTGATCAGTGGAGTACCAAGGAAGAAAGATATGGGTGCACTGTCCCATTGCTCAGCTGAAAGTACGGTATTTCTTCATCAATACATAATTTTTGGAATTCCCCATTGAAGGGTGTTGGGAAGGCCAATAGGACAAATGACTCTGAAAAAAGTTAACAAATTTTTAAGAGAATAGTTTATTAAATTCAAATACATAGAAAGAGGAATTCTCCATATCAGACAGTTGGTTCAGCACAGTAATGTTTATATTGATTAATAACAGGTTTCCAGCATTTTGTGAAAGATGCCAATGATTGAATGCAGGTCATCTTGCATGCAGAATGCAAGCAGGCCCTTCTCTTTTAGTGGCCATAATTTGTGGTAGCTAAATGGAGCTCCAGCTTCAAAGGCAGTAAAGTCTGTGAGAGCAATAGCAGCAGAAGAGTAATAGAGATGAAGTAGCTGATGGATTCTAATCCCCCCCCCCAAAAAAAATTATAATCTCCCCTCCCTTCTCCTTTTAGACAGAGTTCTTGTGAATGTTTATTCTGTTCGGTTGTGTTCAATTTTTAGAAGTGGTTGGCCACTGCCTCTTTCATAGGGCTGAGAGAAAGTGAGTAGCCCAAAGTCACTTTGTGTTCAAGGCTGACTAGAAATCAGTCTCCTGGTTTCTGGCCTGATGACTTAACCACTACACTGAACTGACTCCTATGGAAAAGTTAGTCTGCAAGAAATCTAAAGTTTGGTCATTTGAGAGGAAAGTAAAATGTTGTCAAGGTTCTTTTGTTCTCTTGTGTTCCCTCAGCCATTCTTTTTAACATTTCCATTAACTAAAATAGCATTATTGTTAACAAAAATTCTGAAGTAGTATATAAGACTATTATAATTCAGCTTAATGAAAAAAAATTTTTTTTCATTCATGGAATTTTTAAAATATTTTCCTATGGACCTTGATTTATTTTTAAATTAGTAGAAAAGCTGTATTTGCTTTAAAGTTGTTCTTATTTTAATGTGAACTAAGGCAATCAAAACTTAATCCTGCCAATCATCTTTAAAAACGATGACAGTTGACAGCTGATATAAAAACTTAGTAAAATGCTTTTAAGATCCATGTAATGTGAAAGCTCAGTCTCAGTATGATCATATGACTTCCAGACTGAAGAAATGTGAAAAATAAAATCATGATCAATTAAGCATTTTTCTCATATTTCAGTATTGCTTAGTTCTTGTTGATAGGTACAGCTCCAAATGAGCTACTTTTAGGCAGTAATTCATTTGCTAACAGAACAGAGTATAAATAACTATTGGAAATATTCCCCCTTCTTGTTTAGTAACTCAAAATGAAACTTAATTATCCTGCTCAATTTCCAAGAAAAAAAGATCACCTGTTCCATTTGCTTATTTATAGTTGCATTTTTACAGCACCACTGGAAATTTTTCTTAGTACTCTCCAGAAGCAATTTATCATAATTACACATGGAAATTTTACTGTACTCTTCCTATTTATTTATTTATTCCTTTATTTACTTTTACCAAAACTTTCCTTCATTCCAAAAGTTTAGCCAACATTTTGAAGTCTGTACATTCCAAATCTATTTTTGTAGTGTTAAACTACAAATATGTGTATTTTAAACATCAGAGAGTTTGTATGATTTGACATAACATTACTTTTATAAAGTCCTGTAGAATTATATTATTTCTATCAATCAGAGCTGTAGCACCTTTTTAGGACACTTTTCTTCTGCGGTAAAGAGTTTTTAAGCTGAAAATTCCAGGGTTGAGAAATTGATTATTTTCCCTCTTGCAAGCATAGTCATTCAAGACTGAGTAATCAGGCACTGTTAGACAAGGTGTTCTCTGCAGTAAAACCTCAAATGCAGAAGCATTAGCTTTGTTTAAGTACAAAAACCAAAAGAAACTTAAGAAACAAAGTTTACATTGAAATATAAATTGAGTTTGAATTGAATATATTAAAAATATACAACCAATACCGAAATTGTCAAGGACATTATACTATTAAATGTTGAATGGCAAAGTAATTCAACAATATTTGGTGACTCTTCTGGGGATCTTGGGTAACTTGCCAGATAACAGAAGAATATTCCTATCTGATCTACATGGGCTGTTAATTAAGAAAGTTATTAATATAGCCACTGAAGTAGAAAGAACAGCACAGAAGCACATAGAAGGCCAATATTTCCCCAAATGGACAGAATATGATCACTTTTGCACTGGAATATTGTTACATTTTCCCCTCCAGCAACACAGATGGCAAAACATTGAATCTAGCAATGAAAATGAGTTGGGCAAAAGCTACTGGCTAGACAGTTGGCAAAGAAAAGATGTATTCCAAACAGATCTAAACAAAGTACTTAGATCTTTCTGAATGTTATTGCCAAGAGCTCAATGTTTCAGTTCTATTAGAGCTCTTTCAAGACCAATCAAGGCCAATATTGAACTGATAAACTATAAAAACTTAGGTTGGGACTTATACCTGCCTTCTATGATGACAATTATTATGTCATAAAGTCAGGCAACTGTAAGGAGAAAAATTAATTTACTTTGAAATTTCAAATGCAAAAGTTTAAAGCAAGCATTTATGAAGATTAAGCCAGATTTGAACCTCACTAGGGAATTTGATACAAATTGAGGTATATGCAAATTGGACTGAATAGAGCAGTTGGATCACAGCAATTACATATCTCTGCACCATATATCAACTAGTTGATGGTCTTTGCTCTGAATATTTCATTGCAGCTGGGATGTAATTATTGCCATTGCGATTGCGTAGCATCAAATAACATTTGTAGATTTGTGGGACTGGGCAGTGATAGTTCATTGTTGTACTTTCCAGATTGCCAAGACTTGAAAGAAACATACAAGGCTTTAAATACTTTGATTCCATCTAGTAGTTTTCTAAGAATAGTGGTAAATAACAGGACTTTTGGGGGAAATTACTATTAATAACTAGTCTTTATCTCTATAGTAGGGGAATGGGTTTGGAGAGACGAAGCTTAAGCAATCAGCAGATAAGAAACTGAAACAACAGTTTCTGAAACAACATCAATCTTATTGATTAAGATTTTGGAATGAAACTTGGATTTTGTCAAGACTTGCACTAGAGAATTAATACAGAAGTTGAAAGGGAGAGGAGCTAAAATATATCCTTGCTTCCTCCCTTTTTAAATAACAATCAGTGATGTCAAGTGTCTAAATTTGCTGAAATAGACCTGTACTGCATTAAGTTTATGCAGTTTCATAGCTAATTTTCCTCATAATCTTATCTCTGGGGATCAAATCAAAACCGATCTGTAAGTCAATAAAGGCAATATTAAAACAATCCCAAAGACAATAAATACTATTTTTCTCCTGGCTTTGAACTGCCTCTCCCTGAAGTCAGTTTCCCTTCTTCTTCAACTTTTATTTTTCCCATCCTAAAGACTTCTTCAAAACTTTAGCAAATGTCTTTTGCAAATCCAATAAAAATTGTCCAGGTCATTCTCTTGATATATCATTTATATTTTCACATTAATTTTCAAGGCTTTAACCAATTTCTTTTGTATAGCCAATAAAAAGTTCTTATTCAGGTCATTCTTTTGGCTTGTCATTTGTAATTCCATCGTAGCTCAGACTTCAGGAAGGCCAAAGGGGTGGGCTGGATGGCTGCAAGGTTTCCCCTATCTTGCTCTTGGGAACTTGCCAGACAGATGTTGCTGGTCTACAGAAGGATATGAATGGCAGATCAAGTGCTGGATCTTGGCCATTCCTCCTTTCAGGCCTCTGGACTGCTCATCTACCCCTGTGAACCCAGAGCCACGCCAAGCCCCCTCAAGCTTATGATTAATTTTTCTTTTATTCAAGAATGAAAGTAAACTCACTTGTGATGTTTTAAAGATCTCTATTAGCCTTAAGTTAATTAAATAGGTGATTTCCAAACGTGACTAGAAAGAGAAGTTAGCCAACCTGGTGTCCTTTAAAAGATCCTGCTGCAGCTGAGAGCATGATAGCTTCTCTTCATCTTCTGGTGCTCAGATCCATGGGAGACCACTATCATGCAGTCTTCTTCCGAGGATCAACTGTTCAGAACAAACATGGGTGGGATGATCTCCCATCCTTTTCTTATCTGGAGAGGATCTGTAAAACTGGTCCACTCACCAGTTCTTTGGTCTTTGTTGTAGCCATTATTTGTACTCATTTGGAGACATGTTGGTTTGCCATACCTCTCCCTGAAATCTGCTCTGTGTCTTTAAATTCTGAATTTTTAATGGAAGTCCTGTTTAGAAACCCTTGCAATATTTGCATTTTATATTCATCTCCATTGATGAATGAAAAATCACTATGGCAAGGAGTTCATTTGCCTGACTTTCTCTCTTCTAATCAATAATAATGATTAGATTTGCTAGATCTTGTCTCCACGGGTATCCTAAAGGAGTAAGCAGAAACTTCTTGCCCTTACTGCATTTGATGCTTTTCAGTTCTGATGACCAAGTGGACAACATCAAACAGCAATAGAAGTAACTTGTCTACATAGGAACCAATAAAGGATCCCAGAAGAGGGGTAGAGCATAATAGAGGTCTAGTGATTATTGGCATTGATGGTATCCAATATTGTTGTGCAGCATTTTATCTTCTTGTGTTAAAATGACCTTTGGCAGTATGTTTATTACCCTCCTCCACATACAGAGCTAATATTCTCTGCCCTTTACCTTGAATTTAGTTGACAAGAGGGTTTAGGATATGAATATGATTATGAACATTAAGATCTTCTATTGCTCCTTTCTTTGACTTTTTGCCACCAGCACATTACTTCAGAGTAATTGAATTGTATTTATTTTATGACAGATTATAAAATAATAAATTCAATAATCAGAGTACCTTTGTTATAAAGATTCAAGAAACTTCAGTTGGTGTAAATGCATTAGCCAGCTTATAAGTATTTGCGCATATTACTACTATTTTGCAGGACCTGCATTATTGCTTTTCAGCTTCTGGGTACAATTTATAGTGCTAGTTTTAATATAAAAGTCCTTTATGCTAAGTTACCTTCGGGATCACATCTCTCCACTGGAATCAGCCTGATTACTTGGATCAAACAGTTGGTTGTCCCCCTTTTTAGAAACCAAGAGGGTCAAGGCCCAAAGGTGTTTTTCCATCATCAGGCTCATCCTCTGGAATGACCTATCATGAGAAATATGTTTGGCCTCAACTCTAGTTGTCTTCTGGAAGCTTCTGAAAATAGTGGTTTTCATTTGCCAGTTGCTATCTGGAATGTAGTTTGTACATTTTAATTTTTTGTATAGTTATAGTTTTTCCTGTGTGAGCCACCAAGTCTGCATACTAGTGTGGTGGGATATAAATATGATATATAAGCAAACATACATAGTGGAGACCGATACAAGACACATGTGGTCCATATAATGCAAAATGGAATTTCTGGAATAATAGAGCAGAATCTGAAAAAATCCAAGATTAATGGTATAGGCAAAATTCCAGAAAAGACAGGCAACAGTTAAAGGGACAAGAGGCAAGATTGCAACTGAGCCTGAGATACCGAATGAAATAAAAGTGCCAGGCCAAACACTCACAGGAATTACTGCCTAAAATTGGAGTAGTGACAGCCTTACCAAGTAGGAAGCAAGTGTATTACTGGAGTCATCTTCAAAATGAATTGCATAGCTCAAGGGACAAGTCAGGGCTTTGTGGAGCTTGTGAAAGAAAGAGAGTTCATTGATCAGCTGGTAGTATTCATGCTTCTTGCTTCTAGAATATAGAGTCAGCAGTAGAAATCTCAGTGCAGAAATCTAGTATGGATTTATAGACATCCATTTTATGATGTTTTTATTGAGTTATAAACTGAATAGTAATGCAAAGGGGCTCTTTTTGTTTTTATTTGTTTTATTTGATTTCCTCCTTTTATATTATAAATTAAAATATAAACAATGAGGTCAGTAAAAAAAATAAACTAACAATAGGGTAAACAAAAGGCAGCAAAAGGGCATGCCACATAAACATTCTTAAGCAGATCTAGCAAAGCTGTGAAAATAAAAACTTCAAATGGATAGTAGAAAGTTATAAAACTTTTGAGACAAACGTGATTGTCTGTTGGGAGAGTTCAGACTTTAGAGTATCATGGCAGAAGAGTCTTCCATTTGTTGCTTACTTCATCTAAGTGAAATCTAGGCCCCCAATGATATTTATACTGAGGAATGTTTATGAGAGAAAGATAAATATGCCAGGCTGGGTATCAGGTATTGCATTCCTCTAGACCAGGGCTGTCAAATTTGCATCGTCACAGCGTCAAGTGACGTATTGGGACTTTCCCCCCCTTCGCTAAACAGGGCGGGGATGGGGCCAGCATGTGATGCAACTGGCCCATGGACCGCAAGTTTCACACCCTGCTCTAGACCTTAAGAGAGAGGGGATGGACATTCATCTATCAGGAGATTTTAATGGTTACTGGGAGCTCTGATCTCTGATCCCTGGTGATCAATTACAAGGCACTATGTGGTTGGGCCAGAGAAACATGCTTCTGTTGTACTGTCCTCCTAGGCAAACAGTATCATCAAGGTTGATAGTTGATATATGTAGCTTTCTACTACTCAGTAATTTCAACCTTCCATAACTACTGAGGTGGATTCTGAAAGCACCCCTGGATTTTACAATCAACATGACAAACATGGCCCTGTCACCCATGGCCACAGGCCTGACATTCAATATAGTAGTGAAAAAAGTAAGAATTACTCCTTTGTAATGGACATTTCATGTCTTGGTGACTGTGTGAGTGATCTGCACAGAGAGGCAAGGCTAGTTCTAGTGGTCCACTTCAAGTATCTGATTAGTTTAGTTCCAGAGGACACATGTGGAATTTCCCAGTAATTTGGAGAGTAATTCTGCCAGTAATCTCATTGATCTCTGCAATATGGAGGCAGTGGAGGCCTCCATAGAAATAGAATAGAAATCTTACAGATGTAGCTCTTTTAAAATTTGGCCAATTTTATTACCTTGACCCAGGAAATCAAGGGGAAAAATAAGTCAAAGGAACTTAAACTTATTCTCTTCTTTTTTTCCAGGATGATGAAGGTCAAACAGCATTGCATTATGGTAAGTGGTACATTACCATATTTACTATTAACCTGGTATAATCATGCATTTTGAATACCTAAAGAGAAGAGGGAGGGAGGGAGAGAGAGATGCAGCAGGAGCAAATATTCATTCAGGAATGATCGATAAATGATCCAAAATCAGAAAATTAGTTTTCTGCACAATAATATTTAACCTTAAACCTTTAGTAATGTTGCAACATTATTTCAATGAGAATAATAATCTTTAAGATACAACATTGTGGAAATTACATCTCTAATTGTCAAATTATTTTGTATTTCCATAAATTTTTTGAAAATTACCATTGATCATACACATATGATAATGTAAACTTCAGTCTTTTTCAAGCCCTCAGAAGCTAAATAACTCCAATAGATTACTACTACAATCCAACAATCCAGTGTTGAATATTTATCTACAATTGGTAATTTTCATTCAATTTTTCAATAAAGCCATGTTTATAATGAGAGGTAGAAATATATACAAAGGGGAATAGAGAGGAGCTTTTCCATACCTTGTTTGTTTGTTTGTTTTTAAACTTCATTTTCTGCAATTTGTGATTCAAAAACTTTCAATAGAAAAAATATTTTAATAATTGGAGAATACTATATTTCTATGAATCTGATGCAATTAAAGTGTTTGTTGCTTATTAATCAGTATAAGAAAATGAAGTATTATAATTTCAGACTTGTCTTTCTATATCTAGATTTTCTGCCTTGTCATTTTGGCCAGGATCTGACCAATTCTAGTACTCTATTTCCCCCCAAATAAGACATCCCCTGTTAATAAGATCATCTGGCTTTTGAGCGCATGGCAATAAGGCCAAGTACTTATTTCAGGGTTCAAAAAAATATAAGACAGGGTCTTATTTTCAGGGAAACATGGTAGCACTAATCAAATATTATGTGTACTCTGATGGTATCATATTACTTCAATAAACCATTCATACTTACTTAAAGTATGAGCTCTCCTCTGAAAATATTTTACTTAGGTATAAATTGGACTGCATAAAATTATTGGTAATTATACTATCAACTTGAGTACATAGGCACCACATTTACCCCATGGGAATCAATGTTGCCACAAGCTATACAATAAACGAAGGATTTAATGATAACCCTTGGAGTAAAAAGGGTAAAACCGAATCTGAGTTTATCCATCTTTTTACGAAGGTATTTGGCCTGACAGCTGTCCTTGCCTCAGCAGCTCTGATGATTACAGAAAGTGCCAAACTGTATCCTTAAATGAGTTATAAATCCTGGTTCATTCTGATTAAACACTGGTCAGAGTCATTAGGAGGTTAAATGAAGGACAGCTCCCAAGTATGTTATCCTCAGATGTGCTGCCAAGAGTGCCTCACCCTCCTCAGCCAAATATCTTTTGGCCATTAGTGCCCCAGTCATTTGTGGTCAGCTCTGGCCCATCTCTTAAAATACCAGGATATGTGTGGTCTCCCTTATGGATGGCCTGTTCGCTTTATATTCCCTTTTTAAGACTCACCCCGCCCCCTCCTGCATGTGCACGCTTCTTCCCTGCAGGGAATGCTCAGATGATTGCCTCTCTGTGTCCCAAAGGAAATCAGGGTTTCTCCTTGGACTTGAAATCACATGACTTTAGAGTGGGCTGGCTTGCTCTATTCGCCTGGGAATTTTTTTTCACTGTTAAAATGCCATCTGCTCTGGTTTTTGCACAGTGGCAAGGCAGTCAGAGGGAATACCAGTGAGGAAATAAATAATAAAAAATGAAATCCATTATGAAGACCCTGAGGATTAATGGACTTGGAAGGCAAACTGTGCTGAATGGAAATTCATCTTCACCTGTGCCCACGTCAGGACTGCCTTGCTAGTGTTTGACAAATAGAGGTTCCCCGGACATGCTGTAAATTCAACAACTGTTGTAATCTCCAGGGACAACTTTACTGTATTTAGAAGTGGCTGATATCCTCCTGGGCTGCCCATTGCAGAGGCAACACATTGTGTCATGGAAGACTTCCTCCTCCGAAATGCCAAGTGCTTGCCAAATGGCAGTCCTTAGTATCAAGTCATCCATCTGCAGAAGATCCCCAGTGTAAATGTAAACAGGCTATTTTCAAGTAAAACAGCATCTGGCTCCATTCTGCTTACTGCAGAGGCTTCTGTTGAAAGATAATAACAATCAGAAACTAGATTCGTTCCTGATTCAAGTATGCTATTGACATACAGCACTACTGATTTAAAGATTATGCTCACTGATTAATCAGTTAAGTCCCTTCAGATACATAAGTATGTATCAAATAAAAATGCAAAGACGTGAATCGTACCTCTGTAAAGTTTATATCATTTTTAAAGGGACACAGTTATAAGATAAACTCTGCTAAATAATTTCATGAATAGTAAATGCTGTGCATTTCCAGGAAAGCAGGGGCAAACTAAGGACAGCTCTGCAAGAATTGGACTGAGCCAGTGAATAAATTGGTTCCCTAAATTCCTCTCTAAATGAAGGACAGGACTTGGGATCACCCACAGGGATCCATATAGATGCTGCCAACGACCAGACTTTAAAACAGTGTTTTTTGCTGGATTTCAGAACTCTGGAAGCTGGGAGAGTCAGCTTTGAGTAAAGGCCCACAGGAGCCATCAAAGGGACACTGGGCTCGCCCACTTCCTTTCTTAATTACTTTTACTATAAATGGCTTGTAAATTGCTTTTTGGATGCTAGGAACCTTCAGAAAGACAAGTTGCTCACTGGACGATCTTCCTTCAAGTGGAAAACGTTCTACAT
Organism: Arizona elegans; assembly: GCA_022577455.1. Classification (NCBI taxonomy): domain Eukaryota; kingdom Metazoa; phylum Chordata; class Lepidosauria; order Squamata; family Colubridae; genus Arizona; species Arizona elegans. The sequence goes on along the minus strand of JAKOOJ010000002.1, from coordinate 103,237,958 downwards.
AAGTTTAAAATTTAAAAACTGATTTCACTGCAGGTTGAAGGAAAATCAACCTCAAAAACCTACAAATGGAAACCAGCTGAGGTTTTAAGGGAACACAAATAGTAAACCAGAAGAGTGACTTGGATGTATGGATTTTAACTAAAAAAATGACTTGAACAATGTTCTTACTTAAGATTTACAAAAAAGATGTGTTATACTTATGAAAGAATTCGTAAGAAAAGATAAAAAGAGAAAAGAAGATGATTCTTCCCATGGACAAACAGTGACTTAAATCTAAATTGTAATAATACCCTACCACTTCTTCCAAAAGGAAACCATGTTAATGTGTCTCCACTTTCATCTATTTTAAAATTGCATGTATTTCTATTTGTCCGTTACTATGAAGTATGTCCTTTGGGAACCTGAGATACAGTTCTTCCAGTAGATTCTCATTTTACCTTTGATGTTGAACTCTCAATATCTAAGAAGTTGGAAATATTTTGTTCAATGTAAAGCAGCTTTCCTCCATCAATAACTATGGCCAAGAGTGTTTCCTCTCATTTTACTTATTTATTTCCCCAATAGCTATCCTAACATTAAATTAAGCAGCACTGAATTGTAAGTAAGGATAACAATTAAGAACAGAGAGCACCCATGCCTAACTCAGCTGCTGAACCATTTTGTATGTCTTAAATAAAATGTCTTTGCTTGCCAACATAAAAACAGAGATGAAGCTAATCTCATTTTCTTTCTTAAGCAGTTCCCAAACCTGGAAAAAACTGCCTACTCTAGTGTTTTACAAAGCATGCTTCAATAATGATGAACTCAAAAGAAAGGCCTCTCCCAAAGACTTCAAAGCTAACTAGACAAGTTCATGAGAAGCTTTTGTATAGCTTACTTTCAAGTGCTGAAAGGGTTAGTCAAAACCAGTCGTTTAAAATGTTCTAAAAACCATTCATTTTTAAGAGTCATGGGGTACCTTTTATAAGTAATTATTAACTAATAATAAATGTGGCCACAGCACCATCAACTGACTAATTTCTGAAATAATTTTCAAAAGGAGCCTCACAGAATGCTGTGAGAAGAGCACTACAGGAGCCCAAATTACATTTAGCCAAGCCATGTGCCTCAGTTGTCAGATGGGCATAACTGATTCACCAGTCTTAGCTGTACGAATGTACTCCTTGACAGTATTTCTAAGAAGATCTGCAAAGCCATTGTCCCTTGTTAATACACACATTGGAGCATCTTATCCCATTCTATTTAACTCAGGTTGGGTAGTGAAAGCTTGCTGGGAAGTGTTCCTGTGAGGAAATACACATTACAGGGAGCCCACACTTGAGCCTTCTGAGACATTAAATGATATATGAAAATATGCTACCCCAAATGATGGCACATCGGAGTTGTTACTGCTATGAATAGCAATTTTGCTTTCCTGTTATTTTACTTTCTGTGTTACTACTTCTAGGTCTACTTTTACCTAGAGCCTTTGGAAATAGAACAGCATAGAAGCCAAATTTGTTAAAATAAAAGAGCATGGTGTGCTTTGCTAAAATTAGAAAAAACACATTATATATGTTTCCAGTGCCTTATACATGTTTCCAAAGTGTACATATGCTATGTCAATCATTCCTATTCTGTATGCTGGGACTTTTTCATATACTGCCAAAGGAACTTTTAATGCCATAACAAATTCCTTACAAAATCTTCTTTTGACCCCAGAAAATAGGCTATTTGTATCTTAGTATAGTTCTGTGCACTGGCCATGCCTTTGTTGCTTCATATTATGGATAAGTAATGTTACAGTGGGGCATAGAACACAATTTGTGGCAAGAGGTTGAAATAAGTCATCTAGAGTGGCCACAGAGTCTTCTGCACTTTTCACCATTTGTATAGGAGAGGGTGCTTCAGCTTGTGTAGCTGTTGTCCTTTGCCATCACTTCCTCTTTGGCTCTCTCAGCTTCAAAGATTTCCTTTTACCCCTTTCCTTTCCTTTCTCCTTTCCTCCCCTTCCCAAGTTACCTTCATGTGCTAGAAGTGGACAAACTCTCTATATAGTTTCCTGGTCCTTCATTGTATTTGCAATTGTATTTGCAACCAGCCCACTTACACAAATGTTCCAAACTTCTTAAGAAACTTCTAATAGGCAGCTTCAGTCCTATAACCTTGACAATAACTCCGTAGCTTATGCTATCACATAGCAAAATGTATGAAGAGAGACCTGATTGTTAAAGAAAACTACTGTAAATTCCCCAGTGATTTAAGATGGCAAATAGAAAATAAAAATCAGTTCCATATTGGCAGCAGTGGACTATCAGGTATAAAGGTTAACAAAAAACTCAGACTGCAGGAACATAGAAAGCTAGATTTTTTTGTCATTTTAGTTAACAATGCAAGGGTTTAAATAATCTTCAATTGAACTGTTGTCCTGTTTTAATTAAACATTTGCTTTTCCCCATAGTGTCAGCTGAGAAAAGATATTTTCTCAAGATACTTTCTAATTAGTACAGCTAATTGCAAAGGGAAATACACCATTAATGTGTTGACTTGCAATATAATTAAAAACATAATTTAGTGTTTAGCTGAGAGGTACCTTGAAAATACAGGTCCCATTGGAACTTCAGCTACAAAGTTTTTTAGGAGAAATCCTATAACCACATCTGATGATTTGAGTTGCATTGGATACATATAGGAATTTTTATTTGATGTATCTATTTCCACTATTAAGAAGTGCTAAAATTGCTGTTTTTAATAAATTTCAGCAACTGAAGTTAAATACACTATTTGAAAAATAGTAAAGTATTAAACTAAGGACAAATCATTTTGAGGTGGCTTGTTAGTCTTCTGCTGTTCTCTCCACTGCAGTTGTCTCCCCGAAGAATCATTTAAACCAAAGAAAATTATCCACCTTCTCTTCTCCTTGCAACCAACTATGAGCCTCAAACTGAGTGTACTGTAAAGTACCACATTTTGCTCGCTTTAACCCAACTTTATCCCTTCCTATTGCATTAGCTTCACATCAGGCAACTTGAGACAATAAATTGATGTTAGGCTACTAAATGTCCTACATTTCATGGATTAATCAAGTCACTGGCAAGTGATTACATTCTTCACAATTCCACAAACATTTACAAGTGACCTATTCAGAAAAAATAGTTCAGTATCCATATTTGGAAACGAAATTGATTCAGCTGGGGTGTGGGGGAAGCAACGTTGCTCTTAAATTCTCAAGACAATTTGTACATAATTGAGTTTAAACGGTGGCAGCATTGGATTAGAAGCCAGTTTTTATGTCACAGCTTGAAAAGAAAAATCTTAGCTTAAAAAATTCAACATCTGGTTGGTGCAAGATATAGCATGTTTCCCTAACAATGTTTTTCCATCCTAAAATGTCTTCCTTGCAATTTGTCTTTTTGTAAGATCAAACCTTTTAAAAAATTGTAAATGATCTGGTAAAATAATTCCATCTTTAAGATTGCCGAAAAGTCAGGAAATGCCAAGCCCAAGGTTACAGGGTCTCATGTTCTCTCCAAAAGGTTATGATTTAAATTTAATATCCTGCATCTCTTCTACTCTCCTCTGCTTCATTTCAGCAAGATATGTTTTCCTGACTATCCCTGAAGAAATTTTACTGTACTATCTATCACTTATATTAGAGTTGCTGCCATGTTCTGCTTCTTGGCTTTTCCTCTTGTTCCAAGACTTTTCCTTTTTAGCAATAAATCAAAGTCAAGAAACTGAAATAGTGGCTCTTTGTGCATCATATATATTGGTGTTGGTACCTGCTCAACACAGAACGTTGAGCTAAAAGTTTCTATTGGAAACTACACATTTGCCCTCTAGCACTTGCCCAAGTGCCCTTAGTTTCCACTATTTACCTAAGTCCCTTTTCTGCCACTTCAGTAGCAACATCTCTCAGTTCATCCTTCAGTAACTGAGAATATATTTTTGTCTATTTATTTGCTGTTAACCTTTTTTAGATAATTTCCCTTTTTACTTCATTGTTTTACAACTTTTATTTTGATTGGTTTTATTGATGTTTTCCTCTTGCATACTGTGACTTTGAAAGATCCAGCTTCCAGCACTCCACTCAGTGCCTCATTTATTATGGGGAAAGTCACAAAGTGAGTACCTCCTTAGTTGCCAAAAACTTTACATAATTTAGATGACAGGAATTGTTCCATGCCTTTTCAATCTTTAGCAAGGTTATTCACTATAGCAGTTGTATTCTTTCACCATCATGCTTGTGAAGGCAGTTCCATATTAGTGGATGAGAGGTTTGCATTATTCTCAATACATGTTTTTATACCTGGTTAGTGAATAACTATCTTTAGATTGTCTTGCATATGTTCTTTTGTTCTCCAGTAACACTCTAACCATCTCTAAGCTTCCATCTTTTTCTATGTTTACCAATACATCTCTTGGCTAATAACTGCCACTTAACAGCACGTCATTATCAAAAATTTGTATTTCCATTTTATATTCTGTTTTGTACATGCATTTTGCCTGACTTCCAGAATTATTTGTCAGTGGAGTCCTTGATGCTCTCTGAGCATGATGGTTTGCTTGCAGATGTTTCACTACCAACTAGGTAGCATCATCAGAGTCTATTAAGTTTGGATTTGCTCCCTGTTTACATTTAATCCTGAGCTAGATATATTCTCTTCCACTGATTTGTCAGTTCCAGAAACTAGCATAAACGTTGGGAGCCAATCCTTAAGGGCAAGCACTATAAGTTAGGGAAGGGACTTTCCATCAAAATCTTTTAGCTCTAGAATAGGCCAATCTATTCAAATGCAACATTCATATGTATGAACATAACAAATGAAATCTTCAAATACCAAAGATACAGGTAAGCAAAGTGTTTATTGAGAGAGAGAGAGAGAAGTTTTTTAGCCTGCTCCAATCCAGAAACTGGGAGCCATGTATACATACCAGTAGAGAAAAATCATACAATTAATAGTAACCCTGCCATAAACATTACTTAAAAGCACAGTGGAATTGTTTCAATGTCCTTTTCAAGACCCTACCCTATAGAAGAACATCCCCCCAGAAATCTGGATGGCCCTGATGTTTTTGGCCTTTCGTGACGCATTCAAGACCTGGATGCTCCTTCAGTCATTTAGGCCAGGTGGTTAAACCAACCCTGCTGGTGGATTTGTTTATTATGGTTTCACTGATTGAAAATGTAATGTTCTTATACTTGGGGATATTCTTCCTCCTCCTCCTCCCTCCTATTACTATTATTGTTTTGGATTAATATTTAATGTTTAATTTGTATATTATGTTGCTGAATTTTTGGTTTCGTTCTTGTGTGCACTGCTAAGAGGCACTGTTTTGAGATGGGCATCTGTATAGGTTGTTTAAATAAATAAATAAAATGCTAAGAGGAAGGGACCCAATACTCAAGGAGTTGGAAAGTATGAGGGCCACAATAGAAAATGTTTGTCTCCTAACCCTAACCCTAAACTCACACTGGAGTGGAGACCTCACCAGGTCTTCTGAGAATGTTCTTAACAAATGGGCAGATTTAACCTTGGTGAGGAAATCCCTGATGTGATGCAATGCAATGCCATTTTGTTTTTGACTTTATAGGGAATAACCAAGTTGAATACTATCTTAGTGTGGTTGTAGAATGTGTAATGCCAATCTTGAGGAGATTTATCTTTCTTATAGCAGCGTCCTTGTTTTCTTTGGCTATTAGATGGTTGCATATGTAGTTTTGATATGGCTCATTCAGCAGATGCAAACCGTTGATTATGACTTGTTTCCATTTTGTTCTGGTCTCCCCTCTAGCTTCTACCTGTGAATTTTCTGATATTGTGGAACTGTTACTTCAATCTGGAGCCGACCCTACTCTTCGGGACATGGAAGGATACTTGCCCGAGGAGGTGACAGACTGTAGAGTAATCACCTCTATGCTCCAGGAACACACAGCTGGCAAAGCTTAACTGAAAGGCCAAGGAAGTGAAGCCCAAGGCTTTCAGAATGGAACAAAAACTGTAATAAATCCATCCTTCTCCTACTGCGTAGTCTGCACAATGCATAAGGATTGGAATTTGTTGAATGAAGTGCTTGGTATTGATACATATTTGGAAAGCCAAAAAGAAAGTAGTGGACTGTGAATCACACAGCATAACCTACTATCTACCATGTGAAAAATAACCTCAGCCATAGTTTGTGACTTATTTGCTTAATAGTTCCCCCCACCCTTTTTTTTTTTTTTTTTTTTGCAGTCTTAAAACCAATTAAAAGGATATATTGAATTTCTGCTGTCGTGTCAGATGTAGCTGTAAGAGATGTTCAGTTGGGTAGGATTGTGCGCTACAAGCCTGATACAGCACGAGTCTTACTTCACCAGCACAGGAGTTTCATCATGTATGGAGGCTACGCAGAAAAAAAAGGAACCGTACTGAAGCTGAAGTCCTGTGTGTTCCTTCTTGAGAATAAGCCCTAATTAGACACACGAACAGTGTTGAACTTGCTTTCCCAAGTGGATTTAAGGACTAGCTTTTTATTTGTTCCATGCAACTTCTAGGAAAGGAAGATCCAACTGCTGGATAGGGGAAAGGAAGATATGAGCCAGTTTATCAAACTTCTTTTCCCCCAAACTCCCACATTAGTGACAGTGTTATTATTTATATATTTTTTAACTCAGAATTAGAAGTACTGTGTTTCTCTAAGATCTAAAAATAAGCGCGGTTGGTTTTTTTTCCTTGATCCTAAACTGGTTAGCTAAGTAGTTGTTGTGTTGTTAAACTATGAGAACTGATGGGCATGTTAATTGTGTATATCTCTCTGTTTCTGGTATAAAACTACTTTCCTGCATGATATGAGATATATAAAAATGTTCCTGGAATGTTTCTCTTTTTTCACCTGCCATTAAACCAAACTAGTTATATAAAAAGCATCATGTGTTTATATTAGACACCACAAAATCTTATCCTGATTTTTTTTTTAACCCTGTAGATATAACTAAAACATTTTTAGAGGAAATATCAACATAAATGGCTAAAAATGCATGGACAGAAAGGAAGAAAAATATTATAATCCCTAAGCTTGTTAAGTCTGCCTCAGAAGAAATGTGCAAGAAATGGCTGCATCCAATTTCTGGCTATGTCCTGCTTACACAATTTCTAGTGGGAGCCCTCTGTGTGTTTCACATTAATATGCAGCTCATATTAAACTTTTCAATTTGATTTTGAGAGCCATAGCATTAGCATTTTCATCCATTGAGATCTCCATCCACCCTGAATAATTCTTTTTTTTTTTGCTTTTATTATTTCAAGTTATTTTTATTATAATTCTCACCATATTTTCCCCACTGAAGAATAGTCATGTTCTTGTCCTTTTCCTTCAAGCAGTCTGGCCTCTATAGCCTTACAGACTCCATTTTCCAAGTGCCAGTGTTACAAAACTAAAAATCGGAATCACATGAACACAATCTAGGTTTTCTTGCCCTGTGGAAGATGATTCAGTAGACCTATGTTGGATTTTTATTTTTATTTTCATGAAATCTTCCTACTTCAAGCTGACTCCACTCAGTATGGAGTTTTTCCTCCTACAACAAGAGATTTGGTTTGTATCTATTGATTGGCAGGTTGCCTAATGTTATATATTCATAGTTGCCCTATCATCTTTTTATTCACTGCAAAATAAATAGCTCCATATACTAATTCTATGTTTTATCGTTTGGTCCTGCCATGGCCTCTTAAAGAGTTTTTTTTTAATGCAAAGCATCTTTTATCATGCTCTTTCATCTCCATTATTTACTTCTGTTACCTGGTTGACAGACTCAAAAATATGCCTTCCTCTTCTGAACTTTCTTGCCATATCCCAGGTCTTTCTCCTACAATCTGGACTTCTCCATCAGTTATGAAAGTCTTCTGTTCTTCCCGCATAAGTTACCTAATTATTGGGGCAGTGGTTATCATCAAAAAGGGAACTTTCTTCTTTCCAATGCACACTGTGTATGCTTCAGGCTATCATGCACAAGATGCCCCCAGGAGAAAAAAGAACCTTTGATATCCTGTAATTGTTGGGCTGCATGGAAGCCCCAACTTTGCTCATCTTCAGCTACACCTTACAAGTATGGTTTATCACATTTGAACCTGATCCTCAAGGTTCAAATATCAGAAAATCCATCAGTCATTCTTGCATCAAGGAGCCTCTTCAGTGGTGGCAGGTGACAAACAATCTCAATTCTTCAGCTTTTGGTCACTAACACAATTCATTGGTGATACAGTTATGTTTTCATTTCTGTTTTTTTTTTCATCTGACACTTTTGGCCATAGGTTCACCCATTGCAGCATATCAGTAAGATGAAGTTCCTGGAATTTGGGGGATTTGATAATCGGTGTTTTTTTGAGGCAAAGCATTCAGATGTTATTAAACAATGATATTTGTACTACATTGGCCATATGGGTCAAGGTTGATAATGGCACTGATAGGCCTTACATTCCATATTACCCTAGTTATATGGACTGCATCCTTCAGCTATGGCTCTAATCGTATATCAATGGGTGTTTTGAAATTGAATTCCTCCCCACTCCTCCCACATGTATATCTTGGGGTCTTTATCTCAGCAGCAGGTGCAGGATAAATTCCATATATATATAATGTTTGAAGCAGACATCTAAATATCTTTTTACTAATTCCCTTTCTGATTGGAGATCTTGGAAAGATGAAAAGGATTCAGCCAATTATATCCTCATCACACCATGATGACCTTGATAGTCATGATTCATTCCTCCCTTGTGTTGTTTTAAGCCTTATTAAGCAATTCCCAATCTCCTCTCCTTTTGTCATAGATAGAATCACATTTCCCTCCACTTACAGTCTGGAGAATTCCATTCTGCCTTACAAAGAAAAAGAGGTCTTTTCAGAAACCATCCACGATGGCTTCTCATGAAGTTAAAGGGTGCGAATTGTATGAGGAAAAACGAAGACTATTCTTCTGCAATGTCATCATATTTTACCCTTATATTTAACTACGTATGCCTTGGCACTTTTTCCATAAACTTATAGCTTACATAAATATCTACTACTATTTTTCAACATGTGGTACCTCCCACACTAGTAAGGTGTTTTGTCAAAGGACTGGTTTTCCTCTGTTCCCCGATATGCCTGCTGATTCCATCCTCTATTTTGTCCATTTTCTCTGGCTTAATTCCAGAGCCTTTTGTGCCCGCAGTTATTGTCCTTATTCACCTCTTATTGTGAAAGATGCTACTAGATGTTACTTCTCTCAAGGTTGGAAAAGCAATTGCCTTCCACTTGGACAAAAGAGCATTATTCCAAAGAGACCAATATCTACGATGCAATTTCTCTCCTCAACACTTTTCCAAATGAATTTTAGCAAACATCAAGTTTTTCTTTGAAGTGTCCAAGCAGGTTGCCTATTTCAACCCCGCACCTATTTTATGACAGTGGTAACAGCTGTTTGCAGCTTTCCAATTGCTTTACCAGGAATGTGCCTGTGAGTTAAAGGTAACCCTTGACTTAACAACTGTAATTGAGCCTGAAGTCGCCTCACATGACCGGCCCCAATTTTTTGACAATTTTTGTGGCAATTGTTAAGAGATTAACATGGGTTAACATGGGTCATAGAGCGAATCATTTTTTCCCAATGGGCATTTTTTTCTGGAGACCGAAGATAAATGCAAGAAACCAGCAAAAATTCTGCAAATCGTGGCCATGTGATGGTGGGATGCCTCAAACATCAGTAAAAGTAAGCCAAGTGCCAAGCACCACATGACTGGGGAGAGGGGGAGTGCAGCTTTTGTAACTTCAAAAACGTAAATAGCTTTTGGAGGGCCCAACATACCTGAATTGTTGTTAAGGAACCGGTCATAAGTCAAGGACTTCCTGATATGGATTCTGCCTTGCAATTTCATGCAATATATGAACTTTGTTTTGGGAGAGGTGCAGAAGTCGGGCTCTTTAGGCTTGTTCTGGGTGCAGCTTTCCTCCCCTCTCTTAACACAGCCACATTAGCCTTTTATTATTCCTTATACCTCAAGAGTGAAGAATTTTTAGTTGCTGCACTTTTTTCCTCATTATTTTTAGCTGCCAAAGCTCACAATAGTGAGAGTGACACTATAATATGCCAATGGGGGAGGGGGGAGCGGCTATGGCCAGAGATTTTTCCTATTTTTCTTAATCCCTGTGGGAAACTTGGAGGTGAATCAGTCATATTGTTATTTGATATTTTGCTAATCAATTTCAATAGTGCAATCTTGAGAGGGCATACAAGCGACATATGGGTTGTTGTTTTTTAAAGTAAACAAAGTACAATCAGAGTTCTGGAAATGAAGATGAGTACAAATAGCAAAAAAATCAAATTTGTCAACAGTGGCAAAATTAAGTCCAAATATATACTATATTCAAGTATATACTACATACTAAGTACATAGATTCACCTTTGTAGTACCTGTGGTACCATTTGTTTTCTAATAATGTCCTATGAAACTTTTTTGCCACTTTATAGGGGTTTGAGTTTAAATCTGATAAAAGGGGGCTGGATACTTGTTTGGAAGAGGGTACATGACAGCAGATCCAGAAAAGCATGGTTATAGCTGTTTATCCTATGGGACATCAGCATGCAGGTAGTTCTCACTTAGACCATTGCAGTATCCCCATGGCCACTTGATGAAAATTCAGATGCTTGGCAACTGGCTCATATTTGATGATGGTTCTTGTGTCCCAGGGTCATGTGATCGCCTTTTGTGACCTTCTGATAAGCAAAGCCAATGGGGAAGCTAGACTTACCTAACAACGGCAGTGCTTCACTTAACAGCTGCAGCAAGAAAGATTGTAAATTGGGGCAACCTCAATTAACAAATGTCTCACTTAGCAACAGAAATTTTGGGCTCCATTGTGGTCTAAGCCAAGGACTACTAATATTTATCTTGCGTGATTGGAGACCCTGGCATAATTGAATGCTGGGCATTTATTATTTTATTTATTAAATGTTTATGCCATCCATCTCCCCTACAAGGTAACTCTGGGCAGCTTGAAACTGCATGCAGACCCACATATTCCCTACAGCCAGTGGGGTCTCCTATTTGCCATACCAAATTAATTGGGATATGGAGAGAGACAGCACCCCAAGACTGAAGAAAAGCAATGAAAAATAAAAGATCAGAAGCAAGGGTGGGGAATAGAAATGAGGAGAAGAGAGCAGCATAAAACTTAGAGGACAATCTTTAGGAAAACATTCAGCAGAAATCTGTGGAAAACAATAGAGAAGCGAAAAGAAGAAAGGAAACCTTTCTGCAGCAACTGTTTCCTATTGTCCAGCATCCTTGACTTTTTCTGTTCTTTTTCCTGTTTTTTCTGGTTGACTTTTCTTTATCCTGTACAAGGGTTCTAATGTACTCAATCTCCACTTCTGCTCTTCCTAGTCCAAGGGATAGTGGTTGTTCTAAATAAGCTAAATCTAAATTTCTAGCCATTCTATATTATGCCCTACAGATCTTTTAACACAACTCTTGCTATTCCACACTATTTTTTAAAACTAATTTTTCCTTCAAACAGAAAAATATATAGTAACAAGGTTCAATGCCTTACCCTCAAAGCTGCTGGAGAAACAGCCTATCAATCATCCTGTCAGAGTTAGTTGCAGAAATTAAATCCAGAAAGCACACACATGCAGACTGATGCAGCAGGATTCATTAACTTCTTTATATATATGAAGATAAATGTACAATACCAATATAGATTTCTTCCAACGTAGCAGTTACAAGCAAAACACAAGACAGGAGAGAACAGTTAGTTTCATTTCAGCAGAGCAGACTAGTTCAGGCACGGGTTTCAGTTTCGTTTCTCAGCACAGACTCAGAAGCTGCAGACTAAAACACGCCCTGGCTCCAGTCTGTCTCAGCTCCCAATTGACTGTTTAAGTTGCTATGCCTATTCATTGGCTGACTGTTACCATGTCTCTGCCAGTTCATGAATAATCTGACACATCCCTTGTCTTGATGGGCACTGCATATGTAGATATCGTAAATGTAGCCTACAGTTCTAGCTATTGCACTGCCTACTGTACAGTGGTGGGTTCCAATTGGTGTTACCACCGGTTCTCTTCGTGCACGTGCTTTGTGTGTGATCGCCGCGTGCATGCTCACTTCGCTTGCACGCAGGCCGAACGTGCGCTCCATGCAAGCGCATTAGGTTTCTGCCCAGCTGCCGCACCTATCAGCTGGGCTAAAAAACGAGAAATAAAGGTAATTATAACGCGGGGAGCGGTGGGAGGGCCAGCTCCCGGTCAAAGAGAACTGGTTCGGTGACATCACATCGTCACCACTACCAGCTTGCCTGAATCAGCTCGAACTGGGAGCAACCTACCACTGCTACTGTACCAGGACTAGTGACCAGCTTTGCTGTTCCCTCTCCTTATAGGGGATGGACCATGTTTGAGGTTATGTAGGTTTTACTAGCATACATCTCCACTGAAATCTTTAAGAACATTGTTAAATTCTCTCTGGAAATATTTTAAGGTTGATAATGTTGCTACAGGATTGATTTGCAAGCTAGGGGGTTGGCGCAGGGGTGGGTTCTAAAAATTTTTGCTACCAGTTCTGTGGGCATGGCTTATTTTGTGGGCGTGGTTTGATGGTCATGTGACAATTCTTTAGGATTTAGCAGAGGTACTGGTCTACCAGGCTTTTAACTGCTTGTGGAGCTGTACTGGTCTACCCATTTGTTTTTGGAGGCATTGGTCTACTCATTTGTTTTTGGAGGCACCAGTCTACTCATTTGATTTTGGAGGCACCGGTCTACGAGGCACTGGTCTACCCATTTGTTTTTGGAGGCACCGGTCTACTCATTTGTTTTTTGGAGGCTCCAGTCTACCAGGCATTGGTCTACTCATTTGTTTTTTGAGGCACCAGTCTACTCATTTGTTTTTGGAGGCACCGGTCTACCAGGCACCGGTCTACCCATTTGTTTTTTGGAGGCTCCGGTCTACCAGGCACTTTTTGAGGCACCGGTCTACCACCACACTGCCTTTTAACACTGATCAGCTGTAGGGCGGCCCTTTGAAGCCCCGCAGCAAGAGTTTAAACAGTTTTTTTCCTTCTAGCTGATCAGCTGGCGCTCAGGAGGCAGCGAATAGATTTGGGGCAGCACCAAATAAAAGGTAAGAATAATGCAGTGGCAGGCAGCTCCCGAACAAAGAGAACCGGTTCGGTGACGTCATATCGTGGAACCGGGCCGAACCGGGAAAACCCACCACTGGGTTGGAGGGGTGAGGTAAAAAGAGCAAATGTTGCTAGTAAGAGGTTTAAAAAACAGCTTAAAGCATCTGGATAAACCTTACATTCAGACTTCATGGTGGTCTTATAAGTGGAACCTTAAGTTTGTAGTTTGCTCAATGTTTTGGGGAGATGCCAGGCTGGCCCATTTTCCCTTTGGGATACCTAGGATTTTCTCCCACACCTATTCTGGAAGGAATGGATTCTATATAATTGCATTCTTCCCTTCCTGGTGTTTTTAAAAGGTTATATAATTGATCCCCTTCTTCCCTTCAAGAAGCGCATGTTTCGCCACTGGAAGGAAATAATATTTTTTATAGATAGTATTGCGTCATGCAGAAATGGGCATTTAAGACTTACTCACCTCTGCAATTCAGTCCACTGTTAGTTGAGCGTTCAGTTCCATATTCATTTCATCTTTCATTCCCACAAGCTGAAAATGTTCGGGCTGTTTTCTCATCTCAAAAATGCTAATGCCAAATGTTTGTTATACAACTGGGCCATTGTGTAATTTGTGTTTTTGGTGCAGAGCAATATGAAAGGGATATTAAAAGGTACGAGCGCTGCTGCATGGCTGGCAGCTGCTTTTACTGCTGTACTGTGGCCATCAGTCATCTGGGTTGGTCTTACATTACGGACGGTTTGGCAAAAACGCCAAAGTAGGACAGTCACCTTTTTATGGTCCCTGAGATGTATATCTGCCACCTTGTCCAGAAGCCAGGTTGCATTTTTTGGTTTATTTTGCGCTGGCATTTTGTATTTTTTCAAGTGGTGTGCTGTCTGATGGACATCTTGTGCATTAAAAAGCACTTGCAAAATAACACATGCTTGATGAGTGCGTTGATGCAAGTGGCAAGCAACTGTGCCCATGGCTTTCACAAAGTACATTTGCAGAGCTTAGGATGGATAAGTTTATAGCACTTTAGGACTATTTGTGAGGTTGGAACTCTTCCAAAGAAAAAAAAGGAAAAAATGAAAAGGCATATATTATTGTTTATAATCTGCTTTATTCAGCCAAACCTTTTCCCCAACAGCCCCCTGGATTGCTGTTTAAATCCTCTGGTGCCTTAAACTACTGATTCTGAAAACAGTTAATGCATATTCAAGCTAAGCTTGGCATCTACTGCAGGAAATCACTTTAATTGAGAAGCATTAAATGTTAAAATGATTAAAATATATAAAGCCAACATGGTGTATATGAAGAGCACAGGCTCGCAGCTTTAGAGCGTACCTTGGCTCAGCCTGCCAAATGCTTGAGCTTCTGAGGTTGATGGTAGTGAAGAATTCCTTAAAATGAAAGCCGGTCCATTTCCTTGGCTTATTATAACTCTGAATGCCTTCCAAAAGGCAGCCAGCAAAACTTTAACAGAGGTGGCAGATATGATGTTTTGCTAGCCTTGTTTTTACTTTGTTAAGCAATATTTTGACCAGAATGACCTTTTGTTAGAGAAGGAGGAATGTTCATGTCTATTCCTAGTTTATCACATGAGAAAATGCTTTCATCTTTTGGGGATGTAAATTTGCCCGGTGCAAGCTATATTTACATAGACAGGATCATAATTAAAAAGAAAGAAGGAAAATAACATTCTGATTCTGGAATGGGGAGGATTAGATGATATTATCCAGCTTGGAACTCCATTTTCTAAATCTGCCAATAATAAAGAAATGATTGTGTAGATACCATTTTTAAAAATGCCCAATTTTGTAGTTGGGTTTTGAGAGAGAGGGCAAAAAACTCTCCCTTTGTTGTCAAATGCTGAAGAAACTGACATTTTAAAATATTCCAAATGGTGTTAATGCAGGTACCAAAATAAATCCATTCTGAAACTCAAAGTTCTAATGCTTGTGATAAAGAGTACATTACAATAAGTAATATTAATACATGCAAATATCAAAAGAACAGAAGGAAGCAAGTTCCTCTTTACAAAGTGATCTACGGCCCACACTGTTCCTCACTGAAACTTTCAATATTGAAGAAAAATTGCTGGTCTCCTTGGTTGGCACACTAATTGGTCCCTGGTAAGAATGTGAAACGGGAGCAGTCTTGGGAATTTGGTCTTTAGAGTAGCCTGTTAAAATACATTCACCAAGCTAATTATGGATGATTTTCCCATATTTTATTTATTTATTTATTTTATTTGTATACCGCCCTTCTCCCAGAAGGGACTCAGGGCGGTGAACAGCCAAAATTAAAAAACATACAAATACAAAAGTTAAGATAATTAAAAAGAATTAAATCACTGGCTTCCCAATTTAAAACCCCCAAATCCATAAAATTTAAAATCCCAATTAAAAACCATTTAGGCTAGGCCAGCTTGATGGAATAAAAACATCTTCAGGGCTTTACAGAAGGTACAGAGGTCCGGGATCAATCGTATTCCAGGAGGCAGCTCATTCCACAGGGCGGGTGCCCCCACAGAGAAGGCTCTCCCCCTGGGGGCCGCCAGCCAACATTGCCTGACCGACGGCACCCTGAGGAGGCCCTCTCTGTGAGAGCATATTGGCCGGTGGGAGGTTATCGGTAGCAGCAAGCGGTCTCGCAAATACCCTGGCCCTAAGCCATGAAGCGCTTTAAAGATGAGAACCAACACCTTAAAGCACACCCGGAAGACCACCGGGAGCCAATGCAGCTCGCGCAGGAGAGGTGTTACGTGGGAGCGCCACGTCATTTCCATAATCACCCGCGCGGCCGCATTCTGCACCAGCTGGAGCCTCCGGGTGCTCCTCAGGGGGAGCCCCATGTAGAGAGCGTTGCAGTAGTCCTGGCGTGATGTGACCAAGGCATGAGTGACTGTGCACAAGGAGTCCCGATCCAGAAAGGGCCGCAACTGGCGTATCAGGTGAACCTGATAAAAAGCCCCCCTGTCCACGGCCGTCATATGCTCTTCTAAAGACAGCCGTGTGTCCAGGAGGATGCCCAAGTTGCGAGCCCCCTCTGTGCGGGTCAGTGACTTGCCCCCAATAGCTAGCTATGACACCAGCTGGCTATACTGGGATGCCGGCATCCACAGCCACTCGGTCTTGGAAGGGTTGAGCTGAAGCCTGTTCCTCCCCATCCAGACCCGCATGGTTTCCAGGCACCGGGGCATCACTTTGAGGGCATCATTGGAGTGGTCTGGGGTGGAGATGTACAGCTGAGTGTCATCAGCGTACAGATGGCATCGCACCCCAAAACCACGGATGAACTCACTCAGCGGCTTCACATAAATGTTGAACAGGAGCGGCGAGAGGACCGACCCTTGTGGCACCCCGCAAGCAAGGCGCCTCGAGGTTGACCTCTGCCCCCCTGCCAACACAGACTGCGACCGGTCAGAGAGATAGGAGGAAAACCACTGCAACACGGTGCCTCCCACCCCCAATCCCTCCAGCCGGCACAGCATGATACCATGGTCAATGGTATCAAAAGCCTCTGAGAGGTCTAACAGGACCAGAACAGAGGAACAACCCCTGTCCCGAACCCTCCAGAGATCATCCACCAATGCGACCAATGCCGTCTCCGTGCTGTACCCAGGCCTGAACCCGGACTGGCACGGATCTAGATAGACGGTTTCATCCAGGTACTGTGGGAGCTGTCGCGCAACCACACTCTCCACAACCTTCGCAACAAAGCGAAGGTTGGAGACTAGATGGTAGTTTGCCAAAACGGCCGGGTCCAGAGAAGGCTTCTTGAGGAGGGGCCTCACCACCGCCTCTTTCAAGGCGGGAGGCAAGAAACCCTCTCTCAGAGAAGCATTTATAATCCTCTGGAGCCAGCCTCGTGTTACCTCCCAGGTGGCCAGTACCAGCCAGGAGGGGCACAGGTCCAATAAACATGTGGTTGCGTTTAACCTCCCCAGGATCCTGTCCACGTCCTCAGGAGTCACAGCGTCGAACTCATCCCAGGTAACATTCTCAAGACCAGCCTCAGTCACCCCGCCAGGATCTACCCAGTCAGAGTCCAAGCCTTCCCGAATCTGAGCGATTTTATCGTGCAGATACTGTGCAAAATCCTCAGCCTGCCCTTGCAAGGGGTCTTCCCGCGCTCCCTGATGTAGGAGGGAGCAAGTCACCCTAAACAAGGCAGCTGGGCGGTTATCTGCCGATGCAATAAGAGCGGAAAAGTGGTTACGCTTTGCCGCTTTTATCGCCACTAGATAGGTCTTAATATGAGACCTAACTAGTGTTCGGTCGGATTCAGAGCGACTAGCCCTCCAACCGCTCTTTAGGCGTCTTTTCCAGTGCTTCATCTCCCTCAGCTCCAAGGGGCTGGGCAGGTTCGGCGTCGGGTCAGAGGCCGCAAAGGCATGACTCAGTCCAGAGCACCGGTGGCTGTCCTATCCCAGGCAGCCACCAGATCTTCTGCCGAGTCGTGAGCCAGAGTTTCAGGAACTGGCCCAAGCTCTCTCTGGAACCTATCAGGATCCATCAGGCGCCTGGGGCGGAACCACCTGGTCGGTTCCGCCTCCCTGCAGTGGGATGCAGCGGTCAAAAAGTCCAGCGTCAGGAGAGAATGGTCCGACCATGACAGGGATTCAGTAACTATATCCCCTATATCCAGACCACTCAGCCACTGACCAGAGATAAAAACCAAGTCCAGAGTGTGTCAGGTACGTGATCAGCAGGCCCACCTGCATCCCATGGCCCCACTTTACCAGGAGAGACTCACATCCGGCTATCTGAGGTACAGTGGCCTCCCTCGGATCAAGACCTTCCTTTATAACAACCGCCACCCCCCCCACCCCTGCCCTGGACCCTTGGCTGATGGAATGTGCGGAAACCTGGTGGGCACATCTCTACGAGGGGGACCTCCCCCCTCTTGGCCCAGCCAGGTCTCTGTAATACCTGCCAGGTCCGCACCCCCCCTCCTGTATTAGCTCACAAATGAGGGGGGCCTTATTAACCACGGACCTGGTGTTGCACAGCATCAGTCTAAGGCCTGGGCTCTGAAACTCTGGACAGCCAGGGAGACGAGAGGAGTCACGGGGGCCAAGGCATGCCACCGCTTGGAGATAGCGGGTGCGTGCCCCCACCACCTGATGTGGCCCCCTACTCCCGCCATATCTGCCCCTCCCAACCACGGTCCTGATAGAATCGCCCTCCACCCTATCAGCACTGAGCTCCTCCACACCCCACTCCCTGCCTTCCATTCCATGCCCCTGTAACGAGCCTGACCTATGCCCCTCCCTCCCCCACCCTAAGCCCCTTAAAAGATTACAAAAAGACAATTTAAAAAACCCCCACAACCCCCTCTTTGCAGCATGCCACCTCTCGGGGTTCCAAAGCCCGTCATCGAGGTAGGCCCTCATGTGTGTGTGTGTACATGTTGTTATTCAAATGATGAATTGCAAATAGCATAATGAAAACATTTGGATATACTGAATTATGAAAGGCAAAGACAAACCACTGGGTTTCACTATACTTTAAACCAGCCAATAGATTGTATTACTGCACAAAATATAAAGATCTATCACTTCTTAGATTTTTAAACAGGTAGACATATAGCCTAATCCCAACATTTACATTATACTTTGGCCTCTTAATGTGAAGGAAGAACTCACTGGAGAAGAGCCTAATTCTGGGAACAATTGAGGGCAAAAGAAGAAGGGGATGGCAGAGAATGAAGTGGCTGGATGGAGTCTGGAGGAAAGTTGTCCATGTGGTCGCAATGGATCAGACACAACTTCACAACTAACAACAACAACAACAACAACAACAACAGTACATTTATTGGTACACAGTATCTTCAAAATGTCTTGGTGTAACAAAGTTATTGTTTTCATAGAGATGTTGGTTTTGTTTGTTTTTTTGTTTTTTGCTTTCTGTGGTCTAGTTGCATGAGACATTGAATTATCAACTGGTTACAGTACATTGATGGGTAATGAAGCTGTTTATGATATCCTGTTTAATAGTCCTGTTTTGTCAATGTTTCTCCACATTTTAGGCAGGTGAAAAGCCAAGCTAGATCAGCACAGGCTAAGTCTTGATCTGCCAGACTCAATGGGTGAATCCTGAAGTTATCGGGAGGCTTGAATGAGTTTGAGGATCATTTGTTGCTGCTAATTGTGTAAGACTTCTTACCTGATTTATGAAGTTGGAGAATTTGCCTACAATACAGTGTACATGTATATGTATAGGACAATATATAGTCCCCTCTCCAAATCTTAGCTACCTCCAGAGTTCTCAAAAGTTCATGGCTGAAGTCAAGGACCAGCGTATAACCTGAGCAAAATCCAAGCAACTTAAAGAAAAGTTACAACAGGAAAGACAAGATGAAAAGGGGGCAAAGACTATACAAGAGACTGGAGCCATGGGGAATGCAGGATTGAAGATTTCGGATGAAATCCGATTATTCTGTTCTTTGCTCCAGAAAGAGAATAATGATGATTAAATGTTTATCTTGGAATGTGAATGGGTTGAATGCAACACAGAAAAGGAAGAAAGTATTTGCATATTTGAAACAATTTAATAATGATATAATCTGTTTACAAGAAACGCATATTACAGTTCAAGATCAAAACTATTTGAAAAATTCCAAATTAGGAACACATTTTATATCTTCAACTAACCAAAAAAAGAATGGTGTGGTTATCTATGTAAATAAAAAATTAACAGCCAAACTTATAGAAGCTGATCAAGATGGTAGGTTTGTAGCAATTGAACTACTTTCATCAAATAGTCAAATTCTTTCGATAGGAATTTATGCTCCTAATCAACAACAGGACTATTTTTACAAAATGCTACATACTAAAATACTACAATGGGATTATAGATCTATTTTAATTATGGGAGATTGGAATGGAGTAATTGATTCTAAATTAGATAAAAAGACTTTGGCGAAGTCAAAGATTAGACTACCACAGACTTTTTTTGATATGAAAGAAGACTTGGAATTAAAAGATATTTGGAGAATACATAACCCAAAAGAACTGGATTATACTTTCTTTTCTGATAGACATAGATCCTTCTCTAAGATTGATTTCATTTTGTTGTCAGATGACTTACTTGTTAGGACAAAAAGAACAAAGATTTTGCCAAGAATCTTGACTGATCATAGCCCAGTGTGGATAGAAATTGAGACAAGTAAGACTGAGAGACGCTCTTGGAGATTAAATGAAAACTTGTTCAGATAAGAAAAAAATATAATAGAACTTAAAGAGTATTTGAAAGAGTTTTTTGAAATGAATCTGAATAAAGGCACTCCAATGGAAATTGTGTGGGATGCAAGCAAAGCTTATATGAGAGGGGTGCTTATTTATATGAACTCTAAACATAGATTGATCCGACAAAAGAAAAGACTTGAATTGGAAGCAGAAATAAAGAATAAAGAACAGTTACTTATTAAAAATCCAACAGATGAAAGAATACGTGGTATCATAAAACTTTTGAAAGATCAATTCCAAATGCTTATAGCGGAACAAGTTGCAACAAATTTACAATACGCAAAGCACAGTACATTCTGCAATGCCAATAAACCGGGCAGGTGGTTGGCCTACACATTGAGGAAGAAACAGAGTATACGGACTATTGATAGTATTGATATTGGAGGGAAAGAAATTTTTCAACAGAAATTAATTAAAGAAGCTTTTCTTGATTACTACACTAAATTATATGCCAAAGAGGAGGTGC
Source organism: Arizona elegans (assembly GCA_022577455.1). NCBI lineage: Eukaryota > Metazoa > Chordata > Lepidosauria > Squamata > Colubridae > Arizona > Arizona elegans. Next base: position 103,217,118 of record JAKOOJ010000002.1, on the reverse strand, counting down.
AGAATGGACTTATAGAAAAATATTTAGATAATAAAAGAGTTACAAAAATTACTGAGCAACAAAAGGAAAGAATGAATTATCCTATAACAGAGGAGGAGATAATAACAGCAATAAAACAATTAAAAACAGCCAAAGCTCCTGGAACGGATGGTCTGACTGCAGTGTACTATAAAACTTTGCAGGCAGAAATGGTGGAACAACTCAGAGACTTATTTTGTAACATACAACAAGGGGGAAAAGTACCCCCATCATGGACTACAGCTTATATTTCTTTGATACCAAAAGAGCAAGCAGGTCCCAAAAAACCGGAGAATTACAGACCAATATCTCTTTTGAATATGGATTATAAAATTTATGCAAAAGTATTAGCCAACAGATTGATGCCAGTAATTCAAAAGGTGATTCATGATGATCAAGCGGGATTTATCGAGGGTAGGCACATGAAGGACAATGTAAGGCAAGTAATAGGTTTATTGGAATATCTTGAGAAGAATAAACAGATCCCTGCAGTGCTGGTATTCTTGGATGCAGAGAAGGCCTTTGATAAAGTGGACTGGAATTTTCTACTAAAGACTTTTAAAAAGATGGACTTTAGGGACCAATTTATACAGGCGGTTTCAGCAATTTATCAAGAGCAAAAGGCACAGATTATTATTAATGGAAGTTTGACAACAGAGTTTAAAATCGAAAAAGGAACAAGACAGGGATGTCCGTTGTCCCCACTGTTGTTTATTTTAACACTAGAAGTCTTGTTAAACACAATACGGGACTCTAATATTTTGAAAGGTGTAATGATAAGGCAAGAGGATTACAGAATAAAGGCATTTGCAGATGATCTGGTCGTTACCCTAACACAGCCAATGGAATCAATAATCCAGATGAAGGACATTATACAAGACTATGGTAAAGTTTCAGGTTTTAGAAACTTAGAAAAAAACTAAGATGATAGTCAAAAATGTGTCAAAAATGTGACACAAGATCGTAAACACGAGCTTGAAAGGAGGACAGGTTTTGAGATTGTACCAAAGGTAAAATATCTAGTTCAGGTTGCAGAATCAAATATGAAATTGTTTCAAAATAATTATGAGGTGTTGTGGCGAGAGGTGCAAAAAGACATGGAGACTTGGAAAAAACTGCAGCTGTCTTTACTTGGAAGAATAGCAGCAGTTAAGATGAACATTTTGCCAAGATTTCTTTTTTTGTTTCAAATGATTCCGGTGCTTAAAAATGATAAACAACTAAAAGTGTGGCAAACTGGAGTGAATAAGTTTGTCTGGAACGAGAAAAAACCAAGAGTAAAATTGAAAATTATGCAAGATGTTCCAGAAAGGGGAGGTCTTAAACTTCCAAACCTACAGTTATATTATGATGCAGCAGCTTTGACTTTAACAAGTGATTGGTTTGGAGGAAAAAAGACTGGAATACTGAATGCAGAAAGTTTTGATTTAGAATTTGATTGGCATGCTTACTTATTTTATGACAACAAAGTGGATAAAGCATTTAAAAGCCATATACTTAGAGATTCTTTGTTGAGAGTTTGGAAGAAGCACCGACTCAAATGGGATTATAAAATACCGCTATGGCTGGATCTTGGTCATACTTTGTGGAATACAAATATAATGTCACTCGGGGAGTTTTTATATAAAGAGGTTCTTTTTACAGATGCGGGCGGATGGCAGCTGAAGACATTACAGACATTGTTGGCTGAAGGGATTAATCTAACTTGGTTACAATATAATCAATTGCAATTGAGATGGAAAGAGGACCAAAAAACTGGTATTATGATGTATGAGGAAGAATTGGTCAGACACATAAAAGAGAAAGGTCCAATGCATATTAAAAGACTTTATAATGTCTTGTTAGAAAGGGATTCAGAAACTGAACTAGTTAAAGATTGTATGATTAAGTGGGCACAAAATTTTGAGAAACCAGTGATGTTGGAAACATGGGAAAAAATTTGGGTTCAGAATGTTAAATTTACACAGTCGCAGAATTTGAGGGAAAATTTTTATAAAATGTTTTACAGATGGCATTTAGACCCCAAAAAATTGTCGTGTATGTACCCTAATGTGCAGCCTAAATGCTGGAGATGTGATTGTCTAGATGCTACATATTATCATGTTTGGTGGACCTGTAAGAAAGTTAAGGCTTTTTGGATAAAAATTTGGTGGGTCATGCAGAATGTTTTGAAGAAAAAAATTCAATTTTCTCCACAATTGTTTTTATTGGGTATAGCTAAGTGTTTTACATTGGGTGAAACAAAATTGATATTGTATATGATAACAGCAGCAAGATTGTTGATAGGTAAATACTGGAAAAATGAAGCGCTGCCCACGATTGAGGAATGGACTTTGAAGATGGCCAGTTTTGCAGAGATGGCAAAGATTTCAGCATATCTAAAAGATTGTTCACAAGAGACTTATGAATGGGAATGGAAGAGGTGGATAGATTATGTTCAGAACAAATATCAAACTAGGAAGTATCAAATAGCTTTTATTTGAAAATGTTATATTAAGATAGAAATATTTTAAGGTAATGAGGATGAAAATTTATTTGAAAATGTTATATTAAGATAGAAATATTTTAAGGTAATGAGGATGAAAATTTATTTGAAAATGTTATATTAAGATAGAAATAGGTTAATGTAATGAAGATGAAAATTTATAAGGGGGAGGGAGGGGTTCAAGTTTTATATACAAAGGAGGGTTTTTCCTTTTACTTGATATGAGTATATTGTGTGGAAGTCTGGGGGGGAGGGGAGGGTTAGGGTGGGTTAGGGAGGTTGGGAAGTTTGGGGTGGGATGAGGGGGGAAAAAGGGGTGAAAATGTAATTGTAAAACTTTTGCAATAAAAAAAAGTTCATATCAAATTTCATTTTCAATGTGGCAAAATAGAGAAAATATTAAATATGCAAAATAATCACATTAACTGTATTTAAATGACAGTTACACTTACTTTCAGTGAAAATTATTCTGGGTTTTATTCCCAATTTGTTTTTGATTTTGGCTTTGCCTACTTTGGAGAGAATGGCCCATGGCATGCACAGCCAATGACAAGTCTGCCCCCTTTGCATGGATCTCCCCCACCAGGAAAACCCTGTCTGTATAACTTTTGCCAATGAGTTCCAAAACAAATTTGATTATTAACAACAGCTGTGTTGTTTTGAGTATTCTGAAGGCTGCAATGGGAGTTTTGTTTTGTTTTCAGTTTTGTTTTCAGGAGTATATATATATATATATATATATATATATATATATTTAAAGAAAACCACATTCCACCCAACCATTGCAGCAATATGGACCAACCACATCTCTGCAGCTGCTGGCTTTCACTAAATGGGGTGATACACTGGTAAAGAAAATCCGCAGTTATCAAGCCAGCCATTGAGAATTCTGCAGTGCTATTTTTTTCCTGGGCAAAAGAAAAAAGAAAAAAAAACACTGCTCACAAATGCAATCCTGATGAAATATAATATTGTGACGGTAAATTTAAATTTCAGGGGATTGAGTTACATGTTTGTTTGGCATTCTGTGGATAATCTGCAAAAAGAGCAAATAAATCAGTGGTGGGTTGCCCCCAGTTCACACCAGTTCTATAGAACCAGTAGTAAAACCGGCGGGAGACTCTGCTCACCGACCCTAACGTCATCAAAACGCTTCTGCGCATGCACAGAAGCTTCTGTGCTTGCGCAAGCAAAGCAAACACACGTGTGCAGCCCCACTGCAAACCGGTAGTAAAGGTAAGTAGAACCCACCCCTGAAATAAATGAAAGTCAAAGATGTACACAAAGAGTAATGTATCTTTGTGTGCACACTATTCTGCTTCTTCTGCTTTTAATGCTGTAGACTGCAAATGCAAAAAAAATCATTGCTTGTACCAGTATTATGCCTATGGTTTGGGTTGGCTTGCTGAGCTTCGATGTATGTTTACCCTTTGTGCGTGCTCTGATGACCTGCTGATGTTGAGCTTGAAGGTTGCATTTATATGTAGGTTTTGCTGGTTTGCATTTGTGCATCTATTGTTATAATATTAATGTGTCCAGGCACAAATAAAATATAAAATTTCAAATATTGTGAGTGGGTGGGGTTTTTTTCTCTTTCTCTGCTTTAAAATGAATGTTTAATGGAAGACAGAAAAAGGCACATGAACCCTGGAGGCCATTTCATATTTATTTTACATAGAACTTTTGTGGTTGCTGTTGTTTTACATACATGTCATGCCAGCAGACAGAAGGCAAATACCAAGAAACCTGTTGGGTTTTGTTTTTATCCAGAGACACATGGCAATAAATACGTTTCTTTCTCTCAAAAATGTCACTTTAGAACTGTACAAAATTTGTCAACGCAAGGAGATGGTTACAGTGGGAAAGAGCATGGTAGAGGAGAGAGCTGTAAGAAATGTAGCAGGCTTGCTCTAAAGCTTTCCTGACTTGAAACAGCCAAACCAAAAGGTAGTTTCACGTTGAGTTACTTTCTAAATCTTAATCTCCCCTCGGGGGCTGAGAGACCTGTGCTGACAGATCTACACAGCAGAGCAATGGATGGGAAATCAGATAAGTTCAGGATGCCTCTGTACATACCACCCATGCTGACTTCAGATGCAGAGGAAACCTTCTCTGCCCACTGAATTAGCTCAACATCATTTGTAGTCGCTGATCTCTGTTTTCACATTTCACATTTTATTTATTACTGTTTGTAGCAAATGTTCTCAGTCTTTTAAAAAGACAACTGAAAAATCCTAGAACTAGAGACAGGCGGGAGACAACTAGTAATGTGCTTTTTTTTCCCCCCAATTTGAAGTTCAGCCATCACCATCAGAACTCTGCGAGAAGAGGACATAACATATAACAAGTTCCACTAAGCTGAATTTGTTCTCAGATCACGGCTTCCAAGTTTTAAAGTGCAGTAAGTTAAACAGGAGAGTCATGCCGTTACCCTTGCATCATTTTATAAGCTGCTGTAGAGTTCAGGTATATGTAAAACTCCTAGAAGAGTCTTGCCTAGAAACACTTATTATATAAAGGGCAATGTTCTGTAAAATCAGATAAAAAGACAGTCTTGAGAAATATTAAATGGACATGGGTAGTAAAATGCAGCAATCAATTTGATCCTCTTGGTAGGTAGGAAGAGAAAAAAAAATTCTACGATTCTGTCTCAGATCAGTTTTGGGTAGATGATATTGTCTGTGTTAAAGTGAAATGATGTTTTTAAATCCTTTGAAAAGAATTTAAATTTAAATTTTATTGGCCTTTTGGAGCAAAACATTTATAATTTATGCTTAGACTTGGATGTGCAAAGCATGTCTTCTCTATTTGCAGATAAATTCTAGCCAGAGATATCGATATTCCTAGAGTGCCTAAAACATAGTAAATTGAGAAACCCAACAACAGGTGGTTTATTAGTCATTGGGTTTTTTATGAAAGTTATACAGAAACCAAGATAACATGATGACCTAATGTGTACAGAAGTGTTCATCTTACAATAAATTCTGAGATTAATATGATTGGTTGCAAATAAACCAATTGGTTGGGCATTTTCCTCTAGATGTGTTGGAATGTTTCTCCCATCATCCACAGCCAACACACTCAATTACAGTGCATGTTGAAGATGACAAAGTGTGGTACCATACTTCGACACACTGCTGGCTTGGGGGGAGGGGTTATTAAAAGCAAAATCTAATGCAGACATTTTATATGGTGTTAAAGATGAAAACAATAAAATCTACCTAACGAAAGGATACACCTCTTCATCTGTCTTATCAGCCTTAGTGCATATTATGTCCAAAAGCTCTTTATTGACTTTTCTAGGAATTTTACAAAGAACTGAAAACAAGATGCATGCAGAAGCAAACTGCTCTTAAAAGTTTGTCATTCTTACACCTGTGATAAACTGCTCATCCTTTGCTGCATCAAATCACTGAGTAAAGCGCAGATGACCTCATACAGTAATGATGGGCAGCTTATTGGGCTGCATGTGGCCATCCAAGCCATTTTATGTTGATCCCAGGGAACCTAGAACTCATGTGATTACAGTGGCAAAGAACCAAGAAAGAGAGGTGGGGTTTTCCAAATGAAAGAGTATGTTAGTGAACAAGTCTCTCTTAGAATTAACACCTCCCTCCAATATTTATATTAAGAAACTGTCAACTGCTTCCAAATAAAACAACTGAAATCCAAATCCTGCTAGCTAACATAGATTTCAGCTGACACACTATATTTTTCAAGTAAACTTTCAGTTTTTAAAAAGCTCCTCCTCTGTGATAGAGAAAAGCCTACAGAGTCTGAGGAAGGTGAGTATTTTAAAGCATTTTAGACTGATGGCAATAAAATTGGCTCTGGATCTTACGCAAGTGGTCTATGCTGGGGGAAAAAATCTGTTGCTCTTGGTTCTGGAATTGATTGCTCTATTAAATTTTCCAAATCACTCCTGGAATCTCCAAGAAGTGTATTTTTCCTTTGGAAATAGTTGTAATGTATTAAAGGCACATCTCCATTAAGAACTCCTAAAGTTGCATCTCCCACAAAAGGCCATCGTTTTGGGCACAGCTCTTACCCAAAACAGATTATCTGTCTGCTAGGCTCAATACTATCCTTAGATATCTCTCCAAGATTCTGCCGCGGGTTGACCTTGAAACTTTTGCTTTTCAAGCAGGGACAAGTTTACTGAGCAATAGTCCTTCCTCAGTTTATTTTTACTGCAGGGTTAACCATTCATTTGTTTTATTTTGATTACAAACAGCTAAAGACAATGCATGTGGGGGGAAGGTTGGGATTTGCATATTGGAAACTGTGAAGGCTGATGAAAGGTAAAAATGAATGTTCACATTTGTAAAAAAACAATTTCATAGGTTGAAGCTGTACTAGGGTGATGTACAGTAGATGTAGACAATATAGAAAACATTGATATAATATTCTGATGGGAGATGTCATGGTTCAATTCTAAAAATGCTTTTTCCCCCCAAAATGAAATCCCACTGAGTCTCAAAGGGACTTACTCTGAGGAAAATGAGAATAGATTGCAGCTTTATTGCAGAAAACAAAAAATAACTGAAAAGGGCTTAACCTTTGGAAAAATCATGTCTTTTTTAAAAAAATTCATTTACTTTTTTGAGGATGTTAACCATATATGCCATGCAAAACCTCTGCAATCTCGAAATCTCCATCCATACGTGAGCTGAAGATGGCCATCTCCTTCGCCTTGGTGCTAATAAAGTCTGACAGGTGAATTTCACACTGATATTTTTTTTCTAGGATTTTCTTCTGTGGATAATGTGCTTGTGGTGGTTTGTCAATAACTGAAAAACAGCATTATATCAAGTCTTTTCACATTTTAAACGTTCAAAGTAACAGGTCGTGGAAAAGCTGCTTATATCTATTTTAAATTCTTCAGACAGTATTCCAACATGGGTATAACAGATTGATCTCGATGAAAGAGTTGTGTTACTGAAATAATTGCTTTTCCTCTTGAAAAATACAAGCTCTTTAGGAATTAAGTTGCATCAGTCTCGGTATATGAGTCATAGTAAATGACTGGGGGTGGGGGAAGTAGTTCTGGAACCTTTAAAGGAAGATATTGGGAATGTGAATATATTCAGGATAATGATTAAGTTGGCTGGTCTATGGGGTAGGCAGCAAAGTACAGTCACTTGTTTCTTTTGGATTAATACAAAAGTGCATAAATATATGTAGGTTAGGTGTTTGTACTCTAAAGTTGTTGTTGTCCATCAGCTAAATTCAAGAATTTGTTTAATCAAATCTTGCAATTTATCTTAGGGGTTCTGGCAACCAAACAGCCTCAGTTTCCAAAACAGTGGGCATTTTGCATTTCGATAAGACAGTAGCCTTCAAAGCTTCAAAGTCCATGCATGGTCTTTTAGCCTAGCCTGTTGATAGAACAGCCTACTTGTCTTCATTAACTTTCATTTCCTCGATGTCTACTTTTATCATGATTAAACTACTAGAAGTAAACCAAAGACTGATTCTAAACCAACTACAACCACTCAATTTTGATGGGAAATGAGACTCTTGTTCAGAAGCATGGTGAAATCATGTCATATAAAAGAGTATTATCTATTTTAAGTCTGTGTGATTCATATTCTTCGGTAAAATACAACTTACAAAGTTTACTTTGTAAGCTTCCTAACATAGAATCTGGGAGGAGAAATAGTTTCAGCTGTTCCTTTCCATATAGAATCTGGAAAGGAAAGCAGTTTTTTTCAGAATAGCAGAGTTCCATTTTACTTATGAAAGGATCTTAACTGATCCTTTCATAAGTAAAATGATATATTTTTGAGAAATATATCCTTCACCTGATTAGATTTTGGAATGGCAGCCATGCAGAACAATAAATAGACCAGACACACATTTATACTATCTACAAGATATGTTGAAATGTACTTACTTCAGGGAACTAGTGGTTTCCCACCTTTTTTTTTCCTGTTAACAAAAATTGTTTTATGGGAGGGTAAATGATACGTACACACTCTACAACATGGCAAGATAAAAATAGGCATTATTTGAACCTCTGCAATGTGATAATTTTCTGTGTGCTGTCCAATTGCTAGGCTCTTTCAAAATTAGCTCTATATCCACAAAAATATTCGATATAAAATTCTTTCTAGCCAGTTAATATTCAGTTGGAGACCAAACCATCAGAAAACGGAAAGTTGAGGACTTATACACACATGTATCAACACTGGCTCTGTTTTATCTGTATAAGATAAGATGCCACCGAAAAGCATTGTGCTTGAAGTAATGGGAACTCAATAGTTCTTTGGGGAAATTTGGCTCATGCATGCAAATCAGCAAGGAATGCGGGAACAAGTTCTCCAATTCTCAAGTTATACCTGTGTCACCTTGCTTATGTTACTCAGTGAATACAAGGCCATAATATCACTGCAAAGTGTTTGTAAGTTCTAATTAGTTTATATAAGACCCCAGAGCAAAACAAAATTTAGAGTTTCAGAAAACACTTCCAAGATACATGCTCTCCAGGCACAGAACTGCCTCAAACTTTATGTGCATGTGTGCTTCTGTGTCTCCTGATCTCAAATAATCTCTGAGAAGCTCCTTAGCAGATATCCATTCTGGTTAATGTCTTGCTCCAAATGATTGTCTTGATATTTTTTCTTTCTTTTTCATATTTTACTTACATTATAAAACTTTTATTTGTGAAGGCCTTTAGAATGATCTTAATCTTCTAAAAAAGGGAGTTGCCTCCCTTTCCTCAGAGGAAAACTTGTGGATTGCTACAACAGTATAAGTAATGAGGTTCTAAATTGCTTAGGAGAATGCCATAGTATTACATATGCTAAAAAATTAAAATAAAAAGACCCAGCATTGGACTTCATGCTGCATTACAGGCATTGTTAAACTCCTATAGAAATTAATGTCATGTAAAGTAAATAATATTTCATTTTTCTGATCAGAAGAAAATACACCTTGTGCTTAGCTGGTATAGATTCATAATTTGAAAGGTTTTCTGTACCATGAACTGACACCTAAAAGAAGCGGAAGGGTGTAAAATACCTGTAATTATCCTTTTGGTGTGGATTTTAAACCCATGGTGCATTCCTACTAGCTGCAGGTCTGTGTTCTTTTTTGTTGTAGTTGCATTCTTCTTGAATGACAATTGAGTGGTTGCCCAGAAAAGGGAGCTAGCTATGGGATCCCTGATTCCTGCTATACCCAATCAGGAACGTAGTTATAATCCCTCTGTTTACTAAGATTGAGGTGGGGGCTTTGGTGTTGAATTTTCACTTTTTTTTTTGCCCCACAGTAGCACATGGTTCACTTAACTGAGTGACAAAAACAACTTTAGAAAGAATAATGAACATACAGGGGTTGAGATCTAAAGAATCAGCAGGTCTTGCTTTGGGGATTGTTACTGCTTCCTTGTAGCTGGATGTCAACCAGGAGAAGGCATCAGCAAAAGATCCTGTGATCCAGTTGAGAGGAAATAACAGATGCTCAAAAGCTATGATGTAAGTAAGAAACAAGGGCACCTCTGAGCTGCCTTACCATGTAACCTTAATAAGGCATAATGTAGACAAGAAGTTGCAGACAGAAATAAAAGTGGGAAGGGTAAAACCTGAAACTGCTTAGCAACTTTCTGTCCCTTCAGTAGTTGGAAATATTGCATTGATTTCTGTTGCTTAGCTGGTTAGAGTCAAGCAAATGAAGAACAACGGTCATGCCGCCTGTGAGAAGACGTAGGGCTGTCAAGGAGCAAAAATCAGTTTAGTCATTTCAACATGTGCTAGGATCCAACTGGCCAGCCGAGCCCCGTGAAGAGTCAGTGAATTTGTCCTTGTTTTAGCTGGCACCACTAACATCATATAAAGACTAAACACAACAGTGTGCTGTATTCAGAAGCAGCTCCTCCTATCATTCCCCTCTGTCAAATACAAAGCAAATAAAATATATATATTTATATATTTATACATTATATTATCGTATTTTCTTTCAGCTTTACAGAAAACAAATTGTGGATTCCCCTTCTAAAATAATGGAAACTTTCTTTCATTGAAGATTGATTGTTGTCCCTTATTGGGGGGTGGCTTAGCACGTTTTCAGGCCAAAAGAACAGGACTGACTATGGCAAATCTGAAGGAAGCAGAATACTTTAAAAAGGAGGATGGTCCATTTCATCAAGCCAGGAGGCAGGACTTGTTGGAAAGTCTGGATAACCAACGCTGCTTCCAGTGGAAATATCGGATGTTGGGCCCCCAGCCATAGCTCTGAGTGTCTGGCTCACCCCCTGCCCTCCATGTGCTATTATTCCTAAATTATTGTCCATTGTGTATTCCAAACCATTTAGCAATGGAGTATGCGATGGAAGAGATGATATGGAAGCTGGAGATTGCGGGATTCCATAAGGACTTCCATCCCTCAAGTCCTGATAGGATTGTCCTGTCCCATCCAGAGAGAAAGTACCATTCAGTAGTTGTCCACCAGCCACCTCACCACCGTTGCTGTATATCCTGTTGTGGCCCAGTTCTGAGAGGATTTGGTCTTCTGAAAAGCAAGAAACAAAATTTTAGTACGGAAAAAAAATCTCTATCTGGTACATTCTGATCAAAGACTGAAAAATACCTTTAAGTCAGGGATGAAGAATGGTAGGCTTCTTAGCTATTGCAAGATTACATCTCATATCATCCCTCATTATCAGCCATGCTGATTTGGCATAATAGAAAACAGAATCTAGTAATGTTTGAAAAAATAGTTTGCATTTTTCCATGCAGGGTTGTTATTTTTTTGCCACAAAAAAATATTTATTTATTTATAATACCTTTTACTTATAATACCAGACATCCAGCTATTTCTACTGCTAAAGTACTTGTAGAATTTTGACACACATAAAATGCGGAAACAGTATTTTACCCTCCACAATGTCAAGGTTTGCCTTGCATCTTGAAAAAAACCACCCAGATTTGACCGGCCCCATGCTATATGGACAACACTGAATTGAATTCACAATGGCATGGTAGATGTGCTGATGCTCTCTATACTGAGGCAAAATACCTCACTGAATTGTGACTGTGAGGCCGAAAAACAAACTATATCTGTCACGTATAGTGACAAGAGTGCCAAAATAGATCCTATCATGGAGTCTTTGTTGATTTCCAGGCTGCAGCAAATGAAGCAAAAATTATATCTGTAATCTAGACATATGTTCATTATTTATTTATTTTATTTAATTTATATACCGCCCTACTCCCGAAGGACTCAGGGCGGTGAACAGCAACAAGATAAAAATACATCATACAAAAGTTAAAAACCATTTAAAAGTACATTAAATAATTTTGGCCCAAAAAACGAATTTAAAAACACCCAGTTTATATTTCAATAATAATATTTTATATTATTATCTCTTGTGTTTTTTTAATTGAAATATGATGTGAATGTGCCCTACAATAAACAATAATGCTCTGCCTCTGCCTCCGATAACCTCCCACCGGCCAACACGCTCCCACAGAGAGGGTCTCCTCAGGGTGCCGTCTGTCAGGCAATGTCGGCTGGCGACCCCCTGGGGAAGAGCCTTCTCTGTGGGGGCACCCGCCCTCTGGAATGAGCTACCCCCAGGGATACGACTAGTCCCGGACCTCCGGACCTTCCGCCGGGCCCTGAAGACTTTTTTATTTCAGCAAGCTGGGCTGGGTTAAAAATTTTTAATTGGGTGAATTTTATGGGTAACGGGGTTTTAAATTGGAGAAGCCTAAGATAATTTAATTTTGTTTTAATGTATTTTAATATTTGTATTGTGTGTTTTTAATTCTGGCTGTTCACCGCCCCGAGTCCTTCGGGAGAGGGGGCGGTATAAAAATTTAATAAATAATAAATAATAATAATAATAATAATAAAACTCCCCAGATAAGCAAGATCTTCTGGACCAAAATCTATACTAAGGTCAACTATGAATCAATTTAAAGGCAATCAAATTGCTCCTGATTGCAAATTGCCACCTACAGTATATTCTTTTAAGTACAATAATTACAATATATACCGGTATATATACTAAACAAACCACATACTTATAAAGAAAAAACAGTTATAACACCTCTGTTCACAGTCACTCATGCTGTAGTCACCTCCCATTTAGATTTGTTAAAGACTGAGCATGATCAGAAACTGTAGAATAACAGCTGATAATTGGAAAAAGGAAAATGAAGCTGGGAAAAAGATAAGGGAAAGTAGAATAAGGTAGCCAGCAAAAACCATGATTGGCTGGCTCCTTAAACAGGAACATTTTGCACTTCAAGCTTTATTGCAGGTTTTCAGTATATGGTCAAAAAGATCGAGATGGCGGCTGCAATGGTGACATTGAATTTTTTTTTTAAGTGCATGAAGTGTGTAACCCCATCTAGTTCACTGCACCTTGCACAGTCATGAGGAGAAGCATGAAGGGACTATGGGAAGATAGTTTTAAAAACTAAGGAGAAATCAGAAAAAAATGTTCTGGACTTTGGTTGAGCACAGCACCTCTCTGCTATTTATTAAAACAACCCAATTTTTTTCAGGCTTCTACATCAATAGGAAAACAAACAACTGCTAACATCAGTGAGCGTTGGCAACCATTTGTGGGTGAAGGTTACACATAATGCAGCAGAAATTTGCTACTTTTAAAAGGAGGGATTTAACCTGGTTATCTAACAAATAATGCAAATAAAAATGAGCAGGGTGCCTCAGAAATTTAAATAAAAAAGGGGCAATCATCTGGTGACAAAATGCACTGAATCAGTAGATAGGCTTCAGTTTAATTTTTAAAACCACCAATTTAGATCTTTGTTCTTTCTGCAGAAATCCTGATTTCTGGCTGTCAAATAACAAGGCAGAGGATTGTCGGCAATTCCCAAGGATCTGCAGATCTTATTAGGAAAAGCATAAGTAGCCCACTCCTAATTTAGGACATTTGTAAACATAAATAGGAGCCCTAATCTTAATTTGCTTGAATCTTTCCTTTATTGTGCTTCCTCTCCTGCCTACCTCTGAAGCTCAGCTCACTGTCACTGACTCCGCAATCCTCTGCAGAGCTCTCTTTCTCATGCTTGGTGCCTCCTCTGTTCCTCTTAACACTCTTGTAGAACTGGCCCCAACGATGTCGTCCAGCATCTTTCTTCAGTCGCTTCTCTTTGGCTCTTCTGTTTTGAAACCAGACCTGTAATCAAGTGGAAAAAGCAGTGAGAACAAGACCATTTTCAGTCCCACCACCTGAGCGTCATTGAAAAGAACTCTTCATCCAGAAGATGGATAGGCATGATCTCATCTGGGAGAGAAAAGCCCTGCTCCTCCTATAGGGTGATTGCGTGGACCTTAGTACTAGCCGTCAGGTACCCCAATTATAAACTGGGGGTGATAACAGCTTCTCTAAATTCCACTGGTAGTAGTGAAATGACACCAACTGCAAAAACAAAAACGAAAAAACTTAGGCTAAGACATATGGCAGATGTATTAATAATGAATATCTAATACCTACAGTATCTATAATATGACAAAGCACAAATATAGATAGTTCAAAGTTTCCTACTGTGAACTTTTGGTGGGGGGAACCTGCTTACATTTGAAGAGCTTAACAATATCAGATTTTGCCGATAAGTAAGGAGTTTCAGGACCAGTCCAAGGAACTGAAATGAAGAGAAGCACTTCTGATTTAACCCTACTCATAAGCACATCATTATCCAAAGTCCTGGCTGATGTACAATAACAATCACTTTGTGTATGTGTGTGTGCGCCTGGCCTTCCAGATCTATGTTGTGTCAATTGCACCCAGGGACAATTGGAGGCTCCTCAGTTTCCGCGTCTTCTGCACTGAATATTTGCTTACTGACTCACATGCTCACATGCTTTTCCCACTCTAATTTTCCAGGATGCTCTGTTTGTTTGTTTTTTCCCCCAATTCCATTTTGTGCTTTTGCATATGCTTCAAGATGTGCAGCAAAGTTTTCTGGGTCCCTTTTAACTGCACTAAGAAGTGGGAAAAGTCAACATCTATAGCTGACACTGCTAATATTGGGCAGTTGTGGGGGGGGACACCCCAGGGATGACTATAGCACTGGTGAAACTCATATTTTTCACTACCAGCTCTGTGGGCATGGCTTGGTAGACGTGGCTTGGTGGGCATGGCAGGGGAAGTATACTGCAAAATCTCCATTCCTACCCCACTCGGGGGCCAGCCAGAAGTGGCATTTGCCGGTTCTCCGAACTACTCAAAATTTCAGCTACCGGTTCTCCAGAACCTGTCAGAACCTGCTGGATTTCACCTATGCTATAGCACTCTACCCTTTGTCCCCAACACTGCTCTGGCTTCTGCAATCAGAAGCCGTGAGAAGCTGTCCTTCCTAGCAAGAGATTGTAGAAAGAGAGCAAAGTTCCAACAGTAGACCTCAGAGCAAAAGAGCTGATAAATGAGTTTAGAAAATCAGAATTATAGTAGGAGAAACAATATTCAGAAACAAAATATACAGTGCAACAGTGTGACCTCTTACTGAAAATTTAGATAAAGTAGATGGGAATTATAGATTCAGAACTACAGGCCTGAATAGGAAGATACTCTGTACATTTACTAATAGTACTTATTTTGAATAGACACCAAACAGGTAGAAGATTGAAACATCTGCAGAATTCTATAGAAACGAGAATTTACTGTTTTCCCACTTGGGTATTAAACTGCCCTGCAGAAATCCTTTAACAATTGTTAAAGGAATTATGTGCATAGGATTTATTGATTGATTTAAAAGAGTTGTATGGCTGTCCATTTTAAAACACAACTCTAGGCAGATCACATCAGCAATAAAACCATAAAATCATAAAAAAAACTAAGACCAAGAAACAGTTAAAAAAAAAAAGCTGGCACTTCAGTCATCTCCAAGGAGTCCCCAACAGCCATCCATAATATTCCATTGCTATACCATGTGCTGGGGGTAAAGAGCCAGGTCTTGATGGCCTTCTAAAAAGCTAGAAGGGGGGCAGCTTGTTGAATTGTGGAGGGAGGGTGCTCCACAAAGTAGGGGCAGCTATGGAAAAGGCTCATCTGATTCTAGTATTAGAGCTCCATCAACTTTACAAAGCTTAAGATTCTGAGATGTTATATCGCAAGATTTTGGCCTATGAGATAATAGGTTTCCATTTCTTCCTACATATTGCCAATTAGACTTAGGCATTGTGCTTTCTCAAGAGAGGAAGGGAGATTTCTATTCAGAAGAATTGCTGAACAGATCATCTTAGGCATCCACATCCTTTAGCTTTGCATTCATTCTGTGATGACTTTAAATTTCGAATGTGTTCTCCATCACCTTGAGTAACTTTGAACCCTCCAAAAGAATCGCTGCAAACCAGCCAATCTTTTGAGTTGAAGAAAAGTCAATATTGTGTCAGGTGCTCACCTGTACAACCCGCATGTCCAATCCTGTCTCGGAGGACAGCTGTTCCCGCACATGTCTGGCTGGTTTGGGGGAGTTTTTATAGGCATTTTTTAATGTTTCCAACTGTTTAGCTGTGATGGTGGTTCGAGGCCTCTTGGCTCCAGCCTCTGAATCATCTGCAATGGAACAGTTTCCAGTTATTGTAGAATGTGGAGCATGAGCCAGAAGTCTGCCTAGAAGATGTGGGGAGTTTTGAAAGCTGACAAGAATGACCACATTCAGTTATATTTGCATCTTTTTATGGGTACACTTAAGTATTGATGGATACACAGTACTAAAATAAACCAGGCTTCACTAAATTAATACAAGTAGTCCTTGATTAATAATGGCAATTGGGATAGGAATTAGTGAAACCAGTTCCAGGAGTCCTGGTTGCCACCATTAAGCAAGGGCCATATCAGTCATTAAGTAAGAACACATGATAATGTCTTCTGACTTGTGCCTTTCTGCAAGCTTCCCCATTCACTTTGCTTGGGGAAAGCTGGCACAAGTAACAATCACACAAGTGTGGATATGCTATGACAGCTAGAACTCCAGGGACCGGTCTTGGGTACCACTTGTTCAGCATTGTGGTAAATTTGAACAGACACTGAATGAGTGATTATTACATGAGGACCACCTGTAAAACCAAACAGAATAAAGAGAGATGTGAAAAGATCTGTTTAGGCTGATGTTTACATAAGATAACTCAAGTGGCCACAGGGCAATATGTATCCTAATATTTTATTTCACTCCAATTCCAATTTTTTTCTCCATCAATTAGTTCATTTATAGCTTCTGCACATATATTTCTGTTGCAATTTTAATGTCCCTGTATTTTCTACATAGAAAAATACATTGATTTGGGTTGTTTTCAATTAGATTCCAATCCACCAAGCAACATAAAGGGACTGAACGTGGAACAAGTACTATATCCAAATTAATTTTAAGGAAGGCAAATGTGATTATTCTGATATTTGTAGTCATTCTTGTCTTGTTATATCAGAGTTCCTATCTTGCTACTATGAATTATTTTACATTTTGATGGGGCTACTCATAAACCTATGCTCTTCAATAAAGGGATGAAAAGGGGCATAAATAAGGCTTCTCAACTTTAGTAATTATAGTATCATTTTGACCAGGCATAATGGAACTAATCTGTAATTAAACCTACAATCTCAAAACTGTAGTAATTTTGGGCAATTAATCTAAATGCACCATTTTAATTCTCCTTTAGGTCCTGATAACTATAAGAAAATTATTAGTGCACTTTCATTGAGAGGTAACCATTTCCATCCGCAGTAAATACATCCTGGAGCTAGAATTGCCAAGATGAAAGATATAGAATATAGATTTTTCTGAACTCATATGATGAATTTCAGACTTAGCTGCCTTTCTTCTAGTAACAGTTCCTTTCCTTGAAGCAAACCTCTCTACAAACAACCCTCTAATTAACAATATATATATTGTTAAAAATATTTATATATATAAAATATGTCTTATTATAGCACCAGAACCTATTCTCCTTCTATAGGTGGTTAGCAATTGACTTTAACCTATATGCTGATAGTTCTCCTCTCCCCCGCCTCCTCCCCCTCCCCTTTCCCAAGCTCTGTGGCTTGCAAAACTATATTGTACTGAAGTCATTGATTACCCTGAGCCTATAATAGAAATTGAGCAACATTCAATCCATGATCTCTTAGCCTCCCTCTCCACCAATCTCCTTTACACAGGCAGGCATTGCATCACCCTAGCCAAATTGATTAGGTCAAAATAGAGTCCTTAATTAATGAGAAGTCAGGGCTTGTCAACATGAAATCCATTAAAGACCAGTTCAGTTTTAATTTCAGTCAGGCACTGTTGGGCAGTCTCTGTGGATTCATTAGCATTGGTGATCTATAGCCTTTTTCTGTCTGGCTTCCTTGAACCCAGCCTCGGTTCTGTTGGTTTTTTTTTTACCTACAGTAAATATCGGCATTTTAGACCCTATACTGAAAAATGGGAGACTTTCTGGGTGAAGGGCCAGATAAACTAAAGTGCAAGAATGCAACTCTGCCGCTTTCAAGAGAGCTGTGCCTGGGATTACTTTCAGCTCTTGATCTTATTTTATGTACAACAGCTTGAAATCAACAGAGATGACAAATATGCAAAGACCACTTTCTTGTGGCTCATCCTAATAAATAAAAATAAAACGTGTGCTTCGAAGCCCTGTACACTTCCCTTACTCCCAACCATCTGATATATACACAATTGTGAACGAGCAGAAAAGGGTGGAGGTGTTTGGGATGCTACACAAAAAAAGTAGAACTATAGGAAAATAATGTTTTTCTAGATGAAGCATCCATTCTGATAGGATGGTTCCAATTTTAGTTCCAATTTCAACATGCCTAGTTCACTTCACCTAATGTTGTATCAAGGGGTTGAACTGGCTTATGAGAATCATTTGTTATATTTCTGGAATTTTGCAAGCCAGTCCAAAGCATGGCTCAGTCACTACACCTTAGTGTGCCAATCTGTTGTTCTACAGCTAGTGGCATCAGAGCAGCAATGGAGCCAGCAGAGCCAGTCCTGAATCATTTACCAGCATGCCACTGATTATAACTGGCCAAAAAAAAAAAAAAGCTTTCTCTGCACATAATCCTAGGAATAAAAGGGGGGAAAGGCTAAAACAACAAATGAGGCCAATCCAGATCTTCAATATAGCGCATTAGGCTCAATATGTAATCAGGACTTGGGGCAGAATCTGAGCCAACAGTTGCATGCCATATTCAAGGTCACAAAAAAGTTGCAGTTGGCTGGATCCCTCTCCCCACCCACCAGCATCACAACTGCAATCAGCAAGAATACAGCACCAGAAGTGATGGATACTGATATTCCCTAGGTGGAGCAGGAAAATCTATGTTGTCTTCCAGTGCTGCATTGTTCTGTTTTCCAGTTCAAACAAGTCATCCAAAGTACAAAAGATGTACACAAGAGTTGCAATTCACTCGTTAAGATAGTTATGTGACCACTCATAAAACCAATTACAGTTGTAATGAAAGGGTATAAAGTTCCCTTCTCAGTTCCCTTCATTGTTTACACAATCTGATTGTCTCCACATCTACAAAATATTCTCTAGCCTGCTTTAAACATATGCCTAATTTAATCATTGATGGTCTATTAATGGTCTGAAAATAAAAGTGATCCAATTCTGTCCTCTTTCACATAATTTGTGCCAGAAATAACCCTCATTGACCTCTGTAAGCAGGTCTTCACCAACCTGAACAGGAGAGGAGACACCATGATCACAAAATCTGTCCCATTTTATCAAGGCCAGTATGCATTGTTCATCCCTACCGTTCTGTTTGGCTGTTTCATAATCCTCCTTGCAGACTAGGCGCCCATCTTCCATGAGATAAAACTCATCCCCTGTGGCAAGTTGGCGGTTGCAGATAATGCAGGCAAAGCAGTGCAGGTGGTAGACGAAATCCTGGGCTTTTCTGACCACCTGGGTGGGTGGGATTCCCTGTTGGCATGCTGTGCATTTTGTGCCAAAACGCCTGCAAAGGAGGGAAAAAAAGTGCCAATGCCTAGAAGCAGAGCAGGGAATGTACTATGTAGAAAAAAAAACACAATTATGATAACATAATTCAGGTTTCTAGGAAAATTTCTAATTTCATATTTTAATAATAAACGTCTGTTCTTCTGACTCAACAAATAAGCCCAAAGTAAGTGGGTATGCCTGCTTAATCCACAAAAAACAAGTATTTCAATGACCAAAGGAGTTACTTAAACCCCACGTGTAACAAACATTTTCTTACAATGACCACCAAATTCAGAATGAATTGTACATCAGTCATTCATACACAAAGACTTTAACTTGAATTTCTAGATGCAGAATTAGCTACGCCTGAAGTATTATTGTTTAATTGTAGAATATAAACTTATCTCTTGTTGCAGAAACTCACAAAGTATATTATCCTTAGCAAGAAACTCTGAAAAAAATGGCCCTTCAAAAGGAAGCAGAGGAAGGTGCAGAGTTGAAAACAGAAGCCAACCCGATCATGCACGACATTTGACACAGAAAGTCTTTATCTCCTTTCGTGTAAAACGACTGGGCTAATTGAAGGGTAGAGTTTGATGGTCCTTTTAGCTAAAGCTAAGGCAGGCTGTACAGTTACCCCCATAAGGACATAGGTATTTCATCCACATTAGTTCTAAATAAATTACTTGTGGTCATTGCCGGTAAAGTAAATTTAAGATAAATTTAAAGTGATAGAATCTGCAGGCTGCAATAACAGTGGCACTACACACCAGATGAGGAGCCGTCCCTAGGAAGATCTTAGCAAATGTATCCTAAAATAAGAAGAATGCCTAGCACTGTTCTTTATTAAAGACAATGTCTCAACGACACTTTGTGATAAGCTACAAATTATGGATGACAAAGCACAGTTGGCTGAATTTTCACGCTACTTTTCTTTCCACGAGAAGTTTAAGCCTTCCTTTAGTTAGCACCAGACAATTACCCCAGGGCATGGGGGAGGAACGGGGGACTGTGGCCCAAAAGCACAATTTTGCTGGATTAGAAATGATTTTCTGATGACAATCAATGGGTACTTGTGGCAAAAAAATGATTCTATAGATGTATTTACTTATTTATTTAAGTGGCTGCTATGTTTTCAGTCTCTTTTTTAATAATGCTAAATACAGTGTTTGACATTTCACCGCTATTGGCTGCCAAGTTGACACAGATGCTGACATGATTTGAACTTTAGCCATTGTTTTTCTTCCCCCATTTTCCTTCCCTTTTTAAGCCTTATAACTTAAAAAAGAGATCTTTTTTAGAATGGGAAAGCATGTATAATTTTCTCTATTGGTCTAAAATATACTACAGTACTTTTAAGTACAGGTAGTCCTCAGCTTACAACCATTTGTAAGTTACAACAGCACTGAAATAAAGGACATGACCATTTTTCAAATTTACAACTGTTGCAGCATCCCCATGATCAAAATTTGTTCCCTTGGCAACTGGCATGAATTTATGACTGTTGCAGTGTCCTGGGTCATGTGATCACCTTTTGAGACCTTTTGACAAGCAAAGTCAATGGGAAAATCAATCATGTTACTAACTTAACAACTGCAGTGATTCACTTAACAACTATGGCAAGGGAGATCGTAAAATGGGGCAAAACTCACTTAGCAACTGTCTTGCTTAGCAATGGGCTCAATTGTGATGGTAAGTTGAGGACTAGCTATATGGACTTTGGATTCCTCTGCTCCTTCCCTTCCTGTGGCCAAAACAAATATCTTGGCTACTTTTATTAAACGCCATCTGTCTTTCAAGGTTAAACTTTGCCAACACTCCAGATCCCATCCACAGAGATATTGGTAGGGGGAGTTGGGGGAAGAATTATGAAAACAACAGGGACACATGACACAAGCTCCTTCCTATTTGTACGTGCATTAAGATCCTGTCAACACCTCTGATTATCAATTTTACTATGGAATTAGGACTTCTTCCCATTGTGCATCACTTTATTTGTAGAGAGATTCATTCGACTTTTAATTTGCTCCATTTTTAAAGGACTAACTAAGCTTTATTATTATACATTTTGGAAGTAGCAAAAAAGATGTAAATATCCCCAGGTTGGTTACAGCTTTTTAACCCGAATTCTATACTGAATTGGAACTTTAAGCCAGACTTAGTGTTAATCAATCTGGATCAGAGTAATTGGAAAAGATGCATTTGTATTGTATAATACTTATCTTGAGACATTAAACCAACACTATGGAAACCTAAATTCAAGTTCATTTAATCATGGTACCTCACATGGACTGAATACTATTTCTTACCTCCCACCTGCCTCAAAGTATTGCTGTTATGGGAATAATATTGAAAAAAAGAATATTATATATGCTGCCTTCACTCCCTGGAGGAAAGATGCAATCTAGCAAATAAATGCTACACTTAACTGCAGTGTATTAAGCCACATAATGCACCTGAAGCTATATCAATTGGAGGAAATGGTATCCTCTGATGCATGAATATACCTGCCTATAAGAATTACAAAATATTGGGTGAGCCCTATTATTCAGAAAAGTCCACCCTGAAATAGTTTGAAGCCTTGTACAGAAGCTGGCCATTGGATATTAACATAAGAATTAATCCCAACTGAAAAATATCATTCTCAGGTTAAAAGTTCACTTGCTATTTTTAAATGTTCTTTTAGCCTTCTAAGAGAGCACACAGATTATGTTGGTTGTAGCACTGTGTTAAAAAAGTGTGAGTGGAGAAAAATTCCAATTCAGTTGTAAACCTACTACAGTACACTGTTTTGTATGTTGTCAAACAGCAATACGAGAATAGGAAAACTACTTATCATACAGGAATGTTACAAGGGTTATTAAAATTATGTATGCTTATTCTTTAGGTTGCTCTGAATAACTGTACATAGAATCTTAAGAACAAAATGCATTGTATCAATGTACAATATAAAAACAAAAACAAAGCAGGCTTCAAATTACCATTGACATAAAATATATAAAATTCTTCATCAACCAGAATATTTCAACCAGAAAAATCAGCCACAATATTTCTCAAACTAAATAATAAAATCAGGAACATTTTCTTTCAAATAGCCCTTGGATAACAATCCTCCTTAAATTTTAACTGTTCTTTATTGCCTTCAGTTTTCAATTGCTCAAGAGTCCAATTTCCAGGTTGTTCAGGACCCTGGTTGGGACTGCAAGCAGTACAGTTTGCTTCACCAGGATAATATGTTTTCTGCTAAGCACATTAGTTTTTCTAGTTCCGCATGATGCACCATCCATTGTTTCCAGATCAAACACGAAGATAGTTCAACATTACATAAGTGGTGGGTTTCACTTATCTTTGCTACTAGTTTGTGCACGCACACACCACTTCTGCGCATGCACAGAGCATATTTGATGACATCTGGGCAGATGGGCAGAGCCGCCCGCTGCCGCTGCTACCGGTTCTCCTGAACCGGGGTGAACCAGTAGCAACCCACCACTGCATTACATGAAGTCTAAATGTGTAGTTGCCAAAGTATGAACTACAAAAGATAATCAGGTATTTGTTACGACAATACTCACTTAGCTGTGTAATGTCATTTATTAATCTAGAAGCATTCTCAAACTACTGGCTTGAGAACCGGTGGAGTGGTCAACTAAAAGCAGCTATGTCAGTAGCCTACTGTGCTCACCTTAATAGGTGTGCTGATCAAATTGCTCCTTGCTATTAGAAATTCTAACAGAGCATTCCATCAAATTTTGTTAATCTAAAAGCAAATATTTTAATAGGCCTTATCTTACAGGAAGCCACTGATACGTCACCATGTTCACCAACTTTAGTCTTTAATATATCTAGGTTGCAACCTCCTCACAGCTTACAGAAAAAGACTAATCCAAAGTACGTTCTGACCTGTGCACTGGCCTGAGGAAAAATTGAGGCAGTTTTATTGGTTTTAATGAGACCATGAAATTCTGAACTAGACAAAGGTTCTCTTGGTGTCAATGTTGGAGTCCTTCAGAATGACCAAATATGGGTTCTCCAGTATTATAATGGACAGGGAGGCTGTTGAGCTATACAGTGAGTGGCCACTCCCAATTCTATCTTGCTCACTCATTTGAAAAAGTATTTCAGAGATTTCCTAGTAAATATAAACCTTTAATTATCACAACAATGCTTCATCATTAGCTATCTAGCCTAGGCTTTTGCAGAATTGGAACTGCAGGTGGGAAAGCTAGTTGCTAGTTATCCAGTAGCCTTTTTATTCAGAATTAAGTTATGGATGAGGACAACTTCGTTATGAATTCAAGAAGCAGAGGACAATAATATCTCCAGGCAAGGAACCAAAAGCCATGAGACCAATGCAGGGGTGAAATCCAGCAGGTTCTGACAAGTTCTGGGGA
The DNA here is from genome assembly GCA_022577455.1 of Arizona elegans. NCBI lineage: Eukaryota > Metazoa > Chordata > Lepidosauria > Squamata > Colubridae > Arizona > Arizona elegans. The sequence goes on along the minus strand of JAKOOJ010000002.1, from coordinate 103,193,307 downwards.
ACCGGTAGTGGAATTTTTTTTTTAAATACTTTATTGAATTTTCCAAAATAAAAAGAAAATATACAATCTCTATCTCCTTTCGGAGGTACAGTGTTTGTACAATTTAGTGAAACAAATGTTAAATAAGCTTCATCCTTAACTATACATTATTCTATACAATATAACTTAATTCATGTGCAAAACAGGTCATATCCTAAAGTCATGTTTTTATCTTGTTCTTCAACCAATTATACCAATTTCCCCATACGTCATAGTATTTAGAATTGTCCTCATTATTTAACTCACTCGTCAGTTTCGCCATTTCTGCGCACTCTAGGATTTTATTTATTAGAGTTTCTTCTGAGGGTATAAGTTTATTTTTCCAGCATTTTGCGAAGGCTAATCTAGCCGCGGTTGTGATCTGGATTATAAATTGGGTTTTATTGTTATTTAAGCCATCTTCAGTTATGCCCAGGAGGAAAGATTCTGGAGCTAGGACTACCTCCTGTCCTGTTATTTCACAGAGCCAGTGTCGGATTTTGGACCAGTACTTTTTGGTCTCTGGGCAAGTCCACCATAGATGATAGAAGGTGCCGACCATTTTTCCACATTTCCAACATGTGGATGAGAGATTTGGAAACATTTTTGCTAGCCTAGCTGGGGCTAGGTACCACCTGTGTAACATTTTATAGTGATTTTCTCTAAATGTTGCCGATTTGGTTATTTTGTAGTTCCTATTCCAGGCTATCTCCCAATTGTTAAAATTTAGTCTATATCCCAGGTTTTTTTCCCAGATATTTAGTTGATTTTTTGCTATGATCTCTGCCTTATCTTCATCTAATAGGAAGTTATAAATTTTTGTTAACATTTTCTTATCTATTCCCCAAATAATTTTATCAAAATTTCCGTGTTTAGCTTCTATACCAAATTTGTCTCTGTCTTTTTGGAATCTTGAATTAATCTGAAGATAGTTCCACCAATCCAAGTTAAAACCCTGGTCCCTCAATAAATCCAGTGATTTAAGTTTCCCTTCTCCATCAAGGATGTCCTTGTATGTGCCCAATTTGTAATCATCTCTCCTGTTTGGAGCCGCCAACGCTTCCATAATGGAAAGCCAGTTGGGTACCTTGGTATAAATCCTCTGTCTAATTTCCTCCCACATGCGAATAAGAGTCTCCCTGATTTTGTGTTTATGGAAATAGGATTTTTTCTTGTTCTTTATATCCCAGAGGTAGGAGTGCCATCCTTCTAGAAGGTCGTGTCCTTCCAAAGTCAGAATTCTCCTATCTTGTAATTTGATCCACTCCTTGATCCAAATTATTTTTGCCGCCTTTTGATATAGTTCCCATTCAGGGAGCCCAAAACCTCCCAAATTCCTTTTCCCTTGGAGTATCTTAAAAGAAATCCTCGATTTCTTGCCCTCCCACAGAAAGTTTCTAATATATTTGTTCAAGTCCAGAAAAAAAATTTTGTCTAATGATAACGGGATGTTTTGGAATAGGAACAAAATTTTAGGTAAGATGTTCATTTTAATCGCTGCAATTTTACCAATCAGGGACAATTTGAGCCTTTTCCATCTTTCGAGGTCTTGATGTATTTTCTGCAGTAGGGGGATATAGTTATCGTCTTTTAATGAGGAGAATCTCGCAGTGATCCATATTCCCAAGTATTTTATTTTCCTAACTATCTGGAGGCCTAATAAATCTTCCAATTCTTCCTTTTGTAGATCTGTCATGTTTTTCACTATTATTTTAGTTTTATCCTTATTGAGTTTAAGGCCCGCCACTTCTCCATAGTCCTGTATTTCCTGCATTAATTTTACACCGGATTCTAGTGGATCTTCTATTATGAGGGCTACGTCGTCAGCAAAAGCTTGGGTTTTGAATGTTTCGTTCCTAATCTTTAATCCTTTAATATCTTTATTAGCTCTAATCTTTCTAAGTAGCACCTCTAGCGCCAAGATATATAATAAGGGAGATAAGGGGCATCCCTGCCTCACTCCTTTTTGGATCTGAAACACCTGAGTTCTGTCTCCATTCACTAATATGTTTGCCCTCTGGTTTTTATAGATATTCTCGATCATCTTCCTAAAGTTGGTCCCGAATCCCATTAGGTCAATTTGATTTATCATAAAGGTCCAATTCAAATTGTCGAATGCCTTTTGGGCATCGACGAACATTAAGGCCAGCTGTTTTTCAGGGTGTTGTTCATAATATTCAATGGTGTTTAAAACTATTCTCAAGTTGTCTCTGATCTGTCTCCCTGGGAGAAAACCGTTTTGATCTTTATGTATCCACCGATTTAAAATTTTTTTGAACCTCTCCGCAATTATATTCATGAACAATTTGTAATCTGCATTCAGCAATGAGATGGGTCTGTAATTGGATATCTGCTTTGGGTCGGCACCTTCTTTCAGTATGAGCGTCAAATACGCTTCCCTCCAAGAATCTGGGATTGTGATACCAGCAAGAGCCTCATTTAGTATTTCTAATAGCTCTAGTTTCAGGACGTCATCGAATTTTTGATATATTTCCCCAGGGAGACCATCTGGGCCTGGGGTTTTGTTCTTCTTTATTTTAGAAAGGGCCGTTTTTAATTCCTCTATAGTAATCTTTTCATTTAACATTTCCTTTTCTTCATCAGAGATTAGGGGTATTTTGGCTTCCAACAAATACTGTTCTACCTTGTTTGACTCAATTCCTTCACTTTTATATAGACCTTCGTAAAATTTTCTTATGCTCTCTAATTTGTCTTCTTCCTTCGTCAGAAGGTTACCCTGGGAGTCTTCTAATACTAATATTTGGTTTTTTTCCTTCTCTTTTTTTAATTTATATGCCAGCCATCTCCCCGACTTATTAGCGTTCTCAAAACAGTAATGCTTGGATCTTTTTATTTTTTGTGCCATCTCCTCCTGGTCCAATAAGTTCAATCTATGTCTGGTCATCGACCACTGTTGTTTAATGGCCTCATCTCCCGGGCATTGCTGGAGTTCATCTTCAGCTTGCGATAGCTTTTTGGTAAGCTCTTCTCTGGTCTTTCTTTTTTCCTTGTTTTTGAAGGCGATATATGAGATGGCTACCCCTCTCACATAAGCCTTCATGGTGTCCCACACAATTTCTTTGGCTGTCTCTCGGTTTCCATTTTCTTTGAAGAAGCGTTTGACGTCTTCGTTCAATTTCAGTATAAACTCTTTTTCATATAGCAACTTAGTCCTTAAACTCCATCTCTGTTATATTTTCTTGGTATCGTGATGCCAACTAATATCAAGGAACTTATGGTCTGCCCAAGCATTTGTGCACATATTAACCTTTTTGATTTCTAGACCCAGTTTTCTGGTAGCCCAGACCATATCAATTCTAGACCAAGAGTTCTGTGGCATTGAATAAAAAGTAAATTGTCTATCCTGGGAGTGTAAGGTACGCCACATATCTATTAGATTTATCTCATCCACCAAGTCAAAAAAGGTCTTTGGTAAGGGAGATCTTTTATTCTTTTTAGTTATATCACATTTGTAATCGTGTTTTGGATCCACAATTCCATTAAAGTCCCCTAGCATACATATTTCATTATTTGCCCATTTTGCCAGCTGTTCATGCAAATTCCGGTAAAATTTCCCTTGTTTTTTATTCGGGGCATAAACCCCTACCAATAACACCTTAGAATTACCTCTCGTTATTTCTACTATAAGTATTCTCCCTTTTTCATCTTTATATTTACATTCTGCCTCTATTCCTTTCTTGACATAGATAGCGACCCCCCTTTTTCTTTTTTTGGCTAATGAAAAGAATACTTTACCAAATTTAGTGTAATTTAAATAGTTGGCTTCATCTTTTTTTATATGGACCTCTTGAATACAAATTATATCGGGATTTTGTTTCGCCAGTTTCGACAATATTATCCTCCTTTGTTTATAATCATTTAAGCCATTCACGTTTAACAATAAGATCTTGGTATCGTTCATTCCTGTGATTGTTCTCTGGTCTCTGGTTCTTATTTACCTTTTAATGTTACTGCTCTCACTGGTCTAGATTTTTTCCCCTTTTCTTCTGTGTCTTCCTTTTTCTTCTCCTCTTCTATGTCTTCCCTTGTGATTTGTTCTTGAGATGTCTCTTCTTCCGTATTTACTATTTCGTTTTCCTCCTTACTAGTTTGTTCCTCTTCACCTCCCCTTAATTGCTCTAGGAAGTCTTGGGCATCACTTACGCAGTCAATTTTAATTTTCCTCCCTTGCCAAGATATTAGCATTCCTTCTGGCAAGAGCCACCTAAATATTATGCTTCTCCTATTTAGTTGGTTTGTCAGAAATCTGTAGTTTTTCCTCCTTTCCCTCACTCTCCTTGGAATTTGTTTTAAGATGTTCACTTCTTTTCCCCCATAGATAATTTTTTCCTCCCGAGCTATATTATACAAAATGTCTCTCACTTTTTTCCTAGCAAACCGAACATGGACTTCTCTAGGAAGCCTGTTTCTTCTCACGTAATTTGTTTGGACTCTGTACACCTCGTCGATCTCTCGAATTATTTCTTGCTTATCTTGTTGAAGGGTCTCTGCAATCAACTTGGCCATCCTATCTCCTAGGTCCTCTTCTTTGTCTTCCACTATGTTTTGGAATCGCAAGTAAAACGAAGCCTTATCTATCTCGAGTTGTATCAGGGTGTCTTCTGTTTCTTTATTCTGCGCCAACAGAGTTTGATCAACTATGTCCAATTTCTTCTCGTTTTTTTCTATCCTTTGTTCTGCTTTTTGGATTCTGTTCTCGTTACTAGCAATCGCAATTTGAATCTCATTCATTTTAGCGTCAAGTCCATGTATGTCTGATTTCAATTCGGAATGGCTATTCAAAGGTTTCTCTTGCATCGCAAGCATGGTTTCTTGTATTATTAACAGAGACGATTGTACCGTTTGCAGCGTTGGAGTTGCTGGGGGTTTATCTGTTTTCTGGAGACCTTCTACTGATTTCTGGGTGGCTGGGGATGACATTACTAACGTGGTGGTGGATGGCACTTTTTTATTGGTTTTTGCAATTGTTGATGTCAAACTTGCCATTTCTTTCAAAAGCGCTTTTTGATCTCTAATTATATTCTCAATCTTTCTCCAAATAATCATCGAATGGCGCTTGCCACCTTTTACTCCAGAGCACTGTCTTAAGTCCTAGCCTCCTTTATTGATTCCCACTAAGCTCTTAATAGATTTCAAATAAAGCTTAATTTGTAAATTACTATAAAATGATAATTCTACGTTTCCAACAAACAGCAATCACTGTATATAAGATTCTTATGGAGCTAAGTTCAGCCTTAATATAATTGTTAATATAAATAAATTAATAAGTTAATAAGTTAATAAATTCTCTCTATAGTTCTTATATATCTAAATTCAAACCTTAATATAAAATGTTAATATAAATAAATAAATAAATATTACTGATAGAAATAAATATTTTAGATTAAATAAATTAAGCGAATATGGTAGATATAACTAGATAGATATATATAATATATTAATTCATTAAATACAAATCTAAGTCCTTATTTAAAACTATGTCTAATAACTATTTGATAAGATCCATACTTAATTAATAAATTTATATATTCAATATTTCTTAACACTTAGCAAATCTAGATTAATAGTAATTTTTTTGGTGATTTTGAAAATACTTATAAAAGTCAAAGTCAAAGTTCAGAGTATTAGAGTCACAAATACTCGAAAAGAGAAGGAGGGAAAATAAATAAAAGTATATATATGATGTTATACAATGTTCGCCCAGTTATAGGTCTTCACCTCGCCACTCTACTAGGTTCCGACGCTTCTCAGTGGTAGATCTCGCAGCTAGAGCGTCTCCTTGTCAGTCCTCTGCTGTTTCACTCTTCCAGTTCAATGGACGCACTTCCTGTTTCTCTAAAGCTCTCAAAGCTCTCAAAGGCAGATCACAAATTTCTCCTGCTTCCTTTCCACCTCGTTCACCAAACACAACACCAACCGCCCCAATAGACTTTTCTCTTCTTTTCCTTCTCACCGCACCCTCTGGAGCTCTTTTAAGAAGACCTGCTCCCTCCGTATCTCTCGTCAGTTCGTCGGGTTGTCGGGTCTCCGTGGTTGCAATCTGCTTTACCCTCTCCGTCGCCGCCTCACATCGAGTCAAGCACTCCTCTCCCAACTCCGCCGATCTCCTCTTTCAGCGCTAGAACACTCCAGGGTATGGGAATTTGGCTTTAGATCTGACATAGCACCTCCGATCTCCTTCTTAGCTTCCCGTCTCTTGCCGGCTATTGCAGCTTCAGCCCCGCCATTAGCGGCCGGCTCACCGTGTTAGGTCGATAGAGCCGCCGGGTCTAGCGGAAAGTGGTCGCACCCCACTTTCCCACTCGCCTGGCTTCCTCTCTTGTCCGCGGGGCTCTCTGGGTCCCGCGCCCCCAAAGGGATCCCCAAAAAGCAGTGAAAAAGGGTGTAGAGGAGCAGCGAGCACTCACTCAACAACCTATCGCTGCAAGTCATCAACCGGAAGTCCCAGTAGTGGAAATTTTGAGTAGTTTGGAGAACTGGCAAATATCACCTCTGGCTGGCCCCAGAGTGGGGTGGGAATGGAGATTTTGCAATATCCTTCCCCTGCCACACCCACCAAGCCACACCCATCAAACCACGCCCACAGAACTGGTAGTAAAAAAATTTTGGATTTCACCACTGAACCAATGCATTAGAAAGAAAGGCAGGACCATTAAAAGAAAGAATCTGCATATTTGTGTCCTCTAAACAATGCCATGCCATGCCACCCCATCCCATGTATTTGCTTGTTTGTTTAACAAATTTATATAGCCAACCATACAGAGGTGACTCTTGGTGGATTACAACATCTATCCTTTTCTCAACCTGCAATCAGCTATATGTGTGCCTCTCATCTTCTGTAGAGAACTAATCTATTGGTCTCCAAAGCCCGAAAATTTAAGATAGCCAAGAGTGAATAATTAATTATTTGAAGTACATTAAATGTTTTCTCCACAGACTTTCTAAATAATCTAACCAAGTTAATTCGATTCCCTAATGATCTCTTTGCTATAGGAACTAGCACTTTGTCCTTGCTTGTTATTTTCAAATCTACACTTTAAATATTGGAGGCATTCTCCTTAAAAAAAAAAATCACATGCAGTTCAATTTGCAATGTTCATGCCTGCCAGACCCCTCCCTAGAGAAGCATGCACTTAATCTGTTTAATGTGTAGGTTACATGCAGCTGCAATGTCTTCCCACCACCACCACCACCACCACCATTAGAGATGGACAAAAGTTCTTGGGATACCATAAAGTCATATTAAAGAGCTGTGTTTATTTTAAATGCCAGAAAAGGAGAACAGCATTTTGGTTCACCAAGACAACATCTTATCATTACAGCTTGCTTTCCCAATTTGCAGATTGCTTGTTTTCAAAGACAAAGAAAAAAGCCTAAAATGTATTTGTAGAAATTTGTCTTCTAATTCCTATTAGTCATCCAATACATGACAATTATTTCAGCTACTGAACAAGAGGGTGGAAACTGATCATTTAATCTATATAAAAGAGATGCTTAATAATTTAGTGGTCAAGGGCCACATGTTGCCTACAATAATTTACACACATAATAGAGCAAATGTCTGAACTTTTCAATAATTATACTGTTACTCAAAATAATACCAAACCTGTGCCAGACTATGCAGTGTTACAAATCTGATCCCAAAAGACATTTCGGAACATGGAGGTGCTGAATGTAGCAGCCTTCATAGCAGTTGTATGATCCCAGGAAGATATGGGGTTGTTTTAAGGAGTTATACACAGGTGCTATTTTCACCTCCTTGCATGCTCTGAAGCATGGTTCTCTGGCACTGACTTCCAAAACTGAACAGCCTTAAGTGAATACAGACCTACTATTGCATTTAATATTTCTATTAGAGTAGTTAGTTAGTAAACTAGGCAATGAATTTCCTTGTGGGAATCTGATAGGAAGCATCAGAAATCTTCCTCCTCCCTCCCTCTTCCTTCCTCCTTGTTGTTTCCTTTCTCCCTTCCTGTCCTTTCCTTCCTCCCTCTCCTTCCCTGCAGGCAAGTCAATGCCTGTTGCTAGCTGGGGGAATGACCAAGGGATTGCTCGGCACCACTGAAACACCAATAACTTTCCCAAATTTCATTTCCTCAAGAAATCATGAAACCCAGATTTTGGGTGCATTCTGTAAATTAGTCTATTTGTGACACCTTGTTGCCCTATGATGGGCCATTTTGTCCAGTTAAAGGTTAAGGAATTGAAAGTTTTAATAGTATATAGATGTCTTCATTTGCTCTCATAATAATGGATTTTAAGGTTACTCCATAATGAAAATTATAGAGATATGTGCAGTATCTCTCGTTTTTTTAACTTTAGGGTTGGGGAATACTGTGTACAGCCAAGAAAATGAAACAAATCTATCATGAAACAAATCAACTCAATTTTTATACTCAAGACACAAGGGTTCAAATTACTCTATTTGGGTCATATTATATGAAGACTAACTCCAGAGAGTTTGGTCTTCATATAATATGTTCCAAATAGAAGAAGAATCTAATGCTAGCAAAGGTGGAAGGAAAGACAAGAGGTTGACCAACAGCAAGGAGGATGAACAATAGCAATGAATGTTGGAAGACTTGAATGATCAGATTGGGGACAGGTTGTCATGGAGACAGTCTATATGTATGGTTGCTAGGAATAAAAAATGACTTGATGGTACTTATCAATCAATCAATCAATCAATCAATATGTAGTGGAGTTGCCTTTGTGTTGGAAAAATTTTGTGCTGAGCAAAGTAGATAAATTGGCAAGTAGTGCTGTCCTGTTCTTCTTCCAGCAAAGAACTTCTACTGGATCTGAGTGCCTTCCTTTCTAGAAACAGCCTGTTTGGATCCAACCCAATGTATACAAGAACACAGAAGTTACTTTGCTCACTATCAGGCAAAGGAAATATGCAGCTGATTGAATGATAAGATTATGATATGAGAGTTTATTATAGGAGCTTTTCTGCACAAACAGAAAAACTGATCTCTCAGGCAAGACTCATCAAAAGCATCACCAACAGTGACATTAATCCAGACACTTGACATACTTTTGTTTATACCAATAAAATAAGTTTTCCTCTTCCTTTAATAAATTTGGATTATTTTCTAAAGCCAGCTATTTTCCATCAAGCCAAAGCACATGAAGAGACAAGAGTTTGCAGAAAGACAATTGGGATCTCATTAAAAAAAATATACTGTCACTGCTACCAGGTTGCTGTCCATTGTCCTGAAACCAAAGGCAGCTAATATTTCTCAGACCTTGCATCTTGTATACATTTCTGCTGCCTCATTTCATATTATTCTCTAATGGACTTTACAATTAAGACTTTTTTTTACAGCTGGCGGTATCAAACTAGACTTTCCATAATCCAATATCTACTTCCTCATCTAAGCCTCAGACCCACTGATTTAGTACAGTCCTTCCTACCTGGATAGCCAGAAACTCCAAGCACCATGATTACATTTTAATACATTTTTTTGCTTCCATTCACATGGTGTGAAAAATGTTCTGCTCTTGTAAAAAACATGTCTTTTAATGGCATCTGTCAGAGCCTATCAACCATCAGAAAATGTGGCTAAGTAAATAATGCCATTTGTTATTTTGGGCGGGAGCAGCAACTGCTGGACATCGCATCAATCAGTTTTTAAAAGGCAAATTAATAATAGGATATATGGTGGCATAAACACATTAACATGGAAAATTCATTCAATTCCTCCCTCAGCAAATACCCCTCTGGATAATATAGTAATAGCCAGGCCCCTGAAAGGGAATGGTTAGCTGTAACACTAACGTTCAGCAGCCAATGAATTTGCAGGGGATCGGATATACTAAGTTGTGTTCCTCAAAAGAACTCTCCACATTTTAGATTTAAAGATTTAAATCCTGTACCTAAAAACAAAAACAGATATGACATAAAAACTATATACAGTACCTGATGTATGTATTAAAGAGACAAAATTGGCAGCTTTTTCTAATCCAAAAATGTCTATGTGAATGTGGCCGTATCTGAAATTTACAATCAAGATCAAGAAGCACACCTTTAGGTAGGCAGACTCTTTCAAAAATTTCAGCATGATGCTTTCCTCAGACCCTAGGACTAATTTTTAAGCTGCTCTGCCTCTGACATAAGCACCTTATTCCTGCGGTCTTGTTCTTATTTTCTACCTATATTCTTCATTTGCAGCAAGAACAGACACTCTATCACCATTAGGAAATTAGAAATCTCTTTTTTCCTTTCATTTAACCATCATTTCTCACTAGCTGCTGGACTATATTCTGCAACTCTTTGTCCAAACACAATTACAATAGCTATCTTTTCCCCTAAGCATTTAGCTCTACACCATAGTGCTGATATACATATAATGTAGGACAATACCAGAAGCTTAAATTCATCCCTTGGGATCATTGCATCTTGTTTCCTCTCACTTTTCTTTTCTTTCCATTTCATGGCTGATTTAAATTGCAAATTCCTCAGGACAGGGAACTATTGTTTGCTCACTTTTTTGAAACACTATGCAAACAATATATGAGGATTAGCCCTTCAAGATAGTCCGCACAAGAAGCACCACCATATGTATTTGCTCTCATCTTTATTGTAAGGTTAACAGAAACTTGCAAGGCCAAAAGTATTTCCACCTCTCTTATTTTACTCTCTAGAAGACTAGGGAGGGTCTCTTCTGAAATGCTTTCCATATCCTATCCTCTCCTTTTGTGAACTGAGAAATCTTTTATAATTTGTTCAATCTATGCCTTTTCTTCCTGATTCCCAAGATCATTCCCACATACCATTGCAGATGTTAATGTAAAACAAATTTTAAAAATTCTACACAAACATTTGTTTTGGTTTGCTGTAAAGCCCAACAGGCTGAAGAGATTAATGAATATAATTGAAAACAGCTATATCAGCTTGGCAAATCTATTCTTGGATACACACAGTCAATTAAAAACTTCAGAGGCCTCAATTCATTTTGAAAATAACACATATATACTAACTCTAATAAGCTACACACAAGTCAAACATCTGAGTACAGAATGCCTTTCATAGGGAAATATCAGTACCATGAAATCCACTGGCCATAGCTTCCACTTCTGTTGACCCCTAGAGCTTGGCCATTTTTTGAGATGCTGCCATAGCCATATATAATGTTATCAGTGTGATAACCTTTGTAAAATAGCTTTTTAAAAAAAAAATTATGTGAGATATGTTGGGCTTCCACTTCCATAATAGTTGAGAACTAATAAAACTAGAAATCCAACCTATGCAGAATGTCCCATAATAAAGAAAGCCTATTCTAGAGGAATCATCTAGAAATAGAAGCCAAGTCCTGATTATAGAAAAGTGGTGACAGGATGATATTCAGTTTTGAAAATGTCTACGTGAGGCTAGAGCTAATGAGTCTCACTTGATACTTGAGATGAATTTGCCCCTGAACCAAACATTGTGATTGTTAAGCCAGGAGAAGCAGCTGTAGCACTTCCTCAATTACACCATTATAAACAGCATTTTATATACTTTTTCCTACATCAAGGGTGTGCAGCTTCCCGACTTGGGGACCACAACTCATTCCAAATGCAAAAGTCTTTCCAGTGATCTGTTTTAATAGAAGGTTCATAGTATATTTGGGGTTTCTCCTTCCCTATCCTGTTAGCCTTTTAGCAGTGGAAATGGGAGCAGGAGGAATCTTGGAAGGAAACCATTCTCATTTCCACCATTAGCAATTCTGCCCACACAAAATAATGTGGGTATATTTTAAGCTATTTTGTAGGGGTTTGTTGCTGGAATAGGACCAGTTTGCATTCCATTCCTCCTGGTTCCCATACCTTGTCTTTAACAAAGTGGGAAATTGTTAACCTTTCTTCATATATTTGTTCATGTTTATTTTCTATCTATATAAAATATAATAAAACTGATATTTAAAAAGTGGGGATTGCATCTTGGAAAATCAACCATTTTGTTTCTGAATTTTGAGGTGTTGGACGAGAGATTGCTCACCTTGAAACATGCACATGAATAATTGTAACTTCTGTCATTTGATACTGTGCAGTATGTGGAGATAAATTTGCATGATCTCTCTTTCGTCCTGATGCTATAGGCATGTAACACATCCACTGAGATCCATGTGATATGTAAGATCTCCTTAGTATACATCTTTTATAACATTTTTGTTTGCTAACAGAAGAATAGTTCTCATTCTATGGCAAAAAAAATGCCTGTTGTGCAGAAAGTCCCAACTTTAACCCTCATCATTAAAAAATATTTTTAAAAATAAGCAAGAAAAGCACGTATACACATCCTTCAGAGATTTAAATTGCTATAAGATAGCTTTGCATGGATAAACCTGTCATTTGTGCAAGGTATGAATTAATATAGGAAGCAAAAATAAATGCAAAGCAGTTTCACTGCTAGTGGTGGATTAAGTTGAATACATTTGTTTTGGGATATGTGTTATATATCAACATTATGGTAAATGATATAATAAGCAGGACATTTTGATCCTAACATATATGCAGCCATACTTGCTAACAAATAAGTAACATAACCTAGAAATTTGGACTAAGAAAACCTAGCAGTTTGGAGTGTGATATGGTACTTGGTTTTCGGTCATTCAGAAGGTATCGGATAATGATGTACAAAATGCTCTAGTTTCAAACAGTTCTGAATTTAAAATGTCCTATTTTGCACCTTGGAACAATAATTTTGCATTCCAAGCACAATGTTCCTACCTTTCTGGAAACGTTTTGAGCTTCAAGCAGTTGCTTCAAGATTGAAATGCTTTCAAGATTATTCAAATAACCCATACTGCATTGAAAACAATTATTTCAAACTCAAATAGGACATTTACATTCAAAACTAAATTCAAAACATTTTCATACCCTCAACAGTTAATGAAAAATTCATCAGGTCCCAACAATATTCCTAATCATTAGGTCCTTAGAAAAGGGACAATAAAGCAGGATGTACTGCAAAATTTCAAAAGCACCCAAGTCACAAGGATAGGTTCTATCACTATAGGGGATCCTGAATCTGCTTTCCATATCTGCTGAAGAATATTAAATCAGAAGTAATATTTTATTGCTATACATGAGGTCAGGAAATAGCCACATAGCATATAGGAGAAAGCTTGATAAGATGAACCAGGTAACGGGAACATTTCAACAATAGAGAGTTGTACCAATAGAATTGTATTTGTAAGAAAAGTTCCACAGCTTTAACCATTTTCCCTTTCCTATATACATTTCATTTTTCATAACAAGTTAATGCTTATTTGTCCAACAATATTATTCCATTGAATTAAATACAGAATTGGCTCTAAAACTTATGCTGACTGGTGCCCACATGAGAGCCATTACTTCCTTTAAAACCAGCTTATGTAATGCCATTACAGAGGTTTTAACTAAGAGGAAACATGCAGTTATGCTCAGCAAATCAAGCAGCCATTTTTTTATTTCCATTCCCATTCTCCAGAGAGATCCAAAATAACTGATAAAATGAGTGGGATATTAACTGCTGGATTAAAACGCTATAGATTCCCAGAGAAAAGTATTACCTGCAGCCATATGTAAAGACATTTTATGGAAGACCCCTGCAGACAGACATAAAGGCTGCACATGTTACACAGGGCCAGCCATTTTGGTACCATTTAAGGAGAAACAAGCATGGATTTAGAGAGTTATTGTGTGGAACTGAGATTCCTTTAAGGAAGGGGGTTGGTGAATTTGCGGAGTGGTCTGCCTCTTTTATTCATGTGTATTATTTCTTTGAACTCAAGGCCAATAGTGTTTTGTCATTAGGAAGTCAATAAATAAGTAAGTAAGTAACCAAGTATGTATATATTAACAGTGAACTTAACCAAGGAGTTGTAGTAAACTTGGGAAAAAATTTTAGGGATTGCTATGAAAAGCAAGGAAATAATTTGGATGTTAAGAATTTGGGTACCCAGGGAGGCAGGATAGAGGAAAATGATGCATAGATAGACAAGAAGAAATAAATATAGAAATTACAGGTGGAAATAAGGTAGTTTTTCACCAGAGCACAGAAAATCCTACAAGGATATATGAATTGGGACCTTACATTCAAAAGGGGAGGTGATCCATAGAACTGACAAGGAGAAATAAAACTTAAACATTTGAAAAAGAAATAAAAAAACATGGAGTTTTGGGTCCACCCAAACCTAGAGATACTGATTGATGCAAGCAAGAGTTTGACCAGAGTGAGACCAAGCATGGATGAAATAGGAGAAATAAAAAGAATACTGCAATGGGAATCTATTAGGGGAAGAGACAGAAACATATGTGTCCATGTGATGCAAAACTCAGGGAGTTTATATGTTAGAAGCTGACAAACAGTTTAGAAATTTACCTAGGAAGAGAAAAAAATGGCCTGAAGATTTACAGCAAGTGCTATAGTTTAGCTGAGGAACATAATGAGCACATTATGGAATGGGGGCAAGGGTAAGAGTGGCTTACTTAGATGGCCTAAAAGGGAGGGAGGTCCACTGTTAGAATTCCCCCTTTGGGTTGGCAGCAGGCTTGATGAGTAAATAATCCAAGAGCTACAAGAATTTCTGCTTGGAAAATCTCTGGGGGATTCAGCTCACAAACCCAGGACTAGCTCCATTGTCAAACAGTACATAAATTGTACATCCTGTTTATTTACCACCAGGGTCCCTAAATGCAAGGGGGAAAGCACATGCATCCCATTCCCTTTTTTCATTTGTGTTTTAGACCTTCCTTCTGGAGATCCCTCACTTGCCTCCCCATACCCACATGTTCCTCCTCTTCTCTTCTAGGGCAATCTACCCCTTGCTTGCAGTGTGTCCAACAGGCTTTCTGAATGCCCATGACTGCAATAGGCACTTCCATTAAGATATTTTGCATGTACAATCTTTTTCTCACACCTTGCCCAATTGTTGGACCTGGTCTACACAGTGCCAGCAGAATGAAATGGTGGGGGTGATGGCATGCCTTTATGCTGCTACTGGTAGTTGCAAGACCCTCTGCAGTTAATAAAATCCCCTGCAGTTAATAAGCAGATACATATGTAGTAAAAAGGTTGTAAGAGAGACCTCCAAAATGACATTAGCCTACCTGGTATGCTTAGTCTCCCATTTCCAGATGCTGTCACCTCATGTTTAACCATATCAATGAAGCCAATCAGTCAAATTAGGAATACCTTCTTTTTTATTGCAACCATCCCTTCAACAACCCTAAAAGCTGCATCTTGAAAGCATCATCAACATCATCATGACACTCTATAAATCTGCAAAGAACTATTTCTCTCTCTCTCCCCGCCTTCTAATCCCCTGCATACATGCAATCACATGTCATATGTTCTTCCCTTGCTAATGGCAAGGGAGGGAGGGAAGGTTGTCAGACAGATGCTTTTGATATCAAGCAATACAGCCAAATAATGGAAAAGAGAGGAGGGGGCATCATTGCCTGGGTTACACTTTCCTTTCACCTGTATACTGAGCTGGGCTGGTTCTATCCTACAGATAGAAATCATCTAGCCGGCAATATATATGTTTCGTGTACTTGGGAATCTACTTTACAAGAGCATTTCTCTTTCTAGATTCATACCTGGAGCAAATTGGACAAGTGGTAGACTTCCAGAGAGAGGGGTACTGTGAATCATCACCCATATTCAGCCACACAGGTGGTTATGGGAGCGACGTGGCGCTCCCATGTGACTCCCCTCCTGCGCAAGCTGCACTGGCTCCCGGTGGTCTTCCGGGTGTGCTTCAAGGTTACCACCTTTAGAGCGCTCCATGGCGTAGTACCGGGGTACCTATGAGACCGCCTTCTGCCACCAGTAGCCTCTCACCGACCAGTATGCTCCCATAGAGAGGGTCTTCTCAGGGTGCCGTCGGTCAAACAATGTCGACTGGAGGCCCCCAGGGGGAGAGCCTTCTCTGTGGGGGCACCTGCCATCTGGAACGAGCTCCCCACGGAGATACGGAGGATCCCGGATTTGCGCACTTTCCACCATGCCCTCAAAACATTCTTATTCCAGCAGGCAGGTCTGGCCTAACCTCCCTTTTAATTGCTTTTAAATTTGTTTTATAAATTGGGGTGTTTTAAATCTGTTTTGGGCCAAAATATTTAATGTATTTTTAATTGGTTTTTTAACGTTTGTACTATGTGTATTTTATCTTTTGGCTGTTCACTGCCCTGAATCCTTTGGGAGTAGGGCGGTATATAAATTTAATTAATAATAATAATAATAATAATAATAATAATAATAATAATAATAATAATAATAATAATAATAATAATATGCAGCAAAAGCCTCTAGGCTTTGCTTTGGTGCATAGCAAGGATAGCTTCCTGAACATTTTCACTGTCAGTTTTTTAAAAGCAAGTGTTTCTCTTTAGTGACTGGGAGTGATCACAGAGAGAAAAAGGTTTTAAGAAAACTCTGGCTACAGGTGCATTTCAATGCTGAAGAATAAGATTTCTATATAGCTATTGGACCTCCCCAAGATTAGCAGATGCAAGAATATCTGATAAATGCAAATTTATACACAACTTCGCAAGATTTATGTTCATGTAAGTATGCAATTCTGGGTCTTTCTAAGGCATGGTTCTCCAACTGAGCTTTCAGCACAGAGGGATAAAGGATCAACAGCTTTTCCAGGATGCTTCCATGTCTCAATGTTGGTTTTGAGCTATAAAACCTTGTATATGGTTCTGGCGCTTTTAGAATTCAGGAGGCTGTTTTGTTAGATGTGTTGTGCTACTTTAATTATCCCTGTTGTTTTAAATTGATTGTTTTATGATATTTACGATGTTTTTATGTGAGCTGCTCAAGGTTTGTAGACTTGGGCAGGATATAAATTATGCAGATAAATAATCCGGATTATGACAGATTGATAGCAATGCACCACTAACACAAAACAAAACCTAAGCCCACACATTATTTTTTTTCTGCAGTTCTGTAAAATAATCAAATATTTCTAGCCTACCTTTGTAAACAATTAATTCTGAAGAAACTAGTTATTTACTAGCGGCAGGCTAGAAATGTTTATTTACTTTACAGATGGAATGATTAGTGAACTAGTATTTATTTTCTGTTAATTTACATTCAAATAAATATTAAATACCGAGACCCAAAATGTTAATAACTGGGATTGTCCATCAAAATAACTAAGTGGATTAGGTGGCCTTCCCCTCACTGACTCCAGAGTGGACATACATTACCTACTGTTTTCTTTTCTGCCAGTCCTAGGCCTGACCTGGCTGCCTGCCAAACTATCAAGGCCACTGAGTTCCTTGGCACTGATCTCAGAGGCCATGCCCTTCTTCCAGCCAACTCATCTCATGCCTAGATTTTCCCCTGGGGGCAAAGCAGCTGTACAAGGTAAATCAGGGTTTGATTAACAAATTATAAATTCAAAAGAATTCATTTTCAATGCAAAAGGGATTGGTAAATGCTGGAGGATGTCTTGGTTTAAGCTTTCTTCGAGTGGGATGTTTGCCCTAAGTTTTCTGCTCTCTCTCTCTCTCTCTCTGCTCTCTCTCCCTTCCACTGCAGGGCTTGTGACTTATGAACAAACATTATTCCTGGCCTCTCCCCTGCCTGCCTCCTCCCCTCCCCAGCTCAAGGCTTAGTTAGGAATTAGCACCAGAAGACCAAGCAGATGGTCCAAGCATCCTAAGGGACTCTATTTTAAAGGAATAGGATTGTGGGACCTTGATAAGGCAATTCTATATGGGCCAGTACAGAAAAAAGCAACAGAATTCAATGGAATTGAAAGGCACATGGAATTACAGCCTGAATAACCAACACCAAGAAAATGTTGACTAGAGAATCCAAATCAAATACATTCCCCCACCTTCCCAATATAAGACAGGAATAGGTATTCTTGGCTGAAGTCATATTCTTATATTGTATTAAGAATACCCTTCCAAAATAGCATTACATATAGAAGTTATCATAGCATCAGGATAAGCGATTATGAATAATTTTTTTAAAAAAACCTCATAGCAATAGTATTTTCAAAAGATCTTGTAAGTCTGATCTCAGTCATCAGCATAGTCTGCCAGAGGCAATGCCATTTTAGGACTGCACTGACATTTAAATTAGCATCTTTTTAGCTCCCCTTTTTTACAACCCCACTATAGCATTCCTCAATTCCCCTTGCCACCTCCCCAAAACAAGGGCATTTCAGGCCATTGCCCGTGGCCAGACAGTAGTCCTGCAAGCCTTCCAAGGCATCTTGGATAGCTTTTCTGTACCTACTTGAAGAAGTCTTCCTTGCAATAGACACTTCCAGATCTGGAAAAGCAACGTTCTGCCAGCTGCATCTGGCAATCTGCACACTTGAGGCAGGAGCCGTGCCAGTGTCGATCAAGGACTTTCAGGATGAACTTATCCAAGATGTGCTGGTTGCAGCCAGCACATTGGGGGATCTCTGGCAAAGGAAGAACAAGAACAATATCAGCAACAAACAACAAACATTTCTGCAAAGCATGAAAAGACTGCAGCGAGAAGGCAGATCTGATTGGTGGAGGGGACTGGGGGCGGGATTTAATTGTTCACAGCTAAATATGAAGGAGGTATGAAGCACATGGGAATGAGGTTGTAAATTTAACCCTGTTTTATTATTTCCAACTTAAAATTCTCTTTCCCACATTTTTCCCCAGTGAGGGGAACCTGCAGGAACCTGAACATGAAGATCATGGAATGTCCATTTTTAACAGGGGAAAAAGTGCAAGTGTTGGTTTCCTCCAGTTTTTATCAGCCCCACTGGCTGCTATTAAATTCTAAGCAGCAACAATTCCATGCCGCCACCTCCATCACCATCATTTCCATGTAGATTCTAGAATAATATTATGACTGGAGATGATTCAAAGGCTTCTATACTTTACAAACAAATCTGACCTGTTTAAAGTCAACATCTTGCTTGTTTTATATCATTTAAAAAGCTTGGAAACTTTTATAATCCAGGTTCAGTCTGAAATTCATTTACAAGTACTCCTCGATTTACAACAGTTTGTTTAATGACCACTCAAAACTACAATGGCACTGAAAAATTTCATTTTTCACAGTTATGACCTTTGCAGCATCCCCATGATCATGTGATCAAAATTCAGATGATTGGCCATATTTCATATTTAAGACCATTGCTGTGTCCTAAGGTCTTGTGATCACCTTTTGCACCTTCTGATAAGCAAAGTCCATGGGGAAGCCGATTCACTTAACAACCAGGATACTAAATTATCAACTGCAGTGATTCATTTAACAACTGTGGCAAGAAAAGTCATAAAATGGGACACAACTCACTTAAATGTCTCACTTAACAACAGAAATTTTGAGCTTAATTGTAGTCATAAATTGAGGACTACCTGTATTTAGCCTTACCCAATGTAAGACTGAATACAAGTTCTATCATCTATTCATCCATAAACCATTGGTAATTTTTAAACATTTTAGGCTCTGCAGCTAGAAAAGCCCAAATTCTTTAGTCAAATTGCCAAATTTGGGAGGATGTAATATGTATTGATGCAGCTAACAAAAATTAAAGAGCAAGACATCAAGGCCAGGGTAAAACTGGAAAGCACATAATAAGTAGGGACAAGAAACTCATGTAGGATCTATGTTCCTTTTCCCCCGATTTTAATTTGTGATTTTCTGAAATTAAAGCTGGGATGTTCAGATTCTGCCAAGGCAAACCATATTTATTAAGGATATTCAGAAACTTCCATAATATATTGTTATCATCTTGGATCATGACTAAAATTCAAAAGAAAAGTAACATTACAGTTTGGACTGTTTCAGTTTCTTGCCATCTAAAATCATTTATGTTTTTCTTATCATATGGAACATGTTATCAAATCTTGATTAAAATCTTGATTAAAACAGTAGCCAGACAAAATGACTCACACCATAACATACAGCTTCATAGTCTCCGCTGGCCATTAAGGCTGTGCAGCATTGTAAAAATATGCAGATTCTTAGTTTTCTAAACTAGAAAATGCTTAAAAGAAACTAGGGAAAAAACCATGTTGATTCAATGAAAACAAAACTATTGCTTTTAAAGGCTTTAAAGTTTTAATACTGTCATAACTCTTTTTTCAGAGGTTTTCTATTTTTGCAATGTAAGATTACTATTACTAACAGATTGGATTATTTTTGGTCCTTCTTTCAGATCAGTCTACTCTGAAGAATTAGTTGTAGTGACTATACTAAACATCTTCCTTTTAAAATCCTTTTCAAATTCAAACTTCCTTCCTTCCTTCCTTCCTTCCTTCCTTCCTTCCTTCCTTCCTTCCTTCCTTCCTTCCTTTTGGCACAATTCCTTGTGTCAAACTGTGGAATCCAGACATTTAATCACTGACAGTTCTACTGCAATCATTTTTATACCCCAGGAAACTTCACCTGCTAATTTCTGTCTGACTGATTTCTGTCACTAAAAGCTAGCAATAAATGGTTTGGAAAGAATAGCACACTAAGTTTGGATTCCATCCTGAGAAATCCTGTAATTAATGAGGTGACTTACATTTTCCCAAGAAAAAAATAAAAATGGACATATTACAATAGAAATTGTCCTATGTAAAACAGGACACATGATCATCCTATACTTTATCATTTTAACAAGGTACAGAGAAATAAATGATCTTAGTATTTAAACAGATGCAGCATTCAGGACAGCTGGAGATTAGAAAAATTGGATGGATGGTTTTGCCTCCATAATATGTTCCAACCTTCTTAACCTTTATTAGGGCTTTGGTACATATATACAATAAATGAAGGATTTATTTCCAGACGTGATTGAAATCAGTACCAAAAATCTACATAGGTAATACATGTCTAACAAATCAAAAATATTTGTTCTTGGGAAACCAGAGACAAGATAAAAGCCAGGGCTGTTTACGTTCAGTTTTGCAATACCTAACATATATGTCAGAGAAAATCTGCAGTGTTTCCTAGAATTGGTGTAATCTTTGTATTTTTCTGACATTCCGTGCATAAATTAAAGATGGCTCTTCAATGGTTATAAATAAAAACAGGGACTGCCAATTTTTTGTTTATGTGAGGCCAAGACTGGGGAGTCAAGGATGCGAAGTGTTGGATGAGATGCAGTTGGGGTCAAAAGGCTGCTAAGTGGGTAAAGCCTGGCAGAAGGTACCATTTTGCTGAATTTTGACCACTATCCTGCTAATAAGTTCAGACTTATTAGACAGACCAGTAAAATATAGTCTGATTGTGCACTCTGTCTCTACATGAGTCGTCTGTCTGCAGGAAAAATAGGTAGGGTATACAGCTGCAAAGAGCTGTGAGTTCATGTTTGCCTATAGTTCCAAATAATGGAAGATGTTGTAAAGTCTGCCAGGGGAGATTTCCCAGTAAAAGCAATGCACATAAATTCTAATATATATGTCTGAAGGAAAGATTGATTTCTGAAGAAGCAAACCACAGAGCAGATATAGTGTAATATTTCAAGAGATCTTTATGCATCAGAGGCTTCTTTCTATTCCTTCCCCCTCTTTTCCTTCCTTTTTCGGGGAAAGGAGGCAGTTTTGGAATGGCAGGAGACCGACTCACAGTAAATATGAAGAATTTGTTGCCTTTTTATGCTCCTACAAATCTTCTGGATGGCCAGAAAGGCATCTCAGAAGCTTTTGTATTGAAATCCCAATTGAAACAGAACCACTGATTGGCTTATTTACTGAAGAGTATTCTATTGCTGAAAAAAGATTCTAATTCTCAAGAGGACTGAAAATAGAATCACGAACCCCCACCTTTCTCTGGCTGGCTGAAATAAAAAGCAGGGTCCCAGGGACAGAACAGAACAGGATTTGAAATCAGGTTTCAGCAATGATGATATGAGAGCATTCTGCTGAGGTTATCAGGCTGTCTTAAAGAGTGTGTTCTTTCTCAGTTCTGCTCTGTCTTCCAACTCTTACCATTAATTTCTTCCCCTAAGATGGCTGCCTAATAAAAGCCGGGCCTTTTGTGCATTTTCAACATCTATTCTATAGGCTTGCTTATAGATTAATGCAAGGTTTTGCAGTGCATAAAAAGCTGCAAGAGAGATGGAGAGTATGACTAAAGAAAGAATTGTATATACAATGGGAAATTATGCCGATATGATATAACCTTCCATTCCTAAAACAGTTGTCTCTAGCTGCAAATATGGGCCTATTGGAGAGTGGCCTTTTTCAAAAACACACAAACATGCTATAGATTCTTATTCTATGGTTTTCATACTAAATACAGTTTACCACCAGATCATGCTTTTTACCCCACATATAATTTTCTCAACACTAGTTTATTTTCAGTGATAAGAAAAACAGGGAGCAAGCATGGGGATCAATCCCACACCAAGATCTCTGGACCTCAATTGTCCATTGGCATTACTGGAACTATTTGGGATTTTTTTTTTTTTTTTGCCTTGGTCTTAATGAAAATAAGGAAGATTGGGAGATTGCAGCTATGATGACAGAACTAACAGCTACACATAAACACATGCTGAAATTTTTAAAAAGTGCTTCTTGTCCCTTTCCACAATGTTGGCATTTAAGCTTTGAAGAAAAAGAATGTCCATTAATGTTAACCGCCTGCCTTTTTTCTCACCAAAATTTAATTGTTCTGTGTTAGGAATGTTAAATCTGACTGATTGTGAAAAAATTTTATCTTTTCCAAACATTTGATTCTTTTCTTTTCACCCTCCCTAACACACCTCTCTTCCTCAAGGATAGATTTTTGAGAGCACCCTCCTTGTGTGCTCTGACACACATATCAACTAAAAGAACTTGTCTTCTCTGCCTGACACTCCAATTTAGAAAGTTGCATGGGCTGCCTGCTAGAAAACGTATGCAGAATTTAATATCTGCAAGATAACTCAAATATTTCAATTCAGTTTAATTCATTGATCTAATCCACAAAATTTGCAATAAAATGCTATGTGCCATTGAAAATTCAGAAAGAACAGGGAATACCTGGATATGAATATGCCAGTAGAATTTTTTTTTAAAGTGAAGATATACAGCTTATTCCAGATGAAATCGGCTCATTATTACATTTTTTCACAGAGGTTATAAAAGTTGCCTCTGAAGTGTTGAATGCAGGCTATAATGCACAGGGCTTTTTAAATAAATACATTTGCATTATTCTTCATCATATTCGCCTTTTCTTCTTGGTTTCATGATAATCCCTGAACCTCTCGCCCAGGGCCGGATTTTCCTATAGGCTAACTAGGCTTCAGCCTAGGGCCTCAAGATCAAGAGGGGCCTACACAGTGGTGGGATTCTGGGGGTTCTAGGGGGTTCGGCCGAGCCCTTTGTTAAATTGCTGGCTCGCCCGCCCCTCGCCTCCCACCTGCGCGGCGCCAGCCTACCGTAGCCAGGGGTGGGCAATTGTGGCTCTTTTACAACCTGTGGACTTCAACTTCCAGAATTCCTGATGCAGCTTGGCTGTCTGAGGAATTCTGGGAGTTGAAGGCCACAGGTTGTAAAAGAGCCACCATTGCCCACCCCTTCCCTAGCCTGAATTCCGCTGCCTGGGATCCACGTGGGCTCCGGATGCAAGAGAGCAGGATGGAGAAAGCAGCTTCCCCACCTTCACTCACCCTCCCTCTCTGCCATTCGCTTACCCCGCCCACTCCCCATCTATTACTGCATCCAATGGCTGGAGGAAAAAAAAACTTCAAATTCTTGCCGTGGGGCTTCAAAGGGCCGCCCTGGAGCCAGTGCTGCAGCCGAACCCTTTGTTAAATTGCTGGCTTACCCCACCCCTCCGCACCACTATTTATTGCCAATAAATAGTGGTGGGCGAGGGGCGGGGGAGCCAGCAATTTAACAAAGGGTTCGGTGTTTTTTTTGTAATTTTATTGGCCCCCGGAGCTTCAGCATAGGCTAATTAGCCCTTGCTTAGATTGGCTCCCGACCCCCAGCTGATTTGCTCTCAGCTGTTTTGCTCACGGATCTGCTCCTTGCTTGCAAAGAGTGCTGATTTTTTCCCCCCTAGCTATACTGAAAAACGAAAGAGAAAGTAAAGCAGGCTGTTGGCTTTGCATGTTGGAAAATTAGGCAGGCAGATTTCTTTTTCCTCACCAAAAAAGGTAGGTGCAAACAACAGGAAATTTAGGGAAAAAGAGAAGATTTTAAAACACAAAAGAAAAAAAGCTCTATTTAACTAGGGAATTGTAATAATTGAGATACTATTAATTGTATATTGTGTTGAAAGCAGAAATGGTTAAATTGTGGTTTGGAGGAATATATGGGGGAAATTATTTGGTTTATTATTATTGGTAAATATAATTAATTGATTTGTAAGAAATTGGATTGCATGGAAATAATTGGAATATTCATGTTCATATTGATTAATATACAAAAAAGGTAGTTATATAACTAATTGATTTATATTAAAATGTTGAATTCATATTAAACAACTGTAATATTACATAATTAACCAATGTGAGGATGGATATAAAAATAGATGACAATGGGAAGGGGTATAATATAGAATAGAAGGGAAAAATTGAATTTGATTAAGATTAGAGATGAGGATGAGGGTAATATTGGTTTTTTACAAAAATAGATGAGGAATAAATATGGCAAAAAGGAAATATAGAAATTGTAAATTTAATTGAAATGACTAAACACTGTTTAAATTTGTGAACCGGCCAAATACTCTGTTCAAAGAAAATACATTGTATGTTTGTATGTGTGTTTCTAATTATTGTTATTTATTCATATTTGTTCTCTTTTATTCTTTAAAGTTTAACAATTCATTCTTTATCTTAATATCTTTATATTTTTGGGGGGTTGGCTTTCTTCCCTTTCATCTTTTTTATTGTACAGCAATCTTTCTCCTCAAACCTACCACCTCTCTTTTCTTTCCTTCTTACTTTCTCTTCCTCCCCCTCTTCTTCTCCTCCCTACTTCCTCTTCCTTTCTCCTTCTCCTCCTCTCTTCCTCCCCCTCTCTCCTACTCTAATTTCCCTTCCCTTCCTTCATCCCTCTCTATTGCTGTATCCTTTTATGCATATGGACTACTCAGAGGGCTGAAAAAGTTATTTCTGACTGGTCCTCGCACTTTTGACCAGTCCTCAAACTTACGACTGTCCTCACATTTTACGTTTTTGCCCTATCTTGTCACCATGGTGAAGAAAAGCAGTTGTGAAATGAGTGACATGGTTGTTAAGAAAGCTGCACGGGCATAAATGTGAGGATGGTCATAAGTGTGAGGACCGGTCAAAAGTGTGAGGCCCAGTCAGAAATGAAAAAAGTCTGAAAAAAGTCTATGCACACAGCCATGCCCACCCAGTCACATGACGAGCTACCCACGCCTACACAGTCACGTGACCAGCTAGCCATGCCCACCCAGTCACATGATTACTAAGCCACGCCCACAGAACCTGTTGTTAAAAAATTGAATCCCACCACTGGAGAAAGGGCCTCATAAGTGGAATAGCCTAGGGCCTCTTCCAATCTAAATCCGGCCCTGCTCTCGCCTTTCTTTTAAGTGGATTTTCTGGCCATTTTATATCTGAGATTCCTCTCTAACCAGCCTTACCAAAAAAAAAAAAAAAAAAATGAGAGAAAGACATTTATAATATAAATGAACTCTCTATCTTATTACTGTAATTCAATTTCTAAAGCTGTTCGATTGCCAGGCAATTTAAGTCATGAAGAATGAAAGAAAAACCCAAATAATAAAATAGGTGGAAGGCAGAAACTTTTAATTGTTGCAACCCTCCAAATGCGATTCCAATTCACATTATGAAGTAAATTGAGTCACCTCTCCTCCTGAATTTTTGTATTAATTAAACTTTTATCTCAACTTACGTGTAAGGAATCATCCCATTTTATTTTCATTACAATTTTAAAATGATATAGTCTGAGAATAACTGCCTTCCCATAACCTTAGGTCAAGATTCTTTGGTTAAATTGTGGTTTTAGGACAATCTGTAGTATCCTGATTTGCTTATACTGCTGGGCCATCATGGATGGATTTCCTGACCAGACTGTGCCAAAACCAAGCCTCTTATTGGTTTAACATCAGTTTTGAAACTAATTATTTAATGCCACAGATTCACTGCAATACATAGGCATCTATACCTCCAACCTGCAAGACAAGATTGATTTTGCATAATACCTTTCTTTGTAAAATGGTTGTTACCTAGTTGAACCCATGTGCAATGATCTCATATACAAATGTCATGACTTACAAGCTTGTATCAGGATGTAAGTATGTAAAGATGAACTTCCATGAAGGCATCATTGTGCATGTATTTCATTTCAGCATCGTTTATTATTATGACTGTTATTCCAAGTGCTCATTTTTAAAATCCTGGTTAGCAGTGCAGCATTATGTAAGGCCAGCCACAGTTTGACAAAGGAACAACATAAACGTCAGCTTTTAGATGCTAATATATATGTATTAAACAAAATCCCAATATAGAAGTTGGTTATTTTAAAGCAGAATGCCTGTTACATTAACTAAAAGATGTCAGGAATCTGAAAAAGCCTCTAAAAAAAGGCGGGTGGCAATGAAAGTTAATATATTCTATGTCAAAGTAAAATCCTGGCCTTTTTTGCCATTTTTCTTTTTTTCTTTATAAATGGCAAAGTGACTTCAGCGGATGCCATGCCTTTGGAAATGCCTACTGTGGTTCCAGGTGCCGGAGTCTTGGTCTTGTTGGCTTGGTGCCACGAGGTTCGTCTCTTCTCTCTAGTCCTTCGTCGCCAGTGTTAGATCGGCGCAGGAATGGAAGACGTGACCAGCTCGTTACATAAGTAGCTTTATTAAACAGCAACAGTAGCAAGACAGACTGACTGTGCGCTGCCGGAGCTCTCCTTATATTCGCTCCGGCAGACGCACCGCTCCCTGACAGGGATTCAAATCTTCCCGCCCGGTGGCTGGCAGCCAATCCGGGCGGATGTCCTTATAAGGACATAACACTCCTCCCCCCTAGTCCAAGAAAAAAAAGACAGTTCAGTGTTCGTCAATAAACGTGACGTAGTCCTGCAGGTACGTAGGACGCCTAGGCACCCTACTTGACCTGCGCAGTCTCTTTTCTCCCGTGTCCCCGCCCTGGACGGACGGGGTTCCTGTGGCTCCTGGATCCTTCCCCGGAACCGGGCTCGGTTCGGCTGGCGAGTGTGCGGGGTCACCCTCAGCGCCTCCGGCCGGACCGCAGACCTTGGATGGCTGGTTCTGGTGGTCTTCCTCCTGGCCTGTGGATCTTTCGCCTCGGCGGTGCTGTTCGGTTCCGACCCGGGAAGAGCGTCTGAGTCCCGGTAAGACCCCGGCTGTCACTTGCTCTTCCTCGGTCTCCTGGTGGCTGCGGTTCTGCTGCGGTCCGGCCCGCTGTGGTCTGGAGGGTGGTTCAGGCCGGTGCCCTTGGGCCCGGTCTGCCCGCTGTGGGTGGTGTTGGCTCGGGTAGCGGTGTCCGACCTTGCAGGGTTGGCGCAGGTCTCCTTGGCCGGGCAGGCGTTGGCCTTCCCCGTCGGGTTGGTGGTGGTCGACCTGGTCGGGTTGTTGTTGTGGGGATACCTCCTCGGGTCGGTGGAGGTCTCCCCTGCCGGGGTGGCGCAGACCTCCCTGGCCGGGTTGTTGTCAGCTTTCCCTTCCCCCTAGTCCCTGGTCTACCGCCGGTTGGTGGTTGGGGTCGTCTGGGTTGGGTTGTTGTTGCCGGGTTGTTTCTTGCGTTGGGCGGGGGTCCCTCTCGCCGGGGGGTCGTGTGCCACCCTCGCCCATGTGCTGTGGTGTGCCCATCTGCGATGGTCCCCGGTCTACTCGCCTTGCGTTGAGGTCTCCCTGGTAGGGCTGCCGTGGGTTGCCTTCACTGGTAGGGTGCGGTGCTTCCCTTCTGGGCAGGTCCCGGTCTACCTGCGGGCTGGGTCGGGGGTCCCTGGGCCTGTTGTGCCGGGTGCCCACCTGGCCGGGTTGGTGTTGCCACCCCCCGTGCGGTTGGCCCCGGTCTACCTCGCTGCACTGCCGACGTGACAGTTCCTGGTAGTGTGCCGGGCCGACCTCGTCGGGATGGTGTTGCTCTGCCTCGTAGGGGTGTGGTAGGCCTACCTCGTCTGGGTATGGTAGGGCTACCTCGCTGGGGTGTTGTAGGCCTACCCCGTCTGGGTGTTGTAGGCCTCCCTCGTCAGGCTGGTTTTCGTGTGCTCCCCCCCACCTTTTCCGGAGTTGGTCGATGTGACGTCTCACGACCTGTCCATCTTCCAACTCGACGGTGTAGGATTTGGGGCCGGTTGTGCTGGCAATCTTCCCTTTCAGCCACTTGGGAGAGCCATTGAAATTCAGCGCGAAGACTGAATCTCCTTTGCTGAAGGCGCGAAGCAGCCAGCTGGTGGTTGCGGTCACTTCCGGGCTGTATTGGGGGTGCAGCCGGTCCAAGGGTGACCTCAACCTTCTGCCCATGAGGAGTTCGGCCGGGCTCTTGTGGGTGGTGGCATGCGGCGTGATGTGCTGGGTGAGGAGGAAGTTGTCGATGCGTTCTTGCCAGTCTCCCGGGCCCATCTTGGTGAGGGCTTCTTTTGTGAGCCGGACCATCCGTTCCGCTTGTCCGTTTCCGGCCGGCCTGTACGGAGCGGAGAGGGCATGGCGGATGCCCAGTCCTGCCAGGAAGGACTCCATGGCCAGGGATGTGAGCTGGGGGCCGTTGTCCAAGACCAGCACGTCCGGTAGTCCGTGTGTGGCAAACAGGCGGCGCAGGGCTCGGATCGTCGCTTCTGTTGTGGTAGATGCCATGGGTATCACCTCGAGCCACTTGGAGAAGGCATCTACCACGATGAGGAGGTGTCGCCCCTGCATCGGGCCCGCGAAGTCGATGTGGACCCTCGACCAGGGGTTGCTGGGGGTCTCCCAGTTCGTGACTTCGGATTGCGGTGGCGCGGGGCGGACTTCTTGGCACGGGTCACACCTGGAGACCCATTGTTCGATGTCTCTGTCCAGTGAGGGCCACCAGACGTAACTCCGTGCCAGGGCCTTCATGCATACGATGCCCGGGTGCCCGTTGTGCAGTGTCTCTAGCGTCCGCCGTTGCAGAGTGCTTGGAATCAGCACCCTGTCTCCCCATAGCAGACAGCCCTTTATGGTGGACAGCTCCTTCTGTTTCCTGGTGAACGGGCTGAACCTCTCTTCCGTCTGTTCCGATGGCCACCCCCTGAGGATCCAGGACCTTACTTGGCGGAGGGTGGGGTCTCTCTGGGTGTGTGCGGCCACATCTGCGGAGGAGACTGGACAGCTGGCATCGTCATCTATGTGGAATAGATGGAGCGTGGGGGCTGGGTCTTCCACCGGGTTCTTCGATGGGCATCTACTGAGTGCGTCGGTGTTTCCTATGGCTGTGCCTGGCTGGTGCACGAGCCTATAGGAGTAGCCGGCCAGGAAGATGGCCCATCTCGTCATCCGCGGGGACATGAAGGTTGGGGTGGGTTGGTCGCCTGCGAGTAGTCCCAGGAGTGGCTTGTGGTCGGTGACTATGGTGAAGCGTCTTCCGTACAGGTATTCGTGGAAGCGCTTCACTCCTGCCACGATTGCCAGGGCTTCTTTGTCCAGCTGACTGTAGTTCCGCTCTGCGCCGGACATGGTTTTCGAGAAGTAGGCGATGGGGGCTTCCGTGCCATTGGGCAGCTCATGGCTGAGAACTGCCCCCACCCCGTATGGCGATGCGTCGCAGGTCAGCTTGATGGGGAGCGTCTCGCTGTATTGGATGAGGACGCTTTTGGACGTCAATAGTCCTTTGATGGCCTGGAACGCTGCTTCCTCTTCCTGGCCCCACTTCCAGGACGCCGATTTCTCCAGCAGGCAGTGGAGCGGCTCAGCAACTGTGGCTTTCTGTTTTAAGAAGATGGCGTAAAAGTTGAGCAACCCAAGGAAAGCCTGAAGCTCCGTTTTGTTTTTTGGGCTCGGCGCTTCATGGATTGCTTCCACTTTTGATTTGGTGGGGTGGATGCCCGTGCTATCAATGAGATAGCCCAGGAACTCGACTTCCTGTACTCCTATGATGCACTTGTCCCGCCTGACTCTCAAACCCTTGGCCTTGAACCGCTGCAGGACAACCCTGAGCCTTTCAAGGAGTTGGGCTCTTGAGTCCCCGGAGATGAGCACATCGTCGAAGTAAGGCACCACCCCTGGAACGCCTTGGAGCAGGCGTTCCATCATAGATTGGAAGATGCCGGGGGCAGCGCTGACTCCAAATTGGAGGCGGTTGCATTTGAATGCCCCCCTGTGCGTGACAATTGTTTGTGCCTCCGCCGTTTTTTCATCCACTGGCAATTGCTGGTAAGCCTGGGCCAGGTCCAGTTTAGCGAATATTGAGCCAGATCCCAGGGAATGCAGCAGGTGTTGCACTACTGGGACTGGGTATGCGCTCTGTGCCAACGCCTTGTTGATGGTACAACGGTAGTCGGCGCAGATGCGCACAGACCCATCATGCTTCAGTGGGGTCACAATGGGGGTCTCCCATGAGGCATGATCGATCGGTTCCAGGACGCCCTGGGCGATCAGCTTATCCAGCTGTTCGTCTACTTTAGGCCGCAGGGCGAATGGGACTCGGCGGGGCTTGAGCCTAATTGGGGTGACTCCCTTATCCAGATTGAAAGAGATTGGCCTCCCCACAAATTTCCCCAGCTTACCATCGAAGACTTCCTTGAACTCTTCGATGAGGTTGTCGAGTTCGTCCCTGCAAATTTGGTTGATGCCTTCGATTGAAAGCCCCAGCGGCTTGAACCACTCCACTCCTAGCAGGTTCGGTCGGCTGTCCTTTACGACGGTGATGGGGAGCTTGCCTTCGAACTGCTTGTAGGTGACTCGGATGTTGGCTCTTCCTATCACTCCGATGGGGTTTCCCCCAAAGTCGACGAGCTTGGAGTGTAGTGGCTTCAGCTCTCGCTTGATGATGCTGGGTTGCAGGCGCTTCAACTGCTGCCAGTCCATGATGGAGTAGACCAAGCCCGAGTCTACCTCCATTTTGCAGGGTGCTCCCTCCACGTGGATGGTCACGTGGAACTTGGTGGCATTGTCTGAGGTCGTGTGTGCGATGGTCGTCTGGTGGACCGCTCCGCTCCGGGAGAATTCGTCGTCTCTGCGTCTGGAAGGGCCAGAGGACCGTTTGGATGATCTCTGGTAATCCTTCCGATTCTCGCGGGGACGGTGGCTGGAGGGCTCTGGGGCTGGTTCCTCAGCTCTGCAAGCTTCGGCGATGTGACCCCTTCTGTTGCAGCGTCGGCAGGTCGCATCTCTCCACTTGCAGGTTGCTCTGGCATGGTCCCCTCTGCAGCTGGCGCAGCGCTCCCCCTTGTAGTTCCGTTGGGCGGTTTCCCGCCTTGGGGGTCTGGATACCTTGTGGACGGTGGATTCTCCCTCTGATTCGGATCCCGCTGTGGAATCTTCTGTTGACGATTGCGCTGTGGAGCGAATCTTGTGGATTCCCTTTGCTCTGCTTACTGCGGCGGCTGCTTTTTCCGAGATTTCGGATGCGGTGGCTTCCTCCACCACATCTTTGAGCACGAGTTTCTTTCTGCTCAGGAATTTCTTTTGGAGGCCCCTGTCCCTCATGCCGAAAACCACGCGGTCAGCGATGGCGTTGTCCACGTGGTCAAACTCACAGCTGGCTGCGATCTGGCGTAGGGCGGCCACGAATTCTTTGATGGTCTCACCTTCCTTCTGATCCCTCTGATGGAAGGTGAAACGGTTCGCCACTGGTGTTCCCGTTGGGGCATAGTGGTCTTCCAGGATCTGCAGCAGGTCTGTCCATGGCACTTCCTCGATGTCTCGTGGTGCTACGAGATCGATTGCCATGTCGAGGACTTCGGAGCCGCAGTTGGCCAGGAAGATGCCCTTCTTTCAGTCATCGTCGGCGTCCCTGATGTTGTTGCCTCTCAGGTATTGCCGAAATTTGACCACGTAGGATTTCCACTTGTCCTTCCCTGGGCGGAAAGGAGCAAGGGCTGGCAAAGTGACTTCAGCGGATGCCATGCCTTTGGAAATGCCTACTGTGGTTCCAGGTGCCGGAGTCTTGGTCTTGTTGGCTTGGTGCCACGAGGTTCGTCTCTTCTCTCTAGTCCTTCGTCGCCAGTGTTAGATCGGCGCAGGAATGGAAGACGTGACCAGCTCGTTACATAAGTAGCTTTATTAAACAGCAACAGTAGCAAGACAGACTGACTGTGCGCTGCCGGAGCTCTCCTTATATTCGCTCCGGCAGACGCACCGCCCCCTGACAGGGATTCAAATATTCCCGCCCGGTGGCTGGCAGCCAATCCGGGCGGATGTCCTTATAAGGACATAACAATAAATAAATAAATTATTGTTTTTTTAAAGATAGCCATTTCACTTTTCCCCATGAAACATTTTATTTCAAAAAAGAGGCTAATACATTTAAAACAAACAACTACAAAAGACAATAAAAACAAAAGCAAAAATTACAGACAAGGCAAAAGAAGAAGAAAAAATAATAAAAAATGTGCACAACGTATACAGAATCAACATTAAATATTGAACATATATTGTTACCCTCGTTGAATGCTTTTTGCCATTTTTTTCCAAAAAATGACAAGATTTACAGAGATCTCTCTATAAGATTTAAAGAGCTTCCAAAATGGCATTAAAATTCTAATTGATCATTCAGTATCCCAAGATGCCCTATTAATTCACTATCCATGTAATTTTTGGATTGCTATTTAGGATAACTATTAAATGAAGATATATAATTATTGTCTGAGCATGCCCTAGGGTTGGGGTTAACAGTTAATAACAGTTCCTAAATTAACCAAAATTAATTTTTGCCATTCCACCCCAAATTTAACGGAAACAGGTAGCTAGTGTGTCATGCCTCCTCATTTGCAATACAAGCTGTGAGTTTTTGTGGTCAATGTCACCCATCCACCCACCTCAATCTGAGCCATTGCTACAAGGAGAACTTCCTTGGCTACAAAGAGCTATTCTTTCCGTTTAAAAACTACTATGAACTGTGAAGCCAAAATAATAGCACATCAGCATTTTTGCAGCCAGAGATTATAGCCAAGATTGATCTAGATTCTAGGGCTGTTTAACTAATTGCAGATCCCTGAAACCATCTCTTGCGTGTTTATTAGCCCAGACAAAGAAGTCAAAGGTGAATTTGAATTCCTTCTCCTTTTGCTTCACCAGAAGACCAGGCTACTACTTAAGAATGTATTGTTGTACTTGCCTTTTATACTAAAGCTAGCGGAAGCAGGTAAAAGAGAGAAAGAATAAGCTTCTCTTGAATTCATGAGCTAAGTGATGTGGCAAAGCAAGATTTTCTGTTAATGCTCAGCAAGAATAAAATTAGAACTCTTAGGATTGAGTTCCAGATCAGCTGAGTTGGAAATAAATTGTCTCATTCACCAATATTGTCTATTTTATGAGTATGAACAAATCAGGAACTGTTTTCAAACTGGCACAGAATCCTCCTATGGATGTATCCTTACCTCCAATACCATTTCTATCAGTAAAGAGATAACAACATGTAAAACTATTCAGACTTGATTTTTCTTTCTTTAAAACTTGGTTGTTCCATATGACAGGAAATAAATCAACCAAACTATAAAATGTATTTCCCTCCAATGACTAGCAAAACATAAAAATAAAACAAGGCTTCAGTGAAAAATCTATATGCCCGCTTTGACTTTCTAAGTACAATTATCTGTCCTGAGAAATCTTGTGATCTACTCTCCTATCTTTCCATCTAGCAATTATGTAATTTATTTTAACTATAATACTAATACTCTGTTTCCCCCAAAATAAGACACGCCCTCATAATAAGCCCAATCGGGCTTTTGAGTGCATGGCAATAAGGCCAAGCGCTTATTTCAGGGTTCAAAAAAATAGAAGACAAGGTCTTATTTTCAAGGAAACACGGTAGTTAGTGAAATTATACCTTGTGATCAGATTAAAATCTAATGCTTTAATGCAACAAATATTTCCATTTAATGTTTATAGTATGTAATAGTTTATTTTATCTTTACAATAAGTACTTTATTAGAATAAAGAAGCTTCGTTTGTGTTTGTCTGTTAAGAATAGACAGTTATCCAGCCCAGTAGAATTAGATTTGTATTGCTGTTTAATTGACCAGTTACAAACTAGTGCCACTGGGTAAAGAGCTAAGTCCTTGAGCCCCAAGTCATGTTATCAATCTTGTTTTTCAAAGCCAAATTACCTCTTCAGTTCCTAGCCCTGAAATTGTAATGAAGCATTGTGGAATCCCTTGAAAGCTGTTTCTTTCCAGAGTTTTCAGTACAAATGAAGTGGAAAATTCCCTGCTCAGGGAGTTGCAAGTCTTAAATTTTTAACAGAAGGTTTTGCTTAAAACTTAGGAGGTTTGTGACAATTCCTTTTGAAATTCCTAAATCTGATTTTTTTAAAAAATGGACTTTTGTTCAGCATTGGACTGAAAAATAAATAGGAAACATTAGAATGCTAAATATGCCATAGATTGGCCATAAACTGGCCAACATTCTCAGAAATGATTAGGGATTTCAAAAGAGTCTTAATCAGGCCCTTTATACATCATTAATATTAGAACATCCTGTATACCTTGCTTCTGAAATTTCAAAATGCCTCGCTGTCTTTCAGAATGTCAGATGGTAACAAAACAAAGGTTCCTGAATGGAACTATAAGTTGGTAGGGACTCTTTCATGGATGCTTAGGGCATAGAATATGCAATTGTTATTCCATTGTTGGAGAAAACATCAACTCAATTCCACAGAAGACCTTTGAAATGACACTGCATTGTTCCAGCAACAAAGATTGTGATAATCTGCCACTGGGAAATGGATTCCTTCTGAACCACAGTCTCAGCAGTGGCAGATGTATCAGTAGTGAGCACTATATGGAATATGATTTCAGTTCACAACAATTTATTAGATAATGCTTTCCAAATATCTTTTCCAAATTAGGGCCTGCCATGCCCTTTCATGAGCTAGCTAGGAATGTTGGGAAATGTAGTCCTGAACAGCTGGGGAGTATTGTATAGTACTACAGAAAGCTGCTCAGTGACATGATTTGAAATAAATGGTAAAGTATCCTTTCCCCAAATCCTTCTCTAATTTATGAGCAAGTTTAAATAATTAAATAAGTTGTAAGATACATGTGAAGAAGTCCAACATAAATCACAATAAACTTCATAAGAGGAAATGTCTCAAAAATGAGAAGAGTGTTAAAGAGGAAAGGGAAAATCAGCAATATCATATCTCAAAGTATGCTTGGAGATCACTCAAGACCAAAACAATATTATATTATAATTTAGGAAAAACACCTTCAAATCCAAGAAGCTGTCAGCAAGGTAATGAACTGTATGAAAAAAGCTGTTGCTTAAATATATCAGAAGCAGAATACCAACTATGGAGCTATGGACTTAAATAAGAAAAAAAAATGTTTTCTTTCTTTAAGAAAAAAACTAAACAAATTGCAGAGAAAGTAACTGTCTCTTTACAATATAAAATATAGACACATTTCTGTGTTGATTCTTCTACCATTTTTTAAATAAATGATCACATCTGTTTCACAAACGCAAACCACAGACCTGCCTCTTATTTCCAACAAATCTGTTTGTTTTTTTTCTTTGCAATATACACAGAGAGTTATATGTTCTGAACTTGCTTTCAGTGGCCACAGATTTGATTAGGTTACCAGCTAATGGACCTACTCTTTTAACCCTAAGTCAAACACAGTTGAAACATCCAAGATGATTTTGTGGGAAGAGCCTTCCACTCCAAATGCACTCCCTCCTCCACTGCCCAAGAGACAACAGATTATGTTAGCTCTCTTTCCATTTCTTTCTACTCAAACAATATTTTTACTGGGCTGGATGGAATTTGTGTGGGAACAAAATCAGAAACAGAAGTGGGGAGAGATGTCCAAATTAAGCTTTGACACCATCAATATATCTATCTGTTGTTTTGGAAGGAATTGGGGCAAGATTTTGAGATGAGATCATGCCAAATTGTTACTCTTCCTTCCAAATGCACTGATATAACTTCTATTAAAAAACTTGGAGCATAGGAATTTTAGCTCATGCTGTATTAATAGTTATTTTGATAGCATCAACATATTTAATATATTACTATATATTGGTTTCATGTTCTTCATCTCATTTGACTTTCAGCATTAAAGAGATAAAATAAGTGTCATTAAACAATTTAAAATGTGCTTTTATATTGTAGAAATGAAACAAACTACATCTGCTATATGCTGGTCCCTATTTTAAACTGATAAACATTGTTTGTAGCTTTTTCTTTGATCATGTCAACCACACTTCTGAGATACATTGGTCTTTTGCATACTAAAAATGTTTCACAGGGATTTTTCTTGTTTTCAGCCCTTTACTATCAAAGATCATACGCACTTTGCTTGTCTATATTTATTGCACTGATGGACCATATGATGGACCAAAGTACTGCAACACATTATGGCAGGGCTGTCAAACCTGTGGCCCATGAGTCAGATATATCACGTGCTACTGATGCCCATACCCAGGAGAAAAATTCATGATACATCACGTGATGATGCTGTTGTGGTCCGCCAGCAGCCTGCAAAGCTGGCAGCGGAGTCGGACAGTGAGGAGGCTGGGGAGGACAATGGGCCAATCCTGGAGTCAGGGGAAGGTCCGGACGAGGGCTCTGCGTCAGAGGCAGAGATGGGGCCAGAGCCATCTGGGAGTGATGCACGGACTCCGGAGCCTCAAGAGGCAGATAGCAGAGAAACAGGAGGAGCCTGTTCCTAGTGCACACATGCGAAGAGCTGCCAGAAGGCAAGAGCAGCTAAAGCAAAAAGGATGACTCAAGAGTAAGGCCAGGAGATGATTGGCCCCTCCCAGAAGGCTTAAAAGAGCAGCAACGGCTCTTGGGATCACTTCTGAACTTCGTGGGATTTTGCCAATAGCCTTTGGCAGGGTGCCAAAGAGGACAAAGGTTTGTGATAAGGCCGAAGGACTGTTTATGAAGGGATTTGTTTTGGAATTAATTTAGACCAAGCTGAGAATGAAGTAATTCTCAGCTGTTCTAATAAAATATGTTTGTTTAGGACTGATGGTGTCTGGTAACAACTACTTGGGCCTAGGTCACAACAGACGCGAGTTTGACACCTCTGCACTAAGGCCATTTTCCTAATGGTTTAGAATCCTGCTCATCCTTCCTTAGGTTGGCAGAAGGTTCTGCTGCTCTAAATTCATCCAGGTTGTTGACTGCATCTGGGTTTTGTTTTGTAACATCTGTTGTTTCTCTAGTAGCTAAGTGCCAAACTTGAGGGAGTTAGCAATACATCCCAACACCTCACTTTTCCTTCTGTCAGCAATGAGAGGTAGACCAGGTCAAGGAATAAATTCTACAAAAGAATATTTTAACACTTTATTGCTGCTACGTGTAATAAGAGAATCTTGAACGCCTGATCTGGATTCTTTCTCCCCCTTCCTACATCAAAGAAAATCAAGGTGGAACACAATCTTGAGTTTCTTTGTCACTCACTCCTCCTCCAGAGTTAAGTTAGTGTTTAACTAAAGCCTCTTGAATTCTTTCTTCAAGACTATTTTTGTTCTCCTTTACATGTCCTCTCTGATTCTGTCAACTTTTTCTTCTAGGCTGGAAAAGATCTGTATATTGTAGCAAGAAAAGGTAGGGCTGCTATATGCACTTCAACACCATTTCAATCTTGCACATATCTGCCTTTGTAATTCTACCTGTGAATTGTGATTTTGACTCCTCTCACCTCTACCTTGCTTTTAGAGTCTTGTTGCATTTTATCCAGAACAGGTTTATATTAGTAAAAAGTGATATTAATTAAGCTCTTGAAAGTGACACAGAAACTTTTGAAATTTTGGAAATAATGATTCTTTCCTTTCTGGTTTCTTCAATTCAGGATGTCTGTTCTGTGTCCAACCAAAGCTCCACTTTAATTATTTTTGGGTTCCAGGCATTTGGTAGTCATCATTTTCAAGGCTTTTGACCAACTGATGGTTAGTGGCTTCTGAATTAGCAAATGATTTTAAAAAGAAATATAAGCATGTCTTTGTAACAATGCGATAACAAGGTCATATAAATAAATAGGCAATGAAAAAATGAGGAGGAAGGATGGGAAATATAATAGCCCAAGTAAAACAGAAAGGGAAAAAACAGAAATCAAAATATACATGTTATAATTTGTAGATATGCTTTCCAGATGGAAACTGGGGGTTTTCCTTTAATTTGTCTGTGATTTGCACCTTCTTCCACACATCTTTTTCTTGGTCTTTTTGTTTATCATGCCCATACAATGAAAAAGATTCCTACTGATTGATGAAGGCACCAATGGTTCACTCATCAGTTTAGGAACAGGTTCAAAAATCTCAGAAGAGAACATCAGTTGCCATTCTGAGGACAAACTAGGAGATAGATACCATATATTGTAAAAAGGCCATAACTAAACCTAACCATTAAATATGGTTAAATTTGCAAAAAGTTATAGTCAATCAAGTTGCTGGGAAGTAAAAAAACAACCACCACCCCTGGAAAGTAGGTACTGCTATGAACTCATTCATCTGCACTCCCCATTAGATGGTGCAGTTTTCTCTTAGTGTTTGCAGATTCTGGCGAAAGGAGATTGCAAGTTATGCTCATTGCCTTATTTTGGAGGCCTCCTCGTGTATTTTGATGAGGAATATGGTGACAGTGCCATAATTAATGCAGAATTCAGATCTATAAAGGTTTTATTTCCCTTAGTTGAGACTGCGTAGGCTTCCCAAGATGTCAGTGAGTTATACAGCTCTTCCCCATAAGTGGCAATGAAAACTTTATAGCATCACTGACATTGCAGATTTTGTTTATGCCACCAATTTTAGTTCCCCTTTTAAAAAGAAAATAAAATCCAATAATGGTTTCTCCTTGAAGTGCATTAGTTACCATAGAAACAGTGATGTCACTCAAATGGGCAGAACTTGAACATCACCCAAAAGTACAGCTTGAAGGAAATGATAGTTCTCCTTGAGCTGGAGCCAAAGTTGGCAATGACTTGTCCTAGTCAGTGACAGGAAGTTGTTGTGTACATAACAGGAAGTAGAGTATTTTAATGACATCATTAATACTTTGCAAGTTAGAAATTAGAGCAGTATGGAACGCAGGAAAATTAGGGCTACCAGATTTAATTAATTTATTTACTCTAAGATTTAAATTTATTTATTTATAGCAATTTAGCATTCATATAGTACTTTGAATGTTAAAAGTTTTATACACATTATAACATGACTCTTATATTTCTGTATGGTCCGTACCGTTATGGAGGTGGGGATGGCAATATTCATGCTGTAATTTCCACCAACTGCATGTTACTTGAAGTATGTACAAACAATAAATAATAGTAATAAATTAAATAATAAAATCAATCTATTTGTATTGAAACACAGTAATTAAAACAACATGCCTGAAACAATTTGGACACATCAAGCAAGGTGCAAAGTGTCTACATCTCTTTGA
Organism: Arizona elegans; assembly: GCA_022577455.1. Taxonomy (NCBI): domain Eukaryota; kingdom Metazoa; phylum Chordata; class Lepidosauria; order Squamata; family Colubridae; genus Arizona; species Arizona elegans. The sequence continues at coordinate 103,153,846 of JAKOOJ010000002.1, read as the reverse complement.
TGTACTAATACTGATCAGACTGTCTCCTATCATTGAAGAATTTCTTTCTGGGCAGAAGGTTAAGAGAGGACATAAGTCAACTATGTTCCAAAATATTATGGGTTTTACCTTATCTGAGATTGATAGATTTTCACTGAGAAATCCAAGAGTTATATTTATCTTAATTTGTACACATATATTCTTTTATTTTGCCTTTTTATAATGTAAAATAAAATTATATGAAGTATTATATTACAGAATATTTAATGCCAGAATAAATTAAATAACGGAAGTATAAATATCCTTTTTTTTAAAAAGCACTTATTTTATCCCATTGGTTCTTTCAATATGCTTTCCCTAGTTTTTATCTTCCTTTTCCTTGTTCTTTCATCAGAAGATCATCTTGTCTCACTTCAACTGCTCAGACTATCCCTTATTTTAAGATGTAAGTTCAAGTCACTGTAAAACAGCAGCCTAACAGATCTTGGATGCCAATTTTCCCAGCAAAGTGCCCTTGATGGAGTAGATTTTCTCAATTCTGAGAAAATCTGAGAAAAGCATGTCATGAGTAAAAGCAAGGTCAAATATCCCTAACCATATCTGAGGGCAAATTTGTTTACAGTACAGAATGTAATGGAGGCTGAAGGTTTTGGATGCCAACAGATCAGAATGAAGAGGAACTTCAGGAATAGACAATCCATGAGTGCTGCATATTACTAAGCTTTTCCTACCTGAGATGATGCATAACTCTGATTAATGGTAGGATTTATAGAAGGCCAATAAAATTGCAACAATAAAATAAAAACCATCTCAGTACTGCAAAAGGGGAGAAAGAGAAGTCACAGTGTGATCTAAAACCTAGAAATGCCTGAAATGATGTTTCCTTTGGCAAGACTTATAGACAGTGGGGAAACCCCAATAAAACTTTGCCTGAAATAATTGCATCCTGGGGTCTGTTTCTCCTGCAGAGCTGAGAGAGCTTCTAGGAAGTATATCCAGATGAGCAATGAAACTCTGAGACAATGCCACATTTTAAAAGTCATTAGCAACCCTTAAAGCTGGAGTATAGTAGCAGAAAAGCAATGTTGCCTGGGCAAGCCGTGCTTCCTGCAATCCATTTCTGCCCATTTCCAATATAGATGACAAGAATACCTTTTCAAATTTCATTTGGCTAATCATAATCTCTGACTTGTATAAAGTCACAGCATCCTTCAATAGCATTTTGCACATGTAAAGAAAATTCACTAATAACAATAGCAACACAATTCATATTGTCACTGATAAGAGTGTCCTGGCTAAATTCAGTTTTAGGATTCATACATGAAACAAAGATAGGTTATAGGGCAATGATACCCTTAATTTATTATCCCAGTTTCATCCAAGTCAGTCCAGTTATGCTTCTGTAAGTGTTCCATTATGCAGAGGTCCATAATTCAAACAAAAATGTGTCACCTCTGACTGGAAGATCAAAGTATAGAAGCAATTAAAAGACTGTTGGGTTAAAGCAGATTGATTGTGATTGATTCTCTCCTAAAAATATCAAATACTTCCTGAGAATTACTTTCCTTATGGTACTTTTAACATACTTAAAGTTTTGAATTTATGAAGCAGATTTAAATAACATCTCTATTACACTTGGGAAAAGTAATAGCTGGCATTGCAAAGATATTGGGTAGGGTGGGGATTCCCTCTGTGCCCTAGAAGAAGAGGTTAACTAAATGAACACTTATTAACAATGAGAGACAGAATTGCCGTGATTAATTGCTAAATGCAAGAATAAAGTAAGCAGCAAGCCAAAGCAATCTCCATCTTAAAATATGGGCACATAAAGACCTCTAATCCACAACTCAGCCAAATGTTGGTCTAGATTAGAAAGTCCTTCCTTTCAACAATATAGCACACTTATTTTAATCTTAGATGGATTCACAATGGGAATAATGATTCTTCTCTCTGCCAACCATGCCACAAGCTTAATGTTGATGGTGACTGAAACCATTATTTGTTTTCAATAATGTAACAGGATAAAAAGTATTACCAGTAAATCCATTGCACATTTTAAAATCTAGACTCATTGCACAGGGGAAAATCTAGAGCAGATTGTCCAGGAGAGGCTCAAGGAGGCTTGTATGTCTTATATAAACACACAACAAGAAAACCTTAAGTTGAAATGTTGGAATATACTGAAATGATTAAGCACTACTTCTACCAAATTTAAGGTTCAAATTATTTTAAAGGGCTTTTCCTTTGCCCTGGTTTATCTGTCAGTCATCCCAGTGCTTTCGTCATTCTAGAACCTTGGAACAGCATTGGCTGTTATCCACAATACAATCTCCATATATTCTTGTTTTTGTAAGAAAAAAAGAGTCAGAGACCCCTTGACAAGTTTCATAAAAGTTCCAGAATGTCAAGCTAAGCTATTTCTTGCTGTTTCATTAATATAACTTGAAAACATATTCAACAAGTGAACTTTTCTAAACCCAAGAAAATGTATCTTGCCATAGTCCCCACACAGTAACCTTACTTTTCTGGTGATCATGAACAACTTATTATTGATTTCAAAGGAGGCTTGTTCGTTTGCATAATATTAATACCATAATATTCAGGCAACCTTCCTCCTGCTACCTTGTGGCATTGACCTGCCTCTAAAGATAACCTAAAATGCTGGACAGTTTAATTGCTCATCTTGCTTCATATGAAAAAAGTGCAGCTCATTCTCAAGGGTTCTTCCCAAAAACCCTTCCAGCATTACATTCAGAGTTCCTATTGAAAAGAGACATTCAACCATAAGCACAGATGCATTTGGAGTGATGCACTGATGCAGACTCCAATATCAGCTAAGTATCCCAGCCTGGATCCTTTGGTAGGCTGGATAGAGGTGCAGTTTGGATCCTAAGAAAACAGCTGTTTGTGAATTATAAACAGATGGCTCAATTATCATATATCTAGGGCAGAATCCAGTATCAGCCGTCTATTTCACCAAATCTTTTATTAGTTTAGACTTTGTCAGATGACGGCACTCTCTTCTTTTATATTCCTGACTTTATATATTCCTACAGTTCTTCCAGACAATCGTCTTTCTGCTTCATAACTCTTCTAACTCTGGTATAAAACGCAGCACAGATTAATTTGTATGATTTTGTGGGTCTGTTCTCTTCCTTCCTTTCTTAGTGAGAGACTTCTGAATGTGCAATAGCTTAGGCAAAGAGAACAGTGGGAAAGCTGACCAGAGTTAATTAGCAACTTAGCACATTGGATTTCCTTGCCTTTCCCCAAACAGACCAGAGAGTCTCTCTTTGGTTTTTGCTTCAGCAAAAGACCAAATGTGGTGCAAAGACTCATCTGTTGTTGTTTTTTTTGCTTTATTTCTCTCCTTACACAAGGAGGAATATATAAAGTCAGGAATATAAAAGAAGAGAGTGCCGTCATCTGACAAAGTCTAAACTAATAAAAGATTTGGTGAAATAGACGGCTGATTCCACCTACTAAGGGGAGGAGCATGCAGAATCAATAGGATTGGGGGGAGTGTGCAAAGTATCAGGCTATTAATTTATCTATCTTGAGATTTCATGTAGTTCCAAGAAACTGGTTACCACATCACTTGGGCACAATGTACCAATACATGGATTGCACTTTTTTTCTACTGGTAGAAACCCATTGCATATATTAAAGTTTATTATACTTTAAGAACAGCAGAACCAAGAAGACAAAGTTCTTATATTTAGGATGTGAAAACATGGTGAGGTGGGAAGTAGAAGACAATGAGATGAGAAGGATATCTAGGAGAAAAGCTACGATATGGCTTTTGGCTCTCTTACAATGGAGCACAAATTATGCTTGAACAAATGGAAAATGTACCTGAAAAAAGGTTCCAGCTTTCAGAACTGGAGGTTCAATGCCATGCTTGGGCAAATATCCCTTCCTGCCTTTATCATACCCTCTGACTTTATACAGAAGTGATGAATTCTAGAGAAATTGAACCAAAACAGGCTATAGAGAATTTAAAGAGATGAAACACTATTGGTAACAAAATGCACAAGTACAAAATTCTATTTGGGAGCAAAAGTGATATGTAAATAAATCCACTATTAATATTATTAATGAAAATCCCCCAAAATAATCAACTCTGAAATATTTTTACTCTAAATGAAAATACAGGTTAATGAGGGATCGCATATACTCCACAGACCAGGAAAGTTCATGAGTAAACATGAATGGAAAAGAAAAAAATATGGACATAGCTGACTATTCAGCTGGCTTATAACATATCTGTATGTTTTGCTGTTTTAAAACTGTTCCCCTCCCACTCTCCCTGTGAAAGAGTTCTTCAAATGTCTTTTTATCTAAATAAGACAAAATGTTCAGTTAAGTCCCTATAAAGTAAGGAGGACATATAAATATGAGATTTTAGGGAATATGATAGAGACAATAAAAATGACATTTCAAATAATTAGATTAGCCAAGGATACAAACAAAACAGTAGCAGTTTAATAAACTCTGAGGAAAAGTCTGTGAAATAATATACACTGCAATATGCTTAAGTATGACAAGCAACACCATTATAATTTTTTTAATTATATATATATATATATATATATATATATATATATATATATATATATATGTGTGTGTGTGTGTGTGTGTGTGTTCAATTTTTATGGCGCCCTTCTCCAGAGACTCAGGGTGGCTTATAATGCGTTAAGCAATAGCCTTCATACTTTTGTATATACCTACTTAGTAGGGCTTTCAGTCTCCCCCCAAGTGGTGTTCTTTTTTATACAAAGTCAACTTATTGCCCCCACAATCCGGGTCCTCATTTTACCTACCTCGGAAAGATGGAAGGCTGAGTCAACCTTGAGCCTGGTGAGATTTGAACTCGCAGTAATTGCAGGCAGCTAGCAGCTAAGTGCTACTTAACAGCACTTTAGTCTGCTGCTCCACCAAGGCTCCTATATATATAATTAAATTAAACGTGAGTTTATCCACAATTAAGTATCCTCCCACACAGTATCCAATCCTTCAGTTGAAAGTATTATTTCACAATTTCATATTTTTGCAAGAAGATGGATGTCCTTCCAAACTAATCATAAATTCAAATACTCCTGTACATGTATCAGAACATAAAAATGTAATGTATTCAAAAGATTTTTTAAAAACCTGCATGATTATTGTATCCAATCAATGCATATACAATGCAATCCTATAGATGGTTACTTAGATATAAACACAAAAAGTTTGTCACTAGGTAAGTAAATATCAGGTTGTTTCAGAATTAATTGCACCATATCAGTAACAAAGAATAGATGAAGAGTGTTTTCATTGTGGATTGTCACCTGTCTCATTTTGCATGTATTTATGCTTTGAAGGAAAAAAATAGGGAACTTAATCTTTTTTCAGACTTAGGTCTGCACCTGACCACTGACTTAAAGACAAGTGATATTTGCTAACAAGTGGCTGGGGCAGCACAAAAGAGCAGCTAAATCTAGGTCAAAACCTCATTTTAATTTAATTTAAATGTAAATAAAATACAATATAGTTAACAATAACTACCCCAGGTAATTAATAAGTCCTCTTTTCTATCAATGCTAATGAGATTCGGAGTTGTATAGTAGTTAAAGGGACCAGTCATTTGTATGATTATTTGTCAGGAATATGTCTTGTGTTAAATATTATGAGATATAAAAGTAGTCACCATCTTTAAGCAAAGAAATGTATTTATTATGTATTCATTATATTAACAATAGCAAAGGCAATAATAATTGTATTTCTATACCACTTTTAGGAGGACTCTTCTTGAGTCCAAGAGTAGTTTCTTAACTTTGTGGTTTCTTTTTCTCAGGCATATCAACCCACATTGAATACATATTGAAATCTGTTCCTTGTCCTTTTTTTAAAAAAAAACTTTCTAGCCAGAATTGTGGAGAAAAGCAGAGGTGATCTATCAGACAACATTCACTAGACATTATAAACAAGTTCAGGAAAACATTTATCCTAGTCTCCATCATTTGATTTGAAGGATAGGTCCAGGAAAACTATCAAAGCATATTTGAAGCTTTTATGGGCTTCAAATATGGTCCACCTAGGAAACCTCCCAACAGACTGAGCCTCAGGTTAATTAGAGGGGGTTGGAGGGAAAAGACTGAGAATTTTCCACACAGGCTCTGAAACTCAAACAAATGTTAATTAAAGGACAAAAGTACTACAGGAAGGACCACAGAAGCCATTTGATATGGTGTAAATTTACAGACTTTATCAAAAATACCTAGTTACAAGTTCCTTTCCTACAATAAAATCATATTTGTTCCAATACAACACAGTTCTTTTTTCCAAGATTCTATTTTGCTGAACGAAGAGAATAAATGCATGAACATTAATCTTAAATTGATCTACAATCTGCACCACTGAATCATGCCTCCAATCCAAAACCCACTAAGCCACTTAAGGACAATTGGTACAATTGCAACAGCAATTAGAGAGCTGCCACGAAGTTCATGGAAAAATCCTAAATGTATTATTTGCAAAAACTGATCCTCCATAGACCCAAATTAATTTTAAGTTATTCTTAAATATATATAAAATGGAAATGAAGCAAATTCATTGTCCAGTATTCACAAAGTCTTTAGAAACTTCTATAAGGAGTAAGATGTGTGTTCTTTCTTAAGATTCTGATACCACATAGATCAACTTATAACTACTTATCACAAATTGTTGAGGTACAATCAGTGAGTGATCTCTTTCATTAGAGTTGAGTATGACTTCTCTAGGACAGAAGCTGCGTACTTTCAAACCACTTTGGGTGTGATGCCTCTAGTGTCACCAGAGGGTAAGATTTATTGAAATTGATCTTGATTTGTCCTTCTAGTCATTGCTCTGAGAAGAAAAAAACCCAACTCTACTGACTAACTCTTGAGTAATCTCTTTTTGATTTGTTGGCTATCCTTAGGCTCTGCAGTAGAATCCAGGACAGACTTTGTTGCAATAAAAGGAGAAGAGGGAATTGGGAGGCAGTAATTATTATTATTATTATCATCATTTCATCATCTCATCTGTTTCATGGTCTGTTTTGGCTGGTTCTCTTCTCCAATAAGACTTTCTTCTAAAACTTCAGATAAAAAAAACAAGCTTGTTTTTCTTTTAAATCCACAAATGAAAAAGAAAGCAAAGGAAAGGTGGAGATGGCTGAATTCAGGACAAGTGCTTATTCGAGGCCTGTTGAAGAACCCGGCCAATTAAACCCAATAAACCTTAGAAGAGAGAAACAAGTGCTGCTCTCTCATCTAGAAAAGTGAAGGATTTCTTGGTCCTGTTAGGCCGCACTGGGCCCAAAACCCCTCAGAGGAGACCAAAGTGGGGGGGGGGGGGCACCCGAAGGCCTCGTAGATCTTCGCTTCGAATTTCTGGGGCGCTTCCGAAACGGGGGCAGCATTACCTCGTTTCGTGACCCCGCCCACCCCCACCCCTCAGCACAGCGAGGTTAGCGCTCCTTCCCCGTGAGGTAAAAGGCCTCTCTGCCTGCCACGCGCTCTTAACGCTGGTCCAAATGGCCACCTGCCGGGCCTCTAAGGGAGCTGAACGCTTCCCTTCAGCCTCGCGGGATTCGCTAGAAAGGAAAGCCGGCCTCTCGTCCGAGAGACGCGGAATAGTTTCTCCGGAGCCGGAGGGGGTGGCAGGCCGCCTCTTTCCTTTCCACGGCGCTCACTCTCTCGGTCGCGAAGCACAAATATATTTGAATTCATTTGCATTTTACGAACTTCCATGTCTGCCCCGCCTGTCAGAAGTGAAGGCGAGCAGGGTTTCCCCACTCTACGGCGGCTTCTTTCCCCTCCGGATTTTCCTTAGAAGGCGGCCCCAGTTTCATTACGAATCCCACAGGGGGGGGGGGTGTTTAAAAAAAAAAACAGGACTGCCTGGGCCGGTCTACAGGAGAGCGGTGGGGCAGAAAAGGAACAAGGAGATTTCGGCCGCTTCTTGACTGGCTTCCGATCGGGCGAAACGAAGGGTTTGCTGTCCCCTCCTGCCTGCCATTGAAGGAACAGGACGGCTTCTCGATTGCGTTTCCCTTCAAAGTTGCTCTCCTTCCCCGATGTTGCACGGACTGCCTCTCCTAGGGCTCCTTCGAGCCTCCCTTATAAGCGGCGAGCAGCTCCAGAGGCTTCGTGCGTCGCTCGAACCTCCCGAGGAAATCTTCGTCATCCTGACCCCCTAGAATTGGTGAATTGGTGTACTCGCCTCCTGGAGGTCGCCCGCCCGCCGCTGTTTTGTCCCAGGGAAGGCTAGGCTGGTAAGGAGGGAGCGAGGCATCCGTGCTCTTTCTACCGGGTCCGAAACAGAAATTCAACAAAATGGATTGGCGGGAGCCCTTCGTCTGCAAGAGAGAATTACGTTGGCCAGCACTAAAGGCCCTTGAAGAAGGACCAATCCCTGGTTACGGGTCGAGCCTCCGAGACCGTTCTCTTCTTTCCAGCACCCGTCCGGGTCAGCATCACCTGCAGAGGACAAGGACTCGTCTGGGCGCAAGCAAAGATCCAAAATGGTCGGGATTCTTTAGTCCCGCCTGGGGATGAGGGAGAGATGAAGGGCTGTTTCGTTGTTTTTGGGAGAGGCTCACAATCACTTTGACACGCCGAGCAATAATTGAATTCCATATATCTATTCCTCCTTCCCCCGCAAATATGACTTTCAAAAAGAATGTGTTTTTAATTGTAATGTTTATGCTTCCGAACTATAGTTTTGAAAATACAAGGGTTTTTGTTTTATTTGTATAATTCAATTCGAGTGACTATCCTTTTTTTTCCTTTCTGTAGCTTCTCCCAAACAAAAGGTGAGAAAGATGAAGATCAGCGTATCTTTTAAAAATATGCCAGCAATTTAATTCCATGTTTCTTTATTTTGAAGATAACTTCCCCCTACTTCCGTTATTCTTTCTGGTCCCAAATGAAATTAAAATACAGTAATTTGAGGGAGGAAAGGTACATTGCGGCAAACGTACCAGATCAGTATTTTGCTTGTTAGAAATGCTATTTCAGGCTGTTCTCTCGGACTCTTACTGGAGTTGCGATTTTACACAAAGCATTGTAGATTCTACAAGGAGGAGAAAATGATTGCAAGCAACCCCAAAGAAGCCCCTCCCTGCCGATAAGATCCGATTTTTCCTAAAATCGCTAAGCAGCTGAGCAAGCAAAGCCTCCGGGATGCGACGGGCCCCAAGTCCCCGCGACTGTGATCTTTCCCGCGCTTAACATGGGACCTGCACTTACAGGCATATCCCATCTGCATAAGTGGCCCGATCCGCTTGCATGGCGGACCAATAAAAACTTGAAAAGTGCATGTTAGAGTATAGGTAGTCTGCCCTTGCATACCATTTTTTTAAAAAAGGTATTTGCCACGCTGAATGCTGCCTCTCTACCTGGCTTTCTTTCCATTATTACGTCCTTCACTCTTTGCTTGATCTTTTGCTTCTGATGGTTGGTTTTTGTAACTCTAAGCTGCTTTTTGTATCTATTAATTGCCCTAACTAGCAGATGTAAAGGAACTGTCGGTTAAATAAATTGCGGAATTCGGGATACAACCGAATCTGGCAAAACCGAATCAAGATTGGACAGGAAAGCAGAGAAGAGCACGGCAGCTAATTCGGTTAATCCGAATCTTTTCGGAATTCGGAAAGCTATTCCTAAAAGACTGAGGCAGATCCCAGATGTGATGAATCGGGAGCAGACTTTGCCTCGAGTCTAATCTGTCTCGAAAGGTTGAAATTCTTCCTCCTATCAAATCGGAAGAAAGGGAAGAAGGGGACATTTAAAATGAAATCCGGGTTCCACACCGAAGTCTATTTCGAGAACTAGACTCGAGGGTTGCGGGAGGGAATGGTTGAATATATCTTGAAAATGCAAAGCGGTTAGTCTACTTATGCCCTACCCACCAAGGTGGAGAAGAAATGAGCTTTCCATCCGAGAGAACCATCGAAATATGTACACATGTGTCCTTCCCGTGTGTAATTAGAATTAAAGCCCCAACATATCTCGCTCAATCAGGCTTAGCTCAAACTGAGTTTCTTGGATAGAACATGTTCAGATTCTCTATCTGAGCCTACAAGCAAGCAGATGACATCGTAGTTTAGCGCCTTAGATGAATCTGTTCTATCCCACGACCGCCAAAGGTGGATTTTCTCAGACTTTCTTTCTTCCCTCCCCTCCCCTCCCCTCCCCTCCCCTCCCCCAAGCAGTTTATCTACAGTAAGACCCAGGAAGTCATCCCACCTGCTTGCCCTGTTTTTCTCTCCACGGAGGGCAAGCTTGGCATTTTGCTCGAATTAAGGCACATTTGCATCGAATCGGTTGGAGAACAATGTGACTGGAAAAGTCAAGCAAATTACGCATCGTCAGCTTCTTCTTAACCACGGCTTAGCCCCTCCTCGCTTTTTGCTAATAGAAAATAAACGGAGCGCAGCTGATTGTTGCGCCTGGTTGGAGGATGGCAAACGGAGTCTTTGCTGCATTTCTAAGCCATGTGCAGGACAGAAAATCCCGGGAAGGTGGCGGGGGAGGGAAAACCGGAAAATCGATTTTATTCCCCACCCTGGGGAGAGGGATGTTATTGCCTGACATACAATTAAGCAAAAATTGCTGATTTTCCACAAATTTTCCAGGTCCCAGTTAGGCTTCCAGCAATTACAGCGGATTAGAGCAGAGGTCAGCTGTGCTAAGGAAAGAATTGCTTCGGAAGAGAACCTCTCCACTGCGCCTTTTGCCCCAAGGGGGCTCTGAACTGGGGAAAAGGTTGGGCTCACACCTGAAGGCCCTTCCGTTCCTCTGCTTCATATCAGCCTGTTTGCCTTGGAGATACGTCGTAGGGGTAAGGAAAGAAAGAGATAAATGACGAAGAGAGATAGAAAGAGCCGAGATTTGATTTGGACCACCAATCTTGGGCTTTTGAACCAGGATTACTTCCTGTTATTAGAAAAAGTGAAAGGAAACTGACTCCCATGCTCAACTCCCTCTGTGATTTGGGGATCTTATTCCAGCAATACTCGGGAGCTCAAAACAAATCCAAGGACATCCCATACCCCACCCCGCCTCACCCATGTGTTTCCCAAATGTTTTAGAAGGCCAACCCAACCTTTCCTAAACTGGGAGCACCATATGGGTGAAAGCCGACCTGAGTCCACAATCCCCCGTCCTTTGGAGGCCCGGGCTTTCTCTCCATAATTACCTTTTCGGCGGAGAGAGGAAGGGATAATTAGAAAAGGATCTGATTGTGCCTCCAAGTGAGGAGCCAGCAATGAAAGGGCCCCGACAGAGTCCCACATCTCCTGCATGAGAAAGAACTGGGAAAGGCCAGAACTGATGGGGACCAAGACGGCTATATTGGGCAAGGCATCTTTGAAAGGAGAGAAATAGTGTGTGAAAAGTTATGAAGGTGCAGACCCTGGAGACAGGGAGCGCAGAAAAACTGCTACTAAAATATCCCATCAAACCAACAAAAGAGAGGTAAAACGTCAGTCTTTCGATGACTCCTGCTGTCAGTTCTCACATTTGTAGTCAGAAAAGAAAAGGGAAAGCTGCGAAGGTGTGGAAGGTATATGCAAAGTACATTACACCAGTTACCTACAGTTCTCGTGCTGATACGGTATTAGTATGCTTAGGTGCATTGAACTTGACATTGGATTGTGTGTGCAAAGGTACAAAAAGTGTGCATGTATATGAGCATATCTATGGAGAGGGAGAGATGTGCACCCCACTGTTAACCGAGGAGAGAAAAAAGCCGATTGATAAGTAAACGGCTCTTGGCATGGAAAGCAAGGCAGGTGAAAAAGTGAGAATGCACACATATCAGCGGTTAGATAATTGGAATTTAACGGACTTTCTGAGTTATATTCTAGGCCTAATTGAATGGAACCAATTGACTTTCCATTAGACAAACCCGAGCAGTGACCCAAGCTATAAATTTGGGGCACATGGTTTTCAGCGAGTTCCCGAGTTGCCTTTCTGCTCTCAGTCGGTTCCTCCTCCCTAATTTAGTGGGAACCGGTTTCCAAGAAAATAAAAGGACTTGTCCTGCAGTGACATTTTTAAGAAGGAGGTAAGGATGATTTTCCACCAAGAGAAGAATCAAGAAAGGATTCTTGATTGGAATAAACCCAGGTGCGGGGAAAGAAATTAAAGCTGGAGGAGGTAAGATATGAAGAAGCGAAACCGATTCGACCTTAACAACAAACAATCTTCCTGCCAATCTCGGGTCTACCACAGGTTAAATCATGCCAGATCCGGGTTTCACAATTCACGTATTTCCCCACTTCCCATTTTACCTTCTAAGAGGTTGGCCGCATCAAGACAATGTGGTGAAATCAACCCTCGGAAGTCTCTTTCCAGTAAAATCTAGACTTGTGGGGGATGAGGTATGACCCTCGCGTTTTGAAGCCAAAGGTCAGGGCATAAATCGCCCTAAAATTCATGGTATTTCAACTCTGGTTGCTTGACCAGCTATTACTACTGGGTTCAGACAGGTGCAACGCCTTGGTTCAAAATGGCTGACTTCACTCAAGGTGCGAAACCAACTCAACCCAAGTCAGATTCTAGTTTAGGTGAGGCGCCAAGGTGTTGCTGCCCAACGAAAGGCTGTCCTCAGGCCAATTCGCCTGCCCGCCCGGCGCTTTTCGGGCAACGGTTGGGACTGAGGCCGGTGACAGGGCCGACTGAGAACCTGGCCAGGTTCCTTACCGGGCAGCCTGATCCATTAGAAAATCTCCCTCCTGCTGTTTCCACATTGGAACTTCTGAAATAAGCAACTATTGCCCTAAGTCAAGCTTAGAGCAATTGTTGGGAGGAAATGGAGGAAAACCGTTCAGCGGGGACAGGGTCAGGGTGGACGGGGCTGCCTTGCTTAGGAAGCGCGGGCCTGGGATCCCCATGCCAAATCAATCTCCCTCTTCCTGGGGCCAGCGAACCGGCCTTTTTTTTTTTTTTAATTTGATTTATATGCCGCCCTTCTCCGAAGACTCAGGGCGGCTTACAATGTGCTCAGCAATAGCCTTCATCCTTTTGTATATTTATACAAAGTCAGCTTATTGCCCCCACAACTGGGTCCTCATTTCACCTACCTTAGAAAGGATGGAAGGCTGAGTCAACCTTGAGCCTTGGCGAGATTCGAACCCTGCAGTAATTGCAGGCAGCTGGTCTTAATAACCAGCTTAATAACAGAGTGCCTTAAACCCCTGTACTACCAAGGCTTCTTGAGACAACTCCCCAAATCCCCTTTGACCCTCCCTACAGAGGAGGCGACCCTCGTCTCCTATGGACTGAAAGCGAAACGGAGCCACCTCTTGCGGGGTTGCTCTCCTCTGGAAGAAGGACGCCTAGGGGAAGCATCCGGCTTGCCCTGGCGAAGGAGCCTGCACCGCCCGGTGAGAGCGCCCAGTCTACGCGCAACGAAGGCCGTCCGAAGCGGTGGACGTGAGAAGAACCCGAAGAGGCCGGGAAACCAACGACGGCCAGCCCGAGGATGGAGTGTCGGAAACAGGACTCTGCGGCAGGGCAGCTCGATAAGCAATGACACCCGGTCCCGACCCGTTGGAACCACTGCTGGGCAGGACCGGGCCAACTTTGCGGGGCCGCAGCGCTGCTCTGGCCGCCTTGCGCGCTCAGAGCGCCACGCTGAGTCCCAAGCAGCGCAAGGCGGGGGGAGTGCAATTGATCTGTCCTGGCCAAGTCCCAGCGCCACTGACTGTTGCTACCCAGGAGACTCTCGGGCCCCTTTGACCTTCAGGCTGAGGGGAGGGTTGGCTCCCTCCAAGCCGTGCAGAAAGGGAGGAGGGGTGCGATGCCAAGGTACCTCGCGGGGATAATTTTACCTACCGATACGCTCCGCCTAACCTTCCCCTCCTAGGCTTCCCTTGACCTGAAGTGAACCTCAAGGCCCTCCGCTTTGGCTCCACCGGGGCCTGTCTGGGAAGATTCAGATTCCCTAACGAGCTCCCTTCTTCCGGCCAAAGCGCACCCGCGAGGTCCGACGTTCTGCGATGGCATTCAGACAAGCTAGCGGAGGCTGGCAGCCCGCAGTGGAAATCCTCCCTTCTCCAGAGCGACAGTCTTTAAGAAGGAGAGTTCCAGCCTGGGACTGAGCCCTTCTGCCTAGAAAACGGAAAGCTCCCATCCGCACCATCTATGTATGCATTCCTGGCTTGCTCAATCGGTCCTCGCAAAGGGGATTTAATTTTTAATTTTTACAGAGGCCAAACAGTGACTCTTTCCTCCAGAAGGAAGTTTCCCGAGTTCCTTTTCCCCCCAGGAAGCATCCTCTCTGACTTGGAAGCGAGGTTGACGCACCTCTGGGAAGGCGAGCACTGCCCGAGCGGGATTCTTCCTAAAGGTCCGCCCCTATTTAAAATCCGAGGGACTTGCTTCTGACTCAACACAGTTTCAGGGCGGATCGATGAGCAGATGCGCCGGGACACAAGGAAGAGGAACCGAGGCCAACAGAAGCTTGTTGCTCACGAAGGCCTAATTCATAGCAGAGCTCAGGTTGGAAAAAGTACGCTCATCAGAGGAGAAGGTGTACATATGAAATATTCTGCCCGTTCCCCTTATGCCTTGTGTGCGTATTGCCTTAAAGGCAAGGAAACGCTCCCGCTTCTGCCACCCGTTTTCAATCCACTTCCCGCTTCCTTGACGCATCTCTTGGGATCCGCGGAACCTCCAAGGAGAGATTTCAGAATTAACCCGACCCCTCTTTGCAGGGTGAAAGAGACGACACAGCATAGACGCTCATTTTCTCGGGTCTGCAGCAAATGCAGGCCCGGCATTCTCCTCTCCGCTGAAGGAAGCTAACCCCACCACCACCAACCCAAACGCAAGCAACATCCGGCCCAGTAAAGGGACTCAAAACAAGACTGCAAATGAACTGAAGGGCAATGGAAGGGAAAACCATGGGCTCACAAACGAGAAGACAGAGGCAAACTTCTGGCAAGCCGCTGTTCAGCCCTCCCTACTCCACGGTAAAGCCATTCTCGTGTCTGCCCGACATCCTGACCATTAACCTCCTGCCCACCCCACCCGCCTATCTGGGAGAGAGACCCGTGAAACTCAGCGGGACTCACTCCTGTGTGAGTATAGTAAACTGTGAGCTGCTACCACTCGCCATCTGGCATGTTGTTCTTTTCAGCGCTAGGATTTATTGATCCATAAGGCAAAAAGACAACCCTGCAAAACAACCTGTCCTCCTCCTGGTCACAACCTTGGAAGATCGCTCGCATAAGGCCCCCTAAGAGACACACGCTAATGTACACATATCGCCAGCCAGAATCTTCTACCCCTGTTCCTAACGTGGACAACGCAGCTCTTTTTAATAGCTATCCTCCCTGCACCAGTCAAGCTCTCCAAATTGCCACATTTCTTGATTATTAAATTAACGTGGAAGAGAGAAAGAGAGAGTAGGGAGAAAAAAAAGATGATTCCTTACGTTGCATTGGCACACCAAGAATTTCTGGAAGCCCCTTGACAGAACCTTCCGTGGCGAGTGCTGAGCTTTGCATCATTTTATTTCAATATACAGAGAAGACGAAAACGCTGAGTGAAGGGGGGGGAAACACTCAAGGGGATTGTTATTTTTTTAAAAAAAAATAAATAAAAAAACTCAGAATAAAAAAAATGAATTATATTCGGGACCGATCCTTCTCGATTTGCAGAAGGTTGGCCCCAATTGGTTTCAGATCCCCTTGGAGTCTCCTGCTATTCCAGCTTGACTGTATCCTGGTTGGAAAGTGATGCTGCAGCAGTCGCCTGCTAGCTGAGTGCTGGTCCAGAGAACGCAGCTTTGATTCATTCACACTGCAGGGAGAGGGCGTGACGTCACTTTCTGCAGCGAAGCCCCGCCCCCGCAGCCAATCCCGGTGCGCCCTCTTTCAAAAAATCTGGGCGGGGAAAATGGACCCTAAAGGATCTTGGAGAGTCTCTGGGATGCCGCTGAGCCTAGCCGCAAACCGTGTCTGCTTTTTGCCTTTGGGCTGTGAGGCTGTGCCAGCAAGAGCGTCCCGTCCCGTCGGATCCCTCTTCTTTTAGTCTTTCGCATCATAGGCGAGGCATCTGGAGAGACTGTGGATCCCTTTCCAGGGGAGTTGCACCGTCGCCTTTCCATCCAAAATCTCTCCCCTGGGTTTTCTCTCTTTCTGAGCTGCCCGGCCAAGGTAACCCAAGCCCTTTCCGCTCAAAGTAGAAGGAGGCCTCTTAAGCCCCCCTTTCTTCACTAGCCAAGCTCATCCAGCCACTCCATCTGTATTTTTTTAAGGATGTCTTCAAAAAGATGGTATTTTTCTGCCCTGAAAGATTTATCGCCGCCCCAGACATCAAGGTAACACTGCAATTTGACGCTTGATGCAACGAAAATAAACACGTTTTCCTTTCCAACAGTGTACGAGTCTTCCCCACCCCCAAGGAGGACCACTTGCAAGAAGCGCTTAGCGGTCTCTGCCAGGCTCAGCCAAAGGGATTTTTCCTTCCCTCTCGGCGAGCACGAAGTCTCAGCCTTTAGGGTCTCTCCTAAGGCCCTGAGCGCGGAGAAGCAGCTTTGCGCTGGGGTGATGGACTGTTCTCCCCCTCCTACCGACTACTAGTTAGTCTTCGCTTCGACCCCTTTTCTCTTTCTCAAACCAGGTGGGCATTTGGGTTGAATTAGGAAGCCTGACCAAAACTCTTGTTTAAGACCTTGGCCCAACCTCCCTCCCTCCCTCCCTCCCTCCCTTACACACCCTCTTCGGACTCACTCGACCCATCGTTTCAAGGCTGTGGTGGAGAAAATAAGTTGAGCCTATCCCGTTCTGTTTCAAGAAACCGGAGTGGTTTATGTGCCTAAAGACTTGAGGTAAAGATTGCATTTTGTTTTGCTTCCTCAGTTCCCACGAACCCCAAAACTCTCCTTTTTTGCTAGCTTCTGACCCACTGCCAACTCCGTGGCAAACAAACAAACAAAAAAAAAAACCAAAAAACAAAACAAAACAACCCAGAAAAGAAAAGAATAAGTTGAGACGAGACGTGGAGAGCACTCGCTTCTTGATCGAAAGTTGAAAGCAAGCGCGCTGCAAAATTCCTTCATCTTCATTTCTCTCTCTCTCTCTCTCTCTCTCTAACTCGCAGCCGATCAGCTGACGGCGTTCATTCTTTTGTGTGTGTGTGTAGGTAATGCGCGGATCAGAAACGGAAGGAGAAATTCATTTCTGCTTGCAATTAACTACCTCGGCCATCGCTGAGAGCTTTTAAAGAGGAAGCCACTTCCTAGCCTTTTCATTCTTAGTTCAACTGCAGGGACCGCCTTTCGTTCGGATCCCGAGGCCCTTTCCCTGGCCGGGCTTCCTTTTTTTAGGGTTCCTGGGATTGCGCGGTAAATGCGCGTTTCCGAACAGGAGTAAGCCTGGTTTACACGCTTCTTTTCGCTATGTAGGATTTCCTGCCGTTTGAAGGGTTATATCACAGTCTGCCTTTGCCATTACATTTATTTCTAACCCAATTCTTTGTGTGTAACTGCTCTACTCCTGTCCGGCCTTAACTCGGCAGGGAAACCGAGGCAACTACCAGGTATGATCAACCACAAATAACGCTGCGATTAAATCTGCAGAAAACCTCAACCGACGATGAATGAATGTGGCAGGGCTGAAGTGATGGGCTGGGCGCAGGGAACAGCAAGGAGCAAGAAAAGACATTGCTGGCGAACAGAAGCCCGCCTCCTGAAACACAGCTTTTCTTTTTTTTCCGCAATCGAAAATCAGGGCTCAGATGGAAGCTTGGAAAATGAGATTTTTCTGTGGGCAATATTCTGGCTACTTTTAACAATGTTGAGCTTCCACTTCGGTTTTGTTTGGCTGGAGTTGAGCTGATGAGTTTAAGGAAATTGACACGAGGGCAAAACCTTCCCTTTTCAATGAGCGGAAAGGGACATTTGTCGTCGGTCCTTTACTTCCATAGTGTTAAAATGTTAGCAACAACGGTTACAAGTTGCTCAATTCTCAGAACATTTGAATATCATAAGGGGGTGGGAGGGAGAGGAATCTTATGTGTAATAAATGTACCAAATAAAATTTCAACACATTTGGTTTTTAAAAAAATGCAACCTTAATAACTGCAGTTCATTTCTATATCTGGTTAAAAAAATATATGTAACATTTCGTTTCCTTCTTCCTAACTCCTAACATCGGAATGCCCACTAAGGTAGATGCCGAGAGGGAGAGAAATCTTGCTTCGAGATGAATTTTCCAAATTTTCTGAATTTATATTGAAAACAGATACTTGAAATGCCGTGCTTATGTCTATAAATTTGATAGTGTTGAGTGAAAGAGATTTCTATAGTTAAGCTTGCTCCTCTCTGAATAAGACCTGAAAGAGAGTTACTGTCACCACCACCACCCCAGACAAAGATATTGCAACAACAGAAACATACTAGAAAGTGGTGAGTTGGCCACCAGTAGAGACACGGTTCAGATACCCCTGGGGTGGGGGTGGGGAGTGGGTGGGGAAGCCCAGCAGAGTCAAGGACACTGTCTGAGCATCAAGCAAGATCCATCCTGGGATGCGTTTCCAATTCTCCTGATTTAACCGGGGCAGCTACAAGAGTAATTTGTAAATTGTGTGCAACTGCTTGCATCACAATAAATAAATTTAATTATTGACCACTCATATGAACCCAAAATATGCAATCCCAAAAGAGGCTGCTCATCACACTAGAGCATGATTAATTACTCTGGCCTTGTCTCCTTTCAATTAGCACCCATAATGAGTAGACACGTTATCTATTACACATATTACAGATATACACTACATGATAATCAGGCAAGGTAAAATAGCTAGCACAAAGTAAAATGAAGTTAAAAGACAATTCCACTCTTTAGCAGGATTTATCTTTTCTCAGAGGACAAGACCTATAAGCCGATGCCCTAGGTTCCTTTACTTTGAGACACATCACAGTTCGTGCAAAAATAGAGGCATGGGATTAAACTCCTTAGCAGGTTGATAATTCTCACTTTCACATACTGAAACATTTTTGATCTGCAATTGAAGCCCTTCCATTTTGTTGGAAGACCATTGTGGTGATGCAGATAAACCCATTTAACCAATAATTTAAAATTAAGTTTTAAAACACTTATCGTTGGTTGGACTATGCCCAGGAATTTTAGATCTTTAGTAGATTATTTCCTCATAATTTCAAGTGAAGAGGCATGTAGCTGTCACAACCACAAAGACAGATTTCACTGACGGACCAGTATATTAACATGCAGATAAAAACTTTGCAACCATCCTGTATCACAGGTTGTCAGCACCATCAAATCCACAAACAGCATCAAGCAAAATAATTATTCTTCACCTTCCTGGCATGTAAGTCATCACATGCTCAGATTTATAATGGATTTCTCCACCTCCCCTCCCCCTAAAATTATATAAAAATAAAACTTCTCTTTATTTTAAAAAATAGAGGGAGATGTGGGGAGAGGGAGAGGGAGAGGGAATAGAGAGGGCTTTTAAGAATAGTTTTTTTTTTAAATTTGATTTATATGCCGCCCTTCTCCGGAGACTCAGGGCGGCTTACAATAGTACTACTAAGATCACTATTCTTGGAGAAATAGAGAAATTAATTATATATGAAACTCATGACCCTTCAGGATCATGAAGGACAAGTATATAGTTCTTTTCTTCCGCCAAGTTATTCCCACACACTTATGAGATGCATTAATTGAGAGATTGTGATTGTCCCACTTGAATCCTGAAGTGAATCTCAAAAGTATATGAATCAAAATTTAAACCTGGTTTGCTCTGCTCCTGGTCAGAGGTTCAAGTCATTACACCACACTAATTCACTTTCAGGATGATATAAGACATACAGTAGTCCCACACTCTAGAAGGGACCATGTTGAAGATGCCTTGTATTAACAATAAAGAGTATTAACAACAAAGAAAAACAAAATAGTTACTTGACTTAAAGGCTTGAAAAGAAACAGGAAAATGCAAAAAAAAAAAATCTAAATGCTACAGGTAATATATAATTTTGGCTTGAATCAAATGAATGTGATCCTGATGTAACAGTAACTAACTTTTTATCTTACTTTTCTAGATTGATGCTTTCCAGACAAATTGAAAGTAGAACTCACAGAATTTTTTTTCAGTTGAGAATTAGTTGCAGCCCTACTGCTTCTGAGAGAGAACAGGTCGACAGAGTGCTCTGTGTATTGCTATGTAAAATGATCAAGACTTCATTCAAGCTAGCCGTGAAGAGCTTGACTTGTGCACACTATGAGGAAAAGCAAGATTTGCATTTATACACAGCATTTGTGAGCATAGGATGCTCTTTTGTCCTAGGCATTTGGAGAAAGTCTTGCTTTATAAATGTACCATTTCTCAGCCAGTATGGCTCTAAAACACAGAAAGCGGGTCTTATCTAAATACCCCAGAGCCTTCTAATGATCACATTGCTTGTTATACCAACTATAGCTTATAACCTATAGTTTGATTCTTATTCATGGAATGCTGTAGCACATCTATTATCATGACCATCCTCAAACAACTTCCTGTATTAGTAATATCTGGGTATTAAGATGTGGAAACAGAGATTACTATCTCCCAGAAGACATTTGCCCCAAACAAATTTTGATTTGTATTTGTTTTCTTGATACTGTAACTGACTTGATAGATCATTGGAATGCAGTCAATGGGCAAGTAGAAGATGGAAAAAGAGTGATGCCTTTAGTCAGCTTTGACATACAGAAGCTCATATTTCTGACCCTGGAAAACCACTTGGCAAAGCTACTATTGTAGGTTCAGTATAGTTAATTGAAACATCTGTCAGCTAAGGTCTTGGTAGCAATTAATGGATCAATATTGGGCTGTGCTTCTAAGACATGCATTCCCATGATCCAGTTATTTTAAAATCCTTCGTTGTTTAAATGTACACATCCTCCCATATGACTTTATGGTCATCTTCTTTTCTTTTAACAGAAGATGTTTCCTCTGTTGTCCTCTGAATAAGTCATTCTATTTTTGTTTTTAGCATAAGCAATTGTTTCATCTGTATCACTGAAGATTACACTAAACTCAGAAATGTAGGAAACATGGGATTATACTGTAGTATACCTGTCAAGGTCAGGAGATGAGGCAACTTCATTTCATAGCTGGCTGCACATACTTAGGCAGTCATAATATGCTCAGGTTAATTTCTGATCCATTCATTTTGGTATAATCCAAGACTGAGGTTACTCAAAGTTACTCAAAGCTCAAGCAGTAATGGACAGTGAATTGTTATGAGGAACTCCTACAATTTGGTAATGAAATTTATGTATCTATTTATTTTACTGATGTCTATTTTACAGATGCAATTAAAAAAACATCTCAGCAAATTGCATAGAATATAAAAAAAACAATCAAAGTATCCACAACAAACCTTTGAAAAAAAGTATAGAAATAACCAATGGTTTATTAAGTACAAACTTTGATTTAAAAAGCACCAACCTTTCTTTTTATAAGAATGAAAAGAAGAAAAAAAATAGTAGTTGGAGATATCGTGATAAAATAAGGAATGAGCCCTTGGAAGCAGCTGTCTTTAGTAGCTTTGAAAACATTATCAAAGAGGGAGCTAGCCCAATCTTTACTGGGTGGATGTTGCATAATATCAGCATTGCCACAGAATAATAGTGCCTTCTCAATTCAGCCCACTGATCTTCTAAAAAAAAAATGCAGATCAATAACAGTTTCTTCTTGTTTGATCTAATAAGTTGGCCCAGTACTTGCAATAAACTGTTCTGCAGATATTGGGACTTCAAGCCATAGAAGGCTTTAGATGCTAAGCACCTTAAATTGTACATCCCAACCAATCAACAAACAATATAGGGTTCACAAAACTAGTATTATGCGCTAGTACCAGAGGCTACTGCATTTTGAACCAACTGCCATTTTTAGTAGTTATTTATTTATTTATTTATTTATTTATTTATTAGTTCAATTTATATGCCGCCCTTCTCCGGAGACACAGGGCGGCTTACAATGCGTTAAGCAATAGCCTTCATACTTTTGTATATACCTGCTTAGTAGGGCTTTTGGCCCCCCCAAGCAGTGTTCTTTTTCTATACAAAGTCAGCTTATTGCCCCCACAAACCGGGTCCTCATTTTACCTACCTCGAAAGGATGGAAGGCTGAGTCAACCTTGAGCCTGGTGAGATTTGAACTTGCAGTAATTGCAGGCAGCTGGTGTTACTTAACAATACTTTAGTCTGCTGCGCTACCAAGGCTCTATCTCTTTTGAGGGAAGGCTCAAGTAGAATGCATGATTACATAGTCCAGCTGGGTACAGATTAGAGTTACTGTACCTAGATCCATTTGCTTCAGGTAAGGTTATAATTGACACACCAGCTGCAACTAGGAATAGCGCCCCCCCCCCACACATTTTCTAATTGCTGTTTCAGCAGGAGCCGTGAATCCAAAAGGATCCTCTAGGAGTCTGGGTGAATTTGCTTCCTAATATCTATGCTCTACTAACATAATCTTCATTTCAAACTTGGATCAAGGGATGGTTTTTCAGGAAGGGGGGGCGGACCACAGTCTCTTTCAAGGTATCTGGAACCCCACCCTCAGCAATGAGGAACTGAAAGTTTCCCAAATCCAAGGGGGTCATCACTTTATCCACTTCCTGAGCAAACCAGGAGAGGTCCAAAGGGCATGTGCCAAAGGGCATCCAATAGAGCACCCTACCCATTTCCTTAGAGGTCAAAGACTAAAAGAAATCCCAGACAACAGGATGAGCTAACATCCCAGTCACAAGTGACTGACAAAATGCTGTACAAATTGACCACTGTGGTCCAGGGAATTATCTCCTCTCCACAGGGGAGCATTGAAAATGAGGAAGGCTCAAGTAGAATGCATGATTACATAGTCCAACTGGGTACAGATAAGAGTTATTGTACCTAGATCCAAGAAAAATGACATTTTCTTTTGGACCCAGAACAATTTGGGGGAAATACCAAACTGGGAGAGAGAGGTGATCTGTGGGGAAAGAAAGCAAGAAAGGGAAGCTCCCTGAGAGTGTAGAGTATTAACTGAAAAACTGGGGCCCACTGCTTTAGGCTTTTGATTTCCATTACTATGGAAACTTCAATTTAATCACCTAAATGTGATGGGATAGATAGATAGATAGATAGATAGATAGATAGATAGATAGATAGATAGATAATGGATGGAAGGCAGAATTATATGCTGTCAGGCAATATAGTGTAATACTCAGGTCCCCAAGGCTCCAAAATAAACGCAAAAATAGTGATTCCAGGGGATTTTTAGGGAGAAGATCTGAGTTTAAAGTGCAAGTAGATTGTTCTACAGAATGCAAGCAAGATAATAATCTGGAAGTATAAGATAACAACTGTATTTGGAGAACAGCACAACATATTTTTCTATGGCTTAGGCAACCCAGAGAACAGTTCAGTTCAGGGGGAAAAAAGGGTTCCCTTAAATGTGGGCTACTCATTAGAGTAACAAGGAGGGGGAGTGCTAGGAAGGGTCACAAGAAACAGGCTAAGCACACGCTCCTGGTTCTTAATGTAAAACAACTTAACTCAATTGGGGGGAATTCTGGGAGCTGAAGATCACACATCTGAAAGATGCTGAGGCTGAGAAACACTAATATAGAGCATCCTGGCATTGTAAACTTGGATATTCAGCTCTTTCCAGAAGAAAATAAATATTTGATGTTAGACCGATGCCAAGAAAATGTAGAATAGCTATGTATTTGCAGATTTCCAGTGTAGCTAGTTAAAAATGAATTCCTACCAGTGGTGAAATCCATTTTTTTTAAACTACTGGTTCTGTGGGCGTGGCTTGGTGGGCATGGTGTGGCTTGGTGGGTGTGGCAACATCTCAATTCCCACCCCACTCTGAGGCCAGCCAGAGGTGGTATTTGCCGGTTCTCCGAACTACCCAAAATTTCCACTACCGGTTCTCCAGAACCTGTCAGAACCTGCTGGATTTCACCCCTGATTCCTACCCTGAAAGAGATAGATTTAGTAGTACAATGAATAAATATGGCAGACAGGCTGCAAGATGCTGAATTATTAGGAGGTTGAAGTTCTGAATCTTCTCCTAGGTTTTTTGCCTCACTAGATGATCTAGTTACAAACAGCAACTAAACATCTGCTTATACTATTAGGATCTGTTGTGCTTTGATTGAAGGGGTATTTCTTATTGGTCCAGGATGATCATGTTTTGGAAGTCTTACATATCAGATTTTGATACTAAAATCTACCCTCCTGCTCATACATAGTGCTGAAGAATTTCTTTTTCAGCAAATACTACATACAGTGTGACACTGAATTTAAACTTTACTGCTTACAGTTTTTCCTTAAATACCATGCCTGGATTTACATCACATGCCTAACCAAGTTGCCTTCACACAGCATGGCGATCTTGGTTAATTTTAACGTTGGTTAATTGGGGGTGGGTGGATAGCATTGTGAAATCACAGTCCTTTTAGTTAGTTAAATATTCAACAAATTAAAAATAGGTTAGTTCAGAAATTGAATTAATGGACTGATTCAGTAATTGAGTTAAGTATATTGCTCACCCACAGAGAAACAATATAGAGCAGAGAAGCTGATAATATTGAGTGACCCTGACTGATGAGTAACTACAGCCAATCTTGCATTATGAGACATTTTCAAAATAGAGTGTATTTCCATAGTAAAATATTATTCTCAGTCCTAAGATTTTTCACTGAGATTAAACAACATAGTCATTAGCAAAATAAATATGATACGTTTTCAATAGGCTTAACATATCTATTTCATTTTTTTAAAGCAAAAAAGCCTTTTCAACCTCACAAAAGCCAAAAATCTCATTCCATTTGTAGTGATGACATCATGTGACAGCCATACCCCATGTCTTTTGGAGGAAATAATATAATGAAATAATTTTTCTCATGGGGCAACATTCCAATACATTCTTGACAATAGCATCCCCTCTGCTTATACAGGTAATCCTCGCCTTACAACAGTTCATTTAGAGACCATTCAAAGTTACAACGGCATTGAAAAAAGTGACTTATGATCGTTTTTCACACTTACGACCATTGCAGCGTTCCTATGGTCACATGATCAAAATTCAGATGCTTGGCAACTGACTCGTATTTATGATTGTCACAGTGTCCCGGGTTCATATAATCCTTTTGCAACCTTCTGACAAGCAAAGTCAATGGGGAAGCCAGATTCCTTAACAACTGCAGTGATTTGCTTAATAACTGTGGCAAGAAAGGTCGTAAAATGGGGCAAGACTCACTTAACACATGTTTCGCTTAGCAACAGCAATTTTGGGGTCAATTGTTGTAAGTTGAGGATTACTTGTAATATATTCTGACCAGCTTTCCCCAGCCTGTGGTCCTTCCTGTCTAACACCCAGACTAAACTGTCTAGAGATTGTGGGATCTGAAGGCCAATCTTCTGGTGAGGCCTAGGTGAGAGAAGTGTCCTTGAGCATCTCATTATCTTTTCTACTCAGAGCTACCAAGGTTAATGGTTCTACCATTTATGGAGGAACATTTGTACCTACTAACTGCTGTCACGATTACAACCTTTATGTGTATAAATATGTTGTTTGACCCTCAAGGTGTAAATAATCAGTCTTATTTTGTAGTTTATGAAATGGAAAGTAAAGGATTAAAGAAATTTTGGATGACTGGTCATACATCTCACTTCCCCGTTTCCTCCCACATCCACTTATATATCACACTATAGAACGAAATGTCTCTGACCTTTTCTTTTGTAGCTGGATTTTGCAAGAATTTATCTTCTAGGGTAGGTACCATATTTGATGTAAAATATTACTGGTGTCATAGTGGGTTGCTTTGATGTCTATAACCCTCTAAGATCAATTTTTAGTTTTGTGCCATTGGAATGTATTTTAAGGTCCATCTACTTTTTAAAAAATAGGGCTATCAAGGGTCTCTCTACTCATTGTTGCCATGGTTTGGTCTTCTGGATTCTTGCAGCCCAGATCTGATAATCCTATTTCTATACATACTGCTCCCATTTTTCCCTTTTCTCCAAATGGCCACTTGGCTTATTTTGCAAAAGAGCATCTGGAATTCAGGCTGAAAACAGCTGCCAAACTTTTGAAAATTACATCTTTAAAACCTTGCGTTCAATTGCTGCCTAATGAAAAAGAAAGGACTCACTGGAGCATTCCCTGCTGATGTATAGGATCATCATCCAGCCAGCACGGGAGCATCAAAGCTAATGACTTTTAGCCCAAGTCAGCCTCAGAGTTAAAGCATGCCAGTGGAGGCCCAGAGGGCCAAAATATGAATCTACTGGGAACTGAGCTGCAGACCTTCCAAGCACGATTAGCTCTAGGAGTCAGCTGTCCACGGGAAGAGCAGAACTGCAGGGCCTCTTTAGTGTGGCAAGAGGCTTTCCCCCTACAACAGCCCCCTAAGTGTATTGACATATACATTTAATTTATATATCTATTACTTACACACAGACACACACACACACCACTCTGCAATAAGGATCAGCACTCCTTCTAATGCAGCTACATCTTGGCAGGAGAACTATAGTCAATTTCATAAAAGCAATCCTAGCAACAGCTATGAGAATTAGATAGCCATACTGGAGCTGATACACAAGCCAAATTGTCTAAGAAATAATGCCATGGCAAGTAGAACCCAACTTCTGCACCCCCTGCTGAAATACAGGATTAAAAGAACAGGCTATTAATCATGATGACCATATATTACCTCCAGTATGGATGATAAAAAGTTTGTAATATCAGTTGCCCTGGAACATTAGCAAGGAGAGTGCTATGGCAGCTTGGGAGCTACCAATTGCCACCAGCCCACTCACAGTGAGTAAAAAATAGAGGATTAACAATGTCTTTGGTTTGATCCAGTTAGGCTTTTTGTTTTGGCCCTCAGCAAATAAAATGCAGTTTTTAAAAATTGCATGTTTGTGTTTGTTCCACATGAGGATTACAAACCCTTTCTTATTCATGACCTTGGAGTTGCTAGAAGGCATTGCTCTGATCACAGAAGCTCATGAAGGCATCATCAAGATGAACTCAGACCCATAATTTTTTTCCAAGCATGCATAATTGAGAATTATTTCATTTAATGTGTGATATACAATATCTGCATCCAACAGAGGCAGGAAGTATAACCTGAGGGATCACGTACCTATTCTGATAAAGCAGGAACAAGAAGGAACGACCTCATGGGACATTGGAAATATTGTCTCCAATGATGCTCCTCAAAATCATCCAATAGACCAATTAAAGAATAAGTGGGCCCTCTTCAATCTCCAAACAGTTTTCTTTAGCCCCTCAGATGTTTTAGGACTACAAATCCCAGAATTTCCCACCCAGCATATAAATTCTGATGCTTATGGTCCCAACAGACCTTACAAGCTTAGTGTCATCTGACACTCTGTGTGTGGGCATGCACGTGTATGGTGAACAGTGCTGGTCTTTTCCCTACAGAGTGTGCTTTTGGCAGGCCTTTGGCAATCAAGCCTGGGCTGATTCAAATGGTTGCTGTGGAAAACCAGTCTGATTTGTTTGATTCAATTAGAATCAAATAGCCAGATCAGGCTGATACGATTCATGACGCTAAAAACTCACAGGTCCGTGCCTTTCAATAGAATATCTGAAATATTTATATAGTTCTCTTTTGTCCATAAGGAGCAGGGGCACAGAGGAGAAACTCTACACCTGTTCTCTTGCTTGAATCAGTAAGGAAGGAATTGCAGTTGAAATGTGTGTGTGTAAGACAGATAAAATGAAATTTAATTCATGAAAGAATTGGTTGACCTCTGAATAAGCGTCTGCATTCACTGACTGACAAATTTATTTTAGTCTTAAGAATCTGTAAAATGGAGGCACTGAGGTAATAGGAATAACAAAAATTATTAATAATTTATTTAATTTGCAGGCCACCCAACTCTCAATGACTCTGGGTGGCTCACAAAACAATCAAAGAGAGCACAATAAAATCAGTGAAAGATAGAAGTTGACAAGCATGACGGACCAGATGGAATAAAGTGAGAGGTCACACTCAGGGGTGAAATCCAGCAGGTTCTGACAGGTTCTGAAGAACTGGTAGTGGAAATTTTGAATAGTTCGGAGAACCAGCAAATACTACCTCTGGCTGGCCCCAGAGTGGGTGGGAATGGAGATTTTGCAATATCCTTCCCCCAGGAGTGGGGAGGAAATGGGGATTTTGCAGCATCCTTCGCCTGGAGTGGGGTGGGAATGGAGAGTTTGCAGTGCCATGCCTACCAAGCTACACCACGCCCACAGAACCGGTAGTAAAAAAATTTGGATTTCACCACTGGTCACACTCACCCTTGGCAAAGGACTGGGTGAAGAGCCAGGTCTTCATGACTTTTCTAAGATATAGCAGAATGGGTGTCATCCGTTTCTTGGGGGAAACCTCATTCCAGAGGGTATAGAGAGGATATAGAGAAAGTGTGTTTCCAAGATTGCAATAAATGACATTGTTTAATGAAAGGAAACCAGAGCTTGCAGAACTGAATTGGTGGGCAGATGCTAAGGGGGAAAAGCAGTCCCTCAAGTAAGCCACGAAGGGCTTTATAGGTAACAACCAGCACCTTGAATCACACTCAGAAGCAAACTGGAAATCAGTGCAGCCTGAAAAGCTAGTATGTTTCATGGGCATATCAAGGCATGCCCATCACTGCTTGTGCCGCCACCTTCTGGATCAGTTAAAGGTTCTGGGAGGCCTTCAGGGACAACCCCATATAGAGCATGTTGCAGTAGTCAAGCCGTGAGTTGACTACTGCATTATTGCCTAAAGGCCTACAAATCTAGGAAAGAATGCAATGGACACACCAGATGGAGTTGTGTAATGGCCTTCCCAATATGTTTAACTATGGTTTTCTCTAATGAGAAAAAAAAATGAAGGTTAAAGTGATCTTCCAAAAGTCAGCTCTCTTTTCTTTTTGACATGCAAGAGGATTACCATAACTTGGCTGCAAAAATCATGCAACCACTAGATGGCAGCAATGAGAAATGGGCCCTTTGAACTCCCTGCTGCCTTCTAGAGTTTGTCCTGATTTTGCAGCACACATACAGCACTCCAAATGAACATATTTAAAATGCTGATATCAATATTGCAATTTGCCAGAAGAGATTCATTTTCTAAGAGAAGACATTTCTGCAACGAGACAGAATTTTTAAAAAATCCTGAAGAAAGAGAGTCAGTAAACCCGGCAGTGTAAAAATGGCACTGCCATTTTTTCACCTGTACGCTCATTTTCAAATACTCACTGTTGCTAGGGTCAGGTTTTGGTTTTGTCCACCCAGATTTAGAAATCCCTAGTGATGACCACTATAGAAAAGTTTATGATACTCATGGTTTTTATTTTTACTTCCAACAAAGATCGTGTGTGTGTGTGTGTGTGTGTGTGTGTGTGTGTGTGTGTTTGTGTGTGTGTGAGAGAGATCAGAAAACACACAGAGACATATATTTAAAATAGTCATAAATAAGATCCAAGAAATATTATGAAGGGTTACATTTAGCGAAGGTGGAAGAAAAATCAGAAGGGTAAAAACCATATCTCATTCTTCTGCAGTGAAGGTTCTTGCCCTTTTCTTGCGTATGGAAAAAAAATCTCCCTTCAAAGCTAGCTTCTCTGCAGTATTGCGCTCCTGGTTGCGGTGAGTAATATGGACCAGGGCAGAGGGTCTATATCAATCTAGCAAAGCAGAAAAATGAATGAAAATTGAATTCCCGTGGGAGAAAGAGGAGGAGGAGGAGAGAGCTGTGCTTCAGACAGAAAGATAAATCAAAGGATGCTGGGAGGAGAAGAATGATGAACCAGCTCCTTGGCAGAATGGAATAATTAGGGAAACCGGTTGGAAAAGCAGAGGGAGGGGGAATGGTAGAGAGAGATGGGAAAGGCAGTGATTATCCATTGTCATGGGAGAGGGACACCTTTGCCCAGAACATCCTTTCAATTTTGATTTGGACTATATTAAGACCATGGAAAGATCATCTCTGAACTAACAGAGAAGGTACAGCATGGTATCTATATTGTCACTCTGTCCTCAACCACCAGAGAAGTATCTGAAAGTAGAACATTCTCCTTCCAGGTTGGCTATTTTGCCTGTGCAGGTGCCAAAGAAATAAGATGTGTGTATGTGTGTGTAGGTACAAATACAAAAGACACACTTTTTTAGACATTCTTAAGATTCTCCCTTGTGGCTGCATAGCTGTTCTAGAAATTTAATTAGCTGGAGAGCGGAGAATATTTTAACTCTACGGGGGAAGAGTTGTTCCTCACAGCAGAAAGCCTGCTAATTCATCTGTCTTTCAATGTTGCTTTTCAGAAGCAGAACAGATCCTAACCTTTTTACTTTTTCTTCTTTCCAGGCAGACCTCAGGTTTAACAAGTCACTAGATTAAATCAGTTTCCAGGGGATAAATCTATCGATGAATATTAGGTAAGCACTGACCCTCCATATTCAGAAGCAATACCCTTCTGGATCCCAAGTACTTTGAAAAGTGCACCATGTCCACAAGCAATGCTAATTTTGATGTTACCAGCATTCTGGGGTAGAAGAAACCCTGATCAATTTGAGCAACACAATTCTTACATTGAGAATTACATTAAACCCATGCCTTCCAAGACAGTTTTAGGGAAGGACCAGATGACATTGTAAGCTAAGCTTTTCTGATTTTTCTGTTTGTTTGTTTTCTTATCAAAGGAAAACTGTTCAGAAAAGAAAAGGGAAAACAGAAATAGAATCCTTCTGCAGGAGTACTGTACATAGGACAACACACAACTGAACCGCACAGGAAAA
Source organism: Arizona elegans (assembly GCA_022577455.1). NCBI lineage: Eukaryota > Metazoa > Chordata > Lepidosauria > Squamata > Colubridae > Arizona > Arizona elegans. Next base: position 103,123,046 of record JAKOOJ010000002.1, on the reverse strand, counting down.
AGCAATTTCATAGAAGGTGCCCACCCTGGTTGGGATAACTGTTTTCTGTTATTGGTGGCTACACAACCCAAAAGGCAAAATATAAAGCCATTTTTTAAAAAAACTCCTGAACAAGAAAAATATTTTAAAGACATATGCACGAATCACATCATTGTGTGTTCCTTATGCTTCATTCTAAAATGTGTTATCATGATGCACTTGTAAGAAAAGAATTAACCTTCACATAAACTATGAATTCTTATATCGTTAAAACCAGTTTATTGTTATGAACTAAAGACATCACAATCATTTTCTTTCCTTTGAAAACAAACACAGTAAAATCTTGAGCAAATATTTTATGAATTTAAATATCTTTCTTCATATATACTCCAACATTGATACTTTAGGTTTCTCTCTGAATGTTTTACTTTGACGCACATTGGCAATTTTTTCCAAGAGACAACATTTCCTCATTTGTACCGTACATTAATTCATTATTTGAAAAAGCTACTTTTGCTTTCCATTCCAAACTCTCAAAAACTGAGTACAGTATAAAGCATAAATAACCATGTTTTAAAAAGGTAGACCTTAACAATTGGGAAATGACATACTGTAAAAGTGTTTTCAAAAGTTAAGATTTTGGATATGCCCCCTTTTCTGAAATTCCTCCTTCTTATGCTGTAATTAAGCAATCTATGTAAAACCTTAATTTAAGATTTAATGCAAAGCAGAGAATAAACTTATTTTCTTTTAAAGACATCAAAATGTGAAGCTGTCATAGTGTTCATATTCAAGGTAGTAAAGTTCTGTCACCTTGATTAGAGCACATCACTGTGTGTGTCACTGAGAAATCCGCTAAGGTTAGTCTCCATTCTATTTATTTAATTTGTATCCACATCTTTATTATTTGTACAGATAACTCAAGGCAGCAAACATATCCAACATATCTTCCTCTTATTTTCCCCACCACAACCACCTAATGAGGTGGATTGGGCTCAGAGAGAGTGACTGGCCCAAGGTTACCCAGCTGGATTTGTGACTAAGGCTAAATTTGAACTAATGGTCTTCTGCTTTCTAGCAATGTACCTTAAGCACTAGACCAAACTGGCTCTCATAGATATAACAGAGATATTCTATAGAGGAGAATATCCAACCCTTAAGAGAAGAAGCACATCTGAACCGAATATGCTACAAGACTTTAAAACAGCAACCTTGGCATATATATTTTTAGGGACTTGAACCACTCATGCTCTACCTTTACCCTTTTATTAATTAAAGCCTACTGAGATTATAATTTGAGGGAAAAGCCTGGAACCATTTAGATTGAGACCTGAGTTGGGACAGCAGGTAGAGTGATGGATACAGAAGAACAAATCTCTGGTCTAAATTCCTATTAAGCCATGAAATTCCCTGGGTGTCATCATCTCTCAGTCTTCGCATCTTCACATGGCTGGCGTGCAGGCATGGGATTACTTAGCATAATTAGTCTAAAATTCATTAGTGTGCTTGATTATTAGTGTTGCTCATAGATTTCTTTTCCTCCCTGGCCAGTGGCCATTAATTCTCTCTCATCTAAAACGGCTGCAGCACACCTCATGTCAGCACTGAGAAATAATTTCAGAGAAATTGGTACAAAGATTTGGCAGCTAATGGAATCATTCTAGTTATTTAAAGATGCTTCTTTTGCTTTAAGAGAAACCAGGGACCTATTTCTTGAAAGTCTTCAGTAAAATGATTGATTGCATTATATTGTTTCATAACAAAGTGCTTTTATTCTATTTGCAGTTTGTGGAGTACTGCCTTGGTGACTTTATCAAATGGAAGTGATATAAAATATAAATACTAATAACATATAAATCAAGCACCACCATCCCATTTGAAAATCTAGAAGAAAAGCATCATAATAAGGAACATGTGCAAATTAAGCAATAGCAATGCAGAGGTACAGAAAATGCTGAATCCTACCTATTATGAAAAAAATACAACTTAAAAATTACATCTCAGTAAGCTGCATACCATGTCCAGTCCCAACCACAACAGAAAAGTTCCCCAGATCTGAAGCTGTTCCCCTTGGTCTTGATACAGGAAGAAAAATGTCTCATCACTGATACAGGCATTTTTGTAATCTTTTTCTTGATACAGGTTCCATTATTTCTTTGTAAGAAAAGCGCAATTACTTGCTGATAGAAATATGGGCCCCAAACCATCAGGAAATTTCCCTACACCGGCTCCATCAAGTGCCTAGTTTCGGTACAAGAACATTCCTGTATTTCTTTCTAAACTTGATGCTCCTCACTTTAAACAATTTCATCTGAGAAAACTTTCAGATGTCCAGAATTAGCTGTACATAAATAAGAATGGCTGTACTTACCAGTGATAAAAGGAAGGTAGGTCTTTCAAGATACGTAGAGGATAATAACCTAACCTTGAGAAGTGAAAGTGTTTTTAGCACAGCAGACCTGCTGCCTGGCATTTAATTCCCCTTCTCCCCCCCACCCCCGGGATGGGCTTGTTTTCTTCAACAGAAATTATGAAGGAGCAGATTAAAATACTATGGGAGAGAATAGGACTTAAAAGGGGAAGAGAAGCCAAAAAGTGTGAAAGAGGAAGAGGCATAGGGTGTCAGTCTCCCTGCAGAGAAGATGCTGTGATCTCCACGGTGTAGAGTAGAGAAAGTGATTCTGTGTGTGGGTCAGTAGAAGAGAAAGGAGGAGGGGGGTGGAAAACAACCTCTGAGAAAATTAAATTGCACTTGAGGGCAAATTCTATTAGGGAATAGTGACTGTCTCTCAACAGCCTGCATCCATTTAGGTAATTAGTTGCAGGACAGGAATAGCCATCCAGGAGTTGGTCGTGCAGGCCTGGTTTGAATGATCACAGGCCTAGCTTTCTCCTGGCTTCAGGGAGCAGGAGCCTTTGCACCCTCAACCCCCAGCCCCCTTACTACCAAGGAGTTACGTTTGGTTTAGGAAATCAAATCTGCCCTACTGTAAATTATAGAGCCTTAAGCCTAAATTGGTCTCATATGGTTACGGGCCCAGGAGCCAGTATGAGTCATGCATTCCACACTTAAGTTTAAATTAAACATCTGCATAAATTAAACATTAGTGGGATTTTTATGTCTTTCAGATTTTGCTACAGGGATTGGCCATTTGGTGAAATTATCCCTGCAAAATGCTTAACTGTGATGCAAATGGCCTGTGCCTCTTAGTCTGTAACTTAATTTATATCCAAGGGCTCCTGCTAGAATTGCCTGGAGATGTCTTGTAAGATTTGTTCTTGTGATCTTTAGCTTCTGCTCTGTATGGTTGGTTGAAGATTGCCCTATCAAGGTAAAAGAGATCCTGAATGGCACTTGTTTAGAGTTCTAGTTACACTATATTCATATAACATGCGTAGCTCAGTTATTGAATTAACCCATTTTTTGAAAGGATTATACAATACTTTGAATTGCAAACTGAGCAAGAAGAATGGATTTACACAACACATTAATACACATGTGCCACAATTAGATCAAATTTCATAAGTTGAAATGTAGCTGCCTGATCTCTAATTGGCCTGATTAAATGTGTTGTGGAAATACACCAGTGGCGGATTGCTCCTGGTTCTCTCCGATTCTTGTGAACCGGTAGTAAAAGCGGCGGGAGGCTCCACCCACCCACCCTGACATCATATTTGGCGAACTGCGCATGCGCAGAAACACACGTGCGTGCACGAGCACTCCCATTGCGAACCAGTAGTAAAGCTAAGTAGAACCCAACCCTGAAATACACCCAGTGAAAAACCACATGTAAGGCAGGAGTTTAAAATGGCACTGCTTTTAATGTGAAGTTCTTGCTCAATGTGTTATGTCACCCAATCTTTGATCCTGTTAAAAGTGATTTTCTAGCCCCTTCTTTTCTAACCCCACTCCTCAGCTTAAACTACAGCTTCCTTTAATTCCCTTGGTTTCCACCTTCTATATTTTGCTATCCAGAATTCCAGCTTCTCTTATTCTCTGGTGTCAAAATAAAGCCTTCAGACTCTGTGAGCACACTGATAAGTTAAACATATTCCACTGGGCAGTGCCATGTCAGGGCAAGGTGATAGTGGTTCACCAAATTCGAAATTCCTTTCTTTATACATTTCTGTAGAAAGATGCTTGTCTCTTTCTGCATATACTGTATCTTTGCTCCTGAACACAGTCAAAGTTCCACATTTCTCTTATTGATCTAGAAAGGGAATCTGGCTGAAAAATTAATTCAAAGTTGGGTGCTGCCTTGCTTCATTTATTTCACAAAATCTCCTAACATACAATATGTGCCAGCATGAAAAAAAGTAACCACCCTTTCAGATTTAGTAACTAGTTGTACCCCTTTTAATGGCAATTAAATGCTTCCTGTAATTGGTGACCAGTTTCTCATGTTGCTAGATTCCCTCTTGCTTGGCAAATTTCAATTTACTAGAGTTTTCTGCTTATGGTGTGAACTGTTCCTAGGCAGATTAATCAGGAGCCACCTGGTAAAAGCCATCACTTTTAGCTGCAGCCAGTGCAGCCTGGACTGCACCAGATAGCTGACCCAAGTTCCAGATCACTTGCTTCCTTTTTGCTAATGGCAGTAAGAAACCAAGGTCATACATCAGTTCACTAGAAAGCCCATTGACCTGTCTTTCCTTTCAGTGGTCCTACTCAGAATGGCTGGTTTCCCACCACAAAAAAAAAAACATTTGAAATAAAGAAATTAAGCTGTTGGCATTTTTCTCTATGTCCACAATAATGGGGGAGAAGATATAACTGAAAGATACATTGACCCGGAGATACCAAATAACCATCGCAACATCTCAATCTGAAAGCTTGGGGTGCTCTTTTTAATGCAAGCTTTGTTGAGGTATTAAAATGTATGATAGCAATGAGAGCCACTATGCGTGTGTGTAAAGGACATACTGTATGATTATTTCTTTAAAGTCCATCCTGCTTTATTTTAACTTGGCATTGATCTTTTCTGCTATAGTAAAATATAACTAGATCTTTCCTGCTCTTCGAGAACCCAATATTTGAATCTTTTTGAAGACTATATGGCAGTGATGGTTAACCTTTTTGGTGGTGAGTGCCCAAAGCTCGCACGTGCAAATGCACACGCACGAATGCATGTGCACATGCCACAACCCCCAAAATGCAATGCGAGCTCCCCCCATGTATGCGCTTGGCCCCCTCTGCACCCCATTTTGGGCTTTAAAAGCCTCCTGCACCAATCTGCACCACCCCTGCGCATGCGCCCCGCTGCCCTGCACATGTGCGTACACGTCCCCCACATGTGCCCTTTCTCCACGCATGCGTGGCAGAGACCCAAAAACCAGCTGGCTGGTGGGAAGCACGAATGTATGCGCGTTGGAGCTGGGCTGGGGTGACGGCTGGCGTGCCTGCAGAAAGAGCTCTCTGTGCCACCTGTGTGCTATATGGGATAGGGCAGAGAAATTAAATACTTTCAACTGTACTGATCATTTAGCTTGCCAGTAACTACAACTATACCTTCAGTACTTGATTGGTAGGATATAAATAATAAGATTTTAAAAATTAATTTTGTATTCTTTTAGATTGCATCAAGCCAATTCAACTCTGCGATCACACAGAGAAAATAAGCCATCCCATCGGATGCCAAAAACCCCGTAGTGCAGATTTTGGTCAGCTTTATGAATGTTTTGTGGGGAAATGCTGGGGCCTGTATTGTTGGTTTCACTGTAATGGTTTTAATCTTCACATCATCTCTGGGTTGATTTGGAGAATGAATTCAAAGGCAATTTGATAGAATGTCTGAATCAAAAGAGTGATCCAGTTTGAATCCGATCGAACACTGGTGAGGTCTCATATTAAGACATACCTGGTGGCGATAAAAGCGGCAAAATTTAATCATTTTTCCACTCTTATTGCATCATCAGATAACCGCCCGGCCGCCCTGTTTAGGATGACCCGCTCCCTGCTCCACCTGGGAGCGCGGGAGGACCCCTTGGAGGGTAGAGCTGAGGACTTTGTGCAGTATCTGTATGACAAAATCGCTCAAATTCAGGAAGACTTGGACTCTGACTGGGTAGATTCGGGAGGGGTGATGGAGGCAGGTCTTGAGAATGTTATCTGGGAGGAGTTGACTCTGTGACTCCCGAAGACATGGACAGGATTCTGGGTAAACTTAGCACGGCCACATGTTTATTGGACCCGTGTCCCTCCTGGTTGGTGCTGGCTTCTCGAGAGGTTACACGAGGCTGGCTCCAGGGGATTATTAATGCTTCATTGAGTGAGGGTGACTTTCCCGCTGCTTTGAAAGAGGCGGTGGTGAGGCCTCTCCTTAAGAGGCCTTCCCTGGACCCGGCAGCATTAGTAAATTATCATCCAGTCTCCAACCTCCGCTTTGTGGCGAAGGTTGTTGAGAGTGTGGTGGCGCGACAGCTTCCCCAGTACATGGATGAAACGGTTTATCTAGATCCATTCCAGTTGGGTTTCAGACCTGGGTACAGCATGGAAACGGCATTGGTCATGTTGGTTGATGATCTCTGGAGGACTCAGGACAGGGATTGTTCCTCTGTCCTGGTCCTATTAGACCTCTCAGCGGCTTTTGATCCCATCGACCATGGTATCATGCTGCGCCGGTTGGAAGAGTTGGGGGTGGGGGGCACTGTGTCATGGTGGTTCTCTTCCTTTCTCTCTGACCAGTTGCAGTCTGTGTGGGCAGGGGGGCAGAGGTTGACCCCAAGGCGCCTTGTGTGCCAGGTGCCACAAGGGTCGGTCCTCTCACCCCTTCTGTTCAACATTTATGTGAAGCCGCTGGGTGAGATCATCTGTGGTTTTGGGGTGAAGTATCACCAGTACGCTAATGACACTCAGCTGTACATCTCCACTCCGGGCCACCCAACGATGCCCTTGAAGTGATGTCCCGGTGCCTGGAGGCCGTGTGGATCTGGATGGGGAGAAACAGACTCAGGCTCAACCCGTCCAAGACCGAGTGGCTGTGGTTTCCGGCGTCCCGATATACCCAGTTGGTGCCATCACTGATTATTGGGGGCGAGGAGAGGGCTCGCAACTTGGGTGTCCTCCTGGATACACGGCTGTCCTTAGAAGAACATCTGATGGCTGTGGCCAGGAGGACTTTCTATCAGGTTCGCCTGATTCGCCAGTTGCGTCCCTTTCTGGATCGGGACTCCTTATGCATGGTCACTCATGCCCTCGTCACTTCCCGCCTGGACTACTGTAATGCTCTCTACATGGGGCTCCCCTTGAGGAGCACCCGGAGGCTCCAACTGGTCCAGAATGCAGCCGCGCAGGTGGTTATGGGAGCGACATGCCACTCCCATGTAACACCTCTCCTGCGTGAGCTGCATTGGCTCCCGGTGGTCTTCCGGGTGCGCTTCAAGGTATTGGTTACCACCTTTAGAGTGCTCCATGTCTTAGGACCTGGGTACTTATGAGACCGCCTTCTGCCAACGGTAGCCTCTCACCGGCCAGTATGCTCCCAGAGAGAGGGGCTCCTCAGGGTGCCGTCGGTCAAACAGTGTCGACTGGCGGCCCCCAGGGGGAGAGCCTTCTCTGTGGGGGCACCTGCCCTTTGGAATGAGCTCCCCCCGGATTTACGCACTTTCTGCCGTGCCCTCAAGACTTTTTTATTCCAACAGGCTGGGCTGACCTAACTCTTTTCAACTGCTTAATATTAATTTTAATTTGCTTTTTAAAAAGGGATGTTTTAATTAGTATGGGCCAAATTTGTTTAATATGTTTTAAATTGTTTTTTAAATTTTATATTGTATGTATTTTATCTTTGGCTGTTCACCGCCCTGAGTCCTTTGGGAGAAGGGCTGTATATAAATCCAAATAAACATAAACATAAACATAACTGAAAGTGATGCTTCTGGATCCATTTGATTTGGCCCAAGTCATGTGCCACTAGCTCAATGAGCCCAACAATGCCTGAACCAAGTTCAAGCTTATCACATTATTAGAGAAGAAAATAGAGGGTCTGGAAGAATACCTGGCCATACTCAGCCTAACTGGGGAAGTTCCTTGACAAGGTAAAGGAAACAGAAATACTGAAGGAAAAAGCCTGACAGCATATAATTCAGAAGACTAAGAAAACGAAGAGACATTCTCTGTACTGAAACTGTGTAGTCAATTCTAGTTCTTCCCCTTAGAGGGTAATTTGCAGACCCAAAGAGGAAAAGTCATGTGGTGGTGATGGGTGGCTTGATGCTGAGATGAGCAGAGTCTGCAGACTACATTAGATATCAGGGGACAAGTGTTGTCTCTCAGGTGTGAAGATCCAGGACATAATGGAGAAGCTGACCTAACTAAACAAGCACACTGACTATCATTCCTTATAAAATTTTATCTTGGAATAAATGACACTTCCAGGAATAACCTGGAAAAAATATCAAGGGAGTACAAAGAACTAAGCAGGAGACAAAAGAGTTGGAGCAGCATGGGTGGTGTTTTTGTCTACAATTCTGAATGGAGGTTAATAAGGGAAGGGCAGAAGATTCTGGAGTTGAACCACTGGCTCAAGAGACAATATTATTAAGAAAATATCAGATTCCTGGACAATCAGAGACTCTATTGAGAGATAGACTGTCTCTCACAAAGTCTGTGAAGAATATGTTTGGCAGATTATATTCCTCATATCCTCCAGTAGGTTTTAAACTAAATCTGGAGGGGGGAAGGGAGGGAGGGAATCATGAATACATAAAACCATTCTCAAAGAATAAACTCCAAGGCAGTAAATGTTACAACAAGGAAAGAAGTGATCAGAATGAAGGGATGCTCAGGAATACACCAGGAAGTGCAAGCAGCCAAATCTATGAAGGGCAGTAATAAAGGACTTAGTTGCCTGTACATGCAGAGTATGAGGACCAAAAAGCTGAAATCCTAATATTGGGTGGGGTGGGGGAGCAGACAAAGTTGACATGGTTAATGGAAAATCTAGTGGAAGGATATTGCATTAGAAGGAAGTAGTTTGTTCCACAGAAACAGAAGGGAAGAGGGAGGGACATTACATATAAATAATGTATACCTTGATGGACATTCGTTACACCAAATAAAAAACCATGCCAAAGATTTTTGGGTGAATATGAAAGGTAAAAGAAATGATAATGGCTCCGTTGGTATATTTTAAAGGTCAGGCAAATGATGATGAAATATTAGTTAATCACATGGCTGAGATGTGGGATGAGACATTGATTTGCTGGTTGGAGAAGATGCCATGATGGTAAGAGAGAAAGTAAGAAGGCTGAAGTGCTTAATTCCTGTTTTGCAACTGTCTTTTTGCAAAAGTAGAAAAAGGTCCTCTAAGAACTTGCCCTATGTGGGGCAGGAAAGAAATGCATGTCAAAATGGGCAAAGTTGATAAGAAATCATCTAGAAGAGTGTTTCTCAACCTTGGCAGCTTGAAGGCAGGTGGACTTCAATTCCCAGAATTCCCCAACCAGTTCCAGTTTTGTTCTTCAAAATACTAAAAGGATGAGGAGGAGTTGGAAAGAGTACAGAAGCAATTATCAGAGAAGTTAGAGTAAGATAAATCCAATGAAAGATAGTTAAAGAACTGGGTATGTTCAGTCTAAAGATTACAAGGCCGAGGAGAGACATGGTAGCAGTCTTTAAACGACTGTCATAGGGATAGGGGCTTCATCACTGGAAGCTTTCAGTAAGAGACTGGACTGCCACCTGTCAGAAATGGTGTATCTCCTGCTCGGGCGGGGGGTTGGACTAGATGACCTACAAGGTCCCTTCCAACTCTATTAATCTGTTAAGGACCAATGGTGGCAGCTTTACACAGAGTGATTGAAACTCAAAACAACGAGCAATTTCCTCACTATGATAGCTACTAAGCAATAGAACTGCATGCCTCCTGGAGTCCTGTGGGCTGTGTTTCTGGAGGTTTTCAAGCAAAGTCTGGACAGTCATTTGTCTGGAATGATCTGAGGATTCCTGCCCCAGGCAGGAGGTTGAACCTTCCAATATCCCAATGATTCCCTAAGTGACAATCAATAAACATGAAAATGAGAGAGGAAAATGTCCCGGTCAGCTTTTCATTATGTAATAAGCTTCTGCTATTTTGCTTGGCATGTGATACAACTGGTGGAGTGAGGATAACATTTTGATATTGCGGAGGCCCCCTGTTACTATTCCTCTAGGGTACTGCCAAGGGAGAGAAGTCTTAAATGTGATTAAATCAAAAGGGACTCTTGGCATGTTAATTCCTGACCACAAAGACCTAGCATTTCAGAGGACTAGAAATGTACGAAACAGAATGATGGAAATTCCACTGATTAGACTATTTTTCTTGTGCCGTTGCTAGCAATTTCATCTTTCCTACTTGGTTCAATCTCAGTATTTCACAGTCTTTGGGGCCAGAATGCCTGGTGAAACTTCATCTGTTTACTCTGCTTTTGCTGCCTGCTTTTTTCTTTTCTTTTTTTGGTTCTCTTTTCTATATCTGCTGTCCACTCCTCCAAGGTAGTTATACATGTAATAATTACTCTGAGAAAGCCATAAAATATAGTAAGCCTATGTCTTTTAAGTTACTATTATCTAACTTGGAATTCTGAATTAAATGTTCAGATGCCACTTAAAAGTGTGTGTAATTTTATTTCCTTACTGTGCAATATGCCTATCGTTGTGATGTGTGAAGCTACTTTTTTAGTCAGTATAGGTTAGAGAAACATGAGATAAAAAGCAGCTTTGTGGAATGAAGAAAACTTGGAGCTTTTAAATTGCCTGGCTCAGCTCCAAGCCAGGTTATTATGGAATAGAGGATGCCATTTGACAGTCTGCTCTGAGATGGGTGGGGGGACCTTTTTGGTTCCTAACCAGTTTCCTAATCTTATTCACATCCTAATCTTATTTAGTTATTCAATTTGTGTTGCTCTTATAAGAATTGTTCTGAAGGTACATAAAAGAACCATACAATTCAAATAAAACTCAAACTACAGACAGAAAGTTAAAGAGTCAATTTAAAACAAGCAGAAGCTAAAGAAAGGGTGAATGTGATTCTGACAACTGCGATACAGTTTCCTGCCAGTTTTAACTGAGAAGCATATAGAAAACCTACAGAGCCAGCCCTATGATGGGCATTTTGGTTAAAAAGTCAGAGAACCCTGAAACTTTAGCACTTATCTGGCTTTTCACCTCTAGCTATTTTTTTATTATTTTAGAAGATTCTCTAAATATTTTAATTGGAAAGAAAAGTTTATATCAAGATTCTGTGACACCACTTGGGTCTGCCACTCTCCTGCATGAATACCCTAGCAAAATGTCAAGCACTAAGAGAGAAGTGGCATTTTTTAATTTATTTTTTTTGCAGCTGGGGGCTGCACTTTCATTAAAAAGAATTGCAAAGTGTAACCAGTGATGCAATAATTTCAGCCCCCAGTCCTATGAAGGCATCTATGTTGTCAATAGATAAACCTTCTGCCGTGATGTCCATTCTCGGACATCTACAACAGTGTTTTTAAACTTGGCAACCTTAAAGTGTGTGGACTTCAACTCCCAGCATGCTGAATGGGGAATTCTGGGAGTTGAAGTCTATCTACACACCTTAAACGTGCCAAGTTTGAAAGACATCTATAATCTACAACATGATGTGCTCTCTATCCTAAAATGTTTGCCTGTCAGTAGCTTATCATGGTAAAAGAAAAATGTTAGTCCCATCTATTTCTATTTCTCTTCCATCTCCTAGATTAGCTTCCATAAAACCATATAGAGATAATCCAGAAGGTTTTTCTTAATGCTGATGTTTCCCATTCTTGCCTTATGGCACAAAGTTTTGGGAAGTGTCTATAATAATTCTAAATCAGGGCTATCAAACTCCTGGCCTGTGGGAGAGGATGCTGGCCATGCCCACGCCCGGTTTAGCAAAGGGAAAAAAAGTCCCAATATGTCACGTGATGACACCATGACGACGTGAGTTTGACACCCTTGTTCTAAATATTAGTAACAATTACAACAATAACTTATTTTCCCTTGAGATAAGGAGTGCCCCAGCAGCCCAGGGGTAAAATGCTCTGAAGTCTGCTACTGGTTCACTTCGTGCATGCATGCGCAGTGTGCACCAAATGTGTGCTTCGCACGCATGCGCACTGCAGGCGCTACCATGCAACGCTGAAAAAGAAGGAGTAAGAAGCCTTTTCTGAGTCTGCAAAGGTAAGTAGAACAGTGATGGGGGGGAACAGCTGTGCCGTATGATTTAGATTCACTAGAAAGCAGGATTTCCTGCGGCACAGCTGATCATCAGAAATACTGGTTCGCCTGAACCCATAGCATTTTTTTTACTACTGGTTTGTCTGAACCGGTAGCATTTTTACTACCGGTTCGGGCGAACCGGTCCAAACCAATAGCATTTCACCCCTGCACCAGCCCTCTTGGCCTTCCCGCAGAGGGTGGGCCAAGAAGTTTGATGAGCCCAGTATAGTAGTGGAGATTTGTGTGGTTTGTGAAGTGGAGTTTACAGGTAGTCTTTGACTTACAACAGTTCATTTAGCGACCATTTGAAGTTGCAACGGCACTGAAAAAAGTGACTTATTTTCACACTTATGACTATTGCAGCATTCCTCATGATCATGTGATCAAAATTCAGATGCTTGGCAACTGACTCATATTTATGACAATTGCAGTATCCCAGGTCTATATGTCACCTTTTGTAACCTTCTGACAAGCAAAATGGGGAAGCCAGATTCACTTAATAACTGTGTTACTAACTTAACACCTGCAGTAATTCACTTAACAACTGAGGCAAGAAAAGTCATAAAATGGGGCAAAATTCACTTAACAAATGTCTCACTTAGCAACAGAAATTTTGGGCTCAGTTGTGGTTGTACGTCAAGGAGTACCTATATAATACTGCATCTTGGTTGTTGTATTATGGTGATCTTAATTCTGACTTATCGAGCTTTTATTATATTGTCTTTGTTGATTGTTGTTAGCCACCTAGAGTTTCTGTGTCAGATGGGTGGCCATAACTATTTTTTAGAATAAATAAACAAATTCAATGCTGAGAAATCCAAAAGCTGCTTTCCTAACTCAGGATTCCTGAATATTTTTTCCTTGAAGAGAGAAGTCCAACAGGTAAAGCCTTTATCCAAGCTATAAGAGACATTACAGCTGCCAAAATCTCAATTCTGCCTGGTGGTGAAAGGCATAGGAGTCTTTTCCCTTCCACCTATGCCCTTCTAGAAAGGACAATTTTTTGCTGTCCTGTCCTGTCCTTGAATCTGATACTGATCAATCTACCTCAGTTGTTGGTCGGGATTTCTGTAAGTGGGATAATTCTGAATGGGTCTAGGGCAGGGCAGGGCAGGGCAGGGCAGATTGTAAATATGCAGCAGATGAGGCTGGGCAACTTTAAGAATTCCAGAGGAGGGGGACACAGGGCAGGAGCAGGGCTGGGTGAGGAAGCAATGGGGCTGGACAGAGATTGATTGGGGTTAAACTGGAGGACAGCTGGGGGGAGAAAAGAGGAAACTCTGGAGGATGTGCTGCATTGTGGCATTGACCCACTGACTGAGGGGCAGGTGGTCAGGTTTTGAGAAGGAGCTGAATGTTAGGGTGAACAAAGCAAGGGGCTGGCCGGGGTGGTGGGGGGAGGGACAGTGGGTTTTCTTGTCCCCTGCACAAGACATGGCAAATGTCCTGGTTTGGGAGATGGAAGAGAGGGCTCCCTTTTCCTCATGCATTTTACATAGAACATAACAACACACAGCTATTATGACAGAACAGCCAAGCATTTTTTTTTTAAAAAAAGAAAGGACATTGTTTCTTTATTCTTGGGCTTGAAACCCTATTCACCCCCTCCCCCTCTTTCTCGTGTGTGTGTGCGTATGTAAGACGGAGATAGAGAATTGGTCTATTAATGACCCATGGTTATGTGTTTTTATTTTTAATGTTATAAAGCTTCCCCCACTGTTTGTTTGTTTTTTAAAAAAGAAAATGGCTGAAGGGGGAGAAAGAAATCCGCGTGTAGAAATGGAGACAGGTGGGTGGGCATGTAAAACCTTTGGCTTATTACTGCTATTGCTGACATGTGCCCAGGGGAAATCAGGGTGAAAGGCAGCTATGGCAGCTCTGCTAATGCTAAGGAGACATCCACTTGCACCCTATTTATCAATCTGAGCGCTGAGGAGGAGGCAGGCCAGGCCAGTGCCCATGAGACAGCCCACCACAGAGCAGGAATTGATTCAAAGATGTGGGCACCAACCTTGTAAGCTCTTGCATTGCCGTAACCTCAGACAGTTTTGTTTAAATGTGTGTGGGGACCAGTTTTTGATGCACCCACAAATCCCATCAAGGTGCTGCCAGAGTTCTAGCTTTCATTTTTAACTGTGAGAGGATTTATCCCCAATAGAAACGTAGAAAATTACATTAAAAATGCTGCTGAACCCTCTCCGTTTTCACTGACATTAAAAGGAGCACATAGAATCCTAGCCTGGATCCAGAGGTGAAATCCAGCAGATTCTGACAGGTTCTGAAAAACTGGTAGCGGAAATTTTGAGTAGTACAGAGAACCGGCAAATACCACCTCTGGCTGGTCTCAGAGTGGGATGGGAATGGAGATTTTGCAATATCCTTCCCCCAAGAGTGGAGAGGGAATGGAGTTTTTGCAGTATCCTTCCCCCAAAAGTGGGGAGGGAATGGAGATTTTGCAGTATCCTTCTTCTGGAGTGGGGTGGGAATGGAGATTTTGCAGTATCCGTCCCCTGCCACACCCACCAAGCCACATCCTCACCAAGCCACACCATGCCCACAGAACCGGTAGTAAAAAAAATTGGATTTCACCACTGCCTGGATCCCCTCCTATTTATTTTTTTAAAACTTGTGGAAAAAGATGCTTAACCAAGACTGGTGGAGAAGAGACAAATTTGAACTGTTCCCCAACTGTGGAAGGGGATCTGGATCTGAATCAGAATCTCACCAAAATTCTAATTAAAATAAAGCTAGCAGGGCCAGCTGCACACAATGTCGTTCATATGTGCCTTGAGATGTCAATCAAGGTCAAGTGAGGTTTTCTGCATCCTTCAAGGCAGTAAGAAAAAAATCATCTGTTAAATCTCTGTGAGTCAGGCTACTGCAAAAGATAAGCCAGCAAGCAAAGGTAGGAGTATGTCTGTATGTAAATAAAAGGGACAGACATGGCTGCAAGGAAATACTCTCCACTCTGAAAAATATTCCCACATGAAATTTGCAACTTCCATTGCCAATCCCTATCCTACCTCTATTGCTTCTCTTTCGGGCTAATGTCAGACATTTGACTTTCCTTCCAGGTAACTGGGTACAAAGCCTGACAGATTTTAGATGGTGTGGGAAAGTGTGAGAATGCTACTTCAACCCCGGTTGAGTAAGGTTGATGTAAGCTTGTCTAATTCAAAGGCTAGGCTGGGGGATGAGAGGAAAGCAATCTCACAGGGGCATCGGAGGAAAAAAAACCCTCACCCAATGTTGTCAATCATGCTCTCAGGCTTGGATAGGGTCCAAGCTGGGAAAGGCCCAGCTTTGTGAGACTCCAACACCGTGCTCATAAATTACTGTAGGAGTTCTTACACAATTAAATACCTGATGTGGCTTAAAGTAAGTTGACAGTACACTATGTTTTATTTTATAGCAACAAAAGAAGAAACAAAAATAACTGAAAGTATCATATAAAAAAATGGCATTGTGAATATCAACAACATCAAAATGCTTGGCCCTATTCAGAATACTAGCAATCTGTATAAACCAGACTTTGGTAGTACATAGATGAAGACTACCTGGGCACAGAGAGTTACAGCAGCTCAAATTAACCTTGATAATAAACAAGAAATTCAAGCAATATTACAGAGAAGAAGAAAAATGAGGGGAGAGGGGCAAACATCTCAGGCTTAATAGGGCAGAGAAAGAGGGAATGCCAAGAGGTTTGGGCAAAGAAAAGACGTGTCTCAGCTTCTTTCTGCTAGTGTAGAACCTCAACTGTTGGCTTCCACCACAATCTTATTCATCCTGCCTGACACAGGTAGAAGGAGCAGGAGCCAAGCTAAAGAACTGCCTGTCTATCCATAACACATCGTTGCTATTCTAATGGGAGCAAGACATTTTGGTCCCTTCCAGATGTTTTGGAGTACCATAGCCATTAACATCAACTAACAGGAGGCAATGGCTTTAAGGATGATTATGTTTGTAGTTAAACACATTAGACTAGAGATAGAATCTAAGGAAAAGGAAACTTACATGGGCTTTTAAAAAGGAAAGGAAATTCCTCCTAAAATCAGGGGTGAAATGCTCCCAGTTCAGACCGGATTGCCCGATCCGGTAGCGATGGAGGCGAGTGGTTCGGAGAACCGGTAGCAAAAATCCCTGCCCCCCCCATGCCCAGCTGAGCCGCGGGATCATCAGAGGCTTTTTTTCTTTTAATACTTGCATTGTCAGAGGCATTTAAAAGAAAAAAGCCTCTGACGATCAGGCAACTCAGCTGGGATCATCAGAGCCTTTTGAAAGCATTTTTTTACAACCTCTTCGCTGAAAAAAAACTGCTTTAAAAAATGGTTTTAAAAGTTTTTAAAAATGGCCATGCGGCATGCCCACCCAGTCATATTACCCCCCCACCAAGCCACGCCCACAGAACCGGTAGTAACAAATTTTAGATTTCACCACTGCCTAAAATTAAGACTTTCTTCTTTCCCTATACCCTACATTATCCCTCTCAATCTCTGATTTCATTAGCTTGTATAATAGAAATAAAACATTACCTAGTTCAGGGAGTTGGGATGTAATTAATATAGATAGATAGATAGATAGATAGATAGATAGATAGATAGATAGATAGATAGATACAATATATGTACTATCTAATGGGACTAGGGAATTAGAAGTTGAACTTCATAGAATGCATCTATAAATACATTTTATGGAATATGGATTTTTATTAAAACAGAAGTTCTTCCAGTGGTCCTACTTTACAATAAAGTACCCAATCTTGGATAATTTTAGAAGTTAAGCATTGAGTGGTTGAAGTTGGACTGGGGATCAGTTAAAAACTTTCAGAGCTGTTGACTAGCCTAGGAAGTTGGGGGTGGGGTGGGAATCCTGAAAGCATGGCAAAAATCATGAACACTTCTGTAATGTTGCCAGAAACATCAGAGACACAAATGTTTACCTTGCTGCAATTATATTAGAATAGTTGATATAGTTGATTGACAAACTTTAAGACAGTTTCACGGGGTAAAAGAGAGTAGGGAATACAGAAAGACATGAAGAGTAGAATCAATTAATTCCATTGTTGCAGTTAGACAATATGTCCTAATGAAAAATATTTATTAGTCTGAATATATCTTATATCACAATTTATCTCATCATTTTCTTGTTTGGTGTTATTGTTTAAGGCAGGGGAGTATGACCAACTCCTTGGAACTTCTAAAGTTCTCTTAAATTCTGAACTCTTTTTATCTTTCTTTGGAGCATTTTTTGGCTGAAATGTAAAGAAAACAGAGCTCTCCAAATACTGCACTGTTA
The DNA here is from genome assembly GCA_022577455.1 of Arizona elegans. Lineage (NCBI taxonomy): Eukaryota > Metazoa > Chordata > Lepidosauria > Squamata > Colubridae > Arizona > Arizona elegans. Next base: position 103,105,576 of record JAKOOJ010000002.1, on the reverse strand, counting down.
CATTTGGTTCTCCCACCCCCGATTCTCAGTAAAGTGAAGATGTAAGGGGGAAAAAAAGCATCAAATCGGATTGACACCCACTACCGCCTCCTTAATAAAGTTTATTATCAGCAGTCTGTAATCCTTTTAAATCCTCTACAGCAGGGGAAGGGCCGGGATTAGTAGAGGTCAATGTAATCCCAATGAATTGGTTACAGGAGGATTTAGCTAGTATCAAGGGAGCAGATGGCCCAAGTTCCAGCTTTCAAAAACAACCATTTTCTTTAATGATTAGGAACAAGGATAAAAGGACAAGAGAAATGGGAGCAGTGGTTCTGGGATTTTAGATGGGGGATGGTAGAGACAACAAGCGTTATCCTGGTCTTTAGAAAATCATACCCTTGCAACAGGAATGGAAAGACTGTAGACCCTAAATTCTGATTATCCCAGAAAAAACAGGATTTTGGCCTAGTTTTCACTAGTATGCCCAATTTGTTCCTGGGCTGTTCCTCTAAATTTGCAGAGAAGTGACCACACACACACAAAACATTTGATGACCCCATTCAGTGTACAATGGAATTCAGACGTGGATGCATCAAATTCAATGCAATCAGATACGGTAGTTATCTTGAAAGTAAATAAATTGGTTGCACAAGGGAGGAAAACCCACCATGGAAACATTCTACATTGAAAGAGATTGGCAGTTTCTCTCATGCTGGATGTGAGCAGGGAGGTGATCAAATTCCCTAAAGACAACAAATTATTTAGAGTGCTTAAAACAAAATGGTAAATGTGTAGCACTCCAGAAGGATGTCTCCAAACCTGGGAAAGATAAATTAAAATAGGAAATGCAGCTCAGTGTGAACCAGGGAAAAGGGATGCATCCCAGAGCAAAAAATGAAGGGGTCAACAGTGATTTGACCAGGAAAGAAACCTTGCGGTCTTCAGTGAAATGTTATTCCAATGCATAGGTCTTGTCAAAGCAGAAATTCTCTTCTGGAAATGATTAAGAATGAATACAAAGAGAGATATAAATAGCCTGTTTTATGCAAATCCAAGGAATCACCATATAGGGAATATTGTGCATGGTTTCTCTCCTACTTTAGAAAGGCTACTGAAGAGCTGGAAAAGATGTAGGCAACCAAAGCATCCAAGGAAATGGTACAACTTCTGTTTGATGATAATTTACAATAATTGAGTTAACAAGAAGGGGAGATATTAGATATATAAAATAAATGCTCAGTGGTAGAAACTGAAAGGAAATTGACAAGCTTTCTTATTATTATTATTTTGGAACCCAGGCAGATATTAAAAAGGTGAAATGAGACATTCAGGGCAGATAATAAATAGCCATTCATAAAGCTCATGTGTTTTCTAAGGGCTCTTACAGTTATGTCCCTGGTTGCAAGATCTCTATAAGGATCCAATTGACAAAGATGGGAAGAGAATACTGGACTAAATGGTTTAGCGTGATTCAACAGGCCTCTTTTACTTTATTTAGCATGCTTGGCAGTATAAACTATGGGAGTAAAATTTAGGTTCTTAAATTTTATACGGCTTTGTCAGTAGCTGCCATAAAATATATTTTTCCCCAGTGAAAAGATGTCAATTTTAAATCTGCTAACAACATCATTTCTCTAACATCTCAATTGGGAATATCATGCAGGATGTGTTTTCCTGCTACTCTAGCCTCACAATGATATCAAAGAAACTAATGAAAGCTGTCATCTGTTTTCATACATACTACATTAATATTGTATTATAGGCCTCTCTGAGCTTTAGGACTGAAGGCCTCTTTGGAATTCAGACATGATGTTATGGAGATGATGGCAGTTATGAAAGAAGATGCTCATTCATATAATAGCTGCTTTGGTGACCTTGCCCAATCACAGACAGAAAATGTCAGGGGGAGGGGATCATAGAACATGGCATGTACCAAAGAAACTGTCTGGGGGTAAAGACGTTCTTGGCATCACATTCAGAACTTCAGTGGTATAATCTGTTTTAGTACAATCATAAAACACAAGAGATGGAAAAGTCTGATATTGTACTGATTATAAAATGCTGTGCACGATCCAGAGAACAAAAATTTGCCACTTGAAAATTAATATTCCCTTTTTGCATTATTGGCTAAGAGACAAATAGCACATAGGACAGTGAAATTTCTTGTGTTGCTGACTAAGTTCAGCTACAATATCAATTGCGTTGTGTTTCTGAAATGTAAAGGTTCTGTAATCGATGGTCATTTTTAGTTTTCCTTACTAAATAAACTTCTCAGCTGTTTTGTTCAGCCTCTGCAGTCATGTTCAAAGATGAAACTAGACCCACTTCATGTGTTTGCAAATTTGTCCCCAATGAGAACAAAGGAAATCCTTGACTTTTGGAGGAAGAAATGGCAGACCGAATACAGTTCTGCAAAAAGCAGGCCTGATGACCACAGCGAAGAACGAAGAGCCCATATGTAAACTGTCTCTTCGAACATCTCTGAATAAAGAGAGGATGGGCGATCACTCACAAGTGCGTTAGACCAGGGGGTGTCAAACTCAATTTCATTGAGGGCTGCATCAGGGTTGTGTTTGACCTGGGGGCTTGGATGGGCATCACCAGGCTGGGCATGACCAGCTCAACCTCACTCATGTCAGGGGACCTGTGGTGACCCGGATGGGGCTGAGGGGGATCCTCCTGCAGCCCTCTGCCAGCAAAGAGAGTCCAGGAAGGCTGCGCAGGATCCATTTTTGCTGGCAAAGAGCTGCAGTTGGCCGTCGCAGCCAAAAATGGAGTTCAAGAGGGCTGTGTGTGGCCCTCCCCAGCTCTCTTTTCGCTGGCAGAAGCACCACAGGCCAGTCCTTCGCATTTCCAGGGTGGCCCCGCAGGCCAAATCTAAGCACCCTGCAGGCTGGATTCGGCCCGTGGGCCCTGCTTTAGACAGTTGCTCCTCAGCAGTCTCCTGTGGATTTTGAGCACTGGGAGATGAGAGAATAGCCAGTCTGCAGTTGATGCCTTTAAAAAGGACACGAAGTTTGCATACATACTTTTCTAATTGCATTTGGAAATTGCTTCTTAACTACTTTCCTATTTGAGACTTTTTTGGATCAACGAGTCTGGAAGCACCCAGTCTGCCTTCAATCCTTAATGAAAGAAAAAATTTAACTACAAGCTTACTAATTTTTAAATGTTTGAAATCTATATAAATAAAAATGTAAATGTCCGTTTGTACATAACCGCACATCTCTGAAAGTTCTTCAACAGTTGCTTTCAAATTTTGACACAATGTTGCATTTGACTACAGGCGTGTTTATATATACCTATATTATATACATGTCACACCTGTGACAGGTAAAAACATGAAAAACATTGGAAAACATTGAAAGACATTGACAAACATTGAAAAACAGGCGCCATCTGCTGGATGTAACATGGCAGCTTCCCAGCCCTGATTATGCTCAACAGATTTCTGCTCCTTATATTTAGACTCTCCATATTGCTTCCAAGAAATTGCGCATTTGGAAGGCAGAGATGCCTGAGGGCCATATCCTGCCACCAGTCTCGCCAGGTAGGCAGCCGGCTCCCCACCAGGAAGCCCTCGCAGCCGGCGCTTCTAGGACTGGCCGGGGGCCACGTAAGCCTGGCTCTGACCTCCCCCTCCCCCAACCACCCCGCGAACTAGCCTCGCCAGCCACTGCTGCCCATCCCCCTCGCCAGCCGCTTTTGGGGCTCCCTCCAAAGAACACCTGGCAACAAGGCTGCCTGGGTCCGCCGAGTGGGAACCCTGTCCCTCGCTGAAGGGACGGAGGGAGGCTTCGGGGGGCAGAAATGGGCAGGAGGGAGGATGGCTGGCCCTCCTTTGTTTTGCCTGGAAGAGTGGGGGATTTAATTATTCCCCTGTCCTTGGCAGGCGGGGGAGAAGAACTGAGCAGGGTGTGTGTGGCTCCTGGCTTTGCCGCTTTCTTTTTCAGGCAGGAAACCCCAAACCAGCCTCGAACCCCTGCCGCACCCCCTCCCTCCCTCCCTTCCCTTCCCTTCCCTGCTATGCGTCTCCCCGTCAAGCCCCCAGAGAACATCTGTGTAGGGAGGACAGAGGGGGACCCCGAGTTTCTGCTGTGGTGCGGAGAGCTGCGAAGGCCTGGCCTGAAAAGGTAAGGGCGATGGCGGGAAATGCAGAAGAGGCCGGGCCAGAGACAGAGATAAACAGAGAGGGGGGGGGAGAGAGAGACATAAAGAGATACAGAGAGAGGGGGAGAGAGAGAGACGCAGAGAGATACAGAGGGTGGGAGAGAGAGAGACATAGAGAGATACAGATGGGGGAGAGAGAGAGACATAGAGAGATACAAAGAAAGAGGGGGAGAGAGAGAGGGAGGATTTTGTGGTTCCCATTGTTTTTTAGCAACCGGTTCTCCGCCCTAATCACCAGCTGGATAGGCGTGGCTCGGGGGCTGTCATGTGACTGATGAAAGTGAGTGACATCGAGTTGGCCACACCCACCAAATGTTCGTGGAGAGTTTGGAATGTCAGCCTCGCTCTTTTAGCCCAGCGGAAGCACCAAACTGGGCCACAGCAACGCGTGGCCGGGTACAGCTAGTAAACAACAAATATTTAAGACTTTGATTTCAGAATGTTATAAATGAATTAAAGGTCTAGATAAATTTGAAATAAAATTTTGGAATTAATTGTAAAGAATCTTTCTCATGGGAAAATGGATTTGTTTTGATTTTTTTCTAAAACATAATAGAGGCTATATAATTTTAAAAATTGGACATTGGAGAGAAGTGGACTTTAATTAAAAGAGAATACATGGGAACGATTAACAAGTATAGAATTATGCAACCTACTGTATTATAGCATTGGAAATACTGAAGGACACCTTTGAAAAATGGAGTCAGAAGTTTAATAGTAACAATGTCAATAGCAATGTTTGTTTCTATGAATAGACTGTGTCTAAAATATGTTAAGAAAGAAATGGCAGACTAGGAACAGGTTTTATCTGACAGAGTTGACACTGAAAATGGATCTCCAGATGACAGGCTACAAGAATATGGAAAATGTTGAAAATTAAAAGGGAATTATAAATAATAAACTAAGAACATACCTGATAATTCTTTTATATTGGATTTACAAAAGAGATTTTTTAAAAGGTTGGATGAATCTTGTGAGAAGAGGCAAAAAAGAAATGAAATCAAGTTCTACAACATTTCTTGAAAGGACTAAAGAGTAAGATTGCCAGAAATACAATAAAAGGCAGGAATATAAAGTTGGTTTATTTGATCAAGGTTAAAATATGTAATTTCTGATAACTGAATGGAATTTTGCTGATACTAGGATTGAAATGACAGTGCTTTGCTTATAGGTAAGAGATGGGGCATAAGATGAAGATCTCATTGTTCGTAAATTAAGAAATGAATTAAACAAAATTGTTTGTACTAGTTGTGATTAAAGTTGAAAGTAATTTCTTTTTTCCTTTGTACTTTTTATTCTTTCTAATCTCCTGTCTTTAATTTAGTTCTTTAGTATATGTTTTTACTATTATAATTATAATATTTAACAACATTATTTTTAAAAAGAACAAAAAAATCTTGTATCATCTTTTTTCAAAATTCAGAGGTACAAAGGAATTTTCTAGCAACCTTTTAGAGTAACTTCAGGTTCAATTTCTAAATCTATATTTTTTTAAAAACCTAATAGTTGTGTAATATCTCTCTCTCTCACACACACACACACACACACACACACTCACTCACTCTGTGTGTGTGTGTGTATGTATGATTTAGTTTACAAACTTCCCATGTCCTTCCCACTAGTCAGTGCAATGTATCATAATCTTAGAAACATAAAGCAAATACACAGGCTACATACACAAACTTATTTATTAGCAAAAATAAATTTATTCCACTAGATCAAATAATTTGGGTAAACAGAGGCTTCTTGGATCATTTCCATGCAGCATGTTGGAATACAAAGAAAAGGAAGTGGAATGGGACAACTTAGCGCAGCCAACTCACCTTGGAACAACTCACTATGGGACAATTCAACAATTCAATTTAAGTACCATTTCCCCCCAAATAAGATATCCCCTGATAATAAGCCCAATCGGGCTTTTGAGTGCATGGCAAAAAGGCCAAGTGCTTATTTCAGGGTTCAAAAAAATATATAAGACAGGGTCTTATTTTCGGGGAAACACGGGTATTTTAATTTTTTTTTAAAATATTTTAATTTTTATGTTTCACATTTCATTGTCCCTCCTTTTGCATCCTCTTTACTGATTTTATTCCACCATTTCTTCAATATTAGTGTAACTCTTGTCCTGTGGAGAGTTGCCCTGCGGCGAGTTGGCCATGCCAAGTTTTCCTAGATCCATAAACCAGCCACAGATGGCTCTAAAGAACTAAAAGCTAATCAAAAAGTCTTATTTCCTGTTTAAAGTGACTTCTTCGGTGTTCCATTACAAGGCAATCAGCATTATGGTACAGGAGAAAAAAAATTAACAGACAAATTTATTGTTATATGATATGGCAAGATGGTTAAGGACAATTTATTTCTGCAATGACCTTTGAGGTAGACTGACATAGAAACTCTGGGAAACAAAAGGCATATCTGTGAGATCATGTAATTAGCAATTTAAGAGTATACTATACTTATAACACTTACTCATTTATTGGGCAGTCAGTCTGTGGCACACATATATGGCTTGGTGATTCCCCATCCTTCATCCCAGCCTCAACCACACTAGTTATGAAGCAGAATGTGATCAGCAAACCTCATTCAACAGTATGTTCCTTTTTATTTAGTTAGAGTCGGAGATCTATGTGATCAAGAATGACATACTGTTTAATCTCATAGGCCTACTCTGTGATTTTGGTTTTTAGTCTTGACCTTCATCTGCATTTTACATTATAAGGAATGAAAAAGACATCATTATTGTCACTATAAGATAGTCAAGTGGCAGTTTACAGGATAGATCTGATCACTAGAACACATTCTGGCTTCTAATAGTCTTCATCACCATATACTGTGTGAATGGAAGGGAACTGTTCTCAGTTTTGCTCATAAGGGGAAAAGAAGGGAAAAAAGGAGTTATTAGGAGTACTTCTATTATTTCTATTAATCCTTTGATTTGGTAGATCATTTAAACTCCCTATTCTTGTCCAAGCACACATACTCTCATGAATGTACAGTTTGTGCTAGATGGTACCAACTATACTAGGAGTTGAAGAACTGTGAAATTAATTTTTGAGGCAATACACAGTTTTTGAGAATAGTATGTTCCTATGTTCCATGAGAGTAGAAGAATTTATTCCTACTCTAGCTATTAAAATCTGACTAAAAAGCTCACTGAATTATAACCTTTTTAAACAGATGATAGCCAAGAAGAATTAACAGTTTTTTTAGAATAGTTTTTCAAACCTACTGTCCCTTGAATAAATTAATACTTGAGACTACAATTATGTTAATAGACAAGAAACAAGGCAATGGTAGCATTATTTTTTACCAAAAAGCCTATGCACTGAAAGACATTTACATCATTTGAATGAAAATCTAGAGTGCATCTTACCTTGAACACCAGTGCAATCATTAAACAAACAAAATATAATGCTGGTGTTTACTGTCACCTGTAAACAACCATAAGAGAAATATCTTGTTATATTAAAAAGCTGTATTTCAAAACTCTGATTTTTTTCCTACATGGAACCAGACAGTTCTGAACTATATGATACCTGAAAAAGTCTATAGAGTTTCTCATTTAGTGCAAACATGATTCATAGTTAAGTCTTTGACCCACAGACCATAACATTTTAACTGGGGATAGTAATTTCAATGACCCTTCATTTCTCTATTTTAACCATACTATTACCTCAGACACATAGTCATATGGCACATAATTGTTAGAAAGCCATTGTGCCAAGGGAAGCCTATTCTTCAGTATTAAATGATATCAGAGTTCTAGGTCAGTGTTTCTCAACCTCAACAAGCTGGTTAGTGAATTCTGGGAGTTGGAAGTCCAGACAGCAAGTGCCTGAGGTTGAGAAACATTCTGTTGGCAGCAGAACCAGATGTACAAAGAAATGTGTGGCTGAATGATGGATCCAGACCAGCAAAATATCTCTGGAGGCAGGAGAGATTGTTGAGATAACCCATGTGACTCCAGACAGTTGCTCCTTGTGAGTAGATCACAGGGAATGCTTGTTTCGTGGTCAGCTTCTGAGTTGAGTGGCTGAGAGTTGAGGGATACTGAACTATCAAGCTCATACTTGTAACACAGCCTTTTAAAGACATAAAGCTTGCCTGACCCTCACTTCTTAACTACTTTTTGGATTATTTCTTTTATTGTCCTGAAAATATTTGCTGTATTCATTGAGTGAGTGAGTTGCCTTCTCCTTGGAGAAAGATGCTTTAAATGTGATTTTAAAGGCTCTGGAAATATTGATTTTTTGATTAAATGGCAAAAAGATGTATAGGATATGATTTTGGAATGGTAACAAAGATTAAAAATCCAGATAGATTTGGAATTACAATTCTGAATTAATTAGAATAATTCTTCTTGTCGAATTGGCGATTGTTTGGGCTTTTTAAAGAAGAAACATGATAATGGGACCTTGAAGGTTTGACATCAGAGGAAGCTAGAGGATAATATGTTCATTTTGTTAACAAAGAAATAAATAATGGAGCAACAAGCTTTAATGCTTGTTTTTGAAAATTGGTCTTCAAAGTTTTTGATATGAGGGAACATGGGACAATGAAGTTAGACAAGAAGAATAAGCTACAATGGATAAATATGAAAATAATTAGGATGTGAATTTAACTGTTTCAAGCAGAAAAATATATAAAGATATATTGAATATGCAAACAAAACTGGATATTTCACTACCAAAGGATATACATTTAAATCAGAAAAATAACTTTTTCTTACTGGATTTACAAAAGAGATCTGTTAAAGATGAAGAACATTGTGAGAAATGATTTTTAAAGGAACAAACTTTACTTGTTGGATGTACAAAAGAAATCTTTTAAAGTTTTAAATATTCTTGGGTTAAAAAAAGATGTACAGAAAACAAACTCTGGGACTATATTTAAAGGGGTTAAAACTTAAGATTGTTAAGTTTTTTTCCTACTTGTAATTCGTAATACGATTATTTGAAAAAGAGAGAGAAATATTGGTCATTTTAGCTACCTGACATCAGCATTATAGAGCCTAGCTAAAATTGGATTAAATTGTTCCAGCTCCCAAACCAAACTAAATATGATCCTAAAATTCAGACCATGGCTTTCTCTGATCTTAGTCAAATGAGAAATCCAATCCCTGATGAGCTGGAAAAATGTAAGAAATTGAGGGATGCTAGTGATTAATTCCCTTCAGATGTTTTGTCAAGATACTACATTTTAGACTACCATTTATTTCAAAATACCAAAGCAGGATTGAAAATAAAGCTGAATAAAACTATTAGTATTTCTCAATAGCCAAAATGGAAGAGGTATTTGAAGATTTATTCCTCCTTAATTTCTATTAGGGTTACCAGGAAAAAAAGATATTACAAGAGTAATATCAATACATATTTCTTGTAGATTTTAAATACTCATACAAGTAGTCTGCTTCAATTTTGTAATCATCTATCATCCATTGATTGAGCTATAATCAATAGATCTATCTATCATCTATCTATCTATCTATCTGTATCATCTATGACAGAAGATTAAATTTGTGGAGAGATATCTGACAATCAGGTAAGATTTGTACGTGAGATTTGAATCACAGACTATTGAAGCTCTACTTATATTAGCTCTCTTGGACTGGATAAAGTTTCAGAAGGCACTTGCATAAAGATGAATATTCACCTATAAACACCAAGATAGAAGTAGCACTCTAGGGAGGGAAAAGTCAGTTTCTGAGGAATGTACCTTCAATAATATCTTCCTGTGCTACATATTTTTCCATTTTTCTAAATGCCAGGTGGAGTCACTTTCCTCCTAGTATAGTGGTGGGCAATTATGGCAACTTTACAACCTGTGGATTTCAATTCCCAGAATTCCATGCTGGCTCAGGAATTCTGGGAGTTGAAGTTCACAGGTTGTAAAATTGCCATAGTTGCTTATCCCCGTCCTAAGATAATGGCACCAGGTGTGAATGCAATGAACAGGAGTTTGCAATGTCTTATTAGACATCTAGATGTATCATTTGTCTTCTACCTTCTAAGGTCGTATCATTCTTCCCCAGTGAAGAAATCTTGCTAGATTTTTATCTGACTTACCAATAACTTCTTTCTTTTTAAACAAGACTAAGCTATTTCTTTCCACACTGAGGCAGCTCAGAAATAATTGGAAAGTAATCCTCAGCGATCAAACTTAATGGCCATAAGGATCCTTAGCGGTGCTGATTAATTCCCTCTCCTCCAGAACTCTTTCCAGATGAATGCAGGTACCCCAACAGGGATAATTCTAATAATTTCAAAAATTATCAACTCATGGCTCAGGGAGTGATAGCTACACTCCTAAAAATGCATCTTTGCTTTTACTTCTTCTCTCCTATTAAGTAAAATATGAAGACACAGATCACCTGGTTAAAAAATTAGAACAGATGTAAGTTTATAGCAGGGGTGTCAAACTGGCGGCCCGTGGGCCAGATATGTCACGTGCAGCCACGCCCACCCCAGCTCCGTGAAGGAAGAAATGTTGCAATATGTCACGTGATGGCAATGTGAAGCAGCGAGTTTGACACCCGTGGTTTACATAATAGAATAGAAAAGGGGAATGACATCAAAGCTGAAGCTACCAGGATATGGAGAGAAAGACAAAGGGCACAGCGAAAGGACTGAAAGAAACATAGCAGCTAGTAAAAACTGCTACACTGATCTATCTATTCGACTGCACATTCTTGACCTGAACTTGTTGCCAGCTGTTTTCAATTCTTTACACTATGAGTTCAAGTTCAAAACCCTCAAGGGCTGTTTTGTCTTCCGTCTTCTGATCAAGGGAAGAAGCTGGGCTGCATGGGAAATACAGGCAAAAGCACTAAGTATATTCTACGCAGGACCCCAAGAAGTCATGCAGAACGGCGAGAAAACTCCTTCAATTTATATTTTAGATGGGTATGGAAGGGAGAACCTAATTCATTTTTGTTTGCTTGATTACCGCTATTGACAAATGACACCCTATAGCTGGTTTTACTAAGGGCAGTTTTATAGTGGCACAGAAGCTTTGGAAAAGAGATGAAAAGTGTTCAAGAGATCTTCCAGCACAATATTTTAGGCTGCTTGTATACTAGGTTTCTTCACAATGTGACAGGGTTTGAACATATTCAGTTTGGACACAAGGCACAAAGATTTCAGAAGTACTACTTTGTTGCTGGTCCTAAACTTGTCATGCTTTTTTTTTTTCTTAAAACAGCAACAGTATTTGTATTACATTCTGACTGTTGAAAAGAGGATTGTACTACATTTATCTAATGAGATCTGAATTCTTTCTGCTTATTAATCCTTTCCCGCCACCACAGACCAAGAACAATAAAGAGCCCCTGATTCCTCAGACAATCAGCCTGTCACCATATGCTCTGAAATATGACCCCATGCCCCTTTTGCACTACACTCAAGCTATTTTATTCTGGTACAGAATCACAAATATATACAAATGATCTAGCAACTGTGACAAAACAGACCTGCCTGTTCACTAGGTACTCTTTCATATATAGAAGTAGCAATTTTCATGTGTTTTAGGAGATCCAATAGTATACTCTACTAATTTGCACCCTTCACAACCAATATATCATCTGTGTATTTTTGCATCTGTGTATATTCAGTATAGGAATTGTTAGTTTAGTGAAAGATCACATCAAGCTGATATGCACATACCCGTTCCATTACCTAATGGCTGCTATACCTCTCCTTCAATTTCATGTCAATGAGTAGCCTAACCGGGCCTTGCGGTAACTCATGCGCATGCGGAAGAAGGTGTACATGCCCAACAGGCAGACAGAAGAAAGCAAATACAAGAGAACACACAAGCTGACATCCAACCGGGAGAACCCCATTCCCAGGATATAGATCCACTGGTTTCTCCTCGAAGTATTCTCATTTTCCACTTGGATGCCAGAGAACTGTCTGGCTCCCAAGTTCTTATGCCTCAGGGACTCTCTAATATAATCAAGTGAGCGGCGGCCCTCATTCGCCATCAGGAACAGCTGAGTGTCCCTCTTAGTCCGCCTCTCCCTGATGTTAATCTGTTTTGCCAGCTTCAAGGCTTTGCTCTTAAAATGCTGCTCACTAAATGTATCAAGATCAACAATATCCTCCACCATTTCTTTTGCCTTTGTGCTCATCTTGACAATGCTTGGTTTATGCAACTCTGGAGAACCAGGTTTTCCCAAATCAAATTTCTTCTTTTTTACTTTCCCAGTCTCTAGCTGCTCCGTCTTCTTGTCTTCGTCTGGTTCCTTTTGATTATCTTGGTCACTCTCTCCTCCTCTTCCTCCCCCTTCTAGCTTCCAGTCACCTTCATAATTTTGCTGAGCAACATTTCGACCATGTCTTGTTTGATGCTCCAGGGGAGAATTCATGTAAATATTTTTTTCAGAAAAATGCCATTTGAGGAACATCAAGACTCGATTCTCATCCCACATAGACTTTTTCCCATCCTGCAAAGAACTGTCAGTTGAGGTGTAATGGCATGAAGGGCAGAAGCTTTTGGGAGGCCACTGGATCTTGGGAAATTTGGGATCATCAGTTGCTGTACCTGAACAAAAAAAAAGAAAAAAAAATCTTACTATCATGCTATTCAATAATATTCTCACACACATTAACATTCACAAACTATTTAGTCTATAAGCAGTGACTGGTTTGACTTATGCCTAATTAATTACTGCCTCCGGTACCTTATTGTTAAAAAGCCATTAAAATGCTTCTTTATGATGGATATTTATGAAGCCAGAAAACTTAACTCATTATTTACTGTAGATTATACAAACATTTTACTAGTATTAGGTAACATTTATATTATTATATTGCACTAGCTAATTTCCTACAATGATGTTGCTGTATATGGCGTACAATTTTATTTATCTGTAGTGCACTTAATTTTTATTTTTTAATTTGATTTATATGCCACCCTTCTCCGGAGACTCAGGGTGGCTTACAGTGCGTTAAGCAATAGCCTTCATCCTTTTGTATATTTATACAAAGTCAGCTTATTGCCCCCACAAACTGGGTCCTCAATTTACCTACTTTAGAAAGGATGGAAGGCTGAGTCAACCTTGAGCCTGGGGAGATTTGAACTTGCAATAATTGCAGGCAGCTGAATGTTAATAACAGGCTTTTAGTCTGTTGTGCTATCCAGGCTCCTCTATAAACATACCTTAAATAAACCTACTACTGTATACTGATTTGCTTTAAAAACTGCTCAATGCTTATTCATTTTCAAAAGCTGAAAGATAACCCAAAGAAGATGTCTCTAAATATTTATGGCAATAGTTATGAAATACTTAGCTAATGCTTTGAACAATTTTTACTGTGTTTTCAGTAACTGTGACATAAAATATTAAGAGAAGTATGAATCAAAATATTAACACTAATTTTCCATAAAAGCATGTTGAAAATGGTTGACAATGAAACAGGTTTGAAGAGAAAATAAAAATAAAAATATTTGCTTCATTAGTTTGAAAGCAATGCAAACTTTTGAACTCCCTCGTTCTCAGCCAAGAAAAAATTACTACCACAAAATTGCTTCAGTAATCCATCTCCAGATGAGGATGTAAAATCGTGGATTAAAAAAAAACTGACAAAAATCACATTATTTATTCACTTGTTATTACAAAGTCTTCCAATATTTTCTTTGCTCCAATTCAATGAGTTGACTGAAGGTGATGTCTTGTCCTGTATGACTTTATGGGCTTCATTGCTAAACTAGAAATGGAAACTGGAATACTGTGTCTGTAACATGCCTACACATATATAGATAATTCTGGTCCCACAACAAAAGCAAGCAAGCAACTTCCAAAATTTACATTATAGGCTATACCTAAGTGGGGGTGGGTGGGTGGGAATGGCTATAGCAGATCATCATCATTGTCACCACTTGGAAATAATACTGTTTTTTTACTTACAAAAGTAAAACTGCATGCTTCTATCTTACAAACGAATCTGCTTTCCTTGGTGCCAGGTTTTTGTTTTGTTTTTTTAAAGCACCATGTAGATTACCTAACACCTGACTTGCCTTTGCCAAAGGTGAACCGCTACAGTAAGAAGTTTAAGCAGTTAAAACCTCAGCACTTGAGTCAAGATAAGCAGCGGTCATATTTGATAGAGTACAACATGCCATTAAACTGATTTATTTTGTTTTAGTGGCACATACTGTTTTCCTTTTGTATTTTTGTTTAATGATCATATGCCATTCAAAGTTGCTTTGTTTGAGTTGGATGGCCATATAAATGTTTTGAACAAGCAAAGGTAAATAAATAAATTTTTACCTCCCCCAAATTTTTCAGAATAGAGCATGCCAAGGATACCCAGTTTTTATCATTTCTTTCTAAGTATCCGATATTTGAAATACACCCAATTCTATCAGATCAACCTTCTATCTCTAACTATAGAAGAAAAGGAACATGACCTTTACAGACATATACAAGAACTGCTATTTAGGCAAAAAGGGCTGAAATCGTTTTTAAGTCCAGAGCAATTCGATAGACTATAAGAAGGAGAAGAAGGTGCAGCAGGATCAGATAAGATAAATGCAGATAAGCATTCTATATGGAGAATCTGCTGAGAAAAACAAAGAAAGATTCATATTGTGGAAACAACTTGTGGATATTTGAAGTCATAACATCACAATTTTAGCAAATGCTTGCAATAAAGAATCTGCTATCTACATTCATTGGACGATTTCCCTATTGTTAGTAGATATGCCATCAACATTCCCTTGGACTGTTGACAGTCCAAAGCATTTAAGAGACTGACTTTAACAGGCATTTATTAAAGGCTCCAGTGAAATTCTGAAGAGGATTTAGCCTATTTAGTGGCTGTTATTTACCCTGGGCTTGAAGGAAGAAATGTATGGGTGGGTGTCTGTATAAAGAGAATAAGAAAATATGCCTCAGAAGATCAGAGATTATGTCCCTAGGGATAGACAGAGAGGGTGGGAAAACCCAAGAGGAACAAAGAGTAAATAACTCCTTTGATTCCCTGGCTTGGTCAATGAGTCCCTCTACTTTCCCCTCTCACAATCATCTGTCAAGGGGAGTCACCTACTCCTCCTCCTGTCAGGCAAAACAGGACTGTAGAACAAGGGACTGCATCTGTCTGTGAGAAGCACAGCATTTGGGCAGCAGTCCTGGAGGAAGGTCCTCTCAAGGCACGTGTCAGCCTTTAGAAGCCCCCAGTAGAAAAGATGAAGAAGATTTAGTAGCTAAGTCTCTGGTTCAAAATCACCAGCTGCTGACTCCTTTCTGACAAAAAGAATCGATGTTTGCTGTCTGACCCTCTCTGCCCTCTTCCGATCCAAGTATTCTTCACTGATTTTTTTTGTTTTTGTTTTTTGTTATGGCAGGCAGGGGTTAATTCACAATGCTCTTGCCTACAACACTTTGCTGCAATTCCTCCTTTTATAGGGAAGGAGAGGGTGGTTTTCTTCAGCATGGTGGGTGGTGAGGTGCCTTTCAGGTTTCTTTTCAAGTTACAGTGTCCTCAGGGCTGCTGAGCCAGGGAGCTAGAGGACTCTGCAAGCCAGAAATATATAGTCTGTCAGGCCTAATCAAGTTCTAAGCAAAGTGTTCTGAGAAAGAAAAGTTATTTATGTTGTTTTAGAATCAGTGAAACAGATGCTGCATGTAAACTCAGTCAAATAAAAATTCTCTCTGTGTATGTGTTTCAAAAATGCTTCCATTTATAATTAGAACTATTTAAATCAAGAAACAATCTCTCCCTTAATCAGGCCTTGACTGAAAACCAACAAAAAGATGAGGAAGCTTCTCATATCAAGAATTCTGATCACTTTTAGTTTGCACCATCACAATACAGAATCAATTGGTCCCTGCCTATTTTTTTATTCAGATCCCAGCATTACAACAATACATCCAGTAAAGGTGAGATGGCTATTAAAAAGGCCAGTGCATCCTGGAAGGTAACTGCACTAAAGTGCAGAATGAAAAGGTAACCAAGCCAACCAGTTGTAGAAACAAGCTATTACAGATACTCCTCGATTTACAACCATTCATTTAGGGACCATTCAAAGTTAGAAGGGCACTGAAAAAGTGACTTGTGACCATTTTTCACACTTACAACGGTTGAAGCATCCGTATGGTCACTTGATCAAAATTTGGATGCTTGGCAATTGGCATGTATTTATGGTGGTTGTAATGTCACCTTTGGCCACCTTATGACAAAATCAATGGAGAAGCCAGATTTACTTAACAGCCATGTTATTAACTTAACTGCAGTGATTCACTTAACAACTGTGGCAAGAAAGATTGTAAAATGGGCAAAACTCACTTAACTGTCTTGCTTAGCAGTGGAAATTTGGGGCTCAGTTGTGGTCGTAAGTCAAGACTACCTATATTCAATTTCCCCAACATCAATTGTCTTCAAGGAGAGCTACAGAATAATTCTTAAAATGAAAGCTTTCATATTTGACATTTCCTAATAGCAAGATCAACCAACCAATGGAATGGCTTGCCTCCAGAAGTTGTGATGCTCCATCACTGGAGGCTTTCAAAAAGAGACTGGACATTTGTCTGAATTGGTATAGGGTTTTTGCTTGAGCAAAGGTTGGAATGGAAGATCTCCAACGTCCCTTCCAGCTCAGTTATTCCATGTTTCTATGGGATGGAACTCAGTCAGAACACACAGTAGCCTTTGCTTAACAACCACTTATTCAGCAGACATTTGACCATATGATGGGTGTTGGAAATAGAGACTTATAACTGGTCCTTGAAGTTGCAACTACCTTCAGAGTCCCTGCAGTCACATGATTGCAATTTGAGCACTTAGAAGCCAACACACATTTACGAAAGTTGTAGCATTCCATACTCATGGGATTGCCATTTGCAACCTTCACAGTCAGCTTCCGATATCCAAAGTCAATGGAGAAGATTAAAGTCCACCCTCAATCATGGAAGCTCACTGGGTGAGCTTGTTCTCTTTCTGCACAGCTTACAGTACCTCCAAGGACTGTTCTTCTGTGGCAAACCCAACAACGAAGTAAACTTCTGGAAGGCTATATATTGCTAGGGAAACAGGATACCTGCTGGTTAAAATTGTCAAAAAATAGACTGCCAGGAGCAGAATCCTCACCTGCCAAGCGAGCATTGACCCTGTTATGCCTTGACCAAAGCCACAGGACAGCCTCGTCCCTGTTCTTCACTTCATGCATAGACTCAGCTGCCATCGCTTCGAAATGCTCTGCACACATCCTGCAGCCAAAGAAATTGCGGATGTATCCCCTCATTGTAGGAAGAACTTCAGGTATACCTGAGGAAACTGAAAATTAAACCACAATTGTTAACACCAAAGTAAAATGGAATGGAAAAGTAACCCGCAACTACCATTTTCCTAAAGTGAATTCAAATCATGTTTCTTCTCCAAAGCAGAGCAACAGATGAAAGGGGAAGAATAATATTTTTAAAAAGAGCCAACCTTATCAAGAAAGGTATCAAAATGAGAACCTTATAGAAGGGAAAAGAGGTACAACTAAGAGTTATTCACCTATAATTTATTTATTAAAAATAATGTATTATCACTTGCTAATCAAAAATCAACTTATTTCTCTTTTGTTAACTTTGAACTGGCAAGGCAGTCCATCTAAAAATGAAATATTTTACTGTCGGAGCAAATGACCACTATCTGAATATAAATGGAGAAGTATCCAGCATGTTCATAGATCGTTATTACCATTTATTTTCTAAGTAATGTTTCTGACTTAAATGCTTCCTTCTCTCTCTTAAAGCCATAAAATTGTATGCATTTGGATGAGGTGTGACAAAATAGTGTAGAACTAGTGCAGTAGATATATATATATATATATATATATATATGTATGTATATGTATTTATGTATGTATATGCATATATATATATATATATATATATATATATATATATATATATATATACACATATATATACACACACATATACACATACATACACACACATACACACAAACATAGGAGATCTCATAGAGCAATGGTTTAAAAAATAAAATTAAAGAGGAACTCCCATGCTTTGTGATAACTTCTCCAATAAGAGATAGATATTTAATCATCACAAACAATATTAAAAATGGTATGAGAGCAATTGTGTTATTTCTATTTCTCTTTTATTTATTTTTTAATCAGAGAGATGAATGGCAAAGACAGAACATTGCCAGTGATTAACCAACTCCCAAAATGTTTTCTAAGCATGTTCAAATGTGAGGGCCAGCATGATATATTCACTAAGATTTTGGAGAAGGACTGGAGAGATCAGGTTTATAGTCCATCTCCACCCAGGGAAGCTCATTGGGTTACCTTTGGACCCCTCTCACTCAGCATAAACTTAATTTATAGAGTTGTTCTTGTGGGGGGGGGAAAATAAGAGAAGGGAAGCGCACTGGATTGAGATCTTGGAGAGAAAAATCTAGGATATAAATCTGACAAAAGAATAATACAACAATATGTATAAAATGCTCTATCTGCAACAGATGAGAGTGAAATGGTGATGAATTTAATGGACACTGCAGATATATTTCTGACAGCATTTTATGGTTTTAAAAAATCTCATCAAAATGGTAAAGGGTAATGTATCCAAGGACTATGATTGTGGATCCAGACCTTCCATTCTAAAGTTCAGTGTGATGAATGGAATAAAAAGCTTTAATGCAGTTACTTACCAGACTGTTTTTGACATGCTGCTTGAACCGTCAGGTGATGGAAGAGAGTCCAGAGTCCACATGGAAAACCCCGGAATTGAGGTTTGCTTCCTTGACATCCTACCCATTGAGGTCTCTCAGGTAACGTGGCATTTGGAAACTAAAAGATAGGAGGGAGATTGAAGGAAAAAGGCTGTGCACAGAACAAGATACCCCATTTCATTCACTGCATGGACCACAACATGTCAGTTCCAAGCAAAAGAGAAACAAAATCAAGGATGGGGGTGAGGAGCAGGTAGATGGAACAAAAAAGAGCAGCTGGGAGCTGCTTAAGAAAGAGTGGATGTGAAGTTCTCACCCCATTCATCTCATCATGATTTAGTTTTATTTGCAACTTGGAACAACCAACCTGTTCTGAGTTAAATTTCTGCCAAATCATGGATGACTTGCAACTATTCAATGGAAATGTACAGAGTGGATTGTTCAGGGTTCAAAACAATTGTTTTTCTGGTTGTTGTTTTTTTTTCATTCATTCTCCTAATGTTTTCCCTACTTCTGAGATTTCCCCTTTTTGCCCTATGACATCCTGACACTGGACCATGATCTCCTTGCCTTCCCAGGTTGTTTCCCCAAGCAGCTTCCTTACTGCCTGTGTATAATGGACAGTTAGGCTTTTTGTCCTTCTCCCACCACCACCAAAAAGAAAGAAATTTGACAAGAACATAGATTGAACAAGGGCTTCCCATTGTTTTTGTCCCATCCCATTAATAAATTAATTCGTTTGTTTGTTTGTTCAATCAATCAATACCACCACCCATCCAA
Source organism: Arizona elegans (assembly GCA_022577455.1). NCBI lineage: Eukaryota > Metazoa > Chordata > Lepidosauria > Squamata > Colubridae > Arizona > Arizona elegans. Next base: position 103,085,960 of record JAKOOJ010000002.1, on the reverse strand, counting down.
TACAAGTAATTCTCGGTGGTGAGCAGCATGAAAAACATTAAAATAATAAAATAATAGTCAAAATGACCATTATCTGCCTCAGTGGGAAGATAGAATACGGCAGTGAGAATTTTCCCCATGTTTTAATTTAATTATTTCTTAGTTTTATATTTCTCCCTTCATTCAGAAGCTGTCATAGTACTCCCTCTTATTTTTCCCCGGAACAACAACCGTGTGAGATAGATTGGGCTGAGAGGGGGCAGCTGGCCCAGTGTTGCCCAGAGGCTTCTGTGCAGAAGGTGGATGTGAACTTGGGTCTCCTCAATGTCATTACAACACCTTCATCTCTAGGTCAAGCTGGCCATTTGCAAACCAATAATTTGGAGAGTAATTTTATGGTACACAAAATAAAACAGAGGTAAAGAACAATAAAAAGGATAGCTGTAGAGACAAATAATACAGCAAAATACTCTGCCTTAATTATAATCCTAAACTGTTACGAATGTTATTCATAATTAAAGACAATATATTTTTAAAGAAAAACTTAAACAGAACAGTGTGTGGATCACAGAAAATATTTACATTATTCATAATATAACCTAATGAAACTCAATATACTTTTGCAATAAATTTAGATCTTGAGACAGCTCCATAATATATGATAACAATGGCATCTAGCAAGTTACACATGGAGCTTGTAGCATTGGAGACAAAATACTACCAATATCTAGTGGGCTTTATATATTCAACTTTTATATATTTTATATATAACCTACCTCCTTTTTATTCTTTAGAACTTCCTCCCATTCACTCTGCAAAACAATTGTCTTTGGTCTCAGCCACAAATCCAGGTTGTAAAGGTAATTCTTGACTACCAACTGCCCAGCAAAATGCTGAATTTAAAAATAAGAATGGGAAGGAAAAGATTAAAAAGTGTAGATGGAGTTATTCTCTGAAGCATATGTGTATAGTATCATGGTGTGACAACACAGAGTACTGTATTTGGATGGCATCCCAAATCCATTTTCTTAAAAAAAAAACAACTAAACAATATCACATTAACTTAGAGGGGGAAACACCTCTGTCCCAAGTAGGACATATGCAGGTACCAGAGTAATCAGTCACATGATGAGCCTTTTCTCTAGTGGAGGAGAGAGAGAAAGAATGGAATTCATCCAGGCATTTCAAATTCAACAAATATAAAATAGGACATGTAGTCAGGCTCATATTTATTGTCCAAAACATATTATTCCAGAGACCATCCAGGATTCTGTTAGAAGCTGTAAGCATGCTAACAGGAAATAATCTAAGACCCATTAGCTTCCATCAGACTAAAGACTGACAAACAAGTCAGTTTAAGCCACAATAGACATGTGAAGTCTAAACCTTGTAGCAATCTATTACAACAGAATCACTGAGATACCACTAATCGGTGCCAACTTATTCAAACTATAAGAAGTATATTAGCTTCCACACATAAATAAGGCTTAAATCAGTGTGAAAAATATTCAGTTGCAACCATGAACTGTTGCGGCAAAGAGTTATTGATATAGACCCTGGCATTCTTTAGCACCAAAAGCTTAATGTTGTTAACACCAAATGCAAGAACATCTGTCCACCCAATCACACAGAGATCACAAGTCAGCAAGAAGGAGTAACCTGAGCCAAAACCATACCCTTGTTTCCTATATAGCTCCAACTCTGTTGAAAAAGCCATGGATGTATCTTTCTGCACTGTCCATCCAGTTATTGGTGGCAGATCTTGGCAGCACTTGAAAAAGGGGGCACTGAAAACAGAGAACAGCTAGTTGTCCTGTAAGCTCAGTACTTCATCTCCTGTTTTCCAATGGGCTTTATGGCATTCCTCTCAAATCCAGCCCACTACTTGCTAATACTAAGAGGGGCTTTTTTTTTTTTGAGTGGTGTTCAAGATGCTGCAGTAGCAAACAACTCAGTCCCTATGGGCTTACAGCCAAGATCCAGATCTTGACTTTAAGTCCAAAATAGTCTCCAAGGATCACAGAAAGCTACTTTGACAATAAGTCATCTCAAATCCGATTAGCATCAGCACTTTAAAACCACAAGCACTCCAGGGAGGGGGGAGAGGGATCAAAGAGCTATATGCTCCAACTTGGGGGTGGGGGTGGGGGGAGAGAAATGTAGCAGAAAAAGCCATGTCACTAAAAGAAAGCCAGGCAAATGACAGGTTGACTGGAGGAGGGGAGCAAGTTCAGAGAAAACAGGAATATTGATTGAGAGGACGTATAAAAGGAAAACACCTGTTTTGTTTCTCAGTGAGAAAATGTAAGCAGTATTAAATGGCAGGGTGGCAATTAAAGTAAATCAGCAATGGATGTTGATGAAAGAAAGGAGATTTTTCTTTGATTATTTCTTTAAAAATCAGCACACAGAGACTTCAAGTGAACCATAAATTTCTCTTCTATCTGAAGATTATATACTAATTTATTTGAATATATAGCCAGACACACTTTACAGAGAATTAAAGCAACACAAATCTATCTTTCTAATTTAATACAGTAAGGAGAATGCCTAGGTAGCAGAAAGCCTGTTGAGATGCTGGACCTTCTAGAAAAAAAAAATACAGCCTTCCAAAGCTTTATTTTTATTTTGTATGTAGAGAAGGAACTTAATTGAAAGGAAAAACCTGGCATGAAAAAGACCAAGGAAATAATGAGTTACGGGATCCAATCTGGGTTGGTCACTGGAGACCAGAGGTTTTGTCTTCCGAGCTTTTGGACTAGTGTTGGAGCCCATCTTCAGGGAACTTCTCTGTAGCTAATAATGAGTTAAGTGGCTGGAACTTAGGTAGACTTCTCCACCTTGTGGCCCAAATCTAGCAACACACTTCGCATCGGATACAACACTGACTGTGCTTTTTCAAATGTAAATTGGTTATGGGAAAAAAAAGTCACGGGCTCTTTCAGAACATTGGTTGACCAAAGTTTATGCTACAATGAAAACCAGAAACTACATACAATTTGACTTGGCAGGTATTTTTAATGTATATAAACCGATGAAAATAAGAATCAAGGGGATGAGTAATAGTAAAGTGAGGCTACAGAGTTACAGCGTGAGCTCAGCCAAACCATCAGTCATACAGAAATATTAGAGAAAGCCTACATTATTATCCTGCAAATCACCTAAATACTGCTGGCCTTTTCTTATTTTAAGACCCTCTCTTTGGCAATCTTAAAGGGCAGATTTAATAATCTCCCAGCCACAGAGGTTTTGCCCATGTGAATATGTGATATAGGAAATCTGAAACATCATAGCACATGTCTTACTAACACTTATATTCAATCAAGATTTATATAGCTTCAAATGATGAAAATCCCTGTCCAGGCAGATAAATTTTATATTTATATAAACTAATAATATTCCCCTCCTATTACAGTAAGAATTATAGTTTAGCAAAAAAAAAAAAATCTTTGGAATCTATACTTAAGCCTTGTAAATGCATTTAGGCATTTCCCTTGATATCCACATTAGAGAAGAAGCAGATATATCTTAGAAGTTATTAGTGTTTTTCAACCTTGGCAACTTCAAGATGTGTGGGCTTCAACTCCCAGAATTCCCCAGCCAGTCCAGCCATTCCCAATGCTGGCTGGGGAATTCTGGAAGTTGAAGTCCACACATCTTCAAGCTGTCAGGGTTGAGAAACACTGCATTAAAATTTACAAGCATTCAAAACAAAAAATGTGATGTTCTGCTAATGCTTGAATCTTTTTTCCCAGTTTTATGCTTGCTCAGACATACAAGAATAGGAGTAAATTTAAAATAAACTGTATAAGGTACTGGTAGTCAGAAATGAAAATTTGGAACTTGAATAGTTCTTTCATTATAGATTGGCCTATTGGCATTATTTCAATTTACAAAGAACTGAGGTTGAAAGGTTCAGACTATGTGGAGGTAGAATAGAAATAAGTATGATTTTCATATACAATTGCTTTGCTTTTTAATGTATGAATTAATCATGCTCAATTTTTCTCTGACATTGTTTGGAAAGGGAAAGAAATTCACTGAATTATATCAGCCATTCTGAGGAAGTGGATTTAGGAGAAATTGGGTAAGTAGATAAGAGAAGTGCTTTGAAATGAGATAATAAATCTTATACAATATTACCATTCAATCTGACTGTCCTAAATCCAGCTCAGCTTCTGAGGACTCTGTCCCTGTAATTTTCTTGGCAACAATATGCAAGTTATTTTCCATTGCCTTCTTTCAGGATAATTTTTGACTTCTCAGTCTAATCTAAACCCTTGGGATTTATGGTGGACCTCCCTGCTTAGCTTTGTTTAAGCTCAGACACTATTAATTGGGGCCATGTTAAAGTTGGACAAACCAATTATCTTCTATTGTTCAAAACTATTAGTTCTTTCTTTGTTAAACCCAAATTATTCAAAAACAGTGATGAGTGAGAAAAAGTTCAAAGAATGGTATTCAGGGAAATCCTGGAATGCAACTAAGAAAAACATGGATTCTCAAGAGAGAAACAAATCTTTATATTGAGTCAGAACCACAAATATTTATGCCTTGTTTCTCAATGTGTTGCCCACAGAGACTTTGGCTGATACAGATTTTTAAATCATGCTGTAAAAAACAAACAAAAAAAGCACATACAGGAAAATAACATGCTGGAAAGCGAAGTCTCAGTTTTAAGCATAATCTTTATTTCCAAGAATGCATAAATCCTTGTCAGGTGCAAAGAATCAGGACCATTCATATTTCACTATCCACAAGAATCTGGTAAACTAAAGTTCAGCACTAAATTGGCACTGATAAAAATCAATGAAATTAGGAGGCGATGGATTTAGAATGCTTGTGGCAACTCAAGGACTCTAAACTTATGACATGCTTACCTCCACTCCCCAGCTCTGCCTTCTTTTCTCCAACAACCCTGGAGAGATTCTTAGAAAATGAAAATGATGGGGCTGTAGCTCCATGTTTTCTCTAGGGGCATGGGCTGTAGCTCCATGCTTTATCTTTTTTGCCCAGAAAAAAGAAAGAGGTCAACTGAAGTGACAGGGAATATCCTTGAAGGCTAAAAAAAGGAGCTGGAAAGCATCTCCATTGGTCTCCTGTCAATATTATGTGACTGGCCTCATCCACCATAGCAGCCAATGTGTGACAACCCTCATAACATGTACACAATTTTCCAAAACTAACTTTTTCAGATGCGAGGCACTCCCTGTCTCCCTTTTTAATTAAAAAAATTGAAATTTCACAAGATTGTTGAATTTTGGAAAGGCCTTAAAACTTTTTAAAAACTAAACATTCAAAAAACATTTAGTAATAAAAAATCTTATAATTGCTTTTGCAGAATTGCCCATAGATGCTGCTTAGCAGTGTTATGAGCACATTTCAGGAAAGTTCACAAGGATGCTACATAAAATTAATAATTCTCTAAAAGGTAAAGAAACAGTGTTGTTCAGAAGTAGTATTTTATTAATGGGGGAATTATGATTTTTGTCTAGAGAAAGGAGCGTATTAACAGCTTATGGATGGCTTTTAAGGCTGAACTTACTCTCCAAATCAAATAATTTCATATACGTTTAAAAAAACAGAATTACTGATAAGATTATAAAAAGGCAAATATATAGAGAGGTAGTGCTCAAGATATAATTGCAATTGGGACCAGAATTTTATTTTATTATTTATTTATTAAATTGATTTGCTGCCCATGTCCATCATTAACTGATGTGGTTGTAAAGCACGATGTCACATGACCACATTGCTTAGTGATGGCAATTCCAGCAGTCCTGGTTGCCATCATTAACCAAATATTATTTGGTTGGCTAGTTGTTAGCCAAAGACCTACCCCAATTCAAACCATTCCCAACATAGTCTCTCCAGCCCCAAACTTTGGTAAGAGACTCTCTCCTTTTCAACTGCCCCCATCAACTTGTCTTCCCTCACTTCTCTTTCTTTTGGGCCGCCTCCATCTTTACTAGCCTTGCTGCCCTGTACTTGCTGGCGCTGTCATCCCTGTGAGAAGTTCAAATGGAATTTGGACAAGGGGCCAACACAGCCTCAAGAAACAGTCCTGGCGTGGACAGCAGCGGCCTTGGGGAGAGGCAGGATGCCTTATCAGCAATAGCAGGAAGAAGAGGGTAACGGTCAGTTGCGGTGGCAAGGCCAGCAGAGGCAAGAAGGCCAGTGAGTGTAGGACAGCCAAAATGGCAGAGAAGGGGGAGGGGGAGGCAGATAGAGGGAATTGAAGCAACCCTACCGTAATATATACAGGCAGGCTGCAATGTGCCCAAAATTTAATCACATGACAATAGAGGGTGCTGCAATGACCATAATTTCAGGGACCAGGTTTAACTGCCATTTGTTCAGCGTCACACTAATGTTAAACAATTGCTGAACAAATGGTTGTACTTTGAATAATACCTGGCTATAAAAGGGGGGAGGGCAGAAAGAGAGAGGAATTGTTTGGAAAGTCTCTCAGGTCTAAAGGCTTCACATCACTCACCTGGACCAAAACAGACACAAAGTCCTTCAAAGCAGAGAGTCGCTCTCCCTCAAGGTTGGGGAATACTGCAGCCTCTATCCTTAAGGTGTAGAGCACTGCAGATTCTAAATCAGCCATGTATATCTTTCTCCTGTGTCACAAACATTAACCAAAAAAGGGGAAAATTTATTGATAACTGACACAACATAATTCTAGGGTGTAATCTAACACCTCCTTTGGCATCATCTGACCCACCAGTTTGTCAGCAGTGGTCAGAGATATATAAAGGTAGCTTGAGCTGTGGCTATAGAACTAGTAAGGATTTTCTTTGGAAAAAGAAATGAGACTTTAATTGCCCTCCATTATCTCTCTTGAGATTAATTTCTATAAATTTGCACTGACACCCATATTCTTTGCTAAATCCCAAAAATCCATGGAAAAGAGTTCCATGATTTAATTTCCCTTCTGACCACACACTTGATCACAACTTGAACTAGGCCTCTATTTCTTTTAATGCTTAAGTGTCTTGTCTTCATGCTTTGTATCAATCACTGTTTTATTCCTCCCCAAACGATTTGCTGTTTTTAAAGATTTCTTGCCAGAGTATCTTTAATTGGAGCGGGTCTCAGTGAAATCCATTATGAATATGTATCTTATTCTATGACATCAGATAAACCAGCTTGATTTCCAAGTAATATGAAAATTACTTTGAACAAAAGAAAGAAGAGCTAACTACTTTCCCCAGACAGAACCACTTTAATGTGTATGTACAAATGTGCTTTGAGAATGAGTAGTATGACATAATAAGTTATTTTCTTAAGAATCAGTTCTCTTCATCTTTCAGTTTTTATGTGCGTACTTTTATAGAGCTGGATTCAATCATGTATTCTGTCATCTCTGCCCAAATATACTCTGAAATGCAGGAATGATTTTTCCACGGATTATCTGTCCAAATTGAAATTTCACCAAAATCCTACTAAATCGGAACTGAGCAGAAGAGTGATTTGGGCATTGAGACATTCTTCGCAAAATTCTGAAATGATAGATCCTGTGCTATTTGTGAGAACATTTATTGTACGTTTGTTGATTTTGGAGAAACTGATAAAATAAATGGGTCTGAATTATGGAATGAAAATGGACTTGAAGGTTAGAAACTAATCAGAATAGGAAAAAAATGTGAATAAATTGGGAATTTATTATGCCAAGAGAAAAGTTAAGTTGAATGCAGTAGGAAAGGGGTATTTAAGAAATATGGTGGTAAAACAAGAAAAAGAATCAAGAATGAGTGAGTGCCAAATGAACGATGACTATGGAAATGAGTGATCAGTATGAAAGTACATTGAAATGGTTTGATCGTATAGGAAGAATGAATAAGAATTAAATCATAAAGCAAATCTATGAAAGACATAGAGGAAGAATGGTAGGAGATGCTGAGGTCCTTAGAGAGAGGTGAGAAATTTAAAGAAGAGTCAGTGTATCAATCTCTGAAAGGACATAATGGAAGCAAAGACAGTTGCCACCGTAGAAAAGAATAGAGAGGATGTTGTCATGAATTAGACTGAGCTTTATTTTGTTTTCTTTTTCTAAATTCACAATTTAATTTATTTGGCTTACAATTCTTACTCCCTTTCTACATTCCGCATTATGTTGCTTACCATGAAAGGGAACAGGTGATGAACATGCATGTGAGTATAGCCGTGATGTGCAGCTACCTGGCTTCAAAGCCAAAAAAAAAAAAAAAAGGTATTTCACAAGGGACATGGGAAATTTCACTGCAACTTCTCATGACCTCTTTTAAAATGCTGCACCTTTTCCTGGGCTGGCACAGCAACTATAGAATCCCAAGAAAATATGCACTGGCGTTAATGAGATGCCAAAAGGATGCAGCACACTTGTCATAACATGCTGCATAGCTTAAACATAAATTTTCCTGGGATGTGTGCCTTTTGTGCCAACACAGGAAAAGGTGTAGCTTTTTGAAGGTGGTGTTGAAAGGTGCAGAGAATATTCCAATGTTATCTCTAAAGTAACAGTTCCACTTCGGATGCAAAGCACTGTACATCATGATGTATAGCTCTTGCATCTGCTAGCCCCCTTTTTGTTTATAAGCTTGTTCAGGACTGACTGGATACCCTGCTCCTCATAACTATGAATGGTGAGACTAACCAGTTTTAGCTTTGAGAACATCTGAAACAGCACTAGGAAAGAAGAAACATTAAACCATTCGGGGAAGCTGGCACTCACTTGTCTGCCATCTTCCAAACTGTAAGAACAGTTGTTGTCTGTGCAGTGGGGGACACCGTTGGTATGAAAACATCTCGTCTAAAGACCCCAGATAAGTTCTGCAGGAAATTAGTATACTGGGATCTCGGCTCCTCCAGCCTGGAAGGAAACATGAAAGGAGACAAACTTTAATGATGTGTATTTGTGTCTTTTCTAGTTACTATCTTTAAGTTTCAGTGTGACTATAACTTACATAGCAACAGATATATTACAAAAGAGAAAACTGAACTGTCAATTCTCTTTAAGCATCAAAATATACAAATGAGTCTATACCATTACTAAAAAGAGATGTAATATTTTGCACTAGTGAATTTCAAATACATATGCCATAGATCTTTTGCTGTTCTACCTGTTACCCAGAATGACCAAATACACCTTATTACCAGAGACGCTATATACTGGATTCAATTTGTATGAAAGATGAAGTATAAAAAACAAATTAAGAAGGAAAAAGATAGGGGGAAGGGAAGGTGCTAAAAAATAAAGAAAAACGAAAAGAAAGAATAGCTTCCAACTTTCTTCAATACAGTTAGAAATATAAAATATATTAACCTCTTGATTTAAAATTCAATAATAGTATTTCTATAAACATAAACATTTCTAATTGTCAAATCCCAAAATTAATGTAAAAAAGTCCAAAATTAGTTTCCATGTAAAAACAAAATTAGACAAAGACTTTTCTTTAATCAATGTAGTTTAGTTTAGTTTAGTTTATTTGATTTGTATACCGCCCTACTCCCGAAGGACTCAGGGCGGTGAACAGCCAGACAATAAAATACATAAATACAAAAAATTTAAAAACCAGTTAAAATCAAATTAAATCATTTTGGCCCAGACAAATTAAAACACCCCAAAAATTTAAAAACAGATTAAAATTTACATATTAAAAGAGGGAGGAGATTAGGCCAGGCCTGCTTGATGGAATAAAAAAGTCTTCACAGCGCGGCGGAAGGTGCGCAGATCCGGGATCCTCCGTATCTCTGGGGGGAGCTCATTCCAGACGGTAGGTGCCCCCACAGAGAAGGCTCTCCCCCTAGGGGTTGCCAGCCGACATTGTTTGGCTGACGGCACCCGGAGGAGTTCCTCTCTATGAGAGCGTACTGGCCGGTGGGAGGCTATTGGTAGTAGAAGGCGGTCCCGTTAATTTTATCATTTCAGCTGGTTCCACTAACTTCACCATCCATTCTTTCATTGTGGGAATCTGTAAGACTTTTCATCTTTGTGCATACAGCAATGCACAATGTCTTGCTGCAATTATTCTATATTATATATAGAAACAAAGTCCCATATTTTTCTTCAGGTGCTTAACTGGCTAGTCTAGTCTTCTCTATATTTTAGTCAGTTATTTATTAATTTTTAATAGATAGCTCTCCTCACCTGTATCACTTCCATGTGCTAATTCCAACTGATTAAAAATTTCAGAAAAAACACACTAATAAGCTGTCCCTAAGCAGTACACTTTTTCTGTATTTACAGCTGTTATACATAACTATGTTTAATATCTTGGTAATCTGATTTCCAGAGACAAGATCCCATGTAACTTTGCATGAAATGAACTTGGTCTTAATCATCTTTCTTTTCTGGTGTTAAACTCAGATCTGAGTTAGGTCCAGGCTATTGTGAGTAATCTATCTCTAGATCTTATAATTAAAGAGGAAAGGCATATTATGAATGGAATAGTAAATTAAAATTATTATTATTATTATATCACCATTCTGCAAAACAGGCAATATAATATTTGCAAACACTTAAAATAAATGGGTTTTGGAAACAAGCTATTATAGGATAGGGCAAGCCAAGCAGATTCATCCCAAATTAGAACAATTCACTTTCACTTTATTGCCTTTGCCACATAGTTAATTTAGAAGAGAAAACAATGAAATATCCTTCATGTAAACTGCCAGATCCACCTCCCCTCCCCACCACAATTACAAATTAAAGAACAGTCCTGCACTCCCTATGTCTGCAACATAATTATGAAGCTAGTCAGTATATTATTATTCCTACTGATACCACATCTACAGATGAAACAATCCACATTTCATTTCTCTTAATAGCAATAGCTCTTAGACTTATATACCGCTTCACAGTGCTTTACAGCCCTCTCTAAGCAGTTTACAGAATCAGCATATTGCTCCCAACATGTTCAGCAAATGGATTGTACCTAGCAAATATCAGAGAAATACAGACTGTATTCTTGAGCTTCAGATTGGTGTGATGACACTGTTTTATAAATTAGAATCTGGTCAGGGGAAATTAAAGAAAGAGATGTCAGCAAAGATTGTGAATATTATTACTAACTGACTTCAATAGCCCAAATGGGTCCATGGGTTTCTTTTCCATTCTCCTTGATCTCTTTCTCTCCCTCTCCCTCCCCCACTCCCTCTGTCATTCATCTGATTCCCTTTGAAATCAGTTATAAACTATAGAGCAACGGTCACCAACTGGTGGTCCGTGGACCACTGGTGGTCCGTGAGAAAATTTTGTGATCCACAGAAAAATTATTTGCATTTTTTATATTGCACTAAATCAGGGTTCCTCAAACTATGGCCCCTGGGCTGGATACATGCAATGAACGTTTGTGCTGCTGCAGAGAGTCTCCCCCTTTGGTGTCTTTTTGCGCAGATCAGAGGGGGGCAGAAATTCCGACTTGGGGTCTGCTTCAGCCTCCTGGTGCAGGGCTTTGGGTGAAGGCTGGAGGAAAGTGCTGCTGATGGCGAAGACCCGGAGGGCCTTGTTCCAGTGGGACTGCATCATGGCCCACTGGAACAAGTGGTGGGACCATCTCAGCCCGCTGAGCCTCCAGGCGCCAATACCTGGCCTTGCACACCACAGGTCTTCCCTCTGCTTGGAAAGCCTATGCTCATAGTCCTCAGTGAGGTGCTTCTGTTGAACCTCCTTCTCGGTCAGATCCAATTTGAACTGAGCCAGCTGTTTTGCCAACTCTTTCTCGTGGTGGCTGCTTAGCTCCAAAAACTGCTTCCTGTTGGGGCCCTAAGGAGCCTGGGCGGGGAGGCGAGGAGTGGCTGGCAGGGGAGGGGCAAGTAGAGGCTGACGAGGTGCCCCTTAATGTGAGTGACATTCAGTTGGCCATGCCCAGTCACATGACCACCTAGCCACGCCCACCCAGTCAGTCATTAGGCAGATCATATTAGTGGTCTGCAGAATTTAAAATTATGAATTTAGTGGTCCCTGAGGTCCGAAAGATTGGTGACCCCTGCTATAGAGAGATTCAAACAGAGACAAGCCTAATCTCAGCCACCCCTTTATCTATAAACCAGGTGGGTTAAAATATAAACAGAGAATTTTGAATAACCTTTCTGGACAAAGCCAATTTCCCTCACATCCCAAAGCAGCACCCAACTAAGTAAGAGAAAGCTGCTTGCCAGTGCAGCAAGCAGTGGTACCAGCAAAAAAAAAAAAAAAAATCCCTCAGGGAAGCACAAGCAGGAACAGTCACTTTATACTCTGTTTTCTCGGCCTGATGCTCTCTGCGAGCAGATGGCCAAGAGTCGGCATCATCACAAATAATTCTCTCCTCTGCCAGTTCTGCAGCAAGGAAAACAATGGCTCTCCTGTTGGGTGAAGCTGGCAGGAAAGAAGCAAGATGACCGCCTCTAGGCCAGCCAGCTACCTCACTCCAGTTAAGTTCCTGCAGAAGAAAGCATATAGATTTCACAGGCGCCAATTATTCCCCTCTGGCCCAGGAGTGAGTAGTGCTGTCACATCTGTAAACCTCTTGCTAAGGAAATCAACAGTGCCAACATGCCCCTTTGCCCACCACACTAATGCCTTCACTGCCAGGTGGACATCAATCATCTGCTAAGAGCGATGTAGGGGAGGGGGAGGAGGGAGACCATCTGCTTGTTGTTTAATGCACTATTCAATAGCAGGAATTCACCAGAGGGTCCAAGCACAGGTTCCATTGTTCTCTGCCAGCATCTCAGAACCAGCCATTGTCTGGCTTCTAATGAACTTTTTTGCAATTAGAAATGCATGTGGAGGAGACGAGCAGCTGGGTGGATGCGAGGTGGTAGGTCAGAATACAGTTGATCACTTGCCAGGTTTTCAGAAGACCATGCTCAATTATCTTTGTTTCCAAATAATGTGAAATAAAACTTCCCTTCTGCAAACTAGGCAGAGAATCACAAGTTGCAAGGCTGATCACAGAAGGTAGCACTGGATGAATATTTTTCAGTTCTTTGGTAATTTTGCCAGAGAAAAGCACAAGGTACTTTGGTGCTATTTTAATACTGCATCTATGTAAAGCATTGGAAGACATGATAAAGAATGTGAAAAGGCTTGGGGTAATGCCCAGTAGCAATAATAGACTAGAAGGGCATCAATACTGTACACTGTGCCTGAATCCCGGTGAAATTAAGATAGTACCAGTAAATGGTTTCTAAATCAAGGAAATGGATAATTGTGAATGGATCTGAAATCCTTCTGAAGCATCAGGTACATGGCCTGGAGATGCCCACTTTAATGCCAAAGAGTGTTTATGCCAGCCGCATACATATATTGATGGACTAGGATAGCTTTGTTACAGTGATATAAGCATGAATAATTTTCAGTCACTAATTCTACTGGGTTCAATGTGGAATTACCTTCCTGAATAATAAAAGAGTCATTGCCCTATAAAACCATAGTCGGCAGCATCTTAAGGGGAGCAAGGAGGGAACTCAATGCTGTCAAAAGTGATGCTATGCAAATCCTATTCACCATAGATCTCTTCATTGTACTTATGTCTAAAAGGGGCACAGGTTACAGTGATGAAAGCACCAAAGTTCACAGCTATTTCCATAGCTGAAAGTCCTGCACAAACTATGCATTTGCTACTGCATGAAGTTGAAGGATTTAATTCTCATTCCTGAGCCTCTAAAAGCCTGGTTCAAAAAACCTAACAGCACACTTTTTTTTTGACATAAATGTTGTTCACTGCAATAGTCAGTGGAGGCCTTCCCAGTTGTGTCATGTTCTCAGAGAGTTTTCAAAGTAACGGGGAAATCTGGAAAGAAGCTCTAAGTATTTAATCATTGCAGTTTAAACCCAGAAGAACAAATACGCAAGAATATGGGAAAGAGAAAATATTTTAAAACATGGCCCATTTCCCATTCCTTTCATTGGCCCACTTGAAATAAGAAGACTGGTGCTTCATCACCAGCCAGGACACTTACAGGTTGAGCCAACAGCTATGTTATGTCTTTCTATGTGCTGCAATTCTGCAGATGCTAATTAAAAGCTGTTGGCTTCCCGATGAATGGAATGCAACAAACTACAATGAGATCTGAAAGGCCTTATATCAATATCACATTCTAGTTTGAGAGAGGAATCTAATGACTTCAGTTGTTCAGCTTTGCTTACAGTTGCTGAGTATATCAAAAGGTACAATTATGATATACATTAAGTTGTGCCTCAAAATTCAGCTTCCAAGCTACTATGCCAAGAGATAGTAGTTCAAATCTGAATGCTCCACAACTAGGGAATCACCTTTCTTCTCAAGAAAATTCACAATGAATTAATAATGTACTTGTGTTGACGTATTACACTGCAGCATTAGAAGTGACAACTGTTTACTTTAGATAGTAAGTACAACTAGTGCTGGCTTATGAAATGTTATCTTCAAAGGAAATCTAACATGTGCAGCTAACCACAAAAAAGTCAGTGTCTATAAATCATTAAGGGGAAGAAGAAATGTACAAGACAAGAAACTGTGTAGATCAGATGGCATAACTCCAATATATACGCACTAGGTCTGGTGTCATGATATAAAAGGATACAGGAGTTTACCACAAATAGGTGGGGCCACACATTGCTCAAGTCTGGTTTGGGGGAGACTTAGATTAAACTACAGGACCACAGTCAAAACTTTATCATAGTAATTGGAGGCACAGTTCCTCACATCTATACAGAACCAGGTTTGATATTGCTGCCTTAGAGGATTCTAATTATGGTGTGTGTATGATGCAATAATAGCTTGTCTCTCTGGAATAACAGCACTTGCAATGCTTTTGTAAGAAATTAACAAGACATATCCCATATCCACACACCCCATACACAAATCCTTTATATCCCAGGAGATCTCTTTTGGAGCAACACCCAAAAGAAAAATCCAGGGTTTTTGCTTCACGCACAAGAACCTCCCATCAGTGGATTCCGTCATTCCGAACCCAGCTAGCACATACACACTTCCACACCCAAGCAGTTGGCTGAAAACAGGTTTTGACAATGCAGCTGTCTGAATTATAATAAACAGGCTGATCTCTTACTACAACGATCACAAATGTTCTGTAGAAATCTAACCTGTTGCAGTTTTCTGCAGATGCCTGAATCATAGGATTGGAAGGAGGTCTTTTAGTCCAAACTTCTGCCTAAGGCAGGTCTCCTTATATCAACCTGGGCAAATAGAAGTCCAATCTTTTCTTGAAAACCTCCAGCATCCATAACTCCAGGAGGAAAGCTGTTCCATTGGTTAATTGCTCTCACTATCAGGAAATTTCTCCTTAGTTCCAGATATGATATCTCTTTAAACCCATTGCTTCATGTTCTGCCCTCAGGAACTTTGGAAAATAAGTCAATCTCCTCATCTCTGTGACTGGTCCTCAAGACAGCTGTCATATTTCATCTAATACTTCTTTTTGTTAGACTAAACATACATTTAGTCATATCAGTGGCAAAATGTAAAATTTGTTACTACCGGTTCTGTGGGTGTGGCTTGGTGGGGGAGGGGTAATGTGACTGGGTGGGCGTGGACAACTTTTTATTTATTTATTTACTTTTAAAAGCATTTTTTCTACAACCTCTTCGGCTGAAGGGGTTGTAAAAAATGCTTTTAAAAAGCTCTGACGATCCCAGCTGAGCTGCCTGATCGCCAGAGGCTTTTGTTTTCTTTTAAAAGCATTTTTTTTTGCTTTTAAAAGAAAAAAAAAGCCTCTGACGATCAGACAACTCAGCTGGAATAGTCAGTGCCTTTTAAAAGCATTTTTTAAATATTTTTTAAAAAGCATTTTTTTAAAAGCATTTTTTCAGCCGAAGAGATTATAGAAAAAATGCTTTTAAAAGGCTCTGATGATCCCAGCTGAGCTGTGCAATCATCAGAGGCTTTTTTTTTTTTTACTTTTAAAAGCATTTTTCCGGCGGAAGGAAAAATACTTTTAAAAGTAAAAAAAAAGCCTCTGATGATTGTGTGGCTCATCTGGGCATGGGGGGTGGGGGGACAGGGATTTTTGCTACCGGTTCTCCGAACCACCCTCCGTCATCGCTACCGGATCAGGCGATCCGGTCTGAACCGAGAGCATTTCACCCGAGTCATACCCTAAACTTACCTTAACCATTCATCATATGGTTTAGCCTCCAGACCCTTTATCATCTCTACTGCTCTTCTCTGCACTTTTTCTAGTATCTTAGCATTTTATTTTTCTATTGTGGCTATCAGAACTTGACACAGTATTCCAAGTATAGCCTCACTAGTGCAATATAGAGCGGTATTATCATTTCTCGTGATCTTGATGCTATCCCTATTGATGCAGCCTAGGAATGTATTTTTTTTTTTTTTGACAACTGCAGCACACTGCTGGCTCATACTTAAGTGGTGGTCCACTAGGACACCTCATTCTCTCTGTTGCTATTGTTGAACCAGGTGCTACCAGTACCTATTCTATAGCCATGCATTTGGTTTTTCCTGACTAAATGCAGGATTTTACTGTGTTTCCCTGAAAATAAGACCATGACTTATATTTTTTTGAACCCCAAAATAAGCGTTTGGCCTTATTTTCGGGGAGGTCTTATTATTTTGGGGCACGTGGAGCAAGATGCGGCTCCTCCTACCATCTTACCTGATTTCCAGCTCTGCGTTTAAATATTTTCAGGGAGGGCTTATTTTCGGGGGGAGGCTTATTTTAGCGCATGTGCTCAAAAGCCGATTGGGCTTATTATCAGGGGATGTCTTACTTTTGGGGAAACAGGGTACTTTTCTAACCACTGAACCACATCTTATTGGATAGGACCTATTCCTGTAGCCTGTCAAGATCCTTCTGATTCTTGAATATATCTTCCAAAATCTGAGCAATTCCCCCATTTTTGGTGTCATCTGTAAAATTGATAAGCTCCCCTTCTAAAGAATAAAAGAAATTCTAAGAATAAAAGAAAATAAAAATAAATTCTAAAAAATATCCCTCACACAGGAACTGGTCCAAGAATCCCAAAAATATAAATATTCTGCAAATTTCTTACATGAATAATTATGAAACAAAATTTAAGAATAGAGACTCAATTTTTGTAACATATTTAAAAGAAATTATGAATTGGATAGAAAGTCCTCACAAAAAATTATCTGAGATGCCACAGGAACCTAAATTCTTGGACTCAAGGAGAATGACAGAGAATTTATGCATTTTAGCAACAGTACTAGATAAAACAGAAAAGGGAGGCTTCTATGACTATGATAACATCTCACCCAGGGATGCTTCTGCAAGAACCATTATTGGTCACAAGGAGGCCAGATGGAAAGGTAGTGACGTTGAACTGCTTCACTAGCTCTTCATTGCTCTGCAGGACTCGCCTTACTGCAATATTCTCAAATTGAAACATATCCAGTGATACCTAAAAGCAAACAAGGCATGAGTCAATATTGCTAAGCTGAATGCAAGAAATTACCTTCTTCCTCCTCTATTCAAAAATTTAATCTTCTGAAAGACTCTCTTGCAGCTCTCACTCATTCTCATGATCCACTACCAATGAAATCTTGCTGATCCTTTTCAGGCTATTCACATCTAAACAGTGTCACGTTGCATATTTGTGGATGAATCAGAGGCACATGCATTCTTTGGAACATTCCATTATTATTTCTTTAGCAATGATATATCCATTGCCAAAGTCTCTCTTGAATCCCAAACTGGAAAAGAGGTAGGTAATACTATTACATACAGTATACGCAGTGTAATGATTACACAATTAAAGATTCTTAGGGTAATCTTTGTGTTTATATTTATAACAGGCAGTAGGTACAACCTATTATTTCTTTTAAGACTTGTGGCAATTAACTACTTTCTTTGTTTCCTCTCTTATCCCAAAGTTCACTGAAGGCAATAAAGCAGTCAGAGGTACTCAATAGGCCATGAAGAGGAAACTCAGAAGAGAAAAAAACAAAGAACTGAGAATAACAAAGATCTTTTTTTCAGTGTGCAAACATATCTATAAAAATAGTTTATTTCTCCCCTCTTTTATGCAGGAATTCCTTTATACTGATTTGCATCAGACAGCATCATCAATTTAAAGCCAAACACTATAACTTTACCTTCAGATGTTAGGTCAGGGTTACAGCACAATAATGGTCATGATACACATAAGATTTTACTATCACTTTTGGTGAGCCACTTGGGGTCCTGATCTGTGGGAAAAGCATTCTGAATAGTACAATGCCTCCACTGCCAAAACTGAATCTGGTAGAAATCTTTCTGTTCAGACTTTGAGAGGTAAACAGGTATAGAAAACCAGAGGGTACATAAAAACACAGGCAACAAACTGGCTTGTCCATTAGTCAGTTCCCACTTCTCTTTCCAGGAACAAATGATTCTTCCATCTTTAGAAAAACTGGCAGCTAAAAAGAGACATTGGGAGGGAAATAACTAAAATGCTTGGAGCTGAAATCAGCAGCTGCTCATCCATACTTTTTCATGCATGGAGAAATCTTCTGTGTTGCCACCACATGTCAGTGTTGCTAGAATCAGAATTTACATCCTTTCACATGGACATTAGGTTTTAAATTAAAGATCTTTTTGATGTTCCCTGCTTAATTTGAAATCAGAACTTCACGCTTAGTCTGTCAAAAAAGATTAAAACAAAAGTCTGAGCAAAATCACAAAATCCTATTGTCAGTGTTATCCATGTTTACTTTAACTGGAAATACAGTTTATAAAAAGAGATTATATTCTAATTTACCATACAAATGTAACTGTTGTGGAGAAACAAAAGGGATGTCCCTGTCATCTTGAATGAAAAAAGCTAACCAGCAGAAGTATTATCCTGGTTTCCTCCTTTCATTGGATTCCTGTGGGTTGTGGGGGCGGATTATGTAAAAGAAATTGGAAGTTAAATATTTTGTTTAGTCGTATTGAGAAAACATGTTCTGTGAACTATACCATTTGCTTCCTTCAATTTAACCTTGTCAAGAGATATCTGGGCACATATGCATAGCAGTTATTTTTAATAAAATAAGCACCAGCTAGGGAAAAGGAAGCACCCCAAAGCTGTAAAACAAACATCTCCTGAACAACTCAGAAATATTAACTTGACTAACACAGGACAAATAGAAGAGAACGTATGTAGTTCAAGGTGAAACGGTGGAGTCCTTGGAGCTCTCTGAGCTTGGTTGTTTGCTTGCAGACATTTCAGTAGCTAACTAGATAAAATCATTAGTGCTAGTGAGTGTGAGCTTTCTTCCCTATATTGATTAGTATTGGGGGAGTGAGGGGCAAAGGTTCTGCTTAGTAGTTCCTTGATTACGGTACTGTTTTTTGCGTGATTATTTGCCCGGTGTTAATCCCTGTTTATTTGGGAGCAGGCTGCTGGAGAGGAAGTGCTCTGCTCTTTTTATTTCCTTTTTTATTTTATTTTTATTGAAAAGTTTTAAAAATTTTTACACATATTTTCCCCTCCCTCCTCCCCTCTCCTGCCCCAATCCCCCCCCCCCAGACTTCCCAGAGCCAATACAGGGTATAGCATTTAACAAACATAAAAGAAACCATATGCTAACTATCTATAGATTTATTCCCCTCTTACACTTTAACTCCCCTTGTTCATATCTAAATATAACTATTTAAACCAATTATTGCTTGAAAATAATCAATCCACCTTCGTTCTTGTCCATTCTTCAATAATAAGCAAGTCTTCTTTCTTCCAGTATTACACAATCAGAGCCCAGTTACAATTAACCATCACATCTCCAACCCTTACATATATTAACACATTAACAAAATATTATAACCAATCTCAATTAAGTATATTGTAAAAATCTTATTTTTTCTTTTTACCCCATAAACTTATATTAATTCTTCCTGGAAACATTCCTTACTTAATAGCTTTCCATAAATTTATTCATCTTATTCTCTACAAATCCACTACGTATAATCAAATACCATCTTCACTATTTAATATCTATAAAAAATATTGTAAAAACCCTTCCCTCAACCCTTGCACCATTTAACCCACAAGTTTATATTTATTCTTCAACAAAACATTCTTTAATATAACATTAATGTAATTTAAAACAAAGTATAAAGGTTTAAGTAATATCCTTCTTCTGACCCATAAACTTATATTAAATGATCTACACTGTCCATAACTTTTACATCCACAATATTTTTCTTTTAACCCATCAGCTTATATAAATTCTTCAACAAAGCATTCCTTGAAATATACTTCAAGACAAAAGTGAAAGTTTGGTCAGTGGCCCATAACAATTCAAACATAACATTACTTAATATAGTTAAAAGTTAATATAACTTTTCAAAACAAATCATGTCCCTAAATATAAGTAAATCATTCATTTTCACTATAATATAACTTTTCAAAACAAATCATATCCCTAAATACAGGTATAATCATTCATTTTCACTATTACTATCCTCCCCAACAAGGAGGGTTATAATTTTTCCATCTCCATTTTTTCCTGACTTTTTTGCGAACCTTCTTCTTCAGTCTTATTCCTCCGCCTTCTTTTATTTTTATAAGTTCTTGAATTTTCAACTGAAGTTGCTGTACCTTACAATCTTGTTCTCTTCGCGAAGTAATTCCTTTCAGTAATCACACCTCTTTAACTACGATTGAGAGTCCATTTTTGTAAAAAAGTTGTAGAGTTCCACTTCGAATCCTCCTTATATTAAAAATCCCAACGCCTCCTGACAATTTTCCAGTTGACTGTATCAAGGCCTCTGGAGAAATCTCTCTCAGTATTTCCTGGTTATACTCCTTCAAACCTCTCAACCTTTCCTTCTTAATTTGAAAAACATCTATTCCGTTTTCCAAAGGCACATTAAACTGGGTTGTTTCTCCCATCTCTTCATTCAGCAGCTCACTATTATTTGGCATCTGAAATACCGATACAATATCTTCACTTGTATTCTTGTTGCAAATTTGAGTAAAATCCTTCTTGAAAAACCCTTCCATTCTTTCCACTAACGCAGAGGTATATGATTCTAAAATTTCTTTAAGGCGATCCACAGTCACTATTTGTGTATTTACTGATGTATATAATGGTAAGCCTTCATCACTTTCAAAAAAGCCAACCATTTTTTTTTCTTCCCAATAAAACTTTCACTTCATACTTTTCCAGCAACTAAATCAATTATTCCAATCCTTAAGTGGTACAAGTCTTTTTTTTAGAAATAGTTTTTAAGTCCTTCTCCTTTTAAGATAAAATCCTCTTCTTTTAAACAGGGGCTTTCAACACAACATAATACTTTGTATCTAACTTTCACTTCTTCACGCACCATTAGAGTCAAACGCCATCTTAGTTTCCCTTTCTCCCATAGAAATTCAGGGGGAAGTGATAGACTTTTCGGAGTTAAAGTTTAGTACTTGCAGTTTTAGTTTCTCCTGTATTTGCTCTGCCAGCTTTCAAGTCCAAAATCTTTTTTTAAAAATTGAGTTGCTGGGGTGGTCGCGGTGTCTAGTTTTGCTTGAAGCAGAAACATCCCGTGTCCGGAGCAATGACGGGCTTTCGGGGAGCTCTCACCCTTTAAGCCCCAGATTTAAAAAGAAACCTGGGGCTCTTGGGGAGCTCTACCCACACCTGTCGGCTCTCTTTCTCCCCTTCTCCAAGGGGGAAAGTTTTCAAGCCACTAGACAGTCAATTTTCGCTGTTCTAGCAGCTCTAACTGAATCCCGGGGCTGGGCTCACAAAGAAGTGTCTTTCAGCACCGGCAGAGCCACCGGAAGTCTGGTCTTTTTATTTCCTTATTAGCATTTTTATGGTCTCTTTTGAATGATGTGTAAACAGTGGAGGGCTTCAAAAATTTTAGCAAAGAGTTCTCTGCCCGGTTGCTGGGTAGGGTGGCCATGGTGGGCATGGCCTAGTTGGCCTCCTACACCACTAGAGGGGGGCATTTTTTCCCTTCCTGGGCTCTGGAGGCTTTCCTCGAGCCACTGGGAGGGCAAAAACGGGCTCCCCAGGCTGCAGAGGCTCTGGAGGCCAGAAATGGGCCCGTTTCCGGCCTTCCTGAACTTTCGGTAGGCCCATTTTTTGCCGTCCCCAAGGCTCCATACATGCCCTGTACTTACCTGCATCCAAAACGGGCCGCATGGGGACTCCTGGGAGGGGCAGGGCGGGTTGAGCAGGGCGGGGCGGGGCCAGCCAGGAGTGGGATTTCGGAGTTCTCTGAACTGCACAGAATCTTAGCTGCGAACCCTCAGCAGCCCACCCGTGTGTGTAAATGAATGGCGTGTAAAAACTACCAAGGAGAAAATCACACCCCCACTAACGCTGGCAGGCAAGCTACTGCATATAAACAGGGAGCAAACTCCACATTCACTAGCACTGATATTACCTAGTCAGGTACAGTAATGAAACATCTGCAAGCAACAATCAAACTCAGCATGCATCAAAGACTTCACAGGACAATTAACCAATAGAGATGGGGAAATAGTCCTAGAATAGTTATTGCTGACAGTATCGGGGATTAAATTAATATGTCAAACATATTCCCACAGAGTGTTTGACCCATGTAAAATATTCCAGGAAGGAACATGAAGGAAAAGCCAATATACAGCACTTTTTATTTATTTATACAAAAGTTACAGGTCTATAATAACATAATAATGTTTAATTAGCCTATTTATCTGTGCATCAGAGCGTGCTCTAAAAACTCACTTTGGGCAGGTTTCTTGGTCAGGTTGATTAAAGGTCATTCCAAAGTTACAGGGAATGAGCCATTAGTCACTTGACACCTGCAATGCCTTCAAGTGTGTCCTGAAATTTTAGTGCAAAATACAGCACACAGGGCATTAATAGACACCCAATACCAAAACCTCACTGTACTTGTGTAGAAAATCCTGTAATTGGTTGTCAATTATTTCCCAGGCACAATGTAGCAGTATCTTACAAGTCTGATTGTACTTTACTTCCCATCCTTATAGCCCAGTGAATCAGTTGTATTACCTGAGCCACATTAAAGATCCTCTTGCTTCCCAGGACATAGAGAAAGTTTCAGCCTATTTTGCATAAGTAACAGCTCTTGCATATTTCTGTCAAGGTCATCTCCCTTACACTTTACCCTGTGGCACGTTCTTGCTTTGGAATTACATTCAGATTCCACTCTTTTGGCTGTGTCCTTCCTCTTTATTCAGAACTTCTCAGTTTGAATTTGATCATGAATATAAGTGAGTCTCAATTAGTGCAGCTAATGAGTCCCAAAAATGATCACATTATTTGAATTTGCACTATCCAAAGTGATATTTCTATGGATAATGTGGAAATTAGTTCCAGCTTGATGGAAATAGGCAGTGAAGTATTTTAAACAACAATTAAATATTATAATAAAGGATAAAAAGAGTATACTCTTGATTAAAATTTATGGTTAACAAAATCACAGAGTAGTTACAGAAAGCAAAATAAAAACAAAAAAAATTCTATGAGTGTTTCAATACATCCTATTTTAGTGTTGCTACAACCACATTCATGCCTTCAATTACGTCAAATTTTTGCTCCAAGGTAATAACAAGTCTCTTTTTTTTTTTAAATTGTACTGTTTTCTTCTGACAGATTCTTTCTTTTCTCCATTTTCCACAAAGATTAGCAGCGTCTAAAACCCCAACTGCAAGTGCACTTGTGTAAGTCTCAATTACACAAGCAATAGCCTTGTGTTAACGTGGTCACATTAAACACAACCTGGTATTAATTTTCCCTAAACCAAATATCATAACATTTGAACTCCCACTGATAGCAATCTACCTGTATTTCAACTCTTTATTTTAATTTTATGTTAGAGGCCTCAAATGTTTTCTGTGTAGACAAGCAGGATATAAATTTAATAAACAATAATAATACTGACTGTGATGTTTATGTTGAACAATCAATTAAGATTCACCTCTCTGCTCAAAAAGGAATTGTCCTCATCAAATATCAGGGCCAAATAAGTCACGTTGTTCACCAAAAAGAAATCACGAAGTTCTGCCACGCTGAAAAAGAAGAAAAACATTATATATTGTTCCAGGTACAAATTAAAACTTCTTATGCAAATTTAGTTGCCCATGGCTTCCTGCTATAGGAGATCTTACCCAACCAATTTATGAACATTTCTTCCTGAATGTAGGGAACAGCAATACATTTTTAATCTAACAGGATTTTTTATCTTATATGGGAATATAGGAATGCAAATATCCACTCTTTGAAAAATCTGGCCTATTTCCTCTTTTCCAAATACGGCAGCTACATCTTTCCTTAGCACAGATATATCAGCGATAGGGAAAAGTTTCAGCTGTTACATCTGTACTTGTTAGAGAAGAATGGGTATTACAAGTGATATAGAGCAACTATCAAAAGTGACATTTTGTGCAAATTGTCCACCTCCAGAAAATCTAGCTAGGGCTTTCGTCATTGTTCCTTCATATAGCCCTCCTCCCATTGTACTGGTATCGCCCCCCAGCATTCATCACCCAGTACTGACTGACAGTGTGCCCAGGCTGGCTTATCTCATTTTAAGATTATTTTTTACATTGAAATGCAAAAACAGCATGTCCTGAAACAGGTGAGAGGCATGTTAGGGAACTGGGACAGAGAACCAAGATACAGTATTATTTCTGGTGGATTTTTTAAAGAAAAAACATATACAGCCAGGG
Organism: Arizona elegans; assembly: GCA_022577455.1. Lineage (NCBI taxonomy): Eukaryota > Metazoa > Chordata > Lepidosauria > Squamata > Colubridae > Arizona > Arizona elegans. The sequence goes on along the minus strand of JAKOOJ010000002.1, from coordinate 103,061,389 downwards.
CAAGGGAAAAAAGCACATCCTATCTTTGGGGGAAATCACTGTTTCTAAAAGTCCTTCCTTTGGCAATTAGGAGCCTTTTCTTTTTTTCTCCTTTTGACAATCATTGATTTAATGGCAGTTTGAAATTTGCTTTTGCTTGCTTTTATTTAATCCAACCTAGTTATTTGACACAACTAACGTAGCAAACCCTTTTGCATTACTAGTCTTTTGCATTTTAGTATTTAATGACTATGGGCCTCACAGGTTAAGGATTGATATTATAGTATAGTTAAGCCATGTCTGACAGATTGGATGCCAAATTGTGATTTTAATATAGATTTTATCTGTTATTTATCACTTTATTCTAGACTTTTTAACGATATTCTTTTGAGTGTTTTTATTTGTTCTGGTGTCTGGTCTTTGACTATAATAAACTTAATTTGATTTCATTTGACAAGATAATCATTGATTTAATGACAGTTTGAAGTTTGTTTTTGTTTGCTTTTGTTTGCATCCTGCCTTTTATTAGTTTAGTAATAAGTCAAGGAGGTGAATACATCCAATATACTTTCTTTCTATTTTCCACACAGCAACCACCCTGTGAGGTGTGTTGAGCTGAGAGAGAATGATTGGCCCAAAGTCACCCAGATGACTTTCATGCAGTGGTGAAATGTAAAATTTGTTACTACCGGTTCTGTGGGAGTGGCTTGGTGGTGGTGGTGGGGTAATATGACTGAGTGGGCGGGTGTGGCCAACTTTTTTTTTTTTTACTTTTAAAACCATTTTTTCTACAACCTCTTCGGCTGAAGAGGTTGTAAAAAAATGCTTTTAAAAGCCTCTGACGATCCCAGCTGAATTGCCTGATCAGCAGAGGCTTTTCTTTTTTTTAAAGCCTCTGACCATCCCAGCTGACTTGCCTGATCGGAAGACGCTTTGGTTTTACTTTTAAAAGCATTTTTTCCGCCAAAGAAATTGTAGAAAAATGCTTTTAAAAATAAAATAAAAAGCCTCTGATGATCGCGCAGCTCATCTGGGCATGGGGGTGGGGAGGGATTTTTGTTACCGGTTCTCCGAACCACCCGCCGCCATCACTACCAGACTGGGCAATCCGGTCCAAACCGGGAGCATTTCACCCCTGAGTCATACCCTAAACTTACCTTAACCATTCATTATATGGTTTAGCCCCCAGACCCTAAAAATGGGAATTGAATTCATGGTCTCCGGCTTTCCTGTCCTCTTAGTTATAATCATTGCACCACCACTGCAGTCATCTGATCACAATTCAGGCACATTGCAACTGGCTTGATTTTTTTTTGACAGTTGAAGTGTTTTGTAGTCACATGGTCTCAATTTGCAATCTTTCCAGCTGGCTTCCAACAAGCAAAAGTTAATTGGAGAAGCCGGATTCTCCTACCAATTGCGTGATTCACTTAATGGCTATGTGATTTGCTTAATGTGGCAATTTGTTTAATGTAAAAATGGTCATAAAATTGGGTCCGGTCAACATTGCTCACTTAATGGCCATATTGCTTAGTGACCAAAATTTCAATTTCAATTGTAGTCATAAGTAGAGGACTATCTGTAATGTTTTCCTAGAGGATAGAAGTAATAATGTTTTTTCATACATAATCAGTTTTATATAATTATAAATAATTGTTTTGAGGGTTTTTTAATGTTTATCTCTAATTCCAGAATCAGAGAAAAAGGAAGGCAAAGTTAGATAGCCCACAGCCAGCTGAACTCCAATCTCATATGTCTCCCATGTCTAGGTGACCAATTCAAGTCATTCTAGGCTTTACCTTACAGGAGCCTTATAATCACATTTTGATACATTTTTGTGTCAAACCTTTGCAAAGCAAAAAATGTCAGGCTTTAGTAAGATGTCTCCCTGCATTCTTCTAAATTTTGTCCACCAAGGTAAGAAAAAAACTCATCACACATTCCAAATGAACTACCAGCTCTAATGCATAAACATTATTTTTAAATGAAAAATTACAGTAATAGGTTTGATTACCAGATGTGTTGTCAGGTCTTCAAGATAGATTAGGTCAAGAAACAGAAAACCACAGGAAATACTCAAACTCTACTTTATAACATAAGAAGTTTGATAGGTGTGTAGAAGTCTCACGGAGATTTTAAAAAAATGATTCAGTAAATGAGCAGTTGTTACAACACGTATTCAAATACTATAAGCTATAACTTGTCTTTCAAATGTTTCTATAAGCACTGTTCTAACAACTATGCATCATTTACTGAGTCATTGTTTATAAACGTTATAAAATGAATACTATGTAATATTCTAAATATGCGAGCTGATGGTTATCTCCAAAACGTACCAAACACCAAATAATGAAATGTCAGTTCCGCTAATCACTCAATTCCTTACAAGAGAATATGAGTGTATTATGAATGGACATTTCTGCCCACAAAATAAAACCAGAAATTACAAATATAATTAGACTATTAATTGTCAGAGAAGTATAAAATTACAGAATCTTTGAATGGAAACTCACTCCTTTCTTCATTCCTGGAGCTTAACACAATGCAGAAACCATCCCTGATGATGAAATACTCAATTTACTTAAGAACATATTGGTTGGGGAAGATGGACATTTTAATTCAACATATTGAGGAGGGAGGTGTCAGTCTGAGGAAAGCTAAATTATACAATTCTGCAGAAGCAAACATGCCATTCGGGTAGGCCACAGAATGTTGCCCCAAGTATGGGTTCTGTATAACTAATCGAGTAACCAGTTACACAGGGGCAATTGACTACCCATTGTTGACAAGGCTTTTGTAGTTAAAGGCACACTTGTTTTATTTTATGAGACTATTTTATGAGTTCTCCCAAGCCCGGGGCTAGGGAGGCTAGTGCCTCCTTTCCTGAATATTAGTCACTGGTAAGATGGTTTGGGGTTTGCCATTTGTTCTTCCTTTCTTTTTTTTTCCTCTTGGAGCCTGGTTTTATGGTGTGTTTCTATTGTCTGTTTCTATGATATTTTTTTATATTGTTTCATGTATTGTGAGCCACCCAGAGTCATTTAGAATCAGGCAGATCAAACTGAATAAAGATTTTATCAAAGGCAATTATAACTTGGCTTGCAGAAGTAAGACATAATCTCCATTGTAAGACAAGCAACATTACAATATTCTTCCTACTTCCTTCACGAGGCAGAGAAGAATCTGGGTTGACACAATCAGAGGCATTTTGATAATCAGTGAAAAACATATTGACCTCTTTTTGGAATTCTTTGGCGTTCTCAATTACCCAAAATGTTTTGGGTTTCTTGGCCTTTTCTAAAGTCACCTTAAACATCTGACACACCCCTTTTTTCCAATTAGGGCTCTGATCTGTGTGGGATGATTTATTTTGGTAGCATGTGAGATTAAGGCTATTGTGTGATAGTTCACACACTCTTAAGTCTCCTTTCTTTGGTCTCGATACTAGATCTTTTCAATCTAGTAACCCTTATGTCCATATTTGCTCCCATAACTTGGTTAAAATCTTTACTGATTCGCAATATTTCTATATTTCTATCCATGCAACATAGTACAAGCTGATTTAATTAAAGATATACATTGTTTTCATTTTTTATGTTCTATTTTATTTATTAAATTTATATGTCATCCATGCCACTGTCAAGTGACATTATAGCTGAATTTAAAATGGTTTGCTGGCCCAAGCAAATTATCCAGGCTGATTTTTCAACATGGAAAGTGTGTATATATTTTAAGAGATAATACTCAGCAGTACAAATCACAAACCAATTATATCTGTTCACATTGATTCACTGTAGTCCCAGTCTCTACTTTCTTTTCTCTTTCTCTGTTATCCTTCTCATAAATGATTTTAGATTACAATCTCCTTTGGTGCAGGGATCTGATACCTTCAGTCTGCTAAATGTGTAGGACAGCACGATCCTATGTTATTAGATTGTTGTAATGAAACACTTTTAATATCTAATGCAATTTAAATGCTCAGTTTTCAGAGTCCAAAGCCCTTTTACCTATTCTGTTGAGTTGAAGGAAAAATGAGTAGCATGCATACTGATGCTTAAAAGGGATACTTTGTCTTGCAATCTCCTTTCAAATTACCTTGTCGGATGCAAAGATGGGCTGGGAGAAGGCCACATATCTCCATGACTCTCCATTAAAGTGATTATAGTCTTTCTTAGAGACTCAATGGTTTTTTCATAATCTGTACAGGAAAAAAAGCATATCATTGTGAAATTCCGGTCAACCAGTATGATTAGGTCAAGATAATTCAAGATAATTCAGGTTACCCCAGAAGATATCATGCATGAGAAAAGTCCCAGCAGCTTCTACCACCTGATTACTGGGAACTATTGCCGACACAATAGTTAAGCCAATGGCTTAAGTACAAGGATTCCTTTTTTTCTGATTAGTCTATCATCTTTATGCACGTAGAGAGAGAATGCAGGAAATGATCACATCATGCAAATAACTTTTATAAATTTTACAAGGTCAAACCTCTAAACATGGAACAACAGGAACTGAGCTATTTTTTCCTCCCCAAATACTTACAGGAAGGTGAATTCCAGTCACCTGTAGCTCATTTGTCCCAGCAAATCTCTATATACTTGCTGTACCCCCATAAAGTTCAATTTTCAGTTGAGAAGTGAGGGACAAAAATAAATGTGAAAAACTGAATCTAGCCACTCAAATGTAACCCTTCTGCCAAGGAGCCACTCCCAACTTAGTTCTTACATGGCTCATTCCAGAGTACAGTACTTCAAATTCAAACCTTTATTGTCAGAGTACAACATGTGTACAATGAGATTGGCTGAGCCTCCCTTCGTGCAACCCCCCAACCTAATACAACTCACAGTGAAAGACAGTAAAAGAAAAATCCCTAACCCAGTGAATCCTACTAACAAACACACAATCCTACTGCACCATGTGAATTTATTGCACATCTCACCAGCCCCGCAAGTCAATTGTGCTATGTTGTTGTAAAGTTATTTTCCATTGAGAAGCCTGACAGCCCACGGATAAAAACTGTTCTTCAGCCTATTTGTGCGGTTGCCTATGCTTCTATATCTCCTTCCCGATGGCAGGAGAATAAAGAAGCGTTGACCAGGGTGTGAGTCGTCCCTGAGGATTTTCCTCAACTTCCTGAAGGGGGATTCCCTCTACAGAGAGTCTGAGTAATTCTCTTAATTTAATTTAATTTAATTAATTCAATTTATATGCCGTCCCTCTCCGAAGACTCAGGGCGGCTTGAGCAAGAACTTCACAAATGTTACCTAACAAGTATCGCCAATAAAGAAAGAATAATTGTTTGATCCTCCTACAGTTCAAGAAGCTGCGGCAATCTTCATGCAGCAAGCATTAGCACTTTCCGCTTTGCTTTTAGATTTTGCTTCTTCTTTTGGGACTTTCTTTTGATTCTATGATATCCCTCCCCCACTACACTATGGCATGTCCATATTGCAGCCTAATGAACATGCTGAGAATTCTTTGTTACAGATTCTTAAGTTTCTTCCAAGAGAAACACTCTTTGGTTATCCGTAGAAACAGGAAGCTGCTATTAGATAAATATTTAGGTTCTAAGTAAGTCTTCATCCAGGTAAGCAGAAAATAAGCCAGCTCTAAGAGTTTATTTAGAAACGTAAAACCCAACCACAACTGGTTGTAGTTTAATTTTTTTCAAAGCAAAAAGAAAGCAAAGTGTTATTCTGAACAATGTTAAGCCTTAGATTAATAGACAAGAGAAAGTCAAGCCATATGTTCTTTTCTAAATAAGTTAATCAGGTTCTGATTTACCCATAACCCATATTATTTATCTGGATATAGAATTTTGGCACCCCAAAATGGAAGTCCCAATTTGCTGATTTGAGAAGGTCAGAAATATCTTTCAGGCCTTGCCCAAATGAAATATGTAACAGAGGTACAGGAAAGGAATGAGAGGTCTCAAAGAAACTGCATAAAAATAATAGTCATATTACATGGTGGATCATCTCTCTCTTTGATAAGCATGACTTTCTTTGGTGATAGAAAGAGACAATTTATTTAGCTGCCACTTTACTGGCAGCTGCATATGGTACATACTGTTGAGTTGTATGCCATCCTCAGGTTTTTGGGAGGACTTCTTGAAAAACTGGAAAGAAATAAACCACATTGTTAGATTTTGCTTTTAAACATTGCTTTTGTAGTATGTTAAGCAACACAATTGCCTAGTTGTAATCTGAAGTTCTCACCCATCAGCCTACAAGCTGGGAGAGAAGTATATAGATGGAAGAAAATTACCAGGATAGTTTTTTGCTGATATTTTTCCTTTCCGTTCACTTTTGGAAGATCTGAAAAACTAGATTAGGAACAGATCATCATGAAGAAAATCTTCCTATGCTGTCACTAAAAATCAACACCAACTTGATGGCATATTATCAGTTAATCAATGATTCAACCTATCCATATCTTTCTGTTAAAAACTGTCTTTTTGTTAAATTATTGTATATATAATACTTTGCTTTAAAAATCCCTGTGAATTCTTATTTTAAAAATAAATTAAAATTAAAATGCCTCTTTAAATTCTACTAAATTCTGTTCTGGGATTCTGTCAATCTGAAGCAACAATCAACACACAAAGAATTCAGGTTCAAGAAATTCTACCTATAATACAGATTCTCCCCAGACTGCTTGTCTTCCTTTGGGAACAGAGAGATAAGATTGCATGGAGGGGGGGGGGGGGGGGCGGCATTACATTCCCTTAGTGCAGATATCATATCTGAGCATGAGGATGTGATTCTTGTTTGTGTGCTGAGGTGTATTTATTGTTTTTGCCCCATTTTACATCGCCCCGCCCCAAAAATATATTTATCCCTCATTTGAAATAAAACTGCAAATTAAGTTTCTAATTATTCCATGGGAAAAATTCATCCCTATGCTGCCAGTGGCATTGGATAGGGCAAAGCAACAGAACTGAATTACCAAGTAAATATGCCTTCCCTTTCCTATGCTGATTCTTTTGGAAAGATTTATAGCATGTCCTGCCAACTGTGTACTTTCCACCTGATCAAATGTACACAAATCAAGAGCTTGTGTAATGACCAGGCTTTAGAGATTTAACAAAGCACAAGGAAAAGGAAGCAGAAAATGCCACATCAGCTTATAACAAAAACTGACCGTAAACCCAGGAAAGAGAGGCAAGGAACAAGGCTTATATATGTAAATAGGAAACTTAATGTTTAGAATAGAATAGAATAGAATAACAGAGTTGGAAGGGATCTTGGAGGTCTTCTAGTCCAACCCCCTGTTTAGGCAGGAAACCCTACACCACTTCAGACAAATGGTTATCCAACATCTTCTTAAAAACTTCCAGTGTTGGAGCATTCAGAACTTCTGGAGGCAAGTTGTTCCACTGATTAATTGTTCTAACTGTCAGGAAATTTCTTCTTGGTTCTAAGTTGCTTCTCTCCTTGATTAGTTTCTATCTGTTGCTTCTTGTCCTACCCTCAGGTGCTTTGGAGAATAGCTTGACTCCCTCTTCTTTGTGGCAGCCCCTGAGATATTGTCTCCCCAGTCCTTCTTTTCATCAAACTAGCCATGTCCAATTAGAAAAGGCAAGTTCCAGGAGATGGATAAGATTGCTTTTCTTCTTAAATAACTGTAATGTGAGGATTAATTCAGATCCAGGATCGTAAATCCTAAGAAGAGAATTACCATCTTTGTCTATTAAAATCAGCCCCCTCTCTCCAAGACTAATTTATTTGCTTTTTCCGATGAACATTAAGCTAGTAGGATTCTGTCCTGTTTCTTTACAGTGAAGGTCCTAGCAACAAGGACTAGGTGTTATACTGTCTCATATACTTTCAGCAAAAGAAAGCTTTGACTCGGGAGAGGCAGATTTACTGAAGGGCACCCAATGATGCAGCTTCTTTGGTGCCAAGAAATAAATTTGAATCCATGGATATCTACCATCACCATATATCATTCCTTTACACTGAATCTCAGAAGTACGCACTGGCTCCAACCAACTAACCAACCAACCAACAATATGAAAGTAACCTAATACAAATTGTATCTAATCCATAAAATCCATAGTGTATAGTAAACTCCCACACTCCAAACTGATGGCTATTTCAATTTCCAACCCAACCACTCATCCTTACAGGCTACATCCATCCTCCAGTTTGCTGGAGGCTTGGCTTCAAGGTGCAAACAAATTGCAAAAAAATCACCTACACCCACAAACTGTTTGTGAAAGAGGTGGCACCTGAAACCTGGCTGGGCAAGGGCAACAAAGTTGCTTTATTTGAAATATCTCCAGCTGAGTTTTGTATCTTTCAGCAAGATCAGCACCATTTTGGCCTACGAATTGCAAGGCAGTGGATAGGGGACTGTTTGGATTATCTTCTGCTACTTGCAATCTGAATCCATGTCTGCTTCTGGCTGTCGTAAGAGGCACATTTGCACAGTACAAATAATCTCTAACCTCTGGATAAATGGGTGGCCAAGCTTTACGACATGCAAATTAGTGAGATCATCAAAGTGTATAGTGTCAATTTTTCTTTTTTTCCCACCAAAATCCAGCAAGAAATCATGTAGCACTTTTGAAGAATTTGCCATCTGAATTCAGCTGCACAACTTTCTAAAGGACACAAAAAGAAGGTTTGGGGATGCTGCAAGTTGCCCCTCCTGAGAGATCATCAGATACAAATGCTTCCCACTTCCTTACAGAATGCGCCAGATGGTATTATATGCCTCTCTACCAGACTTTGCTATGCTCAGCAATCTAATGCTAGTTCCAAATGGACCAAAATGATCTAGATCAGCTACTCCTGGGATGCTGGCTTATAATTACCCAAAATCATGTTGGTTGGAGAGAACAGGAATTGTAACCTTCACTACCAGAATGTTTACCTTCACAGTAGGGTAGCTCTTTATTCCAAATTTATAACAGATGTTCTTATTGGAAAAATCAGCACAATCTATAGCTCCCAGCATCACAGCAGGTCTCCAGTCTAGAAGGAGGAAAGACAAAAAAATCATATTTTTCCAATATGTGAAAACATATAACTGAGTGTATGTAAGATGACTACATGGCCAGGAGCTGTTCCTTACTTTTTTTTGTTCTGTACAACATCCAAGAAGTATGACTGTTTATAAAGAGAGAGAGAGAGGAAAAAAATCGTTTTTTTCAACTTGCAGCCGAGATTTGCTGATCCTCCCTGACATCAAGGGAGATGCAAGCAGAAAAATCTCTGGCTATTATCTATTAAGTCTAGCCTTTCAAATTGAGTAATTCATATTTTGGCAGTAAAGCCCATAAAACTCTAGATGGCCCCCAAATCGTCTTGAATCCCAATCTAATTTAGACAAAAGGCTTGGATCTTGTTTAAGAAATTACCACTAACTTAGTCATGGTGTAGTTTCCAATGGATTCTCAAATGAAAGGTACTATAAAAGCTTTTAATAAAAGGAAAAGGGTTTGCCTGGCTGAAACAGTTACAGCTGGTACAAAATGTAGCTGCAAAGACAGTTATGTGTCTTCTTCGGTTAGGGCATATGATGTCTCTGTTTCACAAGCTACATTGTTTGCCAGCACAGTTCAAGATGACCTATAAAGCCCTTCATGGCACAAGACTGGGTTATTTTAGGGACTACCTCTTCAGAATCATTCCTACCCATCCCATCAGGTCCAGTAGTAAAAGCATTTTCTGGGTCCCATCTATTAGAGAATGCCATCTGGCAGGGCCCAGAATTAGAGCTTTTTTTTTTTTTTTGCTATGGGGCCTGCTGTTTAAAAGACACATTTATTAGTTCAATTTATATGCCGCCCTCCTCCAAAGACTCAGGGCAGCTTACAATGCACTTATAGCAATAGCCTTCATTCTTTTGTATATACCTGCTTATTAGGGCTTTTGGCCCCCCATAAGCGGTGTTTCTACAAAGTCAGTTTATTGCCCTCACAATCTGGGTCCTCAGTTTACCTACCTCGGAAGGATGGAAGGCTGAGTCAATCTTGAGCCTGGTGAGATTTGAACTCGCACTAATTGCAGGCAGCTGGCAGCTAAGTGCTACATAACAGCACTTAGTCCACTGCACCACCAAGGCTCTTGTCTCACATATTCCCACAAAGATTAGTTTGGCCCCAACATGGTTGGCCTTTTGCAATATCTTTTTTTTTTTAATTGCAAAAGTTTTACAATTACATTTTCACCCTTTTTTCCCCCCCCTCGACCCACCCCAAACTTCCCAACCTCCCTAACCCACCCTAACCCTCCCCTCCCCCCGGACTTCCGCACAGTATACTCATATCAGGTAAAAAAAAACCCTCCTTTGTATAAAACTTATATAAAACTTGAATCCCTCCCTCCCCCTTATAAATTTTCATCTTCATTACATTAAAATATTTCTATCTTAATATAATATAACATTTTCAAATAAAAGCTATTTGATACTTCCTAGTTTGATATTTGTTCTGAACATAATCTATCCACTTTTTCCATTCCCATTCATAAGTCTCTTGTGAACAATCTTTTAAATATGCTGAAATCTTCGCCATCTCTGCAAAACTGGCCATCTTCAAAGTCCATTCCTCGATCGTAGGCAAAGCTTCATTTTTCCAGTATTTACCTATCAACAATCTTGCTGCTGTTATCATGTACAATATTAATTTTGTTTCACCCAATGTAAAACCCTTAACTATACCCAATAAAAACAATTGTGGAGAAAATTGAATTTTTTTTCTTCAAAACATTCTGCATGACCCACCAAATTTTTATCCAAAAAGCCTTAACTTTCCTACAGGTCCACCAAACATGGTAATATGTAGCATCTAAACAATCACATCTCCAACATTTTGGCTGAACGTTAGGGTACATACAGGACAATTTTTTTGGGTCTATATGCCATCTATAAAACATTTTATAGAAATTTTCCCTCAAATTCTGCGACTGTGAATTTAACATTCTGAACCCAAATTTTTTCCCATGTTTCCAACATCACTGATTCTGCAAAATTTTGTGCCCACTTAATCATACAATCTTTAACCAGTTCAGTTTCTGAATCCCTTTCTAACAAAACATTATAAAGCCTTTTAATATGCATTGGACCTTTCTCTTTAATGTGTCTAACCAATTCTTCCTCATGCAACATAATACCAGTTTTTTGGTCCTCTTTCCATCTCAATTGTAGTTGATTATATTGTAACCAAGTTAAATTAATCCCTTCATCCAACAGTGTCTGTAATGTCTTCAACTGCCATCTGCCCGCATCTGTAAAAAGAACCTCTTTGTATAAAACCCCCCCGAGTGACATTATATTTGTATTCCACATAATATGACCAAGATCCAGCCATAGTGGTATTTTATAATCCCATTTGAATCAAAGCTCCTGCTTCATAATATAGCTGTAGGTTTGGAAGTTTAAGGCCTCCCCTTTCTGGAACATCTTGCATAATTTGCAATTTCACTCTCGGTTTTTTCTCGTTCCAGACAAACTTATTCACTCCAGTTTGCCACACTTTTAGTTGTTTATCACTTTTAAGCACCGGAATCATTTGAAACAAAAAAAGAAATCTTGGCAAAATGTTCATCTTAACTGCTGCTATTCTTCCAAGTAAAGACAGCTGCAGTTTTTTCCAAGTCTCCATATCTTTCTGCACCTCTCGCCACAACACCTCATAATTATTTTGAAACAATTTCATATTTGATTCTGCAACCTGAACTCCTAGATATTTTACCTTTGGTACAATCTCAAAACCTGCCCTCCTTTCAAGCTCGTGTTTACGATCTTGTGTCATATTTTTGACTATCATCTTAGTTTTTTTCTGGTTCAGTCTAAAACCTGAAACTTTACCAAAGTCTTGTATAATGTCCTTCATCTGGATTATTGATTCCATTGGCTGTGTTAGGGTAACGACCAGATCATCTGCAAATGTCTTTATTCTGTAATCCTCTTGCCTTATCATTATACCTTTCAAAATATTAGAGTCCCGTATTGTGTTTAACAAGACTTCTAGTGTTAAAATAAACAACAGTGGGGACAACGGGCATCCCTGTCTTGTTCCTTTTTCAATTTTAAACTCTGTTGTCAAACTTCCATTAATAATAATATGTACCTTTTGCTCTTGGTAAATTGCTGAAACCGCCTGTATAAATTGATCCCCAAAATCCATCTTTTTAAAAGTCTTTAGTAGAAAATTCCAGTCCACTCTATCAAAGGCCTTCTCTGCATCCAAGAAGACCAGCACTGCAGGGATCTGTTTATTCTTCTCAAGATATTCCAATAAGTCTATTACTTGCCTTACATTGTCCTTCATGTATCTACCCTCGATAAATCCCGCTTGATCATCATGAATCACCTTTTGAATTACTGGCATCAACCTGTTGGCTAGTACTTTTGCATAAATTTTATAATCAGTATTCAGAAGAGATATTGGTCTATAATTCTCCGGGTTTTTAGGACCTGCTTGCTCTTTTGGTATCAAAGAAATATAAGCTGTCATCCATGATGGGGGTATTTTACCCCCTTATTGAATATTACAAAATAAATCTCTAAGTTGTTCCACCATTTCTGCTTGCAAAGTTTTATAATACACTGCAGTCAAACCATCAGTTCCAGGAGCTTTAGCTATTTTTAATTGTTTAATTGCTGCTATTATCTCCTCGTCTGTTATAGGATAATTCATTCTTTCCTTTTGTTGGTCAGTAATTTTTGTAACTCTTTTATTATCTAAGTATTTTTCTATAAGTCCATTCTGCACATCATCTTTAGCATATAGTTTAGTATACTAGTCCACAAAAGCTTCTTTAATTAATTTTTGTTGAAAGATTTCTTTTCCTCCAATATCAATACTATCAATAGTCCGTATACTCTGCTTTTTCCTTAATGTGTAGGCCAACCATCTGCCCGGTTTATTGGCATTACAAAATGTATTATGCTTCGCATATTGTAAGTTTGTTGCAACTTGTTCCGCCATAAGCATTTGAAATTGGTCTTTCAAAAGTTTTATAACACCACGTATTCTTTCATCTGTTGGGTTTTTAATAAGTAGCTGTTCTTTGTTCTTTATTTCTACTTCCAATTCAGCTCTTTTCTTTTGTCGAATCAATCTATGTTTAGAGTTCATATAAATGAGCACCCCTCTCATATAAGCTTTGCTTGCATCCCACACAATTTCAATTGGGGTACCTTTATTCAAGTTTATTTCAAAAAATTCTTTCAAGTGCTTTTTAAGTTCTATTATATTTTTTTCATATCTGAACAAGTTTTCATTTATTCTCCAAGAGCGTCGCTCAGTCTTACCCATCTCGATTTCTATCCATACTGGGCTATGGTCGGTCCAAGTTCTTGGGAAAAATCTTTGTTCTTTTTGTCTTAACAAGTAAATCATCTGACAACAAAATAAAGTCAATCCTAGAGAAGGATCTATGTCTGTCGGAAAAAAAAGTATAGTCCAGTTCTTTTGGATTATGAATTCTCCAAATATCTTTTAATTCCAAGTCTTCTTTCATGTCAAAAAAAGTCTGTGGTAATCTGATCCTGGATTTCGCCAAACTCTTTTTGTCTAATTTAGAATCAATTACTCCATTCCAATCTCCTATAATTAAAATAGATCTATAGTCCCATTGCAGTATTTTAGTATGTAACATTTTATAGAAATGATCCTGTTGTTGGTTGGGAGCATAAATTCCAATCAAAAGAATTTGGCCATTTACTGTAAGCAATTCAATTGCTATAAATCTACCATCTTCATCTGCTTCTATAATTTTAGCTGTTAATCTTTTGTTTACATAAATAACCACACCATTCTTTTTTTGCGAAGTTGAAGATATAAAATGTGTTCCTAATTTAGAGTTTATCAAGTATTTTTGATCTTGAGTTGTGATATGAGTTTCTTGTAGACAAATTATATCATTATTAAATTGTCTCAAGTATGCAAATAACTTCTTCCTTTTCTGTACCGAGTTCAACCCATTCACATTCCAAGATAAACACTTAATTGTCATCTTTATCTTTCTGAAGCAACGAGCAGAATAACCGAATATCTTCCAGGATCTTCGGTCTTGCTCCCTCCATGACTTCAGTCTCTTGTGTAGTACTCTTAGCTCCCTTTTTATATTGTCTTTCCTGTTGTTGCTTTTCTTTAAGTTGCTTGGATTTTGCACGAGTTATACGCTGATCCTTAACTTCAACCATCCGAGCCGGGTCTAAGATTGGAGAAGATTCTAACAGGGGCTCCTCCAAGAAACCTCCTACAGCACCCTGCATTTCCTCTAACTCCACCTGCTTAGACTGTTCTTGCAATTCTTGCTGAAGTTGCTTCTTATCACTCTCCTTAATCTCCAGCACTGTAGACGTACGTGGAGATGGTGTTCTTTCTTTAAAAATAGTATTATAAAAATGCTCCCCCTTCTCCACAGTATTCAAACGATATCTTTCTCCCTTGTACTTCAAAATTATGCCAGTTGGGGCATCCCACCGGAATAGTATCTCTTGTTTTTTCAATTCGTTTACTAGAAAGCCAAAATCTTTTCTGGCTTTCAACATTTTAGGTGGTAGTTCTTTATAAACTCCAATTTGTACTCCCCCCACTTGCACAGAGGTAAGAAAAGATTTTTGCAGGATGTCATTTCTTATTGCTCTATCTGTAAAATATATCACCACATCTCTAGGCAATTGTCTTTGTCTGGCCACCCAGGAATTCACTCTGTAAATTTTGTCTATTTTGTAAAAAACCACATCAGGATTAATTTTTAATATCACTGCCAAAGCCTCAGCACAAGTCTGTCTCAAATCTTGTCGGTCATCCTCTCTGATTCCTCGAAGCCTTATAGCAAATTCCATTGCCCTGAATTGCATCATAACAATTTCAATTTCGACTCTCTGCATTTTATCATCAACATCAGAAATTTTATAATCATTGTCTTTCATCTTAACATTGACTTCTGATTTAAATTCTTCCACTTTAGAGTCCACTTTAATAATAAATTCTGCAAGGCCAGACGCCATATCTGATATTTTTTTAGTCACCTTGCCATAATCCTGTTTCACCATATCTTTAATTTCATTAATTTCCTGCATAATTTCCTGTTGAGATTTTTGAAGTTTATCATCTATTTCCTGTTGAGATTTTTGAAATTTATCATCCAAAACCTGGGATATAAATTCTTTTAAATTTTCAAAGTCAAAGTCTTTTTTCTGAGTTTGTTGAACAGAAGGAGGCTGTGATTCATGTTTGTGTGTGGGGGATCTCCCCCCTGCTGCCTTTCCTTCCTGCTTCTTTGAAGCCATCCTGCCACGTAGGTTAGTTTTTCTAAAGAGGGAAATTCTCTTTTCTTTTCCACCTCCACAAAGGCTTCTAAAAAAGTCCCCCAGGTTTAATCAGATAGAAGCTAAACTGAACAAACTCAGATTTTAAAGAAAATTTTTTTTCCTCTTCTCCTATTCCTCTGTATTACAGGCAGAGTAACTTTGTAACAGATCAAAGTAACTTCTCAGAATCACTTTCACTAGCTCGTTAGCTCAGCTGCTGGGCGCCATTTTTTTTCAAATCAGTTTCACACGATCGTACTTTCTCTTAATTTAAAAAGTCACCAAAGCATCAATACTTGCAGTTTTCAAGTTTGGGGGTTCAAGTTGATACTTCCGCTGATTATTAAGGTTGGTTTCATTCAGATAGAACGTTTGCAGCAGCCAGCTTGTTCTGCCGAGAGCAGAGTCGTCCCACGCCGTCTGGAGTCTGGCAAGTTGAAAGGGAGCCGCGTCTGTTTCCTCCCCAGCAGCGATTCTCTGGGGGCTCACAGGGGCTCAACCAGTGCCCTTGCCTTCTCTCCTCCAGCAATCCTTCAGATTTTTGGAGTTTTCAAGCCGCTTCTGGGTATCGAAGTGGCTCTACAGACAGCGGGGCTGGCGGTCCTTAAAGGGAGACCGTCCTCGCTGGCGGCGAACAAACCGGAAGTCCCAGCCTTTTGCAATATCTTAAAAACATGATTCTATCACCAAGCCTATCAAGCCGTTCATAGCAGAGTTACTTTAGGGACCACCTCTTTACAACCTCGTCCCATTAGGTCCAGCAGTAAGAGTTGACCTTTCAACTCCTAGGGAGGAGTTGAAAGGTCAACTGGCACTGGAGCTCAATGAACTCAAAGGTTTTTGACATGAAAATTGAGAAATCACAGGAAAGCTCCAAGCCACAAACAGCAGGAACATACTAGGCTTTCCGTGAAATACTGTGGTTAGGAAGGAACGAAAAGGGCTACTTTGCAAAAGGAAAAGAGAGGTGATATATTGTTATAGAAACCAAACATTGCATTCAACAAAGATGTGGGAGGGTAAGGAAATGACAACTATACATCCATCACCACATAAATCATGAGACTTAACACACTTGCATCAGTTCTTATTTGCATGATGATTTCAAGATGCATTTTGATGTAATTGTGGCTTTTTATGAATGTTACTGGAGCCGCGCATCACTTTTTTTCAGATGAAAGAGAAAAGCCAAAATATGAAAGACCTGGCATTACATGAAATTAAACTGAAGTATTCTGATAAATTCCTCAACCTATTTCCCTTAAGCTCCATAAAAATCCAGAAATGGATGTGGGGTATACTAGAGTTCTCAGGACAGGAAGTGGACAAAGTCAATAGCACACACCAAGGGAAGCATAAAGTAGGTTTCTACTATGCCATCACGAAAAGGGGGGAAAAAACCTAATCCAAGATGTAATAAAGTGGAACCAAAACCTTAATTGTAAGAGGCAACTGTGTTAATAGGGCTTTGGTCTTGATGCTATAATAACAATTCTGTCATATTCGTGCAGTGTTTGGTGTTTAGTTTTCTGGAAAGCTGCAGCTGAGTTTAAGCTTATCTAAGGTCAAGTAGAGAAACAGGGGATGGCCTTGAAGGAGGAATTCAGTAATGATTATGTGAGCATGAGCTAAGGCTGGATGGAGAGAAAGGCTTTTGTATATCCTACAACAATATAACAATAAAAAAAGAATTCCTGCTCAATTCTTGTATCTTGATCTACCTTGAAACACTGACAAGTAGACTGATGACAAAGACAGTCTTGGAAGTGCTTTAAGTTCATGAATATGTCTCAATGCTTCATGGCTGAACCAGACACCTTAGATGCAGAGGGTGTGGAGGAAATGGAAGCAGTGGTAGTGAGCTACATGCATAAGGGAGGGAGGTTCTAGTAGAAGGTATAGGAAATGACCTTGAAAGACAGGAGGAAGAATCACTACACGGAAACAGTCAGACAAATGGGGCTGAAGCCTGGAGCAGAAACTAATTTGAGAAAAGATCTCAAGACAAGCAAGCCCTACCTAGTTCACATGAAGATGTATTTTTTGGGGAGGGGAGGGACATGTTCAGACTTGCAAGATTCTGCTACAATAACTATTACAATAAATAAATAATACAATCAATAATACAATTCTGACCTATATGGTATTGGTGTCTTAGTCTGGTCTACCTTGTAGATCTGACAGAGGCATAAAGGAACCATCTTTGGGGAAATTGTCTGAAATCAGCTATGAATGGAAGGATTCTTTGACACAAGGGAGAAACAAGAGGAGGAATTTACTTATGCTCACGCACAGAAAACAGAATAGAGATTACCACCTAGAGCAGGGTGCCTAGTAGTTGGCAAAGAAGCTGGCTCTAACTCTTGTGTAGAAACAGTCTTGTATATACATGTTAGTTGCAGCAGTAGTAAAATTGTGGCTATTTATGGTGGTCCCCCATGAATTCTATAATCTAAAAGAAAAGTTTCTCATAATTGTCTTGGAAGCTGATAAGTTTTAGTGTCCAAAAAAATTGAGGCAAAATAGTGAGAAAGCCCTGAAAAGAGAATAAAGGTAATTCTCAACTTACAACAGGTCATTTAGTGACCGTTCAAAGTTACGACATCACTGAAAAAAGTGACGTATGACCATTTTTCACAATGACGACCATTGCAGCATCCCCAGGGTCATGTGATCAAAACTCAGCTGCTTAGCAACTGATTCATATTTATGATGATTGCAGTATCCTTTTGCGACCTTCTGAAGTGTTACTAATTGAACAACTGCAATGATTCACTTACTCAAAACTCTGGCAAGAAAGGCCGTAAAATGCGGCAAAATTCACTTAACCAACATCTCACTTAGCAACATACATTTTGGGCTTGACTGTCGTAAACTGAGGGCTACCTGTATAGGGTCAGTCCTCTAGATAAGGGAACAATCTGTTCTAAATGGCAGTGGACATAACCCAGAGGCAGGCTGGCCTCAACAGATGCAGATATAACTGATTGAGCAAAAGATCGTGGCCTTTGCCATGATGCCATGATGGCCATGAAACTCAAACATGAGGTCTGCGTCAAATTACCGTATTCCAGAAGTGTCTTGATAATGAGTGACATCTCTCAGCCGGTAAAGCCATTATCAGTACAGGATGACTACCTCTAGCAAAGAGACTCTTTATCCTCTGTAAATGAAGATAATACAAAGGATTCCAAGGTCTTGGGACCCCGTTGCATGAAGAACTGATTAACACCAGGCATGTGATAAAAGGCCTTCTGTTAAAGCCACCTAAAATAAAGTCACACTTCTTGAGGGGGGCTTGGGATCGTATTTCAGTTTAAAATGATGTGTTTTACTCACACGATGAACTGCACTGCCTAAACTCAAGTCAACCTGCTAGTTGTAGCTTTTAGCTTGATCCAAATTCACCTGAAAAGCCATCTTGCTCTTTCAGATGTATTTAATCAGAAAAGCAAGCATATGTTCTTATCCCAAAAGGCCATTGTTAGGGATTTTTTTGCATAATATGGAAGATGGGAATGAGGATGTGAAGGCAGGAATATAGAGTGGCAAAGATGGCTCAGAGTTCTGATTATGAATAGTCCAAACACATCTAAAAAGCATCCGGTGGAGGAAAGTTGGACTATGAGATTAACCCCCAAAATTAGCATATAGAATGTGATAAAGGATACAGATAACTCAGCCTAAAGATCAAAAAGCCGCCAATAACTATTTTCTACAGAACGTATCCCTGTTTTCCCCTTTTGCCACCGATGCAGCAGGATCTTAGCAAAATCCTTTCATCTCCTCTTCCTCATGTGCAAAATTTCAGTAATCAGAACACTTAAACTTCTCCCGGTTTAAAAGGATTTCTCTGCTCTCTTTTGCTTCCTGAGGGGTTAAGTATTCTTTCTAGAACCAAGACTACAAATCTGCTCTGTGTCTATAGAAATGAAGCAGCATACTGGGAGTCCTCGACTTACAACCGTTCATTTAGTGACCGTTTAAAGTTACAACAACACTGAAAAAATGATTTATGACCGTTTTTCACACTCAC
The DNA here is from genome assembly GCA_022577455.1 of Arizona elegans. Lineage (NCBI taxonomy): Eukaryota > Metazoa > Chordata > Lepidosauria > Squamata > Colubridae > Arizona > Arizona elegans. The sequence continues at coordinate 103,042,092 of JAKOOJ010000002.1, read as the reverse complement.
AACTGCTGCAGCATCCCCATGGTCACCTGATGAAAATTCAGACACTTGGCAACTGACTCATATTTATGACGGTTGCAGTATCCCAGGACCATGTAGTCATCTTTTGCGACCGTCTGACAAACAAAGTTGAATGGGGAAGCCAGATTCACTTAATAACTGTGTTACTAATTGAACAACTTTGGTGAATCACTTAACAAGAAAGGCCATATCAACAAAAAAGGTTGTGTCAAGAAAGGTCGCAAAATTGGACAAAACTCACTTAACAAATGTCTCACTTAGCAACATAAATTCTGGGCGCAGTTGTGATCGTAAATCGAGGACTAGCTGTATAAACTGAAGAAACAGACACGGAAGCAAGACAATGGGTAGGAGGGAAATCAGGCAAACACAATTTCTAGAGTAGCTGCTCTGCTCTGTGTCTTGGAGTTGGGGAAGGCAGGGCAAGGGATGCTATTGTTTGAATATAAAATACAGAATTTTATGCTTATATGGAACATTTGCAAACTCCACACTCACCATGTGGAAGGATTTACAACTCTGTGAGAAAGACCTAAGCTAACCGTTTTCTTCAGTATTTGTCTTCCCTTGTCGACTGCCACACCCATCATTGTAATTTTGTATGGCATTGGTTGGGAAATATGGAACCTACAATCCAACACAATGAAGAATGCCAAGACAAATGAATGCTGGCTTAGGTACTAATGACTTCCTGATTTTTAGGCACAAAGCAATAATTGTTCCATATGGGGGAGGTGGGGGGAACAATTTAACTTCCATGGGAAGGTTTAAGAAAATGTCATTCTGTCTAGTGAACCATTTGAAAGACATTTTGGAAGAAATCTTGCAGCAAGATAATCTATGGATTTAGGACCCTATTTTTCCTGGATCATAAGCAAAAGCAAAAGCTGCAGAGTCATTTCATTCTCCCACACAAAAGTTTCCTGCTCACATAAATTATAATTATTTATATTATATAACACACTGTGGGGCAATTTGAAATAATTGTTCAGAATAACAACTGGGCTAATGATTTGGTTTAGTGTATTGTATTGCTTCTTATATTATGATTTGTTCTCAGGGAGTTCTTTTTTCATTTTCATAAAAACCCTACAAGGTAAGTTAGATAGAAAGAAATTCCCTGGTGCAAAGTAAGCTACAGAACTCCATAGTGGTAGCTGTTGAGGGCAGCTCCTGGCTTCCTCAGCATTTTGTCTTCTGCAGCATGCAGGTTACCTTGCATACAATACAGATAGTCCTTGACTTACAACAGTTCGTTTAGTGACTGTTCAAAGTCACAATGGCATTGAAAAAGGGACTTATGACCGTTTTTCACCCTTATGACCATTCTGCATCCCCATGGTCATGTGATCAAAATTTGGATGCCTGGAAACTGGCTCGTATTTATGACGGTTGCAGTATCCTGGGGTCATGTGATCCTCTTTTGGGACCTTCTGACAAGCAAAGTCAATGGGGAAGCCATTGCGTTGTTAATTTAAAAAACTGCAGTGGTTCCTGTGGCAAGAAAAGTCAGAAAATGGGCAAATGTGTCACTTAGCAACATAAATTTTGGGCTCAATTGTGGTAGTAAGTCAAGGACTACCTGTATGATGTGACCAGTATTACGGACCATCATCAGACCAGATCTTCCATAATATTGACAGCCAACACAAAGCTTCAGCATTAGGCACGATAGCCAGTTTGGTTTTGTGATTAAGGCACCAGCTTACAAACTGGAAGACTATGAGTTCTAGTCCTGCCTTACAACAAAGCCAGCTGGGTGAGCTTGGGCCATTCACTCTCTCCCAGCCTTAGGAAACTGGTGAAAAATCTTGCCAGGAAAACTGCAGGGACCAGGTCAAAAGCCCTGGTAGCTCAGCAGACTAAAAGCATTGTGGTTAACACCAGCTGTCTGCAATTACTGTAAGTTTGAATCTCACCAGGCTCAAGGTTGACTCAGCCTTCCATCCTTTCTAAGGTAGGTTAAATGAGGACCCAGTTTGTGGGGGCAATAAGCTGACTTTGTATAAATATTCAAAAGTATGAAGGCTATTGCTTAACGCATTGTAAGCCGCCCTGAGTCTCCGGAGAAGGGCGGCATATAAATCAAATAAAAAAAAAAAGAGGTCATCAAGAGTCAAAAATTGTCTTGAAGGAACAAAAAAAATCGATATAACTACCCTTCAGAGCAACACATTTTGCTTGCTGAGTTTGAGTTTTAAACTTCCACTGCAAATGTCTTCAAATGCCTTGCCTTAGAGAGCTCTCATTGCTCAGCAGACAAATCAGGCCATCTACGGCCTATGCTTGGGGAAGAGACACTCAACCAGCAAGCTGTTTTTTGAACAAATGTTCTGTATTAATTATTTTTATTTTCACATGAAATGCACATAAGAGAGACTTGGCAAGCTACTCTTTCCGTTGCCGCTGCATAGATTTTGCCTTAAAAATGTTTTGCCATCGTCAACTTTTGCCAGAGTGGAATATTTCCAGCTCCTACTTATGAGGCATCCCAAACAGTGAAGAAATTCTCAAATGGACTCTTTTAAAACAAAAACAAGGAAACTGTCTCCACTGTTAGGGATGAAACGGGATCAGAAAGAAAACAAAATTGTGACTACAAGCAAAAATAGTGTGTGGTGTAGAACGTGACTACTTCAAGAGCCAAGAATTTCCTGAACATAGCCAAGGAATGAGTTTAAGATGTTAAATCAGAATCTTGACGGTCCTGTTGCTGGCAAGGAAAATCCTTTAAAGGAAGGCAATTGAATATACATGTTCAATTTTACTTTTCAATGTATGTCTCATTTATTTCCTCTCCCAAGCTAGTATTCTTTCCAAAAGTGCAGAAGACACAGATTTATATGCACAACTTTTTTTTAATGTTATCTAAAAGTTGTTTAGATCACTTGAGTTTGCTATAGTAGTGAGATCTAAACCTCATCTAACAGGGATGATATACTGTGCTACAGTATATCAGATTCCATGAGTGTTTCCTCTCCAGAGGTTAATGTCAGATCAAAAAACATATAAAAAAAGAAATATGTTTATTCTTTAATCACCCTGGCTCCAAAAACATGTGATGCTTTTTTCCATACATTTGTTTCATTTCTGTTTTCATCCCAGGCATATTGTATCATTATAGCCTCTTACAGCTGCACATAGCAGCATATTCCAGAGAGTAAGTACAGTATCACATGGGGAAAAAAAAGCTTTCTTCCTCATTTCCACCACAAAACATACTTGCTATACTTTGGCAGTAATGTGGCACACTTACATTTGGGCAATTTTCCACTCTACCTGTGGAGCTGAGAGTTCTAAACAAAGATGCATCCTAAATATAGCAATATATTTATATATACTCTCTAGCAATCCCTCCTCAGTTTTGGAACTAAAAGAAAATCTGGCTAGCAGCTCAAATAAGTTAGTGTTTTAGACAGACAGGGATAGGAACTGGACTTTATCCTGGAGGCCAACAATTTTTTATAGCAAGGAACCACACTTTTTTTTCTTAACCCATTTAGTTTAGACTCTCCGTTTTATCTATATAAGCAAGAAAAAATGTGGCACTGAAACTCAGGAATCTGCTATGGACCAAACTTGTACACCCCAGGTTGAAACTGAATCGAATGCTGGCTTCTGTGACAAATGGACATGCCAGAAGCATTTATGAAGTGTATGAATGACTTGGCTAATGTTGGTTTTACAGCAGCACATTATAAACCTGTCCAAATTCCCCAACCATTTTCAGGTTTAATCTTATAATCTGGTTTGAGCATTAATATTCAGATCTACTTCTTCAGCACAATGGAGGACACAGTTCACAACAGAAACGGCCTAAACCCTTATAGCAAAAGGAAAGAGACATTTATTATCACACCTTATCAACAGTCATAAGTGCTGTTGGGTCAGGTGAGGTAGCTGAGGCTTCCCAGGGCAGTTGCAGTTTTGTGCTGTGCTATAGCACTCTCCCAATTCAGTCGCAGCCTGTACCAGGTCTCCCGAGCCTCCCACATCCTCCTGTGACACCTCCAAATTCCTTATTTGTGGCTCCCTCTGCTTAACAATCTGTGATCCTCAATTAATGATGGCAAGCAGGAGTGCCAGGATTGAGGCTGCTAAGCGCTGCGGTCATGTGATGTCTCACTTACTGACCAAAATTCCACTTTCAGTTATGGTTGTAAATTGGGGACTGTAGCTAGCAAAAGGATTCAGACTGTCCTATCTACAGTGATAACTTAGCAAAATAAATCTCCGTGTTTTGGGGAGATAATTTTGACATGGACATGCCCAAAGTAATAATATAGAAATAAAGATAATAATAAAACAAGGAAGAGCAAGGAAACACTGGAAATAATATATCAGCAAATAACAGCCATAACCAAGAAGATCAACAGATACTAGGCTTAAATAGCAAATTATAGACTCTCTAATTTTAATCCAATCAAAAATGTTTCTACCAATCCATCAATGGAAAGACTGCAGTAAATCAGTCAACACCTGATAAAGAAGAAACAGTGCCATTCTGGGTGCAGATATGGACAACCTAAAGAAATATTCCAAGAACATACCTTGCCTAAAAGTGATAGGTAAGTAAAAAAAGAAAGTGAAATGAAATAATTTATAGTAACAGCAGAAATGGTGGACCAAAGAGCAAGGAATATTAGGAATTGGTTAATACCAGGTGAAGAATTGCTGGGTTTTGGCTGAAACATCTGACTGGTCTACACCCACTCATTGTGAAGCATTTAATAACAGACTGCAAGGAGGTAAAATTGAAGAGTGGTTTAACCTCTGGCAAAACCAGATAATCTGATAATGACAAATCTAGCAAAGGACACCCAGGCAACTACAGACCAATTACCTGTTCACCAACAACTTTCAAATTGCTAACTGGTGTGTTAGCTGATGCAGTTCAGCAGCATTTGCTTGAAACAATCTCTTTCCACCTGAGCAAAAAGGAAACAGCTGAAAGAGCCAAGGAACAAATGACCAGCTCCTAACTGACAAGGTGATTTTGGAAAACTGCAAGAGAAGGGAAAACCAACCTAAATGTAGCATGGATTGACTACAAGAAGGCATTCAACTCCCTGGCACGTGACTGGATAATCAAGTGCCTAGAAATAACTGGAATCAGTTGAAACATCAGAAGCTTTGTGCAAAATCTGATAGTACAATAGAAGACTCAGGTGATGGTCAAAGATGATAAACAGAGAGGTTAATAGCAAGACAGGAAACTTTCAAGGAGATTCACTATCACCACTACTGCTTGTCATTGCAGTGATTCCTTTATCAACAATACTGAATAACTCAGGCCATGGCTATCAAATATCAAAAATATCTGCTAGGTTATCTCACTTCCTTTACATGGATTAACTGAAGCCGTAGGAAAAACACCATCTGAAAAAGAATCACTGCTCAACCCTGTCCATATATACCAGTCAAGATGTTGCAATGGAGTTTGGATTGAACAAATGTGCCATGTTCACCATTGAACAGGGGGAAATAGTGAAAACTGAAGGAATGAAGATGCCATGTGGAAATAAAATCAAAAATAAGGACGAAGGCAGTCACTACAAATACCTGGGCATCCTTCAAGCTGACAACATCAAGCACACTGAAGTCAAGAAAAAAGTCAGAAATGAATACATCAAGAGAGTGAAGTGGATCTTAAAAGTCCAACCTCAGCGTACTTTACCATCAAGGCAATTAACACCTGGGCAATTCCAATCATTAGATACACAGCTATGATATGGCTTGGACTTAAGTAGAACTTCCTATCCCTTGATAGGAAGACTAGAAAAATAATGAAAATAAATCATGCCTTTCATTCTCACAGTGATGCTGACAGACTCTACTTACCAAGGAATAGAATGTTGCAAGTACATCGGACAAAAATGGGCATTGGTAGAGTAGCTGAAGGACAGTGAAGCAGATGCACAAAAGCTAATATACCAGGAAGGCTGACTTGAGTACTAGAGAGGCTAAACTTTCCTACAAGAAAAACCAAATGAAGAATAGAAAAGAGACATGGGAAAACATGTCCTACATGCCCAGTACTTTAAAAAATAGCAGCAGATAATAATGAGACTAAGAGCAGGAAAGTTGAAGAGACAGACAGACTAATTCTGGCTGCATAAGGTCAAGGCTTAAGAACAAATGGATACAAAGCCAGAATTAAGACAATAACAAAGAGAAAGTGCCATCTTTGAAAGAAGTTGAAGCAATAGTGGACTTGCTGATTAAACTGCTGCAAGAAGATTGCATAGACTGATTACAAACAACAGCATGAAAAAGTAGCAACAATGGTGTACTGGAAGATCTACAAGAAATACCCTTTGCCTGTAAGTAAGAAATGATAGGACAGTCCTAGAAATAGAGAAAGTCCCAGAAAATGAATCAGGTAAAGTGCTCTGGAACTTTAGAATTTAAATAGCCATATTATACCACAGATTTAACAATTATCAGTAAGAAAGTGTAGATAGTGGACATGGCAATACTGGAGATAGCAGAAAAGAAGAGGAAAAAATGTGGGGGAGGGAATACAAAATATAAGGATTTGCAAATAGAAGTAGAATGATTGCAGCAAAAGAAAACTCAGTGGGTTGTTACCAATAGTAACAAGGCACTGAAATATCACCATCAGTCAATTGCAAAAGTTAGCTTTACTTAGAACAGCTTACATCCTGCAACAATACCTTTAATGGCATCAGACGTCACCATCAACATGGGAAGGATTCAATATGTGGATAAAAATGCCAAATCCAGTTTGAGCATCAGGCTGACTGTGCAATGAACCATAAAACAGGGAAAAAGAGAAGGAGAAGAAACCAGGAAGAAAAAGGGGAAAATGAATGGGAACATTCATGATCAAGTGGATTTCTAAGTTTCCAACTTAGAATTCTTGCTCAAGAAGTAGAATCTATTAACATAAGAACAAAACAAATACTTTAATAAATTAAATTAGACAGCAGTTTAAACATTAGACAATCCTCTGCCATATTCACGTTGCAGACCTTGGAACAAAAATATAACGGTTTTGTTTTGATTACACTTCCAGTATACTCTTGAACCTTACTGTCAATAGGATCTCTTGACCTAGTATAGAGTTCCAAGAGGTTATCTTATTTGCCTGAAAAAAATGAGGGTTTTCCCCCAGCTTTTGCCTGGGAGGAGATTGTCAGGTTTAGTTCAAGAATGATGTAAAACAATCCAGCCAAAGTTCAGTTCCTTATTTACTCATACCACATAGACAGAACCTTGCCAGAGTAAATTTATACTACTCTAACCCAAAGGATATATTTTGGGACTCTAGAGAGTGGCTATCCCAAATCCCTTCCTCTTCCCCCTGATCCAGATCCGGATTGTCTTGGCTCTTGTCATGTCCCGTTCTTAGAATGTACTTCCTCCTTCCTGAGAATCTATAGTCTATCACAGAGATCTTGTATTTGCTGAGCAAATCCTTGAGCAAATAATAAATAAAAGAATTAAAGGGTCAACAACTGCAAGCAGGGTTGCTTAAAAGAGTTCTACTGTAGTGCCTTTAATATACCAGTATTATCCTGGAGTTGATTTCTTCCTTGGAAGTGACCTCTTACTTGCAAAACATCACCCGTTTTGAAAGAACAGAATAGGGTCTCTCTCTCTCTTTTCTTCCCCATTCAATTACACATTCCCCTTAACCTCTCCTTATTCAGTTTTCTTCCCACTTTTCTATTTCCTTCTCCTCTCAGTGCAGGTACAACTTCGCCTCACCCCAACGTCTTCTTGATTTCTTCCCTTTTTTGTTGTTTCTGTTATGGAGAATGCGTGTGTGTGTGTGTGTGCGCGCACACACACACACACACACACACAGAGGCACAACCACTTGTATGATAATGGGGAAATTGGGAGTAAACTTTAAACTGGTACAGAATGAAGCTGCACAGGTTGTAAATAGTATTGGCTATTTAACACACAATATTGTTGGTTTAGTTTGGTTGCCGGTGTCTTTTCAAATGCAATTCAAGGCGATGATTGGAAATTTGAAAGCCCTCCATGGCTTGGGAGCAGGTTACCTAAAGGATGCCTTTTTCCAACAGTTGGTTTCTGGTTCAATCTGATCTGGTAGGATGGGCATATTCCAGGTCCTGTCAACCGAGGAATATAGCCCCTGATGAGTAACCAGAGTATCTTTTCTGCTGTAGCACTTATTCTTATGGCTCTGACCCTGTTGGCCTTTCAGAAGGTCTTGAAGTCCTGGCTATGTATCCAGGTCTGGGGTCCTGAGTCTGTGAAGGGCTCAGTTCCTGATTATGCTGACACAAACAGATTACACTATTTCTTGCCTGTTATTTGAATTTAATTTTTTCCTGTAATGTGCTTTAATTGTTTATATGATTGTTCACTGTCCAGAGTTTGAGATGGGCAGCTATACATATTGAATAAATGAATAAAAATACAGTATATATTGTACAGAATTTATATTTTCATTGCAAAGATGTTTAGAAAAACAGCATCTTCACAGCATCGCATATCTAATGCCAAAGTGATTTAAAGCCTATCTTTATTTATGTCATGCTTGCCCAAAAAGTATCGGTTGATATTGGAAGATGCTATTGAACAGAAGTTCTCAACCATTTTTTGCTCATGGCCTCCTTTTGAACCCCATTTACTTCTGTGACTCTCCCTCTGCAGACTCTCTCCATCTACACTAGACAGCAATCAAATAAGGCTTCCCCAAAGTGGTCAATGGTGGCCCCCAAGAGTCAATTCGACTATCCATAATTGTTTTTGTTATGGTTGGTTGAAAAGTTTATATTGGCTTTGGTGCTTTTATTCATCCATCAAGTCCTTCCCCAAGGCCTGGGATAGGCAGAAGGTGTTGTTTAATGGTGCTAAAGGGATCCTTGCAAGATGTAAGCTCCTCAAGGTGAATCTGCCTTTGCAACTGACTGATGGTAATTTTGTCAATGCCAGTGGTGTAGAAGTGGTGCTCCAGTTGCTTTGGGATTGTTATTGTGATTATAACAATAGTACTGTCATTATAACAGTAGTACTGTGAATTAAAATACTATTTTTAAATTATTTTCCTGTAATAAATGTTTGGGAGTTGATGAACAAGGTGAAACTTCATAAAGGGGTCAATGAGCTCAAGAGTTTGGAGATCATTGGGTTTTAAACTGTATCATGTATATATTGTGGCTCCCTAGAAACACGGCATGGCCCTCTGGCTGAGAACCACTGTTAAATATCATAGTAGGGAATGACATCTGATGGGGAGGTGCAATTGAGAGAGTATGGCTGTCTTCTTAGGTGCAATCTATCACTAAATACTATTCTTCATTGCCTCTTTAGGTGCCCCATTAAAGAAAAAGAGAGAAGCAGGCAGGAGATGCCTGACTAGGTGAGCCACTGAGCCTGACTGAGTGGCTAAGACACTGAGCTTGTTGATTAGAAAGGTTGGCAGTTTGGGCGGTTCGAATCTCTAGTACAGGTCTCTTGCGTGAGCAGGGGGTTGGACTAGATGACCTCCAAGGTCCCTTCCAACTCAGTTACTGTTACTGCTAGTGATGATTCTTTCCCATTGTCAATATCCTCCATGTGTGTGTGTGTGTGTGTGTGTGTATATTGCTTACAAGTCATTACCGTTTTGCCCAGTTCTCTCTCTTAAAGCTGATTAGCAAAGATACGGTTATCAGTCCAGCTTCCCAGCATGGCCTCTTGTATCTCCCACTGTTGTTATGCAAACAATAACAAATGTAAACTGACTGTCTCTTACTTCTCTGCTCATTTCCTCCTGCCCAAAGATAGAGGAAGGGCATCCATGACAAGTGCTTTTGTGCTCAAAGCATATCACAATGAGATCATCATCATCTTTGCTGTTTTTCTCTTTGGATTGCAACAGGCAAGGAGGACTCTGTTCTCTGCCCAAAACTGCCTAATGAAGACAGAGCAGGGTTGAGTTTTGAGGGCAAGAGTTGTTTATACTGATTTGGTCGTCCATGTGCCAAATGGTCACAGAACAATGGCTGACTAGCAGAAAAGTAGACACAATAAGAATTGAGCCATGATTCCATTATATAGTTTCATGCTGAATTTAGCTTCATGAAGTGAGATACACCTATCTATTCTGAAAGACAGATGGAAGTGAAGATTCCCAGAAAGGTTAGGAGTCAGGTAAGGCATACATTTAATGAATAATATTTCCCATAAATTGGACTGAAAGTTCCAAGCTACAATCCTGTACTCATTCAGAGGTATTAATGAACACAAACACTTATAGCAGCCAGTTTGTTAAAAGGAATACTGATCCATCAAGGGAAACTTTAAAAAAAAAACCTTACCTCTCCTTTTGAATTAGAACAAAAGAAAAATAATTAAACACAGAGATACAAAGGAACAAGAGGCTCATTGCAATCCTAAAGCCGGGGGTAATGAAATAGATTGACACTAAAATGGAAATTCACTGCTGAAGTATAAAAAGGCACCACAGAAGACGCCTGAGGAAAAGGAAGGGGAATATTTGTTCAAGAGATGTAAAAATAGTAACAGTAATAACAGACAATTGGTCATAATTGAAAAAGTAATGAAAATGACAGTTGATGGTAAATGTTCATACAGAATCCATAAAAGAGTAATTATGACAGGATTACACAAATGTACCCATTAATAGAGTCAGTAATAACCGTGAAGATTAGCTTGAAAGCCCTAAGATGTCTGCAGCTCAGAAGCAAAACAGATTTAAATTGTGGTTCTTGTTCTTTTTTAAGCAAAACAGAGACGAAAGGATTGTTCAACTGTGATATTAAATAATGCACAGATGGTTCAGGGCACGCTCACAGAATCCATGCAGTGAGAAGAGGACTGCACATGTCTTTTGTAATTTACCTCAGCTAGAAAATGTGAGGTTTTAGAAGATTTCACAGGATGTGTGTTTAGCTAGCATATACAGGTAGTCCTCGACTTACAACATGTTCAACATCACTGAAAAAGTGACTTATGACCGTCTTACAATCGTTGCAACATTCCCGATGGTCAAGCAGGAAAGGCTTTTTTAAGCTGTATTTACTTAGCTAGAACTAATTGATACAGCAAGTACAGTCAGTACAACAAGACCAATCTAAACATACCTTTTAATGATTTAATACAAGCTTACTGGAGTGAGGAAGGTAATTGGCAGAGTGAGAGTAGCATAGGTCAGAGTCATGGAAATAATACAATTTATAGGTGGAGGGGGCTTGTAGAATAAAGTTCTTTGCAGATGGAGAAACAATTAGAAAGGCACCCTTTTTAATTCCTCTTCACAGTTTCAGAGATTTTTTTATCTGCAACTGGAAATAGCTAGGAATTTAATCCTCCCTCCCATACTGTCCCAGTGCAAAGCCCAAATTATTCTGTTTTTAATGGACACAGATGGGAGGGAGGGGGAGAGATCTCAGTTTAAAATCAATAATTCTGTCTTCATCTTTTCTTTGGGAAGAAAAATAAATTACTTGAAAGAAAACCTTGTGAAGCTATCAGGATTGCTTCACAGTATACACGGGGAACTTGTGAATTCGCTATTCCTGTACTGACTACAGGTCCTATCATTCTGGTGAGCCACGTTTGGGAACTACGGACGTTGTAATACAGTGCGCTGGGAGGCATCTGGCTGGGAAAGGCTGCGTTACACAAACAGGCAAGGGAAAACGTGATTTTACAAAAAGCAAACCCCGAGAAAACCAGCGCCTAGGTAGGAAAAATCCTGTCCCGGAAGAGTAAGCAATTCAGCTCAACGAGAGTGGAAGCAGCGGCTGGTTTCGTTCACCAGGACTTAATTCCGGGCATACTCTACGCCAGCTGCGGGGCAACCTGCGAAGCCGGGACCAGCCGAGAGGGCATCTCGGAGTTGCTGCGACCTGGCGTCCCCCCCTCCCGGCCACACACCTGCTCGGGAGCGGGGGGGGGGGGGCGGGAGGTAGTAGCGAAGAGGAGCAGGAAGGTCGCCCCCGGCGGCTAGCTTGTTGGCTTTTGGCCACGGGCGGTTGCTGGACTTACCCTTCACGTCGTTGGCCAAGCCTTTCCAAACGGGGGCGAAAGCTTTGCAGTGGCCGCACCAGGAGGCGTAAAACTCCACCACCCACGCGCCAGTGGAATTGAAGATGCGGCGTTCCAGCGTGTTGCTGGCCAGCTGCACCAGCGGGTCGTCGGGCGAGTAGAGGCCGAGGCTCTTCGCCCCGGGGACCCGCACCAAGAGCAAGAAGAAGGCGACGGCGCGGACGATGCAAGCGGGAGGCATCAGCTGCCGCCATCCGGCTCCGGAGAGCCGCCTGGGCATCGCGTTTAGCCGCCCCTGGGAAGCTCCGACGAGAAATGCGCCCGATGCTCCGTGCCGGGCTGGGGAGTCACTCGGCCCTCGCGCGGGCGGGTGGAGCTGGAGGCGGAGCGGGAGTGCTTCCCTTCCCAAACCGAAAGGGGAGGCCCGCCCCCAGCGCCCCGCACGTGTGGCTCTTGGCTTGTCGTCAGGCGCCTCCTCCGCGCGGAAGGAACCAGGGGCTCCGTAAAGCGGGGGGTGCTGGTGGTGGAAGCACCCGGCATTTTAGCAAGAAGCGTGTCAACCTCTCCGGGGACTTCAGTTCCCCTTAAAGCAGCCGCCCGACCAGGATTTCCCGCGGGGATGAAAAGAATGCGGAAGACTGCTCTAGATTGTGGCCCAAGCGCGATTCCACGATGCCATGAATCGGGGAGGTTTTGCAACCGGCCGGCATTCCAAGGCTGACTTACTCTTTCGAGCGGGACCAAGCCATCCCGACGCCCGGATTGCAAAGAGCCAACGCTGCAATTAAAGCCGTTTTCCCCTGGCGGCGGCATTAGGCAGATAGCTGGCTGAATGATTTAAAAACTGTACGGGAGCATTAGGGTTCAACGCAGGTTCCCCTGCAATACTTCTGAGGTCTTTCCGTTCTGAGAAAGGGGAACCCTTTCGGAGCCTGATAGGAAAGTGAGTGTGCCAAGATAAGTCTGAGGTACAAAAAAAAAAAGTATACACGCTTTGAAACTGTAATTAAATCATACTTTTAATCAGTTGTATCATATATGGTTTCAGAAAGAAATTAAAAACATTAATAAAGGATTGAGTTGCCTACAGTTACTAATTTTGTACTACTTTCTGAATGTTAGGTAAGTTATTTACTACAGGGCTGCAAGTGATTTGACAGATCTCGCGCAGGCGAAATGGAAAACTACAGTAGAGGATTACTGAGCGGATCCTGCAGGGAATTGGCATTCTGTGGAAGCAGTTTGAGGTGATGCCCTTACAAGAGGAAGAGGAAGAACTGAGTTTTATGTAGTGGAGCAAATGCTTTTTACACACAGAAAGCCCTAGAATCAAACTCCGGAAACTTTATACAAAAATCAAGATAGGCCAGGGAAGGACTGTTTTATAGGTCTCAGTGGAAACAAATCTATGTTAACCAAGTTAATGGCTCAATTCAGAACAAAGCAACTTCCTTCCTATGCCCAAGGCTCAGGGAAGTTAGTATTCAAGGCAAGGAGGTACCATATTTAAAGCTTTTTTTAAAAAAAAACTTTAAATATGGTACCTCCTTGCCTTGAATACTAATTTCCCTGATCCTGACTTGAATAACATTTTATTCAATTATTTCCATTTTCCATATTGAGGAATTACAGCAGTGGTTCTCAGCAAATTCAGTAGACAGCCAGTTTGTCATAGCGGCTAAGACACCAGGCATCTAGGAGACCATGAGTTCTAGTCCCACTTAGGCACAAAGCCAGATGGATGACTTTGGGCCAGCCACTCTCTCAGCCTTAAAAGAAGGAAATCGCAAACCTTTCCTGAAATCTCATCAAGCAAATTGCAGGGATTACAATACTTTCAGTAGGCTAAGTGGTACAGGCTTTGTTAACAGTTGCTAAGAGTTCATTTTTTTCTCCATCTCTGTGTTCACAAAATAAAAGAGAAAGGTTTCCCCTGTCCAGTCATGTCTGATTCTAGGGGGAGGTGATCGTCTTCATTTCTGAGCCAACGTTGTCCAAAGACTTTTCTGTGGTCATGTGGCCAGCATGACTATACGCTGAGGGGTAGAGAGTGCTCACACCTTCCCACCGAAGTGGTACCCGTTTATCTACTCACATTTGCATGCTTTCAGACTGCTAGGTTGGCAGGAGCTGGGACAGATAACAGGAGCAAACCCCATCATGCAGTGCTCGGGTCTCGAACCTGGGCTGTGAGCTTTCCAGCTGACATGCTCAGCATCTTTAACTGCTGAGACATCACACCCCCGTTCACAGAATAAGTCTAATACAAACTAAAAGAGAACAAAAAGAAAAATGGAAAGAAAAAACCGAAAGGTTAAAAAAAAAGTAGCCAAAAAATGAAAAGTTACAAAAAATATACAAAAAGTAATTTCCGAACTTCTTTACAGCAGTTGTAAGTACAATTATAAACTGACCTCTCTTTCTAAAGTTATATCATGACCCTCTTCTTTCTATATTCTATTCTATCTAATCATCAAAACCATAAATTTTTGCATGATTTATTGATGCTGGCTCTGATTAAATAGAAGCCTGTTAGCGCAAAATGTTACAAAATGTTGAGTAACACTTCCGAAAATAATGCAGAGCCACATAGAATACATAGGGGAAGAAGCTACCCAGTTATTACTAACCAGGCAGTGTTAGCTGCATTCTCAATTTTAAGTGATCATCACGGCAACTGTAGAATGTTGAATTTAGATCTCCAAAGATATATTTTAGCCGATAATTCTTTTTTAAAAAAAATCAAATTATGAATATAAAGCATTTGATTTTGTGATAGGTTGGAAGCACCACCCTTTTTTCCTTTGAAATCCCGTTGAAATTCCATGTCTGCATTGCTTCATCATCGACAACTAAGCTTGGACTTATGCAATTAGAAACTTTCTGGAACGCTGACACCAGAAGTACGTAGTAATAGCAGGAAAACTATTAACTTTAATTGAATGTTAATTGAAATATTTCTCTTAGGAAATTATTAGACTTCTTTCCCAATCACTCCCATAGGAATAGTATAGAGAATAAAGAGAATTGGTATCATCTCTTTCAAATTCAATATGCACAATTTATAGAGGAATAATAGTAACTGTATAATGAAGACTAGTAATTTAAAGAGGCACTTGGAAGAAAAAAAATGCTTATTTCAAGAATAAATTGAGTATTTTTAGTTAAGCAAAACCTGCATCGCTGACAAATGCACATTTGGAGTACAGTAAAAAAAAAACTGTAATGTGCAACCCATCCCCTTCCAAAGGACCTTCCCCAAGCAACCCAATAGTAACTCAGTGGTAAAGAGCAAAGACTTATAGTGCTATTCATGGAAAAAGGTAAAGTCATTGGAGATGAGTGGGGAGCAGTAGTGAAATCCAATTTTTTTTACTACTGGTTCTGTGGGCGCAGCTTGGGCATGGTGTGGCTTGGTGGGCATGGCAGGGGAAGGATACTGCAAAATCTCCATTCCCACCCCACTCCAGGGGAAGGATACTGCAAAATCTCCATTCCCACTCCACTCTGGGGCCAGCCAGAGGTGGCTTTTGCTGGTTCTCTGAACCACTAAAAATTTCCATTACCGGTTCTCCAAACTACTCAAAATTTTTGCTACCAGTTCTCCAGAACTTGTCAGAACCTGCTGGATTTCACCCCTGGTAGGGAGGAACTTGATGAACTCTGGAATATTTTCTAGTGAAATGATGGATGGGACTCTCCGGAAGCCAAGCTTTTCTGGGCTTGGCAACTAAGCATGTTTGGGCCATGCCTGTCCAGAAAGCCACCCAGAACTAAGCTGGACTTGATGGAGACATTACTTTTGTGTACAAGAAGCAAAACTATTGAAGAAAGCCCAAAGATATTGACTAAGAATAATTGTTAGAGGATGGAACTGCAGTAAGGAGATGGAATGGAATGGAATAGAATGGAAAATGCTAGAAGAGGAGACGGCTTTAATAAAGCAGTATTTTGTTAGACTTTCCAGGTGTGCCAACTATTTGAGAGTTATTTCTAACTATCCTGGCATTAATTTGAAAAGCTTATTCAATGCATAATATTTAAATCAGTTGTCTTTGGTCTGTTGTGAATTGCCTGAGGTTGCTCATATTCTTCTTTGTAATATTTTGCCTTTTCAACAAGTCCCTCAGCCAAGCACTGACAAACCATTTATGAAATGCTAAAAAAAGCCAGGATGGATTGGGCCAAAAGCTTATCTAATCTTGCATTCTGTTCTGCTCAGCCAATGGAACGCTGACAAGCAGGACATGACCACCTAATATCATCCTTGCGGTAATGTTGCACAGCAACTATTATTCAGAGAAGCTGTTGCCTCTGATACTAAACAGAGGAGTAACTGCGGTCTTCTAATAATATTTTTCTCAACCCTGTCCTTTTTTTCTCATTGCCTTTTTACCAGTTCCCAATTCATAGCAATGGCGTCAGCCATTAGATCAAGTGTGCTTTGCATGAAAAACATTTTTTTTTGTGTCGTACTGTTCAGCTTCATTTCATAAGTGTGGCTTCTAACTTTATGAAGCAAATAGAAAAAAACCACCCACATTTATCTTACTCACTCCCCCCCCCCCACATCCTTAACATTCCAAACACTTGGTTGGAAAAGCCATTATCTCTTCCATCTATTGGCCTCTTAAGGCAAAGAAAGAATAAAAGTTAGAGAAGATGTAGAGGTCTTCAAACTTGGCAGCTTTGAGACTTGTAGACTTCAACTCCCAGAATTCTCCAGCCAGCATAGCTGCCAAGTTTGAAGACCTCTGAGGTAGAGTTTTACCTCTCTCTGTCTCTCGCTTGGCCTGTTGTTAAAGTAGTAAAAGGAATTTATGGGTTTAAAAGACAAAGGAACTTCATCTCTCCTTCCCCTTTATCTTTTTCTTCAAGAAGAAGTTTAAGAGAAGTGAGGCTCCCTTGTTCAATGCATTTCTTCATAAATCTCTTTTTTTGCTTCCAATATACTGAATGTCTGTCAGTATTCATTGGCAGCTGTGCAAGCCTATACTTGGCATCTAGAGATATATATTATGAACACTTTTTCTTTTTAAATGGAGCCTGATACTAAATTAGTTAGTGTTCTTTTAGCACTCTGCCTATGCTTGGGACCACATCTTCTAACCACGAATCCTGCTAAATTCAAATCTCCAGCATTTTCCCATTACAAGAAGTAGACCATTGATGTCAGCGTTCCAGAACACCCCCACTCCGAGTAAAGACGTGGAAGCAAGCATTTTCCAAAGTTCTCTTTACTAGAATAGGTAAACTGGCACATCTGAGAAAACCCCAATCTGAAAGGTCCAGGTTTTACCTCAGTAAATCAAAACCCCCAAACCATCCCCTCACTCCTCAGTTGATCACATGCTCCAATCAACGTCCATCCCATCCCATCCCATCTCGACTCAGCACTCTGACCACTCCTTCTCCAGATGCTGGATCACCCTGACCTTGACCGACAGGAAGAATGCTATTATGTCTACCAACAACCCCTCTACTAAATTCCCTCTCCTACTTTCCCACACATGAGAAAGTGGCAGCATGGAAGCTTCCGGCCTAATATGGCTACCAAAGCTGACAATTGATTCATTTGGTTGCCTTTTTCTAATCCCTTTTCTAATCCCTTTTCTAATCAGTTTCTGCAGTCACTGGGAAGATTCTCTTTATATTGCTAATGATGAAGAGTTGTTGATCATCAGTACCACATGTTTGCTTGCAAAATACAGGAGGTTGTGGGGCAGAACCCAAAAAAGATTATCCACTGTGTCCTGTGAGTCGAGTGACAAGATATATGCCTCAGAATCTTCTCTGACTGTGCTGGAGATGATGTTAAAAGGGTTGAAAAGCACTGATTCAGTGTTATTTCAACAACCACGTAGGACTTTAGTAGCTCAAGTATGTGTAGCTTGTTCTGAATGGATGAGAAAATGGGAATTTTGTTGATGATTGAGCTGAGAGAGACAGTCTTTGAAGTAGTGCTGAAAACTTCAAGACTTTTGGTCTTGAGGAACTTCAACGTACATACTGAGGCTGCCTTAACAGGGACAGCTGAGAAACTGACAGCCTCCATGGCTTTCATTTTGGAACTTAGCCAGGAAAAAGTTTGTATCCTTGTTCTGTTTTTATCTTAAAGATAAGTGGTCTTATCTTTATTTTTATCTTACAAGTGTGTACAAGATCCTTGCTATGGATAAACCACCACTTGCTGAGGTTTCAATTATTCCAATAAGTGTCCCTCCATAAAAGGAAGGACCAGAATAAGTTAAAGACCATTTCTTTGGAAGCTGATTTATTTATTTAACATACTCCAGACAGCTCTGGAACATGTTTTATTGAACCTTCCTGACAACTCTTTTAGGCACCTTGATGAAATCTTATAAGTGTTTGATTTAGTGGTTCCTCAGCCGTCTCTGTCCCGTGTTGGAGCTCTTGGCATTCTGTGGTCTACCCAGTGTTCCAAATAATGAAAGAGGAAAAGAAAAATAACTCAGAAATAAGAGAAGAAAAGGAAAGGAAGAACAGATATTTCTTTGCTCATCAGGAATTCTCCAGTGTGCTGCAATAGGGAGAAGAAGATCAAGGGAGCAAGAGTTTCATTTGGCTGAAATTGGATTAATGAGGAAAACAATTGGCAGAATCAGTGGAAGGAGACACCTTTCTGATTTAAAGGGTTTAATGATCCAACTAAGAACCAGTTTGATGTACTGATTAAGGCATCAGGCTAGAAATCAGGAAATCATCAGTTCTTTTTTTTAAAGTAATTTTTATTAAACAGTTTGTCTTTAAAAACAACACAAAAAACAATCACACACATATAAAAACAAAACGTCAAAACGTAATGTATTGAACATTACATAACAATGGTGCTTTTACAGCATTTCGTATCAACTTACGTACTTTGCTTTTGTAGTTCTCTATTCTATCATTTCTATTTACTACTCAATAGTAGAATAATCGCATTACTCCAACATATATATATATATATATATATATATATATATATATATATATATATATATATATATATACATTATAATATTCATTTGTTCTTATCTACACATTTATATTAGTTTATATTTACCTCTCTTTATTTAATGTTGTTCAGTTACTTTAAGTTTCATCAATATTAAGTTAAACATTTCTTGTTCTGATAGGAAATCATGAGTTCTAGTCCCACTGCTCTCTCAGTTCTAGGAAGGAGGCAATGGCAAATCACTTCTAAAATTCTTGCCAGGAAAATTGCAGACAGTTTCTGAGAATTGGGCAAGATTGAATGGAAGAAGAAAAAATGATCCAGCTACCGTGGAAAGTATGGAGTTTCCCTTCAACTATATTAGCTGTTAGGGAGGCCTTGCATAAAGTAACATTCCAATTCCAGTCATTCCATTCAGCTAAATTAACATTATAGAAGAATTCAAATTTGAAACTATCAAGACAATCCTCTTATTGGAAAACCTGGGTGGAGTTTGGAATGCATTATCTTACATCAGTGTGTAGGATTAGATTTGTCCCTGAGCTGCAACACAGTCATCAGCAGAAAAGAGCAAAGAGGCACCATCTTTCATCTTTTGCTATCTTAAATAATGTCCCAAGACTGAGAACCAGCTCTACTAGAGGTTTTAACACATTGTACAATATAACAAGTTTATAATGGTTTTTTTTTTAATCAATGGTTCTTAAATATACTTAGATATGCATAAAAGATGTGGAGCAATGTGCCATCACATTTCAATAGGTACAAATTATGATTAATTCAATAAAACTTGTCTATTGGACACATATGCATCTTTTCACAAATAATTTGATATATTAATTTAATTGGAAATGTAGTGTTCAAAGTACTGCAGTATGTAATGTAGCTTTGTGTTATAGAACAGTGATCTCCAAACCTGACTTGTGGACTACAACTTCCAGAATTCCTCAGCCAGCATGGCTTAAAGTCTTAAAGTTGCCAAGTTTGGAGATCCCTCTTATAGAAGATCCTTTTGGGTAAACATTATTTGAACATATGGGTTTTGTAGATGCCCATGTTCTATTGGATGGTAACATCTAGTGTGCCATGCCAAAAAAATAAAATTACATTTAAACTCAGTACAAAGTAAAAAAAAAAAAAGTCTAGTCAGAGAGTGGGAGTGGAGAAAGCAAGAATGAAGAAATTGCACAAAAAGTTTGAAGCCAAAAGGCTATATATTAGATGGAGAGAAGAGAGAAAACGGAATGCATGGAAGACGAAAAAGCTTAGGTTAACGGAGCCAAAGATTTCAAGAAGGCATCCTAGCCTTAGACAAGGGATATGATGGATTACTATATAAGCTTTGGCTAGGAAGGGAGCACGCTTATAGAAAAAAAAATCACCCTTATGTCCATGTAGTAATCTGTATTAGCCAATGAGAGCAGAAATAGGATAACATTTCTCCCCCTGAAAAAAGATGTGTCCCTTTTGGCTGTCTAAAAAATTAAGATCATAAAAGAGGTTAAAAAGAGGCTTCCAGACATAGAAAACTATTTAAACAGTGAGTAGTGATTGAATTATGTACACATGCAAGCACATAAGTGTGAGCTATGTTTATTACTTTGCTGTTGCAAAGCACGTTTTTTCAGTATGTTTCAACACATTTAATCAAAAGACAGTATTGTTATTCCTTGTGCTCTAAATATGAAAACAGATATTACAGTGTCCACCCAAGGTCTTAGCTGAGTCACAGACAAAAATTTGTTTGTTATTTTTTACTGTGGTTCTTATTTTATTCAGCTTGACTGGCTGGGGAATTCTAGGAACTGAAGTCCACATATCTTAAAGCCATTACGTTTGAGAAACCCTGATTTAGATTACAGGTAATCCCCGACTTAACAATCACAATTGGGACTAGAATTTCGGTCATAAGTGGTGGTAGTTGTAAATTGAGGCACCTGCGTGATGGGATCTGCTTTTACTACCATTTTTGTATTAGTCATTAAGAGAATCATGCAGTCATAAGTGTGAACCCATTCTTCTGAATGGGCCTTTCTTTGCTGAAAACTGACAAAAACCATTGCAAATCACAATAATGTGACTGTGAGTACTGCAACCAGTCATAAATATGAGCCAGTTGCCAATGGCTTAAAACAGGGTCATTGAACCAGAAATGCTTTATAGGCCATAAAGCACCCTTTCCAAGGCCATAGAAACTCCTAATGGTTGTTAAATGACCAGTCATAAGAACTACCTGAACAGTATGAAAAGCCTCCCCATCACTGAAGGCTTTTAAGAAGAGTCTGGACAGCCACTTGTCTGAAATGGTATAGACTGTCCTGTTCGTGCAGGGGGTTGGAGTAGATGACCTCCAAGGTCCTTTCCAACTTGTTATTCTATGTTTTTCTATTCTGGACACTTCCACATAATGCTTATTTCTGTTTTCAATGCCCCCAAAGCATTTCAAGTCTGACCTGTAATCATCTTCAGATCTGCCATCTCAGATGGTTGAGTACAGGGAGAAAACCATGAGCAAAGTTGGTGTTCTCTAGAGGACTTTCTCTAGCCAATCATTAGAAAATACAATCAATAGAATACAATGCTTCGCCCAATCCTGATATTACAAACATTTCTTCATCCTCCACCATCTACAAAAGGGAAATAAAATAAATTCCTCACATCTCATCCAGTTTTTAAATTCTTGCTGTCTGATTGTTTGAACATGATCATGGGTGATGGTCATCATCATCATCATCATCATCATCCTGGAAGAGATATTATGAGGAAAAGCTTTCTGTGTACAAAGCTGCCTTTCCTCCTGCTCCTATTGCAAACTATGATGACAACTGAAGAGCTGACAACAGTTTTGCAACCAAATATTTTCCCAAAATAGCAGCTGTTGTCATGTTTGCAAGGGGTTTTTTGGGGGTGGCAAGGATGAGGAAGATGGAGAAATGAATTCTGAAGAATGCCAAAGAGCAGATACTGGGAACAGGATGCTTGAATTTCCTTGGAAGGGAGAGAATATTGATTGCCTCAAAACCTGGAGCTAGGAGCCAGAGTGTGGCAAGAGTTTCTATCGGTTCATTTGTGAGCTCAGCCATGGTCAAAGATCGCTCGCAAACCATAGCTGGTCCAGAATGCAGTTGTGCAAATGATGATGGACAAACCTTAGTGTAACATGTATTATTATACAACCTGCACTGGTTATCAGTGGGGTTCCAGGTGCAATTCGAAGTACCAGTTATCATCTATAAATCCCTATATGGCACACTGGGTGGATATTTGTAGGACTGCTTCTGTCCAATGGGCTTTGTATCCCATCAAGCCAACAGGCATGTCTTCTCTGCTCCGAAACAACATTCCCTCTTGACATCTGTATAGCCTGACCCTCCTTGCCTTAAAGAGAGCCTCGGAGATGTGGCTTTTTCTGCAAGAACTGAGCCAGATTGTCCTGTATGCCAAACATTGAATCTAAGTCATCTTTGCCAAATGTTACAGTTTCTTCTCCCAGAATGGCTAGTTTATTTCTGTGTGATCTGTTAACCAACAACACTTCAGTAGTGTAAAGGAAGCACCAGTATTGTTAAGTTTTAAATAAATCACGGCAGGCCCATAAAAAAACCTGCTCTCAGATGAGGCTGGTTACACAGTTCTAGAGCTGTTCTGAACCACCACACTTTGTTGTAGACGGTTCGAAACAGTATATAGTTTAGTTTAATTTTTGCAGTTGCCATTTTTATAGCTCAATTTAAATGTGTGTCTGTACATACCCTGTTTCCCCCAAAATAAGACATCCCCTGATAATAAGCCCAATCAGGTCTTTGAGTGCATGGCAATAAGGCCAAGCACTTACTTCAGGGTTCAAAAAAATATAAGACAGGATCTTATTTTCGGGGAAACACGGTATCTTTCAACATGTGATGCTTGAGATCTGGTTATTGCTACAAATATATAAGCTGTTAGCAGAACACTGAATTATCATGTATTTTTTTTCTGAGGAAACCCATTTGCATTATTTGTTCTTGTTCAGATGTTAGGTGACCGTTAAAGCCTTTTGCTTTACAATTGTATAAATCAAGTGTAGGTAATATTTGCAAGTAATCCAAACCAAATATTATTTGCTTGATTTAGATACTATTTTTCTATTCAAAATAAACTTCCAGGGTAGATGAGTTTAATAATCACATTTATTATTGAATAATGTTATTAGGCATGAATGGAGCTAGTGTTAAAAAAGGAAAGAATCCCAGTCATTTCAGGAACACTTCAATATACTTTAACTGCAAGTGATATGAAAGTGCCATTCCCCTCTTCCAGGATGTGTTTTCCTGATAGCTTCCCATCCAAATAGTACCGTAACTAGTTGCACCTTTGTTTAGCTTTTTTTGAGATCGGCTAAATTCTGCCAGGCACTGCCACCTGCTGAATCTCTTAAAATGTCTACTAGGTTTTTTAAAAAAACAAGCAAAAATAGATGCCAAAGTGGAATGATTGCAATCTGAAATTACCTCAGTGCTTTAATATCTACAGCCTCCTCATACATTCAGTCCCTGAATCAATGCAAAAGTTGTGACTTACATTTCAGTCACTGGTTTAAGCTTAACATGTTCTAATCTAGCCATGGTAGTTTGTAAAGTGTGGTTTATGGTTTAGTATTGTTATGAATTCAGCCTTTGGGACTGATTCAATAAATCATGATTAAAAGAAACCAGTTAAAATATTCCATCCAAGAAGACACATATTAAACTGTATATTTTTAAACAAACCTCATTGTGATTTAATGCAATAGTATAGAATTTGTAAACATAACCATAACCATTATGTCTGTAACTTTTCTTGTCAGAGGAGGTTTATAGCTGAAAGCAATAGTATGAATTAGGCCCAAATTTTATGTGGTGTGTTTGTAAATATGGAAAATGAGGTTTTCCCCAAGAATAAGTTTTCCCCCAAAGCTCAGTGATTTTGCAAGTGAAAGCCACATGAAATTAATTTTAAAAATAAGTGGTACAAATTTCTTGTGTCTACAAATGCTCTTAGAAAAAGAAATTCATGATGCTGCATCTAGTCTGAGATCTCTCATGAATAATTTTCATTTCAGTCATGGGCCATAAAATGACATAAAACTGCAAATTTACAACTGGTAATTTTATCAATTTTAGCTATAAAATGTAAAAAAATGATGGATATGTCTGCTAGCATTAAATGTTTATACTAAGACTATACAGAAGAAAAAGTTACTTCATAAAATATATATTGTATTGATATCTAATGTTTACAGTTAGAAAATCAATTTATAAAATAACAATTAACAAGAAAGAAAACTGCTGTACAGAAATGGACTAAGCTCAAAAATAATGATAACACTACTAGTGCAAAGTACGAATGTTTTAAAAAGCTCTAGTGTCACTTTGGGCATGAAGCCAGCCAGGCGGGGGCCAGTCACTCACTCTCAGCCCTAGGAAGGAGTCAATGGCAATGAGCAAACAATTGGACCACAAACACTCTTTTCAAAACATACTTGACCATGTCATAACGATGGTAAGAATGTGCCGTAATGGATCTTTCAACATTATTTGTATTACTGCATTTCACATATTTTGGGATTTGGGTAACTGCAATGGAACGTGCATGAATATATCAGAAACACATTTTTGAAAGAATAATTTGTAATCAATATTTTAGAAATGATTCAAATGTTGTCATCTGAGTTGACGCTTTATGAGACTATGGAGTTTAAATGTGAATACATTTTATTCTCTTGCCAACTACTTCAATTAACTAATTATTGAGAGAGACAGTTTGTTCTTGGCTAGGACACCAGGCTAGAAACCAGATTGCCACCCTGCAATCTCCCCTGGTTCTGTTCTAGTCTTCTCCAAGACACCTGATTCTCCAAGTCCCACAGATTTCCTCTACCTGGGCCATGTCTTGCTCTTGTTAATCGTGCACTCTTTCCTGGACCTTGGGAGACTTTGAGCCAACTAATTAATACCCAAGCCAGTCCTTCAACATCTCATCCTGGTCATTGTGCTCATCGGTCTTGTTAACCCTTGTTCATGCATCGTGTCTTTCCTCAGCTGTGTTGATTACTTCGGCATATTACTCCCTAAGACTCCACCAAGCAATTCTGCATGACAGGTTCTGCCAGCGGTAGGAAGGTAGAATTTTTTAGTGGCAATTAAAATGTCAAAAGTTGAAAAGAAGTTAAGGTAAGCCTTTTGCTTCCTTATAGCTATCTTCCTGGCAGTAACTGCCTACAACAGAAAACTACTATGCTTTTACCCAAAGAGGCCACATAGTATTCAGGAACTACAGTATGGTATGTTATGGCAGGCACAAAGGGATAAACAGATAGGTGAGAACTTGAAATATTAGATTGAAACCTCATCTGCAGTGCGTACAAAAAGCGGGGGGGGGGGGGGAAATCAGAGGACAATGTTCAAATGTTCTTGGAAACTACAACATGCAGGCATTAGCATAACTAAAGAACTTATGCAATATTAGCAGCTCATCCAAACAAGACTCTTAATGATGTTTATTAAAAAATAATGAAATATCCTATAGTTGGCATATCCGTTTTTTAAATGGAAAATTAAGTGTTTGATCTCTGGAACAGGCTCAGGCTTGAGAGGAATAACACTTGGAGTTATTCCCAGGTGCATGAGGGAAGGTCATAGACTGAACTGGAGAACAATAACTTTTGACCACTACTGCTTTGTGGTCTTTTCACCTGAAAATAGTACATATACAGGGAATCCTCGATTTACAGCCATATATTTAGCGACTGTTCAACGTTACAACAGGATTGAAAAAATTAATTTACAACCATTTTTCACACCACTATTGCAGCATCCCCATGGTCAGGTGGTCAAAATTTGGATGCTTGGCAATTGGTTCCTATTTTTGATGGTTGCAGTGTTCCAGGGTCACGTTATTACCTTTTGCAACCATCTGGCAAGCAAAGTCAATGGGGAAACCAAATTCACTTAACAACCGTGTTACTAATTTAACAACTGCATTGGTTCACTTAACAACTGTAGCAAGGAAGGTCATAAAATGGGGCAAAACTTACTTAACAATTGTCTCACTTAGCAACATAAATTCTGGTCTCCATTGTGGTTGTAAGTCGAGGACTACCTGTATATGTCCATATTAAAACACTTTGTTTACCAACCGATCCAACAATTCTGGTAATATTTATCAAGGACTTCCCTGCACTGTCCATTTACCCCATCGTCAAAATGGGGACATCGGGGGGGAGGGGAGGGGAGAAAGACTACTGTATTTCTGGAAATGAGAAATAGATGGTGTCACCTATACTAAACTTTAAAGTAATTCAGGGCATGTTTCTCTGCTCTACTTCTGAGGAACACTTTTCTCTGTTACGTTCATATTGAATGATCCTGTCTTTTCGGGTTAGAGTCCTTTAGTTTGTGGGCTAATCTCCATAATTCATTGGTTGTTTTGACAAAAAAAGTCTGCCCTTTTAATTAAACCGATGCTTATCATATTTTTATACTTCCATATAGATTAAGATCTTTCTCTAAGATAGAGAAGATTGACATTTTCCATTTTTTGAGTAGGTAACTTTTTTTAAATAAGTCCACAGATGTATTTTTTCACTGTTTTTGCAGTTATGCAAGGTAGAAAGGTTTCATTTCCAGCTCTCAGATAGATCACAGGTTTGTTCTACCTATTTGGGATCTAGATTCTAGAGGTAAAACTCTTCTACCTCCCAGGATAGGAAAATGACAAATCCTTGGAGTATAAAATAAAAGTAAGCGGGGAAAGTACCTGGCCAGGGAAAATAATAACAAGGTGGGGGGGAAACTCTTAGGATTTTGAACTGGTTTTTTTTTTTTAAAGATCCATCCATAGGAAGGAAAGCAATTGCTATTTTTATCCTGGAAAAGAAATATGGAAAGGACATGATGGTTTTCTGTTCAAACTCAATACTTTGCAGCCTGTTGCTAAAAGGCCTCAATTCACACAAGTTTTTCTTAAGCCAATTTAGACTCAGTGTTATGAGCCCAGGATAGCATCAGCTTAATAGTATGCTTCATCTTGTTCTTTATAAAAAATTCATATGAGTGCATAAGTCTAGAGGGGGTATTTTAAGTTAAAAATATATTTGCTTTAGCTGATGAATAATTACATTTAAAAAAATCAGAGCTTGTGATTTCTGATTACATGACAATGTAATCACATTACATATGACTACAGTCAATGCAGTAAAATGTGTGCAAATGTTGATTATAATACAGAAAGTTTCAGAATAAAATTGCAAGATTAAAAAAAAAAGTGTGGATATGCCCCAACCTGCATCAGTGGTATTGATAACACTTAGACTTATATACCACTTCATAGTGCTGTACAGCCCTCTCTAAGTGATTTACAGGGTCAGCAAACTCCAACAATCTGGATCTTCATTTTACCAACCTCAGAAGGATGGAAGGCTGTGTCAGTCTTGAGTTAGTCAGAATCAAACTGCTGGCAGTTGGCAGAACTAGCCTGCAATACTTCATTCTAACCACTGGGCCAATACGGCTCCTCTATCCACTCTGAATCTAATGGTTTTCTTTTTAAAATTGATGCCTGCCAAAAAATGGCAGCTTGTGGGTGATTTTGTTGGGGCTCAGAAGCTATGCAATGTTGCTCCTGTTTAGGGCTTAAATGGGGAACCCCAATGTTATAACCTTGTAAGGAACCACAGTGGTGGAGTGGTTAGAATGCAGCACTGCAGGCTACTCCTGCTGACTGCTGGCTGCCAGCAGTTCAGCAGTTCGAATCTTACTGTCCCAAAGTTGACTCAGCCTTCCATGAGGACCCAGATTATTGGGGGCAAATGCTGACTCTGTAAACCGCTTAGAGAGGGCTGTCAAGCACTGTGAAGCAGTATATAAGTCTAAGTGCTATTGCTATTATCTGGGACATAGAAGAAAGCAGTAACAAACCACTTCTATACTGTGGCCAAGAAAAATTCATGGCTGCACCTTCAGACTTGGAAAGAACTGAGCTAAATTTGAAGAACCTGGCTTCTTTCAAATGGATGGTTGTCTTCAGATAACGGCAGTACTTCACTGTTTATCCTGATATCTTCTGAGTCATTATAAAATGACTTTGCCTTCAACACTGTACAATATAACAACAACAACAACAACAACAACAACAACAACAACAACTTATATGCTGCCCAGCTCTGGGCTCCTCACAAGAATCAAACACATAAATTACAATAGGATAAAAAAAAAGATAAAGATAATATAGAGGCATATTGAAGCCATCTAAGTTATCACAAAAGCCTGAAAGGGAGGGATCCATGGGTAGGGCTATTGACAGAGACATCCTTGTGATCTGATGTATCTTTGGGCCAAGTATTAAAAATAAACACATTTTTAATCATTACATTTTTAGTGTTACATCGTTGGGCAACTTAAATATGGCAATATGGCAACTGTGCAAAGTGAGTTGTTCTCTCTTGACTGAATAAATTATTTTTGGGAGGAAAAATAGACTTGTGCCCCGTCCCCTCCTGACAAGCTGCAACTCCTGCATTAAACCATACTACTGAAACCACCATGTAAGTGGTTTGAAGTGAAACAACAAGCTGTAATAGTTTGTCTTTATGTGTAGCATGTGATAGGAATACAGCACTTTTGTTTTGTCAGCCAGGATTAATGCTGTGGAAACCCAGACACCAACAGCCTTCTGAATTACTGGAATTCTGTGCCACTTTGAAAGCAACTCCAGAGGGCTGTTTATCCAGCTGATTTATTTGCAGTTCAACTTCAGTGTAGTCCAAGCTGCTCTGAAAGGCCTTTTATTTATTTAAAACCAGCCATCTCTGCTGGAGGAAGTTCTGTCTACAAGAGAAATGTGAGCTTATGGACTTTGCAGCTCCACCTACGAAGCCAAAGGGAACAAACAGAGGAGAAAGTGCTAAAAGTGCTTTATGCTGTAAGCCACCCAGAGCTGCTTTGAAACAAGATTGGCGGAAAATGAATTTCATAAAAAACAAACAAACAATAAAACGTTTCTTAGGCTTCCTTTCCTCTTGAGAAGTCAGCCAAGGATGGGTCCAATATCTGGCTTGTAGAAGTAGTCCTTGACTTGCAACCACAACTGAGCCCAAAATTTCTTTTGCTAAGTGAGACATTTGTTAAGTGAATTTTGCCCCATTTTACAACCTTTCTTCCCACAGTTGTTCAGTGAATCACTGCAGTTGTTCAGTTAGTGACATGATTGTTAAGTGAATCTGAACAATCCCCATTGACTTTGCTTGTCAGAAGGGCGCAAAAGGTGATCACATGACCACAAGGCACTGCAACTCTCATAAATACGAGTCAGTTGCGAAGCGTCTCAATTTTCACCATGTGACCATGGGGATGCTGCAACGGCTGTAAGTGTGAAAAATAGTCATAACTCGCTTTTTTCAGTGCTTTTGTAACTTTGAATGATCACTAAATGAATCGTTTTAAGTCAAGGACCACATGTATTTTTCTTCCTTGCTTTCTTTCTCTTGAGGATGGGGCAGTCTGAACTTACAGAAGGGGATTCTGTTTTAAATTCAGTTATGACTCTTAGAGCAGCTACAAGTGTTTTTTGGTCTCCCTTAGAGGCCTGAAAAAATAGGGACCATTTAAATGAATAAGATTCAATGCACACGAGGCTTTTTTTCTTTCTTTTTAGACTGTTGCTACTATCCCCCATTATATTATTGGTGTGCTGAAAAGAGTTCTTATAAATTGTCTATATGCATTCACCTTAGGGGAACCCAACTCAGGAACCCAACTTTCGGCAGGTATTTGCAGTTATCCTCCAACCTGCAACTTTGAACAATATCAATCTTTATTTCTCCTAATTCTCAGCTGTCACAGTCCAAGACTGGGGAAGACTGGTTTGGAGCTTTCCATTTCCCTTATTGTTGAAATGTGAAGATGTTTTGAACTTTGCTCCCTGCTGCATTTTCAGATAGCTGAGAATACAAGATAGCAAGAATAAAACTTCATGTGGGTTAATTTCTTCTCCAAATGGATTCCGTCTGCACCAGAGTCAGAAGCTGGTCTTCAGCCAAAGGACATTCCAAGCTAGGCCAAAAATCTTGGCTGCAGCTGTTGCTTTTTCTTGCAGATTTGAAACCAATGTTTGCTCCTCTCTGTGATTTAAACCTTGGCATCTTAACCCACAGTATAGCTGCTGGGGACATCTCTACAAAAGGATTCCCCCCCCCACCCCCGGCTCTTAAGAATTCAAAATATCTCTTTTGTTTCCTGTAGAGATAAGAGATAGAAACTGAAACAAGTATCAGTGATTTCATTATTCTTTCTCTGCCTAGAATGCTATACAGGGGTGAAGGCAAACGTTTATCAAAGATCGGCATTTGCACCAAGGAAGTGGGGGGTGAGTCTGAGGAACAGTGGCCTCCCTCGGTCTCAGACCTTCTTTAATGATAACCGCTACCCCCCTGCCCCTCCCTCCCCTGTGACCTCGGCTGATGGAATGCTTGGAAACCTGGCGGGCACATTTCAACGAGGGGAACTCCCCCTCCTGGCCCAACCAGGTCTCCGTAACACCTGCCAGGTCCACACCCCCCTCCTGAACAAGATCATAAATGAGGGGAGCTTTATTTACTATGGACCTGGCATTGTACAGCATCAGCCAAAGGCCTGGGTCCTGAGGGTCTATGCAACCTGAGGAGCGAGTAGAGCCTTGGGGGCCGGAGCATGCCACCGCTCGTAGACAGCGAGTGCGCACTCCCCTAACACGATATGGCCTCCTGCTCCCGCCATATCTACCCCTCCCACCTACAGTACTGATGTTGAAAAAACCATCTGGACAAGCTCTAACCCCCCCTCGATCCCGGGTCCCCCACCCCCCACGCCACGCTTCACTGCCAGACCCAACCCTCTCCCTTGTGGGTTATCCCCCCATACCCACAGCCCGAATTCCAATCTGACCCTCCCCCTCCCTGGGACCCTTTAAAAATTTGACTAAAAATTTCGATAAAAAACCCCTCAATCCCCTAGTTTTCACATGCCACCTCTCTGGGTCCCAAAACCGTTCCTTGAGGTGGGCCCTCGATAGTGAGGAGGGCCACATCTGCGAGAAGGGGAAATCTCGCAACGCAAGAAGATCTGCAGTCGTATACATCTCCAAAATGCAGCGATGGAGGCCCGAAGCTCAGACAGGGGACTTCGCAAAAGATGTAACACAGCCATTTGTTCATTGATGTGCTGTTGGTATCTCAACTGTCCTCCCACAACAGCAGGAGGGTCCTAATTATCTCCTCCAATGGGGGCGACCTCCGGCCCGCCCTCTCATGGCAGAACCCCCAAGGGGCCGTAGATTGAAAAAGTTCTCCCACAGACAAGAGTCATGATGTAATAGAGGACCCCTCAACAGTTGCATCAGTTTGGCTGACCATGGTTGGAAGAAAGATTTATCAGTCTATCAGTCAGTCTATGAGTCACGCCAAGGGCGAAGATAGAAAATCCTTGACAAAGTCTTGTACTCAAGGTCACATTCGAGTAAGTCCCGATGAAAAAGGGAAAGAAGGGAAGGGGAAGAAGGAAGAGGGGAAGAAAAAAAGGTGGGGAGAGAGAAAATTCCCTCAATCAGGGCAAATAATAAGCCCATTTAGGTGGACACAGTACCCGGGAGGGGGAGGAGAAAAAGGGTTGGTATCTATGCGACGGAAAACTCCTCCGTCGCCCCCCAGCCCTACTTTCCTCAGATAGTTCAGTTCTTCCGGGATAACAAATCTGAACCCCAGCCTCCATTGGATGTCACAGGGGGCCTCCAGGTCCTCTACAGCCGCCAAGATATCCCGGGAGGGGGTCTTTCTTCTCCAGTCCTAGACCCGTTATGCTCCTCCTCCTCCAGCAAGCCCCCTTCTCCAGCAATAGGGCCTGAGAACAGCTCCAGTACTTCCATGGGGTGTGCCATGGCCCAGTTTAATGTTGGGGCCGGCCTCACCACCCCCGCTGATATCCACGCCTGCTTTCCATTGAGGACCTATATACTGCACGAGGCAGAAAGAGGGCGGGGGAAAATATCTACAGACCCTTCACATCCTGACACAAACTGTTTCAACTTCTCCCCTCAAGACTCTGCTATAGGCCAAAACAATTAGACACAAAGACAGTTTCTTCCCCCCTGCCATCACTCTGCTAAACATCTAACTCCCACAGCACTGTTTTAGGCCTAAAGGCCATCTTCTCATCTTTCTCACCTCTCCTCCTACCTTCTTCTATTGGCATAATTTATTAATTGTTGCTTGTATCTTATGCTTTATTATTGTATCTTATGATTTATGATCTATGACTTATCACTTTGCTGTTTGTAGGAACACTGAAAGCTTATGCACTGTAGAATTCCTTGTGTCCAATCACACTTGGCCAATAAAGAATTCTATTCTATTCTATCTTAAAAAACCCAATTTTAAAGCTACTTGGTCAACCTCTCATTAGACAAAAGTATATAAAGCAGCTTTCTTTTCTTTGATTTGTAGAAAAGGGAAAGATTCAACACATCCTGAAGTCTATAAATCCATCTCTTTTCTATCTATGGATTATATGTTTTTAATAGTAATTCTTGCTAAGAAACTAAGTGGCTTTTTAACTGAAATGATACATCCTGACCAGATGGACTTTATCTCAGAGATACGGTATATAAGATATTAGATTCTAATGTATCTCTTTGAAATATATTTGTTGTTAAGGTAAATCAGAAAAATAAAAAAGTAGCTGTGAATTTTCTTGATGCTGAAAAAAGCCTTTGACAATTTGGAATCGCCTTTTTATTTTGTAGTTTTGTGGCCAATTTTTTTGTCCATGGGTACAGAGCATATATAAAGAAAAAAGGCAACATTTTTGTTAAGTCTTATTACACAGCAATATGCAAAATCCAAGGGGACAAGACAAGGGAGTTTCCTTTCTCGTTTTGTTTTTACTGGCACCGGAAATTCAGCTATACCAAAATAACAAAATTTGGTGCAGAAATAACCGCACAAGAACATAAACTTATGAACTTATTTGCTGATGATACTGTACTTATAATTGCTCAGCCTAAAGAGATTTTAACATGGCTGATGGAGCATGCACAACAATGTGGTTCAATGTCTTTCTTTTTCAGCAAGCCGGGCTGGCTTAACACATTTTTTAAAATGTTTTTAATGGGTTTGTTACTGTTTTTTAACTTTGGGGCCAAACGCATATATATCTTTCTAACTGTATTTTAATGTTTGTATTTATGTTTTTTACTTTGGCTGTGCACCGCCCTGAGTCCTTCGGGAGAAGGGCGGTATATAAATTTGATAATAAATAAATAAATAAATAAAAGCAAAGGCTCTCCCAAAACATTTATTTACTGCAATGTGTTATAACGTATAGTTTTTTACTCTTTATCCATGAGATTTTAAATTAATTCAGATGAGTTTTGCTTGTTTATATTGACAATGTACAATTTACAAAGAATTACTTTACAACTGTCAAAACTGTTTTTGCT
Source organism: Arizona elegans (assembly GCA_022577455.1). NCBI lineage: Eukaryota > Metazoa > Chordata > Lepidosauria > Squamata > Colubridae > Arizona > Arizona elegans. The sequence goes on along the minus strand of JAKOOJ010000002.1, from coordinate 103,008,632 downwards.
GCTGGAGCATAAGTCAATCAATTCTGATTAAATAACAAACTTGCTTGAAAAAAAAGGCTTTACTGTGCAGTGACTTCAAAGGTCTCTGAATGCTGTGCTATGGTATTTCTTTAGTGAATACACACTTTTATTCAAGTATTGCAAAAAATGCTAAGGCCACGTTTTTTTGAAGATCATCCATTTGTCCTCCTCCCCCTTGCCAAACAGGCCATAAAACCTTGCTGTTAAATTTTCTGAAATTTTCTGAGCATTGAAAAGGCGACAGGAACATGGAACAACTGTCCTATTCAAGTCTCCCTTTGAAGTAAATGGTGATTATACAACAGCACATAAAATAGTCTTTTTGGTGATGGTTTTGCATTTAAATTGCGCTTTAATAGGACTTCTTTAGGATTTTATCTTAAATCTATAGGTCAGGAACAGATCCACAAAGATTGCTGCTCTTTATATTTGCATACATTTGTAGGTATGCAATCTTCCTCAAAATTTCATTTTAATGTTTAATGAATTAAAATTCATTTTAATACAGACTAAAGAGCACTAACAGTCCTTATATATTATTGTCAAGTGTTTTTCTCTAAAGTGAATTCTGATGGCTGGCATAACGTAATTTAATATATTCAGGATATACTTTCCAAGACAATTAGTGATTCTTTGTCATAATTAAACTCCTCTATGCTGCTTAAGTCCATTCTGAACTCTGATGGAAAAAGGACAACCTTGTAAAGGGTTCACTGGGCATTGTGTTAAAATTCACTTTCACATTAAGTATACACAATGATCATGCCTGTATTTGCATGCAAATAAAAAAAAAGGGAAATGACACTCAGGTATGTGAATTCATGAATTTGTGGGTGACAACAGCATGTATTGCATGTTTATACACACATAGGATTTCTCAAAGTGAGCTAGAGGTATTATAGTGAATCCCCAAAAATGTTTTAGGTGTTTTTCCAGAGTAGCTACATGGCCCTCCAATCTCACTTGCAGGAATAATTAAGCACTGTAGAAAACTATAATAGTAAGTAGGTTGTTTCTGCGAGAAGGTGCAAAAGTTGAATCTGGTAGCCATAATCACTGAAATCAACAGGTATTTGAGCACAAGTCTCCAGCCCTTTTTTATGATAGAGAACCTCAGTATAACCCCTCTCTAGCAGGGGGAAAAACCATAGAGGCATCAATAGTTGGGGTCATCTGGATGGAGGAAGCAGAAAGGGGATTTGGGGAAGAACACATCCTTAATATGTCAGTGCAATGAGCAAAAGAAGGTTGCCCAGAACAGCTATTTAAGGCAAGTAGCTATGCGCTCTTTCCTTAACTCAGTTTCACATTTTGCAGACACCCTCTTCACCCTGTCTTTTCAAGTGCAAGATGTGATTAGGTAATTAGCCAAAAGGGAATTTCCTTCTCAGGAATCCCAGTGTTAACAACCCTTAAGGGCCTACACCATACCAGTTGGATACCATACTAGAAATTGTGCAGCTTTGGTAACATGCAGTTCAGCCGTTAGGTCAATTTAGCTGAAACTTAGTGTATGATATCAGTAGTGAGCTGTCAGAAGTTTCTTTAAGGATAAAGTGAATTCCCAGAACTATGCCACATACAGTTGTGGGAAAGAAGAAAAATGTTATATAAGGCCTGAATGGATTGCCCTTTCTGGTATATATGGACCTGATGAGGCAATATTGAAGACCATTCCTTCACAGCCAAAATTGTCACTAAAATGTTCCTGGATTCATGCTCAAGTAATTGTTGCCTTGCAAAAAATGCTATAACAGCCACAGTTCTCTGAGTTTAAATCTATACCATATGTTGGCCCCGTTCCTCTAGATTTGGTTGCAGTGAAACCTTTGCACCGCTATTGATCACAGCAACAAATCTGAGTTAAGCAATATACTGTATACATTATTCTATTGCTTTAATTACCTTGGGCATGTCAATATTGTTTGATCAATATAGCTCAGTTTAAGTTGGTGACTTTCCCAATTCTCTTTGCTTGGATGTTCCCTTGATTCTCATTATTTAGCTATGTAGGTAGGGCAAAAGACATGGATAACCCCAAAATGGCAAAACCCAAAACTGTTAGAAAATGGCCTCATTTGTTTCAAAACAGAGGAAAAAAAACCCAGTAACTTCTCTTAGGTATTAAATATGCATTAAAAACATTCTGAGGTTCAGTATGAAAAGTACTTAACTCATAGCAGCTTGCGCCACCAGATTTGTTTAAAGTTGGCATTTACATGCTAGTAAAGTCTATGTGCTAGTTATTCTGTCTTTTGTTCTTTTAGCCCATTTAGGTATAATTAATAATTATTTAGGTATTATTAATAATAATTAAGTTTACAAATGTGATTCTGTCAATCTATCTATGAGCATTTCTGATTGTATGCCAACAACTTTTTTAAAAATGTATTTTCTGGTTAAAAGGAGCTATCTTGGTTGTGTGTTACTGTGCAAACAGCAAACAAGTCAAAAAAAGTTTCAAAAGAGATCCACAAGAGAGTACTGGCAGACATATACTGACTGGAAGACCAAGAAACTAAAGATGAAAGGAAAAAGGGCATAAATAGGCGCATAGTTTTTGGAATGCCTCCTCCTATGCTTTGGAACGCTGTCTCTACTGGGATAGATTAACAGATTTTGAATCCACTCTGATTCAATGTTTCCTCAAGTAATCCAGATTTCAAATTAAGGCATCAGTAGTCAAGCCTAGATTATTTTGTGTTCCCTGGAGAAAACTTAGGGGGTGGGGGAGGAGCAATGGAGGCAGTATGAGCCACACTGGGTTTGATAGTGGCCCACTCTTAACAGTCATGGAAATCTTGGCAAAAGGGTTTTTGACATCCCATTTCCCTTTCCAAGTACATTAGTTTGATGTAACATGTGCCTCTTCACAATCCGTTTCTACCCCACGGTGGGAAAAAACCATGCATTTGGATCTTTGTACTCTTGTCTCTGATGCATTTCTTGCACATAGTATGATACCTCATTTTTATGACACAGATGCATTCCTAATGTACAGATATTCTGACGTTTTAAATCCTGTAACAGTGCATTCATAGAGCACTCGACAATTATTTTTTAGGAGTTATAAAATAAGTTATAACAAATGTCACAAGCATAAAAAAATCAGGTCCAGAGTCAAGCACTGAGTATCACTCTCTTTGGTACATACACTCCTAACCCTAGTTAGTTCAAGTAATGGTTTCACCGGTACATTACAGTAAGGTGGTAAGCAAGGGAGGAATCAAAGGGATCAATGGCCCACATTATGTAAGCATTTTTTCCTATCTCTCACATATTAAAATCCTGAGAGAATCCTGAGTACCATTTACTTAGGAGCAGCTGGTGGTTCACTGAGGAAAAAACAAATATAGTGGAAAAGTAGAAAAACTATCTCAGATTAATCATTTAAGAAATGGAAATAAAAATTTAGTTGAAAAAAAGGAGCATAACTTCTCAGATCCACATGCATTAATCCAATGACAGAAGATCCATGAGACAATAAGATTAAAATTACATGAGTGAGGAACAGATACTTGGTTGAACTGACATACACTGTTAAGTCAAAAAATAGAGTTATAAATTACACATAAAACAAAGTAGAGCAGTTATTAAAATGAAGAATGTTTACTAGTAACTTGAATTTCCATCGTTGGGTTCTTGGTGCTCCATCCCAACCATTTTCAAACTGCCAATATCGAAAAAACAAATGCCAAGTATTATTGTACATACTGAATTGGCAAAAGCATTTGGGTGGAGGGGGAGCCTTTGTGGAACAAATCCAGTGTAGGAGATCCAAAGGCAGCACAGGAAGAGGAGACGTTGTATCACTTCTCAGCCAATCAATTTGGGGGAAAAAAATATGGTTTGATGTTAGACAAACAACAATTTCTGTTTTTCAATGATCTGATTGAGGAGATCAATAGTCTCTCTAATTAAGGCCTCAAAAATCCCATCTGCTAGCTGCATATTCACATACAGCTCATCTTCGTCATAGTTCACCCACTGAGCCTCTTCTTCATGCAATTCTTGAACCTTAGAATTAGAAAGGGGAGGGAGAAAAGTCACTGTTATTAATATACTACTTTGTAAACATATATAATAAAAATTATTATTGTAAATCCATCTAACAATCATTATATAGAAGCTACAGATTTTCAACAACTCACAGGAAAGAAAACAAATAATTATTCCTAGATATATTACAATTAAAACAAAAATTAAAAATAGGACGATATCACTATTTATGAAGTCAATAAGAGTCAACACTAACTTGCTATCAATCAATCAATCAATCAATCACTCACCATCACTTATCAATGACTCTTGCCATTCCAGTAAGCCAGGCTTTAGTGTGACTCATATTCCACTGAAATTACTCATGTTACTTCAGAAGTGTTAGTAGCTTTAAGCCTGTTCATGCTTTGCAACAGTGCCAGCATTATTAATTAGTTCCATATCCATTAAGATTATGGCAGCTATTATTTATTCACTCCTCTCCTTCCTCTCAACTCATTAATTTTTCTTTCACATATTTATTTTGCAATTTGATTTTCATTTCTCAATATACGTTTATAATGGTTACTCATTTTTGTTTTCAGTCTACATTTCCTGAACAGCTATATATATCATGCTTTATCATGAATATTTAAATACCCAATTCCTAAGAAATTAAAAATACCTTTGCTTTTTTAATTTAGTCAACTCTTATTTTCACTTTAGAAAGTGGTTAGAAGCACACTTTTCCACTGATATTTATTCTTTACAATAGACCAAATACTACCCATTACCTTTCTACCAGCAATTGCACATCTTGAACTTCTCCATCAATTTTCCCATCTATAATAAACATTTCCCAACAAGCATGCCTTCATCTCTTTGCTCTATTTCTTTTTGCCATTTACGAATAATCTGCAATCATTCACTCGATTTTTGTGTTTAAAAACAACAATCGTATTTCTTTTTGTATCTGCTGAAAATCAATTTGGGTTCTCAACCAACAAGGCACCATTTTTTTCCAGAGGTATACACATGTCTCTTATATCACAAGCGTATTTCTGTATCTATAAATACATTAAACAATCAAACAGCCTACTGTACAGTGAGTTGGTTCTGATTGAAGTGGCCTATATACATTTGTAAATAATAATAAAAATAAAAATCCTTATTCTGCTTAAAGATCTAAATTTGGAAATGCCTAATTTTAGTTGACATTTATCCATAGTTTGTATGGATGAGAACACACAAGGAAAAATATGGTTCTTCAAAAGCACAGAAAAGGACACATTTAATTTGCCTGTCTATAATCCTTCTGCTTAGGAGGGCTGAAAGCCAAATCTGGGAAAGAACAAGCTAATATGTAAACAACATTAGATCTAACTCGTTTTTTCAAACCATGCAGGTTATTAGGTATTTATGCCTGACTACGATGCATTATTGAAAAAACAATTACTAACCAATAGGTGATCCACTCTATCCTTTTTTTTCCGTCCAAATTTCATCATTTTCTGCCAGTCTGTTTTATTATTTGATTCCTTTCTCAAATTTAAGAGCTTTAAAACCTCAGCTGTTATAAAGACCTTGGGTAAAGGAGAAATAAAAAAATAATGAATGCTAACTAAATACATTTTCTCTAGTTGCAACATCAATTCTACAAGCAGCTTTCAGAGAGAAGATTTCTAGTGAGGTCGTAGACATGGCATATATGCAACAGAAAACACATTGTATTGCTAGGTAATTACAACTATAGTAAAGCAATTTGGTAGGTAAAATATCCATGAAGTTCATTATGAATTATGACACTGATTCAACTGTTGTACATTCCAGTATATAGATAAATGAAGCATCAGGCATTCTTTGGAACTATCCCCACCCATCCCCACTCATTAATCCAGGTATAGCTATTATTAGTTGCTGTATTGGAAGGATTTTAATTCTTTATATACTGGTTATCATTCATTGTAGTTTTTTGAAAAAAATATTGCATGTTAAATGTAAGCCATCTTGGATGGATTTGTAACTGGAACAATGTTAAATATTGACAATTAAAGCCTTCATTATTTTAGTTTTAAGAAATATAAGCATTCATCCATATCCTGTTTCAAATTAAAGAAACTATAGTGAGAAAATGAGAGATAGTATCATATGCACACTCATCTTGGATTGATGGTGTAAGAAAATTATTTTTTTCAAATAAAAAATAATTTATTTTTCAAATAAAAATGCATGATAAAATTCCACCAGACTTCACATTCTACCTCAAGTTCTAAGTCAGTGGTTCTCAGCATGGACTGGGGACTCCTGGGAGTGCCCAAGACCCTTTCAGAGAGTCCACGAAGACAAATAAAGCTTTTAAAACTTCTCTGTTTTAAACCTTAATAAATATTCATAAATATAACCCATGTAAACCAAAGATCTTTGGGGCCCTCAATCATTTTTTAGAATGTAATGACGTCCTAAGACCGAAACATCTGAGAACTGCTATCTAGATGAACTGCACTTTATTTCTATAAATATATTTGAAGTTCAAGATATTAATCTTATTCCTACTTTTATTTCTTCAAGATCACTTGGATCTTTAACTCGTCGAAAGTAACCAGAAATTATCCTGCTGGGTTTCATCCATAACGGCTGATTCAAATTTGGATCTTCTGCAAAGATTTCTTCAAAAATCTCTCTTGTTAAATCAAACACAGCCTTGATAAAAATAAAAGAAACACTGTATAACCATTGTATATTATAATACCATATCATTTTTCAAAGAACCAAACAAAAATATATTAATTAAAGTATTTATGCTGAATACTAGCTATACAGCAAGTGAAATATAATTTTGTTTAAATATTGCATTCTGGGGCCAAGATTTTTACTGTTTTTAGTGCTTTTGAAAAATGCCTCCATATCCTCTTTTCTCTTTTACACTTCATTGTATCTGTCTTCCATAAACACACCATACCTTGTTTTATATTGCATTCTATCACCGAGTCCAAAATAGCATTTATTTTTTATTTTTTTTACAGATTGGGGACTTCTTTGATGCATTTCTTCTATTTTTATACATTTCCCAATAATGAGATAACTGCCATACCTGTTTGTAGATTTGTTTACTAATAGTTTCAATGTCGTCATTTTGGGGGGATTCATTCATGTCTCTGGGATTGCTGAGGGCTTGAAGATCATGCCCCAACTCTTTGCATTTCCATAGCTTCTCAGCTGCTGCATGCACCAACTCCTCCACTTCTTCTGCAACATATGGTGCAGCCAAAGGTTCTTCACATGGCTTTGGGGACACTTTTGGCAGTTCTATCTTAGGTAAGACTGCTGATTCTTCAGCTTGGTTTTGAGAGAGCTTATGTGAACTCAAGCCAAAATCCTCATCAAACCAATCTTGGTCATCTCCTAACACATTCAGAAACTCCCGGCTAAGTTCCAGTTCTGCCAGCCTCTTGGCAAGTTCTTCCTGTCCACTGGCACCAAATACAGGGCTTTCCTAAATAATAAGAAAGTGATTATTACTTAGAACCTTAAGTATTCCCTGCGCTATGCTCCTGAATTTGAAAAATATTATCCATTAATGCTTTAAGATTTAATGATATATAGTCATATTTTTTTGTTCTTAGGGTGTAAGAAAGTGGGATACAGAGAAAGTCTAATGGCTTTTACTAGAGGACCCACGGAGGTATGCCCTTGGTAGGTGACCATAGAGCAAGTCACATGTGGAAGCCCAGTTAGTTAAATGGAAATGGTACAAAAGCAGCAACTCATGGATTGCATTCCTAACAGAGAAACAATATTCAAGAATACAATTCTATACCCAGAAAAGTAAAACACTTAACATGGAAAAATGTATTGACTAGGATTACAACGACCATATTAAATTCCTTATTATCCTACTTCATTGTATTCTTGTGAGGATATAACTAGATGGAAATCTAGTTTCTGATTTTTGCTCCTTCAAGAAAGGCAGGATATAAACACAAATAAATAACTGCAGTTCCTGTTCATCTAGTTTTTAGTTTCATAGATAAACAAACAAACAACAAAAAAAAAAAGGAATGTGAATTCAGTTGTTAGGATCCCAAATTTTAAAAAGTAAACCAAACATTCTAAACCTAAAGGTTAGACCAAGCCAACTATAAAATATCCAATGAAATCTTTATATTTTATTTTCTCAGAGACTCTCCTCTTTATCTTTTAATAACTCACTTCTGAAACACTAGAGTTCTAAAAGCAGTTTGTGACATGTATAATTTGTTGTTGTCATCAGCTTCTTTTACAAAAAAAATATAACTGCCCAAAGAAAATAGAGATGATATTTGTACATTGAGATGCTTTGTCATCTCCCATAATGTCTATTGATGGGGTTCTGATACCCCAGAGACGTGATACTTGCAATATTGGGATCCTTGTAGACTCAATCCTACTGTTATATAGGCAGGTGGAGCCCCTAGCTCCAAGGGCTTTTGACCAGATTCTGTGGTAGTTTTTGTAGTTTTTTGTCAGCACATTACAAAAAATATGTTGAGACTTTGGAAAAAGTGCAAAGAAGAGCAACTAAGATGATTAAAGGCCTGGAGAAAAAACATGAAGAACGGCTACAGGAATTGGATATGGGCAGTCTAGAGAAAAGAAGGACTAGGAGTGACATGATAGCAGTAGTCCAGTATTTGAGGGGCTATCACAAAGAAAAGGGGTCAGCTTATTTTCCAAAGCATCAGACGGCAAGAAAAGAAACTAATCAAGGAGAGAAGCAACCTGGAATTAAATATAAACTTCCTAACAGTGAGGACAATTAACCAGTGGAACAGCTTGCCTTCAGAAGTTGTAGTGGCTTCATCACTGGAGGTTTTTAAGAAAAGACTGGACAACCATCCAGACTGGACAACCATCTATCTGAAATGGTATAGGACCGTGATGGTGAACCTATGGCACACATGCCCGAAGTGGCACACAGAGCCATGCTGCCTGGTATGTGCGGCCTCGCCAGTTCCTCTTCCGGGTTTCTGGCACACATGCACGACAATCAGCTGGTCTTTTTGCATGTGGCAGTGCTGGAAACTGGAAGAGCTGGTTTCCGTTTTCCTGTGTGAGCATGTGTGCTGGCTAGCTGATCGTTGCGCACGCCAGAAACCCGGAAGAGTAGCTGGCTGGCGCGCACGCGTGCACTGAAAACCGGAAGTTCATTTTCAGGTGCGTGCATGCTCGGTGCTTAAAAGCCATCACTGGTATAGGGTCGCCTGCTTCAGTAGTAGTTTGGACTAGAAGTCCTCCCTTCCAGCTCTATTCTGATTGATTTATTGACTGATAGTAGCCTTGCCTAAAAGCAGAAGAACCTTGTGACATTGATTTATGCACTCATCACAACTTGGCTAGATGAAAGTAATGAACTCTATAGGATGCTACCACTGAAAAGTTATATGGTTGGCTAACACTCATCAACCAACTCCTATATGGCTTAGCACTGAGGTCTTCAGGACTGCATTTTTCAACAGGAATTGACCCTCCAATACATATATCCTGAAAGAAATGCTTGTTCCAGATTTCCATGAAGTTAGGGGATATGAGATTCACAGGTGGCTCTTTTTGATAGTGGGCCTGTGCTTTGAAATGGCTTTTCTCTTAATACCAAACTTGTTTTCAAATTAGAAACTGTCCAAACAGTTTTGAAAATAAATGGGTTTTTTGGGAGAATTTATAGAGACCGAGATGATGGTATTGAATGTTTCAGTTATTGTTACTGTATCTAACACTGTTGTTTTGTGATTTATTTTTAGTGAAATGTTGGTTTAATTTTACTTTATATTACTGTAGTACTGCTGTGGTTTTAGTTACACTATTGTAATGTTCTTGATCTGTTGTGAACTATGGAGAGTCTGATTTGAACGTGCCAGTGTACAACATGATAAAAACAAAAGTGATTAAAAACAAACAAAAATGTGAAACACAAAAATAACATACAGCTTATTAATAAGCCACAGCCTGTCAAATTTCATAACTGAAGCATTACTCTAGTCTTACTTATCTTAATTATGACCTATACTTACTGGTCTGGGACACATATCTGGGGAAGATACTTCTTCTCCATCATCCAATTCTGATACAACTAAAAACCTCTGCTGTTCATTAGTTGCCAAGTTATTTTCTTGGACAGCACCGAGTCCTTGATTGCTAAAATGGATCTTCTCATTCCTTGCCTTTTTGATTTGCTGAAATTGAGTGACTGTGTCTTTCACAAAAACTTGCAGGAGTCTATCAGCCAACAAACCAACTCTTTCCTGTCGATCTAGTAGATCTTCCTTTTCTTGGGATGGGACTTTAAGTTGGGCTTCCAGTTGGCTTCTTTCTTTTGTCAATAAGTCCAGAAGCGGTGTTGCAGATTTCTCCAGATTACTGGGAGGAAATCTGTTTTCTGTTTGCTCTTGCCAAACAGACCCTTGCTTCCATTTCTCAGGAAAGCTGCTGTCCAAAATCCCTTCTACTTCAAAAGCAGAATCTTCTTTGTGGATATTTGAAATGGCGGGAGGTAACATACCATTATCATTTTTAGAGGATTTGGGAGAGTCAAAGTCTCTGGTTTCTTGATCAAACTCGTCAACAATACTAATAACTGCCACACAGCCACTTGGTTTATTGAATTTTACATAATCTCTAGCTCCAATTGAACCTTTTAAGGCAGATGATTCTCTTGGAGATTTCTCATTTGAATTTCTTTTATTCTTTTCATTTTCAAGACTGTCTAAGCCTTCCTGATTTGTTTTGTGTTGATTATCTAGTTCATGCTTAAAGAAAGAATTTTCATTTGAATCTAAGTCATTACCAAAACTTTCTGAAAAAAGAGAGATTTTTTGTGGAGGAGCAAAAATACCATGTTTTTCTTTACAATCAAAATATTGAATACCATTGTAAGAGCCATTATTGTTTCCTTCAGGTTTGTCCAACTCTACACCAGCCCAAAAACCTTTATCAAAATTTGTCCGACCTTTAAATTTCAGTGTTCCAGGCTGGACATTACTCACAAGAACTTGGTCACCAATGCTGAAACCAAGCAAAATATCTTCTTGTTTTTCTGATGATGCCTTGAAACTGGAAGCCGAAGATGAATCATCATCATCATCTGGTTCTTTCTCCACATCGCCACGTTCTTTATTTTTCACAAATTCTGTTGGTGACTGGAGTTCTAATAATCTTTCTGATTGAATGCTATCAGCTACAGACAAAGATTTTTCACTGAGACATTCACTTATTTCATCATCACTTCCAAAACTAGGGGATTCACTCCTAGGAGGTCTTGTGTACAAAGTGTTCTTTCCCTGTGATCCTGTATCTTGTCTGAAAGATAATGTAGGTGCTTGAAAAATATCTTTTTGATATTCAGTAAGAATTATCTCACTTTTTGATATATCTGTTCCTAAGGAAGACTCTTCAAAATCACTAGAATATGATTGCTCTTCACAAATGGGAATCTGTTCTGAAACCAGGGAATCACCTTTCAGTGTATCTTTCCCCAGCCTATCAGAGGATTTGACTGATGTAATACTTTCATCATCCTTGAACCTTTCACTTGGCATCTCCTTGATTTCCTTCGCACTTATGCACTCCAAGACAAATTGATCCTTTTCCGACAGCTCAGCCTCTGGAGGGACCTCTGTCTTTAAAGGAACTGAATTGTTTTGAGTTAAATCAAAAACTGAGGCATCATATATTTCATAAACCTGGGAAACTATTTCAACATCTAATTCTTTTGATTCTGCTGTCTCTTGCACTATAGATCTGGTAGTGGGAGAGTCATAACTCACTGCATCTTCAGACTTATTCAGTGATCTGGAAGATATTTTGCTTGTGTTTCCTAAATCTTTGAGAATAGCTGACGAGAGTAAACTATCCAAATCGTCAGATTCTGCTATAGATTTTCTTAGGGTTTTGAGGACTGTGGATGCTGTAGGAGATTGCTTCTCTGCCTGAATCTCTGCTTCTGTGAATTTCATGGTGTTTACAGACACAGATTGTTCAGAATGTGGCACAGCATCTTAAGAGAATAAAACAAAATCAAACACACATACTTAAAACAATTGTGCCCTTTTATTTAGCATTATTAAAGAAGTAAAAAATCTGGGTATTATAGGAAAAAACAGAAATTCTTACTAGAGAATGCTAACCTGTCCCATCAAATAGCATGAGTATTCCACTGTTTACATATAAATGGCTAAAGTATAATTTAAAAACAATATCCTAATCAAATGTATAATCAATAAGACTTCATACATGCTTTGATTCTACTATGCATAGGAATTAACAGACCCCAAAATATATTCAAAGATTTTAAAATTGTTTAATGTTCCCTTTAAATTTCTTGTACAATAAACGAGGTGATTGTTTTGAAATGTTTGATTTTTCCTTCCCTATCTGATACTTTACTAAACTTAAATGTTTATTAAAAGAATTCCAGAAGGAAGAAGTGTGAGCAGAGAGACACGTAATGAACACAAGTAAATTATCCAGTGTTACTCTGAATCTGAATCTCTATCTTGTTTCTTTCTAAAAAGCTATCAACTCCAGTTCAGACATAGTGCAAACTCAATATAGTGTCAGAAGAGATTCTTATACTTATTTAGCCACTCCGAACCAAAAATGCCTGGTAGCAACTACTAGCATTCTTCTTTGAATTTCTTTTGAAGAAATATTATAAATAAAATTGCTAGAAAATATGCGTAATAGCTTATAGAAAATAAAATACATTTTTAGAATTATACTGAATACGAAATAATTCAATAGATTCTTACTTGTTGCAATACTATGGGAAAAAGTTCTCATTTTTTAAAAAAAGTGTTAGTTAAAAATAATAAAATCTATTAATTCACTTGCTTGCTTTTCAATTATAATTTTTTTAAAAACATACTTTTAGTTGAAATTATTTTAATCACATTAGGTATATGAAGATAACTTGTGTAATTTTAATATTAAACAAATAACTTCCAAGATACATACCAATATGTTCCGCAATAGATTCCAAAGATCCTCTAGAACGTTCAGAATCAGTGAGTGATTTCCAACTTTTGGATGTTTCAGACCTAAAAAGAAGTTTTGAAAAGATCACACATACATGTACTTACAGATATTTTAAACATTCTGAAAATACTGTACACTGTATCAGAATTAACAAAATAAAACACATAAAAAAAGGAGAAAACATATTATTTTTTTCAAAAAATATATCAAAAATTTAATCCAGAGATTTGAATATTGCAATCCATCCAAAATCCTTAGCTGAATTAGGATTTGAGATCAGATTCTAATCTCACTGCTCTAGAACACACAAGTCTATTCAGTAGCCACCAGATTTCTAAGTTTTAGACATAGTTGCATGCCTATTACAAAGTATGTCAGGAGAAGATTATAATTTCCCCATTTGTTAAGCTTTTGCTTTTTATTTAATTTTTAGGGAGTAGGATAATAGTTATATCTGCTACCCCAAAGGAAGGTATGGCATTGGGAAATAGAGCTAACAGGATTTTTTTTACAGTTCTTTCTCAAACTGAGATTGGTTACCATACCAGAAAACTGATTAATTTAAAGTCCCGCAGCTGACTCCTGGACAGTGAATAGCAAAATATCTGTCAATGAGAATGTGGTTCTGAGAAATCATATTGACCTGGCATGTTTTGCTAAAATTGGGTTTGAAAAGGAAAAAACATATCCAATTTATTCAAGTTATTTGCAGCAATATAAGATTGATGGGCAAAGAAGTAATCTCTGCATAATTTTATTTTATTTTATTATAAAATTATTGGCCTCCCAAATTACCATAAGGTAATTCTGAGCGGTTACAGACAAACAAACAAAACAAAAATAAACCTACATTAAAATCTGAATAAATTAAAACCACACATTAAAATCAAGGACACGTGGACAGGATACCAATAGAATGGTTACTCGATCAACCACATCTACTGTGCTTTTTCCCACATTGGGGCTGCAGGCCAACTGGCAGAGCCAAGTCTTTAAGTCCTTACAGAAGGATAGGAGGGCTGGGGCCAACCTCGCATCAGGGGAGCAAGATGTTCCAGAGTGCAGGAGCAACAGTATAGAAGGCCCTCCTCCTGGACCCTATTAGCCAGAATAATTGGGCTGACAGGACCCACAGCATGCCAGCACAAGTGGGACGGACCAATCCCAACGGGGTTAGACAGTCCCTCAAATAACCTGGATCCATGCCATGAAGAGTTTTAAAGGTGATTATCAACACCTTGAATTGTACCTGGAAACAGACCAGCAGCTAATGCAGCTTGTGGAGTAGTGGTGTTATAGGGGCCATTAATGGGGTCCCCAAACTGCCTGCACCATTGTACTCTGAATGCTCTTCAAGAGTAGTCCGACCATGAGATGACAAGGGACCGAATGATAATAATCTATACTTTCTAAATTCTCATACAATAATACTTGGCATTACTCTCATAAATAGATTGGTAGCAGCCTCTGCAGTAACCTGCAGTGGTATTGAAATGGTGACAGGAAATGGTAACATCATCATATAGATATTGCTTTTATGTAGTTGCATCCCAATGTCTAACACAAGTTAAGATTTTTCTTTTTTAGCATGAGTTTTGGGCATGACTTTATGATTTTGAATACTACAGCCAAGTGCATATTAATGAATAAGTGTTAAGGATTATTAATTAACAGCAACCATAATAATTTAATTAAACCACTATTAATTTATAATACCCTCTTTCCTCTGGAACATGTTTTTTTGTATACAAAATTATATACCAAAATTTACTTGGTCAGTCTCTTTTAACATGAATTCATCCATATGTTTCTTTTGATCAGCATCTCAGATTCTTAAATATGCATGCATATAAGATAGTTTTCTCCCTTTGAAAGAGCTACAAACCCTTTCTAGGCTGCTAAAGGCGTATATTTAGAAAGGCCATCATGCATTAACTTTAAGCAATTACTTTACCTATGAAGTGGTGGGGGTTTGATCTTTGGTTTCTCAGTAACCGAGGATGGAGTTTTGATTTGAGGTTTAGCTGTTGGTGTTGTCTCAAAGTCCCGATTCAATTCCTCTTCCGTTTTCTTGATGAATTCATCATAAGTCTGATGTAAAAAAATAAGATATTAGAAAGACCTTAACATTATCTTATTCTTTATTAAATTTGTTTTCAAATATTAATCTTATTGACTATTGAAATTTGGAAGTGTGTGTGTGCATGCATGAGTGTGTAAGATATACAAATGTCTTATAGTTATTATATAATTTAACCTATGAAGATATTTTTATTTTGGTTTTGGTCAATATTATTATATTACTATCAGTATCAAAGCAAACTCAAAAGGAAAAAATATTCAAAGAAAATGAGGCAAAAGAAAACATAGGAATATCAATATGTAACATACACACATTCTATTTAACATTTCTTTCAAATTAATTCTTACCTCCAACTGTTTGATCAAACTTGCTTCTTGAGCTTTAAGTTTCTCTTTGAGCCTCTTCTTCTGTTCTTTTTTCAGCCTATAAACAACAGACTTTTTTTTCCGCACTTCGTCTTTCAGAGTCCAGATTCGACTTTCAATGTCACTTTGATCAGATGTAGTTTCTAA
Organism: Arizona elegans; assembly: GCA_022577455.1. Taxonomy (NCBI): domain Eukaryota; kingdom Metazoa; phylum Chordata; class Lepidosauria; order Squamata; family Colubridae; genus Arizona; species Arizona elegans. Next base: position 102,993,029 of record JAKOOJ010000002.1, on the reverse strand, counting down.
AAAAAATAAAATATATTATTTAGAAAAAATATTTTATATTTGCCTGCTAGAACAGCCACATAAACCTACTTTACCTAATCACTGTTAAGAATCCAATCTCAACCATAATTACAATAAAATTATCTTATTTATTAAAAACAGAACTAAAACAGAACTTCTAAATTTAAGTGATACGTAAACTAAAGTGATAAACATGATTTGTTCCTTTTACCCATTCCTATCCTTTCTCTGTAATCTTTCTGATGAGGGGTCTTGACTTTTTCATTTCCCAAATTGAAAATTGGTGGAAAATTGCAAATATGTTATATTTAATGTTGTAATCTACATAGAATTCAAGCCCCATCAACTCCAATGAAAAACTGAGACCCATTAAAAATAGTTTAAAAATTATAAAAAGGAAGTTGAAGCCCTAATACTTACCTGATTGGGTCATGGATAAAGACTCATCAGACCAACTATATGAGATATCCTGAGATTTTGTAGATGACAGCTGCTTTCCTCCAGACTTCAGTGTTTGTTTGTTTGATTCTTGTTTTGATAGAGATGCACTGCTTTTGCAAGGAGACTATATCAAGATGAAAAAAAGAGTAAATAAGGAATATATATCACACACACACACACGCACACACACACACCCCCCTCACACTAATTACAAGCATGGATTTATTTATAATTTATACTAATTACAAGCATGAACTTATTTTGATTTCTGTCTCTCTCAAGCAGGGGAGGCCAACTAGTTAAGGAAATCTTGTTGCTGGACAAAAAATGGCAAGCCTCTGATGCCTTCTCAGATACCAAGCAAGGATTTCAAACAGAACCTTGTCTATGTCATATATTGCTAGAAGGAGAGACTTTCTGGATTTCTGGTTTTTCAAGGTATCAGTTTACTTCTATTATGTCTAGGACCAAACATAGGTTGTACAGAATGAAAAGAATCATTCCTGGAGAATCTTTTCTATGGTTGGAAGCTAAAGTAGGTAATGTATATCTGATAATATCTCCCACATTATAATCATAGCTTGCAGTTCTAAAGTAGAAATAATTTCTTCCCTGGAATTGTTCCAAAATCAAAGCTATGGGCCTTTTCTCTAGTACTCTTTGATTGGGGACATAATGGCTCAGCAGTTAAAAGATGTTAAAAAATTCCGTTGGGCAGCAGACCAAAATGGCGGCTCCGCAGTGAACCCCGAGCTTAGGAAGGCGATGTTCGACATTTTCAGGGGTGTCGGGGGTCAGTTAACCATCTTTTGACCCCCTCCCAGCGAGCTGAGGTGTTGCCGGCTCGATAGAGCCGTGGATGGAGCTGATGAACAGCTTGGGCGCCACGGGCAGCTGCTGGAGGTGGCGTGGACGGCGGCAGTACCTGGAGACTTGGCTGCAAAGACGCCCCCATTGTTGATGGAGAAGAGGGCAGCATTACAAACGTTAGGATCCCTCAGTTTTTGAAGGATCTGGACACTCCCCCCCTTTTTTTTCTGAAGCATGGAAGGGGGCTTAACAACTTAATGGGCTGAATGGCCTGAAGATCAAGTTTATGGGGAAGGAACAGAGGATTGTCAGTTGGTCAGTTGGGATGACAGTTGGTCTCCCCCTTAACTGTTCCACCCCCTTATTAGGCTTAGGCCTATTATGGCCACTCAGCATAAATTTACAGCTTTGATTGATCTACAGCCTTATTTGACCATTTGACCATCTTGTACTCCCTGGTTACCCGGATTATTCAATCATTTATTCCATCCTATGACTACACCTTGCTTTTTTTTTATCACTGGTATCAGAATGGGAGGAGGCACAGACACCGAGAGTCTTGGACTATGGTGGGACGGACCATCTCTCATTTGACCTTATGACTCTGGTTTGGTCACCTTGAAAGGGCGCCTTTGAGACTTTTTCCCACCATTGAATAGACTTATTATAATCACAAGACTTCCCATCGTCGTGAGAGGGCGATGATGTCCCGATGTTCTGATGTTTTTAGCATATTGTCATCTCTTTAACATCTTTTCCTTCCTTATTTAATCTACCTGCTTTTAACCATCTCTAACACCCTTTAATAGAAAATGATCCTTCATCACTCTCAGCTCATTGCTATTCTTTAATGTATTCAACTGCGGAACTCCTTGCTCTGTGAGACTCCCCCCTCTCGCAGGTTTGGCCCTCTCAACTATCAAGGGCTGCCCTTGATGACGGGTTTTGGAACCCCGAGAGGTGGTATGCTAAAAAAGGGAGGCTCTGGGGTTTTTAAATAGATTTTTAGATCCAATTTTAAGGGGATCCGGGAGGAGGGTAGTTTTTAATAACAAAAATGAGACTGGGGGTCTCTTAAGGATCAGCAGCCATGCCATTCTGACAGTCCTGGCGGGTTGGGGGTCGTGGGGGATGTTCGGAGGAGGGTGGGACATTCTATACCTGTGATGGTGGGAGGGGGCAGGAGAAATCGAAGTAGGGGTGGGGAGCATCACACCAGATGCATTTGGATGGTGACTTGCTCCCATACCTCCTGCTCACCCTGCTTTCCTGGGGATATGAGAGCGAGGGACCCTGGTCTCCGCCTGGTATATGTGAATGCCAGGTCCGTGATGAATAAGGCCCTCCTCATACGAGATCTTATTGATGAGGAAGGTGCGGACCTGGCTTGTATCACGGAGACCTGGTTGGGACAAGAGGGGGGAATCCCTCTCTCTGATTTATGCCCCTCAGGCTTTCGTGTCCTGCACCAGCCGCAACACCAGGGAAGGGGCGGGTTGGTGGTGGCAGTGGTTGTTAGAGAAAGTCTGAGTCCTAGGGAGATCACTGTCCCTCAGATAGGTGGGTGTGAGTCTCTTCTATTGAAGTGGGACCCTGGAGTTCAGTCGGGCTTGTTGGTCACATACCTATCTCCCAGCTATGTTGCCACAGCTCTGCCTGCACTGCTCGATGTCTTGACTGAAGTGGCACACGAACTCCCCAACCTTTTGGTTTTGGGAGATTTTAATCTGCCTTCGATCGGCGAGTCATCTGAGACAGTCCGGGAGTTCATGGCTTCCATGACAGCCATGGACCTGACTCAGGTTATTCAGGGCCCAACTCATAGGGGAGGACACACACTCGACCTGGTTTTTCTCTCTGGGCCGTGGATAAATGGTCATGGTAAGGGGGAACTTTCCATCACTCCCCTGTCATGGACTGACCATTCCCTCCTTAGACTGGACTTTCAATCTGCCAACCCCTGCCGCTGGGAGACAGGACCCATAAAATGGTTCCGCCCCAGGCGCCTGATGGACCCAGAAAGGTTCTTGAAGGAGCTTCGGACATTCCCCGCCTCTCAATCCTGCGATTCAGCTGAGGCTCTGGTGGCATCCTGGGAACGGGTGGCTACTGACGCCTTGGACAGAATTGCACCTTTGCGGCCTCTAACCCGACGCAGATCCCGGATTGCTCCTTGGTTTTCCATGGAGCTCTGGGAAATGAAACGTCGGAAAAGATGCCTAGAGGAGAGTTGGAGGTCCTCCCGATCTGAATCTGACCGAACACAGTTAAGAACCCATATTAGGTCCTATCTAGTGGTGATGAAAGCGGCGAAACGAGATTACTTCGCCGCCCTCATTGCATCTGCAGAAAACCGCCCAGCGGCCCTGTTTCGTGTGACCCGCTCCCTCCTCAATCAGGGAGCGAGGGAAGACCCTTTACAGGGCAGAGCTGAGGATTTTGTACAGTTTCTGCATGATAAAATCGCTCAGATCCGGATCGGATTGGACTCTGACTGGGCATAATCCAATCGGGAGACTAGGGTGGGTCTTGAGAATAATATCTGGATTGAGATTGACCCTGTTTCTGTCAAGGAAGTGGACAGGATTATGGGCAAACTTAGCTCCTCCACTTGCTTATTGGACCCTTGTCCCTCCTGGTTGGTTTTGGCTGCCAGGAAGGTGACTAGAGACTGGATCCAGGCAATTGTCAATGCTTCATTGAGAGAGGGGAACTTCCCCGCCTCTCTTAAGGAGGCGGTGGTTCGACCTCTCCTCAAGAAGCCTTCCCTGGATCCAGACTCACTTAATAACTATGGTCCCATCTCCAACCTTCGCTTCATCGCAAAGGTTGTTGAGACTGTAGTGGCACAACAGTTCCCACAATTCCTGGAGGAAACGGAATACCTTGACCCGTACCAATCGGGCTTCCGACACGGTCACAGCACGGAAACGGCATTGGTCGCTCTGGTGAATGATCTCTGGCGGGCTCAGGATGGTGGTTGTTCCTCCATCCTGGTCCTACTTGACCTCTCAGCGGCTTTTGATACCATCGACCATGGTATCCCACTGCAGCGACATGTAGGGTTGGGGGTGGGAGGCACTGTCTTACAGTGGTTCTCCTCCTACCTCTCGGGTCGCTTTCAGTTTGTATGGGCGTGAGGGCAGAGATCCACCCCGAAGCCCCTAAATTGTGGGGTGCCTCAGGGGTCGGTTCTCTCCCCCCTACTCTTTAACATCTATATGAAGCCACTGGGTGAGATCATTCCTGGCTTTGGGGTGAGATATCATCAATATGCTGATGATACCCAATTATACATCTCCACCCCAGACCAACCCAGAGATGCCCTTTCCGTGATGTCCCATTGCCTGGAGGCGGTATGGGCCTGGATGGGCAGAAACAGACTCAAACTCAATCCCTGTCTCTACTTGGAAGAATAGCAGCAGTTAAGATGAATATTTTGCCAAGATTTCTTTTTTTGTTTCAAATCATTCCGGTGCTTAAAAGTGATAAACAATTGAAAGAGTGGCAAAGCGGAGTGAATAAGTTTGTCTGGAACGAGAAAAAACCGAGAGTGAAATTGAAAATTATGCAAGATGTTCCAGAACGGGGAGGTCTTAAACTTCCAAACCTACAGTTATATTATGAAGCAGCAGCTTTATCTCAAGCAAGTGATTCGTTTGGAAGGAAAAAGACTGGAATATTGAATATAGAAAGTTTTGATCTTGAATTCGGATGGCATGCTTACTTATTTTATGAAAATAAAGTGGATAAAGTATTTAAAAGCCATATATTTAGAGACTCCTTGATGAGAGTTTGGAAGAAGCACCGACTCAAATGGGATTATAAAATACCGCTATGGCTGATCTTGGTCATATTATTTGGAATACAAATATAATGTCACTCGGAGGGTTTTTATACAAAGAGGTTCTTTTTACAGATGCGGGCAGACGGCAGTTGAAGACATTAGAGACACTGTTGGACGAAGGGATTAACTTAACTTGGTTACAGTACAATCAACTTCAACTGAGATGGAAAGAGGACCAAAAAACTGGTATTATGTTGCATGAGGAAGAATTGGTTAGACATATAAAAGAGAAAGGTCCAATGCATATTAAAAGGCTTTACAATGTTTTGTTAGAAAGGGATTCAGAAACTGAATTGGTTAAAGATTGTATGATTAAGTGGGCACAAAACTTTGCAGAACCAGTGATGTTGGAAACATGGGAAAAAATTTGGGTTCAGAACGTTAAATTTACACAGTCACAGAATTTGAGGGAAAATTTCTATAAAATGTTTTATAGATGGCATTTAGATCCTAAGAAACTGTCATGCATGTACCCTAATGTTCAGCCAAAATGTTGGAGATGTGATTGTTTAGATGCTACATATTATCATGTCTGGTGGACTTGTAAGAAAGTTAAGGCTTTTTGGATAAAAATTTGGTGGGTTATGCAGAATGTTTTGAAGAAAAAAATTCAATTTTCTCCACAATTGTTTTTACTGGGTATAGTTAAGGGTTTTACATTGGGTGAAACAAAGTTGATATTGTATATGATAACAGCAGCGAGATTATTGATAGGTAAATACTGGAAAAATGAAGCTTTGCCCACTATCGAGGAATGGACTTTGAAGATGGCCAGTTTTGCAGAGATGGCGAAGATTTCAGCATATTTAAAAGATTGTTCACAAGAGACTTATGAATGGGAATGGAAAAAGTGGATAGATTATGTTCAGAACAAATATCAAACCAGGAAGTATCAAATAGCTTTTAATTGAAAACGTTATATTAAGATAGAAATATTTTACCTTAGTGAAGATGAAAAATTATATGGGGGATGGAGGGGTTCAAGTTTTATATAAAGGGTTTTTTTTTTTTGATGTGAGCATATTCTGTGGAAGTCCGGGGGGAGGGGAGGGTTAGGGGGGGTTAGGGAGGGTGAGGTTGGGGAGTTTGGGGCGGGTTGAGGGGGGGGAAATGGGGTGAAAATGTAATTGTAAAACTTTTGCAATAAAAAAAAAATGCACACTGGACATTACTTTTATATTATGTGTTCTAGAAGGAGCTGGAATTAAGAATGAATACTTCTTTTCTTTTTTAAAGAAAGTGTATGTTCAGACATTTATCTGACTGATGTACTAATGTAATATAATATTCAAATTAAGTCTTTAATTTAATTTCAAAGAATGGCAAATGGATAATCAAATTTACTTACAGGTTTTCCAGGAGAAACAGCAGATTCCGGTTCTTGTGTATAAACTATTTCTTCAGTTAGTGTGTGATCTAGGCTTCTAGGCTCGCCTTGAATCTCAGAAACCTTTGATGAAACAGACTCAACAACTAGATTGCTCAATTCTTCTGGGACCGAGCTTTCGCTATTTAGACGAGAACAAGGTGGCATTGAAGAGTCTTCTTCACTGGCTGTCTCTGAGAGAAAAAAAATGGAAAATGATCAATCCCTCAAAAACTCCCACTACTTTACTGACAGGCTTTTAAAAACATTTTTATACATGCTTAGAGTCATACTAAAAATTAAGAAGACAGACACCACTGAACTTTTTGGCTTTTTAAACATATTTCAACATACAGTATTTGATCTTAATTTCCACAATATTGATCAAGGGATATAACAAGTATCATCCACTATTTACATTTTATAGTCCATAAACACAAAAGCAAATTTCACCTCTTGAAAAAATAGATATACCCCTACATTTATCATTATCTCAAATATCTAAATTAGAATTATGTGCAGATAATTAGAACATTGTTAGAGAAGAATTGGGAAGAGCCGGTCTTATTTAAACCTCAGATATTTAGTTTGATTTGCTGTTTTTGGTGAAGTTTGTGTTTAGATTGAAAGAGCTCTCTGAGGCCTTCAAAAAGAATTCAGAAAGAAGGTTATAGAAGTCCATGAGATTAGGTAGGGATTTAAAAGGATCTCCAAACAACTGGACATTAATCATTCCACTGTCCAGAAGATCATCTACCAGTTGAGATGTTAAAAACAAAAAAACTTTACAATGGGCGTACTTACTTTTTCATGTGATCATGTATGAGAATATATTGAAAATTTTAGAGAAATACATTTCTATATTATTATTTTATCTATTATTTTACCTATTATTCATTTGCTTTTTATATTGAAAATTTATCTCTCCTTTAAGTAGAATTGTTTGACACAAATAGTAAGCCAAAACCAATTATTTAAAAATTTGGGATAAGTATGATGTTCGAATGCAGCTTTTGGAACACAATCAGGTCCTGAATACATGAAAGCTACTTTCTTATTTTGCACAGGTACTTTTGTTGAACAAAATAATTTGGATAAGTCAAACTTTTTCCACAAAATCAGCACATTTCTAATATCAAGATTTAGAACAGGGGTCAACAAACCATGATCCATGGGCCAAATCTGGCCTGCCACTTCTTTTTGTATAGCTCACAGGCTAAAAATAGATGGCCAGATGGGCAGCAGATTGCTGGAACCAAGCCTCAGCTGAACTCCCATGATGAGGGAAAGAAATGAGGATGGGGTGTAGCAATGATAGGCAGTAGCAGCAGCCTATCATTGAACCAAGCTGTCCAATGGCTGCTCTGCTCATGAAAGCAGATAGGAGAAGGGAATCCGGCCCTTTATAGAAAAAGTTTGCCAACTTTTAATTAGAGTCCAACAAATTAAATGTTATAGTTTCTACCTTTTTGATCAGATTTCTGATCTCCTGCTCCTTTTTTATTTGCTTTTGTTTTATACAATTCTTTTTCCCAAGCAGCTAGCGCTTGTTTTTCTATCTGACGTATCTCTGCTTCTTCTGCATCTAAACGTTGCTTCCACTGCAGCAGCTCCTCTGCATACTGACGCCGCTGCATCAGTTTTTGCTCTCGCTTGGTCAAGAACCTGATGAAGAAACAGGAGAAACTGTTCACTATTGTCCTGAGATATAAATATTCAAACTTCTGTTATGCTACTTGGTAAAAGTGTTTCACTCGTATTGCTGCTGTGAATAAGAATGTGAGTCTGATTTTTTTTGTTAAAAAAACCTCCAACTCTATTGATATGGTACAAGGTGATAGGTAACGTTACTGATTGCTTAGTTTAGGAAAAGGGATGTTATGTTTAGATATTAATATACTTAAAAGATTTGAATTAAGAGATATACGTATGGGGGTGGAGGAAATGGGTAGATTATGAGTAGAATAAATGCCAAATTAGGATTTATTATATAGTTTCATAGCCGAATGTTGTTTTGAAATGTATAGTATATGGGGGACATAATAATAATGTTAGAAAGAAATGTTTAGGATATAGGGTGGTAAAGTATTATATATTGTGATATTAATTTGGATTTCATCTTGTAGAAGCCATGGGGGGAGGGGAGGGGGAGGGGGGGTTAGGGAGTAGGGGGGCAATTTGTATTTGAAAAACTTTTTCAATTAAAACAAAAACAAAAAACCTCCAACTCTGAACACACACACACACACACACACACACTAACTGTAAACAAAGTTCTTAAACTGCCTCTGCTCTTCAAGAAAAAAAAAGATTGCTGTTCTATTTAGACTAATATTTAAGCAGTGCCATGAGAAAGCAGCATTAAGGCTACCAGACTTCTGAAAACCAGTTGTAGATCAATTTAGAAAGAAAGCTTCAGGGGCTGTCATTTAGCAATGGAGAGTTATCAAAATTGGATGTTTTTTAAACCACTGTAAAAATTAGGACATAATTCTCATTAACAACTGTAAATTAGAAATTGCACATCAGGCTTTCTTTCTATGTACCATCCCCATTATACCCATTATAGTGGTTTCCCGTCTCCTAAGCTGTACTGAACTGATTTTCATCCACCTATAGCAATACAATGCCTTCCACTGTTCCCTGTGACTTAGGCAACAAAGTAATTATTCTAAAATGGTAAATGATGAACAAGGTATTAAAAATGCAAGTTAATGATGATATAAATATAATCAAACTGGAAAGCATAGTAAGTGAATATAGTAAATTTGTAATAAATAAATATAGTTCGAATCTTTTAAGAAAAAAGAAAAGTGGAAAAAAATCCAATAGTATGTCCCTTTGGTATTTTAATTAATTTTAAATCGTATCTTAAAACTTGCCATCAGAGAAAGTCACATTATCTAACGCTATGGTCTCTGATAACTGGAACAGAGATTACAAAAGGAGAATTACGTGAATTTAAATACATATGTGCAAATTAACAAATACTGGGGAAATTAATATCCAATTTAAATGAAAGTACCAGTATAATAAGGTTATATGAGATTAAGACATAGTCAAGTGTACTAGACCCTTGTACTCCCTAACAGACGAGCTCCCTGTTAAGTCACTATCTGCTATCTTATTTAGTATACCTAACAAACTATCCATTATGGTAATAAGTTGTGATGGTTATAAAACAAATCATCTATGACTGGACTCATTTTATAACCCTTTTCAGTTGTAAAGTCAATGATGTGCTCAACCCATTGTTTGCTATGGACTGATTTTGCCGAAAACTGGAAGTAAATGCTGAGTTTAGCAAAAATATTGCAAATCACAGTCACATGATTATAGGATGCCACAAATAGCTAAAAATGTGGGATGATTGCTGAGTGCCTGAAATGCACTCATGTGATTGTGTGGTATGGAGGCTGTTGGGAAATTGGAACAAGGTCATAAGTACCTTCTGCATGATCCATTTTAGCTTCAGTCAGTTGCCAAGTGAGGGCTTGGCAAATTGAGGGCTACATGTAAAACACTATTCACACACTGATTCTAAACAGCAGGGTTTCTATCTAAAACAGAACGGTCCAGAAATATTGGGACATTGACACAATTCTAACATCTTTGGCTCTATACACCACCACAATGGAGTTGGAATGAAACAAACACAATGTGCGTTAACTGCAGACTGTCAGCTTTAATTTGAGGGTATGTATATCAACTCAGGTGAACGGTGTAGGACTTACAGCAGTTTGCATATTTATTTATTTATTTATTTATTTATTTATTTATTTATTAAATTTCTATACCGCCCTTCTCCAAATAGGACTCAGGGCGGTGCACAGCCAAGGTAAAAACAGAGCATACAAAATTTAAAAACAGTATTAAAATAATTAAATATTTGGCCGTAAATTAAACAACCCAATTTAAAATCAATTTAAAATTTAAAATTTGGCTCAAGCCAGCCCAGCTAGTTGGAATAAATGGGTTTTCAGGGCCCGACGAAAAATCCGGAGGTCTGTTATTGTACGCAACTCTGGGGGAAGGTTGTTCCAGAGGGTGGGCGCCGTCACAGAGAAGGCTCTCCCCCTGGGGGTCGCCAGCCGACATTGTCTGGCGGACGGCACCCTGAGAAGGCCCACTCTGTGAGAGCGTACTGGCCGGTGGGAGGCTATTGGTGGCAGAAGGCGGTCTCGTAAGTACCCCGGCCCTAAGCCATGGAGCGCTTTAAAGGTGGTCACCAACACCTTGAAGCGCACCCGGAAGACCACCGGAAGCCAGTGCAGCTCGCGCAGGAGAGGTGTCACATGGGAGCGCCTCGTTGCCTCCATAATCCCCCGCGCGGCCGCGTTCTGGACCAGCTGGAGCCTCCGGGTGCACCCCAGGGGGAGCCCCATGTAGAGAGCGTTGCAGTAGTCCAGGCGGGAAGTGACTAGTGCCTGAGTGACTGTGCGTAAAGAGTCCCGATCTAGAAAGGGATGCAACTGGTGTATCAGGCGAACCTGATAAAAAGCCCCCCTGGCCACGGCCGTCAAATGATCTTCTAAAGACAGCCATGCGTCCAGGAGGACGCCCAAGTTACGAGCCCTCTCCGTGGGGGCGAGTGATTCGCCCCCAATAGCCAGCGATGGCGTCAGCTGGCTATATCGGGACGCTGGAAGCCACAGCCACTCGGTCTTGGAGGGGTTGAGTCGGAGCCTGTTTCTCCCCATCCAGGCCCGCACGGCCTCCAGGCACTGGGACATCACTTCAAGGGCATCGTTGGGGTGGCCTGGGGTGGAGATGTACAGCTGGGTGTCATCAGCGTACTGATGGAACTCCACCCCAAAGCCACGGATGATCTCACTCAGCGGCTTTACATAAATGTTGAACAGCAGGGGCAAGAGGACCGACCCTTGTGGCACCCCACAAGCAAGGTGCCTCGGGGTCGACCGCTGCCCCCCCGTCAACACAGATTGCAACCGGTCAGAGAGGTAGGAGGAGAACCACCGCAAAACGGTGCCCCCCACCTCCAACTTCGCCAACCGGCGCAACATGATACCATGGTCGATGGTATCAAAAGCCGCTAGAGGTCTAACAGGACCAGGATAGAGGAGCAACCCCTATCCCGAGCCCTCCAGAGATCATCCACCAACGCGACCAATGCCGTTTCCGTGCTGTGCCCAGGCCGGAAGCCGGACTGGAGCGGGTCTAGATAGACAGCTTCATCCAGGTACCGGGGAAGCTGTTGCGCTACCACACTCTCAACAACCTTCGCAACGAAGCGAAGGTTGGAGACTGGACGATAGTTAGCCAAAACAGCCGGATCCAGAGAGGGCTTCTTGAGGAGGGGCCTCACAACCGCTTCTTTCAAAGCAGCTGGCAGGACCCCCTCACTCAAAGAAGCGTTAACAATCTTCTGGAGCCAGCCTCGTGTCACCTCCCGGGAAGCCAGTACCAACCAGGAGGGGCACGGGTCCAATAAACATGTGGTTGCGTTCAGCTGTCCCAGGACCCTGTCCATGTTCTCGGGAGCCACAGGATTGAACTCCCCCCAGATAACACTCTCAAGACCTGCCTCAGTCATCCCGTCCGGACATACCCAGTCAGAGGCCAGCCCTTCCCGAATCTGAGCAATTTTGTCATACAGATACTGCACAAAGTCCTCAGCTCAGCCCTGCAAGGAGTCATCCCGCGCCTCCAGATGGAGGAGGGAGCGGGTCACCCTAAACAGGGCGGCCGGGCGATTATCTGATGACGCGATAAGAGCGGCAAAATAGCTAGATTTCGCCGCTTTTATCGCCACTAGGTAGGTCTTAATATGAGACCTCACCAGTGTTCGGTCGGATTCGGAGCGGCTGGTCCTCCAACTACTCTCCAGGCGTCTTTTCCGGCGCTTCATCTCCCTGAGCTCCTCGGAGAACCAAGGAGCTAGGTGAGTTCGGTGCCGGGTCAGAGGCCGCAAAGGCACGACACGGTCCAAGGCCCCGGCAGCCGCACTATCCCAGGCGGCCACCAGGTCCTCAGCCGAGTCATGAGCCAGAGTCTCAGGAAATGGCCCAAGCTCCATCTGGAACCTATCAGGGTCCATCAGGCGCCTGGGGCGGAACCACCTGGTCGGTCCCGCCTCCCTGCAGCGGGGTGCAGCGGTTAGAAAGTCCAGTCGAAGGAGCGAGTGGTCAGACCATGACAAGGGTTCGATGACTATATCCCCTGTATCAAGGCCATTCAACCACTGACCAGAGACAAAAACTAAGTCCAGAGTGTGTCCACCCGTGTGAGTGGGGTCATGAATTAATTGAGTAAGGTCCATGGCCGTCATGGAAGCCATGAACTCTCGAGCCACCTCAGACATTTCGCCGACAGATGGCAGGTTGAAATCCCCCATGACTAGAAGTCTGGGGGTACCAACCGCCACCTCAGCTATGACGTTGAGCAGCTCGAGCAGGGCTGTTGCCACGCGGCAGGGAGCCAGGTACGTGATCAACAAGCCCATCTGTACTCCACGACCCCACTTCACAAAAAGGGACTCACATCCGGCTATCTGTGGAACAGTGGTCTCCCTCGGTTCAAGACTTTCCTTTATAATAACCGCCACCTCCCCGCCCCTGCCCTGAGCTCTCGGCTGATGGAATGCTCGGAAACCTGGTGGGCACATATCCACGAGGGGAACCCCTCCCTCGTGGCCCAACCAGGTCTCCATAATACCCGCCAGGTCTGCTCCCCTCTCCTGAATAAGATCGCAAATGAGGGGGGCTTTATTTACCACGGACCTGGCATTGCACGACAGCAGCCGAAGGCTCGGGCCCTGAGAGTCTGAACAGCCTGGGTTACGAGAAGGGCTATGGGGACTGGAGCGTGCCACCGCTCGAAGATAGCGAGTGCGCGCCCCCACCACATGATGCGGCCCCCTGCTCCCGCCATATCTGCCCTTCCCACTCAACACATTGATAGAAAAACCCTCGACAGAATGGACTCTGATATCCCCCTTACCCCCGGAGTCCGCACCCTCCGTGGCCCCACTAACAGCTGGGCTGGACCCCTCCCCCCGTGGGTTAACCCCCAAACCCACACAACCCTCCCGCCCCTTAAAATCCCTTAAAAATCTATCAAAAAGTTTCCCTAAAAAACCCTTCAATCCCCTTTTTGCAGCATGCCACCTCTCAGGGTGCCAAAGCCCGTCATAAAGGTAGGCCCTTGATAAAGAGGAGGGCCACACCTGCGAGAGGGGGGAGTCTCGCAGAATAAGAAGTTCTGTTGGCGAATACATCTGATCAATCAGTTAATTAATTAATCAATTGGGGGAAGTCCATGGCCTGGGGGTAATCAAGATAGTCCAAAGTCTGGGGGGGGGGGATATTCAATCAATTCCAATTCAATAAATTCAATAAATTCCACTGCTCTCTCACAGCAGTGGATGGAGTCTTAAGCCGCTTCGAGGCCAGGTGTTGACACCAGCTGCCCTCTCACGAAAGCTGGGAAGGGCCAGAACTGCAGTCATCGTCCGGCTCCATGCAAGGCTTGAAATCTGGAATATCTCGCTCTACAACTGGGGGCTTTAATAGCAGCCACCAATCTACAGGTCCGCGAGCCAGGAGAAGCCTCCGATGGTTCTGGCGGCTGTACCTTGGGCGAATCAGGAGGCAAATCAGGAGGCTAGAGATGTCCATGGGAGGCAAATATCATCCTATTGTTCAGGGGAACCTCCAGATGATAAGTGGCCTCATAGAGGCTAACAGACCACATGGGGCATAAGAGCTTGGCCCCAGATCTTTTCCAACCGTCAGAACTGTCAGAACCGGCAATGTTTCTAGCTCACCCCCATCCACATAAGGGAGGAGGGGAACCTCTGGGAGAACCAGGAAGAGGCCCCCTCCAAGTAAGCCTCCCATCTAAGTTGTAATAGCAGTTCCAAGGGACTGACATTAATAATATATCGTGGTCAGAGGCTCCTCGCTCTCCCTAAGCAAGTTCCTCCTCCTTTCGCCCCCTTTGGTGTTATCCCTCACAGCCGCTCGTCCCAGTATTGCAGCAAGTGCCAGCCCGACGATCTCAGCTCTCCGAAAAAAAAACATCTCCATCCATCGCTGGGAAGCCCCTGCCATCCCCTCGGAGCTCCAGGGAGAGACTGTATCGCCGATGCCGCCACCGCCCACTCCACCAGTCCAGCCGCCGCGGGGAGACGCCGAAGCCGCCCTCCCTGCTCGTAAAACTCGTAAAGCCTGCTCGTAAAGCCGCAGCGCAGCCGTCTCCGTCTCCTCCCGGCCATCGCGTCCTGGAGAGCTGCCAGCTCTCAAAAGGAAACGTCCAATTTGGTGGGAAGCTGCCCTGGCCAGACATGGGGCAAGATTAGCTGGTCCGGCCCCCGGAAACCCCCAAAAGCCGGGGAATCTCCCCCGGGTATCGCCGCCGCTCAGCTGGGAGCGGCCATCTTGGGCATGCGCAGGAGATGATATGTGCCTCCCACTTGTTAAGGGACCAAAAGTAATGGGACAGAATAATAATCATAAATCAAACTTTCCCTTCTTAATACTTGGTTGCAAATCCTTTGCAGTCAATCACAGCCTGAAGTCTGGAACGCATAGACATCACCAGACGTTGGGTTTCATCCCTGATGATGCTCTGCCAGACCTCTACTGCAACTGTCTTCAGTTCCTGCTTGTTCTTGGGGCATTTTCCCTTCAGTTTTGTCTTCAGCAAGTGAAATGCATGCTCAATGGGATTCACGTCAGGTGATTGACTTGGCCATTGCATAACATTCCACTTCTGTCCCTTCAAAAACTCTTTGGTTGCTTTTGCAGTATGCTTTGGGTCATTGTCCATCTGCACTGTGAAGCGCCGTCCAATGAGTTCTGCAGCATTTGGCTGAATGTGAGCAGATATTATTGCCCGAAACACTTCAGAATTCATCCTGCTGTTTTTGTCAGCAGTCACATCATCAATAAATACAAGAGAACCAGTTCCATTGGCAGCCATACATGCCCACGCCATGACACTACCACCACGGTTCACTGATGAGGTGGTATGCTTAGGATCATGAGTAATTCCTTTCCTTCTCCATACTCTTCTCTTCCCATCACTCTGGTACAAGTTGATCTGGTCTCATCTGTCCATAGGATCTTGTTCCAGAACTGTGAAGGCTTTGTTAGATGTTGTTTGGCAAACTCTAATCTGGCCTTCCTGTTTTTGAGGCTCACCAATGGTTTACATCTTGTGGTGAACCCTCTGTATTCACTCTGGTGAAGTCTTCTCGATTGTTGACTTCGACACACATACACCTACTTCTTGGAGAGTGTTCTTGATCTGGCCAACTGTTGTGAAGGATGTTTTCTTCACCAGGGAAAGAATTCTTCGGTCATCCATCACACTTGTTTTCCATGGTCTCCCAGGTCTTTTGGTGTTGCTGAGCTCACCGGTGCATTCCTTCTTTTTGAGAATGTTTCAAACACTTGTTTTGGCCACGCCTAATGTTCTTGCTATCTCTCTGATGGGTTTGTTTTGTTTCTTCAGCCTAATGATGGCTTGCTTCAGTGATAGTGACAGCTCTTTGGATCTCATCTTGAGAGTTGACAGCAACAGATTCCAAATGCAAATAGCACACTTGAAATGAACTCTGAGCCTTTTATCTGCACATTGTAATTGGGGTAATGAGGGAATATCACACACCTGGCCATGGAACAGCTGAGAAGCCAATTGTCCCATTACTTTTGGTCCCTTAACAAGTGGGAGGCACATATACAAACTGCTGTAAGTCCTACACCATTCACCTGAGTTGGATGTACATACCCTCAAATTAAAGCTGACAGTCTGCAGTTAACGCACATTGTGTTTGTTTCATTCCAACTCCATTGTGGTGATGTATAGAGCCAAAGATGTTAGAATTGTGTTGATGTCCCAATATTTCTGGACCTGACTCTCTCTTTGTGTGTGTGTGTGTGTCTGTGTGTGTGTGTGTGTGCAAAAAATTAACATCTCGGGTGTTTTCATGTTAAATAAGTTAGTTAAAATGTTTAAAATTCTGGTTAAAATCCTAGCTTAAAATCTTCCAAAAATCCTTACAGAACACTCTGCAAGGTCCTTTTAAAACCTTAGCTAACTTATTTAAAATGACGCGGGAAAACACCCGAGATTTTAATTTTTTGCATATACACACCCGCAAAAACTTAAGAAGGCATATACACACACACACACACACACACACACACACACACACACATATATATAATTTCTGCAGAGTCTAAACTCTCCATCAGGAGCTCTCATAATTCAAGGATTGGTTTGAGGCTAATAAATACTGAAATATTGTAATGAACCATAGCACAATCTGAAATCAACCTTGTTTCCAATGCTTTTTCAAAACTCACATAATTTACAACCAGTGAAAGACAACAAATGGACAATTGAGGATACAATTTAGTGTCAAATTATACTACAAAATATAAATGTTACTGCTACTTTGCTGGCTGGATTTGGATGGTTCAGTGTGATCAGATAACTAAACAGTTCAACTGGAACCCAATATTTCCAACTCTAAAGGTTCAAGTACAGAGATAACATAAAAACAAGACAGAGACAAGTATGTTTTATATATGATATTTTTCACATGCAAGCATCCTACTAGCTTTCCATGTCTGCTGGGTGAGAAATTTCATGTTCTATATATCTTCAAGTTTTAGACACAGGAGAGGTATCTGATAGAAAGGAACTTTCACATAATTATCACCATTTTTCATTCTTTTTCAAAGAGATACAATCCCTTGTCAATTTTGTCTGATTATAATGATTTAAGACTTCATCTAGTTATGTGTAGCAAAGTTGAGTACAAGCATTCTTTTCTTGGCTACTTAGAACCTATTTTTCTATATAAGAATTTGTCTACAAATAAACTATTAGGCTGAAGTCACTGATCAAATTTATGGGGTCTACTATGAGACCAGAAATATTCTTACAAAAAACAAAACAAAACAACCTCTGCAATCATGTACATAATGTCAGATATTCTTTTCTTTGTAATATTATTTTATTGCAATAAGTGTGATTAGAGTTGGGACAGACAGCAAAAAGGTATCTATTAGCACATAGACACTTCATCTTGGCTCATTTATGATCCGAGACATAAAGCAATTTATTAAATATAAACAGTGGTGAAATCCAATTGTTTTTACTACCGGTTCTGTGGCTATGGCTTGGTGGGGGTGGTGTGGTTGGTGGGCATGGCAGGGGAAGGATACTGCAAAATCTCCATTCCCGCCTGACTCCAGGGGAAGGATTCTGCAAAATCCCCATTTCCTCCCCACTCCTGAGGGAAGGATATTGCAAAATCTCCATTCCCATCCCACTCTGGGGCCAGCCAGAGGTGGTATTTGCCGGTTCTCTGAACTGCTCAAAATTTCCACTACCGGTTCTCCAGAACCTGTCAGAACCTGCTGGATTTCACCCCTGAATATAGAGCTATATCTTACTATTCCACAGTAATCACTCCCAAATCAGAAGTGATCCCAACCTTTACTCTTTTCATATATTTACTACGAAGTGCTCCAAACTTCCTCTCCTTTCCAAATACAATTTTTTTAAAAAAGTTTTATTATTGGTTAGTCACTGTAATTCCACTACAAATACAAGATATATTTCTGCAAATTCTTGTAGAAAAATGCTTAAAACATTCCAGTAGTTTGTGAAGTTTACCACTGGTTTTTAAAGAAAAATGAAACCAGTGCCTCAGATTCTCCACATTCACTAAAAATAGAAAGTCTGAATTCCAGAGATGAATGTTATGAAGTCTCAAAAACTGCTGAAGTAATAGCCAATTAGCTATCAAGAACAAAGGAAATAGGTTCAAAATCTATGTGGTTCTAGCGTTTTCTTCCACATTAGCTAACAATTTTCTCTCCATTCTCTTCTCTATTTCTTACATCATACGAACTCATGAAAACACTCCAAGTTATTTCAGGGAAGATGCAATTACTGAAAACAACAACAAAAATTTCTGAATTCTGACTTGAACTCACTTCTATGGATTTGAATTCTTACTCAGAAAGAACAATTTCTGCTGTTATAGCCTCATACAAAGCCAATTTAAAAAAACAACAACAATTTAAAAGAGATAAAAGATGTTCTCATGTCTTCCCTGGGCCTTTTCATTAAGTTAAACATACCTAGTTCTCTTAACTGTTCATTGTATGATTTAGCCTCCAAACCCATTATCATTTTTGTTGCTCTATTTAACTAGTTAGAGATTGTCAGCTATCTATTGTCAGAAATGTCTGACTTTATACAGGGAAAGAAAGAGTTCTAAAAGAACTCCTAATCATTTAAAATTGAACAGGGCATGCTCAATCAAAGAATCTACCACTGAAAAAGGTAGGAAGTTACGTGACCAATTGGTTGTAGATATACAGCTGGAATTTGGGACGGAGGTTGGGAAAACAGACACTGAGAGAAGCCCAGTGGTGAGACGTAAAGACAGAGAAGAAGTAGTGAACAGGAGAGCAGTGTCTACAAAATAAGGAGGAAGAGTTTTAAGCCGATAACAAGAGACAGACAGAAAGCAAGAGCAGGAAAAGGTCTAGCAGAGTTTTAAATGAATCTCAAGTGTCAAACAGCATCATCCATCAACAAGTAGAATCTTTCAAACTGCAACAGAAAATAAGCATCACTTAAAATTCTTTATTCCTTGTCCCTGTTTCTTATACTAGCAACTTTACCTTATTATGGTATAATGCTATAGATAATTCTCCAGTTGTTTAAAGAATTACATTTAAGGGCAATTCCAATTATTCATTTAATAGTGCATTTTAAAAATCTTATTACACTATTTTAATTAATTACTCCAAGGTTGCAAGTTGTGTTGTATTTATTGTATTTACTGTATTTATACCAATAGCAATAGCACTTAGACTTATATACCGCTTCACAGTGCTTTTACAGCCCTCTCTAAGCGGTTTACAGAGTCAGCCTATTGCCCCCAACAATCTGGCTCCTCATTTTACCGATCTTGGAAGGATGGAAGGCTGAGTCAACCTTGAGCCCGTGTTCAACTATTATAAACTAAACAAACAAAATCCAAAAATCAAACAAAAGCAGAGCTTTAGCTCGTAAGATTGCTTAGTTTAAAAATGGCTCAAATCTTTATGTAAACTTAAAAGTTTATAGGCTGTCATTTTGCTTCCGTTTTCATGTATTGCTTTGTAGCACACAGCATATTATTAAATGCCTAACCAGAAAAGTAGCAAAAATTAAGGAAAAAAAAGCTGAAAAGGCTTTTAGAGCATAGAAGCCACTACTAGTGAAAGATAGTTAAGAATTTACAAAGATAAGACCAAAATTAATATCAAAAGAAATTAATTCTTTGACAGAGCATGCTCCTATTCACATGCAAACCATTCAATAGCCTTGTCTTCATTATCCAAAGATCAATTATGGTACTCTCCAGAATCTCTATTAGCCAAAATCTTATTGGAGGCATCATTATCCAACTCATCTTCACCATTTAATGTTTTTTCAAAGCTATGCTAATTTTTTATATGTTCTTTCCAAACTATCCTGTTTCCCCCAAAATAAGACATCCCCTGATAATAAACCCAATCAGACTTTTGAATGCATGGCAATAAGGCCAAGCATTTATTTCAGGGTTCAAAAAAATATAAGACAAGTTCTTATTTTCGAGGAAACACGATAATATAATATCCTACTTAATTATGCATTATTTAGCATTTATATATGTATCTTACATTCTATTCTCACTCTAAATTGAAATATTGGCAATACATTTCTTTTAATAAGCAGAGTAACTGCTGTTCTTCCATAAACTTAAAAATTAGAGAGATTACTTTTACCACGACATTATTTTTCTTCTATTATAGACTGAGATCCTCAAAAAAAATTGTGACTAGAAGTCCCAAGCTCTTAAGATATTCCGAAAGTCATAGAATTTTCATGTTTTCAAAATAGTTTCTTAAAGGATTGTGAAAAATTGACAAAGATTCAATTCTACTATTGGAACCCAGGAATATATACCAATGTCCTATATGTATTCTAAAATACCATGCAATAATATTTTTAGGATTGAATGTTTCATTACTACATTCAGTACCTATCTCGCACAGAGATACATCTTCCTTTTGTTGTGAAGGAAATATTAATTGCACATTCTATGTACTATAGAGAGATGTGTATTACTACAAAAACCAATTTCCCCCCACAAAATTGTGAAAATTTAGCTCAATACAGTTTCAAATTCTAATATTCTATAATAGGAATCCATTTTTCTCCTGATGACATCGAATTTTCAGGCATAAGAATATATTTTGATTGAAGATAATTCAAAAAGAAAAGCAACTTTTAAAAAAGCTATATTCAAACATTACATTACAGCAAGCATTCTGCATTAAAGTAATATAACTGTGTATATAAAATTCCTATCTGTAGCTGCTGCAACAATTGCAAGAAGAGGCACATATATAGATTTAATGGAAGTACATATGCTTTGCCTTCAGAAAGCCCCACATTCATTTTTTACTATTACCAGTTAAAGATTATTTCAAGTATCAGGAACATTAGTTTTTCATGCCTATTCATGATGGAAAGGCAGTCTGTATATTCATGCTTATTAATATATTTAAGCTACCAAACCACCATCAAGACTAAGCTGAAATTCCACAATAGCTGTTGGAAGCCATTTCTATTAGGAATAAAACAAAATACAAATTACTTCTCATCCATTCGTCTCCGCATTTTCTTTAATTTCTGCATGATACTACTTGTCTCAGAGCTGGAAATGGAGGAAGGACTATAGGCCTCTGCATCAGTTGGCTGAGGGCTCGAGGAATGGGTTTGTTTTTTATCATCTTCACTGCGGTGTTCCTAAAACAAAGAAACAAATAGAAATAACTTAAGAAGTCAGAAGAAGACTGTACTAGGTTTTAGATTTGCCATATGCTCAAATGAGGCAATGAAAATTTTCTTCAGATTTCTGTAGAAGAGTTATTTCTAATGCTGATAAAAAGGTTGAGAGTTATCAAGACAGGATCAGAGAACTCTTTGTGAATTTAGAAGCCTTCTGGACAGAAAGAGTACTGTAGAAGCAAATGAACAAGAGTTTTGCCTCGCTAAAATTGTCTGTTTATAGGTTTCTAATTTGAAATTAAAGCTGGAAATTTTGCAGTATAACTTTTTATAAATATTATTAAACCAGAGGTTTTTGATTCTTGTTCTCTAGATTAACTTTTTCCAATCCATTGTTCTCCGTGGAACAAAGTCTGACACTGTTTTCAAACTTTCTTTATAGGTAGTCCTCATTTAGCCACAGTAATTGGGACTGAAATTTTTATTGCCAGGCAATGTGATCATAAAGTACAATGTCACATGATCATGCTGCTTAGCAACAACAGTTCTGGAAGTATCTTTTATCATTTTTAAATAAGGACCATGTGTGTCATTAAATGAGAACCTGGTATTAACTGCAAGCTCTGACTTCCTGCCAGCTTCCCCACTAATTCTGCCAGTGGGAAGCTGGCAGGAAATATCACAATCATATGAGCACAGGGGCATACAATGGTTGGTAATCTGGGCCAATTGCTCATTGCAATCATGTGATGGCAGAGACACTGTGACAAGTGGAACTTCAAACATCAGTCCTAGGTACTATTCCTTCAGTAGTACTGCAACTTTTTTACAGTCACTGAACGAATGGCCATTAATAGAGGACCACTTATATTTTATTTTTTAAAAAACAGAAATTTTAAGTTCTAAAATCTTGAGACTTTTAAATAAAACTTGCTGGTAACTAAAATACATAGTGTATGTGGATTGAGAATGATGTTGTATCACTTTCTTAGTTAGGATTCTTGTATCAATTATACACACAATACAACCAACATTAAAGGTTAGCCCCATATCTAAGATTATTACAGCTACAACTGCTATACTAAGAAAAATAAAGTTCATTTATTCTTTGTTTCTTTTTTTTTTTTAATTTGATTTATATGCCGCCCTTCTCCGGAGACTCAGGGCGGCTTACAATGCGTTAAGCAATGTCACAAATTTTATTCTTCAAATGAAATGCTGTTTCATTTGACAATGTCAACTGGATAAAAAAAATAAGCAGAATAATTGCATTATCACCTTGCTTTCTCCTGTAGACTTGAGTTTTTCCTGTAATTTCATAGTGGTCTGGCGGATCCGTTCAATTTCTTCCTGCTGTTTAAGAATAAGTTGCCTTTCTTTCCGTGCTGCCTTATTAGCTTCCTGAAGGCGCTTAATTTCTGCCTTTATGGGTAAACAGGATAAAACAAAACAAAAAATAAGCTGTTATTTCCTCATCAGTTTACCTCTTAAATATCCTTGGTTTTTCATTTTTATTCTATGCTGTGCCACACTTTACAATTTTCTGCTTGTTGCTTTTATCCAAAGTTTATTAGAAGTTTATCCCAATCCACAAAGAACTCTCCACTCTCTCCTTCTACTTTATATTCTGTTAATTTATTAATTTTGTTTTTATCTCTGTATGTAATCTTCTTTCTAAAAATGTAAATATTCTCTCATCTTTCCCATACACACTATTTAGAACTTACTATGAATTTGATTTTTCTCTCTTTATTCTTTTTTCTGAATTCTATGTATCACTATCTTTGTTATTTTTAAAACAGTTTTTCTAGGACAAGTTAAAGCAATAGAAATGCATTGATAAATTTTTTAAAACTAAAACTAAAATTAAGAATCCTCAGCTTTTAATTTTCTTTACTGTCTGTTCTTCAATTTCCTTCTTGTTTGGTTACTTCAGATCCAAAGCTTGTGAACAGGGGCAACATCTACTGAAGCCTATTTGCCCCCAAATAGTGTTCATTGGTAGCAGTTTGCTTCAGGAAATTTCCCTTGCAAATGTCAATTTTCCTAGTTATGATTTTTTTAAAAAGTTAATTAAGAACTTTCCTTCACATCCCTGTGGTAGTTATGATTAGTGTGGGGGTGGGGAATAGTATTCCCTATATTTTCTCTGTATTTGAGTATTATCTGTTTGCTTTCTATAAAATAATTTGTCCTGCTTTGTGGGTGTAAATGTATGATTTGGCACAAAGACTGAAATGTTCCCTACCTTTGCACTAAGATTCTTGAACAAGTGACTAGCCACAAATGACTCTAATTGGAAATTTCCATCGCTAAGCAAAGCCGTCATTAAGTGGAAGATCATGTACCTGCACCACTTAGGAATGGCAGTATCAATATTTCTGGTTGTGAGCAGGACTACACAGTCATGAGGTGAGTAACTCATACTTCTCCTGCACAGCCACCTTACCTCTACTTCAATTCCCACCTATAGGTGATCTCTCTCCCATCTCTGCCTTTTTGGACTTCTTGCACTCTGTAACTGCTTACATGAAGGCCGTGCATGAAAAATGAGCAGGGGCCTCAGTCTGGGTGCACTTCATCAGCAGCAGGGGGAAGATGGCAAAAATCAGCTGGGGACAGCAGGTGTATGAACCGAAGTGCAAGGCAGCCAAAAGGAAAGGAGAGAGAGATGGGGAGATAGGAGCATGGGGAGAAATGAAGTGCATGCTGTGGTCATAAATGCAGGTGGGTTGCCAAAGTCCCAAAATTTTGATCACATGGCTGTGAGGATGCTGGAACGGCTGTAACCTTAAGGACTGGTGGTACAGATAATCATCAACTTACGACCATAATGGAGCCTGTCCATTAAAGTCATGTCATGATGGTCATTCAGATCACATGATTGCTTTACTTAACAACTCACATCCCTACTCTTCCTGATGTGGTTGTTAAGCAACTGCATGGGCCATTAAGCAGAGCACATGTGTAGGAGGGCCCTGGAAGGTGTAGTATAGGGCTAGGCCTGCCTGCCCTGGGCTTCCCAAGGCCTCCCCACCCTGAGGCACCCTGTGCTCTGCTTCCTGTTTCTCAGCGCTAATTAACTATGGCAAGAAGATCACAGAGACTGACTACAAACAATAGCATGATGAAGCAGCAAGAATGGAAGATGCACTGAAATATCTGCAAGAAATACAGCTTGCCTACAAGCAAGAACCGGTGGGACCACAAAATAGACCAAGTAAAAGAAAATGACGAAGCTAAAGTACTCTGGAATTTCAGAATTCAAACGGACAAGCACCTGCCACATAACACCCAGACTTAACCATTTCAATAAGACAAACAAAAAAAGTCTGGATAGTGGACAATGAGTACCTGGAGACAGCAGAATAGAAGAGAAAGAACTGGAGAAAATCACAAAGTATAAAGACCTGCAAATAGAAGTAGAAGAACCGTGGCAATGGAAAGCAAAGATAGTACCAAGAGGTGCCTTGGGTGCAATCCCAGGAGATCTGGAGCACCACTTGAACACCATCAGCATTGATTAAAATCACCATCAGTCAATTGCAAAAGGCTTACATCTCGAGACCATTCTTTTAACACCATCAAAGAACAAAATCTCCCTAACCCAGGTCCTTGGAAAGGATTCAGTAAGTGGATCAAAATGCCAAAGACAATCTAAACATCGGGTTGATTATGAAATTAAGCATAATAATAATAGTAATATAAGCAGCCTACAAGTGTCTGGGCATTTTATAGTTGGATAACTTGAAGTATGGATAAGTTAAAAATGTGGTTAGTAAAGAATATGACCAAAGAGTGAGAAAATTGCTAGACAGAATTGAATGGTTGAAACACCATCAAAGCCATCAATATCTGCACATTAATACCTGTTGGAATTATTAACTGGACATAAGCTCATCTGGATAGTTTGGATTGAGAAAAAAAAGCACGTGACTATTCACTATGCATGACATCCCTCTAGTGACAGTGACAGATTATATCTGCCTTGCAGAAATGGAGGCTGAGGTTCATTTCAAGTCAAATAAACTGTCAAACAAAGAAAGTTGCATTGGCTGATTAAATAAAATACAGCCAAGAACAAGGATTGATGCAAGTAAAAAACTGGAACTTACTGAATGGACAGGAAACAAAATGTGAATGCTGAAATAATGCAATAAAAATACAAACTGAATGTTGGCAAGGAAAAGCATTACATGCTCCATTTCTACAAAGATTTGAGGGCAAAGTGGATAAAGATAAAACCTGGCAATGGCTTATAACTGGAACATTTAAAAAATGAAATTGAAGTCTTGATTTTGGCTGCTCAAGAGCAAGCTAATGCAATCAAAGGTAGAACTGAAAAATGATCGAATGATTCAAAGTGCATATTGTGCAAAGAGGCAGAAAATAATTGTCTGAAATGGTATAGGGTTTCCTTCCTGAGCAGGGGGTTGGACTAGACGACCTCCAAGGTCCCTTCCAATCCTGTTATTCTGTTAAAAAAGAGTAGATCATATACTCAGTTTGTGTGTAAGAAGATCACATAAACTGATTATAAACAATGACATAACACAATCGCCAAAATGATTCACTGGAACTGGAACTGTAAAAATGAAAAACTGATTGGAATATATAGTTGAAATAGTAGTCAAAAATGAGTAGATTAAAATACTATGGGATTTCCAAATACAAATGTATAAAGTCTTGGCACACAATACCCACATTTAACTGTGGTTTAAAAGAATAAAATATGGATAATTGATGTGGTAATACCAAGGGATATAGAACAGAAGACAAAGAACTGGAGAAGATCACAAAGTATCCAAGATCACAAAGTATCGGAGTTGAAAGATTATGGCAAAAAACAACCCTGATGGTCCCAATGGTTATTAACACATTGGGTGCCAAAGGAAAAAATCTTGTACATTGACAACATTTCCAACTGCAGTTACAAAAGGCCACACTAGTTGAATCTGCACATACTTTACGCTGCTATATTATGATATCCTAGCTTCTTGGGAAGAATTCAGTGCACATGAAGATCAATACCAGCTAAAGAACGGGCAGCTGTGATTTCACATGGTTATGCGTATAATTTACAGTTGTTAATTTTGGGTTGCCACACTTTTAGAATAATACGTGCTGAAGTACTGTATCAAAATTGTCACTTTATGGGTCAAAATTGACATTTTCTCACCATTTATTTTACAATAAATGCTCTATGGCCAGTACTGTATACCATCCAACATAGTAAATTTAATTAAGAGAAAATATGTATTCACATAAATGTCAATTCAAATTATTAATATGATACTACAGTCTATTAAAATTAATATTTCTTTAAATAAATACATATGACATTAGTACTAATTACTACAAGTTACTCCAGTATCCCAGGACCAGCCTCTTGGCAATAATTGTTATGTATGTCGATACACTAAATAAAATGCAAGATAAGCTAGTATTTTGTATCAACATTAAGTCAACACCCCCCAATAAATCTATTGTAAATCTTAATAAATCTGTTATTTGTAGATAGTTGCACTAATTATGATTATAAATATTATGACTTTCAGAATATTTGCATACCCAATTAACAATCTGTTTAACAACTAACTGAGTCAGAACTACCTCAAAGTAAAAACACAATTTTACTTTACTTTACACAACACAACTCCAGCTCTTGGTGAGAGCATCTATTCAAGTTTCTTGACAGGATGAAAAAAGTGCTTTGAAGGGGTTTGTTTCCTAACCAATCTACATCCCTGAAATTCTTGGGAGATCCTCTGTCCAAATTCTAACAATGGCCAGTCTCATTTACCTTTTGAGAATAGCCAAGATTGGCCAGGTATTCCCACCTATGAGGCAGCTCAAAGCAATCTAACGTAAAAGTAGTGTTTACCTTCTCTTGCTGAAGTTTAAGAAGCAGGCCACGTTGTTTTTTACGGATAGGTGGCATTTTATCATCTTCTCCTTTATCTCGTAAATGTCTAAAAATAAGTCGCAAAAAAATTAAATTTCTTTCAATTCTGCATTGAATTATTTTCCCTCATTTTTTTTCTTTTGGCTCTTTACACTATTGATAAAACACAGGAGTTTTATCTCCATGTCAGCAAATGCATAAGGAAATTTGGAAGCTATTCAACATTTGTTTAAAAATTTGTTTAGATGTGAAGTGGGTGAGATAATTAAACATATGATGCTATATTTAGGGCATGTCAAATTTTTCAACTTTCAATTTCCAAACGTTAGGGGTGCTCAAAAGTTGTGACATGCCTTGGGGATTGTAAAAATATTTTGGTTACTTTAATATAATTTAGATGTGCTTGGTAACTACATAAATATCATAACTTTTTAACATTTTGTTCGTTTCATATATTATAAGGAAAAGTATAAATAATCAAAGAAGCAAAACTGCATTTGAATATTTTTAAAAAAGACTTCATTTGAGAAAATATCCTCATTATGATGTAATGTATAAAGTCATAAATACAAAGATGGGGTGGGTGCAAGTACAAACCAAACAAAATTAAAGACATTGTGATCATATTAAAATTGCAAAGAACTCTCCTTTGCTTGCTATCACGTTCATGACATTCATGAAACATTTGCAATTAGAATTTAACATAAATCAAAAAAGCCTGAAATCTTTAGGATGGGTAAAACTCTTGGTTATGTTATACATTGTGGGGTTTCCAGCTTTACCGTTTCTGGTGTTCTAGCCAAGCTAGTTCAGCCTTAGTCTTCTCTTTAAGTGCCTTTTCACGTAATCGGAGCAGTGAAGACTGGTGAGCAGCTCGCATTTCTTCTTCTCTCATGTACTGCCGTACCATTTCCATTGTAAATTTAGAAAAACTGTCTTGCCCTCCTGAAAATGGCAGGTTTAGCTCCTGATAAAAAAATAAAATAAAAAATAGTTTCCCCAGAATTCACAATGTCTTTATTGGGGGCAAACTGTTGATGTACTTTTATACTAATTATTACCAGATTTCCACTCTTGCTATAAAGAAATATTGTTTTCTACAGTGCAGATACATGACTATTTTATGTATAAGGTATGTTCATTTAATAAATTTATATCTGAGAATATGAAAATGAATAACTTGAGACAAGCAGCAACAAAATAACAGAGAAGAGCATTAACCAAGCTGCAGTTGAGGTGGAAGAGGACAGGGAAACATGATTTTCTAGCTGCAAAAGTATTCCAGCATCTATTATCCTTCCCAGTGCACCTGGGATGAATCCCACTATTAACTCATATGCGTTGCATATTTACAACAGTATCTGAAACAGGCTTTCTAGGAAGACCACAAGCAGAAGCTGGCCTCCTGTAATTCTGTCTTTATAAAATGTCTTACTAAAATTATTAATTCAGCAAATGATATTTGGCAAAATGATGCATCTAAATTAGGTTTTAATACAGCTATTACCTCTGGCAGCTATTCATAGATCAAACTTCCAGAAATCTCTATAAATCCACCTCACCTATAGATACTCATTTTTAAAACCAATCTTCCTGAATTATGCCTCTTATTTATTGAATTATTCCCTCTGCATTCAAGGAAATCATTCTTTTCATTCTCCATGAAAAGATTTATGGGAAGAAAACCACAACTTGTGCAAAATGTTGAATCTTTAGCAGACAACATAATGATGAACATTTGCAGATAGATTAGACCCAGCAGTCAGATTAGTGCAAAGAATGTCAGATGATGTCACCTTCAGTGAGCAACTAGGGACAGACCTATGTATTTATTTCTGTTGATTGTTTCACTTTTTATGACAAATGTTCTTCTAAAAGCAGTTACACATATACTGTATAATTTGTAACAGATTTAAAACAGCTAAAACAACTAAAATATATGCATTAACAAACTTCCTACAAAATCAATTGGCAATTGGAAAACAGGCTTAGAAATGTTTTAAGATTCCGAAAAATGAACAGCTACACTCTTTTGAAATCTTGCCTTAATAGGTGACAGGATAGGCTTTCCAGGAGAAGCTTCCTCATCAGAATAAACTTGGTGATTTCGTTTTTTCAGAGTGATCCGGCGGTGGCTCTCGGAAGGTAACAAAGACCGGAATGATTGCTCTTCAATATCATCTTCGGTCATAGACTCCTCAAATTTGAGGGAATATTCTGTTCCAATAGAAGTGGAATCTGAAAAGATACAATACAAGAAGGGGAGAAAATAAGGAATTCATTACAGTACAAAAAATGTTACAAAATAAGATTATGTTGCAAAAATTGAATGAGTAAATACTGACTGAATGGACAGAAATATAGATGTGCCTAACTATCAAAATTCCTGACCTTATTACGAAAACAATGAACATATACACAGACTCTTTGGATGACTATTACATAATAGAACTATGTAAACCCTTTGAGAGACACGTTTTGGGAAGATGCAAGAGCAGGTATGTACAGGTAGCCTTTGAATTGCAACCTTAACTGGAATCAGACATTCCATCCCTATGTGATGCGGGTTGTAAAGGGTGATATCACCTAACCTCATTGCTTAGCAACAACAATCCCAGCAGACCTGGTTCTTGTAACCCAGAGATCACCTGGGTTGTTAAGAGAGGACCTATGTCTGGAGCCCTAGGCAAGCAAGCTGATTGGTGAGAGCTGTTGGAAGGTGATTGGGTGCTGTGGGTGGGTACTACTGGCCAGTGGGAGCCACAGGTGCTATAAATGAGCACTACTGAGTATGAGCAGGTAGGTCAGCAGGGGTTCTCGTACTCTGTAATGGAGCACTTTAGGAAAAAAAGTGGGGGCAACAACTTTTGGGAGCAACTTGCAACTTTTCTGCTGGCCTTCCCGCCGACTTTGCTTGTTGATCACGTGATCACAATTTGCAGCAACATTGTAATTGCAAGCCACCTGCCCAAGTACCCGGATTGCAACATGATTGTGAGCACACTGTGTTGGCTGGAATTCCAAGGACCAATTCTAAGTCCCTCTTCTTCAGCACCCTTGTAACTACGAATGCTCACTGAACAAGTGGTTGTAATCCAAGGACTACCCATAGTAGCTGTTTTCAAACCATTAAAGCTGCTGCAATGTTTCCTGGCTCTCAAATCAGGCTATGAACTAACCTTGCCCTCTTTCTGCTTGTATGTCTTGAGGTAAGGAAATAAACTTTACTATTTCTCAATAATAGTTCTTACTGGAATCTAATGAAAACTAACATATTTTTCGGAGTATAAAACACACCTTTTCCCCCCAAAAAAGAAGGTGAAAATCTGGGTGCATCTTATACTCTGAATGTAGCCCCACCCAGCCTCTGAAACTGAGGTTTCAGAGGCTGAAAAAAGCCTCTGAAACAGAACTTCAGAAAAAAGGCCTCTGAAACAAAGCTTCAGAAAAAAAGCCTCAGAAACAGAGCTTCAGAAAAAAAGCCTCTGAAACAGAGGTTTCAGAGGCTGAAAAAAAATCAAGGCACAGAGGTCACAACCAACAAACCTGTTGCTAAAATTCACCTCTGGAAACAGCTGATTGGGGGTATTCCGGGAGGCCGATCCACCCACCAATCAGCTTTTTTCTTATTTTCCTCCCCAAAAACTAAGATGCATCTTAAACTCTGGTGTGTCTTATAGTCCGAAAAATATGGTAAGTACAGTGATTGTAATATACATTCTTCCCCACCCCATTTCCAAAAATTCCATTTCTTGGAAATACCAGAGAAAGCAACCAAACAAATTCTGAAGATTTATTTCACAGCATTTGTACATGTAGGAGATTAAATTTTGCTGTATATTGCTGAGCACATTGTAAGCCGCCCTGAGTCTTCGGAGAAGGGCGGCATATAAATCAAATTAAAAAAAAAAAATTACCATTTTTTTCTTTAAAATGAGGACTAGCACAAGAAGAAGAGGAATCCAGCCAATAGTTCTAAGAATAAGGAGGATGAAAGCAAGAGCAAGCCAGGACAATCTGGCAGTGATACTGTCAGACTGCAAGTTCTGCAGAGACCAACAGATAGTTACTCAAAAACAAACATATAAAGAAATCAGGATGGTGAGAATGGGTAGGGAATTATTTTTATATTATTACCATGTATCCTATCAGCAAAACCTTGACACAGCAGTGGAAAGAACACCGTTATGAAGCAAAAGTTGAATGAACATTTCTTTGGTTAAATATTGATCTGAAAACTAACCTCTCTCATCATGAATGGATGGGATGCTATTATTCTGCAGTGAATCATTGACTGCCTTGGGAGCTTCCTCCTCAATCGTACTGCTTGGTTTTTCATGATGAGAAAGTTTCTTGGTTCCTTTGGAAGATGGACTTTCCTGCCGACTGCTGCTACTACTGCATTATAAAAAGGCATACAGGAGTCCTGAATTAATACTGATGTAATGCACAGAATGAATTTGCACAGCTTCATGTTGTGTGCCAGTTGCACCCATTCCTGGATCCAGGGGCTTTGCTCATGGTCCCCCATGTGCTAGTCCCTTCCCCTTTGGGTTTCTGCAATGTATTCTATATGGGGCTATCCTTGAAAAGTATCTGGAAACTTCAACTGATGAAGAATGCAGCAGCATGGGCAGTTGTGTGCATGCCCCTAGAGTGGAACACATTACATCTGTACTCCTCAAGCTGCATTGGGTTGCCAGTTTGCTTCTGGCTCAATTCTGGTTTTTATCTTTAAAGCCCTTCATGGCATGGGACCGGGTTATCTGAGGGGACACCTCTTCACAATTACATCTGCCCATCTCATAAGGTCGAGCAGAGAAGGCATGCTATGAGCCCAACTGCTACAGAATTATATTTGTTGGGTCCCAGGAAAAAGGTCCTCTCTGCTGTGGTATGCCCCTTATGAAATCTATTCCCTCTTGGAAATGACATTAGCTTTATCCTTTTCAACATTTTGCAAGTCCCTCACTATGTTACCAGGCCTGCAGGTTCCAGGGGACCGGGGTGATTTTGTGATGCCTCCCTTACTGTGGCTACTATCATCCTCACCTCATCTCCTTTGTATTTTTAGTATAGTATTTTTAAATTGTGATTGTTTTATATATACTTGTTGATTTCTTTAATGCAGTGTTATATACTGCTCCAAATTACTTTCCTGCGAGTTTGGCAGCTATACAAATAAAATAAAATATAAAATAAATAATGAATTCGAAAATATGTGCTTGCATTGTGTAATCTTTAAACTCTTCTCCCCTAGGAATTCACTTTCACATCACAGAATAAAATTTAAATTAAATATTTTAAAAATCCAAGGTCCCAATATTTTACAAGAAACAGAATCACGGTCTTCGATAACTTAGTGATGGCAAATGTTTTCCGTCCTCAAGACACTGGTGGCTCAAAACATTTTTAGAAGAAGAACTGTAAAGTCCACTGAGAAACAAACAAGCTTTTTCATAATTTCCATTTGCTCCTGATATTTCATGCCTGAAAAGTCAGAATTAGAAGTCTCCCTACTTTTAGGGCTTGTAAATTATTAGCAATTTTGAAAAAATGTCAATCTCTGCAAAATTTGCAAAATAGCTCTTGTAATGGATGCAAGCAGCAAAAATAACCATCTCCCAGAAGTGAAAACTGATATTTGTCCTTCTTAAAAAAGATATTTGTGCAAAAAAATTAATTTCAGTTCGGGAGAGCATGCAGTCAGAGATGTACTAGGAATCTAGAACTCTCGCTCATTTTCAAGATCATCCTCTTCAAATTACCTCATTAACCTTGTAAACCTCACCATTCAAAATTGACTCACTCTGAAATTCACAAACCAAGAACCTTCAATTTGCCTGCAAGTCATCACCAACACATGCTTAAGTTTCATGCAGGCAGTTTTTAAAAATCTGTTAAGAATAATAGCTCAAGAGAAAGTCATTTCAAATATCTAACCCAAGGCTTTAGCAACAAATTTGAAGTGTGAGTCTTTATCAATCAAACATGTGCAGTACCTTTAAAATCTGAAAATGCTACCTCAAGCTTGATATAGATTATTCCAACCTTACCTTACTAGAATTATTCTTATGCGGTTCTACTATTCTCAAACTGTTCTAAATTCAAACAGATACATTTTAACTCAAAACAGGTGTCAACAGGATCCAATTTGAGCTTAGACAAGTTGTAATGTTTCCTGCAAAGGCCAAAACTGTGCCATTCAAGCCCAGAAATTGGTACTTCAAGTCCAAAATATTTCATATTCAAAAATTTCTGCATACTACTTTTCAGAAACTTATTCCCCCAATTAGCTAGCATTTCTATTTACATATTATTGGGTTTTTAGATTCTGTATACTGCCTTGAATCTTTTGATTTTACAGCCCCATAAATCTAATGAATTGTTAGGGTTATTATTTATAAATATAGCAATTGGTTTAAGAATATTTTGACCTAGTTTTGAATTCACAAAAATAATATAGGTTACCGAAAATACTATTTGGAAAAAAGAACCTCAACCTAGCCATCATTTCAGTAATGGTTTTCAAATCCCACCATACCGATTTGCTTGTGGGCGCGCACATACTCACGATGTTTCTTTGCATGTGCAGACGTCCAGGCGGGTGGGCGGAGCCTCCCACCGCCACCACTACCGGTTCACCTGATCTGGGGCGAACCGGTAGCCACCCACCACTGTATCATTTCCTGCATTAAGTAAACTAAATCATCTTACTTGGTTGAATTTATACTTGATATATAGTGATTATAAATCTTGTGTCTCACCTCTGATCATGTGCCTTTGATCTTGATGATTCTGAATAGCTATCAAATGCATTTAAGTAACGATGCTTTGAGTCATTTGTCTCCTCTCTACCTGATGGTGTGGTGATTGAATCTGGTTTTCTATTGAAGAAAACAGGAAAGTTTGAATTATTTTAAAAATCACAGCAGCGTTTGCAATTGACTGACAAATAACTGAATACAAATGCAATGTATTAACGTAAAGTAAATGGTAATTTCCAATGTAGTATATTTGTATAAGAATCAGCTTTTATTGTTCCTTTTTCTATCAAGTATAGGAGAACAAGGGAGGATTCCTAAATTAGCAAAGCTCTAAGGACATAGTTCTGTGCTGCTTCTTTCTCACAATAGATGAGGTATTTGATAGGAGAAGAAAGTTTCATGCCAGAGAGCCTGTGAAACAGATCTAAATTGGTTGGAAAAACTAAAAGGCTTTTCCTTTCAAAACCAGCATTTGGGGGGAGGGGGAGGGGTTTGGGGGGCAAGTATGCCCCTATAAATCAAACTGTGCTTTAGTACTATGTACATATTGACAAAGCTTCATTTGTAGATTTTTTTTTTTTTAGCGTATGGCATGGGTTAGCCAGGGATCACGGAGGTGGCTGGCTGCCTCTTTGAAGGGAATTTTTTCGGGCGGCGTTATCTTACTGCAGGACACCTGAATGCCAGTAAGCAATCGGGGGAGGCTCCTTTCCTGTCCCTATGTGGTTTATTCACTCATGGGAATCAAGCCGCCAACCTCAGCGGAGCGCTGGCTCAGTGTTTTACCACATGAGCCACCGCAGTCCCCATTTGTAGTTATTCCTTCCCTACATACTTGAGGCAAATTTATGAAAACAAAATTACATAGTGAGGTGGCAACTTTCTATGAGTGAGGTTTTCCTAAAGGCCTATAATAAGTCAGTCAATGGAATTATCAAGGAAATCTACTATTTACAGATGCTTTGATGAACTTTCTTTATTGAAGTACCTTCATTAAAAATATTACAGCCTCAAATTAAATTTCTATATAAAATACCTGTTCATATTGTGAAGCTTTAATTGCTTTATAAATTCTGAACTGTGCTTCCGTTCTTGGTCAAATAATGTAGTAACTGGAGCTGCAATAGTACCAACTGCATCAGAGGTCTGGAAACGTGCAAGTTCTGTCATCTAATAAAAAGTAGAACAAAATACAGGTTTCAAATGCACCAATGAACTTCTTATGGGCTAAGGTGTAAAGATCCACAGAAAATAACTCACTTCTCGTATCTGACAAACAGTATCTGCAGTCAACAGGGCTGTCTCCAGCTGATGAGTTGCAATCTTAGATGTGGTATCCTGTAGAGTCTCAGCTGCCTCCTGATGTGATTGTGCCAACAGATGTAATGATTCGGCATGGGCCTATACATGGTGATACAAGTTTGGTTTTGAAATCTATTTACTTTCACTAAAAGTGTAGCTGTGCTTTGACCTTAACCTGAACATGAAATTCTTCATCTTTGCCTTAGGGGAGGGATTGTTACCTTAATAACAAAACTTATTTCATGTTACTGATAGGAAATGTAATTTTAAATCACAGTTTTATAAATGAAGAATATGAATTCTCACATGGAAGGAAGTGTTCTTTAAGTATTTTGGTTCTAAGCTGATAAGTGGTTCAAAAACAAGTAAAAGTCATCAAGCTGCAACCCTGATTCTTGAACAAGGGAAGTTCTAATAATTTAGAGAAATACTGGCAAAATATACCACTTTATGAAGAAATGTTTTTACTAATCACTAATGCCTCACATCACTAACACAATGTTCCAATATATCAATATACTGCCTATCATTTTGAACTACCATCCATTGCCATTGCCAGCCATTTCTCTATGGAAAAGGATTCTAGTTTTGTTTTTTTCCCCCAAACTGTTTAAAATGCTACATTACCTGAGCTGTTTTCTGTTTTGCCTCTTCCAGATTCCTTTGATTTTCCAACATCTCTTGCTCTGCCTTGAGCTTTAGAAGAGCCAAGTCCCTCTCATGCCTCTGCTGCTGTGACTACAAGTGAAAAATTACTTTGTTTATTCACTTACATTCTTCCTTTTTATAGAATTATGCAAAAGGGTTGTACAATTTTCCATCATTTAAAAACAGTAATGGCTCATTAATTAATTCTAAATGGTTTTAATTTAGTAACTGTAATATATCAGATATTTAATTATAATATAATTATAAAATATAATGAAATAATTATAAAATAATTTGCTTTAATATTTCAGCATCTGCTCCTACGTTAATACATTTTAGTACCATTTTTTTGGTGAATAACCTATGTAATTAATTAGATTTATATAACTGCCCATCTCACAGTAGTAACTCTGGATGGTTGTAAAATACAAAATACAATTTAAAATACAAAAACCACAGTATACAACCTCTGGTCCTTAAGGATAAAACAGAAAATATAATTAATATATTTTTAAGTAAAATGTTTGAAAATTATAACTACAATATTTTTTTTAGGAAAATTAGATTTCAAAAATGCACAATTACTGGAATAAAGATCCCAGAATTTTTGTTGCTTTATAGAGTACCAATGTCTACTTTGGGTACTACCGAAATAAAATTCTCCCAGCCCTACTGTAAGTCTTCTAATCTTCTGCAAAGATACTTTACGGTGAGTGCCAAAACTAATTAAAGCAAAAAAAAAAACAAGTTTTGGTTATTTTTAGCTGTTAATATAAACTTTTTGTACATGAAGTAAAAGGTTTGAGAACTGAAGTTTCCAAGAGATGAAAAAACTGAAAATATATACTAAGTATTTTAAGGGATTTCAGATTCATTAATCTTACTTTTAATATTAGAGCCAGAGAAACATTTTCCTGCTGTGCAAGTGATATCCCTCGCACACGTTCTATATCAGAGATTTGGTGTACCGACTCTTCAATAGTGCTTAGGTAGTTAAGTTCTGCAGACATACGATGCTGGAGACCAGCAAGTGAGAAGCGCATGGAACCTGTAA
This sequence comes from Arizona elegans, assembly GCA_022577455.1. Classification (NCBI taxonomy): domain Eukaryota; kingdom Metazoa; phylum Chordata; class Lepidosauria; order Squamata; family Colubridae; genus Arizona; species Arizona elegans. Next base: position 102,956,078 of record JAKOOJ010000002.1, on the reverse strand, counting down.
AATCAGTACACAACTTAGTAAACGACGACATGTATATGCTCAAAAACGAGCCTGTAGTACAGTGGACTAAGCACTGTTATTAAGAACTGCTGTCTGCAATTACTGCAAGTTCGAATCTCACCAGGCTCAAGGTTGACTCAGCCTTCCATCCTTTCTAAGGTAGGTGAAATGAGGACCCAGTTTGTGGGGGCAATAAGCTGACTTTGTATAAATATACAAAAGTATGAAGGCTATTGCTTAACGCATTGTAAGCCGCCCTGAGTCTCCGGAGAAGGGAGGCATATAAATTAAAGCAAAAAAAAAAAAAAAAAAAAAAAAATCACCCTATATAAAATATAGCAAATATAGCATATTCTATACATTTTTCCATTCTTTGCCAGCTCACCATTCGGAATATTGGCTCCAGTCCTGTTGTTTCCAATACTTAAGTCAGAGAAGGCAGGATTTAGCTTAGATCCAGAAGCTACATTTCTGGAAGAATTTAAAGATCTATGTTTTTCTGCTGTATTTCCTACAGGATCCATTTTTTTCTGTACGTTTGGAGACTGAGGAGAGCTTATCGTTCTTGGTGATCTAACTTTATCTGGGAGACTAAACAAACAAAAATTATTTAGAAAAAGTATTTACCCTTAAAAACATAAAGCAGCAATTTAAAATTATAGCTTAAAAGTATTTTCTAATTAAAGAAGAACTAGTGATAATAAAAATTACAAATTAAATTTGTGCCTTTTCATCAGTAGGATATACAGTATTTTCATATGCTGGGACGGAATGAGAAAACATATTTCAAAAACGTTTGGCTATTGTTTCCAGCTCTACAACCAATATGTTTTATATTAAAAAGAATAAAAACTTTGAAAATACATTAGTTGAATTTCAAGAGAACTGGACAGCTGTACATGAGCTGTACATGAAAGGGCTAAATACACCTCTTTTCACATTATTTGACTTTAAAGAACATACCTAAAATAAATTACAAAAATTAGCATGTGTACAATTAATATCTATTTATTAGGATAGGGATTTATTATGGTTCACTGTTGGATAAATATAGATTGTTAAATTTAAATTTGCTTCTGACCCAACCAGATCAATTGCAAATGAATTTTGCTCTTAGTTTTTTGTCATATCGCTCAACAGAACTTACGATCAGGATTTATTTTCCGTAATTATTCTAAAGAAATCAAACTAAGTCAAAATTCAGAATTCTGGGATATTTGAAATACCTTTCTCTTCAAAATTCAATTTGTCATATCTTGTTGTGTTTCTGTAAGCTATTAAAATGAATCATTTTCATAAAGTCTTTGATGTATGAGGTGACATTATCTTTTAAGCATTGGTTATGTTAGATTTCATTTATTATATTATTTTATGATATCTACAGAGGATGTTTTATCATTTGTATTGATGGATGTTGTAAACTGCAAAAATGTTTTTAATTACAGGGGAGTAAATCCTGATCAATCAACAAGTAAATACAGAATTCTACACTCAGAGCACGGCCCCTTAATCCACTCACTGCTTTCACAAATATCAGTGGAAACTGTATTAAACTTATGTCACCATTTTGAAAAAAACTGACATAAGGAAAGGAAATGTCAATTATGTCTTATGTTCCAAGAACACTGGTTTCTATTTTATATATAAATATACCAATGTAACAGTAATATGCTGTTGTACCACTACAATACTTTACCTGAATTATAAACTATGCTATACAGTTTAAAACCAGAGTTTGGTAATACTATTTTACCTCGTTAATGAGTGACCAGATAGTTCCTCTAAAGTACTGTCAGAATCTGGGTTCACTTCTTGTTCTCTGTTAGACACTGCATTACTAGATAGTAAGTGTTTTGCTTGTTCCAAACCATAGTCTGATCCTAGGGATGCTTTGCTTTTTTCCCAGAGAGAGGCATTTGGAAATCCATTTGATTCTGTCTCTGTAATGTATTTTAGAAAAACATGTTTAAAAATGAATACAAAAATAAGAATTCCACCACCAACTGATAAACACAGTGAATGTTTTTAGATTTAAAAATCATGAGATTTTTAAGCCAGAATTAGAGATGTGCAGTACGTATCTGTATCTGAAAGTTTTGTCAATCTCCAATTAAATCCCATTCATAAAATCACCTTGACTATCTTGAAGTAATCATTCTCTGTCTAACCTGTTTTATTCAGTGCAAGAATAAAAATTAAGCAGAGAGAGGAAGAGATTAGATTTTAATAATTGCTAGGGGAGAACAGCAATATTTGGCAAGAAAGAGAAAGTCTGGAAGAAATAATGTCACCGTCTACATTTACAGGTAGTCCTTGACTTATGAACACAACTGAGACGAAGACTGGAATTTTAGTTGGTAAGAAATGTAGTCGTAAAGCAAGCTACTGTGAGACCACATTGCTTAGTGGCCACAATCGCAGCAATCCCTGTGGTCATCAATAAGCAAATTTTACCAGTCATTAACCAAAGATCCATCTTAATCCAAGCTATTCTGGGCTTTATCCCTTCCAACCCTGAGCCTCAATAAGGTAAGGGATCCCCCCCACACCTACCTTCCCCAATCTCTGTAGCCCCCCTGCACCCTGCCTTATGGAGTGCCAAACAGCCCCAGGACTATGTTTCTCTGGGGCTTCTTGCCATGCCCTGGGAAGCTGCAACCGTAACAGACCCAGTTGCTCTTGCCACCCTGCACTCCAAGACCCCTGCTGCCTTGTCCCCCGCTGCCATCTTCTTGCTCCTTCTGCTGATGAGGTGTGCCCAACCTAGCTGTTGCACCATATGGGGCTGATTTATGAAATGTGGAGGGGGGTGGAGCACAAAGCAACTTGAAGGAGCCAGAGCATGCCAAAATATCCTTTTGGCACCATGCTCCTGGGCCGTATGGGTTGGCTTCTTGCTTTTTTTCCTTTTCTTTTTAGCATCACAAAGCCATCCCCATAAGGCGCAGGAAGATGACACAAAGGAATGCTTTGACACACTCTGCCTCAGGGAGGGGCTGTTCTGTGCTTTCCCCCCTTTTTTATGGCACAAAGCCAGACTCATATGGCCCGCAAACCAGACCAGGCATGTTTCATTAGAAGCAGAAGCAAGAAGATGGCAGAAAAGGTCAGTTGGGACTGTGAAGTGCAGGGGGCCAAAAAAGCATATGTGAGGGGAGATAGGTGAGTGGGGGAAATTGCAGCACCCTTGCAGTTGTAAGTACATGTGAGTTGTCAAGTGCCTGTATTTTGATCATGTGACTGCTACAACAGCCGTAACTTTGGGCATGGATCATATGACTCTTTGTTCAGCACCATGATAACTTTGAAAGATTGATGAACAAATTGTCCTATGATGAGGCCTACCTGTATTTGTACTGGATTATGGTTCAAGTCATGATAAGACTCTTCATACAGTAACGAACAAAAAAGTGAAATTTAACAATGCATTTTACCAAATGCCTGATATTATATAATGGTACTAACATTAGAAACAAAAATTAGTAACCGAGTAATGTTCCTCTGATTTCTTATGATTTGAATAATGACCATCACCTCCCAATTTCTTTCAAAATCTGTGAAGTTGGATATTTGGAATGTGTTAGGGTTCTTAACCAAATACTAAAATTACCTTATTAAGGGTCTCTTAATATTTTATTTAGATTAATCTTTATAATTGGTATTGGCCTGAAAGTCTTTTTGATGTATGTATATTGTGATGAACTGGTGAACTGGGCAGCAAACTTATCTTTGTAATAAACAAGCAGCTGAAAAGCTCTTACTTTCTTTTCTTCCTCTTCTCTTAGAAGATGCGGATGCATGAGAAGAACCTGAAGATGGCGGTCCTGAGAAATGATGGGTTAATTCCACAGTTTGGTGTTCATAAGGCAGTTTTTTACTGGCAAGCTCTCCTTTCAGGCTGGTACTACTTGTGGCGCTGCCAATACAAGCATGAATTACACATCGTCAATATTTTTTATCTCTATCTATCATATCACAGTGAAATCCATCTAGTTTTTGTGAATAAACATAATGATGGCTAATTGATTCCTTTATACAGGGATTTTCAAACTCTTTGATACTGTAACCCCCTAAAATGGTAAGTTAATTTATGTAACCCCCACCATGATAAAAACTAATGGTTTAATTGGGGTTAGAGTTTAATAAGAAATAAATGTACCAGTTATTTTCATCTGTTAAATTTAATTTATGTTCAATTGAACTTTACAATAAAAATGTATTAAAAAGTATTAATTGTATACATTAGAAATGTACACTAAAATTTAAAACCAATGTTTCAATATGAAGAATGGGACCTCTACTCCCAAAGCCCCTGAGCCCCTGCACCGATTAGCTGGCTTCGAACTGTCCTCTGCGCCCAAAAGCCCAACACGAATAGTTTGACCAACACGGTGAAGGGACTGGGACGGAAGGGCCGTGGCCCAAAGTGCTGAGGCGTAATAACGCAGAGGTGAAACTCTGGTGGAAAAACAGGCAGCACCAAGAGTTCGAGCCGAAAAGTCCCATTCCGCCCAGTCACACTGAAGGGAGGATACTGTACCCTATTTATACAGAATCCCAGCAGATGCCATTCGCACACTTCAGAAAAAAGTGCTTTCTGCTGATCTGCCATTCATTATCTTGTGGTTTTCAGGCCTTTATAAATTAATATTAAAAATCCCTTATAGTATCATGCTAATTATTTTAACTGCTTTTAAAATATAAAAATTTGGAATATTATACCATTTCAGAAACTGTTCAAGATAAAAAATATTGCATGCTTTAATCTGGTAGAAAGCATGCACTAGTTTATGTTTCTTTAAGTGCGAGTTTTCATGCTCCAGTATCCTCAAAAAGAGTTTTACACTGGAATTTCATAATGCCATATTTTTATAAATTGTATACAAATAGGCCTTCACTTACCACCACAATTGGGCCTGGAATCTTGGTCATTGAGTAAAATGATTATTAAATGTGACCGTTTTGCTCAATGACTGCAATTTCAGATTTCTCAGTTATGGTCATTAAGTGATGACATGGGTTGTTAAGCAGAGCATCAGGAAAGGTTCGTGGCTTCCAGGACATGATAGGGCAGGGAGACGGCAAAGGCCACCCACCATATTCAGGAAGTCTGGGCCCTCTCCTCACCCCATCAGCAAGAACAATCATGAGACTGCTGTATTCACTATCTATCCTTCCATCCCCCCACCATTACAAATGATGAAGTTTCTTGGATTAGAACTGAAATATTTTCTTCTTCTTCTTCCTCAAGGGGGAAGAAACACAGTGCAGTTGCCTTTTGAAAAAAGCACCTTTGAGACAACTATGACCTGGTTGACTGAGAATCTCCGTAGACATTTGCTGTGTTCACTACCATTCCCACTGGATTTTAGGTCTATTCCTCTCCCTGGATAGAGAGGAGGAGAAATCCCTCAAATCCTATGTCCTGTCCACTTGAAATCTTCCCTGCCTGCTTCTCCCCTGGTTTTCTGGGGAAGCCAACAGAGAAGATTGCAAGTGGTAATCACATGATTTCCAGGCACTTGGCAATTTATTGCCAAGCATCCCAAATATGATCATGTGACCCAAGGGTGGGGGAAGCGCAATGTTTTACGATGGCCAGAAATGCTTTATGAGCCATAAAGCATCCATTCCAAGGCAGCCATTATTGTGAAATGGTTGTTAAAAAACTGGTCGTAAGTTGAGGTCTACCTGTAATAGTAGTTAGCAGTCCTAATTTAAAACATTCTAACCAAAATATTGGAATACTAAATTTGTATCATTAAAGAATACTAGACTACGACTATTGAGACACTAACTATTATACAATTCTATATATAACCACATATTATTCAATGAAAATCATTTTTCACCTCTTATTTTATAGCTTCATCACCCATTTGAAAAAAATATACCTGTGCTCAGGTGTAGACTTTTTGTCCATTGATGTACCACTACCTTGTGATGAGATAAAATCATCCTCATAGGAAGCAATACTATCTGGAGGGCTCATGGCTGGAAGTAAAGGTCGATGTGTTGATGATCCCTGTCCTGCATGTTCTTCAGATCCTGACAAAAGGAGGAAAGTGAAAATGAAATACAACAATATTTCAGAAGAATTTACATTTCAACCAAAGTTTAATACAGAATATGCAAATAGGTAAAGTGATCATGACCCGAAGACCAATCATACAAAACAACTCAGAAAATTCTAAATGGCTATACTACATAGAACTAAGAAAATATACTGCTCAAAAAAATAAAGGGAACACAAGCAGAAGACATCTGAGATCTGAATGAATGAAATAGCCTTATTAAATACTTTGTTTGTTATATACAGTAGTTTATACACTGCTCAAACAACTAAAGGGAACACAAAACTACTGTATATAACGAACAAAGTATTTAATAAGGCTATTTCATTCATTCAGATCTCGGATGTCTTCTGCTTGTGTTCCCTTTATTTTTTTGAGCAGTGAATATTCTTCCCTAGCAACGCAAGGAGGTGGAGCTTTTGAACAAATGATTGACTTTATTGCAAAACAGTATAGCAGCCGACATCTCCAAAACAAATTAAAAATGAAACAGATACTGATACCAGCAAAACTAGACTGAGATAATACATATAGAACACGGGATTTCAAGAAATATTCATTTAATTATTTACCTAACAAAATATCAGATATAAAAAGGTTTGCTCACCTTTCCCACACAACTGATAAGATTTTGTAAAGATGTTGATCACGCTATGTGGACTTCCCTTGACAAGTTCTTCCCATGGTTTTGGACCATTCCTAATCTGTGTGAAAATAGGTAAATAATTTTCTGCTTCCTTTTGAAATTCTTTTATGGGTTCAAAACCAGTTTTATCTGCAACACAGAACTCTTTTTCGTTTAATGCCTCAGCAATCTTCAAAGATGGATTATTAGGCTTTTCACCTTCTTCCTCAGAGAGAAGACCATCGCTGAGTAGACCTTCACTTATGGAACCCCCACTATCATTCAGAACTTCAGGTTTATTTTCAGACCCAGCAGAGCATGTTTGCTTTTGAGACAGATTTCCTAATATTCCTTCAGATATATTATTGCCTGGAAGACCGAGAGTACCTGTATGAGGACTAATAGACTCTGGGAGGTTTTTAAACTCATTAAAATTTTCCATTCCAGGAAGGTTATCATCAAAAGTTGTATGTGAAGTGCAGGTTGCCAACATTTTCTGAAGCCTAGCTGAAAAGACATCATCTCCTTTCACAGGAGGGCTGCTGGCTTTCGCCCAGCAGATATCACCTTGATCCTTTTGCAACAAGTCATGTTCAGTACCCCATGCTGCTTCATAGTTAATGCCAGTCCCAGCTAATTTTTTGGCTTCACTTTCAATTCTATTTGAAAGAGAGGCTGCAGTTGCCTTTAGGGCTTCAATTCGGTCCAATTTATGTTTATAATGATTAATGGTGGGTTGTACAGTAGATGACATAAATGGCTGAGGAGTTGAAGACATGGATCCCACAGCTGCGTTATGGCTCCTTCTGCTTGATGTTACAAATTCAAAATCCTTTTGCAAGATACCCACGTTATCCAAAGATAAAAGCTGAGAGAAAAGAGCTCCATTCAAAACAGATTTTGAGCAAGGAACCTGTGCTATTGAACTCAGCTTCTCTGGATGAATCCTTAAAGACTCCAGTGTATTATCCCTGTAAATAATCCATTGAATTGTCATCAGTTTACAGCAATAAAGTTTAAACATTTAATTATAAAATAATCACCTGTACTAAGAATTGATAAACCTCTGGGGACCAAGGGTATAGGTATTTTGGAGGAATGACTTCAGTGAAGAGGGCAATGAAAATTATGTGGATTGTTGACTAGTTGTTCTTTTGGCGAGGAAGTTCCTGGATTTGGTTTTTATTGACACTATTTTTCACTTATCTAAAAATGATGGGAAACTGATATTTGGTACTATAGTTTAAGGGGTCTTTGGAAAAGTGTTTTGAGAGATACAAATAGCCCACCCCAACTGTAAAGACTCTCAAATAGACTTCTGGATTATTGGATTCTTATTTTTCTTTTCAGTCTTCCTGCCCAACCAACTAAACACTCCATCTACCAACAAAGACCACTAACACTCCATCCATGAATTTAACATTTAAATACAGTTTAACAACAGTAGAGTAGATAAACATTAAACTTATTACTGGCCCCAAATTTGAATGTTTTAAAGTGAATTTGAATTCTTTGTACAATATAATCTTGTACTTTTCACTTGCATTCCTGAAGAATCTTGGTACAGACATAGCTTTGAATATACAGAAGGAATTATCCTTCACTTCAAATGACTCATGAAGTGGCATCTTGCTTTTCATGACATATTTAAGAATTTTATGAGCATTGAATTTTAATAACTATCTTTTCAAAAGATTTAGAAAAATATTTCAATATTCTCAGCTGCTATAAAAGCTGTTTAGCTAAATCATACATAAAACCAGTTCCACTTTCCCAGCCCTGAATACATTCTTAATATCTTACCTTACAAGAGGATGAGGAGGCTCAGAGAGAGACATATCACTACTGGATGATGCACTAACAGGACGCTCCTGAACCTTGTTCTCTTTATCAGATTCTCCAGATGGTTGATATCCAGGTTTGGACTGGGAAGAAAAACAGACATTTTTTATAAAAAAAGGACAAACTGAATAATGTATACTGAACTGCTTTGAGCGGTTGATGTCATGGTAAGAACAGCTTGGAAAATACCAGGCTCCACTGAGTCCTGCAAAATCCAGCCAGCAACTTTTGTTGGGAGACCCTACAGGGTCAAAGCCGCCTTGTAGGGGCGGCAAAGAAAGCAGAGGGGCTTCGTGGACCACGAGGAACTCACAATTTCCTCATTAGGTCTGAAGCAAGCTCTTCTGAATGAATTGGATATTAAATTGGAATGACGATTTGGATATTTTGAAATACTTAGTTTTTTTCCTTTTTGAAGATTTTTAAGATTAACTAAATTGTAAATTTAAATTGCAAATAACTAAACTCTATTGAAACTGGTTATTGGATTGTGGATTTGAAAAATTGGAGGAAATCTAGTGGGTTAATTTGGATTTGGATTATTAATGCTATTTGACAGAACACTCTACGAGGCAAAAGAAAAAAGGTGATAGAAGAAAAGAGAAAAGAAGAAAAGTTAAATAAGACTTTAAAATTTGGACAATTGGGAAGACAAATAACTGGAAAACCAAAAGGCTGTAAAATGCTAAAGAACTTTAAAGATTATAAATTTAGGAGATTTGGAGGTATAACTAAGGGATTGACTAAATCTCATTAATAATTGACTTTGTTGAATATTTTAAAATTGAGATGTTGGGACCATAGAGGAATATTGAGTAATTTTTATCAAATTGTTACAAAATGGATTATCAGGGGATAATAGAGATATATGAAGAAATAATTTTGATGCTCAAAACCATGCATGAAACTGTAAACAACAATAAGGAGACAAGGGGATTGTCTAACAATAAAGATGAACATGATATTCAGAAAATAGATGAGAAATTAGAAGAAGCAGTGGAAGAGAAAAATCAAAATGAGATGCAAGAAGACAAAGATAATGAGGAGAAAGGATTGATAAGTAGGAATCAAATAGATAATTCCTTAAAAGTTTATAATAGAACAGAGAAAAAAAATCTCTTCCAAAAAAAGAAAAAAGAAAAAGAAACGAAAGGTCTACAGAAAAAAAAAAAAAAGGAAAATATCTTCAAAAAAAGAGAAAGATTTATGGATGGGTGCCCAAATGATATAGCAGAAAGAGACAAAGGGCAACCCGAAGGGAATACTCAGTGGGTATAAAAATATCAAAAAAAGTTATACAATTCTAAGAGAGAGAAATAAAAGGGTGATTAAAAAGTCAACAAATGATGAAACTCCAAAAAGGTTAAGAGATGATGGATAGTGATAAAATATATTAATAAAATGAAAAAGTAGAAAATACAAATAGGAGAATAGTAGCATATGTGCTAACAGATAATAGAATTTATTATAATTTAAAATATGCTAAGGTTAGAAGGTGGAAGTTTAGGATTAGGTAATCTAATTGTATTATTAAAAATATATTGTGATCTTAAACTTTTAAGGATTAAAAATTGTGGGAAGATATAATCCTGGGATTGATTAAATTTTGTTAATATTTGGCCTTGTTAGTAGTCCAAGACATTTGGGATATTGAAATTATGGTGGAATAATGAGTACCATATTTTCCGGCATATAAGACGACTGGGCGTATAAGACGACCCCGACTTTTCCTGTTAAAATATAGGGTTTGGGCTATACTCACCATATAAGACTACCCCTCTTTCAACGCACACCAAATAAAAATTAAAAAACATCAACTGGCTCACCCACAATGTAAAAGCAGCTGGGCTAGACCCAAAATGGCCCCTGCAACAAGCAGGAACCTCACACAGCCACAAAAAGCCCCCAAAAAACCAACTTTCACACTTTACACACACAAAATTCCACATATAGCTTTGTGAGATTTTGTGTGTTTGTGTAGTTAGAGTGAAACACTACAGAAACACACTAAATCTCAGAAAGCTGCACAAATATTATTTTATTTTTATTTTTATATGAAAACTAAATTTAAAACTTCCTAAACTTTAAATGGCTAGGTCTAAAAAAGAACAACTAAAAAAACCCCCAATTAACTTTTTTTTTAAAGCTCCCAAAGGGGAAAAAAACTTACCCAATAGAACAGGGGTCTCCAACCTTGGCAACTTTAAGACTTGTAGACTTCAACTCCCAGAATTCCTCAGCCAGCTTTGTTTTGCTGGCTGAGGAATTCTGGGAGTTGAAGTCCACAACTCCTGCCCGCTTGATTGCAGGCAGGGAGTTGCTTGCTGATGGAATCGATTCAGGCAGGCGAAGCAAGGCAAGCGTTGCGATTAGCAGCTAAGGTAAACAAGCTGGAGGGGGAAAACTTTTTTCCTTTTACAGGGCTCTGGGCTCTGGCGATCCCAGCTGCGTTGCCTGATTGGTAGGCAACTCAGCTGGGATTGTCAGAGCTTGCAGAGCCACATAAAAGGAAAAAAGTTTTTTCCTTTAACATGGCTCTGGCATCCCAGCTGAGTTGCCTGATTAGCAGGCAAAGCTGGGATCGTCAGAGCTTCGATCGCCAGAGCCATTTAAGGCTCGTCAGAGTGTTTCGGGCTGGTCTGCCTGGTTACAGGGGAACGACACCCGGCGTATAAGATGACCCCCGACTTTTGAGAAGATTTTCATGTGTTAAAAAGTCGTCTTATATGCTGGAAAATACGGTAGTTTTAAAAATATTAAACATTAGTGACTTAATAGGGGATAACAAATACATGCTGCAAAGAAATATTATTTAGGTGTAAATGAATTAATGGGAAAAATGATAAAGAATAATAAAGAGAGAATGGTATTCTTGAAGTTGGAAGGTTAGGATTATGCATATTTATTTGTATTATTATTGTTAGCATTGTTTAAAAAGGGTATTGACCCAGTCAATACACTGTCAATACACTGTCCACAAAATATGTATAGTGTGAAAGGAAAACTGCAAATAAAATAATGTATACTGGACTATGAACTATACTTTCCTATGACTTTCATGACTGATTAAGGATTTGAACATGGATCTTTTGAACACTAATTAAAGTAACAGCTATATAACGTCTCGGATAAATAGCCAAGGCTTATACCCCATGAGTATTATAGCTGTATAATCAAGGTTTCCAGGGACAAGATGGTTTCTAAATGTGTTCAGCTAAATTTATCTAGAATGAATCTTCAGATCTTTCCTTAGTGTAGAAGGAGCAGGAGGAACTAGGATTAACAAAGGGCCAGATGTTGATGACCAGGAAAGAATACAGGGCCCTTATCTACTTTGTGTCAGTCTGGGTTTTTGAAAATGCCTTAATGTGGCTAATGTCTGTTCACATCTTACACTATGCTAAAATTGTACATTGTACAACATTTGCAGACTGCAAGAGTGTTGGCAATTCTTACACAATTTATTAATGCTGTTCTTACTTGATTCAGTCTTTAGGCACCATGGAGGTTAACAGACAACTCTGACTAGTCTCTTTTAGCTTGAATTACCTCAACAACTTTAATACAACAACTTTAAGGGGATAAAACCCTAGCTAACATGATATATCTCACCTTCACATCTCAGAAAAAATACCCAGGTGTTAATATCCTTGAGGTGATAATCTCAAGGAAATGGCATGTTATATATGCAACAAATGAATAAACAACAACTATTCCTGCTTATTGTATGCATTTTTAAAAAATTAATATGGGAAAAACACAGAAAATATCCCAACTCTTATCAACCTACCTGAACTTCTTGAACAGAGTGTCCTGGACTCTCCAGCAATGTTTGTTCCATGAACAATTTAGAATAAGTTTCTTGTAACTGTTTAGTGACCCTTTCAGATGTTGATGTTGCCTTTGTTTTATTGGCAACAGCTTCTTTTTGTTTTTTGTAAAGTTCCTGGAGTCTTTTATTTTTTTGCTGTGTTGCCTCCTTTTGTGCTTTCTTTTCTTCACTTTGTCTCTTCTTCCTTTCCTCTTGCTGTTTCACAATATACGGGCGTACTTCATCTGCATCATAGTGGCGTTTCTTTAAGATAAACTGAGTGTCTTCACTGATGGGAATTTTGTCTGATTTTTTTTTGCTTGGACTGTGACTTCTAGATTCCTGATTCTGACATATTCCATTCCTCATCTCTGAATTCTGAGCTACAGAATCCAGTTGCAGATCATCAAGAATCCCACGGATTTCTACTGGTAAGAAATCCTTATTTACATGATCATCTCCCAGTCCCTCATTGTGAGGAGCAGCATCTTTTTCCTTCAGGGTATTCTGTGCTCTTATTTTGCTCCATGAACGCTCAGGACATATTGTGAGGGGTTTTACAGTCACAGGTATATTGCAGTCAGTTTCTGTTTTTTGAGCTGAGGATACTAAAGGGAAGCAGAGGGGGAAGATCAGAATGTAGCATTAGAAAGGAACTAAGATTCAAAGTAGCATATTCATCTTAATATCCAGTATTTGGTGGGCATTATTTTTTAATCTATCTTATTTTATGAAATTTGAACATTATATCCAGAAACTACGTTCTTTGATATAGAAAGAAAAATTACTTTTAAGAGATTGGAAATAATGTTGGGCAATAAAATAATATGCAACTGCAATTTTTTTAACCATTATCTGAAAAAGAATACATACAACTTTGAAACTGGTCATGAAAGAATTAGTTAGGGCTACAATTTTCATGTTCTTTCAATTGGAATACCCACAAGAGTTTGCTCTCTGAAAGAAATTATTTACAGCAGCGGTGTCAAACATGTGGCGTCATGTGACGTATCACGACTTTCCCCCACTTTGCTAAAATGGGAGTGGGCGTGGCCAGCGCATGATGCATACGGCCTACAGGCCGCAAGTTTGACACCCCTGATTTACAGTATAATCAGACTGCATATAGGCTGTAGAATATAGCTTCTATTTCATATCTGCAATTTTGCAAAACTGGGTATGGACAGCAATGGAGTAAGTTAAATTTAATACTTCAAAATCTTACTGCCTTCATCCAAAAATGAGAATAATTCTTATATTTTTTTTCCTTGAAGATTTCTTTACTAGTAGCAAAATATTTCATGAAATATTGCTGGGTGGTCAAGCATGTGAATCTTAAGTTTAATTTACATCTATTATTTTGTGTCTTTAAAAAATGGAATACATTAGTAATTCTGAACTATACAGCAGCAGACCCCAACCTGCTTGTGCAAATGCAGCTTCATTCGCTCATGCGTTGTTTTCGCAGCCCAGATCTCAACAGGCTGGGCCATGGCCTGGGGTTAGGGGCCCCTGCTGTATGATATTCACTCAGCCTTTAAAGTGAAGGTACCAATTTTTATTTTGTGATTTAAAAAACTGTGTGCAATATGATCTAAAGAATAATTGCTCAGAATTATTCAGTGTATGAGACATAACGTGAACAGCTGCTTTTCACTAGCATTAAAATGTTCACATACACAAACACACCCACCCACCCCCAAGTATATTTAACTTACTAGTTTTAATAGATTTATCTTTTTCATTCCTGTCACTAGGCAACAGCTGAGTGTTTGGCTGCTCTAGTTTAGGCACTGGACCTAGTAGTTTCTTTGCTAGCCGTTGTCCATCCCTCCAGGATGTTGTACTTATTGTGTTGGCAACACCTAAACCAAGAAAAAAGACACAAAACATTTTCTATTTCTTACTGAATAACACACCAGTACTCTATATTTTAAGGAAAGTATGTGGATAGAAGTGGCAAGAAAAGAAAATGCATTGCCATCTCACCCATTCATAGAATGGCAGCATCATCTGAAATTACTTGGGTAGTAGCAGTTTCTTCTACTGTTCTCCCAGAGTTCCTTCTTCATTGATTTTTACTGAACTAATGTTATCGACTTCTGGGGAAGCAGTGGTGGACTGAATATGGCTCCACAGAGAGCAGAGCTGATGACCATAGCAGAAAGAGGAGCCAGTAAATGGATCAGCTCCTCAAACTCCTTTCCAAATCAAGGAGAGGACCAAGATTACTCACAAGTAGTCCTTAGAGAGGGTCCCCACGAGGAGATTATATAACAGCACTGTCAGAGTTCTGGGAGCCGAGAGAAACTCATCTCACCAAACTTTGGTTGGGAATGGTTTGGAATGGACAATCAGTTTGCCCAGTTCCTATCTTAATCATTTTTGGAAATGGCTTGTTAATTGTTTTTTGCATAGTGCAAACCTTCAGAAGGGTAAGTTTGATTACAATGGATAATTTCCTTTCAACTGTCAGTGAAAGAAGTTCCATATATGTTTAAGAATTTAAAGCAAAATTTATTATTCAGAAATAAACAGAAAAAGGGTGATGAGAAAGTTGATTCTGGAAAATTACAAATGGACTAATGGGCCAGATTGACAGGAAATAAGATTTTGAAACTAAAAATCCTTCCTGTGATTTTTTTAAAAAATCCGATTAAAATACATGAAGCTTATGAATCTAAGTGTAAGAAAAATATGATAAGAGATCTTAAAAGTTGCCTACTAGAGACAACCAGAAAGAACTAAAATTATTTAAAAGAGAAGACGTCTCTAATACAGAATGGAAAAAAAGTATTTTAACTCTGGAAAAATTCATAGCAACAATGTAAGTTGAGGACTACTTGTATTGTTCTTTCTGGTAGGTTTTAATGGACTTTCGTTGATTCAGACTGAATGACGAGGCTTTATTAGCAAATAACAGATAAAAGATGAGATATGGGATTTTTGGTTGAAATTGTTTACAAACCTTTGGTTGAAAGGTGATAATTTGCTGAAATTGTTTGTATTTGTCTTGATGAAGGAAGAAGTCATTTCTTTGTGTAACTTTATTTTTTCCCTTCCCTTTTTTCTCTGCATTTTTATTTTTTTCTTAGCATTCATTTTTTACTTTTATATTTTAAATTTCTTGCATTTTTAAATTAAAGCTAGCTATCTTTGCCTTTAATCTTTGCTTATCATTAACTTAGTCTCTCTTTATACCCCTCAAAGTGTTCTACAGAGAGCAAAATGGAGAAAATCTACAGCATTCCTGCAGTAAAGCTTAAGATCTTCACTTTAGCATTGGGCCATGTATCTGCAATGCTTGGTTAACATGACACATGTTATTAATATACCGTGTTTCTTCGAAAATAAGATCCTGTCTTATATTTCTTTTGAACCCTGAAATAAGCGCTTGGCCTTATTGCCATGCGCTCAAAAGCCCAGTTGAGCTTATTATCAGGGGATGTCTTATTTTGGGGGAAACAGGGTATCATATTTGAGGAAACAGTAAGTAAGCATGACGATGGTGAGAGAATATAACTGCAGCCCTCAGATACATGGAAGCAGCTCTCTTGAAAAGTATAAGCCAACACTGATGATTGTCATGAATGAATGAATGAAATCATAAAACTTGAATGCCACCTGACTCTTGGTTGCTCACAATAAGTTAAACAAAAAAAGTTACAATAAAATGCACCTGATTTAGAATAAGGACTTGAGAGTTGTGCTATCTTCTGAGTTTTACGCACTGGTTTGTGTCCTTTTTTCTCTTTTCTTTCAGTAGGTGTCTTTATTGCAATCAAATCCTCTTCTGAAAAATATGTTGAAGAACCATTAGTGCATCAAGCAAACTCCCATCAAAATTACAGGAGGATGTTATAGCAACTATTATTAACTTTCAAATCAGAACTCAAGGTATGAATTAAGTTACCAATTTTATTTTTTTCTTTAAATGTACAGGGCTTCAAAGTATTAGTTACAGGCTTATGGATTATTATTATTATTGTGTTAAATATACAATATCACTGCTTTTAATATAAATATTCTCAAATTTACTCTGGCTATTTACCTGCCAACTGGAATTCTAAATCTTGACATAACTCTTTACTCAGATTCAGAAATTCCTCTTCACACCATACCTTTCCATCAGGAGTACGAATCTTGGCTTCTGATTGATTGAAACCTAAAAGAACAGCACAATTAATTTTAGCAGATTAAAATAGTCATGACATTCTATTTAGATTTCAAACATCTACTACATGGAAGTAGCTGAGAAGTTTCTATCTAAACACATTCAATATTAACTGGGTTTGTAATCGATCCCAAGAAAGGAACAATGGAAATCTTAGCCTTTATTACACAACCCAGAGATTTTTTCCCCACATATACATTTTATTTACAAATGGTGTACCTTTATAGGAGGGAGCCATGGGTGCTGTTGCCACTTTTCTGATTTTAGGAGTCACTATATTTTCAGGAGCTGTAACAGTTACAGCTGGATGATCAGAATATTCAGGATTATGTCCTCTGACAGTCAGTTCATCTGAACACTCCAATTGCTTTCTAATTCGTTCTTTTAATTTTTCCAGTTTATCATCATGCTGATGCTGCTTTAAAATATCTAATCTATGGGCACTTGAGGTACTGGCAGAAGAAGCTGAAGATTCTACCAATTGTAATTCTTTTAGTTCATTTTGGACTATTGAACTTGGCGGTGTTTTCGTATACTCATCTCCTCTGGATTCTTCACTTTTTTCTTCTTCTAATTTTGTAGGATTCACCACATCTGAACTTTGCAAAGCATTAATTGCTGGATGGTCATTCAAATAGCGAACAACAGTTTCATCTGTAGAAGATGAGCTTTTCAAATCTCTGCCATGCAAATCTGGTTCTCCTTTATCATAGATCATACCACTTCCTTCAGCTTTATTTCCTGCTTCTTTATACTTCAGATGTCTGGTCTCCAATTCGCAAGAGGTTTTATAAGATGGTGACCACTGAGAATCTCTAATGGAAGCACATTAAACATTAAAATAAAAACAGGAACTCTAATAAACCTGTTTGTCATAAAACAAAAACAACTTTGAACTTGAGAGAAAGAGTTAAGTAATTATAAAAAAAATTTCCTCCTGTCATTGAGAATGTTCTATCATCCAAGCCTTTTCATTTTAAAGCCATAGTTCTATGCAAGATAATAATTCCTCAATTCCAAGAATTCACAAACACAGAACATGGATTGGCATTTTCACTGCCAGATATCCAACGCATCTTGGCTATAAAAATCCAAACCAAAAAATCCCCTACAATACCCTTTCTATGTCCACAGCATGAAACAGCAAAGAAACTTTCTTTATAGTCATAGTATTATTGTAGACCTACTAAGCACATCTCTTTTCCCAAAGAATGAGCTAAAACAAGAATGCTCTCTCTCTTTCCAGATAAGAACATAGAGGGAATGTGATATATGGTACTTGCTTCCACCAAACCAGGAGAAGGGAAAGCATTCTAGTCTTTGCTATAGAAAGGCAGAGAATATGATAGAGGGGGGGAAATCTAATTTCATGAATTGTACTCTTTTCCAGGATAAAATAGCATCAAAGGTTCAAGTAGGATAATTTCTTCACTTAGTATATTTTTTGTCTCCCAAGATCTATTAATGCCCTTCCCTCTCTCTTAGAATAGTGGTGATTACTGTTTTTAGAATGCAGCTAGTATTTTGATAACTTGGTAAAAACATTGTCTTCACTTCTAAATTGCAAGCAATAGCATAAGCAAGAGCTCTATTTCATGAAGTCGCTTTAAGGTGAAACAGTAATCATATCAATAAATGTAAATTCTTCGAAAACAGTAAATAATTATGCTTACAGTTTACTTCTATAACCCCTGCAATAGTAAAATGACAAAACTAATCAAACTCACCTGAAAGAAGACAGGGGCTGACGAAATTCAACACGTGCATTCTTACTCACATTGCTATCCAAAGTGGTAGCACGAAGAGGCCTGCGGAAAGAACTTTCCTTGTTTTGACTGGAAGACCTGCAACCTGAAACAAAAATCAAGATGTCTTTCATGCATCTCTAGAGATTCAATAAGAAGTCAAGAACAGTAGTACTGAAAATTTCAGGGTCCCTCACTCTCTGCAAAAGAGGATGGGTGCTTGAATCTAAGCAATATTATGGCACTCAGGAGCATCCATTTTCGGTGCGAAAAGCATTTCCAAGCCAACTCTCCTCTCCCTCCCTCAAAGGCAAAGAAACAGTGGCAGAGAGGAGACAGACGTTTGCAAGGTGAGTCCAGTGTGGCAGGAGGGTGGGAGAAGCATGAGGTATCTTAGTGGGCTGGGGAGGTTTTGAGGGCCTGTTCTATCACTAAGCCCCCCCCCCCATGGCCTTCCTCACCCTGAGATGCCTCCTGTGCACTGAACATTGGTATTCTCTATCAAATCCTGTACATGTTAATAGCGGTGTTCCCCAAGGCAGTGTCTTAGGTCCAACACTCTTCATACTTTACATAAATGACCTTTGTGATCATATTAAAAGCAACTGTGTTCTCTTCACTGATGATGTTAAACTATTCAACACCACCAACAATACAACTACCCTTCAAAAAGACCTTGACTATGTGTCAGATTGGTCTAACAAGTGGCAACTTCAAATCTCAATCAACAAATGCTCTTTTTGCACATTGGCAAAAAAAATCAACACATAAAATACAAATTAGATGGACATGACCTTGTAGATGACCCTCACTGTCAAGGACCTTGGAGTACTCATTTCTAAAGATCTAAGTGCCCGAGCCCACTGTAACAACTTTGCCAAAAAGGCATTAAGAGTTGTTAACCTAATCTTGTGTAGCTTCTTCTCTGGTAATGTTGTACTACTAACTAGAGCATACAAAACATTTGCTAGACCAATTCTTGAATACAGCTCATCTGTCTGGAACCCACACTGCATATCGGACATAATACAATCGAGAGAGTCCAGAGATATTTTATGAGAAGAGTCCTCCATTCCTCTAACCGCAATAAAATACTTTATGCCACCAGACTCCAAATTTTGGGCTTAGACAACTTAGAACTACGCCAACTTCAGTCTGACCTAAGCATAGTACATAAAATTATCTAGCACAATGTCCTTCCTGTCAATGACTACTTCAGCTTCAACCACAACAATACATGAGCAAATAATAGATAAAACTCAAGGTAAACCGTTCCAAACTTGATTGCAGAAAGTATGACTTCAGTAACAGAGTGGTCAATGCCTGGAATGCACTACCTGACTCTGTAGTTTCTTCCCCAAACCTCCAAAACTTTAACCTTAAATTGTCTACTGTTGACTTCACCCCATTCCTAAGAGATCTGTAAGGGGTGTGCATAAGTGCACCAGCGTACCTACTGTCACTGTCCTAATATTCCTTTTTACTTACTCTTTTCATGTATTCAAATTATGGTTATACTTTTACCTGTTATCTTATATATGCTTGACAAATAAACTTATGATTATGATGATTCTTAACTTGTGAGCTCTTGGGAAAGTATCTTGTGTGTTGCCAACAGCCATTTCCAGTGGGGAAAACAGGACAAAGCAGAGTGTGGAAAATATTTTCCTCTGCTATATTTCCAGTCTGAATTAGACCAAGGCAGGGTCCCTACAGGAGAGCCCTTTTAAGGATTATGTATTGATAGAAAAGCAACTAATTTACCTCTGTTCCTAAATGCTAAAGCTGTTGCACATAAACAGAGGAGCTCTGATCAACTATCACAGTACAGCCATAGCTGTACTGTTGACTGTGGGCGCCCCCACTAAATGCAAGCATGGGATAAACTGAGCCTGGTTTGTTCTCAGTCTTTTAAGCCTGGCCACAAACTACTAGCAAAAGCGAAATGTTTCCCCTTTTGCATCCAACAAAGGACAGGAAAGGAGAAAGGGAAAGAGGAAAGAAAAAGAAGAAAAGAGGGGAAGAGAGCAAGGAAGAAAAAAGAAGGAAAGAAGGGAAGGAAGGAAGGAGAATGAAGAGGGAAGGAAAAAGAAGAAAAGGAGGGAGGGAGGGAGGGAGGGAGGGAGGGAGGGAGGGAGGGAGGGAGGAAGGAAGGAAGGACAGGCAACTTGGCTGGAGATGCCCCAGTTCAAAGAAGAAAGCAATTTTGTATTCTTTTTTGTCACAGACAAAACTTTGTTGGCAATCCAAGTTAACATTGTTTTTTCTGCACACACCATGAGCAACCTGGCCAAGGAGAGCAAGCAGAGCAGCAGTTGGAACTGGACATGCTCACCCCGCCCCCCTGAGGTCAACCACAATCCTGATGTGACCCTCAATGAAATTGAGTTTGACACCCCTGTTCTAGACTTATGGAAGAAAGAAAAGTTTCTACTTCTTCATACTATACTAAATTTATAATATTTGTGTCTTTTTTCAATTATTTTTTCTAATTTGACAATATATAAGTATAAACCCCCAGAACAAGTAATTATTGATTTAAAAAAATATTTAAGGTTTATATTGAACATTTTCTTAAAGCATTGTATAAAATATTTCAGAAATATAAAATTAAACATGCTTTAATTATATTTAAAGAGTCATGGGTAGATGGATAGCCATATAAATCTAAAAAATAAGAAACTTCATACGTATTTTACAGGGAGGGAAGAAGACTGGTAGCTAGCAACTGTACTTGTAGAACGAATCTAACAGCTCATGAAAGAGACTCTAAAGGACAACTAGAACTAGACTTTATTGAGACAGGCTGTAACAAACAGAATCTTGTAAGTCTGTGCTTCTCCTCCCATCCTTCTTATACCCTAGTGAATCAATCTCTTCTCAATAGTATCTCCCTTCCCAGAACTTAAATGAATGTTTTGGTCCTCTTGGTTTACAAAATAGCTTGATAGGTTGATTTCACTGAAATTATTTAGATAGATAGATAGATAGATAGATAGATAGATAGATATAATAGTTTAAAACTACACATGGCTGCAATATTGCTTTGGTTAATTGTTCAAAGAAAACAAATACAAATATAAAAGTTTAACATGGAAGTGTAAATTAAAACCCCATTGGTGATCTCTGTTCTCCTGATATAGCATGGCAAAACATCGTGAAGCTACAAATACACATTTCCTGTAGTACTAAATCACCAATTATCATCTAATTTAAAATGAAATTTAATCTGAAAAAAAAAGAACAATTATATCTTAAACAATGACTTAATTTATTTAAATTTATCATGGCTCAAAAATTAATACACCTTTGAAGAAGTAGAAAGGAAAGAAACCTTTCCTTAAGTTTGACATCTTTGCCTAAGAACTTTTAACTTTAAAAAAGGGCTTGAAGAAAGAAGTTAAAAATAAATAACTGGTTGCTTTAATGTTTCTTCTAGGCAAGTTTGTAGAAAACATTACTAAATATAAAGTAATTAAATGCACTAAATACATAAAATAACAAGTCTTCTTAAAGACTTCTGCAAAATAAGTTAGATTTGTTTTAAAGTTCTTTGCTAAGATCAGTGTAGGAATCCACAATCTGCATATGTGCAGGGATTTTCCTGTCTTGGATGGCAAACCTCAGATAAGGAAGGTTACTTGCACGTAAGCACCAGGAAATTACATTAGAAGATAAGACCCTAATTCTGTAAACAAGAGGAACAGGAGGAGAGGAAGTGGGATGTGTGTTAGATTTTAATTATAGCCAAATATTGGAAGTGCTTAAGCCAGCAGTAATGATTAATCTATGATCCAATTACCTGGAAGATTCTGTGAGCCAATGATATTCTGCCAAGTATGCTGTAACTTGAAAGTAACAAACTATATAATGTCACTATGTAACTATGTAATAAAGTTACCCCACATACATCCTCAACCTTTGTGTGTGTGGTCACTATACAGATCAGCAAGCATGTGAAAGAGCTCTGGTGGCGCAGCAGACTAAAGCTGCCTGCAATTACTGCAAGTTCAAATCTCACCAGGCTCAAGGCTGACTCAGCCTTCCATCCTTTCTAAGGTAGGTAAAATGAGGACCCGGATTGTGGGGGCAATAAGCTGGCTTTGTATAAATATAAAAAAGTATGAAAGCTATTGCTTAACGCATTGTCAGCCGCCCTGAGTCTCCGGAGAAGGGTGGCATATAAATAAATAAATTAAAAAAAAGTGGGGCTCTTCTTCTTTCTAGATCTGAAAGCTTCACCTCTTCTTACTAGACTGATGGATACATAAACCAAAGACCCCTGAGGAAAATTAACCATCTCAGAAGTGCAGAGATTCCCTTATGTTTAGATACTGTCTGAATATCACTGGAGGATGACAGCCATCTTAGCCTGAACTAAAGTTTCTAAAGCTTATGCCTTTAAAAAATGTGTTAGTTGGAAAAGGTGCTGTCAGATTCTTTCAGTAAACCATATGTGAGCACCAGGATCATTAAAAACTGATATTCAAACTAGTGCTTCTTAACGTGTTAAAGGCAAGAAATAAGGCAGCCAATAATTTGGATGATAAAAATTGTTTAGAACAGGGGTATCAAACTCAAGGCCTGTGGGCCAAATCTTGCCCATGGGGTGCTTAGATCTGGCCCGTGGGGCCACCCTGGAAACAGTGGACTGGCCCGCAGGCCTTTCTCAGCAAAACAGAGCTTGTGAGGGCTGCCTGCTCCATTTTCACTGCCAGAGAGTTGCAGAAGGTCATCGCAGTTGAAAACGGAGCTTGGGAGCCCGTTTTTGCTGGCAGAGTACTTGGGCTGCCACAGGCACCTCCAACATGAGTGACGTTGAGCTGGCCATGCCACCTTGGCCATGTCCCCCCCCGGCCTCCCCAAGATCAAACACAACCCTGATATAGCCCTCAATGAAATCGAGTTTGACACCCGTTCTAATCTCTCTGAAATCTGTGTGCATGTGCATGTGAGGGGGAAACAATTTATTTCTATAGGCAATCTCTCCTTTGTCTGACAACAAGAGTAAGCTGTTCGTTTTCCTACACATTAAATTTTTTGTCTCTTTCTAGCTGGAAAGCACAGTTGTGATCACATGATCTCCCACTTAGTGACTACTTTGCTTAGCACTGCAGTTGCCAATCCCAAATAGGTTCATTATTCAGAAATATCACCAGGCTCCAGCTACCAGCCCTGGATGACATCTTCGCATCTCGCTGTTTGATGAAGTTGCACAACATTCTCAGAGACTCTTCCCATCCTGCTTACAATCTTTTTGGACTGTTGCCTTCTGGCAGAAGATACAGAACAATTAAAACTTGGACCACACTTCTTTTGAATAGTTTTTATCCCAGAGCTATAATTGCACTCAACAATGAACTAAAGGGCCACCATCAGTGAGCTGTTGGACAGCATTATTTGGTCTGCTGTGTGGATGCTTGGGTGGTTTAGGGGTGGGAAATTTTTGGTGGATGGGGGTGTGTCTGGGGATTGTCATTGTGTTGGGCTTGGTCTCTGGGTGTTATGTGAATTTTGTTGTATGGGTATACTGTGCACATACATATAATAAAAATAAACTTTATATATTAAGTGAGGACTATTTGTAATGACAAAGTATGGGCCTATTCCTTCCTCCTGTTTATTTTTAATAATGCATGAATGAAACACACACAAATTAGTGCTAACAATATTATAATAGAGAAAAGTAAAATTTCAAAGATGAAGGAACTTGGGGGAGGGTCTAGTGGAATTTTATTTATTTCCAACTACAATTAAAGTTTTTGTAACAATGGTAGGAAACATTTGAACCAAACACTTAAAAGACCTAGTCAGTTTCAACTGAGGTTTGAATGTGGTTTTCTATTTTTAATTTTTATTTGCAATGAATTTTGTTGTGATAGATTAGCTTTGTTAATTATAGTAGATAATTATAACTTCTGCTGAAGAGGGCTCTGGTAGAAAACTTCCAGTCTTATGATTTTCTCTCAATTTATAACATTTCTGGGTTTAAAAGAACCACCAGATGACAACATGACAAGTTTGGGATAACTTCAGCTGTACAGAATTGGGAGCAGGAGAAAAATTTCCTAGCCACATTACTGTCTTAGTGAAAGATTTTTACACACTGGCTCAGTGTAACTAGCCTGGTAACTAAAAGGGCCTCAGAGTTGAATGTTATTTATACTCTATATTTAAAGACTACATTAGTTTTAGTTTTATTTTTTTGGTTTTGAAAACCTTAAAGAATGAAACCATGGTAAAAGATATCATACATTTGTGAACCACTAAACTAAGCTTTACATCATGTCAAATTTATAAGCTTATTTTTTTTCTCTCATTTTTTTTAAATCAAGTTTTATTTGTCGTCCCCCCCCATTCACCCACATCTTTTTTGAACAGAGTATTGGTCATATCTTATCTTATACAATTTATCAAATTCAAATACATTTTACTCAATTGCAATTTTTGCCACAATTTTCTTTTTTCCCTTTTTTTAATCATATCTCAATATTTCTTTGCTTACTTATATAAACAGCATCTCCCATTTTTTCTCCCATTTTTATTATTTATTTATTTTATTAAGCATTTTAGAAATAATAAAACTCTGTAAAAAAGATCTCTAAAGCCAAAGTAATAACAGTTATCCAGTCTATAATTAATTATAAATCAAGAAATATAATACATTGCTTTAAGAAACTAAAGATTAAAGTTCTAATTAAGGATAAATATTAAGAACTATGGTTAACACAAATATAAAGCTAATGATGAACTCAAATGGCAAGATAGCTACAATATTAATTAGTATTACTGTGCAGCTTCTTCCTTTTAATGTCAGCGTAGTTCAGGGGCAAAAGCGGCTGTAATATACGACACAACATTTTGGATCCAAAGCAAGAACAGAAAACAACTAATGCTGCTCATTTTCTGCCATAAATGGAACAAAGAACTTTATCTGAAAAAAGCATTATGGCAGAATGACATTCCAATTACATCACTCCATTCTATGAGTGGTTCTTGCTGCTCTCTGAGCTTAGTTGTTTTCTTGCAGACATTTCATTATCCAAACTAGGTAACATCACCACAATCAAATGTCTGCAAGAAAACCAAGCTCAGAGAGCACCAAGGACCCCTCATTTCAACCCTGAGCTACAAATATTCTCCTCTATTCTGTTTATAGAAGTGTTTACTTACTTTAGTAATAGTTATAGTTATTAGCATGTATAACCACAGTCTATCTCCTGACTTCAAATGTCAGAAGTGGCACATTGTAGCATGATTACACAAGGGATCACTTTTGTATTCATACCCAAACATTACAGTATGTGTCTGGGCAAACTCAATTTAGAAGCAATCTAAATCTAAGAATTAAATCACACCTCTGTAAATTGTGCATAACCATTACAGGCAATCCCCATCTTTCCTCTCAGTTCTCACTAAGTGTCTTTTATAAAGACTTAATAAAAAGGAAACAGAGAGAATTTTGACCACTCAAAAACATAAAGGTAAAAAAATAACCAACACCTTCAATTTTACCTAGAAAATATTTAAATGTATAGATATAAATATGTATAAGTATTTAAATGTGTAGTGTGTTATGTGAAAAAACAATATATTGAATAAATATCACATGATCAACTATTTATTCACGTAATTGGGTTATATATTTCTTCCAACAGTAAGTAACTACTTACTGTTGCCTTTGTTTGTGAAAAAGAATTCCATGCTATTGTTAAATCTGTACAAAAAATTGAAAACATACTCTCATTATATAAATTCAAGGATCACCTTTGTGATAAATTCAAGGATCACCTTTGTGATAAATTCAAGGATCACCTTTGTGATAAAACATATTGCAAGGTTCAGTAACAGTTTTAAATACTGTTTAAATACAGTATTAAATACTGTATTTAATACTGTATTTAAATACAGTTGTATTTGCAACTGTATTTAAATACAGTTTTAAATACTGTTTAAAACAATCTCTTCACAATATTTTTTTCTCTGAATATACTTACTTGACTGTGGCCGGATTTACACATCACAATAAGCTATAATGTAAGTTTATCTGGTTTGGGGTTACTATGTTGTATGAACCCAAACTAGGGCAAAACAAAATAGTTCATTCACAAAATGATTTTGTATACGGAATAGCTTATTTCAGGTGGTTCTTATTAAAACTAAGATACTGTATGTATATTTCAGAAGCATTGATTCAGATACAAAACAAAATTTGACTGTTCCAAGCAATAGTGTTTTAGTGATGAGAGGTAAGAAAATGCCAAGGTTCAGTAGGAAAAGTAGATGGATAACTCCTTCCCATGACAATTGTGATATTACGGAGGGCCTGCTTGTTGCCTGTGTGGACTATAAAACACTCTTTCTTGTTATGTTTTGCAAACATTGATAGCAGCAGCAGTGGCTGTGTGGAGCTAAAGAAGTTAAAAAATGAAAAACATTGGGAAGATTGGGAATCAATGGGCAAGATGACAAAATGCAGGCATACTTCATTTTATTATGCTTTAATTTACTGTGCTTCATAAATAGTTTAGGTTTTTTACAAGACCATCCACCAGCAAAAAAATACAATTCACTGAGGAATCAGATGCTGATTAACATTATTTTTAGCATCAAGGTGTCTTTTAATTAAGATATAATATTTTTTAGACGTAATGTTATTGCAGACTTCATAGATCACAATATAGTGTAAATGTAACTTAAATATTCACTGGGAAACCAAAACATTAACATAGCTCACTTTATTGAGAAATTTGCTTTATTGCAGTGGTCTGGAACTAAGCCCTCAGTATCTCCAAAGTACGCCTATTACCATGCTGGCAACATCTTGTAAAGAATAGGTACACCAAACAAGCAGGGCAGTGGTGAAATCCAATTTTTTTTACTACTGGTTCTGTGGGCGTGGCGTGGCTTGGTGGGCATGGCAAGGGAAGGATATTCCAAAATCTCCATTCCCACCCCACTCTGGGGCCAGCCAGAGGTGGTATTTGCTGGTTCTCTGAACTACTCAAAATTTCCGCTACCGGTTCTCCAGAACCTGTCAGAACCTCTGGATTTCACCCCTGAAGCAGGGGAAATTAGAACAGTACTAGAGTTAATAATTTGTTTCTGAAGGAGATGGAAAAAGCAACCAAAGCAAGTTTTTCCCTACTTCCCCTTTAAAATCATACATCTTTTTATTTATTTATATTCAACTTTTATTATTTTTACCAATAATTTCAGCTGACAAACACATATAATACTCTGTGAGGTTGAGTGGGCGAGGAGAGAGTAACAGGCTCAAGGTCACCCAATGGCTTTCATGGCTGAGATGGGACTTGAACTCAGGGCCTCTTGGTTTCTAGTTTGGTGCCTTATTTATTTATTTATTTAGGTATGGCATATCATACATAAATTAGCAATATATATCTCTATCTCTACCTATCTACCTATTTTAATATTTCACCTAGATAACTAAAACACAATAAAGTATAAATATTAAAAAGATTTGTGTTCAAAAACCAATGTCTAGGCCATCCAACCACTGAAGCACAGCATTGTTTACACTAAAAAAATCAGATACTGAACAGGTATATGGCATTAGCTTACAGCCGGTCACGATGTGATCTATAATTTGACATGGGATATGGGACTTCTGCAGTCACACTGAGGGGAGGATACTATGCCTCACTGTTTCCTAGCATGATTTGATTGCTTATTTGTACCCTATGACTATCATTAAGTATTGTACCTTATGATTCTTGAGGAATGTATCTTTTAGGTTCATTGAGAGCATATGCACCAAGACAAATTCCTTGTGTGTCCAATCACACTTGGCCAATAAAGAATTCTATTCTATTCTATTCTATTCTATTCTATTCTATTCTATTCTATTCTATTCTATTCTATTCTATTCTATTCTATTCTTCTATTCTATTCTAGTCAGGTATGCTTCCTTCAGAATCCAGGAAAGAATAACCCAAACTCCATTGTTTATAGAGAATGTAACTTTTACTGAATTAGAAGAGATCGCAACCAAAGCAAAGCTAGAACTGAGCAAAATGCGCGAAAATGTACCTAGAAAGCATCCCCCTTCCCTTGTCCATCGTCCATCACCCAATCCAAAGATCTTCCAAAGGTCAGGTGGAAACCACGTCTGGCAACGTCATCCATCAGGAATGCAATGACGGTCGATTTGACAGCCCCCTTGGAGAATCAGTTTCGTTTCTTGGATAAGACAACCCCTCTGCGAAATAGGTTTCGGTCTTAACTCCTCCTGCACTCTTCCCACCCATCCAGGCCCCCGTAACTATCATCCTCCCCCCCGTTTCTTATGGCAGCTGAAGCGGTAAAAGCGGAGGCTGACATCTATTCTCTTGTTCCAGTGGGACTGCATCATGGCCTGGAACTGGCTGACCATCTCAGCCCACTGAGCCTCCAGGCGCTGGTACCTGGCCTTGCACACTCACAAGTCTTCCCTCTGCTTGGAAAGCCTATGCTCATAGTCCTCAGTGAGGTGCTTCTGCTGAGCCTCCTTCTTGGTCAGATCCAATTTGAACTGAGCCAGCTGTTTTGCCAACTCTTTCTCGTGGTGGCTGCTTAGCTCCAACAACTGCTTCCTGTTGGGGCCCTAAGGAGCCCGGGCAAGGAGGCGAGGAGTGGCTGGCAGGGGAGGAGCAAGTAGAGGCCGACGAGGTGCCCCTCAACATGAGTGACATCGAGTTGGCCACGCCTACCAGTCACATGACCACCTAGCCACGCCTACCCAGTCAGTCATTAGGCAGATCATATTAGTCATCTGCAGAATTTAAAATAATGAATTTAATGGTCCCTGAGGTCTGAAAGGTTAGTGACCCCTGCTATAGAGAGTTTCAAACAGAGACAAGCCTAATCTCAGCCACCCCTTTATCTATAAACCAGGTGGCTTAAAATATAATCAGAGAATTTTGAATAACCTTGCTGGACGAAGCCAATTTCCCTCACATCCCAAAGCAGCACCCAACTAAGAGAAAGCTGCTTGTCAGTGCAGCAAGCAGTGGTACCAACAAAAACAAAAAAAAAAAAAAACCCTCAGGGAAGCACAAGCAGGAACAGTCACTTTATACTCTGTTTTCTCGGCCTGATGCTCTCTGCGAGCAGATGGCCAAGAGTCGGCATCATCACAAATAATTCTCTCCTCTGCCAGTTCTGCAGCAAGGAAAACAATGGCTCTCCTGTTGGGTGAAGCTGGCAGGAAAGAAGCAAGATGACCGCCTCTAGGCCAGCCATCTACCTCACTCCAGTTAAGTTCCTGCAGAAGAAAGCATATAGATTTCACAGGCACCAATTATTCCCCTCTGGCCCAGGAGTGAGTAGTGCTGTCACATCTGTAAACCTCTTGCTAAGGAAACCAACAGTGTCTGGCTTCTAATGAACTTTTGTGGAATTAGAAATGCATGTGGAGGAGACAAGCAGCTGGGTGGATGCAAGGTGGTAGGTCAGAATACAGTTGATCACTTGCCAGGTTTTCAGAAGACCACGCTCAATTATCTTTGTTTCCAAATAATGTGAAATAAAACTTCCCTTCTGCAAACTAGACAGAGAATCACAAGTTGCAAGGCTGATCACAGAAGGTAGCACTGGATGAATATTTTTCAGTTCTTTGGTAAAAGAACTATCAAGGCAAAGAGCCTTGATAGTACAGTGGTCTACGCACCCTGTTATTAACACAGCTGCCTGCAATTTCTGCTGGTTCGAATCTCTCCAAGGCTCAAGGTTGTCTCAGCCTTCCATCCTTTCTAAGGTAGGTGAAATGAGGACCCAGTTTGTGGAGGCAATAAGCTGACTTTTTTAAAAAATATACAAAAGAATGAAGGCTATTGCTTAACGCATTGTAAGCCGCCCTGAGTCTCCGGAGAAGGGCGGCATATAAATCAAATTTAAAAAAAAAAATTGCCAGAGAAAAGCACAAGGTACTTTGGTGCTATTTTAATACTGCATCTACTTAAAGCATTGGAAGACATGATAAAGAATGTGAAAAGGCTTGGGGTAATGCCCAGTAGCAATAATAGACTAGAAGGGGATTAATACTGTACACTGTGCCTGAATCCCGGTGAAATTAAGGTAGTACCAGTAAATGGTTTCTAAATCAAGGAAATGGATAATTGTGAATGGATCTGAAATCCTTCTGAAGCATCACGTACATGGCCTGGACATGTCCACCTTAATGCCAAAGTTTATGCCAGCCATATACATATATTGATGGACTAGGATAGCTTTGTTACAGTGATATAAGCATGAATAATTTTCAGTCACTAATTCTACTGGGTTCAATGTGGAATTACCTTCCTGAATAACAAAAGAGTCATTGCTCTATAAAACCATAATTGGCAGCATCTTAAGGGGAGCAAGGAGGGAACTCAATGCTGTCAAAAGTGATGCTATGCAAATCCTATTCACCATAGATCTCTTCATTGTACTTATGTCTAAAAGGCGCACAGGTTACAGTGATGAAAGCAGCAAAGTCCTACATTCACAGCTATTTCCATAGCTGAAAGTCCTGCACAAACTATGGATTTGCTACTGCATGAAGTTGAAGGATTTAATTCTCTCTCTTTTTTTTTAATTGAAAAAGTTTTCCAAATACAGATTTCCCCCCCCCTTTTCCCCCCTCCTCCCTAACCCCTTCCCCTCCCCTCCCCCTGTGGCTTCTCCAGAATAAAACCCAAATTAATAACAGATTATATAATACTTTACCATCCTTTTTACTCCACTCCCCATATACTGACCCTTTCTTTCTAACAATATTATTATATCCCCCTTATACTGTACATTTCAAAGCAACAGTCAGCTGTAAAATTATATAATAAATCCTAATTTGGCAATTTCAACTCATAATCTATCCATTTCCTCCTCCCCCATACATATATCTCTTAATTCAAATCTTTTACATATATTAATATAACATAACATCCCTTTTCCTAAACTAAACAATCAGTAAGCTAGCCTATCTCCACCCACTTTCCTGCAGGTCTACATAATATTTTCAATATCTTTATTCTTCTGCCCACACCACTAAAAAATATTACCATATATAGATAAAATCCTCAAATGACTTTAAACTTGCAATCCATATGGTATCTTCTGTAATGTCTTTCAACTGGATTGTTAATTCCATCACCCATGTTAGGGTAACATCAAATTCTAGTTCCAACTGTATATTCAGTATCTTCAATTACCATCTGTCCCCATCAATAATATATGTTTTTGTATATAAAAAACCACCCGAGTGACTTTATATTTATATTCCATATAGTGTCTTCTGTAATGTCTTTCATCTAGATTATTAATTCCAACTACCGTATTAGGGTAACAACCAGATCTTCTGCATGCCCCAGTCCCATAGTTCTCTTGCCTTGTAGCTCAGCATAAACGTAATCCATTTGTCAAAAAGTCCAAAATAGAAAATTCCAATCCACTCAATTAAAGGCCATCTTCCACATCCCAAAAGCACAGCACTGCAGAGATCTGTCACTCTCCTCAAAATAGTATAAACCAATACTTTGCCTCAGCTATATTTTCATGTTTTTAATCGTCTCTTAAGTAACTGGCATTACACTGTTGTTTAGTCTAAAAAATTTTATTTTTGTAGGACCTGCTTCTTCTTTTCTTAACTTTTTGTGGCTTAGATCTCCATTCTGGTTGCCTTTCTAGGAGTTGTATATCAACTGATTGATTTCCATGCTGGTCTGTAGCTTGATAAGTCATCACATTAGAATCCAAAGCCGCCTCTCTTGTATTTATAGGTAATCCAACTATAACCTCTGAAGGAGAATCCAGAAGCGGCTCGTCCACAAAAGCCTCTGTAACTTGTTGTTTTTCCATTACCTCCACCTCCATCTGCTTAGCCTGGGTTTCAATCTCTTGTTGATTTTGCTTTTCTTTATTCCCCTCGTATATTATACATGGAGATGATGAATCCATCTTAAGAACCTTATATTAAAATTCTTCCGCTTTTTCAACAGTATTTAGTTGATATCTTTCTCCTTGATATCTCAATATTATTCCAACTGGAGCACCCCACCTAAATGGGATGTTTTGTTTCTTTAGCTCAGTCACCAAAAAACCAAAATCCTTTCTATCTTTTAACATCTTGGGCGGCAGCTCTTTAAATATCCAAATCTTCCTTCCATACATTTCAAGAGTGGAGTTAAAAGACTTTTGCACAATATCATTTCTTATTCCTTTATCGGTAAAGTAAATCACCACATCTCTAGGCAACTGCCTTTGCTTTGCCACCCAAGAATTTGCTCTGTAGGCCTTATCAATCTTACAGGATACCTCTTCAGGACTAACCTTTAAAATCCCAGCCAGAACTTCAGCAGACATCTTTCTCAAATCTTCTCTTTTATCTTCCTGTATTCCCCTAATTCTGACCGCAAATTCCATAAATCTGAATTGCATCATTATGACTTCAATTTCAATCCTTTGTTTTATATTATCTGCATTGTAAGTCTTGTAGTCACCTTCCTTTATTTTTGACTCTACTTCTGAGCTATTTTCTTGAATCATTGTTAAATCATTTTCAATTCTTTGTATTTTATTATCCAAATTATGAATCTTATAATCAGCTTCCTTCATATTAGACTCTATTTCTGAATTAAACTTTTCATCCATCTTTATCATTGCGTCTAAGAAACTTATCATATGTTGCTTGAATTTATCATACTTTTGTTGAACCAACTCTTTAATTTCCTGTCTAAATTTTTCAAAGTTCTGGTTCACAATCTCATCATGTCTTGCCATCTCCTCCCTTACAAATTGCGTTAGATCTTTAAAGCCATTCCTCTGCACCTGCAAACTCAAAACTTGTTCATGTGGTTTATAAATGGGGGAGCCCCCCCCCACAGTTTGGTTGTCTGGCTTTGTGAGTTTTAACGCCATCCTGCCACACAAGCAGATTTTTTTTTCTTTTTTCCCCTTTAAAGAAAAAAACTTCTCTCCAAACAGTATCAATATCAAGTCTCTAACAAGGAAGAAGCATGAAATAAGAATTTTTCTCTTCACTTCTAGCCAGTGCTGTTATCTCAGTTACTTTGTAACATATTAAACTAGTCAAACGGAAGGACTTTCGCTTTCAGCTCTTCTCAAGCCTCAGCCAGTCGCCATTTTAAACTTTCTTTTTTTCCCCCTTCCACTCTTCTTTACTTTTAAAGTCAGTCTTAGGGTTGTTAGAAGTACTTGCAATTTAGGGTCCCAGGTCCGGATTTCATCCTACTTATTCAGAGAGTCTGTTAGTTTTCGTTAGTTGGTCTGGTCCCATCGCCTGGCTCTGCACAGTGCAGAGTTCTCCCGAAGCCCGGAGCAGCGGCGAGGAAAATAGGGAGCCTCATCCTGCTTCCTCCCCAGAGGTAAAAAAGAACTCTGGGGACTTCGCAGAGGGCTCTACCTGCCCTCGCTGACTCTGTCTCACGTTTCCTTATGGAAATGGAGTTTTTCGAGCCGCCTTTCAGCTGTGAAGGTGGCTCTTTACAGGCGAAGGGGCTGGAGGTCTCAAAGGACCGTCTGGCGGCGACGGAAGCCAAACCGGAAGCCGAAGGATTTAATTCTCATTCCTGAGCCTCTAAAAGCCTGGTTCAAAAAACCTAACAGCACACTTTTTTTTTTGACATAAATGTTGTTCACTGCAATAGTCAGTGGAGGCCTTCCCAGTTGTGTCATGTTCTCAAAGAGTTTTCAAAGTAACGGGGAAATCTGGAAAGAAGCTCTAAGTATTTAATCATTGCAGTTTAAACCCAGAAGAACAAATAAGCAAGAATATGGGAAAGAGAAAATATTTTAAAACATGGCCCATTTCCCATTCCTTTCATTGGCCCACTTGAAATAAGAAGACTGGTGCTTCATCACCAGCCAGGACACTTACAAGTTGAGCCAACAGCTATGTTATGTCTTTCTATGTGCTGCAATTTTGCAGATGCTAATTAAAAGCTGTTGGCTTCCCGATGAATGGAATGCAACAAACTACAATGAGATCTGAAAGGCCTTATATCAATATCACATTCTAGTTTGAGAGAGGAATCTAATGACTTCAGTTGTTCAGCTTTGCTTACAGTTGCTGAGAATATCAAAAGGTACAATTATGATATACATTAAGTTGTGCCTCAAAATTCAGCTACCAAGCTACTATGCCAAGAGATAGTAGTTCAAATTTGAACGCTCCACAACTAGGGAACCACCTTTCTTCTCAAGAAGATTCACAATGAATTAATAATGTACTTGTGTTGACGTATTACACTGCAGCATTAGAAGTGACAACTGTTTACTTTAGATAGTAAGTACAACTAGTGCTGGCTTAT
Source organism: Arizona elegans (assembly GCA_022577455.1). Lineage (NCBI taxonomy): Eukaryota > Metazoa > Chordata > Lepidosauria > Squamata > Colubridae > Arizona > Arizona elegans. Next base: position 102,921,497 of record JAKOOJ010000002.1, on the reverse strand, counting down.
GAAATGTTATCTTCAAAGGAAATCTAACATGTGCAGCTAACCACTGGGGGGGGGGGAACACAGAGATTTTTGCTACCGGTTCTCCGAACCACCCTCCGTCATCGCTACTGGATCAGGTGATCCGGTCCGAACCGGGAGCATTTCACCCGAGTCATACCCTAAACTTACCTTAACCATTCATCATATGGTTTAGCCTCCAGACCCTTTATCATCTTTACTGCTCTTCTCTGCACTTTTTCTAGCATCTTAGCATTTTTTTTTCTACTGTGGCTATCAGAACTTGACACAGTATTCCAAGTATAGCCTCACTAGTGCAATATAGAGTGGTATTATCATTTCTCGTGATCTTGATGCTATCCCTATTGATGCAGTCTAGGAATGTATTTATTTGTTTGACAACTGCAGCACACTGCTGGCTCATACTTAAGTGGTGGTCCACTAGGACACCTCATTCTCTCTGTTGCTATTGTTGAACCAGGTGCTACCAGTACCTATTCTATAGCCATGCATTTGGTTTTTCCTGACTAAATGCAGGATTTTACTGTGTTTCCCTGAAAATAAGACCATGACTTATATTTATATTTTTTGAACCTATATAAGCGCTTGGCCTTATTTTCGGGGTGGTCTTATTATTTTGGGGCACGTGGAGCAAGATGCGGCTCCTCCTGCCATCTTACCTGATTTCTAGCTCTGCGTTTAAATATTTTCAGGGAGGGCTTATTTTCGGGGGGAGGCTTATTTTAGCGCATGTGCTCAAAAGCCGATTGGGCTTATTATCAGGGGATGTCTTACTTTTGGGGAAACAGGGTACTTTTCTAACCACTGAACCACATCTTATTGGATAGGACCTATTCCTGTAGCCTGTCAAGATCCTTCTGATTCTTGAATATATCTTCCAAAATCTGAGCAATTCCCCCATTTTTGGTGTCATCTGTAAAATTGATAAGCTCCCCTTCTAAAGAATAAAAGAAATTCTAAGAATAAAAGAAAATAAAAATAAATTCTAAAAAATATCCCTCACACAGGAACTGGTCCAAGAATCCCAAAAATATAAATATTCTGCAAATTTCTTACATGAATAATTATGAAACAAAATTTAAGAATAGAGACTCAATTTTTGTAACATATTTAAAAGAAATTATGAATTGGATAGAAAATCCTCACAAAAAATTATCTGAGATGCCACAGGAACCTAAATTCTTGGACTCAAGGAGAATGACAGAGAATTTATGCATTTTAGCAACAGTACTAGATAAAACAGAAAAGGGAGGCTTCTATGACTATGATAACATCTCACCCAGGGATGCTTCTGCAAGAACCATTATTGGTCACAAGGAGGCCAGATGGAAAGGTAGTGACGTTGAACTGCTTCACTAGCTCTTCATTGCTCTGCAGGACTCGCCTTACTGCAATATTCTCAAATTGAAACATATCCAGTGATACCTAAAAGCAAACAAGGCATGAGTCAATATTGCTAAGCTGGATGCAAGAAATTACCTTCTTCCTCCTCTATTCAAAAATTTAATCTTCTGAAAGACTCTCTTGCAGCTCTCACTCATTCTCATGATCCACTACCAATGAAATCTTGCTGATCCTTTTCAGGTTATTCACATCTAAACAGTGTCACGTTGCATATTTGTGGATGAATCAGAGGCGCATGCATTCTTTGGAACGTTCCATTATTATTTCTTTAGCAATGATATATCCATTGCCAAAGTCTCTCTTGAATCCCAAACTGGAAAAGAGGTAGGTAATACTATTACATACAGTATACGCAGTTTAATGATTACACAATTAAAGATTCTTAGGGTAATCTTTGTGTTTATATTTATAACAGGCAGTAGGTACAACCTATTATTTCTTTTAAGACTTGTGGCAATTAACTACTTTCTTTGTTTCCTCTCTTATCCCAAAGTTCACTGAAGGCAATAAAACAGCCAGAGGTACTCAATAGGCCATGAAGAGGAAACTCAGAAGAGAAAAAAACAAAGAACTGAGAATAACAAACATCTTTTTTTCAGTGTGCAAACATATCTATCAAAATAGTTTATTTCTCCCCTCTTTTATGCAGGAATTCCTTTATACTGATTTGCATCAGACAGCATCATCAATTTAAAGCCAAACACTATAACTTTACCTTCAGATGTTAGGTCAGGGTTACAGCACAATAATGGTCATGATACACATAAGATTTTACTATCACTTTTGGTGAGCCACTTGGGGTCCTGATCTGTGGGAAAAGCATTCTGAATAGTACAGTGCCTCCACTGCCAAAACTGAATCTGGTAGAAGTCTTTCTGTTCAGACTTTGAGAGGTAAACAGGTATAGAAAACCAGAGGGTACATAAAAACACAGGCAACAAACTGGCTTGTCCATTAGTCAGTTCCCACTTCTCTTTCCAGGAACAAATGATTCTTCCATCTTTAGAAAAACTGGCAGCTAAAAAGAGACATTGGGAGGGAAATAACTAAAATGCTTGGAGCTGAAATCAGCAGCTGCTCATCCATACTTTTTCATGCATGGAGAAATCTTCTGTGTTGCCACCACATGTCAGTGTTGCTAGAATCAGAATTTACATCCTTTCACATGGACATTAGGTTTTAAATTAAAGATCTTTTTGATGTTCCCTGCTTAATTTGAAATCAGAACTTCACGCTTAGTCTGTCAAAAAAGATTAAAACAAAAGTCTGAGCAAAATCACAAAATCCTATTGTCAGTGTTATCCATGTTTACTTTAACTGGAAATACAGTTTATAAAAAGAGATTATATTCTAATTTACCATACAAATGTAACTGTTGTGGAGAAACAAAAGGGATGTCCCTGTCACCTTGAATGAAAAAAGCTAACCAGCAGAAGTATTATCCTCAGGGCCGGATTTTCCTATAGGCTAACTAGGCTTCAGCCTAGGGCCTCAAGATCAAGAGGGGCCTACACAGTGGTGGGATTCTGGGGGTTCGGCCGAACCGTTTGTTAAATTGCTGGCTTGCCCCGCCCCTCCGCACTATTATTTATTTCCAATAAATGGGGCAGGCAAGCCAGCAATTTAACAAACGGTTCAGTGTTTTTTTGTAATTTATTGGCCCCCGAACTGTTTGTTAAATTGCTGGCTCGCCCGCCCCTCGCCTCCCACTCGCGCAGCGCCAGCCTACCATAGCCAGGGGTAGGCAATTGTGGCTCTTTACAACCTGTGGACTTCAACTTCCAGAATTCCTGAGACAGCTTGGCTGTCTCAGGAATTCTGGGAGTTGAAGGCCACAGGTTGTAAAAGAGCCACAATTGCCCACCCCTTCCCTAGCCTGAGTTCCGCTGCCTGGGATCCACGTGGGCTGCCACGTGGTTCCCCACCGGCTCCGCACGCAAGAGAGCAGGATGGAGAAAGCAGCTTCCACGCCTTCACTCACCCTCACTCTCTGCTCTGTTGGATCGCCGGCCGTTCCCTTACCCCGCCCACTCCCAATCTATTGCTGCCCCGATGGCTAAAGGAAAAAAAAACTTCAAATTCTTGCCGCGGGGCTTCAAAGGGCCACCCTAGAGCCAGTGGTGGAGCCGGACCCTTTGTTAAATTGCTGGCTTGCCCCGCCCCTCCGCACCACTATTTATTGCCAATAAATAGTGGTGGGCGAGGGGCGGGGGAGCCAGCAATTTAACAAACGGTTGGGTGTTTTTTTTTGTAAATTTTATTGGCCCGCGGAGCTTCAGCATAGGCTAATTGGCCTCCCGGCTCTCAGCTGATTTGTCTCGGCTGTTTTGCTCAGGGCTCTTCTGCTTCCTTGCAAAGAGTGCTGATTTTTTTCCCCCTACCTATGCTGAGAAACGAAACTGAAACTGCTTTGCTGTTGCTGCAAGGTTGGAAAATTAGGCAGGCAGAATTCTTTTCTTTTTCCTCACCAAAAAAGGTAGGTGCAAACAATGGGAAATTTAGGGAAAAAGAGGAGAGTTTAGGATTTTAAAACACAAAAGAAAAAAAGCTCTATTTAACTAGGGAATTGTAATAATTGAGATACTATTAATTGTATATTTCTGAAAGCAGAAATGGTTAAGTTGTGGTTTGGAGGAATATATGGGGGAAATTATTTGGTTTATTATTATTGGTAAATATAATTAATTGATTTGTAAGAAATTGGATTGCATGGAAATAATTGGAATATTCATGTTCATATTGATTAATATACAAAAAAGGTAGTTATATAACTAATTGATTTATATTAAAATGTTGAATTTATATTAAACAACTAATATTACATAATTAACCAATGTGAGGATGGATATAAAAATAGATGACAATGGGAAGGGGTATAATATAGAATAGAAGGGAAAAATTGAATTTGATTAAGATTAGAGATGAGGATGAAGGGTAATATTGGTTTTTTACAAAAATAGATGAGGAATAAATATGGCAAAAAGGAAATATAGAAATTGTAAATTTAATTGAAATGACTAAACACTGTTTAAATTTGTGAACCGGCCAAATACCCTGTTCAAATAAAATACATTGTATGTTTGTATGAGTGTTTCTAATTATTGCTATTTCTTCATATTTGTTCTCTTTTATTCTTTAAAGTTTAACAATTCATTCTTTATCTTAATATCTTTATATTTGTTTGGGGTTGGCTTTCTTCCCTTTCATCTTTTTTATTGTACAGCAATCTTTCTCCTCAAACCTACCACCTCTCTCTTTTCTTTCCTTCTTACTTTCTCTTCCTCCCCCTCTTCTTCTCCTCCCTACTTCCTCTTCCTTTCTCCTTCTCCTCCTCCCTTCCTCCCTCTCTTACCCTCCCTCCTACTCTAATTTCCTTTCCCTTCCTTCATTCCTCTCTAATGCTGTATCCTTTTATGCATATGGACTACTCAGAGGGCTGAAAAAGTTATTTCTGACTGGTCCTCGCACTTTTGACCATTCCTCGAACTTATGACTGTCCTCACATTTTACGTTTTTGCCCTATCTTGTCACCATGGTGAAGAGAAGCAGTTGTGAAATGAGTGACATGGTTGTTAAGAATGCTACAATGGGCATAAATGATGACCAATCATAAGTGCGAAGACCGGTCAAAAGTGAGAGGCCCAGTCAGAAATGACTTTTTTCAGTCCTCTGGGTAGTCCTTTTGTGCATATGGACTACTCAGAGGGCTGAAAAAGTTGTTTTTGACTGGTCCTCGCACTTTTGACCAGTCCTCGAACTTACGACTGTCCTCATATTTTATGTTTTTGCCCTATCTTGTCACCATGGTGAAGAGAAGCAGTTGTGAAATGAGTGACATGGTTGTTAAGAAAGCTGCACAGGCATAAATGTGAGGATGGTCATAAGTGTGAGGACCGGTCAAAAGTGCGAGGCCCAGTCAGAAATGACTTTTTTCAGCCCTCTGAAAAAAGTCTATGCACATAGCCACGCCCACCCGGTCACATGACGAGCTAGCCATGCCTACACAGTCACGTGACCAGCTAGCCATGCCCAACCAGTCACATGATTGCCAAGCCACACCCCCAACTAAGCCACGCCCACAGATCCTGTTGTTAAAAAAATTGAATCCCACCACTGGTGAAAGGGCCTCATAAGTGGAATAGCCTAGGGCCTCTTTTCATCTAAATCCGGCCCTGATTATCCTGGTTTCCTCCTTTCATTGGATTCTACTGTGGGTTGTGGGGGCGGATTATGTAAAAGAACTTTTTTCGCAGGAGATTAATCAATTGGAAGTTAAATATTATTTTGTTTAGTCGTATTGAGAAAACATGTTCTGTGAACTATACCATTTGCTTCCTTCAATTTAACCTTGTCAAGAGATGATATCTGGGCACATATGCATAGCAGTTATTTTTAATAAAATAAGCACCAGCTAGGGAAAAGGAAGCACCCCAAAGCTGTAAAACAAACATCTCCTGAACAACTCAGAAATATTAACTTGACCTAACACAGGACAAATAGAAGAGAATGTATGTAGTTCAAGGTGAAACGGTGGAGTCCTTGGAGCTCTCTGAGCTTTGTTGTTTGCTTGCAGACATTTCAGTAGCTAACTAGATAAAATCATTAGTGCTAGTGAGTGTGAGCTTTCTTCCCTATATTGATTAGTATTGGGGGAGTGAGGGGCAAAGGTTCTGCTTAGTAGTTCCTTGATTAGGGTACTGTTTTTTGCATGATTATTTGCCTGTTGTTAATCCCTGCTTATCTGGGTGCAGGCTGCTGGAGAGGAAGTGCTCTGCTCTTTTTATTTCCATGTTAGCATTTTTATGGTCTCTTTTGAATGATGTGTAAACAGGGCAGGGCTTCAAAAATTTTAGCAAGGGGTTCTCTGCCCAGTTGCTGGGTAGGGGTAGCCATGGTGGGCGTGGCCTAGTTGGCCTCCTGCACCACGAGGGGGGGGCGTTTTGTCCCTCCCTGGGCTCCGGAGGATTTCCTCGAGCCACTGGGAATGGGCTCCCCGGGCTGCAGAGGAGGCCGGAAATGGGCCCGTTTCCGGCCTTCCTGAACTTCCTGAACTTTCGATAGGTCCATTTTTCACTGTCCCCAATGGCTCCATGCATGTCCTGCACTTACCTGCATCCAAAACAGGCCGCATGGGGACTCCTGGGAGGGGCAGGGTGGGTTGAGCAGGGCGGGGCGGGGCCAGCCAGGAGTGGGATTTGGGAGTTCTCCGAACTGCACAGAATCTTAGCTAGAGGTTCTCTCGAACCCCTGCGAACCCTCAGCAGCCCACCCCTGTGTGTAAATGAATGGTGTGTAAAAACTACCAAGGAGAAAATCACACCCCCACTAACGCTGGCAGGCAAGCTACTGCATATAAACAGGGAGCAAACTCTACATTCACTAGCACTGATCTTACCTAGTCAGGTAACGAAACATTTGCAAGCAACAATCAAACTCAAAATGCATCAAAGACTTCACAGGACAATTAACCAGTAGAGATGGGGAAATAGCCCTAGAATAGTTATTGCTGACAGTATCGGGGATTAAATTAATATGTCAAACATATTCCCACAGAGTGATTGACCCATGTAAAATATTCCAGGAAGGAACATGAAGGAAGAGCACTTTTTATTTATTTCTACAAAAGTTACAGGTCTATAATAACATAATAATGTTTAATTAGCCTATTTATCTGTGCATCAGAGCGTGCTCTAAAAACTCACTTTGGGCAGGTTTCTTGGTCAGGTTGATTGAAGGTCATTCCAAAGTTACAGGGAATGAGCCATTAGCCACTTGACACCTGCAATGCCTTCAAGAGTGTCCTGAAATTTTAGTGCAAAATACAGCACACAGGGCATTAATAGACACCCAATACCAAAACCTCACTGTACTTGTATAGAAAATCCTGTAATTGGTTGTCAATTATTTCCCAGGCACAATGTAGCAGTATCTTACAAGTCTGATTGTACTTTACTTCCCATCCTTATAGCCCAGTGAATCAGTTGTATTACCTGAGCCACATTAAAGATCCTCTTGCTTCCCAGGACATAGAGAAAGTTTCAGCCTATTTTGCATAAGTAACAGCTCTTGCATATTTCTGTCAAGGTCATCTCCCTTACACTTTACCCTGTGGCACGTTCTTGCTTTGGAATTACATTCAGATTCCACTCTTTTGGCTGTGTCCTTCCTTTTTATTCAGAACTTCTCAGTTTGAATTTGATCATGATTACAAGTGAGTCTCAATTAGTGCAGCTAATGAGTCCCAAAAATGATCACATTATTTGAATTTGCACTATCCAAAGTGATATTTCTATGGACAATGTAGAAATTAGTTCCAGCTCGATGGAAATAGGCAGTGAAGTATTTTAAACAACAATTAAATATTATAATAAAGGATAAAAAGAGTATACTCTTGATTAAAATTTATGGTTAACAAAATCACAGAGTAGTTACAGAAAGCAAAATAAAAACCAAAAAAAATTCTATGAGTGTTTCAATACATCCTATTTTAGTGTTGCTACAACCACATTCATGTCTTCAATTATGTCAAATTTTTGCTCCAAGGTAATAACAAGTCTCTTCTTTTTTTTTTAAATTGTACTGTTTTCTTCTGACAGATTCTTCCTTTTCTCCATTTTCCACAAAGATTAGCAGCGTCTAAAACCCCAACTGCAAGTGCACCTGTGTAAGTCTCAATTACACAAGCAATAGCCTTGCATTAACGTGGTCACATTAAACACAACCTGGTATTAATTTTCCCTAAACCAAATATCATAACATTTGAACTCCCACTGATAGCAATCTACCTGTATTTCAACTCTTTATTTTAATTTTATGTTAGAGGCCTCAAATGTTTTCTGTGTAGACAAGCAGGATATAAATTTAATAAACAATAATAATACTGACTGTGATGTGTATGTTGAACAATCAATTAAGATTCACCTCTCTGCTCAAAAAGGAGTTGTCCTCATCAAATATCAGGGCCAAATAAGTCATGTTGTTCACCAGAAAGAAATCACGAAGTTCTGCCACGCTGAAAAAGAAGAAAAACATTATATATTGTTCCAGGTACAGATTAAAACTTCTTATGCAAATTTAGTTGCCCATGGCTTCCTGCTATAGGAGATCTTACCCAACCAATTTATGAACATTTCTTCCTGAATGTAGGGAACAGCAATACATTTTTAATCTAACAGGATTTTTTATCTTATATGGGAATATAGGAATGCAAATCTCCACTCTTTGAAAAATCTGGCCTATTTCCTCTTTTCCAAATACGGCAGCTACATCTTTCCTTAGCAGAGATATATCAGAGATAGGGAAAAGTTTCAGCTGTTACATCTGTACTTGTTAGAGAAGAACGGGTATTACAAGTGATATAGAACAACTATCAAAGGTGACATTTTTGTGCAAATTGTCCACCTCCACAAAATCTAGCTAGGGCTTTCGTCATTGTTCCTTCATATAGCCCTCCTCCCATTGTACTGGTATCGCCCCCCAGCATTCATCACCCAGTACTGACTGACAGTGTGCCCAGGCTGGCTTATCTCATTTTAAGATTATTTTTTACATTGAAATGCAAAAACAGCATGTTCTGAAACAGGTGAGAGGCATGTTAGGGAACTGGGACAGAGAACCAAGATACAGTATTATTTCTGGTGGATTTTTTAAAGAAAAAAGATATACAGCTAGGGCAAGGGAAGAAAGCACATCCTATCTTTGGGGGAAATCACTGTTTCTAAAGGTCCTTCCTTTGGCAATTAGGAGCCTTTTCTTTTTTTCTTCTTTTGACAATCATAGATTTAATGGCAGTTTGAAATTTGCTTTTGCTTGCTTTTATTTAATCCAACCTAGTTATTTGACACAACTAACGTAGCAAACCCTTTTGCATTACTACTTTGACTATATAAACTTGATTTGATTTGATTTGACAAGGTAATCATTGATGACAGCTTGAAGTTTGTTTTTGTTTGCTTTTATTTGTTTGCATCCTGCCTTTTATTAGTTTAGTAATAAGTCAAGGAGGTGAATACATCCAATATACTTTCTTTCTATTTTCCACACAGCAACCACCCTGTGAGGTGTGTTGAGCTGAGAGAGAATGATTGGCCCAAAGTCACCCAGATGACTTTCATGCAGTGGTGAAATGTAAAATTTGTTACTACCGGTTCTGTGGGTGTGGCTTGGTGGTGGTGGTGGGGTAATATGACTGAGTGGGCGGGTGTGGCCAACTTTTTTTTTTACTTTTAAAACCATTTTTTCTACAACTTCTTTGGCTGAAGAGGTTGTTAAAAAATGCTTTTAAAAGCCTCTGACGATCCCAGCTGAATTGCCTGATCAGCAGAGGCTTTTCTTTTTTAAAAAAAGCCTCTGACCATCCCAGCTGACTTACCTGATCGGAAGACGCTTTGGTTTTACTTTTAAAAGCATTTTTTCCGCCAAAGAGATTGTAGAAAAATGCTTTTAAAAATAAAATAAAAGCCTCTGATGATCGCGCGGCTCATCTGGGCATGGGGGTGGGGAGGGATTTTTGTTACCGGTTCTCCAAACCACCCGCTGACATCACTACCGGATTGGGCGATCCGGTCCAAACCGGGAGCATTTCACCCCTGAGTCATACCCTAAACTTACCTTAACCATTCATTATATGGTTTAGCCTCCAGACCCTAAAAATGGGAATTGAATTCATGGTCTCCGGCTTTCCTGTCCTCTTAGTTATAATCATTGCACCACCACTGCAGTCATCTGATCACAATTCAGGCACATTGCAACTGGCTTGATTTTTTTTTGACAGTTGAAGTGTTTTGTGGTCACATGGTCTCAATTTGCAATCTTTCCAGCTGGCTTCCAACAAGCAAAAGTTAATTGGAGAAGCCGGATTCTCCTACCAACTGCGTGATTCACTTAATGGCTATGTGATTTGCTTAATGTGGCAATTTGTTTAATGTAAAAATGGTCATAAAATTGGGTCCGGTCAACATTGCTCACTTAATGGCCATATTGCTTAGTGACCAAAATTTCAGTTTCAATTGTAGTCATAAGTAGAGGACTATCTGTAATGTTTTCCTAGAGGATAGAAGTAATAATGCTTTTGCATACATAATCAGTTTTATATAATTATGAATAATTCTTTTGAGGGTTTTTTAACGTTTATCTCTAATTCCAGAATCAGAGAAAAAGGAAGGCAAAGTTAGATAACACACAGCCACCTGAACTCCAATCTCATATGTCTCCCGTGTCTAGGTGACCAATTCAAGTCATTCTAGGCTTTACCTTACAGGAGCCTTATAATCACATTTTGATACATTTTTGTGTCAAACCTTTGCAAAGCAAAAAATGTCAGGCTTTAGTAAGATGTCTGCCTGCATTCTTCTAAATTTTGTCCACCAAGGTAAGAAAAAAACTCATCACACATTCCAAATGAACTACCAGCTCTAATGCATAAACATTATTTTTAAATGAAAAATTACAGTAATAGGTTTGATTACCAGATGTGTTGTCAGGTCTTCAAGATAGATTAGGTCAAGAAACAGAAAACCACAGGAAATACTCAAACTCTACTTTATAACATAAGAAGTTTGATAGGTGTGTAGAAGTCTCACGGAGATTTTAAAAAAATGATTCAGTAAATGAGCAGTTGTTACAACACGTATTCAAATACTATAAGCTATAACTTGTCTTTCAAATGTTTCTATAAGCACTGTTCTAACAATTATGCATCATTTACTGAGTCATTGTTTATAAATGTTATAAAATGAATACTATGTAATATTCTAAATATGCGAGCTGATGGTTATCTCCAAAACGTACCAAACACCAAATAATGAAATGTCAGTTCCGCTAATCACTCAATTCCTTACAAGAGAATATGAGTGTATTATGAATGGATATTTCTGCCCACAAAATAAAACCAGAAATTACAAATATAATTAGACTATTAATTGTCAGAGAAGGATAAAATTACAGAATCTTTGAATGGAAACTCACTCCTTTCTTCATTCCTGGAGCTTAACACAATGCAGAAACCATCCCTGATGATGAAATACTCAATTTACTTAAGAACATATTGGTTGGGGAAGATGGACATTTTAATTCAAAATATTGAGGAGGGAGGTGCCAGTCTGAGGAAAGCTAAATTATACAATTCTGCAGAAGCAAACATGCCATTCGGGTAGGCCACAGAATGTTGCCCCAAGTGTGGGTTCCGTATAACTAATTGAGTAACCAGTTACAGAGGGGCAATTGACTACCCATTGTTGACAAGGTTTTTGAAGTTAAAGGCACACTTGTTTTATTTTATGAGACTACGGCTGTTCTCCCAAGCCCGGGGCTAGGGAGGCTAGTGCCTCCTTTCCTGAATATTAGTCACTGGTAAGATGGTTTGGGGTTTGCCATTTGTTCTTCCTTTCTTTCTTTTTTTTTCTTGGAGCCTGGTTTTATGGTCTGTTTTTATTGTCTGTTTCTATGATATTTTTTTATATTGTTTCATGTATTGTGAGCCACCCAGAGTCATTTAGAATCAGGCAGATCAAACTGAATAAAGATTTTATCAAAGGCAATTATAACTTGGCTTGCAGAAGTAAGACATAATCTCCATTGTAAGACAAGCAACATTACAATATTCTTCCTACTTCCTTCACGAGGCAGAGAAGAATCTGGGTTGACACAATCAGAGGCATTTTGGTAATCAGTGAAAAACATATTGACCTCTTTTTGGAATTCTTTGGCGTTCTCAATTACCCAAAATGTCTTGGGTTTCTTGGCCTTTTCTGAAGTAATCTTAAACATCTGAAACACCCCTTTCTTTCCAATTAGGGCTCTGATCTGTGTGGGATGATTTATTTTGGTAGCATGTGAGATTAAGGCTATTGTGTGATAGTTCACACACTCCAAGTCTCCTTTCTTTGGTCTCGATATGTAGATTGATCTTTTCAATCTAGTAACCATTATGTCCATATTTGCTCCCATAACTTGGTTAAAATCTTTACTGATTTGCAATATTTCTATAAATATTGCATCAATTCCTGTAGCTTTCTGACTTGATAATAACTGTGATCTAAGATCATCTTCTACTACTATTCAAAAACTAAGTCAACGTAAAAATATTAGAAACCTTCCAGAAAACAGAAACAACTAATAACTATTTCTAAAATATTTTTCTACAACTGTTAGAAATTATTTTATCAAGATCAACAATCACATAAATAATTGATAATGGACTTTCAATCCATGCAACATAGTACAAGCTGATTTTAATTAAAGATATACATTGTTCTCATTTTTTATGTTCTATTTTATTTATTAAATTTATATGCCATCCATGCCACTGTCAAGTGACATTATAGCTGAATTTAAAATGGTTTGCTGGCCCAAGCAAATTATCCATGCTGATTTTTCAACATGGAAAGTGTGTATATATTTTAAGAGATAATACACACACTCAGCAGTACAAATCACAAACCAATTATATCTGTTCACATTGATTCACTATAGTCCCAGTCTCTATTTTCTTTTCCCTTTCTCTGTTATCCTTCTCATAAATGATTTTAGATTCCAATCTCCTTTGGTGCAGGGATCTGATACCTTCAGTCTGCTAAATGTGTAGGACAGCATGATCCTATGTTATTAGATTGTTGTAATGAAACACTTTTAATATCTAATGCAATTTAAATGCTCGGTTTTCAGAGTCCAAAGCCCTTTTACCTATTCTGTTGAGTTGAAGGAAAAATGAGTAGCATGCATACTGATGCTTAAAAGGGATACTTTGTCTTGCAATCTCCTTTCAAATTACCTTGTCGGATGCAAAGGTGGGCTGGGAGAAGGCTACATATCTCCATGACTCTCCATTAAAGTGATTATGGTCTTTCTTAGAGACTCAATGGTTTTTTCATAATCTGTACAGGAAAAAAAGCATATCATTGTGAAATTCCAGTCAACCAGTATGATTAGGTCAAGATAATTCAAGATAATTCAGGTTACCCCAGAAGATATCATGCATGAGAAAAGTCCCAGCAGCTTCTACCACCTGATTACTGGGAACTATTGCCGACACAATAGTTAAGCCAATGGCTTAAGTACAAGGATTCCTTTTTTTCTGATTAGTCTATCATCTTTATGCACGTAGAGAGAGTATGCAGAAATGATCACATCATGCAAATAACTTTTATAGATTTTACAAGGTCAAACCTCTAAACATGGAACAACAGGAACTGAGCTATTTTTTCCTCCCCAAATACTTACAGGAAGGTGAATTCCAGTCACCTGTAGCTCATTTGTCCCAGCAAATCTCTATATACTTGCTGTACCCCCATAAAGTTCAATTTTCAGTTGAGAATTGAGGGACAAAAATTAATGTGAAAAACTGAATCTAGCCACTCAAATGTAACCCTTCTGCCAAGGAGCCACTCCCAATTTAGTTCTTACATGGCTCATTCCAGAGTACAGTACTTCAAATTCAAACCTTTATTGTCAGAGTACAACATGTGTACAATGAGATTGGCTGAGCCTCCCTTCGTGCAACCCCCCAACCTAATACAACTCACAGTGAAAGACAGTAAAAGAAAAATCCCTAACCCAGTGAATCCTACTAACAAACACACAATCCTACTGCACCATGTGAATTTATTGCACATCTCACCAGCCCCGCAAGTCAATTGTACTATGTTGTTGTAAAGTCATTTTCCATTCAGAAGCCTGACAGCCCACGGATAAAAACTGTTCTTCAGCCTATTTGTGCGGTTGCCTATGCTTCTATATCTCCTTCCCGATGGCAGGAGAATAAAGAAGCGTTGACCAGGGTGTGAGTCGTCCCTGAGGATTATCCTCAACTTCCTGAAGGGGGATTCCCTCTACAGAGAGTCTGAGTAATTCTCTTAATTTAATTTAATTTAATTTTAATTAATTAATTCAATGTATATGCCGTCCCTCTCCGAAGACTCAGGGCAGCTTGAGCAAGAACTTCACAAATGTTGCCTAACAAGTATTGCCAATAAAGAAAGAATAATTGTTTGATCCTCCTACAGTTCAAGAAGCTGCGGCAATCTTCATGCAGCAAAGCATTAACACTTTCCGTTTTGTTTTTAGATTTTGCTTCTTCTTTTGGGACTTTCTTTTGATTCTATGATATCCCTCCCCCACTACACTATGGCATGTCCATATTGCAGCCTAATGAACATGCTGAGAATTCTTTGTTACAGATTCTTAAGTTTCTTCCAAGAGAAACACTCTTTGGTTATCCCTAGAAACAGGAAGCTGCTATTAGATAAATATTTAGGTTTTAAGTAGGTCTTCATCCAGGTAAGCAGAAAATAAGCCAGCTCTAAGAGTTTATTTAGAAACGTAAAACCCAACCACAACTGGTTGTAGTTTAATTTTTTTCAAAGCAAAAAGAAAGCAAAGTGTTATTCTGAACAATGTTAAGCCTTAGATTAATAGACAAGAGAAAGTCAAGCCATATGTTCTTTTCTAAATAAGTTAATCAGGTTCTGATTTACCCATAACCCATATTATTTATCTGGATATAGAATTTTGGCACCCCAAAATGGAAGTCCCAATTTGCTGATTTGAGAAGGTCAGAAATATCTTTCAGGCCTTGCCCAAATGAAATATGTAACAGAGGTACAGGAAAGGAATGAGAGGTCTCAAAGAAACTGCATAAAAATAATAGTCATATTACATGGTGGATCATCTCTCTCTTTGATAAGCATGACTTTCTTTGGTGATAGAAAGAGACAATTTATTTAGCTGCCACTTTACTGGCAGCTGCATATGGTACATACTGTTGAGTTGTATGTCATCCTCAAGTTTTTGGGAGGACTTCTTGAAAAACTGGAAAGAAATAAACCACATTGTTAGATTTTGCTTTTAAAAATTGCTTTTGTAGTATATTAAGCAACACAATTGCCTAGGTGTAATCTGAAGTTCTCACCCATCAGCCTACAAGCTGGGAGAGAAGTATATAGATGGAAGAAAATTACCAGGATAGTTTTTTGCTGATATTTTTCCTTTCTGTTCACTTTTGGAAGATCTGAAAAACTAGATTAGGAACAGATCATCATGAAGAAAATCTTCCTATGCTGTCACTAAAAATCAACACCAACTTGATGGCATATTATCAGTTAATCAATGATTCAACCTATCCATATCTTTCTGTTAAAAACTGTCTTTTTGTTAAATTATTCTATATATAATACTTTGCTTTAAAAATCCCTGTGAATTCTTATTTTAAAAATAAATTAAAATTAAAATGCCTCTTTAAATTCTACTAAATTCTGTTCTGGGATTCTGTCAGTCCGAAACAACAATCAACACACAAAGAATTCAGGTTCAAGAAATTCTACCTATAATACAGATTCTCCCCAGACTGCTTGTCTTTCTTTGGGAATAGAGAGATAAGATTGCATGGGGGGCGGGGGGGGGGGGGGCAATTACATTCCCTTAGTGCAGATATCATATCTGAGCATGAGGATGTGATTCTTGTTTGTGTGCTGAGGTGTATTTATTGTTTTTGCCCCATTTTACATCCCCCCCAAAATATATTTATCCCTCATTTGAAATAAAACTGCAAATTAAGTTTCTAATTATTCCATGGGAAAAATTCATCCCTATGCTGCCAGTGGCATTGGATAGGGCAAAGCAACAGAACTGAATTACCAAGTAAATATGCCTTCCCTTTCCTACGTTGATTCTTTTGGAAAGATTTATAGCATGTCCTGCCAGCTGTGTACTTTCCACCTGATCAAATGTACACAAATCAAGAGCTTGTGTAATGACCAGGCTTTAGAGATTTAACAAAACACAAGGAAAAGGAAGTAGAAAATGAGCGTTGGTCTTACCTGATACACCACTTCTAGTCACTAGGAAACCCCGGTCACTAAAGGGTTACAACCAAGCCAGTAGCTCTAGGACCGAGTCCACCAACAAAAGAAGCCCCGCCTCTTCCTGTATCCAGTTTGAGACGAGGACGAAAGGTAGACTGTCGTGTCTGTAGAAAAATAAAGGAAAGGTAAAAAATCCCCAGGACCCACCCCCCTCTGTCAACAGTCAAAAGCCAGCACGAGAGGTGCTGGACCAATTGGGAGGGGGTGACCGGCGTTTCCTAGTGACTAGAAGTGGCGTATCAGGTAAGACCAACGCTCATTCTCAGTCACGGAGGAAACGCTGGTCACTAAAGGGATATACCAAAGCCCGTGTACCTATTGGGAGGGAGAAGGCCGGCGCCTCTCCTGGTTCTGGGAAGATACCCGCTGCAACACACGTCTTCCAAAGGAGGCTTCCGCCGATGCATAAACATCCAGCCGGAAATGCCGGAAAAATGGAGATGGAGACGTCCAAGTAGCGGCTCAGCAGACCTCCTCGAGTGAAGCTTGAGTAGACCAGGCAGCCGAAGTAGCCGCGCTCCTGGTAGAGTGGGCTGTAACACCATGAGGCACTGGCAACGATTGAGCTTCGTAAGCTAAAGAAATGGAAGCCCTGAGCCATCGACCCAAGGTAGTAGAAGAAACCTTTGACCTCATGGACTGGGGTTGGAAAGACACAAAGAGAGCCTCGGAGCGACGAAAGGAAGAAGTCCTGGAGATATAAATCTTGAGAGCCCGACGAACATCAAGCTTGTGCCACACCGTCTCCAAGCGATGACGGGGGGAAGGACAGAAGTTGAGAAGAATGATCTCTTGAGAACGATGAAAAGCTGAATTGATCTTTGGAATAAAAGCTGGATCCAATCTCAAAATTACTCGATCAGGATGAATAATACAGAGATCCTGGTGAACTGAGAGGGCAGCCAACTCCGAGATCCTCCTAGCCGAGGTGATAGCCACTAGAAAGGCTGCCTTAAAAGACAAGAACTTCAGCGAGACTTCCCAGAGAGGTTCAAAAGGAGGACCAGTAAGAGCTAACAGAACCTTATTCAGGTCCCAGGTGGGAAACCGATGAACAGCCGGAGGACGTAGATTGGTTGAGCCTCTGAGGAATGAACGGATGAGAGGATGAGTGGACACAGACTCAGCGGTGCCGCAGGTGAGGATAGATGAGATGGCAGAGATTTGCCTCTGGAGGGTATTGGGAGAAAGCCCCGAATTGAAGCCATCGTGAAGGAAGCCCAGGATGTCAAGAATGGAAGCAGCAGTAGGAAGGACCTCCTTACGGCGACACCAGGCAGAGAAGGCCATCCAAGTGGCATTGTAAATACGGTTCGTTGATCCTTGACGAGAGGCCTGGATCATAGAAATTATTTCCGAAGGCACCCTGGCTGAGGACAGGAGGAACCGCTCAACCTCCAGACGGTCAGCCAGAACCACTGAGGGTCTGGATGAGCTAGACGGCCCTGCCACAGAGATATTTTGTCGGCCGGAATCTGCCAATGGGGAGCAACAGAGAGAGCCATCAGATCCGCAAACCACGGTTGTCTGGGCCAGAAGGGAGCCAAAAGGATGAGCTCGGCTTGTTCCTGCAACAGCTTCCTGATGACCTTGGAGATGAGGGGAAGAGGTGGGAAAGCATAGAGAAGAAGACCACAAGGCCACAGGCTGATCAAGGCGTCCACAGCTTCGGCTCCCGGGACAGGAAATCTCGTGTAAAACCTCGGAAGCTGGTGGTTGGATTCGGACGCGAAGAGGTCCACTGCTGGAAGGCCGAAGCGATGCACGATGTCCTGGAACAGAAGTGGATCGAGGCTCCACTCTGTCTGGTCCACCACCGAACGACTGAGAGCGTCCACCTGAACATTTGCTGACCCTGAGATGTGAGAGGCGTGGATGGATGCCAAGTGACTCTCCGCCCACCTGAAGAGACGAGATGCCTCCCTCATGAGAGCCTTGGAGCGGGTCCCTCCTTGCCAGTTGATGTGGGCCTTGGCAGCTACGTTGTCTGTTCTGATCAAGACATCGAGACCTCGAAGGAGAGGAGCGAACTTGCGAAGAGCTCGGAAGATGGCTCTGAGCTCCAAGATGTTGATGTGAAGTCCCCTCTCCTGGACCGACCACTGCCCTTGGGCCAGCTGAGACCCCAGGTGAGCGCCCCATCCGAAGAGGCTCGCGTCCGTGGTGATGCTCACGCGTTGAGGCACTCTGAACAGGCATCCCTGAGCAAGAGCCGGAGAGGTCTACCATGCCAAGGACCGGAGAACTTGAGGAGTCAAGGGGACTCTGGCCTCTGACGTGCTCCTGAGAGACCGTTGAAACGGAAGTAAAAACCATTGAAGTTCCCGGCTATGAAACTGAGACCAGGGAGTGATCCTGAAGGCAGAAACCATTTCCCCTAGCAAGCGGGAAAGCCTCAGGAGGGAAAAAGAGCGAGAGGCCTTAACCTGACCTACCAGCTCAACAATGCTGTCCTCACGATCCTGAGAAAGGGAAACCTGCAACCTGACAGAATCAATAACAGCCCCTAAATGCTGAATGCACGTGGAGGGAACTAGATTGCTTTTAGAACGATTAACCAAAAAACCATGGGATTGCAGGGTCTGAAGGGTGACCTGAATATCCTCATTACCCCTAACCTCAGAATTAGACAAATAAGAATATCAACTAGATAAAACAAAACTCTAACAGGAAAAGATCTCATATGTCCCGATAAGGCAGCCATGATCTTTCTAAAGACCCTAGGAGCTGAGGAAAGGCCAAAGGGAAGGGCTCTATACTGATAATGCCTACCCCGATAACAAAAACGGAGGTATTTCCGATGGTCCAGAAAAATGGGCACATGGAGATAGGCCTTCGTCAAATCGATGGAAGACAAAAAATCACCTGGACGGATAGAAAGGAGAATGGTCTGGAGGGATTCCATCTTGAACTGACGATAGACTATATATCGGTTCAAGGATTTAAGATCCAATATGGACCTCCAGCCTCCTGAAGCCTTGGGAATGGACGTTGTCTTACCTGAACGTCCTTTTTCTGGGCGCTGCGTACACTATCCAAGAATGGGTTAATCCTTCAGTATTTGGCAACAACTGAGTGAAAAACAAAAGGCTCTTCCCCTTTCCGGCCCCCAAGCCACGCCTCTGTTCCCATGATCCCCCAGTCTGAACGAAAGGCGCAGCTAACAAGGAATCCACACGAGTAGCGTTATCAACTCAACTTTATTAACATCAACTTGACACAGGGGCCGATGGAAAAAAGGGACCCAGACAGTCGCAGAGGGAGCAGTCAGCCCAGAGGGAGGGTTATGGATAGTGTACGCAGCGCACAGGAAAATGGACGTTGTCTTACCTGATACCTCCCACTATCCAAGAATGGGATATACCCAAGCTCAACTCCCCAGGGTGGAAGGCTGACTGTCTCCATCGTTGTCCTCTGACACCACCTTCTGAAGCACTCTGCGGCCAAACGACGCCTCGGCGGATGTACACATCGATTTTGTAGTGGCGAATGAACGGTGTGAGGGACGACCAAGTCGCTGCCCTGCATATGTCCACTACCGAGGCTTGAGTAGCCCAGGCTGCCGACGTGGCCGCACTGCGGGTAGAGTGGGGGAGGATTCTACCCGGTGCCGGCCTGGAGCTTGAGTCGTAGGCCATAGCGATGCAAGCCTTAATGCATCTGCTGACTGTGGCTGCTGATACTTTCTGCCCCATAGACCTCGGGCTAAAGGAAACCAGGAGACCCTTGGTGCGGCGGAAGGGTTTGGTCCGACGGATGTAGATACGGATAGCGCGTCGAACATCCAGTGTGTGCCACCTCTCCTCCCTGGCATCTCGAGGTGAAGGACAGAAGTCCGGTAGGATGAGTTCCTGGGCCCGATGAAACCAGGAGTTGACCTTCGGGATGAAAGCCGGGTCCAGGCGTAGCGTCACCGTGGATTCACGAAATATGCATAAGTCCTTGCGAACTGAGAGAGCCGCTATCTCTGAGACTCTTCTCGCCGAGGTGATCGCCAGCAAGAAAGTCACCTTAAAGGAGAGGTGCTTGAGGGAGGCTGAGTTTAGGGGTTCGAAGGGTGGTCCGGTCAGTGCTCGCAGAACCAGGGTCAAGTCCCATGATGGGTAACGGTGCACTGCGGGGGGTCGCAGGTTTGTGGCCCCATGTAGGAACCCCTTAATGCGCGGGTGGTGCGCGAGCAACTGGTATGATGGGCAACCAATGACCATCGATAATGCAGCTGTCTGCCTCCGTAAAGTTGCAGGTGTCAGGCCCTTGTCCAGGCCAGCTTGTAGAAACTGCAGGATGTCGCGAACCTCCGCTGATGTAGGGTCAGTGACAGAACGCCTGCCAAGACGCCTCGTAGATGCGGGTCGTAGAGGGATGTCTAGCTGCTTGAATGGTGGCCACGACTTCATCTGGCAGGTTGTCCTTTTTCAGGATGACGCGTTCAAATGCCAGACGGCTAATTGCAGCCACTGGGGTTCTGGGTGCGTGACCTCCCCCTGGCGAAGGACGAGCCGCCGTGATGGGATCACCCACGGCTGGGCCACGGAGAGTGCCACTAGGTCGGCGTACCATGGCCGCCGGGGCCAGTTCGGGGCTACCAGGAGCAGATCGGCTTTCTCCGCTAACAGCTTCCGGATGAGACGGGGAATTAGAGGCACTGGTGGAAACGCGTACAGGAGACCCTTGGGCCACCTGCAGCGCAATGCGTCGTGGTCCTCCGCTTGGGGTGTCGGGTAGCGGGACACGAAGCGGGGAAGCTGAGCATTGGCCTGAGTTGCGAAGAGATCCACCACCGGGCTTCCGAAGCGTGAGGTGAGCTCCCGGAACAGTAGTGGGTGGAGCTGCCATTCCGCTTGATCTATTGTCTCTCTGCTGAGCCAGTCCACTCTGACGTTGGATGCCCCCGAGATGTGGTCCGCCCTGATCGAGCGAAGGTGAATCTCTGCCCAGCTGAAGAGATCGGCGGCTTCTCGCATTAGGGTGCGGGACCTTGTGCCCCCCTCTCTGTTGACGTGTGCCTTGGCCGAGATGTTGTCGGTCAGTATCAGGACGTGGTGTCCTCGCACCGTCGATTGGAACTCCCGAAGGGCCAGTTTGATCGCCCGAAGTTCTAGCAGGTTGATGCTGCATTGACTCTCCCGCCGGGACCACTGCCCTTGTGCCACCAGGTTGTGGAGGTGGGCTCCCCAGCCTCGAAGACTCGCGTCGGTGGTGATGATCAGACGCTCCGGCTCTAGGAAGCTGGACCCCTTGAGGAGTGAGGGCGATGTCCACCACCTGAGGGACAGGCGGACCTGAGGGGTGAGGAGTACTGTCCGATTGGAGTTGGCCCTGCCTTCCCGCTGAAATGGGAGTAAAACCCACTGCAGAGGTCTCGAATGTCTGCGTGCCCACGGAACGATGCCGAAGCAGGATACCATCTTTCCGAGTAGGCACGACAGGTGGATCAGGGCCACTCTCCTCTTCGACAGGATCTGCTGTATCAGAGCGCGGATGCTGTGGACTCTGTCCGGCGAGAGGTAGACCAGGCTGCTGGCTGAGTCTATCAGGGCCCCCAGATGAAGAAGTCTGGTGGTGGGCTGCAGATGACTCTTTTCGAAGTTTATGGTGAAGCCATGGTCCTGGAAGACTTGCAGGACCCTCTTCATGTCCTCGGTGGCCTGATCTCGAATGGAGGACAGGATCAGAATGTCGTCCATATAGCAGAGCAACCTGATCAGGATGGTTCGAAGCCTGGCCGCTACCACCGCCACCAATTTGGTAAAGGTGCGGGGGGCTGACGAGAGTCCGAAAGGCATCGCCCGGTATTGGTAATGTGTTCCCGCGAATTCGAATCTCAGGAACTGCCTGTGGTCCGGGTGAATGGGCACGTGAAGATAGGCTTCCTTGAGGTCGACTGATTGGAGCAAGTCGCCCTGTCTCACCCCCGCTAGGATGGACTTGAGGGAGTGCATTTTGAAACTGTGGTATTGAACCGACAGGTTTAGCCTCTTTAGGTTTAGTATGCCCCTGCAGCCCCCGGAGTTCTTGGGTACTAGGAAGAGAGTTGAGTAGAACCCGGAGCCCCTCTGGGCGTGCGGCACTGCTTCGATGGCTTTGACTTCCAGGAGGTGTTCTATCTCCTGCGCCATCAAGTTCCGCTGCTCTGCAGAGTGGGGCATTGGACAGCGGACAAAACGATGGGGTGGCTGACCGGAAAATTCGATAGAGAGACCCGAACCAATTGTATGCTTTACCCAGGAGTCCGAGGTTGATTTGGCCCATTGCTGGAGGAAGTGAATGAGCCTTCCCCCTATGGGGCCTACGAGCCTGGAGTCACTTCCCTCGTTTGGCTGGTTTCAGCCCGGCACCTCGGAAGTTGCGTCTTGGCTGCTGGTTTCGCCCTCGGTCTCGGAACTGCTGCCGGTCCTGGAACCTGTCTCCCCCTTGATAGTGGGGACGGTGAGCAGAGGACCCCCTGGGTCCCATGCTGGCACGAAAGGGCTGTTGTAGCGGATAAGGAGTGTAGCGGCGTTCCTGGTGCCGGTAGGTCGATGGGAGGATCTTCCTCTTGTCTTTCCCCTCCACTAGCAACGGTTCCAGCGTGGCGCCAAAGAGCTCTGGGGCTTTGTAAGGTGCAGTCACCAATTTCCATTTTGCCTTGACATCGGCCTTCCAGGGCCGGAGCCAGAAGAGTCTTCTAGCCGAAAGAGTTGAGGCTAGAGACCTCGAGGCAAATTTGGCTGCATTTAGAGAACTGTCTGCTGAGTATTCAGTGGCGGCTATTATCTTGTTTATATCTTGCTGGAGCCTGGTGTCCTCCGGGGGTAGCCTGTCCTGCAGGTGCCGGAGCCAGATAAGCGATGCACGGTTGAAGAAGGACGTTGCCGTTGCGGCTGATTGCCCAGCCTGCCGCCTGATGTGCCTTTCGGAAGGCCCCCTCCATCCTCTTCTCCTCTGCCTTGAGAGAGTCAAGAGGGTCAGTGGTGATCAAGGCACCAGAGGACAATGCTGCCACAGGTTGATTGACGGTAGGGAGTGCTAGGAGGTCCTCTAGCTCTGGGGCTGCGCAGTAGAGCTTCCTGTCCAGGTTGCTGGGTGTGGCCAGGGAAGCTGGTTGTCCCCAGGGGTTCTGTATGACCTCCGCAAATAGCTGAGGGCACGGGATGAAATCCCTCTGCGGCTTTGAAGGGTTGAAAAGGGCGTCGTGCGGCCCCGCTGCCGGTGGGGTGGCGGTTGCGACGTCTCCTGGTACTCCGAGGTTAGTTGTAAGTCGGGCCTTGTGGAGCAGTGACTTGAACAAGGCCGGGCGGAAGAGGCCTGTAAATGCCGGGGTGTCAGGCACTAGGCCTTCATCCTCTGATAGCTCCATCTCTTCAGGCCCCTCCTCCGCTTGATCTGATTCCTCCGAAGAGGAGTCCTGACCTCGTCTGGGGAGAGGCTGGGATTGGGGTTAGTGTCGCCGCGATTGGCTTGGGACGGCTTGGCCTGGGGCCTGAGCCGACTGCTACAGGGTTGCGCTGAAGAAGGAGGAGAGTGCGGCTGAAAACATGGTCTGGAAGTCCAATGGGGAAGCCGCCCCGGGCCCCCCTTGGAGGTGCGGGTCAGCGCTTGGTGCCGGACTAGCTGCTTCCCTGGCCCGATGATGTTGTGCAGGGAGGAGGGTCGATGAGGCCTCCGCTGCCAGTCCTGTGCCTGTTTCCGGGCGAGGTGTGCTGCGGCCAGACCTGGGCACATCTGGAGTTCTTGGGGTCACTGCAATGTCAGATACAGATGAGATCCCCAACTCCATCCCTCTAGGAGAAGCACGCCTTGGGTCCAGGGTTGCGGGCTCTCTGGATGGTGTCCAGCCACTGCCCTCTGAGCCTTCTCCCACTGTCTCTCGAGAGCGTTGTGCCTCCTTAACGCATCTCTGTCCTGGAAAGGCAAGGCCCCCTCCGAAGCAGCTCTGCTGGTGGCGCTTGTATGCCTCTTTTTGGATTTCTTCTTGCCCCCTTTACTGCTTTTGTGAGGGGGGCTAAGCTCCAATTCCATATCCGAGGAAGGAGGGGAGTGTGGCATGGTTGATGCTTGAAAGCGCTGGGCAGACCCCCTGATGCTGTACTCCGCCACCAGAGGGCAGCTCTCTCCAGGAAAATGCAACACGTGCAAAATCTTCCCCTCAGGTGGTAGAGGGGGAAGATGCTCAGCCCCCCCTTTTCAGGCGTGGGGGGGTCTGCAGCCGGCCCGCTGGGTCCTGGAAGAGCCGGCTGGAGAGTCTGTCCAAAATGGCGGCCCGCAGGTCCACCAATATGGTGCTGGCACGTGGCTCTGCTGTGCCTGACTCTGGCAGGGTCTTAGACTGGCGGCCCGAGAGTCCAACCAGATGCCGTGCTAATCCCCTGCGCAGTGGAAGGCTGCTGAGGCGTCTGGTGCTTTCCCCTCTCTTGCGCTAGCGCCAGCAGATGGATAATGGCGGCGGCTCGATCGGCGTTGCGTGGGCGGTCTGGGTTTTCAAATCCGCCGCCCAGCTGATGAGCGTGACGCCGCCCGCAGTCCTCTCCCTCTCGTTCCGATCGCTGCTTCGAGGGTGAGGGAATCCGATGCCGCCGGCCAGCTGGAGGGGCGCGCAGGGCTAGCGGGCGCGCCGCACGTGGGGAGAAGGATCCGGGATGATAAGGAGCCAGCCGATAAGATTCGGGCTGCAAGGCTGCGCTCCCCCCCACCAGCTGGTAAAAAGTGCCTCACGCCGGAGCGGCAGGCACAGGCAAAAAAAGGCGCGAAAAACCAACTATTCAAAATGAAAGTAACAAACTCCTAGACGCGTAAGAGGAGAGCCGATACACTAAGGAATTTAAAGAAATATAAGAAAGGAGGGAGCAGGTCCCCACAGAGGCACAATACCTGGAAACCTGTGGAGCTCCCAAAATCACTTCAGTAGTTGCCAGCAACTGAGTGAAGACTGGGGATCATGGGAACAGAGGCGTGGCTTGGGGGCCGGAAAGGGGAAGAGCCTTTTGTTTTTCACTCAGTTGTTGCCAAATACTGAAGGATTAACCCATTCTTGGATAGTGGGAGCAGCACACAGGAAAACTAGAAACAAACGGGAATAGAATCCCTGGCCAACTTCCCCTAGGGGAACACGTTGAACAGCCCTAATCTCCAAAAGATGTTGAATAGCCTCATCTAGCAGAACCCTCTTGGACCTGACATGAGAGACAGGGCACCTGACAAACAAGTCAGGAGGAACCGAAGAAAACTCAAGGGTCAACCCAAACCTAATAGTACGTCTAATCCAGGGGTCTGAAACTGAACAATCCCATTGGTCAGCAAAAAATGCTAACCTACCTCCAATTAAGGAGTCAGAGATAGGTAAAGGAGAACTAACGGGACCTGCGAAAGGGACGCCCCCTACCCCCCCTGAAGGGTCTGCAGGGAGGGAAACGGGACCCCTGCCTGACCTGGAAATCCTGATGTTGTCCGCCCCTGGGCTGAGAGTACCGCTGAGGCCTGGACTGGAAGGAAGAGAAGTCGGAGCGAAAGGAATGGCTTCGAAAGGGACCCTGCTGACGAGGATCAGAACTTCTCGATAAGGCGGGCAGAATCTTGCGATGATCCTTCGTCTCGATGAGGAGTGGGTCCAAGGCTGGGCCGAAGAGATAGTTCCCCGAGAAAGGAGCTGATGCCAGTCTCCACTTGTTCCGAACATCTGCCTGCCACTGACGAAGCCACAGGAGCCTACAAGAAGTGACTGAAGCCCCGATAGCCTTAGCTGAAAACCTTGCCGCATTCAGAGTAGCATCAGCAGAGAACTCAACAGCAGCTAGGATCTTGTTGATATCCTGGTGAGATCGCATATCAGAAGGAGGCAGCCTTTCCTGTAGTTGGCGAAGCCAAAGGATGGAAGCCCTGTTAAAAAAGGAAGCTGCCGAGGAGGCCTGAATGGACCAAGCTGATGCCTGGTGGTCCTTGACCAAGGAGCGTTCAAACTTCTTATCTTCAGGGCGCAGGAATTCCTCTGACGGACCAGTAAGAGGAGATGCAGAAGAGAGAGCGACGACGGGAGCATCTACAGAAGGAACTTGAAGAATATTAGCAAAATCAGATGCCATATTATAAAATCTTTTATCTAGACCATTGCGAACCGGGCCAGAACTAGGAGAAGACCACTGTCTTTGAACGACATCAGAAAACAGCTTGGGAGCTGGAACGACCTCTGCATGAATGGAAGGTTCCTGAAATAATAATGATGAAGAGGGATGCTGAGAAGAGGATGTAGAAGCCCTTGAGAGGAAGGAGTAGAAGAAATTCCCAGGCCAGTAACATTTTGAACTTTAAATAGAAGGGATCTGAATAATTGAGGCTTGAAAAGACCAATGAAGGAAGGCTGGTCTGGTTCTAGACCTTCATCATCTGAGAGATCTTGATCAGGAGCAATTTCCCCCTCAGACAGGGAACCTTGACATGCATTTTCCGGGAAATCCACCCTTTCTTCACATTGCACAGGATCAGCAACAGCCTGGACCCTCACAGAACGGCTCTGCTGACTCACATAACTGGAGGCCTCAGAAGAGGCCCTTTGCTGAAGGCCTTCAGCAATACCCTGCCTAATTGAAACAGAAATAAGTTCAGATAGGGCAGGAGTTAAATTTACAGGAGCCTCAGACCCCTGAATGCAGGATTGGGCTTGAGCCTCAGGAAATTCTTGCCTGGGGGGGGGGGGGGGGGGGGGGCTGAATAGAAACAATTGGAGATAGAGGCCTAGCAGCAGGAAAAACTGAAGAAGCATCAACAAATACATTCTACCCAGAGTAGACTGATCAGGAGAAAAATCATGTTCAATTTGAATTTGGGAAGAAGGAACAGCCACATTGGAAGTGGGGAGGGCAGAAGATTTAGAAGGCCCCACAGAAGGAGATGAAACTCTAGAGGCCTCTGAAGCAGCTTTTTGAAAGGCCTTTTCCATGGCCTTATGCCTCCTGGTCTCTTCTCTTGATGATGCAACAAAATTAGTACTCTTGGAGTGATTAGATCTAGTAGAAATTCTGGCTGCCTTGGGAGGAACAGAATCCCCTGAGGAACTTTCTTTAGGATCAGAAGAATGGCCCCTTTTTCCTTTGCTTTTGGATTTATTGCTCCTAGCATCAGCCATGACAAAGCAGAAATTTACTTTTGCAGCTCAGAATAAATGCAAAGGATAGAAATCACCCTTAAATGCACCCACAGGGGATAATTGGTTCAGGTAACTCACTGCGCCAGGAGAGAAGCAGAGTAGAATCCAGGAGCCAGGAAGATTACTCAGGAGGCAGGAAAAGGCCACTAGCCAAAGGGCTTAACAGCGTGGCAAAATTGGGCGTGGAAAGGCCTTCGAGCCAGAAATAGCAGCCAGAATTTTCCCACAGCAGCTGGAGGCAGGGAAACCTCTCCAAAAGCCTCCAAAATCCTTTGAAAGAGCTGCAAATAGGAGGAGCATTTCTAGCACTCCCCAGCAGATTCCAATAAAGTTTTTGAAGAAAACGCCAGCAATTTGAGCAGAAAAGAGCAAACTAAGTAGAAATAAGCCAGCAATGGCCAAATAACTCCCCCACAAAGAATTAATGAGAGAGAACTAACAGATACGACTGTCCTCTACCGGACTGAGTCAAAAAACTGGATACAGGAAGAGGCGGGGCTTCTTTTGTTGGTGGACTCGGTCCTAGAGCTACTGGCTTGGTTGTAACCCTTTAGTGACCGGCGTTTCCTCCGTGACTGAGAATGCCACATCAGCTTATAACAAAAACTGAATGTAAACCCAGGAAAGAGAGGGAAGGAACAAGGCTTACATATGTAAATAGGAAACTTAATGTTTAGAATAGAATAGAATAGAATAGAATAGAATAGAATAGAATAGAATAGAATAGAATAGAATAGAATAGAATAGAATAACAGAGTTGAAAGGGACCTTGGAGGTCTTCTAGTCCAACCCCCTGCTTAGGCAGGAAACCCTACGCCACTTCAGACAAATGGTTATCCAACATCTTCTTAAAAACTTCCAGTGTTGGAGCATTCACAACTTCTGGAGGCAAGTCTTTTCACTGATTAATTGTTTTAACTGTCAGGAAATTTCTCCTTAATTCTAAGTTGCTTCTCTTCTTGATTAGTTTCTATCTGTTGCTTCTTGTCCTACCCTCAGGTGCTTTGGAGAATAGCTTGACTCCCTCTTCTTTGTGGCAGCCCCTGAGATATTGTCTCCCTAGTCCTTCTTTTCATCAAACTAGCCATGTCCAATTAGAAAAGGCAAGTTCCAGAAGATGGATAAGATTGCTTTTCTTCTTAAATAACTGTGCAGTGAGGATTAATTCAGATCCAGGATCATAAATCCTAAGAAGAGAATTACCATCTTTGTCTATTAAAATCAGCCTCCTCTCTCCAAGACTAATTTATTTGCTTTTTCCGATGAACATTAAGCTAGTAGGATTCTGTCCTGTTTCTTTACAGTGAAGGTCCTAGCAACAAGGACTAGGTCTCATATACTTTCAGCAAAAGAAAGCTTTGACTCGGGAGAGGCAGATTTACCGAAGGGCACCCAATGATGCAGCTTCTTTGGTGCCAAGAAATAAATTTGAATCCATGGATATCTACCATCACCATATATCATTCCTTTACACTGAATCTCAGAAGTACGCACTGGCTCCAACCAACTAACCAACCAACCAACAATATGAAAGTAACCTAATACAAATTGTATCTAATCCATAAAATCCATAGTGTACAGTAAACTCCCACACTCCAAACTGGTAGCTATCTCAATTTCCAACCCAACCACTCATCTTTACAGGCTACATCCATCCTCCAGTTTGCTGGAGGCTTGGCTTCAAGGTGCAAACAAATTGCAAAAAAATCACCTACACCCACAAACTGTTTGTGAAAGAGGTGGCACCTGAAACCTGGCTGGGCAAGGGCAACAAAGTTGCTTTATTTGAAATATCTCCAGCTGAGTTTTGTATCTTTCAGCAAGATCAGCACCTACGAATTGCAAGGCAGTGGATAGGGGACTGTTTGGATTATCTTCTGCTACTTGCAATCTGAATCCATGTCTGCTTCTGACTGTCGTAAGAGGCACATTTGCACAGTACAAATAATCTCTAACCTCTGGATAAATGGGTGGCCAAGCGTCACGACATGCAAGTTAGTGAGATCATCAAAGTGTATAGTGTCAAATTTTCTTTTTTTCCCACCAAAATCCAGCAAGAAATCATGTAGCATTTTTGAAGAATTTGCCATCTGAATTCAGCTGCACAACTTTCTAAAGGACACAAAAAGAAGGTTTGGGGATGCTGCAAGTTGCCCCTCCTGAGAGATCATCAGATACAAGTGCTTCCCACTTCCTTACAGAATGCGCCAGATGGTATTGTATGCCTCTCTACCAGACTTCGCTATGCTCAGCAATCTAATGCTAGTTCCAAATGGACCAAAATGATCTAGATCAGCTACTCCTGGGATGCTGGCTTATGATTACCCAAAATCATGTTGGTACCGGAGGCCGGTGGCAGAGTATATCCAAGAGTTTCGTGAACTGGCACCCTATATGACAGGCTGGTCAGAAATGGCTCTTTTGGAGAGTTTCAAAGATGGATTGAATGAAGAGATATATCGAGACTGCAGGAGCATGGGGGTCCCCGATGATTTGGATAGATGGTACATAGTAGCTGAGGATCTGGAGATCGAGCTGAAATGGAGCGAACTCCGAGGAAGGCGGATGGGGGACCAGTCATCCTCTTTCTACCATAAGGGGGCGCCCAAGATGACTGGCAGGAAGACCGAATCCAAACCCAAGTCAAAGCCCTTCACCTGTTTCAAATGTGGGAAGGAGGGTCACCGAGCGGCCGAATGTTTCTCCAAACCACCGCCAAAAGCCACCGGGGCCGGCCAAAAGAAAGGCGATAAAATACCCGCCAAAACCTGCGGCACCGCCCTGAAAGGAGAAGTCGTTGAGTTCGCTCCCCGGAACCCGGGTGAGCTGGGAACTCCGACCAACGATGACGACAGCGAGACGGACTCCGACTCCGACACCGACGAACAGGTGAGTCACACGGAAGAACCCTTACTCATCCCCGTAGAAGTAAGGGTGCCCTCCACAGGAACTCACGCGCAATTGTTAGCCCTGTTGGACTCAGGGTGCACTAGGTGCATAATTAGCCCCAAAGTAGTGGAGGAAATGGGACTGAGACTGAAAACTTTAAAAAGACCCATTGCATTTTGTCAATTAGACGGGTCGATTGCAGGAGGGGGCCCAGCTAGTTTTATGACCGAACCCCTTGAACTGCAGTTGGGGAATCATGTAGAGAAGCTCAGCTTTATTGTAGCACCTGGAATGGAAAGGCCCCTCATTCTAGGACTGCCCTGGCTTCGTAAATGGAATCCACGAGTAAATTGGAAGACGGGGGTCCTGCGCATCCATACGGCAGAACCGACTCCGGAAAAGAAAGGCTCCCCCCCAAGGGACGACATAAGGCCAGAAAGGGTGGCAGTAGCCATTAACTATATTGAGGGAGAAGAAAAAATTCCTAAATAATATTGGGACCTCAAGGAAGTGTTTAGCGAAAAAGCATCAGATGCCCTGCCTCCCCACAGGGCCACTGACTGCACCATTGAAATACTCCCTGGGGTGAAGCTTCCCAAACCAAAAATTTACCCCATGACACCTCGAGAATTGGGGGAGTTGCGGAATTTTATCGATAAAAACTTAGAACGTGGATTCATCGAACGAGCCAAACCCAAGGTGGCAGCACCAGTAATGTTCTGCGAAAAGAAAGATGGATCCTTCAGATTAGTAGTTGATTATAGAAACATGAACGCCATTTGTGTAGAAAATGTCTATCCCCTCCCACTCATGAAGGACATGTTAGCCCATTTAGGGAAGGGAAATTTTTTTACCAAACTTGATTTAAGAGAGGCATACTACCGAGTGAGAATAAAAGAGGGAGATGAATGGAAGACAGCATTTAATTGCCCACTGGGATGTTTCCAGTTTAGAGTACTCCCTTTTGGACTACAGAGAGCCCCGGCTGTATTCATGCAGTTGATCAACGAAGTGTTGCATGAGCACCTATATAAGGGGGTGTTGGTCTATATGGACGATATTCTAATTTATTCTGACAACATGGCCGACCATGTACAACTGGTTCGAGCGGTCTTGAATAAACTCAGAGCAGCTGAACTCTATGCCAAACTTTCTAAATGTGAGTTCCACCAAGACAAAATCGACTATCTTGGATATCGCATATTGCATGAGGGAATAGAGATGGACCAGGAAAAGGTCCGGGCAGTGATGGAATGGGCCGCACCACGCACCCGTAAACAATTACAGAGTTTCTTAGGGTTTGCAAATTTTTATAGACAATTTATCCCCTCTTTCGCGAAAATCGCACTGCCAATTACAGACTTGCTAAAAACCAAAGGGGAAGTAAAACCCAAACCCTCGAAACCACTAAAATGGACTATGGAATGTCAAGCTGCTTTCGAGAAACTGAAACGACTGTTTGCAGCTGAACCGGTCCTCAAACACCCCGACATGGAACAACCTTTTGTAGTACAAGCTGATGCTAGCAACGTTGCTGTAGGAGCAATACTCTTGCAAAAGAATGAGAACGGGATATTACAACCCTGTGCTTACACGTCCCGTAAACTATTAGACACGGAAAGGAGATGGGCCATATGGGAGAAAGAAGCGTTTGCAGTTAGATGGGCGCTGTTAACATGGAGACAATTTTTAGAAGGGGCGAAACACCCTTTCGAGGTGTGGACTGATCATAAGAATCTAGAAGCACTAAAAACACCACGCAAACTATCACCAAAACAGGCTCGCTGGGCCCAACACTTCAAGTGGTTCAATTTCACTTTATGTTACCTTCCTGGTGGGAAAAACTTCATGGCGGACGCACTTTCCAGATTGCCACAGTACAACAGCATCAAGAAGGAAGTGGTTCAACCAATGATCCCATTGACACAATTAGCAACACCTGTCACTACCAGAGCTCAGCGTAAAACCGAACCAGAACTTTCGGGAGACTTACTTGAAAAATTGTGAGAAGCTCTAAAAACCGACGAGTGGTTTAAGAATCACTCGAATGAATGCACACTTCGTGACGGACTAGCTTGGGTGGGATCGAAGTTGTATGTTCCAGCCACTTTAAGGACAATCGTATTAACATATGCTCATGATGCTAAGGCCGCAGGACACTTTGCGTTTGTCAAGACTCTGCATCTTGTTAAGAGACAATTTTGGTGGCCTGCACTTAAAAAGGACATAGAGGCATATGTAGCTAGCTGTCCAGTATGTGCCTCGGCTAAAAGACCTCCAGGAAAATCCCCTGGATTATTGCAAAGTGTGGCTAGACCGAACGCCCCATGGAAGGAAATATCTATGGATTTTATTGTGGATTTACCAGATAGTGAGGGCTGCACTGTCATTTGGGTAGTAACTGATTTGTTTTCCAAACAAGTACATTTCATCCCTTGCTCAAAGATCCCTTCAGCAAAAACCCTCGCAAAACTGTTTATTCGGCAAATTTACCGACTACATGGATCTCCGAAAAGAATAATTTCTGACAGGGGGGTGCAATTTACTTCTAGTTTCTGGAAGGAGTTTTTGAAATTGATAGGTTCAGCACAGGGGTTAAGTTCCAGTCACCACCCTCAGACAAATGGGGCCTGTGAAAAAACCAATGGGGTACTTGAGCAATACCTGAGGTGTTACGTAAATTACCAGCAAGACAATTGGGTAGACTTGTTGCCATTTGCAGAAATGGCATATAACAATTCTGTACACAGTAGCACCGGATTCACCCCTTTTAAGGTTGCATCGGGCCAGGATTTTGTACCCATTCCCGAGTTACCACAAGATGATCCTCAAAATCCTTCCTTGATGGATTGGATTGAACAGCTAAAGAGCACATGGGCAGTGACTCGGAAGGCATTAGATGAGGCACACCGGGCTCATAAGGCCCAAGCCGATAAGAAAAGGTCCCCAGCTCACAAGTATAAAGTGGGTGATAAAGTCTATTTGTCGACCAAATACTTACAGACTACCCAGAAGTCCAAAAAGCTGGGGCCTAAGTATGTGGGACCATTTCATGTGATTAGGTTGATTAATCCAGTAACAGTTGAATTGGAATTGCCAAAAACCTTGAGACGAATACATCCTGTATTTCATGTTAGTTTATTGAAACCTGAACACTCATCTCCTTTAAGGGCTGATCAAAGCACCCCTCCAGTTCCCATTCTCATAGAAGGGGAGCAACATTTTGAAGTTAAAGAAATTTTGGACTCTAGAAAACACCATGGTAAAGTCCAACAACTGATTGCCTGGAAACATTTTCCTTTATCGCAGGCTGAATGGGTGAATAAACAAGATGTCCGAGCTCGCAAGAAAGTACAGCAATTCTATACCAAATACCCAGATAAACCATAATTATTGTATATATTCTGTTTCTCTCTCTTTTCTTTCCCTTTACTTAGGAATAACATCTCTTCTGCAAGGGGGGCCGAATGTCAGCCTCAGCTTTTCCTGCTTCAGCTGCCATAAGAAACGGGGGAGGGATTAGTTATGGAGCAAAGGGGGGGAAGGAGCAGGAGATGGTTTTTTTTTCTTTCCTGGTAGGATGTGTCTTCATGAGAAAACGAAACTGGATCTTCAAAAAGAGACGGCTGACCAACTGCCCTACATTCCTGATGAATGACGCTGCCAGACGTGTTGCCACCTGACCTTTGGAAGACCTTTGGATTGGCTGATGATTTATGAACACGAGGGGGGGAGAAGCTTAGTAGATGCATTTCGCGCGTTTTGCTCACTTCCAGCTTTACCTGGGTTGCTATCATTTCATATTCAGTAAAAGTACTAAATTCTTCAAAATGCTTGAGTTTGGGGGTTTCTTTCCTGGATACTGAAGGAAGCATACCTGACACCACCTAAGATAAAGTCACACTTCTTGAGGGGGGCTTGGGATCGTATTTCAGTTTAAAATAATGTGTTTTCCTCACATGATGAACTTTGTAAACTGCACTGCCTAAACTCAAGTCAACCTGCTAGTTGTAGCTTTTAGCTTGATCCAAATTCACCTGAAAAGCCATCTTGCTCTTTCAGATGTATTTAATCAGAAAAGCAAGCATATGTTCTTATCCCAAAAGGCCATTGTTAGGGGTTTCTTTTGCATAATATGGAGGATGGGAATGAGGATGTGAAGGCAGCAATATAGAGTGGCAAAGATGGCTCAGAGTTCTGATTATGAATAGTCCAAACACATCTAAAAAGCATCCGGTGGAAGAAAGTTGGACTATGAGATTAACCCCCAAAATTAGCATATAGAATGTGATAAAGGATACAGATAACTCAGCCTAAAGATCAAAAAGCAGCCAATAACTATTTTCTACAGAACGTATCCCTGTTTTCCCCTTTTGCCACCGATGCAGCAGGATCTTAGCAAAATCCTTTCATCTCCTCTTCCTCATGTGCAAAATTTCAGTAATCAGAACACTGTTAAACTTCTCCCAGTTTAAAAGGATTGCTCTGCTCTCTTTTGCTTCCTTAGAGGTTAAGTATTCTTTCTAGAACCAAGAGTACAAATCTGCTCTGTGTCTTTAGAAATGAAGCAGCATACTGGGAGTCCTCGACTTACAACCGTTCATTTAGTGACCGTTTAAAGTTATAACAGCACTGAAAAAATGATTTATGACCGTTTTTGACACTCACAACTGTTATAGCATCCCCATGGTCACCTGATGAAAATTCAGACACTTGGCAACTGAATGGCATTGGTTGGGAAATATGGAACCTACAATCCAACACAATGAAGAATGCCAAGACAAATGAATGCTGGCTTAGGTACTAATGACTTCCTGATTTCTAGGCACAAAGCAATAATTGTTCCATATGGGGGAGGTGGGGGAAACAATTTAACTTCCATGGGGAGGTTTAAGAAAATGTCATTCTGTCTAGTGAACCATTTGAAAGACATTTTGGAAGAAATCTTGCAGCAAGATAATCTATGGATTTAGGACCCTATTTTTCCTGGATCATAAGCAAAAGCAAAAGCTGCAGTCATTTCGTTCTCCCACACAAAAGTTTCCTGCTCACATAAATTATAATTATTTATATTATATAACACACTGTGGGGCAATTTGAAATAATTGTTCAGAATAACACTGGGCTAATGATTTGGTTTAGTGTATTGTATTGCTTCTTATATTATGATTTGTTCTCAGGGAGTTCTTTTTTATTTTCATAAAAACCCTACAAGGTAAGTTAGATAGAAAGAAATTCCCTGGTGCAAAGTAAGCTACAGAACTCCATAGTGGTAGCTGTTGAGGGCAGCTCCTGGCTTCCTCAGCATTTTGTCTTCTGCAGCATGCAGGTTACCTTGCATGCAGTACAGATAGTCCTTGACTTACAACAGTTCATTTAGTGACTGTTCAAAGTCACAATGGCATTGAAAAAGGGACTTATGACCGTTTTTCACCCTTATGACCATTGCTGCATCCCCATGGTCATGTGATCAAAATTTGGATGCCTGGAAACTGGCTCGTATTTATGACGGTTGCAGTATCCTGGGGTCATGTGATCCTCTTTTGGGACCTTCTGACAAGCAAAGTCAATGGGGAAGCCATTGCGTTGTTAACTTAAAAATCTGCAGTGGTTCCTGTGGCAAGAAAAGTCAGAAAATGGGCAAATTGACCTTAGCAACATAAATTTTGGGCTCAATTGTGGTAGTAAGTCAAGGACTACCTGTATGATGTGACCAGTATTACGGACCATCATCAGACCAGATCTTCCGTAATATTGACAGCCAACACAAAGCTTCAGCATTAGGCACGATAGCCAGTCTGGTTTTGTGATTAAGGCACCAGCTTACAAACTGGAAGACTATGAGTTCTAGTCCTGCCTTACAACAAAGCCAGCTGGGTGAGCTTGGGCCAGTCACTCTCTCCCAGCCTTAGGAAACTGGTGAAAAATCTTGCCAGGAAAACTGCAGGGACCAGGTCAAGAGCCCTAGTAGCTCAGCAGACTAAAAGCATTGTGGTTAACACCAGCTGTCTGCAATTACTGTAAGTTTGAATCTCACCAGGCTCAAGGTTGACTCAGCCTTCCATCCTTTCTAAGGTAGGTTAAATGAGGACCCAGTTTGTGGGGGCAATAAGCTGACTTTGTATAACGCATTGTAAGCCGCCCTGAGTCTCCGGAGTCGCCGGAGAAGGGCAGCATATAAATCAAATAAAAAAAAAGAGGTCATCAAGAGTCAAAAATTGTCTTGAAGGCACAAAAGAAAAATGATATAACTACCCTTCAGAGCAACACATTTTGCTTGCTGAGTTTGAGTTTTAAACTTCCACTGCAAATGTCTTCAAA
Source organism: Arizona elegans (assembly GCA_022577455.1). NCBI lineage: Eukaryota > Metazoa > Chordata > Lepidosauria > Squamata > Colubridae > Arizona > Arizona elegans. Next base: position 102,884,888 of record JAKOOJ010000002.1, on the reverse strand, counting down.
TGCCTTGCCTTAGAGAGCTCTCATTGCTCAGCAGACAAATCAGGCCATCTACGGCCTATGCTTGGGGAAGAGACACTCAACCAGCAAGCTGTTTTTTGAACAAATGTTCTGTATTAATTATTTTTATTTTCACATGAAATGCACATAAGAGAGACTTGGCAACCTACTCTTTCCGTTGCCTCTGCATAGATTTTGCCTTAAAAATGTTTTGCCATCGTCAACTTTTGCCAGAGTGGAATATTTCCAGCTCCTACTTATGAGGCATCCCAAACAGTGAAGAAATTCTCAAATGGACTCTTTTAAAACAAAAACAAGGAAACTGTCTCCACTGTTAGGGATGAAACGGGATCAGAAAGAAAACAAAATTGTGACTACAAGCAAAAATAGTGTGTGGTGTGGAACGTGACTACTTCAAGAGCCAAGAATTTCCTGAACATAGCCAAGGAATAAGTTTAAGATGTTAAATCAGAATCTTGACGGTCCTATTGCTGGCAAGGAAAATCCTTTAAAGGAAGGCAATTGAATATACATGTTCAATTTTACTTTTCAATGTATGTCTCATTTATTTCCTCTCCCAAGCTAGTATTCTTTCCAAAAGTGCAGAAGACACAGATTTATATGCACAACTTTTTTTTAATGTTATCTAAAAGTTGTTTAGATCACTTGAGTTTGCTATAGTAGTGAGATCTAAACCTCATCTAACAGGGATGATATACTGTGCTACAGTATATCAGATTCCATGAGTGTTTCCTCTCCAGAGGTTAATGTCAGATCAAAAAACATATAAAAAAAGAAATATGTTTATTCCTTAATCACCCTGGCTCCAAAAACATGTGATGCTTTTTTCCATACATTTGTTTCATTTCTGTTTTCATCCCAGGCATATTGTATCATTATAGCCTCTTACAGCTGCACATAGCAGCATATTCCAGAGAGTAAGTACAGTATCACATGGGGGGAAAAAAAGCTTTCTTCCTCATTTCCACCACAAAACATACTTGCTATACTTTGGCAGTAATGTGGCACACTTACATTTGGGCAATTTTCCACTCTACCTGTGGAGCTGAGAGTTCTAAACAAAGATGCATCCTAAATATAGCAATATATTTATATATACTCTCTAGCAATCCCTCCTCAGTTTTGGAACTAAAAGAAAATCTGGCTAGCAGCTCAAATAAGTTAGTGTTTTAGACAGACAGGGATAGGAACTGGACTTTATCCTGGAGGCCAACAATTTTTTATAGCAAGGAACCACACTTTTTTTTCTTAACCCATTTAGTTTAGACTCTCCGTTTTATCTATATAAGCAAGAAAAAATGTGGCACTGAAACTCAGGAATCTGCCTTGGACCAAACTTGTACACCCCAGGTTGAAACTGAATCGAATGCTGGCTTCTGTGACAAATGGACATGCTAGAAGCATTTATGAAGTGTATGAATGACTTGGCTAATGTTGGTTTTACAGCAGCACACTATAAACCTGTCCAAATTCCCCAGCCATTTTCAGGTTTAATCTTATAATCTGGTTTGAGCATTAATATTCAGATCTACTTCTTCAGCACAATGGAGGACACAGTTCACAACAGAAACGGCCTAAACCCTTATAGCAAAAGGAAAGGGACATTTATTATCACACCTTATCAACAGTCATAAGTGCTGTTGGGTCAGGTGAGGTGGCTGAGGCTTCCCAGGGCAGTTGCAGTTTTGTGCTGTGCTATAGCACTCTCCCAATTCAGGTGCACCCTGTGCCATGTCTCCCAGAGCCTCCCACATCCTCCTGTGGCACCTCCATATTCCTTATTTGTGGCTCCCTCTGCTTAACAATCTGTGATCCTCAATTAATGATGGCAAGCAGGAGTGCCAGGATTGAGGCTGCTAAGTGCTGCGGTCATGTGATGTCTCACTTACCGACCAAAATTCCACTTTCAGTTATGGTTGTAAATTGGGGACTGTAGCTAGCAAAAGGATTCAGACTGTCCTATCTACAGTGATAACTTAGCAAAATAAATCTCCGTGTTTTGGGGAGATAATTTTGACATGGACATGCCCAAAGTAATAATATAGAAATAAAGATAATAATAAAACAAGGAAGAGCAAGGAAACACTGGAAATAATATATCAGCAAATAACAGCCATAACCAAGAAGATCAACAGATATTAGGCTTAAATAGCAAATTATAGACTCTCTAATTTTAATCCAATCAAAAATGTTTCTACCAATCCATCAATGGAAAGACTGCAGTAAATCAGTCAACACCTGATAAAGAAGAAACAGTGCCATTCTGGGTGCAGATATGGACAACCTAAAGAAATATTCCAAGAACATACCTTGGCTAAAAGAGATAGGTAAGTAAAAAAAGAAAGTGAAATGAAATAATTTATAGTAACAGCAGAAATGGTAGACCAAAGAGCAAGGAATATTAGGAATATTAGGAAGGACAGTGAAGCAGATGCACAAAAGCTAGTATACCAGGAAGGCTGACTTGAGTACTAGAGAGGCTAAACTTTCCTACAAGAAAAACCAAATGAAGAATAGAAAAGAGACATGGGAAAACATGTCCTACATGCCCAGTACTTTAAAAAATAGCAGCAGATAATAATGAGACTAAGAGCAGGAAAGTTGAAGAGACAGACAGACTAATTCTGGCTGCATAAGGTCAAGGCTTAAGAACAAATGGATACAAAGCCAGAATTAAGACAATAACAAAGAGAAAGTGCCATCTTTGAAAGAAGTTGAAGCAATAGTGGACTTGCTGATTAAACTGCTGCAAGAAGATTGCATAGACTGATTACAAACAACAGCATGAAAAAGTAGCAACAATGGTGTACTGGAAGATCTACAAGAAATACCCTTTGCCTATAAGTAAGAAATGATAGGACAGTCCTAGAAATAGAGAAAGTCCCAGAAAATGAATCAGGTAAAGTGCTCTGGAACTTTAGAATTTAAATAGCCATATTATACCACAGACTTAACAATTATCAGTAAGAAAGTGTAGACAGTGGACATGGCAATACCTGGAGATAGCAGAAAAGAAGAGGAAAAAATGTGGGGGAGGGAATACAAAATATAAGGATTTGCAAATAGAAGTAAAATGATTGAGGCAAAAGAAAACTCAATGGGTTGTTACCAATAGTAACAAGGCACTGAAATATCACCATCAGTCAATTGCAAAAGATAGCTTTACTTAGAACAGCTTACATCCTGCAACAATACCTTTAATGGCATCAAACGTCACCATCAACATGGGAAGGATTCAATAGGTGGATAAAAATGCCAAATCCAGTTTGAGCATCTGGCTGACTGTGCAATGAACCATAAAACAGGGGAAAAGAGAAGGAGAAGAAACCAGGAAGAAAAAGGGGAAAATGAATGGGAACATTCATGATCAAGTGGATTTCTAAGTTTCCAACTTAGAATTCTTGCTCAAGAAGTAGAATCTATTAACATAAGAACAAAACAAATACTTTAATAAATTAAATTAGACAGCAGTTTAAACATTAGACAATCCTCTGCCATATTCACGTTGCAGACCTTGGAACAAAAATATAATGGTTTTGTTTTGATTACACTTCCAGTATACTCTTGAACCTTACTGTCAATAGGATCTATTGACCTAGTATAGAGTTCCAAGAGATTATCTTATTTGCCTGAAAAAAATGAGGGTTTTCCCCCAGCTTTTGCCTGGGAGGAGATTGTCAGGTTTAGTTCAAGAATGATGTAAAACAATCCAGCCAAAGTTCAGTTCCTTATTTACTCATACAACATAGACAAGTTCCAAGCTACAATCCTGTACTCATTCAGAGGTATTAATGAACACAAACACTTATAGCAGCCAGTTTGTTAAAAGGAATACTGATCCATCAAGGGAAACTTTAAAAAAAAAACCCTACCTCTCCTTTTGAATTAGAACAAAAGAAAAATAATTAAACACAGAGATACAAAGGAACAAGAGGCTCATTGCAATCCTAAAGCCGGGGGTAATGAAATAGATTGACACTAAAATGGAAATTCACTGCTGAAGTATAAAAAGGCACCACAGAAGACGCCTGAGGAAAAGGAAGGGGAATATTTGTTCAAGAGATGTAAAAATAGTAACAGTAATAACAGACAATTGGTCATAATTGAAAAAGTAATGAAAATGACAGTTGATGGTAAATGTTCATACAGAATCCATAAAAGAGTAATTATGACAGGATTACACAAATGTACCCATTAATAGAGTCAGTAATAACCGTGAAGATTAGCTTGAAAGCCCTAAGATGTCTGCAGCTCAGAAGCAAAACAGATTTAAATTGTGGTTCTTGTTCTTTTTTAAGCAAAACAGAGACGAAAGGATTGTTCAACTGTGATATTAAATAATGCACAGATGGTTCAGGGCACGCTCACAGAATCCATGCAGTGAGAAGAGGACTGCACATGTCTTTTGTAATTTACCTCAGCTAGAAAATGTGAGGTTTTAGAAGATTTCACAGGATGTGTGTTTAGCTAGCATATACAGGTAGTCCTCGACTTACAACATGTTCAACATCACTGAAAAAGTGACTTATGACCGTCTTACAATCGTTGCAACATTCCCGATGGTCAAGCAGGAAAGGCTTTTTTAAGCTGTATTTACTTAGCTAGAACTAATTGATACAGCAAGTACAGTCAGTACAACAAGACCAATCTAAACATACCTTTTAATGATTTAATACAAGCTTACTGGAGTGAGGAAGGTAATTGGCAGAGTGAGAGTAGCATAGGTCAGAGTCATGGAAATAATACAATTTATAGGTGGAGGGGGCTTGTAGAATAAAGTTCTTTGCAGATGGAGAAACAATTAGAAAGGCACCCTTTTTAATTCCTCTTCACAGTTTCAGAGATTTTTTTATCTGCAACTGGAAATAGCTAGGAATTTAATCCTCCCTCCCATACTGTCCCAGTGCAAAGCCCAAATTATTCTGTTTTTAATGGACACAGATGGGAGGGAGGGGGAGAGATCTCAGTTTAAAATCAATAATTCTGTCTTCATCTTTTCTTTGGGAAGAAAAATAAATTACTTGAAAGAAAACCTTGTGAAGCTATCAGGATTGCTTCACAGTATACACGGGGAACTTGTGAATTCGCTATTCCTGTACTGACTACAGGTCCTATCATTCTGGTGAGCCACGTTTGGGAACTACGGACGTTGTAATACAGTGCGCTGGGAGGCATCTGGCTGGGAAAGGCTGCGTTACACAAACAGGCAAGGGAAAACGTGATTTTACAAAAAGCAAACCCCGAGAAAACCAGCGCCTAGGTAGGAAAAATCCTGTCCCGGAAGAGTAAGCAATTCAGCTCAACGAGAGTGGAAGCAGCGGCTGGTTTCGTTCACCAGGACTTAATTCCGGGCATACTCTACGCCAGCTGCGGGGCAACCTGCGAAGCCGGGACCAGCCGAGAGGGCATCTCGGAGTTGCTGCGACCTGGCGTCCCCCCCTCCCGGCCACACACCTGCTCGGGAGCGGGGGGGGGGGGCGGGAGGTAGTAGCGAAGAGGAGCAGGAAGGTCGCCCCCGGCGGCTAGCTTGTTGGCTTTTGGCCACGGGCGGTTGCTGGACTTACCCTTCACGTCGTTGGCCAAGCCTTTCCAAACGGGGGCGAAAGCTTTGCAGTGGCCGCACCAGGAGGCGTAAAACTCCACCACCCACGCGCCAGTGGAATTGAAGATGCGGCGTTCCAGCGTGTTGCTGGCCAGCTGCACCAGCGGGTCGTCGGGCGAGTAGAGGCCGAGGCTCTTCGCCCCGGGGACCCGCACCAAGAGCAAGAAGAAGGCGACGGCGCGGACGATGCAAGCGGGAGGCATCAGCTGCCGCCATCCGGCTCCGGAGAGCCGCCTGGGCATCGCGTTTAGCCGCCCCTGGGAAGCTCCGACGAGAAATGCGCCCGATGCTCCGTGCCGGGCTGGGGAGTCACTCGGCCCTCGCGCGGGCGGGTGGAGCTGGAGGCGGAGCGGGAGTGCTTCCCTTCCCAAACCGAAAGGGGAGGCCCGCCCCCAGCGCCCCGCACGTGTGGCTCTTGGCTTGTCGTCAGGCGCCTCCTCCGCGCGGAAGGAACCAGGGGCTCCGTAAAGCGGGGGGTGCTGGTGGTGGAAGCACCCGGCATTTTAGCAAGAAGCGTGTCAACCTCTCCGGGGACTTCAGTTCCCCTTAAAGCAGCCGCCCGACCCAGGGCCGGATTTTCCTATAGGCTAACTAGGCTTCAGCCTAGAGCCTCAAGATCAAGAGGGGCCTACACAGTGGTGGGATTCTGGGGGTTCTAGGGGGTTCGACCGAACCCTTTGTTAAATTGCTGGCTCGCCCCGCCCTTCCGCACTATGATTTATTTCCAATAAATGGGGCGGGCAAGCCAGCAATTTAACAAACGGTTCGGTGTTTGTTTGTAATTTATTGGCCCCCGAACCGTTTGTTAAATTGCTGGCTCGCCCGACCCTCGTCTTCCATCCGCGCGGTGCCAGCCTACCATAGCCAGGGGTAGGCAATTGTGGCTCTTTTACAACCTGTGGCCTTCAACTTCCAGAATTCCTGAGACAGCTTGGCTGTCTCAGGAATTCTGGGAGTTGAAGGCCACAGGTTGTAAAGGAGCCACAATTGCCCACCCCTTCCCTAGCCTGAGTTCCGCTGCCTGGGATCCACGTGGGCTGCCACGTGGTTCCCCACCGGCTCCGGACGCAAGAGAGCAGGATGGAGAAAGCAGCTTCCATGCCTTCACTCACCCTCACTCACTGCTCTGTTCGATCGCCGGCCGTTCGCTTACCCCGCCCACTCCCAATCTATTGCTGCCTCCGATGGCTAGAGGGAAAAAAAAACTTCAAATTCTTGCCCCGGGCCTTAAAAGGGCCGCCCTAGAGCCAGTGGTGCAGCCGAACCCTTTGTTAAATTGCTGGCTTGCCCCGCCCCTCCGCACCACTATTTATTGCCAATAAATAGTGGTGGGCGGGGAAGCCAGCAATTTAACAAAGGGTTCGGTGGTTTTTTTGTAATTTTATTGGCCCACGGAGCTTCAGCATAGGCTAATTGGCCTGCCAGCTCTCAGCTGATTTGTCTCAGCTGTTTTGCTCACGGCTCTTCTGCTTCCTTGCAAAGAGTGCTGATTTTTTTCCCCTACCTATGCTGAGAAACGAAACTGAAACTGCTTTGCTGTTGCTGCAAGTTTGGAAAATTAGGCAGGCAGAATTCTTTTCTTTTTCCTCACCAAAAAAGATAGGTGCAAACAATGGGAAATTTAGGGAAAAAGAGGAGAGTTTAGGATTTTAAAACACAAAAGAAAAAAAGCTCTATTTAACTAGGGAATTGTAATAATTGAGATACTATTAATTGTATATTTCTGAAAGCAGAAATGGTTAAGTTGTGGTTTGGAGGAATATATGGGAGAAATTATTTGGTTTATTATTGGTAAATATAATTAATTGATTTGTAAGAAATTGGATTGCATGGAAATAATTGGAATATTCATGTTCATATTGATTAATATACAAAAAGGTAGTTATATAACTAATTGATTTATATTAAAATGTTGAATTTATATTAAACAACTAATATTACATAATTAACCAATGTGAGGATGGATATAAAAATAGATGACAATGGGAAGGGGTATAATATAGAATAGAAGGGAAAAATTGAATTTGATTAAGATTAGAGATGAGGATGAAGGGTAATATTGGTTTTTTACAAAAATAGATGAGGAATAAATATGGCAAAAAGGAAATATAGAAATTGTAAATTTAATTGAAATGACTAAACACTGTTTAAATTTGTGAACCGGCCAAATACTCTGTTCAAAGAAAATCCATTGTATGTTTGTATGTGTGTTTCTAATTATTGCTATTTATTCATATTTGTTCTCTTTTATTCTTTAAAGTTTAACAATTCATTCTTTATCTTAATACCTTTATATTTGTTTGGGGTTGGCTTTCTTCCCTTTCATCTTTTTTATTGTACAGCAATCTTTCTCCTCAAATCTCTCTCTCTTTTCTTTCCTTCTTACTTTCTCTTCCTCCCCCTCTTCTTCTCCTCCCTACTTCCTCTTCCTTTCTCCTTCTCCTCCTCCCTTCCTCCCTCTCTTACCCTCCCTCCTACTCTAATTTCCTTTCCCTTCCTTCATCCCGCTCTAATGCTGTATCCTTTTATGCATATGGACTACTCAGAGGGCTGAACAAGTTATTTCTGACTGGTCCTCGCACTTTTGACCAGTCCTCGAACTTACGACTGTCCTCATATTTTATGTTTTTGCCCTATCTTGTCATCATAGTGAAGAGAAGCAGTTGTGAAATGAATGACATGGTTGTTAAGAATGCTACAATGGGCATAATTGACGACCAGTCATAAGTGCGAAGACCGGTCAAAAGTGCGAGGACCTGTCAGAAATCACTTTTTTCAGCCCTCTGGGTAGTCCTTTTGTGCATATGGACTACTCAGAGGGCTGAAAAAGTTGTTTTTGACTGGTCCTTGCACTTTTGACCAGTCCTCGAACTTACGATAGTCCTCACATTTTACGTTTTTGCCCTATCTTGTCACCATGTTGAAGAGAAGCAGTTGTGAAATGAGTGACATGGTTGTTAAGAAAGCTGCACGGGCATAAATGTAAGGATGATCATAAGTGTGAGGACCAGTCAAAAGTGCGAGGCCTAGTCAGAAATGACTTTTTTCAGCCCTCTGGGTAGTCCTTTTGTGCATATGGACTACTCAGAGGGCTGAAAAAGTTATTTTTGACTGGTCCTCGCACTTTTGACCAGTCCTCAAACTTACGACTGTCCTCACATTTTATGTTTTTGCCCTATCTTGTCACCATGGTGAAGAGAAACAGTTGTGAAATGAGTGACATGGTTGTTAAGAAAGCTGCACGGGCATAAATGTGAGGATGGTCATAAGTGTGAGGACCGGTCAAAAGTGCGAGGCCCAGTCAGAAATGACTTTTTTCAGCCCTCTGAAAAAAGTCTATGCACATAGTCATGCCCACCCGGTCACATGACGAGCTAGCCACGCCTACACAGTCATGTGATGAGCTAGCCACGCCTCCCAGTCACATGATTGCCAAGCCACACCCCCAACTAAGCCACGCCCACATATCCTGTTCTTTAAAAAATTGAATCCCACCACTGGTGAAAGGGCCTCATAAGTGAAATAGCCTAGGGCCTCTTTTCATCTAAATCCGGCCCTGTCTCTCAGTGTCTGTTTTCCCAACCTCCATCCCAAATTCCAGCTATATATCTACAACCAATTGGTCAGGTAACTTCCTACCTTTTTCAGTGGTAGATTCTTTGATTGAGCATGCCCTGTTCAATTTTAAATGATTAGGAGTTCTTTTAGAACTCTTTCTTTCCCTGTATAAAGTCAGGCATTTCTGACAATAGATAGCTGACAATCTCTAACTAGTTAAATAGAGCAACAAAGATGATAATGGGTTTGGAGGCTAAATCATACAATGAACAGTTAAGAGAACTAGGTACGTTTAACTTAATGAAAAGGCCCAGGGAAGACATGAGAGCATCTTTTATCTCTTTTAAATTGTTTTTTTTTTTTAATTTAACAAAATCACCCTGGTCCCCTGGAACCTGCAGGCCTGGTAATATAGTGAGGGACTTGTAAGATGTTGAAAAGGATAAAGCTAATGTCATTTCCAGGAGGGAATAGATGTCATAAGGGGCATACCACAGCAGAGAGGACCTTTTTCCTGGGACCCAACAAATATAATTCTGTAGCAGTTGGGCTCATAGCATGCCTTCTCTGCTCGACCTTATGAGATGGGCAGACGTAATTGTGAAGAGGTGTCCCCTCAGATAACCCGGTCCCATGCCATGAAGGGCTTTAAAGGTAAAAACCAGAATTGGAGCCAGAAGCAAACTGGCAACCAATGCAGCTTGAGGAGTACAGATGTAATGTGTTCCACTCTAGGGGCATGCACACAACTGCCCATGCTGCTGCATTCTTCATCAGTTGAAGTTTCCAGATACTTTTCAAGGATAGCCCCATATAGAATACATTGCAGAAACCCAAAGGGGAAGTGACTAGCACATGGGGACTATGAGCAAAGCCCCTGGATCCAGGAATGGGTGCAACTGGCACACAACATGAAGCTGTGCAAATTCATTCTGTGCATTACATCAGTATTAATTCAGGACTCCTGTATGCCTTTTTATAATGCAGTAGTAGCAGCAGCCGGCAGGAAAGTCCCATCTTCCAAAGAAACCAAGAAACTTTCTCATCGTGAAAAACCAAGCAGTACCATTGAGGAGGAAGCTCCCACGGCAGTCAATGATTCACTGCAGAATAATAGCATCCCATCCATTCATGATGAGAGAGGTTAGATCAATATTTAACCAAAGCAATGTTCATTCAATTTTTGCTTCATAACAGTGTTCTTTCCACTGCTGTGTCAATGTTTTGCTGATAGGATACATGGTAATAATATAAAAATAATTCCCTACCCATTCTCACCATCCTGATTTCTTTATATGTTTGTTTTTGAGTAACCATCTGTTGGTCTCTGCAGAACTTGCAGTCTGACAGTATCACTGCCAGATTGTCCTGGCTTGCTCTTGCTTTCATCCTCCTTATTCTTAGAACTATTGGCTGGATTCCTCTTCTTCTTGTGCTAGTCCTCATTTTAAAGAAACAATGGTAAATTTAATCTCCTACATGTACAAATGCTGTGAAATAAATCTTCAGAATTTGTTTTGTTGCTTTCTCTGGTATTTCCAAGAAATGGAATTTTTGGAAATGGGGTGGGGAAGGATGTATATTACAATCACTGTACTTACCATATTTTTCGGACTATAAGACACACCAGAGTATAAGACGCATCTTAGTTTTTGGGGAGGAAAATAAGAAAAAAGCTGATTGGTGAGTGGAGGAGCCTCCCAGAATACCCCCAATCAGCTGTTCCCAGAGGTGAATTTTAGCAACAGGTTTATTGGTTGTGACCTCTGTGCCTTGATTTTTTTTCAGCCTCTGAAACCTCTGTTTCAGAGGATTTTTTTCTGAAGCTCTGTTTCTGAGGCTTTTTTTCTGAAGCTTTGTTTCAGAGGCCTTTTTTCTGAAGTTCTGTTTCAGAGGCTATTTTCAGCCTCTGAAACCTCAGTTTCAGAGGCTGGGTGGGGCTACATTCAGAGTATAAGACGCACCCAGATTTTCACCTTCTTTTTTGGGGGGAAAAGGTGTGTTTTATATTCCGAAAAATATGTTAGTTTTCATTAGATTCCAGTAAGAACTATTATTGAGAAATACTAAAGTTTATTTCCTTACCTCAAGACATACAAGCAGAAAGAGGGCAAGGTTAGTTCATAGCCTGATTTGAGAGCCAGGAAACATTGCAGCAGCTTTAATGGTTTAAAAACAGCTACTATGGGTAGTCCTTGGATTACAACCACTTGTTCAGTGAGCATTCGTAGTTAAAAGGGTGCTGAAGAAGAGGGACTTAGAATTGGTCCTTGGAATTCCAGCCAACACAGTGTGCTCACAATCATGTTGCAATCCGGGTACTTGGGCAGGTGGCTTGCAATTACAATGTTGTTGCAAATTGTGATCACGTGATCAACAAGCAAAGTCGGCGGGAAGGCCAGCAGAAAAGTTGCAAGTTGCTCCCAAAAGTTGTTGCCCCCACTTTTTTTCCTAAAGTGCTCCACTACAGAGTACGAGAACCCCTACTGACTTACCTGCTCATACTCAGTAGTGCTCATTTATAGCACCTGTGGCTCCCACTGGCCAGTAGTACCCACCCACAGCACCCAATCACCTTCCAACAGCTCTCACCAATCAGCTTGCTTGTCTAGGGCTCCAGACATAGGTCCTCTCTTAACAACCCAGGTGATCTCTGGGTTACAAGAACCAGGTCTGCTGGGATTGTTGTTGCTAAGCAATGAGGTTAGGTGATATCACCCTTTACAACCCGCATCACATAGGGATGGAACATCTGATTCCAGTTAAGGTTGCAATTCAAAGGCTACCTGTACATACCTGCTCTTGCATCTTCCCAAAACGTGTCTCTCAGAGGGTTTACATAGCTCTATTATGTAATAGTCATCCAAAGAGTCTGTGTATATGTTCATTGTTTTCGTAATAGGGTCAGGAATTTTGATAGTTAGGCACATCTATATTTCTGTCCATTCAGTCAGTATTTACTCATTCAATTTTTGCAACATAATCTTATTTTGTAACATTTTTTGTACTGTAATGAATTCATTATTTTCTCCCCTTCTTGTATTGTATCTTTTCAGATTCCACTTCTATTGCCACAGAATATTCCCTAAAATTTGATGAGTCTATGACAGAAGATGAGATTGAAGAGCAATCATTCCGGTCTTTGTTGCCTTCTGAGAGCCACCGCCGGATCAATCTGAAGAAACGAAATCACCAAGTTTATTCTGATGAGGAAGCTTCTCCTGGAAAGCCTATCCTGTCACCTATTAAGGCAAGATTTCAAAATGCTGTAGCTGTTCATTTTTCGGAATCTTAAAACATTTATAAGCCTGTTTTCCAATTGCCAATTGATTGTGTAGGAAGTTTGTTAATACATATATTTTAGTTGTTTTAGCTGTTTTAAATTTGTTACAAATTATACAGTATATGTGTAACTGCTTTTAGAAGAACATTTGTCATAAAAAGTGAAACAATCAACAGAAATAAATACATAGGTCTGTCCCTAGTTGCTCACTGGAGGTGACATCATCTGACATTCTTTGCACTAATCTGACTGCTGGGTCTAATCTATCTGCAAATGTTCATCATTATGTTGTCTGCTAAAGATTCAACATTTTGCACAAGTTGTGGTTTTCTTCCCATAAATCTTTTCATGGAGAATGAAAAGAATGATTTCCTTGAATGTAGAGGGAATAATTCAATAAATAATAGGCATAATTCAGGAAGATTGTTTTTAAAAATGAGTATCTATAGGAGAGGTGGATTTATAGAGATTTCTGGAAGTTTAATCTATGAATAGCTGCCAGTGGTAATAGCTGTATTAAAACCTAATTTAGATGCATCATTTTGCCAAATATCATTTGCTGAATTAATAATTTTAGTAAAACATTTTATAAAGACAGAATTACAGGAGGTCAGCTTCTGCTTGTGGTCTTCCTAGAAAGCCTGTTTCAGAGACTGTTGTAAATATGCAACGCATATGAGTTAATAGTGGGATTCTTCCCAGGTGCACTGGGAAGGATAATAGATGCTGGAATACTTTTGCAGCTAGAAAATCATGTTTCCCTGTCCTCTTCCACCTCAACTGCAGCTTGGTTAATGCTCTTGTCTGTTATTCTGTTGCTGCTTGTCTCAAGTTACTCATTTTCATATTCTCAGATATAAATTTATTAAATGAACATATCTTATACATAAAATAGTCATGTATCTGCACTGTAGAAAACAATATTTCTTTATAGCAAGAGTGGAAATCTGGTAATAATTAGTATAAAAGTACATCAACAGTTTGCCCCCAATAAAGAGATTGTGAATTCTGGGGAAACCATTTTTTTATTTTATTTTTTTTATCAGGAGTTAAACCTGCCATTTTCAGGAGGGCAAGACAGTTTTTCTAAATTTACAATGGAAATGGTACCGCAGTACATGAGAGAAGAAGAAAGGCGAGCTGCTCACCAGTCTTCACTGCTCCGATTACGTGAAAAGGCACTTAAAGAGAAGACTAAGGCTGAACTAGCTTGGCTAGAACACCAGAAACGGTAAAGCTGGAAACCCCACAATGTATAACATAACCAAGAGTTTTACCCATCCTAAAGATTTCAGGCTTTTTTGATTTATGTTAAATTCTTATTGCAAATGTTTCATGAATGTCATGAACGTGATAGCAAGCAATTTTAATATGATCACAATGTCTTTAATTTTGTTTGGTTTGTACTCGCACCCACCCCATCTTTGTATTTATGACTTTATACATTACATCATAATGAGGATATTTTCTCAAATGAAGTCTTTTTTAAAAAGATTCAAATGCAGTTTTGCTTCTTTGATTATTTTTACTTTTCCTTATAATATATGAAATGAACAGAATGTTAAAAAGTTATGATATTTATGTAGTTACGAAGCACATCTAAATTATATTAAAGTAACCAAAATATTTTTACAATCCCCAAGGCATGTCACAACTTTTGAGCACCCCTAACATTTGGAAATTGAAAGTTGAAAAATTTGACGTGCCCTAAATATAGTATCATATGTTTAATTATCTCACCCACTTCACATCTAAGTTTTTTAAACAAATGTTGAATAGCTTCCAAATTTCCTTATGCATTTGCTGACATTGAGATAAAACGCCTATGTTTTATCAATAGCGTAAAGAGTCAAAAGAAAAAAAATGAGGGAAAATAATTCAATGCAGAATTGAAAGAAATTTAATTTTTTTGCTACTTATTTTTAGACATTTACGAGATAAAGGAGAAGATGATAAAATGCCACCTATCCGTAAAAAACAACGTGGCCTGCTTCTTAAACTTCAGCAAGAGAAGGTAAACACTACTTTTACGTTAGATTGCTTTGAGCTGCCTCCTAGGTGGGAATACCTGGCCAATCTTGGCTATTCTCAGAAGGAAAATGAGACTGGCCATTGTTAGAATTTGGACAGAGGATCTCCCAAGAATTCCAGGGACGTAGACTAGATTGGATAGGAAACAAACCCCTTCAAAGCACTTTTTTCATCCTGTCAAGAAACTTGAATAGATGCTCTCACCAAGAGCTGGAGTTCCTATGATTGTGTTTTTACTTTGAGGTAGTTCTGACTCAGTTCTTAAACAGGTTGTTAATTGGGTATGCAAATATTCTGAAAGTCATAATATTTATAATCATAATTAGTGCAACTATCTACAAATAACAGATTTATTAAGATTTACAATAGATTTATTGAGGGGTGTTGACTTAATGTTGATCCAAAATACTACCTTATCTTGCATTTTATTTAGTGTATCGACATACATAACAATTATTTTAGGACCTACTTGCTCTTTCGGTATCAATGAAATATAAGCTGTTTTCCATGATGGGGGTATTTTACCCCCTTGTTGTATACTACAAAATAGATCTTTAAGATGTTCAATCATTTCTGCTTGTAAAGTTTTGTAATACACCGCAGTTAAACCATCCATCCCTGGTGCTTTAGCTGTTTTCAATTGTTTAATTGCGGCAATAATCTCCTCAGCTATTATAGGATAATTCATTCTCTCCTTTTGTTGACTAGAAATTTTTGTAACTCTTCTTTTTTCTAAATATTTCTCTATAAGTCCATTCTGTATATCATCTTTGGCATATAATTTGGTATAATAATCTAAAAAAACTTCTTTAATTAATTTTTGTTGAAAAATTTCCTTCCCTCCACTATCAATACTGTCAATGACCCGTGTACTCTGCCTCTTCCTTAGTGTATAAGCCAACCATCTGCCCGGTTTGTTAGCGTTACAAAATGTGTTATGTTTCGCAAATTGTAAATTTGTTGCTGTTTGTTCCGCCATAAGCATTTGAAATTGATCTTTCAGAAGTTTTATAGCTCCTCGTATTCTTTCATCTGTTGGGTTTTTTATAAGTAACTGTTCTTTGTTCTTTATTTCTGCTTCCATTTCAGATCTTTTCTTTTGTTGATTTAATTTACGTTTAGAGTTCATATGAATGAGTACCCCTCTCATATATGCTTTACTCGCATCCCACACAATTTCAATAGGGGTACCCTTGTTCAAGTTCATTTCAAAAAATTCTTTCATCTGCTTTTTAAGTTCTGTTATGTTCTTTTCATATCTAAACAAATTTTCATTTACTCTCCATGATCTTCTCTCACTCTTTCCCATCTCAATTTCTATCCATACTGGGCTATGGTCAGTTAAAGTCCTTGGAAAAATATTTGTTCTTTTCATTTTTACAAGTAAATCAGATGATAGTAAAATAAAGTCAATCCTAGAGAAGGATCTGTGTCTATCTGAAAAGAAAGTAAAGTCCAAATCTTTTGGGTTATGTATTCTCCAAATATCTTTTAATTCCAAATCTTCTTTCATATCAAAAAAAGTCTGTGGTAATCTAATCCTTGACTTTGCCAAACTCTTTTTGTCTATTTTAGGATCAATTACTCCATTCCAGTCTCCCATGATTAAAATAGATCTGTAATCCCATTGCAATATTTTAGAATGCAAAGTTTTGTAAAAATTTTCTTGCCGTTGATTAGGAGCATAAATTCCAATCACCAGAATTGGGCCATTTGCTGTGTAGAGTTCAATTGCTATAAACCTGCCACAGTCATCTGCTTCTATAATTTTAGCTGACAGTCTTTTATTTATATAAATCACTACGCCATTCTTTTTTTCCAAATTCGAGGCTATAAATTGTGTTCCTAATCTTGAATTTATCAAGTATTTTTATTTATTGAAAAAGTTTTTCAAATACAAATTTTTCCCCCTTTCCCCCCCTCCTCCCTAACCCCTCCTCGCCCTCCCCTCCCCCTGTGGCTTCTTCAAAGTAAAACCCAAATTCATAACAGATTATATAATACTTTACCATCCCCTTGCTCCATCCCCCATATGCTGACCCTTTCTTTCTAATAATATTATTATATCCCCCTTATACTATACATTTCGAAATAACATTCTACTATAACATTATATAATAACTCCTAATTTAGCATAGTAATATTATTATATCCCCCAATTTAACAATTTCTACTCATAATCTACTCTTTTACTCCTCCCCCATACATATATCTCTTAAATCAAATCTTTTTTTGTATATTAATATGACATTTCAAAGCAACCTTCCACTATAAAACTATATAATAAATCCTAATTTAACGTTTATTCAACTCATAGTCTGCCCATTTCCTCCACCCCCATAGATATATCTCTTAACTCAAATCTTTTACATATATTCATATCTGAACATAATATCCCTTTTCTTCAACTAAACAATCAATAAGCTAACCTACCTCCACCCACTTTCCTACAGGACTACCATACATAATAGTTCTTAATATCTTTATTCTTCTGCCCACACCACTAAGAAGTATTCCCTTATATAAATAAAATCCTCAAATGACTTTAAGCTTGTAATCCATATAATATCTTCTGTAGTGTCTTTCAGCTGGATTATTAACTCCATCACCCATATTAGGGTAACATCGCATCCTAATTCCAACAGTATGTTCGGTATCTTCAATTACCATCTGCCCCCATCAACAATAGATGTCTTGATATATAAAAAACAACCACCCGAGTGACTTTATATTTATATTCCATATAGTGTCTATAGTAGTGTCTTTCATCTAAATTATTAATTCCAACCACCGTAATAGGGTAACAACCAGATCTTCTGCGTGCCCCAATCCCATAACTCTCTTGCCTTGTAGCTCAGCATAAACGTAATACATTTATCAAATAATCCAAAATAGATAATTCCAATCCATTCGGTTTAAGGCGCTTTTCACATCCCAAAAGTAGAGCACTGCAGAGGTCTGTCACTCTCCTCAGGATAATATAAATAAATACTTTGCCTCAACTATCTTTTCATATATTCAATCATCTCTTAAATAACTGGCATTGCACTGTTGTTTAGTTTAAAAGTTTTTGTTTTTGTAAAACCTGCTTCTTCTTTTCTTGACTTTTTGTGGGTTAGATCTCCATCCTGATTTCCTTTCTATAAATTGTGTATCAACTATTTGGTTTTCATGCTGATCTATAACTTGATCTTGTTGGTTTTGCTTTTGTGGCTTAAGTCTCCATTCTGGTTTCTTTTCTATGAGTTGTATGTCAACTGATTGATTTCTATGCTGGTCTGTAACTTGATAAGTCATCACATTAGAATTCAAAGCCGCCTCTCTTGTATTTATAAATAGTCCAGCTGTAACCTCTGAAGGAGAATCCAGAAGCTGCTCATCTACAAAGTCCTCTGTAACTTGTTGTTTTTCCATTACTTCCATCTCCTTCTGCTTATCCTGAATTTCTATCTCTTGTTGATTTTGCTTTTCTTTATTCCACTCATGATGTTGAACCCATTTTAAGAACCTTATAGTAAAATTCTTCCGCTTTTTCAACAGAATTTAGTTGGTATCTTTCTCCTTGATATCTCAATATTATGCCAACTGGGATATCCCACCTGAATGAGATGTTTTGTTTCTTTAGCTCAGTCACCAAAAATCCGAATTTCTTTCTATCTTTTAATATCTTGGGCGGCAACTCTTTATATATCCAGATCTTTCTTCCATACAATTGTAGAGTGGAATTAAAAGATTTTTGCACAATATCATTTCTTATTTCTTTATCTGTAAAATAAATCACCACATCTCTAGGCAATTGCCTTTGCTTTGCAATCCAAGAATTTACTCTATAGGCCTTGTCAATCTTACAAGATACCTCCTCTGGATGAATCTTTAAAATCCCGGCCAGAACTTCAGCAGATATTTTTCTTAAATCATCTCTATTATTTTCCTGTAACCCTCTCATTCTAACCGCAAATTCTGTGAGCCTGTATTGCATCATTGTAACTTCTTTTTCAATCCCATGTTTTATATTTTCTGCATTATAAGTCTCGTGATCAGCTTCCTTTTTAGACTTTACTTCAGAGCTATTGTCTTGAATATTTATCAAATCATTTTCCATTCTTTGTATTTTATTGTTCATATTATAAATCTTGTCATCAACTTCCTCCATTTTAGACTCTAATAACTTGATATTTGTATCCATCTTTATAACTATTTCTGAAAAAGCATTAGTCACTGTTACAATCTTTCTTTGTAAGTTATCATACTTTAATTGTATGAATTCTTTAATTTCCTGCTTAAATTTTTCAAAATTCTGGTTCACAATCTCGTCATATCTTGCCATTTCCTTCAAAATAAATTCTTTTAAATTAAAACCATTCTTCTGAGTCTGTAAACTCGAAACTTGTTCACATAATTGTAAATGGGGGAAAAAACGCCCCCCCCCGCTGCTTGTTTGTCTGGCTTTGTTAATTTTAACGCCATCCTACCACGCAGACAAACTCTTTTTGAAGAAAGAGGACTTCTCTCCAACAAGATCAAAAAAAAACCTTAGAATAGAAATTTTTCTTTTCTCTATTCTAGCCAGCACTGTTTGCTCCGCTACTTTGTAATTTGTTACGGAAGGACTTTCACTTTCGGCTACTTCTCAAGCCTCAGCGGTCGCCATTTTAAGCTTTTTTTTCCCTTCACTTAGAAACGCTTATAAATAGTTAAAAATACTTGCAATTTAGTGTCCCAAGTCCAGATCTCATCCTCTTTAATTAAGCAATCTGTTGTTTTTCATTAAAAGGTTTGATCTCGTCGCCTGGCTCTGCAAGAGGCAGAGGTCTCCCGAAGCCCAGAGCAGCGGCAAAGGAAATAGGGAGCCTCATCCTGCTTCGTCCCCAAGAGAAAAAAAAACTCTGGGGACTTCGCAGAGGGCTCTACCTGCCCTCACCTGCTCTATCTCACATTTCCTTATGGAAATGGAGTTTTTCGAGCCGCCTTTCAGCTGTAAAGGTGTCTCTTTACAGGCGACGGGGCTGGCGGTCCCAAGGGACTGTCTGACAGCGACGGATATCAAACCGGAAGCCGAATTTATCAAGTATTTTTGATCTTGTATTCGGATAAGAGTTTCTTGTAGACAAATAATATCGTTGTTAAATTGTCTCAAATAGTTAAATAGTTTCTTCCTTTTCTGTAGTGAGTTTAATCCATTCACATTCCAAGATAAAAATTTAATTGTCATCTAAACTTTCTCGAAGCAATAAGAACGTATGCTGAAGGCTTTCCGAGTCGGTAGTCTTCGGCTTTGCTCCTCCCATGGCTTCACATTCTTGTGTATTAGCCTTGACTCCTTTCTTGTATTGCTGTGGCTTGGTCCTTTCCTGTTGTTGTTGCTTTTCTTTAATTTGCTTAGAAACTGCTCGAGTTATATGCTGATCTTTGGCTTCACACATCCGAGCTAGGTCCAAAGCCACTTCTCTTGTAGTCTTAGGTGGTTCATTTACAATTTCCGAAGGAAGATCTATCAGGGGCGCATCCAGAAATCCTCCTGTAGCTCCCTGCATTTCCATTGCCTCCAATTCCAACTGCTTAGACTGCTCTTCAATCTCTTGCTGAAATTGCTTCTCCTTATCGCTCTCCTTTGTCTCCAGCACAGAAGATGTACGTGAGGATGGTGAACTCACTTTGAAAAAATTAGAATAAAATTCTTCCGCCTTCTCAACAGTATTTAATCAATATCTTTCTCCTTTAAACCTCAATATTATTAGTTGGAGCATCCCACCTAAATGGGATTTGTTGTTTTTTTAGTTCATTCACTAGAAATCCAAAATCCTTCCTATCTTTTAACATCTTAGGTGGCAGCTCTTTATAAACTCCAATTTCCTTTCCATCCACTTACACAGCAGAGACAAAGGACTTTTGCAGAATATCATTTCTTATTTTTCTATCTGTAAAATATATCACCACATCTATAGGCAGTTGTCTTTGTCTGGCCACCCAAGAATTCACTCTGTACACTTTGTCCATTTTACAAAAAATCTCTTCAGAACTAATCTTTAACATCACAGCTAATGCATCAGCACAGATCTTTCTCAGATCTTCCCTATCATTCTCTTTTAAGCCTCTCAGCCTTATAGCAAACTCCATAGACCTGAATTGCATCATCGTCATCTCATTTTCAAGTCTTTGCATTTTGTTGTCAACATTAAAAATTTTA
This sequence comes from Arizona elegans, assembly GCA_022577455.1. Classification (NCBI taxonomy): domain Eukaryota; kingdom Metazoa; phylum Chordata; class Lepidosauria; order Squamata; family Colubridae; genus Arizona; species Arizona elegans. The sequence goes on along the minus strand of JAKOOJ010000002.1, from coordinate 102,864,209 downwards.
TAATCAGCCTCCTTCATTTTGACATCCACTTCCGATCTAATTTCCTCCACTTTTTTATCAGTTTTGATAACTGCTTCTGACAATCCAGTCACCACTGTCATTAATTTTTTGGTCACCTTGTCATATTTTTCTTGTACCACCTCTTTAATTTCTTTTATCTCCTGCTTAATTTCCTGTTGTGACTTTTTAAACTTCTCATCCAAATATTCATCTTGCCTCATCAAAGCCTGAGCAATAAAATCCTTTAAGTTTTCAAGATCAGTCTCTTTTTTCTGGCTCTGCTGGCTGGGAGGCTGTTGTTGAGGCTTGTGTGTGGGGGATCCCCCCCCCCTGCCGCCTTCACATCCTGTTTAGTCTGCTTAGAAGCCATTCTACCACGTAGTCTAGCTTTTTCAAAAAAGAAAGTCTTTTTTCCCTTTCCTCCTCCACAAAGTCCTCTGAAAAATTCCCCCAGGTTTAATCAAATTGGAGATGAAGTTAAATCAGAATCAGGCTTGTTTTAAAAGAGATTCCATTTTCCTTCACTTGTTACAGACAATGCTACTTTGTAACTTGTTGAAATAGCTATGCAAATCCACTCTCGCTTTCAACTCTCGTCAACGCTGAAGCCGGGCGCCATTTTCAGGAAACTTTCAGTCTTTTATTTTAAAGTTAGTCACAGGGCTAGTATAAATACTTGCAGTTTCTTGGTTCAAGTTCCGATTCCACCCTGTTTGTTTGGAGAATTCACTTTATTTTCGATAGAAAGATTGGTCCCGCCGCCTTGTTCTACGATGTGTAGAATTGTCCTCACTGTCCGGAGCCTCAGCAAGCTGGATAGGGAGCCGCGCCTGTTTCCTCCTCAGAAGCAAAGAGGTGCTAACTGGGGGCTTCACAGGGGGTCTACATGACTCTCGCCGGCTCTATTCGTGATTCCTGAAGGATTCAGAATTTTCCGAGCTGCTTCTCCTTGTTCGAAGCGGCTCTAACAGGCAACGGGGCTGGTGGTCCGAAAAAAGACCGTCTTTCGGCGACGGGAACCAAACCGGAAGTGATTTTCAGACCTTTTATTTCTTTATCTCTTCTGATCTCCTTTAAGAGAGTTTCTAAGGCTATTATGAATAATAGTGGGGACATAGGACACCCCTGTCTCACTCCTTTTGATATCAAAAATTGTTCTGTCAAATCACCGTTTATTATTATTTTTGCTGTTTGGGATGAGTAAATTTTCTTTATCATATTTATGAATTTGTCGCCGAATTTCATAGTTTCCAATTGCCGTACAAGAAATTTCCAATTTAGGTTGTCAAATGCCTTCTGTGCATCTAAAAAAAAATTAGGGCCACTTGTTTATCTGAGTTTATTTCATAATATTCTAATACATCCATTATTAACCTCATATTATTTTTTGTCTGTCTCTTTGGTATAAAGCCATTTTAATCGGAGTGAATATATTCATTAATTATTTTATTGAGATGTTCTGTGATAATCAATGTAAATAATTTGTAGTCCACATTTAAAAGTGATATCGGTCTGTAATTTTTAATATGCATATGATCTGTCTCTTCTTTTGGTATCAGTGTAATAATGGCCTCTGTCCAGGAGTTAGGAATTGTAGCTTCCAGAAGTCCATCATTCAAGACTGCAAGTAAAATTTCATCTGTTACGTGTTGGCAAGATTTGTAAAACTCTGCAGGTATACCATCCGGTCCTGGAGTTTTATTTGTTTTTTGTTTTTTCTTCACCTCTATTAGTTCTGTCATCGTAATTGGTCTGTCCAATAGATCCCTATGTGTTTCCTCTAGTTCTTTGATATCAGTTTCATTTAAATATTGTTTGATGTCTTCTTCTGAGATCTCTTCCTGTTCATACAGTTTTTGGAAAAATGTTTTAGCTATGTTCTTTTTATCCTTGTTCCTATAATATATCTCTCCTGTGTCATCCTGTAGTTGATATATTGTCCTTCTCTCTTTTTCTTTCTTCAATTTGTACGCCAGCCATCTTCCTGTCTTATTTGCATGTTCGAAATAGTTTTGTTTTAATGATTTAATTTTCCTGGCTATTTCTGTTTGTGTTATTAAATTTATTTTATGTTTTGTCAAATTTATTTTTTCTTTGATCTGTTTGTTTTGAGGTTCATTCTGTAACTCAAATTCATATTTTTTAAGATCTTTCAATAAATTGTCTTTCTTCTGCTGTTTTTCTTTGCCTGAATGCTATTGTCGGGCCTCTTATATAAGCTTTCGCCGTATCCCATAAGTTCTGGAGAGTGGTTTGTTCTTTAATGTTGATCTTAAAAAATATTTTCATTTCTTTTTCTATCATTTGTACATAGCTTTTATCTTTCAAGATCTCAGTATTCATCATCCATCTCTTCTTCTTCTGATAGCCTTTCCAAATTATTTTTACTGGATTGTGATCTGCCCAAATATTTGTCATTATTTCTATTTCTTCTAAGTCTTTCCTAAGATCCGTAGTCATTCAGGCCATATCAATTCTCGACCAGGATGAGTGTGGATTGGAGTAAAAGGTGTATTGTTTTTTTTCTTTATTTATTTCCCTCCAAGCATCCTGGAGGCATAATTCTTGTGCCATTTCCTTAAGAGTATCTGGAAGGGTCTTTTTCCTATTTTTATTTTTTCTGGTACTCCAATAATCTTTTTCCATATCTGAGATTGCATTGAAATCACCTATGATACAAATGTTTTCGTAGTCTAAATCTTTTACTTTATTATGTATGTTTTTGAAGAAGTTACATTGATTCTTGTTTGGTGCGTATATCGAAATCAATAATATTGTTTTTGATTCCATTTGTAATTCAATCATTAAAACTCTTCCCTCCTCATCTGCATATATCTGTTTTGCTTTAAGGTGTTTCCTAATATAAACTGCAATGCCTCTTTTCTTTTGTTCTGCTAGTGATGTGTAAAGGTTTCCTAATCTTGTATTTTCTAATATCTGTTGGTGTTGTTTTTTGATATGAACTTCTTGTAAATTTATTATATCCATCTCTAATTTTTGTAATTTTGTAAATGTCCGGATTCTTTTAGTTGGGGCATTTAACCCATTTATATTAATCAAAATCATTTTTATTTCTTGTTCCATTTTTTTCCTATTTATTTGTTGTCTTTGGTTTCCTTGTGCTTCTTATTATTCTTTGCGTTTTTCCCCTTGCTCCTTCTTTCTCCATTCTTTCTCTCTCTAGTCTCCTCTTCTCCTCTTGTTCCTCTTCTGTTTCTACTATAGATTGTTCCTTTTGACTCTTATTCTCCGATTCCTCTTTGGATTCTTGATCTTCCTCCAGGACAAAGTGTTGTTCAAAAAATTTCTGGGCTCCTTCCAGACTATCTAATTTAATTTTCTTGTCCTGCCATGTGATTAAGATGCCTTCTGGTAGTAGCCAACGGAACATCACTTTGTTTTTAATTAGTTGTGTTGTAAGGAAGCTGTAATTTTTCCTCTGTTCCCTTACACGTCTCGGAATTTGTTTCAGTGTTATTATTTCTTTCCCTTTATAGAAAATCGCATTCTCTCTCATTTTTCTATATATCTCCTCTTTTATCATTTTCTTTGTGAATCGGACGTGCACTTCCTTTGGTAATTTGTTCCTATGTGCATAGTTGCTATGCACCCTATAAACTTCATCAATATTCCTTCGTATGTCATCTTTATCTCTCTGTGTTTTTTCAGAGAAAATCTCTGTCATGATCTCTCCCAAATCTTCCTCTTTGGTTTCTGTTATATTCTGGAATCTTAAATAGAATGTTGAGTTTTCCATTTCTAAGTAGGTAAGTGAGTTTTTCATTTCTCAATTACTTGCTATTTGTTGTTGTTCCAGCATTTCTACTTTCTTAACTGTCTGCTCCATTTTAAGTTCTGTTTTTTGAATCCTTTGTTCGTTTTTGGCAATATTTTGTTGGATCCTCTCTATCTTGTCATCTATTTTCTTAATGTTATCGTTTATCTCTCCCACATCAAATTTCAATTCATCGTGATTTCTTTTTGTCTCTTCATGGTTATTAGCAATCGTTTTCTGGGTCTTATTCATTGATTCCTGTATCTTTGCCAAGATTGAATGTTTTGTATGGTAGAGCCTATCTTTTCTTTTTCTGTTCCAAGCATGTTTTCTATAGATCTCTGTTGGGCAGGAGATGTTGTAAGGGAGACTTGGTTTGAGATTGTTTTCTTATTCGCTTTAGTTATAGTGGTTGTTCCGGTGCTTGTCATCTTAACTCTTTTTTGTAGGTTCAGAATTTCATGTACTGGACTACTCTTATTGTATTTCAATGTTGTTATTTATGATCAGTAATAGTGTCTAGAGTCTATGTTCTATATGTTGTAGATCTTCCAAATAGATGTTAATCTTATTGGGTTATGTATTACTTCTATAAATATCCTTAACACTCTAGTAATTAATAATTAAGTATGTATATAGATATATATTAATGTTTGGAAGAGGAAAATATATTGAAGGAGGTTGGGGAAAAACTTAGAATTCTAGCAATTCCTTAGATCTTAATATTGATAATACAATATAATAATCAATTAATGATTATTAATTAATGTCAATAATATCAATTAATGTCAATATAGTAAAATAATAAATATAGTAATTCTTAATTAATTATCCATATAGTAGATTAGAGATCAATTAGTCAGGTGTTTCACAATCAAAAAGTATTAATAAATGATTATACTGTTTTACAAGAATTACTCAGGTATATATATATATATATATATATATATATATATATATATATATATATATATATAATTTACACTTAATATACAATTCTATTTCCCTCTTATATATCAATCAAATCAATCAATCAATCAATCTTGTATATCTATCAAGTTAAAACTATCAAATTCAATATTACTAACTTAAATTGTTTGTTTCTAATTATTTCTTAATTAATTATCCATATAATAGATTAGATATCAATTAATCATGTGCCTCACAATCAAAAAGTATTAATTCATGATTATACTCTTTTACAAGAATTAATCAGATGTATGTATATATATAGGATTATTTTGAATTTAATATACAATTCTCTTTCACTCTTGTGTGTGAAGTTCTTGTGTTCAATTTTTTTTTGTATTATAGTTTTTAATATCTGTCTCTCTAGACGTATTCAATAGCTAAAGATTCAACTATCCAAAGTTCAGTACTTTAAAGCACTTTGAAATATTCTATTTGCCTTTGTCAGTTAGTTAGTTTTTTTTACTGTCTTCTCAATTTCTTTCTTAAACAACCGCTTCTTCACTTGCTACACTGTGACGCTGCTCTCGCTCGCTTTCCCAGTTTCAAAGTCCTCCTTCACTTTCACTCTCACTCTCTCTCTCACTGTTTCGCCGTCTTCCTGTTAAATAGTTACTGGATATTTCCATCTAATTTACTACAGTTCTCTGATCAAGTTCAAAAAAATAACCCTTATTCTCCGTTGAATTCAAATCTGAAACCACGTAAATCTCTTTGAAGTCCTTCACGCAGTCACCGCCTGTCAAATTTTCTTCCGCCTTTGTCGTCCTTCGCCATCACTTTCTCTGGCTGCTACTCCGCCACTCTCTGGAGTCTCCAATTCTCTGTTTTCTTTCACTCCGTCTCTTCCCAACAATTCTGCCCTGCCGATCAGTCTGAAGTTTCTCCTTTAGCTATATATCCGCCGTTTCAATTGTTGTATCTCTCAAAGCCTCTCAGAATAAGAGCAACTAACCTTTGCCATTGATGTCGTTTGTTCGATCCTCACCTCACCCTCTCTTAAGCAACCGTCAGCGTTCTGGCCAACCGACAAGAGGTTGTTTTTTTTCCAGGCTGAATTAAGGGACTTTCCTTGAACCTTCGGGGCAATTTTTGATATCTCCGAGATCCTCAGGATTTTCCCTTTAATCTATTGACCTCTTCGTGGTCAATAGAGCCAAAAAAATCAGCTTTCAGACCGAAAATTGGGACCTAGGGAACGGAGCGCTGTCCCTTCGGTTCCTATCACGCTGACGTCACCAACGGATCTCTCATCTTACATTCTTTGCACTAATCTGACTGCTGGGTCTAATCTATCTGCAAAAGTTCATCATTATGTTGTCTGCTAAAGATTCAACATTTTGCACAAGTTGTGGTTTTCTTCCCATAAATCTTTTCATGGAGAATGAAAAGAATGATTTCCTTGAATGCAGAGGGAATAATTCAATAAATAATAGGCATAATTCAGGAAGATTGTTTTTAAAAATGAGTATCTATAGGTGAGGTGGATTTATAGAGATTTCTGGAAGTTTGATCTATGAATAGCTGCCAGTGGTAATAGCTGTATTAAAACCTAATTTAGATGCATCGTTTTGCCAAATATCATTTGCTGAATTAATAATTTTAGTAAGACATTTTATAAAGACAGAATTACAGGAGGCCAGCTTCTGCTTGTGGTCTTCCTAGAAAGCCTGTTTCAGAGACTGTTGTAAATATGCAATGCATATGAGTTAATAGTGGGATTCTTCCCAGGTGCACTGGGAAGGATAATAGATGCTGGAATACTTTTGCAGCTAGAAAATCATGTTTCCCTGTCCTCTTCCACCTCAACTGCAATTTGGTTAATGCTCTTGTCTGTTATTCTGTTGCTGCTTGTCTCAAGTTACTCATTTTCATATTCTCAGATATAAATTTATTAAATGAACATACCTTATACATAAAATAGTCATGTATCTGCACTGTAGAAAACAATATTTCTTTATAGCAAGAGTGGAAATCTGGTAATAATTAGTATAAAAGTACATCAACAGTTTGCCCCCAATAAAGACATTGTGAATTCTGGGGAAACCATTTTTTATTTCATTTTTTTTATCAGGAGTTAAACCTGCCATTTTCAGGAGGGCAAGACAGTTTTTCTAAATTTACAATGGAAATGGTATAGCAGTACATGAGAGAAGAAGAAATGCGAGCTGCTCACCAGTCTTCACTGCTTTGATTACGTGAAAAGGCACTTAAAAGAGAAGACTAAGGCTGAACTAGCTTGGCTAGAACACCAGAAACGGTAAAGCTGGAAACCCCACAATGTATAACATAACCAAGAGTTTTACCCATCCTAAAGATTTCAGGCTTTTTTGATTTATGTTAAATTCTTATTGCAAATGTTTCATGAATGTCATGAACGTGATAGCAAGCAAAGGAGAGTTCTTTGCAATTTTAATATGATCACAATATCTTTAATTTTGTTTGGTTTGTACTCGCACCCACCCACATAAATAAAGTATTTATGACTTTATACATTACATCATAATGAGGATATTTTCTCAAATAAAGTCTTTTTTAAAAAGATTCAAATGCAGTTTTGCTTCTTTGATTATTTATACTTTTTCTTATAATATATGAAATGAACAGAATGTTAAAAAGTTATGATATTTATGTAGTTACCAAGCACATCTAAATTATATTAAAGTAACCAAAATATTTTTACAATCCCCAAGGCATGTCACAACTTTTGAGCACCCCTAACGTTTGGAAATTGAAAGTTGAAAAATTTGACATGCCCTAAATATAGTATCATATGTTTAATTATCTCACCCACTTCAGATCTAAATTTTTTAAACAAATGTTGAATAGCTTCCAAATTTCCTTATGCATTTGCTGACATTGAGATAAAACTCCTGTGTTTTATCAATAGTGTAAAGAGCCAAAAGAAAAAAAATGAGGGAAAATAATTCAATGCAGAATTGAAAGAAATTTAATTTTTTTGCTACTTATTTTTAGACATTTACGAGATAAAGGAGAAGATGATAAAATGCCACCTATCCGTAAAAAACAACGTGGCCTGCTTCTTAAACTTCAGCAAGAGAAGGTAAACACTACTTTTATGTTAGATTGCTTTGAGCTGCCTCCTAGGTGGGAATACCTGGCCAATCTTGGCTATTCTCAGAAGGAAAATGAGACTGGCCATTGTTAGAATTTGGACAGAGGATTTTAAACAGGTTGTTAATTGGGTATGCAAATATTCTGAAAGTCATAATATTTATAATCATAATTAGTGCAACTATCTACAAATAACAGATTTATTAAGATTTACAATAGATTTATTGGGGGGTGTTGACTTAATGTTGATCCAAAATACTACCTTATCTTGCATTCTATTTAGTGTATCGACATACATAACAATTATTGCCAAGAGGCTGGTTCTGGGATACTGGAGTAACTTGTAGTAGTTAGTACTAATGTCATATGTATTTATTTAAAGAAATATTAATTTTAATAGACTGTAGTATCATATTAATAATTTGAATTGACATTTATGTGAATACATATTTTCTCTTAATTAAATTTACTATGTTGGATGGTATACAGTACTGGCCATAGAGCATTTATTGTAAAATAAATGGTGAGAAAATGTCAATTTTGACCCATAAAGTGACAATTTTGATACAGTACTTCAGCACTTATTATTCTAAAAGTGAATACTATACACTGTGGCAACCCAAAATTAACAACTGTAAGTTATTATACGCACAACCATGTGAAATCACAGCTGCCCGTTCTTTAGCTGGTATTGATCTTCATGTGCACTGAATTCTTCCCAAGAAGCTAGGATATCATAATATAGCAGCGTAAAGTATGTGCAGATTCAACTAGTGTGGCCTTTTGTAACTGCAGTTGGAAATGTTGTCAATGTACAAGATATTTTCCTTTGGCACCCAATGTGTTAATAACCATTGGGACCATCAGGGTTGTTTTTTGCCATAATCTTTCAACTCCGATACTTTGTGATCTTGGATACTTTGTGATCTTCTCCAGTTCTTTGTCTTCTGTTCTATATCCCTTGGTATTACCACATCAATTATCCATATTTTATTCTTTTAAACCACAGTTAAATGTGGGTATTGTGTGCCAAGACTTTATACATTTGTATTTGGAAATCCCATAGTATTTTAATCTACTCATTTTTGACTACTATTTCAATTATATATTCCAATCAGTTTTTCATTTTTACAGTTCCAGTTCCAGTGAATCATTTTGGCGACTATGTTATGTCATTGTTTTAATCAGTTTATGTGATCTTCTTACACACAAACTGAGTATATGATCTACTCTTTTTTAACAGAATAACAGGATTGGAAGGGATCTTGGAGGTCGTCTAGTCCAACCCCCTGCTCAGGAAGTAAACCCTATACCATTTCAGACAATTATTTTCTGCCTCTTTGCACAATATGCACTTTGAATCATTCGATCATTTTTCAGTTCTACCTTTGATTGCATTAGCTTGCTCTTGAGCAGCCAAAATCAAGACTTCAATTTCATTTTTTTAATGTTCCAGTTATAAGCCATTGCCAGGTTTTATCTTTATCCACTTTGCTCTCAAATCTTTGTAGAAATGGAGCATGTAATGCTTTTCCTTGCCAGCATTCAGTTTGTATTTTTATTGCATTATTTCAGCATTCACATTTTGTTTCCTGTCCATTCAGTAAGTTCCAGTTTTTTACTTGCATCAATCCTTGTTCTTGGCTGTATTTTATTTAATCAGCCAATGCAACTTTGTTTGACAGTTTATTTGACTTGAAATGAACCTCAGCCTCCATTTCTGCAAGGCAGATATAATCTGTCACTATCACTAGTGGGATGTCATGCATAGTGAATAGTCACGTGCTTTTTTTTCTCAATCCAAACTATCCAGATGAGTTTATGTCCAGTTAATAATTCCAACAGGTATTAATGTGCAGGTATTGATGGCTTTGATGGTGTTTCAACCATTCAATTCTGTCTAGCAATTTTCTCACTCTTTGGTCATATTCTTTACTAACCACATTTTTAACTTATCCATACTTCAAGTTATCCAACTATAAAATGCCCAGACGCTTGTAGGCTGCTTATATTACTATTATTATTATGCTTAATTTCATAATCAACCCGATGTTTAGATTGTCTTTGGCATTTTGATCCACTTACTGAATCCTTTCCAAGGACCTGGGTTAGGGAGATTTTGTTCTTTGATGGTGTTAAAAGAATGGTCTCGAGATGTAAGCCTTTTGCAATTGACTGATGGTGATTTTATCAATGCTGATGGTGTTCAAGTGGTGCTCCAGATCTCCTGGGATTGCACCCAAGGCACCTCTTGGTACTATCTTTGCTTTCCATTGCCACGGTTCTTCTACTTCTATTTGCAGGTCTTTATACTTTGTGATTTTCTCCAGTTCTTTCTCTTCTATTCTGCTGTCTCCAGGTACTCATTGTCCATTATCCAGACTTTTTTTGTTTGTCTTATTGAAATGGTTAAGTCTGGGTGTTATGTGGCAGGTGCTTGTCCGTTTGAATTCTGAAATTCCAGAGTACTTTAGCTTCGTCATTTTCTTTTACTTGGTCTATTTTGTGGTCCCACCGGTTCTTGCTTGTAGGCAAGCTGTATTTCTTGCAGATATTTCAGTGCATCTTCCATTCTTGCTGCTTCATCATGCTATTGTTTGTAGTCAGTCTCTGTGATCTTCTTGCCATAGTTAATTAGCACTGAGAAACAGGAAGCAGAGCACAGGGTGCCTCAGGGTGGGGAGGCCTAGCCCTATACTACACCTTCCAGGGCCCTCCTACACATGTGCTCTGCTTAATGGCCCATGCAGTTGCTTAACAACCACATCAGGGAGAGTAGGGATGTGAGTTGTTAAGTAAAGCGATCATGTGATCTGAATGACCATCATGACATGACTTTAATGGACAGGCTCCATTATGGTAGTAAGTTGATGACTATCTGTACCACCAGTCCTTAAAGTTACAGCTGTTCCAGCATCCTCACAGCCATGTGATCAAAATGTTGGGACCTTGGCAACCCACCTGCATTTATGACCACAGCATGCACTTCATTTCTCCCCATGCTCCTATCTCCCCATCTCTCTCTCCTTTCCTTTTGGCTGCCTTGCACTTTAGTACATACACCTGCTGTCCCCAGCTGATTTTTGCCATCTTCCTCCTGCTGCTGATGAAGTGCACCCAGACTGAGGCCCCTGCTCATTTTTCATGCACGGCCTTCATGTAAGCGGTTACAGAGTGCAAGAAGACCAAAAAGGCAGAGATGGGAGAGAGATCACCTATAGGTGGGAATTGAAGTAGAGGTAAGGTGGCTGTGCAGGAGAAGTATGAGGTACTCACCTCATGACTGTGTAGTCCTGCTCACAACCAGAAATATTGATACTGCCATTCCTAAGTGGTGCAGGTACATGATCTTCCACTTAATGACGGCTTTGCTTAGCGATGGAAATTTCCAATTAGAGTCATTTGTGGGTAGTCACTTGTTCAAGAATCTTAGTGCAAAGGTAGGGAACATTTCAGTCTTTGTGCCAAATCATACATTTACACCCACAAAGCAGGACAAATTATTTTATAGAAAGCAAACAGATAATACTCAAATACAGAGAAAATATAGGGAATACTATTCCCCACCCCCACACTAATCATAACTACCAAAGGGATGTGAAGGAAAGTTCTTAATTAACTTTTTAAAAAAATCATAACTAGGAAAATTGACATTTGCAAGGGAAATTTCCCGAAGCAAACTGCTACCAATGAACACTATTTGGGGGCAAATAGGCTTCAGTAGATGTTGCCCCTGCTCACAAGCTTTGGATCTGAAGTAACCAAACAAGAAGGAAATTGAAGAACAGACAGTAAAGAAAATTAAAAGCTGAGGATTCTTAATTTTAGTTTTAGTTTTACAAAATTTATTAATGCATTTCTATTGCTATAACTTGTCCTAGGAAAACTGTTTTAAAAATAACAAAGATAGTGATACACAGAATTCAGAAAAAAGAATAAAGAGAGAAAAACCAAAGTCATAATAAGTTCTAAATAGTGTGTATGGGAAAGATGAGAGAATATTTACATTTTTAGAAAGATTATTACATACAGAAGTAAAAACAAAATTAATAAATTAACAGAATATAAAGTAGAAGGAGAGAGTGGAGAATTCTTTGTGGATTGGGATAAACTTCTAATAAACTTTGGATAAAAGCAACAAGTAGAAAATTGTAAAGTGTGGCATAGCATAGAATAAAAATGAAAAACCAAGGATATTTAAGAGGTAAACTGATGAGGAAATAACAGCTTATTTTTTGTTTTGTTTTATCCTGTTTACCCATAAAGGCAGAAATTAAGCGCCTTCAGGAAGCTAATAAGGCAGCACGGAAAGAAAGGCAACTTATTCTTAAACAGCAGGAAGAAATTGAACGGATACGCCAGACCACTATGAAATTACAGGAAAAACACAAGTCTGCAAGAGAAAGCAAGGTGATAATGCAATTATTCTGCTTATTTTTTTTATCCAGTTGACATTGTCAAATGAAACAGCATTTCATTTGAAGAATAAAATTTGTGACCTTCTTAAGAAACAAAGAATAAATGAACTTTATTTTTCTTAGTATAGCAGTTGTAGCTGTAATAATCTTAGATATGGGGCTAACCTTTAATGTTGGTTGTATTGTGTGTATAATTGATACAAGAATCCTAACTAAGAAAGTGATACAACATCATTCTCAATCCACATACACTATGTATTTTGGTTACCAGCAAATTTTATTTAAAAGTCTCAAGATTTTAGAACTTAAAATTTCTGTTTTTTAAAAAATAAAATACAAGTGGTCCTCTATTAATGGCCATTCGTTCAGTGACTGTTCAAAGTTGCAGTACTGCTGAAGGAATAGTACCTAGGACTGATGTTTGAAGTTCCACTTGTCACAGTGTCTCTGCCATCACATGATTGCAATGAGCAATTGGCCCAGATTACTAACCATTGTATGCCCCTGTGCTCATATGATTGTGATATTTCCTGCCAGCTTCCCACTGGCAAAATTAGTGGGGAAGCTGGCAGGAAGTCAGAGCTTGCAGTTAATACCAGGTTCTCATTTAATGACACACATGGTCCTTATTTAAAAATGATAAAAGATACTTCCAGAACTGTTGTTGCTAAGCAGCATGATCATGTGACATTGTACTTTATGATCACATTGCCTGGCAATAAAAATTTCAGTCCCAATTACTGTGGCTAAATGAGGACTACCTATAAAGAAAGTTTGAAAACAGTGTCAGACTTTGTTCCACGGAGAACAATGGATTGGAAAAAGTTAATCTAGAGAACAAGAATCAAAAACCTCTGGTTTAATAATATTTATAAAAAGTTATACTGCAAAATTTCCAGCTTTAATTTCAAATTAGAAACCTATAAACAGACAATTTTAGCGAGGCAAAACTCTTGTCCATTTGCTTCTACAGTACTCTTTCTGTCCAGAAGGCTTCTAAATTCACAAAGAGTTCTCTGATCCTGTCTTGATAACTCTCAACCTTTTTATCAGCATTAGAAATAACTCTTCTACAGAAATCTGAAGAAAATTTTCATTGCCTCATTTGAGCATATGGCAAATCTAAAACCTAGTACAGTCTTCTTCTGACTTCTTAAGTTATTTCTATTTGTTTCTTTGTTTTAGGAACACCGCAGTGAAGATGATAAAAAACAAACCCATTCCTCGAGCCCTCAGCCAACTGATGCAGAGGCCTATAGTCCTTCCTCCATTTCCAGCTCTGAGACAAGTAGCATCATGCAGAAATTAAAGAAAATGCAGAGACGAATGGATGAGAAGTAATTTGTATTTTGTTTTATTCCTAATAGAAATGGCTTCCAACAGCTAATGTGGAATTTCAGCTTAGTCTTGATGGTGGTTTGGTAGCTTAAATATATTAATAAGCATGAATATACAGACTGCCTTTCCATCATGAATAGGCATGAAAAACTAATGTTCCTGATACTTGAAATAATCTTTAACTGGTAATAGTAAAAAATGAATGTGGGGCTTTCTGAAGGCAAAGCATATGTACTTCCATTAAATCTATATATGTGCCCCTTCTTGCAATTGGTGCAGCAGCTACAATTAGGAATTTTATATACACAGTTATATTAGTTTAATGCAGAATGCTTGCTGTAATGTAATGTTTGAATATAGCTTTTTTAAAAGTTGCTTTTCTTTTTGAATTATCTTCAATCAAAATATATTCTTATGCCTGAAAATTCGATGTCATCAGGAGAAAAATGGATTCCTATTATAGAATATTAGAATTTGAAACTGTATTGAGCTAAATTTTCACAATTTTGTGGGGGGAAATTGGTTTTTGTAGTAATACACATCTCTCTATAGTACATAGAATGTGCAATTAATATTTCCTTCACAACAAAAGGAAGATATAGCTCTGTGCGAGATAGCTACTGAATGTAGTAATGAAAAATTCAATCATAAAAATGTTTTTATTTATTGCATGGTATTTTAGAATACATATAGGACATTGGCATATATTCCTGGGTTCCAATAGTAGAATTGAATCTTTGTCGATTTTTCACAATCCTTTAAAAAACTATTTTGAAAACACGAAAATTCTATGACTTTCGGAATATCTTAAGAGCTTGGGACTTCTAGTCACAATTTTTTTTGAGGATCTCAGTCTATAATAGAAAAAAAATACTGTCGTGGTAAAAGTAATCTCTCTAGTTTTTAAGTTTATGGAAGAACAGCAGTTACTCTGCTTATTAAAAGAAATGTATTGCCTATATTTCAATTTAGAGTGAGAATAGAATGTAAGATACATATATAAATGCTAAATGCATAATTAAGTAGGATATTGTATTACCGTGTTTCCCCGAAAATAAGAATTTGTCTTATATTTTTTTGAACCCTGAAATAAATGCTTGGCCTTATTGCCATGCATTCAAAAGTCCGATTGGGCTTATTATCAGGGGATGTCTTATTTTGGGGGAAACAGGATAGTTTGGAAAGAACATATAAAAAATTAGCATAGCTTTGAAAAAACATTAAATCAGTGGTTCTCAACCTTTCTAATGCCACGACCCTTTAATACAGTTCCTCATGTTGTGGTGACCCCCAACCAGGGGTGGGTTCTAAATTTTTTTACTACCGGTTCTGTGGGCGTGGCTTGGAGGTCATGTGACTGAGTGGGCATGGCTAGCTGGTCATGTGACCGGATGGCCATGGCTATGTGTATAGGGACTACTCAGAGGGCTGAAAAAAGTCATTTCTGACAGGTCCTCGCACTTTTGACTGGTCCTCACATTTATGACCATCCTCACATTTATGACTGTGCAGCATTCTTAACAACCATGTCACTCATTTCGCAACTGCTTCTCTTCAACATGGTATAAGATAGGGCAAAAAACGTAAAATGTGAGGACAGTCATAAATTCGAGGACTGGTCAAAAGTGCGAGGACCAGTCAAAAATAACTTTCTCAGACCTCTGAGTAGTCCCTGTGCACAAAAGGACTACCCAGAGGGATGAAAAATGTGATTTCTGACAGGTCCTCAAACTTTTGACCTGTCTTTGCAGTTATGACTGGTCATCATTTATGCCCATTGTAGCATTCTTAACAACCATGTCACTCCTTTCACAACTGCTTCTCTTCACCATGGTGACAAGATAGGGCAAAAACGTAAATTGTGAGGACAGTCGTAAGTTCGAGGACTGGTCAAAAGTGCGAGGACCAGTCAAAAATAACTTTTTCAGCCCTCTGAGTAGTCCATATGAATAAAAGGATACAGCAATAGAGAGGGATGAAGGAAGGGAAGGGAAATTAGAGTAGGAGTGAAGGTAAGAGAGGGAGGAAGAGAGGAGAAGGAGAAAGGAAGAGGAAGTAGGGAGGAGAAGAAGAGGGGGAGGAAGAGAAAGTAAGAAGGAAAGAAAAGAAAGAGGTAGTAGGTTTGAGGAGAAAGATTGCTGTACAATAAAAAAGATGAAAGGGAAGAAAGCCAACCCCAAATAAATATTAAGATATTAAGATAAAGAATGAATTGTTAAACTTTAAAGAATAAAAGAGAACAAATAGCAATAAATAGCAATAATTAGAAACACATATACAAACATACAACGTATTTTCTTTGAACAGAGTATTTGGCCGGTTCACAAATTTAAACAGTGTTTAGTCATTTCAATTAAATTTACAATTTCTATATTTCCTTTTTGCCATATTTATTCCTCATCTATTTTTGTAAAAAACCAATATTACCCTTCATCCTCATCTCTAATCTTAATCAAATTCAATTTTTCCCTTCTACTCTATATTATACCCCTTCCCATTGTCATCTATTTTTATATCCATCCTCACATTGGTTAATTATGTAATATTAGTTGTTTAATATAAATTCAACATTTTAATATAAATCAATTAGTTATATAACTACCTTTTTTGTATATTAATCAATATGAACATGAATATTCCAATTATTTCCATGCAATCCAATTTCTTACAAATCAATTAATTATATTTACCAATAATAATAAACCAAATAATTTCCCCCATATATTCCTCCAAACCACAACTTAACCATTTCTGCTTTCAACACAATATGCAATTAATAGTATCTCAATTATTACAATTCCCTAGTTAAATAGAGCTTTCTTTCTTCTGTGTTTTAAAATCTTGAACCTCCTCTTGCCCTAAATTTCCCATTGTTTGTAGTTTTGCACCTACCTTTTTTGGTGAGGAAAAAGAAATCTCTCTGCCTCATTTTGTCACGTTGCACCAAACACCCTGCTTACTTTCAATTTCGCTTTTTCAGCATAGCTGGGGGGAAAAAATCTGCTCCAGGAATTTACCTCTTTGCAGCTAGCTAGCAACAGAGCCCTCCACAAAACAGCTGAGAGTAGGGCGGCTCTCAGAGGCAAGAATTTAAAGTTTTTTTTCCCTCTAGCCATCAGCTGGGACTTGGGAGGCAGCAATAGATTGGGATAATAGATTTACATAAAGATTTGAGCCATTTTTAAACTAAGCAATCTTACGAGCTAAAGCCCTGCTTTTGTTTGATTTTTGGATTTTGTTCGTTTAGTTTATAATAGTTAAACACGGGCTCAAGGTTGACTCAGCCTTCCATCCTTCCAAGATCGGTAAAATGAGGAGCCAGATTGTTGGGGGCAATAGGCTGACTCTGTAAACCGCTTAGAGAGGGCTGTAAAAGCACTGTGAAGCGGTATATAAGTCTAAGTGCTATTGCTATTGGTATAAATACAGTAAATACAATAAATACAACACAACTTGAAACCTTGGAGTAATTAATTAAAATAGTGTAATAAGCTTTTTAAAATGCACTATTAAATGAATAATTGGCATTGCCCTTAAATGTAATTCTTTAAACAACTGGAGAATTATCTATAGCATTATACCATAATAAGGTAAAGTTACTAGTATAAGAAACAGGGACAAGGAATAAAGAATTTTAAGTGATGCTTATTTTCTGTTGCAGTTTGAAAGATTCTACTTGTTGATGGATGATGCTGTTTGACACTTGAGATTCATTTAAAACTCTGCTAGACCTTTTCCTGCTCTTGCTTTCTGTCTGTCTCTTGTTATCGGCTTAAAACTCTTCCTCCTTATTTTGTAGACACTGCTCTCCTGTTCACTACTTCTTCTCTGTCTTTACGTCTCACCACTGGGCTTCTCTCAGTGTCTGTTTTCCCAACCTCCATCCCAAATTCCAGCTGTATATCTACAACCAATTGGTCAGGTAACTTCCTACCTTTTTCAGTGGTAGATTCTTTGATTGAGCATGCCCTGTTCAATTTTAAATGATTAGGAGTTCTTTTAGAACTCTTTCTTTCCCTGTATAAAGTCAGGCATTTCTGACAATAGATAGCTGTCAATCTCTAACTAGTTAAATAGAGCAACAAAGATGATAATGGGTTTGGAGGCTAAATCATACAATGAACAGTTAAGAGAACTCGGTATGTTTAACTTAATGAAAAGGCCCAGGGAAGACGTGAGAGCATCTTTTATCTCTTTTAAATTGTTTTTTTTTTTTTAATTTAACAAAATCACCCTGGTCTCCTGGAACCTGCAGGCCTGGTAATATAGTGGGGGACTTGTAAAATGTTGAAAAGGATAAAGCTAATGTCATTTTCCCTGGCGATGCTGCGCAATTCCTCATTGGGGATCTCCCTCACTTCTTTTTTTTTTTTTTAATTTGATTTATATGCCGCCCTTCTCCAGAGACTCAGGGCGGCTTACAATGCGTTAAGCAATAGCCTTCATTCTTTTGTATATTTTTATACAAAGTCAGCTTATTGCCCCCACAAACTGGGTCCTCATTTCACCTACCTTAGAAAGGATGGAAGGCTGAGTCAACCTTGAGTCTTGGAGAGATTGCTAGGGACTGAGAGTGTGCTGTGCCTTTAAATCTTCTGGCCACTCCTCCCTGGCTCCTCAGCAGGCAGTTTGGCAGTTTATTTCTCTCAGTCTTAGTGTAGGGAGGTGAGTGTAGTTTCTCTCACCTCAGTGAGAATTTGCCTTTAGATTTGCTTAAAATTTTTTCTTCTTTGTATATAGTGTATATAGTTAGTATTGTAGATAGTTTTTTTTTTCCGCTAGAGTGGGAGCGTTTTGTCTAGGGAGGCTGCTGCGGTGGCAGTGAGCCTCTAGCTGCTTCTGTGGGCCTCGCTTTCTATCTAGCTTGAACGCCTCGGCTTTAATTTAGCAACGAACAGAGTCTGCCTTCTTTTATCTCTTTTAAATTGTTTTTTTTTTTAATTTAACAAAATCACCCTGGTCCCCTGGAACCTGCAGGCCTGGTAACATAGTGAGGGACTTGTAAGATGTTGAAAAGGATAAAGCTAATGTCATTTCCAGGAGGGAATAGATGTCATAAGGGGCATACCACAGCAGAGAGGACCTTTTTCCTGGGACCCAACAAATATAATTCTGTAGCAGTTGGGCTCATAGCATGCCTTCTCTGCTCGACCTTATGAGATGGGCAGACGTAATTGTGAAGAGGTGTCCCCTCAGATAACCCGGTCCCATGCCATGAAGGGCTTTAAAGGTAAAAACCAGAATTGGAGCCAGAAGCAAACTGGCAACCAATGCAGCTTGAGGAGTACAGATGTAATGTGTTCCACTCTAGGGGCATGCACACAACTGCCCATGCTGCTGCATTCTTCATCAGTTGAAGTTTCCAGATACTTTTCAAGGATAGCCCCATATAGAATACATTGCAGAAACCCAAAGGGGAAGTGACTAGCACATGGGGACTATGAGCAAAGCCCCTGGATCCAGGAATGGGTGCAACTGGCACACAACATGAAGCTGTGCAAATTCATTCTGTGCATTACATCAGTATTAATTCAGGACTCCTGTATGCCTTTTTATAATGCAGTAGTAGCAGCAGCCGGCAGGAAAGTCCATCTTCCAAAGAAACCAAGAAACTTTCTCATCGTGAAAAACCAAGCAGTACCATTGAGGAGGAAGCTCCCACGGCAGTCAATGATTCACTGCAGAATAATAGCATCCCATCCATTCATGATGAGAGAGGTTAGTTTTCAGATCAATATTTAACCAAAGCAATGTTCATTCAATTTTTGCTTCATAACGGTGATCTTTCCACTGCTGTGTCAATGTTTTGCTGATAGGATACATGGTAATAATATAAAAATAATTCCCTACCCATTCTCACCATCCTGATTTCTTTATATGTTTGTTTTTGAGTAACCATCTGTTGGTCTCTGCAGAACTTGCAGTCTGACAGTATCACTGCCAGATTGTCCTGGCTTGCTCTTGCTTTCATCCTCCTTATTCTTAGAACTATTGGCTGGATTCCTCTTCTTCTTGTGCTAGTCCTCATTTTAAAGAAACAATTGTAAATTTAATCTCCTACATGTACAAATGCTGTGAAATAAATCTTCAGAATTTGTTTTGTTGCTTTCTCTGGTATTTCCAAGAAATGGAATTTTTGGAAATGGAGTGGGGAAGGATGTATATTACAATCACTGTACTTACCATATTTTTCGGACTATAAGACACACCAGAGTATAAGACACATCTTAGTTTTTGGGGAGGAAACGAAGAAAAAAGCTGATTGGTGGGTGGATCGGCCTCCCGGAATACCCCCAATCAGCTGTTCCCAGAGGTGAATTTTAGCAACAGGTTTGTTGGTTGTGACCTCTGTGCCTTGTTTTTTTTTCAGCCTTTGAAACCTCTGTTTCAGAGGCTTTTTTTCTGAAGCTCTGTTTCTGAGGCTTTGTTCCTGAAACTTTGTTTCAGAGGCCTTTTTTCTGAAGTTCTGTTTCAGAGGCTTTTTTCAGCCTCTGAAACCTCAGTTTCAGAGGCTGGGTGGGGCTACATTCAGAGTATAAGACGCACCCAGATTTTCACCTTCTTTTTTGGGGGGAAAAGGTGTGTCTTATACTCCAAAAAATATGGTAGTTTTCATTAGATTCCAGTAAGAACTATTATTGAGAAATAGTAAAGTTTATTTCCTTACCTCAAGACATACAAGCAGAAAGAGGGCAAGGTTAGTTCATAGCCTGATTTGAGAGCCAGGAAACATTGCAGCAGCTTTAATGGTTTGAAAACAGCTACTATGGGTAGTCCTTGGATTACAACCACTTGTTCAGTGAACATTCGTAGTTACAAGGGTGCTGAAGAAGAGGGACTTAGAATTGGTCCTTGGAATTCCAGCCAACACAGTGTGCTCACAATCATGTTGCAATCCGGGTACTTGGGCAGGTGTCTTGCAATTTGTTGCTGCAAATTGTGATCACGTGATCAACAAGCAAAGTCGGCGGGCAGGCCAGCAGAAAAGTTGCAAGTTGCTCCCAAAAGTTGTTGCCCCCACTTTTTTTCCTAAAGTGCTCCACTACAGAGTACAAGAACCCCTACTGACCTACCTGCTCATACTCAGTAGTGCTCATTTATAGCACCTGTGGCTCCCACTGGCCAGTAGTACCCACCCACAGCACCCAATCACCTTCCAACAGCTCTCACCAATCAGCTTGCTTGCCTAGGGCTCCAGACATAGGTCCTCTCTTAACAACCCAGGTGATCTCTGGGTTACAAGAACCAGGTCTGCTGGGATTGTTGTTGCTAAGCAACGAGGTTAAGTGATATCACGTTTTACAACCCGCATCACATAGGGATGGAATGTCTGATTCCAGTTAAGGTTGCAATTCAAAGGCTACCTGTACATACCTGCTCTTGCATCTTCCCAAAACGTGTCTCCCAAAGGGTTTACATAGTTCTATTATGTAATAGTCATCCAAAGAGTCTGTGTATATGTTCATTGTTTTCGTAATAAGGTCAGGAATTTTGATAGTTAGGCACATCTATATTTCTGTCCATTCAGTCAGTATTTACTCATTCAATTTTTGCAACATAATCTTATTTTGTAACATTTTTTGTACTGTAATGAATTCCTTATTTTCTCCCCTTCTTGTATTGTATCTTTTCAGATTCCACTTCTATTGCCACAGAATATTCCCTAAAATTTGATGAGTCTATGACAGAAGATGAGATTGAAGAGCAATCATTCCGGTCTTTGTTGCCTTCTGAGAGCCACCGCCGGATCAATCTGAAGAAACAAATCTAGATGTGTATCAGTTTGACGTTCAAACAGCTTATCTACACGCAAACCTTGTCAAGGAAATCTATGTGAAAGCTCCCCCGGGTAATGATACACAAAAAGGAGAAATATGGCTATTAAATAAAAGTTTATACGGATTAAAACAATCTGGAAAGCGTTGGTACGAATGTTTGGCAAAAACACTAAATGACATAGGTTTTTCAGCTACATCAACAGATCTGTGCTTCTTTATTAGAAAAACAAACGAATCTATAGAGCACGTGCTTATTTATGTAGACGACATTTTATATTTTGGCCAAGACAAATACAGATGTGACGAATTCGCAGAAAGACTAAGCAAACATTTCACATTGAAGACCTTAGGGAAAGTGAATAAATATCTAGGCGTTCAGATTGACAAAATAAGTGGAGGTTTCAAATTGTCCCAAAAAGAAAAAATATTAGAACTTTTACAAAGATGTAATATGATGAACTCTAAAATTTGCGAGACTCCAATGCAGACAGACTTTACAAAAAACATGAACAACGAAGGTGAACCATTTAAAGATAACACCCTATATAGATCTGTCATTGGTTCATTGTTATATATCTCCAATTGGACCAGACCGGACATCACTCTTGCTGTTAATCTCTTATCAAGACACGTTGGCAACCCAAATTATTATCATTGGGAGGGAATAAAAAGAATTCTTAGGTATCTTAAATTTAGTGCTAATGCTTGTTTATATTTAAAACCTGTTAACTCTAATAAACCAATATTGACATGTTATGCTGATGCAGATTGGGCTGGGGATACAAAAAGTAGTACTGTAATGAATTCCTTATTTTCTCCCCTTCTTGTATTGTATCTTTTCAGATTCCACTTTTATTGCCACAGAATATTCCCTAAAATTTGATGAGTCTATGACAGAAGATGAGATTGAAGAGCAATCATTCCGGTCTTTGTTGCCTTCTGAGAGCCACGGCCGGATCAATCTGAAGAAACGAAATCACCAAGTTTAATTTTCTATTAATAAAGTGGGCTGGGGATACAAAAAGTAGAAAAAGCACTTCAGGGTATGTTTTCCTCATAAATGATTGCCCTGTTCATTGGTATGCTGGTAAACAGAATTTAATCACCACCTCCATGGCAGAAGCTGAATATATCTGTCTTTCAAAGGCCTCTAACAATTTAATATGGTTCGATGACCTTTTATCCAATATCTGGACTGAACCCAACTACCCAATAACCATATATGAGGACAATAAAGCTGCCATAGACATATTAACATCAGAAGCAGTAAATTAGAGGTCATGTCATATTGATATCAAATATAAACATGTTAAACAACTATCAAATATAGGATTCATTAAAGCCACCTATTGTGATACTCATGAACAAGTTGCTGATATATTAACGAAACCTTTACCAAATAATCAACATGCTTATTGTCTTCTAAGTTAAATGTATATATATAAAACGAAAAGCTTCATTTAAATGTTAGGTATTTTTAGAGGGGGTTTTGTTACAAAGAAAAATACCTAACTATGTACATTTGTGTAATTAAGCTTGTATATAAGTTAAACTCTGAAATGTACCATATCCCTCCCCCCTGACTCCTCCTTACCTTTCTGACTCCTCCTCCTGTATATCTAAGCCGTTGTTCCTTTCAGAATCCTTGCCCTGCTTGATGATCTCCTGTGGAAGAAAACATGTAAATAAAACAGTATTGAATTCTCATATTTCGCATACTGATTATTGGGCCTATAATTAAAAGAAGAATTATAAGCAACATAAAGGCACAAGACAGGGTTGCCCTCTCTCTCCCTTACTTTTTATTCTAACATTAGAAACTCTGTTACGAAAAATAAGGAATGAGGGAAAAATAAAAGGACTTAGAATAGGGCAACAGGTATATAAGACTCAGGCCTTTGCCGATGATATGGTTTTCATTCTGGAAGAGCCGATAAAATCCGGTATATACCTATTAAAGTTGATTGAGGAATTCGGGGCAGTTGCAGGATTATTGATTAATAAATAGAAAACAAATTTATTATCAAAGAATATCTTAGAGGAAGATAAAAAAGAATTACAGGAAGTGATTGGGTTGAAAATAGTTAATAAAATTAAATATTTGGAATTTGGCTATCTGGTAGATGCTCGAGTATACAAGAGGAGAACTACAATAAATTACTATCCCAAACCAGGAAAGATTTAGATAAATGGGGTAAAATACAGCTTTTACTTTTAGGACGAGTTACAACAGTCAAGTCTTACATTTTACCAAAATTTAATTTTCTATTTCAAACCGCCCCAGTGAATTTATCCAAAAAAATTTTCAGGGAACTAAATCAAATAATATCCAAATTCATTTGGCAGGGGAAAAAACCAAGGATTAAGAAAAAGATGATGCAGGAGACAAGAGAAAGAGGAGGTCTAGGACTACCATGCTGGGAGAACTATTACTCCGCAGCGTTATTAACATGGGTGAAAGAATGGATTACCTTGGGTAACAACCGTCTTCTTAAACTAGAAGGTCACGACCTACAACAGGGCTGGCATATGGTACTCTGGCGAAACGGCTCCCCACAAAGTAAATGGTTTACTAAACATTATATAAGAAACATTCTGATTCGAAATTGGGAAAAGATCAGTAAAAAATATTACATTAAAACACCGTGTTGGATATCACCCGTGGAAGCATTGACATACCCCAAACTTTATAACCCAACAAAGAAATTAACATACAAAGATCTAGTGAATATACAGGGAAAATTAAAATCCAAACAGGAATTGAGCTCATTAGGAATACAAATAGATTGGTGGATCTATCTGCAGATCCAATCCAAATTTAAAAAAGATAGAGATGGAAAAGGCATACATGTGGACTTACAAAAATTAGATAAAATCTTGATGGGCCAAGAAAAAGGCATGATTTCAAAAAGTTATAAATTATTAATGGAATTAGAGATAGGTGATGAAATAATCAAAGACACAATGATTGCCTGGGGGAAAAATTTTGGGTACCCAATTCACTTAGACAAATGGCAAGGGATATATATGGTGGGAAAATATGAAATCAGTAGTCTCCACGGCTTACAAAGAAAACATATATAAGATGATATATCGGTGGCATCTTTCCCCTGATAGACTGGCTAAAATGTTTGCAAGACAATCGGCTACGTGTTGGAAATGTCGGCAAGAAAAGGCACTTACTACCATCAATGGTGGACATGCCAGGAAGCAAAAAAATTTTGGGGGGAAATTAAAAAATGGCTGAATGAGATTTTGGATCAAAAAATTGAATGGTCACCAGAGACATGCTTGCTCGGATCTAAACCAGATAAGATTAAGAAGGATTTATGGTACCTAGCTCTTCACATTATTACAGCGGCGAGATTGATATACGCTCAATTTTGGAAAAACCAAGATATCCCATCAGAGGAAGCAATCATAAAAAAGATTTTGGACTGTGCAGAAGCTGACAAATTAACCAAAAAATTAAAAGATAAGGACCAAACACAAACATGTTTATCCTGGGAGAAACTATATATTTGGCTAGAAAAGAGAATATCATAACCCAAATTAAATGAGGAAGGATTGTTATAAAGAAAACTATATTAAGTGAGGTCGGTCAGACCTAATTGATATACAATGAGATATGAGTTGTCTTATCTCTCCTGGAATGTAATATCATATTGAATATTTAGATATGAAGGTACTATCTGTACCTACCACTTGTGTGTTATTTGTATTGTTTCTTGTGTGGTATGTTATTTATATGGTGTATTGTTATTTTTTGTTTGTTTTAAATGGAAAATGTAAATAAAGACTATTTTTTTTTTAAAAAAAGTTTATTCTGATGAGGAAGCTTCTCCTGGAAAGCCTACCCTGTCACCTATTAAGGCAAGATTTCAAAAGGCTGTAGCTGTTCATTTTTCGGAATCTTAAAACATTTATAAGCCTGTTTTCCAATTGCCAATTGATTGTGTAGGAAGTTTGTTAATGCATATATTTTAGTTGTTTTAGCTGTTTTAAATTTGTTACAAATTATACAGTATACGTGTAACTGCTTTTAGAAGAACATTTGTCATAAAAAGTGAAACAATCAACAGAAATAAATACATAGGTCTGTCCCTTAGTTGCTCACTGAAGGTGACATCATCTGACATTCTTTTTTTTCTTTTTTTCCTTTTTTGGTCTTTTTTATTTGTAAATGGTCTACCCTGACAACACACTGTTTTAAAAAGAAGTGTTTATGAATAAAATATTATATATATATATATATATATATATATATATATATATATATATATATATATATATATATATATATATATATATATGTATATATATATATATATATATATATATATATATATATACACACACACACACACACACATACATACATACACACACATAATTAAAAGTGAAAAAGGCAATGGAAAGACAGATGCAGAAAAAAAAACCAGATCGTGAAGTTTCTTCCTGTCCATAAGCAGGTCATCCAACATTTGAAGATACGGACAGAATTGTAGGGTACTAACAGAACAGAGGCTGATCCATAATTCATCCCTGAAACTACAGTCTCTGTGCTGTCTAAAGATAGATAGCTATGTTTTTATGAGGTTAAAGTTCACCTCACTAAATTCAATCCTACCATAACTGGCTTCTTGGCATCAAATGATTTTCATTTATAATACTTGACATCCGTGCAATGGAAAGTAGTACTAAATGTGGGCAAAAGATGAAATCTCTACCTAAATTACTATTCCTGAAAGTAAAGATAAGTCTATGCATGCCAGAAGAAAAGTCTACATTGTGATAGAGGTTCTTCTATTTTTGACCTTTCAATGATAGATTGTACTCATTCTTTTCATTTCCATATGACAGGGATTGACAATTTTTTCTTTCTTTCTTTTTTTTAAAAAATCTAAGATAAATTTTTATTTGTTTAAAAGTACAAACAAAATAGAACTAGTGACAACAAAGCATGCAGAACAAAACATGTAAACAAATATTTCAAATATACATTTTGTCAAATATATATTGTTAAATAAACAACAGTAATGTATGTTCTTATTTGTGTTTTGACTCTTCCTTGTTTGATCTTACTTATATATCTATCTTTATGATTCATTGTTAATTTATGTTAGTGATTTATGATCTTGTTTCTGTAACTCCAATTACTCCCTATTCTTTTTTCCTTTTTCTATTTTTCAACCAGGTATACCACTTTTCCCAAACTAAATAATAATCATGTTCCTCTTTATTTTGTAATTCTTTTGTAAGTTTGTCCATTTCTGCACATTCCATAATCTTATTAATTACTCTATCTTCTGTCGGTGTGTCACTGCTCTTCCAATTTTGCGCAAAAATTATTCATGCTGCTGTTATTATATGGATGATTAAATATTTTATTTCCTTTTCATATTGTCCATTTATTATACCTAGAAGAAAGGT
This sequence comes from Arizona elegans, assembly GCA_022577455.1. Taxonomy (NCBI): domain Eukaryota; kingdom Metazoa; phylum Chordata; class Lepidosauria; order Squamata; family Colubridae; genus Arizona; species Arizona elegans. The sequence continues at coordinate 102,837,423 of JAKOOJ010000002.1, read as the reverse complement.
TTCCGGTCTCATTTCTAATCTTCGTTGTGTGATTTCTTCTATTTGTGTTCTAATCATTTGCCAGTATTGCTTTGCTTTTGGACAGGTCCACCACATATGATAATAAGTTCCTTTATAAAATTTACATTTCCAGCAAGTTGGAGAAGTGCTGGGGAACATTTTTGCTAATCTGGCTGGTGGGAGGTGCCACCTATAGAACATTTTGTACATGTTTTCTTTATATGGTATAGATATTGTTAATTTATAATTTATTGTCCATAATTTTTCCCAATTGTTTAATTGGATATTGTAGCTGAAATTCTTTGCCCAAATTATCATATTTTCTTTGACCATTTCTTCTTCTAATTTGTAAATAATTATAAACTTTTTTTATCAATTTATCTTGTGATCCTTGTAAAATTTTGTCTAATTTGTATTGACCATTTTGGAATCCAAATTCAGCTAAATCTTTCTTATATTTTGATTTTATTTGTAGATATGGCCACCAGTCAATATCCATACCCATCTCCTTTAATTCTTCTCTTGTTCTTAGTTCCCCTTGGTTGTTTAGTAAATCTTTATATGTTCTCATTTTGGTGATGTCCATAGTATTTGAATAGATCTGGGCTTCCATGGTTGATAACCATTCCGGAATTTTATTGTAGTGTATTTTTTTGATGCCCTGCCATGTCTGGTATAGTGCTTGTCTGACGATATGCCTCTGAAAATATCTATGGTACTTATCTGTTCCCTCCCACATAAAAGCATGCCATCCTCGTTGTCAGTCAAATCCTTCTAATGTCAATAATCTTTTATTTTTGAGTTCCATCCATTCTTTGATCCAAATTAGTGCTGATGCTTTATAATATATTTCCCAATCTGGTAGAGCTAGTCCTCCTCTTTCTCTTGTATCTTGTAGATGTTTTGTTTTAATTCTTGCTTTCTTCCCTTGCCATATGTAATTTGCTATTAATTTATTAAAATCCTAAAAGAAGTTTTTCCCCGGTTTTATTGGAATCACTTGAAATAAGTATAAAATTCTGGGTAGAATATTCATTTTAATTGAGGCAATTTTTCCCAAAAGAGATAATTGTAATTTTTTCCAAATTTCTAAATCTTTTTTAACTTGTTTTGCCAATTTATCATAATTATCCTCTCTAAATGTTGAGGTTTGTTTGGTGAGCCATATTCCTAGATATTTTACCTTCTTTGTTATTTGTATATTTAATTGGTCTTCTAATTCTTTTTCTTGTTGTTTAGTGAGATTTTTCGTTAGTATCTTTGTTTTTTGTTTATTGATTTTGAGTCCGGCTACACTCCCGTATTTTTCTATTTTGTCTAATAATTTAGTGCCCGTTGTTATCGGTTGTTCTATGATAAGTACCATGTCATCGGCGAAGGCTTGAAGCTTATATTCTTCCCCTTTGATTTTCAGATCTTTTTTTTTATTGAAAAAGTTTTACAAATACATTTTCTCCCCAGTTTCCCCCCTCCAACCCCCGCTAACCCTCCCTAACCCTCCCCTCCCCCCAGGACTTCCACAAAATATAATCCAAATCAAAATCACATTTTATAAAACTTGAACCCCTCCACTCCCTGTATCTTATTCAAATCTTCACAAGATTCAATTATTCTATCCCTATAGAATACATTCAGTTAAAAGCTATCTGATATTTCTTAGTTTGATATTTATTCTGCACATAATCTATCCACTTTTTCCACTCCCATACATAAGTCTCTTGTGTCCGCTCTTTTAGATATGCTGAAATCTTCGCCATCTCTGCAAAATTGGCCATCTTCAAAGTCCATTCTTCGATAGTGGGCATAGCTTCATTTTTCCAATATTGACCTATCAGTAATCTTGCTGCTGTTACCATATACAATATCAGCTTTACTTCACCCAATGTAAAACCCTTAACTATACCCAATAAAAACAATTGTGGAGAAAACTGAATTTTTTTCTTCAAAACATTTTGCATGACCCACCAAATTTTTATCCAAAAAGCCTTCACTTTCTTACAAGTCCACCACATATGGTAATATGTGGCATCTAAGCAATCACATCTCCAGCATTTTGGTTGAACATTAGGATACATACACGATAATTTCTTAGGATCTAAATGCCACCTATAAAAGATTTTATAAAAGTTTTCCCTCAAGTTCTGCGACTGTGTAAATTTAACATTCTGAACCCATATTTTTTTCCATGTTTCCAACATCACTGGTTCTGCAAAATTTTGTGCCCACTTTATCATACAATCTTTAACCAGTTCAGTTTCTGAGTCCCTTTCTAGCAAAACATTATAAACCCTTTTAATATGCATTGGACCTTTCTCTTTTATATGTCTAACCAATTCTTCTTCATACATCATTATACCAGTTTTTTGGTCCTCTTTCCATCTCAATTGAAGTTGATTATACTGTAGCCAAGTTAAATTAATCCCTTCTTCCAACAGCGTTTCTAATGTCTTCAGTTGCCATCTGCCCGCATCTGTAAAAAGAACTACTTTATATAAAACTCCCCCGAGTGACATTATATTTGTATTCCACATAATATGACCAAGATCCAGCCATAACGGTATTTTATAATCCCATTTAAGTCGGTGCTTCTTCCAAACTCTCATCAAAGAGTTTCTAAGTATGTGGCTTTTGAATACTTTATCCACTTTGTTCTCATAAAATAAGTATGCATGCCAACCAAGTTCAAGATCATAACTTACTATATTCAATATTCCAGTCTTTTTCCTTCCAAACCAATCACTTGCTTGCGTCAAGGCTGCTGCTTCATAGTATAATTGTAGGTTTGGAAGTTTAAGGCCTCCCCTTTCTGGAACATCTTGCATAATTTTCAGCTTAACTCTCGGGTTTTTTTCATTCCAGACAAACTTGTTCACTCCACTTTGCCATTCTCTCAGTTGTTTATCACTTTTAAGCACCGGAATCATTTGAAACAAAAAAAGAAATCTTGGCAAAACGTTCATCTTAACTGCTGCTATTCTTCCAAGTAAAGACAGCTGGTTTTTTCCAAGTCTCCATGTCTTTTTGTACCTGTCGCCACAACACCTCATAATTATTTTGAAACAATTTTATATTTGATTCTGCAACCTGAACTCCTATTTGCTACTATTTCAAAACCTGCCTTGCTTTCAAGTTCCTGTTTTCGATCTTGTGTCATATTTTTGACTATCATCTTAGTTTTTTTCTGGTTCAATCTAAATCCTGATACCATACCATATTGTTCTATAATGTCTTTCATCTGGATTATTGATTCCATCGGCTGTGTTAGGGTAACAACCAGATCATCCGCAAATGCCCTTATTCTGTAATCCTCTTGCCTTATCGCTATTCCCTTCAAGGTACTCGAGTCCCGTATTGTGTTCAACAAGACTTCTAATGTTAAAATAAATAACAATGGGGATAACGGACAACCTTGTCTTGTTCCTTTTTCAATACTAAAATTTGTTGTCAAACTTCCATTAATAATAATTTGTGCCATTTGTTCTTGATAAATTGCTGAAACCACCTGTATAAATTGATCCCCAAAGTCCATCTTTCTTAAAGTCTTTAATAGAAAGTTCCAATCCACTCTATCAAAGGCCTTCTCCGCATCCAAGAAAACCAGCACTGCAGGGATCTGTTTATTCTTCTCAAGATATTCCAGTAAATCTATAATTTGCCTTACATTATCCTTCATATATCTGCCTTCTATAAATCCCGCTTGATCATAATGAATCACCTCTTGAATAGCTGGCATCAACCTGTTGGCTAATACTTTTGCAAATATTTTATAATCATTATTCAGAAGAGATATTGGTCTAAAATTCTCAGGTTTTTTAGGACCTACTTGCTCTTTCGGTATCAATGAAATATAAGTTGTTTTCCATGATGGGGGTATTTTACCCCCTTGTTGTATACTACAAAATAGATCTTTAAGATGTTCAATCATTTCTGCTTGTAAAGTTTTGTAATACACCGCAGTTAAACCATCCATCCCTGGTGCTTTAGCTGTTTTCAATTGTTTAATTGCGGCAATAATCTCCTCAGCTATTATAGGATAATTCATTCTCTCCTTTTGTTGACTAGAAATTTTTGTAACTCTTCTTTTTTCTAAATATTTCTCTATAAGTCCATTCTGTATATCATCTTTGGCATATAATTTGGTATAATAATCTAAAAAACTTCTTTAATTAATTTTTGTTGAAAAATTTCCTTCCCTCCACTATCAATACTGTCAATGACCCGTGTACTCTGCCTCTTCCTTAGTGTATAAGCCAACCATCTGCCCGGTTTGTTAGCGTTACAAAATGTGTTATGTTTCGCAAATTGTAAATTTGTTGCTGTTTGTTCCGCCATAAGCATTTGAAATTGATCTTTCAGAAGTTTTATAGCTCCTCGTATTCTTTCATCTGTTGGGTTTTTTATAAGTAACTGTTCTTTGTTCTTTATTTCTGCTTCCATTTCAGATCTTTTCTTTTGTTGATTTAATTTACGTTTAGAGTTCATATGAATGAGTACCCCTCTCATATATGCTTTACTCGCATCCCACACAATTTCAATAGGGGTACCCTTGTTCAAGTTCATTTCAAAAAATTCTTTCATCTGCTTTTTAAGTTCTGTTATGTTCTTTTCATATCTAAACAAATTTTCATTTACTCTCCATGATCTTCTCTCACTCTTTCCCATCTCAATTTCTATCCATACTGGGCTATGGTCAGTTAAAGTCCTTGGAAAAATATTTGTTCTTTTCATTTTTACAAGTAAATCAGATGATAGTAAAATAAAGTCAATCCTAGAGAAGGATCTGTGTCTATCTGAAAAGAAAGTAAAGTCCAAATCTTTTGGGTTATGTATTCTCCAAATATCTTTTAATTCCAAATCTTCTTTCATATCAAAAAAAGTCTGTGGTAATCTAATCCTTGACTTTGCCAAACTCTTTTTGTCTATTTTAGGATCAATTACTCCATTCCAGTCTCCCATGATTAAAATAGATCTGTAATCCCATTGCAATATTTTAGAATGCAAAGTTTTGTAAAAATTTTCTTGCCGTTGATTAGGAGCATAAATTCCAATCACCAGAATTGGGCCATTTGCTGTGTAGAGTTCAATTGCTATAAACCTGCCACAGTCATCTGCTTCTATAATTTTAGCTGACAGTCTTTTATTTATATAAATCACTACGCCATTCTTTTTTTCCAAATTCGAGGCTATAAATTGTGTTCCTAATCTTGAATTTATCAAGTATTTTTATTTATTGAAAAAGTTTTTCAAATACAAATTTTTCCCCCTTTCCCCCCCTCCTCCCTAACCCCTCCTCGCCCTCCCCTCCCCCTGTGGCTTCTTCAAAGTAAAACCCAAATTCATAACAGATTATATAATACTTTACCATCCCCTTGCTCCATCCCCCATATGCTGACCCTTTCTTTCTAATAATATTATTATATCCCCCTTATACTATACATTTCGAAATAACATTCTACTATAACATTATATAATAACTCCTAATTTAGCATAGTAATATTATTATATCCCCCAATTTAACAATTTCTACTCATAATCTACTCTTTTACTCCTCCCCCATACATATATCTCTTAAATCAAATCTTTTTTTGTATATTAATATGACATTTCAAAGCAACCTTCCACTATAAAACTATATAATAAATCCTAATTTAACGTTTATTCAACTCATAGTCTGCCCATTTCCTCCACCCCCATAGATATATCTCTTAACTCAAATCTTTTACATATATTCATATCTGAACATAATATCCCTTTTCTTCAACTAAACAATCAATAAGCTAACCTACCTCCACCCACTTTCCTACAGGACTACCATACATAATAGTTCTTAATATCTTTATTCTTCTGCCCACACCACTAAGAAGTATTCCCTTATATAAATAAAATCCTCAAATGACTTTAAGCTTGTAATCCATATAATATCTTCTGTAGTGTCTTTCAGCTGGATTATTAACTCCATCACCCATATTAGGGTAACATCGCATCCTAATTCCAACAGTATGTTCGGTATCTTCAATTACCATCTGCCCCCATCAACAATAGATGTCTTGATATATAAAAAACAACCACCCGAGTGACTTTATATTTATATTCCATATAGTGTCTATAGTAGTGTCTTTCATCTAAATTATTAATTCCAACCACCGTAATAGGGTAACAACCAGATCTTCTGCGTGCCCCAATCCCATAACTCTCTTGCCTTGTAGCTCAGCATAAACGTAATACATTTATCAAATAATCCAAAATAGATAATTCCAATCCATTCGGTTTAAGGCACTTTTCACATCCCAAAAGTAGAGCACTGCAGAGGTCTGTCACTCTCCTCAGGATAATATAAATAAATACTTTGCCTCAACTATCTTTTCATATATTCAATCATCTCTTAAATAACTGGCATTGCACTGTTGTTTAGTTTAAAAGTTTTTGTTTTTGTAAAACCTGCTTCTTCTTTTCTTGACTTTTTGTGGGTTAGATCTCCATCCTGATTTCCTTTCTATAAATTGTGTATCAACTATTTGGTTTTCATGCTGATCTATAACTTGATCTTGTTGGTTTTGCTTTTGTGGCTTAAGTCTCCATTCTGGTTTCTTTTCTATGAGTTGTATGTCAACTGATTGATTTCTATGCTGGTCTGTAACTTGATAAGTCATCACATTAGAATTCAAAGCCGCCTCTCTTGTATTTATAAATAGTCCAGCTGTAACCTCTGAAGGAGAATCCAGAAGCTGCTCATCTACAAAGTCCTCTGTAACTTGTTGTTTTTCCATTACTTCCATCTCCTTCTGCTTATCCTGAATTTCTATCTCTTGTTGATTTTGCTTTTCTTTATTCCACTCATGATGTTGAACCCATTTTAAGAACCTTATAGTAAAATTCTTCCGCTTTTTCAACAGAATTTAGTTGGTATCTTTCTCCTTGATATCTCAATATTATGCCAACTGGGATATCCCACCTGAATGAGATGTTTTGTTTCTTTAGCTCAGTCACCAAAAATCCGAATTTCTTTCTATCTTTTAATATCTTGGGCGGCAACTCTTTATATATCCAGATCTTTCTTCCATACAATTGTAGAGTGGAATTAAAAGATTTTTGCACAATATCATTTCTTATTTCTTTATCTGTAAAATAAATCACCACATCTCTAGGCAATTGCCTTTGCTTTGCAATCCAAGAATTTACTCTATAGGCCTTGTCAATCTTACAAGATACCTCCTCTGGATGAATCTTTAAAATCCCGGCCAGAACTTCAGCAGATATTTTTCTTAAATCATCTCTATTATTTTCCTGTAACCCTCTCATTCTAACCGCAAATTCTGTGAGCCTGTATTGCATCATTGTAACTTCTTTTTCAATCCCATGTTTTATATTTTCTGCATTATAAGTCTCGTGATCAGCTTCCTTTTTAGACTTTACTTCAGAGCTATTGTCTTGAATATTTATCAAATCATTTTCCATTCTTTGTATTTTATTGTTCATATTATAAATCTTGTCATCAACTTCCTCCATTTTAGACTCTAATAACTTGATATTTGTATCCATCTTTATAACTATTTCTGAAAAAGCATTAGTCACTGTTACAATCTTTCTTTGTAAGTTATCATACTTTAATTGTATGAATTCTTTAATTTCCTGCTTAAATTTTTCAAAATTCTGGTTCACAATCTCGTCATATCTTGCCATTTCCTTCAAAATAAATTCTTTTAAATTAAAACCATTCTTCTGAGTCTGTAAACTCGAAACTTGTTCACATAATTGTAAATGGGGGAAAAAACGCCCCCCCCCCGCTGCTTGTTTGTCTGGCTTTGTTAATTTTAACGCCATCCTACCACGCAGACAAACTCTTTTTGAAGAAAGAGGACTTCTCTCCAACAAGATCAAAAAAAAACCTTAGAATAGAAATTTTTCTTTTCTCTATTCTAGCCAGCACTGTTTGCTCCGCTACTTTGTAATTTGTTACGGAAGGACTTTCACTTTCGGCTACTTCTCAAGCCTCAGCGGTCGCCATTTTAAGCTTTTTTTTCCCTTCACTTAGAAACGCTTATAAATAGTTAAAAATACTTGCAATTTAGTGTCCCAAGTCCAGATCTCATCCTCTTTAATTAAGCAATCTGTTGTTTTTCATTAAAAGGTTTGATCTCGTCGCCTGGCTCTGCAAGAGGCAGAGGTCTCCCGAAGCCCAGAGCAGCGGCAAAGGAAATAGGGAGCCTCATCCTGCTTCGTCCCCAAGAGAAAAAAAAACTCTGGGGACTTCGCAGAGGGCTCTACCTGCCCTCACCTGCTCTATCTCACATTTCCTTATGGAAATGGAGTTTTTCGAGCCGCCTTTCAGCTGTAAAGGTGTCTCTTTACAGGCGACGGGGCTGGCGGTCCCAAGGGACTGTCTGACAGCAACGGATATCAAACCGGAAGCCGAATTTATCAAGTATTTTTGATCTTGTATTCGGATAAGAGTTTCTTGTAGACAAATAATATCGTTGTTAAATTGTCTCAAATAGTTAAATAGTTTCTTCCTTTTCTGTAGTGAGTTTAATCCATTCACATTCCAAGATAAAAATTTAATTGTCATCTAAACTTTCTCGAAGCAATAAGAACGTATGCTGAAGGCTTTCCGAGTCGGTAGTCTTTGGCTTTGCTCCTCCCATGGCTTCACATTCTTGTGTATTAGCCTTGACTCCTTTCTTGTATTGCTGTGGCTTGGTCCTTTCCTGTTGTTGTTGCTTTTCTTTAATTTGCTTAGAAACTGCTCGAGTTATATGCTGATCTTTGGCTTCACACATCCGAGCTAGGTCCAAAGCCACTTCTCTTGTAGTCTTAGGTGGTTCATTTACAATTTCCGAAGGAAGATCTATCAGGGGCGCATCCAGAAATCCTCCTGTAGCTCCCTGCATTTCCATTGCCTCCAATTCCAACTGCTTAGACTGCTCTTCAATCTCTTGCTGAAATTGCTTCTCCTTATCGCTCTCCTTTGTCTCCAGCACAGAAGATGTACGTGAGGATGGTGAACTCACTTTGAAAAAATTAGAATAAAATTCTTCCGCCTTCTCAACAGTATTTAATCAATATCTTTCTCCTTTAAACCTCAATATTATTAGTTGGAGCATCCCACCTAAATGGGATTTGTTGTTTTTTTAGTTCATTCACTAGAAATCCAAAATCCTTCCTATCTTTTAACATCTTAGGTGGCAGCTCTTTATAAACTCCAATTTCCTTTCCATCCACTTACACAGCAGAGACAAAGGACTTTTGCAGAATATCATTTCTTATTTTTCTATCTGTAAAATATATCACCACATCTATAGGCAGTTGTCTTTGTCTGGCCACCCAAGAATTCACTCTGTACACTTTGTCCATTTTACAAAAAATCTCTTCAGAACTAATCTTTAACATCACAGCTAATGCATCAGCACAGATCTTTCTCAGATCTTCCCTATCATTCTCTTTTAAGCCTCTCAGCCTTATAGCAAACTCCATAGACCTGAATTGCATCATCGTCATCTCATTTTCAAGTCTTTGCATTTTGTTGTCAACATTAAAAATTTTATAATCAGCCTCCTTCATTTTGACATCCACTTCCGATCTAATTTCCTCCACTTTTTTATCAGTTTTGATAACTGCTTCTGACAATCCAGTCACCACTGTCATTAATTTTTTGGTCACCTTGTCATATTTTTCTTGTACCACCTCTTTAATTTCTTTTATCTCCTGCTTAATTTCCTGTTGTGACTTTTTAAACTTCTCATCCAAATATTCATCTTGCCTCATCAAAGCCTGAGCAATAAAATCCTTTAAGTTTTCAAGATCAGTCTCTTTTTTCTGGCTCTGCTGGCTGGGAGGCTGTTGTTGAGGCTTGTGTGTGGGGGATCCCCCCCCCTGCCGCCTTCACATCCTGTTTAGTCTGCTTAGAAGCCATTCTACCACGTAGTCTAGCTTTTTCAAAAAAGAAAGTCTTTTTTCCCTTTCCTCCTCCACAAAGTCCTCTGAAAAATTCCCCCAGGTTTAATCAAATTGGAGATGAAGTTAAATCAGAATCAGGCTTGTTTTAAAAGAGATTCCATTTTCCTTCACTTGTTACAGACAATGCTACTTTGTAACTTGTTGAAATAGCTATGCAAATCCACTCTCGCTTTCAACTCTCGTCAACGCTGAAGCCGGGCGCCATTTTCAGGAAACTTTCAGTCTTTTATTTTAAAGTTAGTCACAGGGCTAGTATAAATACTTGCAGTTTCTTGGTTCAAGTTCCGATTCCACCCTGTTTGTTTGGAGAATTCACTTTATTTTCGATAGAAAGATTGGTCCCGCCGCCTTGTTCTACGATGTGTAGAATTGTCCTCACTGTCCGGAGCCTCAGCAAGCTGGATAGGGAGCCGCGCCTGTTTCCTCCTCAGAAGCAAAGAGGTGCTAACTGGGGGCTTCACAGGGGGTCTACATGACTCTCGCCGGCTCTATTCGTGATTCCTGAAGGATTCAGAATTTTCCGAGCTGCTTCTCCTTGTTCGAAGCGGCTCTAACAGGCAACGGGGCTGGTGGTCCGAAAAAAGACCGTCTTTCGGCGACGGGAACCAAACCGGAAGTGATTTTCAGACCTTTTATTTCTTTATCTCTTCTGATCTCCTTTAAGAGAGTTTCTAAGGCTATTATGAATAATAGTGGGGACATAGGACACCCCTGTCTCACTCCTTTTGATATCAAAAATTGTTCTGTCAAATCACCGTTTATTATTATTTTTGCTGTTTGGGATGAGTAAATTTTCTTTATCATATTTATGAATTTGTCGCCGAATTTCATAGTTTCCAATTGCCGTACAAGAAATTTCCAATTTAGGTTGTCAAATGCCTTCTGTGCATCTAAAAAAAAATTAGGGCCACTTGTTTATCTGAGTTTATTTCATAATATTCTAATACATCCATTATTAACCTCATATTATTTTTTGTCTGTCTCTTTGGTATAAAGCCATTTTAATCGGAGTGAATATATTCATTAATTATTTTATTGAGATGTTCTGTGATAATCAATGTAAATAATTTGTAGTCCACATTTAAAAGTGATATCGGTCTGTAATTTTTAATATGCATATGATCTGTCTCTTCTTTTGGTATCAGTGTAATAATGGCCTCTGTCCAGGAGTTAGGAATTGTAGCTTCCAGAAGTCCATCATTCAAGACTGCAAGTAAAATTTCATCTGTTACGTGTTGGCAAGATTTGTAAAACTCTGCAGGTATACCATCCGGTCCTGGAGTTTTATTTGTTTTTTGTTTTTTCTTCACCTCTATTAGTTCTGTCATCGTAATTGGTCTGTCCAATAGATCTCTATGTGTTTCCTCTAGTTCTTTGATATCAGTTTCATTTAAATATTGTTTGATGTCTTCTTCTGAGATCTCTTCCTGTTCATACAGTTTTTGGAAAAATGTTTTAGCTATGTTCTTTTTATCCTTGTTCCTATAATATATCTCTCCTGTGTCATCCTGTAGTTGATATATTGTCCTTCTCTCTTTTTCTTTCTTCAATTTGTACGCCAGCCATCTTCCTGTCTTATTTGCATGTTCGAAATAGTTTTGTTTTAATGATTTAATTTTCCTGGCTATTTCTGTTTGTGTTATTAAATTTATTTTATGTTTTGTCAAATTTATTTTTTCTTTGATCTGTTTGTTTTGAGGTTCATTCTGTAACTCAAATTCATATTTTTTAAGATCTTTCAATAAATTGTCTTTCTTCTGCTGTTTTTCTTTGCCTGAATGCTATTGTCGGGCCTCTTATATAAGCTTTCGCCGTATCCCATAAGTTCTGGAGAGTGGTTTGTTCTTTAATGTTGATCTTAAAAAATATTTTCATTTCTTTTTCTATCATTTGTACATAGCTTTTATCTTTCAAGATCTCAGTATTCATCATCCATCTCTTCTTCTTCTGATAGCCTTTCCAAATTATTTTTACTGGATTGTGATCTGCCCAAATATTTGTCATTATTTCTATTTCTTCTAAGTCTTTCCTAAGATCCGTAGTCATTCAGGCCATATCAATTCTCGACCAGGATGAGTGTGGATTGGAGTAAAAGGTGTATTGTTTTTTTTCTTTATTTATTTCCCTCCAAGCATCCTGGAGGCATAATTCTTGTGCCATTTCCTTAAGAGTATCTGGAAGGGTCTTTTTCCTATTTTTATTTTTTCTGGTACTCCAATAATCTTTTTCCATATCTGAGATTGCATTGAAATCACCTATGATACAAATGTTTTCGTAGTCTAAATCTTTTACTTTATTATGTATGTTTTTGAAGAAGTTACATTGATTCTTGTTTGGTGCGTATATCGAAATCAATAATATTGTTTTTGATTCCATTTGTAATTCAATCATTAAAACTCTTCCCTCCTCATCTGCATATATCTGTTTTGCTTTAAGGTGTTTCCTAATATAAACTGCAATGCCTCTTTTCTTTTGTTCTGCTAGTGATGTGTAAAGGTTTCCTAATCTTGTATTTTCTAATATCTGTTGGTGTTGTTTTTTGATATGAACTTCTTGTAAATTTATTATATCCATCTCTAATTTTTGTAATTTTGTAAATGTCCGGATTCTTTTAGTTGGGGCATTTAACCCATTTATATTAATCAAAATCATTTTTATTTCTTGTTCCATTTTTTTCCTATTTATTTGTTGTCTTTGGTTTCCTTGTGCTTCTTATTATTCTTTGCGTTTTTCCCCTTGCTCCTTCTTTCTCCATTCTTTCTCTCTCTAGTCTCCTCTTCTCCTCTTGTTCCTCTTCTGTTTCTACTATAGATTGTTCCTTTTGACTCTTATTCTCCGATTCCTCTTTGGATTCTTGATCTTCCTCCAGGACAAAGTGTTGTTCAAAAAATTTCTGGGCTCCTTCCAGACTATCTAATTTAATTTTCTTGTCCTGCCATGTGATTAAGATGCCTTCTGGTAGTAGCCAACGGAACATCACTTTGTTTTTAATTAGTTGTGTTGTAAGGAAGCTGTAATTTTTCCTCTGTTCCCTTACACGTCTCGGAATTTGTTTCAGTGTTATTATTTCTTTCCCTTTATAGAAAATCGCATTCTCTCTCATTTTTCTATATATCTCCTCTTTTATCATTTTCTTTGTGAATCGGACGTGCACTTCCTTTGGTAATTTGTTCCTATGTGCATAGTTGCTATGCACCCTATAAACTTCATCAATATTCCTTCGTATGTCATCTTTATCTCTCTGTGTTTTTTCAGAGAAAATCTCTGTCATGATCTCTCCCAAATCTTCCTCTTTGGTTTCTGTTATATTCTGGAATCTTAAATAGAATGTTGAGTTTTCCATTTCTAAGTAGGTAAGTGAGTTTTTCATTTCTCAATTACTTGCTATTTGTTGTTGTTCCAGCATTTCTACTTTCTTAACTGTCTGCTCCATTTTAAGTTCTGTTTTTTGAATCCTTTGTTCGTTTTTGGCAATATTTTGTTGGATCCTCTCTATCTTGTCATCTATTTTCTTAATGTTATCGTTTATCTCTCCCACATCAAATTTCAATTCATCGTGATTTCTTTTTGTCTCTTCATGGTTATTAGCAATCGTTTTCTGGGTCTTATTCATTGATTCCTGTATCTTTGCCAAGATTGAATGTTTTGTATGGTAGAGCCTATCTTTTCTTTTTCTGTTCCAAGCATGTTTTCTATAGATCTCTGTTGGGCAGGAGATGTTGTAAGGGAGACTTGGTTTGAGATTGTTTTCTTATTCGCTTTAGTTATAGTGGTTGTTCCGGTGCTTGTCATCTTAACTCTTTTTTGTAGGTTCAGAATTTCATGTACTGGACTACTCTTATTGTATTTCAATGTTGTTATTTATGATCAGTAATAGTGTCTAGAGTCTATGTTCTATATGTTGTAGATCTTCCAAATAGATGTTAATCTTATTGGGTTATGTATTACTTCTATAAATATCCTTAACACTCTAGTAATTAATAATTAAGTATGTATATAGATATATATTAATGTTTGGAAGAGGAAAATATATTGAAGGAGGTTGGGGAAAAACTTAGAATTCTAGCAATTCCTTAGATCTTAATATTGATAATACAATATAATAATCAATTAATGATTATTAATTAATGTCAATAATATCAATTAATGTCAATATAGTAAAATAATAAATATAGTAATTCTTAATTAATTATCCATATAGTAGATTAGAGATCAATTAGTCAGGTGTTTCACAATCAAAAAGTATTAATAAATGATTATACTGTTTTACAAGAATTACTCAGGTATATATATATATATATATATATATATATATATATATATATATATATATATATATATTACACTTAATATACAATTCTATTTCCCTCTTATATATCAATCAAATCAATCAATCAATCAATCTTGTATATCTATCAAGTTAAAACTATCAAATTCAATATTACTAACTTAAATTGTTTGTTTCTAATTATTTCTTAATTAATTATCCATATAATAGATTAGATATCAATTAATCATGTGCCTCACAATCAAAAAGTATTAATTCATGATTATACTCTTTTACAAGAATTAATCAGATGTATGTATATATATAGGATTATTTTGAATTTAATATACAATTCTCTTTCACTCTTGTGTGTGAAGTTCTTGTGTTCAATTTTTTTTTGTATTATAGTTTTTAATATCTGTCTCTCTAGACGTATTCAATAGCTAAAGATTCAACTATCCAAAGTTCAGTACTTTAAAGCACTTTGAAATATTCTATTTGCCTTTGTCAGTTAGTTAGTTTTTTTTACTGTCTTCTCAATTTCTTTCTTAAACAACCGCTTCTTCACTTGCTACACTGTGACGCTGCTCTCGCTCGCTTTCCCAGTTTCAAAGTCCTCCTTCACTTTCACTCTCACTCTCTCTCTCACTGTTTCGCCGTCTTCCTGTTAAATAGTTACTGGATATTTCCATCTAATTTACTACAGTTCTCTGATCAAGTTCAAAAAAATAACCCTTATTCTCCGTTGAATTCAAATCTGAAACCACGTAAATCTCTTTGAAGTCCTTCACGCAGTCACCGCCTGTCAAATTTTCTTCCGCCTTTGTCGTCCTTCGCCATCACTTTCTCTGGCTGCTACTCCGCCACTCTCTGGAGTCTCCAATTCTCTGTTTTCTTTCACTCCGTCTCTTCCCAACAATTCTGCCCTGCCGATCAGTCTGAAGTTTCTCCTTTAGCTATATATCCGCCGTTTCAATTGTTGTATCTCTCAAAGCCTCTCAGAATAAGAGCAACTAACCTTTGCCATTGATGTCGTTTGTTCGATCCTCACCTCACCCTCTCTTAAGCAACCGTCAGCGTTCTGGCCAACCGACAAGAGGTTGTTTTTTTTCCAGGCTGAATTAAGGGACTTTCCTTGAACCTTCGGGGCAATTTTTGATATCTCCGAGATCCTCAGGATTTTCCCTTTAATCTATTGACCTCTTCGTGGTCAATAGAGCCAAAAAAATCAGCTTTCAGACCGAAAATTGGGACCTAGGGAACGGAGCGCTGTCCCTTCGGTTCCTATCACGCTGACGTCACCAACGGATCTCTCATCTTACATTCTTTGCACTAATCTGACTGCTGGGTCTAATCTATCTGCAAAAGTTCATCATTATGTTGTCTGCTAAAGATTCAACATTTTGCACAAGTTGTGGTTTTCTTCCCATAAATCTTTTCATGGAGAATGAAAAGAATGATTTCCTTGAATGCAGAGGGAATAATTCAATAAATAATAGGCATAATTCAGGAAGATTGTTTTTAAAAATGAGTATCTATAGGTGAGGTGGATTTATAGAGATTTCTGGAAGTTTGATCTATGAATAGCTGCCAGTGGTAATAGCTGTATTAAAACCTAATTTAGATGCATCGTTTTGCCAAATATCATTTGCTGAATTAATAATTTTAGTAAGACATTTTATAAAGACAGAATTACAGGAGGCCAGCTTCTGCTTGTGGTCTTCCTAGAAAGCCTGTTTCAGAGACTGTTGTAAATATGCAATGCATATGAGTTAATAGTGGGATTCTTCCCAGGTGCACTGGGAAGGATAATAGATGCTGGAATACTTTTGCAGCTAGAAAATCATGTTTCCCTGTCCTCTTCCACCTCAACTGCAATTTGGTTAATGCTCTTGTCTGTTATTCTGTTGCTGCTTGTCTCAAGTTACTCATTTTCATATTCTCAGATATAAATTTATTAAATGAACATACCTTATACATAAAATAGTCATGTATCTGCACTGTAGAAAACAATATTTCTTTATAGCAAGAGTGGAAATCTGGTAATAATTAGTATAAAAGTACATCAACAGTTTGCCCCCAATAAAGACATTGTGAATTCTGGGGAAACCATTTTTTATTTCATTTTTTTTATCAGGAGTTAAACCTGCCATTTTCAGGAGGGCAAGACAGTTTTTCTAAATTTACAATGGAAATGGTATAGCAGTACATGAGAGAAGAAGAAATGCGAGCTGCTCACCAGTCTTCACTGCTTTGATTACGTGAAAAGGCACTTAAAAGAGAAGACTAAGGCTGAACTAGCTTGGCTAGAACACCAGAAACGGTAAAGCTGGAAACCCCACAATGTATAACATAACCAAGAGTTTTACCCATCCTAAAGATTTCAGGCTTTTTTGATTTATGTTAAATTCTTATTGCAAATGTTTCATGAATGTCATGAACGTGATAGCAAGCAAAGGAGAGTTCTTTGCAATTTTAATATGATCACAATATCTTTAATTTTGTTTGGTTTGTACTCGCACCCACCCACATAAATAAAGTATTTATGACTTTATACATTACATCATAATGAGGATATTTTCTCAAATAAAGTCTTTTTTAAAAAGATTCAAATGCAGTTTTGCTTCTTTGATTATTTATACTTTTTCTTATAATATATGAAATGAACAGAATGTTAAAAAGTTATGATATTTATGTAGTTACCAAGCACATCTAAATTATATTAAAGTAACCAAAATATTTTTACAATCCCCAAGGCATGTCACAACTTTTGAGCACCCCTAACGTTTGGAAATTGAAAGTTGAAAAATTTGACATGCCCTAAATATAGTATCATATGTTTAATTATCTCACCCACTTCAGATCTAAATTTTTTAAACAAATGTTGAATAGCTTCCAAATTTCCTTATGCATTTGCTGACATTGAGATAAAACTCCTGTGTTTTATCAATAGTGTAAAGAGCCAAAAGAAAAAAAATGAGGGAAAATAATTCAATGCAGAATTGAAAGAAATTTAATTTTTTTGCTACTTATTTTTAGACATTTACGAGATAAAGGAGAAGATGATAAAATGCCACCTATCCGTAAAAAACAACGTGGCCTGCTTCTTAAACTTCAGCAAGAGAAGGTAAACACTACTTTTATGTTAGATTGCTTTGAGCTGCCTCCTAGGTGGGAATACCTGGCCAATCTTGGCTATTCTCAGAAGGAAAATGAGACTGGCCATTGTTAGAATTTGGACAGAGGATTTTAAACAGGTTGTTAATTGGGTGTGCAAATATTCTGAAAGTCATAATATTTATAATCATAATTAGTGCAACTATCTACAAATAACAGATTTATTAAGATTTACAATAGATTTATTGGGGGGTGTTGACTTAATGTTGATCCAAAATACTACCTTATCTTGCATTCTATTTAGTGTATCGACATACATAACAATTATTGCCAAGAGGCTGGTTCTGGGATACTGGAGTAACTTGTAGTAGTTAGTACTAATGTCATATGTATTTATTTAAAGAAATATTAATTTTAATAGACTGTAGTATCATATTAATAATTTGAATTGACATTTATGTGAATACATATTTTCTCTTAATTAAATTTACTATGTTGGATGGTATACAGTACTGGCCATAGAGCATTTATTGTAAAATAAATGGTGAGAAAATGTCAATTTTGACCCCTAAAGTGACAATTTTGATACAGTACTTCAGCACTTATTATTCTAAAAGTGAATACTATACACTGTGGCAACCCAAAATTAACAACTGTAAATTATTATACGCACAACCATGTGAAATCACAGCTGCCCGTTCTTTAGCTGGTATTGATCTTCATGTGCACTGAATTCTTCCCAAGAAGCTAGGATATCATAATATAGCAGCGTAAAGTATGTGCAGATTCAACTAGTGTGGCCTTTTGTAACTGCAGTTGGAAATGTTGTCAATGTACAAGATATTTTCCTTTGGCACCCAATGTGTTAATAACCATTGGGACCATCAGGGTTGTTTTTTGCCATAATCTTTCAACTCCGATACTTTGTGATCTTGGATACTTTGTGATCTTCTCCAGTTCTTTGTCTTCTGTTCTATATCCCTTGGTATTACCAGATCAATTATCCATATTTTATTCTTTTAAACCACAGTTAAATGTGGGTATTGTGTGCCAAGACTTTATACATTTGTATTTGGAAATCCCATAGTATTTTAATCTACTCATTTTTGACTACTATTTCAATTATATATTCCAATCAGTTTTTCATTTTTACAGTTCCAGTTCCAGTGAATCATTTTGGCGACTATGTTATGTCATTGTTTTAATCAGTTTATGTGATCTTCTTACACACAAACTGAGTATATGATCTACTCTTTTTTAACAGAATAACAGGATTGGAAGGGATCTTGGAGGTCGTCTAGTCCAACCCCCTGCTCAGGAAGTAAACCCTATACCATTTCAGACAATTATTTTCTGCCTCTTTGCACAATATGCACTTTGAATCATTCGATCATTTTTCAGTTCTACCTTTGATTGCATTAGCTTGCTCTTGAGCAGCCAAAATCAAGACTTCAATTTCATTTTTTTAATGTTCCAGTTATAAGCCATTGCCAGGTTTTATCTTTATCCACTTTGCTCTCAAATCTTTGTAGAAATGGAGCATGTAATGCTTTTCCTTGCCAGCATTCAGTTTGTATTTTTATTGCATTATTTCAGCATTCACATTTTGTTTCCTGTCCATTCAGTAAGTTCCAGTTTTTTACTTGCATCAATCCTTGTTCTTGGCTGTATTTTATTTAATCAGCCAATGCAACTTTCTTTGTTTGACAGTTTATTTGACTTGAAATGAACCTCAGCCTCCATTTCTGCAAGGCAGATATAATCTGTCACTATCACTAGTGGGATGTCATGCATAGTGAATAGTCACGTGCTTTTTTTTCTCAATCCAAACTATCCAGATGAGTTTATGTCCAGTTAATAATTCCAACAGGTATTAATGTGCAGGTATTGATGGCTTTGATGGTGTTTCAACCATTCAATTCTGTCTAGCAATTTTCTCACTCTTTGGTCATATTCTTTACTAACCACATTTTTAACTTATCCATACTTCAAGTTATCCAACTATAAAATGCCCAGACACTTGTAGGCTGCTTATATTACTATTATTATTATGCTTAATTTCATAATCAACCCGATGTTTAGATTGTCTTTGGCATTTTGATCCACTTACTGAATCCTTTCCAAGGACCTGGGTTAGGGAGATTTTGTTCTTTGATGGTGTTAAAAGAATGGTCTCGAGATGTAAGCCTTTTGCAATTGACTGATGGTGATTTTATCAATGCTGATGGTGTTCAAGTGGTGCTCCAGATCTCCTGGGATTGCACCCAAGGCACCTCTTGGTACTATCTTTGCTTTCCATTGCCACGGTTCTTCTACTTCTATTTGCAGGTCTTTATACTTTGTGATTTTCTCCAGTTCTTTCTCTTCTATTCTGCTGTCTCCAGGTACTCATTGTCCACTATCCAGACTTTTTTTGTTTGTCTTATTGAAATGGTTAAGTCTGGGTGTTATGTGGCAGGTGCTTGTCCGTTTGAATTCTGAAATTCCAGAGTACTTTAGCTTCGTCATTTTCTTTTACTTGGTCTATTTTGTGGTCCCACCGGTTCTTGCTTGTAGGCAAGCTGTATTTCTTGCAGATATTTCAGTGCATCTTCCATTCTTGCTGCTTCATCATGCTATTGTTTGTAGTCAGTCTCTGTGATCTTCTTGCCATAGTTAATTAGCGCTGAGAAACAGGAAGCAGAGCACAGGGTGCCTCAGGGTGGGGAGGCCTTGGGAAGCCCAGGGCAGGCAGGCCTAGCCCTATACTACACCTTCCAGGGCCCTCCTACACATGTGCTCTGCTTAATGGCCCATGCAGTTGCTTAACAACCACATCAGGGAGAGTAGGGATGTGAGTTGTTAAGTAAAGCGATCATGTGATCTGAATGACCATCATGACATGACTTTAATGGACAGGCTCCATTATGGTCGTAAGTTGATGACTATCTGTACCACCAGTCCTTAAAGTTACAGCTGTTCCAGCATCCTCACAGCCATGTGATCAAAATGTTGGGACCTTGGCAACCCACCTGCATTTATGACCACAGCATGCACTTCATTTCTCCCCATGCTCCTATCTCCCCATCTCTCTCTCCTTTCCTTTTGGCTGCCTTGCACTTTAGTACATACACCTGCTGTCCCCAGCTGATTTTTGCCATCTTCCTCCTGCTGCTGATGAAGTGCACCCAGACTGAGGCCCCTGCTCATTTTTCATGCACGGCCTTCATGTAAGCGGTTACAGAGTGCAAGAAGACCAAAAAGGCAGAGATGGGAGAGAGATCACCTATAGGTGGGAATTGAAGTAGAGGTAAGGTGGCTGTGCAGGAGAAGTATGAGGTACTCACCTCATGACTGTGTAGTCCTGCTCACAACCAGAAATATTGATACTGCCATTCCTAAGTGGTGCAGGTACATGATCTTCCACTTAATGACGGCTTTGCTTAGCGATGGAAATTTCCAATTAGAGTCATTTGTGGCTAGTCACTTGTTCAAGAATCTTAGTACAAAGGTAGGGAACATTTCAGTCTTTGTGCCAAATCATACATTTACACCCACAAAGCAGGACAAATTATTTTATAGAAAGCAAACAGATAATACTCAAATACAGAGAAAATATAGGGAATACTATTCCCCACCCCCACACTAATCATAACTACCAAAGGGATGTGAAGGAAAGTTCTTAATTAACTTTTTAAAAAAATCATAACTAGGAAAATTGACATTTGCAAGGGAAATTTCCCGAAGCAAACTGCTACCAATGAACACTATTTGGGGGCAAATAGGCTTCAGTAGATGTTGCCCCTGCTCACAAGCTTTGGATCTGAAGTAACCAAACAAGAAGGAAATTGAAGAACAGACAGTAAAGAAAATTAAAAGCTGAGGATTCTTAATTTTAGTTTTAGTTTTACAAAATTTATTAATGCATTTCTATTGCTATAACTTGTCCTAGGAAAACTGTTTTAAAAATAACAAAGATAGTGATAAACAGAATTCAGAAAAAAGAATAAAGAGAGAAAAACCAAAGTCATAATAAGTTCTAAATAGTGTGTATGGGAAAGATGAGAGAATATTTACATTTTTAGAAAGATTATTACATACAGAAGTAAAAACAAAATTAATAAATTAACAGAATATAAAGTAGAAGGAGAGAGTGGAGAATTCTTTGTGGATTGGGATAAACTTCTAATAAACTTTGGATAAAAGCAACAAGCAGAAAATTGTAAAGTGTGGCATAGCATAGAATAAAAATGAAAAACCAAGGATATTTAAGAGGTAAACTGATGAGGAAATAACACCTTATTTTTTGTTTTGTTTTATCCTGTTTACCCATAAAGGCAGAAATTAAGCGCCTTCAGGAAGCTAATAAGGCAGCACGGAAAGAAAGGCAACTTATTCTTAAACAGCAGGAAGAAATTGAACGGATACGCCAGACCACTATGAAATTACAGGAAAAACACAAGTCTGCAAGAGAAAGCAAGGTGATAATGCAATTATTCTGCTTATTTTTTTTATCCAGTTGACATTGTCAAATGAAACAGCATTTCATTTGAAGAATAAAATTTGTGACCTTCTTAAGAAACAAAGAATAAATGAACTTTATTTTTCTTAGTATAGCAGTTGTAGCTGTAATAATCTTAGATATGGGGCTAACCTTTAATGTTGGTTGTATTGTGTGTATAATTGATACAAGAATCCTAACTAAGAAAGTGATACAACATCATTCTCAATCCACATACACTATGTATTTTGGTTACCAGCAAATTTTATTTAAAAGTCTCAAGATTTTAGAACTTAAAATTTCTGTTTTTTAAAAAATAAAATACAAGTGGTCCTCTATTAATGGCCATTCGTTCAGTGACTGTTCAAAGTTGCAGTACTGCTGAAGGAATAGTACCTAGGACTGATGTTTGAAGTTCCACTTGTCACAGTGTCTCTGCCATCACATGATTGCAATGAGCAATTGGCCCAGATTACCAACCATTGTATGCCCCTGTGCTCATATGATTGTGATATTTCCTGCCAGCTTCCCACTGGCAAAATTAGTGGGGAAGCTGGCAGGAAGTCAGAGCTTGCAGTTAATACCAGGTTCTCATTTAATGACACACATGGTCCTTATTTAAAAATGATAAAAGATACTTCCAGAACTGTTGTTGCTAAGCAGCATGATCATGTGACATTGTACTTTATGATCACATTGCCTGGCAATAAAATTTTCAGTCCCAATTACTGTGGCTAAATGAGGACTACCTATAAAGAAAGTTTGAAAACAGTGTCAGACTTTGTTCCACGGAGAACAATGGATTGGAAAAAATTAATCTAGAGAACAAGAATCAAAAACCTCTGGTTTAATAATATTTATAAAAAGTTATACTGCAAAATTTCCAGCTTTAATTTCAAATTAGAAACCTATAAACAGACAATTTTAGCGAGGCAAAACTCTTGTCCATTTGCTTCTACAGTACTCTTTCTGTCCAGAAGGCTTCTAAATTCACAGAGTTCTCTGATCCTGTCTTGATAACTCTCAACCTTTTTATCAGCATTAGAAATAACTCTTCTACAGAAATCTGAAGAAAATTTTCATTGCCTCATTTGAGCATATGGCAAATCTAAAACCTAGTACAGTCTTCTTCTGACTTCTTAAGTTATTTCTATTTGTTTCTTTGTTTTAGGAACACCGCAGTGAAGATGATAAAAAACAAACCCATTCCTCGAGCCCTCAGCCAACTGATGCAGAGGCCTATAGTCCTTCCTCCATTTCCAGCTCTGAGACAAGTAGCATCATGCAGAAATTAAAGAAAATGCAGAGACAAATGGATGAGAAGTAATTTGTATTTTGTTTTATTCCTAATAGAAATGGCTTCCAACAGCTAATGTGGAATTTCAGCTTAGTCTTGATGGTGGTTTGGTAGCTTAAATATATTAATAAGCATGAATATACAGACTGCCTTTCCATCATGAATAGGCATGAAAAACTAATGTTCCTGATACTTGAAATAATCTTTAACTGGTAATAGTAAAAAATGAATGTGGGGCTTTCTGAAGGCAAAGCATATGTACTTCCATTAAATCTATATATGTGCCCCTTCTTGCAATTGGTGCAGCAGCTACAATTAGGAATTTTATATACACAGTTATATTAGTTTAATGCAGAATGCTTGCTGTAATGTAATGTTTGAATATAGCTTTTTTAAAAGTTGCTTTTCTTTTTGAATTATCTTCAATCAAAATATATTCTTATGCCTGAAAATTCGATGTCATCAGGAGAAAAATGGATTCCTATTATAGAATATTAGAATTTGAAACTGTATTGAGCTAAATTTTCACAATTTTGTGGGGGGAAATTGGTTTTTGTAGTAATACACATCTCTCTATAGTACAGAGAATGTGCAATTAATATTTCCTTCACAACAAAAGGAAGATGTAGCTCTGTGCGAGATAGCTACTGAATGTAGTAATGAAAAATTCAATCATAAAAATGTTTTTATTTATTGCATGGTATTTTAGAATACATATAGGACATTGGCATATATTCCTGGGTTCCAATAGTAGAATTGAATCTTTGTCGATTTTTCACAATCCTTTAAAAAACTATTTTGAAAACACGAAAATTCTATGACTTTCGGAATATCTTAAGAGCTTGGGACTTCTAGTCACAATTTTTTTTGAGGATCTCAGTCTATAATAGAAAAAAAATACTGTCGTGGTAAAAGTAATCTCTCTAGTTTTTAAGTTTATGGAAGAACAGCAGTTACTCTGCTTATTAAAAGAAATGTATTGCCTATATTTCAATTTAGAGTGAGAATAGAATGTAAGATACATATATAAATGCTAAATGCATAATTAAGTAGGATATTGTATTACCGTGTTTCCCCGAAAATAAGAATTTGTCTTATATTTTTTTGAACCCTGAAATAAATGCTTGGCCTTATTGCCATGCATTCAAAAGTCCGATTGGGCTTATTATCAGGGGATGTCTTATTTTGGGGGAAACAGGATAGTTTGGAAAGAACATATAAAAAATTAGCATAGCTTTGAAAAAACATTAAATCAGTGGTTCTCAACCTTTCTAATGCCACGACCCTTTAATACAGTTCCTCATGTTGTGGTGACCCCCAACCAGGGGTGGATTCTAAATTTTTTTACTACCGGTTCTGTGGGCGTGGCTTGGAGGTCATGTGACTGAGTGGGCATGGCTAGCTGGTCATGTGACCGGATGGCCATGGCTATGTGTATAGGGACTACTCAGAGGGCTGAAAAAAGTCATTTCTGACAGGTCCTCGCACTTTTGACTGGTCCTCACATTTATGACCATCCTCACATTTATGACTGTGCAGCATTCTTAACAACCATGTCACTCATTTCGCAACTGCTTCTCTTCAACATGGTATAAGATAGGGCAAAAAACGTAAAATGTGAGGACAGTCATAAATTCGAGGACTGGTCAAAAGTGCGAGGACCAGTCAAAAATAACTTTCTCAGACCTCTGAGTAGTCCCTGTGCACAAAAGGACTACCCAGAGGGATGAAAAATGTGATTTCTGACAGGTCCTCAAACTTTTGACCTGTCTTTGCAGTTATGACTGGTCATCATTTATGCCCATTGTAGCATTCTTAACAACCATGTCACTCCTTTCACAACTGCTTCTCTTCACCATGGTGACAAGATAGGGCAAAAACGTAAATTGTGAGGACAGTCGTAAGTTCGAGGACTGGTCAAAAGTGCGAGGACCAGTCAAAAATAACTTTTTCAGCCCTCTGAGTAGTCCATATGAATAAAAGGATACAGCAATAGAGAGGGATGAAGGAAGGGAAGGGAAATTAGAGTAGGAGTGAAGGTAAGAGAGGGAGGAAGAGAGGAGAAGGAGAAAGGAAGAGGAAGTAGGGAGGAGAAGAAGAGGGGGAGGAAGAGAAAGTAAGAAGGAAAGAAAAGAAAGAGGTAGTAGGTTTGAGGAGAAAGATTGCTGTACAATAAAAAAGATGAAAGGGAAGAAAGCCAACCCCAAATAAATATTAAGATATTAAGATAAAGAATGAATTGTTAAACTTTAAAGAATAAAAGAGAACAAATAGCAATAAATAGCAATAATTAGAAACACATATACAAACATACAACGTATTTTCTTTGAACAGAGTATTTGGCCGGTTCACAAATTTAAACAGTTGTAGGAGATTAGCACCCACCCCTTTCCTAGAAGAGTGAAATATTTTGGGAAATATTAAAAAGGCAGAATATTATATTTCCCTGGATGAGAAATGGAGAAGCATATTTTACAGACAAAGCAGCTCCCACCTTCCTGCCCCCCACCCTTTGTTAATGGGCCAGAGGCAGAAAGTCAATCCTTTGTCAAAGGACATTTGCAACACAATAGCAACAGAAACTAACACAATGGGCCCCATCAAGCCATGTGATCCTGTCCACCATTAAACCATCTTTCCAAGCAGTCTCCATGTTTCCAGTGTCTTTTTCCCCACTTGGAGCAGAACCCAGAAGGATATTTCTTCCAACACAGTATTTAGTCATTTCAATTAAATTTACAATTTCTATATTTCCTTTTTACCATATTTATTTCTCATCTATTTTTGTAAAAAACCAATATTACCCTTCATCCTCATCTCTAATCTTAATCAAATTCAATTTTTCCCTTCTACTCTATATTATACCCCTTCCCATTGTCATCTATTTTTATATCCATCCTCACATTGGTTAATTATGTAATATTAGTTGTTTAATATAAATTCAACATTTTAATATAAATCAATTAGTTATATAACTACCTTTTTTGTATATTAATCAATATGAACATGAATATTCCAATTATTTCCATGCAATCCAATTTCTTACAAATCAATTAATTATATTTACCAATAATAATAAACCAAATAATTTCCCCCATATATTCCTCCAAACCACAACTTAACCATTTCTGCTTTCAACACAATATGCAATTAATAGTATCTCAATTATTACAATTCCCTAGTTAAATAGAGCTTTCTTTCTTCTGTGTTTTAAAATCTTGAACCTCCTCTTGCCCTAAATTTCCCATTGTTTGTAGTTTTGCACCTACCTTTTTTGGTGAGGAAAAAGAAATCTCTCTGCCTCATTTTGTCACGTTGCACCAAACACCCTGCTTACTTTCAATTTCGCTTTTTCAGCATAGCTGGGGGGAAAAAATCTGCTCCAGGAATTTACCTCTTTGCAGCTAGCTAGCAACAGAGCCCTCCACAAAACAGCTGAGAGTAGGGCGGCTCTCAGAGGCAAGAATTTAAAGTTTTTTTTCCCTCTAGCCATCAGCTGGGACTTGGGAGGCAGCAATAGATTGGGATAATAGATTTACATAAAGATTTGAGCCATTTTTAAACTAAGCAATCTTACGAGCTAAAGCCCTGCTTTTGTTTGATTTTTGGATTTTGTTCGTTTAGTTTATAATAGTTAAACACGGGCTCAAGGTTGACTCAGCCTTCCATCCTTCCAAGATCGGTAAAATGAGGAGCCAGATTGTTGGGGGCAATAGGCTGACTCTGTAAACCGCTTAGAGAGGGCTGTAAAAGCACTGTGAAGCGGTATATAAGTCTAAGTGCTATTGCTATTGGTATAAATACAGTAAATACAATAAATACAACACAACTTGAAACCTTGGAGTAATTAATTAAAATAGTGTAATAAGCTTTTTAAAATGCACTATTAAATGAATAATTGGCATTGCCCTTAAATGTAATTCTTTAAACAACTGGAGAATTATCTATAGCATTATACCATAATAAGGTAAAGTTACTAGTATAAGAAACAGGGACAAGGAATAAAGAATTTTAAGTGATGCTTATTTTCTGTTGCAGTTTGAAAGATTCTACTTGTTGATGGATGATGCTGTTTGACACTTGAGATTCATTTAAAACTCTGCTAGACCTTTTCCTGCTCTTGCTTTCTGTCTGTCTCTTGTTATCGGCTTAAAACTCTTCCTCCTTATTTTGTAGACACTGCTCTCCTGTTCACTACTTCTTCTCTGTCTTTACGTCTCACCACTGGGCTTCTCTCAGTGTCTGTTTTCCCAACCTCCATCCCAAATTCCAGCTGTATATCTACAACCAATTGGTCAGGTAACTTCCTACCTTTTTCAGTGGTAGATTCTTTGATTGAGCATGCCCTGTTCAATTTTAAATGATTAGGAGTTCTTTTAGAACTCTTTCTTTCCCTGTATAAAGTCAGGCATTTCTGACAATAGATAGCTGACAATCTCTAACTAGTTAAATAGAGCAACAAAGATGATAATGGGTTTGGAGGCTAAATCATACAATGAACAGTTAAGAGAACTCGGTATGTTTAACTTAATGAAAAGGCCCAGGGAAGACATGAGAGCATCTTTTATCTCTTTTAAATTGGTTTTTTTTTTTTTTTAATTTAACAAAATCACCCTGGTCCCCTGGAACCTGCAGGCCTGGTAACATAGTGAGGGACTTGTAAGATGTTGAAAAGGATAAAGCTAATGTCATTTCCAAGAGGGAATAGATTTCACAAGGTGGATACCACAGCAGAGAGGACCTTTTTCCTGGGACCCAACAAATATAGTTCTATATCAGTTGGGCTCATAGCATGCCTTCTCTCCTCGACCTTATGAGATGGGCAGATGTAATTGTGAAGAGGTGTCCCCTCAGATAACCCGGTCCCATGCCATGAAGGGCTTTAAAGGTACAAACCAGAATTGGAGCCAGAAGCAAACTGGCAACCAATGCAGCTTGAGGAGTACAGATGTAATGTGTTCCACTCTAGGGGCATGCACACAACTGCCCATGCTGCTGCATTCTTCATCAGTTGAAGTTTCCAGATACTTTTCAAGGATAGCCCCATATAGAATACATTGCAGAAACCCAAAGGGGAAGTGACTAGCACATGGGGGACTATGAGCAAAGCCCCTGGATCCAGGAATGGGTGCAACTGGCACACAACATGAAGCTGTGCAAATTCATTCTGTGCATTACATCAGTATTAATTCAGGACTCCTGTATGCCTTTTTATAATGCAGTAGTAGCAGCAGCCGGCAGGAAAGTCCATCTTCCAAAGAAACCAAGAAACTTTCTCATCGTGAAAAACCAAGCAGTACCATTGAGGAGGAAGCTCCCACGGCAGTCAATGATTCACTGCAGAATAATAGTATCCCATCCATTCATGATGAGAGAGGTTAGTTTTCAGATCAATATTTAACCAAAGCAATGTTCATTCAATTTTTGCTTCATAACGGTGTTCTTTCCACTGCTGTGTCAATGTTTTGCTGATAGGATACATGGTAATAATATAAAAATAATTCCCTACCCATTCTCACCATCCTGATTTCTTTATATGTTTTTGAGTAACCATCTGTTGGTCTCTGCAGAACTTGCAGTCTGACAGTATCACTGCCAGATTGTCCTGGCTTGCTCTTGCTTTCATCCTCCTTATTCTTAGAACTATTGGCTGGATTCCTCTTCTTCTTGTGCTAGTCCTCATTTTAAAGAAACAATTGTAAATTTAATCTCCTACATGTACAAATGCTGTGAAATAAATCTTCAGAATTTGTTTTGTTGCTTTCTCTGGTATTTCCAAGAAATGGAATTTTTGGAAATGGGGTGGGGAAGGATGTATATTACAATCACTGTACTTACCATATTTTTCGGACTATAAGACACACCAGAGTATAAGACGCATCTTAGTTTTTGGGGAGGAAAATAAGAAAAAAGCTGATTGGTGGGTGGATCGGCCTCCCGGAATACCCCCAATCAGCTGTTCCCAGAGGTGAATTTTAGCAACAGGTTTGTTGGTTGTGACCTCTGTGCCTTGTTTTTTTTTCAGCCTTTGAAACCTCTGTTTCAGAGGCTTTTTTTCTGAAGCTCTGTTTCAGAGGCCTTTTTTCTGAAGTTCTGTTTCAGAGGCTTTTTTCAGCCTCTGAAACCTCAGTTTCAGAGGCTGGGTGGGGCTACATTCAGAGTATAAGACGCACCCAGATTTTCACCTTCTTTTTTGGAGGGAAAAGGTGTGTCTTATACTCCGAAAAATATGTTAGTTTTCATTAGATTCCAGTAAGAACTATTATTGAGAAATAGTAAAGTTTATTTCCTTACCTCAAGACATACAAGCAGAAAGAGGGCAAGGTTAGTTCATAGCCTGATTTGAGAGCCAGGAAACATTGCAGCAGCTTTAATGGTTTGAAAACAGCTACTATGGGTAGTCCTTGGATTACAACCACTTGTTCAGTGAGCATTCGTAGTTACAAGGGTGCTGAAGAAGAGGGACTTAGAATTGGTCCTTGGAATTCCAGCCAACACAGTGTGCTCACAATCATGTTGCAATCCAGGTACTTGGGCAGGTGTCTTGCAATTTGTTGCTGCAAATTGTGATCACGTGATCAACAAGCAAAGTCGGCGGGCAGGCCAGCAGAAAAGTTGCAAGTTGCTCCCAAAAGTTGTTGCCCCCACTTTTTTTCCTAAAGTGCTCCACTACAGAGTACAAGAACCCCTACTGACCTACCTGCTCATACTCAGTAGTGCTCATTTATAGCACCTGTGGCTCCCACTGGCCAGTAGTACCCACCCACAGCACCCAATCACCTTCCAACAGCTCTCACCAATCAGCTTGCTTGCCTAGGGCTCCAGACATAGGTCCTCTCTTAACAACCCAGGTGATCTCTGGGTTACAAGAACCAGGTCTGCTGGGATTGTTGTTGCTAAGCAACGAGGTTAAGTGATATCACGTTTTACAACCCGCATCACATAGGGATGGAATGTCTGATTCCAGTTAAGGTTGCAATTCAAAGGCTACCTGTACATACCTGCTCTTGCATCTTCCCAAAACGTGTCTCCCAAAGGGTTTACATAGTTCTATTATGTAATAGTCATCCAAAGAGTCTGTGTATATGTTCATTGTTTTCGTAATAAGGTCAGGAATTTTGATAGTTAGGCACATCTATATTTCTGTCCATTCAGTCAGTATTTACTCATTCAATTTTTGCAACATAATCTTATTTTGTAACATTTTTTGTACTGTAATGAATTCCTTATTTTCTCCCCTTCTTGTATTGTATCTTTTCAGATTCCACTTCTATTGCCACAGAATATTCCCTAAAATTTGATGAGTCTATGACAGAAGATGAGATTGAAGAGCAATCATTCCGGTCTTTGTTGCCTTCTGAGAGCCACCGCCGGATCAATCTGAAGAAACAAATCTAGATGTGTATCAGTTTGACGTTCAAACAGCTTATCTACACGCAAACCTTGTCAAGGAAATCTATGTGAAAGCTCCCCCGGGTAATGATACACAAAAAGGAGAAATATGGCTATTAAATAAAAGTTTATACGGATTAAAACAATCTGGAAAGCGTTGGTACGAATGTTTGGCAAAAACACTAAATGACATAGGTTTTTCAGCTACATCAACAGATCTGTGCTTCTTTATTAGAAAAACAAACGAATCTATAGAGCACGTGCTTATTTATGTAGACGACATTTTATATTTTGGCCAAGACAAATACAGATGTGACGAATTCGCAGAAAGACTAAGCAAACATTTCACATTGAAGACCTTAGGGAAAGTGAATAAATATCTAGGCGTTCAGATTGACAAAATAAGTGGAGGTTTCAAATTGTCCCAAAAAGAAAAAATATTAGAACTTTTACAAAGATGTAATATGATGAACTCTAAAATTTGCGAGACTCCAATGCAGACAGACTTTACAAAAAACATGAACAACGAAGGTGAACCATTTAAAGATAACACCCTATATAGATCTGTCATTGGTTCATTGTTATATATCTCCAATTGGACCAGACCGGACATCACTCTTGCTGTTAATCTCTTATCAAGACACGTTGGCAACCCAAATTATTATCATTGGGAGGGAATAAAAAGAATTCTTAGGTATCTTAA
Source organism: Arizona elegans (assembly GCA_022577455.1). NCBI lineage: Eukaryota > Metazoa > Chordata > Lepidosauria > Squamata > Colubridae > Arizona > Arizona elegans. The sequence continues at coordinate 102,806,213 of JAKOOJ010000002.1, read as the reverse complement.
ATTTAGTGCTAATGCTTGTTTATATTTAAAACCTGTTAACTCTAATAAACCAATATTGACATGTTATGCTGATGCAGATTGGGCTGGGGATACAAAAAGTAGTACTGTAATGAATTCCTTATTTTCTCCCCTTCTTGTATTGTATCTTTTCAGATTCCACTTTTATTGCCACAGAATATTCCCTAAAATTTGATGAGTCTATGACAGAAGATGAGATTGAAGAGCAATCATTCCGGTCTTTGTTGCCTTCTGAGAGCCACGGCCGGATCAATCTGAAGAAACGAAATCACCAAGTTTAATTTTCTATTAATAAAGTGGGCTGGGGATACAAAAAGTAGAAAAAGCACTTCAGGGTATGTTTTCCTCATAAATGATTGCCCTGTTCATTGGTATGCTGGTAAACAGAATTTAATCACCACCTCCATGGCAGAAGCTGAATATATCTGTCTTTCAAAGGCCTCTAACAATTTAATATGGTTCGATGACCTTTTATCCAATATCTGGACTGAACCCAACTACCCAATAACCATATATGAGGACAATAAAGCTGCCATAGACATATTAACATCAGAAGCAGTAAATTAGAGGTCATGTCATATTGATATCAAATATAAACATGTTAAACAACTATCAAATATAGGATTCATTAAAGCCACCTATTGTGATACTCATGAACAAGTTGCTGATATATTAACGAAACCTTTACCAAATAATCAACATGCTTATTGTCTTCTAAGTTAAATGTATATATATAAAACGAAAAGCTTCATTTAAATGTTAGGTATTTTTAGAGGGGGTTTTGTTACAAAGAAAAATACCTAACTATGTACATTTGTGTAATTAAGCTTGTATATAAGTTAAACTCTGAAATGTACCATATCCCTCCCCCCTGACTCCTCCTTACCTTTCTGACTCCTCCTCCTGTATATCTAAGCCGTTGTTCCTTTCAGAATCCTTGCCCTGCTTGATGATCTCCTGTGGAAGAAAACATGTAAATAAAACAGTATTGAATTCTCATATTTCGCATACTGATTATTGGGCCTATAATTAAAAGAAGAATTATAAGCAACATAAAGGCACAAGACAGGGTTGCCCTCTCTCTCCCTTACTTTTTATTCTAACATTAGAAACTCTGTTACGAAAAATAAGGAATGAGGGAAAAATAAAAGGACTTAGAATAGGGCAACAGGTATATAAGACTCAGGCCTTTGCCGATGATATGGTTTTCATTCTGGAAGAGCCGATAAAATCCGGTATATACCTATTAAAGTTGATTGAGGAATTCGGGGCAGTTGCAGGATTATTGATTAATAAATAGAAAACAAATTTATTATCAAAGAATATCTTAGAGGAAGATAAAAAAGAATTACAGGAAGTGATTGGGTTGAAAATAGTTAATAAAATTAAATATTTGGAATTTGGCTATCTGGTAGATGCTCGAGTATACAAGAGGAGAACTACAATAAATTACTATCCCAAACCAGGAAAGATTTAGATAAATGGGGTAAAATACAGCTTTTACTTTTAGGACGAGTTACAACAGTCAAGTCTTACATTTTACCAAAATTTAATTTTCTATTTCAAACCGCCCCAGTGAATTTATCCAAAAAAATTTTCAGGGAACTAAATCAAATAATATCCAAATTCATTTGGCAGGGGAAAAAACCAAGGATTAAGAAAAAGATGATGCAGGAGACAAGAGAAAGAGGAGGTCTAGGACTACCATGCTGGGAGAACTATTACTCCGCAGCGTTATTAACATGGGTGAAAGAATGGATTACCTTGGGTAACAACCGTCTTCTTAAACTAGAAGGTCACGACCTACAACAGGGCTGGCATATGGTACTCTGGCGAAACGGCTCCCCACAAAGTAAATGGTTTACTAAACATTATATAAGAAACATTCTGATTCGAAATTGGGAAAAGATCAGTAAAAAATATTACATTAAAACACCGTGTTGGATATCACCCGTGGAAGCATTGACATACCCCAAACTTTATAACCCAACAAAGAAATTAACATACAAAGATCTAGTGAATATACAGGGAAAATTAAAATCCAAACAGGAATTGAGCTCATTAGGAATACAAATAGATTGGTGGATCTATCTGCAGATCCAATCCAAATTTAAAAAAGATAGAGATGGAAAAGGCATACATGTGGACTTACAAAAATTAGATAAAATCTTGATGGGCCAAGAAAAAGGCATGATTTCAAAAAGTTATAAATTATTAATGGAATTAGAGATAGGTGATGAAATAATCAAAGACACAATGATTGCCTGGGGGAAAAATTTTGGGTACCCAATTCACTTAGACAAATGGCAAGGGATATATATGGTGGGAAAATATGAAATCAGTAGTCTCCACGGCTTACAAAGAAAACATATATAAGATGATATATCGGTGGCATCTTTCCCCTGATAGACTGGCTAAAATGTTTGCAAGACAATCGGCTACGTGTTGGAAATGTCGGCAAGAAAAGGCACTTACTACCATCAATGGTGGACATGCCAGGAAGCAAAAAAATTTTGGGGGGAAATTAAAAAATGGCTGAATGAGATTTTGGATCAAAAAATTGAATGGTCACCAGAGACATGCTTGCTCGGATCTAAACCAGATAAGATTAAGAAGGATTTATGGTACCTAGCTCTTCACATTATTACAGCGGCGAGATTGATATACGCTCAATTTTGGAAAAACCAAGATATCCCATCAGAGGAAGCAATCATAAAAAAGATTTTGGACTGTGCAGAAGCTGACAAATTAACCAAAAAATTAAAAGATAAGGACCAAACACAAACATGTTTATCCTGGGAGAAACTATATATTTGGCTAGAAAAGAGAATATCATAACCCAAATTAAATGAGGAAGGATTGTTATAAAGAAAACTATATTAAGTGAGGTCGGTCAGACCTAATTGATATACAATGAGATATGAGTTGTCTTATCTCTCCTGGAATGTAATATCATATTGAATATTTAGATATGAAGGTACTATCTGTACCTACCACTTGTGTGTTATTTGTATTGTTTCTTGTGTGGTATGTTATTTATATGGTGTATTGTTATTTTTTGTTTGTTTTAAATGGAAAATGTAAATAAAGACTATTTTTTTTTAAAAAAAAGTTTATTCTGATGAGGAAGCTTCTCCTGGAAAGCCTACCCTGTCACCTATTAAGGCAAGATTTCAAAAGGCTGTAGCTGTTCATTTTTCGGAATCTTAAAACATTTATAAGCCTGTTTTCCAATTGCCAATTGATTGTGTAGGAAGTTTGTTAATGCATATATTTTAGTTGTTTTAGCTGTTTTAAATTTGTTACAAATTATACAGTATACGTGTAACTGCTTTTAGAAGAACATTTGTCATAAAAAGTGAAACAATCAACAGAAATAAATACATAGGTCTGTCCCTTAGTTGCTCACTGAAGGTGACATCATCTGACATTCTTTTTTTTCTTTTTTTCCTTTTTTGGTCTTTTTTATTTGTAAATGGTCTACCCTGACAACACACTGTTTTAAAAAGAAGTGTTTATGAATAAAATATTATATATATATATATATATATATATATATATATATATATATATATATGTATATATATATATATATATATATATATATATATACACACACACACACACACACACATACATACATACACACACATAATTAAAAGTGAAAAAGGCAATGGAAAGACAGATGCAGAAAAAAAAACCAGATCGTGAAGTTTCTTCCTGTCCATAAGCAGGTCATCCAACATTTGAAGATACGGACAGAATTGTAGGGTACTAACAGAACAGAGGCTGATCCATAATTCATCCCTGAAACTACAGTCTCTGTGCTGTCTAAAGATAGATAGCTATGTTTTTATGAGGTTAAAGTTCACCTCACTAAATTCAATCCTACCATAACTGGCTTCTTGGCATCAAATGATTTTCATTTATAATACTTGACATCCGTGCAATGGAAAGTAGTACTAAATGTGGGCAAAAGATGAAATCTCTACCTAAATTACTATTCCTGAAAGTAAAGATAAGTCTATGCATGCCAGAAGAAAAGTCTACATTGTGATAGAGGTTCTTCTATTTTTGACCTTTCAATGATAGATTGTACTCATTCTTTTCATTTCCATATGACAGGGATTGACAATTTTTTCTTTCTTTCTTTTTTTTAAAAAATCTAAGATAAATTTTTATTTGTTTAAAAGTACAAACAAAATAGAACTAGTGACAACAAAGCATGCAGAACAAAACATGTAAACAAATATTTCAAATATACATTTTGTCAAATATATATTGTTAAATAAACAACAGTAATGTATGTTCTTATTTGTGTTTTGACTCTTCCTTGTTTGATCTTACTTATATATCTATCTTTATGATTCATTGTTAATTTATGTTAGTGATTTATGATCTTGTTTCTGTAACTCCAATTACTCCCTATTCTTTTTTCCTTTTTCTATTTTTCAACCAGGTATACCACTTTTCCCAAACTAAATAATAATCATGTTCCTCTTTATTTTGTAATTCTTTTGTAAGTTTGTCCATTTCTGCACATTCCATAATCTTATTAATTACTCTATCTTCTGTCGGTGTGTCACTGCTCTTCCAATTTTGCGCAAAAATTATTCATGCTGCTGTTATTATATGGATGATTAAATATTTTATTTCCTTTTCATATTGTCCATTTATTATACCTAGAAGAAAGGTTTCCGGTCTCATTTCTAATCTTCGTTGTGTGATTTCTTCTATTTGTGTTCTAATCATTTGCCAGTATTGCTTTGCTTTTGGACAGGTCCACCACATATGATAATAAGTTCCTTTATAAAATTTACATTTCCAGCAAGTTGGAGAAGTGCTGGGGAACATTTTTGCTAATCTGGCTGGTGGGAGGTGCCACCTATAGAACATTTTGTACATGTTTTCTTTATATGGTATAGATATTGTTAATTTATAATTTATTGTCCATAATTTTTCCCAATTGTTTAATTGGATATTGTAGCTGAAATTCTTTGCCCAAATTATCATATTTTCTTTGACCATTTCTTCTTCTAATTTGTAAATAATTATAAACTTTTTTTATCAATTTATCTTGTGATCCTTGTAAAATTTTGTCTAATTTGTATTGACCATTTTGGAATCCAAATTCAGCTAAATCTTTCTTATATTTTGATTTTATTTGTAGATATGGCCACCAGTCAATATCCATACCCATCTCCTTTAATTCTTCTCTTGTTCTTAGTTCCCCTTGGTTGTTTAGTAAATCTTTATATGTTCTCATTTTGGTGATGTCCATAGTATTTGAATAGATCTGGGCTTCCATGGTTGATAACCATTCCGGAATTTTATTGTAGTGTATTTTTTTGATGCCCTGCCATGTCTGGTATAGTGCTTGTCTGACGATATGCCTCTGAAAATATCTATGGTACTTATCTGTTCCCTCCCACATAAAAGCATGCCATCCTCGTTGTCAGTCAAATCCTTCTAATGTCAATAATCTTTTATTTTTGAGTTCCATCCATTCTTTGATCCAAATTAGTGCTGATGCTTTATAATATATTTCCCAATCTGGTAGAGCTAGTCCTCCTCTTTCTCTTGTATCTTGTAGATGTTTTGTTTTAATTCTTGCTTTCTTCCCTTGCCATATGTAATTTGCTATTAATTTATTAAAATCCTAAAAGAAGTTTTTCCCCGGTTTTATTGGAATCACTTGAAATAAGTATAAAATTCTGGGTAGAATATTCATTTTAATTGAGGCAATTTTTCCCAAAAGAGATAATTGTAATTTTTTCCAAATTTCTAAATCTTTTTTAACTTGTTTTGCCAATTTATCATAATTATCCTCTCTAAATGTTGAGGTTTGTTTGGTGAGCCATATTCCTAGATATTTTACCTTCTTTGTTATTTGTATATTTAATTGGTCTTCTAATTCTTTTTCTTGTTGTTTAGTGAGATTTTTCGTTAGTATCTTTGTTTTTTGTTTATTGATTTTGAGTCCGGCTACACTCCCGTATTTTTCTATTTTGTCTAATAATTTAGTGCCCGTTGTTATCGGTTGTTCTATGATAAGTACCATGTCATCGGCGAAGGCTTGAAGCTTATATTCTTCCCCTTTGATTTTCAGATCTTTTTTTTTATTGAAAAAGTTTTACAAATACATTTTCTCCCCAGTTTCCCCCCTCCAACCCCCGCTAACCCTCCCTAACCCTCCCCTCCCCCCAGGACTTCCACAAAATATAATCCAAATCAAAATCACATTTTATAAAACTTGAACCCCTCCACTCCCTGTATCTTATTCAAATCTTCACAAGATTCAATTATTCTATCCCTATAGAATACATTCAGTTAAAAGCTATCTGATATTTCTTAGTTTGATATTTATTCTGCACATAATCTATCCACTTTTTCCACTCCCATACATAAGTCTCTTGTGTCCGCTCTTTTAGATATGCTGAAATCTTCGCCATCTCTGCAAAATTGGCCATCTTCAAAGTCCATTCTTCGATAGTGGGCATAGCTTCATTTTTCCAATATTGACCTATCAGTAATCTTGCTGCTGTTACCATATACAATATCAGCTTTACTTCACCCAATGTAAAACCCTTAACTATACCCAATAAAAACAATTGTGGAGAAAACTGAATTTTTTTCTTCAAAACATTTTGCATGACCCACCAAATTTTTATCCAAAAAGCCTTCACTTTCTTACAAGTCCACCACATATGGTAATATGTGGCATCTAAGCAATCACATCTCCAGCATTTTGGTTGAACATTAGGATACATACACGATAATTTCTTAGGATCTAAATGCCACCTATAAAAGATTTTATAAAAGTTTTCCCTCAAGTTCTGCGACTGTGTAAATTTAACATTCTGAACCCATATTTTTTTCCATGTTTCCAACATCACTGGTTCTGCAAAATTTTGTGCCCACTTTATCATACAATCTTTAACCAGTTCAGTTTCTGAGTCCCTTTCTAGCAAAACATTATAAACCCTTTTAATATGCATTGGACCTTTCTCTTTTATATGTCTAACCAATTCTTCTTCATACATCATTATACCAGTTTTTTGGTCCTCTTTCCATCTCAATTGAAGTTGATTATACTGTAGCCAAGTTAAATTAATCCCTTCTTCCAACAGCGTTTCTAATGTCTTCAGTTGCCATCTGCCCGCATCTGTAAAAAGAACTACTTTATATAAAACTCCCCCGAGTGACATTATATTTGTATTCCACATAATATGACCAAGATCCAGCCATAACGGTATTTTATAATCCCATTTAAGTCGGTGCTTCTTCCAAACTCTCATCAAAGAGTTTCTAAGTATGTGGCTTTTGAATACTTTATCCACTTTGTTCTCATAAAATAAGTATGCATGCCAACCAAGTTCAAGATCATAACTTACTATATTCAATATTCCAGTCTTTTTCCTTCCAAACCAATCACTTGCTTGCGTCAAGGCTGCTGCTTCATAGTATAATTGTAGGTTTGGAAGTTTAAGGCCTCCCCTTTCTGGAACATCTTGCATAATTTTCAGCTTAACTCTCGGGTTTTTTTCATTCCAGACAAACTTGTTCACTCCACTTTGCCATTCTCTCAGTTGTTTATCACTTTTAAGCACCGGAATCATTTGAAACAAAAAAAGAAATCTTGGCAAAACGTTCATCTTAACTGCTGCTATTCTTCCAAGTAAAGACAGCTGGTTTTTTCCAAGTCTCCATGTCTTTTTGTACCTGTCGCCACAACACCTCATAATTATTTTGAAACAATTTTATATTTGATTCTGCAACCTGAACTCCTATTTGCTACTATTTCAAAACCTGCCTTGCTTTCAAGTTCCTGTTTTCGATCTTGTGTCATATTTTTGACTATCATCTTAGTTTTTTTCTGGTTCAATCTAAATCCTGATACCATACCATATTGTTCTATAATGTCTTTCATCTGGATTATTGATTCCATCGGCTGTGTTAGGGTAACAACCAGATCATCCGCAAATGCCCTTATTCTGTAATCCTCTTGCCTTATCGCTATTCCCTTCAAGGTACTCGAGTCCCGTATTGTGTTCAACAAGACTTCTAATGTTAAAATAAATAACAATGGGGATAACGGACAACCTTGTCTTGTTCCTTTTTCAATACTAAAATTTGTTGTCAAACTTCCATTAATAATAATTTGTGCCATTTGTTCTTGATAAATTGCTGAAACCACCTGTATAAATTGATCCCCAAAGTCCATCTTTCTTAAAGTCTTTAATAGAAAGTTCCAATCCACTCTATCAAAGGCCTTCTCCGCATCCAAGAAAACCAGCACTGCAGGGATCTGTTTATTCTTCTCAAGATATTCCAGTAAATCTATAATTTGCCTTACATTATCCTTCATATATCTGCCTTCTATAAATCCCGCTTGATCATAATGAATCACCTCTTGAATAGCTGGCATCAACCTGTTGGCTAATACTTTTGCAAATATTTTATAATCATTATTCAGAAGAGATATTGGTCTAAAATTCTCAGGTTTTTTAGGACCTACTTGCTCTTTCGGTATCAATGAAATATAAGTTGTTTTCCATGATGGGGGTATTTTACCCCCTTGTTGTATACTACAAAATAGATCTTTAAGATGTTCAATCATTTCTGCTTGTAAAGTTTTGTAATACACCGCAGTTAAACCATCCATCCCTGGTGCTTTAGCTGTTTTCAATTGTTTAATTGCGGCAATAATCTCCTCAGCTATTATAGGATAATTCATTCTCTCCTTTTGTTGACTAGAAATTTTTGTAACTCTTCTTTTTTCTAAATATTTCTCTATAAGTCCATTCTGTATATCATCTTTGGCATATAATTTGGTATAATAATCTAAAAAACTTCTTTAATTAATTTTTGTTGAAAAATTTCCTTCCCTCCACTATCAATACTGTCAATGACCCGTGTACTCTGCCTCTTCCTTAGTGTATAAGCCAACCATCTGCCCGGTTTGTTAGCGTTACAAAATGTGTTATGTTTCGCAAATTGTAAATTTGTTGCTGTTTGTTCCGCCATAAGCATTTGAAATTGATCTTTCAGAAGTTTTATAGCTCCTCGTATTCTTTCATCTGTTGGGTTTTTTATAAGTAACTGTTCTTTGTTCTTTATTTCTGCTTCCATTTCAGATCTTTTCTTTTGTTGATTTAATTTACGTTTAGAGTTCATATGAATGAGTACCCCTCTCATATATGCTTTACTCGCATCCCACACAATTTCAATAGGGGTACCCTTGTTCAAGTTCATTTCAAAAAATTCTTTCATCTGCTTTTTAAGTTCTGTTATGTTCTTTTCATATCTAAACAAATTTTCATTTACTCTCCATGATCTTCTCTCACTCTTTCCCATCTCAATTTCTATCCATACTGGGCTATGGTCAGTTAAAGTCCTTGGAAAAATATTTGTTCTTTTCATTTTTACAAGTAAATCAGATGATAGTAAAATAAAGTCAATCCTAGAGAAGGATCTGTGTCTATCTGAAAAGAAAGTAAAGTCCAAATCTTTTGGGTTATGTATTCTCCAAATATCTTTTAATTCCAAATCTTCTTTCATATCAAAAAAAGTCTGTGGTAATCTAATCCTTGACTTTGCCAAACTCTTTTTGTCTATTTTAGGATCAATTACTCCATTCCAGTCTCCCATGATTAAAATAGATCTGTAATCCCATTGCAATATTTTAGAATGCAAAGTTTTGTAAAAATTTTCTTGCCGTTGATTAGGAGCATAAATTCCAATCACCAGAATTGGGCCATTTGCTGTGTAGAGTTCAATTGCTATAAACCTGCCACAGTCATCTGCTTCTATAATTTTAGCTGACAGTCTTTTATTTATATAAATCACTACGCCATTCTTTTTTTCCAAATTCGAGGCTATAAATTGTGTTCCTAATCTTGAATTTATCAAGTATTTTTATTTATTGAAAAAGTTTTTCAAATACAAATTTTTCCCCCTTTCCCCCCCTCCTCCCTAACCCCTCCTCGCCCTCCCCTCCCCCTGTGGCTTCTTCAAAGTAAAACCCAAATTCATAACAGATTATATAATACTTTACCATCCCCTTGCTCCATCCCCCATATGCTGACCCTTTCTTTCTAATAATATTATTATATCCCCCTTATACTATACATTTCGAAATAACATTCTACTATAACATTATATAATAACTCCTAATTTAGCATAGTAATATTATTATATCCCCCAATTTAACAATTTCTACTCATAATCTACTCTTTTACTCCTCCCCCATACATATATCTCTTAAATCAAATCTTTTTTTGTATATTAATATGACATTTCAAAGCAACCTTCCACTATAAAACTATATAATAAATCCTAATTTAACGTTTATTCAACTCATAGTCTGCCCATTTCCTCCACCCCCATAGATATATCTCTTAACTCAAATCTTTTACATATATTCATATCTGAACATAATATCCCTTTTCTTCAACTAAACAATCAATAAGCTAACCTACCTCCACCCACTTTCCTACAGGACTACCATACATAATAGTTCTTAATATCTTTATTCTTCTGCCCACACCACTAAGAAGTATTCCCTTATATAAATAAAATCCTCAAATGACTTTAAGCTTGTAATCCATATAATATCTTCTGTAGTGTCTTTCAGCTGGATTATTAACTCCATCACCCATATTAGGGTAACATCGCATCCTAATTCCAACAGTATGTTCGGTATCTTCAATTACCATCTGCCCCCATCAACAATAGATGTCTTGATATATAAAAAACAACCACCCGAGTGACTTTATATTTATATTCCATATAGTGTCTATAGTAGTGTCTTTCATCTAAATTATTAATTCCAACCACCGTAATAGGGTAACAACCAGATCTTCTGCGTGCCCCAATCCCATAACTCTCTTGCCTTGTAGCTCAGCATAAACGTAATACATTTATCAAATAATCCAAAATAGATAATTCCAATCCATTCGGTTTAAGGCACTTTTCACATCCCAAAAGTAGAGCACTGCAGAGGTCTGTCACTCTCCTCAGGATAATATAAATAAATACTTTGCCTCAACTATCTTTTCATATATTCAATCATCTCTTAAATAACTGGCATTGCACTGTTGTTTAGTTTAAAAGTTTTTGTTTTTGTAAAACCTGCTTCTTCTTTTCTTGACTTTTTGTGGGTTAGATCTCCATCCTGATTTCCTTTCTATAAATTGTGTATCAACTATTTGGTTTTCATGCTGATCTATAACTTGATCTTGTTGGTTTTGCTTTTGTGGCTTAAGTCTCCATTCTGGTTTCTTTTCTATGAGTTGTATGTCAACTGATTGATTTCTATGCTGGTCTGTAACTTGATAAGTCATCACATTAGAATTCAAAGCCGCCTCTCTTGTATTTATAAATAGTCCAGCTGTAACCTCTGAAGGAGAATCCAGAAGCTGCTCATCTACAAAGTCCTCTGTAACTTGTTGTTTTTCCATTACTTCCATCTCCTTCTGCTTATCCTGAATTTCTATCTCTTGTTGATTTTGCTTTTCTTTATTCCACTCATGATGTTGAACCCATTTTAAGAACCTTATAGTAAAATTCTTCCGCTTTTTCAACAGAATTTAGTTGGTATCTTTCTCCTTGATATCTCAATATTATGCCAACTGGGATATCCCACCTGAATGAGATGTTTTGTTTCTTTAGCTCAGTCACCAAAAATCCGAATTTCTTTCTATCTTTTAATATCTTGGGCGGCAACTCTTTATATATCCAGATCTTTCTTCCATACAATTGTAGAGTGGAATTAAAAGATTTTTGCACAATATCATTTCTTATTTCTTTATCTGTAAAATAAATCACCACATCTCTAGGCAATTGCCTTTGCTTTGCAATCCAAGAATTTACTCTATAGGCCTTGTCAATCTTACAAGATACCTCCTCTGGATGAATCTTTAAAATCCCGGCCAGAACTTCAGCAGATATTTTTCTTAAATCATCTCTATTATTTTCCTGTAACCCTCTCATTCTAACCGCAAATTCTGTGAGCCTGTATTGCATCATTGTAACTTCTTTTTCAATCCCATGTTTTATATTTTCTGCATTATAAGTCTCGTGATCAGCTTCCTTTTTAGACTTTACTTCAGAGCTATTGTCTTGAATATTTATCAAATCATTTTCCATTCTTTGTATTTTATTGTTCATATTATAAATCTTGTCATCAACTTCCTCCATTTTAGACTCTAATAACTTGATATTTGTATCCATCTTTATAACTATTTCTGAAAAAGCATTAGTCACTGTTACAATCTTTCTTTGTAAGTTATCATACTTTAATTGTATGAATTCTTTAATTTCCTGCTTAAATTTTTCAAAATTCTGGTTCACAATCTCGTCATATCTTGCCATTTCCTTCAAAATAAATTCTTTTAAATTAAAACCATTCTTCTGAGTCTGTAAACTCGAAACTTGTTCACATAATTGTAAATGGGGGAAAAAACGCCCCCCCCCCGCTGCTTGTTTGTCTGGCTTTGTTAATTTTAACGCCATCCTACCACGCAGACAAACTCTTTTTGAAGAAAGAGGACTTCTCTCCAACAAGATCAAAAAAAAACCTTAGAATAGAAATTTTTCTTTTCTCTATTCTAGCCAGCACTGTTTGCTCCGCTACTTTGTAATTTGTTACGGAAGGACTTTCACTTTCGGCTACTTCTCAAGCCTCAGCGGTCGCCATTTTAAGCTTTTTTTTCCCTTCACTTAGAAACGCTTATAAATAGTTAAAAATACTTGCAATTTAGTGTCCCAAGTCCAGATCTCATCCTCTTTAATTAAGCAATCTGTTGTTTTTCATTAAAAGGTTTGATCTCGTCGCCTGGCTCTGCAAGAGGCAGAGGTCTCCCGAAGCCCAGAGCAGCGGCAAAGGAAATAGGGAGCCTCATCCTGCTTCGTCCCCAAGAGAAAAAAAAACTCTGGGGACTTCGCAGAGGGCTCTACCTGCCCTCACCTGCTCTATCTCACATTTCCTTATGGAAATGGAGTTTTTCGAGCCGCCTTTCAGCTGTAAAGGTGTCTCTTTACAGGCGACGGGGCTGGCGGTCCCAAGGGACTGTCTGACAGCAACGGATATCAAACCGGAAGCCGAATTTATCAAGTATTTTTGATCTTGTATTCGGATAAGAGTTTCTTGTAGACAAATAATATCGTTGTTAAATTGTCTCAAATAGTTAAATAGTTTCTTCCTTTTCTGTAGTGAGTTTAATCCATTCACATTCCAAGATAAAAATTTAATTGTCATCTAAACTTTCTCGAAGCAATAAGAACGTATGCTGAAGGCTTTCCGAGTCGGTAGTCTTTGGCTTTGCTCCTCCCATGGCTTCACATTCTTGTGTATTAGCCTTGACTCCTTTCTTGTATTGCTGTGGCTTGGTCCTTTCCTGTTGTTGTTGCTTTTCTTTAATTTGCTTAGAAACTGCTCGAGTTATATGCTGATCTTTGGCTTCACACATCCGAGCTAGGTCCAAAGCCACTTCTCTTGTAGTCTTAGGTGGTTCATTTACAATTTCCGAAGGAAGATCTATCAGGGGCGCATCCAGAAATCCTCCTGTAGCTCCCTGCATTTCCATTGCCTCCAATTCCAACTGCTTAGACTGCTCTTCAATCTCTTGCTGAAATTGCTTCTCCTTATCGCTCTCCTTTGTCTCCAGCACAGAAGATGTACGTGAGGATGGTGAACTCACTTTGAAAAAATTAGAATAAAATTCTTCCGCCTTCTCAACAGTATTTAATCAATATCTTTCTCCTTTAAACCTCAATATTATTAGTTGGAGCATCCCACCTAAATGGGATTTGTTGTTTTTTTAGTTCATTCACTAGAAATCCAAAATCCTTCCTATCTTTTAACATCTTAGGTGGCAGCTCTTTATAAACTCCAATTTCCTTTCCATCCACTTACACAGCAGAGACAAAGGACTTTTGCAGAATATCATTTCTTATTTTTCTATCTGTAAAATATATCACCACATCTATAGGCAGTTGTCTTTGTCTGGCCACCCAAGAATTCACTCTGTACACTTTGTCCATTTTACAAAAAATCTCTTCAGAACTAATCTTTAACATCACAGCTAATGCATCAGCACAGATCTTTCTCAGATCTTCCCTATCATTCTCTTTTAAGCCTCTCAGCCTTATAGCAAACTCCATAGACCTGAATTGCATCATCGTCATCTCATTTTCAAGTCTTTGCATTTTGTTGTCAACATTAAAAATTTTATAATCAGCCTCCTTCATTTTGACATCCACTTCCGATCTAATTTCCTCCACTTTTTTATCAGTTTTGATAACTGCTTCTGACAATCCAGTCACCACTGTCATTAATTTTTTGGTCACCTTGTCATATTTTTCTTGTACCACCTCTTTAATTTCTTTTATCTCCTGCTTAATTTCCTGTTGTGACTTTTTAAACTTCTCATCCAAATATTCATCTTGCCTCATCAAAGCCTGAGCAATAAAATCCTTTAAGTTTTCAAGATCAGTCTCTTTTTTCTGGCTCTGCTGGCTGGGAGGCTGTTGTTGAGGCTTGTGTGTGGGGGATCCCCCCCCCTGCCGCCTTCACATCCTGTTTAGTCTGCTTAGAAGCCATTCTACCACGTAGTCTAGCTTTTTCAAAAAAGAAAGTCTTTTTTCCCTTTCCTCCTCCACAAAGTCCTCTGAAAAATTCCCCCAGGTTTAATCAAATTGGAGATGAAGTTAAATCAGAATCAGGCTTGTTTTAAAAGAGATTCCATTTTCCTTCACTTGTTACAGACAATGCTACTTTGTAACTTGTTGAAATAGCTATGCAAATCCACTCTCGCTTTCAACTCTCGTCAACGCTGAAGCCGGGCGCCATTTTCAGGAAACTTTCAGTCTTTTATTTTAAAGTTAGTCACAGGGCTAGTATAAATACTTGCAGTTTCTTGGTTCAAGTTCCGATTCCACCCTGTTTGTTTGGAGAATTCACTTTATTTTCGATAGAAAGATTGGTCCCGCCGCCTTGTTCTACGATGTGTAGAATTGTCCTCACTGTCCGGAGCCTCAGCAAGCTGGATAGGGAGCCGCGCCTGTTTCCTCCTCAGAAGCAAAGAGGTGCTAACTGGGGGCTTCACAGGGGGTCTACATGACTCTCGCCGGCTCTATTCGTGATTCCTGAAGGATTCAGAATTTTCCGAGCTGCTTCTCCTTGTTCGAAGCGGCTCTAACAGGCAACGGGGCTGGTGGTCCGAAAAAAGACCGTCTTTCGGCGACGGGAACCAAACCGGAAGTGATTTTCAGACCTTTTATTTCTTTATCTCTTCTGATCTCCTTTAAGAGAGTTTCTAAGGCTATTATGAATAATAGTGGGGACATAGGACACCCCTGTCTCACTCCTTTTGATATCAAAAATTGTTCTGTCAAATCACCGTTTATTATTATTTTTGCTGTTTGGGATGAGTAAATTTTCTTTATCATATTTATGAATTTGTCGCCGAATTTCATAGTTTCCAATTGCCGTACAAGAAATTTCCAATTTAGGTTGTCAAATGCCTTCTGTGCATCTAAAAAAAAATTAGGGCCACTTGTTTATCTGAGTTTATTTCATAATATTCTAATACATCCATTATTAACCTCATATTATTTTTTGTCTGTCTCTTTGGTATAAAGCCATTTTAATCGGAGTGAATATATTCATTAATTATTTTATTGAGATGTTCTGTGATAATCAATGTAAATAATTTGTAGTCCACATTTAAAAGTGATATCGGTCTGTAATTTTTAATATGCATATGATCTGTCTCTTCTTTTGGTATCAGTGTAATAATGGCCTCTGTCCAGGAGTTAGGAATTGTAGCTTCCAGAAGTCCATCATTCAAGACTGCAAGTAAAATTTCATCTGTTACGTGTTGGCAAGATTTGTAAAACTCTGCAGGTATACCATCCGGTCCTGGAGTTTTATTTGTTTTTTGTTTTTTCTTCACCTCTATTAGTTCTGTCATCGTAATTGGTCTGTCCAATAGATCTCTATGTGTTTCCTCTAGTTCTTTGATATCAGTTTCATTTAAATATTGTTTGATGTCTTCTTCTGAGATCTCTTCCTGTTCATACAGTTTTTGGAAAAATGTTTTAGCTATGTTCTTTTTATCCTTGTTCCTATAATATATCTCTCCTGTGTCATCCTGTAGTTGATATATTGTCCTTCTCTCTTTTTCTTTCTTCAATTTGTACGCCAGCCATCTTCCTGTCTTATTTGCATGTTCGAAATAGTTTTGTTTTAATGATTTAATTTTCCTGGCTATTTCTGTTTGTGTTATTAAATTTATTTTATGTTTTGTCAAATTTATTTTTTCTTTGATCTGTTTGTTTTGAGGTTCATTCTGTAACTCAAATTCATATTTTTTAAGATCTTTCAATAAATTGTCTTTCTTCTGCTGTTTTTCTTTGCCTGAATGCTATTGTCGGGCCTCTTATATAAGCTTTCGCCGTATCCCATAAGTTCTGGAGAGTGGTTTGTTCTTTAATGTTGATCTTAAAAAATATTTTCATTTCTTTTTCTATCATTTGTACATAGCTTTTATCTTTCAAGATCTCAGTATTCATCATCCATCTCTTCTTCTTCTGATAGCCTTTCCAAATTATTTTTACTGGATTGTGATCTGCCCAAATATTTGTCATTATTTCTATTTCTTCTAAGTCTTTCCTAAGATCCGTAGTCATTCAGGCCATATCAATTCTCGACCAGGATGAGTGTGGATTGGAGTAAAAGGTGTATTGTTTTTTTTCTTTATTTATTTCCCTCCAAGCATCCTGGAGGCATAATTCTTGTGCCATTTCCTTAAGAGTATCTGGAAGGGTCTTTTTCCTATTTTTATTTTTTCTGGTACTCCAATAATCTTTTTCCATATCTGAGATTGCATTGAAATCACCTATGATACAAATGTTTTCGTAGTCTAAATCTTTTACTTTATTATGTATGTTTTTGAAGAAGTTACATTGATTCTTGTTTGGTGCGTATATCGAAATCAATAATATTGTTTTTGATTCCATTTGTAATTCAATCATTAAAACTCTTCCCTCCTCATCTGCATATATCTGTTTTGCTTTAAGGTGTTTCCTAATATAAACTGCAATGCCTCTTTTCTTTTGTTCTGCTAGTGATGTGTAAAGGTTTCCTAATCTTGTATTTTCTAATATCTGTTGGTGTTGTTTTTTGATATGAACTTCTTGTAAATTTATTATATCCATCTCTAATTTTTGTAATTTTGTAAATGTCCGGATTCTTTTAGTTGGGGCATTTAACCCATTTATATTAATCAAAATCATTTTTATTTCTTGTTCCATTTTTTTCCTATTTATTTGTTGTCTTTGGTTTCCTTGTGCTTCTTATTATTCTTTGCGTTTTTCCCCTTGCTCCTTCTTTCTCCATTCTTTCTCTCTCTAGTCTCCTCTTCTCCTCTTGTTCCTCTTCTGTTTCTACTATAGATTGTTCCTTTTGACTCTTATTCTCCGATTCCTCTTTGGATTCTTGATCTTCCTCCAGGACAAAGTGTTGTTCAAAAAATTTCTGGGCTCCTTCCAGACTATCTAATTTAATTTTCTTGTCCTGCCATGTGATTAAGATGCCTTCTGGTAGTAGCCAACGGAACATCACTTTGTTTTTAATTAGTTGTGTTGTAAGGAAGCTGTAATTTTTCCTCTGTTCCCTTACACGTCTCGGAATTTGTTTCAGTGTTATTATTTCTTTCCCTTTATAGAAAATCGCATTCTCTCTCATTTTTCTATATATCTCCTCTTTTATCATTTTCTTTGTGAATCGGACGTGCACTTCCTTTGGTAATTTGTTCCTATGTGCATAGTTGCTATGCACCCTATAAACTTCATCAATATTCCTTCGTATGTCATCTTTATCTCTCTGTGTTTTTTCAGAGAAAATCTCTGTCATGATCTCTCCCAAATCTTCCTCTTTGGTTTCTGTTATATTCTGGAATCTTAAATAGAATGTTGAGTTTTCCATTTCTAAGTAGGTAAGTGAGTTTTTCATTTCTCAATTACTTGCTATTTGTTGTTGTTCCAGCATTTCTACTTTCTTAACTGTCTGCTCCATTTTAAGTTCTGTTTTTTGAATCCTTTGTTCGTTTTTGGCAATATTTTGTTGGATCCTCTCTATCTTGTCATCTATTTTCTTAATGTTATCGTTTATCTCTCCCACATCAAATTTCAATTCATCGTGATTTCTTTTTGTCTCTTCATGGTTATTAGCAATCGTTTTCTGGGTCTTATTCATTGATTCCTGTATCTTTGCCAAGATTGAATGTTTTGTATGGTAGAGCCTATCTTTTCTTTTTCTGTTCCAAGCATGTTTTCTATAGATCTCTGTTGGGCAGGAGATGTTGTAAGGGAGACTTGGTTTGAGATTGTTTTCTTATTCGCTTTAGTTATAGTGGTTGTTCCGGTGCTTGTCATCTTAACTCTTTTTTGTAGGTTCAGAATTTCATGTACTGGACTACTCTTATTGTATTTCAATGTTGTTATTTATGATCAGTAATAGTGTCTAGAGTCTATGTTCTATATGTTGTAGATCTTCCAAATAGATGTTAATCTTATTGGGTTATGTATTACTTCTATAAATATCCTTAACACTCTAGTAATTAATAATTAAGTATGTATATAGATATATATTAATGTTTGGAAGAGGAAAATATATTGAAGGAGGTTGGGGAAAAACTTAGAATTCTAGCAATTCCTTAGATCTTAATATTGATAATACAATATAATAATCAATTAATGATTATTAATTAATGTCAATAATATCAATTAATGTCAATATAGTAAAATAATAAATATAGTAATTCTTAATTAATTATCCATATAGTAGATTAGAGATCAATTAGTCAGGTGTTTCACAATCAAAAAGTATTAATAAATGATTATACTGTTTTACAAGAATTACTCAGGTATATATATATATATATATATATATATATATATATATATATATATATATATATAATTTACACTTAATATACAATTCTATTTCCCTCTTATATATCAATCAAATCAATCAATCAATCAATCTTGTATATCTATCAAGTTAAAACTATCAAATTCAATATTACTAACTTAAATTGTTTGTTTCTAATTATTTCTTAATTAATTATCCATATAATAGATTAGATATCAATTAATCATGTGCCTCACAATCAAAAAGTATTAATTAATGATTATACTCTTTTACAAGAATTAATCAGATGTATGTATATATATAGGATTATTTTGAATTTAATATACAATTCTCTTTCACTCTTGTGTGTGAAGTTCTTGTGTTCAATTTTTTTTTGTATTATAGTTTTTAATATCTGTCTCTCTAGACGTATTCAATAGCTAAAGATTCAACTATCCAAAGTTCAGTACTTTAAAGCACTTTGAAATATTCTATTTGCCTTTGTCAGTTAGTTAGTTTTTTTTACTGTCTTCTCAATTTCTTTCTTAAACAACCGCTTCTTCACTTGCTACACTGTGACGCTGCTCTCGCTCGCTTTCCCAGTTTCAAAGTCCTCCTTCACTTTCACTCTCACTCTCTCTCTCACTGTTTCGCCGTCTTCCTGTTAAATAGTTACTGGATATTTCCATCTAATTTACTACAGTTCTCTGATCAAGTTCAAAAAAATAACCCTTATTCTCCGTTGAATTCAAATCTGAAACCACGTAAATCTCTTTGAAGTCCTTCACGCAGTCACCGCCTGTCAAATTTTCTTCCGCCTTTGTCGTCCTTCGCCATCACTTTCTCTGGCTGCTACTCCGCCACTCTCTGGAGTCTCCAATTCTCTGTTTTCTTTCACTCCGTCTCTTCCCAACAATTCTGCCCTGCCGATCAGTCTGAAGTTTCTCCTTTAGCTATATATCCGCCGTTTCAATTGTTGTATCTCTCAAAGCCTCTCAGAATAAGAGCAACTAACCTTTGCCATTGATGTCGTTTGTTCGATCCTCACCTCACCCTCTCTTAAGCAACCGTCAGCGTTCTGGCCAACCGACAAGAGGTTGTTTTTTTTCCAGGCTGAATTAAGGGACTTTCCTTGAACCTTCGGGGCAATTTTTGATATCTCCGAGATCCTCAGGATTTTCCCTTTAATCTATTGACCTCTTCGTGGTCAATAGAGCCAAAAAAATCAGCTTTCAGACCGAAAATTGGGACCTAGGGAACGGAGCGCTGTCCCTTCGGTTCCTATCACGCTGACGTCACCAACGGATCTCTCATCTTACATTCTTTGCACTAATCTGACTGCTGGGTCTAATCTATCTGCAAAAGTTCATCATTATGTTGTCTGCTAAAGATTCAACATTTTGCACAAGTTGTGGTTTTCTTCCCATAAATCTTTTCATGGAGAATGAAAAGAATGATTTCCTTGAATGCAGAGGGAATAATTCAATAAATAATAGGCATAATTCAGGAAGATTGTTTTTAAAAATGAGTATCTATAGGTGAGGTGGATTTATAGAGATTTCTGGAAGTTTGATCTATGAATAGCTGCCAGTGGTAATAGCTGTATTAAAACCTAATTTAGATGCATCGTTTTGCCAAATATCATTTGCTGAATTAATAATTTTAGTAAGACATTTTATAAAGACAGAATTACAGGAGGCCAGCTTCTGCTTGTGGTCTTCCTAGAAAGCCTGTTTCAGAGACTGTTGTAAATATGCAATGCATATGAGTTAATAGTGGGATTCTTCCCAGGTGCACTGGGAAGGATAATAGATGCTGGAATACTTTTGCAGCTAGAAAATCATGTTTCCCTGTCCTCTTCCACCTCAACTGCAATTTGGTTAATGCTCTTGTCTGTTATTCTGTTGCTGCTTGTCTCAAGTTACTCATTTTCATATTCTCAGATATAAATTTATTAAATGAACATACCTTATACATAAAATAGTCATGTATCTGCACTGTAGAAAACAATATTTCTTTATAGCAAGAGTGGAAATCTGGTAATAATTAGTATAAAAGTACATCAACAGTTTGCCCCCAATAAAGACATTGTGAATTCTGGGGAAACCATTTTTTATTTCATTTTTTTTATCAGGAGTTAAACCTGCCATTTTCAGGAGGGCAAGACAGTTTTTCTAAATTTACAATGGAAATGGTATAGCAGTACATGAGAGAAGAAGAAATGCGAGCTGCTCACCAGTCTTCACTGCTTTGATTACGTGAAAAGGCACTTAAAAGAGAAGACTAAGGCTGAACTAGCTTGGCTAGAACACCAGAAACGGTAAAGCTGGAAACCCCACAATGTATAACATAACCAAGAGTTTTACCCATCCTAAAGATTTCAGGCTTTTTTGATTTATGTTAAATTCTTATTGCAAATGTTTCATGAATGTCATGAACGTGATAGCAAGCAAAGGAGAGTTCTTTGCAATTTTAATATGATCACAATATCTTTAATTTTGTTTGGTTTGTACTCGCACCCACCCACATAAATAAAGTATTTATGACTTTATACATTACATCATAATGAGGATATTTTCTCAAATAAAGTCTTTTTTAAAAAGATTCAAATGCAGTTTTGCTTCTTTGATTATTTATACTTTTTCTTATAATATATGAAATGAACAGAATGTTAAAAAGTTATGATATTTATGTAGTTACCAAGCACATCTAAATTATATTAAAGTAACCAAAATATTTTTACAATCCCCAAGGCATGTCACAACTTTTGAGCACCCCTAACGTTTGGAAATTGAAAGTTGAAAAATTTGACATGCCCTAAATATAGTATCATATGTTTAATTATCTCACCCACTTCAGATCTAAATTTTTTAAACAAATGTTGAATAGCTTCCAAATTTCCTTATGCATTTGCTGACATTGAGATAAAACTCCTGTGTTTTATCAATAGTGTAAAGAGCCAAAAGAAAAAAAATGAGGGAAAATAATTCAATGCAGAATTGAAAGAAATTTAATTTTTTTGCTACTTATTTTTAGACATTTACGAGATAAAGGAGAAGATGATAAAATGCCACCTATCCGTAAAAAACAACGTGGCCTGCTTCTTAAACTTCAGCAAGAGAAGGTAAACACTACTTTTATGTTAGATTGCTTTGAGCTGCCTCCTAGGTGGGAATACCTGGCCAATCTTGGCTATTCTCAGAAGGAAAATGAGACTGGCCATTGTTAGAATTTGGACAGAGGATTTTAAACAGGTTGTTAATTGGGTGTGCAAATATTCTGAAAGTCATAATATTTATAATCATAATTAGTGCAACTATCTACAAATAACAGATTTATTAAGATTTACAATAGATTTATTGGGGGGTGTTGACTTAATGTTGATCCAAAATACTACCTTATCTTGCATTCTATTTAGTGTATCGACATACATAACAATTATTGCCAAGAGGCTGGTTCTGGGATACTGGAGTAACTTGTAGTAGTTAGTACTAATGTCATATGTATTTATTTAAAGAAATATTAATTTTAATAGACTGTAGTATCATATTAATAATTTGAATTGACATTTATGTGAATACATATTTTCTCTTAATTAAATTTACTATGTTGGATGGTATACAGTACTGGCCATAGAGCATTTATTGTAAAATAAATGGTGAGAAAATGTCAATTTTGACCCCTAAAGTGACAATTTTGATACAGTACTTCAGCACTTATTATTCTAAAAGTGAATACTATACACTGTGGCAACCCAAAATTAACAACTGTAAATTATTATACGCACAACCATGTGAAATCACAGCTGCCCGTTCTTTAGCTGGTATTGATCTTCATGTGCACTGAATTCTTCCCAAGAAGCTAGGATATCATAATATAGCAGCGTAAAGTATGTGCAGATTCAACTAGTGTGGCCTTTTGTAACTGCAGTTGGAAATGTTGTCAATGTACAAGATATTTTCCTTTGGCACCCAATGTGTTAATAACCATTGGGACCATCAGGGTTGTTTTTTGCCATAATCTTTCAACTCCGATACTTTGTGATCTTGGATACTTTGTGATCTTCTCCAGTTCTTTGTCTTCTGTTCTATATCCCTTGGTATTACCAGATCAATTATCCATATTTTATTCTTTTAAACCACAGTTAAATGTGGGTATTGTGTGCCAAGACTTTATACATTTGTATTTGGAAATCCCATAGTATTTTAATCTACTCATTTTTGACTACTATTTCAATTATATATTCCAATCAGTTTTTCATTTTTACAGTTCCAGTTCCAGTGAATCATTTTGGCGACTATGTTATGTCATTGTTTTAATCAGTTTATGTGATCTTCTTACACACAAACTGAGTATATGATCTACTCTTTTTTAACAGAATAACAGGATTGGAAGGGATCTTGGAGGTCGTCTAGTCCAACCCCCTGCTCAGGAAGTAAACCCTATACCATTTCAGACAATTATTTTCTGCCTCTTTGCACAATATGCACTTTGAATCATTCGATCATTTTTCAGTTCTACCTTTGATTGCATTAGCTTGCTCTTGAGCAGCCAAAATCAAGACTTCAATTTCATTTTTTTAATGTTCCAGTTATAAGCCATTGCCAGGTTTTATCTTTATCCACTTTGCTCTCAAATCTTTGTAGAAATGGAGCATGTAATGCTTTTCCTTGCCAGCATTCAGTTTGTATTTTTATTGCATTATTTCAGCATTCACATTTTGTTTCCTGTCCATTCAGTAAGTTCCAGTTTTTTACTTGCATCAATCCTTGTTCTTGGCTGTATTTTATTTAATCAGCCAATGCAACTTTCTTTGTTTGACAGTTTATTTGACTTGAAATGAACCTCAGCCTCCATTTCTGCAAGGCAGATATAATCTGTCACTATCACTAGTGGGATGTCATGCATAGTGAATAGTCACGTGCTTTTTTTTCTCAATCCAAACTATCCAGATGAGTTTATGTCCAGTTAATAATTCCAACAGGTATTAATGTGCAGGTATTGATGGCTTTGATGGTGTTTCAACCATTCAATTCTGTCTAGCAATTTTCTCACTCTTTGGTCATATTCTTTACTAACCACATTTTTAACTTATCCATACTTCAAGTTATCCAACTATAAAATGCCCAGACACTTGTAGGCTGCTTATATTACTATTATTATTATGCTTAATTTCATAATCAACCCGATGTTTAGATTGTCTTTGGCATTTTGATCCACTTACTGAATCCTTTCCAAGGACCTGGGTTAGGGAGATTTTGTTCTTTGATGGTGTTAAAAGAATGGTCTCGAGATGTAAGCCTTTTGCAATTGACTGATGGTGATTTTATCAATGCTGATGGTGTTCAAGTGGTGCTCCAGATCTCCTGGGATTGCACCCAAGGCACCTCTTGGTACTATCTTTGCTTTCCATTGCCACGGTTCTTCTACTTCTATTTGCAGGTCTTTATACTTTGTGATTTTCTCCAGTTCTTTCTCTTCTATTCTGCTGTCTCCAGGTACTCATTGTCCACTATCCAGACTTTTTTTGTTTGTCTTATTGAAATGGTTAAGTCTGGGTGTTATGTGGCAGGTGCTTGTCCGTTTGAATTCTGAAATTCCAGAGTACTTTAGCTTCGTCATTTTCTTTTACTTGGTCTATTTTGTGGTCCCACCGGTTCTTGCTTGTAGGCAAGCTGTATTTCTTGCAGATATTTCAGTGCATCTTCCATTCTTGCTGCTTCATCATGCTATTGTTTGTAGTCAGTCTCTGTGATCTTCTTGCCATAGTTAATTAGCGCTGAGAAACAGGAAGCAGAGCACAGGGTGCCTCAGGGTGGGGAGGCCTTGGGAAGCCCAGGGCAGGCAGGCCTAGCCCTATACTACACCTTCCAGGGCCCTCCTACACATGTGCTCTGCTTAATGGCCCATGCAGTTGCTTAACAACCACATCAGGGAGAGTAGGGATGTGAGTTGTTAAGTAAAGCGATCATGTGATCTGAATGACCATCATGACATGACTTTAATGGACAGGCTCCATTATGGTCGTAAGTTGATGACTATCTGTACCACCAGTCCTTAAAGTTACAGCTGTTCCAGCATCCTCACAGCCATGTGATCAAAATGTTGGGACCTTGGCAACCCACCTGCATTTATGACCACAGCATGCACTTCATTTCTCCCCATGCTCCTATCTCCCCATCTCTCTCTCCTTTCCTTTTGGCTGCCTTGCACTTTAGTACATACACCTGCTGTCCCCAGCTGATTTTTGCCATCTTCCTCCTGCTGCTGATGAAGTGCACCCAGACTGAGGCCCCTGCTCATTTTTCATGCACGGCCTTCATGTAAGCGGTTACAGAGTGCAAGAAGACCAAAAAGGCAGAGATGGGAGAGAGATCACCTATAGGTGGGAATTGAAGTAGAGGTAAGGTGGCTGTGCAGGAGAAGTATGAGGTACTCACCTCATGACTGTGTAGTCCTGCTCACAACCAGAAATATTGATACTGCCATTCCTAAGTGGTGCAGGTACATGATCTTCCACTTAATGACGGCTTTGCTTAGCGATGGAAATTTCCAATTAGAGTCATTTGTGGCTAGTCACTTGTTCAAGAATCTTAGTACAAAGGTAGGGAACATTTCAGTCTTTGTGCCAAATCATACATTTACACCCACAAAGCAGGACAAATTATTTTATAGAAAGCAAACAGATAATACTCAAATACAGAGAAAATATAGGGAATACTATTCCCCACCCCCACACTAATCATAACTACCAAAGGGATGTGAAGGAAAGTTCTTAATTAACTTTTTAAAAAAATCATAACTAGGAAAATTGACATTTGCAAGGGAAATTTCCCGAAGCAAACTGCTACCAATGAACACTATTTGGGGGCAAATAGGCTTCAGTAGATGTTGCCCCTGCTCACAAGCTTTGGATCTGAAGTAACCAAACAAGAAGGAAATTGAAGAACAGACAGTAAAGAAAATTAAAAGCTGAGGATTCTTAATTTTAGTTTTAGTTTTACAAAATTTATTAATGCATTTCTATTGCTATAACTTGTCCTAGGAAAACTGTTTTAAAAATAACAAAGATAGTGATAAACAGAATTCAGAAAAAAGAATAAAGAGAGAAAAACCAAAGTCATAATAAGTTCTAAATAGTGTGTATGGGAAAGATGAGAGAATATTTACATTTTTAGAAAGATTATTACATACAGAAGTAAAAACAAAATTAATAAATTAACAGAATATAAAGTAGAAGGAGAGAGTGGAGAATTCTTTGTGGATTGGGATAAACTTCTAATAAACTTTGGATAAAAGCAACAAGCAGAAAATTGTAAAGTGTGGCATAGCATAGAATAAAAATGAAAAACCAAGGATATTTAAGAGGTAAACTGATGAGGAAATAACACCTTATTTTTTGTTTTGTTTTATCCTGTTTACCCATAAAGGCAGAAATTAAGCGCCTTCAGGAAGCTAATAAGGCAGCACGGAAAGAAAGGCAACTTATTCTTAAACAGCAGGAAGAAATTGAACGGATACGCCAGACCACTATGAAATTACAGGAAAAACACAAGTCTGCAAGAGAAAGCAAGGTGATAATGCAATTATTCTGCTTATTTTTTTTATCCAGTTGACATTGTCAAATGAAACAGCATTTCATTTGAAGAATAAAATTTGTGACCTTCTTAAGAAACAAAGAATAAATGAACTTTATTTTTCTTAGTATAGCAGTTGTAGCTGTAATAATCTTAGATATGGGGCTAACCTTTAATGTTGGTTGTATTGTGTGTATAATTGATACAAGAATCCTAACTAAGAAAGTGATACAACATCATTCTCAATCCACATACACTATGTATTTTGGTTACCAGCAAATTTTATTTAAAAGTCTCAAGATTTTAGAACTTAAAATTTCTGTTTTTTAAAAAATAAAATACAAGTGGTCCTCTATTAATGGCCATTCGTTCAGTGACTGTTCAAAGTTGCAGTACTGCTGAAGGAATAGTACCTAGGACTGATGTTTGAAGTTCCACTTGTCACAGTGTCTCTGCCATCACATGATTGCAATGAGCAATTGGCCCAGATTACCAACCATTGTATGCCCCTGTGCTCATATGATTGTGATATTTCCTGCCAGCTTCCCACTGGCAAAATTAGTGGGGAAGCTGGCAGGAAGTCAGAGCTTGCAGTTAATACCAGGTTCTCATTTAATGACACACATGGTCCTTATTTAAAAATGATAAAAGATACTTCCAGAACTGTTGTTGCTAAGCAGCATGATCATGTGACATTGTACTTTATGATCACATTGCCTGGCAATAAAATTTTCAGTCCCAATTACTGTGGCTAAATGAGGACTACCTATAAAGAAAGTTTGAAAACAGTGTCAGACTTTGTTCCACGGAGAACAATGGATTGGAAAAAATTAATCTAGAGAACAAGAATCAAAAACCTCTGGTTTAATAATATTTATAAAAAGTTATACTGCAAAATTTCCAGCTTTAATTTCAAATTAGAAACCTATAAACAGACAATTTTAGCGAGGCAAAACTCTTGTCCATTTGCTTCTACAGTACTCTTTCTGTCCAGAAGGCTTCTAAATTCACAGAGTTCTCTGATCCTGTCTTGATAACTCTCAACCTTTTTATCAGCATTAGAAATAACTCTTCTACAGAAATCTGAAGAAAATTTTCATTGCCTCATTTGAGCATATGGCAAATCTAAAACCTAGTACAGTCTTCTTCTGACTTCTTAAGTTATTTCTATTTGTTTCTTTGTTTTAGGAACACCGCAGTGAAGATGATAAAAAACAAACCCATTCCTCGAGCCCTCAGCCAACTGATGCAGAGGCCTATAGTCCTTCCTCCATTTCCAGCTCTGAGACAAGTAGCATCATGCAGAAATTAAAGAAAATGCAGAGACAAATGGATGAGAAGTAATTTGTATTTTGTTTTATTCCTAATAGAAATGGCTTCCAACAGCTAATGTGGAATTTCAGCTTAGTCTTGATGGTGGTTTGGTAGCTTAAATATATTAATAAGCATGAATATACAGACTGCCTTTCCATCATGAATAGGCATGAAAAACTAATGTTCCTGATACTTGAAATAATCTTTAACTGGTAATAGTAAAAAATGAATGTGGGGCTTTCTGAAGGCAAAGCATATGTACTTCCATTAAATCTATATATGTGCCCCTTCTTGCAATTGGTGCAGCAGCTACAATTAGGAATTTTATATACACAGTTATATTAGTTTAATGCAGAATGCTTGCTGTAATGTAATGTTTGAATATAGCTTTTTTAAAAGTTGCTTTTCTTTTTGAATTATCTTCAATCAAAATATATTCTTATGCCTGAAAATTCGATGTCATCAGGAGAAAAATGGATTCCTATTATAGAATATTAGAATTTGAAACTGTATTGAGCTAAATTTTCACAATTTTGTGGGGGGAAATTGGTTTTTGTAGTAATACACATCTCTCTATAGTACAGAGAATGTGCAATTAATATTTCCTTCACAACAAAAGGAAGATGTAGCTCTGTGCGAGATAGCTACTGAATGTAGTAATGAAAAATTCAATCATAAAAATGTTTTTATTTATTGCATGGTATTTTAGAATACATATAGGACATTGGCATATATTCCTGGGTTCCAATAGTAGAATTGAATCTTTGTCGATTTTTCACAATCCTTTAAAAAACTATTTTGAAAACACGAAAATTCTATGACTTTCGGAATATCTTAAGAGCTTGGGACTTCTAGTCACAATTTTTTTTGAGGATCTCAGTCTATAATAGAAAAAAAATACTGTCGTGGTAAAAGTAATCTCTCTAGTTTTTAAGTTTATGGAAGAACAGCAGTTACTCTGCTTATTAAAAGAAATGTATTGCCTATATTTCAATTTAGAGTGAGAATAGAATGTAAGATACATATATAAATGCTAAATGCATAATTAAGTAGGATATTGTATTACCGTGTTTCCCCGAAAATAAGAATTTGTCTTATATTTTTTTGAACCCTGAAATAAATGCTTGGCCTTATTGCCATGCATTCAAAAGTCCGATTGGGCTTATTATCAGGGGATGTCTTATTTTGGGGGAAACAGGATAGTTTGGAAAGAACATATAAAAAATTAGCATAGCTTTGAAAAAACATTAAATCAGTGGTTCTCAACCTTTCTAATGCCACGACCCTTTAATACAGTTCCTCATGTTGTGGTGACCCCCAACCAGGGGTGGATTCTAAATTTTTTTACTACCGGTTCTGTGGGCGTGGCTTGGAGGTCATGTGACTGAGTGGGCATGGCTAGCTGGTCATGTGACCGGATGGCCATGGCTATGTGTATAGGGACTACTCAGAGGGCTGAAAAAAGTCATTTCTGACAGGTCCTCGCACTTTTGACTGGTCCTCACATTTATGACCATCCTCACATTTATGACTGTGCAGCATTCTTAACAACCATGTCACTCATTTCGCAACTGCTTCTCTTCAACATGGTATAAGATAGGGCAAAAAACGTAAAATGTGAGGACAGTCATAAATTCGAGGACTGGTCAAAAGTGCGAGGACCAGTCAAAAATAACTTTCTCAGACCTCTGAGTAGTCCCTGTGCACAAAAGGACTACCCAGAGGGATGAAAAATGTGATTTCTGACAGGTCCTCAAACTTTTGACCTGTCTTTGCAGTTATGACTGGTCATCATTTATGCCCATTGTAGCATTCTTAACAACCATGTCACTCCTTTCACAACTGCTTCTCTTCACCATGGTGACAAGATAGGGCAAAAACGTAAATTGTGAGGACAGTCGTAAGTTCGAGGACTGGTCAAAAGTGCGAGGACCAGTCAAAAATAACTTTTTCAGCCCTCTGAGTAGTCCATATGAATAAAAGGATACAGCAATAGAGAGGGATGAAGGAAGGGAAGGGAAATTAGAGTAGGAGTGAAGGTAAGAGAGGGAGGAAGAGAGGAGAAGGAGAAAGGAAGAGGAAGTAGGGAGGAGAAGAAGAGGGGGAGGAAGAGAAAGTAAGAAGGAAAGAAAAGAAAGAGGTAGTAGGTTTGAGGAGAAAGATTGCTGTACAATAAAAAAGATGAAAGGGAAGAAAGCCAACCCCAAATAAATATTAAGATATTAAGATAAAGAATGAATTGTTAAACTTTAAAGAATAAAAGAGAACAAATAGCAATAAATAGCAATAATTAGAAACACATATACAAACATACAACGTATTTTCTTTGAACAGAGTATTTGGCCGGTTCACAAATTTAAACAGTTGTAGGAGATTAGCACCCACCCCTTTCCTAGAAGAGTGAAATATTTTGGGAAATATTAAAAAGGCAGAATATTATATTTCCCTGGATGAGAAATGGAGAAGCATATTTTACAGACAAAGCAGCTCCCACCTTCCTGCCCCCCACCCTTTGTTAATGGGCCAGAGGCAGAAAGTCAATCCTTTGTCAAAGGACATTTGCAACACAATAGCAACAGAAACTAACACAATGGGCCCCATCAAGCCATGTGATCCTGTCCACCATTAAACCATCTTTCCAAGCAGTCTCCATGTTTCCAGTGTCTTTTTCCCCACTTGGAGCAGAACCCAGAAGGATATTTCTTCCAACACAGTATTTAGTCATTTCAATTAAATTTACAATTTCTATATTTCCTTTTTACCATATTTATTTCTCATCTATTTTTGTAAAAAACCAATATTACCCTTCATCCTCATCTCTAATCTTAATCAAATTCAATTTTTCCCTTCTACTCTATATTATACCCCTTCCCATTGTCATCTATTTTTATATCCATCCTCACATTGGTTAATTATGTAATATTAGTTGTTTAATATAAATTCAACATTTTAATATAAATCAATTAGTTATATAACTACCTTTTTTGTATATTAATCAATATGAACATGAATATTCCAATTATTTCCATGCAATCCAATTTCTTACAAATCAATTAATTATATTTACCAATAATAATAAACCAAATAATTTCCCCCATATATTCCTCCAAACCACAACTTAACCATTTCTGCTTTCAACACAATATGCAATTAATAGTATCTCAATTATTACAATTCCCTAGTTAAATAGAGCTTTCTTTCTTCTGTGTTTTAAAATCTTGAACCTCCTCTTGCCCTAAATTTCCCATTGTTTGTAGTTTTGCACCTACCTTTTTTGGTGAGGAAAAAGAAATCTCTCTGCCTCATTTTGTCACGTTGCACCAAACACCCTGCTTACTTTCAATTTCGCTTTTTCAGCATAGCTGGGGGGAAAAAATCTGCTCCAGGAATTTACCTCTTTGCAGCTAGCTAGCAACAGAGCCCTCCACAAAACAGCTGAGAGTAGGGCGGCTCTCAGAGGCAAGAATTTAAAGTTTTTTTTCCCTCTAGCCATCAGCTGGGACTTGGGAGGCAGCAATAGATTGGGATAATAGATTTACATAAAGATTTGAGCCATTTTTAAACTAAGCAATCTTACGAGCTAAAGCCCTGCTTTTGTTTGATTTTTGGATTTTGTTCGTTTAGTTTATAATAGTTAAACACGGGCTCAAGGTTGACTCAGCCTTCCATCCTTCCAAGATCGGTAAAATGAGGAGCCAGATTGTTGGGGGCAATAGGCTGACTCTGTAAACCGCTTAGAGAGGGCTGTAAAAGCACTGTGAAGCGGTATATAAGTCTAAGTGCTATTGCTATTGGTATAAATACAGTAAATACAATAAATACAACACAACTTGAAACCTTGGAGTAATTAATTAAAATAGTGTAATAAGCTTTTTAAAATGCACTATTAAATGAATAATTGGCATTGCCCTTAAATGTAATTCTTTAAACAACTGGAGAATTATCTATAGCATTATACCATAATAAGGTAAAGTTACTAGTATAAGAAACAGGGACAAGGAATAAAGAATTTTAAGTGATGCTTATTTTCTGTTGCAGTTTGAAAGATTCTACTTGTTGATGGATGATGCTGTTTGACACTTGAGATTCATTTAAAACTCTGCTAGACCTTTTCCTGCTCTTGCTTTCTGTCTGTCTCTTGTTATCGGCTTAAAACTCTTCCTCCTTATTTTGTAGACACTGCTCTCCTGTTCACTACTTCTTCTCTGTCTTTACGTCTCACCACTGGGCTTCTCTCAGTGTCTGTTTTCCCAACCTCCATCCCAAATTCCAGCTGTATATCTACAACCAATTGGTCAGGTAACTTCCTACCTTTTTCAGTGGTAGATTCTTTGATTGAGCATGCCCTGTTCAATTTTAAATGATTAGGAGTTCTTTTAGAACTCTTTCTTTCCCTGTATAAAGTCAGGCATTTCTGACAATAGATAGCTGACAATCTCTAACTAGTTAAATAGAGCAACAAAGATGATAATGGGTTTGGAGGCTAAATCATACAATGAACAGTTAAGAGAACTCGGTATGTTTAACTTAATGAAAAGGCCCAGGGAAGACATGAGAGCATCTTTTATCTCTTTTAAATTGGTTTTTTTTTTTTTTTAATTTAACAAAATCACCCTGGTCCCCTGGAACCTGCAGGCCTGGTAACATAGTGAGGGACTTGTAAGATGTTGAAAAGGATAAAGCTAATGTCATTTCCAAGAGGGAATAGATTTCACAAGGTGGATACCACAGCAGAGAGGACCTTTTTCCTGGGACCCAACAAATATAGTTCTATATCAGTTGGGCTCATAGCATGCCTTCTCTCCTCGACCTTATGAGATGGGCAGATGTAATTGTGAAGAGGTGTCCCCTCAGATAACCCGGTCCCATGCCATGAAGGGCTTTAAAGGTACAAACCAGAATTGGAGCCAGAAGCAAACTGGCAACCAATGCAGCTTGAGGAGTACAGATGTAATGTGTTCCACTCTAGGGGCATGCACACAACTGCCCATGCTGCTGCATTCTTCATCAGTTGAAGTTTCCAGATACTTTTCAAGGATAGCCCCATATAGAATACATTGCAGAAACCCAAAGGGGAAGTGACTAGCACATGGGGGACTATGAGCAAAGCCCCTGGATCCAGGAATGGGTGCAACTGGCACACAACATGAAGCTGTGCAAATTCATTCTGTGCATTACATCAGTATTAATTCAGGACTCCTGTATGCCTTTTTATAATGCAGTAGTAGCAGCAGCCGGCAGGAAAGTCCATCTTCCAAAGAAACCAAGAAACTTTCTCATCGTGAAAAACCAAGCAGTACCATTGAGGAGGAAGCTCCCACGGCAGTCAATGATTCACTGCAGAATAATAGTATCCCATCCATTCATGATGAGAGAGGTTAGTTTTCAGATCAATATTTAACCAAAGCAATGTTCATTCAATTTTTGCTTCATAACGGTGTTCTTTCCACTGCTGTGTCAATGTTTTGCTGATAGGATACATGGTAATAATATAAAAATAATTCCCTACCCATTCTCACCATCCTGATTTCTTTATATGTTTTTGAGTAACCATCTGTTGGTCTCTGCAGAACTTGCAGTCTGACAGTATCACTGCCAGATTGTCCTGGCTTGCTCTTGCTTTCATCCTCCTTATTCTTAGAACTATTGGCTGGATTCCTCTTCTTCTTGTGCTAGTCCTCATTTTAAAGAAACAATTGTAAATTTAATCTCCTACATGTACAAATGCTGTGAAATAAATCTTCAGAATTTGTTTTGTTGCTTTCTCTGGTATTTCCAAGAAATGGAATTTTTGGAAATGGGGTGGGGAAGGATGTATATTACAATCACTGTACTTACCATATTTTTCGGACTATAAGACACACCAGAGTATAAGACGCATCTTAGTTTTTGGGGAGGAAAATAAGAAAAAAGCTGATTGGTGGGTGGATCGGCCTCCCGGAATACCCCCAATCAGCTGTTTCCAGAGGTGAATTTTAGCAACAGGTTTGTTGGTTGTGACCTCTGTGCCTTGTTTTTTTTTCAGCCTTTGAAACCTCTGTTTCAGAGGCTTTTTTTCTGAAGCTCTGTTTCAGAGGCCTTTTTTCTGAAGTTCTGTTTCAGAGGCTTTTTTCAGCCTCTGAAACCTCAGTTTCAGAGGCTGGGTGGGGCTACATTCAGAGTATAAGACGCACCCAGATTTTCACCTTCTTTTTTGGAGGGAAAAGGTGTGTCTTATACTCCGAAAAATATGTTAGTTTTCATTAGATTCCAGTAAGAACTATTATTGAGAAATAGTAAAGTTTATTTCCTTACCTCAAGACATACAAGCAGAAAGAGGGCAAGGTTAGTTCATAGCCTGATTTGAGAGCCAGGAAACATTGCAGCAGCTTTAATGGTTTGAAAACAGCTACTATGGGTAGTCCTTGGATTACAACCACTTGTTCAGTGAGCATTCGTAGTTACAAGGGTGCTGAAGAAGAGGGACTTAGAATTGGTCCTTGGAATTCCAGCCAACACAGTGTGCTCACAATCATGTTGCAATCCAGGTACTTGGGCAGGTGTCTTGCAATTTGTTGCTGCAAATTGTGATCACGTGATCAACAAGCAAAGTCGGCGGGCAGGCCAGCAGAAAAGTTGCAAGTTGCTCCCAAAAGTTGTTGCCCCCACTTTTTTTCCTAAAGTGCTCCACTACAGAGTACGAGAACCTTTGCTGACCTACCTGCTCATACTCAGTAGTGCTCATTTATAGCACCTGTGGCTCCCACTGGCCAGTAGTACCCACCCACAGCACCCAATCACCTTCCAACAGCTCTCACCAATCAGCTTGCTTGCCTAGGGCTCCAGACATAGGTCCTCTCTTAACAACCCAGGTGATCTCTGGGTTACAAGAACCAGGTCTGCTGGGATTGTTGTTGCTAAGCAATGAGGTTAGGTGATATTACCCTTTACAACCCGCATCACATAGGGATGGAACATCTGATTCCAGTTAAGGTTGCAATTCAAAGGCTACCTGTACATACCTGCTCTTGCATCTTCCCAAAACGTGTCTCCCAAAGGGTTTACATAGTTCTATTATGTAATAGTCATCCAAAGAGTCTGTGTATATGTTCATTGTTTTCGTAATAAGGTCAGGAATTTTGATAGTTAGGCACATCTATATTTCTGTCCATTCAGTCAGTATTTACTCATTCAATTTTTTGCAACATAATCTTATTTTGTAACATTTTTTGTACTGTAATGAATTCCTTATTTTCTCCCCTTCTTGTATTGTATCTTTTCAGATTCCACTTCTATTGCCACAAAATATTCCCTAAAATTTGATGAGTCTATGACAGAAGATGTGATTGAAGAGCAATCATTCCGGTCTTTGTTGCCTTCTGAGAGCCACCGCCGGATCAATCTGAAGAAACGAAATCATCAAGTCATTTTTCGGAATCTTAAAACATTTATAAGCCTGTTTTCCAATTGCCAATTGATTGTGTAGGAAGTTTGTTAATGCATATATTTTAGTTGTTTTAGCTGTTTTAAATTTGTTACAAATTATACAGAATACGTGTAACTGCTTTTAGAAGAACATTTGTCATAAAAAGTGAAACAATCAACAGAAATAAATACATAGGTCTGTCCCTAGTTGCTCACTGAAGGTGACATCATCTGACATTCTTTGCACTAATCTGACTGCTGGGTCTAATCTATCTGCAAATGTTCATCATTATGTTGTCTGCTAAAGATTCAACATTTTGCACAAGTTGTGGTTTTCTTCCCATAAATCTTTTCATGGAGAATGAAAAGAATGATCTCCTTGAATGCAGAGGGAATAATTCAATAAATAATAGGCATAATTCAGGAAGATTGTTTTTAAAAATGAGTATCTATAGGTGAGGTGGATTTATAGAGATTTCTGGAAGTTTGATCTATGAATAGCTGCCAGAGGTAATAGCTGTATTAAAACCTAATTTAGATGCATCATTTTGCCAAATATCATTTGCTGAATTAATAATTTTAGTAAGACATTTTATAAAGACAGAATTACAGGAGGCCAGCTTCTGCTTGTGGTCTTCCTAGAAAGCCTGTTTCAGAGACTGTTGTAAATATGCAACGCATATGAGTTAATAGTGGGATTCTTCCCAGGTGCACTGGGAAGGATAATAGATGCTGGAATACTTTTGCAGCTAGAAAATCATGTTTCCCTGTCCTCTTCCACCTCAACTGCAACTTTGTTAATGCTCTTGTCTGTTATTCTGTTGCTGCTTGTCTCAAGTTATTCATTTTCATATTCTCAGATATAAATTTATTAAATGAACATACCTTATACATAAAATAGTCATGTATCTGCACTGTAGATAACAATATTTCTTTATAGCAAGAGTGGAAATCTGGTAATAATTAGTATAAAAGTACATCAACAGTTTGCCCCCAATAAAGAGATTGTGAATTCTGGGGAAACTATTTTTTATTTTATTTTTTTATCAGGAGCTAAACCTGCCATTTTCAGGAGGGCAAGACAGTTTTTCTAAATTTACAATGGAAATGGTACGGCAGTACATGAGAGGAGAAGAAATGCGAGCTGCTCACCATCTTCACTGCTCCGATTATGTGAAAAGGCACTTAAAGAGAAGACTAAGGCTGAACTAGCTTGGCTAGAACACCAGAAACAGTAAAGCTGGAAACCTCACAATGTATAACATAACCAAGAGTTTTACCCATCCTAAAGATTTCAGGCTTTTTTGATTTATGTTAAATTCTTATTGCAAATGTTTCATGAATGTCATGAACGTGATAGCAAGCAAAGGAGAGTTC
The DNA here is from genome assembly GCA_022577455.1 of Arizona elegans. Taxonomy (NCBI): domain Eukaryota; kingdom Metazoa; phylum Chordata; class Lepidosauria; order Squamata; family Colubridae; genus Arizona; species Arizona elegans. The sequence continues at coordinate 102,769,604 of JAKOOJ010000002.1, read as the reverse complement.
TTTGTAATTTTTTTTTATTGAAAAAGTTTTTCAAATACAAATTTTTCCCCCTTTTTCCCCCCCTCCTCCCTAACCCTCCCTCCCCTCCCCCTGTGGCTTCTCGAAAATAAAACCCAAGTTAATAACAGATTATATAATACTTTACCATCCTTTTGTTCCACCCCCCATATACTAACCCTTTCTTTCTAACAATATTATTATATCCCCCTTATACATTTCAAAAACAACATTCAACTGTAAGATTATATAATAAATTCTAATTTAGCAATTTCATCTATTCAACTCATAATCTATCCTTCTAACAATATCATTATATCCCCCTTATACTATACATTTCAAAGCAACATTCAAAGCAACTTTCAGCTGAAAAACTATATAATAAATCCTAATTTAGCAATTTCAACTCATAATCTATCCATTTCCTCCTCCCCTATACATATCTCTCTTAATTCAAATCTTTTACGTATATTGATATAACATAACACCCTTTCTCCTAAACTAAACAATCAGTAAACTAACCTATCTCCACCCACTTTCCTACAGGTCTATATACATAATATTTTCAATATCTTTATTCTTCTGCCCATTCCACTAAAAAAAAATTATTTACATATATATATGAAATCCTCAATTGACTTTAAGTTTGTAATCCATATGATATCTTCTGTAATGTCTCTCAACTAGATTGTTAATTCCATTACCCATGTTAGGGTAACATCACATCCTAATTCCAACAGTATGTTCAGTATCTTCAATTACCATCTGCCCCATCAATAGTAAATGTTTTCATATATAAAAAATCACCCGAGTGACTTTATATTTATATTCCATATAGTGTCATCTATAATGTCTTCCATCTAGATTATTAATTCCAACCACCGTGTTGGGGTAACAGCCAGATCTTCTGCATGCCCCAATCCCATAGTTCTCTTGCCTTATCGCTCATCATAAACGTAATCCATTTGTCAAAGAATCCAAAATAGAAAATTCCAATCCACTCAATTTATGGCCATCTTCACATCCCAAGAGTACATCACTGCAGAGATCTGTCACTCTCCTCAAGATAATATAAACCAATACTTTGCCTCAACTAAATTTCTAAATATTCAGTCAGCTCTTAAGTAACTGGCATTACACTATTGTTTGGTCTAAAAAATTTTATTTTTGTAGGACCTGCTTCTTCTTTTCTTAACTTTTTGTGGCTTAAGTCTCCATCCTGGTTTCCTTTCTATGAGTTGTATATCAACTGTTTGGTTTCCATGCTGGTCTGTAGCTTGATAAGTCATCACATTAGAATCCAAAGCCGCCTCTCTTGTATTTATAGGTAATCCAACTGTAGCCTCTGAAGGAGAATCCAGAAGCGGCTCGTCCACAAAAGCCTCTGTAACTTATTGTTTTTCCGTTACCTCCACCTCCATCTGCTTAGCCTGAATTTCAATCTCTTGTTGATTTTGCTTTTCTTTATTCCCCTCGTGTATTATACGTGGAGATGTTAAACCCATTTTAAAAACCTTATAGTAAAATTCTTCCGCTTTTTCAACAGTATTTAGTTGATATCGTTCTCCTTGATATCTCAATATTATACCAACTGGGACATCCCACCTGAATGGGATGCTTTGTTTCTTTAGTTCAGTCACCAAAAATCCAAAATCCTTTCTATCTTTTAACATCTTGGGCGGTAGGGGGGGCTTTTTATCAGGTTCGCCTGATACGCCAGTTACGCCCCTTTCTAGATCGGGACTCCCTACGCACAGTCACTCAAGCACTCGTCACTTCCCGCCTGGACTACTGTAACGCTCTCTACATGGGGCTCCCCCTGGGGTGCACCCGGAGACTCCAGCTGGTCCAGAACGCGGCCGCGCGGGGGATTATGGGGGCGACGAGGCGCTCCCATGTGACACCTCTCCTGCGCGAGCTGCACTGGCGTCCGGTGGTCTTCCGGGTGCGCTTCAAGGTGTTGGTGACCACCTTTAAAGCGCTCCATGGCTTAGGGCCGGGGTATTTACGAGACCGCCTTCTGCCACCAATAGCCTCCCACCGGCCAGTACGCTCGCACAGAGTGGGCCTCCTCAGGGTGCCGTCCGCCAGACAATGTCGGCTGGCGACCCCCAGGGGGAGAGCCTTCTCTGTGGCGGCGCCCACCCTTTGGAACAACCTCCCCCCAGAGTTACGTACAATAACAGACCTCCGGATTTTTCGTCGGGCCCTGAAAACCCATTTATTCCAACTAGCTGGGCTGGCTTGAGTCAAACTTTTAAACTATTTTAAATTGGAACTGTTTTTAATTATGGCCAAATTATTTAATTATTTTAATCAGTTTTTTAATTTTTCTATGTCTGGATTTTACTTTGGCTGTGCACCGCCCTGAGTCCTATATTGGAGAAGGGCGGTATAGAAATTAAAACAAATAAATAAATAAATAAATATCCAGATCTTCCTTCCATGCATTTCAAGAGTGGAGTTGAAAGACTTTTGCACAATATCATTTCTTATTTCTTTATCAGTAAAGTAAATCACCACATCTCTAGGCAGCTGCCTTTGCTTTGCCACCCAAGAATTAACTCTGTAGGCCTTATCAATCTTGCAGGATACATCTTCAGGGCTAACTTTTAAAATCCCAGCCAGAACTTCAGCAGACATCTTTCTCAAATCTTGTCTTTTATCTTCCTGTATTCCCCTAATTCTAACCGCAAATTCCATGAGTCTGAATTGCATTATTGTGGCTTCATTTTCAATCCTTTGTTTTATATTATCTACATTGTAAGTCTTATAGTCAGCTTCCTTTATTTTTTTAAACTCTACTTCTGAGCTTTTTTCTTGAATCCTTATTAAATCATTTTCAATTCTTTGTATTTTATTATCCAAATTATAAATCTTATCGTCAACTTCCTTAGAGTCTATTTTTAAATTTATAATTTCATCCATCTTCAGAATTAGTTCTATGAAACTTTTCATATGTTGCTTCAGAATATCATACTTTTGTTGAACCAACTCTTTAATTTCCTGTCTAAAATTTTCAAGATTCAGATTCACAGTCTTATTATGTCTTGCCATCTCCTCCAGTAAAAATTTCTTTAGGTCTATGAAGCCATTCTTCTGCATCTTCAAACTCTCAACTTGTTCATGCGATTTATAAATAGAAGAGTCCCCCACCATGGCTTGGCTATCTAGCTTTGTCAGTTTTAGCGCCATCCTGCCACACAACAGATTTTTTTTTCTTTTTCCTTTTAAAGAGAAAGACTTCTCTCCAAACAATATCAATAACAAGTCTCTAAGAAGGAAGAAGCATGAAATAAGAGTTTTTTCTCTTCACTTCTAGCCAGCACTTTTGCTAGATACTTTGTAACTTTGTAACTTTGTAACAATATAAACTATTCAAACGGAAGGACTTTCGCTTTCAGCTTTTCTCAAGCCTCGGCCAGTCGCCATTTTAAACTCTCCTTTTTCCTCCTTTCACTCTTCTTTAATTTTAAAATCAGTCTTGGGGTTAGAATACTTGCAGTTTAGGATCCCCGATCCGGATTTCATCCTGCTTATTCAGATGATCTGTTAATTTCGTTGATTGGTCCGGTCCCAGCACCTGGCTCTGCAAAATGGACATTGGCTTACGTGAACGTCCTTTTTCAGGGCGCTGCGACTACATTCCATGGCTGGGATTTTCACTTATTCGTAGCTGACCACTGGGTGTTCATTATTCAAATTTCTGCTCTGGTCTCCGCCCCCTTTTATGCTGATTACTTCAGTCTTTTCACGAAGGAGCTAGAAACCAGGAATCTGCAAGAAAACACAAACAAACAACACAAACACCGCCAACAACAAGCCGGACATAGCAGGAAGCCGGAACAGGGCGGGAATGGAATGTAGTCGCAGCGCCCTGAAAAAGGACGTTCACATAAGCCAACGTCCATTTTCCAGTGCGCTGCTTCCTACATTCCATGGCTGGGATATACCCAAGCTCAACTATAGGGTGGGAGGCTGACTGCTCCCGGCCTCCCCAGCAGAATGGACTTGTTGAAGCACTCGTCTGCCAAATGAAGCCTCAGCCGAGGCAAAGGAATCAACTTTGTAATGACAGATAAACTGTGAAGCTGAAGACCAGGTAGCAGCGCGACAGATGTCAGTGATGGAAGCCTGAGTAGCCCACACCGCCATTGTCACTGCACTGCGGGTAGATTGAGTAAATATTCTGCCTGGAACAGGCCTGGCCTGGCGTTCATATGCCATCGAAATGCACGACTTGATCCAACGACCCACAGTTGAAGAGGACACCTTGCGTCCCATGGAAGCAGGATGAAAGGACACCAAAAGGGACTCAGTCTGCCGAAAAGAAGCAGTCCGTTTAAGGTATCTCCGCAGAGCCCTGCGTACATCCAACGTATGCCAGCGCTCTTCATGAGGATGGCGAGGATCTGGGCAGAAATCAGGCAAGACTAACTCTTGAGCTCAATGAAACCATGAGTTCACCTTTGGAACAAATGATGGATCCAATCTTAATACAACTCTGTCCGCATGGAAGATGCAGGGGTCCTTGCATGCAGATAACGCTGCAATCTCAGAAATCCTCCGCGCAGACGTAATAGCCAACAAGAACGCCAACTTAAACGATAGGAACTTCAAACTGATGGAAGCCGAAGGTTCAGATGGGTCGGATGTAAGAGCGTGAAGAACTAAAGGTAAGTCCCAAGAAGGCTAACAATAGGCGGTGAGATGACTGTTGCCCCTCGAAGAAACCCTCGAATCCTGGGATCATGAGACAAAGTCTGAAGAGGATCACGAGAAAGGACCGTGGCCAGAGCTGCAACCTGTCTCCGCAGTGTAGCTGGAGCCAACCCTTTGTCTAAGCCGGTCTGAAGAAACTGCAAGTCCTCCAACACATCGGCCGATGTGGGATCAACATGACGCTTAGCACACCAGACAGTGAAGACTCTCCAGGAAGCCTCATAGATACGAATCGTCGACGGCCACCTGGACGACTGAATGGTGAGGACCACATCATTTGGGAGACCATCCTTTTTTAGGAGCACCCGCTCAAGTGCCACATGGTTAACCGGAGCCACTGAGGGTCTGGGTGGGCGATGACACCTTGGGAGAGCGACACCTTGTGCGGAGGAAGAATCCAAGGGGGAGCTGTGGAAAGATTCACCAAGTCTGTGTACCAAGCCCTGCGCGGCCAGCAAGGGGCGACGAGGAGGAGTTCGGCTCGTTCCCTCAGAACCTTCCGGACAACTCTCGGGATCAATGGCAGAGGAGGGAATGCGTAAAGCAGGCCTGAGGGCCACTGACAACGAAGAGCGTCGTGACCTTCCGCTCCCTCGCAGGGAAACCGGGAGAAGAACCTGGGGAGCTGTGTGTTTTGAGGCGTGGCGAAGAGATCCACCAGGGGAGTCCCGAACCTCTGAATTATGTCCTGAAAGGTGCCTGGGTGAAGGCGCCACTCCGCCGGATCGAGCCATTCCCTGTGAGTCAGTCTGCCCGAACGTTGGCTTCTCCAGAAATGTGATCTGCCCAAATCGACCTCGTGTGGTGCTCTGCCCAAGACAACAGCTTCTCCGCCTCCATCATCAAGGGTCTGGATCGAGTCCCCCCTTCTCGATTCACATGGGCCTTTGTTGTTATGTTGTCCGTGAGTAGAACATGTTGACCTTCCAAGAGGGGACGAAACCGTCGAAGGGCCAGACATGCCGCCCTCAGCTCCAACCAATTGATGTTGTGCATCTTCTCCTCCGGAGACCAAAGACCTTGGACAACCTCGTTCAGTAGGTGAGCACCCCACCCCTGTAGGCTCGCGTCTGATGTAACAACGAGCCCGTCTGGTTCCAGGAAGGTGCACCCCTTCGCCAACGCTGGCGAAAGCCACCATAGGAACGATGTTTGAACTTGAGCCGGGAGACACACAGGCGTCGTGGACGTGCTTCTCCCCGACTTCTGGAACTGCAGAAGAAACCATTGCAGCTGACGGGAGTGTCTGCGTGCCCAAGGAACGATGGCTATGCACGACACCATCTTCCCCAGAAGTTGGGAAAGCAGCAGGGGGGACACCGCTCTGAGAGATCTCACCTGAGACACCAGACTCCTGAGGCTGTGGATCCGTTCTGGCAAAAGAAACACCTGACCCTTGGTGGAGTCTATGATCGCCCCCAGGTGAAGAATGCGATTGGTGGGAGAGAGATGACTTTTCTGCAAGTTGATGGTGAAGCCGTGCTGTTGGAACATAGAGATCACAGCTGCTATGTCGCGAGTCGCCTGTTGTGGAGAAGAGGAAAGTACAAGGATGTCGTCGAGGTAACACAGGATTCGTATTAGTATCAGGCGAAGCTCTGCCGCGACTACTGCCACTAGTTTGGTAAATGTTCTTGGAGCAGAAGATAGACCGAAGGGCATCGCGCAGTATTGGAAATGACGGCCATTGTACTCGAAACGCAGAAACCTGCGATGTGCTGGATGGATGGGTACATGAAGATAGGCCTCTTTGAGATCCACCGACTGCAGAAAGTCGCCTCGTCTTACGCAAGCCAGGATTGACTTCAAGGACTGCATCTTGAATCTTCGATAAAGTATGAATTGGTTGAGAAATTTCAAGTTCAAAATGCCCCTGACGCCTCCCGAGGACTTGGGCACCAGAAACACTGTGGAATAAAAGCCCGTCCCCTCCTGGGACACGGGAACTGGTTCGATGGCATTGATGGAGATGAGATGACATATTTCCGCCTCCATCAGTTGTCTTCTTGCGGGAATCGGTGACACCTGACAATGAATGAAACGGCTTGGAGGAGTGGAGAGAAATTCTAGACAGAGACCGAATGTTACCGTGCAAAAGATCCATTGCTCGCACGTGGAGGACTCCCATTGATGATGAAAACCTTGGAGACAACCACCAATGGGAGCCAACAGCCTTGAGTCACTTGTCTGTACCGTCTGTATCCGGATCCCCAGAAAGGGCGTTTAGATTGGACATGCGGCCGGCCTCTGTCCCGAAAGGACTGTGTGTCCGAGGGACGATCCGATCCTTGAGAATAAGGTCTATGTTGATAGGACATCCCTGCTCCAGTGAACGGACGAAAGGATTGTCGCTGCCCATATGGAGTATACCTGCGCTCGTGCCTTCTGTAGGATGACGGAAGGATCTTGTGTTTATCCTTGTCCTCTACCAGCAATGGATCTAGTGCTGCTCCAAACAACTTCAAGGCTGTGCCAGCTTCCATTTGGTCTTAGCATCAGCTCTCCAATTACGTAACCAAAACATTCTACGAGAAGTCACTGCTGATGTCAAGGTGCGAGAGGCAAACTTAGCAGCATTCAGGGAAGCGTCTGCTGAATATTCCGCAGCCGCCACCAGTTTGTTGACATCGTGATGCAGTCTGATGTCATCAGGAGGCAACCTCTCTTGCAATTGGCGCAACCAGAGTAAGGAAGCTCTAGTGAAAAAGGAGGTGGAAGTGGCTGCTTTGACCGCCCAGGCAGCCGCCTGGTGCGTCTTCCTGAAAGCCACCTCTGCCTTCCGATCCTCTGCTTTAAGTCCATCCACGATGTCAGTTGTAATGACAGACGAAGAGGAAAGAGCTGCAACTGGGGCGTCAACCGAGGGCAAGGCCAGAATGTTCTCCAATTCGGGAGCCAAACAATAAAGTTTCTTGTCAAGGGCACTGGGAGCGGTCAAAGAGCTGGGTTGAGCCCAACCACTTTGTACGACTTCGGCAAACAAGGGTGGACAAGGGATAACATCCTTGTCCAGCTTGGGCACCTGAAACAAGGGATCATGTAAAGCAGACTCTCTGGAGGTGTCAGCAGAAGGAGCAGCAGACAATCCAAACTTTGTGGTCACCTTGGCCTTGTGAAGGAGAGATCAGAAAACAGACGGTCTGAAAAGGCCTGTGAAAACTGGCTGTTCAAGGACGAAGTCCTCATCCTCTGACAATTCCATCTCCTCAGGAACATCTTCCTCCACCTCAGACTCATCGCTGGAATCATAACCATGATGCGCAGCTGTAGAAGGTCTTTCAGACAAATGACCCTTCCGCCCAGGAAGTGGCACTGGCTGTAGTCCAGGTTGCCCACCTTGCTGCAGGCCTGTGGACAGAATTCTTGCCAAGACATCTGACAACATAGTCTGAACATTAAGTTGTGGCTCAGTCCCAGCAGAAGGCCCTGCAGAAACAGTTTGCTGAGGTTCAGAATGAGAAGCAGTGGATTCCGCTTCCACCTCAGGATCAGCTTCCTGAGCTCGATGGACCAAAACAGGTACTTCAATGGTAGCAGGTCTGGTCACCTCTTGTTGACTAGCACAAGTCTCCTGGGCCACACTAGACATCTCTGGAGGAAGATGATGAGGCAAGAGAAGAGAAGAAACTACAGGATCAGGAGCGATTTCAGAAGGAGATCTCACGTGAGAAGATTGCCTAGCCCTGTTATATTGGCGTTCTAAGGCATTGTGTCTCCTAAGAGCATATCTATCCTTAGCAGGAGCCTTTCTTTTAGAGGATTTGCGAGACTTGGTCCCTTTACGCTTGTCTTTGGCTTTAGAGCCCCTGGGGGGGGGGATGCTGATAAATCTCTGGGTGGACTGCATTCCTCTTCCAATTCAGAAGAAATGCCAGGATCAGCCATGCCAGCAGAACAATTGCAATTCTGTAAAAATAGTGAAGCAAATAATCATAAATATATATAAAGCCCAAGATCAGACAATAACCCAGGGATCCTAGCCTATCACCTAACAGGCTTAGGAACAGATTAAGTCACAAGCTGGCAAGGCTTTGAAATATAATGCCCAGCAACACACTCCAGCCCCACAAACAGCTCCAGGAGCCAGGGTAAAATGCCATAATTTAAAATTCTATTTTTTGTAAGTGACAAAATGACGGCCGCCACAAAGGCAAAACAAAATGGTGCCCTCCACTAACTGCAGACAAAATGGCGGCCGCCACGAGGACAAACAAAATGGCGCCCGCCAGTATCTCCACCAAAATGACGGCCGCCACGAGGGAGAGTCAAAATGGCTGCCGCCAATCATTGCAGTCCAAAAACAGCTTTCTATGGGCACTCCCGTAACAAACGGCACTCCCCAAATCAATATTACTTCAAACCGGTCCCCTCAGGGAACACCGGTCCTCAATTAACAACATTAGGCTTGCTGTCGCATCGAAACGTGCAAGCCGCCCCAAAACCGCTCCAAAATGGCGGCCGCCGTCCTTCTGCACCTCAGAGTATGCCTGGAGCCTAGGCATGGACTCCAGAGCCGCTTTGAATGTTTCTTTAACGAAACTCAGCTGGGACTGAGGCGGGAGCGGATGAACCGGCTCACCAGTTGCCCAGCAGTTGACCGCCTGCGGCAATTACATTCACGTAGCAGCCCAACAAGATATCATAATGAGGATATTTTCTCAAATGAAGTCATCACTGGTTTAGGCTATAAAACAAAGACAACTTTGTCATGGCCAAGGATTATATTTAATGGGAGGACAAGAGCACACTCAGGGCCGCAGTAGAAGGGTTAATGATGCAGAGTGGAAAGGGTGATGATGGTGATGAAATGGAAAGAATGATGATGGAATGTTTATGTAGCACTTGCTGGCAATTCTTTAAAATCTGTTTTATCCCAGAGTCTCATGGTTGCCCTATATTGCTGGAATCGATTTACGAGTAAAAAAAAAGACTGATTTGATTTAAAAAATTGCTGACTGATGCTATGTGCATGCCTGCATGTACTGTACCCAAAGCACTTTGTTGTAAATTAAAACGATGCACTGCATAACCCTAATAACAAAATGCTAATGTTATGCAAATTGGAAACATTATGAAGGCAAACTTCTGGTTACAGAAACAAGAAATCTCAGGTAGTTTTTTCTTCTTGTTCTTCACAAACGTCAGCTATAACAGCATCCGTAATTATTTTCAATGTAGAACTTTTTTACTGCAAGAATTTAAGATACCCCACCAGCCATCACATAGGAATTCTACTTCTCAAACCAAATTTTCAAAATTTGCTGGTTACAGACCAAAAATGCTTCATTTAAAAATGCTACCATAAGCAACTGAAAGCTCCTTTTTAAAAAGGCCTTAATACATACCTTTCCTGCTTATTTTCCTGGTAGTACTAATTGATGGCTTTTTTTCCATGACAGTATCCAATCCAGCTGTGCTAATAGGAGCTACTTCCAATTTGTTCTCAATATGCTGCAACTAGATAAAGGGGATAAGAAAGGTATCAACATTTTAAATGTTATAGTGCCACTTAAAAAAACCAAAAAGTAAAAAAAAAAGTTTACAAAAATTGGACGAAACATTCCCTGACCTAAGTAAAATTAACTCACATTTAATTTCAGCTTTGTACAATCAAAAATAGTTTCGCATTAAACTGATAAGAACAGATACTACACTTGATCTTAGCCAAAAGGCCGAGAAGCGATATAGAAGTTATAGAGGGCCTTTTGGAAGTGCCGCTTTTGGATTCTCCTCTAGATGTTACAGCCGGTTTACCAATAAATACAAGAGAAGTGGCTTTGGATCTTGCTTTGACGTCTTACCAAGTTAAAGATCAGTGTATATCTCAATCAGATTATATACAAGTCTCAGAAAAACAAAAATGGCAGAGGCCTCAGCCATTACAAGCTAAGAAAAGAAGAAAAAGGTTCTACAAAACTAAAAAATTCTGAATATTATTTTTCTTTTTTGAATACGGATTATAAAATTTTTGCAAAACTGTTAGCCAACAGACTAATGCCAGTTATTTTAGAGGTGATCTATTATGATTAATTTGGACTTATAGAAGACAGATACATGGAAGTTAAAGGGCGGCAAATTTTAATCATTGGACTATTTTGAGAAGAATAAACAGATTTCTGCAGTGCTGGAATTTCGGGATGTGGAAGAAGGCCTGTTAGTGAATGAAATGGAACTTGCTTTTACAGTCTTTAAGATGTATATGTTGAAGGGAATAACTACGAGGCGAGAGGAGAGGAACGAGGGCACATGCAGTGGATCTGGTTGTTACCCTAACATGGTTGATGGAATTAATAATCTAGATGAAAGACATTACAGAAGATATTATTTGGAATATAAATATAAAGTCACTCAGGGTTTTTTTTTATATAAAGAGATGTTCTTCAATGATATGGGCAGATGGCAACTTAAGATACCAAACATAGTGTTGGAAGCAGGATTTAATTTGTTGTTACCCAAACACGGCTGAAGGAATTAATAATCTAGATGAAAGACATCACAGAAGATATCATATGGAATATAAACATAGAATTATTTGGATTTTTATGTATAGAAATATAAAAAAAAAATTTTGTTATTGATGGGGTAGATGGCATGTAAAGATATTAAAATATATTAAGAAGGATTTAATTTGATTGTTTAGATGCTATGAATTATTATATATGGTAGAACTGTAGGAAAGTGGGTGTTGATAGGCTAGGTTTCTGATTGTATAATATAAAAAGGGGATGATTAGGATTGTAAAGGGGAAGATGTTAGTATATGTTAAAAATTGGATTCAAGAGATTTATCTGAGAGAGAGTATGAAATGAAATCAGAAACTGCTAGATAGTTTTTAGCTGAATGTTGAATTTTGAAATGTTTAGAATATAGCATATAAAATAATAGAATGTTAAGAATAATAGAATGTTAAGAAAAGTATAGATTACAGGGCGTTGCGTAGAAGGGTTGATAAGTATTATATAATGTGACATTGATTTGGATTTTATCCTGGGGAAGTCAGGGGGGGAGGGGAGGTTTAGGAGGGTGGGGGGGAAGGGGGGGAGAAAAAAGGATGAAAAATGTGTGTTTGTAAAACTTTTTCAATAAAAAAAAATAGTTTCGCATTAATGCAAAAATTTTCATTGCAGGAAACAATTTATATTACATTGTTCAATCCTGAAAAAAGAATGAATAAAAAACAGAATGATAAATGAAAATTTGATGTATCAGACCAAATACATCAAATTCATTGTATTGGAAAACTTCCAAACAAATTCTTAATAGTAATTTTTGGTAAAAGCAAACTGCATATTAGGAATTGAGAAGAGTTGCCTTAGCAGATCAATTGCTTTTTCAGAGAACTAAAATTAAAATCAGGGTGACTGACAGAAACAAGGAAGCAAGAAAAAGGTAAACCTCACCAACTGTTTAGACAAGAAGAGAGTGTCTGTTCGAATTAAGACAGCAGCTTCCTGATTTTGATCAGGCAATAGACAGGAGGCAGGACATCAGCAACATTCTGTTAACTGCAGTTGACTCAGAACGGCAGTTGGCTCAACGGTTGAAAATGGCAGTGTTATAATTAGCTTCAGAATCTTTCCTAAGTGCTAAAATACTACTTACTGTTGCCTTTGTTTGTGAAAAAGAATTCCATGCTGTTGTTAAATCTGTACAAAAAATTGAAAACATACTCTCATTATATAAATTCAAGGATCACCTTTGTGATAAAACATATTGCAAGGTTCAGTAACAGTTTTAAATACTGTTTAAAACAATCTCTTCACAATATTTTTTTCTCTGAATATACTTACTTGACTGTGGCCGGATTTACACATCACAATAAGCTATAATGTAAGTTTATCTGATTTGGGGTTACTATCTTGTATGAACCCAAACTAGGGCAAAACAAAATGGTTCATTCACAAAATGATTTTGTATACGGAATAGCTTATTTCAGGTGGTTCTTATTAAAACTAAGATACTGTATGTATATTTCAGAAGCACTGATTCAGATACAAAACAAAATTTGACTGTTCCAAGCAATAGTGTTTTTGTGATGAGAGGTAAGAAAATGCCAAGGTTCAGTAGGAAAAGTAGATGGATAACTCCTTCCCATGACAATTGTGATATTACGGAGGGCCTGCTTGTTGCCTGTGTGGACTATAAAACAGTCTTTCTTGTTATGTTTTGCAAACATTGATAGCAGCAGCAGTGGCTGTGTGGAGCTAAAGAAGTTAAAAAATGAAAAACATTGGGAAGATTGGGAATCAATGGGCAAGATGACAAAATGCAGGCATACTTCATTTTATTATGCTTTAATTTACTGTGCTTCATAAATAGTTTAGGTTTTTTACAAGACCATCCACCAGCAAAAAAATACAATTCACTGAGGAATCAGATGCTGATTAACATTTTTTTTAGCATTAAGGTGTCTTTTAATTAAGATATAATATTTTTTAGACATAATGTTATTGCAGACTTCATAGATCACAATATTGTGTAAATGTAACTTAAATATTCACTGGGCAACCAAAACATTAACATAGCTCACTTTATTGAGAAATTTGCTTTATTGCAGTGGTCTGGAACTAAGCCCTCAGTATCTCCAAAGTATGCCTATTACCATGCTGGCAACATCTTGTAAAGAATAGGTACACCATCCAAGCAGGGCAGTGGTGAAATCCAATTTTTTTTACTACTGGTTCTGTGGGCGTGGCGTGGCTTGGTGGGCGTGGCAAGGGAAGGATATTCCAAAATCTCCATTCCCACCCCACTCTGGGGCCAGCCAGAGGTGGTATTTGCTCGTTCTCCGAACTACTCAAAATTTCCGCTACCGGTTCTCCAGAACCTGTCAGAACCTCTGGATTTCACCCCTGAAGCAGGGGAAATTAGAACAGTACTAGAATTAATAATTTGTTTCTGAAGGAGATGGAAAAAGCAACCAAAGCAAGTTTTTCCCTACTTCCCCTTTAAAATCATACATCTTTTTATTTATTTATATTCAACTTTTATTATTTTTACCAATAATTTCAGCTGACAAACACATATAATACTCTGTGAGGTTGAGTGGGCGAGGAGAGAGTAACAGGCTCAAGGTCACCCAATGGCTTTCATGGCTGAGATGGGACTTGAACTCAGGGCCTCTTGGTTTCTAGTTTGGTGCCTTATTTATTTATTTATTTAGGTATGGCATATCATACATAAATTAGCAATATATATCTCTATCTCTACCTATCTACCTATTTTAATATTTCACCTAGATAACTAAAACACAATAAAGTATAAATATTAAAAAGATTTGTGTTCAAAAACCAATGTCTAGGCCATCCAACCACTGAAGCACAGCATTGTTTACACTAAAAAAATCAGATACTGGACAGGTATATGGCATTAGCTTACAGCCGGTCACGATGTGATCTATAATTTGACATGGGATATGGGACTTCTGCAGTCACACTGAGGGGAGGATACTATGCCTCACTGTTTCCTAGCATGATTTGATTGCTTATTTGTACCCTATGACTATCATTAAGTGTTGTACCTTATGATTCTTGAGGAATGTATCTTTTAGGTTCATTGAGAGCATATGCACCAAGACAAATTCCTTGTGTGTCCAATCACACTTGGCCAATAAAGAATTCTATTCTATTCTATTCTATTCTATTCTATTCTATTCTATTCTATTCTATTCTATTCTATTCTATTCTTCTATTCTATTCTAGTCAGGTATGCTTCCTTCAGAATCCAGGAAAGGATAACCCAAACTCCATTGTTTATAGAGAATGTAACTTTTACTGAATTAGAAGAGATCGCAACAAAAGCAAAGCTAGAACTGAGCAAAATGCGCGAAAATGTACCTAGAAAGCATCCCCCCTCCCTTGTCCATCGTCCATCACCCAATCCAAAGGCCTTCCAAATGTCAGGTGGAAACCACGTCTGGCAATGTCATCCATCAGGAATGCAATGACGGTCGATCTGACAGCCCCCTTGGAGAATCAGTTTCGTTTCTTGGATAAGACAATCCCTCTGGGAAATAGGTTTCGGTCTTAACTCTTCCTGCACTCTTCCCACCCATCCAGGCCCCCGTAACTATCATCCCCCCACCCGTTTCTTATGGCAGCTCAAGCGGTAAAAGCGGAGGCTGACATTCGGCCCCTCTGCAGAAAAGACGTTAGCCCTAAATAGAAAAGAAAAAGGGAAAAGGAGAAAACATAATGTACAAAACATTTAAGGTTTATCAGGATATTTGGTATAAAATTGTACTTTCTTTGGGGCCCTAACATCTCGTTTATTTACCCATTCAGCCTTAGACAAAGGGAAATGTTTCCATGCCACCAGATATTGCACTTTACCATGGTGTTTTCTAGAATCTAAAATTTCC
Source organism: Arizona elegans (assembly GCA_022577455.1). Lineage (NCBI taxonomy): Eukaryota > Metazoa > Chordata > Lepidosauria > Squamata > Colubridae > Arizona > Arizona elegans. The sequence continues at coordinate 102,754,525 of JAKOOJ010000002.1, read as the reverse complement.
TTAACTTCAAAATGTTGCTTTCCTTCTATTAGAATGGGAACTGGAGGGGAGTCTTGGCATGGTCGCAGAGGAGATAATTGCTATGTTTTCAACAAACTAACATGAAGCACAGGGTGTATTCTTCTCAATGTTTTTGGTAACTCCAATTCAACTGTCACTGGATTAATCAATCTAATCACACGAAAAGGACCCACATACTTAGGGCCAAGCTTTTTTGATTTTTGGGTGGTTTGTAAATACTTGGTGGAAAGGTAAACCTTGTCACCCACTTTATACACATGAGCGGGGGATGTTTTTTTATCAGATTGGACCTTATGTGCTCGGTGTGCTTCATCTAAAGCTTTTCGAGTAACTGCCCAAGTGCTTTTTAATTGTTCGATCCACTCAATCAAGGATGGGTTTTGTGGGTCATCTTGTGGCAACTCAGGGATCGGCACAAAAACTTGGCCAGATGCTACCTTAAACGGAGTGAACCCGGTGCTGCTGTGGATGGAATTATTATACGCCACTTCCGCAAAAGGCAATAAGTCCACCCAATTATCTTGTTGGTAATTTACATAACATCTCAGGTATTGTTCTAATACCCCATTGGTCCTTTCACAAGCCCCGTTTGTTTGGGGATGGTGACTGGAGCTCAGTCCTTGGGCGGAGCCTATTAATTTCAAAAATTCCTTCCAAAAGTTAGAAGTAAATTGTACACCTCTGTCGGAAATTATTCGTTTTGGAGCCCCATGTAATCGGTAAATTTGACAAATAAACAATTTTGCAAGTGTTTTTGCCGAAGGGATCTTTGAACAAGGGATGAAATGTACTTGTTTGGAAAACAAATCTGTCACCACCCAAATGACAGTGCACGCTTCACTTTCTGGCAGGTCCACAATAAAATCCATGGATATTTCTTTCCACAGGGCATTTGGTCTCGTTACACTCTGAAGCAGTCCAGGTGGCTTCCCTGGAGGCCTCTTGGCTGAGGCACATACTGGACAGCTAGCCACATATGCTTGTATGTCTTTCTTGAGTGCAGGCCACCAAAATTGTCTTTTAACTAGATGTAGAGTTTTAACAAATGCAAAGTGTCCCGCCACCTTGGCGTCATGGGCATACTGCAAAACTGTCGCTCTCAAGCTGGCAGGGACATACAACTTTGCCCCAATCCACGCTAGTCCATCACGGAGTGTGCATTCGTTTGAGTGGCTTTTAAACCAATCGTCAGTTTCCAAGGCTTCTCACAGTTTTTGAAGTAGATCTCCTGAGAGCTCTGGCTCGGCTTTTGCTTGTGCTCTGGTAGTAACTGGTGCTGCCAACAGTGTGGAAGGGATAATAGGTTGAACCACCTCCTTTTTGATGCTGTTGTACTGAGGCAACCTGGAGAGTGCATCTGCCATAAAGTTCTTTCCACCCGGGAGGTAGCATAGAGTGAAATTGAAACGATTGAAATATTGGGCCCAACGAGCTTGCTTTGGAGACAGTTTTCGCGGTGTTTTCAACGCCTCTAAATTTTTGTGATCAGTCCAAACCTTGAAAGGATGCTTTGCTCCTTCTAAAAATTGTCTCCATGTTAATAACACCCATCTAACTGCGAAAGCCTCCTTCTCCCAAATGGCCCATCTCCTCTCCATGTCGGATAGTTTACGAGACGTATAGGCACAAGGTTGTAGTTTTCCCTCTGCATTTTTTTGTAAAAGTACTGCTCCCACCGCTACGTCGCTCGCGTCGGCCTGTATCACAAAAGGTTGTTTCATGTCTGGATGCTTGAGTACTGGTTCAGCCGCAAACAGTCGTTTCAACTTTTCGAATGCAGCTTGACAGACCATAGTCCATTCAAGTGGTCCCGATGGTTTTGGTTTTGCTTCACCTTTTGCTTTTAAGAGATTTGTGATTGGCAGGGCGATTTTTGCAAACGAGGGGATAAATTGTCTACAAAAGTTTGCAAACCCCAGGAAACTTTGCAGTTGTTTGCGGGTGCGTGGCGCGGCCCATTCCATCACTGCTCGCACCTTTTCGGGGTCCATTTCTATTCCTTCATGCGATATGCGATATCCAAGATAGTCGATCTTGTCTTGGTGGAACTCACATTTAGAAAGTTTGGCATATAGTTCAGCAGCCCTAAGTTTTTTCAGTACAGTTCACACCAGTCTCACGTGATCGTCCATGTTCTCAGAGTAAATAAGAATGTCATCCAAGTAGACCAGCACCCCTTTATACAGGTACTCATGCAATACTTCGTTGATTAGTTGCATGAATACAGCAGGTGCTTCCTGCAAGCCAAAAGGGAGTACTCTAAATTTGAAACATCCCAGTGGGCAGTTAAATGCTGTTTTCCATTCATCTTCCTCTTTAATTCTCACTTGGTAGTATGCCTCTCTTAAGTCGAGTTTGGTGAAGATCTTCCCCTTTGCTAAGTGGGCTAACATGTCTTTCATGAGTGGGAGGGGGTAAACGTTTTCCACGCAGATGGGGTTAATATTTCGATAATCAACCACCAAATGAAAGGAGCCATCTTTCTTCTCACGGAATATCACTGGCGCTGCCATCTTGGGTCTGGCTGGTTTGATGAATCCCCGTTCCAGGTTTTTGTCAATAAAGTTTCGCGATTCCTCTAGTTCTCGAGGGGTCATGGGGTAGATTTTTGGTTTGGGTAGCTTCACCCCGGGGAGTATTTCAATGATACAGTCAGTGGCTCAGTGGGGAGGCAGCGCAGCTGAGGCTTTCTCGCTAAAAACATCTCTGAGATCCCAATATCCTTTGGAATCTTCTCCTCCCCTTCAATATGGCTTATTGCTACTTCCGCCCTTTCGGGGTTTATACCGCCACCCAGGGGTGGGTCTTCCTTCTCTAAATTTGGGTTTCTTGTGCGGATGCGCAGAACCCCCGTTCTCCAGTTTACCCGTGGGTTCCATTTACGAAGCCAGGGCAATCCAAGTATGGGGGGGGGGGTCTTTCCATGCCAGGGGCCATAATAAACCTGAGATTCTCTACATGATCCCCCAACTGTAATTCAAGGGGCTCGGTCATAAAACTGGCTGGGCCCCCTCCTGCAATCGATCCATCCAACTGACAGAAAGCAATGGGTCTTTTTAATGTTTTTAGTCTTAGTCCCATCTCCTCCACCACTTTGAGGCTGATTATGCACCTAGTGCACCCCGAATCTAATAGGGCTAACATTTGCGCGTGAACCCCTGTGGATGGCACCCTCACTCTTACAGGGATGAGCAGCGGTTCTTCCGTGTGACTAACCCGTTCATCGGTGTCGGTATCGGAGTCCGTCTCGCTGTCGTCGGCGTTGGTCGGAGTTCCCAGCTCATCCTGGCTTCGGGGAGCGAACTCAACGACTTCTCCTTTCAGGGCAGTGCCGCGGGTTTTGGCGGGAATTTTGTCGGTTTTCTTGGGCCCTGAGCCGGCGGTCTTTGGTACTGATTTGGAGAAGCATTCGACAGCCCAGTGCCCTTCCTTCCCACATTTGAAACAAGTGAAAGGCTTCGATTTCGGTTTGAACTCTACTCTCCCCCCCGTCATCTTTGGGGCTCCTTTACGATGGAAGGAGGATGATTGGTCCCCTGCCCGCACTCCTCGGAGTCAGCTTTGGCCCAATTCGATCTCCACATCCTCAGCTACTATATACCATCTCTGCAAATCTTCAGGGACCCCCATACTTCTGCAATCTGCAATATCTCTTCATTCAGCCCATCTTTGAAACTCTCCAATAGGGCCGTTTCTGACCACCCTGTCATATAGGGGGCGAGCTCACGAAATTCCTGAATATACTCGGCTACAGGTCTCCGGCCCTGCTGGATGCCCTTCATTCTAAGTCTTGCCTTTTGTTCGGCTAGGTGGTCTTCAAAACGCCTTCTAAGGGCCCCCATGAACTGGTTGTAATTTCTCAGCAGGGGGGAGTCATTATTGTGGAGGACTACCATCCATTCAGCTGCTAATCCCTCTAAAGCATTCGTTACGCATCTCACACGGGCTGCATCTGATAAGTAGTCCTCCCCCCAATCTTGCATGTGATTCCACACTTGGGTTAGGAAAAATACCAAGGTCATCGGATTCCCATCGTATCTCCCAGCTAGGGGGGGAATTTTGGGCTTTTTACGTCTGTGGGGGGGAGCCTGCACGGCTGGGGGTCTCTGGCCAGCTGCACCCCTCGCTTGAGTTGCAGAAGCCTGGGATGTTTCTTCCTCCGCTTCTTCCTCTCCCCCACAGGCTGTCTCTTCTGGCTCCCCCCGATGTCTTCTCCTCCCTTCTCCACAGGGAACCCAGAAAACTCACGGTTTTCCCATCTTTTCCTCCTCTCCTCCACTTCACAGAGAAGCTGCGAAGCCTGTGCCAGCATGAGGTTATCCTTTTGTTCTTCCAACCACTCTGCCTGCTGCTTATGGGGTCTGGCGCTGGTTACTCCCCGGGGGGTCCCCCCCCCAGTCCGGCAGTCTTCCAACTCCTTTCGACCATCTGGTTTCCTCACTGTCCTCTCTCAGTCGGAGTTTCTCCACCCATTTGTCAGCTTCTCTCTCTGCTTGCAAGGTAGTTATCGCAGAGCCCGATGCTCCCATCTGGCATTCGTCTTCTGCCTCTTGATCTGACATAATTTAGACTCAGTCCCCTTGGGGTTTTTGGTTTTCCCAGGATGACTGGAGTGAGTTCTAGCTTAATGTCAGGTATGCTTCCTTCAGAATCCAGGAAAGAATAACCCAAACTCCATTGTTTATAGAGAATGTAACTTTTACTGAATTAGAAGAGATCGCAACCAAAGCAAAGCTAGAACTGAGCAAAATGCGCGAAAATGTACCTAGAAAGCATCCCCTCTCCCTTGTCCATCGTCCATCACCCAATCCAAAGGCCTTCCAAAGGTCAGGTGGAAACCACGTCTGGCAATGTCATCCATCAGGAATGCAATGACGGTCGATCTGACAGCCCCCTTGGAGAATCAGTTTCGTTTCTTGGATAAGACAACCCCTCTGGGAAATAGGTTTCAGTCTTAACTCCTCCTGCACTCTTCCCACCCATCCAGGCCCCCGTAACTATCATCCCCCCCCCGTTTCTTATGGCAGCTGAAGCGGTAAAAGCGGAGGCTGACATCTATTCTATTGTTCCAGTGGGACTGCATCATGGCCTGGAACTGGCTGACCATCTCAGCCCACTGAGCCTCCAGGCGCTGGTACCTGGCCTTGCACACCCACAAGTCTTCCCTCTGCTTGGAAAGCCTATGCTCATTGTCCTCAGTGAGGTGCTTCTGCTGAGCCTCCTTCTCAGTCAGATCCAATTTGAACTGAGCCAGCTGTTTTGCCAACTCTTTCTCGTGGTGGCTGCTTAGCTCCAACAACTGCTTCCTGTTGGGGCCCTAAGGAGCCCGGGCAAGGAGGCGAGGAGTGGCTGGCAGGGGAGGGGCAAGTAGAGGCCGACGAGGTGCCCCTCAACATGAGTGACATCGAGTTGGCCACGCCTACCAGTCACATGACCACCTAGCCACGCCTACCCAGTCAGTCATTAGGCAGATCATATTAGTCATCTGCAGAATTTAAAATAATGAATTTAGTGGTCCTTGAGGTCCGAAAGGTTAGTGACCCCTGCTATAGAGAGTTTCAAACAGAGACAAGCCTAATCTCAGCCACCCCTTTATCTATAAACCAGGTGGCTTAAAATATAAACAGAGAATTTTGAATAACCTTGCTGGACGAAGCCAATTTCCCTCACATCCCAAAGCAGCACCCAACTAAGAGAAAGCTGCTTGCCAGTGCAGCAAGCAGTGGTACCAGCAAAAAAAAAAAAAAAAAAAAAAAAAAAACCCTCAGGGAAGCACAAGCAGGAACAGTCACTTTATACTCTGTTTTCTCGGCCTGATGCTCTCTGCGAGCAGATGGCCAAGAGTCGGCATCATCACAAATAATTCTCTCCTCTGCCAGTTCTGCAGCAAGGAAAACAATGGCTCTCCTGTTGGGTGAAGCTGGCAGGAAAGAAGCAAGATGACCGCCTCTAGGCCAGCCAGCTACCTCACTCCAGTTAAGTTCCTGCAGAAGAAAGCATATAGATTTCACAGGCACCAATTATTCCCTTCTGGCCCAGGAGTGAGTAGTGCTGTCACATCTGTAAACCTCTTGCTAAGGAAATCAACAGTGCCAACATGCCCCTTTGCCCATCACACTAATGCCTTCACTGCCAGGTGGACATCAATCATCTGCTAAGAGCGATGTAGGGGAGGGGGAGGAGGGAGACCATCTGCTTGTTGTTTAATGCACTATTCAATAGCAGGAATTCACCAGAGGGTCCAAGCACAGGTTCCATTGTTCTCTGCCAGCATCTCAGAACCAGCCATTGTCTGGCTTCTAATGAACTTTTCTGCAATTAGAAATGCATGTGGAGGAGACGAGCAGCTGGGTGGATGCGAGGTGGTAGGTCAGAATACAGTTGATCACTTGCCAGGTTTTCAGAAGACCACGCTCAATTATCTTTGTTTCCAAATAATGTGAACTAAAACTTCCCTTCTGCAAACTAGGCAGAGAATCACAAGTTGCAAGGCTGATCACAGAAGGTAGCACTGGATGAATATTTTTCAGTTCTTTGGTAATTTTGCCAGAGAAAAGCACAAGGTACTTTGGTGCTATTTTAATACTTAAAGCATTGGAAGACATGATAAAGAATGTGAAAAGGCTTGGGGCAATGCCCAGTAGCAATAATAGACTAGAAGAGGATAAATACTGTACACTGTGCCTGAATCCCGGTGAAATTAAGGTAGTACCAGTAAATGGTTTCTAAATCAAGGAAATGGATAATTGTGAATGGATCTGAAATCCTTCTGAAGCATCACGTACATGGCCTGGAGATGCCCACCTTAATGCCAAAGTTTATGCCAGCCATATACATATATTGATGGACTAGGATAGCTTTGTTACAGTGATATAAGCATGAGTAATTTTCAGTCACTAATTCTACTGGGTTCAATGTGGAATTACCTTCCTGAATAACAAAAGAGTTATTGCTCTATAAAACCATAGTCGGCAGCATCTTAAGGGGAGCAAGGAGGGAACTCAATGCTGTCAAAAGTGATGCTATGCAAATCCTATTCACCATAGATCTCTTCATTGTACTTATGTCTAAAAGGGGCACAGGTTACAGTGATGAAAGCACCAAAGTTCACAGCTATTTCCATAGCTGAAAGACCTGCACAAACTATGCATTTGCTACTGCATGAAGTTGAAGGATTTAATTCTCATTCCTGAGCCTCTAAAAGCCTGGTTCAAAAAACCTAACAGCACACTTTTTTTTTGACATAAATGTTGTTCACTGCAATAGTCAGTGGAGGCCTTCCCAGTTGTGTCAGAGTTTTCAAAGTAACGGGGAAATCTGGAAAGAAGCTCTAAGTATTTAATCATTGCAGTTTAAACCCAGAAGAACAAATAAGCAAGAATATGGGAAAGAGAAAATATTTTAAAACATGGCCCATTTCCCATTCCTTTCATTGGCCCACTTGAAATAAGAAGACTGGTGCTTCATCACCAGCCAGGACACTTACAAGTTGAGCCAACAGCTATGTTATGTCTTTCTATGTGCTGCAATTTTGCAGATGCTAATTAAAAGCTGTTGGCTTCCCGATGAATGGAATGCAACAAACTACAATGAGATCTGAAAGGCCTTATATCAATATCACATTCTAGTTTGAGAGAGGAATCTAATGACTTCAGTTGTTCAGCTTTGCTTACAGTTGCTGAGTATATCAAAAGGTACAACTATGATATACATTAAGTTGTGCCTCAAAATTCAGCTTCCAAGCTACTATGCCAAGAGATAGTAGTTCAAATCTGAATGCTCCACAACTAGGGAATCACCTTTCTTCTCAAGAAAATTCACAAAAAACTAATAATGTACTTGTGTTGACGTATTACACTGCAGCATTAGAAGTGACAACTGTTTACTTTAGATAGTAAGTACAACTAGTGCTGGCTTATGAAATGTTATCTTCAAAGGAAATCTAACATGTGCAGCTAACCACAAAAAAGTCAGTGTATATAAATCATTAAGGGGAAGAAGAAATGTACAAGACAAGAAACTGTGTAGATCAGATGGCATAACTCCAATATATACGCACTAGGTCTGGTGTCATGATATAAAAGGATACAGGAGTTTACCACAAATAGGTGGAGCCACACGTGGCATACACTTGCTCAAGTCTGGTTTGGGGGAGACTTAGATTAAACTACAGGACCACAGTCAAAAATTTATCATACTAATTGGAGGCACAGTTCCTCACATCTATACAGAACCAGGTTTGATATTGCTGCCTTAGAGGATTCTAATTATGGTGTGTGTATGATGCAATAATAGCTTGTCTCTCTGGAATAACAGCACTTGCAATGCTTTTGTAAGAAATTAACAAGACATATCCCATATCCACACCCTCCATACACAAATCCTTTATATCCCAGGAGATCTCTTTTGGAGCAACACCCAAAAGAAAAATCCAGGGTTTTGCTTCACACACAACAAGAACCTCCCATCAGTGGATTCCGTCATTCCGAACTCAGCTAGCACATACACACTTGCACGCCCAAGCAGTTGGCTGAAAACAGGTTTTGACAATGCAGCTGTCTGAATTATAATAAACAGGCTGATCTCTTACTACAATGATCACAAACGTTCTGTAGAAATCTATCCTGTTGCAGTTTTCTGCAGATGCCTGAATCATAGGATTGGAAGGAGGTCTTTTAGTCCAAACTTCTGCCCAAGGCAGGTCTCCTTATACCATCCTGGGCAAATGGATGTCCAATCTTTTCTTGAAAACCTCCAGCATCCATAACTCCAGGAGGCAAGCTGTTCCATTGGTTAATTGCTCTCACTATCAGGAAATTTCTCCTTAGTTCCAGATATGACATCTCTTTAAACCCATTGCTTCGTGTCCTGCCCTCAGGTACTTTGGAAAATAAGTCAATCTCCTCATCTCTGTGACTGGTCCTCAAGTATTGGAAGACAGCTGTCATATTTCATCTAATACTTCTTTTTGTTAGACTAAACATACATTTAGTCATACCAGTGGTGAAATGTAAAATTTGTTACTACCGGTTCTGTGGGTGTGGCTTGGTGGCGGTAGTGGGGGTAATGTCACTGGGTGGGCATGGCCAACTTTTTTTATTTACTTTTAAAAGCATTTTTTCTACAACCTCTTTGGCTGAAGAGGTTGTAAAAAAAATGCTTTTAAAAGGCTCTGACGATCCCAGCTGAGCCGCGCAATCATCAGAGGCTTTTTTTTTAACTTTTAAAAGCATTTTTTTCGGCGGAAGAAAACATGCTTTTAAAAGTAAAAAAAAGCCTCTGAACTTGACACAGTATTCCAAGTATAGCCTCACTAGTGCAATATAGAGTGGTATTATCATTTCTCGTGATCTTGATGCTATCCCTATTGATGCAGTCTAGGAATGTATTTATTTGTTTGACAACTGCAGCACACTGCTGACTCATACTTAAGTGGTGGTCCACTAGGACACCTCATTCTCTCTGTTGCTATTGTTGAACCAGGTGCTACCAGTACCTATTCTATAGCCATGCATTTGGTTTTTCCTGACTAAATGCAGGATTTTACCATGTTTCCCTGAAAATAAGACCCTGATTTATATTTTTTGAACCTCGATATAAGCGCTTGGCCTTATTTTCGGGGTGGTCTTATTATTTTGGGGCCACTGGAGCAAGATGCGGCTCCTCCTACCATCTTACCTGATTTCCAGCTCTGCGTTTAAATATTTTCAGGGCGGGCTTATTTTCGGGGGGAGGCTTATTTTAGCGCATGCGCTCAAAAGCCCGATTGGGCTTATTATCAGGGGATGTCTTACTTTTGGGGAAACAGGGTACTTTTCTAACCACTGAACCACATCTTATTGGATAGGACCTATTCCTGTAGCCTGTCAAGATCCTTCTGATTCTTGAATATATCTTCCAAAATCTGAGCAATTCCCCCATTTTTGGTGTCATCTGTAAAATTCATAAGCTCCCCTTCTAAAGAATAAAAGAAATTCTAAGAATAAAAGAAAATAAAAATAAATTCTAAAAAATATCCCTCACACAGGAACTGGTCCAAGAATCCCAAAAATATAAATATTCTGCAAATTTCTTACATGAATAATTATGAAACAAAATTTAAGAATAGACACTCAATTTTTGTAACATATTTAAAAGAAATTATGAATTGGATAGAAAGTCCTCACAAAAAATTATCTGAGATGCCACAGGAACCTAAATTCTTGGACTCAAGGAGAATGACAGAGAATTTATGCATTTTAGCAACAGTACTAGATAAAACAGAAAAGGGAGGCTTCTATGACTATGATAATATCTCACCCAGGGATGCTTCTGCAAGAACCATTATTGGTCACAAGGAGGCCAGATGGAAAGGTAGTGACGTTGAACTGCTTCACTAGCTCTTCATTGCTCTGCAGGACTCGCCTTACTGCAATATTCTCAAATTGAAACATATCCAGTGCTACCTAAAAGCAAACAAGGCATGAGTCAATATTGCAAGAAATTACCTTCTTCCTTCTCTATTCAAAAATTTAATCTTCTGAAAGACTCTCTTGCAGCTCTCACTCATTCTCATGATCCACTACCAATGAAATCTTGCTGATCCTTTTCAGGCTATTCACATCTAAACAGTGTCACGTTGCATATTTGTGGATGAATCAGAGGCGCATGCATTCTTTGGAACGTTCCATTATTATTTCTTTAGCAATGATATATCCATTGCCAAAGTCTCTCTTGAATCCCAAACTGGAAAAGAGGTAGGTAATACTATTACATACAGTATACGCACCGTAATGATTACACAATTAAAGATTCTTAGGGTAATCTTTGTGTTTATATTTATAACAGCCAATAGGTACAACCTATTATTTCTTTTAAGACTTGTGGCAATTAACTACTTTCTTTGTTTCCTCTCTTATCCCAAAGTTCACTGAAGGCAATAAAGCAGTCAGAGGTACTCAATAGGCCATGAGGAGGAAACTCAGAAGAGAAAGAAACGAAGAACTGAGAATAACAAACAACTTTTTTTCAGTGTGCAAACATATCTATCAAAATAGTTTATTTCTCCCCTCTTTTATGCAGGAATTCCTTTATACTGATTTGCATCAGACAGCATCATCAATTTAAAGCCAAACACTATAACTTTACCTTCAGATGTTAGGTCAGGGTTACAGCACAATAATGGCCATGATACACATAAGATTTTACTATCACTTTTGGTGAACCACTTGGGGTCCTGATCTGTGGGAAAAGCATTCTGAATAGTACAATGCCTCCACTGCCAAAACTGAATCTGGTAGAAGTCTTTCTGTTCAGACTTTGAGAGGTAAGCAGGTATAGAAAACCAGAGGGTACATAAAAACACAGGCAACAAACTGGCTTGTCCATTAGTCAGTTCCCACTTCTCTTTCCAGGAACAAATGATTCTTCCATCTTTAGAAAAACTGGCAGCTAAAAAGAGACATTGGGAGGGAAATAACTAAAATGCTTGGAGCTGAAATCAGCAGCTGCTCATCCATACTTTTTCATGCATGGAGAAATCTTCTGTGTTGCCACCACATGTCAGTGTCAGAACCACATGTCTGAATCAGAATTTACATCCTTTCACATGGACATTAGGTTTTAAATTAAAGATCTTTTTGATGTTCCCTGCTTAATTTGAAATCAGAACTTCACGCTTAGTCTGTCAAAAAAGATTAAAACAAAAATCTGAACAAAATCACAAAATCCTATTGTCAGTGTTATCCATGTTTACTTTAACTGGAAATACAGTTTATAAAAAGAGATTATATTCTAATTTACCATACAAATGTAACTGTTGTGGAGAAACAAAAGGGATGTCCCTGTCACCTTGAATGAAAAAAGCTAACCAGCAGAAGTATTATCCTGGTTTCCTCCTTTCATTGGATTCCTGTGGGTTGTGGGGGCGGATTATGTAAAAGAACTTTTTTCGCAGGAGATTAATCAATTGGAAGTTAAATATTATTTTGTTTAGTCGTATTGAGAAAACATGTTCTGTGTACTATACCATTTACTTCCTTCAATTTAACCTTGTCAAGAGATATCTGGGCACATATGCATAGCAGTTATTTTTAATAAAATAAGCACCAGCTAGGGAAAAGGAAGCACCCCAAAGCTGTAAAACAAACATCTCCTGAACAACTCAGAAATATTAACTTGACCTAACACAGGACAAATAGAAGAGAATGTATGTAGTTCAAGGTGAAACGGTGGAGTCCTTGGAGCTCTCTGAGCTTTGTTGTTTGCTTGCAGACATTTCAGTAGCTAACTAGATAAAATCATTAGTGCTAGTGAGTGTGAGCTTTCTTCCCTATATTGATTAGTATTGGGGGAGTGAGGGGCAAAGGTTCTGCTTAGTAGTTCCTTGATTAGGGTACTGTTTTTTGCATGATTATTTGCCTGGTGTTAATCCCAGTTTATCTGGGTGCAGGCTGCTGGAGAGGAAGTGCTCCGTTCTTTTTATTTCCTTGTTAGCATTTTTATGGTCCCTTTTGAATGATGTGTAAACAGGGGAGGGCTTCAAAAATTTTAGCAAGGGGTTCTCTGCCCAGTTGCTGGGTGGGGGGGGGCATGGTGGGCGTGGCCTAGTTGGCCTCCTGCACCACGAGGGGGGGCGTTTTTTCCCTCCCTGAGCTCCGGAGGCTTTCCTCGAGCCACTGGGAGGGCAAAAATCGGCTCCCTGGGCTGCAGAGGAGGCCGGAAATGGGCCCGTTTCCAGCCTTCCTGAACTTTCGGTAGGTCCATTTTTCACTGTCCCCAATGGCTCCATGCATGTCCTGCACTTACCTGCATCCAAAACGGGCCGCATGGGGACTCCTGGGAGGGGCAGGGCGGGTTGAGCAGGGCGGGGCGGGGCCAGCCAGGAGTGGGATTTGGGAGTTCTCCGAACTGCACAGAATCTTAGCTAGAGGTTCTCTCGAACCCCTGCGAACCCTCAGCAGCCCACCCCTGTGTGTAAATGAATGGTGTGTAAAAACTACCAAGGAGAAAATCACACCCCCACTAACGCTGGCAGGCAAGCTACTGCATATAAACAGGGAGCAAACTCTACATTCACTAGCACTGATCTTACCTAGTCAGGTAATGAAACATTTGCAAGCAACAATCAAACTCAAAATGCATCAAAGACTTCACAGGACAATTAACCAGTAGAGATGGGGAAATAGCCCTAGAATAGTTATTGCTGACAGTATCGGGGATTAAATTAATATGTCAAACATATTCCCACAGAGTGTTTGACCCATGTAAAATATTCCAGGAAGGAACATGAAGGAAGAGCACTTTTTATTTATTTCTATAAAAGTTACAGGTCTATAATAACATAATAATGTTTAATTAGCCTATTTATCTGTGCATCAGAGCGTGCTCTAAAAACTCACTTTGGGCAGGTTTCTTGGTAAGGTTGATTGAAGGTCATTCCAAAGTTACAGGGAATGAGCCATTAGTCACTTGACACCTGCAATGCCTTCAAGAGTGTCCTGAAATTTTAGTGCAAAATACAGCACACAGGGCATTAATAGACACCCAATACCAAAACCTCACTGTACTTGTATAGAAAATCCTGTAATTGGTTGTCAATTATTTCCCAGGCACAATGTAGCAGTATCTTACAAGTCTGATTGTACTTTACTTCCCATCCTTATAGCCCAGTGAATCAGGTGTATTACCTGAGCCACATTAAAGATCCTCTTGCTTCCCAGGACATAGAGAAAGTTTCAGCCTATTTTGCATAAGTAACAGCTCTTGCATATTTCTGTCAAGGTCATCTCCCTTACACTTTACCCTGTGGCACGTTCTTGTTTTGGAATTACATTCAGATTCCACTCTTTTGGCTGTGTCCTTCCTTTTTATTCAGAACTTCTCAGTTTGAATTTGATCATGATTACAAGTGAGTCTCAATTAGTGCAGCTAATGAGTCCCAAAAATGATCACATTATTTGAATTTGCACTATCCAAAGTGATATTTCTATGGACAATGTGGAAATTAGTTCCAGCTCGATGGAAATAGGCAATGAAGTATTTTAAACAACAATTAAATATTATAATAAAGGATAAAAAGAGTATACTCTTGATTAAAATTTATGGTTAACATAATCACAGAGTAGTTACAGAAAGCAAAATAAAAACCAAAAAAAATTCTATGAGTGTTTCAATACATCCTATTTTAGTGTTGCTACAACCACATTCATGTCTTCAATTACGTCAAATTTTTGCTCCAAGGTAATAACAAGTCTCTTCTTTTTTTAAAAATTGTACTGTTTTCTTCTGACAGATTCTTCCTTTTCTCCATTTTCCACAAAGATTAGCAGCGTCTAAAACCCCAACTGCAAGTGCACCTGTGTAAGTCTCAATTACACAAGCAATAGCCTTGCGTTAACGTGGTCACATTAAACACAACCTGGTATTAATTTGCCCTAAACCAAATATCATAACATTTGAACTCCCACTGATAGCAATCTACCTGTATTTCAACTCTTTATTTTAATTTTATGTTAGATGCCTCAAATGTTTTCTGTGTAGACAAGCAGGATATAAATTTAATAAACAATAATAATACTGACTGTGATGTGTATGTTGAACAATCAATTAAGATTCACCTCTCTGCTCAAAAAGGAGTTGTCCTCATCAAATATCAGGGCCAAATAAGTCATGTTGTTAACCAGAAAGAAATCACGAAGTTCTGTCACGCTGAAAAAGAAGAAAAACATTATATATTGTTCCAGGTACAGATTAAAACTTCTTATGCAAATTTAGTTGCCCATGGCTTCCTGCTATAGGAGATCTTACCCAACCAATTTATGAACATTTCTTCCTGAATGTAGGGAACAGCAATACATTTTTAATCTAACAGGATTTTTTATCTTATATGGGAATATAGGAATGCAAATCTCCACTCTTTGAAAAATCTGGCCTATTTCCTCTTTTCCAAATACGGCAGCTACATCTTTCCTTAGCAGAGATATATCAGAGATAGGGAAAAGTTTCAGCTGTTACATCTGTACTTTTTAGAGAAGAACGGGTATTACAAGTGATGTAGAACAACTATCAAAAGCGACATTTTTGTGCAAATTGTCCACCTCCACAAAATCTAGCTAGGGCTTTCGTCATTGTTCCTTCATATAGCCCTCCTCCCATTGTACTGGTATCGCCCCCCAGCATTCATCACCCAGTACTGACTGACAGTGTGCCCAGGCTGGCTTATCTCATTTTAAGATTATTTTTTACATTGAAATGCAAAAACAGCATGTCCTGAAACAGGTGAGAGGCATGTTAGGGAACTGGGACAGAGAACCAAGATACAGTATTATTTCTGATGGATTTTTTAAAGAAAAAAAAGATATACAGCTAGGGCAAGGGAAGAAAGCACATCCTATCTTTGGGGGAAATCACTGTTTCTAAAGGTCCTTCCTTTGGCAATTAGGAGCCTTTTCTTTTTTTCTCCTTTTGACAATCATAGATTTAATGGCAGTTTGAAATTTGCTTTTGCTTGCTTTTATTTAATCCAACCTAGTTATTTGACACAACTAATGTAGCAAACCCTTTTGCATTACGACTCTTTTGCATTTTAGTATTTAATGACTATGGGCCTCACAGGTTAAGGATTGATATTATAGTATAGTTAAGCCATGTCTAACTGACAGATTGGATGCCAAATTGTGATTTTAATATAGATTTTATCTGTTATTTATCACTTTATTCTAGACTTTTTAACAATATTCTTTTCAGTGTTTTTATTTCTTCTGGTGTCTGGTCTTTGACTATAATAAACTTGAGTTGATTTGATTTGACAAGGTAATCATTGATTTAATGACAGCTTGAAGTTTGTTTTTGTTTGCTTTTATTTGTTTGCATCCTGCCTTTTATTAGTTTCGTAATAAGTCAAGGAGGTGAATACATCCAATATACTTTCTTTCTATTTTCCACACAGCAACCACCCTGTGAGGTGTGTTGAGCTGAGAGAGAATGATTGGCCCAAAGTCACCCAGATGACTTTCATGCAGTGGTGAAATGTAAAATTTGTTACTACCGGTTCTGTGGGAGTGGCTTGGTGGTGATGGTGGGGTAATATGACTGAGTGGGCGGGTGTGGCCAACTTTTTTTTTTTACTTTTAAAACCATTTTTTCTACAACTTCTTTGGCTGAAGAGGTTGTTAAAAAATGCTTTTAAAAGCCTCTGACGATCCCAGCTGACTTGCCTGATCAGCAGAGGCTTTTCTTTTTTTTAAAGCCTCTGACCATCCCAGCTGACTTGCCTGATCGGAAGACGCTTTGTTTTTACTTTTAAAAGCATTTTTTCCACTGAAGAGATTGTAGAAAAAATGCTTTAAAAAATAAAATAAAAGCCTCTGATGATCGCGCGGCTCATCTGGGCATCGGGGTGGGGAAGGATTTTTGTTACCGGTTCTCCAAACCACCCGCTGCCATCACTACCGGATTGGGCGATCCGGTCCAAACCGGGAGCATTTCACCCCTGAGTCATACCCTAAATTTACCTTAACCATTCATCATATGGTTTAGCCTCCAGACCCTAAAATGGGAATTGAATTCATGGTCTCCGGCTTTCCTGTCCTCTTAGTTATAATTTATGTGAAGCCGCTGGGTGAGATCATCCGTGGTTTTGGGGTGAAGTACCATCAGTACGCTGATGACACCCAGCTGTACATCTCCACCCCAGACCACCCCAATGATGCCCTCAAGGTGATGTCCCGGTGCCTGGAGGCCGTACGGATCTGGATGGGGAGGAACAAACTCAGACTCAACCCATCCAAGACCGAGTGGCTGTGGTTTCCGTCGTCCCGATATAGTCAGTTGGTGCCATCTCTGACTATTGGGGGCGAGTCGTTGGCCCACACAGATGGGGTTCGCAACTTGGGCATCCTCCTGGACTCACGGCTGTCTTTTGAAGAGCATATGACGGCCGTAGCCAGGAGGACTTTTTATCAGATTCGCCTGATTCGCCAGTTGCATCCCTTTCTGGATCGGGACTCATTACGCACGGTCACTCACGCCCTTGTCACCTCACGCCTGGATTATTGTAATGCTCTCTACATGGGGCTCCCCTTGAGAAGCACCCGAAGGCTCCAACTGGTCCAGAATGCGGCCGCGTGGGTGGTAATGGGAGCAATGTGGTGCTCTCATGTAACCCCCCTCCTGCGCGAGCTGCACTGGCTCCCAGTGGTCTTCCGGGTGCGCTTCAAGGTTTTGGTTACTATCTTTAGAGCGCTCCATGGCTCAGGACCAGGGTACTTACGAGACCGCCTCCTGCCACCAATAGCCTCTCACCGACCAGTTTGCTCCCATAGAGAGGGACTCCTCAGGGTGCCGTCGGCCAAACAATGTCGACTGACGGCCCCCAGGGGGAGAGCCTTTTCTGTGGGGGCACCTACCATCTGGAACGGGCTTCCCCCGGAGTTACGAAACATCCAAGACTTACGCATATTCCGCCGTGCCCTGAAAACATTTCTATTCCAACAAGCTGGTCTGGCCTAACTCTCCCTTTTTAATTGGCTTTTAAACTGGCTTTTAAATTGGGTTTTAAACCTCTTTAGATAAATTTGGATGTTTTTAATCTTTGAGCCTAAATTACTTAAACTGTTTCTTAATAGTTTTTAACTTCTATATGTATTTGTATTTATTATGGCTGTTCACCGCCCTGAGTCCTTCGGGAGTAGGGCGGTATACAAATATGAAAAAATAAATAAATAAATAAATAAATAAATAAATAATCATTGCACCACCACTGCAGTTATCTGCAGTCATCTTATCACAATTCAGGCACATTGCAACTGGCTTGATTTTTTTTTGACAGTTGAAGTGTTTTGTGGTCACATGGTCTCAATTTGCAATCTTTCCAGCTGGCTTCCAACAAGCAAAAGTTAATTGGAGAAGCCGGATTCTCCTACCAACTGCGTGATTCACTTAATGGCTATGTGATTTGCTTAATGTGGCGATTTGCTTAATGTAAAAATAGTCATAAAATTGGGTCTGGTCAACATTACTCACTTAATGGCCATATTGCTTAGTGACCAAAATTTCTGTTTCAATTGTAGTCATAAGTAGAGGACTATCTATAATGTTTTCCTAGAGGATAGAAGTAATAATGTTTTTTCATACATAATCAGTTTTATATAATTATAAATAATTGTTTTGAGGGTTTTTTAACGTTTATCTCTAATTCCAGAATCAGAGAAAAAGGAAGGCAAAGTTAGATAGCCCACAGCCAGCTGAACTCCAATCTCATATGTCTCCCATGTCTAGGTGACCAATTCAAGTCATTCTAGGCTTTACCTTACAGGAGCCTTATAATCACATTTTGATACATTTTTGTGTCAAACCTTTGCCAAGCAAAAAATGTCAGGCTTTAGTAAGATGTCTGCCTGCATTCTTCTAAATTTTGTCCACCAAGGTAAGAAAAAAACTCATCACACATTCCAAATGAACTATCAGCTCTAATGCATAAACATTATTTTTAAATGAAAAATTACAGTAATAGGTTTGATTACCAGATGTGTTGTCAGGTCTTCAAGATAGATTAGATCAAGAAACAGAAAACCACAGGAAATACTCAAACTCTACTTTATAACATAAGAAGTTTGATAGGTGTGTAGAAGTCTCACGGAGATTTAAAAAAAATGATTCAGTAAATGAGCAGTTGTTACAACACGTATTCAAATACTATAAGCTATAACTTGTATTTCAAATGTTTCTATAAGCACTGTTCTAACAACTATGCATCATTTACTGAGTCATTGTTTATAAACGTTATAAAATGAATACTATGTAATATTCTAAATATGCGAGCTGATGGTTATCTCCAAAACGTACCAAACACCAAATAATGAAACGTCAGTTCTGCTAATCACTCAATTCCTTACAAGAGAATATGAGTGTATTATGAATGGATATTTCTGCCCACAAAATAAAACCAGAAATTACAAATATAATTAGACTATTAATTATCAGAGAAGTATAAAATTACAGAATCTTTGAATGGAAACTCACTCCTTTCTTCATTCCTGGAGCTTAACACAATGCAGAAACCATCCCTGATGATGAAATACTCAATTTACTTAAGAACATATTGGTTGGGGAAGATGGACATTTTAATTCAACATATTGAGGAGGGAGGTGCCAGTCTGAGGAAAGCTAAATTATACAATTCTGCACAAGCAAACATGCCATTCGGGTAGGCCACAGAATGTTGCCCCAAGTTCTGTATAACTAATTGAGTAACCAGTTACACAGGGGCAATTGACTACCCATTGTTGACAAGGCTTTTGTAGTTAAAGGCACACTTGTTTTATTTTATGAGACTACGGCTGTTCTCCCAAGCCCGGGGCTAGGGAGGCTAGTGCCTCCTTTCCTGAATATTAGTCACTGGTAAGATGGTTTGGGGTTTGCCATTTGTTCTTCCTTTCTTTTTTTTTCCTCTTGGAGCCTGGTTTTATGGTGTGTTTCTATTGTCTGTTTCTATGATATTTTTTTTATATTGTTTCATGTATTGTGAGCCACCCAGAGTCATTTAGACTCAGGCAGATCAAACTGAATAAAGATTTTATCAAAGGCAATTATAACTTGGCTTGCAGAAGTAAGACATAATCTCCATTGTAAAACAAACAACATTACAATATTCTTCCTACTTCCTTCACGAGGCAGAGAAGAATCTGGGTTGACACAATCAGAGGCATTTTGGTAATCAGTGAAAAACATATTGACCTCTTTTTGGAATTCTTTGGCGTTCTCAATTACCCAAAATGTTTTGGGTTTCTTGGCCTTTTCTAAAGTCACCTTAAACATCTGACACACCCCTTTCTTTCCAATTAGGGCTCTGATCTGTGTGGGATGATTTATTTTGGTAGCATGTGAGATTAAGGCTATTGTGTGATAGTTCACACACTCTTAAGTCTCCTTTCTTTGGTCTCGATACTAGATCTTTTCAATCTAGTAACCATTATGTCCATATTTGCTCCCATAACTTGGTTAAAATCTTTACTGATTTGCAATATTTCTATAAATATTGCATCAATTCCTGTAGCTTTCTGACTTGATAATAACTGTGATCTAAGATCATCTTCTACTACTATTCAAAAACTAAGTCAACGTAAAAATATTAGAAACCTTCCAGAAAACAGAAACAATTAATAACTATTTCTAAAATATTTTTCTACAACTGTTAGAAATTATTTTATCAAGATCAACAATCACATAAATAATTGATAATGGACTTTCAATCCATGCAACATAGTACAAGCTGATTTTAATTAAAGATATACATTGTTCTCATTTTTTATGTTCTATTTTATTTATTAAATTTATATGCCATCCATGCCACTGTCAAGTGACATTATAGCTGAATTTAAAATGGTTTGCTGGCCCAAGCAAATTATCCATGCTGATTTTTCAACATGGAAAGTGTGTATATATTTTAAGAGATAATACACACACTCAGCAGTACAAATCACAAACCAATTATATCTGTTCACATTGATTCACTATAGTCCCAGTCTCTATTTTCTTTTCCCTTTCTCTGTTATCCTTCTCATAAATGATTTTAGATTCCAATCTCCTTTGGTGCAGGGATCTGATACCTTCAGTCTGCTAAATGTGTAGGACAGCACGATCCTATGTTATTAGATTGTTGTAATGAAACACTTTTAATATCTAATGCAATTTAAATGCTCGGTTTTCAGAGTCCAAAGCCCTTTTACCTATTCTGTTGAGTTGAAGGAAAAATGAGTAGCATGCATACTGATGCTTAAAAGGGATACTTTGTCTTGCAATCTCCTTTCAAATTACCTTGTCGGATGCAAAGGTGGGCTGGGAGAAGGCCACATATCTCCATGACTCTCCACTGAAGTGATTACAGTCTTTCTTAGAGACTCAATGGTTTTTTCATAATCTGTACAGGAAAAAAAGCATATCATTGTGAAATTCCGGTCAACCAGTATGATTAGGTCAAGATAACTCAAGATAATTCAGGTTACCCCAGAAGATATAATGCATGAGAAAAGTCCCAGAAGCTTCTACCACCTGATTACTGGGAACTATTGCCGACACAATAGTTAAGCCAATGGCTTAAGTACAAGGATTCCTTTTTTTCTGATTAGTCTTATCATCTTTATGCACGTAGAGAGAGTATGCAGGAAATGATCACATCATGCAAATAACTTTTATAGATTTTACAAGGTCAAACCTCTAAACATGGAACAACCGGAACTGAGCTATTTTTTCCTCCCCAAATACTTACAGGAAGGTGAATTCCAGTCACCTGTAGCTCATTTGTCCCAGCAAATCTCTATATGCCTGCTGTACCCCCATAAAGTTCAATTTTCAGTTGAGAATTGAGGGACAAAAATAAATGTGAAAAACTGAATCTAGCCACTCAAATGTAACCCTTCTGCCAAGGAGCCACTCCCAACTTAGTTCTTACATGGCTCATCCCACAGTACAGTACTTCAAATTCAAACCTTTATTGTCAGAGTACAACATGTGTACAATGAGATTGGCTGAGCCTCCCTTCGTGCAATCCCCCAACCCAATACAACTCACAGTGAAAGACAGTAAAAGAAAAATCCCTAACCCAGTGAATCCTACTAACAAACACACAATCCTACTGCACCATGTGAATTTATTGCACATCTCACCAGCCCCGCAAGTCAATTGTACTATGTTGTTGTAAAGTTATTTTCCATTGAGAAGCCTGACAGCCCACGGATAAAAACTGTTCTTCAGCCTATTTGTGTGGTTGCCTATGCTTCTATATCTCCTTCCCGATGGCAGGAGAATAAAGAAGCGCTGACCAGGGTGTGAGTCGTCCCTGAGGATTATCCTCAACTTCCTGAAGGGGGATTCCCTCTACAGAGAGTCTGAGTAATTCTCTTAATTTAATTTAATTTAATTTAATTAATTCAATTTATATGCCGTCCCTCTCCGAAGACTCAGGGCAGCTTGAGCAAGAACTTCACAAATGTTGCCTAACAAGTATTGCCAATAAAGAAAGAATAATTGTTTGATCCTCCTACAGTTCAAGAAGCTGCGGCAATCTTCATGCAGCAAGCATTAGCACTTTCCGCTTTGCTTTTAGATTTTGCTTCTTCTTTTGGGACTTTCTTTTGATTCTATGATATCCCTCCCCCACTACACTATGGCATGTCCATATTGCAGCCTAATGAACATGCTGAGAATTCTTTGTTACAGATTCTTAAGTTTCTTCCAAGAGAAACACTCTTTGGTTATCCGTAGAAACAGGAAGCTGCTATTAGATAAATATTTAGGTTCTAAGTAAGTCTTCATCCAGGTAAGCAGAAAATAAGCCAGCTCTAAGAGTTTATTTAGAAACGTAAAACCCAACCACAACTGGTTGTAGTTTAATTTTTTTCAAAGCAAAAAGAAAGCAAAGTGTTATTCTGAACAATGTTAAGCCTTAGATTAATAGACAAGAGAAAGTCAAGCCATATGTTCTTTTCTAAATAAGTTAATCAGGTTCTGATTTACCCATAACCCATATTATTTATCTGGATATAGAATTTTGGCACCCCAAAATGGAAGTCCCAATTTGCTGATTTGAGAAGGTCAGAAATATCTTTCAGGCCTTGCCCAAATGAAATATGTAACAGAGGTACAGGAAAGGAATGAGAGGTCTCAAAGAAACTGCATAAAAATAATAGTCATATTACATGGTGGATCATCTCTCTCTTTGATAAGCATGACTTTCTTTGGTGATAGAAAGAGACAATTTATTTAGCTGCCACTTTACTGGCAGCTGCATATAGTACATACTGTTGAGTTGTATGCCATCCTCAGGTTTTTGGGAGGACTTCTTGAAAAACTGGAAAGAAATAAACCACATTGTTAGATTTTGCTTTTAAACATTGCTTTTGTAGTATGTTAAGCAACACAATTGCCTAGGTGTAATCTGAAGTTCTCACCCATCAGCCTACAAGCTGGGAGAGAAGTATATAGATGGAAGAAAATTACCAGGATAGTTTTTTGCTGATATTTTTCCTTTCCGTTCACTTTTGGAAGATCTGAATAACTAGATTAGGAACAGATCATCATGAAGAAAATCTTCCTATGCTGTCACTAAAAATCAACACCAACTTGATGGCATATTATCAGTTAATCAATGATTCAACCTATCCATATCTTTCTGTTAAAAACTGTCTTTTTGTTAAACTATTGTATATATAATACTTTGCTTTAAAAATCCCTGTGAATTCTTATTTTAAAAATAAATTAAAATTAAAATGCCTCTTTAAATTCTACTAAATTCTGTTCTGGGATTCTGTCAGTCCGAAGCAACAATCAACACACAAAGAATTCAGGTTCAAGAAATTCTACCTATAATACAGATTCTCCCCAGACTGCTTGTCTTCCTTTGGGAACAGAGAGATAAGATTGCTTGGAGGGGGGGGAGGGGCATTACATTCCCTTAGTGCAGATATCATATCTGAGCATGAGGATGTGATTCTTGTTTGTGTGCTGAGGTGTATTTATTGTTTTTACCCCATTTTACATCCCCCCCCAAATATATTTATCCCTCATTTGAAATAAAACTGCAAATTAAGTTTCTAATTATTCCATGGGAAAAAATCATCCCTATGCTGCCAGTGGCATTGGATAGGGCAAAGCAACAGAACTGAATTACCAAGTAAATATGCCTTCTCTTTCCTATGCTGATTCTTTTGGAAAGATTTATAGCATGTCCTGCCAACTGTGTACTTTCCACCTGATCAAATGTACACAAATCAAGAGCTTGTGTAATGACCAGGCTTTACAGATTTAACAAAGCACAAGGAAAAGGAAGCAGAAAATGCCACATCAGCTTATAACAAAAACTGACCGTAAACCCAGGAAAGAGAGCCAAGGAACAAGGCTTATATATGTAAATAGGAAACTTAATGTTTAGAATAGAATAGAATAGAATAGAATAGAATAGAATAGAATAGAATAGAATAGAATAGAATAGAATAGAATAGAATAGAATAGAATAACAGAGTTGGAAGGGACCTTGGAGGTCTTCTAGTCCAACCCCCTGTTTAGGCAGGAAACCCTACACCACTTCAGACAAATGGTTATCCAACATCTTCTTAAAAACTTCCAGTGTTGGAGCATTCACAACTTCTGGAGGCAAGTTGTTCCACTGATTGATTATTCTAACTGTCAGGAAATTTCTCCTTGGTTCTAAGTTGCTTCTCTCCTTGATTAGTTTCTATCTGTTGCTTCTTGTCCTACCCTCAGGTGCTTTGGAGAATAGCTTGACTCCCTCTTCTTTGGGGCAGCCCCTGAGATATTGTCTCCCTAGTCCTTCTTTTCATCAAACTAGCCATGTCCAATTAGAAAAGGCAAGTTCCAGGAGATGGATAAGATTGCTTTTCTTCTTAAATAACTGTACAGTGAGGATTAATTCAGATCCAGGATCGTAAATCCTAAGAAGAGAATTACCATCTTTGTCTATTAAAATCAGCCTCCTCTCTCCAAGACTAATTTATTTGCTTTTTCCGATGAACATTAAGCTAGTAGGATTCTGTTCTGTTTCTTTACAGTGAAGGTCCTAGCAACAAGGACTAGGTGTTATACTGTCTCATATACTTTCAGCAAAAGAAAGCTTTGACTCGGGAGAGGCAGATTTACTGAAGGGTACCCAATGATGCAGCTTCTTTGGTGCCAAGAAATAAATTTGAATCCATGGATATCTACCATCACCATATATCATTCCTTTACACCGAATCTCAGAAGTACGCACTGGCTCCAACCAACTAACCAACCAACCAACAATATGAAAGTAACCTAATACAAATTGTATCTAATCCATAAAATCCATAGTGTACAGTAAACTCCCACACTCCAAACTGATGGCTATTTCAATTTCCAACCCAACCACTCATCCTTACAGGCTACATCCATCCTCCAGTTTGCTGGAGGCTTGGCTTCAAGGTGCAAACAAATTGCAAAAAAATCACCTACACCCACAAACTGTTTGTGAAAGAGGTGGCACCTGAAACCTGGCTGGGCAAGGGCAACAAAGTTGCTTTATTTGAAATATCTCCAGCTGAGTTTTGTATCTTTCAGCAAGATCAGCACCATTTTGGCCTATGAATTGCAAGGCAGTGGATAGGGGACTGTTTGGATTATCTTCTGCTACTTGCAATCTGAATCCATGTCTGCTTCTGGCTGTCGTAAGAGGCACATTTGCACAGTACAAATAATCTCTAACCTCTAGATAAATGGGTGGCCAAGCTTTACGACATGCAAATTAGTGAGATCATCAAAGTGTATAGTGTCAATTTTTCTTTTTTTCCCACCAAAATCCAGCAAGAAATCATGTAGCACTTTTGAAGAATTTGCCATCTGAATTCAGCTGCACAACTTTCTAAAGGACACAAAAAGAAGGTTTGGGGATGCTGCAAGTTGCCCCTCCTGAGAGATCATCAGATACAAATGCTTCCCACTTCCTTACAGAATGCGCCAGATGGTATTATATGCCTCTCTACCAGACTTTGCTATGCTCAGCAATCTAATGCTAGTTCCAAATGGACCAAAATGATCTAGATCAGCTACTCCTGGGATGCTGGCTTATAATTACCCAAAATCATGTTGGTTGGAGAGAACAGGAATTGTAACCCTCACTACCAGAATGTTTACCTTCACAGTAGGGTAGCTCTTTATTCCAAATTTATAACAGATGTTCTTATTGGAAAAATCAGCACAATCTATAGCTCCCAGCATCACACCAGGTCTCCAGTCTAGAAGGAAGAAAGACAAAAAAAATCATATTTTTCCAATATTTGAAAACATATAACTGAGTGTATGTAAGATGACTACATGGCCAGGAGCTGTTCCTTACTTTTTTTTGTTCTGTACAACATCCAAGAAGTATGACTGTTTATAAAGAGAGAGAGAGGAAAAAAAATAGTTTTTTTTCAACTTGCAGCCGAGATTTGCTGATCCTTCCTGACATCAAGGGAGATGCAAGCAGAAAAATCTCTGGCTATTAACTATTAACTCTAGCCTTTCTAATTGAGTAATTCATATTTTTGCAGTAAAGCTCGTAAAACTCTAGATGGCCCCCAAATCGTCTTGAATCCCAATCTAATTTAGACAAAAGGCTTGGATCTTGTTTAAGAAATTACCACTAACTTAGTCAGGGTGTAGTTTCCAATGGATTCTCAAATGAAAGGTACTATAAAAGCTTTTAATAAAAGGAAAAGGGTTTGCCTGGCTGAAACAGTTACAGCTGGTACAAAATGTAGCTGCAAAGACATGTTATGTGTCTTCTTCGGTTAGGGCATATGATGTCTCTGTTTCACAAGCTACATTGTTTGCCAGCACAGTTCAAGATGACCTATAAAGCCTTCATGGCACAAGACTGGGTTATTTTAGGGACTACCTCTTCAGAATCATTCCTACCCATCCCATCAGGTCCAGTAGTAAAAGCATTTTCTGGGTCCCATCTATTAGAGAATGCCATCTGGCAGGGCCCAGAATTAGAGCTTTTTTTTTTTTTTTTTTTGCTATGGGGCCTGCTGTTTGGAAGACACATCATTCCCACAAAGATTAGTTTGGCCCCAACATGGTTGGCCTTTTGCAATATCTTAAAAACATGATTCTATCACCAAGCCTTACTGATTGACCTATCAAACCGTTCATGGCAGAGTTACTTTAGGGACCACCTCTTTACAACCTCTCCTACTCGTCCCATTAGGTCCAGCAGTAAGATTTGACCTTTCAACTCCTAGGGAGGAGTTGAAAGGTCAACTGGAGCTGGAGCTCAGTGAACTCAAAGGATTTTGACATGAAAATTGAGAAATCACAAGAAAGCTCCAAGCCACAAACAGCAGGAACATACTAGGCTTTCCGTGAAATACTGTGGTTAGGAAGGAACAAAAAGGGCTACTTTGCAAAGGGAAAAGAGAGGAGATATATTGTTATGGAAACCAAACATTGCATTCAACAAGGATGTGGGAGGGTAAGGAAATGACAACTATACATCCATCACCACATAAATCATCAGACTCAACACACTTGCATCAGTTCTTATTTGCATGATGATGTCATGATGCATTTTGATGTCATTGTGGCTTTTTATGAAGGTTACTGGAGCCGCGCATCACTTTTTTTCAGATGAAAGAGAAAAGCCAAAATATGAAAGACCTGGCATTACATGAAATTAAACTGAAGTATTCTGATAAATTCCTCAACCTATTTCCCTTAAGCTCCATAAAAATCCAGAAATGGATGTGGGGTATACTAGAGTTCTCAGGACAGGAATGTGGACAAAGTCAATAGCACACACCAAGGGAAGCATAAAGTAGGTTTCTACTATGCCATCATGAAAAGTGGGGGGGGAACCTAATCCAAGATGTAATAAAGTGGAACAAAAGCCTTAATTGTAAGAGGCAACTGTGTTAATAGGGCTTTGGTCTTGATGCTATAATAACAATTCTGTCATATTCGTGCAGTGTTTGGTGTTTAGTTTTCTGGAAAGCTGCAGCTGAGTTTAAGCTTATCTAAGGTCAAGTAGAGAAACAGGGGATGGCCTTGAAGGAGGAATTCAGTAATGATTATGTGAGCATGAGCTAAGGCTGGATGGAGAGAAAGGCTTTTGTATATCCTACAACAATATAACAATAAAAAAAGAATTCCTGCTCAATTCTTGTATCTTGATCTACCTTGAAACACTGACAAGTAGACTGATGACAAAGACAGTCTTGGAAGTGCTTTAAGTTCATGAATATGTCTCAATGCTTCATGGCTGAACCAGACACCTTAGATGCAGAGGGTGTGGAGGAAATGGAAGCAGTGGTAGTGAGCTACATGCATAAGGGAGGGAGGTTCTAGTAGAAGGTATAGGAAATGACCTTGAAAGACAGGAGGAAGAATCACTACACGGAAACAGTCAGACAAATGGGGCTGAAGCCTGGAGCAGAAACTAATTTGAGAAAAGATCTCAAGACAAGCAAGCCCTACCTAGTTCAAATGAAGATGTATTTTTTGGGGAGGGGAGGGACATGTTCAGACTTGCAAGATTCTGCTACAATAACTATTATAATAAATAAATAATACAATCAATAATACAATTCTGACCTATATGGTATTGGTGTCTTAGTCTGGTCTACCTTGTAGATCTGACAGAGGCATAAAGGAACCATCTTTGGGGAAATTGTCTGAAATCAGCTATGAATGGAAGGATTCTTTGACACAAGGGAGAAACAAGAGGAGGAATTAACTTATGCTCATGCACAGAAAACAGAACAGAGATTACCACCTAGAGCAGGGTGCCTAGTAGTTGGCAAAGAAGCTGGCTCTAACTCTTGTGTAGAAACAGTCTTGTATATACATGTTAGTTGCAGCAGTAGTAAAATTGTGGCTATTTATGGTGGTCCCCCATGAATTCTATAATCTAAAAGAAAAGTCTCTCATAATTGTCTTGGAAGCTGATAAGTTTTAGTGTCCAAAAAAATTGAGGTAAAATAGTGAGAAAGCCCTGAAAAGAGACTAAAGGTAATTCTCAACTTACAACAGGTCATTTAGTGACCATTCAAAGTTACAACATCACTGAAAAAATGACATATGACCATTTTTCACAATGACGACCATTGCAGGATCCCCAGGGTCATGTGATCAAAACTCAGCTGCTTGGCAACTGATTCATATTTATGATGATTGCAGTATCCCGGGATCATGCCCTTTTGCGGCCTTCTGAAGTGTTACTAATTGAACAACTGCAATGATTCACTTACTCAAAACTCTGGCAAGAAAGGTCATAAAATGCGGCAAAATTCACTTAACCAACATCTCACTTAGCAACATACATTTTGGGCTTGACTGTGGTCGTAAACTGAGGGCTACCTGTACAGGGTCAGTCCTCTAGATAAGGGAACAATCTGTTCTAAATGGCAGTGGACATAACCCAGAGGCAGGCTGGCCTCAACAGATGCAGATATAACTGATTGAGCAAAAGATCGTGGCCTTTGCCATGATGCCATGATGGCCATGAAACTCAAACATGAGGTCTGCGTCAAATTACCATATTCCAGAAGTGTCTTGATAATGAGTGACATCTCTCAGCCAGTAAAGCCATTATCAGTACAGGATGACTACCTCTAGCAAAGAGACTCTTTATCCTCTGTAAATGAAGATAATACAAAGGATTCCAAGGTCTTGGGACCCCGTTGCATGAAGAACTGATTAACACCAGGCATGTGATAAAAGGCCTTCTGTTAAAGCCACCTAAAATAAAGTCACACTTCTTGAGGGGGGCTTGGGATCGTATTTCAGTTTAAAATGATGTGTTTTCCTCACACGATGAACTGCACTGCCTAAACTCAAGTCAACCTGCTAGTTGTAGCTTTTAGCTTGATCCAAATTCATCTGAAAAGCCATCTTGCTCTTTCAGATGTATTTAATCAGAAAAGCAAGCATATGTTCTTATCCCAAAAGGCCATTGTTAGGGATTTTTTTGCATAATATGGAAGATGGGAATGAGGATATGAAGGCAGGAATATAGAGTGGCAAAGATGGCTCAGAGTTCTGATTATGAATAGTCCAAACACATCTAAAAAGCATCCGGTGGAGGAAAGTTGGACTATGAGATTTAAGTCCCAAAATTAGCATATAGAATGTGATAAAGGATACAGATAACTCAGCCTAAAGATCAAAAAGCCGCCAATAACTATTTTCTACAGAACGTATCCCTGTTTTCCCCTTTTGCCACCGATGCAGCAGGATCTTAGCAAAATCCTTTCATCTCCTCTTCCTCATGTGCAAAATTTCAGTAATCAGAACACTTAAACTTCTCCCGGTTTAAAAGGATTTCTCTGCTCTCTTTTGCTTCCTGAGAGGTTAAATATTCTTTCTAGAACCAAGACTACAAATCTGCTCTGTGTCTATAGAAATGAAGCAGCATACTGGGAGTCCTCGACTTACAACCGTTCATTTAGTGACCGTTTAAAGTTACAACAACACTGAAAAAATGATTTATGACCGTTTTTCACACTCACAACTGCTGCAGCATCCCCATGGTCACCTGATGAAAATTCAGACACTTGGCAACTGACTCATATTTATGACGGCTGCAGTATCCCAGAGTCATGTGGTCATCTTTTGCGACCTTCTTACAAGCAAAGTTGAATGGGGAAGCCAGATTCACTTAATAACTGTGTTACTAATTGAACAACTTTGGTGAATCACTTAACAAGAAAGGCCATATCAACAAAAAAGGTTGTGTCAAGAAAGGTCGCAAAATTGGACAAAACTCACTTAACAAATATCTCGCTTAGCAACATAAATTCTGGGCACAGTTGTGATCGTAAATCGAGGACTAGCTGTATAAGCTGAAGAAACAGAGAAGCAAGACAATGGGTAGGAGGGAAATCAGGCAAACACAATTTCTAGAGTAGCTGCTCTGCTCTGTGTCTTGGAGTTGGGGAAGGGAGGGCAAGGGATGCTATTGTTTGAATATAAAATACAGAATTTTATGCTTATATGGAACATTTGCAAACTCCACACTCACCATGTGGAAGGATTTACAACTCTGTGAGAAAGACCTAAGCTAACCGTTTTCTTCAGGTATTTGTCTTCCCTTGTCGACTGCCACACCCATCATTGTAATTTTGTATGGCATTGGTTGGGAAATATGGAACCTACAATCCAACAATGAAGAATGCCAAGACAAATGAATGCTGGCTTAGGTACTAATGACTTCCTGATTTCTAGGCACAAAGCAATAATTGTTCCATATGGGGGAGGTGGGGGGAACAATTTAACTTCCATGGGAAGGTTTAAGAAAATGTCATTCTGTCTAGTGAACCATTTGAAAGACATTTTGGAAGAAATCTTGCAGCAAGATAATCTATGGATTTAGGACCCTATTTTTCCTGGATCATAAGCAAAAGCAAAAGCTGCAGAGTCATTTCGTTCTCCCACACAAAAGTTTCCTGCTCACATAAATTATAATTATTTATATTATATAACACATTGTGGGGCAATTTGAAATAATTGTTCAGAATAACACTGGGCTAATGATTTGGTTTAGTGCATTGTATTGCTTCTTATATTATGATTTGTTCTCAGGGAGTTCTTTTTTCATTTTCATAAAAACCCTACAAGGTAAGTTAGATAGAAAGAAATTCCCTGGTGCAAAGTAAGCTACAGAACTCCATAGTGGTAGCTGTTGAGGGCAGCTCCTGGCTTCCTCAGCATTTTGTCTTCTGCAGCATGCAGGTTACCTTGCATGCAGTACAGATAGTCCTTAATTTACAACAGTTCATTTAGTGACTGTTCAAAGTCACAACGGCATTGAAAAAGGGACTTATGACCGTTTTTCACCCTTATGACCATTGCTGCATCCCCATAGTTATGTGATCAAAATTTGGATGCCTGGAACTAGCTCGTATTTATGACGGTTGCAGTATCCTGGGGTCATGTGATCCTCTTTTGGGACCTTCTGACAAGCAAAGTCAATGGGGAAGCCATTGCGTTGTTAACTTAAAAAACTGCAGTGGTTCCTGTGGCAAGAAAAGTCAGAAAATGGGCAAACGTGTCACTTAGCAACATAAATTTTGGGCTCAATTGTGGTAGTAAGTCAAGGACTACCTGTATGATGTGACCAGTATTACGGACCATCATCAGACCAGATCTTCCGTAATATTGACAGCCAACACAAAGCTTCAGCATTAGGCACGATAGCCAGTCTGGTTTTGTGATTAAGGCACCAGCTTACAAACTGGAAGACTATGAGTTCTAGTCCTGCCTTACAACAAAGCCAGCTGGGTGAGCTTGGGCCAGTCACTCTCTCCCAGCCTTAGGAAACTGGTGAAAAATCTTGCCAGGAAAACCGCAGGGACCAGGTCAAGAGCCCTGGTAGCTCAGCAGACTAAAAGCATTGTGATTAACACCAGCTGTCTGCAATTACTGTAAGTTCGAATCTCACCAGGCTCAAGGTTGACTCAGCCTTCCATCCTTTCTAAGATAGGTTAAATGAGGACCCAGTTTGTGAGGGCAATAAGCTGACTTTGTATAAATATTCAAAAGTATGAAGGCTATTGCTTAACGCATTGTAAGCCGCCCTGAGTCTCCGGAGAAGGGCGGCATATAAATCAAATAAAAAAAAAGAGGTCATCAAGAGTCAAAAATTGTCTTGAAGGAACAAAAAAAATTGATATAACTACCCTTCAGAGCAACACATTTTGCTTGCTGAGTTTGAGTTTTAAACTTCCACTGCAAATGTCTTCAAATGCCTTGCCTTAGAGAGCTCTCATTGCTCAGCAGACAAATCAGGCCATCTACGGCCTATGCTTGGGGAAGAGACACTCAACCAGCAAGCTGTTTTTTGAACAAATGTTCTGTATTAATTATTTTTATTTTCACATGAAATGCACATAAGAGAGACTTGGCAAGCTACTCTTTCCGTTGCCGCTGCATAGATTTTGCCTTAAAAATGTTTTGCCATCGTCAACTTTTGCCAGAGTGGAATATTTCCAGCTCCTACTTATGAGGCATCCCAAACAGTGAAGAAATTCTCAAATGGACTCTTTTAAAACAAAAACAAGGAAACTGTCTCCACTGTTAGGGATGAAACGGGATCAGAAAGAAAACAAAATTGTGACTACAAGCAAAAATAGTGTGTGGTGTAGAACGTGACTACTTCAAGAGCCAAGAATTTCCTGAACATAGCCAAGGAATGAGTTTAAGATGTTAAATCAGAATCTTGACGGTCCTGTTGCTGGCAAGGAAAATCCTTTAAAGGAAGGCAATTGAATATACATGTTCAATTTTACTTTTCAATGTATGTCTCATTTATTTCCTCTCCCAAGCTAGTATTCTTTCCAAAAGTGCAGAAGACACAGATTTATATGCACAACTTTTTTTTAATGTTATCTAAAAGTTGTTTAGATCACTTGAGTTTGCTATAGTAGTGAGATCTAAACCTCATCTAACAGGGATGATATACTGTGCTACAGTATATCAGATTCCATGAGTGTTTCCTCTCCAGAGGTTAATGTCAGATCAAAAAACATATAAAAAAAGAAATATGTTTATTCTTTAATCACCCTGGCTCCAAAAACATGTGATGCTTTTTTCCATACATTTGTTTCATTTCTGTTTTCATCCCAGGCATATTGTATCATTATAGCCTCTTACAGCTGCACATAGCAGCATATTCCAGAGAGTAAGTACAGTATCACATGGGGGAAAAAAAAGCTTTCTTCCTCATTTCCACCACAAAACATACTTGCTATACTTTGGCAGTAATGTGGCACACTTACATTTGGGCAATTTTCCACTCTACCTGTGGAGCTGAGAGTTCTAAACAAAGATGCATCCTAAATATAGCAATATATTTATATATACTCTCTAGCAATCCCTCCTCAGTTTTGGAACTAAAAGAAAATCTGGCTAGCAGCTCAAATAAGTTAGTGTTTTAGACAGACAGGGATAGGAACTGGACTTTATCCTGGAGGCCAACAATTTTTTATAGCAAGGAACCACACTTTTTTTTCTTAACCCATTTAGTTTAGACTCTCCGTTTTATCTATATAAGCAAGAAAAAATGTGGTACTGAAACTCAGGAATTTGCTATGGACCAAACTTGTACACCCCAGGTTGAAACTGAATCGAATGCTGGCTTCTGTGACAAATGGACATGCCAGAAGCATTTATGAAGTATATGAATGACTTGGCTAATGTTGGTTTTACAGCAGCACATTATAAACCTGTCCAAATTCCCCAGCCATTTTCAGGTTTAATCTTATAATCTGGTTTGAGCATTAATATTCAGATCTACTTCTTCAGCACAATGGAGGACACAGTTCACAACAGAAACGGCCTAAACCCTTATAGCAAAAGGAAAGAGACATTTATTATCAGACCTTATTATCAACAGTCATAAGTGCTGTTGGGTCAGGTGAGGTGGCTGAGGCTTCCCAGGGCAGTTGCAGTTTTGTGCTGTGCTATAGCACTCTCCCAATTCAGGCGCAGCCTGTACCAGGTCTCCTGAGCCTCCCACATCCTCCTGTGACACCTCCATATTCCTTATTTGTGGCTCCCTCTGCTTAACAATCTGTGATCCTCAATTAATGATGGCAAGCAGGAGTGCCAGGATTGAGGCTGCTAAGTGCTGTGGTCATGTGATGTCTCACTTACCGACCAAAATTCCACTTTCAGTTATGGTTGTAAATTGGGGACTGTAGCTAGCAAAAGAATTCAGACTGTCCTATCTACAGTGATAACTTAGCAAAATAAATCTCCGTGTTTTGGGGAGATAATTTTGACATGGACATGCCCAAAGTAATAATATAGAAATAAAGATAATAATAAAACAAGGAAGAGCAAGGAAACACTGGAAATAATATATCAGCAAATAACAGCCATAACCAAGAAGATCAACAGATACTAGGCTTAAATAGCAAATTATAGACTCTCTAATTTTAATCCAATCAAAAATGTTTCTACCAATCCATCAATGGAAAGACTGCAGTAAATCAGTCAACACCTGATAAAGAAGAAACAGTGCCATTCTGGGTGCAGATATGGACAACCTAAAGAAATATTCCAAGAACATACCTTGGCTAAAAGAGATAGGTAAGTAAAAAAAGAAAGTGAAATGAAATAATTTATAGTAACAACAGAAATGAGCAAGGAATATTAGGAATTGGTTAGTACCAGGTGAAGAATTGCTGGGTTTTGGCTGAAACATCTGACTGGTCTACACCCACTCATTGTGAAGCATTTAATAACAGACTGCAAGGAGGTAAAATTGAAGAGTGGTTTAACATCTGGCAAAACCAGATAATCTGATAATGACAAATCTAGCAAAGGACACCCAGGCAACTACAGACCAATTACCTGTTCACCAACAACTTTCAAATTGCTAACTGGTGTGTTAGCTGATGCAGTTCAGCAGCATTTGCTTGAAACAATCTCTTTCCACCTGAGCAAAAAGGAAACAGCTGAAAGAGCCAAGGAACAAATGACCAGCTCCTAACTGACAAGGTGATTTTGGAAAACTGCAAGAGAAGGGAAAACCAACCTAAATGTAGCATGGATTGACTACAAGAAGGCATTCAACTCCCTGGCACGTGACTGGATAATCAAGTGCCTAGAAATAACTGGAATCAGTTGAAACATCAGAAGCTTTGTGCAAAATCTGATAGTACAATAGAAGCCTCAGGTGATGGTCAAAGATGATAAACAGAGAGGTTAATAGCAAGACAGGAAACTTTCAAGGAGATTCACTATCACCACTACTGCTTGTCATTGCAGTGATTCCTTTATCAACAATACTGAATAACTCAGGCCATGGCTATCAAATATCAAAAATATCTGCTAGGTTATCTCACTTCCTTTACATGGATTAACTGAAGCCGTAGGAAAAACACCATCTGAAAAAGAATCACTGCTCAACCCTGTCCATATATACCAGTCAAGATGTTGCAATGGAGTTTGGATTGAACAAATGTGCCATGTTCACCATTGAACAGGGGGAAATAGTGAAAACTGAAGGAATGAAGATGCCATGTGGAAATAAAATCAAAAATAAGGACGAAGGCAGTCACTACAAATACCTGGGCATCCTTCAAGCTGACAACATCAAGCACACTGAAGTCAAGAAAAAAGTCAGAAATGAATACATCAAGAGAGTGAAGTGGATCTTAAAAGTCCAACCTCAGCGTACTTTACCATCAAGGCAATTAACACCTGGGCAATTCCAATCATTAGATACACAGCTATGATATGGCTTGGACTTAAGTAGAACTTCCTATCCCTTGATAGGAAGACTAGAAAAATAATGAAAATAAATCATGCCTTTCATTCTCACAGTGATGCTGACAGACTCTACTTACCAAGGAATAGAATGTTGCAAGTACATCGGACAAAAATGGGCATTGGTAGAGTAGCTGAAGGACAGTGAAGCAGATGCACAAAAGCTAATATACCAGGAAGGCTGACTTGAGTACTAGAGAGGCTAAACTTTCCTACAAGAAAAACCAAATGAAGAATAGAAAAGAGACATGGGAAAACATGTCCTACATGCCCAGTACTTTAAAAAATAGCAGCAGATAATAATGAGACTAAGAGCAGGAAAGTTGAAGAGACAGACAGACTAATTCTGGCTGCATAAGGTCAAGGCTTAAGAACAAATGGATACAAAGCCAGAATTAAGACAATAACAAAGAGAAAGTGCCATCTTTGAAAGAAGTTGAAGCAATAGTGGACTTGCTGATTAAACTGCTGCAAGAAGATTGCATAGACTGATTACAAACAACAGCATGAAAAAGTAGCAACAATGGTGTACTGGAAGATCTACAAGAAATACCCTTTACAATAGAGAAAGTCCCAGAAAATGAATCTGGTAAAGTGCTCTGGAACTTTAGAATTTAAATAGCCATATTATACCACAGACTTAACAATTATCAGTAAGAAAGTGTAGACAGTGGACATGGCAATACCTGGAGATAGCAGAAAAGAAGAGGAAAAAATGTGGGGGAGGGAATACAAAATATAAGGATTTGCAAATAGAAGTAGAATGATTGCAGCAAAAGAAAACTCAGTGGGTTGTTACCAATAGTAACAAGGCACTGAAATATCACCATCAGTCAATTGCAAAAGATAGCTTTACTTAGAACAGCTTACATCCTGCAACAATACCTTTAATGGCATCAAACGTTACCATCAACATGGGAAGGATTCAATAGGTGGATAAAAATGCCAAATCCAGTTTGAGCATCAGGCTGACTGTGCAATGAACCATAAAACAGGGAAAAAGAGAAGGAGAAGAAACCAGGAAGAAAAAGGGGAAAATGAATGGGAACATTCATGATCAAGCGGATTTCTAAGTTTCCAACTTAGAATTCTTGCTCAAGAAGCAGAATCTATTAACATAAGAACAAAACAAATACTTTAATAAATTAAATTAGACAGCAGTTTAAACATTAGACAATCCTCTGCCATATTCACGTTGCAGACCTTGGAACAAAAATATAATGGTTTTGTTTTGATTACACTTCCAGTATACTCTTGAACCTTACTGTCAATAGAATCTATTGACCTAGTATAGACTTCCAAGAGGTTATCTTATTTGCCTGAAAAAAATGAGGGTTTTCCCCCAGCTTTTGCCTGGGAGGAGATTGTCAGGTTTAGTTCAAGAATGATGTAAAACAATCCAGCCAAAGTTCAGTTCCTTATTTACTCATACCACATAGACAGAACCTTGCCAGAGTAAATTTATACTACTCTAACCCAAAGGATATATTTTGGGACTCTAGAGAGTGGCTATCCCAAATCCCTTCCTCTTCCCCCTGATCCAAATCCGGATTGTCTTGGCTCTTGTCATGTCCCATTCTTAGAATGTACTTCCTCCTTCCTGAGAATCTATAGTCTATCACAGAGATCTTGTATTTGCTGAGCAAATCCTTGAGCAAATAATAAATAAAAGAATTAAAGGGTCAACAACTGCAAGCAGGGTTGCTTAAAAGAGTTCTACTGTAGTGCCTTTAATATACCAGTATTATCCTGGAGTTGATTTCTTCCTTGGAAGTGACCTCTTACTTGCAAAACATCACCTGTTTCTTTTCTTCCCCATTCAATTACACATTCCCCTTAACCTCTCCTTATTCAGTTTTCTTCCCACTTTTCTATTTCCTTCTCCTCTCAGTGCAGGTACAACTTCGCCTCACCCCAACTTGATTTCTTCCCTTTTTTGTTGTTTCTCTGTTATGGATAATGCGTGTGTGTGTGTGTGCGCGCGCGCGCACACACACACACACACACACGCAGAGGCACAACCACTTGTATGATAATGGGGAAAATGGGAGTAAACTTTAAACTGGTACAGAATGAAGCTGCACAGGTTGTAAATAGTATTGGCTATTTAGCACACACAATATTATTGGTTTAGTTTGGTTGCCAGTGTCTTTTCAAATGCAATTCAAGGTGATGATTGGAAATTTGAAAGCCCTCCATGGCTTGGGAGCAGGTTACCTAAAGGATGCCTTTTTCCAACAGTTGGTTTCTGGTTCAATCTGATCTGGTAGGATGGGCATATTCCAGGTCCTGTCAACCGAGGAATATAGCCCCTGATGAGTAACCAGAGTATCTTTTCTGCTGTAGCACTTATTCTTATGGCTCCGACCCTGTTGGCCTTTCAGAAGGTCTTGAAGTCCTGGCTATGTATCCAGGTCTGGGGTCCTGAGTCTGTGAAGGGCCCAGTTCCTGATTATGCTGACACAAACAGATTACACTATTTCTTGCCTGTTATTTGAATTTAATTTTTTCCTGTATTGTGCTTTGTTTATATGATTGTTCACTGTCCAGAGTTTGAGATGGGCAGCTATACATATTGAATAAATGAATAAAAATACAGTATATATTGTACAGAATTTATATTTTCATTGCAAAGATGTTTAGAAAAATAGCATCTTCACAGCATCGCATATCTAATGCCAAAGTGATTTAAAGCCTATCGTTATTTATGTCATGCTTGCCCAAAAAGTATCGGTTGATATTGGAAGATGCTATTGAACAGAAGTTCTCAACCATTTTTTGCTCATGACCTCCTTTTGAACCCCATTTACTTCTGTGACTCTCCCTCTGCAGACTCTCTCCATCTACACTAGACAGCAATCAAACAAGGCTTCCCCAAAGTGGTCAATGGTGGCCCCCAAGAGTCAATTCGACTATCCATAATTGTTTTTGTTATGGTTGGTTGAACAGTTTATATTGGCTTTGGTGCTTTTATTCATCCATCAAGTCCTTCCCCAAGGCCTGGGATAGGCAGAAGGTGTTGTTTAATGGTGCTAAAGGTATCCTTGCAAGATGTAAGCTCCTCAAGGTGAACCTGCCTTTGCAACTGACTGATGGTAATTTTGTCAATGCCAGTGGTGTAGAAGTGGTGCTCCAGTTGCTTTGGGATTGTTATTGTGATTATAACAATAGTACTGTGAATTAAAATACTATTTTTAAATTATTTTCCTGTAATAAATGTTTGGGAGTTGATGAACAAGGTGAAACTTCATAAAGGGGTCAATGAGCTCAAGAGTTTGGAGATCATTGGGTTTTAAACTGTATCATGTATATATTGTGGCTCCCTAGAAACACGGCATGGCCCTCTGGCTGAGAACCACTGTTAAATATCATAGTAGTGAAGGAGAGCCTGGCCAGACTTCAGAGTTGACTGGCCAGTAACAGGGTCTTTGGACCCAGGGGTTGTACTGCGAGTACACCAGAGGGTTTTCCACCCCACTAAAGGACACCCGGACCAAGCCCCTTATATCGATGTCTGGCTTAATTTGGTACAACACCGCCCCCCCCCGTGGCTACAAAAGTGCAAAGCCACAAGGTGCAGGCTATTAGTTTCACGCACCTTGCCACTCAAAAAGGGGAAGGCCCCATAGCTGACCGAACTCGTTCAAAGAATGCCGGACTGAGAGAGGAAGCTGATCCGTCTAAAGACGGCGTGGCATTCCTGAACCCCCTCAGAAGGGTGGATCAGTCCGTGGTTGAGCCAAACAGAGAACCAGTGATTGTCTCTGTGTTTCAGCACGTCCCTTTTACTTCATCGGACCTTTTAAACTGGAAAATGCATTATGGTCCGTTTAGTGACAAACCACCAGAGGTCACTGATTTGATTAAAACTATTGTAGATACCCATAATCCTACTTGGCGGGATCTACGACAATTGATGGGTACCATCTTTAATCCAGAGGAGAGGGAAAAGATTCGGAATGCAGCTCTTAAAAAAAATTTTAAAGGGAACTATGCCAACCCAGGATATGACTTTTGATCGCTGGGTGGCTAGGGATTTCCCCTCCGAAGATCCAAGATGGGACCCCTATAAGATAGGGGACCTCAGGTCCCCTTGTTGTGCAGGCAATCCAGGCGGCGGGGAAACCCACCACCAACATGTCAAAGCCTTCTTTGGTGATCCAAGGTGCCGAAGAAGCCCCAGAAGCCTTCTATGCCCGGCTGTTAGATGCTTACCGCATGTACACTCCCATTGACCCCACACAACCTGAAAATGCTCGCATGTTGGCAATGGCCTTCATTTCTCAATCCGCCCCTGACATACGGCGAAAATTACAGAAGTTGGAGGGAGCTCTTGGGAAGTCGATGAGTGAGCTGATGGAGGTTGCAAGGAAGGTTTTTGCTAACAGGGATAAGATTGAGGAAAAGAAATAGGAGCAGAAAATGCATAAGAAAGCAGAACTGCTCGCTGCTGCCTGCGGCCCGGGATGGGCCACGAATGGGCGGAGGCTCAAGGGGCCAGGGGTCAGGGGGACCCCTGGGGCGGAATCGGGGCCAGGGTCCAGGGGGACCCCTGGGGCGGAATCGGGGCCAGGGGTCAGGGGGACCCCTGGCACCAAACCAGTGTGCCATATGTAAAAGGACTGGCCACTGGAAGGGAGAATGCCCCGACAGGGAAACGGCACGTGTCAATGAAGGGAACCAGGGAGGCTTTGCCAGAAAAGACCACTGTGGACGAGGCAGACCCTTTCAAGAGAGGGGACGTGGGACGTTTAACGCCCCCCTCATTGGTCTAGCCGAAGTCGAGGAATGGGAGTGAAACAGACCGGGTT
This sequence comes from Arizona elegans, assembly GCA_022577455.1. Taxonomy (NCBI): domain Eukaryota; kingdom Metazoa; phylum Chordata; class Lepidosauria; order Squamata; family Colubridae; genus Arizona; species Arizona elegans. Next base: position 102,713,927 of record JAKOOJ010000002.1, on the reverse strand, counting down.
CAGCCCGCCTCCCAGAACCTATGGTCAGATTAAATGTTGGAGGCAAGCCTATATCCTTCCTAGTTGACACAGGGGCCACCCGATCCGTCATAACCAAACCCTTGGCTAAGCCCTCCCCGCATACCATCACGGTCCAGGGGGCCACAGGCCAACCAATTCAACGCCCTTTCCTCAATCCCCTAATTTGTCACACTGGGGGTAAAACAATAACCCATCAATTTGTGTATATGCCTGAGTGCCCCCTTCCTCTCTATACATTTTGGATCTTTAAAAATAGGCCAGCGCCTGCTGGGAGATCTAAAATAGATGGAGAAGTGTTTGGATCTTTAAAAATAGGCCAGCGTCGGCTGGGAGATCCAAGCTAGAAAGAGCTAGACAGAATGTCCCTTTTCTGTGGGCAGAGGACAACCCCCCCCCCAGTTTTGCTAGCTATCAGACGCCCATTGTTGTCGAGGAGCTCCCTGCCAAAACTCCAGTTCGCCTTCGTCAGCGGGCCTACCCTAGGCACATTATGCAAGCTATTCAGGAAGTCATTGATCTCTATCTGGCTCATGACATTCTGGTCCCTACTGAGTCGGCCTGGAACACCCCTATTTTGTCTATTCCAAAGGGGGATGGCTGCTTCCGCCCGGTTCAGAATCTAAAACCAGTTAATTGCGCAACCGTGACTATCCATCCTTTGGTCCCAAACCCTTACGTAATTCTGGGATTAATTCCCCAGACTGCGTCATGGTTTTCGGTCATTGACCTCAAGGATGCATTCTTTACCATCCCTGTCCATAAACAGAGCCAGCACCTCTTTGCTTTCGAATGGGAAAATCCGGCTACTGGTCGCAAACAGCAGTATACTTGGACCAGGCTATCTCAAGGTTTTAAGAACTCTCCCACTCTGTTTGGTAATGCCCTTGCGGCTGATTTGGATGCCCTACGCCTTCCTGGGCCAGATGTCCTTTTACAGTATGTTGATGACCTGTTGGTCACCGGCCAGTCAAAGGACATCTGCTGGCAAAACACTTATGACCTATTGCACCTTTTACAACGCTTGGGCTACAAGGCTTCTCGGAAAAAGGCACAATTGGTTTTGCAAAAGGTCAGATACTTAGGCTATGATATTGAGCCTGGGAAACGCACCTTGGGTCATGAAAGAAGAGAAGCCATCTGCCGCCTCCCCACCCCTCGGACCAAGAAGGATCTCCGGGGGTTTCTGGGGGCTGCTGGGTTTTGCCATATTTGGATTCCCAACTTTAGCCTCCTTGCAAAACCCCTATATGAGGCAACCAGAGGCCGTGACCGTGAGCCGCTCCTCTGGCAAAAAAGAGGAACAGAAAAGTTTCTCAAGTTTAAAACATGCTCTGATGCAGGCCCCTAGTTTAGGTTTGCCGGACTTGGACAAACCTTTTCAGTTATTTGTTGATACTAAACAGAATGTTGCTGTTGGGGTTCTAACCCAAAGGTTGGGCACCTGGCATCGCCCTGTGGCCTATCTTTCCAAGCAGTTGGACCCTGTTGCAAGGGGTTGGCCTGCTTGTCTGAAGGCTGTTGCTGGCACTGCTCTTCTTACTCAGGAAGCTAGCAAACTAACCTTTGGACAAGAACTTGAAATTCAAACCCCTCATGCCCTGAAGGCTGTCTTGGAAACAAAAGGCCATTTGTGGTTAACCAATCCCCGAATGCTTAAATACCAAGGCTTAATAACCCACAACCCCATGATTGTTTTAAAGCAATCCACTTCCTTGAATCCTGCAACTCTCCTCCCTGAGCCCGATCTTGACACCACCCATGATTGCATTCAAACTATTGAGGAAACATATGCTAGCCGCCCTGATATGTCAGATGTCCCACTTCCTCATCCTGATCACACACTTTTCACTGATGGCATTAGTTTTCTCCAGGATGGAGTTCGCAAGGCTGGATATGCTGTCGTCAATTTGACAGATGTCTGGGAAGCCGAGCCCCTCCCTCCTGGGACTAGTGCACAGTTGGCGGAACTTCATGCTTTGACTAGGGCCCTTGAACTCTCTAAGAATCTGAAGGTTAACATTTACACTGATTCGAAGTATGCTTTTTTTGACTGTCCAGGTACATGGGGCATTGTATAAAGAAAGAGGACTCATTACAGCAGGGGGAAAGGACATCAAGTATGGTCCTCAGATCCTCCGCCTGCTGGACAGTGTCTGGGCCCCTCACAAGGTGGCCGTTATGCACTATAAAGGGCATCAGAAATCACCGTCAGACACACTACTGGGTAACCATAGGGCTGACCAGGAGGCCCGCCTTGCTGCTTTCAAACCTTTCAAACTGCGGGCCCACTGTCTCACCTTATGGAACCCCCCGACACCATTCAGCCACACTACAGCACACTTGAAATTGCCCAAGCCCATGAACTTGACTCTTCCAAACAGGGGGGCTGGTGGGTCCTACCGGATTCTCGCGTTTTCCTCCCGGGCAACCTGGCTTGGGATGTGGTCACACAAGTTCACCAACAGTTGCACCTAGGCAAGACTGCCTTGGCACATGCTTTGCTACGTGAACTGTATATCAACAAGGTCCACAGCATTGCTGCCAACGTCTGCTCCAGGTGCCACACTTGTGCAGCCAACAACCCTAGGACTGGACCCCAGCCTCCGCAGGGGCACCAGCCTAGAGGAGATTTTCCTTTTGACTCACTTATGATTGATTTTACCGATATGCCCCGCTCTGATTCATACTCTGCTCTGCTTGTCATTATCTGTACTTACTCGGGTTGGCCAGAATGCATTCCCACTCACACCAAGAGGGCCTCTGAGGTCACTAAGGCCCTCTTGCAGCTAATCATTCCTCATTATGGCCTACCCTCTAGAATCTCGTCCGATAATGGCCCTGAGTTTAATCACAAGGCTACACAAAAAAAAAATTTTCTACTATGCTGGGCATCCACTGGCGCCTTCATTGTGCTTTTCACGCTAGCAGCGGTTCTTTTGTAGAAAGGGTTAATAGGTCTATCAAGGATAAACTGGCAAAGATTTGTCAGGAAACGCACTTAAAGTGGCCAGATGCTCTGCCGATGGCTCTATTTGCTGTGCGTTGCACTCCTCGCAAAGATTTGCTTGTTTCCCCTTTTGAATTACTTTATGGGAGAATCCCCAACTTAGTCCGGCCCACTGTTTCTTCCGTCGCGCAGGTGGGGGACGCTATTAAGCTTAAACAGCTCCAATCGCTTAATCAAATGGTCCATAAATTACAGGATTATGTCTTGTCTTCCCGTCCTCACTTGGTAGTAACCCCCACCCATAACATTTCACCGGGACAGGAGGTGTGGGTTAAGGAGTGGAAACGGGAACCCCTTTGTCCTAAATGGAGGGGTCCTTTCTCTGTAATTATGACTTCTCCGCTTGCTATTAAAAGTTGCTGAAATTAAGCCTTGAATCCATTGGTCACGAGTCAAGGTTGCCGTGCCATCCACCTGGCTAGTGAAACCCCATCCAGCGCAGCCTTTGCGTCTTACCTTTCGTCGAGGGCGGTCCTCACCTCAGGCTACCCCTTCTGGTGACACCCCGGAAGCTGTCCCTCTACGAACGGGAGCCGAAGTTGGAACCCTTGCTAAGTCACACCGGAAGCTGACTTTCTACGCACGGGGGAAGATTGGATGAAGAAGGCCTCTTTTCTTTGCATTGAGTATTTATCTTCTTCTGCTAATGTGTTGGTTTTGCTCATGTAAGTGTGGATGCTGCTGCTGTGCACATTGTATTGACTGTGTTCTTTGTATACATTGTGTTACCGCGTGTGATGTAGTAATCATAGAGGAAGTATTATCTCGTTACCTTGTAAGTTGTCTAGATAAACCCTCCTATTATACTCTCAAGCTTAGCCCCACCATGCAGGCTGCACTGCTGGATGCCGAAAGAGCTAAACTAAGAGAACAGACAGCAGATAAGTATGCCTATAAGATATGGAAGTGGACTGAACATGGTTGGAAGGTTTGGATCTGAGTGGATGTGGATGAGCCTGCTGTTGATAAGGGTTCAAAGCAATTTGGTATGTGTTCGTTACACCCTGCGCTCTGGGAGGGAGGTCCCCTCTTCATAACCCTGATGGATGCTGCTCAGCATGGTTGTTGTTCTTTTGTTTGTTGGTATTGTCATTAACGCTCTTTATCTCTATTGCGTTCTGCTGGGAACAGGGGGGAAGAGGAGCTTGGCAGAATCGCCTTGCTTTAGATTGTTTGTTAGCTAAAGAGGGATGTGTGTGTGGCAAGCTCAATCTCACTAATTGGCACATGTCCCTGTTCAGACATGGAGAGGCTTCAACCTAGCAGATGCCTTCTCGGGATGGTTCCCGAAACTGCCTGGTATACAAGCTATCGTTGCTCTCATTGGCCTCATTGCAGCTGGATGTGTTATTTTGCCTTGCATTCTCCCTATCTTTATTCGCACAATCACCAGCACTCTATCTTTATTGGTTGAGAAGAAAGCTACCGCCCAAGCTATGGCCTGGTGGGAATATCAGAAACTTGTGGATATGGAAGAAGATAACCCCATATGTGAAACTTCGCAGTAATTGCATTACTTGGCTAAGTCTCATCAGGGGGGAATGAAGGAGAGCCCCCTCAACCAAATGGTATATAACCTCATTTATACTGTACATTGCACTCTTATATAAAAGATATAATCATAAGGCCCTTTCTCCTACATCTGTACGTCTAAAAGGGAACTTGGCATTTGTAATCTTCTGCTGTAACCGTTGTAACCACAAGATGTACCAAGTTGTATGTCCTATGTATCACAAAACTATGAACTTCTGCTTTTGTACTTTTCCAGTGAATCTCCCTTAGAATTACCTATCTGTATGCACAATGTATTATCCATAAGCGGAACTGAATATGCTATGTCACTGTCAAATCTCAAGAACCTATAAAAGTCTGCCTTAGGGCGTGGTTCGGGGCTCAGTCCTTGGCAGGTGACTGCACTGAGCCTATTGCTAGCAATACTCAATAAACCTGTTTTCTCTGGATCTCCGTGGTCTTGTCTCCTGACTTATTTACAGGTACTGATTGGGATTAGTAAATCCCGCTTCAGTAGGGAATGACATCTGATGGGGAGGTGCAATTGAGAGAGTATGGCTGTCTTCTTAGGTGCAATCTATCACTAAATACTATTCTTCATTCTCTTTAGGTGCCCCATTAAAGAAAAAGAGAGAAGCAGGCAGGAGATGCCTGACTAGGTGAGCCACTGAGCCTGACTGAGTGGCTAAGACACTGAGCTTGTTGATTAGAAAGGTTGGCAGTTTGGGCGGTTCGAATCTCTAGTACAGGTCTCTTGCGTGAGCAGGGGGTTGGACTAGATGACCTCCAAGGTCCCTTCCAACTCAGTTACTGTTACTGCTAGTGATGATTCTTTCCCATTGTCAATATCCTCCATGTGTGTGTGTGTGTGTGTGTGTGTGTGTGTGTGTGTGTGTATTGCTTACAAGTCATTACCGTTTTGCCCAGTTCTCTCTCTTAAAGCTGATTAGCAAAGATACGGTTATCAGTCCAGCTTCCCAGCATGGCCTCTTGTATCTCCCACTGTTGTTATGCAAACAATAACAAATGTAAACTGACTGTCTCTTACTTCTCTGCTCATTTCCTCCTGCCCAAAGATAGAGGAAGGGCATCCATGACAAGTGCTTTTGTGCTCAAAGCATATCACAATGAGATCATCATCATCTTTGCTGTTTTTCTCTTTAGATTGCAACAGGCAAGGAGGACTCTGTTCTCTGCCCAAAACTGCCTAATGAAGACAGAGCAGGGTTGAGTTTTGAGGGCAAGAGTTGTTTATACTGATTTGGTCGTCCATGTGCCAAATGGTCACAGAACAATGGCTGACTAGCAGAAAAGTAGACACAATAAGAATTGAGCCATGATTCCATTATATAGTTTCATGCTGAATTTAGCTTCATGAAGTGAGATACACCTATCTATCCTGAAAGACAGATGGAAGTGAAGATTCCCAGAAAGGTTAGGAGTCAGGTAAGGCATACATTTAATGAATAATATTTCCCATAAATTGGACTGAAAGTTCCAAGCTACAATCCTGTACTCATTCAGAGGTATTAATGAACACAAACACTTATAGCAGCCAGTTTGTTAAAAGGAATACTGATCCATCAAGGGAAACTTTAAAAAAAAAACCCTACCTCTCCTTTTGAATTAGAACAAAAGAAAAATAATTAAACACAGAGATACAAAGGAACAAGAGGCTCATTGCAATCCTAAAGCCGGGGGTAATGAAATAGATTGACACTAAAATGGAAATTCACTGCTGAAGTATAAAAAGGCACCACAGAAGATGCCTGAGGAAAAGGAAGGGGAATATTTGTTCAAGAGATGTAAAAATAGTAACAGTAATAACAGACAATTGGTCATAATTGAAAAAGTAATGAAAATGACAGTTGATGGTAAATGTTCATACAGAATCCATAAAAGAGTAATTATGACAGGATTACACAAATGTACCCATTAATAGAGTCAGTAATAACCGTGAAGATTAGCTTGAAAGCCCTAAGATGTCTGCAGCTCAGAAGCAAAACAGATTTAAATTGTGGTTCTTGTTCTTTTTTAAGCAAAACAGAGACGAAAGGATTGTTCAACTGTGATATTAAATAATGCACAGATGGTTCAGGGCACGCTCACAGAATCCATGCAGTGAGAAGAGGACTGCACATGTCTTTTGTAATTTACCTCAGCTAGAAAATGTGAGGTTTTAGAAGGTTTCACAGGATGTGTGTTTAGCTAGCATATACAGGTAGTCCTCGACTTACAACATGTTCAACATCACTGAAAAAGTGACTTATGACCGTCTTACAATCGTTGCAACATTCCCGATGGTCAAGCAGGAAAGGCTTTTTTAAGCTGTATTTACTTAGCTAGAACTAATTGATACAGCAAGTACAGTCAGTACAACAAGACCAATCTAAACATACCTTTTAATGATTTAATACAAGCTTACTGGAGTGAGGAAGGTAATTGGCAGAGTGAGAGTAGCATAGGTCAGAGTCATGGAAATAATACAATTTATAGGTGGAGGGGGCTTGTAGAATAAAGTTCTTTGCAGATGGAGAAACAATTAGAAAGGCACCCTTTTTAATTCCTCTTCACAGTTTCAGAGATTTTTTTATCTGCAACTGGAAATAGCTAGGAATTTAATCCTCCCTCCCATACTGTCCCAGTGCAAAGCCCAAATTATTCTGTTTTTAATGGACACAGATGGGAGGGAGGGGGAGAGATCTCAGTTTAAAATCAATAATTCTGTCTTCATCTTTTCTTTGGGAAGAAAAATAAATTACTTGAAAGAAAACCTTGTGAAGCTATCAGGATTGCTTCACAGTATACACGGGGAACTTGTGAATTCGCTATTCCTGTACTGACTACAGGTCCTATCATTCTGGTGAGCCACGTTTGGGAACTACGGACGTTGTAATACAGTGCGCTGGGAGGCATCTGGCTGGGAAAGGCTGCGTTACACAAACAGGCAAGGGAAAACGTGATTTTACAAAAAGCAAACCCCGAGAAAACCAGCGCCTAGGTAGGAAAAATCCTGTCCCGGAAGAGTAAGCAATTCAGCTCAACGAGAGTGGAAGCAGCGGCTGGTTTCGTTCACCAGGACTTAATTCCGGGCATACTCTACGCCAGCTGCGGGGCAACCTGCGAAGCCGGGACCAGCCGAGAGGGCATCTCGGAGTTGCTGCGACCTGGCGTCCCCCCCTCCCGGCCACACACCTGCTCGGGAGCGGGGGGGGGGGGGGCGGGAGGTAGTAGCGAAGAGGAGCAGGAAGGTCGCCCCCGGCGGCTAGCTTGTTGGCTTTTGGCCACGGGCGGTTGCTGGACTTACCCTTCACGTCGTTGGCCAAGCCTTTCCAAACGGGGGCGAAAGCTTTGCAGTGGCCGCACCAGGAGGCGTAAAACTCCACCACCCACGCGCCAGTGGAATTGAAGATGCGGCGTTCCAGCGTGTTGCTGGCCAGCTGCACCAGCGGGTCGTCGGGCGAGTAGAGGCCGAGGCTCTTCGCCCCGGGGACCCGCACCAAGAGCAAGAAGAAGGCGACGGCGCGGACGATGCAAGCGGGAGGCATCAGCTGCCGCCATCCGGCTCCGGAGAGCCGCCTGGGCATCGCGTTTAGCCGCCCCTGGGAAGCTCCGACGAGAAATGCGCCCGATGCTCCGTGCCGGGCTGGGGAGTCACTCGGCCCTCGCGCGGGCGGGTGGAGCTGGAGGCGGAGCGGGAGTGCTTCCCTTCCCAAACCGAAAGGGGAGGCCCGCCCCCAGCGCCCCGCACGTGTGGCTCTTGGTTTGTCGTCAGGCGCCTCCTCCGCGCGGAAGGAACCAGGGGCTCCGTAAAGCGGGGGGTGCTGGTGGTGGAAGCACCCGGCATTTTAGCAAGAAGCGTGTCAACCTCTCCGGGGACTTCAGTTCCCCTTAAAGCAGCCGCCCGACCAGGATTTCCCGCGGGGATGAAAAGAATGCGGAAGACTGCTCTAGATTGTGGCCCAAGCGCGATTCCACGATGCCATGAATCGGGGAGGTTTTGCAACCGGCCGGCATTCCAAGGCTGACTTACTCTTTCGAGCGGGACCAAGCCATCCCGACGCCCGGATTGCAAAGAGCCAACGCTGCAATTAAAGCCGTTTTCCCCTGGCGGCGGCATTAGGCAGATAGCTGGCTGAATGATTTAAAAACTGTACGGGAGCATTAGGGTTCAACGCAGGTTCCCCTGCAATACTTCTGAGGTCTTTCCGTTCTGAGAAAGGGGAACCCTTTCGGAGCCTGATAGGAAAGTGAGTGTGCCAAGATAAATCTGAGGTACAAAAAAAAAAAGTATACACGCTTTGAAACTGTAATTAAATCATACTTTTAATCAGTTGTATTATATATGGTTTCAGAAAGAAATTAAAAACATTAATAAAGGATTGAGTTGCCTACAGTTACTAATTTTGTACTACTTTCTGAATGTTAGGTAAGTTATTTACTACAGGGCTGCAAGTGATTTGACAGATCTCGCGCAGGCGAAATGGAAAACTACAGTAGAGGATTACTGAGCGGATCCTGCAGGGAATTGGCATTCTGTGGAAGCAGTTTGAGGTGATGCCCTTACAAGAGGAAGAGGAAGAACTGAGTTTTATGTAGTGGAGCAAATGCTTTTTACACACAGAAAGCCCTAGAATCAAACTCCGGAAACTTTATACAAAAATCAAGATAGGCCAGGGAAGGACTGTTTTATAGGTCTCAGTGGAAACAAATCTATGTTAACCAAGTTAATGGCTCAATTCAGAACAAAGCAACTTCCTTCCTATGCCCAAGGCTCAGGGAAGTTAGTATTCAAGGCAAGGAGGTACCATATTCAAAGCTTTTTTTAAAAAAAAACTTTAAATATGGTACCTCCTTGCCTTGAATACTAATTTCCCTGATCCTGACTTGAATAACATTTTATTCAATTATTTCCATTTTCCATATTGAGGAATTACAGCAGTGGTTCTCAGCAAATTCAGTAGACAGCCAGTTTGTCATAGCGGCTAAGACACCAGGCATCTAGGAGACCATGAGTTCTAGTCCCACTTAGGCACAAAGCCAGATGGATGACTTTGGGCCAGCCACTCTCTCAGCCTTAAAAGAAGGAAATCGCAAACCTTTCCTGAAATCTCATCAAGCAAATTGCAGGGATTACAATACTTTCAGTAGGCTAAGTGGTACAGGCTTTGTTAACAGTTGCTAAGAGTTCATTTTTTTCTCCATCTCTGTGTTCACAAAATAAAAGAGAAAGGTTTCCCCTGTCCAGTCATGTCTGATTCTAGGGGGAGGTGATCGTCTTCATTTCTGAGCCAACGTTGTCCAAAGACTTTTCTGTGGTCATGTGGCCAGCATGACTATACGCTGAGGGGTAGAGAGTGCTCACACCTTCCCACCGAAGTGGTACCCGTTTATCTACTCACATTTGCATGCTTTCAGACTGCTAGGTTGGCAGGAGCTGGGACAGATAACAGGAGCAAACCCCATCATGCAGTGCTCGGGTCTCGAACCTGGGCTGTGAGCTTTCCAGCTGACATGCTCAGCATCTTTAACTGCTGAGACATCACACCCCCGTTCACAGAATAAGTCTAATACAAACTAAAAGAGAACAAAAAGAAAAATGGAAAGAAAAAACCGAAAGGTTAAAAAAAAAGTAGCCAAAAAATGAAAAGTTACAAAAAATATACAAAAAGTAATTTCCGAACTTCTTTACAGCAGTTGTAAGTACAATTATAAACTGACCTCTCTTTCTAAAGTTATATCATGACCCTCTTCTTTCTATATTCTATTCTATCTAATCATCAAAACCATAAATTTTTGCATGATTTATTGATGCTGGCTCTGATTAAATAGAAGCCTGTTAGCGCAAAATGTTACAAAATGTTGAGTAACACTTCCGAAAATAATGCAGAGCTACATAGAATACATAGGGGAAGAAGCTACCCAGTTATTACTAACCAGGCAGTGTTAGCTGCATTCTCAATTTTAAGTGATCATCACGGCAACTGTAGAATGTTGAATTTAGATCTCCAAAGATATATTTTAGCCGATAATTCTTTTTTAAAAAAAATCAAATTATGAATATAAAGCATTTGATTTTGTGATAGGTTGGAAGCACCACCCTTTTTTCCTTTGAAATCCTGTTGAAATTCCATGTCTGCATTGCTTCATCATCGACAACTAAGCTTGGACTTATGCAATTAGAAACTTTCTGGAACGCTGACACTAGAAGTACGTAGTAATAGCAGGAAAACTATTAACTTTAATTGAATGTTAATTGAAATATTTCTCTTAGGAAATTATTAGACTTCTTTCCTAATCACTCCCATAGGAATAGTATAGAGAATAAAGAGAATTGGTATCTCTTTCAAATTCAATATGCACAATTTATAGAGGAATAATAGTAACTGTATAATGAAGACTAGTAATTTAAAGAGGCACTTGGAAGAAAAAAAATGCTTATTTCAAGAATAAATTGAGTATTTTTAGTTAAGCAAAACCTGCATCGCTGACAAATGCACATTTGGAGTACAGTAAAAAAAAACTGTAATGTGCAACCCATCCCCTTCCAAAGGACCTTCCCCAAGCAACCCAATAGTAACTCAGTGGTAAAGAGCAAAGACTTATAGTGCTATTCATGGAAAAAGGTAAAGTCATTGGAGATGAGTGGGGAGCAGTAGTGAAATCCAATTTTTTTTACTACTGGTTCTGTGGGCGCAGCTTGGGCATGGTGTGGCTTGGTGGGCATGGCAGGGGAAGGATACTGCAAAATCTCCATTCCCACCCCACTCCAGGGGAAGGATACTGCAAAATCTCCATTCCCACTCCACTCTGGGGCCAGCCAGAGGTGGCTTTTGCTGGTTCTCTGAACCACTAAAAATTTCCATTACCGGTTCTCCAAACTACTCAAAATTTTTGCTACCAGTTCTCCAGAACTTGTCAGAACCTGCTGGATTTCACCCCTGGTAGGGAGGAACTTGATGAACTCTGGAATATTTTCTAGTGAAATGATGGATGGGACTCTCCGGAAGCCAAGCTTTTCTGGGCTTGGCAACTAAGCATGTTTGGGCCATGCCTGTCCAGAAAGCCACCCAGAACTAAGCTGGACTTGATGGAGACATTACTTTTGTGTACAAGAAGCAAAACTATTGAAGAAAGCCCAAAGATATTGACTAAGAATAATTGTTAGAGGATGGAACTGCAGTAAGGAGATGGAATGGAATGGAATAGAATGGAAAATGCTAGAAGAGGAGACGGCTTTAATAAAGCAGTATTTTGTTAGACTTTCCAGGTGTGCCAACTATTTGAGAGTTATTTCTAACTATCCTGGCATTAATTTGAAAAGCTTATTCAATGCATAATATTTAAATCAGTTGTCTTTGGTCTGTTGTGAATTGCCTGAGGTTGCTCATATTCTTCTTTGTAATATTTTGCCTTTTCAACAAGTCCCTCAGCCAAGCACTGACAAACCATTTATGAAATGCTAAAAAAAGCCAGGATGGATTGGGCCAAAAGCTTATCTAATCTTGCATTCTGTTCTGCTCAGCCAATGGAACACTGACAAGCAGGACATGACCACCTAATATCATCCTTGCGGTAATGTTGCACAGCAACTATTATTCAGAGAAGCTGTTGCCTCTGATACTAAACAGAGGAGTAACTGCGGTCTTCTAATAATATTTTTCTCAACCCTGTCCTTTTTTTCTCATTGCCTTTTTACCAGTTCCCAATTCATAGCAATGGCGTCAGCCATTAGAGCAAGTGTGCTTTGCATGAAAAACATTTTTTTTTGTGTCGTACTGTTCAGCTTCATTTCATAAGTGTGGCTTCTAACTTTATGAAGCAAATAGAAAAAAACCACCCACATTTATCTTACTCACTCCCCCCCCCCACATGCCTTAACATTCCAAACACTTGGTTGGAAAAGCCATTATCTCTTCCATCTATTGGCCTCTTAAGGCAAAGAAAGAATAAAAGTTAGAGAAGATGTAGAGGTCTTCAAACTTGGCAGCTTTGAGACTTGTAGACTTCAACTCCCAGAATTCTCCAGCCAGCATAGCTGCCAAGTTTGAAGACCTCTGAGGTAGAGTTTTACCTCTCTCTGTCTCTCGCTAGGCCTGTTGTTAAAGTAGTAAAAGGAATTTATGGGTTTAAAAGACAAAGGAACTTCATCTCTCCTTCCCCTTTATCTTTTTCTTCAAGAAGAAGTTTAAGAGAAGTGAGGCTCCCTTGTTCAATGCATTTCTTCATAAATCTCTTTTTTTGCTTCCAATATACTGAATGTCTGTCAGTATTCATTGGCAGCTGGGCAAGCCTATACTTGGCATCTAGAGATATATATTATGAACACTTTTTCTTTTTAAATGGAGCCTGATACTAAATTAGTTAGTGTTCTTTTAGCACTCTGCCTATGCTTGGGACCACATCTTCTAACCACGAATCCTGCTAAATTCAAATCTCCAGCATTTTCCCATTACAAGAAGTAGACCATTGATGTCAGCGTTCCAGAACACCCCCACTCCGAGTAAAGACGTGGAAGCAAGCATTTTCCAAAGTTCTCTTTACTAGAATAGGTAAACTGGCACATCTGGGAAAACCCCAATCTGAAAGGTCCAGGTTTTACCTCAGTAAATCAAAACCCCCAAACCATCCCCTCACTCCTCAGTTGATCACATGCTCCAATCAACGTCCATCCCATCCCATCCCATCTCGACTCAGCACTCTGACTGCTCCTTCTCCAGATGCTGGATCACCCTGACCTTGACTGACAGGAAGAATGCTATTATGTCTACCAACAACCCCTCTACTAAATTCCCTCTCCTACTTTCCCACACATGAGAAAGTGGCAGCATGGAAGCTTCCGGCCTAATATGGCTTCCAAAGCTGACAATTGATTCATTTGGTTGCCTTTTTCTAATCCCGAGTTTCTGCAGTCACTGGGAAGATTCTCTTTATATTGCTAATGATGAAGAGTTGTTGATCATCAGTACCACATGTTTGCTTGCAAAATACAGGAGGTTGTGGGGCAGAACCCAAAAAGATTATCCACTGTGTCCTGTGAATCGAGTGACAAGATATATGCCTCAGAATCTTCTCTGACTGTGCTGGAGATGATGTTAAAAGGGTTGAAAAGCACTGATTCAGTGTTATTTCAACAACCACGTAGGACTTTAGTAGCTCAAGTATGTGTAGCTTGTTCTGAATGGATGAGAGAATGGGAATTTTGTTGATGATTGAGCTGAGAGAGACAGTCTTTGAAGTAGTGCTGAAAACTTCAAGACTTTTGGTCTTGGGGAACTTCAACGTACATACTGAGGCTGCCTTAACAGGGACAGCTGAGAAACTGACAGCCTCCATGGCTTTCATTTTGGAACTTAGCCAGGAAAAAGTTTGTATCCTTGTTCTGTTTTTATCTTAAAGATAAGTGGTCTTACCTTTATTTTTATCTTACAAGTGTGTACAAGATCCTTGCTATGGATAAACCACCACTTGCTGAGGTTTCAATTATTCCAATAAGTGTCCCTCCATAAAAGGAAGGACCAGAATAAGTTAAAGACCATTTCTTTGGAAGCTGATTTATTTATTTAACATACTCCAGACAGCTCTGGAACATGTTTTATTGAACCTTCCTGACAACTCTTTTAGGCACCTTGATGAAATCTTATAAGTGTTTGATTTACTGGTTCCTCAGCCGTCTCTGTCCCATGTTGGAGCTCTTGGCATTTTGTGGTCTACCCAGTGTTCCAAATAATGAAAGAGGAAAAGAAAAATAACTCAGAAATAAGAGAAGAAAAGGAAAGGAAGAACAGATATTTCTTTGCTCATCAGGAATTCTCCAGTGTGCTGCAATAGGGAGAAGAAGATCAAGGGAGCAAGAGTTTCATTTGGCTGAAATTGGATTAATGAGGAAAACAGTTGGCAGAATCAGTGGAAGGAGACACCCTTCTGATTTAAAGGGTTTTATGATCCAACTAAGAACCAGTTTGATGTACTGATTAAGGCATCAGGCTAGAAATCAGGAAATCATCAGTTCTTTTTTTTAAAGTAATTTTTATTAAACAGTTTGTCTTTAAAAACAACACAAAAAACAATCACACACATATAAAAACAAAACGTCAAAACGTAATGTATTGAACATTACATAACAATGGTGCTTTTACAGCATTTCGTATCAACTTACGTACTTTGCTTTTGTAGTTCTCTATTCTATCATTTCTATTTACTACTCAATAGTAGAATAATCGCATTACTCCAACATATATATATATATATATATATATATATATATATATATATATATATATATATATATACACATACATTATAATATTCATTTGTTCTTATCTACACATTTATATTAGTTTATATTTACCTCTCTTTATTTAATGTTGTTCAGTTACTTTAAGTTTCATCAATATTAAGTTACACATTTCTTGTTCTGATAGGAAATCATGAGTTCTAGTCCCACTGCTCTCTCAGTTCTAGGAAGGAGGCAATGGCAAATCACTTCTAAAATCCTTGCCAGGAAAACTGCAGACAGTCTCTGAGAATTGGGCAAGATTGAATGGAAGACGAAAAAATGATCCAGCTACCTTGGAAAGTATGGAGTTTCCCTTCAACTATATTAGCTGTTAGGGAGGCCTTGCATAAAGTAACATTCCAATTCCAGTCATTCCATTCAGCTAAATTAACATTATAAAAGAATTCAGATTTGAAACTATCAAGGCAATCCTCTTATTGGAAAACCTGGGTGGAGTTTGGAATGCATTATCTTACATCAGTGTGTAGGATTAGATTTGTCCCTGAGCTGCAACACAGTCATCAGCAGAAAAGAGCAAAGAGGCACCATCTTTCATCTTTTGCTATCTTAAATAATGTCCCAAAACTGAGAACCAGCTCTACTAGAGGTTTTAACACATTGTACAATATAACAAGTTTATAATGGTTTTTTTTTTAATCAATGGTTCTTAAATATACTTAGATATGCATAAAAGATGTGGAGCAATGTGCCATCACATTTCAATAGGTACAAATTATGATTAATTCAATAAAACTTGTCTATTGGACACATATGCATCTTTTCACAAATAATTTGATATATTAATTTAATTGGAAATGTAGTGTTCAAAGTACTGCAGTATGTAATGTAGCTTTGTGTTATAGAACAGTGATCTCCAAACCTGACTTGTGGACTACAACTTCCAGAATTCCTCAGCCAGCATGGCTTAAAGTCTTAAAGTTGCCAAGTTTGGAGATCCCTCTTATAGAAGATCCTTTTGGGTAAACATTATTTGAACATGTGGGTTTTGTAGATGCCCATGTTCTATTTGATGGTAACATCTAGCGTGCCATGCCAAAAAAATAAAATTACATTTAAACTCAGTACAAAGTAAAAAAAAAAAAAAAGTCTAGTCAGAGAGTGGGAGTGGAGAAAGCAAGAATGAAGAAATTGCACAAAAAGTTTGAAGCCAAAAGGCTATATATTAGATGGAGAGAAGAGAGAAAACGGAATGCATGGAAGATGAAAAAGCTTAGGTTAACGGAGCCAAAGATTTCAAGAAGGCATCCTAGCCTTAGACAAGGGATATGATGGATTACTATATAAGCTTTGGCTAGGAAGGGAGCACGCTTATAGAAAAAAAAATCACCCTTATGTCCATGTAGTAATCTGTATTAGCCAATGAGAGCAGAAATAGGATAACATTTCTCCCCCTGAAAAAAGATGTGTCCCTTTTGGCATGCTGTCTAAAAAATTAAGATCATAAAAGAGGTTAAAAAGAGGCTTCCAGACATAGAAAACTATTTAAACAGTGAGTAGTGACTGAATTATGTACACATGCAAGCACATAAGTGTGAGCTATGTTTATTACTTTGCTGTTGCAAAGCACATTTTTTCAGTATGTTTCAACACATTTAATCAAAAGACAGTATTGTTATTCCTTGTGCTCTAAATATGAAAACAGATATTACAGTGTCCACCCAAGGTCTTAGCTGAGTCACAGACAAAAATTTGTTTGTTATTTTTTACTGTGGTTCTTATTTTATTCAGCTTGACTGGCTGAGGAATTCTAGGAACTGAAGTCCACATATCTTAAAGTCATTATGTTTGAGAAACCTTGATTTAGATTACAGGTAATCCTCGACTTAACAATCACAATTGGGACTAGAATTTCGGTCATAAGTGGTGGTAGTTGTAAATTGAGGCACCTGCGTGATGGGATCTGCTTTTACTACCATTTTTGTATTAGTCATTAAGAGAATCATGCAGTCATAAGTGTGAACCCATTCTTCTGAATGGGCCTTTCTTTGCTGAAAACTGACAAAAACCATTGCAAATCACAATAATGTGACTGTGAGTACTGCAACCAGTCATAAATATGAGCCGGTTGCCAACGGCTTAAAACAGGGTCATTGAACCAGAAATGCTTTATAGGCCATAAAGCACCCTTTCCAAGGCCATAGAAACTCCTAATGGTTGTTAAATGACCAGTCATAAGAACTACCTGAACAGTATGAAAAGCCTCCCCATCACTGAAGGCTTTTAAGAAGAGTCTGGACAGCCACTTGTCTGAAATGATATAGACTGTCCTGTTCGTGCAGGGGGTTGGAGTAGATGACCTCCAAGGTCCCTTCCAATTTGTTATTCTATGTTTTTCTATTCTGGACACTTCCACATAATGCTTATTTCTGTTTTCAATGCCCCCAAAGCATTTCAAGTCTGACCTGTAATCATCTTCAGATCTGCCATCTCAGATGGTTGAGTACAGGGAGAAAACCATGAGCAAAGTTGGTGTTCTCTAGAGGACTTTCTCTAGCCAATCATTAGAAAATACAATCAATAGAATACAATGCTTCGCCCAATCCTGATATTACAAACATTTCTTCATCCTCCACCATCTACAAAAGGGAAATAAAATAAATTCCTCACATCTCATCCAGTTTTTAAATTCTTGCTGTCTGATTGTTTGAACATGATCATGGGTGATGGTCATCATCATCATCATCATCATCCTGGAAGAGGTATTATGAGGAAAAGCTTTCTGTGTACAAAGCTGCCTTTTTTCCTGCTCCTATTGCAAACTATGATGACAACTGAAGAGCTGACAACAGTTTTGCAACCAAATATTTTCCCAAAATAGCAGCTGTTGTCATGTTTGCAAGGGGTTTTTTGGGGGTGGCAAGGATGAGGAAGATGGAGAAATGAATTCTGAAGAATGCCGAAGGGCAGATACTGGGAACAGGATGCTTGAATTTCCTTGGAAGGGAGAGAATATTGATTGCCTCAAAACCTGGAGCTAGGAGCCAGAGTGTGGCAAGAGTTTCTATCGGTTCATTTGTGAGCTCAGCCATGGTCAAAGATCGCTCGTAAACCATAGCTGGTCCAGAATGCAGTTGTGCAAATGATGATGGACAAACCTTAGTGTAACATGTATTATTATACAACCTGCACTGGTTATCAGTGGGGTTCCAGGTGCAATTCGAAGTACCAGTTATCATCTATAAATCCCTATATGGCACACTGGGTGGATATTTGTAGGACTGCTTCTGTCCAATGGGCTTTGTATCCCATCAAGCCAACAGGCATGTCTTCTCTGCTCCGAAACAACATTCCCTCTTGACATCTGTATAGCCTGACCCTCCTTGCCTTAAAGAGAGCCTCGGAGATGTGGCTTTTTCTGCAAGAACTGAGCCAGATTGTCCTGTATGCCAAACATTGAATCTAAGTCATCTTTGCCAAATGTTACAGTTTCTTCTCCCAGAATGGCTAGTTTATTTCTGTGTGATCTGTTAACCAACAACACTTCAGTAGTGTAAAGGAAGCACCAGTATTGTTCAGTTTTAAATAAATCACGGCAGGCCCATAAAAAAACCTGCTCTCAGATGAGGCTGGTTACACAGTTCTAGAGCTGTTCTGAACTACCACACTTTGTTGTAGACGGTTCGAAACAGTATATAGTTTAGTTTAATTTTTGCAGTTGCCATTTTTATAGCTCAATTTAAATGTGTGTCTGTACATACCCTGTTTCCCCCAAAATAAGACATCCCCTGATAATAAGCCCAATCAGGTCTTTGAGTGCATGGCAATAAGGCCAAGCACTTACTTCAGGGTTCAAAAAAATATAAGACAGGATCTTATTTTCGGGGAAACACGGTATCTTTCAACATGTGATGCTTGAGATCTGGTTATTGCTACAAATATATAAGCTGTTAGCAGAACACTGAATTATCATGTATTTTTTTTCTGAGGAAACCCATTTGCATTATTTGTTCTTGTTCAGATGTTAGGTGACCGTTAAAGCCTTTTGCTTTACAATTGTATAAATCAAGTGTAGGTAATATTTGCAAGTAATCCAAACCAAATATTATTTGCTTGATTTAGATACTATTTTTCTATTCAAAATAAACTTCCAGGGTAGATGAGTTTAATAATCACATTTATTATTGAATAATGTTATTAGGCATGAATGGAGCTAGTGTTAAAAAAGGAAAGAATCCCAGTCATTTCAGGAACACTTCAATATACTTTAACTGCAAGTGATATGAAAGTGCCATTCCCCTCTTCCAGGATGTGTTTTCCTGATAGCTTCCCATCCAAATAGTACCGTAACTAGTTGCACCTTTGCTTAGCTTTTTTTGAGATCGGCCAAATTCTGCCAGGCACTGCCACCTGCTGAATCTCTTAAAATGTCTACTAGGTTTTTTTAAAAAACAAGCAAAAATAGATGCCAAAGTGGAATGATTGCAATCTGAAATTACCTCAGTGCTTTAATATCTACAGCCTCCTCATACATTCAGTCCCTGAATCAATGCAAAAGTCGTGACTTACATTTCAGTCACTGGTTTAAGCTTAACATGTTCTAATCTAGCCATGGTAGTTTGTAAAGTGTGGTTTATGGTTTAGTATTGTTATGAATTCAGCCTTTGGGACTGATTCAATAAATCATGATTAAAAGAAACCAGTTAAAATATTCCATCCAAGAAGACACATATTAAACTGTATATTTTTAAACAAACCTCATTGTGATTTAATGCAATAGTATAGAATTTGTAAACATAACCATTATGTCTGTAACTTTTCTTGTCAGAGGAGGTTTATAGCTGAAAGCAATAGTATGAATTAGGCCCAAATTTTATGTGGTGTGTTTGTAAATATGGAAAATGAGGTTTTCCCCAAGAATAAGTTTTTCCCCAAAGCTCAGTGATTTTGCAAGTGAAAGCCACATGAAATTAATTTTAAAAATAAGTGGTACAAATTTCTTGTGTCTACAAATGCTCTTAGAAAAAGAAATTCATGATGCTGCATCTAGTCTGAGATCTCTCATGAATAATTTTCATTTCAGTCATGGGCCATAAAATGACATAAAACTGCAAATTTACAACTGGTAATTTTATCAATTTTAGCTATAAAATGTAAAAAAATGATGGATATGTCTGCTAGCATTAAATGTTTATACTAAGACTATACAGAAGAAAAAGTTACTTCATAAAATATATATTGTATTGATGTCTAATGTTTACAGTTAGAAAATCAATTTATAAAATAACAATTAACAAGAAAGAAAACTGCTGTACAGAAATGGACTAAGCTCAAAAATAATGATAACACTACTAGTGCAAAGTACGAATGTTTTAAAAAGCTCTAGTCTCACTTTGGGCATGAAGCCAGCCAGGCTGGGGCCAGTCACTCACTCTCAGCCCTAGGAAGGAGTCAATGGCAATGAGCAAACAATTGGACCGCAAACACTCTTTTCAAAACATACTTGACCATGTCATAACGATGGTAAGAATGTGCCATAATGGATCTTTCAACATTATTTGTATTACTGCATTTCACATATTTTGGGATTTGGGTAACTGCAATGGAACGTGCATGAATATATCAGAAACACATTTTTGAAAAAATAATTTGTAATCAATATTTTAGAAATGATTCAAATGTTGTCATCTGAGTTGACGCTTTATGAGACTATGGAGTTTAAATGTGAATACATTTTATTCCCTTGCCAACTACTTCAATTAACTAATTATGGCAATTGAGAGAGACAGTTTGTTCTTGGCTAGGACACCAGATTGCCACCCTGCAATCTCCCCTGGTTCTGTTCTAGTTTTCTCTAAGACACCTGATTCTCCAAGTCCCACAGATTTCCTCTACCTGGGCCATGTCTTGCTCTTGCTAATCGTGCACTCTTTCCTGGACCTTGGGAGAATTTGAGCCAACTAATTAATACCCAAGCCAGTCCTTCAACATCTCATCCTGGTCATTGTGCTCATCGGTCTTGTTAACCCTTGTTCATGCATTGTGTCTTTCCTCAGCTGTGTTGATTACTTCGGCATATTACTCCCTAAGACTCCACCAAGCAATTCTGCATGACAGGTTCTGCCAGCGGTAGGAAGGTAGAATTTTTTAGTGGCAATTAAAATGTCAAAAGTTGAAAAGAAGCTAAGGTAAGCCTTTTGCTTCCTTATAGCTATCTTCCTGGCTGTAACTGCCTACAACAGAAAACTACTATGCTTTTACCCAAAGAGGCCACATACTATTCAGGAACTACAGTATGGTATGTTATGGCAGGCACAAAGGGATAAACAGATAGGTGAGAACTTGAAATATTAGACTGAAACCTCATCTGCAGTGCGTACAAAAAGGGGGGGGGAATCAGAGGACAATGTTCAAATGTTCTTGGAAACTACAACATGCAGGCATTAGCATAACTAAAGAACTTATGCAATATTAGCAGCTCATCCAAACAAGACTCTTAATGATGTTTATTAAAAAATAATGAAATATCCTATAGTTGGCATATCCGTTTTTTAAATGGAAAATTAAGTGTTTGATCTCTGGAACAGGCTCAGGCTTGAGAGGAATAACACTTGGAGTTATTCCCAGGTGCATGAGGGAAGGTCATAGACTGAACTGGAGAACAATAACTTTTGACCACTACTGCTTTGTGGTCTTTTCACCTTGAAAATAGTACATATACAGGGAATCCTCGATTTACAGCCATATATTTAGCGACTGTTCAACGTTACAACAGGATTGAAAAAATTAACTTACAACCATTTTTCACACCACTATTGCAGCATCCCCATGGTCAGGTGATCAAAATTTGGATGCTTTTTTTTTAAAGGTTTTTTTTTAAAGATCCATCCATAGGAAGGAAAGCAATTGCTATTTTTATCCTGGAAAAGAAATATGGAAAGGACATGATGGTTTTCTGTTCAAACTCAATACTTTGCAGCCTGTTGCTAAAAGGCCTCAATTCACACAAGTTTTTCTTAAGCCAATTTAGACTCAGTGTTATGAGCCCAGGATAGCATCAGCTTAATAGTATGCTTCATCTTGTTCTTTATAAATAATTCATATGAGTGCATAAGTCTAGAGGGGGTATTTTAAGTTAAAAATATATTTGCTTTAGGTGATGAATAATTACATTTAAAAAAATCAGAGCTTGTGATTTCTGATTACATGACAATGTAATCACATTACATATGACTACAGTCAATGAAGTAAAATATGTGCAAATGTTGATTATAATACAGAAAGTTTCAGAATAAAATTGCAAGATTAAAAAAAAAGTGTGGATATGCCCCAACCTGCATCAGTGGTATTGATAACACTTAGACTTATATACCACTTCATAGTGCTGTACAGCCCTCTCTAAGTGATTTACAGGGTCAGCAAACTCCAACAATCTGGATCTTCATTTTACCAACCTCAGAAGGATGGAAGGCTGGGTCAGTCTTGAGTTAGTCAGAATCAGACTGCTGGCAGTTGGCAGAACTAGCCTGCAATACTGCATTCTAACCACTGGGCCAATACGGCTCCTCTATCCACTCTGAATCTAATGGTTTTCTTTTTAAAATTGATGCCTGCCAAAAAATGGCAGCTTGTGGGTGATTTTGTTGCGGCTCAGAAGCTATGCAATGTTGCTCCTGTTTAGGGCTTAAATGGGGAACCCCAATGTTATAACCTTGTAAGGAGCCACGGTGGTGCAGTGGTTAGAATGCAGTACTGCAGGCTACTCCTGCTGACTGCTGGCTGCCAGCAGTTCAGTAGTTCGAATCTCACTGTCCCAAAGTTGACTCAGCCTTCCATGAGGACCCAGATTATTGGGGGCAATATGCTGACTCTGTAAACCGCTTAGAGAGGGCTGTCAAGCACTGTGAAGCAGTATATAAGTCTAAGTGCTATTGCTATTATCTGGGACATAGAAGAAAGCAGTAACAAACCACTTCTATACTGTGGCCAAGAAAAATTCATGGCTGCACCTTCAGACTTGGAAAGAACTGAGCTAAATTTGAAGAACCTGGCTTCTTTCAAATGGATGGTTGTCTTCAGATAACGGCAGTACTTCACTGTTTATCCTGATATCTTCTGAGTCATTATAAAATGACTTTGCCTTCAACACTGTACAATATAACAACAACAACAACAACTTATATGCTGCCCAGCTCTGGGCTCCTCACAAGAATCAAACACATAAATTACAATAGGATAAAAAAAAGATAAAGATAATATAGAGGCATATTGAAGCCATCTAAGTTATCACAAAAGCCTGAAAGGGAGGGATCCATGGGTAGGGCTATTGACAGAGACATCCTTGTGATCTGATGTATCTTTGGGCCAAGTATTAAAAATAAACACATTTTTAATCATTACATTTTTAGTGTTACATCGTTGGGCAACTTAAATATGGCAGTATGGCAACTGTGCAAAGTGAGTTGTTCTCTCTTGACTGAATAAATTATTTTTGGGAGGAAAAATAGACTTGTGCCCCGTCCCCTCCTGACAAGCTGCAACTCCTGCATTAAACCATACTACTGAAACCACCATGTAAGTGGTTTGAAGTGAAACAACAAGCTGTAATAGTTTGTCTTTATGTGTAGCATGTGATAGGAATACAGCACTTTTGTTTTGTCAGCCAGGATTAATGCTGTGGAAACCCAGACACCAACAGCCTTCTGAATTACTGGAATTCTGTGCCACTTTGAAAGCAACTCCAGAGGGCTGTTTATCCAGCTGATTTATTTGCAGTTCAACTTCAGTGTAGTCCAAGCTGCTCTGAAAGACCTTTTATTTATTTAAAACCAGCCATCTCTGCTGGAGGAAGTTCTGTCTACAAGAGAAATGTGAGCTTATGGACTTTGCAGCTCCACCTACGAAGCCAAAGGGAACAAACAGAGGAGAAAGTGCTAAAAGTGCTTTATGCTGTAAGCCACCCAGAGCCGCTTTGAAACAAGATTGGCGGAAAATGAATTTCATAAAAAACAAACAAACAATAAAACGTTTCTTAGGCTTCCTTTCCTCTTGAGAAGTCAGCCAAGGATGGGTCCAATATCTGGCTTGTAGAAGTAGTCCTTGACTTGCAACCACAACTGAGCCCAAAATTTCTTTTGCTAAGTGAGATATTTGTTAAGTGAATTTTGCCCCATTTTACAACCTTTCTTCCCACAGTTGTTCATGAATCACTGCAGTTGTTCAGTTAGTGACATGATTGTTAAGTGAATCTGAACAATCCCCATTGACTTTGCTTGTCAGAAGGGCGCAAAAGGTGATCACATGACCACAAGGCACTGCAACTGTCGTAAATACGAGTCAGTTGCGAAGCGTCTCAATTTTCACCATGTGACCATGGGGATGCTGCAACGGCTGTAAGTGTGAAAAATAGTCATAACTCGCTTTTTTCAGTGCTTTTGTAACTTTGAATGATCACTAAATGAATCGTTTTAAGTCAAGGACCACATGTATTTTACTTCCTTGCTTTCTTTCTCTTGAAGATGGGGCAGTCTGAACTTACAGAAGGGGGATTCTGTTTTAAATTCAGTTATGACTCTTAGAGTAGCTACAAGTGTTTTTTGGTCTCCCTTAGAGGCCTGAAAAAATAGGGACCATTTTAATGAATAAGATTCAATGCACACGAGGCTTTTTTTCTTTCTTTTTAGACTGTTGCTGCTATCCCCCATTATATTATTGGTGTGCTGAAAAGAGTTCTTATAAATTGTCTATATGCATTCACCTTAGAGGAACCCAACTCAGGAACCCAACTTTCGGCAGGTATTTGCAGTTATCCTCCAACCTGCAACGTTGAACAATATCAATCTTTATTTCTCCTAATTCTCAGCTGTCACAGTCCAAGACTGGGGAAGACTGGTTTGGAGCTTTCCATTTCCCCTTATTGTTGAAATGTGAAGATGTTTTGAACTTTGCTCCCTGCTGCATTTTCAGATAGCTGAGAATACAAGATAGCAAGAATAAAACTTCATGTGGGTTAATTTCTTCTCCAAATGGATTCCGTCTGCACCAGAGTCAGAAGCTGGTCTTCAGCCAAAGGACATTCCAAGGTAGGCCAAAAATCTTGGCTGCAGCTGTTGCTTTTTCTTGCAGATTTGAAACCAATGTTTGCTCCTCTCTGTGATTTAAACCTGGGCATCTTAACCCACAGTATAGCTGCTGGGGACATCTCTACAAAAGGATCCCCCCCCCCCCCCCGCTCCCCGGCTCTTAAGAATTCAAAATATCTCTTTTGTTTCCTGTAGAGATAAGAGATAGAAACTGAAACAAGTATCAGTGATTTCATTATTCTTTCTCTGCCTAGAATGCTATGCTGGGGTGAAGGCAAAAGTTTATCAAAGATTGGCATTTGCACCAAGGAAGGGGTGGTGGTGGCGAGGGAGGAAAGGGCTAAGCATGCAGTGTTGTGGCACAAATTCTGTTCCTTTAATATACGCATCTTGACATGGCAGGAGTGTACAATAGAGGCGGAGTTTGTCGTTCTGATTAATCCTCTGGTTTGAAAGGACATTTCTGGTAGTAAATGTTCTCCTACAAAAATAAATTCATCTGATTTAATAACCATTATTCTCTGGATAGTGTTCAGATGAAAATCCTTCAGCAGCAGCCAGGTAGCTTCCTTGGAAACCTCAGAAATAAAATATGAAGTAGCAAATCCAATGGTTGTCTTTTAATATCTGATTTTTAGGATACTTCTCCTGGTAGTTTCATTTAATTTTCACCATAACTCATAATTAATCAGCTACTTCTACCTGCATTTGTATCTCTGTAACTGTCTGGTTTGGCACAGCAACCAAACAGGACAGGTACAGACTTCAGTGGATAGTTAGGACTGCAGAAAAAACAATTTATTTATTTATTTATTTGTTTGTTTGTTTGTTTGTTTGTTTGATTATTTATTTATTTATTATTTCGATTTCTATACCGCCCTACTCCCGAAGGACTCAGGGCGGTGTACAGCCAGACAATAAAAACACATCCATACAAAATTTAAAAGTAGAATAAAATCAAATTGAATAGTTTTGGCTCCAACAAATTTAAAACCCCGAACTGTTTAAAACTAATTTTAAAATTGAATATATAAGATACTAAAAGATATTTAAAAATTGACAATCTTTTATGAAAGAAGGAGAAAATTAGGCCAGGCCCGCCTGGTAAAATAATAAGGTCTTTAAGGCGCGGCAGAAGGTGCGCAGATCCGGGATCCTTTGTATCTCTGGGGGGAGCTCGTTCTAGATAGTAGGTGCCCCCACAGAGAAGGCTCTCCCCCTGGGAGACGCCAGTCAACATTGTTTGGCCGATGGCACCCGGAGGAGCCCCTCTCTATGGGAGCGTACCGGCCGGTGGGAGGCTATTGGTGGTAGTAGGCGGTCCCGCAAGTACCCAGGCCCTAAGCCATGGAGCACTTTAAAGGTGGTAACCAAAACTTTGAAGCGCCACCGGGAAGACCACCGGGAGCCAGTGCAGCTCGCACAGGAGAGGTGTTACATGGGAACGCCATGTCACTCCCATAACTACCCGCGCGGCCGCAATCTGCGCCAGTTGGAGCCTCTGGGTGCTCCTCAAGGGGAGCCCCATGTAGAGAGCATTGCAATAGTCCAGGCGGGAGGTGACAATGGCATGAGTGATCGTGTGTAACAAGTCCCGATCCAGAAAGGGACGCAACTGGCGAATCAGGCGGACCTGATGAAAAATCCTCCCGGTCATGGCCATGCGGATCTGGTTGGGGAGGAATAGGCTCAGGCTCAACCCATCCAAGACCGAGTGGCTGTGGCTTCCGGTGTCCCGGTATAGTCAGCTGGTACCATCACTGACTATTGGGGGTGAATCATTGGCCCCCACAGAGAGGGCCCACAACTTGGGTGTCCTCCTGGATTCACGGTTATCTTTAGAAGATCATTTGACGGCCGTGGCCAGGGGTGCCTTTTATCAGGTTCACCTGATCCGCCAGTTGCGTCCCTTTCTGGATCAGGACGCCTTGCGCACGGTCACTCATGCCCTAGTTACCTCCCGTATGGACTACTGTAATGCTCTCTACATGGGGCTCCCCTTGAAAAGCACCTGGAGTCTCCAACTGGTCCAGAACGTAGCCGCATGGGTGATTATGGGCGCAGCTCGTTACGCCCATGTAACACCTCTCCTATGCGAGCTGCACTGGCTCCCGGTGGTCTTCCAGGTGCGATTCAAGGTGTTAGTTATCACCTTTAAAGCACTCCATGGCTTAGGACCTGGGTACCTACGAGACTGTCTTTTGCCACCAATAGCCTCCCACCGACCAGTTTGTTCTCACAGGGAGGGACTACTCAGGGTACCGTCAGTGAAATTATGTCGACTGGCGACTCCCAGGGGGAGGGCCTTCTCTGTGGGGGCTCCAACCCTTTGGAATGAACTGCCTCCAGAGATACGGAATATCCCTGATCTCCGTGCTTTCCACCGTGCCCTCAAGACCCTGATGTTCCAACAGGCGGGGCTAAACATACGAACATGTGAATGATTTTTTAAATGTTATCTAATTCTGGGTTTTATTTAATTGACCAAACTAAGTAATAATTTTAATTAGCAATTTTATGATGTTTGTGTGTCTATATTTTTCTTGACTGTACACCGCCTTGAGTCCTACGGGAGAAAGGTGGTATAGAAATATAATAAATAAATAAAGTAAATAAAAATAAAGACAGCCGTGAATCCAGGAGGATGCCCAAGTTGCGCGCCCTCTCTGTGGGGGCCAATGATTCACCCCCAATAGTCAGTGATGGCACCAACTGACTATATCGGCGCGTCGGAAACCACAGACACTTCGTCTTGGATGGGTTGAGCCTGAGCCTATTCCTCCCCATCCAGATCCGCACGGCCTCCAGGCACCAGGACATCACTTCAAGGGCATTGTTGGGGTGGTCTGGGGTGGAGATGTACAGCTGGGTGTCGTCCGCGTACTGGTGGTACTTCACCCCAAAACCACGGATGATCTCGCCCAGCGGCTTCACATAAATGTTGAACAGGAGGGGTGAGAGGACCGACCCTTGTGGCACCCCACATATGAGGGGCCTCGGGGTTGACCTCTGCCCCCCTGTCAACACAGACTGCGACCGGCCAGAGAGAAAGGAGGAGAACCACCGCAACACAGTGCCTCCCACCCCTAACTCTTCCAGCCGGTGCAGCATGATACCATGGTCGATGGTATCAAAAGCCGCTGAGAGATCTAACAGGACCAGGACAGAGGAGCATCCGCTGTCCCGAGCCCTCCAGAGATCATCTACCAATGCGACCAATGCCGTTTCCGTGCCGTACCCAGGCCTGAAGCCCGACTGGAACAGATCTAGATACGTCGTTTCATCCAGGTGCTGGGGGAGCTGTTGCGCAACCACACTCTCAACAACCTTCGCAAAGAAGCGAAGGTTGGAGACCGGACGATAATTTACCAACATTGCCGGGTCCAGGGAAGGCTTCTTGAGGAGAGGCCTCACCACCGCCTCTTTCAAGGCGGCGGGAAAGTCACCCTCACCCAGCGAAGCATTTATAATTCCCTGGAGCCAGCCTCGTGTCACTTCCCGGGAAGCCAGCACTAACCAGGAGGGACACGGTCCAATAAACAAGTGGTCGTGTTCAGTCTGCACAGAATCCTGTCCACGTCCTCAGGGGTCACAGGCTCAAACTCATCCCAGATAACATTCTCAAGACCTGCCCCTGTCTCTCCCCCTGAGACTACCCAGTCGGAGTCCAAATCTTCCCGAATCTGAGTGATTTTGTTAAACAGATACTGAACAAAATCCTCGGCTCTACCCTCCAAGGGGTCCTCCCGTGCTTCCTGATGGAGCAGGGAGCAGGTCACCCTAAAGAGGGCGGCCGGGCGGTTATCTGATGACGCAATAAGAGCAGCAAAATAGCTACATTTCGCTGCTTTTATCACCACTAGGTAATTCCTAATGTGGGATCTTACTAGTGTCCGGTCAGATTCAGAAAGACTGGCCCTCCAACTACTTTCTAGGTGTCTTTTCCGGCGCTTCAACTCCCTCAGCTCCTCGGTAAACCAAGGAGCCAATTGAGATCAGCGCCGGGTCAGAGGCCGCAAAGGCACAACCCGATCCAGAGCTCCAGCAGCCACCCTATCCCAGGCAGCCACCGGGTCTCCAGTCGAGGCGTGTGCCAGAACCTCAAAAAATGGCCCAAGCTCCGTCTGGAATCTGTCAGGTTCCATCAGGCGCCTGGGGCGGAACCATCTTACCGGCTCTGCCTCCCTGCGGCGGGGTGCAGCGGTTCGAAAGTCAAGACGAAGGAGAGAGTGATCTGACCATGATAAGGGTTCAGTGACTATATCCCCTATCTCAAGATCCCTCAACCACTGTCCAGAGACAAAAACCAGATCCAGCATGTTTCCCCCTGTGTGGGTAGGGCCATGAATTAACTGGGTCAGGTCCATAGCTGTCATGGAAGCCATGAACTCCCGAGCCATCTCAGACATCTCACCCACGGACGGCAGGTTGAAATCCCCCATGACCATAAGCCTAGGGGTATCAACCGCCACCGCGGCGATGACGTTGAGTAGCTCGGGCAGGGCTGTTGCCACGTGGCAGGGAGCCAGGTACGTGATCAGCAAACCCATCTGAACCCCATGACCCCATTTCACAAAAAGGGATTCACAGCCAGTTGTCTGAGGAACAGTGGCCTCCCTCGGTCTCAGACCTTCTTTAATGATAACCGCTACCCCCATGCCCCTCCCCTGTGACCTCGGCTGATGGAATGCTTGGAAACCTAGCGGGCACATTTCAACGAGGGGAACCCCCCCTCCTGGCCCAACCAGGTCTCCGTAACATCTGCCAGGTCCGCACCCCCCTCCTGAACAAGATCATAAATGAGGGGGGCTTTATTTACTATGGATCTGGCATTGTACAGCATCAGCCGAAGGCCTGGGTCCTGAGGGTCTATGCAACCTGAGGAGCGAGTAGAGCCTTGGGGGCCGGAGCACGCCACTGCTCGTAGACAGCGAGTGCGCACTCCCCTAACACGATATGGCCTCCTGCTCCCGCCATATCTACCCCTCCCACCTACAGTACTGATGTTGAAATAACCATCCGGACAAGCTCTAACCCCCCCCTCGATCCCAGGTCCCCCACCCCCACGCCGCGCTTCACTGCCAGACCCAACCCTCCCCCTTGTGGGTTATCCCCCATACCCACAGCCCGAATTCCAATCTGACCCTCCCTCTCCCTGGGACCCCTTAAACATTTGACTAAAAATTTCGATAAAAAACCCCTCAATCCCCTAGTTTTCACATGCCATCTCTCTGGGTCCCAAAACCCTTCCTTGAGGTGGGCCGTCAATAGTGAGGAGGGCCACATCTGTGAGAAGGGGGAATCTCGCAGCGCAAGAAGATCTGCAGTCGTATACATCTCCAAAATGCAGCGATGGAGGCCCGAAGCTCAGACAGGGGACTTCGCAAAAGATGTAACACAGCCATTTGTTCATTGATGTGCTGTTGGTATCTCAACTGTCCTCCCACAACAGCAGGAGGGTCCTAATTATCTCCTCCAATGGGGGCGACCTCCGGCCCGCCCTCTCACGGCGGAACCCCCAAGGGGCCGTAGATTGAAAAAGTTCTCCCACAGACAAGAGTCATGATGTAATAGAGGACCCCTCAACAGTTGCATCAGTTTGGCTGACCATGGTCGGAAGAAAGATTTATCAGTCTATCAGTCAGTCTATGAGTCACGCCAAGGGTGAAGATGGAAAATCCTTGGCAAAGTCTTGTACTCAAGGTCACATTCGAGTAAGTCCTGATGAAAAAGGGAAAGAAGGGAAGGGGAAGAAGGAAGAGGGGAAGAAAAAGGGGGGGGGAGAGAGAGAAAATTCCCTCAATCAGGGCAAATAATAAGCCCATTTAGGTGGACACAGTACCCGGGAGGGGGAGGAGAAAAAGGGCTGGTATCTATGCGACGGAAAACTCCTCCGTCGCCCCCCAGCCCTACTTTCCTCAGATAGTTCAGTTCTTCCGGGATAACAAATCCGAACCCCAGCCTCCATTGGATGTCACAGGGGGCCTCCAGGTTCTCTACAGCCGCCAAGATATCCCGGGAGGGGGTCTTTCTTCTCCAGTCCTAGACCTGTTATGCTCCTCCTCCTCCAGCAAGCCCCCTTCTCCAGCAATAGGGCCTGAGAACAGCTCCAGTACTTCCATGGGGTGTGCCATGGCCCAGTTTAATGTTGGGGCCGGCCTCACCACCCCCGCTGATATCCACGCCTGCTTTCCATTGAGGATCTATATACTGCACGAGGCAGAAAGAGGGCGGGGGAAAATATCTACAGACCCTTCACATCCTGACACAAACTGTTTCAACTTCTCCCCTCAAGACTCTGCTATAGGCCAAAACAATTAGACACAAAGACAGTTTCTTCCCCCCTGCCATCACTCTGCTAAACATCTAACTCCCACAGCACTGTTTTAGGCCTAAAGGCCATCTTCTCATCTTTCTCACCTCTCCTCCTACCTTCTTCTATTGGCATAATTTATTAATTGTTGCTTGTATCTTATGCTTTATTATTGTATCTTATGATTTATGATCTATGACTTATCACTTTGCTGTTTGTAGGAACACTGAAAGCTTATGCACTGTAGAATTCCTTGTGTCCAATCACACTTGGCCAATAAAGAATTCTATTCTATTCTATCTTAAAAAACCCAATTTTAAAGCTACTTGGTCAACCTCTCATTAGACAAAAGTATATAAAGCAGCTTTCTTTTCTTTGATTTGTAGAAAAGGGAAAGATTCAACACATCCTGAAGTCTATAAATCCATCTCTTTTCTATCTATGGATTATATGTTTTTAATAGTAATTCTTGCTAAGAAACTAAGTGGCTTTTTAACTGAAATGATACATCCTGACCAGATGGACTTTATCTCAGAGATACGGTATATAAGATATTAGATTCTAATGTATCTCTTTGAAATATATTTGTTGTTAAGGTAAATCAGAAAAATAAAAAAGTAGCTGTGAATTTTCTTGATGCTGAAAAAAGCCTTTGACAATTTGGAATCGCCTTTTTATTTTGTAGTTTTGTGGCCAATTTTTTTGTCCATGGGTACAGAGCATATATAAAGAAAAAAGGCAACATTTTTGTTAAGTCTTATTACACAGCAATATGCAAAATCCAAGGGGACAAGACAAGGGAGTTTCCTTTCTCGTTTTGTTTTTACTGGCACCGGAAATTCAGCTATACCAAAATAACAAAATTTGGTGCAGAAATAACCGCACAAGAACATAAACTTATGAACTTATTTGCTGATGATACTGTACTTATAATTGCTCAGCCTAAAGAGATTTTAACATGGCTGATGGAGCATGCACAACAATGTGGTTCAATGTCAGGTTATTGGAATAATGAAGAAAAGTCCTCAAATGTTGACATGGAATTTGCCAGAAAAAAAAGCAATGTGTATCAAATCACAGATGCTAAGAAGTTCAATATTCCGAGGTTCCCCCCCACCCCTGAGTAGAAAACAATAAAATTTAAGAATAATTATTTGCCATCTTGGAAAAACAGCAGATATTTCCAGATGGAAAAAATGTAAAATTATCCTGGATTGAAATAGTTGCAGCAGTTAAATATTCTACCAAGGTTTAATGTCTTTTCACGATTTCAGTCTTTATTGAGAATAAGTTATTAAATAACTGGCATAGACAAGTAACAAATTCTAACAAAAGACCAAGAATTAAACTCATGAAACTGAGTTAAGAGAACAATGTTGCCTATAGCCTCTGAATTTCAGACTATTATCTTATGAATGGAACGTGTCCCAGGATAATATTGCAGGATCCAATCTGTGTTGGTCACCGAGATCAGAGGTTTTGCCTTCTGAGCTTTCAGACTTAAGATGGAGCCCATCTTCAGGGAACTTTTCTCATTTTATATACTGTCTGCTGCTTCTTATAATGAACAAGTTTGTTTTAGCAAAATTTTTGTATTTATTCATTTAAGCCATGATTAGTAAAGAAAACTCAGAATATTGACTCAGAATATCACTTGTTTGCGCGGCCCGGTTTCTATCATGACACAGCCCATGCTGGTGCACGGTCTGGGGGTTGGAGACCTCTGGCTTAGTGCTATTCTGTTTCTTTTCTAGGCTTAAAGAACCTCAAGTGGCAACTGAGAAGAAATAATCCTTGCTAATATTAGTAAACACATTTTTCGCATATAGAATCCATTATTGAAGGCTGGAATCAAATATTTTCATGTTGGAATGCCCAGAGGCATTTGTCTGATCTTAGAAATGTAATACTGGATTAATTAGACACTGACTTGATCAAGAAAACAATCTGAGTAATTAAAGCAAACCTTGTCCCCGGTGAATATTTTTGAAGGGAATTGAGACCTAGATTTACCCAGAACAAACAGCTATTTTAACGACTGATAAACTATTTGGATAATTTATAAATCACTTTATTTACAGGCTTTATTCTCTTAAAGTACATCTCAAAATAACAAAGGTATTTACATTGGTGTAAAGATACTATACTGCTTTATTTTACATTTCAAAATTACATGAACCTTAACACCCTGTATTCTACCAAGCCGTACTACACAAAGAAATGTGTACATTGGCTGAAATTGGCCTGGAAACCTATGAATAAGTTACTTACATAAACACATAGGCAGGAACAGTATCTGCACAGCACAGTATACAAGGAAGAATAGTTTCTCCAAGACAACTCTGCAAATGTACAGCAAAGGCTCTCCCAAAGCAATGTGTTATAACGTATAGTTTTTTACTCTTTATCCATGAGATTTTAAATTAATTCAGATGAGTTTTGCTTGTTTATATTGACAATGTACAATTTACAAAGAATTACTTTACAACTGTCAAAACTGTTTTTGCTGCTGGAACATAAGTCAATCAATTCTGATTAAATAACAAACTTGCTTGAAAAAAAAGGCTTTACTGTGCAGTGACTTCAAAGGTCTCTGAATGCTGTGCTATGGTATTTCTTTAGTGAATACACACTTTTATTCAAGTATTGCAAAAAATGCTAAGGCCACGTTTTTTTGAAGATCATCCATTTGTCCTCCTCCCCCTTGCCAAACAGGCCATAAAACCTTGCTGTTAAATTTTCTGAAATTTTCTGAGCACTGAAAAGGCGACAGGAACATGGAACAACTGTCCTATTCAAGCCTCCCTTTGAAGTAAATGGTGATTATACAACAGCACATAAAATAATCTTTTTGGTGATGGTTTTGCATTTAAATTGCGCTTTAATAGGACTTCTTTAGGATTTTATCTTAAATCTATAGGTCAGGAACAGATCCACAAAGATTGCTGCTCTTTATATTTGCATACATTTGTAGGTATGCAATCTTCCTCAAAATTTCATTTTAATGTTTAATGAATTAAAATTCATTTTAATACAGACTAAAGAGCACTAACAGTCCTTATATATTATTGTCAAGTGTTTTTCTCTAAAGTGAATTCTGATGGCTGGCATAACGTAATTTAATATATTCAGGATATACTTTCCAAGACAATTAGTGATTCTTTGTCATAATTAAACTCCTCTATGCTGCTTAAGTCCATTCTGAACTCTGATGGAAAAAGGACAACCTTGTAAAGGGTTTACTGGGCATTGTGTTAAAATTCACTTTCACATTAAGTATACACAATGATCATGCCTGTATTTGCATGCAAATAAAAAAAAAAGGGAAATGACACTCAGGTATGTGAATTCATGAATTTGTGGGTGACAACAGCATGTATTGCATGTTTATACACACATAGGATTTCTCAAAGTGAGCTAGAGGTATTATAGTGAATCCCCAAAAATGTTTTAGGTGTTTTTCCAGAGTAGCTACATGGCCCTCCAATCTCACTTGCAGGAATAATTAAGCACTGTAGAAAACTATAATAGTAAGTAGGTTGTTTCTGCGAGAAGGTGCAAAAGTTGAATCTGGTAGCCATAATCACTGAAATCAACAGGTATTTGAGCACAAGTCTCCAGCCCTTTTTTATGATAGAGAACCTCAGTATAACCCCTCTCTAGCAGGGGGAAAAACCATAGAGGCATCAATAGTTGGGGTCATCTGGATGGAGGAAGCAGAAAGGGGATTTGGGGAAGAACACATCCTTAATATGTCAGTGCAATGAGCAAAAGAAGGTTGCCCAGAACAGCTATTTAAGGCAAGTAGCTATGCGCTCTTTCCTTAACTCAGTTTCACATTTTGCAGACACCCTCTTCACCCTGTCTTTTCAAGTGCA
This sequence comes from Arizona elegans, assembly GCA_022577455.1. Taxonomy (NCBI): domain Eukaryota; kingdom Metazoa; phylum Chordata; class Lepidosauria; order Squamata; family Colubridae; genus Arizona; species Arizona elegans. Next base: position 102,678,877 of record JAKOOJ010000002.1, on the reverse strand, counting down.
AGATGTAATTAGGTAATTAGCCAAAAGGGAATTTCCTTCTCAGGAATCCCAGTGTTAACAACCCTTAAGGGCCTACACCATACCAGTTGGATACCATACTAGAAATTGTGCAGCTTTGGTAACATGCAGTTCAGCCGTTAGGTCAATTTAGCTGAAACTTAGTGTATGATATCAGTAGTGAGCTGTCAGAAGTTTCTTTAAGGATAAAGTGAATTCCCAGAACTATGCCACATACAGTTGTGGGAAAGAAGAAAAATGTCATATAAGGCCTGAATGGATTGCCCTTTCTGGTATATATGGACCTGATGAGGCAATATTGAAGACCATTCCTTCACAGCCAAAATTGTCGCTAAAATGTTCCTGGATTCATGCTCAAGTAATTGTTGCCTTGCAAAAAATGCTATAACAGCCACAGTTCTCTGAGTTTAAATCTATACCATATGTTGGCCCCGTTCCTCTAGATTTGGTTGCAGTGAAACCTTTGCACCGCTATTGATCACAGCAACAAATCTGAGTTAAGCAATATACTGTATACATTATTCTATTGCTTTAATTACCTTGGGCATGTCAATATTGTTTGATCAATATAGCTCAGTTTAAGTTGGTGACTTTCCCAATTCTCTTTGCTTGGATGTTCCCTTGATTCTCATTATTTAGCTATGTAGGTAGGGCAAAAGACATGGATAACCCCAAAATGGCAAAACCCAAAACTGTTAGAAAATGGCCTCATTTGTTTCAAAACAGAGGGAAAAAAACCCAGTAACTTCGCTTAGGTATTAAATATTCATTAAAAACATTGTGAGGTTCAGTATGAAAAGTACTTAACTCATAGCAGCTTGCTCCACCAGATTTGTTTAAAGTTGACATTTACATGCTAGTAAAGTCTATGTGCTAGTTATTCTGTCTTTTGTTCTTTTAGCCCATTTAGGTATAATTAATAATTATTTAGGTATTATTAATAATAATTAAGTTTACAAATGTGATTCTGTCAATCTATCTATGAGCATTTCTGATTGTATGCCAACAACTTTTTTAAAAATGTATTTTCTGGTTAAAAGGAGCTATCTTGGTTGTGTGTTACTGTGCAAACAGCAAACAAGTCAAAAAAAGTTTCAAAAGAGATCCACAAGAGAGTACTGGCAGACATATACTGACTGGAAGACCAAGAAACTAAAGATGAAAGGAAAAAGGGCATAAATAGGCGCATAGTCTTTGGAATGCCTCCTCCTATGCTTTGGAACGCTGTCTCTGCTGGGATAGATTAACAGATTTTGAATCCACTCTGATTCAATGTTTCCTCAAGTAATCCAGATTTCAAATTAAGGCATCAGTAGTCAAGCCTAGATTATTTTGTGTTCCCTGGAGAAAACTTTGGGGGTGGGGGAGGAGCAATGGAGGCAGTATGAGCCACACTGGGTTTGATAGTGGCCCACTCTTAACAGTCATGGAAATCTTGGCAAAAGGGTTTTTGACATCCCATTTCCCTTTCCAAGTACATTAGTTTGATGTAACATGTGCCTCTTCACAATCCGTTTCTACCCCACGGTGGGAAAAAAACCATGCATTTGGATCTTTGTACTCTTGTCTCTGATGCATTTCTTGCACATAGTATGATACCTCATTTTTATGACACAGATGCATTCCTAATGTACAGATATTCTGACGTTTTAAATCCTGTAACAGTGCATTCATAGAGCACTCGACAATTATTTTTTAGGAGTTATAAAATAAGTTATAACAAATGTCACAAGCATAAAAAAATCAGGTCCAGAGTCAAGCACTGAGTATCACTCTCTTTGGTACATACACTCCTAACCCTAGTTAGTTCAAGTAATGGTTTCACCGGTACATTACAGTAAGGTGGTAAGCAAGGGAGGAATCAAAGGGATCAATGGCCCACATTATGTAAGCATTTTTTCCTATCTCTCACATATTAAAATCCTGAGAGAATCCTGAGTACCATTTACTTAGGAGCAGCTGGTGGTTCACTGAGGAAAAAACAAATATAGTGGAAAAGTAGAAAAACTATCTCAGATTAATCATTTAAGAAATGGAAATAAAAATTTAGTTGAAAAAAAGAAGCATAACTCCTCAGATCCACATGCATTAATCCAATGACAGAAGATCCATGAGACAAAAAGATTAAAATTACATGAGTGAGGAACAGATACTTGGTTGAATTGACATACACTGTTAAGTCAAAAAACAGAGTTATAAATTACACATAAAACAAAGTAGAGCAGTTATTAAAATGAAGAATGTTTACTAGTAACTTGAATTTCCATCGTTGGGTTCTTGGTGCTCCATCCCAACCATTTTCAAACTGCCAATATCGAAAAAACAAATGCCAAGTATTATTGTACATACTGAATTTTGGCAAAAGCATTTGGGGGAAGGGGGAGCCTTTGTGGAACAAATCCAGTGTAGGAGATCCAAAGGCAGCACAGGAAGAGGAGACGTTGTATCACTTCTCAGCCAATCAATTTGGGGGAAAAAATATGGTTTGATGTTAGACAAACAACAATTTCTGTTTTTCAATGATCTGATTGAGGAGATCAATAGTCTCTCTAATTAAGGCCTCAAAAATCCCATCTGCTAGCTGCATCTTCACATACAGCTCATCTTCGTCATAGTTCACCCACTGAGCCTCTTCTTCATGCAATTCTTGAACCTTAGAATTAGAAAGGGGAGGGAGAAAAGTCACTGTTATTAATATACTACTTTGTAAACATATATAATAAAAATTATTATTTTTATCTAACAATCATTATATAGAAGCTACAGATTTTATAGAAGCTACAGATTTTCAACAACTCACAGGAAAGAAAACAAATAATTATTCCTAGATATATTACAATTAAAACAAAAATTAAAAATAGGACGATATCACTATTTATGAAGTCAATAAGAGTCAACACTAACTTGCTATCAATCAATCAATCAATCAATCACTCACCATCACTTATCAATGACTCTTGCCATTCCAGTAAGCCAGGCTTTAGTGTGACTCATATTCCACTGAAATTACTCATGTTACTTCAGAAGTGTTAGTAGCTTTAAGCCTGTTCATGCTTTGCAACAGTGCCAGCATTATTAATTAGTTCCATATCCATTAAGATTATGGCAGCTATTATTTATTCACTCCTCTCCTTCCTCTCAACTCATTAATTTTTCTTTCACATATTTATTTTGCAATTTGATTTTCATTTCTCAATATACGTTTATAATGGTTACTCATTTTTGTTTTCAGTCTACATTTCCTGAACAGCTATATATATCATGCTTTATCATGAATATTTAAATACCCAATTCCTAAGAAATTAAAAATACCTTTGCTTTTTTAATTTAGTCAACTCTTATTTTCACTTTAGAAAGTGGTTAGAAGCACACTTTTCCACTGATATTTATTCTTTACAATAGACCAAATACTACCCATTACCTTTCTACCAGCAATTGCACATCTTGAACTTCTCCATCAATTTTCCCATCTATAATAAACATTTCCCAACAAGCATGCCTTCATCTCTTTGCTCTATTTCTTTTTGCCATTTACGAATAATCTGCAATCATTCACTCGATTTTTGTGTTTAAAAACAACAATCGTATTTCTTTTTGTATCTGCTGAAAATCAATTTGGGTTCTCAACCAACAAGGCACCATTTTTTTCCAGAGGTATACACATGTCTCTTATATCACAAGCGTATTTCTGTATCTATAAATACATTAAACAATCAAACAGCCTACTGTACAGTGAGTTGGTTCTGATTGAAGTGGCCTATATACATTTGTAAATAATAATAATAATAATAAAAATCCTTATTCTGCTTAAAGATCTAAATTTGAAAATGCCTAATTTTAGTTGACATTTATCCATAGTTTGTATGGATGAGAACACACAAGGAAAAATATGGTTCTTCAAAAGCACAGAAAAGGACACATTTAATTTGCCTGTCTATAATCCTTCTGCTTAGGAGGGCTGAAAGCCAAATCTGGGAAAGAACAAGCTAATATGTAAACAACATTAGATCTAACTCGTTTTTTCAAACCATGCAGGTTATTAGGTATTTATGCCTGACTACGATGCATTATTGAAAAAACAATTACTAACCAATATGTGATCCACTCTATCCTTTTTTTTCCGTCCAAATTTCATCATTTTCTGCCAGTCTGTTTTATTATTTGATTCCTTTCTCAAATTTAAGAGCTTTAAAACCTCAGCTGTTATAAAGACCTTGGGTAAAGGAGAAATAAAAAAATAATGAATGCTAACTAAATACATTTTCTCTAGTTGCAACATCAATTCTACAAGCAGCTTTCAGAGAGAAGATTTCTAGTGAGGTTGTAGACATGGCATATATGCAACAGAAAACACGTTGTATTGCTAGGTAATTACAACTATAGTAAAGCAATTTGGTAGGTAACTTTAGAAATATCCATGAAGTTCATTATGAATTATGACACTGATTCAACTGTTGTACATTCCAGTATATAGATAAATGAAGCATCAGGCATTCTTTGGAACTATCCCCACCCATCCCCACTCATTAATCCAGGTATAGCTATTATTAGTTGCTGTATTGGAAGGATTTTAATTCTTTATATACTGGTTATCATTCATTGTAGTTTTTTGAAAAAAATATTGCATGTTAAATGTAAGCCATCTTGGATGGATTTGTAACTGGAACAGTGTTAAATATTGACAATTAAAGCCTTCATTATTTTAGTTTTAAGAAATAGAAGCATTCATCCATATCCTGTTTCAAATTAAAGAAACTATAGTGAGAAAATGAGAGATAGTATCATATGCACACTCATCTTGGATTGATGGTGTAAGAAAATTATTTTTTTCAAATAAAAAATAATTTATTTTTCAAATAAAAATGCATGATAAAATTCCACCAACTTCACATTCTACCTCAAGTTCTAAGTCAGTGGTTCTCAGCATGGACTGGGGACTCCTGGGAGTGCCCAAGACCCTTTCAGAGAGTCCACGGAGACAAATAAAGCTTTTAAAACTTCTCTGTTTTAAACCTTAATAAATATTCATAAATATAACCCATGTAAACCAAAGCTCTTTGGGGCCCTCAATCATTTTTTAGAACGACGTCCTGAGACCGAAACATCTGCTATCTAGATGAACTGCACTTTATTTCTATAAATATATTTGAAGTTCAAGATATTAATCTTATTCCTACTTTTATTTCTTCAAGATCACTTGGATCTTTAACTCGTCGAAAGTAACCAGAAATTATCCTGCTGGGTTTCATCCATAACGGCTGATTCAAATTTGGATCTTCTGCAAAGATTTCTTCAAAAATCTCTCTTGTTAAATCAAACACAGCCTTGATAAAAATAAAAGAAACACTGTATAACCATTGTATATTATAATACCATATCATTTTTCAAAGAACCAAACAAAAATATATTAATTAAAGTATTTATGCTGAATACTAGCTATACAGCAAGTGAAATATAATTTTGTTTAAATATTGCATTCTGGGGCCAAGATTTTTACTGTTTTTAGTGCTTTTGAAAAATGCCTCCATATCCTCTTTTCTCTTTTACACTTCATTGTATCTGTCTTCCATAAACACACCATACCTTGTTTTATATTGCATTCTATCACCGAGTCCAAAATAGCATTTATTTTTTATTTTTTTTACAGATTGGGGACTTCTTTGATGCATTTCTTCTATTTTTATACATTTCCCAATAATGAGACAACTGCCATACCTGTTTGTAGATTTGTTTACTAATAGTTTCAATGTCGTCATTTTGGGGGGATTCATTCATGTCTCTGGGATTGCTGAGGGCTTGAAGATCATGCCCCAACTCTTTGCATTTCCATAGCTTCTCAGCTGCTGCATGCACCAACTCCTCCACTTCTTCTGCAACATATGGTGCAGCCAAAGGTTCTTCACATGGCTTTGGGGACACTTTTGGCAGTTCTATCTTAGGTAAGACTGCTGATTCTTCAGCTTGGTTTTGAGAGAGCTTATGTGAACTCAAGCCAAAATCTTCATCAAACCAATCTTGGTCATCTCCTAACACATTCAGAAACTCCCGGCTAAGTTCCAGTTCTGCCAGCCTCTTGGCAAGTTCTTCCTGTCCACTGGCACCAAATACAGGGCTTTCCTAAATAATAAGAAAGTGATTATTACTTAGAACCTTAAGTATTCCCTGCGCTATGCTCCTGAATTTGAAAAATATTATCCATTAGTGCTTTAAGATTTAATGATATATAGTCATATTTTTTTGTTCTTAGGGTGCAAGAAAGTGGGATACAGAGAAAGTCTAATGGCTTTTACTAGAGGACCCACGGAGGTATGCCCTTGGTAGGTGACCATATAGAGCAGCGGTTCTCAACCTGGGGATCGCGACCCCTTTGGTGGTCGAACGGCCATTTCACAGGGGTCGCCAAAGCCCTCTCTCGCCTCCCCCCACCCCTTCACTCACCCTCATTCTCTGCTCTGTTGGATCGCCGGCCATTCGCTTACCCTGCCCACTCCCAATCTATTGCTGCCTCCTGAGTCCCAGCTGATGGCTAGAGGAAAAAAAACCTGTTCAAATTCTTGCCACTGGGCTTCAAAGGGCCGCCCTATAGCCAGTGGTGCAGCTGAACCGTTTGTTAAATTGCTGGCTTGCCCCGCCCCTCCGCACCAGTATTTATTGCCAATAAATAGTGTTGGGCGAGGGGCAGGTGAGTCAGCAATTTAACAAATGGTTCGGTGCTTTTTTGTAATTTTATTGGCCCCCGGAGCTACAGCATAGGCTAATTAGCCCTTGCTTAGATCGGCTCCCGAGTCTCAGCTGATTTGTCTCAGCTGTTTTGCTCAGGGCTCTGCTGCTTTCTTGCAAAGAGTGCTGATTTTTTTCCCCTTAGCTATGCTGAGAAACGAAACTGAAACTGCTTTGCTGTTGCTGCAAGGTTGGAAAATTAGGCAGGCAGATTTCTTTTCTTTTTCCTCACCAAAAAAGGTAGGTGCAAACAATGGGAAATTTAGAGAAAAAGAGGAGAGTTCAAGATTTTAAAACACAAAAGAAAAAAAGCTCTATTTAACTAGGGAATTGTAATAATTGAGATACTATTAGTTGTATATTTCTGAAAGCAGAAATGGTTAAGTTGTGGTTTGGAGGAATATATGGGGGAAATTATTTGGTTTATTATTATTGGTAAATATAATTAATTGATTTGTAAGAAATTGGATTGCATGGAAATAATTGGAATATTCATGTTCCTATTGATTAATATACAAAAAAGATAGTTATATAAATGATTGATTTATATTAAAATGTTGAATTTATATTAAACAACTGTAATATTACAGTTATTAAATATTACATAATTAACCAATGTGAGGATGGATATAAAAATAGATGACAATGGGAAGGGGTATAATATAGAATAGAAGGGAAAAATTGAATTTGATTAAGATTAGAGATGAGGATGAAGGGTAATATTGTTTTTTTACAAAAATAGATGAGGAATAAATATGGCAAAAAGGAAATATAGAAATTGTAAATTTAATTGAAATGACTAAACACTGTTTAAATTTGTGAACCGGCCAAATACTCTGTTCAAAGAAAATACATTGTATGTTTGTATGTGTGTTTCTAATTATTGCTATTTATTCATATTTGTTCTCTTTTATTCTTTAAAGTTTAACAATTCATTCTTTATCTTAATATCTTTATATTTGTTTGGGGTTGGCTTTCTTCCCTTTCATCTTTTTTATTGTACAGCAATCTTTCTCCTCAAACCTACCACCTCTCTCTTTTCTTTCCTTCTTACTTTCTCTTCCTCCCCCTCTTCTTCTCCTCCCTACTTCCTCTTCCTTTCTCCTTCTCCTCCTCTCTTCCTCCCTCTCTTACCATCCCTCCTACTCTAATTTCCTTTCCCTTCCTTCATCCCTCTCTATTGCTGTATCCTTTTATGCATATGGACTACTCAGAGGGCTGAAAAAGTTATTTCTGACTGGTCTTCGCACTTTTGACCAGTCCTCAAACTTACGACTGTCCTCACATTTTACGTTTTTGCCCTATCTTGTCACCATGGTGAAGAGAAGCAGTTGTGAAATGAGTGATACGGTTGTTAAGAATGCTGCACGGGCATGAATGTAAGGATGGTCATAAGTGTGAGGACCAGTCAAAAGTGTGAGGACCAGTCAGAAATGACTTTTTTCAGCCCTCTGAGTAGTCCCTATACACATAGCCATGGCCACCTGGCCACATGACCAGCTAGCCACACCTACCCAGTCACATGACCTCCAAGCCACGCCCACAAAATAAGCCATACCCACAGAACCGGTAGTAAAAAAATTTAGAACCCACCCCTAGTTGGGGGTCACCACAACATGAGGAACTGTATTAAAGGGTCGCGGCATTAGGAAGGTTGAGAACCACTGATATAGAGCAAGTCACATGTGGAAGCCCAGTTAGTTAAATGGAAATGGTACAAAAGCAGTAACTCATGGATTGCATTCCTAACAGAGAAACAATATTCAAGAATACAATTCTATACCCAGAAAAGTAAAACACTTAACATGGAAAAATGTATTGACTAGGATTACAACGACCATATTAAATTCCTTATTATCCTACTTCATTGTATTCTTGTGAGGATATAACTAGATGGAAATATAGATACACTGATTTTTGCTCCTTCAAGAAAGGCAGGATATAAACACAAATAAATAACTGCAGTTCCTGTTCATCTAGTTTTTAGTTTCATAGATAAACAAACAAAGAAACAAACAAAAAAAAGGAATGTGAATTCAGTTGTTAGGATCCCAAATTTTAAAAAGTAAACCAAACATTCTAAACCTAAAGGTTAGACCAAGCCAACTATAAAATATCCAATGAAATCTTTATATTTTATTTTCTGAGACTCTCCTCTTTGCCTTTTAATAACTCACTTCTGAAACACTAGAGTTCTAAAAGCAGTTTGTGACATGTATAATTTGTTGTTGTCATCAGCTTCTTTTACAAAAAAAATATAACTGCCCAAAGAAAATAGAGATGATATTTGTACATTGAGATGCTTTGTCATCTCCCATAATGTCTATTGATGGGGTTCTGATACCCCAGAGACGTGATACTTGCAATATTGGGATCCTTGTAGACTCAATCCTACTGTTATATAGGCAGGTGGAGCCCCTAGCTCCAAGGGCTTTTGACCAGATTCTGTGGTAGTTTTTGTAGTTTTTTGTCAGCACATTACAAAAAATATGTTGAGACTTTGGAAAAAGTGCAAAGAAGAGCAACTAAGATGATTAAAGGCCTGGAGAAAAAAACACGAAGAACGGCTACAGGAATTGGATATGGGCAGTCTAGAGAAAAGAAGGACTAGGGGTGACATGATAGCAGTAGTCCAGTATTTGAGGGGCTATCACAAAGAAAAGGGGTCAGCTTATTTTCCAAAGCATCAGATGGCAAGAAAAGAAACTAATCAAGGAGAGAAGCAACCTGGAATTAAATATAAACTTCCTAACAGTGAGGACAATTAACCAGTGGAACAGCTTGCCTTCAGAAGTTGTAGTGGCTTCATCACTGGAGGTTTTTAAGAAAAGACTGGACAACCATCCAGACTGGACAACCATCTATCTGAAATGGTATAGGACCGTGATGGTGAACCTATGGCACACATGCCCGAAGTGGCACACAGAGCCATGCTGCCTGGTATGTGCGGCCTCGCCAGTTCCTCTTCCGGGTTTCTGGCGCACATGCACGACAATCAGCTGGTCTTTTTGCATGTGGCAGTGCCGGAAACTGGAAGAGCTGGTTTTCCGTTTTCCTGTGTGAGCATGTGTGCTGGCTAGCTGATCGTTGCGCACGCCAGAAACCCGGAAGAGTAGCTGGCTGGCGCGCACGCGTGCACTGAAAACCGGAAGTTCATTTTCAGGTGCGTGCATGCTCGGTGCTTAAAAGCCATCACTGGTATAGGGTCGCCTGCTTCAGTAGTAGTTTGGACTAGAAGTCCTCCCTTCCAGCTCTATTCTGATTGATTTATTAACTGATAGTAGCCTTGCCTAAAAGCAGAAGAACCTTGTGACATTGATTTATGCACTCATCACAACTTGGCTAGATGAAAGAAATGCTTGTTCCAGATTTCCATGAAGTTAGGGGATATGAGATTCACAAGTGGCTCTTTTTGATAGTGGGCCTGTGCTTTGGAATGGCCTTTCTCTTAATACCAAACTTGTTTTCAAATTAGAAACTGTCCAAACAGTTTTGAAAATAAATGGGTTTTTTGGGAGAATTTATAGAGACCGAGATGATGGTATTGAATGTTTCAGTTATTGTTACTGTATCTAACACTGTTGTTTTGTGATTTATTTTTAGTGAAATGTTGGTTTAATTTTACTTTATATTACTGTAGTACTGCTGTGGTTTTAGTTACACTATTGTAATGTTCTTGATCTGTTGTGAACTATGGAGAGTCTGATTTGAACGTGCCAGTGTACAAACATGATAAAAACAAAAGTGATTAAAAACAAACAAAAATGTGAAACACAAAAATAACATACAGCTTATTAATAAGCCACAGCCTGTCAAATTTCATAACTGAAGCATTACTCTAGTCTTACTTATCTTAATTATGACCTATACTTACTGGTCTGGGACACATATCTGGGGAAGATACTTCTTCTCCATCATCCAATTCTGATACAACTAAAAACCTCTGCTGTTCATTAGTTGCCAAGTTATTTTCTTGGACAGCACCGAGTCCTTGATTGCTAAAATGGATCTTCTCATTCCTTGCCTTTTTGATTTGCTGAAATTGAGTGACTGTGTCTTTCACAAAACCTTGCAGGAGACTATCAGCCAACAAACCAACTCTTTCCTGTCGATCTAGTAGATCTTCCTTTTCTTGGGATGGGACTTTAAGTTGGGCTTCCAGTTGGCTTCTTTCTTTTGTCAACAAGTCCAGAAGTGGTGTTGCAGATTTCTCCAGATTACTGGGAGGAAATCTGTTTTCTGTTTGCTCTTGCCAAACAGACCCTTGCTTCCATTTCTCAGGAAAGCTGCTGTCCAAAATCCCTTCTACTTCAAAAGCAGAATCTTCTTTGTGGATATTTGAAATGGCGGGAGGTAACATACCATTATCATTTTTAGAGGATTTGGGAGAGTCAAAGTCTCTGGTTTCTTGATCAAACTCGTCAACAATACTAATAACTGCCACACAGCCACTTGGTTTATTGAATTTTACATAATCTCTAGCTCCAATTGAACCTTTTAAGGCAGATGATTCTCTTGGAGATTTCTCATTTGAATTTCTTTTATTCTTTTCATTTTCAAGACTGTCTAAGCCTTCCTGATTTGTTTTGTGTTGATTATCTAGTTCATGCTTAAAGAAAGAATTTTCATTTGAATCTAAGTCATTACCAAAACTTTCTGAAAAAAGAGAGATTTTTTGTGGAGGAGCAAAAATACCATGTTTTTCTTTACAATCAAAATATTGAATACCATTGTAAGAGCCATTATTGTTTCCTTCAGGTTTGTCCAACTCTACACCAGCCCAAAAACCTTTATCAAAATTTGTCCGACCTTTAAATTTCAGTGTTCCAGGCTGGACATTACTCACAAGAACTCGGTCACCAATGCTGAAACCAAGCAAAGTATCTTCTTGTTTTTCTGATGATGCCTTGAAACTGGAAGCCGAAGATGAATCATCATCATCATCTGGTTCTTTCTCCACATCGCCACGTTCTTTATTTTTCACAAATTCTGTTGGTGACTGGAGTTCTAATAATCTTTCTGATTGAATGCTATCAGCTACAGACAAAGATTTTTCACTGAGACATTCACTTATTTCATCATCACTTCCAAAACTAGGGGATTCACTCCTAGGAGGTCTTGTGTACAAAGTGTTCTCTCCCTGTGATCCTGTATCTTGTCTGAAAGATAATGTAGGTGCTTGAAAAATATCTTTTTGATATTCAGTAAGAATTATCTCACTTTTTGATATATCTGTTCCTAAGGAAGACTCTTCAAAATCACTAGAATATGATTGCTCTTCACAAATGGGAATCTGTTCTGAAACCAGGGAATCACCTTTCAGTGTATCTTTCCCCAGCCTATCAGAGGATTTGACTGATGTAATACTTTCATCATCCTTGAACCTTTCACTTGGCATCTCCTTGATTTCCTTCGCACTTATGCACTCCAAGACAAATTGATCCTTTTCCGACAGCTCCGTCTCTGGAGGGACCTCTGTCTTTAAAGGAACTGAATTGTTTTGATTTAAATCAAAAACTGAGGCATCATATATTTCATAAACCTGGGAAACTATTTCAACATCTAATTCTTTTGATTCTGCTGTCTCTTGCACTATAGATCTGGTAGTGGGAGAGTCATAACTCACTGCATCTTCAGACTTATTCAGTGATCTGGAAGATATTTTGCTTGTGTTTCCTAAATCTTTGAGAATAGCTGATGAGAGTAAACTATCCAAATCGTCAGATTCTGCTATAGATTTTCTTAGGGTTTTGAGGACTGTGGATGCTGTAGGAGATTGCTTCTCTGCCTGAATCTCTGCTTCTGTGAATTTCATGGTGTTTACAGACACAGATTGTTCAGAATGTGGCACAGCATCTTAAGAGAATAAAACAAAATCAAACACACATACTTAAAACAATTGTGCCCTTTTATTTAGCATTATTAAAGAAGTAAAAAATCTGGGTATTATAGGAAAAAACAGAAATTCTTACTAGAGAATGCTAACCTGTCCCATCAAATAGCATGAGTATTCCACTGTTTACATATAAATGGCTAAAGTATAATTTAAAAACAATATCCTAATCAAATGTATAATCAATAAGACTTCATACATGCTTTGATTCTACTATGCATAGGAATTAACAGACCCCAAAATATATTCAAAGATTTTAAAATTGTTTAATGTTCCCTTTAAATTTCTTGTACAATAAACGAGGTGATTGTTTTGAAATGTTTGATTTTTCCTTCCCTATCTGATACTTTACTAAACTTAAATGTTTATTAAAAGAATTCCAGAATGAAGAAGTGTGAGCAGAGAGACACGTAATGAACACAAGTAAATTATCCAGTGTTACTCTGAATCTGAATCTCTATCTTGTTTCTTTCTAAAAAGCTATCAACTCCAGTTCAGACATAGTGCAAACTCAATATAGTGTCAGAAGAGATTCTTATACTTATTTAGCCACTCCGAACCAAAAATGCCTGGTAGCAACTACTAGCATTCTTCTTTGAATTTCTTTTGAAGAAATATTATAAATAAAATTGCTAGAAAATATGCGTAATAGCTTATAGAAAATAAAATACATTTTTAGAATTATACTGAATACGAAATAATTCAATAGATTCTTACTTGTTGCAATACTATGGGAAAAAGTTCTCATTTTTTAAAAAAAGTGTTAGTTAAAAATAATAAAATCTATTAATTCACTTGCTTGCTTTTCAATTATAATTTTTTTAAAAACATACTTTTAGTTGAAATTATTTTAATCACATTAGGTATATGAAGATAACTTGTGTAATTTTAATATTAAACAAATAACTTCCAAGATTCATACCAATATGTTCCGCAATAGATTCCAAAGATCCTCTAGAACGTTCAGAATCAGTGAGTGATTTCCAACTTTTGGATGTTTCAGACCTAAAAAGAAGTTTTGAAAAGATCACACATACATGTACTTACAGATATTTTAAACATTCTGAAAATACTGTACACTGTATCAGAATTAACAAAATAAAACACATAAAACAAGGAGAAAACATATTATTTTTTTCAAAAAATATATCAAAAATTTAATCCAGAGATTTGAATATTGCAATCCATCCAAAATCCTTAGCTGAATTAGGATTTGAGATCAGATTCTAATCTCACTGCTCTAGAACACACAAGTCTATTCAGTAGCCACCAGATTTCTAAGTTTTAGACATAGTTGCATGCCTATTACAAAGTATGTCAGGAGAAGATTATAATTTCCCCATTTGTTAAGCTTTTGCTTTTTATTTAATTTTTAGGGAGTAGGATAATAGTTATATCTGCAACCCCAAAGGAAGGTATGGCATTGGGAAATAGAGCTAACAGGATTTTTTTTACAGTTTTTCTCAATCTGAGATTGGTTACCATACCAGAAAACTGAGTAATTTAAAGTCCCGCAGTTGACTCCTGGGCAGTGAATAGCAAAATATCTGTCAATGAGAATGTGGTTCTGAGAAATCATATTGACCTGGCACGTTTTGCTAAAATTGGGTTTGAAAAGGAAAAAACATATCCAATTTATTCAAGTTATTTGCAGCAATATAAGATTGATGGGCAAAGAAGTAATCTCTGCATAATTTTATTTTATTTTATTATAAAATTATTGGCCTCCCAAATTACCATAAGGTAATTCTGAGCGGTTACAGACAAACAAACAAAACAAAACAAAAATAAACCTACATTAAAATCTGAATAAATTAAAACCACACATTAAAATCAAGGACACGTGGACAGGATAACAATAGAATGGTTACTCGATCAACCACATCTACTGTGCTTTTTCCCACATTGGGGCTGCAGGCCAACTGGCAGAGCCAAGTCTTTAGGTCCTTACAGAAAGATAGGAGGGCTGGGGCCAACCTCGCATCAGGGGAGCAAGATGTTCCAGAGTGCAGGAGCAACAGTATAGAAGGCCCTCCTCCTGGACCCTATTAGCCAGAATAATTGGGCTGACAGGACCCACAGCATGCCAGCACAAGTGGGACGGACCAATCCCAACGAGGTTAGACAGTCCCTCAAATAACCTGGATCCATGCCATGAAGAGTTTTAAAGGTGATTATCAACACCTTGAATTGTACCTGGAAACAGACCAGCAGCTAATGCAGCTTGTGGAGTAGTGGTGTTATAGGGGCCATTAATGGGGTCCCCAAACTGCCTGCACCATTGTACTCTGAATGCTCTTCAAGAGTAGTCCGACCATGAGATGACAAGGGACCGAATGATAATAATCTATACTTTCTAAATTCTCATACAATAATACTTGGCATTACTCTCATAAATAGATTGGTAGCAGCCTCTGCAGTAACCTGCAGTGGTATTGAAATGGTGACAGGAAATGGTAACATCATCATATAGATATTGCTTTTATGTAGTTGCATTCCAATGTCTAACACAAGTTAAGATTTTTCTTTTTTACCTTGAGTTTTGGGCATGACTTTATGATTTTGAATACTACAGTCTAGTGCATATTAATGAATAAGTGTTAAGGATTATTAATTAACAGCAACCATAATAATTTAATTAAACCACTATTAATTTATAATACCCTCTTTCCTCTGGAACATGTTTTTTTGAATACAAAATTATATACCAAAATTTACTTGGTCAGTCTCTTTTAACATGAATTCATCCATATGTTTCTTTTGATCAGCATCTCAGATTCTTAAATATGCATGCATATAAGATAGTTTTCTCCCTTTGAAAGAGCTACAAACCCTTTCTAGGCTGCTAAAGGCGTATATTTAGAAAGGCCATCATGCATTAACTTTAAGCAATTACTTTACCTATGAAGTGGTGGGGGTTTGATCTTTGGTTTCTCAGTAACCGAGGATGGAGTTTTGATTTGAGGTTTAGCTGTTGGTGTTGTCTCAAAGTCCCGATTCAATTCCTCTTCCGTTTTCTTGATGAATTCATCATAAGTCTGATGTAAAAAAATAAGATATTAGAAAGACCTTAACATTATCTTATTCTTTATTAAATTTGTTTTCAAATATTAATCTTATTGACTATTGAAATTTGGAAGTGTGTGTGTGCATGCATGAGTGTGTAAGATATACAAATGTCTTATAGTTATTATATAATTTAACCTATGAAGATATTTTTATTTTGGTTTTGGTCAATATTATTATATTACTATTAGTATCAAAGCAAACTCAAAAGGAAAAAATATTCAAAGAAAATGAGGCAAAAGAAAACATGGGAATATCAATATGTAACATACACACATTCTATTTAACATTTCTTTCAAATTAATTCTTACCTCCAACTGTTTGATCAAACTTGCTTCTTGAGCTTTAAGTTTCTCTTTGAGCCTCTTCTTCTGTTCTTTTTTCAGCCTATAAACAACAGACTTTTTTTTCCGCACTTCGTCTTTCAGAGCCCAGATTCGACTTTCAATGTCACTTTGATCAGATGTAGTTTCTAAAAAAAATAAAATATATTATTTAGAAAAAATATTTTATATTTGCCTGCTAGAACAGCCACATAAACCTACTTTACCTAATCACTGTTAAGAATTAAATCTCAACCATAATTACAATAAAATTATCTTATTTATTAAAAACAGAACTAAAACAGAACTTCTAAATTTAAGTGATACGTAAACTAAAGTGATAAACATGATTTGTTCCTTTTACCCATTCCTATCCTTTCTCTGTAATCTTTCTGATGAGGGGTCTTGACTTTTTCATTTCCCAAATTGAAAATTGGTGGAAAATTGCAAATATGTTATATTTAATGTTGTAATCTACATAGAATTCAAGTCCCATCAACTTCAATGAAAAACTGAGACCCATTAAAAATAGTTTAAAAATTATAAAAAGGAAGTTGAAGCCCTAATACTTACCTGATTGGGTCATGGATAAAGACTCATCAGACCAACTATATGAGATATCCTGAGATTTTGTAGATGACAGCTGCTTTCCTCCAGACTTCGGTGTTTGTTTGTTTGATTCTTGTTTTGATAGAGATGCACTGCTTTTGCAAGGAGACTATATCAAGATGAAAAAAAGAGTAAATAAGGAATATATATCACACACACACACACACACACGTGCACACACACACACACACACACCCCTCACACTAATTACAAGCATGGATTTATTTATAATTTATACTAATTACAAGCATGAACTTATTTTGATTTCTGTCTCTCTCAAGCAGGGGAGGCCAACTAGTTAGAGAAATCTTGTTGCTGGACAAAAAATGGCAAGCCTCTGATGCCTTCTCAGATACCAAGCAAGGATTTCAAACAGATCCTTGTCTATGTCATATATTGCTAGAAGGAGAGACTTTCTGGATTTCTAGTTTTTCAAGATATCAGTTTACTTCTATTATGTCTAGGACCAAACATAGGTTGTACAGAATGAAAAGAATCAGTCCTGGAGAATCTTTTCTATGGTTGGAAGCTGAAGTAGGTAATGTATATCTGATAATATCTCCCACATTATAATCATAGCTTGCAGTTCTAAAGTAGAAATAATTTCTTCCCTGGAATTGTTCCAAAATCAAAGCTATGGGCCTTTTCTCCAGTACTCTTTGATTAGGGACATAATGGCTCAGCAGTTAAAGATGTTAAAAAATTCCATTGGGCAGCAGACCAAAATGGCGGCTCCGCAGTGAACCCCGAGCTTAGGGAGGCGATGTTCAACATTTTCAGGGGTGTCGGGGGTCAGTTAACCATCTTTTGACCCCCTCCCAGCGAGCGGAGGTGTTGCCGGCTTGATAGAGCCACGGATGGACCCGAGGAACAGCTTGGGCGCTACGGGCAGCTGCTGGAGGTGGCGTGGACGGCGGCAGTACCTGGAGACTTGGCTGCAAAGACGCCCCCATTGTTGATGGAGAAGAGGGCAGCATTACAAACGTTAAGATCCCTCAGTTTTTGAAGGATCTGGACACTCCCCCCCCTTTTTTTCTGAAGCATGGAAGGGGGCTTAACAACTTAATGGGCTGAATGGCCTGAAGATCAAGTTTATGGGGAAGGAACAGAGGATTGTCAGTTGGTCAGTTGGGATGACAGTTGGTCTCCCCCTTAACTGTTCCACCCCCTTATTAGGCTTAGGCCTAATATGGCCACTCAGCATAAATTTACAGCTTTGATTGATCTACAGCCTTATTTGACCATTTGACCATCTTGTACTCCCTGGTTACCCAGATTATTCAATCATTTATTCCATCCTATGACTACAGCTTGCTTTTTTTTTTATCACTGGTATCAGAACGGGAGGAGGCACAGACACCGAGAGTCTTGGACTATGGTGGGACGGACCATCTCTCATTTGACCTTATGACTCTGGTTTGGTCACCTTGAAAGGGCGCCTTTGAGACTTTTTCACACCATTGAATAGACTTATTATAATCACAAGACTTCCCATCGTCATGAGAGGGCGATGATGTCCCGATGTTCTGATGTTTTTAGCATATTGTCATCTCTTTAACATCTTTTCCTTCCTTATTTAATCTACCTGCTTTTAACCATCTCTAACACCCTTTAATAGAAAATGATCCTTCATCACTCTCAGCTCATTGCTATTCTTTAATGTATTCAACTGTAGAACTCCTTGCTCTGCGAGACTCCCCCCTCTCGCAGGTTTGGCCCTCTCAACTATCGAGGGCTGCCCTTGATGATGGGTTTTGGAACCCCGAGAGGTGGTATGCTAAAAAACGGAGGGTCTGGGGTTTTTTAAATAGATTTTTAGATCCAATTTTAAGGGGATCCGGGAGGAGGGTGGTTTTTAATAACAAAAATGAGACTGGGGGTCTCTTAAGGATCAGCAGCCATGCCATTCTGACAGTCCTGGCGGGTTGGGGGTCGTGGGGGATGTTCGGAGGAGGGTGGGACATTCTATACCTGTGATGGTGGGAGGGGGCAGGAGAAATCGAAGTAGGGGTGGGGAACATCACACCAGATGCATTCGGATGGTGACTTGCTCCCATACCTCCTGCTCACCCTGCTTTCCTGGGGATATGAGAGCAAGGGACCCTGGTCTCCGCCTGGTATATGTGAATGCCAGGTCCGTGATGAATAAGGCCCTCCTCATACGAGATCTTATTGATGAGGAAGGTGCGGACCTGGCTTGTATCACAGAGACCTGGTTGGGACAAGAGGGGGGAATCCCTCTCTCTGATTTATGCCCCTCAGGCTTTTGTGTCCTGCACCAGCTGCAACACCAGGGAAGGGGCGGGGGGGGTGGCAGTGGTTGTTAGAGAAAGTCTGAGTCCTAGGGAGATCACTGTCACTCAGATAGGTGGGTGTGAGTCTCTTCTATTGAAGTGGGACCCTGGAGTTCAGTCGGGCTTGTTGGTCACATACCTATCTCCCAGCTATGTTGCCACAGCTCTGCCCGCACTGCTCGATGTCTTGACTGAAGTGGCACTCGAACTCCCCAACCTTTTGGTTGTGGGAGATTTTAATCTGCCTTCGATCGGCGAGTCATCTGAGACAGTCCAGGAGTTCATGGCTTCCATGACAGCCATGGACCTGACTCAGGTTATTCAGGGTCCAACTCATAGGGGAGGACACACACTCGACCTGGTTTTTCTCTCTGGGCAGTGGATAAATGGTCATGGTAAGGGGGAACTTTCCATCACTCCCCTGTCATGGACTGACCATTCCCTCCTTAGACTGGACTTTCAATCTGCCAACCCCTGCCGCTGGGAGACAGGACCCATAAAATGGTTCCGCCCCAGGCGCCTGATGGACCCAGAAAGGTTCTTGAAGGAGCTTGGGACATTCCCCACATCTCAATCCTGCGATTCAGCTGAGGCTCTGGTGGCATCCTGGGAACGGGTGGCTACTGACGCCTTGGACAGAATTGCACCTTTGCGGCCTCTAACCCGACGCAGATCCCGGATTGCTCCTTGGTTTTCCATGGAGCTCCGGGAAATGAAACGTCGGAAAAGATGCCTAGTGGAGAGTTGGAGGTCCTCCCGATCTGAATCTGACCGAACACAGTTAAGAACCCATATTAGGTCCTATCTAGTGGTGATGAAAGCGGTGAAACGAGATTACTTCGCCGCCCTCATTGCATCTGCAGAAAACCGCCCAGCGGCCCTGTTTCTTGTGACCCGCTCCCTCCTCAATCAGGGAGCGAGGGAAGACCCTTTACAGGGCAGAGCTGAGGATTTTGTACAGTTTCTGCATGATAAAATTGCTCAGATCCGGATCGGATTGGACTCTGACTGGGCAGAATCCAATCGGGACACTAGGGTGGGTCTTGAGAATAATATCTGGATTGAGATTGACCCTGTTTCTGTCAAGGAAGTGGACAGGATTATGGGCAAACTTAGCTCCTCCACTTGCTTATTGGACCCTTGTCCCTCCTGGTTGGTTTCGGCTGCCAGGGAGGTGACTAGAGACTGGATCCAGGCAATTGTCAATGCTTCGTTGAGAGAGGGGAACTTCCCCGCCTCTCTTAAGGAGGCGGTGGTTCGACCTCTCCTCAAGAAGCCTTCCCTGGATCCAGACTCACTTAATAACTATGGTCCCATCTCCAACCTTTGCTTCATCGCGAAGGTTGTTGAGACTGTAGTGGCACAACAGCTCCCACAATTCCTGGAGGAAACGGAATACCTTGACCCGTACCAATTGGGCTTCCGACACGGTCACAGCACGGAAACGGCATTGGTCGCTCTGGTGAATGATCTCTGGCGGGCTCGGGATGGTGATTGTTCCTCCATCCAGGTCCTACTTGACCTCTCAGCGGCTTTTGATACCATCGACCATGGTATCCTACTGCAGCGACTTGTAGGGTTGGGGGTGGGAGGAACTGTCTTACAGTGGTTCTCCTCCTACCTCTCGGGTCGCTTTCAGTTTGTATGGGCGTGAGGGCAGAGATCCACCCCGAAGCCCCTAAATTGTGGGGTGCCTCAGGGGTCGGTTCTCTCCCCCCTACTCTTTAACATCTATATGAAGCCACTGGGTGAGATCATTTGTGGCTTTGGGGTGAGATATCATCAATATGCTGATGATACCCAATTATACATCTCTACCCCAGACCAACCCAGAGATGCCCTTTCCGTGATGTCCCGTTGCCTGGAGGCGGTACGGGCCTGGATGGGCAGAAACAGACTCAAACTCAATCCCTGTCTCTACTTGGAAGAATAGCAGCAGTTAAGATGAATATTTTGCCAAGATTTCTTTTTTTGTTTCAAATGATTCCGGTGCTTAAAAGCGATAAACAGTTGAAAGAGTGGCAAAGCGGAGTGAATAAGTTTGTCTGGAACGAGAAAAAACCGAGAGTGAAATTGAAAATTATGCAAGATGTTCCAGAACGGGGAGGTCTTAAACTTCCAAACCTACAGTTATATTATGAAGCAGCAGCTTTATCTCAAGCAAGTGATTGGTTTGGAAGGAAAAAGACTGGAATATTGAATATAGAAAGTTTTGATCTTGAATTCGGATGGCATGCTTACTTATTTTATGAAAATAAAGTGGATAAAGTATTTAAAAGCCATATATTTAGAGACTCCTTGATGAGAGTTTGGAAGAAGTACCGACTCAAATGGGATTATAAAATACCGCTATGGCTGGATCTTGGTCATATTATTTGGAATACAAATATAATGTCACTCGGGGGGTTTTTATACAAAGAGGTTCTTTTTACAGATGCAGGCAGACGGCAGTTGAAGACATTAGAGACACTGTTGGACGAAGGGATTAATTTAACTTGGTTACAGTACAATCAACTTCAACTGAGATGGAAAGAGGACCAAAAAACTGGTATTATGTTGCATGAGGAAGAATTGGTTAGACATATAAAAGAGAAAGGTCCAATGCATATTAAAAGGCTTTACAATGTTTTGTTAGAAAGGGATTCAGAAACTGAATTGGTTAAAGATTGTATGATTAAGTGGGTACAAAACTTTGCAGAACCAGTGATGTTGGAAACATGGGAAAAATTTGGGTTCAGAATGTTAAATTTACACAGTCACAGAATTTGAGGGAAAATTTCTATAAAATGTTTTATAGATGGCATTTAGATCCTAAGAAACTGTCATGCATGTACCCTAATGTTCAGCCAAAATGTTGGAGATATGATTGTTTAGATGCTACATATTATCATGTCTGGTGGACTTGTAAGAAAGTTAAGGCTTTTTCGATAAAAATTTGGTGGGTTATGCAGAATGTTTTGAAGAAAAAAATTCAATTTTCTCCACAATTGTTTTTACTGGGTATAGTTAAGGGTTTTACATTGGGTGAAACAAAGTTGATATTGTATATGATAACAGCAGCGAGATTATTGATAGGTAAATACTGGAAAAATGAAGCTTTGCCCACTATCGAGGAATGGACTTTGAAGATGGCCAGTTTTGCAGAGATGGCGAAGATTTCAGCATACCTAAAAGATTGTTCACAAGAGACTTATGAATGGGAATGGAAAAAGTGGATAGATTATGTGCAGAACAAATATCAAACCAGGAAGTATCAAATAGCTTTTAATTGAAAATGTTATATTAAGATAGAAATATTTTACCTTAGTGAAGATGAAAAATTATATGGGGGATGGAGGGGTTCAAGTTTTATATAAAGGGTTTTTTTTTGATGTGAGCATATTCTGTGGAAGTCCGGGGGGGGGGGGGGAGGGTTAGGGGGGGTTAGGGAGGGTGAGGTTGGGGAGTTTGGAGCGGGTTGGGGGGGGAATGGGGTGAAAATGTAATTGTAAAACTTTTGCAATAAAAAAAAATACACACTGGACATTACTTTTATATTATGTGTTCTAGAAGGAGCTGGAATTAAGAATGAATACTTCTTTTCTTTTTTAAAGAAAGTGTATGTTCAGACATTTATCTGACTGATGTACTAATGTAATATAATATTCAAATTAAGTCTTTAATTTAATTTCAAAGAATGGCAAATGGATAATCAAATTTACTTACAGGTTTTCCAGGAGAAACAGCAGATTCCGGTTCTTGTGTATAAACTATTTCTTCAGTTAGTGTGTGATCTAGGCTTCTAGGCTCGCCTTGAATCTCAGAAACCTTTGATGGAACAGACTCAACAACTAGATTGCTCAATTCTTCTGGGACCGAGCTTTCGCTATTTAGACGAGAACAAGGTGGCATTGAAGAGTCTTCTTCACTGGCTGTCTCTGAGAGAAAAAAAATGGAAAATGATCAATCCCTCAAAAACTCCCACTACTTTACTGACAGGCTTTTAAAAACATTTTTATACATGCTTAGAGTCATACTAAAAATTAAGAAGACAGACACCACTGAACTTTTTGGCTTTTTAAACATATTTCAACATACAGTATTTGATCTTAATTTCCACAATATTGATCAAGGGATATAACAAGTATCATCCACTATTTACATTTTATAGTCCATAAACACAAAAGCAAATTTCACCTCTTGAAAAAATAGATATACCCCTACATTTATCATTATCTCAAATATCTAAATTAGAATTATGTGCAGATAATTAGAACATTGTTAGAGAAGAATTGGGAAGAGCCGGTCTTATTTAAACCTCAGATATTTAGTTTGATTTGCTGTTTTTGGTGAAGTTTGTGTTTAGATTGAAAGAGCTCTCTGAGGCCTTCAAAAAGAATTCAGAAAGAAGGTTATAGAAGTCCATGAGATTAGGTAGGGATTTAAAAAGATCTCCAAACAACTGGACATTAATCATTCCACTGTCCAGAAGATCATCTACCAGTTGAGATGTTAAAAACAAAAAAACTTTACAATGGGCGTACTTACTTTTTCATGTGATCATGTATGAGAATATATTGAAAATTTTAGAGAAATACATTTCTATATTATTATTTTATCTATTATTTTACCTATTATTCATTTGCTTTTTATATTGAAAATTTATCTCTCCTTTAAGTAGAATTGTTTGACACAAATAGTAAGCCAAAACCAATTATTTAAAAATTTGGGATAAGTATGATGTTTGAATGCAGCTTTTGGAACACAATCAGGTCCTGAATACATGAAAGCTACTTTCTTATTTTGCACAGGTACTTTTGTTGAACAAAATAATTTGGATAAGTCAAACTTTTTCCACAAAATCAGCACATTTCTAATATCAAGATTTAGAACAGGGGTCAACAAACCATGATCCATGGGCCAAATCTGGCCTGCCACTTCTTTTTGTATAGCTCACAGGCTAAAAATAGATGGACAGATGGGCAGCAGATTGCTGGAACCAAGCCTCAGCTGAACTCCCATGATGAGGGAAAGAAATGAGGATGGGGTGTCCCAGGCAGTAGCAGCAGCCTATCATTGAACCAAGCTGTCCAATGGCTGCTCTGCTCATGAAAGCAGATAGGAGAAGGGAATCCGGCCCTTTATAGAAAAAGTTTGCCAACTTTTAATTAGAGTCCAACAAATTAAATGTTATAATTTCTACCTTTTTGATCAGATTTCTGATCTCCTGCTCCTTTTTTATTTGCTTTTGTTTTATACAGTTCTTTTTCCCAAGCAGCTAGCGCTTGTTTTTCTATCTGACGTATCTCTGCTTCTTCTGCATCTAAACGTTGCTTCCACTGCAGCAGCTCCTCTGCATACTGACGCCGCTGCATCAGTTTTTGCTCTCGCTTGGTCAAGAACCTGATGAAGAAACAGGAGAAACTGTTCACTATTGTCCTGAGATATAAATATTTAAACTTCTGTTATGCTACTTGGTAAAAGTGTTTCACTCGTATTGCTGCTGTGAATAAGAATGTGAGTCTGATTTTTTTTGTTAAAAAAACCTCCAACTCTATTGATATGGTACAAGGTGATAGGTAATGTTACTGATTGCTTAGTTTAGGAAAAGGGATGTTATGTTTAGATATTAATATACTTGAAAGATTTGAATTAAGAGATATATGTATGGGGGTGGAGGAAATGGGTAGATTATGAGTAGAATAAATGCCAAATTAGGATTTATTATATAGTTTCATAGCCGAATGTTGTTTTGAAACATATAGTATATGGGGGACATAATAATAATGTTAGAAAGAAATGTTTAGTATATAGGGGGTGGTGTAAAAGGGTGGTAAAGTATTATATATTGTGATATTAATTTGGATTTCATCTTGTAGAAGCCATGGGGGGAGGGGAGGGGGAGGGGGGGTTAGGGAGCGGGGGGGGGGGAAAGGGAGGGAAATTTGTATTTGAAAAACTTTTTCAATTAAAACAAAAACAAAAAACCTCCAACTCTGAAGTAACACACACACACACACACACTAACTGTAAACAAAGTTCTTAAACTGCCTCTGCTCTTCAAGAAAAAAAAAGATTGCTGTTCTATTTAGACTAATATTTAAGCAGTGCCATGAGAAAGCAGCATTAAGGCTACCAGACTTCTGAAAACCAGTTGTAGATCAATTTAGAAAGAAAGTTTCAGGGGCTGTCATTTAGCAATGGAGAGTTATCAAAATTGGATGTTTTTTAAACCACTGTAAAAATCAGGACATAATTCTCATTAACAACTGTAAATTAGAAATTGCACATCAGGCTTTCTTTCTATGTACCATCCCCATTATACCCATTATAGTAGTTTCCCGTCTCCTAAGCTGTACTGAATTGATTTTCATCCACCTATAGCAATACAATGCCTTCCACTGTTCCCTGTGACTTAGGCAACAAAGTAATTATTCTAAAATGGTAAATGATGAACAAGGTATTAAAAATGCAAGTTAATGATGATATAAATATAATCAAACTGGAAAGCATAGTAAGTGAATATAGTAAATTTGTAATAAATAAATATAGTTCGAATCTTTTAAGAAAAAAGAAAAGTGGAAAAAAATCCAATAGTATGTCCCTTTGGTATTTTAATTAATTTTAAATCGTATCTTAAAACTTGCCATCAGAGAAAGTCACATTATCTAACGCTATGGTCTCTGATAACTGGAACAGAGATTACAAAAGGAGAATTACGTGAATTTAAATACATATGTGCAAATTAACAAATACTGGGGAAATTAATATCCAATTTAAATGAAAGTACCAGTATAATAAGGTTATATGAGATTAAGACATAGTCAAGTGTACTAGACCCTTGTACTCCCTAACAGACGAGCTCCCTGTTAAGTCACTATCTGCTATCTTATTTAGTATACCTAACAAACTATCCATTATGGTAATAAGTTGTGATGGTTATAAAACAAATCATCTATGACTGGACTCATTTTATAACCCTTTTCAGTTGTAAAGTCAATGATGTGCTCAACCCATTGTTTGCTATGGACTGATTTTGCCGAAAACTGGAAGTAAATGCTGAGTTTAGCAAAAATATTGCAAATCACAGTCACATGATTATAGGATGCCACAAATAGCTAAAAATGTGGGATGATTGCTGAGTGCCTGAAATGCACTCATGTGATTGTGTGGTATGGAGGCTGTTGGGAAATTGGAACAAGGTCATAAGTACCTTCTGCATGATCCATTTTAGCTTCAGTCAGTTGCCAAGTGAGGGCTTGGCAAGTTGAGGGCTACATGTAAAACACTATTCACACACTGATTCTAAACAGCAGGGTTTCTATCTAAAACAGAAAGGTCCAAAAATATTGGGACATTGACACAATTCTAACATCTTTGGCTCTATACACCACCACAATGGAGTTGGAATGAAACAAACACAATGTGCGTTAACTGCAGACTGTCAGCTTTAATTTGAGGGTATGTATATCAACTCAGGTGAACGGTGTAGGACTTACAGCAGTTTGCATATGTGCCTCCCACTTGTTAAGGGACCAAAAGTAATGGGACAGAATAATAATCATAAATCAAACTTTCCCTTCTTAATACTTGGTTGCAAATCCTTTGCAGTCAATCACAGCCTGAAGTCTGGAACGCATAGACATCACCAGACGTTGGGTTTCATCCCTGGTGATGCTCTGCCAGACCTCTACTGCAACTGTCTTCAGTTCCTGCTTGTCCTTGGGGCATTTCCCCTTCAGTTTTGTCTTCAGCAAGTGAAATGCATGCTCAATGGGATTCACGTCAGGTGATTGACTTGGCCATTGCATAACATTCCACTTCTGTCCCTTCAAAAACTCTTTGGTTGCTTTTGCAATATGCTTTGGGTCATTGTCCATCTGCACTGTGAAGCGCCGTCCAATGAGTTCTGCAGCATTTGGCTGAATGTGAGCAGATATTATTGCCCGAAACACTTCAGAATTCATCCTGCTGCTTTTGTCAGCAGTCGCATCATCAATAAATACAAGAGAACCAGTTCCATTGGCAGCCATACATGCCCACGCCATGACACTACCACCACGTTTCACTGATGAGGTGGTATGCTTAGGATCATGAGTAATTCCTTTCCTTCTCCATACTCTTCTCTTCCCATCACTCTGGTACAAGTTGATCTGGTCTCATCTGTCCATAGGATCTTGTTCCAGAACTGTGAAGGATTTGTTAGATGTTGTTTGGCAAACTCTAATCTGGCCTTCCTGTTTTTGAGGCTCACCAATGGTTTACATCTTGTGGTGAACCCTCTGTATTCACTCTGGTGAAGTCTTCTCGATTGTTGACTTCGACACACATACACCTACTTCTTGGAGAGTGTTCTTGATCTGGCCAACTGTTGTGAAGGATGTTTTCTTCACCAGGGAAAGAATTCTTCGGTCATCCATCACACTTGTTTTCCGTGGTCTCCCAGGTCTTTTGGTGTTGCTGAGCTCACCGGTGCATTCCTTCTTTTTGAGAATGTTTCAAACACTTGTTTTGGCCACGCCTAATGTTCTTGTTATCTCTCTGATGGGTTTGTTTTGTTTCTTCAGCCTAATGATGGCTTGCTTCACTGATAGTGACAGCTCTTTGGATCTCATCTTGAGAATTGACAGCAACAGATTCCAAATGCAAATAGCACACTTGAAATGAACTCTGAGCCTTTTATCTGCATATTGTAATTGGGGTAATGAGGGAATATCACACACCTGGCCATGGAACAGCTGAGAAGCCAATTGTCTCATTACTTTTGGTCCCTTAACAAGTGGGAGGCACATATACAAACTGCTGTAAGTCCTACACCGTTCACCTGAGTTGGATGTACATACCCTCAAATTAAAGCTGACAGTCTGCAGTTAACGCACATTGTGTTTGTTTCATTCCAACTCCATTGTGGTGGTGTATAGAGCCAAAGATGTTAGAATTGTGTTGATGTCCCAATATTTCTGGATCTGACTCTCTCTCTCTCTCTCTGTGTATGTGTGTGTGCAAAAAATTAAAATCTCGGGTGTTTTCATGTTAAATAATTTAGTTAAAATGTTTAAAATTCTGGTTAAAATCCTAGCTTAAAATCTTCCAAAAATCCTTACAGAGCACTCTGCAAGGTCCTTTTAAAACCTTAGCTAACTTATTTAACATGACGTGGGAAAACACCCGAGATTTTAATTTTTTGCATATACACACCCGCAAAAACTTAAGAAGACATACATATATATATATATACATACATACATACATACATACATACATACATAAATACATATATATATATATATATATAATTTCTGCAGAGTCTAAACTCTCCATCAGGAGCTCTCATAATTCAAGGATTGGTTTGAGGCTAATAAATACTGAAATATTGTAATGAACCATAGCACAATCTGAAATCAACCTTGTTTCCAATGCTTTTTCAAAACTCACATAATTTACAACCAGTGAAAGACAACAAATGGACAATTGAGGATACAATTTAGTGTCAAATTATACTACAAAATATAAATGTTACTGCTACTTTGCTGGCTGGATTTGGATGGTTCAGTGTGATCAGATAACTAAACAGTTCAACTGGAACCCAATATTTCCAACTCTAAAGGTTCAAGTACAGAGATAACATAAAAACAAAACAGAGACAAGTATGTTTTATATATGATATTTTTCACATGCAAGCATTCTACTAGCTTTCCATGTCTGCTGGGTGAGAAATTTCATGTTCTATATATCTTCAAGTTTTAGACACAGGAGAGGGATCTGATAGAAAGGAACTTTCACATAATTATCATCATTTTTCATTCGTTTTCAAAGAGATACAATCCCTTGTCAATTTTGTCTGATTATAATGATTTAAGACTTCATCTAGTTATGTGTAGCAAGTGTGAGTACAAGCATTCTTTTCTTGGCTACTTAGAACCTATTTTTCTATATAAGAATTTGTCTACAAATAAACTATTAGGCTGAAGTCACTGACCAAATTTATGGGGTCTACTATGAGACCAGAAATATTCTTACAAAAAACAAAACAAAACAACCTCTGCAATCATGTACATAATGTCAGATATTCTTTTCTTTGTAATATTATTTTATTGCAATAAGTGTGATTAGAGTTGGGACAGACAGCAAAAAGGTATCTATTAGCACATAGACACTTCATCTTGGCTCATTTATGATCCGAGACATAAAGCAATTTATTAAATATAAACAGTGGTGAAATCCAATTTTTTTTACTACCGTTTCTGTGACTATGGCTTGGTGGGGGTGGTGTGGTTGGTGGGCATGGCAGGGGAAGGATACTGCAAAATCTCCATTCCCGCCTGACTCCAGGGGAAGGATTCTGCAAAATCCCCATTCCCTCCCCACTCCTGAGGGAAGGATATTGCAAAATCTCCATTCCCATCCCACTCTGGGGCCAGCCAGAGGTGGTATTTGCCGGTTCTCTGAACTGCTCAAAATTTCCGCTACCGGTTCTCCAGAACCTGTCAGAACCTGCTGGATTTCACCCCTGAATATAGAGCTATATCTTACTATTCCACAGTAATCACTCCCAAATCAGAAGTGATCCCAACCCTTACTCTTTTCATATATTTACTACGAAGTGCTCCAAACTTCCTCTCCTTTCCAAATACAATTTTTTAAAAAAAGTTTTATTATTGGTTAGTCACTGTAATTCCACTACAAATACAAGATATATTTCTGCAAATTCTTGTAGAAAAATGCTTAAAACATTCCAGTAGTTTGTGAAGTTTACCACTGGTTTTTAAAGAAAAATGAAACCAGTGCCTCAGATTCTCCATATTCACTAAAAATAGAAAGTCTGAATTCCAGAGATGAATGTTATGAAGTCTCAAAAACTGCTGAAGTAATAGCCAATTAGCTATCAAGAACAAAGGAAATAGGTTCAAAATCTATGTGGTTCTAGCGTTTTCTTCCACATTAGCTAACAATTTTCTCTCCATTCTCTTCTCTATTTCTTACATCATACGAACTCATGAAAACACTCCAAGTTATTTCAGGGAAGATGCAATTACTGAAAACAACAACAAAAATTTCTGAATTCTGACTTGAACTCACTTCTATGGATTTGAATTCTTACTCAGGAAAGAACAATTTCTACTGTTATAGCCTCATACAAAGCCAATTTAAAAAAACAACAACAATTTAAAAGAGATAAAAGATGCTCTCATGTCTTCCCTGGGCCTTTTCATTAAGTTAAACATACCTAGTTCTCTTAACTGTTCATTGTATGATTTAGCCTCCAAACCCATTATCATCTTTGTTGCTCTATTTAACTAGTTAGAGATTGTCAGCTATCTATTGTCAGAAATGCCTGACTTTATACAGGGAAAGAAAGAGTTCTAAAAGAACTCCTAATCATTTAAAATTGAACAGGGCATGCTCAATCAAAGAATCTACCACTGAAAAAGGTAGGAAGTTACCTGACCAATTGGTTGTAGATATACAGCTGGAATTTGGGATGGAGGTTGGGAAAACAGACACTGAGAGAAGCCCAGTGGTGAGACGTAAAGACAGAGAAGAAGTAGTGAACAGGAGAGCAGTGTCTACAAAATAAGGAGGAAGAGTTTTAAGCCGATAACAAGAGACAGACAGAAAGCAAGAGCAGGAAAAGGTCTAGCAGAGTTTTAAATGAATCTCAAGTGTCAAACAGCATCATCCATCAACAAGTAGAATCTTTCAAAGTGCAACAGAAAATAAGCATCACTTAAAATTCTTCATTCCTTGTCCCTGTTTCTTATACTAGCAACTTTACCTTATTATGGTATAATGCTATAGATAATTCTCCAGTTGTTTAAAGAATTACATTTAAGGGCAATTCCAATTATTCATTTAATAGTGCATTTTAAAAAGCTGATTACACTATTTTAATTAATTACTCCAAGGTTTCAAGTTGTGTTGTATTTATTGTATTTACTGTATTTATACCAATAGCAATAGCACTTAGACTTATATACCGCTTCACAGTGCTTTTACAGCCCTCTCTAAGCGGTTTAGAGTCAGCCTATTGCCCCCAACAATCTGGCTCCTCATTTTACCGATCTTGGAAGGATGGAAGGCTGAGTCAACCTTGAGCCCGTGTTTAACTATTATAAACTAAACGAACAAAATCCAAAAATCAAACAAAAGCAGAGCTTTAGCTCGTAAGATTGCTTAGTTTAAAAATGGCTCAAATCTTTATGTAAACTTAAGAGTTTATAGGCTGTCATTTTGCTTCCATTTTCATGTATTGTTTTGTAGCACACAGCATATTATTAAATGCCTAACCAGAAAAGTAGCAAAAATTAAGAAAAAAAAAAACTGAAAAGGCTTTTAGAGCATAGAAGCCACTACTAGCGAAAGATAGTTAAGAATTTACAAAGAAAAGACCAAAACTAATATCAAAAGAAATTAATTCTTTGACAGAGCATGCTCCTATTCACATGCAAACCATTCAATAGCCTTGTCTTCATTATCCAAAGATCAATTATGGTACTCTCCAGAATCTCTATTAGCCAAAACCTTATTGGAGGCATCATTATCCAACTCATCTTCACCATTTAATGTTTTTTCAAAGCTATGCTAATTTTTTATATGTTCTTTCCAAACTATCCTGTTTCCTCCAAAATAAGACATCCCCTGATAATAAGCCCAATCAGACTTTTGAATGCATGGCAATAAGGCCAAGCATTTATTTCAGGGTTCAAAAAAATATAAGACAAGTTCTTATTTTCGGGGAAACACGGTAATATAATATCCTACTTAATTATGCATTATTTAGCATTTATATATGTATCTTACATTCTATTCTCACTCTAAATTGAAATATTGGCAATACATTTCTTTTAATAAGCAGAGTAACTGCTGTTCTTCCATAAACTTAAAAATTAGAGAGATTACTTTTACCACGACATTTTCTTCTATTATAGACTGAGATCCTCAAAAAAAATTGTGACTAGAAGTCCCAAGCTCTTAAGATATTCCGAAAGTCATAGAATTTTCGTGTTTTCAAAATAGTTTCTTAAAGGATTGTGAAAAATTGACAAAGATTCAATTCTACTATTGGAACCGAGGAATATATACCAATGTCCTATATGTATTCTAAAATACCATGCAATAATATTTTTAGGATTGAATTTTTCATTACTACATTCAGTAGCTATCTCGCACAGAGCTACATCTTCCTTTTGTTGTGAAGGAAATATTAATTGCACATTCTATGTACTATAGAGAGATGTGTATTACTACAAAAACCAATTTCCCCCCACAAAATTGTGAAAATTTAGCTCAATACAGTTTCAAATTCTAATATTCTATAATAGGAATCTATTTTTCTCCTGATGACATCGAATTTTCAGGCATAAGAATATATTTTGATTGAAGATAATTCAAAAAGAAAAGCAACTTTTAAAAAAGCTATATTCAAACATTACATTACAGCAAGCATTCTGCATTAAAGTAATATAACTGTGTATATAAAATTCCTATCTGTAGCTGCTGCAACAATTGCAAGAAGGGGCACGTATATAGATTTAATGGAAGTACATATGCTTTGCCTTCAGAAAGCCCCACATTCATTTTTTACTATTACCAGTTAAAGATTATTTCAAGTATCAGGAACATTAGTTTTTCATGCCTATTCATGATGGAAAGGCAGTCTGTATATTCATGCTTATTAATATATTTAAGCTACCAAACCACCATCAAGACTAAGCTGAAATTCCACAATAGCTGTTGGAAGCCATTTCTATTAGGAATAAAACAAAATACAAATTACTTCTCATCCATTCGTCTCCGCATTTTCTTTAATTTCTGCATGATACTACTTGTCTCAGAGCTGGAAATGGAGGAAGGACTATAGGCCTCTGCATCAGTTGGCTGAGGGCTCGAGGAATGGGTTTGTTTTTTATCATCTTCACTGCGGTGTTCCTAAAACAAAGAAACAAATAGAAATAACTTAAGAAGTCAGAAGAAGACTGTACTAGGTTTTAGATTTGCCATATGCTCAAATGAGGCAATGAAAATTTTCTTCAGATTTCTGTAGAAGAGTTAATTCTAATGCTGATGAAAAGGTTGAGAGTTATCAAGACAGGATCAGAGAACTCTTTGTGAATTTAGAAGCCTTCTGGACAGAAAGAGTACTGTAGAAGCAAATGGACAAGAGTTTTGCCTCGCTAAAATTGTCTATTTATAGGTTTCTAATTTGAAATTAAAGCTGGAAATTTTGCAGTATAACTTTTTATAAATATTATTAAACCAGAGGTTTTTGATTCTTGTTCTCTAGATTAACTTTTTCCAATCCATTGTTCTCCGTGGAACAAAGTCTGACACTGTTTTCAAACTTTCTTTATAGGTAGTCCTCATTTAGCCACAGTAATTGGGACTGAAATTTTTATTGCCAGGCAATGTGATCATAAAGTACAATGTCACATGATCATGCTGCTTAGCAACAACAGTTCTGGAAGTATCTTTTATCATTTTTAAATAAGGACCATGTGTGTCATTAAATGAGAACCTGGTATTAACTGCAAGCTCTGACTTCCTGCCAGCTTCCCCACTAATTTTGCCAGTGGGAAGCTGGCAGGAAATATCACAATCATGAGCACAGGGGCATACAATGGTTAGTAATCTGGGCCAATTGCTCATTGCAATCATGTGATGGCAGAGACACTGTGACAAGTGGAACTTCAAACATCAGTCCTAGGTACTATTCCTTCAGCAGTACTGCAACTTTGAACAGTCACTGAACGAATGGCCATTAATAGAGGACCACTTGTATTTTATTTTTTAAAAAACAGAAATTTTAAGTTCTAAAATCTTGAGACTTTTAAATAAAATTTGCTGGTAACTAAAATACATAGTGTATGTGGATTGAGGATGATGTTGCATCACTTTCTTAGTTAGGATTCTTGTATCAATTATACACACAATACAACCAACATTAAAGGTTAGCCCCATATCTAAGATTATTACAGCTACAACTGCTATACTAAGAAAAATAAAGTTCATTTATTCTTTGTTTCTTAAGAAGGTCACAAATTTTATTCTTCAAATGTAATGCTGTTTCATTTGACAATGTCAACTGGATAAAAAAAATAAGCAGAATAATTGCATTATCACCTTGCTTTCTCCTGCAGACTTGAGTTTTTCCTGTAATTTCATAGTGGTCTGGCGTATCCGTTCAATTTCTTCCTGCTGTTTGAGAATAAGTTGCCTTTCTTTCCGTGCTGCCTTATTAGCTTCCTGAAGGCGCTTAATTTCTGCCTTTATGGGTAAACAGGATAAAACAAAACAAAAAATAAGCTGTTATTTCCTCATCAGTTTACCTCTTAAATATCCTTGGTTTTTCATTTTTATTCTATGCTGTGCCACACTTTACAATTTTCTGCTTGTTGCTTTTATCCAAAGTTTATTAGAAGTTTATCCCAATCCACAAATAACTCTCCACTCTCTCCTTCTACTTTATATTCTGTTAAGTTATTAATTTTGTTTTTATCTCTGTATGTAATCTTCTTTCTAAAAATGTAAATATTCTCTCATCTTTCCCATACACACTATTTAGAACTTACTATGAATTTGATTTTTCTCTCTTTATTCTTTTTTTTGAATTCTGTGTATCACTATCTTTGTTATTTTTAAAACAGTTTTTCTAGGACAAGTTATAGCAATAGAAATGCATTAATAAATTTTGTAAAACTAAAACTAAAATTAAGAATCCTCAGCTTTTAATTTTCTTTACTGTCTGTTCTTCAATTTCCTTCTTGTTTGGTTACTTCAGATCCAAAGCTTGTGAGCAGGGGCAACATCTACTGAAGCCTATTTGCCCCCAAATAGTGTTCATTGGTAGCGGTTTGCTTCAGGAAATTTCCCTTGCAAATGTCAATTTTCCTAGTTATGATTTTTTTAAAAAGTTAATTAAGAACTTTCCTTCACATCCCTGTGGTAGTTATGATTAGTGTGGGGTGGGGAATAGTATTCCCTATATTTTCTCTGTATTTGAGTATTATCTGTTTGCTTTCTATAAAATAATTTGTCCTGCTTTGTGGGTGTAAATGTATGATTTGGCACAAAGACTGAAATGTTCCCTACCTTTGCACTAAGATTCTTGAACAAGTGACTAGCCACAAATGACTCTAATTGGAAATTTCCATCGCTAAGCAAAGCCGTCATTAAGTGGAAGATCATGTACCTGCACCACTTAGGAATGGCAGTATCAATATTTCTGGTTGTGAGCAGGACTACACAGTCATGAGGTGAGTACCTCATACTTCTCCTGCACAGCCACCTTACCTCTACTTCAATTCCCACCTATAGGTGATCTCTCTCCCATCTCTGCCTTTTTGGTCTTCTTGCACTCTGTAACCGCTTACATGAAGGCCGTGCATGAAAAATGAGCAGGGGCCTCAGTCTGGGTGCACTTCATCAGCAGCAGGAGGAAGATGGCAAAAATCAGCTGGGGACAGCAGGTGTATGTACTGAAGTGCAAGGCAGCCAAAAGGAAAGGAGAGAGAGATCGGGAGATAGGACCATGGGGAGAAATGAAGTGCATGCTGTGGTCATAAATGCAGGTGGGTTGCCAAGGTCCCAACATTTTGATCACATGGCTGTGAGGATGCTGGAACGGCTGTAACTTTAAGGACTGGTGGTACAGATAGTCATCAATTTACGACCATAATGGAGCCTGTCCATTAAAGTCATGTCATGATGGTCATTCAGATCACATGATTGCTTTACTTAACAACTCACATCCATATTCTCCCTGATGTGGTTGTTAAGCAACTGCATGGGCCATTAAGCAGAGCACATGTGTAGGAGGGCCCTGGAAGGTGTAGTATAGGGCTAGGCCTGCCTGCCCTGGGCTTCCCAAGGCCTCCCCACCCTGAGGCACCCTGTGCTCTGCTTCCTGTTTCTCAGCGCTAATTAACTATGGCAAGAAGATCACAGAGACTGACTACAAACAATAGCATGATGAAGCAGCAAGAATGGAAGATGCACTGAAATATCTGCAAGAAATACAGCTTGCCTACAAGCAAGAACCAGTGGGACCACAAAATAGACCAAGTAAAAGAAAATGACGAAGCTAAAGTACTCTGGAATTTCAGAATTCAAACGGACAAGCACCTGCCACATAACACCCAGACTTAACAATTTCAATAAGACAAACAAAAAAAGTCTGGATAGTGGACAATGAGTACCTGGAGACAGCAGAATAGAAGAGAAAGAACTGGAGAAAATCACAAAGTATAAAGACCTGCAAATAGAAGTAGAAGAACCGTGGCAATGGAAAGCAAAGATAGTACCAACAGGTGCCTTGGGTGTAATCCCAGGAGATCTGGAGCACCACTTGAACACCATCAGCATTGATAAAATCACCATCAGTCAATTGCAAAAGGCTTACATCTCGAGACCATTCTTTTAACACCATCAAAGAACAAAATCTCCCTAACCCAGGTCCTTGGAAAGGATTCAGTAAGTGGATCAAAATGCCAAAGACAATCTAAACATCGGGTTGATTATGAAATTAAGCATAATAATAATAGTAATATAAGCAGCCTACAAGTATCTGGACATTTTATAGTTGGATAACTTGAAGTATGGATAAGTTAAAAATGTGGTTAGTAAAGAATATGACCAAAGAGTGAGAAAATTGCTAGACGGAATTGAATGGTTGAAACACCATCAAAGCCATCAATACCTGCACATTAATACCTGTTGGAATTATTAACTGGACATAAACTCATCTGGATAGTTTGGATTGAGAAAAAAAAGCACGTGCACGACATCCCTCTAGTGATAGTGACAGATTATATCTGCCTTGCAGAAATGGAGGCAGAGATTCATTTCAAGTCAAATAAACTGTCAAACAAAGAAAGTTTGCATTGGCTGATTAAATAAAACACAGCCAAGAACAAGGATTGATGCAAGTAAAAAACTGGAACTTACTGAATGGACAGGAAACAAAATGTGAATGCTGAAATAATGCAATAAAAATACAAACTGAATGCTGGCAAGGAAAAGCATTACATGCTCCATTTCTACAAAGATTTGAGGGCAAAGTGGATAAAGATAAAACCTGGCAATGGCTTATAACTGGAACATTTAAAAAATGAAATTGAAGTCTTGATTTTGGCTGCTCAAGAGCAAGCTAATGCAATCAAAGGTAGAACTGAAAAATGATCGAATGATCGGGGGTTGGACTAGACAATCTCCAAGGTCCCTTCCAATCCTGTTATTATGTTAAAAAAGAGTAGATCATATACTCAGTTTGTGTGTAAGAATATCACATAAACTGATTATAAACAATGACATAACACAATCGCCAAAATGATTCACTGGAACTGGAACTGTAAAAATGAAAAACTGATTGGAATATATAGTTGAAATAGTAGTCAAAAATGAGTAGATTAAAATACTATGGGATTTCCAAATACAAATGTATGAAGTCTTGGCACACAATACCCACATTTAACTGTGGTTTAAAAGAATAAAATATGGATAATTGATGTGGTAATACCAAGGGATATAGAACAGAAGACAAAGAACTGGAGAAGATCACAAAGTATCCAAGATCACAAAGTATCGGAGTTGAAAGATTATGGCAAAACCCAACCCTGATGGTCCCAATGGTTATTAACACATTGGGTGCCAAAGGAAAAAATCTTGTACATTGACAACATTTCCAACTGCAGTTACAAAAGGCCACACTAGTTGAATCTGCACATACTTTACGCTGCTATATTATGATATCCTAGCTTCTTGGGAAGAATTCAGTGCACATGAAGATCAATACCAGCTAAAGAACGGGCAGCTGTGATTTCACATGGTTGTGCGTATAATAATTTACAGTTGTTAATTTTGGATTGCCACACTTTTAGAATAATACGTGCTGAAGTACTGTATCAAAATTGTCACTTTATGGGTCAAAATTGACATTTTCTCACCATTTATTTTACAATAAATGCTCTATGGCCAGTACTGTATACCATCCAACATAGTAAATTTAATTAAGAGAAAATATGTATTCACATAAATGTCAATTCAAATTATTAATATGATACTACAGTCTATTAAAATTAATATTTCTTTAAATAAATACATATGACATTAGTACTAACTACTACAAGTTACTCCAGTATCCCAGGACCAGCCTCTTGGCAATAATTGTTATGTATGTCGATACACTAAATAAAATGCAAGATAAGGTAGTATTTTGGATCAACATTAAGTCAACACCCCCCAATAAATCTATTGTAAATCTTAATAAATCTGTTATTTGTAGATAGTTGCACTAATTATGATTATAAATATTATGACTTTAAGAATATTTGCATACCCAATTAACAATCTGTTTAACAACTAACTGAGTCAGAACTACCTCAAAGTAAAAACACAATTTTACTTTACTTTACACAACACAACTCCAGCCCTTGGTGAGAGCATCTATTCAAGTTTCTTGACAGGATGAAAAAAGTGCTTTGAAGGGGTTTGTTTCCTATCCAATCTACATTCCTGAAATTCTTGGGAGATCCTCTGTCCAAATTCTAACAATGGCCAGTCTCATTTACCTTCTGAGAATAGCCAAGATTGGCCAGGTATTCCCACCTATGAGGCAGCTCAAAGCAATCTAACGTAAAAGTAGTGTTTACCTTCTCTTGCTGAAGTTTAAGAAGCAGGCCACGTTGTTTTTTACGGATAGGTGGCATTTTATCATCTTCTCCTTTATCTCGTAAATGTCTGAAAATAAGTAGCAAAAAAATTAAATTTCTTTCAATTCTGCATTGAATTATTTTCTCTCATTTTTTTTCTTTTGGCTCTTTACACTATTGATAAAACACAGGCGTTTTATCTCAATGTCAGCAAATGCATAAGGAAATTGGGAAGCTATTCAACATTTGTTTAAAAATTTGTTTAGATGTGAAGTGGGTGAGATAATTAAACATATGATGCTATATTTAGGGCATGTCAAATTTTTCAACTTTCAATTTCCAAATGTTAGGGGTGCTCAAAAGTTGTGACATGCCTTGGGGATTGTAAAAATATTTTGGTTACTTTAATATAATTTAGATGTGCTTGGTAACGACATAAATATCATAACTTTTTAACATTTTGTTCGTTTCATATATTATAAGGAAAAGTATAAATAATCAAAGAAGCAAAACTGCATTTGAATCTTTTTAAAAAAGACTTCATTTGAGAAAATATCCTCATTATGATGTAATGTATAAAGTCATAAATACAAAAATGGGGTGGGTGCGAGTA
The DNA here is from genome assembly GCA_022577455.1 of Arizona elegans. Taxonomy (NCBI): domain Eukaryota; kingdom Metazoa; phylum Chordata; class Lepidosauria; order Squamata; family Colubridae; genus Arizona; species Arizona elegans. The sequence goes on along the minus strand of JAKOOJ010000002.1, from coordinate 102,639,716 downwards.
CAAACCAAACAAAATTAAAGACATTGTGATCATATTAAAATTGCAAAGAACTCTCCTTTGCTTGCTATCACGTTCATGACATTCATGAAACATTTGCAATTAGAATTTAACATAAATCAAAAAAGCTTGAAATCCTTAGGATGGGTAAAACTCTTGGTTATGTTATACATTGTCGGGTTTCCAGCTTTACCGTTTCTGGTGTTCTAGCCAAGCTAGTTCAGCCTTAGTCTTCTCTTTAAGTGCCTTTTCACGTAATCGGAGCAGTGAAGACTGGTGAGCAGCTCGCATTTCTTCTTCTCTCATGTACTGCCGTACCATTTCCATTGTAAATTTAGAAAAACTGTCTTGCCCTCCTGAAAATGGCAGGTTTAGCTCCTGATAAAAAAATAAAATAAAAAATAGTTTCCCCAGAATTCACAATGTCTTTATTGGGGGCAAACTGTTGATGTACTTTTATACTAATTGTTACCAGATTTCCACTCTTGCTATAAAGAAATATTATTTTTTACAGTGCAGATACATGACTATTTTATGTATAAGGTATGTTCATTTAATAAATTTATATCTGAGAAGATGAAAATGAGTAACTTGAGACAAGCAGCAACAGAATAACAGACAAGAGCATTAACCAAATTGCAGTTGAGGTGGAAGAGGACAGGGAAACATGATTTTCTAGCTGCAAAAGTATTCCAGCATCTATTATCCTTCCCAGTGCACCTGGGAAGAATCCCACTATTAACTCATATGCGTTGCATATTTACAACAGTCTCTGAAACAGGCTTTCTAGGAAGACCACAAGCAGAAGCTGGCCTCCTGTAATTCTGTCTTTATAAAATGTCTTACTAAAATTATTAATTCAGCAAATGATATTTGGCAAAATGATGCATCTAAATTAGGTTTTAATACAGCTATTACCTCTGGCAGCTATTCATAGATCAAACTTCCAGAAATCTCTATAAATCCACCTCACCTATAGATACTCATTTTTAAAAACAATCTTCCTGAATTATGCCTATTATTTATTGAATTATTCCCTCTGCATTCAAGGAGATCATTCTTTTCATTCTCCATGAAAAGATTTATGGGAAGAAAACCACAACTTGTGCAAAATGTTGAATCTTTAGCAGACAACATAATGATGAACATTTGCAGATAGATTAGACCCAGCAGTCAGATTAGTGCAAAGAATGTCAGATGATGTCACCTTCACTGAGCAACTAGGGACAGACCTATGTATTTATTTCTGTTGATTGTTTCACTTTTTATGACAAATGTTCTTCTAAAAGCAGTTACACGTATACTGTATAATTTGTAACAAATTTAAAACAGCTAAAACAACTAAAATATATGCATTAACAAACTTCCTACACAATCAATTGGCAATTGGAAAACAGGCTTATAAATGTTTTAAGATTCCGAAAAATGAACAGCTACAGCATTTTGAAATCTTGCCTTAATAGGTGACAGGATAGGCTTTCCAGGAGAAGCTTCCTCATCAGAATAAACTTGGTGATTTCGTTTTTTCAGAGTGATCCGGCGGTGGCTCTCGGAAGGTAACAAAGACCGGAATGATTGCTCTTCAATATCATCTTCGGTCATAGACTCCTCAAATTTGAGGGAATATTCTGTTCCAATAGAAGTGGAATCTGAAAAGATACAATACAAGAAGGGGAGAAAATAAGGAATTCATTACAGTACAAAAAATGTTACAAAATAAGATTATGTTGCAAAAATTGAATGAGTAAATACTGACTGAATGGACAGAAATATAGATGTGCCTAACTATCAAAATTCCTGACCTTATTACGAAAACAATGAACATATACACAGACTCTGGATGACTATTACATAATAGAACTATGTAAACCCTTTGAGAGACACGTTTTGGGAAGATGCAAGAGCAGGTATGTACAGGTAGCCCTTGAATTGCAACCTTAACTGGAATCAGACGTTCCATCCCTATGTGATGCGGGTTGTAAAGGGTGATATCACCTAACCTCATTGCTTAGCAACAACAATCCCAGCAGACCTGGTTCTTGTAACCCAGAGATCACCTGGGTTGTTAAGAGAGGACCTATGTCTGGAGCCCTAGGCAAGCAAGCTGATTGGTGAGAGCTGTTGGAAGGTGATTGGGTGCTGTGGGTGGGTACTACTGGCCAGTGGGAGCCACAGGTGCTATAAATGAGCACTACTGAGTATGAGCAGGTAGGTCAGCAGGGGTTCTCGTACTCTGTAGTGGAGCACTTTAGAAAAAAAAGTGGGGGCAACAACTTTTGGGAGCAACTTGCAACTTTTCTGCTGGCCTTCCCGCCGACTTTGCTTGTTGATCACGTGATCACAATTTGCAGCAACATTGTAATTGCAAGCCACCTGCCCAAGTACCCGGATTGCAACATGATTGTGAGCACACTGTGTTGGCTGGAATTCCAAGGACCAATTCTAAGTCCCTCTTCTTCAACACCCTTGTAACTACGAATGCTCACTGAACAAGTGGTTGTAATCCAAGGACTACCCATAGTAGCTGTTTTCAAACCATTAAAGCTGCTGCAATGTTTCCTGGCTCTCAAATCAGGCTATGAACTAACCTTGCCCTCTTTCTGCTTGTATGTCTTGAAGTAAGGAAATAAACTTTACTATTTCTCAATAATAGTTCTTACTGGAATCTAATGAAAACTACCATATTTTTCGGAGTATAAGACACACCTTTTCCCCCACAAAAAGAAGGTGAAAATCTGGGTGCGTCTTATACTCTGAATGTAGCCCCACCCAGGCTCTGAAACTGAGGTTTCAGAGGCTGAAAAAAGCCTCTGAAACAGAACTTCAGAAAAGAAGGCCTCTGAAACAAAGCTTCAGAAAAAAAGCCTCAGAAACAGAGCTTCAGAAAAAAAGCCTCTGAAACAGAGGTTTCAGAGGCTGAAAAAAAAAATCAAGGCACAGAGGTCACAACCAACAAACCTGTTGCTAAAATTCACTTCTGGGAACAGCTGATTGGGGGTATTCCGGGAGGCCATCCACCCACCAATCAGCTTTTTTCTTATTTTCCTCCCCAAAAACTAAGATGCGTCTTATACTCTGGTGTGTCTTATAGTCCGAAAAATATGGTAAGTACAGTGATTGTAATATACATCCTTCCCCACCCCATTTCCAAAAATTCCATTTCTTGGAAATACCAGAGAAAGCAACCAAACAAATTCTGAAGATTTATTTCACAGCATTTGTACATGTAGGAGATTAAATTTACCATTTTTTTCTTTAAAATGAAGACTAGCACAAGAAGAAGAGGAATCCAGCCAATAGTTCTAAGAATAAGGAGGATGAAAGCAACAGCAAGCCAGAACAATCTGGCAGTGATACTGTCAGACTGCAAGTTCTGCAGAGTCCAACAGATGGTTACTCAAAAACAAACATATAAAGAAATCAGGATGGTGAGAATGGGTAGGGAATTATTTTTATATTATTACCATGTATCCTATCAGCAAAACCTTGACACAGCAGTGGAAAGAACACCGTTATGAAGCAAAAATTGAATGAACATTGCTTTGGTTAAATATTGATCTGAAAACTAACCTCTCTCATCATGAATGGATGGGATGCTATTATTCTGCAGTGAATCATTGACTGCCGTGGGAGCTTCCTTCTCAATCGTACTGCTTGGTTTTTCATGATGAGAAAGTTTCTTGGTTTCTTTGGAAGATGGACTTTCCTGCCGACTGCTGCTACTACTGCATTATAAAAAGGCATACAGGAGTCCTGAATTAATACTGATGTAATGCACAGAATGAATTTGCACAGCTTCATGTTGTGTGCCAGTTGCACCCATTCCTGGATCCAGGGGCTTTGCTCATAGTCCCCCATGTGCTAGTCCCTTCCCCTTTGGGTTTCTGCAATGTATTCTATATGGGGCTATCCTTGAAAAGTATCTGGAAACTTCAACTGATGAAGAATGCAGCAGCATGGGCAGTTGTGTGCATGCCCCTAGAGTGGAACACATGACATCTGTACTCCTCAAGCTGCATTGGTTGCCAGTTTGCTTCTGGCTCCAATTCTGGTTTTTACCTTTAAAGCCCTTCATGGCATGGGACCGGGTTATCTGAGGGGACACCTCTTCACAATTACATCTGCCCATCTCATAAGGTCTAACAGAGAAGGCATGCTATGAGCCCAACTGCTACAGAATTATATTTGTTGGGTCCCAGGAAAAAGGTCCTCTCTGCTGTGGTATGCCCCTTATGAAATCTATTCCCTCTTTGAAATGACATTAGCTTTATCCTTTTCAACATTTTGCAAGTCCCTCACTATGTTACCAGGCCTGCAGGTTCCAGGGGACCGGGGTGATTTTGTGATGCCTCCCTTACTGTGGCTATTATCATCCTCACCTCATCTCCTTTGTATTTTTAGTATAGTATTTTTAAATTGTGATTGTTTTATATATACTTGTTGATTTCTTTAATGCAGTGTTATATACTGCTCCAAATTACTTTCCTGCGAGTTTGGCAGCTATACAAATAAAATAAAATATAAAATAAATAATGAATTCGAAAATATGTGCTTGCATTGTGTACTCTTTAAACTCTTCTCCCCTAGGAATTCACTTTCAGATCACAGAATAAAATTTAAATTAAATATTTTAAAAATCCAAGGTCATTTCAAATATCTAACCCAAGGCTTTAGCAACAAATTTGAAGTCTGAGTCTTTATCAATCAAACATGTGCAGTACCTTTAAAATCTGAAAATGCTACCTCAAGCTTGATATAGATTATTCCAACCTTACCTTACTAGAATTATTCTTATGCGGTTCTACTATTCTCAAACTGTTCTAAATTCAAACAGATACATTTTAACTCAAAACAGGTGTCAACAGGATCCAATTTGAGCTTAGACAAGTTGTAATGTTTCCTGCAAAGTCCAAAACTGTGCCATTCAAGCCCAGAAATTGGGTACTTCAAGTCCAAAATATTTCATATTCAAAAATTTCTGCATACTACTTTTCAGAAACTTATTCCCCCAATTAGCTAGCATTTCTATTTACATATTATTGGGTTTTTAGATTCTGTATACTGCCTTGAATCTTTTGATTTTACAGCCCCATAAATCTAATGAATTGTTAGGGTTATTATTTATAAATATAGCAATTGGTTTAAGAATATTTTGACCTAGTTTTGAATTCACAAAAATAAATATAGGTTACCGAAAATACTATTTGGAAAAAAGAACCTCAACCTAGCCATCATTTCAGTAATGGTTTTCAAATCCCACCATACCGATTTGCTTGTGGGCGCGCACATACTCACGATGTTTCTTCGCATGTGCAGACGTCCAGGAGGGTGGGCGGAGCCTCCCACCGCCACCGCTACCGGTTCACCTGATCAGGGGCGAACCGGTAGCCACCCACCACTGTATCATTTCCTGCATTAAGTAAACTAAATCATCTTACTTGGTTGAATTTATACTTGATATATAGTGATTATAAATCTTGTGTCTCACCTCTGATCATGTGCCTTTGATCTTGATGATTCTGAATAGCTATCAAATGCATTTAAGTAACGATGCTTTGAGTCATTTGTCTCCTCTCTACCTGATGGTGTGGTGATTGAATCTGGTTTTCTATTAAAGAAAACAGGAAAGTTTGAATTATTTTAAAAATCACAGCAGCGTTTGCAATTGACTGACAAATAACTGAATACAAATGCAATGTATTAACGTAAAGTAAATGGTAATTTCCAATGTAGTATATTTGTATAAGAATCAGCTTTTATTGTTCCTTTTTCTATCAAGTATAGGAGAACAAGAGAGGATTCCTAAATTAGCAAAGCTCTAAGCACATAGTTCTGTGCTGCTTCTTTCTCACAATAGATGAGGTATTTGATAGGAGAAGAAAGTTTCATGCCAGAGAGCCTGTGAAACAGATCTAAATTGGTTGGAAAAACTAAAAGGCTTTTCCTTTCAAAACCAGCATTTGGGGGGGAGGGGGCGGGGTGTGGGGGGCAAGTATGCCCCTATAAATCAAACTGTGCTTTAGTACTATGTACATATTGACAAAGCTTCATTTGTAGATTTTTTTTTTTTAGCGTATGGCATGGGTTAGCCAGGGATCACGGAGGTGGCTGGCTGCCTCTTTGAAGGGAATTTTTTCGGGCGGTGTTATCTTACTGCAGGACACCTGAATGCCAGTAAGCAATCGGGGGAGGCTCCTTTCCTGTCCCTATGTGGTTTATTCACTCATGGGAATCAAGCCGCCAACCTCAGCGGAGCGCTGGCTCAGTGTTTTACCACATGAGCCACCGCAGTCCCCATTTATAGTTATTCCTTCCCTACATACTTGAGGCAAATTTATGAAAACAAAATTACATAGTGAGGTGGCAACTTTCTATGACTGAGGTTTTCCTAAAGGCCTATAATAAGTCAGTCAATGGAATTATCAAGGAAATCTACTATTTACAGATGCTTTGATGAACTTTCTTTATTGAAGTACCTTCATTAAAAATATTACAGCCTCAAATTAAATTTCTATATAAAATACCTGTTCATATTGTGAAGCTTTAATTGCTTTATAAATTCTGAACTGTGCTTCCGTTCTTGGTCAAATAATGTAGTAACTGGAGCTGCAATAGTACCAACTGCATCAGAGATCTGGAAACGTGCAAGTTCTGTCATCTAATAAAAAGTAGAACAAAATACAGGTTTCAAATGCACCAATGAACTTCTTATGGGCTAAGGTGTAAAGATCCACAGAAAATAACTCACTTCTCGTATCTGACAAACAGTATCTGCAGTCAACAGGGCTGTCTCCAGCTGATGAGTTGCAATCTTAGATGTGGTATCCTGTAGAGTCTCAGCTGCCTCCTGATGTGATTGTGCCAACAGATGTAATGATTCGGCATGGGCCTATACATGGTGATACAAGTTTGGTTTTGAAATCTATTTACTTTCACTAAAAGTGTAGCTGTGCTTTGACCTTAACCTGAACATGAAATTCTTCATCTTTGCCTTAGGGGAGGGATTGTTACCTTAATAACAAAACTTATTTCATGTTACTGATAGGAAATGTAATTTTAAATCACAGTTTTATAAATGAAGAATATGAATTCTCACATGGAAGGAAGTGTTCTTTAAGTATTTTGGTTCTAAACTGATAAGTGGTTCAAAAACAAGTAAAAGTCATCAAGCTGCAACCCTGATTCTTGAACAAGGGAAGTTCTAATAATTTAGAGAAATACTGGCAAAATATACCACTTTGTGAAGAAATGCTTTTACTAATCACTAATGCCTCACATCACTAACACAATGTTCCAATATATCAATATACTGCCTATCATTTTGAACTACCATTCATTGCCATTGCCAGCCATTTCTCTATGGAAAAGGATTCTAGTTTTGTTTTTTCCCCCCCAAACTGTTTAAAATGCTACATTACCTGAGCTGTTTTCTGTTTTGCCTCTTCCAGATTCCTTTGATTTTCCAACATCTCTTGCTCTGCCTTGAGCTTTAGAAGAGCCAAGTCCCTCTCATGCCTCTGCTGCTGTGACTACAAGTGAAAAATTACTTTGTTTATTCACTTACATTCTTCCTTTTTATAGAATTATGCAAAAGGGTTGTACAATTTTCCATCATTTAAAAACAGTAATGGCTCATTAATTAATTCTAAATGGTTTTAATTTAGTAGCTGTAATATATCAGATATTTAATTATAATTATAAAATATAATGAAATAATTATAAAATAATTTGCTTTAATATTTCAGCATCTGCTCCTACTTTAATACATTTTAGTACCATTTTTTTGGTGAATAACCTATGTAATTAATTAGATTTATATAGCTGCCCATCTCACAGTAGTAACTCTGGATGGTTGTAAAATACAAAATACAATTTAAAATACAAAAACCACAGTATACAACCTCTGGTCTTTAAGGATAAAACAGAAAATATAATTAATATATTTTTAACTAAAATGTTTGAAAATTGTAACTACAATCTCTTTTTAGGAAAATTAGATTTCAAAAATGCACAATTACTGGAATAAAGATCCCAGAATTTTTGTTGCTTTATAGAGTACCAAAGTCTACTTTGGGTACTACCAAAATAAAATTCTCCCAGCCCTACTGTAAGTCTTCTAATCTTCTGCAAAGATACTTTACAGTGAGTGCCAAAACTAATTAAAGCAAAAAAATAACAAGTTTTGGTTATTTTTAGTTGTTAATATAAACTTTTTGTACATGAAGTAAAAGGTTTGAGAACTGAAGTTTCCAAGAGATGAAAAAACTGAAAATGTATACTAAGTATTTTAAGGGATTTCAGATTCATTAATCTTACTTTTAATATTAGAGCCAGAGAAACACTTTCCTGCTGTGCAAGTGATATCCCTCGCACACGTTCTATATCAGAGATTTGGTGTACCGACTCTTCAATAGTGCTTAGGTAGTTAAGTTCTGCAGACATACGATGCTGGAGACCAGCAGGTGAGAAGCGCATGGAACCTGTAAAATCAGTACACAACTTAGTAAACGACGACATGTATATGCTCAAAAACGAGCCTGTAGTACAGTGGACTAAGCACTGTTATTAAGAACTGCTGTCTGAGGTTGACTCAGCCTTCCATCCTTTCTAAGGTAGGTGAAATGAGGACCCAGTTTGTGGGGGCAATAAGCTGACTTTGTATAAATATACAAAAGTATGAAGGCTATTGCTTAACGCATTGTAAGCCGCCCTGAGTCTCCGGAGAAGGGAGGCATATAAATTAAAGCAAAAAATAAATAAATAAATAAAAAAAATCACCCTATATAAAATATAGCAAATATTTTGCTATACAATGTATTCTATACATTTTTCCATTCTTTGCCAGCTCACCATTCGGAATATTGGCTCCAGTCCTGTTGTTTCCAATACTTAAGTCAGAGAAGGCAGGATTTAGCTTAGATCCAGAAGCTACATTTCTGGAAGAATTTAAAGATCTATGTTTTTCTGCTGTATTTCCTACAGGATCCATTTTATTCTGTACGTTTGGAGACTGAGGAGAGCTTATCGTTCTTGGTGATCTAACTTTATCTGGGAGACTAAACAAACAAAAATTATTTAGAAAAAGTATTTACCCTTAAAAACATAAAGCAGCAATTTAAAATTATAGCTTAAAAGTATTTTCTAATTAAAGAAGAACTAGTGATAATAAAAATTACAAATTAAATTTGTGCCTTTTCATCAGTAGGATATACAGTATTTTCATATGCTGGGACGGAATGAGAAAACATATTTCAAAAACGTTTGGCTATTGTTTCCAGCTCTACAACCAATATGTTTTATATTAAAAAGAATAAAAACTTTGAAAATACATTAGTTGAATTTCAAGAGAACTGGACAGCTGTACATGAGCTGTACATGAAAGGGCTAAATACACCTCTTTTCACATTATTTGACTTTAAAGAACATACCTAAAATAAATTACAAAAATTAGTATGTGTACAATTAATATGTATTTATTAGGATAGGGATTTATTATGGTTCACTGTTGGATAAATATAGATTGTTAAATTTAAATTTGCTTCTGACCCAACCAGATCAATTGCAAATGAATTTTGCTCTTAGTTTTTTGTCATATCGCTCAACAGAACTTACGATCAGGGTTTATTTTCCGTAATTATTCTAAAGAAATCAAACTAAGTCAAAATTCAGAATTCTGGGATATTTGAAATACCTTTCTCTTCAAAATTCAATTTGTCATATCTTGTTGTGTTTCTGTAAGCTATTAAAATGAATCATTTTCATAAAGTCTTTGATGTATGAGGTGACATTATCTTTTAAGCATTGGTTATGTTAGATTTCATTTATTATATTATTTTATGATATCTACAGAGGATGTTTTATCATTTGTATTGATGGATGTTGTAAACTGCAAAAATGTTTTTAATTACAGGGGAGTAAATCCTGATCAATCAACAAGTAAATACAGAATTCTACACTCAGAGCACGGCCCCTTAATCCACTCACTGCTTTCACAAATATCAGTGGAAACTGTATTAAACTTATGTCACCATTTTGAAAAAAACTGACATAAGGAAAGGAAATGTCGATTATGTCTTATGTTCCAAGAACACTGGTTTCTATTTTATATATAAATATACCAATGTAACAGTAATATGCTGTTGTACCACTACAATACTTTACCTGAATTATAAACTATGCTATACAGTTTAAAACCAGAGTTTGGTAATACTATTTTACCTTGTTAATGAGTGACCAGATAGTTCCTCTAAAGTACTGTCAGAATCTGGGTTCACTTCTTGTTCTCTGTTAGACACTGCATTACTAGATAGTAAGTGTTTTGCTTGTTCCAAACCATAGTCTGATCCTAGGGATGCTTTGCTTTTTTCCCAGAGAGAGGCATTTGGAAATCCATTTGATTCTGTCTCTGTAATGTATTTTAGAAAAACATGTTTAAAAATGAATACAAAAATAAGAATTCCACCACCAACTGATAAACACAGTGAATGTTTTTAGATTTAAAAATCATGAGATTTTTAAGCCAGAATTAGAGATGTGCAGTACGTATCTGTATCTGAAAGTTTTGTCAATCTCCCATTAAATCCCATTCATAAAATCACCTTGACTATCTTGAAGTAATCATTCTCTGTCTAACCTGTTTTATTCAGTGCAAGAATAAAAATTAAGCAGAGAGAGGAAGAGATTAGATTTTAATAATTGCTAGGGGAGAACAGCAATATTTGGCAAGAAAGAGAAAGTCTGAAAGAAATAATGTCACCGTCTACATTTACAGGTAGTCCTTGACTTATGAACACAACTGAGACGAAGACTGGAATTTTAGTTGGTAAGAAATGTAGTCGTAAAGCAAGCTACTGTGAGACCACATTGCTTAGTGGCCACAATCGCAGCAATCCCTGTGGTCATCAATAAGCAAATTTTACCAGTCATTAACCAAAGATCCATCTTAATCCAAGCTATTCTGGGCTTTATCCCTTCCAACCCTGAGCCTCAATAAGGTAAGGGATCCCCCCCCCACCTACCTTCCCCAATCTCTGTGGCCCCCCTGCATCCTGCCTTATGGAGTGCCAAACAGCCCCAGGACTATGTTTCTCTGGGGCTTCTTGCCATGCCCTGGGAAGCTGCAACCGTAACAGACCTAGTTGCTCTTGCCACCCTGCACTCCAAGACCCCTGCTGCCTTGTCCCCCGCTGCCATCTTCTTGCTCCTTCTGCTGATGAGGTGTGCCCAACCTAGCTGTTGCACCATATGGGGCTGATTTGTGCAATGTGGGGGTGGGGGGGAGCACAAAGCAACTTGAAAGAGCCAGAGCATGCCAAAATATCCTTTTGGCACCATGCTCCTGGGCCGTATGGGTTGGCTTCTTGCTTTTTTTCCTTTTCTTTTTAGCATCACAAAGCCATCCCCATAAGGCGCAGGAAGATGACACAAAGGAATGCTTTGACACACTCTGCCTCAGGGAGGGGCTGTTCTGGGCTTTCCTCCCTTTTTTGTGGCACAAAGCCAGACTCATATGGCCCGCAAACCAGACCAGGCATGTTTCATTAGAAGCAGAAGCAAGAAGATGGCAGAAAAGGTCAGTTGGGACTGTGAAGTGCAGGGGGCCAAAAAAGCATATGTGAGGGGAGATAGGTGAGTGGGGGAAATTGCACCCTTGCAGTTGTTAAGTACATGTGAGTTGTCAAGTGCCTGTATTTTGATCATGTGACTGCTGCAACAGCCGTAACTTTGGGCATGGATCATATGACTCTTTGTTCAGCACCATGATAACTTTGAAAGATTGATGAACAAATTGTCCTATGATGAGGCCTACCTGTATTTGTACTGGATTATGGTTCAAGTCATGATAAGACTCTTCATACAGTAGCGAACAAAAAAGTGAAATTTAACAATGCATTTTACCAAATGCCTGATATTATATAATGGTACTAACATTAGAAACAAAAATTAGTAACCGAGTAATGTTCCTCTGATTTCTTATGATTTTAATAATGACCATCACCTCCCAATTTCTTTCAAAATCTGTGAAGCTGGATATTTGGAATGTGTTAGGGTTCTTAACCAAATACTAAAATTACCTTATTAAGGGTCTCTTAATATTTTATTTAGATTAATCTTAATAATTGGTATTGGCCTGAAAGTCTTTTTGATGTATGTATATTGTGATGAACTGGTGAACTGGGCAGCAAACTTATCTTTGTAATAAACAAGCAGCTGAAAAGCTCTTACTTTCTTTTCTTCCTCTTCTCTTAGAAGATGCGGATGCATGAGAAGAACCTGAAGATGGCGGTCCTGAGGAATGATGGGTTAATTCCACAGTTTGGTGTTCATAAGGCAGTTTTTTACTGGCAAGCTCTCCTTTCAGGCTGGTACTACTTGTGGTGCTGCCAATACAAGCATGAATTACACATCGTCAATATTTTTTATCTCTATCTATCATATCACAGTGAAATCCATCTAGTTTTTGTGAATAAACATAATGATGGCTAATTGATTCCTTTATACAGGAATTTTCAAACTCTTTGATACTGTAACCCCCTAAAATGGTAAGTTAATTTATGTAACCCCCACCATGATAAAAACTAATGGTTTAATTGGGGTTAGAGTTTAATAAGAAATAAATGTACCAGTTATTTTCATCTGTTAAATTTAATTTATGTTCAATTGAACTTTACAATAAAAATGTATTAAAAAGTATTAATTGTATACATTAGAAATGTACACTAAAATTTAAAACCAATGTTTCAATATGAAGAATAGGACCTCTACTCCCAAAGCCCCTGAGCCCCTGCACCGATTGGCTGGCTTCGAACTGTCCTCTGCACCCAAAAGCCCAACACGAATAGTTTGACCAACACGGTGAAGGGACTGGGACGGAAGGGCCGTGGCCCAAAGTGCCGAGGCGTAATAACGCAGAGGTGAAACCCTGGTGGAAAAACAGGCAGCACCAAGAGTTCGAGCCGAAAAGTCCCATTCCGCCCAGTCACACTGAAGGGAGGATACTGTACCCTATTTATACAGAATCCCAGCAGATGCCATTCGCACACTTCAGAAAAAAGTGCTTTCTGCTGATCTGCCATTCATTATCTTGTGGTTTTCAGGCCTTTATAAATTAATATTAAAAATCCCTTATAATATCATGCCAATTATTTTAACTGCTTTTAAAATATAAAAATTTGGAATATTATACCATTTCAGAAACTGTTCAAGATAAAAAATATTGCATGCTTTAATCTGGTAGAAAGCATGCACTAGTTTATGTTTCTTTAAGTGCGAGTTTTCATGCTCCAGTATCCTCAAAAAGAGTTTTACACTGGAATTTCATAATGCCATATTTATATAAATTGTATACAAATAGGCCTCCACTTACTACCACAATTGGGCCTGGAATCATGGTCATTGAGTAAAATGATTATTAAATGTGACCATTTTGCTCAATGACTGCAATTTCAGATTTCTCAGTTATGGTCATTAAGTGATGACATGGGTTGTTAAGCAGAGCATCAGGAAAGGTTCGTGGCTTCCAGGACATGATAGGGCAGGGAGACGGCAAATGCCACCCACCATATTCAGGAAGTCTGGGCCCTCTCCTCACCCCATCAGCAAGAACAATCATGAGACTGCTGTATTCACTATCTATCCTTCCATCCCCCCACCATTACAAATGATGAAGTTTCTTGGATTAGAACTGAAATATTTTCTTCTTCTTCTTCCTCAAGGGGGAAGAAACACAGTGCAGTTGCCTTTTGAAAAAAGCACCTTTGAGACAACTATGACCTGGTTGACTGAGAATCTCCATAGACATTTGCTGTGTTCACTACCATTCCCACTGGATTTTAGGTCTATTCCTCTCCCTGGATAGAGAGGAGGAGAAATCCCTCAAATCCTATGTCCTGTCCACTTGAAATCTTCCCTGCCTGCTTCTCCCCTGGTTTTCTGGGGAAGCCAACAGAGAAGATTGCAAGTGGTAATCACATGATTTCCAGATACTTGGCAATTTATTGCCAAGCATCCCAAATATGATCATGTGACCTAAGGGTGGGGGAAGCGCAATGTTTTACGATGGCCAGAAATGCTTTATGAGCCATAAAGCATCCATTCCAAGGCAGCCATTATTGTGAAATGGTTGTTAAAAAACTGGTCGTAAGTTGAGGTCTACCTGTAATAGTAGTTAGCAGTCCTAATTTAAAACATTCTAACCAAAATATTGGAATACTAAATTTGTATCATTAAAGAATACTAGACTACGACTATTGAGACACTAACTATTATACAATTCTATATATAACCACATATTATTCAATGAAAATCATTTTTCACCTCTTATTTTATAGCTTCATCACCCATTTGAAAAAAATATACCTGTGCTCAGGTGTAGACTTTTTGTCCATTGATGTACCACTACCTTGTGATGAGATGAAATCATCCTCATAGGAAGCAATACTATCTGGAGGGCTCATGGCTGGAAGTAAAGGTCGATGTGTTGATGATCCCTGTCCTGCATGTTCTTCAGATCCTGACAAAAGGAGGAAAGTGAAAATGAAATACAATAATATTTCAGAAGAATTTACATTTCAACCAAAGTTTAATACAGAATATGCAAATAGGTAAAATGATCATGACCCGAAGATCAATCATACAAAACAACACAGAAAATTCTAAATGGCTGTACTACATAGAACTAAGAAAATATACTGCTCAAAAAAATAAAGGGAACACAAGCAGAAGACATCTGAGATCTGAATGAATGAAATAGCCTTATTAAATACTTTGTTTGTTATATACAGTAGTTTATACACTGCTCAAACAACTAAAGGGAACACAAAACTACTGTATATAATGAACAAAGTATTTAATAAGGCTATTTCATTCATTCAGATCTCGGATGTCTTCTGCTTGTGTTCCCTTTATTTTTTTGAGCAGTGAATATTCTTCCCTAGCAACGCAAGGAGGTGGAGCTTTTGAACAAATGATTGACTTTATTGCAAAACAGTATAGCAGCCGACATCTCCAAAACAAATTAAAAATGAAACAGATACTGATACCAGCAAAACTAGACTGAAATAATACATATAGAACACGGGATTTCAAGAAATATTCATTTAATTATTTACCTAACAAAATATCAGATATCAAAAGGTTTACTCACCTTTCCCACACAACTGATAAGATTTTGTAAAGATGTTGATCACGCTATGTGGACTTCCCTTGACAAGTTCTTCCCATGGTTTTGGACCATTCCTAATCTGTGTGAAAATAGGTAAATAATTTTCTGCTTCCTTTTGAAATTCTTTTATGGGTTCAAAACCAGTTTTATCTGCAACACAGAACTCTTTTTCGTTTAATGCCTCAGCAATCTTCAAAGATGGATTATTGGGCTTTTCACCTTCTTCCTCAGAGAGAAGACCATCGCTGAGTAGACCTTCACTTATGGAACCCCCACTATCATTCAGAACTTCAGGTTTATTTTCAGACCCAGCAGAGCATGTTTGCTTTTGAGACAGATTTCCTAATATTCCTTCAGATATATTATTGCCTGGAAGACCGAGAGTACCTGTATGAGGACTAATAGACTCTGGGAGGTTTTTAAACTCATTAAAATTTTCCATTCCAGGAAGGTTATCATCAAAAGTTGTATGTGAAGTGCAGGTTGCCAACATTTTCTGAAGCCTAGCTGAAAAGACATCATCTCCTTTCACAGGAGGGCTGCTGGCTTTCACCCAGCAGATATCACCTTGATCCTTTTGCAACAAGTCATGTTCAGTACCCCATGCTGCTTCATAGTTAATGCCAGCCCCAGCTAATTTTTTGGCTTCACTTTCAATTCTATTTGAAAGAGAGGCTGCAGTTGCCTTTAGGGCTTCAATTCGGTCCAATTTATGTTTATAATGATTAATGGTGGGTTGTACAGTAGATGACATAAATGGCTGAGGAGTTGAAGACATGGATCCCACAGCTGCATTATGGCTCCTTCTGCTTGATGTTACAAATTCAAAATCCTTTTGCAAGATACCCACGTTATCCAAAGATAAAAGCTGAGAGAAAAGAGCTCCATTCAAAACAGATTTTGAGCAAGGAACCTGTGCTATTGAACTCAGCTTCTCTGGATGAATCCTTAAAGACTCCAGTGTATTATCCCTGTAAATAATCCATTGAATTGTCATCAGTTTACAGCAATAAAGTTTAAACATTTAATTATTAAATAATCACCTGTACTAAGAATTGATAAACCTCTGGGGACCAAGGGTATAGGTATTTTGGAGGAATAACTTCAGTGAAGAGGGCAATGAAAATTATGTGGATTGTTAACTAGTTGTTCTTTTGGCGAGGAAGTTCCTGGATTTGGTTTTTATTGACACTATTTTTCACTTATCTAAAAATGATGGGAAACTGATATTTGGTACTATAGTTTAAGGGGTCTTTGGAAAAGAGTTTTGAGAGATACAAATAGCCCACCCCAACTGTAAAGACTCTCAAATAGACTTCTGGATTATTGGATTCTTATTTTTCTTTTCAGTCTTCCTGCCCAACCAACTAAACACTCCATCTACCAACAAAGACCACTA
This sequence comes from Arizona elegans, assembly GCA_022577455.1. Classification (NCBI taxonomy): domain Eukaryota; kingdom Metazoa; phylum Chordata; class Lepidosauria; order Squamata; family Colubridae; genus Arizona; species Arizona elegans. The sequence continues at coordinate 102,623,157 of JAKOOJ010000002.1, read as the reverse complement.
ACACTCCATCCATGAATTTAACATTTAAATACAGTTTAACAACAGTAGAGTAGATAAACATTAAACTTATTACTGGCCCCAAATTTGAATGTTTTAAAGTGAATTTGAATTCTTTGTACAATATAATCTTGTACTTTTCACTTGCATTCCTGAAGAATCTTGGTACAGACATAGCTTTGAATATACAGAAGGAATTATCCTTCACTTCAAATGACTCATGAAGTGGCATCTTGCTTTTCATGACATATTTAAGAATTTTATGAGCATTGAATTTTAATAACTATCTTTTCAAAAGATTTAGAAAAATATTTCAATATTCTCAGCTGCTATAAAAGCTGTTTAGCTAAATCATACATAAAACCAGTTCCACTTTCCCAGCCTTGAATACATTCTTAATATCTTACCTTACAAGAGGATGAGGAGGCTCAGAGAGAGACATATCACTACTGGATGATGCACTAACAGGACGCTCCTGAGCCTTGTTCTCTTTATCAGATTCTCCAGATGGTTGATATCCAGGTTTGGACTGGGAAGAAAAATAGACATTTTTTATAAAAAAAGGACAAACTGAATAATGTATACTGAACTGCTTCGAGCGGTTGATGTCATGGTAAGAACAGCTTGGAAAATACCAGGCTCCACTGAGTCCTGCAAAATCCAGCCAGCAACTTTTGTTGGGAGACCCTACAGGGTCAAAGCCGCCTTGTAGGGGCGGCGAAGAAAGCAGAGGGGCTTCGTGGACCACGAGGAACTCACAATTTCCTCATTAGGTCTGAAGCAAGCTCTTCTGAATGAATTGGATATTGAATTGGAATGACGATTTGGATATTTTGAAATACTTAGTTTTTTTCTTTTTTGAAGATTTTTAAGATTAACTAAATTGCAAATTTAAATTGCAAATAACTAAACTCTATTGAAACTGGTTATTGGATTGTGGATTTGAAAAATTGGAGGAAATCTAGTGGGTTAATTTGGATTTGGATTATTAATGCTATTTGACAGAACACTCTACGAGGCAAAAAAAAAAAGGTGATAGAAGAAAAGAGAAAAGAAGAAAAGTTAAATAAGACTTTAAAATTTGGACAATTGGGAAGACAAATAACTGGAAAACCAAAAGGCTGTAAAATGCTAAAGAACTTTAAAGATTATAAATTTAGGGGATTTGGAGGTATAACTAAGGGATTGACTAAATCTCATTAATAATTGACTTTGTTGAATATTTTAAAATTGAGATGTTGGGACCATAGAGGAATATTGAGTAATTTTTATCAAATTGTTACAAAATGGATTATCAGGGGATAATAGAGATATATGAAGAAATAATTTTGATGCTCCAAACCATGCATGAAACTGTAAACAACAATAAGGAGACAAGGGGATTGTCTAACAATAAAGATGAACATGATATTCAGAAAATAGATGAGAAATTAGAAGAAGCAGTGGAAGAGAAAAATCAAAATGAGATGCAAGAAGACAAAGATAATGAGGAGAAAGGATTGATAAGTAGGAATCAAATAGATAATTCCTTAAAAGTTTATAATAGAACAGAGAGAAAAAATCTCTTCCAAAAAAAGAAAAAAGAAAAAGAAACGAAAGGTCTACAGAAAAAAAAAAAAAGGAAAATATCTTCAAAAAAAGAGAAAGATTTATGGATGGGTGCCCAAATGATATAGCAGAAAGAGACAAAGGGCAACCCGAAGGGAATACTCAGTGGGTATAAAAATATCAAAAAAAGTTATACAATTCTAAGAGAGAGAAATAAAAGGGTGATTAAAAAGTCAACAAATGATGAAACTCCAAAAAGGTTAAGAGATGATGGATAGTGATAAAATATATTAATAAAATGAAAAAGTAGAAAATACAAATAGGAGAATAGTAGCATATGTGCTAACAGATAATAGAATTTATTATAATTTAAAATATGCTAAGGTTAGAAGGTGGAAGTTTAGGATTAGGTAATCTAATTGTATTATTAAAAATATATTGTGATCTTAAACTTTTAAGGATTAAAAATTGTGGGAAGATATAATCCTGGGATTGATTAAATTTTGTTAATATTTGGCCTTGTTAGTAGTCCAAGACATTTGGGATATTGAAATTATGGTGGAATAATGAGTACCGTATTTTCCGGCGTATAAGACGACCCCGATTTTTCCTGTTAAAATATAGGGTTTGGGCTATACTCACTGTATAAGACTACCACTCTTCCAACGCACACCAAATAAAAATTAAAAAACATCAACTGGCTCACCCACAATGTAAAAGCAGCTGTGCTAGACCCAAAATGGCCCCTGCAACAAGCAGGAACCTCACACAGCCACAAAAAGCCCCAAAAAACAACTTTCACACTTTACACACATACAACACAACACAACTGGCTCACCACAATGTAAAAGCAGCTGTGCTAGACCCAAAATGGCCCCTGCAACAAGCAGGAACCTCACACAGCCACAAAAAGCCCAAAAAACAACTTTCACACTTTACACACACACAACACAACACAACTGGCTCACCCACAATGTAAAAGCAGCTGTGCTAGACCCAAAATGGCCCCTGCAACAAGCAGGAACCTCACACAGCCACAAAAAGCCCAAAAAAACAACTTTCACACTTTACACACACACAACACAACACAACTGGCTCACCCACAATGTAAAAGCAGCTGTACTAGACCCAAAATGGCCCCTGCAACAAGCAGGAACCTCACCCAGCCACAAAAAGCCCAAAATAACAACTTTCACACTTTACACACACAAAATTCCACATATAGCTTTGTGAGATTTTGTGTGTTTGTGTAGTTAGAGTGAAACACTACAGAAACACACTAAATCTCAGAAAGCTGCACAAATATTATTTTATTTTTATTTTTATATGAAAACTAAATTTAAAACTTCCTAAACTTTAAATGGCTAGGTCTAAAAAAGAACAACTAAAAAAAAACCCCAATTAACTTTTTTTTTAAAGCTCCCAAAGGGGAAAAAAACTTACCCAATAGAACAGGGGTTTCCAACCTTGGCAACTTTAAGACTTGTAGACTTCAACTCCCAGAATTCCTCAGCCAGCTTTGTTTTGCTGGCTGAGGAATTCTGGGAGTTGAAATCCACAACTCCTGCCTGCTTGATTGCAGGCAGGGAGTTGCTTGCTGATGGAATCAATTCAGGCAGGCGAAGCAAGGCAAGCGTTGCGATTAGCAGCTAAGGTAAACAAGCTGGAGGGGGAAAACTTTTTTCCTTTTACAGGGCTCTGGGCTCTGGCGATCCCAGCTGAGTTGCCTGATTAGCAGGCAAAGCTGGGATCGTCAGAGCTTCGATCGCCAGAGCCATTTAAGGCTCGTCAGAGTCTTTCGGGCTGGTCTGCCTGGTTACAGGGGAACGACACCTGGCGTATAAGATGACCCCCGACTTTTGAGAAGAATTTCATGTGTTAAAAAGTCATCTTATATGCTGGAAAATATGGTAGTTTTAAAAATATTAAACATTAGTGACTTAATAGGGGATAACAAATACATGGTGCAAAGAAATGTTATTTAGGTGTAATTGAATTAATGGGAAAAATGATAAAGAATAATAAAGAGAGAATGGTATTGTTGAAGTTGGAAGGTTAGGATTATGCATATTTATTTGTATTATTATTGTTAGCATTGTTTAAAAAGGGTATTGACCCAGTCAATACACTGTCAATACACTGTCCACAAAATATGTATGGTGTGAAAGGAAAACTGCAAATAAAATAATGTATACTGGACTATGAACTATACTTTCCTATGACTTTCATGACTGATTAAGGATTTGAACATGGATCTTTTGAACACTAATTAAAGTAACAGCTATATAACGTCTCGGATAAATAGCCAAGGCTTATACCCCATGAATATTATAGCTGTATAATCAAGGTTTCCAGGGACAAGATGGTTTCTAAATGTGTTCAGCTAAATTTATCTAGAATGAATCTTCAGATCTTTCCTTAGTGTAGAAGGAGCAGGAGGAACTAGGATTAACAAAGGGCCAGATGTTGATGACCAGGAAAGAATACAGGGCCCTTATCTACTTTGTGTCAGTCTGGGTTTTTAAAAATGCCTTAATGTGGCTAATGTCTATTCACATCTTACACTATGCTAAAATTGTACATTGTACAACATTTGCAGACTGCAAGAGTGTTGGCAATTCTTACACAATTTATTAATGCTATTCTTACTTGATTCAGTCTTTAGGCACCATGGAGGTTAATAGACAACTCTGACTAGTCTCTTTTAGCTTGAATTACCTCAACAACTTTAATACAACAACTTTAAGGGGATAAAACCCTAGCTAACATGATATATCTCACCTTCACATCTCAGAAAAAATACCCAGGTGTTAATATCCTTGAGGTGATAATCTCAAGGAAATGGCATGTTATATATGCAACAAATGAATAAACAACAACTATTCCTGCTTATTGTATGCATTTTTAAAAAAATTAATATGGAAAAAACACAGAAAATATCCCAACTCTTATCAACCTACCTGAACTTCTTGAACAGAGTGTCCTGGACTCTCCAGCAATGTTTGTTCCATGAACAATTTAGAATAAGTTTCTTGTAACTGTTTAGTGACCCTTTCAGATGTTGATGTTGCCTTTGTTTTATTGGCAACAGCTTCTTTTTGTTTTTTGTAAAGTTCCTGGAGTCTTTTATTTTTTTGCTGTGTTGCCTCCTTTTGTGCTTTCTTTTCTTCACTTTGTCTCTTCTTCCTTTCCTCTTGCTGTCTCACAATATACTGGCGTACTTCATCTGCATCATAGTGGCGTTTCTTTAAGATAAACTGAGTATCTTCACTGATGGGAATTTTGTCTGATTTTTTTTTGCTTGGACTGTGACTTCTAGATTCCTGATTCTGACATATTCCATTCCTCATCTCTGAATCCTGAGCTACAGAATCCAGTTGCAGATCATCAAGAATCCCACGGATTTCTACTGGTAAGAAATCCTTATTTACATGATCATTTCCCAGTCCCTCATTGTGAGGAGCAGCATCTTTTTCCTTCAGGGTATTCTGTGCTCTTATTTTGCTCCATGAACGCTCAGGACGTATTGTGAGGGGTTTTACAGTCACAGGTATATTGCAGTCAGTTTCTGTTTTTTGAGCTGAGGATACTAAAGGGAAGCAGAGGGGGAAGATCAGAATGAAGCATTAGAAAGGAACTAAGATTCAAAGTAGCATATTCATCTTAATATCCAGTATTTGGTGGGCATTATTTTTTAATCTATCTTATTTTATGAAATTTGAACACTATATCCAGAAACTACGTTCTTTGATATAGAAAGAAAAATTACTTTTAAAAGGTTGGAAATAATGTTGGGCAATAAAATAATATGCAACTGCAATTTTTTTAACCATTATCTGAAAAAGAATACATACAACTTTGAAACTGGTAATGAAAAAATTAGTTAGGGCTACAATTTTCATGTTCTTTCAATTGGAATACCCACAAGAGTTTGCTGTCTGAAAGAAATTATTTACAGCAGCGGTGTCAAACATGTGGCGTCATGTGACGTATCACGACTTTCCCCCACTTTGCTAAAATGGGAGTGGGTGTGGCCAGCGCATGATGCATACGGCCTACAGGCTGCAAGTTTGACACCCCTGATTTACAGTATAATCAGACTGCATATAGGCTGTAGAATATAGCTTCTATTTCATATCTGCAATTTTGCAAAACTGGGTATGGACAGCAATGGAGTAATTTAAATTTAATACTTCAAAATCTTACTGCCTTCATCCAAAAATGAGAATAATTCTTATATTTTTTTTCCTTGAAGATTTCTTTACTAGTAGCAAAATATTTCATGAAATATTGCTGGGTGGTCAAGCATGTGAATCTTAAGTTTAATTTACATCTATTATTTTGTGTCTTTAAAAAAAGGAATACATTAGTAATTCTGAACTATACAGCAGCAGACCCCAACCTGCTTGTGCAAATGCAGCTTCATTCGCTCATGCGTTGTTTTCGCAGCCCAGATCTCAACAGGCTGGGCCATGGCCTGGGGTTAGGGGCCCCTGCTGTATGATATTCACTCAGCCTTTAAAGTGAAGGTACCAATTTTATTTTGTGATTTAAAAAACTGTGTGCAATATGATGTAAAGAATAATTGTTCAGAATTATTCAGTGTATGAGACATAACGTGAACAGCTGCTTTTCACTAGCATTAAAATGCTCACATACACAAACACACCCACCCACCCCCAAGTATATTTAACTTACTAGTTTTAATAGATTTATCTTTTTCATTCCTGTCACTAGGCAACAGCTGAGTGTTTGGCTGCTCTAGTTTAGGCACCGGACCTAGTAGTTTCTTTGCTAGCCGTTGTCCATCCCTCCAGGATGTTGTACTTATTGTGTTGGCAACACCTAAACCAAGAAAAAAGATACAAAACATTTTCTATTTCTTACTGAATAAGACACCAGTACTCTATATTTTAAGGAAAGTATGTGGATAGAAGTGGCAAGAAAAGAAAATGCATTGCCATCTCACCCATTCATAGAATGGCAGCATCATCTGAAATTACTTGGGTAGTAGCAGTTTCTTCTACTGTTCTCCCAGAGTTCCTTCTTCATTGATTTTTACTGAACTAATGTTATCGACTTCTGGGGAAGCAGTGATGGACTGAATATGGCTCCACAGAGAGCAGAGCTGATGACCATAGCAGAAAGAGGAGCCAGTAAATGGATCAGCTCCTCAAACTCCTCTCCAAAACAAGGAGAGGACCAAGATTACTCACAAGTACTCCTTAGAGAGGGTCCCCACGAGGAGATTATATAACAGCACTGTCAGAGTTCTGGGAGCCGAGAGAAACTCATCTCACCAAACTTTGGTTGGGAATGGTTTGGAATGGACATTCAGTTTGCCCAGTTCCTATCTTAATCATTTTTGGAAATGGCTTGTTAATTGTTTTTTGCATAGTGCGAACCTTCAGAAGGGTAAGTTTGATTACAATGGATAATTTTCTTTCAACTGTCAGTGAAAGAAGTTCCATATATGTTTAAGAATTTAAAGCAAAATTTATTATTCAGAAATAAACAGAAAAAGGGTGATGAGAAAGTTGATTCTGGAAAATTACAAATGGACTAATGGGCCAGATTGACAGGAAATAAGATTTTGAAACTAAAAATCCTTCCTGTGATTTTTTTAAAAAATCCGATTAAAATACATGAAGCTTATGAATCTAAGTGTAAGAAAAATATGATAAGAGACCTTAAAAGCTGCCTACTAGAGACAACCGGAAAGAACTAAAATTATTTAAAAGAGAAGACGTCGCTAATACAGAATGGAAAAAAAGTATTTTAACTCTGGAAAAATTCATAGCAACAATGTAAGTTGAGGACTACTTGTATTGTTCTTTCTGGTAGGTTTTAATGGACTTTTGTTGATTCAGACTGAATGACGAGGCTTTATTAGCAAATAACAGATAAAAGATGAGATATGGGATTTTTGATTGAAATTGTTTACAAAACTTTGGTTGAAAGGTGATAATTTGCTGAAATTGTTTGTATTTGTCTTGATGAAGGAAGAAGTCAATTCTTTGTGTAACTTTATTTTTTCCCTTCCCTTTTTTCTCTGCATTTTTTTTTCCTTAGCATTCATTTTTTACTTTTATATTTTAAATTTCTTGCATTTTTAAATTAAAGCTAGCTATCCTTGCCTTTAATCTTTGCTTATCATTAACTTAGTCTCTCTTTATACCCCTCAAAGTGTTCTACAGAGAGCAAAATGGAGAAAATCTACAGCATTCCTGCAGTAAAGCTTAAGATCTTCACTTTAGCATTGGGCCATGTATCTGCAATGCTTGGTTAACATGACACATGTTATTAATATACCGTGTTTCTCCAAAAATAAGATCCTGTCTTATATTTCTTTTGAACCCTGAAATAAGCGCTTGGCCTTATTGCCATGCGCTCAAAAGTCCGATCGGGCTTATTATCAGGGGATGTCTTATTTTGGGAGAAACAGGGTATCATATTTGAGGAAACAGTAAGTAAGCATGACGATGGTGAGAGAATATGACTGCAGCCCTCAGATACATGGAAGCAGCTCTCTTGAAAAGTATAAGCCAACACTGATGATTGTCATGAATGAATGAATGAAATCATAAAACTTGAATGCCACCTGACTCTTGGTTGCTCACAATAAGTTAAACAAAAAAAAGTTACAATAAAATGCACCTGATTTAGAATAAGGACTTGAGAGTTGTGCTATCTTCTGAGTTTTACGCACTGGTTTGTGTCCTTTTTTCTCTTTTCTTTCAGTAGGTGTCTTTATTGCAGTCAAATCCTCTTCTGAAAAATATGTTGAAGAACCATTAGTGCATCAAGCAAACTCCCATCAAAATTACAGGAGGATGTTATAGCAACTATTATTAACTTTCAAATCAGAACTCAAGGTATGAATTAAGTTACCAATTTTATTTTTTTCTTTAAATTTACAGGGCTTCAAAGTATTAGTTACAGGCTTATGGATTATTATTATTATTGTGTTAAATATACAATATCACTGCTTTTAATATAAATATTCTCAAAATTACTCTGGCTATTTACCTGCCAACTGGAATTCTAAATCTTGACATAACTCTCTACTCAGATTCAGAAATTCCTCTTCACACCATACCTTTCCATCAGGAGTACGAATCTTGGCTTCTGATTGATTGAAACCTAAAAGAACAGCACAATTAATTTTAGCAGATTAAAATAGTTATGACATTCTATTTAGATTTCAAACCTCTACTACATGGAAGTAGCTGAGAAGTTTCTATCTAAACACATTCAATATTAACTGGGTTTGTAATCGATCCCAAGAAAGGAACAATGGAAATCTTAGCCTTTATTACACAACCCAGAGATTTTTTTCCCCACATATACATTTTATTTACAAATGGTGTACCTTTATAGGAGGGAGCCATGGGTGCTGTTGCCACTTTTCTGATTTTAGGAGTCACTATATTTTCAGGAGCTGTAACAGTTACAGCTGGATGATCAGAATATTCAGGATTATGTCCTCTGACAGTCAGTTCATCTGAACACTCCCATTGCTTTCTAATTCGTTCTTTTAATTTTTCCAGTTTATCATCATGCTGATGCTGCTTTAAAATATCTAATCTATGGGCACTTGAGGTACTGGCAGAAGAAGCTGAAGATTCTACCAATTGTAATTCTTTTAGTTCATTTTGGACTATTGAACTTGGCGGTGTTTTCGTATACTCATCTCCTCTGGATTCTTCACTTTTTTCTTCTTCTAATTTTGTAGGATTCACCACATCTGAACTTTGCAAAGCATTAATTGCTGGATGGTCATTCAAATAGCGAACAACAGTTTCATCTGTAGAAGATGAGCTTTTCAAATCTCTGCCATGCAAATCTGGTTCTCCTTTATCATAGATCATACCACTTCCTTCAGCTTTATTTCCTGCTTCTTTATACTTCAGATGTCTGGTCTCCAATTCGCAAGAGGTTTTATAAGATGGTGACCACTGAGAATCTCTAATGGAAGCACATTAAACATTAAAATAAAAACAGGAACTCTAATAAACCTGTTTGTTATAAAACAAAAACAACTTTGAACTTGAGAGAAAGAGTTAAGTAATTATAAAAAAAATTTCCTCCTGTCATTGAGAATGTTCTATCATCCAAGCCTTTTCATTTTAAAGCCATAGTTCTATGCAAGATAATAATTCCTCAATTCCAAGAATTCACAAACACAGAACATGGATTGGCATTTTCACTGCCAGATATCCAATGCATTTTGGCTATAAAAACCCAAACCAAAAAATCCCCTACAATACCCTTTCTATGTCCACAGCATGAAACAGCAAAGAAACTTTCTTTATAGTCATGGTATTATTGTAGACCTACTAAGCACATCTCTTTTCCCAAAGAATGAGCTAAAACAAGAATGCTCTCTCTCTTTCCAGATAAGAACATAGAGGGAATGTGATATATGGTACTTGCTTCCACCAAACCAGAGAAGGGAAAGCATTCTAGTCTTTGCTATAGAAAGGCAGAGAATATGATAGAGGGGGGGAAATCTAATTTCATGAATTGTACTCTTTTCCAGGATAAAATAGCATCAAAGGTTCAAGTAGGATAATTTCTTCACTTAGTATATTTTTTGTCTCCCAAGATCTATTAATGCCCTTCCCTCTCTCTTAGAATAGTGGTGATTACTGTTTTTAGAATGCAGCTAGTATTTTGATAACTTGGTAAAAACATTGTCTTCACTTCTAAATTGCAAGCAATAGCATAAGCAAGAGCTCTATTTCATGAAATCGCTTTAAGGTGAAACAGTAATCATATCAATAAATGTAAATTCTTCGAAAACAGTAAATAATTATGCTTACAGTTTACTTCTATAACCCCTGCAATAGTAAAATGACAAAACTAATCAAACTCACCTGAAAGAAGACAGGGGCTGACGAAATTCAACATGTGCATTCTTACTCACATTGCTATCCAAAGTGGTAGCACGAAGAGGCTTGCGGAAAGAACTTTCCTTGTTTTGACTGGAAGACCTGCAACCTGAAACAAAAATCAAGATGTCTTTCATGCATCTCTAGAGATTCAATAAGAAGTCAAGAACAGTAGTACTGAAAATTTCTGGGTCCCTCACTCTCTGCAAAAGAGGATGGGTGCTTGAATCTAAGCAATATTATGGCACTCAGGAGCATCCATTTTCGGTGCGAAAAGCATTTCCAAGCCAACTCTCCTCTCCCTCCCTCAAAGGCAAAGAAACAGTGGCAGAGAGGAGACAGAAGTTTGCAAGGTGAGTCCAGTGTGGCAGGAGGGTGGGAGAAGCATGAGGTATCTTAGTGGGCTGGGGAGGTTTTGAGGGCCTGTTCTATCACTAAGCACCCCCCCCCATGGCCTTCCTCACCCTGAGATGCCTCCTGTGCACTGAACATTGGTATTCTCTATCAAATCCTGTACATGTTAATAGCGGTGTTCCCCAAGGCAGTGTCTTAGGTCCAACACTCTTCATACTTTACATAAACGACCTTTGTGATCATATTAAAAGCAACTGTGATCTCTTCGCTGATGATGTTAAACTATTCAACACCACCAACAATACAACTACCCTTCAAAAAGACCTTGACTATGTGTCAGATTGGTCTAACAAGTGGCAACTTCAAATCTCAATCAACAAATGATCTTTTTGCACATTGGCAAAAAAAAATCAACACATAAAATACAAATTAGATGGACATGACCTTGTAGATGACCCTCACTCTGTCAAGGACCTTGGAGTACTCATTTCTAAAGATCTAAGTGCCCGAGCCCACTGTAACAACTTTGCCAAAAAGGCATTAAAAGTTGTTAACCTAATCTTGTGTAGCTTCTCTGGTAATGTTGTACTACTAACTAGAGCATACAAAACATTTGCTAGACCAATTCTTGAATATAGCTCATCTGTCTGGAACCCACACTGCATATCGGACATAAATACAATTGAGAGAGTCCAGAGATATTTTGTGAGAAGAGTCCTCCATTCCTCTAACCGCAATAAAATACTTTATGCCACCAGACTCCAAATTTTGGGCTTAGACAACTTAGAACTACGCCAACTTCAGTCTGACCTAAGCATAGTACATAAAATTATCTAGCACAATGTTCTTCCTGTCAATGACTACTTCAGCTTCAACCACAACAATACATGAGCAAATAATAGATAAAACTCAAGGTAAACCGTTCCAAACTTGATTGCAGAAAGTATGACTTCAGTAACAGAGTGGTCAATGCCTGGAATGCACTACCTGACTCTGTAGTTTCTTCCCCAAACCCCCAAAACTTTAACCTTAAATTGTCTACTGTTGACTTCACCCCATTCCTACGAGATCTGTAAGGGATGTACATAAGTGCACCAGCATACCTACTGTCACTGTCCTAATATTCCTTTTTACTTACTCTTTTCATGTATTCAAATTATGGTTATACTTTTACCTGTTATCTTATATATGCTTGACAAATAAACTTATGATTATGATTATGATGATTCTTAACTTGTGAGCTCTTGGGAAAGTATCTTGTGTGTTGCCAACAGCCATTTCCAGTGGGGAAAACAGGACAAAGCAGAGTGTGGAAAATATTTTCCTCTGCTATATTTCCAGTCTGAATTAGACCAAGGCAGGGTCCCTACAGGAGAGCCCTTTTAAGGATTATGTATTGATAGAAAAGCAACTAACTTACCTCTGTTCCTAAATGCTAAAGCTGTTGCACATAAACAGAGGAGCTCTGATTAACTATCACAGTACAGCCATAGCTGTACTGTTGACTGTGGGCGCCCCCACTAAATGCAAGCATGGGATAAACTGAGCCTGGTTTGTTCTCAGTCTTTTAAGCCTGGCCACAAACTACTAGCAAAATGTTTCCCCTTTTGCATCCAACAAAGGACAGGAAAGGAGAAAGGGAAAGAGGAAAGAAAAAGAAGAAAAGAGGGGAAGAGAGCAAGGAAGAAAAAAGAAGGAAAGAAGGGAAGGAAGGAAGGAGAATGAAGAGGGAAGGAAAAAGAAGAAAAGGAGGGAGGGAGGGAGGGAGGGAGGGAGGAAGGAAGGAAGGAAGGAAGGAAGGAAGGACAGGCAACTTGGCTGGAGATGCCCCAGTTCAAAGAAGAAAGCAATTTTGTATTCTTTTTTGTCACAGACAAAACTTTGTTGGCAATCCAAGTTAACATTGTTTTTTCTGCACACACCATGAGCAACCTGGCCAAGGAGAGCAAGCAGAGCAGCAGTTGGAACTGGACATGCTCACCCCGCCCCCCTGAGGTCAACCACAATCCTGATGTGACCCTCAATGAAATTGAGTTTGACACCCCTGTTCTAGACTTATGGAAGAAAGAAAAGTTTCTACTTCTTCATACTATACTAAATTTATAATATTTGTGTCTTTTTTCAATTATTTTTTCTAATTTGACAATATATAAGTATAAACCCCCAGAACAAGTAATTATTGATTTAAAAAAATATTTAAGGTTTATATTGAACATTTTCTTAAAGCATTGTATAAAATATTTCAGAAATATAAAATTAAACATGCTTTAATTATATTTAAAGAGTCATGGGTAGATGGATAGCCATATAAATCTAAAAAATAAGAAACTTCATACGTATTTTACAGGGAGGGAAGAAGACTGGTAGCTAGCAACTGTACTTGTAGAACGAATCTAACAGCTCATGAAAGAGACTCTAAAGGACAACTAGAACTAGACTTTATTGAGACAGGCTGTAACAAACAGAATCTTGTAAGTCTGTGCTTCTCCTCCCATCCTTCTTATACCCTAGTGAATCAATCTCTTCTCAATAGTATCTCCCTTCCCAGAACTTAAATGAATGTTTTGGTCCTCTTGGTTTACAAAATAGCTTGATAGGTTGATTTCACTGAAATTATTTAGATAGATAGATAGATAGATAGATAGATAGATAGATATAATAGTTTAAAACTACACATGGCTGCAATATTGCTTTGGTTAATTGTTCAAAGAAAACAAATACAAATATAAAAGTTTAACATGGAAGTGTAAATTAAAACCCCATTGGTGATCTCTGTTCTCCTGATATAGCATGGCAAAACATCGTGAAGCTACAAATACACATTTCCTGTAGTACTAAATCACCAATTATCATCTAATTTAAAATGAAATTTAATCTGAAAAAAAAAGAACAATTATATCTTAAACAATGACTTAATTTATTTAAATTTATCATGGCTCAAAAATTAATACACCTTTGAAGAAGTAGAAAGGAAAGAAACCTTTCCTTAAGTTTGACATCTTTGCCTAAGAACTTTTAACTTTAAAAAAGGGCTTGAAGAAAGAAGTTAAAAATAAATAACTGGTTGCTTTAATGTTTCTTCTAGGCAAGTTTGTAGAAAACATTACTAAATATAAAGTAATTAAATGCACTAAATACATAAAATAACAAGTCTTCTTAAAGACTTCTGCAAAATAAGTTAGATTTGTTTTAAAGTTCTTTGCTAAGATCAGTGTAGGAATCCACAATCTGCATATGTGCAGGGATTTTCCTGTCTTGGATGGCAAACCTCAGATAAGGAAGGTTACTTGCACGTAAGCACCAGGAAATTACATTAGAAGATAAGACCCTAATTCTGTAAACAAGAAGAACAGGAGGAGAGGAAGTGGGATGTGTGTTAGATTTTAATTATAGCCAAATATTGGAAGTACTTAAGCCAGCAGTAATGATTAATCTATGATTCAAGTTACCTGGAAGATTCTGTGAGCCAATGATATTCTGCCAAGTATGCTGTAACTTGAAAGTAACAAACTATATAATGTCACTATGTAAGACAATAAAGTTACCCCACATACATCTTCAACCTTTGTGTGTGTGGTCACTCTACAAGTGGCGCTTGAAAAGGGACCCTTACTTCGTCCGGCAAGGACTGGTGCACTGTCAACCCGTGTGGTATCAACCTTTTAAAGGTTTCTGTAAGTACTCGTGGTTTCTTCAACCTTCTAAAGCTTTCTGTAAGTATGGGATCCTCGCTTTCTGAGGAACAGAGAAAGCATGCTGAAGAATTAAGCTATTTACTTAAGAAAACTCACATTGATGTGCCACAAAGTAGTCTCTTAAGGCTGGTCCAGGAGATTGCAAATAAGTGTTTATGGTATCCTGAACAGGGGTCTTTAAGATTATCTGATTGGGAAAAAATTGGGAAAGTTTTACATGCTGAGCCAAGAGCTGAGGTAGAGATTTTGCAGGTATGGCATTTATATAGATATGCAGTGGAAAAATTTGGAATTGCTGAACTGTCTCTTTTAACTTCTCCACCTCCATGTTACTCTAATGCTGTTATCTGTCCTCCTTTCTCCCCGGACTATCTGACTCTGCCTCCTTCAGCTCCTACTGACACAGGTCAGATTACTAAACCACCTACAGTCAGGTCCAGAAATATTGGGACATCAACACAATTCTAACATCTTTGGCTCTCCAACAATGGAGTTGGAATGAAACAAACACAATGTGCGTTAACTGCAGACTGTCAGCTTTAATTTGAGGGTATGTACATCCAACTCAGGTGAACGGTGTAGGACTTACAGCAGTTTGTATATGTGCCTCCCACTTGTTAAGGGACCAAAAGTAATGGGACAATTGGCTTCTCAGCTGTTCCATGGCCAGGTGTGTGATATTCCCTCATTACCCCAATTACAATGTGCAGATAAAAGGCCCAGAGTTCATTTCAAGTGTGCTATTTGCATTTGGAATCTATTGCTGTCAACTCTCAAGATGAGATCCAAAGAGCTGTCACTATCAGTGAAACAAGCCATCATTAGGCTGAAGAAACAAAACAAACCCATCAGAGAGATAGCAAGAACATTAGGCATGGCCAAAACAACTGTTTGAAACATTCTCAAAAAGAAGGAATGCACTGGTGAGCTCAGCAACACCAAAAGACCTGGGAGACCATGGAAAACAAGTGTGGTGGATGACCGAAGAATTCTTTCCCTGATGAAGAAAACACCCTTCACAACAGTTGGCCTGATCAAGAACATTCTCCAGGAGGTAGGTGTATGTGTGTCAAAGTCAACAATCAAGAGAAGACTTCACCAGAGTGAATACAGAGGGTTCACCACAAAATGTAAACCATTGGTGAGCTTCAAAAACAGGAAGGCCAGATTAGAGTTTGCCAAACAACATCTAACAAAGCCTTCACAGTTCTGGAACAAGATCCTATGGACAGATGAGACCAAGATCAACTTGTACCAGAGTGATGGGAAGAGAAGTGCATGGAGAAGGAAAGGAACTGCTCATGATCCTAAGCATACCACCTCATCAGTGAAGCTTGGTGGTGGTAGTGTCATAGCGTGGGCATGTATGGCTGCCAATGGAACTGGTTCTCTTGTATTTATTGATGATGTGACTGCTGACAAAAGCAGCAGGATGAATTCTGAAGTGTTTTGGACAATATTATCTGCTCACATTCAGCCAAATGCTGCAGAACTCATTGGACGGAATTTCACAGTGCAGATGGACAATGACCCAAAGCATACTGCAAAAACAACCAAAGAGTTTTTGAAGGGACAGAAGTGGAATGTTATGCAATGGCCAAATCAATCACCTGACCTGAATCTCATTGAGCATGCATTTCACTTGCTGAAGACAAAACTGAAGGGAAAATGCCCCAAGAACAAGCAGGAACTGAAGACAGTTGTAGTAGAGGCCTGGCAGAGCATCACCAGGGATGAAACCCAGCGTCTGGTGATGTCTATGCGTTCCAGACTTCAGGCTGTGATTGACTGCAAAGGATTTGCAACCAAGTATTAAGAAGGGAAAGTTTGATTTATGATTATTATTCTGTCCCATTACTTTTGGTCCCTTAACAAGTGGGAGGCACATATGCGAACTGCTGTAAGTCCTACACTGTTCATCTGAGTTGGATGTACATACCCTCAAATTAAAGCTGACAGTCTGCAGTTAACGCACATTGTGTTTGTTTCATTCCAACTCCATTGTGGTGGTGTATAGAGCCAAAGATGTTAGAATTGTGTTGATGTCCCAATATTTCTGGACCTGACTGTAACTCTGCTCTTCAGTCCTCTTTTCAAAAAATGGTGAAATCCTGTAAACAGGATTCCTCCATGCCTGGGGCAGAACTTGCAGAATTGTTTGTATGTCCTGTACAATATCATCACGGCCAGGGCCAATTGGCAGAACAGCAGATAGCGGAATGGGAAGAGTTACTTTATCCAATTTTAAGAAAACAAAAAGAGGCTATCACTGAATATGGTATTAGTGGCAATTTTGCTAGAGGCTTGGTAGAAGGAATAAAAAATGGATATACTATGATTCCTGAAGATTGGAAGCATTTAATAACTCAGGAATCTGTGGAATTTAAATTTCCTTTGGAGGATAAATTGATTCCTTCTCAATTTAAAGGCCCTCTACCCTCTGGTTTAGTGGGTCTTGTCTTGCCTCGATCTTCAGCTCATAAAAAGGGGTGCTTTGTAGTCCCTAGCGTTATTGATTCTGATTACACTGGAACTCTTTTTATTCAGGCTTGAGTGAACCTTCCTCAAACTCTTCCTGTTCAAACCTCTATAGCTCAATTACTTTTGCTCCCCTATCAAGTCCCATGTCCTGGCACAGGGGCACATGGGGATGCTGGTTTTGGTTCTACCTCTCCTTTTGTGGCTTTACTTCAGTCTGTTACTTCCTTAAGTCCTGTGTTAACTCTCTATTTAAATAAACAACCTTTTCAAGGGTTGCTTGATACAGGAGCCGATGTTACTGTTATTTCATTTTTACAATGGTCTAAGAAAAAAGTTTCTTCTTTATGGGGTGTAGATGGTTCCATTGTAGCCTGGCAAAGCATACAAGAGATTCAATTCTCCACAGCAGCTGGTAAGTCCTTTGCCCTGCAACCTTATATTTTGGATTGCTCAATTGATTTTGGATGATGGCTCTTCCCCTTAAGTGGCTCTCTACCGCCCCCGTGTGGGTGGAGCAATGGCCTCTTTCAATGAAAAAATTATCTGCTTTACAGCAACTTGTTCAGGAACAATTAGCTGCTGGTCATATTGAACTCTTTACTAGTCCCTGGAATACTCCTGTTTTTGTCATTAAAAGGAAAATGGAAATTATTGCATGATTTGCAAATTATAAATAAATGTATTCAACCAATGGATCCTTTGCAATGTCATCTTCCTAATCCTAATTTAATTCCTAATTTTTATCAGTTGTTGGTTGTTGACTTAAAGGATTGTTTCTTTACTATTCGCTTCAACCACAGGATAAAGAAAAATTTGCTTTTACTGTGGGTCATAGATTACTGAAAGCTTCTTCCATTCCAGTATTGCTTGACTTAAAAAAGTCTTACACTTTAGTTCAATGGAAAAAGTTGCTAGGCATTATTAACTGAGCTAAGCCTTTCTTCTGCATAATAACTGATGATATGTTACCTCTATTCCAACCCTTAAAAGGAGCACAATCCCCTGGTGATACAGTTCATTTGATGAATGATCAAAAAAGGTGCTCACAGCTCATCTTGGATAAAATTAAGCAACAATATGTTGACTGAATTGAGTCAGTAGACACAGGTCTGTGCTTACCTACTTCCTACTTCTCCATTGCCTACTGGGTGTTTATATACCATTAAGAGCACATTAAAAATAGCTATTCATGAGTGGTTAAATTTATCTGCTACTCCACCTAGAAACATTTATCCTTACCAATCTGCCTTAGAAGAATTGATTATAAAAGGCCGAAAGCGTGCTTTGCAACTGATTGGACAGGATTTGATAGGCATTGCTTTCACTCGTACAAAGATTGAGTATGATCATCTTATGATGATATCTGAAAGTTATCAGACTGCCTTCTCCAATTATCTTGGAGAAGTTTTATATTCATTACCAAAAGATCCTAGAATTATGGTAACTACTACTTTAAATCTCTCTTTTTCTAATATTTTTGTATGTACACCTTTTATTGATGCTCTGACAATTTTTACAGATGGTTCACCAAAAAGAGGGGTGGTGGTCTGGCACACTGACTCCCAATGGCATTCTAAATTCACATCACCTCAGACTTTTGCTCAGCAGGCTGAATTAGCTGCTGTGATATTAGCCTTACAACTTTTCCCAATGCAACTCATTAATCTTGTAGTTGACACACAATATGTTTATTTAGCTATGCAATCTTTGCCATTTTCTTATTGTGCATTGTCATTAGATATAAATTTGCTAGCTTTGTTTTTGTCTCTTAAGCAACATTTGGAGAATCAACAATATTCCTTATATATGGAGCATATTCACAGTCATACTCCTTTTAACAATGCCCTTACTGAAGGTAACCGTATTGCAGATGAATCTCTTAAGGAAATTGCTTCTTTATTTTCTGATCCGGTGACCAGTCATTCATATTTTCATCAGAATGCAAAATCTTTGGCAAATGGATGTAACACAATTCTCCCCTTTCAAGCCATATGATAAACTGCATGTTATTATTGATACTCATTCTCATTTTCTTTGGGTTACTGCATCCCGTCACGAGTGGGCTCAGGATGTCACCACTCATTGTTTAGCCGCTATTTCAATTATGGGCCACCCTGTTCAAATTAAAACTGAGTCTGGTCCATACCATTTGCAAAAGATTCAACATTTACTATCTGTTGCTTTGTTTACTTGGAATTATTTAACTCTTGTAGATTCTTTTTCAGATGTTCCTGTTAATGTTCATTTTCGTGTAATAAAACCACTGACAAGCCATTAGTAAAGTATCGCCTTGCTCCTAATCCTGAGTGGCAACAACCCCCGCCAATCACGGGGGGGGGGGGCAAGTGAAGGCCACAACATATCAAGCTCAACAGCAATTGGTTCAAGCTGATCTACCTCAAACTCCTGAAAATCTAGTTGTTTCTGTCTTTGCTATTATTACAGCTAATTCTGTCACAATTCTTTTTTGTATCTTCATACTAATCAATATACTAAAGGTTTATGTTTTTGTTATTATGCTCACCATACTTGGCTTAACAATTGGAATGATTATGCTAAAGCTCAACGCATTTTATCGAAAGTAGGGAATTATACCTATTGTACTGGTTATTATTGGTTCTGGGGATCCTTTAATTCTTCTTTGTATGGACCTAATATTGTGCCTGAAATGTATCCTGATAATTTTCCTATTTTTAACGCTTCCCTAATATGTGGTTCTTTTTTGACAAATATGCAACCAACGTACACCCTCAGAACTATCAGTGTGCTGCTATTGGCTACTTTTCCCTACCTGTACAAATTGGCATTTCTTCATCTTCTTCACGACAACAACGTTCTCCATTAGGTCCTACATGTAATGATGAAGTCATCATTGATACACAACTGTCCTCTCTAAATACCTTTGGCCATGCTGTGGCTGGAGCTATTACTGGGGTGATCACCTTAGGGGCTTACCCTGGAATAATAGCTCAAGAAAATAGACATTCTATCCTGGGCTTAACATGTCGCCTGGAGAAATCAATTAATGCCACTGATGCTATTGTTTGTGATCTCCAACATGAAATTGAGGACAATCAGGATGTGCTCCAGCAACGTTTTGCTATTGACTATTTGTTAGCACGACAAGGTGGTTTTTGTAAACTTGTTGGCCATAATGGATGTGCTGTTCATTTTCACTCTTTGAAAAAAATCATTGAAGATGAACTTGCTAAACTCCAATCATATTTTCAGAATAATGTTAATGCTATTTTCTCTCCTTTTCACTGGTTGATCAATTGGCTTCCTGATTGGTCTTGGCTTAAGCAGTTGTTTTTTTTTATGCTGTGATTATTATTGACATATTAGTTGCTTGCTGTTGTTTCATTCAGTGTATTCCCTCATTATGTTTCATCCTGCCTCTCTCTCTCTGTCTCCTCCTCAAATGCGTTATATTCAAAAATCTTTGTTCCCTCAAAATTAAATAAAAAGAGGGGACATGTAGGAATCCACAATCTGCATATGTGCAGGGATTTTCCTGTCTTGGATGGCAAACCTCAGATAAGGAAGGTTACTTGCACGTAAGCACCAGGAAATTACATTAGAAGATAAGACCCTAATTCTGTAAACAAGAGGAACAGGAGGAGAGGAAGTGGGATGTGTGTTAGATTTTAATTATAGCCAAATATTGGAAGTGCTTAAGCCAGCAGTAATGATTAATCTATGATCCAATTACCTGGAAGATTCTGTGAGCCAATGATATTCTGCCAAGTATGCTGTAACTTGAAAGTAACAAACTATATAATGTCACTATGTAACTATGTAATAAAGTTACCCCACATACATCCTCAACCTTTGTGTGTGTGGTCACTATACAGATCAGCAAGCATGTGAAAGAGCTCTGGTGGCGCAGCAGACTAAAGCTGCCTGCAATTACTGCAAGTTCAAATCTCACCAGGCTCAAGGCTGACTCAGCCTTCCATCCTTTCTAAGGTAGGTAAAATGAGGACCCGGATTGTGGGGGCAATAAGCTGACTTTGTATAAATATAAAAAAGTATGAAAGCTATTGCTTAACGCATTGTCAGCCGCCCTGAGTCTCCGGAGAAGGGCGGCATATAAATAAATAAATTAAAAAAAAGTGGGGCTCTTCTTTCTAGATCTGAAAGCTTCACCTCTTCTTACTAGACTGATGGATACATAAACCAAAGACCCCTGAGGAAAATTAACCATCCCAGAAGTGCAGAGATTCCCTTATGTTTAGATACTATCTGAATATCACTGGAGGATGACAGCCATCTTAGCCTGAACTAAAGTTTCTAAAGCTTATGCCTTTAAAAAATGTGTTAGTTGGAAAAGGTGCTGTCAGTTTCTTTCAGTAAACCATATGTGAGCACCAGGATCATTAAAAACTGATATTCAAACTAGTGCTTCTTAACGTGTTAAAGGCAAGAAATAAGGCAGCCAATAATTTGGATGATAAAAATTGTTTAGAACAGGGGTGTCAAACTCAAGGCCTGTGGGCCAAATCTTGCCCATGGGGTGCTTAGATCTGGCCGGTGGGGCCACCCTGGAAACAGTGGACTGGCCCGCAGGCCTCTGTCAGCAAAAACAGAGCTCGTGAGGGCTGCCTGCTCCATTTTCACTGCCAGAGAGTTGCAGAAGGCCATCGCAGTTGAAAACGGAGCTTGGGAGCCCGTTTTTGCTGGCAGAGTACTTGGGCTGCCACAGGCACCTCCAACGTGAGTGACGTTGAGCTGGCCACGCCACCTTGGCCATCCCCGGCCTCCCCAAGATCAAACACAACCCTGATATAGCCCTCAATGAAATCGAGTTTGACACCCGTTCTAATCTCTCTGAAATCTGTGTGCATGTGCGTGTGAGGGGGGAACAATTTATTTCTATAGGCAATCTCTCCTTTGTCTGACAACAAGAGTAAGCTGTTCGTTTTCCTACACATTAAATTTTTTGTCTCTTTCTAGCTGGAAAGCACAGTTGTGATCACATGATCTCCCACTTAGTGACTACTTTGCTTAGCACTGCAATTGCCAATCCCAAATAGGTTCATTATTCAGAAATATCACCAGGCTCCAGCTACCAGCCCTGGATGACATCTTCGCATCTCGCTGTTTGATGAAGTTGCACAACATTCTCAGAGACTCTTCCCATTCTGCTTACAATCTTTTTGGACTGTTGCCTTCTGGCAGAAGATACAGAACTATTAAAACTTGGACCACACTTCTTCTGAATAGTTTTTATCCCAGAGCTATAATTGCACTCAACAATGAACTAAAGGGCCACCATCAGTGAGCTGTTGGACAGCATTATTTGGTCTGCTGTGTGGATGCTTGGGTGGTTTAGGGGTGGGAAATTTTTGGTGGATGGGGGTATGTCTGGGGATTGTCATTGTGTTGGGCTTGGTCTCTGGGTGTTATGTGAATTTTGTTGTATGGGTATACTGTGCACATACATATAATAAAAATAAACTTTATATATTAAGTGAGGACTATTTGTAATGACAAAGTATGGGCCTATTCCTTCCTCCTGTTTATTTTTAATAATGCATGAATGAAACACACACAAATTAGTGCTAACAATATTATAATAGAGAAAAGTAAAATTTCAAAGATGAAGGAACTTGGGGGAGGGTCTAGTGGAATTTTATTTATTTCCAACTACAATTAAAGTTTTTGTAACAATGGTAGGAAACATCTGAACCAAACACTTAAAAGACCTAGTCAGTTTCAACTGTTTGAATGTGGTTTTCTATTTTTAATTTTTATTTGCAATGAATTTTGTTGTGATAGATTAGCTTTGTTAATTATAGTAGATAATTATAACTTCTGCTGAAGAGGGCTCTGGTAGAAAACTTCCAGTCTTATGATTTTCTCTCAATTTATAACATTTCTGGGTTTAAAAGAACAACCAGATGACAACATGACAAGTTTGGGATAACTTCAGCTGTACAGAATTGGGAGCAGGAGAAAAATTTCCTAGCCACATTACTGTCTTAGTGAAAGATTTTTACACACTGGCTCAGTGTAACTAGCCTGGTAACTAAAAGAGCCTCAGAGTTGAATGTTATTTATACTCTATATTTAAAGACTACATTAGTTTTATTTTTATTTTTTTGGTTTTGAAAACCTTAAAGAATGAAACCATGGTAAAAGATATCATACATTTGTGAACCACTAATGGAAGCTTTACATCATGTCAAATTTATAAGCTTATTTTTTCTCTCTCATTTTTTTTTAAATCAAGTTTTATTTGTTCCCCCCCCCCCCCCCAATTCACCCACATCTTTTTTGAACAGAGTATTGGTCATATCCTATCTTATACAATTTATCAAATTCAAATACATTTTACTCAATTGCAATTTTTGCCACAATTTTCTTTTTTCCCTTTTTTTAATCATATCTCAATATTTCTTTGCTTACTTATATAAACAGCATCTCCCATTTTTTCTCCCATTTTTATTATTTATTTATTTTATTAAGCATTTTAGAAATAATAAAGCTCTGTAAAAAAGATCTCTAAAGCCAAAGTAATAACAGTTATCCAGTCTATAATTAATTATAAATCAAGAAATATAATACATTGCTTTAAGAAACTAAAGATTAAAGTTCTAATTAAGGATAAATATTAAGAACTATGGTTAACACAAATATAAAGCTAATGATGAACTCAAATGGCAAGATAGCTACAATATTAATTAGTATTACTGTGCAGCTTCTTCCTTTTAATGTCAGCGTAGTTCAGGGGCAAAAGCGGCTGTAATATACGACACAACATTTTGGATCCAAAGCAAGAACAGAAAACAACTAATGCTGCTCATTTTCTGCCATAAATGGAACAAAGAACTTTATCTGAAAAAAGCATTATGGCAGAATGACATTCCAATTACATCACTCCATTCTATGAGTGGTTCTTGCTGCTCTCTGAGCTTAGTTGTTTTCTTGCAGACATTTCATTATCCAAACTAGGTAACATCACCACAATCAAATGTCTGCAAGAAAACCAAGCTCAGAGAGCACCAAGGACCCCTCATTTCAACCCTGAGCTACAAATATTCTCCTCTATTCTGTTTATAGAAGTGTTTACTTACTTTAGTAATAGTTATAGTTATTAGCATGTATAACCACAGTCTATCTCCTGACTTCAAATGTCAGAAGTGACACATTGTAGCATGATTACACAAGGGATCACTTTTGTATTCATACCCAAACATTACAGTATGTGTCTGGGCAAACTCATTTAGAAGCAATCTAAATCTAAGAATTAAATCACACCTCTGTAAATTGTGCATAACCATTACAGGCAATCCCCATCTTTCCTCTCAGTTCTCACTAAGTGTCTTTTATAAAGACTTACTAAAAAGGAAACAGAGAGAATTTTGACCACTCAAAAAACATAAAGGTAAAAAATAACCAACACCTTCAATTTTATCTAGAAAATATTTAAATGTATAGATATAAATATGTATAAGTATTTAAATGTGCAGTGTGTTATGTGAAAAAACAATATATTGAATAAATGTCACATGAGCAACTATTTATTCATGTAATTGGGTTATATATTTCTTCCAACAGTAAGTAACTACTTACTGCTGCCTTTGTTTGTGAAAAAGAATTCCATGCTATTGTTAAATCTGTACAAAAAATTGAAAACATACTCTCATTATATAAATTCAAGGATCACCTTTGTGATAAATTCAAGGATCACCTTTGTGATAAAACATATTGCAAGGTTCAGTAACAGTTTTAAATACTGTTTAAATACAGTATTAAATACTGTATTTAATACTGTATTTAAATACAGTTGTATTTGCAACTGTATTTAAATATAGTTTTAAATACTGTTTAAAACAATCTCTTCACAATATTTTTTTCTCTGAATATACTTACTTGACTGTGGCCGGATTTACACATCACAATAAGCTATAATGTAAGTTTATCTGGTTTGGGGTTACTATGTTGTATGAACCCAAACTAGGGCAAAACAAAATGGTTCATTTACAAAATGATTTTGTATACGGAATAGCTTATTTCAGGTGGTTCTTATTAAAACTAAGATACTGTATGTATGCTTCAGAAGCACTGATTCAGATACAAAACAAAATTTGACTGTTCCAAGCAATAGTGTTTTTGTGATGAGAGGTAAGAAAATGCCAAGGTTCAGTAGGAAAAGTAGATGGATAACTCCTTCCCATGACAATTGTGATATTACGGAGGGCCTGCTTGTTGCCTGTGTGGACTATAAAACACTCTTTCTTGTTATGTTTTGCAAACATTGATAGAAGCAACAGTGGCTGTGTGGAGCTAAAGAAGTTAAAAAATGAAAAACATTGGGAAGATTGGGAATCAATGGGCAAGATGACAAAATGCAGGCATACTTCATTTTATTATGCTTTAATTTACTGTGCTTCATAAATAGTTTAGGTTTTTTACAAGACCATCCACCAGCAAAAAAATACAATTCACTGAGGAATCAGATGCTGATTAACATTTTTTTAAGCATTAAGGTGTCTTTTAATTAAGATATAATATTTTTTAGACATAATGTTATTGCAGACTTCATAGATCACAATATAGTGTAAATGTAACTTAAATATTCACTGGGAAACCAAAACATTAACATAGCTCACTTTATTGAGAAATTTGCTTTATTGCAGTGGTCTGGAACTAAGCCCTCAGTATCTCCAAAGTATGCCTATTACCATGCTGGCAACATCTTGTAAAGAATAGGTACACCAAACAAGCAGGGCAGTGGTGAAATCCATTTTTTTTTACTACTGGTTCTGTGGGCGTGGCGTTGCTTGGTGGGCGTGGCAAGGGAAGGATATTCCAAAATCTCCATTCCCACCCCACTCTGGGGCCAGCCAGAGGTGGTATTTGCTGGTTCTCCGAACTACTCAAAATTTCCGCTACCGGTTCTCCAGAACCTGTCAGAACCTCTGGATTTCACCCCTGAAGCAGGGGAAATTAGAAGGGGCGTTGGTCCTACCTGATACGCTCCTTCTCGTTGGGTGGAGACAGCAGCTAGTGTGGGTAATCCTCATCCAATCAGCCTGAAGGACCGGGTCTAACCAAAGTTTAAATCCCACCCTTGTTGCCGGGTAGACCAGCTTTTGGCGAAAAACTAAGGAAAGACTCGGCGGGTGGTCAAGATAAGAGAAATTCAGAGAGAGAAAAATGAGACCAGCCTGGCACAAAAAAAACCGGGAGGGTCTGGCTGCTGTCTCCACCCAACGAGAAGGAGCGTATCAGGTAGGACCAACGCTCCTTCTCCATTGTGGGTGGAGACAGCAGCCAGTGTCGGACATACCCAAGTTAACTGTCCCGAGACCTGGGAGGGCCCAGGCTGGTCTGAAATAGCCTCCCCAGCAACAACCCTCTGCAACACCTGCCGACCAAACGCTGCCTCAGCAGAGGCAAATGAGTCAATTTTATAGTGTTTAATAAAGGGAGCCGGAGAGGTCCATGTGGCCGCACGGCAAATCTCCAGCAACGGGGCCTGCGTAGCCCAGGCCGCCGACGTAGCTGCACTGCGTGTAGAGTGGGCAGTCACATGAGGCGGTCGCGGCAGGGAGCGGAAGTCGTAGGCGGAGGCGATGGTTTGCCGGATCCAGCAACCGATAGTTGAAGAAGATACCTTGAGACCCAAAGAAACGGGTAAGAAGGAGACGAACAAGGATTCTGAACGTCGAAAGGATGCAGTGCGTTTAATATAGATGCGAAGGGCACGGCGAACATCCAGAGTATGCCAACGACGTTCGCGAGGGTGAGAAGGACAAGGACAGAAATTCGGGAGGATGAGCTCTTGGGACCGATGGAAGACAGAGTTGATTTTCAGCACCAAGGTTGGATCCAGACGGAGGATGACACGATTCGAGTGGAACACGCAAAGGTCCGCCCTGGTGGAGAGAACAGCCACTTCCGATATGCAACGAGCCGAAGTGATAGCCACCAAGAAGGCAACTTTACATGACAACAAGCGCAGAGACGCTGTTTGTAGGGGTTCGTAGGGAGGCCCCATGAGAGACTCCAAGACCAAAGGTAGATCCCAAGTGGGATAGCGGTGTAAAACGGGAGGGGACAAGTTAGTGGCCCCGCGGAGAAAAGGTCGAATTAGAGGATGCTGCGCCAAAGACGAGACGGACCCGCAGGTAAGTACCGAAGAGATGGCTGCAATTTGGCGTCTTAGTGTGTTTGGAGAGAGGCCGTCAGCAAAACCTCGTTGTAGGAACACCAGAATGTCCACTATCGAAGGCTGTAGTACAGGTACGCCATTCCTGTCACACCAAGAACAGAAAGACCGCCAGGTGGCAGAATAGATTCTGTTAGTAGAAGGGCGACGGGAGGCCTGAATTATATGTATAACATCGTTCGGAATATTAGCCGTGCTCAGAGAGAACCGCTCAACTGCCAAGCGGTCAGATTGAGCCACGGGAGGTCTGGGTGGTTCATTGCCCCTTGACTCAGAGTGTCTGTTGTGATAGGGATGTGCCAGGAGGGAGCGACAGAGAGGGAAA
The DNA here is from genome assembly GCA_022577455.1 of Arizona elegans. NCBI lineage: Eukaryota > Metazoa > Chordata > Lepidosauria > Squamata > Colubridae > Arizona > Arizona elegans. The sequence goes on along the minus strand of JAKOOJ010000002.1, from coordinate 102,595,683 downwards.
CCAAGTCCGCAAACCATGCTCTGTGAGGCCAGTGTCGAGCCAGAAGAATTACCTCCGCCCGTTCGTCCAAGAGCTTGCGGATCACTCTGGGGAGTAGAGACGTTGGAGGAAAGGCGTATAGAAGACCCTGGGGCCAGGGGACTCAGAGGGTGTCGACAGCTTCCGCCTGAGGGGCTGGGAACCGGGTGAAAAAGCGAGGCAACTGTGCGTTTGCAGGAGTAGCGAATAGGTCCACGACTGGGGTTCCGAATCGACGGGCCAGAGCCTGGAAGATTTGGGGGTGGAGACGCCATTCTGCATTGTCCGGTTGTTGTCGGCTCAGCCAATCCGCCTGAATATTGTCGATGCCCGAGATGTGCTCCGCCCAAAGGGATCCGAGATGACGTTCCGCCCAGAGACCGACTTTCAAGGCCATTGACAATAGGGACTTTGACCTGGTACCCCCCAATTTGTTTAAATGAGCCTTGGCCGTTACATTGTCCGTCAAGACAAGTACATGGGCTCCGGCTAGAAGTTGACGACATGCCCTGAGGGCCATGAAGATGGCTTGCAACTCTAGCCAGTTGATTGGACGGCGAGCATCCGTCTCGTTCCACACACCCTGGGCGAGCTGACCCTGACAATGTGCCCCCCAGCCGCGGAGACTGGCATCTGTTGTCACCACTACTCTCTGGGGCTCGAGAAAGAGAGAACCTGCCAAAAGGTCCGGGGACCGCCACCATCGAAGGGATCTGCAAACTGCCGGAGGGAGCAGGATCTGACTGGAAGAAGTGCCTCTGCCCACCTTCTGAAAAGGTAAAAGAAATCATTGGAGCTCCCGGGCGTGGAGCTGCGCCCAAGGAACAATGGCTATGGCAGAAATCATCTTCCCCAAAAGTTGGGAAAGAATATAAGGGGAGACCTTCTGAGATCCTTCGACTTTAACCACCAACTCCCGCAGGCTAACCTGACGCTCTGGGGAGAGAAAAACTTTACCCTGTAAGGAGTCAATTAGAGCCCCTAAATGAACCAGGGAAGTAGAAGGGATCAGATGGCTCTTTTTTTTAAAAAAAAAATTTGATTTATATGCCTCCCTTCTCCGGAGACTCAGGGCGGCTTACAATGCGTTAAGCAATAGCCTTCATACATTTGTATATTTATACAAAGTCAGCTTATTGCCCCCACAAACTGGGTCCTCAATTTACCCACCTTAGAAAGGATGGAAGGCTGAGTCAACCTTGAGCCTGGTGAGATTCGAACTTACAGTAATTGCAGACAGCTGGTGTTAATCACAATGCTTTTTGTCTGCTGAGCCACCAGGTTAATGGAAAAACCATGGGCAGCTAATGTCCTAAGAGTAAACTGAATATCCCGGGTAGCCTGGAGAGTGGAAGACAAAATTAAAATGTCATCTAAATAACAAAGGAGCGTGATCGACGAGAGCCTGAGGTAAGCGGCTAAAGCCGCCAACACCTTAGTAAAGGTGCAGGGGCGGACGAAAGTCCGAAGGGCAAAGCCCGATACTGATAATGAAACCCCCCCCATAACAGAACCGCAAATAACGTCTGTGGGAAGGGAGAATGGGGATGTGTAAATAGGCCTCAGTCAGATCGATAGAAGAAAGGACATCGCCCCTCCTAACACCGTCAAGAATAGATTTAAGAGTCTGCATCTTAAATTTCCGATACACCACGTACCGATTTAACCGTTTTAGGTCCAGAATGGGTCTCCACACACACACCCCCGAGGACTTAGGCACCAGAAAAACCCGAGAATAGAATCCCGTCCCAATTTCGTCAGCAGGGACCAGTTGGATAGCCCTGATGGAAAGGAGATGCTGAACAGCAGAGGCCATAAGAGCCCTCCTTTCGGTGTCACGAGAAATCGGGCAGCAGACAAAGGTGCTCGGGGGAGGGGAAAGGAATTCAATGGCCAATCCTGATCTTAAGGTGGCCAGGACCCATTCATCCGAAATAGACTTCTCCCAAATGGCAGCGAAGAGGGCCAATCTGCCGCCAATGGGAGGGTCAGAGATGCGACTAGTGACGGCGCTGGTAGGAACGACCTCCTCCCCCTCGAAAGGGCCGTTTGGACATGAAGGGTTTTCCCCGGGACAGTCTATCCTGGGAACCCCGGGACCTCCCAAAATTGTGGAATGGCCGCGGAGGAGGGAAAAAGGCGGAAGAAGTAGAAGGACCCCCATCATCAGAAGCCTGAGATTGAGGCTGTGCAGGATAAGGTACATAACGGGAATCCCCCCTACGAAAAACCGGAGCCAAAACTTTCTTCTTGTCACGAGTCTCGGTCAAGAAGGGGTCCAAGGCATCCCCAAACAATCGGGCCCCTCCAAATGGAACAGCAGCCAACCGCCACTTATGCCTGGCATCCGCCTGCCAGTGGCGGAACCAGACCAAATGACGAGCAGCCACTGAAGAAGCCAACGACTTTGCTGCAAAACGGGTGGCGCTCAAAGTCGAATCTGCTGAGAACTGGACAGCTGCAATAATCTTATTGAGGTCTTGCTTAATCCGCGCTTCATCCGGAGAAAGCTTCTCCTGCAGCTGGCGGAGCCACAGCAAGGTGGTACGATTGAAGAATGAAGCCGTAGAAGATGCCTTGATAGCCCATGCCGCCCCCTGATGGGCCCTCTGGAGGACCAGGTCAGAATGACGCTCCTCAGGCCGCCATCCTTCATCACGCCCCCCAGGAACATTAGCATTAGGTAAGAAAGAAGCCACGGGTGCATCTACAGAAGGCAGTTGCAATAGCAAGTCCAGGTCAGAAGCGACGTTAAAGTTTTTTCTGTCAATAGATGAGGGCAGGGGAGCCGAGCCAGGAGAAGCCCACTGCCGCTTGACCGTGTCCAAAATTAAAGGCGGAGCAGGAATTGTGGTGACCTGTTTAGCCGGCTCTGCAAACATAGGATCTAGAGTCCCTGGAGGAACTGAAACAGGGGGCTGGACTACTGGAGATGATAGTTGGGCCGTGTTAATGGCCTTAAAGAGCAAGGATTTAAATAAGGTAGACGGTTGAGTGGCCTGAGAGACAGGTGGAGAAGAAGAATGTCCGGAAGCCATCTGCTCTGTATAGTGATGTTGCTCAGGAGAGGCAGACCTTACCGAACTGGCTCTGCTAGGAAGGAGGGATCTCGTAGCCAAGGATTTCTGCACCGCAGCTTCGATTAGCTGTTGCAACAGGTCAGTAGATAACATGTCAGGTAAGGCAGGAGAAGCAGCAGGCACAGTGATGGTTGCTTCCTGTGTCGTGGTTGGAACTGGAACGACGGTCGGAGTAGAAGATTCAGCACCCCACAGGCCAGAAGTAGAAATTGCCACCGGACAATCTCGAAGTGATAACTGGTCAGGAGTCGCAGGACGGTCATCCTGATCAATCCCCATATCCGCCACCGCCACTGGTGCCACCCTCGTGGAAGAAGTCCGGTCAGCACATGCCTTATCACAAAGTTTAGTAAGCACTTTATCTCGGCGCTTTTCCACTTTAGAGGAAGTACCGCCATGTTTTTTATGCCCTGTATAATGCCTCTGGGGCCGAGCTGGAGCCACAATAGGGGCCTGGGCAGGCACAGGAGGGGTAACAGATGGGTCATCTGATTGGCCAGCAAAGAAAGCTACGGCCTTGCTGCCGTGCTTTGATTTGGAGGCTGCTTTGGGCATGGTGAATTAGATCAGAATAGAGAACGAGGGTGATCAAATGCCAATGGGGGAGCGCAGAAACTCCACAGGGACCCTCAGCACCCAACAGTTCAGTCTAGCAATTGAAAGGGGAGCGCGGAAACTCCACAAAATGGCCGCTGTGTCAGTATATGAAAAACAAAATGGCGGCCGTCAGTAAATGAATTAGGCTAGAGAGGGTCCAATTGGATTAGCTTGCCCAAATATACAGCATTAAATTAAAGGCTTCTCCCAGCAATTTAAAAGCAGGCCTCAGAGGTTTCTCCCAGTGATTTAAGGCAGGGAAGAGTTAAGTTCTTAAAAGTGAAAAATATTGCTCCCAGCTGACAGGCGGTGATAGAGAGGCCTGCCCCGCAGCCGCGCGATCGTGCAGGCTATAGGGGAACACAGGCAGGTCACTGTGGCAGGATCCGGTCTTTAGAGGCAAGGAGGTGGGCGATCTAGGCAGCAATTAACAAAATGGAGCCAGGCAGTCAGAAAACGAAGCCACGCTGCACCACCGATGAAAACAAAATGGCCACCGCAATTGAAGGATCAGGGTGCTGGGGCTGATTGATCCAGGCAGAGTTCCAAAGGGCCCCCAACGATCCCCCTTTAAGCAGGAAAGGGTCAAATCAATAGTCCAGAGAGGCTTCCCACCCCCTTTGCAGAGGAAATACCTTGAGGCAAAGGGGAAACCCCCAGCCACAAGAAACACTCACTGCACAGTCCAAATTCACCAAAATCCAAAGGAATGTCCAAATTCGTAGTCACAGAATAGTCCAGAGAAGTCACACCAACAAAACAGATCCAACAGCAATCAGAATCAGCTAAAATTCAGCTAAAAGAGAGACAGCTAAAGACCACACGCCAGTCCTGACTGAAGGACTGAGTCAAAAGCTGGTCTACCCGGCAACAAGGGTGGGATTTAAACTTTGGATAGACCCAGTCCTTCAGGCTGATTGGATGAGGATTACCCACACTGGCTGCTGTCTCCACCCACAATGGAGAACAGTACTAGAGTTAATAATTTGTTTCTGAAGGAGATGGAAAAAGCAACCAAAGCAAGTTTTTCCCTACTTCCCCTTTAAAATCATATATCTTTTATTCAACTTTTATTATTTTTACCAATAATTTCAGCTGACAAACACATATAATACTCTGTGAGGTTGAGTGGAAGAGGAGAGAGTAATAGGCTCAAGGTCACCCAATGGCTTTCATGGCTAAGATGGGACTTGAACTCAGAGCCTCTTGGTTTCTAGTTTGGTGCCTTATTTATTTATTTATTTAGGTATGGCATATCATGCATAAATTAGCAATATATATCTCTATCTCTACCTACCTATCTACCTATTTTAATATTTCACCTAGATAACTAAAACACAATAAAGTATAAATATTAAAAAGATTTGTGTTCAAAACCAATGTCTAGGCCATCCAACCACTGAAGCACAGCATTGTTTACACTAAAAAAATCAGATACTGGACAGGTATATGGCATTAGCTTACAGCCGGTCACAATGTGATCTATAATTTGACATGGGATATGGGACTTCTGCAGTCACACTGAGGGGAGGATACTATGCCTCACGGTTTCCTAGCATGATTTGATTGCTTATTTGTACCCTATGACTATCATTAAGTGTTGTACCTTATGATTCTTGAGGAATGTATCTTTTAGGTTCATTGAGAGCATATGCACCAAGACAAATTCCTTGTGTGTCCAATCACACTTGGCCAATAAAGAATTCTATTCTATTCTATTCTATTCTATTCTATTCTATTCTATTCTATTCTATTCTATTCTATTCTATTCTATTCTATTCTATTCTATTCTTCTATTCTATTCTTACTTATAAGTCTGGGCAGATGTTGTGTGAGGTGCGAGTTCTATTCAGGATTGTCCTTTGCTGATGTGGCACTTCAAAGCCTGCCATCTTTTTTGTGGGGTCATCTGTATGTCTTCCTATGTCTGGATGTTCAGCAAACCATTTGGCTTTCCATTGGGAATTGATGTTAAAATTGTTGGGCAGATGTTGCGCAAATGCCAGTGGGGTTTTCCTGGATTTGAGTCTTCCAGTTGATAAATGAGGAAGGTCAGAGTTGTTCATAATTTTTCTGTACTGCATTCTCTCACTAGTGATCTTGCCTTCATAAAGCTGGTGATGCTATATGGCTCAGAACAGGACGCCAGCAAGTCGGAGTGGTTTTAATACATCTGCTTATAATCTTCATGGCATTTAACTTACCAGTATGGCAGCTGTTAAGCCATACAGGGGCACAGTATTCTGCTTTGGAGTAGACCAACCTTAGTGCTGATGACCTGAGGGTGGCAGCTGAAGCTCTTCATTTAGTTTCACATCATTTTTTGAGATGTTGATCCTAGTATTGATTTTTGCCGCCATATTCTCTAGGTGTACTTTACAGAAGAGAGTCCTGTCCAATGTTACTCCAAGGTACTTTGGATGGGAATTATAGGGGAGTAGGTTATTGTTTAAGTAGACCTTAGGGGCTTCATATGCTAGTTTGTTATTAAGGTAGAAGCACATATTTACCATTTTGCTGGTGCTATGAGTGAGCCTCCAGTCAGTGAATAATTTCCCCAAGATTTTAAGATCTTTGGACAGGAAGCTATCTGCCACCTCCATGTGTTTTTCTTGGACTACTATGCCCAAATCATCAGCATATCCAAATTTCTGTCCTCTTGTTGCTGGCATGTTGGATGCTGGCAGCCAGACTACTCTGGTGTCTTAACACTAAACCAAATTGGCTTTTGTTTCAGTCAAAACCCAGAACAACTAAAATATTTCAAGTTTTGTTTCTATCAAATCATGACTTATCCAAAAAGGATTTAACAGGACTTCTGAAATTTAATACTTTGCTTCAGGTTCAAAACAAGACATATTTTCTGTTTCATGCAGAGTCCTAACCCATAAAATGTCAGCCATGCTTTCTGGGTTATTACAATTTGTAAACCTAATCTATAGTCAGCCAGCTTCAACCAACAGATTTTTAGATGGAAGCTATCAGGTGATGCGGAACTTTGAAATTACATGGGGCAAACTATAGTAAGAGCATTAAGATAACATTAGATTAGATAACATATGTTAGCAATATACCAACCTTAAAATTGTGAAAGCATTGGGTTAGTAACAGTAAAAATACTTGTTTCTGTATTTTAAAAAAAGTTTCTGTAGACAATTATTTTACAATTCCGACTTTTTTTTTCAAATATGCAATTTTAATTTTAATTGCAAATTTAACACCCTTTAATTTAACCTTTAACAAGTATGGTGTGGTTAAGAGGCTGAATTAAGAACTAGGGCCAGAGGCCCAGGTTCTAGTCTCCCTTTCAGTATGGAAGTCACTTGCGTGAACTTGAATCTTAAACTAGGAAATCTAGAAACATTTACCAGCCTGCACTAGGCCACTGTTGTCAGATTTTGGTCTATAACTGTCAATGAAGAAGCCTTCATCCTCCAGTGATTCAGGTTGATTTTTATTTTTTATTATTTAGCTTTCACTAACAAATTTGCAAATAGAAACCAAAATGTTTGCTAGCAGAAGTTGAGGAATAAGAAAAGCAGACCTTGTTATCTGATCATTCTTCCTGACAGATATCGTTTCAGTTTAACACAAATTTCTGTTCTGTTCTGTTAAAATTTAGAAAATCAGATAAAATTCTTTGCACCGAGTGAGATAAAAATTAAATTAATTCGTACCTCTGATGGAATTCCTGTTTTGGGAGAACTTTGGATTGTGTAAGGGAAATTCATTTGCTTTGTTGCTCCACATTCTGTTGCTTCACCTACAATATAAAGATAAATGTTCTCTGAAATGTCGAACAGAAATACATACACATACTTGTAAGTTATCAGTACTATTTTGAACGCACAGAAAGTTAAACTTGAACCTGTAAAATATTTTACTTCAAGTCAAATTCAACAGATTCAATCTGTACAATTGAAAATTGTACATACTAATGAACTTATACTTACTGTTCAATTTTTACCCTACTGTTCAATTATGTTGCTTATCTGACGGCTCATTTGTAATAATTCTGCCATTAACCAACCTTTTAAAAATAATTTTATTATATATTTAAAATGTTACAGTCAGTATTTTAAACTACTTTATACATTAATACATATTATAAACTAATAAATATTATAATAACATACAATATTATATACTTTAGAAGAAAAATACTACCCTCTTATATAATGAACTATTTGTTTAAAAGAGGGTGGGATAAGTCACTTTAATATCACTTTTTTCAGTGCCATTGTAACTTTGAACAGTCACTAAATGAATGTTTGTAAATTAAGGATGAAACTTGGATGGATATGAAAGTATGCCCATCTGAGCTTTAGATGCACCATCAGCGACAAACTAGGGCAGAATTGTAGAGTGGCCATTCAGCAGACTTTTGTGCCTTTTACAAGTGCTGTACAATTACTGATTGTATGAAAAGCTGGGCTCTAAGAAACAAATGGGACTGTTTAAGGTAATCTGGTCTCTCTTCTCAATGAAATAATAAGACAGATTAATTTTACAATTGACGTTTTGAAAGAGTGGGGAGCACAAACTTCAAGAGCTGAAATCACTTCTTCCAACAGATGTATTGGAGGAGGTCACAGAATTTACAAAAATGGCACAACTAGCACAACATAACAAGGGCAAAGAAAGACAGAAACACAAATTTTCTACCCTGCAAAAGAACACAAAACAGAAGAATCAATCTGGATGAGAGAGGACAGTGATATATCTTAGAGAACTGATCAATGGGTGAGAAATCTGACAGAGAGCTTACTCAAACAGGGAAGGAAAATCTATATATACTGGGATTCCCAGTGTGGAACTGCCAGCAGATCTAGCTTACATAAAACTTGATTCTTTCATAAGTTATTGTGAAACCAGAACACACAGCCTCCAGTTCATGTGCCAATCGTCCTTTTAAACGGTACTGTTTTACTAACCCCAGCCCACTATGTCTTCTGATTCAGACATCAAAACAATGGGCTGTATCGCATATTTAAAATAGTGTAAACTAAAGTAACATCCTTTTAGACTGGACTTTTAAAAGCATATAGCAGCTTCTGACTAAACTGGTGTGATTTGTGATTTGTGAAGCCTATAAGGACTGGTTCTAGTTAGTCTAGATAGTAGAATTCCAGACCTGCAAAATATATTGTAAAGTCAAAAAAAGTATCCTGGAAGATAACAATGGCAAGAGTTAATTCTGTTACCAAAACATTTCATGGATATATTTATAAAGTCATCTGGAGTATCACTCACTGAAGATTTTTTAAGTTTTGCCTGGAAACAATAAAATTCTTTCCATAATCTCTGTTTCAGGAGGCAAAGGATATTTTTCTATTTCTGCACTCAAGAATCAGGAGTTTGGTAGCATTTTTCCCAACTAGCAAATGTTATTTAAATGAATAAGCCTTCATGAGCTGCAGCTCACTTTGTCAGATGTATAGCATGGCTGTGATAGCAAATATGTGACACGTCAAAGGTGACATATCATGTTTTGGGTGATGTGCCAGTGTTTATGGCAGTGTTCATCAACCTCTGACAACTATTTTCATTCTCACATGATTTTCAAAGGCTGCAAAGGTTATGTGATAATGAGGTATACTTTCATATGGTCTCAAGGCACTCTAGAAGTCATGTAAGAGGGCTGAGCACTTGTGCAGCCCCTGAGCCTCAGAAAATTGTACAAGAATGGGGTGTCCTTTCACATACTTTTTGGAGGCTACAGAAGACACAGAAGAGCATTCTCCAAAGTCACTTCAAGAAAAAGGCCTTGTATGACAAAGGCTATAGGGGCCTGTTAACAGAAAGAACATCACCTAAAGGTAAGCAGGGATTGCTGGGCTGCTGGGCAATCACACCATTCCCCAAAGTTTATGCACCCTTTTGAGTAGCAGTGGTGGTACCAGGGCTGAAATCAAGGTCCTTCAGTCCCAGTCTCAGAGTTGCTTCTGAGTGCCGCTGTTCAGGGTGGCCTAAGTGGAGGGAGACAGAGAATTGTTTCTCTTTTGTTGGGTGTGTGTGTAACAGTCACACTACCAGAGTGAAGTTATGCATTTTCCAAATTTGTGAAACACTGAGTCTAAAAGTGTCACCATCACTGGGCTAGACTTATATATGATTTAGACTGAGGTGGGGAAGGGGAGAGATAAAGGGAAGGAGGAGGAAGACAGTTTGCAGATGCAGATTATGCAAGGAACAAGTACTTGTAGGCACATTAATTAATTATAATGTGCTGAAAAATATTGTTTGTTGAGATCTTTTAAAATTGCCTGAAACATTTTGATGTAGGTTTTTCTTAAAACAGTTTTTTTTCCTTGCTTGATGATCCTAATTGAGACGAGCAACTCCACTGTTAAGTAAAACAGTCACCAAGAGGGAAATCACATGAGCACCAGTAAGAGTAAGAGGAAAGAGACAAATGTAGTTTAACATTTATTACTTTTGTTTGCCTCCTAACCATTTCCCTCCTTTTGGAGTGATCATGCCTGCTTACTGTCTTCTACACATCAAAAAGAATGCTGTGGTATAGTGCATATGCTGTGGAATACAGGCTATGCAATTTCAAAGGAACTCTGGAAAGTTCAGTAAGGCAAACGTGGTACTTGTCTGCAATAGCTTAAAGTAGCCAAGCTTTGTTTTAAGACTCCATGTCTCTTGATATGCCAAACTTTCACTTCCAATTGGGCAGAAACACTCTTACACACAGCTAAGCTGAACTATATATATATAATAAGCTATGTCAGTTATTTTAATCAACATTCATCATTTCCCACAGATAGCATAGTACTCATACCTTATTTATCAGTCTACATATCTCAACATTTCTTCATCTATTTTCCCATCTTTAGTAAACATATAACAAAGTTCACAAATTAATCTACTTATTCATTTGGCAACCATTTACTCTTCTATTCCTGTTAAAAGTATCTTGGTGTTCAAAACTAATGTTCAAATCCATCTTGATGCATCATACAACGTAGCTAACATTTGCTGAAAATCATTAGGGACAACAGAGTTTCATCAACATACAAAAGTATGCACATATATCCATATCCCTAGCAACATACAGGTAGTCCTTGACTTACGACCATAATTGAGCCCAAAATTTCTGTTGGTAAGTGAAAAATTTGTTAAGTGAATTTTGCCCCATTTTATGACCTTTCATAACTATGATTGTTAAGTAAATCATTGCAGTTGTTAAATTAGTATCCTGGTTGTTAAGTGAATCTGGCTTCTCCATTGACTTTGCTAGTCAGAAGGTCACCAAAGGTGATCACATGACCCCTGTCATAAATATGAACCAGTTGCCAAGCATCTGAATTTTGGTCACATGACCGTATGGATGCCGCAAAGGTTGTAACTATGAAAAATGTTTATATCACTCTTTTCAGTGTCATTGTAACTTTGAACAGACACTAATGAACTGTTATAAGTCAAGGACTACCTGTACTTATATTGTCACCACAAGGATTCCCTATTTATTAAGGAGCTGTGGTGGCACAGTGGTTAGAATGCAGTATTGCAGGCTAATTCTGCCCACAGCCAGAATTCGATCCTGACTGGCTCAAGGTTGACTCAGCGTTCTATCCTTCTGAGGTCCAATCAACAATCCATAATTTAAACCTATTTATGTCATCACATGCTTTCTCTAAATAAACAAAAGACAACACATTTTTTCTCACATTCATTTCATTTATTTTGTTCATGGAAGAACAAAAACCCAATCTGCACATGCAAAACAATACACCTCAAAGTTTGTTCAGATTTTTCTACTCCAATTTCTGCCAAATATCTATTCAGATGTAACAAATTCCCCTGCAGTTTTTGCAATCACTACCTTTGTGTTTTTGTAGAACAGTATTCTTTCCACTAAAAATACTTTTTCATACTTTCCATTACCATAATTTCACCCATTTCTGTGGTATTCCATAACTCAATTCATTTTACTTGGTTCAATATAGATTCCAAACCTTCCTTATGCCTACTTTTTGTTCATTCCAATAATTTTTCATACGTATTTCTACAGTCAAATTTAATTCTACTCTTCATTTCTCTTCTTCACTTTCATTTCCCCCCAAGATCTACTACTAAATAATAATCTGTCCCACATTTAGAAACTCTCACCCTTGTACATTTCAAAAATTACTTAACAACCTCAAGTAGAATCAGCAACTCAATTGTTAACTGATATAGTTGTTAAGTGAAACATCACAGGACTGTGACTTGCAATTTTATGGTTGGATTCTCCATTGACTCCATTGATCCTCTGCTTGTTGGAAGCTGGCTATAAAGTACGCAAATGCTGATCATGTGACCATGGGACACTGTAATGGCTGCAAGTGTGAAGACCGTCCTAAATTTACTTTTTCAGAACTGTTATAATTAGAAATGGTTGCTAAACAGGGCTGTTTTAAAGGATGACTACATATATTCTAATCTTTCATCAAAAACAATCAAATTGGGTTTAGAATTATTCCTTTGCCATGTCACCTTGGGGATGCTGCAATGGTCGTAAGTGTGAATGGTCATAAGTCACTTTTTTCAAAGACATTGTAACTTTGAACAGTCACTAAATGAACTGTTGTAAGTTGTAAACTCATGATACAGATTTGAGAAGTGAGTGCTTTACAATGTTTATTTAATTTCATTTTCATTGGCCTGTGGGTACAGGCTGTCAAAAGCCTATCTATCTCACATACACAATTATTGGGCAACTTGTATTTTTGAGGTTTAATTTTATTATTGAACAACTACAGTTCAATAATAAAATGTTAATAAACATCAAACCTGAATATTTAAGAAAGTAAAAGTGAGGTTTTGGTTTTCTCAGGGGAATATCTATGTGTGCACAATTATTGGGCAACAATTAGTGGTGCAGAATTATTATGCAACTAAATGAAAAATGAAAACATTCCCATCTCACTCATTTATTTTCATCTGTTAAGATGAGAATAATAAACAACTCAACATTTAGAAATAAACATTTCTGACATTTAAGAAAAAAACGCCACAAAAAACCAGTGACCAATATAGCTGCTCTTCAATAACAGTCATAAGCCTTCCGTTCATGGAGTCCGTCAGTTTCTTGATCTGTTGACGATCAACTTTTTGTGCAGCAGCAACCACAGCCTCCCAGACGTTGTACAGAGAGGTGCACTTATTTCCTTCACTGTAAATCTCCCATTTAAGAAGAGCCCACAATTTCTCAATAGGGTTTAGGTCAGGTGAGGGAGGGGCCATGTCATAATTCTTTAATCTTTAAAGCCGTTACTGGCTAGCCACACAGTGGAGTATTTCAATGCATGCAATAGAGCATTGTCCTGCATAAAAATCATGGTCTTCTTGAAAGATGCAGACTTCTTCCTGTATCATTGCTTGAAGAAAGTGTCTTCTAAAAACTGGCAGTGGGTTTGGAAGTTGATTCCACCTTCAACCCAAAAAGTCCAATTAGCTCATCTTTAAATACCAGCCCATACCAGAACCCAGCCTCCACCTTGCTGGCATCTGAGTCGAAGTGAAGCCCGGTACCCATTAACTGATCCAGCCACAGGCCCATCCATCTGGTCCGTCAAGAGTCACTCTCATCTCATCAGTCCATAAAACCTTTGAAAAATCTGCCTTCAGGTATTTTGTGGCCCAGACTTGCAGTTTCAACTATGTGTCTTGTTCAGTGATGGTCGGTTTTCAGCCTTCCTTACCTTGGCCATGTCTCTGAGCACTGAACACCTTGTACTTCTGAGCTCCAGGTAGATTGCAGTTCTGGAACATGACAGCACTGGAGAATAATGGGTTCCTAGTAGCTTCACATTTGATTCTTCTCAAATCTTTGGCAGTTCATTTGCGTCTTTTTTTCTTAACACGTTTCTTGTGACCCTGTTGACTATTTGCAACAAAACGTTTAATGGTTCTGTGATCATGTCCCAATATCTTAGCAATTTCAAGAGTGCTACATCCCTCTGAAAGACTTTTTACAATTTTTTACTTTTCAGACTCAGTTAAATCTCTTTTTTGGCTCATTTTGCCTGAGGAAAAGAAGCTGTCTAATGATTATGCACACCTTGATATAGGTTATTGATCTCCTTAGGCCACACCATCACTCATTACACAAATACACATCACCTGATATGTTTATATCCACTAAGCATTCAAGTTTATAAAGCTTGGAGGTGGAAAATATGCATAAAATGATATGGTCAAAACACTCACTTGCCTAGTAATTGCGCACACAGTATATTTTCAATATGCAATATCACTTGCTAGAGTACCGGTCAGTTTTGACACATTTTGGACTTACTTGCAAGCAAAGTCCAGTTTTACCCCATTTTAATTAACATCATACAGCTATTAAGCTATGTTTTTGAGTTTGCAAGCACTGTACTATTGCTCACATCTTATCAATTTAGAAATATATGAAGTGTGTGTACTCAGAATTCATAGTAGAGAAGCAATGCTAAATAAAAATAACAGATAGAAATACTTTAGGAAATAATGTATACCAGTAGATTGTTCAGAAAATCTAGCTTTGGCTTATGAAAGAAGGAATGCTTATAAAAAAAACAAGACAATGAAAAAAGAAAGCTGCCAGGGATAATCAATGCAAGTAAATATAATCTTTCCAGCAAATTGAGTTAGATTGCTCATTACAGATCTGGAAAGAGTCTAACAAGTATGGTTTATGTATTTGATGTATTTTTTGCTTAATAGTGCTTTTAAAGTTCTATTTTTCTGAAACAAGTCAGTTTCAGATCTGCCATAGGGTTATATTGGGGTATTGAAATGCATTGATTTTACTTTGTCTCTGTTTTGAGTCCTGATATAAAACTTGAGTGATGATGTCAAACTAATTATTTCCTCCCAAAGTTTGTTCTATTTTTCTTTCACAGAATCCAGAGCAGCACTACTACTGGTGGTAGTTGATAGCATATATCACATCAAAGGAATGGTCAATAAATCTAAGGCTGTGTTCTTATCATGCATAACCAAAAAATAGCTAAGTGGGGAATACCGTATGCTCTCCTGGGCACCTTGCATGCAATCACTGGTTTGCCACATATATGGCCATAGTGATACCAAATTACACATACAATTTCCAGATGTCCAAAATGTTTTGTATGAATATCAGGTGATATTTCAGACCTAAGGTAAACTACTGTCCTGTATAGATCCATGATTTTAAAAAATGCTATATAAAAAATTACAGATTTTTCCCAGCTCTGGAATCCAGATCACTGTCCAGAGATTATCCCTACTATGTCCCCCAACTGCTAAACAAGGAGAAAAATTAGATAATAAAGATTAGTGACCCTAATGCAACAAAATTTCATTTTAATGTATGCCGATTAGTGCACCTTCAAAGTGACAATAAAGTAATTCTAAGTCTAGTGAATGATGCAATATTTCCTTGGCATTAACTAAGGAATCCTACAATGCCATCTACTTGTTGATATTGCAAAGTAGAGACGAGACTGATTCTTGCTTGGATTTGTATCACGAAATTCTCTCTACAAAACGCCTTTTAATTTTCAGCAAATCCAGAGCCGTAGCCACACGTTTGGAAATACACTTTATTAATGATTCTTATATTTGGATAGTTTACAGCTTTTTGCAAATTAACACTATGCATCTGGGTAACATTCCTCATTATATTCTGTAACATCAATTCTATATGGGGTACTTTCTCCCCAACCATTTAGAATTTTCTGAGAGAAATAAAGATATGCTGGCAGTCTGATACAACAGATAATATTGATTTCCAAATGGCTTTTGACGCAATCATCCAATGAAATACATTAGCCAATTGAACACATACAAACAGATAACTCTTTGTATCACATGAAAATTGTACCAAATTCACTGCTCCAATGGTATGAATTAGACAAACATGGAAAATAGGTCTACAAACAGCTATTAAGCAAGACAATTACAACTACTCCCCATGTTCAAACACAGCATGCAAAAACAGATACCTGCTACCTCCCAACAGGGCTTCCCATCCTATGGGGCATGGGGAAACAGCCTACCTTCTTTCTATGAGTACGCTCATAGAAAGCAAAGTCCGGAGCAAAATCAATTGGAAAGGCAGATTCATTTAAAAACTATGTTACTAACTTAACAATGAAGTGGTTCACTTACCAACTTGTGGCAAGGCAGGTCATAAAATGAGGCAAAACTCAACTGTCTCACTTAGCAACAGAAATTTTGGGCTCAATTGTGGTCATAAATTGAGGACTACCTGTATTGACCTGGAGCCTGTAATATGTCTCTCTTGCTAAAACAGACTAAAATGCAATAGGGCTGAAAAGTAAATTCCCTGGAGAGAAAACCTTACCTGGCCACTTATGTTATTTTGCACATGAGTTTGTGACACTAGTATTGATGGGAACGCGTGAAAATAAGTATATTCAGTTATCTGTATTTCAGGCTAGCTCCTGTAAATAATAAAATTATCAGAACCACTCCCTTCTGAATAACTCATTCCCCCCCCCCCCATCTCTCTATATCTCATACAATGTAAAGCTCGGAATTCTTTTGACAGTCGAATAAATTTAGCTCCTTCTGCATCCTTGCAGTATAAATGACCTGAAACAAGAGGTAGAAAGGCGGGGGGGGGCACTTCTCTAATTCGGGGATCTAAATCATAACCGAGCTTCCTCCCTTTAAATTCAGGAAGAAGCTGTGACAATCCAGGCCGAACTGCAGAGGAACGGAGCGCGGAAAAGGGGGCGGCGAAAGAACGAACAAGAGGTAACAAACTCCGAAACAAGGCTAGTAGAAAACACCCTCCCAGCACTTCACCCGTTTCTGTATCCCTGGAACCGAAAGCCGGAAATCCTGTCAAGTTTCTCTCGCTTTCCCCATAAGCCCCCAATTGGGTTTTAGCTGGAGGGATCTCCACAATTGGAGAGCCGCCTCACCTATTCTATCGCCGCTTCCGTTCCTTCCTCCTCCTTCCTGGCGGCGACTGAGGTGGTCGGCTCATCCCCTCAAACCTTCGGGATTGAGAGCTGCGGTGAAGTGGAGCCCTCCCCCTCCACCCCCAAGCCGTTTTAAGAGCCCGGCGCCATTACCGCTCAGAAACCGACTCATAAGCGCCGGGGCGGGAGCTTCAGAATACCAGCGGCGCGCGGTAGGGCGGGAGCTGCGGTTGGAAATCTCGCGATATGTCCTCAGAGGCGTCATAGACCTCCCAAATACGGCTATCGACGAGTCGGTTCCTCTACGTTCCGGTCATCTTGAGTGTGGTAGACCCAGATACTCCGCCCATCTCTGCCCCCCCCCACTCCCCCGCTAAATAGACAGACATAAATTGGGGCGAGCGGGGGGAGAGCCTATTAAATTGATTTGTGAATGAAAGTAGGAGAATGTTAAAGATTCACTGAAAGAAACGCCTGGTTCCATCAAAATGTATCTTGAGCTTCATTTGAAAGATGCCATTGTCCCTACCGACCCAAGGTTTCCTTTAAAAAATACCGAAACAGTAAAGGAATGTGCCAAAAGAAGAATTAAGGGCGACATGATAACAGTATTCCAGTATTTGAAGAGCTGCCATAAAGAAGAGGGGGTCAAATTATTCTCCAAAGCACCAGAGGGCAGGACAAGAAACAATGGTTGGAAACTAACCAAAGAGAGAAACAATCTGGAATTAAGGAGAAACTTCCTAACAGGATAATTAACCAATGGAACAGCTTGCCTTCAGAAATCGTGCTCCATCACTGGAGGTTTTTAAGAAGAAACTAGAGAGCCACTTATCTGAAATGGTAGGTTCTCCTGCTTGAGCAGAGGGCTGGATTAGAAGACTCCCAAGGTCAGTTCCAGCTCTATTCTATTCTAAAGTTAGATAGGTGCATCTCGGAATATGGATTGCTATAAAAGTGGTAGAACATGATTATCAACTGTTTTATTAAAAAAAGTTCTACTGAATCTCCTGAAACTTGTTTTTTGCAAAATGTAATTAGGATTGTTGTTTTTAAAATGAGAATTGTAATTAAGACAATATATGCCTCTAAAATATCATAGAATTCAGAGATTTAGGGTAGTAATGGGCGTGGGTAAATTATCTCCAAGTTAAATTGTGGTGCAGTTATAGGCAAGGTAATCCTATTCATATTTTACTCAGTAGTAAGCAACATGAAATTCCATTAAGGCAAACGCCTAGCTTCACAACTCAGGCTGAATTTACAAGCCAGGCTAACCATAATAAAGTTGTTTTGCCTGAATATTCTGCAATACACACACACACCATGATGGTTTAATACTGGGTATTAATCCAGCCATTATAAATTATGGCTAATGGCTAATCCAAACATGACCAATTGTATTTTATTTAAAGAGCCATGGTGAAAAAAACTTTGGCTTAGAAGGTACATGAACTAGATAATTGACCAATCTAAAATAACACAAGAGCTTGATGCCTGACTAGGTGGCTCAGTGACTAAGACACTGAACTTGTTGATCAGAAAGGTCAGTTCGAATCCCTAGTACAGGTTTCCTGCATAAGGGGGTTGGACTAGATGACCTCCAAGGTCCCTTCCAACTCTTACTGTTACCTAAAACATTGAGATGAAGATCAATGTCCTGGTCTTGAGACCCCTTTTCTCCTTGTACTGCAACCTCCTGGATATTATTCTTCACTTATATTTAAACTAGAAATGGATTAGGTCTCTATTACTCTTCAAAAGAAAATGATTTAGTAGCAAGCAAGCTGGAAATCAATTATTTTCCAGTTCCTATCCCTTGTAATTTAAAGTTACTCCATTAGCATTTTGTAGTTCTCCTTGTTCCGTATGTCCTCTACATTACTGTGTCCCTCAGTAAAAAAAAAAAAATTGAGAAGTAAAAATTATAGTGGCATGCAGAAATTAAACTGTTGTATGCTAATGTATCTGAATACATACATTACACTAACAAACTAAGCTATAAGCCATGAATATAAACCAAAAACAAAAACTGAGTTCATACAATACACAAAGCAAAAAACCAAACATATTGCACATGACTTTGTTCATTTATTTATTCAATTTCTATAGCCAAGGAAAACTCAACCAAGTAACTCTGAACAGCTTACAATTCTAATATATATATATATATATATATATATATATATATATATATATATATACACATGTATACGTATACGTATACGTATATGTAAGTTTTCACGGGTATATATGTGTGTACAGTTAATATTTCGGGTTTCTTCCCGTGTAACTGTGAACATATCCCTAAAAGGGTAGAAGCGACGTTTCGACAGAATCTCATCTGCCATCATCAGGTTTATGTGAAGGGTCTTTTGCTGTAACTGCCATCTTTTGCAGTTACAGCAAAAGACCCTTTACATAAGCCTGATGATGGCAGATGAGATTCTGTCGAAACGTCGCTTCTACCCTTTTAGGGATATGTTCACAATTACACGGGAAGAAACCCGAAATATTAACTGTACACATATATGTATATGTATATGTATATGTGTGTATATATATATATATATATATATATATATATATATATATATATATAGGCTGCAAACTTGGTTATGTAGGAAAATACCCGGTTGAAGAAAAATACACACACACATAAACACATATATGTATTTCTCTTTAGCCAGGTTCTTCCTACGTAAACCAAGATTTTTATGCAGCCCTAGTTTAGTGAAATCACAATTCACTAGTTTCTAGGCTTTTTTTTTTCCTGACAGCCAGCAAACACTGCTGCCTAGTTCACTGAACTAGGGCTGCATAAAAAAAATCTTGGTTTACGTAGGACGAACCTGGCTAAAGAGAAATACACATAAAGCCTACGAAAAGGAAAGAAAACATATACATACATACATACATACATACATACGTACGTACATACATATATATATTGTAGGTTTTTGTATGTATTTTTCTTCAACCGGGTATTTTCCTACGTAACCAAGTTTGCAGCCATAGCTCAGTGAAATCACATCCACTATCCTAGTCTTCTTCAGACAGCAAACAAGCATTTTGCTATCTCCCAATAGGCAGCAAAATGCATGCTTGCTGTCTGAAGAAGCCTAGGATAGTGGATGTGATTTCACTGAGCTATGGCTGCAAACTTGGTTTATGTAGGAAAATACCCGGTTGAAGAAACACACACACACACACACACACACACACAGAGGGATTATTTCAATTTTTGTGGATGTTTTACTGTTTTATATATATATATATATATATATATATATAACAGTAAAACACCCACAGAATGACTAATATACTATATCTAGAATGAAACATAAAATTGAAATAATTCCCATTATTATTTCTAACATTCTACTACCATATATGTCTAATGTAGTTCAAGTAGGACCTTGAACTGATGTTTGAAAACTTTTTAAATAAGGCATATGTGAAAATTGGATACAGAATGACATTCATGTACAACAGCTGTATACCACCTGAGATTCTAATATAAAAAGTTGCTTTGAGATGTACAGTGTATAGCTGGTCACATAGAGCCAGCCTTTAGCTCCTTAAACAAGTCCTTTACCAGAAATATGCTGTGGTGAGCAACCATATGAATCCAAGGAAAGAAGATCTAGGCAGGTGCTAAACATAAATGCTTTTGCATGCTCTAACACCCCTTCATACCATTGAAGCTGAAGGAGTCTGTCACAACACACAATTACCAATATTCACTTACAAACAGAACAAAGCATTCTCAGTATTTTTGGGGGAGTGCCAGCATATACCAAATTTTGGTCACTTACTGTACTAAGTACTAAAGTTATACAAAATATGCTTTTTCAAGAGGCAAC
This sequence comes from Arizona elegans, assembly GCA_022577455.1. Classification (NCBI taxonomy): domain Eukaryota; kingdom Metazoa; phylum Chordata; class Lepidosauria; order Squamata; family Colubridae; genus Arizona; species Arizona elegans. Next base: position 102,575,211 of record JAKOOJ010000002.1, on the reverse strand, counting down.
TGAACTTTCTTTCAAGAGGCAACTGAGGTAATGAAACACATATCAATGATAAAATAATTCATCCTCCTGTATTTTATATTTTTCATTATAGTATTTTCTGCTGATATGAGGATGTGCAAATATCTATGTTACACATGAAGCCATGTAACAAACAGAAGCAGAAATTCTTAGTCACAAAAAGCTTTAACATCCACAAAGCAATTTAAAAGAAATTGATTGATTAGGTATCATTAAATGAATGTCAGCTTTTAGTGATTATATAAATAGACTGTCCAGGATAATCTGTCTTCAAAATGGACTTTCAGTTCACTGCTGTTGCAATTGAATTTTCTCACCTTGCTGCTACTTGTTTTGTTCTCTTTCCTTCTACATGTACTTTTTTTCAGCATGATAAGACTACTCTAGAAAGCCAGGTCCAGTGATGGGTTTCAAATTTTTTTACTACCAGTTCTGTGGGCGTGGCTTGGTGGGCGTGGCATACCTTGGCGGGTATGGCTTGGGCATGGCATGGGAAGGATACTGTAAAATCTCCATTCCCTCCCCTATCCAGGGGAAGGTTACTGCAAAATCCCCATTTCCTCCCGATTGGCTAGGACTCGGGAGGCAGAGAATAGATGGGGGTGGGGCCAGTTAGAATTTTTACTACCGGTTCTCCAAACTACTCAAAATTTCCGTTACCAGTTCTCCACAACTGGTCAGAACCTGCTGAAACCTGCCTCTTGCCAGGTCTTTGTATAATGCATCTGAAGTAAGTTCATTTGAACTTGATTATTTGGGCGAGAACTTTGGATTGCTTTGTTTAGGATTTTTCCCCTTGGGTTTCCATGATATTCTCTGGAGTCTTCTCCAACACCAAAGCTCCAAAGCCTATTCTGTTTCTTCAAGGTCGAAATTTTCACTTCCGTAGAGTGTCAGAAGGAATATAATTGCTTTCACTATTCCAGTCTTGTAGGCATGGACTCATTATGGCATCTGAATATTGTTTACAATGCCTTCATGGCTGCTCTACCAAGGGCTGGCTATGGCAAATTTCTTGATTGCTAGTTCCTCTACTATTGATGGTTAATCTTAAAAGGCAGAAACCATCTACAGCTTTAATATCTTCCTTATATTCCTTATGAATTCTAATTCTCCACAAAAATCTAATTGATATTACTTGATCAAAGACGACACTGTATCCAATTACTGTTTCTTCAATATTCTTTACAACTACGAAAGCAAGATAATTTCTTAGGTTTTCATGTTCTGAGCAATAAATATTTTCTACTTTTAACTGAGAGTGTACATTTCTGCTCCATTTTCATTTGCTGATATCCAAAATCTCTATTTGTGATTGGTTCACTTAATCTTTCATTGTGTTGAACTTTCTCATGTTCCTGTCTCTTAGATTCAATATTTCTTCTATAATCCTGTTTTTGCAGTTTCTAACCTTTTTAGAGAAGTCTGGAAGGCTTTAATATGGCTGTTTCATAAGTACATTATAGTCATACTCCAAAACTTGTCAGCTTTTCTCAATGCTATATTGACAATCAGTCTATCATGTCTATCCATATTGTTTTATGGAGAATATAGAAGTGGGTTTACATTGCCTTCTCCTATACATTATGATATACTCCCATTGTCATTATCACTAAATGATCATCCACCTCCAGCACTTTCATTGATCTCTGCTGCATGATACAGGTAGTCCTCTATTTATGATCACAATTGAACCTAAAATTTCTGTTGCTAAGTGAGACAATTGTGAATTGTGCCCCATTTTACGACCTTTCTTGCCATAGTTGTTAAATGTATCACTGCAGTTGTTAAGTTAGTAACATGGTTGCTAAGTGAACCTGGCTTCCCCATTGACTTTGTCAGAAGGTGGCAAAAGATGATCACATGACCCTGGGACACTGCAACCGTCATAAGTATGACTCAGTTGTCAAGTGTCTGAATTTTGATCATGTAACCATGGGAATGCTGCAATGGTTGTAAGTGTGAAAAACAGACATAAGCCACTTTTTTTCAGTGCCTCCTTTGTTACTTGGAACTGTCACTAAGTGAATTGTTGTAAGTCAAAGACTACCTGCTTGCTTTAGTTGGGCAGGTAGGATGGTGTTCATGCCTTGGGTTACTCTACTGGGAACGTACACTCTTGGCATAGATGTTTGGCATGCTTTTCTCATTTTCTCCCAGGAGCCCCCATCATAATGATTAGATAGTAAAATGAGGCTTCGGGGGTGGTGGTTAAAAGATATACTGGTATTTAATAACAAATTTATTGGGTTTTAAGGCCAAATCAATGATAGATAGTATTGATTATTGAGTCTTGTCTGAGGTACAATAATTTGCATAGAACCTGTGGCCTTTTTCAATGTTATACAAACTTAGCTCTATGAAATAGCTATTAGAGCAAATTGAAAAGAAAACCGTTATAATTTTTAGCATTTTTAAGCCATATACCCACATCACGAAAGCCTGTGGATATTACTTTAAATAAATTATATAAATGTCCCCTTTTAATTTGAACGCAGCTCATAAAGAAAGAATAACCTTCATGGGCACATGTACATTATTGATACTTACAGTAAAAGATAGTAATTTTATTTAAATACAGAGTATCAGGAACTACACATACAGCAATCTACCCAATATATAAGATTCTTTTTAGACTATATAGCCAGAGAACATTGCAGAAGGATAAAACATCATTATGGAACTTTCTTAATTAGTCTTATTACTTTACTGATGTTGTACAATGAGTAGCTTCTATCTGATGCCCAAATAGTAGTATCATGGAGTAAGTTTTGTTTGAAAAAAAAATCTTCCATTTCATTTGTTACCAATATGGCATCAAACTATTATCAAAGAAGTAATTTTAAAGCTTTTGCGGTCAAGTATAAATTGGCTCTTACAAATAATAAGGATAAGGTTTTAACTTACACTATTTCTACAAAAAAATCCAAGCAAACCACTCAACAAGAGCAACAACAACAACAAACACTGCTAGTCTGGTTAGGAATAAAGAAAAAAAAATAAAGGATGATGTACTGAACTTTCCAGACCCATTTCTTAAAATACCTGAAAAATCTAGCTACTCTTAAATTCAATATTTTTCTTAACAGTAATTAAAATGAAGGCATTTTCCAGTGCGCTGCTTCCTACATTCCATGGCTGGGATGTTCACTTATACGTAGCTGACCATGGGTGTTAATTATTCAAATCTTTTACTCTGGTCTCCGCCCCCTTTATGCTGATTACTTCAGTTCTTTTCACTCAGTAGCTGAGTACACTGGTGTTATTGTTTCCTCTGTGTTCTACTTTGTGAGTTATTGCATTGTTTCTGTTTTACTTAGGTTTTAGTTTATTTACTTAATTCAATTGATTTAATTAATTAATTAATTAATTAATTAATTTAATTTTACTTGATTTAATTTAATTAATTTTATTTAATTAAGTTAATTTAATTGCTTTCATTTCTAGTTGCTGGGACTGTATATATATTATATTGGATAATTATTACTGCTGGTACAGGTTGGAGTTTTTACTCCAGACCCTTGAATTCTTGAAGGTTTAATTCTTCAGCAGCCATCTGGAGTCAGACCCTGTTGGGCTGCTCCGTGAATGCAATTCTGCCGCAGGCGGTGCTGCTGGGCAACCGGTGAGCTGGTTAATCCGCTCCCGCCTCAGTCCCGGCTAGGTTTCATTAAGGAAACCTGTAGAGCGGCTCCGGAGTCCATGCCTAGGCTCCAGGCATACTCCGATATGTATGAAATTGGGCGGCCGCCATTTTGGAGTTGTTTGGGGCGGCTTGCATGCTGCGGTTTGGCAGCAGGCTAATATTGTTGAAACGAGGTCTGGCGTTCCCTGAGGGGACTGGAAAGTAAATATTATTGATTGGGGAGAGCCGCTGAGTTGCGGGAGTGCCCTTTGAGAGATATTTGCCCGTAATTCTTGGCAGCCGCCATTTTGTCTCATCCTCGTGGCGGCCGCCATTTTGGTTTATAATTAGTGACGGGCACCATTTTGTCTGCCCTTGTGGCGGCCGCCATTTTGTTTACCGTACAAAATGGCTACAATAAATTAAGGAATATTTCCCTGGCTCTTTTAGCTGTGTGTGGAACTGGAGTAGTTTGTTTGCTTATTATTTTAATGCCTTGCCAACTGCTTCTGCATATTTAACTTTGTGCCTACTGGAAGATAGGCTGAAATTCCAGGACTTTTATCTGTTGCATTGGTCCTTATATGTTAATGATTGTTACTTCAATATTTTACAGAATCTTTATTGTTCTGCTGCCATGGCTGATCCTGTCATTTCTTCTGAATTGGAAGAAGAGGGCAGTCCACCCAGAGAATTGCCAGCACCCCCCCCCCCCCGGGGCTCTAAGGCCAATGACAAAAGTAAAGGAACCAGATCTCGCAGACCCTCTAAGAAAAAGGCTCCTGCCAAAGATAGATATGCTCTTAGAAGGCATAATGCTTTAGAACACCAATATAACAGGGCTAGGCAGTCTTCTCAAGTGAGATCTGCTTCTGAAATTTCTGCTGATCCTGTAATCTCTTCTCTCCCTGTCTTTGGGAATTTGCCTCATCATCTTCCTCCAGAGATGTCTAGTGTGATCCAGGAAACTGGTGATAGTCAACAAGAAGTGACCAGACCTTGTACCATAGAGGTCCCTGTTATGGTTCATCAAGCTCAGGAGGCTGAACCTGAGGTGGAAGCTGTATCTGTTGCTTCGCATACTGAGCCTTCACAAGCTGTGCCTGCAGGACCTTCTACTGTGACTGAGCCACAAATGAATGTTCAGGCTATGTTGTCGGATGTCTTGGCAAGGATTCTGTCCACAGGGTTGCAGCAAGGTGTGCAGCCTGGTCAACATCCTGTTCCACCACCTGTACGACGGGGTCATTTGTCTTGAAGACCGTCTACATCTGCGCATCAGGGTTATGATTCCATTGATGAGTCTGAGGTGGAAGAAGAAATTCCTGAGGAGATGGAATTGTCAGAAGATGAGGACTTCATTCCTGAGCAACCAGTTTTCACAGGCCTGTTCAGACCGTCGGTTTTTCGATCTCTCCTTCACAAAGCCAAAGTGACCACAAAGTTTGGCTTGTCTTTTGTCTCTGCTGCTGATGCCTCAAAGGAGTCTTCTCTTCATGACCCTTTGTTCCAAGTGTCCAAACCAGACAAGGATGTTATTCCTTGTCCACCTTTGTTTGCTGAAGTTGTTCAAAGTGGTTGGGCTCAACCTGGCTCTTTGACTGCTCCCAGTGCCCTTGACAAGAAACTTTACTCTTCTGCTCCCGAATTAGAGAACATTCTGGCCTTGCCTTCGGTTGACGCTCCAGTTGCAGCTCTCACTTCATCCTCTGTCATTACTACGGACATCATTGATGGGCTTAAAGCAGAGGATTGGAAGGCAGAGTTGGCCTTTAGGAAGACGCATCAGGCGGCTGCCTGGGCGGTCAAGGCAGCCACTTCTACTTCCTTCTTCACTAGGGCTTCCTTGCTCTGGTTGCGCCAATTACAAGAGAGATTGCCTCCTTATGACATTAGATTGCATCACGATGTCAACAAACTGGTGGCTGCTGCAGAATATTCAGCAGATGCTTCTCTGAATGCTGCTAAGTTTGCCTCTCGCGCATTGTCTTCGGCGGTGACTTCTCGTCGGATTTTTGGCTGCGTAATTGGAGAGCTGTTGCTAAGACCAAATGGAAGCTGGCATCGGTGCCTTACTCAGCTTCGAAGTTGTTTGAAGCGGCACTACATCCTTTGCTGATAGAGGACAAGGATAAGCGCAAGATCCTTCCGTCATCCTACAGACGACAGGAACGCAGGTATGCTCCATATGGGCAGCGACATTCCTTTCGTCCCTTCACCAGGTCAGGGATGTCCTATCATCAAAGACCTTATTCTCAGGGATCAGATCACCCTTTGGACAGACAGTCCTTTCGGGACAGGGGCAGGCCACATCTCCAGTCTAAGCACCCATTCCGGGGATCCGGATACAGGCCATTCAGACGAGGCAAGTGACTCAAGGCCGTTGGCTCCTATTGGTGGTCGTCTCCAAGGTTTCATCATCAATGGGAGTCTTCCAAGTGCGAACAATGGATCCTTCGCACTGTGACCTTCGGTCTGTGTCTGGAATTTCTCTCCACCCCTCCAAGTCGTTTCATCTGTTGTCAGGTGTCACCGCTTCCCGCAAGAAGACAACTGATGGAAGCAGAAATCCGTCATCTCGTCTCCATCAATGCCATCGAATCAGTTCCCGTGTCCCAGCAAGGGACAGGCTTTTATTCTACTGTGTTCCTGGTGCCCAAGTCCTCGGGCGGGGTCAGGGGCATCTTGAACTTAAAACTTCTAAATCAATTCATCCTGTATTGAAGGTTCAAGATGCAGTCCTTGAAGTCAATTCTGGCTTGTGTGAGACAAGACGACCTGTTGCAATCGGTGGATCTCAAGGAGGCCTATTTGCATGTGCTAATCCATCCAGCACATTGCAGATTCCTCCGATTCGAGTACAATGGCCGTCATTTTCAATACTGCGCAATGCCCTTCGGTCTGTCTTCTGCTCCAAGAACATTTACCAAATTGGTGGCAGTGGTCGCAGCTCAGCTCCGCTTGATACCAGTGAGAATCCTGTGTTACCTCGACGACATTCTCGTCCTTTCGTCTTCTCCACAACAGGCAGCTCGAGACATAACAGCTGTGATCAATGTGTTTCAACAATTCGGCTTCACCATCAACTTCCCGAAGAGTCACCTCACGCCCACCAAGCGTATTCTTCATCTGGGGGCGATCATAGACTCCAGCAGGGGCCAAGTGTTTCTTTCACCAAACCGGATTCGCAGTCTCAGAAGTCTGGTGTCTCAGGTGAGATCACACAGGGCGGTGTCCCCCCTGCTGCTGTCCCAACTCCTGGGGAAGATGGTGTCATGCATAGCTATCGTTCCTTGGGCACGCAGACACTCCCGTCAGTTGCAGTGGTTTCTGCTACGGTTCCAGAAGTCGGGGAGAGGCACGTCCAAGACACCTGTGTTTCTCCCAGCTCAAGTTCAGTCATCACTCCTATGGTGGCTATCGCCGGCGCTGTCGAAGGGGTGCACCTTTCTGGAACCAGATCGACTCGTTGTGACATCAGACGCGAGTCTACAAGGGTGGGGTGCTCACCTGCTGAACGAAGTTGTGCAAGGTCTTTGGTCTCCGGAGGAGAAGATGCACAACATCAATTGGTTGGAGCTGCGAGCGGCACGTCTGGCCCTTCGCCGGTTTTGTCATCTCTTAGAAGGTCAACATGTCCTGCTCCTCACGGACAACATGACAATGAAGGCCCATGTGAATCGATAAGGGGGAACTCGATCTAAACCCTTGATGTTAGAGGCGGAGAAACTGTTGTCTTGGGCAGAGCGCCACACAAAGTCGATTCGGGCGGATCACATTTCGGGAGAAGCCAACGTTCGGGCGGATTGGCTCAGCAGAGAACATCTCGATCCGGCGGAGTGGCGCCTTCATCCGGAGACATTTCAGGACATAATTCAGAGGTTCGGGACACCTCTGGTGGATCTCTTCGCCACGCCTCACAACACACAGCTCCCCAGGTTCTTCTCTCGGTTTCCCTGCAGGGGAGCAGAAGGGCACGACGCCCTTTGTTGTCGGTGGCCCCCGGGCCTGCTTTACACATTCCCTCCGCTGCCGTTGATCCCGAAAGTCATCAGGAAGGTCCTGAGAGAACGGGCCAAACTCTTTCTCGTCGCCCCTTGCTGGCCGCGCAGAGCATGGTACGCAGACTTGGTGAATCTTTCCATAGCTCCCCATTGGACTCTTCCTCCACACAAGGTGTCGCTCTCCCAAGGTGTCATCGCCCACCCAGACCCCCAGTGGCTCCAGTTAACCGTGTGGCGCTTGAGCGGGTGCTCCTAAAGAAGGATGGCCTTCCAGATGATGTGATCCACACCATTCAATCGTCCAGGCGGCCGTCGACGATTCGTATTTATGAGGCTTCTTGGAAAGCATTTACTGCCTGGTGTTCTAAGCGTCATGTTGATCCCACATCGGCCGATGTGCTGGAGGTCTTGCAATTCCTTCAGGCCGGTTTGGACAAGGGGTTGGCTCCGGCAACACTGCGGAGACAGGTCGCTGCTCTGGCCACGGTCCTATCTCGCAACCCTCATCGGCCTTTGTCTCATGATCCCAGGCTTCGAAGTTTCCTTCGGGGGGCGACAGTCATCTCGCCGCCTATTGTACATCGTTATCCTTCCTGGGACCTACCTTTAGTTCTTCACGCTCTCACGTCCGATCCGTTTGAACCTTTGGCTTCCATCAGTTTAAAGTTCCTGTCATTCAAGTTGGCTTTCCTGTTGGCTATTACGTCTGCACGGAGGATTTCCGAGATTGCAGCATTATCTGCTCGCAGGGACCTTTGCATTTTCCATGGGGACAGAGTGGTATTGAGATTAGACCCTTCATTTGTTCCAAAGGTGAACTCAGGGTTTCATCGAGCCCAGGAGTTGGTCTTGCCTGATTTCTGCCCGGACCCTCATCATCCTCACGAGGAGCGTTGGCACACGTTGGATGTGCGCAGGGATCTGCGAAGATACCTTAAACGGACGGCTTCCTTTCGGCAGACTGAGGCCCTCTTGGTGTCTTTCCATCCTGCTTCCATGGGACGTAAGGTGTCGTCTTCAACTGTAGGGCGTTGGATCAAGGCGTGTATTTCAATGGCATATGAATGCCAGGCCAGACCGGCTCCAGGCAGGATATTTGCTCATTCTACTCGCAGTGCAGCGACAACGGCTGCGTGGGCTACTCAGGCTTCCATTACTGACATCTGTCGTGCTGCTACTTGGTCTTCAGCTTCGCAGTTCATCCGTCATTACAAGATTGATTCCTTTGCCTCGGCTGAGGCTTCATTTGGCAGACGAGTGCTTCAACAAGTCCATTCTGCCGGGGTGGCCGAGAGCAGTCAGCCTCCCACCCTATAGTTGAGCTTGGGTATATCCCAGCCATGGAATGTAGAAAGCAGCGCACTGGAAAATGGACGTTGGCTTACTTGAACGTCCTTTTTCAGGGCGCTGCAACTACATTCCATTCCCGCCCTTGTTCCGGCTTTCTGCTCTGGCCGGCTTGTTGTTGGCGGTGTTTGTGTTCTTTGTGTGTTTCCTTTCTTCTAGATTCCTGGTTTCCAGCTCCTTCGTGAAAAGACTGAAATAATCAGCATAAAGGGGGCGGAGACCAGAGTAAAAGATTTGAATAATTAACACCCAGTGGTCAGCTACGTATAAGTGAAGATCCCAGCCATGGAATGTAGTCATAGTGCCCTGAAAAAGGACGTTCAAGTAAGCCAACATCCATTTCCAATACAGTTGATTGTTTCCCTGTGTTCAATATAGTATAATATACTAACAGGGAACAGATTTATACAGACTTTGAATGAACTAGTGCTAAGTGCTCCTTTCTTTACATGCTCCAATTCCCTACATATTTCATTGAGCAAGCAATAGCCAAAATTCATTCATCATCTTCCCAGCTCAAAGCTATTAACAAATTATAATTTGTGCAAACCAGTAAGGCAAGGAGGGAACTGAGTGCATGAAACCAATATTCTATTACAATAATTAAACTTTGGTTTACTCACAACATTCTGCATATCCTATTAAATCCTAACTATAGTTCATTGACCAAATCACAATTGGCTGGCCTCACAAATCACACTAATTATAAATGGTTAGTTTTCTGTGATACAAACCAAATCTAACAAAACAAATCATGTTTTAGCACTATATGGGAGAATGTTGTCACTAACAGTTAACTAATAGCAATATAATCATAGAGCTATATTTTGAAATTTCCACAGGACCCAGAAACATCTTATTCTGTATAAATTTGCTCTGCCACAAAATACACATTGGATTGTAATAAAATTATGTCAAAATGATCTTTATTAAAAAAGAAAAAGTGGTACGCTACACAAAAGTCATATGCATATATACCACTACTGAAAGCATATACTCTCTAGATTCCTACTTATTGTTTTTTCAGTTTAAATCAGATTTGTAAACTAGCATTTATGTTATTAAATATTCCACATCCAGCTATAATTTGTATTCTTGGCTTTAACATCTTCACTAGAAGCAGTTTTAAATTTAATTCAACATACCTAAAATCACCATAATTATATTTCCAATTTCCCTCTTTAAAGCCTCTCCATAGAACTCCTTTCATTAATATTTTAGATTTTTTTTAAATTAAAGCATGAAACCGAGGCATAAGAATTAAGAAAAAAAGATCATGGAACACATACCAAGGAAAAACAAAGCAATTTCTTTTTGCAAACTTTTTTTTTAAATATAAAAAATAAAATACTGTAGTAAAACACATTAAAGCTTTTACCTGCTGGAAACAAACTGAGATGGTAAGGAAGAGAACCAAATGACCTCTCATTTTAAATTTGTTTTAATGAACTGTTACAGGCTTACATACAAGTGACTCATAGCCAGGAAAACTGAAATACATGTACCAGAGGGTACTAATAGTGGCGGAGAGAAGGGTAATATGTAAAGAAACATGCTATCATTTTACATCAGTCAGATTTATTACAACTTAGAGAGGGACAGTGGAAAATTTTCCACTCCATAGTACTCTTGCACATTTCTCCTAAAAATAGACAAGGCAGCTGGTACTATAGCTGAAACCAAAGAAGATACAAGAGCAGCATAAAAGGAAGTCTAATGGTATTTTGGGAAAGCATGCCTCCACCTGTTGAGGCCAAACTAAGGATCATCCACAAATACATAGAGCCACAGATCCGCCTAGTGTTATGATTTGAAATTGGATACAACTAATGGAAACTGCAAAAGGAAACCCAGTATTAAAACATGGGTCTGAAATGTAAAATCAAAGTTCCTACAGTTATACATATTCCTATTCAGTATCATTCTTGTTCAAGTATTAGCAAATTGGTTTGCAATCAATGACAATTTTGAGACCATTTTCAGAAATATTCTAATCATCCCCCATCCTTCTTCCCTTGCATTTCATTTTCCTCCTTCTAAGTCAGGGCTGTCAAACTCCTGGCCCGCGGGCCAGATGTGTCACATGCTGGCCATGCCCACGCCCAGCTTAGCGAAGGGGAAAAAAGTCCCAATACATCACATGACAACGTGTGTTTGACACTTCTCAGTGAATAACTTTCTACTTGCCTGTCTGTAAATTACATACTGGTTTTTTTTCAGCCCGTTTTAGTAAACCATCAAGATGTGTTTTGAAGTTTATATCTAAGTCTAAATTATACACTAAGAAATAATATAACAAAAAATACAAATGAAATCTTAATGAAAGATCTACATTGTAGCTGCCATCCGTTTTTTCTTATAAAAGATGCAATAGTTTGTTATGTCCTTGTTGCTAAAAATATTAGGAAATAATAAATATTGTTATGGAATCTGGTTATTTTTAAAATTACATCAAAATAGCTTTGTCGAAGAGTTGGTATAAATGTTGCATCACAAAATCATATTTTATCAATTAATTAGGTTAATTATTAGGAAGTACTTTGTTAATACTTTGCTGAAATCAAGTTATACCACCAGCATTCCCATAATCTAAAAAGGAAATGTAGTGATATGTGATATATAGTGTGGCACCATGCTAGAAAGCAGGAGATTGTGAGTCCTGCCTTAGCAATCAAATCTGTCTGGGTAACTTTGGGCCAATCATCCTGTCTCAGCCCAATCCACTTCAGAGGGTTGTTGTAGAGAAAATAGGAGGAGGAAGTGTATTGTATATCTTCACTGCCTTGAGATATTTGTAAAAATAATAAAGATGGGATACAAATAAATAATCAGTAAGTGACTTTGGGAAACAGGGGAGGAGATGCACAACAGATAAGGTGGGGGAGCCCACAGCTGCCTAACTGGAAGAAAAAAATCAGAAAAGATCTTCCATGACTTTTCAGGCATTAAAAAGAGTTTGTGAGAGATTTGTACTTTCAGACTTGTAAGAATCTCTTGATGCATTTTTCCAATAGTTAGCTCATATGGTCATGTTTTCTATCTTGTGTACCTGGGAGATTAGCCCGGCAACTGTCTTCTTGACAAATCCATGCTTTCTGATAATCACTCTGTTTTTTTTTCAAGAAATTCATATATAATCTCTTAGTTTCTCTGTTCAATTTATTTGTAATCTGTTCTAAAACTCTGTAAGGAACCTGCATCTGCAAGAATAATGCTAGAAAGATGATGATGATGGCTATATTAATATTATCTTCTCATTGTTCCTATCACCCATCTCCTCCCACTTATGACTGTATGACTGTAACTTGTTGCTGTATCCTTACGATTTATATTGTTTCCTAGTATGATTTGATTGCTTATTTGTACCCTATGACTATCATTAAGTGTTGTACCTTATGATTCTTAAGAAATGTATCTTTTCTTTTTATGTACACTGAGAACATATGCACCAAAGACAAATTCCATGTGTGTCCAATCGCACATGGCCAATAATGAATTCTGTCTATCTAGCTATTTACCTATCTATTAATTCCTCCATTCTTCATATATACATGATTTTTAAGGATGATAAACTATTCATGCTAAATTTTATCATAAAATTTGTTCTAAAATGTTCATTACATTTTTATTCTATTATGTTTATTAAATTACTATAAAACTGTGATGAAGAAACTTCTGAGCAGTAGGATCTCCAATCGTTTCTTTTGGACTACATAAAGCATTCCAAAGTCCCCCGCTTTGAAAATGGTCCAAAACAATCTTGCAGTTAGTATAACAAGGAAAAAATTCCTTACAAATTAGGACTGTTAGCTTTAAAGGAGCACTTCTTTGTTTATTTGTATATTTTTTCTTTAATTCAGATGGCTGCCATATTGGTGAAGAGAGACTAAAACTGACTGCTTAGTTTCTAAGAGTGAAATGAGATGGAGGTGAGGTGATGGCATGAGAATGTATCCCTCAAACAAGAATCTTTTGCTGCAGCTGATGGGACATGAGAGTGAATTCTGTGTCAGAAATTGATATTTTGCAACGAGCCTGTTTTCCAAGGTAGGCCAATCTTGTGTCCCCACCCACAAAATGTAGCTACATTTGAATAGCCTCTGCATAGCCCAGGGACCTGTGGCCTGCCCTCCTTCCCCAACATGAGGTCAGAGAGCTTCCAAAGATAAGTGTGGGGTGTGATGAGCATGTTGATAATCATAAAATATGTTAATAATAACAATCATTCCTGATTTCTTTTTAAAAGTATTTTTGAAAGCCATTTTTAAAAAAGTGTGGACATCTGTAAATACAGGCAGTCCTCAACTTACGACCACAACTGAGCCCAAAATTTCTGTTGCTAAGTGAAACATTTCTTAATTGACCTTTCTTGCCACATTTGTTAAGTGAATCACTGCAGTTGTTAAGTTAAAAACACTGTTGTTAAGTGAATCTGGCTTCCTCATTGACTTTGCTTGTCGGCAGGTTGCAAAGGGTGATCATGTGATCCCGGGACACTGCAACCATCATAAATATAAGCCAATTGTCAAGCATCTGAATGTAAATCATATGACTATGTGGCTGCTACAATGGTCATAAGTGTAAAAAATGGTCATAAATCACTTTTTTCATTGCTGTTGTAACTTTGAATGGGGTTGTTGGAAGGGGTGGGTACTAACTTTCTACAGGGTCACTAAACAAACTGTTATAAGTCGAGGACTACCTGTAATAACATTCACCTTCTTCCCACGGGGGTACTGGCTAGGAACAGAAACTTTGGGGCTCCTGCAGATGTGGAAGAGGGATATCACTATGCACCCCAGCTAGATTTGTTAGTCATTAAAATTCTACTGTACAATTTGTGATTGTGTGTATGTGTGTGAGAGAGAGAGAAAGAGAGAGAGAGAAGGGGAGGGGAACACTGGAGTTTATTTATTTTATTTTATTAGATTTCTATACCGCCCTACTCCCGAAGGACTCAGGGCGGTGCACAGCCAAACAATAAAAACACATACATACAACATTTAAAAATAGAATAAAATCAAATTAAATAATTTTGGCCCCGACAAATTTAAAACCCCAAACTTTTAAAACCAATTTAAAATTGAATATATAAAATACTAAAAGATATTTAAAATTTTAAAAATCTTTTATAAAAGAGGGGGAAAATTAGGCCAGGCCGGCCTGGTGAAATAGTAAGGTCTTTAAGGCGCGGTGGAAGGTGCGCAGATCCGGGATCCTCCGTATCTCTGGGGGGAGCTCGTTCCAGATAGTAGGTGCCTCCACAGAGAAGGCTCTCCCCCTGGGGGCCGCCAGTCGGCATTGTTTGGCTGACGGCACCCGGAGGAGCCCCTCTCTATGGGAGCGTACTGGCTTGTGGGAGGCTATTGGTGGTAGTAGGCGGTCCCGCAAGTACCCAGGTCCTAAGCCATGGAGCGCTTTAAAGGTGGTGACCAGAACCTTGAAGCGCACCCGGAAGACCACCGGGAGCCAGTGCAGCTCGCACAGGAGCGGGAGGGGGAGTTACCCTAGAATTCCAACCGCCAAGAGATATACTAGACTACAGAATCCAGAAATCCCTAATAACACCCTCTACACCGCAGGATCACCCTACCGGCTGCTCCTTTCTCAAGGGGAGGGGCATCTTTTCGCACCTCGGTGGGGACTTGTGCACCAAGAGACTCTCGTCCCCTCCCCTCATTGTCAAAGAGAAAACCCAGAAAGACCCTTTGATTCCGGCTCCACCCCAGCCTTCAGGACCAGCTGAAAGTCACTGCAATTCCTGTGCGCAAAGTCCAGGCGGCACTCCACATGTCCGAGGAGTTCAAAGCAGGGAGAGGAAGGGTCAGGTCCTCCTGCCACACTTCCCTTCAAGGATTGAGATTTGCATCACACAATCCTCACACAGAGACTCCCACCCAAGGGGAAGTCTCCTCGTATCACACGCAGAACGCCCAGGAGAAGCTGATCACCTCAGCACTTTCAGAGGTCTAACAGAGCATGCACAAGAGAACATTGCCCATACTAATTCCTGTGGAGCGGGGGCAGCAGCGCTTCCTGCGTCTCTCCTCCGGCTTGCATGATAGGCTGCCGTGGCAGGCGGGGACCACCAGGTGGCTCCCTCTGCGGTCTGCAGAATCCTGGCAGCCTTCGTGTTTCAGAAGGGAACTGAGCATGCGGCCCTGTCTTTTGCCCACCTCCGGTTTTCTAGCTCCCCAGCCTAATGGAAAGGCACCAGGTCCCTTTGTGTGTCCCCCACCCCACTTCCCCGACTTTACCTCCAGCACCAAGAGGCCGTAGGAGATCCTGCAAGGAAGGGAAGGGCTGGGAGGAACAACTGCTTCCCTGAAATGCCAGATGAGCCGTTGTGCAGCATCCCGAGGGATTCCTCCAGTTGGCAGGCTACAAGGGGGAGAGGCTACTCGGAGTGAGTGGGGGTCTTTGCAAGGAGGCCGCACTCCAGGCAGGGTTTGCTCTCCCCTCCTAGCCACAATCTCAGCTAGTGCAGGAATTTCTTTCCTTTGAGGCTTCTTTTCCACTTGATCCAGTGATGCTGGGAAAGATTGCGTGCTCCTCATGAGCCCCAGGAAGGAGTCCTGTCTTTAGGATGTCTTCCCAGCATGCCAAGCAAGGGTGGGAGTGCCACGGTCCTCCCCCCTGGACAATCGGTGGCCTGGATGATTTCTCTGCAGGAAAGAAGCTGCTAGCAACATTGCTAGGAACTCCCTGGTAGAAGCCAGGAGTGAGAGGTTGAGGGATCCCTCATGAGAGTGAATGGGATTCAAAGATATCAAGTGTGTTTGGGTCTGTCTGGACTCCTGATGGCCTATCAGCTGGAAGGTGAGATGGCTGAGTCAATCCAGTCAAAGGCACATCCTGGATGGATCTTGTTGCACTCAGTAGTTTGAAAACTGATTCTAACCAAAAGGCCCTAGAAAGGTCCATTTCTGCCTGGTTTCAAGGAAGCATTGGGCAGATTCTCTCCATCCCCTTGGGGACCACAATTCAGACCTCCAAGAGAGATGCTTTCTTGGTCCTAAAGAGCCAGCCAGTTGGGACCAGATCTCAGGCAGTTGGGATACCCCTTCTCCACCAGAGACCCTGGAAGAAAAGCTAGTGTTACCCCAAAACAATGGTGATTAATCCTATGCACAGAACAGATGGGCAGGGGCGCAAATGTGTTGGCAATTATGCCGGGCATTTTCAGATCAGGATAAATCTGGAAAATTCCCCTTTTTTCAAAGGAAAGTCAAATTAACTTTCAGTATAGCAAGGAATGTGTTTGGCAGGATGCTAGTTACCTTATGCAGGAAGAGGGCAGCTGCATCCAACTGATTCCAACTCTCAAAACATCATTTAATCTTTTTCTAAAAAGATCCAAGATCAGTAGGATCCATTTTCTACCTACCTGCATGGGGATAAGAATTCAAATAGGTCAAGGGAATTCCTGATCTTACAACTGATCTTAAGAAAGAACTTTCCCCTTTGCAGATCCAAAGAGATTTCTTGGGGCAGCTTTTCAGCACCATGAAAAAGTGTAGAACACCAGTGGTGGGAAAAAACGCCAATCATTCTGGTTGGACCTTGTGGGAAATTCTAGTCAAGCATCAAGACCCAATAACCAGAGGGAAGGAGCCACATATTTTGGTCTATAACATCACCATTTCAAAGAGTTGGGCTAGCAAAAGGGGCCCTGGGAATGTAGCAGCCACCTCTACCATCATTGACATGAGTGACAACCCAGAAAAAAAACCCCAGAAACTCAGATGCTGGACTGGATAGTCCTGTAGCAGTTCCTGGCCATCCTATCCCTAGAGATGCAGAGCTGAATTTGAGAATGTGGAGTAGAGATCTGTTTCCACATGGTGTCCCTAGCAGAAGACTTCTTCCTGAGCCAGGAAGAGGACAAGGAGTTGAAGGTGAAAAAAATTTGAACAGGTTTTAATAGTTTATCAATTATTATTTTTAAAAATGCCTCTATAGTAGTTTTTTCTAAGAATACAACAAAAAGGTCTCTCCTAGGTAATCATTCCTTTGCTTTTCCCTGATAATTCTGTTCTTCCAGCTTGTTCATAGCTGGCAAAATGGCAACAAAGTGAGAATTCAGTCCTTATTGTGTGTTGTCCTCTAACTTCTCTTTTCTTTGCTTCCAGGTGAAGAGCCCGTAACAGAGGTGATCGTTCCAAGTCAAGAGGGAATCTGTATAGTCCCTCCCAACAGCCACACCGTTGGGGGCAATCTCCTTGGAGGATCTAACTCAGGTCACATCTGGGTTGGGTTGCCTGAATGCAGTGAGGTCCCAGGAATTCCCAGCTGCCTTCATTCATCATCTTCTGGTCAGCGGATTGGAACTCAAACTGTTCCAATCAAAGAGATTTATTCCCCTTCCCCTTCCCAATCTGCTGGGAATAAATACCTCATTAATTGGGATAAGCTTGATTTTGTTGTTGGACAGGAGATCCAACAATAAGATGGCAGTAGTGACACCTTTTTATTTAAGATACTGATGTGGATACCCATCTTATATGCAACATCACTGGGCGGGTCAGTGCATACAAATATAAAAACCAATAACATGATAATCACAAACCGTACACTGTACGGTACCAGCAAAACCATTCTCCCATCACACCTTCTGGACTCATCTCAAACTACCCCACACATTTCTAACATAATGCCTCTGAAAATATTTATGTGCTGTACTTCTACCATACCAAAGGAAGGCATGCCAACCTAATTGCAAATCATGTCCCTCTATTAATAGTAGCCGCCTATTTTTCAAATTTACTCATTCTTTTAACCATGTCAGGGTTGACGCCTGGTAATATAATTCCCAATCCAGAAGTCCAAAGCCCCCATTACATCTGAATTCCTGTAACATTTTCAATTTGATTCTCGGTTTTTTGACTTGCCAAATATATTTCAAAATCATTCTATTTAATTCATTGAAAAATTTCTAATTTTATCGGTATTGTTTGGAATAGGAAAAGTACTTGTTCATTTTAACAGTGGCTATTCTCCCTGTCATATTTAGTTGTAAATTCTTCCACCTTTCTAAGTCCAATTTAATTTGTGTTAATTTTGTATAATTGTCATCCTTGATTGTTACACACCTTGCTGTTAGGTAGATACCGAGCTATTTAACTTTTTTTTACTATCTGTAGGCCAATTTTCTCTGTCAGTTCCTCTTTTTGTTTATCTGTTATGTTCTTAACTAATACTTTGGTTTTCCCTTTGTTTATTTTCATCCCTGCCACCTCTCCATATTATCAATTCTCCTTATCAATTTGGGGCCAGTTTCAAGCGGTACTAAGTCGTTGGCAAATGCTTGTAATTTATATTTTTCCTTTTTAATTTCCATTCCTTTTATTTCTGGGTCTAATCTAATGTTTCTAGTTAAGACTTCTAGCATTAGGATGAATAGTAATGGAGATAGTGGACAGCCTTGTCTTGTTCCTTTTTTTATGTTAAAGCTTTCTGTTACATCTCCACTCACCATCACTTTAGCTTTTTGTTGGGTATAAATTGCCTTTATCACATTCATGAATTTTCCACCAAAATCCATACAATTTAATTGTTGCAACATAAATTGCCAATTTATGTTATCAAACGCTTTCTGAGCATCCAAGATTAGCGCTAATTGTTTTTCATTATGTGCTTCATAATACTCGTGTGTCCAAAATTATTCTCACATTATTCCTAATTTGCCTCTTCGGTAAAAATCCATTTTGATCAGGATGAATAAAATCAATTAAAAATCTTTTAAGCAATTATTAAAAATCTTTCAGCAATTATTGATGCAAAAATTTTATAATCTGCAAATAATAACGAAATTGGCCCATAATTTTTTATTTGTGTTATATCCGATTCTTCTTTTGGGATCAGGGTGATATAAGCCTCTGTCCACATCTCCGGTATTTTAGTTTACAGTAGGACTTCATTATAGATCTCTAACATTGACAAACTCAAACAGTCTTGTAACTCTTTATAAATTTCTATTGGTAGGCCATCTGGTCCTGGAGTTTTATTGGTTTTTTGTCTTTTAATTGCTTCCTTAAGTTCTGCCATTGATATTCTTTCATTTAGTATGTTCTTCACTGTTTCTGGAATTTTTGGTAAATTAGCTTTTTCTAAATAATTGTATTGTTTTTTCCTCTGGTATTTTTTCATGGTCGTATAGCGTCTTGTAGAAATCAAATATCTTTTTTCTTTTCTGTTTGGCAATATAGTGTAACTTCCTCACCCTGTAATTTTATTATCCATTTCTTTTCTTTTTCGTTCTTCAATCTATAGGCTAGCCACCTTCCCGGTTTATTAGCGTTTTCAAAAAAGTTTTGCTTTGCTCTTTTTATTTGTTGTGCCAATTCATCTTTTTCCATAATATTTAGTTAATGTTTAATCAGCACCATTTGATTTTTTAAGCCTATCTTGTGTGGTTCCTTTTGTAATTCAAGTTCTTTATATTTTTCTTCCAAAGCCTTTTGATCCTGTTTCTTTTTCTTACTTTTCTTCACTATATAAGTTATAGCTAGTCCTCTGATCACTGCTTTTGCAGTATCCCACACATTCTGTAGCGAGGTCTCTTCTTTTCTATTCTCTTTGAAAAAGAACCCCATTTCTCTTTCCATCATCTGTATGAATTCTTTGTCTTTTGTAATAGATTGGTTTAAAGTCCATCTTACTTTCCTCTTTTGTCCCTTCCAACTGATTTTGATTAGATTGTGGTCAGCCCATAAATTTGTTTCTATTTCAATCTCTTGCACATTCCCACTCAATTCCGAGGTCATCCAAACCATGTTTATTCTAGACCAAGATTGGTGTACATTAGAATAAAATGTATACTGTTTCTTCTCTGGGTTCATTTCTCTCCAAGTATCTTGTATCGACAGTTCTATCATTTTAGTAAGGGCTCTAGGTAGGATCCTTCTTATATTCTTATTTGTTTTACTACTTTTATAGTCCAGATTTGTGTTGACTATTGTGTTGAGATATACCATAATACAAATGCTTCATATTCTGCTTCAAAATATCTTTTTATGAAGGTTTTTTTTTTTTTTTTGTAGAATTCCTCTTGTCCTGAGTTTGGGGTGTAGATAGCAACCAGAAGAATCCATTTTTGATTTAAAATCACCTCCGACATCAGAATTCTCCCTTCTTCATCTTGAAAAACCTGTTTGGCATTTATTGGCTCTCTAACATAAAATACCATCCCTCTTTTTTTTCTGTTGTGCTAGTGAGTAAAATAGATTTCCCAGTTTAGAATATTCCAACAGTTTATAGTTGTTTTTCTTAATATGTACTTCTTGAAGTGCAATTATGCCCAGTATTAATGTTTGTAGTTTTGAAAATATTTTCTTCCTTTTTGTGGGAGAGTTCAGCCCATTAATATTGACTTATAGCATCTTTACTAAAAGCATCTTTACTACTTCTTGCATCATTTTACTTATATCTAGGTCTTATAGTCCTGGTTGCTCTTACTTCTCTGGGTGCTTTTACTATTGCTCCTTCTCGTTCTGAACCTTCTTTTTTTCCCCTTTTCACTCTGATCTTGCTGTGGATATTTTCCTTCTGCCGTTAATAGTTCTTGTCCCTTATGTGTTATTTCACCTCTTATTTTCTGTTCCTCTTCTGTGTTGAAAAGATTATCATAAAAATCTGTTGCCTTATCACGTGAGTCCAATTTGTATTTTTTTCCCTGCCAGGTCATCTTGATTCCAGTAACACTAGAAGCAGCAGAAATGAGAGACAAGTCTGTTCCAAGATGGGATAGGATGGGAGGTTTCAGGCCCTTCCCCATGGAGGTGATTTAAGACTATCTCAAGCTACTCATTGACATATTGCATGATTTCTTCAGGACATTTTCTTTGGATACTTACAGCCATTCTTTCTGGCATCTTCTCTTCTGAAGTTTTTCAGATATGGTTGTAGCCATGCTGGCATATCTGTTTTGGATGCAGTTGCTTTCTGGAACTTGCTAAAGATGTTTGAAGCCATCCATCCACCCATAAGTTTCTTTCAGAGCAAGCAGGTTCTACCCAAATCACTCTCTCCTTCCTCTTTACCATGCTTGTTTTTGATTCCTTAGAGTATTTGAGATCCTGGATGCCCTTAATAGATGCTTCAGGACATTCCCGAGTACCTAGATGGGGTGCTTCAGGTCCTTCCTCTTTGAAGCTATTTACAAATATTTCAAGCCATTTTTGGCATCTTGCTTGTATGGTTTCAGGACCTTTTCCAAGTTTTTCAGGGATCGTTGAAGCCATTTTTCCAGATGCGGTATGGGTTCTTCAGAAAATAAAAAGCTTTCTAAGGATCCTTGAAGCCATTGTAAAGTGTTTTCCACGGGTCCTTCGGAACATTGCTTCTTGAGGTTTGCTATTGATTTTTCAAACCATCTCTTCCTCAGAGTTCTTTTAATCTCTACCGCGGACTTCTGTAGATCCTGAATGCCTTTAGTAGAAGCTCCAAGCCATTCCTAAGCATCTAGGTGTTCTTCCCCCTCAAGATTCTTTATAGATATTTCAAGCCATTTTTTGGCATCTTGTTTAGATACTTCAGGACCTTCTTCTTGCAGATTTTTCAAGGATTGTCGAAGCCATTTTTCAAGAACTGGTCTAGGTTCTTCAGAAAGTGACAGGCTTTCTTTTTTAAAATTTTTTTTTTATTTAATTAAAAACAAACTGCCAAAAAGAAAAAAACAAACAAACAAATACAATTATAACAATATACAACATCAACAAAATATACATTTAAATCAAGTCTTACGACTTGAGCCTTGAGAAAAATAGAATGTTACATCGGTATTCTATATTTATCTGTATTTCTACGTCTTTCATTATATAACAATATTTCAAATTTATTTCTTAATTTATTGTTTCCTTAGTTGGTATTCCCTTTCTGTCTTGCTAATCTATCTCATTATTATTATTATTTTTATATTGTATGGTCTTATTTTTTATTTTGTTTTCCTTTTCTCCAACCAGTTATACCATCACTGCCAAACCAGGTAGTAATCCGTATCTTCTTTTTCTTGTATTTCTTTGGCAAGCCTGTCCATTTCTGCACATTCCATTACTTTTAATATTATTTTATCCTCCGATGGCGTGTCTTCTAATTTCCAAGTTTGAGCGAATGTGATTCTTGCTGCTGTCAAAATATTTATTTTATTTTATTTATTTTATTAAATTTCTATACCGCCCTTCTCCCGAAGGACTCAGGGCGGTGAACAGCCAGAAGATAAAACACAGGAAATACAAAATCTAAAATAAATTAAAACAAATTAAATAATATAGGCTGAATTTTAAAATACCCCATAATTAAACAGATTAAAATTTATGTTTGAAATTTAAATTTAAAAGAGGAGATAATTTAGGCCAGGCCAGCTTGATGAAATAAGCGCGCGACGGAAGGTGCGAAGATCCGGGATCCTCCGTATCTCCGGGGGGAGCTCGTTCCAGATCGTAGGTGCCCCCACAGAGAAGGCTCTCCCCTGGGGGCCGCCAGTCGACATTGTTTGGCCGACGGCACCCAGAGGAGCCCCTCTCTATGGGAGCGTACTGGCCGGTGGGAGGCTATTGGTGGTAGTAGGCGGTCCCGTAGATAACCAGGTCCTGAGCCATGGAGCGCTTTAAAGGTGGTAACCAAAATCTTGAAGCACATTCGGAAGACCACCGGGAGCCAGTGCAGCTCGCGCAGGAGAGGTGTTACATGGGAGCTCCATGTTGCTCCCATAACCATCCGTGCAGCCGCACTCTGCGCCAGTTGGAGCCTCCAAGTGCACCTCAAGGGGAGCCCCACGTAGAGAGCATTACAATAGTCCAGATGAGAGGTGACGAGGGCATGAGTGACTGCGTAGGAAGTCCCGATCTAGAAAGGGACGCAACTGGCGGATCAGGCGAACCTGATGAAAAATCCTCCCGGTCCCGGCCGTCAAGTGCTCTTCTAAAGACAGCTGTGAATCCAGGAGGACGCCCAAGTTGCGAGCCCTTTCCGTGGGGGCCAATGATTCACCCCCAATAGTCAGCGATGGCACCAGCTGACTATATCGGGACATCGGAAACCACAGCCACTCAGTCTTGGATGGGTTGAGCCTGAGCCTGTTCCTCCCCATCCAGATCCGTACGGCCTCCAGGCACCGGGACATCACTTCAAGGGCATCTTTGGGGTGGTCCGGGGTGGAGATGTACAGCTGGGTGTCGTCAGCGTACTGATGGTACTTCACCCCGAAACCACAGATGATCTCGCCCAGCGGCTTTACATAAATGTTGAACAAAAGGCAAGAGAACCAATCCCTGCGGCACCCCACATATGAGGGGCCTCGGGGTCGACCTCTGCTCCCTTGTCAACACAGACTGCGACCGGTCGGAGAGAAACGAGGAGAACCACCGTAATACGGTGCCTCCCACCCCCAACTCTTCCAACCGGTGCAGCATGATACCATGGATGATGGTATCAAAAGCCGCTGAGAGATCTAACAGGACCAAGACAGAGGAGCAACCCCTGTCCCAAGCCCTCCAGAGATCATCAACCAACGCGACCAATGCCGTTTAAAT
This sequence comes from Arizona elegans, assembly GCA_022577455.1. Classification (NCBI taxonomy): domain Eukaryota; kingdom Metazoa; phylum Chordata; class Lepidosauria; order Squamata; family Colubridae; genus Arizona; species Arizona elegans. The sequence goes on along the minus strand of JAKOOJ010000002.1, from coordinate 102,551,686 downwards.
ATGAACTATCAAATATTGTATTTCTTTTTCATAGTGATTTGTTAATATTCCTAATAGGTATGTTTCTGGTTTCAATGGAACTCTCTTGGTAGTGATTTCTTCTAATTGTTTTTGGATCATTTTCCAAAAATTTTTTGCTTTTTGGCATGACCACCACATATGATAGTATGACCCTTTTTGTGATCTGCATTTCCAATAATCTTGTGAAGTATTAGGGAACATCTTTGCCAGGCGTGCGGGTGGGAGGTGCCACCTATAGAACATTTTATAGGTGTTCTCCTTATAGGGTACAGACATTGTCAATTTGGTATTTACTTTCCATATTTTTTTCCCATTTGTCAAGTTCAATATTATATCCAAAATTTTTCGCCCATGTAATCATATTCTCTTTCACCACTTCTTCTTCCAATTTATATTTTAGTAAATAGTTACAAATTTTGGTTATTAATTTATCATCTATTCCCAATAGAATTCTGTCCAATTCATTCGGCTCTTTTTGGATTCCAAATTTTTTCCTGTCCATCTTATATCTTGATTTTATTTGTAAATACGGCCACCAATCAATGTCTGTACCCTGTTCTTTCAATTTTTCTCTTGTCTTCAATTCTCCTTCACTGTTCAAAAGTTCATTGTATGTTCTCATCTTGTCTATGTCCATTGCATTTGGATATATTTGAGCTTCCATAGTTGACAGCCACCTTGGAATTTTGTCAGAATGATTTTTCCTAATTTCTGTCCAAGTCTTTGAAAGTGTCTCTCTAATGATATGTCTTCTAAAATATTCGTGTTGTCTAGGTTTCTCCTCCCACAAAAATGCATGCCATCCTTTCAGCAAATTGAATCCCTCTAATGTCAACATGCGTTTGTTTTTTAGTTCTATCCAGTCCTTTATCCATGTAAGTGATGCTGCTTTATAATAAGTTTGCCAGTCTGGTAATCCTAAACCACACTTCTCTCTGGTATCTTGGAGATGTTTCAATTTGATTCTTGCCCTTTTTCCTTGCCAAATGTATTTTGATATCATTTTATTGAAATCTTTGAAATAGCTTCTTCCTGGGTTTATTGGTATTACTTGAAATAGATACAATATTCTTGGTAAGATGTTCATTTTAATGGAGGCAATTTTACCTAAAAATTGATAGTCGTAGTTTACTCCATATTTCTAGGTCTTTTTGTATTTGTTTAGCCAATTTATTGTAATTATCTTCTTTGAGTGTTGATACTTTGTTGGTGAGCCAAATTCCTAAATACTTTACTGTTGTTATCAAACGCCTTTTGTGTGTCTAAGAAAATTAATGCCATTTGTTCGTCTGGTTTTTGTTCATAATATTTGAGAACATTGATTATCGTTCTTGTATTATTTTTGATTTGTCTTTTTGGGATGAATCCGTTTTGATCTGGGTGAATGTAATCACTAATAATATTTTTCAATCTCTGTGAAATAATTAGAGTAAATAATTTGTAGTCCACATTCAAGAGTGATATTGGTCTATAGTTTTTAATTTGAGTAAGGTCCGAGTCTTCTTTTGGTATAAGTGTAATAGTTGTCTCTGTCCATGATTGAGGGATTTTGGCTTCTAGGAGCGCTTCTTAAAGACCTGTAATAAGATATTATCTATTGACTGATGACCAATTCTATAAAATTCCAATGGTATACCATCCGGACCTGGTGTTTTATCGTTTTTCTGTCTTTTTCTTGCCTCCATTAATTTGAACATCAAAATCGGTCTATTCAATAATTCTTTTTGGGTTTCATTTAGTTCTTGAATATTGATTTTACTTAAGTAGTCTTTAACATCTTCTCGAATTTCTTCTTGTGTGTACAGATTTTGTTTTGTTTGCGTGTTCAAATTGATTTTGTTTTACCATTTTAATTTTCCTTGCTATTTCTATTGTTGTAGCTAGATTTATTTTATGTCTTGTAAGATTTATTTTTTCTTTAACCATTTTACTGTGAGGTTCTTTCTGTAATTTTGTTTCTTATTTTCCAAGTTCTGTCAATAGATTATCTTTCTTTTGCTGTTTGTCTCTGTTTTTTTTTTTATAGGAAATTGTTAAACCTCTTATATAAGCTTTGGTGGTGTCCCATAGATTTTGAAGTGATGTTTGTTCTCTCGTATTTATTTGGAAAAATATGTTCATTTCTTTCTTAATCATTTCCGTACAATATTTATCTTTTATAATCTCTTTGTCCATCATCCATCTTTTTTGTTTATGGTGACCTTCCCATATTACTATTATTGGGTTATGGTCCGCCCATACATTTGGTGCAATTTCAATTTCTTCTTTGTCCTTCCTGTGGTCATCCAGGCCATATCTATCCTGGACCATGATTGATGGGGGTTCGAATAGAATGTGTATTGTTTCTTGGTCTTGTTCATTTCTCTCCATACATCCTGTAGTTGTAGTTCCTGGGCCATGTCTTTAAAAGTATCTGGGAGTGTCTTTTTCCTAAATTTATTCTTTTGTAATAAATTTATACTTTGGTAATCGTTTTCTGTATCTGCAATCGCATTGTAGTCCTCTATAATGCATATATTTTCATAGTCTAAATCTTTAATTATGTTATGTATTTTTTTTAAAATATTCTTTTTGATTTCTGTTTGGTGCATAAATTGATATTAATAATATATTTTTAGTTTCCATCTTGATATCAATCATCAAAATCCTGCCTTCTTCGTCTGTATAAATTTGTTTGGCTTGTATATGGTTTTGATATATACTGCAATTCCTCTTTTTTTTTTTTTTTGTTCTGTTAATGAGGTATTTTCTAATAACTTTTGGTGTTGTCTTTTGATATGAACTTCTTGTAGATTTATGATATCCATGTTTAGTTTTTGTAGTTTCTTAAATGTATATGATCTTTTAGTTGGTAAGTTTAATCCATTTATGTTGATGGAGATCAACCTTATTTCTTGTTCCATTCTTCTTCCTTATCTGTTTATTTTATTTTTTATTTTATTTTATTTTATTTTATTTTATTTAATTTAATTTATATACCGCCCTACTCACGAAGGACTCAGGACGGTGAACAGCCACAAGATAAAAATACATCATACAAAAGTTAAAAAACCATTTAAAAGAACATTAAATAATTTTGGCCCAAAAAACGAATTTAAAAACACCCAATTTGTATAAAACTTAAAAGCAAATTAAAAGGGAGAGTCAAGCCAGACCAGCCTGCTGGAATAAAAATGTTTTGAGGACGTGGCGGAAAGTGCGTAAATCTGGGATCCTCCGTATCACGGGGGAGCTCATTCCAGATGGCAGTTGGTGGCACAACTCTGTTCTCCTCGGGCCACGTATGCCAACGCCCCCTCGTTTGGGAGCGTCTTTCCAGGGCTGGAGGGAAAGACGATGGACTGATGAGGATGAAGGGGATTGGGGGTATCCTGCCTCCTCCGGTCCTAGTACTATGGATATGCTGCGTGAGCGTTTCGGGGAATCTGGATTTTGTGACGCCCCATCCTGGCAGCCCTGGGTTGCAGGGCTGGAGCCTCCAGGTTCTTCTTGGCAGGATACAGGGGTGACCGCTTCGGAGACCCAATTCCGGCTCACAAGTCCTAAATTGAGGATGGAGCGGACCTCTATACAATCCATGGATCAACCCCCTCCAGAACAAGACCAAGGTGCCTCGTCAGGAGACCCTGGAGCCAGTCCTGAGCCCCAACCAACGCAACCGGCAGGGGGCTTACCTGTTGGGGGTCGCGGGGCGGTGAGGGACCGACCTAGGCAGGACAGGAGATCGACTGGCGCAGCGAGGACCCCAGGTCCCATGCCTTGGCCTCCGGGGCCCCCGCCGGGGTTGTGGGTCCCTCAGGCCATTTGGGGACCACCTGCCCTGCAGACCTCCTTTGACGGAAGACCTGAACGAGTGGCTCTTTTCTTAAGCCAGGTGATAAGCCATATGGACCAATATGGACAGTGGTATCCGTCCCAGTGGGCTATGGTGGTTGCTGTTACGGGGGTCCTGATGGGAGAAGAGGCTGAATGGGTGGCAGGCCTCCATGCTAAACATGCAAGAGAACTGGTGGACATGGGACGATTTCTAGAGGCTCTGCGTGCCAGATTTGAAGACGAAACAAGCACCCAGGTTGCAGAGGGGGATTTGTTTGCGCTTAAGCAACGAGGCGTACCAGCCAAGGAATATGTACAGGAGTTCCGAAAGATTGCGGCTCGGTTGGTGGGGTGGCCGGAGCGTCTTCTGGTGCACCAATTCCATAAAGGACTAGACCGTGATTTATGGCAAGCCTGCGTGTACCGGGGCTTGCCCCCCAAGTTGAGCGTGTGATACAAGGCAGCCATCGAATTGGACGTCGGTCTCCGAGAATTCCGTGTACGGGGTAAAGGGGTTTCAAGTCAAGTAAAACGACCAGCAGAACATACACAAACACCCAAGGAGACTAAACCGAATGCTGGCTCCGGCTTGGGAGAAAGGATCCAGCGGCCGGTGTTTTGTTGCTTTAGATGTAATCGCCTCGGTCATCGAGCAGCCGACTGTCCTCATCCTATGCCATGCAGCTCGGACCAGAACCCCCCTCCTAGAGCTGTGTTGAGAGGCAGAGGCCGACCAACATCCGAACGGTCGCAAATGACTCGAACATCCTGTACAGAGAGGGATCCCCTAGCTACAGATACTAAGAAAGTGATGGCGGAAAAATTCCCAATTGTGGCTGGGGATAGTGATGACGATGAGGACCCACACGACCCGATGGTGAGTGACCCCATCCGACCTTTCGTGGTACCAGTCGTACTTCGAAACCCACGGGCAACCACTGGACGCCGATATGAGGCATTGATTGATTCAGGGTGTACTCGTTGCTTAATTCGTAGGGCAATAGTTGACGAACTTGGGCTGCGGGTTGTGCCGTTGAGAACCCCCATTACCTTTGAACAAATGAATGGTTCATTGCTGGGAGGGGCACCAGTGACTCATATAACAGAAAAGGTGCACCTCGATATTGGGGAGCACACCGAAACTATTCGGTTTATTATAGTGGATAAAATGTTAGAACCAGTGATTTTAGGATTGGCATGGTTGGACAAGTGGGCTCCTACGATATGGTGGGAAGGGGGTTTTTGCAAACTCCGATTACCGTTAGGACCTCCTCCTTCTAATGAGGAAAAGGAGCCAGCAGGGGGAACAGAAGCAGGGATTCCACCATCAGACACGACGTATCCCAATGTGTATAGGGATCTCGCCAGGGTCTTTAGTGAGGAGGAATGTGAGACCCTGCCCCCTCACCGGCCTACGGATTGCAGTATTGAGTTAATACCCGGGGCTAAGCTACCCAAGCCCCAGATGTATTCAATGACACAACCCGAACTAAAGGAATTAAGAAAATATATAGACAAGAACTTGGCCCGAGGTTTTATTACACCTAGTCGATCAAAGATGGCCGCCCCTGTCCTGTTTCTGGGAAGGAAGACGGGGGTTTACGCTTATGCATTGACTTCAGGGGTCTCAATGCAGTGTGTATGGAGCCCCTCTATCCACTTCCCTTAATGAAGGACCTGTTAGCTGCCCTGGCCATCGGTCGTATCTTTACAAAACTCGACCTACGCGAAGCAAATTATAGGATACGAATCAAACCAGGGGATGAGTGGAAAACAACATTCAATTGTTCCTTAGGAAGCTATCAGGTCCAGGTAGATGCTAGCGACGTGGCTGTAGGAGCAGTACTCCTACAAAGAACACAGCAGGGAGGGTTACAACCTTGTGCCTATACATCTAAAAAGTTAACCACAACAGAGCGGGCATGGGCGATCTGGGAAAAAGAGGCATTTGCGGTCCGTTGGGCGTTGATGACATGGCAACATCTCTTAGAGGGGGCATCTCATCCTTTTGAGGTATGGACGGACCACAAAAACTTAGAAGCTTTACAAACGCCCAGGCGACTATCTCCCAAACAGATAAGGTGGGCACAATATTTCCAACGTTTCTCTTTCCTGTTGCGGTATGTTCCTGCTGGGAAAAACTTCCTGGCTGATGCGCTGTCCCGGATGGCACAGTATAATAGCAAGCGAGAGGAAGTGATAGAACCTCTAATTGCACCTTCCCAAACCCTATTAAGATTTACGGAAGTAGATGGTCACTTACGTACTGAGTTCAAAACAGCTTTACAACAGGATCAATGGGTAATCCAAAACCCCTCTATGGTTAGTTATAATGATGGAATAGCGTGGAGGGAGAGTAGAATATATGTTCCGGAACGTTTACGGAACGTGGTGTTATGCAGGTGCCATGATGCTAAATCAGCAGGCCATTTTGGGTATTTAAAAACTCTACATCTGGTGAGGAGGTAATTCTGGTGGCCACGAATGCGTAAGGACATAGAAACATACGTAAAGGGTTGCACAACCTGTGCAACCGCCAAACCTTGGTCTGGACGACCGTTAGGATTGTTACAGACAGTCGCGAACCCTAGCAGGCCTTGGGAGGAGATCGCTATGTCAATCTCCTCCCTAGCCATGGCCACACTGTGATTTGGACAGTGGTAGATCTGTTTTTGAAACTGGCCCATTTTGTGCCATGTAAAGGCATACCATCTGCTCGACAATTAACCGAACTCTTTTTGCAACATATCTATCGTCTCCATGGAGCACCTAAGAGGATTATATCCGACCGTGGTGTTCAATTTACCTCGAAGTTTTGGAAACGATTTGTCCGTTTAATTGGGTCCTCTCAAGGGTTAAGTTCAGCATTCCACCCGAGCACTAACAGGGCAGCTGAACGGGCCAATGCCATGGTCGAAAGATATATCAGGTGCTATGTTTCCTACCAGCAGACGAATTGGTCAGATCTCCTGCCTTTCGCCGAAGTGGCATATAACAACATACCACACCGCAGTACCGGGCTCTCCCCATTCCAGGTAATATACGGCCAGGAGTTTTCAGCCATTCCAGAATTAGATCCCCCTATGACAGATGGTAACACGCCATGTGGTTGGGCCGATAAAATTAGCCATGTATGGCCAAGTGTAAAAACAGCATTACAAAAGGCAGCAGACGAGTACAAAAAATATGCAGACAAGAAAAGGGCTGATCCAAAACCATTCTGGATAGGAGACAAAGTATACTTGTCTACAAAATACCTTAAACTCCGACTACCCAGTAGAAAATTAGGGCCCAAATATATAGGACCATTTCACATAACACAAGTCATCAATCCCGTAACCGTAGCTCTTAAACTCCCCCCTCTCTTCCGTAGGATACATCCCGTGTTCCATAGCAGTTTGTTGAAACTGGTGACGATAGAAAGGCCAGGTACCTCGACTACTCCACCGGGTCCCCTGCATACCGACCAATATGAGATAGACCGAATATTGGACTCCAGGGTTCGTAGGGGGATATTATAATATCTTGTGCGGTGGAAAGGATACCCTGTAACACAGGCCTCGTGGGTGGCAGCATCCGACGTTCACGCTGCCCGATTGATACAACGGTTCCATCGGACATACCCAGATAAACCTAATGCAGGATCGTAACAGTGACTAACATTTGTATGCTTTCTATTTATAGGTGAGCTCCTGGTAGGGGGGGGGCGCCTGTCGAGCCCTACCGGAGCTCGCCATCGATGGGGGGTATGGGAGACGAGGAACGGAGATAAGCAGCCACAGCGAACACACAATCAGTTCCTGGATAGTGGCGTTTATGACGACGAATGATGACGTTGTCGGGATCTCCGAATCTGCTGTCCCCGCGGCTCTGGCGCTCGCAGCTGTTACTGTTAAGGGGGAGGGGGTGCCTGATAGATAATCACCGGATGTATGTGTAAGGGGCTGAGTTTTTGCTCTGGCGCTCGCAGCTGTTACTGTTAAGGGGGAGGGTGTGCTTGATGGATAATCACCGGATGTATGTTTAAGGGGCTGAGTTTTTGTTAAATAGCGCTGTGGTGTGATTACACCCAGCGCTGACTTTGAACCAAAACACCGACTTGTACTTTACTTTTGATTGCGAGCTTACCATTGCCAAAGTAAACCCTGATTCTCTCTGTGTTACTGGTGGTTATGTACTATCACAGTTCTGAATGAACGACAAGCCGAGACTTGGTCCTAAGCCATGGAGCGCTCTAAAGGTGGTAACCAAAACCTTGAAACGCACCCGGAAGACCACCGGGAGCCAGTGCAGCTCATGCAGCAGAGGAGTCACATGGGAGCGCCACATAGCTCCCATAACCACTCGCGCAGCCGCATTCTGGACCAGCTGGAGTCTCCGGGTGCCCTTCAAGGGGAGCCCCATGTAGAGAGCATTACAGTAGTCCAGGCGTGAGGTGACGAGGGCATGAGTGACCATACGTAACGAGTCCCGATCCAGAAAGGGTCACAACTGGCGAATCAGGCGGACCTGATAAAAAGTCCTCCTGGCCACAGCTGTCAAATGCTCTTCTAAAGACAGCCGTGAGTCCATGAGTACACCCAAGTTGCGAGCCCTATCCGTGGGGGCCAACGACTCGCCCCCAATAGTCAGTGATGGCACCAACTGACTATATCGGGACGTCGGAAACCACAACCACTCGGTCTTGGATGATTTGAGTCTGAGTCTGTTTTTCCCCATCCAGATCCACACAGCTTCCAGGCACTGGGACATCACTTCAAGGGCATCATTGGGGTGATCTGGGGTGGAGATGTACAGCTGAGTGTCATCAACGTACTAGTGGTACTTCACCCCGAAACCACGGATGATCTCGCTCAGCGGCTTCACATAAATGTTGAACAGAAGGGGCGAGAGGACTGATCCTTGTGGTACCCCACATTCAAGGGGCCTCGGGGTCGACCTCTGCGCCCCTGTCAACACAGACTGCGACCGGTTGGAGAGAAAGGAGGAGAACCACCACAACACGGTGCCTCCCACCCCCAACCCTTCCAACCGGTGCAGCATGATACCATGGTCAATGGTATCAAAAACCGCTGAGAGTTCTAACAGGACCAGGACAGAGGATCAGCCCCTGTCCCGAGCCCTCCAGAGATCATCAACCAATGTGACCAATGCAGTTTCCGTACTGTACCCAGGCCTGAAGCCCGACTGCAACGGATCTAGATAAGCCAATTCATCCAGGCACTGAGGCAGCTGTCGCGCGACCACACTCTCAACAACCTTCGCAACAAAGAGAAGTTTGGAGACTGGACTATAATTAGCCAACACTGCCAGGTCCAGGGAGGGCTTCTTGAGGAGAGTCCTCACCACCGCCTCTTTCAAGGCGGCGGGGAAAACACCCTCACTCAAAGAAGCATTTATAATCTCCTGGAGCCAGCCTCGTGTAACCTCCCGAGAGGCCAGCACCAACCAGGAGGGACATGGGTCCAATAAACATGTGGCTGCACTCAGTCTGCCCAGTATCCTGTCCACGCCTTCGGGAGTCACAGGATCAAACTCTTCCCAAATAATGTTCCCAAGACCTGCCTCCGTCATCCCTCCTGGATCTACCCAGTCAGAGTCTAGATGTTCCCGAATCTGAGCGATTTTGTCATACAGATATTGTACAAAATCCTCAGCCCTACCCTCCCGCCCCCCTGGTGGAGCAGGGAGTGGGTCACCCTAAACAGGGCGGCTGGGCGATTATCTGATTATCTGATGATGCAATAAGAGCGGAAAAATAATTACTCTTCTCCGCTTTTATCGCCACTAGGTAAGTCTTAATATGAGACCTTACCAGTGCTCAGTCGGATTCAGAACGACTAGCCCTCCAACTGCTCTCTAGGTGTCTTTTCCGGCGCTTCATCTCCCTCAGCTCCTCGGTGAACCAAGGAGCCAGGTGAGACCGGCGCCGGGTCAGAGGCCACAAAGACACGACCCGGTCCAAAGCTCCAGCAGCCGCCCTATCCCAGGCGGCCACTAGGTCTTCAGCGGAGCCGTGTGCCAGAGCCTCAGGAAGTGGCCCAAGCTCCATCTGGAACCTATCTGGATCCATCAGGTGCCTGGGGCGGAACCACCTCATTGGTTCCGCATCCCTGCGGCGGGGTGTGGTGGTTCGAAGGTCTAAGCGAAGGAGGGAGTGATCTGACCATGACAAGGACTCAATCGCTATATCTCCTATCTCAAGATCACTCAACCACTGGCTAGAGACAAAAACCAGGTCCAGCGTGTTTCCCCCCGTGTGAGTAGGGCCATGAATTAACTGGGTCAGGTCCATGGCCGTTGTCAGGTTTCGGTGTTATCTCAAATAAAGTTCATTCTCAAACGTAAAGTATTTGATGAATCTTTTATTTTATTTAAGAATCAACTACGTCATTCCTGAACTCATGTGCAGCCAGAACAGGCACCCCCCTCCACACTCCTCCCTTTCCGCTCCTTATTCCTCAATGTCTCATTGGCCATCGTCCAGATCCATCTCTTCGTCCCAAGCACTTTGTAGTCATAGGAATTCTCCCCCTCCCTCCATCACCTAGGTAACTTTATCTGCCAGGGAGAAGGAAACTAGGTGAAAGTTCATCCCAGCATTATAGCAAGTCTTCTGTCTCTCTCATTCATGTCAGCGCTGGGGTAAATCATAAGTTGGAACGCTTACAGCCATCATGGAAGCCATGAACTTCCGGGCCACCTCAGATGCCTCGCCGACGGATGGCAGGTTAAAATCTCCCATGACCATAAGCCTGGGGGTATCAACCGCCACCGTGGCTATAAATATATATAAATATGGCCTGTTTGTTGTCCTGAGTCTTCTTGTGTTCCTTGTTATGATTAGTGTTTTTCCCCTTGCTCCTTCTCTTTCCATCTTCTCCCTTTCAATTCATCTTCTTTCTTCTTGCTCTCTTTCCATTTCCCCTGCGGCATGTTCCTGATTTTTATTTTCTGATTCCTGTCTGGTTTCCTGCTCCTCTTCTAATATGAAATAGTGATCGAAAAATTCTTGGGCTTTCTCTACCGTATCAATTTTATGTTTCTTGTCTTCGCAGGATACCAGGATCCCTTCTGGCATCAACCATCGAAACATTATTTTATGTTTATTCAATTGTGTTGTTAGGAAATTATAGTTCTTCCTTTGTTCTCATACACATCTCGGGATCTGTTTTAGGGTTATTATTTCCTTCCCCTTATAACTGTTTCTTCTCTCATTAATTTATAGTTCTCTTTCTTCACTGTTTTACGCGCAAATCTAATGTGGATCTCTTTGGGTAGTTTATTCCTGCGGGCGTAGTTTGCATGGACTCTGTAAATTTCATCTATTTCCCTGCTGATTTCTTCTTTCTCCTTCTGGGTGGCTTCAGCTAATATTCCTGTCATCAAATCTCTTAAGTCGTCTTCTCTATTTTCCACAATATTTTGAAACCGTAGGTAAAAGGAAGCTTTCTCCATTTCTAAATATGTGATCGAATCTTCCAATTCTTTATTTAATGTTGCTTGGTTTTGTTCCATATTGTCGATTTTTTTCTCTGCTTGGTCCATTTTTACTTCCATATTCTGAATTCATTGTTCGTTCTTTGCAATATTTTGTTGTATTTTCTCAATTTTGTCATCCATTTTTTTAATATTGTCATTTATTTCTCCTACATCTAATTTCAATTCTTCATGATTCCTCCTCGTTTCCTCATGATTATTTGCTGTCGATTCTTATGTTTTACTCATCCCCTCTTGAATCATGGCTAAAACCGATTGGATGTTTTGTTTATTAAATGCAGGGGAGGCTTTTTCTTTATCTGAGGATAGCATTACATCAATTGTTTTTTGTTGTGCTGGTGAGGATATTATAGCTGTCTGGTTTGATATTAATTTTTTACTTGTCTTAGTTGTTGATGCACCTGTTGTTGTCATCTTTATTTTTTGTTTTACGATTTCCCAAATTCTCATACAATGTTTATCTTATAATATCGATGTATTTTTATTTCTATGTTAGTATTAGATTTATCCGATGTGTATAACTAAGGAAAGAGGTCCGTATATGAAATATCTTATTTGTTTTCTTACTTTTCTATTGTGTGGTCACTGGTCTGAGTATTTCTAATAGTTTCACTTTAAAATATCATTATATAAGGGTTAGGTAAGTCGGTTGAGGAGCAGGGAGAAAATATAATAGTTCAGCAATTCATTATTCTTATTTTTATTTACTGTAATATATATAAAATATTAAATTAATAAATAACACTTTACTAGAACACTAGTTCTAAACAATCAGTTATCAATAATTACTGTGTACCTTCTAAGATCGTTGGCCAGATTAGTTTAAGATTACTATGTCTGGGTACTATCTGTATACCAGACAAATAATTAAATATATTAATAAATATATATAAAGATAATCAAGGTAATATCAATTAATCAATATATCTCTATAGAAATCTATATAGTTACAGAAAAAGAAAAAACAGGAAAAAATTAAAATAATCAGTATAGTTAATATGCAATATAATAGTTCTAATTATTAAACAATATTAATACCAAAAGTCTATAGTTAACTATCTAAAAGGATATAGTACTTATTACCAGTTTTGTATCAGTAATTCAATATCTAAGTTTACTTATAAATATATGCAATATGTAATAATTCTTAATTATTGTGTTGATTACTTAGTCAAAATTAATTAAGTTAATTAAGATCTGAATTTAGATATATAAGGTAAAGGAATATAGCTAATTACATATATTGTTGAATGTATAATAGGTTAGGTTTGTCCACTATATATAATAATCTAGAATATAAATATCAGTTTTTACTTAATTAAACAAGTTTAAACAGTTAGATTTTATTTCCATGGTTATTCTTCTTCGATCCGCCTTCTATCACTCCAATTTTTTTTTTTTTACTTATTCACAATGTTAGTTCAAGTTTCTGGCTGTCCCACAATTAAAGTAACTTGTTTCAAATGCCCCAATCTCTTCCGCTTTTTTTTTTTATTGAAAAAGTTTTTCAAATACAAATTTTCCCCCCTTTCCCCCCCCCTTCCCTCCCTAACCCTCCCTTACCCTCCCCTCCCCCCCTGGCTTCTCCAGTATGAAATCCAAATCGAAATCACATTATATAATACCTTACCACCCATTTACACCATCCCCTATGTACTATATATTTCTTTCTAACATTCTATCATTGCATCCCCTGTATGCTATACATTTCTAGACAATATCCAGCTATGAAACTATCTAGTAGATCCTGGTTTAATATTTATTCTATTCATAATCTATCCATTTCTTCCCCCCATACATAGATCTCTTAATTCCAATCTTTTAAATATGCTGGTTTCTTCACCATTTCTGCAAAACTAACCATCTTTATAGTCTATTCTTCAATAATAAACATAACATCCCTTTTCTAAAATTAAGCAATTAATGACCTAACATATCACCATATACCATATCAATTTTGTTTCACCCACTTTCCTACAAGTCTACCATATATAATATGTTTAATGTCTTTATTCTTCTGCCCGCATCATTAAAGCGTCTTTCTATATATAACCCCCCCCCAAATAACTTTATAATTGTACTCCATATAATATTTTCTGTAGTGTCTTTCAACTGGATTATTGATTCCATCGACCATGTTAGGGTAACATCAAGTCCTTCTTCCAACAGTGTGTTCAGTATCTTCAATTACCATCTGCCCCCATCATTGAAAAATACTTCTATATATAAAAAAAACCCCGAGTGACTTTATATTTATATTCCATATAGTATCTTCTGTTATGTCTTTTATCTAGATTATTAATTCCAACAATCATGGTAGGGTAACCACCAGATCATCTGCATGCCTCTGTTCCTTAATTCTCTTGCCTTATAGCTATTCCCTTCAACGTATACATAGTCCATCTTTCGTAGAGTCTATAATAGAAAGTTCCAATCTGCTCAATCACAGGCCTTCTTCCACATCCTAGAACACCAGCACTGCAGAGATCTGTTATTCTTTTCAAAATAGTTCAATAAGTCTATAATTTGCCTCCCAATGTCTTTTCATGTATCTGTCTTCTATAAATCCTGCTTGATCATAATGAATCGTCTTTTAGATAACTGCCATTAGTCTGTTGGCTGAGAATTTTTCACCAATTTTATAATCCATATTCAAAAGAAATATTGGTTTAATTTTTTTTAGTTTTGTAGGACCTGCTTCTTCTTTTCTTAACTTGTTGTAGCTTAGATCTCTGCCATTGTTGTCTTTCTAAGACTTGTATATTAGCTAATCGAGTTACACGCTGGTCTTTACCTTGATAAGACATCAAATCGAGATCCAAAGCCACTTCTCTTGTATTTTTAGGTGATCCAACTATAGCCTCTAACGGAGAATCCAAAAGCGGCTCATCCAAAAAGCCCTCTGTCACTTGTTGTTTTTCCATTACCTCCATCTCCAACTGCTTGCACTGAGCTTCAATCTCTTGTTCATTTTTCTTTACTTTATCATCCTCTTATATTCCTAATGCTGATGACATACGTGGAGATGTTGGGCCCATTTTAAAAACATTGAAGTAAAATTCTTACGCTTTTTCAACAGTATTTAAACGATATCTCTCTCCTTGATACCACAATATTATGCCAACTGGAACATCCCACCTAAATGGGATTTTTTGTTTCTTTAGCTCAGTCACCAAAAATCCAAAATCCTTTCTGTCTTTTAACATCTTAGACGGCAGCTCTTTATAAATCCCAATCTTTGTTCCATTCACTTCTAGGGTGGAAATAAAAGACTTTTGCAAAATATCATTTCTTATTCTTTTATCATTGAAATAAATCACCACATCTCTAGGCAATTACCTTTGCTTTGCCACCCAAGAATTTACTCTGTAGACCTTTTCAATCTTACAGAATACCTCTTCAGAGCTAACTTTTAACATCACAGCCAAGGCATCAGCTGAAGTCTTTCTCAAATCCTCTCTGCTATTTTCCTTTATTCCCCTCAATCTTACAGCAAATTCCATAGTTCTGAATTGAATCATTGTCAGTTCATTTTCCATTCTTTGCATTTTATTATCCAGATTGTGAATCTTATAATCAACTTCCTTCATTTTAGATTCTACTTCTAAATTGATTTCTTCCACCTTTTTATCCATCTGGACAATTACTTCTGAAAAGCCAGTCAAAGCTGTTAAAATACATCGCTTCAGGTTATCATACTTTTGTTGAACCACCTCCTTAATTTCCTGTCGAAAATTTTCAAAATTCTGGTTTATAATCTCATCATGTCTTGCCAACGCCTCCACAATAAATTCCTTTAAATCTTTAAAATCATTCTTCTGTATCTGCAAGCTCAGAAATTGCTCTTGTGACTTATATATGGGGGAGCCCCCCCCCACAGCTTTATCTGCCTTAACGCCATTCTGCCACACAGACAGACTCTTTTATTTATCAAGTCTCTAAGAGAGAAGAAGCATATAAAATCGCTTCAAAAAAAAGAACTTTTTCCTTCTCTTCTAGCCAGCGCTATTACTTCGGATACTTTGTAGCATATTAAACCAGTAAGGCGGATCCACTTTCGCTTTCAGCTTTCTTTTTCAAACCTCTAATGCCGGACGCCATTTTAAACTTTTTTTCTTCTACTCTTTCTTCATTCTTAAAATCAATCATAGGGTTATTACAAATACTTGCAATTTTGAGTCCCAAATCCGGATTTCATGCTGCTTGTTTTAGCCAATCTATTAATTTTTGCTGATTAGGTTGGTCATGTCATCTGGCTCTGCAAAGTGCATAGTTCCCCCGAAGTCCGGGGCCTCAGCGAGCTGGATTGGGAGCCACATCCTGCTTCCTCCCCAGAAACAAAAAAAAGGATCTGGGGACTTCGCTGGGGACTCTACCTGCTCTCGCCGGCTCTCCTCATGTCTCCCCAATGAGATGGAGTTTTTTGAGCCGCCTCTCAGCTGCAGAGACGGCTCTTTACGGCGACTGGGCTGGCGGTCCCAAGAGACCGTCTGGCGACGACGGAAGCCAAACCGGAAGCCTCTCTTCCGCTTCTTCAGTGGAAAAAAAAAAGTCTCTCGTTTCTATCCTTTTTTGGGAGGATTCAATGTGTCACTCTAGTATCTGGTTACAATGTCTAGTGTCTGTGATTCACCTCGCCTCTGTCTCCAATTGTACAAAGAAAATTTCTTTTCTTCCTCTTTCTTTTAAGTGTTGCTTTCACCACCACGGAGTTTCTTTTAGTGTTCGAGTTTCCGTTTACTTCACTCTCTGCTGGTATATCTATAAGATCATGTATCCGCCATTCATTAGCATTTCCGCTATCTGCTTATCTCTCAGTCCATGGTTTTTCCTGGATTTCACTTTCCCCGTTGTGTCTCAACACGATCACAATTCTGATTATACACACTTTCCTCTTCAATATCAATTTATTTTGTAATTTTGTAATCCACCACCTTTTCACGTTGTTTCTTCACTTTCACTACCTCTCCGCCACCTGTCAGATTTTGGGCTATCAGCTTTGGATTTCGGCTCCAGTCTGTTTTCACTTGCCGCTTATCTGGCAGTACTCCGCCGCTTTTTGGAGTCTCACTATCACCTACTTCTCTTCTTTTTCTTTATAACTATACCTTTCTTATTATTATTATATATTTTATTACTTACCAATGTCTTCTTTTATTTGATCTTCGCTTCCACACTAATCAGCTGTCAACACTCAGGCCAGCCAAAATGGCTGGTTTTTTCCCAGTTGGATTTAAGAGGATTCCTCTGAATCTTCAGGCGGATTGCTGTCCTTTCCGTGGTCCTCGAGATTTCCTCTTTTGTCTATTTACCTCTCCGTGGTCAGTGCCTTGAAAGGCTGCCAAATCAGGAATATTGGAACTACGGGGACAGAGCTCTGTTCCCTTTGTTCCTGGCACGATGACGTCACCGCCGGAAGTCCAGAAAGTGACAGGCTTTCTAAGGATCCTTGAAGCCATTCTAATCTATTCACCAGAGATCCTTCAGGACATTGCTTCTTGAGGTTCTCTATTGATTTTTCCAGCCATCCCTTTTTTCTGGCTCGATTTGGATTTTTGTAGATGTTGAATGCCTATAATAGATGCTTCAAGCCATCCCTGCACATCTAAATCACATGTTTCTGGCCCTTCTTCTTGGAGATGATTTATCGATGTTTCTAGCCAACCATTCACATACCCCCTGGATGCCTCAGCACATTCCTTCGGGAGGTTGGTGGTGGATGCTTTAAGCCATTCGGGCAGGGTGTACAGTTCAGAGGAATCCTCTTTCAGGATTTTCAGCGATTGCTGAAGCCACCTCAGTATATTTTGCCCGGGTTCCTTAGATGTTCTGATTTTGAGGCTGTCTACTGAAGCCTTAAGCCATTTCTTATTTAATTGATATCTCAAATTGATTTGAGGCTTCGTTTTGTCTTGAGCTTCTGTCTTGTTTTCGGTAGTGTCTGCCCCTGTTTGGCAGAGACTCACAGAGCCTCCTTTGCTCTCTCTACTGCTGGGTCTCTGCTCCATCTGGTCTCGGTCCATCATTAAGGGGCAGCGGCCTTAAGCCATTTCTTATTTAATTGATATCTCAAATTGATTTGAGGCTTCGTTTTGTCTTGAGCTTCTGTCTTGTTTTCGGTAATGTCTGCCCCTGTTTGGCAGAGACTCACAGAGCCTCCTTTGCTCTCTCTGCTGCTGGGTCTCTGCTCCATCTGGTCTCGGTCCATCATTAAGGGGCAGCAGCCCTTCCTCAGTTGTGTCTCTCTAGAAAAAGCCAGAAGGTTAGATGTGAATCTGGACCAACAACAAAGCATTCTTAATTAAAAAAAGATGGGAACTGCTTTGATGTCAGGAAACTCTCACTCTTGTGTCTAAAGTGTGTAGAAGTGTATGAATATTGTTGGGCAGCGGGGGTTGGAGGTTAAAAGATCTCTCCTATACATATCTTCCCATTCACATCCATGAGATTAATTTATATATGTAAAAGTATAATGAGCCATAATTCATTAATTTATTTCTGAAGTAGGGAGATGTTCAGGTTTTCCCAAGCTTTCTAAGATAAGAGGAACCTGATGTGAAATTCTGGAACAGGAAATTCATGGTGACTATCTAAAAATTTCTCACCTCCACAGTCTTTTTTCGTACTCTCGGCAGAGCTCCTCTTTCTCGTCGGTCAACTCAATATTTTTGAAGGTCAGGATCTCTGTCTTCATTTCAAGCTCTTTGTTTTCTATCGTTAGCTTTGCTATTACTGCTCTTTTTCTGTAAATTATGAGGACAAGAGATATTAGCCCTCTTCATTTTTTACTTGAATTACTAAGCATACCTACATTCTTAATTATTTTTGCATTCCATTATACCTATTGTTCTTCTCTTATTCAGTTATACATACGTATAAAAGAATGGAACATTTCTTTCATCCGGTATATCTGGCTTAAGGGTTCTAATAAATAAATTTGAATTGGAAAGAAAAAATCAAGTTCGATCTAAACATTTCTCACCTATAAAATTCTTCTTTAAGGTCATTATTTTCCCGTAGGAGCTCTGCATTTTCTCCAGCATATTTTTTAAGCTTGCAGCTGAGACTCTCATTTTCTCGTCTGAGTTTGTCCAGCTGCCCAGGCTCATCTGAACTCTTTTCCCTGTAAAATATCACGAGCAGAGTGAAATTAGCCCCCTTAGGTTTTTTTATTTGAATCATAATACTCGTTTAACATTAAAACTAATTGAAATAGCTGAGAAAGGAAGAGGAAGTCAGGGTTACTAGCTCACCTGCTCAGCTTTCCTTCATACTCTTTGCAGAGTATGAAGAGTTCCTCTTTTTCTTTGGCCAGTTGCAGATTTTTATTCGTAAGCTCCTGAATTTTTAATTCCAGCTCCTCTTTCTCTGTCAGGAGTTTTGACATTTCCATTGTCTTTCTGCAAATTATGAAGATCGGAGAGAAATTAGCTCCCTTTGTAAAAGAATGAGCTTTTTTCCTTGAATGATCACTCCTTTTCTTCAATTAAAACACATTAAAAATACCTTCATGGGTGGGTGCGTGCGTGCGTGCGCTTTCGTGTGCCACGTTTGTGCGTGTACGTCAATGCTTTGACCATTTATTTTTCTTTTTTTCTAAATATGTTCCATGAAAGGCACAAACAAATTCAAAATGATTTTCAGAAGCAAAGTAAAGTTATGGATGTAGGATATGGGGAAAGTTCTCACTGCTCACAAATGCCTAACTACCGACATATTTCAACAAGTTGGTCTCTCAGAGATAGTAGTACCTTGTTTATGAGGGAGCGTATATTAATTGTATTAATACCCTTGTTATCTCGTGCTCCGCCGGACCTGGTTTATAAGGGAGCGTAACAAGGGTATTAATAAACTCTCAAGATAATAAACAGCAAATTGTTACTAAACTCTTTTCAGAAGTCATTCTGTAGTGTAGAGGATACCTAAAATGTTTGTGCACCACATAAAGGTATGGCGTATGCCATGACTTACGTATAACTCTGGTTCCTCGCTCTCTTCAGATCTACTTCCAGTCTTTCGGTTTTGGTGTGAACAATCTAGAGAAACAAAAGTACATCACAAGTCAGGAATATATTTCCATATCAGCCCACTCCCTACCCCCTCCCCCACTACCCCATCACTCACACTGGGCTTCTTCCCCTCTTATTACGACGTGAATTATTTAATCCACGCTCAAAAGATTCCTCACATGCTAGATGGCTTACCTGATGGGAACGCATCCTTAAATTTAAATCCTGGTCCAGCTGCATCCTAATATTTTCTGGACGCCTGGAAACCTGACAGTTCCGTGAAGAATGAAAAACATAAAATGAATTGTAGATGTTTGCTTGATAATTTTCTTCATTACGAAAATTTCTTCAAGGAGATACACTTCATGACCATGAGAAGAATTACATGAATTTGTTTTCCATTAATTCTCTGTGATGTCAGTGTAAAGAGGATATTACTTTAAAGTTCCTCTTTAGGAAAAGAGTCAGGGGTGTAGACAAGCATATTTGTGCATATTAAAATCATGCATTCCAAGATGAGCACACACATGTGCAACTCCCAATTTATTGCTGTAGATGTTCAATACAGGCAATAAAGAGTATTCCCGCTGGGATAAAAAAAGAAAGACCTAGTTTTAGTTAATTTGTTTAGGAAATGTGAAAGACAGTGGTTCAAACCAAATATGAATCATCTAAATTTTATGTTACTATTGTATAGGGCCAAAGAAAGTAGCTAATGTGGCAAGGAAGGAACGAACCAAGAATTAGCACAAACTCTGATAATTGCCATTCTTTATTAGAAATTACAAATAAACTAGTTTGTATTGAATAGGTGTGTGTGTGTGTGTATCTCATATATGTAATGGAAACAGAAAGCGAACATGTACACTATCTAAAATATGTTGCACATGCATTATTAACAATTACCTCAGCACGTCTCTGTTCTTCTGTGGTAGATGACAGAAGAGGAAGTCTGGATGTTTCTTCCTGCCATGACAAAATACCCCATTTAAAAAAACAAACAAATTGACAGTGATTCAAGCCACTGATTTTTCTAACAACAGCTCTATGTGACTTGGGTTGTTGTTAAAGATAGTTTCAGCTTCAAATCTGCGGTGCCAACTGTATTTCTGTCATCTAAAGTTTGCACCCCAGCCTGGAAGATTTTGATGTTCGTCCACAACTGGAGCAGCTTCTTGGATGAGAATCTAAACATCTTCAAGGAAAACAAAAAAGAAAGTCCTGCTTCCTCTTGAAAAATTCCCATTCCTATTCTTGGGAATAGGAATGGGACAGATAGGGAGTCCTTCTACTAGATCCCCAAACAGCCCTTTCATTTTAAGTGCAGAGAAAACGAAAAGTACTCCTGCTAAAAGTCATGTAAAATCTCCATTAGCAACTTGGCCTATTAAATATGTTAAATCAATACTTACAATGACCTAAGATAGCTCTGCAAGTTCATTGATTCATTCATCCAACTTATTTGGCTGCCCAAGTTGCAATAGAGACTCTGGGTCTCTCTCTTTGCTTTCCTTCCACTTATTTGTGTTTGATTCTCAGGGACTGACCTACTGACCTACTTACCTACCCACCTACTACCCACCTACCGACCAACCGACCGACCTAACTATTCCAATTTCTATACGTTTTATCACACTTGAGAATAGCATTTACTGCGACAGCCTATGAACAAATGTTTTTTCTTACCTCTTTTTGGAGACGTTTCATGGTTTCTCTTAATCTTCTCAACAAATGGTTTTCCATCGCAAAATCAGTGATGGAAACTAGAAGGTAAGGTAATAGGTGAGAATGCAGAATAGCTTTAACATTTTTATGTCAAAAATTGGAATGTAGATCTTGAGACACAATGTCTACAATAGCACATCATTTTTAAATTATATTTGCCCTCCAGGTCCTCTAATCTGATCCTTTAGGGCAGGGCTGTGTCAAACTCCCAGCCCGTGGGCTGGATGGGTCACATGCTGGCCACAGCCACACCCGGTTTAGTGAAGGAGAAAAAAAGTCCAGATATGTCACGTGATGCCGCCGTGACGCCGTGAGTTAAAGACAGAGCTGTATCCAAATGCAGCTTCCTCAAGAGTGCCTTTTAAACTCTGGGAATGATGCAGGAAAAGGCCATCTCCCATCTGCCTAATAGTTTAGTCTCCAAAGAGCAGTGGAGCTTCTTGTTTTCTCCCGCAGACTTCAGCGTCTGCTGAAACGCATTCTCTTCACATTCTCTTCGGTAGTCAGGCTCTAAGTGCTTGAAAAGGCAACTCCCTTTGCCTCCCCTAATAACTGAGGGAAACACAGTCCAATCTTCCTGGATAGCACCTGGTTGCCCATCCCTCTCCAGGAGTTTTCACTTTCCACATTATAACAAGAAACATCAACACTAACTTTGTTTTCAAAATGTAAATCCTACTATGTAGGAGATACAACCATGGACCTGCTAAACTACTGTATCTACAATGATCTATATAACTGGCCGTGTTATAATATTCCCCATGAAAAGTCTTTTAATTTAAGGAACTTTTTTCCTTTCAAACCACAACAGACGCTAACAATTTCTAGAGGTAAAATTTTTGATTTAGCGCGTGAGAAAAGCGTTCATTTTTTCCCGAAATGCCAATCTGCAAAGGTAGCCCAACAAGTTGCTTTCTCACAGTTTAGGCAGTACTACTTTTTGTGAGATTGATTGCGATCACAACTGCATCAATAAAATTTGCAATAGTGATGAGAGCTTCATATGAAAAACAAGCTCATTGTTTTGCGGCCACCAACAAATAGCAGAGGTCTTCTTGGTATTCTATTTAAAATGGGGATTAGCAACAAAATTTTACAAGGTGCCAAGCAAACATGTCATCAAGGCTTGGTGCTATGGGGTGATGACATCTCAGTGGTTTCTCTCGAAGTGTGACCTGTGACACGCTGGGTCCTCCTTCCGGAGGTGTGTCCTTACCAGGATCCTCAGCTCCTCGACACTTCAGCACCTCAGCACTTCAGCACCTCCGCACTTCAGCTCCTTGACGCTTCAGCACCTCAGCACTTCCGCACCTCAGCTCCTCAGAACCTCAGCACTTCAGCACCTCCGCGCTTCAGCACTTCAGCACCTCAGAACGTCCGCACTTCAGCACCTCAGCACTTAGCTCCTCAACACCTCCGCACTTCAGCACCTCCGCACTTCAGCTCCTCGACGCTTCAGCACCTCAGCACTTCAGCACTTCCGCACTTCAGCTCCTCAGAACCTCAGCACTTCAGCACCTCCGCACTTCAGCACTTCAGCACCTCAGAACGTCCGCACTTCAGCACCTCAGCACTTAGCTCCTCAACACCTCCGCACTTCAGCACCTCCGCACTTCAGCTCCTCGACGCTTCAGCACCTCAGCACTTCAGCACTTCCGCACCTCAGCTCCTCAGAACCTCAGCACTTCAGCACCTCCACACTTCAGCACTTCAGCACCTCAGAACCTCCGCAATTCAGCACCTCAGCTCCTCCGCAACTCAGCACCTCAACTCCTCAACACCTCAGCACAAGGATTGGGATCCTGGATATATATATATGTAGCAGTCAAAGTCATCACAATCAGTGTTTCATGACATGGTCTACTATGTCTTAATCTTTTATCTAGCTGTGGATAGATGCTAGAGGTGCAACTTGTATGCCCCACAGTGTCATGGCAGATAGCAGATACCCCCTCCTATGCCCCCACGTGCTCAAATCAATCAATGGCTGTCCACTATCGTGTGGTATTGGAGCTTGGGCTACAACACCATTGAAACATTCTTTCGCTTTTTACTAATTTCAGAACAACCTCAAAAATGCTTGGCTGTTTATCAGGCTTGAGTTTAGGGGTGCTTCTACTATGTCCATTATACCAAATGCCCTTTGCTTCTGGAGTGCGATGGAGTGGAACCATTACAGGGCACGAAACCATCTCAGTGGGTGGGGTCCTTTCTGCAACAATGACTATCTTGAGGTCACACCATTTCAACAAGTGTCCATCTACTAAATGACCACTCACAAATGATTCCAAAAACTCTAATCATTTCTCAATTTCTAGCATGTGTCTGCTTTGTTTCATCCCTCTGGTGAATTACCATCCAACTTTACCATCCTATTTTGCCTGTGGAGAAATCCTTGGGACACGTCTGTGCCAGGAACACAACACTGGTTAATTTTCTCAAGTGGCAGATTGCCCATGTCAAGGGTGGAACAGATTTATGTGACTCTCTTGATTCTTGGAACAGTTCAGCTGTGGGCAAGGTGGCTGAGGGAGGGTCGTCCTGTCTCCTCTCTTGTCTGTGGGGAGGCCTTTTAACTCTAGCACGACGACATGTCGAGAGAGTTACTGATTAGTCTCGTAAAGAGAATTTTAAAGGGAAAGGAAATTACTGTCTCCAGAAGAACCTGAGAGGGAGTCCATCTTGCCTCTGGTGCTTCAGAAGACAGAATCAAAAGATGGAAGGGTTTCAGCTGGACATTAGGAGAACATTCTAAAGCGAAGGGAGAGAAGATTAGAGAATTGACAGCCATCAATTTTTCCTCCCAACTGTGGACATCAAAGCCCCCACTTTATCGACCCCATTGGGTCTGAAAAAGACAGTTAAGCTCTAGGCAGCTTCAGAAGAACATTGGCTCTCCTTGGAGATCTTAAGCTAAGTCTAAGAAATTTTAGAATGGTTCCACAAGGACAAATGTAAGTAAACCACCAAAGTTGAGAGTTCAGATCAATTGTGATGCAGCAGTCAAGGTATTAGATGAGGAACAAGGAGCCTCCCGGTTCAAGTCCAACCATAGACGTTCCTGGGTGACTTCCTCACACTTTCTCATCCTTTTATCTCACACGGTTAATGGATGGAGGGAAAGAGGAGCAAAAACTCTCCGGTACCATGAGCTCCTGAACATGAAGCAATACAGGCTGACACAAACACCTCCCAAATTCCAACTGTGGGTTGTGCAGAGGTGCGCTCCTGCATGCGCACTATTGGTTCAGGCTTCCTAATGGGAAATGGGGGAAGGCAAGGCACATACAAGCAGGGAATGTTAAAATTTGCTGATGTATAAAAGGAACACGTATGCAACTGTCCCTGAATAACAGACACATACGTTCACTCTTATGCAGTGCCAGAGTAGTCTGCTCAAGCTGTAAGTCCAACCCTGAATTCTGTTGTGCTAATTGTTAGTTGAGAAGATTCTGTGCATAGTTTCAGCGTTCCGACGGGACCTTTGCGAGTTGACACATAGACTGTTTAGCATTAAATCAGTTTAATTGGACCTTCGCGTGTGGACCTGGTCTTTCCATCAGACACCTTGTTGTCAAATTTTTGCCATTTCATCCCTGGTCATAAATTAATTATTCATGTCGTCATGTGACAGCTTTTACATCGTCACTTTTACTGCATAATCTTTTTTTCATTGAATGACCTCTCATTTTCTTGATGCTTATAAAGTGGCCTTGTTGCAGTCTCCAAATGCTTTGGTTTTTCTTAAGGGAGTAGATTATTTTATGCAACAGATAGTAATGTACTCAGCACCACTCACTCCAAAAAGGCCCAAGAAGTTTTGGAAAACCAAAACAATAAATACTTGCTGATAGGTTTCCAGTTTGTACATTTGGTCATCTTGATCCCAGTAACCCTAGAAGCAGCAGAAATGAGAGACAAGTCTTTACCAAGATGGGATGGGATGGGAGGTTTCAGGCTCTTCCCCATGGAGGTGATTTAAAACTATCTCAAGCTACTCATTCACATATTGCACGATTTCTTCGGGTCGGGTGCGAATAACCACGATTTGAGTGAAAGTTCCCCTTTTAGAGATTGGGCAGACCCATATTGGTGGTCTCCCCCAGATACCTTATGGATACAGTTGATTTCTGGTGGGAGCCTAATTTGCAAGGGATCTTGGCCTCTTGGCACAATTGCATCTGACTAGGAAATTTGTTTAGGTGGCTCCTTTGTTTGATTGTTAATTTACATGTTATTCAAAGTAAATAAATCTGATACGATAAATCAGATATGTTTACGTGTCTGTCTGTGTGTGTTTTTTGCAAAGTATCAGGCAATGGCCCAGGGGCCAGATAAATGGCTCTTTGAGAATCCAAACACAACGAACAAACCAGTTAACGAGGAGATTTCAGGCTTTATTAAGTACCTGTAGAACAGGGATGTCAAACTGGCGGCCTTCAGGCCGTATGCCCCATGCACAGGCCATGCCCACACCAGCTCCCCAAAGGTAAAAAATGTCATGGAACGTCACGTGATAGCAACGTCCTGTAGAAGGCAAATTAAATAGACGAAAGCATCAAGCCTTAGAAGTCATTTCGCTTCTCAACCAAGAAGGTTCTTCAGGTCTGATTGGATGGTGGGAATGGAAGGATTGATATTCCTTGCAGACAGCTGGTCATTTGTATTCTTTTAGAGAGTTGTTGAGGCCACTTGGAGGTTTGCTTGGTCCTCAGGGTCACCTGAGTAATGCAAATGGGTGGGGAGCCTTTTTCGACCTGCTGAAAGGGTTCCTGCAGTCTGCACTTCTTCTGGAACTCCCTTCATACTCCTGCACCATCAAGTCCAATGATCGCTCTTTTGCTGCTGGGAACCCCATTTCAAGCAATGGTGATGCTCCGAGGCCCTGGGCGTACAGCCCCACACAACAGACAAGACCGTGGTCCATAACTGTCGGACGGGCATGGAAGTCTGACACGTTTCCTGATAAGGCATCTCCTTCCTTCCACATAGGCTGCATTGTTATGCTAGCAATGCTGCACTCAGGGGAGCACTTCTGATTTTGGTTGATTCCTTTTCACCTTCAAAGCTTCCAGCTTTCACATCTGGCTTTTCGATGAGAGCTGCATGTGGTTCCCTATATGATTTTATACACGTAGGTCAGTTGACTCCAAACAAACAAAATGATCAACGGTGAAGACCCATTTGAAATGGTCCAAAAGAGTAGCGCACATGCCGAAACTTAGCTGACACTTCTCCTGTAAGAATCAGGTGAAAACACGGCATTTCTCTCAAAAGGAGGGCTGCAGATGTTCCCGGATTCCAGCCTCGGAGAGAAGGCCCATGAGCTGGGAATTTCTACCCCCCAAATACTGGAGGCCCACAGATTCTCCACCAGAGATGATACAGTATTCACAGTGCTTCTCATCAAGATGCTTCAGAAATCCTTACCACAGCCATGACGAGTAAATCTGTCCTGTTCTTTTCCTAAATGTGCTGACTTAGGCTATCATGGCTTGTTTAAGATATCTGTTGAGTTCATGGGGAAGCTATTTCCAGACCTTCTGATCCGTGAACTAACCTCTTAGTTACAGAATGATATCTCATTTTGTTTATGTCTAGGCAGGGCAAATTCACATGGGCTGTGGACCAGTAATATGTATTTTTAGGAAAAATGCTTCCTCTTCATACATCGCACATAAAAACAGAGGCGTGCATCTAAAATTGTTGTCATTGCTGACTGATCTAATTTCTAAACTAATGCTTAAATGCATTTCTTCAGATAGCTCCTTGGTGACAGCTTTTCTGATATCTCACTTGGCTTGAGATTTCTTGATAGGCTATCAGGGAAGACTATTTAACTTTGATGGTTATCTTCCTGAATCATCCAGCTCTCACTGGCATAATTCCTAGTTCACAAGGATCTCTTTGTTTTAGTGAGTTGTTGGTACAGGTGACACAGCCTGTATGGCATATGCAATCTTGGTCTATCCTTTCTTTGTCCGTGCTCTACGGTGGTCTATCCATTCTTGGCATTTTGCCATAAATCATGCTTGTCGTTTGGCCCTTCTTTCCTTTTCTTCCTCCATATCAATCGCTTCTTCTTTCCTTTTTTCTTCCACTCTCTTTCTTTTCTCCTCCCACCCAACTGAAGGCAGCATCTAGATAATCACAATTGTTGATGACAAGCGTTCATTGGTTGTGAAGCTCCTGCTGTAATACCAACGTCCATTAGGAAAACAGTATGCCACTCACTCCAAAAAGGCCCAAGAAGTTTTGGAAAACCAAAACAATAAATACTTGCTGATAGATTTCCAGTTTGTACATTTGGTCATCTTGATCCCAGTAACCCTAGAAGCAGCAGAAATGAGAGACAAGTCTGTACCAAGATGGGATGGGATGGGAGGTTTCAGGCACTTCCCCATGGAGGTGATTTAAAACTATCTCAAGCTACTCATTCACATATTGCACGATTTCTTCAGGACGTTTTCTATGCATTCCAAGAGCCATTCTTTCTGGCTTCTTCCGGGGATTCTCGTCTGAGGTTTTTCAGAGATGGTTGTAGCCATGCTTGCACATCTGTTTTGGATGCACTAGGACCATTCTTTCTGAACTTGCTAAAGATGCTTGAAGCCATCCATCCACCCATAAGTTTCTTTCAGAGCAAGCAGGTTCTACCCAAATCACCCTCTCCTTCCTCTTTACCATGCTTGTTTTTGATTCCTTAGAGTATTTGAGATCCTGGATGCCCTTAATAGATGCTTCAGGACATTCCCGAGTACCTAGATGGGGTGCTTCAGGTCCTTCCTCTTTGAAGCTATTTAGAAATATTTCAAGCCATTTTTGGCATCTTGCTTGTATGGTTTCAGGACCTTTTCCAAGTTTTTCAGGGATCGTTGAAGCCATTTTTCCAGATGCGGTATGGGTTCTTCAGAAAATAAAAAGCTTTCTAAGGATCCTTGAAGCCATTGTAAAGTGTTTTCCACGGGTCCTTCGGAACATTGCTTCTTGAGGTTTGCTATTGATTTTTCAAACCATCTCTTCCTCAGAGTTCTTTTAATCTCTACCGTGGACTTCTGTAGATCCTGAACGCCTTTAATAGAGGCTTCAAGCCATTCCCGAGTACCTAGGTGTCCTTCCTCCTCAAGATTCTTTATAGATATTTCAAGTCATTTTTTGGCATCTTGTTTAGATACTTTAGGACCTTCGTCTTGCAGGTTTTTTAAGGATTGTGGAAGCCATTTTTCAACAACTGGTCTAGGTTCTCCAGAAAGTGACAGGCTTTCTAAGGATCCTTGAAGCCATTCTAATATATTCACCAGAGATCCTTCAGGACATTGCTTCTTGAGGTTCTCTATTGATTTTTCCAGCCATCCCTTTTTTCTGGCTCGACTTGGATTTTTGTAGATGTTGAATGCCTATAATAGATGCTTCAAGCCATCCCTGCACATCTAAATCGCAGGTTTCTGGCCCTTCTTCTTGGAGATGATTTATCGATGTTTCTAGCCAACCATTCACATCCCCCCTGGATGCCTCAGCACATTCCTTCGGGAGGTTGGTGGTGGATACTTTAAGCCATTCGGGCAGGGTGTACAGTTCAGAGGAATCCTCTTTCAGGATGTTCAGCGATTGCTGAAGCCACCTCAGTATATTTTGCCCGGGTTCCTTAGATGTTCTGATTTTGAGGCTGTCTACCGAAGCCTTAAGCCATTTCTTATTTAATTGATATCTCAAGTTGATTTGAGGCTTCGTTTTGTCTTGAGCTTCTGTCTTGTTTTCGGTAATGCCTGCCCCTGTTTGGCAGAGACTCACAGAGCCTCCTTTGCTCTCTCTGCTGCTGGGTCTCTGCTCCATCTGGTCTCGGTCCATCATTAAGGGGCAGCGGCCCTTCCTCAGTTGTGTCTCTCTAGAAAAAGCCAGAAGGTTAGATGTGAATCTGGACCAACAACAAAGCATTCTTAATTAAAAAAGGATGGGAACTGCTTTGATGTCAGGAAACTCTCACTCTTGTGTCTAAAGTGTGTAGAAGTGTATGAATATTGTTGGGCAGCGGGGGTTGGAGGTTAAAAGATCTCTCCTATACATATCTTCCCATTCACTTCCATGAGATTAACTCCTAGATTTGTATATGTAAAAGTATAATAAGCCATAATTCATTAATTTCTTTCTGAAGTAAGGAGATGTTCAGGTTTTCCCAAGCTTTCTAAGATAAGGGGAACCTGATGTGAAATTCTGGAACAGGAAATTCATGGTGGCTATCTAAAAATTTCTCACCTCCACAGTCTTTTTTCGTACTCTCGGCAGAGCTCCTCTTTCTCGTCGGTCAACTCAATATTTTTGAAGGTCAGGATCTCTGTCTTCATTTCAAGCTCTTTGTTTTCTATCGTTAGCTTTGCTATTACTGCTCTTTTTCTGTAAATTATGAGGACAAGAGATATTAGCCCTCTTCATTTTTTACTTGAATTACTAAGCATACCTACATTCTTAATTATTTTTGCATTCCATTATACCTATTGCTCTTCTCTTATTCAGTTATACATACATATAAAAGAATGGAACATTTCTTTCATCCGGTATATCTGGCTTAAGGGTTCTAATAAATAAATTTGAATTGGAAAGAAAAAATCAAGTTCGATCTAAACATTTCTCACCTATAAAATTCTTCTTTAAGGTCATTATTTTCCCGTAGGAGCTCTGCATTTTCTCCAGCATATTTTTTAAGCTTGCAGCTGAGACTCTCATTTTCTCGTCTGAGTTTGTCCAGCTGCCCAGGCTCATCTGAACTCTTTTCCCTGTAAAATATCACGAGCAGAGTGAAATTAGCCCCCTTAGGTTTTTTTATTTGAATCATAATACTCGTTTAACATTAAAACTAATTGAAATAGCTGAGAAAGGAAGAGGAAGTCAGGGTTACTAGCTCACCTGCTCAGCTTTCCTTCATACGCTTTGCAGAGTATGAAGAGTTCCTCTTTTTCTTTGGCCAGTTGCAGATTTTTATTCGTAAGCTCCTGAATTTTTAATTCCAGCTCCTCTTTCTCTGTCAGGAGTTTTGACATTTCCATTGTCTTTCTGCAAATTATGAAGATCGGAGAGAAATTAGCTCCCTTTGTAAAAGAATGAGCTTTTTTCCTTGAATGATCACTCCTTTTCTTCAATTAAAACACATTAAAAATACCTTCATGGGTGGGTGCGTGCGTGCGTGCGCTTTCGTGCGCCACGTTTGTGCGTGTACGTCAATGCACAGGAAATAATGCTTTAACCATTTATTTTTCTTTTTTTCTAAATATGTTCCATGAAAGGCACAAACAAATTCAAAATGATTTTCAGAAGCAAAGTAAAGTTATGGATGTAGGATATGGGGAAAGTTCTCAGTGCTCACAAATGCCTAACTGTCGACATATTTCAACAAGTTGGTCTCTCAGAGATAGTAGTACCTTGTTTATGAGAGAGCATATATTAATTGTATTAATACCCTTGTTATCTCGTGCTCCGCCGGACCTTGTTTATGAGGGAGCGTAACAAGGGTATTAATAAACCCTCAAGATAATAAACAGCAAATTGTTACTAAACTCTTTTAGAAGTCATTCTGTAGTGTAGAGGATACCTAAAATGTTTGTGCACCACATAGAGGTATGGAGTATGCCATGACTTACGTATAACTCTGGTTCCTCGCTCTCTTCAGATCTACTTCCAGTCTTTCGGTTTTGGTGTGAACAATCTAGAGAAACAAAAGTACATCACAAGTCAGGAATATATTTCCATATCAGCCCACTCCCTACCCCCTCCCCCACTACCCCATCACTCACACTGGGCTTCTTCCCCTCTTATTACGACGTGAATTATTTAATCCACGCTCAAAAGATTCCTCACATGCTAGATGGCTTACCTGATGGGAACGCATCCTTAAATTTAAATCCTGGTCCAGCTGCATCCTAATATTTTCTGGACGCCTGGAAACCTGACAGTTCCGTGAAGAATGAAAAACATAAAATGAATTGTAGATGTTTGCTTGATAATTTTCTTCATTACGAAAATTTCTTCAAGGAGATACACTTCATGACCATGAGAAGAATTACATGAATTTGTTTTCCATTAATTCTCTGTGATGTCAGTGTAAAGAGGATATTACTTTAAAGTTCCTCTTTAGGAAAAGAGTCAGGGGTGTAGACAAGCATATTTGTGCATATTAAAATCATGCATTCCAAGATGAGCACACACATGTGCAACTCCCAATTTATTGCTGTAGATGTTCAATACAGGCAATAAAGAGTATTCCCGCTGGGATAAAAAAAGAAAGACCTAGTTTTAGTTAATTTGTTTAGGAAATGTGAAAGACAGTGGTTCAAACCAAATATGAATCATCTAAATTTTATGTTACTATTGTATAGGGCCAAAGAAAGTAGCTAATGTGGCAAGGAAGGAACGAACCAAGAATTAGCACAAACTCTGATAATTGCCATTCTTTATTAGAAATTACAAATAAACTAGTTTGTATTGAATAGGTGTGTGTGTGTGTGTGGATCTCATATATGTAATGGAAACAGAAAGCGAACATGTACACTATCTAAAATATGTTGCAAATGCATTATTAACAATTACCTCAGCACGTCTCTGTTCTTCTGTGGTAGATGACAGAAGAGGAAGTCTGGATGTTTCTTCCTGCCATGACAAAATACCCCATTTAAAAAAACAAACAAATTGACAGTGATTCAAGCCACTGATTTTTCTAACAACAGCTCTATGTGACTTGGGTTGTTGTTAAAAGATAGTTTCAGCTTCAAATCTGCGGTGCCAACTGTATTTCTGTCATCTAAAGTTTGCACCCCGGCCTGGAAGATTTTGATGTTCGTCCACAACTGGAGCAGCTTCTTGGATGAGAATCTAAACATCTTCAAGGAAAACAAAAAAGAAAGTCCTGCTTCCTCTTGAAAAATTCCCATTCCTATTCTTGGGAATAGGAATGGGACAGATAGGGAGTCCTTCTACTAGATCCCCAAACAGCCCTTTCATTTTAAGTGCAGAGAAAACGAAAAGTACTCCTGCTAAAAGTCATGTAAAATCTCCATTAGCAACTTGGCCTATTAAATATGTTAAATCAATACTTACAATGACCTAAGATAGCTCTGCAAGTTCATTGATTCATTCATCCAACTTATTTGGCTGCCCAAGTTGCAATAGAGACTCTGGGTCTCTCTCTTTGCTTTCCTTCCACTTATTTGTGTTTGATTCTCAGGGACTGACCTACTGACCTACTTACCTACCCACCTACTACCCACCTACCGACCGACCGACCTAACTATTCCAATTTCTATACGTTTTATCACACTTGAGAATAGCATTTACTGCGACAGCCTATGAACAAATGTTTTTTCTTACCTCTTTTTGGAGACGTTTCATGGTTTCTCTTAATCTTCTCAACAAATGGTTTTCCATCGCAAAATCAGTGATGGAAACTAGAAGGTAAGGTAATAGGTGAGAATGCAGAATAGCTTTAACATTTTTATGTCAAAAATTGGAATGTAGATCTTGAGACACAATGTCTACAATAGCACATCATTTTTAAATTATATTTGCCCTCCAGGTCCTCTAATCTGATCCTTTAGGGCAGGGCTGTGTCAAGCTCCCAGCCCGTGGGCTGGATGGGTCACATGCTGGCCACAGCCACACCCGGTTTAGTGAAGGAGAAAAAAAGTCCAGATATGTCACGTGATGCCGCCGTGACGCCGTGAGTTAAAGACAGAGCTGTATCCAAATGCAGCTTCCTCAAGAGTGCCTTTTAAACTCTGGGAATGATGCAGGAAAAGGCCATCTCCCATCTGCCTAATAGTTTAGTCTCCAAAGAGCAGTGGAGCTTCTTGTTTTCTCCCGCAGACTTCAGCGTCTGCTGAAACACATTCTCTTCACATTCTCTTCGGTAGTCAGGCTCTAAGTGCTTGAAAAGGCAACTCCCTTTGCCTCCCCTAATAACTGAGGGAAACACAGTCCAATCTTCCTGGATAGCACCTGGTTGCCCATCCCTCTCCAGGAGTTTTCACTTTCCACATTATAACAAGAAACATCAACACTAACTTTGTTTTCAAAATGTAAATCCTACTATGTAGGAGATACAACCATGGACCTGCTAAACTACTGTATCTACAATGATCTATATAACTGGCCGTGTTATAATATTCCCCATGAAAAGTCTTTTAATTTAAGGAACTTTTTTCCTTTCAAACCACAACAGACGCTAACAATTTCTAGAGGTAAAATTTTTGATTTAGCGCGTGAGAAAAGCGTTCATTTTTTCCCGAAATGCCAATCTGCAAAGGTAGCCCAACAAGTTGCTTTCTCACAGTTTAGGCAGTACTACTTTTTGTGAGATTGATTGCGATCACAACTGCATCAATAAAATTTGCAATAGTGATGAGAGCTTCATATGAAAAACAAGCTCATTGTTTTGCGGCCACCAACAAATAGCCGAGGTCTTCTTGGTATTCTATTTAAAATGGGGATTAGCAACAAAATTTTACAAGGTGCCAAGCAAACATGTCATCAAGGCTTGGTGCTATGGGGTGATGACATCTCAGTGGTTTCTCTCGAAGTGTGACCTGTGACACGCTGGGTCCTCCTTCCGGAGGTGTGTCCTTACCAAGATCCTCAGCTCCTCGACACTTCAGCACCTCAGCACTTCAGCACCTCCGCACTTCAGCTCCTTGACGCTTCAGCACCTCAGCACTTCAGCACTTCCGCACCTCAGCTCCTCAGAACCTCAGCACTTCAGCACCTCCGCACTTCAGCACTTCAGCACCTCAGAACGTCCGCACTTCAGCACCTCAGCACTTAGCTCCTCAACACCTCCGCACTTCAGCACCTCCGCACTTCAGCTCCTCGACGCTTCAGCACCTCAGCACTTCAGCACTTCCGCACTTCAGCTCCTCAGAACCTCAGCACTTCAGCACCTCCGCACTTCAGCACTTCAGCACCTCAGAACGTCCGCACTTCAGCACCTCAGCACTTAGCTCCTCAACACCTCCGCACTTCAGCACCTCCACACTTCAGCTCCTCGACGCTTCAGCACCTCAGCACTTCAGCACTTCCGCACCTCAGCTCCTCAGAACCTCAGCACTTCAGCACCTCCACACTTCAGCACTTCAGCACCTCAGAACCTCAGCACTTCAGCACCTCAGCACTTAGCTCCTCAACACCTCCGCACTTCAGCACCTCAGCACTTCAGCACCTCCGCACTTCAGCTCCTCAGCACTTCAGCACCTCCGCACGTCAGCACCTCCGCACCTCAGCTCCTCAGCGCTTCAGCGTCTCAGCGCTTCAGCACCTCAGAACCTCAGCACTTCAGCACCTCTGCACTTCAGCACTTCAGCACCTCAGAACGTCCGCACTTCAGCACCTCCGCACTTCAGCACCTTAGCTCCTCAACACCTCCGCAATTCAGCACCTCAGCTCCTCTGCAACTCAGCACCTCAACTCCTCAACACCTCAGCACAAGGATTGGGATCCTGGATATATATATATGTAGCAGTCAAAGTCATCACAATCAGTGTTTCATGACATGGTCTACTATGTCTTAATCTTTTATCTAGCTGTGGATAGATGCTAGAGGTGCAACTTGTATGCCCCACAGTGTCATGGCAGATAGCAGATACCCCCTCCTATGCCCCCACGTGCTCAAATCAATCAATGGCTGTCCACTATCATGTGGTATTGGAGCTTGGGCTACAACACCATTGAAACATTCTTTCGTTTTTTACTAATTTCAGAACAACCTCAAAAATGCTTGGCTGTTTATCAGGCTTGAGTTTAGGGGTGCTTCTACTATGTCCATTATACCAAATGCCCTTTGCTTCTGGAGTGCGATGGAGTGGAACCATTACAGGGCACGAAACCATCTCAGTGGGTGGGGTCCTTTCTGCAACAATGACTATCTTGAGGTCACACCATTTCAACAAGTGTCCATCTACTAAATGACCACTCACAAATGATTCCAAAAACTCTAATCATTTCTCAATTTCTAGCATGTGTCTGCTTTGTTTCATCCCTCTGGTGAATTACCATCCAACTTTACCATCCTATTTTGCCTGTGGAGAAATCCTTGGGACACGTCTGTGCCAGGAACACAACACTGGTTAATTTTCTCAAGTGGCAGATTGCCCATGTCAAGGGTGGAACAGATTTATGTGACTCTCTTGATTCTTGGAACAGTTCAGCTGTGGGCAAGGTGGCTGAGGGAGGGTCGTCCTGTCTCCTCTCTTGTCTGTGGGGAGGCCTTTTAACTCTAGCACGACGACATGTCGAGAGAGTTACTGATTAGTCTCGTAAAGAGAATTTTAAAGGGAAAGGAAATTACTGTCTCCAGAAGAACCTGAGAGAAAGTCCATCTTGCCTCTGGTGCTTCAGAAGACAGAATCAAAAGATGGAAGGGTTTCAGCTGGACATTAGGAGAACATTCTAAAGCGAAGGGAGAGAAGATTAGAGAATTGACAGCCATCAATTTTTCCTCCCAACTGTGGACATCAAAGCCCCCACTTTATCGACCCCATTGGGTCTGAAAAAGACAGTTAAGCTCTAGGCAGCTTCAGAAGAACATTGGCTCTCCTTGGAGATCTTAAGCTAAGTCTAAGAAATTTTAGAATGGTTCCACAAGGATAAATGTAAGTAAACCACCAAAGTTGAGAGTTCAGATCAATTGTGATGCAGCAGTCAAGGTATTAGATGAGGAACAAGGAGCCTCCCGGTTCAAGTCCAACCATAGACGTTCCTGGGTGACTTCCTCACACTTTCTCATCCTTTTATCTCACACAGTTAATGGATGGAGGGAAAGAGGAGCAAAAACTCTCCGGTACCATGAGCTCCTGAACATGAAGCAATACAGGCTGACACAAACACCTCCCAAATTCCAACTGTGGGTTGTGCAGAGGTGCGCTCCTGCATGCGCACTATTGGTTCAGGCTTCCTAATGGGAAATGGGGGAAGGCAAGGCACATACAAGCAGGGAATGTTAAAATTTGCTGATGTATAAAAGGAACACGTATGCAACTGTCCCTAAATAACAGACACATACGTTCACTCTTATGCAGTGCCAGAGTAGTCTGCTCAAGCTGTAAGTCCAACCCTGAATTCTGTTGTGCTAATTGTTAGTTGAGAAGATTCTGTGCATAGTTTCTGCGTTCCGACGGGACCTTTGCGAGTTGACACATAGACTGTTTAGCATTAAATCAGTTTAATTGGACCTTCGCGTGTGGACCTGGTCTTTCCATCAGACACCTTGTTGTCAAATTTTTGCCATTTCATCCCTGGTCATAAATTAATTATTCATGTCGTCATGTGACAGCTTTTACATCGTCACTTTTACTGCATAATCTTTTTTTCATTGAATGACCTCTCATTTTCTTGATGCTTATAAAGTGGCCTTGTTGCAGTCTCCAAATGCTTTGGTTTTTCTTAAGGGAGTAGATTATTTTATGCAACAGATAGTAATGTACTCAGCACCACTCACTCCAAAAAGGCCCAAGAAGGACTTCCGGCTGGTGACTTGCAGCGACAGGGTGTGGAGTGAGTGCTCGCTGCTCCTCCACACCTCTTTTCATCGCGTTTTGGGGATCCCTTAAGGGGCGTAGGACCTGGAGAGTCCCGCGGACAAGAGGGGAAGCCAGGCAAGTGGGAAAGTGGGGTGCGACCACTTCTCGCTGAACCCGGCAGCTCTGTCAATCCAACGCGGTGAGCCGGCCGCTAATGGCGGGCCTGAAGCTGTAATAGCCGGCAAGAGACGGGAAGCTTAAAAGGAGATCGGAGGCGCGGTGTTTGATCTAAAGCCTCATTTCTTACCTTGGAGCGATTTTGCGCTGAAAGAGGAGGTCAGCGGAGTCGGGAGAGGAGTGCTCAACCTGAAATCAGGCGGCAACGGCGAGGGTGTAAGGAGAATACATCTACGAAGACCCGACAACCTGACGAGCGGTTGAGATCCACGGAGGGAAAATAAAGACCTTTATAAAGAGCTCCAGATGGCGTGGTGAGAAGGGAAAAGATTTTAAAAAGTCAATCGGGGCGGTTGGGTTGTTTTTTACGATCGAAGTGAAAAAGAAGAAGGAGAAATTTGTGATCTGCTTTTGAAAGCTTTAGAGAGCTCTGGGGAAACAGGAAGTGCAGCCATTGAGCTACAAGATTGAAGCAGCAGAGAATTGACAAAGAGACGCTCTAGCGGTGAGCCTTACCACCGAGAAGCGCCGGATCTTAGCAGAGCTAAGAAGCGAAGACTTAACGCTGGGAGTTTACCATATCCCTCATAGATATTCTTCTATTTCTTTTCTCTCCCCTGATCCCTCGAGTAGTTGAAATTTCAATACTCAGAACTTTGACTTTGCCTTCGATAAGATATAAGAAAAATATCTATTTATACATATATACTTTACCTTTAACTAGATTTGTTTTAGGTTTAGAAATTTTGAATATATAAATTTGAGTATTTAAGTATTGATCTTATTAAATAGTGATTGGATATAGTTTTATATAAGGTTTTAGATTTGCATTAATTGAATTGATACAGTATACATATATTTATCTAGATATATTTATTCCACTTTTTGAATTTATTTAATCTCAAATATCAAATAGCTCAAATCTTAAATATTTATTCTGGTTGGTAATAGCCTTTTATATATTTATTTATTTGATAATAATACCGTATACTATAGTAAGACTTCAATTTAGATACTTAGAAACTATTAAGAGAATTTATCAAGTTATTAATTTATTGATTACTGTTTAATTAATATATTGATTAATTTAATCCTTCAACTGTCTAATCTATTAACGTATTAACACATTTATAACTAATAATTATATTAAGATTCTATTTAGTTCTATAAGAACCTCATCTGGACTTACTGCCTAGAATTCTCATATCATACTAATCTATAAACTAAGCTCTAGCTGAATCATATTAAGAAATTAATGGGATTTAATTAAGGAGGAAGGGATTTAAGATAGTCTCTTCGAATATAAGGTGGCAAGTCACATTGGATGATTATATGGTGTAAGATTGAGAATATAATTAGAGACCAAAAAGCACTCCTGAAAGAAATGGCAAGTTTGACATCCACAATTGCAAAAACCAACAAAAAAGGGCCATCCATTCCCACGATTGCAATGTCATCGCCAGCTATCCAGAAAGTAGTAGAAGGTTCACAGAAAACTGACAAACCTCCAGCAACTCCAACGTTGCAAACATTACAAGCGTCGCTACTAACAATACAAGAAACAATGCTTGCGATGCAAGAAAAGCTTTTAAACAGCCACTCCGAACTGAAACTCGATATACATGGACTGGATGCTAAAATGAACGAGATCCAAACTTCGATTGCCAGCAACAAGAACAGAATCCAAAAAGCGGAACAAAGAATAGAAAAAAACGAGAAGAAACTGGACATGGTCGATCAAACCCTGTGGGCGCAGAACAAAGATACAGAAGACGCTTTAATTCAACTCGAGATGGACAAGGCCTCATTTTATTTGCGTTTCCAGAACATAGCGGAAGACAAAGAAGAGGACCTAGGAGATAGGATGGCCGAGTTGATTGCAGAGACACTCCAACAGGACAAACAAGATATAATCCGAGAGATCGACGAGGTCTACAGAGTTCAAACCAACTATGTGAGAAGGAACAGGCTCCCTAGAGAAGTCCATATCCGCTTCGCTAGGAAAAAAGTGAGAGACATTCTGTATAACATAGCTAGGGAGGAAAAAATCATGCACGGGGGAAAAGAAGTGAACATCTTAAAACAAATTCCAAGGAGAGTGAGGGAGAGGAGGAAAAACTATAGGTTTTTGACAAACCAATTAAACAGGAGAAGCATAACATTTAGGTGGCTCCTCCCAGAAGGATTGCTAATATCGTGGCAAGGGAGGAAAACCAGAATCGACTGTGTAAGCGAAGCCCAAGATTTCCTAGAACAACTAAGGGGAGGTGAAGAGGAACAAATCAGTAAGGAGGAAAACGAATTACAAAACACGGAAGAAGAGACATCGCAAGAACAAATCACTAGAGAAGACATAGAAGAGGAGAAGAAAAAGGAAGACACAGAAGAAAGAGGGAAAAAATCTAGACCAGTGAGAGCAGTAACACTAAAAGGCAAATAAAAACCAGTTACTAGAGGACAGTTACAGCAATGAACGATACTAAGATCCTATCGCTCAATGCGAACGGTCTAAATGATTATAAAAAAAGGAGGATAATACTGTCGAATCTGACGAAACAGAAGCCTGATATAATTTGTATCCAAGAGGTCCATATAAAAAAAGATGAAGCCAACTACTTAAATTATACCAAATTTGGTAAAGTATTCTTCTCATTAGCGGAGAAAAGAAAAAGGGGGGGGGGCTATCTATGTCAAGAAAGGAATAGAGGCAGAATGTAAATATAAAGATGAAAAAGGGAGAATACTGATAGTAGAGATAACGAGAGGCAATTCTAAGGTGTTAGTGGTGGGGGTTTACGCCCCGAATAAAAAACAAGGGAAATTCTATCGGAAATTACATGAACAGCTAGCAAAATGGGCAAACAATGAAATTTGTATGGTTGGGGATTTCAATGGAATTATAGACCCTAAATATGATTATAAATCTGATATAACTAAAAAGAACAAAAGATCTCCCCTACCAAAGACTTTTTTTGATTTAGTGGATGAGATTAACCTAATCGATTTGTGGCGCACTTTACACCCCCATGACAGACAATTCACTTTCTATTCAACGCCACATAACTCCTGGTCCAGAATAGATATGGTTTGGACTACCAGAAAACTGGGCCTTGAAATTAAAAATGTTAACATGTGCACAAACGCTTGGGCAGACCATAAATTCCTCGAGATCAGCTGGCACCACAATTTAAAGAAAACACAACAGAGATGGAGTTTAAGGACTAAGTTGTTATACGAAGAAGAGTTTATTAGGAAATTGAACGAAGAAGTCAAACGCTTTTTCATAGAAAATGGAAATCGAGAGACAGCTAAAGAAATTGTGTGGGATGCTATGAAGGCCTACGTGAGAGGGGTAGCCATATCATATACTGCCTTCAAAAACAAGGAAAAAAGAAAGATCACAGAAGAGCTTACCAATAAGCTATTGCAAGCCGAAGATAAACTCCAGCAATGCCCAGGAGATGAGGTGTCCAAACAACAGTGGTCGATGACGAGACATAGATTGAACCTATTGGACCAGGAGGAATTGGCGCAGAAAATAAAAAGATCCAAACACTATTGCTTCGAGAACGCTAACAAAT
This sequence comes from Arizona elegans, assembly GCA_022577455.1. Taxonomy (NCBI): domain Eukaryota; kingdom Metazoa; phylum Chordata; class Lepidosauria; order Squamata; family Colubridae; genus Arizona; species Arizona elegans. Next base: position 102,511,363 of record JAKOOJ010000002.1, on the reverse strand, counting down.
CAGGGAGATGGCTGGCATATAAACTAAAAAAAGAGAAGGAAAAAAACCAAATACTAGTATTAGAAGACTCTAAGGGCAACTTGCTGACGAAGGAAGAGGATAAATTAGAGAGTATAAGAAAATTTTATGAAGATTTATACAAAAATGAAGGAATAGCGTCAAGCAAGGTAGAACAGTATTTGTGTGAAGCTAAACTACCGCTAATTTCTGAAGAAGAAAAGGAATTGTTAAATGGAAAAATTACCATAGAGGAATTAAAAACGGCCCTTTCCAAAATAAAGAAGAATAAAACTCCAGGCCCAGATGGTCTCCCCGGGGAATTATACCAAAAATTTGATGACACCCTAAAATTAGAGTTGCTAGAAATATTAAACGAGGCCCTGGCGGGTATCACAATCCCAGATTCGTGGAGGGAAGCGTATTTGACACTTATACTGAAAGAAGGTGCCGACCCGAAACAGATACCCAACTATAGACCGATCTCATTGTTGAATGCAGATTATAAACTGTTCATGAATATAATTGCGGAGAGGTTCAAAAAAATATTAAATCGCTGGATTCATAAAGACCAAAATGGCTTTCTCCCAGGGAGACAGATCAGGGACAATTTGAGGACAGTTCTAAACACCTTTGAATATTACGAACAACATCCTGAAAAACAGCTGGCCTTAATGTTTGTCGATGCCCAAAAGGCATTCGACAATTTGAATTGGACCTTTATGATAAATCAAATTGATCTAATGGGATTTGGCACCAACTTTAGGAAGATGATTGAGAACATATATAAAAACCAGAGGGCAAACATTCTAGTGAATGGAGATAGAACCCAGTTGTTCCAGATCCAAAAAGGAGTGAGACAGGGATGTCCTTTATCTCCCTTACTATATATCCTGGCGCTAGAGGTGCTACTTAGAAAGATAAGAACCAACAAAGAGATTAAGGGATTAAAGATTAGGAATGAAACCTTCAAAACCCAAGCTTTCGCGGATGACGTAGCCCTCATAATGGAAGACCCATTAGAATCTGGTGTAAAGCTAATGCAGGAAATCCAGGAGTATGGAGAGATGGCGGGCCTAAAACTCAATAAGAATAAAACCAAAATCATAGTGAAAAACATGACAGATTTACAAAAGGAAGAATTGGAAAAATCATTAGGCCTCCAGATAGTTAGGAAAATAAAGTATCTGGGAATATGGATTACTGCGAGATTTTCCTCATTAAAAGAGGATAATTACACTCCCTTTTTACAGAAAACATACCAAGACCTTGAAAGGTGGAAAAAGCTCAAATTGTCTCTGATTGGTAAAATTGCAGCGATCAAAATGAACATCCTACCAAAAATTCTGTTTCTATTCCAAAATATCCCGCTAATACTAGACAAGAAATTCTTTTTGGACCTGAACAAACACATCAGGAACTTTTTGTGGGAGGGTAAGAAATCGAGGATTACTTTTAAGATACTCCAAGGGAAAAGGAATCTGGGAGGCTTTGGGCTCCCTGACTGGGAACTATATCAAAAGGCTGCAAAATTAATTTGGATCAAGGAGTGGATCAAGTTACAGGATAGGAGAACCCTGACTTTGGAAGGCCATGACCTCCTAGAAGGATGGCACTCTCATCTCTGGGATATAAAGAATAAGAAAAAATCCTATTTTCATAAGCATAAAATCAGGGAGACCCTCATCTGTACATGGACCGAAATTAGACAGAAGATCTATACTAAGGTACCCATTTGGCTCTCTATTATAGAAGCACTGGCGGCTCCAATTAGGAGAGATGATCAAAAATGGGGTACATATAAAGACATCCTCGATGAAGAAGGGAAACTAAAATCCCTGGAGCTATTGAGAGAGCAGGGCTTTAGTTTGGACTGGTGGAATTATATTCGGATCAATTCAAGATTTCAAAAAGACAGAGACAAATTTGGAATAGCAGCGAAACATGGAAATTTTGACAAAATAATTTGGGGACCAGAAAAAAAAATGTTAACAAAAATTTATCACTTTTTACTAGATGAAGATAAGGCAGAGTCTATAGCAAAAAGACAATTAAACATCTGGGAAAAAAACTTAGGATATAGATTAAATTTCAACGATTGGGAGATAGCTTGGAATAGAAATTATAAAATAACTAAATCGACAACGTTTAGGGAAAACCATTACAAATTGCTTCATAGATGGTATTTAGCCCCAGCGAAGCTAGCTAAGATGTTTCCAAATCTCTCTCCCACATGTTGGAAATGTGGAAAATCGGTTGGCACCTTCTATCATCTATGGTGGACTTGCCCTGAGTCTAGAAAGTATTGGTCCAAAATTCAACACTGGCTCTGTGAAATAACAGGACAGGAGGTAGCCCTACTCCCGGAACTCTTCCTCCTAGGCATAACTGAAGAGGCCTTAAACAACAACAAAACCCAATTGATAATTCAGATTATAACTGCGGCTAGATTAGCCTTCGCAAAATGGTGGAAAAACAAACTTTTACCCTCAGAAGATACTCTAATAAATAAGATCTTAGAGTGCGCAGAAATGGCGAAACTGACAAGCGAGCTAAAAAATGAGGAAAACTCAAGATACTACGATGTATGGGGTATTTGGTACCATTGGCTTAAAAATAAGACGAAAACATGACTTTTGAAATTTGACCTGGCACATGTATTATAGTCATATTGTATAGTTCATGAATAGTTAAGACTGAAACCTTATGTTTACCATTATTTGTTTCACTTTACTGTAAATACACTGTACCTCCGATAGCAGAGATTGATTGTATATTTTCTTTTTTGTTTTGGAAAATCAATAAAATTTCTTTAAAAAAAAAAAAAAAAGGCCCAAGAAGTTTTGGAAAACCAAAACAATAAATACTTGCTGATAGGTTTCCAGTTTGTACATTTGGTCATCTTGATCCCAGTAACCATAGAAGCAGCAGAAATGAGAGACAAGTCTTTACTAAGATGGGATGGGATGGGAGGTTTCAGGCTCTTCCCCATGGAGGTGATTTAAAACTATCTCAAGCTACTCATTCACATATTGCACGATTTCTTCGGGTCGGGTGCGAATAACCACGATTTGAGTGAAAGTTCCCCTTTTAGAGATTGGGCAGACCCATATTGGTGGTCTCCCCCAGATACCTTATGGATACAGTTGATTTCTGGTGGGAGCCTAATTTGCAAGGGATCTTGGCCTCTTGGCACAATTGCATCTGACTAGGAAATTTGTTTAGGTGGCTCCTTTGTTTGATTGTTAATTTACATGTTATTCAAAGTAAATAAATACGTGTCTGTCGGTGTGTGTTTTTTGCAAAGTATCAGGCAATGGCCCAGGGGCCAGATAAATGGCTCTTTGAGAATCCAAACACAACGAACAAACCAGTTAACGAGGAGATTTCAGGCTTTATTAAGTACCTGTAGAACAGGGATGTCAAACTGGCGGCCTTCAGGCCGTATGCCCCATGCACAGGCCATGCCCACACCAGCTCCCCAAAGGTAAAAAATGTCATGGAACGTCACGTGATAGCAACGTCCTGTAGAAGGCAAATTAAATAGACGAAAGCATCAAGCCTTAGAAGTCATTTCGCTTCTCAACCAAGAAGGTTCTTCAGGTCTGATTGGATGGTGGGAATGGAAGGATTGATATTCCTTGCAGACAGCTGGTCATTTGTATTCTTTTAGAGAGTTGTTGAGGCCACTTGGAGGTTTGCTTGGTCCTCAGGGTCACCTGAGTAGTGCAAATGGGTGGGGAGCCTTTTTCGACCTGCTGAAAGGGTTCCTGCAGTCTGCACTTCTTCTGGAACTCCCTTCATACTCCTGCACCATCAAGTCCAATGATCGCTCTTTTGCTGCTGGGAACCCCATTTCAAGCAATGGTGATGCTCCGAGGCCCTGGGCGTACAGCCCCACACAACAGACAAGACCGTGGTCCATAACTGTCGGACGGGCATGGAAGTCTGACACGTTTCCTGATAAGGCATCTCCTTCCTTTCACATAGGCTGCATTGTTATGCTAGCAATGCTGCACTCAGGGGAGCACTTCTGATTTTGGTTGATTCCTTTTCACCTTCAAAGCTTCCAGCTTTCACATCTGGCTTTTCGATGAGAGCTGCATGTGGTTCCCTATATGATTTTATACACGTAGGTCAGTTGACTCCAAACAAACAAAATGATCAACGGTGAAGACCCATTTGAAATGGTCCAAAAGAGTAGCGCACATGCCGAAACTTAGCTGACACTTCTCCTGTAAGAATCAGGTGAAAACACGGCATTTCTCTCAAAAGGAGGGCTGTAGATGTTCCCGGATTCCAGCCTCGGAGAGAAGGCCCATGAGCTGGGAATTTCTACCCCCCAAATACTGGAGGCCCACAGATTCTCCACCAGAGATGATACAGTATTCACAGTGCTTCTCATCAAGATGCTTCAGAAATCCTTACCACAGCCATGACGAGTAAATCTGTCCTGTTCTTTTCCTAAATGTGCTGACTTAGGCTATCATGGCTTGTTTAAGATATCTGTTGAGTTCATGGGGAAGCTATTTCCAGACCTTCTGATCCGTGAACTAACCTCTTAGTTACAGAATGATATCTCATTTTGTTTATGTCTAGGCAGGGCAAATTCACATGGGCTGTGGACCAGTAATATGTATTTTTAGGAAAAATGCTTCCTCTTCATACATTGCACATAAAAACAGAGGCGTGCATCTAAAATTGTTGTCATTGCTGACTGATCTAATTTCTAAACTAATGCTTAAATGCATTTCTTCAGATAGCTCCTTGGTGACAGCTTTTCTGATATCTCACTTGGCTTGAGATTTCTTGATAGGCTATCAGGGAAGACTATTTAACTTTGATGGTTATCTTCCTGAATCATCCAGCTCTCACTGGCATAATTCCTAGTTCACAAGGATCTCTTTGTTTTAGTGAGTTGTTGGTACAGGTGACACAGCCTGTATGGCATATGCAATCTTGGTCTATCCTTTCTTTGTCCGTGCTCTACGGTGGTCTATCCATTCTTGGCATTTTGCCATAAATCATGCTTGTCGTTTGGCCCTTCTTTCCTTTTCTTCCTCCATATCAATCGCTTCTTCTTTCCTTTTTTCTTCCACTCTCTTTCTTTTCTCCTCCCACCCAACTTAAGGCAGCGTCTAGATAATCACAATTGTTGATGACAAGCGTTCATTGGTTGTGAAGCTCCTGCTGTAATACCAACGTCCATTAGGAAAACAGTATGCCACTCACTCCAAAAAGGCCCAAGAAGTTTTGGAAAACCAAAACAATAAATACTTGCTGATAGATTTCCAGTTTGTACATTTGGTCATCTTGATCCCAGTAACCCTAGAAGCAGCAGAAATGAGAGACAAGTCTGTACCAAGATGGGATGGGATGGGAGGTTTCAGGCTCTTCCCCATGGAGGTGATTTAAAACTATCTCAAGCTACTCATTCACATATTGCACGATTTCTTCAGGACGTTTTCTATGCATTCCAAGAGCCATTCTTTCTGGCTTCTTCCGGGGATTCTCATCTGAGGTTTTTCAGAGATGGTTGTAGCCATGCTTGCATATCTGTTTTGGATGCACTAGGACCATTCTTTCTGAACTTGCTAAAGATGCTTGAAGCCATCCATCCACCCATAAGTTTCTTTCAGAGCAAGCAGGTTCTACCCAAATCACCCTCTCCTTCCTCTTTACCATGCTTGTTTTTGATTCCTTAGAGTATTTGAGATCCTGGATGCCCTTAATAGATGCTTCAGGACATTCCCGAGTACCTAGATGGGGTGCTTCAGGTCCTTCCTCTTTGAAGCTATTTAGAAATATTTCAAGCCATTTTTGGCATCTTGCTTGTATGGTTTCAGGACCTTTTCCAAGTTTTTCAGGGATCGTTGAAGCCATTTTTCCAGATGCGGTATGGGTTCTTCAGAAAATAAAAAGCTTTCTAAGGATCCTTGAAGCCATTGTAAAGTGTTTTCCACGGGTCCTTCGGAACATTGCTTCTTGAGGTTTGCTATTGATTTTTCAAACCATCTCTTCCTCAGAGTTCTTTTAATCTCTACCGTGGACTTCTGTAGATCCTGAACGCCTTTAATAGAGGCTTCAAGCCATTCCCGAGTACCTAGGTGTCCTTCCTCCTCAAGATTCTTTATAGATATTTCAAGTCATTTTTTGGCATCTTGTTTAGATACTTTAGGACCTTCGTCTTGCAGGTTTTTTAAGGATTGTGGAAGCCATTTTTCAACAACTGGTCTAGGTTCTCCAGAAAGTGACAGGCTTTCTAAGGATCCTTGAAGCCATTCTAATATATTCACCAGAGATCCTTCAGGACATTGCTTCTTGAGGTTCTCTATTGATTTTTCCAGCCATCCCTTTTTTCTGGCTCGACTTGGATTTTTGTAGATGTTGAATGCCTATAATAGATGCTTCAAGCCATCCCTGCACATCTAAATCGCAGGTTTCTGGCCCTTCTTCTTGGAGATGATTTATCGATGTTTCTAGCCAACCATTCACATCCCCCCTGGATGCCTCAGCACATTCCTTCGGGAGGTTGGTGGTGGATACTTTAAGCCATTCGGGCAGGGTGTACAGTTCAGAGGAATCCTCTTTCAGGATGTTCAGCGATTGCTGAAGCCACCTCAGTATATTTTGCCCGGGTTCCTTAGATGTTCTGATTTTGAGGCTGTCTACCGAAGCCTTAAGCCATTTCTTATTTAATTGATATCTCAAGTTGATTTGAGGCTTCGTTTTGTCTTGAGCTTCTGTCTTGTTTTCGGTAATGCCTGCCCCTGTTTGGCAGAGACTCACAGAGCCTCCTTTGCTCTCTCTGCTGCTGGGTCTCTGCTCCATCTGGTCTCGGTCCATCATTAAGGGGCAGCGGCCCTTCCTCAGTTGTGTCTCTCTAGAAAAAGCCAGAAGGTTAGATGTGAATCTGGACCAACAACAAAGCATTCTTAATTAAAAAAGGATGGGAACTGCTTTGATGTCAGGAAACTCTCACTCTTGTGTCTAAAGTGTGTAGAAGTGTATGAATATTGTTGGGCAGCGGGGGTTGGAGGTTAAAAGATCTCTCCTATACATATCTTCCCATTCACTTCCATGAGATTAACTCCTAGATTTGTATATGTAAAAGTATAATAAGCCATAATTCATTAATTTCTTTCTGAAGTAAGGAGATGTTCAGGTTTTCCCAAGCTTTCTAAGATAAGGGGAACCTGATGTGAAATTCTGGAACAGGAAATTCATGGTGGCTATCTAAAAATTTCTCACCTCCACAGTCTTTTTTCGTACTCTCGGCAGAGCTCCTCTTTCTCGTCGGTCAACTCAATATTTTTGAAGGTCAGGATCTCTGTCTTCATTTCAAGCTCTTTGTTTTCTATCGTTAGCTTTGCTATTACTGCTCTTTTTCTGTAAATTATGAGGACAAGAGATATTAGCCCTCTTCATTTTTTACTTGAATTACTAAGCATACCTACATTCTTAATTATTTTTGCATTCCATTATACCTATTGCTCTTCTCTTATTCAGTTATACATACATATAAAAGAATGGAACATTTCTTTCATCCGGTATATCTGGCTTAAGGGTTCTAATAAATAAATTTGAATTGGAAAGAAAAAATCAAGTTCGATCTAAACATTTCTCACCTATAAAATTCTTCTTTAAGGTCATTATTTTCCCGTAGGAGCTCTGCATTTTCTCCAGCATATTTTTTAAGCTTGCAGCTGAGACTCTCATTTTCTCGTCTGAGTTTGTCCAGCTGCCCAGGCTCATCTGAACTCTTTTCCCTGTAAAATATCACGAGCAGAGTGAAATTAGCCCCCTTAGGTTTTTTTATTTGAATCATAATACTCGTTTAACATTAAAACTAATTGAAATAGCTGAGAAAGGAAGAGGAAGTCAGGGTTACTAGCTCACCTGCTCAGCTTTCCTTCATACTCTTTGCAGAGTATGAAGAGTTCCTCTTTTTCTTTGGCCAGTTGCAGATTTTTATTCGTAAGCTCCTGAATTTTTAATTCCAGCTCCTCTTTCTCTGTCAGGAGTTTTGACATTTCCATTGTCTTTCTGCAAATTATGAAGATCGGAGAGAAATTAGCTCCCTTTGTAAAAGAATGAGCTTTTTTCCTTGAATGATCACTCCTTTTCTTCAATTAAAACACATTAAAAATACCTTCATGGGTGGGTGCGTGCGTGCGTGCGCTTTCGTGCGCCACGTTTGTGCGTGTACGTCAATGCACAGGAAATAATGCTTTAACCATTTATTTTTCTTTTTTTCTAAATATGTTCCATGAAAGGCACAAACAAATTCAAAATGATTTTCAGAAGCAAAGTAAAGTTATGGATGTAGGATATGGGGAAATGTGCTCACAAATGCCTAACTGTCGACATATTTCAACAAGTTGGTCTCTCAGAGATAGTAGTACCTTGTTTATGAGAGAGCATATATTAATTGTATTAATACCCTTGTTATCTCGTGCTCCGCCGGACCTTGTTTATGAGGGAGCGTAACAAGGGTATTAATAAACCCTCAAGATAATAAACAGCAAATTGTTACTAAACTCTTTTAGAAGTCATTCTGTAGTGTAGAGGATACCTAAAATGTTTGTGCACCACATAGAGGTATGGAGTATGCCATGACTTACGTATAACTCTGGTTCCTCGCTCTCTTCAGATCTACTTCCAGTCTTTCGGTTTTGGTGTGAACAATCTAGAGAAACAAAAGTACATCACAAGTCAGGAATATATTTCCATATCAGCCCACTCCCTACCCCCTCCCCCACTACCCCATCACTCACACTGGGCTTCTTCCCCTCTTATTACGACGTGAATTATTTAATCCACGCTCAAAAGATTCCTCACATGCTAGATGGCTTACCTGATGGGAACGCATCCTTAAATTTAAATCCTGGTCCAGCTGCATCCTAATATTTTCTGGACGCCTGGAAACCTGACAGTTCCGTGAAGAATGAAAAACATAAAATGAATTGTAGATGTTTGCTTGATAATTTTCTTCATTACGAAAATTTCTTCAAGGAGATACACTTCATGACCATGAGAAGAATTACATGAATTTGTTTTCCATTAATTCTCTGTGATGTCAGTGTAAAGAGGATATTACTTTAAAGTTCCTCTTTAGGAAAAGAGTCAGGGGTGTAGACAAGCATATTTGTGCATATTAAAATCATGCATTCCAAGATGAGCACACACATGTGCAACTCCCAATTTATTGCTGTAGATGTTCAATACAGGCAATAAAGAGTATTCCCGCTGGGATAAAAAAAGAAAGACCTAGTTTTAGTTAATTTGTTTAGGAAATGTAAAAGACAGTGGTTCAAACCAAATATGAATCATCTAAATTTTATGTTACTATTGTATAGGGCCAAAGAAATTAGCTAATGTGGCAAGGAAGGAACGAACCAAGAATTAGCACAAACTCTGATAATTGCCATTCTTTATTAGAAATTACAAATAAACTAGTTTGTATTGAATAGGTGTGTGTGTGTGTGGATCTCATATATGTAATGGAAACAGAAAGCGAACATGTACACTATCTAAAATATGTTGCACATGCATTATTAACAATTACCTCAGCACGTCTCTGTTCTTCTGTGGTAGATGACAGAAGAGGAAGTCTGGATGTTTCTTCCTGCCATGACAAAATACCCCATTTAAAAAAACAAACAAATTGACAGTGATTCAAGCCACTGATTTTTCTAACAACAGCTCTATGTGACTTGGGTTGTTGTTAAAGCTAGTTTCAGCTTCAAATCTGCGGTGCCAACTGTATTTCTGTCATCTAAAGTTTGCACCCCGGCCTGGAAGATTTTGATGTTCGTCCACAACTGGAGCAGCTTCTTGGATGAGAATCTAAACATCTTCAAGGAAAACAAAAAAGAAAGTCCTGCTTCCTCTTGAAAAATTCCCATTCCTATTCTTGGGAATAGGAATGGGACAGATAGGGAGTCCTTCTACTAGATCCCCAAACAGCCCTTTCATTTTAAGTGCAGAGAAAACGAAAAGTACTCCTGCTAAAAGTCATGTAAAATCTCCATTAGCAACTTGGCCTATTAAATATGTTAAATCAATACTTACAATGACCTAAGATAGCTCTGCAAGTTCATTGATTCATTCATCCAACTTATTTGGCTGCCCAAGTTGCAATAGAGACTCTGGGTCTCTCTCTTTGCTTTCCTTCCACTTATTTGTGTTTGATTCTCAGGGACTGACCTACTGACCTACTTACCTACCCACCTACCGACCAACCGACCGACCTAACTATTCCAATTTCTATACGTTTTATCACACTTGAGAATAGCATTTACTGCGACAGCCTATGAACAAATGTTTTTTCTTACCTCTTTTTGGAGACGTTTCATGGTTTCTCTTAATCTTCTCAACAAATGGTTTTCCATCGCAAAATCAGTGATGGAAACTAGAAGGTAAGGTAATAGGTGAGAATGCAGAATAGCTTTAACATTTTTATGTCAAAAATTGGAATGTAGATCTTGAGACACAATGTCTACAATAGCACGTCATTTTTAAATTATATTTGCCCTCCAGGTCCTCTAATCTGATCCTTTAGGGCAGGGCTGTGTCAAGCTCCCAGCCCGTGGGCTGGATGGGTCACATGCTGGCCACAGCCACACCCGGTTTAGTGAAGGAGAAAAAAAGTCCAGATATGTCACGTGATGCCGCCGTGACGCCGTGAGTTAAAGACAGAGCTGTATCCAAATGCAGCTTCCTCAAGAGTGCCTTTTAAACTCTGGGAATGATGCAGGAAAAGGCCATCTCCCATCTGCCTAATAGTTTAGTCTCCAAAGAGCAGTGGAGCTTCTTGTTTTCTCCCGCAGACTTCAGCGTCTGCTGAAACACATTCTCTTCACATTCTCTTCAGTAGTCAGGCTCTAAGTGCTTGAAAAGGCAACTCCCTTTGCCTCCCCTAATAACTGAGGGAAACACAGTCCAATCTTCCTGGATAGCACCTGGTTGCCCATCCCTCTCCAGGAGTTTTCACTTTCCACATTATAACAAGAAACATCAACACTAACTTTGTTTTCAAAATGTAAATCCTACTATGTAGGAGATACAACCATGGACCTGCTAAACTACTGTATCTACAATGATCTATATAACTGGCCGTGTTATAATATTCCCCATGAAAAGTCTTTTAATTTAAGGAACTTTTTTCCTTTCAAACCACAACAGACGCTAACAATTTCTAGAGGTAAAATTTTTGATTTAGCGCGTGAGAAAAGCGTTCATTTTTTCCCGAAATGCCAATCTGCAAAGGTAGCCCAACAAGTTGCTTTCTCACAGTTTAGGCAGTACTACTTTTTGTGAGATTGATTGCGATCACAACTGCATCAATAAAATTTGCAATAGTGATGAGAGCTTCATATGAAAAACAAGCTCATTGTTTTGCGGCCACCAACAAATAGCAGAGGTCTTCTTGGTATTCTATTTAAAATGGGGATTAGCAACAAAATTTTACAAGGTGCCAAGCAAACATGTCATCAAGGCTTGGTGCTATGGGGTGATGACATCTCAGTGGTTTCTCTCGAAGTGTGACCTGTGACACGCTGGGTCCTCCTTCCGGAGGTGTGTCCTTACCAGGATCCTCAGCTCCTCGACACTTCAGCACCTCAGCACTTCAGCACCTCCGCACTTCAGCTCCTTGACGCTTCAGCACCTCAGCACTTCAGCACTTCCGCACCTCAGCTCCTCAGAACCTCAGCACTTCAGCACCTCCGCACTTCAGCACTTCAGCACCTCAGAACGTCCGCACTTCAGCACCTCAGCACTTAGCTCCTCAACACCTCCGCACTTCAGCACCTCCGCACTTCAGCTCCTCGACGCTTCAGCACCTCAGCACTTCAGCACTTCCGCACTTCAGCTCCTCAGAACCTCAGCACTTCAGCACCTCCGCACTTCAGCACTTCAGCACCTCAGAACGTCCGCACTTCAGCACCTCAGCACTTAGCTCCTCAACACCTCCGCACTTCAGCACCTCCGCACTTCAGCTCCTCGACGCTTCAGCACCTCAGCACTTCAGCACTTCCGCACCTCAGCTCCTCAGAACCTCAGCACTTCAGCACCTCCACACTTCAGCACTTCAGCACCTCAGAACCTCAGCACTTCAGCACCTCAGCACTTAGCTCCTCAACACCTCCGCACTTCAGCACCTCAGCACTTCAGCACCTCCGCACTTCAGCTCCTCAGCACTTCAGCACCTCCGCACGTCAGCACCTCCGCACCTCAGCTCCTCAGCGCTTCAGCGTCTCAGCGCTTCAGCACCTCAGAACCTCAGCACTTCAGCACCTCTGCACTTCAGCACTTCAGCACCTCAGAACGTCCGCACTTCAGCACCTCCGCACTTCAGCACCTTAGCTCCTCAACACCTCCGCAATTCAGCACCTCAGCTCCTCCGCAACTCAGCACCTCAACTCCTCAACACCTCAGCACAAGGATTGGGATCCTGGATATATATATATGTAGCAGTCAAAGTCATCACAATCAGTGTTTCATGACATGGTCTACTATGTCTTAATCTTTTATCTAGCTGTGGATAGATGCTAGAGGTGCAACTTGTATGCCCCACAGTGTCATGGCAGATAGCAGATACCCCCTCCTATGCCCCCACGTGCTCAAATCAATCAATGGCTGTCCACTATCGTGTGGTATTGGAGCTTGGGCTACAACACCATTGAAACATTCTTTCGCTTTTTACTAATTTCAGAACAACCTCAAAAATGCTTGGCTGTTTATCAGGCTTGAGTTTAGGGGTGCTTCTACTATGTCCATTATACCAAATGCCCTTTGCTTCTGGAGTGCGATGGAGTGGAACCATTACAGGGCACGAAACCATCTCAGTGGGTGGGGTCCTTTCTGCAACAATGACTATCTTGAGATCACACCATTTCAACAAGTGTCCATCTACTAAATGACCACTCACAAATGATTCCAAAAACTCTAATCATTTCTCAATTTCTAGCATGTGTCTGCTTTGTTTCATCCCTCTGGTGAATTACCATCCAACTTTACCATCCTATTTTGCCTGTGGAGAAATCCTTGGGACACGTCTGTGCCAGGAACACAACACTGGTTAATTTTCTCAAGTGGCAGATTGCCCATGTCAAGGGTGGAACAGATTTATGTGACTCTCTTGATTCTTGGAACAGTTCAGCTGTGGGCAAGGTGGCTGAGGGAGGGTCGTCCTGTCTCCTCTCTTGTCTGTGGGGAGGCCTTTTAACTCTAGCACGACGACATGTCGAGAGAGTTACTGATTAGTCTCGTAAAGAGAATTTTAAAGGGAAAGGAAATTACTGTCTCCAGAAGAACCTGAGAGGGAGTCCATCTTGCCTCTGGTGCTTCAGAAGACAGAATCAAAAGATGGAAGGGTTTCAGCTGGACATTAGGAGAACATTCTAAAGCGAAGGGAGAGAAGATTAGAGAATTGACAGCCATCAATTTTTCCTCCCAACTGTGGACATCAAAGCCCCCACTTTATCGACCCCATTGGGTCTGAAAAAGACAGTTAAGCTCTAGGCAGCTTCAGAAGAACATTGGCTCTCCTTGGAGATCTTAAGCTAAGTCTAAGAAATTTTAGAATGGTTCCACAAGGATAAATGTAAGTAAACCACCAAAGTTGAGAGTTCAGATCAATTGTGATGCAGCAGTCAAGGTATTAGATGAGGAACAAGGAGCCTCCCGGTTCAAGTCCAACCATAGACGTTCCTGGGTGACTTCCTCACACTTTCTCATCCTTTTATCTCACACAGTTAATGGATGGAGGGAAAGAGGAGCAAAAACTCTCCGGTACCATGAGCTCCTGAACATGAAGCAATACAGGCTGACACAAACACCTCCCAAATTCCAACTGTGGGTTGTGCAGAGGTGCGCTCCTGCATGCGCACTATTGGTTCAGGCTTCCTAATGGGAAATGGGGGAAGGCAAGGCACATACAAGCCGGGAATGTTAAAATTTGCTGATGTATAAAAGGAACACGTATGCAACTGTCCCTAAATAACAGACACATACGTTCACTCTTATGCAGTGCCAGAGTAGTCTGCTCAAGCTGTAAGTCCAACCCTGAATTCTGTTGTGCTAATTGTTAGTTGAGAAGATTCTGTGCATAGTTTCTGCGTTCCGACGGGACCTTTGCGAGTTGACACATAGACTGTTTAGCATTAAATCAGTTTAATTGGACCTTCGCGTGTGGACCTGGTCTTTCCATCAGACACCATGTTGTCAAATTTTTGCCATTTCATCCCTGGTCATAAATTAATTATTCATGTCGTCATGTGACAGCTTTTACATCGTCACTTTTACTGCATAATCTTTTTTTCATTGAATGACCTCTCATTTTCTTGATGCTTATAAAGTGGCCTTGTTGCAGTCTCCAAATGCTTTGGTTTTTCTTAAGGGAGTAGATTATTTTATGCAACAGATAGTAATGTACTCAGCACCACTCACTCCAAAAAGGCCCAAGAAGGACTTCCGGCTGGTGACTTGCAGCGACAGGGTGTGGAGTGAGTGCTCGCTGCTCCTCCACACCTCTTTTCATCGCGTTTTGGGGATCCCTTAAGGGGCGTAGGACCTGGAGAGTCCCGCGGACAAGAGGGGAAGCCAGGCAAGTGGGAAAGTGGGGTGCGACCACTTCTCGCTGAACCCGGCAGCTCTGTCAATCCAACGCGGTGAGCCGGCCGCTAATGGCGGGCCTGAAGCTGTAATAGCCGGCAAGAGACGGGAAGCTTAAAAGGAGATCGGAGGCGCGGTGTTTGATCTAAAGCCTCATTTCTTACCTTGGAGCGATTTTGCGCTGAAAGAGGAGGTCAGCGGAGTCGGGAGAGGAGTGCTCAACCTGAAATCAGGCGGCAACGGCGAGGGTGTAAGGAGAATACATCTACGAAGACCCGACAACCTGACGAGCGGTTGAGATCCACGGAGGGAAAATAAAGACCTTTATAAAGAGCTCCAGATGGCGTGGTGAGAAGGGAAAAGATTTTAAAAAGTCAATCGGGGCGGTTGGGTTGTTTTTTACGATCGAAGTGAAAAAGAAGAAGGAGAAATTTGTGATCTGCTTTTGAAAGCTTTAGAGAGCTCTGGGGAAACAGGAAGTGCAGCCATTGAGCTACAAGATTGAAGCAGCAGAGAATTGACAAAGAGACGCTCTAGCGGTGAGCCTTACCACCGAGAAGCGCCGGATCTTAGCAGAGCTAAGAAGCGAAGACTTAACGCTGGGAGTTTACCATATCCCTCATAGATATTCTTCTATTTCTTTTCTCTCCCCTGATCCCTCGAGTAGTTGAAATTTCAATATCAGAACTTTGACTTTGCCTTCGATAAGATATAAGAAAAATATCTATTTATACATATATACTTTACCTTTAACTAGATTTGTTTTAGGTTTAGAAATTTTGAATATATAAATTTGAGTATTTAAGTATTGATCTTATTAAATAGTGATTGGATATAGTTTTATATAAGGTTTTAGATTTGCATTAATTGAATTGATACAGTATACATATATTTATCTAGATATATTTATTCCACTTTTTGAATTTATTTAATCTCAAATATCAAATAGCTCAAATCTTAAATATTTATTCTGGTTGGTAATAGCCTTTTATATATTTATTTATTTGATAATAATACCGTATACTATAGTAAGACTTCAATTTAGATACTTAGAAACTATTAAGAGAATTTATCAAGTTATTAATTTATTGATTACTGTTTAATTAATATATTGATTAATTTAATCCTTCAACTGTCTAATCTATTAACGTATTAACACATTTATAACTAATAATTATATTAAGATTCTATTTAGTTCTATAAGAACCTCATCTGGACTTACTGCCTAGAATTCTCATATCATACTAATCTATAAACTAAGCTCTAGCTGAATCATATTAAGAAATTAATGGGATTTAATTAAGGAGGAAGGGATTTAAGATAGTCTCTTCGAATATAAGGTGGCAAGTCACATTGGATGATTATATGGTGTAAGATTGAGAATATAATTAGAGACCAAAAAGCACTCCTGAAAGAAATGGCAAGTTTGACATCCACAATTGCAAAAACCAACAAAAAAGGGCCATCCATTCCCACGATTGCAATGTCATCGCCAGCTATCCAGAAAGTAGTAGAAGGTTCACAGAAAACTGACAAACCTCCAGCAACTCCAACGTTGCAAACATTACAAGCGTCGCTACTAACAATACAAGAAACAATGCTTGCGATGCAAGAAAAGCTTTTAAACAGCCACTCCGAACTGAAACTCGATATACATGGACTGGATGCTAAAATGAACGAGATCCAAACTTCGATTGCCAGCAACAAGAACAGAATCCAAAAAGCGGAACAAAGAATAGAAAAAAACGAGAAGAAACTGGACATGGTCGATCAAACCCTGTGGGCGCAGAACAAAGATACAGAAGACGCTTTAATTCAACTCGAGATGGACAAGGCCTCATTTTATTTGCGTTTCCAGAACATAGCGGAAGACAAAGAAGAGGACCTAGGAGATAGGATGGCCGAGTTGATTGCAGAGACACTCCAACAGGACAAACAAGATATAATCCGAGAGATCGACGAGGTCTACAGAGTTCAAACCAACTATGTGAGAAGGAACAGGCTCCCTAGAGAAGTCCATATCCGCTTCGCTAGGAAAAAAGTGAGAGACATTCTGTATAACATAGCTAGGGAGGAAAAAATCATGCACGGGGGAAAAGAAGTGAACATCTTAAAACAAATTCCAAGGAGAGTGAGGGAGAGGAGGAAAAACTATAGGTTTTTGACAAACCAATTAAACAGGAGAAGCATAACATTTAGGTGGCTCCTCCCAGAAGGATTGCTAATATCGTGGCAAGGGAGGAAAACCAGAATCGACTGTGTAAGCGAAGCCCAAGATTTCCTAGAACAACTAAGGGGAGGTGAAGAGGAACAAATCAGTAAGGAGGAAAACGAATTACAAAACACGGAAGAAGAGACATCGCAAGAACAAATCACTAGAGAAGACATAGAAGAGGAGAAGAAAAAGGAAGACACAGAAGAAAGAGGGAAAAAATCTAGACCAGTGAGAGCAGTAACACTAAAAGGCAAATAAAAACCAGTTACTAGAGGACAGTTACAGCAATGAACGATACTAAGATCCTATCGCTCAATGCGAACGGTCTAAATGATTATAAAAAAAGGAGGATAATACTGTCGAATCTGACGAAACAGAAGCCTGATATAATTTGTATCCAAGAGGTCCATATAAAAAAAGATGAAGCCAACTACTTAAATTATACCAAATTTGGTAAAGTATTCTTCTCATTAGCGGAGAAAAGAAAAAGGGGGGGGGGCTATCTATGTCAAGAAAGGAATAGAGGCAGAATGTAAATATAAAGATGAAAAAGGGAGAATACTGATAGTAGAGATAACGAGAGGCAATTCTAAGGTGTTAGTGGTGGGGGTTTACGCCCCGAATAAAAAACAAGGGAAATTCTATCGGAAATTACATGAACAGCTAGCAAAATGGGCAAACAATGAAATTTGTATGGTTGGGGATTTCAATGGAATTATAGACCCTAAATATGATTATAAATCTGATATAACTAAAAAGAACAAAAGATCTCCCCTACCAAAGACTTTTTTTGATTTAGTGGATGAGATTAACCTAATCGATTTGTGGCGCACTTTACACCCCCATGACAGACAATTCACTTTCTATTCAACGCCACATAACTCCTGGTCCAGAATAGATATGGTTTGGACTACCAGAAAACTGGGCCTTGAAATTAAAAATGTTAACATGTGCACAAACGCTTGGGCAGACCATAAATTCCTCGAGATCAGCTGGCACCACAATTTAAAGAAAACACAACAGAGATGGAGTTTAAGGACTAAGTTGTTATACGAAGAAGAGTTTATTAGGAAATTGAACGAAGAAGTCAAACGCTTTTTCATAGAAAATGGAAATCGAGAGACAGCTAAAGAAATTGTGTGGGATGCTATGAAGGCCTACGTGAGAGGGGTAGCCATATCATATACTGCCTTCAAAAACAAGGAAAAAAGAAAGATCACAGAAGAGCTTACCAATAAGCTATTGCAAGCCGAAGATAAACTCCAGCAATGCCCAGGAGATGAGGTGTCCAAACAACAGTGGTCGATGACGAGACATAGATTGAACCTATTGGACCAGGAGGAATTGGCGCAGAAAATAAAAAGATCCAAACACTATTGCTTCGAGAACGCTAACAAATCAGGGAGATGGCTGGCATATAAACTAAAAAAAGAGAAGGAAAAAAACCAAATACTAGTATTAGAAGACTCTAAGGGCAACTTGCTGACGAAGGAAGAGGATAAATTAGAGAGTATAAGAAAATTTTATGAAGATTTATACAAAAATGAAGGAATAGCGTCAAGCAAGGTAGAACAGTATTTGTGTGAAGCTAAACTACCGCTAATTTCTGAAGAAGAAAAGGAATTGTTAAATGGAAAAATTACCATAGAGGAATTAAAAACGGCCCTTTCCAAAATAAAGAAGAATAAAACTCCAGGCCCAGATGGTCTCCCCGGGGAATTATACCAAAAATTTGATGACACCCTAAAATTAGAGTTGCTAGAAATATTAAACGAGGCCCTGGCGGGTATCACAATCCCAGATTCGTGGAGGGAAGCGTATTTGACACTTATACTGAAAGAAGGTGCCGACCCGAAACAGATACCCAACTATAGACCGATCTCATTGTTGAATGCAGATTATAAACTGTTCATGAATATAATTGCGGAGAGGTTCAAAAAAATATTAAATCGCTGGATTCATAAAGACCAAAATGGCTTTCTCCCAGGGAGACAGATCAGGGACAATTTGAGGACAGTTCTAAACACCTTTGAATATTACGAACAACATCCTGAAAAACAGCTGGCCTTAATGTTTGTCGATGCCCAAAAGGCATTCGACAATTTGAATTGGACCTTTATGATAAATCAAATTGATCTAATGGGATTTGGCACCAACTTTAGGAAGATGATTGAGAACATATATAAAAACCAGAGGGCAAACATTCTAGTGAATGGAGATAGAACCCAGTTGTTCCAGATCCAAAAAGGAGTGAGACAGGGATGTCCTTTATCTCCCTTACTATATATCCTGGCGCTAGAGGTGCTACTTAGAAAGATAAGAACCAACAAAGAGATTAAGGGATTAAAGATTAGGAATGAAACCTTCAAAACCCAAGCTTTCGCGGATGACGTAGCCCTCATAATGGAAGACCCATTAGAATCTGGTGTAAAGCTAATGCAGGAAATCCAGGAGTATGGAGAGATGGCGGGCCTAAAACTCAATAAGAATAAAACCAAAATCATAGTGAAAAACATGACAGATTTACAAAAGGAAGAATTGGAAAAATCATTAGGCCTCCAGATAGTTAGGAAAATAAAGTATCTGGGAATATGGATTACTGCGAGATTTTCCTCATTAAAAGAGGATAATTACACTCCCTTTTTACAGAAAACATACCAAGACCTTGAAAGGTGGAAAAAGCTCAAATTGTCTCTGATTGGTAAAATTGCAGCGATCAAAATGAACATCCTACCAAAAATTCTGTTTCTATTCCAAAATATCCCGCTAATACTAGACAAGAAATTCTTTTTGGACCTGAACAAACACATCAGGAACTTTTTGTGGGAGGGTAAGAAATCGAGGATTACTTTTAAGATACTCCAAGGGAAAAGGAATCTGGGAGGCTTTGGGCTCCCTGACTGGGAACTATATCAAAAGGCTGCAAAATTAATTTGGATCAAGGAGTGGATCAAGTTACAGGATAGGAGAACCCTGACTTTGGAAGGCCATGACCTCCTAGAAGGATGGCACTCTCATCTCTGGGATATAAAGAATAAGAAAAAATCCTATTTTCATAAGCATAAAATCAGGGAGACCCTCATCTGTACATGGACCGAAATTAGACAGAAGATCTATACTAAGGTACCCATTTGGCTCTCTATTATAGAAGCACTGGCGGCTCCAATTAGGAGAGATGATCAAAAATGGGGTACATATAAAGACATCCTCGATGAAGAAGGGAAACTAAAATCCCTGGAGCTATTGAGAGAGCAGGGCTTTAGTTTGGACTGGTGGAATTATATTCGGATCAATTCAAGATTTCAAAAAGACAGAGACAAATTTGGAATAGCAGCGAAACATGGAAATTTTGACAAAATAATTTGGGGACCAGAAAAAAAAATGTTAACAAAAATTTATCACTTTTTACTAGATGAAGATAAGGCAGAGTCTATAGCAAAAAGACAATTAAACATCTGGGAAAAAAACTTAGGATATAGATTAAATTTCAACGATTGGGAGATAGCTTGGAATAGAAATTATAAAATAACTAAATCGACAACGTTTAGGGAAAACCATTACAAATTGCTTCATAGATGGTATTTAGCCCCAGCGAAGCTAGCTAAGATGTTTCCAAATCTCTCTCCCACATGTTGGAAATGTGGAAAATCGGTTGGCACCTTCTATCATCTATGGTGGACTTGCCCTGAGTCTAGAAAGTATTGGTCCAAAATTCAACACTGGCTCTGTGAAATAACAGGACAGGAGGTAGCCCTACTCCCGGAACTCTTCCTCCTAGGCATAACTGAAGAGGCCTTAAACAACAACAAAACCCAATTGATAATTCAGATTATAACTGCGGCTAGATTAGCCTTCGCAAAATGGTGGAAAAACAAACTTTTACCCTCAGAAGATACTCTAATAAATAAGATCTTAGAGTGCGCAGAAATGGCGAAACTGACAAGCGAGCTAAAAAATGAGGAAAACTCAAGATACTACGATGTATGGGGTATTTGGTACCATTGGCTTAAAAATAAGACGAAAACATGACTTTTGAAATTTGACCTGGCACATGTATTATAGTCATATTGTATAGTTCATGAATAGTTAAGACTGAAACCTTATGTTTACCATTATTTGTTTCACTTTACTGTAAATACACTGTACCTCCGATAGCAGAGATTGATTGTATATTTTCTTTTTTGTTTTGGAAAATCAATAAAATTTCTTTAAAAAAAAAAAAAAAAGGCCCAAGAAGTTTTGGAAAACCAAAACAATAAATACTTGCTGATAGGTTTCCAGTTTGTACATTTGGTCATCTTGATCCCAGTAACCATAGAAGCAGCAGAAATGAGAGACAAGTCTTTACTAAGATGGGATGGGATGGGAGGTTTCAGGCTCTTCCCCATGGAGGTGATTTAAAACTATCTCAAGCTACTCATTCACATATTGCACGATTTCTTCGGGTCGGGTGCGAATAACCACGATTTGAGTGAAAGTTCCCCTTTTAGAGATTGGGCAGACCCATATTGGTGGTCTCCCCCAGATACCTTATGGATACAGTTGATTTCTGGTGGGAGCCTAATTTGCAAGGGATCTTGGCCTCTTGGCACAATTGCATCTGACTAGGAAATTTGTTTAGGTGGCTCCTTTGTTTGATTGTTAATTTACATGTTATTCAAAGTAAATAAATACGTGTCTGTCGGTGTGTGTTTTTTGCAAAGTATCAGGCAATGGCCCAGGGGCCAGATAAATGGCTCTTTGAGAATCCAAACACAACGAACAAACCAGTTAACGAGGAGATTTCAGGCTTTATTAAGTACCTGTAGAACAGGGATGTCAAACTGGCGGCCTTCAGGCCGTATGCCCCATGCACAGGCCATGCCCACACCAGCTCCCCAAAGGTAAAAAATGTCATGGAACGTCACGTGATAGCAACGTCCTGTAGAAGGCAAATTAAATAGACGAAAGCATCAAGCCTTAGAAGTCATTTCGCTTCTCAACCAAGAAGGTTCTTCAGGTCTGATTGGATGGTGGGAATGGAAGGATTGATATTCCTTGCAGACAGCTGGTCATTTGTATTCTTTTAGAGAGTTGTTGAGGCCACTTGGAGGTTTGCTTGGTCCTCAGGGTCACCTGAGTAGTGCAAATGGGTGGGGAGCCTTTTTCGACCTGCTGAAAGGGTTCCTGCAGTCTGCACTTCTTCTGGAACTCCCTTCATACTCCTGCACCATCAAGTCCAATGATCGCTCTTTTGCTGCTGGGAACCCCATTTCAAGCAATGGTGATGCTCCGAGGCCCTGGGCGTACAGCCCCACACAACAGACAAGACCGTGGTCCATAACTGTCGGACGGGCATGGAAGTCTGACACGTTTCCTGATAAGGCATCTCCTTCCTTTCACATAGGCTGCATTGTTATGCTAGCAATGCTGCACTCAGGGGAGCACTTCTGATTTTGGTTGATTCCTTTTCACCTTCAAAGCTTCCAGCTTTCACATCTGGCTTTTCGATGAGAGCTGCATGTGGTTCCCTATATGATTTTATACACGTAGGTCAGTTGACTCCAAACAAACAAAATGATCAACGGTGAAGACCCATTTGAAATGGTCCAAAAGAGTAGCGCACATGCCGAAACTTAGCTGACACTTCTCCTGTAAGAATCAGGTGAAAACACGGCATTTCTCTCAAAAGGAGGGCTGTAGATGTTCCCGGATTCCAGCCTCGGAGAGAAGGCCCATGAGCTGGGAATTTCTACCCCCCAAATACTGGAGGCCCACAGATTCTCCACCAGAGATGATACAGTATTCACAGTGCTTCTCATCAAGATGCTTCAGAAATCCTTACCACAGCCATGACGAGTAAATCTGTCCTGTTCTTTTCCTAAATGTGCTGACTTAGGCTATCATGGCTTGTTTAAGATATCTGTTGAGTTCATGGGGAAGCTATTTCCAGACCTTCTGATCCGTGAACTAACCTCTTAGTTACAGAATGATATCTCATTTTGTTTATGTCTAGGCAGGGCAAATTCACATGGGCTGTGGACCAGTAATATGTATTTTTAGGAAAAATGCTTCCTCTTCATACATTGCACATAAAAACAGAGGCGTGCATCTAAAATTGTTGTCATTGCTGACTGATCTAATTTCTAAACTAATGCTTAAATGCATTTCTTCAGATAGCTCCTTGGTGACAGCTTTTCTGATATCTCACTTGGCTTGAGATTTCTTGATAGGCTATCAGGGAAGACTATTTAACTTTGATGGTTATCTTCCTGAATCATCCAGCTCTCACTGGCATAATTCCTAGTTCACAAGGATCTCTTTGTTTTAGTGAGTTGTTGGTACAGGTGACACAGCCTGTATGGCATATGCAATCTTGGTCTATCCTTTCTTTGTCCGTGCTCTACGGTGGTCTATCCATTCTTGGCATTTTGCCATAAATCATGCTTGTCGTTTGGCCCTTCTTTCCTTTTCTTCCTCCATATCAATCGCTTCTTCTTTCCTTTTTTCTTCCACTCTCTTTCTTTTCTCCTCCCACCCAACTTAAGGCAGCGTCTAGATAATCACAATTGTTGATGACAAGCGTTCATTGGTTGTGAAGCTCCTGCTGTAATACCAACGTCCATTAGGAAAACAGTATGCCACTCACTCCAAAAAGGCCCAAGAAGTTTTGGAAAACCAAAACAATAAATACTTGCTGATAGATTTCCAGTTTGTACATTTGGTCATCTTGATCCCAGTAACCCTAGAAGCAGCAGAAATGAGAGACAAGTCTGTACCAAGATGGGATGGGATGGGAGGTTTCAGGCTCTTCCCCATGGAGGTGATTTAAAACTATCTCAAGCTACTCATTCACATATTGCACGATTTCTTCAGGACGTTTTCTATGCATTCCAAGAGCCATTCTTTCTGGCTTCTTCCGGGGATTCTCATCTGAGGTTTTTCAGAGATGGTTGTAGCCATGCTTGCATATCTGTTTTGGATGCACTAGGACCATTCTTTCTGAACTTGCTAAAGATGCTTGAAGCCATCCATCCACCCATAAGTTTCTTTCAGAGCAAGCAGGTTCTACCCAAATCACCCTCTCCTTCCTCTTTACCATGCTTGTTTTTGATTCCTTAGAGTATTTGAGATCCTGGATGCCCTTAATAGATGCTTCAGGACATTCCCGAGTACCTAGATGGGGTGCTTCAGGTCCTTCCTCTTTGAAGCTATTTAGAAATATTTCAAGCCATTTTTGGCATCTTGCTTGTATGGTTTCAGGACCTTTTCCAAGTTTTTCAGGGATCGTTGAAGCCATTTTTCCAGATGCGGTATGGGTTCTTCAGAAAATAAAAAGCTTTCTAAGGATCCTTGAAGCCATTGTAAAGTGTTTTCCACGGGTCCTTCGGAACATTGCTTCTTGAGGTTTGCTATTGATTTTTCAAACCATCTCTTCCTCAGAGTTCTTTTAATCTCTACCGTGGACTTCTGTAGATCCTGAACGCCTTTAATAGAGGCTTCAAGCCATTCCCGAGTACCTAGGTGTCCTTCCTCCTCAAGATTCTTTATAGATATTTCAAGTCATTTTTTGGCATCTTGTTTAGATACTTTAGGACCTTCGTCTTGCAGGTTTTTTAAGGATTGTGGAAGCCATTTTTCAACAACTGGTCTAGGTTCTCCAGAAAGTGACAGGCTTTCTAAGGATCCTTGAAGCCATTCTAATATATTCACCAGAGATCCTTCAGGACATTGCTTCTTGAGGTTCTCTATTGATTTTTCCAGCCATCCCTTTTTTCTGGCTCGACTTGGATTTTTGTAGATGTTGAATGCCTATAATAGATGCTTCAAGCCATCCCTGCACATCTAAATCGCAGGTTTCTGGCCCTTCTTCTTGGAGATGATTTATCGATGTTTCTAGCCAACCATTCACATCCCCCCTGGATGCCTCAGCACATTCCTTCGGGAGGTTGGTGGTGGATACTTTAAGCCATTCGGGCAGGGTGTACAGTTCAGAGGAATCCTCTTTCAGGATGTTCAGCGATTGCTGAAGCCACCTCAGTATATTTTGCCCGGGTTCCTTAGATGTTCTGATTTTGAGGCTGTCTACCGAAGCCTTAAGCCATTTCTTATTTAATTGATATCTCAAGTTGATTTGAGGCTTCGTTTTGTCTTGAGCTTCTGTCTTGTTTTCGGTAATGCCTGCCCCTGTTTGGCAGAGACTCACAGAGCCTCCTTTGCTCTCTCTGCTGCTGGGTCTCTGCTCCATCTGGTCTCGGTCCATCATTAAGGGGCAGCGGCCCTTCCTCAGTTGTGTCTCTCTAGAAAAAGCCAGAAGGTTAGATGTGAATCTGGACCAACAACAAAGCATTCTTAATTAAAAAAGGATGGGAACTGCTTTGATGTCAGGAAACTCTCACTCTTGTGTCTAAAGTGTGTAGAAGTGTATGAATATTGTTGGGCAGCGGGGGTTGGAGGTTAAAAGATCTCTCCTATACATATCTTCCCATTCACTTCCATGAGATTAACTCCTAGATTTGTATATGTAAAAGTATAATAAGCCATAATTCATTAATTTCTTTCTGAAGTAAGGAGATGTTCAGGTTTTCCCAAGCTTTCTAAGATAAGGGGAACCTGATGTGAAATTCTGGAACAGGAAATTCATGGTGGCTATCTAAAAATTTCTCACCTCCACAGTCTTTTTTCGTACTCTCGGCAGAGCTCCTCTTTCTCGTCGGTCAACTCAATATTTTTGAAGGTCAGGATCTCTGTCTTCATTTCAAGCTCTTTGTTTTCTATCGTTAGCTTTGCTATTACTGCTCTTTTTCTGTAAATTATGAGGACAAGAGATATTAGCCCTCTTCATTTTTTACTTGAATTACTAAGCATACCTACATTCTTAATTATTTTTGCATTCCATTATACCTATTGCTCTTCTCTTATTCAGTTATACATACATATAAAAGAATGGAACATTTCTTTCATCCGGTATATCTGGCTTAAGGGTTCTAATAAATAAATTTGAATTGGAAAGAAAAAATCAAGTTCGATCTAAACATTTCTCACCTATAAAATTCTTCTTTAAGGTCATTATTTTCCCGTAGGAGCTCTGCATTTTCTCCAGCATATTTTTTAAGCTTGCAGCTGAGACTCTCATTTTCTCGTCTGAGTTTGTCCAGCTGCCCAGGCTCATCTGAACTCTTTTCCCTGTAAAATATCACGAGCAGAGTGAAATTAGCCCCCTTAGGTTTTTTTATTTGAATCATAATACTCGTTTAACATTAAAACTAATTGAAATAGCTGAGAAAGGAAGAGGAAGTCAGGGTTACTAGCTCACCTGCTCAGCTTTCCTTCATACTCTTTGCAGAGTATGAAGAGTTCCTCTTTTTCTTTGGCCAGTTGCAGATTTTTATTCGTAAGCTCCTGAATTTTTAATTCCAGCTCCTCTTTCTCTGTCAGGAGTTTTGACATTTCCATTGTCTTTCTGCAAATTATGAAGATCGGAGAGAAATTAGCTCCCTTTGTAAAAGAATGAGCTTTTTTCCTTGAATGATCACTCCTTTTCTTCAATTAAAACACATTAAAAATACCTTCATGGGTGGGTGCGTGCGTGCGTGCGCTTTCGTGCGCCACGTTTGTGCGTGTACGTCAATGCACAGGAAATAATGCTTTAACCATTTATTTTTCTTTTTTTCTAAATATGTTCCATGAAAGGCACAAACAAATTCAAAATGATTTTCAGAAGCAAAGTAAAGTTATGGATGTAGGATATGGGGAAATGTGCTCACAAATGCCTAACTGTCGACATATTTCAACAAGTTGGTCTCTCAGAGATAGTAGTACCTTGTTTATGAGAGAGCATATATTAATTGTATTAATACCCTTGTTATCTCGTGCTCCGCCGGACCTTGTTTATGAGGGAGCGTAACAAGGGTATTAATAAACCCTCAAGATAATAAACAGCAAATTGTTACTAAACTCTTTTAGAAGTCATTCTGTAGTGTAGAGGATACCTAAAATGTTTGTGCACCACATAGAGGTATGGAGTATGCCATGACTTACGTATAACTCTGGTTCCTCGCTCTCTTCAGATCTACTTCCAGTCTTTCGGTTTTGGTGTGAACAATCTAGAGAAACAAAAGTACATCACAAGTCAGGAATATATTTCCATATCAGCCCACTCCCTACCCCCTCCCCCACTACCCCATCACTCACACTGGGCTTCTTCCCCTCTTATTACGACGTGAATTATTTAATCCACGCTCAAAAGATTCCTCACATGCTAGATGGCTTACCTGATGGGAACGCATCCTTAAATTTAAATCCTGGTCCAGCTGCATCCTAATATTTTCTGGACGCCTGGAAACCTGACAGTTCCGTGAAGAATGAAAAACATAAAATGAATTGTAGATGTTTGCTTGATAATTTTCTTCATTACGAAAATTTCTTCAAGGAGATACACTTCATGACCATGAGAAGAATTACATGAATTTGTTTTCCATTAATTCTCTGTGATGTCAGTGTAAAGAGGATATTACTTTAAAGTTCCTCTTTAGGAAAAGAGTCAGGGGTGTAGACAAGCATATTTGTGCATATTAAAATCATGCATTCCAAGATGAGCACACACATGTGCAACTCCCAATTTATTGCTGTAGATGTTCAATACAGGCAATAAAGAGTATTCCCGCTGGGATAAAAAAAGAAAGACCTAGTTTTAGTTAATTTGTTTAGGAAATGTAAAAGACAGTGGTTCAAACCAAATATGAATCATCTAAATTTTATGTTACTATTGTATAGGGCCAAAGAAATTAGCTAATGTGGCAAGGAAGGAACGAACCAAGAATTAGCACAAACTCTGATAATTGCCATTCTTTATTAGAAATTACAAATAAACTAGTTTGTATTGAATAGGTGTGTGTGTGTGTGGATCTCATATATGTAATGGAAACAGAAAGCGAACATGTACACTATCTAAAATATGTTGCACATGCATTATTAACAATTACCTCAGCACGTCTCTGTTCTTCTGTGGTAGATGACAGAAGAGGAAGTCTGGATGTTTCTTCCTGCCATGACAAAATACCCCATTTAAAAAAACAAACAAATTGACAGTGATTCAAGCCACTGATTTTTCTAACAACAGCTCTATGTGACTTGGGTTGTTGTTAAAGCTAGTTTCAGCTTCAAATCTGCGGTGCCAACTGTATTTCTGTCATCTAAAGTTTGCACCCCGGCCTGGAAGATTTTGATGTTCGTCCACAACTGGAGCAGCTTCTTGGATGAGAATCTAAACATCTTCAAGGAAAACAAAAAAGAAAGTCCTGCTTCCTCTTGAAAAATTCCCATTCCTATTCTTGGGAATAGGAATGGGACAGATAGGGAGTCCTTCTACTAGATCCCCAAACAGCCCTTTCATTTTAAGTGCAGAGAAAACGAAAAGTACTCCTGCTAAAAGTCATGTAAAATCTCCATTAGCAACTTGGCCTATTAAATATGTTAAATCAATACTTACAATGACCTAAGATAGCTCTGCAAGTTCATTGATTCATTCATCCAACTTATTTGGCTGCCCAAGTTGCAATAGAGACTCTGGGTCTCTCTCTTTGCTTTCCTTCCACTTATTTGTGTTTGATTCTCAGGGACTGACCTACTGACCTACTTACCTACCCACCTACCGACCAACCGACCGACCTAACTATTCCAATTTCTATACGTTTTATCACACTTGAGAATAGCATTTACTGCGACAGCCTATGAACAAATGTTTTTTCTTACCTCTTTTTGGAGACGTTTCATGGTTTCTCTTAATCTTCTCAACAAATGGTTTTCCATCGCAAAATCAGTGATGGAAACTAGAAGGTAAGGTAATAGGTGAGAATGCAGAATAGCTTTAACATTTTTATGTCAAAAATTGGAATGTAGATCTTGAGACACAATGTCTACAATAGCACGTCATTTTTAAATTATATTTGCCCTCCAGGTCCTCTAATCTGATCCTTTAGGGCAGGGCTGTGTCAAGCTCCCAGCCCGTGGGCTGGATGGGTCACATGCTGGCCACAGCCACACCCGGTTTAGTGAAGGAGAAAAAAAGTCCAGATATGTCACGTGATGCCGCCGTGACGCCGTGAGTTAAAGACAGAGCTGTATCCAAATGCAGCTTCCTCAAGAGTGCCTTTTAAACTCTGGGAATGATGCAGGAAAAGGCCATCTCCCATCTGCCTAATAGTTTAGTCTCCAAAGAGCAGTGGAGCTTCTTGTTTTCTCCCGCAGACTTCAGCGTCTGCTGAAACACATTCTCTTCACATTCTCTTCAGTAGTCAGGCTCTAAGTGCTTGAAAAGGCAACTCCCTTTGCCTCCCCTAATAACTGAGGGAAACACAGTCCAATCTTCCTGGATAGCACCTGGTTGCCCATCCCTCTCCAGGAGTTTTCACTTTCCATATTATAACAAGAAACATCAACACTAACTTTGTTTTCAAAATGTAAATCCTACTATGTAGGAGATACAACCATGGACCTGCTAAACTACTGTATCTACAATGATCTATATAACTGGCCGTGTTATAATATTCCCCATGAAAAGTCTTTTAATTTAAGGAACTTTTTTCCTTTCAAACCACAACAGACGCTAACAATTTCTAGAGGTAAAATTTTTGATTTAGCGCGTGAGAAAAGCGTTCATTTTTTCCCGAAATGCCAATCTGCAAAGGTAGCCCAACAAGTTGCTTTCTCACAGTTTAGGCAGTACTACTTTTTGTGAGATTGATTGCGATCACAACTGCATCAATAAAATTTGCAATAGTGATGAGAGCTTCATATGAAAAACAAGCTCATTGTTTTGCGGCCACCAACAAATAGCAGAGGTCTTCTTGGTATTCTATTTAAAATGGGGATTAGCAACAAAATTTTACAAGGTGCCAAGCAAACATGTCATCAAGGCTTGGTGCTATGGGGTGATGACATCTCAGTGGTTTCTCTCGAAGTGTGACCTGTGACACGCTGGGTCCTCCTTCCGGAGGTGTGTCCTTACCAGGATCCTCAGCTCCTCGACACTTCAGCACCTCAGCACTTCAGCACCTCCGCACTTCAGCTCCTTGACGCTTCAGCACCTCAGCACTTCAGCACTTCCGCACCTCAGCTCCTCAGAACCTCAGCACTTCAGCACCTCCGCACTTCAGCACTTCAGCACCTCAGAACGTCCGCACTTCAGCACCTCAGCACTTAGCTCCTCAACACCTCCGCACTTCAGCACCTCCGCACTTCAGCTCCTCGACGCTTCAGCACCTCAGCACTTCAGCACTTCCGCACTTCAGCTCCTCAGAACCTCAGCACTTCAGCACCTCCGCACTTCAGCACTTCAGCACCTCAGAACGTCCGCACTTCAGCACCTCAGCACTTAGCTCCTCAACACCTCCGCACTTCAGCACCTCCGCACTTCAGCTCCTCGACGCTTCAGCACCTCAGCACTTCAGCACTTCCGCACCTCAGCTCCTCAGAACCTCAGCACTTCAGCACCTCCACACTTCAGCACTTCAGCACCTCAGAACCTCAGCACTTCAGCACCTCAGCACTTAGCTCCTCAACACCTCCGCACTTCAGCACCTCAGCACTTCAGCACCTCCGCACTTCAGCTCCTCAGCACTTCAGCACCTCCGCACGTCAGCACCTCCGCACCTCAGCTCCTCAGCGCTTCAGCGTCTCAGCGCTTCAGCACCTCAGAACCTCAGCACTTCAGCACCTCTGCACTTCAGCACTTCAGCACCTCAGAACGTCCGCACTTCAGCACCTCCGCACTTCAGCACCTTAGCTCCTCAACACCTCCGCAATTCAGCACCTCAGCTCCTCCGCAACTCAGCACCTCAACTCCTCAACACCTCAGCACAAGGATTGGGATCCTGGATATATATATATGTAGCAGTCAAAGTCATCACAATCAGTGTTTCATGACATGGTCTACTATGTCTTAATCTTTTATCTAGCTGTGGATAGATGCTAGAGGTGCAACTTGTATGCCCCACAGTGTCATGGCAGATAGCAGATACCCCCTCCTATGCCCCCACGTGCTCAAATCAATCAATGGCTGTCCACTATCGTGTGGTATTGGAGCTTGGGCTACAACACCATTGAAACATTCTTTCGCTTTTTACTAATTTCAGAACAACCTCAAAAATGCTTGGCTGTTTATCAGGCTTGAGTTTAGGGGTGCTTCTACTATGTCCATTATACCAAATGCCCTTTGCTTCTGGAGTGCGATGGAGTGGAACCATTACAGGGCACGAAACCATCTCAGTGGGTGGGGTCCTTTCTGCAACAATGACTATCTTGAGATCACACCATTTCAACAAGTGTCCATCTACTAAATGACCACTCACAAATGATTCCAAAAACTCTAATCATTTCTCAATTTCTAGCATGTGTCTGCTTTGTTTCATCCCTCTGGTGAATTACCATCCAACTTTACCATCCTATTTTGCCTGTGGAGAAATCCTTGGGACACGTCTGTGCCAGGAACACAACACTGGTTAATTTTCTCAAGTGGCAGATTGCCCATGTCAAGGGTGGAACAGATTTATGTGACTCTCTTGATTCTTGGAACAGTTCAGCTGTGGGCAAGGTGGCTGAGGGAGGGTCGTCCTGTCTCCTCTCTTGTCTGTGGGGAGGCCTTTTAACTCTAGCACGACGACATGTCGAGAGAGTTACTGATTAGTCTCGTAAAGAGAATTTTAAAGGGAAAGGAAATTACTGTCTCCAGAAGAACCTGAGAGGGAGTCCATCTTGCCTCTGGTGCTTCAGAAGACAGAATCAAAAGATGGAAGGGTTTCAGCTGGACATTAGGAGAACATTCTAAAGCGAAGGGAGAGAAGATTAGAGAATTGACAGCCATCAATTTTTCCTCCCAACTGTGGACATCAAAGCCCCCACTTTATCGACCCCATTGGGTCTGAAAAAGACAGTTAAGCTCTAGGCAGCTTCAGAAGAACATTGGCTCTCCTTGGAGATCTTAAGCTAAGTCTAAGAAATTTTAGAATGGTTCCACAAGGACAAATGTAAGTAAACCACCAAAGTTGAGAGTTCAGATCAATTGTGATGCAGCAGTCAAGGTATTAGATGAGGAACAAGGAGCCTCCCGGTTCAAGTCCAACCATAGACGTTCCTGGGTGACTTCCTCACACTTTCTCATCCTTTTATCTCACACAGTTAATGGATGGAGGGAAAGAGGAGCAAAAACTCTCCGGTACCATGAGCTCCTGAACATGAAGCAATACAGGCTGACACAAACACCTCCCAAATTCCAACTGTGGGTTGTGCAGAGGTGCGCTCCTGCATGCGCACTATTGGTTCAGGCTTCCTAATGGGAAATGGGGGAAGGCAAGGCACATACAAGCAGGGAATGTTAAAATTTGCTGATGTATAAAAGGAACACGTATGCAACTGTCCCTGAATAACAGACACATACGTTCACTCTTATGCAGTGCCAGAGTAGTCTGCTCAAGCTGTAAGTCCAACCCTGAATTCTGTTGTGCTAATTGTTAGTTGAGAAGATTCTGTGCATAGTTTCAGCGTTCCGACGGGACCTTTGCGAGTTGACACATAGACTGTTTAGCATTAAATCAGTTTAATTGGACCTTCGCGTGTGGACCTGGTCTTTCCATCAGACACCTTGTTGTCAAATTTTTGCCATTTCATCCCTGGTCATAAATTAATTATTCATGTCGTCATGTGACAGCTTTTACATCGTCACTTTTACTGCATAATCTTTTTTTCATTGAATGACCTCTCATTTTCTTGATGCTTATAAAGTGGCCTTGTTGCAGTCTCCAAATGCTTTGGTTTTTCTTAAGGGAGTAGATTATTTTATGCAACAGATAGTAATGTACTCAGCACCACTCACTCCAAAAAGGCCCAAGAAGTTTTGGAAAACCAAAACAATAAATACTTGCTGATAGGTTTCCAGTTTGTACATTTGGTCATCTTGATCCCAGTAACCCTAGAAGCAGCAGAAATGAGAGACAAGTCTTTACCAAGATGGGATGGGATGGGAGGTTTCAGGCTCTTCCCCATGGAGGTGATTTAAAACTATCTCAAGCTACTCATTCACATATTGCACGATTTCTTCGGGTCGGGTGCGAATAACCACGATTTGAGTGAAAGTTCCCCTTTTAGAGATTGGGCAGACCCATATTGGTGGTCTCCCCCAGATACCTTATGGATACAGTTGATTTCTGGTGGGAGCCTAATTTGCAAGGGATCTTGGCCTCTTGGCACAATTGCATCTGACTAGGAAATTTGTTTAGGTGGCTCCTTTGTTTGATTGTTAATTTACATGTTATTCAAAGTAAATAAATCTGATACGATAAATCAGATATGTTTACGTGTCTGTCTGTGTGTGTTTTTTGCAAAGTATCAGGCAATGGCCCAGGGGCCAGATAAATGGCTCTTTGAGAATCCAAACACAACGAACAAACCAGTTAACGAGGAGATTTCAGGCTTTATTAAGTACCTGTAGAACAGGGATGTCAAACTGGCGGCCTTCAGGCCGTATGCCCCATGCACAGGCCATGCCCACACCAGCTCCCCAAAGGTAAAAAATGTCATGGAACGTCACGTGATAGCAACGTCCTGTAGAAGGCAAATTAAATAGACGAAAGCATCAAGCCTTAGAAGTCATTTCGCTTCTCAACCAAGAAGGTTCTTCAGGTCTGATTGGATGGTGGGAATGGAAGGATTGATATTCCTTGCAGACAGCTGGTCATTTGTATTCTTTTAGAGAGTTGTTGAGGCCACTTGGAGGTTTGCTTGGTCCTCAGGGTCACCTGAGTAGTGCAAATGGGTGGGGAGCCTTTTTCGACCTGCTGAAAGGGTTCCTGCAGTCTGCACTTCTTCTGGAACTCCCTTCATACTCCTGCACCATCAAGTCCAATGATCGCTCTTTTGCTGCTGGGAACCCCATTTCAAGCAATGGTGATGCTCCGAGGCCCTGGGTGTACAGCCCCACACAACAGACAAGACCGTGGTCCATAACTGTCGGACGGGCATGGAAGTCTGACACGTTTCATGATAAGGCATCTCCTTCCTTCCACATAGGCTGCATTGTTATGCTAGCAATGCTGCACTCAGGGGAGCACTTCTGATTTTGGTTGATTCCTTTTCACCTTCAAAGCTTCCAGCTTTCACATCTGGCTTTTCGATGAGAGCTGCATGTGGTTCCCTATATGATTTTATACACGTAGGTCAGTTGACTCCAAACAAACAAAATGATCAACGGTGAAGACCCATTTGAAATGGTCCAAAAGAGTAGCGCACATGCCGAAACTTAGCTGACACTTCTCCTGTAAGAATCAGGTGAAAACACGGCATTTCTCTCAAAAGGAGGGCTGCAGATGTTCCCGGATTCCAGCCTCGGAGAGAAGGCCCATGAGCTGGGAATTTCTACCCCCCAAATACTGGAGGCCCACAGATTCTCCACCAGAGATGATACAGTATTCACAGTGCTTCTCATCAAGATGCTTCAGAAATCCTTACCACAGCCATGACGAGTAAATCTGTCTTGTTCTTTTCCTAAATGTGCTGACCTAGGCTATCATGGCTTGTTTAAGATATCTGTTGAGTTCATGGGGAAGCTATTTCCAGACCTTCTGATCCGTGAACTAACCTCTTAGTTACAGAATGATATCTCATTTTGTTTATGTCTAGGCAGGGCAAATTCACATGGGCTGTGGACCAGTAATATGTATTTTTAGGAAAAATGCTTCCTCTTCATACATCGCACATAAAAACAGAGGCGTGCATCTAAAATTGTTGTCATTGCTGACTGATCTAATTTCTAAACTAATGCTTAAATGCATTTCTTCAGATAGCTCCTTGGTGACAGCTTTTCTGATATCTCACTTGGCTTGAGATTTCTTGATAGGCTATCAGGGAAGACTATTTAACTTTGATGGTTATCTTCCTGAATCATCCAGCTCTCACTGGCATAATTCCTAGTTCACAAGGATCTCTTTGTTTTAGTGAGTTGTTGGTACAGGTGACACAGCCTGTATGGCATATGCAATCTTGGTCTATCCTTTCTTTGTCCGTGCTCTACGGTGGTCTATCCATTCTTGGCATTTTGCCATAAATCATGCTTGTCGTTTGGCCCTTCTTTCCTTTTCTTCCTCCATATCAATCGCTTCTTCTTTCCTTTTTTCTTCCACTCTCTTTCTTTTCTCCTCCCACCCAACTGAAGGCAGCATCTAGATAATCACAATTGTTGATGACAAGCGTTCATTGGTTGTGAAGCTCCTGCTGTAATACCAACGTCCATTAGGAAAACAGTATGCCACTCACTCCAAAAAGGCCCAAGAAGTTTTGGAAAACCAAAACAATAAATACTTGCTGATAGATTTCCAGTTTGTACATTTGGTCATCTTGATCCCAGTAACCCTAGAAGCAGCAGAAATGAGAGACAAGTCTGTACCAAGATGGGATGGGATGGGAGGTTTCAGGCACTTCCCCATGGAGGTGATTTAAAACTATCTCAAGCTACTCATTCACATATTGCACGATTTCTTCAGGACGTTTTCTATGCATTCCAAGAGCCATTCTTTCTGGCTTCTTCCGGGGATTCTCGTCTGAGGTTTTTCAGAGATGGTTGTAGCCATGCTTGCACATCTGTTTTGGATGCACTAGGACCATTCTTTCTGAACTTGCTAAAGATGCTTGAAGCCATCCATCCACCCATAAGTTTCTTTCAGAGCAAGCAGGTTCTACCCAAATCACCCTCTCCTTCCTCTTTACCATGCTTGTTTTTGATTCCTTAGAGTATTTGAGATCCTGGATGCCCTTAATAGATGCTTCAGGACATTCCCGAGTACCTAGATGGGGTGCTTCAGGTCCTTCCTCTTTGAAGCTATTTAGAAATATTTCAAGCCATTTTTGGCATCTTGCTTGTATGGTTTCAGGACCTTTTCCAAGTTTTTCAGGGATCGTTGAAGCCATTTTTCCAGATGCGGTATGGGTTCTTCAGAAAATAAAAAGCTTTCTAAGGATCCTTGAAGCCATTGTAAAGTGTTTTCCACGGGTCCTTCGGAACATTGCTTCTTGAGGTTTGCTATTGATTTTTCAAACCATCTCTTCCTCAGAGTTCTTTTAATCTCTACCGTGGACTTCTGTAGATCCTGAACGCCTTTAATAGAGGCTTCAAGCCATTCCCGAGTACCTAGGTGTCCTTCCTCCTCAAGATTCTTTATAGATATTTCAAGTCATTTTTTGGCATCTTGTTTAGATACTTTAGGACCTTCGTCTTGCAGGTTTTTTAAGGATTGTGGAAGCCATTTTTCAACAACTGGTCTAGGTTCTCCAGAAAGTGACAGGCTTTCTAAGGATCCTTGAAGCCATTCTAATATATTCACCAGAGATCCTTCAGGACATTGCTTCTTGAGGTTCTCTATTGATTTTTCCAGCCATCCCTTTTTTCTGGCTCGACTTGGATTTTTGTAGATGTTGAATGCCTATAATAGATGCTTCAAGCCATCCCTGCACATCTAAATCGCAGGTTTCTGGCCCTTCTTCTTGGAGATGATTTATCGATGTTTCTAGCCAACCATTCACATCCCCCCTGGATGCCTCAGCACATTCCTTCGGGAGGTTGGTGGTGGATACTTTAAGCCATTCGGGCAGGGTGTACAGTTCAGAGGAATCCTCTTTCAGGATGTTCAGCGATTGCTGAAGCCACCTCAGTATATTTTGCCCGGGTTCCTTAGATGTTCTGATTTTGAGGCTGTCTACCGAAGCCTTAAGCCATTTCTTATTTAATTGATATCTCAAGTTGATTTGAGGCTTCGTTTTGTCTTGAGCTTCTGTCTTGTTTTCGGTAATGCCTGCCCCTGTTTGGCAGAGACTCACAGAGCCTCCTTTGCTCTCTCTGCTGCTGGGTCTCTGCTCCATCTGGTCTCGGTCCATCATTAAGGGGCAGCGGCCCTTCCTCAGTTGTGTCTCTCTAGAAAAAGCCAGAAGGTTAGATGTGAATCTGGACCAACAACAAAGCATTCTTAATTAAAAAAGGATGGGAACTGCTTTGATGTCAGGAAACTCTCACTCTTGTGTCTAAAGTGTGTAGAAGTGTATGAATATTGTTGGGCAGCGGGGGTTGGAGGTTAAAAGATCTCTCCTATACATATCTTCCCATTCACTTCCATGAGATTAACTCCTAGATTTGTATATGTAAAAGTATAATAAGCCATAATTCATTAATTTCTTTCTGAAGTAAGGAGATGTTCAGGTTTTCCCAAGCTTTCTAAGATAAGGGGAACCTGATGTGAAATTCTGGAACAGGAAATTCATGGTGGCTATCTAAAAATTTCTCACCTCCACAGTCTTTTTTCGTAATCTCGGCAGAGCTCCTCTTTCTCGTCGGTCAACTCAATATTTTTGAAGGTCAGGATCTCTGTCTTCATTTCAAGCTCTTTGTTTTCTATCGTTAGCTTTGCTATTACTGCTCTTTTTCTGTAAATTATGAGGACAAGAGATATTAGCCCTCTTCATTTTTTACTTGAATTACTAAGCATACCTACATTCTTAATTATTTTTGCATTCCATTATACCTATTGCTCTTCTCTTATTCAGTTATACATACATATAAAAGAATGGAACATTTCTTTCATCCGGTATATCTGGCTTAAGGGTTCTAATAAATAAATTTGAATTGGAAAGAAAAAATCAAGTTCGATCTAAACATTTCTCACCTATAAAATTCTTCTTTAAGGTCATTATTTTCCCGTAGGAGCTCTGCATTTTCTCCAGCATATTTTTTAAGCTTGCAGCTGAGACTCTCATTTTCTCGTCTGAGTTTGTCCAGCTGCCCAGGCTCATCTGAACTCTTTTCCCTGTAAAATATCACGAGCAGAGTGAAATTAGCCCCCTTAGGTTTTTTTATTTGAATCATAATACTCGTTTAACATTAAAACTAATTGAAATAGCTGAGAAAGGAAGAGGAAGTCAGGGTTACTAGCTCACCTGCTCAGCTTTCCTTCATACTCTTTGCAGAGTATGAAGAGTTCCTCTTTTTCTTTGGCCAGTTGCAGATTTTTATTCGTAAGCTCCTGAATTTTTAATTCCAGCTCCTCTTTCTCTGTCAGGAGTTTTGACATTTCCATTGTCTTTCTGCAAATTATGAAGATCGGAGAGAAATTAGCTCCCTTTGTAAAAGAATGAGCTTTTTTCCTTGAATGATCACTCCTTTTCTTCAATTAAAACACATTAAAAATACCTTCATGGGTGGGTGCGTGCGTGCGTGCGCTTTCGTGCGCCACGTTTGTGCGTGTACGTCAATGCTTTGACCATTTATTTTTCTTTTTTTCTAAATATGTTCCATGAAAGGCACAAACAAATTCAAAATGATTTTCAGAAGCAAAGTAAAGTTATGGATGTAGGATATGGGGAAAGTTCTCAGTGCTCACAAATGCCTAACTGTCGACATATTTCAACAAGTTGGTCTCTCAGAGATAGTAGTACCTTGTTTATGAGAGAGCATATATTAATTGTATTAATACCCTTGTTATCTCGTGCTCCGCCGGACCTTGTTTATGAGGGAGCGTAACAAGGGTATTAATAAACCCTCAAGATAATAAACAGCAAATTGTTACTAAACTCTTTTAGAAGTCATTCTGTAGTGTAGAGGATACCTAAAATGTTTG
Source organism: Arizona elegans (assembly GCA_022577455.1). Taxonomy (NCBI): domain Eukaryota; kingdom Metazoa; phylum Chordata; class Lepidosauria; order Squamata; family Colubridae; genus Arizona; species Arizona elegans. Next base: position 102,472,900 of record JAKOOJ010000002.1, on the reverse strand, counting down.
TGCACCACATAAAGGTATGGAGTATGCCATGACTTACGTATAACTCTGGTTCCTCGCTCTCTTCAGATCTACTTCCAGTCTTTCGGTTTTGGTGTGAACAATCTAGAGAAACAAAAGTACATCACAAGTCAGGAATATATTTCCATATCAGCCCACTCCCTACCCCCTCCCCCACTACCCCATCACTCACACTGGGCTTCTTCCCCTCTTATTACGACGTGAATTATTTAATCCACGCTCAAAAGATTCCTCACATGCTAGATGGCTTACCTGATGGGAACGCATCCTTAAATTTAAATCCTGGTCCAGCTGCATCCTAATATTTTCTGGACGCCTGGAAACCTGACAGTTCCGTGAAGAATGAAAAACATAAAATGAATTGTAGATGTTTGCTTGATAATTTTCTTCATTACGAAAATTTCTTCAAGGAGATACACTTCATGACCATGAGAAGAATTACATGAATTTGTTTTCCATTAATTCTCTGTGATGTCAGTGTAAAGAGGATATTACTTTAAAGTTCCTCTTTAGGAAAAGAGTCAGGGGTGTAGACAAGCATATTTGTGCATATTAAAATCATGCATTCCAAGATGAGCACACACATGTGCAACTCCCAATTTATTGCTGTAGATGTTCAATACAGGCAATAAAGAGTATTCCCGCTGGGATAAAAAAAGAAAGACCTAGTTTTAGTTAATTTGTTTAGGAAATGTGAAAGACAGTGGTTCAAACCAAATATGAATCATCTAAATTTTATGTTACTATTGTATAGGGCCAAAGAAAGTAGCTAATGTGGCAAGGAAGGAACGAACCAAGAATTAGCACAAACTCTGATAATTGCCATTCTTTATTAGAAATTACAAATAAACTAGTTTGTATTGAATAGGTGTGTGTGTGTGTGTGGATCTCATATATGTAATGGAAACAGAAAGCGAACATGTACACTATCTAAAATATGTTGCAAATGCATTATTAACAATTACCTCAGCACGTCTCTGTTCTTCTGTGGTAGATGACAGAAGAGGAAGTCTGGATGTTTCTTCCTGCCATGACAAAATACCCCATTTAAAAAAACAAACAAATTGACAGTGATTCAAGCCACTGATTTTTCTAACAACAGCTCTATGTGACTTGGGTTGTTGTTAAAAGATAGTTTCAGCTTCAAATCTGCGGTGCCAACTGTATTTCTGTCATCTAAAGTTTGCACCCCGGCCTGGAAGATTTTGATGTTCGTCCACAACTGGAGCAGCTTCTTGGATGAGAATCTAAACATCTTCAAGGAAAACAAAAAAGAAAGTCCTGCTTCCTCTTGAAAAATTCCCATTCCTATTCTTGGGAATAGGAATGGGACAGATAGGGAGTCCTTCTACTAGATCCCCAAACAGCCCTTTCATTTTAAGTGCAGAGAAAACGAAAAGTACTCCTGCTAAAAGTCATGTAAAATCTCCATTAGCAACTTGGCCTATTAAATATGTTAAATCAATACTTACAATGACCTAAGATAGCTCTGCAAGTTCATTGATGCATTCATCCAACTTATTTGGCTGCCCAAGTTGCAATAGAGACTCTGGGTCTCTCTCTTTGCTTTCCTTCCACTTATTTGTGTTTGATTCTCAGGGACTGACCTACTGACCTACTTACCTACCCACCTACTACCCACCTACCGACCGACCGACCTAACTATTCCAATTTCTATACGTTTTATCACACTTGAGAATAGCATTTACTGCGACAGCCTATGAACAAATGTTTTTTCTTACCTCTTTTTGGAGACGTTTCATGGTTTCTCTTAATCTTCTCAACAAATGGTTTTCCATCGCAAAATCAGTGATGGAAACTAGAAGGTAAGGTAATAGGTGAGAATGCAGAATAGCTTTAACATTTTTATGTCAAAAATTGGAATGTAGATCTTGAGACACAATGTCTACAATAGCACATCATTTTTAAATTATATTTGCCCTCCAGGTCCTCTAATCTGATCCTTTAGGGCAGGGCTGTGTCAAGCTCCCAGCCCGTGGGCTGGATGGGTCACATGCTGGCCACAGCCACACCCGGTTTAGTGAAGGAGAAAAAAAGTCCAGATATGTCACGTGATGCCGCCGTGACGCCGTGAGTTAAAGACAGAGCTGTATCCAAATGCAGCTTCCTCAAGAGTGCCTTTTAAACTCTGGGAATGATGCAGGAAAAGGCCATCTCCCATCTGCCTAATAGTTTAGTCTCCAAAGAGCAGTGGAGCTTCTTGTTTTCTCCCGCAGACTTCAGCGTCTGCTGAAACACATTCTCTTCACATTCTCTTCGGTAGTCAGGCTCTAAGTGCTTGAAAAGGCAACTCCCTTTGCCTCCCCTAATAACTGAGGGAAACACAGTCCAATCTTCCTGGATAGCACCTGGTTGCCCATCCCTCTCCAGGAGTTTTCACTTTCCACATTATAACAAGAAACATCAACACTAACTTTGTTTTCAAAATGTAAATCCTACTATGTAGGAGATACAACCATGGACCTGCTAAACTACTGTATCTACAATGATCTATATAACTGGCCGTGTTATAATATTCCCCATGAAAAGTCTTTTAATTTAAGGAACTTTTTTCCTTTCAAACCACAACAGACGCTAACAATTTCTAGAGGTAAAATTTTTGATTTAGCGCGTGAGAAAAGCGTTCATTTTTTCCCGAAATGCCAATCTGCAAAGGTAGCCCAACAAGTTGCTTTCTCACAGTTTAGGCAGTACTACTTTTTGTGAGATTGATTGCGATCACAACTGCATCAATAAAATTTGCAATAGTGATGAGAGCTTCATATGAAAAACAAGCTCATTGTTTTGCGGCCACCAACAAATAGCCGAGGTCTTCTTGGTATTCTATTTAAAATGGGGATTAGCAACAAAATTTTACAAGGTGCCAAGCAAACATGTCATCAAGGCTTGGTGCTATGGGGTGATGACATCTCAGTGGTTTCTCTCGAAGTGTGACCTGTGACACGCTGGGTCCTCCTTCCGGAGGTGTGTCCTTACCAAGATCCTCAGCTCCTCGACACTTCAGCACCTCAGCACTTCAGCACCTCCGCACTTCAGCTCCTTGACGCTTCAGCACCTCAGCACTTCAGCACTTCCGCACCTCAGCTCCTCAGAACCTCAGCACTTCAGCACCTCCGCACTTCAGCACTTCAGCACCTCAGAACGTCCGCACTTCAGCACCTCAGCACTTAGCTCCTCAACACCTCCGCACTTCAGCACCTCCGCACTTCAGCTCCTCGACGCTTCAGCACCTCAGCACTTCCGCACTTCAGCTCCTCAGAACCTCAGCACTTCAGCACCTCCGCACTTCAGCACTTCAGCACCTCAGAACGTCCGCACTTCAGCACCTCAGCACTTAGCTCCTCAACACCTCCGCACTTCAGCACCTCCGCACTTCAGCTCCTCGACGCTTCAGCACCTCAGCACTTCAGCACTTCCGCACCTCAGCTCCTCAGAACCTCAGCACTTCAGCACCTCCACACTTCAGCACTTCAGCACCTCAGAACCTCAGCACTTCAGCACCTCAGCACTTAGCTCCTCAACACCTCCGCACTTCAGCACCTCAGCACTTCAGCACCTCCGCACTTCAGCTCCTCAGCACTTCAGCACCTCCGCACGTCAGCACCTCCGCACCTCAGCTCCTCAGCGCTTCAGCGTCTCAGCGCTTCAGCACCTCAGAACCTCAGCACTTCAGCACCTCTGCACTTCAGCACTTCAGCACCTCAGAACGTCCGCACTTCAGCACCTCCGCACTTCAGCACCTTAGCTCCTCAACACCTCCGCAATTCAGCACCTCAGCTCCTCTGCAACTCAGCACCTCAACTCCTCAACACCTCAGCACAAGGATTGGGATCCTGGATATATATATATGTAGCAGTCAAAGTCATCACAATCAGTGTTTCATGACATGGTCTACTATGTCTTAATCTTTTATCTAGCTGTGGATAGATGCTAGAGGTGCAACTTGTATGCCCCACAGTGTCATGGCAGATAGCAGATACCCCCTCCTATGCCCCCACGTGCTCAAATCAATCAATGGCTGTCCACTATCGTGTGGTATTGGAGCTTGGGCTACAACACCATTGAAACATTCTTTCGCTTTTTACTAATTTCAGAACAACCTCAAAAATGCTTGGCTGTTTATCAGGCTTGAGTTTAGGGGTGCTTCTACTATGTCCATTATACCAAATGCCCTTTGCTTCTGGAGTGCGATGGAGTGGAACCATTACAGGGCACGAAACCATCTCAGTGGGTGGGGTCCTTTCTGCAACAATGACTATCTTGAGGTCACACCATTTCAACAAGTGTCCATCTACTAAATGACCACTCACAAATGATTCCAAAAACTCTAATCATTTCTCAATTTCTAGCATGTGTCTGCTTTGTTTCATCCCTCTGGTGAATTACCATCCAACTTTACCATCCTATTTTGCCTGTGGAGAAATCCTTGGGACACGTCTGTGCCAGGAACACAACACTGGTTAATTTTCTCAAGTGGCAGATTGCCCATGTCAAGGGTGGAACAGATTTATGTGACTCTCTTGATTCTTGGAACAGTTCAGCTGTGGGCAAGGTGGCTGAGGGAGGGTCGTCCTGTCTCCTCTCTTGTCTGTGGGGAGGCCTTTTAACTCTAGCACGACGACATGTCGAGAGAGTTACTGATTAGTCTCGTAAAGAGAATTTTAAAGGGAAAGGAAATTACTGTCTCCAGAAGAACCTGAGAGAAAGTCCATCTTGCCTCTGGTGCTTCAGAAGACAGAATCAAAAGATGGAAGGGTTTCAGCTGGACATTAGGAGAACATTCTAAAGCGAAGGGAGAGAAGATTAGAGAATTGACAGCCATCAATTTTTCCTCCCAACTGTGGACATCAAAGCCCCCACTTTATCGACCCCATTGGGTCTGAAAAAGACAGTTAAGCTCTAGGCAGCTTCAGAAGAACATTGGCTCTCCTTGGAGATCTTAAGCTAAGTCTAAGAAATTTTAGAATGGTTCCACAAGGACAAATGTAAGTAAACCACCAAAGTTGAGAGTTCAGATCAATTGTGATGCAGCAGTCAAGGTATTAGATGAGGAACAAGGAGCCTCCCGGTTCAAGTCCAACCATAGACGTTCCTGGGTGACTTCCTCACACTTTCTCATCCTTTTATCTCACACAGTTAATGGATGGAGGGAAAGAGGAGCAAAAACTCTCCGGTACCATGAGCTCCTGAACATGAAGCAATACAGGCTGACACAAACACCTCCCAAATTCCAACTGTGGGTTGTGCAGAGGTGCGCTCCTGCATGCGCACTATTGGTTCAGGCTTCCTAATGGGAAATGGGGGAAGGCAAGGCACATACAAGCAGGGAATGTTAAAATTTGCTGATGTATAAAAGGAACACGTATGCAACTGTCCCTGAATAACAGACACATACGTTCACTCTTATGCAGTGCCAGAGTAGTCTGCTCAAGCTGTAAGTCCAACCCTGAATTCTGTTGTGCTAATTGTTAGTTGAGAAGATTCTGTGCATAGTTTCAGCGTTCCGACAGGACCTTTGCGAGTTGACACATAGACTGTTTAGCATTAAATCAGTTTAATTGGACCTTCGCGTGTGGACCTGGTCTTTCCATCAGACACCTTGTTGTCAAATTTTTGCCATTTCATCCCTGGTCATAAATTAATTATTCATGTCGTCATGTGACAGCTTTTACATCGTCACTTTTACTGCATAATCTTTTTTTCATTGAATGACCTCTCATTTTCTTGATGCTTATAAAGTGGCCTTGTTGCAGTCTCCAAATGCTTTGGTTTTTCTTAAGGGAGTAGATTATTTTATGCAACAGATAGTAATGTACTCAGCACCACTCACTCCAAAAAGGCCCAAGAAGTTTTGGAAAACCAAAACAATAAATACTTGCTGATAGGTTTCCAGTTTGTACATTTGGTCATCTTGATCCCAGTAACCCTAGAAGCAGCAGAAATGAGAGACAAGTCTTTACCAAGATGGGATGGGATGGGAGGTTTCAGGCTCTTCCCCATGGAGGTGATTTAAAACTATCTCAAGCTACTCATTCACATATTGCACGATTTCTTCGGGTCGGGTGCGAATAACCACGATTTGAGTGAAAGTTCCCCTTTTAGAGATTGGGCAGACCCATATTGGTGGTCTCCCCCAGATACCTTATGGATACAGTTGATTTCTGGTGGGAGCCTAATTTGCAAGGGATCTTGGCCTCTTGGCACAATTGCATCTGACTATGAAATTTGTTTAGGTGGCTCCTTTGTTTGATTGTTAATTTACATGTTATTCAAAGTAAATAAATCTGATACGATAAATCAGATATGTTTACGTGTCTGTCTGTGTGTGTTTTTTGCAAAGTATCAGGCAATGGCCCAGGGGCCAGATAAATGGCTCTTTGAGAATCCAAACACAACGAACAAACCAGTTAACGAGGAGATTTCAGGCTTTATTAAGTACCTGTAGAACAGGGATGTCAAACTGGCGGCCTTCAGGCCGTATGCCCCATGCACAGGCCATGCCCACACCAGCTCCCCAAAGGTAAAAAATGTCATGGAACGTCACGTGATAGCAACGTCCTGTAGAAGGCAAATTAAATAGACGAAAGCATCAAGCCTTAGAAGTCATTTCGCTTCTCAACCAAGAAGGTTCTTCAGGTCTGATTGGATGGTGGGAATGGAAGGATTGATATTCCTTGCAGACAGCTGGTCATTTGTATTCTTTTAGAGAGTTGTTGAGGCCACTTGGAGGTTTGCTTGGTCCTCAGGGTCACCTGAGTAGTGCAAATGGGTGGGGAGCCTTTTTCGACCTGCTGAAAGGGTTCCTGCAGTCTGCACTTCTTCTGGAACTCCCTTCATACTCCTGCACCATCAAGTCCAATGATCGCTCTTTTGCTGCTGGGAACCCCATTTCAAGCAATGGTGATGCTCCGAGGCCCTGGGCGTACAGCCCCACACAACAGACAAGACCGTGGTCCATAACTGTCGGACGGGCATGGAAGTCTGACACGTTTCCTGATAAGGCATCTCCTTCCTTCCACATAGGCTGCATTGTTATGCTAGCAATGCTGCACTCAGGGGAGCACTTCTGATTTTGGTTGATTCCTTTTCACCTTCAAAGCTTCCAGCTTTCACATCTGGCTTTTCGATGAGAGCTGCATGTGGTTCCCTATATGATTTTATACACGTAGGTCAGTTGACTCCAAACAAACAAAATGATCAACGGTGAAGACCCATTTGAAATGGTCCAAAAGAGTAGCGCACATGCCGAAACTTAGCTGACACTTCTCCTGTAAGAATCAGGTGAAAACACGGCATTTCTCTCAAAAGGAGGGCTGCAGATGTTTCCGGATTCCAGCCTCGGAGAGAAGGCCCATGAGCTGGGAATTTCTACCCCCCAAATACTGGAGGCCCACAGATTCTCCACCAGAGATGATACAGTATTCACAGTGCTTCTCATCAAGATGCTTCAGAAATCCTTACCACAGCCATGACGAGTAAATCTGTCTTGTTCTTTTCCTAAATGTGCTGACCTAGGCTATCATGGCTTGTTTAAGATATCTGTTGAGTTCATGGGGAAGCTATTTCCAGACCTTCTGATCCGTGAACTAACCTCTTAGTTACAGAATGATATCTCATTTTGTTTATGTCTAGGCAGGGCAAATTCACATGGGCTGTGGACCAGTAATATGTATTTTTAGGAAAAATGCTTCCTCTTCATACATCGCACATAAAAACAGAGGCGTGCATCTAAAATTGTTGTCATTGCTGACTGATCTAATTTCTAAACTAATGCTTAAATGCATTTCTTCAGATAGCTCCTTGGTGACAGCTTTTCTGATATCTCACTTGGCTTGAGATTTCTTGATAGGCTATCAGGGAAGACTATTTAACTTTGATGGTTATCTTCCTGAATCATCCAGCTCTCACTGGCATAATTCCTAGTTCACAAGGATCTCTTTGTTTTAGTGAGTTGTTGGTACAGGTGACACAGCCTGTATGGCATATGCAATCTTGGTCTATCCTTTCTTTGTCCGTGCTCTACGGTGGTCTATCCATTCTTGGCATTTTGCCATAAATCATGCTTGTCGTTTGGCCCTTCTTTCCTTTTCTTCCTCCATATCAATCGCTTCTTCTTTCCTTTTTTCTTCCACTCTCTTTCTTTTCTCCTCCCACCCAACTGAAGGCAGCATCTAGATAATCACAATTGTTGATGACAAGCGTTCATTGGTTGTGAAGCTCCTGCTGTAATACCAACGTCCATTAGGAAAACAGTATGCCACTCACTCCAAAAAGGCCCAAGAAGTTTTGGAAAACCAAAACAATAAATACTTGCTGATAGATTTCCAGTTTGTACATTTGGTCATCTTGATCCCAGTAACCCTAGAAGCAGCAGAAATGAGAGACAAGTCTGTACCAAGATGGGATGGGATGGGAGGTTTCAGGCACTTCCCCATGGAGGTGATTTAAAACTATCTCAAGCTACTCATTCACATATTGCACGATTTCTTCAGGACGTTTTCTATGCATTCCAAGAGCCATTCTTTCTGGCTTCTTCCGGGGATTCTCGTCTGAGGTTTTTCAGAGATGGTTGTAGCCATGCTTGCACATCTGTTTTGGATGCACTAGGACCATTCTTTCTGAACTTGCTAAAGATGCTTGAAGCCATCCATCCACCCATAAGTTTCTTTCAGAGCAAGCAGGTTCTACCCAAATCACCCTCTCCTTCCTCTTTACCATGCTTGTTTTTGATTCCTTAGAGTATTTGAGATCCTGGATGCCCTTAATAGATGCTTCAGGACATTCCCGAGTACCTAGATGGGGTGCTTCAGGTCCTTCCTCTTTGAAGCTATTTAGAAATATTTCAAGCCATTTTTGGCATCTTGCTTGTATGGTTTCAGGACCTTTTCCAAGTTTTTCAGGGATCGTTGAAGCCATTTTTCCAGATGCGGTATGGGTTCTTCAGAAAATAAAAAGCTTTCTAAGGATCCTTGAAGCCATTGTAAAGTGTTTTCCACGGGTCCTTCGGAACATTGCTTCTTGAGGTTTGCTATTGATTTTTCAAACCATCTCTTCCTCAGAGTTCTTTTAATCTCTACCGTGGACTTCTGTAGATCCTGAACGCCTTTAATAGAGGCTTCAAGCCATTCCCGAGTACCTAGGTGTCCTTCCTCCTCAAGATTCTTTATAGATATTTCAAGTCATTTTTTGGCATCTTGTTTAGATACTTTAGGACCTTCGTCTTGCAGGTTTTTTAAGGATTGTGGAAGCCATTTTTCAACAACTGGTCTAGGTTCTCCAGAAAGTGACAGGCTTTCTAAGGATCCTTGAAGCCATTCTAATATATTCACCAGAGATCCTTCAGGACATTGCTTCTTGAGGTTCTCTATTGATTTTTCCAGCCATCCCTTTTTTCTGGCTCGACTTGGATTTTTGTAGATGTTGAATGCCTATAATAGATGCTTCAAGCCATCCCTGCACATCTAAATCGCAGGTTTCTGGCCCTTCTTCTTGGAGATGATTTATCGATGTTTCTAGCCAACCATTCACATCCCCCCTGGATGCCTCAGCACATTCCTTCGGGAGGTTGGTGGTGGATACTTTAAGCCATTCGGGCAGGGTGTACAGTTCAGAGGAATCCTCTTTCAGGATGTTCAGCGATTGCTGAAGCCACCTCAGTATATTTTGCCCGGGTTCCTTAGATGTTCTGATTTTGAGGCTGTCTACCGAAGCCTTAAGCCATTTCTTATTTAATTGATATCTCAAGTTGATTTGAGGCTTCGTTTTGTCTTGAGCTTCTGTCTTGTTTTCGGTAATGCCTGCCCCTGTTTGGCAGAGACTCACAGAGCCTCCTTTGCTCTCTCTGCTGCTGGGTCTCTGCTCCATCTGGTCTCGGTCCATCATTAAGGGGCAGCGGCCCTTCCTCAGTTGTGTCTCTCTAGAAAAAGCCAGAAGGTTAGATGTGAATCTGGACCAACAACAAAGCATTCTTAATTAAAAAAGGATGGGAACTGCTTTGATGTCAGGAAACTCTCACTCTTGTGTCTAAAGTGTGTAGAAGTGTATGAATATTGTTGGGCAGCGGGGGTTGGAGGTTAAAAGATCTCTCCTATACATATCTTCCCATTCACTTCCATGAGATTAACTCCTAGATTTGTATATGTAAAAGTATAATAAGCCATAATTCATTAATTTCTTTCTGAAGTAAGGAGATGTTCAGGTTTTCCCAAGCTTTCTAAGATAAGGGGAACCTGATGTGAAATTCTGGAACAGGAAATTCATGGTGGCTATCTAAAAATTTCTCACCTCCACAGTCTTTTTTCGTAATCTCGGCAGAGCTCCTCTTTCTCGTCGGTCAACTCAATATTTTTGAAGGTCAGGATCTCTGTCTTCATTTCAAGCTCTTTGTTTTCTATCGTTAGCTTTGCTATTACTGCTCTTTTTCTGTAAATTATGAGGACAAGAGATATTAGCCCTCTTCATTTTTTACTTGAATTACTAAGCATACCTACATTCTTAATTATTTTTGCATTCCATTATACCTATTGCTCTTCTCTTATTCAGTTATACATACATATAAAAGAATGGAACATTTCTTTCATCCGGTATATCTGGCTTAAGGGTTCTAATAAATAAATTTGAATTGGAAAGAAAAAATCAAGTTCGATCTAAACATTTCTCACCTATAAAATTCTTCTTTAAGGTCATTATTTTCCCGTAGGAGCTCTGCATTTTCTCCAGCATATTTTTTAAGCTTGCAGCTGAGACTCTCATTTTCTCGTCTGAGTTTGTCCAGCTGCCCAGGCTCATCTGAACTCTTTTCCCTGTAAAATATCACGAGCAGAGTGAAATTAGCCCCCTTAGGTTTTTTTATTTGAATCATAATACTCGTTTAACATTAAAACTAATTGAAATAGCTGAGAAAGGAAGAGGAAGTCAGGGTTACTAGCTCACCTGCTCAGCTTTCCTTCATACTCTTTGCAGAGTATGAAGAGTTCCTCTTTTTCTTTGGCCAGTTGCAGATTTTTATTCGTAAGCTCCTGAATTTTTAATTCCAGCTCCTCTTTCTCTGTCAGGAGTTTTGACATTTCCATTGTCTTTCTGCAAATTATGAAGATCGGAGAGAAATTAGCTCCCTTTGTAAAAGAATGAGCTTTTTTCCTTGAATGATCACTCCTTTTCTTCAATTAAAACACATTAAAAATACCTTCATGGGTGGGTGCGTGCGTGCGTGCGCTTTCGTGCGCCACGTTTGTGCGTGTACGTCAATGCTTTGACCATTTATTTTTCTTTTTTTCTAAATATGTTCCATGAAAGGCACAAACAAATTCAAAATGATTTTCAGAAGCAAAGTAAAGTTATGGATGTAGGATATGGGGAAAGTTCTCAGTGCTCACAAATGCCTAACTGTCGACATATTTCAACAAGTTGGTCTCTCAGAGATAGTAGTACCTTGTTTATGAGAGAGCATATATTAATTGTATTAATACCCTTGTTATCTCGTGCTCCGCCGGACCTTGTTTATGAGGGAGCGTAACAAGGGTATTAATAAACCCTCAAGATAATAAACAGCAAATTGTTACTAAACTCTTTTAGAAGTCATTCTGTAGTGTAGAGGATACCTAAAATGTTTGTGCACCACATAAAGGTATGGAGTATGCCATGACTTACGTATAACTCTGGTTCCTCGCTCTCTTCAGATCTACTTCCAGTCTTTCGGTTTTGGTGTGAACAATCTAGAGAAACAAAAGTACATCACAAGTCAGGAATATATTTCCATATCAGCCCACTCCCTACCCCCTCCCCCACTACCCCATCACTCACACTGGGCTTCTTCCCCTCTTATTACGACGTGAATTATTTAATCCACGCTCAAAAGATTCCTCACATGCTAGATGGCTTACCTGATGGGAACGCATCCTTAAATTTAAATCCTGGTCCAGCTGCATCCTAATATTTTCTGGACGCCTGGAAACCTGACAGTTCCGTGAAGAATGAAAAACATAAAATGAATTGTAGATGTTTGCTTGATAATTTTCTTCATTACGAAAATTTCTTCAAGGAGATACACTTCATGACCATGAGAAGAATTACATGAATTTGTTTTCCATTAATTCTCTGTGATGTCAGTGTAAAGAGGATATTACTTTAAAGTTCCTCTTTAGGAAAAGAGTCAGGGGTGTAGACAAGCATATTTGTGCATATTAAAATCATGCATTCCAAGATGAGCACACACATGTGCAACTCCCAATTTATTGCTGTAGATGTTCAATACAGGCAATAAAGAGTATTCCCGCTGGGATAAAAAAAGAAAGACCTAGTTTTAGTTAATTTGTTTAGGAAATGTGAAAGACAGTGGTTCAAACCAAATATGAATCATCTAAATTTTATGTTACTATTGTATAGGGCCAAAGAAAGTAGCTAATGTGGCAAGGAAGGAACGAACCAAGAATTAGCACAAACTCTGATAATTGCCATTCTTTATTAGAAATTACAAATAAACTAGTTTGTATTGAATAGGTGTGTGTGTGTGTGTGGATCTCATATATGTAATGGAAACAGAAAGCGAACATGTACACTATCTAAAATATGTTGCAAATGCATTATTAACAATTACCTCAGCACGTCTCTGTTCTTCTGTGGTAGATGACAGAAGAGGAAGTCTGGATGTTTCTTCCTGCCATGACAAAATACCCCATTTAAAAAAACAAACAAATTGACAGTGATTCAAGCCACTGATTTTTCTAACAACAGCTCTATGTGACTTGGGTTGTTGTTAAAAGATAGTTTCAGCTTCAAATCTGCGGTGCCAACTGTATTTCTGTCATCTAAAGTTTGCACCCCGGCCTGGAAGATTTTGATGTTCGTCCACAACTGGAGCAGCTTCTTGGATGAGAATCTAAACATCTTCAAAGAAAACAAAAAAGAAAGTCCTGCTTCCTCTTGAAAAATTCCCATTCCTATTCTTGGGAATAGGAATGGGACAGATAGGGAGTCCTTCTACTAGATCCCCAAACAGCCCTTTCATTTTAAGTGCAGAGAAAACGAAAAGTACTCCTGCTAAAAGTCATGTAAAATCTCCATTAGCAACTTGGCCTATTAAATATGTTAAATCAATACTTACAATGACCTAAGATAGCTCTGCAAGTTCATTGATTCATTCATCCAACTTATTTGGCTGCCCAAGTTGCAATAGAGACTCTGGGTCTCTCTCTTTGCTTTCCTTCCACTTATTTGTGTTTGATTCTCAGGGACTGACCTACTGACCTACTTACCTACCCACCTACTACCCACCTACCGACCGACCGACCTAACTATTCCAATTTCTATACGTTTTATCACACTTGAGAATAGCATTTACTGCGACAGCCTATGAACAAATGTTTTTTCTTACCTCTTTTTGGAGACGTTTCATGGTTTCTCTTAATCTTCTCAACAAATGGTTTTCCATCGCAAAATCAGTGATGGAAACTAGAAGGTAAGGTAATAGGTGAGAATGCAGAATAGCTTTAACATTTTTATGTCAAAAATTGGAATGTAGATCTTGAGACACAATGTCTACAATAGCACATCATTTTTAAATTATATTTGCCCTCCAGGTCCTCTAATCTGATCCTTTAGGGCAGGGCTGTGTCAAGCTCCCAGCCCGTGGGCTGGATGGGTCACATGCTGGCCACAGCCACACCCGGTTTAGTGAAGGAGAAAAAAAGTCCAGATATGTCACGTGATGCCGCCGTGACGCCGTGAGTTAAAGACAGAGCTGTATCCAAATGCAGCTTCCTCAAGAGTGCCTTTTAAACTCTGGGAATGATGCAGGAAAAGGCCATCTCCCATCTGCCTAATAGTTTAGTCTCCAAAGAGCAGTGGAGCTTCTTGTTTTCTCCCGCAGACTTCAGCGTCTGCTGAAACACATTCTCTTCACATTCTCTTCGGTAGTCAGGCTCTAAGTGCTTGAAAAGGCAACTCCCTTTGCCTCCCCTAATAACTGAGGGAAACACAGTCCAATCTTCCTGGATAGCACCTGGTTGCCCATCCCTCTCCAGGAGTTTTCACTTTCCACATTATAACAAGAAACATCAACACTAACTTTGTTTTCAAAATGTAAATCCTACTATGTAGGAGATACAACCATGGACCTGCTAAACTACTGTATCTACAATGATCTATATAACTGGCCGTGTTATAATATTCCCCATGAAAAGTCTTTTAATTTAAGGAACTTTTTTCCTTTCAAACCACAACAGACGCTAACAATTTCTAGAGGTAAAATTTTTGATTTAGCGCGTGAGAAAAGCGTTCATTTTTTCCCGAAATGCCAATCTGCAAAGGTAGCCCAACAAGTTGCTTTCTCACAGTTTAGGCAGTACTACTTTTTGTGAGATTGATTGCGATCACAACTGCATCAATAAAATTTGCAATAGTGATGAGAGCTTCATATGAAAAACAAGCTCATTGTTTTGCGGCCACCAACAAATAGCCGAGGTCTTCTTGGTATTCTATTTAAAATGGGGATTAGCAACAAAATTTTACAAGGTGCCAAGCAAACATGTCATCAAGGCTTGGTGCTATGGGGTGATGACATCTCAGTGGTTTCTCTCGAAGTGTGACCTGTGACACGCTGGGTCCTCCTTCCGGAGGTGTGTCCTTACCAAGATCCTCAGCTCCTCGACACTTCAGCACCTCAGCACTTCAGCACCTCCGCACTTCAGCTCCTTGACGCTTCAGCACCTCAGCACTTCAGCACTTCCGCACCTCAGCTCCTCAGAACCTCAGCACTTCAGCACCTCCGCACTTCAGCACTTCAGCACCTCAGAACGTCCGCACTTCAGCACCTCAGCACTTAGCTCCTCAACACCTCCGCACTTCAGCACCTCCGCACTTCAGCTCCTCGACACTTCAGCACCTCAGCACTTCAGCACTTCCGCACTTCAGCTCCTCAGAACCTCAGCACTTCAGCACCTCCGCACTTCAGCACTTCAGCACCTCAGAACGTCCGCACTTCAGCACCTCAGCACTTAGCTCCTCAACACCTCCGCACTTCAGCACCTCCGCACTTCAGCTCCTCGACGCTTCAGCACCTCAGCACTTCAGCACTTCCGCACCTCAGCTCCTCAGAACCTCAGCACTTCAGCACCTCCACACTTCAGCACTTCAGCACCTCAGAACCTCAGCACTTCAGCACCTCAGCACTTAGCTCCTCAACACCTCCGCACTTCAGCACCTCAGCACTTCAGCACCTCCGCACTTCAGCTCCTCAGCACTTCAGCACCTCCGCACGTCAGCACCTCCGCACCTCAGCTCCTCAGCGCTTCAGCGTCTCAGCGCTTCAGCACCTCAGAACCTCAGCACTTCAGCACCTCTGCACTTCAGCACTTCAGCACCTCAGAACGTCCGCACTTCAGCACCTCCGCACTTCAGCACCTTAGCTCCTCAACACCTCCGCAATTCAGCACCTCAGCTCCTCTGCAACTCAGCACCTCAACTCCTCAACACCTCAGCACAAGGATTGGGATCCTGGATATATATATATGTAGCAGTCAAAGTCATCACAATCAGTGTTTCATGACATGGTCTACTATGTCTTAATCTTTTATCTAGCTGTGGATAGATGCTAGAGGTGCAACTTGTATGCCCCACAGTGTCATGGCAGATAGCAGATACCCCCTCCTATGCCCCCACGTGCTCAAATCAATCAATGGCTGTCCACTATCGTGTGGTATTGGAGCTTGGGCTACAACACCATTGAAACATTCTTTCGCTTTTTACTAATTTCAGAACAACCTCAAAAATGCTTGGCTGTTTATCAGGCTTGAGTTTAGGGGTGCTTCTACTATGTCCATTATACCAAATGCCCTTTGCTTCTGGAGTGCGATGGAGTGGAACCATTACAGGGCACGAAACCATCTCAGTGGGTGGGGTCCTTTCTGCAACAATGACTATCTTGAGGTCACACCATTTCAACAAGTGTCCATCTACTAAATGACCACTCACAAATGATTCCAAAAACTCTAATCATTTCTCAATTTCTAGCATGTGTCTGCTTTGTTTCATCCCTCTGGTGAATTACCATCCAACTTTACCATCCTATTTTGCCTGTGGAGAAATCCTTGGGACACGTCTGTGCCAGGAACACAACACTGGTTAATTTTCTCAAGTGGCAGATTGCCCATGTCAAGGGTGGAACAGATTTATGTGACTCTCTTGATTCTTGGAACAGTTCAGCTGTGGGCAAGGTGGCTGAGGGAGGGTCGTCCTGTCTCCTCTCTTGTCTGTGGGGAGGCCTTTTAACTCTAGCACGACGACATGTCGAGAGAGTTACTGATTAGTCTCGTAAAGAGAATTTTAAAGGGAAAGGAAATTACTGTCTCCAGAAGAACCTGAGAGAAAGTCCATCTTGCCTCTGGTGCTTCAGAAGACAGAATCAAAAGATGGAAGGGTTTCAGCTGGACATTAGGAGAACATTCTAAAGCGAAGGGAGAGAAGATTAGAGAATTGACAGCCATCAATTTTTCCTCCCAACTGTGGACATCAAAGCCCCCACTTTATCGACCCCATTGGGTCTGAAAAAGACAGTTAAGCTCTAGGCAGCTTCAGAAGAACATTGGCTCTCCTTGGAGATCTTAAGCTAAGTCTAAGAAATTTTAGAATGGTTCCACAAGGACAAATGTAAGTAAACCACCAAAGTTGAGAGTTCAGATCAATTGTGATGCAGCAGTCAAGGTATTAGATGAGGAACAAGGAGCCTCCCGGTTCAAGTCCAACCATAGACGTTCCTGGGTGACTTCCTCACACTTTCTCATCCTTTTATCTCACACAGTTAATGGATGGAGGGAAAGAGGAGCAAAAACTCTCCGGTACCATGAGCTCCTGAACATGAAGCAATACAGGCTGACACAAACACCTCCCAAATTCCAACTGTGGGTTGTGCAGAGGTGCGCTCCTGCATGCGCACTATTGGTTCAGGCTTCCTAATGGGAAATGGGGGAAGGCAAGGCACATACAAGCAGGGAATGTTAAAATTTGCTGATGTATAAAAGGAACACGTATGCAACTGTCCCTGAATAACAGACACATACGTTCACTCTTATGCAGTGCCAGAGTAGTCTGCTCAAGCTGTAAGTCCAACCCTGAATTCTGTTGTGCTAATTGTTAGTTGAGAAGATTCTGTGCATAGTTTCAGCGTTCCGACAGGACCTTTGCGAGTTGACACATAGACTGTTTAGCATTAAATCAGTTTAATTGGACCTTCGCGTGTGGACCTGGTCTTTCCATCAGACACCTTGTTGTCAAATTTTTGCCATTTCATCCCTGGTCATAAATTAATTATTCATGTCGTCATGTGACAGCTTTTACATCGTCACTTTTACTGCATAATCTTTTTTTCATTGAATGACCTCTCATTTTCTTGATGCTTATAAAGTGGCCTTGTTGCAGTCTCCAAATGCTTTGGTTTTTCTTAAGGGAGTAGATTATTTTATGCAACAGATAGTAATGTACTCAGCACCACTCACTCCAAAAAGGCCCAAGAAGTTTTGGAAAACCAAAACAATAAATACTTGCTGATAGGTTTCCAGTTTGTACATTTGGTCATCTTGATCCCAGTAACCCTAGAAGCAGCAGAAATGAGAGACAAGTCTTTACCAAGATGGGATGGGATGGGAGGTTTCAGGCTCTTCCCCATGGAGGTGATTTAAAACTATCTCAAGCTACTCATTCACATATTGCACGATTTCTTCGGGTCGGGTGCGAATAACCACGATTTGAGTGAAAGTTCCCCTTTTAGAGATTGGGCAGACCCATATTGGTGGTCTCCCCCAGATACCTTATGGATACAGTTGATTTCTGGTGGGAGCCTAATTTGCAAGGGATCTTGGCCTCTTGGCACAATTGCATCTGACTATGAAATTTGTTTAGGTGGCTCCTTTGTTTGATTGTTAATTTACATGTTATTCAAAGTAAATAAATCTGATACGATAAATCAGATATGTTTACGTGTCTGTCTGTGTGTGTTTTTTGCAAAGTATCAGGCAATGGCCCAGGGGCCAGATAAATGGCTCTTTGAGAATCCAAACACAACGAACAAACCAGTTAACGAGGAGATTTCAGGCTTTATTAAGTACCTGTAGAACAGGGATGTCAAACTGGCGGCCTTCAGGCCGTATGCCCCATGCACAGGCCATGCCCACACCAGCTCCCCAAAGGTAAAAAATGTCATGGAACGTCACGTGATAGCAACGTCCTGTAGAAGGCAAATTAAATAGACGAAAGCATCAAGCCTTAGAAGTCATTTCGCTTCTCAACCAAGAAGGTTCTTCAGGTCTGATTGGATGGTGGGAATGGAAGGATTGATATTCCTTGCAGACAGCTGGTCATTTGTATTCTTTTAGAGAGTTGTTGAGGCCACTTGGAGGTTTGCTTGGTCCTCAGGGTCACCTGAGTAGTGCAAATGGGTGGGGAGCCTTTTTCGACCTGCTGAAAGGGTTCCTGCAGTCTGCACTTCTTCTGGAACTCCCTTCATACTCCTGCACCATCAAGTCCAATGATCGCTCTTTTGCTGCTGGGAACCCCATTTCAAGCAATGGTGATGCTCCGAGGCCCTGGGCGTACAGCCCCACACAACAGACAAGACCGTGGTCCATAACTGTCGGACGGGCATGGAAGTCTGACACGTTTCCTGATAAGGCATCTCCTTCCTTCCACATAGGCTGCATTGTTATGCTAGCAATGCTGCACTCAGGGGAGCACTTCTGATTTTGGTTGATTCCTTTTCACCTTCAAAGCTTCCAGCTTTCACATCTGGCTTTTCGATGAGAGCTGCATGTGGTTCCCTATATGATTTTATACATGTAGGTCAGTTGACTCCAAACAAACAAAATGATCAACGGTGAAGACCCATTTGAAATGGTCCAAAAGAGTAGCGCACATGCCGAAACTTAGCTGACACTTCTCCTGTAAGAATCAGGTGAAAACACGGCATTTCTCTCAAAAGGAGGGCTGCAGATGTTTCCGGATTCCAGCCTCGGAGAGAAGGCCCATGAGCTGGGAATTTCTACCCCCCAAATACTGGAGGCCCACAGATTCTCCACCAGAGATGATACAGTATTCACAGTGCTTCTCATCAAGATGCTTCAGAAATCCTTACCACAGCCATGACGAGTAAATCTGTCTTGTTCTTTTCCTAAATGTGCTGACCTAGGCTATCATGGCTTGTTTAAGATATCTGTTGAGTTCATGGGGAAGCTATTTCCAGACCTTCTGATCCGTGAACTAACCTCTTAGTTACAGAATGATATCTCATTTTGTTTATGTCTAGGCAGGGCAAATTCACATGGGCTGTGGACCAGTAATATGTATTTTTAGGAAAAATGCTTCCTCTTCATACATCGCACATAAAAACAGAGGCGTGCATCTAAAATTGTTGTCATTGCTGACTGATCTAATTTCTAAACTAATGCTTAAATGCATTTCTTCAGATAGCTCCTTGGTGACAGCTTTTCTGATATCTCACTTGGCTTGAGATTTCTTGATAGGCTATCAGGGAAGACTATTTAACTTTGATGGTTATCTTCCTGAATCATCCAGCTCTCACTGGCATAATTCCTAGTTCACAAGGATCTCTTTGTTTTAGTGAGTTGTTGGTACAGGTGACACAGCCTGTATGGCATATGCAATCTTGGTCTATCCTTTCTTTGTCCGTGCTCTACGGTGGTCTATCCATTCTTGGCATTTTGCCATAAATCATGCTTGTCGTTTGGCCCTTCTTTCCTTTTCTTCCTCCATATCAATCGCTTCTTCTTTCCTTTTTTCTTCCACTCTCTTTCTTTTCTCCTCCCACCCAACTGAAGGCAGCATCTAGATAATCACAATTGTTGATGACAAGCGTTCATTGGTTGTGAAGCTCCTGCTGTAATACCAACGTCCATTAGGAAAACAGTATGCCACTCACTCCAAAAAGGCCCAAGAAGTTTTGGAAAACCAAAACAATAAATACTTGCTGATAGATTTCCAGTTTGTACATTTGGTCATCTTGATCCCAGTAACCCTAGAAGCAGCAGAAATGAGAGACAAGTCTGTACCAAGATGGGATGGGATGGGAGGTTTCAGGCACTTCCCCATGGAGGTGATTTAAAACTATCTCAAGCTACTCATTCACATATTGCACGATTTCTTCAGGACGTTTTCTATGCATTCCAAGAGCCATTCTTTCTGGCTTCTTCCGGGGATTCTCGTCTGAGGTTTTTCAGAGATGGTTGTAGCCATGCTTGCACATCTGTTTTGGATGCACTAGGACCATTCTTTCTGAACTTGCTAAAGATGCTTGAAGCCATCCATCCACCCATAAGTTTCTTTCAGAGCAAGCAGGTTCTACCCAAATCACCCTCTCCTTCCTCTTTACCATGCTTGTTTTTGATTCCTTAGAGTATTTGAGATCCTGGATGCCCTTAATAGATGCTTCAGGACATTCCCGAGTACCTAGATGGGGTGCTTCAGGTCCTTCCTCTTTGAAGCTATTTAGAAATATTTCAAGCCATTTTTGGCATCTTGCTTGTATGGTTTCAGGACCTTTTCCAAGTTTTTCAGGGATCGTTGAAGCCATTTTTCCAGATGCGGTATGGGTTCTTCAGAAAATAAAAAGCTTTCTAAGGATCCTTGAAGCCATTGTAAAGTGTTTTCCACGGGTCCTTCGGAACATTGCTTCTTGAGGTTTGCTATTGATTTTTCAAACCATCTCTTCCTCAGAGTTCTTTTAATCTCTACCGTGGACTTCTGTAGATCCTGAACGCCTTTAATAGAGGCTTCAAGCCATTCCCGAGTACCTAGGTGTCCTTCCTCCTCAAGATTCTTTATAGATATTTCAAGTCATTTTTTGGCATCTTGTTTAGATACTTTAGGACCTTCGTCTTGCAGGTTTTTTAAGGATTGTGGAAGCCATTTTTCAACAACTGGTCTAGGTTCTCCAGAAAGTGACAGGCTTTCTAAGGATCCTTGAAGCCATTCTAATATATTCACCAGAGATCCTTCAGGACATTGCTTCTTGAGGTTCTCTATTGATTTTTCCAGCCATCCCTTTTTTCTGGCTCGACTTGGATTTTTGTAGATGTTGAATGCCTATAATAGATGCTTCAAGCCATCCCTGCACATCTAAATCGCAGGTTTCTGGCCCTTCTTCTTGGAGATGATTTATCGATGTTTCTAGCCAACCATTCACATCCCCCCTGGATGCCTCAGCACATTCCTTCGGGAGGTTGGTGGTGGATACTTTAAGCCATTCGGGCAGGGTGTACAGTTCAGAGGAATCCTCTTTCAGGATGTTCAGCGATTGCTGAAGCCACCTCAGTATATTTTGCCCGGGTTCCTTAGATGTTCTGATTTTGAGGCTGTCTACCGAAGCCTTAAGCCATTTCTTATTTAATTGATATCTCAAGTTGATTTGAGGCTTCGTTTTGTCTTGAGCTTCTGTCTTGTTTTCGGTAATGCCTGCCCCTGTTTGGCAGAGACTCACAGAGCCTCCTTTGCTCTCTCTGCTGCTGGGTCTCTGCTCCATCTGGTCTCGGTCCATCATTAAGGGGCAGCGGCCCTTCCTCAGTTGTGTCTCTCTAGAAAAAGCCAGAAGGTTAGATGTGAATCTGGACCAACAACAAAGCATTCTTAATTAAAAAAGGATGGGAACTGCTTTGATGTCAGGAAACTCTCACTCTTGTGTCTAAAGTGTGTAGAAGTGTATGAATATTGTTGGGCAGCGGGGGTTGGAGGTTAAAAGATCTCTCCTATACATATCTTCCCATTCACTTCCATGAGATTAACTCCTAGATTTGTATATGTAAAAGTATAATAAGCCATAATTCATTAATTTCTTTCTGAAGTAAGGAGATGTTCAGGTTTTCCCAAGCTTTCTAAGATAAGGGGAACCTGATGTGAAATTCTGGAACAGGAAATTCATGGTGGCTATCTAAAAATTTCTCACCTCCACAGTCTTTTTTCGTAATCTCGGCAGAGCTCCTCTTTCTCGTCGGTCAACTCAATATTTTTGAAGGTCAGGATCTCTGTCTTCATTTCAAGCTCTTTGTTTTCTATCGTTAGCTTTGCTATTACTGCTCTTTTTCTGTAAATTATGAGGACAAGAGATATTAGCCCTCTTCATTTTTTACTTGAATTACTAAGCATACCTACATTCTTAATTATTTTTGCATTCCATTATACCTATTGCTCTTCTCTTATTCAGTTATACATACATATAAAAGAATGGAACATTTCTTTCATCCGGTATATCTGGCTTAAGGGTTCTAATAAATAAATTTGAATTGGAAAGAAAAAATCAAGTTCGATCTAAACATTTCTCACCTATAAAATTCTTCTTTAAGGTCATTATTTTCCCGTAGGAGCTCTGCATTTTCTCCAGCATATTTTTTAAGCTTGCAGCTGAGACTCTCATTTTCTCGTCTGAGTTTGTCCAGCTGCCCAGGCTCATCTGAACTCTTTTCCCTGTAAAATATCACGAGCAGAGTGAAATTAGCCCCCTTAGGTTTTTTTATTTGAATCATAATACTCGTTTAACATTAAAACTAATTGAAATAGCTGAGAAAGGAAGAGGAAGTCAGGGTTACTAGCTCACCTGCTCAGCTTTCCTTCATACTCTTTGCAGAGTATGAAGAGTTCCTCTTTTTCTTTGGCCAGTTGCAGATTTTTATTCGTAAGCTCCTGAATTTTTAATTCCAGCTCCTCTTTCTCTGTCAGGAGTTTTGACATTTCCATTGTCTTTCTGCAAATTATGAAGATCGGAGAGAAATTAGCTCCCTTTGTAAAAGAATGAGCTTTTTTCCTTGAATGATCACTCCTTTTCTTCAATTAAAACACATTAAAAATACCTTCATGGGTGGGTGCGTGCGTGCGTGCGCTTTCGTGCGCCACGTTTGTGCGTGTACGTCAATGCACAGGAAATAATGCTTTAACCATTTATTTTTCTTTTTTTCTAAATATGTTCCATGAAAGGCACAAACAAATTCAAAATGATTTTCAGAAGCAAAGTAAAGTTATGGATGTAGGATATGGGGAAAGTTCTCAGTGCTCACAAATGCCTAACTGTCGACATATTTCAACAAGTTGGTCTCTCAGAGATAGTAGTACCTTGTTTATGAGAGAGCATATATTAATTGTATTAATACCCTTGTTATCTCGTGCTCCGCCGGACCTTGTTTATGAGGGAGCGTAACAAGGGTATTAATAAACCCTCAAGATAATAAACAGCAAATTGTTACTAAACTCTTTTAGAAGTCATTCTGTAGTGTAGAGGATACCTAAAATGTTTGTGCACCACATAAAGGTATGGAGTATGCCATGACTTACGTATAACTCTGGTTCCTCGCTCTCTTCAGATCTACTTCCAGTCTTTCGGTTTTGGTGTGAACAATCTAGAGAAACAAAAGTACATCACAAGTCAGGAATATATTTCCATATCAGCCCACTCCCTACCCCCTCCCCCACTACCCCATCACTCACACTGGGCTTCTTCCCCTCTTATTACGACGTGAATTATTTAATCCACGCTCAAAAGATTCCTCACATGCTAGATGGCTTACCTGATGGGAACGCATCCTTAAATTTAAATCCTGGTCCAGCTGCATCCTAATATTTTCTGGACGCCTGGAAACCTGGCAGTTCCGTGAAGAATGAAAAACATAAAATGAATTGTAGATGTTTGCTTGATAATTTTCTTCATTACGAAAATTTCTTCAAGGAGATACACTTCATGACCATGAGAAGAATTACATGAATTTGTTTTCCATTAATTCTCTGTGATGTCAGTGTAAAGAGGATATTACTTTAAAGTTCCTCTTTAGGAAAAGAGTCAGGGGTGTAGACAAGCATATTTGTGCATATTAAAATCATGCATTCCAAGATGAGCACACACATGTGCAACTCCCAATTTATTGCTGTAGATGTTCAATACAGGCAATAAAGAGTATTCCCGCTGGGATAAAAAAAGAAAGACCTAGTTTTAGTTAATTTGTTTAGGAAATGTGAAAGACAGTGGTTCAAACCAAATATGAATCATCTAAATTTTATGTTACTATTGTATAGGGCCAAAGAAAGTAGCTAATGTGGCAAGGAAGGAACGAACCAAGAATTAGCACAAACTCTGATAATTGCCATTCTTTATTAGAAATTACAAATAAACTAGTTTGTATTGAATAGGTGTGTGTGTGTGTGTGGATCTCATATATGTAATGGAAACAGAAAGCGAACATGTACACTATCTAAAATATGTTGCAAATGCATTATTAACAATTACCTCAGCACGTCTCTGTTCTTCTGTGGTAGATGACAGAAGAGGAAGTCTGGATGTTTCTTCCTGCCATGACAAAATACCCCATTTAAAAAAACAAACAAATTGACAGTGATTCAAGCCACTGATTTTTCTAACAACAGCTCTATGTGACTTGGGTTGTTGTTAAAAGATAGTTTCAGCTTCAAATCTGCGGTGCCAACTGTATTTCTGTCATCTAAAGTTTGCACCCCGGCCTGGAAGATTTTGATGTTCGTCCACAACTGGAGCAGCTTCTTGGATGAGAATCTAAACATCTTCAAGGAAAACAAAAAAGAAAGTCCTGCTTCCTCTTGAAAAATTCCCATTCCTATTCTTGGGAATAGGAATGGGACAGATAGGGAGTCCTTCTACTAGATCCCCAAACAGCCCTTTCATTTTAAGTGCAGAGAAAACGAAAAGTACTCCTGCTAAAAGTCATGTAAAATCTCCATTAGCAACTTGGCCTATTAAATATGTTAAATCAATACTTACAATGACCTAAGATAGCTCTGCAAGTTCATTGATTCATTCATCCAACTTATTTGGCTGCCCAAGTTGCAGTAGAGACTCTGGGTCTCTCTCTTTGCTTTCCTTCCACTTATTTGTGTTTGATTCTCAGGGACTGACCTACTGACCTACTTACCTACCCACCTACTACCCACCTACCGACCGACCGACCTAACTATTCCAATTTCTATACGTTTTATCACACTTGAGAATAGCATTTACTGCGACAGCCTATGAACAAATGTTTTTTCTTACCTCTTTTTGGAGACGTTTCATGGTTTCTCTTAATCTTCTCAACAAATGGTTTTCCATCGCAAAATCAGTGATGGAAACTAGAAGGTAAGGTAATAGGTGAGAATGCAGAATAGCTTTAACATTTTTATGTCAAAAATTGGAATGTAGATCTTGAGACACAATGTCTACAATAGCACATCATTTTTAAATTATATTTGCCCTCCAGGTCCTCTAATCTGATCCTTTAGGGCAGGGCTGTGTCAAACTCCCAGCCCGTGGGCTGGATGGGTCACATGCTGGCCACAGCCACACCCGGTTTAGTGAAGGAGAAAAAAAGTCCAGATATGTCACGTGATGCCGCCGTGACGCCGTGAGTTAAAGACAGAGCTGTATCCAAATGCAGCTTCCTCAAGAGTGCCTTTTAAACTCTGGGAATGATGCAGGAAAAGGCCATCTCCCATCTGCCTAATAGTTTAGTCTCCAAAGAGCAGTGGAGCTTCTTGTTTTCTCCCGCAGACTTCAGCGTCTGCTGAAACGCATTCTCTTCACATTCTCTTCGGTAGTCAGGCTCTAAGTGCTTGAAAAGGCAACTCCCTTTGCCTCCCCTAATAACTGAGGGAAACACAGTCCAATCTTCCTGGATAGCACCTGGTTGCCCATCCCTCTCCAGGAGTTTTCACTTTCCACATTATAACAAGAAACATCAACACTAACTTTGTTTTCAAAATGTAAATCCTACTATGTAGGAGATACAACCATGGACCTGCTAAACTACTGTATCTACAATGATCTATATAACTGGCCGTGTTATAATATTCCCCATGAAAAGTCTTTTAATTTAAGGAACTTTTTTCCTTTCAAACCACAACAGACGCTAACAATTTCTAGAGGTAAAATTTTTGATTTAGCGCGTGAGAAAAGCGTTCATTTTTTCCCGAAATGCCAATCTGCAAAGGTAGCCCAACAAGTTGCTTTCTCACAGTTTAGGCAGTACTACTTTTTGTGAGATTGATTGCGATCACAACTGCATCAATAAAATTTGCAATAGTGATGAGAGCTTCATATGAAAAACAAGCTCATTGTTTTGCGGCCACCAACAAATAGCAGAGGTCTTCTTGGTATTCTATTTAAAATGGGGATTAGCAACAAAATTTTACAAGGTGCCAAGCAAACATGTCATCAAGGCTTGGTGCTATGGGGTGATGACATCTCAGTGGTTTCTCTCGAAGTGTGACCTGTGACACGCTGGGTCCTCCTTCCGGAGGTGTGTCCTTACCAGGATCCTCAGCTCCTCGACACTTCAGCACCTCAGCACTTCAGCACCTCCGCACTTCAGCTCCTTGACGCTTCAGCACCTCAGCACTTCCGCACCTCAGCTCCTCAGAACCTCAGCACTTCAGCACCTCCGCGCTTCAGCACTTCAGCACCTCAGAACGTCCGCACTTCAGCACCTCAGCACTTAGCTCCTCAACACCTCCGCACTTCAGCACCTCCGCACTTCAGCTCCTCGACGCTTCAGCACCTCAGCACTTCAGCACTTCCGCACTTCAGCTCCTCAGAACCTCAGCACTTCAGCACCTCCGCACTTCAGCACTTCAGCACCTCAGAACGTCCGCACTTCAGCACCTCAGCACTTAGCTCCTCAACACCTCCGCACTTCAGCACCTCCGCACTTCAGCTCCTCGACGCTTCAGCACCTCAGCACTTCAGCACTTCCGCACCTCAGCTCCTCAGAACCTCAGCACTTCAGCACCTCCACACTTCAGCACTTCAGCACCTCAGAACCTCAGCACTTCAGCACCTCAGCACTTAGCTCCTCAACACCTCCGCACTTCAGCACCTCAGCACTTCAGCACCTCCGCACTTCAGCTCCTCAGCACTTCAGCACCTCCGCACGTCAGCACCTCCGCACCTCAGCTCCTCAGCGCTTCAGCGTCTCAGCGCTTCAGCACCTCAGAACCTCAGCACTTCAGCACCTCTGCACTTCAGCACTTCAGCACCTCAGAACGTCCGCACTTCAGCACCTCCGCACTTCAGCACCTTAGCTCCTCAACACCTCCGCAATTCAGCACCTCAGCTCCTCTGCAACTCAGCACCTCAACACCTCAGCACAAGGATTGGGATCCTGGATATATATATATGTAGCAGTCAAAGTCATCACAATCAGTGTTTCATGACATGGTCTACTATGTCTTAATCTTTTATCTAGCTGTGGATAGATGCTAGAGGTGCAACTTGTATGCCCCACAGTGTCATGGCAGATAGCAGATACCCCCTCCTATGCCCCCACGTGCTCAAATCAATCAATGGCTGTCCACTATCGTGTGGTATTGGAGCTTGGGCTACAACACCATTGAAACATTCTTTCGCTTTTTACTAATTTCAGAACAACCTCAAAAATGCTTGGCTGTTTATCAGGCTTGAGTTTAGGGGTGCTTCTACTATGTCCATTATACCAAATGCCCTTTGCTTCTGGAGTGCGATGGAGTGGAACCATTACAGGGCACGAAATCATCTCACTGGGTGGGGTCCTTTCTGCAACAATGACTATCTTGAGGTCACACCATTTCAACAAGTGTCCATCTACTAAATGACCACTCACAAATGATTCCAAAAACTCTAATCATTTCTCAATTTCTAGCATGTGTCTGCTTTGTTTCATCCCTCTGGTGAATTACCATCCAACTTTACCATCCTATTTTGCCTGTGGAGAAATCCTTGGGACACGTCTGTGCCAGGAACACAACACTGGTTAATTTTCTCAAGTGGCAGATTGCCCATGTCAAGGGTGGAACAGATTTATGTGACTCTCTTGATTCTTGGAACAGTTCAGCTGTGGGCAAGGTGGCTGAGGGAGGGTCGTCCTGTCTCCTCTCTTGTCTGTGGGGAGGCCTTTTAACTCTAGCACGACGACATGTCGAGAGAGTTACTGATTAGTCTCGTAAAGAGAATTTTAAAGGGAAAGGAAATTACTGTCTCCAGAAGAACCTGAGAGGGAGTCCATCTTGCCTCTGGTGCTTCAGAAGACAGAATCAAAAGATGGAAGGGTTTCAGCTGGACATTAGGAGAACATTCTAAAGCGAAGGGAGAGAAGATTAGAGAATTGACAGCCATCAATTTTTCCTCCCAACTGTGGACATCAAAGCCCCCACTTTATCGACCCCATTGGGTCTGAAAAAGACAGTTAAGCTCTAGGCAGCTTCAGAAGAACATTGGCTCTCCTTGGAGATCTTAAGCTAAGTCTAAGAAATTTTAGAATGGTTCCACAAGGACAAATGTAAGTAAACCACCAAAGTTGAGAGTTCAGATCAATTGTGATGCAGCAGTCAAGGTATTAGATGAGGAACAAGGAGCCTCCCGGTTCAAGTCCAACCATAGACGTTCCTGGGTGACTTCCTCACACTTTCTCATCCTTTTATCTCACACGGTTAATGGATGGAGGGAAAGAGGAGCAAAAACTCTCCGGTACCATGAGCTCCTGAACATGAAGCAATACAGGCTGACACAAACACCTCCCAAATTCCAACTGTGGGTTGTGCAGAGGTGCGCTCCTGCATGCGCACTATTGGTTCAGGCTTCCTAATGGGAAATGGGGGAAGGCAAGGCACATACAAGCAGGGAATGTTAAAATTTGCTGATGTATAAAAGGAACACGTATGCAACTGTCCCTGAATAACAGACACATACGTTCACTCTTATGCAGTGCCAGAGTAGTCTGCTCAAGCTGTAAGTCCAACCCTGAATTCTGTTGTGCTAATTGTTAGTTGAGAAGATTCTGTGCATAGTTTCAGCGTTCCGACGGGACCTTTGCGAGTTGACACATAGACTGTTTAGCATTAAATCAGTTTAATTGGACCTTCGCGTGTGGACCTGGTCTTTCCATCAGACACCTTGTTGTCAAATTTTTGCCATTTCATCCCTGGTCATAAATTAATTATTCATGTCGTCATGTGACAGCTTTTACATCGTCACTTTTACTGCATAATCTTTTTTTCATTGAATGACCTCTCATTTTCTTGATGCTTATAAAGTGGCCTTGTTGCAGTCTCCAAATGCTTTGGTTTTTCTTAAGGGAGTAGATTATTTTATGCAACAGATAGTAATGTACTCAGCACCACTCACTCCAAAAAGGCCCAAGAAGTTTTGGAAAACCAAAACAATAAATACTTGCTGATAGGTTTCCAGTTTGTACATTTGGTCATCTTGATCCCAGTAACCCTAGAAGCAGCAGAAATGAGAGACAAGTCTTTACCAAGATGGGATGGGATGGGAGGTTTCAGGCTCTTCCCCATGGAGGTGATTTAAAACTATCTCAAGCTACTCATTCACATATTGCACGATTTCTTCGGGTCGGGTGCGAATAACCACGATTTGAGTGAAAGTTCCCCTTTTAGAGATTGGGCAGACCCATATTGGTGGTCTCCCCCAGATACCTTATGGATACAGTTGATTTCTGGTGGGAGCCTAATTTGCAAGGGATCTTGGCCTCTTGGCACAATTGCATCTGACTAGGAAATTTGTTTAGGTGGCTCCTTTGTTTGATTGTTAATTTACATGTTATTCAAAGTAAATAAATCTGATACGATAAATCAGATATGTTTACGTGTCTGTCTGTGTGTGTTTTTTGCAAAGTATCAGGCAATGGCCCAGGGGCCAGATAAATGGCTCTTTGAGAATCCAAACACAACGAACAAACCAGTTAACGAGGAGATTTCAGGCTTTATTAAGTACCTGTAGAACAGGGATGTCAAACTGGCGGCCTTCAGGCCGTATGCCCCATGCACAGGCCATGCCCACACCAGCTCCCCAAAGGTAAAAAATGTCATGGAACGTCACGTGATAGCAACGTCCTGTAGAAGGCAAATTAAATAGACGAAAGCATCAAGCCTTAGAAGTCATTTCGCTTCTCAACCAAGAAGGTTCTTCAGGTCTGATTGGATGGTGGGAATGGAAGGATTGATATTCCTTGCAGACAGCTGGTCATTTGTATTCTTTTAGAGAGTTGTTGAGGCCACTTGGAGGTTTGCTTGGTCCTCAGGGTCACCTGAGTAGTGCAAATGGGTGGGGAGCCTTTTTCGACCTGCTGAAAGGGTTCCTGCAGTCTGCACTTCTTCTGGAACTCCCTTCATACTCCTGCACCATCAAGTCCAATGATCGCTCTTTTGCTGCTGGGAACCCCATTTCAAGCAATGGTGATGCTCCGAGGCCCTGGGTGTACAGCCCCACACAACAGACAAGACCGTGGTCCATAACTGTCGGACGGGCATGGAAGTCTGACACGTTTCATGATAAGGCATCTCCTTCCTTCCACATAGGCTGCATTGTTATGCTAGCAATGCTGCACTCAGGGGAGCACTTCTGATTTTGGTTGATTCCTTTTCACCTTCAAAGCTTCCAGCTTTCACATCTGGCTTTTCGATGAGAGCTGCATGTGGTTCCCTATATGATTTTATACACGTAGGTCAGTTGACTCCAAACAAACAAAATGATCAACGGTGAAGACCCATTTGAAATGGTCCAAAAGAGTAGCGCACATGCCGAAACTTAGCTGACACTTCTCCTGTAAGAATCAGGTGAAAACACGGCATTTCTCTCAAAAGGAGGGCTGCAGATGTTCCCGGATTCCAGCCTCGGAGAGAAGGCCCATGAGCTGGGAATTTCTACCCCCCAAATACTGGAGGCCCACAGATTCTCCACCAGAGATGATACAGTATTCACAGTGCTTCTCATCAAGATGCTTCAGAAATCCTTACCACAGCCATGACGAGTAAATCTGTCCTGTTCTTTTCCTAAATGTGCTGACTTAGGCTATCATGGCTTGTTTAAGATATCTGTTGAGTTCATGGGGAAGCTATTTCCAGACCTTCTGATCCGTGAACTAACCTCTTAGTTACAGAATGATATCTCATTTTGTTTATGTCTAGGCAGGGCAAATTCACATGGGCTGTGGACCAGTAATATGTATTTTTAGGAAAAATGCTTCCTCTTCATACATCGCACATAAAAACAGAGGCGTGCATCTAAAATTGTTGTCATTGCTGACTGATCTAATTTCTAAACTAATGCTTAAATGCATTTCTTCAGATAGCTCCTTGGTGACAGCTTTTCTGATATCTCACTTGGCTTGAGATTTCTTGATAGGCTATCAGGGAAGACTATTTAACTTTGATGGTTATCTTCCTGAATCATCCAGCTCTCACTGGCATAATTCCTAGTTCACAAGGATCTCTTTGTTTTAGTGAGTTGTTGGTACAGGTGACACAGCCTGTATGGCATATGCAATCTTGGTCTATCCTTTCTTTGTCCGTGCTCTACGGTGGTCTATCCATTCTTGGCATTTTGCCATAAATCATGCTTGTCGTTTGGCCCTTCTTTCCTTTTCTTCCTCCATATCAATCGCTTCTTCTTTCCTTTTTTCTTCCACTCTCTTTCTTTTCTCCTCCCACCCAACTGAAGGCAGCATCTAGATAATCACAATTGTTGATGACAAGCGTTCATTGGTTGTGAAGCTCCTGCTGTAATACCAACGTCCATTAGGAAAACAGTATGCCACTCACTCCAAAAAGGCCCAAGAAGTTTTGGAAAACCAAAACAATAAATACTTGCTGATAGATTTCCAGTTTGTACATTTGGTCATCTTGATCCCAGTAACCCTAGAAGCAGCAGAAATGAGAGACAAGTCTGTACCAAGATGGGATGGGATGGGAGGTTTCAGGCACTTCCCCATGGAGGTGATTTAAAACTATCTCAAGCTACTCATTCACATATTGCACGATTTCTTCAGGACGTTTTCTATGCATTCCAAGAGCCATTCTTTCTGGCTTCTTCCGGGGATTCTCGTCTGAGGTTTTTCAGAGATGGTTGTAGCCATGCTTGCACATCTGTTTTGGATGCACTAGGACCATTCTTTCTGAACTTGCTAAAGATGCTTGAAGCCATCCATCCACCCATAAGTTTCTTTCAGAGCAAGCAGGTTCTACCCAAATCACCCTCTCCTTCCTCTTTACCATGCTTGTTTTTGATTCCTTAGAGTATTTGAGATCCTGGATGCCCTTAATAGATGCTTCAGGACATTCCCGAGTACCTAGATGGGGTGCTTCAGGTCCTTCCTCTTTGAAGCTATTTAGAAATATTTCAAGCCATTTTTGGCATCTTGCTTGTATGGTTTCAGGACCTTTTCCAAGTTTTTCAGGGATCGTTGAAGCCATTTTTCCAGATGCGGTATGGGTTCTTCAGAAAATAAAAAGCGTTCTAAGGATCCTTGAAGCCATTGTAAAGTGTTTTCCACGGGTCCTTCGGAACATTGCTTCTTGAGGTTTGCTATTGATTTTTCAAACCATCTCTTCCTCAGAGTTCTTTTAATCTCTACCGTGGACTTCTGTAGATCCTGAACGCCTTTAATAGAGGCTTCAAGCCATTCCCGAGTACCTAGGTGTCCTTCCTCCTCAAGATTCTTTATAGATATTTCAAGTCATTTTTTGGCATCTTGTTTAGATACTTTAGGACCTTCGTCTTGCAGGTTTTTTAAGGATTGTGGAAGCCATTTTTCAACAACTGGTCTAGGTTCTCCAGAAAGTGACAGGCTTTCTAAGGATCCTTGAAGCCATTCTAATATATTCACCAGAGATCCTTCAGGACATTGCTTCTTGAGGTTCTCTATTGATTTTTCCAGCCATCCCTTTTTTCTGGCTCGACTTGGATTTTTGTAGATGTTGAATGCCTATAATAGATGCTTCAAGCCATCCCTGCACATCTAAATCGCAGGTTTCTGGCCCTTCTTCTTGGAGATGATTTATCGATGTTTCTAGCCAACCATTCACATCCCCCCTGGATGCCTCAGCACATTCCTTCGGGAGGTTGGTGGTGGATACTTTAAGCCATTCGGGCAGGGTGTACAGTTCAGAGGAATCCTCTTTCAGGATGTTCAGCGATTGCTGAAGCCACCTCAGTATATTTTGCCCGGGTTCCTTAGATGTTCTGATTTTGAGGCTGTCTACCGAAGCCTTAAGCCATTTCTTATTTAATTGATATCTCAAGTTGATTTGAGGCTTCGTTTTGTCTTGAGCTTCTGTCTTGTTTTCGGTAATGCCTGCCCCTGTTTGGCAGAGACTCACAGAGCCTCCTTTGCTCTCTCTGCTGCTGGGTCTCTGCTCCATCTGGTCTCGGTCCATCATTAAGGGGCAGCGGCCCTTCCTCAGTTGTGTCTCTCTAGAAAAAGCCAGAAGGTTAGATGTGAATCTGGACCAACAACAAAGCATTCTTAATTAAAAAAGGATGGGAACTGCTTTGATGTCAGGAAACTCTCACTCTTGTGTCTAAAGTGTGTAGAAGTGTATGAATATTGTTGGGCAGCGGGGGTTGGAGGTTAAAAGATCTCTCCTATACATATCTTCCCATTCACTTCCATGAGATTAACTCCTAGATTTGTATATGTAAAAGTATAATAAGCCATAATTCATTAATTTCTTTCTGAAGTAAGGAGATGTTCAGGTTTTCCCAAGCTTTCTAAGATAAGGGGAACCTGATGTGAAATTCTGGAACAGGAAATTCATGGTGGCTATCTAAAAATTTCTCACCTCCACAGTCTTTTTTCGTACTCTCGGCAGAGCTCCTCTTTCTCG
This sequence comes from Arizona elegans, assembly GCA_022577455.1. Lineage (NCBI taxonomy): Eukaryota > Metazoa > Chordata > Lepidosauria > Squamata > Colubridae > Arizona > Arizona elegans. The sequence continues at coordinate 102,439,216 of JAKOOJ010000002.1, read as the reverse complement.
TCGGTCAACTCAATATTTTTGAAGGTCAGGATCTCTGTCTTCATTTCAAGCTCTTTGTTTTCTATCGTTAGCTTTGCTATTACTGCTCTTTTTCTGTAAATTATGAGGACAAGAGATATTAGCCCTCTTCATTTTTTACTTGAATTACTAAGCATACCTACATTCTTAATTATTTTTGCATTCCATTATACCTATTGCTCTTCTCTTATTCAGTTATACATACATATAAAAGAATGGAACATTTCTTTCATCCGGTATATCTGGCTTAAGGGTTCTAATAAATAAATTTGAATTGGAAAGAAAAAATCAAGTTCGATCTAAACATTTCTCACCTATAAAATTCTTCTTTAAGGTCATTATTTTCCCGTAGGAGCTCTGCATTTTCTCCAGCATATTTTTTAAGCTTGCAGCTGAGACTCTCATTTTCTCGTCTGAGTTTGTCCAGCTGCCCAGGCTCATCTGAACTCTTTTCCCTGTAAAATATCACGAGCAGAGTGAAATTAGCCCCCTTAGGTTTTTTTATTTGAATCATAATACTCGTTTAACATTAAAACTAATTGAAATAGCTGAGAAAGGAAGAGGAAGTCAGGGTTACTAGCTCACCTGCTCAGCTTTCCTTCATACTCTTTGCAGAGTATGAAGAGTTCCTCTTTTTCTTTGGCCAGTTGCAGATTTTTATTCGTAAGCTCCTGAATTTTTAATTCCAGCTCCTCTTTCTCTGTCAGGAGTTTTGACATTTCCATTGTCTTTCTGCAAATTATGAAGATCGGAGAGAAATTAGCTCCCTTTGTAAAAGAATGAGCTTTTTTCCTTGAATGATCACTCCTTTTCTTCAATTAAAACACATTAAAAATACCTTCATGGGTGGGTGCGTGCGTGCGTGCGCTTTCGTGTGCCACGTTTGTGCGTGTACGTCAATGCTTTGATCATTTATTTTTCTTTTTTTCTAAATATGTTCCATGAAAGGCACAAACAAATTCAAAATGATTTTCAGAAACAAAGTAAAGTTATGGATGTAGGATATGGGGAAAGTTCTCAGTGCTCACAAATGCCTAACTGTCGACATATTTCAACAAGTTGGTCTCTCAGAGATAGTAGTACCTTGTTTATGAGAGAGCATATATTAATTGTATTAATACCCTTGTTATCTCGTGCTCCGCCGGAGCTTGTTTATGAGGGAGCGTAACAAGGGTATTAATAAACCCTCAAGATAATAAACAGCAAATTGTTACTAAACTCTTTTAGAAGTCATTCTGTAGTGTAGAGGATACCTAAAATGTTTGTGCACCACATAAAGGTATGGCGTATGCCATGACTTACGTATAACTCTGGTTCCTCGCTCTCTTCAGATCTACTTCCAGTCTTTCGGTTTTGGTGTGAACAATCTAGAGAAACAAAAGTACATCACAAGTCAGGAATATATTTCCATATCAGCCCACTCCCTACCCCCTCCCCCACTACCCCATCACTCACACTGGGCTTCTTCCCCTCTTATTACGACGTGAATTATTTAATCCACGCTCAAAAGATTCCTCACATGCTAGATGGCTTACCTGATGGGAACGCATCCTTAAATTTAAATCCTGGTCCAGCTGCATCCTAATATTTTCTGGACGCCTGGAAACCTGACAGTTCCGTGAAGAATGAAAAACATAAAATGAATTGTAGATGTTTGCTTGATAATTTTCTTCATTACGAAAATTTCTTCAAGGAGATACACTTCATGACCATGAGAAGAATTACATGAATTTGTTTTCCATTAATTCTCTGTGATGTCAGTGTAAAGAGGATATTACTTTAAAGTTCCTCTTTAGGAAAAGAGTCAGGGGTGTAGACAAGCATATTTGTGCATATTAAAATCATGCATTCCAAGATGAGCACACACATGTGCAACTCCCAATTTATTGCTGTAGATGTTCAATACAGGCAATAAAGAGTATTCCCGCTGGGATAAAAAAAGAAAGACCTAGTTTTAGTTAATTTGTTTAGGAAATGTAAAAGACAGTGGTTCAAACCAAATATGAATCATCTAAATTTTATGTTACTATTGTATAGGGCCAAAGAAAGTAGCTAATGTGGCAAGGAAGGAACGAACCAAGAATTAGCACAAACTCTGATAATTGCCATTCTTTATTAGAAATTACAAATAAACTAGCTTGTATTGAATAGGTGTGTGTGTGTGTGGATCTCATATATGTAATGGAAACAGAAAGCGAACATGTACACTATCTAAAATATGTTGCACATGCATTATTAACAATTACCTCAGCACGTCTCTGTTCTTCTGTGGTAGATGACAGAAGAGGAAGTCTGGATGTTTCTTCCTGCCATGACAAAATACCCCATTTAAAAAAACAAACAAATTGACAGTGATTCAAGCCACTGATTTTTCTAACAACAGCTCTATGTGACTTGGGTTGTTGTTAAAGATAGTTTCAGCTTCAAATCTGCGGTGCCAACTGTATTTCTGTCATCTAAAGTTTGCACCCCAGCCTGGAAGATTTTGATGTTCGTCCACAACTGGAGCAGCTTCTTGGATGAGAATCTAAACATCTTCAAGGAAAACAAAAAAGGAAGTCCTGCTTCCTCTTGAAAAATTCCCATTCCTATTCTTGGGAATAGGAATGGGACAGATAGGGAGTCCTTCTACTAGATCCCCAAACAGCCCTTTCATTTTAAGTGCAGAGAAAACGAAAAGTACTCCTGCTAAAAGTCATGTAAAATCTCCATTAGCAACTTGGCCTATTAAATATGTTAAATCAATACTTACAATGACCTAAGATAGCTCTGCAAGTTCATTGATTCATTCATCCAACTTATTTGGCTGCCCAAGTTGCAATAGAGACTCTGGGTCTCTCTCTTTGCTTTCCTTCCACTTATTTGTGTTTGATTCTCAGGGACTGACCTACTGACCTACTTACCTACCCACCTACTACCCACCTACCGACCAACCGACCGACCTAACTATTCCAATTTCTATACGTTTTATCACACTTGAGAATAGCATTTACTGCGACAGCCTATGAACAAATGTTTTTTCTTACCTCTTTTTGGAGACGTTTCATGGTTTCTCTTAATCTTCTCAATAAATGGTTTTCCATCGCAAAATCAGTGATGGAAACTAGAAGGTAAGGTAATAGGTGAGAATGCAGAATAGCTTTAACATTTTTATGTCAAAAATTAGAATGTAGATCTTGAGACACAATGTCTACAATAGCACGTCATTTTTAAATTATATTTGCCCTCCAGGTCCTCTAATCTGATCCTTTAGGGCAGGGCTGTGTCAAGCTCCCAGCCCGTGGGCTGGATGGGTTACATGCTGGCCACAGCCACACCCGGTTTAGTGAAGGAGAAAAAAAGTCCAGATATGTCACGTGATGCCGCCGTGACGCCGTGAGTTAAAGACAGAGCTGTATCCAAATGCAGCTTCCTCAAGAGTGCCTTTTAAACTCTGGGAATGATGCAGGAAAAGGCCATCTCCCATCTGCCTAATAGTTTAGTCTCCAAAGAGCAGTGGAGCTTCTTGTTTTCTCCCGCAGACTTCAGCGTCTGCTGAAACACATTCTCTTCACATTCTCTTCGGTAGTCAGGCTCTAAGTGCTTGAAAAGGCAACTCCCTTTGCCTCCCCTAATAACTGAGGGAAACACAGTCCAATCTTCCTGGATAGCACCTGGTTGCCCATCCCTCTCCAGGAGTTTTCACTTTCCACATTATAACAAGAAACATCAACACTAACTTTGTTTTCAAAATGTAAATCCTACTATGTAGGAGATACAACCATGGACCTGCTAAACTACTGTATCTACAATGATCTATATAACTGGCCGTGTTATAATATTCCCCATGAAAAGTCTTTTAATTTAAGGAACTTTTTTCCTTTCAAACCACAACAGACGCTAACAATTTCTAGAGGTAAAATTTTTGATTTAGCGCGTGAGAAAAGCGTTCATTTTTTCCCGAAATGCCAATCTGCAAAGGTAGCCCAACAAGTTGCTTTCTCACAGTTTAGGCAGTACTACTTTTTGTGAGATTGATTGCGATCACAACTGCATCAATAAAATTTGCAATAGTGATGAGAGCTTCATATGAAAAACAAGCTCATTGTTTTGCGGCCACCAACAAATAGCAGAGGTCTTCTTGGTATTCTATTTAAAATGGGGATTAGCAACAAAATTTTACAAGGTGCCAAGCAAACATGTCATCAAGGCTTGGTGCTATGGGGTGATGACATCTCAGTGGTTTCTCTCGAAGTGTGACCTGTGACACGCTGGGTCCTCCTTCCGGAGGTGTGTCCTTACCAGGATCCTCAGCTCCTCGACACTTCAGCACCTCAGCACTTCAGCACCTCTGCACTTCAGCTCCTTGACGCTTCAGCACCTCAGCACTTCAGCACTTCCGCACCTCAGCTCCTCAGAACCTCAGCACTTCAGCACCTCCGCGCTTCAGCACTTCAGCAACTCAGAACGTCCGCACTTCAGCACCTCAGGACTTAGCTCCTCAACACCTCCGCACTTCAGCACCTCCGCACTTCAGCACCTCAGCACTTCAGCACCTCCGCACTTCAGCTCCTCAGCACTTCAGTACCTCCGCACGTCAGCACCTCCGCACCTCAGCTCCTCAGCGCTTCAGCGTCTCAGCGCTTCAGCACCTCAGAACCTCAGCACTTCAGCACCTCTGCACTTCAGCACTTCAGCACCTCAGAACGTCCGCACTTCAGCACCTCCGCACTTCAGCACCTTAGCTCCTCAACACCTCCGCAATTCAGCACCTCAGCTCCTCCGCAACTTAGCACCTCAACTCCTCAACACCTCAGCACAAGGATTGGGATCCTGGATATATATATATGTAGCAGTCAAAGTCATCACAATCAGTGTTTCATGACATGGTCTACTATGTCTTAATCTTTTATCTAGCTGTGGATAGATGCTAGAGGTGCAACTTGTATGCCCCACAGTGTCATGGCAGATAGCAGATACCCCCTCCTATGCCCCCATGTGCTCAAATCAATCAATGGCTGTCCACTATCATGTGGTATTAGAGCTTGGGCTACAACACCATTGAAACATTCTTTCGTTTTTTACTAATTTCAGAACAACCTCAAAAATGCTTGGCTGTTTATCAGGCTTGAGTTTAGGGGTGCTTCTACTATGTCCATTATACCAAATGCCCTTTGCTTCTGGAGTGCGATGGAGTGGAACCATTACAGGGCACGAAACCATCTCAGTGGGTGGGGTCCTTTCTGCAACAATGACTATCTTGAGGTCACACCATTTCAACAAGTGTCCATCTACTAAATGACCACTCACAAATGATTCCAAAAACTCTAATCATTTCTCAATTTCTAGCATGTGTCTGCTTTGTTTCATCCCTCTGGTGAATTACCATCCAACTTTACCATCCTATTTTGCCTGTGGAGAAATCCTTGGGACACGTCTGTGCCAGGAACACAACACTGGTTAATTTTCTCAAGTGGCAGATTGCCCATGTCAAGGGTGGAACAGATTTATGTGACTCTCTTGATTCTTGGAACAGTTCAGCTGTGGGCAAGGTGGCTGAGGGAGGGTCGTCCTGTCTCCTCTCTTGTCTGTGGGGAGGCCTTTTAACTCTAGCACGACGACATGTCGAGAGAGTTACTGATTAGTCTCGTAAAGAGAATTTTAAAGGGAAAGGAAATTACTGTCTCCAGAAGAACCTGAGAGAAAGTCCATCTTGCCTCTGGTGCTTCAGAAGACAGAATCAAAAGATGGAAGGGTTTCAGCTGGACATTAGGAGAACATTCTAAAGCGAAGGGAGAGAAGATTAGAGAATTGACAGCCATCAATTTTTCCTCCCAACTGTGGACATCAAAGCCCCCACTTTATCGACCCCATTGGGTCTGAAAAAGACAGTTAAGCTCTAGGCAGCTTCAGAAGAACATTGGCTCTCCTTGGAGATCTTAAGCTAAGTCTAAGAAATTTTAGAATGGTTCCACAAGGATAAATGTAAGTAAACCACCAAAGTTGAGAGTTCAGATCAATTGTGATGCAGCAGTCAAGGTATTAGATGAGGAACAAGGAGCCTCCCGGTTCAAGTCCAACCATAGACGTTCCTGGGTGACTTCCTCACACTTTCTCATCCTTTTATCTCACACAGTTAATGGATGGAGGGAAAGAGGAGCAAAAACTCTCCGGTACCATGAGCTCCTGAACATGAAGCAATACAGGCTGACACAAACACCTCCCAAATTCCAACTGTGGGTTGTGCAGAGGTGCGCTCCTGCATGCGCACTATTGGTTCAGGCTTCCTAATGGGAAATGGGGGAAGGCAAGGCACATACAAGCCGGGAATGTTAAAATTTGCTGATGTATAAAAGGAACACGTATGCAACTGTCCCTAAATAACAGACACATACGTTCACTCTTATGCAGTGCCAGAGTAGTCTGCTCAAGCTGTAAGTCCAACCCTGAATTCTGTTGTGCTAATTGTTAGTTGAGAAGATTCTGTGCATAGTTTCTGCGTTCCGACGGGACCTTTGCGAGTTGACACATAGACTGTTTAGCATTAAATCAGTTTAATTGGACCTTCGCGTGTGGACCTGGTCTTTCCATCAGACACCATGTTGTCAAATTTTTGCCATTTCATCCCTGGTCATAAATTAATTATTCATGTCGTCATGTGACAGCTTTTACATCGTCACTTTTACTGCATAATCTTTTTTTCATTGAATGACCTCTCATTTTCTTGATGCTTATAAAGTGGCCTTGTTGCAGTCTCCAAATGCTTTGGTTTTTCTTAAGGGAGTAGATTATTTTATGCAACAGATAGTAATGTACTCAGCACCACTCACTCCAAAAAGGCCCAAGAAGGACTTCCGGCTGGTGACTTGCAGCGACAGGGTGTGGAGTGAGTGCTCGCTGCTCCTCCACACCTCTTTTCATCGCGTTTTGGGGATCCCTTAAGGGGCGTAGGACCTGGAGAGTCCCGCGGACAAGAGGGGAAGCCAGGCAAGTGGGAAAGTGGGGTGCGACCACTTCTCGCTGAACCCGGCAGCTCTGTCAATCCAACGCGGTGAGCCGGCCGCTAATGGCGGGCCTGAAGCTGTAATAGCCGGCAAGAGACGGGAAGCTTAAAAGGAGATCGGAGGCGCGGTGTTTGATCTAAAGCCTCATTTCTTACCTTGGAGCGATTTTGCGCTGAAAGAGGAGGTCAGCGGAGTCGGGAGAGGAGTGCTCAACCTGAAATCAGGCGGCAACGGCGAGGGTGTAAGGAGAATACATCTACGAAGACCCGACAACCTGACGAGCGGTTGAGATCCACGGAGGGAAAATAAAGACCTTTATAAAGAGCTCCAGATGGCGTGGTGAGAAGGGAAAAGATTTTAAAAAGTCAATCGGGGCGGTTGGGTTGTTTTTTACGATCGAAGTGAAAAAGAAGAAGGAGAAATTTGTGATCTGCTTTTGAAAGCTTTAGAGAGCTCTGGGGAAACAGGAAGTGCAGCCATTGAGCTACAAGATTGAAGCAGCAGAGAATTGACAAAGAGACGCTCTAGCGGTGAGCCTTACCACCGAGAAGCGCCGGATCTTAGCAGAGCTAAGAAGCGAAGACTTAACGCTGGGAGTTTACCATATCCCTCATAGATATTCTTCTATTTCTTTTCTCTCCCCTGATCCCTCGAGTAGTTGAAATTTCAATACTCAGAACTTTGACTTTGCCTTCGATAAGATATAAGAAAAATATCTATTTATACATATATACTTTACCTTTAACTAGATTTGTTTTAGGTTTAGAAATTTTGAATATATAAATTTGAGTATTTAAGTATTGATCTTATTAAATAGTGATTGGATATAGTTTTATATAAGGTTTTAGATTTGCATTAATTGAATTGATACAGTATACATATATTTATCTAGATATATTTATTCCACTTTTTGAATTTATTTAATCTCAAATATCAAATAGCTCAAATCTTAAATATTTATTCTGGTTGGTAATAGCCTTTTATATATTTATTTATTTGATAATAATACCGTATACTATAGTAAGACTTCAATTTAGATACTTAGAAACTATTAAGAGAATTTATCAAGTTATTAATTTATTGATTACTGTTTAATTAATATATTGATTAATTTAATCCTTCAACTGTCTAATCTATTAACGTATTAACACATTTATAACTAATAATTATATTAAGATTCTATTTAGTTCTATAAGAACCTCATCTGGACTTACTGCCTAGAATTCTCATATCATACTAATCTATAAACTAAGCTCTAGCTGAATCATATTAAGAAATTAATGGGATTTAATTAAGGAGGAAGGGATTTAAGATAGTCTCTTCGAATATAAGGTGGCAAGTCACATTGGATGATTATATGGTGTAAGATTGAGAATATAATTAGAGACCAAAAAGCACTCCTGAAAGAAATGGCAAGTTTGACATCCACAATTGCAAAAACCAACAAAAAAGGGCCATCCATTCCCACGATTGCAATGTCATCGCCAGCTATCCAGAAAGTAGTAGAAGGTTCACAGAAAACTGACAAACCTCCAGCAACTCCAACGTTGCAAACATTACAAGCGTCGCTACTAACAATACAAGAAACAATGCTTGCGATGCAAGAAAAGCTTTTAAACAGCCACTCCGAACTGAAACTCGATATACATGGACTGGATGCTAAAATGAACGAGATCCAAACTTCGATTGCCAGCAACAAGAACAGAATCCAAAAAGCGGAACAAAGAATAGAAAAAAACGAGAAGAAACTGGACATGGTCGATCAAACCCTGTGGGCGCAGAACAAAGATACAGAAGACGCTTTAATTCAACTCGAGATGGACAAGGCCTCATTTTATTTGCGTTTCCAGAACATAGCGGAAGACAAAGAAGAGGACCTAGGAGATAGGATGGCCGAGTTGATTGCAGAGACACTCCAACAGGACAAACAAGATATAATCCGAGAGATCGACGAGGTCTACAGAGTTCAAACCAACTATGTGAGAAGGAACAGGCTCCCTAGAGAAGTCCATATCCGCTTCGCTAGGAAAAAAGTGAGAGACATTCTGTATAACATAGCTAGGGAGGAAAAAATCATGCACGGGGGAAAAGAAGTGAACATCTTAAAACAAATTCCAAGGAGAGTGAGGGAGAGGAGGAAAAACTATAGGTTTTTGACAAACCAATTAAACAGGAGAAGCATAACATTTAGGTGGCTCCTCCCAGAAGGATTGCTAATATCGTGGCAAGGGAGGAAAACCAGAATCGACTGTGTAAGCGAAGCCCAAGATTTCCTAGAACAACTAAGGGGAGGTGAAGAGGAACAAATCAGTAAGGAGGAAAACGAATTACAAAACACGGAAGAAGAGACATCGCAAGAACAAATCACTAGAGAAGACATAGAAGAGGAGAAGAAAAAGGAAGACACAGAAGAAAGAGGGAAAAAATCTAGACCAGTGAGAGCAGTAACACTAAAAGGCAAATAAAAACCAGTTACTAGAGGACAGTTACAGCAATGAACGATACTAAGATCCTATCGCTCAATGCGAACGGTCTAAATGATTATAAAAAAAGGAGGATAATACTGTCGAATCTGACGAAACAGAAGCCTGATATAATTTGTATCCAAGAGGTCCATATAAAAAAGGATGAAGCCAACTACTTAAATTATACCAAATTTGGTAAAGTATTCTTCTCATTAGCGGAGAAAAGAAAAAGGGGGGTGGCTATCTATGTCAAGAAAGGAATAGAGGCAGAATGTAAATATAAAGATGAAAAAGGGAGAATACTGATAGTAGAGATAACGAGAGGCAATTCTAAGGTGTTAGTGGTGGGGGTTTACGCCCCGAATAAAAAACAAGGGAAATTCTATCGGAAATTACATGAACAGCTAGCAAAATGGGCAAACAATGAAATTTGTATGGTTGGGGATTTCAATGGAATTATAGACCCTAAATATGATTATAAATCTGATATAACTAAAAAGAACAAAAGATCTCCCCTACCAAAGACTTTTTTTGATTTAGTGGATGAGATTAACCTAATCGATTTGTGGCGCACTTTACACCCCCATGACAGACAATTCACTTTCTATTCAACGCCACATAACTCCTGGTCCAGAATAGATATGGTTTGGACTACCAGAAAACTGGGCCTTGAAATTAAAAATGTTAACATGTGCACAAACGCTTGGGCAGACCATAAATTCCTCGAGATCAGCTGGCACCACAATTTAAAGAAAACACAACAGAGATGGAGTTTAAGGACTAAGTTGTTATACGAAGAAGAGTTTATTAGGAAATTGAACGAAGAAGTCAAACGCTTTTTCATAGAAAATGGAAATCGAGAGACAGCTAAAGAAATTGTGTGGGATGCTATGAAGGCCTACGTGAGAGGGGTAGCCATATCATATACTGCCTTCAAAAACAAGGAAAAAAGAAAGATCACAGAAGAGCTTACCAATAAGCTATTGCAAGCCGAAGATAAACTCCAGCAATGCCCAGGAGATGAGGTGTCCAAACAACAGTGGTCGATGACGAGACATAGATTGAACCTATTGGACCAGGAGGAATTGGCGCAGAAAATAAAAAGATCCAAACACTATTGCTTCGAGAACGCTAACAAATCAGGGAGATGGCTGGCATATAAACTAAAAAAAGAGAAGGAAAAAAACCAAATACTAGTATTAGAAGACTCTAAGGGCAACTTGCTGACGAAGGAAGAGGATAAATTAGAGAGTATAAGAAAATTTTATGAAGATTTATACAAAAATGAAGGAATAGCGTCAAGCAAGGTAGAACAGTATTTGTGTGAAGCTAAACTACCGCTAATTTCTGAAGAAGAAAAGGAATTGTTAAATGGAAAAATTACCATAGAGGAATTAAAAATGGCCCTTTCCAAAATAAAGAAGAATAAAACTCCAGGCCCAGATGGTCTCCCCGGGGAATTATACCAAAAATTTGATGACACCCTAAAATTAGAGTTGCTAGAAATATTAAACGAGGCCCTGGCGGGTATCACAATCCCAGATTCGTGGAGGGAAGCGTATTTGACACTTATACTGAAAGAAGGTGCCGACCCGAAACAGATACCCAACTATAGACCGATCTCATTGTTGAATGCAGATTATAAACTGTTCATGAATATAATTGCGGAGAGGTTCAAAAAAATATTAAATCGCTGGATTCATAAAGACCAAAATGGCTTTCTCCCAGGGAGACAGATCAGGGACAATTTGAGGACAGTTCTAAACACCTTTGAATATTACGAACAACATCCTGAAAAACAGCTGGCCTTAATGTTTGTCGATGCCCAAAAGGCATTCGACAATTTGAATTGGACCTTTATGATAAATCAAATTGATCTAATGGGATTTGGCACCAACTTTTGGAAGATGATTGAGAACATATATAAAAACCAGAGGGCAAACATTCTAGTGAATGGAGATAGAACCCAGTTGTTCCAGATCCAAAAAGGAGTGAGACAGGGATGTCCTTTATCTCCCTTACTATATATCCTGGCGCTAGAGGTGCTACTTAGAAAGATAAGAACCAACAAAGAGATTAAGGGATTAAAGATTAGGAATGAAACCTTCAAAACCCAAGCTTTCGCGGATGACGTAGCCCTCATAATGGAAGACCCATTAGAATCTGGTGTAAAGCTAATGCAGGAAATCCAGGAGTATGGAGAGATGGCGGGCCTAAAACTCAATAAGAATAAAACCAAAATCATAGTGAAAAACATGACAGATTTACAAAAGGAAGAATTGGAAAAATCATTAGGCCTCCAGATAGTTAGGAAAATAAAGTATCTGGGAATATGGATTACCGCGAGATTTTCCTCATTAAAAGAGGATAATTACACTCCCTTTTTACAGAAAACATACCAAGACCTTGAAAGGTGGAAAAAGCTCAAATTGTCTCTGATTGGTAAAATTGCAGCGATCAAAATGAACATCCTACCAAAAATTCTGTTTCTATTCCAAAATATCCCGCTAATACTAGACAAGAAATTCTTTTTGGACCTGAACAAACACATCAGGAACTTTTTGTGGGAGGGTAAGAAATCGAGGATTACTTTTAAGATACTCCAAGGGAAAAGGAATCTGGGAGGCTTTGGGCTCCCTGACTGGGAACTATATCAAAAGGCTGCAAAATTAATTTGGATCAAGGAGTGGATCAAGTTACAGGATAGGAGAACCCTGACTTTGGAAGGCCATGACCTCCTAGAAGGATGGCACTCTCATCTCTGGGATATAAAGAATAAGAAAAAATCCTATTTTCATAAGCATAAAATCAGGGAGACCCTCATCTGTACATGGACCGAAATTAGACAGAAGATCTATACTAAGGTACCCATTTGGCTCTCTATTATAGAAGCACTGGCGGCTCCAATTAGGAGAGATGATCAAAAATGGGGTACATATAAAGACATCCTCGATGAAGAAGGGAAACTAAAATCCCTGGAGCTATTGAGAGAGCAGGGCTTTAGTTTGGACTGGTGGAATTATATTCGGATCAATTCAAGATTTCAAAAAGACAGAGACAAATTTGGAATAGCAGCGAAACATGGAAATTTTGACAAAATAATTTGGGGACCAGAAAAAAAAATGTTAACAAAAATTTATCACTTTTTACTAGATGAAGATAAGGCAGAGTCTATAGCAAAAAGACAATTAAACATCTGGGAAAAAAACTTAGGATATAGATTAAATTTCAACGATTGGGAGATAGCTTGGAATAGAAATTATAAAATAACTAAATCGACAACGTTTAGGGAAAACCATTACAAATTGCTTCATAGATGGTATTTAGCCCCAGCGAAGCTAGCTAAGATGTTTCCAAATCTCTCTCCCACATGTTGGAAATGTGGAAAATCGGTTGGCACCTTCTATCATCTATGGTGGACTTGCCCTGAGTCTAGAAAGTATTGGTCCAAAATTCAACACTGGCTCTGTGAAATAACAGGACAGGAGGTAGCCCTACTCCCGGAACTCTTCCTCCTAGGCATAACTGAAGAGGCCTTAAACAACAACAAAACCCAATTGATAATTCAGATTATAACTGCGGCTAGATTAGCCTTCGCAAAATGGTGGAAAAACAAACTTTTACCCTCAGAAGATACTCTAATAAATAAGATCTTAGAGTGCGCAGAAATGGCGAAACTGACAAGCGAGCTAAAAAATGAGGAAAACTCAAGATACTACGATGTATGGGGTATTTGGTACCATTGGCTTAAAAATAAGACGAAAACATGACTTTTGAAATTTGACCTGGCACATGTATTATAGTCATATTGTATAGTTCATGAATAGTTAAGACTGAAACCTTATGTTTACCATTATTTGTTTCACTTTACTGTAAATACACTGTACCTCCGATAGCAGAGATTGATTGTATATTTTCTTTTTTGTTTTGGAAAATCAATAAAATTTCTTTAAAAAAAAAAAAAAGGCCCAAGAAGTTTTGGAAAACCAAAACAATAAATACTTGCTGATAGGTTTCCAGTTTGTACATTTGGTCATCTTGATCCCAGTAACCATAGAAGCAGCAGAAATGAGAGACAAGTCTTTACTAAGATGGGATGGGATGGGAGGTTTCAGGCTCTTCCCCATGGAGGTGATTTAAAACTATCTCAAGCTACTCATTCACATATTGCACGATTTCTTCGGGTCGGGTGCGAATAACCACGATTTGAGTGAAAGTTCCCCTTTTAGAGATTGGGCAGACCCATATTGGTGGTCTCCCCCAGATACCTTATGGATACAGTTGATTTCTGGTGGGAGCCTAATTTGCAAGGGATCTTGGCCTCTTGGCACAATTGCATCTGACTAGGAAATTTGTTTAGGTGGCTCCTTTGTTTGATTGTTAATTTACATGTTATTCAAAGTAAATAAATACGTGTCTGTCGGTGTGTGTTTTTTGCAAAGTATCAGGCAATGGCCCAGGGGCCAGATAAATGGCTCTTTGAGAATCCAAACACAACGAACAAACCAGTTAACGAGGAGATTTCAGGCTTTATTAAGTACCTGTAGAACAGGGATGTCAAACTGGCGGCCTTCAGGCCGTATGCCCCATGCACAGGCCATGCCCACACCAGCTCCCCAAAGGTAAAAAATGTCATGGAACGTCACGTGATAGCAACGTCCTGTAGAAGGCAAATTAAATAGACGAAAGCATCAAGCCTTAGAAGTCATTTCGCTTCTCAACCAAGAAGGTTCTTCAGGTCTGATTGGATGGTGGGAATGGAAGGATTGATATTCCTTGCAGACAGCTGGTCATTTGTATTCTTTTAGAGAGTTGTTGAGGCCACTTGGAGGTTTGCTTGGTCCTCAGGGTCACCTGAGTAGTGCAAATGGGTGGGGAGCCTTTTTCGACCTGCTGAAAGGGTTCCTGCAGTCTGCACTTCTTCTGGAACTCCCTTCATACTCCTGCACCATCAAGTCCAATGATCGCTCTTTTGCTGCTGGGAACCCCATTTCAAGCAATGGTGATGCTCCGAGGCCCTGGGCGTACAGCCCCACACAACAGACAAGACCGTGGTCCATAACTGTCGGACGGGCATGGAAGTCTGACACGTTTCCTGATAAGGCATCTCCTTCCTTTCACATAGGCTGCATTGTTATGCTAGCAATGCTGCACTCAGGGGAGCACTTCTGATTTTGGTTGATTCCTTTTCACCTTCAAAGCTTCCAGCTTTCACATCTGGCTTTTCGATGAGAGCTGCATGTGGTTCCCTATATGATTTTATACACGTAGGTCAGTTGACTCCAAACAAACAAAATGATCAACGGTGAAGACCCATTTGAAATGGTCCAAAAGAGTAGCGCACATGCCGAAACTTAGCTGACACTTCTCCTGTAAGAATCAGGTGAAAACACGGCATTTCTCTCAAAAGGAGGGCTGTAGATGTTCCCGGATTCCAGCCTCGGAGAGAAGGCCCATGAGCTGGGAATTTCTACCCCCCAAATACTGGAGGCCCACAGATTCTCCACCAGAGATGATACAGTATTCACAGTGCTTCTCATCAAGATGCTTCAGAAATCCTTACCACAGCCATGACGAGTAAATCTGTCCTGTTCTTTTCCTAAATGTGCTGACTTAGGCTATCATGGCTTGTTTAAGATATCTGTTGAGTTCATGGGGAAGCTATTTCCAGACCTTCTGATCCGTGAACTAACCTCTTAGTTACAGAATGATATCTCATTTTGTTTATGTCTAGGCAGGGCAAATTCACATGGGCTGTGGACCAGTAATATGTATTTTTAGGAAAAATGCTTCCTCTTCATACATCGCACATAAAAACAGAGGCGTGCATCTAAAATTGTTGTCATTGCTGACTGATCTAATTTCTAAACTAATGCTTAAATGCATTTCTTCAGATAGCTCCTTGGTGACAGCTTTTCTGATATCTCACTTGGCTTGAGATTTCTTGATAGGCTATCAGGGAAGACTATTTAACTTTGATGGTTATCTTCCTGAATCATCCAGCTCTCACTGGCATAATTCCTAGTTCACAAGGATCTCTTTGTTTTAGTGAGTTGTTGGTACAGGTGACACAGCCTGTATGGCATATGCAATCTTGGTCTATCCTTTCTTTGTCCGTGCTCTACGGTGGTCTATCCATTCTTGGCATTTTGCCATAAATCATGCTTGTCGTTTGGCCCTTCTTTCCTTTTCTTCCTCCATATCAATCGCTTCTTCTTTCCTTTTTTCTTCCACTCTCTTTCTTTTCTCCTCCCACCCAACTTAAGGCAGCGTCTAGATAATCACAATTGTTGATGACAAGCGTTCATTGGTTGTGAAGCTCCTGCTGTAATACCAACGTCCATTAGGAAAACAGTATGCCACTCACTCCAAAAAGGCCCAAGAAGTTTTGGAAAACCAAAACAATAAATACTTGCTGATAGATTTCCAGTTTGTACATTTGGTCATCTTGATCCCAGTAACCCTAGAAGCAGCAGAAATGAGAGACAAGTCTGTACCAAGATGGGATGGGATGGGAGGTTTCAGGCTCTTCCCCATGGAGGTGATTTAAAACTATCTCAAGCTACTCATTCACATATTGCACGATTTCTTCAGGACGTTTTCTATGCATTCCAAGAGCCATTCTTTCTGGCTTCTTCCGGGGATTCTCATCTGAGGTTTTTCAGAGATGGTTGTAGCCATGCTTGCATATCTGTTTTGGATGCACTAGGACCATTCTTTCTGAACTTGCTAAAGATGCTTGAAGCCATCCATCCACCCATAAGTTTCTTTCAGAGCAAGCAGGTTCTACCCAAATCACCCTCTCCTTCCTCTTTACCATGCTTGTTTTTGATTCCTTAGAGTATTTGAGATCCTGGATGCCCTTAATAGATGCTTCAGGACATTCCCGAGTACCTAGATGGGGTGCTTCAGGTCCTTCCTCTTTGAAGCTATTTAGAAATATTTCAAGCCATTTTTGGCATCTTGCTTGTATGGTTTCAGGACCTTTTCCAAGTTTTTCAGGGATCGTTGAAGCCATTTTTCCAGATGCGGTATGGGTTCTTCAGAAAATAAAAAGCTTTCTAAGGATCCTTGAAGCCATTGTAAAGTGTTTTCCACGGGTCCTTCGGAACATTGCTTCTTGAGGTTTGCTATTGATTTTTCAAACCATCTCTTCCTCAGAGTTCTTTTAATCTCTACCGTGGACTTCTGTAGATCCTGAACGCCTTTAATAGAGGCTTCAAGCCATTCCCGAGTACCTAGGTGTCCTTCCTCCTCAAGATTCTTTATAGATATTTCAAGTCATTTTTTGGCATCTTGTTTAGATACTTTAGGACCTTCGTCTTGCAGGTTTTTTAAGGATTGTGGAAGCCATTTTTCAACAACTGGTCTAGGTTCTCCAGAAAGTGACAGGCTTTCTAAGGATCCTTGAAGCCATTCTAATATATTCACCAGAGATCCTTCAGGACATTGCTTCTTGAGGTTCTCTATTGATTTTTCCAGCCATCCCTTTTTTCTGGCTCGACTTGGATTTTTGTAGATGTTGAATGCCTATAATAGATGCTTCAAGCCATCCCTGCACATCTAAATCGCAGGTTTCTGGCCCTTCTTCTTGGAGATGATTTATCGATGTTTCTAGCCAACCATTCACATCCCCCCTGGATGCCTCAGCACATTCCTTCGGGAGGTTGGTGGTGGATACTTTAAGCCATTCGGGCAGGGTGTACAGTTCAGAGGAATCCTCTTTCAGGATGTTCAGCGATTGCTGAAGCCACCTCAGTATATTTTGCCTGGGTTCCTTAGATGTTCTGATTTTGAGGCTGTCTACCGAAGCCTTAAGCCATTTCTTATTTAATTGATATCTCAAGTTGATTTGAGGCTTCGTTTTGTCTTGAGCTTCTGTCTTGTTTTCGGTAATGCCTGCCCCTGTTTGGCAGAGACTCACAGAGCCTCCTTTGCTCTCTCTGCTGCTGGGTCTCTGCTCCATCTGGTCTCGGTCCATCATTAAGGGGCAGCGGCCCTTCCTCAGTTGTGTCTCTCTAGAAAAAGCCAGAAGGTTAGATGTGAATCTGGACCAACAACAAAGCATTCTTAATTAAAAAAGGATGGGAACTGCTTTGATGTCAGGAAACTCTCACTCTTGTGTCTAAAGTGTGTAGAAGTGTATGAATATTGTTGGGCAGCGGGGGTTGGAGGTTAAAAGATCTCTCCTATACATATCTTCCCATTCACTTCCATGAGATTAACTCCTAGATTTGTATATGTAAAAGTATAATAAGCCATAATTCATTAATTTCTTTCTGAAGTAAGGAGATGTTCAGGTTTTCCCAAGCTTTCTAAGATAAGGGGAACCTGATGTGAAATTCTGGAACAGGAAATTCATGGTGGCTATCTAAAAATTTCTCACCTCCACAGTCTTTTTTCGTACTCTCGGCAGAGCTCCTCTTTCTCGTCGGTCAACTCAATATTTTTGAAGGTCAGGATCTCTGTCTTCATTTCAAGCTCTTTGTTTTCTATCGTTAGCTTTGCTATTACTGCTCTTTTTCTGTAAATTATGAGGACAAGAGATATTAGCCCTCTTCATTTTTTACTTGAATTACTAAGCATACCTACATTCTTAATTATTTTTGCATTCCATTATACCTATTGCTCTTCTCTTATTCAGTTATACATACATATAAAAGAATGGAACATTTCTTTCATCCAGTATATCTGGCTTAAGGGTTCTAATAAATAAATTTGAATTGGAAAGAAAAAATCAAGTTCGATCTAAACATTTCTCACCTATAAAATTCTTCTTTAAGGTCATTATTTTCCCGTAGGAGCTCTGCATTTTCTCCAGCATATTTTTTAAGCTTGCAGCTGAGACTCTCATTTTCTCGTCTGAGTTTGTCCAGCTGCCCAGGCTCATCTGAACTCTTTTCCCTGTAAAATATCACGAGCAGAGTGAAATTAGCCCCCTTAGGTTTTTTTATTTGAATCATAATACTCGTTTAACATTAAAACTAATTGAAATAGCTGAGAAAGGAAGAGGAAGTCAGGGTTACTAGCTCACCTGCTCAGCTTTCCTTCATACTCTTTGCAGAGTATGAAGAGTTCCTCTTTTTCTTTGGCCAGTTGCAGATTTTTATTCGTAAGCTCCTGAATTTTTAATTCCAGCTCCTCTTTCTCTGTCAGGAGTTTTGACATTTCCATTGTCTTTCTGCAAATTATGAAGATCGGAGAGAAATTAGCTCCCTTTGTAAAAGAATGAGCTTTTTTCCTTGAATGATCACTCCTTTTCTTCAATTAAAACACATTAAAAATACCTTCATGGGTGGGTGCGTGCGTGCGTGCGCTTTCGTGCGCCACGTTTGTGCGTGTACGTCAATGCACAGGAAATAATGCTTTAACCATTTATTTTTCTTTTTTTCTAAATATGTTCCATGAAAGGCACAAACAAATTCAAAATGATTTTCAGAAGCAAAGTAAAGTTATGGATGTAGGATATGGGGAAATGTGCTCACAAATGCCTAACTGTCGACATATTTCAACAAGTTGGTCTCTCAGAGATAGTAGTACCTTGTTTATGAGAGAGCATATATTAATTGTATTAATACCCTTGTTATCTCGTGCTCCGCCGGACCTTGTTTATGAGGGAGCGTAACAAGGGTATTAATAAACCCTCAAGATAATAAACAGCAAATTGTTACTAAACTCTTTTAGAAGTCATTCTGTAGTGTAGAGGATACCTAAAATGTTTGTGCACCACATAAAGGTATGGAGTATGCCATGACTTACGTATAACTCTGGTTCCTCGCTCTCTTCAGATCTACTTCCAGTCTTTCGGTTTTGGTGTGAACAATCTAGAGAAACAAAAGTACATCACAAGTCAGGAATATATTTCCATATCAGCCCACTCCCTACCCCCTCCCCCACTACCCCATCACTCACACTGGGCTTCTTCCCCTCTTATTACGACGTGAATTATTTAATCCACGCTCAAAAGATTCCTCACATGCTAGATGGCTTACCTGATGGGAACGCATCCTTAAATTTAAATCCTGGTCCAGCTGCATCCTAATATTTTCTGGACGCCTGGAAACCTGACAGTTCCGTGAAGAATGAAAAACATAAAATGAATTGTAGATGTTTGCTTGATAATTTTCTTCATTACGAAAATTTCTTCAAGGAGATACACTTCATGACCATGAGAAGAATTACATGAATTTGTTTTCCATTAATTCTCTGTGATGTCAGTGTAAAGAGGATATTACTTTAAAGTTCCTCTTTAGGAAAAGAGTCAGGGGTGTAGACAAGCATATTTGTGCATATTAAAATCATGCATTCCAAGATGAGCACACACATGTGCAACTCCCAATTTATTGCTGTAGATGTTCAATACAGGCAATAAAGAGTATTCCCGCTGGGATAAAAAAAGAAAGACCTAGTTTTAGTTAATTTGTTTAGGAAATGTAAAAGACAGTGGTTCAAACCAAATATGAATCATCTAAATTTTATGTTACTATTGTATAGGGCCAAAGAAATTAGCTAATGTGGCAAGGAAGGAACGAACCAAGAATTAGCACAAACTCTGATAATTGCCATTCTTTATTAGAAATTACAAATAAACTAGTTTGTATTGAATAGGTGTGTGTGTGTGTGGATCTCATATATGTAATGGAAACAGAAAGCGAACATGTACACTATCTAAAATATGTTGCACATGCATTATTAACAATTACCTCAGCACGTCTCTGTTCTTCTGTGGTAGATGACAGAAGAGGAAGTCTGGATGTTTCTTCCTGCCATGACAAAATACCCCATTTAAAAAAACAAACAAATTGACAGTGATTCAAGCCACTGATTTTTCTAACAACAGCTCTATGTGACTTGGGTTGTTGTTAAAAGATAGTTTCAGCTTCAAATCTGCGGTGCCAACTGTATTTCTGTCATCTAAAGTTTGCACCCCGGCCTGGAAGATTTTGATGTTCGTCCACAACTGGAGCAGCTTCTTGGATGAGAATCTAAACATCTTCAAGGAAAACAAAAAAGAAAGTCCTGCTTCCTCTTGAAAAATTCCCATTCCTATTCTTGGGAATAGGAATGGGACAGATAGGGAGTCCTTCTACTAGATCCCCAAACAGCCCTTTCATTTTAAGTGCAGAGAAAACGAAAAGTACTCCTGCTAAAAGTCATGTAAAATCTCCATTAGCAACTTGGCCTATTAAATATGTTAAATCAATACTTACAATGACCTAAGATAGCTCTGCAAGTTCATTGATTCATTCATCCAACTTATTTGGCTGCCCAAGTTGCAATAGAGACTCTGGGTCTCTCTCTTTGCTTTCCTTCCACTTATTTGTGTTTGATTCTCAGGGACTGACCTACTGACCTACTTACCTACCCACCTACTACCCACCTACCGACCAACCGACCGACCTAACTATTCCAATTTCTATACGTTTTATCACACTTGAGAATAGCATTTACTGCGACAGCCTATGAACAAATGTTTTTTCTTACCTCTTTTTGGAGACGTTTCATGGTTTCTCTTAATCTTCTCAACAAATGGTTTTCCATCGCAAAATCAGTGATGGAAACTAGAAGGTAAGGTAATAGGTGAGAATGCAGAATAGCTTTAACATTTTTATGTCAAAAATTGGAATGTAGATCTTGAGACACAATGTCTACAATAGCACATCATTTTTAAATTATATTTGCCCTCCAGGTCCTCTAATCTGATCCTTTAGGGCAGGGCTGTGTCAAACTCCCAGCCCGTGGGCTGGATGGGTCACATGCTGGCCACAGCCACACCCGGTTTAGTGAAGGAGAAAAAAAGTCCAGATATGTCACGTGATGCCGCCGTGACGCCGTGAGTTAAAGACAGAGCTGTATCCAAATGCAGCTTCCTCAAGAGTGCCTTTTAAACTCTGGGAATGATGCAGGAAAAGGCCATCTCCCATCTGCCTAATAGTTTAGTCTCCAAAGAGCAGTGGAGCTTCTTGTTTTCTCCCGCAGACTTCAGCGTCTGCTGAAACACATTCTCTTCACATTCTCTTCGGTAGTCAGGCTCTAAGTGCTTGAAAAGGCAACTCCCTTTGCCTCCCCTAATAACTGAGGGAAACACAGTCCAATCTTCCTGGATAGCACCTGGTTGCCCATCCCTCTCCAGGAGTTTTCACTTTCCACATTATAACAAGAAACATCAACACTAACTTTGTTTTCAAAATGTAAATCCTACTATGTAGGAGATACAACCATGGACCTGCTAAACTACTGTATCTACAATGATCTATATAACTGGCCGTGTTATAATATTCCCCATGAAAAGTCTTTTAATTTAAGGAACTTTTTTCCTTTCAAACCACAACAGACGCTAACAATTTCTAGAGGTAAAATTTTTGATTTAGCGCGTGAGAAAAGCGTTCATTTTTTCCCGAAATGCCAATCTGCAAAGGTAGCCCAACAAGTTGCTTTCTCACAGTTTAGGCAGTACTACTTTTTGTGAGATTGATTGCGATCACAACTGCATCAATAAAATTTGCAATAGTGATGAGAGCTTCATATGAAAAACAAGCTCATTGTTTTGCGGCCACCAACAAATAGCAGAGGTCTTCTTGGTATTCTATTTAAAATGGGGATTAGCAACAAAATTTTACAAGGTGCCAAGCAAACATGTCATCAAGGCTTGGTGCTATGGGGTGATGACATCTCAGTGGTTTCTCTCGAAGTGTGACCTGTGACACGCTGGGTCCTCCTTCCGGAGGTGTGTCCTTACCAGGATCCTCAGCTCCTCGACACTTCAGCACCTCAGCACTTCAGCACCTCCGCACTTCAGCTCCATGACGCTTCAGCACCTCAGCACTTCAGCACTTCTGCACCTCAGCTCCTCAGAACCTCAGCACTTCAGCACCTCCGCACTTCAGCACTTCAGCACCTCAGAACGTCCGCACTTCAGCACCTCAGCACTTAGCTCCTCAACACCTCCGCACTTCAGCACCTCCGCACTTCAGCTCCTCGACGCTTCAGCACCTCAGCACTTCAGCACTTCCGCACTTCAGCTCCTCAGAACCTCAGCACTTCAGCACCTCCGCACTTCAGCACTTCAGCACCTCAGAACGTCCGCACTTCAGCACCTCAGCACTTAGCTCCTCAACACCTCCGCACTTCAGCACCTCCGCACTTCAGCTCCTCGACGCTTCAGCACCTCAGCACTTCAGCACTTCCGCACCTCAGCTCCTCAGAACCTCAGCACTTCAGCACCTCCACACTTCAGCACTTCAGCACCTCAGAACCTCAGCACTTCAGCACCTCAGCACTTAGCTCCTCAACACCTCCGCACTTCAGCACCTCAGCACTTCAGCACCTCCGCACTTCAGCTCCTCAGCACTTCAGCACCTCCGCACGTCAGCACCTCCGCACCTCAGCTCCTCAGCGCTTCAGCGTCTCAGCGCTTCAGCACCTCAGAACCTCAGCACTTCAGCACCTCAGCACTTAGCTCCTCAACACCTCCGCACTTCAGCACCTCAGCACTTCAGCACCTCCGCACTTCAGCTCCTCAGCACTTCAGCACCTCCGCACGTCAGCACCTCCGCACCTCAGCTCCTCAGCGCTTCAGCGTCTCAGCACTTCAGCACCTCAGAACCTCAGCACTTCAGCACCTCTGCACTTCAGCACTTCAGCACCTCAGAACGTCCGCACTTCAGCACCTCCGCACTTCAGCACCTTAGCTCCTCAACACCTCCGCAATTCAGCACCTCAGCTCCTCCGCAACTCAGCACCTCAACTCCTCAACACCTCAGCACAAGGATTGGGATCCTGGATATATATATATGTAGCAGTCAAAGTCATCACAATCAGTGTTTCATGACATGGTCTACTATGTCTTAATCTTTTATCTAGCTGTGGATAGATGCTAGAGGTGCAACTTGTATGCCCCACAGTGTCATGGCAGATAGCAGATACCCCCTCCTATGCCCCCACGTGCTCAAATCAATCAATGGCTGTCCACTATCGTGTGGTATTGGAGCTTGGGCTACAACACCATTGAAACATTCTTTCGCTTTTTACTAATTTCAGAACAACCTCAAAAATGCTTGGCTGTTTATCAGGCTTGAGTTTAGGGGTGCTTCTACTATGTCCATTATACCAAATGCCCTTTGCTTCTGGAGTGCGATGGAGTGGAACCATTACAGGGCACGAAACCATCTCAGTGGGTGGGGTCCTTTCTGCAACAATGACTATCTTGAAGTCACACCATTTCAACAAGTGTCCATCTACTAAATGACCACTCACAAATGATTCCAAAAACTCTAATCATTTCTCAATTTCTAGCATGTGTCTGCTTTGTTTCATCCCTCTGGTGAATTACCATCCAACTTTACCATCCTATTTTGCCTGTGGAGAAATCCTTGGGACACGTCTGTGCCAGGAACACAACACTGGTTAATTTTCTCAAGTGGCAGATTGCCCATGTCAAGGGTGGAACAGATTTATGTGACTCTCTTGATTCTTGGAACAGTTCAGCTGTGGGCAAGGTGGCTGAGGGAGGGTCGTCCTGTCTCCTCTCTTGTCTGTGGGGAGGCCTTTTAACTCTAGCACGACGACATGTCGAGAGAGTTACTGATTAGTCTCGTAAAGAGAATTTTAAAGGGAAAGGAAATTACTGTCTCCAGAAGAACCTGAGAGGGAGTCCATCTTGCCTCTGGTGCTTCAGAAGACAGAATCAAAAGATGGAAGGGTTTCAGCTGGACATTAGGAGAACATTCTAAAGCGAAGGGAGAGAAGATTAGAGAATTGACAGCCATCAATTTTTCCTCCCAACTGTGGACATCAAAGCCCCCACTTTATCGACCCCATTGGGTCTGAAAAAGACAGTTAAGCTCTAGGCAGCTTCAGAAGAACATTGGCTCTCCTTGGAGATCTTAAGCTAAGTCTAAGAAATTTTAGAATGGTTCCACAAGGACAAATGTAAGTAAACCACCAAAGTTGAGAGTTCAGATCAATTGTGATGCAGCAGTCAAGGTATTAGATGAGGAACAAGGAGCCTCCCGGTTCAAGTCCAACCATAGACGTTCCTGGGTGACTTCCTCACACTTTCTCATCCTTTTATCTCACACGGTTAATGGATGGAGGGAAAGAGGAGCAAAAACTCTCCGGTACCATGAGCTCCTGAACATGAAGCAATACAGGCTGACACAAACACCTCCCAAATTCCAACTGTGGGTTGTGCAGAGGTGCGCTCCTGCATGCGCACTATTGGTTCAGGCTTCCTAATGGGAAATGGGGGAAGGCAAGGCACATACAAGCAGGGAATGTTAAAATTTGCTGATGTATAAAAGGAACACGTATGCAACTGTCCCTGAATAACAGACACATACGTTCACTCTTATGCAGTGCCAGAGTAGTCTGCTCAAGCTGTAAGTCCAACCCTGAATTCTGTTGTGCTAATTGTTAGTTGAGAAGATTCTGTGCATAGTTTCAGCGTTCCGACGGGACCTTTGCGAGTTGACACATAGACTGTTTAGCATTAAATCAGTTTAATTGGACCTTCGCGTGTGGACCTGGTCTTTCCATCAGACACCTTGTTGTCAAATTTTTGCCATTTCATCCCTGGTCATAAATTAATTATTCATGTCGTCATGTGACAGCTTTTACATCGTCACTTTTACTGCATAATCTTTTTTTCATTGAATGACCTCTCATTTTCTTGATGCTTATAAAGTGGCCTTGTTGCAGTCTCCAAATGCTTTGGTTTTTCTTAAGGGAGTAGATTATTTTATGCAACAGATAGTAATGTACTCAGCACCACTCACTCCAAAAAGGCCCAAGAAGTTTTGGAAAACCAAAACAATAAATACTTGCTGATAGGTTTCCAGTTTGTACATTTGGTCATCTTGATCCCAGTAACCCTAGAAGCAGCAGAAATGAGAGACAAGTCTTTACCAAGATGGGATGGGATGGGAGGTTTCAGGCTCTTCCCCATGGAGGTGATTTAAAACTATCTCAAGCTACTCATTCACATATTGCACGATTTCTTCGGGTCGGGTGCGAATAACCACGATTTGAGTGAAAGTTCCCCTTTTAGAGATTGGGCAGACCCATATTGGTGGTCTCCCCCAGATACCTTATGGATACAGTTGATTTCTGGTGGGAGCCTAATTTGCAAGGGATCTTGGCCTCTTGGCACAATTGCATCTGACTAGGAAATTTGTTTAGGTGGCTCCTTTGTTTGATTGTTAATTTACATGTTATTCAAAGTAAATAAATCTGATACGATAAATCAGATATGTTTACGTGTCTGTCTGTGTGTGTTTTTTGCAAAGTATCAGGCAATGGCCCAGGGGCCAGATAAATGGCTCTTTGAGAATCCAAACACAACGAACAAACCAGTTAACGAGGAGATTTCAGGCTTTATTAAGTACCTGTAGAACAGGGATGTCAAACTGGCGGCCTTCAGGCCGTATGCCCCATGCACAGGCCATGCCCACACCAGCTCCCCAAAGGTAAAAAATGTCATGGAACGTCACGTGATAGCAACGTCCTGTAGAAGGCAAATTAAATAGACGAAAGCATCAAGCCTTAGAAGTCATTTCGCTTCTCAACCAAGAAGGTTCTTCAGGTCTGATTGGATGGTGGGAATGGAAGGATTGATATTCCTTGCAGACAGCTGGTCATTTGTATTCTTTTAGAGAGTTGTTGAGGCCACTTGGAGGTTTGCTTGGTCCTCAGGGTCACCTGAGTAGTGCAAATGGGTGGGGAGCCTTTTTCGACCTGCTGAAAGGGTTCCTGCAGTCTGCACTTCTTCTGGAACTCCCTTCATACTCCTGCACCATCAAGTCCAATGATCGCTCTTTTGCTGCTGGGAACCCCATTTCAAGCAATGGTGATGCTCCGAGGCCCTGGGCGTACAGCCCCACACAACAGACAAGACCGTGGTCCATAACTGTCGGACGGGCATGGAAGTCTGACACGTTTCCTGATAAGGCATCTCCTTCCTTCCACATAGGCTGCATTGTTATGCTAGCAATGCTGCACTCAGGGGAGCACTTCTGATTTTGGTTGATTCCTTTTCACCTTCAAAGCTTCCAGCTTTCACATCTGGCTTTTCGATGAGAGCTGCATGTGGTTCCCTATATGATTTTATACATGTAGGTCAGTTGACTCCAAACAAACAAAATGATCAACGGTGAAGACCCATTTGAAATGGTCCAAAAGAGTAGCGCACATGCCGAAACTTAGCTGACACTTCTCCTGTAAGAATCAGGTGAAAACACGGCATTTCTCTCAAAAGGAGGGCTGCAGATGTTTCCGGATTCCAGCCTCGGAGAGAAGGCCCATGAGCTGGGAATTTCTACCCCCCAAATACTGGAGGCCCACAGATTCTCCACCAGAGATGATACAGTATTCACAGTGCTTCTCATCAAGATGCTTCAGAAATCCTTACCACAGCCATGACGAGTAAATCTGTCTTGTTCTTTTCCTAAATGTGCTGACCTAGGCTATCATGGCTTGTTTAAGATATCTGTTGAGTTCATGGGGAAGCTATTTCCAGACCTTCTGATCCGTGAACTAACCTCTTAGTTACAGAATGATATCTCATTTTGTTTATGTCTAGGCAGGGCAAATTCACATGGGCTGTGGACCAGTAATATGTATTTTTAGGAAAAATGCTTCCTCTTCATACATCGCACATAAAAACAGAGGCGTGCATCTAAAATTGTTGTCATTGCTGACTGATCTAATTTCTAAACTAATGCTTAAATGCATTTCTTCAGATAGCTCCTTGGTGACAGCTTTTCTGATATCTCACTTGGCTTGAGATTTCTTGATAGGCTATCAGGGAAGACTATTTAACTTTGATGGTTATCTTCCTGAATCATCCAGCTCTCACTGGCATAATTCCTAGTTCACAAGGATCTCTTTGTTTTAGTGAGTTGTTGGTACAGGTGACACAGCCTGTATGGCATATGCAATCTTGGTCTATCCTTTCTTTGTCCGTGCTCTACGGTGGTCTATCCATTCTTGGCATTTTGCCATAAATCATGCTTGTCGTTTGGCCCTTCTTTCCTTTTCTTCCTCCATATCAATCGCTTCTTCTTTCCTTTTTTCTTCCACTCTCTTTCTTTTCTCCTCCCACCCAACTGAAGGCAGCATCTAGATAATCACAATTGTTGATGACAAGCGTTCATTGGTTGTGAAGCTCCTGCTGTAATACCAACGTCCATTAGGAAAACAGTATGCCACTCACTCCAAAAAGGCCCAAGAAGTTTTGGAAAACCAAAACAATAAATACTTGCTGATAGATTTCCAGTTTGTACATTTGGTCATCTTGATCCCAGTAACCCTAGAAGCAGCAGAAATGAGAGACAAGTCTGTACCAAGATGGGATGGGATGGGAGGTTTCAGGCACTTCCCCATGGAGGTGATTTAAAACTATCTCAAGCTACTCATTCACATATTGCACGATTTCTTCAGGACGTTTTCTATGCATTCCAAGAGCCATTCTTTCTGGCTTCTTCCGGGGATTCTCGTCTGAGGTTTTTCAGAGATGGTTGTAGCCATGCTTGCACATCTGTTTTGGATGCACTAGGACCATTCTTTCTGAACTTGCTAAAGATGCTTGAAGCCATCCATCCACCCATAAGTTTCTTTCAGAGCAAGCAGGTTCTACCCAAATCACCCTCTCCTTCCTCTTTACCATGCTTGTTTTTGATTCCTTAGAGTATTTGAGATCCTGGATGCCCTTAATAGATGCTTCAGGACATTCCCGAGTACCTAGATGGGGTGCTTCAGGTCCTTCCTCTTTGAAGCTATTTAGAAATATTTCAAGCCATTTTTGGCATCTTGCTTGTATGGTTTCAGGACCTTTTCCAAGTTTTTCAGGGATCGTTGAAGCCATTTTTCCAGATGCGGTATGGGTTCTTCAGAAAATAAAAAGCTTTCTAAGGATCCTTGAAGCCATTGTAAAGTGTTTTCCACGGGTCCTTCGGAACATTGCTTCTTGAGGTTTGCTATTGATTTTTCAAACCATCTCTTCCTCAGAGTTCTTTTAATCTCTACCGTGGACTTCTGTAGATCCTGAACGCCTTTAATAGAGGCTTCAAGCCATTCCCGAGTACCTAGGTGTCCTTCCTCCTCAAGATTCTTTATAGATATTTCAAGTCATTTTTTGGCATCTTGTTTAGATACTTTAGGACCTTCGTCTTGCAGGTTTTTTAAGGATTGTGGAAGCCATTTTTCAACAACTGGTCTAGGTTCTCCAGAAAGTGACAGGCTTTCTAAGGATCCTTGAAGCCATTCTAATATATTCACCAGAGATCCTTCAGGACATTGCTTCTTGAGGTTCTCTATTGATTTTTCCAGCCATCCCTTTTTTCTGGCTCGACTTGGATTTTTGTAGATGTTGAATGCCTATAATAGATGCTTCAAGCCATCCCTGCACATCTAAATCGCAGGTTTCTGGCCCTTCTTCTTGGAGATGATTTATCGATGTTTCTAGCCAACCATTCACATCCCCCCTGGATGCCTCAGCACATTCCTTCGGGAGGTTGGTGGTGGATACTTTAAGCCATTCGGGCAGGGTGTACAGTTCAGAGGAATCCTCTTTCAGGATGTTCAGCGATTGCTGAAGCCACCTCAGTATATTTTGCCCGGGTTCCTTAGATGTTCTGATTTTGAGGCTGTCTACCGAAGCCTTAAGCCATTTCTTATTTAATTGATATCTCAAGCTGATTTGAGGCTTCGTTTTGTCTTGAGCTTCTGTCTTGTTTTCGGTAATGCCTGCCCCTGTTTGGCAGAGACTCACAGAGCCTCCTTTGCTCTCTCTGCTGCTGGGTCTCTGCTCCATCTGGTCTCGGTCCATCATTAAGGGGCAGCGGCCCTTCCTCAGTTGTGTCTCTCTAGAAAAAGCCAGAAGGTTAGATGTGAATCTGGACCAACAACAAAGCATTCTTAATTAAAAAAGGATGGGAACTGCTTTGATGTCAGGAAACTCTCACTCTTGTGTCTAAAGTGTGTAGAAGTGTATGAATATTGTTGGGCAGCGGGGGTTGGAGGTTAAAAGATCTCTCCTATACATATCTTCCCATTCACTTCCATGAGATTAACTCCTAGATTTGTATATGTAAAAGTATAATAAGCCATAATTCATTAATTTCTTTCTGAAATAAGGAGATGTTCAGGTTTTCCCAAGCTTTCTAAGATAAGGGGAACCTGATGTGAAATTCTGGAACAGGAAATTCATGGTGGCTATCTAAAAATTTCTCACCTCCACAGTCTTTTTTCGTAATCTCGGCAGAGCTCCTCTTTCTCGTCGGTCAACTCAATATTTTTGAAGGTCAGGATCTCTGTCTTCATTTCAAGCTCTTTGTTTTCTATCGTTAGCTTTGCTATTACTGCTCTTTTTCTGTAAATTATGAGGACAAGAGATATTAGCCCTCTTCATTTTTTACTTGAATTACTAAGCATACCTACATTCTTAATTATTTTTGCATTCCATTATACCTATTGCTCTTCTCTTATTCAGTTATACATACATATAAAAGAATGGAACATTTCTTTCATCCGGTATATCTGGCTTAAGGGTTCTAATAAATAAATTTGAATTGGAAAGAAAAAATCAAGTTCGATCTAAACATTTCTCACCTATAAAATTCTTCTTTAAGGTCATTATTTTCCCGTAGGAGCTCTGCATTTTCTCCAGCATATTTTTTAAGCTTGCAGCTGAGACTCTCATTTTCTCGTCTGAGTTTGTCCAGCTGCCCAGGCTCATCTGAACTCTTTTCCCTGTAAAATATCACGAGCAGAGTGAAATTAGCCCCCTTAGGTTTTTTTATTTGAATCATAATACTCGTTTAACATTAAAACTAATTGAAATAGCTGAGAAAGGAAGAGGAAGTCAGGGTTACTAGCTCACCTGCTCAGCTTTCCTTCATACTCTTTGCAGAGTATGAAGAGTTCCTCTTTTTCTTTGGCCAGTTGCAGATTTTTATTCGTAAGCTCCTGAATTTTTAATTCCAGCTCCTCTTTCTCTGTCAGGAGTTTTGACATTTCCATTGTCTTTCTGCAAATTATGAAGATCGGAGAGAAATTAGCTCCCTTTGTAAAAGAATGAGCTTTTTTCCTTGAATGATCACTCCTTTTCTTCAATTAAAACACATTAAAAATACCTTCATGGGTGGGTGCGTGCGTGCGTGCGCTTTCGTGCGCCACGTTTGTGCGTGTACGTCAATGCTTTGACCATTTATTTTTCTTTTTTTCTAAATATGTTCCATGAAAGGCACAAACAAATTCAAAATGATTTTCAGAAGCAAAGTAAAGTTATGGATGTAGGATATGGGGAAAGTTCTCAGTGCTCACAAATGCCTAACTGTCGACATATTTCAACAAGTTGGTCTCTCAGAGATAGTAGTACCTTGTTTATGAGAGAGCATATATTAATTGTATTAATACCCTTGTTATCTCGTGCTCCGCCGGACCTTGTTTATGAGGGAGCGTAACAAGGGTATTAATAAACCCTCAAGATAATAAACAGCAAATTGTTACTAAACTCTTTTAGAAGTCATTCTGTAGTGTAGAGGATACCTAAAATGTTTGTGCACCACATAAAGGTATGGAGTATGCCATGACTTACGTATAACTCTGGTTCCTCGCTCTCTTCAGATCTACTTCCAGTCTTTCGGTTTTGGTGTGAACAATCTAGAGAAACAAAAGTACATCACAAGTCAGGAATATATTTCCATATCAGCCCACTCCCTACCCCCTCCCCCACTACCCCATCACTCACACTGGGCTTCTTCCCCTCTTATTACGACGTGAATTATTTAATCCACGCTCAAAAGATTCCTCACATGCTAGATGGCTTACCTGATGGGAACGCATCCTTAAATTTAAATCCTGGTCCAGCTGCATCCTAATATTTTCTGGACGCCTGGAAACCTGACAGTTCCGTGAAGAATGAAAAACATAAAATGAATTGTAGATGTTTGCTTGATAATTTTCTTCATTACGAAAATTTCTTCAAGGAGATACACTTCATGACCATGAGAAGAATTACATGAATTTGTTTTCCATTAATTCTCTGTGATGTCAGTGTAAAGAGGATATTACTTTAAAGTTCCTCTTTAGGAAAAGAGTCAGGGGTGTAGACAAGCATATTTGTGCATATTAAAATCATGCATTCCAAGATGAGCACACACATGTGCAACTCCCAATTTATTGCTGTAGATGTTCAATACAGGCAATAAAGAGTATTCCCGCTGGGATAAAAAAAGAAAGACCTAGTTTTAGTTAATTTGTTTAGGAAATGTGAAAGACAGTGGTTCAAACCAAATATGAATCATCTAAATTTTATGTTACTATTGTATAGGGCCAAAGAAAGTAGCTAATGTGGCAAGGAAGGAACGAACCAAGAATTAGCACAAACTCTGATAATTGCCATTCTTTATTAGAAATTACAAATAAACTAGTTTGTATTGAATAGGTGTGTGTGTGTGTGTGGATCTCATATATGTAATGGAAACAGAAAGCGAACATGTACACTATCTAAAATATGTTGCAAATGCATTATTAACAATTACCTCAGCACGTCTCTGTTCTTCTGTGGTAGATGACAGAAGAGGAAGTCTGGATGTTTCTTCCTGCCATGACAAAATACCCCATTTAAAAAAACAAACAAATTGACAGTGATTCAAGCCACTGATTTTTCTAACAACAGCTCTATGTGACTTGGGTTGTTGTTAAAGATAGTTTCAGCTTCAAATCTGCGGTGCCAACTGTATTTCTGTCATCTAAAGTTTGCACCCCGGCCTGGAAGATTTTGATGTTCGTCCACAACTGGAGCAGCTTCTTGGATGAGAATCTAAACATCTTCAAGGAAAACAAAAAAGAAAGTCCTGCTTCCTCTTGAAAAATTCCCATTCCTATTCTTGGGAATAGGAATGGGACAGATAGGGAGTCCTTCTACTAGATCCCCAAACAGCCCTTTCATTTTAAGTGCAGAGAAAACGAAAAGTACTCCTGCTAAAAGTCATGTAAAATCTCCATTAGCAACTTGGCCTATTAAATATGTTAAATCAATACTTACAATGACCTAAGATAGCTCTGCAAGTTCATTGATTCATTCATCCAACTTATTTGGCTGCCCAAGTTGCAATAGAGACTCTGGGTCTCTCTCTTTGCTTTCCTTCCACTTATTTGTGTTTGATTCTCAGGGACTGACCTACTGACCTACTTACCTACCCACCTACTACCCACCTACCGACCGACCGACCTAACTATTCCAATTTCTATACGTTTTATCACACTTGAGAATAGCATTTACTGCGACAGCCTATGAACAAATGTTTTTTCTTACCTCTTTTTGGAGACGTTTCATGGTTTCTCTTAATCTTCTCAACAAATGGTTTTCCATCGCAAAATCAGTGATGGAAACTAGAAGGTAAGGTAATAGGTGAGAATGCAGAATAGCTTTAACATTTTTATGTCAAAAATTGGAATGTAGATCTTGAGACACAATGTCTACAATAGCACATCATTTTTAAATTATATTTGCCCTCCAGGTCCTCTAATCTGATCCTTTAGGGCAGGGCTGTGTCAAGCTCCCAGCCCGTGGGCTGGATGGGTCACATGCTGGCCACAGCCACACCCGGTTTAGTGAAGGAGAAAAAAAGTCCAGATATGTCACGTGATGCCGCCGTGACGCCGTGAGTTAAAGACAGCTGTATCCAAATGCAGCTTCCTCAAGAGTGCCTTTTAAACTCTGGGAATGATGCAGGAAAAGGCCATCTCCCATCTGCCTAATAGTTTAGTCTCCAAAGAGCAGTGGAGCTTCTTGTTTTCTCCCGCAGACTTCAGCGTCTGCTGAAACACATTCTCTTCACATTCTCTTCGGTAGTCAGGCTCTAAGTGCTTGAAAAGGCAACTCCCTTTGCCTCCCCTAATAACTGAGGGAAACACAGTCCAATCTTCCTGGATAGCACCTGGTTGCCCATCCCTCTCCAGGAGTTTTCACTTTCCACATTATAACAAGAAACATCAACACTAACTTTGTTTTCAAAATGTAAATCCTACTATGTAGGAGATACAACCATGGACCTGCTAAACTACTGTATCTACAATGATCTATATAACTGGCCGTGTTATAATATTCCCCATGAAAAGTCTTTTAATTTAAGGAACTTTTTTCCTTTCAAACCACAACAGACGCTAACAATTTCTAGAGGTAAAATTTTTGATTTAGCGCGTGAGAAAAGCGTTCATTTTTTCCCGAAATGCCAATCTGCAAAGGTAGCCCAACAAGTTGCTTTCTCACAGTTTAGGCAGTACTACTTTTTGTGAGATTGATTGCGATCACAACTGCATCAATAAAATTTGCAATAGTGATGAGAGCTTCATATGAAAAACAAGCTCATTGTTTTGCGGCCACCAACAAATAGCCGAGGTCTTCTTGGTATTCTATTTAAAATGGGGATTAGCAACAAAATTTTACAAGGTGCCAAGCAAACATGTCATCAAGGCTTGGTGCTATGGGGTGATGACATCTCAGTGGTTTCTCTCGAAGTGTGACCTGTGACACGCTGGGTCCTCCTTCCGGAGGTGTGTCCTTACCAAGATCCTCAGCTCCTCGACACTTCAGCACCTCAGCACTTCAGCACCTCCGCACTTCAGCTCCTTGACGCTTCAGCACCTCAGCACTTCAGCACTTCCGCACCTCAGCTCCTCAGAACCTCAGCACTTCAGCACCTCCGCACTTCAGCACTTCAGCACCTCAGAACGTCCGCACTTCAGCACCTCAGCACTTAGCTCCTCAACACCTCCGCACTTCAGCACCTCCGCACTTCAGCTCCTCGACGCTTCAGCACCTCAGCACTTCAGCACTTCCGCACTTCAGCTCCTCAGAACCTCAGCACTTCAGCACCTCCGCACTTCAGCACTTCAGCACCTCAGAACGTCCGCACTTCAGCACCT
Source organism: Arizona elegans (assembly GCA_022577455.1). Classification (NCBI taxonomy): domain Eukaryota; kingdom Metazoa; phylum Chordata; class Lepidosauria; order Squamata; family Colubridae; genus Arizona; species Arizona elegans. The sequence goes on along the minus strand of JAKOOJ010000002.1, from coordinate 102,404,820 downwards.
CAGCACTTAGCTCCTCAACACCTCCGCACTTCAGCACCTCCGCACTTCAGCTCCTCGACGCTTCAGCACCTCAGCACTTCAGCACTTCCGCACCTCAGCTCCTCAGAACCTCAGCACTTCAGCACCTCCACACTTCAGCACTTCAGCACCTCAGAACCTCAGCACTTCAGCACCTCAGCACTTAGCTCCTCAACACCTCCGCACTTCAGCACCTCAGCACTTCAGCACCTCCGCACTTCAGCTCCTCAGCACTTCAGCACCTCCGCACGTCAGCACCTCCGCACCTCAGCTCCTCAGCGCTTCAGCGTCTCAGCGCTTCAGCACCTCAGAACCTCAGCACTTCAGCACCTCTGCACTTCAGCACTTCAGCACCTCAGAACGTCCGCACTTCAGCACCTCCGCACTTCAGCACCTTAGCTCCTCAACACCTCCGCAATTCAGCACCTCAGCTCCTCTGCAACTCAGCACCTCAACTCCTCAACACCTCAGCACAAGGATTGGGATCCTGGATATATATATATGTAGCAGTCAAAGTCATCACAATCAGTGTTTCATGACATGGTCTACTATGTCTTAATCTTTTATCTAGCTGTGGATAGATGCTAGAGGTGCAACTTGTATGCCCCACAGTGTCATGGCAGATAGCAGATACCCCCTCCTATGCCCCCACGTGCTCAAATCAATCAATGGCTGTCCACTATCGTGTGGTATTGGAGCTTGGGCTACAACACCATTGAAACATTCTTTCGCTTTTTACTAATTTCAGAACAACCTCAAAAATGCTTGGCTGTTTATCAGGCTTGAGTTTAGGGGTGCTTCTACTATGTCCATTATACCAAATGCCCTTTGCTTCTGGAGTGCGATGTAGTGGAACCATTACAGGGCACGAAATCATCTCACTGGGTGGGGTCCTTTCTGCAACAATGACTATCTTGAGGTCACACCATTTCAACAAGTGTCCATCTACTAAATGACCACTCACAAATGATTCCAAAAACTCTAATCATTTCTCAATTTCTAGCATGTGTCTGCTTTGTTTCATCCCTCTGGTGAATTACCATCCAACTTTACCATCCTATTTTGCCTGTGGAGAAATCCTTGGGACACGTCTGTGCCAGGAACACAACACTGGTTAATTTTCTCAAGTGGCAGATTGCCCATGTCAAGGGTGGAACAGATTTATGTGACTCTCTTGATTCTTGGAACAGTTCAGCTGTGGGCAAGGTGGCTGAGGGAGGGTCGTCCTGTCTCCTCTCTTGTCTGTGGGGAGGCCTTTTAACTCTAGCACGACGACATGTCGAGAGAGTTACTGATTAGTCTCGTAAAGAGAATTTTAAAGGGAAAGGAAATTACTGTCTCCAGAAGAACCTGAGAGGGAGTCCATCTTGCCTCTGGTGCTTCAGAAGACAGAATCAAAAGATGGAAGGGTTTCAGCTGGACATTAGGAGAACATTCTAAAGCGAAGGGAGAGAAGATTAGAGAATTGACAGCCATCAATTTTTCCTCCCAACTGTGGACATCAAAGCCCCCACTTTATCGACCCCATTGGGTCTGAAAAAGACAGTTAAGCTCTAGGCAGCTTCAGAAGAACATTGGCTCTCCTTGGAGATCTTAAGCTAAGTCTAAGAAATTTTAGAATGGTTCCACAAGGACAAATGTAAGTAAACCACCAAGGTTGAGAGTTCAGATCAATTGTGATGCAGCAGTCAAGGTATTAGATGAGGAACAAGGAGCCTCCCGGTTCAAGTCCAACCATAGACGTTCCTGGGTGACTTCCTCACACTTTCTCATCCTTTTATCTCACACAGTTAATGGATGGAGGGAAAGAGGAGCAAAAACTCTCCGGTACCATGAGCTCCTGAACATGAAGCAATACAGGCTGACACAAACACCTCCCAAATTCCAACTGTGGGTTGTGCAGAGGTGCGCTCCTGCATGCGCACTATTGGTTCAGGCTTCCTAATGGGAAATGGGGGAAGGCAAGGCACATACAAGCAGGGAATGTTAAAATTTGCTGATGTATAAAAGGAACACGTATGCAACTGTCCCTGAATAACAGACACATACGTTCACTCTTATGCAGTGCCAGAGTAGTCTGCTCAAGCTGTAAGTCCAACCCTGAATTCTGTTGTGCTAATTGTTAGTTGAGAAGATTCTGTGCATAGTTTCAGCGTTCCGACGGGACCTTTGCGAGTTGACACATAGACTGTTTAGCATTAAATCAGTTTAATTGGACCTTCGCGTGTGGACCTGGTCTTTCCATCAGACACCTTGTTGTCAAATTTTTGCCATTTCATCCCTGGTCATAAATTAATTATTCATGTCGTCATGTGACAGCTTTTACATCGTCACTTTTACTGCATAATCTTTTTTTCATTGAATGACCTCTCATTTTCTTGATGCTTATAAAGTGGCCTTGTTGCAGTCTCCAAATGCTTTAGTTTTTCTTAAGGGAGTAGATTATTTTATGCAACAGATAGTAATGTACTCAGCACCACTCACTCCAAAAAGGCCCAAGAAGTTTTGGAAAACCAAAACAATAAATACTTGCTGATAGGTTTCCAGTTTGTACATTTGGTCATCTTGATCCCAGTAACCCTAGAAGCAGCAGAAATGAGAGACAAGTCTTTACCAAGATGGGATGGGATGGGAGGTTTCAGGCTCTTCCCCATGGAGGTGATTTAAAACTATCTCAAGCTACTCATTCACATATTGCACGATTTCTTCGGGTCGGGTGCGAATAACCATGATTTGAGTGAAAGTTCCCCTTTTAGAGATTGGGCAGACCCATATTGGTGGTCTCCCCCAGATACCTTATGGATACAGTTGATTTCTGGTGGGAGCCTAATTTGCAAGGGATCTTGGCCTCTTGGCACAATTGCATCTGACTATGAAATTTGTTTAGGTGGCTCCTTTGTTTGATTGTTAATTTACATGTTATTCAAAGTAAATAAATCTGATACGATAAATCAGATATGTTTACGTGTCTGTCTGTGTGTGTTTTTTGCAAAGTATCAGGCAATGGCCCAAGGGCCAGATAAATGGCTCTTTGAGAATCCAAACACAACGAACAAACCAGTTAACGAGGAGATTTCAGGCTTTATTAAGTACCTGTAGAACAGGGATGTCAAACTGGCGGCCTTCAGGCCGTATGCCCCATGCACAGGCCATGCCCACACCAGCTCCCCAAAGGTAAAAAATGTCATGGAACGTCACGTGATAGCAACGTCCTGTAGAAGGCAAATTAAATAGACGAAAGCATCAAGTCTTAGAAGTCATTTCGCTTCTCAACCAAGAAGGTTCTTCAGGTCTGATTGGATGGTGGGAATGGAAGGATTGATATTCCTTGCAGACAGCTGGTCATTTGTATTCTTTTAGAGAGTTGTTGAGGCCACTTGGAGGTTTGCTTGGTCCTCAGGGTCACCTGAGTAGTGCAAATGGGTGGGGAGCCTTTTTCGACCTGCTGAAAGGGTTCCTGCAGTCTGCACTTCTTCTGGAACTCCCTTCATACTCCTGCACCATCAAGTCCAATGATCGCTCTTTTGCTGCTGGGAACCCCATTTCAAGCAATGGTGATGCTCCGAGGCCCTGGGCGTACAGCCCCACACAACAGACAAGACCGTGGTCCATAACTGTCGGACGGGCATGGAAGTCTGACACGTTTCCTGATAAGGCATCTCCTTCCTTCCACATAGGCTGCATTGTTATGCTAGCAATGCTGCACTCAGGGGAGCACTTCTGATTTTGGTTGATTCCTTTTCACCTTCAAAGCTTCCAGCTTTCACATCTGGCTTTTCGATGAGAGCTGCATGTGGTTCCCTATATGATTTTATACACGTAGGTCAGTTGACTCCAAACAAACAAAATGATCAACGGTGAAGACCCATTTGAAATGGTCCAAAAGAGTAGCGCACATGCCGAAACTTAGCTGACACTTCTCCTGTAAGAATCAGGTGAAAACACGGCATTTCTCTCAAAAGGAGGGCTGTAGATGTTTCCGGATTCCAGCATTAAAGAGAAGGCCCATGAGCTGGGAATTTCTACCCCCAAAATACTGGAGGCCCACAGATTCTCCACCAGAGATGATATAGTATTCACAGTGCTTCTCATCAAGATGCTTCAGAAATCCTTACCACAGCCATGATGAGTAAATCTGTCTTGTTCTTTTCCTAAATGTGCTGAAAGAAAATAGCCGGGAAAGACATTTGCGCTGGAGCAATGGCTAAGATAATTAATGAAAGAGTAGAAGATGTTGCAATTTGAATTGATTAAATTTACAGGGTTAACTCCTGGGTGGCCAGACAGAGGCAGTTACCAAGAGATGTGGTGATTTATTTTACAACCAGGAAACTCAGAAATGATATTTTGCAAGCTTCTTACAAGAATAAGATTCAAGTGGCTGGACAAGAATTAGTGGTCCTGACAGAGATCCCTCCCAAGATGTTAAGAGGTAGAAAGGACTTTGGCTTCCTGGTAAATGAATTGAGAAACCGGCAAGTTCAGTACAGATGGGATGTTCCAACTGGTTTAATAGTCAATTATGGTGGAGAAAGATACCGTTTAAATACAGTTTGGAAGGCAAAAATTTTTATGTTAATGTCCTAAAGGCTGGATACCCACCCTCACCGGGTGTGGGGGCAGAAAGAAAATGGAGATGTTACAACAAGAGAAAGATGGAAAATAGATATAAACTTATGCTGAAGTTGCAGCTGGAGCAGGGGTGTGTTCTAATTTTTTTTACTACTGGTTCTGTGGGCGTGGCTTATTTTGTGGGTGTGGTTTAGAGGTCATGTGACTAGGTGGACGTGGCTAGCTGGTCATGTGACCAGGTGGCCATGGCGATGTGTATAGGGACTACTCAGAGGGCTAAAAAGAGTCATTTCTGGAAGGTCCTCGCACTTACGACCCGACTCATTTGTTTGCTTTTAACACTGATCAGCTGTAGAGCAGTCCTTTGAAGCCCCGTGGCAAGAGTTTAAACAGTTTTTGTCCCTCTAGCCATCAGTTGGGACTCGGGAGGCAGCAGTAGATTGGGAGTGGGGCCAAATAAAGGGTAAGAATAACGTGGGAGGGTAGGGGGTGGGAGGGGGGGAGAACCGGTTCGGTGACATCATATCATCACCGCTACCGGCTCGGCCGAACCGGACCAAACCGGGAGGAACCCACCACTGACCTGGAGGAATTACCATGGAAGATTTACTGCAATTAGGGGGCCCACCCCCAACTCTTGAACCACCCAAGAAGATAGAGGAACCAAGAGAACAACGATTGACACGAGCAACCTTTAAACGTCAAGAACAGCAACTAAAAGTGCAACAATCCCAAGATTCATCTCAAGAAGTGTAAAAAACAGAAGCAGTGGGAGGGGCTAGGCTGAAGAGTAAGATTGAGGAGGATATTCAGCAGATGCTCGCAAAGCTTCGAGGGGCCAAAGATGGCAACTAAATTTTTATCTTGGAATGTTAATGGTTTAAATTCACCACAAACAAGAAAGAAAGTATTCATTACTTGAAACAATATAAGAACGATGTTATTTGTTTGCAAGAAACACATATCAGATTATCAGACCAAAAATATTTGATAAATTCAAGATTAGGTACACATTTTGTGGCATCAGCATCAGAGAAGAAAAATGGGTTAGTTATATATGTAAAGAAAGGACTACCAGCTAATCTAATTGAGGCAGATGCTCAAGGTAGATATATTGCAATTGAATTATTAACACAGAATGGAAAAATGCTTTTAATTGGAATATACGCACCCAACCAACAGCAAGATAAATTTTATAAATTTTTACATACCAAAATAATACAATGGGATTACAAATCTCTGATACTAATGGGTGATTGGAATGGTGTAATAGATACACAGAAAGACAAAAAAAAGTCTATCAAAGATCTCAACACGTGCTAAATTACCTAAATCTTTTTTTTATATGATGGAAGATATGGAATTGAGAGACATTTGGAGAGAACGGAATGTTGAGGAATGAGATTTTACTTTTTTCTCCGATAGACACCAATCCTTTTCTAGGATTGATTTTATATTAATCACAAATGATTTCTTTTATAGCGTGAAGAAGACGAAGATATGTCCAAGAACTTTAACTGATCATAGCCCAGTTTGGGTGGAATTGGAACAGGAGAGGGGAGAAAGGAGGTCTTGGAGGTTAAATGAAAATTTATTTAGATATGAAGAAAATGTCAATGAACTTAAAAAACAAATGAAAGATTTTTTTGTTATGAATATGCATAAGGGCACCTCTATGGAAATGGTATGGGATGCAAGTAAGGCCTATATGAGGGGAATTTTAATACATATGAATAATAAATATAGATTAAAACACAAAAAAAGTGGAAAGAGATAGAGGAGGAAATAAAAAAGAAAGAACAACTACTTATAATTAATCCAGGAGATAAGAGAGTAAAAGAAACAATAAATATTTTATGAGAGCAATTTAATATGTTAATTGCTGATCAAGTGGAAACCAGTTTACAATATGCTAAACACAATACATTTTGCAATGCTAATAAACCAGGTAGAAGGTTGGCCTATGTGCTAAGGAAAAAACAGAAATCACGAGTCATTGGTAAGATAGAATTTAGAGGTAAGGAAGTTTATCAACAGAATATGATTAAAAAAGCTTTTTTAGAATTTTATACAAAGTTATATGCTAGTGGCTCAATTCAAGGTATAGATATAGACAGATACTTAAAGGAAGAGAATATTCCTGAATTAACACTAGAACAGAGGGAAGGATTGAATCAGCCAATAACTTCTGAGGAGATTATTGCAGCAATTAAACAGTTAAAAACAGATAAAGCTCCGGGAACAGATGGACTAACAGCTGTTTATTACAAGAATCTACAGTCTGAAATGGTGGAACCGCTTAAAGCTTTATTCTGCAAAATTCAATCGGGGGAGGAGTTCCACCCTCTTGGAGAACAGCTTTTGTTTCACTGATCCCGAAGGAAGACCAAAACTATAACAAGCCAGAAAATTTTAGGCCAATATCGCTTTTGAATACTGATTATAAAGTTTTTGCCAAGATATTAGCGAATAGATTAATGCCAGTTATGCAACAAACAGTTCATAATGACCAATCAGGGTTTATAAAAGGGAGACAAGTGAAATATAATGTTAGATAAATTGTAAATTTACTGGAATATTTGGAAAAGAACAACCAAGTCTCTGCAGCATTTATATTCTTGGATGCAGAGAAGGCATTTGATCGATTGAATTGGCAATTACTGCTTAAGGTAATAGAAAAAATGCATTTTGTGGAGTATTTTATACAATCAATTAGAGCAATATATCAGGAACAAACAGCACAAATAATAGTTAATGGAGGTTTAACAGATGTTTTCAAAATTGAAAAAGGAACAAGAGAAGGTTGTCCCTTATTTCCACTGCTGTTTATTTTAACTTTAGAAGTTTTGTTGAATAAGATACGTAATTCTGATAAAATGAAGGGAATTGTAATTAGACAGCAAGATTATAGACTAAGAGCGTTTGCAGATGACTTGGTTGTTACTTTATCTCAACCTATAGAATCGGTTCCACATATGTTGGATATAATAGGTCAATATGGTAAGGTATCTGGATTTAAAGTAAATCAACATAAGACAAAGATGATAACTAAAAATATGTCTGTATTTCAAAGAGAAGACTTAGGTAGAATAACGGGGTTTGAAATAGTTAAAAAGGTTAAATATTTAGGAGTATACATTGCAGCTTCAAATACGAAATTATTTAAAAACAATTATGAAGTTCTTTGGCAAAAAGTGCAGAAAGAAATGGAAAATTGGAAAAAGTTACAATTATCTTTACTGGGAAGGATAGCAGCAATAAAAATGAATGTGTTACCCAGGTTTCTATTCTTGTTTCAAATGATACTAGTGCTTAAGAAAGATGGAAATTTGAGGGAGTGGCAGAAAGGGGTTAATACTTTTATCTGGGGTGGGAAAAAAACAAGAATAAAATTGAAAATTATACAGGATGTACAGTATGTGAGAGGGGAGGTCTTAAAATGCCTAACTTGCGATTGTATTATGAAGCAGCTGTTTTATCACAAATTAGTGATTGGTTTAATTTAACTGAAGAGAGAATGTTAAATATAGAGGGTTATGATTTGTTATATGGATGGCATGCTTATTTGTTATATGATAAAAAAGTGGATAAGGTGTTCAAAGATCACATCACAAATGCTTTGGTGAGGGTTTGGAAAAAGTATCAATATAAGTTAAACTATAAGATACCTACATGGGCATATCCTAGACATGCAATAGAAAATATAAGTATAGAACAAAAACAGGAGGTGATTACTTATAAAGAGCTTCTTTTTATGGAAAGGGATAAATTGCAATTGAAATCTTTAAATGTACTGAAAGAAGAAGGGATAATCTATACTTGGTTTCAGTATGGTCAGCTTCAAGCTAGATGGAAAGAAGATCAAAAAATTGGTTTTATGCAAAATGAGGAAAACTTGGTAAAACAGATTAGAGATCAAAGTCAAATGCATATTAAAAGGTTGTATAATGCATTATTGGAAATAGATTCAGAAACGGAACTGGTTAAGGACTGTATGATAAAATGGGCACAAAACTTTCAGGAACCAGTGATGATGGATATATGGGAAAAGATTTGGGTTAGAAATGTTAAATTTACACCAGCACAAAATTTAAGAGAAAATTTTTATAAAATGTTTTATAAATGGCATTTAGATCCCAAAAAATTATCATGTATGTATCCAAATTTGCAAGCTAAATGTTGGAGATGTGACTGTGATGATGCAACGTATTACCATATATGGTGGACTTGTAAGAAAATCAAAGCATTTTGGATAAAAATTTGGTGGGTGATGCAGAATATTTTTTTAAAAAGGTTGAAATTTACTCCACAATTGTTTTTATTGGGTATAACTACGTATTGTACAGCATCAGAGTCTAAATTGATTTTAAATTTAATATCAGCAGCTAGGCTGTTGGTAGCGCAACACTGGAAGAAGGACTCTTTGCCTACTATTGAAGAGTGGATATTGAAAGTAGCTAATTTAGCGGAAATGGCTAAAATTTCAACATATTTGAAGGACTATACACAAGAAAGATACATATCGGAATGGAGAAGATGGATTGATTATATTCAAAATAAGTACCAGACAAGAAAATATCAAATAGCTTATGAATGAATGTTAAACTTTAGAAGTATTATCTATAATGGAGTTAAGGTTTCAGGGGGGGATTTGGTGGTTTAAGGATAGTTAGGTTAACTTAGCCTATGATCGTTAATTATTATTTGAAATACCTTGTATTTTGCTCTGGGAAGTCTGGGGGGGAGAGTGGGATGGGGGGCAGGGGTGGGGGGTTGGTGGGGGGGGAGGGGAAAAGGGTGGGAGGAATGGGGGGGAAATTGTTTTTTTTTTTGTAAAACTTTTCAATAAAAAAAAAAGATACTTCAGAAATCCTTACCACAGCCATGACGAGTAAATCTGTCTTGTTTTTTTCCTAAATGTGCTGACCTAGGCTATCATGGCTTGTTTAAGATATCTGTTGAGTTCATGGGGAAGCTATTTCCAGACCTTCTGATCCGTGAACTAACCTCTTAGTTACAGAATGATATCTCATTTTGTTTATGTCTAGGCAGAGCAAATTCACATGGGCTGTGGACCAGTAATATGTATTTTTAGGAAAAATGCTTCCTCTTCATACATCGCACATAAAAACAGAGGCGTGCATCTAAAATTGTTGTCATTGCTGACTGATCTAATTTCTAAACTAATGCTTAAATGCATTTCTTCAGCTAGCTCCTTGGTGACAGCTTTTCTGATATCTCACTTGGCTTGAGATTTCTTGATAGGCTATCAGGGAAGACTATTTAACTTTGATGGTTATCTTCCTGAATCATCCAGCTCTCACTGGCATAATTCCTAGTTCACAAGGATCTCTTTGTTTTAGTGAGTTGTTGGTACAGGTGACACAGCCTGTATGGCATATGCAATCTTGGTCTATCCTTTCTTTGTCCGTGCTCTACGGTGGTCTATCCATTCTTGGCATTTTGCCATAAATCATGCTTGTCGTTTGGCCCTTCTTTCCTTTTCTTCCTCCATATCAATCGCTTCTTCTTTCCTTTTTCCTTCCACTCTCTTTCTTTTCTCCTCCCACCCAACTTAAGGCAGCGTTTAGATAATCACAATTGTTGATGACAAGCATTCATTGGTTGTGAAGCTCCTGCTGTAATACCAACGTCCATTAGGAAAACAGTATGCCACTCACTCCAAAAAGGCCCAAGAAGTTTTGGAAAACCAAAACAATAAATACTTGCTGATAGGTTTCCAGTTTGTACATTTGGTCATCTTGATCCCAGTAACCCTAGAAGCAGCAGAAATGAGAGACAAGTCTGTACCAAGATGGGATGGGATGGGAGGTTTCAGGCACTTCCCCATGGAGGTGATTTAAAACTATCTCAAGCTACTCATTCACATATTGCATGGTTTCTTCAGGATGTTTTCTTTGCATTCCAAGAGCCATTCTTTCTGGCTTCTTCCGGGGATTCTCGTCTGAGGTTTTTCAGAGATGGTTGTAGCCATGCTTGCATATCTGTTTTGGATGCACTAGGACCATTCTTTCTGAACTTGCTAAAGATGCTTGAAGCCATCTATCCACCCATAAGTTTCTTTCAGAGCAAGCAGGTTCTACCCAAATCACCCTCTCCTTCCTCTTTACCATGCTTGTTTTTGATTCCTTAGAGTGTTTGAGATCCTGGATGCCCTTAGCACCTGAACTCCAAACATGCTAATTGTTAGTTGTGAAGATTCTGTGCATAGTGTCAGGGTTCTGATGGGACCTTTGTGAGTTGGGTTATGCAAAGGGATGTTTTGTGAGCTGACACATAGACCATTTAGCAATAAATCAATTTAATTGGACCTTCATGTGTAGACGTGGTCTTTCCATCAGACATCATGTTGTCAAATTTTTGCCATTTCATCCCTGGGTCATAAATTAATTATTTATGTCATCATGTGATAGAAAAAGAAAGATCTAGTTTTAGTTAATTTGTTTCAGAAATGTAAATCACGGTGGTTCAAACAAAATATGAATCATCTAAATTTTATTTCACTATTGTATGTGGCCAAAGAAAGTAGCTAATGTAGCAAAGATGGAACGAACTAAGAACCTTGATAATTGCAATTCTTTAATAGAAATTACAAATACGACTGACATTTTTGGTCAGTCACAAGCTGGGATAACCAGGATACTAAGATCTTGTGCTGGAGCGGTGTGTGGACAGAGCAGTGAAACTAGATGAGAAAATTTCCAACTGTTATCTTAGAGACTTATCTTAAACTTAAAGTTCCAGAAATGATCTCCAAACACTAAAAAAGCAGTGATTGGATTTATGGAGAAAAATTAAAATCTAAAAAGTAAAGAGGAAGATTAAAGATTTAGAAGTAAAAGAAAAACCTATAGGATGATTTAAAACATAGAAAGACTGGAAAAGCCAAACAACGTTATGAAAAGTGACTATTGGGAGAAATTGCTTTTCTAAACTTTATTTCTAACTCCCCTGACTGGATGACAATTAGCTGTTTCTGTTTTTTTTATATTCTGTGGAACTCTGGAATTGGGAGGAAGGGAGCCATCTTCTGGAGGAAGAAGATTACTGCATTGTACAAAATCCAAAAGGAAATGAAGAGAAAGTAAATAACATCTGGAAGACTATCTGATCTTGACTTTATCTTAGTAGGCAATTGGAATGCTGGTAAATATTTACTGAGCTTCTTGAAGATTCAGAAGGAAAATTAAATTAAACACTAAAATTCTACTGGAACAATACACTGAAAAGCAGATTTGAAAGATTGGAAGAAACTTGGTTGGCTAAATTGGATTTGGGTTATTACCATTATGTGATAGATTATCTTACAAAGCAAAGAAGAAAAGTGACAGAAGGGGGGAAAGGAAAAAAGAAAAAAAGATAAATAAGTTTTTAAAATCTGAACAATTGGGAAGATGTAAATTGGAAATTATAAAGACTGAAAAGCACAAATTTATAGACATTTTGGGGACTTGGAGAAATAACTTTGGGATTCATCCAACCTTGCTAATTATTTATTTATTTAGTTAGTTTTTAGTTTTTAGATATTGGGATATTGGGATTTTAGAGAGATATTAATTTGTTACAAAATGACCCAGCAGGAGACGATAAAATTTTATGAAGAAATGTTAGAAATAGTGACAAAGACCTATAAGAAGTTGATGGGAATATCTAAAGATAAGGACAAATGTATCTTGTCTTTTTATGTATACTGAGAACATATGCCCCAAAGACAAATTCCTTGTGTGTCCAATCACACTTAGCCAATAAGGAATTCTATTCTATTCTATGTGAAAGTAGAGGGCGCTCAACAAATGGTGGGAAAAGGTGAATATGATGCACAGAAGACAGCTGAGAAATCAGAAGGAGTGTGGAGGGGACAATGCAAAATAAACTACAAAAAGATAAAGATCTTACTGATAATTGGTTTTAATGGTGTTTATAGAAAGTTGAGATATTGAGAATGTGGTGGAACACTGAATGACATCTATAATATCAAAATGTTAGGAGTTAATAAGTATATAAAAGAAGATATTACAATTATGAGTACATTAAGGTTAGAAGTTGGAAGATAACAATTTTCTATATGTAATTGTATTATTATTGTGAACACTGTGTGAAAAATATGTTAACCCAGTCATTACACTGCCCACAAAAAAAAGGTTGTTAAAGAAAAACTGCAAATAAAACTTACACACACACACACAAAAATAATAAAATTAATGCCTGCTATATTCCATTTGGCTGGAAGATGGCAATAGTGGTCCCCATATACAAAAAAGGGAACAAAAAGGATCTTAGTAATTATAGACCCATCAGCCTGATCAATATCATAGCAAATATATATGTGAGGTTCCTTCTGAACAAAATGGAAATCTGGGCAGAGGAAAATCGTATTCTCGTAGAAGAAGCAGGCTTTAGACAAAGCCAATCTACCACTGACAACTGCTTTGTTCTGAACCATCTAATTGCCAAATATACCTATAAAAGGAGACCCCTATATGCAGCCTTTATAGATTTTACCACTGCATTTGATATGGTAAATAGATATGTACTATGGCATAAACTGACAGCTCTTAAGATTGAACCTAGACTACTAATCCTAATTAAAGCCCTATATACAAATACTTGTTTGAAAGCGTGGTATGGGGTTAATGGAGCCCTGACTAACAGGATTCATACAAGCAAATGGGTAAGGCAAGGGTGGATTTTCAGCCCCATTACTATTTAATTTATACATCAATGATTTACCAGGATCAATGAAAGACCCTATGATGAACATGCTAACGATCCTAAATAGAAATTGTAACACCTTGCTTTATGCTGATGATATGATCCTATTATCGTACTACAAGTAGGATTGCATAAGCTACTAGGGAGATTTAGCTACTACTGTCAGGATAACTTTCTAATTATTAACAAATCCAAATCAAAAATTATGGTGTTTGGTAAACATAACTACAGACATAGATGGCAACTAGATGGGGAACCAATTGAGCAGGTTAGCACCTAAAAGCATAACTTTTAATAAGATCAGATCTTGGGCTTGTAACCACCAATGGAGTATTTAGAGCAAAAACTCGCTTGAATCTATTATTTAAATTAAAGAATCAGTTACCCAGGATTTCTAGTACCTAGTACCACTAATGAAAGGTTTGAGGTTTGGGGTTTACACCCTATTACAGCTTTAGAACAAGCACAGTCTCAGCACCTAAAATGTATTTTGGGTGTGGACCAGTGGTGAAATCTGAACCAGTTTACTACCGGTTTGCTGGAGTGCAAGTGCACTGTGCTTGCGCATGGACAGTGCACACCACGCACCAAATGCAAGGTGCGCGCGGATGCGCAGTGCATGCCAAAAGGAGGCATGGGGTAAGTAAAACAGCATGTGGGGTGGTGGTGTGTGATCAGCTGTGGCGCATGATCTTTTTTTTAAGTAAAAACAAAAGGCTCTGATGATCAGGCAGCTCAGCTGGGATCGTCAGAGCCTCTTTTTTTTACCTTTTAAAAGCATTTTTTTTACAACCTATAGGTTGTAAAAAAAATGCTTTTAAAAGTAAAAAAAAAAGGCTCAGACAATTGCATGGCTCAGCTGGGCTCGTCAGAGCCTTCTTTTTACCTTTTGAAAGCATTTTTTAGAAGAAGCGGCAAGTGGGTGACCGGGCGATTGGGTGGGCATGGGCGGGAGAGCCAGGGATTTTTGCTACTGGTTCTGTGAACCACCTGCTGCCATCACTACCAGATCGGCCGATCCTGTCCGAACCAACAGCATTTCACCCCTTGTGTGGACCCTAAGATCTGCTGCAACAGTCAGAGCGGAACTGGGAAACTACACAATTCACGCACTGTCTAAAATGAGAGCTTACAACTGTGATGGCGAACCTATGGCACGTGTGCCACAGCTGGCACGCAGAGCCCTCTCTGCAGGCATGCGAGCTGTTGCCCAGCTCAGCTGCACCATGCATGCGCGCGTGCACCTCCCACCGGCAACCTGATTTTTGGGATGGGTGGGGGGCAGGGCACATGCGGGACATGCTGATGCCTATTTCCGTCACCTGGAACAGGTGAAAATGGGATGTGCGGAGGTGATGATAGGTGGCAGCAGCAATGGGCGACAATGGTGCCGATGGGTGGCGGTGATCCTCGCAGCCTGGAACAGCTGATAGGAGGTATTCTGGGAGGCAGATCCACCCGTCAATCAGCTGCTCCTGCTAAATCAGGCTGTGCTGAAGCTGACCACTCTGTTTGCTATTTGCTGCAAGGAGGCAAATTGCTGGGAGGCAGAGGCCGAAGGATGGGGGCCGGTGGGTGGGCGGGGCTTCGGCAACATTTGCTGTATAAGATGCACAGACATTTCCACCCACTTTTTGGGGAGGAAAAAGTGCCTCTTATATTCTGAAAAATACAGCACCTACCATGTTTCCCTGAAATTAAGACCTCTCTGGATAATTAGCCCAATCAGGCTTTTCAGCGCATGCGTTAAAATAAGCCCCCCACCAATAAGCCCCCCACCAACTATTTACACACATGCGCAGCCAGTCCCACCATTTCTTCTGGTTGCTTGCCGCGCAAACAACATGAGTTGCCTTGATGTGTCCCACCACCGTCGCTGCCTCATGGAGCAGGACTCTGCAAGCTTTGCTGTGCCGTTGCACGCATAAACTGCAGCACCGCCGCGAGCTTCATCATACTGGCACAGCTGGTGTCCTGCCACTTGCGGCTGCGCTGATTTGTCAAATCTCCTGACAGTGCTGCCATTTGTGCATACAATGTCACAAGCCTTGCAGAGTCCTGCTCTACGAGGCAGTGGTGGCACGATGAGTTTTGCAGACTCGTTTCTGGCAGGTGGGGAGGAGGAGAAGTGAGATGCATGGAGCAAGATGTGGCTCCCCTTGCCATCTCTTCTCCCTCCCCTCTCCAGAGATGGCAGGGCTCCTGACCCTTGCTTAGCCACCCCCTTTTAGGGATGCAATTTGGGGGTGGCAGGTGGGGCGGTTGATAAACAATGCATGTCTTACCTTTCAAGCGCCTTTGGGTTCCTCGCCGTTGTGTCCAAACACGTTGTGTCCAGACAAACACGTTGTAAAAAATACCCTTCTCACGTTCAATAAAGTTTTTTTTACAACGTGTTTCCGTTTGGGGAAAAAAGTGTTTCCTCTTTATAACACGTAGAAACAAAGGTGTGCATCTAAAAAATTGTGTCAGTGCTGACTGATCTAATTTCTAAACTAATGCTTAAATGCACACCTTCAACCAGATTCTTGGTGGCTGCTTTTCTGACATCTCACTATCTGACTATCACTGAGGACTATTTAACTTGATTATGTTTCTGCACTCAGTCATCCAGCTCTCATTGGCATAATTCCTAGTTCACAAGAATCTTTTTGTTTTAGTGAGTTGTGTTCTCTAGGCTAGTACAGGTGACAGCATATGACATATGTGTCATATGCAATCTTGGTCTATCCTTTTTTATCCTTGGTCTACCATTGTCTATTCATTTTTAGCATTTTGGTATAAATCATACTAATTGTTTAGTTTCTTTCTTTCCTTTTCTTCCTGCATAGCTATCTTTCCTTCCTTCATTTTTCCTTCCATAAAGGCCCAAGAAGTTCTGGAAAACCACAACAGAAAATACTTGTTGATATGCTTCCATTTTTTTTATTTGGTCAGCTTGATGCTAGTTAACACTAGAAGCAGCAGAAATGAGAGACAAGTCTACACCAAGGCAGTCATGGGAAAATTGTAGCCACCTCTGGCTTTAGCCCATAATTGAAAATAATTTAATATTTAATTATTACAGTTGTTAAAGAATGAAAGAACACTTTCAACTTTCCACATAGGAAACACTGTGGAAAATTCGATGTCTTCATTTCTGTATTTGTCAGATGAGATCCAAAGGAAAAGAATCTCTATAGTTCAGGGTTGAAATGTGGAGTCCTTGGTGCTCTCTAAGCTTGGTTCTTTGCTTGCTGATGTTTCATTACCCAACGTCTTTGATCTTTAACATAATCAGTACCAGTACATGAGGTTTGCTCCCTATTTATATACAGTACATTACAAGTAGTCCTTAGTGATTTTTTTAGTGACCATTTGAAGTTACAACTGCACTGGGATTCAGCGGAAGCGTCACGGCGAGACAGTCAGGAAATTAGTGGGGTCTGATGACGAACCGCTGGCGAGAGATTTTCAGACCAGAATCATCCTGTAGGGACGGGGAAGGAGGAGAGGCACCTCGGAAGACCAAGAGGAACAGGCAAGTTCCTCCTGACCTCTAAGGTCAGAGGAATCTCTCTCCGATTTGGCGGCAGGGGCAGCAGCCATTGCAGCTGTCAAGAAGCTAGAGCAACTGGGCTAAGTATTGAGCAGGAGCGGTGAATGGAACGGAGTTTTTGAAGCCAGGTAAGTGACAGCCAACCTACAGGCAAAGTAACAACAAAAAAATTATTTTTAAATCTGAAATCCCCAGCGTAAGAACAGCAGCTAATGGGCATGGGGGGAGAAAAAGAGGACGTAAGCGGAATTTAAAGGGACAACCCTCCCCCCCCCAATTGACTTTTGAATAAAATTATCTGGAAAATTTTAAGAATTAGAAGAAGTAACCCCAACTTTGATTAAAGGTTTGGAAAGAAAATAAATAGATCCTTTCTTTTTTGAAAGCTAAAAAAAATAAAAGATAATTGGATATTAAGCCCTACAACAGAAGTGCTGTATACCGAAAGATAAAATAAAGGAAGGGGAAAAAAAGAGCAAAAAGTATTTGTTTAATTTGGACTGGACTATAAAATTGATTCGGTATTTTCAAAGTTAAAAAGAAGAAAAAAGAATGCGAATGAGGACTGATACAAAATGGACACTTTGTTAAACAAGTAAGAGAATTGTGGATTGTAGAGAGACATCTTCAGGAGAAAAAAGAGCATTGCAATTTGGAATCTTTATTTTGGAAAATTTTGAACTGCATCAGTAATAATAGTCGTGAGAAATTTTGGGGAGGATTGCTTTGTCTGCAAGTGGCTTGACTTTAGAAAAAAAAGGAAACAATGGAACTTTTAAAACTGGAACAATATTAACACAGAAAGAACAAAATGGCACAAGAAATTAGAGAAATTATGGAAATGATGTATTCGTCGTGGAAAGCGGAAATAAGAGGAATAATTACAATATTACATGGAGAATCGAAACTTGAGGACCCAAAAATTAAGATAGAGCACACTCAAGCTAACAAGGAAACAAAGACAGAGAAGCAAGACCCAGAGACTGAATATAAAGAAGAAGATAAAGACAATGAGATTAATTTGGGAAAAATAATTGAATATGTAAATAGTAATAATAAAAAGGAGGTTTTTAGAGATTACATTGGGATTAACAATGGAAAAAACAGAAAGGGCGAAAAGAGACAAAGAAGGAATGAAGGATGGAATAGAAAGAATATAAAAAACTTAAATGATTACACTGGGATTAACAGTGAAAAGAAAAAAAGAGAGGAAAAGGATGGAAAACAACAGGCAATGCAGGGCAAAAGAGAAGAGTCCAGATTTGTGAAATACAGAATGATTACACTGGAATAAACAGTGGGATAAATAGTGGGGAAATAAGAAAGAAAAAAGGAGGGAAAAAAAGGTAAAAATAAAAATGGGAAGGGAGAAAAAGGAAAAGAAATGAGAGAGAAAGATGTTATATATATTTAGAATTGAAATATGAATAGTAGGAAGAAACAAGTGGGAAACCATACGATTGTAAAAATGAAATGATTAATAATTGGAATACTTGTTTTAGTATCTTTGAAATCTAGATAATGACAAGTTTTTCTTTTTTTTTTGAATTTTTGTAGAAATGAATAAATTGTGATTTGGAGGATTATATGGGCTATTTGGTTTATTGGGAGAGTTTAATGAGTAACAAGGGGGGAAATTATTTGGTTTATTACTATTGGTAAATATAACTAATTGACTTAAGAAATTGGATTGCATGGAAATAATTGGAAGATTTATGTTCATACTGATTAATATACAAAAAAAATAGTTATATAATTAATTGATTTATACTAAAATGTTGGGTTTATATTAAACAATTGTAATGTTACATAACCAACCAATGTGAGGATAGATATAAAAATAGGTGACAATGGGAAGGGGTATAATATAGATAGAAGGGAAAAATTGAATTTGATTAGGATTAAGATTAGAGATGAGAATGAAGAGTATTATTGGTTTTTTTAAAAAAAATAGATATGGAATATCTATGGCAAAAAGGAAATATAGAAATTGTAAATTTAATTGAAATGACTAAATGTTTAAATTTGTGAACCGGCCAAATACTCTGTTCAAAGAAAATACATTGTATGTTTGTATGTGTGTTTGTCTAAAAAAAATAAAAAAAAACCTTTATAAAAAAAAAAGAAGTTACAACTGCACTGGAAAAAGTGACTTACAACTGGTATTCTCACTTACAACCAGAATCCCCACGGATCACCATTTGCAACGTTCCCTGCCAGCATCTGACAAGTCAATGGGGAAATTCATATTTGGCCATAAAAGGTCATAAAATTGGATGTGACTCATTTAACAATTGCCTTGCTTAACAATGGAAATTGTGGTTTCAGTTATGGTCATAGGTCAAGGACTACCTGTATTTTGCCTAGCCAGTGTTGGGTATATAATTTTCTCCTCGGTAGTACCTTGCTTAGGGTTTTATTTTATGCTTGATTGCTTATCAGCATGTGGGCTGCTGGAGAGGGTACATTCTGGTCTTTTGGTTTCCTTCTTAGCCTTTTTTATTGTCTCTTTTAAATTGTGTGTAAATGTGGTTTATCTCTATGTGTATTGATGGCTGGTTTGTCTGAATGCCAGGCTTTCAGAAGTTCCCTAACACTTTTGGATTTGGCTTGGTCTAGGATGATCAGAGTTTACCAGCTGAAACTATGATGAAGTCTGTCCATGTGTTGTGAGATTAAGGAGTTTTCATTGTGTCTTCTGGTGTTCATGGATGTGCTCTTCCTGTCTGTCCTACATAGTGGCTGACCCAAGCAAACAGAATATACAATCATACAACAGACCCGAACAATACAGAATTGGAATCTACTCAAAGCAGAGGAGCATCCCCCAAAACCCTAAAGAAGGATCAAACTATCACCATCCTCCCAACAAACAAAAACTAAATCACAGGTATAACAGACAACACAATTCATCCTGGTTTAACTCAACAGACAGAAGCACTGTAATTTAACACCAGCTATCTGCAATTAAAGTAAGATCGAATCTCGCCAGGCTCAAGGTTGACTCAGCCTTCCATCCTTTCTAAGGTAGGTAAATTGAGGACGTAGTTTGTGGGGGCAATAAGCTGACTTTGTATAAATATACAAAAGTATGAAGGCTATTGCTTAACACACTGTAAGCCGCCCTGAGTCTCCGGAGAAGGACGGCATATAAATCAATTTTTTTAAAAAATACAAAGAACTCCTCAAGCAACTCGGCAGATGGGCAAAAAATATTCGCAAAAATTTTTAATCTACACAAATGCACAGTATTCTTTTACTTCTACTAGGTGCCCACGTTATAGTCTTAAGTTTTCCAATCTATGGCTATGCTAGAATTGGCACAAATATCACAATTGCTGTATCTTCTTTCAGGTGTAAAAACTGGTACATACATGTAAAAAGGGAAGAAACAAACTTTTCAGTAATGCATTCACATTTCATTATATTAAGTGTATAGCTTTATTTAGTTGAGTCTTTCTAAAAGTTTATCCTAAGAATTTAAAATGTTCCAGAAAACAGACTGCAAAGAACTCTAACTCATTAGGAAAGTGTCAACTGTATTACAACGAAACATTTTCAGTCAAAATATAGTAATTTTTTAATGAAGACTTTAGCACACATACACAAATAACCAAACTGATTATGTAGTCTATTATTTATCACTATATTAGGTTTTTGCTAAAAAATTAAACTCTTTGAATTGATCAAAGAACTTCTCTCATGAAGTGACTCAAACCTATACTCTCCACAGTCAATGTACAGTGTTAATATCTGCAAATACAATTTTATTATCTATTAAATTTCTTGATTGCCCAACCCTACAAAGAAGTGGCTTTACAAAAGTTAATGCAATCTATATTTTGTATTAATATTTGCTATTTATAGCAGCAATTGTAGAAAATCTCAATGCTATCAGTTTCTTTAGCAGGAAAAGAATGATCCAGTTTTGATTGTACAGTACATGCCATGAGGATTGCTGGACTGCTGTAAGACTATGCCAGATCCCTGTGAGACCTTACTCCATGTTTTGGAGTAAGGTCCAAAGCCCCAATAGCTGAGTGAATATGTACATGTGAGAATGGGGAAGTTGAAGATATATCACATCTTATTGCGCTGCACATTTTACAGGGACATCAATGTACATTCTCCCTCTAATAAGATAGATTTCTAGGGAAATCAAAATAATGTCTTTGTAAACCATCTTCTTCAGTATTTGAATCCATGCACCACTCGTGCAGTAGCAAAATTTTGTACTGCTGCAATGATAATAAGGAAAAACTGGTTAAAGCACTAAAGATCCTTATTTTTATTAATACTTTGCTTAGTTATTTTTTGGTAATTTTTAGAGAACATATATTTTAATATATAGTTTTATTAAATAGGTAGTCCTTAACTTATGATAATGGAGCCCCAAATTTATGTTGCTAAGTGAGTTTTTTCCATTTTATGCCTTTTCTTTCCGCATTTGTTAAGTGAATCATGGTAGTAATTAAAGTAGCACAGTTGTTAAATGAATCTGGTTTCCCCATTGACTTTGCTTGTGAGAAGGTTGCAAAGAATGATCACGTGATCACAGGACACTGCAACTGTCATAAATATGAGTCAGTTGCCAAGCATTCAAAATTTGACCATGGGGATGCTACAATGATCATAAGTGTAAAAAACAATCATGTCACTTTTTTCAGTGCCATTGTAACTTTGAATGGTCAGTAAAGGAACAGTTGTAAGTTGAGGACTACCTGTCTTAGTTTTATCAGTACTAATAAAGGAGAATATTTGTAGCTCAGGGTTGAAATTAGGGCTCCTTGGTCCTCTCTGAGCTTCCTTGTTTTCTTGCAGACATTTCATTACCTTAACTAGGTAACATCATCAGTGCTAGTTGTAGCACTGATTCTACCTAGTTAGGGTGATGAAACATCTGCAAGAAAACAAGCAAGCTCAGAGAACACCAAGGACCCCTCACTTTTACCAGTGTTAGATAAATAAACAGGGCATTATTGTAATAATAATGCTGTGTTTATAGAGTATATCATATTTGATTTCTTTTATAATTGCTAATATATAATGCACCTATTTCTCTTTCTTGATCCTGATTGTATTTCCTATCACTGTTTTATATAGCTCATTTTATTATTTAATGTTGCTGGTCATTGACAGAATAAAAAAATAGATTTCAAATAAAAATTTCAAATTTCTCATAAATCTGAAGGAAACCTTTGGTTGTCTAGTAGTTATAGTCTAACTGAACAAACTGAAGAGGCTTGTGTTTTTAGATTGATGTGATTATAATTATTTGAAGACATACATACCATATTACATAGCTACAGGCCATTTTCAAATGAGAAAAACAGTCTATCATTGAATTGACACAGGCTTACATCTTACATAATTTTGTAGCCAAAGCAGAAACTTACAGAATCTACAGTTACAAGATTTTTTAAAATGCAGTTTTGGGAAATGGAGTAAGACAGAATTATTCTTAGGCTATAGGAAAACCTGGTCTCAACTTTAACTTTGCAGTCCATTAAACTTCAAGCAGAAAGATAGAATCTAGTACTATAATGCCTTACCTTGTTGCCCACAATCACAGTATTTTCCAAAAGGATTTTGATGCTTTAAAAAATTCGTATTACACAAAGTTGGGTGGGCCTGAGCAACAAGATATTTTCCCCTTAGTATAGAATCTTGATTTCCAATAAATCACTAGAATTGTGTTAAAGGTCTAAAAGTTCTTTACAGATTATCAGCTTCCTTATAAAGGAGACATCTTATTCCGATATTGAATCACCTATAACTTCAGTAATTCTGATTAGTAAATTGCAATTTTCTCATTGTATAAACATTAACAGATTTATACAATTCATGTTTTCTTCGTTTTCTTCTTGCTCCCTTTTCTTAAGTTATTTCATCTGCAAGCATTTCTCCTGAGGGAGGAAATTTTCCGGCCATATAGGTAAGACTAGATGGGCTATGCGACTCCACAAGCCACTCAACTTGTCTGTATCCATGTAGTTATAAGACTTTGGTGTATCTGAGTTAGTAAATTTAGCCCAGAGGAAATCTTTCACTCTCTCCTCAACTTCCAACAAGGAAAAGCTCTTATTCAGGGATTCCCCATCCAGAAGAACGGTTAATAGTAAAGCCACATCTTTAAATGCTGCATTTTCGTGGTCACAGTACTTGTAAAAAATCAGGGTGGAACCTGCGGGTAATGAGTCAAACCGATGGACTACTGCTGCTTTGTTACCATTCTCAAAACCAGAGCTCAGTTTTTCATCAACAGTAAGTTTGACAACATCACTATCTTGAGCTCTTGTGCTGGCCCCATCAATTTTAACTGTAAGCGCACCTTGAGAAGATGAGAAAGCATCAGCAATCTGGTTGCTTAAACACTTCAACACATCTTCAGCTTCTTTTGAAGCGGTGAGTAATAAAATAGCTGGTTCTGAATGAGGGTGAGAAAAATTTAGACGTTTCTCAAAAATACTTTGGATTCTGTTCCACACTATTGCGTCTTGACTTGGATAGGTGTTCCTGAGCTCTTTCATTTGGTTTTTAAATGCTTGTAGAACTTTATAATCAATTTCCGAAGCATGAATTGATGAATGCCAAAATATATACCATCCACCAGCAGCAATGCAAGCTACCACAAATATCACAATTGCTGTGAGTGAGTATCTTCTTTCAGGTTTAGAAACTGGTACATACATGTAAGGGAAGAAAAAAAATTTCAGTAATGCAGTCATATTTTATTATATTAAGTGTATATCTTTATTTACTTGAGTCTTTCTAAACATTTATCCTAAGAACTTAAGTGTTCCAGAAAACAGACTGCAAAGAACTCTAACTCATTAGGAAAATGTCAATTAAACATTTCAGTCAAAATAAAGTATATAATTTTTTTTACTGAAGATTTTAACACACCCTACACAAATAACCAAACTGATTTAGCATGCAGTCCATTATTTATCACTATATATTAGGCTGTTGCTAATATATTGACCAAAGAACCTCTGTGATGAAGTGACTCAAATCTATACCCTCCACAATCAACGTACAGTGTTAACATCTGAAAATGCAGTTTTATTATTTATTAAATTTCTAAATTGCCCAATCCTATAAACAAAGTGACTTCACAAATTTAAAATAACAACTCCATAAAAACAACATTAATAAAACAGCTACCCAAGAGAACAAAATCATCTCCCTTCAGTTCAAAAGGGCCTACCAATCACTCTTAACCCAAGGCCTAGGAAAAAGCTGGGAATTTAAAGAACACTTGAAAACGGGCATGATAGAGAACATATGGATCTCAGAGGGAGAGAGAGGTTATCCCACAGCATAAATGGAGCAACAGAAAAAGTTGTTCTCCGTTTCCTTTTAATGACACTGTTTAGCAATGGGACCTGAAGCAGGTTAATACTGTTGGAGAACACAAAGCAGATGGACACTACAGGAATCGAGCAGCCCCTCTATTAGGGTCTATACCCGTGATGGCGAATCTAGGGCACGAACCAACCAAAAAACAGGCATGCGTGCACCGGCCAGCTGGTCTTTGGGTTTCCAGTGCTCTGGCACGCGCAAAGACCAGCTGGCCGGCGCACATGTACAGGCCGGAAACCCAAAGACCAGCTGGCCGGCATGCACCCATGCATGCAAGCACGCTCCGGTTTGGGCACTTGGTGCCAAAAAGGTTCGCCGTCACTGGTCTATACAATTAAATGGCTTTACAGGTGATAACTACCCAGAATTACATCCAGAAGCCAAGTAAGGGATAACTTAAGAGCCTTGGTGGCGCAGCAGACTAAAGTGCTGTTAAGTAACACCAGCTGCCTGCAATTACTGCAAGTTCAAATCTCACCAGGCTCAAGGTTGACTCAGCCTTCCATCCTTTCGAGGTAGGTAAAAAGCTGACTTTGTATAAAAAAGAACACCGCTTGGGGGGGCCGAAAGCCCTACCAAGCAGGTATATACAAAAGTATGAAGGCTATTGCTTAACGCATTGTAAGCCGCCCTGAGTCTCCAGAGAAGAGATAGCTAAATAAATAAATAAACTGTAAATTGCATTCTTTTATGCTCCTTGCTGTCCCATATGTACTTCATCTTATCACTAGCTGCTTCTCTCTGGCAGTTGAAATCTAGTTCTTAGATTGTATCCCTAGGCTTCAAAACAGAAAAAGAAAGTTAAGTCATTCTGCATAACCAAGCACATCTGAATTTGTCTCATTACAGAGAGTTTCAGATTCCTCAGATATTTCAGACGAGTGCATATATAGTAGACTATATTGGTTATCACCATATATAATTCTAAAGGATTAAAAATGAGTCTTACTTTTTAAAGCAGTCTGTAGATCCTTCTTCTGTAGAGCACTGAGCTTCTCATGCTTTGTGATTCTGTGATCTGTGATTCTGTGATCCTCTAATATTATGTCAGCCTTTGCTAATAATTTGGGTAGAGCAAGAGAAAAATACATCACTTTCAGTAATTACTTTTTAATTTATGTATCAAAACGATATGAACTTTGCAACCTTTAACTGTAAAAGGTTTTCATTGGAAACAAGCAATAGTAAAATCAAATTTAAAAATAATTTGAATTTGAATCAATTTGAGTTCATTTTTATATAATTTGTAAAATCTGTGTTTTAATTCTTAGACAGACACTTATACTTTTGGGTTCCAAATATATTTTGTATTAATATTTGCTCTTTATAGGAGCAATTGTAGAAAATCCAAATTTTGCTGCCACTTTGTCTAGCAGAAAAGAAACTATCCAGTTTTGACTGTACATGCCAAGAGGGTTGCTGGACTTCTGTAAGACTGTGCTAGATCAGACCTTATCCCATGTTTTCCTCTCTGCTTTACATAAATAATCCAACAGTCAGCATGATCTGGCTGTGACAGGATTCCAGCTTCTGAGACAAAGACGGATCATTGAAAGAACTTGCTGCTACTCTGACAAGGTGGTTATCAACTTTTCCCAGCAAAGTGGGGAGGAAAATGATAGATCATAGATAGATGGGGTCTGAGCTTTGTTTGTCCAGGCAAAGAGGAAAAGAGTAGTACAAATGACCCTGCTTTGCAGAAGCTGGAGCCCTTTAAGACTATATTCTGAATTTTCCAATTTGCTTAAACAGGCCAACAGCTATTTATCCAAGCATATTAGGAAGTAATCCTGATAGAGCTGTGGCTTTACATGCAAAGGTATCTCCCACATCCTCAATCATCTCCTCTCTCAAATATTTTTGTGTTCTTTAAGAAGTTAAAATAGGGGCCAAATTTTGAAACTTATAAAAATGTTTTTAAAACATATTCTAATCCAACTATTCTAAAATCAAACCCCATTAGTTTAATTAAAAAGAGGCTTGTTTGAAATGTTATATATCTTAGATCTAGTAGAGTCTCCCAAACGCTGCTAGCCAGCTGGTGCAAAATTCTGTGGTGTACCATGGATGGAGCACATGTGTGAACAAAACAAACTAGCAATCTTAGGTTGCCAGAACTACTTTGTGGTAAAAAGCATTTCAGAAAGATCCCCAAAACAGGGAAATCAGAAAGGAAATAGAGTTAATGAAACATAAAATTAATATACTACAACAGGAAGAAATTATAAGGAATATAAAATTGGCAAAACAAAACTATTTTGAATCGGCAAATAAACCAGGGAAATGGCTCGCCCACAAATTGAAAAAAGAAAAAGCTAAAAAATTGATACAATATTTAAGAGATGAGCAAGGAAATTTGCACCATAGAATTGAGGGGAAAAAATATTATCCAAAATTATTTTCAAATACTGTATAGTCAAGAAAACATTAAAGAAGAAAATATCATAAGTTACCTACAGGAGAGGAACTTGCCAAGTATAACAGATGAAGATAGGGAAATGTTGAATGTTGAAATTACATTAACAAAGTTAAGAGAGGCAACTAAAAAACAGAAAAATAACAAAACACCAGGGACAGATGGAATTCCGGCGGAAGTATATAAAAAATTTCAGACGTTTTGGAGGAAATTATGTTGGATATATATAACGAGGTATTAGAGAAAGCCAAAATGCCAAATTCATGGATGGAGGCATATATAGCATTAATTCCAAAGGAAAGCACAGACAATCAATTCATTCAAAACTATAGGCCAATCTCGCTGTTTAATGCCGACTATAAAATCCTGGCAACAATAATAGCAGAAAAACTAAAAAAGATATTAAATAAAATAATTCATTCGGATCAAAATGGTTTTTTACCCAAACAACAAATTAAGAACAATACAAGGATTATCATGAATATTTTAGAATACTATGAGGCTCATCCAGAAAAACAATTGGCAGTAATAATGATAGATGCACAAAAGACGTTCGACAACTTGAATTGGCAGTTTTTAATTAATCAATTAATTGGGATGAAATTTGGTGAAAAATTTATAGAAATGATTAAGACAATTTATTCTAAGCAAACAGCAAAAATTATGGTCAATGGAGAACTTACAGAAAAAGTCAATATAAACAAAGGGGTTAGACAAGGCTGTCCATTGTCCCCACTCTTATTCATCCTTTCATTGGAAATATTATTGGCACAGGTAAGGGGAAATAAGGAAATAAAAGGGTTAAAAATTAAAAGAGAAGAATACAAAACACAGGCCTTTGCAGACGACATGGCATTTATATTAGAGGATTCTTTGGAAACAGGAGAAAAATTCCTACTAGAAATAGAGAAATTTGGAATAATAGCAGGCCTGAAAATAAATAAAAACAAAACAAAGATAATTACCAAGAATCTCTCACGCAAGGCCAAAACAAGAAAAAGGGAATTTCCTTTAGAACAAGAAAAATCTTCACACTTAAAATAACTTCGAGGGGGGGTGGGGGTGGTCACAGACTTTTGTTTGATTTTAAAAAGCTCTACTACAGATGCAAAATATGATTCCCTATCCCCATCCTTAAAACTAGAATGCTAAAATTTATAGTGTCAGATCATACAAACAACACATAGTTAATATAAATATGAAATATTAAACCAAATAACATAATTCTACATATGACAGAGTACAACATTAATAAATACCTTGTTTTCTGTGCCTTAATTCTTCCCAATTCTGCACTGAATCTGAAAGAGAACCTCAATAGGAGAACAAATGATCATATTAGAGATATAATCCAAGAGGTCCCATCTCTTCATTAGACATTGACATACTCTACAGTATGTCTAAATGCAAGAACAGATATCGATTAAAAAGTATTTATTCACCAATTACAAAAAATTCCATCCAAAATTAATTTGCTAGTTAATTAAATCAGCAAAAAATAAGACAAAACACAGCAACCATGTATACTTAAAACAGCTTTCTTAAGATATGAAAAATATCCATAATTAAAAAAAAGCAAGCCTTAACCTAGGAATTGCCAAGATTAATGACAGTAGGATGACTAACCATGCCCTACAATATCCTACTAGTCAAATATTCAGGTATTTAAACTCTTTTTAAGCTTTCTTCAAGCTTTAAGAGAAAGGAAGATCTGATTCCTTTAAGAACACAACATGAAGGTTGTATTCTTGGAACAACAAACAGAAAGAAAGCTCTGCTCAAAGAAACCTATAGAGTAGATAGGATTGTAGGAAAAATAAGGACAAATAGATATTTGAAGTTTGGGACTGGATGACTTTAAACACAAGTACCAATAGTTTAAGCTGCTTCTGGCTTGAAAAGGGAGTTAGTAAAAAAAGGCTGTGCTATGAGACACGAGTATTGGCTGGCAGCTCCAAACAGCACTAAGATCAGGGAACAGAGAGAGAAATTCGGAACAGTTGCCAAGAGACTATTGACATAATCTAGGCATGCACAAATAAAATCACAGATTCCTCTGTCTGTCTGTCTCCTAGAGCCCACCAATATGCATAAAAGGTAAATTACTAACCTTTGTTATCAGTTCAATCAGTGACTGCAAAGTCACCCAATTTCAATCTCATAAAATACATACTGATTAAAACAGATGCTGGGAGATGCATTATTTCCACATTATTGTAGTATTACATGGACTGTAGAGGTAGTCCTTGACCGATGACCATAATGGAACCTGCTTAACAACCTCCACTCCCTGCTCTCTTAACAACAATGCAGTTGCAAGTTATTTATGGGGATGGGAGCCTCTGCTCCAGGCCTTCCCCACCCTGAGACTCTTGTGTGCTTCACTTCCCCCGCTGTACAGGATCCCCACAATTTTTGGGCACGCTCCTCCTCCCACTGGCTTCCCACAGGCCTTAGGCCTGCTTCCCATCCCACCAAGCCCTAGAACCTCCTCTCTACTTACCTCTCAAAGATCTCTTGAGCTCAGGAGTTCGGGGCAGGGCAGGAGGATTATCTATATAATAAATTACAGTAAGTACAAGTTCAAAAAACCCTCAATATTCAATTTAGTGAGAATTGTAAATAGATACCAAGTCACATTTAATGTGATAACAAATTCAGTTAATGGGAGTCTAGTGTTTGTGCAATTGAAAAAAGCACATGCATAGTGAGTTTTAGATGCAGGTAATCATTATTTGTGCAAAATGGAGAAAAGAAAATTTCCATACAGAGGAAAACAGTACAAGTTTAAAAAGAAGAGGCTCGTTATTACATTAGAGCAAAAATTTAATGTAACTGAATGACATGAATGTGGTCATAGAAAGATTAAAATAGGATATCTTGGAATGCCTGAATCTACAGTAGATATTTTTTACTTTGTTTTCTATAACTATTCTGTGACTTTGTTAACCACAAATTTAAATTTTAGGTATATTATTTTTTTATCCTTTACTGTAACATTTCGTTAATATTCATATAAAAATTATGATTAAAAAGTTTTATTATTTTTCTCAAGCTGAAACCAATTACCATATTTTCCATAAAAATACTACTATGAACAGTGTGAATTTGAATAATGTCACCATTTCGTGGAACTCATTAACCTCACTGAGACCTACCTATATTAGGAAATTGTTATGTATCTGCTGAATTGGACAATAAAGACCAATAAATATCTATCTGGATCCAGATATGTCTATCTGGATCCGCTCCAGTCCAGCTTCCGGCCTGGGTACAGCACGGAAACGGCATTGGTCGCATTGGTGGATGATCTCTGGAGGGCTCGGGATAGGGGTTGCTCCTCTATCCTGGTCCTGTTAGATCTCTCAGCGGCTTTTGATACCATCGACCATGGTATCTTGCTGCACCGGTTAGAGGGGTTGAGAGTGGGTGGCACCGTTTTACGGTGGTTCTCCTCCTATCTCTCTGACCGGTCGCAGTCGGTGTTGGCAGGGGGGTAGAGGTCGACCCCGAGGTACTTCGTTTGTGGGGTGCCGCAAGGGTCGGTCCTCTCGCCCCTTCTGTTCAACATTTATGTGAAGCCGCTGGGCGAGATCATCCATGGCTTTGGGGTGGAGTTCCATCAGTACGCTGATGATACGCAGCTGTACATCTCCACTCCAGGCCATCCCAACGATGCCCTTGAAGTGATGTCCCGGTGGCTGGAGGCCGTGCGGATCTGGATGGGGAATAACAAGCTTCGACTCAACCCTTCCAAGACCGAGTGGCTGTGGCTTCCGGTGTCCCGATATAGCCAGCTGGTGCCAACGCTGGCTATTGGAGGCGAATCATTGGCCCCCACGGAGAGGGCTCGCAACTTGGGCGTCCTCCTGGATACATGGCTGTCTTTGGAAGAGCATATGACGGCCGTGGCCAGGGGGGCTTTTCATCAGGTCCGCCTGATTCTCCAGTTGCGGCCCTTTCTGGATCGGGACTCCTTACGCACAGTCACTCAGGCGCTCGTCACTTCCTGCCTGGACTACTGCAATGCTCTCTACATGGGGCTCCCCTTGAGGAGCACCCGGAGGCTCCAACTGGTGCAGAATGCGGCCGCGCGGGGGATTATGGGAGCAAGAGGGCGCTCCCATGTGATGACTCTCCTGCGTGAGCTGCATTGGCTTCCAGTGGTCTTCCGGGTGTGCTTCAAGGTGTTGGTTACCACCTTTAAAGCGCTCCATGGCATCGGACCTGGGTATTTGTGAGACCGCCTTTTGCCGCCGATTGCCTCCCACCGACTAGTACACTCCCACAGAGAGGGACTCCTCAGGGTGCCGTCGGCCAGGCAGTGTTGGCTGGCGACCCCCAGGGGGAGGGCCTTCTGTGGCAGCACCTGCCCTCTGGAACAATTTGCCCCCGGAGATATAAAGGATACCGGATCTCCGGGCCTTTCGACGTGCCCTAAAAACTTTTCTTTTCCATCAAGCAGGCCCCCACCTTTTTAGCTCTTTTTTAGCTCTTTTTAGCTTTTTAAGTGTAAATTGGGTTTTAATTGGATTGTTTTAAATTGTGGGCCTAAGCTGTATAATTCTTTTAATTGATTTTGAATTTTGTATTGGTATGCTTTTATCCTTGGCTGTGCACCGCCCTGAGTCCAATAGGAGAAGGGTGGTATATAAATTGAATAAATAATAATAATAATAATAATAATAATAATAATAATAATAATAATAATAATAATAATAATAATAATAATAATATAATTAGGTGATGAAAGTTACTTTCATTTTTAAGGACAATACTTTTTTTGGTTTTTCTTACAGATTAACATGGGTAGTCTTTTGAATTCAAATGAAAATAATTCAATTGGATTTATTTATGCAGAGTGTCTCGGCTAATCTTTATGACAATCCTAATAAGGGATTCCCTGTGAACATGGCCGATGGTTGATAGCCCCAGAGAAGGTTTTCTCTCTGGACTCTTGTTTTTTCAACTTACTAACAGAAGGAACAGGATTCCTTTTGTTTATACAATTCTCCTGGGTTAGAGAGAGTCCTAGTCTTCACAAAATTCTCCTTACGGCAGCGGTCTGAAAAAAACTTCAGAAGCTGTGCTTTGGAGCAACTGGTGAGGCATTCAGTTGAGGTACGGGGCTGCAATTATTTCATTGTTGGTAAAGCAGATATTTTGGAATTTATTTTTCAAATAAATTGTTATTTGAAAATAAGTTGTGCCTTTCTTTTCTTAATCAATTTATGGCATTATTATCTGTATTACCTAAGAGATTCTTTTTAGTCACAGCCTATCACCCCTTTTGAAGCTCTGTACCTTTTTTGAGACTTTGTTATTAAATGACAAAAAAGAATTATCTTTGGAAACATTTATCAAATCGAAAGAGAACCTAAATAATTGTACCCTTTAAATGACAGATTTTTTGTTAAATTGTCACAGGTTTTATTTACCTTCTCTTGAAGCCCTAATAGGAGGTCGAGTGAGACCAACACTCGATATTTTGATGTTATCTGTATTTTCTGTCAAAGAAAGGAGGAATAAATGAAATAAAAAATTGTTACAGCTAGAGCTATCTGACAAAACAACTTATAGTTCTAGTTCCCATTTGACAATATGAGAAATAAATAGTATATACATATTTATATATTAAAAAATCACTAGGCTTTTTTGTAATATGTTTTTTTCCTACAAATTTATGTGTATGTAAAAAAAAAAGTACACGTTTTTGTGTACTATATTTGCCTGCGAACTTATTTACATGTACATGTCTGTTGTGCTATGTATGTATCCCTCTTTCTGAAGATACATATGCATAAACACTATATGATCTTGGTACCAAACACTGCAAAACTGATCTCTTGAAAAAAATGGTCAGAAATTGTATATAATGCGTACTTGTCCCCATGTTGATACCAAAGCAAAAAGATTGATACAGACATCCTCTACTTATGATCTACAATTTGGACTGGAATCTTGGTTGTTGAGCAAAGTGGTGTAAAGCAATTTGTCACGTGGCTGTTTGCTCAATCTACCCTCCTGGTTATGATTGTTAAACAGTCCCAGTTAAGGAATATGGGATGCCTCAGGGAGATGGGGAAGGCCCTAGACAGCCTGATGCAGGACACAACAGTTGGAAAGGTGTTGCCTCCCTGCCCACCTGGCCCGCAAGCACAGTGACCCACTTACCTTTGCCGTTTTTTCCAGCTGCTGACAGGAAGGTCCAGTTTGTGCGAGATGTTGTCTTTACTATATACCAAGGCCACCTAGCACCATCCTTCAAGCAGGCTCCATGCTTAGAAATCCTTCAAAAGCCTCCTCCAAATTGGGCCAGTTGGAGGAGTAGGCTTTCAAAAGATTACAAGAATGGACCTGCTCCTGTGGTGTTTCAAAAGCTGCCTTCTCCAAATTGGTCAATTTGGAAAAAAGAAAGCTTCTGAAGCACCATGATAGTGGGCTCTATTCTCATGGTGCTTTAGAAACCTCCTTCTGCCTTGCATAGATTGGGCACATCTATCAGCAGCTGCAGAAAAACAGCGGGGCAGTTTATTTGCACTGATAAGTTTGCCTCACTTAAACTGGCAGACTGGATGGCAACGAAGCTTCCTGGATCTGGCCATCTTTGCTTGGATTGGTGGGTCCAGTGGACAGCTAAGATATGGGGAGGAATATACGGACAGGAAGATTTGCAGCACCCCTTTGCTTGTAAATGAAGGCAGGCTGTCAAAGGCCTGAATTTTTATCACGTGACTGTGGGGGTACCTGTAACACCTGTATCCTCAGGCATAGGTCATAGGTCCCTTCATTCAGCATCATAACTTTGAGTGGTGGCCTCCATAACTCTTAAATGGAAGAAGTTTGGCATAACAAGGACTCTTCCAAGAGTTGATTGCCTGGTCAAACTGAGCAATTGGGGGAGAAGGGCCTCGGTAAGAGAGGTGACCAAGAACCTTATGTTTACTCTGACTGAACTCGAGAGATCTGTGTGTAGATGGGACTGAGTTCCAGAAGGACAACTATCACTGCAGCTTTCCCCCGATCTGGGCTTTATGGCAGGGTGGTTAGACAGAATGAATGGCTGTAGGTCAAGGATTACCTGTATATTAAGTCTGCTTGTCTAAGAGGAAGAACTATTATGAATGTTTACAATCCTGAATCACTTATATTTAAAAAAAAAAATCTTTAAAAATGTAAGAACAAGTCAGACTGAAGATACCATTAGAAAAAAAACATCCAATATCTTCTATTAGCATTAAATTTTTATCTTCCCATCAATAACAGTAAAAAAAAATCTAAATTATCTATTTTAAAGAATATGCAGTATATGTAAGATAAATAACATTTTTCAAGATTTTACTCATAATCCATCTTTGTCCTCACAACTCAGTATGTTCAATATTAGAAAATGAAATGGAAACTGATCTTTGTACAGATAATTCTTGAGCTACAAAATTAGGCACATTTGAGCCCAAAATTTCTGTTCCTAAGTGAAACATTTGTTAAGTCAGATATCATTAATAAAATGTTCATTATCGTGAAGAAAATCCAAGATTACCTTTCTGTGTTTGCATTTTGCCATTAAAATTTTTGTTGGACGCTCTGTTTCTGGCTTCGCTTGAGGAACATTCTTCTAAATAGAGAGGGAAAAGTCCTTTATAAGTAAAGCATAAACAAGCAAACATTCAGATATTATTTATTTGATTTGTGTGCCACCCATCTCTTCTAGAGATGACGGTTATACCACTCCTAGTCCTATGAAATGCTGTATGCATAGGCGCTAAAGTATCTCTGGACACCTCTTATGATTCTTGCTACCAATTCCTCACTTTTTATATTTCAGAAATGTTTAAAAAAGAACCTGTGTATAAGTGTGATATGAAGTAAAGGGCTCCAAATTCTTAGTATTTTGCAGTCTGAATGAGTGCCAGTATGTCCAAAGTAGCCATTTTATATGCAATTAAGGCTCTTGCAAAAGTCATCTTTGAACAGGCTCTTAAAATGTTTGTGGGACCTTTGGAAAAATTAGTTCATAGTTCACAATATAAAACAGTTTCTATACTTCAGAAATGTTTCTCTAAAAACCTTTCAAACTAAACCTTTTAGTTATTTAATTCTGGTTCAATATAATAGTTCATTCCCTTTTGCGCTGACAAAAACTGGTGAAAATTGAAAAGATAACCCAAAGGCAAGTTAAACTGTTTCTCAAGGCTTTTTAGCAAATTGCATTGCACCAAATCTCACCAATTTAGCAAAATGCAACCTGCACCATATCATCTCAGGGATATTTTTTCATTTTGAAAAATCAGGATGTGTTAAAAAAAACAATAGAAAGATATTCCTTAGTCACCTGCTTTTTCTCAACTAAAATAATTCCACTAAAAACCAAGACTCTCCTACTTGAACAATTAAACAATGCATACTATTGTATAGGAGATATGAATTCTATAGGACAGTTCATATAGGTGAGTAGAATGCTAATTTTACATTTTTTTCAAACCAATACAATTTTACAGCCTAAGAATTTAACTGAACTGCTATTGCTAGCAATATGTGAAACAATTGCACTGGAAAACAATATACTGGGATTACCAATAGTTTTTAAAAGAATCAAAAACAAAGATATATTATCAATTAACTATCTTTTATTATATATTCCTATAGAATATAATTATCAATTCATAAATCACCAGCAGCATATTGGTAATTTTATTTTTGGAAAGTTATAATGAATAGATTCAATCAGGCATTGCCAAGTCACAGTAAGTATTGTTCCCGCAAGCTTCTTAGAGCAAATTTCTAAAAAGCAGAACTATTATATATCAGTTCTGCAATAAACCAAATCAGAAGATTTAGCTTGCACTTTCAATTCCCATAAAGGGAGAAGGACAGACTTAAGTAAACCGCCCTACAGTTCTCTTTAACCCACTGTCACACTTTTAAAATGCAAGCTTTTTATACGTTGGAAATTGAGCATCAGTTTCCAGATGGCAGCATCTGGTCAGGGATGCCTTTCTAAGGCTGTTTGGCCTGCATTACTAGGATAGGAGGTCACCCAAAAAGTACAGGTAGTCAACTTACAACACTTCATTTATTGACCGTTCAAAGTTACAACGGCATAGAAAAAAGGGATGACCATTTTTCACACTGACAACCTTTGCAGCATTCTTGTAGTCACACGATCACAATTCAGATGCTTGGCCACTGACTCACATTTATGATGGTTGCGGTGTTGCAGGGTCATGTGGGATCTCCTTTTGAAATGTTCTGACTAGCCAGATTCACTTAACAACTGTGCCACTAACTTAACAACCGCAGCGATTCACTTAACAACTGTCTCACTTAGCCACAGAAACGCCCCCTCCACTGTGGTCGTAAGTCGAGGACTACCTGTAGATTTGAGAAATCGGAAATTTTCCTAAAAGAAAGACATTTAGTAACAGTAGTAAAATGGCATTTTGGATAACAATACCCAAATAAAGCCAAGGTCGGAGTCACCAGCTGTCTAGACTGACTCGAAGGAGATCGGCCTCGGGCTGGCATCAATGAGCGAGCTAGGCGTGGAAAAGCCAGCGCTGATTTCTTACCTTTGGAAGATCCAGTTAGTAGCTCCTCTCTGGGGAGCTGCTGCTGCTGCTGCTCGGTCCTTGCTTCCTTCTCGGCCAGCCATTCCGGTTGGAACCCCACTCTACGTTCTTCTTCCTCTTCTGCAGCCGCCGCCGCCGCCTCTTTTTCATCTTTCGCAGCCTTTCTGGTAAGCCGTCTTCCCGACATCGCAAAGCCGTGCGGCCTCGGTATGGTCCCCGCGGTCGAGTGCTCGACTACTTCCTCAGAAAACCTCACTTCCCGCCGACGACCACCGCGATGGCTTCCGCCGCTGCCCTGAGAGATGGAGGCGCACGTTCGAAAGCTGCCGCTGCCGCCATTTTGCGAGGCGGTTCTCCTCAGAGGCTGCCTGGGCATCACGTGGTACAGGAACGTCCTCTCCTCGTCCCCGCCCGCCTCGCTCTGGAGGGGGGAGTCAGAGGAGGCTTCTGACTTTCCACCGGGCATAGTTGTCTCTCCGGTCCGTTCTAACCTCGCAAATCGTTTCTGGGTGGTTTTTCTATCGCCGATGTGCGCGCCCACCCCGGTGACTGACCTTCAGCGTCGCCGTCTTCTTTCTTTCTTTTTAATCGATTTCCACCAACCAACTTTCATTCTACGTTGCAGGCTGAAAAGAGAAATGAAAGCCAATATTATAGTGGTTTAATCCTTCGCACTTGTTCCTTAGTTGTCCTCAACTCTTCCACGTTTTTTCTCCCCCACTTATTTATTGTCCTCTTCCCCTGTATCTTCTTAGCAGGAGCAAAGTGGTCAATTTAATCCTTTCCCTTGGTGAAAGTTAACTTGATCCTCTTCAAGGTCCTGTATTTTTGACGGACAGACGCTCCTGGTCCGGTCATCTGCTTTTTTCTTTTCCGAGGAGAACAACAAACAGATAAGGACAGCAACAAAAAAGAGTAAGACCAGCTACATTTTATTCTCTCCCCCCCCCACTCTTATGAGTTGTCTCGAGAAAAAGGTTGCCCCGAAAACTAAGCCCAGATAAGTATCCCACACAGTACCTAGTCCACAATCAGCAAGTAGAGTATTGGCTCAGCCCAGCATCTTCTTAAAATAGGTCACCGGGAGGAGACAAATTTTAAAGTAACCTCCCAATTGATTCAGCCAAACCAAATAAATAAATAAATCCTTTAATTCTGCATCTTTGTATACCATCTGTTAATAAGGAAAACATATTTGGAAAACAATATTTTGGAAACTGCAATTTCCAAAGAAAGCTGCTGCAATTCAAACTCAAGGAATAAAGAACTACACATTGTTGTCTATTCATGCTACTATATAAACATACTGAGATTCTATGGTCTGCACTAGCAACTGGCTAATTTTGCAAAGGCTGATATTCACCACGTTTATTAAAGGGAGACAAGCAGGGAATTGAACAAGAACCCCAGAAAAAGACAATAACAAACAACTTGGGCATTTGGGGGCCAAAAAGACCTGCATCAATGTGTCTAAGTAGTCTCCAGGAGTTAATATCAACTTAACTAGACGTTTCTTAAACTGTTACAAACTTCAATAGGTTTATTATGCAGCAATCCTAGCATGCTTAGGGTCTCAGTATTTTTTGAAGTTCACAGATGTGTGCTGGACAATGCAACCATTTTTCTAAAATAATATTTGATAAGATATCCATCTCAGATCCTGCTTTACACACTGAAATGATAGCTTTATTCAATAGTATCTGTTTTGATTACTATGAGATTCAACATTAGAAAAACTGAGACCAAGCTAAATATTTAGCATGTTATGGTAGTTATTTCTTGCCTTTTAAAATTCTACCAGTGCACATTTTTCTATAGATTTTTATGCTCAACTGTGATTTCAAATAAGTATGCACAAGACTGTTCTTATTGTGAAATCCTATAAATATCTACTCAACACCTTTTGAGATCAATAGGACTTAGTAAGTGAATATATGTAGGAGTGCACAATTAATACTTTTCTGTACTTAATATATTCTTTTCATGCTTTGCTATCATTATTGTATCTTAAATTTCTCAAATATAATTCACCATAGTCAGAGTTTATTTAGCCTGGACATAGCCTTAATTGTTCCTAAATAAATTCTTATATGTAAAACTTTTTATTTTATCCCAAAAAACCTGTATTATTCAAAAAAAATTACCCCCTCAAAAGGCTGCCTAGAAATATCTAATTGAAAGTCAATTTTTATTACTGTCACAAACCGACATTACAAATAAAAGCATTAAAAATAGTAAAAAAATAAATGACAGATTAATATATTGCGATTGGTGGTGGGTTATCAGTGGGCAGTTAGAGTCTGAATTCAGCATAATAAAAACTAGTCACATTCAGAAAAACTACTTCATATTGATATAACAGCAGTTGCACATAAAAGAGATCAGTATTCCCCGGATATTTTATTAGGTAAGGTGTTATAAATTGAGTCCATGAATCCTTATAGAAGATACAGTACTATAGCAGAATGTGAGCTATTGTTTCAATGGCCCCTTTTCCCCTTGTCTCAGCTCATAGGGTTTTTTTTTTTTGTAATGGCCCTCCAAAAGTGCTATGGGAAGTCCTGTTGTAGCGTGGTAAGGTTAATGCCCATTGGATTTTTGGGATGGTTATTCGATATAAATATCCTACTGCTTTAAAAGGAGGAACTTGACTGCTCAAATAAAGATTCTTGGGAAGAACAGTCCAAACTTGTTGGATTTCCAGATCTTTCGTATGTTGCTTAAGTGCACAAGATGGTTATCTTTTTCTATACCTCAAAGGTGATAACTTGATGATAGTTTAAGAATATAAAATCATGATGAATATAAAATAATGGAATCCTTTAAATAGAGAATGCCCCCTCTTTTTAAGGGAGCAACCACAAAGGCAATAACTTCTATAGGAAAGAATCCCATTCATAAGAAAAGGCCTCAAATAATGTTTTCAATACCAAGCCATGAATTGATCAAATTATGTAAAACAAACA
Source organism: Arizona elegans (assembly GCA_022577455.1). Classification (NCBI taxonomy): domain Eukaryota; kingdom Metazoa; phylum Chordata; class Lepidosauria; order Squamata; family Colubridae; genus Arizona; species Arizona elegans. The sequence goes on along the minus strand of JAKOOJ010000002.1, from coordinate 102,365,643 downwards.
AACCAGAAACATGCAGCAGGAAACTCCTGACAATGATAGGATTCGGAAGGTTCTGCTATCTTGTATTAAATACAATAAATGTAAATTTGTACCAAAAGGGATAAAGGTAGTCAACCAAATGTAAACATCAACCTTTTTGGGGAGGAAAAAACATCAAACAGATTGATGTTTATAAACAACAAAGAAATGTTTTGTATAATGATCTGTCTTTTACTTACTTATCTGTCCCAAGAATGAAAGTAATAGCTGAAAGTTTCCTTCCTTGTTCCAGCATCACTTATTGGCTATTTACGCCAGTAAGAACAGAGTTCAGTTCAGGCCAACAACTGCATATCATACATCCTGAAACAGTTCTTGTAAACAAATTTAGAAAGGAACGAAAACTCCATAGTGCAATCCTCTTCTATTGGGACAATTTCTTGCAGTTTTGAAGAAATGGTTGAGAAAGGAACAAAGCTTGGAAAATGATGGCCTTTCATCTATCCCTATTTACCAAAACTCTGCAGAAAGATTGAAATTAAGACAAGCATGATAATTTCTCCTTTCAGTAATTCTCATCTGCTACTATCTCTGCCATTCATCCCCAATCCTCCATTTTATTTGGTATTTGACTTCCAAAGGAAGTCAGACAAGAGTATTGGTCTTTGTGAGACCCAGCTGTCTTTACATATTTGCATATTCTTATTTTGACACACTCATGTGAGCTATGATCCATCATAGCTGAGTGCAAAGACCCATAATTCAGAATTCTATATCCAAAGTTTATTTCATTGTCTCTTTTGCAAACACACCTCCTTTATGAACAGGAATCACTTTGGGACAAAGAATCAGCAATGTATTCGCTTTAAAAACCCTACAGTTCTAATTCATCCAAAACCAGCAACATTTAGATTGTTTTCATCCATGTGTACATAACTATTAAAAAAACAGACACCCTAATTTACTTCTTATCATTTTTAAGTCAATATTTTGTCCTTCCAAAGAAAGCTATCAGCACTCTATAGCTATCCCCTCCTTGCTTAAGAGATAAGGCATAACAGAGGCGCTGCTGAGTGAGGGAAAAATCCTCCATAAAACAGAACATTCCAAAGTGGAATGAACATTGGCCGAGGCGACAACCTTACAAAGAAACGTCATCGAATCAGCTATTGAAAAGGCGGCTCCCGTGGATTGCTTTCTCTCATAGTCATGGAAGAATAGGGGGAGGAAAACTACACCTCCCAGCATCCCTCTGCAAGGCCTTGTACTGCGGAACAAATCAGTCGGACGTTAGTAAAAATTAAGGATTGTGGGATAGTTGTATGTTCGGCTTCAAGGAAGTTGTCTAAGGAGTTTCAGTTTAGTTTTAGGAAGATAGGATCTGAATATAATCCTTGTCTCCTTTCACACGACGAAGGAAGGAGCAACATGCATGACTAACTTCATGAGGAAAGGTAAGTCTCGGTTTTGTCACTTTCGGGTTTTTTGGGAGGCGGGGGAGAGGGGAGGAGGAGGAGAAGGACGCGGTTCCAAATTCCCACAACTCTGTTCAGGCAGAGATCCGTTGCAGTTCTCCTGCATAAGGATAGCCTTTGCCGTGATGCCTTTCTGTTCCAGTCTTAGGCTACTAGTAACCACTAAGCTCGAGGTAGTTAAAAGCTGAAAAAGTAGCACCGAAAGTATCTCTGGAACCCTCTGCAGATCAGCGAAGAGGACCCATTCAGTCTCTTGATAGAAATGTGAGTTCCCGGATTGGAGGAAGGGGACAGTAAGAGAGGCGTTTTGGACTTAGCGCCCGCCGAAGGGTGACACGCTAACGTGGCCAGGGCGAGTCCAAGGTGAGAATTGGAGGCGATTTCCTGGAGACTTCCTGGGCGATAACACGTGAAAGAGTCTTTAGATATTTTTTTTCCTGTTTCAGGTTAATTTCCCAAAACTAAGAGAAGACCATTCTCTTTTCCATTCAAGTACTTCTCACCGGCTTGGACAGTTATGAATGTTATTCATAACTTTTGGATTAATTAATTGGACAAACCTAAAATACTGTCTCCAACTATGTTGCTCTTTCTTTCGCTATTTTAATTCTCCTGTCTTCCGTGATGCATGGAAGCAGCCGTGTCTAGAAACAAACCACACCCCAACTTCAAATAAGTGTGGCTTCTGCCTAATCGGGGAATAATTTAGGGATATAATGAAGGCTTCCTGCATCCTGGTGCAAAGAATTGAGGAGGAACTGCCTGGTCAGGATCTCCCATTAACTTTGTTATTCTGTATATTATGGTCATAATCTAGTTCATTGTTTTCCAACCTTTGGTTTACCTGGGCTGCATTGACTGAAGAGGAATTGACTTGGGCTGCCCATAAACTATATAATATAGTTTAAATTAATTTAATTTAATTTCCAATTTATATACCGCCTTTCTCCCTGAGGACTCAGGGCGGTGTACAGCCAAGATAAAAACATAGAATACAAATATTAAAAAACAGTTAAAAATTTTGGCCCGAAAGTTAAGAAATCACAGACTGATTAAAAGAATTTAAAAATTTCTTCTTAAGCCAACCCGGCTTGCTGGAAAAGATGGGTTTTAAGGGAACGACGGAAGGCATTGAGGTTATGGATTCTCCTTATCTCAGGGGGCAACTGATTCCAGAGGGTGGGAGCCCCCACTGAGAAGGCCCTCCCCCGGGGGTCACCAGCCTACATTGTTTGGCTGATGGCACCCTGAGGAGGCCCTCTCTGTGGGAGCGCACGGGTCGATGGGAGGTCGTCGGTAGCAGCAGGCGGTCTCGCAGATAGCTAGGCCCTATGCCATGGAGCGCTTTAAAGGTGATAACCTTGAAGCGCACCCGGAAGACCACCGGGAGCCAGTGCAGCTTGCGCAGGAGCGGTGTTACATGGGAGCGCCATGTTGCTCCCATCACTACCCGCGCTGCTGCATTCTGGACCAGTTGGAGCCTCCGGGTGCTCTTCAAGGGGAGCCCCATGTAGAGAGCATTGCAGTAGTCAAGGCGATAGGGGACAAGAGCGTGAGTGACTGTGCACAAGGAATCCCGATCGAGAAAGGGCCACAACTGGCGAATCAGGCGAACCTGAGAGAAGATCCCCCTGGTAACAGCTGTCAGATGTTCCTCCAAAGACAGCTGCCTATCCAGGAGGACTCCCAGATTGCGAGCCCTTTCAGTGGGGGCCAAAGACTCGCCCCCAATAGTCAGTGATGGAGTCAACTAACTATATTGGGATGCCGGGAGCCACAGCCACTCAGTCTTGGAAGGGTTGGGCTTGAGCCTGTTCCTCCCCATCCAGATCCGCACAGCCTCCAGGCACTGGGACATCACTTCAAGGGCATCGTTGGGGTGGCCTGGGGTGGAGATGTACAGCTGGGTGTCATCAGCGTACTGATGGTATCTCACCCCAAAGCCACGGATGATCTCACCCAGCGGCTTCACATAAATGTTGAACATAAGGCGAGAGGACCGATCCCTGCGGCACTCCACAGATGAGAGGCCTCGAGGTCGACCTCTGCCCCCCTGCCAACACAAACTGCGACCGGTCGGAGAGAAAGGAGGAGAACCACCGTAAAACGGTGCCCCCCACTCTCAACCCCTCTAACCGGTGCAGCAAGATACCATGGTTGATGGTATCAAAAGCCACTGAGAGATCTAAACAGGACCAGAACAGAGGAACAACCCCTGTCCCGAGCCCTCCAGAGATCATCAACCAACGCGACCAGTGCCGTTTCCGTGCTGTGCCCAGACCTGAAACCTGACTGGAACGGATCTAGATAAGATGTTTCCTCCAGGAATTGCGGAAACTGTCACGCGACCACACTCTCAACAACCTTCGCAATAAAGCGAAGGTTGGAGACAGGACGATAGTTAGCCAATATTGCCGGATCCAGGGACGGCTTCTTGAGGAGAGGCCTCACCACCGCCTCTTTCAGGGCAGCGGGGAAGTGACCCTCACTCAACGAAGCATTAATAACGCCCTGGAGCCAGCCTTGTGTAACCTCCCGGGAAGCCAGTATCAACCAGGAGGGACACAGGTCCAGTAAACATGTGGCCGCACTAAGTCTCCCCAAAATCCTGTCCACATCATTGGGAATCACAGCATCAAACTCCTCCCAGATAACATTCTCAAGACTGTTCCTCGTCACCCTGCCCTGATCTACCCAGTCAGAGTCCAAATCCCCCTGGATCTGAGCAATTTTGTCATACAGGTATTGTCCGAAATCCTCTAAGGGATTCTCCCGCACTCCCGGATGGAGCAGGGAGCGGGTCACCCTAAACAGGGCGGCCAGACGATTCCCTGATGACGCAATAGAAAAAGTAGTTAGACTTTGCCGTCTTTATCGCCACTAGGTAGGCCTTAATATGCGACCTTATCAGTGTTCAATCAGATTCAGCGAGACTGGCCCTCCAACCGCTCTCCAGGCGTCTTTTCCGGCGCTTCATTTCCCTCAGCTCCTCAGTAAACCAAGGAGCCGCACGGGATCGGCACCGGGTCAGAGGCCGCAAAGGCACAACTCGGTCCAAGGCCCCACCAGCCGCCCGATCCCAGGCGGCTACCAGGTCCTCGGCCGAGTCATGTGCTAGATCCTCAGGAAATGGCCCAAGCTCCGTCTGGAACCTATCAGGATCCATCAGGCGCCTGGGGCGGATCCATCTAATTGGGTCCGCCTCCCTGCGGCGAGGGGTTGCGGTTCGAAGATCTAGGCGAAGGAGTGAGTGGTCAGTCCATGACAAGGGTTCCATGTCTGTGTCCCCTATAACAAGACCACTCAACCACTGGCCAGAGACAAAAATCAAGTCCAGAGTGTGACCTCCCCTGTGAGTAGGGCCATGAACTAACTGGGTCAGGTCCATGGCCGTCATGGAAGCCATGAACTCCTGAGCCACCTCAGACGTTTCACCAACGGATGGCAAGTTGAAATCACCCATGACTAAAAGCCTGGGTGTATCTACTGCCACCGTGGCTATCACGTCGAGTAGCTCAGGTAGGGCTGTTGCCACGTGGCAGGGAGCCAGGTACGTAAGCAACAAGCCCATCTGAACCCCATGGCCCCACCTCACAAGGAGGGACTCACATCCGGCTATCTGAGGCACAGTGGTCTCCCTCGGACCCAGATCCTCGTTAATAATAAGCACCACCACCCCCGCCCCTCCTCTGGGCCCTCGGTTGATGGAATGCTCTGAAGCCTGGTGGGCACATTTCAGCCAGAGGGATGCCACCCTCCGGGCCCAACCAGGTCTCCGTAATATCCGCCAGGTCCGCTCCTCCCTCTTGTATAAGATCGTGAATGAGGGGGGCCTTATTGATCACGGACCTCGTGGCACAGCATCAGCCGAAGGCCCAGATCCTGAGTATCTAAGCCACCTAGTATCTGAGCAGAGCCTTGGGGACTGGGGCAAGCAATTGCTCTCAGACAGCGAGTGCGAGCCCCCATCACCTGATATGGTCCCCTGCTCCCGCCATATCTGCCCCTCCCATCTACCGTGTCGATTAATATATATATTAATATATATATACCGTATTTTTCGGAGTATAAGAGGCACCGGAGTATAAGAGGCACCTACCTTTTTTGGTGAGGAAAAGAAGAAAAAGAAATCTCCCTCTGCCTGTGAGCAATGTTGCCTAATTACAGCAAACAGCCTGCTTTACTTTCATTTTTGTTTTCAGCATAGTTTGATTAGCAAAAGGGGAAAAAAAATCTGCTCCAGCAATTTTCTTCCTTGCAAGCAAGCAGTAGAGCCCTTTGCAAAACAGCTGAGAGCAAATCAGCTGAGAGTCGGGAGGCCCTCCAATCAACTTGTGCTAATTAGGCTGTGCTGAAGCTGAAAGCTGTTTTTTCTTGCTGTTTGCTTGCAAGAAGGTAATTGTTGGGAGGCAGAGGCCAAAGGATGGGGGCCAGTGGGTGGGCGGGGCTACATTCGCTTTGTAAGATGCACCTAAATTTTCACCCCCTTTTAGGGGTTGCCTCTTATACACCCCCTTTTGGGGGGGTGTCTTATAGGGAAAAAGCTGCGTCTTATACACCGAATAGCTAACAAACTTTTGTTGTTGTTTTTTGTTGTTTTGTGAGGAGCATTACTAGCTATCCAGGGGCATATACCGGATATGAGTTGGACACAGCTGATCTAATTCATCCATCCAGAGCTACCTTTTTTTAATGAGGTGAGACATGATCTGAGTCACTTGCAATACAAAATATTTAGGCATCATGTAAAGATACTTTAACAAAGAGTGGATGGTAGGCGTATGTTTTATAAATCTAGACCTTTCCACTATGAAGTGTTTTTTTTCCTGTCTAAATGTGAGGCAAATTGATAGTTGCAAGCTGGAGGAATCGTGCTTAGATCATTTATTCAGCTGGAGTCAGTAGAATGTCTAGTTTGAAGTTACTGGACAGACATAAGTGAAATCAACTCTATCTTTAAAATCCTAAGACAATTGGTTTTTACTCAGAAGTTTTAGAGTTTTACAGCTTTGAAATCTTGACAGAAAGGTAGGATATAAATATAGAGAGAGCATTGGTTGGCAAAAACAGTGATTTTTTTTTTTTGACTGATAAAATATTTGTAAGCTGTGTTTCAGACAAAAGCTTCGACTGTGGCCTCTGAAGAATAACAAGGCCATTGTGAAAATAAAAATTATTAAAACACTTAAAGCAGGGGTGGGCAACTGTGGCCCTTTTACAACCTGTGGACTTCAATTCCCAGAATTCCTGAGCCAGCTTGGCTGTATCAGGAATTCTGGGAGTTGAAGTCCACAGCTTGTAAAAGGGCCAGAGTTGCCCACCCCTGACTTAAAGAAAACTAGAAACTGGTGAAAAATAAGCATTTATAATAATTCACTGGAAATACAGTATGTTGCTTCCTTTATGCTAGAAAGCAAATAGTTTTGATCACATAATAACTTAAAAGTTACTGAAACCATATTTTCTATGTTACTCCATACAGACTTCCCTGAAGAAGAAAAAGAAAAGTCTATGTCAGAAAGGCAGATGACTCTTCAGCCCCCCAATGTAGAAAATATCTCAGCCAGTCTTCAACAGGATGAGGCTGAAGAAACAAAAGAGGATTCTTTGGGAGAAAAACTGTCAAATTCTGATGAACTCCCATTTGGAACAGAGGATAGTGACGCTACAGAGGATGGTGATGCTACAGAGTGCATTGTACGGCTTCCATCTGATTCTGCTGGTTTACCTGATAGTTGTGTAGATACAAATTTGTTGAATTCTTTACATGAAAAGACAGAGTGTTCCACCCATACTGACCTCCTAGATTCTCAGAAAGAGGAAAAACCTTTAACAGAGACTGTTCCAGAAGATAAAATCAATTCACAGGGCCAGCAAAGCCAGCACTCTCCGAAACATACTGAAGAAACAAAAGAAGATGATTTGGACAAGGAAAGCGAAACAGTTCAAAATGAACACATAGAGAAGACAGGTAAGAAGACAGGTTGCAGGTAAAACAATTAATGAGAAAATACAACAATATATTCTATATTAAATGTATCAAATATATTTTAACTGCGAACATATAAGACAAATGGGGTTGACAAACTCCCATGTCAAATTAGACAAGTGGAATAAAATATTTGACATTGGTCCAAGTTTCATAAACATGATTCTAATTACATTTTTCTAGTTGCAGTTAGTGCTAATAAGTAAACTTTTGTTGCAGTATTTTTTCAGATGAGAACTTTGCTAAGATTTATAAACTATAAAGAGTAAAGGTTGCTAAAAATCCTTCTTTTTATGGTAGTACATGTTTTAAGGAAAGAGATATCACTGCCCTATAGACTTGAGTGTTGTACACTTACTATAAAATCAAAACAAAGCTGATCAAATAAGCCATGCAGTAATTAATGAAATTCAAGTCTTGATAATATCATTTGTAGTAATCATAACTCTTTATTTACTGTGTAAAACTAAGGGTGTTCCACCTAAATCAAGTAAAATGAAAAAAAAATTATTATCTTGCTATAACTAGGGACCATGAAATCTTGATTTTAAAATGGTATTTTAATAGAGACTGTACTCCAGGAAATGTCTAAATTGAAATACTGTAAAACATAAGATTTCATTTACATCTGCTGTTTCAATGGAATTGTGTATGTTGGGCTTCTTAACTGCTGCATATCTATAGAAAATAGTAAGACTGGGACACCGAGAAAATTTGCTAAGCTGTGACTGGGTTCACACAACAAATTAGGAGCAAATCCAAAGAAATTATAGAATGGTTTGGTATGATGTTTCAACTAGGAACATAGAATGGCCACAAGACATGAGAAGGTTGAACTATTGCTGAACTTTCACTGATTACTTACAGATTAGGGCAGGGATTCCCAACCTCTGCGCTGTGGCACACTACTGGGCAATGAGCTGTTTAAAACCAGGCCACAGAAGCAGCTGGCAAGCGTGCGTATGCACATCCCCACGAGCCCATTTGTGTGAGTGGCCTGTGTGCGTGTCCACTGCTTGCGCAAATGGAGTTGCATGTATGAGCTTGCTGACCACTTGCACAGAACCATCCCCTCTCCTCCCCCCACCTCCCCCCGTCCGAAAGGTTGCAGAACTCTGGATTAGGGCAGGTTTCTGGACTTTGACTCCTCAGTTATTAGACTGTAATATTCATAACTCATATCCAATGACATGCTAGTGAGGAGTTCTGGGACCAATGGTTGAAAAAGCTTGCTGTACTGATTAGTAAAATTGTATAACTAGATTTATAACTGGACAGGTTGTTTCTCATAATACTGCTATGCTTTTTTTTCTTAAAAGATGTACAACATACGACATCCAAACTAGTGCCTGAAGTCTATTCTCGGAAGACAATTGAATGCTTTTCACCAGAAGTAAATCAACAGAACTCAGTGAAAAAGCTGGTAATAAATAATTCTCAGTCTCATCAAGATAATGGTAAGAATATTCTTGATTTTTTTACAAAGCTGATCAAATAAGTCATACAATAATGAAATTCAAGTCCCGATAATATTTGTAGTAATCCTCACTCTGTATTTTATTTTATTATTTTATTTATAGACTTATTTTACTGGGTAAAAAAAGGATGTTATAGCTAAATCCAGTAAAATGAAAAAAGCAATATCTTGCTGTAACAAGGGACCATTAAATCGTCACTTAAACATGATATTTTAATACATTAGAAGCTTTGCAGTCCAAATGTATAAAGAACTTCTTTGTCTATGCATGTGTAATTTTGTAAAACAAAGCAATACTTCATTTACTCTGCTGTTTTGTCATGTTGGGCTTAACTGCCCAACATGTTGGGCTTAACTGCCCCTTGTCTTTAGAACAGTGGTTCTCAACCTGGGGGTCGCGACCCCTTTGGGGGTCGAACGGCCATTTCACAGGGGTTGCCAAAGCCCTCTCTCGCCCTCCCCCCCACACCTTCACTCACCCTCACTCTCTGCTCTGTTGGATCGCCCGGTCGCCGTTCGCTTACCCCACCCACTCCCAATCTATTGCTGCCTCCGATGGCTAGAGGAAAAAAACCCTGTTTAAATTCTTGCCGCGGGGCTTCAAAGGGCCGCCCTAGAGCCAGTGGTGCAGCTGAACCCTTTGTTAAATTGCTGGCTTGCCCCGCCCCTCCGCACCACTATTTATTGCCAATAAATAGTGGTGGGCGAGGGGCGGGGGAGCCAGCAATTTAACAAAGGGTTCAGTGGTTTTTTTTGTAATTTTATTGGCCCCCAGAGCTTCAGCATAGGCTAATTAGCCCTTGCTTAGATCGGCTCCCGACCCCCAGCTGATTTGCTCTCAGCTGTTTTGCTCAGGGCTCTGCTGCTTGCTTGGAAAGAGTGCAGATTATTTCCCCCTACCTATACTGAAAAACGAAAGAGAAAGTAAAGCAGGCTGTTGGCTTTGCACGTTGGAAAATTAGGCAGGCAGATTTCTTTTTCCTCACCAAAAAAGGTAGGTGCAAACAACAGGAAATTTAGGGAAAAAGAGATTTTAAAACACAAAAGAAAAAAAGCTCTATTTAACTAAGGAATTGTAATAATTGAGATACTATTAATTGTATATTGTGTTGAAAGCAGAAATGGTTAAGTTGTGGTTTGGAGGAATATATGGGACAAATTATTTGGTTTATTATTGGTAAATATAATTAATTGATTTGTAAGAAATTGGATTGCATGGAAATAATTGGAATATTCATGTTCATATTGATTAATATACAAAAAAGGTAGTTATATAACTAATTGATTTATATTAAAATGTTGAATTCATATTAAACAACTGTAATATTACATAATTAACCAATGTGAGGATGGATATAAAAATAGATGACAATGGGAAGGGGTATAATATAGAATAGAAGGGAAAAATTGAATTTGATTAAAATTAGAGATGAGGATGAAGGGTAATATTGGTTTTTTACAAAAATAGACGAGGAATAAATATGGCAAAAAGGAAATATAGAAATTGTAAATTTAATTGAAATGACTAAACACTGTTTAAATTTATGAACCGGCCAAATACTCTGTTCAAAGAAAATACATTGTATGTTTGTATGTGTGTTTCTAATTATTGCTATTTATTGCTATTTATTGCTATTTGTTCTCTTTTATTCTTTAAAGTTTAACAATTCATTCTTTATCTTAATATCTTTATATTTGTTTGGGGTTGACTTTCTTCCCTTTCATCTTTTTTATTGTACAGCAATCTTTCTCCTCAAACCTACCACCTCTCTCTTTTCTTTCCTTCTTACTTTCTCTTCCTCACCCTCTTCTTCTCCTCCCTACTTCCTCTTCCTTTCTCCTTCTCCTCCTCTCTTCCTCCCTCTCTTACCCTCACTCCTACTCTAATTTCCCTTCCCTTCCTTCATCTCTCTCTATTGCTGTATTCTTTTATGCATATGGACTACTCAGAGGGCTGAAAAAGTTATTTCTGACTGGTCCTCACACTTTTGACCAGTCTTCACACTTATGACTGTCCTCACATTTTACGTTTTTGCCCTATCTTGTCACCATGGTGAAGAGAAGCAGTTGTGAAATGAGTGACACAGTTGTTAAGAATGGTACAATGGGCATAAATGATGACCAGTCATAACTGCGAAGACCGGTCAAAAGTGCGAGGACCTGTCAGAAATCACATTTTTCAGCCCTCTGGGTAGTCCTTTTGTGCACAGAGACTACTCAAAGAGCTGAAAAAGTTATTTTTGACTGGTCCTCGCACTTTTGACCAGTCCTCGAATTTACGACTGTCCTCACATTTTACGTTTTTTGACCTATCTTATACCATGTTGAAGAGAAGCAGTTGTGAAATAAGTGACATGGTTGTTAAGAATGCTGCACAGGCATAAATGTGAGGATGGTCATAAGTGTGAGGACCAGTCAAAAGTGCGAGGACCTGACAGAAATAACTTTTTTCAGCCCTCTGAGTAGTCCCTATACATATGGCCATGGCCACCCGGTTACATGACCAGCTAGCCACGCCCACCCAGTCACATGACCTCCAAGCCACACCCACAAAATAAGCCACACCCACAGAACCAGTAGTAAAAAAATTTAGAACCCACCCCTGGTTGGGGGTCACCACAACATGAGGAACTGTATTAAAGGGTCGCGGCATTAGGAAGGTTGAGAACCACTGCTTTAGAAGATAGTAAAACTGCAGCGTGCCTGGGGGTGGGAATTAGTTACTACTACTGTCTCAAGATTGACCCTTTGTCTTTGAGATATGAGATATTTCCATTAATAATAAATTATTTAAGTCTTTGGCATGTGACTTTTTTCCTTGTGTGATGTTGTTTTCTGAATGATTTTCTCTTTCTTCACTCTCCACTCCCTGCCCTTAATTATTAGGCTTTCTCCACTATGGAGTTTTTCTGGCAATAATGGTGGCGTTGATTGCAATTTTCATAAATTGCCGTTATTACTACACTTTACACCCTCCAAGTATGCAGAAAAATCCAGTGGTGGAGGTCTTCCTATCAAAGTTCAATCCACTGAAAGACATCTTCCCAGGTCAGAGTCCTCATCTTTGGGGACGAGTACGGAAAATATTGCAGAAACACCTTAATACATCCTATCACACTGAACCAGCTATCTTAATCTTTACTGCTGCCCAGGAAGCTAAATCAACTCTGAAGTGTCTGAGCACCCAGATTGCCAGTGCCTATTCATCATCCCTGGGAGGCAGCACAGTTCACGTAGATGGAATTTCTAAATCCACTCTAAGCAATGATCTTGCAAAGCTAGCAGTTGATGAGGAGCTGAGCGTTGGTTTCCATGGAGGAGGAAAGGCAGCAGTAGTACATCAGTTTGAATCCCTGCCTGCAAGTTCCACCTTAATCTTTTACAAATACTGTGACCATGAGAGTGCTGCTTTCAAAGATGTGGCACTGATTTTGACAGTTTTGCTGGAGAATGAGAAGTTGGATCGTACCATTGGTCTACAGATTGTGGAGGAAAATGTGCGGGACTTCCTCTGGGCCAAATTCACAAACTCTGATTCACCCAGTTCTTATGACCTTATGGATACTGATAAGCTAAGTGGGCTCTGGAGCCGTATATCCCACTTAGTCGTGCCTGTTTGTCCTGTGCCATTTATAGAAGATAATGGTTGCTTTCAACAAGTGGCAAATAAAGAAGACTTCACTTTTAAAAATTAAAGGAAAAAGAGGAGCCCACTTTCCTTCTGCAGTTTTCTGAAAGATTTGCACAAATCAGATTTTTTTTGATTGCCTGAAAGGACTAGAGGTATTAAAAGAAAACAAATTAATTTTAAATAAATCATGCGTTGTGATGTTGGTTTTGATTATGGCTTTCATAACAAACCAAAAAAGAAATTACTGAATTGATTTTATTGTTGAGTTGGCATTTGTAATGTAATTTAATGCAATATTTTAAAAGATGGGTAACTAGTATAGTTTGCACATTTATATATTCAGAACAAATTTGCCATTGGAGGAAAATGGAAAGACTACTCTTAAAATCTTTCTTCGTTTTTTTATAAATAGAATGGATAGCTTAATCTAGAACTCTTAATTGGCATGTGAGAACTCTAGTAATTAACTAGTGATTATGTGAACTCCTCCTAAGCAAACACTACAAAATTCAGCGTATTTGCACAAGATCTCATATTAATTCAGTCAACTTACTGAAAATTAGATGCTGATATTAAAGCTAATTGCAAAATAAACTACGTAATTTTCTGAATTTATGCAGTTAATATATTGAATTTATAAAAAGTTTTTTTTTAATACAGACTCCATAGATTGAGATGACAATTAAGTAAAATGCACTGTATTTGTGTATCTAAGGCATATTTTCTAAATGGTAATTCTAAAAATAGGTTTTACTATAATGTGATATACTACTCTCAATATAAAGAAGCTGTTATATATTGCATCTCTTCTCAATTTTGGTGATTTTTAATTTATGATGCAAACTGCAATTCCTTCCAAAGGTACAATATAAATATCCTATTGGGAACAGAATATGATGCCTCATGATCAGTCAGTATATTTCATTTCATCTAATTTAGTATTTTTTCAGCTACTGATTAGGACTCTTGGACTTATCTGGATATCTTGGCATTGAAGGTGGCTGAGAATTCTTTTTTTTTTTTTAATTTGATTTATATCCTGCCCTTCTCCGGAGACTCAGGGCGGCTTACAATGCGCTAAGCCTTCATTCTTTTGTATATTTATACAGTCAGCTTATTGCCCCCACAACTGGGTCCTCAATTTACCTACCTTAGAAAGGATGGAAGGCTGAGTCAACCTTGAGCCTTGGTGAGATTCGAACCTGCAGTAATTGCAGGCAGCTGGTCTTAATAACAGGGTGCCTTAGACCACTGTACTACCAAGGCTCTTAGAACTGCTATTGTAAAAAAAATTGAAAGGGGTATAGTTGGAAAAGCTACCTTAGAAATTACATAAGTATAATTCAACTCCATTGTAGTAATAAATTGGGACTACCAGTATCTAGTTAGTGACTACATAGTTCAGAGATTTTTTTAAAATGATGTAGTTGCTTTACTGAAGTGATGCTGGATTAACAAATATACAGATGTCTTTAAAGAATTGACAGCCTGAAGTTTAATTTATGGTAGCTGCAGTACATAGAAATTATTTTCATTTTATTTAATGTTATTACAAATGAAATACAAGAAATTGGAATCTTCCCTTGCAAACCATGCTACATATATTTCTATACTTTGTGACAGTTATAATCTATATGAGAATCTCCATCCTCTTTTAGTAAATGTTTCTCCTGGACAAACAAACTGAATCTATTTTCATTTGAAGATCCAGTTATTTTTAGCACAGATTGGTGCTAGGTAGAGCTCTTCAGATTCAAGTTGACTAAATTGATGAGCAATATGAAAGTAGGGCAACTCATGCAAACACCTATTGATGCCAGTCTGCACTGAGACTAAAATTTCTGTTTTCAAATTAATAGGACCACAGAAACCTGTAATAAAACAGTGGCATACCACTTCAAAGTAGTGCCAAAACCCCCTGTATGAATAGATCTGTGTAGTTACCAGGAGTAAAGCTCAATTCAAGACAATTTTTATGTTTTTACTAAGTGCACAATAATAATAAACCACTATACACCATAAAATTGGTTTTAACTTCTGTTAGTCATGTGTCTGACCCATTGAATTCAACAATGCTGAAGATGGTCATCACTGCCATGTCTCATTGGTTTCAATAGAACTAAAGTTGGATGTGGTTCAAGTCTAATGTAGCAGAGAGGAAGGAACTAAGTAAGTACACATCTTTTCCAACAGCTTTCTTCAATGTATACAGAGAGAGGGAGGGAGGGAGAGAGAGAGAGAGAGAGAAAACCTGGTATCACATGATCGCCATTTGTGACCGTCATTAAAGTGCTATATTAGAAACTAGGAGATTCTGAGTTCTAGACTTCCTTTAGGCATTGCTTTCTCTCTCAGCCAACCCATCTCACAAGGTTGTTGCTACAGGGAAAACATAGTAGGCAGGAATACAGATAGCAATAGCACTTAGACTTATATACCTCTTCACAGTGCTTTACAGCCCTCTCTAAGCTGTTTATAGAGTCAGCCTATTGCCCCCAACTATCTGGGTCCTCATTTTATCAACCTCGGAAGAATGGAAGGCTGAGTCAACCTCGAGCCGGTGAGAATCAAACTTCTCCTGACAGTCAGCAGAATTAGCCTGCAACACTACATTCTAACCACTGCACCACCACAGATAGTCCTTGCTAACCGACTACTTATTCAGTTATGGTTAGAAGTTACGACAGCTGAAAAAAATTATGACCTGTCCTCAAAGTTGCATCCGTCACTGCATCCCTGTGGCCATCTGATCATGATTCAGGCACTTTGCAACCAATATACATCAACTGTGGAGCCATGGTAGGGGAGATAAAATCAGAGAACAAGAGGTCTCTGGACCTTCAGTCAAATCCAAACCTAAAACAGGGTGAAGTTTCTTCACAGCCAAGAATTACCTGTTCAATTGCCATAATCAAGACATTCAGCTGAGGTTCAAAATTTGAGACAAAATCTCAAATACAGCAGTTTTCTTGGTACTTCTCTTCCCCTTCCTTTTTCTTCCCTGAAAAAGTTGTCTCATTCCCTGGTTTTCATCTTTCAGTATTTATATTTCAACGTTCTGGGTTGGTCTACAGAGAATAGCACTGTTTCTTTTTTGTGCTCTTTGATTTCTGCTTTGACATCTAAAGTGGGTTTTTGATGGAAGTGTTGTTACACAAACCCTAGTAAGATTACCTTTCTAACCAGAGCTGTGTCGTCATTCGTGGAATTTCATCAAGAGTAAAATATATTTTGCTGTTCAAATAAAGTAATATATCTTTAATTTTACTTTTTTTTTCAATGAACACTTTAGGGCTGACTTTTAACTTGATCAAGGCTTTGAGAAGTTCTTTACTTTATGGAAGTTGTATACCCCTAATTTATATGCTGTCCTATACATGAGTACATTCAAATATTTTGGACAGCTCAAAATGGCAAAAAAAGTAGCCATTTTTTTGTATTTTTCTTCTCATATTTTATAAATAATGAATATAAAACTCAATTCAACTGGAATAATTTCACAAAGTTTAACATATATTAAATCATGAATTTTATTTTTAAATTCACTTGAACATATAAAATACGTAAGGGATTGCAGAAAAAGAAATCCAAATGTTGTGTAATATCTGGTAATTATAAAGGACCAAAACCCAAGGAAAAATTGCAAGATAATGTATACAAGGCTGCAAAAACCACATGGAGACAGAAATGATGAATTCTAGGTTTCTCACCTGAGTTAATGGCAATAATTATAGACAATTGTTTCTGTGGGATGCAGGGAACTATAAGTTATGGCCAATCAGCTAAAAGCAGCTTTCCCATTTGGTCCTGAGGTTTCTCCTGAGAATTATTGGATAAACAACAGACCACTGTTTATAACTAAACCTTATAATACAACAATATCTCTGATTCATAAGATCAGAGCATTTTTCAAATATCAGCCTAATAAACTAAAAAAACAATAGGCCAGGGATTGAAATCAAGGCAAAAAAAATCTTCTGCATGAAAGAAGTTTCTGATTGTTTCAAGTTACAATTTTCCTATAGTTAATCACAGATAAGGAATTATCATCCTATATTTGTTTATATAGATATTGCCTTGATCCATAATATCTATTTACCATGAAACAATAATGCAAAAGATTTGGACCCAGGACTGATAGGCCAAGATGCTAATTCTTATTCCCAGAGCTATTTTGGCAGTATTATTACAAGATTTATTAACCATTGTACCATTCACTTGTCTATCTTACAATGTGATATATTCTATATATCAACCTGCTAAACTCCATTGAGCAAACTATCCTTATACTAGAAGAGTAAATCTCAGTTGGTAACACACATTTCTGGATGATTCTCATTGTGCTGGAATTAATTTGGAAATTTAAATATTTTTTCAAGAATGAAGGCTTATCGACTTCCGGTTTGCTTCTTGCCGCCGCCAGACGATCCCTTGGGATCGCCGCCCCATTGCCTGTAAAGAGCCGCCTTTACAACTGAAAGGCGGCTCGAAAAAACTCCATTTCCATGTGGAAATGGAGATAGAGCCGGCGGGGGCAGGTAGAGCTCTCTGCCTAGCCCCAAAAGTTTTTTTTTTTACTTTTGGGGACGAAGCAGATGAGGCTCCCTATTTCCCTCGCCGTTGCTCCGGGCTTTGGGAGACCTCTGCTTATGCAGAGCTAGGCGACAAGACCAAGCCTACAAAAACTAACAGAACAATTAAAAAGGATATGAGCTGGACCTGTGACCCTGAATCGCAAGTATTTCATTTATTTTATAACAATTATTGAAGAAGGAAAAGGAAAAGGAGAAAAAGAATTTTTAAAAATGGCGACTGCCGAGGCTTGAGAAGGGGCTGAAAGGGAGAGTCCTTCCGTTTTCTATTAAGATACAAAGTAGCG
Organism: Arizona elegans; assembly: GCA_022577455.1. Classification (NCBI taxonomy): domain Eukaryota; kingdom Metazoa; phylum Chordata; class Lepidosauria; order Squamata; family Colubridae; genus Arizona; species Arizona elegans. Next base: position 102,348,213 of record JAKOOJ010000002.1, on the reverse strand, counting down.
GAATAAATACTTCTGGCTACAATTGAAGATAAAGCTCTACTTTTGTGTTTTGTTCTTCCTGGAGATCTGATATTGATCTTGGTTGGAAAGAAGTTTTTTTTTATCTTCTTTGCCTCTCTTTTCTTTTTTTAAAAATAGTTTGTCTGTGTGGAAATATGGCATTAAAGCTTGCAAAGCCGGATAAACAAGCAGTGGGGGGGGGGATTCCCCCATTAATAAATTACGTGAACAAGTTCTAAATCTCCAGTCTCAGAAAACTGATTTTAATATAATTGAATTTCTCTTGGAGGAGATTGTAAGAAGGGATGAGATTGTGAATCAGAACTTTGAAAAATTTAAGCAGGAAATTAAAGAATTAGTGCAATCAAAGTTTGATTTTTTGGACCGAAAGATTATAAAAATGGCTAATGGTTTTGCAGAATTTATGATCAAGTTGGATGCAAATACTAACTTATTAGAGTCTAAAGTGGAAGAAATTGAGGACAATTTGGATAATAGAATACAAAAAATTGAAAATGATTTGACAAACACTCAAGACAATAGCTCAGAGGAAAAACCTAAAATGGAGGCTGATCAAAAGACTTGTAATGCAGAAAACATACAACAACGGATTGAAAGAGAAGTTTTAATGATGCAATATAATTTTACTGAATATGCAATTAGACTCAGAGGACTGCAGGAAAATGACAGAGATGATTTAAGGAAAATATCTTCTGAAATTCTGGCTGGGATCTTAAAGGTTCAACCTGAGGAAGTATTTTGTAGGATTGACAGAGTTTATAGAATAAATTCCTGGATTGCAAAGCAAAGGCAATTGCCTAGAGATGTGATTTATTTTATAGATAAAGATATAAGAAATAATATTGTGCAAAATTCTTTCAATTCTACTTTGCAATTGTTTGGAAGAAAGATTTGGATTTACAAAGCGCTCCCGCCTAAGATGTTATTGGAAAGGAAGAAATTTGGTTTTCTGGTGACTGAGCTAAAAAAAAGAAATATTCTATTCAGGTGGGACGCTCCAGTTGGTATAATATTGAGATATCAAGGAGAAAGATATCAACTAAATACTGTTGAAAAAGCGGAAGAATTTTATCAAAAATTTTTGAAAATGAACTTAACATCTTTAGGCACAATACAGGATAAGCAGAAGGAATTGGAAATAAAGGGAAAACATCGAATTATAGAGGCTGCTGTGGACAAACTGCCTTTGGATTCTTTAGATACCTCAGCTGGATTATCTACAAATACGAGAGAAGTGGCATTGGACTCTAACGTGATGATTCATCAAGTCACAGACAAGTATGGAAACCAACTAGCTGATACACAATTGATAAAAAAGAAATATGAGACACAAAAGCAAAACCAACAAGATCAAGTTATAAAGCAGAATGAAAACCGATCAGTTGATATACAATTTGTAGAAAGGAAACCAGGATGGAGATCAAACCCACAAAAAGAAAAGAAAAAAAGAAATAGGTCTCACAAAAATAGAAATTTCTAAATTAAGCAACAGTGAAGCCAGTTATTTTTTTAAAAAAAAATGAATGAATATATGAAAAGATAGTGGAGGCGAAGTATTGGTTAATATTATCCTGAGGAGAGTGCCAGTCCTCTGCAATGCCGTAATTTTGGGATGTGAAAAGAGCCTTAAATTGTTGGATTTGAATTATCTATTTTGGATTTCTTTCTTTTATTGATAAATATATTATATTTATCTTGAGCTGTAAGGCAAGAGAGCTACGCTGGGGCACGCAGAAGATCTGGTTGTTACCCATTAGGATGATGGGAATTAATAATCCTGATGAAAGCCACAATTATAATTATATGGAATACAATCATAATGTCACTCGGGTGGTTGTCTTTTTCTTTTACATATATATGAGGATATTCATTACTGATGGGGGCAGATGATGACTGAGGATTTTGAACAAACTGTTGCATCAGGATGCTATGTTACCCTAATATGGATGATGGACTCAACAATCCAGTGGAAAGACATCAAAGAAGATATTATATGGATTATAAATTTAAAGTCATTGACTTTTTTTTTTATAACGGAATATATATATATATATATATATATATATATATATATATATATATATATATATATTAGCAGAGTGGGCAGTGGATTAAAGATATTAAGAATTGTTGTGCATGGCAATTTTGTAGGAAAGTGGGTGGAAATAGGTTAGTTTACTGATTGTTTAGTTTAAGAAAAGGGATGTTTAAGTGATATATTTAGGGGAGTGGAGCAAATGGATAGAGTTGAATAAATGTTAAATTAGGATTTATGGGGTAGGCTGCTTTGAAATGTTATATTAATATACACAAAAGATTAAATGTTAAAGTAGGATTTATTATATAGTTTTAAAGTGGAAGGTTGTTTTGAAATGTTGTATTAATATACAGATATAAGTATGGAGGAGGAGAAAAAGGGCAGATTATTGCTAAATTGGGAGTTACAATAATATTATAAGTTATAAATTAGAAGTTATACAATGTTACAGTAGAATGTTATTTTGAAATGTATGGTAAAAGGGGGAAGTAACAATATTAATAATATTATTAGCAAGTAAGGGTCAGTATTTAGAGGAGGGAGTAAGGGGATGGTAAAATATTATATAATCTGTTATGAATTAGGTCTTTGTTGTGAAGAAGTCACATGGGGGGATGGGTGAGGAGGGGGGGTTAGGGTGGAGGGAGGGAGAAAAATGGGGGGAAAAATTTGTATTCAAAAACTTTTTCAATAAAAAAAAAAAGAATGAAGGTTTATCAATCCTCACCAATGCAGGATTGTCTTGTGAATAACCAGTCTCTGTTTATTTGTCTTTTTATGTATCTTAAGAAAAATTCTAGATATACAAAGATGAGATTCACATATTTTCTGATTTCTGCAAAAAAAATTATACTGATTTTTAAAAACTGAAATATAATTATTTAGAAATTTCTTGACATTACATTATAGACTACAGGTCCTTAAGCCATTTATAACAGATCATTTAAACTTTCCAAACATCTGATGGGTATACATTTTGTAATTTATACATTTAACAAACAAATAAATACATTTATAAAACAGATATAACAAAGGGAAAACAGGCTTTCTTTGTTTTTAAGCATGTGAATTTTATGAAAAAAAATGAAATATGACTATTTTTCACACTAAGACTGTAGCGGCATTCCCATGATTATGTGATCAAAATTCAAACGTTTGGCAACTGACTCATATTTATGACCGTTGTAATGTCCTGGGGCTCATGTGATCCCCTTTTATGACCTCCTGACAAGCAAAATCAATGGGGAAGCCAGATTCACTTAACAACCATGTTACTAACTTAACAATTGCAGTAATTCATTTAACAACTGTGGCAAGAAAGGTCGTAAAACGGGGCAAAATTTACATAACAAATGTCTCCGCAACATAAATTTTGGGCTCAATTGTGTCGAGGACTACCTGTGCAGAGGTATCAATCGTTGAGAGATACATGCCTGTGTACATCCTGATTTTCAGCCAAGCCTTATTATATCAATTAGTTGTTACAAACAGTGGACACATATAGAACTACCCGAGACAACAACTTGAAAGCAGCAAAGAAGTTTATTCATGTATTTGCAAACACAGATGCACAGATAGTGGACATGGAACAAAGCATTCATCAGCTTTTATCCCCTTACAAAAGTTCATTTCCCCCTCCCCTTTTTGACACATCTACTCAATTCTCCTAAAAGCCCCCTCCACCTTTGCTCAAAGAGTTTTTAACAAGTTTTGAAACAGCTTATAATTGTTTGACATATCAAGCATCCACTTTTTAGAAACAATACCAACTCCATTTTCTTATACAAAATAATAATACATGAAAATTATTATTCTTTTAAATGATCATTTTCCTTATGCATGACGGTTCCATTCTTTTAAGTCACAGAAATCCACACCTTTATGATGAAAATAGGATTTCCACTGGCTCCAGTGAATTCCCTTTAAATTCCTGAAAGGAGCAGGCCAAAAAGGCTTTCATCTTCACTGAAGCAAACTGTACTTCAGAGGTTAAGTAGCAGGATCCCATGGGTGCCATTGGGAGGGGCCCTATGAAGCAAAAACATTGTTTATGTAGTACACTCAACAATAATCAACGATTAATGGTCAGCAAAAAGAAAAAAACTTGGAAACTGATGCCTATCCTGTTTGACAATAACTTCCCAGTCCCTGACACAGCTCAAGCTATATCAACAACTTCAGGGTTAAATTTGGACCTTTGGCTTAAGTTGACCAGTTCACTTTTCCCATGACAGCCATTTGGTTAATTCTTACAACAGATCCATATATGCCCACCCACCCCTTAAAGGTTTGGCAAAGTCTCTTTATTGTTGAATCCAACACTTCCCCCACCCCCACCCCACCATCTAATAAAAGATTTAATCTCAGTTCCAACATCCATCTGCAACCCTTGGGTGCAAGAAAACATGGTTCCAAAGAGTTCAGCCCTCCCTGGAACCTTGCCTACTTTTCCCGCCCCGCTGCTGAAGGGCCTCTTTGACAGTCAAGCAGGAGAGGATGTGGGCCTCTCCCGCCTTCCTTTCCTCGGCCAGCGGCGGGCAAAGGCTGCGGTAGGAAAACTCCCGCTGCGCCGGGATCCTTTGTCTCTCTTTGAAGAGGGAGGAAGGGGCCAGACAGGAAGACCCCCCACTCTTTCCTTCCTTCCTTCCTTCCGTCCCACTGGCGGCGTCTTTGGGTGGCTTTCGGGTCGCCTTGTCAATCACCGCTGCCCAGAAGCCACAGGGTTGCCCCGCGCTCCCGCAGACACCCATCAGATTGGAAAGTCATTATTTACTTACTCGGCCATGCCGGTTTGGGTTCAGGCAGCTGCTCCTGCTGCCGCCGGGACTTCGCTGCCGCCTTTTGGCCGCTCATGGAGCGCTAGCGAGCACGATGGCCGCGCCTCCCGCCTTCTCCGCCCGCCGGCTCCCTATACTGCAGTCCATATTTCTGCTGTTCGCCTGTGCACTCCGCGCTAAGGTAAGGGGCCAGAGGCGACGAATATGGGGCAAGCCGTGGCGGTGGCCGACTTTCAGCCGCCGCTGCATTTTGGGGGGATTTTGTGCGCCCTTCCCCAAGGATTCTTGAAAGGCAGTTTTGCGATGTGCTCCCGCCGCGACTACCCCTAGCTGGGCTTGTTCGCTTGCAAGTAGATGCATTCGGCCGTAGCCACCGGTACCCCCATTTCGGAAAAGTAATGCCCCCGAATAATCTGTTCTCATGGCTGTCCCAGGCGCGAATCTTGGCTCCAAATTGACCTCTTTTCTAGGGCGTTTTCCCGCCCCGTTCCTTTTAAAATTTTGTAATCAGTGCTGAGCAAGGAGACAAACGCGTGAAACTACGACGCTGGTTTAGCCTGCCCTGCCCTGCCCTCTTGAAACTTCCCGCGGCGTCTGCTTTATATCATTCAGGCTGGGGTTTTATTTTATTTTTTTGCTTCCGAAACACTTTATTTTTGCTCATTGCAGCTAGTACTTATTTACAACTCATGGCATTGTCACTAGTGGCTTTAAAAGCGTCTCTGGTCGACTCGAATTGGGGCAGAAAATGGACAGGCGTAGGTGATTTGTGGTTTATCAAGTACAGGATTGAATCACCGAAACCCTGTCCTACATGAAAATTCAGAATTTGGTGGGTTTTTTTTTTTAATTATTGAATCTTAAATCTTACTTGGGTGTTATACTAACACTCAACTCAAGGTACCTTGCAGCAATAAAAATAGGAATAAGGAAACAAAATTTCCTTATTTATCAAAATTAATTCGGTTAAAATCAAAATCAAAATTAATTAAAATAATTAAGAAGTTAAAGCTTGCCAAAGAGATGCATTTTAACCACCTTCCTAAATAATGGGACAGCAGGAGCCAAGCTCCTTTCTTTAGGAAGTGCATTGTATAGCTTGGACATATTCAACAGAAGACCCTTGCCCAAGTCCCTGATTGTCCATCTTTTGACAGGAGGGGCATTTTCAAAGGAACTCTTCTGCTTGTATCAGGAACTGGCTAGATTCATGTTTGAACAGGCAGTCCAGCAAATAAACCGTATCCCTACTTAGGATTTTGAAGATCAAAAAGACACCTTAGGTTGTGCCAATAGCTCTGACAGCCAGTGAAAATGTTTTTACGGTAGTACAGGCATCATATGATCCCAGAGCCATGTAGTAATCAATAATTTGGCCCCTGCACCTTGTACCTTCTGGATATTTTTCACAAGTAGCCTCACATAAAGGGCATTACATATCAAGATGAGTTGTAACCAAGCTGTTCTGTCAAGTAGCTCAGGAAAAGTACTCCAGTGGCCCACTAGCTGTAGTTGTGCATATTTGTTCTTCACCAAAGCCACTTTGCCAATCCAATGACAGTGGTGGTCAAAGAGTATTCTGATTCCCAAGGAAAATAAACTTTACCTTAACCAAGTCCAGTTTTCTTTTTATTAATAGCACTTCTGTCTTGTCTGGATATTATTTCAGCTTATTTTTCCTCATTCAGGTTATTATCAAAATTAAGCATTTATCAATCATGTTGATTGTTTCCTTGAAATTTATTTTATTTTATTTTATTTATTAAATTTGTTAGCTGCCCATCTCACTGCAAGGCATTAAATTAAAAGATAGGGAGCGATAGAACTGGCTGTCATCATCTTGCTGATGGCATCCCATTCCAGAACTTTGGTGATTTCATGTAAATCTTTAAAAGTTTCAGAAGCAAAATAGAAAATCATATTTGGGTGTCGAACACGAGATGCCCAAAATACCTTCTGAATATATGTTTCAATGTCCAGTGACTAGCAGGATATTTGCACCTGAACATTCCTATTCTTCTCCTGGATATAGTACCTTTTATAGAAAGAAGAACATTTCACATGTGGGGATGATCAAGGTATAATAGGAATGAATTTGCTGTACCTATTTCTACAGCATCTAAACTTTCAGGACATGGGTCAGAGAAGTGGCTTATCCTGACTCCTGTAACCTTCTGTGCCATTTTAAAGAATGTTGAGATGCACTTTTCTAAGTATGTTGCACACCATTGGGAAACAAAATTCTATGGAAATAAGGGTGTGTCATGCACAAGCCCAGTTCATGCATCTTAACTGCTTTCTCTTTCATGTATCATGTTTACAATTGGTAATGTCCAAATGTAGTCAGTTATAATAATTTAGCTAAATATGTTAAAAGATTTTGCTTGTGGAAAAATCAACTATATGTTGTTTATTTAAGAAGAATAGGTCTTTCCTCTGTTTTCTTTCTTCTTAGCTTTTGGATTGCTTATCCTCAGAACATTTTTAAGAAGAACTGCCAGACTTTCCTTATTCCATTTTAGATTAGCCTTTTGTGAGACATGCAAAGACATATCTTCTGACCTGACCAAACTGAAGTTCCAATTAGAGTCCTGTGCTCTTCTTGTCTCCCCACAGTTTTAAAAAGTTCTCCATCACACCCTTTCATTATTACAGAACACCCATTGAGAATCCAGGCCATCAAGCGCTACCTCTGCCATTAGATGAAGGAGGAAACCCCTCCCCATTTTAGTCCACTTGCTTTAGCTGCCCTAGATTTCATGGATCACTAAACCCATTGTAGCCCTATTTTTCAGAAACCCCACAGAAAACCCTCCTCCAATCTTTGAATAAGAAAGAGTCACATCTTTTTCTATCTGGGATGGGGAGCACTGCTGCTCCTTTCAAATGCATCTCAGTGATTTTCTTATGCAAGAACCCCAAACCTCTACTAGCTGGAAAGATGTTCTAGCTCTTTATGTTCAAAATAGATGCACACTTGTCATTAGGTAAGTTTTCCTTTCCTCATCACCTTGCCTCCTTCAAATGCTCGCACTGATACATAAGCATTAATTTTCCTGAAATTCCAGAAAACAGAAGCAGCATGCAGTGATAATGACATCATCATCTCTCATGGATAGAAATGTAATCAGGATGTATTATGCCACTTCTTTGTATTGCTGTAGCAACTACCGATACTAACATTCCAGGAGATATAGCAGCTCCTCTGCATTTTCTACTCCTTTCCACACTCACTGCCACTCTCTGGAAGATTCAAAACAGTGACTCATACAGATCTGCAGCAGACAGTCTTTCATGTGCTGGAATTCATAGCTTACAGTATCTGTGCCCTATGTGATAGATAATTTTGTCAAGAACTGATTGCAGAGGCTTAAATGAAGCCTATTTTATTTCTCTATAGCAGTGTTGGCAAACCTTTTCAGCACCAAGGGCCGAAACGGGAGCACATGCATGTGTGCTGGAAACCAGAAGATCAGCTGCCCGGTGTGCATGCACATGTCGGGAAGATGATCTTCCGGTTTCCGGAGCACGCATGCGCACCAGTTGGTTTTTGTGCGCGCATGTGTGCCAGCAACTGGTAGACCAGATGGCTGGTGTACATGCACGTGCCGGAAACCGGAAGAGCAGCTGCCTGGCATGTGCATGTGCACCGGGTGGTTGCTTTTCTGGTGCTCCCGCATGCATGAAGACCAACTGGCCAGCGTGCCGGAACCCAGAAGACCAACGGGTGACGGATTGCATGCCCGGAGAGATGGCTCTGCATGCCACTTCTGGCATGCATGCCATAGGTTCGCCATCACAGCTCTGTAGCATCTCAATCAATTCTGTTTTCTGTGTATTATTCACATATATATCTAACCATCCAGAGCAATGCTAGAAAATGGTATTATGGCTGCAGGTGATGATATAAGAGAAATTCAGATAGTCCTAGCTAAAAGACAGTAATTGGGACTAGAAGTTCTATCACTAAGCATGATGTCATATAACTGCATTGCTCAGTGGCAGCAGTTCCATTAGTCCCCAGTTATTAAATGAATCACTGTGGGTCATTAAGTGAGGACCTCACATAATCAGACCTTCCCACTTCTTGCCGGCTTCCCCATTGATTTAGTGGAAAGCCAGCAGGGACCATGCAACACAGTGACAGTCAGAAATTCAGATTGGTTGCTGAGCACCCGAAGTACAATCATGTTACTGCAAAGCACTGCAATGATCAAAACTTCAAAGACTGGTAATAAGTACCACTCATTCAGTGCTATTGTAGCTTTGAATAGTTGCTGCACATCTTTTGTTTACCAAGGACCACTTATACTCACAAGACTATCTGTTGCCACCTTTGGCAATCCTCCCAACCAAGCAAAGTGATGGGCAAGGGGACACTGGCTCATGCTACTAGGAATTTTTGGGGTGTAGAGGAAATCTCACTCAAAGCCCCATAAAATTGATGGGTCAACCTAATGGCATGAATTAATCCAGTGTATTGGAGGTTCCTAAGCCCTGTTCCTCAGTAGTAAAGAGATGCGAGTTAAGATGTTTAAAAATGAAAAAAGCCAAAATAAAAAAAAACCCCATGAGTTTGAGATAAAGGTTTTAAAGTAAATACTATGGAGGAAGGAGAGAGAGTCCAAAAAATAACTTATCAGTCGCAAGTACTGGGCCTGGGAAGCATATTCAGGACATGGAGGCATCTAATAATAAACAAATATATATACAGGAAAGTACAAGTTATATGTTTCATACTTTATTTCAGTCTGCAGATAATATACATATATCCAATAGTCTACATCAGAAGAACCAAAACATTGTCATACAGCAAAATATGAATCTAGGAATAGCTTGTGAGGTTAGAAAAATGGAGATACTGGGAATAATTCTGGAGTTCTTAAGGTAACCTTTTCCTGTTTGTGTCAGGACAGTAGTGAGGCAGCAGAAGAAGCTGGTACCTGGAATGAAGAGGTCACCAAATGGTGGGGAGAATGGAGCTCCTGGTCTACATGTTCCCGCACCTGTGGAGGAGGTGTAATGTCAAGAGAGAGGCACTGCTTATGGCAGCGGTAAGTAGTTGACCAAGACCACTTGACAAGGACCTTTAGTTGGATAAGCCAATTTTACCATCACAGTACATTTGGCATTTAAAAAAAACCCATTGAGATATGACAGCAATTCACTAAATCACTTTTTCTCTGTGTGGCTCTACAGTATTTTGGTAACTTTCTCTTCATAGATAATTTTCATAATCCTCACTGTTTTTTTCTTTATTTTCTTGAAATTCACCACTAACAACCTGAGTTGATTCCCTGATTAAAGTGCAGGGAAGGTACAGTTTGTATACGGTAATGATAGATTTCTTTCTGAGGAATCCTATACTCCTATCCTTAGCCCAGTTGCTCAAATGTTCATCTAGCTAACCATGCTGAACTTCAACCTGCACTCAAGAGTTGAATAAACTCTAGGGAGGCACCTCTTTTAACCTGCTGCTCCAGATCCCTGGATGCTAATGAGAACCAGCATTGGAGACTTCTCTCGACTATGCTTATCCACATTTCTTCTTCCTATTCTACATAAACGTACTTCTCAGTGGTGAAACCATTCCTCTTTCCTGTTGTCAAAATTGTATGAGTTTATGTGTGTCCTTTTATGTGGCGTGGCTCCATAACTGAGGTCTGGATATGCTGAGGGTCTTCCTGGAAATAATCCTGATTCTCAATGTAGTTAGAAATAAGCTTTACTTTTGGCAAGGCTCTTCTTTTAAGAACCAACTAGAAGGATCATCTGCAACCTACAGTTTGTCTCCAACTTAAAAAAAATGTCTATGTTGTGGCAAAACAGGTCATAAAATCAGATGTGACTCACTTAACAATGGAAATTCTGGTACCAGCTGTGATTGTAAGTCAAGGACTACCTACATTAACTAAATTAAGGGCAAGAATCTGTACTCCAGTCCCACTAAAAGAAGGAGCCACGTTTCTTCCTAACTTGTTGAAGTTCTACCATCATGTTATTCGGGCTTAGCAAACAGCTTCCTTACTTTAGGATCAAAGTTAGGCAGGGAAGTAAGCTTCTTTGACAGCACTCCAACTTGTTCTGCTATGTAGAATTTGATATTGTGATAAAGTTAAGCTTGGACATGCTTAAAGTCCAATCCTATATTTTGTTTCCTGGGAGTAAGTTCTATTTATCTTTGAGTTGACTTTATTTCACTGTTAGCTCTGGGAAAAAAAAGTGATGTTATTCAGCTTTGGAAGTCTGAAATTCAGAAGTGCTAGAGTAGAATATTAGTTAAGCCTAAGGAAATCACAGGGGGTTTTTTTGTTTGTTTTTTAAATTTGATTTATATGTTAACTATTTGGAGATATTCTGAATATTTTTCTGGATGCAATAGTTTTCAGTGCAGACTTCTTCCTCATATTTAAGATAAAGAAAAAAAATGCAGCATAGAAGGAAATAGCAAAAGTTATTATGGATGTCTTATGGCATAACCTAAATGAATCTTTGGTGGTTCTTTAAAAAGTAGATGGTGTTGGATCTAGTTAGCAAAACTGTGTTGGATTTGAAGAAGCAATGTGATCTGGAGTGTGCATGGGATCTGTACTTGCCTTGTTAAAAAACATTTTAAAGCAAGTGTCTCCTTTTTTTTTTTTTAATTTGATTTATATGCCGCCCTTCTCCGGAGACTCAGGGCGGCTTACAGTGCGTTAAGCAATAGCATTCATACTTTTGTATATTTTATACAAAGTCAGCTTATTGCCCCCACAAACTGGGTCCTCAATTTACCTACCTTAGAAAGGATGGAAGGCTGAGTCAACCTTGAGCCTGGCAAGATTCAAACTTACTTTAATTGCAGACAGCTGGTGTTAAATGACAGTGCTTTAGTCTGCAGAGCTATCCAGGCTCCTGTTCCGGATTGCAAAGGAGCTGTAATGACCAACTGTGTCATCCCAAGAAAAAAAACATGGCTACTTTAATGCAGTGTATGTACTAATAAATTCTTCAAACTTTAAATTCTATTTTCCCATTAAAATATGAAACTTTGCACAGCCATACCACAGTTCAGCCATACTGAACTTGGATAGAAGACCAGACTTATAGACTAGACTGGGAAACTGAAAAATCATAGCACATTACTACCATATATATGAAACTCAGTTTCAGAAAGACTTTTCAAATGGTATTTCATACTCTAAATCAGAACCTCTCTGAAGTCAACGTTTTAAGTTCTTTTGAAGAAGGATTCTCTTTTATTGCAGGCTACACGTATCTCAGGGAACAAATAGTAGCATGTGCCTAGGTCAGTCGAAACGCTATCAGTTATGCCAACAGCAGGTAAGCTAATCTTTTATAAATGCTATATTTGATCTTCAAAAATGAATTTGATTCTTTGTGTGCTGCAGAGCCCAACTAGCAGTTAAACAAGTATGGAGGCAAATGGTTTTACAGCAGCAAGATTACTTTGTACACAAAAATGGAAGGACACTGATTTCCAGAATGGTAGAATGGCAAAAGTTGATGGAGTTAGCAAAGATGACTAAATTGACTACTTTGATTAAAGAAAAGAACACAGTTAATTTTAGTTCTACTTGGAAACCACTTTTGGACTTTTTGCTTGAAGTGGGAGAAAAATAAAACTTTGATTTTGGCTGATTAGATAGGTTTGGTGTTATATAAATGGCTATTTTATATTAGTATAGAAAAGTAAAAAGTTGAAGTTTCATGTTATTACCTTATTGTACTATACCAAAAAGAGTCAGAAGTCAGTGGTTTTTTTACTTTTCCCCCTTGACCCAACACTTTTCTCTCTTCCCCCTTTCCTCTCCTATTTTACCTTTATTTTCATTTTTCTTTATATTTTTGCTTTGATAAACTAATAAAATTTTGAACCATGAAGTATGGTGCCAAATGGGAAGAGGTTTTCTCAGGCATTATTTACAATTTATTGTTAACTATACCTGCAGTGCTTCCTAGCATTTCAAAATAAAAGAACAGAAAACACAGTTCCTTCAAACTACAAATGGTTATGGTTGTGTATAATTTATCTCATTCTTCATATTTCTTGATCATTGTAAGGGCATATAGACTTTCTTAAATGTTCAGTAATTCAGTATCCTCCCCCCAATCTCACACTTTTGTCCTTATTTGAGGAATAAGTAAGTGACTTAGCATAGAGAATTTGCTTGGAAGGTTTATTTTTATTCCTACCTATACCTGTCAAATTTGCCTGGTGGAATCCTCTCCACAAATTTGTTGTATTTCAAAAACCGATTGAAATACCGTAGAGGTACTGGGTAGAAAAACAACTTACAGATGCAGCTGAAGGAAATGACAGTCTCATGATGACAGATTGGAATATCCTACTACTGGTCAGCAGTTAGTTTTTTTAATAAGCTTGCTGTCCCAATGAAACGTTCTTTATCAGAAGAACATGAGCTTAGGAAAGAGAATGAGTTTAACATAATTCAGTTTTCTTCACTCCTTATGAATTGTAAATATACAATGAATGTTTATTTCAAACTCTTGTTCTGTACCACAGAAAATCCTATGCTTCCATAGCTCACTGTAGTTGGACAGGATTATAAGTATAATACCTAACTCAAACGTAGTTGCTATGAAAGGTATTGTCTAAATCTTGGGAGGAAGAATGTAGCCTACTATGCAGAGCCATGTGACCAAAGCCCAATTACTCAAGGTCCTTCTGAAAAACAAAAGATAGGAGATCTTTATGGATGCTCCAGTGGAGTGTTCACAAAATTAGTTTTGTTCTGGAGCCACACGCTTTTCCATTACACCGCATATCTGTTTCAGAGAAATCATTTCTCTTCAGGTATTATAAATTCTCTTTAATGAATAAAATTTGAAAAGGCATGTCCGTCCCAGCTTTTAGATGCTAACAAGGTAACAGGGTTGCATGTCCTATTAAGAATCCTCAAGAGAGGTACATTAAAACACACAGGTTGCAGATAAAAACCTCTTTGTGAATCATTAGAAGAGCCATGCCCTTTTGATATTGCTCCTTCGGTAGTAGTCTCCACGTATATGTTTTTTCACCACTCATTTATTTATGTGACGTCTTTGTTTCTGGTAGAAATTAAAACCCCACTTACAGTAATATAATAAGTGGAAAGAAGGGAAACAAAGGACTGATGAAGAGACTCATACACGCTGTTTACTTTCAAACAATTTTTTTGGTTGTTAATGATGTGGGTGGCCTTTGACCTCTTTTTGTCCTAAACTTTTACATTTCTCTGAAAACTTCAAAATCTCCATACAATTAAATAATATCATTCGGATTGTTCACTCCATTATTTTTTAACCTTTTCCAGCTGGCTAAAGAATTCTGGGAGTTGTAGTCCACGGATCTTAAATGCTAAGGTTGGAAAACACTGGTTCAGGTTCTATTTGGAAATAATTCCATGTCAATCTGGTATAGAGAGGCAATGGAACAAGCACCAGATATATGTTTCTTTTCTCCCCAGCTTTGCCCTGCCAACACAGCCAGTTTCAAGCAACATCAGTGTGCCAGTTTCAATGCCAAGGCCTTTGGGAAACACTATTATCATTGGATGCCACTCTACCCAGGTTTGCCTTTGCTAAATTACTAAGCAGAAGCTATAGATCAAAAGACAAGGAGGTAAGAGGGTTTGCAAGAATGTGTGGAAGTTGAAGACAGCAAATATTTATTCCCAGAAAACAAGAAAATATCCCCATTTTAAATAGCAAGATCCATTGTAGCATAAGCTTTTATTGACTAAATCATACTGAGATATAGCAAGCATTATATTTAGTGTGCAGATAACATAGATATAGAGAAAAAAGATACGGTAAATGATGTGGGAATAAAGCTACTTATTTCTTATTCCTGTTTCCTAAAAATAGGAAAAGGTTTAATTTACAACAGTTATATCTGACAATATTATTTTTCTATCTCAATTATTTTAATTTAGTATTGTATACTAGCCTTCTTCAATCTGGAGACACTCCAGATGTCTGAATTTTAAGTACTAAAATTCTCAATCATGACAGTGTGGTTGAGGGATTCCAAGAAGTCCCAAATCAAGGAGACATCTGGATTGGGGATGACAGCACTGTATTTGATTGAGAATTCTCGAGCTAGGAAGATAAATGTGTTTATCGTTAACAGTAACTGCTGTTAAAATTAATTTTCATGCGGTCAAAAGTAAATGACCTGATGCTAGTTCTGCCACTATGCAGACAAACAAACAAACAAAAAGAGATGGAAACAATATTTCCCACTCAAAAGAGAATTTATTCTAGCTCTTTACAAAGAGCTGGCAAGAGAAAGAACCCCAAGAAAAGTGAACATTGATAAATAGAGCTTGCATTTATTATACCACAATCACTGGAGTGATTAAAAGGGCTTCTTAGGTTTGCTGCAGTAACATCTGCTTGCCTCAATGGCTGAATTCTTGTGTGCTTATTTAATTGACTTTATTTTAGCCTATTCAGAAGAAGCTTGACAGTTGCTGCTATAGATGAAGGAGGGCCATGGAATTGAGAGCTATAAGGAAGCCATAGACCTTAAGAGCACCAAGTTTCCTTCAAATAGGAAGGGGCAACTCTCTGGTCATTTGCTCCCACCCCCAATCATTTTGTTACTGAAATTCAGTAGCCAGATGGCCAATTTTCAGCAGCATAGGTTTTCTATGATCTGATTCCCATTAAGAGTGAAAATAGGAGCAAGTTTCATCTGAAAGGCAAATTTATCATTTCATTTTTAAGCCCTTCCCCAAAACAGTCTGAAATGTTATACAGGTACTCCTCGACTTACAACAGTTTGTTTAGTGACTGTTCAAAGTTACAATGGCACAGAAAAATGTAACTTATGACAATTTTTCACTGTTATGATCATTGCAGCATCCCCGTGGTCAGAATTCAGAAGCTTGACAGTTCATATTTATGACGATTGTAGTGTCCCAAGGTCATGTGGTCCTTTTATGACCTTCTGACAAAATCAATGGGGAAATCAGATCCACTTAACAACCGGGTTACTAACTTATCAACTGCAGTGATTCACTTAATAACTGTGGCAAGAAAAGTTATAAAATGGGGCACAGCTCTCTTAATACTTAACAACAGAAATTTTGAGCTCAATTGTGGTCGTACATCAAGGACTACTTATAATTGATCTTTGGCCATTTTACTGGAAAACTTTGGTGACCTAATTTTAAACGATATTTTAGGTTTTTAGAAAGATTATTAAATATGGAAATAGAAGATGTTTGTTTCCAGCTCACTCTTATATACACCAAAGAGTAAAAGAAATGAGACTGGGGGTTCATTCTCTGAGCTTGTAGGTTGGTTTCTGAACATTTTGTTACCACGCTACGTAATATCTTTAGCAGACTTTAAGGGGTGTCAGTGTCATTGTTCCTCTATTTATAAGGGCTTCATGTGGTCAGTAGGTCTTGTGATGGGGAGGTCACATCAGGTGAGGTTCTTATGATGGGTCAAGTGTGGGTTGCATCAATTGAGAGTCTTGTGATGGGTCAGGTGTGGGTCATGTCAGGTGAGGGTCTTGTGATGGGGAGGACATGCCAGGTGGGGGTCATTGGGAAGTGAAGTGCTGGTTGGGGAGTTGTGTGGGTTGGTCGAGGATAGGTGCTGAAAAGAAATCTAAAGAAAATTGGTAATCCCCATCCAATGATATCACATATCGTTGCTGTGTGTTTAAAGTAGTAATTTTAGTCAGATTCTAGTTTATGTTGGAAGATAAATACAATGTATATGCTTCTACTCAGCAAGAGATCTCAGGTAAGATAAAAAAAAATAGCAATGATTTTTTAGAATTATTTAATTCTGAATTGGAAAAATGTGTGACTCATTAGATGTTGCTGAATACCCCAAAGGTACTTTTCAAAAAACAACTGGACTTAGTTTGTTGTTTTTTTCCTTGAAAAACATTTTGCTTCTTATCCAAGAAGCTTCTTCAGTTCTGGCTGAATTGTGGGGAATGGAAGGATTTATATTCTTAGCAGTTATCTAGTCATTAATACTTTGAAGGTTTGTTGTTAGCTCTCTGAGAGTTGAAGGTTTATCTGTACTCTCAGAGTCACCTGAATCAGAGTGCAAATGGATGTGGAAGCTTCTTGGTACTGCTGAAAGGACTGTGTTCAGTGGTGGGATTCAGCCAATTCGCACCACTTCGGGAGAACCGGTTGTTAACTTTCTGAGCAGTTTGGCAAACTGGTTGTTGGAAGAAATCATTAGGGCAGAGAACCGGTTGTTAAATTACTTGAATCCCACCACTGACTGTGTTGTAGACAGGGGATAGGTGATGTCATATCCCCACCCCTCATTGTTGGGAGAGGTCTTTTCATTTTTAATATAAATAGCCTCTTTGATCCCTTTTCAAACCAGTGGTCCTCTCTGTTCAGAATGTGGATTTTGCTACCTTCAAAAGAGTGACCTTTGTCTTTCAAATGCCAATGGCCTTCTGAGTCTTGTCCTGGTTGGTTTGTTCTCTTGGTGAACATATGGTGTTGTGCCATGTGTTTGTGAAGTGGTTGTTTTATTTCTTTAAACAGGCCATTTATTTTAAAACTTAACAGCCCTCTCTCAACAGAGGGGGAGGGATACAATACCACCTATATCCTGTCTATAACACAATAATTTCACAGGACCAAGAAGGTTCCACACTCATTTACGAGACTGCCTTCTGCCACCAATAGCCTCCCACCGGCCAGTACGCTGGCCTCCTCAGGGTGCCGTCCGCCAGACAATGTCGGCTGGCGACCCCCAGGGGGAGTGCCTTCTCTGTGGTGGCGCCCACCCTCTGGAACAACCTCCCCCCAGAGATACGTACAATAACAGACCTCCGGATTTTTTGTCGGGCTCTGAAAACCTATTTATTTCAACTAGCTGGGCTGGCTTGAGTTAAATTTTAAATTGATTTTAAATTGGGTTGTTTTAATTTACGGCCAAAATATCTAATTATTTTAAACTGCTTTTAAATTTTGTATGTTCTGTTTTTTACTTTGGCTGTTCACCGCCCTGAGTCCTATTGGAGAAGGGCGGTATAGAAATGGAAACAAACGAACAAACAAACAAACAAACAAACAAACAAATAAATAAATAAATAAATTTGCACTCTAATTCAGGAGACTGAGAGTACAGATAAACCCACAAGGGGCCTCAATGACTTTCAGAAAGCTAACAACCAGATGACAGCTAAGAATATAAATCTTTCCCTTCCTCACCATTCAGCCAGAACTGAAGAAGCTTCTTGGATGAGAAGTGAAACATTTTTCGTGGAAAAAAACTAAGTCCAGTTGCCTTTTGAAAAGTCCCATCCATGACTGGATGATTGAGAATCTCCATGGACATGTTGCTGAATAACAACTCCTAGAAGCCACAATAAGAATAGACAATGATGATGATTGCTAGGAAGTTTCAAAATTTCCATTCTTTAATTAGTTTTAACATCTTGTAAGTAAGTCTCTTGACCCAAATTTGTACACCCTCCCTGTTTCCTTTTCTACTGTGCTTTTCTACAGATGATTACACCAGCATCTCTAACAAGCCCTGTGATCTCCAATGCACTTCAAGGAATGGAGAGAGACAACTCATGGCACAAGCCCAGGATGGCACATCGTGCAAGGATAGGGCTTACCAAGGAGTCTGTATCAGTGGGAAGTGTGAGGTACAACTTTGATCAAAGGAGCTGCTCTCTAGATTCATGTATGATCCAAAGGAATATTTTCTCAGCCGCCTACTGTGGTAGGATGACTCTTAGCTTTGGGATGTATGAGCTCAGCTGGCCAGATCTATTGGCTAGGACTGGGACATAATAAGAATACACAGGGACAGTCTGCTGGAACATACCAAAGGCCTCCTATTTTAACATTCTATTTCAAGCTAGAGGCCTTAGGTTTAGGCTTAGGGAAATCAAGAAAGGTAATATAGAGTTCCCTAACCTCCCAGTAGGCTGGTGTTGAGATGTAACTTCCGTTTCACTTTTAAGGCATCTATTTTCGCATTAGTGTGCCCAATTTACATCATATCAATAGTTTTATTTGTCTGATGATGCTTTCATCTAGTCCAATAAATCACTGAATTCTATTCTGATCAGAGAGGATGTTTCTCAATCTGTGCATAATTTTATAGTTTTTGTGCCATTTTAAAAATCTCTAAATGAAGGAAGATTAAATTTTCAAGGTCTGTTTCATGAAATGTATGTGCAACTGAAGTGAGAGAAGAAGCGCTATGGAGCATTGCGTTGTGCTAAAACCACACTCCAAAATGTAATGGTGAGAATCTAAATTTTGAGCAAGGGAGATGGAACAGAGAAAAGAACCAAGCTTTAAAAAATAGATATAAGAAATAGAGCTATACACTTCAGTTAAGGGGACAAAAACAAAGAGCTTGATCTATTAGTAAGATTTCAAACTGGCCTTTCCTTTTTTTCCTAGCCAATAGGGTGTGATGGCAGCCTCTATTCTTCCCAGGTGATGGACCGATGCCGGGTATGTGGAGGAGACGGAAGCACTTGCTACCGAGTCTCAGGCAGTTTCCGAAAGGGGATCTCACAGTTAGGTACACTTTGCTAACAGCACTGAGCTATTTTGTATTATGCTTTGTGACCCTTTTGTTTCTGGTTAGACAACTGAATCAGTTTGGTGTAGTGGTGAAGGTGTTTGCTTAGGAACCAGGAAATGGTGAGTTCTAGTCCTGCCTTAGGCATGAAAACTGGTTTGGTGACTTTAGGCCAGTCACTTTCAGTCCAACCTACCTCACAGGGTTGTTGTGGGAAAAATAGGAGGAGAAAGGAATATTAGATACGTTTGCCATCTTGAGTTGTTTATAAAAATAATAAAGTCAGAATGAAAAACTAGTAAATAAATAAATTTAGCCTGAGGCTAAAGAAAGAAAAAACTAAAAATATTGCTTAATACCAAAGACTTCTGGAGGATATTGACCCCATCTGATGCCTTTACTTTGGAGTCTGAGACTGAATTGGGCATCTTTTTAGAGCGGAATAATAACATGCAGTACATTACCATAGCCACATGATATGGCACTGTTGAATTCCATTTGCATATTTATTCTTTCATAATGCGCCTAAAACCTATCAGAGGCAAAAGCATATGGAATAGAAACTTCCAGTGAAAAAGCAGGCAATAGAGAAAAGTTCAGTGTCCCTATTCTTTCACGAAGAATAGCTAATGTCATTTTGTAATGGGGAACAGTTCAGATAAATAACTTTCTAAATATTTCTGAACAACAATTTCTGCCGTTTCATTGTCATTAGCCATAAATAATGAAGTTACAGGGAGCTGTGGCTCAACACTCTTGGGAGGCCTGAAACTCTCCATGTTATAAATACTTTTGGTTGAGGAAGTCCAGCTCTAATTAAGATTATATTGTTCATGCAAGTATCTTTATTCTGCATTTTTAAAAGCAAGTAATGAATTACTGGCAGTTGAATGAGGGATTATGAAATAAAATGTAAGACAGAATGAATTGAAAAAGATAAATAGAGGCCAGAAAGATGGATCAGAAAGCATTGCATACATTTGAAGCTGTACAGTATTGTTGCAGTCCCAAGATCTTCCATGTGTTTCTTTCTAAGGAGAAAGAAAAATGACAAATGTGAAAATGGAGAATCTATATATTTTGCGGGAGATATCAGGCTCTGCACAAAATATTCCACATGTAGAATCACCGATACTTGATAACCTTGCAACAGTTCTTTTAGAGAGCTGAAAAGAGCTGCTTTTCAGAATAAGATGTGTGGCATATAAGTTTAATAAATAAATATTTTTTTCCTTTGGTGAAGAAAGAGAGCAACTAGTGCTCTTGATTGAGTCAAGTAACAACCTCAAAAACTCTGGTTCTCCCAAACATCATCAAAAGTAAAACCTTTTATCTAATATGTCTTATGTTTTAAATGGACAGAAAGCCCCTCACTATTATATCAGTCCACAAATACCCAGTGTTTCATTATATCATTATTGTTCTCCCAATGGCTTTGATTTAGATCATGTTCTGCCTTGACTGATCAGGCTTGGCTGTGTTCTTCAAAGCAGCCTTAATGACTACTATACCTGTGGAAAAGTAGCAATGACTGCCCAGTTCCTGATCTTTATACTTCAAGCTGTCATATAATTGGAAGAACAGAGCTGTGTTTAGCATGTGTCCTGATTCCAGAGATGAAAGAAAATGCAACTATCGAGCCATTTGATTACCGTAAATGGAGAGGCGAGCTAGTTGTCCTTCTTCACCCAGGCAGTCCAGTCCTTGGAAGTCTTGTGGATTGAGCTGTCCCTCAATTAGTAGGATTTTCTTGAGGGAGAAAGTGCATGCTAATGTGCATCGTCATCAGGCATTCACACAGAGCAGAGGTGGGGAATGATGGCCATTTTTTGACTTGTGGACTTCAACTTCCAGAATTCTGGCTCAGGAACCTGCTGGTTCAGGAATTCTGGGAGTTGAAGTCCATAAGACATAAAGGAGCCATCGTTCCTCACCTCCGACAGGGAAGTGTCAGTCTGGTGTAGAGGGAGGGTTGCAACTCCATCAACACATGGGAGCTACAAGGGTTCCAGTTTACCTTCTGATAAATCTCCAGCTACAGAGAGGAGATTTTGTAGTAGCATGAAGTAACATATCAAAATAATCTCTTGGCATGTATTTTTCTGATCAAATCTAACATAATGATAACAGCATCATCTTGTTTTTTTAAAACAAGAATTGAAACTGTGCTTAATTAAAAGCTCTTATGCATTGTATATTTTTTAGGTATATAAAATGTTTTGAATAAAACAAGCCTGTTTATCATAAATAGACTTGATACCCTCCAGATACATTAAAACTGTAATTCCCCAAAGGCCAGGCTCTATAAGAATGCAGAGAATCTCATTCCCAGTACATCTGGAGATAAACTGAAGAGATTATCTGTAACTCTCTGCCGAGTAGCCCAGACATTCTCCACATTTTCAGTGAGTTAGCTACTAAGGCAAAACAGAAAGAACAAAACTGCTTTATAGAAAAAGATCTGTTCATCTGATTTTAGTTGTTCTGACTTTTCTATATTTCCCATTTCCCAGGATACGTATTTATCACCAACATTCCTGCTGGTGCTACAGATATACTCATTATTGAACGAAGGAAGACAGAAAACATCCTGGGTAAGCAATCTATATCAATATTAGACTGATTAACCTATAGAAACTATTAACCTATAGAAAATCTGGGCAAGCAATGAAATAGCAATGTTGTTCTAGTGCCAAGTTATCTGACAGATCAAAAAAGAGTATGCTTAGGGGACTTCATATTTTATTTATGTACTTATTTAATGTATGTAGCTTCCAATTGTATGCAATGTAACAATGAGGTGAAATGTTCTTTTAGTGCCAAGTTACCTATCAAAAAATACCTGCAACATACCTTCAGTTGCTCATAAACAACAGTAAAACCAAGAAAACCAAGAAAAAACAACTCCCAGTCCCCCCAACTACACCCCCATACATCTATAACTAAGTTTTCTGAGCTTCAATCAGACATTGGATACTCAATGGTCCTGGAAAAAGCCAGGTCTTTGAGGTTTTTTGGAAGGGTAGGACAGTTCGGGGCCTGTTGAATCTCAGAGGGAACTAAAAATGGCAAGGAGAAGGCACACTTCCTATGTCCCGCTGGATAGCAACATTTAAGCGAAAGAACCTGGATTGTTCCCACTATATCAAGCATAGCAGAATGGGCAGAGTTTTGGAGAGGCTCTGTGCATTCTGCCTTTAAAGGTAATAACCACCTTGAATCACATCTAGAAAGAAATTGAAAGCTCCTGCGGTGGTATAACAAATGTCAAGTAAGAGATACTCCAAGTTCCGCTTCATTCCAGACCTGTTGTAATTTCTTCAAGGACAGCCCCGTGGAGAGCGGGTTGCAGTAATCTTAATGTATGTGCATGTCTCTTAAAACAGCATTTCTCAGACTCAGCAACGTTAAGATATGTGGGCTTCAACTCCCGAAATGCCCGGGATAGCATAAAGTTCAAACATCTTAAAAGTTGTTAGATGTGAAAAACGCTGCCTTGAAGGATTTTCAGACAGTTACAATAAGTTAAATTGATCAACTCAAAGTGCATAAATATAACTCTCCAATCTTCAAAAGTATAACAGAGGATTAAAGCAATGCAATTATAGATGTTTTTATGGACAAGTTTTCACTTCATAAATAAACTGCTTTTGAATGTGACTTGACTACATTTTTATTCAAGATAGCATCTTTTTTTCAAACTCCTGTAGTCTGTATCAGTTTTTTACATCCCAAAGCTAACCTAGACATGTGATATTTCTTAATGAATATTTATGGAGGAAAGGTGAAGGAGATATATACAACTAGGATACCATTAGATGGTATACTGACTCTGGACTTCCAAAATGTGTAGCCCATGTGGGACTATCAAATGTTGGTCAGATATACTTAGCAACATTTTAGCAATAACTATGTATAGCAATAACTACATATGTCCCAGCAGTTTGGCAGTTCAAATCTCACCAGCTCAAGGTTGACTCAGCATTCCATCATTCCGAGGTGGGTAAAATGAGGATCCAGATTGTTGGAGGCAATATGCTGACTCTGTAAACTGCTTAAAGAGGGCTGTAAAGCACTATGAAGCAGTTTATAAGTCTAAGTGCTTTTGCTATTAATACAGAGAGTAATTCGGAAGTAACATACATTCCATATACATAGAAAATTTTGAGTGCAGCTTCCAACATCTGGCAATACTTTTGCTTGATACATTGGCAGACTTTATATTTATTGGCCTGGCACCAACTTGCAAGACTGCAGAACTATGTAGGTCCTTTTTCTTCTTCTGAGGTGGGCATTCCCTTTGTCTAGTTCCTTGTGCTTTTACTTGGAGAATTTGCTGGCAGTGAGAACCATTACATTGTGCAAGCTATTGTGGTCTTCTCTTGAAATGCCACTAATGGATTACACTACATCCACATGCTCCAATCTCTATGAGTCCATTTCTTCATAGTTGTAAATATCACGGAGAAGAGGTCAGGATATAAACCCCAATATGCACCTTAAAGAAGAGTGCTCTTGAGATCAACAAATAGGCTAAGAATCATTGTGGAACTACTAGAACTTAGATGTAAACATCTCAATGACCACTAGGTAGCAGGGAGTGGTAATAAACTCATTGTTTTTGCTGGCATCTAGTGGTTTTTGCAAAAGAGATGTGATCGCTCAGTGGCTAAGACAATGAGCTTGTCGATCAGAAGGTTGGCAGTTCAGTGATTCGAATCCCTAGCGCCGCGTAATGGAGTGAGCTCTTGTTACTTGTCCCAGTTTCTGCCAACCTAGCAGTTCAAAAGCACGTAAAAAATGCAAGTAGAAAAATAGGGACCACTTTGGTGGGAAGGTAACAGTGTTCTGTCTTCAGACAGCGCTGGCTCTTCGGCTTAGAAATGGAGATGAGCATCGCCCCTAGAGCCGGAAACTACTAGCATGCATGTACAGGGGAACCTTTACTTTTACCTTTAGTGGTTTTTGCAACTCAGATCTGTTAAACTTAAATCAGTGGAAATCCTCTTAGGATGGATTGAGTCACTTGGTTTCCAGCTATGCATATCTAAATTAATATTTGCACAATAGATATGTTTCATTCTCGTTTCATTTCTGTTTTCCTGGTAGCTCTGGCTGATGATTTGGGACATTTCTTCTTCAATGGAAACTCTGCTATTGACAATCCACAGAATTTTAGAGTGGCTGGCACCGTGTTCAAATACCGCCGTCCTTCCAATCTACATTCTGATGGTCTGGAATACATTATTGCACAAGGGCCCACTAATCAGTCTCTCAACATCATGGTAAATAAGGCAAACTACGGTCCAACTATTTCTTACTACATTTTGCGACCATCTGGCAATTAAATAGAACCAGATACCTAATCTAAAATGCAAGATCATTAAACATTTCAAAATTGAATGAACATCAGACAGGCTAAATCTGTTTTAATCTAAAATCATTTGGTTTTTAGACTACGTTTTCACATCAGTTACACCATGTCTGAGTATATTTCAACAGATCTAATAAAGAATTAGTGCCTTGTCTCTAAATTAGCATCTGCAAAGAGGGTTTTTTTCTGGATGTCAGCCTCTCTGAAGCTTAGCATGTTTATCTCCTTCAGGCTATGAGGGCTGAAAAGAGGTAACAGGGGTAACAGCCAGGGGCTAGGAGGGGAGAAAGCAAGGAACAATCATTGCACTGGAGTCCATTCACCTTGCTGCTAGTCATCCTCTTCTCTTTCCTTCTACCTTTCTCAGCCTTAGAGCCTTTTCCAGGAAATTGGGTCTTCGCATAATGTGTCTGAAATAAGATAATTCGAGCTTAGTCATTGGTTATTTTTAGGAGTTTATCATTGGCTAAACTTCCTTTTTGAGAAAATTCACTACTGCCTCCTCCCACATAGTCCCATTTGAAATCAGGTGTACGAGAATCTATACATTTTCTTCATATTTTAAAAGAACATTTTGTTCCTCCCATTTCTGCCACAATTTCTTAATTTGTACAAAAATGTATACAGTACATAACTGGAGAAAAAATATGTCAAGAAGCACAATTAAATTCTTCTCAGATACATTCAGGATAATTCATTTGTCTGTTTTAAACTACCGTGATTCTCTTACATTTAGTTTTTCCAACCAACAATAGATAGTAGGTATGTTTAAAGGGCCAATTCCTGCCCCTTTCGTGATTTAAAATTTTTCAGCGCACAAACTTTCTTTTATTTCAAACAAACTAACCTTGCTGTCTGAGGATTATAAATCTTCTACTGCATGTCATAAATGCTTTTTAGGCTCACAAGAGATTGGATCAACAGCCACCATACCGCACATCATAATTCCCTCCCCCCCCTTTTTTTTATTAGCAAAACAAGACAAGCTTTTAGTGTCATTTTTAGGCATAGAGAACAATTCAGGCAGTATTTCTTTACAGCAGCCACGAAAGTTGGACTCATTTTGCCCATTCTCTTGATTCACTACAATCTGTAAAGTAGGGGAATGTAATAATACAAATGCTTGGTTTATGCACAGCTGCCAAGAACTTTAAAGTTAACAATGTTCCACCTACAGTGTTACCTAATAGTACTGTCATTTCTAGGTTCCTACCTAGAATTAAACAAAGGGGATAATTATACTGGCTGCCTGGCATTCTCTCTCAGACTGGCAAGACCTGAACCATTTCTCCACGTTGTTTCATGTCCTCCTGATCCATGGAAACATCTATTTTGAATAGAAATATTCCTTCGACACCTATTCTTCTGGTCTTTGGGCCAGTGAAACCGATATGTCTTCAGTAGTTCAAATCGCCTAGTCCATCTTAGAATCAACAGTCGTTGATTTTTTTTTCTTTTCCCCAGAAATTTCTCCTTAGCTCTCTAGATACAGGGAGTCCCCAAATTTACGACCACAATTGAGCCTAAAATTTCTTTTGTTAAATGAAACATTTGTTAAGCAAGTTAGCCCCATTTTAGGACTTTTCTTGCCACAGTTGTTAAGTGAATCACTGCAGGTGTTAAATTAGTCAAACTGTTGCTAAGTGAATCAATTGACTTTGCTTGTCAGAAGATCACAAAAGGGGAACATGTGACCCCAGGAAACTGCAGCCATCATAAATATGAGACAATTACCAAGCATCTGAATTTTGATCACATGACCATGGGGATGCTAGAATAGTTATAAGTGTGAAAACTGGTCATAAGTTACTTTTTTCAGTGCCATTGTAATTTTGAACAGTCACTAAACAAACTGTTGTAAATCGAGGACTATCTGCATAACATTACCCCACTTAACCAACTTTTTCTATAGGAAATTTTCATATTTGTGAGACAGTGTATTCTCAGCTTCTACTATTATTCACAAGAATTTCCAGTAACAGGAATTGCTATCTCCCAGCTTCTACTAATATTTCAAGCTCCTGTGAAGAATCTTAGGCTGTGACATATCGCAGTTTAGATCAGGAGTCGTTTAGGAGTAGGCAGTTTTAATTTGATGAACACTTTCAGATTTTAAAGCGTGGGTTATAATAACTTCATGATCATCTAATCAGAAGTAATTTCAGCTCAACCTATCCAAGGGTAAAACTGTAATAATCGGATGGAGAACAAGACCTAGAGAAAATGTTTGGAGGGAATCATGCTATTTTTAGATAGAAAATGCAAAGGGATAGCTATAGAAGTATGGCTTCTATGTCTGGCCAAAGTTTGAAATTCACTTCATTATTCCCAAACAAACCTTGATGACTCCCAGAGCTTCCTCTCTCAGATACTGTTGAAGGGAATTTAAGATGGTGGTTACTTGGCTTGGAAAGAGGAATTATCGCATTCCTGGATTTGTTCCTGATTTCTTCTTCCATGGGGATTTTTAGGAAAGCAAAATTTGGGAGAACGAACAGAGATGATAAAAATGGTATCTTCAAAGAGGTACTCTGGGAGTTTACTCTTAGATTTCAAATCTAGTAGATTTGAGGGCTGTGAGACCTGAGCAGATGTGCAAAATGTTTCAAGCTTGAAATACCTTTTGTAATTTAAACCTTATTTTACTAGAAATGTTGTCCCAAGCCTTGTGGGAAATGTTGCAGACTCACAACCACATTTTGAATGAAAATTTAGACTTCCAATCATTTTGCACACAGCCACATCTGATTACTGTATACAGTTGCTATGTGAAGAGTCTTTCTCAGAGTTCTTTGAACTATAGTAGAATCTTGCACAATTTCAAAGTGAGAGTAAGCTTGGTTATTTTTTTTTTCTTTTTGTTAAAAGTACTACAATTTCAATGGAAAAATGCCACATGTAACATATGACTACACTGTGCCTAGAGCATTGTCACCAGCTGTTCAGACAGTTCCGCCACCCATCAAGATGCCTCTCTATCTTCACTTACCAGAGCCTAGCCAAAATTACCAAGATGCAGTTTCATCCATTTCCCAAGATTTCAATGCTTCTTGGGCTTCTGTCACAGAGATGACAGATGACACAGAAGAAGAACCTGGGGGCATGTCCTTCAATAGCCAGAACTTCTTCCTAAATAACTCCACTCCCCAAGGCAAAGAATGGGGCTGGAAACATGAGGCACAGGAGGAAAATCTCAGCTTTCAATTCCAGCAACTTTATGAAACAAATGAAGATGAAGAAGTGACAGCTGACAAAGAAGCAGATCTGGGTTAGTATCCTTTCATAAGTTTACTTACTCAATAATCTACAGTACAAGGTTGATGGGAAGTGGTTGGTGAGATGTGTGTTTCAAGTGCTCCACAGAAACAACTCAAAGTGTTGCACCGTACAACATGTTCTTCCAAAGCAAGGACTTGCGAATTGGCTCATTCCAATCCAGTCCTGGAATTGGACTGGATTAGTTGTGAAACCCTTTGTACTTTCCATATTCAAGGTTCTTATTTGGAGATGGAAAACTGAAGAATAGGATTCTTTTTGCTAGTTCCTGGCAAAAAACAAACATGTTTATGTGGAATACTGACATTTTCAAAAATTTAATACTGAAATTTAGTTCTCATCATGATTTCAGTGCAGCATATCATGATCTAAATCAATGTTAATAGTGATAGTCAAAATATATTGAATACTGACCTAAATCAACATTTATTTATAGTATCTTTCTCTCTATTTTTCTACACACACACACACACACAAATATATATGTATATTTGTAGACTGCAATTTATAACAATATTACCCAAATCCTGAAAAATATTACCTCATAATATTAACTTTGGTACCTTGTCAAAATATAGTATCTTTTCTCTTCATTGAAGCAGTCTATCTTTTTGCAGATTTCCATATGTCTGAGTGAAAAGATGCAGCTGCTTTATTGAATAACAAAGAGGTTCTATGGTTGCCTAAGGATCAAAGTCCTTTTGTCAAAGAAAGCAAGATATACAAGTTGTACATTCAGATGGCATATTCCAAATTAAATTTCATGTATGAGACAGATTATCTCTGGAACTTTTTCATTAGTCTGTTAGCTTACTTAAATGAAAGTTTGCAATTTTTCTGTGTAGTCATGAAAGACAGAAAATTATTTTCAAATGCTGAAAGAAGGATGATCATACTTAAACAGATACAGAAACTACTGTAGATTACTCATGGTCAAATGAGAGCATTTCCAAATGTTTAGAGGGACAAAAGCTGTTTTAAATGTAGAAAGTAAAGTGAATTTTGTGGGCCTCTTGGTTCATTTTCATTCTTCTTAAGTCCTCAGACTCAATAATATTATGATCAGCACAGCCACACCACATGGTGCAGCAAGATTTGAATTCCATGAAGCCAATAAGATTGGTCCATCCAGACAGCATCTCTTCAGATCATTGTGTCTCCAGGATCCACAAAATGCTGCTTTTTGTAGGGCATTGCATTACATGACAGCCAAGGTTGGAAGAAAGAATTCAACAGTCGGGTTGTGGGCTCACGCAACTATCAAATGGCCAGGAGGACTGCCCAAGCAACCTGCAAAAAAGAACTTTCCAGACAAAGTGAATGTCGACCCTTTTGCAATAAATAAAGCAACAAATGACACTGTCATGGCAATTTCTTCCAATCCTAGTTCCAGCTCCAGGCTTCCAATCCATTTTGGGAACGAGCAGTTGTCAGAGCCTCTTCAAGGTCCAGGTGCTGAAAGGTGAGAAAGAAAAATAGATTTGGAAGAAAAGAGTTTATTTATTTATTTATTTTATTTTATTTCTATACCGCCCTTCTCCCGAAGGACTCAGGGCGGTGTACAGCCTAACTAAAAACACAAAGACAGACAAAATTTAAAAATAATTAAAGTTATTAAATGATAGGCCCAATTTATAAAACCCCAAATTTAAAATCCCATTTTTAAAGTTTTTGAGTGTTCTAAGAAAAAAAAGTGATGTAATGTGAAAAGAAAGTATTCAGGAGGAACCTTGGCAACGGAGCAAGCTTGGCTTCCTTTCAAATTCTCCATTTGAAGGAGAGCAAACTAAATCCAGTCTTCCCTCAGCCCCAGGATTAAGATGCACTGTATACCTGTTTAGCTTTAGAAAAAAAAAACCCCTCAGCTGCTTTCATCATAATTTTCCCAGCATATCTAAGATGACTGTCCCTTTTTAAAAATAAATTATTTTGGAGAAAATGTAGATTTTATGTAAATACAGTATTAAAAAATTAATTACATGTGGTTCTTCAAATGACTCTAGTTTTAAATGGCCTAAAGCAATGATTTTCTATCCTTGGGAAATCTGAGGGAATCTTCATTCTTGATTTCAATTCAGTTAGTAGATTGGATTGTTTTATGTACGTGAATATCAGTATTATCAGCTGTTCTACTACTCTGATTGGAAGAGGTACTGTTAGATGCAAAAGGTAGCCTTCTCTCATTGGATAATTGCATCATTTAGTTTGGATTCAGAGGCACAGTGCTAATACATAGGCTTAGTGGAAGCTGATTGGAACATTGCACACTGGGGCAGTAAATCATAGAGACACAATGGGAAGCCTCCACTGGGAAGACTCTATTAGTATTTAAACTGCATATTTTTGATGCAGTCTAGTGTGTCCTTTACTTGAAGAACATTGTTCTTAGATGATTAAATTCTCTACAATCCCTACAATTGTGACAGACTGTAGATAAGCAAAATGTGGAGAAATAATATGTTGCCATCTATGGATTCCTTTTAGCCTCTGTGGAAACCAGAGAAGAACAGCATATTCCCCTTCCTGTGGTAAATCATCCATCCAGAAACTTATACTGAGGGTTTTTTCCCCTGCAGCAATGACTTTGAACTGAGTCCCCTTGGCCGTGAGGACATCAGCTTGGCTGACATGTATCGCTGGAAGGTATCAGCCTATGCTCCTTGCAGCTCCACATGCACATCAGGTGAAACAATATGTAATTTTGGATACTAGTATGGGCAGTTTTGAGTCTTATGAAGGATTCTGCTTTGTGGTCAGTTTCTAGCATATAGAAGGGCCCACATGAGAACTTCTTCAGAAATGGACAACAGCGTGTAGTGTAGTATATTGAATTCTGTTTGCTGTATATTTGTGTTTGTTCTACGTCTGAATGTATCCTTTACTTCCTTTAATATTACAAAAAACATCTTCCCTTGATGTTACTTTATTATTATATCAGGTGAAACTTGTGAACAGTTGTAGACTCCATGCATATACATAATAGAATTGTGTTATTTGTTTGCTTGTTTGTATCTTGCTTTTATTATTTTTACAAATAACTTAAGAAAGTGAACATATCCAGTGCATCTTCCTCCTCCTATTTTCCCCTGTGAGGTAAGTTGGTTTGAGAGAGAGTGACTGGCCCAAGGTCACCCAGCTGGCTTTCCTGGCTAAGGTGGGACTAGAACTCTTGGTCTCCTGCTTTCTAGCCTAGTACCTTAACCGCTTTTGTGTTTCTGTTGAGCTTTTCAGTGTAGTCTCCAACAACTCAGCGGCTGTAATGCAGATGGGTTTAATTAGGACTAATATTGTTCTTGTTAATTTTAATGTCTTTTTTATTAAGTCTGCATGAAGTGATTTGTTACCACAAGGCGCTTCTGGCTGTGAACATGATGTGATTTTCTCTCGTGCACACACATTCCCTCTTGCTCTCTCTTGCTGCTCTCTTTTACTCTCTAAATTTTATTAAAGATTTTTTTTAAACAGTAAAGGACAAACCTAAAACAAAAAGTAGCAGAAGGTATATAAAAGTAGAGATAAGAAAAAGAAAGTACAGAAAGCAAAGAAAAAAAAAAGAAAGCCGGGCCGGGGGGAGAGAAGAGTACTGAAGTCAGAAAAATAAGTGACCTCTGACCTTCTTTACAACAGAAATTAACGATCATATTATCAACCTCCCTCCTTAATATTACAAAAATCCCTTCAATCTTTGGTGTAGTCCTTTTTTAATTCATCATTTTCTCTGTTTTCAGCAAAAAGTCCATAAATTTTCCTGTCTTTTTAAAAATGTATATATTGTTTAATCTCTCACCACAAAAGGTCAGGCTTCACCATTTCTGACAACTCCAACTTCTTCACAATCCACTTTTTCAGTATTCCTCCATTATTGTACATACTATATAATAGCCTTGTGCTGTTACCATGTATAAAGTCAATCTTGCATGATTTTTTTCCTCAGTGGCTATCCACAAGTCCCACTAAGAAAGTCCCATGATGTGATAGGAGGGGAGTCCCATGATGTGATAGGAGGGGAGGTACTCACTCCCTCAGAAAGGGTTCGCAATCTGGGTGTCTTCCTGGATTCACGGCTATCTTTAGAAGATCATCTGATGGCCGTGACCTGGGGGGCCTTCGCACAACTATGCCTGGTGCACCAGTTGCGCCCTTTCTTAGACCGGGATGCCCTCGCCACGGTCACTCACGCCCTTGTTACTTCTCGGTTGGACTACTGTAACGCCCTCTATATGGGACTGCCCTTGGGATGCACCCGGAGGCTACAGCTAGTCCAGAATGCGGCCGCATGGGTTGTTACGGGGTCTTCTTGTTACTCCCGTGTGACACCTCTCCTGCACGAGCTGCACTGGCTGCCGGTGGTCCTCCGGGTCTGTTTCAAGGTGCTGGTGCTCACCTATAAAGCCCTACATGGCTTAGGCCCAGAGTACTTGCAGGATCATCTCCTGCCATCCTCCCATCGTCCCATGCGCTCCCACAGAGTGGGCCTCCTCAGGGTGCTGTCAGCCAGACAATGTCGGCTGGCGGCCCCCAGGGGGAGAGCGTTCTCTGTGGGAGCGCCGACCCTCTGGAACGGTTTGCCCACCAGGCTTAGGACAGCCCCCGACCTCCTCTCCTTCCACCGCAAACTGAAGACATGGCTCTTTTTTCAATGGGCTGATCCGTTGGGGGATTTTTACATTGAAATAATTTTAATAAATTTTAATTGGATTTTAATTTTTATGTAATTTTCGAATTGTTGAATGTTTTCTTTGTAAGCCGCCCTGAGTCCTTCGGGAGAAGGGCGGCATATAAATTACATACATGCATACATATATATATATACGTACATACATACATACGTACATACGATTCTTATCTTCATTAAGCATCAAGGCCGTATGATCTGCCTTAATGAAGCATGTTGTGCTGTCCTGAAGCTTCTCATAATATCCTGCATCCGCACAGAAGTAAATTTCCAGCTTTAGTTAGGCAAGGTAAAGAGGCTCCTTTTCACAGCACAGTTTGCCATCATTTTGGTACCAAAGGTAAGCACTGCACCTTCCACCATCAAAGCAGAATTAAGCAGCACATCACCTGGCACCCCTGACCAAGGACTTGGCAAGTGATACTCAAGAAGGGTAGCAGCATCTTCTCTTGCAATGCTTGCCAAAGCTTAGCTAATCATGCCAGAGATGCTTTCAGGAGCTGCAAAGCTGCCATGAGTGTTCATAGAGTTAGATGGCTAATACATTCAAATAAATAAATAAATAATAGAAACAAAGTTGCATTGCTTGAAGTTTTGAAGATCTGTACAGTTTAAATCTTGTCCCAACATAAACTACTACTATAGCTTTTAAGCATTGTGTATCCAGTGACTGAATAACTTCAATTATTAAATATTTCTGGATTTCCTTTAGAAAGTTGGGAACATAGTATATACAGTATATTCCTGTCAGCCATCCAAAGTAGACCAGACTGGGAAACAAAAGTCACCAACTTAATACTACTTTTATTGTAAGGTTATAGTGACAGAATCTCACAAGTCTGAAAGTGCTTCTGCTCCTCCCTCTCCCCCCCCCAATTTTTTTTTTTTTTGTGAGAACTACAAGGGGGGGGGTGTTTTCTGATATGCTTTCTCAGATTACAGTTCTGGCCCAGCTCTTGTTTCTTTTTATCTCACCATTGTCTTAATAAAGGCTCTTCCTACTGTTCCTCAAGGTTATTCTTTCTGTCCATTTCATCTCTTTATGGAAAAAAGAATGTGCTTTTTCATGGTGCAGGGAGAGATTATCTTTCTCCTTTCTGAAGAAATCCCAACTTTCTCTCTCTTCATGAGATCTAAGGTATGGGGATAAACAGTCACTTGCTACTACTTTGGACCATAGTTGTTAGTGAAGCACTTTATCCTGTAGGGGCAGCTAATGATGATTCAGCTTTGCTGTGCCTGCAGGGATCAGCACCTCCTATGCTATGTGTGTCCGCTATGATGGAGTAGAAGTGGAAGAAACCTACTGTGATGCATTGACTCGTCCTGAACCCACCCATGAATTCTGCGCAGGTCGAGAGTGCCAGCCTAGGTGAGTGGAAAGAGCCAGCTCTTGTGAAGGCATTCTGGAACCTGTGCGCAGTTGGGATACTGAAATTAAACCTTATCACTTAAGCTAGCAGAAGATAATGTGAAATATTTTTTCTGTCCCTTTTGTTTCTTGTGCAAATGCAAATATATGAAAATTGTTATGGAAGTTTTAAAGGTTTTGAATTTTGAGGGAAAGGTTCCTTACAGAGGAGACAGAATTGCTCCTACAAGGAGAAAAGTGATAGGCAACTATAATATATCTTTATGGAAGGATCGTTGATTTAGGAGTCTGTATAGATCCTTATCCAGTTTTATTGTCTATTTTTTCCTTTGCATTAAACTATGCCCAAACTGCTTTTTCTTTCTCTTGCCGTTGCTTCCCGTGTGGAGGTGGGAGACCAGCCAGTGGAGTGAGTGTTCAAGAACTTGTGATGAAGGTTATCAGTACCGAATTGTCCGCTGTTGGAAGATGCTGGCTCCAGGCTTTGATAGTTCAGTCTACGATGACATGTGTGAGTCAGCTGGGCTAACCAGGCCCATGGAACGGAAATCATGCAAGAACAAAGTTTGTGGGCCACAGTGGGAGTTGTCAGAATGGTCTGAGGTATGTTGCTCTTGGGTAGGTTTAACACACACACACACACACACCAAAGAACTTGCACAAAACTAAGATAGTGTTTTCCAGATGTTTTGAACTCTACCAATCCTTGCCTTTAGTCATGTTGACAAAGGTTGATGGCAGTTGATGTCCAAAACATATTGAGAACATGAAGGTGCTAATCCCTGATTTTCAACATGGGCTTAAAGAAACAGTCAAGTGTGCATCTCTTCAGAAGTGCAACTGAATGCCTCTTTTAGACACCTGAGTTTAGAAACAAGTTGTAGATAAGGGTGAAAAGATGCCGAAAAGGACAAGGCACCAGCATCCTTCCTTAGCTATGCAGAAGAAGAAATATTAGCAGGTATACTTTATCATGGAATTTTCATCCAATAGTAAAAGTGCAAGTGCTCTCTTGTATTTGGCCACTGATATTTTTCCCTCTTCCTTAATGGAAATGGAATAATAGATTAATTCTTCCTTAATAGACTAAAATCTATTTTACAGAAGGATACCAATTGTTAGCCTTTAAATTAAAAAGTTGTATAATATTGGCCCGCATGATGGTCTCAATGTTTTGCAGAGATGGTACTAATCCTGGGTCCACACAAATTGTGGCAAGGCAGGATGAACTACAAGTGTGAGGACCAAGATATTCATTTGCATTTTCCAAATACATTCAATACCAATCCTTCTCTACTCTTCCTTTAACAAATGCAGTAGCTTCAGAAAGCATTTTCATTTTTGGGAAAAATAATGCTACCAATGACTGTGAAGATACGTTATTGAACTTTGCTTGTAAAAACTTGTTTGATCCAATATGAACTTCAAATATCACAGAGCAAACTAGAGCTAGAAAAACTACTAGCTACTCTCACCCAGCTCTTGTTCCTTGTATTTTACTCTTCATTTCAAATTACCCCAAAAAGTGATGAAGAACTGGAAAATTTCAGGGACATGAAATATCAACTCTGTGTATAAATTTTGATTTATGTGAAATAATCTGCATCTCTAGCCTAGTTCCTGAATAGGTTGTAGCTGAAGTCCATCTCAAGTGTGGCTCAGTGGAGACACCATATTGGCAAGTTGGAAGTCAGGCACAATCTGACCTGTCCTACTTCACACAAGGAGCACTTGGAAAGGATTTAGTATGTTTATTTCACAACTAACTCTCATGTAGCATTCCCCAAAACCCAAAGTCAAGTCAATTTCCCACAATTTGTGGGAGCTCAGGAGTAGTGACCTCGGTGACCAAATGTCTTCCAACAAGGGCACCAGGAATTCACCTCAAAGCATGGCTAACAGAGGCAGTCTGGCACCTGAAGCACAGGCAACAATAAGACAGCCAGCTGGCCGTGAAGTAGCAAGGCTTGAGCACAAAGCAGAGAAAGGTAGCTGACAGGAAGCAAACCAAAGAGGATACCAACAGTTTGGCTTCAATGGTTATGAAGGAAATTCTGCCAAGTCCGAACATGCTCCCACAGAGAGGGACTCCTCAGGGTGCCATTGGCCAAACAATGTCGACTGGCGACACCCAGGGGGAGAACCTTCTCTGTGGGGGCACCTGCCCTCTGGAACGAACTGCCCCCAGAGATTCGCAGGATCCCTGACCTACTTACCTTTCGCCGTGCCCTTAAGACTCCTTTGTTTCAACAGGCCGGGCTGGCTTAGAAATTGAATTTTAATTGGGTGTTTGTAGTTTTTAATAGAAGGGCCAAATTTTATATATTTTAAATTGTTTTTAAATTTTATGGTATATGTTTGTTTTAATATGGCTGTATACCGCCCTGAGTCCTTCGGGAGAAGGGCGGTATAAAAAGTTAAATAATAATAATAATAATAATAATAATAATAATAATAATAATAATAATGATGATGAGTCCCAGGAACAAGGTCCAGACAATGAAATAGTATTGAATAAAATCCATGAACTGTGGCAAAAGAACAAGGCACTGAGATGAAACAAAGGAACAAGGCAAGAAGCCGGAGACATTGCACTGAAAAATGAACGATTATTTCCAACAACCAACCAACCCCCTCTGCTCACTTAAGTCAGTCTTTATTTTTATTTATTTATTTTATTTTATTTATTTTATTGAATTTGTATACTGCCCTACTCCCGAAGGACTCAGGGCGGTGAACAGCCATAGAATAAAACATATAAATACAAAATTTAAAATAGAATAAAACGAATTAAATTTTTTTTTTAATTTGATTTATATGCCGCCCTTCTCCGGAGACTCAGGGCGGCTTACAATGTGCTCAGCAATTTGGCTGAACAAATTTAAAACCCCAATAATTTAAAACCAAATTTAAAATTTCCATTTAAAAAGGGGAAAGACTTAGGTCAGGCCAGCTTAATGAAATAAGAAAGTCTTGAGCGCGCGACAGAAGGTACGCAGATCCGGGATCCTCTGTATCTCCGGGGGGAGCTTGCTCCAGATAGTAGGTGCCCCCACAGAGAAGGCTCTCCCCCTGGGGGCCGCCAGTCAACATTGTTTGGCCAATGGCACCCGGAGGAGCCCCTCTCTATGGGAGCGTACTGATCGGTGGGAGGCTATTGGTGGTAGCAGGCGGTCCCGTAAATAACCAGGTCCTAAGCCATGGAGAGCTCTAAAGGTGATAACCAAAACCTTGAAGCACACTCGGAAGACCACCAGGAGCCAGTGCAGCTCGCGCAGGAGAGGTGTTACATGGGAGCGCCACGTCGCTCCCGTGACCACCCGTGCGGCCACACTCTGCGCCAGTTGGAGCCTCCGAGTGCTCCTCAAGGGGAGCCCCATGTAGAGAATGTTACAATAGTCCAGACAGGAGGTGACGAGGGCATGAGTGACCATGCATAAGGAGTCCCGATCTAGAAAGGAACGCAACTGGCGGATCAGGCGAACCTGATGAAAAATCCTCCCGGTCACGGCCGTCAAGTGCTCTTCTAAAGACAGCCGTGAATCCAGGAGGACACCCAAGTTGCAAGCCCTTTCCGTGGGGGCGTATGATTCGCCCCCAATCGTCAGCGATGGCACCAGCTGACTATATCGGGACGTCGGAAACCACAGCCACTCGATCTTGGATGGGTTGAGCCTGAGCCTGTTTCTCCCCATCCAGATCCTCCAGGCACCGGGACATCACTTCAAGGGCATCGTTGGGGTGGTCTGGGGTGGAGATGTACAGCTGGATGTCGTCAGCGTACTGGCGGTACTCCATCCTGAAACCATGGATGATCTCGCCCAGCGGTTTTACATAAATGTTGAACAAAAGGGGCGAGTCTTAATGGGTGCTATTTATTAGGAGGGCAAGGCTGCTTCCTAGCAAGTAACCTCATCGACCTCCTCTATGCCTCTTGGCCTTCTGCTCTCCTTGTCTATGGATTGGGTAGGGTGGCATCATCAGAGTTGACCTGCTGCCGCTGTGCCTCACCTGTCTCTCCCTCTTCTGTTTACACGGGCTGTTCATGCGATTAATCACTCATTCCAGTTCCCAACATTCCTGGGATTGCATCCCTTTCTACCACAGAGCTTTCCATAGTCTCCAGATGCCCCATGTCACTGCCCCTTTCTGATGGTCCCAGTTCCAGCTTGTCTTCCTCATTGGAGTATCCTCTGGTGGGGCCATAACACAGTCTTTGGTTTGAGTTGAGGTGATAACTACAAATTGGATGGTGTTATTTTTCTTAGTTTGGCTGGGGGCTTGAGGATCAAGAGAGTTAATACTATAGTAGTAAGACACTGAAGATTAATTTCAAGGACTTGATTTCAGATCTCACACCAGGTCTTTTATTAGATGTACCTTCCTGCATCT
Organism: Arizona elegans; assembly: GCA_022577455.1. NCBI lineage: Eukaryota > Metazoa > Chordata > Lepidosauria > Squamata > Colubridae > Arizona > Arizona elegans. The sequence continues at coordinate 102,309,741 of JAKOOJ010000002.1, read as the reverse complement.
ATCAGATACATTTTATTTTACCTGTGATACAAAGCTTTTTGTCTAAAACTGAAGACAATTGACCTTGCGAGAGAGGGAGGGAGGGAGAGAGAGAGAGAACAAGGGATAGGGGCTAACGTTCAAGAGAAAATTTGGACAAAAAGTTATAACATTGAACTAGCATGGTTCAAGAGGACTGCACTACTCCAGGAAACAGGCCTACCCCAAATTCCATTTTGACAGTAAAGTCCACAGTAATTGAATTATGGGTGCTGAAAATCTGCTGCCTGAGGCACCTTCTTCATTCTGCCTTTGTCAGGAAGGCATGTATAAACTGAGCCATGAATTGTTACCATTCATTAGTCATCATATGTGAGTATAGCAAGGCAAAAGAAAATGTGATGGGTAAATGTGATTTTATGATTATATCTTCATTGCTGGCACATGTCATGATCTTTATCTCTTCTGGTTCCCACTTCTTCACAGTGTTCTGCTCGGTGTGGCAGTCAAGGGACAATGAGAAGAGAAGTGCGCTGTTCAGTCGAACCCAAACTGTGCAATCAATCTACAAAGCCCGTCAATGAAAAGGAGTGTTTAGGTCCTCCCTGTGACAGGCACTGGGCTGCTTCTGACTGGGGACCGGTGAGTCAAGACTGATTTGTGTGCATGTGTTTTTTATTAGAGTCTTCATGGAGGGGTTGGGAATGGGAAATATTCTAATTAATTTTAGAGAGGCATAAAGATAGCCTTTAAGAGAATATTGAGAAAATTCTCAAGTCTGGGAGGGAAGATACTATTGAGAAAGGACTCCAGAAGACTCCTTCCTGTCTCACTGGATAAAAGAGAGAAGGAAGGAGAAACATAATCAGTCTTGCAAGAGTCTGTTACTGCAGCCTATCTCAATTCATTCTAGTCGTCCTGTGGAATCAGTTTCCTGATCTGATTGATACTAATTCTAGTCTAGAATAGAAAGTGCCTGTATGTTTTCTGAAATTATTGTAGAAATCATGAGGTTAGAGGCATCCTTTCAAAAGTAAGCAAAGACCTCTGTGAAGACCTCTTCTGCATGTCTAATATATTTGCCCAGAATTTCAGTACCAAAAGTCTTAGAAGTTATGTCTTATATTGGTCCATCTAGATCAAAGGCTACTACTAAACCCAGTTACCTTAAAAAGTCTCATTATTTCTTCAAGTGCTCAGGTTTGTGTGGTGAGGGACGGATGAATCGCTTGGTCACCTGCCGCAATGTGGAAGGGAAGTTGATATCGGAGTCCCAGTGCAATCCCAACACTAAGCCCCTGGCAATCTACCCCTGTGGAGATAAGAACTGCCCTGCCCATTGGGTCGAGCAAGAATGGGACCATGTGAGTTTGCATCTGATCACACCTCTCTGTTCTTCAGGAAGACACTTGAAGTTATTGCTGCCAGTCCAAAATCAAATTTAAAAATTGGTTCCTGTTAGGAAGAGTGTCTACTGGCTAATTTAGAAGCTCTTCGGAGCTTTGTTTTCATCTGTACTTCCATCGTGCAGTTTCAAAGCAGGGTTTCAAATAGTGGGTTCTCCTTTTTGCCATTCTTTCAGCTGGGAAGTTGATGGGGGCAGATTTTGGATTGTGTCAGCACCCTGACCACAGATGGCCTGGGAAATAGTGTAGCAAACTCCTAAGCAACGATTGGGAGATATAAGGAACTTCTATGGAATTCATAAGCTTATCTGGTCCCTTTGAGCTATTCCTAGATTGACATTCAGCGTTAAACCACCTATCTGTTTCTAAGCCATCAGCACTGACATATAAAAGGAACAGCCAGTAACACATGCAAAGAGTTTGTATAAAGATCATGATTCTTCTCCCTTTCACCATTCTCTGGCTTAAATCAGTTCTGCCTCCCTTTGTTCTTTTTGTTATTAGCCTACCCATCAGATGGTAGCTTAAACAAACCTCCTTTGCATTGGAACTACTCTTTATTCTGCATTTCTTTTACCTAGTTTAGTTTTTCCTTTCCAGAGTAAAGCAAGCAAACATCTAAACATGAAAAATAAGCAAGACAATTAAAAATGTAACCTTTAGCTTTTTGAACAGCAGGAAGAGGTAATATTCTTTTAAGGAACAGTACTTTATTTTTTTTCTTTTGCAATATCAGGTATCTGCATTAAACATAATTTCAAGATACATATATACAAAAAATATATAGAAAATACAAAAGAACACTACTACTGTGTAAATAAAATATCAGGTACCATACACGTGAAAATTTGTAATAAACAAGCAGTACACCAGGTTATAATTCATTGCTATTCAGGTAAATTATAAAATTTAAACAAATTTGATAAAATTGTAGTTCCTGCTTCTGAAATCTCATTACTTTAATTTTGATTCTCCCATTATTTTTTCTAATGTGACAGTTAGAGAGGCTTTACTAATTCATAGTTCAGTTTATATATTATCTACAATTTTACAGTTTTCCTGAAAGAATCCTCTGTACCAGAGTTCTCAAACCTTTCTGGCTTTGCGGACTGGCGGGGGGGGAGGGGGAAAGAGAGAGGATGGTTCTCCGCGAGCGGCAGGCAGGAGCACACGCACAGTCCTATTTCCACAATTGGGAGGGGGGGCACGCACACTTGCCACTTGTGCAAAGGGAGTGCACGCACAGGCACCCTTCTGCTACTCGCACAAATAGGAATGCACTCGCTCGCTTGCCACTTTTGTGGCCTGGTTTCGAACTGCTCAAGGCCTGGTAATGGGGTGTGGCCCGGGAGTTGTGGACCTCTGCTCTATACAGTCTAAGGGGAGGGTGTGGGGGGGTGTCTTACTGATATTCCTTCTTCCCCTCATCAGCCTATAAGTTCCCAACTTTAATTACAATAATTCCTTAACTATAGTTTTACCTATGTCAGTATTTGATATAGTTGTTTTCCCTTATTTATTTAACTCTCTCATTTTTCCCCTTACTCTAAAACTGAACATTTTAAAAAAGGAAAACAATATATATAATTTCTATTGCTCTATAACTTAGTCTTCCACTTGTAGTTCAACCTGCTTTCCACACTTCTAAGGACAAACCATAGATGACTTTCTTCCTCTCTTCTTGGAAAGCTTTGTCAATAAGTTCTGCATCTCAGTTGAAATAACTTTCTGTCCTTGTAATATAAAAACAATTCATTTGAGAGGTGAGTCCCATTTGTAGTTAGTCTGCATAAATTTTTCTCTAAATAGTTTTAATTTCTTTCCTTGCTGTAGTGCACTTACACTGATATCTTGGGGAAAAAATATTCTCCAGTCCACGTATTTTTCTCATAATTTTATCTTTTATATTTGGGTTCACAAATCAAAAAAAAAAAAAAATGCCTCTAGGTTTTCTTCTGTGTGTTCCTAGGAGAGTAAACCGGATGAGAACATTCAATGTCTTTATCCATTAAGTTCATATTGGAGCTCCGGTAATTAATTTTAGAGATAAGTAGTCAAATTTGTTTGTTCCGCTTTTCTCCGCCATTCCTTTAATCCTTAAATTATTTCTCCTGCCACGATCCTGTAAATCTGCCAACTCAATCTTTATTTCAGAAATATTCTTTGGAGCCTTTTTCTATCTCAAGAGTATTTTTTGTAGCCATATCATAAACATTGCTGGCTTTCAGAGCAATATCTGCTATTTGCATTTTCTTAAATTATTTATTCATTTGCTCTGATATAACTGCCTTTAGATACTCCTACAGCATGTAAGTTCTATTCTGGCTTCAGTTCTTTTTTTAAATTATTTTATTAACTGTCCAGTGATGTCCATATCAGACGTCCGTCCTTGATCACACATTGCTTTCCCCCATTGCTGCTTCTTCATGACGGAGAACCATCTCAATCATCTTCAGGACTTCCAGAGAAGCTTTAAACCCCTTTCCGTTGAGCAGATTATCTTTCCTGAACATCTTGCCTTACTTATCTCACTATCTGATAAAATAAGGGAATGTGGCTATATTTGAGAAACTAACTGGATCAGAGGAAGAGAGGAACATTCAGTACACCATCCTGATCAGTGGTTAGCCACGCCCAAATGTATAGTAAATATAACTCTGGTCTAACAGTATTGGAATTTGGACTATACAGGTAGTCCTCGACTTACAACAATTCATTTAGTGATCGTTCAAAGTTACAACAGCACTGAAAAAAGTGACTTACGACCATTTTTCACACTTACGACCATTGCAGCATCCCCATGGTCACATGATTTACGTTCAAATGCTTGATAACGGACTCGTGTTTATGACGGTTTCAGTGTGTCCCACCTTTTGCGACCTTCTGACAAGCGAAGTCAATGGGGAAGCCAATTTCACTTAACAACCGTGTTACTAATTTAACACCTGCATTGATTCACTTAACAAATGTGGCAAGAAAGTGTGAAATGGGGCAAAACTCATTTAACAAATTTCTCACTTAGCAACTTCAATTTAATTTGGTTTCAGATTTTGGGCTCAATTGTGGTCCTAGGTCAAGGACTATCTATATTAGGGTTATTATTATTGTCTATTTAAAACATTAACTTTATCTTCAGCAAAATTCTTCCATTGTTAAGCCCAAACATACTGTATTTTGTATTAATTACTGGCTGCCTTCCAAATGAAAAGAATGAGCCCACTATGGGTTTGTCATGCAGAGGCTGTTGCTTTTTAATGCAGATGGAAAATTGTGTTTCGCTTTCTCCATTGCAGTGCAATGCCACATGTGGCCGAGGTGTCAAGATGCGGACAGTGCTGTGTGTGGGATTAGAAAATGGCCTGTACAAGGAGTATCCTGGGAAGCGCTGCGAGGCTTCTCCAAAGCCAGAAATACAAGCCCCATGTTTCCAGAGACCTTGTTCCACATGGTTTTCAACCTCTTGGTCTCAGGTAGATGGAGAAGCTACAGCAATCTGGGAGGGGAGAGAGCTGCTGGAGTTTGGAAAAGGATTGGAGGGAAATGGCAGGGAAGATTCCCCCTGAACAACTCTTTAATAGGAGAAAATAAGGGGAAGGGTGTTTGTCTCTGTTTCATCCATTGAGATTCCCGGCATTGCTTTCCAAATCCCTGTTTATTTTGATTTTATAGATACCACCTTTCTGAAAACCATTATGGCAGTGCGCAACATTCAAACAGATGATCATAGAATATTTTTTTAAAAACCACCACAAAATACAATAAACATTTATAGAACTCCAAGATTCAAAAATGTGGCTTTATGCTTTTGTAAAAACACCTGGTGTTTGACTGCAACTGTAAAAGGGGGCACACCCTCTCATTTGGTTGTGAGGCACAAGGCAGCCCTTTCATTTGCACTTGGCAAATTGTACTGTGTTCTGATTAAATGAGCTGAAAGGTATCTGTATCCAGAGCTGGATGCAATCTTCTAAAGAGATGACCAGGACAGAGGTAACCCTTGCTGGATCAGGAATGATAAACATAATTGGACAAAGCTATATCTTGTTACTGCTGCTACTTGGAGATGCAGCAATGTGCAAACATTCTTGACCTTGCTATGCCTATAGATGTGGTCCCAGTAGTAAATTAATTTAATTCCTTTGGCTTCATTTCATTTCATTGCACTTGCAATCTTTTTTCTTTATTTTTTTCTTTATTGATTTTAATGTAATGTCTTTGATTGTTGGGAGCCACCCAAAGCCACTGAGAATTGGGTGGCATACATATTTAATAAATTATTATTATTAAAAATTTAAAGTATGAAATCACACTGGCAAATGAAGCATTGCTATCACTTTCTAATTTAACTTTGGTATCCATGGTTGCCCAAAGTGATACCATTCTTGAGGATAATTATGCAGCTGCCCCATGGGATTTCTTTTCATGTCCTTCTTCTTTTGGTTGAGTTGTACATCCATACTTTGTACCAAAGGAGAACACTTTTTTTCCTACCATCCCTTGCAGTGCAGCAAGACCTGTGGCACTGGCCTGCGTTTCCGTGAAGTGAAGTGCTACCAAGGAGAAACCTTAGGCCAAGGCTGTGAGTCAACATCCAAACCTGAAGCCAGGCAAGCTTGCCAACTACAGCCATGTCCCACTGATGCTCCAGGTAAAAAGCAACATGTCAGGGGCTCTAGCTTAAGGAAGTAGAGAGTATTGCAGCTCTTGAGCCAACAGAGCACTCGGGAAGGGTGTTGTGAAGAAGCAGACAGGGGCATAAACCCAAGCAATCAGTGCTATGACCACTTGTGATGCTAAGGCATGATGTGCCTATCTGGTTAGTTTGAAACTTAGCGCAATGGGGGAACCCAGTATGTGAGTAATAGAAATGGTGGCCAAGCAGAAGACATTGGAGCTGCCAATTTCTGAATCCAGAAGGACTGGCTGGCACAAAGAAAGAGATAGCAAAGACCACCATGCCAAGAGGCTTAAAGAAGAGGCTAGCTCTCACAGGAGGAAGATAAAAGGAAGAAGTGGAGAAAGAGAAAAGATGAAAGTATCTGCACACTTGGAACTGCAGACCTAAGGAAAATTGCATGCACCCTATCATCTGAAGCCAGCAGTGTTTTTGAAATACAAATATTCTGGTGAGGTAGCCTAATCGCAAGAGGATTCAGGTGACCCACCCTCTATCTAACCTTTGTGCTTTGTTTCCCCTCTACAGACGAAGACTGTGATGACAAAGCAACAGCTAACTGTGTGTTGGTGCTGAAAGTAAAGCTCTGTTCACACTGGTATTACAGAAAGGCTTGCTGCAGATCTTGTAAGGGCAAAACACCGTGATTTGGCCCCTCGTTCTTCCACTTCAGAATAAGAAGCATAAAGAGAGAAACTTGATGGAGGCCTGCCTTCTTGACCAGAAAGTGCCTGATCCTTATGGACAGTCCAGAAAATCGGTCCACTTATTAGAATGTTGCTGTAAAAATGACTCCAATTACAGGCCTTTTCATTAGGAGGCCTGCTCCTATATATTGTGCAGGTGATCTAATAATCAGGCTCCATGATGCTATTCACAGGCATTTTGTCATGCTAAGTAATATTAAAATCTCTGCTTCTCACTTCCTTGAATTCCTGGGACTGGATGCGTCCCTGATTGAGTCTGGATTTCAGTGGCATCATCTGAGACTGTTTGAAAACTACATACAGCTTGCGATGTGCAAATCACCAGTGTTGCGTCATCAGCCCCATAATGATGCTGCTCTTTCATCCTTATATATCTAGGTGAATTCCACTCTTAACGGGTATGTCATATTTTAGAGAGTGTTTCTCATCCTTGGCAAGTTTAAGACACGTAGAATCCCACAGCCAGCATGGGAGTTGAAGTCTACACATATTAAAAGTTGCTGAGGTTGAGAAATACTGTATTTCCTTTTATGCATTGCTTCTTTAGGTTGAGCTTTACATCCACACTTTGTACCAAAAGCTCCATACATAATTTTAGAACATTCTCTTACATTTAGACATAACATGAAATCCAGCAGTGGTCAATATAATCTGGTCCAACCTAGTTTCTGGTTGTGCAACTAAATGACTGTAGGGGAGCCGCGTGTCAAATATAAAGACAATAAAAGGTAAAATGCTCTTTTGTTTCCTGCTGACTTCATAGACACAACTTTGCCATTTTCTTGCCAAGTGGGTTCACCATTGTCTTTTTCTGAGAATTTTTCCAATTTCTCAATCTATCCTACAGCCTTAGTACTCCTCGATAGTCTTCCATCCAAGGATTGACAGTAGCTTTTCTAGATTGGCCAGTTGGATAGATTGCCCCTGCACAATCCATTTCCAGAGATAGTCTTCTTTATATAAGGATTTTTTAAAAAATCCAAGTGGATTTTAAATGGTAAAGAGACTAACATTAGAATGAGAGAGGAGGGGAAATTTCCAATGGCCTTCTAAAATCAGAATAAGATTAAGATGATAATCTGGGCATTCTAAAAACATGTACAGTGGCAGACACAACTTCATTTATATTGCTCCAAAGAAAACTTTCTAGCCAGGTGGTAGTTGGGAAAGGGTGGCAAACAGCCTTTGCCTTCATGAGGACGGGTGGATCCTTGCCTCCTTTAAAGTTGGTAGCATCACTGCATCATACAAAGTCATTTTTGCCACTTTTTGGTTAACTCAGAGGTCAGGCAGTTACAGTTGTCAATGATCTGAGCTAAAAAGTTGAAAAACACCTTATGCAATTAGATCAGATGATACATAGGCTTCCTGGAATTCTCTTGTGTCAAAAGCAGTCAAACACAATGGCCTTCTTTCATTCTTTACATGTGACAGTTCTTTTTTGGGAAACCAAATCTGGTTGAAAGCTAAAGGACTTTGAGGAGAGTGTAGGGACCTTCATTTGACCTATCAAGAACAGGATGAGTAGCATACCCATCACTTGTTCATAGTTTTCCCCACCATGGAGGAAGGTTGGGGTTTTTTTTACATTTCACTCATTCTAAAAGTGCAATGGGTACATTTCATGAAAACCTGTGCTGACTTTTTATAATGCATGTCTTGGGGTTGTTGTTTTTTTTGGACAGTGAAAAAAACTACCACAAGAGTAGTTATTGTATTATAGTGAAGGCTCCACGGTGCCTCTTTTCTGTTCTGGCTTGCCTGGGCATTAGCACTAGAGCTCTGGAAACTGGAGTAATAATAATGGGGAAACCTGCTTTGGATTTTCCTGTATGAGTTTTGGTGTAAAACTGATCTTAAGAGATTGGGAAGGAATGAGTGCCATTAAGGAGGGCCTGAAGAAAAGATGAGAAAGGGAAGTGCAAGAAAGAAACTCAAAATAATTTCCTTGAACTTGTATAGTATAAAATAGGACAAAGAGAAACTTGGACATACTTTCTGTCATTCTACCTTGACTCCAATAAAGAGCTTTTGTTGAATTCCTACTCTTTTTCTTGATCTGACCTACCTTGAAGGCTTGACATTGGGTTCCTCATGGTATCCCAGTATTTGCAGCAATTTTCCTGACCTTGCCATGATGATGCCATTGCCAGAGTCAATGACTGAGTAACCTTAAAAAATGGATGGATGGACAGATAAAGTACCAGGTTTGTAGCAAGAGACAGCCAGGAAGTTCTATTCAGTTCTTTTCCAGATTAAATAAAAAACATAAACTTTCCTCTGTGTACTAAATAAATGTGCCATGGAAAAGGACTATGTTAAATCTTTTTTTTCTCAATTGGATAGGATAAGAGAAGTTAAAGCACTATAAGAATTTAAGGCAACTATTGTAGTGTATCATAAATTAAACATCAGAAAAATAGAGGATTATGGTTAAAAGAACAATGGCAAAAAAGTAAAAAATAAATAATAGTGTTTTATTTTTCTCTCCATTGACTAAATGTTAATTTGCCACTTTCTTTTCGTCTAGCGCCACAAAGACATTACTGAGAAAACCAGGGCCTCCTTGCCATTCACCTTTTAAAAAATAAAAGCATTTAGAGCAGAACCACCTGTTGTGAGGTGGCAAACTGGATTGTATGGGAAAAGGCAATGCTTTAGTCCCTGTGGTCCCAGACCATTTGAAGCTGGGGAGTAGGAGAACTTAAGGATTTTGAGCTATGTCTAGAATCAGTTGGTTGCCAGTGTGCAAGTTGTTAAAAAGATGCTCCTCCTGCTGCAGTCTAAAGGAAGATGATCCAGAATTTTTCCAGCTTGCTTTCCATTCAGGGTCATCTTTGGAAGGGCTATCAGTCCCTTCCCATCATTTTCAAGTGACTTAGGCTGAATCTAAGATGCAGAAGAGGAGGTTACATACTTCAAACTGAAGGTGAGAAGTAAGTTTTCCCACTTGTACCAAAAAAAAACTATCCTCATTAAAAGAATAAACAGCAGCATAGATATGATGAAACACAAGTCTGTTTCCTTGCTATCTTAATCCCTTTCCCAATAAATATAGGATTAGCGGATTTCTATATATATATATATATATATTCAGCTAACCTGCAAAAAGAAGGAACTACTGTAGTCAATCTGGATTCCTATGTGTTAGTGAGCTTTCGATAATTTGAATATAGTGTTATGGACTAAACCAGCCCTATAAAGCAGAGGTGAAATGCAAATTTTTTTGCTACCGGTTCTGTGGGTGTGGTTTGGTGGGGGTCATGTGATTGGGTGGGAGTGGCCAACTTTAAAAAAAACACTTTTTAAAGCATTTTTTTACTACCTATTCGCCTGAACCGGTAGTAAAAAAATGCTTTAAAAAGTTTTTTTTTTAAAAAAAGGTTCTGACGATTGTGCGGCACAGCTGTGATCGTCGGAACCTTTTTTTTTTTACTTTTTACCCAAACCAGAGCGAACCGTAGCATTTCACCCCTGCTATAAAGATTAGCTACAGCCAACCTTTCAGCATGGAAAGTTCAGCGAGGAATAACCCCTAGTGCAAACTTAAAATTATGGGTATTTGTGATGGTGATGGTATTTAGCTCTGTTTTGGAATATGTCTAAATCATTTTGAAATCTCAGAAAACCACAGGTGTAAAATAAGATTACAACTACTATGTAGAAAGGTATAATTTGGGCAAAAACATCCATATAGGAAACAGTGCATTCCTAGATGGCTTATAAGCAACACCATCTAAAACCATGTGTTGACTATAATTCTATCATACAGTCAAGTGTCATTAGCAAAATTAAGTTTGGGCAATTAGCCACTTGCTAGAAAGGAATACAAGTGAGCCAGTGTGATGTAGTGGTTAAGGCATCAAATAAACTAGGAGACTGAGTTCTAATCCCATTTTAGGTATAAAGCCAACTGGGTACTTTTGAGCCAGACCCTCTCTCTAAACCCTAGAAAGTAGGGAAGGGCAAACTTCTAAAAAAATTTGCCAAGAAAAATGTAGGATGGAGCCAAAAACTGACTCAAAGGCACAAAAAAGAAAAGAAAAAAGACAGGAGTTTTCATTGCATTGGATTGTATTGCTACTTCCTAAATTAAGGACATCCAGCGTTATCTCAATCCCGGAGAAATAAACAGCACATCTCACCAAAAGAACAAAGAAGGTGTTCAAAGAAGGGATCAACTGAAAGGTGCGGAAACATCACACACACAAATGACAATCTGTCATTTAGGAACATCACCCAAACCATTCCAAAGAAATGCAAAGCAAGGCAGAAACCTCTTGCGCTGAGTTAACAAAACAAGATATCCCCCCCCCCCCAGCTTGAAGAACAATGAAATTTACACAAAATGTAAATCATGGGCTGCCAACTTAAGCAGAGTAGAAGCATGCAGGCTATGTGATCTGGAATTAGGGATGTGCTTCAGAACTATGGCAACTATTTTGCATGTAAAACTTTTTAAAACTCTAGTTCTGTGTATTCTTGTAGCCCTAAATTCCAGGTCTTCCTCTGATAATAATCTGGAACCTTCTGAAGGCTGTTTTACTGCACCTTAGTGACTTCTAAGAATTTTTCTATGCCCAATGAAGTTTTTCTCCTTTCTTTCAGATTTGTCACTGGAAATCTGCTCCTTCCTAATGTATAGACAAAATGTAAGAAAATAAGCATATAACAGTAATACTTTTTATCCCTATGGAGTGTTTGTTCTTTTGTTCTCTGAGCTTGGTTGTCTGAAATGTCTGCAAGAAAACAACCAAGCTCAAAGAGCACCAAGGACTTCACAGTTCAACCCTGAGCTACATATATTCTCTTCTATTAATAACATTCATGCCTCCAGCTTTCAAATGCCCGGTATAATCTCCTTAACTTTGGGTTTTTTCTTTTTTAAAAAAGAATAGTTTGAAAAACCAATCTTTGTAACCTGTATTGCTTTCACTACCGATCATACAGGTAGCTTTCACAGCAACTGATGAAGCTGGCTGTTAGATTTTTCATAATTTTTTTTAAATGGAAAGTCTTCTGAGCTTACTTTGGTGGCTCTATATGCCTTATAAGGCACTTTGTTACTATAATTAAATGACCTGAACCACACACGCACTGCTTTCTCATGGGTTGGAAGGCTGTGATAGCTTCAGGACCCTTTTTAACGTCACCACTCAGCCAGTCAATTCATCTCAGGAAAATGGGGAAAGGGAGCATTATGTATGCTGTCTTGAGTATCTGATGAAGACAGGAAAGAAGAGAGAGAAAGAGGAAGAGAGGGAGAGAGAAGGAGGGAGGAGGGAGGGAGGGAGGAAAGCTTCATACAAAATATAGTTATCTGCACACATTTGACTTAACTTCATCCTGTTCATTGACCCCAAATATTTTATTCCCTGAATACTGAGAGTTTCCAGGCATGTACAGGACCAAGAAGCTGGAAGTATAGCTCTCTGTGTGCTCAGCATAAGAGTTATCATGAACACGAGAAGGGTGGTGCTGGCAATATACAATTGTATTGTTGCTTGTCCTGTCTCAAAGAACTGCAGGCACACATTTGTCACATCTCTTCCAGTTTAGAGATATATGCAGTGGTGGGATTCTACCGGTTCGGACCGATTCGGCTGAACTGGTAGGTCCCACTTCCTGCCGAGAGCGAACCGGTTCTCTGTTGCTGTGAAAGTGGGAACACCCACCCGCCCCCGGGTTATACTGACCTTTATTTCTGCTTCTGAAGCACAGCTGATCAGGGGCAGCAGATTGAATTGGCCCTCCTCAGCTGTTTTCCTTTCTCCTTTCCTTGTTTGCAATGGGGAAGTTCAATTTTATGGAAACTGCACGCATGTCTGGTGCTCGCTCACTCAGCTAACCAGTTGTTCAACCGGTAGGATCCCACCCCTGGATATATGTTACCTCTGTGCAAGAATACATGAAGTTTCCTCCCCACTGCCGGTTTCCCCCCATCTAGAATTAAGATTCTATTTTGTGGAGGGAGCTCTGGTTTTACTCAAATGCAGCTCCAATGGAACTGTGGATTGGGATAAATGGGCACAATCCAGATTAAACTCAGTTTGTTCAAAATATAATTGAAATGAATCAAGTCTGTATTCCTGTACATACACCGATTCCTTTATCGCATCAGCATCCTTGTGTTCTTGAGATGTTTACCATTTTAGGCGAAGGTCTTAAATTTCGTCTCTGATAAAACATTCAATTCATATAAATAGAGAAGAGTATGCAAGATTGACTGCTTACTGATACTTCAGAGAATGACCCTTGTGCTTGTTCAAAAGAATAGACCAAATAGTTTCCAAAATAGCCTTACGTACCATTCTTAGAAGATCAAACTATCAGAATTTCAAACACATGAACCACATTTCACACATAGCAAAGGATAGGCTTGCGGAAGTTATCAATCAACATTTGAAACCAATCCAGTACACTTTTCTTTGTTATTTGACCAGTTCTACTTTAGAAGGTATTACCTTACAAAAGTGATAAAACTGTTGAATTTGGCACTGACCATTGTACGCACTTCAATCTTTCCTTGCCGTGGCTTGATGATAAAAACATTACCTTTTGCAGTTCTACCAACTTTAATTACACAAGGACGGCAAGTTAGAAAAAAAGACTTATCAAAGTGTGGGGTGGAGGGTGGGTAGCCTTTAAGTGTCAGGATGAATTGTTAAGAAAGCCTGTTCAGAATTGAGAATTTGGGGAGAACAGGATGTTTTTGCCATGTAAAAAATAATCAGCTTTCAGAAGAAATTTGGTAATTTCTCCAGTTCTTCAGCTCCCAGTTTCTTACCATTACTAAATGCTTGTGTATGTGTGTTCATGTGTGTAATAAATACGGTACATTTTGGCTGGCCTATTTTACATTCTAGTACAAATAAAGCATTCAGTTCATAAACTAGCGGGTTACAGAAATAATCAGAACATTTCATTTCTTTGTTCTTGTTCCACTTCTAATGAACACTAATTCAGCAAACATGTTGTCACCCTTCTCACTGGTTGTCCCCATCCTGGTTGGGAATTATGATGTCCCCTAAAAAGTTCTTGAACTGACCATCGGGAGCTTACTCTACTAATCAAGGGAAGTGAGTAGGTATTGCTTTGAAAAGAGAGACAAATGGGAATGCCTAATGGTAGATCACAAATCTCTTAGTGTGGGGGTGGAATTGTAAAGTGGTTTCCAAAAACCTTGGAATGCAAGATAGTTTTGTATTATAGATAGCCCTCTTTAGACAAGAACCGTCAGTGGAAACAACATTATCACTTTGCGGATTGAAATTTGCACAACTCCCCCCTCCCCCCCCCCTTGGTTACAAAGTTATAAATCTTTTGCTGCAAAGATCAGGAACAATAGTGGGTCTTGGACACATGTTCCATTTTGGCTGAAACACATAACGTTAAAATCCCCACCCAACAAGAGGATTATACTGAAGCACCTGTGATAGTGATAGACAGTGATCATACTTCCGTACTGAAAGCCCTCAGATTTGGAAAGGTCCCGTGGATGGTGCAGTGATGGATCACCGGATAATTTTGGTGGGTTGCCAGTTTGGCAGGCAGCCCCATATCCTTGCAGCATATGGGTGTGTAGGTGACACTTTCACCCCCATTCCGTACCATGTCAGCGGTCTGTATATAAAAGGGAGCTCCACAGGGGGAACAGACTGGGCCGTAGTTCCGGTTACTCTGTTTGTTAAGCTCACAGGGTGGGAAAGAGGAGTTGCCCTGCCCGTCCATGATACGACAGTTGCAAGCATTGCACATAATGTAGTGTGAGTGCAGGGGAAGATTGACTTCTTCCTCTTCCTCTTCCTCCTCTTCTTCCTCTTCGGCTTCCTGAGATTCATTTTTCTTGCAGCAATAATACTAAAGCAGGAGAGGAATATTTTTATTAGCACACAAAAAGTTTGTTTCATAAATAGAGTAATGCTCTGAGAATTCAGAATATTGACATGCATTAAATTCAACAATTTTCACATCAGGTTATGAGGTACACCAGATATATCAGTATTTCTGAATATTGCTGTCTGTGGAATTCTGGGAGTTGAAGTCCACACAGCTTAAAATTGCCAACTTTCAGACACTGAGACACATCTGAACTACTGGCTGGATCAAACCAAAAGACTCCGTTGCAGAATTTTGCTTCCATGCTGGCCAGTAGGATTTTCGCAAGCAGCACCAGAGTTCAAAAGTACTTTCTCTAGCAACTGGTATTGAGCAGCATATTCCTGGGACATAATAGACAATTTACTGCCATCATAAGTAATAACCACTTATAATATTATCTATGAATATATTCAATATTTCTTTCTAATAAACTTATTTGCTGTGAAGAAACATTAAAGGCCTGTATTTTTCTAGGCCTCCTTCTAAAGGCCAGGCACAATTTGCTAGCAGCATAAGGAAGAAGACACCAATGGTCAGCTGAGGCTCATGGGGGACACCAAGCTCAGGATGGCCAAAAGGGCAGAGAGGAGGGGCAGATAGGCAGGTGGGAGAAGTTGAAGCAGAGGCGAGCCCAGCAGGGCAGAAGAAACACGAAGTCCTTGCTTAACAACCATAATTGAGATTATCAGAATTTCTGTCACTAAGCAGTATGATTGCATGTTATATTGCCAAAACGACCGCTTTGCTTAGAGATGGAAATTCTGGTTCCATTTAGTGTTGTTAAACAAGGACTACCTGTAGTTGGGATAAGAAGAAAAAGTTGACAATAGAACAGGAAATTTAAACAATGCAATGCATGAGTAACAAGAGCCAGCCACTTTGCAGGCCAAAAATTGAGGTTTGGAGGGGTGGGCCTGCTACCCTCGAAGCTCTGTTTTGACCATCAAAGTGCTGGGTGAGGCCTGCGCAGGCCAAATGGAGCTCTGTTTTGGCCAGTAAAGTGCAGGACAAACGTTGCAGAGTCTCTGTGGTTTTTCCTAAGAGTGAACAACTGTCATGGCGCTGCAAGATTCATAGTTTTGGGACTTGTTCGTAAACACTAGTGGGTGCTTACTGCATAACTTCAAACATTTGCTAAGGGAATGCTCGTAACCCGGAGATTACCTGAATTGTCTTTTAGCAGCTCACACTGTTATAAGTCTATTTGAGGAACAACAGCTATTTCTGTTAAAATAGATGATCTAAGGAAAACATTTGATGCTCACATTATTGTATCTTAGTGAGTTTCCTTGATAGACAGACTGTCTGACAGTTGCAAACCCAGAAGCCCAACCCCCCCCCCACCCCACCCCCCAAAAAGATTTTCCCATCACTTATCAAACAATCAATTAGTTCCATCTACTCTTAATGCTATTAATGCAAAAGGATGGGTTGCCAGAGGTTCTGGCCATTTTCCTTTAAGCCAACTGCTGCACTGCCAGCTTTATACTGTTGATCCTGTCCATATTAACTGGCTCCTCCATATGCATGAAAAGGATCCAATTGTTTTTCAGGAGTTCATTAATTCCATCAGTGCTCCTAAAAATGAAGTCCTTTCTGGAACATTTTGGAATTTATCCCATTTGAGTGTTCAGTGATTTAATCCTTGAATCCCGTTTTAGGCAATATTACATCAGCTCATTCACTCTGAAATGCTGCCCAAGTTGGACAGTTGTCATACTTAATCTAATCTTATCACTAACCTTGACAGCAAGGAGTGTATTTAAATGTGTCACTTACATGAGGAAAACATTCCTTTGCCCATTTCAAAGTGAATTGATTAACTCGTACAGTGCATTGGCCAAAGAGATCATTCCCTTTAAAAGTGAGGGGCTACCAAACCTAGGAAACAGCAAAGCTTCTTGACATTTAAATGAAGACTTTAATTCTGTCCACACTATGAAACACTAATCAAAACAACAGAGATAAGACAAAAGACAATTATGACTTTTTTATCTACAGCAGGAATCTTGAAGAAGATGCCCTAATAGACATTCTATTTAACTCCTGTATATAAGATGGCTGCCCCTCTCCTCTTGAAGCCCTTGAAAAGCAAGACAAATAGCCCATGGCACCCATCAATGGTACAAATGTGTCTGTGAATATGTAAAAAGTATTGGTAATCATCTACAGTTCAGCATTATAAGGCATCCCTCAAGTACAATGAATTGCAGCTCCAAACAAAGTGATACTAGCCTCAACCTTCAACCTGACTTTTACTGAGAATCCTTCAGGTAACATTCTGTCAGTCCTTCAAGGCTGATCAAACTAGGAATCCAATGTTATGTACATCAGAAACAATTTTATCATAAAGCTTGAGTGACAGAATCTTGCAAACCAGAAAGAACTTCCTCCCTTTACCTTAATTTATTTTGATTACATTCCTAACTTTGAAACACTTCTCTTTTATATGAACATTGCCTTGGTAGCAACAATTTCTCTTGCCCCTCAAGGCCATTCCCTCTGCCTTCTACAATTCATCGTCTAATCTGACCTAATGATTCCATCTCCTGGTTTCTCACCTACAATACTTCTTCTTTTGTTCCAACCCCATCTTGATACTAGGAATCAATTTCTAGATCTTAAAAGAAGTTACAGTATAAACAGTTAATAAAAAGGAAGAAACATATCTGGGAACAACTTTTCCAAGCCACAAGAGAAAAAATCTCTACTGCAGAGAATCAGGGAAATAGATGGAAATAGGCAAAGAGGACTGAAACATTCCTTAAGGCAGGGGTGTCAAACTGGCGGCCCCTGAGGCCGGATGTGTCATGCATAGGCCATGCCAACCCTAGCTCTGTGAATGGGAAAAAGTCACAAAACGTTACGTGACAGCAACGTGATGCAGCAAGTTTGACACCCGTGCCTTAAGGGCTGGGAAATAAGCATTCAGAAGAAACTCAGGCAGAGAGCCCTCCCTAATTCACTGGGAAGGTGAAGCAGTCAAGCTTGCAAGATTCTATAATTACAGCCTATCTCAATTAAGTATCATTCTAGTCTTCCTCTAAACTAATGTCTGTTTCCTGATCTGGTCTGCCCAGAAGGACTGACCTTTATTCTAGTTTAGAAGATAATTACAAGCATTTTAGCCAAGAAGTTGGGCTGTCCTAAAGCTAAGAGTCTAGCAAAGATGTGGGGGAAGTTTTATAGCCAATTATACAGTCCTCAGTTTACCAGTCTTTCATCTCAGTTAAGCCCACCCCCCAATAATATTCTCCCTTGGCCATCAACCTTCTGAAAAACCAGGTAGTAATTTGGTACCTGCTGAATTGTTAAAAAGTAACGTTGATTGGTGGATCTTTCTTCTGACCTCCTTACTCACCCACATCAATAATACTTTCCATATGCCTAAAGAATGAAACTGTTCTATTACTGTTCCTCTCTTTAAAAAAGGTAATAGCATGGGCCCATCTAATTATTGCTCTATTAGTTTCCTCAGCTTTCCTAGTAAACTAGATGGACACTTCTTATTTCCTAAGCTTCTAAACTAGTTAGACAAGGAGAAAGGCACATTGACTAGATACTACTGTATCTAGGGATGCGGTGGCTCAGTGGCTAAGATGCTGAGCTTGTCGGTGGTTGGCAGTTCAGCGGTTCAAATCCCTAGTGCTGCGTAATGGGGTGAGCTCCCGTTACTTGTCCCAGCTTCTGCCAACCTAGCAGTTCGAAAACACATAAAAAATGCAAGTAGAAAAATAGGGACCACCTTTGGTGGGAAGGGAACAGCGTTTCGTGCGCCTTTGGTGTTTAGTCATGCTGGCCACATGACCAAGGAGACATCTTCAGACAGTGCTAGCTCTTCAGCTTTGAAATGTAGATGAGCACCACCCCCTAGAGTTGGTAATGACTAGCACATATGTGCGAGGGGAACCTTTATCTTTATACTGTATCTGCTCTCCTGCAGTTTGGGGCAGAGAAATAAATATTGTCCACGCACTCTCTTTATGTGTTGCCTTTATTGATCTAAAGTCCGCATTCAATTCTATACCTGGAGAAAGGCTTTGGGTGAAGCTGTAATAATCACTGGACAACACATTTTTTTCAAAAGTTTTGCTTCCTGAAAAATCTTTGGTGATTATGACAGATCCCTTCAAACTGAACACAAATATAATTTCAGAGTGACTGTACCACATAGGAATCTTGAGAAATATGTAATTAATGTTTAATAATATATTTAATCACATGTTTCTGACATGCTGCGTGAGTTCAACAAGACTAAAAGTGTTTTGCTGCTGATTTTTGTTTGCCTCTCGCAGCAGTGTCCAACAAAGTCAGCCAATATTGATGGATTCCAGTTGCCATGATACCATTTTTTCATTGTGGCAATGTCCCGGTGAAATGTTTCACCATGTTCATCACCAATTGCACCTAGATGTTTGGGAAAGAAGTCCAAGTGTGAATGCAGAAAATGAATCCCTAGAGACCTGTTGCACTTCATGGTCTTATATACTGTGAGAAATTTGTCAACCAGCTGAATGTAGTTTAGATACTTTGTAATTACCAAGAAAATTCTCAAGGACTTCCTTGAATGCTTTCTAGGCAATTTTCTCTGGCCCCAGTAACAGATCTTTGAATAACTTGTCACTGATGACATAGCTGAACTGTAGACCACAAAAATTCTTTAAACTTCCTTGTTCATTGCTTTCACAAAATTTTCCATCAGTCTGAGTTTTATGTGAAATGGATGCAACCATTTTTTTTTGTCAAATTAACAAATGGTTCATGTACCATGTTTTCCTGCACACCAAACCAGAGGGGGTTCTACTTACCTTTACTACGGGCTCACAATGGGATCGCTTAACTTAAACTTTTAAGGATTAGAAATTGTGGGGACTTTAAGATATAATTCTGGGATTGATTAAATTTTGTTAATATTTGGCCTTATTAGTAGTCCTATACATTTGGGATATTGACATTGTGATGGAATAATGAGTAATTTTTACAATATTAAATATTAGTGACTTAGTAGGGGGTAACAAATACATGGTGCAAAGAAATGTTATTTAGGTTTAAATGAATTAATGGGAAAAATGATAAAGAATTATAAAGAGAGAATGGTATTGTTGAAGTTGGAAGATTAGGATTATGCATACTTATTTGTATTATTATTGTTAGCATTGTTTAAAAAGGACATTGACCCAGTCAATACACTGTGTCAATACACAAAATATGTATGGTGCAAAAGGAAAACTGCAAATAAAACATGAATTAAAAAAAAAACACTCAGGAAACTGGTGGGAACAAATTAAATCTATTTCTGAAAGGTCAGTAATAGTGCTTTATATCAGAGCAGAGAAGAACATACCTGTCACCATAAGACCTTCTAAAGCAGGGGTGTCAAACTCATGTCATCACTGCAGTGTCACATGACATATCGGGACTTTTTCCCCTTTGCCAGGTGTGGCCAGTGCGTGATGCATTCGGCTCGTGGGCCAGGAGTTTGACAGCCCTTCTTCTAAAGTTAACCTACCTCCCAAATATTATACAGGTCACTATATAACTTACTCACTCATCCACAATAACTTAACGTCCTTAAATATAGAATACAGACCAAATTCTTAAGAGGGCTGTTTGAAGCACCTTGCTATATTCCAAAGCAGCACTTGGTTCACAAACTAGTTTGATTTCCTTGGATTTTAGGACCTATATCTAGTTATGGCTTAATTAATGTCATCATTTCAGTTTAAGCACTTATGTTCTGGTTTTATGCTCTGCTGTTCATCTTCACTATAGTGTACTAAATGCCATACACACTCCTGGGAATATCTTAGAAATGTTTTAAACTCTAAAGGCATTGCTTTGTAGATAATAGCTATGCTTTCTTTCTATATCAGGGCTCCTGGCACTTTGTTTTTTAAATTCTTTTTATAATGGTTGACTATTCAATTTGCTAAAATGTCTAAGAATTACAATTAGATTTGTGGCTTAGATAGTATTTTACCTGAGTCTACCATCATCATAGCTCTCATTTGTTACTTCTGCCCCAGAGCTGTCCATGCATTAAATTGTTCTTATTTTATAGAAGAGAAAGTCTTGTGTTACACCTGAGGAACATGAAACATATAATATAATATATATGCTTGTTACATATAATGTTCTATTGTCCTTGAATACAAAAGGAAGTATATGTTTCATACATTGAAAGGAGTCTTACCTGTAATCTACAATAGCAAAGAACTGCAATGATACACAATAAGATGACAGTTGCTAGTATTCCACCAGTGATGACAACAGTTCCTGCTGTCATCCGACCGATTCTCCATCAAATTCTAGAAATGAAGGAAAGACAGGAGAGCTAAGCTAATAGAACTAGTTATAAGAATTCAAAATCCCTCCAGCCTGAGATCCCTATTTCTCCTGTTGTTTTTATAGCCTTGTAAACATAATCTAAAAATAATCTAAATAAGATTTCCATAAAGCATCTTCCTTACCATTAACTGGTTGGTCAACAGCTGAGTTAGTTTTTCCCATTAAAGCTCTTCAGCAAAAAAATTAGGGTTATGTTTATTTGGTTCCAGAGCTACATTGATTGTTTTATTGTAAGAGGAATATTGTTATCTCTGACAATTAATGAATACAATTATAATGTATGTTTCCTTCAGTATTTTCAATACTGGCCTATCTCTTTCTACCAAAGTAGCATAGCCATTGAGTTGTTAACCAATATTCCTTTTAAACTGAAGGGGAAAAGATCAGCACATTGAGCCTGAGCATTATCTATATCAGTAGTAGATACTGCATATTCAAGGACAGGGATGGGGAACTGAATCTGATTCAAGAGCCAGCCATAATCTCTGGGTTGGATAAAAACAGTAGGCTAAGCTTCACAAGAGACAACTCTTCTTTGGAAGATCCAGCCATACTTTCTTTGTTCAGACAGAGCAGTTCTTCACAATCCATCTGCTGTTTTCTCCAAAATGGAAGAAGTATCCCTTATTTCTAACTGAGTAAGAGAAGATTTTTGTCAACCTCTTCTTGCACACAAAAAAGGGGATGGTTTGTATACAACTCATTTATTTGTGCGGGCAGGTAAAACACATCATGACATTCGAACAAGCTAGGATTTTAATTCAGGAAGCAATTAGCTTTTGTGGTTGGTTTCCTACTTGCATTTACAAATTGAATTAAGATTAAAGGATGCACCAAATTTAATGTCATTGTATGAAGCTAGACTCAGAAGCTTCTAGGAAGCCACAAAATGCAAGAACTGTTCCTTGGTTGAGTTAATTCTAGCAGTTTGGATTCTAACATATATTCCTTTGAACACAGAGATGCCATTTCACTATCAGGGACAACAAACTTATCTAGAAGACAGATCTCTTTTCAAGCTACTCCATTTTGTTCTTTCTTCTTTCCAGTTTCCAATTTTCACTTAATATAAGTTGAGTGAAACATAGAAAACATAGAAAACTGGCAGCAGAAAAAGACCTAGTGGTCCATCAAGTCTAGCTTTTAAGTTTCTTTTTTCTTTTTAATTAGTTTATTATTTTAATTCTTATTTTAATTTTTTATTTATTTCCTTTTTAATTTTTGTCAGATGATGGACATGTGTTTATTCCAAGCATGCTTAAATTCACTTATGGTTTATTGATTCACTATCTCTGCTAGAAGTTGGTACCAAGCTTCCCTACTCTTTATGTCAGGGCTGTCAAGCTCCCAGCTCGCAGGCTGGATGCGTCACATGCTGGTCATGTGCTGGCCACACCCATGCCCGGTTTAACAAAGGGGGGAAAAATCCTGATACATTATGTAACACCGCCGTGATGACGTGAGTTTGACACCCCTGCTTGATGTGAAGTAATACTTTCTAATATTACTTTTGAACTTCCTTTCTGTCAGTGTGAGCTGTGTTTTTGAAACAGGCTTGTGTTTCTTCCCCACTCTCAATTATTTTTTTCCCTAAGTCTGCAAAACATTTCAGTCTGTTAATATCTCCTGTGTGGATGTCATTTTGGTGCATGCTGAGCCATATCCACATAATCACTTTTCTGCCCATATATAGACTATGAATTGACTGATATAACTGCAGCAAGCTTATCCCCAATAAATCCAATTTTTAACAGCAACTATTACTGCTTACTTTCATTTCTGGATTTGTTTGTACATTTATTTCACATTTTCTGCAAACTCTCAAGCAAACATATTTACACCGAAAGTGAGTCAGTGCACATATGAAATAGTTAAAAATACTTACGTTCAGTGAAGGGTATATTGGACCTGCAAAATAAAATAAAGAAGGAAACTGATTAAATAGTTCACATTCTAGTTCTAATTGGTTTAAAACACCTTTTCCCCACTCCTAATATAAATTTGCAATATTCCCAGTGGACATAATTTGTTTCATCCCAGTGACAGTCATATAGTCTTATAACTTTAGCTAGACATGAAAGCTTGATGCATGTATGCCTACATATTTATTCACATCTTTTTTGGTCTGAAAATCCTTCTAATGTCTGGAATCAGCACTTCTGATTATTGTGATATTTATTGTTGTTTTTTTTACCAAGTATTCTTCCCTCCTGGTTATTCAGAGAAAACTCTGGGTAACATTAAACTTTTATGTTTATAGAATGGATAAATTCTATATATATTAGTATATAGAGTATAGTAATAGAGTATAGTAATAGTATACTAATAGAGTATAGTATATATTAGTATACAATGGGGATGAGAAGTCATAGCAGAGAGATAAAAAGCAATCCATTTAATTTGAGGGAAGAAATAAATGCCTTTCCCCTTACCTGGGAATAAGCATAACAATAGAATATATTGCATATTTATTCACAGGAATAAGAAGAGACAGATCTATGATTTTCTGCCTTCAGTTTCTAAATCTTCTAGATCTGCATTACTGTAGACATCTAAAATTAGTTTCTTATGGCAGTTGTTGTACCCTGCTTAGAGGATAAGTAGTAGGTGTCCTAATATTTTTTGCTGGCTCTTGAGCAACTCACTACATGCCTTCAGTTCAAACAGGTTCAATAAAGAATGTCCAGGCTTTCTGTTGGCATATTGTGTTTGTTTAGTATTTATATAGTTGGGAATATAACCCTCTGACCCAGTGGTGAAATCCAATTTTTTTTACTACCGGTTCTGTGGGCGTAGCTTAGTGGGCATGGTGTGGCTTGGTGGGAGTGGCTTGGGCATGGTAGGGGAAGGATACTGCAAAATCCCCATTCCCTCCCCGCTCCAGGGGAAGGATATTGCAAAATCTCCATTCCCACCCCACTCTGGGGCCAGCCAAAGGTGGTATTTGCCGGTTCTCCACTACTCAAAATTTCCGCTACCAGTTCTCCAAAACCTGTCAGAACCTGCTGGATTTCACCCCTGCTCTGGCCCATAGCACATTTTCTTACCTGCCATAATTGGATTTTAAAACAATAGCAGTAATGTCTAACAAAGATTTGTTGAGAATTAACAACTGCTCGGGATTTCTGGGGGAGGTATGGCGAACAGAAAATATCTTCATGAAAGTGGAGTTGACAACTGCAACAAAGATCAAGGAACTAGTGAGTAAATCTGTTCCTTGGAAACTCTCTAGCTAAGGAAAGGACAGGAGATTGGCACATGTGCTCCAAAAAGCTGCTCCTTGCAATGTTAGGAAAATCACCTGCAGTTGTTAAATGGGACATAATGTGACTGCAACTTGAGATTTTATTGCTGGCATCTCCATTGACTTTGCTTATTGGAAGCCAGCTACAAAGCTTACAAATAGTAATGATGTAATTCTGAGACAATACGACAGTCACAGGTTCAAGGACCAATTGAAAAGTTGCTTTTTCAGTGCCACTATAACTTTGAATGGCCACTAAGCATGGCGGTTGTTAACCTGGGAGAATCTCTTTCTTTGCCAGGACATGAAAGAGTTGAATTAAGTTTAATATACTGAAATCTGACAGCTTTTCAGTGATCTTTTCCAATGATTAGTTTACATGTAATGGTGTAATTGACACATCACACTAAATCACAAAGTTTGATTTTAGCTTAGTATGCTGCATAAACCCAGAGAATTTTAGCTTTTCAACAAAGTGCAGTTAAGTAGACCATAACACAGGGTAGAAACTCAAAGTCAAGATATAAGTATTGCAGGCTAACTCTGCCCGCAGCCAGGAGTTTGATCCTGACATGCTCAAGGTTGACTGAGCCTCCCGTCCTTCCAAGGTTGGTAAATGAGGACCCAGATTATTGGGGGCAATATGCTGACTCTGTAAACCACTTAGAGAGGGCTGTAAAGCACTATGAAGCAGTATATAAGTCTAAGTGTAATTGCTATTACTATAGCTATAACTTTCCTTGTGAGTTCTTTCTAAAAGCCACTGTTCTCCCAAACTGATATAATTCCCACTCATTTCCATGGAGTTTGCCTGAATGTTCAGTGTATTCAAGTCAATCAGATCTTGGAATCGTTCCTAGCTCTCTTCTTTATGTATAAGACTCATTTTAAAAATGGGGAGCTTTGTCTCCTGCAGAGATCAGGTTGATGTGTATTTCAGAGACTCTATAAACTAAAAGGGTCCTCCAAGGGGAAGCCTCAGAAAAGCTATCAAGAGTTGGAGAAGAGGCAGAAAAAGACTACTGAAGTGATCTGCATGCTAGAGTTAGTCCCCTATGAAGAATGGTTACAAAAGATGGTGAGACGATCTTGTTTGATTAGAGAAGGATCAGTACGTTTATTATGGACTGAAGATGGCTTATGAACTTTTTGCTGAAAAAAGAAAAAAAATGAACTTGTGATTTATGGGTGTGAAGATTAGAAAGGTTAGCTTATGGAAAGAAGAAAATTATGAAAGGGTAAAATGTAAATGCAGTTATATAACCACTTTTCAGAAGATCAGAAGCTGTTTCTCTTTTTTTATTTTTTATTTTTTTTTGTTTTTATTAAAAAGTTTTATCAAGTATTACAACAATTTTTCCCCATCCCTCCTCACCCCCCTTCCCTCCTCCACCCCCCCCATCCCTCATTCCCTCTCTCCCTCCAACCCCCACCCACCCCGGACTTCCCAGAGCAAATACAGGGTATAACATTTAACAAACATAAACTAAAATATGCTAATTTTCTGTAGGCTCCAAACTCCGTCTTCCTCTTTAACTCCCCTTTCAACTAACAAAACATAATTCAAAAAGAAAAAGTTGGTTTTATTCATAAGCTATTTGAAACTTTTTAGTCCGATATTTGTTTTGAACATAGTCAATCCATCTTCTTCATTCCGATATATATCTTTCATTTGAGTGGTCCTTCAAATATGCCGAAATTTTTGCCATCTCTGCTAAATTCACTATTTTTAATGTCCATTCTTCAATAGTAGGTAAATCTTCCTTCTTCCAATACTGTGCCACCAAAAGCCTGGCTGCTGTTATTAAATTTAAAATCAATTTAGACTCTATGACCATACAGTCTGTAATTATACCTAACAAAAAGAACTGTGGAGTGAATTTTATCTTCTTTTTGAGAATGTTTTGAATAATCCACCATATTTTTATCCAAAATGCCTTAATTTTTTTACATGTCCACCATATATGGTAATACATGGCATCATCACATTCGCATCTCCAATACTTAGGTTGCAAACTTGGATACATACAGGCTAGCTTTTTAGGATCCAGATGCCACCAATAAAACATTTTATAAAAATTCTCTCTTAAGTTTTGAGCTTGCGTAAACTTTACATTTCTAATCCATATTTTTTCCCACATTTCCATCATTATTGGTTCTTCAATATTTTGTGCCCATTTTATCATACAATCCTTAACTAGCTCTGTTTCTGAATCTATTTCTACCAATGCATTATACAACCTTTTTATATGCATTTGACTTTGGTCTCTAATTTGTTTTACCAAGTTCTCCTCATTTTGCAAGATACCAATTTTCTGATCTTCTCTCCATCTAGCTTGCAGCTATCCATACTGAAACCATGTTTAGATTATCCTTTCCTCTCTTAATTGATTCAAAGATTTTAGTTGTAATATACCTCCTTCCTTATTAAGAAGCTCTTTATAAGTAGTCACATCTTGTTTTTGCTCTACACTTATATTCTCTATCGCATGTCTGGGTATTGCCCACATTGGTAACTTATCATTTAATTTATACTGATACTTTTTCCAGACATGCAGTAAAGCATTTCTTAATATATGACTTTTAAAAGTCTAGTCCACTTTCTTATCATATAATAAATAAGCATGCCAACCGTAAACCAAATCATATCCCTCAATATTCAATATTCTTTCTTCTGTTGAATTCATCCAGTCACTGATTGCTGACAGAGCAGCTGCCTCATAATATAATCTTAAATTGGGCATTTTGAGACCTCCTCTTTCACATATATCCTGCATTATTTTTTGTTTTATTCTCGGTTTCTTCCCTGCCCAGACAAAATTATTAATACCCTTTTGCCATATCTTCAAATTTTCATCTTTTTAAAGTATTGGTATCATTTGAAAAAGAAACAAAAACTTAGACAAAACATTCATTTTTACTGCTGCTATTCTTCCTAACAAGGATAATTATAATTTTTTCCAATTTTCCATCTCTCTCGGTATTTTTTGCCACAACGGATCATAATTATGCTTAAATAATTTTGCATTTGATGTCATAATATAAATCCCCAAATACTTAACTTTTTTTACTATTTCAAATCCTGTTAGTCTTTCTAATTCATCTTTTTGATTTGTAGTCATGTTTTTAGTTATTATCTTCATTTTCCCTGCATTTATTTTAAATCCAGATACTTGTCCATATTGCTTAATTATATCCATTAAACCTACAACCGACTGTAATGGTTGGGTTAAAGTAACAACCAAGTCGTCTGCGAATGCTCGTACTCTGTAGTCATACTGCCTAATTTTAATTCCATTTATTTTGTCCGACCCACGTATATTACTCAACAAAAATTCCAAAGTCAAGATGAACAATAATGGAGACAAGGGACATCCTTGTCTTGTTCCTTTTTCTACATTAAAAGTATCTGTTAAACTACCATTAATTATTATTTGCGCTGTTTGTTTCTGATATATTGCCTTAATAGATTGTGTAAAATATTCTTCAAACTGCATCTTTTCTATTATTTTCAATAAGAAATGCCAATTCAATCGATCAAATGCTTTCTCTGCATCAAGAAATATTAGCAACACAGGGATTTGGTTGTTCGTCCCCAAATACTCTAATAGGTTAACCACTTGCCTTACATTACTCTTCATTTGTCTACCATTTATAAAACCAGTTTGATCATTATGAATCATTTGTTGCATGACTGTCATTAACCTATTTGCTAGTATTTTAGCAAAAATCTTGTAATCTGTATTTAAAAGTGATATAGGCCTATAATTTTTTGGCTGGGTGTGGTCTTGCTCCTACTTTGGAATCAGAGAGATAAAAGTTGTCCTTCAGGATGGGGGTACATCTCCTCCAGATTGTATGTTGGTAAATAACTCTTTGAGTGGTCCCACCATTTCTAACTGCAAGTGTTTATAATAAGCAGCTGTCAAACCATCCGTCCCAGGGGCTTTACCCACTTTCAACTGCTTAATTGCAAACATAATCTCTTTGGAGGTTATTGGTTGATTTAAACCCTCCCTTTGCTCTCTTGTAATTATAGGAATATTCTCTTTCTGTAAGTATCTATCTACATCTATACTTTGAATTTTATCACTAGCATACAACCTCGTATAAAATTCTAAAAATGCTTTTTTAATCATATTTTGCTGATAAACCTTTTTACCTTTATATTCTATTTTCTCTATGGTCCGTGACTTTTGTTTTTTTCTTAACAGATATGCTAACCATCTCCCTGGTTTATTAGCATTGCAAAAAGTATTATGTTTAGCAGATTGCAAATTAGTTGCGACCTGATCTGCCATTAGCATATTAAATTGTCCTTGCAGTAAGTTAATTGCCTCTTTTATTTTCTTGTCTGCTGGGTTCAATATCAAAGCTTGTTCTTTTTTTAAATTTTCTCTTCTAAATCCTTCCTTTTTCCCCCCGTTTACGTCTATGTTTATTATTCAAATATATCAAGATACCTCTCATATATGCTTTACTTGCATCCCAAACCATTTCCATAGATGTACCCTTATGCATTTTTATAATGAAAAATTCTTTCATAAATTTTTTACATTCTTTTACATTTTCCTCATATCTAAACAAATTTTCATTTAACCTCCAAGACCTCTTAAATCCCATTGCATACTCTAATTCCATCCAAACTTGACTATGATCCGTTAAAACTCTTGGGCAGATCTTCGTCTTCTTCACCCTAGAAAAAAGATCATTAGTAATTAATATGAAATCAATCCTAGAGAAAGATTGATGTCTATCAGAAAAAAAGGTAAAGTCTTTTTCTTCAGAGTTCCTCTCTCACCAGATATCTCTCAATTCCATATCATCCATCATTTCAAAAAATGATTTTGCAATCTGGCACATGTTGAGATATTTTGCAAGAGCCCCTTCTTATCTTTTTTAGTGTCCAAAACTCCATTCCAATCGCCCAATAAAATGCATGATTTATAATCCCATTGTAGTAACTTGGAATGTAAAAGCTTATAAAATTTTTCCTGTTGTTGGTTCGGTGCATATACTCCAATTAAAAGTATTTTTCTCCTTTTATTAAAAGTTCAATTGCTATGACTCTTCCTTGATCATCTGCTTCAATTAATTTAGCAATTAAGTCTTTTTTTAGGTCTATAACTATACCATTCTTCTTCTTGGGAGCAGATGCAACAAAATGTATACCTAATCTTGCATTTATTAAATATTTTTGATCTTTCATTCTAATGTGAGTCTCTCGTAGACAGATCACATCATTTTTAAACTGTTTCAAATAATGAATTTTTTTCTCCTCTTTTGTGGTGAATTTAGGCCATTAACATTCCAAGTCAGAAAACTAGTTGCCATTCTTAGTCCCCTGAAGCTTTTGGAGCATCTGCTGGAAATCTCCATGCATTTTGCTTTTTGGCCTTGCTCCTCCCACTGCTTCTGTTTTTGTAGTTTCTTGAATCATCTGGAGTTGCTACACTCTTAATTCTTCCTGCCGCTTGGCTGCCACTCGGGTCTGTCTTTGATCCTTAAGTTCTTCTATTTTTTTGAATACCTCCAAAGCTTGAGCAGTAGTCGAAAGTTGTATTAAATCTTCTTGAGTAATCAAAGCTCCCCTTTGGGCCTGTGCCAACAATTCTTCCTTCTCCCCCTTTCTTGCCCCCTCTGCTTCCGTCTTCCTTCTAGCTTCTGGGGACTGTGGGCATCCAGCCTTTAGTACATTGGTGTAGAAATCTCTTGCCTTCCACACTGAATTAAGACGATATCTTTCTCCTGAATAGTTCACCACTAGTCCAGCTGGAACCTCCCATCTGTACTGTATCTGACGGTTTCTCAGTTCTTCCACCAGAAAGCCATAATCCCTTCTGGCTCTCAACATTTTCGGAGGAATTTCTTTCAGTATTAAAACCTCCTGCCTCTGCACTTGAAGTTTATTTTTAAAAGTGACTTGTAGGATTTCATTGCGTATTCTCCTTGTTGTAAAATAGACTACAATGTCTCTTGGTAGATGTTTCTGTCTGGCAACCCATGAATTGACACAGTAAATTTTGTCTATTTGCCATTCCAGATTTGCTTTTTGATCTCCCATTATCTGTGCAAATGCTTCTGAAAAAATCTCTCTCAAATTCTCTTGCTTATTTTCTCTGAGGCCTCTTATTCTCAAAGCAAATTCCATATCTCTATATTGTATCATTATCACATCGGCTTCTGCTCTTTCCATCTTATTCTGGACCTCTACCATTTTATTTTCCAAGTTCTCATTAGACTGCTTAATTTCTTCCACTTTTTCATCTATTGCTTCAATATGGCCTGCCAGACCTTGGACTGCCATGATAATATCTTCTCTAATTTCCTGATTTTGTTTTTGAATGAACTCTTTAATTTGAACCATCTCCTCAGCATCATCTCGGATTTAATCCTCAAACACCGAAGTAATTTTTTTTTCTGTAACAGAGGCTTCTGTTTTAAGGGCTTCCTGCAACATTTCAAGTGTTAATACTGGAGGTTCCATTGGAACAGAGAGAGATTGCAATTTGGACGTTTGAGCTGGCGAGCTTCCAGCACTTTTAGGAACAATAGTCTTTATTTGTTTTGAAGCCATTTTTAATTTCCAATTTGAATTTATTCAGCAACCAGAACAACAAATCAGCCAAATCCAGAAATTTCCAGTCTTTAAATAATATCAATCCTTTTTTTAAAAAAAACACTGCTATAGTCTTTTTAGCCTTTAATCTTCTTTCTTTCAAAGCAAAGATCTCTAATTTTAGACAGGGGCTGCCAGTGCTAAATGAAACTTTCCTTTTTAACTTTCACACCCCATTAAGACTCAATCGCCATCTTGGTTTCACTTTCTCCCCTTAGTTAGTCAGAAGGAAGTAATACACATTTGGAGTTAAAGTTTAGTACTTGCAAATCTGATCTCTCCTGAATTTGCTCAGTCTGCTTCCAAATCCAATGTTTATTCAAAGCGTTGTTTGCAAGGGTGGTCGCGGAGTCTTCTTCTGCTTAAAGCAGAAACATCCTGGATCCGGAGCTCTGTCGGGCTTCCAGGGAGCTTTCACCCTTCGAACCTCAGAATTGTTCTTGGGGCTTCTTGGGGAGCTCTACCTGCACCCGTCTGCTCTCTTCCTCCCCTTTTCCTAGCGAGAAAGTTTCCAAGCCGCTAGACAGCTGATTTGCGCTGTTCTAGCGGCTTTACACAATCGTGGGGCTGGCGCTCACAAAAGGAGCGTCTTCGGCGCCTACGGTACCACCGGAAGTCCAGAAGAAGCCGTTTCTTTAGAACCTTTCCTTTTCCATGATAGAAGTGTTCCAATATCTCAGGGGTTGCCACAAAGAAGAGGGAGTCAAGCTATTCTCCAAAGCACCTGAGGGTAGGACAAGAAGCAATGGGTGGAAACTAATCAAGGAGAGAAGCAACTTAGAACTAAGGAAAAATTTCCTGACAATTAGAACAATTAATCAGTGAAAAACTTGCATCCAGAAGTTGTAAATGCTTCAACACTGGAAGTCTTTAAGAAGAGATTGGATAGATTGCTTAGATGCTACATATTATCATATATGGTGGTCCTGCAAGAAAGTAAAGGCTTTCTGGATAAAAATTTGGTGGGTTATGCAAAATGTTCTGAAGAAAAAAATCCAATTTTCTCCTCAATTGTTTTTACTGGGTATAGTTAAGGGCTTTTCAGTGGGTGAAACAAAATTGATATTATATATGGTGACAGCAGCTAGGTTATAGATCGGTCAATATTGGAAAAGGGATGCTATGCCTACAATTCAAGAATGGACTTTGAAGGTGGCCAGTTTTGCAGAAATGGTGAAGATATCAGCATACTTAAAAGACCGGACCCAAGAGACTTATGCATGGGAGTGGAAGAAATGGATAGATTATGTGCAGAATAAATACCAAACTAGGAAGTACCAGATAGCTTTTAGCTGAATGTTGTGTAGAAATATATAGTATGTAGGGGGTATAATAGCTTAATATTATGAATAAAATGTATAGTACACAGGGGGGAGAATAGAAGGGTGGTAAAGTATGATATAATATAATGTGGACGGATTTCACCTTGGGGAAGTCATGGGTGGAGGGGAGGGTTGGGGAGGGTTAGGGAGGGAGGGGGGTAAAAATGGGAAAAATTTGTATTTGTAAAACTTTTTCAATAAAAAAAAAAGAAGAGATTGGATAACCATTTGTCTGAAGTGGTGTAGGGCTTCCTACCTAAGCAGGGGGTTGGACTAGAAGACTTCCAAGATCCCTTCCAACTCTGTTATTCTATTCTATTCCTTTTTCCTTTTCTATTTTTTTCTATATTTCTTTTTCTCCTTATTACTTTTCTTTACTCTTCTTTAATTCAAAATTTGTACTGTTTTTAATTATGTTGAGTTATACATTTTTTTTAAAAAAGGTGGGCAAAAGGTAAGAAAAACAAGAGGAGAAAGTGGGATGTACTGGGTAGTTAAAATGACTCAATCAGCTGACTGCAGAGAGATTTGGAACCGAGATTGTGTAGTTCTACCTCACAGGGCATATTGTTCAACTTCCACAGAGCATTGAAAAAAGGTCATCACTACATGCAATTTTCAAGAGGGAAAAGGTGAATCCGTTAAAGATAAACCTACAGTGGATTTTGATCATTGTATTTCTTTATATTCTATCCCTTAATTCCAAGGTTAGTATTTAAACTTAGCATTTTTATCATAATTCATTGTGGTCCCTAAGTGACCAGACTCAATTGTACAACTGATTTTATGGTCAGAAAGAAAATCACTGTGGTCATTAACTGAATCACATGGTTGTTAAGTGACCCACTTGATCATTAAGCAAATCCAGCATATCCAATGGGCATTTTTTTAATTGTCATTTTCTGCTGGAAAATGGCAAAAAAAATCACAAATCACAGTCGTGATTGTGGGATGCTACAGCCAGCTGTAAATACAAGCCAGTTGCCAAGCACCTGAAATGCAATCACATGACTGTGGGAAGGGGAGGGAGGGTGACAGATGTAACTTTGAGGATGGGTCACAAGTAGCTTTTTAAAAAATCAATTGTAACTTTGGACAGATGTTAAACAAGGACTACCTGTATGGATTTCCACTGGCGAAAGAGGTTTTGGCCTAACCAACCAATTGAGTGGACTGATCTACAGTCTACACAAATATTATAAAAGGTTGATTCACATATAAGTTTTGTTTTAAACTGCTATGGTTAATAACTAAGTACTAGATCATTCCTTCATTAACTTCTTCAATATTTTAAAAAATACTATAATACTGTCCCTAAGCCAGTTATAACCCCTTGATTTTTCTCTAGCCTGAATCAATGCCCAGTCAACATCACATGACAATTCTCCCTTGTCCTATTATGACCCATCAGGAAATAATAAAACCCCAACCTGTCTTTTTCCTGGTCATTCCATAATAGTGTCACTAACAGAAACAGGAGCACTTGAAGCCTCCTCTTAGTTACCATGGCAACTTAAGTCCCCATTTCTTTTGGGAAGCTGAACTTCCCAAATTAGCTCCCTGTGCACTAGAAGGCCACTTCCTTCAAGAAACCAAAGCTGAAGTATCTGGAGACAGTTCTATTCTTATCTTTCTTTCCAATGAGGAGTTGACCTGCATGTTTGGCTGCCAAAAAAGCTTTGTATAGAGAAGAATCTGTTCCTTTTGCTTTAGATTTCTGTTTCTCTAAAAGAAAGAAGAATATTCTACTCAGGGATGGATGAGACAAATGCAAACTGGACATGTTAGGGGAGCAACAGAGCCATTTCTCCAGCCAGAGAGGAAAGAAGCAAACATGTTGAGGAGCAACAAGACAAAAATAACCATCAATGCCCTGCCCTGCAGAGCCCATGGACCTACTTCCAGATTGATTGTTGCATCTCCTCAAGAGCCAGAATACAATCAACCAGCAGCCATGTGGTGTCAGGAAAACATGCATGGGAGAAGGGATTTCTGGATCCAAAGTTGGAATATACTGTAAACCTACAATACCGTAGCAATAAATGTTCTCACAATGCCTAATTCTCTTTGCCACTCATGATATTCTAGCAGCCACTGAAGGATTTCACACAAATTTCTACTACCACATATTAAATTTCTCCCACTCCCCTGTTCAGCCTAC
The DNA here is from genome assembly GCA_022577455.1 of Arizona elegans. Taxonomy (NCBI): domain Eukaryota; kingdom Metazoa; phylum Chordata; class Lepidosauria; order Squamata; family Colubridae; genus Arizona; species Arizona elegans. The sequence continues at coordinate 102,275,399 of JAKOOJ010000002.1, read as the reverse complement.
TCACTCCTATTTCTACTTCTTCAGATGTCTAGCCTGAATTTGGAAATTCATCTTAATATGTGCCACCATATGGAATAATTTATGACCTATCCTTACATTTTTAAAAACCTTTTACTCCAAAGATCACTTCTTTTATTTATTTACTTTGTTTGTAGTTATTTTACTCCCAGTTCCCATTCTTCATGCAACACAGCTTTATAAATAAGGTTATTTAGCATACTTTGTAAGTGTTCCCATTCTTGCCATAAGCATAGCTTATACTTCAGTACTTCATGAGAAATAAATCTGCTCATACCCTAATGCTTTGATCAAGTGGTCAAGTCTACTTCTTACAATCAATCTGGTGGAAATGTAGTTCTTACAGGAACACATATGTTATATTGGTCTATTAAGGGCATATATTTCTAAGCCTACAAAGGTTTGATTTGAGACTTGTGCATAGCCATCCTTACCATTTAAGCTTTTCCTGTACTGTGTTCATACTAATTTGACTCCAAATTGGAGTAAGGAAATCCTGTGTAAACTGAGACACTTGGGCAACAGCTTGTATAATATTCAGGCTTTGGTCTATTATGTTCTCCTACTGGACAGTTCCTCGCCTGCTCGGCCCTCCCACCTTTCTGTTCTGCAAAAGCAATTGACAATCTTCCTCGACAAATTTACTTTTAACTTTTATATGTGTTTATGGTACTGTTTGTGCATAGGTGTGAAAGTATACAGAAGATTACAAAACACACTCATGCATGCATACACACACACACACACAGATACAGGATACAAAGTAAAATGTCAATATGCAAAATATATACAAACAGAATAATCAGCTTTAAAATAAAAATTCTTATTTTCCACATTTATCCTATTGCGATTCTATGGCGCCTATTATGAAGATTTTATTATGGTTTACCTTTATCATTTTATCTCATATATTGTACATGAGATCATATATATAGACAGACTTAAAACAAGATGGATCAACAACATCAGCAAGTATTGCGGGCCCAATTGGCAAAGGAAAGCTCAGGACCATATGGAATGACATGGCCTTCATCCTGTAGTGCATAGACAATGGCTAAAATGATGATAGATGATAGATAGATAGATAGATAGATAGATAGATAGATAGATAGATAATAGATAGATAGATAGATAGATAGATAGATAGATAGATAGATGATAGATAGAGACCTTGGAGGTCTTCTAATCCAACCCCCTGCTCAGACAGACAAATGGTTGTCCAATCTCTTCTTAAAAATTTCCAATGTTGGAGCATTCACAACTTCTGGAGGCAAGTTGTTCTACTGATTAATTGTTCTAATTGTCAGGAAATTTCTCCTTAGTTCTAGGTTGCTTCTTTCCTTGATTGGTTTCCATCCATTGCTTCTTGTCCTACCTTCGGAGGACAAATTATTCAGAGAATAATTTGACTCCTTCTTCTTTGTGGCAGCTTCTGAAATATTGGAACACTGCTATCATGTCACCCTTAGTCCTTCTTTTCATTAAACTACCCAATTCCAGCAACCGTTCTTTATAGGTTTTAGCTTCCAGTCCCCTAATCGTCTTTGTTGCTCTTCTCTGCACTCTTTTCAGACCAACATATAGTCTTTTTAAATGCTAGCTCCAGAAAAATATCACAATTTAGATTCTGAAACAAAACAGCCCTATGGAAGCTCTGCAAGCTAATCTTTCTTATCAAGACCTTCCTGCAAAGTTATAGGTGTTTCCAGAAGCATATTTTATGTTTCTGCAGCTATGGCCACAAACCTGTATGGACAATGAATTCAGATTCATATGTTGCTTCCAGATTGATCAAAGCCCCTGGGTTGATGCTGCGTGATAGGGCAGCCTGAGCTGTTTCAGGTTCAAGCTATCCGACGCCAACGTTAATTAAATTTATTTATTTATTTATTTATTTATTTATTTATTTATTTATTTATTTAATTCAATTTGTATACCGCCCTTCTCCTAATGGACTCAGGGCAGTGCACAGCCAGAACTAAAACACATACCAATACAAAATTTAAAATTTTTAAAAGAATTACATGACTTTGGCCCAAAATTTAAAACATTCAAACTAAAACCGATTGACAATTTAAAAAGCTAAAAAAAGGGGGGGGGGGGTTTCATGCCAGCCCTGCTTGATGGAAAAGAAAAGTTTTTAGGGCACGGCGAAAGGCCCGGAGATCCGGTATCCTTCGTATCTCCGGGGGCAAATCGTTTCAGAGGGCAGGAGCTGCCACAGAGAAGGCCCTCCCCCTGGGGGTCACCAGCCGACATTGCCTGACTGATGGCACCCTGAGGAGTCCCTCTCTGTGGGAGCGTACTGGTCGGTGGGAGGCTATCGGCGACAGAAGGCGGTCCCGCAAATACCCAGGTCCTATGCCATGGAGCGCTTTAAAGGTGGTAACCAACACCTTGAAGCGCACCCGGAAAACCACTGGAAGCCAATGCAGCTCATGCAGGAGAGGTGTCACATGGGAGCGCCCCCTCGCTCCCATAATCCCCCGTGCGGCCGCATTCTGCACCAATTGGAGCCTCCGGGTGCTCCTCAAGGGGAGCCCCATGTAGAGAGCAGAGTCCCACGGTAAAACCCAGAAAGATATCTATAGCAGGCAAACAAAGCCATCAGATAAGATAGGATTTGAGTGAGAAGATGCCAAATTGTCCTTTCAGTTAATTACATTGAAAGGGCTTTGTTCTTTCTTTGTCTTGGCCTCAATGAATCCTTACTCTGGCATACTCTGCAAAGAATACAGCTGTACCCATTCAGATCCAGTCTGAGATGAATTGTATTAAGGAAAGAGCATTTCTTCCTTGGCATTCACAGCTGCCTCGTAAAAGGCTGAAGCTTTGGACTACAGCCCGTATTTTCATTATTCCTCTTGCACATCTTTCTTTAAATACTACTCCAAATGTCACCTCCTCTTCTTGCACCTAGAGAGAAAAAGATAACTCCAGATGGATTTTGTCAAGGACAGATTTGCATTATTGTGCCCAAGGCCTCTAAAAAGAAATATATATATTTTAGGTTCATTTCAGATGAAGACAGAAAAGGAAGGGGGAAGCAGGAAGCAATATTTTTAAAAGTATGGAATACAGATTATATGGAATAGGGTAGGTGAGTGTTTTTCAACCTTGACTACTTGAAGATAGAGGTGCTTCAACTCCCATTTCCCATGTTGGCTGGAGAATTCTGGAAATTGAAGTCCATTCATCTACAAGTGGTCAAGGTTGGGAAACACTGCTGTAGATTATATGAACAATTTTAAAATAAGCTTCTTTAGATTATCTACCCACTTCCCCATGGCTGGAAATATTTCTGCAGGAATTAACTTTCCCTGGAAGGGAAGAAATTAAGCTCACGCCACAACTGAACAAATAATTAGTTTGACTAAATTATATATTGCTTTTTGGAATTGTTCATACTTTGTCCTTTTTCTGATTTCTCTCTTTGTGTGTGTGCATCTCTCTCTTTTTTCAGCCTCTACCAGAATTGCCTACAACTGTGATGCCTCTCTATTTTAATACACAATCACATCTCAGAGGACTAGAATATCCTTCTATAAATAATATCCACAGGGATAAACAAACAGTCCAATCAGTGCATACAGTGATTAAAGGGAGATTCCAATGTAAAAAGATTTATACAAAATATTTTTTATATATTAATCGGGTTTTTTTTCTTTTTGGAAGGTGATTGTGCAGCAACACATTAACTACTTTTGATAATTGTACTTAAATAAGAAGACTCTTCTTATGATGATGAGGAGATGGGAATGCAAACTGGGCATGTTTCAGGAGCAACAGAGTAGGGGTAAAATCCAGCAGGTTCTGACAGGTTCTGGAGAACTGGTAGCAGAAATTTTGAGTAGTTCGGAGAACTGGCAAATACCACCTCTGGCTGGCCCCAGAGTGGGGAGGGAATGGGGATTTTGCAGTATTCTTCCCCTGCCATGCCTACCAAGCCACGCCCACAGAACCGGTAGTAAAATGAGGACCCCAGATTGTTGGAGGCAATATGCTGACTCTGTAAACCGCTTAGACAGGGCTGTAAATCACTATGAAGTGGTATACAAGTTTAAGTGCTATTGCTAATTCCTATTACCAAATATTAAATCTCTTCCCAATGTCCCGCTTTGCCTATTCTATCCTCTGTCTATTCTGCACAAGAGATGCTTTTTGCAATCTGAAAGATTTGGAGTGTTTTGGCAAGGAAGAATGGATAAAGATTTCCAAGGCAAGATGTAAACTCCAAAAGACTAAATGTTGTCATAAAATGAAAAGGTGTTTCAACAAAGTGGTGTGTACACTATGGAGCCACATTATTCTAATTTTTTAATTTATATTTTCCCCCCTAAAATTTTTCAATTTATTTTCAGTGGAACTGGAGAGCTTATATCAGACCTGAACATTTTATAGGCCACATCCAGCCCATGAATGATCCCGGTTTGGCCCAATGGTATTGTCAACAGGGAAGCAGGGTATCAGCAGCACTGAGAGTGGGACACTGGCATCAGGGGGAGGACGTCAACAGCAGAGGGCAGAGTGTTAGTGCAGTGGCAGCATTGTGTGCTGGGCGACAATGTTGGCAGGCAGGGAACAGTCCTCCACAACCTACAGGTTTCTCATGACCCCTGGCAAAATTAATTGCTCGCCGTGACTTATATATTATATTAAAGATGGACAAAAATTCTGAAGTGATTTACCTTGGTCTGATTTTTTTTACATCTCAAAAACCTGGCATTTTAACAGAGGTGTGAAGGCTTCAATTCCATTGTAGATAAATAAACAGATGTGAATTAATTTTAAATTGGTGTGAATTACAGACTGAGTTTCTGAAACCTAAAAGTATTAATATTTTTCTCCCCGCCCCTCTGTCTCTTTCCATATTTCAATCATTTTTAATAGATTAAAAAAAAGGATCTCCCACTGTATGTTTTTCACTACCATGCTTGTGTTGTTTTATATTCTTTTAGCTTTTTTATCTCACCTTTAATATTTTCATAAATAACTCAAGGCAGCAAACATACCTAATACTCCTTCCTCCTTCTATTTTCTGCACAACAACAGTCCTGTGAAGTAAGATGGATTAAGAGAGAATCACTGGGCCAAAGTCATCTAGCTGGGTTTCATGCCTAAGGCAGGGCTAGAACTCACAGTCTCCCAGTTTATAGCCTTGTGCCTTAACCACTAGACCAAACTGGCTCTCTATTTCATTTTGAATCTCTGTAAATTTCTTTTTTGAAAAGCTGTTGAAGCAAAAGATTTAAAATGGGATCAACTGCCAGATCCGCCTGCCAGACACGAGATATCACCCTTGCCTTTCACAAGAAGGCAAAGTGGATCCAGCGTGCCTTGTTTTGACCCCACTCACCTCTTCTTTATCCTTCTTTGGATAATTCAATGAAATGAAAAGACGAAAAGTGCATATGACAAGATTTCATTACAGCGAGGTCAATCAACTATGCCCATTTAGAACAATTTAAAAGGAAAATCTAGTCAAGCAGAAACCTGAAAAAAAAGAAGTAAAACCTTTTTGGTACTGCTCTTAATAACTGGTTTGGATCCTTTCACCTCTTGTGCCATACACATTAAAATTGCTTAGATTGTGCATGACAGAAGAGGTAAAAAGACCCTGACTTCCGGTTTGTCAAAAAGGACAGAAAAGAGAGGATGGAGAACTTAAATGCAATTTTTCTTGTACAGTATATCTGATTGCATATCATTTATATACAGTGGCAACATTCCCTCTAAGGAAGAATGCTTTGCAGGCACATGTGAGAAATGGATAAAGTGACAAAAAGTGATCATGAGCATCCCAATTTTCTCCTTTCCCTCTCACAAAACACACTTTTAACACATTGTCATTACTCCTACATTTATTGACAGTGTGATGAAGGATATTATGATTTTCCCCACTGAACCTGCCAGCTCAGACCAATGGAAAAAGACGTTCTTCATGATGGACTCAAACTTAAGACAGCTTTACGTGGTCCTTGTCAGTTGCAGAGAAAAATGTGGGGGACAGTACCATACTTAGCATATTTGACACACAGAGCAGATCATTTTTTTAAAAAAACACCTCCCTCTTTCATTGCCGAGAGCCAGTTAAGGTTAAAAAATCAGGAGAATGTGAGTTCTAATTCTGCTTTAATCATTTCTCTTAGTTCCAGGAAGAAGGCATTCACAACCACTGCTGAAAATTGAAAATACTGTCAAGCAGACTATAGGGGGCAGTTGCCAGGAGTGAAAACTGATTTGAAGGCACACATTTTTTCTGTCACGTCGAACAGCTGATTGACATGCAGGCACCAGCAACCCAACTCTATAGCCGTTGATAGCCTCCCTGTGTTTTGATAGCCTGCACAGAGGGTAGAGTGCCCTCCTGTCTCCTCTCCTCCCATTGGTGTGAGAAATAAAGTTTGGGCAAGAGTTGTCCAAATTCCATTGCTTCAAAAGAAGAGAGAAGGGGCTTAGGATTTAAACCCTATGGCTGATCTATATAGGCCTTGTTTCCTGGATGCATTATACAGATCTTTTCTGTCGGCAATAAAGCAGCTTCTCTAGCTATTTTGAATCTGTGTAGCTTCTACTGCTCCTGAATGGGGTTCTGACTTCCTTTTGAGTTAATATTTATTGCCAAACCTGATGCAAAAATATTTACAGACCCCTCGCATCCTGGACATAAAATGTCTCAACTCCTACCCTCAAAACAATGCTATAGAGCACTGCACACCAGAACAACTAGACACAAGAACAGTTTTTCCCCAAATGCCATCAGTCTGTTAAACAAGTAGTTCCCTCAACACTGTCAAACTAGTTACTAAGTCTGCATTATTATTAGTCTTATCATCATTCCTATCACTCATCTCCTCCCACTTATGACTGTATGACTGTAACCTTGTTGCTGGTATCCTTGCGATTTATATTGACTGTTTCCTAATATAATTTGATTGCTTAATTGTTCCCTATGTTCCCTATCATTAAGTGTTGTACCTTATGATTCTTGACGAATGTATCTTTTCTTTTATGTACACTGAGAGCATATGCACCAAGACAAATTCCTTGTGTGTCCAATCACACTTTGCCAATAAAGAATTCTAATCTAATTCTAATCTAATGTGATGGTTAACAGTTAATTTGCTACCAAATCAGAATACCCTCCTCAGTAATTTCCCACTATTTATTGAGAATATTGTTCAGCCACTAATTAAACCAAACAGATTTGGCAAACTCTGACTAATTCATGGGGAATGTGAGAATGAGCAACCTGACTAAATCCATAGCAACTGGTTGCACCTAGCCAAACTGACTCGAACGAGTAAATGGATCAGATATATTTCAGATGGGAGATAGAAGGAAATCCCAGTGACATAGGCTAGACTGAAATTAATAATATTAATTCCAGAAGGTAAACCCAAACACGTGTATGTTTTCACCAAACTGGACTCAGTTTAACTTTGCCTTAAAATATACTTTTAAATGAATACCAATTCTAATTGTTTCTAGGATGCAACCTGGTGTATCAAGCCTTTTGAAAAGTTTATTAATGATCAAACAGCCCATCTACGGCTAGGCATTCTGAATGTTTTATGTCATGTTTGATCATCAAGATTTTATCTAACATGGGTTCTGAGAGAAAGGTTTTTTTCCCCAGATCACCAGGCTTTTCATCTCACAGTCCTTCATCACCCAGGATAAAATTCCCTCTGCACGATCTGGTTTGCTTGGCTCTTTGCAAATCTATTTAAATATTAAGAGGCAATCAGCGTATTTGTTTATTTAAAACATTTATATAGCTAACCAACTCAATTAAGAGGACTGAGAAGTTTATAATAAACAATCAACAAAACATAATGCAAAGAATATAAAATCATATTAAATAAACTGTTAAACAACCGTGAAACAAGAACACAAGAAAATGGCAATCCAAACAGCCATAACACCAGGGGTGAAATCCAGCAGGTTCTGACAGGTTCTAGAGAACCGGTAGCAGAAATTTTGAGTAGTTCAGAGAACCAGCAAATACTACCTCTGGCTGGCCCCAGAATGGGGTGGGAATGGAGATTTTGCAATATCCTTCCCCCAGAATTGAGGAGGGAATGGAGATTTTGCAGTATCCTTCCCCTGCCACGCCCACCAAGCCATGCCCACCAAGCCATATCACGCCCACCAAGCCACACCCACAGAACCAGTAGTAAAAAAATTTGGATTTCACCACTGTGTAACACTATCATTTAATCAAGAAAGTCATCCCTTAAGGTAGGCATTGCCACTGAGAAGCCCCATTTCCTGGACCCTACCAGATGGCATTGTTTCAATGAAGCCACCAGGATCTCTCTGTCACAGTTTGTAAGATAGCAACTATCCCTGAGAGAAACAAGTTTTATGTTTGCAAGTCTGCAACTCATAGAAAACTGTTACCTAGTCAATGGCTCCTTTAATGACCAACAGGTGAACAAAAAAGAAGTTCCTACTAATCAGAAGTAAAGTTCAAAGTAAAATAAAAAATAAAATAAAAGTAAAACACTCTTCTTACACTCTACATAGCGAAGGGACTGATTATCTGAGAGACTGTCTCTTACCGTTTCTACCATCCGAGATGACTGGAGACAATTGGCATGTTCTAAGTCCCACTGATTAAACAGTTTCATCTGATGGAATTGCAGGTAGTCCTTGACTTACAACCACAATGGGTTCAAAATTTCTCTTGCTGAGCAAGGTGATTTTTAAGTGAGTTCAATCCAATTTTATGACCTTTTTACCCTGGCTGTATATATATCTGGCTTCCCCTCATTGACTTTGCTTAGCAGTAGCTTGGTGGAAAGGTGGTAAAATGACCCCAGGATGCCGCAATAGTCATAAATACATTGTCAGCGTCTCACCTCTGACATAGAAAGGAAGATTGTACAATTGCAATTTCAAGATAAGCCCTGGACTTTTGCCTGCTAAATCCCTTTGAAGCTCGGTCACCATGGAAATGAAGGGAGGGGGGACATTCCTGTGAAATGACGAGACAAGAAGTCAGAAGAGTGACTTGGAAGATAGCCAATGAGAAGCAGATAATTGGGGATCGGAAAGGGAGGGATTGGGGGGCAAAAGGTCAGTCTTGTCCGCATTGAGTCATGATCCGGTTGCTGTGCTCGAATAAAGAAAAGATTTCCTTAAAGATTGGCAGTTTGGAAATTCATTTATTTTGAGATAGCATCAAAGTCTGACATACATGCCAGTTGCCAATTGCCCAAATAATTTTTTATTGAAAAAGTTTTTAAAATACAAATTCCCCCCCTTTTCCCCCCTCCTCCCTAACCCCCCCTCCCCCTCCCCTCCCCCTGTGGCTTCTCCAAAATAAAACCCAAGTTAATAACAGATTATATAATACTTTACCATCCTTTTACTCCACCCCCCATATACTGACCCTTTCTTTCTAACAATATTATTATATCCCCCTTATACTATACATTTCAAAGTAACATTCAGCTGTAAAATTATATAATAAATCCTAATTTAGCAATTTCTACTCATAATCTATCCATTTCCTCCTCCCCCATACATATATCTCTTAATTCAAATCTTTTACGTATATTGATATAATATAACATCCCTTTTCCTAAACTAAACAATCAATAAACTAACCTATCTCCACCCACTTTCCTACAGGTCTACATACATAATATTTTCAATATCTTTATTCTTCTGCCCACACCACTAAAAAAATATTTACATATATATATATAAAATCCTCAAATGACTTTAAATTTGTAATCCATATGATATCTTCTGTAATGTCTCTCAACTGGATTGTTAATTCCATCACCCATGTTAGGGTAACATCACATCCTAATTCCAACAGTATATTCGGTATCTTCAATTACCATCTGCCCCCATCAATAGTAAATGTTTTCATATATAAAAAACGACCCGAGTGACTTTATATTTATATTCCATATAGTGTCTTCTATAATGTCTTTCATCTAGATTATTAATTCCAACCACCGTGTTAGGGTAAAAACCAGATCTTCTGCATGCCCCAATCCCATAGTTCTCTTGCCTTATAGCTCAACATAAACATAATCCATTTGTCAAAGAGTCCAAAATAGAAAATTCCAATTCACTCAATTTAAGGCCATCTTCCACATCCCGGAAGTACAGCACTGCAGAGATCTGTCACTCTCCTCAAAATAGTATAAACCAATACTTTGCCTCAACTATATTTTCATATATTCAATCGTCTCTTACGTAACTGGCATTACACTGTTGTTTAGTCTAATTTTTTTTATTTTTGTAGGACCTGCTTCTTCTTTTCTTAACTTTTTGTGGCTTAGATCTCCATCCTGGTTGCCTTTCTATGAGTTGTATATCAAGTGATTGATTTCCATGCTGGTCTATACTTTGATAAGTCATCACATTAGAATCCAGAGCTGCCTCTCTTGTATTTATAGGTAGTCCAACTGTAACCTCTGAAGGAGAATCCAAAAGCGGCTCATCCACAAAGACCTGTGTAACTTGTTGTTTTTCCATTACCTCCACCTCCATCTGCTTAGCCTGGATTTCAATCTCTTGTTGATTTTGCTTTTCTTCATTCCCCTCGTGTGTTATACATGGAGATGTTAAACCCATTTTAAAAACCTTGTAGTAAAATTCTTCCGCTTTTTCAACAGTATTTAGTTGATATTTTTCTCCTTGATATCTCAATATTATACCAACTGGAACATCCCACCTAAATGGGATGTTTTGTTTCTTTAGCTCAGTCACCAAAAATCCGAAATCCTTTCTGTCTTTTAACATCTTGGGCGGCAGCTCTTTAAATATCCAAATCTTCCTTCCATGCATTTCAAGAGTGGAGTTAAAAGACTTTTGCACGATATCGTTTCTTATTTCTTTATCAGTAAAGTAGATCACCACATCTCTAGGCAGCTGCCTTTGCTTTGCCACCCAAGAATTAACTCTGTAGGCCTTATCAATCTTGCAGGATACCTCTTCAGGACTAACCTTTAAAATCCCAGCCAGAACTTCAGCAGACACCTTTCTCAAATTTTGTCTTTTATCTTCCTGTATTCCCCTTATTCTGACCGCAAATTCCATGAATCTGAATTGCATTATTGTGGCTTCATTTTCAATTCTTTGTTTTATATTATCTACATTGTAAGTCTTGTAGTCAGCTTCCTTTATTTTTTTAAACTTTTTAAGCTCTGCTTCTGGGCTTTTTTCTTGTATCATTATTAAATCATTTTCAATTCTTTGTATTTTATTGTCCAAGTTATAAATCTTATGATCAACTTCCTTCATTTTAGACTCTATTTCTAAATTGAACTCATTATCCATCCTCATAATTACATCTAAGAAACTTTTCATATGTTGCTTCAGGATATCATACTTTTGTTGAACCAACTCTTTAATTTCCTCTCTAAAATTCTCAAGGTTCTGATTCACAATCTTATCATGTCTTGCCATCTCCTCCAGTACAAATTCCCTTAGGTCTGTAAAGCCATTTTTCTGCATCTGCAAGCTCACAACTTGTTCATGTGATTTATGAATGGGGGATTCCCCCCCCCAGCTTGATTATCTGGCTTTGTCAGTTTTAACGCCATCCTGTCTCACAAACAGATTTTTTTCCCCTTTTTAAAGAAAAAGACTTCTCTCCAGACAATATCAATATCAAGTCTCTAAGAAGGAAGAAGCATGAAATAAGAATTTTTCTCTTCACTCCTAGCCAGCGCTGTTGTTTTATATACTTTGTAACGTCTCAAACGGAAGGACTTTCGCTTTCAGCTCTTCTCAAGCCTCAGCCAGTTGCCATTTTAAACTCTCTTTTTTCCTCCTTTCATTCTCCTTTACTTTTAAAATCAGTCTTAGGGTTAGAAATACTTGCAGTTTAGGATCCCAAATCCGGATTTCCTCCTACTTGTTCAGATAATCTGTTAATTCCGTTAATTGGTCTGGTCCCATCTCCTGGCTCTGCAAAAAGGCAGAGTTCTCCCGAAGACCGGAGCAGCGGCGAGCGGAAATAGGGAGCCTCATCCTGCTTCGTCCCCAGGAGTAAAACAAAAACTCTGGGGACTTCGCAGAGGGCTCTACCTGCCCTCGCCGGCTCTGTCTCACATTTCCTTGAGGAAATGGAGTTTTTCGAGATGCCTTTCAGCTTTAAAGGCGGCTCTTTACGGGCGACGGGGCTGGCGGTCTTGAAAGACCATTTGACAGCGACGGAAGCCAAACCGGAAGCCAGCCAAGTGCCCAAATTTTGATCATGTTACTGTGGGGATGCAGCAATGGTTGTTGTTATGAGAACCAGTCATAAGTTACTTTTTCAGTATTGTTGTAACTCCGAATGATCACGAAAGAAATAGTTGTAAGTTGAGAACTACCTGTACACAGCTGTTGCATTGTCTACTCTCTGGAACTGTATCTCCATAGGGATTTATATGCACACACCAGTGGTGGGTTGCCCCCGGTTTGCACCGGTTCTATAGAACCGGTAGTAAAACCGGTGGGAGGCTCCGCCCACCGACCCCAATGTCATCCAAATGCTTTTGTGCATGCACAGAAGAGCACAAGCGCACGCACAGCCCCGTTGTGAACCAGTAGTAAAGTAAGTAGAACCCACCCCTGGCACACACACATCAGACTTTATTTAAACAAGATTTTAAAATAAGATTGTTTCCCCACCCCCACCCCCTGGCCTTGGTCAGTTACAATTTGTGTCTTTTAGTCCAGAGAAATGTTTTTTTGGTATGGATATTGCATGGTTTAAAATTGTCTTGTAAATTGGCCAGAGTTGTGATGGAGCTGGACTACCCATAAATCAAATAAATCATTAAATAAATAAATAAGAAACATTAATAAAATAGCAGTGCTCCACCTGCCCTGCGTTCAGGAAGTTCCTTATCTAATATTTGTGAATAGTTGCCCCTTATTTTGTGATTAAGTCCCAGAAACAATTTGAGAGGAAGCTTTTAAAGAGAAACGGTTGGTTTAAAAAAATATGAAGAAATGCACTTACAATTCCCAATAACTCTTTAAGCCATCCAGTTGGAAAACTCTGTAGTCTTCTAAACTCCTGATGCTGGCAAACAGACAATTCTGCATTTGGACTCCTTTCCCAAGCAATGCCGTTCCCATGGGAGGCTGCAAGCCAAAGAATTCCTTTATTTGGAGCATAATCGCTCTCCAAGGCAGTGTGATACTTTGCAGCGATCGCTACTTTGAAACTGCATTTCTCTGACCACGGATACAAAGCTCTTGGAAGAATAGATCAAAATTGGCCCCTAACTGCAAGCCCCAAATGAAAATTACTAATGTGTGTTCTTTTTACCCTACTAACAGGATGTTCCTTCAGTTGGCCACCTCAAAAATCATAGCCAAATATAATCAAAATAACCTCTGCTTCCTTTGCATGAATTGATATAAAACAAACAAGCACAAACAAAAAAGCAGAGAAATGGCCAACATTTCGAGGTGACACAGAAGTGGTTAGAGTGCAGTACTACAGGCTACTTCAGCTGACTGCTAGCTGCAGTTTGGCAGCTCGAATCTCACCAGGCTGAAGGTTGAATCCGCCTTCCATCCTTCCGAGGTGGGTAAAATGAGGACCCAGATTGTTGGGGGCAATAGGCTGACTCTGTAAACTGCTTAGAGAGGGCTGTAAAAGCACTATGAAGTGGTACATAAGTCTAAGTGCTATTGCTACTGCTATTTCTATCTGGGAAAGTCTGGGTTATATTCAGTGGTGGGATTTAAAAATTTTTACTACTGGTTCTGTGGGCGTGGCTTGATGGGTATGGCATGGCATGGCATGGCTTGGCTTGGTGGGCGTGGCAGGGGAAGGATACTGTAAAATCTCCATTCCCTCCCCACTCCAGGGGAGGGTAACTGCAAAATCCCCATTTCCTCCCGATCAGCTGGGACTCGGGAGGCAGGGTATAGATGGGGCAGGGCCAGTCAGAATTTTTACTACCGGTTCTCCGAACTACTCAAAATTTCCTCTACCAGTTCTCCAGAACTGGTCAGAACCTGCTGAAACCCACCTCTGGTTGTATTCAGTTTTATATCAAATATGCTCCTTTGTGTTTATGAAGAAGGGCAGGGTAGGAAAGATGCCGATTAGCTTAGTAGCCTTAAATGGCTTTGATAATAAGGAACGGTAATTTCAAGCTGTTGGGAGGAGGTTGTGGAGAGGGGAGAAAGAGAGAGAGAGAGACCTTTGGCGACTTCCCTCGAGTGAGCAATGTCCAAGAAAAGGCCATGATTTATGAAGCCAAGAGCTCTTTGCATCCAGAAAACTTCATTTTACAGTGGCCATGATTTGATTTAGAGTTCTGAGAACAGTATGCAATTATCCTAACACTCAGAGCAAGCCAGCAGCCAGGCAGTAGAGAAATTACAGGGAGTGGGAGAGAAGGAGCAGCAGATTGTGAGATCACATGAAATATCCTGGGCAGAAAAGCAACGAAATTCACAGACATTTATTAGCTGTCCCAGTTTTTGAGGGAACTCTTTCTGCTGGTTAATCTGCTGATATATCATGTTTTGCAAACTGTGGGGAGATTGCTAAACTTAGCATCCCTGTGTTCATTCTCCTATAGAGGAGTGGGATGTGTTGTTATTTTATTCTCTCTCAAACCATCTCATAGCATATATCTGATTTGTAAAGGTGTAGAAGTGCAGAAGGTGATAATGTTCCAGGTGCACCATTACACTACCACCCTATGTAGAAACAGGTAGACCAGAGATCCCCAACTCCTGGGCCACAGCCCACTACCAGGCCATGGCCTATTTGGAACTGGGTTGCGTGAGTGGCAGGCCGGTGTATGTGCACGCAGCTCAACTTGTGCAAGTTGAGCTGTGTGTCCGTATGTGCACTGGCCTATCACTCGTACAAGTTGAGCTGTGCACACCCATGTGCTGGGCTACCACTTATGCGGCCCAGTTCCCCTCTCCCCCGCCAGACCGCCAAGCCACAAAGGATGGGGACCACAGAGGTAGACAGAAATCCAATCAAATGTGGGACCAGAACTGGAAAATATTGCATGATTTTAGAATACAATGTGAGAATGTATAGAAAACAGAAAAACTGAAGATCAAGATACTATTTCTATGGCATCTCCATCGCATTAAATACATTAGAAATCTTGGCTTCAAATGTTAAAAAACAAACAAGAGACTTTGATCTATTCCAGACATACTGAACATACATTTCCCAAAGAAAATATCATAAAATAAAGTTGGAAGAGGTCCAATATTTCTGTTTTATGCAGGAATCTGAATTAAAGCATCCCTGCCTGGCTGGTTACCATCTGACTACATGCAATGAAAAGCAGACTGCTGTAAGTTTGGCGAAAACAATTCCATTTTAACATTTCTTAAACTTTGGCAGATAACAAGCAGCTGGCACAGTGATAGTTAAACTAATGAAGATAGTCCTTGACTATGACTGGTTCCCCACCACAAACCCCGGCAAGTCATGTGATTACATTTTGGGTGTTCAGCAACCTGCATTTACAGCTGTTTGCCACATCCCATGGTCACATGACCACAATTTTGCCAGAAATTGGCCTTTAATTTTGGTTTCTGGAAAAAAATGCTCATTGGTTCACTTAACAGCCCTAGTGTTCACTTAACAACCATGGATTGACTTAATAATGACACAAAAATATTACAGAATTGGATTAGTCACATGATGACCCACTTAATGGCTCATGGCCCTAGTTATAGGCTTAATTATGATTGTAAAAAGAGGAGTACTTGTGAAGGCCACTGATGTGTAAAAGGAAAATAATTTTTGTATTTCCTAGGAATAGAAGAATGGGGTTCTACACCTAAATACATACTAAGGTCAAAAATAGATGCATGGAACTGATGCATTAAGATCAGATTGCAAAAACACAGGAGGACCACAACTAGAAAAGAGAACATTAACTATTAACAATAAGTCAATAAGTTAGGTTTACTCAGCAACCTAACAGGTCAATGAAAGGCTGAGAAGAGCTGTGTGGCAGATGCTGCTGATAAAGACTAAACGAACAAACTCTATGGGATTCTGTTTCTGTTGAAAGACTTCACTGTATTCAAGACTTACATACTTTCTTTTGCAATAACCCGGGTTGAGTCTGGCCAACTCAATCTTGGGTAAATATGTTAAGTGGTACTGTATAACTGAGTGAACCTATGTGAATGTTTTGTTTAAATGTTTGAAATCAATAAAGCTTGTGTCTTAATGTCTTATCTAACTGCATCAAGTTAGGCTACCTCTCTGAAGACTGGCAAGTGCAAGACTTCAGAGGTGCAAGCTCTTCAAACAATTGAATGAGAAAGCAAAGGCCACCTCCTTGGTGTTAAATTTCTGTGTAACAGAGACCATCATCCTTTGGGTAAGCTGTTCCACTGTCAAACAAGTATTTACTATTAAGGTTTTTGTAAGGTTCTAACCAGAATCCGTCTCACTGTAACTTATTATTTACTGTCTCTCGGATCATACAGATTTTCTACTGTACGATTTACTCTCTCAGATCATACAGATTTTATCTCTCTTTGTCATTCTTTCAAGTATATGAAGAGTGCTATAAAATCTCTTTCCCACCCTTTTCAGAGATATACATTCCTAGTTCCTTTAATTTCTTTTTTTCATATTTAGTTTCCAGTTCTCTGATCATCCTTCTTATCTTTGTATGAACTTATTCTAATTTGTATGATTTTTTCTTAGAAAAGTAAAGTGCCCATTACTCTACTACAGTCCAGACCCCTTCCACTTGATGAGTTGTCTTTGAATACAGTTGCCCAGACAGTTCTGTATCCACTGTTATACCATCCAGTTAATGGATCCAACTCATGCTTAATTAGCTCATTAATTAAAATGTCACATGGTAGCTTTTCAAACCCTTTGCTGAATCAAGATATATTATGTCTATAAGTGTTTTCACACTCTATTAACATTCAAGACATGTTTCCATGCTGAATTTTGATAATCAGGAATTGTTTTTGAGATGCTTAGAGATTGATCACTTTCTGATCTGCTTATGACTCTTCCCAAGTATCCATGCCAGAATGATTAATTTTCAATTTCCTGGCTCATTCTTTTTCTCCTTTCTAAAGATAGGGACATTTGTCTTCCTCTACTCATCTGGTACTTCAATCATTTTTCAAAGATAATGGATATATTATATGCATGGCCAATCCAGCAATGAGTTCCTTCAATGTCCTAGGATGCAATTTTTCTGACCCTGAACTTTTAAAATAATTCAAAATTTCTCCATTCAAGTTTCTATATTGCTTAAAATTCAAATTTGTTGTTCATCTTCCTCCAATTGTGATCTACTTAGCCAAGGCAGTTGTGGTGGACGCTCTCCTTAAGATACAATTATGGACCCAAACATTCTGGACAATTCCCATCCAGCGTACAATCTTTGCTTTTTAGGGAGTTGGTAAACAGTGTGGTTGGGCTTCAGAGAGCTGAGCAGATTAAAACATGAATGAATGAACGAACGAACAAATAAATGATCGATTCCATGCCCTCATTTTGCTCTTTATTGTTGCCTGTCTTCTCAGAAAAGACTGAACCTAAATAAGAACTAAGTAGTTTTGTCTTTACTTTGATCTTTATTGGCATTTTGCCTTTGTTTCAATTGAAGTGAATAGGAAGAAGATCTTTTTGTTGGCTTTAGCTTCCTTCGCTAACCTTAATTAATTTGCAGCTTTAGCATTTCTGGTACTGTATTATTCCAGGCTACATACACAAATATTCTTCTCTCTCTTTTCATCTTTTTATTTTTAGATTATTACCAAACTTTATGTGGAACCCCAGTGTCTTCATCTGCTGTCTTCCTCCACACTCTCCCTGTTACTTTGAATTGTGGCTTTTAATACCTTTTTATTTTATTTTTTTAGGGGCGCAATGGCTTAGTAGTTAAAGAAAAGCTGATAGCCCAGTTTCAAGAACCAAGTACCATGCAACAGGGTGAGCTCTCGTACTTGCTCCAGCCCCTGCACACCTAGCAGTTCAAAAGCATGCAAATGTGAGTAGATAAATAGGTACCACTTCAGTGGGAAGGTAACAGTGTTCCATGCACCTCGATGTATAGTCATGTGGCCACATGACCACAGAAGTGATTTTGGACAACACTGGTTCCCTCGGCTAAGAAATAGAGATGAACACCGTGCTCTGGAGTCAGATATGACTGGGCAGAGAAATCTTTACCTTTACTTATTTTTTTAAAAAAACTTCACCCATCATGGATTTTTCTCCCCATTAGCTTTTGCTTCTGTGGAATCATAGCTCTGAGTTTATCAAAATCTCCTTTCTTGACATCCAAGATATATGCTCAATTACATTCAGCCTTACTTTCAGAATTATATAGTCACTTTTCCACTTGGCCTTGCTATTGTCACTTCATTGATTAAGTCTTTCTTATTGGTCTTATTTAGTCAAGGATAACCGATTCTCTTGTAATTTCTTGTGGGAATCTAATTAAAGGCAATGGAAGAATTGTGAACATAAGCTCTGTATGACTAGGTCTGTGCATACATCCACAGATATTTACAGACAGATACATATACATACATACACAAAGACATACATACACAAACAAAATGGAAGTATATGCCATACTCTCTATATGTGCAGAACTCAGAGTTACTGATTAACAGTAATAATAAAGGGCACAAAATAATAATCTGTATAGGAATTGTGGTGACTTTCAATTTAACAGATTAACAAAGTTGGAAGGGACCTTGCAGGTCATGTAGTCCATTTCCTTTGATATAGGTGGTGGATTACTTGAACAATGGATTCTCTCTGAATGTAATCTGATTGTTTTTTCCAACTCTTTTTTTTCCCAGTAGGATCTGGAGGGAGACTGTAAAAGGAAAAGATTAATGACCTTTGCTCATCAAATGAACCTAAGCAGGAACTTCAAAATTAACAAATAGCAACACAGGTTTCTAGCCCTTAAATCCATTAAACAAGTTACTGTATATTAGGAAAGTACTTCATACATATGTTTTAAGAATATCATTATATTTTGATCAGATAGATTGGATGGCTTTTCATGCAGCAAGAAACAACTGTTCCTGTATGGAAGATCTGCTGAGATCTGGGAGATGAGACTTTGTTCTTGTCTACAGTATTGCTGCCTTTGAAAATGTGGTAAGATGGAAAGTGTCCTGTAGGACAAGATCATGCTGTTCATTATTATGTGGTTCTAAATGTTCCCTAATTTCCCTGTATGAAATCATACAGCAATTAAAATGCAGCAATAACAATACATTAGAATACAAAATATAACAGAATAGCATACTAATCAAATACAATGCAGTATTTTTCATATTTTAGCTCCCAGTTTTAAAACACAGTTAAGTTTAACCAAGTTACATAGCAAGAATACGATTATGGAGGGAAATGCTACACAAACAGCAGATGGCAAAGTATTCTGACAAAGGCAGGAGAGAGTTTTTCTTCCCATTAGCCATAATTGATGACTATGCTGAATCACCTTATGAGGAGCCCAACCCATTACATACTTATTCAGAAGTAAAATATCACAGTGTGGCTGCAGTTTATCCCACAAATTGTACTTAGAACTTAGCTTGCCAAGGAAAGTTTCTCGATGTTTAATGCAATGACTTCCAGGTACATATGAAAAATGCGGCAATTCTGGTCACATGGAGGCTGGATTTTTATCCCTCCTAGACTGCAAATGCTAACGTTAAGATGCACAAATTCTATTCTAGGGCTATAATTTCCAACACATTAATCTACAAAGCAATGAATAAAATGGTCAACCTGAAAATCAGTACAGTGGATAAAGGTCTCATTTATTCAACAGTTACACTAATTAGCAGATTCAAGTCTAATATAAACCTACTGTTGATAGAAATAAATTATTTAATGGTCATAAACCTTAGCAGATGATTTTTGGGATCTTGATTTTAGGCAATGCATTAAATCTTTCGAACAACTCCCTTGCTTGTGTTTAAGACAACACTTATACCAGCTGTGGTGGCGCAGTGGTTAGAATGCAGTACTGCAGGCTACTTCTGCTGCCTGCCAGCTGCCTGCAGTTTGGTAATTCAATTCTCACTCAGCCTTCCATCTGTCCAAGGTTGGTAAAATGAGGACCCAAATTGTTGGGGGCAATATGCCGATGCTGTAAACCACTTAGAGAGGGTTGTAAAGCACTGTGAAACCATATATAAGTTTAAGTGCTATTGCTATATTAAAAGTCATTAAAATTTCAGATTCTGGGATTCTAAGATAATCTTCCTCTTTGATTGCTGTAATAAAACTAAATAAATTTGGACATTTCTATCATCATAGTGCATGTGTAAATAAAATGCAAAAAAAACCAAAAAAAAAAAAAAAACAAGCTGTAGATGAAAAGTAATCAGAAAATAAAGTTTGCAGATCCGAAAGGTACAATTTGTCCTGGTCTTAAAGATGTGTCATTAAATGTTATGAGATTAAAAGAATGCAGTTGTTAGTTTCACAGTCAGTTCCAACATTTTGTTTTTGTTTCTCTTTTCCTATTCATCTTTCTGGAGCTGAGTTGAGGTACCTCATTCACAATAACTTAACCTATTGTAAGTTCAAAGAGGTTTCTTGTGTTCTGATTATATTATAAAATATATAACCAGAGAAGGGTGAAAAGAAATAAGGCCAGCTTTTAATATTCTTAAATAAATTATTGTATGCTTCCCAAGTAGTCAGTAGGATCAAGGATACTTCAACATCCCTTAATATTCAATAATATTCAATATTCAAGAGCTGAGGTGGCGCAGTGGTTAGAGTGCTGTACTGCAGCTACTTCAGCTGACTGCTAGTTCAGCAGATCAGCGGATCAAATCTCACCGGCTCAAGGTTGACTCAGCCTTCCATCCTTTCAAGGTCGGTAAAATGAGGACCCAGATTGTTGGGGGCAATATGCTATTTAGTATACTGTCGATTGTTGTAAGCTGTCCAGAATCCTCGGAGAGTGGGCGGCATAGAAATATTATTATTATTATTATTATTATTATTATTATTATTATTATTATTATTATTATTATTAATAATAATAATAATAATAATAGGAACAACTAGCATGCTCTCTTGTTAGGACCTTTATTTCCCTACTTTTTATCCTCAGGGAAAGCATACACCTACATGTTATTCTGACCCAACAATGATTCTTGCCTTTTGGCTTCAATCCATATAATAATAATTATTGACTGTAGATGCCAGTCAGAGCAGGAAACTCCAGACACAACCTTTTGGCTCATAATTTTAATTCCAACTGAATTCTATATAGCTTATCCAAATCACTATCCTACTTCAGACAAATTATTTTAAGACTCATCTCTGTGGAAAATGTTCTATTGCTGAGAATGATGGAAGGAAAGAAAATAAGACCACCACCCACAAGGTGGATGGACTCAGTTACAGTGGCACCATTGGGAGACATGAAAGACCAGGTTAGGGACAGATCTTCATGAAAAAAATAATTATGTGGTCACCAAGATTTGAAAACAACCTGATGGCACATCACATCAGTTGACACTTGACTAGAAGATTTGAAATCTTATTGCTAGACCAGAATTTCACTGAGCAACTCTTAAGTTCTTGTACTGAAAGGAAAATACATGTATTTATAACATAGAACATAGAATAATAGAGTTGGAAAGAACTTTGGAGGTCTTCTAGCCAAACTCCCTACTTGAGCAGGAGACCTTATATCATTTCAGGCAAATGGTTGTTCAGTCTCTTTTTGAAAGCCTTCAGTGATGGAGCACCCACAACTTCTGAAGGCAAACTATTGGTTGATTGCTCTCATTGTTAGGAAATTTCTCATTAGATCTAGGTTACTTCCCTTCTTGATTAGTTTCCCAGCTTGCCTTTTGGTCTTGCCTTTGGAAAATAGTTTGACACACATCCCTCTTATTTGTAGGAGCCGCTTACTGTAATTATGTCACCCTTACTCCTTCTTTTCATTAGATATTCTTTCATTAGATTTCTTTCATAACTAAAGTCCTCAAGTTAGGCTGATTACAATGTACAGTTAGCAAAAAAAATTTGCTGTACAATTAAATTATTTCTTCTGTCATAGAGAGTTGCTGGAAGTTCTGTTCTTTCTTCAAAATGAGCAGCAATTCTGTGGGCTGTGACAAGAACTGCTAAATTTCACTTTCATCCTCTCTACTTGCTGGTTTCTAGAGAAATATGTGATTTGCCACTATAAAAAAAGAAAATGTGATACTGGAGACTTCTCCTGTGTATTGCTGTCTGTAGCTGTCAAAAATTGTAGTCCACACTTAGATAATCAGGTTCAAGCTTCAGGTACCTTTGATCTGATCAAGTGAGGCAATTTGTAACCATTGAGGAGCTGTATACTGCACAAGTCAAAAAGAGGGCTGTGAAAATAATTACAGACCCCTCACATTCTGGACATAAATTGTTTCAACTCCTACCCTCAAAACGACGCTATAGAGCACTCCACACCAGAACAACTAGACACAAGAACAGTTTTTTCCCGAACGCCATCACTCTGCTAAACAAATAATTCCCTCAACACTGTCAAACTATTTACTAAGTCTATGCTACTATTAATCTTCTCATCGTTCCCATCACCCATCTCCTTCCATTTATGACTGTATGACTGTAACTTGGTTGCTTGTATCCTTATGATTTATATTGATATTGTTTCCTGATTGCTTATTTGTACCCTATGACTATCATTAAGTGTTGTACCTTATGATTCTTGATGAACGTATCTTTCCTTTTATGCACACTGAGAGCATATGCACCAAAGACAAATTCCTTGTGTGTCGAATCACACTTGGCCAATAAAAAATTCTGTTCTGTTCTGTTCTGTTCTGTTCTGTTCTGTTCTGTTCTGTTCTGTTCTATTCTATTCTATTCTATTCTATTCTATTCTATTCTATTTATTCTATTCTATTTACAGCACAACTCACAATATTTTAAGATGTTAAACTCAGATTCTACTCTTTCATTATGTTAAAAGTACCAGTAAAATCCAGAAAACTATCCAACTGGAATATTGGTTGTTTAGCTGGTTAAAGACTGAAAATTGAACGTCTATTCCTAAATTGTAGTCCAATGTTGAAATGCAGAAATCTTTTTTTCCAAAATATCCTTTATGAGTCTGGATAAAATACATTGAATACATCCTTCATTTCTGAAAAACTTAGAAAAGCAAGGAGAATCTTGAAAACTGAATGCAGATCTAGTGTATTTAGTCATAAAAACTAAAACAATACTCATGGGAAGCCTGGAAGCAGGACTTCAGCTGGTAACATCACCTTCTCACCCATGTTCCCTCACAGCATATAAAGGCAATATGTCTTGTATCCACTAAAATCCTTATCCTTCTTAAATCCTTGATTAACACTATTCAAGATAGTGGCTATCATCACACCCTAAGAGATTTCACACCACAGTCCTGATTTGCCAAGTGGATGAAGAAGTTAATGGATCGAAAGAAAAAAAAATGTGAACTATAACTCTGAAGTGCATCAAATGAAAATAAATGGAATATCCCAGCATTAAATATATAGCACCTTTTAATTGCACTATTTTAGTACAATGGATGGTCCCCGTAAACCTCAAAGTAGCAAGTCTTTCTTCTATTTTGGGCTTGTCACCCTTGAAGATTGAGGACATTAAGTCTTTTACAGTTCCTGAAAGCAGAGTGAACATGGCAATAATGGGAAGAACACAAGCAAAATATATGTCTCCTTTAAAACCATGTTTTGGTATTCAAGGTGATGTGGGATTTTTGTTTTACTTTCTTTCTTGCAAAAGTATGCTTGTTAATCCAATGGAAAAATAAGTTAGAAATGGCTGCTTTATTTAGTGACTGTTTGTAGTTACAAAAGTGATGAGAAATAACAGAATAACCAATTCTGTTTCACTTAGCAATTGCTTCACTTGATGATTGAGTTGCTGGCCCCAATTGTGGTCACTAAATGAGGAGTCTCAAAACAAGAACTGCCTCTCCCCTTTCCTTGATCTCTTTCTTTTTTCTTTTTTCAATGCGTACTGTAGTAACAATGACAGGCATAAACTCAAACGGAGTTCCTGCTTCTGCCTCCCCATCACAACGGTTGAGGAGGTTCAAAGATGAAAGATGTATTTAGTAATTGTTATCTAGTCGCACAAAGGTTATCCCAAGGGAACCTTTAGAACTGGCATTAAGGTTGCTGGGTTGCCCACTAAGCCAACTGCTACTCAAGAACCCCATCAATATTGTATCATTCTGTGGTGGCCCCAAAGTGACACATTGGGTTGCCCATGCATTTTGGAGAGTTAGACTATGTGCTTTAATTGCTGTGAAGACAATTAAATGCAAGAGACATGACTACCCAGAGGATGTACCAGGCACAATAGGGCAGCCCAGAGAATCTCCGTGGCTACCTCCTTTAAAATGCTTTGCTCTGAGGAAAGTGTTATTGGAAGCAAATCCTCTCTTGCCTTAGAATTTGACTCTTATATTTTAATATATATATAATTTGTAAGCTTAACATCTTCCATTTTTATATATCCCTGCAGGAGCTTCAATATCTCTGAATCCATTTACCACCAGTTCAACAATTAATGGTGGCTATTTGAGTAGAAAATGTAATTATTCAAGAATTGCCAATTGGAACTGAATTTAATTACAAAAAGTACAAATAGTCCTTGACCTATGATCACAATTGAGCCCAAAATTTCCATTGCTAAGCAAGACAGTTGCTACGTGAGTTTTGCCCCATTTTACGACTTTCTTGCCACCGTTGTTAAGTGATCACTGCACATGTTAACTAAGTAACATGGTTGTTAAATGAATCTGGCTTTCCCATTGATGTTGCTTGTCAGAGGTTCACCAAAGGTCATCACATGATGCTGGGACATGGCAGCTGTCTTAAATACATGCCAGTTGCCAAGAGTCCGAATTTTAATCACATGACCACAGGGAGGCTGCAATGCAGGGGTGAAATGCTCCCCGTTCGGATTGGCTCGGGCAAGTAGGTAGCGATGGCGGCGGGCAGTTCAGAGAACTGGTAAAGAAAATCACTGCCCCCACCCCCCATGCCCAGCTGAGCCGCGTGATCATCAGAGCCTTTTTTTCTTTTAAATGGCTCTGAGAGCTCAGCTCTGACGATCCCAGCTCTGATGATCTCAGCTGTTGCCTGCTAATCGGTAGCAAAAATCCTTCCCCCTTGCTGTAATCCTTGCAATCCATTGCATCAGCAAGCAACTGAATCTCCCTGCCTGCAATCAAGCAGGCAGAGAGTTGTGGACTTCAACTCCAAGAATTCCTCAGCCAGCAAAGCAAAGCTGATTGAGGAATTCTGAGAGTTGAAGTCTACAAGTCTTAAAGTTGCCCAGGTTGGAGACCCCTGTTCTATTGGGTAAGTTTTTTCCCCCTTTGGGAGCTTTAAAAAAAATAGTTAATTGGGGGTTTTTTTAGTTGTTCTTTTTTTAGACCTAGACATTTAAAGTTTAGGAAGTTTTAAATTTAGCTGCTTTTATATAAAAATAAAAATAAAATAAAATAATATTTGTGCAGCTTTCTGAGATTTTGTGTGTTTCTGTAGTGTTTCACTCTAACTACACAAACACACAAAATCTCAGAAAGCTGTATATGGAATTTTGTGTGTGTAAAGTGTGAAAGTTGATTTTTTGGACTTTTTGTGGCTGTGTGAGGTTCCTGCTTGTTGCAGGGGCCATTTTGGGTCTAGCACAGCTGCTTTTACATTGTGGGTGAGCCAGTTATGTTGTGTTGTGTGTGTGTAAAGTGTGAAAGTTGTGTTTTGTAGGTTAAAAAAGGGCAAAGAAGTGACATTGACTTAGCCACACCCACCTTACCACCAAGCCATGCCCTCCCAGTCACCTTACCACCAAGCCCCGACTACTAATTAAGCCACGCCCACAGAACCAGTAGCAAAAGATTTTACATTTCATCCCTGCTGCAATGTGAAAAATGAACTACCTGTAATCTCTATATAAAAGATAACGTTCAGCAGCAAAGTTGGCATCCATATTTCAGTAAGGTCTTCATGGTTACTACAGATGAAATGTGCCCAAAAACACATGCATTCAAAAGTAATAGGTGCAAGCCATTCAAAAACCTTTAAATGTGGTATTAAAGTATAGAATAGCCTACAATTTAAAACCATTTTCTCCATCAGAAAATCTTGAGGAAGTGATTTTTTGATTCAAATGTTGATAGATGGCCACGTTCAGTGATGGGTTCTACTTACCTTTACTACCGGTTTGCATCGTGCCTGTGTGCTCTTCTGCGCATACCGCAGATCACCTATGATGATGTCTGGGTCAGTGAGTGGAGCCTCCTGCCGGTTCTACTACCAGTTCTCGTGAACTGGTCCAAACCAGGGGCAACCCACCACTGCCACGTTTCATCCTACCAGATGCCAATTTCATGTTCTTGCATTTCATGCTGAAAGACACTTGTTGATACTGAAGATATAAGCTGTATTATTATGATTACAAGCATCATTCGTGCTAGTGAAAGTTACTTAATCTGTACTTAAACAGGCCTGACATTTTTTGGAGATGAACAATAAGATACAAACATTTTAAAGAATGCAATGGAATGATTAGCATGGAGGAGCCTTGTTCTTTCCCTGTTAGATTACTGTCTTCCTCTAGAAATAAATCCAGGAAAATGTTATTTTTTCCAATTTCATTTATAATGTGTCATTCATACAACACTCTATCCCTGATGCTGCGCATCTGCAGTGTTCATTAATCCAACTATACAGAAATCCAAAGAATCACATATTTTAAATATCAAGAGGGAAAATAGTGCATGCTGAGATGAGACTAATGGCCATTCACACATAATTATTTTGGTATATTCCTCAGAAATTGCTAAACTTACATTTAAAACATAGAAGGTGAATAGAACACATATTATAAGCAAATCTATTTTTAAGAAATGCTTATATTCCAGAGCTACACTCACCTTTATTCCCATCATCATCTTTTTCTCCCCTAGTGAATGTATTAATTTTAGTACAAATGAATCTCAAGAAGTCAAGATGGTTTTAAAAAAAACCCTGAGAATCTAAAAGAAACCTTATGGAATATTAATTGGTCACACAACATGTCTTTTGAAGAGATCTGTTATTCTACTTTTCTGAATAGCAAATAATAATAATAATAATAATAATAATAATAATAATAATAATAATAATAATAATAATGCTAGAAGCATTTGAATTAGAATATGTATTGATCTGGCTTTGCTATTAAAAACCAGATTTTTTAAAAAATAAATCCCATTAGAACAAATAATATCTTATTTCAGGAGCAAAACTCCTTCAGGTTTTAATAAGCACACAGCTGGCAAGGAGATTGATTGTTGTTTATTTTCCAATTCCACTAACCTCTTTTATTGCAAATTGGCAGTAATAAAGAATATTAAATAAACAGCCAGGCCAACTTCATCCAAACCGTCTTTCTTCCATTTTTTCACTGGTCCATTCTGCCCCAAAATCCTTTGCTTCACTCTCCTCTGTTTTCACATAATTCAATGAAATGTCAGTCTGTCAAATTAGACCAGTTTCTGTCTTTGCAGAATCTTCTAAAGGATCTAATTTGAGAATCAGGCAAGAGGGACTTCTGTTTCAAATCAGATTATGCCGACATCCAGTAGAGCATAATCCTAACCCCCAGTGATCAGGATAATTGCAAGGACTGAAACTAGATCAATCCTTGCCTGCAATGTTAAATATTAGTCAGTTCTCTACCACATGCTGTTAATGACATTCACCAACTCATGGTAGATCATTTGATTTCTTATTGTGCATTAGGAATTTGCTTGAGTGCATTAGGGTCTGAAAACGGATAGCAGATGAAGCATGCCCACTGACCCCCTCCCTTACTCTCTCTGACCTTCATACATTCAGCTGGTGGTTTGAAAGAGAACTGGAGTTGTGATAGGCCTTTTTCTGAAGGAGCTATTGCTCAATCCAGTGATATTAGACAACTTCCACCCAATCTCCAACTTCTCTTTGGGGGGATACTTTGGAAAAGATAGAGTTGCTATAGAAGGTAAACAATTTGTTAATTGGTTTGGTCCAAGGCAGCAATGTGCTTTCCCTTAAAGAGTAGAACTTGGAGTCCTGTTGGCAGCTACTGCTTGTGCAACGGATGGAAAACATGGACAGGAGAAACTTTGTTCAGCTTTAAAAGATACACCAACTGCTCCCCTTTTGGGGATAGGGATACCTTTGCCACATTTACTATAGCACAATTATTCAAGATCTATCCTCGAAGGTGATGCAGACGCCCCTTGGGAAGCTCACAAATGGTAATCACATGACCCTGGGACACTGCATCCAGTCGTAATTTTTTTTCAGCACTATCCTAACTTCTAATTGTCATTAAATAAATGGTCATAAATTGAGAACCATCTGTACAAGGACTGTGAATTTATAGAATAGTATCTTCCTGAGTTTTAGGCATTGTGTTAGTCCTGGCTATAGCTAATTGAAGGGTGCTCCCCACATTCTTGGTTCCTAAAGGCAGTTTTACCTCAGTATAAGATTTATAAAAAGACTGCATGGTGAGGGATTCTTGGGTTATGTGGTTATATTCTTCAACTAGAGTAATTGCAGACCTGCAATCCTTCTTTCCTTAATTAAGATGGGAAAAAGATACATTCAACGTTGTTCAAAGTCCATTCCATGTTGTAATCATTTGCAATCCCCAAATCCTCAGAATCTACTCATAATCATCCTTATTACTTCTGATCTCAAAAGAGAAGGAACACCCCATGAAATGACCCTTGAAACCTCCAGCTGATGAGTATGTTTAGTATAAAAAAATGGCTCCCAGCCCCTGCCTCACTTTGTCATGCATCCACTATCTTCTTGTTTAAGACATTAGAACACTCAAAGTCAGGGTTCGCTACAAAAATTACCATGCTCTTAAGAAATTATGCCTATGCACCAGGGGTGAAATCTACTTACCTTCCCTACCGATTCAGAAGTGCACATGCCGTGTCACATGCACACGTGGACTCTCTGTGCATGCGCAAACCCTTCTACGCATGCGCAGAGGGTAAAAATCAGGTTACTTCCTGGTTTTAACCAGGAACAACGACTGGGCAGGTAGACGGAGCCTCATGCTGCCATCGCTACCGGTTCGGCCAAACTGGTCAGAACCGGTAGCATTTCACGCCTGCTATGCACCTTTTTTAAAACACGAAGAACAATAGCATAATTTCTACAGGGAAAGGAAGAGTCCAGAAATCAGGAAGTAGGGGAAGGGGAGCAGGAGTTTTCCTCACAAGCACCACAGAATTCCAGAACTTTTACGAGAAAATAAGATTCAGAATGTCTTGTAGAACTGCAGTTCAGCCATAAATAAAGTTCAGTTCAGTTGTTTAACAGAGCTAATGTCACTAGATCACACAGGCATGGTGTTGAATTGGGATGGTGGAAATACTATGTGAGGAGTCTGAGTGAGTCAGACCTGGTTACAGAACAGCTGCAAAGCTATTTTCTCAATAGAGGAAATAGTTTTGTTCTAATGACATAACTAGACAAGTTTGTTTTTTTAAAAAAAAGAGAATTTAGAGATGTATTGCGGAGAATAGAAGCCTGCTATTTTTTAGCACAAGTCAGGAGTGTCTAACCTTGACCACTTTAAGACTGGTGGACTTCAACTCCCACAATTCCCCAACCAGCATGGGTTGGCTGGAGAATTCTGGGATTTGAAGTCCACAAGTCTTTTTTTATTTTTAAAGGATCAAGGATCAAGATAGAAGTACTGACAATTATACAGAAAAAGAAAGAACTTTGGAAGATAACACCGAGATGGCACAGGGAAGAGAAAACTGATGTATTAAATGTTTGTTTGTCTAAAAAATAAAAAAACTTTTTTTAAAAAAGAAGTCCACAAGTCTTAAAGTAGTTAAGATTGGACACCCCTTCTCTAAGTATTGCTTTTTGTCCAAGGGGAGAAGCTTGTAGAAAATAATGAGAGCTAAAGAAAGGCAAGTCAAGCAATTCATGCTAACAAAAATAAGAAAAGCATCTCCAAAATTTCTCCATTAGAACAAATGAAGATGAGGTTTTCAACAGTAATAGATATCAAAACATTAGGAAGAAATAGAGTGTGCAGTGGTTGATAACCAACGTGTTTCTGTAATAGTTATCATATTCCCTCCATAAAAAATATTATTTAATCCTACAGGTGCTCTTTCTTGTCTTTCTCCTATCCAAGATCCAGATCTTTTCATAATGGATATGGACAGAAAATGCATTTATGGCCTCCAGCAGAGAATTCGAGCTGTCAGAAAAAAGTTTAACTTGAAAGAGGGCAGTTGCCTGACCATAAATGCCATTCCTCTCAAAGTTTTACTGTCTGTTGCCCAGAGTTCATTTTATATATGCTGAGTGGGTTGTAAGTTTCCACTCCAAGCTCTGATAGATTTTTCTTCCTTTCTCTCTCATAAATGTTGGAACTGGAGCCCAGTTCTCACTTTTTAAAGCTATCATCTCACAAAATAGCATGAAATAAAAGCTTCTTGGACACACGCTGCTTTTCCTGCTTCGTTGTGCCAAGGCAGCTTTTTACGTTTTATAGCAAGAAGGATAAACGTAATCAAATCTCCAGAGCATGGACTTTCCGTCTGATTCTTTGTGTTCTGCAGCCTATGACTTCCAAATGCACATGTTCTTTTTAGAATTCCCTTTTAGTCCTTGGTAGTCCTTCTGAGTGAAGTGTTGACCCAATAAGAAACTGACAGTCCCTGAGGAACTGTCTCATCCCAATGGAATGGCCCCCCACCACATTGATTCTGGCAGAAGGGGCATGTTGTGGACCCCTTTGGTCAAGGAATTCTGGCTGGTGGGGTCCAAGAGAAGGTCTTTTCTGCCATGGGCCCCACCCCACTGGAACATCATGGTCCTTGAGGTGATATCCATCCCCACCCTCTTGGCCTTCCATCAAAACCTGGATCTGCCAGCTGGCCTGGTGTCTCAGTGAGAGCAATCAGTGTTGGATGTGGTTACTGGACTAGGAGGGAGATCTACCCACTACTATTCTGGTTTTATAACTTTTTAAATCTCTATTTAATATTTAATGTTTGCTTGACAGTGAGGTGGGTGGCATAGCAAAGAAACAAATAAGTAAAATGATATTACCAGCCATAAGCCACAGGAAGTTGAGGGTCTCAGAGGAAGAAATGAATAGCTCCCAACGGTCATTGAAGCTGGCAAAAAGAAATTTGTGTGCAAACCACAAAAAAGCCTTTGTGGCCTAAAACAGGCCCCCGGGATATAGAAAAGGAAAACGAAACCTTGCTTTAGGAAGGTTAACCCTTGCATATATTTAATATTGTAAAACAACAAATTGTTTTTTGTTCAGTGTTTAATATTTAATAATCAGTTATAAAGATGATTGTACAGCACCTGAACAAAAGAAGTTGTTGGGAAAATGAGTGGTGAAATTCTTTTGGTATTTTGGAATTCATATTGAAGAAGATGAAAAAGAAAGTTATCTATTCTTCACCAGAAAGAGATGTTTAGGCACAGTGTAGAATTCCTAGGGCTAACTGAGACAAATTCAATCAATGCACCAATGGAGGTTGTAACTTTCTGAAAAAAAAGACAGAACAGCAGTCCTTTTCCTGCATCAGTAAATACATACCTGCAATTGGAAAGTCTCTGTATGTGTCAACAATCCCTAGATGAGCCATTACCACAGCAGTGGGAGTTCTATGCAGAGAAGGAAGTGTGCCAACCCAAAGCGATTGGACAATAGTCAAGAGGCTGGGCAGATACCTCAAGGGCACTGCTGACTTAAAGTTAAAACTGCCAACAAGCAGCAACCCTGAACTAATTGGATACATGACACAAACTGAGCCAAAGATAGAGCAGACCACAAATTTACAAGCAGGACTCTGTTCCTCTGTGGTGGGGGGAAAATCAGCTGACCAGCAGGAAACAAGCTATTACGGTACTGTCCTCCACCAAGGCAAAGTATATTTCAGCTAGTGAAGCCAAACTGTAAGCAGATTGATCCCAAACAGCACTATACATGAGCTGTACAAGGCATTATCAGAATGTAGAAACAGGACTGATATGCTGATCAAACCACAGTCCTAAGAGGGATTCACATGCTTCAGCAGAAGATGAGCGCTAAAAGTGGGTTCTGGATATGATGGGAAGACTGCATTTACGAGCTCATTTTGACCACTGTGGAAAATGAAGAAATATAACTAAGGGGAAAGATCTTCACACATTGTCCCTTCATCTGTTTCTCACCTGTCTTTTCTTAATGAGAATGATCTGCATTTAAGAAGCAAAGAAATGTTCCTGATTCACTCACATTCTGTTGAGCCTTCTGCTTCCCTCTTCTCAAAATGCAGTTAAGTAGGATGAAGCTTTTTTAAAAAACAACAACATGAATTTCCTTTATTTTTCTTTTATTTATTCTCTGTTTTGTCAAATTAATGACAATAACCAATCTATCTTCCAATAGAATAATGTCAGTTCCCACTGAGAGCTGGGCTAAACCAATATTCTACATCCAAACATCTATACAATAATGTTTACCTTTCTTTTTTTTCAGTGAGATGTTCAGCTACCACTTTTTCAGCATTCTGCTTATGTTTAGGAGCACATCCTCTGACAATGTTTTCTGCTGCATTTGGGTCACCAACATTTACTTCACAGGCAAAGAGCAGAATGTGTAAGAAGTCAAGGTCAAATGCTGGTGGGGAAATCCACAGCTACTTTGCTATCATTTCAAATGATGTATTCAAAAAATGTTTAAGAGCAGTCTAGTAAATACATGTACTACCCATCTGTGTGATGCTGATTCATTACAGTAACAATTGCCAAATTTTTGAGGTGGCATTTGGAAATTTAAAATCATATTGTGAGCATTTAAGTGAGTGTGACTCCTAAAACTCAGGCAGCTCAGGCACTTATACCAAACAAAAGTTCAGTTTAAAACAAAAACAAAACAAAACAAAACAAAAACCCCTAATGCTGCTCAAAGAACAGATTGTCACAAGTAAATGCCTTATTCTCCTTTATGTAAATAATATATGACCAGGGTATCAGGGGTTAACTTATTCTTCTCTATTTAATATATTCATACTTAACCACTCCTATATCTAACTCCACCCCATATATATATAAGGAGCTGTATGCTTTCCTTCTGTGCTTCTATCTGTGAATATTCAGTGAATATAGAATGCCTTCTGTAAATAAACAGTGCTTTATTTGAATATCTAATTCTTAATCTACTTATTGAGTCTGATCCTGAAAATATCGTAACAATCTGGTAGCAGAGGATGGTTAAATTGACTCAATAAAACTTTAAATATGTCTGAGAGAGAAAACTCCAGAAATAAAAGAGAAAGACCCAACACCAGGGCATACAGTAAAGAAATGGAAGCAGATCAAGAAATAATCGATGAGTCCACGAATACAATATCGAGAGAATCTGAAGACTGCACTACTGACAATGAAGAAACAATGGATGAGACTGATGACCAAGAAGAAAACAAAATAGAAAACAACGAACTCAGGTCAGAGATACTAAAACTCTTAAAAAGCCAAAGAACGATGAAAATCTCATCGCAAACCTCCAAGAAATATTAAAAAACAACGGAGCAGCGAAAGAGAAGCACATCGTTACGAATAAATCTAAAGACTCAAAAATGGTGAGCGATCTGCCTGAAAATAAAAATACAGCAAAAAAGAAAACTAACAGTCCCGCGCAAAATTTCAAATGGCAGCCATCTTGGTTTCAACGGACCCCTAAGATGAGCGAAGCAGAGCCAATCAGAAAGCTAGATTCAAAATACCTGGCGCGAAAAGCCTTACTCGATGCAAGAAATGAAAAAGAGAAAATTTACACCTCAGAAGAATCAGACACAGAGATTGAAGAGACTTCGATAGATATGCAAGTAAAATCAGCAATGAAAACGCTCTTTGCTGCTTTTGGACCAAAATTGAAAATCACTAAAGAATCAACGAAAAGGCAGCAAGCAAACAAACATCTCAGAATCCACCCACTTCTATTCAAACGACGAAAGCGCTGACGCCTGAACCCAGAGAGCCCTGCAGATACCACCCCACGCCACAGACGATCCCAGGGACCAGCGTTCTCAACCAAAGAAAACGAGCGCCTGCTATCACCAGGACTCCCAAGATCGAGCCGGAGACCGATTCCTCAGAAGAAGAGCGATGTGAGGGAGCTGCGGCAGCGAGAACCTCTCACGATGGCTTCAGGAGCGAAATGAACAACACGCATGTGCAAGACTACACAAACAACTTCAAAGGACATGAAGAACAGAGAGAACCATTCAGAATCGTCGCAAGCATACCCACGCCATTTTGTAACTTTCAACATTTGCAAGACCACGGACTACCTCCAGTTGTAAGTAATAGATCCAACAATATTGGGAATTTACCCAATGATTTCCCAAAACTGAGAATAGATGGCATTAATTTGCAAGAATGGTGTCAGCAGCTCCAGGTTGTCTTTCTAAAAGAAAACTTATTATTTTTTATCACTAATCCCCCAAAAAGACCTTGGACTCTAAAATTAGACTGTCTGCACCATAGGGCATTTTTCTTATTAATTTCCAGTATATCTCCTGCCATGTACCACAGTATTAAGCAAAATCTAACTGTATCAGAAATTATTCAATGCATGTTTAAATTGTTTCACAGTGAAAGTGTAGCCACTACAACAAGAATGTCTAAAGATTTCTTCTCAGCTAGGATAAAGCCAGGGGTTACCATAAGTGAACATTTAATATCTTTAAACAAAATTAGAGCAGAACTGCATTTAAGGGGGGAAATAATTTCAGATCAAACAATGAAGAGTGTTATCATTAACTCACTAGACCCATCGTGGGATAACTATATATCTCATTTAGACACAATCAATTTAGGATATTTATCCATAGAAAGTCTATCTAACAAGCTAATATCTGAAGATAATTCAAGGAGAAGTCGTTGTAACAATCACATGGAACATAAACAATATAAGAGGGTAGTTTTTCAAGAAAGATATCATGAACCAATAGGATGCCACAACTGTGGATCCAAAGAACATAATAGGAGAGACTGTCCAAAACTCCTCAGAAATAGAAAAAATCCTGACTACAGAAATAGGTATCAAAACAGACAGTCATCAATTGATAGACATAGATATAGAAGTCCACCCATCTATAGGAAACATAGAGGGGGCAGGGATAACTCAAAAGATAGAAAGTCTGGTTCACTGAATGGGTTAAACAAACATGACAACACTAACATACAACAGACAGAGGACAATGATTGGCTTATCGATTCTGGAGCAACCAACCACACTACAAATAATAAAAATATACTATCTTCATTTGTAGAGGATAAATTCGTAATTAAGGTAGCTAATCAAGAGAAGGTTCAAGTCATAGGTAGAGGAAATATAACCTTACCTGGCCTAGGAAAAATAGAGGGGGTATTGTTAATACCCGAAATACCTCATAACATACTTAGTGCAATAAAACTAAGCAGAGATTCTGGCATAAATATTGTGTTCTCAAAAGGAAAAGCAACATTAGAGAAAAACAGAACAAACATAGGTACTGTGATTATTAAAGGAGGTCTACCTTATCTAATGACAAAAGAAAAATGGTTACACAACATTGATTCCAACATGGAAGATAACAATAACATAGACAACGAAAGCAGTAGTAATAGTAACAATGAGGAACATGAGATTATTCACAATCACAAAGACACACACAACAACAAAATACCTAATATTGGTAAACCAATTCATGATGAGTGTGCTCATGTCTTACATAGGAAATTAGGACATGCCAGTTTTCCTGTAGTTCAAAAGATGACTGAACATGCTGAAGGTGTTAAAATGAAAAATTGTAAAAACTATTTGGAATGCTCAGTATGTAAATCTACAAAACTCAAAACTAGCCCCAAACCCAAAAAATCAACAAGATCAACCAACAAAATTTTTGATTTGGTACACATGGACCTAGTTGGTCCATTAACATCATCAATCACATATAGAAAACGTTATTTCCTAACCATTGTGGATGACTATAGTCGTTATGGCTTTGTCTATACACTAAAGCACAAAGATGAAACTTTTCAGAAATTTAAGGAGTTTTACAAACGTATAGAAACACAACATAATATTAGAATAAAACAAATTATGACAGATAGGGGATGTGAATTCATGTCAAAAGAATTCTCCCAATGGCTTAAAGACAAAGGGATGTTACATTACACGTCTAGCCCTTTCTCTGCATTCCAAAATGGAGTGGTAGAGAGAAAGAACTCAACATTACAAACCATGATTAGATGCACATTAGAAGACGCTGGCTTAGGAAAACAATTCTGGTCAGAAGCTTTACAATATTCCAATTATACACAAAATAAAACTTGGTCCAGCATTGTTAACAAGACACCATATGAAATGATGTATAATAGGAAACCCAAAATAGCTCATATGCACATATTTGGAGTCACTGCAGACGTACACATACCTAAGCAATTAAGACGTAAAGGTGAGAACGTATCTAGGAGACTCAGGTTCATGGGTTACGAAACAGGCACAAAAGGGTACAGATTTATCGATAATAATAACAGATTTATAGTTTCCAGAACGGCTGTATTCCATGAACAGGCCAACTGGTCTAAAATACATCTTAATGAAATTTTCCCAAACAACTATACAAACACTAAACACCAAGAGGAAAGAACTGGAGAAGAATACAATCACAACATACATAAAAACAAAAACAAAACATGGACAAACAGTCAATACAAAATAAAGACAGATTCATTAACAAAAAAGGAACCTAGGTATTTACATGACAATGATAGTAGACCAAAAAGAACAATCAGGAATAACAGAAACCAAATACCAAACAAATACAAAGATTATATAATGTATATGGATGGAGAAACATCAACACCAAACACATACGAGGAAGTGCTAAAACTTCCCCCCGAAGAAAAGGAAAAGTGGGAATCAGCCATGACTAAAGAGATGGATAGTTTACAGAAATTAAATGTATTCACACCTACACATGCACCTAAAGATAAAACTGTTATTGGTACTAGGTGGATATATAAAATCAAAAACTTAGAAGGAGGCAACACCTTATACAAAGCTAGACTAGTTGCTCAAGGTTATGCACAAAAATATCCCGAGGATTACACGGATACATACTCTCCCACAGTAAGAACTGAGAGTGTTAAAACTGCACTGGTCATAGCATCAGCACTTAACCTTGATGTATTCCAATACGACATACAGACTGCATATCTACATGCAAAATTAGATAAAGAGATATATGTAAGAGCGCCTCACAGTCAATATACAAACAAAAATGAAACGTGGTTACTAAATAAAAGTTTATATGGGCTGAAACAATCTGGCAAAAGATGGTATGAATGTTTAGTAAAAGTGCTCAAAATTATGAATTTTAATGCCACTACTGCTGATAACTGTTTTTTGTTAAAAAAGAGGATGACTCTTTAGAATTCGTGTTAATTTATGTGGATGATATTTTGTATATAGGTAAACACAAAGAGAAGAGAGAAACATTTGTAACAAAACTAAATGAACATTTCTCTTTGAAATCATTAGGTAAGGTAAATAAGTATCTTGGAGTTCAAATTAGCAAAACAAAAAAGGGATTCAAACTTTCTCAAAGAGATAAGATTATAGAACTCCTGAACAAATGTAACTTAAACAATGCTAAACCCTGTGATACTCCCATGCAAACTGATTTCCTGAGGAACACAGATGAGTCATCCCCTGAATTTAAAGATAATACTCTTTACAGATCAGTCATCGGTTCCCTTCTATATATCTCCAATTGGACCAGACCCGATATCACTTTGCCTCTCAACTTGTTGTCTAGACACGTCAGCAAACCACTAGTATATCATTGGGAAGCTGTCAAAAGAATATTAAGATATTTGAAAAATAGCTTAGATTTTTGTTTATTATTGGAACCCAATAGTGACAAAGAGCCCATCCTCACATGTTACGCCGACGCAGATTGGGCTGGCGACACCACATGTAGAAAAAGCACATCTGGTTATATATTTTTTCTTAACAATGGTCCAGTTTACTGGTATACTGGTAAACAAGACTTAGTAGCCACATCAACGACTGAGGCAGAATATGTCTGTTTGTCTAAAGCCTCAAATAACCTCGTATGGTTTAATGACTTGTTGTCAGACACCTGGATGAAACCTTCATTACCATTTATCATACATGAAGATAATAAGGCTGCTATTGAAATATCTAGATCTGATACCATTGGACAAAGATCCAGACATATAGATATAAAATTCAAACATGTGAGGCAGTTATCTCAAGATGGATTTATTAAAGCAGTCCATTGTGAAACGTCAGAGCAAATTGCTGACATACTAACAAAGCCTTTACCCTCTAAGCAGCACAAATATTTGACTTCTAAGTTACAAGTTTTATATTGTTCAGAATCTGAATGTAATTATTGTTATATATCGAATCGGCATTTAGAGGGGGATTTGTCACAAGTAAATGCCTTATTCTCCTTTATGTAAATAATATATGACCAGGGTATCAGGGGTTAACTTATTCTTCTCTATTTAATATATTCATACTTAACCACTCCTATATCTAGCTCCACCCCATATATATATAAGGAGCTGTATGCTTTCCTTCTGTGCTTCTATCTGTGAATATTCAGTGAATATAGAATGCCTTCTGTAAATAAACAGTGCTTTATTTGAATATCTAATTCTTAATCTACTTATTGAGTGTCTGATCCTGAAAATATCGTAACACAGATGAACACTCACATACGCATACTCTAAAATCTCGGCAATCATAAACAAATATCTAGGCAAAAAACCACACCAAATCAACAAAAACAATCTCACATGCATAGTAAAATACAGAGCTTTAACTGCTTGCTATGTCCTTGAACTTTCAAAATGCACTTTCCTGCTTCTCTCGCTCTCTCTCTGTCTCTGTCTCACACACACAGATACACATGGTCCTCCAAGGCTCTTCTATGCAGTGCCAGGTTATCTTGGTCCTTTTTTTTTTTTTTTTTTTTGAGCCAAAAGGCAGAGTTATATGCAACATTGGACTTCAATTACCAGCATTTTTATTTTTCAAAAATGCTTTTTGGAGCACTACTTACACGGCTTTTAAAGAAGCTGAACAATTATCAATAAATGATAGCAGATATTCAACCTTGGCTGAACTTGCAAAGCTCAGACTTTGTCAGGACTTGGATGGGAGACCAACAGGAAATTCCAGGGCTATAGAGTCAGGACCAGAAGATAGGAGGAGGAGGAGGAGGAGGAGGAGGAGTCTATGCATATGTTCCAATAACATCACAGAGTTAAAGCAATTTTAATATCAGGAATACTATTTAATGTTGTTGAGTAAAACAGCAGAGTCTTGAAAACCAGCAAAGTTATCCTTCTGCCCCTCTCATATCAAGTAGAATCAAGGTCAGGTTATTTTGAATTTTGTTCTTTCACTCCTTTCCCAAGGTTTCCTCTTAATGGCTCTTGCATTTCTTCCTCAAGGTTATCTCCATATTCCTCCACAACCCTTTACTTTCTTTATATTTGCTTATGGACTTTTCCATAGCCATTTAGTTACAGTTTCCTTTTTAATAAGTCTGCCAGAATATACTACTTGGTATTCTTTAAGCATGTACAGTATATAAGACCAAACTCCAGACTTTATTATCTTTTAGACTGGAGCTCCTTTCTGCTTAGATGGAGCTAAATAGAACAATGCTGGCTCTTTAGGACAACTCTGTTCTCTTTGAGCCAGAGATAGACTGAGAGTCTTTTCAAATAATGGGCATCATCATACAATAAGAAGGATGACAGTATGCCAGAAAGAACATATTTTCCGAAGTACCACAAGCTCTTACATCCTGAGATATTTGCTATATTATGAGCCATGTTTAAAGTATTTTCATTTTTAAGGCCTATGGATTCCATAATGAGATTCTGCAGATGTCAACCACTGCTCTAAGATCTTTGTATTTCTTGTTACTGTTCATAGGCTTAGCAGCATTGTCAACTTTATGCTCTATTAGAAGACCTTGAGGAAACATTTAATATTCTCCTTTGTGCTTTAGCTTTAATTCAATACATGAATCCATTTGGCAAGGGCAGACAAAGGTGATTTCTTTCCCATTGCTTTTGTAACATGTCCACGAAGTGCAAATTAATACTAAACTTCATATTCATGACATCCTGGTTGATATATTCTCCCCTCAGCTATTGCCTTCTTTCCTTTTTGCTATGAACCATTCCAGCTAATTATCTATGGGGAAATATTGGCAAATTTTAAGTACACAAACATACAGTATAGAGAAAACCATTTATAAGTCATAAGTTTATTTTGTCAAGCATATATAAGATAACAGGTAAAAGTATAAATATAATTTGAATACATGAAAAGAGTAAGTAAAAAGGAATATTAGGACAGGGCCGGTGGTGCACTTATGCATGCCCCTTACAGATCTCTTAGGAATGGGGTGAGGTCAACAGTAGACAGTTTAAGGTTAAAGTTTGGGGAGTTTGGGGAAGAAACTACAGAGTCAGGTAGTGCATTCCAGGCATTGATCACTCTGTTACTGAAGTCATATTTTCTGCAATCAAGTTTGGAACGGTTTACCTTGAGTTTGTATCTATTATTTGCTTGTGTATTGTTGTGGTTGAAGCTGAAGCTGAAGCAGTCATTGATAGGAAGTACATTGTGGCAGATAATTTTATGTACTATGCTTAAGTCAGACTGAAGTTGGCGTAGTTCTAAATTGTCTAAGCCCAAAATTTGAAGTCTGGTGGCATAAGGTATTTTATTGCGGTTAGAGGAATGGAGAACTCTTCTTGTAAAATAACTCTGGACTCTCTTGATTGTATTTATGTCCGATATGCAGTGCTGGTTCCAGACGGATGAGCTGTATTCAAGAATTGGTCTAGCAAATGTTTTGTATGCTCTAGTTAGTAGTACAACATTACCAGAGAAGAAGCTACACAAGATTAGGTTATACATTTGTGTAAAAATGTAAGTGGGGATTTCAGGAAATCAAATTAGAATATATCTTAGAGTTTGTGCTCTGCAATTTATAGCACTGCTAACAATTTCCCTCAAAATATACCTTCTATTTTAGCAGTTAAGTCTCCGCTTGAATGTAACTTGTACATTTTTCAGTACCAGAAGGCACCAAGGGAGCCAGCAGCTGGCTTATCTCATGTCTTGCCCCTTCATTAATTTCTTCACCTACTGGCTTTTTCTAAGAATTTCTCTGTGGAAGTCCAGCAAGTACGTCCTATCAAGTATCAAAGAATATTTAAATTTGTAGAATTACCTGCCAGAAAGCAGAAACATTTACTGTAAATTTAAATGTTTTTGCTACACTAGCTGAAAATTTTGAGCAAAGAAATATTGAAAACAAGACCCTACTTGGTGCACTAACTAAAGTACTAGGCTAGAACATGAGTTTTAGACCTGGCTTCAGCACAAAGTCACTGGATGGCCTTGGGCCAGTCACTTTCTCAGGCCTAGGAAGGAGGCAATGGCAAACCTCTTTTGAAAAACCTTACCAAGAAAACTGCAGGGACTAGTTCAGATAATCACTAGTGGTCAAAACTGCCTCAAAAGAACCAACATTGAAAAACAACAAAGGAATATAATAATGGACTATGCTTGATCATGTGGTTACCCAACTGTGTTTTGAAGGGTTTTTTTGATCCCTTCAAGCTCCATCCAACACACAAAACCCACTCTGTGCCTCCAGTGCAGGTTTGCTTTTCCAATTTATCCTTCAGCTACCTTCAAGAATAGAAATGAATTCAGTTGGAAGAAAAAAGGCTGAGGGAAGACATCTGGAGAAATAAGAGAGAAGAACATCCAGCAAATAACATATTTGAAAAATATCTGGATTACTGTACTTCAGTGTATAGAAGTTAATTGTCTAGAAAACCACTTCATTAAAGGTGAACATCTCTAACAATATCAGATTTTATTACGTATTTTAAGTATACATCATGTCATCTTCCAGTTTATAATACATCTGGTATTTATCAACTAAAACAGATCAGAAATTGTATTGTGGAAATCATGGTAACAAAATCAACAATGCTTTCTTTGAGATCCTGTGAAATGACAGGACATTTTTCAAGTAAAACAGTAAACACGAGTGCGCCAAGATCCTTTATGTCAAAGGGACTCGTAACAGGAATAAAGCAAGTAATTGAGAAAACAGCAGAGCATGATTTCTGTAAAGGCATGATTTCTCTCCTACCTAGCTTTCTGAATTTGGAGGAGCTGTTAATTTATTCTCCATCTTACAGATTCTTGGAAATGAAAAGCTGACCACAGTAAATGGAAAGAGACTGTGTGCTAAATTTTGGGTTTGGATTGCTTCATCTAATATCTAATTCTAATTTATAGTCAGGAGCTGGTCCATTGTATCCTGAAAGAAGCTAGGAGAAAAGGGCCCAGTAACATAAGATGATAAATTAGATCTCAAGGGGAGGCTTTTTAGTTTTTATTTTGTTATCCTGAAGATCAGTAGAGCTACAGTATGAGAAAGCACAGACCATAACATTTACATCATGGGAGAAAGAGATGCCCCTTTCTCTACTAGATTGCTGCAGCCTCAGTTTTCTGTAATGCTTCTCAAAATATGGAACCTATAAGATAGAAAGTTACATTGAGATACTACAGAAGGAATCTCAGAAGAGAATTATTGGT
Organism: Arizona elegans; assembly: GCA_022577455.1. Taxonomy (NCBI): domain Eukaryota; kingdom Metazoa; phylum Chordata; class Lepidosauria; order Squamata; family Colubridae; genus Arizona; species Arizona elegans. Next base: position 102,232,633 of record JAKOOJ010000002.1, on the reverse strand, counting down.
AGGCTTGATGAAATTGCTATTGCAATGTGGAGAGCATCTAGGAATTCACGGCTATGCAGATGTTTGTTTATTATTTTTTCTATATGTATATGAAGTAGCTAAAAAGGACACTTCTAATATTCTTCTATTTTTAGAAAGCTTGCAATATTCATATTCTTTAACATTCCTTCCAGCATCCAGCCAAATGATCATGTTAACAGACCCATAGAGCCCGCCTGTTGGTTTCTGCTGTTCAATGCCAAGTCAGTCAATAATAAGCTCCCTCCCCTACTCCTTATTTGTCATTTTATTACGGAAATGTAGGCTGAGCTGATATGCATTTTTGAAACCTGATTGGGGCCAGAAGTTGGAGAGGGGGGTTTCCTTTTTGAAATGTAGCCGGCTGATTTTGGAGTGTGGCACCAACTGAGACCCCAGGGCAGGGGAGAAGGGTAGGAGTTGTCATTTGACCTTTAGGTTATAGGACCGTATATAGACCCTGTTTCCAAACCACTAAGAATTACTTAGGTGCGATAGGTGGGGTAAAAATGTGATAAATAAATGTGTCAGTCAGTCATCACATGTTTTTTCCTGAAATCTTGGAGGAAGGGATCTGTTGTTTATATAACTTAGGTCAACCATAAGCATGCTTAGCTTTAATTAAAAATAACTATTACTTTTTTCACATCATATATTTTACAAAATAAGTGCAATTATGTTTCAATCTGGTGATTCCCCCGCCCCCCCGGGTTTTAATAAAAATCTGTACAAATTTTCATTGGATTTTTTGGCAGGAGAATATGCAATGGTATCTTGGAAGACTAACGGTCTGTTGAAGACAATGGGAAAAGTTAATGTTTCAGGTTCTTACCAGTTGTCTTCAGCAATCCTACACAACTGATGAGCACAAGGTTTGGGGCAAAAAAACTGTTCTTTCTCTCTGCCAAAAAGGTTGAATTGCTGATCATAAGAAAGAGTAAACTGGGACAGCAATTAATCAGGAGCAAGTAACAGGAAGTAGATATAACAATAGGATAAGGAAGTGTACACTTTCATAACTAAATGGCCAGTTTTAAGAGAGATAAAGAAATTAGGTTGTGTCCAAGTTCTGTAGTGCCTAAGCTAAGCGACAGATCTTGCCAAACCTGTTCAGTGTTGTATGCTTTTATTCTGGCCTCCTAAAACTGATGGTTTTACTGTGAGAATTGTATATGGCAAGGAATGTATTAAGAAACCTGGGGAAATAGAGGGAAGAAGAGCAAAGAAAAAGGAAAGCATGAATTAGTGATGAATCATCCCAAGAAAAACTTTGGTTGAATAGAAAGAAAAAAGCCACGAGGAACAGGAAATCATGCATGAGAATGTGATGGGACAGATACAAATGTAAACTGTACTGTCTGAATACATGAGAGAATTAGGTGATTATAGACTCTTGTAAGTGGTCTTAGTACTTCTATAAGAATACCGATGGTCCTTGGCTTATGATCATAATTGACACTGGATTTCTCATTATAAGATGTACCAGTTGTTAAGTGGGTCATAAAGTGACCATGTCCAACTTCATGAGCATTTTTGCGGTAGTTTTTTATGCAGCAGTTGTACAGAGTCAGTAAGTGAACACCATAGTTTTTAAGCAGACCCATTGTTTGCAAAGGATGCTTATTGCCAAAATCCTGAAATAAACTCCAGTATCTGGCAAAAAAAAAATCTTAAATCATGGATTTAAGGGATGCCGCAAATGGCCATAATTGTGGGCTGATTGCCAAGTGCCCAAAATGCAATCACATGACTTTTGGAGTGTCCGTTGCAACTTCTAATGGATACTAAATGACCAGTCATAAGTCAAGTGCCTGAAGTACATTTCAAGAGAGAGAGAGGAGGGGGAGGGAGGGAGAGAGGAGAAAAGGGAGAAAGAGAGAGAGAGGGAGAGAGACAGAGGGAGAGAGGGAAATGCTTCATAAATAGCTATAACCATGTCAAAATTTTACACTATTCAGAGATGGGTAAACAAGGAGGTGACATTTTCAAGCTAAAATCAGTTGGTACTCAACCCTTAGTTTGGTAGTAAGTGTATGAGGAAATTATATCTAATTCTTCCCTCTAGTTGTAAATCTGTGTGGTTCAGTGCCTGTCAGTTTTGAATTAAAAGTGGGCTATCCAAAAACAAGATAGCATCTTTTAATTATTAGGGGATTATTAATTTGCAAAAATAAATTATAATTTAAACTTAAAAAGAAACAAGAGGAAATAGAGCCCAAATGATTAGAAAAATGGGAGTAGTGTACCATAACTCCTGAGGACGTGGACAGGATCCTGGGGAGGCTAAACGCAACCACATGTTTATTGGACCCGTGCCCCTCCTGGCTGGTACTGGCCACCCGGGAGGTAACACGAGGCTAGCTCCAGAGGATCATAAATGCTTCTTTGAGAGAGGGTTTCTTGCCTCCCGCCTTGAAAGAGGCGGTGGTGAGGCCCCTCCTCAAGAAGCCTTCTCTGGACCCGGCCGTTTTGGCAAACTATCGTCCGGTCTCCAACCTTCGCTTTGTTGCGAAGGTTGTGGAGAGTGTGGTTGCGCGACAGCTCCCACAGTTCCTGGATGAAACCTTCTATCTAGATCCATGCCAGTCCAGCTTCAGGCCTGGGTACAGCACGGAGACGGCATTGGTCGCATTGGTGGATGATCTCTGGAGGGCTCGGGACAGGGGTTGCTCCTCTGTTCTGGTCCTATTAGACCTCTCAGCGGCTTTTGATACCATCGACCATGGTATCATGCTGCGCCGGCTGGAGGGACTGGGGGTGGGAGGCACCGTGCTGCGGTGGTTCTCCTCCTATCTCTCTGACCGGTCGCAGTCTGTGTTGGCAGGGGGGCAGAGGTCGACCTCGAGGCACCTTGCTTGCGGGGTGCCGCAAGGGTCGGTCCTCTCGCCACTCCTGTTCAACATTTATGTGAAGCCGCTGGGTGAGATCATCCGTGGTTTTGGGGTGCGATGCCATCTGTACGCTGATGACACTCAGCTGTACATTTCCACCCCAGACCACCCCAATGATGCCCTCGAAGTGCTGTCCCAGTGTCTGGAGGCCGTGCGGGTTTGGATGGGGAGGAACAGGCTTCGGCTCAACCCTTCCAAGACCGAGTGGCTGTGGATGCCGGCGTCCCGGTATAGCCAGCTGGTGCCATCGCTGGCTATTGGGGGCAAGTCACTGACCCCCACAGAGGGGGCTCGCAACGTGGGCGTCCTCCTGGACACACGGCTGTCTTTAGAAGAGCATATGACGGCCGTGGCCAGGGGGGCTTTTTATCAGGTTCGCCTGATACGCCAGTTGCGCCCCTTTCTGGATCGGGACTCCTTGTGCACAGTCACTCATGCCTTGGTTACGTCATGCCTGGACTACTGTAACGCTCTCTACATGGGGCTCCCCCTGAGGAGCACCCGGAGGCTCCAGCTGGTGCAGAATGCGGCCGTGCGGGTGATTATGGGAGCGACGTGGCGCTCCCACGTAACACCTCTCCTGCGCGAGCTGCATTGGCTCCCGGTGGTCTTCCGGGTGCGCTTTAAGGTGTTGGTTCTCATCTTTAAAGCGCTCCATGGCTTAGGGCCAGGGTATTTGCGAGACCGCCTGCTGCTACCGATAACCTCCCACCGGCCAATACACTCTCACAGAGAGGGCCTCCTCGGGGTGCCGTCGGTCAGGCAATGTCGGCTGGCGGCCCCCAGGGGGCGAGCCTTCTCTGTGGGGGCACCCGCCCTGTGGAATGAACTGCCTCCCGGAATACGATTGATCCCGGACCTCCAGACCTTCCGTAAAGCCCTGAAGACGTTTTTATTTCATCAAGCCGGCCTAGCCTAAATGGTTTTTAACTGGGATTTTAAATTTTATGGATTTGGGGTTTTAAATTGGGTAGCCAATTATTTAATTTTTTTAATTATCTTAACTTTTGTATTTGTATGTTTTTTAATTTTGGCTGTTCACCGCCCTGAGTCCCTTCTGGGAGAAGGGCGGTATACAAATTAAATTAATAAAATAAATAAATAAATAAATAAATAATACGAACTTTCAGAAAAACATTGAATGTTAAAGATATGTTATTGGAGAAGGAGGCAGGTTGATGGCCAATCATGGCTATAGAAAATTTTGGCAAATTCTCCATTGTTTTCAGCTGATATGCACTTCCATTTCTGCATCAGAAGGGGGAATGGTTCACAGAAATAAGAGGTTGATCAAACCATATAGAAGACCTCCAAGGTCCCTTCCAATTTTGTTATTCTGACTGTATTATAGTCTTACTGTATCCACCAAACCCCGAGCTGGCAGAAAACTGTACCACCATTACTTTTGTTGTCCCTCTTGTTGATCCTTATTGTGCCTCAATTGTTTCTAGTCACTGCCAGTCATCTGACTTTCTTCCAAGCTAATAGGTCACAAAGGCTAAGATTCGGGCAGTCAGAATAAAGAAAATACTGCTTTGTTATTGCTTTGACTAAGGATGACACTAAATCGGTCTTACTCATGAGACTGGGATGAAATGAAGACAATGTCATGGTGACAGGGCAAAAGAAAGATGTTCCATGTTTGTGCTATGGCTAGATATAAATATAAAGGTGCACAAATTCAGTGTATATTGGCTGCACACCTTAGCTCATTTTAAGAAGACAGGAAAATGGAAGGCAGTGGGATTGACTAGCAAATCCTCTAATAATTTAGAATCAGACCAGAATCTCCCAATGGATCATTAAATGAAGATTTATTATGTCTAATTGCTTAGTAACAGCAATAACGTCATATCCATCATTGATGGATCCATCATTGCAAATTAACCTATTACTTTAGAAAAGCTTGTCAGGCAAATATGATTGGACTTGTGCCCTGGACTGATATTTGCTTAGAGGCATTTAATATTGGTGATTAAACTTTTTTTTAACACTATTGTTTTACTCAGAGAAGCATTAAGCCAGTTGTATTCCATCTGTAGACTGCAGATCCATTCTGCATCAATTTTCTGAAAATGTCTTATGTACTTTACGTGGTTTCTAATAGTTTATTCTGATGTCTTTGGTCTCTTAGGGTAAACTGCTCTGAACATGCAAAAGCACATCATTAGAAATATTAAAAACAAGCTAAGGATATAAACCAGTTCTTGGCATTTGCTGCAGTTTGAAGAACTCTAAGAATAATCATCTTTATGATTATTCATACAGATGATTATTCAGTTGAATTAGCAAATAAGGTGTATTTTAAACTTAGTGCCATGAAGCTTCTGAGCCTGTGGGGTCCTTGGTGCTCCCTGAGCTTGGTGGTTCTCCTGCAGACATTTCATTACCAAACTTCACCAATGCATGATGTTAATGTTGTTTGGTAATGAAACATCCACAAGAAAACCACCAAGCTCACAAAGCACCAGGGACCCCACAGTTCAATCCTGAGCTACAAATATTGTTTTCTATCCACTTCTGAGTCTAATGCTGATTTTTCTCAATTTTATTTTAAAAACTACATGCTACATTTCATCCTTGAAGATGCTGTATATCCCAGCTAGTTGGAGTCCATGTCATATAAACTTTTTCCACAGAGAATCAAGCAAACTCACCTTCAGGGCTGAGCATGCTTGAAAATGATCCAGAAGTGCTTTGGTACATTAAAGAAGACATTTGTCTACATTTAAAGTTTTCATATATGCCTGAAAAAATAGAGCTTTTGCATTAAGAGACACCTTAAGGTTCATGAAGGATTCCGTAAACAAGTGGCTTTCCTCCCCAAAAAAATTAGAGAAATCTGAAAAAGTTTGGCTGCTTTAACAAAGAACAGATAGGTGTTATGCTTGCCGAAAATAAAAAACATTTCTAAATAATTTTCTGAAGTATAAACAGACTCATCACCGAATAGATAGTGTTTCTTCTGCAATTGTGGCGCTGTACCGGCCCCTCATTCTGACTATCAAAGCAATAAAGTTGATGATGAGGACGTTATTCTGTGCTTCCATTTTTCATAAATTTTATGCTTTCCTTTCATACACTTAACAATGACAGCAGAAAGAATTATTTTCTACTACAGAATTTTGCCATCATACAGAACTATATTATTTTATCCACACGTGTACCAGTTGATGGCAGCAGATCTTAATATCAATATGTTCTTCCTAATCTTTCTTCAGTCTCCTTTTCTTTATTTCCTGCTATAGAAGCTACAGCTAAATTAAGGGCTAGACACCAATGATTCACAATTGATAGGTGTATTTTGCCTGGGAGTATTTTGTTATCAATATATGATGATTTGCAAATAAAGGCAGTTCATACAAATTAGGTGAGCAGAGAGTATGTGAACCTGCATCCGACCACATTAATTCCAAATTACCATTTCTTCTCTCACCTTTCTTCCACTCACATGCTCACATGAACTTGAAAGCTCTTTGGACTTTAATTCCTTTTAATGGGCAAAAAGTGGAAATGAAATAATCTATATGCTACTGAAACTCTATAACCTTTGGGTCTGTAACCTTTAACAACATCTTAGAACAACAGTTTTTGGACCAAGAGACCTCAAATTGGCTAATTTACTGAGTTCATCCAAAATCTGGGATCCATGACTTCCGTCAGATTGAAATTTGGCAAATTATGCTTGCTTCAGTGCTGCTGCATAGAGGCTCCATAGACTGGTCTCGCTCTAGGTCTCTAGAGGACGGGTACACTGGTGCTAAGTAGACCAGTCACACCATTGGCTGCCAGAGGGCGGTCAGCCACAATCAAGCCAGCAGGAAGTCAGAAGTAACTTCTACTCCCACTGCTTTTTTGATCCTGGTCATCCTGTTTCTCCGTTTAGGTAAGGAAGTATCTTGAAATGTTGATCCAATAGGGCAGGGGTTGTCTAATTATTGCCAAAGCTGTATTTTGTTTTGTTCCATAAGATGCCCAGCTCACTCACTAGAATACCAGCAATGTGATAGATGGAAAATATGGTTCAATGGCTAACATGCTGGGTTCAGATATGGGAAATATTTCATTTTAAAAATCCTAGCTTGACCATAGACTACTGGGCATAGTATAGGGGAATAGAAGATCCATATTGCCCATATAATGGACCAGAATGGACATTTCCTGAGGATTCAAAACTAATAGGTATCCTTAGGGGAAAAAAGGAGATGTCATTTGGGGCAACAGTTCTACTCCATGAAATTCTGAAGAAATTCTTAACTTGAGATTATTATATTACTGGGTTGTTCAAGACTTTTTCCTGTAATAGTGAAGTCATGCAGGAAAATAGAATGATTCAATTGGTCTGTCATCAGTTCTTGACTATAGCAGCATATAAATGTAATATATAACAATGCCAACTGTTCACTCACTGCTAATCAGGCATATCTGTCTGTGAAATTCTTAAGTAGATATCAAATTCTTTTTGTCACAGCCTCCTGCAGTTCTATCAAAATGAAAAAAAATCCATTCTATAGGACCTTCCATCTACATCCAAGTAACTGAAGAATAGCTAAAAGCAATCTTAAACATAATTTGATGATGATTTCAAATCACCAGTTCCATTTGACTCCCTGCTGCATGCGGAAAAATAATTAGAGGATGTCTCCAGCAAAAACATTTTGGAAGAATTTTCTTGATCTTTTCCAATATATGAGATGATCAACTGAAGAAGCTAATTTGTGGCCCTTACTAAATTCATCACACTATCACTTTTTGACTTATTTTACCAAATATGATATCCTCAAGTCCTGCCTTTTCCATCAGCCTATGTTGCAGCTGAAGACTTCTTAGGTTAATTAACCATTGCCTTCCTTTATAGCAATAGCAATAGCACTTAGTTATAGGCCGCTTCACAGTACTTTACAGCCCTCTCTAAGTGATTTTACAGAGTCAGCACATTGCCCCCAACAATCTGGGTCCTCATTTTACCAACCTTGGAAGGATGGAAGGCTGAGTCAACCTTGAGCCTGATGAGATTCTATCTGTCAAACTGCTGGCAGCCGGTGATCAGCAGAAATAGCCTGCAGTACTGCACTCTAACCACTGCACCACCATGGGTCATTTATGCTAGAAATGAGAAATCATGGCTACTAGGAACAAAAGTCTTCCAGATGTGAAACCATATTTCAGATTGTATATTTGTGTATTTTCTGATACTGATTCATCAGTAGAACATCCAGTGACTTGTATGGCTAAATTGCAAGGCAATATTCTGTTCATAGCTCTGAAAAAGTATGTTTTACTTACTGCTTTTTCTTTCAAACAAAAGCAGACCATTACACTAAAAGTCTGACTGTCAGTAGTAGTGAGAACAGCAGTGGTAGTGATAAGTCATCAACACTATGAGGCACGCCAATGTGGTGTAGTACTATAGGAATAAGGAAACCAGATTTCAAGTTGATATTCAATTATAGATTCTTTATGGATTACTTTGGGCCAAACACTACTGGTACTACCATACTACATCTTAGGCCAACTTACTATATGTGGTTGTTGTTCTGTGATGAAATTGGAAGAAATTAACATTTAGACAAATAAAATAGCGTGGCTTATAGAACCATTACAAAGGATGCCTCATTCTTTCTCCAGTTTTGCTCCACTATATTTGTGTCATTGGCATTCAACTCTGGAATATATCAACTTTCTCAAATTTAATACAGAAAGATATAACCTGTCATTTTACAAAGAAGAGACAGAAATAATAGGCTCTTGAAACCAATCTTTCATTAACATGTCTTTAAAAAATTGCACTTTTTAATTAAGGTTTATAGCCTTTTGGAAAAGGGTATAATTAGATGATTTAAGAAGTAAAAAGAAGAAAGAAACCAAGTTAGGAAACTTGAGTAAATGAAAAATGTGCAGCATGAGAAAAAAAAAATTGTGGGCCAAAGAGAAAGAAAAACAGAAGCTAGGAGTACTATCTTTCCATGGACTCTGTGAAGAAATGAACCCGAATGGCTAAAGGAGTTGAACTTGCATATTTCCAGTGTGCAGTGCTCAGTGTGAACCAAGCATAATAGCCTTTTCATAATACTGGTAGCACATTTTCCAGCTGAAACCAACTTTGTGACAGAGTATTCTCCCACTTCTTCTCCCTCCCAAGGATCATTAGAACTCAAGAAAATCTATTGAAGCTGGGAATTGCAGGACTCAATAAAAGTACTTCTTAATAAAATGCAGTTAAATTATGGGATGACCTGCAATCAGATGTGGTAAAGGTCGTACCTTTACTGTGTTCAAAGAGATCTCATGAAATGAATGAACATTATCAAAGTGAGCCGCAGATTTGTTAAGGATACATATACTTTATATTATGAAGATTGGAGACGGATGGTGTCTTGACACACCTACTGTAGGGAATGTTAAGAAAATGGATTGGTGGAGATGCTTTGTTTCCCTTTCTGTGACCTATCAGGCTATTTCTGAAAAAAGGAGATTTAGTATTATTCTAGAAGATCACTAAGTATATGTTCAAACATTGCCCAACTGGCATTTTAATAGCATAGGGGATGTGCACAGCATGAAACCAGGATAATGATAATAAGTAAGTGCTGTCCCTGGCTAATGTTGTGAGGGAATGGCAGCGCTGTCAGGGAGTGACAATTCATCTGTTTTATCTCATTGTCATTAGATTTGCTGAGTTAGAACATGAAATGTTGATATGCTTAATTGTCATAGCATCTTTCCTTTCAAACATTTCTCTGGTATAATATCAGGAAATTTGATTCAAAGAAATCAACTCGCAATCTGGAATCTTTAATTGTTGGAGAAAATGTAGAGATCCCACAGCTAGTTATGACAGAATAGTTGAGTGTTTGTAAACAAGACCTGGCTGCTTGATTGACCAAGAATGGCAAATCATATTTTTTGCCTGCAAAACAAGAAATTTGTCTATGTCAACAGCAGCAGGAACAGCTTTCTTAAAAGGCTTTCTCCCAGCCAATGTAACTTTTGCAGTGTTTATTCTCATTGTCTCATTCTCTCTCTCTCTCTCTCTCCTTCTCTCTCTCTCTCTCTCCTTCTCTCTCTCTCTCTCTCTCCCCCTCTCCCTCTCTTCCATTCTCTCGCTCGTTCGCTCTCTTTCAGACCAAGATGGATCTTTCAATAAAGGAGTACAAGCCAATTTAAGTTGTATGTGTAACTCCTTATACAGTATCTTATCTTAATATAACGTTGAAGTAGGTGAATTGACATAATCATCAAGAATTCTAGGTTTTAAAAAACCAAAGAAATAGAAAGGTTAAAAAAAAACTACATCCCATATTTATTCTCTTCCCAACACTTCTAATGATCAGCCTGTTACATCATGGATATTGATGAGCTGGGAAGGTATCCAGAAAATTCATACTCTGTGTTCTTATTTATTAAATCAATAAACCTTTCCTTCTTGGATATAAAACATCAACAGATTCATAGATGGGAAATTGCTAAATAATCAGAAATCATATCCACAGCCAATGTGATTATCATGCATATTTACTTCTCCCCCGTATTTCATCACTCTAAGGAGTCATGTATTTAATTTATATTCTTTGCTAGCACAAGGTTAACAGTGCCAAGGTTTATATGATGCAGGGATGGTTGGGAACCAGGCAGATATCGAAATATGGATTCCCCCACTGAATGAAAAGTATTCACTAATTTATGAAAAGTATTAAAAGTATTCACTAATTTCCTGTTATCATTGTCTCCTCTGTTCATCCTTACTCTCAAATGAAGATTGGGTGCTGCTTGGCATATCTGTCTTGGCTAGTTACTTTACAATAAATCATTTTATTATAGAGCTGCTTGATGGTGAGGTGCGTGGTATATAAATTTGATTAAATAAATACAATTTTGTTTGTGTCAGAGAAGAGATTCTGGGAAAAACCCCTTCATTATTAGTTCCTTTCTTGTTTTTAATGTTTGAGGATCATGGAAACATTACTTGGAGTTACTTTTTTGTGAGATGGGATTATTGTGAGATGACAAATTAATAAAGTTCCATTATAAACTTAAAATAGATAAAATTGTGTCTTATTTCTCCATTAAAGCATATTCTTCATGTTTCCAAAAAGAATCCACTCAACTGCAGGGAACACTACTATGTGAAGCAGAAATTACTGTTGCTGTTATATATTATTGTAATAGAATATCTAAAATAAATTTCACCAAGTATTTCTGTAGAAATGGACATATTGCAGTTTCCAGATTTAGAAATTTCTTTAGCAAATCTTGCAGCAGTTAGCAGATAACCTCCAGTTTAGAAGGAAATAAATTTGTCTCTCTAATATTTAGTTCATTTATATTGTCAAAGAAATCAGAGACATTTTACAGTAAAAGAGGGGGGAAAAAAAGCTTTTGAGCCACTAAATTTTTGGAGATCAGAATGTATTCTTATTCAAATATTGTGACTGATACCTTTTGTATACCCATTCAGAAGAAAATGCTCATATTTTTCAGCAGTGTGCACCTCCTAATTATATAAATTATATAGACTGGAGCCTTAGATTGTTTGTGAAATCATGCCCACATAGAGGACACAGCAAATGTAATAATTTATGATTATAAGAGAAGTGGGGGAAGGCCTGGACCCACTTAATTAGATAGCCAAAGTGCTTTTATGTCATTTTGAATAAAATATTGAAGAGTAAAGGAAAAAAGGAAAACAAAGGCGCCATTCCATGGGAGAAATTTCTCCTTCGGTTTTACTGAAGTATTGTTCAGATATATTCTTTTCATGCTATGACAACACAAACCATGATCCATTACATCTTTTGTGTGCACTAGGTGGATGTTTGTGTGTGTGAGTGTGAGAGAGAGATAAGTAGTGATGAGGGGGTTTGAATATAGTCTGATTCTGCCGCCTCTCAGCCCTCTGATCATTTGGCTGTTTGTTTCTGGGATAACTACTGATATGAATAGTCTGGTAACAGCACACTGAAAAACAAGAAATGCCTTTCATCTAGAGTGAAGTGGCAGGGCACAGAGAGAGCTAGCATATTTAAATAACTGACAGATTTTTCTTCTCTCGATAAAATAATCACCACAATCATTTTGTCTGTTTTCAGCACGGCCATTCGCCTAAGCTGCCAAGATAACAGATTCAGGGTAACAGATTTAGAGTTGCTTATATCTGCTGAATTTGCAGCATAATCCTTTAAATTTAGTGGAATTTATTCCCAGAGAAAGAGACAGAAACAGAGGAAAGGGATTGTAGCAATAAGCAAACACATTTAAATTTAGCTTTCCATTCTTGTCATACCTCCACTGAAAACTACTCCAAAAGGTCATTGGTGAAGAAAAATGACCAGTAAGGAATAATTCACTTTCTGTTCCCTTTTTTTTTTTTTTGCACAATTCCCTGAATTATAAACTGATCACGCAAGCTGGACCAGTACAAACACTTGACTAAAATGTGATTTGGTGGCTTGTATTTTAACATGTTTTGCAAATGTTATCTATTGGTGTCAATTTCCAAGAGGAACTAGTACTTCAAGTGTAGCGGATTGTTTTTTTTTTAAAAAAAACCACCTTGCCGGTACTGTCTCTTTAATGATATCATGGCAGAAAGCTGGCCAAATCTTCTGCACCACATGATGACATTAAGCAAGTAAGTAATTTCAGATATACCTGATGCAGCCTCATTATGACCTCTGAGATTAAGGTAAATCTTAATTTGGTTGTTTGGACCTGCCTGATACAGCAATCATGCAGCCAACAACTTCAGGGTGGGCAAAATGTCAAAGTGCTATCATCACACAAACCCCATCCCTTGTGTATACGTGTCATGATGTTGCACTAGCTTATGAAATGAGTAAAGGTTGTTGTGCAACACTGCTTTCAACATTTTGACAAAAGCCAGGAGCTACATTGGATGCCCAGGTCTCCAAGTGTAAGAAATAGAAAATCTTTACCACTTCAAATTCTGTTCAGTAAGAGGACATTCCTTGTTTTTTGAAGCATTGGGGAGATAGTTAGCACAAAATATTTTGTCTAAGATTAGAGAGTTTTTTATTGAATAACTTAATGGTTTTTTTTATAAAGAGGGAAGAAACATTTATCAGATTTCCTTCAACATGAATAAAAATAATCTAATTATACTCTCTGATCTATAAGGGACATCATTTGCTACTTCAGCTCAGACAGGCAAATAATTTGGGACAGTCTTCAAAGTCAACTTTATTCCTTTCACCAAAACTGGGGGAGGAGAGATGTTTGTTAATATTGTATTTATCTGACAGGATAATGACTCTGAATTTTGGGTGATTATTCTCAAAGGAAGGGTAAAGAGAAAAAAAACAACACAATCTATCCCAGCTTCCACATTTTGTCAATGAGATCAACAGTTCCTCCTGAAATCAACCATGGCAATTCCACAGAAACTCTCCAATAAATGTGTCTATGTGTTTAAGAGAAATGCACTTGTCTATATGTATATGGAAGTATATACAGTATACCTGTGAAAAGCCACATTTCAAATGAAGCATTGGTTTCACATGAATTGTATTTATAATGATGGATTAAAATTGATTGTAAAATTCATAAGATGAATTATCTCATTAGCTTATACTAATTATTTTTTTCCCCACATCAAGCACCCAAAAGACCCAAATACAGTGGGACCCATTTCCCTCCCTTCTTCAGTTAGAAACCACAAAACAGAAGAGGAATAGAAGATGGAACTGGGCAAAGAGAGAAGAGATTGGAAAGTTATAGCAAAGAAAGGAAGGGAAAAGGAAGAAAAAGAAAAAGAAGAGCAGTAGAAGTATGGGAGAAGTACTGATAACTAAACAGGCAAGAAAAGAAGAGAGGTTCTGCCTTAGTAGGACAAAAATGTGAAATTCATTAGGCAAAACTAATGTTTCTCAACCTCAGGCACTTTAAGATGTATGAACTTCAACTCCCAGAGTTGTGAGTTGATGGCTGGCTGGAGAATTCTGGGAGTTGAAGTCCACATGTCTTAAAGTTACTGAGGTTGAGAAACCCTGGTTAAGACATTAGTGTTGCCAAGCAAGGACTAATATTTCAAGGCATCTGCTTTTTCAGATCTGTACAGCCACTTATATCTTTTCCCCTTTCTTTTATTTTCAGCGGCATCATCTATTCTTCTCACTGAATGCTAACACAAACATGCCACTCTGATTTTCAGCTAATTGTTGGGCAAAACTATCTTTCCTTATGGGACATATTCCATAATTCTACTTCCCCTGAGTCTCCAAACTTACAAAAAAAGCTTGTGTTAGGGCTGCAAACTTATGGCACCTTTCATGCTGTCAAGCAATCTGGCAGCAGGAAGAGATACAACTGCAAAAACTATGGATAGGCTGGTTGGAGCATGTGGGCAGAGATTCGTAAGAGAAGGATGAGATAAATGTTGTCCAATGTTTATCTTTTCAACACTATTTCCAACCTTTCAAACTCTGAGAGAGATTGACCTTTCACTGTTTAAAATTATTAATATTTTCCAGGGGTAAGGGGTTTTTTTAATTGAAAAGAGGGGCAAAGAATTTATGAAAAATCAGTGGGTCATTGCTGGCTATTTTATTAATGGCTGCAGTTTGATAGATGTGGCAGTTTGGCCCATTAACATAACTGCAACACCGAATGCAGAATTCAGTTTCCTAAGGAAAGCCATCCTGAAAAAAGTCAGCTAAGGATGATGTCATCTTGGTTCGTGTGGGAAAAGAAACTACAATTTCAGATCTCAAATGAGACAAATTGTGTTTGGGGTTACATAAGCCAATAAAGGTCTCTGGAGATGAGAGATCAAGAAGACAAAGCTGTGGACTTTGTTGTGTTCAACCCATACATTTGAAAATGAATTTAAACAGAGAAGTACTATAAGCCTCTACCTTCCTCTTTTCAAAAAAACTAAACTCAGGGAAACCTCATCGCTTCTTATAGCTTAGGGGAAAGAGAACAATTATAACTATGGATGCATGCAAGTTTCGCACTGTCTCTCTCTTTCTACATTGTGGACAAGGCCACAATGCCCTTCTAAGAACTGTCTGCCTTTCACAAATCAAAAACCACAAACCTGAACTTCCTAATTTACAAGGACATTGGAGTGTTGTAGAAATACAGTATGTGCTTAGGGACATTGTGATATCACAGCTTTTACCTCAATGGGTTATCTGCCATCTGTCTTCATATCACACTCAAAATGGAGCAGGTTGAGTTGCCACATCCTCTCCCTTAACGTATGGCTCATGCCTTAAGGTCAGACTAAAATTTCAACTAAAAAAGTGTAGCTCCACAGCTCTTTAGGACGATATATTTTTGCTTTTTAAATTAAGGAAAAAGCTTTAAGACAAAAACTAAAGAAAAATTACAGTGTTAAAAAAGGAAACACAAGCAAAAGGATCTTAACGCATTGTAAGCCGCCCTGAGTCTCCGGAGAAGGGCGGCATATAAATCAATTTAAAAAAAAAAAAAGAAATTAAAGAAAAGAAACACACACACACACACACTGATCATAAGGAGACGCAAATAAACCTTTGTGTTCAGTATTTCTATCGAGGACATGTATGTATATAAGCAGTTAAAATTACTAAAATAAATGTCAACTATCATTTAATATTTTTTTCTAGAAGGGTAATAGCATTTAACTTACCCTGGCTGATTCTGAGAAAGCTAAGCAGAATCAGGCCTGGTGAAGATTTGGATGGGAGACTACTAGTGTGGCAGAGTAAATAGAAACTGAAAATTCATTCCTGAAGAAGACAATAGCAAATAATACTCTTACTGTTGCCAAGAACTGATTATGTCCTTGTAGTCAAGCTTGATGAACTGAACTTTAGCTTTTGACTGGCTTTTAAAGTATGTTTCTATTTCTGTTAATTTTTCAAAACAACTTTCCATTCTTTTAAATGCTACAATGTAGCATGTGTTGTAATTTTCAGTGTTTTTTTATAAAAAATGTGGCACCTAATTAGCCTATGTTGCATCAGTTTAATTGCTTTAGAGAATATGGACCAAAAGCCCAACAGCAGATTCATTACAAAAAATAGCCACGTGAATTCCATAATTTCTTCATAAAATATGAAGCAAAGAACTGATTTAACTGGGCATTGCTACCTAACATGATAAGATAAACCAATTTGTAAACAATACTATCCCAATCCATGCAGTTAAATTTAGATAATTCAATCATGGAGAAGTGGAAGTCTATGATTTTCTTTAAAGCAATGTTGGTAATTCCGTGAAATAGAATTTAAAGGAATTTATGCCAGAGTTCCAATGAGCTTCAACAAGTTCAAAGTTCAAATTAAAAGTATAATTGGATCCAACTGATTTCGAATCAAGTTGGAATTCCTTACAAATCCTTTTGTATGACCTATTTAGGGTTCAGGGTTCTCTATTTCTCTATTTTTTTAAAAAAAAAACTCTATTTTTTTCTACTAAACAAATGTATGCTGACTGCTGAGGATTCAAAAGAGAATGATCAAGGAATGGGAAAGAGATATAAGGTCAAAAGCAACATTTTCCAAACTTCTAAGGTAAATATTAAATATGAATTTGGATAGTAAATACTATTTTCATAATACAAAGGAGAAAAGATATTGCTAAAATAAAGGAATTTTTAAGATCTTCTTTGACCATGAGTTCACCAGAAAAGGGTAAATGGCATTTAAGCTATGTAAACAGGAAGCAAATTTTCTGTAGAATGTGAAATAAATGATTTCTAGCATTTGATATTCTTGATAAGATTCCAGAATCCTAGGCATCAAAGGAACAAAAGAGACACAGGTTGATATACTTCTCTTGCTGAAATTAACAAGTCTGGCCTTAATAGCAGTCTCAAAAAGATAACTTCTTAAGAAACATGAAAGATCCACAGTAGACAGTTTAAGCTAAAAGGTATGGGGATTAGCGAGACTAACAATAGGATCAGGTAGAGTGTTCCAGACATTTACTACTCTATTGCAGAAATCATATTTCCTACAATCAAGATTAGAGCGAATTGCATTGAATTTGAATCTATTGATAGCCCTTGTGTTATTACAATGTGTCATTTACTGCCTAATCTTAACAACATCAATTTCAAGGAGGGAGAGGGCCAAAAAAAGGAATCAGAGAAATAGCTCAATCCTGCATTTCCTCTCCCTAGGAAGCTGCCTGTTGGGAACCTGGTTTAGCTTGCCTCCTTTTTTTCAGATGTACAGAGTCATAAATAAAAACCAGGGAAATATTCTCCCCAGGTTGCTAATTAGATTTGTCCACTCACAAGCCATTTGCATTTATAAAGGTCCATCATTAAAATTTCATTGGACTTTTAGGCAACATCATTGTTACTCAACCGCCTATGTTGTCTATTTGGCTCTTGCTCATCTTTTTCTGCAAGCAGAGATCATCTGAAGCAAAATGCAATCCTCTGAAGTTTTTCTGCCTTGCCCAAACAGGTGGTTTCCACATTGGCAGTGATTCTCTTTGCTCCTTTCTGCCCAGAAATCTTTTCCAGGATGTTCTGAGTGAAGTTTTAAACTCCTGAGCAACTACTTAAAAACATTATATCCGAGTTATCAACTGGATTTAGTTTTGTATTCTTCTGCACTCACTCTCTATTCTTTTCCTAGTTCTCTCTCATTATGTATTTATGCTAGTTCAATCTATTTTAAAATAACAGTCTTCTTAAAAATACACACACACACATTTAAATAGGACACTTAATGTCTCCTGACCTTCCCATCATTCCTGTTCCAAGCATAACCAGCATTTTCCTTGTATCTGTCTGGAGTAGATTATTTTCTTTTTAAAAATATTTTTATATGCCTACAGGTAGTCGACTTACAATTGGCCAGAATTTACATTGGTAAATGATGAGATAATAAAATGCGACCGTATCATTCAATGATGGCAATCCTTGTAGTCCTGGTTGCTGATGTTAACTCAGTCTCATGGTTTTAGGAGAGACAACTTCCTGCTGCTTCCCACAACCCAAGTCAGTGGGAAGCTGGCAGGAAGTTGTAAGTCCCAGGCTTGCAGGCAGATAAATGACTCTAGCCAGGTGAGAGGTGAGCAAAGGGGACACAGGGGTGTGGGGGGGGGGAGTTAAGTAGGGTACGCAAGACGTGTGGCACAGGGAGAATATGGTGGGAGGGAGGATCAGATAAATTTGAGGGTAGAGACAAAGGGATGTGCAAGAGGTGCAGCGTGGGTCAAGGAGGATTGTGAAGGTGCAACAAGGTGCATTAGGAACATCATGTGAGTTGGGGAGGGTGCAGAGGGGTATGTGAGTAGCTGACTTGGTGCAAATGTAGATGGGCTGGGAGCCTCCCTGCTGGTTCCCACTCCAACTTTCTGGGAAACCAGCAAGGAGGGTTGCAAATGGCAACCAAATGATCATGGGGCAGTTGGCAACTGGTCATACGTACAAATGGATTGCCAAGCACTCAGACCATGATAACATAACTGCAGGGAATACTGGGATAACCGGAACTCCAAGGATCCATCATAACCACCATTTGTTCAGTACTGTAGTAACTTGGAACAGTTGCTGACTGAATGGTTCTATGTTGAGGACCACCTGTATATGAAAAAGTAGAAAGGAAAATAACCATCTGAGGCAAAAGATAAGATGCTTTCCCACCATTCAGTCTAGATCACGAATGTCAAACTCAAGGCCTGCAGGCCAGATCCGGCCCGCGGGGTGCTTAGGCCCGCGGGGTGCTTAGCTTAGCCCACGGGGCTGCCCTGGAAACAGCAAAGGATCAGCCCACAGTGTCTCTGTCAATGAAAACACAGCCCTCCCAAGCTCCATTTTCACTGGCAAAGAGTTGTAAGAGTCTGTCACAGCTGAAAATGGCTCGGGAGCCTGTTTTCACTGGCAAAGCGCTCGGGCCATCACAGGCACCCAACACGAGTGACATCAAGCTGGTCATGCCCACCCTTGCCAGATCCACCCTGGCCACCCCGAGGTCAACCACAACTCTGATGTGCTCCTCAATGAAATTGAGTTTGACACCCCGATCTAGATATAAAGAGACTGCCAGTTGAATTCCTAAAGTTATGTTAGGTCTGTGATGGTGAACTTATGGCATGTGTGCCAGAGGTGTCAGGCAGCACCCTCTCTGTGGGCATGTGAGCTGAACTGTAGCCCCAGTTCAGCTCTGCTGCTCCTGCGCGCATGCCTCCCAAAGACCCGCCAGCTGGTCTTTGGATCTCTGCCATGCATTTACAGGGGGCAGGGCCCTGGGGGTGCCACGCACACATGCGCGAGGGATGGGGTGCATGCAGGGGGTGCACACGCATGCATGGGGGTGGGTCACATGCATGGGGCCTGCATATGCATGCATTCGCGTGTGCGTGCTTTGGGCACTCGGTCCGGAAAAGGTTAACCATCACTGTGTTAGGTATATTTCTTGGTCCAAAAACTTTGGTAGAATACTTTGAAAGTCCATTTGTATTCAGCTCTATATCACATTAAGGCCCCCAAATTCAGCATACAGTTCCTAATTAGAGCCAGCCAAATACCTAAAGGAGCTGATATGAATAAAAATAAAAAATGTGCTAATATAAACCTCACTGGAAAGGCCTAGCAGCTGCAGAACTGAACTCCGAACTCTGATTGGCTGCAGTGCTCCAGGCTGCCAGCAAATATTGCTCCAGTAAGTACTTAGCCAGCAAAGCAACTAAATGATAAGTTCCCCCAACTCAGCCCCTCGAGGCCAAGCTCAGAAACTCTGACATGCTAAATCACTTTGAATAGGTACATAGCAGTCTGTCTGGAACCAGTGTCACTCCCTGCCAACCTTGCCTGGGAAAACAGGCCATTTTCCATCAAAGCTCTTTCCATCCATTAAAATACACACAGATGTAGCACAGGCACTGCTACACGTGGCCCCTGTTGATAATGATAATTGAGCATCCCCATCCTGTTTTACAAAGCACTATCCATAAAACTGTTTCTCCAGTCAGATCTCTGTCTTGCCTCATGAGTAGGAAAGATTCCTGTGGAGGGAGGTGGCTGTTGGTTATGTAACAGTGAGGGCGCTCCAATTTGGTTAACTGTTTCAGATGCTACTTTCTCTCATGATTATGATCTTTTTTCCATTCATTTGCTAGTGCCTGCTACAATTTCATCCTTGCTAGCAGGTTTCCTGTAAAATTCAATCTGGTTGCTTCAGAGGTTGCCCTTGTGATCTGATGACAGGACACCAATGTTCCTATGGAGAGGTTCTGGCTCTACCCAAGTACAAGCAAGAATCCAGAACTGATTAAACCCCTTAAGTGCCATTTTTGAGAAAATATACATCTTGGGAGATCCTCTGCAAGATTATTTTGTCTTGAGTGAAATATACCTGTCGGATGTCAGAAAGGTAAGAAGGAGAAAGTAAATCATCAGAGGCTTCAGCAATTTGGGTTTTCCTTGAGTGAGGTTGTATATATTCATATCTTAGCCCCAGAGGAAAATATTTACTTCAGAAATTTCCACTACAGTTCTCCAGATCATGGAGAAGCCAAGGGCAATACACATACATCTACACAAATGTATTTGGGAATGTCCAATTGGATGATACTGAGATGTTTTGGTTTTTCTTGCCTGAGGAAAGGCTGGAGAATACCACATTCTTGAATGGGCCTGCCAAGATGTTGCATAGGCTGCTGAGGCACCCCTTAGACTTTGGAGTTAAGAGATATGCCTACAATAGTATTTCCCTCCATTCAAAACCATTGGTTTAGCAGGGACACGGTGACTCAGTGGCTAAGACACTGAGCTTGTCAATTGAAAGGTCGGCAGTTCAGCAGTTTGAATCCCTAATGCCGCATAACTCGGTGAGCTCCCATTACTTGTGCCAGCTTCTACCAACCTAGCAGTTCGAAAGCATGTAAAAAATGCAAGTAGAAAAATAGGGACCACCTTTGGTGGGATGGTAACAGTGTTCCGTGCACCTTTGGTGTTTAGTCATGCCGGCCACATGACCACAGAGATGTCTTCGGGCAGCACTGGCTTTTTGGCTTTGAAACGGAGATGAGCACCACCCCCTAGAGTCAGGAACGATTAGCACATACGTGCGAGGGGAACCTTTACCTTTACCTATAAACCATTGGTCTTCCTTCTTTTACAAACAATCATACTAAGTAGTTAACAGTATGTATTCTGGCAAATGAAGGCAAGTTGATATCCTTCTACATCCTGCATGATCAAATCTAAAATGGTCCTGACATCATGGTATCGTCAGTATTCTTCTCAACATCCATGAGAACAGATGGAATGTCATATTGGAAGATATGCCCAGGTTGTCACTGAAATTTGTACAGGTAGTACCTTCTCAGGGAATGGATGTAATATAGGGCAACAGACTTTCCAGAAAACTTCTGGTTTTAGGGAATCAACCACTGGAAGCTGCCTGCCATTCTTGTGCTATTCATTGCTCATGGGTGAAACACAGGGAATGGGGAAGAGGTATGAGGTATACCATGAATACTGTATGCTGCCCAGTCTTATTTATTTATTTATTGGTTCAATTTATATGCCGCCCTTCTCCAGAGACTCAGGGCGGCTTACAATGCGTTAAGCAATAGCCTTCATACTTTTGTATATACCTGCTTAGTAGGGCTTTCGCCCCCCCCCAAGTGTTCTTTTTTATACAAAGTCAGCTTATTGCCCCCACAAACTGGGTCCTCATTTTACCTACCCCGAAAAGATGGAAGGCTGAGTCAACCCTCCTAGTCTTCCTAGTAATGCTATTCTTGACTAAGTATTGTGAATTTCAGATATATTGTCTGCATTGCTGGTGTGCATTTCACCAGCCTCATTATGAACAGGGAGCACAACATCTCTTAGTGTTACATTAAAACGCTGTTTGGTTGATATGGGTTTTACTTGTCATCAGAGGTGGGTTGCAGCAGGTTCTGACCAGTTCTGGAGAACCGGTAGAGGAAATTTTGAGTAGTTTGGAGAACCGGTAGTAAAAGTTCTGACTGGCCCTGCCCCCATCTATTCTTTGCCTCCCAAGTCCCAGCTGATTGGGAGGAAATGGGGATTTTGCAGTAACTTTCCCCTGGAGTGGGATGGGAATGGAGATTTTCCAGTATCCTTCCACTGCCATGCCCACCAAGCCACGCCCACCAAGCCATGCCATACCCACCAAGCCACACCCACAGAACTGGTAGTAAAAAATTTTGAAACCCACTACTGCTTGTCATGGATCATTTTGAAGAATAGAGGTGGATGGGTGGATGATATAGTGTGATTTGTCTTCTGCTTACTGTGGCCATGTTGGGAAGAGGGAGATTGGAAGATGGCAGAACTGAGGGAATCATGCTGGTTGAAATCTGGAGGAAAAGATTATGTAAATATGGAGGAGACAGCTGGAAGGGGGGTTTACAGCAAAACCAAGTAGGTAGATGGAGTAGAACAGGAGCATTAGGTACGTGAAAGACTTGCTGCTACTCTCTTGGTGCAAAGGAGCACGGGACACTTTTAAAAGAGTAAGAAATGGATGGGGATGGTTAGGGTTATTTGGATTAAGTGTACGAGGGAGCATTTCAGGTCAATAACTGGTACATTAAGGATTTGTTGCAGACTCACTTAGAAGTGCAGTTTCTAAAGATCTGCTGTACAGACTATGAAATTACCAAACATAAAATGCCACTAAAAGTCTAGTAATTTAAGCACATGTATCTGTAGTCTCTTACCATTTTATAATAGCTCAATGAAATATGTTTATTAGAATGGCCTTGGCTGATTTGGGTACTGAAATCAAGCAATTCCATCTTGTTCAAATGAAGTTCCATGTTAGATGGATAGTTGGAATTAAAATGCCATATTTTATAGGAGAACAGAGGTTATCAATGAATTAAAATTATTATTATCACCCCAAATAAATCCACTGCAACATAAAAACCTCCTTATTGAAGGTCATGGACCATAATCTACTACGCATGTCCAGTGTGGGATATACATTTTTAGTATTTAGCTAAATATTTAGGGACTGATATTGAAAGACATAGATCCATTGGTCATGTTACACTTGGAGATACAACTTGCACTTGCATAAATTAATACACAGCTGCTCAGAGACATTCCCCATATAGAATAGACCAACACAGAACAGTGTCTTCAACTGCCAACTCCCACCCCATGTCCCTCAAGCAATCTAGTAGGATATTATGATCAGTATTATCTAAAGTCACAAGAGTAGTGTTAAACACCCCTCCTCCCCATCTTCCATTGGTAGTCATCCATGAATACTATCTAAAAAGGGGAAGAATCATGTTTGAAAAGAGCCTGGTCAGCCCATTTCATTTAGGATATTTTGATGCTGAGACACAATAACCTTCTTCAATACCTTTCCTAAGAAAGGAAGACAGTCTGACATTGGTCAATACAGGCAAATTGAAAAATAGCTTATTTGAGAGAGAAGAGGACCACTGTTCCTTGCACTGTTGGCAGCATATCACTTTCTATCTAAGAGTCATTTACCATCTCTCAGATGTAGCTGATCACTTCCCCATCAAGTCTTCTGAACAATCCAGGAAGGGTAGGAACATTAAGTATGAACTTGAGTATAGACTTATATCTGCAATGGCTTATCTTCACTTTTGGTCTTTGGGGTTCCATACTTCAATTATCAGAGCTCCTTAATAATTTCAGATGCATCCTTGGATATTTGACTGAAGAAGGACTATATGGGAGCAAGTACCTCTATTATCCTGACTTTCTCACTATTCTAGGAAGCTGTTGGATGCATGTTGGAACTGCCCATCAATTCACTGGGAGAATTCCAAAATGTTGTAAAGAAAAGTATCTGGCTCCATCAAGCATTTGTGAAGCCATCTTAATCGGTCTAACCACCCTTGTAATGGGCAAGAATGGCACTGAGATGCTGCTTGGTCAGAAAGTAATCTGACCATGGCATCTTCTATTTTAAGATCATGCACCATTTGTCCCAAGGTGAACATTAGGTCCAACATATGACTGCTAAGATGATTCAGAACTACAATAACCTATGAGATACCCATGAAACAACATGGGTATAAAAACTACTATTCTATTATCAAGATAGGGAGGTAAAATTCCCCAGCACTATCAGGCTAAGAAATTGTACTACTCAGTCTGGCAATAAGACCCTTTGATTAGACTAGATTTGTTTAGGATAGATAGATAGATAGATAGATAGATAGATAGATAGATAGATAGAGATATAGAGTTAGATGATAGCTAGATATATGATAGATAAATGATAGCTAGATGATAGCTAGATGATAGATGATAGATGATAGATAGATACTGTAGATAGATAGATGGATGGATAGATGGATGATAGATAGATAGATAGATAGATAGATAGATAGATAGATAGATAGATGATAGATAGATAGATATAATACTAGACATATTTTGAATGCTATAACCAATAAATCAAAACATGGCCATGTTTTTTTTAGGTGCAGAAAATGCTTTTGCCAACCTGGAATGTGTCAGCTGTGAACAACAGATCCACAAATGTAAAGTTCAAGCTTTTTTATTGTTCTCTGCCCATTACACAGGAATCTCCTTAGACTGGCAGCTTTCGCAACTACTAGACAAGGCTCAAAGGCATTCAAGGCAAGTCAGACCCTTCTCTCATGTGTTTATGTAGAGAGTCCTGGCTAATTCTGTGCTTGAGCCAACAATGAAGGGGATATCACACAGTTTTATCTGGTCAGTATTGAACCATATGCTAAACATTCATTTTATTTCCTTGCATACTTTGCTTCCATCATATACAGGTCTTATCACATCCAGCAATCAGTCTTCATATTAATGCAAAATGTTGATAATTCAAGCCTATTTACTCTTCTTTAAAGCTAGGATCATTCGTGTTTATGCCCATTTCTCTGGCTGATTGAATTACTTAAGATTGCTAGCTTTCAAATATGTATGTCTAGTAAACTGGCCAGAGAATTGATAGTGTCCCCTAAATGGAAAACGAAAGTCAAATGTATCAAATACACATTTTAAAATCTCTATTAAATCATGTGCATTTATCCTTAATCTCTCATTTGTGAACATCATGTGCTTACAGTACCAATTCTCTGAGTAGGTGTGTCCTTAGGCATTGCCACCTACACAATTAATTTGGTCTACATATGCAACTCATCAATATAATATGATTAATACAGCAAGAAATCCTACAATCCAATTTATTAGGTTGATGTGGTGGTACTGAGTATTTGTAAACATCCTGAATGCACATACACAGAGAGAAATGTTTTCTACTTGATTGTTAGACAAGAAAAAAAAATGTCAGGGCTGGGTCTGCAAATAATTTCATGTGAGTTTTAAGAGCAAAAGTTACATGATGTGGCAGAGGAAAAAGATCTTGAATAGTAAGGCAGATCAAGGTTTCTTGGGCAAGAATAAAAAAAAATAACTGTAAAGAGCAAAATGTAATGTGTATGGAAGCTGTATTTCACATTTTAATTCTGATAACCAGGCAGCTGAAAACTGCTAGTGAAATAAATAATATTCTTGGCTAGGGTCCTGGCTAAAATTAAGCTCTGCATCATTACAGATTAAATCATACAGGGCCTGAGTCAGTTTAGACATTCATTGTCATTAGCTTTTGTTTAATATGTTTTATCCTTATCTTTATTGCAAGTAAACCTCTTTCCTAATTATTTCCAGAACAAATAACAAGGTACACAGTTAAAACATCATGATCCAAGCTTCCTGTAACTATATTTATGCAATTAAGCATCAGCCAGGCTGCAGGACAACCTAAACAGTGCTCAGTAATATTACAATCATATTATACTAACTACAACTGGCATTTCACAAAAGCTAACAACATGTCTCTCCAGATAAAATTATCCATTGTAGGTAGGCAGAAAATTCTACAGTATGTTTGAATTTCTCATGGAAACATGCGGAAGAATAGTAACTGGAGAAATAAGTAGCTTTAACAATGCTCTTTGGAAAAAAACAGCACTTAGACTTTCATCAAGATCTTAGAACATTACGCTATGACTTCTTTCAAGGAATTTTATTATTGGACTCGGCAGAAATATTTACAATATTTCCTGTGCATCGGGGCAGAGGAGTATAGGGAAATGCTTTCCCTTCCAAAGTTTTTTTTTCTTCCAGCAAGAGTATGTGTGATATAAATTGATACATACTTCATGGAAGTACATTGTGACAGACAAAAAATGTGGGTCTTTTCATTCAATTATCTTCGGTTATAGTAAACAAATTTCCAGTTCAGGCCCACAGGTTCCTAGGACCCCTGGGAAGAAACAGGAGGTTCAATGAAAGCAAATTCATGATCATTTCCATTTTTCCATTTTATTGAATTTGTATACTGCCCTACTCCCGAAGGACTCAGGGCGGTGAACAGCCATGGAATAAAACATATAAATACAAAATTTAAAATAGATTAAAACGAATTAGATAATTTGGCTGAGCAAATTTAAAACCCCAATAATTTAAAACCAGATTTAAAATTTCCATTTAAAAAGGGGAAAAACTTAGGCCAGGCCGGCTTGGTGAAAGAGGAAGATCTTAAGCACGCGACGGAAGGTACGCAGATCCGGGGGGAGCTCGTTCCAGATAGTAGGTGCCCCCACAGAGAAGGCTCTCCCCCTGGGGGCCGCCAGTCGACATTGTTTGGCTGACGGCACCCGGAGGAGCCCCTCTCTATGGGAGCATACTGGTCGGTGGGCGGCTATTGGTGGTAGCAGGCGGTCCCATAAATAACCAGGTCCTAAGCCATGGAGCGCTCTAAAGGTGATAACCAAAACCTTGAAGTGCACTCGGAAGACCACCGGGAGCCAGTGCAGCTCGTGCAGGAGAGGTGTTACATGGGAGCGCCACGTCGCTCCCGTCACCACCCGCGTGGCCACACTCTGCGTCAGTTGGAGCCCACGAGTGCACCTCAAGGGGAGCCCCATGTAGAGAGCATTACAATAGTCCAGACGGGAGGTGATGAGGGCATGAGTGACCATGCATAACGAGTCCCGATCCAGAAAGGGACGCAACTGGCGGATCAGGCGAACCTGATGAAAAGTCCTCCCGGTCACGGCCGTCAAGTGCTCTTCTAAAGACAGCCGTGAGTCCAGGAAGACACCCAAGTTGTGAGCCCTTTCTGTGGGGGCCAATGATTCACCCCCAATAGTCAGCGATGGCACCAGCTGACTATATCGGGACGTCGGAAACCACAGCCACTCGGTCTTGGATGGGTTGAGCCTGAGCCTGTTCCTCCCCATCCAGATCTGCACAGCCTCCAGGCACCGGGACATCACTTCAAGGGCATCATTGGGGTGGTCTGGGGTGGAGATGTACAGCTGGGTGTCGTCAGCGTACTGATGGTACTCCATCCCGAAACCACGGATGATCTCACCCAGCGGCTTCACATAAATGTTGAACAAAAGGGGCGAGAGGACCGATCCTTGTGGCACCCCACATATAAGGGGCCTCGGGGTCAACCTCTGCCCCCCCCGTCAACACAGACTGCAACCGGTCTGAGAGAAAGGAGGAGAACCACCATAATACGGTGCCTCCCACCCCCAACTCTTCCAACCGGTGCAGCATGATACCATGGTCGATGGTATCAAAAGCCGCTGAGAGATCTAACAGGACCAGGACAGAGGAGCACCCCCTGTCCTGAGCCCTCCAGAGATCATCCACCAACGTGACCAATGCCGTTTCTGTGCTGTACCCAGGCCTGAAGCCCGACTGGAACGGATCTAGATACGTCATTTCATCCAGGTACTGGGGGAGCTGTCGTGCAACCACACTCTCAACAACCTTCGCCACAAAGCGAAGGTTGGAGACTGGACGATAGTTAGCCAATACTGCCGGGTCCAGGGAAGGCTTCTTGAGGAGAGGTCACACCACCGCCTCTTTCAAGGCGGCGGGAAAGACACCCTCACCCAATGAAGCATTTATAATTCCCTGGAGCCAGCCTCGTGTCACCTCCCGGGAAGCCAGCACTAACTAGGAGGGGCACGGGTCCAACAAACATGTGGTCACATTCAGTCTACCCAGAATCCTGTCCACGTCCTCAGGGGTCACAGGATCAAACTCATCCCAGATAACATTCTCAGGACCTGCCTCCGTCATCCCCGCTGGATCTACCCAGTCGGAGTCCAGATCTTCCCGAATCTGAGTGATTTTGTCATGCAGATACTGAACAAAATCCTCAGCTCTTCCCTCCAAGGGGTCCTCCCGCGCTTCCTGGTGGAGCAGGGAGCGGGTCACCCTAAACAGGGCGGCTGGGCGATTATCTGATGATGCAATAAGAGCAGCAAAATGAGTACATTTTGCTGCTTTTATCGCCACTAGGTAATTCTTAATATGAGATCTTACCAGTGTCCGGTCAGATTCAGCACGACTGGCCCTCCAACTACTCTCTAGGCGTCTTTTCCGGCGCTTCATCTCCCTTAGCTCCTCAGTGAACCAAGGAGCCAGGTGAGATCGGCACCGGGTCAGAGGCCGCAAAGGCACAACTCGATCCAGAGCTCCAGCAGCTGCCCTATCCCAGGCGGCCACTAGGTCTCCAGTCGAGGCGTGAGCCAGAACCTCAGGGATTGGCCCAAGCTCCATCTGGAACCTGTCAGGTTCCATCAGGTGCCTGGGGCGGTACCATCTTGTCAGTTCCGCCTCCCTGTAGCGGGGTGCAGCGGTTCGAAGGTCAAGGCAAAGGAGAGAGTGATCCGACCATGACAAGGGCTCGATGACTATATCCCCTATCTCAAGATCACTCAGCCACTGTCCAGAGACAAAAACCAAGTCCAGCGTGTTTCCCCACACGTGTGTAGGGCCATGAATTAACTGGGTTAGGTCCATAGCCGTCATGGAAGCCATGAACTCCTGAGCCGCCTCAGATGCCTCACCCACGGACGGCAGCTTGAAATCCCCCATGACCATAAGTCTGGGGGTATCAACCGCCACCGCGGCGATGACATTGAGAAGCTCGGGCAGGGCTGCTGCCACGTGGCAGGGAGCCAGGTACGTGATCAGCAAACCCATCTGAACCCCATGATCCCACTTCACGAGGAGAGACTCACAGCCGGCCGTCTGAGGGACAGTGGCCTCTCTCGGCCTAAGGCCTTCTCTAATAACAACCACTACTCCCCCACCCCTCCCCTGTGACCTCGGCTGATGGAATGCGTGGAAGCCTGGTGGGCACATTTCTACCAGAGGGACCCCTCCCTCCGGGCCGAACCAGGTCTCCGTAATACCCACCAGGTCCGCTCCCCCCTCCTGAATAAGATCACAAATGAGGGGGGCTTTATTTACTACAGACTTGGCGTTGCACAACATCAGTCGCAGGCCCAGGCCCTGAGGGTCTGTGCAACCTGGAGAACGAGTGGAGCCTTGAGGACCGGAGCGTGCCACCGCTTGAAGACAGCGGGCGTGCGCTCCCTCCACATGATATGGCCCCTTGCTCCCACCATATCTACCCCTCCCACTCACAGTACCGATGGTAAAAACATAATCTGGACAAGCTCGACCCCCCCATCACCCCCGGATCGCCCACCCCCCCACCGCGCATCATGGCCAGGCCCGACCCTCCCCTTAGCGGGTTATCCCCCAAACCCACTACTCTAGTTCGAATCCTACCCTCCCCCCCGGGACCCCTTAAGAATTTATTCAAAAATTTACATAGAAAACCCCTCAACCCCCTCTGTGCCACATGCCACCTCTCTGGGTTCCAAAGCCGGTCATTGAAGTAGGCCCTCGATAATGTGAAGGGCCAGGCTTGCGAGAGGGGGGAGTCTCGCAGACCAAGAAGCTGAGACCTTAGATACATCAGAAGCCCTGAGGTAGTAGTGAGGCATGGCCAAGGGCTCCATTATGATAGTCCAAAATTGTCCAGGAAAACAGGCAGGTTGACCATAACGAGAGAGTCTCCACTGTCCTCTCACAGCAGTGGCAGAATCCAATGTTCCAACCAGCTCAGGGTAATCCTCCAACCAGCCTCTCACGCTGGTCGGCCAACTGGCCATGGGGAGATGGTGCATCCCATTCGGTGGTGAAACAATGATAAGAAGATCATTGTTCAATGAAATAAGGCTTGATTTTCAGACTGTGTTTTAAGAAGTTACCGTATATTTTTTAGGAAGTATACGGAGATGCTAATCTGATCGATCACATTAAGGTCAGAAATACCTGAAATTAGAATCTGATTCGGGTCCCTTAAATTAGCCAACTGCCCCAGGATGATGCACTCTGCTTTGCCAAAATTGGGCCTGAGCAAAGATTGAAATGCAAGTCCAGCCAGCTTCTGTCTAGGAAAAGGAAAAGTTGCATTTGGTTTCAGCAATGTCTCGAGCTAATCTAGTTGTTGTAACTGCAAAGTATTAATTAAAATCAAACTATCCCACATGACCATGTTTTTCCTTGGATTTTGGTATTTAGATGAAAGCAATTTTAAAACATGATCCGTATTCTTTAAGCAGAATGTTTTTAAACAAAATAAAAAAGCCAACTGTGCCAATCAATGCCTCCACCTCCTCTCTTCC
Organism: Arizona elegans; assembly: GCA_022577455.1. Taxonomy (NCBI): domain Eukaryota; kingdom Metazoa; phylum Chordata; class Lepidosauria; order Squamata; family Colubridae; genus Arizona; species Arizona elegans. The sequence continues at coordinate 102,202,250 of JAKOOJ010000002.1, read as the reverse complement.
TGGAGCACATCTTATTCACGGACATGTTGATACAGCTTTACTAGATCAAAACTCATTTAAATGACTGACATAGAATCGATCCAAGTCAGCAAAGCGGAGGAGGCATTGTGTGGGAGAATCAACTTGCAACATGGAGAATGTTTAATCCTTTTGCAACCCACTTTTTTTGTGTGTGTGTAAATGTCCACTCTTAATTTATTTCTCCTCGGTGCTTGTCATGTTCCTTTCTGGGAACATTTTCAGGGGCAAGTTGATCAGAGGAAAAAGATTAACAACCTGCTTTGTCCTACCTTTAATTTCCTGTCGCAGATATTCCATCCACCAATATTACTTGCATTCCTTTTTCCTCCTCAAATCCCTCGTTTATTCTTTCACATTAGCTTAATGGAATACTGAACAAATATGCAGGTCTACCTCCAAAGTCACTGTGTAATTGTTGCAAAAGGTTAAACAATCTTCCAGTTCTTAAAAAGGCTATTAATTTATTACAGAAATCTTGCAGACTGATATTTTCTAGGTTATGCATAGATCATGTCCTACTGAGTCTAATGAGGCTTTGCCAAAAACTAGGGGCAAACAAAACATAATGTAACATGGCTAGCCTTGGCATGTACATTAAAAACAAAAAAAGATAGTCATCATGAGACACCATGAAGAAGGTCCAAGGCATGAGAAAGTGAAAGTTACAAGTTACATCCTCAACCTAAACTAATAAAATTTGGAGGATTCCAATTCCTATGATATCCAAAATTGATAAACTTTTCATTTAACCCAAGGCTTTCCAGCAGGATCAGGGGATGAGGACAAAGAATTAAAGGCCCTTCACACGCACCAGGTTTCCAAACTGTCATTTTTCTCCTCACACACCAATGATTTTTTTTCAATTGCATACCACTCATAAACATTTGAAAACTACAATGTATGTTCTGGGTGTGCCTGGGACTGTAGGTAAGGGATGCCCTTCAGTGTAGAACAGGAAGTAATTTTGATAAAGCAGAACCGGGCATATTTATATTTAGAATATAAATGATATTTTAATAATAGTTGCCTGATTAGTTGTGGCTAGATTTTTCAATTAATCAAGCCCATTAACAAGCCTTTCAATTTACAACCTTTCCTTTGGTGATCTTTTGAAGTTCCAATGGTACTGAAGAAATGGCACTGACTTATAACTATTTAGCACATTGCAGTATCCTCATGGTTGCATGATCAAAATTTAAACACACGGCAACTGGCTCATATTATGATGGTTCCAGTGTCCCTGGGTCATATGATCAGCTTTTGCAACCTTCTTTCAAGCAAAGTCAATAAGTGTTCTGTCCCCCTTCCTCACACAAACATAATACCAAGCACGCCTGCCAATATTTTATTAGGTAAACAGATTAGAATTCTTGGCAGACCAAGGTTTTGGCAGCAAACTGCCGAATGCCTGCCAAAACCATTTTCACTCCCATAAAGCAGAAGAGGACTTATCTCGTTAGTCCATTCCAGGAGCAACAAATTATCCACGAGACAAGAGTTTAGTCAATGTTCAGTCCAAAATATATCCAAGCCGAATTGCAGAGATCACGATGTGACTTTCAGGGTTTAACTTTGTCCATCACAAAGCCAGAAGAGCAATCCCACCCACTTTTATTCCTGGTGGGGCGTGGCTCCATGACTCAGCTCAATCTCTGGCCCTCCCACGCCTCTTCCATTGCTGTGCACGCTTCTCCCTCCGACGCTGCCTGGGATCAAGCCAGGATTCATCATCCTCGCTCCCTATCAATTGGTGCTCCAATATGCCTTCCTCCTGGCACATCCCAGGCTGTTCCTCCTGGCCTTTGGATGGAACCTGAGGCATTGCCGGAAAGGAGGGTCCTGGAGAGGGAAACCTTGTCAGTTCCTCCCCATCACCTTCTGAGTCCTCTTCCTCTGTTAGGACAGGCTCGGGAGTCGGGGTCACAACAATAAGGAAGCCAGATTCATTCTACAACTGTGTTACTAACTTAACATCTGCAGTGATTTACTTAATTACTGTGGCAAGAAAGGTCATAAAATGGAGCAAAACTCACTTAACAACTGTCTGGTTTAGCAAGAGAAATTTTGAGCTCAATTGTGATCGTAAATTGAGGATCAACCTGTACTTACAAACTAGTTTGCTATATGCTAGATATTCTGTACCTGACACTGGTTTAGTGGTTCAGTGAAATCACAAAGCCAATCCTATCTGATCCAGCAGAGTGAGGCAGCTATGTTTCACCCAACAGCGGCCATTGGTTCGTATACATAATCTTGCCTGCCTGTCAGCTCTGATGTTTTTCTGATCAATACTGGAAAGTTAAAATACAGCTGCCACTCTCTTGGCTGATATACGTGGAATTCCTTTTTCAGAAAGCAAAATGTTCAAGGTCAACTTCACTGCTACATTTGATGCTAACTATGATTAGATCTGGTTGTAGTTTCATGATCTTCAGTGTAAAATCAGCATTTGGAAAGCCAGCTGGTGCCCTAACCTAAACCAATGTATTTAAATGTCCAAGATGAATGGAACTACTTGCTGGTATGTGAGCATCATTCTGGGCTAGAATTTAGGAAGGGTGTAAAATTTCGATGCAAAAAACTCAGATTCAGATCTTTGCTCCATTAATTATTTGGCTATGAGAAAATATTGGTAATAACTATTTCCTCACCTAGCTCAGAGGTGTTGAAACAAGCAAGGAGACTTTTTTTCTTTTTGATTAGATGTATGTTCTACTTCTCTTCTAAATGTTTAAGGCATAACACAAAATATTCCTCTTAAAATTTTTGGGGAGGATCAACAAAACTTGTGAAAGCTAAATAGAAAGCCAAAGTCATCTGGGGTACATATTTAAAGAAGGATCTAGTCCTCAGGTACTCTAATACATTGAATCTTAATTTTCAAACCAGCTTTGACCCATATAAATGAGACTCACTTTGGTGTATAGGTAGGTGCTGGCCCAGAAGTCAGAAGACTGAGATTTAGGCCTGCCTTAAGCATGAAAATTGACAGGGTTATTTTGTATCAGTCACTCTCTCAGTCTGTCAGACCAATCCACTTCACAGGGTTATTGTGGGGAAAATGGGTGGCAGGAGTATTCAGTATGTTTGCTATATGCCCGGAGTTATATATAAAAGGGTGGGGTAAAAATATAATAATGATTATAATCTGTGCATTGGCAAAAATTCCATCTGTCAATTGCAAAAGGCCACACTGTTCGGATCCATATCTATACTATGCTGATACATTATAACATCCTATGTTCTCGGGAAGAACTAGAAGCATATGAAAGCCAACACCAGCTAAACCGTGACTTCATATTGTTGTGAAGAGATAACAGAACCTGGAGACAGCAGAATAGAATTGAAAGAACTGTAGAAAAATCACAAAAGACCTACAAATAGAAATAGAACAATGTAGCAAAAGAAAGCACCAATAGTAATAGGCATCTTGGATGCAATCGTAAAGCAACTGGAAGACCACTTCAGCAATGACAAAATCACCATCAGTCAATTGCAAAGGCAGCTATACTTGGAACAGCTTACATCCTGAGATGATACCTTTGGCGCTATCAAGCAACATCTGCCTATCCCAGGTCCCTGGGGAGGATTTGATAGGTGGATAAAAATGCCAAAGCCAGTCTAAACATCTGGCTGACTGTGTGACCAATTGTAATATAATAACAATAAATTCACAAGGGAAGAAAAGGAATTAAAATTAGCAAGCCAAAATACTCCATCATCAGTTGAATGCCATTCCCTGATTCCCTAAATTCCTAGATCTAAGGCAAATGCCTCCCACCCCATAAATTTAAGGATCTTGATTAAATAGGAAGGCCAAGGAAAAACTGCTGAGAACAAGTCTTTCCCAAGCTGGTGCCTCCCTGATATGTTGTGACAATAGTTCCAGACTATCGTGCCAGCATTAGGCTATATATTCGGACATAATTATATTTAATCTTTATTTTCTAGGTAGAATTCTCCATATAATGATCCATACAGTAATTGCGCTATATACAAAAATTACCAAATAGCTGTCACTGTGAAGATTCAATGAAATACATGAAATATACAGTGAATACAAGAAAGGAACAGAGTCAGGGGAAAATTTGATTTCAGAAATCTCTTTAACCATAACTTTATGAATATTACCAGACACAAGAAAGCAAAGCAAGGCATGCATGAGACATGAATAGGGGGGAAATGATCATGTTAATCAAATGAAATCAGTAATTTCTAATATGATTTGCAGGAACTGTATGCTAATGGAAAACTTCAATAACATGAAGCAAAATTAAATTGAAGCAAAGTTATTATTACTGGAATATAGAATCAGTCACAATAAGTCTGGGTAAGATAAAGTTTCAATACACAATTGCCTGAATGACAGCATCAACCACGCAACTCAACGATACACAAAGTGAACCAAGCCTGGTTTTCATTGTCCTTACCTATATAAGTGAAACACCATAGATTATGAATTATATCAGTTCTCCTAGGCATAATGTCCTCCATTTGATGTGCAGCTCCTCTGGAATTGGGCAGCCAATAAATTTAAATAAATGAATGAATGAATAATAAAAATTTCTAAGCAGCTATTGTATGAAGTGGCTTGTGGAAGCTCAGGATAAATGAATGGATGCTCAATATAATTTCTTGATGGATCATATCCATAGGTGAATGTTTACCATACTGCTTTTTTCAGTATGGATAAATCTGCCACATGGAAGAGTCATTTGAGTTCTTGGAAGAGAAGCTCCCAGATGGAACTCAAGAAAAGAACAAGGAAGCCAGAATGATCCTTCACACTGAGATTTCTGAACAACTTTGAATGCCGTATCTCATGCAAGTCAGATAACTGCTAATAGCTATGCAGAGAATCCATGTTGATGATAATGGGAGTCAAGATGATTTGAGTGAGAATCAAAAGAATAGAAAGCATCCCAAATAGAAAACATTTGCTCTCCATCTGGTGGAATTCCAACCTCTCCCATCCCAAATCAGTAAAGAAATAAAAGAGAGGAGGGAGGAAAAAAGAAATATAGCACTCTTTTGTTTTGAGGAAGAACTAGAAGAAGAAAAGAGAAGAAGGAAGTCTAGTTTTTAAAGATACAATCATGCAAAGGGATCAGTTTCCTGTCCCACTTTGCATGTCCCTTCTCCATGTTGGTTTGTAATCTAACTAGTGATCGCGCCAAATGTGTAGACCCCAAAACTAGCAAGCGGTTTTAGAAAGGACGGGGGGGGGGAGATCTTAGAGAAAAGCGAGTGCCTCGTCTCAAGAGGAGAGGAGGAAGTGTCACAGCAAGAGGAGAAAATCCGTCCATAAGGAGAGGATCAGGACGGTCAGTCCCCACCCTTCTTTTTGCACACTAAAAGACCTCCGTGCAACTAGATCTGGATAGAAGGAAATGCCTCTTTCGACTTCTCCTTCCTCCGTTTACACAGATATCCAGTGCTATCACTACACACGTCACTCAACAGTATGTTTGTCGGACGGATCTTTTATAACCGGGAGGGACAGAATAAAAATGAGGAGGGAGGGGAGGCAAATATCCTGAAACACGGTAGGACAGTATTGGGAGAGACCACTTACCCTTGGAGGCGTCTACTTGGGCGAAGTCGCCCTATTTCCAGCTCGGCAGCTGTCCAAAGACGCTGGACCTCAGAAGCAACTGCGGGAGAAGAAAAGTGTGTAGATGGGAAAAACAGGCAGGGAGATCGGAGCCGCGGCGGCGATCAAAGCGCCTTCAAGCTCTTGGGGAGATCCTGGCACATTTCAACGCCGCACTCTCCCAAAGGGTGCGCTGGATTCCCCCTCCTGCAGGGGGCGCCGAGGTTCCATCGCCCGCCAATTAGAGCTTGAAGACGATCCCCGCCACTCTTGTAACAGGCACGTCGGGACCCGCGGACATAGCTGTGAGAAACGGGAGATTGTCACTGGGCGTCAGAAAGCGGGTAACACTAATCAGCGACGATCAGTTCCTACGGCCACTTTTTTCGACTAGGTCAAAGCAGTCCAACTTCGAGATTGTAAATCTTAGAAGAAGGATATGGGGAAGTCCGTTTTAGCAAACAATTATAAAAAATCCAAACCCGCTAACTATTTTTGAAATGTTTAGCCCCGACCTCAGCTACCTTATGTCCCCTAAGGATCGTCAGTGTTGAAATGCAGCTCAGTAAAACATCTGGCAAACAGGATCAAAGACACTCGAGAGACTTAGGAGGAAGCGGCGGCGTCTGTTGCCAAAAACCGAAACTTGAGCTTTGCTTCATAGGAGCCTGAGACGCGTTGGAAGGGTGGAGCCACTGCGAAGGGGGTGGTTCCTGCGAGGATTTTCTTGAGCTTCTGAGCGGAATAGAAAGGGGTGCGAAGAGGAGTCGGAGCTCACGTTGGCTCCACAGGTTGCAAAGCCAAAATCCTCCCGCGAAGCCAGAAGCCCCTGTAAAATCGACGAACTCTAGGCGGAGCGCCGGCGGAATGCAACGAAACAGGAGATTTCGGCTCTCGGTTACTGTCCGTGGTACTGAAATTGTTTTCCAACTTTCATTGTTGGCAAAAATCCTTTTTCTATTCCGGGTAGTCGGCACGCACCTAAATTAGCAGCCCAAAAGTTTGCAAATGAAATTTTCCGTCTGCTTGGCTAGGTCTTTAGTTTAGTTTAGTTTTTCGTTTTTAATTGGGCCCTAATTTTTTTTTAATGAAAGAAGATATTGATTGCTTTGAATATGTATCCTTGGGATACATGAATGTTTAGGATTGTGTTATGATGCTGTTAATCAAAATATCTAGGGTATTGAATTTTGTCTGTGTTCTGATTCTAATAACATAGTAGATTACAAGCTTGCTTAAAAACTTGAAGGAATGGGAGAAACAGGACAAATGAGATGTTATTCTGATCCTTAAGTAGACTGGGATGAGCATTTGTTTGCACATAACACTGTTGCTATGGGTTGTACCAGTACACTTCAGATAACTTCATTATTTTGATCTATAAGATTCTAAATGACTTGATACCTGGGTACCTGCCGGATCAAATACTTTAAATAGCCTTTATTCATCTGATGTGTACATCCGTAGTATCCCTTTACTTTAGGATAGACCAAGAAACCTGAATTTTACTGGGATTTCTGTACCCTCTGGACTTCCACCAGAAATTCCCTGACCATCAGGGAATGGAGTTATTTGTAAGAGTCTTTTCTTAAAATCTAGTCAGATGTTAACAAATTTAACATCTTAAAAAGTGAATGAATAGTCAAACAGTTTGTTGGCTGTAATGAATTTATGGTTTGGGCATTATTGGACAATAACAGTTTCTGTTATGTTGGATACTGGAGGAAGGGTGTAAACCATACATACATAATATAGTCAAACATGACAGCTCTCTCTCTCTCACACACACACACACACATACAAAATTTATTATAGCCAATTTGAACATATTAAAACTGCATATGAAAAGGCAGTTACAGACATGAACTTCTACTTAAACTAGGTGTGTCCAACACCTGGCTTACAGGCTGCATGGGGTCCTGGACAATAATGTGCAGTATATCAATCACATAATCATATTAAAAGTTTACTATCTTGTTAGGCCACATTACTAGCTGTCCAGGGTCCCATATACTGTATTGAGGACATCAGCAAGTATTGGGGGCCCAATTGGCAAAAGAAAGTTCAGGACCATATTGGTTGAAAACAAATGTGGAAGAGGCCTTCATCCTGCAATGGATAGACAATGGATAGACAATGGCTAAAATGATGATACTAATATACTGTACAGTAAAATGTACTGAATAGTACATTATGCTTGAAAGCATTATGAAGCAGTATATAAGTCTAAGTGCTATTGCTATTATATATTTTATATGTGGCCCAAGACAATTCCTTTTCACTCAATGCAGCCTAGGCAAGCCAAAAGGTTGGACACCATGACCTAAACCTTCAAATATATAGAATAGATTATAAAGGAAATATTGAAATGAATACCTCCTCCCTTCCCGTGAGGCAGGCTTTTTGCCTCTAAGTCAGACTTAACATACACAGTTACAGGTCTTATATTTTTTATTCCTTTGTTCCTGTTTGCAGCATACTCAAAAAGTTTTCAAACAGATTACAATTGAGCCATTTTAAATATTCCCACATTAGGCTGGTCTGGCACCTAATATATCATTTTCCCAGTTTTCCTGGCCTACTTTAAGTGAAGTCTAAACTTCATTTGGGCCTTTAGTACCATCTTGTATCTTATAAGCATTGTTTTTAGAGTCCAAAGCAAGCAGCAAAAGCAATGATTGATGAAATTTTCCTGGATTGGTTTAGATGGCTATTAGGTTGGCTTTGCCTTAGTAGGGCATTAGAGTAATAATTCTGGCTTGTTTTGACCAATAACAGCTTCTAGAATATCTCAGGCAGAGAGTATTTTTCCCCTACTTAATGGAGATGCCAGTACATGAACTGAAGATATCTGAGGCAAATATACACAGCATCTGTGAATTTTTTCAAATAGCATTCTGATCCCTTACAGGGCTATAATAGTTTGATGCCAGGGATCAAACGCAATAAACTATCCTGATTTTATATATATAAACAAATGTGAAAGTGAGAATGAATATTGTAGGACAAGCAAGTTTGTAGAATAATATAAGTCAGGCATAATGATCTTGACCCAAGATAATTTTTTTAAAAATCACCAGCTGGTGTGGGGGAGAAAGCCTACAGTATATTCTCTTAATGTGCAGGAAGTATAGGTTAAGGAGACTGATACACAGTTCTTCTAGGTGAAACTGAAATTATGCTGGGGTGGTAGTGGTTGTATATGCTTGCTGGCAACTGGTTTATTAAATGTGCCCTTTTACCAAGGCACAACATAGGAGAACAAACCCATCAGGACAAGATTCAGCAGTCCATCTGCAATTAAAAGACACAGGCCACTCTTTTGAAGACAGCAAAGTCCACATTTTGGACAGAGAGGACCGCTGGTTTGAAAGAGGGATCAAAGAGGCCATCTATGTCAAAATTGAACATCCCTCTCTCAACAGAGGGGGAGGGATATGACATCATCTATGATATCATCTATCTCCAGTCTACAACACAGTCCTTTCAACAGTTCAAAGAAGGCTCTACAACCATTTGCACCACTCAGGTGACCCTGATGCCACAGATAAACCTCCAGTTTAATGACTCACTACAAAACTGCAAATCACTAGCTGTCTGCAAGAAATAAAATCCTTCCATTCCCCACCATCCAGCCAGAGCTGAAGAAGCTTCTTGGAGGAGAAGTCTTCTAAGAAAAAGCACCTTTGGGACAACCATGACCTGGATGACTGAGAATCACCCTAGACCAGGGGTCAGCAACCTGCGGCTCTGGAGCCGCATGTGGCTCTTTCATCCCTCTGCTGTGGCTCCCTGTCCCCAGTCAGCTCCACAATTGATAAGGCTTTCAGTTAGGATAGGTAGAGGAAAAAGGACGCCGCACCAAGAGGAGACACTATGGTGGGGGAACCGGACTTCCAGTTGGCTCCAGAATTGAACGGGGGGCTTCTGGTTAGGGCCTTTGTTACTCTTTGAGTGTTTAAGGTTGCCGACCCCTGCCCTAGACATAAGTCATGCAAAGAAAGTATGTCTTGAACACATTATCTAAGAATTGTGCCTTTCTACCTTTTGTTGCTAAAAGCCCTAGCCAATACAAAAATTACTGTTTCCTAGCAAAGAAGAATTATTTTAATTGGAATCTGAATTAAGACTATTATAATCTAAATAGATTACTGCTGGATGACTACAATCTAATTTGTTTTTTTCTCATAATATACTTTACATTTGCAGAAGCAGAAAGGCTGTTTTTACTGCAACAACTCCAGCACAGTTATACGGTAGCTCCCCTCCTTTCCAGTGTTTAGCAGGTAGTCCATTATCTTCAAAACTATAGAGAAGAGGAAACACATTTTCAGAGCAGTAAAGGAAAGAATGTTGGTAAGCTTCTAGGGTCTTATTTAATATTTTGGTTCCAGTGGAATATTTTTAAGACAGCTTGAGCATATTGATTGATTAATATGTAAACCAAAGACTCAAACAATTAAAGGTAAAGCAATCCCTACTTATTTTACAGAAGTCCTTCAAAATATGGCTATGTCATCAGCCAGGGGGTCTCAGGGGACTGGGGAGGTCTTGAGATGGCTCCCTTGCTAATATAATCTCTTTATTCTTTCTCTTTTAAAAAATGGACTGTTTTGACATGTATATTGTTTTATATTTTGCTGTATGCCTCCCAGAGTCACTTCTTGTGTGATGGGCAGCCATATAAACTTAGCAAATAAATAAATAAATGGTAAAATAACCAACCAGTAAAAAAAAATACAGTTAACCAAATCTATTCTTCACCTCTAAGAGGAAAGAAGGAAATGTGTAAAACTGATTTCCACCTATTAAATAGGCCTGTCATGAATTAATCTCAATTAAAACTTGTAACCCCATTTATAAAATATTTGTATAAAACTCAGTTATTGTGGAAGGAGTAAAGAGGCATCTGTTTGAAGCATCTCCCATTCTTAATATTTCACTTGTATTAGAAGCAGGCAACACATTTAGATCTACTTAATATTCTTTCTTTTTATATATTTTCCCACAGTTTTCTCCCGCCTCCCCTTCTTTGCAATTTTCAAATGGTTTTATTTAGTACAAACATGAGATCTTCCTTGCCAAAAAAGAAATATGACGATAAAGAGGTTGATCACCTCATTTTTATTTTGAAGATATTTCTACTCTCATTCTTAGCTGCTTAGGCCCTTGCAAAGATATTTCCTGAGTCAAATGGAGGCCAGAGAATGCAGAGAACTGCTAATCAAAATGATATAACTTCATAGTTGCTTTGTATTGATGCAAAGGACAATAGAAAATGTTGAGAAATAAAATCTTAGATGAAGTTGAGGTTGGGGGAGGGACTGTTTTAATAAAAATAAAACCAAATCTAGCATGCATTAAACAATGTTTTATTTGTTTTCTTTATTAGTTTTTCTTTAAAAGTATAAAAAGAAAGAGCATGTTTCATTTATATTCCAAAATAATTGAATGATTTTTGTGCAATAAGTTCTTAGCTATATATACAGTTTTCAAGAATTTTTAAAAGCATTAATTCTACATTGTTTGAGGTGTAGATGGAATACAATATAATTTATTTTAAAATCTTATTCAAACCAAAGCTGTAATCCTGAATATTTTTATTAGACAGTGATTCTCAGCCTTAACTTTCCCTTTCAATACTCTTGTAGTGGACTCTGAGTGACAGGCTATGAGGAGAAACATGAAGATGGCCTTGAAAAAGATATTCAACAGCCATTAGCAACATACCACCATAGCCCTGAAAGGGAGAAATGAGTGAAGAAGAAACTCAAGATTGCTTTACCTTGATTCTCTTTAGCATAAGAGAGGGAAGAAATGATCTCCCTCAGGCTTTTGTATTTCAATTATTATACCCTTTATAGGAAGCCCTCCTCTATTAAAATATTCTTTAATCTTAATATTAAAAAGAGGAAGGCTAGAATATTTCCCCATAAAGGAGAAATGGAGAAAAATCTTTAAAAGGCAGAAAGCAGCCCCCCGCCCCCCACCCCGTCTTCCTGCCATAGGAAAACAGCCTCAAGCAGAAGCTTGAAGAGGCTGCTCTTTAGGAATGGAGATTTTGCATCCATTCAGAAAGATTGGGCCAATCTATTCATAAGCAAAGAGCAACCAGAAACTCCAAATAAGCAATAGGCAAGGAGTCAAAGCTGACAAGATTAGCTCAAACAAAACACCTAAGATTTGCATTTCCCTTCTTGCCTGTACAGCCAGCCATGGCCCCTACATGACCCCATAGGAATCTGGCAACAGATCCTCTTCCTAAGAGCGTGGTGGCGCAGCAGACTAATAGCCTGTTATTATCATTCAGCTGCCTGCAATTACTGCTAGTTCGAATCTCCCCAGGCTCAAGGTTGACTCAGCCTTCCATCCTTTCTAAGGTAGGTAAATTGAGGACCCAGTTTGTGGGGGCAATAAACTGACTTTGTATAAATATACAAAAGTATGAAGGCTATTGCTTAACGCATTGTAAGCCGCCCTGAGTCTCCAGAGAAGGGCGGCATATAAATCAAATTAAAAAAAAAAACAGCCATTAAAATAATACAGGCACATTCTTACACAGAACAGACATCTCAATCACAAAGCCCCAAAGACTGTATAAAACCCACCTACTCTAACCTCAATTGTTCAGCCACCCCAAAAATATGCTGCTGTCACTAGTTTCTGATCAGAAAATAAACAGAGACTTCCTTTACTTTAAATGCCTCCATTTTATTTCCAGCATCTTTCTCCCAGCTTGGAACCAGACTGGATTTTTCTTCCAACACCTTCAACAATAAAGTAGGATTCCAATTGCCCTTCTGGTAATTGTTTTCCTGATTAGGTCTACATCAAAAGGTTGGCAAGCTATATGCGCTAGAGAATTGTGTCCACTTATTTTTGAGTAAATAAACTCATGGCTAGATTATACTATTTACTGACTGTTAGCAATATTTGAACATACCAATATATTAATTATTATTTCAAAAATTGGCATTTTTATGTCATCTGTGTGATTTTCAGTATAGTTATAATTAATCAACTATAATTAATTTTGATTAAACCTTTCCTATCTGAATAATTTCATAGAAGTATAGACACTCAGTTTCAGTTCCCCTTCAGACATGCAGCTTATTACAACTGCAATTCTATGCTCATTTATTTTGGAACATTAAAATTAATTATGCCTTCCTTCCTCTTTTGTTTCCTGAAAATGCTACTTATCTTCCCATTAGCATTAAAAACATCCTGCTTATCACATAATGTGGAATTCTGCTTCAAAATGATATACTGTATTTACACAAATATGCTTTGGTGAGATATATTGTTGTTGTTATTATTGGTATCCCTTAGAGCAAGAGTGGCAAACTCACATCATCACAACGGCATCACGTGACGTATCGGGACTTTTTCCCCCTTCGCTAAACCGGGCGGGGGCAGAGCCAGCATGTGAAGCATCCAGGCCGTGGGCCATGAGTTTGACACCCCTGTCTTAGAGGAATGTATTTTGGATTGCAGCATTAGTATCTCGTTCCTGTTTTAGTTCTGAACTCCAAACTCTTACTGAATAGCATCATCAGTGGAGTAAAGTTTTGATCTCCCTTTGATTTTCAAAATGCCCATTTAAAACTATACGGCTAGTGAGCTGTTGGGAAGATTTTAAACGTTATGGAAGCAGAAAAGCTAGTGCCCTCCCCCAACGCACACACATGCACTCAAGATAATTTTTAGGGCAATTTCATATAGCTAATTATAATATGAAATAGTACTTGCTCTTCCTAGGTGTTAGGGATGTATAAGGAAGAAGAATAAAATTATCTCATTCAGAGCCTCTTTGTATATAGCTGCAGCAGCAAGCAACACCTTGGATTAAATAGCCCTTCATTTTACGTAGCAAGTCAATTTCTTACATTATGGCTTGAATAAATAGGACATGGAGAGCAAGAATAGCCTACAGCAATTTATCTTTTGGGGAGAAAAATAGAAGAGTTAATTCACAAGCACAGCAGTTTGTGAGTTATGGCTGCTCCTTCTGCACAGAACATCAATTGGCATAAGATCTTAAGTACCAAAAATATAAAATTTCTAAATGCACTTTTTTTTGACACAGTGATCAGGAGTGTGATCAATTGTCCAATTGACTGAGAGAGAAAAATCCACACTATAGAAAATCTCTGCAAGCATGACAACCTCCTGCTCCTAATATTCATTTTCATGAACAAGATGTTTTCACATAGCCCCATAAAGAGGAACTCTACTTTTTCTCTCTGATCATACATGCAGAGATGTGTCACTTGCTTTTTGAGCATTGTTTCAAACTTTTGCACAAATTCAGAACTTTGAACTAACAACCAATTAGATTATCATTTTATTATAGGAAGTCTCTGACTTACAATAATAATTGAGACAGGAAGTTTGGTCTCTAAGCAATGCAATTGTTAAGCAAGTCATAATTGTGACCAGACCACATTTTGCAATCATTTTTACTGTGGTCATTAAGCAAATAAACATGGCCATTAATTGAATCAGTGGTTATCTGAATCTGGTTTCTGCAATTAACTTTGTTGCAAGCTGACTGGGAAGGTCAGAAATCATGATCACATGACTGCAAGACATTGCAACCATCATAAATGGAAGCCAACTGCCAATTCCCAAATTGTGATCACATGACTGATGGATGATGTGACAGTTTGAGAACAAGTTGCAAGTCGCTTTTTCTGAGGCCATTATAACTTTGAACCATTATTAAACAAATGGCCTGTACACAATTTTATCTACCATAGTCAATCTTTGTCTCAACATAAACGTAATTCTCAGAAAGATAGATGGAAATATTAAGAAGAAATTAACAATACATACCATAGGTACAATTTAAAGCATCAAATTACATTGAGATTCTATAACTGTTGCAATAAGCTTTCTGCAGGCAAAAAGTTTGCATAATGGAATTCTAATGTAAGACAATGTTATATATTGCAATATTATAATTATAGTGCTGTTTGATTGTTACATCTTTTGTTATTTTATTAACAAATTATTATAGACACCCCACTTAAATATTGCTTTTACTATAGAATCTTCTTTCTCCCTCCAGCTTTCACTTCAAATCCCATTTCTGTCTTTCCAGCTTGGCACTTCTCCCTTGCGGGAATTGTATATTATCTGTCATCTAGAAACCTAAATGGAAAACATGACTTGACACTGCAATGAATGTAATGTCCAAATACTTCCACGCTAGTCTCTTTCCCTGCCACCACCTAAAAAAGCTCTAATTGGAATAGGTATTAGTCTTTGTTTATTTGTGTCAGAAGCATCACAATTAAAACGAGGCATACCATACAACATAAAATATAAAATACAAGATGATAATATGTACGAGTTAAACAAATCTTGCCCAGAAACTAGCAATATTGTGTTCTGTCATGCTGCCATCAGGTCCTCAAGTGTATACTGTTCAGGACGCAAAGGGCAGGTATGCATATGTGTTGTTGCCTGCATGTCACGACAATCGCAAAGGGCAAAAGCCACCAGATAAGCTCATTCGTTCAGAGTATCTGTGGATCTTGTTATACCCATGCACATCCAATGACTTCCATGCTGCCAAACACACTGCATCCCAATACTTAGCAATATCATACAGCCCCATATTAGAAGATAACAAGCTCTCATTCGTCTATGGTCAAGGATACTGAACAACAAAGCCTTCCCTATTCACCAAGACATTGCAGAGTGGAATGGGAGGTTTAAGCACAGGCCCTTGGCCTCACCAGCCACCCGCCTCAGCCCATTTACAGCTAGCTTCTCTGCTGGCCCTCCCCTGGCCATTCTCCTCAGCCAATGGGCCCCTCGCCCTCCGCCCCTCGCCCTTCCTATTCAACTGCCCATACATCCAGACACTGTTTGATCTGGGCCTTTAGCTGCACAAGACAAATAGTCTCCAGCCAATTGGGTGGCAGACAGAAGCAATGGTGCTGCAGAGGCAGCGTGCGATGCAGGATTTTTTTTTTAAGTACTGCAGCTTCTCTGCAAGTTTTGGGGCCTTGCAAATCTGTCACCAGGACCAGAGGGAGGGGGAGTAGCAGCCACGGGGGGGGAGGGTAGACAGGTGAAAGTGTGTTGGGGGGCACGAGGAAGGGAGGGATGCCTCAAGGGGGCTTCACAAAGACAGGTTGGCTTGCAACTCAGTCAGCTCCAATGAAAGAGGGGAGGAGGAGCAAGGCTGGCGAAGGTTCTGGCATTGTGCGGGGGTTGTGGGGTGCGGCAGGCGAATGGCAAGGCTGGCATGGCTTCTGCGATTGCAGGGGGCAGGTGAACAGAGGTGATGTGCGGCTTGGAAGAGCCCTGCCATTGCCACTCCGGCCTGACACCGAACAGGCACTTCAACACCCCCCAAGCCACATGTCACATCTATTCGCCTGCCCCTCCACCCCGTGCATCAAAATAGTTCTAAAATAGATTCCTAATGATATTTGTAAGTTTAAAATCTTTAATCAAATCATAAACTTTCAATTTCAGTCTTCTGAGATTGATGGTATCATTTGCAGCCAATACCAGTATTAAAATGAAAAGCTTGAATTGTAATGAATTTGGTTTAGATCTAACCAACCCATTCAACTACCATAAGAGGAATCTGATCCTCTCCAGTCTCATATAGATCATATTAGTTAAGAGGGAAATGTTTCCTTTCCTTTCTTCAGTGATTAACTTAATATTTGACAAACCATGAAACTTTTTCCATCTTATAGCTCATTTTCAAGAAAATAGAACCAGCATTCACTAAAATGAGTGGGGTGGGGTGGGGATGACTATCTGAGAGCTGGGGACCCTAGAACCATGATGGTGAACCTATAGCACGTGTGCCCGAAGTGGCACGTGGAGCCATGTCGCCTGGCACGCGCGACTTTGCCTGTTCCTCTTCCAGGTTTCTGGAGTGCATGTGTGCGTGACAATCAGCTGGCCTTTTTGCATGCAGCAGTGCTGGAAACTAGAAGATCTTCTAGCTGGTCTTCCATTTTCCTGCGTGAGCATGCAGCCGGCCAGCTGATCGTCACGTGAGCATGCATGCCAGAAACCCGGAAAAGTAGCTGGCTGAATCAGTAGCTGAAACCGGAAGGTCATTTTCAGGGGCACGCATGCCCCCTGGGCCGCTCGTCTTTCGTGTTGCGGCCCAGACGCACGTGTGCGCACTTCCTTTTCGGCACTTGGTTCATCATCACTACCCTAGAACAAGAAGCCCAAATTATTCACAAATATCTTTTGCAGTACTTTGTAGGAAAGAGGAGGGTAAAAAAGAAAGTTTTCCCCCCCTTTCAGTAAGGCCAAAGAATTTGAAAGAATACAATAAATTTTGTAAATAAAAATTGTGACAGCTCACAAAGATTACTGGGTGGAAATAGAAATACACATTATTTCCATAGCAAGGAAGATAAAGCAGGAATAGTTAATTTGATTACTTTGTTCAAAGAGGAAAATTTGTTCTTATTGGGACCCAGAATTACGGCCTTCTCCGTGGTGGCTCCCTCTCTCTGGAACATCATTCCCCCAGAGATTAGAATGGCCCCCACTCTCTAATACTCTTCCGGAAGGTGCTGAAGACCTGGTTCTGTCAGTGGGCCTGGGGAACCCAGAGCAAGATGGAGCCCATTTAATGGCTTGTGTGATCTGCTGTCACCGGGGCTGTCGCTCGGGCAGGGGGTGCGGGGTGATTTTGTCATATTGTACTATATTAATTTATCTGATTCTTTTTGTTAGTTTTTATTGTTTTAAATGTGGTATTATATACTGTAAGCTGCCTTGAGTCACCATGGGTGAATAGGTAGCAATATAAATTCAATACATAAATATAACTTCTGGAATTTGTGCTTGTGAAAAAAAAATGAAACTTCTATCTTGGTTTTGTTGATTAGAAAGATTTGGTGTTATAGAAATGGCTGGTCATATATTAATGTGTAAAAGCAATAAGTTGAGGTTGGCATGTGTTTATCTTGTACTGTGCTAGGAAGAATTGGAAGTCAATGCCCCCTTTTCTTTCTTTTTCTCTTCCCCCTTGTATCTCACACCCCCTTTCCCGGTTCCCTTTCCCTCCCATAATTTCCTATTTTCTTTTCTTCTTTGTATTTTATATAATAAAAAAGAAAAATGGTAGAAAAGAAAAAAAAACCCAAACATTTTTTGCAGCCCTTTGGTGTTAAAACAATATAGACTGCCACACTGCAAGAAGGGAACTATTTTTAAGAAGCTTTGTATGCCATTTGAGAGAAGACTCACATCTCAACCTTCACTCGTTTTGTTTTGTCCAACTCACTGCTAGTTGAACAGAAGTGAAACAGATTCATCCCGATGACAGGAAAATTCTTGATTTGATGTGAAGTCTGCTCTCTGACCTGTGGCCATCATCTTAGAAAGGGAGGAGGAGGAGTCATTTTAAGACTCCTTTTTTATTTTTCAATTCCCATACTTTCCCTTCCAAAATGCATGTAGATTTGCACAGTGCTTCTTAGCAGCTGCAACTAGGATCAGGAGAAAGCAATTCTGATGATAGCTTAGACATCAGTAATTATGTTGCCCCCAGATAGACAGCAGTAACTGCCTAAGAACCAGCTGCCACGGAGGGTTTCCTTCAGTTTTCTGCTGCCCTAGAGGACACTGGTGACAATGCACAATCATCTTTAAACTTTCCTTCTCCCATATTGTGAAGGAAATGTTTCATGCAGAGCAGAGTTGAACCGCTTCTAGCGGTTAGTGGGGGGTTGTTGTTGTTTGAGGTGGGGGAGGGTTGGTACTCCTTAGAGCCCCAAGACAATGCCACTGATATCCAGCACAAAATAGAGAATAACAATTGGATTTGGGGAGGGGGAAAAAAACCTAAAGAAAGTGGATGTATTAAACTTTGATTAGATTAAATGTCAGATTATAATCCGTTTGTCTCTTGCAGAAGAAAAGAAAAAACTTTTGTGGCTTCTTTTATCTTTACATAATGGGCTGAACAATTCCGTTTTTGCGCTCTGATTAAATCGCTGTATCAACATTCTGTCCGTTGTTGCTTTTTTTAATTTTGAAAAGAAGACTTGCAAATATTGTCATTCCCTGTCATGGAAATTAATATTTGTGATTAAAATAAATCACCATTTATTGTAAAATAAAGCAAATGGTAAAAATGATTACAGTTCTGCAATCACAACAAAAGGACATATAAAGGCATAACACTGAGCAACACAAGGGCAGATATCTGAATCCTGATCAGACAGAAAGAAAAACAGGGAGGGAGGGAGAGAGAGAGAGAGAGGTTATGTATGCTCTCTACCTGGGAATTTCATCAGAATGCAATGGACAGAAATAATTCTGGATTCCTTATAAGGAGAGCGGCAAAGAAGCATGTGGCCACATTCCTTTTGCAGGCTAAGCTGCCTTTTATCCAACTGTTCCCTGGCTAAGGACCTTCCCCTTGTCTTCCAAGGTCATTTCCACATAACATTATGTAACATCAGAAACAATGAGTATGTAATAAAATGAAAAAATGGAAGGGATAGATAGATAGATAGATAGATAGATAGATAGATAGATAGATAGATAGATAGATATTGTATAAATATTACATACAATTTTGAATGTTGATGTTTTAAGCAAACTCACCCACACACACGTATTCCATACAACATGATGGAAACTTTAATAACAAATAATTTACCTTAAAATAAAATTATTATTTCATATGATTTATGCTCATCTTCCAATTTTTTCATTTTATTACATATTCATTATATTTGATGACTTGCTTGAGTGGCAAATAAATTTAATAAATAGATAAATAATTTAAAATTATTTATTTCAAATAAAATAAAATGCTTATTTATGTAAAATAAATTTAATTTTGAAGAAAAGTTAAATAATTATGCTTTAGAACATCAGCATTCAAAATTGTACTTAATATTTATACACTCTTCTTTTTTCCTTTTCACTTATTTACATTTACTACTCTAAGGCAGTTACATAATACAATATTAAAAATGTAAGCATATTATATATCATTGTATTGAAATAACATACTGTACAGTACTTCACTGAGAAGATGGAGCAATCGATGATCTACTCTACATGACTAGAATTAATAATATGTTAGAGGTTGAATTTATTTTATATTTATTTATTTATTTATTTATTTATTAATCAAATTTCTATACCGCCCTACTCCCGAAGGACTCAGGGCGGTGAACAGTCAAGATAAAATACAGATAATACAAATATTAAAAAATCCCTTAAAATTATTAAATATTTCGGCCGAAACACAGATTAAAACACCCAATTTATAAAATCACGAATTAAAAAAATTTTAAAATTTAAAAGATGGGAGTTAGGCCAGGCCAGCTTGCTGAAATAGAAAAGTTTTGAGAGCACGGCAAAACGTGCGCAGGTACGGGATCTTCCGTATCTCTGGGGGGAGCTCGTTCCAGATGGTAGGTGCCCCCACAGAGAAGGCTCTCCCCCTGGGGGCCGCCAGTCGACACTGTTTGGCCGACGGCACCCTGAGGAGCCCCTCTCTATGGGAGCGTACTGATCGGTGAGAGGCTATTGGTAGCAGAAGGCGGTCTCGTAGATACCCCGGTCCGATGCCATGGAGCGCTCTAAAGGTGGTAACCAAAACCTTGAAACGCACCCGGAAGACCACCGGGAGCCAGTGCAGCTCGCGCAGGAGGGGGTTCACATGGGAGCACCATGTCGCTCCCATAACCACCCGCGCGGCCGCATTCTGGACCAGCTAGAGCCTCCAAGTGCTCCTCACGGGGAGCCCCATGTAGAGAGCATTGCAGTACTCCAAGCGGGAAGTAACAAGAGCATGAGTGACCGTATTTAACGAGTCCCGATCCAGAAAGGGACGCAACTGGCGAATCAGGCGGACCTGATAAAAAGTCCCCCTGGCCACGGCTGTCATGTGCTCTTCTAAAGACAGCAGTGAGTCCAGGAGGACACCCAAGTTGCGAACCCTCTCCGTGGGGGCCAATGACTCGCCCCCAATAGTCAGTGATGGCACCAACCGACTATATCGGGATGTCGGAAACCACAGCCACTCGGTCTTGGATGGGTTGAGCCTGAGTCTGTTTCTCCCCATCCAGATCCGCACGGCCTCCAGGCATCGGGACATCACTTCAAGGGCATCATTGGGGTGGTCCGGGGTGGAGATGTACAGCTGAGTATCATCAGCATACTGGTGGTACTTCACCCCGAAACCACAGATGATCTCACCCAGCGGCTTCACATAAATGTTGAACAGAAGGGGCGAGAGGACCGACCCTTGTGGCACCCCACATACAAGGGGCCTCGGGGTCGACCTCTGCCCCCCTGTCAACACAGACTGCGACCGGTCAGAGAGAAAGGAGGCCCCCCACCCCTAACTCCTCTAGCCGGTGCAGCATGATACCATGGTCGATGGTATCAAAAGCCGCTGAGAGGTCTAATAGGACCAGGACAGAGGAACAACCCCTGTCCCGAGCCCTCCAGAGATCATCAACCAACGCGACCAATGCCGTTTCCGTGCTGTACCCAGGCCTGAAGCCCGACTGGAACGGATCCAGATACGACGATTCATCCAGGTACTGGGGGAGCTGTCGCGCTACCACACTCTCAACAACCTTCGCAACAAAGCGAAGGTTGGAGACTGGAGGATAATTTGCCAACACTGCCGGGTCCAGGGAAGGTTTCTTGAGGAGAGGCCTCACCACCGCCTCTTTCAAGGCGGCAGGGAAGACACCCTCACTCAAGGAAGCATTTATAATCCCCTGGAGCCAGCCTCGTGTAACCTCCCGAGAGGCCAGCACCAACCAGGAGGGACACGGGTC
This sequence comes from Arizona elegans, assembly GCA_022577455.1. NCBI lineage: Eukaryota > Metazoa > Chordata > Lepidosauria > Squamata > Colubridae > Arizona > Arizona elegans. The sequence continues at coordinate 102,180,824 of JAKOOJ010000002.1, read as the reverse complement.
CAGTAAACATGTGGCTGCGCTCAGTCTACCCAGTATCCTGTCCACGTCTTCGGGCGTCACAGAATCAAACTCTTCCCAGATAATACTCACAAGACCTGCCTCTGTCCTCCCTGCTGAATCTACCCAGTCAGAGTCCAGATGTTCCCGAATCTGAGCGATTTTGTCATACAGATACTGTACAAAATCCTCGGCTCTACCCTCCAACGGGTCCTCCCGCGCTTCCTGGTGGAGCAGGGAGCAGGTCACCCTAAACAGGGCGGCCGGGCGATTATCTGATGACGCAATAAGAGTGGCAAAATTTTATATTAACATTTTATGGACATATTGTTAGTTTCTACAAATGTTGCTCACTCATTTATTATCCTACATATTCATTTTACTAGGACTATTATGTTTTTGATTGTACTTTATTATATCTTCTGCTATTATATCTACATCTGTGGGATAGTGGGAATATCACTGTCCCAGATACTCAATTTTAAAACATTACTGGGGCTTTCTCATTCCAAACTGGAAAAGGGATAGGATTAGAGCATTCTTTGCACACAAAGGATTTGGAACCATTTCATCTGCTGATACAGGAGAGTGATTAGAAACCATGTGACCCAGATCATTGAATTAATATGCAATTTGAAAAGTAATGGAGCTAAAATGCACCCTTATTTCATTTCAGTCTGTGTGAGAACAATAGTAGAAAGATGTTATTCATCTAACTCTCAGAGAGGACTAGAATAGAGAAATTGAATGAGACATAGCCTTTTGTCCCCTTAATTTTTATCACAGCCTCTCCTCTTAGATTAAGTTAAAAGCTAATTTGAAACAACAAAAGCTGTCAAGTTGGAACCTCTGGCATAAAAATAACCAAGGAATTCCCTGCATCTTCTTGGAATATTTAGTCATGTTAAGACAGCAACATAAACAATCTTCATATATGTCCAGATGGCCAGTAATACTGACATGGAGATCAAAACCCTCAGTCTTTTCTGAATGTCTCCTCCCCAGATATACCACACTGCGTAACATTTGGGTTTTTTACTCTCACTGTAAATTTTGTGAGAGAAATTTTGAGGATGAATCTTTCATTTTTGTATTTCTTCACATGATAAACATGGTCATATTTATACTCCCACATGACATACTTTTAAATTAAAATGTGCTCCTATGGTTTTGTTTGTTTTGTTTACTTGCACTATTATGCTTTTTTAAAGTAATATTTTGTTAAAATAGTTTTTAAAAACAAAAACAAAAATATAAATAAGGACTTAGGTGTTGGGAAGAGGGTGAGAAACCTTCAAAACTGATGCCCAAATCGGGGCTTCCGGTTTGCTGCTGGCCGCCGCCAGACGTTCCTTTGGGATCGTCAGCTTCCATTCCCTGTCAGAGCCGCCGTTACAGCGGATGGCGGCTCGAAAAAACTCCGTTTCCAAGAGGAAACGGAGATAGAGCCGGCAGGGGTGGGTAGAACTCTCCGCAGAGTCCCAAAAGTTTTTTTTTTAACTTTTGGGACGGAGCGGATGAGAAGCCCCATATCCCCTGCCGCTGCTCCGGGCTTTGGGAGACCTCTGCTTATGCAGAGCCAGGCATCAAGAGCAAGCCTGCGAATTCAACAGAATAATTAAAGAAATGACGAGCTGGACCCTTAATACTGAACCGCAAGTATTTCACCTTTCCAAAATCTATCTAAGAGAAAAGAGGAGAGGAAAAGAGGGAAAAAGAACCTTTTAAAATGGCGTCTGCTGTGGCTGGAGAAGGGCTAAAAGGGAAAGTCCTTCCGTTTCTTCTTACTACAATGTAGCGGAATAAATATCACTGGCTACATTTGTAGATAAAACCTCGCTCCTGTGCTGTTGATTGAAAAGAAGTTTTTTTTTTTCCTTTTTTAAGGGAAAGTTCTTTTGTTTTCTATTTCTTCTCTCTTTTTTGCTAAATCTTGTCTGTGTGGGAAATGGCATCGGGACTTACACAGCTAGACAAATGGGGGGGGAACTTCCCCTCTCAAGAAATTGCGCCAACAAATTTCAACTCTCCAGCGTCAGAAACCCGATTTTAATATATTAGAATTTATCCTTGAAGAGATTGTAAGAAGGGATGAGATTGTGAACCAGCAACTTGAAAAATTTAAGCAGGAAATTAAAGAAATTGGTGAATTGGTCAAATCAAAGTTTGACTTTTTGAATCAAAAGATTTTAAAAGCTGCTAATGGTTTATCAGGCTTTCTGATTCGGGTGGATGCAAAGACTAAATTATTAGAGTCTAAAATGAAGGAAATTGAGGAGAATTTGGATGACATGACTCAAAAAATTAAAAAGGATTTGATAAACATTCAGGATAATAGCTCGGAAGACAAATCTAAAATGGAGACTGACCAAAAGATTGGTAATGAAGAAAATGTACAACAGAGGATTGAAAGAGAAGTTTTAATGATTCAATATAATTTTACAGAATATGCAATTAGACTGAGAGGTTTGCAGGAAAATAATAGAGATGATCTAAGGAAAATATCTTCTGAAATTCTGGCTGGGATCTTAAAGGTTCAACCTGATGAAGTGTATTGTAGGATTGATAGAATTTACAGAATAAACTCCTGGTTGGCAAAGCAAAGGCAATTGCCTAGAGATGTGGTGATCTATTTTACAGATAAAGAAATTAGGAATAATATTGTGCAGAACTCTTTTAACTCTACCTTGCAATTTCATGGAAGAAAGATTTGGATTTTTAAGGAGCTCCCGCCCAAGATGTTAATGGAGAGGAAGAAATTTGGCTTTCTAGTGACTGAATTAAAAAAAAGAAATATCCTATTCAGGTGGGACACCCCAGTTGGCCTAATATTGAGATATCAAGGAATAAGATATCAATTGCATACTGTTGAAAAAGCGGAAGATTTTTATCAAAAAATTTTAAAAATGAATTTAACACCTTTAGGCATAATACAGGATAAGCAAAAGGAGTTGGAAACAAAAGGAAAACATCAAATTACAGAGGCTGTGATGGATAAATTGTCTTTGGACTCCCTGGATACCCCAGCTGGACTGTCTATAAATAAGAGAGCAGTGTCATCCGACTCCAACGTGATGAACCATCAAGTCACAGACAGGTGCGCAAATCAATCAGTTGAAATACAAGTGATGGAGAAGAAAGATGAGATGATAAAACTAACCCAACAACAACAATACATAAAGCAGAATGAAAATCAACTAGCAGACACACAATTGGTAGGCAAGAAACGAGGATGGAAATTCAACCCGGAAAAGAAAAAGAAAAGAAATAGATCGCATAGAAACAGCAATTTCTAAACTATGCAACAGTGATGCCAGGGACTTTAAAAAATGAATGAATATTTGAAAAGATAGTGGAGGCGAACAATTGTCTGATACTATCCTGAGGATTGTGGCAGATCTCTGCAAGGCCATGATTTTGGGATGTGAAAAGAGCCTCACTTTGTTGGATTTGAATCATCTAAAAATTTTTTTTTTTTTTTTGGTAAATATATTATAGTCATTTTGAGTTATAAGGCAGGAGAGTCTCGCCGGGGCATGCAGAAGATCTGGATGTTACTCAGTAGGATGATGGGAATTAATAATCCTGATGAATACCACAACTATAACCATATGGATATAATTATAATTATAATGTCACTCGGGTGGTTGTTTTTGCTTTTATACAGATGCGAGGATATCTACTACTGATGGGGGCAGAAGATGACTGGAGATTTTGAACAAACTGTTGCACCAGCATGTTATTTTACCCTATTATGGGTGATGGATTTAACAATCCAGAGGAAAGACATCAAAGAAGATACTATATGGATTATAAATTTAAAGTTATTGTTTTTTCCTTTTTTACAAAATGGAATGCATATATAGATATGTGTATATCTTAGTAATGTGGGCAGTGGATTATATCTAGAATTGTACTGCATGATTTTGTAGGAATTGAAGGGTTGAAATAGGTTAGTTTACTGATTGATTAGTTTAAGAAAAAGGATTCTTAAGTCATATATTTAGGGGAGTGGAGGACTTAACAATTCAGTGGAAAGATACTAAAGAAGATATATTTTTTTCTCTTTTTTTTTTTTCTTCTTTTTATAAAATGGGATGCATATATAGATATGTGTATATTTTAGTAAAATAGTGGATTATAGTGGATTATAATAGTGGATTATATCTAGAATTGTACTGTATGATTTTAAGTCATATATTTAGAGGAGTGGAGGAATTGGACAGAATTGAATAAATGTTAAATTTGGATGCAGGGAGAAGGTCGATTTAAAATGTTATATTAATATATATAAAAGATTAAAGGTTAAATTGTAATAATACTTAATAAGCTTAACATGTTAAGGGTCAGTACTTCGAGAAGGGATTAAGGGAAAGGAAAGATATTATGTATGTAACTAGTTATGAAATAGCCTATTGTTGTGAAGAAGTCACAGGGGGGGTTGGGTGGAAAGGGTGGGTTAGGGAAGGGGGGGGAAAAGGGGGGAAAAACTTGTATTTGAAAACTTTTTCAATTAAAAAAAAAAAAAACTGATGCCCAAATCAATCTATGGAACTTTAATGTGCTACAGAATTCTGTAGTTTCAACTTCATAGCTAATAGCAAGCTTTAGATCCATTCCAGAATAACTGAATCCCAATATCTACACAGATGAACATTCCCAACCTGGTGCCTTCTAAGTGGCCAATAGCAATGAATTATGGAATTTGTAGTTTAATATATCTGGAGAATTCTGGAGAACAGCCAACCTAATCATGTCTTTTGTAATAGAATTTGGAAAACTGCCTCATTTTCTTTGTAAGGATAGGAGCGGTTTGGACAGTCTATTAGTGACTCCAGAATAGATCTGCCTCAATCTTCATGTTCTTCCTGATTCTTTCTTTGCAATTTTGAGCAGTAATTGGACAAAGCATTTTGGTCCAACAGATCATTTGAAATGGTCAAAAAAGGCACCAATTCCTCAAGTACTTTATTAAACAATTCAATGTGAAATATGGAAAATTGTGAATCCTGTAGGTTGATTTAGCTTCTATGATAGGCCCACCATTTATAGCTTTTGTATCATTACATGAGCATGTCATAGTTAAAATCTGGAGAGATTCCTTAGGTTATCCTTTTCCCAAACTGGAATGTGTTTACGATATTCCAAATTTCCAGATAGGGAGGCCTCTTGGGAGTTGCAAGATACAATGTAGAAGGGTACTTTTTGTGAAATAAAAATGATGTACCCAAGGACAAACAGAGTGAACAACTCCAGGACAGCTGGATATGAAATGTGAAGGACACTTCCTAGGAAAATGCATGCTTAGCAATGGATACTCCTGGGGTTCAAGAAAAAAGAAAAAAAGAAAATCTAACCATCTCACTTTGCTTCACATCAGACAATGGCAACAGTAGCAGCAACAACATCCTCACATAAATTTCCACAAAAAGCCAGACATATGTGTTTTCTTTTTGTTTTTCATACTAGTAGACTTTTCATATATTTAAAGAGACAGTAAATTGTTGTTTTGCTATTCATCACCAAAACATGACTAGATAGAAAAATATTCTGAGTAAGGGCAACAGTGATCAACAGAAAGATCAGGTACTGTTTTCCTTTAATCCACCAAGCCCAGATATTCTCTTATTCTCTCTCTTTTTCATGCGTGCGCACGCGCATGTGCACGCATACACACACACACACACACACACACACACACACAAATATCTACCTACCTACCTATTAATAATCTATCTATCATGGAGAAACTTGTAGGAACTGAAGCTCCAGCATCCATAGTCATTATATCCTCTGGAACATATGCTTAATCTGGTTTCAATTGCTATGCCCAGAATGCACTTCTGTCCTAAGACATCTTGTTCAGAACTTTCATCATTGTAAACCACTATTCCTAAGCCCTTTTCATTTCCATTTATAGTTTTAAAATTTTGTAGCATGATAAACATTAATTTAAAAAATGAAAAACAAACATATTTCATTTCACAAAAGAGAACCCCTCAAATTAAAGAACACCAGTAAGACAAATGGAAGCCAGGCTTGAGGAATACAGGCAATTGGATGTTAATATGGCTGGAAAACCAAAGTCAACCTCAGATAGCCAAAATAAAGGTATCTCCAATGGCCAGAACAGGATGAATAAGATTTCAGTTCAGTTACCGAAAGTATACTTTTGTGGTGAACTGGGGAATAACCATTGGTCCATCTTATCCCTCTAATATTTATGGCAAAAATATTGGATAAAAGGATGACAATAGGATTTGAAAGGTGCAAACAAAACACATTTTTTCTATGGGCTACAGCTGGTCTCATGTTCAGTTAATAAGTATACAAATAAAGGGTCAATATACCATAGCTATACAAAGTAAATCTTATGACTGGGAGAGGATCACAAACTAGCAAGAAAAAAAGAAATGCTTATCTTTCCAATCTGCATCAATTCTGGTGGAAAAAAATGCCCTCGAAAAGCAAAACATTGGTGGCTAGCATCAAGTGATACAACTTGGGCCTTCCAGGATTCATCTTCGAGAAGCTATGGACTACAATTGTTGTTGCCATAGTCAGCATGACTGGGGATGATTGAGGTCATAGGTAGAAACATCTAGATTAGTATTTCTCAACCTTGGCAAATTTAAGATATGTGCACATCAGCTTCCAGGATTCCCCAGTAAACAGGCTGGGGTTGCAAAGAGGATCCAAACTTAATAGACAAGAGGAGTTGTTTTAAGGATGGAATGGAAATTATGTGTAGACCACTGGTTCCCATCCCAAACCTTAACATCAAAAACAGGTCAGAAATGTTGACTTCTCTAATGATGTCACAGAGATCCAGGGCAATCTCCTATAACTCTTCTGAAAATAATGCTTAGCTGCAACCTCCAACCTTCAAATAGTGTTATGCTGGCTTATAGTTTAGCATTGTGAGCTAAGTCACACTGTCTTACTGGGAGTATGCAGCATATAAATATAATAAACAGGTAATCAAACATTACAGTTTAGCACCATGTATGGTCCAGGCAAAACATATCTGAAGCCGGACTACTTGTGCCTACTGAGAAACAAGGTACAAGGTGTTGTCTCTTTAAAGCTGCTTTCTGTATCTATCCCCCTCCATGGCCAAAGTGCTGCCCTCATTTCAAGCTTGGCTAGTAGGAGGCTGGGCCCCAAAGGTAGAAGTTGATGGCCAAATCTTCTAATGGAGCTTGACAGCAGTGGGATTCAAAGCACAACACAGCATCCAAAAGGCAGTAAATAAGATATCATCACCCTGCAATCAGCCTCTTCTTTTAAAGAGCCGAACCATAAAATAAACCTTTTGGTTGGGATAAGTGCCAGGGATGGAGAAGTTCAAGCAAGTAATTAATGAGCAATGGGGAAGATGGAACTCTGGGGCTGGTGCACATGTTTCACTGCAGAAAAGACAAACAACGAAAGAACAAAAGTGTAGGAGACAAATCTCTTTTTTTAAGGCTAAAGAAGCACACTTGAAGCACAACAAAGCCCCAAAAGGAATGGATGGTAGAGACCTTCTTTACTTTGTAATTCTGCTCATAATATTTAGAACTTCATCAGTGGGGTTAATAGGAATACATTGGAAAGATCTCAGAGGTTGAAACTTTTAATTATGAAACAGATAATTTGAATTGGAAATAGCTGTTTTTAACAGTAGCTTGAGGCACAGAATCTATATGCTTTAGCTTGTTAGGTTGTCTTGCTTGTTTTGACTTTGGCTGACATTAGATCTCAACATTCATAAGCCATTATTGTTACATTAAACAACACAAAGTGATTGTAGAAAAAAACTGGGAAGCAGTAATGCTATTAAAATATCATTGAGTGAACTGCCATTTAAGAACAAAAGAAGACACTTGTTGAATTAGATCAGGGGTCAGCAACCCACAGCTCTGGAGCCGCAGGTGGCTCTTTCATCCCTCTGAGGCTCCTTGTCACCGGTCGGCTCCATAATTGATAGGGGTTAGGACAGGTAGAGGAAAAGGACATCACACTAGGAGGAGACTCTTTGGTGAGGGGAACCAGACTTCTGGTTGGCAAAGAAAAAAGGACACCGCACTAGGAGGAGAATCTATGGTGGGGGAACCGGACTTCCGGTCAGCTCCAGAATTGAATGGGGGGCTTCCGGTTAGGACCTTTGTGGCTCTTTGAGTGTTTAAGGTTGCTGACCCCTGAATTAGATCAAAAATTTGGCTAATCTATCATTTCATTCCCATCAAAGTCATTCAGATAATACTAGGAAAATCAAATACAAGGTATTCACAAGCCAGTACTGCATCAGAAAAACTACCAAATCTATTCAAGAAAATTTAAGGGGCAATAATACAGGGCACCTCGTGGTTTCTTTTAGTGTCTCCTAATCCTGCTCCACATTAATATCAATTGCTTGCAGGTTGATCATTTTCAGTAACTAGGAAAGCCAGTCATCTGGAATGTTGTTCTTGGAGGCTAACTGTGATCTCAGCCAATTGGTGGGTCCTTCTTTTCTGCAGTGTGTCAATTATTTCTATTATGTTCTTCTGTCACTCCTCATAATAATAAAATGCATTTGGATTAAAAATGAAAAGACCTTGTCTCTTAATAGGATGGAACTTGAAGTATTACAGAATTGGTGCATGCATCTTGGATTTAAAATGGAATTGCAGAGAAAAGCTACAGGCAGCTTTAATGGTGGTGAGGGTCAGAATCTGGAGATATATCTCCTGGCTAGCCATATTTTTATTTTATTTTAGCAAACTTTATTGCTAACTAGCAGTAAAAAATAGCTTGTAAATGCTCATGTTGAGCAGAAAGCATAAAGACCATGATTAGACTCAGAGCATATGGATGGAGATTGAAGCCTAAGCATACATAATTTAGATGTAGAGTTAATTTTCTTCAACCAAATGTTTTCCAGATTTATTGGACTCTAATTCCCATTATCACAGCCAGTATAGGTCCAAGGCTACTAAGACCAGATGTTTAAGAAACCAGATAAACAAAGCTAATTTACTGGAGGGTCAGAGCACAAAATCAGGTCCTCCTGAGTGACCTGATATCTAGGCAGTGGTAGCATGGCTGAATAGCATAGCCCTATCTTGGTCTACAGCTTTCTTATAGAGTAAGATTATAGGTATGGCAATGTAGTCCAATGTCATCCAGTTAAAATGGAACTAGAGATATGCACAATGAATACTCAGGACACTCGGGATCATGTGTATAGTCAAGCCCAAGGTTTGAATTCCTGCTTTATGGAAACATGATTAACACATAATGTTAGAATGCACACTGATGCCTGCAAAGCTCTGGCTGCAATTTGGAGTCTGGACTGGCAGAAAAGGGATCCCAGGAACAAAGAGAATGTATTGATGGTACTACTGTATTTGAGCATAGCTGTGGGACTTTCTCATAGTTCTGATGGGTTGGAAAAAGTAGGATAACCGAATCTTCTCCCCAGCATTTATGAAGCATCTGGTGGAGAAAATTCCCTCACAGGAAACTCATAAAACACACCTAAAACCCCATCTCCAAATTCTGTGTATGCCAGGATGCCTTTCATACTTTAGTACATGTTTCTCTTGCTGCCCACTTTTAGCTTCTAGCAATTTAAGGTAATTGGGACACCCAGTGCATTAGGACAGATGCCTTAAGCATTCTAGTTAAAAGCTGTTGATGTTCATATCTTCCAGGAATTTCACTTCAGTCTTTAAAAATTAGCTTATATGGCTGACCAATGTTACATCCATTTCCTTTTGCATAGCTTGCCATCAAATTGCCTACTTCTTTCTATTCAACAAGATGGTTTCTGAGAGCTGCTATACACAGTGGGTGAGCTTGAGTGGTGTACTATCAGACTATCACTACAAGCAAAGGATTACAGTATATCTTCTAACGGTTCCCATATTACAAACAAAATCTGTTCCATTAACTTGTATATCAGGTTTAGTAAAGTTTCCTCCTCTTTATCATAAGCTCCTATTCATTACAACCAGGTAAAACCATTGTAATACTAAAAGTAGATTTGGATTGAAAATCTACATCCTAAACTACTCTCCAGAGACAAAAAAACTAGCACTCAGTGCTATGGGTTTCTCTTCTACTGAATACATATAATAACATTGGCGAAGGCAGAAGCTGAAATTCTCTTCTTAGTAGTTCTTGACTGAGCAACCATGAAAGGGCATTTTTTATTCGCCTCTGGAAACAAAGGTTATTATTAAATGTTCTCCTCTGGGAATCTCCAAACTTGAAGTACTTTATATGCCTGTGATGCTTCAAAAACAGTTTTGAGAAGTATTTTGGCTCTCACCTGAGCTCAGCACCTCTCTGTTATAAAAGCAGTAACCACAGTGGGTTCAAATGGTTAATATTTGTCAATTGACTGCAGCTGTCTCTACTGGAAGAATAGCAGCAATTAAGATGAATATTTTGCCAAGATTTCTTTTTTTGTTTCAAATGATTCCGGTGCTTAATAGTGATAAACAATTGAAATTGTGGGAAACTGGAGTGAATAAGTTTGTCTGGAACGAGAAAAAGCTGAGAATGAAAATGAAAATTATGCAAGATGTTCCAGAAAGGGGAGGTCTTAAACTTCCAAACCTACAGTTATATTATGATGCAGCAGCTTTGACTTTAACAAGTGATTGGTTTGGAGGACAAAAGACTGGAATATTGAACGCAGAAAGTTTTGATTTGGAATTTGGATGGCATGCCTACCTATTTTATGAAAACAAAGTGGATAAAGTATTTAAAAGCCATATACTTAGAGATTCTTTGTTGAGAGTTTGGAAGAAGCACCGACTCAAATGGGATTATAAAATACCGCTATAGCTGGATCTTGGTCATACTTTGTGGAATACAAATATAATGTCACTCGGGGGGGTTTTATACAAAGAGGTTCTTTTTACAGATGCGGGCAGATGGCAGCTGAAGACATTACAGACATTGTTGGACGAAGGGATTAATTTAACTTGGTTACAATATAATCAATTGCAATTGAGATGGAAAGAGGACCAAAAAACTGGTATTATGATGTATGAGGAAGAATTGGTCAGTCACATAAAAGAGAAAGGTCCAATGCATATTAAAAGACTTTATAATGTTTTGTTAGAAAGGGATTCAGAAACTGAACTAGTTAAAGATTGTATGATTAAGTGGGCACAAAATTTTGAGGAACCAGTGATGTTGGAAACATGGGAAAAAATTTGGGTTCAGAATGTTAAATTTACACAGTCGCAGAATCTGAGGGAAAACTTTTATAAAATGTTTTATAGATGGCATTTAGACCCCAAAAAATTGTCGTGTATGTACCCTAATGTGCAGCCTAAATGTTGGAGATGTGATTGTCTAGATGCTACATATTATCATGTTTGGTGGACCTGTAAGAAAGTTAAGGCCTTTTGGATAAAAATTTGGTGGGTCATACAGAATGTCTTGAAGAAAAAAATTCAATTTTCTCCACAATTGTTTTTACTGGGTATAGTTAAGGGTTTTACATTGGGTGAAACAAAATTGATATTGTATATGATAACAGCAGCAAGATTGTTGATAGGCAAATACTGGAAAAATGAAGCGCTGCCCACGATTGAGGAATGGACTTTGAAGATGGCCAGTTTTGCAGAGATGGCGAAGATTTCAGCATATCTAAAAGATTGTTCACAAGAGACTTATGAATGGGAATGGAAGAAGTGGATAGATTATGTTCAGAACAAATATCAAACTAGGAAGTATCAAATAGCTTTTATTTGAAAATGTTATATTAAGATAGAAACATTTTAAGGTAATGAGGATGAAAATTTATTTGAAAATGTTATATTAAGATAGAAATATTTTAAGGTAATGAAGACAAAAATTTATTTGAAAATGTTATATTAAGATAGAAATATGTTAATGTAGTGAAGATGAAAATTTATAAGGGGGAGGGAGGGGTTCAAGTTTTATATACAAAGGAGGGTCTTTCCTTTTACTTGATATGAGTATACTGTGTGGAAGTCTGGGGGGAGGGGAGGGTTAGGGTGGGTTAGGGAGGTTGGGAAGTTTGGGGTGGGTCGAGGGGGGAGAAAAAGGGGTGAAAATGTAATTGTAAAACTTTTGCAATAAAAAAAAATTGTCAATTGAAAGATTAATATTTAGTGATGGGGAAAGAAAGAGAAACAAAAATATTTAAATTTTCTTCAAATGACTCATTTCCAAGATTAAACAAATATGATGATTCATAAAACACCAAGAAATGCATAGAATTTTTTGTTTGTTTTACAATCTCATGTTTCACATAATGATTTTACCCAGAGTTACCTGGAAGCTTCGGACTTAGGTTCAATATGACCTCTTTAGTTTACTGCTATTGATTCACATGTAAAGTGATTCTCTCAAGGATTCACAACATGGAGATACAGTGGGGTTCTTTGTCCTGCTAGCTGCTGCGGGTAACCAGTCAGATGGTGGAGAAATAACAACAAGCAGTGACATCAACACATAAACACCACCTTTTCGTACTTAAGAGTCCAATATGGGATGCAAGTAACCTACATTTTAGGTTTTGTTTCATGGCATCATCATGTGCGTTTCATCACTTGCCTCTACGTCTGCTGCCGAGACCTATTTTGATCAGCTACTGTTATGATCTATCTAGATTCTACATTGAGGGGAAAAAAAACAATTGTATTATTCAATGCATCTACTTTGTTGCAATATCCAAGAAATTATATGAAATAATACTCAATGTTAGTTCAGAATAGTGTCCTGGCTTAAGGTTACTAGTTCTGCAAAAAAGCAGAAAAAAGATACAGAAAACTCCAACCCTTTGCTGCCATGATTTTTCAACCCAGGTCTGGTAGTCCTATATCTAGATGGTTTTCAAATCTTGTTGAGAAAAGCAGTGGGATATAGAATGTGAGAACTATAACAGACTCTGGAATATATTCCATGTCTACCGAAAATCAAAATTATCACTGGGTTAGTCTGAAGTACTGTATGCACATTTCAATTTTCAAAATGTTTATAAGAATATTGATAGGACCAAATCAGGACCATGACCAGGAGAAGATACCTGGCAGCCCTTGAAAAGCTACTAAAATTATCTTCTTTGGCTTCAGCATCTTCTTGTTGGAATATAACCAGACTCAGAGTGAAGGAGAAGGAGACCTAAGAGGTGATCACAACTTGGCTTCTATGTTTGAAGGCCAAAATGGCTCAGCTTCTTTTTCTGCCTTAATTTCATCTTCTGTTGAAAAAGTTCATGTATCCAACAAAGGAGTCAGTACTTATGGGCTTATTGAAGCTGCTGGAGAAGGAAAGAATCATTTGGAGCAATGCTAAGAAAATATTGAATCTCAGCCTGTTGAAATTAAGAATTCATTCAGTGACTGATAAATACAAGATCATTCTCTACTTCCAAATTTATTTGTTTAAAACACTGGTCCCCATCTCTCTTTTTATGATCAAAGCAGAACTGAATAATGAAATAAGAGTGTTTTTCAACAACTTCAGAAAATAATCCTAAATAACGATAATGATAGTGGATGGAGATGTAGGCACATTCACTGCTTCTTTTTTCATCAGAGAGCAGGAGAAGGTATAAGAAAACTCATGAGGATGAGATAGAACTGGATGTTGCTGCAGGGACAGGTGATCTTTTTCCTATGACAGCTGCTTCCTTGCAATTTTCTGACTTCCAGTTGTACAGCAGGTGGTCCTATTCAGCTTCTTAAGATAGCCAATGAAACATTTGGTCTGGCATCAATAAAACCGACTAAAACCAAAAACCTATTGACAAAACTACAAAGGAGGAGAAGTGACGATCTTAAGGGACATGGACTAAATAAATACCCTGCTAATATTTGGGGCCTTTTTTTCCTATGCCATTTTCTTATTCCTTGTGTGACAGTACAAGCATTTAGCCTTGGGGTTGCTGTCCCAAGGGTTTTATTTGTCCAGAATAAAATCTGTGACTCTTTTTATCACTAAATTGTATTTGTACTCTTATGAGAATTAGGGAGGAGAAGTAGTAGTTCATTTTCTGGGAAGAATCTTCCCATCCTCATCTTCCCCTCTGGTTTCCTCCCAGGAGGCAAACAAAAAAAGGAACCTAGACCTCCAAGGACTAATCTGTGCCTGAAAATTTGGCAGCCCTCAAAGCACTTTGTTAAAACTGAAATGAGCTGTCATTTTCCAGCTTCCTTCTGCCAGTGCCAAATGCTTTCTGACAGCCCATTTAAAACTCAAAGCACTTTCATTTACACTCTGCAATAACTGCTGACCACAACAGCAAGAGGTCTTCTGAAAAACATGGCACTCTGTAACAGCATTGCCAGCCTGTCTAATCCTTATTGGGTTCCTTTGTAAAGATAATAATACATGACCTTCTGGGTGCAATTCCTCTCTTTCACCACTGCTGATCATCTCCCCAAACACTAAAGACCACAACTCAAACTAAAGTAATGCATGTTAAAGTCCACTGAATTTGACAAACTTCAGCTGAGTCAAATGTCCTTGCTGGATTGTAATCACACCACTGAATTCAGTTCTGTGGAAAGATATGGCATGAATTTTGGACAAGAGAGAACCAATTTTGTTTCCCAAAAAGTAGAGAACGGAACAAGGGGATCAGCCATATTGCACTTAATTCTCACTAACAGAGGTGAAATGATGGAAGGTGTTGAAGCTACAGGAACCTTGGGGGCAAATGATCATCTGACCGGACACTGGTAAGATCTCATATTAAGAATTACCTAGTGATGATAAAAGCAGCAAAATGTACTCATTTTGCTGCTCTTATTGCGTCATCAGATAATCGCCTGGCCGCCCTGTTTAGGGTGACCTGCTCCCTGCTCCACCAGGAAGCGCGGGAGGACCCCTTGGAGGGAAGAGCCGAGGATTTTGTTCAGGATCTGCATGACAAAATCACTCAGATTCGGGAAGATCTGGACTCCGATTGAGTAGATCCAGCGGGGATGACAGAGGCAGGTCCTGAGAATGTTATCTGGGATGAGTTTGATCCTGTGATCCCTGAGGACATGGACAGAATTCTGGGTAGACTGAATGCGACCACATGTTTGTTGGACCCGTGCCCCTCCTGGTTAGTGTTGGCTTCCCGGGAGGTGACACGAGGCTGGCTCCAGGGGATTATAAATGCTTCATTGGGCGAGGGTGTCTTTCCCGCCGCCTTGAAAGAGGCGGTGGTGAGACCTCTCCTCAAGAAGCCTTCCCTGGACCCGGCAGTACTGGCTAACTATCGTCCAGTCTCCAACCTTCGCTTTGTGGCGAAGATTGTCGAGAGTATGGTTGCACGACAGCTCCCCCAGTACCTGGATGAAACGACGTATCTAGATCCGTTCCAGTTAGGCTTCAGGCCTGGGTACAGCATGGAAACAGCATTGGTCGTGTTGGTGGATGATCTCTGGAGGGCTCGGGACAGGGGTTGCTCCTCTGTTCTGGTCCTGTTAGACATCTCAGAGGCTTTTGATACCATTGACCATGGTATCATGCTGCACCGGCTGGAAGAGTTGAGGGTGGGAGGCACCGTACTACAGTGGTTCTCCTCCTTTCTCTCCGACCGGTCACAGTCTGTGTTGATGGGGGAGGGCAGAGGTTGACCCTGAGGCCCCTTATATGTGGGGTGCCACAAGAATCGGTCCTCTCGCCCCTTTTGTTCAACATTTATGTAAAGCCGCTGGGCGAGATCATCCGTGGTTTCTGGGTGGAGTACCATCAGTACGCTGACGACACCCAGCTGTACATCTCCACCCCAGACCACCCCAACGATGCCCTTGAAGTAATGTCCCGGTACCTGGAGGCCGTACGGATCTGGATGGGGAGAAACAGGCTCAGACTCAACCCATCCAAGACCGAGTGGCTGTGGTTTCCGACATCCTGATATAGTCAGCTGGTGCCATCGCTGACTAATGGGGGAAATCATTGGCAGATTTAGGAAAAACAGATTAGGAACACAAGTTAAAATAGGGAAGAAAATGGTAAATGAGCACCTGTCTACCCTAGACAAGTTCAAATCACCAGGATGGATTACACCCCAAGGTTTTGAAGGAACTGGCAGATGAGATCTCAGAACCACTGAACTATATCTTTCAAAGATCCTGGAGCACTGGGGAACTGCCAGAGGACTGGAAAAGAGCTGACGTAGTTCCCATCTTCAAAAAAGGAAAAAAAATAAGTCCATAAGTCCATAAGGACTTATAGAAAAATATTTAGAAAATAAAAGAGTTACAAAAATTACCAACCAACAAAAGGAAAGAATGAATCATCCTATAACAGTTGAGGAGATAATTGCAGCAATTAAACAATTAAAAACAGCTAAAGCTCCTGGAACGGATGGCTTGACTGCAGTGTATTATAAAACTTTGCAAGCAGAAATGGTGGAACAATTTAGAGACTTATTTTGTAATATACAACAAGGGGGTAAAATACCCTCATCATGGAAAACAGCTTACATTTCTTTGATACCAAAAGAGCAAGTAGGTCCTAAAAAAACAGAGAACTATAGACCAATATCTCTTCTGAATAATGATTATAAAATTTATGCAAAAGTACTAGCCAACAGGTTGATGCCAGTAATTCAAGAGGTGATTCACGATGATCAAGCGGGATTTATAGAGGGTAGATATATGAAGGACAATGTAAGGCAAGTTATAGATTTATTGGAATATCTTGAGAAGAATAAACAGATCCCTGCAGTGCTGGTTTTCTTGGATGCGGAGAAGGCCTTTGATAGAGTGGACTGGAATTTTCTATTAAAGACTTTTAAAAAGATGGACTTTGGGGATCAATTTATACAGGCGGTTTCAGCAATTTACCAAGAGCAAAAGGCACAGATTATTATTAATGGAAGTTTAAGAACAGACTTTAATATTGAAAAAGGAACAAGACAAGGTTGTCCGTTATCCCCATTGTTATTTATTTTAACACTAGAAGTCTTTTGAATACAATACGGGACTCGAATATCTTGAAAGGTATAGTGATAAGGCAAGAGGATTACAGAATAAGGGCATTTGCAGATGATCTGGTTGTTACCCTAACACAGCCGATGGAATCAATAATCCAGATGAAAGACATTATAAAAGACTATGGCACAGTATCAGGATTTAGACTGAACCAGAAAAAAACTAAGATGATAGTTAAAAATATGACACAAGATCGGAAATATGAACATGAAAGGAAGGCAGGTTTTGAGATTGTACCTAAGGTTAAATATCTAGGAGTTCAGGTTGCAGAATCAAATATGAAATTGTTTCAAAATAATTATGACGTGTTGTGGTGAGATATACAGAAAGATATGGAGACTTGGAAAAAACTGCAGCTGTCTTTACTTGGAAGAATAGCAGCAGTTAAGATGAATATTTTGCCAAGATTTCTTTTTTTGTTTCAAATGATTCCGGTGCTTAAAAGTGATAAACAACTGAAAGAATGGCAAAGTGGAGTGAATAAGTTTGTCTGGAACGAGAAAAAAACGAGAGTGAAATTGAAAATTATGCAAGATGCTCCAGAAAGGGGAGGTCTTAAACTTCCAAACCTACAGTTATATTATGAAGCAGCAGCTTTGACTCAAGCAAGTGATTGGTTTGGAAGGAAAAAGACTGGAATATTGAATATAGAAAGTTTTGATCTTGAATTTGGATGGCATGCTTACTTATTTTATGAAAACAAAGTGGATAAAGTATTTAAAAGCCATATACTTAGAGATTCCTTGATGAGAGTTTGGAAGAAGCACCGACTCAAATGGGATTACAAAATACCGCTATGGCTGGATCTTGGTCATACCATGTGGAATACAAATATAATGTCACTCGGGGGGGGGGGTTATATAAAGAGGTTCTTTTTACAGATGCGGGCAGATGGCAACTGAAGACATTAGAGACACTGTTGGACGAAGGGATTAATTTAACTTGGTTACAGTACAATCAACTCCAACTGAGATGGAAAGAGGACCAAAAAACTGGTATTATTTTGCATGAGGAAGAATTGGTTAGACATATAAAAGAGAAAGGTCCAATGCATATTAAAAGGCTTTACAATGTTTTGTTAGAAAGGGATTCAGAAACTGAACTAGTTAAAGATTGTATGATTAAGTGGGCACAAAATTTTGCAGAACCAGTGATGTTGGAAACATGGGAAAAAATTTGGGTTCAGAATGTTAAATTCACACAGTCGCAGAATTTGAGGGAAAATTTTTATAAAAAGTTTTACAGATGGCATTTAGATCCCAAGAAATTGTCGTGTATGTACCTTAATGTTCAGCCAAAATGTTGGAGATGTGATTGTTTAGATGCTACATATTATCATGTTTGGTGGACTTGTAAGAAAGTTAAGGCTTTTTGGATAAAAATTTGGTGGGTTATGCAGAATGTTTTGAAGAAAAAAATTCAATTTTCTCCACAATTGTTTTTACAGGGGATAGTTAAGGGTTTTACATTGGATGAAACAAAGTTGATACTGTATATGATAACAGCAGCGAGATTATTGATAGGTAAATACTAGAAAAATGAAGCTTTGCCCACTATCGAGGAATGTACTTTGAAGATGGCCAGCTTTGCAGAGATGGTGAAGATTTCAGCATATCTAAAAGATCGCTCACAAGAGACTTATGAATGGGAATGGAAAAAGTGGATAGATTATGTGCAGAATAAATATCAAACTAGGAAGTATCAAATAGCTTTTCACTGAAAGTATTATATAAAAATAGAAATATTTGAATTTTGTGAAGATGAAAAATTGTATGGGGGTTGGAGGGGTTCAGGTTTTATAAAAAGGGGATTTTGATGGGATTATATTCTGTGGAAGTCAGGGGGGAGGGGGGGGTTAGGTTGTGGGGCTTGGGGTGGGTTTGGGGGGGGGGAAATGGGGTGAAAATGTAATTGTAAAACTTTTGCAATAAAAAAAAAAAGAAAAAAAAAGGAAAAGGAAAAAAAAATAGATCCAGCCTGACCTCAATATCAGGGAAGACTCTGGAAAAGATAATCAAGCAACGAATCAGCAAACACCTAGAAGCAAACAAAGTAATAACCAAAAACCAACATGGGTTTGTCAAAAACAGATTATGCCAGACTAATCTTATTGCATTCTTTGACAAAGTGACAAAATTAGAGGACCAAAGCAGGGTGAAATGCTCCCAGTTTGGACCGGATCACCCAATCCGGTAGCGATGGAGGCGGGTGGTTCGGAGAACTGGTAGCAAAAATCTCTACACCCCCCCACCAATTGCCCAGCTGAGCCACGCAATCATCAGAGGCTTTTTTTTAATTTTTAAAAGCATTTTTTCTACAACCTCTTTGGCTGAAAAAATGCTTTTAAAAGTAAAAAAAAAAGCCTCCGATGATCATGCGGCTCAGCTGGGATCGTCAGAGGCTTTTTTTAAAAAAATAAGAAAGCCTCTGCTGATCAGGCAACTCAGCTGGGATCGTCAGAGGCTTTAAAAAAAAAGAAAGTGGCAAGTCAGCTGGGATCGTCAGAAGCTTTAAAAGCATTTTTTAAACAACCTCTTCAGCCAAAGAGGTTGTAGAAAAAATGGTTTTAAAAGTAAAAAAAATAAAAAGTTGGCCATGCCCACTCAGTCATATTACCACCACCACCACCATGCCACGCCACAGAACCGGTAGTAACAAATGTTACATTTCACCACTGGACCAGAGGATAATTTATTGGGACTTTAGTAAGGCATTTGATAAAGTAGACCATAACCTACTACTTGATAAAATAGAAAAATGTGGGTTAGATAGCATCACCACCAGATGGATTCGTAACTGGCTGACCAACTGCACTCAATGTGTAGTCCTCAATGGAACTGCACCTACATGGAGGGAAGTATGCAGTGGGGTACCCCAAGGCTCTGTTTTAGGCCCAGTACTCTTCAATATCTTCATCAATGATTTGGATGAGGGGATAGATGGGAACTCATCAAAGTTGCAGACAATATCAAGCTAGCAGGAATAACCAACACTCCAAAAGATAAGACTTAATATACAGAAGGATCTTGACAGATTTGAACATTGGGCGCTATCTAACAAAATGAAATTCAATGGTGAAAAAAAAGTAAGGTTCTACATTTAGGCAAGAAAAACAAAATGCACAGGTACAGTATATGTGGTACCTTGCTCAATAGTAGTAACTGTGAGAGGGATCTTGGAGTCCTAGTGGACAACCATTTAAATATGAACCAGCAGTCTGCTGCAGCTGCCAAAAAAGCCAACACAGTTCTAGGCTGCATAAACAGAGGGATAGAATCAAGATCACATGAAATGTTAATACCACTTTATATTGCCTTGGTATGCCAAACGTAGAATACTGCATCCAGTTTTGGTTGCCACAATGGAAAAAGATGTTGAAATTCTAGAAAGAGTGCAAAATTTCTTAATCTGGTGACCTACAAACATACCCCAAAAAAATCTGATTGTGGAAAAAGTATTCTTCTTAATTGAATATCTATGGAGATTCTCAGCCATCCAGGTCATGGTTGTCCCAAAGATGCTTTTTTCAAAAGGCAACTGGATTTCCTGGTTTTTCTTTGAAGACGTTTTGCTTCTCATCCAAGAACCTTTGGGTCTTAACTGAATAGTTTAAAATTTTACATTTCAATGTACCAAACTCAATGCCCAGTCTATAGGATCTGTCTCGATCAAGTCACTGAGTAACTGAGTCATCCATCAAGTACATCCTTCTCCTAGAAGTGTCATGAACCTGGTCTATACATTCAGCAAAACCAGGCTATTGGGAGAAGAAAAGTTTAATATCTTCTTCTTATATATAGAAAGTCTGGGCTGACGGAAATGGCCATCATATCCACTTTTTAGAGCTATCAGGAAAACTAAAAAGATCTAAAACAGAATTGCTATATAGTTAGCAATTATAGACCATACTTAGTTAGCTAACTGTAATTAGTTAGCACTAATTATAGAGCCTACTCATTCTCTCAATCACTATACCCAGTGCTGATTGAAAGGTACATGGTGCCCCAGGTCATATTGACTGATGGCACCACTGAAAATTTGCATTTTATAGACTGATTCTTAAGAAGGGGCAATGTTGGTGACCCCTAAACTTAGCATCCTCGGTCTACTTGTTCCTAGCTTAACTTTGCAAATTCCATGTCTTAGTCCTCCTGCTCTTGTCCTCTCAGCCTGGGATCTCTCTTGCTTTGCCTGTCTTTCTACCATTGCTAAAGTTACAGGAGATGAGCAGTAAAGAGTTAGGGTTCAGAAGGACAATAGTGGAGAGAACAAATGTGTGCACGTAAGAGTCTCTGCAGGCGTACAAGTCCCCGTATGACCTTGGACTTTGTGACTTGGCCATGAATTCATTCAACTTAACCTATGGTATCTCACAAATGTATTGCCATGAGCAGAGTGTGCAAGGAGACCCACCTGCTCTATAAAGTTGCCTTGGATGCCTAGATAGTAAGTGGTCTACATATGGGGAAAAATACATTTTTTACAATGCACAGGCATTAGACCAAAAAGACTTTTCAACATCTACTTTTTAGATATAGTAATGCTATGCATTTGAGTACTTTTGTTTTAAGGCTACATCAATATAAAGGTAATGAACTGTGACCACTGGATTCCATTAGAAGCTCCCCAGAGTACATACCGCACTGGAGTTGAGTATGGCCTAGCTTTCAGGAACAGCTGGAGTGAGAAGGAACATTCTTTTGAAGTTCAATTTTTAATTCATTGTAAACATTCCCCTTACCTCCAGGTACTCTTGTGTAATAATCCATCTTGCTAAAATATCACTTGTTAGCAATCCTAGAAACTTTAGGTGGTTCCCCCACCGTTTTTTTTCCTGCTGCTAATGCACCACAGTGAGTTATGAGTCTTAGTAGCTTCCAAGCATGGTACACTTTCAATTCCAAAAATTTCCAGCAACTATACACAACACACCTGAAAGATGTCAGGTTGGAGAACATGGTGGTAAACCTATAGAAGTATAAATCTGTTCTCTGTATTAGAAAAGATGGCTGATTGGTAAAGGTCCTGGTCACCCAGAGTGAATACTGAATGAGTTTGAAATATTATACCACCTGCCATCTCAAGCATATCAAAAAAGCAATGATTTGCAAGTCACATGGCTTCCTCTTCCTACTCCTCTTCCCTCTATGCCTGAATTAAAATTCCAACTCATGCAGATGAAAGAAATTATGTTGTAAAATGACACAAGGGTTACAGTCAGAAGGTATCAACATCTGTATTTGCATACTTACTATATTGTGAGAGACAGTATGATGTAGTGTTTAAGGTAGCATGCTAGAAACCGGGAGGTTGTGAGTTCTATTCCCCGCTTAGGCATGAAAGCTGGCGGGGTGACTTTAGGCCAGTTGTATCCACCTCATAGGATTGTATAAGGAAAAAGAGTATTATGTATGTTCACGGCCTTGGGTTATTTATAAAAGTAATAAAGGTGGGATAATAAGTAAGTCAGCAAATAAACAAACAAACAAATAAATGGGAAGGTAATCAGGAAGATTCCTTCATCATATGAATCAGAATAGGCCTCTGTAAAAACATATTTGGAGCAGTGGTGGGTTGCTCCCGGTTCGCAAGAACTAGTAGTAAAAATTTGTAATAGTTAGGAGAACCGGTAATAACATTGGCTGGCCACACCCCCGAACGGGTCCCTGGCCCGGTCGCCACTTGCTTACCCCACCCACCTCATCAGAGGCTTTTTTTTTTTTTACTTTTAAAAGCATTTTTTCTACAACCTCTTCAGCCAAAAAATGCTTTTAAAAGTTAAAAAAAGAGCCTCTGATGATCGCATGGCTCAGCTGGGATCGTCAGAGGCTTCTAAAAGCATTTTTTTCTGCAACCTCTTCAGCTGAAGAGGTTGCAGCTGAGTTGCCGGATCATCAGAGGCTTCTAAAGGCATTTTTTTCTGCAACCTCTCAAGGTTGTAGAAAAAATGCTTTTAAAAGTTAAAAAAAAAAAGTTGGCCACGCCCACCGTCACATTACCCCCACCAAGCCACACCCACAAAATAAGCCACGCCCACAGAACTGGTAGTAAAAAATTTTAGAACCCACCCCTGATTTGGAGGATTCCATTTTTTATTTCTAGAAGTTTAAAACTGCTTTTCAAGATGAAATGCCTCACTCTGAAAAGGCGAATTCCAATAACACATGTGCTCAAAACATATAAATTACATATACTGTAACATATGTATCATAAAAACAGCAAATCCAAAAAACTAACAATAAAGTAGCAGCAGGCTCAAAATTAATTAAGAAAGCCCATTAAAACTAAAAATAGGCATTTCAAAACAAACACATCTTGAACCATCTCCAGAGGGCTAGCAAACACAAAGCCTTGTATATGTCCTGGGATAAAGCATTCCAAAGACACGAGAAAAGATCTTGTCCTAGGAACGCAATCATTTCAGAGTTTCCATTGAAAGACCAGAGATTGACCTGAAGGTTGCAGAGGCTGACCTGAAAGCCTGACAGTCTCATTTAGATTCTGGGGCTTCTTTAGCTATCTTGGTCCCAGATCATTATAGGTTTAAGAGCCAATAGCATCCCCATAAAATGGGGCTGGCAATGACTAAGAAATCAGCATAGCTGGTGCAAAATAGGAATAACATGATCCAAACACCTAACTTCTACAAATCTTTTGGCTGCTGCTTCCTGCACTAATTGGAGTTTTTCATAGGATGTAGAAGCTGAAAAGTATTCTTAAGAGCAGAGAACGGAGCAGCTACAGGCCTAATCAGTCCTACTAATGTTTGGGCTTAAAATCATTTCCACACTGGTTTCCATTCAACCTTTCAAAATTGGTTTGAAGCTGATCTGATTTTTACTTATGTCAGTCACAGAACATGAGAACACACATGAGCATCAGTGCATTACTATCATCCTTCTGTAAAAGTATTTTGCTTATGAACTATTTGGAGTACCTGAGCATAAATTTGTCTGGTTATACGCAGGATTAAGTTCTGGGATTAGGAAGGTTATTCTTTGTTAGAAAAAATAAATATAATTTTACAGATTTTACGTCAAATCAATCAAAGAATAGGATATCAAAATAATGTTCAGGATAAATTTAAGCACTTTAAAAATGAGGATTAGCTTTCCCTTGGGATTGTTCAACAAGATGCCAGGATGGATGTAGTGCAGCTGTACTCACTTTTAAATATTCTGTGCTAGTTCTGAAAGCAAGATTTTTTTTTTTTTTTGCTCAGTTTAAAAAAAAATCCATTAACCAACGCCTACGGTATAAGCTATTTAAGATCTGCCATTATGGTGCTGATAACCTTTGAAAAGGAAGAGTACCTAAACAAAAATGGGTAAGCAGTCCTGTTTGAAACACAGGATTCAACCTCATTAAATCTTTATATAGTGTAAGTATATAAAGTACATATATAAATTATACTTATATATAGTATAACACCTATAGTGATTTAACAATTGTAGATGAATTGCTACATTATGATAGGGTAGTGACTAGTTACCTGCCACTGCTACAGCCTGAAAGAGTTAAAGTCTTCTTTGAGTTTAATTCAACTTCTTGGTGAGATGATGATGATGATGATGATGATGATGATGGTGACAATGATGTGATACATTTGACTCTTGGTGACTCTATGGGCCAGGTCTCTCTACATCTTCCAATCTTGCACTACTTCTTTGTATTTTTCTATGCTCGGTTGTTGTTAGCATTGATGGTGTCCAGCCACTGCATTCTTTAGGGGCCTGGTCTCCTTTTGCTGCTAACTCTTCCAAACATAATTGCTGTCTCCAGTAAATCCCCTGCATGATATGGTCAAACTGAGACAATGGAGATACCTTTGCATTTTTTCTAGGCAACAATTCTGAAGTGGTTTGTCATGGTCTTTTTTCAGGATTTGTTTTTCAATTCTATCCACGTACAGAATAATAAAGTTAGAAGGAACCTTGAAGGTCTTCTATTCCAACCTCCTCCTCAAGCAGGAGACCCTATACCTTTTCAGACAAGTGGCTGTCCAATCTCTTTTTAAAAGCCTCCAGTGATGGAGCAGCCACTTCTGAAAGCAAGCTATTCCACTTAATTGTTCTCATTGTTAGGAAGTTTCTTCTTAGTTCTAGGATGTTTCTCTCCTTCATTAGTTTCCATCCATTGCTTCTTGTCCTGCCTTCTGGTCCTTTGGAGAATAGGTTGACCCCACTTCTTTGTGACAGCCCTTCAAATATTGGAACACTTCCAGTTGACATCATGGTGGGAATGGCTGGAAAATAGCGGAGCTCCGTTGGGCTCCATGAAATGCAGCTGGCAATTGCTTGCTGGGAGACAGGTCAAGCTGCCCTGGATGGGTGGTGAAGAAAGGAGAGGCGCTTCGTCGATCACGAGGAAACCGCAATTTCCTTGTTGATCCAAAGAAAGCTGTCCCGAACGACAGCAGGGACAACGGCCATTTTGGTCTGTCACAAGCTGGGACAACTGGGACACTAAGATATTGTGCTGGAGCGGTATGAGGACAGAACAGTGAAATTGGGTGAGATAACTTCTACCCCAAAGATTTAACCCAAATTAAAAATTACAAAAAAACCAATCTCCAAATAGTAAAAAAGTGGTGACTGGATTTATGGAAAATGATTAAAGACTAAAAATTAAAGAGAAAGACTAAGGATTAAAGATTCAGGCACAAAATAAATCTTTAACAGATGTTTTAAAACACAGAAAGCTTGGAAAAATTTGAATAACATTGTGAAAAGTGATTATTGGGAGAAATTGCTTTTCTAAACTCTATTTTTAACCCCTCTGAATAGTTGACAGTCAGCTGTTTTGACTTTTACACTCTGTTGAATGCTGGAATTGGGAGTAGGGGAGCCATCTACTGGAGGAAGAAGATTACTGCAATGTGGGAAATCTGAGTGAAAGTGATGAGAGAATGTAAACAATACCTGAAGCTGTTTGAAAAATTTTAAAGCAACTGAACTATAAATACTAAAACCTTATTGAAGTGTTCATTGAAAGGTGGATTTGAAAGATTTGAGGAAACCTGGTGGGCAAAGCTGGATTTGATCTACTATCATTTGATAGATCATCCTACGAGGCAAAAGAAGAAAAGCAATAGAAAAGAGAAAAAGTAAAGGGGAAAAAAGAAGAAAAAACAAATAAGACTTTAAAATTTGGATAATTGGGAAGGTGTAAACTGGAAACTATAAAGACTGTAAAGTATAAATTTACAGTCTTTATAGTCCCCTAGCTTTTAAGGACTAGAAAGCTAGGGGACATGAAGGAATAATTCTGGGATTGATAAATTTTATTAATAATTGACTTTTTTGTTTTTTAGATATTGGGATACTGGAATATTAGAAATACAGTAATTTTTAATTTATTAATTTGATAGAAAATGACTCAGCAGGAGACAATAAAGTTCTATGAAGAAATGTTAATGATGGCTAAAAATTTTTATGAAAGTGTGACAAAGAATCATAAAATGATGGGATTGTCCAAAGATAAAGAAGTGAGTGTAGAAGACCCTCAACAAATGGTGGGAAAAATATTCAGAAGACAGATGAGAAATCAGAAGGAGTGCTGGAAGAGACAAATCAAAATAAACTATAAGAAAACAAAAACAATGAAAAGACAATAACAATAAATACTAGGAATCCAACAGATAATTCCTTAAGAGCTTACAATAGCCCAGAGAAAAAAGGAAGACTTCCCCAAAATAATGAAAGGGTTATGGATGAGCATCTAAATGATGCAGCAGGAGATAAGGAGTAAGGCAGAGGGAACATTCAGTCTATGTAAAAATGTTAGAAATATAGGATCCCAAGAGAGAAATATAAAAGAATCACCAAAAAATCAATAAATGATGAAATTCAAAAAAGGCTGAGAGATAACGGATAGACACATAATATCTTGTAATATTAGAATCATATTAAAAACCACCATAGTTTTCGGAGTATAAGACACTCCAGACTATAAGATGTACCTACCTTTTTTGGTGAGGAAAACAAGAAAAAAAAATGTGCCTCTGCCTCTGCCTCCCAGCAATTTTGCCTTGTTGCAGCAAACAGCAAATAGCCTGCTTTACTTTCATTTTCAGCACAGCTTGATTAGAAACAAGAAAAAAAAATCTACTCCCAGCAATTTACCTCCTTGCAGCAAGCAGCAGAGGCCCGCGCAAAACAGCGGAGAGTCTGGAGGCCGATCCAATCAACTTGTGCTAATTAGACTGTGCTGAAGCTAAAATGAGCTGTTTCTTCTTGTTGCTTGATGCAAGGAGGCAAACTGCTGGGAGTCAGAGGCCAAAGGGTGGGGGCCAGTGGGTGGGCGGGGCTACATTCAGTGTATAAGACGCACCTAAATTTTCACCCCTTTTTAGGGGGGAAAAAGGCGTGTTTTATACTCCGAAAAATACGGTAATAGAAACAAATAGGAAGTATAAATTGGGAAAATAGTAACATGGAATATGGCTATCTTCACGCCCGGATTTCCATCAGAGTTTCCATGGGTGGCCTAGGTGAGAGCATGGCTGCCCTGGAAACTTCCGGGGTCGAATGATACGCACCTCCTTTGCCATTGTCGTGAGAGGACAATGGAGCTTGGCGGCCTGACCATGGACTGGAATTTTCCCTATGTTTGTAACATCGGTGGTTCCCCCTACCCTTGGACTTTGGCTCCCCTGATGATTATATGTACTCGGTGTCGGAACTTCTCACCCTGCGAGATTCTCCCCTCTCGCAGGTTTGTCCCTCCACATTATCGAGGGCCTATCTTGATGACGGACTTTGGAGTCCAGAGAGATGGCATGGAGCAAGGAAGAATTTGTGGGGTTTTCTAGGGAAATTTTTTAAGATTTTAAGGGGTTCTGGGAGGGGGGTTTGTAATGATCTTTCTAGAGAAATTGGGAAGAAGACTTTGGGGGATGGGGGGGAAATCCACCAGGGTCAGAGCCGAGCCCGGCACAGGGTAACGATTCGGGGGGTGCTGGTCGAGGGATTGGGAAAGGGATGGGGGACGATACCTATGAGGTCTCTACCATCAGCACGGTAGATGGGAGGGGCAGATATGGTGGGAGCAGGGGACCATATCATGTGTTGGGGGCTCGCACTCACTGTTTGAGAGCAATTGCTTGCCCTGGTCCCCATGGCTCCTCTCGGAGACTAGGTGGCTTAGACACTCAGGATCTGGGCCTTCAGCTGATGTTATGCAACGCTAGGTCCGTGGTAAATAAGACCCCCCTCATTCACGATCTTATACAAGAGGGAGGAGCGGACCTGGCGGGTATTATGGAGACCTGGTTGGGCCCAGAGGGCGGTGTCCCTCTGGTTGAAATGTGCCCACCAGGCTTCAGAGTATTCCATCAGCCGAGGGCCCAGGGGAGGGGCAGGGGGATTGTGGTTATTATTAATGAGGATCTGGGTCCTAGGGAGACCACTGTGCCTCAGATAGCCGGATGTGAGTCCCTCCTTGTGAGGTGGGGTCGTGGGGTTCAGATGGGCTTGTTGCTTATGTACCTGACTCCCTGCCGCGTGGCAACAGCCCTACCTGAGCTACTCGACGTGATAGCCACGGTGGCAGTAGATACACCCAGGCTTTTAGTCATGGGTGATTTCAACTTGCCATCCGTTGGTGAAACGTCTGAGGTGGCTCGGGAGTTCATGGCTTCCATGACAGCCATGGACCTGACCCAGTTAGTTCATGGCCCTACTCACAGGGGAGGTCACACTCTGGATCTGATTTTTGTCTCTGGCCAGTGGTTGAGTGGTCTTGTTATTGGGGATATAGACATAGAACCCTTGTCATGGACAGACCACTCACTCCTTCGCCTGGATCTTCGAACCGCTGCCCCCCGCCGCAGGGAGGCGGATCCAATTAGATGGATCCGCCCCAGGTGCCTGATGGATCCTGAGAGGTTCCAGATGGAGCTTGGGCCATTTCCTGAGGTTCTAGCACATGACTCAGCCGAGGAGCTGGTAGCCACCTGGGACCGGGCGGCTGGTGGGGCCTTGGACCGAGTCGTGCCTTTGCGGCCTCTGACCCGGTGCCGATCCCGTGCGGCTCCTTGGTTCACTGAGGAGCTGAGGGAAATGAAGCGCCGGAAAACACACCTGGAGAGCAGTTGGAGGGCCAGTCTCGCTGAATCTGATCGAACATGGGTAAGGTCACATATTAAGGCCTACCTAGTGGCGATAAAGACGGCAAAGTTTAATTACTTTTCCGCCTCTATTGCGTCATCAGGGAATCGTCCGGCCGCCCTGTTCAGGGTAACCCGCTCCCTGCTCCATCCGGGAGTGCGGGAGGATCCCTTGGAAGGCAGGGCGGAGGATTTCGGACAATACCTATATGACAAAATTGCTCAGATCCGGGGGGATTTGGACTCTGACTGGGTAGATCAGGGCAGGCTGACGAGGAATAGTCTTGAGAATGTTATCTGGGAGGAGTTTGATGCTGTGACTCCTGATGATGTGGACAGGATTTTGGGGAGACTTAGTGTGGCCACACGTTTACTGGACCCGTGTCCCTCCTGGTTGGTACTGGCTTCCCGGGAGGTTACACGAGGCTGGCTCCAGGGTGTTATCAACGCTTCATTGAGTGAGGGTTACTTCCCCACCGCCTTGAAAGAGGCGGTGGTGAGGCCTCTCCTCAAGAAGCTGTCCCTGGATCCAGCAATATTGGCCAACTATCGTCCTGTCTCCAACCTTCACTTTATGGCGAAGGTTGTTGAGAGTGTGGTCGCGCGACAGTTTCCGCAATTCCTGGAGGAAACATCTTATCCGTTCCAGTCGGGTTTCAGGTCTGGGCACAGCACGGAAACGTCATTGGTCGCGTTGGTTGATGATCTCTGGAGGGCTCGGGACAGGGGTTGCTCCTCTGTTCTGGTCCTGTTAGACCTCTCAGCGGCTTTTGATACCATTGACCATGGTATCATGCTGCACCGGCTGGAAGAGTTGGGGGTGGGAGGCACCATGTTACGGTGTTTCTCCTCCTTTCTCTCTGACCGGTCGCAGTTTGTGTTGGCAGGGGGGCAGAGGTCAACCTCGAGGCCTCTCATTTGTAGAGTGCCGCAGGGATCGGTCCTCTCGCCCCTTCTGTTCAACATTTATGTGAAGCCGCTGGGTGAGATCATCCATGGCTTTGGGGTGAGATACCACCAGTACGCTGATGACACCCAGCTGTACATCTCCACTCCAGGCCACCCCAACGATGCCCTTGAAGTGATGTCCCAGTGCCTGGAGGCTGTGCGGGTCTGGATGGGGAGGAACAGGCTCAAGCTCAACCCTTCCAAGACTGAGTGGCTGTGGCTCCCGGCATCCCGATATAGTTAGTTGACTCCATCACTGACTATTGGGGGCGAGTCGTTGGCCCCCACAGAGAGGGCTCGCAATCTGGGAGTCCTCCTGGATATGCAGCTGTCTTTGGAGGAACATCTGACGGCTGTAACCAGGGGGACCTTTTGTCAGGTTCGCCTGATTCGCCAGTTGCGGCCCTTTCTTGATCGGGATTCCCTGTGCACAGTCACTCACGCCCTCATCACCTCTCGCCTTGACTACTGCAACGCTCTCTACATGGGGCTCCCCTTGAGGAGCACCCGGAGGCTCCAGCTGGTCCAGAACGCAGCAGCGCGAGTAGTGACGGGAGCAGCATGGCGCTCCCATGTAACACCGCTCCTGTGCGAGCTGCACTGGCTCCCGGTAGTTTTCCGGGTGTGCTTCAAGGTGCTGATTATCACCTTCAAAGCGCTCCATGGCATAGGGCCTAGCTATCTTCAAGACCGCCTGCTGCTACCGACGACCTCCCATCGACCCGTGCGCTCCCACAGAGAGGGCCTCCTCGGGGTGCCATCAGCCAAACAATGTAGGCTGGTGACCCCCAGGGGGAGGGCCTTCTCTGTGGGGGCACTTACCCTCTGGAATCAGCTGCCCCCAGAGATAAGGAGAATCCAAGACCTCAGTGCCTTCCGTCGTGCCCTTAAAACCCATTTTTTCAAGCAAGCCGGGCTGGCTTAAGAAGAAATTTTTAAATGTTTGTAAATGTTTTAAATGTTTTAATTGGTAGTGAGTTTTAATTGGGCCAAATTTATATATCTTTTAATTTTTTTTTAATATTTGTACTGCATGTTTTTTAATTCTGGCTGTACACCGCCCTGAGTCCTCAGAGAGAAGGGCGATATAGAAATTCAATAATAAATAAATAAAAAATAAATAAAAACACATATATAGATATATAATAGAATTTATTATATCCACAAATAGACTAAAGTTAGGAGGTGGAAGACTGTGATTAGGCATATTTAAATGTATTATTATGATTAACTGTGTAAAAAATATATTGGAGTTTATAGCTTTTAAGGACAACAAATTCAGGGGATTTAAGATATATAATCCCGGGACTGATTAAATTTGATTAATAATTGGTTTTATTGGTGTTTATAGAAAACTGAGATATTGGAAATTTGGTGGAATTTGAGTAATATTTAAAATATTAAAATACTGGTGACCTAACAGGGTCAATAAACACATTGTATGAAGAAATGTAATTGATGTTTAAATATATTTTTGGAGAAAGTGATAATCATAAAGAGAGAATAGTACTGTTTAAAGATAAAGAGGTGAATATGGAAGAACCGCAACAAAAGGGGGGGGAGTACAAATTGGGAAAATAGTATTATACATATTGATACATAAAAGATTATAATTATAATAAGCATATTAAGGTTAGAAGTTGGAAGATAAAAACTATGTATATATAATTGTATTATTGTTAGCATTGTGTAAAAAATGTATTGACCCAGTCATTACACTGTTCACAAAATATGTTGGTTGTTAAAGGAAAACTGCAAATAAAACATATACATATATACACATATATAAACATACATACATATATATCTATATGAACATGGTTATGTCACCCCTAGTCCTTTTCTTCTCTAAGAAAGTTATCCCAAATCCTGCAACTATTGCTCATGTTTTAGTCCCCATGACTTTAATCATCTTAGTTGCTCTTCTCTGCACTCTTTCCAAAGTCTCAAATCTTTTTTATAATATGGTAACCAAAACTGGATGCAGTATTCCACATATGGCAGTGATGGCGAACATTTTAGGCACCAAGTGCCCAAACTGCACATGCATGCCCAAAAAGTGCGAATGCATGTGAATGCTGCATGCACATACAGTATGTGCACATGCATGAACATGCGCAGATGTGTGCATGTTCAGAAATGCACGAATGTATGCATGCACAGAGTTGCATG
The DNA here is from genome assembly GCA_022577455.1 of Arizona elegans. Classification (NCBI taxonomy): domain Eukaryota; kingdom Metazoa; phylum Chordata; class Lepidosauria; order Squamata; family Colubridae; genus Arizona; species Arizona elegans. Next base: position 102,148,652 of record JAKOOJ010000002.1, on the reverse strand, counting down.
GACATGCACATGCACGGACGTGCGCACATGTGCAGCAAAGACCCAAAGACCAGCTGGCCGGCAGGAGGCGGGGCATCCCAACACCAGTAGCACGGTATAAGATAAGATCTTTTTCTTTCATGAGCTTGTTTTGTCATTTGCAGGGAAACAGAAGCTCATGAAAGAAAAGCCACAGAGATCTGACCTGGGGCGATGGCACACATAACAGCAGAGAGGGCTCTGCATGACACCTCTGGCATGCGTGCCATAGGTTCACCATCATGGACATATGGTCTTATTAAGGCTTTATATAGTGGTATTAATTCTTCATGTGATCTTGACTCTATCCCTGACTCAGTGGTGGGTTGCCCCTGGTTCGCACTGGTTCTATAGAACTGGTAGTAAAACCGGCGGGAGGCTCCGCCCACCGACCCCGTCATCAAAATGCTTCTGCGCTTGCACAGAAGAGTGCATGCGCATGTACGGACCCATTGCAAACCGTAGTAAAGGTAAGCAGAACCCACCCCTACCCTGACTCTATAACTTTTTTGGTACAGCTGCATACTATAGGTACTATAGGTGTAACTCTGCTTTTCTACATCTGATGTTTTCTACATCAGCAATTGTCAGCTAGGAGCTATCCTCAAACTACAGTGTTTCCCAAAAAATAAAAAAGGGTCTTATATTGGACAGGGTCTTATTTTCTTTTGACCCCCGAAATATGGCCTTGGCCTTATTATCGGGAGGTCTTATTATTTTTGAGGTACAGGAGGCCCCTAAATCTCAGCCCCACTGACTAGCTGCTTCACTGGTGCTGCTCAGGATGCTGCCTCCAGCAATTGTGGCAGCTTTTTCATTGCTTCCTGTGCAAACAGCACGAGGTGAGGAGGCGGGAGGGGAACATGCCCCACACGCACCTGCCAAACCCTAGCTCATGCACCCCTTCTCTTAGTGGCGGCCGCAAAAAGAAACGAGACGCGTTATCTTACTTGACTTCCAGCTCCTGCCATGCCCGGTGAGGAGGGGAGAAGAGACGGCAAGGGGAGCCCCATCTCGCTCCATGCATCTCATTTCTCCGCTGCCCCACCCCTCCTCACCTGCCACTCCCCCTCGCCGACCGAGATCAGCAAGCCAGATTCAGGGAGCTGAACGCGCTGCTGCCTGGGAAAAACATGAGAAATAGGCTCTCTCGCAGTACCTCCTCTCTCTTCTTCTCCCGAGTGGCAGCAGTGCGTCCAGCTCATCAAATCTGGCCTGCTGATCTCGGGTGGCAGCGGTAGCGGCTCTGACCCAATCCTCATCAGCAATGTTGCGGGCAAGAACCAGCCATGCCGATCTCGCTTCATGGCTGCGCAGACAGCCCGCACCGGCCACTGTTCGGAGCTCAGGTGCCAGTCCCCCTCCCCCTAGTCCCAGGTCAACAGGGCTAGGGCTGGCAAGGTTTTGTTTGCGGCCACTCTTTGCGGCCATTAAGAGGAGCACATGAGCTAGGATTTGCAGGAGTGGCCTCCACGAGGCCATTCCGTGTGGATGGCAGGTGCATGTAGGGCATGTTCCTCCTCCCTTTCCCCCCCTCTTCGGCCTCACCTCCTCATGTCATGTTGTTTGCACGGCAGCTGCGCATGTGTCTAAGTATTGGGGGGGCTTATTTTCAGTGGGGATTATTTTAGCATATGTGCTCAAAAGCCCATTTGGGCTTATTATCCGGACAGTATAACATCTTAGTAATTGTCCAAATGAAATCCCCTTCTGTATACTGTACATGCAAATGACATATTGAAAATGATGCAATTAACTGAGCAGTAATTTTAGCCTACAAACATATTGCAATAATCAAGACTTGTACTGTGACCTAAACCTGCCTGCCCCCATTTCACCCATGATAGGATCTTCGGTTCATTACACTGGGAACTTCGTTTTCTCACATTTCTGCAATGCATGGGGATCAGGTATTATTTTAGTGTTCCATTATTCTTCAGTCATCATCATCATCATCATTTTAGCCACTGTCTATCCACTACATGATGAGTCTTCTGCATGTCCTTAGCCATCTTTTGCCAATTGGGCCAATACTACTTGCCAATGACATTGATCCATCTTGTTTTAAGTTGCTTTATTTTTCAATAGTTTGTTTTTTTCCAAAGCAACATATATATTTCTTAACAGTTTTATTACACATGAAAAAAGATCTTATTATTTTTATTGAACCATTAATAAGGATCACTGCAACTTTTATTTTAATGGTGATTTGCAGAATATCCAGTGACAGAACTCAAGAAGCTTCTTGGATGAGATGAGGAACATCTTCAAGAAAAAACAAAGTCCAGTTAAAGCATCTGTGGGACAACCATGACCTGGATGATTGAGAATTTCCATAGACATCCAGTGACAACGAATTCTACAAGTTTTCTTTTAAACCATTTGGATCAGGTGTCTGTCTGTCTGTCTGTCTGTCTGTCTATATCTATCTATCTATCTATCTATCTATCTATCTATCTATCTATCTATCTATTTCCATTTATATGGCTGTCCATCTCAAGTTCATGCTTCTGGGTGGCTAACTGCTAAATTCTAAAAAGCATTTAAAAACCCTCCAGAAAACAAAGCCAACAGTAGTAATGGTAAAAACAAACCATCAATCACAATTTACTAAACCAAAACATAGGCTCAGTCTCACCTTCTGATTTCCAGTCCTAGTAATTTAGCCACATCTTCAAGACCTTACAAAAGGCTGACATGATTGGGGCTAATCTAATTTCTGGTTCATGCAAAAAAGATAAAACACACATAATAAATTTTCTTTCAAGTCTTGACAATTTGCTATTTTTGTATGTATCAGCCTACATACCAAAAAGAAAAAAAGAAAAAAATAACCAAAACCTGGATGAGTAAATTTTAGAGACTACCATGACAAAAAATCTCCCATTATTTATGCAAATAGATATAACTCCCAAATTTCTTGGTTAATGGAATATCAGTCTGCTGATACAAATATCACTCTACCTTAAATTCATATTTTAGTACATAGGTAATCCTCGATTTACTGTACAACCATTTGTTTAGTGATCATTTGAAGTTACAACAGCACTGAAAAATGTAACAGGACCATTTTTCGCACTTATGACCATTGCAACATCCCAATGGTCACGTGATCAAAATCTGAATGCTTGGCAACTGACATATATTTATGACAGTTGCAGTGTCCTGGTATCATGTGATTTGTGACGTTCTGACAAGCAAAGTCAACAGAGAAGCCAGACTCATTTAACAAATATGTTACTAACTTAACTTCATTGATTCACTTAAGTGTGGCAAGAAAGGTTGTAAAATAGGGCAAAACTCACGGAATAACTGTCTGGCTTAGCAGTGGAAATTTTGAGCTCAATTTTGGTCATAAGTCAAGGACTACCTGCATACAGTATTTCAGAAATCTTAAAATAACTCTGCAAGGATGACATTATGTCGAAGAAGTTTCTCAGTCATGCAGATAGAGTTATCTGAAAGTTGAGACATAACTGGACTTTTCTTTTTGGTTTGAAACCTTTCACTGCTTCATTTCAAACCAAAAAAGAACCAAGGCCAGGGATGACTTCAGTAAGAAAATGCCTGTAATTGAGCACCATCTAATGACCAAAAGCTGGAACAAAAGCTTTGGACCAGAAGCAAGGGAAAGTCTGCTTAGAAGCCTTTTCTGAGTTGATATCATTTAGAGAAGAAAAGCAATAAAAATGGGAAAGCATTTCTGTTTGGAACACAAGATGCAATCTTCTTAAACCTTTTAAAAGGTAGCACCTCATATTGTAATTTGCAGATGAGTTGCCACTTCAGAAGCAATGAAAGACAGGGGAAGCAAACAGCTACCTTTCAGTGTTTCAATTTAATAGATGTTAAGGCTTCTTTTGGGTTCAACCTGGCACCATTTCCCTAAAACAACTGCTACACTCTGCTTACACTTACAAATATAGCATGATATTCACTATATTTAGGCTACTTGAAATGTTTATTTATCATGCTGATAAATTACTCATGACAAAGGCTCATGGTGATTTTTAGAGAATAAAAAATAAGATATACAATGACCAATGGAAAACCTAACCTCCCTGCAACCATCTATAAAACCAAAACATGAAATAAAACAAAAAAGTGACCTAAATAAAATCTGTCAAAAAAACAAGTGGTAATAACAAATAACAACTGTCATTCATTCATTCTTCGTACCTAACCTTCCTGGAATGTTTGCTTGTTTCAAGCCTTTGACAATTATTCATCAAGCAAGATTAGCACAATTTCTATTTTGCAATAGTGGTGAATATCTGTAGCTCAGGTGGAAGATGAGGGTTAAGGTTCGTTCTCCGAGCTTGTGGGTTGGTTTCTGAACATTTCATTACCAGACTAACTAACATCTTCAGCGGAGTTTAAGGGATTTCAGTGTTAATGTTCTTCTGTTTATAAGGCTTGGGTGTATCAAGTGAAGGTCTTGTGATGGGTCAGGTGGGAGTCTTCTGATGGGTCTTGTGATAAGGAGTTTACATCAGGTCAGAGATGAACTGCTGGTGGGGAGGTTGTGTGGGTTAGTTGAGGGTCGGTGCAGTCTTTGGTTGGTTATGTGGTAGATTTGGATTCTGAGGGGCTCATAGGCTGGTTGTAGGTCAATGGGTCTGTTGATGGAACTGCTTGTAGAGTGCCAGGCTTCAATGAACTCACGAGCATAGCAGGTGGTAGCATGGCCAATGATTTTTGTGCTGCTCCAATTGAACTGGTACTGTTTGGTGTTGGTGTGGGTAGAGATAAAATATTTGGGATCATGGTGCTTGACTGCCAGCTGGTGTTCGTAGATTCTGGTTTTTAATTGACGTGATGTTGTCCCATATAGAATTGGTTGTAATGACTACAGTTGATTTTGTAGATTACATTGTTTTTTTCATCCTTCTGTATTTTATCTTTGGTTCTGGATAATTCTTGGCAGTGTGTGGTTGTGGGTTTGTGGACTATTGTTATTCCTAGGGGTTGGGGGATTCTGACTGTCATTACTGACAACCTTTTTGTGTATCGTAGGGTTGGTTTTTGTGTGGTGGTTGGCTGTGTGGTGTGTTGCGGTTTGGGTGCTGTGTGTCAGAACATGAAGTTTTTTGGATAGCCCTTACAGAGAGACATCGAGCAGCCGTTTCTCTTCAGGTTTACTTAGTGTTGTGGTGCTGCAGTATGTCCTGGCCCTTATGAACAGAATCTGGACACAGCTTCTTTTGTGTGCAGTGGGGTGATTGCTTTGAAGCTGAGAATCTGGTCCATGTGCACAGGTTTGCAATAGACACGGGTTTCTAGTTCTCCGTTGTCTAGTCTCCTTATGTCATTGTCAAGGAATGGGAGTCTGTTGTCTCTTCTATTTTTCCCCACATTTGTTGGGATGCCAAACATGGTCATTCAGTAGACTTGAAATGAGATACATATAGTTTAAGTATAAACTGAGTAGCTTGTTGATTATAGATAGATAACAGATGTGCCTGGCTTGAAAACCATAATAAAAATTGGAAGGAAAAACCAAATGAGAAGTGAAAATGGTTCACTCCTCAAACCCATTACTTTATTGTTTAAAATTTTCATTAATGAGAACTGAAGATCTTGGACAGGAACAATTCCTTGGTCTATGGCTGGAAGTCAAAGGAGGGAAATTAATTTGGTCCCCAGGATTGAATTACCATCAAGTATGGTTCCAGATTTGATTAATATTTTCTGTATTAACAGCAATTTTAAACCTGGAGTGAACTTGGGCACTGAAAATTCTAATTACGTTATGACAGTGTGTTGTGCAAATATTCATTTTTTTTTTCAGGCAGCTTTTTGATCTCTAAAGCTAACATCTACTGAAGTAGGTTTTGGTTGGGTGGGCACTATTACTTATAGTGTTTCTACTCATTGCCTTTTCACATTTAAATCATAAAGTCATATTATTTGCATTTTATTGGTAATTTTTGGAAGAAGGATAAAATACACATACCCAATAGCACATGCTGCCTATGTATGAGAAAGGTGCTGCAATATGTGCACAATTCATTTATACATATATTTCTCATTTCTAGAATTCCCTCAAAGAGGGACTCCATTAGAAATTTCATTAGAAGCAGTCAGTAGTTAGTGAAAAGCACCATAGACTGTAACCCCCTCCCCCAAAAAGGAAGGTGAGTGTTGGGTAATAGGAAATTCTATTCTCAGAGGAACAGAACCAGCCAGCTGCAGACTGGACATATAATCCAAGGAGGTATGTTGTTTCCCTGGAGCAAAAATCAAAGATGTGACAGAACATAACCAAAATAATTAGGCCCACAGATTACTACCCTTTCCTCCTCCTTCACATAGGGATGAATGATACAACAAAGAACCTGAGTACAATACTGAGAGGTTATAAGCAACTAGGCAATAACGTTAAGGAGCTAGGAGCACAAGTACTGTTCTTATCAGTACTTCCAATGAAATGTCAACACCCATTGAGGGGAAAAAGAATTCTAGAAATAAGCCACTGGCTAAAGGGTTGCTGTCACCAAGAAAATTTTCCCGGACCATGGACCGCATTACCTACATGAAGAATTCTTGGCAAGGGATGGGCTACACCTCACAAAAACAGGGGAAAATGTACTCAGAAAGAGACTGCCCCCAACTCATTAGAAGGGCTTTAAACTAAAATTAAGGTGGGGGGGGCAGTGACCATCCTTTAGACTCTTTAGAACGCAAAACAAATCATAAATCCCAAGAAAACAAATCAAACAATGAGATAGGGAGTGAGGAGAAAAAAAAGAAAAACTCAAACAAGAAGTATTAGATGCAGAAAGCATACCCATGGACAGGCATAAAAGTCTTAAATGCTTATGTACAAATGCTCAAAGCTTGGGGAGTTCACAAACAGGGTGAACTAGAAGCAATAGTACATGAGGCTAGGTATGACATTGTTGCCATTACAGAAACCTTGCAAGATGAAACCCATGACTGGAATGTTCTGATGGATGGATACAAATTGTTCAAAAGAAACATATCTATAAAAAGAGGAGGTAGAGTTGCACTATATGTAAGAGATCACTACATACCTACAGAAATGCACACGATCAAAGATAAAAACCTTTAGAATGTATATGGGTCAATATAAAAGGGAAAAAAGTGACATTGCCATAGGTGTATATTACAGGCCACCCAACCAATCAGAAGAAATAGATGAACTCTTTGTCAACCAGTTAACAAATGTATGTAGGAAGAATATCACAGTAGTAATGGGAGACTTTAACTACTCAGATATCAATTGGGAGACAAACTCTGCAGCAAGTAGGAGATCAAACAGATTTCTAACCAACCTAGCCAACAACTTAAGTCATCCAAAAGGAGGATGGAACTAGAAGTAAAGCTACACTGGACCTAATTCTTACTAATAGAGAAGAAGTGATAGAGGGAGTTGAAGTTGCTGGAACCTTGGGTGAAAGTGACCACGTCATACTGGAATTCAATATAATGCAAACACAAGCAATAGAAAATAATCCAACCAGTGTCTTAAACTTTCAAAGAGCTGATTTTAACAAACTCAGAGAGAGCCTACAAAAGTTCCCATGGATGAAAATCCTAAAGGGGAAAACAACTCAAGAAGCGTGGGAAATTCTGAAAAATGTGATCATAAAAGCCCACTCAAGCACAATACCACTGAAAAAGAAAAACAAGAAATTCAAGAAGAAACCAGCATGGCTGCACAAAGATCTCTCTGATAAACTGAAAGACAAAAAGGACAAGTACAAAAAATGACGGACACATAACTAAGGCTGATTACAGCAGATAGCCAGAACATGCAAAGATGAAATCAGGAAAGCAAATGCTCAGAATGAACTAAGGCTTGCAACAAATTCAAAGATAATAAAGTTTCTTTCAACATATTAATAATAAGAAAAAAGTCAAGGAAACAGAAGGTCCACTAAAGAGAGTAGGTCCATTAAAGATGGCAAAGAAGTAACAGGTAGTAGGGAGAAAGAAGGGCTGCTTAAATCATTCTTTGCTTCAGTCTTCACGCAAAAAGAAACTATAGCCCAACCTACCAAAAAACTTACTGTAAAAGACAAACTAGAAATAAAAATTAAAACACCGTATTTTCCGGCGTATAAGACGACTTTTTAACACAGGAAAATCATCTCAAAAGTTGGGGGTCATCTTTTACGTCGGGTACCCAAATCTAAGTTGCTGGCGCTGACCGATGACGCTACAGGAGCACCGACAACATTGAGGGGAAGCTGTGCCGATCTCGTCAAGGCTGCATGCCGCTGAATGCTGGACCCAGCTGGTTGCTACGTGGAACTTCCCCCGCCATCCCAGGCATCCAGGTGGATATTACCGACGCTCCGACTTCCCCAGACAGGTGGGGCTCGCCATCACTGGCGGTCAGCTGGGGAAGTCGGAGCGTCGGTAATATCCACCTGGATGCCTGGGGAAAGCTCCACTCAGCAACCAGCTGGGTCCAGCATTCGGCGGCATGCAGCCTTGACGAGATCGGCACAACTTCCCGAATCTGAGTTGCTGGCGCTGACCGATGACGCTACAGAGCGCCGACAACATTGACGGAAAGCTGTGCCGATCTCGTCAAGGCTGCATGCTGCTGAATGCTGGACCCAGATGGTTGCTACGTGGAGTTTCCCCCGCCGTCCCAGGCATCCAGGTGGATATTACCGACGCTCTGACTTCCCCAGACAGGTGGGGCTCGCCATCACTGGGGGTCAGCTGGGGAAGTCGGAGCGTCGGTAATATCCACCTGGATGCCTGGGGGAAGCTCCACTCAGCAACCAGCTGGGTCCAGCATTCAGCGGCATGCAGCCTTGATGAGATCGGCACAGCTTCCCCTTAATGTTGTCAGCACTCCCGTAGCGTCATCGGTCAGCGCCGGCAACTCAGATTCGGGAAGCTGTGCCGATCTCGTCAAGGCTGCATGCCGCTAAATGCTGGACCCAGCTGGTTGCTGCGCGGAGCTTCCCCCAGTCCCAGCTGGGGCTCGCCATCACTGGGGGTCTGGGGAAGTCAGAGCATGGGTAATACCCACCTGGATGCCTGGGACGGTGGGGGAAGCTCCGCGCAACCAGCTGGGTCCAGCATTGAGTGGCATGCAGCCTTGACGAGATCGGCACAGCTTCCTGTCAATGTTGTTGTTGCTCCCGTAGCGTCATCGGTCAACGCCAGCAACTCAGATTCATGAAGCTGTGCCGATCTCGACAAGGCTGCATGGGTGACAGGACATGGGTGACAGGAAAAAAACCTGGTACAAAATAGCCCTCTTTCCACTACACGTAGCGTAGCCCATTACCTTGACAGGCAGATGTGCAGCCTGGCTCATAGGTATCTCTACAGTACAGCAACAGTACATACAGTACAGTATACAAATAGCTAACAGTCAAGACCCCATCATGGCTCCACCAGCAAGAAGAAAGAAATATGAAGCCAGTTTTAAACTTAAAGTTGTAAACTTTGCCATGGAACATAATAACTGTGCTGCTGCAAGACAATATGGAGTAACAGAAAAGATGGTTCGGGACTGGAAAGCAAATGTAAAAGCATTAAAGAGTATGCCAAGGGGTAAGTGTGCATTAAGAAGAGGCACCCCACATTGGCCAGAACTCGAAAAACATGTAGCAGACATGGTGAATGAGCATCGGCAAAACGGTTATGTAGTGACACGAAATAAAATACGTTTGTTTGCACTTCAGTGGGCCAAATCTAACCCAGATCACAGCAACAGATTTAAGGCCACTGTATCCTGGTGTACTAGATTCTTGGAAAGGCATAATTTGGTACTGAGGCAAAAGACAAAAATTGCATAAAAATTACCTGCAGATCTTGATGCCAAAGTAAATAATTTCCATCGATACGTAATACAACAGCGCAATAAACATGGCTATGCGTTAAGTAGTATCGGAAATATGGATGAAACTCCAATGAATTTTGATATGATTGGAAATAAAACTGTCCATCCAAAAGGTGAAAAAACAATTTTAATTAAAACAACAGGACATGAGAAGTCCAGTTTTACAGTGGTACTAGCATGCACAGCTGATGGCTCCAAACTGAGACCAATGATTATTTTTAAAAGAAAAACAATGCCGAAACTCAAGTTCCCTGTTGGTTGTTTTGTACATGTGAATGAAAAAGGCTGGATGGATGAAGAAGGGGTAAAGCTATGGCTTGATAATGTATGGAGCAGGCGACCAGGTAGTCAAAACGTAGTCTACTGGTGTGGGATATGTTCAGGGCTCATTTAACTCCCAGCACCAAGCAAAGGCTTGCAAGAATAAACACAGATGCGGCAGTTATTCCTGCAGGATTGACATCGTTGGTACAGCCACTGGATGTGTGCTTAAACAAGCCATTTAAAGATCGCATTCGAGAACAGTGGAATGAGTGGATGGTTAGCGGTGAAAAGTCATTCACAAAAGGAGGAAACATGCGTGCTCCACAGTTGGATGTTTTGTGCAAGTTTGTCGTAAAAGCCTGGAATGATATTGATGCAGAAACAGTAATCAAGTCTTTCAAGAAGTGTGGCATATCAAATTCATTAGATGGTATGGAGGACGACTACTTGTGGCAAGTTGAAGAGGAAGCCGAAGCTGAGACCACACCATCTGATACGGAATTAGATCCATATGATGACTGCCTTACAAATGTATCACAAGATGTCATTGATGTAGTTATGATATCAGATGACGAACAGGAGGATTTTGAAGGCTTTTAAGGCTGTCACGCCAGCAAAACCTGGCGTGACAGCTATGCAGGCGTGACTGCATAGCTTGCAGTTATGATGGGCGTTGCTGACTCGCCAGGGACTTGCCTGGCACTGGCTCTCTATTGTTTGTTATCTTCCTCCTATCATCATCAGTTCCAGTTTGGTTGACAGCTTAGAAAACAAACAGCACGGCAACTCCCATGGGTTTATTGTGTTATCCTTCCTTTCAGCTTTAGAGTGAATTAGGAAAAGTTTAATCCAATTGCACTGTTTTATGTTTACATGTTTGATGACAAACAGCCTTATGTTTATAAGTGACAGTTTTCCTGCTAAGTACCTGCATGTCATAACCATTTGAATTAAAATTACCATATTGAAATCAAATCTGATGTTTTTTAATTTTTATTTGGTGTGCGTTGAAAGAGGGGTAGTCTTATACGGCGAGTATAGCCCAAACCCTATATTTTGACAGGAAAAGTAGGGGGTCGTCTTATACGCCCAGTTGTCTTATACGCCGGAAAATACAGTAAGTAAGAAAATGATAAGAGAACCTTGATGAATATAAATCACCGGTATCTGACACAATACACCCCAGAGTTCTGAAGGAGCTGGCAAATGTTATCTCAGAATCATTGTACCATATCTTTCAAAAATCCTGGAACACCCGGGAAGTACCTGAGGACTGGAAAAGGGCTAATGTGGTTCCCATCTTCAAGAAAGGAAAAAACAGACCCAGGAAACTACAGACCAATCAGTCTAACATCAACATCTGGGAAGATCCTGGAAAAGATAATTAAAAAAAGATCTGCAAATAACTACCGTAGAAGCAAATAAAGTTATAACTTTATTTATTTATTATAACTAGTAGCCAGCATGAGTTTGTTAAAAACAGATCATGCCAAACCAATCTTGTTTCATTCTTTGATAAAGTCACTAAATTAGTAGGCCAGCTAAATGCTGTGAACATAGTATACCTAGATTTCAAAGTAGACCACAACCTACTTCTTGGTAAGCTAGAAAAATGAGGAATAGACAACATCACCACCAGATGGATTTACAGCTGGCTGACAAACTGTACTCAACAAGTAGTCTTTAATGGTACTACATCCACATGAAGAGAAGTCAGCATTGAGGTACCACAAGGCTCCATCTTAGGCCCAGTACTCTTCAATATCTTCATAAATGATTGAGATGAGGGAATAGAAGGGAAACTCATCAAATTTGCAGATAACACTAAACTGGTAGGAATAGCCAACACTGCAGAAGACAAACTCAGGATCCAAAAAGATCTTGACAGACTTGAACAATGGGCCCTATCCAACAAAATGAATTTTAATGTGGAGAAAAGCAAAGTTTTACAATAGCATACAGTAAGTACAGATTAGGTGAGACCTGGCTCAAAAACAGTAACTGTGAGAGGGACCTTGGAGTCCTAGTGGATATGAATTGAATATGAGCCAGCAGTGTGCAGCAGAAGCCAAAAAAGCTAATACGATCCTGGGTTGTATAAACAGAGGGATAGAATCAAGATCACGTGAAGCATTAGTACTGCTTTATAAAGCCATAGTAAGACCACACCTGGAATACTGCAACCAATTCTGGTCACCATACTACAAAAAAAAAGTTAGGACTTTGGAAAAAGTTCAGAGATGAGCAACTAAAATGATCAAAGGCCTGGAAACAAAAACATATAAAGAATGGCTGCAGGATTTGGGTTTGGCTAGTGTAGAGAAAAGAAGAATTAGGGGTGACATGATAGCAGTATTCCAATATTTGAGGGGCTGTCACAAAGAAGAAGAGGTCAAATTATTCGTCAAAGCACCAGAGAACAGGAAAAGAAACAATGGTTGGAAACTAATCAAAAAGAGAAGCAACCTGGAATTAAGGAGATACTTCTTAACAGTGAAGACAATTAACCAGTGAATCAGCTTGCCTTCAGAAAATGTGGGCACACCATCACAGGAAGTTTAGAGACTGGACAGTCACTTGTCTGAAATGGTATAGGTTCTTCTGCTTGAGCAGGGGGCTGGACTAAAAGACCTCCAACTTCCTTCCAGCTCTACTCTATTCTAATTCTGATTCTAACTCACTCACACTCACATTGCACATATGCAGGAAAATATTGAGACTGAATATTTTAATGTGAGTCATTAGAAATGCTGAGAAGACCAAATGTAGCATCCATATTAATTTAAGCTGTTTCCCAGAAAACTGCATACACTTTTTTAAAAAAACCAAATTACTCTGCTTGGTTATTACTAAGGTTGGTCCCACACTGTTCATATCTGCACACATTACACTGATACATTACAATATCCTAGGCTGGCAAGAACTCAATGTGTATGAAGACCAATACCAGCTAAAGAATTGGCCAGCTGTGGTTTGACACTGTTGTATATGCTGTCCTCAACACTCACTGACTCTGCCAGCCTACAAAAATATGCATACAACTTAAATAAGACAGTTCATTGATTATTTTCAAAACTATTATATTAAGAGTAGAAATGTTAACAGTAATATACAACAAGAAAAGCAAGTAATATACAACAGAAACATGGGGAAAAATCATGGCATAAATTGTCCAAATTTCAGTTGGGCTTTAAATTATAATTTCCCATAGGCTCAAATTACAAGATTTTTTTAAAGCTATTGTCCAGTTAACTAGATGAACATTGAAGTCTTTTGGAAATCTTTCATACTGACTTTTGTGATATCTTCATCTTCCTAAAGGTAAGGGGGAAATATCCACCAGAGACAGCTAGTCGTGCAGATGCTCCCAAGGCAACAGTTGGACTGCATGGAATACAGAATTTTGGAGAGCCCTGAAGCTCAGCAGTAAAGACCAAAGCATTGTGACCAAGGGCCCAAGGTTCAAAGTAACGATTAGCATTATATACAGAAACTGTTTGAGTTCTAGAAGCATCATTAACCATGTTCTCTGAAGCAGGTCTTCCTACATAGTAAAGAGAAGAAAAAGTGGTCAGAAGTTATTTGTTATAGGGCTTAGATCCATCCAGTTGTTTTGCCCTGACCAATCTCACTTTAACTAGTTCACATTTCTACAATGTAAGTATAGATTCTGCTTTCCCACATCTTCTCCTTAAACCATTCTAATTCCACTTTTGATTAAACAAACATGAAGTCATATAAAATTACTCAACAAAACCCAATTTTCATCATGAACAGGAAGTGCTGAGTAGAGAAAGCTGTTTTCATGTCCCTAAAGGAAACCTCTGTCTAGACTGCATGATAGTTTCTTATTTGAAACATGAAGATGAATAGAATCTGCTGTGTAAACCAGTATCCAATATTTCCCTATTTTCCTAGCCTAGCTCCCTCATATTTTCACTTTACATGTTAACCCTTTCAGAATCAGTATGTTCCATACTATTCTGATTAGCCACCATTCCTGATATCTCAGAATTTAGTTCTAGGATTCAACAGAGATTATGCTTCAAAAGTTGATCATTTTGTAATCTCTACTGAATCTGATTTTGTAGTATCAGCTCAGCTACAAATCCATTTTAAAGGGGTATGATACTTTGGCAACAAATTTAATAATACTATAGTAATAGCAAAGTTAGCATCATTAGAAGATAAATCCATAAATATACCATGCAACACAGATGTTGATGGAGGAAGTTGGGAATGGCAAGCAGACGATTCGTTTACATCTGATTCATTTTGACTCAGCTTTCTTGGTTTCTCGGAATGAACAATGGAAACATAAAACTCTTCTAATGTTTGTGACAAAGAATCAGGTATATCTCCAACAGAGGATTCTGTCTGCAGTCAAGTGAAAAAAAGAAACCTGCTTTAAAACACAGGATATCCATTTGACTGACATTGATACAATTAAAAAAAAACACCTGAAGCAAAGGTTTCATATGGCATAGGTGATGGCAGTGGTGAAATGTACTTACCTTCGCTACCAGATCAGAAATGTGAGCTCACGCGCCTCTTCTGTGCATGTGCAGAGGGTCAAAAATGGGACATAATGACGTCTCGGTGGGTGGGCAGAGCCTCCCGCTGCCGGCCCTACCAGCTTCTGTGAGCCTGATAGATCCGGCTGGATTTCACTGCTGGGTGATGGTCACATAAATTTGGAATGGCAAATATGGCAAAGATCTGAAAAGTCTAACAATACTTTTGTGGAGTATAATTACCTAGTTGTGTAATTAAATGTCTGCAGGCAAACAAGCAAGCTCAGAGAGCACCAAGGACTTCACAGTTCAACCCAGTTCAACTAATATATATTTTCTTCTTTTGGAGTTCCTATAGAACATACAACTGTCCAGCCTAATAAAAACATTTCTCCTAAACAGAAACAGTACAAATCAAATTACCTTTGTTTCTGCCATCGAGCTCAGAATTTCACTTGGATGTTCCAGACTTGGATCATCTGCTGTCTCAATGGCACTGGACACATCCCTGGTCTGCCAAAAAAGAAGGACATTTATTCCAAGCAGAAAATGACCTCCCTCCACCCCTTAAGTCTTAGAGGGAGATCCAACCTTTAAAATGATGACCAAAGGACCAGAATGGTGAGGAAAGAACAGAGGAAAGCAATTTATATATGGAACTGCCTGGGACTCAAAGTACTATGGTAGCAGCAATGTGTCACAGTCTGTCACACACTGCTATGTTCTCAACAGTACTCCTGCCTGGAGAAGTCAGATCAATTTCTCCATAGCCTCCAAATCTTGATTATGGGATTCAACATGGGGCTGACTTTGAAGGTAAGCAATGTCTCCTTCAAGTCCAGAACGATTTCTGGGGACTTCATGTGCTGTCTTCTTGACAACACAATAGTAGAAATAGTTTGCCTTCGTTTTCTTCTTAGATGATTCTGACATCCCAAACAACCCTAGTTTAAACCCAGTCTAGGTATTCGCCAGGCCTGACCCTGCTCAACTTCTAATCCCAGATATAATCAGATAGGCACTGCTAACTGCTGAAGTGCCCTTAAAAATGAATTTGATATTTTGGATGAAGCCAAAGCCGGCTACCAAATCAGCAGGATTGTAGCAGCATTAAAGTTCTGATATTATGTGAAAGCATTCGTATCTGTGTCCTATCCAATCTGGGAAATAAGGTTTGGACAATGTAGCTAAATATCTGCTTCTTACTGAGCTCTTATACTGCTCTGCGAGACCTTAGCATCTGTTGTTTGAGCAGAGCTTTTAGGACATTAAGGTTTTTTTAATAGCGGCATTCATATTATGAAATACAGGTAGATCTTTACAATTAGTTGCTTAGTGACTATTTGAAGTTATGGTGGACATTCCCCTCCCCACCAAAAGATACTAATGAACCAGATTCAAAGTTCTGAGAGCTGGGCAACCCAGCTAGTTATGTGATCGCATTTTGGGCACTCAATAGAGGGCCTGCATTTATGGCTCTTTGCTGCTTCCCACAGTCATATAACCACAATTAACAAAGAATTTTTGCTTGCCAGAAACCTGCATTTACTTTGTAGACAATTGGTTCGCTTAATGTTCACTTTATGACCAGAGTTTAATGACGGCCACAAAAAAAGTTATAAAATCAGGTTGATTACATGATCACTAGCTTAGTGACTGGTACAAATTATGACAGTAATCTTGGGCTCAATTACGGTTGTATGTCGGGGAATACATGTACTATTCCCAAGTACAAACTGAAAGCATTTTAAAGCATTTATCATTGCCTTAAGTTTTCCAAAACATTTTGGTATTCTACTCCATGTGGTATGCTTGCTGGCTTGTAATGATTCCCCAGTCTGTTTTTACTGCTGTGCAGTTTCCTTATTTTACTATTTTTGTATTTTACCCTTTTTAGTTACAATCTATTTTCACCAATTTAAAGTTTATGCATACAGATAAGATTATGGTTTTCTTTTTTTAAAAAAAAATCTATATACTACAAACTCTGAATCTTTGGAGTAAGAGAGCACTGCATCTCAATTGAACCTTTGGATTAGTAACACAAAAAACCAGTAACAAAATCTACCTTTTGAATCACACTTTGGTTGTGTTGGATCTTATTTTTGTTGCCTTCATGACCTGAAGTCTGGTGAGAAACTACCATAATATCAGTATGTAAATTATCAGAAGCATCCTCATTTTTCTTTTTTTCATATGGTGAAGGCAACCAGTTCTCATCCCAAATTTCTTGGCATAAATACACTGGCTCCAGGTATGGTAGTTCAGGATCTGAGAATTGGCTTGCTGTGTGCTAGAAAATGTTTACAATACTGTCATTTTAATTATATATTTAATTTCAAATACAGTATTTTAGAGAATTTGTTCATTGGAAAATCCTGCACAAAATTCCATTTATTAAAAGTAATCCAATCACACTTTTAGCCATTTTGTTCAATTCCTACACCGTACAAGTAGTCCTTGCTTACCAACTGCTTGTTCAGCAATCACTTGAAGTTACAAAGGAACTGAAAAAGGAGATTTATGAAAAATCTTTAAAGTTGCGACTGAATAAATACTCCCATATATTCATGTTCAACTTTGATCACTTTGCAATATTTTACTCATGTACTTTTCTATTTATTAACTTTTCAGTACACAAATAGAAAATGCTAAATAGTTGAAACTATCTTATTTTAAAGACTTCTTTATGTATGCTTCATTTCCTAATCCCACTGACATATCTGATTATGTAATTTCACATTCATTGTTTTAAAAGGAAAAACACTGAAAAATGTATCAGTAGAGGCATTAACATTTGATTGCCACAGAAATATTTTAAACAGTATGAGGAAATATTTATGAATGATTATTTCATTCCCTTAGCAGTAGTATGAATAATAATAATATTGAAAGCTATGGACAGGAAGACCAGTAAAATAATGACAATGAATCATACCCTTCATCCATGCAGTGATGTTGATAGAATCTACTTATCCAGGAAATTATGTGGGTGTAAAATATTGCAAGTATACCAGACAGTTGAAGGAGAAAAAGGGGCATTGGAATACTGTCTGAAGGACAGTGCAGTCTCCTGCTGTGGGAAGGGCTTTCCCATCTGCAAATGAGTCCTACATTTGGTTTGGGCAGCCACAAAACACCCATTTACTAGAAAGTAAACTAGAAGGATACTCTTTCATTACCTCCCTAGATTGTTCACTACCATACTACTTGGGTTTTTTTTTTCTAGGTAAGTGAATGTACATCTAAACGAAACACTGGATTGCGGCTACCCATCATTTTCATTTTCAGGTTGGGTCCAGAATAACTTTTGGAAACAGAGGTAATGTTGGAGGCTGGTGCTCTGCTTTGCATCATGCAAACACTCCTTTTAATTTAAAAATATGAAGACAGATTGCGAAGGAAGTCAGATGGATGCTAAGTGTTTGTCAAGCACTGGAGTACACAATGCAAGGCACCAAGAAAAATTGTTTGCTTTTGACTTTAGAGCATCCACCTGGCTCAATGTAATATTTTTGGGATTCACCTAACCATACAACCATAGTTACTAGATGCTAATTTTAGAAGAAAAACTAACCCTTTCTCAGTCTTCTGGGGATTTTACAGGAACAGAGAAAAATACCTGAGGAGCAATAATCAGCAAATCTTTCCCACCTGTGAAACTACTTCATTATTGCAAGTCTCTGGATTTGTTCCTGGGAAGTTTACAAGAAAGTCCTGCTGAAGCAATGAAGTGTCTGCTTCTGTGAAATCAGCATACTGGTTTTGGTTTGGTTTCATATATAGCGTAAAAGGATTTAACTCTTCGAAGCCCTGTTAAAATAAAAATAAAGAAATATTTAATAGCTTCCAGTCTGACCTTAGAAACAAGCTCCAACCCAGAGTGGTTAATGGTATGTGGGAAAGACCTTGGGCAAAGAGAGGCTGCCAGCGGATGGTCATATAAGAAATAGTGTAGCCCACAACTATAGTAGCTGGGGCAAGAGGCTCAGGAGAGATCCTCTGCTGTTTCTTCAGCTGGAAAAGAAATGGGGGAGAGGAGGACTGCATTTTCAGACTTGCAAGGTAGCTACAATAAAATAGAATTAGCTTATCTGGTTGTGATTTTTTTTTTGTATACTTTATTAGTTTTATAGTTACAAAAAGCATCAAGTCTCTACTAAAATCAGAGTGCAGTGTTTATACATATTTACAAAATATGGTTGTGATTTTTATCTGGTTTAACACACAAGGTCGACAGGATGAAAATTACTTTTTTTCATTTGCTATTTTCATACAGCTCAGTTTGAGGACTGCACTTCTATTTATATGATGTTTCCTGTACCTGAAGATAGGGCTACAAACAGAACACTAATTTGTTAATTAGGTATGATGCCAATCCATCGATAGGCTTGCTTTCCTATTACTGATTTTTGATTTG
Source organism: Arizona elegans (assembly GCA_022577455.1). NCBI lineage: Eukaryota > Metazoa > Chordata > Lepidosauria > Squamata > Colubridae > Arizona > Arizona elegans. The sequence continues at coordinate 102,129,601 of JAKOOJ010000002.1, read as the reverse complement.
TACTTTGATTAGAAAATTAGGCTGTTTTAAAGGTAATTTTATGGAACCTATTTCTTTATATCCAGATTACTTTTTAAAACTTTTTTAAAGTAGAGAGATACAGTAATTGATCCATGTTAAACTTTTTTTGGTATGATTATATTGCTTTAGCAATTGTAAAAAATAAACTCCCATTTCCAATATGGATTTCTTTGACACAATGTCAGTTCCCCTTATGATCTTGTTTCACTTTTTTTCTTTTCAGTCCAGTTCAAGCTAGTCTGGGAATTACTTGTCAATTACTAATTCAGCACTGTAGCCCTGCCCCATCATAACTTGTCTTCCGTTTACCTTGGAAGGAATATTCTCCCTACAAATGAGTGCATGACCCTCTAATTTCAAAACATTGTGCAAGTAGACGTCATCATCGGAACTGGTATCACAAAGGAAGAGGTAAAGGACATCATTTATATATTCATCTACCAGTCCCACCAGCAATTTCAGCTCACAGAGTCTTCGGAATTCCTTTATAGCACTGACAGACCAATCACCCTTTATGCAGGAAAAAAAAGAGAGGATAAAGCAAAATATAAAATAAACACAAAGTTTAAATTTAGAATCAGAAAAGCACAAGTTCAAGTCTCACAGTCATGGAAGGCTTCGGAATAATCTGTAGTTTTCAGCCTGTTATTTTGGGAAAATTTGGAGGAAAGAATATTGTGCTATGTATGTTGCCTTCAACCCCAGGGAGAGGGACGGGGAGGAAAATATATGTGATTTTTTTGCCAGTCTCTTTTAAAAATACCAGTTTTAAATTTAATTTCTTCCCTACTTAATAAATCATCTAACTTTTCTTCTCTTCACCTGCTTTTAAATTTTCATTTGATTTATTCATTCCCTGACTTATTCAACAGTTCCAATATTTAAGTTCTGATGCTAACATTGCTCTGTAAGCAAGACAAACCTTATTCTTTCCCAATGTTGCAACTTATTTTTTCTTTGAACCCGTTTCAACTGTTTATAAGTTTAAATCTTAAAAAAAACACCAGACATTGAAATACAAAATAAGCAAAAAATTTAATCAATACACAAACTACATGAAATTACTCCAGAATCTTACCTAGTACTTCCCTGCTGTTGTTCCGTCCTTGACTCCTCCCCTCACTTAATATCAACCCAATTCTTACCCCTTAATCAATGCAGTTAGCCCAGCTCCATCTAATTTTAGTCATTTTCTATTTTTATGCTGAGAAAAAATGTGTGTACACAGGTGAGACAGAATTGCTGATACAGGCAGATGTGGAATCAAATACTTTTTATTTTTATTTACTCAAAAGTTTTATCCTGACCCTGCCCATTTTGAAATGTGACTTCTGATATACATACACATATATGTCATTCATTGACAGAACAAGGTAGAAATCTCCCAAGTTAATTTAACTTGGCAAGTGTGAGTTGATACAGTGGGCAAAGTAGGCACTGCATAGTACTTTTTAATGTATCATTTTCTTTCCTTTTGTTTTTCTCAAGAGGGGTTCTTAAGCTCAGTGTCATCTTCCTTTTTGCTAAATAAGGCACAGACCTTTGGATTCAGGGGAGGCCTTTTCAGGAATAGATGAACATGCTTCAAGATGCAAGTATGGTATGTATTTACTACTGCGCCTAAATTCGCCTAAACTGAAACAGATCCCCAGAAAAAGATAAGATGCTGTCTTGAATACTTTGGTACATTAACATATTCCAGGAGGCAATCAAACTATGTGAAGTATACAGGTCAATTCTCGATTTGACATCAAGCTTGTTACAGCAAATTTCAAGGGCTACAACATAGGTTTGCATACAACAGATTATTTTTATTTAGTGTATGGCATCTACAGAAGTCATGCAATCACCGCTATATAAATATATAAAAGGAGTCCGTGCAGATTTTACTCTGCTAGTTGTTGCTGACCATAGGAGGCGATGTTCATCTCCATTTCAAGGCCATTGAGCCAATGCTGTCCAAGACATTTCCATGGTCATATGGCCAGCATGAAGTCACAGAGCGCTATTATTTTCCCACCGTAGTGGTACATACTTATCTATTCACATTTACATGCTTTCAAACTGCTAGGTTGACAGGAGCTGGAGTGAGGATGGAGCTCACCCCACGCGTGGCACTTGGATCTCAAACCTGGGCTGCTGCGTCTTAACCGCTGAGTGATCACACTGCATATATACATATATATACATACACACACATACATATATACATATACAATACAATGTACTAGATGAAATATATCTAGATAATAAATTCCAAATCATTGGAATAATCTGTGCTAGATATAATGGAGAAAACAACATAAATCTTACAGCATTTGATAATCATGTATTCTAATATATGATCTGACAAACCTCACCATTACTTTTATATAACTTATGCTTTAACCATTTCCTGGGTTGACTCATTCAGGAGTTTCGTCATTTTGAGGATCTCAAAAAATTGTGATTATTTCTTCAGTTATCTCCAACCAATTCTCCAGATGAGAACCAAACAAATAGGAAATTACATACCTTGCTTGGCTTCACCCAGGCTAAACAGCCAGGGATAACTTGGGCAGGAAGTTTTGCATAGCAATGTCTGTTGGAAGAATGTCATAATAGGCTAATTCAGATTTATCAACAAAATATGATCCGATATTGTTCTCCAATCCCTTTATATGCTTTTGATTCATATAATACCTTAAGCAATAAACCATATTTTGCAAACTGTTATGCCTTTATGACATAAACTACTGACTACATACACACATCACATACACACATTACAGCATACTCTGTTGAAAGATTCAGAGCACAGCTTAACAGGTTGGCAAAACAATCAAAACTTGTAAAGCAAATGTTTTGTTTTCTTCCTTTTTAAAAAATGTTTATATTGCCTTGTACCTCTGTGAACTGGTTAGATGCTGGGAAAAGCTGAAATACAAACAGTTCAGAAAACCATCATATTCCTTTACATTCACATATCACACTAATTAATAGATGCAATTGACAAATAAACCACAATCTGGTTTCCACCTGATGTTCACTACTCTGAAACGAACCACACTTCATTTGCTTCTGTTTTCAGAGCATGCAAAGCCAAACAAACAAGCCACATTAGGATTAGCATCAAATGTGAATCTGGACAGGGATTGTGTCCATACCTGCTGTTTTATCTGTATTAATGAATTACAGTATTGGTCATCTCTAATATTCTTTTGCTTTAATAGCACATAATAGTTTACCATGTTTAGACGTTCCGGCAAACTATGGGGCAGAATCCACAAAGTAAAAATGATATTAGAGTGTATGAGTACAGCCTTCTCTAATCTTTGATCTTATTTTCAGATTGAAACACACTTTAACACAAATAAATATTTTAAACTTTTAACTGGGTGGCAAAACTAAATTATTAAAATTCTTCAGGGTTGGAACACAAGCTCGATGGTCCTTGGATGTTTGCAAAGGCAAGGAACACACCATTTTATTATTGAATAAAACAAAAGAAAACCATATAAATAACTTTCAGAAGTATTACAATTATGTCACAAAATTCCAAAATAATATACAGTCCTCAAACTAAGTAGCAACATTTCTGGAGACTATGTTTTGAGGGTATTATTGTTATTACCCAATTTTGATAAAACGAATCTCATTTTAGTTTACCATGTTGCCCAAATTCGCACTTGCATAACATGTAAATACAGGTAATCTGCAATTTATGACTGCTGCATTTGATCAATGTGATGCAGCCATTAAGTGAGTCATATCTTGAGTTTACCATCCTTTTTGGTGCAGTTGAGAAGCAAATCAACATAGTTGTTAAGTGAATTACACAGTAATTAAGCAAATCCAGCTTCCCACATTCACTTTGCTTGTTGGAAGCTATCTGGGAATGTTGTAAATGGCAATCACATGACCCTGGAATTCTGCAATGGTCATAAACACATCCTGGTTGCCAAGTGCCAAAGTTTGGTCATGTGCCTGTAGGGACATTGCAATGGTCATAAGTGTGAGGACCGGTCATACTTTTTTTCAGTGCCATCATAAATTTGAATAATGGTTAAACGTCATAAGTCAAGCACTATCTGTATCACTTACCTATCTTACCTATCTTACCTTAAACATGGTCTAAAATGTCAGATTAATGGCTAACTAATCAGTCTAGCAAGAACAAAATGGGAGGCTAAAATCCAAACCAAAATACAAATAGTTCTTGACATATGATCATATTGGAGCCTGTCCATTAGGGTAGTATCTTGTAAAGGTCATAAAATGATTTTATCACTTTTGTGGGAACTGTTTAATTAATACCTTGATTATAAAGCAAATGCCACAGTCATTAAGCAAATGTTGCAGTTCTTAAGTGAAGCAATAGTTTGTGATGAATGTAGTTTTGCCAAAAGTCAGATGTGCCACAAAACTATCATAAATGCGGCAATATTGTTGAGGGTCCAAAGTTTGTTTACATGACTGCAGAGGGGACCTAAAGCCAGAACTTCCAATCCAGGTCATGTTTCCTTTTTTACATTGTCGTAATTTTGAACAGTTGCTAAGCAACTGGCTATGTGTTGAGGACTTCCTGTAAAACTGTTCCTGTAGCATATGTGGGGGTTTTTTCCTCAAAAAAAAACAAAAAATAAAACTAACACTCCACTCCACCCTGTACACAGTTTTTAGGAGGTGGAGAAAGGATTAGCTTTTCCTGGCCTTCCAATAGCTCTGAGCTTAATAAGCTATAATAATAATGATCAGAAAGTGAGAGTAGGATGGCGGTTTAGTGGTGAAGACACTCACCTCCCACTCAGAAGGTTGAGAGTTCAATCCTAGGTAGTAGCAGATGTTTCTCTTTCAGGGTAAAAAGAGAAAGTATCTGCTGCAAGCTCCATGTAGGCATTAGGAAGGGCAACTGGCCAGTAAATGCTCAGCTCCATTTAGTTGCCCTAACTTTACCCCAAATTAAGGAATTATGGGGTCATAAAAAATTATAATCAGAAAATATGATCAGTATAGAAGTTGATGTATATCTGATCTTGGCACAAAAGGGAGAAGACAATGATAAGGACCTTAATTTGTCAGTCTGTGCAATGACTGCCACATTAATGTCCCAATCTCGATCAACATTAAGTCTAAACTATAGCATGTGATAATGGGGAACGAAAGACTTTATGTATCATTATACATTTTTAAAGATAGTTTACTTACTTGAGTAACCTCAGTGAAGATTTTTGAGCTACTGTTATATTTCCAAAGTCTGGGTAAAACACTTCCACTTCTTGGTCATTAAGGAGTCGATGAATGATAACTCGGTACCACCATTTATCTTTAGAATTCTTTACACAACAAAGCTGGCCAGGACGGATGAAGGTTTCAGGTATGACGTAACGATTAGCTACGTAATTACTAGAATAGCATCGTCTGAAAGAGAAGATTCAAATGTATCACCACTGTAGTTTACTATGTATCTAGGTCTGGTACTACCTTTTCAGTTTAACAAATTTATTAAATTTGTAGCTTACATGAGCTACAGCTCTGCAGTCTGAAAAGGTGCTACCAGACACGTTTTTTGGCTACCATACATTAATACAACTTTCTTCCTACAATATTATAAACATGGATGAGTACTGAACTGCGCTGGATTGAATTCCATGGGAATTCTTGAAAACAAAAATTAGTCTCTGAGGCATTATTTGGATTAATAAAAAAATATTCAGTTTTTAAAATCCTATTTTAAACCAATCTCATTTTTTTTAAAAAAATTAAAGAGATCAGTTTAGAAATATCAGAACAAAGACATCCTTCATTTCTATGGGCTACTTCTCTCCTGTTTGGAGAAAAGCTGAAATTCCCACTGGTAGGAACTCCCTCCTCTTTCCTGAAGAATACACTTATTTTACACCGCTCATTCATCTTGTCTGGTGGATTTAAGAAGTGACTGCTGCTCCCATAGTAGAGCACATTTTTTTCCTAGCCACAGAATGAACACTAAGATGAGGAATAGGAATCAGCTGGAGTGTCAATATTTGAACTCCCAACTGGCCATCTTAAACAATCTCCCCATATCTCATATCATGATATATTTTACACATGGATTTATACATAATACCGTTTATCCCAAAATAAGACATCCCCTGATAATAAGTCCAATCGGGCTTTTGAGTACATGGCAATAAGGTCAAGCGCTTATTTCAGGGTTCAAAAAAATATAAGACAGGGTCTTATTTCTGGGGAAACACGGTAGGAGGCTAGGTTATCTAGTACTATTTTCTATTTTCTTCAAGCCTGCAAAAATGTTTTCTATCTAATCTTATTTGCCATTTTTTTTTCTTATGGGAATGATACAAACAAGTTGTGGAAATCTGAATTATTGAAAGATGATGAAAATGTTTAGGTTCTTCCTCAAAATTTTTCAAACAAACATGACAATTATAAAATGAAATTTTGAAAGTTCACACTTTGAAATGTGCATGGATAACCATCTTGAGAGCAATTGCACTGCAAGTAGTTGAGTTATGGATTACAGGCATCCATACACAAAAAACAAAGTGAATTCTCACTCTCCCTTCAATTTTAGTAAAGTTTGTGCAAAAGTAGATATCTCTACTTTCATAAACAGCCCAAATATATCATAACCTCATCTCAATCATAATATTTTCCAGCTCATCAGAAGTTTCTCCACCGTAAATCCGGACATGGAATTGTGAAGGTGACACAATGTCCTCCACAAATAATCCAACAAAAGCATTCTTGTCAAGCTTAGGGAGACAATAAAGAGTTTCATTTTGAACAGCATCTGGTGGTATTTCTTCTTCCATTATTTCCTGTATAATGTTATCTTTCTTTATGCCTAGGTGCTGCAAATGCAAGGAAAGAAAAAAGAATCACTTTCACATAAAACTCAGGACTAATGATCTTGGCTGGAAATCCAATGCAAGGAAACATAAAAGCTATTCTTTCAAATTTTTCAATGTGATGTTTGAGCTTTGTGATCTTTGTGAAGTTTGAGAGCTCTTTATATTTGAACTGTGTGTACTATTATATTTGACTTGTGTGTACTCCATACTACTACAAAAGACATATACACAGAAATTTGAATTGAATGCTTTATTTGGCCAAGTATGATTAGACCGGGTGTCGGCAACCTGCGGCTCTTTGGGTCCTTTGCGGTGGCTTCCTGCTGAACCGGATCCCACCACTGGATGGCCCTGCCCCTCACCCTCCCCTCTCAGTCACTCCTCGCCTGAGAAGGGCGACGGTGGTGGATGGAGACTCACTCCATATTCCAGAATGGGAGTGAAGTAGCCCTGTACTTGCCTCTTCTTCTGGCCCTTCTTGGTGCTGCGCACACCCTGGTTGCTCGGGGAGATGCACAATTTTCTCTCTGTCCTGAGACACTGGCCCAGACCGGCTGCAGCCGATGCTCTGCATTGTAATGGGCTCCAGGAGGAGCAGGGGATGCAGTCTCCCCCATTGTGAAGTGTGCTAAATTTAAGTGTGTTTGCAAGGCGTTGCAAGAGCAGCGAGCAGACCATGAAGGCAGCAAGAGCACCGGCATCAGCCGCAGCTGAGCCAGTGTCTCGGGATGGAGAGAAAGTCGTGCATCTCCCCGAGTGACCAAGGTGCGTGCAGCACCAAGGGCCGCAAGAAAGGGCAAGTACAAGGCCACTTTGCTCCCGTTCTGTAATATGAAGCGAGTCTCCATCCGCTGCCATCGCCCTTACCTTCTCAGGTGAGTGACTGGGAGGGTGAGGGCAAGGAGCGGGGCGGGGCCAGCCAGTGGTGGGTTCAGCTGGCAGGAAGCCACAGCGGGGGGACGAAAGAGCTTCATTTATCTGGGAACCTGAAATGACTCTTGATTTAACTCATATGGTAAAAGGCACCCAAATAGAAGAACAACATCAGCAAAACAAAAACAAAAAAACCAACCTTCGCCTGTTTTTGGAAATGGTTCAAGAGGGAACATACACACACACACATGAAAGAGAGAGATGAGAGAGAAAGAAAGAGAGAGAGATGGGAGAGAGAGAGAGAGACAGACAGTGAGATGAGAGAGAAAGAGGGAGAGGGAGAGAAATGAGAGAGAAAGAGAGATGAGAGGGAGAGAGATGAGGGAGGGAGAGAGATGAGAGAGAGAACGAGGAAGAAGAGAAAGGGAAAGGGAATGGGAGAAAGAGAGATGAGAAAGAGACAGAGGGAGAGGGAGAGGGAGAAAGAGAGAGATGAGAGAGCAAGAGAGACAGATGAGAGAGATGAGAGGGAGAGAGAGATGAGAGGAAGAGGAAGAGAAGAAAGAGAGAGATGAGAGAGAGTGTGAGAGAGATGAGAGAGAGAAACCTGGGTAGGCGTGGCTGGGAGGGGTCATGTGACTGGGTGGGAGTGAGTGACATCGAGTTGGCCACACCCATCCAGGTTTTGTGGCTCCCGGTGTTTTCTTTTCTGTGGGAAACGGGTCCAAATGGCTCTTTGAGTGTTTAAGGTTGCAGACCCCTGGATTAGACACACAAGGAGTTTGTCTCCAGTGTAATATAGTATTGCCTGTCCTATTTTTGTAACTTGAATATAATTTGCAAAAAGATATCCCAACAGTTTTTCCACATCTCCCACCTTCATTTTATATATCACTTAATAAATAGAAAGAACTGCACATAACAGCATGAACAAATTTAAAAATCTGCATAAATTAGTGGAAGAATATACATCTTGAAAGGTATGAGAATCTTAATATCTAAAAACTCTTCACACCAACATTATCCCACATTTTTCCAAGGAAGCAATAGAATTAATTATTGGTTACTCATGGGTGCCAATCAATTTCAAGTATTGTTAAATGAAACTTTTTTTCACTTTTCAATCAGGGTTTAGGTTCAATTTTGCACATTTCCTAAAATAATTTTTGACAAGAAAATAATGTGGGAACTCAAGTCTTATTGATTCATCCTATCTTCTCTGGAATACACAGATGTATTTTGGAAAATCCACTGGAGAAGTTCGGTTCTCAGAATTTTTTAGAGATTCCATTATTTCAGTTGTAAATTGAAGAAGGGATGCTGAGACATTGTTTATTTTTTCCAAGAGATATGTTTAGGGATCTTGGAAGTATGAACTGATTTGGAGTTAAATTATCATTAGTCTAACAGTCAATTCTATTACTTTTTATCTAATTTAATTACTGAATAAGCTAAATTAGTACATGGAAATAGTAATGGATTTTATGAGACTAAAAAAGCTATTCAACATGGATTAAGGTTAAGGACCTTGCAACAGTTGGTTGTCCATAACAATAAAGCTCTATCAGTTATAGATAAAATGCATTCTCCCTGAAGGATCAGATTCAGAGTCTGATAATTTTCATGATTCATTTTTGTCTCTTAGAAAACAAATAGCCTCTGTAAGCTATAGCATTTTTTTCCCAGCTAAAAACATCTAATCTATGACATATACATGCAAACATCCTAGGACAGATTGTAGACTGGCTTCAGCTAATGTTTTAATACATTCTCATTTGGACTACACATGGCCTTTGGAAGTGCATTAGCAATATCGTATTATTAAAAATATGGTTGAGACTACTAAATAGAATTGAAAAATATGAATATGCTGTACCGGTACTTCAATAGCTCCCATTCCATTTTGGAACCAATTTAACATCCTTCTTTTTCTCATTTTTGGCCTTCATCTCTAGTACAGAGTACCAAAAGATTACTTCTCTGTAGAAATGAATACTAGACCTTGAGTTTTTCTTTAGAAGCCCCACTGAGTGGCATTGGGTACAGCAATTGATATTGTAAGTGGTGGTGCTCACATAGTAAATACTTTCCCAGAAATTTATCTGGTACCCCCATCATTATCACTTTGAAGTTAGTCAAAGCCATTTTTATTTTCTTGGCCATTTCTTGGATTTTATTGCTGTTATTGCTCTATGCAACTTTGATTTTATTGCACTTATTTAAGTTAAATGCTCTTTTACTAAATAATTTTGTATTATTATTATTGTGTCATCGTACCGGCATCACCATCTTTGTTACTACATTGAACTTAATCTCCAGTTTCTTAGAATCCTCAAACGGGGAATCCCAAGTGGGCATTTCATGCTCTTCAGAGGCCTCCTGCTGTGCTAATAGACCAGACTGAGAAATCTTACCATTTGTTTGTTCATCTGTAGGAACAATACAGATTTATATTAAAACACACAGAAATTTTCATACAAAAATAAGGAAAATTTTATATTCAGGAATGCTGTACAAATAAATATAAAGAACCTGGTTATAAATTATACATTTAAACAACACTGCTTAATCTGGCTGTTTTAATTTTAGAGAAAATTCAGTGGGAGATACGCTCCAAATTCTTGCAGTGGTTTTCTAGTGAAACTCATGCCCGTGACTGCTCTTTGCATTCGTAAATGCAGAACAGAGAAAAAAAGCCTCTTGATTTTTACCTACCCCCGAAAAAGCCATGTTAAGTCATAACTGGGGGATGTTATTTAGTTTTTTAATTATTTGTATGGTAGCCCTTCTTAAAACACAACTCTGTGTGGCTCATAACAACAATAAACAAACCTGAACTATAAAAACTGTAAAGCATAAAACCATAACATTATTTGCATTGAGCTACTAAAGCTTTAAAATTTGAGTTTCATATCCAAACTTTATTACACCTAACTTATCTGATTTTAGTGAAAGACAGAAATACAAGCTATAACTAGCATTGATTCATGTTTCATCTCTATTCGGTATCCTGAAGTAGACTACGCAACTAGAGCAATATCATATACACAGACATTTAAGTGTAAAAATAAGCCTTCTGTCAAGTGTCTTCACATAGCATTTATTAGGTTCCCTGGACTCTACTGTGCTTTATCTTCTGCAGGAAGAATAGACGTGTTTTTTTTTTTAATTCAAATTTGCATCTTATGTAAACTATCCTTTGCAGAACATCAAATGATGATGATTATCCCAAACAGAGCAAGCATTTTAGGCTAGAACAAAAACAATAAAATTCTAAATGTTTTATCATTAAAACCATGTAATTTATTATAACTATTGTGTACTATTCAAAGGGAAGTTTGATATATCTAGTGTCACTGTATCGTGCTCTCACCAAATGATTGAATGGTGATTTGATATCCCATTCACACATTATCTTCTCATATTCCCAGCATTCTGGCCAATGAAGGGTACTTTCAGTTATATTTAGCAATATCTAGATGACCTCATCCCTGTTTGTTTCTGTAAAGTTAACAGTGAATCTCTGAGATGATAGATTATTCAAAAGAAGCCATATCTTTACCACATTCGATCACACCTCCTCCAATATTAAACAAATGTCACAAAGCCTGTATAATAAATATCACAAAACCCTTGTCACCTTTAAAACCCTTCATGGCTTGAGACCAGGTTATCTGAGGGACCGTCTCTTGCAGTCACATCCATCCGACCCATTGGAGTGGGGAGGCAAGGAATGTTGCAGGTCTCATCCCCTAAGGAGATACATCTGGCAGGAGCAGAAGGGTCTTCTCTTTCCCTTGGAACATCCTATCTCCAGAAATTAGACTGGCCCCCACTTTGAAAATCTTTCAGAAGGCCCTTAAGACGTGGTTCTGCCAGCAGGCCCAGAGCGGGATGGAGCCCATTAAATGGCTGGTATGAGTGTGTGTTGTCACAGGAGTGGGGGGGGCTATTGTTTTATTATTTTTATTTCTTTTATGTTGTGTTTTTATTTTCTGTAAGCAGCCTTGAATCACTGTGACCAAGTAGATGGCAATATAACATTTCCAAATAAATAAATATACTTTACTACTTGTATAATAATGTAGAGGTCCATGCTAGAACTACTTTTTTTTTCAAGAGAACAAATGGATACATGTTGCAACTTCCCACTGTAAACATATACACAACATACTGTGTGCCGAAAACAGTCACTAACCCAAATTTCTAGAAGCAATTTAATGGCATACTGAAACCATAATTCAATATAAGTTCTTTAGTAATTGGAAAAACTGCATTTATACCATAAGAATGCAAATATACATTTTATTCATTACATTGCAAATACTTAAATAATTATAAATCTATATAATTAAATTAAGTACAGATATTCCTCAAGTTACAAATGTAATGGAGCCTTCCCATTCCATTCATAACCTGAGGATTCGTGAGTGTGAAAATCAATCCCTTCTTTCGCCCACACATTCGCTAATCAAATGCGAGGTTCGTTAAGTGCACATGAAGTATTTCAGGGTGGGGAAGGCCATGAGGGGCCTACCAATGAAACAGGCCCACCTGCCTAAGACAACCCAAGGCCTCCCCAACCCACTGAAATGGCCCAAATTGCTTTCCCCACCACCACCACCACCTCAACCTGCTGTGCTGGGTCACTTACCTTGTGAAGATCTAGCAAGCAGTCTCCTCTTCAGTGTCGTGCGCCCCTCCAATGCTCCGTTTGGCTCTCCACGGACCACTCCTGGCCAGTTGCAGGCCAAAATGAAGCTTCCCGGGGCCGGATCTGGATCCAGCCCCTGGAGGCTCCATTTCGGCCTGCAACCGGCTGGGGGAGGTCCACAGAGGGCTGAACAGGACTTCTGAGAGTTGGATCCGCCCCTGAGAAGCTCCATTTCGGCCAGCAAGGTGCCGGCCAAGGCCTCTGGATGGCCAAATGGGGCTTCTGAGAGGCGGATCTGCCCCTGAGCAGCTCCATTTCTTTTCTTTTCTTTTTTTTTTAATTGAAAAAGTTTTTCAAATACAGATTTTTCCCCCTTTTTTTCCCCCTCCTCCCTAACCCCCCCCTCCCCCTCCCCTCCCCCCCATGGCTTCTCCAAAATAAAATCCAAATTGATATCAGATTATATAATACTTTACCATCCTTTTACACCACCCCCCATATGCTAACCATTTCTTTCTAACATTATTATTATATCCCCCCTATACTATACATTTCAAAGCAACATTCAACTATAAAATTATATAATAAATCCTAATTTGGCATTTATTCAACTCATAATCTACCCATTTCCTCCACCCCCATACATATATCTCTTAATTCAAATCTTTTACGTATATTAATATCTGAACATAACATCCCTTTTCCTGAACTAAACAATCAGTAACCTAACCTATCTCCACTCATTTTCCTACAGGTCTACCATACATAATATTTTTAGTATCTTTGTTCTTCTGCCCACACCACAACCACTAAAAGATATTTCAATATATAAATAAAATCCTCATATGACTTTAAGTTTGTAATCCATATAGTATCTTCTATAATGTCTTTCAACTGGATTGTTAATTCCAACCACCACGTTAGGGTAACAACCAGATCTTCTGCATGCCCCAATCCCATAGTTCTCTTGCCTTATAACTCAACATATACGTAATCCATTTTTTCAAAGAGTCCAAAATAGGAAGTTCCAATCCGCTCAATCAGAGGCCATCTTCCACATCCCAAAAGCACCAGCACTGCAGAGATCTGTTATTCTTCTCAAAATAGTATGTCAGTAATTTGCCTCAATTATATTTTCATGTATCAGCCTTCTATAAATCCCGCTTATTATATTTAATCGTCTCTTAAGTAACTGGCATTAGTCTGTTGGCTAATAAAAAAGAAAAAAATTTTTTTGTTTAGTTTAAAATTTTTTTAGTTTTGTAGAACCTGCTTCTTCTTTTCTTAACTTGTTGTGGTTTAGATCTCCATCCTGGTTGCCTTTCTAGGACTTATATATCAGCTGATTGAATTCCATGCTGGTCTGTAACTTGATAAGACATCAAATCAAAATCCAAAGCCGCCTCTCTTATATTTATAGGTGATCCAGCTATAGCCTCTGAAGGAGAATCCAAAAGCGGCTCATCCAAAAAGGCCTCTTTAACTTGTTGTTTTTCCATTACCTCCATCTCCATCTGCTTAGCCTGAGTTTCAGTCTCTTGTTCATTTTGCTTTTCTTTATCCCCCTCCTGTGTTCCTAACACTGATGGCATACGTGGAGATGTTGGATCCATTTTAAAAACCTTGTAGTAAAATTCTTCCGCTTTTTCAACAGTATTTAATTGATATTGTTATCCTTGATATCTCAGTATTATACCAACTGGAGCATCCCACCTAAATGGGATGTTTTGTTTCTTTAGCTCAGTCACCAAAAATCCAAAGTCCTTTCTATCTTTTAACATCTTGAATGGCAGCTCTTTATATATCCAAATCTTCCTTCCATTCATTTCTAGAGTGGAGTTAAAAGACTTTTGTACAATATCATTTCTTATTCCTTTATCAGTAAAGTAAATCACCACATCTCTAGGCAACTGCCTTTGCTTTGCCACCCAAGAATTTATTCTGTAGGCCTTATCAATCTTACAGGATACCTCTTCAGGATTAACATTTAAAATCACAGCCAGAACTTCAGCAGACATCTTTCTCAAGTCATCTCTGTTATTTTCCTGTATTCCCCTTATTCTGACCGCAAATTCCATGGATCTGTATTGCATCATTGTGACTTCATTTTCAATCCTTTGTTTTATATTATCTGCATTGTAAGTCTTGTGATCAGCTTTCTTTATTTTAGACTTTACTTCTGAGCTATTTTCTTGAATATTTATCAAATCATTTTCAATTCTTTGTATTTTATTATCCAGATTATGAATCTTATAATCAGCTTCCTTCATTTTAGACTCTATTTCTAAATTGATATCTTTATCCATCTTTATAATTATTTCTGAAAAGCTTTTCAAAGCTGTTACAATATATCGTTTCAGGTTATCATACTTTTGTTGTACCAACTCTTTAATTTCCTGTCTGAATTTTTCAAGATTCTGGTTCACAATCTCATCATGTCTTGCCATCTCCTCCAAAACAAATTCCTTTAGGTCTTTAAAGCCATTCTTCTGCATCTGCAAGCTCAAAACTTGTTCATGTGATTTGTAAATGGGGGAGCCCCCCACCAAGGCTTGGTTATCTGGCTTTGTCAGTTTTAACGCCATCCTGCCACACAAACAAACTCTTTTTAAAGAAAAAGACTTCTCTCCAAACAATATCAATATCAAGTCTCTAAGAAGGAAGAAGCATGAAGTAGGAATTTTTCTCTTCACTTCTAGCCAGCGCTATTATTTCAGATACTTTGTAACGTATTAAACTATTCAAACGGAAGGACTTTCGCTTTCATCTTTCTTCTCAAGCCTCAGCCAGTCGCCATTTTAAACTTTCTTTCTTCGCTTTTAAAATCACTCATAGGGTTGTTAGAAATACTTGCAATTTAGAGTCCCAAATCCGGATTTCATCCTGTTTGATCAGACAATCTGTTAATTTTCGTTGATTGGGTTGGTCCCATCGCCTGGCTCTGAGAAACGCAGAGTTCCCCCGAAGCCCGGAGCAGTGGCAAGCTGGATAGGGAGCCACATTCTGCTTCCTCCCCAAGAGTAGAAAAAAAACTCTGGGGAGTTCGCAGAGGGCTCTACCTGTTCTCGCTGGCTCTCTCTCACATCTCCTCAAGGAGACGGAGTTTTTCGAGCCGTCTCTCAGCTGTAGAGACGGCTCCATTTCGACCAGCAAGGTGCCAGGCAAGGCCTCTGGATGCCCGAACAGGGCTTCTGAGGGGCAAATCCACCCCTCAAAAGTTCTATTTCAGCTGGCAACTGCAGGACGAATGTTGCAGAGCCTCTGCAGTTGTTCGTAAGGGGAAACAACTGTCGTGGTGTTGCAAGATTCGTAGTTTTGGACCTTGTTCGGAAACGCTAGGGGGCACTAATCGCATAACTTCGAACATTCGCTAAGGGAATGCTCAGGGATTACTTCTAAAGGAGCCCATTTTTCTGGAAGATTTGTGCACCTATGATTTCCCCTTACCATCTGGTAAGCTTTGTGAATCAATGTCAAAGATGAGCCAATCTCTTTCTCCTTCTCTGCATTCAATACGGAGAACATCGTTAAGGGCACCAATAAGTTCCATCAAATTTAAGAATCCCAGCTTTCTTACTGCCATTTTTTCATGAAAATACTCCTAAATAAAACAAAAAAAATCTTAGAAATCAAAATAGAAATCCATGGCTAAATTTGCAAGAATGGTTAAATGAGAAACTTAGCTAACATTATAAAATGAATTTGCAAACCAGGACCTAAAGTGACATCTGAATAAGAAACCTACTTTGTTATTACTATTGCTACATCATTTCCACATAAAAATACACAACATAAAGGAAGAAGTATATGAAACCAAGAATTATGAGGCTCAGTGTCTCTGCACCTGGCATTATCTGCATGTACACTATCAAGAGATGGTATGTATTAACTGTTTTTTTATACTAGAAATCCATGCAGTGGGGTTAAACATTGCACTTCTTTAGTCTAGAGTATACTATTTGTTCCAACAGTTGTTTATGTATAGAGTGAGAGAAAGAGAACACTTTCAAGTGGAAAAGGCAGTAAAAACAAGTAAATCTGAATAAACAATCACTACCTCAAATTCTCCAGGTAACTTGGAAGCATGGAGGCCATTTGGGTGCTGGGCTACAATCTTAAAAAGAAATCGCAGAGTGATTGTTAAGCTTATTTACAACTTTGGCCCAAACAGTAAAAAACGTATCTAACAAAGTTTGCTATTGTGGGGAAAAGTAGAGGATGAGAGCATTATGTATAATGCTTTGAGCTGTATAAATAAAAGTAAGATATAAATAATGATGATGATAATTTACTTGGAACAGTTTACAGCCCATAATGATACCTTTAATCCCATCAAACAACATCTCCTTGACCCAGGTGCTTAAGAAAGATTCTATAGATGGATAAAAATGCCAAATTCAGTCTAAATATCTGGCTAACTGTGCAACTTATCATAATAATACTGTTATGGGTTGTGGCATAAGTCTGCCATGGTAGTCCCAGTGGTTATTGGTACTGGGGCTATACCAAAAAAAATCTTAGAAAATTAATGCATTGACAAAATTTCTGTCAATTACAAAATGCCACCCTGCTTCAATCCACACATAAACTAACCTGATATATGGCAATATCCTAGGTTCTTGGGAAGAATTGGATGCATATGAAGGGCAATACAAGTTAAGGAACTGGCAGTTGTGATTTCACATTGTTGTATATATTATATTGATTATAACAATATTGATATGTTATCTAAATATTTACAAAATATTTCAATACCAGTACTCTTTATTCTCAAACGAAACTTCTATACTTTGACCACAGCAATATGACATTTGTCTACTCTGTGTTTTTGCAAATATCATTTTTATTACTTTGATTGAAATATAAACAAGAAAACTAGGTAGTTTTGCACTAATCTTGATATTCTTTGAATCCTAATTTCAGTTGGAGGTAAATGCAAACCAAATTATAGTTCCTAAGAATAAAGGAAGGAGAGGGAAATCTCAGCTTCCTGGTAGTACAAATAATATTGCAAATCCTGATGCACTTTCACCAGGCTTAAAAATTGGGAAGGGCATTCTTGTGTTCAAAATGCTCTATAGAAATTTCCAGAACTCATATATGATTTCTATGTAAAAGATATGTGAGATCCAAAGAGCAAATGTAAGAGCTATCCTAGACAATGAAACTGAACCAAGACTTGCTTAAAAAAGCTAAACAAAATAAACCAATGTATGAAATATATATCCAAAAAGATATCTGTTAAAAGTTATATCTTAAAAGGGCTATTTACTGATAGTAAGGAAATTTCAATTTAGTTAAAAAATACATCAGAGAATTACATATAACGAAAAATATTAAAAATTTTATAGATGATTTAAAAAATAATAGTTTTTTTTAAAAAATGTTGGCTTTTGTTAAACAAAGATTTGAGGAAATTCACATTAATTATGAGAATTTCCAAACAAATATTGTTTGTATCCCAATCAATACTATTGTATGTAGGAATTCAATATCCTTTCAGTGATAGGTAGGAAGTGAAGGCAGAGAAATATGTGTGGGTTTCTTTCCCCACCCAGGTAGTTTTGGTAGGTCCACAAATGTTTATGCAAAAGCTGGTGGGTAGCAATGTTAATTTTTTTCCCCACTAAGTTCAAAGCATTTCACTGAATGGATTTCAGTGGAATTCATGGATTTCAAATTCAATGGATTTCAAAGCATTTCACTGAATGGATCCTACCTATGTTCTCTGGGTTGTTATCCTCAAAATATAAACTACAGCCAAACAGAATACAGTACTTACCGTTTTAATTTTTTCTTTAAGTTCTGAGCTGACTATTCCTCCAGGTCCTCTTTGTGACAGGGCAATCTTAATTTCTTTCTTGAGCTTTGAGGCGAAAAAATGAGTTATCCAGGGTGAAAGGAAGTACAAATAAATATACTTATGCACTAATCTAAAATCGAAGTAAATGCTAGAACTGGATTTAAAATCTTCCCATCATGCTACTGCATTTAGCATTGTGGCTAGCCAGAGGATTCCGAGAGAGGATTCCAAGAGATCAAAAGCAGAACAGAAAAGAAACGAATATCTTCCCCAATTGTCAGCAGCAGTCAAGAAACATGGAAGTCTCATTCAATGCTAAACATTCATCATTAAGTAACAAGATGTTTTCTGTTTAAAGTTAATGTAGTGTTTCTTGGTTCCTAACATTTTCATTGATGGCAAAGAATCTTATATTCAAAAGTAAATCAAGAGAAAACCCGTCTGATAATTTCCCAGGACTCTATATAACAGAAATCAAATATTTAGAAGCAGACCCCTGAGAGGAATTTTTAATTAAGAGACTTGGCTAAGAAATACCTGTTGTAAATTAAAGATTTGGATCTTTGTTAAAATTTAGATGCTTTCTTTACAAAGAAAGTTAAATAGTTATATAAATCAGTAACTAGTTAATTAGTAATTAATAGCATTTGTTGGCTGAGGGAGGAACGGTAAGGTACAACTTTTGGATTGTAGTGATAAACAGGGAGAAAGGAATTTTCTTTTCAAGCATTTTAGTAGTTTTTTTTAAAACTATTTTTATGTGAGGTAATAATAGAAAAGTAAGCTCATATTATTTTTATTAATCAAATGTAGATTAGTTAGATGCATATGTAGATTAGGCTGAAGTTTCAAGAGAAGGGCTTACTCAAATGAGATTGGTATATATAAGGTAATTTTATTTCAACATCCATTTACTTTAGTATTGTCTTTCTCAAGAATTATTTTAATTTTTTATATTAAATAGTTGGATATATATTTCTCGTTTCTTTTTGTAAGATGCCCAGAATAAACTTATCATACAAAAAGGTGAACATGTTTGTAATAAAGCAGAAATAAATGTTGAAAGCTAAACTAGTAACTCCTCCTACCTTTTAGCCCAAGAATAATTAGAAAACAGAATTATTCTCTGAATATTGTGTGGCACCCCAGAACTTTGATTGCTTAAAAAGATAGGATTTAAACTTCTTATACTGTGCAAGGATGTCTGAAGATAGATACCGTATTTTCCGGCGTATAAGACGACTGGGCGTATAAAATGACCCACAACTTTTCCTGTTAAAATATAGGGTTTGGGCTATACTCGCCGTATAAGACTACCCCTCTTCCAACGCACACCAAATAAAAATTAAAAAAACATCAACTGGCTCACCCACAATGTAAAAGCAGCTGTGCTAGACCCAAAATGGCCCCTGAAACAAGCAGGAACCTCACACAGCCACAAAAAGCCCCCCCCCCAAAAAAAAACAACTTTCACATACAACTTTCTGAGATTTTGTGTCTTTGTGTAGTTAGAGTGAAACACTACAGAAACACACTAAATCTCAGAAAGCTGCACAAATATTATTTTATTTTATTTTTATTTTTATATGAAAGCTAAATTTAAAACTTCCTAAACTTTAAATGGCTAGGTCTAAAAAAGAACAACTAAAAAAAACCCCAATTAACTATTTTTTTAAAAGATCCCAAAGGGGAAAAAAACTTACCCAATAGAACAGGGGTCTCCAACCTTGGCAACTTTAAGACTTGTAGACTTCAACTTCCAGAATTCCTCAGCCAGCTTTGTTTTGCTGGCTGAGGAATTCTGGGAGTTGAAGTCCACAACTCCCTGCCTGCTTGATTGCAGGCAGGGAGTTGCTTGCTGATGGAATGGATTCAGGCAAGCGAAGCAAGGCAAGCAGCTAAGGCAGTGGTTGTGGTGACCCCCAACGATAAAGTTATTCCTAAAACCATCAAAAATATGTGTTTTCCGATGGTCTTAGCCCAGGGTCCCCAACCTTTTGGACCTCAGGGACCACCAACTTCATAATTTTAAATTTCACGGACCACTAATATGAATCCAGTGCGCCGCTTGCTGAAGCACCTGGACTCCCAGTACGGGATGGGGTCCTTCAGGCACTCTCCCTCCTCTCTGTCTTTCTCTCTGTCTCCCACTCTTTCTCTCTCATTCTCTTTTTCTCTCTCTCATTTTCGCTTTCTCCCTCTCTCTCCCTTTCTTTCTCTCCCACTCTTTCTCATTCTCTTTCTCTCCCCCCTCTCTCCCCCACTTTCTCTTTCTCTCCCCCTTTCTCATTCTTTCTTTCCCCCACTCTTTCTCTTCCCCTCTCTCATTCTTTCTCCCCCCTTTCTCATTCTTTTTCTCTCTGACTTTCTCTTTCTCCCCCCTTCTTTCTCCCACTCTCTTTCTCTTTCTCTCTCCCCCCTCTCTCATTCTTTCTCTGTCCCCCTTTCTCTGTCCCCTTCTCTCCCCCTTTCTTTCTCTCTCCCACTCTCTCTCATTCTCTCTTTTCTCTCTCTCTCCCCACTCTCTTTCTGATTCTCTCATTCTGATTCATTTTGTCTCTCTCTCTCTCATTCTGATTCTTTGATTCTCTTTCATTCTGTCTCTTTCTGTCTCTCATTCTCTCATTCTCTCTGATTCTGTCTTTCTCTCATTCTCTTTCATTCTGTCTTTCTCTTTCATTCTTTGTCTCTTTCTCTCTCTGTCTCATTCTGATTCTCTCTCTCTCATTCTATCTTTCATTCTTTGTCTCTTTCTCTCTGTGTCTCATTCTGATTCTCTCTCTTTCTCTCTCATTCTCTCTCTCTCTCATCTCATGGGCCAGCCAGTGTCTTGGGGCTGAGAGGAAGTCAAGCATCTCCTTGAGAGACTGAGGGCCGGAAAAAGTGTGGGAGCGAAGCACTACTTGAACTTGTGCGGCATGAGCATTCGCCTTGGTATATTTGCGCCAGCCGATGGCCAAGGCAGCCCTCATCTCTCTGCTGAAAGTGCAGCATCAGGATTCTGCCTTGGTATATTTGTGGCGCAAGGCAGCCTTCGTTTCCTGCTGCTTGGGACTCAGAGAGGTAAATGGTGACTGGTCCGGGGAGCAGCTGGATTTTGCTCTCCATTGCAGATGCCAGATCAGCCCCCTGCAAGATCTCATCTTTCGAGGAACGCTCCCTGAAGTGGCACTGGAAACTTTGGTCGGGCTCCTCGAGAGACGAGAGCTTGCAGGGAGCCGATCTGGCATCCACAATGGAGAGCAAAATCCGACTGCTCCCCGGACCAGTGACCATTTACCGCTCCGAGTCCCAAGCAGCAGGAAACGAAGGCTGCCTTGCACCGCAAATATACCAAGGTGGAATCCTGATGCCATTCTTACAGTGGAGAGAAGAAGCCGGATTTTTCTCTCCATTGCAGACACCAGATCGCCCCCCTGCAAGCTCTCCACTCTCAAGGAGCCCAACCAAAGTTTCCAGCCCCGCTTCAGGGAGCGCTCCTCGAGAGACGAGAGCTTGCAGGGGGCCGATCTGGCATCCAGATTAGAGAGCAAAATCCAGCTGCTCTCCGGATCAGACGCCATTTACCACTCTGAGTCCCAGGCAGCAGGAGAGGAGGGCTGCCTTGCGCCACTGGCTGGCACAAATATACCAAGGCGGAATGCTGTTGCCGTACAAATGAAACTAGTGCTTCACTCCCACAGCTTCCAGCCATCGCAAACGCCGCTTCTTCCTGCTTCTGCCGCCCTCTCCCCCACCGCCACAACAGCACCATTCATTCCGGATGGCGAGGGCTGCACTCGTTTTTCTGTATTGCACCACCTGCAAAAATGCAAAAATACAAAAATTTCTCCACGGACCACCGGTTGGTGACCACTGTCTTAGGCGACCTCTGTCTTAGGCGACCTCTGTGAAAGGATTGTTTGACCCCCAACCACTGAGCTAAGGTAAGCAAGCTGGAGGGGAAGTTTTTCCCTTCTCCATAGTTCTGGCGATCCCAGCTGAGTTGTCTGATTAGCAGATCGTCAGAGGTTGGATCGCCAGAGCCATTTAAGGCTCGTCAGAGCCTTTCGGGCTGGTCTGCCTGGTTACAGCAGAACAACACCCGGCGTATAAGACGACCCCCGACTTTTGAGAAGATTTTCATGTGTTAAAAAGTTGTCTTATACGCCAGAAAATACAGTAATCCAATGTCCATAAGGATTCTCATATTACCTTACATTAGCTATTTAATCTTCACAGATTAAATGTACTTTATAACTTCCAGAACCCCATGGATGAAGGTGAATGATGCTAAAGCTGTAATTCAGCATCAGAAACAGCACCACAGCTTTTCCACTACTGATACCAATTTGAAGTGTTAACTTTTTCTTGTCAATGGTCATATATCTTCAAAGATAACATGCTGGCAGAACTTAAGCCAGCAGTACATGCAGCAAGGTCCCAAATATCTGGAAATACCCACTAAGACCATTTAAAATATTTTTTTCCCCTAATGATAGGGATTGGAGTTTAGGGGAAGGGATTCTTCACTGAATCAATTTTTCGGCCAAAGTGATGTTTTCACAATTTTTAAATGGCCAATTCAAATAAAACATAAGAGATACTAATATATAGGAATGAATGGATAAATATTTCTTATATTAATTGCATTAATCCGCTTGATTTATGGAAGATGAACAATAGCAATAGCACTCAGACTTATATAACCACTTCACAGTGCTTTACAGCCCTAAGCGTTTAGAGTCAGCCTATTGCCCCCAACAATCTGGGTCCTCATTTTACCAACCTCGGAAGGATGAAAGGCTGAGTCGACCTTGAGCCTAGTGAGATTTGATCTGCCAAATTGCAGGCAACCAGTAGTCAGCAGAAGTAGCCTGCGGTACTGCATTCTAACAACTGTACCACTGAGGCTCATATTATATTATAAATCAAGAGTGGAACTTGTTCATTTGAATTATAGCTGCATTGGAAAGTTATATATATGTGGGTATGTGTAGAATATTATTTTGGCTGAGAGTAATATTTAAAATTGATATCAGAGTCAGTTTCTGATGTTAGCTGCATAAAATGAAAAGGTATTCCATGCCAGAGAATTTCTATGATCTAAATGCATCCTTCATTTCAGTCATCTCTAGGGTATAATACATTTACTTCTTACTTGTCCTATCCTCACCTCAGTTCTCACTTTTGGACTTTCAACTAATTTCATGTGTGTTTGCAAATCATCAGATTTCTGGTCTGTAGTTGAACACAGAACATCCATCGGCAGAACTGGAGAAGGCATCTCTGCCACAGGTTCTGGTACAGCAACAGGCAAAGTTTGCTCTGTTTCACATGACTGGACTGCCATTTTGCCTTAAGAAAGCCAGGATAAAAATGTCAGCAGTAATTACACATAACTCCATTTTCAATTTCAAGCCAGTCAATATTAAAGTTCTAAGCAGCAAAAATTTCAATATTTCACCAGAAGAGCAGTTGGGACAATGAACATATGCAGATTCACGTCTGTATCAATATATATAACCTGTAATGATATGCATAAATCTAACCAACCAACCTCCCAACAAAGACTATTGTAATAGATATAGCTTTCTTTGTCTTAACCTCAGTAAATTAATCTTCCTACTATGAATCTAGCCAGCTAATGTAAGCTTCAACCTAAAGAAGCACTGAGCAGTTCTACTATTACTATTTCTCCTCCAGGTACAGCCAAAAGTGCTTGTATTTATCATCTCAAAGACA
This sequence comes from Arizona elegans, assembly GCA_022577455.1. Lineage (NCBI taxonomy): Eukaryota > Metazoa > Chordata > Lepidosauria > Squamata > Colubridae > Arizona > Arizona elegans. Next base: position 102,105,690 of record JAKOOJ010000002.1, on the reverse strand, counting down.
GTACATGCTCTCAGAAGGTAAAACACCACCACAGCTTCAATTACTACAGTATATATTTTCAAGCAATTCTCAAAGTCTTTGTAAGCAAAGTGAGATAAATATATTCCAGTTGAATAAAAACATTCACATTTCAGTTGAATATAAACAAACACTGTCTTACACTCTGACATTTCTGGTTGCTTCGTAAGAGGGTGTTCTTTTAACGTCAACAGAGAGCCTGCTCTTGTTTGCACAATTTGAATAATATCCGAAGCTGCATTCAGCACTTCAAACATGGAGAAGAATCCATAACGCACGAATTCAAATTTGCGTCCAAAGTGTTGGGCAAAGGCTTTGTCAAAATCTGAGAGCAAAACTGGGGAAAATCTGAGCATTTCCTTCAGCTCACTTTTTATAACAGGGGGCAGAATAGGAGGACCTCCCCCATGCCGAGGCAAATTTAGAGAATGTTGGTGGTGCAAAGGCACTTGAGAGCAAAAGGTGGAAGGCAAAGAGAAATTCAGGTTATGTTTGGAATGTTGTGGCTTAGATCTGCTTTTTTGTCTGGCAACCAAGCTTGCAATCCTTTTGGTAGATTCATCAGCAATAGCTGAAAGACAGGAAAAAAATGTTTATTATCACAGTACTAATTCCTACAGTTTGCATTCTGCAGGCACAGATATTTTTCTAATTGTTACAGGTCATAATCTCCCACTCTTAAGTCTAGCATTATTGAACTTTTTAAAACAAACACTCCCACAGCTTTCTACTGTGTTTCATTTGCAATTTTCTCTCCCACCTTTTCAGGCTTTTGACCTTTACAATTCATGTTTCAGATTTTGGACTGCTCTGAAAGCCCTTATTAGCTGAAGATAAAATCATGATTTTAAAAAAGTGTAAAGGAAAATACAAACTATTTTCAATCTACTAGATGCACAACATAGTTTGGTAAGAACCCTGCTTGTTTGCTGGTCATAATGACCAAGGCTTGCAAGATATCACAAGTTTAAAAGACTGTACATATTTAAAAATATCCACATACTTTTTAAACATTACTTTTCCATCAAACCCACCTTTGAGAATAACAGTACCATCTCCTTTTGGAGATATGTTAACAGTATCAGGCATGTCCTTCACTAGTTCCATAACAGAATGGTAACCCAACATACGCAGTGGAAGCATTTTTCCTATCATAATCTTGTATTCTTGTTCTAATTGGTAAGGGGTAAGACCTTCCTTGATAGGTGTCAACAGTGACCGTACTTCTTTCTTCAGTGAGTTCATTCGCTGTTCTTGATCTGTCATGTTTACACTGACAAAATGAAAAAGACAAAAAATAGTATTTCCTATGATAGCAGAACCAAAAATGCCATAGAACTTTACTTGTGGTCAAGAAGCAATAGAAGAACACAAATACAGACAGCCTTAATTTAACAAACACTCATTCAGCAACTATTCAAAGTTACAAATGGAGCTAAACGAATGGTATTTAGAACTGGTCCTTGAAATACAGTCTGCCCTGCATTCACATGAAATGATCTGTGTGCTTGGCAACCAGCTCACATGATAATTGCAGCATCCCAAAATCACTGACAACTTCCATTCTTCTCTGCTGACTTTCCACAAGCAAAGTCAACAGAGAAGTCAGCAAGGATGGTCACAGGTCACCCAGTAAAGTCACACCCAGCCCTTCCATTCTCACAACAACTAACTGCACACCTGCCCATAGCTGGTAACAGCTCTGTTGCTAGTCTGCTTGCAAGCTGCCTCGAACTCACCTAATAATCCATTTTCTTCACTTAACAATGGGAACAAGAAGTGCCAGGATTGCCATCAATAAGTTATAACCATATTGCTTAGCAACGGAAATTCTCATCCCAATTACCATTGTTAACCAAGAACTATCTATACCTGTGATGGCAAACCTATGGCACACGTGCCACAAGAGGCTCACAAAGCCCTCTCTGCGGGCACACCAGCCGTCACCCGTCCAGCTCCACCATGCATGTGCGTGTGCCTCCCACTGGCCAGTTGGTCTTCAGGTCTCTGCCGTGCATCCACGGGGGGCGGGTCGCATGTGGGGGACACATGCACATATGCGTGGGGGGGTGGGCCAAATGCAGGGGGGTGCAGGCACTCCCACACCCAGTTTTGGCTTCCAGATTGATGCAGGCTTTCAAGGCCCAAAACAGGCACGGGGAACCTCGCGCAGCCCCGTGCCCCGTTTTGACTTCCAGGTTGGTGCAGGCGGCTTTCCAGGCCTAAAACAGGGCGCAGGGATCTCCTGCACCAACCTGGAAGCCAAAATGGGGTGCAGAGGCTTCCCAGTGCCCCATTTTGGGCCTTGAAAGCCTCCTGCATCAACCTGGAAGCCAAAACAGGGCACAGAGGAGCTGGGTGCATGCACAAAAGGGCGCTCGCATTGCATTTTGGGGGTTCAGGCACACACGTGTGCATTTGTGCATCCACACGCTTTAGGCACTCAGCACCAAAAATGTTAACCATCACTGATCTATAATAATAAGCAGTAGCTCCTATAAGCCACTATTACAGCTTGTAATAGTGGAACTATAATAGAGGAACGCCAGAAGATAGTAACACCTTTTTGATAGTAATCAAAAAGATTTGAAGCCCACCTCAACTCTAAAGTCTGATTTTGAAAAAATCCAAATTTCCTTCAAATAATTCCTTTTATTTTTTCAGCACTACAAGTTCAATCCAACTATAGTTCAGAAATTGTAGTTCTCTCCTTCTGATATATTCAATACTTGTATTGAATATTCCCGTTAAAAGTCTATACATACATACATACTCTATTACTCTACTACCATAGTATGCTATGCTATAAAACATGACTGATTTGCCGTTGGGAGGGAGGGTTGGTTAGTATAGAAGAGGGGTTTCAAACTCACGTGACGTATCCCAACTTTTTTCCCCTTCGCTAAACCGGATGTGGGCTTGGCCAACGTGTGATGCATCCAGCCCAAGGCCCGCGAGTTTGACAGCCCTGGTGTAGAGGAAAGGCAATATTGAATGAAAAAAACATATTTACATCATTTGTAAGCACAGCAGTCTATGAGCAGACCACAGAGGGAAGAAAAGGTTTTCTACAAAATTCCATGTGAATATATTAATTACCATTTAACAATAGAAGAGAATGTATATGGTTCAGGATTAAATTGTTAAGTCTTTTTTTTTTATTGCAAAAGTTTTACAATTACATTTTCACCCCTTTCCCCACCCCCCTCAACCCACCCCAAACCTCCCAACCTCATCCTCCCTAACCCTCCCTAACCCTCCCCTCCCCCCCGACTTCCACACAATATACTCAGATCAAGAAAAAAAAAAACCCTTTGTATAAAACTTGAACCCCTCCCTCCCCCTTGTAGTTTTTCATCTTCATTACATTAAAATATTTCTATCTTAATATAACATTTTCAAATAAAGGCTATTTGATACTTCCTGGTAATTGTTAAGTCTTTAATGCTCTCTGAGCTTGGCTGTTTGTTTGTAGACATTACCTTGTTGGGTAATGAAAATGTCTGTAAGCACAACCAAGCTCAGAGAGCACCAAGAACTCGAAATTATTTATTAAAACAATGCAACAAATTTATTAAGAGTCTACAGCTGTAGATCACTCAGTAACCTTAAACTGAACATACATATGTGAGCCACCATTAATGACTCACTTGTTTGTGAGATTGGCAGCTATATTAATTAGACAAATACAATTTAAAAAAACCCAGAAATTACAAAATACAAGGAAAAGAAATCCTAAATAAAATCTGATTAAACTGTCTGCATTAGGTTCATTCATTCTGTACTATGATTTCTATAGCTGTATTTGTAACATTTTTATATTTATGTGTATAATGTTTATGAAAGAAATCCTGTGCATCAGATTTTTAACTGATTCATCTTCTACTCCCTCTTGCTTAGGATAGACAAGAGAGTTTTTTTAAAAATAACCTCTTCAGGTTCAGATCACCCCATTCTGCACTTGTTTAATTCTGGCCAAAAATACAAGAGAATGTCCCCATGCGGCCATGTTTACATCACATTTACTAATTTTCTGGCTTTGCACAATCAGCTGCGCTAAAAACTGTGGAATGAATTCATATGATAAAACTAACCTAATATTTAGGCGACTATAATTGAGTTTCTTCACTGAGGTGGGGGAATTCGTAACAGGCTGCGAGTGGGATCTACAAAACTGAACTCTCCCCTCCCCCCCCCATCTCGAAAGCCTCTTGTTTTATGCAATCCTGCATTGTATCTGAGAGCAAGTCCATTTGAAGTCAATGGCGTTTGTTTTCGAGGAGGACTTTTCGAATTGTACCGTTGTAACCAAGACTTCCCGCAAAGAAGCCAGTTCTACACTTGGGAGGTTGGTCTGTAGTCTGTGGTCTGTGGGTGTGTCTGGCTGCGGGGATATTTAGCCAAGCCAGCTTCCATTTACAAATTTCGTTTGCTTGGGTTTTCTCAAGGTCCAGCACTTCCAACCCTCCACTCCCAACAGTCTTCCCACCTGGTCCCGTAGCGACACCTTGGTTTTAAGAGTCTGAAAGACCTCCACAACCAACACCCTGGCTCGCTCCGAAGGCCCTCGCTCCTTCAGGCTTCGACTTGATTCCAAAGCCAGCTGCGCAGGCTCAGTTCAGGAGCACGCGCGGGATCTTCACGCTGCCGCACGTTCGCTCAGCTTCCCTTCTGAAGTTGAAGGGAGCAGCTTCTCCCTTCTATATTTTTTTTAAACCAGAGAGTTCCGCTCTGTAAAAACCCAGTCATGGACACCAGGGAGGGGAGGGGTCGCGTGCGCATTTGGCTCAGCTGTTAAAGGCTCGCACTGGCGGCTGGGGCTTCCGGACGCGGTTTCGGATTTTGGAACCTTCGCCGTCGGGCGCTTGGAAGGAAGGAAGGAAGGAAGGAAGGAAGGAAGGAAGGAAGGAAGGAAGGAAGGAAGGGGAGGAGGGAAGGAAGGAAGAAAGGGGGAGGAGGGAAGGAAGGAAGAAAGCTCCGATGTTGTCCTGGGATCTGTTGGAGCCACTCTCCTACTTTAGGACTCACAGCTTCGAGTGCTCCTACCACGACTTTGGCCTTTACTTTCTACATCCTCTCTAGTTCTTCCTTCAGGCCCTGATAGTTATTACTGCTGTTGTCTTCTGGTCCTTGTGTTCTACCAAATGTCTGCTTGAATGGTCAGGAACTGCCCTGCCTGAATCTGGAAGTCCCACAGGATCTTAGCTCTTTTATTCCTCATGACCTTCTGTGGAATCTCCCATCTGGACTTGGGAGGGCCTAGCCAAGTGATGGCTAATCTTTTCCAGACTGAGTGTCCAAAGCGCTTGTGCGCTTGTAAATGCATGCATGTGCACCCAAATCCCCAAAATGCAATGTGTGTGCAGCCCCCACACATGTGCCCCCCACACATGCGCATGTGGCCCCCGTGCATGTGCCCCCGCTCCCCGTGCATGCACTTGCAGCCCCACATGTGCCCCCACATGCACATGTGGGGCCCCCGCATCCACATGTGGGCCCACATGCGCATGCATGGCCCCCCGCATGCGTGCCCTCTGCATGCATGCCCTCCACATGCAACCCATGCATGTGCAGCAGAGACCTGAAGACCAACTGGCAGGTGCGCACGCACAGTGGAGCTGAACTGGGGTGACAGCTCGCATGCCATCAGATAGGGTACTGTGTGCCACCTTTGGCACGCGTACCATAGGTTCGCCATCACGGGTCTAGCCCATACAACACAGCTGTTCCTGTATACAATGCCTACTTCCTTGATTGTGCCTTTCAGTGCATGCTTTTTCCTGCCTGTGTTTTATATCCTTCCATTATGTGTTGGATTTTGTTTGAACCCTCTCTTGATAGACTGAACAGCAGGTCCTGTCTAGTGTGGTAGATTCCTGCTTGTATGGCTCTTGTGCTTAATGCCTGCTCTCCTGCTCCTATGTTCAATACTTCAGGTTGTCTTTTAGTTCAGTCCCTTTTAGCTACTGGAAGGATTTCCCAATGAAAATCAGCTCAACTGTCTGTTGTTAATATAATTTCTAGCATCATCACTACTTTGTTCTCTTAACAGTAGACCATATCTGAGAATCTCGCAGTGTTGGAAGTTCAGACAGCAACAAGTCTCTGCCAGTCCCAATTAGGTTGCTCATATGAGTGAATGTTCCCAGTCTTGTTCCTTTTTTTAGAAGCCATTATAGATCAGTTATCACACTCACAGGAAACAAGGCCAGCAGTATTAACACTGTCAGACAGAATAGCATTTAACAAAAAGAACCTGTAAAATAAAACAAACAAAATGTTAAAAAGTGACAGTTATTTACCAAGCACATCTAAATTATATTAAAATAACCAAAATATCTTTACAATCCCCAAGGCATGTCACAACTTTTGATCACTCCTAATATTTGGAAATTGAAAGTTGAAAATTTTGACATGCCCTACACCATGCAGGATCTTGTTTTGCCTCTACTTTATCTTCCTCCCATATCACCTTCTGCCTCAGACATTCCCCCAGCAACTAATCTTTGAGTGCCATCTTACTAATATACTCCTGCATGCTCTGGATTTTATCCAGGATAGTGGTTTTGACACCAAATCCCGCTCTTTTTCCATCTGGTGTACAGTCTGTGTACACTGTCTGTGTTGGACTTGGGGTGGAAAGCTCTGCATATTGGGAGATACTTCTAATTGGCACCTTCCAGTTCTTTTGGCCAGCTTACTATATCCACAGGGTATCTAATGACTGGCATGGCTAAATTTTGAATTTCAGAATTTCAACCCCTTCTGCCTTAGTGGCAGAGGAGTTCTGCCTGAAATCTGGTTAAAGGCCACTTATTAATGGATTCCTATACTTCTTTCCCTCTTCCATGTAGGCCAGGTTGGGTCAGTTGCTTGGTGGGATGCAAAGATTGGAAGTAGGTGATATGCAAAAGCTGTTGCGAATGTAAACAGCTCTAAAATTTCTGCTACCTAACTGTGCAGCAAAATGAAAATGTAGCAGAGCTCAACATTCCAATACACTCAACCATGTAAAGAAGCATGAAAAACACCAGCTTCATGATCAGAACAAGTGCAGCTTTCATCCCTTGGAATTTCCCAGTGTATCTACTCATTTTTCTTTTAAAATTATTATAATAGTAATAATTGATGTAATAGTCATCAAAAGAGAAAGAGCCCCACCAAAGGAGAATTCCTATGGATCTTCAATCTTATATGAAACTATTATATATATATCCTTTGCCAGACTGTAAATTAGAATATGTATGGGCAAGCCATGATATTATAATAATTCAGCTCTCAGCTACACCCTACTGTATTTGTAAATAATTCCTTAGTGCATTTAAATAGATATTCAGATTAAATTAAGCCTAGATTCATGAAATGAGTACCAGTTTAATTGTTTACTACATTAAAAAAAATCAAACAAAGTATTTGAGGGGGTTAAAAAGTAAATTGTTTGTGCTTATGCTTACAATAGCCTAGTGCCAAACTGTCTCAGGAATTCTGGGAGTTGAAGTCCACAGGTTGTAAAAGGGCCACAGTTGTCCACCCCTGGCCTAGTGGCACAGATTTCTAATTACAAAGGAATCCAAGTGAGGAAGAAAAACATGGATTATTGCCTCCTTAAATTCACTTTTTCTTCTTTCTCACATCAGCATTTCAGAATGAGTAGTACTAACAGCACTGATTTAAAAAAAAACAACTAATCTTAACACATGGACAGTGGAATCTCAATGTAATGGAAACAGCAAGAATGGATGAATTGTAGTTCTAATCCTGAACAGAAAGACTTCCCACTCAAATATTTTGCACAGGAGTGTTACTCCCAACATCCTGTCTCACTGGTCATACTGATTGGGACTTCTGGGAGTTACTATTCAGCAATTTCTAGCAGATTTTCTCACCATTGGTTTAATATATAATTGCCTGAGACACGTATTTGGTGTCAAGAACAGAGAAAACTATTAGTGTATTTATGTACACCAGGTTATCATATGTAATCCCATAATAGGGGGATTTATTTGCAAATAAAATACAAAAGACTGTACTTTAATAGTTCTTTCAAATATCAGAGTTTTAAATTACAGTAAGTATACATTGTAAAACCAGTGTATTAAAGCTATTTTAGATAACAAATTTAGCACATAGGAAGAATGAAGAAGTGACTATATTCACAGCAGCACTGGTGTGAAAACACATTTTTGGTTTTCCATCTGGACAATGGTGGGACTGTCAATTGGGACATTACAGGTAGTCCTGGACTTACAATGGTTGCTTAGCGACTTCAAAGTTATGATGGTCCTCCCCAGGGTATTCACAACTTGATTCTGAAGTTCCGGTAATGGCTGCCATCCTCACCCCATGGTCACATAATCCAGCAGCCAGTCCACCATTTGCAGTATCCAGCACTGCTGTGACTGTTTTACAATGTTTTTACTGAAAACCAGCATTTACTTCCAGTTTTTAGCAAAACTGGCCCATTGCAAACCATAGTTTAATGACCACAGTGTTTGCTTAATGACCACAGCTGCCACATTATGACTGCCATATTTGCAAAGTGACCACCACAAAAAAGATAGTAAAATTGGATCAGTCAAGTGGGGATCCATTTTACAAACATCATGAGTTAATGACTACAATGGGCAGGCTCCATTTTTGTTGTGAGTTAGGTAATTATCCAATACAGGTAATTTACCTGTATGAACATCAAGATCCATCAAATCAGGATATTTACAACAGGTAACTGCTATTATTTTCCAGGGACAAACCTTATTTACTATATCACTGGTATAGCAGTAGAAGTCCTAAAGCCATACATGAAAGAGATAATGACTGAAATGATAACTCTTGAATGGTGTTACATTCCTTTGGAGGGAAGAGTATATGCAGCCTGTGAGCAGCACTAGCACTTAGACTTATATACTGCTTTACAGTGCTTTTACAGCCCTCTCTAAGCGATTTACAGAGTCAGCATATTGCTCCCAACAATCTGGGTCCTCATTTTACCGATCTTGGAAGGCTGAGTCAACCTTGAGCCTGGTGAGATTCTAACTGCCAAATTGCAGGCAGCTGGCTGTCAGCAGAAGTAGCCTGCAGTACTGCACTTCACCGCCACCGCAAATCCATACATTCTGAAGATTACACTTAGTTCATTTCCTAAAGTATATTCTAGATTCTATATGTTATACTAGCAACACTGGCATTCATTGATTTGGGAATTGTTGTAGAAGGGGATCTAGCCAGCAGCTCTTTATAGAGAATTTTGCTTCCATATCATTCCTCATCTTATAAGATCTGGAAATCCTGCATACAAATAAGGGGAGAGAATAATTTGACCATGATTTTTCCTTACAATAGTAAGCTTGCATTCTCAGTTTGCTCCATATCATGCTGCACTGCTGCAGCCTACCTTTCCATTCTCACCATACTTTCTGAAATTCAGGACTGGTCTGATTGTCCAGTAGCTCCCTGCCTGAGAATGAAGATTCTTCTCTTGCATTGTACTTTCCCTCCCACTCTCCCTTCCCTTTGGCAACATAAATTTCTAGGCAGCACAGTCTCCCACCTTCTCATCTAGAGCTGCTTTCTACAGTTCAGACAACACAATGAGTGATGAAAAAAGGTCTCGGAGCTCTTCTAGGGAGAAGCATGGGAGAAGCAGAGATAAGTCATCTCCAGGGAACAAAAAAGAGAAGATGGCACACAGACAGAAAACCAGCAAAGAGAGGCAGCAATCCAATCAGAAGAAACTGAAAAAGGACACCAAAAGCACCCTTCAAGCAGGCAACCAAATCCATACTTCCACAGTGGTTGATGTGGATGATGTGGTGTCATTTGATGAAGAAATGGAGGTGATGGCCTTGCTTGAAAGCGAGAAGCAGGAGGAAGGTAAGGGACGAAATGGGGCACAACACCAGTAAATCATCCCCTGGACAGGTCCATCTCCTGAAGAGAGCCCAGTTTAAGAGATACTAGATCTACAATCCTTAAAGTCAACACTATCTCTTATGAGGAAAAAGGAATGAAGACAAGCAAACCAATCTGGGTTGTTAAAATCCAGGAAGCATTGGAAGACAGCAAGGAATTAAATGTCTACCTCTTGCATGTTTTCTGATCTGGTAGACATACCCTGTAAGTCATGTTTAATTAAAGACAGCAGGGTGATATAAATACATTGAATTTATCTGTCCTGTCCCTTGCAAATAGCAACCAACTCTGGGTAGTGGCAAAATGCAAAAGAACCAAATTCTGTAATATATCATGAGAATTTAACAAGGGAAGAGATCTTGTAATCACTTCCTAGTTGCTTTGCGTTTTAAGACAACATGACCAAAAGAAATAAACAAAATTGTTACAAAGTTATTAAGATGAGCATGCGCAAAGCAAACGGTTTACTGGGAAAATACAAAAGCTATCTAGAAGTGTTAATAGTTAGCCTCCCAGGGGCAAATATTAGTGCAGTATACAGCACAAGCAGAAATTCTGAACAGTAGTTTCAGTGAATGTGAAATTTAGTGTGTGTTTAAAATGGGGCATGTATGAAGGGTTCAGACTTTAAATTTGACTCAAATTCATTTGAGTCATTTGATCTGTGATATGTTTTTTCCATTGAGAAAACTTGGTGCAAAGCTTCAGGTTGGTAGATCTCCACATCTATTTTAATTTTTCTTCTATAATCTTTTTCTTAGAAACCTCAGGAAATTAGACATCAGTGAGACCTAGCTATTAGATATTCACTAGAGATTCAGAAGAAACCTAATAATTAGGTTATTGGTGTTTTCTGACTTTGGTTGTATTTCTGCAGATGTTTCAATATTAAGGTAGGTAACATCATCAGCATGTGTAAGAGTGTGGTTTGTTGGTTGTTTATCTGTCTCCATCTGTGTTACCAATCTGGGTTGGTTTTAAATGGTATGAAAATAGGATTTACCTGTATGTTAAGGGTTGATTTATTAGAAGGCCAAGCTTCCAGGAATTGCCTGCTGTCATTCCAAATTATTTAATATCAACAGGTTCCCTGCTGAAATTGTGGCTGAATTTTTTTTGTGTGCCGAATGAAGGACCTAGGTTAAGTAGATTGAGTCCTGGTAACCTGCTGTTGGTTTCTATTTTCCAAAATGAATTTGGCTTAGCAGAGCAATAAACAAGTGCTTATCTATATCAAGATTTCACTCTGAAGAATCTATAAGCAAAAAAATCTCTAAAAAAAATTCTCATACCAAACCATTTCACTGGTCCCTCTAACTCAGCTTTGTTTATGATTGGAACAGTTATAATAGTTCTTTCTTAGCACTACTGGGGATGGCAGGGTTTGAATTGGATTTCTAGTACCATAACCACAACATGGGTTCTACTGTTGCATTACAGCATTTCCTTAGATAAGGCAGTTGTGTTCTGGTTGTATTGTCAAATGATATGAAATATAGATATTTATTTTTAGAGCATGGACAAGCAACAGCCAAATAATTTGATTTACAATTTCTACAGTGTACTTGCTTTTGTCAGAACATATGAAATTGATGATTGTTGATAAAAATGGCTAAGAGGGCATCAAATGGTAGAAATGGTATATTCCTAATTTTGAGTTTGTGAAAGAGGATTCATTTGTAACTGATCAGGCTTCACCTTTGAGAAGAATAATTAAGGGGAAACCCCTTGTGAATTTTCTTTGGCTCTTTGACACAAAATTGTGCTGGTTATAGAAGGAAGAAGTGAGACTCTAGGTCTGCCTGCATGCAATCTTTATTTTTCTCATCTCTAATCTTTTCTGCTTTCCTTTTTGCTAAACTCTGATGTGCACCAAGATAAAGTTTCAGGCAAATCTTGAATGTAAGAAAGAATGAAGGAGGAGGACTTCTAAGAGTGGTATTGGCATCTAGAGACCCATTGGCTAGTTCACACTATTATGTCCATTCTTGGAACTACTATTGCATGAAGTTGCTTGTTCTTGGAAGAATTTTAGATATTTTTTTAAATAAACAACTATATGAAGAATCTCAGGATAAAGGGCTGGGCAAAACGGAAACATTATTTTCTGCTAGAATTAAGATATATTTCCATTCCATTTTTAACAGGCTCTGTTTGATATCAGTTGAGCACCACTTAGTTTCCCCTTGGTTTTTATTAGGGTTCACTCCTTGAATCTCTATCTACTTGCACATGCATACACAAACACCCCCTCAGGGCTTAAGCTTCAGAAGTTTTAGAAGTCCTTCAGGGGCTGTTAGAGTTCCTTCCAAACACAGAAGGCATATAACATAAAAACAGGGTCAGTTCCACAGCCACAGTTCTCTATAACATACAGTATTTACCAGATGAAAGCTGAATGTAAAGAACAAAAGAATCATGGTGTTTGATGGAAGCAGCCCTAGGAACTATTGATAAATAATCATTCTTTGATTTCAGATCATAAACACAAAGTGTCCAGTTTGTAATGTTACTCCAATGTTTCTATGTGCCGCTCATAACAGACATAATGATTGGTTTAATCCACTAGTTCTTTTTTATCTTTCCACTTGGTACTTCACCAAAGAGAAAAATATCCATCAGTCATATACTGCAGCAGGAAATAGGGCAGGTCTGACTTAGAAAGACCTTGAGAGACCCTGTCTGTCCTTTCAAGGTTCCTTTGTATGCTCCTCCTCCCCATTTAATCATAAACACAGATTACTTTTTTAGAGGGATGACAAATGGAACCGAGTAACAAGCAGCATTTCTTAATTTAAAACTTTTTATTTAAGACTTTTCTACTCCTTTATATCATTTTGAAGTTGTACTATTTTAACCAGACCAAGAAAAACTATAGAGTTAGAACAAACTAGGGCAGTCTAGCACTTTTTTTGCAAGTTGCCTGGGCCGCTAAAACAATGATGGCCTCCTCTCCATTCTGTTTTAAATATTTAAAAAGTATGTAAAGTCTCTTTCAAGTCAAACTTGAATCCTTATGATTAAACGGACAAGTCCATATAGTTTTTTGGTGCACACACACACAAGATTATGTATTTTCACAAATGTTACATTTTCTTGACATTTCATGTGCCAAGCTGTGTTAATCTAAAAGCACACATAAATAAAAATGCTGTGTTCTTGTACAAATCCGATATACCTAATACCGCAATGATCACCCCTGCTCCAAAATATAGTGTTTATTTTAAAAATAATAAAGTCCTTACCCTGCTGACCACAAGGACAATCCAAGTAGTTTTGCTGGCAACAATGTAATGATATTATGGGAATGACCTTGGCATATAGGAGAAAGAACCGTAGTGTAGACAACAGTCAGACAAGCAGCAGCTGAATCTGCAGAAGGAATGGGATGTGACAAAAGTCTCAGAAGGAACTCTCCCTAGTTTCCTGGACTGAAAAGGTGAGGGAAGAAGATGTACTTTCAAGCTTGCAAGATTTTGTTAATGTAGCAATACGCTAAAATTAGAGTTAGTATGTCTAGATGTGCTTCTTATCTGGACTGCCTCCCAAGGTGAACAATACATGGCAAGTAGTTTCCTTGACATTTCATGTGCCACTAAGTTCATCTTTTTAGGCAGAGAATAGCAGAATGGTGTTTGAAGAGATTGACTAGGGATCAGATAGAAGGAGTAATCTCACCTCTGCTTAAAAGACTCAGAGCTCCTTTGTGATCACACTCACTACTGATCACCTGACTTTGCCTCCTATGTAATAGGTGGGGACACATAATTGAGTTTACATACCTTGAGACTGACATTGGGGAACAAGGAGGAAATGCTAACAGTTAAGAAAGACCCAAAATATATGTTGGAAGTTTAATCTGAATTAGAATATAGAAGAGTCCCTATTTTCATCTACAGATGAAATTTGAACAGTTCTGTTTTATCTTCTTATAGTTTCCTTTATTCCCAAAATAATGTGGGTCAGCGGGTATATGTTCCATATTGATTTTTTTTAAATCTTACTTTTTCATCCAATAACAAATGCAGGTTTAAAAAAACCAGGAGAATTCTACATCTTGTATCTGTTTTTCTGCAGGCTTAAAGTCTCCAGGTTTAGGCATTTGTGAGTGGCTTCTTGTCATCCTCTCACTCCTTCTCATCATAATCACATTTCCCATTTCCATCTGGTTCTGTATGAAGGTAAGAGTATTTCTAGAGATTGAAGTTGATACATGTGAGAGACAGCAATCAGTAAAGTGCATGCATCAGACAAATTCCTTGTGTATTCAATCACACTTAGCCAATAATTATTCTATTCTATTCTATTCTATTCTATTCTATTCTATTCTATTCTATTCTATTCTATTCTATTCCTCTACTCTACTCTACTCCACTCCACTCTACTCTACTCTGTTCTTTCTCTAACTGATAAAAGAAATTGGCCATCTGTTATTTAATATCACCAAAACACTGAGAACATCCTGTAGCATCCAGAGCAAATCACATGATGCTAAAATGTCAATTTCATCACATGAATGCTATGTGAAGTGGAGTTCCTTAGGGCAGGGGTTCCCTGCGGCTCACTACTGGGCCATAGCCCATTTGGAACTGGGATGCGCGAGTGTTGAGCTGGTGCATGGGCTCGCAGCTCTACTTATGTGAATGGTGGGCCGGTGCACACGCATGCAGCTCTACTTGCACAAAAGGTGGGCCAGTTGCCCTCTCCTCCTCCACTGCCAAGTCATAAAGGCTGGGGACTGCTGCCATAAGCTGTTAAAACAGAAAAAAGTACAAGGCTGATTCCTCTCATCATTTTACATTTCCTCCACTTGGCATTGAGCAATCTATTAAAATCTTTCTGCAGCTAAATTTTTGCACGATTTGCTTCCATTTTTTTTCTTCCTCCCAAATTCTGTTACTCATCTCCAGTTTTTTATGACAGATTGTACGAGAATATGAGAGAGCTGTTTTATTCCGATTTGGTCATATTCTTCATGGAAGGCCAAAAGGGCCTGGTAAGTATACAAAGATTATTAGATTTTTGCATGACCACAAGTTAAATATAACACTACTTTCTATGACATCTATATAGACTGATCTATTGGGGTCACTGATGTTGTAAGAGAAGGTACCAGTGTCAATCTTGTTGAGAAACAATGGCACAACTAGGGTTGTGCTAAAATACATAGCGGACATCACATGAAGAAATCACCTTGCTAGTTCTCATTGTTGAATTATGTAATCAATAGGGTAGTAAATAAAATGGTATAATATTGGCAACTTCATTTGTGATACGGTAAAAACTAAAACCAATTTCATTACCATGGGGTGATCTCTATATATTTTTTCTATACTACTTGAATTGAGAGGGAGATAGTTTAAGGTAATTCATACACACCACTTTAAATACTAACAGTTTCCAAATGGATATTTGTTACACATTTATTACATATAGATTTACAGATATCTTGGAGGTATAGAACCCTATCCTTTCCTGTAAAGTGCAGAGCAATGAGATGGCAGAAAAACCTTGCCTTTTTGCTGCCATCTGTAGTCACCTGGATTTTTGCAGACAGCAAACATATTACAATAAAATTGTAAAACAAATTCTTATTGTTTCCATTAATGTTTTTGCCATCTGCTACATAAACTCTTTCCCCATTTTGTTAGAAGGGTTTGCATTCTTTATTATCGCTTTAGATTATTTTGCCAGATTTTTTGCTATGCTGGGAAGAAAAGAAAACCTTGTATCTTTCTAGATGCTATAAAAAAGTTTTGCTAACCTTTCCTTGGAATTACAGAATACATTTCTGTGGAGTTTCAGTTACTGTGATTTTAAATAACTTCTTTGTAGTTTTTCTTAATCCCCTCATTTTAAAAAAAAGTTTTCCTTTTTGGAGTTACATGTGATGGTATTATACTCCATGGTAAGTATCTTCCAGGTAGTCCTTGTTTATGAATGATAATTGGGACCAGAATTCCTGAGCTAACTGATATGCTAAATACAACAGCACTATGGTCACTTATCTCTTTTTGGCTTAATTACATATTTCACACTAAATCTGCCAATCTATGTGGTGCTACATCAGCAACAGGTAGAAATTCTGAGAATTTTTCCTAGGCATACTGATCAGCTGAAAATGCAAGAAACAAAATGAGAGGGTGTCTCAAGGACTTCAGCATGGAGTAAAAGAAATTTAGAAACTGACAAAAATATATTAAAATGTTAAGGCAAAAGATGTGATGGCCACTACTCCAATCCACCATTGTTTCTGTTCAAGATTTTTAAAACATTTCATAAACTTTCAGAAATTATTTGATAAAGATATCAGCGGGACAAAAAGATTACAGTCATTTCTGCAAACCAAACCATTCCCAGGACATGGTAAGATAGGTTACTGGAAAATCTAAGGATCATGCAAATAACCTCTGGTTAAATAAGTAAATCATGACTTATTTAACTCAGTTTTATGAATCTGCATGGCAAACATAATCTAACAAGTACTAGGTTCCCACAACACATTTGTGGGAATATGGTTGATAGTTTCTGTAGTATAAACATAGATAGCAAAACCTAGGAACCTTAACTCAAGTCAAATTGTGATAATAATAACTCCTGAACCTAATTTTTATCTTTGATTTCTTGTAAGATTTGTTATAAAATGGTTACTGGGAGATTAACTCTCCTTTTCGATCACTAGGCATGGAATCAGAAGATTAGAGCAAGCCTTTTAATTTTGGCTGCAACAACTTTTTATCCCTTTTTGGTTTTTCCATAAATGCACAAATATTTTTTAACACTTGAGAGAAAATGATTCAAATCTCCATCAGGTCACTATTACTTTTATTAAAAGGGAAGGTGTGCATGGTCACTATAAAGAAAACTGTGATAGCAACCTAAATGGCCACTATTTCTCGATATGAGTTGACCTTAATTTGTTAGTCATTTGATGTTGGGTCAGATACACACATGCACATAAATACATACATGGTTAGAATGCACCTGATGATCAGCCAATAATTTTTCTATATGTAAAGTCCCAATATGATAACTAATGCACCTGATGATCAGCCAATAATTTTTCTATATGTAAAGTCCCAATATGATAACTTGATAAAATGAGCATCAAAAAGTGGGCTCTTAATTCCTATCATGTAACTTCTATGCTGTTCTGTTTCTCCTAAAAGGCTTGTTTTTTCTCCTTCCCTGTCTGGATACTTACCACAAAATAGACATTCGTCTCAAAACTTTAGAGATTCCTTTATGTGAGGTAAGTGAGTTTAATTATAGCTTACTCATGCTTTTCTAGCTCATCTGCTGGAGAAAATCATATGGATTAATGAAGAAATGAGACAGTTGCCAAGCAGACACACTATAGAAATAAGTTACATAGATTCTCCATTAAGAAGGGTTTTCATGCTTTATAGCAAGTTACATAGATTCTCTATTGATTACACTTTTTGATGACATTTAGCAAGCCAGGATAGGGTACTGTAACCATCTTGATTTCTCAGCAGTTTTGAGTACCTTCTATCATTGTATCTTTATGGACAGACGGGGGATTAAGAATGGGTGGCATTATATTGCAGTGGTTCTCCTTCCCTAGTGGTCAGTTCCAGTCAGTGTTAACAGAGAAAGAGAGGTTGTGTCCACACCTCCTTTCTTGTTGAGTGTCCATGCTCCTGCCTCTGCTTTTTAATATATACATGAAATTGCTGGGTGATGTTTGGGTCTAATATCATCTATATGCAGGTGATACTCAATTGTACATGTCAACCTTTGCTTGTCCAGTGTCAATGTCCTAACCCAATGCCTGGATATTGTTCAGGTCTGGATGGAGAGCCTTAGCTTCAGTCCTGAGAAGACTAAATGGATGGGCCCCTGGATCTCTTTTTTTCACCTTTGGTCTTAGATGGGATGGTACTTCTCCATTTGAGACCAGTGCATAACTTGGGAACCATCATAGTCTCACAACTACCGCTCCAAGACCAGGTGGCAGCTTTGGCTAGGATGATCTTTGCACATGTCCATTTTGTGTGCTTTATTCCTAGAATGGGAAGCTCTTCAGACTGTCATTTATGTTTTGGTTGCCTCATAATGGAATGTTGCAATTTGACTGCTCTTGAAGACCACCTGAAAGCTACAGTTAGTCCAAAAATGCTACAGTGTTGGCCACACTTGATACACCCACGTGCATGAATGATTCGCAACCTGCATTGGTTGCTAGTCTGCTTCTGGGTGCAATTCAAGGTACTGATTGTCACCTGTAAGTGCTTTCATGGCATAGGACCTGGTTCTTTGAGGGACCACCTGTTTCCATGATTCTGCCTGACCAGTGAGATTCAACTCCTATCCTACAAGAGTTTGACAAATCTTTGAAAATGTGTCTAGGTTCCCTGGCCTGGAACTAGGTGGTTTGTTGAGACCATGATGAGTTTTTTGTAAGGTAATTTGTGCTTTGAGGAAAATGTTATTTTCCTCAATTATTTTCCACTGTTTTAATTGTAAAATACTCAGAGTAATATGATTCTGAATTCTAGCAAATCAATCCATTGTTGGCAGTCAAAAGTTTACAGCTGATACCTCAATTGTAAAATGAACTAATTACATAAATTTAAGAAACTTTGTCATAGTTGTGCCTTGCCACTTCTCCATACAAAAACACATGCCACACAGATGTTATTAATCTATCTTGTGAGATTCCTATAATCTTTACCAGCCCAGATACTACAATAATAACATTGCCCAATTTTTGAATGTCCTGGATTTCCAATTTCTTTCCAGTGACTGACAAAATTACTACCATACCCGTTTTTCATCTTATTACATTGAATATTGCACGTAATGCCTTCTATTTATTGTAGGTGATCACCAATGATATGGCTGTTTTAGAATTAAATACTATCTGCTACTATCGAATGGAGAATGTTACTCTGCTGATGACCACCCTCGCTAATCATTCTAATGCAGTTCAGATGCTGGTACAGACTATCACAAAGCGCTTGCTGGCACATTGGACTTTCACTGACATTCTGATGGAGAGAAAGAACATCAGCCAGGAGATAAAGGTGAGCAAAATTAGGATTTTGTGATAACACTGCATGATAGGCAAAACCATCATAAATATTAACATTGTAATCAGTGAATTGGCATTAATAAAATAATACTCCCCTGTTATTGGACAGTTTCTCTTTCTTAAAAGATATTTCAAAAGATGTGAATTTGTAAGAATTGCATTGCTAAGCTTGACCAATATGGTATACAGTATATTCAATCCAGCTTTTGTTTTCAATATGTGCCAAGCTAGATACCAAAAATAGGCTAATAATTGTGGGCTTTTACTTTGAATAATTTTTCCACCTCATTCACCTTCTTTTTTCTTTTTATGCAGGTGGCGGTGGATGCCATCACCTGTCAGTGGGGGATCAAAGTGGAGCTGACAGAAATGTAGGTATGAAATCCGGACACTGTAAAACAAAACAAACAAACAAACAAACGTCCAAATATCAGGAGAGGAAAAGAATGAAAACTTTAACTGTTAGGTATAATTTGTAACTTTCCATTCAAGTATTACATATTCTTTCTATGTTGGCCTATAATTAATAGTTATACTTATGCCAGTCCATGAAGAAATATAAAATCCATTGTTAGATTGATTTTATTAGGATCAACAAAAATGACATAATTGTTTGTCTGAGAGTTGCATTTTCCAGAATCCTCATTAGGCAAGAGGTTACAAAAACCCACAACCTTTGAGCATGATGGAAACAGACAGGAATATTATAATTATTACTGGTAATACTTCCATTGACAGTCAGTCTTCCTTCGTATTTATCCTGGCTTTGAATTGCAGACCTCATAGCTGAAACACCTATCCTTAGTTATAGATTTCCTGGCTTTTTCTCCATCCTGTTTTTGTATTATTTTTGATAACATTGTCTCCAATGAAGAGTGCTGGAGAACTCCAAAGCCTGCATACCCTTTTGTGCTATTTTACTTGTTCCTTGCTGTATTGTGAGTCTAGGCATAAACTAATTCTAGATGAATCTTCATTGTATAGTGTTTATGAGTACAAGCAACAATATAAGAACTGATGCTTGTAACAAGTGTTTAAGATACCAAGTGTTTCTGCAATATTGAAAATGTTATGCAAGTGTTTTAAGGTTTTCTTTGATTAAACTTGATTTTAAAAAAGGACTGCAAGTTTGCTGCAATCTGTTTTCAATCTCTGTGCACTGACATCTCCATCCCGAATGGAAGGTGAATGGCCAGAAAAGCTACAACTAGCAACTTTGACTAGAGATAAGATACTCAGAATACTAGGATCACCCCTTGACCAAGATTATTGATTGAATGAATGAATGAACTAGTCAGTAAAGGCATCTGTGAAATATATTAATTAGTTTTATTTTCCCTTCCTGTTGTCTATGCAAACTGGAAGTGGCTTTCAGCCTTTCCAAGTGTCTCTGTAGCAGAGTTTCTCAACTTCAGCAACTTTAAGATATACAGACTTCAACTCCCAGAATTTCCCAACCAGCCAACCAGCCAGGTTGGCCAACCAGAAGTGCACAGAACGTAAGGTTGAGAAATACTGCTCTGGAGTATGGTTGAATATGCTGGAGAGTTGTGGTTTTTTTACAGTAAAATCATGAGAGAGAATAGGTCAAGGGTGAAATCTAAATTTTTTCCCTACCGGTTTTGTGGGTGTGGCTTGGTGGGGGGGTGTCCTGTGACTGAATGGGTGTGGCCAACTCGATGTCATTCACAGTCACGCCCACTCAGTCCCAAGACCCCCTTCCACCAAGCCACACCCACAGAACCCAGTAGGAAAACTTTTTAAATTTTTCTCCTGTGGCTCCGCCCACCTGCCCCATTCCCCGGACTCCTACTGCTCACCTTTCTCCTGCAACTGGCTGTCAGGGAAGGCAAGCACCCGAAAGGTACCAGAGTATCTCACTCTCCTTCTTGAATGAGCCGCTCTGGTCCATGTGCCGGCGGCGCAAGTGCACACCGTTTATTTAATTCAGCGGCAGGTTGGGTGTACGCTTGCGCCGCCGACGCGTGGACTAGAGCGGCTCATTCAAGGAGAGTGAGCGACTCCGGTACCTTTCGGGTGCTTGCCTTCCCTGACAGCAAGCTGCAGGAGAAAGGTGAGCAGTAGGAGTCCAGGGAATGGTGCATTCCCCGAGCCGGGCAATGGGGAGGGTGGGTGGGTGGGCGGAGCCTCCAGCTGCCATTGCTACCGGTTCTCCGAACCACTGGCCATCATCGCTACCTACTCGCCCGAGCCGGTCCGAACCGGGAGCATTTCACCCCTGGAATAGGTGCTCCTTATGTGACAGATATCTAAACTGAAGCAAATAAATCAGTGAAAAAACAGCAGTAGTTCCTTCCAAGTGTTTCCCTGACAAAATGACTTGTGAGCATAAGTATCTAAAAAACCCCAATGCAGACTTGAATTATGTCAACAGAGGCCGTGCAACCAGTTCATAGGAATTAAAGTGCCATTGGATTCTGTACAGGTTAGATTGCACTTGAAGAAGAACAATGTCCAAACAGCATGTACTTACCTTTTTAGAAGATTGGCAAACTAAACTATGGGAATATGCCTGAGGGTCAAAAATAACTTCCTATGTAAAAAATGTCTAATGTAAAATTTAAATTAACTTGGAAACCATTCATGGATTATAACTCTATATTTGGACTCATGCTCTGCCCTAACTCTAACACTTCCAAAATGCTTTGGCCTTGATTTATTTCTGTGGAGTCGCCATGCATGTAAATAGTGATGCCATGGCAGCCATACAAAAGAGGGAATTTTTTTTTTAAAAGCCATTTGTTTGTGTCAAATGCATACAGGAGGCAAAAGGGAGCAAGAGTAATGAATTCAAGGCCTTGCAAATCTGTTTTCAACTCTGAAAGAGAATAAGACCACCCTTGGTCCCCTGTCCTCAGCTTTTTCAAAGTGAGATCATAGTGAATGAGATCATAGGACAGAACTTCCAAAGACTGACCAGAGACACTTTGGAGACAGAGGGTATGACAAATCTCAGTCGAATTGCATTTGAGCTTTGGAGATATGGCATAAAGTGATTGGAGCATATGTCTGTGAGGGTTCCATAAAATTCAAAAAATGGTGGTCCTTTGGGGTATATGCCAAAAAAGATAAGTAGGAGAATGTGAAGATAGGGCTTAGGAGAAGAATATCAGCTCTCCATGATGATAGCCTTCTTAATCTAACTGGGAATAATGGTGGGGATATAGTCCCGAGTAGCCATGTAGATAACACAGCTTTTGCAATTGTGGTCAAACCTCCCTATACAGAGTTCATTGAGAGAGAGTCTGGACTGTGGTTAGTCAGAACAAAAGAAATAAAAAGACAGCGTAGATACAACACCAGTTTCTTTATTAATGAATAAAAATTTATCTTTGAAGCAAATTTGTATCTGTAAATAATACAGGATTGGTCTCTTATGAGAATGGATCTCACTTCTAAACTTGACAGAAGTCAAAACAAATTATCCATGGATCAACCCAGGATAGGCAGGCTATTTCTAGAACCCCAATCCCAACCTGATTCCTTAAGTAGGCAATGTGGTTAAGAAATCAGTTTGGATTGTATGGAGCAGGGGTGAAATCTAAAATTTGTTACTACCGGTTCTGTGGGTGTGGCTTGGGGGGGGGCTAATGTGACTGGGTGGGCGTGGCCAACTTTTTTTTTTTTACTTTTAAAAGCGTTTTTTCTACAACCTTAAGAGGTTGCAGGAAAAAAATGCTTTTAGAAGCTTCTGACAATCAGGCAAGTCAGCTGGGATCGCCTGAGGCTTTTAAAGGCATTTTTTTCCCTACAACCTCTTCGGCCAAAGGGGTTGCAGAAAAAAATGCTTTGAAAAGCCTCTGATGATCCCAGCTGAGCCGCGTGATCATCAGAGGCTTTTTTTTTTTACTTTTAAAAGCATTTTTTTTGGCCGAGAGGTTGTAGAAAAAATGCTTTTAAAAGTAAAAAAAAAAAGCCTCTGATGATCACGCGGCTCAGCTGGGCAGGGATTTTTGCTACCGGTTCTCCAAACCACCCACCGCCATCACTACCGGATCGGGTGATCCCGTCCGAACCGGGAGCATTTCACCCCTGGTATGGAGATAATAGCAACTCCAAATGAGCTGACTTATAGGCACCTGGGACAAACATTCAACTAGTATACCAGCCCAAGATTTGTCTCAGCAGTAAAAAGCTGAATTAAGTTGGTGTAATTAGATCATGACATGAAAAAAATAGTAACCAAAAATACATATATTCTCAAGATGTCAAGCGTCTTCTATTGTTTCTAAGCCTGGAGAGTAGCCTTTCTTTCAGTTTCCTATTTTTATTTCAGTAAAGACATTCGGCTGCCAGCTGAGCTCCAGGTGTCACTATCTGCACAAGCAGAAGCCCAGTGTCATGCTAAAGTAAGGGTAAGTCAGTAGTACATTTTTATTACAGGAGATCATGGGGGCGGGGGTGTGTGGAATGCTTTTCTTCTGATGGCATTGGATTCAGGGGGAATGGCAGGGCAGAGGAAAAGAAACCTGAGGAAAAGAATGGGGAGTGTTAGTGACCTCCCATAGACTAGTCTCCATGATCCATAGCTTACTTTCCAATTTCAGATAACTATGAACCTTACAGCTTTTCATAACTTGTAAGACAGCACATTCTGTCCTGCTTCCTCTCCCTACTCTTTTGTGTGAATTTGCACAAAGTGCTTGCACAAAGTACTATTATTTTGCTATGAAACAAGAAAAATATGCAGCGCAATAAATTCTCTGCATCCAAAGGAATAGAAATTAACTTGTAAATTACTGAAGGAGAAACTAAAAAAGAATCTGTGCTGTGTGTAGGAACATTGGTTAAGATATTTTTTATTGAACACTGGACAAAATTGAGACTAAGCTAAATATCGCAGATGATTTTTGGACAAAGTAATACAGCATCATACAATATAGAGGGCAGAGCATACTTTTTCTTTCTAATTTAGACTATCTCAGTGATATGATTATAGAAATAACAGATTCAATTCTCAAATGGCCTTTGTGTTGTAGGTGATCGCTGCTGAAGGTGAAAAAGCTGCTTCTGAATC
This sequence comes from Arizona elegans, assembly GCA_022577455.1. Classification (NCBI taxonomy): domain Eukaryota; kingdom Metazoa; phylum Chordata; class Lepidosauria; order Squamata; family Colubridae; genus Arizona; species Arizona elegans. Next base: position 102,081,667 of record JAKOOJ010000002.1, on the reverse strand, counting down.
TCTGAAGATAGCAGCTGAGACATTGTCCCATACTCCAGCTGCTATCCAGCTCCGTTACCTTCATACTCTGCAGAACTTGTCTTCTGAAAAACCTCCAACCCTTTTTCTGTCTTTACCCTTTGACCCCCTGAGCCTTTCAGTTGCTGTAAATCAAACATCCCCTGGCTACAACTCTTCAGGTTGTGACAATAATCCAGAAACTTCCAAGGGCAAGGACTCCCCCATGTTATAGAAATTGTAGAATTCAAAAGATCATGATTTCAAGCTGTAGTTGATACAATTCACCACATAATTGGCAACTAAATCTTTTGCTTAAAATTCAAATAGTAATAGAAATCAAATAAAAAGTTAACAAACTCAGATCTCAGGATACAAATGACAAGAGTGTTGTAAATCCTGACATATGAATTTACCTCCGAGACTCATGTATTCGACTAAAATATATGCATCATAAAAAAAAAAATAGTTGTATGTTTGTAAAATCTATTACATTTATTTATTTTTAAATTGTATCATTACTAAGAACCATTCTTAGCAATCACAGACTTTTTCCAGGATGATCTATTCTCAGCCTGGCCTACCAAGTTTCACAATGGACAGTATATCCATTCCTGTTGAAACTGAGCTCATCCATTCATCTTATTGTTGGTTCTTCTCTTCTCTTTTCTCACCTTTCCCATATTTATAGAATTCTTAAGGGCCATAGGTCTTCACATGTCAAAATAATGATAATGTAAAGCTGGTCATTTGTCCCTCAAGCAAGAACCCTGGACTGACTGGTTCTTTAATTCATTTGGTCCTTCCTCCGTCTTCAAAACAAACTTATTGGACACTCTTAGGATAAAGAAAAATGAGCTGCCATATCTCGACATGGAACTGCACCCAGAACTTCTTCCTTCAAGATGATGCTATAGACCACCAGGGGTAAAATTCACTTACTTTTCCCTACCGGCTTGCAAATGTGAGCACATGCATGCGCAAAAGATAAAAAACAGGACATGATGATATTGGGCGGATGGGCGGAGCCTCCCACTGCCGGTGCTTCCGGATTGTGTGATCCGGATAGATCTGGCTGAATTTCACCACTGCACTGCACACCAAAACAAACACAAGGACAGTTTTTTCCCTCATGCCACCACTCTGCTAAACAACTAATTCCCACAACACTGTCAAAGTACCTAGTATGGCTGTATTAATGTTATCCTTCTCATCTTTCCGATTACCTATTTCCTTATCTTCTTATGACTATAACTTTGTTGCTTGTATCTTACAATTTAAATTAATTGTTTTATTTAGTTTCCTAATATGATTTCTGTTGATTGCTTATTTAGTATCCTGGAACTATCGCTAAATGTTATACGGTGAATGCATTTTATGATGATTATCATAATGATTTATCACTTGTTGCTTGAATGTACACTAAGAACTTATGCACCGGAGACAAATTCCTTGTGTGTCCAATCATACTTGGCCAATAAAGAATTCTAATCTAATCTAAAAAAAGCAACATAGTATTCAAGAATGATTTTAGCATTTGGGCAAGATCATAACATGTACAATACAGTTGTTATGTCAAACATAGTTTCTAGGTCTTGATAACAACATTTTGAATTGGGATCAAGAAAGAAGTAAAATCCAGTAAAACTGGTATAGAATTGGCATAATATGTCCTTAGTTCTTGTTATGAAGTATGCTCATTTGCAAACCTATATGCATATTACATACATATAAACGTTGCTATGTGATGGAAGTCAGCTTAGTTCATTTAACGAAAGGAAGAGATGGAATGAAAGGAAAGGGATGGATAAAATTGCACAGCTGAACAGCAAGGTGCCTCCTGGCCAGCAAGAGTTTTTCCCTCTCTCCAAACTAGGATACTAATGAGGATCTTTTTCTCTCTTCTTTGGGAAATTAAAGCAAATTTTAAAAAGTCTTCGGTTCAAGATGACTCATTGAGGAACTCACTGGTGTCAGGCTGAAAGAAGAAAAGAAGGGACTTGATTTCCTTCTCCATTTTAGGCTCAGAGAAGGGGAAATATTGAGATTCTTTAGTATAATGATTTATCAAGTCTTATCCTAGACTAGGGGAGTCCAACCTTGGCAATTTTAAGTTATGAATTTCAATTCGCAGAATATCCCAGCCAGCTTGAAGTCCACAGGTCTTAAGAGTTGCCAATGTTGGACATCCCTGTCCATCTCTCAATTGCTTTAATTGAGACAACTGGATTTGACAGCATCAGCAGGATGAGAGACATTCCAACAATGGGTTGTCACGTGATTCCACTGTTTTGTGATTTAGCCTTTTTTTCTAGTTTAATTTTAAAAAGTTAGAGAAGATATATCTAGAGAAAGAAAGAAACAGTCATTTAAACTAATTTGAAAGCTGCATTTCCCTTTTGGTTTTAAAAGGAAAGCTAAAAACAAAATAGACTGTATTGGGTGATAAATTCTCCAGTTTTGCTTCTTGAGAGGAATGGAAGCATTAAAAGAAAAGAGCCCACCAAGGATGCTTGTAGGAGCTCACATACTGTACCTGTGTGCTTTTCCTTCAAATGCATCTTGATTGGGTTTCTATGTTTCAACTAAGCTGAAATGGAGCCTTCTCTTTCAAGACCGTTCAGTCCCACGTTCATTTATTATCAATCTTGTATAATACCCTTATAGTGAATGGACAGAAAAGTTCTCACCTCTACATTTAGTGTCACAGCCTGCCTGCCAGCTTCTCACACCAGACAACAACTGCCAGCTGAGATATTTAAATATACATTTGCATCTCAAGCAGAGGTATTTGCCTGTTGACACAAATAAAATAAAGCAGCTTCCCCAAGCCTCTCCCTTTTTTTAACTTTTAAAACCATTTTTTCTACAACCTGTTCAGGAAAGAGGTTGTAAAAAAATGCTTTCAAAAGGCTCTGACGATCCCAGCTGAGTTGCCTGATCGTCAGAGGGTTTTTTCTTTTAAATGCCTCTGCCGATCAGGCAACTCAGCTTGGATCGTCAGAGGCTTTTAAAAGAAAAAAAAAGCCTTTTTTCCTTTTAAATGCTTCTGACAATCCAAACTGAGTTGGATCAGCAGAGGCTTTAAAAGAAAAAAAGCCTCTGATGATTGCGCGGCTCAGCTGGGCATGGGGGCGGGGCAGGGATTTTTGCTACCGGTTCTCCGAACCACCCACCTCCATCGCTACTGGATTGGGCGATCCGGTCCAAACCGGGAGCATTTCACCCCTGCTCAGGGGTCTGAAACGATAAGATCGTCAATGAAAAATAATTGTCAAAATCTTAATTTTGATATCATTCAAAAACAAGATAGATAAAACTTCTCTTTGGCAGAATGGAAATGACAGTCTTCTTGGCTCATGAATGAATGCTTTTTTCTTTCTTTCTTAAAAAGCCTCATTTCCCCTCATTTTTCAAGGCCATCTTCCCAAGACAACACTGGTGGGATGCAGTGCTGATACCCCTCACTCTCACCACTTTGTTACAAGAAGTTTTGAGAGAGGCAAAGAGATCATGCCAAAGATGTTACTGCATCCTGAGTGCTGTAACATACTGCAAAACATCTATTAAAAAATAAAAACAGGCCATAATAAAAGCTGTCCTGAAGATATTCTTAACCCAATCTGCAGTTTCTGGAAGTGTATATCTAAACATGTCAGAACAAGGCAAAATTAGACATTGATGATTTTCTAAATAAATAATAAAAATGAGAATTTTAGAATCTTCATTTAACCACCTGTCCCTATAACTTATTAATACAACCAGAAGAATTGCAATTGTAATTTTGTATTTCAGGGATAGGCAGTGCTCATACTGTAGCCAAAATTACTACAACAACAATCAGGAGCCAAAGGATTTCTTGCAGTCACACTCTTCTTCAGCGCTTGGGTTTGGGTGATTTCTTAGGTCGAGGAGTGGATGGTTTAGAAAGACCAGCTTTATCAGACGCTTTCTTACGAGAGGTTTCTGCAATAAAGATAATTGGAAGTATTAAATAATCCTTATAGCAGGGATAAAAAAAGATTGGATAGTCCGTAATTGTCCCTCTGTGCACAATTCTTAATGAGCTGTAAAAGTGCATAAGGGCGGCATACCCACAGTCCCAAAAAAGTTTTTTAAAAAGCCATTTGAAAAAAAAAAGGCAGAGGCAGGGATCATTTGATCACAATTTTTGACTTTCCCATCCAGTTTCCAACAAGCAAAGTCAATGAGGAGAAGATGGATTCATTTAACAACCATGTGATTCACTTAGCCACTGCATTGATTCACTTAAACATGGCAAAAATTTTTTTTTGTAAAATCAGGCGTAAGACTCACTTAACCATTTTGCTTAGCAACAAATTCTGCTCCCAATTGAGGTCATAAATCAAGCACTATCAATAAATTACTGCAAGAGCTGGTGGTTGTGAGCCCTTTACAGCTATTTAGATATTTAATATCAATATACTCAAAGATTATTTTGTCTTCATGAGGAAGACAGTGCAAGATTTGCCTGAAGCTTTTTATGGGGTGCATTACCAGCACATCTTTATTCCTTTTACCATATGTTACGTAACAATTATAAGTTACTTCTGACAGTATCTTACAACCAAATTGAAGATATTCTAAAATGGAGCACATGGTTTAGGAGGGAGAGGTCAAAAGCATCTTGTGGAATGAACATACGTTCATTCCACAATGTTGGAATATACACAATATACATTCTTACAATGTATGTTGACATTTCACCTAAATTAAAAGCACAGTAAAATATGAATGTTAAAGAGATCTATATTCATATACCAAAGTCTTAGTTGCATAATGGTACTGCTTCTGTAGTACAGTTGATTCAGGGATTTAGGAACTTTCCCAAATATTCATCTCTTTCAACTTTTGCCCTCTATGAAGTAGAATCAATTGCCTAAGAATGACTGCTGGCATTTGCATGAACTCTGATAGTTGCTTGGTGTTCAGGAACTCTCTGTAGTAAATTTGAAGTTATTTGATTTTCTCTCAGATAGCTCATGTTACAGTGGTAGTTATTCCCTACTCTTGTCTCACTGTAATATGATAGCAGTTTTGGGTGTGGTGTTATTATCCTCTTTGTTTTTTGCTGAATAATGTGGTTGGTATTGGGGTTGGTATAAAACATGAATGATGAACAAAAAACACCCTCCTCCTTAGGAGTACGACTTATCCCCAGATTAGAAGTACTTCCAGTCTCACTGCCTGAAAGCTTAAGGCTGTGAGGGGAGGAGGAAAAAAAAGCACAAGCCCAGGACAAAGCAAAAGCAGATGTAGGAAGAAATGTAGCTGCTGTTTTTTTTTTTTTCTACTTAAGCCTGTAGAATTATTCCAGCTCTTCAAAAGGCCTTATTTGATGGAGAACATAGAGACACTAGATTCACTTATCACTATAACCCATGTTTTCCCATAATGTTGTGTGAGACAATTATTTTAATTGTAAGCCATGACACGGAGTTCTGCAACTTGTGTGATTCTAATCATTATTCAACCAACCATGGTTAAAACAAAACTATGTAATATATCCAAAAAGGTAGAGTCAAATAAAACATTTTCCAGATATTCTGATATTAGTTTTCAGAACTATTTCATGCAATTTATCTTATTTCAATTCCAGTTCTTCAATATATACATCATGAAAGTATATACACCTGAAATTATTACGATAACTCATTATGCCATCTTCAAGCTAATGCCCTACAGATCAGAGGTGCGCTGCTGCCGGTTCAGGTTGGTTCGCCCAATCTGGTTGTTCTGATTCTGCACGGTTTGGAGAACCAATCAGACCACCGGCTGGCCCTGCCCCCACCTGTTTTTTTGGGCTGTTTTGCGGCCATTTTCAGGCCATTTTTCTGGCCAAAATCAACCCAAAAAACGGCCTGGAAATAGCCTGGAAAACAACCCAAAAACGACCCGAAAAACATCCTATTTTTCAGACCATTTTTAGGCTGTTTTTCAGACCATTTTTCTGCCCAAAATCAGCCCAAAAAACAGGCCATTTTTCGGGCCGTTTTCTGGGTCATTTTTCCAGCTAAAATCAGCCCAAAAAACAGCCCAGAAAAGCTGGCTGCAAGACGAAGAGAAGCTAGGTGAGCCAGACCCAGACGTATCCTAGCCCCCTTCTTCATATGGGATCATGCAGCAATGGAGACAGCGAGAATGGGGGGGGGGCATTTCTGTGTGCTCCAGTTTCTGAGTGGCACTCTCCCTCAATGCTAGCGGCCGCCGCTGCTCCCTTCTCCCTTTCCGTCTCTGCTGCTGGGTGATCCCGTGTGAAGAAGGGGGCTAGCAGAGAGGGAAGAATGCAAGGTTGCTGCTTCTGAGATGAGGGGACCCGGGAAGCATCTGGGTCCAGTTTACCCAGCTTCTCTTCGTCTCACATCCAGCTTTCCCAGTATAGTTTGATGCAGTCTCTCACACATGCACAGAGAGAGAGAGAGAGAGGTTGGATCTGTTTTTCCTTCACCCTCCCCCCGAAACCCCAGGATTCCCTCCCCAACCCTGCCTGTCCCATACAGGTACCAGCCACACAAGTGACGTAGAGTTGGCCATGCCCACTCAGTCACATGACCCACACATCCATGCCCACCCATCCACACCCACCCAGCCAGTCATTAGAGCAGAGAACCAATTGTTAAAAAATCTGGAGCCCACCACTGCTACAGATGTTTTTGACCACAAACCTCAGAATTTCTGAAGACCTAAAAGAGGAATGTATAAAACGGTCTGTATTTCTTTCAGGAATTTAAAATTCCATCTTTGAGGTTTTAATCATACCTTTTTCAGATTTTTCTGCTTTTTTGCCAAAATCTTTAAACTCTGGTTCCTCATCTTCCATATCCTGGAGTTTTTTCAGAGCTTCCTCCAACTCCTCGTGAAGGGTTTCTGACTTTTCCTCAGCTTCCTGGGCTCGTTTCTCAGCATCTCTAAAAGAACAGAAGCCAAGATACATGGAATTAAGATACCAAGTATAAAGACCAACTAGGCAAAATTATTGGATACCCAATAAGAATGGGAGGCATTAAGACATTTTTTTTTGTCTGAAGAATGGCCAAACAAGACATGCATATACCCTTAAGCATGGATTTGCCATGTGGATGAGAATAATGGAAATCTCCTTCTCACAAAGATGAATGTGGATAAAGTGACACAACCTCCCTCCTTACTTTATATTTAAAAGCTTTCTCCCTCTCCAGCTCATTTCAAGTAGCAAAGTAGGCTGAAGAAAAATGACTTAACGAGATGAACTGAGTAGAATTTTCCTATCTTCTCCTGCATAGCCCACTTTATATCTGACAGAGGCAAAGATGGATTTAAGATGTACATGATTATCATGCATTGCTAATCTGATTTATAGAAACCCTAAGGATTTTTTTGTGTAAATCTAATTGAAACAAACACTTATTTCAATGAGTTGTGCTGCAGAATATTCATGAGAGATTGAGAGGATTTTCAGATGTCTTTTTAGTCAGCCGGGGGCATACAGTAATGCAAAAGCCATTTTGATTTATGAACGTTCTTCCTCCATAATTTTCCTTAGTAAAGAAAAAAGTTATATTGGAAACACTCACTATCAGATCTGGCAGGAATCTCTATTGCTCCTGTAGCCTACTGGGGTGATTGTGTTCCAGGGGGATCTCCACAATGCCCCTGCTCCCCTGCTTTAAAGTTATTATAACCATTTCTTTTCTGTGTGAATCTAGTGCAGATGCAATATCTACAATCAATCTTCTCTATGTCCCTCTAGAGCACTGATGTCAAACTCGATTGCGTCACTTGAGTATTGTGATATATTGCAATGTTTTTTGCCTTTCTGGAGCCAGGGTGGGTATGGCCTGCGCGTGACACATCCGGCCCACCTACACCAGTTTGACAGGTCTGCTCTAGAGTATTAGCATCTAGCTTACACCTCCTTCCATAGTTCTGGTGTTTCTACATACATTGTTTGGAATTAATCTTTCTTCATTTCTTCCATTGGTTTTGTGTCATCACAATGATAAACCTTTGGAAAGACTTCAAGAGGACATTTTCTGAAACTTTTCCTCAACTCCTAGAATTCCCCATGTCAATACATAGGGAAGGCACTATGTTGGAAAATATATGGGAAAATCTCCACTATGTTGGAGAACCAGTTTGTTGTAGTGATTAAGGCTAGAAGTTAGGAAAGTAGTGAATTCTAGTCCTGTCTTAGGCAGAAAGTCAGCTGCGTGACCTTCAGCCAGTCCCTTTTTCTCATCCCTAAGAAGTAGGCAAAACACTTCCTAAAAACTTTGCCAAGAAAATTCCAGGAGTTTGTCCAGACTCAGAGGCAGATCCCCGCCTCCGCACAATGTTCGAAAAGGCTGCCCTAAAAAACATAGCAGAGATTTCAGATTCTTACCACCCCAAATCTATATGAGAATCAGTAATTCAAAAATTCACAACTTTCAAGTCTATAGACCTCAGAGCTGGATGTCAACCACCAAACAGGTTTAAGTCTGTGAGAAAAGTAAATTCTCAGGGGAATGGGAGTGTGTCAGCAGAATAGAAAACAGAGAAGGAATGTGTATTAATAGACACACAGAAGAGTGTCTGGATCTCAGGTTTATCTAACATTTCTGTGGCAACAATAAGTCTGGGCAAGTATATATCTCCCTTGATCAACTTTTTTGTACTCACATGAGCCGTTCCTCCAGAATTTCTAATGAAGCTAGTATCTGAAATTCCTTTTTAGAGAATTCAGTGGTTGGCTGGCTGGCATACAATTCTCTCTGGAATTAAAAGAATAAGTACCTTATGAGAAGAGACTCAAGCAAAAGAAAATGACATACTGCCTTGGCAAAAAGATTACATGGAGCGATAGGACCACTGAAATAAAAGAGCAAGTCTGAACTTAGCAATTTTTTGTACAACCCTGATCAATAAATTTGGTTCCCCGAGGCAGAAAAGTTCTAAAGAAGCTGGTCTCATTAATGTTCTTTCTCCATGTCATTTCTCATGTAGAAATTCAATCAAAAAAATTAGAAGCTGCGCAAGAGTACCACTATGGTTCCATATAGTTTCCATTACTTTCAGAGGGGGTTGTGCAGAAAATCTTCCAATTGGGTAGTGCCCCACATGTTAAATTCAGTACTCATTTCACATTTTAACATCCTTAAAAGAACTGAATTAGCTCACCTTGGCTAGGAGTAGAGCCACTTGCACAGTGGAGATTCATAAATACATACCCCTGAAACTGAAATTTTTTCGGTGGTCAAAGTTTTGCAATACACATTATCATCATGGGCAATGTATCTCATCTGATAGTCAATCTCAGGGCTTTCGTCTGCAATTTCACTGCTAGTACCAGGTACAGATGGCTTTAGAAAAAAAAAGAAAAAGCAGGCAGTGTAATATTTGTCTCTGTTGGAAAATCAAACTCTTCAATAGAAGGTCAGATTTTCGATACAAAAATCATCATCATAATAGGAAGTTATTAGAATTTTAGGAGAATCATAGGTACTGTAATTTGGGGAAAAATATGCTCCTAAAGAAGTAGATTTGAGGTTTATGTTTCCAGTCTTATTCAGGTTAGCAATTTGCCTTTGAAAACAATTATCCACCCATGAAAAGAGAGCTCTGTACTAGGCTATTACTTACTATTCCCATTCTGAGCAAGTTATGCCATTTAAAATCTTATCAAGATGACAATGCAGTACAATGATGATTTTTTTTTCTTCCCTAAAGCAGGAACACTGTCAATATACTCAATGAAAGGACTTTCTTTTCTTTTTTGAATACTCCCAATAAAGCTACAACCAGTGGTGGAATTCTAATAATTTAAGAACCGGTTCTCTGTTCTAATGACTGGCTGGGTAGACGTGGCTGGGTGGTCATGTGATTGGGTGAGCGTGGCCAACTCAACGTCACTCAACAAGCCCGGCCCCGCCTCCTGGCCACTTGCCTCAAAGGCCTCAACAAGTTATAATTTCCCTCTCTATTTATTTACTACTACTGAACTTAAACATCGCTTAACAACGGTGGCAAGGAAAATCACAAAATGGAGCAAATCTCACTTAAATCTTCTTAACAGTGGAAAGTATGGCTCAGTTAGGGTCAAGCACTATTCCTAATGAGAATGTAGGATAAGGAGCCTACTTTACTCACCCCTTTGGGGTGACTTTCAAGAAACATTTCAAGATTTGAAAGATTTTGGGCACAGGTGGTGGTGGTGTCACTGAAACAGGTCCGCTTCTCTCCTCGGTTGGTGGGGCACCCATGCTCGGCCGAAGGCCACCAGAGGAAGATGGGAAATCTGAATGAGGGCAGTGCTCCCAGCGAAAAGGCCCTTCAGTCGCTTCTCACACAAGGAGACAGGATGCTATAAAGCCTCAGTGGCCTCGTGTGGTGCTACCTGGCTGCCTTGGGAGCAAGAAGGAATAAAAAAGCCAGCCGGCAGCCTGAAGCATCGCTTGCTTTGCTCTCCTGCCTCTGCTCAAGCAATTTTTGCTGCCTTTTCTCTTCCTGTGCAGCCCTCTCAATCTTTGAGACTGTGGCTCTCTAAATGGGAAAGCTGGCTGTGAGAGGATGAGAGGCCGGGTGAGCTGGACCCAGACACTTCCCAGCTCCCATCGTCCCAGAAGCCCAACATTGCACTCTCTCCTCTCTGCTAGCAGCCGCCACCTTCTCCCTCTCTCTCCCCACTGCCGGGCAATCTCGTGTGAAGAAGGGGTTGGCTGCTAGCAGAGAGGGGAGATTGCAAGGTTGGTGCTTCTGGGATGATGGGAGCTGGGAAGTGTCTGGGTCCGGTTCACCCGGCCTCTCTTCCTGTCGCAGCCGTGTGTGCTGCTGCTGCCGTTCCAGAGAGTGGGGGCAACTGGGAAGCCAGACACTCCCACAACCTGATCGGGTGGGCGAGGGCCAGCTGGTGGAGGGCCAATGTGGGCGGCGCAGCTTTTTGTTCCCTGGCCACTGGCAGCCAGGGCAGGCAAGGCCCAGCAGTGACAGACAGTCCAGGTGGGGGCAAGATGCAGGCTGAGGGAGGGGGCCAAGCGGCAAGGGCTCAGCCTGGCTCGCCTTCCTCTCTGCCACCAACTGTGGGATTAAGGGTAGGGCAGGCAGGGAATGGGGGTTGTGGCCAGCTAGGAAAGCTGAATCACTGCCCAGTGCAGAGTTGCTGAGGGCGAGGCAGGGGCTGCGGGGCATGCCTGGCTTTAAGTTCCCTGCCCTTTCTTTCTAAAACTGCCAAAAAGAGCACACGGGTGGCTCCAAAGTTAAATAGGGAAAATGCTCTGGACCTGCTATATTCGGCTGAAGGACCACCTCGGGGGCAACATGGCAAGGCTTGGCCTCCTTGGCTGCCACCCACTCACCCTCCCCTCCACCTCAGGTCCCGCATTCAACCCGTAACGGGGGGACTCACCACTTTACTTCTTTATTCAATTATATTCTAATCTGGCTAATAAAAAAGAACTTTACTTTTAAAAAATGTTGTGCTAATTTTCTAATGGAAATAGTCACCTGTATTTCCAATATGGGCTCCTTTTCTGGGCTTTGCTCAGAACCTGCTTTCTCCATTTTCTTGACTTCATCAGGAATTTCTTCTGCTTGAGTGGAAGAAGTGCTCGCCAGGGTATGCTCTGGATGAGGGGGAAGTTTTCGCTTTGGTTGAAAAACCTTGAGGTAGCAGAGAACGGTGGATAACCAGAAAATCCATTTTGAGATTTTATTCTTATTGCTACTTTTCTACATTTAGGCCTTTCTGGTTCTTTTGGTTAATGTAAAATTTTTCAGAAACAATGTTCATGGTCAGCACCTCCTGAAAAGTTGTCCCTGGTAGTTTTACTATATGCATAGCTGTATTTATTCTGCTATTCCCTGATAATGGTATTCAACTATGTATACTCTGAGAGGAGTGTATGTAGATGCATAGAACACAGAAAGAGTATGTTGTAAAATGGTTGGCTGTATTGATGGCCCCCAATTTAAAAGTGTTTTCACCCCGTGGCTAAAAACATGGCCACCCCATCTTAAAGAAAGATAACAGTATTGCAATTAAAAAGTAAATTCCAAATTTAACCTTGTTTCTCTCATTTTCATCTTTCCCTACCTCTGATCCAAAGTAATGCATAAGCTCCTTTTGGTCAATTAACTTGGTGGGAGATGTCTTCATTCCAGATAAAAGAAGGTTGCATGTCTCAATCCAATCCAGGCACTCTGTCTGAAAAAAAGAAAGAAAATATTCTGGTGATTTTCCAAACAATTCAAAGAAAAGCCATTGGTGCCCTCTAATTCTTTTTGTGATACCAAGGATGCTCCTCAGCAAATTCCTGAAAAGTCGTCAATTATAATAATTAATTGTTGAAAATAGCGTTGTCCATTTTGATTTGTCCACCTTATCTGCTTATTGGGTATAAGCACCTAACTGGATGGTATATTGGATCCACTTTATTGATTTGTTGATGGCCCATTAATCTCAGTGTCAGGCTTCTAGAAATTCTAGAATAAATAAGAAATAGTAGTAATCTGAGGAATGGCAGAGACATTACAATTGAAACAGCTGGATACTGGATCCAGTCAAAATTGCCTCTGGATTAAGGAGACAATTGAGAATACCCACATATATTCTGGAGTGCTGTTTTTTGTGAGTAGATAGCAGAACTGATATTTTTTGTGGTTGCTTGTATCATCTGTGTGTTGTTAATAAAGCCTTTTATGGATTCATAGTTTGACCAAACCTCATATTTTAATTACCTTGTCATTTATTTTTTTCTTATTGCTTGTTAAGGATTGAAAACGACTGATTTAATCAAATATTGATTAAAAGTTGAAAAACCTTCAGAAATGCAAGTTTGGTATTCACTGAGTAAATTTCTCTTCAATCCATTTAAGAAGAAATTATGTGGTTGAAGTTTTGTAAGAATTTTCTTTTTTTCAATATACAGCTAAAAGGAGATTATAGTGCTTATTTCAGAAAGATTTTAAATGAAGGGATTCAAATGAGTTTAAATTAAAGAAAAACTTTGAAATAAATTGAAATGATCTGTCCTTGTAGGAAAAAAATCTTTTGTTTACATTCTGGGTGATAAAAAGACTTTCAAGGTTGGACACTATATGGCACTGCATGGCTATCTTAAAGGAAATCTTTGATTTTGAGGTCCAACAGATTTTCCAGTTATTTAAGACTATAATGGGATCAAAAAGTATTACTGTATTGAAGAGGCATAAGCCCCATTGAATAAAAGTGAAATGGACCTTAAGGCAGATTTAAAACTACAACCTACAAGAAAGAGATGGAAATACTGGATTTAAAAGTGGAATTGGAAGGTGATTTAAATTTTAAAAAACATTTATAAAGGTAATAAATCAAAAGAGCGAACTAGATTATTTTCTTTTTCTGTTTTCTTCCTTTTTCCCTTTTTGTTTTGTTTTCTTTTTATCTGCACTTCTTAATATTAAATTTTTCAATACATTAAAAATAACAATTTTATATCTATTTTTTATTTTATTTTAATATATTTCTGTATTGGATTGCATTAGTTCTACTTGTTTGATATATTTCTCAATAAAATTATTGAAAAAATTATTTCTAAAGAGTTAATTAAGTATTCTTAAGGCTTCTAGATATGAACTAATGATCTCTTCTAAAATGGGGAAGGACAAATATAAGAGAAACCATATAGAACTCTAGGATTAAAAAATTCATGGAAATCAAGGATAGGGATCTTGCCATTCTTCATCAGTACCATAAGGCAGAGTAAAACCATATCTTCTGCTAAACAGGAGAGACTATTTCTAGAAACTTTCATTTTTAGAAAGTAGAGCACTCACCTCACCTTAAAGCATTAGTGATAATAGAGTGGGTGGGAGGAGTCTTTTCAGGCACAGGATGTGGACCGGGAAACAGTAACTATGGGCAACAATTACCCATTAACCAATTGGGGAAAGCTGCAAGCAAACAAGAATTTTGTTTGCTTGACAGCTTAACGCATTGTAAGCCGCCCTGAGTCTCCGGAGAAGGGCGGCATATAAATCAAATTAAATTTTTAAAAAAAGAATAAAACTAGGAAACCCCCAAAACATGGGGTTGGAAGCAGCTGATATCAACGACCATTACCAAGACACCAACCAATTAACTTTGTTTATGAGTGGTGCTGCTAGACAAAATGTTGAGGGGAAAAAATCTAAATAATGAGATGAGGTTTCTCACAGAAAATATGCCATTGCCCCAACTAAGGACCTCTTCTGTGCTAAAGTCTACAAGATAGGCTTTAAGGGTATATTGTTATAAGGTTCATCACTTTCCATTTTTATCTCTCTCTTCCTTCCCATGTCACGCTGCACACTTCCTGAGAACAGGAATCAATCTGTATAGATACGCTTATGAATCTGCCACTTACACAATAACAATATTCCAGAATGAAAGCTTGCAGCAGATTTAAAATAAATCATATTGGCCCAAACAAAAGAACCCCCCCCCCCCCATTCATTCTAAAATTCCTATTATGTAACATTAACTCACAATCACCACCTTAGGAAGAATTTGGACAGGAAACACAGGATAGTTCTTTTTTCTTTTTTCTTTTTACCTTGATCTTCTCTAACTGTTGCAATTCGTGTTCTGCATCAGGGTCAGAAGTAGCCAGTTTCTTACGTGTTCTAATTGAAACCATTTCTTTGCAGCAACTAGGAATGAATAACATCACCTAACTTATAACCGTGTTTTAAGTCACCATAAAAATATCACACTAATTAAGGAAGAATCTAATTTGTCTAGATGCAGGGGTTAGGATATTGAACTAAATTAAGGCTCTGAAGGTTCTGCACAAGAAAAATGATTTCTATCTTGCATAATGCAAAAAAAAAAAATGGAATTCAAATAGGATTTCTTTAGCTATACTGGGTTTCAACTATTAAGGTAGGAAGGAATGGTGCAATAAATGAGAGCCAGAAAAGGTCACAATGTCTATATCAGCTATCGGAAACTGTGCCTGTGCATTTGTGATCTCTAAAATTGTCCTTAGAAGCAAAATTTCCCATCAGCTTTCAGCACAAAATGAAACAATTTTGTTACACCTCTAATTCAGTATGCCTAACACATAGGTTAATATTAGAAGTACCACCACTCTTTCCATACAGGCTAAAAATCCCAACTAGAGACCCTGAAATTTGATAGTTGAAAATGTAATTTAAAAAATTACAAAAAGACTGCTGACTCCTGACCTATACAAAATACAATGTAGCTGCATCCATTCCCTGGCAGATTTAAGAGGTGGGAACTATTATTACTAAAAATAGCATGAAATAGTCACTGTGACACAGTTTATGTCTATCACAGGCCTCATATTGCTATTCCTTTATAGACGTTGATGCTATAAAATCTGAGGAGAATTTATAGTACCTGACTAGATAAGAGGAAAACTGGCTCATCCGAGCAGCCAGACCCATTACTTCTTTTTCAAGATTCAAAGTATTCAGCATCTTGCGTTGTGCTTGCATTGATATTTCAATGTCACTCAAAGGGATAGTATCAGGACAGGTGTGCTCTGGCACCATGTGCATCAGCATGTTGACCATCCATTTGCTCAGAATATTGTGGAAATCAGTCAACTGAAAAAGTATAAATTAATGAGGATTCAAGTTACACAAAAATTCAGTGAGACTGACACCTGGCTGCCATGCTTATTTACATGTGAGTAATTCCTACTGATTTACTTCTTATAAATGAACACCGGGGATGGTGGAGGTTGATGATCATATAAGCAAGGCAAAATATAGACACAGCTAACTCACCTGTCCTTTTTGGTCTGTCACAAATATATCCTACTAACTTTTGACCCCAATTTAAACCTTTATAAAGGCAGCTTCTGCCTGTCTTCCCATGTTCCATTTCAGAAGTTTTTATTACTACTGCCCACACAAGCTGTGCTAAGCATTCGAACCAACACAAAGTGCTTTAAAGCAATTTGTGGGGAAGGGAAGGATGTGCCCTGCTGCTGTAAGCTACCCGCTGAAAATTCCCACCAAACGTTTCAATGCCAGTCTCCTTGGAGAGCCAATCATCTCATACCACCATGATAGGCAAGAAACATAGAAAGAGAAGGAGAGGAAACAAAAGTCAATAGCCTCAGCACCACAAAGATATTCTCTCCCCACCTCCATCAGGGTGGTAGGAGGAAACAAATGGAGGAAATAAGTCTTTCTGGAAGTAAGTCTTTTTTCTCCATCCAATATGGAAAGTACTCTTTGCCATTTCCTCCACATGCAATTTGTGCCCCAGGAAACCAGATTTGAATTCCTGCAGGAAGGAATTTTTTTAAATCCTGTTTCTCCTCTTTCTCTCCCCACTTTGACTCAGACTCATATCAAGAGAAGCACTTGGGGGAAAGGGGAGGGAGTTTCTCTTGTTATGAGTGTTAGGAGAAGCAGTAGGAAGGGTGCCGGTTCTCTGATCCCAGGGCCTCTTCTCTGGGCACTATTTGGCATCAAGACTTTCCTTCCAAGAGTTTCAGTGCAGAAGGATCCTCTATCCTCTGCCAAACTAAATAGGAATCTTAAAAATGGTCAGCAGCACTTCTCAGGCCAGCATATTTTTGTGCCGGGTCCCACATGTTGGAGTAGACCAGGTGTCTCGGTAAAACACTTATATATATATATATATTCTTATTTCTTCGTAGGATTTATGTATGTTTTTCCTCTAGCCAGGTTTTTCCTACGTAACCAAGGTTTTTCTGCAGCCCTAGCTCAGTAGAATCACATCCACTCGATTCTGGGCTTTTTTCCTTTCTGGCAGCCAGCAAGTTCTTGCTGCCAGGTGAGAGACTTATAGGTGAGAGACGAGCCAGAAATAGATCTATATAAGTCTCTCACCTGGCAGCAAGAACTTGCTGGCTGCCAGAAAGGAAAAAGCCCAGAATCGAGTGGATGTGATTCCTCACATAAGCCTGATGATGGCAGATGAGATTCTGTCGAAACGTCGCTTCTACCCTTTTAGGGATATATCCACAATTACACGGGAAGAAACCCGAAATATTAACTATACACACATATATACCCGTGAAAACTTACATAGACAAATACATACATATATATATAGTCTATATACACACACATACACACACACACTATACTATCACTGACACTTCAAAGCCTGAGCAATTATTTTCCACTGAGTATTGAAAATAACTCAGGATTCTTTAGTGGTATTTTTCTCCCAATATAAAGGCATAGCAGAACTGCCAGTTTTCAAAAAAGGCTGCTTATTGCCTTTTTAACTAAATTAAGCTTGTAATCCTAATACATACTCACAGTCCCTTGGGCCCTCCAAGAATAGACAATTCTTAATATTTCATCTGATAAACAACATGCATACCTCCCGAGAAAGTTGATTATTTTCTCTTTCAGAACTATTAGCAGTTGTCAGAAGCCAATTCTGAATCTTCTTGAACACATCCTCAGGTATCACCCTTAATGGAAGCAAATGACATATCAAATTAAGACCTCAGGTCAGCTCTCACTTTTTAGTCCAAAGATTCCTACCTTTAAAATTCAAAATGGTCTAAACACCTCCCCGCCCCCAATTCTGTGCCAAGCAGAAAATACCACCCATGCTTTAAACTGAAGTTATAATCTCTAAGGACCAAGTACATGTAAAATCCAATTTTGAGAGCAGAAGGATGGAAAAGGAGAGAGCTAGACAATAATCTTTTTCTTGCTATCTGTGCCAATTTATCTGAATTACTTCTTTACCAAATGCTGACTTCAAAAATAATTGCACTGCTAATATGCCTATTATCATTATTCCTGTCCCAAAGGTGCTTTTTCCAAAAGGCAACTGGGATTTCTTGGTTTTTTCCTTTGAAAACATTTTGCTTCTCATCCAAGAAGCTTCTTTGATTATGACTGAATGATGGGAATTGAAGGATTTATATTCTTTGCAGTCATCTGGTCATTAGCACTATGAGGGTTGGTCATTAGATCTCTGAGGGCACTTGAGGGTTAATCTGTATCCTCAAAGTCACCTGAATGAGTGTAAATGGGTATGGAACCTACTTAGGACTGCTGAAAGGACTGCATGGTAAACAGGAGATAGGAAGTGTTGTATCACTCCCCTTCTGGTGAGAAAGGGCTGTTCAGTTTTAATATAGAAAGCTTCTTTAACCCCTTTTTCAAACCAGTGGTCCTCTCTGTCCAGAATGTGAACTTTGCTGTCTTCAAATGAATGAACTTTCTCTTTCAGATGTAAATGGACTGCTGAATCCTGTCCTGATGACTTTGTTCTCCTGTGTTGTGCCATGCATTTGTGAAGTGGTTGTTTTGTTTTCCCCAATGTACAGCTGCACTTGTCTCGCTCTATTGTACTGCATGTACCACATTGCTCTGTTTGTGTCTGGATGTTATGTCCTTGGGGTGAAAAAGTTTCTGTCTTAATGTATTCCTGGGTTTAAAACATCCCACGTATGTTGTGTTGGTTGAAAATCCTCCTGAGCTTTTCAGATATTCCTGTAACATACGGAATGACAACATTGCTCCATTCGTTGTTGTCTTCTTTTTCTGTCATGAAGGGGCTCCTATAGATCTTTTTGTGCATTTGATGAAGGTCCAGTTAGGATAGCCACAAGTTCTAATGCCTTCCTTGATGTGTATTTGTTCTTTCACATTCTGGACAGAGAGAGTTCCAAACTGTAACAAGATAGGGCGGAGATCCTCAGCACTCACAGCAATAGTGTACTCCCTATAGTGTAGTCTCAATATAGAACAACAAAAATTATCTATTGAAGTATCTATGAATTGATTCATAACAGGTGTCTTGCATAGGAGCTCTCTGACAGTATGGGTGTATGAATGTGTGTTGAGTCTATGAGAATAGGAGCTGGAAAGTAATCTGAAGCTAAGTCATGAAAGATATTATATACCATAGTGACCACCTTGAACTGGGCCCAGAAAGAAAGTACTAACTAGTGCTGCTATTTCAGTAACAAGGTGTCATAGCATTAGAAACAGCATTTGCTGCTTATTGCTTATATTTTCATTGCACTTCAGCTGCAATTTCTGGAACATTTTCCAGAGTTGCCCAAAAAGAATATATTGCAATAATTGAAGCATGAGGTTTTTATTTATTTTGTATGCCATAGGAAAATGCAGCATAGTGCATAAAATTCATAGAAACAACATATAAAATGTGTATCAAAATATAAAATGCATGAGGTTACTCATCAAAATAATACATTCAACCAGTTACAAGAATGCTCTAAGAGAAGAAAAACAAACAACTCTGAAAACAATAGTAGCTTACGGGCAAGGTGCAAATGTCTTAAGCTTTCGTTCTTGTAAAGTCTCAGGGCTTCCAGTAATTTTCAGCAGATCTTCCAATTGGGCCAGCCAGTCAGAAACAGCTTGGAAAAAATTTATCCAGTCAGCTTCATACAATCCCTTCTTCTGCTTGCTGGATAACAACTTGAAAGTCCCCTCTTCCAAACTGTTCAGTAAAGTTATTACAATTTTGGCAGATCCTGGAGAAAAGAAATTATATCTCTATAAAGAAATGGAGCAGGATAGAAGAAATTCCTCCCAAAAAACCTGGATTAAATATATTTTGTCTCTCATACTTTATCATATTTTTAAATTTTTTAGTTTTATAGTTAGTTATGTTCTTTTGGATGGAACAAGCCAATGACATAAAAAGGCATGAAACAGCACACTTTTATCAATAATTTGCTTTTCTTGGAGGATATTTTTCAAACAAGCAGTGGATGTGAATTTACAATCCAACTTTTGTTTTCCACAAAGACATACTGCCAACATCTATTGCCACAAGTATTTTTTTTTTATTTATACAGCTTTAGATCTGTTTTACTCAAAAGATTTTACGTATCAGCTATACTATATATTTGTCTTTAGATTTAATTTTAAATAAATCCTCATCTGTGCAACATACTGATCTCCGAAAAAGTCTTTTAAAAAATACTGACCGTTTCTTACCATTTTCCCCATTAACTCTTGTACAATACTGTTCAATGAGATGACTGCAGTCTTTATTGATTTCTTCCAGCATTTTTGACTCAACTGGCCTCCTGCCCTGGAGATCTTTGTGACGGCCATGCAAAGCAACTCCCAGATCAACCCACTGCTTCTGCAGTTTGGTAGCCGTCTTGAGGGGCTCTTGTCTCAATAGAAGCACGTCCCCTCCATACTGGCTCAATTCATCATTTAACATCTGAAAGAAAAAGCAATAAATGTATTTGTTGTCTGAAAGATTTCCCATTAAAAAAAACACTACAGATTTCTCCTTCCCTAAACTGATAATCTTAGGAGCAAGTATTAGCTATCATATGGTACACTTTTAATTCTATTGTTGTCCTGTGATTGAACTGCATTTTTAAACTCACAGCTGGAAGAGAAGCTGCTTAGACAAGCTTACTTTTCCTACTTACTCTTGCAAATTGTGAGATAAAAAACTGTCTGCTCTTACTCCAATTAGACCAGGGGTGTCAAACTTGATTTCATTGAGGGCCGCATCAGTGTTGTGTTTGACCTCAGGGTGCTGGGGTGGGCGTGGCCAAGGTGGGCATGGCCAGCTTGTCACTTGTGTCAGGGGTGCCTGTGGTGGCCTGAGCCCTCTACCAGCGAAAACGGGGTTCCAAGCTTTGTTTTTGGCTGCAATGGCTTCCTGCAACTCTCTACCAATAAAAACGGAGCTCGGGAGGGTCGCACATGGCCCTCCCAAGCTCCATTTTTGCTGGCAGAGGCACCGTGTGCTAGCCCTTTGCTGTTTTCAGGGCCAGATCTAAGCACCCATGGGCCAGATCTGGCCCACCGGCCTTGAGTTTGACACTTGTTAGACACTTGTTTTCTTCTTTTGTTGTAGGAGGCACCCAATATCTGCTAGATACCTAATCCTCATTAATACGCAATCTTCCCTTGTTGATAGCTAAAATAAAGCAACCCCAGGAGTGAAGAAGGAAAGAAAGGTGGAAGGGCTATGAAACCTGACCAATGAAAATACAATAACTCATTTTTGAGTTGAATCCCAGAGATTGTCCCCACTACTCAGGCTCACTGAAGCTCATTGGGGAAGGCCCCCTGGCACTGTAATTAACGGGAATAGTTTTAATAAATGGTATTCTGTTTATTGCAGTCCTGCTTAAGGGGAAGCCTATAAATAAATAAATACATGAAACAAGAAGAGCCTTACCTTTTCCCAAACCTTGAGATCCACAAGGATTTGTTCTAACAAAGTAGCTCCCTTTTCAAAATTATAAGTTCCTTTTCCACTGGAAAAGCAAGAATAGAAAGTTGGAAATTTGTAATCAAAAATACAAATCACTCTAATATGTATCTAAACCTTTATGCATATCATGCAATCTTCATTGTGTTTGCATTACTCACTTCCCAGTAGTTAACTGAATCATGGTTTATTTAACTACATATAGTCCTCATTTAGCCACTGCCTCATTTAGTGACCATTCGCAGTTACAATGATATAACTTTGCTACCTATCCTTGCATTTACAACCTTCACAGTCTTTAAAGCAAAGCTAAGCTAAAGTAAGATGATAAGTACAGTAGCAGTTTCACTTAATGACCACTTCATTAAACAACCTAGTTGCCAGTGGCAATTGCAATTTCTAACTGTATCCTGATTTTCTGGGAAATGCAAGTTGGTATCACTCAAAATGCTGGCTAAAGTACATTTGATAGTTTATAGTTCAAGGTGTTATGTTATCATAATATTTTAGTACAGCACTTCTCAACCTTGGCAATGTTAAGATGTGTGAACCTCAACTCAACCTCAGCATAGCAAAGCTGAAGGAATTCTGGGAGTTGAAATCCACGCATCTTAAAGGTGCCATGGTTGAGAAACACTGTTCTAGTATAAAAACTGGCAAATTTCATCAATATCTCCAACTCAAATTCCTTTGGGTTTTATGTAAACAGTGGCCATGTCTAGAACATAAAGGAAGCATGGCTGCCCTAATCTCTCTTACACCTGTGCCATTCACATGTACCCACATTGCTCAGTTAATCCATAAATATTTGATGAACAGGGAGCATTTTCATATCTGGAGCAGGAGGTCCTAATAGAGATAACTCATAGTTTCAGCACCATTTGGATAGCATATTACAATGTGCTCCATATGATGCTAATTTCAAAACTGCTTAGAAACTTTAGTTGATGCTCATCTACACATCTTGGTTTATGCAGAAATATCTCTTCCAGGCAAAACTAATCTGTCCAGAATGCTCGCCCCAGATGAGGATGCTGAGTACAAAATGTAAGAATCCATTGGGTCCTGAAAGTAGTATTTTTTTACAGGGAGTGGCCTCCACTTTTTGAAATAACTTCTCCCAATTTGTCTGGCACCAATTCTCACATTCTTTGGTACAGCAATCAGGGCAGAATTGTTCCGCAGGGTTTTGGAAAGTTAACATTGCTCAGTGTTGGGTTAACGACACCGGGCATTTCCCATTTATTTTCTGGGTTCTTGTCATTAATTTTCATTATTCATACTTTGTGGATGGATTTTTTTACAATTTAGTTTTTAATACTTTGCTATTGTAAAGCTCTGTGAGTCACACAATAAGAAACATACAAACAAACAAACAATTCAATTCAGTTTATTGTGGTCATATTCCAGTACATATAATAAACATAATAAAACTTAAATTAAAGAGTTAAAATACATTTATAAAACAACCAAACTAACATCTGTGAGGTCCTGGATGCAGTTTATATTAAAGTATAATGTAAACCCAGTTAGTTATACTAACTAGTATAACATCTAAAATTACAATAAAGTAACAGTAACTAAAACTATAGTACCAACAAAGTAATAACATCTAAAATTTAAATGAATGGTAGTTAGAAAGAATGTATAACAGAAGATTGGCCCATCCGAGTCCGATGGATCTTCCATGCTGCACAAAAGCTAGCTACGTGTGCTGTAACAAAAGCAGTGGTGAAATTCAATTTTTTTTTACTACCGGTTCTGTGGATGTGGCTTGGTGGGCATGGTGTGGCTTGGTGAGTGTGGCAGGGGAAGGATACTGCAAAATCTCCATTCCCATCCCACTCTGGGACTAGCCAGAGATGGTATTTGCCGGTTCTCCAAATTACTCAAAATGTCCGCTACCGGTTCTCTGAACTACTCAAAATGTCCGCTACCAGTTCTCCAGAACCTGTCAGAACCTATCTGGAACGAGCTCCCCCCGGAGATACGGACGATCCCGGATCTGCGTACCTTCCATCGCGCGCTCAAGACCTTCCTATTTCATCAAGCCGGCCTGACTTAAGTCTTTCCCCTTTTTTAAATGGAAATTTTAAATCTGGTTTTAAATTATTGGGGTTTTAAATTTGTTCAGCCAAATTATTTAATTCGTTTTAATCTATTTTAAATTTTGTATTTATATGTTTTATTCCATGGCTGTTCACTGCCCTGAGTCCTTCGGGAGTAGGGCGGTATACAAATTTAATTAATTAAATAAATAAATAAATAGAACCTGCTGGATTTTACCCCAGAACAAAAGGTACTTCAACTATGTTTCAACTATCTGGGCATAGGCCAAATCTAGGTGACCAGGTTCTCTACTAATCAGAGTTAATACTAATCTTGTTCAGATATTTCATACAAGGACCAACAAAGAATACCATGTTCTGTAGTTTCCACCTCTATGGAATCACAGAGGCAGAGTCTTTCAATCATCAGTTCACCAGTGGTGAAATCCATTTTTTTTTTACTATTTATTTATTTATTTATGTATTATTTAAATTTTTATACGGCCCTTCTCCCGAAGGATTCAGGGCGGTGCACAGCCAACATTAAAAACACACATATACAAAAAATTTAAAAGCAATTTAAAAATATATTAAATAATTTGGCCCCAGTATTATTAAAAAAAAAAAACTAGAACTACCGGTTCTGTGGGCGTGGCTTGGTGTGGCTTGGTGGGCATTGCATGGTGGGCATGGCAGGGGAAGGAAACTGCAAATTCCCCATGGGCAAGTATACGGCAAATATCAGGGCAAGTATACGGCAAATATCCCATTCCAGGGGAAGGATATTGCAAAATCTCCATTCTAACTCCATTCTGGGACCAGCCAGAGGTGGTTTTTGCCGGTTCTCCGAACTGCTCAAAATTTCCGCTACCGGTTCTCCAGAACCTGTCAGAACCTGCTGGATTTCACCCCTGAGAAAAAAATTAAGAATGGCATTGGCAGATCTTCGTCCAATAGCTGCAGCGTATTCACAGTGGGCTTCCCTTGAGCCAGTGGGAAGGATGACTATTCCTAAATATTTAAAGTTTGCTCTATTTTATGGCCATTAATGCTTCTATTAATAAATATGGAACTTCAGCCTTTTGGCAAAAGCCATAATCTTGGTTTTCAGCAGTAATAGACCAAAATTGGTAGAGCTCTTTTAAGGCTTAATGGTATTCTGAGAAACTACACCATTGTCTATACAAAAGAGAAGGACAGTGCAGAGATCCCTTAGTTCAGGGGGGATGCAATTTGGATTGTTTAGACATCTCACAATATCATTGATATAAAAATTAAAAAGAAGAGGGAGGAAATAAATCCCTGTTTTACCTCCTTTTGAATTTTAAATGACGTTGACATAAACCCTTGCATATTGCACCTGTTTTTAAGAGTGGTATTGGTGTGTAGGGCACCAATAGAGAAGCCTACAGTGAACTGATAGGGCTTTCTGCTTCTCCCATAATTTGGTCCTGGATACAGAATCAATAGTTGCCTAAAGATCGATGGAGGCAGCATACAATGATACTACACTGTTAGTTGAAATTTTTTTTGAACAAATGCAGTAGACCAAGCATCTACTGCACTTATCTCTACTTTCTCTAAAACCAATCTGCTCGGACTTCCGGTTTGCTAGCCTTCGGCAAAGACGGTACCTTTTTAAGGACCGCCAGCCCCGCCGCCTGTAGAGCCGCCTCGTGATCGAGAAGCGGCTCGAAAACTCCGAAATCAAAGGATTGAAGGAGGAGAGATAGCAGGGCACAGGTTGAGCCCCTGTAAGCCCCCAGGGAATCGCTTCTGGGGAGGAAACAGGCGCGGCTCCCTCCCAACCTGCTGAGACTCCAGACGGCGTGGGACGATTCTGCCTTCAGCAGAACAAGCCGGCTGCAGCAAACGTTCAAATTGAATGAAACCAACCTCAACAAGCAGCAGAAATATTAACTTGAACCCTGAAACTTGGAAATCGCAAGTATTAGCGCTTTGTTGACTTTTTAACTTAAGAGAAAGTACAAGCGAGTGAAAGTGATTTGAAAAAATATGGCGCCCAGCTCCAGAGTTAATGAGCTTGTGAGAGTGGATTTGTGAAGTTATTTTGCTTTGCTACAAAGTTGCTACAAAGTTGCTCTGCTTGTAATAAAGAGAAACAAGAGAAGAGGGGGAAAAAAAACTCTTTCTTTCTTTAAAATCTGAATTTGCTTTACTCCAGTTTCTATTTGATTAAACCTGGGGGATTTTTTTAGAAGTCTCTGTGGAGGTGGAAAAGGAAAAGGGACTTCCCTTTTCAGAAAATCTAGCTTACGTGGCAGGATGGCCTCAAAGAAGCAGGAAGGAAAGGCAGCAGGGGCGGGGATCCCCCACACACAAACATGAAACACAGCTTCCCCCTGCTCAACAGACACAGATTCAGAAAAAAGATTTTGACTTTGAAAATTTAAAAGAATTTATTTCTCAGGCTTTGGATGACAAATTTCAAAAATCACACCAAGAAATAGATGATAAACTTCAAAAATCCCAACAGGAAATTATGCAGGAAATTAATGAAATTAAAGACATGGTGAAACAGGATTATGGCAAGGTGACTAAAAAAATATCCGATGTGGCGTCTGGCCTCACAGAATTTATTATTAAAGTGGACTCCAAAGTGGAAGATTTTAAATCAGAAGTCAATGTTAAGATTAAGGACAATGATTATAAAATTTTTGATGTTGATGAAAAACTGCAGAGAGTTGAAAACGAAATTGTTATGTTGCAATTCAGGGCCATGGAATTTGCTATAAGGCTCAGAGGAATTAGAGAGGATGACCGGCAGGATTTGAGACAGATTTGTGCTGATGCCCTGGCTGTGTTATTAAAAATCAATCCTGAAGTGGTTTTTTACAAAATAGATAAAATTTACAGAGTGAATTCTTGGGTGGCCAGACAAAGACAATTGCCCAGAGATGTGGTGATATATTTTACAGACAGAACAATAAAAAATGACATCCTGCAAAAATCTTTTCTCTCCTCTGTGCAAGTGGGGGGGGGCTCAAATTGGAGTTTTTAAAGAATTGCCACCTAAGATGCTGAAAGCCAGAAAAGACTTTGGTTTTCTAGTAAATGAATTGAAAAAACAAGATATACCATTTCGGTGGGATGCCCCAACTGGTATAATTTTGAAATACAATGGAGAAAGACATCGGTTGAATACTGTTGAGAAGGCGGAGTATTTTTATTCTGCTAATTTTAAAGAAAGAACACCATCTCCACGTACACCTACAGTGTTGGAGATTAAGGAGAGTGATAAGAAGCAACCCCAGCAAGAGATGCAAGAACAGTCAAAGCAGGTAGACTCAGAAGACATGCAAGGTGCTGTAGGAGGTTTTCTGGAGGAGCCCCTGCTAGAATCTTCTCCAATCCTGGACCCGGTCCGGATGGTTGAAGTCAAAGACCAGCGTATAACTCATGCAAAATCTAAGCAACTTAAAGAAAAGCAACAACAGGAAAGACAATACAAAAAGGGAACTAAGAGTACTGTACAAGAGACTGAAGCCATGGGGGGAGCGAAACCGAAGATTATGGAAGACATTCGGTTATTCTGCTCGTTGCTTCAAAAAGATAAAGATGACAATTAAGTGCTTATTTTGGAACGTGAATGGGTTGAATTTATTACAGAAAAGGAAGAAGTTATTTGCATATTTGAGACAATTTAATAATAATATAATTTGTCTACAAGAAACCCACATTAGAACTCAAGATCAAAAACATTTGATAAACTCTAAATTAGGAACACTTTTTGTGGCTTCAACTTTGCAAAAAAAGAATGGTGTCGTTATTTATGTAAATAAAAGACTGACAGCTAAACTTATAGAAGCAGATGAAGATGGCAGGTTTTTAGCAATTGAATTGTTTACAGTAAACGGCCAAATTCTTCTGATTGGAATTTATGCTCCCAACCAACAACAGGATCATTTCTATAAAATGTTACATACTAAAATACTGCAATGGGACTACAGATCTATTTTAATTATGGGAGATTGGAATGGAGTAATTGATTCTAAATTAGATAAAAAGAGCACGGCGAAATCCAGGATTAGACTACCACAGACTTTTTTCGATATGAAAGAGGACTTGGAATTAAAAGATATTTGGAGAATACATAATCCAAAAGAACTGGACTATACCTTTTTTTCTGATAGACACAGATCCTTCTCTAGGATTGACTTTATTTTGTTGTCAGATGATCTACTTGTTAAGACAAAAAGAACAAAGATTTTTCCAAGAACTTTGACCGACCATAGCCCAGTATGGATAGAATTTGAGATGGGTAAAATTGAAAGACGATCATGGAGATTAAATGAAAATTTATTCAGATATGAAAAAAATATAACAGAACTTAAGAAGTATTTGAAAGAATTTTTTGAAATGAACTTGAATAAGGGTACCCCACTTGAAATTGTGTGGGATGCGAGCAAAGTTTATATGAGAGGGGTACTCATTTACATGAATTCTAAACATAGATTGAATCAACAAAAGAAGAGATCTGAATTGGAAGCAGAAATAAAGAATAAAGAACAGCTACTTATTAAAAATCCAACAGATGAAAAAATACGTGGTGCTATAAAACTTTTGAAAGATCAATTCCAAATGCTTATGGCAGAACAAGTTGCAACAAATTTACAATATGCGAGGCATAATACATTTTGTAATGCCAATAAACCGGGCAGATGGTTGGCTTATATACTAAGGAAGAAGCAGAGTATACGGACTATTGATAGTATTGAAATTGGAGGGAAAGAAATCTTTCAACAAAAATTAATTAAAGAAGCTTTTGTAGACTATTATACTAAACTATATGTTAAAGATGATGTGCAGAATGGACTTATAGAAAAATACTTAGATAATAAAAGAGTCACAAAAATTACTAATCAACAAAAGGAAAGAATGAATTATCCTATAACAGAGGAGGAGATAATAGTAGCAATTAAACAATTAAAAACAGCTAAAGCTCCTGGAACGGATGGTTTGACAGCAGTGTATTATAAAACTTTGCAAGCAGAAATGGTGGAACAACTTAGAGATTTATTTTGCAATATTCAACAAGGGGGTAAAATACCCCCATCATGGACAACAGCTTATATTTCTTTGATACCAAAAGAACAAGTAGGTCCTAAAAAACCGGAGAATTATTGACCAATATCTCTTCTGAATACTGATTATAAAATTTATGCAAAAGTACTAGCCAACAGGTTGATGCCAGCAATCCAAGAGGTGATTCATGATGATCAAGCAGGATTTATCGAGGGCAGATACATGAAGGACAATGTAAGGCAAGTAATAGATTTATTGGAATATCTTGAGAAGAATAAACAGATCCCTGCAGTGCTGGTCTTCCTGGATGCAGAGAAGGCCTTTGATAGAGTGGACTGGAATTTTCTACTAAAGACTTTAAAAAAGATGGACTTTGGGGATCAATTTATACAGGCGGTTTCAACAATTTACCAAGAGCAAAAGGCATAGATTATTATTAATGGAAGCTTGACAACAGAGTTTAAAATTGAAAAAGGAACAAGACAGGGATGTCCGCTATCCCCATTGTTATTTATTTTAACACTAGAAGTCTTGTTAAATACAATACGGGACTCTAATATCTTGAAAGGTATAATGATAAGGCAAGAGGACTACAGAATAAAGGCATTTGCAGATGATCTGGTTGTTACCCTAACACAGCCAATGGAATCAATAATCCAGATGAAAGACATTATACAAGACTATGGTAAAATTTCAGGTTTTAGATAGAATCAGAAAAAAACAAAGATGATAGTCAAAAATATGACACAAGATCGAAAACACGAGCTTGAAAGGAGGGCAGGTTTTGAGATTGTACCAAAGGTAAAATATCTAGGAGTTCAGGTTGCAGAATCAAATATGAAACTGTTTCAAAATAATTATGAGGTGTTGTGGCGAGATGTGCAGAAAGATATGGAGACTTGGAAAAAACTGCAGCTGTCTCTACTCGGAAGAATAGCAGCAGTTAAGATGAACATTTTGCCAAGATTTCTTTTTTTGTTTCAAATGATTCCGGTGCTTAAAAGTGATAAACAATTGAAAGAGTGGCAAAGTGGAGTGAATAAGTTTGTCTGGAACGAGAAAAAACCGAGAGTGAAATTGAAAATTATGCAAGATGTTCCAGAAAGGGGAGGTCTTAAACTTCCAAACCTACAATTATACTATGAAGCAGCAGCTTTGACCCAAGCAAGCGACTGGTTTGGAAGGAAAAAGACTGGAATATTGAATATAGAAAGTTTTGATCTTGAATTTGGATGGCATGCCTACTTATTTTATGAGAACAAAGTGGATAAAGTATTTAAAAGCCATATACTTAGAGACTCTTTGATGAGGGTTTGGAAGAAGCACCGACTTAAATGGGATTACAAAATACCGCTATGGCTGGATCTTGGTCATATTATGTGGAATACAAATATAATGTCACTCGGGGGGGGGTATATAAAGAGGTTCTTTTTATAGATGTGGACAGATGGCAGTTGAAGACATTAGAGACACTGTTGGACAAAGGGATTAACTTAACTTGGTTACAACATAATCAAATTCAACTCAGATGGAAAGAGGACCAAAAAATTGGTATTATGTTGCATGAGGAAGAATTGGTTAGACATATAAAAGAGAAAGGTCTAATGCATATTAAAAAGGCTTTATAATGTTTTGTTAGAAAGGGATTCAGAAACTGAATTGGTTAAAAATTGTATGATTAAGTGGGCACAAAATTTTGAAGAACCAGTGATGTTGGAAACATGGGAAAAAATTTGGGTTCAGAATGTTAAATTTACACAGTCGCAGAATTTGAGGGCAAATTTCTATAAAATGTTTTATAGATGGCATTTAGACCCCAAAAAATTGTCGTGTATGTACCCTAATGTTCAGCCAAAATGTTGGAGATGTGATAGTTTAGATGATACATATTATCATGTTTGGTGGACTTGCAAGAAAGTTAAGGCTTTTTGGATAAAAATATGGTGGGTTATGCAGAATGTTTTGAAGAAAAAAATTCAATTTTCTCCACAACTGTTTTTATTGGGTATAATTAAGGGTTTTACATTGGGGGAAACAAAGTTGATATTGTACATGATAACAGCAGCGAGATTATTGATAGGTAAATACTGGAAAAATGAAGCTTTGCCCACTATTGAGGAATGGACTTTGAAGATGGCCAGTTTTGCAGAGATGGCGAAGATTTCAGCATATTTAAAAGACTGTTCACAAGAGACTTATGAATGGGAATGGAAAAAATGGATAGATTATGTTCAGAACAAATATCAAACCAGGAAGTATCAAATAGCTTTTATTTGAAAATGTTATATTAAGATAGAAATATTTTAATGTAATGAAGATGAAAAACTACAAGGGGGAGGGAGGGGTTCAAGTTTTATACAAAGGGGGGTTTTTCTTCTTGATCTGAGCATATTGTGTGGAAGTCTGGGGGGAGGGGAGGGTTAGGGAGGGTTAGGGAGGATGAGGTTGGGAGGTTTGGGGTGGGTTGAGGGGGGGGAAAGGGGTGAAAATGTAATTGTAAAACTTTTGCAATAAAAAAATAAAAATAAATAAAACCAATCTGCTCTTCCACCACAAGATTTCCCTGATCCAGCCAATCCTTAAGCTTATTGAAGATGTTCTTAGCATAAGGTTTGCTGATTATGTTGGGCAGGCTAATCTCTCATTTCACTTTCCCTTCTTAAAGATTGGAATTATAATTGTCAGGCCGTAAAGCAAAGAAAGAAAGGAACATTTATCAAACTCACAGAACATGTTTTTGGAAGTAATTGAGCCAACCCGTCAAACCATTCTGAATACTCCTTGTCCTTTCTCTTGTAATTTCTTCAACTTGATCCACCTGTACATCAGTTTCTCTCAAAAGCTGCCGGAATTCTTGTGTCAAATGCTGTAGATTAGAAAGATCAGTAGAATCCTAAGTGTGTTGGAAGAAAAAAAGAGAAAGAATCTGATGAGTAAATTATATTATTAAGGCATAAATATCAAAGCAATCATTTAAAAAGCCATTCTTTATGATCGACATTGTGAACAGATTATTTAGTTATGTATTATTGATTTGATTTGATTTAGTGTCACTCAACACCAAAGAAACTTCAAAGTCTTCATAACCTCACAGTTCATCCCACTGTGATCCTGGAGTAAATTAGACAGATGTTTCACTCATAATAGCTCAAATACGGGCAAACAATAGTAAGCATTATCACCAGTCTTCCGTTTCTAGCAATTTTGCCATCTTATTACTGTATATATTTTATCTAGGCAATATATGAGAGGTGACATATTCAAGAAAAAGGCCGCTTGAGCACAATAAAAGGAGAGTTTTAAGAAGCAATATTAATTGTGCTACCCAGCAACTGAAACACTTTCTAGTCTACAGATACTAGAAAGTAGACATATACAAGTCACAGTAGCATATTATACTTACTGATATTATTTAACCTTTAAATAATATTTGATTCATTTATATACTCTGATATTATGCTAGAAGGGATGTATCTCGATTGCCTTAATATGCAGATAATTTTATGTGATTTCATCAAATTTAGTTATTTTTTGGTATCAGAGACAAAAGTGCAAGTTGCTTTTCTCTTTCTAATGTTTGAATTTTCACCAGTTAATACTGTACTACTGAAAGGTGCTGAATATACCTAACATTTTCTTCTAGTACAATAAGCTATATACAGTCAGGTCCAGAAATATTGGGACATCAACACAATTCTAACATCTTTGGCTCTATACACCACCACAATGGAGTTGGAATGAAACAAACACAATGTGCGTTAACTGCAGACTGTCAGCTTTAATTTGAGGGTATGTACATCCAACTCAGGTGAACAGTGTAGGACTTACAGCAGTTTGCATATGCGCCTCCCACTTGTTAAGGGACCAAAAGTAATGGGACAGAATAATAATCATAAATCAAACTTTCCCTTCTTAATACTTGGTTGCAAATCCTTTGCAGTCAATCACAGCCTGAAGTCTGGAACACATAGACATCACCAGAAGCTGGGTTTCATCCCTGGTGATGCTCTGCCAGGCCTCTACTGCAACTGTCTTCAGTTCCTGCTTGTTCTTGGGGCATTTTCCCTTCAGTTTTGTCTTCAGCAAGTGAAATGCATGGTCAATGGGATTCAGGTCAGGTGATTGACTTGGCCATTGCATAACATTCCACTTCTGTCCCTTCAAAAACTCTTTGGTTGCTTTTGCAGTATGCTTTGGGTCATTGTCCATCTGCACTGTGAAGCGCCATCCAATGAGTTCTGCAGCATTTGGCTGAATGTGAGCAGATAATATTGCCCAAAACACTTCAGAATTCATCCTGCTGCTTTTGTCAGCAGTCGCATCATCAATAAATACAAGAGAACCAGTTCCATTGGCAGCCATACATGCCCACGCCATGACACTACCACCACCATGCTTCACTGATGAGGTGGTATGCTTAGGATCATGAGTAATTCCTTTCCTTCTCCATACTCTTCTCTTCCCATCACTCTGGTACAAGTTGATCTTGGCCTCATCTGTCCATAGGATCTTGTTCCAGAACTGTGAAGGCTTTGTTAGATGTTGTTTGGCAAACTCTAATCTGGCCTTCCTGTTTTTGAGGCTCACCAATGGTTTACATCTTGTGGTGAACCCTCTGTATTCACTCTGGTGAAGTCTTCTCTTGATTGTTGACTTCGACAAACATACACCTACCTCCTGGAGAGTGTTCTTGATCTGGCCAACTGTTGTGAAGGGTGTTTTCTTCACCAGGGAAAGAATTCTTCAGTCATCCACCACACTTGTTTTCCGTGGTCTCCCAGGTCTTTTGGTGTTGCTGAGCTCACCGGTGCATTCCTTCTTTTTGAGAATGTTTCAAACAGTTGTTTTGGCCATGCCTAACGTTCTTGCTATCTCTCTGATGGGTTTGTTTTGTTTCTTCAGCCTAATGATGGCTTGCTTCACTGATAGTGACAGTTCTTTGGATCTCATCTTGAGAGTTGACAGCAACAGATTCCAAATGCAAATAGCACACTTGAAATGAACTCTGGGCCTTTTATCTGCACATTGTAATTGGGGTAATGAGGGAATATCACACACCTGGCCATGGAACAGCTGAGAAGCCAATTGTCCCATTACTTTCGGTCCCTTAACAAGTGGGAGGCACATATACAAACTGCTGTAAGTCCTACACCGTTCATCTGAGTTGGATGTACATACCCTCAAATTAAAGCTGACAGTCTGCAGTTAACGCACATTGTGTTTGTTTCATTCCAACTCCATTGTGGTGGTGTATAGAGCCAAAGATGTTAGAATTGTGTCGATGTCCCAATATTTCTGGACCTGACTGTAGATTGGAGAGCATAAGAACAATATCACCCCTTAAAGTTGGTACCATTGGTTCACTGATCTCATCAGATGACATTTTATAGTAAATAAATTGGGATATTCCTGACTAACAGAGGACAGAATGGATTTCACTAAAAGTGAAGAGTGAGATCTAAAACAATATTACATGTATGGAAAAAATCTTTTGTTACTAAAAGAAAGCTTTCTTTACAGATAAAAAATATCATATACAAAATCCATCTGATGCAAAAAAAAACCCAACAATATTCAAATCATGATAATAGTTTCAAAACTCTGCATGCTATTGTTTGTGTAGTATCTTGTGTACTACATATGGAGCTGTCAAAAAAACTTATCTTGCATGCAAAGCCAATATGAATGTTGATGTAAATCTTATTTATTTATTCAGATTTGTATGCTGCTTTAATCAGGAAACCGAGTGTAGAACAAGGAAACTAACAAACAGAAAAACTTTATTCATGCAGCTTAATTATATCTTGTTCATCATAAGTTACATCATTTCCCCCATTAATGGATAATACATCCTCAAGTAGCTGTACCTGTGATGCCAATAACATTATGAAGTGCCTCATCTCTTTGACCCAAACCTTTTCACTGTCGTACATTCTCCGAGCCAGTATCAGCTTGTTCTTTTCAACTACCTGAAAATACATATTATAAGATTATCAAAGAGTTTGGAAAGAGAAAAATAAGCATAGATGAAGATGATATTATACCCACATAGTCAACAGCATGGTTTTTTTATCAGAAGTTCAAAAGAGACTTTCAAAGCAAGTATGCAGAAGACAGCAATTTAGTGAAATAGCAATGGTCCTTACTCAATTATCATAGATTAACTGAATCAGATCAGGTTTAAAATGTGCTATTCAATAAAGTTTGGCAGCAAATTTCTTAGTAAAAGAACTACAAATTGCATGTACTCTCTTTGCAATGGCATTCTCTCACCTTGTACAGAAATATCCTATCTGCTATCTTAACCAATTTTAAGCCAACATTTTAAAATTATTTATGTTCTCTCTTCTATCTGCAGGATTCAACCTTGCTGTTAGGAATGATGACAGCCAGGAAAAGCACCTTGAGATTCAGTAGTTGTCTGCATTATGTTTGGGTGCAGTGACCACAATGAAATACTTCCTACATTATTTTATTCAAATCATATAATTTCAACACATTTTTGGACTTGTACAGTTTTTGTTTAGACTAGGTTTCGCACTTTCTCTTTGATATGTTTATTTCAGGCCAAAATACACAAGATTAATTCTTTTCCATACAATAAACCAATCATTGAACTAATCATTTAGCTAACACAAATCACAAAATGTTATCACAGTAACACTCATGAAAGATGGAAGGTGAAATGGCAAAAGGACTAGAATGTATCTTTCTTCCAAGCTCTATCCATGAATGGTATTGTGGTCTCAGATGTGAAGGCTGACTGTGAATCAAATAATACAATATTTACCTTCATTTATTTATTTATTTATTTATTTATTTATTTATTTATTCGTTCAATTTATATGCCGCCCTTCTCCGGAGACTCAGAGCGGCTTACAATGCGTTAAGCAATAGCCTTCATACTTTTGTATATACCTGCTTAGTAGGGCTTTCGGCTCCCCCTAAGCGGTGTTCTTTTTATATATATATACAAAGTCAGCTTATTGCCCCCACAATCCAGGCCCTCATTTTACCTACCTCAAAAGGATGGAAGGCTGAGTCAACTTGAGCCTGGTGAGATTTGAATTTGCAGTAATTGCAGGCAGCTGGTGTTACTTAACAGCACTTTAGTCTGCTGCACCACCAAGGCTCTACCTAGTATGACATTTTTATGAAGTAACAAACTGCTTCCTTCTTTCTGTTGCAGATACTGCATTCATGCCATTTGCAATGTGCCACAGCTACAGAGAAACAGATTGGGACCATACTTTCACAAAGGCCCACCTTCAGAATGGTGCAAGTTCAAGCCCATCTGCTCTAATGTGTGTCCATGAAAATGTGTTCAGAATTAAACCTCAGACTTGGAATTAGGGTTCCAGTCAAATCTACTGGTTTCCTCCAACCTTCACTGGTTATTCAGTTGTCCTTCATGCCAGATGGAAAGGCAAAGGATCTTAGAACAGAATGGCTAGCGAGCCCATTCATACATCTTTATTTCCAGAACCCACTCTACTCTGATACCTTTCAGTAAAGCTTCACTTTGTGACACTGTGTCTTTTTCTTGGAAAGAACCAACACACAGCAGCAAGAATGCTCTACGCACATAAGTGGAAAGATGCTTTAATTCCCACAATGAATGACTGGCTGCAAAAGCTGATGGAGTTAACAGAGATGACTAAATTGACTGCTTGAATTAAAGAAAAGAATACAGCTAACTTTGTTTCCACTTGGAAACAGCTTCTAGACTTTGTGATTGAGGTGGGAAAGAATGAAATTTTGACTTTGGCTTTTGCTGATTAGATGGCTTTGTTGTTGTAGATATGGCTAGTATATATTACTATATAAAAGCAAAAAGTTGAGGTTGTTTGTTATCACCTTATTTTACTGCCTAAAAAGAGTCGAAAGTCAGTGCTTTTCTTTCTTTCTTTTTCCCCTTTTCCTCTACACTTTTTCTTCTTTCTTTTCCTCCCTTGCTTTGAAATTATTTTCATTTTTCTTTGTATTTTACATTTTGATAAACTAATAAAAAATTTAAATACTCAGAATGAACCAACATACATGCACCCAAAGAAGTATTCTTTGCTCTGAATTGGGTACTGAGCTTGAGGCAACAGATCTATTTATCTAGCCTCCTGAAATGACTGAGCTACATTTTGAGCCCATGTATTTCATTTGGGATTAATTATCTTTCCCATTTCACAAATTACACAATATTATTTTTTAAACTCAGTTCCAAAGTAATTTATTTATTTTTCATATTTAAGAATCGCCTCTCTCCCACACAGAGGGACTCTGGGGGAATCATAAGTTCTTTGCCTGTTCTCATTAATTACAGATTAATATCTGTCAATCCCCATGTGTTATACCATTTATTCTATCATGTCTTATGCTACAGACCAAAAAATTAGGGATAGGAGAAGTAGTTACAAAATATCTAATATTATCCAAATCTTGGGTAATTGTTGCATATATAGTTTGGCTGTAGACTTAAATGACAAAATATTTCTTCTACACTGGGTAACCAAAGACCTCCAAAGAAAAGAAAGAAAAAATACTGAACTCTTCTGAGGTTTTTGCTGCTTGAGCCATTGCATGAGTTCTGCAATCAGCAAAGTTAACTGTTCCACTATGAAAGCATTTGAGGCAAGAATGGATATAGCTTTCTAGACTGGGACAAAAAAAACTATTTAACATAACGAACCAATTAAACAACTGCCCACCTATGCCATTCTTTCAAAATCCCCAGAAGTAAAATATATATATTGCATGATTTACAGAACTGTAACAAATCTTTGCAGGTAGACAATTTTTGATGCATAACATGTTTTTTTTAGATTTTGCTTCCCCATCACCCCTCCCCCCCAGAATGTTTGTTTGTGCTTCACTTAAGGTGGGAATGGAAAGCATCATACATTACCAACAACGTTATAAATACTAAAGTTAGTTGCCTGTGAAATTTAATCACAGGACACATTGCATTTCAAGCCACAACAGAAGTTAACTAGATGAAAAAGAACCCTATATTTTCTCCAAAGAAAATGTGATTCCTTCCATCCTTCTTTGCATGTAACATTAGCAAATAATTTTGGATTATTATATGGTCAAAAACTGCACATACTTTGCAGAACATAATATTTTTTATTGTTCCTTTCTAACGTTGATTAAAGTAGCGTGTGTATATATATATATATATATAGCTGAGACCTTAAGGAAATGTTTGCTGCTGTATTAAAATAATATAAATTTATTTTTACATGTTAGTTAGCGAGAGCTGAGCTATAAACACTTAAAAGTAGTTACTTTAAATGTAATCTGTCCATTATATCCCATATTGTAAGGTGAAAATAATGATTTTCATCAATAGTTGTTCTGAGGGTAAATGAAATACACATTTATAGCTAATTTTATGCACTCAAAAAGTATCAAAATGAAAAAAAGAATAAACGAGAAAAACTACTAACTAGATTTCAAGAATTTGTAGGCAAAAGTACTAAAGGGAAATTACATTAAGAAGAAATTATTGTACTTTATCAACTGCTAGCACACACTATCTGTTTCAGCAGGTACCTTTAAGGCTATATCATATGTGGCAGTGCTCCACAGTTCTTTTTCTAGCGTTAATTGATGAATCTGAGCCTCCAGTCTTGCCCTCTGCAATTCGTACAACTCACGATATTCATCTAAAAGACTAAAGGACATGAGAAAGAGATATAAAGCACACTCTACAATTCACCTCATTAATGTACCATCTATTATTTGCAGAATATTCAAAACAATTATGTTTATGTAATCTAATAATAATAAATAATTTTACTGAACTTGTGTCCCACTTCATTCTTAATGACTCTGGAGGTCTCAGAACAATCAAAACAAAGAAATTACAATAAAACTAATATGGCAATATGGTGTTTTTTTGGTTTTTTTTTAAAAAAAAGATGGCCAGAATGACAGACCAGATTTAAAACCTGATCAGATCACAAACTAACAGACACAAACAATGAATATAATCAAAATCATGATCTGGTATATTTGCAAATTTTATTTGCTAAATAATGAGTTTTAGTCAGATTTTCACAATTCTGGAACTACTGTCTAATCAAGGGAAATCCACGAATAGATTTGTGTTTACTTTCACAAGTTAGAACCAGAAAAAGTCTGAAGACATTTTGGCCATTGGCCAAGTGTATCTTTTATCCACGCTGCATTATATAAAGAAATCAAACATTTCTAAACGTTTCCCAAGAACTGATTGGATGTTAGCTTCTGAATCCTTAGTATTAGTAGTGGAAGTGGAGCCTTGACATCAAGAAGGGTCACTGAAGAAGTTTTGAAAACAGTTACTGTTCTTCAGGACAGAGAGGACAGGAAGGCCTGGAGGAATGTTGTCCATGGAGTCACAATGGGTCGGACAGGACTTCACAACTAACAACAACTGATCTTCCAAAGTCCACTTTTTATTGCTCTTGCACAAATTACACAGATTTCTGAATGTTTTCCAAATTACATTATCCCACGCTGCACTCAGAAATTATGTTCCCAGTCTCAAATTCTACATTGATTAACATTGCCATCAACGTAATCAGAAACTCACTTTGCATTCATCTCAGACTCCCTTACTGCTTTTGCTAGCTCCTGATAGGCTTTTTCGGCTTCAAAGGTGGTTCTATGGTCATGTTCTCGGATGGTATTTAGTTCCCTGTGGTAAGGACAGATATTCAGAGCTTTCAATAATCACAGTTTTTATTCACAAAATGAAACAGAAGCAATGATCCGGATCTAGACCTTGTCAGCTGTCCTATAGCTTGCTTGAAATGGAATAACTCATCAGTAATGTGTTTATCCATTACTCTCTGGGCCATCATTTCTCTGTAGAGAGTCCTCATCTGTCTAGGAATTCGTTCTAGCAATTCCACATATCTTTGTCTGTAAGATAGAAACAAGTAAAAGGGGGAAAATACTTACTTTTCTTGAGCGTGTTTGCATATAATTTAAAAGGAGGTTTATTTTTTTTTACAAAGACTGGGAAATTACAAATAGAGAAGGAACATTTGTACATAAAACTAGACAGAACTAGGCTATTTAAAAAATCAAGAAAGGTTTAGATGATACAATGGAACTCATGTATCTGTTATGAGATTCCTCCCCATTGATATCCTAGAAAGGGTATTGTTCTAGGTTTTATCCATTTCCCACTATACACCCTATGTTACACACTTTTGAATTAATCCTACACCAGTAATCAAAAGACTTATAACACTGTCATATTTGATTGTGAATATGTTTTGGATTATACACCTC
Organism: Arizona elegans; assembly: GCA_022577455.1. NCBI lineage: Eukaryota > Metazoa > Chordata > Lepidosauria > Squamata > Colubridae > Arizona > Arizona elegans. The sequence continues at coordinate 102,042,109 of JAKOOJ010000002.1, read as the reverse complement.
CATACCTAAGTTTAGAAAGGAGTTCTCCTCGCTCTGCACAATCCACACTGACTTGTCGAATGATTTCATGAAACACAATATTATAGATGTTCTGTTCCACCTTCATCACCTCCAGGATATTGTGCATCTTGGGAAAGATATATGGAAACTATGAAGATCTTTGCAGAACTAGATATAAAATGGTTATCTACCGTTTAAATGGGTTAGGAGAAAGAAAATAATAACTTGAAATATATTTAACATTTTAATATAATTTTTATTCTAGTTGGGTGATTGTTGAATTACTCATGGAAGAGATCCTGCTGATCATGCCACTTTCAACTATTCAATGGAAAATAGAATTTTGTTATGGCTGAATAGTCAGAATATCCCAAAGAACTACATCTGATTTTTTTTTTAAAAAAAGAGATTTTGACCTTTAATTTTAATGAAGCTATTGCATACTATTCTTTGAGTAAAATAGTTATTCTCCCAAACACAGCATACATTAATATGCTATCTTTCCATCTACAATAATATTCTTTGATTTTTTTCATTAACTTTTTTTTCAATTTTCATTAACTTAATGAACTCCCAAAATATGATTAATTGCAGAAAAAAAAATACAAAGATGCATTATTTAGATCTTGTTAGTAAGTCATGTTGCCAATTTAAAATAATCAGATATGGACAATACAAATGTATGCAAAGCTAAATAAAGTTGAGCACTGAACACTTGTCTGCGATTACAAAACAATTGTTGAAGTCAGATTCCTTTGCTTAAAGAGTTAGAATTTGTGAAGTATTCTCTAGAGTCTAGACTATGCACCCAGTTTCACAATCTTTTTTGCCATAGCTTCTAAGTAAGGTAACAAATTACTGCAACTTGTGATCTTCCCTGATGGCTTCCCTATTGAATAATTATAGGAAGTGGGGTGGGAAGGTTGCAAATGGTGATGATGTGACCATGGCATGCTGTTCCTTCGTAAACATGGGATGGTTGCCAAATGCCCAAACCATGATCAAGTGACCACAGGGACACTGCGATGATCATAAATATGAGGACGGATCATAAGTTGCATTTTCAGTGCGATTGTAACTTCAAATTGTTGCTAAATGAATGGCCATAAGTCTATGTATTGCTGCAGAAGTATCAGGAAAATTCTTACCTGTGAAATCCCTGTTACACCAACATTCTCATCATTTGTTCCAGCCTTTTCCAGCATGGTATCCATCACTTTCATCAGTTGGAGAACCTCCAGCCTCCCAGAGGGCTTCCTAATAAAGCAGAGGAGAAGAAATTGCCCAATAATAACACACAAAACTTAAGAATTTTGAATGTAAGTACAGTATATAAGTGTTGCTTACATAGATGGAAAAACCCGCAGCCTGTTTTCCTCATCTTCAAGCAGAGTTGTATATTTACTGCAGGAAGTAAAAATAGGATAAACTGCTTGGTTTTTATTGCAGGGTTAAATGGCATGTTTATTTTAAATATTTTTTGAAACTATATAACTAGAACATTATAACAGATGAAGTTGAATACATTGGTAGTACAATTATTATTTAATTACTATATTAAATTAGCACAATTTACAAAACTTTTAAAAAATAGATATAAATAATGCCCATAAGAAAGTTATATTGACTGTATGCAAAGCTCTGATAGATCTGTACTTTTAATATGTCCCAGGCCTATATTAAAAGCCCATGTCAGGTTTCGGTGCTATCTTGAAAAAAACTTCATTCTCAAGCGCAAGCTCTCTAATGAATCACTTTTATTTTAAGAATAGCAGAGTCCGACATTCCTGATTCATTTTGCAGCCAAACTGGCCCCTCCTTCCAACCCCCTCCTCTTCCGCACTCCAACCCCAATGTCTCATTGGCCATCATGCAAATCCATCTCTACATCCCAGCACGTTCTTTTCACAGGAATGTAGCCCCCCTCCTCATCTCCCAGGAAACCCTATCTGTAACATACAAAGACTAGGTAAAAGTTCATCTCAGCAATAAATCAAGCTTCTGTTCTCTCTATGTCAGCGCTGGAAGAGAGCCTAATTTGGAACGCTGACATCCCACCCATTTGCAAGGAAGGTAGTACAGAACTAAGGACTTTTGCCTATGGGGAAAAAAAATTCCTATACTTTGAAAGAAGTATGATAATATTCTCCAGAATATCAAAAAAGATCTGAAAACAAAACAAAAATAATGGAATGACAAGGAATACAGTAGATGAAAGAATACTTTTAATGACTTGTAAAAAGTTAAATCAATCAAATTCTATATTAAACAGCTAAGTGCAAGTGCCCTTTGGAGGGATTTGTAATGAGAAGAATGAAAACCCGTATCATGTAGTCATAATAGACTTGCATAAATATACAATAAATATGCTTATTAATTTTCATAAATTGAGAAATACAGCCACGTATAGTTAGCCTTACTGCGCCTGATAACAGGTGAGGCCTAATTTAATAGGAAAGGGTTATTTGGGGAAGGAATACTGAACACTTTCTGTCTTACTTCTCCAAATATATTTTTATCCTAGTTTAACTCTAATATCAGAAAGAAGCCACATATTTCAAAGACTTCCTATCCTCAGGAGACCTCTCTATTATGCTACTAAACTTAATTGGTGTGATTTCCTGACAGTGAGAGCCGAGATATACACAAAACTGTAGTATAAGACTTAAAATAAATGCAACGTTTGTCTGGGGGGGCGGGGGGAAGGAATCCAAGCATCCCTCCAAATCTTGTGTCCTCTTGTATTCATGTTTACACTCACCCATTCTGCATCATTGCCTTGGTCACTGCAGGCATATGTTCTCCAGCCATTAAAATTTTGCCCATCAGTGGGCTAATTTACACCAATTTAATTATACTGTCTAACCATTAATGAAGGATTCAGTTTTATTTTCAGGTTCTGAATGATTTGGAAACTGTGGATGAGGCAACTCATGAACTAGATAGCAAAGGAATGGAGAAATTTGAGCAAAGCCAGTAGTTAACCATGTATTTTGCCTAGCTTCAAATGCTCTTGATTTTATCTTACTTAATAGGTACAAAAGCATATAATAGTACTCACTCATCATAATATTCCAAACCTAGCACACTTCTGTTCTTTACAATGTGAAATTCCTCTGGAACAAAGCTGTCTGCTACATTTGCTGCCTAAAAACAAAACAAATTAAAAGAGAGTACATGAGGCTCACAATAAACATTCACAAGTTCCCCCAAAGATAGAATTGTTTTTTATAGATATGCATAAAAATGCTTCCTGACATTTTTAGCATTACTAACTTACGTTTTAAGTAAGTAAGTTTTATGGGGGGGAAACTACTTTTTTGTAAAAGTATATACTAGGAGACATTAGTAAAATCTGATTATGTGTCTTCCCACAGGGAAACAGCTTGGGGAAGCAGGGAAACTGCCTTAATGGCAGTTTATTTAATCCAGATTTTTTTTTAACCAATTGATAAATCATGTCTGCCTGAAATCATGGTTTTAACATGATTAAACAAACAAGCACTTTGCTTGTCTGTATGGTGTAATAGACTAGGCACATGAAAACCCAGCCAATCTGTCCACAGAAGTTGACTGGGTGAGTCTGGGCCATTCTATCTTTCTTAGCCTACCCTATTTCATGGTATTACTGTTCTGGGGGAAAACAGGAAGAAGGACTGACATGTATGGCATCTGGAGTTCCTGAATGAAAGGTGAGATATACATCTAATAAATAAATATTAGTGCTGATCGTGCCAGCTTTTTGTTTGATTTGGGTCTCTAAATAAACAGTGAATATAGCAATCTCTATCCTGCCCTGGCCAATGCACCATTGTTAGGATATACATTATTTAACTAGATTTAAGAAATATAATTTGTTTAATATTAGGTCACTAAGCGTGACTTAGAAAATTTAGCTAGTAAATATTTTTGTCTTATGGTTTTATTTTGCAAAAAAACCAAACAGCTATTTGAAGTCCAAATGACCTGTTATAGTTTTAGGAGAATGTGACTACAGATAGAAACCTGACTAAATGCAAATGTACAAAAAGAGAAGTGTTTTTGACAACCGGCCCTGCTGTTTCAAGTATATGCTCTCCTGGTCCCATAAATGCTTAGTGCTCAGCCCAAATTCTGTCATACCTCCAGAGTTCTGAGAGTTGTGAAATGTTGTCAAATCTTAACCCTGTGCTTAATACTATCAAGGTTTTGGCAAAGAGGCAGACTCACAGGTTTAGCTGCATTTGCATCGTGCTTCAAACTTTTATGAGGTACAGCACCTGAGGTAGGAACCCTTAATCCTTTTTGAGAGATGATATCATACAAAAAAGAGACATCCCTTAACAAACAGAATGAAAACAACAGCTTAATTAGAAAACTGCTACAGAATCACTAAATTACTCTCTCGCCTCTAAAACTCAGAAGAGTACTAACATATGAACATCTAAAAGCACAGTCTGCAAATACCATGCTAATTTTCTGGTAATCTCAGTCAAAATTCTTGCCTGCTAGCCAACCTGATTATTAATAGGTCCCCATCGCAAACAAAATTGCTTTATTTCTTGTAGCGATGTTTGCCCAAAACATTTTCCTGCCTTAAAAAAGAGTTTTATTATGCCTTACAGAATGAACTCTTAATTATCTCCCATTATTTTCATCTTTATTTGTCCATTTTCTCAGATGTTCAGCTCTCTATTTTCCTATTCTTGGTTGAAAACTTTGTCAATTCATGATCTCAAATACTTTGACTGGATTTGTACAGTACATTATGCAACTACTAGATTTGCACAGTATATTAAAATATGGTTAGCAACAATATATTGTGCAAACCCAGATAATGTAGCTTTTGGTCCAGTTGGTTGGACAACCATATAAGCATGAGAAATATGCAGAAATGCAAACCAATGATACCACTGAATCGTTTCTGCAGATTTGCGTCCCTTATTTATATGGTACAACATGCCTTGTAGTTTTTTTCAGCATTCTCAATGCTACAGAAGTTTTACAAAGGGACAGCTAATATATCAATAATTTTATCTGAAGGTTTTCTAGTATTTTATCTTATTACCTTCCAGCTCCAGTCAAGCAGATAGGATGCTGTATCAGGTATCGAAATTTATTTCTACGAATGGGGTGTTGCCAGACTCCATCAGCTGTACGGATGCAACCCTGAAGAAGAGAAAAAAAGATAAATTCATACTTCAAAAGATCTGGATAGTCCTGGGTAACTACTGGTACCCATAATATTTTAAGCCTTTAATACCATAATTGAACTATGCACAACATAAAGAGGCACACTGGTATGTTTCAGTCATAAATAATTCTATTCAGGCATTATAACATTGGGAGTTCACTAAATAAGTACCACTTATAATCCCCGTCTCTTTCTCACTGGTGCTTCTCAAATGATATCAGCCTCCTATAGATTATACACAGTACATGTTTTCTATGCATATGGTACAATAGTATGTTCTTATTTATGACTTTTAGTTATTCGTCAACTGTAGAAGAGTGTAAGGTAAAGGTAAAGGTTCCCCTTGCACATATGCACTAGTCGTTCCCAACTCTAGGGGGCGGTGCTCATCTCTGTTTCAAAGCTGAAGAGCCAGCCCTGTCCAAAGACGTCTCCATGGTCATGTGGCCAGCATGACTCAACACCAAAGGTGCACGGAACACTGTTACCTTCCCACCAAAGGTGGTCTCTATTTTTCTACTTGCATTTTTTACGTGGTTTCGAACTGCTGGATTGGCAGAAGCTGGGACAAGTAACGGGAGCTCACCCCATTACGCGGCACTAGGTATTCGAACCGCTGAACTGCCGACCTTTCAATTGGCAAGCTCAGCGTCTTAGCCACTGAGCCACAGCGTCCCTCTGTAGAAGAGTGCACAACTACATAAAAACTGGAACATGTAGAAAGCAATGTATATGCAGCCTTACACACAAAGGTTCTCTTCTCTGAGGATAGCCACATAGCCAAAGGCAGATGTCTGCAGGAAATTAACATTAGTTTAAATGGGGCTTACTAGGAATGCTAACAAGTTCTTGATCTCATGCTGCTGGCGAGTGCTACAATACAGCTTATCTGTTTTGGCTCTGTGTAGTGTTAACAATCCCTCCACTACAACTTTTTCTACAAATCATGATCTAAAAATTCTAGTGTAATTTGCTATGGCCAAAATGAAAGTCTGGGTGTTGTTTCTTCCGTTCAATTCTTACATGTCACCTTGCATTTACTATGCTTAGTGGCCTCTTATCCTGCAATCCTACTTCCAGTCTGCAAAGAGACAGAAAAATCTAGATCTGCTCTTGTGGCTAAGAAAGAGAAGAGAATATCTCTAATAGCTACCCAGGGTTGCCTGTGCTAGTACAAAACCTGCCAAGACCCAATGGTTGTTATTAAACAGAACTACAGCAGACCATTAACCGGTAGGTGTTGTGATAGATTTTATGTTCAAGAAGCAAATATTCTAATAGTGAAAATGAACTTGCAGACCTGAAAGTCAAAACTTTTTGTTTTCTTGGGTGGTTTTAAAAAAGAAGGATATTGGACTGGATTGGCAGCAGAAGTCAGAGCAACAAATATCTCTTCTGGGATGAAATCACGTTGCAAGGGTTTTGAATGAGATTTGGAGTAAACTTCCACAGTTGGTTTGTCTCTTAACTCAGGGAATTCTGGAAAGAGCAGGAAAGACATATAAATATTCTGTTTATAATTTGTTGGAAGATTTCCCTTTCACCATCTAAAGCATAATTGTTATTGTTCTCTCTCTTATACAGGCAGATATCTAGTCACACAGGCAGGCAGTTGAATCTTTGGCTGGGAGCTCTTTGAAACCTTATTCAGCCCTTGGAGGCTGTAAGCAGAATTATTGGGAAGAAGGTAAAAGGGGAAGGGATAAAAACAAGGATGGGAGAAGGCCACTCAGAAGTGCATCAGGATTAGTACTATGAGCTACTGTAGATTCTAAGGCACCAGGCATCACTTGGTCAGTTTCCCATTCTTTTCAGCATGAACCAGGTGGTGTGTACATAACTGGACATGTGGTGTTTCCTCTCAGTTACCATATGTTGAACTGGCCATGCTAAGAAAAGACCCACAGTAATAGGTTTCATGTGTTATTCTATTTGCACAAAAATTACAGTGCAGGTAATGCAGGAAGGTTTATTATTTTAATAGGGAGAAAAGTTCCTGTTTCCTCCACCTTTCTTTCCCTTTTGTGCAGACTGGACTGGGAAATTTTGGTACACCTGAGAAGAAATGGTTTTCATTCCTTATTTCAAGTCAGTAGAAATCACAGATCCATTTTGGAGATTTTAGAGAGAAAAATCTAAGTTTTTTATAATTCTGTTTTTTGTATGGATAGCTCTTGCAATGTACCCCACATTTTGTGAAATGGGCTCAATTATACAACTATGATATAAATAAGACTGAAAGCATACACGGAATGTTATCTATTACCCCAGCATGGGTTAAAACATAATTTCAATATCAGCAGCTTCCAAGAAAATCTAAAATTCAGACTAGACTGAATTTTGAAAAAGTTCATTCCTGATTAAAACAGAAGTAAGCAAGGAATTAATTTGTGAGAGTGGAGAGTTAAAGATTGAATGCTTTCCAAGTTTAACCATTTATAATAAAAGAAATATTCTGTTTCTTTGTTGTCCGTGATTCTGATTCCCTCCCCACACCCCCCCAAAGATGTACTTCTGCTATGGAGACTATCTATACTCAAGCATTCAGTATTTTCTCAGTAGATAAATCTACTTCTCCCCTTCTAAGAAAGAAAGAGATGTCTGCAGCACCAACAGCAAAAACACAAAATAAGGCTGTCCAAACATGGTAAGAATTCAGATTCAAGTCTACACTATAGTGGCAAAAGTGGCAAAATGGCAATGCTTCACTCTTGCGATATTTGCAAATTGCCATCCTATTTTAAAGTTGCATGATTCCAGTAGTGGGTTTCAAATCCCATTGCTATCAGTTCGCTTGTGGACGTGTGCGCACTTGCGTGCAACACTTCTACGCATGCACAGAGGTGTCTGGGCAGGTGGGCGGAGCCTGCCGCCGCCGCTACCAGTTCGCCCAATCCGGGGCAAACCGGTAGCAACCCACCACTGTATGGTTCCTATTGTAGAAAGACAGACTGGAACAGCAGTTATTGGGGTACTGTAAACAATGGGCAGAACATTTGGAAGGTATTATTATTGAATTAAAAGATTCACTAAATGTTAGATGTCACTGGACAAGTCCAGTCTGTACAGGTGAATGAGGCCTTATCTTATGAGGTTAACTAAAATGGGTTTATGATTTCCCTTGTTTTGAAATTTAATGTCTAAAGCCTTTCTCTAATAACCATCTTGGTCTGAATAAATTCAAGAAAATATAAGGAATTAATGCCACATAATACAATAGTTTTTAAAAATATATTGTTTGAATCCAGTCTGGGATTAATCAGATAGGTGAGGCAGAATGAACCCAAATAGGAAATAATCTCATTTAAATCAATAATTAAAGATTAATAACCAAGTTCTAACTTCAATCTTCACTTGGCAAGTTTCTACCCTTAGGATTATATTACATATGCATTTTTGGAGCCTGGGAAACTATTTTAAAATTTTGGTTTGTACATTAACCTATATTTTGGTTTATACATTAACCTATATTTTAGGTAGGGATTAAGAAACAGAGATAATATCAGATCCCAACTGCAAAGCAATAAGGGATTATGGTTGCCTATAAAACAAATGTTTTTATAAATATGAAATATCTGGATTCCCAAGTATTTTCCACTTACCTCATCATATTTATCTACTGGAGACCTAAAAACTCACCTAAACGGTTTGTTTGCTTATTCTTTATTTCATTAGATTTAGATGTCACAAATTCCAAAACAATTCTGGATGACTCACAATGTCAAAAAACAAACAAACGAAAAATGAAAAACACAATGCAATATAAATAACCAAGATGGCACCTGCCAACTCTATACAGAACATGTAGAAAATCTTCTCTAACAAGCTCTGTTCATCCTAACCAAGGCATGAGAGAGCAGCTAAGTCTTCAAGATCTTTTGGAGCCCTATCATGATGGTAGCCACATGGATCACGGCTGGGTTATTAGGTAAAAATTGTTTAATGAAAGAAACCTGGAATGTGCTAACTCTGCCAGTTTATACCAGCCAGGTGGAACCATAGGAGATAGGGAGATAGGCAGGAAGAATCATGGGCTAGTCTAAGACAGGAACTAAGGGCTTGGGGATTAGAAACAGCGGTGAAGTAGAATTGCTACTATTCTTTTCAACATTCCTACTTTAAACAGGTTTTCTGTCTAAGTGACAACACAAATGCCTGACTGCTTTACAATAGTGAATGGCAGAATGGAAGATTTGGAATGGATCTGAGAGATCATATAGTCCAGGGGTGTCCAACTTGTGGTGTCATGGCGGCATCATGTGAGGTATTGGGACTTCCCCCCCTTCGCTAAACCAGGCATGGGTGTGGCCAATGCATGACGCATCCGTGCTCGCAGGGCAGGAGTTTGACAGCCCTGATATAGTCCAACTCCCTACTGAGCACAGGAGTCTACTACTATAGCTCACTTGGCAGAGGGTTATCTAGTCTCTGTTCCTCCAGAGGAAAGTCTTTCACCTCCCAAAGCATTCTGCTCCTCTCTTGAAGGACTCCTACTGTGAGGTAATTTTTCTTACCGTTTGGCCCATTCTGGGCAGGTAGCACTTTTTGCAGAGAAGATAGTTAGCAAATAATCAATTGTCTCAATTTCTAACAGCCATTTTATTTATTTAAATATATATGGCCACTTATCTTACAACAGTGATTCTGGGCATTGTAAAAAGATTAAAACAACAGCTATAAGCAATAACCTATTATACTAGAAATAAACAATACATTCCAATCATAAAAAAACAAGGGCAAATCTAGTGAATCAAATAATATAAAATGGCATTAAATAATACTTGTGAGATTTACCTTTACTGCTGTCACTAATAAACAGTAAGGAGTTAATATCTTTGACTTGTTTGCTCTCTTCTTTTGAAGTAGAAGGCAATGCTGGAACTTGCTCCCTCTGATCAGACATGATAAAACATTGATTTGAGGTGGCTTTCTCATCAAGAGACTTGTTTGCAAAAGCAAGTTATCTACAAGATATATAGATAAAATAAGAATAGATGGTATAACTGTAAATGATAGTATTCAGCTTCAAATTCTGTACTTAAGGATTCAATGTACGGTACCTATACACAGAGTATGTATTTTACATTAATGTCCATGGGATAAGTCTAAAAAATACACTTATGTTATCACTTGTAGTAAGAAAGAGTTATCTACAGCAGTCTTCCCAACATGATGTCTCCCATATGTGGCAGACAATAACTCAAAATTATAGTTACCTAGATTAGGAAATTGAAAAAAAATCTTGGAAGAAGGCAAAAAACCCCAACAACTCCATTTCTTTAATGCTGCTATGTTTGTAAACAGCAGGAATTAAATGTCTCGAAGTTATGTAAGCCTATTATAAATCTATAAAACTTCCTCTTATGAAGCATTAGTAAAACCTTTCCTGTTCTAAAGGGCAGTTCCAAGTATTTAGACTGTTGCACAAAACTAACCTATTGGAATCAATAAGCCCTAATTAAAGGGATTTGTTATTAGGAATACTATCTCTATGCGTGTTAATATATACATTGATGTAATGTTATTATACTACTATTGAGATGTAAATGGATATGATAGAGAACTACAAAAGCAAAATACGTATGCTGACACAGAAAGCTGTAAAATGACCCTAGAGCCGTGATGGCGAACCTATGGCACGCGTGCCGCAGGTGGCACACAGAGCCATATCTGTGGGCATGCGAGATGTTGCCCTAGCTAAGCTCCAGCATGCATGTCCACGCAACTGATTTTCGGCTGGCTCCACCCACACCACCCCTCCTCTCCCAGGAGTCAACACGCGTCCCATTTTGGCTGCCAGGTAAGTACAGGGCTCGCACAGAGGCTCTGGGAGGGTGTTTTCAGCTCCTGGAGGCCCCCTGGGGGTGGGGGAGGCTGTTTTCGCCCTCCCCAGGCTCCAAGAAGTGTCTGGAGCCTGAGGAGAGTGAAAAACGGACCTTCCGGGTCCACCGGAAGTTGGGAAACAGGTTGCTTCCAGCTTCTGGAGGGCCTCTGGGGGGTGTGGGAGGCCATTTTTGCCCTCCCCAGGCTCCAAGAAAGCCTCTGGAACCTGGGAAGGGCAAAAAACAGGTCTACCAGGCCTACCGATAACCTTTTTGCCATTGGGTGCCAAAAGCGGGGGGAGCGCAGGGGGGTGGCACAAGCATGCATGGGGTGGCAGGGGGGCATTGAATTATGAGTGTGGGCACACGTGTGCAATCCCCCTGCGTTCCCCCGATTTTGGCACATGACAGCAAAAAGGTTACATCATTGCCCTAGAGGGTATGTACTATTTGTTATGTTTTGTTTTGTTTTTATATATCTGTGGTTGTTTTTTATGTTGTTTATAGAGACAAAACTGTTTAATAAAAATTATTTTTTAAAAAAGGAATACTATCTCTATCTAGGATTTCTGCAGTAACTGTTTTGGGGCATTTGAGAAACAGTAATAATCCCAGTTATTTTACCTGGTGATTTTCAATTGATTTAATTTAGGGAAAAAGCTTAGTTAATAAGAATGCCACCATTTTACTCTCCATCATGAATGTCGTTTTAAATTATTTTTTTCTGGCTTGATCCCAAAGCAATCTTTAGTTTGGATTTCTGAAAATAACACAATTATAATAACACAAATAATTTTAAGAATCTGAGAACCAATCTGAACATCCAAACCCAACAACACAAATAGTAAGGAGAGCAAATAGTAAGCACACCTGCTAAGTAAGGGAATAAGACAAATGGACACACTTAATAACCGAGTGAATAGATTTAGCTTTTTAAAAATTTATACTGATTTTTTTGTGTTAATACAAGGCGCATCTCAACACTTCATAGCTCCATGAATTGATTTTCGTGTATTTGAAATCTGATCTGTATAATATTGCTTTGAAATCATCTATGTCACATCACACCTGAAGTGTAATATTAATCGCCTCCTTATTAATCACCATGCAACCTCCGGATATCTTCCATATTATCTCAATAGCTTTGAAATGCCATTGCTTTTAACGAAGGGAAAATCCTGTAACAAGTTAACCATCTGCCCGTTTTAAAAAGCCAAATCTGGAACCATTCAAGGAGCCATTTTATGAATGTTATGAATTATCAGAAAAATGCTGCAGCACGAATTTTCCGCTCCTGGGAAGGTCTCCTCCACCTCCAAGACTGAACATTATCCACCACTCCGTCCCAAGTAAGCAATGAGCTTTCAAGCGATTGCTTCATGAGGACTAGAAGCGTCAGCGCAAGACAAGTAAGTCATCGTGGCCCGATCTCAAAGGGCCAAAGCCGCAATACCGCGCAACAGAACCCTTCAGCTATTTGGCAGCGGGCTGAGCGAAGACAAAACAGCTCGAGGCATTGCTTTACCTACTTCTTCCGGCTTCCAGACGGCCGCTGTTGCTATGGGAACCTAGGACGCCTTTTGCGTGGGGCCTTCGCGAAGCCAAAAAACGCCCCGCCCAGGAACTCAACCCCTCCCACGCACGCTTGGAAGCCTCTCTTTCTCGATTCCTGCTTGCTTGATTCGGTTCCCGATTCTTTAAAGAAAGCCGCTTTGTTTGATTCCTGTAAAGCGCCGTAGAGATGCAGCGAGCACCATGAATAAGGAGCCAGTGCTTAAGGATACTTAATGGCGCCGATTTCGGGATTCCCAAGAAACTAAATCCAAAAACGTTAACGCACTGTTAGAATGAGTATCTTCGAGGTTCCAGATAGAATACTTATATGTGCATTTTAATATTCCAAGGGTTGACTTCATAGTTGTCTTTGCAATCAAGCGAGGCGTGGAGTTCTTGGTACTCTCTGAGCTTGGTTGCAGGTGTTTCATTACCCAACTAGGTAAGTCATCGGGGCAACAGACACACTGATGATGTTAGATAGTTGGGAAATAAAACGTCAGCAAACAACCAAACCCAGAGAGCAACCAAAAACTCTGTTCAAGTTAGAGGTATTCTCTTCTGTTGAGATCAATTGGGATATGTTGAATAATAAAGCTGGGCTTGAACAGTTAACTGCCAAATTAAGTAGGAGAATCGCAACATAAGGAAGTATCTCTTGAAGTACTCAGATGCTGGTGATTACCTGACACACTCCTGTGAGACTCTCTGCATGGTATGAAACTGGTTCCCAGTTTAGGCTATAACTCTGGGATTCTCCCAACTGTCTCTTAAAGTACTAATCCAATCAACTTTAGCCTCAGAAAAGTTCAATTGAGTGTTCCATCTGCATCTAATACAGGATAAAGTCAAGCAACTTGCTGAAAACCAAAGGCTATTTTATAAGGAGGATTTATAATAGTTATATAGATACACACATACCTAATACCTAATTGGATAATCCCAATTATTTACCTAATTTGATTTTTCCTTGTTTTTATTCTATTGTAGATGTGAACATTTTTATTAAGAGAGTCACAAAATCAAATCCCACATATCATATTACCAGGCACTGCAGCAGAAAAAAATCTCTACATCTTGTAAAGGTAAGGGCCATTAGCTAGGTGTTTTTATTGAAGGTGCCACTTGTGACCTTGCAAATAAATATTACAAATAGAGTTAATGCCACCTACTTTTCTAGCAAACTTTTTGTGGTCACATGCTTTACAGCTTGAATGAAGTATGTCGGATATGAATGAAGGCAACATGTTTCACAGATAGCAAAATATATTTACATTTCTGTAGCACAGTATAATTTTTTTTCCATGACACAAAGATCACACACACAGTTCAATACATTTTACAATTAATCAGTGTTTTAAAATTAACCAACAGTCAATAAAATTAGCTGCTTCAAAATCATGGTCTTTGACTCATCCAATGGATGAAAACTGAATTCCATTTCCTCTTATCCCTAGCAAAGGTATAATCCTTGTCATTGCTTCCAAGGAAAAAATCTGAACCACCTTGCTTGAACAATAAATGTGTCATGTGCCAAAAGCAGGGGATCGCATACGCACATGCCCACACCCATAATATAATGCCCTGCCCCCCACATGCGCGCACAACCCTCTTGCACTGCCCCGCTCCCCCGCATGCGCCCATGCATCCCCACAAGACCCCCCCATGCCCCGATTTGGGCCTAGCAAGCCATCTTGAATCCTCCAGAGGCTGGAAACGGCCCGTTTCCAGACTTCCAGTAGGCCAGATACGGCTGTTTTTTCACCCTCCCCAGGCTCTGGAAGCTTTCCTGGAGCCTGGGGAGGGTGAAAACTGCCTCCCCGTCCGTCAGGAGGCCCTCCGGAGGCCGAAACGACTCATTTTCGGACTTCCAGTAGGCCCATTTTTCAGTGTGAGCCCTGTACTTACCTGGCATCCAAAACAGGCCGTGTGGAGACTCCTGAGAGGGGAGGGGTGGCATGGGCATGCATGCATGTCTCCCGCATGTGCAGCAGAGACCCAAAAATCAGCTGGCCGCCGGGAGGTGGGCACATATGCGTGGTAGAGCTGAACTAGGGCGACGGCTTGTGTGCCCGCAGAAATAGCTCTGCAAGCCATCACCATCATGGATCTAAAAGATTGTGAAGCTATAAAAATGAAGTTCATTAGGACACTATGTGTACTTTTGCAAGAAAATAAGAATTGGCACTTTTTTTTAAATCTAAGGACATTATTTACATTTTTTTTTCAAACAAACACACAAATAGGTTTCTTTTGCTAGATTATAATAAATCTTTTAAATGCTGTTCTTGTATCAATGACAAGGCTCACGAAACCCAAACGTTCTTAAAGAATGGAAAATTCATGTTTTAGGAACAAAACTTTTTATGCTATTCACAATTATTCAGGCATTTTGAATTTATATTCACAGCTTGTATAGAAACCACTACTACAGTTGAATAATAGTGTATTTTTGAAAATGATTCAGTTCATGCACCAGATTAAGGTCTTTGTTCTTTTTTGTTCAGCTGAATCATGGTTGTTATAGTCACACCAAATAATATAAATGCTGACTGACATGTTGTGAGAACTCAACCAATATGCTCTTTGCAGTGATGATTGGAGAGAAACTAAGATATTATTAGAAGTTGTTTTAGTCCAACTTCTTTGCAAATGAATAGTGTAGTTAATATTGCACTTGATTCTGGGCATACTTCAAACTACTTTTCATGATAACACCAAGTAACATGTTTTTATTATTCAAAAACTATCTAGCTATGTCAGGGATGTCAAACTTGATTTCATTGAGGGCTGCAACAGGGTTGTGTTGACTTGGGGGGGAATGGGGGGCGTGGCCAGCTCTGTCACTTGTGTTAGGGGCACCTGTGGTGGCCAAGTGCTGTCAGGATATCCCTCAGACCCTCCCTCCCTCTCATCTCCTTCCTTCTTTCCTTCCTTTCTTCCCTCTTCATTCTTCTTCCTTCCCCTTTCCTCATTTTTCCTTCCTTGCTCTCTTTCCATCTTTCCTTATTTTTCTGTCTTTCCTCTTTCCCTTTCTTTCCTGTCCATTCTTGCATACTGAAATGCAAAAAAGGAAACATTTCTCCTTTTGTTTTGCTTTTAGTTTGTTTTGCTAGCCCTCTGCCAGCGAAAACGTAGCTCGGCTCCCTGAGCTCCATTTGGCAGAGGGCTGCAGGAGGCAGGGCCCGGGAAAGCCATGCATAGCCCCCCAAGCTGCGTTTTCACTGGCAGAGGGCTGCAGGAGGCCGTCGCAGCCAGAAACGGGGCCATGATGAGTCAGTTTTTGCTGGCAGAGGCCGTCGCGGCCATAAATGGAGCCCAAGAGGGCCGCACGCACCTCTCAAGCTCCGTTTTTGCTGGCAAAGGCACTGCGGGCCAGTCCTTTGCTGTTTCCAGGGCGACCCCGCAGGCCACATTTGGCCTGCGGGCCTTGAGTTTGACACCCCTGAGCTATGTGTTCTCTTTAATTAAACTGAACATTTCATGCAGAGATTTTATTTATTTATTTATATTTCTATACCGCCCTTCTCCCGAAGGACTCAGGGCGGTGTACAGCCTGATTAAAAGCACAAAGACAGACAAAATTTAAAAATAATTAAAATTATTAAATGATAGGCCCAATTATAAAACCCCAAATTTAAAATCCCATATTTAAAACCAATTAAAATCTTTACATTGATAGCCCAGCCTGGCGGAACAACAAGGTTTTGAGGGCACAACGAAATACACGGAGATCAGAGATTTTACGAATTTTTGGGGGCAGTTCATTCGAAAGGGCAGGGGCTCCCACAGAGAAGGCCCTCCCCCTGGGTGTCGCCAGACGACATAATTTGGCCGATGGCACCCTGAGGAGACCCTCTCTGTGGGAGCGAACTGGCCGGTGGGAGGCTACTGGTGGCAGAAGACGGTCTTGAAGGTATCCAGGTCCAATGCCATGGAGCGCTTTAAAGGTGGTAACCAACACCTTGAATCGCACTGGGAGCCAGTGCAGCTCGCACAGGAGGGGTGTCACGTAGGCACAACAAGTTGCGCTCATAACCACCCGCGCAGCTGCATTCTGGACCAGTTGGAGCCTCCAGGTGCTTTTCAAGGGGAGCTCCATGTAGAGAGCATTGCAGTAGTCCAGTCGGGAGGTGACAAGGGCGTGAGTGACTGTGTGCAAGGCATCGCGATCCAGAAAGGGCTGCAACTGGCGGATCAGGCAAACCTGATAAAAAGCCCCCCTGGCCATGGCCGTCATATGTTCTTCTAAAGACAGCCGTGGGTCCAGGACGATGCCCAGATTGCGAGCCCTCTCGGTGGGGGGTAAAGACTCACCCCCAATAGTCAGCGATGGCACCAGCTGACTATATTGCGACGCCGGGAACCACAGCCACTCGGTCTTGGAGGGGTTGAGTCTGAGCCTATTTCTCCCCATGTCATAAAATCCAATGTTTTCTTAAACACAATAACTTTAGTAATGCTGGGCTGGCATACATGGGCATGTTTGCAAAGGGAAAGGAGAAGCATGTCATATACTGAATATAATGTCATGACCTATGATGTCATTACAGCTTGCACTAGATGTTTATGCTTGTGTGCTGGAATATTTCATTAGCAAATTTTGATACTTTTCAGCATCATTTCAGTAAATACAGGCACTTCATCTCCCATCTGCCATCTATCTTCATGCTGTATTCTTTAATTGCAGATCCTATCATATTATAGTTTGACTTTAGGATGGAAACAGAAAATTGAATTTGTGTCTTTTAAAGAAATAAAAGATTAAAGAGAGACTCAAAACTTTTATTTTAGAACAAATTTAGAACAACACAAGTTTTATTTCAAAATAACAAATTCAGTATTCTTTCTGTAAATGTTATTTGATTTGTCCATAACAAATTACCAAATATAAATACAAGCATTCCATGCCAGCAATTCTTAAAATATATACAATGTTTTTTTAGGAAAATCTGGTTTCAGTGTGAAAACTTTCAATGTGAAACTTGTTCTATTAAAATGACATAATTTAATGGTTTAATTTATATCAGT
Source organism: Arizona elegans (assembly GCA_022577455.1). NCBI lineage: Eukaryota > Metazoa > Chordata > Lepidosauria > Squamata > Colubridae > Arizona > Arizona elegans. The sequence goes on along the minus strand of JAKOOJ010000002.1, from coordinate 102,024,529 downwards.
CATGTAAATCTTATATCAAATCTTCCAAGGTTTCTTTCAGTTTGTCATCTTCTAAGAATTTTTTTAAAACAGAGTATTGAAACGGGTCTGTTCAATTTTCAGAAAACAAAAGGTATTTAAAATATTTTTGCAGAATGAAAATCTTCCAGTTGCCCTTTTAATACTATGAAGCTGCTTTTATCTTGAAAAACAGTCGACCCTAGTGTTCTGTGTTAGATTAAATCACTTTAAATAAGTAATTAAAGTTATACTACAGAAAACAAACTGTATGAGTTCAATTTGACAAAATTAGACAAAATAAAGAGAACAACCACCAGCATCTATAATGCACTAGATAACCATTAATTAAGGCAAGACTTGAAATATATACAGACTGTATTCATTTTCCCAATGTCCAATTTTTTTATTTACTTGAGTCACAGCCCCAATACCTTGTGAATAGTTCACACTAGTGAAAAAGAGTTCTCTAATATTTATCTACAGGCTATATATCAGCCCTGTAGGGTATTAACTGTCAGCTACCAATATAGTGATTATGTGTCACATTGGCAAAAATATGTCTCAGGGTGTTCCATACCTAATCCATCCCATTATTACTTTCAAAGGAATGTTACTGAGCAAACTGCTATTTTAACTGGAACACTGAAGCTTTCCAAGTCAGTGCTTTTTTCAGTTCTTCAATACTAATTATGTTCTGTATCACTGCAGTGATAATCAATAAAGAATGTAAAAATAATGGGCATATGACCACATATTAATGATGTTTGTAAAAAATTTAATACTGAAGATACTATGGTCGTAGTTGAGAAAGACTAGCTCACAGGAATCTAATGCATGAAACTACCATATTTTTCGGTGTATAAGACACACCTAAATTTTCACCCCCTTTTAGGGGGGGGAAAAAGTGTGTCTTATACTCCGAATGTAGCCCCGCCCACCCACTGGCCCCCACCGTTTGGCCTCTGCCTTGCAGCACTTACCTCCTTGCAAGCAAACAGCAAAAAAAAAAAAAAAGCTTTCAGCTTCAGCACATCCTAATTAGCACAAGTTGATTGGATCAGCCTCCCGACTCAGCTGTTTTGCTCTCAGCTGTTTTGCGCAGGGCTGTGCTGCTTGCTGCAAAGAGGTAAATTGCTGGAGCAGATTTTTTTTTCCTTTGTGCTAATCAAGCTATGCTGAAAACTAAAATGAAAGTAAAGCAGGCTATTTGCTAATGAGGGAGTTTTCTTTTTCTTCTTTTCCTCACTGGAAGGTCCCAAAATATACTTGAGTCACCAGAATGCCAAAGAGAGAGACTCAAGACGAGGCTTGCAAAAAGCAGCAGATTTTATTTATGACCAAAAACAAAATATTGGGTGGGACTATATGCAGAACATACAGATACAGTGCGTGTGAGGAGATAACCACACCTTGGGGAAGATATGGCATCCTTTTTACATCCTCAGAGGCATCAGTTTAGTACCCAATTCTGGCCTCCTAATTTAGGTTTGTGTATTCCTTGTTGCCCTGCAAAGGAATAGAAGCCTCCCAATTAGTGTTATCTCTTCCTTGATCATTCCTTTGTTCTCCCAATTGCTCATTTGGCCCCCTGGTTCTGCAAGGAAGGAGCTTATACAGATCAAAGGTGTAAATTAGGGCTGAAGTGTAAATTATCCCTCTGATGATGTCTGCAGTTCCAATTCAGATACGTACCATGCTCTTAGATGGCACAAGAAAAACAGGAAGAAGATTGATATCGGTTCAGATCAAATGACAGAAACATATGTTTGACAAAGACCAGATACATTACAGAGGCCTAATAACAGAATATGTTTGTTACAAGAGATACAAATATAAAGGCATAATATATGTGATACAAATACAAAGGCATATTTGTATTACAGGAACCTAATGGTTACAGAATAACAAGTTTCTACTAATTCTAGTATACCAGTATATCATATTCTAGTATTACTTATTATATTCTTATTAATGTTTCCCTTCATCACCAAAAAAGGTAGGTGCATCTTATACTCTGGTGTGTCTTATACTCTGAAAAATACGGTATATCTGCTGGCTGAGTGAATTTTTATTGATAGAGAGGAAAACTGCCTATGATTGTAAATGAAGAGAGCTTCACTTCCAAATTCTTCAAACTGGGATCGTAACAAGGAAGAGAAGGTAGTATAAAATGTACCTTTCATGACCTCTTTTTTTAAAAGTCTCATTCAATTGTTAAGTTAATAATATCACATTTAAATTGGTCTTAAACTAAAGAGAGAAGGAAAGTTTTAAACACATTTTGTTTTAAATTCTGTGATCTTCAATAGAACACATCATTATTACAGAAACTGGTCCTAGACTAAATGTTAATGGAACCCACAAGGCTATCCCTGATAACTCTGCTATAAGCCTGCAATGTAATTTACAACATGTTTAGTACTTAACATTTTCTTATGTTAACAGTTCAAAAACTAAAAGATAAATGAACCTGGTAGTAAATGGCCACTCTGTGTTGTCAGATTATTAAGAAACTAAGCATCAAAGGAAGTACTAGACGGTACAGTCAATAACACTGGGCTTACTTTAATTTGAAAGAAAAATACTGAGATGTCAAAGCAAAACATGAGACACATTTTTCACAATACATTATTCACACAGGCAATAATTTTACCCTTTAAAGCAGTGTTGGATCATGCCCAACTTTTATTTACCGAAGGCCAAATTACAATTTCTACTAATATCTGTTGCATGGCTGCATCCGTCGAAACCACACATTTATATTATTGCTATTACAGTAAAAGCCCACTTGTGGCAGGTGATCTATACCAGGTATTAATACATTCACTTACAAGGGGGGGGATATCTTTGACTCATCACCAAAGAGGGCTCTCAGTAATATATTTCAGCAATCCTTCATAATATGGTTTAAGAAATAAAATAAATTGTAAAGGTACCTTAACTGTTCCTTATTTTTTTCTCTAACCCCCCCAGTGTGAATAGCCATACCTGTTTTTTTCTCAGGTTCTGGACAAAAGTAGCAGCTGGCCTATTCGTAGCAGCTGTAGTACAAATACAGTTCAAATGTCTCATTTCAAGTGTGATTCTGACAGAAGATTTATGCAAATAGTCACCATTATCCAGATCACACAATACTACTTTTTTAAGGAAACAATGGGTAAAAGGAATACTACATAGACAGCTATTTGCAATAGGCAAAACTTAACTAGAAATTTCTTCACTAACCTTTTAGCAGTTTTCATGACCAGCATGTAAATGGCTCATATTGGAGTAACTAGGAATGAGAATAATCTACTGGACCTTGTACAGGTTTAGCTGCCTTGTGCGCCAAAATGCCATCATTTTCCAGAAATACATACAATTTCCTTTTTAAAAAAAGGCTCAACTCATTTATATCATTGGACCCAGTTTGTTATTGTTTAACTAAAGAGCATCTTCTGATCTTGGTTCTAAAGACAACTCCCAGAGGTCTTCATATCCTAAGAGGGCAAGACCAAGAACGTGGTTTCACATAATCCAGGAAAGTTGGCTAGAAGACACAAGAGGAACATAGTAATGTTAGGCAAAAAAGTATAGAATACTTTGCCTTGTTTAGCATCATCCAATAAACCACATTTACTCACATAATAACCCAGATATATTTTCATTTGGTAACCAGGAAATGCAAAGAATTTAGAGAGAACCCTATGATTTTCATAAATCTACAAGACTCTCTTTGCTAATAAAAGTCTGGACAGACTTTTTGGAGGAGAGATCAAAACTGCCATCACTTCCAGGTATTTCTCACTCAGATCTAAATTCAGATCCAAACCCTGTGTTTTGAAACCGCTCCACCTGAGATTGAATTTCAGTAAACTTGAGGTTAAAGCAGCAAATCTATCTGGGTCCAGAGGATTTTACAAACTTCTGCAGTCCAGGTACCAGACTTGGGAATTATACAATGACATTTCACTTACATATAGTCTCATTGTGTGCATGCACTTATGAGATGTATTCTGACACTGCATACCACAACAGAGATGGTGAAAATCCTAATGTATTGAGTGAACCGAAACCTAGTGGACAATCTAAGAAGTTAATAGAATGAAGAAATTACTAACTTCCATACGCATGTACCGTGTTTCCCTGAAAATAAGACCCTGTCTTATTTTTTTTTAACCCTGAAATAAGCGCTTGGCCTTGAGCGCATACCATGCGCTCAAAAGCCCAATTGGGCTTATTATCAGGGAATGTCTCATTTTGGGGAAAACAGGATAGTTTCTTGCTACCTTCCTGTCCTACCTTCCAAAAATGCATGGTCTTAATTTTTCTAGAGCTTGAATGCCAGCTAATGCATATATAATTTTTTTGTAGTTCTTGTCTCTAAATTCATGGCTCTGAATACTAACTGAACCTATTCTTATTACAAACAGATTACTCACATTTTCCCTGGGACAATACTGACGGGCATATAACTCTTGCCCGTAAAGGCAAATAAGGACACCTTGGCCAAGGAAGAGGGACGTCCACATGATGATGTTAAAAATGGGGTTTTTCCGCCGGTCATGGAGAATGAAGTTGAAAACCACTGAAGGAAGGAAACAACCATTTAGACTGTAAACTCTACTCCCACCCCCTCTAGACCCAAATGCATCAGAACATGGTTGCAATGATAAAACATGTTTAATACATTACAAGGCTAGTCTCTCAAATTGAAAATTAACAATGTAATTTGAATTTTATACTCCAATATGGGAAAATTAAAGGCAGAACACACAGCTATTAAGAGGAGGAAGAGAGAATCTTTCACTCTACTCTCTGGTTTTTTCCCCCTTCTACTCTCACAATGTTCCCCAGCAAATTAGTGACAGGCTTTACACTCACTCCATCTGTTCTCCAATAAGTACTCTATACCTAAAATATTCCTACCAAGCAACTCCGCCATCACTTCAAAACTGGCTCCGGAAAAGAGGAAATGTGATCTGAGATCAGAGATGACTTCTGGGTCAGAGTTTACAAATGCTAGCCATGCTGGAACCTCACCATATGACATATTGCAAATTAGCCATTTACTATTCAAATTATTTTTCCCCTCAACATTTTGCTGAAGGATAAAGTTAATACTTACTTCCAAAACACAGGAACAAGGAGAACAGGACTGGATACAGGTAACCCAAGCAAACAGCCAGGATATATTCATGTACTGCAGCAGAAACCATGAAAACTGACAGCATAGCAACTGCTTTGAATTTTTTTCCAAAGAACTGAGGTTGACAGACAGACAAAAGAAACAATGTCCAATGATTAAAAAATATATATTTGCGCAGCTTCTGGAAATCATCCAAAACTTCCTATTAGCACTTTGTACAGAAATTTATAAATGCAGATTTTTTAAAAATATGGTTTTCCATCAGGAGGTATACCAATATGGGCTCCTTTAGAAGAAATAGTGGTGCAAACATAGCACAAAATAAATACATATGTGATATTTCTCTGAAGAGAGACTTCCCATTAAGTTAACTTAACTTAAATACATCTGAGTATCAAATAAAAACACACAAAAAGAAAATGATTACATTCAAAATGTACAGATTTACTGCCTCCTTATGGCAGGGAGTGTTCCTGGGGAGTGATGAGTAAAGAATGCTGGGAACGTCTGCCAAGACTACATACATGACTATCATCCCAGCTGCCAGCTAAAGCAAATGGGCACCTATATTGGGCAGAAGTGATATAGGAAGAAGCTGGAGTAGGCAATCGCTTTAGAGACAATAGCAAAACTGTCATTTCATTCTGTGCAGAAGAAGGCAATGGTAAACCACTTCTGTATTTTATCAAGAAAATCCCATGGATAGGAAATCTTGAAGAAAATCTATCTAAAATGGTTACTTAGAAATGGCATGAACATAATTAGTCAATTACTTATAAGTCTGCTGCTTACCCAAATGAAATCTCTGTAGGCATAGTAATACAGCCAATCATGTACTACGATATTCCAAGTTCGGTAATAGTTTGAAAAAGATGTAGAATTCCACCAGTCCTAAAAAGGTGTAAAAAAGAATAGAGAGTGAAGTTCAGAATTGAAGACCACTATATCAAGGATCTGCTGCTTCTCAAATATTTCAATAGCACCCCAAATATAATCTTCAAATCTCTAAATTGAGAGATGATGCAACTTTACACCAGTTTAGTGCAGTAGCTAAGGCAATAAGCCAAAAATGGGAACCTATGAGTTCTAGTCCCACACCTTAGGCACAAAGTCAGGTGGGTTATCTTGGGTTATCCAGTCATTCTCTCGGTTGTAGGAAGAAGACAAGGGAAAACCTTTTTGAAAAATTCCTTGCCAAGAATGTTGCAGGGACTAGTCCAGGCAGTCAACAGGAATTAAGACTAAGTCAAAAGAAGACAAAGAGAAAAAGAAAACACTTGCAACTTATATTTCTAACCTATTGAAACACTTTAGAATGGAAGCATTCAACTTGATGTTTCCAGATCTGTTGGACTAAATGACTCATCAGATTTTGTTGGAATAGTCAATGAACAGAAATAAGATGAGGTGTGATCCCAAAATATGGAAGACCCCACAAAACTCATGTAATATAAGGAACATATTTCAAAAGATCTCACCATATTCTTTAGGGCTTGTCCCTTAGAAGACTATTAGATCTTTGTAGGGAAAATACTATAAAGTAGATTTGCTGCACAAGAAACTGTTAAAAGCTTAAAGAAAACATAACAGATTCAGAACAAGCTTCTGTAAGATCATCTGCCATTCAAAGACTTCAGCAATTGCCAAGACTAACAAAACATTTTTCTTCCTGGATAAAACCATGCCAAACTACCAACATAGTAACAGACAGTCTAATGCACACGTGGCAATTATGTCTGTCTGTCAGTCAGTCAGTATTATATACTGAACTTTCTTGATCGGGATTCCCTGTGCACAGTCCCTCATGCCGTCACCTCTCGCCTTGACTACTGCAACGCTCTCTACATGGGGCTCCCCTTGAAGAGCACCCGGAGGCTCCAACTGGTCCAGAACGCAGCAGCGCGGGTAGTGACGGGAGCAGCATGGCGCTCCCATGTAACACCGCTCCTGCGTGAGCTGCACTGGCTCCCGGTGGTCTTCCGGGTGCGCTGCAAGGTGTTGGTTATCACCTTTAAAGCACTCCATGGCATAGGGCCTAGCTATCTTCGAGACCGCCTGCTGCCACCGACGACCTCCCATCGACCCGTGCGCTCCCACAGAGAGGGCCTCCTCAGGGTGCCATCAGCCAAACAGTGCAGGCTGGTGAGCCCCAGGGGGAGGGCCTTCTCCGTGGGGGCACCTACCCTCTGGAATCAATTGCCCCCAGAGATAAGGAGAATCCAAGACCTCAGTGCCTTCCGCCGTGCCCTTAAAACCTTCCTTTTCCAGCAAGCCGGGCTGGCCTAATTTTTTAAGTGTTTTTAATTGTTTTGTTTATCGTTTTTAATTAATGGGGCCAAATTTATATATATTTTTAATTGTATTTTAATATTTGTACTTGATGTTTTTACTTGGCTGTTCACCGCCCTGAGTCCTCAGGGAGAAGGGCGGTATACAAATTCAAAATAATTATATATATATATTTACATTTATTTATTTATAAAAATAAATAAATGTAACTCAGTGCATAACATGCATGTGCATATCTGCATATGTACATATAGCATAAGTACATATAATTTCTTTTTAAATGGGCACCTTTCCCTTCTTGCCCCTTGCCAATTTGCTGCATTGTAGTTATTCTTTCAGAAAAGCCTGGCAAGACTATGCACTTTGGGCCTCAGTTACCTGATAAAACATTCTGTCAGCAAAGCGGAGCACCTCAGCAAAAGCATTAAGCCAGCAATGAAGGAATGCAAAGAAGGTCAGGAACAGAATCAATACACCTAGGTAAACATTAAAGAAAAAAAAGCAAGTTAATTTTAATTTAAAGTTAAAAACAGGCTGCATCTTCAGTCTATTCAGTGTTCTAAGTATTGTAATGATACCTATGGAAACAACAAGTATGGCCTGTCATTTTTAAGGATTACTTGTAAGAAGTTACCTTCTGGGGCAGCATTTGAGTGAATAGATTTCAGGAGCATCTCAGTGTCAATGCATGTTGAAAAGTGGGATTTGGTATGACAGCAAGACTGTAATGTGCAAAATGAAAGAAAGGATGAAAAGGAAACAAGCAAAACAAGCTGACCACTAGGTGTCTGGAAGAAAGTTTAACAATAAGAAAAAGGAAATGTTTTATATTTTTAAAACATCTACTTTGAAGAGCCTTTACTTCAACAAGTGGTATCCTTTCTATAAGTAAAGGATTACTTAGTGGTCAAGAAGAAATATTCACAGTTGTTATATGTTTTGGCCATGGTGACTGCTACCTCCTCTGCAGAACATCTACATAGCACTGCCACCTATGTAGGTATGTCTATAGACAAAGCAGGAGGATGTCTAGTGGCTGGGAATATTTGAAACAGGGATTTTTGTCCCTGTGTAGAAAAATGGCAAGAACAGAGTTTACAGTAACTCAGAAACAATTAGGGGATAGAAAAAAGTGTTAAGAAGGAAGCTGTTATAGGACGAAGTCAATATAAAAGCAGGAGAAAGAATGGGAGAGACTGCAAATGGTGGAAATAGGATGAAAGTCAAATATGAAAAAAGGAATACTGTAAAATGCTTCTGGGAAAGAAATATAGGTAATTGAAATACAATTTCAAATAGAGGTTCTTTATGTAAAATCTCTGGTCACTAACTGCTGCATAAAATGGTGCAGAATTTAATGCGCCATGGTATGGTATCTCCAGAAGCAGTGTTTATATGTTTAAAGTGTTTAAATTAAAGGTGGAGCTCCTTTGCCCAAGAAAATGATAGGAGCAAACCAGTGGTGAAATGCAAAAATTTTTGCTACTGGTTCTGTGGGTGTGGCTTTGAGTGTGTGTGTGTGTCTTGAGACTGGGTAGGCGTGGCCAACTTTTGTTTTTAAAGCATTTTTACTATCTATTCGCCCGAACCAGTAGTTAAAAAATGAATGCTTTTAAAAAGTAAAAAAAAGATTCCGACGATCACACAGCACAGCTGTGATCGTCGGAACCTTTTTTAAAAACTTTTTAAAACTACCGCCCAAACCGGTAGTTTTTACCACTACCTGTTCACCCGCAGTGGAGCGAACGGGTAGCATTTCACCCCTGGAACAAACAATGTAGAAGCTTATTTGTATTTACGTTATTTTAGAAAAGTATAGGGCTGCCCATGACTAATGTTTTTCTAGTACAAAATGCCTGTAAAAGAAATAATGCTTGTCTTCTTTTATTTCCTCTAATCCTAGAGAGGTCATTTGCTTTTATTTCCTCTAATCCTAGAGAGGTCATTTGCTAACACACATCTAGCATGCCTCAGATAGTTAGCCATATCACACTTGTAATTGCATTGCATTCAAAAGCTTTGAAGGAAAGACCACAGGCTGATTCACAGAAGCTTACCTGGAAGAATAGAGTTGAAGATGCAAAGAACTAGTCCTCGTAGACTGAAGTGTCCCAGGCTATAATTCCGATACGTTGGAATACAGAGTCTTACAAATATGTAGTAAGCATAGAACAATGAACCAAGAATCTACACAAGAGGAAAAACCAAAATCAGTTGACAATCAGAGAAATTTGGAAGGAATCATAGGGCATTTTTTTAAAAAAACCTACCCATCTCCCTCAAGTGACCTTCGTTTATTATACTGCTTAGAATGTAATTGTTCTAGATGTAGGCAGAATGGTGGAAAATATACTTCTCCAGTTGCCTTAGGCTATAATTTCATATTCTGGAGAAGCTTTCTATAAGTTGCCTCTGGTGGAGCTTCAGGGTTCTCAATAGGCAAAATGCCTCTGATCACCCTTCCTTATGTATGCTGGTGATCTGGACTCATATAAACAAATAGTGGTGTGGATTCAACAGTGAGTTACTGTCTATGATTTTAGTTGCCACCGGAGTTAATAACCCAAAATGGAAAAGGAAGGAAAGTCTAGGTATTTTAAGGGGGCCCTTCCCACATATGACTAGCAAAGTTGCCAGAACTGATGGGACTGAGGAGATATTCTATTTTAAAATGCCTCAGCTTTTCTGCAGGAGAATAGCTATGGATCCCCAGCAATTTATTAATATTACTATGTGCATGTGCATTTTCTCAGGATCTTGATGAATATATAGTATACTCAATTAGTGAAGCAAACACAAAAGAAACAGTTGCTTTGAAAACAAAGATGGTTCTAAACATTTTCTAGTACTATTTCTATAGTCTCTGAAAATGAATGCTGAAGGACTAGTTCTGGAAATAGATTCAGAAACTGTTCAATGAAGAATCTGAATCGTTTTCTTTTTGCTAATTTCCAATTCTTGTTGTAATTTCAACATATTTAGAGGGCACCAGATCATGGAAGGCTAGAATAAACCAGCATCTTATGTTGGGTTTGTAATAAGCCACAGATTTACTAGGCAACAACAAAGGCTCTGATTTATAGCAGTGGAAAATAAAGTGATATAGATATACACAAGCAAGACAGCTAATAAGTACTTTTAGGTCTAAGGACTGTTTTCCATCAGGGAAATATCAGGTAAAGAAAAGTCACTAACCTGTGCAATCTTGGTAGCCAGATAGCTCCATCTTATTGTGGGTGTTCTGAAAAGAACATGATATCACTTTTTCAGTTCTCAAATAGTTTGGTATTATTCCACGTCATATTTTTAGCAAGTATAATTAAGTGTACTACCTAGATGTTGATTGTAGCAAACTCAATATAAATTCAATTTCAACGTAAGAATATATCACAATATTTCAATTATATAATGTAGATAAATTTATTTGATAGGTATGACATTGTTCATCAAAACATTATGCATGTTTTGTTCTGAATCTGACAAGTCATTATTGATATTGTTATACTTTGATTTTTTAAAAATTAATTAAATGAATAAACGCTGGTAGAAATATATAGGCAGAAAAATATGGAAAAAAGTTCTGAAGACTTCATATAACCAATAAATAATCAAAATTCAGCCTGTTTTTTGGGGACTGAAAGCATGGGTGGAACAAAGGAAATGTGATTTTGCTTTGCTCATAAAAAGTATGTAGGCTAATGCAGTTGCACAATGTATTTAATTCAAAAGTTATGATAAAAATAAGGTCTGCAACCATTTGCTTAGTCCAAGGCCTGAAGACCTCCATTGGGAAAGCAGGTCCAAGGCTTGTGGGGATCCTGTGAGGTGGGAAGCACCACATGGGGTATCTCAGGGGGTGGGGGAGGCCCTGGGAAGTCTGGGGCAAGCAGTCCAGGGCCTGCTCCTAGATGTCCCAAGGCTTCCTCCATTCTCTGCTTAATGATTGCATCAGAGAGTAGGGATGGTGGTCATTAAGTGAAGTGATCACACGGTCACTTCACTTAACCACCATCAAAACTTGCAACCGTAATGGGCAGGCGCCATTCCGGTCATGAGTATATTTGATTGTCTGCAACTCTTTAATATACAATGGGATAAACAAGTGAAGAGAATTCAAATCCTACAACATTTCATAGAATTAGAGATTAAGTTTGTTAGAAGCAAAAAGAATATGAAATTGGTATATTTGGTTAAATTTAAAGTACAATCTTTATTTGCAAAGTTGTGGCAATTCTTTAATGACTAATTGCAGACATTGGAATTAAAAAGTTGATGTTTTATACATTTGTTTACAGATAAGGAATGGGACATGGGATGAATAGGTATCTTTTTGTAACTTTGTAGTAGGTGAAAGTTTCTAAATTTGTTTAGAGTTGTGGTGCAGTTTGAAAATCAATTCTTTACATATTTTCTTATCACATTTTTCTTTTTTCTTGTACTTTTTCTTCATACTATTCTCTTTCTGTAGGTTTAGTTTGTATTAGTTTTTATTACTGCAATTAAAATTCTAAAGAAAAAAGTTCTTTTTATTTATTTGTATCCTGCTTTAATTTTTTACAAATAACTCAAAGCAGTGAAACATATTCAACTCACCTTCCTCCTCCTCTTTTCCCCACAACAAGAATCCTGTGAGGTGGGTTGAGCTGAGAGGGAGCGAATGGCCGAAAGTCACCTAGTTTGCTTTCATGACTTAAGTGGGACTAGAACTCACAATCTCCTGCTTTCTAGGCTGGTGCTGTAACCACTAGACCAAACTGGCTCTCTATTTGCATCTTGGCTAAAAATTAGCAATACTACAAGCAAATGCATATAATACCAATCCCTTCATAACAGAAATGAAATTGCCACATGCAAAGTTATTCATTACCTGGGATATTCATCTCGGTAAATAAGAGTGGGAGCAAAAAGAAAATACAGATACTGGGAAACTTTAGGAAGGTGAAAAGGATCTGGAGGAAAAAGAAAACAGAAGAGTAGTTTGGTACTAGCACATATAACATACACACAAAAATAAACTCATGTTTTCTACCTTGTTCCTGGCTCTTATTAATTCTGAGTACAATGATGCTTCTTTAGGTATAAACTAAAGAGTTCATACAGTTCTGCCTGACTGGACAAGTCCTATATCAGTGTTTTTCAAATTCAGCTGTGTAGACTTTAATTCCCAGAATTTTGGGAGTTGAAGTCCACACAACTTACATTTGTTGAGGTTGAGAAACACTGGCCTGTAGACCAGTCCCACCTAATAAGAGTGCTATTCCCAGAACAGCAAAAAGGACAAGAAGGTTTTATCCCTGACACCTACTACCAGTAGTCCTTGATTTATGACCACAATTGGGATCAGAACTTCCATTGCTAAGTAAGGTGGTGGTTAAGAGAGTAGTACCTGGTTTTATGATTTTTTGCTACGGTTAAGTCAATCATTGCAGTTGTTAAGTGTATCATGCAGTCATTAAACAAATCCATTGCTTGCCAGAAACTGACTGGAAAGTTTACACACAGTGATGACATGACCCCGGGATATTGTAACTGACATAACAATATGCTGTCAAGCACCCAAATTTTAATCATTTTGGGTATGCTGTGTCGGTTGTAAATGCAAGGACTGGTCTTAAGTCACTTTTTTCAATGCCATTGTAACTTTGTAGTCACTAAATGAATAGTTGCAAATTCAGGACTACCTGTATAGAATTAGTGCAAGGGACAATTACTCACTTGACTTTTGAGGAGTAGCAGAGATTATTCGGGGAACATTCTCCCTGACAAAAGAGTGAGCTTTCATCACAAAACGTACCTATAAATAAAATGACAAGTAAGATCTGTTTAAAAAAATAATAAAATGGAAGGAAAAGGGCAAATATGCAAGAGAAAATGAGATAAGAGAAAAAAAATACATACTATATATCAAAATTTTCATTTTTTAAACATAGTATTAAGCCATGATCACAAGGAAAAATCTTGAAAAGTTCTTCCATTATATCAAGAAAAGGCCAGCTCACAAGCAAATGCTATCCATCCAAGAGTGTAAATTCAGCATGCTGTTGTCTTTCCACAAAGAGTGGAGAACAGAATAAAAGCAAAGTTTAAAAAACTGAGCTAAAAGATGGCTACCAACCACCCCCAGGGTGCTTGCCACTCTTCAATCGCCATACCAATTAGTAGAGTTATGTCTTCACACTCGGGAGAGGGGGCAACCTCACCTCTGAGGGCAAGATATTCCAAAGAGCAGAGGCAGAGGCAGAGGCAGAGAAGGCTCTCTTCTTAGATCCCACCAGTCAAAATTATTTAACCAACAGGGATCTATAACACACCTTCCTTGCTTAACCGGGTGGAAAGAGTCAGCATAATTGGGACAAGACCATGTCCTGAAGGGTTTTAAAGATAATGATGAACACTTTGAATTGGACCTGGCAGCAAACTAGCACCCAATGTAACTCATGAAGCAGATGCATTACAAGCATAGTCCTCAGATTGCCCAAGATTGCTCACATGGCTGGATTCTGCACCAGCTGCAGCTTCTGGATACTCTTCAAGGGTAGTCCCTGGTAGAACACATTGCAATAGTCCATGCAGGAGATGACCAGGCATGAATGAACAAAGGAGAGCAGAGGAGCAGACAAAGCACTGAGCTTTGTGGCACCCGCAGATCAGGGGCCACTGGCTGGACTTCTTGCTCCCAACCAACACTGACTGGGATGGAGGAAGGCGGTGAACCAGCACAAAACTGGGCCTTCTACCCTGCAAATCCTGGAGCCAATCTAAAAGGATGCCATGATCAAAGAATCAAAAGCTGCCAAGAGGTCAAGAAAAGTGAGGATAGATGCATTACTTGCATCCCGCTCCCACAAGAGATCCCTCAAAAGAACAATAAATGCTATTTCTGTTTCATATCCAGGCCTGAAATCCCACTAGAAGGAGTTCAGATAATCCATTTCATCCAGGATCCTCTGGAGCTGCAGTGCCACCTTTTCAACTATGTTCCCTAAAATGGGGAGGAAGAAGACTGGACAAAAATTAACCAGCATTGGGAATTTACTGACAGCCTCTTGAGAAGAGGACTCACAAAGACCTTTTTAAAGGGTGCTGAGAAACCCTGCCCATCAAGGATGAATTAATCCAGCTCACAGGTGGCCTTGACCAGCCAGGAAAGCATGGATCTTGTTCAGAGATTATCGTATTTACTGTCCCAAGAACTCTTATCTATATCCTTGGGTGCAACAGGATCAAACTGTTTCCAGATAATCAGGTAAGTCAATTCCCTAGACATCTCCACAGGCCTACACTACTCTTGGCCTTCAACTGGGAACAAATTCAGGCAAATTTATCCACCAGATGCACAGAGAATTCCTCTGGGTGATCCTAGAGATAAGCCTCCGAACACCCATTAAATACTTAACCCATTAAATTCTAATGTGGTATTTTTCAGACAATAAGATGCTCTAGACTATAAGACACACCTAGCTTTTGGGGAGGAAAACAAGGGGAAAAAATCTGCCTCTGCCTCCCAGCAATTTGCCTCCTTGCAGCCAACAGCAAACAGCCTGCTCAACTTCAGCACAGCCTCATTTAGCATGAGCAGCTGATTGAATTAAGGACATACAGTACCATGGAGATTAAAAGGTGACAAAATTTTTATCAAATTGGAAAGTCAAGATTTAATTTCAATCGATTTAACATTTGATTTAGTAAAATGTCTGACTCTCATGGAAAAACATCAAATGCCTGCAGCTGGTTCGTTTCTTTCCCCTTATACAAAGGAACAAATGTAACACAAATGGTAGACCTTTTAGAGCAGTGGTCACCAACTGGTGGTCCGTGAGAAAATTTTGGTGGTCCACAGAAAAATTGTTTGCATTTTTTATATTGCACTAAATCAGGGATCCTCAAAGTACGCCCCCTGGGCCGGATACGTGCAATGAATGTGTGTGTTACTGCAGAGAGTCTCCCCCTTTGGGGTTTTTTGTAGGGGTCAGAGGAGGAGAGAAATTCTGACTTGGGGTCTGCTTCAGCCTCCTGATGCGGGGCTTTGGGGGAAGGCTGGAGGGAAGTGACACTGGTGGCAAAGAGCCGGAGGGCTGACCATCTCAGCCCACTGAGCCTCCAGGCGCCTGAACCTGGCCTTGCACTCCTGCAGGTCTTCCCTCTGCTTGGAAAGCCTATGCTGGTAGTCCTTAGTGAGGTGCTTCTGCTGAGCCTCCTTCTTGGTCAGATCCAATTTGAAATGAGCCAGCTGTTTTGCCAACTCTTTCTCATGCTGGCTGCTTAGCTCCAACAACTGCTTCCTGATGGGGCCTTAAGGAGCCTGGGCAGGCAGGTCAGGAGTGGCTGGGAGGGGAGGGGCGAGTAGAGGCTGTCAAGACACCCATCAATGTGAGTGACATCAAGTTAGCCACACCCACCCAGTCACATGACCACCTAGCCATGCCCACCCAGACGGTCATTATTAGTGGCCCACAGGATTTAAAATTATGAATTTAGTGGTCCCTGAGGTCCAAAAGGTTGGTGACCCCTGTTTTAGAAGACATTAATCCTGTTTCAGCCAGATAGTTGAAAGGCTTATGCTTCAAACAGCCTTTCAAACAGCCTGGTCAGCTTCAGCACAACCTGATTTAGTACAAGCAGCTGATGGGTGGTTGGATCTGCCTCCCGGAATACCATCTATCAGCTGTTCCAGGCTGTGGGGATCTCCACCGACCATCACTGCCATTGCCACCCATTGCTGCCTTCATGTGCCCCATTTTTGGCCTCCATGCGCCCCATTTTTGGCCTCCACGCGTCCCATTTTCAGTCTCCGCATGCCCCATTTTTGGTCCGTTCCAGGCAGCTGGGATTGCCTCCACCACCTAGAACAGGCCAAAAATGGGGCATGCAGAGGTGGCGAGAGCCAGCAGCGGCGATCCCCGCAGCCTGGAACAGCTGATAGGTGGTATTCCAGGAGGCAGATCCAACTGCCAATCAGCTGCTCGTGCTAAATCAGGCTGTGCTGAAGCTGACCAGGTTGTTTGCTGTTTGCTGTTTGCTGCAAGGAGGCAAATTGCTGGGAGGCCGAAGGGTGGGGGCCGGTGGGTGGGCGGAGCTTTGGCAACATTTGCTGTATAACACGCACAGACATTTCCACCCACTTTTGGGGAGGGGGAAGTGCGTCTTATACACTGCCCATCCAAACAAAGGTGTTCTATATTGGTCCAATTTCCAAATTGGAAAATTAACACAAATTGTTGACTTTTTATGCATAGTTTTTCTATGTATTTGCATTATATAACTATTATTATGTTTTGTCTTTTTTGCTTTTTTTAGTTTTTTAAAGTGATAAATATAATCTAGTGGACTGTCGTTTCCATAAAAATGTTACTTTTATCCCTCCAACTATAGAAATCAATATTTTAGTAATACTTACCTTTTTTTTATCTTCTCCATTAACTCATTGGTTTTAACCATATGAGTAAGGTATCATCTTACTTTTATGGTTGACATATTGACATCTTCCAGAGATAAAATTTTGTAGCTATTCCTTTTAGACTTCACATATTTGTCATATGATATTTTTGGAGATGAACACTGAGATTTTCTGCTAAATGCTAGATTTTTCCCAATAACCCCTGGTTAAAAATAAGCTATTTTGATTGATATCTTTCTATTTTTATTTTGAAATGGATGAAAAACAGCATTCTGCCCACATACAAAAGGAGAATTTATACTTGTTTTCCTTAAATAACCTAAATATTTCTGGGGGGAAAAAAAGATTTATGCTTTATTAATATTTAAAAACCTATAATTTCAGTTCCTTACATCCACTTTGCAAATAATGAAACTCACCTGTTCAAGTATAATTATAAAACGAGAGGCTGGAGCTAGATCATAAAGCAATACAATGTACGTTGGTCCAAATCCAAGACAAACTGTTTGGAAAATCACAAATAGTGCCCCAAATAAAGTGGAACGGATGATCTTGTGGGAGGAGCTATGGAACCCCTGGGCCCACTGGGCAAAGAGGGCATAGGGCACAAGTAACGTGGAGAAGAACATGCAAAGCCAAGTTGGAATGACGATAGAAATTTTGCCAAAAGAGTAAACGAGGAAATCAAATTCTAGCACAAGCCTTCAAAAAAATCAAAGAAAACAAAAAGGTTAATGGAACTTCATTCACCAGGTAAAAATATAATATTTGGGGTGTAATTGGGGGGGGGGAGAGAAGAGGAATTAAGAGCTACTAAATCAAGACTGACAAAATAATTTTACATTGGATTATTTTAAAAAAATACAAGACCCATAAGTACGCAAAAACGTTAAGATACATAAATAATGTATTATTATTTATTTTTAATAATAATGATAATAATAATAATAATAATAATCCAGCATGGTTATCTCGTTTGCTGTGTATACTGTCATTTTTGTGTAAATAATAATAATAATAATAATAATAATAATAATAATAATAATAATAATGTCAAGCAGTCTTTATTACTTCAGTGTGGACCAGATATGTTGGCCTACAATTTCTATTAGTCCTAGGCAACATATCTAGCAGATGCCACACTGAGAAAGGCTACTATAAAATATCAAACAACAAACATAGTATCATCCAAATGTACCCAAGGAACTCAAGGACTGCAGATTGCAAAACCTTGGCAAGGTCACATCCTTGGCAAAGTGCCTTTGTTGTAGCAATCTCTATAAACATAATCATGGGGTTCTCTGCAGCTTTCCTCCTCTACAAAAAAGAATTGGGTGGGTAATCATCCCTCCTCCAAGAGAGGTTCCAGTGATCCAGGTGTCAAATGCCAAAATGCAGCACCAACCCTGCCTCCAGCTAACATTTTCAAGATGTTCTTACCTCCCCTCATCAATGTAGTCCACCACAAGTGTGCTGAGGATGAACAAAACGAGGAGAGCAATAAACATGTGGTAGATGGTCCGGATATGATTCACTTCAAATAACTCACTATGAAAAGAAGTTCAATGGGATAAAATAAAATTAGGAAATTTCTAGAAAAAAGGGACAAAACATTAGTCATTATGATCTTTAAAAATATCATTGCAACTTCAAGATTTCTAGTTGGTTCCCTTCCCTCATAATGATCTTTAAGCACTCAGAACCTTTGAGAATAAGTGCCACACAAATAATGAATGAATAAGTGAGTGAGTGCTATCCATTCTACTCCCTACCAGACTTTGCTCACATTTCAAAGTAGATTGTGCTCCATGGACCAAATTAAGTCAGGCTTCACTAACCTACTAACCTCTAGATATGTCTTTCTCAGTGCTGGCTAAGAAACATGGGAATAATCTATCCTGTCTATAAATCTTCAGCCTGTGAAACATAGGTTAGAATTTCCCATCCTAATGAGCTGGACTGTAAAGTTTATTCCTAGTTTCTCATTTTCCCCCTTCTTTGATAAATAAGGAATCTAGAAATCATGAAAGTACTTCAGACAATGGTTTTTAAATGGATGCATTGAGAAGCATGAAACACTAATATTGTTTCATACTTAATATGATTCATAATTATTGTCAGAAAACTGATACAAACTGAACTTATAAAAATAATTAAACCTACTGTAATTTCCTCCAAATGACATAAAGACAACAAAAAATACCTAAACATTTTTGTTTTTTGTTTAATTACTGAAGAGTAATTACAAATACATTATAAATTGCCACGAGAAAGTTTTAAGGAGCATTTTTCTCTTTCCTCCAACTTATTATAAATACCTAAAGAAAATGGAGGGTAAGATTTCAAAAGCCCAGGTTTCAACAAAATTGAAACCAATGAATGAAACACCTATTTCTAAAGGAGCCATTTTCATGTCTTTCCAATATTTTGGTTCTTCAACTGAAGTAAGATGTGAAATCAATGTTGTCTCTCAGAATAATAACAAGAACTTTTATATTTCTTCTAGACCTTGAGAATGCTGCAGGGACATATCCCTGAAATGTTTATCTCTCAAGACCAGAAGGAATAGAAACATTTTCCTATTAACATGCTGAGCAAATGCCCTTTGTTTTTTCTCTAAAATGAAAACCAAATGGCCTGTTTCAGCACTACTTCTAATTGAATACAAGATTTGGCACCTTAGAGCACATCTCTCAGCCTCACACCCTGAAATAGTTTTATCTGACCTCTGAGCTAAGGTAAGAAATAATCAAAGCATAGTTTATCCACAGTTTAATTTGGAAAGAAAAGAGGTGAGAAAATGGAGAAAAGACTATCTCATGCTAACTATATTATATTATTATATAATATATAATATAATATATCTTATATCATATTAACTATTTTTGTAGCTTGTATATAAAGCTTGAGTTACAGGTAATCCTCAATTTATGACCACAATTGAGCCCCATATTTCTGTGCTAAGCAAGACAGTTGTTAAGTGAGTTTTGACTCATTTTATGACCTTTCTTACTACAGCTGTTAAGTGAATCACTGCAGTTGTTAAGGTAATAAAGTTAGTAAATTGAATCTGTCTTCCCCATTGACTTTGCTTGTCAGAAGGTTGCAAAAAGTGATTTCATATCCCTGGGGCACTGGAACTGTCATAAATACATGTCAGTCACCAAGCTTCCAAATTTTGATCACATGACCACAGCCATGCTGCTACAGTCATAAGTGTGAAAAACAGTCATAACTCATGTTTTTCACTGCCTTCGTAACTTTGAATGGTCACTAAACGGATAACTTTATGTCAAAGTCTACCTGTACATATAACAGGAAGCAGCATTAATCAATGATATTTAATTTTCATCTTAAAGGATCAGATAGTCAGTAGAGGAACAGCTTCTGTCTAAGACTCTAAACAACTGCTACCTATCAAGAGGTGACAATAGTGGACTAAAAGAATCTGACCTATAGAAAATACGTTCTTGAGTCTAGCTAACACATTTCCTCCCTAATTGTGAATCCTTTATTTAGTTGGTGTAAATCTTGTCAGAGCATCTAGCCATCTACTAGGAATCACTTCAGAGTGATAGATACGTCTAGACCAATGTTTCTCAACCTTTACAACTTTAAGAGGGATGGACTTCAACTCCCAGAATCCCCCACGCAGTAACATTTGCTAGGGGATTCTGGGAGTTGAAATCCATCCCTCTTAAAGTTGCCAAGGTTGAGAAATACTGGTCTAGACAGCAGACCAGCTTTAAGGAGAAAAGGGAAAAGCGGTGAATATAAACTGCTGTCATCTCTGACTGGAATTCTAGACACACCATAGATAACCAAATGCCCAGCTTCAGCCAAGAAGGGTATGAAAAAAATGATGTAAAAGATGATAAAAATGATACAAGTGACTTTATTATCCCCTCATACACAGAAACTGGAATGCTTTAATTGCATTTCAAAAGTGGACTGAAGCAATAGTAACTTTAGCATCAGTTCTACTGTAATATACAAACTCATTAAAGATACTCACTCCAAGACAGACTTTCTGGGAATAAAAATTTTCCCATGTTCTGGAGGTGCTCTTGTTCCCCTGTGAAGAAAGGAACAGGTACTATTAAAAAAGGATGAAAGTAAAGAAATCAAGTAAGAAATCAAGTCTACTGAATGAAGAGCCAACATACTTGAGTTTGAGACTGTCTTTCTCTGGAAAAGCAGCTGGGGAAGATTCCAGCAGCACAGAATTTGCAACCAAACTATTGATAACTTCAGTAAAATGCTTCTCCACACCCTTCATGAATGCTGGCTTCAACTGCTGATAAAATTTGAGAGAAAGAATAGAATAAAAAAATCACAATCACTTAAAGCAACATCTCACCCAAACAACTGCTTGCTCAAACATTCTCAATAAGGGATCTTTCCTAGCCATGCTATATAACTGTAACTGTGAGACAAAACATTCAGAAGGAGCTCTTGAGAAAACTTTTCTCAAATAAGTGAAAACTATTAGCTGAGAGATCTTCTAGATTATAATTAGCATTAGTATATAATTAGTTCTCTTCCATACTTCCATATTTCACACATGCATACAAAAATTTATAAATTAAGTCTGTTATTTAGGAGTCAGGTATCTATACTATTGTGACTTTTAAACTTTTAACTCTTCGAATTTAAAAAGATCTAAAGCAATCAAAATCTTTCATTTAGAATGTTTCTGCATTTATAGAACTATAACCCCAATTTTGTTTTGATGCAGTATTGCTTTGTAACAGAAGAAAAAAAAAACCAGCCAGCCCCTTTATTCTAAAACAAAAGGAGAAATGGTTAATATTTAACTTTGACTTATGACTTGCCAAAAACAAACAAACCAGGAATTTCAACTTTCAAGTTCAGCAAGTTCACAAAAGGCAGGGGGGTTTTTTGTTTGTTTGTTTGATCAACCGCTGCTGTCTAACTCTCCACATAAAACAATAAAAACATGAGCCACTTTTTTTACAGATCTGAAAGTCAAATTGCCAAATTAAATTTCAATTTAAAAAGTGGCCATTTCTAATACAGGTTGTCCTTGACTTAACAACAATTTGTTTACTGACTGTTCAAAGTTACAATGGCATTGGAAAAAGTGATTTATGATGGTTTTTCACACTTAAGACTATTGCAGCATCCCCATGGCCATGTGATCAAAATTCAGACATTTGGCAACTGCTTCATATTTATGATGGTTGTAGTATCCCAGAGTCATGTGATCAGCTTTTGCGGCCTTCTGACAAGGAAAGACAATAGGGGAGCCAAGTTCTCTTAATGATGAGGTTACTAACTTAACAGCTGCAACTCTAGCAAGAAAAGTTGTAAAATGGGGCATAACACACTTAACAAATGTCTTACTTATCAACGTAATTTTGGGTTCAATTGTGATTGTAAGCTAAGGTCTACCTGTACAACAGTCTCTAGTAGCAATATAATTCCCTCAGATCCTCACAATTTCGATGTAACATGGTCAATGGAAAGTCTGAGAATTGCAGTTAATAGATCTTAAAACATGAGACTGGGGAATCTGACAACAGGCTAACTTGTTTGTAAACAGATAGGCAGAGCAATATATAACTCCAAAAAGCTTGTTGGTGACATTTATTTACCTCTGCTTCTGCTAAGAGTCGCATCTTTCTTGTTATTGCATGATCAACATCAATTCGACCTAAGGAAAAACAAACCATGCTTTGTCGTCTCCAAACTGTAACCATACTTCACTACATATCTTGAAAACATAAATATAACATCCATGCAGGAAAAAATATATCTAAAAATATACTATGTTAAAATCCATACAGGAAATTAATGGTCCCCCTCCACATTATGCACTCACCTGTATAAGCATGGCAAATTTATTCTTTTGTTATCTTATCAGAAAAATAACTCTTCCAAAGTCAAAATGTTCCCTGCCTCAAAGGAGTTCTTACACATTATAGAAAAATAGCTATTTTTAAGCTCAAGAACTGAAGGTAATTGGCACAGAAAATTTTGAAGAACTACTCAGGGTTTAATAATTTAATTAAATATTTAAATATTTAATAAAAAGAAAGAAAAAACATATATATCAAAAAGCAGTATTTTAGCCTAATTTTCTCCCTGACATACTGGTTTTCTATATGGCAGGAATTAGCTGTTTTTATATTTAAACATATAGATCTCACTTTTACAGGTTCAGGTAGTACAGATAAAATATATTTATATTATGTTTTTTTAATTTTTAATTTCCATTTTTTCAATTTACATAACAATAAGCATTTTTAACAGTACTGTGTCATGTGTCTCTTACAGTTATCTACATTTATTTCTATACATTTTTGTTTCTCTGTTTTAACCACTTATACCAATTATCCCAAACCTCATAAAATTCTGTTTCTTCCTTGCCTTTTATTTCTAACATGAGCTTATTCATCTTGGCACATTCTAATATCTTATGAATAATCCTCTCATTGGCTGGTATATTTTCAAGTTTCCAACATTGGGCATAAACAATTCGTGCTGCTGTTACCATATGTAAAATGATATGTTGGAGTTGTTTTTTATCCTTTAATTAATTATTCCTAATAAAAATAATTCAGGTTTAAGTTCTCCTGTTATCTCCTGTAACCATCTCCTTATTTGTTCCCAATATTTCTTTGTTTGGGGCATTGCCATCACATATGATAAAATGTTCCGTCCTTATATTTACACTTCCAGCAATCCAGTTTCACATTTGCATACATTTTAGCCAATCTCGCCTGTTAAATGCCACCTATAAAACATTTTGTACTTATTTTCTTTATATGCGGTCGATAATGTTAATTTACAGTTTTTGCTCCATAATTTTTCTCATTCCTCTAAATTTATATTACGGCCTACATTTTGTATATTATGTTGAAGGAGTGTAGTGAACAAACTAATATTGGCTATTTGCTTTTATGAATCAAACTAATATTGGCTATTTGCTTTTGTTATGAATTTCTTATGCTACTCTATAATTGTTACTGATTAAACCAATATTTGCTGTTTGCTTCTGATATGATATACTGCTAGAAATCATTTGTTAGGAATTAAGCTTTATTATTGGCTTCTGCTTATATTAATTGTATACTGTCAGAAATTAGTTGTTAGGAACTAAGCCTAGCTTATTTTTATTGTAATAAAAAGCTGTTATTTTTTGCAAGCCTCGTCTGGAGTCTCACTCTCTTTGGCATCTCAGTGGCTTGGGGAAACTTCTGGGACCTTACAATGTCAATAAGAACAATGCCCAAGAGGTCATTTTCTCATGAATTTCAATGTCAAGCTAGAATATGCATAAATGGCTTTTAAAAAATAGGACCCAATTTTCAATTACTGCTCAGATAAAACATGCTATTGCAAAAACTGTATAAAATGTATTTCTCCCACTCCCAAAAGCCCACCATACAGCTGGACATAAGCATGCTATTAGAACATTCTTCAGCAAGAATGAAATTGCAATTGAAACATTTTTTCTGAATATCCCTTATTATCCCTTATGCCCTTTGGAATGAACTGCCCCCAGAAATTCGTAAAATCTCTGATCTCCGTGTATTTCACTGTGCCCTCAAAACCATGTTGTTCCGCCAGGCTGGGCTATCAATGTAAAGATTTTAATTGGTTTTAAATGGGATTTTAAATTTGGGGTTTTATAAATTGGGCCTATTATTTAATAATTTTAATTATTTTTAAATTTTGTCTGTCTTTGTGTTTTTAATTAGGCTGTACACCGCCCTGAGTCCTTTGGGAGAAGGGCGGTATAGAAATAAAATTAATAAATAAATTTTAAAAAGCCATTAATCTGGCTATTCCATTTTTTAGTTGTGTTAAAATAGTTCCAGATCCCATTCTTATAAAACAGCCAAGGAAATGGAATATTTTGGTTTCCAAATAAACACACCTGAGGTTTGTATCGTGAACAAGGCAGGTGAATGGGTTAAATATAAGATAGCTATGTTTATCTTTTATATTTCACTTGCAGAATTAAATGTTAAGTACAATTACTTTTCCAGAGTTTGTGTAAGAGTTCAAAGCCAAGTCATATTAACACTCTCAAGGCACAATAATTCCCAACAAAGTCAGCATGTAATACATAAATACTTCTAAGCCACTTGCTTAACTAATTGTGCTTCTGTGTAGGAAGACTGTAGTTCTCATTCAATAGTTAGCTTCTAACTATTCTTGGGATTTATTCACATGACCCTGAATGTTAGGAAACAAACAAGTGACAGAATATCAAATCTTGGAAATGGTACTCTTTCATATTTTCCAAGGTCTCTATGTTACACCAATCCTGAAAAGGGCACAGATGATGTAAATCTCTGCTGTAATACAATTAATGACTACAAATTAGGCCACGTTAATGCTATTATTATATTATAGACTCACTGGAGAAGAGTCTAATGCTGAGAAAGATTGAGGGCAAAAGAAGAAAGGGATAACAAAGTTAGCTAAGACCTCTACCCCCTGGAAGTTTGACAACCAATCAGGATACATTTCTTATACAGGAATAGGAAACACTAAGATGGGACCCAACAGAGAGTATAAACTTAGGCACTCTCAGCATCTTGGCCTTTTTCTCGGATCTTCACCCAACACCTTGAAACATGTGATCACTTTTTTTGTTCAGGAACTTAAGCCATGTGATTCCTGTCCACCATTAAACCATCTTTCCAAGCAGTCTCCATGTTTCCAGTCTCTTTTTCCCCACTTGAAACTGAATCCAGAAGGATATTTCTTCCAACAGGAGAGTATTTTAGACTGAATGACTCCTGATAATACATAACTTAGCTCCATGGCATAGGACCCGGGTACCTCCGAGACCGTCTTCTGCCACCAATAGCCTCCCACCGACCAGTCCGTTCCCACAGAGAGGGTCTCCTCAGAGTGCCATGAGCCAAGTTATGTCGGCTGGCGACACTCAGGGGGAGGGCCTTCTCTGTGGGAGCCCCAGCCCTGTGGAATGAACTGCCCCCGGACTATCAACACAATAGTTTTTAAATTGGGTATTTAAATTTATTGGGGTTTTAAACTTGAGCCACCTTATTTAATTATTTTAAATTTTATACTGTTGTTTTGTCTGTGTTTTTAAATAGGCTGTACACCGCCCTGAGTCCTTTGGGAGAAGGGCGGTATAGAAATAAAATAATAATAATAATAATAATAATAATAATAATAATAATAATAATAATAATAATAATAATAATTATAACTTAGTACAATTTTTACATGGGATGAACTTTCAGCATCCCATGTAAAACTGTTCAAGATTAATAAAACCTGAATAGGTCCTATTTTATATCCACTACAAAGGAAAGGAATAGAATAGAATAGAATAGAATAGAATAGAATAGAATAGAATAGAATAGAATACCATGCCATTATTAATGTAATTTTTACAGATTTCAGGAATAAGACTCTTAGCAAACATTTTGACCTGCCAGCATCCATGTTTATTTTTAAGTCAGCAGACAGGGTGGATTTGATTTAAATCGAGTTGATTTAAATCACAATTTAAATGATTTAAATCACTAGTAAAAAGGCTTGATTTAAATCAACTCAATTTAAATCAGAATTTTTAAAGAGCAACTGTCATCTCTGCTACTCCTTTGACCCACTGTTGACTCACCGATAGTCCCAGTGTTGAATATACAGCCTCATGCTACATAACTAAGCTCCATTTCATGCTGAATAAACTAAATTATTTATGTATCTTAAATAGAAAACTATCTTATGATAGATTTTTACCCCAAAAGTTTTTTATTAAAATAAATTCGATAAAAACCAAAAAAATCTGATTTAAATAAAAAAAATCTGATTTTTTTTTATTTTTTTTAAAAAATCATTGATTTTTATCCACCCTGTACAGCAGATATATCCTAAAGGTGCTTTTTCAGGAGGCAACTGGACTTTGTTTTTTTCTTCGAAGATGTTTCGCTTTTCATCCAAGAACTTCTTCAGTTCTGACAGGACAGTGGACTTCTTGGATGAAAAGTGAACTGAAGAAGCTTCTTGGATGAGAAGGAAAACATCTTCAAAGAAAAAACAAGAAAGTCCAGTTGCCTCCTGAAAAAGCACCTTTGGGAAAACCATGACCTGGATGATTGAGAATCTCTACAGACTGTCAGAAGATAAAGTTCCAGACAAAACTTAGAGAATACATGAAACACATTTAACAGCTCTGAGAACAGTTAGACTTCCTATCAACTAGGATAGGAAATCAGCCTCAAATCTTATATTACTTAGCCCTATATAATCTTTGTAATTGTTGATTGTTAATGGGACACTAAAATTATCTAGAATGTTATTATATATCCAAATAATATAATAGATATAAGAGGAAAATATATGCATCCATTACTTTATTTACGATATTGTAGTTGAAATTGAAAGGGAAGAAAATTACTCTGGAAACTATTCACTCCACATACTCTTTCCCTCATTCTTTCTCTCTGCATAGGGAAGGAGAGAGAGGTAGGAAAAGATGTGTTCTGATAATGTATCAGTGCTTATCATGTTTGCACAGATTTATGAGAGCTTGTTTAGTATCAGTAGATAGGAAATACTGCAAAGTAACTTTGTGTTAAAGTGACAGTGTTAGGAGGAAAAAACCGTAAGAGACAGGGACATGGCCTGCCTAATTGTTCAAGGTCCACCATAAATGAATCACTAAGCCGGAAACTTTAGAACACACAGTCTTTTGCTGAAGTCATCACTTACAAGAAACATGTGACCTTCCTCCCATATGATTAATGAATCTCTGTCTATTTGAGCATTGACCTCTGGTAACAAGGCCTTTGTTTAAAATGCCTGAAATATGCTTTTCGGTAGGAGTACTCTTGAAGCAAACTTTATGAGGTTGCAAGATTTAGTAGATAACATGAAGCAAAGAGCTGAAGAAGAAAAATATTTTATACAGAGCAACACAAGGGCCTGGATTCAAATTCAATCTCAGCAATGAAATGGTTTCTCCCTGCCTTGGTTCCGCATCTGTGAAATAGGATGGGTCATAGGAAGAGCAGGAAAGCAGAACACCAACATTGACTGAGACAAATAAGGAACAGCACATCTTCTCTACTGAAACTGAACACACAGAAGCCAATCCTTTCTAGTGAACTGGAATCTTGGGAGAACTACCCATAAGTGAGCATCTTTTCTACTGAAACAAGAAGAAAGAGTCACAGAGAGAATCCTCTCTTTCCCCTCCATGCTGTAGAGCCCAGGAGGCGACAGGATTGATTCCTAGCATTCAGTGGTGACAGAAAAGTTAGGGACTGAAATGGAAGGCCAAATTATAGTTTTCAAGCAATTGTATTAAATGAATATGAGCCTCTGTCAAAAACTTTCTACAAAGCTATATAAGCTAAAATTATTCACAGTGACTCCAAGTCACAATTCTCTTTATTCAAAGCAGGAGTATGCCTTGATGCATACATCATGAATCTAGGCCAGGGGTCAGCAACCTGTGGCTCTGGAGCCGCATGTGGCTCTTTCACCCCTCTGCTGTGGCTCCCTGTCACTCAAAATATGTGTCACAACTGCCAATGTGCGACACCCGCCAACATGCAATTTTTTGAGCTTTTCAACCCCCAGTAGGATAAATGGATAAATCCAAGAAAAGTTCAGAAGAAAACAGAACGTTTAATTCAACTACATATGCTAGTTTTCTGGCCGCTCAAGAAATAATCAGGCATGGGAAGGGTTTTGTGGCTCCTGGAGTTTTCTTTTCTGTGGGAAATGGGTCCAAATGGCTCTTTGAATGTTTAAGGTTGCAGACCCCTGATCTAGGCCATGCTGTACTACAAGTGTGATCAGGCAATCACTTCTACCTTTCTATTAATGGCACATATACAAGTATTTCTCACTCATACTTACAATGTGACTACTGCTTAAGCTTTAATTCTATAGGAACCAGTGCTTATTGTGATCAGCAAAACCCAACTGAACAATGATGAAATTCTTTTAGCTATAGATGTGAAAGGAGGGAATGCAAACTTCATTATGTACTTTATTCAAAGATGATTCCATTCCCATGTGTTCTCAAATTAAGGACATTCCTCTTTTATTCCATCAAAATTCTTAGATACTTCCAAGTATCTAAGAAGGGCGGCATATAAATTAAAGCAAAAAAAAAAAAAGCAAAAAAAGTATTATCTATTTCTCAGTTATAAATCATGATTAGCTGTCAAAAAATCCTGGCAAACCCAGTTAGAATTTGCTCATTGTGAATTGCCTTGCAGATACCTAGCTACTTTGGAAATTAATACTGGAGCCTGGAATATTTATTGTGATACTTTACTACTCTAGTGAAGGTGGCAGTCTCACCAAAAAGAAAAAAACATACCGTATCTTTCGGAGTATAAGACGCACCTTTTCCCCCCCAAAAAGAGGGTGAAAATCTGGGGGGGGGGATTCTTATATTCTGAATGTAGCCCCGCCCAGCCTCCCAAATGGAGATTTCAGAAGCTGAAAGAAGCCTGTAAAAGAAGCTTCAGAAAAAAAGCCTCTGAAAGGCTTTTATCTAAAATAATATGGCAAGCAACAAAAGAAGAATCAGTAAAGGTTCTAATCAAACTATGCTAACAAATCTGGAGAATGACACAATAACCAACAGATCGGAAGAGATTAATCTACACACCAATACCAAAGAAAGGAGATTGAACAGAGTACAAATAGTCTCTGAAAGAAGCTTCAGAAAAAAAGGCTTTTTTTCTGAAGCTGTTTTGGAGGCTTTCAGAGGCAGAAAAAAAAGCAAGGCACAGAGCTCACAACCAAGGAACCTGTAGCTAAAATTCACCTCTGGGAACAGCTGATTGGGGGTATTCGGGAGGCCGATCCACCCACTAATCAGCTTTTTTCTTATTTTCCTTCCCAAAAACTAAGGTGAGTCTTATATTCCGAAAAATATGGTAATTTGTTCAGTCTAATTATTACTTTTTCCTATACCAGTTTGTTTTTGCTTATACTTCCTCTCATACACACATAACTATCACCCAATCTTAAAGGTACCAGTAGTTAAAAAGATGACCTCACTCATGACATTTGACCAAATGAATGTCTGGATGAGAACAACTAGCTTCTAATGCAACCTAGAGACTTCTCTAATTTGCACAAACATTTTTCACTAGAATTACCATAGGAAAGAAATATGCATTAGGCTACACCATTCTGATACTCTCCAGATATGCTGGATTACTATCAAAAGGATGTTATTGTTACCTAATCTCATTTCGGTAACTGAGAAACATCCATGCCTATGAATTCTTCTGTTACAAAGGAATGAGAGAAAACAACTGTTTCTAATTTGATCTAAAACAAAAAGTAGCAGCTGAGAAAAGTTGTGGGTCAGGGATGCCAGAGCAGTATTTGCTATATTAAAAAGTAAAGGGGTGCAACTGAGGAAAATTTAGAGATGAATCATCAGTGAAGGGTTAAGGACCTTGCTCCATCGCAGATTATCCTTGCTGAGTCCTTGTTGTTGGCAAGAAAGAAAAAGATTTATGACAGTCAGCCTTGTGCTGATAGTATGAAATTCTCCTAGAACTTTAAACTTAATTATGTCTGAACAATTAAATATGATAAAGAGTCATTGTTCCCCTTCAAAGAATCCCAGGTAGAAGCATCTGGAAATTATCCATGCTTAGGTGCTTGGAGAAACTGGCAGGAAAAAAAATTAGGCAAAATTCTATGTCCATGAAGCTATGTTTGGATTACCGAGCTTCCTTCCACACACCAGATTTTGCAAAGAAGCCTAATATTAGTAGTTCCCACCAAATCAGCATAGATAAATGTAACCAAATGATTGGGACAAATTACTTTGAACATTTAATATTGAAATTAAATTAACATTAATATTGAATCATCTGTACTAACACTGAAGTAAGAGAGTAAGCACAAATTGAAAATTCATTTGAAATTACAGGTTTGTTTGCTCTAAAAAGAAGATAGGTATGTAAGGTAGACCCATTCAGCGCTATACACCAGTTGAGTGGAGACTACTGCTTAGTACCGTTAACCTTAGTGGAAATAATGAGTACTGGATTCGCTGCCATAGAAAAGGAACAGAAATCACAACCTCTATTTCCTTGGGAAAGTGGGGTGGGGTGGGGGAATCAAGAAAGGATAGTTTCCTTTTTTAAAAAAATTACAATGTTCCAAACAAAAACATATTCAGAATCACAAAATGTATTACAAAACACACTACACAGACCAGCAGCTACTGAAGCCTACAATTACAGGGCTACAGGTCAATAGAAATTCATGACCCTTCTTGAGCTTGCTTTGCAATGACAAGATATGCTTTATGCTGATGTGACAAACAAAGCAGATATTATTTTGTACTGCCTATTGAAGCCATTTGTGCTTTGGTAAGTTACTGTCACTGTGGTGGCTCTCATACAGTCAAAAAAAGACCTTTCCTGTAAATTGTACCCTGGCCAATACTCAATGGGGTTTTCGGAAAGGGGAATGGGAGAACTCATTTATGACCTAAAATAAGCAGTTAACACATATCGTCTTTTGGTGTACTTCTACCCATTTCTTTTTACCCAATTAGCGGGCTGTAATTAACTGAATGCTATATAATTACATTCATATTTAATTATATGGTTGGGGTAAACTACTTTGGGAGCTTGCTGTCTAAAATAGAGGATAAAATTGCATAGAAATATTGTTCTGTGACAGTAATGGCAAATGAATGAAGGCAGAATCAGAAGAGAAGAAAAAAAAGAGAAACCTGGGAAGAAAAAAACAACTTTGCACTCCCTTTCCCCTTACTCAGAGATATTAATCAACCTGGCATTGATGTATACAATTCTGAAAAATGACCAAAGGTAGCCTCAGTTACAGAATGACTGATTTATATCTTACAAATCCCGGACTACAGAACCAGGACCTCTCATATACTTCCCTCAAGGCAAATTACTCACTTGATTACAGTCCAAGGTTGTTTAGAGGGTAAAAAAAGTTCAAGGGAAAAATTTATGGAAAATAGCCAAGCATGACTTTGCATGTGATTCTGAGTAATACATTAGCCTTAACCTTAACTAACCAGACTGAATACAATTGAGTTGGAGTGTGTTTGTTTTTCATCAATTAAAAGGAAAAGCGCTTTTTGAAAAACAATCACAACAACCAAGAACAGGTCCCCTTTTGCCAAAGTTACAAAGAAGTGCCTCCACTGAATTTGGCTCAGCTCATCACATCACATAGGAGTAATTAAGAATGTGTAAATATTCTTTTCTCATGCAAATCACCTGGCTTGTATTACTGGGAGAGGTTGTGTGAATGGATTCATGCAGTGGTTAATGCTTGCTTGAAAGAGTAGGCTGGCTGTAAAAGAGATAGTGGTCTACCTCCTTCTCAAGAAACCACTGCTGGATCCCAAGGAGCTGGACAATTTTCATCCACTCTCCAACCTTCCATTTTGAGAAGTTACAACTCCAAAAGGTCCTCAAGGAAATAGATTATTTGGTATCTCTTTCAGTCAGATACAGTACTGATAGCCTTGGATGTTTTATTTATTTAGAAGGTGTATAAGGCTGACTAATTCAGACATTGTGGTGTACGCATTAAAAAGGAAAAAAACCAGCAATAAATACAGTTAGTCCTCAATTTACAACAGTTCATTGAGTGACCATTCAAAGTTACAATGGCACTGAAAAAAAGTGACTTATGACTGTTTTTCAGTTACGACCTTTGCAGCATCCCCATAGTCAGGTGGTCAAAATTCAGATGCTTGGCAACTGGTTCATATTTATGACAGTTGTGTCCCAAGGTCATGTGATCACATTTTGTGATCTTCTGACAAGCAAACCAGATTCCAGATTCACTTAACAACCTTACAGTGTCAACTGTGGCAAGAAAGGTTGTAAAATGGGGGAAAACTCACTTAACAAATGTCTCACTTAACAGAAATTTTGGGCTCCATTGTGGTCGTAAGTCAAGGACTACCTGCAATACAATAAATTACAGATACAATATGGCGCCAAGCATTATCTAAACAATCATAAGTGGACTCCTATTTATATGGCCTGGGGGAAGATCTGGTCTTAACAGCTTTTCTAAAGGATGTGGATGACCTCTGGGAGGAAGATTTGGGATTGAGCCAGTGCATCCATCCTGGACCTCCTTGATCATTTTGGGGGATGGGAGTGGAGGGAACTTTGTGGTGGTTCTTGCCCTTTGTCTATTGATGGTTGCAATCAGTGTTGGGGGAGAGAAGAGGTTTACTCTTAGGTCCTTGCATTACTGGGGTCCTTCTCCTCTTTAATATCTACATGAAACTGGCAGGGAAAGCCATTCACCTACACAGGTGCAGATTTATCAATTGTACATCTCTGCCCATGGCCATTTAAATGATCCTGTCAAGGTTCTGTCCAATGTTTGGAGGTGGCAGGGCTTTGGTTGACCAAGAGGTTTTGGCTCAATCCTGCTTTGGCTTTTGGTTCCATGGGTCTGGAGAGAGATTAGCCTGGACTTTGAGCAGGGTTGAATCGCCTCATGCACATTCAGTATGCAATTTGGAGTTCCTCCTTGTTTGAAGAGCCTGTGTTAACTGTGGCCAGGGAAGCCTTTGCACAACTTTGTTTGCTGTGCCAACTGGGCCTACTCCTGGATCTTGGAACTCTCCTCATAGTTACTCCTGCCTTCAGCACCTTCTGCCTAGATGGGGCTGCCCTTGAAGACCATCTGGAAGCTGTAACTGGATCAGAATGCCAGCAGAATGGGTGATTAAGGACATTTATTCTTATATCCCCATGATATCTCAACTCTAAGAACTGCATTGCTACTATTACAACTGCATTTGGTCCCAATAGACTCCCAAATACAATTCAAGTATCATTAATATCACCAATAAAGCCTTACATGCAGTGGTGAAATCCTACCGGTTCGCACTGGTTCAAGCAAACCAGTAGTGATAAAAGCTACCAGTTCAGCAAACCTACCAGTTGGTCCTGACTGGTATTTCCGATGATAGCTGTGCTGCACGATTTATATTCGCTAGAAAGCAGGAAATCCTGCTTTCTAGCGAATCTAAATAGCGCGGCATAGCTGTTCCCCCCCTCACTGTTCTGCTTACCTTAGAAAGCATCCTTTTCCTGTGTGAAGTGCGTGTTTGGCATGTCCTGTGCATACATCCGTGCACAGCATGTGTTTGGTGCACACCACGCATGCACTGGCAGTGAACCAGTAGCAAACCACAGAGGATTTGACCACTGCTTACGTGGCAAAGGACTAGAATGTTTCCAGAACCATCTGGTCTCACAAATATTTCCTTGTTCCATGCATTCTGATAGGAAGATTCCAGATTCCTTCTTTGAAACATCATCTTATAGGATACAGGGAGAGGTGCCTTCTCAGTAGTGGCTCTTGCCCTTTGGAATGATCTTCCCCATGATTTATAGCTGTACCTAACCTGCAGGTTTTAGGAAGCAGTTATGACCTGACTCTTCCCCTAAGCCTTTGGGAATGAGTAGGATCCCCATTTTTAGGAATTATAATATATTGCACTGCATTTACCTTTTATTGTTTATTTTGTTTTAATGATATACAGACATTACTGACAAACATTCGAGTTGTGAACTTTTGCCAATACGAACAAACCTGTCTGTATGTGGAAAGCGGGAGAAGATAGGAACGAACCAGCTTCCACTGCACTCCCATACATAGGTGGTGCCATAGAAACCAACCCCCTCCTATCCTCTTCCAACGTCAAAGACCCTCTAAGCTGAAGTTATAGCAATAGCACATAGACTTATATACCACTTCACAGTGCTTTGCAGCTCTCTCTAAGCGGTTTACAGAGTCAGCCTATCACCCCCAACAATCTGGGTCCTCATTTTACCAACCTCGGAAGGATGTAAGGCTGAGTCAACCTTGAGCCTGGTGAGATTCGAACTGCACTCTAACCACTGCGCCACTGTGGCTCTTATGAATAAGTACAGGACAGTTCTCACCCCATATAAACTGTAGAACCTTGGGTGTTGACAGGAGAAGGTGGGAAAGGAAGTTGGGAGAAGGCCAGCTCCCTGCTCCCTGCCCCATCCCTCCTTCTGGGCCCACCCAAAGCTTACTGTACTGCCTTTCATTTAAGGCAAAAATTGTGCTGCACATATTTTTTATGCTTGACCAAAACGGACCTACGAATAATCTCTCAGAATGAAGCAGTGGATTGTCTGTATTTGTTTTGCATTGCTGGTTTAATATTCTTTTTTGGGGGGGAGGGTAGGCTGCTCACTCTCATGTTTTGAGTTGGATAGCATATAAACCTGTAAGTAAGTAAATAAATAAATAACAATTGGCAAACCAAAATAATGGTCATCATCCCAGTTAAAAACAGGTAATTGAGCCAACAGCTGCTGACATACATTTAAAACTTAAAAACAGAAAAGAAATGCCTCTTACAAATACCAGAAGATTTAATAACTCATAGAAATACACCATTAAACAAGAACAAGCTGTATGTCATGCAGTTGATCATGAAATCTTACCATTGGTTGATTTAGAGAATTGCCAGTCCTCTTCCAGCCTGCTTGGTAAGTCATCTTTCTCTTCTGCAGTGCCGTATGTAGCTCGGCGATTTCTTAGAGATATATTGTCTTCTCCTACCATGATTACAAATAACTAAGACCCTGGGAGGAGAGGAAGGGATAATTAGTTAATATCAAAATGTATCACCTTTCTATGACTGAGCAGTTAGTTTTATTATTATATTCTAAGGCACTGAGGGATGAAACTAGTGAAATGGAAAATTAGGAGTCTGGCACCACCTAAGACTACTTAAGACAAGCAGGTGCCATCAATGGATCAGAGTAAGAAAGGAACAACTTCACCTCTGGAACTTCTGCTAAAACTGAGTGCAGATGGGTGCAGATGCATAAAATACATGCAGCTCCTGATATTTCTAAACAAAGAAAGTGAAGGGAAGTTCAAATGTTTCCATTATTCATGGATTCTAGAAACATTGTCTGAGATGGAAGAAAAAAGTGTGGTCAGAGAAAGAGCTATGGCCTGGCCTTGATTTGAAACAGTAATATGCTCTCCTTCAAAAATACTATTTTTGCATTAATTATTTGGAATAAAAGCTTCAGGATGTTTATTTCTGACAATATTCTTGTTCTATGGGTCCCTAAAGAATAATATTAAGTAAAAATACAGTAGAGTTTATCACTTTCTGTACTTATGCTTATGGAATTGCAGATTTTATCCGTCTCTGCCCTTGTTTTACAGATATATAAAATAATAACTACATACAAATACCCCTTTTTTTCTTAACTATCACTGCAGGAAGAAGTCACCAGATCCAGTTTTGAGGGAAGCCACTTTTAATTCACAACAGATAATACAACAAAAGAGTCAATGCAACTCTACATAAGAGTTTTATCTTTATCAATCGGATACCTGTTATGCTACATTAGGCACATAGTTCTGCACTAACACAACAATCTGTAATAAACCTATATACGCAAACACACAAATATCTTACTTTATCCAGTTGAAACAGATGTGAATCGTTATAAGCCAGTACTCGATTTACCATCACAATTGGGACCAGAATTTCCATTGCTAAATAAGGTAATAATAAATTAAGTGAATTGTGCCCATTTTTATGACTTTTTTTTGCCACGGTTATTAACCAAATTGCTGCAATTGTTAAGTGAACCATGCAGTTGTTAAAAAAATCTGGGCTCCCTCATTGATTTTACTTGTCGAACATTGGCTGGGAAGGTCGCAAATGGGGACCACATGATCCTGAGGCGTGGCAACCATTGCAAATATATGCCAATTGCCAAGCACCCAAATTTTGTGACTGTGGGGGTGCTACTCTGGTTGTAGTGTGAGGACCAGTCATAAGTAACTTTTTTGAGTGCTGTTGCAACTTTGAATGGTTGCTAAACAAATGGTTGTAAGCGGAGGACTACCATTGTTTTGAAAGTATTTTTCCACCACATTTTAAAAACTTTTGTCTCAATTATGACATCTACAGTTTTTAAGAATAATAAAAGACAAAGACCTGCTGAAACCACCTGTTTTTATCCTGAATCAAATACACAATTGTTATTAATCCACCAAGTTACCATTTCTTTCTATAAATTATAGCTGTTCCTGCAGTAACAGTACAAAAGAGACTTCCATGGACTAAAACCCAGAACAGGGAAGGATTCTACTTCCAATAACTCACTGTGCCATTTTAACAATAACCTCTGAATTGGTTTTCCAAGTCCCAGAACTTAGTTCAAATGTGAACAAATCAGAATCTCAACATGTCTTTTCCATTATTTATTCTATCTTCTATCCTGTATTATTATTTATAGCTATCACATTCCAAGTGATAAACTTCTTATGGCATACATTATGTGCAAAATCCAAAGTTACTTTTAGCTATATCTTTTACCTGTGCCCTACAGAGAAGAGAAGAGAAGAGAAGAGAAGAGAAGAGAAGAGAAGAGAAGAGAAGAGAAATTGGAAGGGACCTTGGAGGTCTTCTAGTCCAGTCCCCTGCTCAAGCAGGAGAAGCTATTCCATTTCTGACAAGTGACTATCTACTCTCGTCTTAAAAACATCCAGTGATGGAGTGCCCATGATTTCTGAAGGCAAACTGTTCCACTGGTTAATTGTCCGCACTGTTAGGAAGTTTCTCCTTAATTCCAGATTGCTTCTCTCTTTGATTAATTTCCAACCATTGTTTCTTGTCCTACCCTCCAGTGCTTTGGAGAATAATTTGATTCCCTCTTCTTTGTGGCAGCCCTAGTAACCTTACCCTAACCCTAATACTGGTAGCTGGAGATAATATGAACTTAAGATTCAGAAAATGGCACCTGGGGATGTTTTGAACGCTTTTCTTCTAGACCTCTCCAAAGAAGAGGAACTTTGCCCATCAATACACTGGGCCTATTTGAACCTTTGGTCTTTAAAACAACATAGGTATGTGTGGTTCACATGTCAAATGTAGTTTGCAGTATTAGATTTTGGCCTTCCTGGATACAACTACAGTAATTGCATCTTATTCAACAAACCATTTATCAAACAATGGTAAGATTCTCACTGGAATAAAATGAAAGCATTCATAGCACTGATAGAACTTATGCAGAACTAATGCATCATTTCTGAAATGCAGTATGCTCTACTATAAGTCTAATGTATTAAAGGTCATTTAATATATTGAATATATACAATATTTTTCAATATTTTCAGCGTATCCATGCTTCACTAGGTAAGTCACTTGTTATCACTATTTTTATCACTGCAAATAAGAATTGATATTAGATGAAATATAAATTAAATTCATTCAGTCTTATGTTCTGTTCCATTCAGTCTTAGCTATACTTGTACAAGATGCATTCAGTTTAAAATGTTTTAATCAATGAAGTAATCTAAGTATATAATTTATATTATACTAAATATAGTTCAAATGTTTCTTAACTCACTTGTTGCAGTTTAAATATGCAATGCTCAATTTTAACTTTTATTCAAAGCAAATAATTTTTAAACCTGAAAATATACTAAAATTTTCAAAACTATTCTTGCTATTCTATTTTTTAAAGTATTTATGCAAGATGAAACATCTTCTGTTTGCATACAAATGCTAATCTGCTGTGACCCAACCACTCTTTAGCTGTAGCACCCCCTCCAGATTTAGTAATCTCAAATTTCTGCAACCCCTTAACTTGATTAAAGGAAGTGACAGCTGTATTCTCCAATACATTTGAAAGGCATCAGGCTGAGATCACTGGATGAAGATGATGATAAAAGATAAAATATTGTGCAACTAAAAAGAGGAGAAGAAAGCTACTGCGTTCACCACAAAAGAATTAGATTCAGGAAGTATCTATGTTTGACAAACAACAAAGAAGAAAGTGTGACAAAGTGCACTAGAAGGCACTGATCATATGATCAGAATGCAGAAGGAAATGAGAATGTTGAATTTAAGTTTAGACTACTGGAGGTCATTAGTCGGTTTTCAAACTCCTAAAATTGAAGTGTTAAAAATCAATAGTGTTCAGGAGGGCCATTTCTTTAATAGCAGTAAAAAAAGGAGGGAAAGTAGTAAGAATTCATAACTAGATTGGAACATCTTAAGAAAATATTCTCTTCAGCAAAAGCAAATCTGATCACTTCTCCACTAGAAATGGATCCAAGAAATGAGAAAGCATTTTGACCTAGGTCCAATTCTTTTCAGCAGTGCCAGTTCACCCAAATTCCTCCAGTCATCCCATTTACAGGCAGACTGTCTCAGCTAGGATTTCCTATACTCTCCAAACACACTTCTCTTTTCAGTCCATGGTAGCTGAATTATTTTTAGGTACAATAGTAAAACATACCTTCTAGTTACCCTTGTCTCTATTGGTTTTCAGGAGAGTAACCCCCTACAAAGTATAAAATGGTACTTTAAAAAGCAGATTTAATATGGTATAAACTTTCTTCACTCATATCCACTTCAACAGTCCCACTGTTGTATGAAATAGAAAACCAAGTAGCTGTGAAATGCAGAATACATAGTGGGCAACTGAGCCAGAACTTCACTTTCTCACAAACTATGTTTTATACTAACGTTTGATACCTCTATTCATTTATCTTTCCCACCTACAAAACAGAGGAAAACAGTTTGGAAATTTACAGAAACAGATTCTATTTCAACAACATTTATGCCATAATAAATTTATAAGCCTTTTAAATATCATATTTACTCAAGACAGTGTAAATAATGCTCCTGATTCCTATTTTCTCCCCAACAATCCTATGTAGTAGGATAACCTGAGAGTGACTAGCCCAAGTCATTCAGTTAGCTTTTAATTACAGAAGTGGTTTGCCAATTTTTTTAATCTTCCCAATCTGGCTAGAAAAAACCAAAATTGCCAAGTGATTTCTCACCCATGCACTACATCTTCACAACAGTACATACACTACCATACATACACTACCATGCACTACACCTACACTAGAGCTTGCTGGTAGGTGCAATCTCAGCTTTCTTCAATTTAATGCCATGAAGATACGATGGGCCAGTTCCATCATCCCCAGTTGGCAGAGAGAGATGGGCTGTCTAAAAATGATGAGCAGACTGGCTATCCAAAAGAGCCAGAGAGCACCCCCACCCCACCCCCACTTCCTAGGAAGGTGGCTGAATGTACACTATGCACCCTACAATTCTGAAATCAAGGAAGAAGCCACAGGGTACTTTTCTTTCATCTTGTTCTCTTTTCATCCACGACCCCCATGAAGTCCCCTTCCTTCTATTCTGGATCCTTGATGGAGGGAGTCAAGATTGCACAACCCTCCACCAATCATGTGTACAAATCGGAAACGGGCAAGAGAACATCAGAGAACCAACTCAACCTGAAAACTCGGGGCTGCTGAGGCTGTCATCCTGCCCTACGCCGTTCCTTGATAGTACACCCCGTTGAAATTAACAGAGGAATCCCCCCGTGGAGCCGAAATAGACCGGGTAAAGGCGCAAGCTCCCCGGGGTTGGATGCTACAGGTCTCAGCCCCCTTAAGCACAAGGGGAGGAAGCGGCCCAGCTCCCTTCGCTTCCTGTCCCCTTCGCCCCTGCTCCGCAATGCCTTGGCGGGATAAGGAGAGGGGAGTTCAGCCAGCTCAGCCTCTCTCGCCTCCCCCATTCCTTACCTTGTGAACCACTAGCTAGCTCTCTCCACTGCGCTTCGTCTCCACCTTTGCGCCTTTCACCACGATGGAGAAAAACAGGCGTCCGCCGTGCGTTTTTCTACTCCGCTGCCTTCGTCACTGAGGGGGCGGAGAAACCCACTCAAGAAAAGGACGAGTGTCGCCGCTGCCCATTGGCTGTGAGCCTCAGAAGCGGTCTGGTTGCGCCAAGCTCCCGAATCCGGGTCCGGGTGTTCCTCAGCTCGAGGAGGCGGGCAAACTACTACCTGCCAAGGGAGCGGGTGGACGTCTTAGCTGCTGTCGGGCCCCCCTCTTTTGGGGAATAGTTTGGCGGAAAAGGAAGCTCTTTCAGCGCACAGACCCAGAGGCAATCGCCTCCCTGAACTCCTATCCAAATGTATCCTGAGTGAAACGAATGAATTAGTATTAGGATATATATATTCTGGTGAATTTGTAGTTTTTCACAATTTGTAGTTTTCCTTTAATCGACGTGGCTAAGCCACTTGGGCATTATATCATTCTTCTCTTTCTCACCCACGGAGTTTTGCTCCCAGGACTTGCATACATATTCAGAGTTGTCAAATAAGATGCTCTTGAGTCAGCTTGAGGTCTGACGTCAAAGGTGCACCCAGCCTTTCCAAGATAGTTTACGGTTCTGGAATTCCCCAAAGGCTTCCCATTCAACCCCGCTTTTCTAACAAGACCAGGAAAGGTGAGCTTGGTGTTTGGATACTTATGGTTGAAACACAAGTTAAGGCTGATCAAATTCATTCAGCCTCTAAGGGTAAACATGATTAGTTACTTCAGTATGAGTATGTGAACACAGCCTATGCATTGACTTAACTCTGGCCAGAGTTTTATTGGGTCCACATGTTATTCAGCTTCAGCTATTTTGTACAAAGTGTTGGGCTAAAATATGGATAGCTCAAGGTGACAATTCTTATCAGCCACAACAGGTGGTTGGATTACAACTCTTTCATCTGAGCTGGATGGGGTAATGTAGTTTAATGTAACTGGAGGACACCAGAATGGTGAAGAGAGGGCTAAGGCAGTGAAATGCTTTTATTTAGCTTGTGGCAAAGTTGCAAATGCTAAACATTATGTTAAATGTACAATTAGGGTGTATTAGTTTATATGCCATCTAATCAGATGTTGATGACTGTTACATTTTAGGTTAAGTAATCTGGCCCAAATAAATGCAATCTTATCAGCAACATCAGTCTCTGGAAAATTCTGTGTTGCAATGTTCTTGAGTAATCTTTCATGTCAGTGTTTTTCACCATCCAAGAATGTATATCTTGACAAGAAAAATTGGCTGTTTTTATCAAGCTTTATACAAACATCTGCTTCAAGTCAAATAATTTAATCTGTAGTTAATTACTTTTAACAAAATAGGGAAAGAAGAAAAGTAATGAATTCTGAAATTTCTTTTAACACTAGAAACAAGGAAATGGTGAGTTCTAGTCCTGCTTTAGGCATAAAAACCAACTGGATGTCCTTGAACCAATCACTCCCTTGATCCAATTCACCTCAGAGGGTTTGCTTATGGAGAAAACAAGAAAAAAAAAGATTATTAGGTATGTTTGTTGCCTTGAGTTATTTATAAAAAATAAACATGGCATAAAAATTTAATACATAAATAAATACCTTAATTTTAGGTCTGTGGGTCACATGATCTTGAAAGAAGGTGGAGGGGCTTGAAATGGAGCATTCTTATTTTTCCAGCATTTGCTGAGCTACCTCTCCTATACACTAAGAATGCATTAGGCAATTTCTTCTCTC
Source organism: Arizona elegans (assembly GCA_022577455.1). Lineage (NCBI taxonomy): Eukaryota > Metazoa > Chordata > Lepidosauria > Squamata > Colubridae > Arizona > Arizona elegans. The sequence goes on along the minus strand of JAKOOJ010000002.1, from coordinate 101,982,302 downwards.
TGCAATCTCCAGCCAGATATCCATTTTTAAAGTGTATGTGTGTATCTTAAGAGTTTTTTTTATTGAACTAGAAAACAAATACAGAAATATAACAGAGAAAACAGGGAAAAGGCTTCCGGTTTGGCTTCCGTCGCCGTCAGACGGTCCTTTGAGACCGCCAGCCCCGTCGCTCGTAAAGAGCTGCCTTTACATCTGAAAGCCGGCTCGAAAAACTCCATTTCCTTAAGGAAATGTGAGACAGAGCAGGCAAGGGCAGGTAGAGCCCTCTGCGAAGTCCCCAGAGTTTTTGTTTTACTCTTGGGGACGAAGCAGGATGAGGCTCCCTCTTTTCCTCGCTGCTGCTCCAGGCTTCGGGAGAACTCTGCTTTTTGCAGAGCTAGGCGACAGGACCAAGCCATTTACTGAGAACTAACAGATTGTTTAAACAAAGAGGATGAGATCTGGACTCTGGACCCTAAATCGCAAGTATTTATAACAATTTTATAAGCGATTTTAAAAGCGAAGGAAAAAAAGTTTAAAATGGCGACTAGCTGAGGCTTGAGAAGAAGAAAGCTGAAAGTGAAAGTCCTTCCGCCTGAATAGTTTAATATGCTACAAAGTAGCAGAAATAATAGTGCTGGCTAGAATTGAAAAGAAAAATTTTTACTTTATGTTTCTTTCCTCTTGGAGATTTGATATTGATATTGTCTGGAGAGAAGTCCTTTTCTTTAAAAAGAGTTTGTCTGTGTGGCAGGATGGCGTTAAAACTAACAAAGCCAGACAAGCAGTGGGGGGGGGTTCCCCCATTTACAAACCACATGAACAAGTTTTGAATTTGCAGACTCAGAAGATTGGTTTTAACCTAAAAGAATTTGTTTTGGAGGACATGGCAAGACATGATGAGATTGTGAACCAGAATCTTGAAAAATTTAGGCAGGAAATTAAAGAGTTGGTACAACAAAAATATGCCAATCTGAAACAACAGTTTGTTACAGCTTTGAAAACTTTTTCAGAAATAGTTATAAAGATGGATAAAGATACTAATTCAGAACTAGAGTCAATAGCTCAGAAGTAAAGTCTAAAAAGAAAGCTGATCACGAGATTTACAATGCAGATAATATAAAACAAAGGATTGAAAAAGAAGTTACAATAATGCAATATAGGTCCATGGAATTTGCGGTCAGAATGAGGGGATTACAGGAAAATTATAGAGATGATTTGAGAAAGATGTCTGCTGAAGTTCTGGCTGGGATTTTAAAGGTTCATCCTGAAGAGGTATTCTGTAAGATTGACAAGGCCTACAGAGTAAATTCTTGGATTTTCTTGTGGTAATTTACTTTACAGACAAAGGAATAAGAAATGATATTGTGCAAAAATCTTTTAACTCTACTTTAGAACTGAACGGAAGAATGATTTGGATATATAAAGAGCTGCCGCCTAAGATGTTAAAAGATAGAAAGCAATTTGGATTTTTGGTGACTGAGTTAAAGAAACAAAACATCCCATTTAGGTGGGATGTCCCAGTGGGTGTAATATTGAGATATCAAGGAGAAAGATACCAATTAAAAACTGTTGAAAAAGCGGAAGAATTTTACTACAAGGTTCTTAAAATGGATTTAACATCTCCATGTATGACATTTCCATTAGGAATACAGGAGGGGAATAAAGAAATGCAAAATGAACAAGAGACTGAAACTCAGGCTAAGCAGATGGAGATGGAGATAATGGAAAAACAACAAGTCACAGAGGTTCCTTTGGACGAGCCGCTTCTGGATTCTTCTTCAGAGGTTATAGTTGGATTACCTATAAATACAAGAGAGGCGGCTTTGGATTCTAATGTGATGACTAATCAAGCTACAGACCAGCATGGAAATCAAACAGTTGATATACAACTCATAGAAAGGAAACCAGGATGGAGATTTAAGCCACAAAAAGTTAAGAAAAGAAGAAGCAGGTCCTACAAAAATAAAAAATTTTAGACTAAACAACAGTGTAATGCCAGTTACTTAAGAGACGATTGAATATATGAAAATATAGTTGAGGCAAAGTATTGGTTTATATTATCCTGAGGAGAGTGACAGATCTCTGCAGTGCTGTACTCTTGGGATGTGAGATGGCCTTAAATTGAGTGAATTGGAACTTTCTATTTTGGACTCTTTGATAAATGGATTACGTTTATGCTGAGCTACAAGGCAAGAGAACTATGGGATTGGGGCATGCAGAAGATCTGGTTGTTACCCTAACACGGTGGTTGGAATTAATAATCTAGATGTAAGACATTACAGAAGACACTATATGGAATACAAATATAAAGTCACTTGGGTGGTTTTTTGCTATACGAAAATACTTACTATTGATGGGGGCAGATGGTAATTGAAGATACTGAACATGCTGTTGGAACTAGAATTTGATGTTACCCTAACATGGGTGATGAAATTAACAATCCAGTTGAAAGACATCGCAGAAGATATTATATGGACTACAAGCTTAAAGTTATTTGAGAATTTTATTTATATATGGAAATATTTTTAGTGGTGTGGGCAGAAGAACAAAAATATCAAAAATATTATGTATGGTAGACCTGTAGGAAAGTGGGTGGTGATAGGTTAGCTTACTGATTGTTTAAACAATATTAGAAAGAAATGGTTAGTATGGGGGAGGAGGAAATGGATAGATTATGAGTTGAAATTGCTAAATTAGGATTTATTATATAAATTTATAGCTGAATGTTGTTTTGAAATGTATAGTATAAGAGGGATATAATAATATTGTTAGAAGGGTGGAGATAGGTTAGCTTACTGATTGTTTAGTTTTGGAAAAGGGATGTTATGCTGTATTAATATACATAAAAGATTTGAATTAAGAGATATATGCATGGGGGAGGAGGAAATGGATAGATTATGAGTTGAAATTGCCAAATTAGGATTTGTTATATAATTTTACAGCTGAATGTTGCTTTGAAATGTATAGTATAAGGGGGATATAATAATGTTAGAAAGAAAGGGTCAGCATATGGGGGGTGGAACAAAAAGGATGGTAAAGTATTATATAATCTGTTATTAATTTGGGTTTTATTCTGGAGAAGCCACAGGGGGAGGGGAGGGGGAGGGGGGTTAGGGAGGAGGGGGGGAAAGGGGGAAAAATCTGTATTTGAAAAACTTTTTCAATAAAAAAAAGAAAACAGGGAAAAAACAACTGCAGAAAACAAAGAAAAAAATAAAAAATATTGTCAAAGAAATGACTTCTGCCCTTCTTTATAGCAGTTACAAACTTGTTATCCTAAACCTGCTGCAATTACATCAGAACTAACCCATTTTCAAACAATTTTTTTTAACCACCCCATTTTCAAACAGATTTTCTCCCCCAAAAAGAAAATCTGGTCCTCTTCTACTCAGTTTTCAGTTCTCCTCTTGACACACAAGTAAACTAAAGAATCCTGAGCAACTTTATATACTGTAATTTCTTTTCAACATTCCATTGGGGTACAAAGAGTGTTTTAGCAATTTAGACTCTCAATTTAAAAGTGCTTAATATTCCAATAGGGGGGATATTAAAAGCCAACAAAACTTAATGATATGTAAAATATAGCATTTGTTGTTAGAAGGAAGCATTGCCCTTTTAGAAACTTCACGAATAAAAAATGCTACCCTTCTACCTGTACATCCTCTATGCAGATGGAACTTCCTAAACGTGAAATAAGTTTAGAAAAAGGACTCTAGTAAAAAAGAAATCATGAAGCATGATAAATCAGGGAAAGTTGTCCAAATTCCAGTGAAGGTCTCCATTGTTGTATTAGAAAAGATAAATGCTTCTTTATTTCTGCTTTCTTTCAAGGCAGGGCATTTCCTAGGACTGGAGACAGATTGAAATGTACTAACTTTTGTGTTTTCCAACATGGGAGAAGCAACCATTTCTTTTGTTCCTGAATATTAAGCATAACTCAGGGGTGGGTTTTACTTACCTTTACTACCAGTTCACAACGGGGCCGTGCGCTTCTGCGCATGCACAGAAGCTTCCTGATGGCGTTGGGGTCGGTGGGCAGAGCCTCCCACCAGTTTTACTACCAGTTCTATAGAACCGGTCCGAACTGGGGGGCAACCCATCACTGGCATAACTCAACTCCAATAATACAATGACTTTAGTCAATAATATCAAGTTTTAGGCTTGATATTGAATCATAGATTTCAGATCAGAAATATCTGGCTGTGTGTTGGGATATTCTTGCTTTTTTTCCCCCATTCCTCACTTTTGGTTGTTGTTAGTTATGAAATTGTGTCTGACCCATTGCGACCCCATGGACAACATTCCTCCAGGCCTTCCTGTCCTGTACCATCCCCTGGAGTCTATTTAAACTCACTCTGACTCCATTCAGCCACCTCATTCTCTGCCATCCCCTTCTTTTGCCCTCAGTTGTTCCCAGAATTAGGCTCTTCTCCAGTGAGTCCTTCCTTCTCATTAGGTGGCCAAAGTATTTGAGTTTCATCTTCAGGATCTGGTCTTCTAAAGAGCAGTCAGGGTTGATCTCCTCTAGGACTGACCGGTTTGATTGCCTTGCAGTCCAAGGGTCTCACAGGAGTCTTCTTCAGCACCATAATTCAAAGGCCTCAATTCTTTGGTGCTCAGCCTTCCTTATGGTCCAACTTTCACAGCCATACATTGCAACTGGGAAAACTATCACTTTTAGGGGAATACAAAGAGGAAGAACAATACACACATATGCACACTTTTGTGCCATTTTGACTGGTCCTACTTTCGGTAGATTTTTGTTCTTCTCCACCACTGATTATGACTGTTTTTTATCTTTTTTCTAAAATTTAGTTTTCCATGGCCTTAGCAGTTTTATAGACTCGCTCATTCTTTTTAGAATTTTGAAAAGAACAAACCACCTAAGTTAAGAAGTTGTCACACAGAGCCTTTAGTTCAGCTTGCGACAAACTTGTAGTCATTGGCAAATCTACTTGAATCAGGCATGGACATGCAAGGGATGGCAGATTTGCTAATTTATTTGATGCTAGTAAAGCTATACAGTATAATTTGTCCACTGACTCAGATAAAGAAATGAGTGATTTGTGCCCCAAATGGTTTTAGCCTAAATGTATAGTTGGGGGAAATGTTTAGGAAAGGTAGGGATATTGACAGCTGTGTTAGTAAACAAAGTCTCTGCTGAGCAATAATGTTTTAAGACGTAAGAACCTACAGTTGCTACTTTTCTAAGGGTTTGTGAACAGGCTATATAGATTGGAGCCTGTTAGGCAAGAAAAGATTTATTTTCTTGTGAAACAGTGCCACCTGATGTCATTTTTTAAAAATTTGAAAATTAATGGAGCCTTTTTATTTAAAAATGAAACATGTTATTTGGATCTTTTTCTAGATAAGAATGCATAAGATTGCAAGAATTGTTATTACCAGTAGCAGATAGTATGTCTATAGGTGAACAATAGACTAAAGTTAATTAAGTTGCTGGCCTAGAAACCAGGAAATTATGAATTCTAGTCCTACTCTAGGCATGAAAGCCAGCTTAGTGAGTTTGAGTCACTCCCAGTCACTCTCTTTTGCCCAATCCACCTCATTGGGTGGTTGTTGGAAAAAGAAGAGGAAGGACTATTATATATATTTGCCACCTTGAATTACTTATAATGATGGGATAAAAATCTAATACATAAAATAATAATCTCCATCTAGCAAACAAAAGGCAGGCATTTATGCTTTTCTTTCAAGTTGTTAACTTCATGTGAACAGAAATTATTAAAAATATGATTTTGTATTGCAAAGACCATGGCTTATATAGATTTCAAAGTAGTTCAGATTTGTTATTCTTGTTTTGCCAAGGGCACTGAAAAAGAGTAATACATCCAGTATTACAGTAATAATCTTTCATACATCAGATGTGTTTCAGATTTCCCAAACAATATGGTAGTTTGGGCTAATGTACGACGGAAGTAGTATCCACTTTCCTCCAAGTATTTAGGAAAATGCAGCAGAGGGAGATGTAGGTATGGCCAAACTGATCATAGCAATAATGCAGGAAGGAAGGGATGAAAGTGTTGGAATGGTCCAGGATGCACTGCTTGACAGTGAGGGAAGAAAAAAATGGAAAAGTTCTGGAGAGAAAGTGGTTAAAAAAATAGGCTATTGCTTCCCTCCTTCTGATGTGCTGTGGCTCCATTTTGTTCATTTAGTATCAAACAAAAGATTAAGATTCCCACTGGGATGAGTGAAACCATCCACAGAACAATATCTGCTTTCACAGCATCAGCTATGTGGAAAAAACTACTGTGTTAATCTTCAGCCTTCAATTCTACAATTGGTAAGAGAATAACACAAGCTGCTGTTCAATAAAATAAACACATCCTAAAGAATATATCTATATTTAGAAAAATAAAGTCCACAGGAGATTAAAGTTAATCCAAATGAATTGGAGGACAGATTGCTAAGAGATAAAATTCAGTGTACAAAGCATTACCTCAGTTTCCTTGTAATGGAAAGATGGCAATACAAGTAAATCATCAAATATTATTGTTTGACGTATGCATCACAAATGTTCTTTAAAACAAACAGGATCTATGTATACATTACAATTTTTATCAAATATTATCCATGAGATTAGATACTTTCTCATGATATTATTTTAAATATGAATATAAATGCATAATAACTAGCTGACAGAAGAGAAAGATATACTTTATAGGACTGAAGACTATTTATAGTATCACAAAAAGTGCAAATAGATACAGATGCATAAAATAATCAGAATTATATGGTATCTGTAGATGCCAATGTGTCCAATATCTCCCCTAATGCCCACTAGTTTCTGTGCCTCATATAATTTGGAATATATTTAAGGTATTTCATTTAAAGGAATAAATACATGGGAATACAGTGTGGTCCAATGCAAAGCACAAGTCGAGATCATAAATCACTTGTTCAGCAAGGCTTCTGGCTTCCCTGCAAATTCCTAAGTTATTCTTTGAAAGTAAAATGTAGATAGTTTCAAACCAGTATTTCATTTAGAACTTTTTCCATCTGCCTTACCAAGACCAGCAAAAGTAACAGAAAGTCTCCTGAGTAGTTGAAAGGTATGATGGAGGCATAATCTCACTCATTTGCATTCTGATAATTGAGAGTTTGTGACAGGCCATGGCCATATGACAGTCACTTGGTGAGCATGTTTTTAACAAGAATCTGAAATTCAAATTGAATTGTGAAAGCCTATGACCCTAACAAAATTACAATTACAAGTCTATTGGTGGTGATCAATTTGATGGGCAAACTTCAGTGGCTGAATGAAGTATTCTCATTTTCTCTGCACAATTGGAAGATATGTTAATATTAGTATCAAGAACTTCAATAGTTTTTTCATTGCATCTTGTTTAACAAAGAATGTTGTGGGCTTACTGGAATCCTTTGTTTATATAGCACAAACTTGAGATAATCATTAAGTTTTAGAGATGCAGTGAGATTAAAGCATCTGTTTATATAGTTCTGTTGTTCTATCCTTACATTTTGGAAGAATGTTATTACAGGTTATCAACTGAACTGTGAGACAAATTGAATACTTTTAGATAGCACTTTTTTAAAATTATGTTTTCATAGAATGGAAATTTACATCTGTATAAAGGAAGAGGATTATCTGTACCCAATTTCCAGCTAAAAGACCTATTCTTTATTGCTGGAAGGGAATAGCCCTAAGGACTCAATGATCTGAAAGTTGATACTAATGGCAATTTATAAACAAATACTATAAACCCACTGATAGAGAGCAGTTTTGGCTGATTATAATGAACTATTGTATAGTTGTGTTTCATAGAAATGCTCATGTGGAACATGCATGTATTTATCAGATTATGAAACCATTGCAATCATTAATCATTGATACCATACCAACTGATGGATAACCTCTTCCAGTGGCTCTGTAGTTATCTCCCCAGGATTGCTTAAACAATTTTCTTAAAAAAGAAAGAATGGGGACAGGGAAATACTTATCTAATAAAGCTGAATTAAAGGAGTGAAAATACATAGACACACACACAGAAACACAAATATACCCACATATGAAGAATGTTATGTTGGCAGTATTTTTTAAAAATATTTTTCATAATATTGTTCACTTCTTTCTTTTGTATTCAAGTTATAATAGGCAAAAAATCCTTAAATGATGACAAAGGTTCATTAGTCTAAGAGATACAACACTCAAGCTTTTTCATATTACACAATGCCACTAAGACAAAAATGAAGAAAAAAAGTATCTATCTAATGAAGACAGTCTTCTGATATCACTCAAATGTTTGTTCATCAGAAATGCAGGAACTAGAAAGGGGGAAATTATTAATTTAAATTTACAAAGATGTAAAACTTTAATAAAAACATAGATTTATATACTTCTAGCCCAATGTGGGGCCACATTGATGGCAGGGATATTTCTGTCCAAGACATTCTTTGTGCATATTGGTCCCAGGGCCGACTGTTGTTTGAATAGTGCCACATTTGCAGTAAATATCTTTGGAAACCCTCATTTTTCCATATGGTTTTTAATTCTAGCCAAACCAGTGTGTAGTCTATTTAAACATCTCTAAACTCTCCACTCCTCTGAACCTCCAGGCAACTCCTCAAGCAGTTCTATCCAATTATGAAGATGTTTAACTTAAAGTTTCCATCTTTTTAATCATTGAGGTGTTCTTGCAGACAATTTGAAATGTTCTTGCAGACATTTCTTTGCTAGTAAAAATGTCTCCAGAGTTTTTCCAGACATATTACTTTCACATAAGCAAAAGTCTTGCTCCTTTTCAGAACACTTGAATGAGCTGATGACTGGGAATATTTATTGCCCACCTCAATTTGAATTTCAAAAAACTACCAGTAATATCATCCCTATGATCTAATTCATTATGAAAGACCAAATAGCGAACATGTGTTTCCTTTTATAGGTGTTTAGATTCAAATGATAAGGTCCAGCAAAATGCATGCTGTAATAGTCATAAATTCATGATCCATAGATGAAGAAAAGTATATCATTTGAATTGGAAGACATCACAATGAGGCTGATTGTTTCAATTACCTATTACCTGTTTTTAATCATCAGAGCTGCAAGTTAAAGAAATTAAAAAATACTATTTTTATTTTAATAAAAAAATATTCTGAAGCAAGAACTGACTCTTGATATTGTTAACTGATGTAATTCATTTTTTGGAGGTCTTGTAACTGTACCCATGGTTAGCCTAGATAAAAATATATCCAATGGCATTTGGTCTTACACATCAGGCCCCTAATGTCACTGTTTCATAAATAAAAGAACCCCTGCACCCACAAAGTCTCTCCAAATTTTAGGTGTAGGTCTACCATTGCTGAACATAAACCTGCGGTGGAAATTAACATATTGAGGTACATCCAGATTTATACCACATGCTGTCATGATTATGTCACATTCCAATATTCATACATTTTTTCTTAGAGTTAGGTCCTGATCTGACACAGTCTCGGGACCAGGAAAATAAACAGAACTCATATGGACCAAATCAAAACAGATTTGGGGAGGTTAAAGGAGATGGGCTGCTGGAACTGGACTATAAAAACTGATCCACCAGATACAGAAATTCTAATGCTTTGCTACTGTTTGACGACTGTCTGCACTTTATCAGCCAGCATCTAATATCCTTTCCAGGAAGACCCTCAATATCTGCAGAAACACAAGTCACTTTAGAAACTACTTCAAAGAAAAGAATCCTACTCAGTTCCCAGCATGTAGCAAGAGCAGAAAGGAAAAAAAAGCCTTCTTGCCCAGATAGGTCATTTTCTGACCCTTTGCACTTCTCAGGAAAGGAGAACTTCCTATATTGTCCCGCCTTCATTCCATCGCCCCCACAATCAAATTTAAAACCAAACCAAACAACAGTAGGTTTAGGTTTAGGTTTATTTGAATTTATATACCGCCCTTCTCCCAAAGGACTCAGGGCGGTGAACAGCCAAAGATAAAACACATACAATATAAAATTTAAAAACAATTTAAAACATTAAACAAATTTGGCCCATACTAATTAAAAGACCCCTTTTTTAAAAAGAAAATTAAAATTAAAATTAAGCAATTAAAAAGAGTTAGGCCAGCCCAGCTTGTTGGAATAAAAAAGTCTTGAGGGCACAGCGGAAAATGCGTAAATCTGGGGTCCTCCGTATCTCCGGGGGGAGCTCGTTCCAAAGGGCAGGTGCCCCCACAGAGAAGGTTCTCCCCCTGGGAGCCGCCAGTCGACACTGACCAACGGCACCCTGAGGAGCCCCTCTCTGTGGGAGCGTACTGGCTGGTGAGAGGCTACCGGTGGCAGAAGGCGGTCTCGTAGGTACCCAGGTCCTAAGCCATGGAGCGCTCTAAAGGTGGTAACCAATATCTTGAAGTGCACCCAGAAGACCACCGGGAGCCAGTGCAGCTCGCGCAGGAGAGGTGTTACATGGGAGCGCCATGTCGCTCCCATAACCACCTGCATGGCCGCATTCTGGACCAGTTGGAGCCTCCGGGTGCTCCTCAAGGGGAGCCCCATGTAGAGAGCATTACAGTTATCCAGGCGGGAAGTGACGAGGGCATGAGTGACCGTGCATAAGGAGTCCCAATCCAGAAAAGGATGCAACTGGCAAATCAGGCGAACCTGATAGAAAATCCTCCTGGCCACAGCCATCAGATGTTCTTCTAAAGACAGCCATGTATCCAGGAGGACACCCAAGTTGCGAGCCCTCTCCGTGTGGGCCAACGACCTGCCCCCAATAGTCAGTGATGGCACCAACTGGCTATATCGGGACGCCAGAAACCACAGCCACTCGGTCTTGGACGGGTTGAGCCTGAGTCTGTTTCTCCCCATCCAGATCCGCACGGCCTCCAGGCATAGGGACATCACTTCAAGGGCATCATTGGGGTGGCCCGGGGTGGAGATGTACAGCTGAGTGTCATCAGCATACTGGTGGTACTTCAGCCCGAAACCACGGATGATCTCACCCAGCGGCTTCACATAAATGTTGAACAGAAGGGGCGAGAGGACCAACCATTGTGGCACCCCGCACACAAGGCACCTCGGGGTCGACTTCTGCCCCCCTGCCAACACAGACTGCGACCGGTCAGAGAGAAAGGAGGAGAATCACCGCAACACGGTGTCCCCCACCACCAACTCTTCCAACCGGCGCAGCATGATACCATGGCTGATGGTATCAAAAGCCGCTGAGAGATCTAATAGGACCAGGCACATGAATAACAATGTAAGGCAAGTAATAGACTTATTGGAATATCTTGAGAAGAATAAACAGATCCCTGCAGTGCTGGTTTTCTTGGATGCAGAGAAGGCCTTTGATAAAGTGGACTGGAATTTTCTACTAAAGACTTTAAAAAAGATGGACTTTGGGGACCAATTTATACAGGCGGTCTCAGCAATTTATCAAGAGCAAAAGGCTCAGATTATTATTAATGGAAGTTTGACAACAGAGTTTAAAATCGAAAAAGGAACAAGACAGGGATGTCCGTTGTCCCCATTGTTGTTTATTTTAACACTAGAAGTCTTGTTAAATACAATAAGGGACTCTAATATCTTGAAAGGTATAATGATAAGGCAAGAGGATTACAGAATAAAGGCATTTGCATATGATCTGGTTGTTACCCTAACACAGCCAATGGAATCAATAATCCAGATGAAGGACATTATACAAGACTATGGTAAAGTTTCAGGTTTTAGATTGAATCAGAAAAAAACTAAGATGATAGTCAAAAATATGACACAAGATCGTAAACATGAGCTTGAAAGGAGGGCAGGTTTTGAGATTGTACCAAAGGTAAAATATCTAGGAGTTCAGGTTGCAGAATCAAATATGAAATTGTTTCAAAATAATTATGAGGTGTTGTGGCGAGAGGTGCAAAAAGACATGGAGACTTGGAAAAAACTGCAGCTGTCTTTACTTGGAAGAATAGCAGCAGTTAAGATGAATATTTTTGTTTCAAATGATTCCGGTGCTTAAAAATGATAAACAACTAAAAGTATGGCAAACTGGAGTGAACAAGTTTGTCTGGAACGAGAAAAAACCAAGAGTAAAATTGAAAATTATGCAAGATGTTCCAGAAAGGGGAGGTCTTAAACTTCCAAACCTACAGTTATATTATATTATTATATTATAATAATATATTATAATATTATTATTATATTATTATTATAATATAATATAATAATTATATTATATTATATTATGATGCAGCAGCTTTGACTTTAACAAGTGATTGGTTTGGAGGAAAAAAGACTGGAATATTAAATGCAGAAAGTTTTGATTTGGAATTTGGATGGCACGCTTACTTATTTTATGACAACAAAGTGGATAAAGCATTTAAAAGCCATATACTTAGAGATTCTTTGTTGAGAGTTTGGAAGAAGCACCGACTCAAATGGGATTATAAAATACCGCTATGGTTGGATCTTGGTCATACTTTGTGGAATACAAATATAATGTCACTCGGGGGGTTTTTATACAAAGAGGTTCATTTTACAGATGCGGGCAGATGGCAGCTGAAGACATTACAGTCATTGTTGGCTGAAGGGATTAATCTAACTTGGTTACAATATAATCAATTGCAATTGAGATGGAAAGAGGACCAAAAAACTGGTATTATGATGTATGAGGAAGAATTGGTCAGACACATAAAAGAGAAAGGTCCAATGCATATTAAAAGGCTTTATAATGTTTTGTTAGAAAGGGATTCAGAAACTGAATTAGTTAAAGATTGTATGATTAAGTGGGCACAAAATTTTGAGGAACCAGTGATGTTGGAAACATGGGAAAAAATTTGGGTTCAGAATGTTAAATTTACACAGTCGCAGAATTTGAGGGAAAATTTTTATAAAATGTTTTACAGATGGCATTTAGACCCCAAAAAATTGTCGTGTATGTACCCTAATGTGCAGCCTAAATGTTGGAGATGTGATTGTCAAGATGCTACATATTATCATGTTTGGTGGACCTGTAAGAAAGTTAAGGCTTTTTGGATAAAAATTTGGTGGGTCATGCAGAATGTTCTGAAGAAAAAAATTCAATTTTCTCCACAATTGTTTTTACTGGGTATAGTTAAGGGTTTTACATTGGGTGAAACAAAACTGATATTGTATATGATAACAGCAGCAAGATTGTTGATAGGTAAATACTGGAAAAATGAAGTGCTGCCCACGATTGAAGAATGGACTTTGAAGATGGCCAGTTTTGCAGAGATGGCGAAGATTTCAGCATATCTAAAAGATTGTTCACAAGAGACTTATGAATGGGAATGGAAAAAGTGGATAGATTATGTTCAGAACAAATATCAAACTAGGAAGTATCAAATAGCTTTTATTTGAAAATGTTATATTAAGATAGAAATATTTTAAGGTAATGAGGATGAAAAATTTATTTGAAAATGTTATATTAAGATAGAAATACCTGAAGGTAATGAGAATGAAAATCTATTTGAAAATGTTATATTAAGATAGAAATAGGTTAATGTAATGAAGATGAAAATTTATAAGGGGGAGGGAGGGGTTCAAGTTTTACATACAAAGGAGGGCTTTTCCTTTTACTTGATATGTGTATACTGTGGGGAAGTCAGGGGGGAAGGGGAGGGTTAGGGTGGGTTAGGGAGGTTGGGAAGTTTGGGGTGGGATGAGGGGGGGAAAAAGGGGTGAAAATGTAACTGTAAAACTTTTGCAATAAAAAAAAAAAAGCCGCTGAGAGATCTAATCGGACCAGGACAGAGCAACAACTGCTGTCCCGAGCCCTCCAGAGATCATCAACCAATGCAACCAATGCCGTTTCCGTGCTGTACCCAGGTCTCAAGCCCGATTGGAACGGATCTAGATAAACCGTTTCATCCAGGTACTGGGGAAGCTGTCGCGCCACCACACTCTCAACAACCTTCGCCACAAAGAGAAGGTTGGAGACTAGAAGATAATTTACTAACACTGCCGGGTCCAGGGAAGGCTTCTTAAGGAGAGGCCTCACCACCGCCTCTTTCAAGGCGGCGAGAAAGTCACCCTTACTCAATGAAGCATTAATAATCCCCTGGAGCCAGCCTCGTGTAACCTCCCAAGAAGCCAGCACCAACCAAGAGGGACACAGGTCCAATAAACATGTGGCTGTGCTAAGTCTACCCAGAATCCTGTCCACGTCTCCGGGAGTCACAGGGTCAAACTCCTCCCATATAACATTCTCAAGACCTGCCTCCATCACCTCTCCCAAATCTACCCAGTCAGTGTCCAAGTCTTCCCGAATTTGAGCAATTTTGTCATACGGATACTGCACAAAGTCCTCGGCCCTACCCTCCAAGGGGTCCTCCCGCGCTCCCAGATGGAACAGGGAGCAGGTCACCCTAAACAGGGTGACCAGGCAGTTATTTGATGATGCAATAAGAGCGGAAAAATAGTTAAATTTTGCCGCTTTTATCGCCACTAGGAAGGTGTTAATATGAGACTCACCAGTGTTCAATAGGATTCGGAAAGGCTGGCCTTCGAACCGCTCTCCAGGCGTCTTTTCCAGCACTTCATCTCCCTCAGCTCCTTGGTAAACCAGGGAGCCAAGTGGGATTGGTGGCGGGTCAGAGGCCGCAAAGGCACGACCCGATCCAAAGCTCCAGCGGCCGCCCTATCCCAGGCGGCCACCAGATCTTCAGTCGAGTCGTGAGCCAGAGCCTCAGGGAATGGCCCAAGCTCCGTCTGGAACCTATCCAGATCCATTAGGCGCCTGGGGCGGAACCACCTCATCAGTTCAGCCTCCCTGCAGCGGGGTGTAGTGGTTCGAAGGTCAAAGCGAAGGAGTGATCTGACCATGACAAGGGCTCAATCGCTATATCCCCTATATCGAGATCACTCAGCCACTGACCAGAGACAAAAACCAAGTCCAGAGTGTTTCCCCCCGTGTGAGTGGGGCCATGAACTAACTGGGTCAGGTCCATAGCCGTCATGGAAGCCATGAACTCCCAAGCTGTCTCAGACATTTCACCGACGGATGGCAGGTTAAAATCCCCCATGTCCATAAGCCTGGGCATGTCAACCACCACCCTGGCTGTAATGTTGAGCAGTTCGGGCAGGGCCGCCGCCACGTGGGAGCAGGTACGTAATCAGCAAGCCCATCTGTACCCCATGACCCCACTTCACAAGGAGGGATTCACATCCGGCAATTTGAGGAACAGTGGCTTCCCTCGGACCAAGACCTTCTTTTATAACAACCGCCACCACCCCCGCCCCTACCCTGTGACCTCGGCTGATGAAATGCGCAGAAACCAGGTGGGCACATTTCAACGAGGGGGATCCCCCTCTCCTGGCCCAACCAGGTCTCCGTGATATCCGCCAGGTCCACTCCCCCCTCCTGAACAAGATCATAAATGAGGGGGGCTTTATTTACCACGGACCTGGCATTGCATAACATCAGCCGAAGCCCGGGCCCTGAGGATCTGTGCAACCCGGGGAATGAGAAGAGCATTGGGGGCCGGAGCGCGCCACCGCTAGAAGACAGCAAGCGCGCACTCCCACAAGATATGGCCCCCTGCTCCCACCATATCTGCCCCTCCCACTCACAGTACTGATGGAATGGCCCTCATCAGTACAAACTCTAACCCCCTCCTTGACCCTGAGCCCCGCACCTCCCATGTCGTGACCCCCAGCCGGACCAGGCCCCACCGTCAGTGGGTTTTTCCCCAAACCCACAACCCTGGTTCCAATCCAATCCTCCCCCCCCGAACCCCTTAAAAATTGAGCTAAAAATTTAGATAAAAAACCCCTCAACCTCCTCTTCACCGCATGCCACCTCTCAGGGTTCCAAAACCTGTCATTGAGGTAGGCCTTCAAAAGTGTAGAAGGCCAGGCCTGTGAGAGGGGGGAGTCTGACAGCACAAGGAGCTCTGTCGCTGAATACATTCAATAGCCAGGGGTGGTGATAACATAACATATGGCCATAGGGTCAATGATGGTAATCGGAAATCAGAGAAAGGTCCCGGAGAGAAGTGTAGAAACTTCAGGTGCAGGTTAACTGGACTCCACTGTCCTCTCACAGCAATGGGAGGAGTCTCATACCGTTTTGCCACAGCTGGAGAAAAATAACCAAAACCACCCTCTCACAGTGGCAGGCCAGGACTGGAATATAAAGCCTGGTACAGCTCAGAATATGGTGATATTAGGAGAGAATAAGATGGATAAGATGGATACTAAGGAGATATCCCAAAGCGGATGGAATCAGTTTTGATGTTAAAGGGCCATAATGAGGCCAAAAAAAACAGGCCAGAGGGGGAGGGAGGACGGAAAGCAGCATAAGGGCGACAAAATTGCCATTCCTCTGCAGCCTCCCCATCTCTCTCCCAACCTCCCTCAGATCTTCCAGGTCCCAGAGTTCAGTCTCTCATCTCCCCCAGGTTTCAGTGGGGTTTTTTCAGTCAGTACGAGGGCTGGCCCCCTAAGGTTGGGCCAAGCACCCTATGACAGCCAAACAATTCCAATGCAATCCCATGGTAAATGTGTGCTGAATAAAGAATACTAGCCGTCAGGAAGGAAGACAAGCAAGGTGTTGGAAGAAAACTCCAGGTCCAATTCCAAGCAGGGAATAACATGGAGGCTGCTTAAGAAAGAAAGGTCAATTTATTGATGAGCAGAATCAACACACACAGCGTGCAGTTCTAGGACAGCTGACAAAATGGAGTTGAGAGTGCCTGGGTTTTTATACCTTCTTGATTCCTATGGGGTCATGTATGGGTCATGAATAGCTGTATAGGCAGAAGGGGAAATGCAAATCCTACGTGTTTGTCTGAGCTAATCTTGTCAACCTTTGGCTTGCCTAATTGTGATGCTTATCTGAAGTTTCTGTCTGACCCAGTCTTTCTGAATGGATTACCAAATCTGCATTTCTAAAAGCTGCCCTCCTCAATTTCTGCTTTGGGCAGGGCTGATTTCTGCCTCCCTTAAGATTTTTCCACATTTCTCCCTTAGGGGAAATATTCTGTCCTGCCTTTTTAATATTCCTCAAAATATTTCATTCTCTAGGAAGGTGTTTTCTGACTTTCTACAAGGGCAAGCGGATCCCTGGCTAGGCGCACATCGCAGTGTTACCAGAACGGAATCTCCTGTACCAAATGACCTACTTAAACCTCCCCATCCCCTTCACTTCAGCGGAGAACAAGCACTGGGGCAGTTATTTTGTTGCGATCATCCAAAACGAGAAAACATGCAAGTGATAGAGCCGGCGATCCCAGCATAGTCTACCTTCTACTCACGGAAAACACCAGACAGAACTATTGCAATTGCCCCCGTGCAGGATAGGGCAGGTCAACGAGGCCCTTCCGACTAGACGAAATAAACGAGCACGGACAAGAAGGCCCCAGCCCAACTCTCTTATTTATTCTTTCTCAATTATTCCGAAGGAAGAGAAGCCAAAATACACGAACTGCATTCCAAAAGCCAGGGGACCTTTCTCTCCAAACAAGACTTGCGAAAGGCTTTTTTATCGGACCTTCAGCCTCTGGGCAAAGGAGGAAATAGTCCGATCGAAAGGGAAATGAGATCAGTTCCTAACCCATTGCAGAACTGGGCTTGGTTTCGGCTGCCCGGCGATATAGACAGTCCGGTGCCGTAGCTCGGGCTTCCTCCTTCCGCAGACGGCCATGGGGTGCCGGAGTGGGCTGCTATATTTCTGTTTAGCGTTGCAGTTGATGGGGGCACAAGCGAGTAAGGACCGCGGGGAAGAGGCTGAAAGTGCGGATTTCCTGAGCCACCGGCAGTACGAGCATTTGCAGCAGCAGCTCGGGGCCGTGCGGGACGTTTCCCGCCGGTACTGGCACTTGCTGGCCTGCCAGGTGTGGCAGGAAGACTGCGAGGAAGAGGAGGAAGGGAGGACGCAGCGCAAGGAAGAGAAGGAAGGCAGCAGAGGCATCCTGGGACAGCACGGTAGGGTCTCCGCGGGGTTTTCCCCCTGGCGCTTGCTGCCTGTCTCATTCGCGAATGGCCGCCGGCTGCGCACTTGCAGCCTCCAACTCCCAGAATTCTTACCGTGGTCTCCAAGGAAGAGAGGACGCGGAAGTGCTGCTCTTTAATGCAGACTTTTAGCACCATTTCTAAGTGTATGGTGAACGTGCTATTACAGCTCAAGCGGGCATAGAAATAATTCCGTTTTACATTAATATTTTAAAGCTTGGGGATTCAGTCGGATATCGCTCCCTTCCTCTAAGAAATGCCCAAATAAATTGATTAAAGGCTAAAGTAAAAATGCTCCCTGAACTCCCACAAGGTTTTACTAACACCATACGTAGGTTTAATAAACTATTTTTATGCCGGTTTATCTAGGGATTTTGATAAAATCCCTAGATAAACGTGGGCGGTGAAAAAAATCCTCAAGAGTTTCAGGGGAAATGGATTTTTTAGTCTGCTAATAGGGAGCTAATTCTCTCATAAACAAAGGCATGACAATGAATCAGGGGATAAAGATTTATCCAATTCCAATCTCATCTGAATTACAGTAGTGGGAACTTTCCATGTGTGGCCTCTTTATTTTCAGCAAAATATTATCCGTCTAAGACTTAACCATTTCCTTCCTTCTTAGAACAGTATTTCTCAACTTGGCAACTGTAATAGGCATGGATTTCAAGATGCTGGCCAGGGAATTCTGGGAGTTGAAGTCCCTGTCTCATAAAGGTGCCAAGATTGACAAACTTTTCTAGAACAGAGGGATGTTCTTTGCTCATGTGTGGTCTACTTCTACAATTGCTTCATTATGGGTGAAAGAGCCAAAAAAGGGATCATAGGGAAAACACAGGCTTCTGTTTCTTGTAACTTTGCATCTGACTACTGAAATCCCTGTGTTCTTTCAACTGGCTATACCAGACTGGCTGGTTTAGTTTAGTGTTAAAAATAATAGTAAGCCCTGAAAAGTGGAATTGTAGAAGAAGAATAGTAGACAAAGCTGCAGCAAAAATGAAAAGAGAAAGAGTTGCCGTGCAGTATTGGTTACTTTGGGCAAGTGAATAGTTGTTCATCAGGTGCATTGAAAATATAAGAGCTAACAGCAAGATTTGTAAAACAGATTGAGGATGGGGAACAAGGTAGAAGTTTTTTCAAGCTAACTGCCTAGGAGCAATTCAAATATTTCTTTTCCCAATCTGGTGTTCTTACCTTTTAGATTGGAAGTTACCCATGGTGACTGAATTAGTCTCAACATGGTACTGTGGCTTTGGCAGGTGCTGCCCAACAGGAGACTGCCGAGTGGTCAACAATATCACAGGTAAAGACTTTACTTTCTTCTTATTTTAATTCCTCCCCTCCTCCATGTTAAAAATACTGCATTACTGAAGGTCAGCATTTATGCTTCTGAAATTTAGGAATGTGATCTGGGAGTGCTACACAGCTTTATTTGGCTTAAAGGCTAATCAGCTTTGCTTTAAGCAGTGTGGATTTTGTGTATTTTAAAAAAATAAGTTATAGTATTCAATATTCTTTTCCTAACTGCATCTCTTTTAGTATAATACTATATCTTTCTGGAGGATGACAAAGCTATAAAACCAAAATCTTTCCCTTATAGTTCCAACACACTAAAGTTGCACTGTTCCTTTTTGATTTGACATGGAGACCAATTCTTTCAGTTATAAACTAATGATTGAAGCACTGAGATTGAATACATATTTGATCAAGTTAATTGGAAAGAAATGGTGAACTGAAGGTGACTCTGCTAAAAGCAAATAGATTGGCTCTTCATAATTCCTCTCCAGACAAGGAGACAACTTGAGATCGCCCACAAGTGCTCTGTACAGTTTCTCCTCCAATTTCTCCTCCAATCTTCCTCTGGGAAATGAGGAAATAGCCATTTTGCTCAAGCCATAATTGTCACCTTTAATAAAAACTGGGTGTGCATATTTCCTTCTCTAATCACTTTCAGAAATATTTCTTGTTGACTGTTTTCAGTCTCAATTAATTCTTAGGTTTTGTCATGTTTTCCAAGATACTGGCTGAAGCAAAGATAAGAGATAAGAATTTACATAGAGAATATGTACTATCAAATGCAGTTATCAGAAATCTTTCTTTTCTGAAGGACTATTAGAGATTTCACACCCACATTAAGCATATCTTGTACAGCTACAAGAACTACTAGTTTACATAAAGAAAGAAAGAACAGTGAGGTATTTTGACAAGTGGATGTTGGAGCCAAGGCTATAACTTGTTGTTTCAGTGTGCTTTTATGCAATCCTTATGTTTGACAGTTCGAGCTCAAGAGAATTCTAACTTGATCTTGTGAATCCTGATTTCTAGCAATGTAAGGCTTCTGCAGTTTCCAAAATGCCATGCAAGAGATTCATCCTCTTTTTTTCCCCCCACAGGCTTGGAACTGGTTCTGAGCAAACAACTCCATGGCCAGCATTTGGCCAAAAAAATTGTCCTGAAAGCCATTCAAGGTTTCTTGGAAACACCACAGCCAGAGAAAGCACTAACTCTTTCTTTTCATGGCTGGTCTGGTACTGGCAAGAACTTTGTAGCTCGTTTAATGGCAGAACATCTTTATCGAGATGGCCTAAAAAGTGACTGTGTTAAAATTTTCATCTCAGTACTTCATTTCCCTCATCTCAATTACATGGACCTTTACAAGGTGAGAGGATATTTGTATATTGTGTGTCTGTCTGGGTGTGTGTTAAGTATAGTGCAGTTTTAGGGAGGGGGTGTTATTTAGAAGTCAGGCATGCAGAAGGTCCATGGATCAATTCTTTTATCTTGGGAAATGTACAAAATAAGGAACTTCAGAATTCCTGGATGTTTACGGAACACAGTGAAATTTGTACATGTTACACCACATAAATCTTCTCCTTTTTAAAATTCTTAAATTTTAAATTTAAATTTTAAACACAAATTTGAATTTGTCTAATTATGGGATATTTTTAAAATTTAGCCAAACTGTTTAATCTGTTTTAACCTATTTTAAATTTTGTATTTTCTGTGTTTTTATCTTTTGGCTGTTCACCGCCCTGAGTCCTTCGGGAGAAGGGCGGTATAGAAATCTAATAAAACAAACAATAAAACAAACATATCTGCACAAGTTGCCTTGATTGTCATTCCATGGGTTATTATACACTACTGGTTTTAAAAAGCCCTAGATTGCCTAATTAACTTGAAAGTTGGCTATGTTCATATGAATCTTCCTATATCCAAAGATCTGCTTGGGTTAATCCTGCTGCGGTTTCTCTCTCTAGCAAAGGACATAATGTCAATGGCCTGTCCTTAGGGATCCAAACAAAATAGTGTAGCTTGACAAAACTGGATCAAAGCACATGAGTTATTTGGCTCAAGATACAAATAGTAAGGACAATATCATTGATTTAAGGATGCTCAAAGGCAGGTCAAAGTTTAAAAGTCTGGGTGAGTAGGCTGAATCATGGGCCCCTATTAATATTTATTTATTTATTTATTATATTTCTATACCGCCTTTCTCCCGTAGGACTCAAGGCGGTGTACAGTCAAGAAAAATATAGATGCACAAACATCATAAAATTGCTAATTAAAATTATTATTATAACATAGTTTGGCCCAATTAAATAGAACCTAAAATTAGATAACATTTTAAAAACATTCGCATGTTCATATGTTTAGCCCCGCCTGTTGGAACATCAGGGTTTTGAGGGCACAGCGGAAAGCACGTTGAATATGAATAACATCCAGAGTTAGGTGGCATAAAATTTTATTAATTATGATTGGCTGCGTAGTTGGCCAGATCTTTAGAGTGAATTTGGCATTTTTGTCCATTTCTTGAGTTCTAACCAAGGATCTGGGATAGAAAAATAGTGTTTAATAATATTAATAATATTGTTCCTGCTCTTAGCCATTGCCAGATCTTGCTGTTACCTGCTTAGTCTGCTAGTTTTTTGTTTACTGGTTTTGTAATCCTTTGCCATGCCATGTTTCTTTTCTTTTCTTCAGTTAGTCTTCTTGAGGGTCAGTTCAGTTTCTCCGATATTTAGTAAGCCTTTATAGCGTGCTATGAATGATTGTGAATGACTGACTTTATGGCAGAGGTCTCCAATCCCTGGGCTGAGGCCTGCCTTGAGCCATTCAGAATCGGGCTGCGGAAGTGGTGGGCGAGTGCATGCACATGGTGTGCACACACGCTCCATTTGCACAAGTGATGGGTGCGTGTGCCCACCACTCACACAAATGGAGTTGTGCATGTGCCTGCTTGTTGCATGGAACCATCCCCCTGCCACCCACCCCCGCTGGTCCGCAAAGCTGAAAAGTTGAGGAACTCTGCTTTACGGCATCTTCACTTTCCTCAAATACTCTGCCAATGTTTATCCAAGGAGCTAAGCATTTCAAACTAAAAAAAGAAAAGAAGTCCAGTTGCCATAATTCTGCTTCCAGACAACTCTATCAGGATGACTGAGAATCTTAATTGACAGTTTGAAAGTTGTTTGTAAGCCAATAACTGGATTGTAGTTGCCAGGGGTTGCCCTTTTGTTGGATCTTTTATTATCAGGTAAGTTTTGCCAGAAGCTAGCCATTCTTCAATTTCACTTCCTTGTGGTATACTGTTAAACTGCTTGGCAACGAGTGAACACAGACCAATCATATATTTCAACCAAAAGCTATGCAATTCATCTTCACCTGGTCCTGAACAATTCTTGATCTTCCTTACCCTTTTCTCTACTATTTCTGCTGTTATTACAAATTCTTTCATTTCAATCTTTTTTTATAAAAATTCATACCCACCTCCTTTAGCCAGGCTGCATTCTTACTGTACTTCTTTGGGTTCTGCTCCCAGAAATGTGCTTTGTCAGGCAATCATAAAAGCCTTTTTGGTGGGAATCACAGACCTTTAGATCACTCTCCCTTGGAAAATATTTCTGGTTCCCTCACTAATAGCATATAAACAAAGATTTTTAAATGAAAAAAACTTTTGGATTTTGTTGATAATTTCATATTGACTTCATTTTTCTTGATGTTTTACAGATTGCTTTTAAAGGTTATTAAGGCTGTGTAATAAGCATCCATTCTAAAAGAGGGGATATAAAGCCATAAATAAATCTCTGGCTATATCAATTTTATTTATGCCATTTTAATCATTTTTCGTGCCTATTTTCCCTGTTCACTCAGGTCGAGCTAACAAAACAAATCACTGAGACAGTTGAACTCTGTGAACAATCCTTATTCATCTTTGATGAAGCAGAGAAGCTGCACCCTGATCTCCTCAATGCCCTCGAACCATATGTGGGTCAACATGGCAACGCTGACAAGGTTGATTATCGGCGGTCCATCTTCTTATTCTTGAGGTAAATTTTGTTTTGAGTGTAAGAAACAAATCCTAAGTCATATTTTCTGGGGTCTTTTCAGAATATTAAAAGTCTGAGCTTTTAATATTGAGGAGTAATAATCCAGGGTAAAAAAAAATGAGGTAGAAAAATCTAGAAACATATTAATACTTCCACAAGTTTATTTCTGAAACTTTCTTGCCACTTCCAATAGCAGATCCTGAGTTGCACTGTCTTTTGGCCTAGTCTAAAAGCTGAACTTTGCAAAAGCAGTAAGATTTATTTCTGTCCTTTTACAAATTCTGTATAGTACAAGTACAGAAACATACAGGACTCTCTGACTCTACTATCTACAATGTTGCTGATATTCAAAGATACACTTTAGAGAGGAAAGACTTGTGTTCTTAAGAATACCTCTGTCTCTAATCAACTCACTAATGATACAATAAATAACATTTACTATTCATGGGGTCCTGACACTAGGAATGAAAGTCAGGAAAAAAGTTGTATCACTCTCAAAATTGCTTCTTTGCAATTCGACTTGAATATATTGATTTAAATCTAATTGGTAGGTGGTGAGTCCTAGCTGAATTTATTGGGGCTAAGCAGAGTCAGTCATGTTTAAGAATGTGCTTGGAAAGCTACCAGGACTGTAGGTCAGATTAAGAAAACAAAAAACCTCCCAGGAAAAAGCACGAGCAGGAGTTGGCAAACTTACTTCCATACTACAGTGAAGAAAACTGCATGACTATGTTCAGGTAGTCAACAGAAGTTTTATTAACCAAAAGACCATATTTATCTTTGCCTAACATCTAAGAAGAAGCTTTGAACCTTAAATTAAAATCTCGTCTATCTTTATGAAAAGCTGGCCTGCTGATAATGATAATCGAGTTTGAAAAGCAAATGCAGTGGTACCTCGGTACTCATTGTTAATTGGTTCCAGGAAGCGCAATGAGTATCAAAAATGATGAGTACCAGATCTTTTCTATAAGGAATAATGCAGTGAGTCACAAGGCATCCACCGTTGACAAATTCTAGCTTGTGTGTTGAGTACGTGATGAGTACCGGGACAAAATTTTCACATCAAATGCCTTGAGTACCAAATTTGATGAGTTTCAAAGCAGTTGAGTACCATTGTAAGTCAGTACAGATACCACTGTATCTGCCACTTTTTGCTACCTATATTTCTTTGCACTGGATCTTTGAAACTAGTAAGATTTGTGCCCATTTCTTTTTTCTGATTTATTGAGACCTAAAGGCCACTGCTTTTTCCTAAGAGGCTGGAGATTTACCAAAGTGAACCAAATCCCTCACTGAAAATCCTCTTTAGAGGGAAGACAGCAAACATGAATGCTATTAATGCACTAGGTGTCTTAAAACAAGCATTTTTTTTCTCAGTCTACCTATATTCCACAATAATAATAATCCCCCAAAAGAGTGAGAGGAAAAAGAAATGGGTAAAGAAATCATGCTCCACGTTTTTATCTCATTCCAGAAAACAGGAGGTTAAAATGCACATATGATTGCAGATTGCCTGTCCTTACATTCTACCGCAAGGCGTTCTGGGTAATTCAAGTGAATTCAAACTGATTTAATGTGTCAGTAGAAATGAGAAACTTTCACCCTCAGGACTTTATTGTATAATGACTAACAACCTTGCCCTGTGATACTGTTGTGAATATAGGACAAGACAGTTTATATATAAAGATTATATTTTGCTGCAACTGCTAAATTCTGTTGGTCAATGAAACATAGGTAGTCCTTGACTTATGACCACAATTGAGCCCAACATTTCCATTGCTGAGCAAGACAGTTAAGTCAGTATTGTAACTTTTCGCCACAATTCACTGCAGTTAAGTTAGTAACACAAATGTTAAGTGATTCTGGTTTCCTCGTTGACTTTGCTTGTCAGAAAATCGCTGAAGGTGATCACATGATCCCAAGACACTGCAACCATCATAAATACATGCCAGTTGTCAAGTGTCCAAATTTTGATTTTGTGGGGATGCTGCAGTGGTTGTAAGTGTGAAAAATGGTCATAAGTCACCTTTTTTCCAGTATGTTATAACTTTGAATAATCACTAAATGAATGGTTATAAGTTGAGGACTACCTGTAATGTTGGTTTTTTTTTACCCAGTAACACTGGTGGAAACATCATCAATAAGGTGGCCCTGGATTTCTGGCAAGCTGGTAAAGCTAGGGAAGAGATCACCATGGAATATTTAGAACAATTCCTGCGGAGAGACCTGCTGGATGCCCCAGGTGAATTGCTGTTTGTTCCTAAAGCTTTACTGCCACTGCAGTTCTAACTCGGGTAGTAATGCATTGTCTTTTGCAAAGATATTGATTGAAAGCAAATGTAAAGTTATATTTGCCCATACACAAATAATATCAGTGCTTTTTTAAAAAGTATGTTAATTTTCACCATTCTAATGGAATGGATAATATGGCCACAAGCAATAATTGGAGGGATCTGTTAACACATACTGTGACAAGCCAGGTTTTATTTTTCTTCAAATGTATACAGTTTCAATTCTTGCCTGCTGATTAATAGGCACTCACAAAAGATACTAAGGCATGTTAGTCTAAAAGAAAATATTACAGCATCTTAATACCGTTTCATGATATAAGCTTTTTTAAACTACCGTACTTTTTGGAGTATAAGAAGCACTTTCCCCCCTCAAAAAAAGTGAGTGGAAATGTCTGTGCATCTTATACAGTGAATGTTGCCGAAGCCCCGCCCACCCGCCGGCCCCCACCCTTCGGCTTCTGCCTCCCAGCAATTTACCTCTTTGCAGCAAACAGCAAGGTCAGTTTCAGCACAGCCTGATTTAGCAGGAGCAGTTGATTGGCGGTTGGATCTGCATCCTGGAATATCGCCTATCAGTTGTTGCAGGCTGTGGGGATCACTGCCGCCCATTGCCGCTGTCACCTGTTGCCACCTCCGCGCACCCCGTTTTCAGCCTCCGTGTGCCCCATTTTCAGCCTCTGCACATCCCATTTTCGGCCCATTCCAGGTGGCGGGGATAGGCGGTGGCGGCTATCCCCGCCGTCTGGAACTGGCTGAAAATGGGACGCATGGAGGCCGAAAGCGAGATATGCAGAGGCCGAAAATGGGGCGTGCAAAGGCAGCGATAGGTGACAGAGCTGATGGGCGGTGCCGGCGCTGATGGGCGGCAATGATCCACACAGCCTGGAACAGCTGATAGGAGCTATTCACTGGCGGTGCCTCTGCAAGCGAAAACGGAGCTTGCGAGGGCCATGTGCAACTCTCCCGAGCTCCATTTTCTCTGGCAGAGGATTGCAGGCCGTCACAGCCGAAAATGGAGCTCGGGAGCACTTTTTTTGCTTGCAGAGCGCTCGAGCCACCACAGGCGCCTGACACAAGTGACATCGAGCTGACCACAACCACCCTGGCTATGCCCACCCTGGCCCCCTGAGGTCAAACACAATCCTGATGCGGCCCTTAATGAAATCAAGTTTGACAGACACCCCTGTTCTAGATACTCCATTTCCATTTCCTTTTGTGTGTTTTACTCTGCAAGATAAGAGGTATAAAATAGAAATAAAGAGGCAGAGTAAGCCTCTTCCCTAAATTCTACTATAGTGGCTCCAACCTTGGTTAGTCTGCCAGAAAGTTTTCAGTTTGCCATTTATTCATATGGATTTTTATATTTAATATGTTTTTTTATATTGCTGTTTTATCTCATTGTCGGATGCCACCCCAAAGTTGGTATTGGTGAGATGAGTGGCTATAAATAAATGATAGTGTTTTTTGTTTTATTATATAAAGCAGCTCTAAATCTACAACAAAGCCAATATAATCCTTTGTTGCCATTAACTTGCCTTCTCTTCCTCTTCATCAAATCGTTTTTTCTGCTGTTTTTAAATTGCAAATGTATGGGAACAGACTTATTGTAGTGCTATGAGATACTCTATCAGCAACCTGGCTTAAAATGCTGGCACAATGCTTAAGTTTCCTGATTCCACCCTCAAACAGTATGGTCACATCACCCACACAATTTTTGACAAAACTACCAGGCTTAATGTGGCTCCTGAAAAGATCATTGTCTCCTTTGACATAATGTCCTTATTTGCAACCATTCCTCCTTACTTAGCATACAAAGTAATAGAAAAAAAACTAGAAAAGTACCAGACAGATCAGAACAGCGTAACCAGGACACAAATCATGAAACTACTCCAGTATTGCCAACAAGGAAAAAATAACCTATCACTGTTGCTGGTATTATCTTAAAATAGGCCATGTGTATCAAAGATACTATTAAAAATAAACTATTTTGGCCTCCCCAGTAATGCCAAGTAATTAATTACTGTCTACCCTGGTCAATAACTAAAAAGCAGGAGATACCAGATGAATTGTGCCTTTCTTTCTTTCTTTTTCCAGATGCCCATAATTTCCTTCATCAGGAAAACCTCATAGACTTTCTGGTACCTTTCTTGCCTTTGGAATATCGCCACGTGAAGCTCTGTGCTCGGGATGCTTTTCTTGCTCGAGATCTACAGTTCACTGAAGAGATGCTAGATGAAGTTGCAAGGACGATATTTGCTCCCAAGGGGAAGGAATTATTTTCTGCTCAAGGATGCAAATCAGTATCTCAGCGTATACACTAGTTTCTTCTTTGACAGGGGAAGGTGAAGATGATTGCAATTGAGTTTGTTCTTTTTTATCTTATACAAGGGACACATATTTTATTTATTACACTAACTAGTGTAAAATTACCTTCATTCCCCATAATATTGGGGTTGCCCAGCTAAAAAAGGTAAGAAAACTCCATTATGGATATGGAATCTACATGAATAGTATTACTGAAATAGTAATATATCCAGAGTATTTTTCCAATACTGGTTACAAATGATGCTTTTGGATCACATATTGTTATCCATTACACTGAGTGGATTTTCAGATAGCCTGGGGAGAAGACCCCCATCTAGAAGATGTGAGATGGACTTAATTTTATTTCCAGGTCTTAGATAATTGACAATGATTTGAATCAAGCAACTTTCTATTCTGCATTCGTAGTGTGTGACTGGGTGAGGAGCTATCGTATTCCCTTACAATGCAATCTACCTTTTTTTCCACAATCCTTGTGTCGAACTAAGGTATGAAAGCAATATTTTAGAGGCCTGGTGTCAATCTTTGTTTTATATATATTTAATATCAATCTTTTAAATATCATTTGACATTGCTAAAATTGCACTTTTCAGAGTATATATATCAAAAGACAAAATATGTCCCATTCTTTTTATTATAACTTTTACAACAGGACATATGATATACTTCTAGTCCAGCACTGAAATTGAGCAATGAGGTTCCAGTTCTGTGATAAGCACTCCTTGCATAAGCCACTATTTGCTGGTATTGAACCTCTATCAACCTTGTAGATTAAAATGTTGAGTGGAGTGTTGCTTTTGTGGGATATTGAAGTTTGGCATTTACAGCAGGATACTTGCTTTGTCAGAGTAAATATAACACAGATTTAGCTGCCAGATATACTCCGTTTGTAAGAGCTATGTACATAGACTGACTGTACACACAATTTAAGTTTCAAAAATTACACAAACCTTGTGCAAAATTGAGCCATATGTGGAAGACCAAGTGTCTTTGGGGCACTTAAGTGTCCCCAGAATCTGATTTTAGTACAATCCCAATTTAGAAGAAATGTTAGATTATAGATTTTAGGGCAAATGATAGAAATTGGGTTTCTTGTTCTCACATTTTAGAAATAATGCTTCACAATTGTAAAATACAGGTAGATCTCACTTGGCAATTATCTCAAGATGAAGAAAAAGTAACTCTCAGACACATTTGCCATTAGAGTCAGTACATGTCCTGTGCCTGACCTTCCCATCACAACAACCCCCACTTAAACAAGTGATCTTTTCCTGAACTTTCTATCAGTGTTTTTTCCTCAAAAATGCTACCAGCAAGTTAAGAAGCCGAGATCTATTATTTTAATTAGCCAGTTTTCAGCTGCTGTCTGTAACTGACAAGTATTTAGTCACTTTCACACATTTGGTTTTTGTCTCCTATGCTGCTGGGGGCTCAAGGCCCCAAGTAAACTAGGCAAACAGCTGGTGCTGGTGTGCTTCTTTACATGTGTCTTTCTCATTGTGTAGCTGCTTACTCTCTTGTAATCCCTTTCTTTCCAATAAATGTAAATACAAACATTAATTCCCTTCTTGCTAATTATCCCAGCCTCACTTTTGGGTGAGCATCCGAAAAGGGAAATTGAATAACAATCATGGGTATAGTCAGAGTCATGTAGTGCTAAGATGACAATCCCAATTATATCTTTTAAACAAGATAGGGAATACTTTAAAATCTGCGGATAGGCAAACAGTTGTGCATTGTGTGTGCCAGGCAGTCATGCCCCATTTCTTCTCCTATAGATTCTGTGAATGCAAGCACATAGACCTAAACCTCCATTTAATTTTCAGAGTGGCTTGTTATAAAAGCTGTGCAAAGCATTATGGCTAACCAAAAAGGTATTACACAAATTGTTGACATTTTGTTTGCTAGTCAAATGTCAGCAATGTTGTATTTACTGTCTAGGTTAGCTTGCTAAATGATATAACATTTGTAACCTGTGACTGGAGGTGAAGAAAGAGAAGATATACAGTGCAGAACAAAATGTGCCTTGTTATTCTAGAAATATGAACCTGTCTTGTGTTAGCAGCTTCAGCAGAGCCATTTCCATTTGTGTACAACATTTCAGCATCTGAATGGGTGCCGGTAAACTCTGTGGATGATTTCCAAAGAAAACCACTGAGAGTTCCTTGAATTCTGAATTGTAACAAATCATTTGTGACGGCTTTCACATGTTCAAGTCATCATACATGTAAGTGTGAAATGCCAAACCAGTTCCTTTTTTAATCTTGTAGATATGTAACTGCATGTTTTTCTTTGAATTTCATTATTCACTCAGTCACTATGCCCTAAAAGAAAGTAACATGTCCTGAAATTTAATTGCCAATAAAATATTGCAATTTTTATTTAAAACAAAATGCAAATTGGCAAAAATGTCTGGAACAGGCAGAGGCAATGCCTCTAAGGGCCTTACTTACATCAAGTTAACACTGTTTGCAGTTCACAGTCAGGAAATAGTGAAAATTTAAATTAGAAAAAAAACCAAATATATTACAAACAACAACAAAAAACAAAATAACATTTAACAACACTAGTAGTGTGGGTTTTTCTGTGTGAGTTGCACATTTCAGTTTCACCCATTTTAATCCTCAGTGAATTCAACTAATGGAGTGCTGGGTTGATTAATATCCTTAACCATCCATACCCACCCACCCGCCCGCCCTCTGGAAATCTACTCCTTACACATCACACAATGTTGGCCATTTTTGCCCTAGGCAATTTCAGAGAAATTAGACATTCCTAATATGCCACCTTTCTGGATTAGAGGAAAAGGCCACATTTTCACATCATGAGTTGTACTTGAACCAACTGTGCACAGGTAACTCTTAATACAGTACTGTGAATGGGAAATAGAAAGTGGTGTCTGATCATGTTCATTGCTTTAGTCATTTCAGCATTTCCAAAGTCTGTATTTTAAAACAAGCATGCCATCCATGAAGAAGCAGAAAAGGGGTTAGCCAATAGTCTACTTACTTAAAACAAAGACTAAGTGTTTCCATGGTAATTTTTAACATAGGGGCTCATCATATATCAATAGGAGACTGAGCACTGAGTAAGAGAGAAGAGTTATTTCTCTTTAATCTTTTGTGAAGAGGGGTCATCTTAAATTAAGGCTCATTTCCTTTCAGTTAAATATAGTTCCAAGATCCACGCAGTCTAAAATAGTCTAAAATAGATACATTGGGATGTCCAGTAGCTTCTTGGGAAATCTAGCAAATGAGCAAAATCAAATCAATAAAAATCTTTCCTAGATTGCACTGAGAAGAGGAAAAAGGGATTGTGCTTCCATTCAAATCAAAAGCAGAGGGAAAGAAAGCATATCACAAAGGTTTATCCATTTTTTCAAAATACAAGTTTTGTAAATTGATCACAATGTTTAAACAATACTTATATTCTGAAATACAAAGATTGGACAAGCTTTAATATTTAATTTTAAAGCATGTATGAAATATAAATTTAGTAATTTTTTTTCACAAGATGAACAACGAAAGTTTTCCCTTGTTTTTGACAAAAAAAAAATTGAAGGAGGATTTGAAGGCATTATTTAGCCAGCTTCAAAGACAATGACCAAACAATAACCTGTTTTTAGTGTTTTCCATATTTAGTGTTTTGATGATATACTTCAGAAAATAGAAAACTTAAGACTTCACATCTCAGGCTACTCACATGGTGTCATAATATACTAATAAGCAGAACAACTTCCTTAGAGAATGAATGCTTTATCCTGCTTTAAGACCAGAGAATCAAGGAAAATATTACTGAAAATGCTAATTTTCAATGCAGAGCTATTGATAGCCTACAATCCTCTTGATTATTGACCCCCTAAAAATTGTCCTGTGAAATTTCAGCAGCAAACCACTAAAAAAACAGAGCAGCAATGAGAAAATCAAACAATAAAAATCTGTAGGTTTATATTTTTTTTAAAAAAAACTGCATGACACAATTACCTTAGTAATTCTACCTCTAACAGGTTGCAAATTGTTCTTGCAACATCATTCCTTCACAGGAGCCCTTAGTTATCCAAAAATTAGAACTATTTTTTGAGCACATAATATCCCTGCCTTAATGGAAAGATAATATTTCACTATTTTGCAAATCCATGGGCTCAGGAAGTTCCTGTCTGTCTAAGGCCTCCCATGGATTTTATTTTGAGATGATTTTACTGGAGAAGCCTGATATTTTTGTATACATTTTGTACTATATTTTGAACTATCTGGAGTTTGCCAATCAATTTTCAGTGCTACAACTATTTAAAAAAATAATTATAAAAAAGTATGATAGTACACTGCTCTAGAATTTCTGCTATTAGGAGCACAGCAATATTATTTTTGAATGAATTGTATGTAATATAAAAAGGCTATTTCACATTATGCAAGAGGACTGATTTGCTTCTTATAGTTCCAAGGCAATCTGGGAACATTTTGAATTGAGTAAGGAACCAATCTATGTATAGAACACAAACTATTCCACCAACTAAAACCAGAGTTCTCTCGTAAGATTCCGTTAACTATTAACGTCATCCCTTTGCCACAAATTGACTGTAGAAACTTCTACTAAAGGTGCAAATGAACAGAATGCATTCCTGTTATGTTTAGCCAGAAGAAAAAGAACTACAGCTTGGATTTACAGTGAATTCATTTCTGAACCACTCAGCTTCAAGAACAGCATACATAATACAGTCCTGCCCCTCATATCTTCACTGTAGCAAGGTAACCAATAAAAGACATGAAGCACAAATTTTATAACAACAAAATAATAAAGGTAAGGTTTAAGCATTATTGCCTGAAAAGAAATTACTTGAGCAAAAGATAACATCTTCCTACTGTTATCAAGAAAGATCAAAATGGTAATCTGAAACTCATGCATAACCAGAAAAAATTCTCTGCATATCCAACGTTTCAGTACAGTACAATCTCAAGCAGCCTTCATTCAAATAATATCCAAATTTTTGTTGGATTATGCTAAAATGTACTGTACGAGAGTTGAAATTAAACTATCATGAAGGTACCAGTTTGGGACAATGGCTTTAAAGCTTTCAATGCCTAGCAGATATTATTCAGAGTCCCCTAATGATTCCTGGGGGCGGGGAGGGGGATTGACTGCATTTCCAAATATAGTGACTTTCAAATGCTATTTTGCTCTTATTACAGAGAGTGGAATGTGAACTGTCTCTATATTTAATATGCAAAATAATGCCAGGATTCTGCTTCTTATTATGCTAAACTGGGATGAGAAGCTAAAAACAGTCAAAGGTGATTGAGAAGCATCAGAAAAGATCACAGAAACTATTAAGAGAAATCTGCCTCGAGTTGGAACTTGATCACCTCTGGTTAAACTTTCATATTTAGCAAATGTGGACTTAAACTACATAACAATTGAAATGGAAAAAGAAATAAGACTTGCACAATCATAACCATTTTGTTATAATTAGCTTCCTGTTTAAATGGAGTAAATTTCATTGTTGATTTATTTTGAATAAAGATGTTATCAAATTTCTTGATTGTAGAGTGTTGTCAATAATTTATTGTTAAACCTTCATATAGTGGAAGACTGGAAATATTTCAATAAATCAGAATAGAACAGGAAGGGAAAGTAGAGGTCTTCTAGTCCAATACCCTGCTCAAGCAGGAGACACTATGCAATTTGAGACAAGTATCTGTCCAATCTCTTGACTTCTGAAGGCAAGCTGTTCCATTGGTTAATTGTTCTCACTGTTAGGAAGTTTCTCAATTCCAGGTTGCTTCTCGCATCGATTAGTTTCCATCCATTGTTTCTTGCCTTGCCTTCAGATGCAAGTATTCTGGTACTTAATCCTTCAGATGTTATTGGGATTCTAAATTTCATCAGCCCTATGGTCAGGGATCAGGAAGATTGATAGAATTATTTATTGGCCAAGTGTGATTGGACACACAAGGAATTTGACTTTGGTGACAAATCTAGTTAAGGAGGACCACACTTTCTGCATGAGAACATATGACCCATATGTTAACACAACATTCTATCTAAAGATGAGGAAAATAAGCTAATTTAGTTGTTTGGATTTAGCTAGATATTAAATTTTACTTCACCCATTCAAGGAAACTGCAAAAAACTGAAAAGTGAATTAATTTCAAGTACAAAGTGAGTTTTGCATTATAAATCCACAAACACACAAGACTTTGTATGCATAATTTTGGAAGGGTGCCTGATCTACAGAATGCTGGTATGGGTAATAATATAACAGAGAAGTACAACTGTCCATGTTTCTCTTAATTATCATACATATTAGTATCAACTTTAAACTTCAGTGTCATTTGCTTATCTAAGGCAGCACCCAGTCATCAGAAGAAAATAATAAAAGTTTGAGAAGTACATAAAACTAGGGAGAAAACCCGAGTGGGAATTCTCAAACTATTCAAGGACCAAGCATGTTCATTTGACATGAAATGCTAATAACTTTAAGGAAGCAAAGCAAGACAATGGCTGGAAACTAATTAAAGAGAGAAGCAACCTGGAATTAAGAAAAAACTTTCTAACATTGAGAACAATTAACCAGTGGAACAGCCTGCCTTCAGAAGTTGTGGCTGCTTCATCACTGGAGGGCTTTAAGAAGACTGGACTGGAGCCATTTGTCTGAAATGGCGTAGGGTCTCCTGCTTGAGTAGGGGTTTGGATTAGACCACCTCCGAAGTCTCTTCCAGCTCTATTCTGATTGATTGAAACAGGTGAAAATGTCTTTGGAATCTTTAGGGGGTGATTTCTTCCATTCACTCTCCCAAATTTTGGAAATGTTCACCATTATACCAAAAATTCAAGAAACATGAATTTTCTGAACTAATGCACAGAATCTGTTTCAGCTTTCTTAGCTTTCCTCCCAAGCCATTGTCAATTATTTCAAATTTCAGAAGTTAATTGATGTTGCATTTTTTTTCACTTGGTGAACAATGTATAGCCTGATGCAGTCTGGCCTAAGAAGCAAAAGTGATTCTTTTCATTTTTCCATTAGCATATATTGTATTGTATACAGATTCAATGACAACTTTGTATCCACACAATCACTAAAAGGTTCGTCATAAAAATCAATATGCAACATGCAATATTTTAAACTTTCAATACTTAAACATGACCAATTAAAAAAATTAAAAGGTATGTGAAATTTGGCCCTAAATGAATTTAGATTAATGCTTTTAATTGATGAAAATAAGATACTAAGAAAGGTGCAGTGGCAGATAGAACTAATTGCTGGAAAAGCTAACGAGAAAATGTGCCCAAGGAAACCCTAACAGAACAGTAAACAAAGGAGAAAAAAGATAGTAGAGCTTTTTCTCACAGACCTGTTATGAAGAAAAGCAAAAGTAAGGTGTTCTATATATTCTTTCTTGTGCTCTTGTGATTTTCCAAATCACAGGAAGTAATTGTTCCATTCTGTTCTGAACTGGTCAAAACCACTTAAGTATTATGTCCACTCCAGTACTTAGCATTTTATTTATTTTATATCACACTTCTTAATCACCCATTTCCCTTAGAGCATTACCCTTATAAGAAAAAATTAGATGACTATAACAAGTAGAAAGAGAAGCAACAAATATGATCAGGGACTGGAAATCAAGTGCAACAGGAGAGATTGAGAAACCGGTCAATCTTAGTCTTGACAAAATACCAGGGCACAGAAAAATGGTCTTAATTTTCAGCAAGCCGTATTCCTGCTGAATGTTAGAATAATTTTCAAATAGGAGGACCAGTTCAACAGTCAAATCAGTTTTTGTGAAATAGTAGAGTTTCCATTCACTGGAAAACTAGTATAATCTGAGCAGACATTTGTCAGGGATTGGAATCAATGGTCTAAATAAACTATGTCAATGATATAATGTACAATTCTATGACAAACTGGATGATTTTAACAGTCTGGTGCAAAAGAAGTCTGCAGACATGAACTGCAGTATATACCTGGAAGGTGTGTGTGTGTGTGTGTGTGTGTGTGTGTACATGTGCAATATCAGAGAAGTACATTTTCCCCACCTCAAGCTACCTGTTACTTACCAGAACAAAGTCAATTTATTTTGGAACAGTAACTTCAGTGACAACAGAATTAGAACTCTATGAGGGAAAGATTTTTAGATCCCAGATCTAAGATCCCAGGCAAATATGAAGTTGCAGGCCCTTGCATTTTTAAGACAGATTTTGTATTAAGAGCAGCATATGGTGAACGTAAACATACTATATAAACCATTGTCCAACATGTAAATAGTATACGAATAACTCAAATCCAGAATTCTCTCAGGAAAGCAGAACAGTAACTGAAGACACAATGGGCACCAGAAGCCAATTCAAAAAGCCATCAAGAAAAAAAAAATGTCTGCATGATGAGAATGGGTATCCCCTTATGTCAATGCGATTATTGTAGACACATGTATAGATATCCATTTTTTTCTTGCTCAGAAATGGAAGAAATTGTGCACTGGACATCTGCAGCATGTACTGTTCTCTAAGGCTGTGCAATAGTTTGGATTCAAAATGGGAATAATGATTCCAGATAGGGGAAACACTCCCATAGAACCCATTGAAAACTACTTAAAACCTCTGCATGCTAGCATGTTAGCTATCGCACAATCCTAAGAAAAAAAGACAAACTGAAAACAAATACTATGTGAGTAGCTCTGGATGCTCTTTAGCATTTCCCCCTTTGGACCTGAAGCATTGTGGAGCCTTCTTATTCTCCACTAAGTGAAGACCTTATTGTTCTGAATCAGAAATGGAACCCAAATGTGCTTTCATTCTGTGAGTTTTCCCCACTCTAATAATGCTGCTTGTTCAGTGTAATTTGTGGAAAACTTAATGGCAGGATTCTGGCTAGTATGAATGTGCTTTTAATCTCCTTCTCCAGACGCTAAGGCTAAAAAACCTTTCATTTATGTATGGTTTAAGGCTGAAATGAACCCACTTGTGACTGAGACCATACCATATCTAATTATTGGTAGCCAACAGCTCCAGAGAACAAAATGCTATCACCATGTTATGTGGGGTGGGGTGGGGTGAATCAGGATTCCCAAGACATTTCAAACAGGGACTCCATGATTTCTATTAAGCCTTTCAAATATCAAATATCTTCCTTGTTTTGTTTCTTGACAAAAAAATTAATGGGAAACCACAGCTCTATTTTTCCACAGTTTGTTGCTGAATTTCAATAAACAGAATGAATTCAGGGGATCTGGTATAAACAAAAAAAGAGG
Source organism: Arizona elegans (assembly GCA_022577455.1). Classification (NCBI taxonomy): domain Eukaryota; kingdom Metazoa; phylum Chordata; class Lepidosauria; order Squamata; family Colubridae; genus Arizona; species Arizona elegans. Next base: position 101,945,202 of record JAKOOJ010000002.1, on the reverse strand, counting down.
CCTCATAGAAGCATATAGCCTGATTTCTCTATCTTTCAGAAGCAAATGTGTGGTGCAAATGCTAGTTTAAAGTCACATTAATCACAGAAAAAAACCAATATCATTTACTTAACATCAGTGGATCTTTGAAATTAGTGGTCCCGTAGCAAGCTGACTTTAGAAGATGAATGAGTTTTGCAACTGGACTACTTGAAGGGAGATGGCAGCATGTTTATAGACTAATCACTTATAATGACTCCATGTGCAGGCAGTGTCTTGAAACTACAAATAAAGCAAAAATCTAAACAAAGAATCCATATCAGCAATACACCTGAACTGGTATTCCAAGAGCAAATTTATAGTTCTACTAGAAAATATGAAGGCCTCAGGTCTCTAGTTTTCTCAAAAAGAAATGACATTAAGGTAAGCACAATTAAAATAGGAATGTAGAGAACACTAGCAGCATTCTGCAGTGTTTTTAATTCAAAAGGGCTCCTCAAGGTATAGCAAAGCCACCACTGTACCAAAGTTCAATGTCAGAGATAAATTAAGTTTCTTGGGCATGCTATCCTCCAAAGAACTCAAGTGATTGCCATTGGTTAGCTAACCATGCTATGCTACCCACATGGTGATGACCGCAGTTTGAGTGTAAGGTGTGATTGTGTGAAATCCAGTGGCAAGTCTGCTTAAATTGTCATTCAAGATGCTGTGAAAGAGTGAACGTGTGAGTGATTAATATGAGATGGGGATGATAAAGGGGGATGTATTTCATATTCCAGCTCTTTTGATTTTCCTTTTTGCATCTATGATTACAGCAACCAATTGCACTGCAGAAGGTCTACCAGACAGGCTAGTGCATGCACTTCCTACAGTGCCAATCTTTTTTTTTTAAATATAAAAGACTTTCTCTCAAAATTATCCTCTCTTTCTTGGAAAGATCTAATTGACTTCCAATGGCACCTCTAAGCCTTTCTGATATGACCTCAGAAAGTTAAAATACAGAGTAGTGCAGAAAAAGAACCCCATCTCTTGTCCAGTAATTCTAATCAACTGGAAAAGCATCAAAGAGAATAAAGCACCTTATCAAACCAAAGGTACCTTCATGGAATCTTCTTCCTCCCAGAAGTGAACAAGAGCACAAGCTCTATTTTTGCAATTTTCTCACCAAGGCAAATTCTCAATATTTTTCCTGCCTCAGCTGCAATCATCTGACCCCTGTGAAACTTTGCTTCCCTCTTATCTGCCCCATGTACTGAGATGAACCTGTAAACATGTGAGCTCAGTGATCTGAGGTACTTCACATAAAACTTACTCAAGTATCAGTCTCTTCTTTCAAAACATTAACATAGGGAAAAAATGATTAGAAGAAGTCACTCTGACTCTTCTCTCAATTTTGTGAACTTTTTTTTCCTCCTAAGCAGTTGGTTTGACAGTAGCTACCTCTGAACAACATCACTGATTTCTTGAACACAAGACAATAAGTTATTAAGTACAGGATTTGCTCCAGGCAGATTAGCAGCCATCGACGACACCTGCAGTTCCTGCAGGCTAAGTTCCAGTTTGCTTACGGCTTCCCGGAAGGCAAATTTGTTGCGCGTTTGAGGGATGCAATCCACATAACCTGAACAGTAATCTAAAAGTTGGTGCCCAGTATCCACCAGCTGGCTATTTGTAGTAGGCTCTGCAATGGCACTGGAGAGGAGGTCTGCACATTCCAAAAGCGCCTCTTTGCTGATCTTGTCTGCTGAGATTCTCTCAGCTGTCTGTTTGGTCTTTCTCAGAGCAACTTTAGCTCCCGCTGTGCCATTTGCCATTTTAGCAGGTGACGAAGACAATGGCAAAGGCACTTGAGGTGGAGGCATTATTGGCCTTCCAGCTTTTCCACCAGTAGGTGCCACTGTTACCTTTTTGCTGCCCTCACTATCTTGCCCATGCTGTACCAATGCTCCATTATCCAACTCTTCTACTGTATCTGAGGTACCTGGAGGCTGATGAAGGAGCCTCAGGACTCCTTGCGGTGGCGGAGGCGGAGGTGGAGCACACTTTGGTTTTATCCGTCTGGGTCTATCCCTGTCACTAGAAGCAGTGCCCTGATGCTCAGATAAGAGCTTGAACCGATTCCCCTGAGAGTCTGTGCCAATGAGCTGCACCTCAGCTGGTGTATGCTTTAAAGTAGGTGAGATGAGAACGGGCACTTTGTGATTATGAGTGGTTGGAAGTATTGCTGCAGCCTTGGCTGGAGAAGGCCAGCCTGGTTTTTCTTCTCCTTCTACTGAACCTTGTCGTATCCCACTGTTTTTTTCTTTGCTTTTCAGGCTTGCTGCTGCTGTTGGCCCTTGACAATCCTTCTCTGAAACAGATGTGTCCAGAGAAGGAGTCCTGAGAGGAACAGCTGTAGCACCCCTCGGCAGCAGTTTAGTTTTTGGTCGGCTTCTGGTCAGCGTATGAATATCTTCACACCTTTTAGGGAGAAGATCATTGGACTTGTCTGTGTTCTCCTCGGGCTCAGAGGAAGTGGATACTGTCCTTTCCAGTTGAACTTTGGACCTGTGGCAATTTCGGGGAAGAGTCATTGCCATTCTCTCCTGCTCAGGAAGACCTGCAGACATGGAAGATGTGGAGTTTGATCGGGGAAAAGGTTTTGAAGCTTCATCACCTCCAGTGGGCCTCCCAGCTCGTAAACCAAATGTCTTTTTAATCAGGCGAGGTGTAAAGAAGCCTGTGAGGCCTGACCAACCACTTCCAATGCTTGTGCCCCCACTGCTGCTGCCACCACCACCATCTTCCCCATAGAAGTTCCGCTGTGCAAAGCTCCCAATATAACACTTGGATAAGCAAAGATTTCCATCTTGCTGGGAGGGAGTAAATGAAAATCCATCAATATGCTGCAATGGACCAACTCCGGAAAAATTACCCGTTAATTCATACTTCTTATGAGCCTGGTTTTCCATTTCACGGAAGGAACTGCTGCGTTTGGGAGGTGTAGGGGCGTTTTTCTTTTTCATAAACGAGCTAAAGAAACCACCTTTTCTGTCTCTGGTAAAGGTAGTTTCTCTAGTATCTTCTAACAGGCCACTGGGTGACTTGTCTCTCTGTTTACGAGGTAGTGCTGGAGATCCGCTGGTCTGCTGTGTGCTTCTGATAAAACCTAGACAAAAGAACAGAAAAGTCTGCTGTTCATGGTGATGCAGTAACTTTGTGCCTCCTTCACACTGAAAGGAGAGGAAACAGCCTTGCTGTTCACCAGAGAAATACTATTATTTAACTTGTAAAAGAAATAGAAGAATGGGATTTGGTCTGCAGAATTATCCTTTTTGCCCAGCAAAAGCAGAAGAATTGATAAGAGGCACTGAAGCCTTAGAAATCTTGAGTCTGTGCTCTTTGCTGTGAGGGAAAGCATATTTAAAAGGTTTCTTTTTCCTCTCAGCAATCAGGATACATGGTCATGGATACACCACTGATATCTGGCAAAGCCCTTCCTTACTTTTAATTTCCTAGTCTTCTCTCCTTATCTTGACTCCAGTGATATATATTGATTTCAGATATTCACTAGCATATTATACATATGAGTAAATTTCTCTATATTATGTTGCTTAAATTTCTTCTGTTTTATTATGGTTATTACTGCATTCTTAGCAAGAAAAGCAGTTAATCTACAATTGACTGGATTTAGGAGGGGAAATATTAGGGAGGAAATATTACTACGACATTGCTTTTAATACAAAAGTCAGATTAATTTAGGAGCTCGCACATTCAAACTCATCTAATATATAATCTAAATAGCTGACCAGATATTCTGCTTCCTCCACCATCCATAAATACAGAGGGATGTATCCACTTTTTATGTCTATTCACCAGCAGAACAAATGTAATCCTCATCTTAATTACTTATGGATATTTAAACCTGTTCCAGAAGTTTGGTGCACCATTCACATTATATTTCAAGAATTTTTTTTTGAGAAGATGAGAAATCATGTGCTGCAATGTTAGTTGTAATCCAATTTTTCAGAATCTTTCCCTTTCTTTGAAATAATATTTCCCAGGACCTGAGTCCCTGAGTCTGGACCACTCAAATAACATACCTGGAGCAGAACTTGATGCAGAGTGCTCTATGATCTCCTGTGCTCCTTCAATATTCTCTTTGTTTTCTGTTTGTTTTTTTAAGGTTCTAGTCTTGGAAGGAAGTATAGGTAATCGAGGCAAATATGGAACTATTGAAGAAGAAGATGCGGTCCTTCCAAGTTCTTCTGCCACTTCTGTAATAAACATGCATGAAATAATTTGTATTCATTAATTACAAGTTGCTTCAGTCAACCAAATCTAAGCAAGAGGAGAATCAGCTGAAGTCAACGCAACAATAAAGTACTGTACAACGTGTACAACAAAACCAACATGGTATACGACTGCAATCAAAAGTTTATTATTAACCATGGAAATGATTAAATGTTCCCTGCGACACAAATGCCTTTTGAAACAGTGAAGTTTTTGGATTGTTATATTGCCTCGGGGGCAACCTATTCCAGAGGTGTGCTGCTCTTACAAAGAATACTTATTTTGAGGACCATTGTCACCGTACCTTACATAGTTTGGATCTTTTGCACACATTTTCCATGCCCTCAGATTTGATGGGCAGATCTATATAGGATGAGTGGACTTGAAGAAATGCAAGGTACATAGGGCTTTATATATAATGACTGGCACAATGAAATGCATTTGGAACTATATTATTAGCCTGTGCACTTCCTACTGCAATGATATTATATGCCAGTATTGGGATGGCCCAACTGAAATTTCCAGATAGTGTTCAACAACAGCCCTGAATGAAATTATAATAATCCATAAGGGAGATGTAAGAGCAACTATCTTCAGTGTTCCATCTAGGTAAGGTTACATTCAGTTCAATAACCGAAGGTGGACAAATGCTTTCCTGGTTATAATGTCCACTTATCGTTCTAACAGGAGCTATGAGGACTATCAAAGTGCAGGTCTGCTCCCAATACGGAAGCAATTTCACTGAGAGTCAAAAACGATATAATCAATGTATTATAGCAGAACTGGTAGGTTTCTAAATTAATACCCTCTTTCTCTTGCCAGGGCTAAATCTGAATCAGTTATTCCACATCCAGGCCCTGACAGGCAACAGATGATGGATCAGGGCTTTCACTGCAACCCACGTTTGGCCATAGGGATGCACAAGTAGATTTCATACTGCATAAATGGCACAATTAGGTATAAGACCAAGCCCTGAAGCAGCATGTGATATATTGCACAAGAACCCATTCTATAACAATTAACTGGACTCTCCCACTCAGGAAGGAACACAACCACCATAATATACAGTGGGGCAAAAAAGTATTTAGTCAGCCACCAATTGTGCAAATTCTCCCACTTAAAAAGATGAGAGAGGCCTGTAATTGTCATCATAGGTAGACCTCAACTATGAGAGACAAAATGAGAAAACAAATCCAGACAATCACATTGTCTGATTTGGAAATAATTTATTTGCAAATTATGGTGGAAAATAAGTATTTGGTCACCTACAAATAAGCAAGATTTCTGGCTCTCACAGACCTGTAACTTTTTCTTTAAGAGGCTCCTCTGTCCTCCACTCATTACCTGTATTAATGGCACCTGTTTGAACTTGTTATCAGTATAAAAGACACCTGTGCACAACCTCAAACAGTCACACTCCAAACTCCACTATGGTGAAGACCAAAGAGCTGTCGAAGGACACCAGAAACAAAATTGTAGACCTGCACCAGGCTGGGAAGACTGAATCTGCAATAGGCAAGCAGCTTGGTGTGAAGAAATCAACTGTGGGAGCAATAATTAGAAAATGGAAGACATACAAGACCATCTCCCTCGATCTGGGGCTCCACGCAAAATCTCACCCCGTGGGATCAAAATGATCACAAGAACGGTGAGCAAAAATCCCAGAACCACATGGGGAGATCTAGTGAATGACCTGCAGAGAGCTGGGACCAACGTAACAAAGGCTACCATAAGTAACACACTACGCCGCCAGGGACTCAGATCCTGCAGTGCCAGACGTGTCCCCCTGCTTAAGCCAGTACATGTCCGGGCCCGTCTGAAGTTTGCTAGAGAGCATTTGGATGATCCAGAAGAGGATTGGGAGAATGTCATATGGTCAGATGAAACCAAAGTAGAACTGTTTGGTAGAAACACAACTCGTCATGTTTGGAGGAGAGAGAATGCTGAGTTGCATCCAAAGAACACCATACCTACTGTGAAGCATGGGGGTGGAAACATCATGCTTTGGGGCTTCTTTCTCTGCAAAGGGACCAGGACGACTGATCCGTGTACAGGAAAGAATGAATGGGACCATGTATCGTAAGATTTTGAGTGAAAACCTCCTTCCATCAGCAAGGGCATTGAAGATGAAACGTGGCTGGGTCTTTCAGCATGACAATGATCCCAAACACACCGCCCGGGCAATGAAGGAGTGGCTTCGTAAGAAGCATTTCAAGGTCCTGGAGTGGCCTAGCCAATCTCCAGATCTCAACCCCATAGAAAACCTTTGGAGGGAGTTGAAAGTCAGTGTTGCCCAGCAACAGCTCCAAAACATCACTGCTCTAGAGGAGATCTGCATGAAGGAATGGGCCAACATACCAGCAACAGTGTGTGGCAACTTTGTGAAGACTTACAGAAAACGTTTGACCTCTGTCATTGCCAACAAAGGATATATAACAAAGTATTGAGATGAACTTTTGATATTGACCAAATACTTATTTTCCACCATAATCTGCAAATAAATTCTTTCCAAATCAGACAATGTGATTGTCTGGATTTGTTTTCTCATTTTGTCTCTCATAGTTGAGGTCTACCTATGATGTCAATTACAGGCTTCTCTTATCTTTTTAAGTGGGAGAACTTGCACAACTGGTGGCTGACTAAATACTTTTTTGACCCATTGTAGTTACTTCAACTATCAATATTGAGGCAGAATATAAATGTAATAAATAAATAATAAAGTAGGTGGTCCAGTAAGCATCACATAGTACCAAATACTGCCAAAAGGTTTGGATTAGCATAATCAAGTGATCTGAAGATGAAAAATATGGTCTCAATTCTATGTCCAGGTCTAAATCCTGATTGCAACAAATTTAAGCAACAGTTTTTCTAAAGCTCTTTGTAAGCTCTTTGTTTTTGTAATATAAGGGCCAAATTATTTAATATGTTTTAAACTGTTTTTAAACTTTATGGAAATATGTGTTTTATTGTGGCTGTGCACCGCCCTGAGTCCCTTGGGAGAAGGGTGGTATAAAAATTTAAATAAATAAATAATAAATAAATAAATAAATAAATAAATAAATAAATAAATAAATAAATAACTGTTACCCTACTGAAATAGAGAGCAGCAAAGGAAAGGGAAAGAAAGAGCTGGTGCTAATAAGAGATGATACTGTGAAGTATATTCAGTATATATTCAGTTGCATAATGAGATAGTTTTAATGATTTCAATATGCCAAAGAAGCAATATATTAGGCCAGTGATGGAAAACCTTTTCGGCACTGAGTGCCAAAAACGGAGCGCTTCATGAGCACTCACGCTCATCAGGGTCATAGCCAGGAAGAGGAGCTGCCCAGTGGGCATGTGCATGCCAGATAAGGTACTTCTTGTTTCCTGCGCGCAAGTCTTCCACTTTCTGGCGTGCATGTGCGTGCCAGAAAACGGAAGACCAGCTCTTCCAGTTTCCGGCACTGCTGCACACACAAAGGCCAGTTGTTCCTCACATGCGCATGCACACCAGAAACCCGGAAGAGGGCGATGCCGCGCATGCCAGGCGACATGGCTCCCCGTGCCACTTCGGACACGCATGCTATAAGTTCACCATCATGATATTACACCATATAATATAGTACTAATAGCTAGTTAGCAACAGACTTTTTCAGAGTCTAACAATTCTGAAGTATGGTTTCTAAAGAATCAGACAACAGAATTATAGAATATCTTGAATTTTATTTGAAAAAATTTCAGAAATAAGAACACAGCATCTAAGTGTGACTCATTGGAGCAGCTGTTTCTCTTTCTAGAACCTCATATGGGAATCGTATGTTTCATAGTTTCCTTGCTCTGAACTAGGGGAAAAGAACTTGATAAGACTAATTTAAACCATTATTTTCAAATTAATAAGTGGACTGGACCACAACTAGTTATTTGCAAGGAAAATAGATTCGATAATTTTGTATCACTGTTGATTTAAAAAAAAAACCATAGACACACACAGCATGATTTGGGAAAAAATACACACAAAAAGTGCATACTTGTTAGAATAAATGAATACATGCTTTGGCTTGTATATTCTTCCCCCCACAATTAACAGATGAGGAAAAATAATAAACACAAGATTTAAAATCTCTTCCTTCACACATTAAAAGCGAAGTGAGAATGAGGATAACTCACAGCCTTAGGTTTGTGTGCAAGTCTTCTAGTGGCTCAACTTTGTAATTCTAACATTTAGTATAGGTTTGAACTGGACAATTGTCTAGATTGTTTTATAGTAGAAATCCAGTAGCCTAACAAAAGGTACTCAAATTATTTTGATTACATTGGGAAAGCAAAAAAAAAGAAAAGCTTATTTCAAAAATATAATAGAAACTTCAGAATAAGTTAGCAAATAGGTCCTTACCTTCAGAAATGCTAGAATCATGAAACATGGTTTCAAAAGCTTGGTGAGTTTCAGCAAATGAAGGTCTATCTAGGGGATTCCATTTCCAGCCTACAATAATAATAAAAAGCAGCAGGGAATTACTATTTCCATTAGAATTTGCACTCTAATTCCCACTATTCTGGAGCAAATGTGTCTTCCACTGTAACTCTGGCAACATTTTTAAGGTTCTTATCATGGTTTATTACATTCTACTTCTCAAATATCTTAAAATTAATGCCAACATTTCTGAATGTAAGAAATACCTTGATATAGCTGTGTAGTCTGGTATTCCCTTTCTAGTACTGATCAGCTAGATATTTTTGGAAGACCCAGAAAAAGGGCCTGAAAGTAAAAATCTTCTTTATCTTGAATGTCTGGTATTTATGATGCTGAAGGTTCCATTTATTTATGATGAATAATAGCTGGCCATTCTACACATAATTAGCTAAACTCAATTAAAGTCATGTAAGTTGCTGGTCAGAACAACACTGAACTGCTACATGACAAATAAATATGTTTTCATTTACTTTGAACCTTTACAAATTTCTTCTAACAGCAGCAAATGGGTAATTGAAAAATTTTAGAACTGTAAAGCACCATTTATAACTTAACTAAACACAACTTTTTGGTCTTTTTTTCTGACCAAAATAATCCAGATGTTTTAATTTTACCTTTTTTCCAGTAGAATAGTAGAATATTTAACTTCCCGGCTGATTTGTAGCTGTTTTTAGTGCTCTCATTTTAACTAGTTAGTTTTTAAGGTAGAACAAAACGATATCCTACATCCTTAGGATTATCTTTCTCTTCTACCTTAAAAGTTGTACTTATTCCACTTAATATCTTGAAAAAATATTTCTGAAAATTTCAACTGGCCCAGGTGGTCACTGCCTGAAATACAGGTAGTTCTCGATTTACGATTACAATTGAGCCCAAAAGTTATTTTTACCGCATTTTATGACCTTTCTTGCCACAGTTAAGTAAATCACCACACTTGTTAAGTTAGCACCATAGTTGTTAAATGGGTTTGGCTTTCCCATTAACTTTGCTTGTCAGAAGATTGCAAAAAGTGATTGCATGACCTTGGGACACTGCAACCATCTATAAATATCTGAATTCTGATAACGTGACCTTGGGAATGCTTCAAAGGTTATAACTGTGAAAAATGGTGATAAGTCACCTTTTTCAGTGCTGTTGTAACTTTGAATGGTCAGTAAACGAACAGTTGTAAGTCAACGACTAGCAGTAGATCTATAAAATTGATAATACTTATTTTTTAACTTCCAGGTCTACTTCAAAGCATTGATTTTTAATGGAAAATTTCTCAATGAATTGGCATATTTAGAATGGCATGTCTAAAGTTATGTATTTCCAGCACCCAGAATCACTTTAACAGTGAGATGAGGTGTTTAAGTCTAATATATTTTTTTTAAATTTAATTTATATGCCACCCTTCTCAGGAGACTCAGGGCGGCTTACAATGTGCTAAGCATTGTATAAATAAATAAAATTAAATGTCTGTATATTAATTCAAGGAGTGACCCAGATTCCTTTACCATTTAAAGTAGGGTTAAAAATTGGGCACCTGGATTTTTCCAATTCTAAGACTTTTTAAATACTAAATTAAAATCTGCTTTAGATATAGGCTAAAGCTACTTTTTTTAAAATTTCTATTTTTTACACTGGGACTGCTACTCTCCTTTGAATATGATGCAATTTTAATTTTAATTTGTTCCTGTTTGTTTTTGTGTGTTTGGCTATTTATTAGTTCTTTAAATTTTGTAGTTACATTTTGATATTCAAATAAAACACTTTGTGCAAGTAAATTCAAATATGCAGTCATGTAAATGTCACATGATTAGGATCTGAGCACTTGACAACCTGATAGCAGCATCACAGCAGAAGCAGCCATAATGAGCTTGGGGTGCCTCAGGAAGGTGGACAAGGCTCTGGGAAGCCCAGCACAGGCCACCAGGAGTGTCTCTCCACTCTGGCGCTGAAAATTCTCGCTGCAAGCAGGATTTTCAATAGTGGACTGGAAAGACACTCCTGAGAAACCTGTGCTGGGCTCTCCAAAGTCCCCCACCCCATCCTCAGGCATCCCACACTCTTTACATAGGATTCCATCCACTTAACCTACAAGATAAATTAATGATTGCAAGTAGGAATGCTGGGATTGCAGTCACTGACAAAAGCAGTCATGTGGGCAATCATATGACATCTCTCTTATTGACTGCTTTGCTCAATAACTGAGATTCCAGTCCCAATTGTGGTTGTAAATTGAGGACTATCTGTACTTCTACTTCACAATAAATATATATGGTATTTGACCTTTGCCATCCTTTCTTAATAACTCCATGAGTGTTAACCTTCACTATCCATGGAGCTTATTTATATTTATATACACACACAAAGACACACACACTATGATTTCTTCTACAGTATCTATGAGTGTGCATATGTTTATATGTGTAAATGTATGCATGCATGCACCTCCTGGACCTTTTTTTAAAAATCTCAGATCCTCCTGGAGTGCAATGTAATTTTTACTAAATTTTTGCACATATTATTTTGACTAAATTTAAGGTTTGACATAACTTGGATGTCTATTGGATAATCCACAAGTCTAGATCCAGTGTTGAACTTAGAAACTTATTTTGATATTGTTATTGGGTCATTCACCCGTTTATATTAAAAACAGCAGAGGAATCTTAAAACTCCATATAAACCCATTTATTCCAGTGAAGTCAAATAAAAAATTGGGGGGGGAGGGGGGAAAAGCCTGTTTCCAAACATATTCAGAAGGTCAGGGGATCCCATCCAATTTTCAGCAATTCTCTTTTTATTGCAGACACCCATACCAAAACCTATACTGTTCAGGAGATTTCCTCATCTCTGTTAAACACATTGTATTTTTAAGAGGATGTAGCACACTATAATAAGGAAGTAAAGGTAACACAGTTTCCTTGACAGGCTACTGAATGAGTCCATATCTGTGTTTTAAAAGGATCTTAAATGGTTTTGTCCCTGTAATCATGAAGTTACGTACTATGATTTTCTATCACTTCTATTCCAGTCATATTAGGAAACATGAAACATTTATTCAACCTCCTCAGCAGAAATCAACGTTAAAGACCATTCAGTTTTATAGAAGCTGTCCACTAGTAACAGTTTTTCTGTTCATAAGAAACTGCCTGTATATCAATAAACTTATTATCATATATAATAATAAATGCTAAATGTACTTGGAAAAGTTACCAAGACTTCCAGTTGCATTTTTTCAATTTACATTTGCTTGTAAAATAAACATCAGAGCATTATACTCACATGCTCTCATGAGTTCATAGACCTTTGGTGGGCAACCTTCAGGTTGTTCCATCCTGTAACCTTTCTCCAACAGATCATAAACTTGAGAAAGGTCAATGCCGGGATAGGGGGACATTCCATAAGTGGCAATCTCCCACAGCAATACTCCAAAAGCTGCAAATTAAGCAAGAATGTTTAAAGCTGCATTGTTTAAACAACACTGATTTTTCAAGGTATATTGAACTTCTTAACTAAAGAAATACTATCCTGAGAATATAAAAATAGCCCAATGTAACTTTATAATCCTGATTTACTTACTGGTGGATAAAAGAACTCTGTACTAAAGGACTTTTTCTCTTACCCCAAACATCTGATTTGATTGAGAATGTGTTATAGGCCAGACTTTCCGGTGCTGTCCATTTGATAGGAAACTTTGCTCCAGCATGAGCTGTATATGTGTCTCCTGTCATCAGTCTGCTTAATCCAAAGTCAGCTACTTTCACCACGTGATTTTCTCCCACCAAACAATTCCGAGCTGCTAGATCCCTATATAAGCAAAAAATACGAGAAAATTAGCACCTCTATTTTATTCATTTATTTGTATCCCATCTTTATTATTTTTAGAAATAAGGCGGTGAACATATCCAACATATCTTCCTCTTTCTATATTCCCCACAAATATCCTGAAAGTGTATGACTGGTCCATACTAGGATGTTAGAGGAGGCATACAAATATTTTAAGACTGGATTCATGGAGATAAACTGGAAATTGTTAAATAATGACTTCTGAGATCCACAATTTTGGAACTGTGAGAATCTACAATAAATACAATATATTTTTTTAATAAAACATTCATTCAGGAATTCTAGGTAAGTAATAGTAATAGCAGATAAAGTAGCAGAGGGCATAGCCCATGGTTGCAGCAGAAAAGTTTGGTTCCCCAAACTCTTCTCTAGATCAAGGAGAGAACCAAGATCACCCACAAGTGGTCCTTACAGAGACTCCTTGTGAGACCATAAAGCAGCAGTCTTTGGTGGGTTTCAGAGATCTGGAAGTCAAAAGAAACTCAGCTTTGCCCAAGCAGCAGTTCGGAGCCTTCAAACAGACATTGAGTTCATACATTTCCTCTTAATCATTTCAGGAAATGCCTTGTTAACTGCTTTTGGGAAACCAAGAAATTTTAGAATGACACATTTCATTTTACGGTATGATTTTCCTTCAATCCCTAGCGAAAGAAATTTTATGTAAGTTTAAGACTTTGAAGATTTTTTTTATTTTGAAATGAACAGTAAAAGAATGAGTGGAATGTTGATTTTGGAACGTTGCAAACGCACCAAGGAATCAGATTAATTAGCATTAAGATTGAGAAGCTAATTATAAAAATCCTTACAAATTGTTTAAAATCCTATTAAAAATATATGAAAATTTTGAGTCTAAATGTAAGAATGTAATAGATAAGCATTGGGCTAGAAACCAGGATATCATGAGTTCTAATCTTGCCTTAGGCATGAAATCAGTTGGGTAACCTTGGGCTAGACAGTCCCAGGAGGGAAGCAATGGGAAACCACTTCTGAAAGCTTGCCAAGAAAATTACAAGTCAACATTGACTCAAAGGCACAAAAACAAATAAACCAATCCTAATTGGCTATGCAGGCAGGAAATTTGAATTTCCAACTAAAGTTGGAGCTTGTTTGATAATGCAATTAGGCATATCAGCAGGTTCCATACATAATTTCAACCAGATCAGAGAACCACAATTTGGATGATTTTACCTCTGAGCAGTTTTATCTTCTAGAATGTACTAGGAATACTTGATATTAATGGGAACACACAATGCAGATCTACAGATTATGGGGATGGCAAAATAAGCTATTGCTTTTGCTCTAAAAATGGGAAAGACTACATCTATTGTTCCTACTCATGAACAAGATGATTCGTTTCGCCAGCATCTTTAGAAAAATCTTGAGTATAGGATCTATTCTTTCCTGTTGCAAATACTGCCAGCTTCCACACATTCAATGAACTCTTTATAAACTATCGTGATGGAAAGGAGACGCTGGCATCTCCAGCCAGTTTTTAATTTATGTAGCTTTTTATTGAAGCACCCTAAATCACCCTTGGCAATTCCTGAAGTTCTTGTCAAGATGTTTTCTATGCACACAAGCATTTCAGTGTTTACTGGCAATATGGTTCTGTAATGGAAAAAGCACAAACTCACAAGAATAACTCAAATAAGTACCATATTTATTGACAGACATTCCTAGCAAAATAATATTCATCAGGTCAGAAAGAGTTAACAATGAGTAAAGAACAACAACAAGGAGAGAAGAAATCCCCACAGAAAGTATAAATAAAAATAAGACAATAAAACTGAATCCTAAAAGAATTAGGATACACAAGAGGATTTTCTTTTTATGCAACACACAATTTAATATTTGAATTTGCTATCAAGAGATGGTGCTGGCTACCAGCTTGACTTGCTTCAAAAAAGAACTGGACCAATTTATGAAAATCATGGGATCAATGGTTATTAGGCTTGACATTAGTGTGACTGCCTGCCTTTGAAGGACATCTGTGGGGAAACTAGTAGGCTTCATTGTGCAATCAACTGACCACTGTGAGAACAGACTGCTAGACTAGGTGAGCCAGAGATCTGATCCAGCAAGGCACTATTTATGTACTTATTCCTTGAATACATACCACCTTTGTAAGTGTTGAATGTTTTCCCTTCAGGATCTTGCCTCTATTTATGTCCTTTCTGACTGTTCTTTAAAAAGTCTATTCTTATGTTCCATCTTTCATGATCCTTAAATATAGCATTGGTTGGGCTTTTGATTTGCTTAACCATAAAGCTGTTCCTGTAAATGTTGTCCTGTTTGCCTGGAACCAAAACTGGGTGCTGTTGTTGTAGGAAAACCTGTATGCATCTGATGGGAATGTAAATGCTAGCCTATGTTAAGCCTATGGATATCTACAGGTCACTTGGTATAATGACTGCCAGATCACCATTTGATCAATCTATATAGGTTTAACTCTGCTGTCCAATCTCTGTTTTTCTTGGAAACAATTAATAAAAATCAAGAAGGCTCCTAAGAACAGTTTTTAAAATGGTATCATGACCATAATTTGTCCATAACCTTGGTCGCAACCCAATTGGTCGTGACCCGAACCTAATTTTGGAAATTTGGCACTTACAAAAAAAAATGGCATGGAAGGGGAAATCAACCGCCGGGGGGGGGGGGGGGGGGGGGGGATTGTGAATTTTTTGGTCAGAACCTGATTTGGTCATAGTCAGAAGCGTTCATGACTAGAGGTTCTACTGTACTTGCTTTATACCATTAATGTTTATTAAATGCTTGATGCACTGGGGAGGACAGATATCTAACTCAGTTTCTCAGAAGTTATAATGTTGTTCTAGACACATGTCTGCTAGTTGAGTTGGCTTTCTAGATACGACAGAATTTCTTGAAGTAGTCTTCCAAACAGATCTTTTTTGTGTCATATTGAAGGTCATTTGATCTTGTTGAGACTGGAAGAGTATGTTTCAGTTTTTGCCCAGCACAGGATCAGTAGGAATGTTAATGCTTGTTCTCTGAATGAAAAGCAAGTTTCTGTTGCAAATGTTGGACCATTTATCTGTCTCATGTTATTTTAAAGAATTATGGGCAAGATCTTTTCCTTCCTCAAAAATATAGGGAATACGGGGATTTGCCAAATCGGGTTTCTTCCTGCAAGATTTTGGAAGCAAGGATAGCTTTGGACAGATGGTCCACCTCCCAGATTTAAGTAATCATCCCAATGAATTGTCCTGCCCTACATTTTGGCTGTTGCAACCTGGAGGTCATACATAGAAGATAAGCCATGAATTCAGAAACACTTGCCAGCTTATTCAGGCCCTTTCTCAAGTGCTTTATATCTGCTGGGAAATCTTGTAGCAAAAATCAGCCCCACAGTGTCAATGAACCATCACTACTTTATTATGGCTGTTGATGGGGTGTTTGCTATTTTTAAAATCAGTTCTAGTGACTGGTGCCATCAGGAGAAGAAGGCAAAGCCTAAAAAATAAAAAGGGGGTCTTCTTCACTAGAGAATAGAAAGGAAGTTTCTTTTCACAATCATATAATTTTAATCTGAGGTCAAATTAATATTTTCCTGTTCCTATTCTGATACTCAAGAATCTTCTCATTGTCAGTGGAACTAGTTCTATATAAATGCACTCCTGTAGGGAATGGTGTATGGAAAGCATATGGCTCTCCTAGGTCTCTGGTGCAGCTCCTACAATGTCTCCCAAATTTACTTCTGAACTGCTAATGTATTACAAGAGAAAAAATATTAAATATGAGGTCACTGCATGAGTTGTATTTAATTCCATTTAAAATGAATTCCATTTAAAACACACTAAGATTTTATTCTGATTCTCATTTGTTTGGCGGATGAATCTTATTACATTTAGGTCACAACAGATTCTGAATCCCTACGCTAATTAAGAACTTTTTTTAGCTTCTAGTATTCCTAACTTAATAACATTAAGGCACCATATTGAAATTGTTTGCTTTTTAATATTTCAAATTTATGCCAAAACCTTGCACCTAAATTTCCATTTCACATGGATGTTTGGATTTTAATAATATACTAAGTATAGCAATACATCCTTTTGAGTGATGTTTTCTTCTTTGAAATTGAAGCTCAGAGCTAGTAAATGTACAGTATGTGTTTAATTCTGCCTAAAATACTTTTTATCCAAAATTCATATTCTTGCCTATATCAACAGAATAGCAATTCTGACAATAGAAAATCTAGCCCAATTCTGATGACAGAATACTCTAGCCCAACAACATATTGTATCCATGATGGAAGTAATTCAGAATATAAAATGTAATCTCTAAAGATTCATAAAACACTTATACAGTCAAGATAGGGGGCGTGATGGCTCAGTGGTTAAATTACAACTGAGCTTGTCAGTTGGAAAGTTGACAGCCTGGGTTCAAGACCCAAGCACTGCACAATGGGGGGATATCCCATTCTTGCCCCAGCTCTTGACCGCAGTTCAAATGCATTGAAATGCGAGTAGATAGGTACCACTTCGGTGGGAAGATCCTGTGAACCTCAGCATATAATCATGTTGGCCACATGATCATGGAAACATCTTTGGACAATACTGGCTCCCTCAGCTAAGAAACAGAGATGAGCACTGCTCCCCTAGAGTCAGAAATGACTGGACAGGGAAAACCTTTACCTTTACCTTACAGTCAAGATGAGACATATTTGGGGGCAAAACATATACATAGGTTTCTGAGCTTTCAAATATATAATACATTACGTTACCGTGGGAAAGAAACTTGCTATTTGTCCTCAAATTTAAAACAATTATAAAACTAGGGCAAGATCCCTGAGATTTCCTTCAATTCAAATTAGCTTGGAATAAGTCTGATCAATCAAATCCTATTATACCTTCACCCTCAAGATAATGCACTGCAATTTACAGATGTGTTCTTATATTCCTCCTACATTCCTGCTTTACTGAATGTCAAGGTTTTCTGCTGACCTGTGAATAAAATTCTTCTTCTCCAAGTACTCCATGGCAGAAGATATTTGGGTGGCCATATACAGCAAGACAACAGCAGTCACCTCTTCCCGATTGCACTCTCGTAGGTAGTCCAGCAGGTTCCCATAGGGCATATATTCAGTTACTATATAAAAAGGGGGTTCTAGGGTGCATACACCTGAAGAAACATAGAAGAGTTGGTAAATCCTTATGTACCTACAATTTTGCAATAAAATCTAATCAGTAATTGTCAAAACTGGTAGCACTGCAATTATGCCAAAAAGGAGGATAGAGAGAAAGGTCAGCAAGATGTGGTGGCGGGGGGAAGAGAATCATAAATGAAGCAGGCCCAAATCTTTATCATATGACTGTGGGGAATTGGTCATAATTTTGAGGACCAGTCATAAGTCCATTTTCAACGCCATTGTAACTTTGAACAGTTGCTGAACAAATGAATGCTAAGTAAAAACTACCTGTAATTATATATGGTCCTCGGTTTAATTTCAAATAAACTACTTCAAGAGTTCATTTTCTATTTCTGGTGACAGGAATCTCTCATCCATAACTTTCTACTTAGATATTAGAAACAAAAGAAAACAAAAAAACAGCAAGACAGATATATAGAAAAATCTGTTTGCCATCAAAATTAAGCAACAAACCATTCTGCTTTATTTTAATGATAAATTTGTTAGCAAAAAGACATCCACATCAAAGCCTCTAATGTGGATAACAGGTGGCGCAGCTCTGATACACATGAAGCAGTGGCAATTGTTGTTTTTCCATTAGCAAGATGATTCTATAATCTGGAGGCCATAATAATATTTCTAGTTCTTATGGCTATGAAGAAAAGTGGGAATATATATTGCAATAAAAGAGATTATTTATTGAGAACAAACAGACAAAAGATTACACTAAATTTTGGGCTGGGAATGCGGGTTACAATTGGTTGAAGCTTGGAGGTTTTGTTTGCTTTAACCATGGTTCTGAATCTACTTTAAAAAAACATTCCTTTTAGGCATTTGCAGACTAAGAGATGAATTTCAAGCTTGAAAAATAACAAGGGGGCCTTAACTGCCAATTCCACCTCTGAACTGCTTTAAACACATTTGCACAGGTTCATAAATTGAGGGAAAACCAACAAATACAGATTAATTAATTCCTTCCTTCCTTCCTTCCTTCCTTCCTTCCTTCCCATAAAACATAGGAACCAAAAACTGCAAAGATTGCAGTGGGATGTCGTTTACTTTAAACAGATGTAGTCTTTTCTAATAGTATATCAATCAAGCGTGTGGAAAGCTGGAGAGAAAACTCTCGTGCCTAATGAGCAAGATCAGCGAACACAATTTCATCAGAGGAAAGCTTTCCATATTTAGAGTTTTGTTCAAACTGGTCCAAAGCAAGTAAAATTTAAATACTATGCCTCAACTGTTTGATGTGTGCAGTTGGAATGCAACAAATATATATTTAAATAAAAAGAGAAGTGTGATCAGTTTTGTACACTCACCTAATAACTGTACTAGATTTGGATGCTTGATTTCCTTCATGACAGAAGCTTCTTTCAAGAACTCTTCTACCTCCATAGTATCTTCCTGGAAGTTTGATAAGACATGCCTCCTCTTAATAACAGCAATTAATTTACACAGATATTTGGGAGCAGATGCCTTATTACAAGGAGGGCAAATGAGAGACCAAGGTACATATCCAATTTCCCAGCTCTTTTTTTCCTGGTTGCCAACTCAACCATAATAACAGGAAAGTAGGAGCATACAATGGAAAGATCATGTTCAGGAGATCAACACTTCTGCAATCGTGACTTTCTGAATGTTCTAAATCCAAAAATGTCTATCTACTGGTTGCACTGTATTTCCAGAAGTGACCAGCTGGTATTCTTGGTTATCTGCTCCCAAAATAGGTATTCACAGATACATCATTTCTTAATTTACATTAAATATTTCAGAAAGTAATACTTTAGTTACAAATATCTGAGCTTTTCCAAATGGATTGATAGTACCGTATTTTCCGGCGTATAAGACGACTGGGCGTATAAGACAACCCCCAACTTTTCCTGTTAAA
The DNA here is from genome assembly GCA_022577455.1 of Arizona elegans. Classification (NCBI taxonomy): domain Eukaryota; kingdom Metazoa; phylum Chordata; class Lepidosauria; order Squamata; family Colubridae; genus Arizona; species Arizona elegans. The sequence goes on along the minus strand of JAKOOJ010000002.1, from coordinate 101,925,630 downwards.
ATATAGGGTTTTGGGCTATACTCGCCGTATAAGACTACCCCTCTTCCCACGCACACCAAATAAAAATTAAAAAACATCAACTGGCTCACCCACAATGTAAAAGCACCTGTGCTGGACCCAAAATGGCCCCTGCAACAAGCAGGAACCTCACACAGCCACAAAAAGGCCAAAAAAAAACCTTTCACACTTCATACACACACAACACAACACAACTGGCTCACCCATAATGTAAAAGCAGCTGTGCTAGACCCAAAATGGCCCCTGCAACAAGCAGGAACCTCACACAGCCACAAAAAGCCCCAAAACCCAACTTTCACACTTTACACACACAAAATTCCACATACAGCTTTGTGAGATTTTGTGTTTGTATAGTTAGAGTGAAACACTACAGAAACACACTAAATCTCAGAAAGCTGCACAAATATTATTTTATTTTATTTTTATTTTTATATGAAAGCTAAATTTAAAACTTCCTAAACTTTAAATGGCTAGGTCTAAAAAAGAACAACTAAAAAAACCCCAATTAACTATTTTTTTAAAGCTCCCAAAGGGGAAAAATCTTACCCAATAGAACAGGGGTCTCCAACCTTGGCAACTTTAAGACTTGTAGACTTCAACTCCCAGAATTCCTCAGCCAGCTTTGCTTTGCTGGCTGAGGAATTCTGGGAGTTGAAGTCCACAACTCCCTGCCTGCTTGATTGCAGGCAGGGAGTTGCTTGCTGATGGAATGGATCGCAGGCAAGCGAAGCAAGGCAAGCGTTGCAACTAGCAGCTAAGGTAAGCAAGCTGGAGGGGGAAAACTTTTTTTCTTTTACATGGCTCTGGCGATCCAAGCTGAGTTGATTAGCTTTTTTCCTTTTACATGGCTCTGGCGATCCCAGCTGAGTTGCCTGATTAGCAGGCACCTCAGCTAGGATGGTCAGAGCTTGGCTTGTCAGAGGCTTTCGGGCTAGTTACAGGAGAACGACCCCCGGTGTATAAGACAACCCCCAACTTTTGAGAAGATTTTCATGTGTTAAAAAGTCGTCTAATACGCCGGAAAATACAGTACCTCAAGCAAATGATGGAACATCTTTTCACTTGAAAGTACATTTTTTGGAAGGTTAATCTCTGCAGGAAAGGTTTTTTACATATATATACTCTGAATTAGCCTGTGAGCCGTAGCAAGATAGAAACGAAGCACTGTAGCAAAACTGAGATGCAGGATCCATGTTACTGATAGCATGTGTTGTATATATGTATATGCACAGTGGCTGTCCTAACCAAGAATTTGAAATTTCCATCTTACAGAAAGAAGGAAAATGTCAGCCAGTTTTAATAGGCAATTTCCATTTCCTAAATGTACGGAGGGAGAGCGTCTCTATTTGTACAGGTAGTCCTCAACTTAAGACTATAACGGAGTCTGGAACTTCCATTATTAAGCAATGTGGTCGTTAAGTGAATTGTGCCCAATTTTATGATGTATTTACCATGGTTGTTAAGCAAATCTGGCTTCTCCCATTGACTTTGCCTGTCGGAAATTGGCCGCTGAGATGCTGTAATCATCACAAATGCATGTTGATTGCCAAGCCTCTGAATCACAATCACGTGATCACAGGGATGTTATGATAAATGCAACGACTGGTTGAAAGTCACTTTTTTCAGCACTATTGTAACTTCAGACAATCTCTTCATGAATGATTTTAAGCTCAGGACTACCATTAAAAATCTGCCAATACTAAACAGCCCAAGTTCGCAAGGTTTGTGCTTTTGTAGTCACAAACCCCTGATATTCATGACATCAGCAGACAGACAAGTATTCTAGGCCTAGCAGTGTACACTTCAGATGCATTTCAATAACACCACAATGCTCTCATGACTGCAGTCATACCTTGAGTGTTTTCACTGCAACTGTAAGGTTATATTTCTTCCATACCCCAACATACACTTCACCATATTGTCCTCCCCCAAGTTTGTGCTTCATGGTGATATCTGTTCTTTCCATCTCCCATTTGTCATGGATGGGTGACACTCCATAGACTGTGGGCTTATTGCACTTGGGTGCTGGGTAGTGCAAAGTTGTTACGAGGCCATCAGCTACTGTTGAGTGATGGTGAACTAGTTCTGCCAATGTGTTAAAGCGACTTTCAGCTGTTACATATACCTGTTAAAGAGGAAATGAAGACCTTATATAAACTGGTCAATGTGCGGCATGAAAACGTAAGCAAGTGAGAAAAAAAATACTCTCCAAATAATTATCCTGAAACAAAATAAACAAAAGTTTATCAAAACAAAACAAAGCCTTATGAAATATTCTGAGTATTAAGAGATAGCCTTTATTTTTGAGCACAGAAAACAGAGGACGCAAAGACAAAAATGAAAATTTGTGATTAGAAGTGGAGAAAGAAAAGATTATAAAGGCCCTTGGGAATCTTTTGATTTTTGTCAGCAGCGAACCTATCATCTTCTTTCCTGTAAAAGAGGGCTACATGTAGAAATATAGACAAGAGTGATTTCTGGGGAAGATGGTGGACTGAAAAAAATGGAGCCAACATTTGCAGCCATGAATAGGAGCTGATGAGTAGATTGGCTCCTACAATCCTCTCTGGATAAAGAGTGAGTACAAGATCAAAACAAGTTGTTCTCCTTGTGAATGATTTTCATAAGGAAACTGCAAGATAGGGGTCTCTGAAAGGGGTATGTGTGAGTTTTATATTTGTTAAGAGAAGATGAAGAGATTATGATGAGGTAGGAAGCTGCTTTATTGGACTTCTTTTTCCTTTTCTTTTTTGCACTTTTTTCTTATTTTAGTCTGTACTAGCTAGATACCTGTGTTTCGCTACGAAACTATGTGATTGGGCTAGATAAATCGACATTTAAAGCTTGAAAATTAATGAGTAGTTACGATTGGCCTCTTCTCTCCCCTTCTCTCCTTCAGCCTTGCCCCACGGAACCCTATCCTATCCTATCCCCCTTCTCTCCCTCAGGCTTGCTCCACGGAAACCTCCCTGTCCTATCCCCTTCTCTCCCTCAGACTTGCCCCACAGAAGCCTCCCCTCCCCTATTCCTTGGTTGCTCCTGTGCAAGTAAAACTCCTCGCCTCTGCTTGTGTTTTTGCATTTGGAACAGATTTCTTTTCAGGTAGGGAGGGGGAGTAGAACTCCTTAGCATCAGAGTGTGTTAATCATAATATAGGAAATACTAATGCTCTGATGGTCATTTCAAAAAATCCTTTCTTAGTGAGCACATAGAAGCCAAGAGGAACATACGTGGCAAATCTGTAGGCTTTACGGTTCTGGAGATTTGTGATTACGGTGTGAGTGTTTTTTGCTTTTATATATATAGATTATTTTTTACTGCATCTAAAACTTAATAAAATTATTACAAAAAAATAGAAATAAGTATTTCTCTCTTAAAATCTCTTTTTTTTCTCTTTTTGGGAATGCATGTATACCTTAATACTTCAATATTACAATCTAATTCTTGAGTGGAAAGCTTCCAACCATTTGGCTTAATTCAAGTTTCCCAATCCAGTCCATGGAATATTTCTGACATATAGCATTTCAATCGCAATTCAGATAGTTTTTGACTTCTATCTACAATTGGGATTGGACTTTCTGCTTATAAGCAATGTGATTGTTAGAAGAAACATGTGACTGCATTACTTAGTGACAGCAATTCTAGTACTCCAAGTTGAGGTTGTTCGGCTAGGACAGCACCATTGTTAAATAAGTGCCTCACACTTCTGCTATCCTGTGTTTCAACCACCTCCCCTGCATCTATCTCCCCCATCTCTGCCCTTTTGACTGCCCTGAACTCTGTTACCTACTCCTGCTGGCCTCTGACCTTTGCCAACTGGCAGCTGACATTTGCCATCTTCTTCCTCCTGGTACATCTCCACCCCAGACTACCCCAATGATGCCCTTGATGTAATGTCTCGCTGCCTGGAGGCCGTGCAGGTGTGGATGGGGAGAAATAGGCTCAGACTCAACCCTGCCAAGACCGAGTGGCTGTGGCTCCCGGCCTCCCAATATAGTCAGCTGGTGCCATCGCTGACTATTGGGGGTTGAATCTTTGCCCCCCACAGAGAGGGGTCGTAATCTGTGTGTCCTCCTGGACGCACGGCTGTCTTTAAAAGAGCATATGACGGCCGTGGCCAGGGGGGGCTTTTTATCAGGTTCGCCTGATTCGCCAGTTGCGGCTCTTTCTGGACCGGGACGCCTTGCGCATGGTCACTCATGCCCTGGTCACCTCCCGGCTGGACTATTGTAATGCTCTCTACATGGGGCTCCCCTTGAAGAGCACTCGGAGGCTCCAACTGATCCAGAATGCGGCCGCGCGGGTGGATATGGGTGCGACTCATTGTGCTCATGTGACACCTCTTCTGCGCAAGCTGCACTGGCTCCCAGTGGTCTTCCGGGTGCGATTCAAGGTGTTGGTCACCACCTTTAAAGCGCTCCATGGCTTAGGACCCGGGTACCTTCGAGACCGACTTCTGCCACCAGTAGCCTCCCACCGACCAGTCCGCTCCCACAGAGAGGGGCTCCTCAGGGTACCATCGGCCAAGGTATGTCGACTGGCGACACCCAGGGGGAGGGCCTTCTCTGTGGGAGCTCCTGCCCTGTGGAATGAACTGCCCCCGGAATTGCGCAAGATCTCCGACCTCCATGTATTTCGCTGTGCCCTCAAGACCCTACTGTTCCGCCAAAACGGGCTATCAATGTAAATGATTTTAAATTGGGTGTTTTAAATTTTTGGGTTTTAATTTGGGCTGAAATTATTTAATAATTTTAATTATTTTTTAATTGATGTCTATATATTTTTGTGTTTTAATAGGCTGTACACCGCCCTGAGTCCTTTGGGAGAAGGGCGGTATAGAAATATTATTATTATTATTATTATTATTATTATTATTATTATTTAATCTTTAGTGAGATTCACAGCCTTTGAGGCTGGTTAATAGCTCAGCAGCTCGAATCCTAACCAAGGACCTAGGAACTGTTAAGGTATCGTCGGAGGATGTAAGCTGTTCCGAGTAAGGTGGTTTTTTGTAGAGTCAAAATGTTCAAGTCCGGCAAATTTAGAATTTCTAAATAGCGGGGTAGCCCTTTGGGTATTGCTCCAAGGGCTCCAATTACAATCGGGACAACACACGATTTCTTTTTCCACAGTCGCTCAACTTCAATTTGCAAATCCCGGTACTTTGTGATTTTTTCTTGCTGCTTATCTTCAATCCGTGCATCACCAGGTATTGCAATGTCAATAAACCATACTTTTTTCTTTTCAACTACTGTTATGTCAGGTGTGTTGTGGACCAAGTGCCTGTCAGTCTGAATCCTAAAGTCCCACAAGAACTTGAGTTTCTCATTCTCTAAAACTTTCTCAACCTGATGTTCCCAGTGGGTTTTGCTGTACTCAAATCCAAACTTCTGGCACAATTTCCAGTGAATGATCTTAGCAACACGGTCATGGCGTTGTAGGTAGTCAGTTTGTGAAATTTTGCTGCACCCACTGATCAGGTGGTCGACTGTCTCCTCTTTCTCATTGCAGAGGTGGCATTTGCTGTTGGTGGTAACATGTTGAATTTTTGCCTTCATGCAGTTTGTGGCTAGGGCTTGTTCTTGAGCTGCCAAAATAAAGCTTTCTGTTTCTTTTTTCAGTACTCCTGATCTTAACCAGTTCCAAGTTAGTTTCTGGTCAGCTTTGCCTTCAATACTTTTCAAGTATTGGCCATGCAGAGCTTTGTGTTTCCAATTTTCAGCTCGCTGCTCAATTACTTCTTTCTTATATTCTGCTTTTGTTTTAGTTGTCTTTAAAAGGCCTCCTTTATTTACTTCCTTAATCATTGGTTCTTCACTTTTCTGGATGTAATCATTCAAGCTACATTTTTCTTCTTCCACAGTCTGCTTTACTTGTAGGAGTCCTCGACCACCCTCTGCTCTTGGTAAATATAATCGGTCAACATCACTTTTAGGGTGCAAGGCATGATTCATTGTCATAAGCTTCCTTGTTTTTCTGTCCAAATTGTCTAACTCCATCTGGGTCCAGTCAATTATTCCTGCAGAGTATCTAATCACAGGTATAGCCCAGGTATTTATGGCTTTTATGATGTTTCCTCCACTCAATTTGGACATTAATATCTTACGAATTCGCCGAATGTATTTGGCTGAAGTTAATTCCTTGACTTTATTATGCATTAAGTCAGAGGCTTCTAAAATCCCCAAGTACTTGTAGCCTTCTTCTGATATTACTGCCTTTATCATTTCTTCATTCTCTAGTTCTATTCCATCCTCTTCTATGATTTTGCCTGCTTTGGTTGCTATTATTGCACATTTGTCAATTCCAAACTGCATACCAATGTCTTGGCTGAATTCTTTTGTGTTTTCAATTAATAAATTCAGTTCAGCTTTTGTTTTACCAAACAGCTTCAAATCATCCACATACATCAAGTGCGAGATTTTCAGTCCTTTCTTTGCAAGTTCGTATCCACAGTTCATTTTCTTCAAAATGATTGTCAGTGGTAGCATTGAGAGTATAAAAAGTAGGGGTGAAAGGGAATCGCCCTGGAAAATGCCTCGTTTAATTTCAACTTCACCCAGTTCTTCTTCATTAGCCATAAATTTCGTTTTCCAGAGGTTCATTGAAGATTCCATGAATTTTTGTATGTTGCTGCTGATGCCTAAGATTTCCAGGCATTTCTTGATCCAGCTATGGGGAACTGAATCAAACGCTTTCTTATAGTCTATCCAAGCCATGAACAGGTTGGTTCATCTTTTTTTTTTTTTTGAGTTCTTTAGGATTAGCTTGTCGATCAGCAATTGATCCTTTGTTCCTTTTGAGCTTTTGCAGCATCCTTTCTGTTCTACAGAAAGCAAGTTATTTCTTTCCAGGTATCCATAGATTTGGTTTGCAATGATACCAGTAAGAAGCTTGTATGTTGTTGGCAAACAGGTGATTGGCCTATAGTTTCCAGGGTCCTTTCCTTTTTCTTTATCTTTTTGGATCAAAAATGTCCTTCCAGTTGTCATCCCATTCATCATTTTCAGGTGTTTTTAGGATCTGGTTCATCTGGGTTGCCAATCTTTTGTGCAGACTTGTAAGTGCCTTTAACCAGAAGCCATGCAGCTCATCCGGTCCAGGTACACTCCAGTTCTTCACTTTTCTTGACTGTCTTTGCACCATTGCTTTTGTTATTTTCACGTCTTCCATTTTATGCACTTTAATAGAGTCCTCAACCTGTTTGATCCATTTTGCATTTCTGTTGTGCTTCTTGTTGTTTTCCCACAAATTCTTCCAGAATTTCAGAGCTTTCTCTTTATCAGGCTTTTCATTTGTTGTTACCCCGTTTCCATTTTCTAAACTCTTATAAAACTGGTGCTGATTTGCTCTGAACTGTGAGTTTTCCTTGAACTGAGTTACTCGGTTTTCATACCTTTTAATCTTTTCAGCGATGGCAACCACCCTCTGCTTCAGCTCTTCAATTACTACCGCAATCTCCTTATTCCTCAGATCGTATCTTGCTTCCAGGCTGCTTTTGACCTGCTTGTTCTTTAGCTGATCTTGCCTTAGGTTCTTCAAGTTGCTCAAATCTCCACGTACTTTTTTGATCTTCAATTCTAACCGAATTTTCCACTTAGGCTTCCCCTTCTTGCCTCTTTGGTTCTTCTGTATTTTCAACCCCAGTTCTTTGGTGGTTATGATGGCTGCTGCATACATCAGTTGGTTTGTTTCAGCTAATGTAGTGGTTCGAATAGTTTGCACAGCCTCATTGACCTTTTTTAGTACATTTCTCAATTCTTTCAGGTTCACTTGGTTCAGCTTTGGCAAACGTGTTCTTTCAGCATCTTCCATTTGGTGCTTTATTTTTCCAGCTAATTGAGCACTATCTGCTGGTGTTTGTTCTTTAGTGCTTCCTTGTTCTTTATATTATTATTATTATTATTATTATTATTATTATTATTATTATTATTTAATCTTTAGTGAGATTCACAGCCTTTGAGGCTGGTTAATAGCTCAGCAGCTCGAGACCTAACCAAGGACCTAGGAACTGGTTTTTGCTGTACTCAAATCCAAACTTCTGGCACAATTTCCAGTGAATGATCTTAGCAACACGGTCATGGCGTTGTAGGTAGTCAGTTTGTGAAATTTTGCTGCACCCACTGATCAGGTGGTTGACTGTCTCATTTTTCTCATTGCAGAGGCGGCATTTGCTGTTGGTGGTAACATGTTGAACTTTTGCCTTCATGCAGTTTGTGGCTAGGGCTTGTTCTTGAGCTGCCAAAATAAAGCTTTCTGTTTCTTTTTTCAATACTCTTGATCTTAACCAGTTCCAAGTTAGTTTCTGGTCAGCTTTGCCTTCAATACTTTTCAAGTATTGGCCATGCTATTGTTGTTGTTGTTGTTGTTGTTGTTGTTGTTGTTGTTGTTGTTATTATTATTATTATTATTATTATTATTATTATTATTATTATTCCAAGGTCCAGGTGCTGGGAGAGTATGCAGCCCTGGGGTATGCATGATAAATATGGCAGAGTGGTGAAGACTTGTATGCTGAAGGGCGCTTGCCAGGCCCAGCTAGAGAAGAGGCACTTGACCAGCAAGACATGATGCTGTCTCCTGACAAGGAAGCTGGTGCCACCTTTCCAGTGAAGGTAGAGGCCGTGTGGGAGATGTTGATTAGGGTAGTAGCAGAGGTGGAGGAAATAGTGGGATGTAAGCTTCCTGCAGATGCAGTATACACTCTGCAGCTTGTGCTGGAAGATCTTCTGGGAAAACTAGCCTGCAGGCTTCAGAGAAGGATAGAGAAAAGCCCCGCATGGGCAAAGCCTACCTGCAAGCTCTCTACTCACTCCTGGCCCAGCCTTCCTCAAGCAAAGCCTCGCAAAGGGCCAGTAGCTTCCAATATGCTGAAACCAGCAGGCCAGTTCTCAAGGAGTGCTTTTGGTACACACCCTGCAGCTCATGTTGCTGGCCATTCATGAGATTTGCAGGAGGAAGGCTTGGCTGAGACCAAGAAAAGGATTTGTGAGTTGGGCTTGCCTCCATCCCTCGCTGAAGTCTGCAGACTAGTTTTCCAGAAACACTTTCAACACAAGTTGCAGAGTGTATGCTGTGCCTCTGGAAGTTCTACATCCCTGATTCCTCCAGTTGTACTGCCATCACAAACAGCCCCTTCCTCACAGTCTCCACTGTTGCGCAGGAAACTGATGCCTGCTTTCCTGTCTTTCCTGGTGACATAAAGCATCATACCACACTGTCCTGCTACTTCCTCTTTGGCCAGACCTGGTTAGCTTCCTTTGACAGATGAAGCTCTGCTACCCTACTGCACTCACCACTTGCCTCCCAGGACTGTACATTTTCCCACAGCCTGGATCCAGGAAGAAGACAGTGAAAGTCAGGTGGCCAACATCCAAATTTTGATCAGGTGACCATGGAGGTGCTATAATGGCTGCAAGTCATAAGTCCATATTTTTCCAGTACTACTGTAACTTTGGACCGCTTGAATGAATGGTTGTAAATTGAGAACTACCTGTACTGTCATCTTAGACTTTGCTTCTTCTGTATTTTCTGCTTCTGAGGTTTGCTCCATGTACTTTGGCCTCCCCATGATCAAGTAGTTTGTCCAGAAAGCAACTGGGGGATCATTATTATTTTCTGGAATAACATGTGACTACTTGATCTTGCTTCCTTTTGGTTATTTTCAACTTGATTATTAGAGCAATATTAGTCCCTCTTCACAATATGCCTAGCAACTGACCCTGCCTACTATCTCCAAGGGATTTATCTAAAGAATTAGGACTAACAACTTTTATTTTTCAAGAAATGAACCCACTATAAATAAGAATTTCTATGCTTTCTATTGTTCACCCAGAATGATCGGAGTATACATAACTTTTCAAACAATATTTCAGCCAGGGGTCATGTTCATGGCAATGGAAGAAAAATCTTTTGCACTCAGTCTCCAACAAGCAAAGTGAAATACCCATGTGTGGATTGTCAGAGCAGTGATTCAGGAAAAAGATTAACAGAACCAACCTACACTGCTGTAAACCTGTCACATCAAAGTTAACTGAATTACTACAAGAGTAATTTTCTCATAGCTCAGTATCTGAATATATCTCAACTCATTAGTTATATAGATTTAACTTAATAGTTTGTCTCCCAAGATGAGTTTTTTCAATTTCTGCAAAATAATGCAGAGGGGAATGATGCTGCTAATGAAGAGAATAGAAAACAGAACCTATTATTTCAGTGCTTTCTTGATGTTTGATCAGTGGCTAATCAACTTGCTCATGCAACACAAAATCAGAAGAACATCCCTTTCTAGGAAGGCACTTATTCTTCTAAAGGTAGATGGAATTACAGAATAGGAAGCATTTGCTTAAGAACTTGTATATTTAAGATTTCTTTGGCCCAAATGTTATATACATATAGATATATTGTACTTATACAAAAAGTCTCTCAGAACAGATTTACCTTGCCATCTGTGGTGGTATTGATCCTGTAGTGGTAAACACGTCCCTCGTACCTGAGCGAGATTGACAGCTGTCCTGGACTGCTCTCACTTTCTCGAACAAGGAAGCTGCCATTAATGAGGCTGCTCAACAGATATTCAGCTGCACTGCGTGATACTGGTCCATGATACCAGGAATGTTTCTCCAGGCTGTTTACTGGAGTGATGTAGTTACTTGGCACCCATCCTTGTCCATTCTTGGAGCGTACTTCACTCCATTCACCATTCTGATTGTAACCCAATACACGTAGCTTCTCACCTAAGGCAAAGAGAAGACTCCAAATAGATAAAATGGGATTTATTTTAAAGTTGAACCTTGTCCTAACCATAGGACATAGTCTTGTTCACACAAACAAGAACATCATGAAGTAATAACACCTAGAAATTAAACACAGAGAGTATATCTTTGTGTCCCATGTTAATGTCCTGAGATGTCTCTCACAAAACAGATAGAACAGGCAATTTATTTGTATTACTCCATAAATGACAGCTTTATAGTTTTCTGTTCTATAATTTTCACCATGACACATCACCATATTGCACAACATGTTTCCTTAATATTCATCATGGATAATCTTATTCAATAAGCATTGACCTGGTACACTAGTAATACTATTTCCAATGTGTTTAATTTAGCACAATATATGAACCTGCTTATAATGACTTAGTACTGCATGAACCAGGCCACAGTGAGTTGTTCATCAAAACACAGATTAAAATATTCTTGCGTTAACATGTGTGAACTACACCATTATGTACATCTGATATTAGGCTTATAAAAGTGTGAAACATTTAAAAAGTATAGGAATGAGAAAGCATCATAATTACGAGCAGTAGAAATTGGACAGCAGAATAGCAGACTTGGAAATATGAAAATCATATGCTTGAATATCAAAGGAGACTGAATTCTGTAAATCAGAAGAATTTTTCAGTTCCAGTACACACCAGAAGTATTGAGGATCTCAAATTTATTAGGACTGAGACAGATACTAGTGTGAATTATTATAATCAGACCAAACCAAGTAAAAACCCAAGGTTATAGAAAATTAACTGAATGAAATGAAGACAGATTGTTGGGTGCCAAGGTATCGACAATGCAGGATACCAAAGTGAATGTTTGCAGATCTTTAGATACAAGAGAAATAAGATAATATGTCCATTTACAAAATGGTTGTCAAAGGAGACTTGCCTAATCCCAAAATTATCACCAGACAATGAGTATGATCATCTTGAAATACCCATCGCTTATGTCACCCAATTGGTATTCCAATATTTAATAATTTTACAGCATCAAAGATTTTAGGAAAAAGCTCCAACATTTTTTTAAAAATCTTCCTCCGAGAAGTATGTAAAGATAACCTGGGGCTTAAATACTATCTTGATAGAGTGTTTACATATCAGGAGTTAGAGACTAGATAACCATTCTGCAAAGTAAAAAAAAAATTTTTTTTAAAGGAGCGGGTAAGCAAGGTAACTGTGATTGATCATAGTGAAAAGGGCATCAAGACTAAGAATATTTACCTGGACAGAATGGGCAAGAGATACCACAAAATCATAGCAGGTCTGTTATCCAATGCAGTCTAGATGGAGAACTGCTGTTATGCCTCATTTCTTGAATCAAAAGTTACTACAGAAAAATCCACAGTGTGCTCTAGTACCAAATTAAATAGTACACTGTCACAGAGAAAATAATTCAATTTCTAATAACATGTATTAAGCAGAGCAATTTACCAACTGGTAGATGCACTGACAATGCAAATATGGAACAATAAGTGTATCTAATGTTATTTCTGTAAGTGTCTTGTGGATTTGAGCAAAAAATTAATAAAGTATAAGCCATGTTTATTGACTATGCAATGAATCTGAAGTCAACTGAAGGCAAACAGGACTACTCTATCACATACATACGTCAAATTCAGGGAGTCCACTTTGAAATTCAAAGTGTTCTATAACCCTGGCACATAATTCTTTTTTGACCAGGACAATCAAATTCAAGGTTTTACATATGATTAATCATTTTGACATTTTAGTAATAGTTGCCTATTTTTGACAAATCACATTATATAATACTATTTTAGATAAAAAAATATTTTCACAGTTTAATGAAATAAAATATTGAGCTTTAAAATTTTAATTTTTAAATCAAATGTAAATAAATTTTGGGCTGATTTCATTTGCCAAGAAAAAGATAAAAATATAAAGGAATATATTTTCCTACATTTAAAGAATTTAAGAAAGTGCAATCCTCTCCCTTCTTGATTGAAAGTTGTAAGATATATTTAGTTCATTATATGCTCAATGATTTTCCCACATTTTATAATCCTAACATTTCTGTGCCCTTCACCTTTTCCTGTAATAATTACTGCTGTGGCATTTTCAATAAATACATTTTATTACTACTGTTACTATTAAACAGACCTTACTATTAAGTTAGATCTGTTTCTTATTACATTCATACATACACTCATAGGCATAAACAGGAAACAATTATGTTTTACCTTTGGTGATGCTGAGTGTGTTGTCACCACTTGCTACAAAATCATAAAGTGCAACAAAAAGATTGGGGTCACTCTCAGTGGCTCCTAGAAGATTCTCCTTGGAACTCCACCTGATGGCTTCATTCAGTGCCTGTGGTTCAGCGTCACAACCAAAAGGGCGGTGGAGAGCCTCTGAGAAGAGAAGAGAAGAGAAGAGAAGAGAAGAGAAGAGAAGAGAAGAGAAAAAAGGATTATTTTATTTTCTTTGAAATATGATAATATAGTGAATGTAGTCCTGAATGGCACATAAAAATCAAGTTTAGATACAATTTCATAATCAAAAGACTAGCAGAAATAATATCATATAAAATTTAAAGTCTTCTGCTTAAAAGAATTAGAACTTTTCATCTCATACATGCAGTGATTAGTCAACAGGAATATTATTAAGCACATGGAACAATGGAATGGAAAAAAAGATTGTGGAGTTATTCTACTGATCTGCACATAATCAGCAGCATCTAGCATCCACTTGCTTGCCAAGCTAGTGAAGCTCCATCAACTATTAATGAAACAAACATTAAAAGCAAACTGAATGACTGAGAAAATGCCATTAACATCTGATCACAATTCACTGTGATCATATATCTGTGCACTCTTAAGAGACATACACAGAGTACAGAGATATTTAATTATACTAGATCAAGAATCAATATACTATTTAACAAATAGTATGTACAGGTAGATCATGCTTACTAATTGCCTCATTCAGTCTGTAATGGAGTTAGCCCATTATGTTCATAACTTCATATGTTGTGATAGTTGTAAAATGGTCACATTACAACCTGATTTTATGACCTTTTTTCCAACTGACATTAACAGTAACAGAGTTGGAAGGTACCTTGGAGGTCATCCAGTCCAACCTCCTGCTCACGCAGGAGACCTGTATGGGCACAGTTTTGCCATAAATCGGAAGTGCTAGTTTTCAGCAAAACTATCAAAAAACATGGTCATATGACCTGTGGTATGCTGCAAACAGTTGTAAATGAAGTCATGTTGCTGAGCACCTGAAATTCGGTCATGTAATTGTGGAGGGCCCCCAACTGTTAGAACTTCAAATCTGGGTCATAAGTCCTATTTTACAAGTGTGTCATAATTCTGAATGGTTGTTAAGTCGAGGACTACCTGTACTGATTATATCTTATCACATGCCAGTGGATGATCTATTCTAGTGGCTTTATGGGGAGATCAGATAGCTGCTTAATGGAGGGCTGAGGTCTACCAACTGAAATCAAATGTAAAAAATTCTGAATTCTTGGAGATGATCCAGAATGTAACTGAGACAGCAAGCAGAATCAGAATGATAATATTCTCTCATCCAAGATTTACCACAGGTCGTCAAGACTGACCAATATAGTTTTAGTTTAATCTCCAATCAAAAATTACATTACAGAAATTGTCTATAGTAAGAAGCAAAAATATTACAATAATATCAAACATCTCAATGATTAATTTCTTTCTTTAATCTCTTTAAGAAAGTCTCTTACAAATCTCTTACAAATATAATGGAAAAAAGAATGTTAAAAGGTCTTAATAATTACAATTGAAACAAATGTTTCTTCTAATATATTACTTTTAACAATGCTCACCAATTACTAATAAAAAGATGACAAACTGCCCATCCTCCGTTCTGAGCCAGTAAAATCCCTGTAAATCAAACTTTAATACACTTTTAATCCTTTCAAGAACCACATTTTTACATAGTGGTAGAATAAAAGCCATGAAAAATATTGTTTCTCAAGCATACCTTTCAAATCAAGAAAATTGGAAGTAGATGCCTCCTCAGAAAAGGAGCAAAGTTGCTCATCACACACTCTGTCAAAACTACTTGACTGAAGCACTATCTCCACAATCATGCTGCTTCTTACAGAAAGCCAATCCAACCACTCTCCCAAATCCAAAAGTCCTCCTGCAACACAGCATGCTATGCACACTACTGAAAAGAACAGAAGCCAACAGGAAAGGCAAGACAGTTGGTGTGGGAGGGGAAGCAGTGAGCAAAGCATTCTTTTTAGCAACTGGAAACAGGAGACATGGAACTTTTCCAACTGCTAGGAAGCAAAGAACAAATTATACGTTCAAGCATTTCTGAAACTGATAGGATATAACAATGAAATTAATTCATAGTTTAGAATTAAGATTGCTGAATAGAAAAGATTCCCCCCCTCCCCTAGTTGACATTTAACATATATTGACAAGCAATATTTTTCAGTGTGTATAAAATTAAATCATGATTTTGGTGCGAACTCTTCATGAGCTACTAATTTATACTTTTAGCAAAGGACAAATGTCCAACACCAGCTGTCAAATTTGCTTGGCTTTCAACCTGATACAAGATTGCATTCAGACAACACAGCAAGCCTGGCTTATGGCTAGACACAAATGCATCTGGACAACTCACACTACAAATGGCAGAATTGTAGTTTTTACCCATTATTTTATTCTGTACATCATGAATATTCAGTGCAGGTAATTTCCATTTATGACCATAATAGTGCCTAGAATTACGGCCACAAGCCATGCCAATTAAGAGGATCATCATGTGCCCAATCTGATTGTATGACTTTTTTTTTGCAGCGGCTAAACAAACATAGCGGACATAAAGTGAATAGCCTGGTCATTAAACAAATGCCACAGGCATTATGTGAACCCATTGTTTACAATGGCATTTTTTTGCCAGAAACCAGAAGTAAACACTGGTTTCTGGAAAAAAAACCCATAGTAAATCATGGTCATATGACCGCAGGACACGGCAAATGGCTGTAAATGAGATATAATTGCCAAGCACACAAAACGCAATTCCATGATCTTAGAGGGAGGATGCCAGAACTTCAAATCTGGGTCAGAAGTATCATTTGGGGAAGTCTGTCATAATTTCAAATGGTCACTAAACAACCAGTTGTAAGTTGAGCACTACCTGTAACTGCACTATCAGTTTCTATATTTTCAGTATCTATATTTTTAGGGGAGATTGTTGAGAAGGTGCTTGGCATTTAGCTACAGACAGCCCTGGATGAAGCAGACTCTTTTGAGTCTAGGATCAAGCCAAGGTACAGTACTGAGATGGCATTGGTCACAGGAGCAGATGACCTCTGGAGGGCACAAGATGGGCAACCATCCTGGACCTCCTGAATTTCTCATTGGCTTCCAATACCACTGACCATGGTATCTGGTAATGTTACTTTTTTCAGTGCCGTTGTAACTTTCAACAGTCATTAAATGAACTGTTGTAAGTTGAGGATTATCTGTACTGTTATTTTCAAAACAGCTACATCTCTAAATGTACTTTTCCAGTGAAGGCAGTACATTAGAAGTTGCGTCATTATTGAAGGCATTGAGGAATCTTGTAAAAAAATATCCCTGAAAGGATGACCCACTTGGTCACAGGTTGTCTAGATATAATTAAAGCCTTCCTGACATAGGGCCTAACTATCTCAGAGTCTGTCTACGTTCCTTAGGGTCTGCCCATCCTGTTTTGATCTGATCACTGGTATGCTCCAAGTACATTAAATAAAACAATGTCATTTGACTCAGGAAATATGCCTTCATTGTCTGTTCCTGCCCTCTGGAATAGTATTCCCCCTGAGAGTTTACAGGTTCCACCCTAACTTGTAAAAATGCCCATGAAAGGTCTTAGATTAACCAACCATGGGATCCTCAAGAATATTCTTGTCCTATGGGATCTTTTGTCCTATGCTAAATCTTTTGTGTTACTTATCTTTTGATATTTGATGTTTTTACCTGTTTTTGCAATATATAGCATCTGATATTGTTTTGGGTGGCCATATACATTTCACTAATACTTGTTTCAATGCAGCCTTAAATACAAATTTATATAAAATATAAACCCACTAATATTCTAGTGTGTGTACAAACATCTGTATTTCCAAGCCATTATAATTAACCAGTAGAAAAAGACATATGAATTATGTGTGTCAATACACTGTTAGACTGTACAAAGGCCTATTTGATTCTAGTATATTAGAGTTTAATTTTCATAATAAACCATTAACATATATGACTGTTCAGGAACCATATAAGTTGCAAAATGTAAACTGTGACTTAAAATGGCCTGGATTTAACATTAATTCACCCTCATTTCCAATATCTATTAAATATTCCATACCTGGCTTTACCTCAGGACAAAGGGCACAAACATGTTCAGCAGCTTACAACATAGCAAGTTAAAACATTATGCTTTCTATCCTCTGTAAATCAAAGAAAACATCCACATTCATCCCAATTCAGGACATATTTCATTGATCATTATTTTAAGAACCTTCCTCCCACACAAAATGAAAGCTAACTTGACTGCTATTACATCACACCATCCTTTGGTGTAAGTGGAATGCCATAAAACACTTATCAGCCCAGTATCAGCTGTTTGTCTTGAGAGGCCCCACTAACATTTGTCTCTACCACACCTGTCTTTGCAATTTACCAGTCTTAACATTCAGTTGTCTATACACACCAAGAAGAATACCAAAAAGAAAACCACAGGGAAAACCAATATTAATACAGAGCAAAGTCTTTGCTTATTTAGTTGTTATATACTCCCACCTCTGAAGAAATCAATTATATCATACTGCTGATGGCTTCATAAAATCTTTGTGAAAGCAACCTTTGACAACACAGTATGCAGCATACTAGTTATGATTCTAATAGGACACAAACACTACAGCCCATATCTTTACTCAAAGTTGTATGTACCAATGTAAATCCTACTATTTTTTCTTACCCTGGAATGACTAGAATATAACCTAGAATCCTACAAATAATTGTGATAACACAAGAAAAACATAAAATAATTAGCAATATTTTGCAAATTTTAAAATTTACTATACTTTTGCACATCCTCCAAGTCTAGCTCTGCTTCCTCAATGCATTGGTGGGATAAGTAAAGAATGCTGGGAAGAATATAAATAATCCTACTAGAATCATCCAAGACCTGAAGATCATCCCAACTGCCCAGCTAAATAAACAGCCACCTATAGTTGAATCAGTCACCCTCTTTCAGCCCAACTCACCTCACAGGGTAATTGCTCTGGGGAAAATAGGAGGAGGAAGATGTGTTGGATATGTCCGGGCCATGAGTTATTTGTAAAAATAATAAAGACAGGAAATAAATATATAATGACTGTATTTGGCAGCAGCAAAATATGAAGATAGTTGAGGTACAAGGTCATTTTAACAGCTAAAGCGTATTTCATATTTCATCTCAAAGACAATGAGAACCCAATGCAAAGATCTCAGCACAGAAGTTAAAGTATTTCAAGCAAATATTTCAGGCAAGGTAAGGTATCTTGTCTAAAGTATTAGAAAAGAAACAATATTACAGCAATATCTGAAAAACATTGAAGAATAAAACAGACCAGGAAAATCCAAGGAAAGCTTTTCTATCCAAGGAAAATCAAGTCTTTCAAAAATCTCTGAATTCAGATGCAGGTTGCAACCTCAAATTGCTATACTAGAGGACATCAATGGACCAAAAATAACTAATTCAAAGAAGATAACAGAAAAAAGGAAGGAGAAATTTGGTACTCTAGTACTAAAAGATGAAGTTAGACCAGCATACTGGTCACTACCAAGTAGGAAGGCTACAATAATTAATAGAATATCTATAGCAAGGGTTTCAAACTCAAGGCCCACAGCCTGGATCTGGCCCATCGGGTGCTTAAATCTGGCTCGCGGAGCTAGTTTGGAAATGGACGTTGACTTACCTGAACGTCCTTTTTCGGAACGCTGCGTATACACTCCAGCATTGGGTTCAATCCTCTTTTCTGACAGCAACTGAGAGACCTTTTCTTAAATTAATATCCTACTCTGTGCTCTCACCACGCCCCTTTTGCACTCGAATCCCCAGTCTTGAACGAAGACACAGCAGGTGAACCACAACAAACTTTATTAATACAACAAAACCATAGAAAACTCCAACAAACCACAACCAACCAATAACCAAAGGGAGGGAAATGGAGTGTATACGCAGCGTTCCGAAAAAGGACGTTCAGGTAAGTCAACGTCCATTTTCCAGAACGCTGCTACTACACTCCAGCATTGGGACATACCCAAGCCTAAATCACAGGGCCGGGCAAACACCACCCCCATCAGAAGAACTAGTAACAACAGATTGCAACACCCGCCTCCCAAAGGACGCCTCTGCGGAAGCGTACGCATCAATGCGATAATGTCTTATGAAAGGAGATAAAGATGTCCAAGTGGCTGCCCTACATATATCCAGCACCGACGCCTGGGTAGCCCAGGCCGCTGAAGTAGCTGCACTCCTAGTAGAGTGTGGCAGAATTCTCGCCGGAACCGGACGAGCCTGCTTCTCATAAGCATATGAAATACAGGCCTTGATCCAACGACCAATCGTCACTGACGACACCTTACGACCCAATGACGTAGGATGGAACGAAACAAAGAGAGCCTCCGTCTTCCGAAACGACGCCGTCCGACGTATGTAACGTCTCAGGGCCCTGCGCACGTCAAGAGTATGCCAAAGGACCTCACAGTCATGTCTGGGAGAAGGACAAAAATCCGGTAGAACCAGTTCTTGAGAACGATGAAACCAAGAATTAACTTTGGGTGTAAACACAGGATCAAGCCGCAGCACCACAGTATTAGCATGAAAAACGCACAAATCCTTCCGGACGGACAACGCCGCAAGCTCAGAAATGCGTCTGGCCGACGTGATCGCAACTAGGAAAGCAACCTTGAACGACAGGAACTTGAGAGAGATGGAACCAAGGGGCTCAAACGGCGGAACCGTGAGAGCTTGTAAAACCAGAGACAAATCCCAAGACGGGTAACGATGAACTGTAGGAGGTCTCAGGTTCGAAACTCCATGAAGAAAACCTCTCACCCACGGATGATGAGACAACGAAGTGTACGGAGGGAAGGACAACATCGTGGCCAAAGCAGCCACCTGACGTCTGAGGGTAGCAGGAGACAGACCCTTGTCCAACCCCGACTGGAGAAACCTCAGAACATCCTGAATTGTAGCAGACATCGGATCCACATGAGCAACCGCACACCATCGGCAAAAGGCCCTCCACGAGGCTTCGTAGATTCTGGTCGTGGACGGACGACGAGCAGCCTGAATGGTTCCAATCACGTCATCCGGCAGACGGCTGTTCTTCAGGAGGACGCGCTCAAATGCCAAACGGCCAACTGAAGCCACTGGGGCTCGGGATGGCGAATTGCCCCCTGACACAATACGATCCTGTGAGGAGGGATCACCCACGGCTCTGCTAACGAGAACTCCACCAAATCCGCGAACCATGGTCTACGAGGCCAATGTGGCGCCACCAGCAACACCTCTGCCTTTTCCGAAATCATCTTCCGGATCACTTGCTGAATCAACGTTACGGGAGGAAAGACGTACAGCAGACCGGCCAGCCAGCAACACCTCAGAGCGTTCGTGTCCTCCGCCAGTGGAATTGGATAGCGTGAGATGAATCGGGGCAACTGGGCGTTGGCGGGGCTGGCAAACAGATCGACCACCGGTTGTCCGAAGCGAAGTGAAGCCTCTCAAAACAGCCTGGGAAGAAGTTGCCACTCGGCTTGATCTATCACTTCTCTGCTTAGCCAGTCCGCCCGGACATTGGCCATCCCGGAGATGTGGTCTGCCTGAAGGGACCTCAGATGCCGTTCGACCCAACTGAACAGACGGTGCGACTCGAGCATCAAGGCCTGTGACTTCATCCCCCCTTCTCGGTTTATGTGCGCCTTGGCGGACGTGTTGTCTGTGAGTATGAGTACGTGATAATCCTGTATCAGCGACCGGAAATGTAGCAGGGCAAGTCGAACCGCTCATAGTTCTAGAAAACTGATGCTGTGGGAGCGCTCCTCCGGAGTCCATTGTCCCTGGGCTACGTGGACGCCCAAGTGGGCCCCCCACCCGTGAAAACTGGCATCGGTGGTGATCATGATCCGGTCTAGGTCCAGGAAGTAGCAGCCCTTCCTGATGGCGGGAGACTTCCACCAAAGCAGCGACAGCCGGACCTGTGGCGGCACGATGACCTTCCTCACCGAATTGGAACTGGCCTTCTGCTGGAACGGGAGAAGTAGCCATTGTAGAGACTGGGAAGTGAGGCCCGCCACTGGAGCATCCACCGTGGGCAATTTCAATAACGCCTCCAACTCGGGTGCAGAACAAAACAATTTCTTGTCTAGATTGCTTGGTGCGGTGGAAGAACCTGGTTGGCCCCAAGGTGCCTGCAATACATCCGTGAACAGTTGAGGGCACGGAATAAAGTCCTTCTCCTGCTTGACTTGCTTGAACAGGGCATCATGTGGACCGGCCTCGGGCACAGTTGCTGGGAGCTGAGCCCTGACGGAACCCAAATTAGTTGTCAAACGAGCCTTGTGGAGGAGAGACTTGAATAATGCAGGATGAAACAAGCCCGTGAAGGCTGGAGAATCAGGAAGAAGTCCCTCGTCTTCCGAAAACTCGAGGTCCTCGGGGGCATCCTCCTCGTGGCCGGACTCGTCAGACGAATCAGACTCTCGACGAGCAGGAGAACGGGACTTGCGAGACCCCGAGACCCCCCGTGTGCCCGAAGAAGTCCCTGGGGAGGACGACTGTGCCGCTGTCTGTGCCCCTGCCGCCATAATCGATGCCAGAGCCGTGGAAAGCATCGACTGGAAGTCATACTGAGAAGTAGGGACAGGTTGGTCCACCATTCGGAGACCCGCTGCTGTGGGTGTGAAGGTGGCAAACAGTTGGTGATGAGGGGGCGGAAGGGATTCCAGACCCGCAGAAAAAACATCCTGCATCGATTGGGAAACACCCCTCTGCCACGCCAAAGGTAAAGGCAATGCTCCTCCCCTTTCCGAGCAGATAGGTGTAGATCCGGATAACTGAGCAGGATCAGCAACTCGGGGAGTAGACGAGGCTGTGGCTAGTTTGGCTTTCTCACATTGCTTTTCCAAGGCCTTATGACGTCTGAGAGCGTCCTTGTCGGCCAAAGAGAAGGACTTAGCAGACCTAGACTTGTGACTGCCAGAAGCGGGACGTTTACCCATCTGTTTCTTGCGGGATTTGGTAGTTCTGACAAGGCTGGTTTCCTGATCACTGTCAGACGAGAACGAACAATCCGCCATGTTGACTGTTTCTACGCCAAAGAGGCGTGGCGGTTTTTTTTTAAAATAATACAATTATTTATTTAGTTATACGATGGGCACAACTTGCACCGTAAACGGAGTAGAGCCTTGGTAGTACAGGGGTTTAAGGCACCCTGTTATTAAGCTGGTTATTAAGACCAGCTGCCTG
The DNA here is from genome assembly GCA_022577455.1 of Arizona elegans. Taxonomy (NCBI): domain Eukaryota; kingdom Metazoa; phylum Chordata; class Lepidosauria; order Squamata; family Colubridae; genus Arizona; species Arizona elegans. The sequence goes on along the minus strand of JAKOOJ010000002.1, from coordinate 101,903,330 downwards.
CAATTACTGCAGGGTTCGAATCTCGCCAAGGCTCAAGGTTGACTCAGCCTTCCATCCTTTCTAAGGTAGGTGAAATGAGGACCCAGTTGTGGGGGCAATAAGCTGACTTTGTATAAATATACAAAAGGATGAAGGCTATTGCTGAGCACATTGTAAGCCGCCCTGGGTCTTCGGAGAAGGGCGGCATATAAATCAAATTTAAAAAAAAAAAAAATTAAAAAAAATAAGATCAAACTCAATCACAAACAACTTGCAATTTGAGTTAATGCAGGCCCTGCGCTCTACCCAGATGAACAGGTAGGTATCACTCACAAATTGTCATGTAAATACAGTAGCACGGGCCACCATGAAGTGAAGGGGGCAAGAGTCTTGAATACCCCCCCTTTTTTCTTAAAACTCTGCTCTGTCTGGCCCCCCCCCAGGCCCAAGACAGGAAGGCCACAAGTTCAAAGTGCTGCTCTTTAGCCTGGCGGTGGGTGAGAAAATGGCGGCCGCACAAAATTCAAAATGGCCGCCATGCCGCACTGACTCGGATAAAAATGGCGCCCTGCCCACGCGGTCTCTGAGCTGCCTTTAAGTTTCCCTTGGCGCCTCTGCCAGGGGCACCGCGCAGGGAGCGAATTGTGGCCCTTTAAATGTACCGGGAGGATGGCGAGCCCCAACAGCCACGCCACGCCCCCCCCCACACGGTTACTTGAAGATCGGCTGCCTGGCGTCACACCGGTCGATCAGCGCAGCGTCGCCCGCAGAAGCCTGACAGGACAGTTGCTGGTTGCGGCGGCAGCAAGCCTCACTCCCGTTGTCCTAAGCTGGGCCGCCGCCCTGCGCTCATCGGAGGCGATAATGGCAGTCAGGAACGAGCCTCCCAGTCCCGAACCTGCCGCTTGAACTACCCAGACGGATCCGCCCCGCAGGGACAGAAACCGGCGGTTGATCACACGCTGGGGCGAGAGGTCGGCACCACCCAGATCCCTGGGCGCGAAACCGACAGCCAGCTGATAAATGAGGCCGCGCAGCAGTCACAGGCAATAAATCAATAAAAAAACCTACTCCACCGGGGAAAAAAAGGAAAGGGGCTAATCAAAAATAAAACAAGGCCTAACGCAACACCTAGAGCACAGAGAAAAACCCTCTCAGTCTGTCAGCAACTGAGAGAAAGACTGGGGATTCGAGTCAAAAGGGGCGTGGTGAGAGCAGAGAGTAGGATATTAATTTAAGAAAAGGTCTCTCAGTTGCTGTCAGAAAAGAGGATTGAACCCAATGCTGGAGTGTAGTAGCAGCGTTCTGGAAAATATCAAATGAGTGGCCCGCGGTACTTCTGCAGGCCAAAACATTGAACAAATTGGAATCCAACACAGTCCTACATGGAAATGGAAATGCCAGATATCTGAACTGGCATTTGAATAGGAACATGAGGAACTGGAGGAACATGAAGAACATGAGAAAGCCAAAAAATAAAAAATAAATAAATCAGTACGTCTGTAATTGATTATAGAGGCTTTGGTTGTGTTGACTAAGCCAATCTATGGAATGTCCTTAGCAAAAAGAGAATACCAGTATATCACATTGTCTTCAGGAGAAGCCTATATACAAGACAGAAAACATGATCTGAATGGATCTTGGTGAAACTGACTGGCTTCAGATTAATAAAGGAGACAAGGTTGTTTACATCCCCTTACTTATTCTATCTATATATGCAAAATACATACTGAGAAAACTGGATTGAAGAAAATGAGTATGATTTTAAAATTGCAAAAAGAAACATCAATAGACTTTGCTGTGCTGATAGCTAAGAAGCAAATAGTCTGCAAGTTCTAGTAATAAAGATCAAGGAGCACATTAAAGAAAATAGGACTAACATTATATATTAAGATGACCAAACTCATAACAAAGAGCAACTAGGCTTACAACTGACAGTGAAGAGATACTGGTGGATAATTTCTACATTTTAGGATCAACTGTCAATGTTAAAGGAGGTTAACAGTCAAGAAATGTGTTGCAGACTAGCACTTGTTAGAATAACAATGACAAAGGTGTTCATATGTCATGGTTTTGAGTTTATGCCTAAAAAGATCAGAACTGTGCAGGCAATTGTTTTTCCTGTTGACACTACATGGAAGTAAAAGCTAGACTTTGACAAAGCTAGACAAAAGAGTATTGGTGTTGGGGATTCCTAAGAATACAATGGATAGCCAAGAAAACAAATCTATGACCTTTAGTACAAGTCAAACTAGAGTTCTCACTTGAAGCACAGGTGATTTGGGTTAATGGATCATACTTCAGACACATTATATGAAGCTCTCTAGAGAGATTTAAGATCCCTCAGTTCCCTTCCAGACCTATGATTCTATAATGCCAGGAAAGAAGATGATGACCAACAGCAAGCTGCATAAACCTAATTATAGCAGTGATGGATGCCCTGTTGTATGAGGGATCTTCCTGGAGAAAATCTATAGAATGGTTGCTAAGTGTTATCATTGACTTTGTGGCACAAAATAAAAAAAATACTTCTGCAGTGACATATTGGACAATTAATTTGTTTTTTTTCCTGCCTCAAAAGCATATAAACAGGCAAGATCAAAGATTTGGATAGGAGGGAGCAAAAGAACTTCCAATTACTTACAGTTTCCAATTTGGCAGGCTGGAGGTACAGCTATAGCCTGGATCTAAGAATCTTGCAACTCTGGGAAGTTCCCCACAAACAGAGGAAGCACACCAGACAAGGTAGCTAATTGATAAAAACAAGCTAAGGAAATAGCGAATCCACCCCCCCCCCCCCGCCTCTCCAACTAAGACAGACAGAATGTGGCCAACTGGTAAAGTTACTAATTTTAATAGAAAATTGTTTTGCTTATTGTAAAATTGTGTTGTTACAGTAGCTCTGATATAGTTTTATACCAGGATAAAAAGAAAGAAAGGTACCACAGGTACTAAAATGCAGTGATTAGCAGGGGTCTCATACCTCCTACCAGCAAGAATATCTGAATTTCTGAAAACACACTGAAGTCATTCTGTAGTTATGACAAAGCACAAAATAATCATTTACCAGATGATAAATTGATCAGAATGCTACCTATCACTTCTACTCCAATCTTCTCAAATGTCACTTTTCACCTTAACTTGCTTATTTTGCCAAATGAACAATGGACGATTTTTCAAATATTTTCACCTGACCAACATTTTTTCTAAGAATTCCTTTTGGAATCCTATAAAGCCTAGAATGATTCTCAAAATTAACATAATACTGAAGGCTAGTACTATGATTTGTACCATGCTAATTTCTCTCCTTTTCTAATTTCAACAAAATTGAAATTTCTAATTAGTCAAAGTACTATATACATTGTGCACATTTACGAAGGCTTCTATAAGTTGACATTCTGTGCATCGTTTAAGATCTATAGCACACCCTAGTGGAAAAATAGAAGTAATTATTTCCCCAGGTGTTATTCTACTTTGCAATTTACTAAAATTGTTTTTAATCCCACCTTTAAAACATTAAGCCTAGGTATGAGTGAAAGTTATAGAACCCAGTAAAGTAGAGGTAAGAATATCTGATTTCTTGTCAGTTTAGCTATAGAGTTCAAATGAAATCCAACATTAAGCAAGCAGACTTCTACTGACACAGAACTGACTGGAGAGAATGCAGATTATTTGCTTCACCCAAAGCTCTTTGAAACTACAACCTGCTTATCTTCTCAATAACCTTGCTAAGAAAGGGAAAGTTGGAGCCTAGACAAAAGTCATCCAATAACAATTGTTGGGTCCAGCAAAGTAGGGAATGTACATTCATCTCTTTTGGAGCAGATGGCACTCACTTTCTCACACAAAGAAGCATTAACCATCACATGTAGCCATCACATGCTATCTCCCTGGAAATTTTAATCAATCAAGGAGGCCGTGGATCAAGCATTGACTTTAGGTCAGTAGAACTCAGGATCCTATTCACTTTCTCAAACACTTCCCAAATAACCAGACAAAGTCTCAATTTAATTTATATGACCTTGCCCAATAGGAGTGCAGTTTTAGACAAATCTGATCAATTTTTTGTACTAGATACTTAAAAACAGACCCCATAATGACACTGCAGATGTTCCTGTACTTCATGTGGACCCAGCAGAGAGTTCAAAACTTTGAATAGGGTTGTTAAGACAGCTATCTATGGATGCAATAAGAGTGAAGAAAATTCTTATCAACACAAAATAATATCTGATATGGGCTCTTACAGATATTCAGTCAGATTCACTCTATTGTTTATTGTTTATTTATTGGTTCAATTTATATGCCGCTCTTCTCTGGAGACTCAGGGTGGCTTACAATGCGTTAAGCAATAGCCTTCAAACTTTTGTATATACCTGCTTAGTAGGGCTTTCGGGGGGCCCCTAAGTCGTGTTCTTTTTTATACAAAGTCAGCTTATTGCCCCCACAAACCGGGTCATTTTACCTACCTCGAAAAGATGGAAGGGAGTCAGCCTTGAGCCTGGTGAGATTTGAACTTGCAGTAATTGCAGGCAGCTGGTGCTATTTAACAGCACTTTAGTCTGCTGCGCCACCAAGACTCTTTTTAAAGGCTCTATTTTTTCCAATAGTGTTCTAGGCATCTCTTCCGTCACTCCATTCCTGAGACTCCTTAGAAAACCAAAAAATTCACTGGGATCTATGAATAAGGGACGGTCACATACAAATAACCTAGTCCAAGGTAGCAGCCACCTGCCCATTCCAGGGGGCAATTAATGCCTCAGTTGAACTAGCCACCAGATCTTTAGGAAGTTAGTTTAGAGCTTATATTCACACAGAAAAGGAGCTGCTTTCTTTAATATGCGTGAGGGGACAAAAGAAGTATCAAGTTTAAACCCTTGAGAAAATACAGAAGTCCCTGACATCCTTGCAATGCACTAGAAAATAATACCTGCATGCAAGATTTCATTCTTGTCTTCAATGACGATTCTAATCTATCCAAGCAAGTCTCTGATCCCATCAGCAAATCAGACTAAAAATATATGAAACCAATTATTTATTGCTGAGCTCCTGTATGTTCAGAGGTGAGTCTAGACTGTGCACTCAGTTCTGAGATTTGAATTTTATTCTGGAGTCTCTTATGTTATTGTATATCATTATAAACTGCGTTCTCTATTATACAAAAGAAAGAGCAAGGTGAACAGGTCTGATCATAATGTCCCCATAATGATCTTAGTATACTGCAGTTTCGCTGTAAACATCAATAAGCCTAGATTGAAAGAGATGCCTGAAGATCAGACACTAAATAAACAATTATACTTCATAAACACAAACATTATATCAGCTCCCTGGAATCATGCATAGCATAATCCTGTGTTCAAGTTCTCCTTTTGAATAATTAGTCAGAATGAGAACAAATTGATGGATTAGATCTGTGGTAGACCTCTTAGTATCTCTTTCTGACCACTGACCATATATCAGGGAGATCTAAAAGATACTTGCTTGCCTCTCTGAAATATATCTTTAGTTCAATCCACCTTAGTTCAAATGTGTCACCTTAAACTCCTAGAAGAGCTACATATTTTTGGTAAATAAATACTTCAGATAAATAGAACTTGAAAATGTAAAGAATCCCAAGTCAGGTTTTAACTATTCTATAGTACACTCATCCAATATCCCACAGTAACAAATTAAAAACTACAATATAGAAATAAACATTGTTAAATTTAGATTTTTTAAAAACGAATCCAAGAAAAAATGAATAAACAAGAAAGTCTTTGTAGAATGAAGCTTGAAATCAGGAGCTTGAACTGGGTTTGTTCCAGTAACAGAGCCAAGTTCTTTAAAATAGGCTCCAAAAGAAATTAAAAGGTCATCTTTCTAAGAGCAACTCATAGAAAAGACTAATCAAAATGATCAGAGAACTGGAGCAGTTTTGCTGCAAGGAAAGATCTCAGTGGCTGAGTTTTTTACTTTAGAAAAAGACAAATAATAATAGTTTATAAAATCAAAGTGCCCCATTCTTGCAATGCTTCACGAGACCTCATTTTCCTAATTGTGTACACCATTCATTCTGCAAATCAAGCACCCCCATTCTCATGAAAGCTTCTGGTCTACCCCAGGTCTTGCAAGAACAGGGCTCCTGGTGTTCTTCAAATAATACACTGGCTTGGAGAACAACTCATTCTAAAGGAAAAGATGATAGTGGTTTTCATATTTTTGAATTCTCTGGTGTATTCTAAAGTGAAAAATAAATTAAATTTTAACACAACACATTGCAATAATTCTACATTTAAGATCTTGAATGTCAAGATAGCTATTTCTGTTTCACTTAAAAGTTGCAATGAAATTTCCAAAGCGGATAATGCTAATACAACAATACTTGTCTTGTGGTTTACAAACCCTGCCAGGAAGAAACCTCAAGGAATTTGTAATGTAGTTAGTTGCCCATTTATTCCACAGAAATTATCTTCAGAAATCATAAGGTCATTATTTTTTGTTAAAGAATGAGCCATTATATAACACTATATAAAATTTACAGCAGAAAGAAGTTTAAGATGATGCTGTGAATACTGCAACTTATTATTTTACAGGGTTGGGATTGATTTATAGTGAGAACTAACTACAATTTGATTTAGAGATAATACTGAGCAGCAGTTAGTCAAATCTAGAAGTGTCCAAAGACCTTACAACCTCATCTTAGTTTAAACTGGAAGGTATCCACTGCAGTCAAGAAAATTACTACAGAAGACTAGTTTCAGGCTGTGTGCAAACTCTCAGTACTCAGCTTGCAATTTTGCAACCCAGTAGAGCATATGTTTCGTGTGTGTGTGTAGGGGTTTGTTTTTCTAGAAATAAAGATGAGAATGGAGGAGGAAGGCTTGGAGGTGGGGTGTGTGTGTGTGTGTGTAACTGAACTGCTCTAATTTTCACCTTTAAACTATTAAAACAAGGCAGCATCACAAATACTGAACTGACTGTTTTAACAGGCCATTTTTAACAATTTACCACTAAAGATAATCCTTACAATTGCAGTCAGAAATCTTGTTGTAAGTTGTTGCATTCATAAGTCGAGGCATTATGTAGGCACCTACATAATGGCACCTTTTTTAAAAAAACATTTTTCGCAGTCATTAAGCAAATGGCATGGTTGTTAACTGAAACATCTTTCTGACAAAAACCACCAGAAAGCAGCAAAAAAATTGCAATTTACAGTCATGTATCCACAGGATGCTGCAACTAGTTGCAAAGACAAGCAAGTTCAGGACTACCCATATTCAGAAATTACAACAAGCAGCAGAGTCAGTCAATAATAGAAGCAAAAAGTTCCAAAGCCCTTTCCTCTGTTTTACAGAGAATGGGAAATCTTGAATCCGCATGTAATTTTGATACTAAAAGCAAAGGATGCATATAAAATAAATAAGACAATTTGTCACATCCTGTTGCCTGGATCATCGAAAGATGGAGATGGCATCACATCATTTGTGATGTCTGCAAATGTTGATACATAATAATTGATAAAGACAATTCTTCTACTAAGAAGAAGATATTTTGCTAAATTATTTGCAATAATTAATTATTGTGAGAGTATTAAGACAAGAATTATGAATTCATTTACAAAAAAAAGACAAGTGTATATATTGAGGGCTATGAGAATATACAAAAAACACCAAACAGAATATAATGTGGAAAAAAAAGCTGTCTACTAATTTGCCTTTTAGAAACTAACAGTTATCTTCAGATTTGACAGGCACCTAATGTTTAGATACAAAAAAGTACACATTCAATTGAAAACTCAGATCTATGCTGGGAACGATTTTAATGAGTTTTATTTATTTATGTAAATTTAGATGCTGCTGAAACTCCAGCTGATTTTGGGAGGATCACAATATATTAACATAAAAATTCAATATAAACCAAAACAAGATGGGATTTCATCACTTTAAATATCAACAAAAATAATAAGTACATCCAACAAGGGGCTGTACCTATCTCAAGCCAAGGCCTAGGAGAACAATCACCTTTTCAAGATTTTACAGAATGCCAACAGGTTGGGAGCCACACATATCTCAGGGCAAGTTCACTTTCCAAATGGTAAGCACCTTTTATCAGGCAGCAAATGATAAAATGTTCAGGTGCAGAGAATACACAACAGTAGCCATTCATGCATGGCATGAAATTTCTGGCTTTTTCTTAGTATAAGAAATTGAGCCTTCTGACTTTACTTGGCCACAGGTATAATACTAAACAATAAAACACTGAAGAATAATTTAAAATGCAGCTACCAAAAAACCTATTTTCATTTCCAGTCTTTTCCCTTTGGGCGGGGGAAATGATATCTGAAGGAAGAGCTTAAATGTTTGTATTACATTGATATAATTTTTCAGTAGTTATTAAAGTGAACAGCCAATGAAACATTCTTGATTTATAGCAGGGGTGTCAAACTCGTGTTGTCACGGCGTTGTCACATGATGTATCACAACTTTTTTCCCATTTGCTAAATTGGGTGTGGGCGTGGCTAGCGCATGACACATCCGGCCCATGGCCCACAAGTTTGACACCCCTGACTTATAGTATACCAAACATCAGCAACACACGAGGCTGTAAAAATACAGTCTCAAATTATGCTAACATAAAATTAAGTGCACTACTAACTACAAGAAGAATTCTAGGATCACAGGTAACAAGAAATTAAAAATAAGGGAAATTTTGAGGACAATTCCAGAAAAGCAAAAGAATAAAGGAAATGGCTAACCCAATCATAGTAAAAACTAATTTTCCTGCCACAGCTTGTATGCTCAAGGTTTGGACTACTGCCTAGCACAATTAAAGCTGTTTAAATGCAAAAACACAGCAGGGGTAGTGTTCATTACAACAGGGTTTTCCCAAATGAAAAACAAACCTCATCTCTCAAGTATTAATTAGATTCAGCCAAGTTGTAACTAAGCTGCTAGGTCACTTCTAGAGGGCCCGGACCACCATCTTTAAAGTGATGCTGTGGTCTGTTCTTGCAGCAATAGCAAACGTAACAGCAAGCTTCCCTCTATCCACTTCTTCTTCTTGTGACATATCCGTCATCGGATGTTGGTGATCATGTTGGCAATCCTATTTTTGTCAACAACTGCATGAAAAAGTGCTGCTGAGTTTTGTCCAATCCAGTCCCTTAGGTTTTGAAGCCATGATGTTCTTCTTCTGCCTGGACCTCGTTTGCCTTCAATCTTTCCCTGGAGGATTAAATGAAGGATGCCGTATTTTTCTGGGTGTTGCAATATCTATCCACTCTATCCACTGCAAATTTGTAATCCTGATATGATTTACAGTTACACTATTTATATATTTATTTATTTACAATTTAGGGTTATATGCTGCAGCATCAGTTATAAATTTCAATTAGGATTTTAAGGTAGAATGTATTACACTCCACCATGGATACATTTAAGGTTTTGAAAGAATTTAATTTTTTTTAAAAGTGCAAAACAATAGATCAATTATTTTTTCTCTTATTTTTCAAATTATTGATAAGCTACATAGTAGAAATAGTTTTATATCAAGTTAAACTTCGTAAGTATGAATTACAACTTCTGACTCCTCTGCGTTTTAGTATGTACAGGTTGTTCTTCCCCTTCTGCAGATATAACAGTGTATCAGAAGTATAAATGAAAGCATTTTTTCTAAAGTCCAACTTTCAGTTCTATTCAATCAGGCAGCTTAGACATGTACTTGTGTGCAATTTATTGTATAAATTTAAAAACATGCACTCTATTTTAAATCTACCTGTATTTACTCTTTCTAATCTAAAAGTAACAGAAGGGTTTGCAAGTAGAGATAGTCCTCAATTTACCACAACTGAGCCCAAAATTTAAGTGAATTTTGCCTCATTTTACAACTTTTCTTGTCACATTTGTTAAGTGAATCACTGCAGTTGTTAAATTAGTAACATGGTTGTAAACTGAAACTGGTTTCGCAACTGACTTTTCTTATCAGAAGGTCACAAAAGGTGATCCAGGGACACTGCCACTATCATAAATCTGAGTCAGTAGCCAAGCATCTGAATTTTGGGATGCTGCAACAGTCATAAGCGTGAAAAACGATCATAGGTCATTTTTTTCAGTGCCGTTGTAACTTTGAACGGCCACTAAGCAAATTGTTGTAAGTTGAGGACCATCTGTATTAATGGCAAGGTTTCCTCTTTCTCCGATTCAATCAGAAAACTAGCAGCTGGCCTTGATCTAACTAGTGATCTTCCTGTAATCTCATCTTGCATCATTTCAACCTCACCAAGGAAGATCCTACAACAGGTTCTCTTCAACATTTTCCCAAGTGTGCTATTGAACACTATAGATTTCTGATTACTGGTACCCTATGAACTAAACATTCACCAGACCTAACACTGCCAATTCTATTTTAGGATCCCTCATCACCCTTTTTCTGGACTGAAACCAACAATCTATCTTCAACAGCCACTACAGCTGTGTCCATGTTAACCATGTGAGCTGTCAGCCAAGACCTTCACTTCCAATCTTCTTCCTAGAGTCCTCCCTCCCTTTTGTCCATCTGTATCTGCTACCATTCCTTCTCATATGAGAACTGCTATCCATCAGAATTTAAACTAATATTTATTCTTAGCTCCTTATGAGCAAACCAAAATCAGGAAGTAAGTAAACTTTATTCAGTCAATGACCAACACAAAATAAGCTGAGGCACAGTCAAATAGAAAATACAAGACCTTAAAACATCTCAAGTCAGATATAGAAGTAGCATAATAGCATATTATGACAGCAAAATGTATCTCTTAAGACCAGAGTAATTCTCAAGAATTACTTAGTTTTTTAATATTAAAACTGTAATATATAAAACTGAAGCACAATGAAATTAAAACGATTACAAAATAACACTTTAATTATAATCTATAAAAAGGTGCTATGAAACTGAATAAAAATCAATAAAATTATCCTTTTTGCTTTTATTTTTGCTTTATTTTCATTGGTCTCAAATCTACAAAAAATTCACAAGATGCTTATCCAATCCTTCCATTTGTTTGCATAATACAGGTAAAATAAGATTGGTTCAAAAAGGACAAAGTGAATACAAACATTTTTGTTTAAATATGTTATGTACATATATTGTGAAAAGCCAAAAAGCAGCTGTTGATAAGAACACCATCACATCTTGTCATTCCCCAGAACAATATCTTTGTGAGATGGAAAGATATGTATACTGAAGAGATTTGCACTAAATCTTTAAATAGAATAGAATAGAATAAAAAAGTTGGAAGGGACCCTGGAGGTCTTCTAGTCCAACTCCCTGCTTAGGCAGGAAATCCTATACCCAAGATGGCGAACCTATGGCATGCGTGCCGGAAGTGGCATGCAGAGCCATCTGTCCGGGCATGCCAACCGTCACTTGTTGCTCTTCCGGGTTCCGGCGCAACAGCTGGTCTTCATACCAGAAGACCAGGTGATCAGTGCACATGTGCACACTGGAAACCAGAAGCTCAGCTTCCCTGAGTGTGCATGCATGCTGGGGAACTGCTCTTCTGGTTTCTGGCGCTCCCACATGTGTGCTCCCATTTTGGCACTCGGTGTAGAAAAGGTTCGCCGATACTGCCCTATACAATTTCAGACAAATGGTTTTCCAATCTCTTCTTAAAAACTTCCAGTGTTGGAGCATTCACAACGTCTGGAGGCAAGTTGTTCCACTGATTAATTGTTCTAACAGGAAATTTCTCCTTAGTTCTAGATTGCTTCTCTCCTTGATTAGTTTCCATCCATTGCTTCTTGCCCTGCCCTCAGGTGTTTTGGAGAATAACTTGACTCCTTCTTTTTTGTGGCAGCCCCTGAGATATTGGAATACTGCTATCATGTCACCCCTAGTCCTTTTGATTAAATTAGACATACCCAATGCCAGCAACTGGTTTTTATGTGTTTTCGCCTCCAGTCCCCTAATCATCTTTGTTGCTCTTCTCTGCACCCTTTCTAGAGTCTCCACATCTTTTTTACATTGTGGTGACCAAAACTGGATGCAGTATTCCAAGTGTGGCCTTACCAAGGCATTATAAAGTGATATTAACACTTCACATGATCTTGATTCTATCCCTCTGTTTATGCAGCCTAGAACTGTGTTGGCTTTTTTGGCAGCTGCCCCACACTGCTGGCTCAGATTTAAATGATTGTCAACTAGGACTCCAAGATCCCTCTCACAGTTACTACTACTGAGTGAGGTACCATATATACCATACCTGTGCATTTTATTTTTCTTGCCTAAATGTAGAACCTTACTTTTTTCATCATTGAATTTCATTTTGTTAGATAGCACCCAATATTCAAGTCTGTCAAGATCCTTCTGTATGTTAAGCCTATCTTCTGGAGTGTTGAAAGCTTATTTACTAAGTTGAAACATTTTTTTACATTTACACACTAAAAAGCTATTATATGAATTAATTTCAATAGTTTTTTCTATTAACTCTTAGCAGCTGGATTATACATTTTAATTTAAGAGACAGGTACATATTTATATCTATACCTACCTGTGCTTATGAGTCACACAAAGACAATCTGGGTTGGGACAATTGTTTCTCAACCAGGAAAGATTCAAAGGGATTTTTATCACCCATAGAAAATATATTTCCTCAACAATGACTGTCTAAAAATCTGTACCATTATTAAGATCTTATACCATTTGCAATCTTCTCTCCAATTTCACATGTAATCATAATGTAACATAATGTAATCATAATGTTTCTGACTGAACATAAAGCAAGAAAAGCAATTCCTCTTTCTAATAAATGGAAACTGATGATCAACAGGGATACTTTAAGTTCTAGTTTTTCACCTCCTAGTCAGTCAGTGGAAAATTGTTTATAAGAAACAAACCAGTGTTTATAAGAAAGAGGACTCACAGAAGTACATGTGTATTTTAAAGATACAAATTACAAAAATTAAGAAGAAACAAACATTGAATAAAATATTAAAAATTACTTAGTTAATAGACTTCTGATATAGCCCCAAAAGTTCCAAAGGCTGAAATCTAACAAATACTAAAAAGAAAGACTGAAATAAAGGGTCACAAGCATCAATCAAGATGTGCTTAGAATGTGAGCCCTGAGCACAAAAATATATGGGCACTGATTGTAAGGCCCAGGTACAGTCAGGGTTATGGGTCAAAGAAAACTTTTATAGAACCATAAATTTAAGTAAAAATATCCCCATGGCAACAAGAAAATGGATATAAATAAAACCACAAAGAACAGAAGGTTGAAAACTTTAATAAGAAAACAAAAGGCAGAGAACAAGGAAGTGATGTTTAAAAAAGAACAGGGTATCTAGTTGAAAACAGGAGTCAAACACAAAGAAGAATTATAAACTTTCATTAATTTTACCTGTAAAAAAGTCAGCAGAAGATCGGATAGATTTGTTTTCATAAGAACAGAAAGTCAAGATAGCAAATGAAATCATGCTCTTCAGAATGCAGGCTCCTAGGGCAAATGGTTTTTAACATTCTGAAATACCATACTCTTTTATTCCACTGTAACAGACAGCTTCCAACAGTAGTAATAAAACAAGGAGGAAGAGTAGACTATGGTAAAAGAATAAGAAATGTGAACATTTCAACTGACATTGTCTATCTCTCATTCCACTGTGCTAAAATAAATACTATTGCTCATTTCATTTATCTTCAAGAAAATCAATGAAGAACTATAAAACAGTTCTGCGTGTTTCCAATAGCATGCACATTACATCCTTGCTACATGAGCTGCATTGATTGCCAATTTGTTTCTGGGTCCAACCAGAGTGATTGGTGTTGACTTTTAAAGCCCTACATGACATTGGACTGGGTTATTTGAGGGAGCACCTCTTCCCAATTTCATCATCTTATCCCACCAAATATAATGAAATGTGTATGTTATGGGTTTCACATCTAGGGAGGGAAATTATTTGATGAAAAACATCAATTTATACAATCTGAATTTATATAATCTCAAAATTTATATACAATAGAAATTTATATAATCTCAAAAAAGACTTCAAGAACAAGTACAATACAGAAAATACTAAAATTGTTACAAAATTTAATTTTGCATCATAGTCAAAAATAATTATCTGTATTTTTAATAAATTCTTATGGAAAAAACATTGAAAAGCAATTCCAAGTTAGCAACATTTTCTCGTTGCAGATACTATTGAGTTTGTTATTACTGTTTCCTTGTTCTACTGTAGTAGATAAGAATTTGTTTCCACATCTGTAACTTGATTTCAACAAGCTGTGGAATGAGATTGAGAGAATAAGCAGCAAACTAGAAGCCTGATAGGCTTCAGGTCAATGATTACTTTCTTCTCTGCTTGGTATTTTAGACAAGAGGTTTTCAAAATTTACTGCCAGAACCCCCTGATCTAGAGACAAAGCTCTAGTGAGAGAAAACTGGCTGTGCTAAAGTGAATTTTTTTTTTTTTGTCCTTAGTCTCTCATCAACTTCTCTCAGAACCCTAGGATTTCATAAAACAGTTTGAAAAGCTGGCGGACAATGGATTCCACAGTACATCAATGGAATGAATGTTGCTCCCAAAGTGAACAGTGAGCTAAGGGTAGGAATGAAGAGACTCCTGAAATTCAGCATGGCAAAGCTGGCTATTAAGAAAATAGTAAAGGGGTAAAATGGCTAACTGATAAATGAAATGCACCACATCACTTGCCAGTGAATCCTACACAAACCAGGAAGACAAAACCTATAGTCTTCAATAGCTAGCTATAAGGAAATGTTTTGTAGAACATAACTGAAGTTTAAATCCTGAGAACTTCTTGTTCTGTCATGGCTGTTTTTTTAAAAAAAAACCAAGCAAGGACATTTTCTTTGCTTTCCAATCATAGGCTCAAATGCATTTCCTGACTCCCAATCCTACAACTTTATTCAATGATCAACCAGAGATAGATACCGTAAAGTACATGTCTGTGTCTTCTCTCATTTACCAAGGCTTGTTTCTGGTTAGCAATCTATTTGGGAGAGTATTTTCCCTCCTCAACTAAGTATCATATCTCTCCTCTGAGAGAAAAGACTGTTTCTCGTTCTCTGAATGCCCCCTGCAAAAAAAAAAAAACACCTATGCCCAAGTTCTATTAAATAATTTATTTTGCCTTACTTATCATAATGAAAAAGTTGTTCTTATGATTTGAATTGCTATCTAGTGGGAATAGTAGTAAGATCATTGCTACCCATAACATGGGAAGGAATTAAAGGGGACACTATGTTAGCAGTTGTATGGGTTGTGATGCAAGAAGATGCATTATGAGTATGTCCACATTGTTGCAAGTTAAGTGGTTCTTCCATATATGGAGAGCAAAATATCATTTATTAGTACAGCTATAAGGGTTTAACAATATTTCCATAAATTTTCTCCAAGTCACTGTCTATATGGCTTTTACTTTTTAATTGTTTTAATGTTTTTTTAATGTTTTGTATAATTGTTCAATTTTTTTTGCATTAATTGTAAGCTGCCCAGAGTCATGAACGGGAGATAGCAGTTGTATAAACTGAAAATACAAATAAATATATTTACATTTAGTGCCCTTCTGGGGTTCTCAATGGTGTGCTTTATCTTTCTATACTACTCAATAGAGTACATAGAAGCTATATTGATAGCATATCACCCCCAGCAATATGGAATGCAGACACCATAAAAGAACAAGAATGCAGAAAAAAACATTTTTCTTCTCTTGATGCACCAATAAGATTAAATACCATTGGACATGCCACTTACTAATTATCTTATCTATACACATTATGTATCCTCAGGGGAGTGACCTGTCTAATTGGCTTTCGCATCACACATACATAATGAGTTCTTCAGAACAAGATGTACAATTGAGGTTCCACAGCTCAAGGAGTCTAGGAAAATGGGGTTTCTGAAGCTTAAAAGCCACTATTGTAAATTTGAAAATTTCTCTAATAATATATAAATATATAAACTCTTATTTCCTTTTGTGTTCAAGCTGAATTTAAGTATCACTTGTAGAAACTCAAATTACAACAAATATAGGAAAATACAAAACAGGTATACAAAAACTACTTCAAATTATTGAATGCCATACAAGATTGCAAATCACCCTGTGATATTTAGCTGAATAAATATTATTTGCCAGTTCCAGACCAGATGCAAGATACAATATAAATCATATGATGGTGATAATGGCCTATTTGGGCTTTCTATAAAAATCACATGGACTTCCAACCATAGTAAAGTTGTACATGACCCTAGAATGTAATATTGCACAATATAATATTTCATTGTGTCTATCACATCACCATAAGAGAAAAAGAGTGACAGGAGAAACCTTCTTACCTTGCTATACCAATAAGGTCCAAAAGCATTGGTTCTCCCACCTTCCTAATTGCACAGCCTCCCAGTTAGAGATGCTAGCTTTTTGTCTTCTGTTCTCATTAATATCAATAAAAGTCATAATGAAACAGGTTGTTAACCTGAGAAGAGTAGACACATCATTGCAATTCATCCAAAGAATACAAAAAGAAATCATGATAAAATGACTATCACAAAACTAGAAAAAAAAGAAACATCTGGGGCACTTTCTGGGCTACACGATAGGAAAACTTTATAATTGCCTTTGTGGCATACATCTTACCAACACTATGAATATACTTGAAGCATTTTAAATGGGACCATATGACAGAAAACACTGTTTCAGATATTAATGAGGAGATAGGCCAACAAAAATACTTCAATTTTATTGTGACTACAAAAATTAACAAACAGGGAAAGTAATATTGTACTCATGAAGCAAGGATCTCTTGTGAAGTACATTCAGACTGCAAACAAAGCACCGTTAGAAAGGACCAAAAAGCATCCCATGAGTGCAACCATTAACAAATATAACCCCAAAGGGTCATAACCCTGTACAGTACCATATGCTACTAACATAAAAACACTCTTCCTAACAATTATCAGTATATGCACCTGGAAAGTAAACCAAAGCAAGTTATACTTCTGAGAAATACTACACACATTTCATAACCTGAAGGGGTAGCCATGTTGTATGTCCTCTGACACTTAAATTGAACATCAACTCATTAATGGGGAACAAGCACTTTTCTATACCGAACGAAACCCTCTTTATGAAATGCACGAAGCCGTTTCTTAAATATTAATCAGTGAAAATGAAGGGGGGGGGGGGAAATAGCGATTTGAGCCAACACAACACGCTTCACTGCAAGTGGTTTCTATTGTCACCTATCTGCTTAAACTGGAATCCCCATCTATTAGCATCAGATACTGAAGGCGGCACAAGAAGGGGAAGGCTGCTGCTGCTGCTACCTGCTTGGGCGCTTCCCAAGGAGTTCTAGCCGGCTACCAGATGAAGCAAACCTTTGTCTACTGTCGGAAAAAAAACAAGTTGGGAAAAATAAGGCGAGGGGAAGCAACCCCAGCCCTGCTTCATGACACCCCCCACCCCATTTCCAGCCTCCGCTTTTGTGCCACACCCACCCGCCTCCAGCATCTGCCGCAACCCACTCCCTCCTTTTCCCTCCCTCCCTCCCGCCCTTCCTTCCTCTCCTGCCCGCCCCAGCCCTCTTCCCACCTTACCGTGCTGGGTGAAGATATTGAAGCCGCTGTCGGCAGCTCGCGGAGCGGCCGTTTCTCGCCTTCGGCTGGCAGGCCTACTCCCGCTGCTATTACTCCCACGAAGCCCTCTGGGTTGAGACTGTGGCTGGGAAAGAGGCAGCAGTTGCTGCTGCTGCTGTTGCGGCGGCGGCGGCGGCGGCTGATGTTGAAGCGCAGCGGCACCCGGCTCGCCGACGCGGCCCACCTGCTGGCCCATCCCCGCTCTCCTCCCGTTCTGGGCCCCCGCCAGAGCCCTCCGTCTCCTCCTCCTGCTCACATTCCGCCCCCTACCCCGCTTTAGGAGCCGCACCCGGCGCTTCCCAGAGCCGCTCTGCCTCCTTCGCCCTCCTCGCCGCCGTTCTCCGGACAGGCCGTCACGGACTCGCCCCCTCAACCCCCGCAGCCGCCATCTTAACCACCGAGCTTGGGGAAAAGGACAGAACGACTCCCTCTCTCCCACTCTTGCCACCTCCGGTCTTCCAGGGACGTCGGTAGCTCCTCCTGGCCCCGCCTCGCCTCCGCCTGCAGCACCGCCCCGAATCGCGGGTCGTCGAGGCTGGCCCCGCTCATTCCTCGCACGCCTCGGATCCTTTCACTGGCAGCTTGCTGGGAAAGCCGAGAAACGGTATTTAAACAAATGCACCAGAAGGTTCGGATGAAACAGATAAATGCTCACAGGTTATTCTCAGTTCGTAATATCCCACGGTAAATATACTAACATCGTTTTTTATTGCGCTCTCTCAAATGTAGGGTCGCGAAGTACATTTCAATTAATGACTGCATTTGCACAATCAAGTGCAATAATGAATTGTATGCTGAGAGGAATCTGTCCAGGGCACAGAAACGTTGCAGTTAAGAGGAAAGGTCTTAATTTCATTTCGATGGAAAGATTTAGTCAAAACTGGTATAGATAATAGTGGTTTTTAAGAAAAGAACGGAATGGAAATGCATAGGAGGTGGAATGAAATGAAAAAGCTTTTCTCTCTCTCTCTTTTTGTTCTATTAAATAGTCTCACTTATCAGCCACAATTGGGACTGGCAACTTGGTTGCTAAGCTCTGCAGTCACAAAGTGGAAAGCTGACTGATGGGTTTAAAATCTTACTTCCCATTCCATCATTAAGCAAAACATCATGTGGCCCCAGCTTTTGATTTTTCTTCCACCCTCTGCATTAATTCTGCTTGTCCAAAATTGGTGTCACCCCCCCCCCCCCCCCACCCAAAAGGCAATCTCATGATCATGGAACACTCTGATGGTTGTAAATATGATTGGTTGCAATAGTTTTTTTAAAACAGTCATATTTCGAGCAGTCGTTAAATAATATATAACAAAGAAATGGTGAAACTAGAAAACTATTTTTAATTCTAGGATTATATAAAAAGCACCCTGGTGTTTCTCCACACTTTTAAGTACAGATGGTTATTTTAGTTTTGGTATTTTGAGAAAATGAAATCTGGTCATCTGCTAAAAGATAAATTGATGATGACAAAATACCCCTGACTCATGTCTCATGATGGTTTATAACAGGAGTGTCAAACTCGATTTCATTGAGGGCCACATCAGGGTTTTGTTTGATCTTGGTGGGCCAGGTTGATTGTGGCTAGGGTGGGTGTGGCCAGCTCGATGTCATTCATATAGGGGGTGCCTATGGTGGTCCAAGCTCTCTTCCCAAGCTCTGTTTCAGCTGTGAAATCGGAGCTTGGAAATGCCGCTCGTGGCGCTCACAAGTTCCATTTTTGGCTGCAATGGCTTCCTGCAACACTCTGCCAGCAAAAGCAGAGTGCGGGCGGGCCGCACACACTCCCAAGCTCCGTTTTCACTGGCAGAGGCACTGTGAGCTGGTCCTTTGCTGTCTCGAGGATGCCTGCGGGCCAGATCTAAGTCCCCCTTAGGCCGGATCCAGGTCCTGGGCCTTAAGTTTGACACCCTTGGTTTATAATAAAAAATTAGTACAAGAATATTAAAATAATAAGAATTAAACAATCATTAAAATCACAAATCTTTTTTTAAATGTTTGATACCAACAAGAGGGACAGTTTTCTTAGTTCTGGAATGAATTTCAATGAATGCTGATGATTCTTGAGAAGATTCACCTTTGAATCACTGGTCTGAAGCTGGAACACCATCAACATGATGATAAAAACTATCTGCCCCCCCCCCATGGGGGAAAAAGCTGCCAAAAATGGATATAAGGTGACATCATTGGCCTGACACAAGAAAAAATGCAGTTAAACTTGCAAATCCAACCAAGGTGAAAGAGCTGACAAAACTAATTCACAAAATGCTGAAAAGTGTAAAGGAGATATTTTAGGATCGGTGGAAGCATCAGAAGGGTGTGGTGGTTAATGAACACTCTATTCAACCTTGGAAGCAGTTTCAGGGAAGCAGAGCTGCCCCAGCTCAGTCATCACTATTGCAATAAGTTGAGTTGCTGAAACAGCAATCAAAGTGGTACAACGTTGGATACACCATTTTGATTTACTTTTTAAATTGTTACCCACCAGCAGTGTTAGAACAGGAACTAGATAATCCAGAACTACCTCCTAATATTATACTGTATGTGAAGCTAAGCCAAGCGAAACATGTTTCTGCAGCAAAAACAAAGCTGCAGAACAGACCAAGTCATTGTGAGGTTGCTGAAGCCTGGGGGAGAAGGTGCTATAGCAGTTGATTATATTCATATGATGTTCTTAGTGATATGGAAAGCAGAATTGACATTGCTACTGTACCCATGTTTAAAAAGTCTGACACTAAGTTAGCATGAAAACTATCGCAGAATCAGCCCCTGTCTGTACAGCAATTAGAAATGTCCCTGTGCAGGTTATCAAGCATATCTAGAGCCAGTGATAGAATTCTCCACCCAGAAAGACCAATGTGGCTTTAGACTGGGTCATAGTGGTGTGGATCAGATTTTCACTGTAAGGCAAATAATTGAGTGTAAAGGTTAAGGAAAGCAAATTATTGCTGTCTTGATTGATTTCAAGAGTGCTTCTGACAGCGTTCACCAGAAGCCAGTATAGAAAGTTCTTTGTGATCAGTATTCCTAGCAAAATCATACAAGTTCATTTTGCCTTTTATGATGGTACGGTTAAAGTACATGATGACAAAATCAGTCCCTTCGCAGGCAAAGCACAACTGAGAAAATAGTTTATACCATGATCCTTATTGTTCAGTGTGCTATTACATTGAATAATGGAGAAAAGTAGGGGAATGTTCTGTGAAGAAGTTGATAATTGTAATATAGATAACACTGTTTTCATAAAGAAATCAGAACTAAAAGCAAAACAGGAAATTGGATTATGGATAAATGTAAAAGGGTTCAAGGCCATGTCGACTAATGGTACATGAATTAAACTTCTGTTTAGTGGTGAGCCAGCTAAGCAGGTTGATGAGTTCAAGTTCTTAGGTTCTTTGACTCCTACATCTATAGTTGTGACATCTACTGATAGTGATTCAAGAGGAGGTAGTACTCAAGCAACTTTCACCAGCATATGATTCTTCTTCTTCTGGAAGAAGAAAAACATTAGCCTGAAAATGAACCTTTGAGTATTCAATACAGCCATCATGCCAGAAGCTGGAGGTGTTTCAGATACATACCAACAAGTTAGCAAGTACAAATTCACAAACATTTCTCTCCCTCCCACAGAAATAATAGAAAGAAAGAAAAAAAGGCTATATGTTAATACATTGGGAAGAAAAAGAGAGAACCCCAGTTTAGGAATTCACTAAGGGTTGACTTACCAAGTAAACAGCTTCTCCAAGTTACCAGTTAACCTTCAGAGGCATCTAGGCTGTATAACTGCGATTTCTGCATCTGTTGCACTCTTATTTATTCTTTTATTTTCAGCAGTTTCTGTTCTTATCAGCAAATGTAAAATGAGGGCATTATCCCCCAACAGGTAATTATTTGGGGGGGGACTAAGGTAAACAGTTTTATTTATTAATTATTTAACTTGATTTCTATGTTAAATTAACCAATTTCTAAGGCTTTTATCTGATGAAAGGGAGCTGCAGCTCAAGAAAGCTTATATCTGATTTTTATTCTGATTTTAAGTGTCTCAGCAGAATATAATAAAAAAATTAAAAAGTAATAAATCAATTTTTTTCATGGTCATACTCCAGAACAGAAATATGTGTGCGTGTGTGTGCGTGTGTGTGTGTGTGTGTGTGTTCTTTGTGAACACAAAAACTCAGTCAGAAAAGAGGAACCAACTTCTTCCCTAGTCCAACACCTTAAAGCCACAGGACATGAAATTGATTTTAAAAAAACCAGAACTATCGCCAAAACTGAACACTTTAACAACAGAATAATCAGAGAAGCCATCGAGATAGAAAAACATTCCCACAGCATGAATAAAAGAGATGGTACCTCCCACCTACCAGAAACCCGCCCTTATTGACAAACGAATCCCAAACACAAAGAATAACATCAGACCCACACTCATGAAAACCACACAGGACGTCACCTCCACACATCCACGCAAAAAGCAAGCCCAAACCCACACCGATGATGAGGCACAACCACAAACCAGAAGCCAGACCAAAGCTGCATCATTAACCACTTTAAACTCCTCCAATCCATACATGAAGCAAACTGACACACTCCATGAAGATTTGGCACGACCACGAATGCAGAGCCAAACAAAAGCAACGCAGGCCACGAGTTCAAATCCCCCTGCAACTCAGACCAACCTGAGCACACCAAGCCCCCACCCTATCAGAACATACCCCCACCCAATCAGAGCACAGCCAACCCCCTCCCAATCAGAACACACCTCCACCCAATCAGAACACAGCCATGCTCCCACCCAATCAGTTCATACCCCCACTGGCAGTTAAAAAGAAGAAACAACCACGATCACACATTGCTCCTAGAAGCACAAGACCGAAGACACCAGCCTGAAAATGACGAATGAGACTTTGTCGAAACGTCGCCAAGGTACTTCCGATTTTACGTGGGAAAAAACCCAAATAACCAAAGACCGACCGACCTACCTACCTACCTACCTACCTATATATATATATATGTTTTCTGAGGTTTTCGCGGGTATTTGTATGTATATATATATATAAAATCTCTTTAGCCAGGTTCTTCCTACGTAAACCAAGATTTTTATGGAGCCCTAGTTCAGTGAAATCACAATCCACTAGTTTCGGACTTATAAGTCCTCATCAGTTAGCATATACACACATATATATACATATACATATATGTATATGTATATATACATATATATGTGTATGTATACACACACACACACATATATATAATTAAATAGCAAGTCTCAAAGGTGCTTTTTCCAAAAGGCACCTGGACTTTCTTGTCCAATTGCCTTTTGGAAAAAGCACCTTTGGGACAACCATGCCTGAATGATGGAGAATCTCCATAGACAATTAAATAGCAAGGAAAACAAACAAGAAGAAAGCAAGTAGCAAGAGCCCTGGTAGCGCAGCAGACTAAAGCACTGTTATTAACATCAGCTGCCTGCAATTACTGCAAGTTCAAATCTTACCAGGCTCAAGGTTGACTCAGCCTTCCATCCTTTCTAAGGTAGGTAAAATGAGGACCCAGATTGTGGGGGCAATAAACTGACTTTGTATAAAATATACAAAAGTATGAAGGCTATTGCTTAACGCATTGTAAGCCGCCCTGAGTCTTCGGAGAAGGGCGGCATATAAATCAAATTAAAAAAAAAAGTAGTATTAATCATTTACAACTACATTCAGCAATTCAAATCCTCTTGTTTTTAAGAGGCGTGTTTTAAGAGCAATAGGTTACTGAAGTAGCATATACCATTCCTATGAGAGTATATGACGGATGGCTAATGTCACACAGCTAGACAAGTGCATGGCAATTTTATGATTTTATCAGTGTGAAAGCTCAAAGATGCATTCATTATTTGAAAGTACCTCATTAAATCTAAATAGGCTTGTAATCTGTTTAGATTTTTATCATTATTATTTTGTGCCTTCAAGGCAATCTTCCCTCCTGGCAACTGCCAGGACAAGTCCAGGCAGTTTTCTTGACAATTTTTTCAGAAGTAGTTTGTCATCTTCCTAGGGCTGATGAGAAGTGACTTGCCCAGCTGGCTTTCACGCCTAAAGCAAGACTAGAAACCACGGTCTTCTAGTTTCTAGACCACTGCCTTTCATCAGTACACTAATCTGACTCTCTAGTTAAGATTTGGCAGTAATAAAATATTTTCACACTAGATATTGCAGTGTTGCCATGGAAATGGTTAATTTCGAGACAAATATATCACTGTTCGAGGCAAATATATCACTGTTCCTCCATGAAATAGTGGGAAACAGTGAGCTGTTATACAGACTCATAATCAATCTGTAAAAAACAGATTTAGAAACAGTTCAAACTACAGGTAGTCCTCACGATCAAATTGGGACCAGAATTTCCTTTGCTAAGCAAGGCAGTTGTTCAATTTTGTGCCCAATTTTACATTTTTTTGCCACAATTGTTAAGCAAATCACTGCAGCTGTTAAGTGGATCACAATCATTTAGCAAACCTGGCTTCCCCCATTGACTTTAATTGTTGGAAGCTGGCTGCACATAGTAATCACATGACCCCATCATAAAAACTTGCCAGTTGCCAAGCACTCAAATTTTGATCACGTGACTATGGGGCTGCTACAACGGTCATAAAATGTTTCATTACCAATACTTTTTAATAAGAAAAGTTGATAGGTTTAAGGAAAGAGAAAGCTTTGTCTATAATGTCTATAATAGACATCAGTGGTTGAAAATCTTAGTTTTGGGAGACAATGTACAAATTTTTTTATTGATGTTTGTTATACATCAGCATCCGATGCTTCCAAATTCATAGTATTGTCTCTTGCAAGAATGCTGAACATTATTTTTCTAATGTCTATTACTACCATGTATTCAAGGTATACAGAGTTAAAAATCATACTTTGCATTGTGGCTTACACTAAATAATTTTTTTAAAAAAGTTCTGAAAGTGGGAAAGTTCTCCCCCTTCAATAATAGGAACAAAAAAAGGAGATAAATTTTCAAAATTATTCCTTATTATTAAAGTGGACTTCCAGAGAAGAAATATTAAACTGACAACTGTAGCAGAATGAACAGCCAGCAAGTAGACTGGGTCTGTGCAATCTCTTTGGATAAGGAGGGGATCTGAGATTGCACACAAGTGTTCCATTCAATGCTCCTCATGAGAAGACCATGAGATGGTCTATAGTGAGTTTAGAGCCTCGGAAGAAGTAGGAATAGCTAGCTTGCTCAATCCATGGTTGGCATCTTTAAGGATACTGGATTCAAATGTTTCTTTTTCTAATCAACTTTCAGAAATTGGTTGTTAGCTGTTTTTCAGCGGTTAGAAACCTTTGGATTGACAAATTTTACTGGGTACCCTAATCATTAGCAAAAGAAGTTTTAAACAGAAATTTATTTTGAATACATAGGTAGGCCTCCACTTATGACTTTGTTTAGTGACTGAAGTTTCAACAGTACTGCAAAAAGTGACTTTTGACTAGTCCCCAACTTAGAACTGTCACAGCCTCTCAGCAATCATGTGATCATGATTTGGGTGCTTGGCAATTATACATATATGATGATTGTAGCATCATTACAAAGATTCCAGATAAATTTTGAAATAGGATTTTGAAATTATAGTATGCTTGTAGGAAAATATTTTTGTTTTGCATTCTAACAAAAAAAAAACAACATGATAGGATGGGACTTTGAAAATTGGACACCACAGGGAACTAGAAGGAACTAAAGATTACAATGAAAGCATTGATGAAACAGCATTTAAATTTGATTAATATAGAAGGAAGCAAAATATTTTAATGTTCAGCATACTGAAGAATATTTTTGAGCAATGGATCCAGAATTTAATTTTAGGAGTGTGTTTCTATAGACAAGCCACGTTTAAAAATGTTCTGGAGTAACAAGTTTTACCAGGCAAGATTAAATCTGATCTGAAAGTGGATTTAAGACTACAAGAATGACATTGAAAAAGATGTTATACTGGATATATAAAAGAAAATAGATACATAAATAGCAAACTAAGAAGGTGACCTGGATATTCTTCCTATATTGAATTTACAAAAGAGGTTTGTTAAACCTTTGAAGAATTTTATGAGAAGGGACAAAGAAAGTTTAGTTTGCCTTAGCTTTTTTTTATTGTTGTAGTAGTGTTTAATAAAATTACTATTAAAAAATAAAAAGTGAAACTGTATAATTGTTATTGCAACTCCCATTTGGAATTGAAGGCATCTATAGCTAGCTGTGCAAAACCCTCATCTGTCCAACGGGCTCTTGACCTGTCTTTCAGAAAAATATCCCCATTTTAGGCCATTATATCATCTACTTTCCCCTTTATACAGCTGTCAGGTACACAAAGGGCCTATTTATCGGTGATCCTTGAAAAGCAGCACCTTCAAAGGCAGATAGGCCCATATCATATATAAAATAAAGACTCTTATTGACAAAAAGCCCTCCCTACATACAGAGGCAGGCTACTGAATTAGGGGTTCCCAGCAGGAGTTGCCTAATGAGATCAGCATCCTGAAATTCATGAATGACTTTCATCTTCAGCAGTGAATGAAGACAAGGGGCAACTCATTTGTGGGAGATGAAAGGAAAATAATTCCTCTGAACTGTACATCTGCCTATTTGGCATATTTCCTTTGAGAATTTTTTTAAAACTAAATAAATAAAGCGGAAGCAGTGTAACAGAAGGTAGGATGAAAACATGACTGAGGAAACATCTTATTAAAGAAGGTGATGCAACAGGATGTTGATTGCTAGGTACTGAATGGAACATATCTATATTTGCCACAAACTCAGCTATTTCATACACTCCAGATTTATGAAATTCTGAAATCCAGAAGACTCCTACACCAACATCAAAATTGACCCAACTACAGTACCTCAGGAAGTGAGAACAATGGGCAATGACATAGATTCAGTCAAGTCTCAGTTCTCTCTCTCTCTCTTTTTTTTAATTTGATTTATATGCCACCCTTCTCCGGAGACTCAGGGCGGCTTACAATGCGTTAAGCAATAGCCTTCATTCTTTTGTATATTTTTATACAAAGTCAGTTTATTGCCCCCACAAACTGGGTCCTCATTTCACCTACCTTAGAAAGGATGGAAGGCTGAGTCAACCTTGAGCCTTGGAGAGATTCGAACCAGCAGAAATTGCAGGCAGCTGTGTTAATGACAGGGTGCACCAAACCACTGTACTATCAAGGCTCTTTCAGGTAGCCATCTTCCTGAGCATCCATTTAGAACTAAGAGATAGCAATTGACTAAAAGTTGTACAGCTAGGCCATGGTTATTTTGAGTTCAAATAATGCAATATTTGATTTAGTGGGAATTATGAATTGATACCAAGTAGCATCTAATGCAACACAAAATTTAGTTAACAAACCTAGCACATGCACGATTACAATTGGAGTTTTAGATGCTGTTAATCTTTGCCTATGTGAAACAGAGAAAAGGAAGATTCCATAAGAGAAAAACAGTACAGGTGGTCCTCATTTATCAACTACTTTGTTTAGCAACCATGAAAAAATAACTTTATACTCATTTATGACCTGTGCAGCATTGAACATATAATTGCCATTACAGTCAATGTGTTGTCCTATATCTGACCTGTTGTTTCTCTCCCCTGCTACCTTGCAAAGCAGAAAGATTAGAGAGGAAGGGATTATAAGAGAGTAAATAGGCACAAACTGGTGAATACACAACAAAAGCAATGCACTAGTGCTGGCAGCTGCCAAGTGCATTATGCAAATAGCCTTTTATTCGGGTTAGCAAAAATTCTGTTGACACAACTCTGCCACCAATCCATGTGGCCCTCAACCTTCAAAGAAAGCTATTTTTTAAAACAGAATATTCCACCAAGCCGAAGGTAAGCTGTCTGTCTGGTGAAAAATTGCATCCTAAAATACTCTGAAGGCTCAGAATATAAAACAAATATGGATAATCAGCCTAATTTTTTTAAAAAAAATCTTTTAGGATCATGCACTAGGCAAGATAGAATTCTATTGAACTTCAAACTTGACATTTTATCTTGTAATACCCACAATTATGGTTTCAGCCAGCAGATTTACTACATCCAAGCTGCTGCAGATAATTCAGTTTCTAGTGAAACCTGTTTAGTCACCTACCAGTAAATTGTTCACTAACAGGAAGAGTCTTCCAAGTAGCATGAAAAGAACTGGAATGTGAGACCTTCGTTTGATGTTGGATAATACTGAAAATCTGCCAAAGCAGTTTACAGAACAATAAAAAAAACCTCTTCTCTGGTTTACAATCTATTCTGGCAAAAAGAGAAAGGCTACAATTCTTAAAGCAGACTTCTTATAAAAAGCTACTGGTTTGGAAAGGATTCTGAGAGAACACTAAAAGGAACAAGAGCAAGCAGAGTTGATGGCACTGATGTGCTTCTGTTCTTTCTCCTACAGGCTGATAGTATGTTACACACATACACAGTTACACACCCTTTGCTGACAAATGAGGCCAGAAGACACAGGGCATTCAAGTCGTAGACTCAAGTGCATTCATTGATTTCAAGTTTAAATTCCAAAGTCTTTGATTATTCACCAATAACAACATTCCTTTCAGAAACTGAAGCAATGTGTGTGACTTTATGTACTAGTGATATGAAGTCAGAGTATATTAATCATGCACTCTATGCAATCCTAACCCAACAAAGCTAAATGCTGTTCATTGTAAATAAGTGTCATCATAAATGGATCCACTCATGTTATTAGGAATTGTCACTGCCACCTCCCCAGATGGCAGATTTAAGGACTCTTCTGGTGGCTACTCTCTGCAAGATGTTTAATTCAAAACATATTGTAGAAACTGTTAAGGATGACTGTCTATGGTGACCTTAATACTTCCAAGAAAAGTTACTTGTAGTAAGATGGGCGGCATATAAACTTTATAAATACTATTACTCTGGACTTTACCTTCTTCTAGAGATATATGATAGTGTTTTCAAGACAGTTGTGAATTAAAACTCATTTTGCCAATTTCACCCATTTTTTATGAATCTATCTTCCCAAGTCCACAATTTTAGTTTTGTCTTAGTGGTGCTTGTGTGTCCTCTCTTAAGCACTTTAAAAGTAGCTGTGATCAAAGCAACTTAGAAGATAGGAAGGAGAAAAAATGTGGCTGAGAATAGGGTGTTTACTATAAAGATATAGAGATTATTTCTAATTCGGAGAGCTTTTTTAACAACTCGGAAAAGACAAATTTAATAAGTATTTGAAACCAGATGAAGAGACAGGAGAGTGAAATTATGTCATGCAAGCTGAGGCAAAATGATGTAATTCTTTCAGCACAGTCTGTGTTGAATTGGCCAGAGGATCTTAAAGAGGCCCTGCAAGAACCCCAGTCTTTTTACAGCCCCAGCTAGAGTGTCCTGTGAGCTTGGCCAAAGTCATGCCCTATAGATAGAACCAGGAGCAGCAACAGAAGGCTGAGGTAGTGTTGATGAATGACATAGTAAGTCCATGTGGTTAGATCCTGTGCAGCCCGTTTTGTTAACTTGTCTCAAGCAATACCTAAAACATTTGCTTAAAATACAAATTTAGTTCTTCACAAACTTTATCAGATGATAATGAGGATGTACACTCCCATTAGAAATGGAATTAATAATTATGTCAGAAGTTATCTCTTATCAAAAAATTTCTTTCAGAGAATAATAAGCTCATGTTATTAAAATCTTTATTCACATAATACTTATCTATGCATAGCCTGATCCTTGGGAAACACAAAACTGAGATTCGTTTTCCCTTTTCCCAACAGCTTCTACTCGTATCCACTCCAAAAGGCAAGTCTCTGGCAGCTTCAAGGTGAACATTTTGTTTCAGCTGCCATATGAATAAGTTACTTCTTAATAAATTATTTATTTTCTTTTTTAGCAACAGTTCCAGTTCTTCAGATGCAAGATAGCCTACTGTCTGTTCGAGCACAGGATGTCTCTTCCACTTTCTTTATCCTTAAAATAGCATATAAAGGAAACATGAAGTTATTCGGAAAGTCTCAATCAACCAGCAAGATGTTTTCCTCCCCAACAGTATCTTCCAGGTGTAGATTCATTGTGATTGTACATTGTGATTACTATGCACCTACAAAAAAAACCTTTTAGCCAGACATAATTGGGGGGTATTTGATAGAAAGTCTGAAGCTGGTGACCCTCATAATAGCAACTATTAACCATTATCAAGTTACCATTCCTGTAATTTGAGACATTTAGCTGAATCAGTCTGATAAAAATCAACTTATTTTGAAAGTTCTTTTTGTTAAAGTAGGCATAATACGGGTGTAAAACTTGATCACGTCACATAACGTATTGCAATGTTTTTTGCCTTTGCAGAGCCGGGTTGGGCATGCCCTGCGTGTGATGCATCCAGCTCACAGGCTGCCAGTTTGACACCCGTGGAATAACATTATCAATAGGATTTGGCATTAAGCCAACTGATAGTTTAGGCAACCATCTTAAGACAATTACTGGCATAGACTGAAAACATGAGCCTTAAAAATGCTGCAGTGTAAGGAAAGTTATTGAAATAGATGCAAACATGATAACGCTACTTTTTGTACCTATGGGCATTAGGGTCTATTTTCAAAAGAGGAAGCATGTCCAAACTGATTTTAAAAACAATTAGAAGTAATTGATAAACATTTGGACCCTGTCTTTAAATTCCTCTTAACTGACATCCAAGATATAGCTGTCAGAAACATTATCTATCATAGAAAATCTCTGAGGTTTCCAATACAAGTTTGGTGAATAATAGTTCAGGGAATTAAACATTGGAGTTAATGTACAAAATTGTTTTCCACACATTTCCCTCCAATATCTTTGGCAGGACTATCAGGTGCATGAATCAAAACCATGATACATAAATTTCCTGAAGCTAGAAACATAAATTACAATTCCTGCTAATGGTCACAAAACTATGGAATCATAACTTGGATCAAAAAACAAAAACAAAAGATATGCATCTAAAAATATCTTTAGTTCAGCTCAGACCTTGAAAATGACAGACAATCCTGAATGCCTGACAGCGTAGCACCTGCAACTGCCTTACAGTAGTAGTGGATAAAACATTGTTTTTCCTTCCGCAGGCACTCATCATGTCTTCTTAGATTTTCAATTTAGATCAGAAGTTTAGCAACAAATCCCATTTGTTTGTTTGTAAATCTACAGCACTGACAGGACATAAAGTACTGGCTCAAGCTCCAATTTGTAGGAGAAATATTGGGTTCAAGGCAGCAAGAACCCTCACATTTGAGAACACAATGATTTGCACAAAAATCTCTGGTTAGGACTTTGCAGCATTGTGCAGGCCTGAGTAATTTCAGCCTTGTAGATGAACAACAGGTTTCAACAGTAATCTAGAACAGTCCTTTTCCTTCAGCAGTTTTGGATTTAACAGAACACCGAACACAATTATACATTCCCTTGTGAAGTCCTTTCGAAAATTTTAGCAACAGATGCATGGATGTATATCTATCAGGAGAGGCAGTAAATCTCTTCAGTATCTCATTTGCCCTTTACCCCCTCCGTCACTTTTCTTTTTAAATGGCCAATATGGATGCCTAGATAGCGTATTCTTTAAAACCCTGAATTAGACTAAAATATTAAGATTGTACTTGGAATCGGTTAGAAGAATAAGATCTTTTCTGGAACAAGCATGTACAGTATTAAGTGTCCCAATACCCATCTCTTCACAGGAAATCCCAGGAGAGCTCTCAGTGCAACATCCACTGCCAGCAATGGAATCCAAGAAGAAAAACAAAAAGATATAGGGCTACCCAAGGGGAACTTTCTTGTCTTCAACAGCGTTTTCAAACTACAATTGTTTCTCTTCTGATGCAGAAATTCTGTTATTTAATTCCAGTTTATCCTGCCCCTAGCCATGCAGAACCAGTTGTGCTGTTTTCTATTTATTACTTTTAAAAAATAATCCCCATCAGTTTCTCTTAAAACTACAAATGGGAAAGTGTCATTCTATCTTCCACCAATACAATGTCTGGCCCAAACTGATCTGTACATTGCTTTATTGTAGCCAAGATGTTCAGAAGTCGTAGGTCCAGGGCATCCATATGGGAGGCAGACAGCACAGGTGCAATAGGGTCATGAGACATAGCAGTTTTTAAGGCAGACTTCAGGACTCCGTTCTTTATATAGTTCAACCTGTTCCATGTGGAGACTCTGATACTGCAAAAGAAAAACATGGGAGTGTAACAAACCTGGGTTTATATTGGAAATCCAAACCTTCAGAAGTCTTCCCAAAGTATTTTCAATACTTTTAAGTTTTTTAAATAACGGAATGTTATTTCTTAATCATATAAACGTTACTACACTAAAATCTACATTGAAATAAACACAGAATATCATAATTTACAAAATTACAATGAAAAAAGTCTTCCCAAAAGAAGCTTGTCACAGGATTTACTTATTCAGAGCTGTGAACTACTGTGATATTGCAGAAACAGTTTTTAAATTAAAATTTATAAGCCTATATTTAATCAAAAGTAACATCCTCACATTACTCCCAGGGAAGTGCGAATAGATGATAAAGTGCTAAGTTGCATACAAATTCAATTAGCTGCCCTGGATATGAACTGTAAGTCTAATATTTGGTAAAGCTGTTGCAAAATTATGAATATAAAGAATGATACTATGGATATTTAGATGTGTGACACAATTAACAGAAGTTTTATTTTTTCCAACAAAGGAAACCTCATCCTCAGTTCATGACCTGCAAGATCTTGTTCTTGTATCCATGAAATAATTTTTCTTTACATGGACCCCAGAATTTAAGTGATTGTTACATGCATTATGTGAAAGGCAGTTTGCCAGCAAAATCCTGATTCCTAAAAATGTTGACACTCCCTCAAGAAAAAAGCTGCAAAGGTCAGAGGGAATGTCTTTCTCCAACATTAATTTTTAATGCTAGCCGCCTTTCTTAAACAGGTAGCTGTTCCAAAAGTTTAGAGAATGATACATTAACACATAGGCTCTCATTTAGATTCTAAAAACACATAATTGTATATTTAACATTCTAAAATATTTTCTCAAATTCTGAAGTTGCCTTGGATTTATCATCAAACATAAGAACTCAAAAGTACATTAAATAACATCAATATTGCTTTTAAGATAACATTCAAATAAGTCAATAACTTTTTATTCTTTACTCACATGCAGCACTGATAAAGAGGTGCAAGGATGCTTCTCTCATCCAGGGAAGGATTTCCAAAACTGAAAACCAGATAACAAAATGAAAAAAAAAATCCCTCTGGAAAAGTCTGTACAACATCTATCAGTAAAATGAGAGATGGCAACCTTATCAAAGGTTGTTGAGTGAAACAATTTTTTATGTTTTTAATGTAAAAAAAGTTTAATAAAGTGTTTTTAAAAAAGTGCCAGAAATGGAAGAAAATTAGTAGTGTGCATCCATAAACACCAAGACAGAAGACATGAGGAAAACTGCTTAATCTCACAACACATGAACAAAGTTTCAACTGGGAGATTGTGAGCTTCCTAGATCAATCTGAAGCTAAAAGCATTAGGGAATTCCTGGAAGATTGCATTCAAATAAATCGAAAGAAATAAGCCATATTTACACACCATTTGAGAGATAATAAAAAAGCTAAGAATAAAAAGCCTAGAAGACATTATTTTCAAGTGACAACTCCCAGATAAGCAAGAATTAATACCAAGCAAACAATCAAGCAGAAAATAATACTCTAATTAAGAAATTACCAATGAGAAAATCAAAACTGGCGGAGCAAGCTACAGCATATAAACCAGGAGCAAACCCCAAACTTATTCACTCTGGTGCTATTACCTAATTGTGTAATAACTCTCCCTTTAAAATTTTTAAATCGTTTTAATCTGTTTTATAAATTGGGTGTTTTAAATTTGTTTTCGGCCAAAATATTTAATAATTTTAATGGACTTTTAATGTTTGTATTATCTGTATTTTATCTTGGCTGTTCACCGCCCTGAGTCCTCCGGGAGTAGGGCGGTACAGAAATTTGATAAATAAATAAATAAATAAAATATGTCTGCAAGCCAACAACCAAGCTCAGAGAGCACCAAGGACTCCCAAGTCATTCTCATAAATAAGAATTTGAAATGTATAAGGAATTCCTGATATTTCAGTTAGCTTTCAAACTAGGTCAAACCTTTGGACAACCTTAACACTGCAGCAAGTATGATAAACCAATTGTAATCTGGCGGCAATTATTTTACTGAAGGAATTTGCATATCAGATAACACTATTCCTACCTTTTGGCATTGTCAAGTAGAATAAGCATACTGGCCCCTTCATCATCCTGAAAACTTTCATAATGGTGTCGGTCAGCATTCCCAATCAGATAATCAAAGATGGCTGTATCAATGATGTCAAGAAGCCGTGGGCCTGAATCATAGGGTGAGGTCTTCTTTACAGCATCACAGTAACTCTCATCATATTCCCATCTGAAAGCAGACACAGAAACTCAACCAAGGACTGTTGATCTTTAAGATTTATAGTACAATTATGTAACTTCAAAGGGTTGAAAGAGACTATTGCATAATAGGGAAAAAAAAGAACTGCTGTTAAATTTAAAATAAAATCTCAAAATCTGATTGATTAAAGACCATAGCAAAAAGATGGCAAAATTGCCTCTTCTACTTCATTTTCTCTTTTAACATAAAGGTTTCCTCATTTATTTTCAGCTTTTAATTCATAAATGTTGATTGGCAACATGGATATTCAGGAAAATAATGCCAGCTAAGAAAGGATGATCAAATTGGAAGACTGATTTTTGATATAAACAGACTTGAACTGATTGAAACCAATACATAGATTGGAATTTCATTAACTGCTGCATGTCATACTTCAACTCATGGACTAATGCATAATGAAACTGACCCAAACTTGAAACAAACTGCTTCATCCTTTCCTAACACAGAATAGTGTGCACACTATTATAACGGTAGCTAACTCTTATCGGCAGAAAGTAGAACTGCTGCTGTTGAAAGCTCTTTGAAAATGGATTTAGGGATTTTCAAGCAGATAAAACACATCTCAAAATCCAGGCCCTGTGCTACCATGCCAGCCCAATAAACCTAAAAAATGATTTTGCTTTAGAAAACGCAAAGGTTAACGAAAGAAAAGACAAAAAAGGGACCTTCATTTCTCATTCGTCTTTGAAAAATCTTTTGCCTCCTAGTTTCTCAGTGTGACTTCGTTCTTCTGGATAAAAGGTACTGAGTTTTAACGATTAGTTAGGTACAACATATATCAGCAATTTAAAGTTGATACCTCCTTTTGCCTCTATAATTTTAGTCCATTCTCTGGATTGACCAACTGAAATGGCAAGGACATAAGTGCTGTGAACTTCATACCTGGCTAACTTGCCCTCCCGGTATGTCCTGCCCCATGGATGCCGATGTTTCTGAAGAGGCCATACATCTGGGAGCCAAAGAGTGAGTGATCCTTCCATGGAATCTCCTTCAGCACAAGCTGGTTCCGTTTCCCGGCAGTAGTAGCACTTCCCATAGAAACAAGTATTATTACCTGGAAAACAAACATTAGAACAAAGCATCTTAGACCTAATTTAAATCCTGATAATAATTATTTTAACACTTCTAATTTGTAAGAACTTGGACTAGTTAAGAAGCTTTCTGGGAAAGAAACCAGTTCTAAAAGGGTTGATTTGATGATCTTCATCATCTGTTGCTGTTGGAGCTGACCTCTCTGGAAGTAATGCTTAATTTATGAGGGTTGTTTATTTCTAAACAGAGTTGGATTGTATAGTAATTTTATCTTGCACAGTCCCCACCTCCCAGTTCTTTCATTAGTTTGGAAAGAGGCTTCAAATAAACAAGGAAACACCTTTCTATGTTGATAACTAAAAATCTGGCCAAATGCAATAGGAGATATCTAACAGATATGCATATTTCAGAGAAATTATCTGCTGTTGCATTTGGCCAGATTCCAAAGAATGGCATATCTTCATATTCAAAAAGAACCATCTCAAAATTTAAACAGTCTTCTCTTACTGTTAAAATAATTGAGTAAAGGTTAATTGCAAGTAGTCTTCAACTTGCAACAAAAGGGATTGGAAAATTTGCCATTAAGTGAGGCATCATGTGACTGCACATTATTTTACAACCATTTTTGCTGTAGTCATTAAACAAATCACAATGGTCATTTCGCAAGACATGACCACAACTTGCGGCTTCCCCTGCAAGTTTCCCCACAAACTTTGCTTGTTGGAAGCTGGTTGGGAAGGTTGCAAATAGAAATCACTTGACCCCAGTATGCTGCAAACATCAAAAATGTGAGCCAGTTTCCATGTACCTGACTCATTAAGCGAGGCATCATGTGACTGTGAGTACCCTGCAAGGGTCATAAATGCAAGGGCCATTGCACTTGTTCATAGGTCACTTTTCTCAATTGCTAAACAAATGGACATGTCAAGGACTGCTTGTACAATATACTCTGATACAAATATCAGAGAAAGTATTAACATATCAAATACAGGACCTCAATGGAAGTTTTATTCAGGAATCAAAGTAATCTGTGTGTCCTGATTTACTTCTGATTTTCTACATTTGAGATGAGAAGTGTATTACCACATTGTGCTTACCAGGACTAAGAGGCATGTGGTGTTCTGTCAAGACTGATGTTAGTCTCAAATTAGAATTTACAATCTAAATGTGTGAATTCTATATCATTACTAGTTCTAATATTGGTACAGACCTTTATTATTATTAATACTGAAAAAAGGAGATAATTTGTATATATGATGGAGGGGGTTGTTAAGTTAAGAGTATGATCTCGAGCGAGCATTCTTCAAATTGTATTTTCCCAAGGATCCAGGAATGTTATTAGAGACTGGGCCTGCAGAATTTGTTTTTTTAACCTACCTAAAGTCATGAAAGTACTAAGCAACTGTTCTGTGGCAACAGGCTTGATTTCTGTGCGGAGGTTCACAAACCTACCAACCACGAGTGGAGCCCGCCGGAAGCCTAAGATTCTGTTTCAACGAGAAAGAATAAAATGAAACAAGATATGAACTCATACAATACAATAGAGAGTATAGGCTAGACCTGGCTATGAAGTAGAGCCGAGGTGGCGCAGTGGTTAGGGTACAGTACTGCAGCTACTTCAGCTGACTGCTAGTTCAGCAGATCAGTGGATCAAATCTGACCGGCTCAAGGTTGACTCAGCCTTCCATCCTTCCAAGGTGGGTAAAATGAGGACCCAGATTGTTAGGGGGCAATATGCTATTTAGTATACTGTCTTTGGTGTAAGCCGCCCAGAGTCCTCGGAGAGTGGGTGGCATAGAAATATGACTAATAAATAAAATAAAATAAAATAAAAGTCTGTAGGAATCACCCAGTAAGTATCCTCAAAGGTTTAAGGTTCCTGAGATGTTAAAAAAGTAATTTTAAATATAACTTCTTAGTTAGTAATATCTTATGTTTTGTTTTATTTTGAGCTGCAACTGATAATTTTTATTCCTCTCTTTTGAATTCTATAAATTTATTGAATTAGAAATTGAGGTTAATACAAACTTTTTGCTTCTTTGATCTTATTCATGTGCCAGACTTCTGGGTGTACTTGGCTCATAAAAAAGGATTTGCCAGAAGTGCAACCTTTTAGGCTTGGATTGTGTTTAGGCTGTTTATTAATTGCTGTAAATCATCAAAGTGGTGGCAGCTCACTTGCTTCTAAAATATATGGAAAATGTCTCACAGCAACATAGAACGACCAATAATTCTTGAATTGAAGCACCAGAGATTTTCACAAGATTGACCAGAATAAAAATTGGACTTAATTTAGGTTTAAATTTAAATTCATTGGGGAAGAATGTGTCAGACTGCTACTCTGTACTCGTTACTGAAAACATGTACTGAAAGACCTGAACAGATTGCCAATTTTTGTGGAGCACAATTTAAGAATTTATGCATTAACTTATTAAAGGATTATCTTGAAATAAACCTGCTGAACATCGTCCCCCTAAAGATGCTCTCACTATTTGAGTTGGCCCTGAACACAAAGGATAGGGCTTTCTCCCATGGAATTCACTCTCTTTAAATTCTACCCCCTATTCCAGCAGAAGAAACACCTTTTTCTTTTTAACTAGCCCTTTTAAAGTTTAAATTGGTTTATAATTTATATTAACTGATTTTATAAAAGTTTAATTCTTTATGTTTTGTCTGTTATTGTTAGCACAGGAACCATGCTAATCTTCCCTTTGCCAATTTGGCTATGTGCTGCCAAAATGAGCACATTTTATTTTGTTAGCCACTTTAAATGCCCTTTGGATAGAAAGGTGAGGTGTAAATTGAATGAATAAACTAAGTATATTGTATCAAAGTATCAAAATTTTACCTGTCTAGATGGAAGGCTGCCACCTCTGCATTATGTCTGTCATAGCCAGCATATGGCTCTCCTTCTATTACATAGTCTCTGGGATATCTAAAAAGTATAAAAAGATAAGTGATTATTTGACTAATGGATTTCATTTCAGATTAAAGAAGAATCTCCAGTAAACAACCACTCTTCTTCATCCCAAGGTAGTAATGAGAAAAAAAGTAACTATGAAGAACTTTTCTCAGTGCCAAGTCTTCTAGCAATTAGATGTACCAGTACTGCCACATATAAAAGGAAATACCTCACAAACACTTCCATCCCAGAGGCACAGGCTTGTTTCTTTCTTAGAAGGAATGGTATGGGCTTTCAGCAAACATCTATTCATTATCCTGATCTTAACTGCATATTCCTTCTATTAGGGAATGATGATCAGGCACTCCTGTTTGGGAAAACCTAATGCAAATTACGTGCTAAGGCATGTAATTTGTTACTGCATTGTGTGAATCTGCAATTCTTGTTTTATGACACGATGTAAAGTATGAATGCAAACTTTATGACTTATGCACAAGCTACAACCTTGTTCAAATTCAGCCATTAACCTGTTATCAGCCATTAAGTAGATAACAAAAAGAGTACAGATGATATTATCTGTGTCTGAAAAAGCATTTTACCTCTTAGGTTTGAAGACTACTTTCTGTCCACCTTCTAGCACAAGTAGTGCTTTCAACTGGGTGCCCTTATAGCCCACATCTGCTTTGATGATCTTCTTGGTAGCCATAGCATGCATCACTGCCCCCAGTTCTGGTGTTTCCTCTGGGTACACTTCACGTGGCACCACCCACTGGGCTGCAATCTCCCAAGGAGACTGCAGTGTGTGATCAAGTCGTGGGTCTAATTCAATCCGTAGACTCGTCATCATGCGATGGAAGGCGCGCTGGTCCTCACGGTTGGCTGCTGATGTGTCCAAGTTGTCTATGAGGAAAACCTTTGTGAAAATAAAGATGACGAGTAGAATTGCCAGAAGTACTACACGTTGCTTCAACTTCATGATGATTAGTAGTCCTTTTCTGGTGGC
The DNA here is from genome assembly GCA_022577455.1 of Arizona elegans. NCBI lineage: Eukaryota > Metazoa > Chordata > Lepidosauria > Squamata > Colubridae > Arizona > Arizona elegans. The sequence goes on along the minus strand of JAKOOJ010000002.1, from coordinate 101,864,310 downwards.
TTATCAAAGGCTACAGGAAATCTCTCACAAAACAAGATGATAAGCAGCACAGTTCCTGATTAATTTTATTCATTATCTTCAATCCAAATGATCCACTGTTGCAACTACATCTTCCGGTACTCCTGTAATTAAAGCCACAATTGAATTTTGAATTCAGCAGGTATCTCTTGAACAGAAGTCACTGATTTATAGTGTTACAATTTACTTAAAAACAATTTCAATATTTCAATGGGATTATCCGTAACAGCCTAGTTCTAAGACAGATACTTTTCAAATCAGGACTTATAGAAAAATAGCTCCCACCTCAAACAGATTTTCAGAAAATGAATAGAACTGATTGGCTTTAACCCAACTTTTATAAAGATACCATTTCTTTCCACTTTTCTTGAACATAAGAAGGCTATTATTTTGTTTCCAACTTAGGCAGAGCGCTGTATAAAACATATTTAAAATACCAGTCTTGTGCCATACCATGATGTGGAGCAAGCACCTTACTTTGGAGATATTCATGGCAGTATAAAACACTTGAATTAACTGCTACATTAAGATACATAGGAATGTACCTTTTGAAGGTTCAAACGTCACTGCATGAGTTTTTCATGCTCCAAGATTAGCACTGTCAGGCTATAGTTCTAATTACAAATAGAACTTTTTTCTATAGAAACAAACCATGGTTACTCAAACCAAGATTTAATGCAATGTGTGAACTCAATGAAAATCTTTTTAAAGAAGTGTGATAATTATATACCAGATAGTTTGTGCAAGAGTAATGTTTGTTTCTATTATCTGGAATTGCTCCATTCACATTTTTTTGTGTTCTCCATTTCAACATTTTCAAATCTGTTTTGATTCATAGTAAATGAAGTTATACATATTCTCATTTTTCTATCATCTCTATATCCTCCACTCTCCAAACTGTCATTACAATTTTAAATTGTATGTCCCATATAGCATCTTTTATTTATTAAATTCCATTTATAATCTGTACCTTCTCTAATAAGCTCAGAGCAGTTTTTAATGGCTCTCAGCAATTTTCAGGAATAGACCTGATCAGGTATTCTGTAAAATACCATGTACATTAAAAACACTGCATTTATAATAATTAGATTTTATATAGAGCAGTCGTCAAAGGCAAATGGTAAAAAACACTCCCTTCAGCAACAGCAAAGAACAGCAACAGGAGATGATTGAAATCACCTTTAAACCTGCAAAACAGTCATAGGCTATTTATTTTAATGGAGTAATATACTATTCTCCATGAGCTCCTGAGAATATTTTACAATGCATTTCTTATAGAATTCTAATTTAACAGTATTTCTCCTACTAGAATCTCATCACAGTAAAATATGTTTAATTTTGCACACCTTATTAGATATTTTTTCACTTGCTAGAATCATAACGCAAGAGATGTGCACTCTACAGCTAAAGGAGCAGTGTAACTAGTTCTTTACCAGACTGGAGAAAAAAACTGTGCTAGTACGGTACAAACTCCAAAGTTTGAAAAAGAAGCAATTCCTTCTTCCAATATTTTATAATATTGAACAAAAACTGTATCCTAAATTAATAGAATATAATGCACAATTTTTAAAAATGCATAGCACTGGCCTCAGTTTGCAAGATTATTTAATTTCCTGACAATTTACTAGGAGGTAAATGCTGGCAGGTTCTAATAACAGTAAATTTGAAATCTAGATGTAAATTCCAAAAACAAAATCCCTTCCAATCCCAAGTAAACTTTCAGTTTATAAAAATGCTCTGAAAATTACAAGCAAAATTGTCTGCTGTTTTAGTAATAGACTAACACAGTAGAACTAATGTAATTAAAATGGTCTTGGGAAGAAGAGAAATGAGGAAAAAAAAACCTTTGAAACATGCTGTGTCTGACAGACTGTGAAGACCACAGAAGTGGAAAATGACAGACAGATGGTATCTATCTTAAGCGCTTGCTACATGCTCTCTTGGATGTTAATGGTTTAAGACATGCATTTATTCTCACATCGTTGTATTCATCTTAAACTACAGCAACACAATAATGTATTTTAAATTCAGTTTTCCCAAGACATTAAGAACTACTGCTGAATCTCTTAACACAGATAATCAATTAAACCATCAACCATAATAACTGTTGTATTCTCCAATGTCACTATTATGAATAAAGCAGGAATGGGTGTAGAGATGTGTATGTACATATATATGTGTGTGTGTGTGCATGGATATGTACCGTATTTCCCCCAAAATAAGACCGGGTCTTATTTCTTTTGACTCCCGAAAAAATAACTAGGACTTCTTTTCGGGTGGGTCTAATTACTGACTCACCTCAAGGCAGCAGCACTGACAGCCCCACCCAGCTGGAGCCCAATACTGGCCCACTTCTTCTGTGGCCATTTGCACGCGTTGTCCCCAGCCTCCTTTTCGCCATCAAAGTCTTCTGGAAAGCCCTCTGCAGCTGAGAAACAGGCTCCGGATTGATGCATGTGGCACCCCCGGTTTCCGTTTCACCTTCAGATGCCTTCCGGAAAGCCCTCTGAAGCCAATAACAGACCTCCGGATTGAGGCCGGGGGCAACATGTGTGAGCGGCAGCAAGCAGCTGCAGAAGGAGAGGCAGGTGCCAGGGTTTGCGAGGTCTGGTAATGTTCTGACCAAGGCTTCCCCAGCAGCACGAAGCCTAGTCCTCCTCCTGATAGACCCCTTTTATTTAATTTATAGTGAATTCCTCTCCAGCAATGTCTTTCCTCTCCCATAGTCTTTCAAGATAGTTCAAATTACCGACCTTTATCAGACTTGAAGAGTGGCCAGGCCAATATCTTTCAGACGACACAATACTTGGCAAGAATACAGGAATGAACTAATTGTCTCCTGCAAACACCCCTCCCCTTTTGCTCCTCTTTTATTCCCTATGGGAGGGGCCCTTCATCATCCACCTGTGGCCTTACTCCCAAGTCAACCGTTGTTCCTTAGCTGTTCCCTTCGTCTGGCAAATCTGCGCATGCACACACTGGGAACAGGCTCCAGCTTTTGTCTGCCTCACTGATGTCTGACACCGAAGGCAGCTGATACCTGTCATACGGCCCTGGCCCCATCTCTCATTTTTTTTCTGGGGTGGGTCTTATTTTAGGGGAAACATGGCACTATACAGTGAAAAACTGTATGAGATTTATTTTCTATTAAGCCAGTAGTATGGTATGCATGATATTTGATTATTTAGGATTGCTATGAATGGTTGAGAAAGAAATATGGGCATTTGTATAACATATAGTGATCAGGAACAAAAAAGCATTGTATGAAGCTGAATTTATGAAAGATTTAGGAAACCCACAAACACAATTTTACACAAATTTACACAAATGTAAATTCCAAAGTTTTAATGAAGGGAATGTCATTCTAGAAGGTGTTCTAGAAAATCTGAATGATGAAATCATTCATGAAAATGACTATAATTAGAATTAGTATATTTGTTCCCCACAAACAAGTTACTTTTCACATCTCAATATTTTAGAATGATCACCTACAGACAAGCATATCATTTTAAAACTGTCCAATCTGCCTGAAAAGGAAAACAAATACCTCCAAAAAGATTCCAGCTTATGGCTCTGTTTTCTTGAGGTAAAAAAGGTTCTTTTCTTTTTTGATCAGCAATACAGACTATATGGCCTTGATTTCACTGATTAGTGTACAAATTATGCAGGCATTTTTTTCTTTACATACCCGTATAAACTCTTCTTTTCTTCAAACTTTTCTTACCTAACTAGTAACAATTCCCCTTTGAAAAGAAACACTGATGTGACTTATCATTCTTTATAGTGCCTCAGCATTTGTATTAACTCACTTCTCTGCCATATGCACTCAAAGCAACTTATTTCTGTACTTCCATAATGATGACATAAAATAACTGCCCACTTGCTAAAAGAACCATACACTTGTATATAAAACTTCTAAAAAAACCTGTTACTGTAAACATGATATTGATCAGTTGATGTTTGAATGGACCCTGCTGAAAAATATCAGGACTGTAACCAATTATTGTTGCAATCATTTAATGCTGCAGATATCAAAGGATAAAGAGGTATAGAGAACAAGAACTAAAAACTGAGAAAAAAAGAATGAAAACTGAGAAATAGCTATGGCTAAAAATCCATATGGGGGGTTCAGAATTTCTTCCAAATATATTCATTTTAGACTGAAAGATTAATTTTCCAAATACTAAGTACATAACTACATGAGATCAGAAGTTATTATGGAGCCAAATGGAGCCAAAAGTAGTGGCCATCATATAAATTATTAAATATTAAATTTAATAAGTGTATTTATTATTAAATTTATTTAATTTTTGTAACATCTGCTCACATTGCAGAATTTTATGACAAAACATTAACTTGCTCTCAAATAAAAACAAATTGTTTCGAGGAATTGGTTGATTTTGCAAGGCATGAATCATCATCACATCCTATGCCAAGCAGACTGGGCTAGAATGCATGAATAACATTGCTTATTACATTCAAAATATTACATGATACATTCTGGCGTCCTACGAATTTAGAGCAATAATTTTATAAATTTTAGAATTTATTTAGCATGACCACTCAAAACGTCTGCATCTTATTTTCTTCCAAGTATTTCTATTAAAGATTATAATTACAATCGTACTTCTCCTATATCGTATAGGCAAGTGTTAGAATCTGGCTTAAAGCTCTCAAGACCTTCAGGGGCCTCTCCACCTGAGATCAGGTGTTTGGGCAATGATCCTTCCTAGTGCTGTAGCATTGCTCTTCTGCCGCACCCACTCCCCGAAGTTCAGCAGACTTCCACTCTGCTGCCCTTTAAGCACCAAAGGGACTTTTCTAGATAGATATTGATACAGGTATCGATCTTTCCGGGACATGCAAGGGATGCTGTTGTACTTCCACTCCTCTGCTCCTCTTTAATATTCAATTTTGAGAGGCGGGTGGGGGGAACCCAGAGGAAAACACGCAAAAAATACCTCCGGTTTCCCACGGAATAGCAACAACGTGTGCTTGCAGCAACGTCCATTTAATATTTTCTTGTTAGTATCAGACCTTGCCAAAAGACGATTCAGTTCTGCCGCCTCCAGGTGCACCTATACACGGGCTTGCACGCTCCCACAAACACACGCACGCTCTCTCTCTCTCTCTCTCTCTCACACACACACACACACACACACCAGCGCTCCGCCCCTGAGATCCCCTCCCTCGAAGGCATCAGCAAAGAGAGGAAACACCCCCCCCCCCAACACACACACGAACGCACACTTCCCATTTCTCTCCTTCCTTCCCCTACACCTTCTTTGCTTTTGTCCCACTGCCCGGTCTGCGGATCCCGCCAGGGATGGAAACGCCATGGAAAGTCGGGCCCAACAACTCCTCCGCCGGCTTGCGCATTTGCTTGCGCGCTTTTCCCAACCGCGCCCCCCACCCACCATCTGCGCCCTTCTCCTTACCCAGCCAACAGGCGCCAACGCGTCATCGCTGTTCCTGAGGCCGCCCGTCAGGCCGGCGATCCTCCGCCGCCGCCGCTGCCGCGATCCTTTACAAGCCTCTTTACCCCACTGGCACCCGACCCACCCACCGCTTCTCGCGGTTCTCCCCGCCTCGTCCTTCCGCCAGCCAATGGGCGCGCCGGGACAGACCACGCCCATTGCCAACCGCCCACTCCGAGCCAAGCCAAGCGCGTGTTTATTCTCGCGCTAAGACTCGAAACACCGTCCCCCAAAGAGTGCCCGAGTAGCCACCGGCTGCCCCAGTCGACCAATGGAGGATCGACGATACTTGATCGCGCTGCTTTCTTCCTTGTTCAGTAGCCAATAGCAAAACACGCTAGCTAAAACGCCGGGCCCTTCCACGTATGCCTGGTGGGCGGGATCTTGCCAACTTGTCTTTTAACTCTCGCGTGTCTGTGAAGGGATAGGCGGCAGGGGGTGGGGGGAAAGTTACGGGTTGTTTCTAAGCCAGTATAGGAGGTGTCTTGTAGGAATGTCGTATTTTTAATCTTGGCACATGATCCATTTGGAGCAGTGCGATTTAAAAAAATCAAGAAACTCCAGCATCCCGTATTTCCCGGCTAGCTACTCCTATTCTTCCCTTCGGGGGGGGGGGGGGAAGCACAGGCAGAAAAAGTGGCAGCGGTTGACCTCCTCCTCCCCCCCTCAACCCCCGCTCCACATTCAATTTAATTCTCCAAAGAAAAGGCAAGAGGGAAATTCGCTTTTGAAGCCCCGTCAGCGCTTATTGCGATATCCCACGATCATAATACATTCATCAAGACCTATGAAGTTAATCCCCGTTGGAATTACCTGAAGTTCCGCTCTCTGTTTTTTGATTGTCGCCTGGGAGGCTAAAGACCAATGCCACGCAGTAGTGGATCTGCCTTTTAGCTACACTAGTACTGATTCTATTAACTGCCCCGAGCGTACAGCACTCCTCCTTCAACAAATATTAAGCTATGTAGGCTGTAAAACCAGGCTGGCAACGTTTTAGATTCTAAAAGTGTATTTACTTATTTTATTTATTTTGTCAAGCATATATAAGATTACATATAAAAGTATAAACATGATTGTGAATACATGAGATGGTTACTAATAAATGGGGACAGTAGGACAGGGACGGTAGGCATGTTGGTGTGCTTATGCACGCCCCTTAAAGACCTCTTAGGAATGGAGTGAGGTCAACAGTGGACAATTTAAGGTTAAAGTTTTGGGGGTTTGGGGAAGAAACCACAGAGTCAAATAATGCATTCCAGGCATTGACCGCTCTGTTGCTGAAGTCGTATTTTCTGCAATCGAGTTTGGAGCGGTTTACCTTAAGTTTGTATCTATTGTATGCTTTTGTGTTGTTGTGGTTGAAGCTGAAGTAGTCATTGACAGGTAGGACATTGTAGCAGATAATTTTATGTACTACACTTAGGTCAGACCGAAGGTGGCGTACTTCTAAATTGTCTAAACCCAAAATTTCAAGTCTGGTGGCATAAGGTATTCTGTTGCAAACGGAGGAGTGGAGGACTCTTCTCGTGAAATATTTCTGGACTCTCTCAATTGTATTAATGTCAGATATGCAATGCAGGTTCCAGACAGATGAGCTGTATTAGAGAATTGGTCTAGCAAATGTTTTGTATGCTCTAGTTAGAAGTACAATATTACCAGAGAAGAAGCTACACAAGATTAGGTTAACCACTCTTAATGCCTTTTTGGCAATGTAGTTACAGTGGGTTCTGGCACTTAGATCATTAGAGATGAGTACTCTAAGGTCCTTGACAGAGAGGGTCGTCTACAAGTTCATGTCTATCAAGCTTGTATTTTATGTTTTGATTTTTTTTTTGCAGATGTGTATGATAGAGCATTTGTTGGTTGAGATTTGAAATTGCCACTTGTTTAACCATTCTGACACATAGTCAAGGTCTTTTTGAAGAGTAGCAGCATTGTCAGTGGTGTTGAATAGTTTTACATCATCAGCGAAGAGAACGCAGTTGCTTTTAATATGATTGCAAAGGTCATTTATGTAAAGTATAGAGTGTTGGCCCTAAAACGATCAGTTCACCTGATTGGGATCCATATGCACGCACAGGTGCAAGCTGTGTTTTGAAGTCCTACTGTCCATGGTTAACTATGGTTCCCTCAATGCTGTTTTCTGGATTATCACAATATATTAAAGCTTAAAGGCTCATTAGACTAAAATATGGCTGGTGGGTTGTGGTTAAAATGTGTTTGCCTTACAGTCATGGTCTTGTCCCACTCTTTCCCAATGCCCTACTGCAGATCATTGCTCCCCTTCTTTAAAATTCCTGCTTTTCAGCATACTAATATGGGTATGGACATCTTCACAAAGAGAAGAAGCTCTCCTCTGAAGATTCGTCAGTAGAGGGTGACAAAAAACCTGAATGGAAATGAGGTTAGTGCATCATTGTGGTTGTCAGGTGTAGAGCTCTACTAGCAAGGGCAATAGGTGAACAGGGCTACACTGGCTGCTGGTCACCCTTTCCTTCAAGAAGTTTGTCACAAAACTGAAAACAGAAAAACTAAGCAAGAAAAAAGAAATAATAGAAAAAAAGATGTAAGGAAGCAACTCCCAATCTTCTTTGCAATAAGTGCAACCGAATTAATTCTTTCCCACTCCCATGCGGTTAAATACACATTTTTTCTCATACACCGCCCCCCCCATTTGTCCAATCACAAATCTGTAGGATGAAATAAAAATTTTATAATCCACAGTTTTTTCATTTTCCAATATTTCTCTGTCATTTGAGATTTCCTCTTCCACATCATTGACATTTTTAACTTCTTTAAAATCTTCAAGAAGTACATCGGCAAGTGCAGAAATTACTGCTGAGAATTTAGTTATACGTTTCTCTCCCAGTTTTTCCAAGAGTATTTGAAATGTCTTAAGCATCATTCCTTTATTTGTCATCTTGCAAGTTTTATGATACTTTATTTATTTTATTTATATTCCATCAATTTTTTCCTTATAGATTAAATTATTCACATTCCCATGAAAATGTTTTATTTTATTTAGTCAGTCTTTTAAAGTTCTTAACAAAAGTCCTAATATTCTGAATTCATCTGGGCCCTGAAAATCTTTTTTTCCCTTTTTATTTTATGTTCTTAAATTCTTTAAGATGAATGGTTTTTTTTTCCCTATGTCAGGGTAAAGTTTTATTTAGTGGGCAGATATTCAGATTTTTTGTTTGGAAGACCTCTTTTAACTTAATTAAAACGATTATAAATAAATAATTAGAAATCCAAAAGTGATTAGAAAGTGAGGGTAGACTAATGTAATGTCCTTAAAGTCTCTCCCATGGTTGAGAACTTGATGGATTCCCTCATCTCCTTCCCTCAGACCTGCAGTAGAACCACTATCCTATGGTCTTCTCATAAGGAGCAACTGTCTGGAACACAAATGGGCAATCTTCTCCAGAGTCCCTCAGGAGTTGGGCGGCATAGAAATGCGATAAATTTAATTTAATTAATTAATTTAATTAATTGTCCAGAGAGCTTCCGTTAGGTTGAGCTTGCTGCCAGTCTGTTGATTATTGCTGCATTATTGTCTGCTCACTGGGAGACATCCAATACTGCATTTTTCTCACCCAGAAGTCCCAAAATTGTGAAAGATAATTATATCAGGAACTAACAGATGTGCAACCAAATTGAACACGGAACCTTCCATGCTCAGAGATAGTGCAAGTTGTTAACAGGTAGACCAAATGCTATGATCTTGTTTGTAGGCTTTTTAGAAGAATTTAGCTAGATGAGTGAATGTCTCTGTAGAATCACCAATTTGTTTCAGTCTGAGACTACCTTATTGTTGAGTGGGTCTCCTACTTGTGGCTGTCTGACTGCATACAAATGTTCATACTGTCAGAAATCCCGATTATAATTCTCAGGGACGACTCTCACCCTGATCATCACTTCTTTACCTCCTACCATCGGGAAGGAGATATAGAAGTATAGTCAGTCGCACAAACAGGCTGAAGAACAGTTTTTATCTGAGGGCTGTCAGACTTCTGAATGAGAAATAACATCATAACTACGTAGTATGACGGACTGCAGGGCCGGCACAATGTGTAATATGTTCACACTGGTGCAATAGGACCGGGTGTTATGTTAATATGATTTATTGGGTTAGGGATTTTCTGTCTTCACTGTGAGTTGTATTGTGTATTGGGGGGATGCACTGAGGGAGCTCAACCAATCTCATTGTACATATGTTGTGCACTGACAATAAAGACTTGATTTAATTTGATTTAAAGCAGTATTTCAAAGGTGTGAGGAGGCTTCAGTTGTATGCAAATAGGAAAGAAAGGTACTGAGTGGGCAGTGACTGTCAAGCTTGTATAAATGCAGACAGTTGATTTCTGTTTGGTAAAAGTGATGATCTTAGCTGATCTCAAGGGAACAAAGCAGGATTGACCATGATTAGTACTCCGATGGAAAATGATCAGGACATATCAAAGCTATAGATTAGACCAGTGGTCCTCAACCTTTTGGGCATCAGGGACTGATTCTGAGGAAAAATAATTTTCCATGGACCGGGGCTGGGGGCACAGTTTCACACACATCCTATGCTTGTGCAGATGAAGCTTTGCTTGCTTGTGCAGACTGGTTTCCAATGGGCAACAGACTGGCACCAGTCTGTGGCCCGGGGGTTGGGGAGCCTTGGACTAGATTGAGAAGTAGTCAAGAGCAATTTATTTATTTATTTAATTTTTATACCGACCTTCTCCTGAAGGACTCAGGGCGGTGAACAGTCAGAATAACATACATATAATGTGAAATAAAAACAGTTTAAAATAATTAAACCAATTTGGCTCATCAGTTAAGATCCTCAGCATAGAATTTAGACAATTTGAAAATTTATGCCAGCCTGGCTTGGTGAAACAGAAAGGTCTTCAGTGCATGACGGAAAATACGGAGCTCTGGGATCATTCTGTATCTTCTGTATAAAAGGAATCCTTGAGTGGGACAGCTATTGATCTGGGATGGTCTAAGAATTCCTGCCCTGGAATGTGGGTGAAGATCTAGCACAGGGATGTCAAACTCGATTTAATTGAGGGCCGCATCAGGGTTGTGTTTGATCTGGGGAGGCTGGGATGGGCATGGCCAGGATGGGTGTGGTTGGGTGGGTGTGGCCAGGTTAGGCATGGCCAGCTCCGTTTTTGGCCACAATGATCTCCTGCAGCCCTCTGCAAGCGAAAACGGAGGTCCACAAGCACACAGCCTTCTCAGGCTGAAGGAGGCCGTTGCGGCCAAAACGGAGCCTGAGAGGGCCATGCACGGCCCTCCAAAGCTCTGTTTTCGCTGGTAGAGGCACTGTGAGTGGGTCCTTTGTTGTTTCTAGGACAGCCCCACAGGCCAAATCTAAGTACCCCGTGGGCTGGATTCTGCCAGCAGGCCTTGAGTTTGACATCCCTGATCTAGCATAACAAGTTAGGACACTTTTTAAAGTAAAAAGCCACAAAATTATTACGATGCTACTGTCATTCAGAGCCGCAATTGAGTACAAGAAAAAGTAAGTCTCTGTCAGAACAAAAGAGAACACTACACTATTAAGTCCTAGCAGTAACTTCTGTTTCACTCAGCAGGTAGCTCTATGGGGAATATATTTGTTTTACACAATTTTCATTTTAGGTAGAATAGAACTCTTTCATGGCTTTTTTAAAATTCAGATTAAGTTCTATTATATCAGCTCCAAGCAACTGTGCATAAGATTTATTTATTTATTTATTTATTTCGTCAAGTATGTAATAGGTAACAGATATAAGTATAAACATAATTATGAATACATGAAATGGATACATATAAAAGGGAACACTAGGACAGGGACAGTAGGCACGCTGGTGCACTTATGCACGCCTCTTAGATTGTCACCCCAATCTTGAATTTTGATCAGGATTATTTTTTTTAAAAAAATCCTACATTTGTTTTTAATTTCAGTGCTTATTTTTTAAAGTAAAGTTTAGGATTTTTTTTAAAATAGCCCCGATCAAAGTACAAGATTTTGAGAAAATCTTGCAAAACTTCCTACGAGAAACTGTGTTAATCATTGCAATTTGATTAATTGCCTATGTGTCTGTATGGCAAATATTTTCTTATGGCTATAATATGCAATAATATCGTATCAAAAGAATTGCATATATGCAATTCAGCCATATTGCTATGAGGTGTAGGTGGTAGTTGAGCTAGCCTGATTAGTAATGTGGAATACTGGGAGTTGCAGTTTAGGTATATCTCTGAGTTTAGAAGCAGTTAATGTCCACTAGATGGACCTGTAGCTTTTTTGGTATAAATCAGCTTATTTTCTAAATATTTTGGATGGCATTAGAAATACCCTGGCATTAAGTTAATACTGATGAAGAACTGAAACAATAATAATAAATATCATCAAGCATCTCTCTATCCCAGATACTTGAGAAGGATTCAATAGGTGGATAAAAATGCCAAATCCAGTCTAAATAATAAAATTTGGACATGGTTGGCTGACCAACCATAATAATAAAAATAATAATTGAATAACTGAATTGAAATAAACATCTATGGAAAAATAAATCTATTCTTATATAAATATTGCAGCCCTTGGAGCAATTCCTAAAGGACTCTCTAAATATCTGGAAATATTGAATTTATCAGATCTGAACATCCTAATTTTACAAACACTCACCCTGAATAGAACCGTGTATACTCTTAGATGCTACTAAATAATTCTTAGATCAAAACTGGCAGCCCGCAGGCCAAATGCATCATGCGCAGGCCACGCACACCCCAGCTCAGCAAAGTAGAAAAACATTATAATACATCACATGACTGCAACATGACGCCGCGAGTTTGACACCTATATCTTAGATCCTTGGTCAAGTTTTGAATTATTAAGTTTCTACCAGTTTTATATTGTGACTCTAACTGTAGATTAGCCATGAATAATAATAATGGTAATTATAATAATACTATTATTGTGTGTCATAATTTAATTATAACAATATTATTGTAGTGATTTAATTATAATAATGTTATTGTGTGTAATAATATTGTCAATTATATTAACTATTATAATAACAATAATTATTAACATCTATAAAAATGATAATTTGTCAGTAATGAAAAATGAATGGGAATATATAGTTTAAAAAGGAGTTGAAAATGAGTGGGTTAAAATATTGTGGCTTTTTTGAGTACAGAATGATAAAATCTTGGTGCATAAGACAACAGATATAACTGTGTTTAAGAAAGTGTGGGTAATTGATGTGGCAATACCAGGAGATGGTAGAACAAAAGACAAAGAATTGGAAAAAATCAAAAGTATCAAGATCTGAAAACTGAAATTGAAAGATAATGGCATAAATCAGCACTGATGGTTCCAGTGGTTATTGGTTCACTGAGTGCCATAACAAAAAATCTTGGATAGCACTTGGTAAATCTAGCATTGACAAAATTTCCATCTGTCAAAATTACAAAATTACAAAAATCCATAGTGCTTGGATCCACATGTATACTACATTGATACATTATGATAACCTAGATTCTTGGGAAGAATTTGATGCAAATGAAAGCCAACACAACTGGTGACTGTGATTTTGTGTCGTGGTGTGTATAATAATATTTGTGTTTCCCAGGGATACACAAATTGAGGAAGGGCTCAATAGGTAGATAAAAATGCCAAATCCACTCTAAATATTTGGCTGACTATGTGAACAACCATAATAATAAGCAGTTATGTGGAGGAAACTTCCTTTTGAGAATTCTGGGTTTTTTTTTACAAAAAAAATTATCTCTTTGATATACGGAATGATATTGCTGTTGGAATGTCCTTCCGTACTCAACATCAAGAGGCCATGCCAACCTGGGTAGTCTAACAGTGTGTTCCTAGATTTTTCTTTTTTAAAAAAATACATAATTTGTACCTTACTCTGCAGTTAATGAATTGGAATATTTTTGAAAGGGCAAAGAATTTGAAAAAAAAAAAACCCCACCATTCCTCTGCGTTAGAACTCAGCGCTTAAAATAGAATCACAACGGTAGCTCATGTAACTGTGAGCAAAGGCATCATGTGAATACAGTCATAGTTTGGTTAGGCATGGGCTTCCTCTTTTCAGACAAAGACTCAACTGTTCAAGGGCTCTTAACCAGAATTTGCAGTTTTCAGAGAGCTGAAATTTTGGCTGGAGGCTTATTTTCTGACTCAGAAGGTGGTAGGAGCAAAGCTCTATTCCCTGTCTGGGACAGTGCTGAATAGGGCATTGACTGTCCTTCTCTCCTGTAATCTGAGCAGCATCCTCATTGGCATCTTTTTTAACTGCTGAAATCATGAAATGGTGATGCTCTAATTCAATAGTTTGTCAAAGTCTATTTAGCCCTCTACTTTTATTTATCCAGTTAAAAATATTACAGGCCAACTTTAATGGGACTCTCTCTCCTAATTATCCAGCGAGACTTTTTTTTTTTTTTAACCAGGAAGCAATAAAGGACAAATTAGTTTGGGAAACATTTTTAATGGCCTTCAGTGATCCTTTACATCCTTAATGTAAAGCATTTCACAGAAGTAAGGCCAACGGGATGGGAAAACGTGTTTTTTATGACCTAGTTGTTTGCATAAATGGGAACATATGTGGAACTTCTCATTCAAATTTCAGAGTGAGGCAGATTCATACAGATTACATCAGCGAAGGTCATCTTTTAGTACGAGATACAAGAAAACTTTGAAGTTCATTTCTGGTCCTTTAAAGGAAATGCAATCCTATTATTCATCCAGTTCATCCAGAGGTTTACCTATTTTATTCAAGATCCACTGGCTATGCAAACTTGTAAGGAAGTAATAAGTTTACTTATTGCAGATTGTAATAACAGCATAACCTAAACAAAAAAGAAAAGAAAGAAAAATAATAGTAATAAAAAGAAATGCAATATGTATAAAATCAAGTGCATCACACAAAGAAACTAACCTGAATTAAAACTAGTACTCTTTGGAGCTTAAAAAGTTATTTCTAGTTTTAAAACAAAACTTAACAAAAATTGACTTGACTGATAATAAATGGAAGTGCATCTGCAAAAAGACTTTGTAGGAGGAGAGCTGTGTTTATCTATGGTGATTAAAAAAAATCTGGTAGCACGTTTTCCAACTAACACATTTTATTAAAAAACATAAGCTTTGATGAGTTGCAACTCAGTTCATTAGATGCACAGAATGGCTTTTTGATGAAGCGTGTTGCAGCTTATAAACATTTATGCCTTTTAATAAAACAATTTAGCATCATTGGAAAAGATGCTACCCGATTCCTAATAATCTGCAAGATGATAATTCAGTAGTTCTGCATGCAACTCCTTAAGTTTGTCTATCACCCATGTTTTCCCCCCAGTCTCACCAGTATGACAATGGCATTCTGAATGATGTCCTCTACTGGTCAGCACCACTGTGAGAAAAGTGGTGTTCCATTTACCAAACAGCCCTTCAGGATATGCTGAATGCACAGTCTATAGATGGGGAAAATGAAAAAGATCCTGATACATTTCTATGTGTCTGTTTTATAATGGTGGCACCAGATTGAGAATGGTGATGACTGTCCCGCTGTGGTGTCTCTATTGGTGTCTCTATCCCATTTGAAGAAACTACCCTAATCTTTTCTCTGCTCCAGTTCCCCCATGGAAGGTAGTGATATGCAACAAAAGTGTTTGATATGACGGAAAAAAAACTTGGTCCAGGGATTCCCACCATAATGCACACAACAGAATTTAATAAATTGACATTCTTGAATGCTTTCCAATTCCATTTAGTATTCATCAATGCAAAATGGACTCAGAGAGTGAATGTATCCAACTATATTTAGAAAGGAAGAATTGAAAGTTTAACTCAATTTTCTTGTTAGAGCTGCAGCTCCAGAAGCATCAACTAATCTGATTTCTAAAAACATTAAAATTAGCTATACAAAGAGACTTTCTCTGTATTCCTCTCATCAGCTCTGCTCTGTTCTGTTTTCTTCTAATTGAATGACTTTCACCTTCAGCTTGATTTCTATTGAAAAGCTGCTTCCACTCATTTCCCCTCCTGAAAAAAAAACAAACCCTCCCAGAGATGCATTTTCTACCACAGTATGTCAGTTCCTCAATATATTCCATTTGTCCTTTTAGACCACAAGCATTCTTACTGCTTGTGTTAGCATATATTCTGCTAACTCTTTGCAATCATCTGGATTCCTGCAGTTCAGATATAGTAATTCTATTCCATCCATAGGTTTTCAGTATCTTAGATTTTATATTAATCCAGTTTGTGTCTTTTCTGTCATTATTTAAAGGATTGTTATGAAACACAAGATAGTTCCAGGATAACTTCAGCATAGCCAAACGTTTAAATGTTGATGGGGAAATGGAAACAATCAGCATTTTGGTGAAATGAATCCCTCATGTGAATTTCCTTTATTAAGTTAAATGTGTAAAAACCTATTTTTAGACATCATAACTAAATAAGTTCTATTTTGCAACAGACAAACATCCCAAACATAATTCTGACAAATTCCATATCAACCATTCCTATCTGATTACTGTATATAAGAATTAAAAAAAACCATCAACTTTCAAATGGCTGAACAAGCAAATCTGTTTCTTTTCAAATTAAAATTAGATGACTCATGCTTTGGAAATATCCAAATATAAGTGACTTTAACCCAATCTAAAGAGTTGTCCAGAATTGCTAAGTATATATTCCACTTTTCTCTTTGCCTATACTCAAAGCAGCAGTAATTAGCAATATGGATGATAAAACATTAATAAATTCAATACATTTAAAACCAAGAGAAAAATAAATTAGTTCCATTGAAAACAAAATCACCCACCAACCAGTGGTGGGTTTCAAATTTTTTTATTACTGGTTCTGTGGGTATGGCTTGGTGGGCATGGCATAGTTTGGTGGGCGTGGCTTGGTGTGGCAGGGGAAGGATATCAGTGGTGAAGTCCAATTTTTTTTACTAGCGGTTCTGTGGGCGTGGCTTGATGGGCGTGGCAGGGGAAGGATACTGCAATATCCTTCCCCCATTTCCACCCCACTCTGGGGCCAGTCAGAGGTGGTATTTGCCAGTTCTCTGAACTGCTCAAAATTTCCACTACCGATTCTTTTGAACTGCTCAAAATTTCTGCTACCGGTTCTCCAGAACCTGTCAGAACCTGCTGGATTTCATCCCTGAAGGATACTGTAAAATCTCCATTCCCACCCCACTGGCAGAAGGATACTGCAAAATCCCCATTTCCTCCCCATCAGCTGGGACTTGGGAGGCAGAGAATAGATGGGGACGGGGCCAATCAGAATTTTTACTGCCAGTTCTCCGAACTACTCAAAATTTCTGCTACTGGTTCTCCAGAACTGGTCAGAACCTGCTGAAATCCACCTCTGCCACCGACAATTAAAAGTCTGGAGAAAAAGATGAATTTTCATAATTTCCCCAAATACAGAGGGAGGGTCAAATCAAATCTTTATTACAATCATAGAGCACCATCCAAATAGACTGCATTCCATAGTCTGGGGCCACAGGGGAAAAGGCTCTTTTCCAGGTACTTGAGAGTTGAGCTTCTGGCAATAGAAACATCTTCAGTCATAAAAGTATTCAATAATCATTTTCATTGTCCTTCTAATTTCTAAACCATTGAGAAATTCACATACACTATCTGGCATTACAGTTGGAAAAAATCTAATCCTTGTTTGTTGAAAATGGCCCACAAATTGCAATTGTCCTTCCAGTTTAGGTTAGGATTCCCTCCAACAGATGTTTTAGCTAATCATTCAGAATATAGAGTAGCCAACTGACCCCAACACAAACTGTTGACATTTTTTTTATGGGAGAAGAAAATGAATTCTGTTTTTCACATTAAGAGGTAAAGGGGAAATTTCAAAAACTCCAATGCCTAATTAATTATATGCAGAAAGCTTGGTGATGGTTTTCATTAAAAACCCAGATGTGTTAAATTCAAGTTGATTTCCCACAGAGGGAACAGTTCTGAAATGTGTCAGTAAGGCCATTTATAACACAAATGAGAGGAGAGGAAAAGAGTGGGAAGAGAGATTCATTAAAAATCTTGGAATTTAAGACAATGAAAACCTAAACGAGAGAGAATAACTCCAGGTGCACTTAGCACATTGTTTTACTCCATGGATCCCATGTAATTTTCCAGAAAATCATTCATATGCAATTTATCACCAAAATCAATTAAATCGGACAAAACTTTAAAGCTGCACTTATGCAGTTTGCAGTTTCTGAAATTTCTGTAACATTATCTATAAAAGCTGTCGAAGGACATTTCTGAGACTCATCTCTCATTATATTCTGTATAATTATAATTTGGCTTATCACAAACCATTTATGAGAATGAATATGGGAGGCACATAAGTCCAGATAGAGTGCCTATTTAGAATCATGTCCCCTTAAGCTGAAGAAAAATATCAGCATATGGTGGATTGATGGAAAGCTTCTGGGGGTGGGGGGTTGGGGGCTAGAGATGCAGCAAATAGAAGTTTGACTTCTAATACATGGTGTCCTATGACTGGTCACACCCTTCATGGCAGCTATTTGTGCATGCCCATTTTCCCCCACAGTAGTCATTTGGTCAGAATGGTCATGGTATCTTGTCATAATTTCAAATGTATCCCTCGATGTATAAAGATTGCTCACAGCACTAAAGGAAAGAAAAATACTGTGGTCATTCCTACTAAAGCCACGAGGTGGTGCTATTCCTTCAGGCTTATATTTGGATCTTCATGCGATTTTAATTGGATTTCTCCACAGACAAGGTACATGGATAATAATCAGGGCTGTTGCTTTCCAGCACGTTAGCATACATATTGTCACTTCAAAAAGCCATTGTCTTGTATATTTTCTATTAAGATACCGAACTAGCATACTTAGTCCATAAATTTAAATAGCAGCATTTCTTCTAAGCTGCAGAAGATGTGATCAAATGACGAGGAGAAGCTACCCAACATGCTGAGAGATCATAAATTCAGAAGTGGCCTGAAGAGATAGCCAAATGAGTATCATTTCAAAATGAAAGTGAAGGATCCTGATGCTCCAAAGAGGAAAAAGATGTAGCATTACCATGAAAGACATCCAAATGGAGTGGGAAGTCTGTTGTGTTCAACCAGGGGTGTCAAACTCGATTTCATTGAGGGCCACATCAGGATTGTGTTTGACTTCGGGAGGCCAAGGTGGGCATGACCAGCTCAACATCACTCGTGTCGGGGGCACCTGTGGTGGCCCGAGCGCTCTGCCGGTGAAAATGGGGCCCTGAGCTCCATTTTTGGGTGCCACGACCTCCTGCAACTCTCTGCCAGTGAAAACGGAGCTCAGGAGGACCCTCCCAAGCTCCATTTTCACTGGTAGAGGGTTGCAGGAGTCTGTGGCACCCGAAAACGGAGCTCAGGACCTTGTTTTCACTGGCAGAAGCACCACAGGCCGGTCTGCTGTTTCCAGGATGGCCCCATGGGCCAGATTTAAGTACCCCGTGGGCCAGATCCGGCACCCGGGCCTTGAGTTTGACACCCCTGTGTTAAACCAAACAGACTCAAGCTTAGGAAAAGCTGTTCTACATATTTGTCATGTTGGAGGAGGAGAACCCAGTTAATCTGTTGCAGCCAAAAATCAGGAGGTCTGACAGTACCTTATGACACTTACATATTTTACTATAAGATGTAAGATCACCTCATGTGTTTTAATACAATGTGTTAGCCTACTTTTTTGTTACAAAGTATTTTCCATTATAATTATCCACATAAACATTTGGAAAGCAGGTTTCTACTTGAAGACAAAGTCAAGGATAAATGGTGTGTACAATTTAATAACAATAACAAGAGCTAGGAAAGGCAACACTAAAACACTTTCTTTCTCATCCATACAAAGGCTCCAGAAAGAAGGTTTGATAATATGTGATTTACCAGTCCTTGAGTTGGCACAAAGCATGTTGACTAAGTTACAGTAATTAAATTGCTGAATCCCATTCAGGAAACAAATGCAGAAAGTGGTACTGACCTTGCTATTTTAATATGGGCTAAATTAAAGAAAGTGATTGCTAGATTCCCCTTGTTTTTCTTTCATTTCCTGCTGAGGATTGCTGCCAACAGTAAAAGCAACTACCAGTTGCCTTTCTAATAGGAAATGGTGTGGGATTCTGCAAATGTAAGTGGGTTCTTG
The DNA here is from genome assembly GCA_022577455.1 of Arizona elegans. Taxonomy (NCBI): domain Eukaryota; kingdom Metazoa; phylum Chordata; class Lepidosauria; order Squamata; family Colubridae; genus Arizona; species Arizona elegans. Next base: position 101,844,647 of record JAKOOJ010000002.1, on the reverse strand, counting down.
AGATGGAGGGTTTAGTCAATTTCTGAGATTACCTGAGTGATGGGTCGTTGTCAGTTGAATTAGTTCTAAATTTGATTGTGATCTCTGTTGAAAAAGTGCTAAACCCACATCCAAACTAGGCCAAATTTCAGGTGATAAACATGAATAAACAGTGCAGGCAACATTGCTCTTCCCTTGCTGCATCAATTAAGGATGGAGCTCACTTTTTGCTCTTTTGCTTTAATTCATATAGAAAATTCCTGATTCAAAACATGACTGACTACCCAACCCAACCCAACCCATCTCAATTACTATTTTTCTTTGTCTGAGCAATCAACTTCTTTTCTCCTCCCCCTCCCCACTCCTCCTCTTCTTCTTTCTTCTCCTTCTCCTCTTCCTCCTCCTTTTTCTTTTTTCCAGTGAAGGACTATTTTCTTCAAGTCACTGGAAAAAAATAATGAAATGGTGGGTGTTAAAAACAGCAATCACCCTACAGAAAAGTAGATAGGTCAGGGAAAGAAAAATAATAACTTTAAAAATGCTACATAAAAGACAAGTATTTAAAACACAGGGCTGGTAGGCAAGACTACTCTAACAAAATGTGATTTAGGAAAGGCAGGGTGAGGAGATCAAAGTGAAGAGGCTTTACAGAAGGAAGTAAAAGGGAAACCAGTTAGCAGCACTTGAGTGACAGAAGTAGGAAAATGCTCCTTTGAAAGTGGAGCAGAAAAATGTGTCTGGAGGGCATATTCACAGTTGATAGAGAGTGAATACAGGGAAAGTTGCCCAATTCTGTCTTCCAGAAATCATTGTTGGTTTCTGCTGATGATGGAGCAATCTGGCTGTGCAAGAAGGAACACTGGAAAAGCATGCCACTCCCAACTAACCCTTGTCTCAGTAAAAGGTTCCCACTTTCCTGTTTGAAGGCATCACTGATATAACTCCTGCTATAGGAGAAAAGCAGGCAAAGCTGGTGGAGGAGTTAAGTATGTCATCAGCCTAGAATTGTTACATTCCCATAGATGTCTAAGTCCAACCCTCTTGAATTCTATTGACCCTTTTCTGGCACTACTTTAGCACTGAACTTTAGTTGACTACATTCTTGAGTATAGGTCTGAGCAATAAATCTGAGCAGCAGCTTAATGTATGGTTGTGATTCTTCGCACTTGATACCTGCCATATATTTGAAGGTTTCGTATTTGAGTGAATCTCAGTTTTCACAATTACCTGGCAGGAGCATGGATCTTAGCTGCCTGAGGAATTGACTTTGACTTCCATCTGAAGCCGTTTTGCTAGTGACTGATTTTATTTTCACCATCATCCCTCTCCTGTACCCCAATACCAGATGTCGCTTTCAGAAGGAACAAATTACAGATGGAAGTGGGGGAAGGGGGTGAGAGAGAATGAGAGAGAAAGAAGGAAGGAAAGCAACAAAGAGGTATGGAAACCACAAAAGTTCTCAGGTTGCTTTTTTATTCTATAAAACTGAAAATGGAATGAAATAATCTGGAATTCTGGTCATACGAAAATCCACTGCTTATCCACTGCTTATATTAAGAAGGGTGCGGGGGGGGTGTGTGCGGGGAAACATGAAGGATGATTTGAAAAATGTAAGTTTAATGTATGCATGGGGAATTTAATGCCTTGCCTCGGAACAAAATCTGAATCTCTCAAGAGACATGCTTCAGAATCCTTATACAAGAGAATATAGGTGGATATACAGTTACATTTTGTTCAGTTTATAGGTTCAGCTTAATTATGGAACAGATTTTCCTGGTCTGCATTATGTTAAACAGCCAGCGAAGGCTGCATATTTGAGAACTCCACCATGGGGCCAAGAAACCAAATAAAACTCCCCTCTGTGCTTAAACACCAGTGGCTTATTTAATTTTGGCTTGTGGAGTTTCTCATTCACGGTTTATGGTTGGCATACAGTGTGAATCTATTAACACTGACTTATTCAGCATATCATCACAGCTTAGCAAGACCCAACCTGACTATCAACAAAAGCAGTCTGTCTCTGTGACATGTTGGTTTCCCACATACGAAGAGATTTTCTTTCCCCCCCTTTCCAATTAGGGAACCATCAATCACTCCAGAGAATGCTCTTTGTAGTTGCATATAGCAGCTCTGGCACCAAGGACAAACTGTTCTCTCAAAGTCATTGTGCTGAAATCCCCAAAGACTTGAAATATGCGGCTACACATATGCACATTTAGCTTCTCTGTGTTATCACAGTCACATTTATCTGTGAAATGTGTTTAAAAATAGTTTGTTGCAAAATGGTTGCTCCTTAATGGAATAGCACTGTCAGTTAAGTGTGACATTATAAAAGGGTTAATCAATCAACCAATCTGGATGCAAGGGACTGTTGGCCACTTTCAGTTTGTTTTGATTAAGCTTTCTCAGTTCTCATTTAATTTACAGAAGTCTCTGCTATGGTCTGGTATCTGGAAAGCATGAAAAAATCTCCAGCCGTCTTTGTTTCTGTTTTTAATTAGAGCAATGCTATCATTCCAGAGTCTTCCTACTCCCCAGAATTCCAATCTACAGAAAATGTTTTTCCAGGGTAAAAGGACAGCAAACCACCTTTTGTTCAGATGATGGTTACATTTATTTTATTTATTTGTTTCCTGCCTTTATTATTTTTACAAATAACTCAAGGCAGCGAGCGTATCCAAACACACTTTCCTCCTCCTATTTTCTTCACAACAACAACCCTGTGAGATTGGTTGGGCTGAGAGAGAGAGTGATTCACCCGAAGTTACCCAGTTGCTTTCATGGCTAAGGCAGGACTAGAACTCACAGTCTCCTGCTCAGTGATGAAATCCATTTTTTTTACTACCGGTTCTGTGGGCGTGGCTTGGTGGGTGTGGCAGGGGAAGGATACTGCAAAATCTCCATTCCCACCCCACTCTGGGGCCAGCCAGAGGTGGTGTTTGCCAGTTCTCTGAATTACTCAAAATTTCCGCTACCAGTTCTCCAGAATCTGTCAGAACCTGCTGGATTTCACCCCTGCTCCTGCTTCAAAAGTTGTAGGTGCTCCATCACTGGTGGCTTTCAAAAAGAGACTGGACAATCATTTAGCTGAAATGGAATAGGGTCTCCTGCTTGAGCGGGGGGCGGGGGGTGGACTAGAAGACCTCCAAGGTCCCTTCCAACTCTATTATTCTATGTTCTATGCTTTCTAGCCTGTGCCATTGACCTTCATTTTATTTCAGAGACTCAAGATGTGCCAATGAGGAAATCTGAGTTGATTAACATTGCTATCCACAACACAGTGGAATCCAAATGGAATTAAAACCAAGGAACTGTCTGACTGCCCTGGGAATAGTAAAAAAACAGGAAAAATTATCTGGATCAGGCCCATGATGGAGGATTAGGCCCTTTGCTTCCTTCCCCTTTCTGTTGTTCTGATCCAGCATGACATTCCTGGTATTTTATTTATTTATTTATTTTTATTTTAGTCAGATTTATATGCTGCCCTTCTCCCGTAGGACTTGGGCCGGCTCACAGCAATAGGACAACCCGACAATAAGTGAAAATTAAATAATATTAAAACCAATTTAAAATCCCCAAGTCCCCAAGTTAAAATCCGCGGCAGGTCAGGGAAGTTGGTGGAAGAGCCATGTCTTTAGGTCGCCGCGGAAGGTGTGGAGGTCGGGGGCCGTCCGGAGCTCGGTGGGCAACCCATTCCAGAGGGTTGGTGCGGCCACAGAGAACACCCTCATCCTGGGGACCGCCAGCCAACACTGTCTAGCTGAGGGGACCCAGAGGAGGGCAGTCCTATGTGAGTGCACTGGACGGTGGGAGGCTGGTAGGAGATGATCCTGCAAATACCCCGTGCCCGTGCCATGAAGGGCTTTATAGGTGAGTACCAGCACCTTGAAGCGGACCCAGAGGACCACCAGCAACCAGTGCAGCTCGCGCAATAGTGGTGTTATATGGGAGTAGTGTGACGCATCTGTAACTACCCGCGCGGCCGCATTCTGAACCAGTTGGAGCCTCCGGGTATACCCAAGGGCAGCCCCATGTAGAGGGCATTGCAGTAATCCAACCAGTTTTCATGGAGGAAAACTGTTATTTTTAAAAAGACAAAAACACATAGCACAGTTGTCCCAAAGGTGCTTTTTCCAAAAGGCAACTGGACTTCCTTGGTTGTTTTTTTTCTTTGAAAACATTTTGCTTCTCATCCAAGAAGCTTCTTCAGTTCTAATTGACTAGTGGGAAAAGTTCTATCATTAGTTTTTTGTTGTTGTTTCTTCCTCATGCCATCTCTTTTCCTAGTGCAAATCTTCTTCATTATTATCTCTGCATTCTTCTATCAGGTAGTCCAGATTAAAGCTTAAATGAAGTTACCAAATGATCTTCAAAGTTATTCTCACATATAACATATTGTAGTACTCTATCAAGGTTATTGAGGTTACATATTTGTGGCTCTGTGTGTGTGTGTGTGTGTGAGAGAGAGAGAGAGAGAGAGAGGGCGGGGGAGAGAGAGGAGAGAGAGAGAGAGAGAGAGAGAGGGAGGGAGGGAGGGAGGGAGGGAGAGGGAGGGAGGGATTCCAGACTACCCTTGCTTTGTCTAAGTTAATTTTTTTTTTGCAAAAAATACTGTATAGATGGAGTGATCTGACACAGAAAACTCTTCTAGTTTCCCTAAGTAAAAACATGTGCTTGTGATTTATGACAGATTAATTCATTTTAATGGCCTTGAGAATGCACATTTGCATGAGACATTTAAAAACATATCAATAGTACAATATACATAATGACTAAATAAGGAAAAACAGCAGACTATTTAAGGCTGAAACAGGCCCTTTCCTGCGGAATTTGAAGCTCAGCCACCAGAAGTACAGCAGATTTAATTTTGCAGCTTCAGGAAAGAAGAGCGGCATATTGAGCCTCGCAGACATGCTGTTTGGAGAAGGCCTTTTATTTTGTGATTCCATTTCCCATATCGCCTTCTTGTTGTTACACAGTGACCACAATTAAAATCAGGACTGGAGCAGAACGCACAGGAAGGATTTCTACTGAGATCTATTTATCATTTAGTCTCATTGGAAACTGAACCAATAACAGATTGTCTTCTCCAAAAAATAGCTTTGGGGGGAAATGCAGTTTGCATTAAGACTACAGAATACCACAGACTTATACATTTTTGTCATGGGCTGTAGTCCTAATTGTGACGTTAACGCAAAATCCATATGTGTGCAGTACAACCATATAGCCACATGCTATCATGTAGGCCAGTATTTTCCAAAGTTTGGCAACTTTAAGAGGTGTGGATTTCAACTCCCAGAATTCCCCAAGAACCATGTATCAGCCTTCCCAGGTAGGGAAGGTAGACTAGACAGGAAACATGATGAGCTAATTCTATTTTGTGATCACCCTAGACCAGGGGTGGGTTCTATTTACCTTTACTACCGGTTTGCAATGGGAGCATGCACACACACTTGCTTTGCTCGCTTGCTCGTGCTTCTGCGCACGTGCAGAAGCTTCTGCACACGTGCAGATCACCCATGATGATGTCATGGCGGGTTGGCAGAGCCTTCCTCCAGTTTTACTACCCACCACTGCCCTAGACCAAGCCAAGTCCAAAGACGCTATCTAGAAATGGAATTTCTAGAAGCCTGGCAATAAGTTAGCCATCAGTAGGCACATAGATATAAACAATATCTACATATTATGCAAAAGACCACTCTTTCCATCCACTTCATTCACAAACCCTAAATCTCCCCTGACCTATCAGTGAACCCACAAGTGATAAAAATAATATCACTTAAGTCTTTCCACTTACATTGAGCCATAAACTGACCAAACACATCTCCCATTAGGAAATTAGCAAATACTAGTAACTCAATCATAACCAAAGAAAATCACAACAAGATATGGAAATCATTTGCCAGCACATTGCAAAAGGGGCCAAGATGATCATACTCTTCGGGATGAGAAAACTGCATTTCCTCCTCACTGGACCCTGAGACAAACATATAGGCAAACATGTTTTTCCCTATAAATATCACAGTTCCCATCCTTTTAACTTGTGTCGTCCACCTTTGATTGCCGGGCTTATATCTTGTGGTTGAATAAACTCTGCCTCCACTTCAAGCAGTTGTCCTGTGCTCATTGGCATATGGTATGGATGCCAATTTTCTTCAAACCCTGTCTTAATACTAAGTTTCTGTTATTTTGCTTTATTTTTCCACTTTAAAAACTCTGATAAAGTTGTCAGAAAAAAATTCTTCAAAATGCTATGAGACAATAGGATGATGTTTAAATTACTGAGATAATTTAACTAAGATAATAACTAATTTAACTGAGATAATAACTAAGATAACTAGGTGCTGTCCTATTGTCATTACTGTGTGAACCCTATTTAATTATCTCCATCTCCATTCATCTCCAAAGCCAGCACCCATCTTCTCTCCTGTACCATGGAAAAGCTTGATATCTTTTTGCACATTTTTGTATTGTCACATGTTTTATATTCTATATCTATATACTTCTTTTAGGACATGATTATTTTATTTAAGGATTCTGGACTACGATCATAATCCTAATTAGCTTTAGCCATCTAAAAATTATTCCTGGAGAGGTTTTTAAATTTTTTTTTACATAAGACAAAGGATCAACACACTAATTGATTTTCCACTCATTTTCATACAGTAGCCAAGGACTCAAAGTCAGGTGCTGGATTATATTACAGGGAGCAAACATAATGCAAAAACAAATAGAATTAAAAGCTAAAAAGGGGCTTGATATACTTTTTAAAAAAACATCATATCCCTAGCTCTATGTTTCTCAACCTTGGGAGCTTTAAGACGCGTGGATTTCAACACAATATCCCTATGTTGGGATGTGCTGTAGAATTCTGGGAGTTAACATCCACCAAGTTGAGAAAGACTGCCCAAGGCACAGTTTGCAGGGCTTTAAATTTTGGAGAAAACTTTCAAGTAGATTTCCCTAGCGTGGTGGTAGCTTTGAATCGTCTCTTATTATCCTCTACCACACATGGCTATGCAACTAAGCTGTAGCCTAGCCCTCTGGAGTGTATCAGATTGGAGAAGGCAGTGTGTGGTCTGCATTTGTTGCACATTTGAACACTGGGAGCTGAATGTTTGAGCTTTGGCCTCTTAAGAGTAACTTTTGGGTATGTGGGAAGGTGGGAGGGATGCTGGCCTCAAGGGCAATTCAGTTAGAGTCACTTCTGCAATGAAAGAAATGAGCCCCTTAGGATGGGCCTTAAATTACTTTTTATAAAAACAGACCGATCTGAAAGACCTGGGAAAGACTCCTCCTCCTGTCCCTCCCTCTGCTGCAAACCGTCTTAACCTCAGCAAAAATCCAAAGTGTGGCAAGAAAGGAGTTGACTATTATAAACATTTAATTGGAAATGTAAGTATCATCCCCTGCCCCTTGCGTGGAGGAAGGGAGGTGGGGGGGGAGGGAGGGAGGGAGGGAGGGAGGAATAGACTTCCTTCCTAATTTGAAGGCTACATTAAAGATAAAAGACTTGCAGGAAAGCAATTTTAAAGTAAAAAGAGGGGGGGAGAGAGAAAAAGTCATTGTTCATATTTCTTTGCCACCTGCTTTTAATCATGGAGAAGCTTGAGGCTTATTGTAATGAGAGCAAATTCTAAAGATTTGTCTGAAGGCACGAAAAAAGAATCCAGCTCTAAGAGAACTCTGTATGTATATGCTTATATGTATATTCCAAGACCACACTTGGAATATTGTATCCCGTTTTGGTCGCCACGATGTAAAAAAGATGTTGAGACTCTTTGAGTACAGAGAAGAGCAACAAAGATGATTAGGGGACTGGAGAGTAAAGCATATAAAGAACAGTTGTTGGAATTGAGTATGTCTAGTTTAATGAAAAGAAGGACTAGGGGTGACATGATAGCAGTGTTCCAATATTTAAGGGTTTGCCACAAAGAAGAAGGAGTCAACCTATTATCCAAAGCTCCTGAAGGCAGGACATGAAGCAATGAATGGAAGTTAATCAAGGAGAGAAGCAACCTAAAGAGAAATTTCTTAACAGAACAACTAATCAGTGGAACAACTCACCTCCAGAAGTTGTAGGTGCTCCAACAATGGATGTTTTAAAAAGGGATTAAATGGTATAGGATTTCTTGCCAAAGCAGGGGGTTGGATTAGAACACCTCCAAGCCCTTTCCAACTCTGTTATTTTGTTACATTCTGTTTATTTTCTCATCTTGGGGGCTTGGATCTATGGATAAGTTTGTCATGTTTTGTACTGTTTTTTGGAAGTCCTCATGCTTGGGGGTGGGGTTGCTCCCCCAGAATTAGCTGCAAGCATCTTCTTTTTGTTGCATATAAATGCCTAACCCCCATATCACCCCCTTACTTGGTACAGCAAGGGTTAACACCCACACCCTCACCTTTACCACCACTCCTCCTTACCTCTAGCCACACCTCCCTGGTACTTAAGCGACATGCAGGTGGTACTGGCCAGTTCTACAGATTCACCTGTAAGAGAGCAGAGTTGACTTAATAAATATGTTTGGAACATACCAATGATTCTGAGTATTTCTTGGGCTAGATCCTCGTATCTTAACACTTTTCTCCCTAATTGATTCTTTGTATTGTTCCATGACAACACTGGATCTAGACATCTGGTACTCTTCTTGCACAGTTGCTGATTCTGATCATCCTTCTGGTTCTTGAATGTAATTCACACTTAAGATCCAGGATGCAATTCTGGCAAAGTGTGCACTGAATTGTGGTTATTAAAACGGCACGTGAAGGTTGTTTTTGCATGTGACCCACCAACTTTGTTGTAATGAAGCCAGGATTTCTAGCAGCCAACAGATAATTAACTGTGCCAGGCTATAATTAATGGCATTGCTATACATAATAGAGGTGAAAATAAGTTCGTCCTTTCCTAGAACTACCTTTGAATTCTCTGCATCTTCATTGATTCATGGAAGTGGGGGGAAGCTGGTTATAAAATATATTTTGGTAAACCGTAAAAACACTTTCCCAGTGAATTGGTATTATCTGTTATGACTTTCTTTAGGACAGCCTCATCTAACTATTATGCTTTGTAAGCAACTAAAGGCAATCAATTTTGTAAAATCAGGCATGTTCAAAATATCTGAATTCATGGAAAAATAATCTATAAGAATTAAGTAATTATGATCTGGAAGTAAAGTATTCCTCCTCTCCTTCCTCCTCCCCCCCCTCCTCCCATGGTCACGGGGGTCTAAATACTCTACCTGGATTCACAGCATTTCTGAAGTGAAGAACATCTGCTTCCAATCAGACAATCCCACCAGCCTATTAAAACCAAAACCTTATGGGGAGGAAAATAAAGTGCTTTATTAAACCTCAAAACTGCAGGACCTTAGACTTCAAATAGGAATTCCATTTACATTCACAAATCTGAAGTCAGCAGACAATAATAATTTTATTTTTTGCCTATAATTAAGTACATCACAAAGTATGCAAGTTATTATGTATCATATGCAAACTAAAATACACTACACAATGAAAATAAAATTGTATCTCAGAATAACAACCCAGCTAAGAGTCTAACTGGAACAATAAATTCAACTAGATACCATACATTCACTTCTTTTAAGGCAAGCAGCAGGGGTACTTCTGTGTATTTAAAAACCCAATTCAAATTGTCCCATTTCTACTAGTTTCATCAAGGAATAAAAGAAGACCCAGTTATATTGATAAATTATAGCAAAAGAGCTATTCGGTGTCCTCTAGAGAAGAACACTAAAATATACAATTTCCCCCCTTTTAAAAATGTTATTAATTCAATTTCTAATTAACTTTTATGCCTTGTATAAACTGTTACTGCTACTACAACTACTATTATTCCTGCTGATATTATTACTAATGAAATGGTGCAAAACAGCCACTTTTATAAAACTGATGCCGGATGCATGCAAACCTGAAGACATGTTCTTGCAGTGAACAGAAGCAACAATAAGCCCCAAACTTATTGTCATCCAGGTTATGAGAAGTTAATGTAGCAAGAAGATATACTGGAGTATCAGTAACATGGCTAACAGAAGCCAATGCACCAAGACAAACTTGAGAAAAATGGCAAGATAACAAAACAAATCTCAGTGTGTTGTTTTGGACCGGAACGAGAAAAGGACAAATAGGAGGTCCAAGCAACAAATTGCTGTAGTAGTCTAGCCATGTAGTATCAGGGCATGAAGTCCTTCTTTGATTTTTCAGGGCTCAAGAACCTGCAGATCTGGGCCACTGTCTTAAGTTGGGTATTACAAAGGTTTCTCCCCATATACAAACTGTATTATGGTGAGTTTATTCTCCACCCCTCACCCACCATATCCCTGGTCGTCATAAACCTAGACAACTAACAACCAACCTGGAAATAAAAGAGAGAAGGCGTCAACAGATGAGCAAAGTAATCAGGGTAAAAAGCAAAAACCTTAGGCTTTTCCATATCAAGTTTAAGGTGGCATGATGATATCCAGGCTGAAATGCATATCACATTAACAAACATTTCCACAACGTACATCTAAAACAAGTGCAGGGCTGTATTCCTAGCTACCATAATTGTGATGCTGAAACTAAAAAAAATGATTAAGGATCCCAGGGAGGAATATAAAGGGTGAACTAAAAGGGAAGAGCAAAGCTTATCCCAAGGAATGCCGGGGGTAACAGAATCAAACAAGAAGTGTAACTATTTCAATATATTTCAATCAGTGGAAAACATGTGACCAAAAATACAGTTGAAATCAGAAAAGTGCTGTGTAAGGAAACTAAAGTCCTAGTTTAGAAACTAAAACTAGTAATATTTGTTGGTCCAAGGTCTCAAGGGTTGCCAAAAGATAGAAGAACAATCACAGATGTCAGGTGGTTGGCCTTGAGTATTCACATATTTAAAATATGAGTCACTGCAATTTAAAGTTTCATGCAGAAATCCTATGGAAGGGATTCTGTCTTCTTATTGTCAGGAAACAAGGCAGAGGTTGAGAGACGGCAATCCTCTCAAGGTTTGAAAAGAAAAAAAGAAAAGAAAACTGGAAAAAAAAGTGTAGTGGAAGGGGAGTCTGCTAAACTGTCTGTTGACAACTGATCAGCCAGGTAAAAAAGGCTAAGAAAGATGGGGTGGGGAGGGCAGGAGAGTAGGAAACAGTGGTGGGTTTCTATTGGTTCACCCCAGTTCGGGCGAACTGGTAGTGGCAATGGTGGGAGGCTCCACCCATCTGCCCGGACATCATCACGGATGCTCTGCGCATGCAGAGAAGGTTCTGCGCATACGCAGAAGTGCTGCATGTGAGCGAAGCAAGCAAGCACGCACGCGCCCAGTTCTGAACCAGTAGCGAAGGTAAGTGGAACCCACTATTGGTAGGAAAGCGACAGAAAGTATATGAAATTGACAACAACTGTGGACACATATTGTCTTCTCAACCTGATGTTCTGTCTTCGCAAGCTGCGAAGTCTGATCAGACGTGTCCAGATATCTGTGACCAAAGCATCAAACCACGTTAGAGAATTACATGCATCTGAAACACAAGCATATTCAGCTTTGGTAGATGAACAAGAAACAAAATTCTGCTTACGCACTTGCCATTAAACAGGACATCCATTTAAGAACATCATATAACCTGAAGTACTTTTTCGTGATTTCTTATCACTCGCCCAATCAGAATCTGCATAACAACATAATTCTGCATAATCAGTATGTGTTGGTTCTAACAATAATTTCATATGTTTAGTGTTCTTTAGGTATTTCAATAATTTCTTAACACATTGTTGTAAACGGCTTTGCAACAATTCCAGCACCTTTTAATTCTTCACAATCTTAGAAGTAAAGAAATTGCCAAAATCATCTACAGCTTGAAAAGGAAACAGCTCACTGCCATTTAGGGAGGATGGTGATTCAATCTTCTGATACCAAGTTTATTCTTCAAAAACTGACATAAGAATTTCCAATAAGGAGCATTAATTGATTGAGGCTCAGCAAATTTACACTGGATATAGTTCTTAGTTTGCACTTACTAGTAGAAAGAGAACATTCAGTTCCTGCTTCCTTTCTTCATCATGCACCTTTTCCACTTTTTCTTATTGATTTTAGTTATTTATTGAAAGCATTTATATGGCCACCCAACTTAACAAATGTGACTCTGGTCAGCAGAAAACGAAAATGAACATCAAACAAAAAACTAAACAAAACTAACCATATGTGTAAAATAATAAACTGAGTAGAATAGATGAAAACATTAGTCAAAAATCTACAGATAGACCTTAGCTGTAGAGTCTCCTGTGTCTTTGCAATGGACTATGAGCTGGTTCCTGGCTATCTTAGACAAAGATGGGTGTGTGCTGCTTTGTAGAGAGCAGCCCCCATTGAAATGGTCCTGTTTGCAGTGGTGTGCTGCAGGCAGCTTGCACTAGCTCATGAAACTCAATTGTTAAAATTTTAGGAGTTTTGTGAGCTTGTTGAGAGTAGAATTGAGCCATGATGCCTAACACTTTGATCAGCTGTTTGGTGGCTCATGGTGTGGTTTGGTGGCAGCAGTGGAACAGGCACAAAGAGTGGTTGTACCACTGTTTGGGATGCCTCTCAGTAAAGATAAAAGTCCATGAGGGAGAGAGAAAGTTACTCACCTTTGCTTAGGGCTGAGTTAACTGACTGAACTGGCACTGCCTAGCTAAAAGCCTTCCCTATCATGGTATATTTTTTTACTGCATTTCAGTGTTCAAAAAATCCCCATCTTCCAACACAATTAGCCTATGGAGATCTGTGCTCTGTGTTTTCTTTGACTTCTTTCATTGGTGAAGTATAAATATCCTCTCGGTAAGCCGTTCTTTTGCAGCACATGCCTTTCTGAGATTTCCTTTAACTGATGGTACAAGAACAAGTTGTTCAGACCAGATTCTGCCCATCAACACAATGTATTGTTGAGGTGTTGAGGGGATTGTTTACAAGAGCTGCCAGTTCCACATGGCTCTTCTGGTAAACCCAATGCAAAATGAGAATGTTGCTTTGCTTTCCAGATTCAGGTCTGGAATTGTGAATAGTCAGTTCAAAGTAGGGATAAAGTTAGAACTACCTGGAAGGAGTTGGCTGGGCTTGCATGATACTCTTTGTTATGTCCTTATAAGGACACCCACCCGGATTGGCTGCCAGCCTCGGGCGGTGATCTGTCCCCGTCCACACACACACACAAACACAGCCAGCCGAGGGTTAAGGAAGCACTTGGCACACACCCAGCTCTTTATCTCCAACTTGGCAGCGATATACACACCGTCTGCCAAGTGCTTTTATTGCCACAGAAACAGAAAGATAATATACTCAGCGTACAAGAGTCCAACAGAAACAATATTCCTCTCGGCAGCTTCGGTCGAGGCTCTAGTGACTATCCAGGGTTTGTTTTTGTTCATCACAGGGATCACTGGCCACCACCCTCTATTATATAGTCTCTGGGGTGTGGTCCAGTGACTCAGTTCTAATCCCTAGCACGCCTCCTGAGCTGTTGCAATCGTTTATCACGCCTTCGGTGGCGTGCGTCCAGGAATGATGTCTCTCCTTCACTCTCATCCGAGACACCTGTCTCCCGGCTAATCTTCTCTCCCTCGGCCGGCTCCTGAGACAGTGCCAGAAGGGAGGGGCCTGGAGAGGGAGGCCTGGCTGACTCCTCTTCCTCATGCTCAGAGCTTTCTTCCTCCGATGGGATAGGCTCAGAGGGAGGGGCCACAACAGGCGGGAAGTTTGAATAGCTGTCTAGGGGCGGTGCATCTGCCGGAGAGAATATAAGGAGAGCTCCGGCAGTGCACAGCCAGTCTTGTTACTGTTGCAATAAAGTTACTAAATGTATCGAGCTGGTCATGTCTTCGTTTCCCTGCGCCTGATCCAACACTGGTGATGAAGGACTAGAGAAGAGAACCTGAGCAAGACTCGTGGCACGATCGCCCAACTGAGCTGAAGTCACACAACCGCAGCATCTTACAGAATGGCAACCCCGCAAGCACCGATTGCTTCGCTGAACCCGTTCGACCCGGCGAGAGAGAAATGGAGGTCGTACATGGTCAGATTCCGGCAATTCCTCCGAGGAAACGGCTACCAGAACCTCGACGATGAATGCAAGAGAGCTCTGTTCCTGGCCCACTGCGGCTCTGATGTCCTGGAGATGGCCATCGAGCTGGTGGCGCCCAGAGATATTGAGGAGATGTCCTGGAGTGACCTGCAGGAAGTCCTGCAGGAACACTACGCACCCACAGGCACCCCAATTGCAAACAGATTCACCTTCCAGCAGAGGAATCAACGGGAAGGTGAATCCATCAAAGAGTTCATGGCAGCACTTCGTCAAATCGCTGCCAATTGCGAATTTGACAACATGGACAATGCCATCCGGGACCACATCATCTTCGGGATGCGTGATGTGGGCCTCCAGAAGAAGTTCCTGAGCCGCAAGAGAATCCCGCTCAAGGAAGTCCTCGAAGAAGCCACAGCCACTGAGACTTCCGAGAAAGTGGCCACCGCGATGGTGAAGGCCAGAGGGATCCACAAGATCCACAAGTCGGGCCCAAACTCCTCAGATGAATCCACCACGCCATCAGAATCCGATGAGGAAATGGCCGTACACAAGGTTTCCCGCCCCCCCCCCCAGGCGGGAAAATCCCCAACATAGCGACCAGGGAGAACGCTGCGGCAGTTGCAAAGGCGACCACCCCAGGGCAAACTGCAGATGGAGGGACGTGACCTGCTGTCGTTGCCTGAAGAGGGGACACATAGCCAAGGCATGCAGAGCAGCAGATCCAACCACGGAACCACCCAGGCCAAGATTCCGCGAAAATCGCAGAGACACACAGAGGACATCCAAACGGTCCTCGAACCAGTCCAGGCACGGGGCTGATGAATATCCTCACACCAGAGCAGTACACCAGACCACAATTGCCCACACAAGCAATGACGGTGCCACCAAATTCAACGTGACACTGCTGGCAGAGGGGTCACCGTGCACAATGGAAGTAGATTCAGGCTCCATCTACTCCATTATGGACTGGCAACATCTGAAGTGCCTGAAGCCAACCTGTGAAAAGAACCAGCTAAAGCCCCTGAGGTCGAGTCTCATGGATTTCAGCGGAAACCCCATCGGTGTCCTGGGCAGGACCACACTCCACATCGCCTTCAAGGAATTCCAAGGCAAACTTCCCATCACAGTCATGGAACACAGCCGACCGAACCTGCTAGGACTGGAGTGGTTCAAGCCGCTAGGGTTATCAATCGGAGGCATCCATCAGATCCAGAGGGACGAACTCGACAATCTCATCGAAGAGTTCAAGGAAGACTTCGATGGTAAACTGGGGAAATTTGTGGGAAAGCCAATCTCCTTTAATCTGGACAAGGGAATCACCCCAATCAGGCTGAAGCCCCGCTGGGTTCTGTTTGCCTTGTGGCCAAAAGTAGACGCTCAGCTAGATAAGCTGATCGCCCAGGGTGTTCTGGAACCTATCGATCATGCTTCATGGGAAACCCCCATTGTGACCCCAATGAAGCATGATGGATCTGTGCGCATCTGTGCCGACTATAAGTGTACATTCAATAAGGCGTTGCCGCAGAGCGCATATCCAGTCCCAGTGGTGCAACATCTGCTGCATTCCCTGGGGACTGGCTCAATTTTTGCCAAACTGGACCTGGCCCAGGCTTACCAGCAGCTGCCAGTGGACGAAAAGACGGCGGAGGCCCAAACGATAGTCACTCACAGGGGAGCATTCAGATGCAACCGTCTCCAATTTGGAGTCAGCGCTGCCCCCGGAATATTTCAATCAATGATGGAACGCCTTCTCCAAGGCGTTCCAGGGGTGGTGTCGTACTTCAATGATGTTTTGATCTCCGGAGATTCCAAAGCACAACTCTTTGAAAGACTCAGGCTTGTCCTGCAGTGCTTCAAGGCCAAGGGCTTGAGAGTCAGGAGAGATAAATGCATCTTAGGTGTCCAGGAGGTCAAGTTCCTGGGCTATCTCATAGATGGCACTGGCATCCACCCCACCAAATCAAAAGTTAAAGCTATCCATGAAGCTCCCAGCCCAAAAAACAAAACGGAGCTTCAGGCATTCCTTGGATTGCTTAACTTCTACGCCATGTTCCTTAAACAGAAAGCCACGATTGCTGAGCCACTCCACCGCCTGCTGGGGAAAGCGGCTTCCTGGAAGTGGGACCAAGAGGAGGAAGCAGCATTCCGAGCTGTCAAAGGACTTTTAACATCCAAAAGCATCCTCATACAATACAACGAGATGCTCCCAATCAAGCTCACCTGCGACGCATCACCATACGGGGTGGGGGCAGTCCTCAGCCATGAACTTCCGAATGGCTCAGAAGCCCCAATAGCATACTTTTCCAAGACGATGTCCAGCGCGGAACGCAATTACAGCCAGCTGGACAAAGAGGCTCTGGCTATTGTCGCAGGAGTAAGACAATTCCACGAGTACATCTACGGGAGGAGCTTCACCATAGTGACCGACCACAAGCCGCTTCTGGGGCTCCTCGCAGGCGACCAACCAACCCCAACCTTCATGTCCCCGCGGATGACAAGATGGGCCATCTTCCTAGCCGCTACTCCTACAGGCTCGTGCACCAGCCAGGCACGTCCATTGGGAACACCGACGCGCTGAGCAGATGCCCATCAAAGGATCCAGTGGAAGACCTAGCCGCCACGCTCGACCTCTTCCACATCGACAACGACGACAGCCGCCCAGTCTCATCTGCAGATGTGGCCGCCCACACTCAAAAGGACCCCACACTCCGCCAAGTGAGATCCTGGATCCTCAGAGGGTGGCCGACGGAGAAGGCAGAGGAGAAATTCAGCCCCTTCGTCAGAAAGCAAAAGGAGCTGTCCACCATGAGAGGCTGTTTGCTATGGGGAGACAGAGTGCTGATTCCCAGCACTCTGCAAAGAAGAACGCTAGAGACCTTGCATAATGGGCACCCCGGCATCGTCCGCATGAAAGCCCTGGCACGGAGTTACGTCTGGTGGCCATCACTGGACAGAGACATCAAAGAATGGGTCTCCAGATGTGACCCGTGCCAAGAAGTACGCCCAGCACCACCCCAAGCTGAACCAATGAAGTGGGAGACCCCCAGCAGCCCCTGGTCTAGGATCCACATCGACTTCACGGGTCCGATGCAGGGGCGCCACCTACTCATCATCGTCGACGCCTTCTCCAAGTGGCTCGAGGTGGTACCCATGGCATCTACCACAAAGGAAGCAACGATCTGGGCTCTACACCATCTCTTCGCCACTCATGGACTGCCGGATGTGTTGGTTTCCGATAACGGGCCCCAACTCATGTCCTTGGCCATGGAGGCATTCCTGGCCGGATTGGGCATTCGCCATGCCCTGTCAGCCCCCTACAGGCGAGCTGGGAATGGACAGGCTGAACGGATGGTGAGACTCACCAAGGAGGCCCTCACCAAAATGGGCACGGGCGACTGGCAGGAAAGAATTGACACCTTCCTCCTCACCCAACACATCACGCCGCATGCCACCACCCACAAGAGCCCAGCTGAGATGTTGATGGGCAGAAGGCTGAGGTCACCATTGGACCGGCTGCACCCACAATACAGCCCAGAAGTAACTGCAATGGCCAGCCGCCCGCTTCACGCCTTCAGTATAGGAGATCCAGTTTTCGCATTGAATTTCCACGGCTCTCCGAAATGGCTGAAGGGGAAGATAGAAAGCTCAACCGGCCCGAAGTCCTACAGAGTGGAGCTGGAAGATGGACAGGTCTGTAGATGTCACATCGACCAGCTCCGGAAAAGGTGGAGGGAAGTAGGACAAAACCAGCCCGACGAGGTAGCCTTGCAACACCCCGTCGAGGTAGGCCTACAACACCCCGACAAAGTAGGCCTACAACACCCCGACGAGGTAGGCCTACAACACCCCGACGAGGTCGACCAACAACACCCCGGCGGGGTCGGCCTACCAGACCCCGGCAAGGCAGGTCAACAACACCCCGATGAGGTGGGGAGGTAACAACCCGACCAACCAGGGCAGCAGGATGCCAGGGAAGTAGACTGGGGACTTCTCACTCAGGGCGAGCCCCGGCCACCCGGCTGGGGCAGCAGATGGGCCCAGAACACGGAGGACTGCCAACCAGGGACAACAGTAGACCGGGGACCGCCCGAGGTGGGCACACCACAGCCCGCGGGTGAAGATGGCACACAACACCCTGGCGAGGGGGACCACCACCCAGCACAGAGGGCAGCCCAGCAACAACACCCCAGCACGAAAGACCCCAGCCACCGACCTGCGGTAGACCGGGGACTAGTGCAAAAGGAAAGCCTACAACAACCCAGCCAGGGAGGCCAGCGCCACCCTGGCAGGGGAGACCTCTACCGCCCCGCGGAGGTAGCCCCACAACAACAGCCCGACCAGGACAACCACCACCGACGCCACCCCGGTAAGGAAGGCCTCCGCCACCCCGACCAAGGAGGCCTGCACCAACCCGGCGAGGTCGGACCACACGACCAAGGTCAACACCGCCCACTGCCGGGAGACCGGACCCGAGGGCACTGATCCGAGACATTCCCCCAACAACGGGAAACCGAACCGCAGCCGAACCACGGAGCCCGGGAGACCGGGGAGGAGCAAATGACAACCAGAGACTTACCGAGACTCAGAAGCTTTTCCCGGGTCAGCACTGAGCGGCCACAGCGAGACGACCGATGCATAGGCCAGGAGGAAGACCATCAGAACCAGCAGTCCGAAGTCCAAGGTTCGGCCGGAGGCGCTGGGAGTGACCCCGCACACTCGCCAGCCGAACCAAGTCTGGTTCCGGGGAGGGAACCAGGAGACACAGAAGCCCCGTCCATCCAGGTCGGCATCGACGAAGAAGTGAGACTGCGCAGGTCAACTAGGGTGCCGAGGCGTCCCACGTATCTGCGCAGTTACGTGACGTTCATTGACTTTGAGTGACTGTTTTCTAACTAGGAGGGGAGGAGTGTTATGTCCTTATAAGGATACCCGCCTGGATTGGCTGCCAGCCTCGGGCGGGAAGTTTGAATAGCTGTCTAGGGGCAGTGTGTCTGCCGGAGAGAATATAAGGAGAGCTCCGGCAGCGCACAGCCAGTCTTGTTACTGTTGCAATAAAGTTACTAAATGTATCGAGCTGGTCACGTCTTCATTTCCCTGCGCCTGATCCAACACTCTTACTTATGATGACCTTAACCACTATTTTCTTAATTTATCTAATTTCCTGAGTTCACACAACATACTAGAATATAATCTAACAGACAAGTTTTACACACAGGAGCCCTTTGCCCTTGCGAGAGTAGGCAGTGAACAGTAGCCCATTAAAGTGTATGTGTGGCATTTATGCAGAGACACATTGCTTTAAAGGAGAATTTTTTTAAAAAATTAGTACCTAAAGAGTCATCTGGATCAGTGATTCTTTCTTTCTTTCTTTCTTTCTTTCTTTCTTTCTTTCTTTCTTTCTTTCTTTCTTTCTTTCTTTCTTTCTTTCTTTCTTTCTTTCTGTATGGAAAAAAAATCCAATGAAGCAAGAGCAGTGGAAGCTTGAGTTCCAAGTTCAAATCCAGGATGCACAGAAATGTTGTAATTGCCAAGGCCTTATGCAAGCAAGCAAAATGGCTCCTTCCTTAGCAAGTTTCCCATGTGCACAACTGAATCAAAGTGGTTCTTAGAATTCAAGTCCAGCTGGCCTCAGTCCTGGAAATGGACACCTGATCAGAGACTCCCCCAGCAAAATAGGGGCCAGAGCTTCAAAATTCACCCAACGTAAGCCAGCCTTGCTGCTGTTGGATTTTGAAGCCAAAGAAGCATCCAAGAGAAGGATTTGGCTTGCTTACTTTGAAGAAAAGCATAGACTGGAAAAAACAACTGGATTTCCTCCCAGCTGTCTGGGAGGGAATCTCCCAGACAGCTGGAAGTGAAGAGGGGGGAGGAATATAGGAGAAGGTGATTTTTGCTCTTGAAATCACTGTCACAGCACTTCTCAGTCTTACAGGGAGGAGACACAAAATGCAAAAAAAAAAAAAATCAAACCGATATGTGAGTTAATTTCTTCCTTTTCTTCTTAGTGTAGCCATTTGCAAGATTTAGGCTTTGTGAGGAGGGGAGCAGAGGACCCCAGCTGAGTCACATACATATTGGGTTGTTGTGTTTTTCTTCTTCTTCGTATTTGTGTATGCACGGTATATAGGTAAAATCTGTCAGTGCCCTTTAGACAAAGTAATCTCTATTACCAAGTTTTCAAAATGTTTTACTATAGTTGGGCAGCTCAGTCTTTGAATTTTTAGGTAATAGCCCTGAGCCCTTAAAAAGACACTGTGGGAAGTCTGCTGATGAAGGTGACTCAGTTAAGCCCTTGGCTTCATACAGGCATAGAGGCACTGATATTACCCACCTCTCTATCTCACCTTTTTCTTTAAACAAAATATTTGTTGCAATATTTTCAGGATCAGACTCAATAATTAAAGTAAGAATAGTATGTTTAAATAAAGCTCTGTTTAATCACAGATGGCATTCTATATTCACTGAATATTCACAAATAGAAGCACTGAAAAATGGCATACAGCTCCTTATATATACAAGGGGAGGAGCTAGATATGGGAGTGGTTAGACATACATACATTAAGCAATGGAAATAAGTTAACTCTTGATATACTGTACAGATACTATTTACATGGTGGAGAATAAAGCATTTACTTGTGACAAATCCCCCTCTAAATGCTGATTCGACATATGACAATAATTACATTCAGATTCAGAACAATATAAAACTTGTAGCTTGGTAGTTAAGTATTTGTGTTGTTTAGAAGGTAAAGGTTTTGTCAAGATGTCAGCTATTTGCTCTGATGTTTCACAATGAATAGCTTTAATAAATCCGTCTTGTGATAATTGCCTTACATGTTTGAATTTTATATCTATATGTCTAGATCGCTGTCCAATAGCATCAGATCTAGATATTTCGATGGCAGCTTTGTTATCTTCATGTATGATATAAAGCAATGAAGGTTTTTTCCAAATATTAGACAATAAATCATTAAACCATACTAGGTTATTTGATGCTTTAGACAGACAGACATATTCTGCCTCAGTAGTTGATGTAGCTACCAAATCTTGTTTACCAGTGTACCAGTAAACTGGGCAGCTGTTAAGGAAAAATATATAGCCAGATGTACTTTTTCTACAAGTGACATCACCAGCCCAATCTGCATCTGCATAACATGTGAGAATGGGTTCATTTGTATTATTGGGTTCTAATAACAAGCAGAAGTCTAAGCTATTTTTTAAGTATCTTAATATCCTCTTGACAGCTTCCCAATGGTATGATAATGGTTTACTGACATGTCTGGATAATAAGTTAAGGGGTAAAGCAATATCAGGTCTAGTCCAGTTAGAGATATAGAGAAGAGAGCCGATAACAGACCTATACAATGTGTTATCTTTAAATTCTGGAGATGACTCATCAGTGTTTCTTAGAAAATCAGTCTGCATGGGAGTATCACATGGTTTGGCATCATTTAGGTTACATTTGTTTAAGAGTTCTATAATTTTATCCCTTTGGGAAAGTTTGAATCCCTTCTTTGTTTTGCTGATTTGAACACCAAGATATTTGTTTACTTTCCCTAATGATTTTAAGGAAAAGTGTTCATTGAGTTTTGTTACAAAAGTTTCTCTCCTTTTTGTATCTTTGCCTATATAGAGAATATCATCAACATAAATCAATACAAATTCTGGAGAATCACCTTCACTCTTAACAAAGAAACAATTGTCAGCAGTAGTGGCAACAAAGTTCATAGTTTTAAGTACTTTGACTAAACATTCATACCATCGCTTGCCAGATTGTTTCAATCCGTATAGACTTTTGTTTAATAGCCATATATCATTTTTGTTTGTATATTGACTATGAGGAGCTCTTACATATATATCTTTATCTAATTTGGCATGTAAATATGCAGTTTGTATATCATATTGAAATACCTCGAGATTAAGTGCTGATGCTATAACTAGAGCTGTTTTAACACTCTCAGTTCTTACAGTAGGAGAGTAAGTGTCTGTATAATCCTCAGGATATTTTTGAGCATAACCTTGTGCGACTAGTCTGGCTTTATACAGTGTGTTACCTCCTTCCAAATTCTTAATTTTATATATCCACCTGGTACCAATAATAGACTTATCCCTTGGGGCTTGTGTGGGTGTAAAAACATTCAATTCTTGTAAGCTATTCATCTCCTTGGTCATTGCTGATTCCCACTTTTCTCTTTCTTTGGGGGGAAGTTTCAGCACTTCTTCATAAGTGTTTGGTGTTACTATTTCTCCATTCATACACATTACATAATCTTTGTATTTATTAGGCACCTGATTTCTGTTACTTCTGGTTGTTCTCACTGGTATACTATCATTGTCATGTAAATACCTTGCTTCCTTTTTTGTTACTGAATCAGTTTTTATTTTGTGTTGACTATTTGTCCATGTTCTAACTTTGTTTTTGCGTGTGCTGTTATTGTTTTTCTTTTCAATATTCTTATTTTGATGTTCAGTGTCTGAATTGGTGTTTGGGAATATTTCATTAAGGTGTATTTTGGACCAATTGGCCTGTTAATGAAATACTGCTGTTCTTGAAATTATGAATCTGTTATTGTTATCAATAAATCTGTATCCTTTTGTGCCTGTTTCGTATCCCATGAATTTAAGTCTTCTGGATACGTTTTCACCTTTAGCATTTACTTGTGACAATATTCTTACAGTTAGAGATAACCAGCTAGACATAGATACAGTTACAAGTATACATGTCATCAATTTTAACTTTAAAAATACCTAATCCTCTGTTATAGAGTTTTCCAACCATGGCAACTTTAAGACCTGTGGACTTCAACTCCCAGAATTCCCCAGCCAGCATGGCTGCCTGGAGAATTTTGGAAGCTGAAGTCCACAGGTCTTAAAGTTGCCAAGGTTGGGAAACCCTGTTCTACTACAACACAGTGGTGATTCAGCCTGAAGACCAGAAAAGTAAAGTTCATGTTATCTAAGCCACTGTGGGAAATTATGCACAATTAAAAGTTTTTGTCACAAGTAAATGCTTTATTCTCCATCATGTAAATAGTATCTGTACAGTATATCAAGAGTTAACTTATTTCCATTGCTTAATGTATGTATGTCTAACCACCCCCATATCTAGCTCCTCCCCTTGTATATATAAGGAGCTGTATGCCATTTTTCAGTGCTTCTATTTGTGAATATTCAGTGAATATAGAATGCCATCTGTGATTAAACAGAGCTTTATTTAAACATACTATTCTTACTTTAATTATTGAGTCTGATCCTGAAAATATTGCAACAAATTGGTAGCAGAGGATGGTTAATTGACTCAATAAAAAATTCAACAATGTCTGAGAGAGAAAAATCAAAAAGCAAAAAAATAAGACCCAACACCAGGGCATATACTAAAGAAATGGAAGCAGAACAAGAAATAATTGATGAATACGCAACTGAAATATCAAGAGAATCTGAAGACTGTACTACAGACAACGAAGAAATAATAGATGAGAACAATGA
The DNA here is from genome assembly GCA_022577455.1 of Arizona elegans. NCBI lineage: Eukaryota > Metazoa > Chordata > Lepidosauria > Squamata > Colubridae > Arizona > Arizona elegans. The sequence continues at coordinate 101,821,131 of JAKOOJ010000002.1, read as the reverse complement.
TCAAAAAGAAAACGAAATAGAAAATAACAAACTCAGGTCAGAAATACTAAAACTTTTAAAAGATCGAAAGAACGATGAAAACCTCATCGCGAACCTCCAAGACTTACTGAAAAAAAGCGGAGCAGCGAGAGAAAAGCACATCGTTACAGATGAGAGTGAAGGCTCAAAAAAGGTGAGCGATTTGTCTACAGACAAAAATGCAACGAAGGAGAAGAGCAACGGTCCCGCGCAAAATTTTGAATGGCAGCCATCTTGGTTTCAACGAACCTTCAGTCTAAGCGATGAAGAGCCAATCAGAAGACAAGATTCAAAATATCTGGCGCGAAAGGACTTACTTGATGCAAAAAACAAAAGAGAAAAGATCCATACATCAGAAGAATCTGACACAGAGACTGAAGAAGAATCAATAGAAAATCAAGTAGAGTCTGCAATGAAAACGCTTTTTGCAACTTTTGGGTCAAAATTGAAAATAACTAAAGAATCAGCGAAAAACTGCAGTAAAAATACAAAAGGAAGAACAGTGAGTAAATGAACTTCCCGAAGATCGCACGCCTCTATGCAAACAGCGAAAGCATCGACGCCTGAACCCAGAGAGCCCTGCAGATACCAACCTACGCCGCAAACAATTCCAGAGACCAGCGCTCTCAATAAAAGGACTTCCATCGCCACCAGGACTCCCAAGGCTGAACCAGAGACCGAGTCTTCCGAAGAAGAACAATGCGAGGGAGCTGCAGCGATGAGAACCTTTCACCATGACTTCAGGAGCAAAATGGACAATGCGCATGTGCAAAGCTACACAGACAGCTTCGAAGCAAGAGAAAGACAGAGACTGCCATTTAAAGTCGTCGCTAGCATCCCCATGCCATTCTGCGGTTACCAACACTTAGAAGACCATGGACTTCCTCCAGTTGTAAGTAATGGAGCTAACAACATTGGGAATTTACCCAATGATTTCCCAAAACTGAGGGTAGATGGTGTTAATTTACAAGAGTGGTGCCAACAGCTCCAAGTTGTCTTTATGAAAGAAAATTTATTGTTTTTCATTACTAACCCTCCAAAAAGACCTTGGACCTTAAGATTGGATTGCCTACACCATAGAGCATTTTTCTTACTAATATCCAGTATATCTCCTGCTATGTATCATAGTATTAAGTCAAATCTAACTGTATCAGAAATTGTTCAATACATGTTTAAGCTGTTTCACAGTGATAGTGTAGCCACTACAACAAGAATATCTAAGGATTTCTTTTCAGCCAGGTTAAAATCTGGGGTCACCATAAGTGAACATTTAATATACTTAAACAAAGTCAGAGCAGAATTACAACTAAGAGGAGAAATAATTTCAGATCAAACAATGAAAAGTGTTATTATCAATTCATTAGACCCATCTTGGAATAATTATATATCCCATTTAGATACAATCAATTTAGGGTATTTATCCATAGAAAACCTTTCTAATAGGTTGCTAGCTGAAGACAATTCGAGAAGAAATCGTTATAATAATCACATAGAGCATAAGCAATATAAGAAAGTGGCATTTCAAGAAAGGTACCATGAACCAATCAAATGCCATAATTGTGGGTCCAAGGAGCATAATAGAAGAGATTGTCCTAAATTCCTCAGAGATAAACATAGGACAGATCATAGAGATAGATATCACAACAGACAGTCATCCACTGACAGACATAGATATAGAAGTCCACCCATCTATAAGGAACATAGAGGGGGTAGAGATGATTCAAGAGATAGAAAATCTGGTTCATTGAATGGACTGAACAAACACAACAACAACAACATACATAGACCAGAAGATAACGATTGGCTCATTGACTCTGGTGCAACAAATCACACTACACACAACAAAAATATATTATCTTCGTTTGTTGAAGATAAATTTGTAATCAAAGTAGCTAATCAAGGGAAGGTCCAAGTCATAGGTAGAGGAAATATAATCTTACCTGGCCTAGGAAAAATAGAGGGGGTATTGTTAATACCTGAAATACCTCATAACATACTTAGTGCAATAAAACTAAGCAGAGAATCTGGCATAAACATAGTCTTTTCAAAAGGGAATGCAGCTTTAAAGAAAAATGAAACAAGCGTAGGTACTGTCATTATAAAAGGAGGCTTACCTTACTTAATAACAAATGAAAGATGTTTACACAATATTGATTCCAACATAGAGGATGACAATGACATAAATAACGAAGAAAATAGTAATAGTGATAATGAGGAACATGAGGTAGTTCATAACAACAAAAAATCATCCAATGATAAAAGACCTAATATAGGCAAACCTATTCATGATGAATGTGCTCATATCTTACATAGAAAATTAGGACATGCTAGTTTTCCTGTAGTACAAAAAATGATTGAACATGCTGATGGTGTTAAAATAAAAAACTGTAAAAACTATCTAGAATGCTCAGTGTGTAAATCCACAAAACTCAAAACTAGCCCCAGGCCCAAAAAATCAACCAGGTAAACCAAACAAATCTTTGAATTAGTACACATGGACTTAGTTGGCCCATTGACACCCTCAATCACATATAAAAAACGCTATTTTCTAACCATTGTGGATGACTATAGTCGTTATGGGTTTGTCTACACATTAAGACATAAGGATGAAACATTTCAGAAATTCAAAGAATTTTACAAACGCGTAGAGACACAACACAACATTAAAATAAAACAAATTATGACAGATAGAGGATGTGAGTTCATGTCAAAGGAATTCTCACGATGGCTAAAAGATAAAGGGATGTTGCATTACACATCTAGTCCTTTCTCTGCATTCCAGAACGGAGTGGTAGAGAGAAAGAACTCGACACTACAAACCATGATTAGATCCACATTAGAAGATGCTGGTTTAGGTAAACAATTCTGGTCAGAAGCTTTACAATTTTCCAATTACACCCAAAATAGGACTTGGTCCAGCATAGTGAATAAAACACCATATGAAGTGATGTACGGTAGGAAACCTAAGTTAACACACATGCATATATTTGGAGTCACTGCAGACGTACCTATACCTAAACAATTAAGGCGTAAAGGTGAAAACGTATCCAGAAGACTTAAATTCATGGGATACGAAACAGGCACAAAAGGATACAGATTTATTGATAACAATAACAGATTCATAATTTCAAGAACAGCAGTATTTCATGAACAAGCCAATTGGTCCAAAATACACCTTAATGAAATATTCCCAAACACCAATTCAGACACTGAACATCACAATAAGAATATTGAAAAAAAAAACAATAACAGCACACGCAAAAACAAAGTTAGAACATGGACAAATAGTCAACACAAAATAAAAACTGATTCAGTAACAAAAAAGGAAGCAAGGTATTTACATGACAATGATAGTATACCAGTGAGAACAACCAGAAGTAACAGAAATCAGGTGCCTAATAAATACAAAGATTATGTAATGTGTATGAATGGAGAAATAGTAACACCAAACACTTATGAAGAAGTGCTGAAACTTCCCCCCAAAGAAAGAGAAAAGTGGGAATCAGCAATGACCAAGGAGATGAATAGCTTACAAGAATTGAATGTTTTTACACCCACACAAGCCCCAAGGGATAAGTCTATTATTGATACCAGGTGGATATATAAAATTAAGAATTTGGAAGGAGGTAACACACTGTATAAAGCCAGACTAGTCGCACAAGGTTATGCTCAAAAATATCCTGAGGATTATACAGACACTTAGTCTCCTACTGTAAGAACTGAGAGTGTTAAAACAGCTCTAGTTATAGCATCAGCACTTAATCTCGAGGTATTTCAATATGATATACAAACTGCATATTTACATGCCAAATTAGATAAAGATATATATGTAAGAGCTCCTCATAGTCAATATACAAACAAAAATGATATATGGCTATTAAACAAAAGTCTATACGGATTGAAACAATCTGGCAAGCGATGGTATGAATGTTTAGTCAAAGTACTTAAAACTATGAACTTTGTTGCCACTACTGCTGACAATTGTTTCTTTGTTAAGAGTGAAGGTGATTCTCCAGAATTTGTATTGATTTATGTTGATGATATTCTCTATATAGGCAAAGATACAAAAAGGAGAGAAACTTTTGTAACAAAACTCAATGAACACTTTTCCTTAAAATCATTAGGGAAAGTAAACAAATATCTTGGTGTTCAAATCAGCAAAACAAAGAAGGGATTCAAACTTTCCCAAAGGGATAAAATTATAGAACTCTTAAACAAATGTAACCTAAATGATGCCAAACCATGTGATACTCCCATGCAGACTGATTTTCTAAGAAACACTGATGAGTCATCTCCAGAATTTAAAGATAACACATTGTATAGGTCTGTTATCGGCTCTCTTCTCTATATCTCTAACTGGACTAGACCTGATATTGCTTTACCCCTTAACTTATTATCCAGACATGTCAGTAAACCATTATCATACCATTGGGAAGCTGTCAAGAGGATATTAAGATACTTAAAAAATAGCTTAGACTTCTGCTTGTTATTAGAACCCAATAATACAAATGAACCCATTCTCACATATTATGCAGATGCAGATTGGGCTGGTGATGTCACTTGTAGAAAAAGTACATCTGGCTATATATTTTTCCTTAACGGCTGCCCAGTTTACTGGTACACTGGTAAGCAAGATTTGGTAGCTACATCAACTACTGAGGCAGAATATGTTTGCCTGTCTAAAGCATCAAATAACCTAGTATGGTTTAATGATTTATTGTCTAATATTTGGAAAAAAACTTCATTGCCTTATATCATACATGAAGATAACAAAGCTGCCATCGAAATATCTAGATCTGATGCTATTGGACAGCGATCTAGACATATAGATATAAAATTCAAACATGTAAGGCAATTATCACAAGACGGATTTATTAAAGCTATTCATTGTGAAACATCAGAGCAAATAGCTGACATCTTGACAAAACCTTTACCTACTAAACAACACAAATACTTAACTACCAAGCTACAAGTTTTATATTGTTCTGAATCTGAATGTAATTATTGTCATATGTCGAATCAGCATTTAGAGGGGGATTTGTCACAAGTAAATGCTTTATTCTCCATCATGTAAATAGTATCTGTACAGTATATCAAGAGTTAACTTATTTCCATTGCTTAATGTATGTATGTCTAACCACCCCCATATCTAGCTCCTCCCCTTGTATATATAAGGAGCTGTATGCCATTTTTCAGTGCTTCTATTTGTGAATATTCAGTGAATATAGAATGCCATCTGTGATTAAACAGAGCTTTATTTAAACATACTATTCTTACTTTAATTATTGAGTCTGATCCTGAAAATATTGCAACAGTTTTTTTGTTTTTTTCAAAAACTAGGGTTAGCAACATAGGTGGTACTTTCCTGATCTAACATATCAAGAATGTGGAATCACTGTTAAAGCAGTGTGGGAGAACAGAAATGTTAGCTGTTTCTTCAGAGCTGAATTTGGGCATGAGGCCATTAAGAGTCCTTCCCTTGTAACAGCAGGAAATTCAGTGCATATAGTTTTCTGCCCCTCTGGACTTCATGTTTCTGCAGGTGCTTCCATTCCATTGTGTAGCTCCTGTTTCTTTCAAGGGGGTTTGGCCTAATTAAAAAGCCAACCCAGAGTCACTGTATCAGTGAGATGGGCAGCATAGACATTTAATGAATAAATAAGCTATTCTTTGGAAGTGATAGTTTAGCTTTTCAGATAAAGTTTTGTGATTCCAGTACACATTCCAAATTCCCTCAGGTTTGTAAAACCTCTGCAAAGGAGAAAGAGGCCACAACATTCCTGGTGGAATACACTCGAATTGTGGAATTTCCCCCTCCTCTCCAGAGCAGTGTTTATCGGCCAGGTGCTATCCAGATGTGCCTGAGAAAATTTATGAGCTGTAAGTCAACACATCTGGACATATCAGGTTAAGGAAGACTGCTCGGCTCATGTCCTTTGCCTCACTGTTATGTATTTATCTGCTGCCTCTTGCTAGTTAGTGATGTGGAACAGAGATTTGGCAAAATACATGCCATTATAATGGCCAGGCTTGAGTAAATTGCTTTGCTTTGCATGTTATGGAAAGAGTAGAGGAAATTAAATGCACACTTACCAGTTTTAATGGCAACCATGTTTTTAAATAACACAGAATTCCATCCTTATAAATGTTTTTCCCCTTAATGATTTGCAGAGAATGAGTTAGCAGTTGAATATTTCCCCTCATTTCTCTTGCTACTAATGCAACTTTCTACACTACAGCATGGCTCTCCCCAGGGATGATGGGACATCCACTTCCCTGCTAACCTGGTTTAGCATAATGCTGGCAGAGTGCCTCCAAGTTGCAGCTGAATGGCATTCAAAGGGGTTGTGGCTGGGTTTTGCCCTCTTATGCTTATGTAGAGATTCTAGACTAATTCCCTGTTTGACTCTTCCCCTGGCTCAGAGAGTTTCTCACTGACAGTACAACAATGTTAATTGGTGACAGTTAGGAAGAATCTCCCCATACTAAAACAGTATATTTTTGAGCAGCAGAACTTGTGTTGCTGTTATTGTTACAACATCTTGTTTGAGAGTTCTATGGCTGATTCTTTATGCATCTTTTTCTCAACTAGATTGTTCTCTAATTAGCATTTTTGGAGAAGTAAATTGATAAATAGGCCTCTTAGAGAAGTAAATTGATAAATAGACCTCTGATAAATAGACCATTTAAACTGGTTCTCTGCAATGCTCATAACAGCTTAACTCTACCTTGGTTTAAGAAAATCTGGATTGAAACACTTCAGCCACAATGTGCAAGGCATTTGGTTCAGACTGCAAGCTATCTTATCTTCCCATTGGACATTTCCTGCTGCAGTGCCCTTCCTTTGTACACATACATGCACACGTATACTCTCTCACACAAACAAAGACATTATAAACAGTTATAAACATGATGTATAATGTTATAAACAGCTCTTTTTTAGCCTTAGACATAATATTACCCCTCTCTTATGGATATCATGTCCACTTCTTTCTCTTTACTTTATTTCAACAACTTCAGAGGCTTGGTTGGAAGCTCTTAGCTTGAGGAATGATGAATCAGCTCATCATATTTCCTATTTTACCCTAAAATATTTAATGTACTAATTAATAATGTATCAGATGCAGGAGTAAGTATGCCTGGAGTAAGAATAAGAATCCCATATATGGGAAACCTGGGATAAGAATTCCATAAGTATATGGAAAACTCCCAACCCCCATTTTCTGAAATATGTTTTCAATACAGCCAAAAAAAGGGGGCATCAGGAGACATCTTGATATGATGGTCTGATCATTCATTAGAAAGGATTCAAGGAACTGGGCAACTCCTTAAAATCAGATGTAGGTATGTGCGTCAAATCCTTTGTTTAAAACCTTAGATTTTAAACAAAGAAATAGTCCAAGTATGTCTGTATAAAATAACGAAACAAGCTGTGTGTGTAAATAATTGAGAAAAAAGGATTAAAAAAACCCTTCCTCAGTTAGCGGCTTAAGACATAAACATCAAATTATAAAAATGCATGTTGACAATTACATATTTATAAACATTTAGTTGCACAGGGGGAATCCAATCCTTCAAAATGAGTGGGGGGGGGAACAGTCTTTGGTGTGCTTCCAATTAGGATTAGCACTCTGCTGTCTCATTCACTAAATTTGATTGGGGGAAATATCACCATTCTCATTTAATTTCTCTTACATCCTCACTCATCTTTTTCTTACCACAGAAAATTTATTAAGGATGGAATGGCTGCATGATAGCAATATCACTTAGACTCATATACCACTCCCTAGTGCTTTACAACACCTTCTGAGCAGTTTGCAATGTCAGCATATTGTCCCCAACAATCTGGATCCTCATTTTACTGACCTCGGAAGGATGAAAGGCTGAGTTAACCTTGAGCCGGTCAGAATCGAACTCCTGGCAGTGGACAAAGTTACCTTGCAATACTGCATTCTAATCGCATTCTAATACTGCATTCTAAACCACAAGTCTTTTGACTTTTGCTTCCATCCTTCATCCACTGTCCCTATTGCACAACATGTTTAATTATGGGATTGGACCTACCGTGTAAACTTCCAGATAGGGCCAGTCAACCCAGCCAATGGATCAGGAGAGACCTGTTCCCAAACTCAGACTTTAGTGATTATGGAAATCTCCCCTCTCACCCCAGTGTGGTGTAAATTACTTACCTCAAAGTTAACAGTTTGGTTTGATACCTATAACCATAAAAAGATCCACAGTGGAAACAAACCTTGGAGATTCCCTAAAAAAAGACTTTGTTAGGTGGAGATTTTGGTTTTATATAGTAGTGGTTGCAGTATCTGTCCTGGCAGAAATAAAAAACAAAACAAAACAAAGTAATAGTAGAAATAATAACTTCCTGGCCTCCTTCAGAGAGGCAGAGAGGACTAAAACATGACTACCAACTAACAGAACCAGTTATCCCTGTTGGTGTTCTCTTTCTGTAGTAGTAGACTAGAGCCATATTTGCCAGCTGTGTTCCTTCAAAGATGGTCCAGTGGCTTCCACAGCACACAACTGATTTGGTGCAGATTTTTCTCTTCTCTCTGCTACTGAAACATGCTTCTGCATGGATTTTTCTAAGAGATTTCAGAATATCGTAGAGTGTTGTTGGATTGTTTGATCTGAGAAGAAGAACAAATCTGGTCACCCTTTCTCCAGCCCATCAAATGATCTTTCCTCTCTCTTAGATAGAGCATAGACATGAGCTATGGCAACCTAGCATGTATTCACAAATTGTAGGCATGTTAGAATTGGGTGGCAGTGTGATCTATCCTCCATTTTGACAAGATTCAGAGTTTAGTTATAAGTAATCCCCAATATGTTGTGAAGCCCTATGAAGCTTTGAAAGTACTCTGATCATGACACACAAGCTGTAATGGACTGAAAAGAATGGATCCCATTTATACATATGGTAATAGACAACCATACACTTGCCTCTGTTACTCTTCTTTCAAGGACATGCAGCTTTCTTACTTATTTTTTGACTAAAAATATATTTTAATGAATGGGTAGCAGGGATGTGCAAAACACAGAGTTCTACTTTCAACTTTGAATGCACAGATCCTTATTTTCCAGAAATAACACTTCTGAAACATCATAAACTACTTCCAGAGGATTTACTTCTTACGATCCACTGGATTTTTCTTTGTGTGTCTGATACTCATATTTTCTCTGTTTTGGAAGGCATGGATCATAATCAATTCATCTCTCTCTTCCTTTCAGGTATCATTGGCATTCATGTTTGCACCAAGGTAAACAGGGATACTGTATAATAAATAAATGGGAAATCATATTGGATATTTATTATTTATGCCTGCTGGCTCAGTGGTCCTCAGCCTTTCTGGCTTGGTTGACCAGTGGGGGTGGGTAGGGAGAGGGGATGGTTCTGTGTGAGCGGCAGGCTCATGCGCTCACATGCCCAGTTCCGTTTGCCTAAGCAATGGGTGTGGATGTCCGTGATCACACAAATGGAGGTTCATGTGCGAGTGTGTGTGCCCACCATGTGTGCAAGTGAAGTTGCATGTTGGAGACCCCTGTGCTGGATAATAGAGAAAGCCAAAGAATACCACAAAGCAGTCAGTAAGTCATCACTGATTATAGAAAGGCCATTTGTTGTATTAACCATATTAAGCTGTGGACTATGCTGAGGAAAATGGGAATCTCAGAACATCATCCTCATGTGAAACCTGTACACAGGTCGGGAAGTCACAGTATGGACAGTATGTAATGAAATAGAATGGCTCTAGGTTTGTGCAGCTTAGAGAAGCTGGAGTGAGATAAGGCTGTATCCCCGTATTTATTTAACTTGTATGCAGGATATATATAGAGGGAAGCTGGATCAGAAGATGAGTGTGGTTTTAAAATTGAGCAAAAAAACATCAATAACCTATGCTGAGGACAAATTGAAAATGCAAGCTCCAGTAAAGAAAGTCTATGAATACAGTGAAAAAAAATCAGATTAAAATTAAATATATAGAAGACCAAACCAATGACAACAGGCAGAACAACCAAGCCTTGGAACTGACAGTGAAGATAACTTCTGCCTTTAGGTTAACAATCAACAGTGAAGGAAGCAGCAGTCGAGAAATATGCCACAGATTAGCACTTGGCAGAATAGTAACAAAGGCCTGTGAAAAGATGTTCAGATGCTGTGAAGTTATGTCTATACTTACAAAGACGATAATCACACAGACTATGACTTCCTCTGCTACATACAATGGAAGCAAAAGCTGAATTTTGAAGAAGCAGGATAGAAGGAATATTTAGTATTGGAGAAGACTCCAGAGAATAGCATGGATAGCCAAGAAAACAAACAAAAGGATCGTCAAACAAATCCACTCAGAGTTCTCACTGTAGACATAATGATCAAGTTCAAATTACTTGGCACATTATATGAAGACTCTCTTTCTTACAGACATAATGCTGGAAAAAGTGGAAGGAAAGAGAAGAGGGATGACTAGCTGCAAGGTGAGGAAGTCCGGAAGGACCAGGCTGTGGATAGATCATCCTGGAGAAAACCTATCTTTCTGGTCACTAAGAGTCAACACCAACTTGATGGCACATAATCAATATTTATATATTTGATAAATTCAATTTTTCATTTCTCTCCTCAAACTATCAGCTTCCACAACCACCTTATTTCTGGTTTATTTAAGAAATCTCACTTCTCCCACAATAATTAAAACAGGGAAAAAACCAACACCAAATCAGACATCTACACTAGCTTCCCCAGCACAACAAAAAACTATAGACACGATGTTAACCTCAGACAAAGAAAAAGTTTCCACGGCACTTAATATACAAAATATACAATCAATACTAGTTATGATCCAGGAGGGGATGAATAAGACACAGGAAACAATAGCGAAGAATCATGAAGAGACGAAGAAGAACCATGAGGAATTGAAATTAGACGTAGGACAAATAAACGATAACATAAAAAAAATGGATGACAAGATCGAGAGAATCCAACAAAACATTGCAAAAAATGAAGAATGGATCCAAAATATAGAAACAAAAATGGACCTAGCGGACAAAAAGATTGATAATATGGAACAAAATCAAATGGAATTAAACAGGGAATTAGAAGAGTCAATTACCCACTTGGAATTAGAAAAGGCAGCATTCTTTTTACGATTTCAAAACATTGCGGAAACTAAGGGAGAAGACTTAAGAGATCTGATGACAAGTATATTAGCGGAGACTACCCAAAAGGAGAAAAACAAGATCAGTAGGGAAATTGACGAAATATACAGGGTCCATACAAATTATGCCCATAGGAACAAATTACCTAAAGAGATCCATGTCAGATTTGCACGTAAAACAGTAAAGGAAGAGTTCTACACACTAATGAGAGAGGAAAAGATTTGTTATAAAGGAAAGGAAATAATCACCCTAAAACAGATCCCAAGACGAATAAGGGAGCACAGAAAAAATTATAATTTCTTAACAGCTCCATTGAATCAACATAAAATAATATTTTGTTGGTTGGTGCCGGGATTCTAGTATCCTGGGAAGACAAGAAATACAAAATTGATACGATAGAAAAGGCACAAGAATTTTTCGACACTCACTTTACATTAGAGGAGGAACAGGAAACTAGGCATGATTCAGAAAATACGAACCAAGATCACCCGACAGAGGGAACAAAAAAAGAACAGGAAGAGAAGAAACATATTGAAAGGGAGAAGATGGAGAGAGAAGGGGCCAGGGGGAAAACCCAAATGATAACAAGGAACAAAGGCAAACTTAGATTGACATACAGATAAGTAAGGAAAAATGGGACAAGAAACGAAATTGATTTCAATCAACATAAACGGACTCAATCTACCAACTAAAAGAACACATATTTTTTAAAAATAAAAAAATTAGACATAGACATTATTAACTTACAAGAAGTACACATTAAAAAACACCATCAACAGTTATTAGAAAACAGAAGATTAGGTACATTATTCACCTCATTATCAGATCAAAAAAGAAAAAGGTATCGCAGTATATATCAAAAATCATATCCAAGCAAAACAAATTTATGCAAACAGAGATGGCAGGATATTAATGATAGACATCAAGAAGGAAGCCCAAAATATACTGCTAATATCAATTTATGCATCGAACGGGAACCAAAAAAAATACTTCAAAAAAATACACAACAAAATCAAAGAATTGGATTACGAACACATATGTATGGTAGGGGATTACAATGCGATCTTAGATATGGATTATGACTATCAAAGTAATAAAAAAAATAAATCTAGGAAGAAGACACTCCCCAAGTGTCTTGGGTCATTAAAGACATGACCCAAGAATTTCAATTGAAAGATGCTTGGAGGGAATTGAATAAAACTAAAAAACAATATACCTACTATTCAAATCCCCACCAATCCTGGTCCAGGCTATACATGGCCTGGATGACCACAGAGTTAAGAGAGAATATCAAAGAGATTGAAATTACACCGAATGTATGGGCAGATCATAGTCCTATAATGACAGTTTGGAAAGGCCAACAAAAAAGGGGAAGATGGATGATGGACAGAGAGATCATTAATGATAAGGAATACATTGAAATGATAAAGAAAGAGATGGACATATTTTTTCAAATAAACAAGAATGAACAAACATCACTGCAAATTTTATGGGACACCACAAAAGCATATATAAGAGGATTAACAATCTCTTTCAAAGAGAAGAAAAATAGAGAGAAGCAGCAAAGAAGAAATAATGTATTGATAGATCTTGAGAAACATGAAGCAGAATTACAGAAAGATCCTAATAGAAAGGAGGCTAAAGAAAAAATAAACCTCATTAAACATGAAATAAACTTAATAACAACAGCAGAAATAGCGAGGAAAATTAAAATGACAAAACAAAACCAATTTGAATATGCCAATAAAACAGGATGGTGGTTGGCCTATAAATTAAAGAAAGAAAAGGAAAAAAGACTAATATATCAATTACAAGACGAACAAGGGCAAATGCAACATATGAATGAGGAAAAGAAACGAATTGCTAAGAGTTTTTATCAGGAATTATACGCACAGGAAGGAATCCATAGAGAGAAAGTTAAAGAGTATATAAATAAAACCAATATTCAAGAAATAAATGAAATCCAAAGAGATCTATTGAACAGACCAATATTGATGTTAGAGTTAATTGAAGCAAGGAAGAAACAGAATAACAATAAAACACCAAGTCCAGATAGCATTCCGGCGGAATTTTACAAAATAGAAAATCAGTCAATAGATAACATCTTACTACTGGTCCTGAATGAAGCAATTCTAGAAACTATCAGAGCCTTGATAGTACAGTGGTCTACGCACCCTGTTATTAACACAGCTGCCTGCAATTTACTGCTGGTTCGAATCTCTCCAAGGCTCAAGGTTGACTCAGCCTTCCATCCTTTCTAAGGTATGTGAAATGAGGACCCAGTTTGTGGGGGCAATAAGCTGACTTTGTATAAATATACAAAAGTATGAAGGCTATTGCTTAACGCATTGTAAACTGCCCTGAGTCTCCGGAGAAGGGCGACATATAAATCAAATTAAAAAAAAAAAAAGCCAAAATCCCAAAATCATGGACAGAGACGATTATCACACTGATACCCAAGGAAGACTCAGACTCCACCCAAATTAAAAATTACAGACCCATATCGCTTCTGAACGTCGACTATAAACTATTTACATCAATTATGGCACAGAGAATGAAGAATCTTATTGTTGATTATATCCACCCAGATCAAAATGGATTCATTCCAAACAGACGGATAAAAAACAATACAAGAACAATAACTGACATTCTGGAATACTATGAGCAAAAATCAGATGAACAAATGGCCTTACTCTTCCTCGACGCACAAAAGGCGTTTGATAACCTTAATTGGACATTCTTAATATTACAATTAGAAAAAATGGGAACAGGCGACAAATTTTTAAATATGATTAAAACAATATACTCCAATCAATTCGCGAAAATATGGATAAATGGAGAGATAACAGACCAATTCAAAATATCTAAGGGGGTGAGACAAGGATGTCCTCTATCCCCTATATTATTTATATTAGCATTGGAAACATTGTTGAACGAAATTAGGAATGATAAGGATATAAAAGGATTAAGAACAAAAAACCAAGAGTACAAATTACAAGCGTTCACTGACGATGTAGTATTCATTTTAGAACGCCCAAAACAATCAGGAATAAAACTATTAAGGAAAATAGAACAATACAGCGAAGTGGCAGGACTGAAAATTAATAGACAGAAAACAAAATTATTAACAAAAAATTTGACGAAAACACAGGAGAAAGAATTAGAGGAGACGTTAGAAATACAAACAACAACCAAAATAAAATACCTTGGAATTTGGCTCACCAATAAAGTTTCAACTCTTAAAGAAGATAATTACAACAAACTGGCCAACAAATTCAAAAGGACTTAGAGGTATGGAGTAACCTGAGACTATCATTTTTAGGTAAAATCGCCTTGATCAAAATGACAGTCCTACCAAAAATATTATATTTATTTAGAACAATACCAATAAATCCAGGAAAATCATATTTCAAAGACCTTGACAAAATGATCTTAAAATACATATGACAAGGAAAGAGAGCTAGGATTAAATTGAAACATCTGCAAGATACCAGAGAGAGGGGTGGTCTAGGATTACCAGACTGGCTAACTTACTATAATGCAACAGCATTAACTTGGACAAAGGACTGGATAACACTCAAAAACAAACGCATGTTAGCATTAGAAGGATTTGATCTCTTAAAAGGATGGCACGCATTCTTATGGGAGGAAAAACCCAGGCAACATGAACATTTTAGGAGACATTATATTAGAGATGCATTGGCAAAAATCTGGATGGAAATAAGGAGAAAATATTACGACAAAATCCCAAGATGGATATCAACCATGGAAGCCCAAGTTTACCTGAATACAATGGATATAGATAAACTGAAAACATATGATGAATTGTTGAATACAAAAGGAGAAATTAAATCAAGAGAAGAGCTCAGACAGCAAGGTATGGACATTGATTGGTGGCCATTCCTACAGATAAAATCAAGATATAAAATGGATAGGGAAAAATTTGGAATCCAAAAAGAATGGAATGAATTAGACAAAATTATACTGCAATCTGATGATAAATTAATAACCAAAATATATAATTATTTATTAAAATACAAATTAGAGGAAGAAGTAGTGAAGGAAAATATGATTACGTGGGCCAAGAATTTTGGATACAATATCAAATTAGAAAATTGGGAGAGAATATGGAAAGTAAACACCAAATTGACAATGTCCGTACCTTACAAAGAAAACACATACAAGATGTTCTATAGGTCATGCAATAGAAAATATAAGTATAGAACAAAAAACAGAGGTGATTACTTATAAAGAGCTTCTTTTTTTGGAAAGGGGTAAGTTGCAATTGAAATCTTTAGATGTATTAAAAGAAGAAGGAATAATTTATACTTGGTTTCAGTATGGTCAGCTACAAGCTAGATGGAGGGGAGATCAAAAAATTGGTGTCATGCAAAATGAGGAAAATCTGGTGAAACATATTAGAGATCAAAGTCAGATGCATATTAAAAGGTTGTATAACGCTTTATTGGAAATAGATTCAGAAACGGAATTGGTTAAGGATTGTATGATAAAATGGGCACAAAATTTTCAGGAACCCGTGATGATGGAAACATGGGAAAAGATTTGGGTTAGAAATGTTAAATTTACGCAAGCACAAAATTTGAGAGAGAATTTTTATAAAATATTTTATAGATGGCACTTAGATCCTAAAAAATTATCATGTATGTACTCGAATTTGCAAGCGAAATGTTGGAGATGTGAATGTGATGATGCAACCTATTATCATATATGGTGGACTTGTAAGAAAATCAAGGCATTTTGGATAAAAATTTGATGGGTGATGCAGAACATTTTGAAAAAAAGGTTGAAATTTACTCCTCAATTGTTTTTATTGGGTATAACGACGGATTGTACAGTATTAGAGACTAAATTGGTTTTGAACTTAATATCAGCAGCCAGGCTGTTGGTAGCGCAATACTGGAAGAAGGACTCTTTGCCTACTATTGAAGAGTGGATACTGAAAGTAACGAACTTAGCAGAAATGGCGAAAATTTCAGCGTATTTGAAGGACTATACACAAGAAAGATACGTATCGGAATGGAGAAGATGGATTGATTATATTCAAAATAAGTATCAGACAAGAAAATATCAAATAGCTTATGAATGAATGTTAAGTATTAGAAGTATTATGTTATCTATAGTGGAGTTAAGGTTTCGGGGGGGATATAGTAGTCTAAGGAGAGATAGGTTAATTTACCTTATGATTGTTAACTGAAATACCTTGTATTTTGCTCTGGGAAGTCTGGGGGGGGAGGGGGGATGACAGGAGGGAAAGGGTGGGGGGAATATTGGGGGAAAAATCTTTTTTTTTTGTAAAATTTTTCAATAATAATAAAAAAAGATGTTCTACAGGTGGCACCTCCCCCCTGCACGTCTGGCAAAGATGTTCCCAAACACCACACAGAACTGTTGGAAATGTAAAACACACAAAGGGACCTATTACCACATGTGGTGGTCATGGCCAAAGGTTAAAACATTCTGGAAAATGATCCAAAAACAGTTGGAAGAAATTACTACACAGAAAGTGCCTCTTTGACCAGAAACTTATTTATTAGGAATATTGACAAAAGACTACAAAAAAGAAGTACAATATTTGATAATATACATTCTTACAGCAGCCAGAATTACTTTTGCACAAATGTGGAAATTGGAAGACATGCCATCAGGAGAGAACAATACAAAAAACATTGGAATGTGCGGAGATGGACAGACTTACCAAAGAAATTCAAGAAAAAGAAGACTCAGATTACTATTTGATTTGGCAAAAATGGTACGATTGGTTAGAGAAAAAGAAGACGAAATAAGGGAATACCACTCAAGGACACAAAAATGAGTTACCAAAATTAATGTCATTACTTAAATATCGTTATATAATGAAGGAGATATATAATATAAAATACAAATTTCTGATGTAACTCCATTCACAAAGTTCAAGTTGCATGACTTGATTTTAGTGTACAGTTTGTTTATGTATAGTTTGTTTTTATGTATGTATGTTTGTATATGTTTGTTTGTTTATCGTTAATAAAATAAAAAAAAAGAAATCTCACTTCTCCCAACTGTTAGGATATTTCCTGAATTTTTGTTGTTGTTGTTTCCGTGAACATTGCAGCAAAGGAACTTAGGTCTGAAACTCCAAAACTGGAAGAAACTATATATCACATAGTATATTGTCTCAAAAATGAAGTTCAAAACCAAACTCTTAATTAGCTGAATGAAACATTTAAATACATATAACATTCACAGTCCTATAAAGCCATTTCTTAAGTTTTCTTACAATGTCTGAGGTATACTTAGCCATAATCTGAAGTCAAGATTTGAGATAGTTAGGAACTACTGTACAAGCGAAGTTGATGTGGTTAGGTATAATGCTAAATGAACCACGAATAGCACTTTCTGATTGTTTAGAGAAGCTGAACCAGACTGGTCAAGCAGCAGGCACATGAACTGGGCCATTGTCAGCAAATGCTGACCAGGAGGGAAAGGTCAGTACTTGGTAACAGCAAAAATGGTTCTGCTAAATCACATAATCACAGCAATGACATGAAGCCAGCCTCAGCCTGTTACTAATTTCCTATTTACATAAATCATTGCTGGAATATAAAGGAGGCCTGAGTACTGCAATCAGGGAACAAAGATGAAAAGAGACAAGGAAGCGTAAAAGACCAGCAAGACAGTTCTTGTGTTGTTTCACTCTAATTATGAGCTACCTCTAGGAATTAGCTTTGAATGCTCATTATGCACAGGCAAATAAGTTTACCATTGAACTGTCAACTCTGTCTTGTTTATCTGTCAGCCTGATTCACCACTGATGTGTCAGTGAGCAAACTAAGAGGGTACAGTTAGTTGGCAATGTAGGGGAAGTGTATGGGTGCCAACTGGCCTGTGGCTTTGAAATCCTCTCAGGGATATGGAGGCAGCCCTTCAGTTCTTAAGAAAAGATGAGCAGATCAAGGGGGTCGGTGTTATGTTGGAAGCCCCACCAGCTCATGCTGTAACTTCCATGTAACTTCCACACATCTTAAAGTTGCTGAGATTGAGAAACATGGCCATAGGCAAACAAATCTCAAAAGGTCTCCTCCTCCTCTCTGGGCCACAAACATCTCTCCCTTCTAATTTACTCAAATCCCACTTCCTGCAATAGCCGCTTCATTCTGCCTAGTGGCAGGAAGAGCCCTGCATGACACTCCTAAGAACACAGAGGGAGGCAAAAAGAAGAAGAAAAGAGTATGTATTCTTGGCCTCTTTACCAAGCAGTACTGCTAGTATTGCTGTGGACTCTTTCTCAAGTAGAAACAGAGTACATTCACTTGTATTTTTGTATTGTCTCACAGAATGGAAGAAAAGCATATTAAAGTAGTTTTCTGGGTGTACCCTGAGGGAGAGAAGGCAAGCTGAGGTTTATCACATCTGGGCTGCAAAACTCCAGTTGACCACTAGGTAGAAGCAAAGTGGCAAAGAGGTACACACCATTAGAATTAGGGGTGCAACTGGAGGAGTGGTCAAATTACATCTGAAGAACTGTTCCAGTGGTGGGTTTCAAATTTTTTTATACTGGTTCTGTGGGCGTGGCTTGGTGGGCGTGGCAGGGGAAGGGTACTGTAAAATCTCCATTCCCTCCCCAATCCAGGGGAAGGTTACTGCAAAATCCCCATTTACTCCTGATTAGCTGGGACTTGGGAGGCAGAGAATAGATGAGGGCGGGGCCAGTCAGAATTTTTACTACCGGTTCTCAACTACTCAACTACTCAAAATCTCTGCTACCAGTTCTCCAGAACTGGTCAGAACCTGCTGAAACCCACCTCTGAACTGTTCGCTTCCTCAGAATGTCCTTTTACCCTTGCTGATATTTTTATATATTTACAAAAAGCAAACACAACAAAGGCTTCTATCAATGAAAGTTTTTTTTCTACCATCTGAATTAAGAATAGGTGATCCTTCCCCTAAAACCTTATCCTGATTGAGCAGATGTGGGTGCACAACATTGTCAAGGAGCGAGCTTGAGATTTTCAGATGGACCTGTATAACTGATGGTGCTGCTTGAACACAGTCCATTTGGCTGCAGGGGCTGCGGTGCCTGGAAGAAAACTGGATCTGCCACCCTAAGCAAAAGTGGCTGCATGTCTTTAGGTAAGTCAGTTAAGATTCAGCACAGGACACTGGAATGCGCTTGTGGAATATAAATCAAGCAGCAGGGAATGTCTGGAAACATGACAAATCTTTTGGCTGGAGAATCTCCTAATTTTAAAGACCCAGAGAAGAAAAGGCCAAGTTTTGGCATGGGGGTGGTGGAAGAAGGAAACTAAGCAGGCTTTGAAAGGAAAAAGGCAGATGGAATTTAATGTTCTTGGAAGCTAGCCCTGGATCAGGGACTCCCCAGTGTGGGCATTGCTCCCCTGCCTTGAAAGAGCATTGAGAAAAATACTGGAATCAGTTGAGCACATTGTTCAACCATTTTGTGGACTATTCCAAGCAGAAATTCAACCACAAAACAAAAACAAACCATACAGTATTTTTTTCTTGGCTTGGAACAAGAGGATCAAGTGATTTCATGCTGGACTGTAGCCTCAGTGGATATAATGTTAGGCCCAACAAGGGAATGGGGACTTGGAAATGGTTCTAGCTTTGGTGAGGCTTCAGACACTTTGGTCTTATGGGAACCATATACAAAGGACCACAAAGGTTACTAACTTGCTACAGGAAGAGTAGCATTTGTGTATCTGTGTTTACTATATGAAAAGAGAGGACTTCTCCTCTATGGACAGGAGGGAAATCAAAGTGATTTTGGCTGCTAGAAGAACTGTTAACTAACGCCTTCATACTGGAACAGGCTGGTACATTAACTTTAACACTCCATAGCCTGCAGACTTAAAAGATTGTCTCCATCAATCACACAAGTGTGGACATGTTGGCAGGAAGAGAAAATTGATGTTGGAGATTCTTTATACTGGAGGTGGGCAGCCTTTTGGTGGCTAAAGGTCACATTAATTGCTTCAGGAAAGCTTAAGAGAAATCAGTTATATAGGAAACGCTATCTGGAAAAAAAATCTGTTAAGGTTAGTTTAGGCTTATCCTATAATTTTTATATACTACCCTCTTCAAAATGTCAGAGGCCACATAGGATTTGGGGACTGAGCATTTGTCACTCTTGAAGATTCTCAGTCATTCAGGTCATAGTTATCCCATAGTTTTTCAAGAGGCAACTGACTTTTTCTTAGAAGACATTTTGCTTCTCATCCAAGAACCTGTCACTCTTGTTGCATTAAAAAGCACCATTATGTCAAACTCACGATGACATGTTGTCATGTGACATATTGCAACTTCCCCCCCTTCACTAAACTGGGGGTGGGCGTGGCCAGTATGTGATGCATCCGGGCTGTGGGCCGCGAGTTTGACACCCCTGCTCTAGACCAACTAATGAACAACTGTAGATAAATTTCATTAACCATATAAGACTTGAACTCCTTGATGTAAAACTATAACTGGGGGGATTCCAGACCACCTTGGTCTATTATGGTCTGTCTGGGCCCGATCCCATCTAACTTATTGCACTTAAAGAGTAACATCTGAAAAACTGCATTTATTTATTTATTTATTAAATTTCTATACCGCCCTTCTCCAAATAGGACTCAGGGCGGTGCACAGCCAAAGTAAAAACAGAGCATACAAAATTTAAAAACAGTATTAAAATAATTAAATATTTTGGCCGTAAATTAAAACAACCCAATTTAAAATCAATTTAAAATTTAACTCAAGCCAGCCCAGCTAGTTGAAATAAATAGGTTTTCAGGGCCCGACGAAAAATCCGGAGGTCTGTTATTGTACGTAACTCTGGGGGAAGGTTGTTCCAGAGGGTGGGCGCCGTCACAGAGAAGGCTCTCCCCCTGGGGGTCGCCAGCCGACATTGTCTGGCGGACGGCACCCTGAGGTGGCCCACTCTGTGCGAGCGTACTGGCCGGTGGGAGGCTATTGGTGGCAGAAGGCGGTCTCGTAAGCATTGCTTTCTCTTCTCACAAATGGATCTCTCTGATGCATTCATATATCAAGTGTCCTTTTAAATTAAATCTGGAGGATTAAAATTCACAAGTGACATTAATATAGTTAAAGCAAAGTTATTTTCATAAAAAACAAGGCATGACAGCTGAAGAGCTTCAGGCATTCTCAAAAAAGAAATTAGCTGGCACTATTGATTTCTTCTAAGCCAGAAGAGAATTTTGAGATTTGTTTAAGAGATCATCATGCTTCTGGAATAAGATTCACATTAAATTCAACCCAATGAGTCTCCAGAATTAGTTCCAGCCTTCATATATATCTGATTTTAAATTGCTGAGCTCCAGGACTGCAATGACTAGCTATTGGCAAATGGTAGAGTTTATTGAAGGTGATTTTGTAAAATAACAATTACATCTAGGGTGCACATTTTTTGTCTTTTTATCCTTTAGTGAAATGAGGACGCTGACCTTCTGCATTTATCGGCCGAAAGACTCAAATCCAGAAAGCCCCCATTGGCACTTGCACAACATCTGCCTGAGAATTTTAACATTGGTTTCTTATGGAAAGCTAAATGGATTGCTGAATGCCCAGACATACATAGGAAGACATATAAATGACCCCACAAAAAAGGTGCCAGGCTTTGACCTGTCATACCACCAATGGACAATCCTGAATAGGATTTGCACTTCACATGGCATCTGCCAGGACTCTCTGTATAAATGGGGCATAATATCCTCCCCTCAGTGTGACTGTGAGGTCCCACATCGAACTGTAGATCACATGGTGATCAGCTGTAAGCTAAGGGCCTATACCAGTCCAATATCTGATTTTTTTCTTCTTCATATAAACAATGCTGTGCTTCAATGGTGAGATGGTATTTGAACACAGATCTTTTTAACTTTTATATTTTACTGTGTGTTTATTAATCTATCACTTAGGGGTGTACTCACTATTTTACATTGTAGCCAAGTGTCATTTCTTCAGTGTTGTCACATGAAAAGATATACTTAAATATTTGCAAAATGTGAGGCGGTGTACTCACTTCTATGACATATTATATATTGCTAGTCCAGTGGTGGAATTCAATTTTTTTAACAACCGGTTATGTGGGCGTGGCTTAGTTGGGGATGTGGCTTGGTGGTCATGTGACTGGGTGGGTGTGCTTAGCTGGTCATGAGACTGGGTAGGTGTGGCTAGCTGGTCATGTGACCGGGTGGGCGTGGCTATGTGCATAGGGACTACCCAGAGGGCTGAAAAAAGTCATTTCTGATTGGTCCTCACATTTTTGACTGGTCCTCGCACTTATGACCATCCTCACATTTATGCCTGTTGCGGCATTCTTAAAAACTGTGTCAGTCATTTCACCACTGGTTCTCTTCACCACAGTGACAAGATAGAGTGCAAAATGTAAAATGTGAGGACAGTTGTAAGTTCAAGGACTGGTCAAAAGTGCGAGGACCAGTCAAAAATAACTTTTTCAGCCCTCTGAGTAGTCCATATGCACATAGGGACTACCCAGAAGGCTGAAAAAAGTGATTTCTGACAGGTCCTCGCACTTTTGACCAGTCATCATTTATGCCCATTGCAGCATTCTTAATTAAATTAATTAAATAAAAATGACCTGCTGGAGCAGTCGGAGGCAGTCCAAGGCGGGCGTTCGGGCCAGCTGCAGGGCAAGGTGATACAACCGGGGTAGGTAGGCCGCTGCTGCCCAGGTGGGAGACGGGCACAGGCCTACAGGGCTGGCTGCAGGGTGAAGCGATCGGATGGAGTAGGTCAGGGGTCTGCAACCTTAAATACTCAACCTTAAACACACGTAAACACTTAAACACAACCTTAAACCTTGGTGGGCATTGCCAATGCCATATCACTTACTCCCACCCAGGTTTTGTGGCTCCCAGTATTTTCTTTTAAACAGTATCTCTGGGTGTCTCATCTCTCTCATCTTTCTTTCTTCCCTTCATCTTTCTTTCTCCCCGCTTTCTCTCCTTCATTTTTCTTTCTCCCCCTTTCTCTCCTTCATTTTTTTCTCTCCATCTCTTTCTCCCTCCCCCTTTCTCCCCTTCATCTCTTTCCCCCTTCTCTCCTTCATTTCTTTTTCTCCCATTTCTCCTTCATTTCTCTTTCTCTCCATCTTTCTCCCTCCCCCTTTCTCCCCTTCATCTCTTTCCCCCTTCTCTCCTTCATTTCTTTCTCCACCCATTTCTCTCCTTCATTTCTCTTTCTCCCCCATCTCTTTCTCCTTTCCCCCTTTCTCCCCTTCATCTCTTTCCCCCCTTCTCTCCTTCATTTCTCTTTCTCCCCCCATTTCTCTCCTTCATTTCTCTTTCTTTCTGTTTGGGCAGCGGTGGCAGTGAACCTACCTCACCATCAGGTCGCCCTCGGCTTGGAGGCGGCACCATAAGGCTGCGCCCCACTGCGCGTGCACCCACAGATGACTCTTGTTACCCTTACTGAGCTTCACAATGGGGCAGATGGCGCCCCTCCTCCTCCTGGAGCCCATTACGATCCGGAGCTTCAGCTGCAGCCTGGGCAGCCAGTGTTCCAGGGCAGAGAAAAGTCGCGCATCTCCCCCAGCAACTGGCGCCACGCGGTTGGGAGGCGGGGCGGGGCAAGAGGCGGGCGGGCCAGTAATTTAACAAATGGTTCGGTGTGCTGCGAGGCCAATAAAATTACAAAAAAACACCGAACCGTTTGTTAAATTGCTGGCTCACCTGACCCTCTCCCACCACTATTTATTGGCAATAAATAGTGGTGCAGAGGGGCTGGGCAAGGGGCAGGGTGAGCCAGCAATTTAACAAACGGTTCAGCTGAACTGCCTAGAACCGGCAGAATCCCACCACTGTGCTAGTCCATGTATGATATACCATATACTAAATAAAAAATAGCGAAAAGGGAAAACCTGACAACTAAGCTGTTGCAATATTTTCAGGATCAGACTCAATAATTAAAGTAAGAATAGTATGTTTAAATAAAGCTCTGTTTAATCACAGATGGCATTCTATATTCACTGAATATTCACAAATAGAAGCACTGAAAAATGGCATACAGCTCTTTATATATACAAGGGGAGGAGCTAGATATGGGAGTGGTTAGACATACATACATTAAGCAATGGAAATAAGTTAACTCTTGATATACTGTACAGATACTATTTACATGATGGAGAATAAAGCATTTACTTGTGACAAATCCCCCTCTAAATGCTGATTCGACATATGACAATAATTACATTCAGATTCAGAACAATATAAAACTTGTAGCTTGGTAGTTAAGTATTTGTGTTGTTTAGAAGGTAAAGGTTTTGTCAAGATGTCAGCTATTTGCTCTGATGTTTCACAATGAATAGCTTTAATAAATCCGTCTTGTGATAATTGCCTTACATGTTTGAATTTTATATCTATATGTCTAGATCGCTGTCCAATAGCATCAGATCTAGATATTTCGATGGCAGCTTTGTTATCTTCATGTATGATATAAGGCAATGAAGGTTTTTTCCAAATATTAGACAATAAATCATTAAACCATACTAGGTTATTTGATGCTTTAGACAGACAAACATATTCTGCCTCAGTAGTTGATGTAGCTACCAAATCTTGCTTACCAGTGTACCAGTAAACTGGGCAGCCGTTAAGGAAAAATATATAGCCAGATGTACTTTTTCTACAAGTGACATCACCAGCCCAATCTGCATCTGCATAACATGTGAGAATGGGTTCATTTGTATTATTGGGTTCTAATAACAAGCAGAAGTCTAAGCTATTTTTTAAGTATCTTAATATCCTCTTGACAGCTTCCCAATGGTATGATAATGGTTTACTGACATGTCTGGATAATAAGTTAAGGGGTAAAGCAATATCAGGTCTAGTCCAGTTAGAGATATAGAGAAGAGAGCCGATAACAGACCTATACAATGTGTTATCTTTAAATTCTGGAGATGACTCATCAGTGTTTCTTAGAAAATCAGTCTGCATGGGAGTATCACATGGTTTGGCATCATTTAGGTTACATTTGTTTAAGAGTTCTATAATTTTATCCCTTTGGGAAAGTTTGAATCCCTTCTTTGTTTTGCTGATTTGAACACCAAGATATTTGTTTACTTTCCCTAATGATTTTAAGGAAAAGTGTTCATTGAGTTTTGTTACAAACGTTTCTCTCCTTTTTGTATCTTTGCCTATATATAGAATATCATCAACATAAATCAATACAAATTCTGGAGAATCACCTTCACTTTTAACGAAGAAACAATTGTCAGCAGTAGTGGCAACAAAGTTCATAGTTTTAAGTACTTTGACTAAACATTCATACCATCGCTTGCCAGATTGTTTCAATCCGTATAGACTTTTGTTTAATAGCCATATATCATTTTGTTTGTATATTGACTATGAGGAGCTCTTACATATATATCTTTATCTAATTTGGCATGTAAATATGCAGTTTGTATATCATATTGAAATACCTCGAGATTAAGTGCTGATGCTATAACTAGAGCTGTTTTAACACTCTCAGTTCTTACAGTAGGAGAGTAAGTGTCTGTATAATCCTCAGGATATTTTTGAGCATAACCTTGTGCGACTAGTCTGGCTTTATACAGTGTGTTACCTCCTTCCAAATTCTTAATTTTATATATCCACCTGGTACCAATAATAGACTTATCCCTTGGGGCTTGTGTGGGTGTAAAAACATTCAATTCTTGTAAGCTATTCATCTCCTTGGTCATTGCTGATTCCCACTTTTCTCTTTCTTTGGGGGGAAGTTTCAGCACTTCTTCATAAGTGTTTGGTGTTACTATTTCTCCATTCATACACATTACATAATCTTTGTATTTATTAGGCACCTGATTTCTGTTACTTCTGGTTGTTCTCACTGGTATACTATCATTGTCATGTAAATACCTTGCTTCCTTTTTTGTTACTGAATCAGTTTTTATTTTGTGTTGACTATTTGTCCATGTTCTAACTTTGTTTTTGCGTGTGCTGTTATTGTTTTTCTTTTCAATATTCTTATTTTGATGTTCAGTGTCTGAATTGGTGTTTGGGAATATTTCATTAAGGTGTATTTTGGACCAATTGGCCTGTTCATGAAATACTGCTGTTCTTGAAATTATGAATCTGTTATTGTTATCAATAAATCTGTATCCTTTTGTGCCTGTTTCGTATCCCATGAATTTAAGTCTTCTGGATACGTTTTCACCTTTACGCCTTAATTGTTTAGGTATATGTACGTCTGCAGTGACTCCAAATATATGCATGTGTGTTAACTTAGGTTTCCTACCGTACATCACTTCATATGGTGTTTTATTCACTATGCTGGACCAAGTCCTATTTTGGGTGTAATTGGAAAATTGTAAAGCTTCTGACCAGAATTGTTTACCTAAACCAGCATCTTCTAATGTGGATCTAATCATGGTTTGTAGTGTCGAGTTCTTTCTCTCTGCCACTCCGTTCTGGAATGCAGAGAAAGGACTAGATGTGTAATGCAACATCCCTTTATCTTTTAGCCATCGTGAGAATTCCTTTGACATGAACTCACATCCTCTATCTGTCATAATTTGTTTTATTTTAATGTTGTGTTGTGTCTCTATGCGTTTGTAAAATTCTTTGAATTTCTGAAATGTTTCATCCTTATGTCTTAATGTGTAGACAAACCCATAACGACTATAGTCATCCACAATGGTTAGAAAATAACGTTTTTTATATGTGATTGATGGTGTCAATGGGCCAACTAAGTCCATGTGTACTAATTCAAAGATTTGTTTGGTTGACCTGGTTGATTTTTTGGGCCTGGGGCTAGTTTTGAGTTTTGTGGATTTACACACTGAGCATTCTAGATAGTTTTTACAGTTTTTTATTTTAACACCATCAGCATGTTCAATCATTTTTTGTTGTGTGTAGTGTGATTTGTTGCACCAGAGTCAATGAGCCAATCATTATCTTCTGGTCTATGTATGTTGTTGTTGTTGTGTTTGTTCAGTCCATTCAATGAACCAGATTTTCTATCTCTTGAATCATCTCTACCCCCTCTATGTTCCTTATAGATGGGTGGACTTCTATATCTATGTCTGTCAGTGGATGACTGTCTGTTGTGATATCTATCTCTATAATCTGTCCTATGTTTATCTCTGAGGAATTTAGGACAATCTCTTCTATTATGCTCCTTGGACCCACAATTATGGCATTTGATTGGTTCGTGGTACCTTTCTTGAAATGCCACTTTCTTATATTGCTTATGCTCTATGTGATTATTATAACGATTTCTTCTCAAATTGTCTTCAGCTAGCAACCAATTAGAAAGGTTTTCTATGGATAAATACCCTAAATTGATTGTATCTAAATGGGATATATAATTATTCCAAGATGGGTCTAATGAATTGATAATAACACTTTTCATTGTTTGATCTGAAATTATTTCTCCTCTTAGTTGTAATTCTGCTCTGACTTTGTTTAAGTATATTAAATGTTCACTTATGGTGACCCCAGATTTTAACCTGGCTGAAAAGAAATCCTTAGACATTCTTGTTGTAGTGGCTACACTATCACTGTGAAACAGCTTAAACATGCATTGAACAATTTCTGATACAGTTAGATTTGACTTAATACTATGATACATAGCAGGAGATATACTGGATATTAGTAAGAAAAATGCTCTATGGTGTAGGCAGTCCAATCTTAAAGTCCAAGGTCTTTTTGGAGGGTTAGTAATGAAAAACAATAAATTTTCTTTCATAAAGACAACTTGGAGCTGTTGGCACCACTCTTGTAAATTAACACCATCTACCCTCAGTTTTGGGAAATCATTGGGTAAATTCCCAATGTTGTTAGCTCCATTACTTAAAACTGGAGGAAGTCCATGGTCTTCTAAGTGTTGGTAACCGCAGAATGGCATGGGGATGCTAGCGACGACTTTAAATGGCAGTCTCTGTCTTTCTCTTGCTTCGAAGCTGTCTGTGTAGCTTTGCACATGTGCATTGTCCATTTCGCTTAGACTGAAGGTTCGTTGAAACCAAGATGGCTGCCATTCAAAATTTTGCGCGGGACCGTTGTTCTTCTCCTTCGTTGCATTTTTGTCTGTATACAAATCGCTCACCTTTTTTGAGTCTTTATTTTCATCTGTAACGATGTGCTTTTCTCTCGCTGCTCCGCTTTTTTTCAGTAAGTCTTGGAGGTTCGCGATGAGGTTTTCATCGTTCTTTTGATCTTTTAAAAGTTTTAGTATTTCTGACCTGAGTTTGTTATTTTCTATTTCGTTTTCTTTTTGATCATTGTTCTCATCTATTATTTCTTCGTTGTCTGTAGTACAGTCTTCAGATTCTCTTGATATTTCAGTTGCGTATTCATCAATTATTTCTTGTTCTGCTTCCATTTCTTTAGTATATGCCCTGGTGTTGGGTCTTATTTTTTTGCTTTTTGATTTTTCTCTCTCAGACATTGTTGAATTTTTTATTGAGTCAATTAACCATCCTCTGCTACCAAATTGTTGCAATATTTTCAGGATCAGACTCAATAATTAAAGTAAGAATAGTATGTTTAAATAAAGCTCTGTTTAATCACAGATGGCATTCTATATTCACTGAATATTCACAAATAGAAGCACTGAAAAATGGCATACAGCTCTTTATATATACAAGGGGAGGAGCTAGATATGGGAGTGGTTAGACATACATACATTAAGCAATGGAAATAAGTTAACTCTTGATATACTGTACAGATACTATTTACATGGTGGAGAATAAAGCATTTACTTGTGACATAAGCAGAGACTTCAAATCCAGGGTGCTTTTAAGCACCAGTGAGTTCCATTTTGTGGGGCAGTCATCACATGACTTGCACTAGGAATATGGTCAATGAAACATATTGTGTATAAAAAATTAAAAATAATGTTTGCTTAGATGTTGGTCTCAATATTGTCTGATTAAAAAAGCAAAAACTTGGCTGCACTGCTGTCATGCTACAGATTCAACATACAATGAGTGCCCTGCTGGGTGTATGAATAGTATGCGAGGGTTGAGATAGGTCTTTTGTGACCTTCTTATTTGTCCCAATGTCTATTCTGTCTATTCTATATATATTCTATACAATTTCTCTGGGAGGAAAAGACTATGAAGCTCCTATTTTATCCCCAGCAAAAGAGGTCAATATGGATAGCAATGAGGAATGCAGTAACACTTTCTTTCTGGGGGGAGAAGGGAAGGGTGATTGTGAAATCTCTTCCCTCCACTTTGTACTCCAAGTGAATGCAGTCTTGAACAGCTGATCAGTGGATTACAGATAATCCTCCACCTATTACCACAATTGAGTCCACCATTTCTGTTGCTAGGCAAGACAGTTGTTTAATGAGTTTTGCCCCATTGTATGATCTTTTCTTTTAGCCACAGTCACAGAATCACTGCAGTTAAGTTAGTAATATAGTTGTTAACAGAATCTGGCTTCCCTATTGATTTTGCTTTTCAGAAGGTCGCAAAAGGTGATTACATGACCCCGTGACACTGCAGTCATAATAAATGCATGCTGGTTGCCAAACATCCAGTTTTGATTATGTGACCATGGGGGTGCTGCAAAGGTCAAAAAACAGTCATAAGTCACTTTCTCAGTGCCATTGAATTTCAAGTGTCACTAAATGGATGGTTGTAAGATGAGGGCTACTTGTACATGGAAATATGTAGAAGAAGAAAATGGATGTATTTCTTTTCCTGGTTGTCACCTCATTTGAGTTGCCTATAGGCTCTCTGTACCAACCCCAACCCCAATCACCATTTCTTACTCCCCATTGTTGCCATATCTCTTCATTCCTCTAATATTTCCCTCTCTTTACCACTTCTTCCCTGATGTTCTTGTCTATTCCTTACCATCCTGGCAGGTTCCCCTCTCTCCCCTCATATCTGCAAGAAGTCAATAAACTTCCTTTAGAAAAAACTAGGTTGCTAAAGGTAAGCCTCCAAAGGTAACACTCAGCAGAGACCTACAGAGAGATCTTTATTCCGTTGGGTGCTCTTGACAGAAAATTTTTCAGAGCTTTATTCATCCACTTTCTAAATCAACAACCAACACCTAAACAAAGCTTGTGTATGACAACGCTTGGAGAAATTGCTGCCAGTAATATATACACCTTTATATTTCATTCTTGGTTAAAGTATTGGATTATTCCAAAAGCTGTTGTAAAATGTTGGACTGGAAAGATAAAAGAGTTGATGGGTATAATATAGGAAACAAAGTCAATTTTAATACCATCTTCAACTTTCCTAATAGTTATTCTTTGACAATTAGTTGAATGCAGGTACCACAAACTAATGGACATTCACAGGCACTGAAGAATGACAAGGGAACACCCTCAGATTTATTCACATATTATTAAAAATGTTATTTATATCCTGCATTTATTATTTTTGTAAATAACAAAAGTTATCAAAGCTTCCTAATGCTTTCTCCTCCCTCTCTTACTGTCCCCACATCAATAACTACACTGTGAGTTGATTTGGCTAAGAGAGAGTGACTGGCCCAAAGTCACCCAGCTGGCTTTTGTGCCTAAGGCGGGACTAGAACTCACAGTCTCCCAGTTTCTAGCCTGTAGCTTTAACCACTAGATCCAACTGGCTCTGAACTGATACTGATGCTAAACTGGAGGCCAGCAAATTGTCGGATTCTGACAACCTTATGTATCTTTGGCAGATGAAAGAATAGCAGCACAAGCAGCTTGATTTAAGCAAAGCATTGTTTAGGAAATGTTTACTGGCTTCCATGGCAGCAAACTTGCTTTAATAGGTACCAGACTTCCATGGCTCATCCAGTAATTAATACATTTCTTCTTCACAAAGTGTTATGTTGATCCCCAACCCAGGAGCTAAAACTTCAGTTATGAATATTAATCTTCCTCATGCTGCGTGGCATCCAAAAGGTACATTGACTGAGCCAAGCATCACTGCTTTAATTTAAGCCTCTACTTTTAATGGCATGTCACTGATTGGCAGTGTAATTAGATGACTAAGTCTTTGAAAATGGCAGAGTGTTTTGTTTTAATCAGTAGCTCGTGTGTCTCTTGGCCAAACTACTGTTCCTTTTGCCTTTGCTCTGTCATATGTAATATGTGGATAATGCAATAAACAAACAACGCTAGCCAGTCTTGTCAGACCCCGTTCCTTCTGCTGCCTGACAAATACGTCTTTTTCCCCCCTCCCCGCTATATGAAATATTTCAGGGCATGCTACCCTGCCTAGATGGAGGGCCAAATGGCTTAATTTACTAACAGCTCTTCCTTGTTTGTGTCAGTTATCAGCCCGTGAAACACTTTTATTTTCTATGAAAATGGTCTGCAGAAGGGATACTGTGAAATGGAATGATGGTGATCTGTGAGATGTTTTATCAGTACTATTCTAATAGGGTATTTGCACTGCTTTTCATTAAGAGCCATCGCATAGCTCCCCCCTCCCCCCAAAAAAGGTTGACAAAGACACACTGCTCAATTTCAGGATAAAAGTTCTATAGCTAAGTAGGATTTTCAAAGAAGGCACAAAAAGTTAATTATATTGAGAAAGAGGATAGAAGGTTGTTCTTCATTCTCCCAACAGATTATCCTTAATATAAAATTACAATCAGAATAGCATAAGCATGAGAGAAAATTCTCACTTATGGCCATAGCAATGCAGATTTC
Organism: Arizona elegans; assembly: GCA_022577455.1. Lineage (NCBI taxonomy): Eukaryota > Metazoa > Chordata > Lepidosauria > Squamata > Colubridae > Arizona > Arizona elegans. The sequence goes on along the minus strand of JAKOOJ010000002.1, from coordinate 101,789,307 downwards.
AATGCAACATTGGTCAGCTATATAATTATGGTTCAATATTATACTATCAGCACAGTTGCATGGAAAATTTTGTAAGACTCTGTACGTAGAAAAATAGTAATACTAAAAAACGACCTCATAAACTCTTGTAAAGAACTATTAATATCTCTTCTAACCTCATTTCCAGGATGAATTGAATTTTATATTCAATTTTTCTTGGACATAAGGATGCTACGATAATTCACTGCTGCAAAGTTTGTTTTTGCAGCTTCTAAAATTGCACATTGTTGATAGCAAAACAGAGTAAGCACGAATAAGTGTGTGTGTATGAGTATCTGTGCTTAGACTATTCTGTAGGTTTTATTTAGTAAGTCTAATTTTGTGTTTCACTGACCTGTAATGAAAAAATTGATTTGTATAATAAATAAAAACTAGCCACTGGTAGTGAGATTCTTTGAGATGAGACCAATAGGCCATTTAATATTTGAATCAGGCAAAATTTCAAAAATGCAAGAACCCACAGGCATGGTTGCTCTGTCTAAAAAGCTGGCAGTGTCTGATTGAGACAAATGGGATAAAGGTTGAGTGTGAAAGTTTATGCACTCATTTAGACATTATCATACACAACTTTTTAGTCCGTCTAGCATATTGTCAGTCTTAATAAGCCACTTTGTGAAATTCCAGCCCTGATCTCTGGCATAAGTCAGTAGAGAAGAAAAGAAGATGTCATAATTTTGGTTGTCAAAACAACTGTGACAAACCAGTCAGTTCTTGTTTAGCAAATTGTGCTGTTTCTGCATGAAGAACCCAGACTATCTGATGCATATTATAACTTTTTGGCTGTTAAACACAGTATATTCATAGTTGGTTTAACTATCAATCTCTACTTAAACCTTTCTTTGTTGTTTCTATCCATCTATGCATTGCTTTTTCACATAATCTTATTTTTCTGTATCCTTTTTCTTGACATTCATGACATTTTAACATTGAGACATGGTTCTTGCTTAGAACATATCTTTAACTGTATTTATAAATTCCTTTTAACATTTTCAATTAATCATATTTATCCTTATTCTTTTCCTTAACATTTTAACGTTAAAGCATAGTTCTTGCATCAAGCATATCTTTACATGTATTAATTTCTTTTAACATTCTTAATTTCTATAAAAACCTCCCTTTTATTATTACAATCCATCTTTACTTTATTTCTAATCACATTATCTTCATTTTCTCACCTGCAAACATATATTTCCTTCCATTTTCCAAGTTTTTAATTTTGTTCTCCATAAATCAAATTAATTCTCTTTTCTTATTTTTATTCCGGATATGATGTATCAAACCTTTTTCTTTTGAGGCTGCACTTAATCCTTCTTCTATTCCCGTGCCAGCATTTAAGTTATTATTATTTCAACTGTAGGAGTTCCATTGTAGATTTCTTTTCTTTTCTTTTCACCATAATCAAGCCGCCTGCATACAGGAAAGAAAAATCCTCCTCCACAGAGTTCAGTAATTTTTATCTGTAAAGGTCAGTTTCCCATAACAAAGGGAAGTTATAAAGTTCCTCTTTACGCCAGATGGTGTCTCTCTATAATCCATATTTTCCATTAGTCATGCAAGACTCCATTTTATTTATTATTATATAACCATCCAATTTATTTCTTCTTCTTTTAATTAAAAAAGTATCAAATCTTCTTTTTGCTTTTTAAAATCCAAATCCAATTCAAATTTTAAAGTGTTTAGTCTTTTAACCATATCTCCAGATTAATTCTCTTAGTTCTGTTTCAAAATTAGTTGTTTCTCGGGTCTTTGTCTCTTTAAAGTTGTAGTTTAAAAATTTTTTCCAAAGCCCCTTTATTGCATAGCCGCTGTTTTAGGCTAGGGGTCTTCTAATTATTAGTAATGCTCCAAACGTTGTTGCAAGCCTGGGCTGTTGTCACTCACCTGGCTTCAAAGAGCTCCATTTTTCTCCGCTTTCCTCCAGCACTTTTCTTGCCTGGTTGTCCCAGCTTCGTGGCAGCCACCATGGCTGCTGCCCCCCGCCGATTCACAGAGGGTTCCCTCCGACCTCCGAGAAACTTGCCTGTTTCTCTCGGTCATCCGAGGCACCTCTCTTCTTCCCCCGTCTCTGCAAGATGGGTTCGGTCCAAAGACCCATCGGTGGCAGTTCGGCAGCCGGGTTTTCACGGGACTCATCAGAGCCCGCTATTTCCCCAACTGTCTCACTGCGTCGCCAAACCGGAAGTGGCCAAATATTTTGTTTGATTTATTCATAAATGAAACAGCGTATCTTTTGTGTATTGTGAATATTCCAGAGTTACATTACTATCTATCATTTCTATTATCTTACATCCAGGTAGCCCTTGACTTACAATCATTTGTTTAGTGATCGTTCGAGGTTACAACAGAACTGAAAAAAACAACTCATGACCCTTTTTCACACTTACGTTGTAGCATTCCCATAGCCATGTGATCAAAATTCGAATGCTTGACAGTTGGTTCATATTTATGACAGTTGCAGTGTCCTGGGGTCATGTTATCACCTTTTGTAACCTTCTGACAAGCAAAACCAATGAGAAAGCCAGGTTCACTTAACAAACATGTTATTAATTTAACAACTGCAGCGATTCATTTAACAACTGTGCCAAGACAGGTCATTAAATGGGGAAAACTCACTTAACAAATGTCTTGCTTGGCAACAGAAATTTGGGGCTCAATTGGGGTTGTAAGTTAAGAACTACCTGTATAAAGTTCTTCCAATCACTTTATAGACATTTTTTCTCCATTTCCTCCTTGTCCTTCAACTTATTTGTAGGCAGCAGGTTTTTTTCTATTTACTTCCCTTCCTTCAATGGACCAGTGTCATTTATTTTTGAGTTCAATAACTAATAGATAGGAATAACTGCGTAAATATTTTATTTTAAATTTGTGCTAATTCACAGGTGAAAATTTCACTATATAAAACACTCCCCAGAATCTGAACAGAATGATTTTTCCATGTCTTCCACATTCTCTATGCTCTCATAATATATAGCAAATATGGTCTTTCAAATTCTACCTCTGTAATTATGCACAAGGTAGTGATGCACCTGAGAGCATTATCACAGCTGAAACTCTTGTGCTGCACCAACAATGCAAACAATGTGTAAAATGTGAACACACCAATGGCTCAGAAACCAAAGAGACTTTACTTAATAAATCATCTACCTTGACAATTAAAAACATGAAACGCTAATAAAATTCCATCAACCCCTTAGTAATAAGAGTTGTGTAGGTCAACTCGGGAGTGGATTTCTGCAAGGCACTCTACATGGATCTGCCTTTGAAGACCATCTGGAAACTGTAGCTGGGTAGAATGTGGCAGTGCAGGTAGTTACGGGTGCACCTTGCTATTTCCACGTTAACCTTACTCAGGGAGCTGTACAGGTTTCCAGATGGAATTCAAAATGCTGGTCATTCCCTAGAAAGCCTTCCATGGCACAGGGCCAAGTTATTTACAAACTGCCTCTCCCTGGTTGTTTCTATATGTCTCACTAGGTCCAACAAAAGAGGCATGCTGTGAGTCCTTTCAATTGAAAATGTCAGTTTATGGGATTTTGGAAGTGTGCCTCTTGCAGTACCTACCTTCTGGAACACTGGATCGGACCCTGCTGGCCTTCTGAAAAGCACTAAATACCTGGATTGTTCCAGGGTTGGGGATTTAGATGGCCTATTGATTGATGTCTAATTATTGTCTTGCTGAGTTTATCCTTGGGATCACTGTTATTTTTTAATTTTTGCTAATGTTTTTATTGTTTTAGTGTGCTATTATCTTCCCAGACTCACATTTGTGAGATTAACTATCACATAAATTGTATAAATATATTATTAAATAGCTAGTAGAGGAGGGGCCCTTGGTGCTTTCTGAATTTGGTTGCTTTCTTGAAGATGATTCACTACCCAAACTAAGTAACATCATCAGTGCTGATATTACCAGTTTGGGTAATGAAAACAACCAAACTCAGAGAGTATCAAAGATTCCTCATTTCAACTCTGAGCTACAAATATTCTCCTTTATCGGTAGCTAATAGATCTTCAACAACCTGTTTCACAAGTTCCACCAAATCTGTGACCAACAAACTCTTTGAAACACTATTGAAATCTGGACAGTTGTTACTTTGTTATAACTCATAGAAACATACAGTAGAACCTCTGGTCATGACCAAAATTCGTTCCATAACTTTGGTCGCAAACCAATTTGGTCGTGACCTGAACCTAATTTTGGAAATTTGGTGCTTACCAAAAAAATGGGGCAGAAGGGGAAATTGGCTGTGGGGAAAAAAAAGTGAATTTTTTGGTCAGAACCCGATTTGGTTGTGGTCAGAAGCGTTCGTGACCAGGGCTTCTACTGTACATGTTTTTTCAAGATGTGGTATATATGAAGGAAAATGTTACTTGGCAATGATATAAACTGATAATTGGATCCAGGGCACAAACACATACATCCTCCCCCCACCCCTGATTTAGAATAGTATAATAGTAATTTCTTGGGGCTGTTCTTGATGACTATTTGGAACTAAAGGAATACCTCTTTTGTTCTCAACAAGAGTTCTTAGGGGATAACCATATTAAATTAAGATTCTATTTAGAGTAGTTTTTAAATACAATCTCTTTTTTAAAAAACTCCTTTTGTTGGTGGACTTCTTTTTGTTGCAGAGTCCTTTCAAACTGGGTACACAGGGTATAAACATTCTGAATAAATACAGTCTGGGATTAATATAGTGGGTTGCTATGATCACTGAAACCCCTTCTTGGAAGAATGCTTTGTTGAAAGACTCTTGTAGCTTCTCTGAACTCTATCTATCCTTTTGGAAACACTACTCTGCCGTTGTTCAAATATCCCAAAATCACTCTCTTAAAATCTTGCTTCCAGAGTTTTCAGATTTTATGGCTGCAATACTTTCAGTAGGATTTTATAGACTTTTTCAACCATACTACTGTACATGCCAAGTTTTAAAGTGCATTGTTATAAATAAGAATACTTTTTTCTTCAACAATTGGCAATATTATACTTCCATATTACTTTCCACTGTTCTGAAAACTACCACATGACAGCCAAATTCCAGTGGATCAGACATGTCATGCCATTTGAGAAAATATGGCTCTGTCTTTAAGATCTGCTGCAACACAGTATGATTATGCAAAAAACAATGCACAGAAACCAAATTTTAAGTAATTTATTTCAGTAGGAAAAAATCCATTTTAAGTTCATACATTAAGCTATCTTGAAACAGCTTATGTAAACACACAGTTCAAACATACACACGTGGTAAAATATTTTAAAAAACTAAGAAAAAAGGACAAGGAACAGCTAAACTGCACATCACTCATAGAGGTCATAGTGCATTTACCTCCATCAAAATAGTGTTTGAGGTCAAATGGAGGAAAATATACTAAAATGGCTTGTGTGTAGCATAATGTAGACTTTGCATGTTTTTACATATGTGAAGTTCTTAAGGATGTGAATAACTATAAATTATGTTATTATTAAGAGATATAAAAAGACAAGATTTCACTAAAATCCCCCTTTTCCACATCTTCTAATACGTTTATGGTAAAGTAAGCCCATTAAATAGTAATAAAAATAAATATTTTTTTCAGGGAAAGAAGGTGCCGATTTGTTCACTGCAAAAAAGAGGCTTTGGACACATTTCATTTTAGATTTTCAATGACACCCGAACTCAAGAAACATGTTGATATGTCTCAGCTTTGTTTCAGAAAGTTGTGAAAAATCTTAGACTGTAATATACTTTCATACTCTTCACTATAGTCTGTGTATGGTCCAGTATCTTTGCAAAAGACTTAACTCTTGCTATTTAAGTTGCATTCAATTATAAATCCTGTTGTTCAGTTCTCCTGTACCATATATGTGGAAAAATTTAACCTAGAGAGCTAATAGTCATGGCCTTCAGAATTTGAATTTTCTTATTCTTGCTGAAAATTTATTTCTCAAAATTCAGATATTATACAGTTTAGAAAGAAATATATTAACTCCTCATGTATAACTGATTCTTAAAAAACTGGTTTCTATCTTGCAGTTTCAAAATGGATTTTTACAAAATTAATTAAATGATTCAGTGAAATTTGCACTTCTAGGGCAAGATCTTGCATTGGTGATGATGGTGAGAGGAGGGTCTGAAGGAATACTTGAGGCATCCATTGCCTAGTCCTGTTGCCTAGGACACATATAGAGGAGTTTATGCAAAAGTGTGAACTGGCTCACAAATGCACAATATATTCATTGTATAAAACCAATGAACTGAAATTTATTCAAATTATGAGGGTTTTTTACTGGGTCTACTAAAAATAAAGCTTGACTTTCAAAACAGAAATAAGCAAAGAAAAATTAAGCTTTTCTACTGGCTGAACAATTCCAGTTATTTAATTGGAGTTTCTGCAAAGCCTAATTTACACGAGTAGTGGAATGCATAGAAATAATACTTGGTGGACTGCCACCTTGGTCTTTCAAACTGGTAATTAAGGCACTGGCAAAAATCTTATACAGATATAAAAGGCTCATCTCATGATGAGCAGGAAATGTTACACTCCTCTGAATGAATATTCTGTTTGTGTCTTATTTTTAAATGTAAATTTTAAGGTTGGATACAGGCCATTTTTAAATGGGAAAAGAGAGTGACTCAAAACTCCCCAAACCTAGGCAGATAGACTTTTCAGAGAAAGTAAAAATGATTCTTTACTTCAAATTTTAGTGTCTTCAAGTTTTCATAAAATATAATATTCCAAATTAGAAATTTAAGATTTAAGAATGCTAACAACTGAAAAAAGCAATACACATAAAAATATGAGGAAGAAAGATGCAACTTGAGCCACTTGATGCTTGCATAACAAGGAAACCTAATTTGCCACATATTTGGTTGATCTGACACAAAGGTATAGAAATATGCCACAAAATTAGGAAGAAATCCAAAAAGCCCACTTAACCCTATTTGAAAATAGAATGTCTATAACAATATCTAGAGTAAACGTTCTATGATTCAAATACAATTTAGATGAAATTTTCATTTCATCTAATATGTTCTGAAAAGCAGCTTCATCCATGTCTTTAGTGTATAGAGAAAAGTGTGTGTGGATCATTTGTGCGTGAAGCAGTGCAAGTTACAATTTCATTACAAGGAAAATCATCTCGGCTGAGATTTGACAAAGTAGTCTGACAGTATTATTCAACCAGCTTCATGTGGGCCAACTGAAATCTGAGAAACTGCTATCAACTTTTCAGAATAATGAGTAGTGAGATATTCAGAACCCATGACCCCTGCATTTTATAAAAATGAGAGGAAATTAGAAAGTTGATTAACTGAGGCTCAGTTGGGCATATGCAATAGATTCTTCATTTACAGTATGCAAGATGAAAAACCACTGTGTGTGTGTGTGTGTGTGTGTGTGTGTGCATGTATGAAATGAAGACATATGAGGCATTCTACAGTTGAACCGACCAGATTAGTGTTTCTTGTAACAGATCTTGCCTTTTAGAATTAAACATTTCTTGCAACTTGATTTGTATTTAGATGAAATATTAAAATATATTTTAGTGAAATATGTCTTTATATACCAAAAATCCAGTGTTTTTTGTTATAGTAAAAGTGGAACGTTCTATTTTCTATTAATTATTATAAAAACAATCCCTGATAGTATTAGCTCAATTATTTAGAAGAAACTTGTACTACCAAGCAAAATGCTTCATTCATACTCAAACAGCATTTAGATTTTCTGATGCATATTTTAATTATTATTAAAGCATATTATTAATAGTATGAACTGTAAAATTTTACATTACTGAGATTTAATTGATGAATGAAGCAAATTGTTAGAAATTAAATAGATCTTTTTACAAGTGCAACCTTTAAAACTACCATAAAATCTAGAATGGTTCAAGGTTTGAAAGTTATTTTCAAATAGATTAAATCAAAACAAATAAATACAAAAACTGCAAAATGTGTATGAGAAAGCCAAAAGCTGTAAAAGTATAATACTCCTATTTGCTATTTACAGGAAATAGGCTAAGTAAAGCTTTTAAACAGAAGTATTTATATTTAAGTTGAAATTTTTACTACTTTTTGCTGTTTTTAGTATTTAGTCTATTGGGCAAAAACAAGTTTCCAACCTGGTTTTGAGTTGATACATGTGCCTACTTTTGTGTGTGTACTCCCTTTCCAAACCATCCATTTCCTTTTGAGAAACATTTTGACGTAATGAATTAGTTGTGACAATATTACATAAGTTTCAAAAATGATGTATCTCAGAAAATATGTATGATGTTCAGTGATCTGAATCAAATATTGTAAATGTTCAAAAGTACTCATTCCACATGCCAAAGCTAACTATATTAGACATCATATGAAAAACTGGCATGAGTTGACCTTTTCTCTTTCAAAACTCTATACCTAATTAAGCTGTGGTTTGCAGTTGCATCTTTCTACTCATAAGAATGGTGTTCAATTGGATAAGTCTATCTACACAATTCTTTTTCTTCCGCACTTTTTTAGAACAAATTCCACAGGATTCCATTCCACAACATTAAAAAATGGGATGCTTTTTTTAAACTCTGAAAAGTGGAAATTAAATTGTGCAAACTCTATATAGTAATACTGCTGGCTATAAAGATGTTCCCATGAAACATCCTGTGTCATTTATTGGCAGATGTGTAAACTAAGCAAGTTAAGAACATGCAGTCTCCTTTTATAACAAATACCACTAGAAGGTCAGAACTGAGTATTAATTCCCCAAGAATCCAAAATTTAAATATATTGTGAACTTTTTGGCAGGAACAAAGAAACAGATTTTAAAAGTGGATAATTTTAATGTCCCCATTTTTTTTCATTGTACTTTGCATAAAAGTTTTATGTCAACCTTATTATTTCCTTCTGTGGACAGCTGCCATTTCTGCCTATCCTACTAGCAGGAAAAAGCCTTTTAGAAAACATATCCTTTAGACACATGAACCAATGACATTCTACACACATATGAATTTGAGTTACTCTTTATAATTTCAGTCTCTCTCTCTCTCTCTCTCTCTCTCTCTCTCTCTATATATATATATATATATATATATATATTCTTATTAATTGGGCTATAGCACTGATGAAGTTGATTTCAACTGACTTTGTTTTCTTGTGATCAAAATTATTACCATGTGAAGGCTCTGAAATTGTCTAGTTCAAAGTATCATGCTATCATAGTAACACAGACAAATTTTCAGACCATGAGTTTCTTTACAAATTATCTCATGTGGTGGTAGGCTGTTTTTTAAAGGAAATATGTGAAATGACAACCTATCTTTTCTTACACTAAACTAAACCTACTTGTAATTAATCCCACCAGTGGCTTATCTTTTTACTTGCAGATTTTTCTGATTTTGTAGGTGGTGACTTTTGCAAACTATACACAAATAAATTTATGCTACAGAGATATGGTTTCCAGCTCTGACATAACAGAAATGAAAAATTTCTAATCCCAATCATGTGCTTCTTCTACAAAAAGGAAAATATAAGGTTTTCATCTGTAAAACAATATTTAATAGGCAGCAATAAAGATTTTCAGGGGTAAACTTGCTTGTGGAAAAGCATACAATGTGTATGTAAACTGTTTCTTGGAGAAATGAGGGTGTTATGTCTGAAAATATGTTGAGATTAAATTCTCAGTTCTGACCTCCTGATGTTTCCCAGAGCTTCCTTGAAACCAAGGAACCAACCAAGATCTTTCTCTCTCTCTCTCTCTCTCTCAAAAAAGAATGAATATATTGGCTGTTGGGTCACTTGCAGAAGAGAAAAACCTCATGTAGTATCAAATTCTGCAAAGTCAGTGCTTTATAAAAAGAAGATAAATTTGCATATATTACAGTTGTTACATTCTAAGCTAAACTAATTATACCGTGTCCCCAATTAGCTGAGCACAAGAGCTAATACAGAGGGACACAGATATAAGCTGCATATTTTTCAAGAAAACATAGGCTATCCCCTTGCACAAACACCCCTTGAAACACCCTTAAGTTTCAGATATACTCCTTTTTACAACAAGAAAAGCTGCAAAAAGCAGGGCTTTAAAATTAAAATGTAACAAAGTAAACACAAATACAAACTAGCTACAACCTACTTAACCTAAGCACAGCACCATCAGAGGTTTTACACACACACACACACACACACACACACACAAATTTGGTGTTTCATGTTGAATAACCTTTCATTCTTTAAGGCAGTGGTTTCCACAAGTCAGTTCAGAGAATATTGAATAGCAGCAAGCCTCACGGTAGTTCATGTCACATTCCATTCCCTGAAATCTTAGTGCTTTTATTCAGAACTTCCTAGTCAGAAGTATAGCTGGCATGCCTTCAACAGGACTTCTCAAACCATGAAATAGCATTCAAAAGTGGATGAAGCAAATTCTTGAATCAAATTCTGCAGTAGCTGGTCACTCAAAAGTCATTAAATTGGCAGGAACCTATTAACAGAAGAAATAATTTTGTAAAGAAAATTAGAGGTATAATTTAGGTTCAAGTTTAGAAATAAAATCCTAGTTTCCTGTTATGCAATCAAATAGAGACAAGACTGAGATTTATATGCTGCTTCCAAATGCACTAAATTTATAGAAATACACTTTTTTCAAGAATAGCTTGAGAATTAAGGCAAGATTGGTAACTAACCTTTGGTTCTTGCTTATTTTCAAACTGCTCTTTTAAAAATAAATTATAGTTCTCATAGTTAAAAACAAAAACAGATGCTTCCAATCTCTTTCCATTAGTACACAAAAGCAGGGAGGTGAATGAGAGAACCCTTGAATGAAGACCTAATGGTTCTTATTTTGTTTGTCATAAAACTATACTCAAATTGCTCTTCAAAGGCTCCTCAGCCAGGCTATGGAAGAAATCAAGCCACAGAATTCAATCCTGGATTTGATATTCAGGAACATTTTTTTATTATCATCTGGAAGATCATTAAACTGGAGGGAATATTTCAGATGTAAATTTGGGAGATTAAGGAGTCAAACTGAAAATAATAAATGGAAATGTAACATTCCTTTCAAAAATAAAATGTACTTATATGTATAGGATAGAGAATACTTGGCAATAGTATATGCAAAAAGGGAATTTTGCGAATTAAGTAGATCACAAGTTGAATGCTAGGAGATGATGTGGCTGCAAAAAAGGAAATATAATCTTAGGCTGCATCAATATAGTAAGGTTATTTCCAAAGAGTAGGATATTATAGTTCTATTCTGTTCCATTCTAATCAGATAATTATACCCAATGTTTAGTTACGGACTTTCTGTTTAAATAAGGAAAGGTTTCAGAGAAAGGCAGCAAAAATCAGTAGACTGGAAACTACGTTAAGGAGAGACTGAGATAACTTGATAGTTTTACTGTTAAGAGAATATTAGGGGGATATGATAAACTCAGGTATTTTAGGATATTTCACATAAAATCATAGCCTGTTATCCATCATGCCATTATTCAGGTCACAAGACAGCTATTTTAAATTACAGGAAGGCAGACTCTAGTTGAACGTTAGGAAAATATTTCTGATAATAAGGGCAATTCAAAAGTGGAAAGAGTTATCCATGGAGGTAATAGGTTCCCCTTTACTGGATGTATTTAGGCAGAAGCTGGATATTTCTGTTGGGACAGATTTTGTCTGGAGTCCTACAATTATGCTTCTTTTAATTAAGACAGTGAAAGAGGCAATCAGGTCAATATGATTTCAGAAACTGCTCCAGCTGCATCATCCTATCCATCCTGCACAGAACTATTATTATCAAATATTCTGTGGAAGAGATCTCCAAAAAGAGAGTCCAAAGCTTGCTCCATTTGGACTATTCTATTCCCCACAGAGCCATTTGTCACAATGGAAATTATTATTATTTATTTATTAGGTATCTGAATCTTCCCAGACTTTAGGTGGCTTATAACAATTAAAAATTAAAACACTGATAATGGAATATAAATATGAAACATTCACCTCACTAGATATAATGAATATACAAAATAAATGTAAATGGAATTAACCTATTAAACGTCAAACAGCTTCCAAAAAGGCTGATTTTAATAAACTTTTGGAAGCCATCAACAAAATAGTCAACTAGACTAAAAAGCACCTTTGGGTTAGCCATGATCTGGATCAGGGGTGTCAAACTGGCACCCTGGATGTATCATGCGCAAGCCACACCCACTCCAGCTCTGCAAAGGCAAAAAAGTCACAATATGTCATGTGATGTCACGTGACGCAATAGAGTTTGACATCTGTGATCTGGATGACTGAGAATCTCCAAAGACAACAATATAGTCAGTTTTCTTTCCAGGGGACAGCTGTCATGGCTAAAAAATATTATGGATTCATTTTTTGGGGAGGGAGAGGAAGAGGAAAGATTTATCTACCCTCACTTCACTTTAGAGATGTCCATTTCAGATTGAAGAAGATGGTCCTGAAGGTACCTACATGCAAGTTTGTAAATTAAAGCACACAATTTGAATTGCACTTGGAAGCCTATTGTAGCCAACCTAAGGCTTGTGATGTAGATGTAATTTGCCTGTAGCACTGAGTGCCAACAACTGCAGTTTCTGGGTCCTCTAAAGATGGCCCACATAGAAGAAACTGTAAAACTCCAAATGAGTGTTCATAAGGGCATGTTATTTTAGCTAGATTCTACTGCTTCAGCACATAACCAAAAGTGGACAAAGGCCCATAGCCTCCATCTGTAAATCTAGCAGTAGCCAAGAGGAACTCCAAGTCGAGTGCTTCTCCCTCTAGAGACAACTCTAGAGCAAAAAGAGAAATCAATGAACAAACAGCAACTTTGTCTTGCATGGATTCAACTATAATCTGTTTGTTTCCACCCAATTCCAAACATGTTCCAGGAGTGGTCACTCATCTAGTCCCCAACAAGGTAATAAATTACAATGACTAATATACGTATCTTGGATTTAAACTGAAACTGAAAGAGTCCTAGAAGCCGCTTCTAAGACATTTGGCAGCTGAATTCCCACCATTAAAGTGTCTTCCCTCAAAAGGGAAGGATGGAGACAGGATGATAGATGTAAAACACAGCTGAATCCAAACAGAGATTCTTAAGGAAGCAGTGTGCAATTGCTTGCTAATCCAAAAGAACCCTCAACCCAGCCCTACCACCATTGAGCTGGGACAGAGTAATACAACAATACACACGTTTTTTGTATCTTGTGAGGAACCACTTTATATTCAGGTCTTAATTTCAACTAAAGCATCACTTCATAATTCTTGCTCTCTCACCTGTTGTCTGTTGCTTTGGCAAGCAGCACTTAGATGCTTGAACCACAGCATTGCATTCATTCTGTTACCAGCTTGAAACTTGTATGAATTCCCTGAATGACAAAATGAAGAATTTTCCATTAAAAATTAAAACCATCTCGTACTGTCAATTAAACACTAAAACAAAACCACTAGTGTGTGGAATTCAATCATATGCTTCCACTGACAGAATTTATTGGTTATTTTCACCTGAACACTGTCAAAGTCCCCTTGGCAGAGTCCCCTAACTTTCTGGAGCAAATCTTGTAGCCATTTCTTTGACCTATCATACAAATATATATAGCTAGCAACAGGCACTACCAGTATTTTTAATATATGATAAAATATGTACTCATAAAGCCAATCAAGATTTTTTTCTGAGAGAGAAGCAGGGGTGAAATGCTCCCGGTTTGGACCGGATCGCCCGATCCAGTAGCGATGGTGGCAGGTGGTTCGGAGAACTGGTAGCAAAAATCCCTGCCCCCCTCCCCGCCCCCGCATGCCCAGCTGAGCCGTGCGATCATCAGAGGCTTTTTTAAAAATATTTTTAAAAGCATTTTTTCTTCGGCCAAAAAAATGCTTTTAAAAGTAAAAAAAAAAAAAAGCCCCTGATGATCGTGCGGCTCAGCTGGGATCATCAGACCCTTTTAAAAGCATTTTTTCTACAACCTCTTTGGCCGAAGAGGTTGTAAAAAAATGCTTTTAAAAGGCTCTGACGATCAGGCAACTCAGCTGGGATCGTCAGAGCCTTTTAAAAGCATTTTTTAAACAACTTCTTCGGCCAAAGAGGTTGTAGAAAAAATGCTTTTAAAAGTAAAAAAAAAAAAGGTTGGCCACGCCCACCCAGTCACATTACCCCCTCCCACCAAGCCACACCCACAGAACCGGTAGTAACAAATTTTACATTTCACCACTGGAGAAAAGTATAGAATTTTAAACATATGTCCAATATTTGTTTCATGGAATGAGCCTAGAAGATTTATTTTATTTGTACAATTTTATTTGCAGTATAAAGTCATCTCCATCACAAATTATTCACTTATAAGTTAACTTCTCACTTATCTGCTAAGAAGGCAAAATCCACCTAAGACTCATCTTCCTGGCATATAAGGTTTCTGAGCTGCTATAATAATATTCCAGGCAGAAGCTCCAGCATTTTTCCATTTTGACCATTTAGGTCAGATGGTTTATTAAACTAAAAACTAACCTCACACTGCTTACATTCTGAATTCCTTTCACCACAACTATGGGGGACTTAAGATAAATGTTTCTTTTCAAAGAAGGTAATTTGATTAAAACATTGAAATGACTTTCCAGCAACAGATTAATAAATATCTATTAATGGTTAATGTAATTCTTTTTTAGTCCCATCTTCAAGAATTAGAGCCCCATTCACTTTGCTACATCACAGCTCAATAATACAATTAAACCCTGAAGGATTTTGTATTACACTAATATAACTACAGGAATCCTTGATTTATGATAAAAAATGGGACTGAAATTTCCATTGTAATTCATGGTGGTTGTAATGGAATGATTTTATGACAATTTTTATGGTGGACAGTGATTGAATGAATCACATGGGCATTTTTAGTTGGCAACAAAGGACACAAATAATGATCACATATTTGCAGGATGTTGCAACTGGTCGTACACATGAGCAGGATGTGAGCCGGATGTCAAGTGTCCGAATTGCAATCATGTAACAGTGGGGGTGCTGCGACAGTTATAAGTGCAAATACATGTTATAAGTCATTTTTTTCAGAAGCTGTGATAATTTTGAACTATCTTAAAATGAAAATTGAAGACTATAACTGATTTAACAAATAATCGCAGGGAAGAGGTGTTGAATGTAACATAACTGTTAAGTTTAATTTTCTTTTAACAGTTAATAACAATCACTGATGTCCAATAACAGGTAAGAGGTATCCTTTAAATGCCAAATGATTGTTCAAGCTACAAATGAAAAATCCAGACAATATTCATTGTTCCTCTTCAAAACTGAATTTAGTATTATCAGTAAAATGGGTTAATACTGAATTTCAATTTGGAGGAGAGCATTGAATACTTTCTGGACTGATTTGCTGAACAGACTTTGACCATTTGGGGGGCAAAATCTGCTAATGTCCAATTTGGATGAAGGAGAATACTGCAGTGTTTATTATTTCTAAAGACAATTAAATCAAGAATTTACTACTAGTAACTAATGTTACTGACCTTTTTCAGAATCTGTGAGTAAGAAAAGATCCGGATGATCTGGATCATCAGCCATCATAACCATCCAACCCACTACTGACACATTCTTACTTGGTGTAGATTTGAACTAAGAGTAGGAGTGGGGGGAACATCAATGAAAAGAAAGTAAGAACAAAAAGGGTACAGCAATATTTGCATTAAAAATAATGGCTGCAACAAAAAGAGCAGAATTGACCTGCTGGCTTTTGTAATACAAAACAGATTAAGTAAACTCAAAAGGGATACACTATTTTATATATCCCAGAGTTAATGTGGGATAATTGATCCACAAACAGGGGTGTCACATAAGCAAGTTTTATGTCAATTATGGAAAAACTTTTTCTCTTTGAATCTCCTTATGTAGGCAGAAAGTTGCTATTTTTCCATGCACAGAATTTATCTTCTTGTACAGATTCTAGATATGGACCTTTCTGCAGCAATAACAGCAGGAATTTGGAATTAGTTTTAAAAATTGCTACAATTTGCTTGCAGCAAAGCTCAAAGTTAAAACAGAGGAAGCAAATGAATGACATATTTTGACAATATGAAGTTTATAGAACGATGGTAACTCAGAGCTGCAGAATATGCAGCATTCACACTGAAAGGCTGAAAAAAATCCTTCTGCCAAAAACTATCCCTCTCAGTTAAAAGCAAGAATACAGTACACACATGTTTTCTCTCTGTAGCCTTCAAAGACTTTGCAGCATAGTAGAAAAGCTGTGTTCCACATAGAGCCACCCAGTATTTGGTCCAAGAAGCTACCTATATGATTAGAAAATCACATGGTTAATAAATTCAAAATGTATCTTCCATTGTATCTTAATTTTGTATATATTTAACTCCTATTCATTTTACACATTAACTCAGCAGAATGAGACTTTTAGAATATTGTTAGCTGTAATTCACATTATATACTCTAATATAACATTTTGTGCTGTTATGATGTGGAAGGTTCCCAAACAAATGTAAATCTAACATCCAAGACCCCAAAATTAAAAGCTATTTCCTGGACATGAACTACTGTCAGTCTCAGTATTTTTCAATACCATTCACAGGAAGTAAATTAGAGGGGTAGCCGCACAGATTATCATATTTTTTAGAGTATAAAACACTCTGAAAATTGCACATACCTTTTTTGGGGAGGAAAACAAGAAAAAAAAATTCTGCCTCTATCTCCCAGCAATTAGCCTCCTTGCAGCAAACAGCCCATTTCAATTTCAGCTTCAGCACAGCCTGATTAGCAGAAGCAGCTGATTGTCGGTTGGATTGGCCTCCCGAAGATCAGTTGTTTCAGGCTGCAGGGATTGCCATAGCCTATTGCCGCCTCTGCGCACCCAATTTTCCGGGAGGCTGGTGGGTGGGCGGGGCTACAATCAGTGTATATGACGCACCCAAATTTTAAATTCTTACCCTCTTGTATGGGGGGAAAAGTGTGTCTTATACTCCGAAAAATACAGTATTTGAGTAAGTCACAAGATATCTTGCCACAAGATATTGTATTTTATACGTTATATATCCTGTTTTCCTATCAACTGACTTCTAAATACTTACTTAATAACCTACTGATGTGTATGTAATTCAAATACTTGAGCAATCATTGGTGATCTAACTAAAATGAATGATTTAAAATATTTTTTGAAACAGGAAAAGCCAATTTTGAAAACATTTCAAATGATTTATTTAATAACTTACTGTTGGTTTCTTCCCCTCTTTCAACAAAGTTTTTCTTCTAAGAACCCCTTGAATAGTAACAGCTCCTGGATACAAATGAACAGCTAAATCTTCAGACTCTGCAGAACTAAAAAAAAAAAAAAAAAAAAAAAAAAAAAAAAAAAAAAAAAAAAAGCAAACGTAAGGTATGGGGAGGTGCTGTGTATTTCAACAGAAATTCTTGAAGCATCACTAATATTATCTGTGGTTTCCGAAACAAAATACTAACATTTTAATTATTGGATTTAATTATGGAAAGATATCAACTTTTAGAAAGATTATATATTTTACTTGCACAGTACGACTTTCACTTTAACAATTAATTTATGAATAACTATAACTTTCACTATTATATATTATGACAAAGAGCTACAAATAATTTTAATTGACAAAAAAGCTGGAATCAGCTTCAGTTTAAAAACTCCTTTCCTTTTATTTTAAATAGTTCTTTCCAGACTTTTCCAGATCTGCTAAAAATATTGATTTTATAGTAGTCACTTGAGTTAATGAAAAAAAATATATATAAAAAAAACAAAGAAAATCAGCAAGAGTTTAATACATGCACAATACCATACCAAGATATTTGAAAGCAATAACAGAAGCAGCAGGAAAGCAGAAAAGCTGGCCCCAGAGCTGTTAAATAAAGCTGTTGTAACATAGGTTGTGTTCTAACAAGTGAATAGCTGACCAACTTTTAATGACAGGAAATATTTGACTGCACAAGTGTTTGTGTAACTGCATACCAAGCAACTTATGTGGCATAGCCATCACTCCCTAGAGACAGACTAAGAAAGTAAACATTTCTGAAACATCTTGGACAATTTCTTCCATACATCTTTCAACTATTTAGCATATAAACTAAGAAAGATGACAAACTGAGCTTTCTAGACCTTCAAAAGTTAACAAATGCGTGTCTACATTACATCAGATTGTAACACTTATTTGACGCTAAATTGTGGATAGGTGCTGAAGAATGTAAAAATGCTTTATTTATTATTTATTTATTTATTTATTTATTTATTTATTCATTCATTCATTCATTCATTCATTCATTCATTCATTCATTCATTCATACCTCCCTTCTCCCACTGGACGGTGATGAACAGCCAAGACTAAAAACATTGCATACAAAATTTAATTTTTTTAAAAAAAGAATTAAACAAATTTTGGCCCAATAAATTTAAAACACCCCAATTAAAATCAATTAACAATTAAAAATATCTAAGGGGGGGGAGTTAAAAACTGCCAAAGATATTTTGGAGAGGTGTGAGAATAAGCAAGGATGGGGAATGGGAACTGAAATTGGGGGACCTGGCCATACCTGTTACCCCACATCTTTCTGCCTCTCTGGAAATAATGGGCATCTGATTTACAATTTATATGGCCCAGGATAAAAAGAAAAAGCAACATCTTAACTTTCACTCAATCTTCAAAGTTCAAGCATTACTCTTGCTATCCAATTACTTCCAGTACCATCAAGTATCATAAATGATGCTTTAGAGCCGTGATGGTGAACCTGTGGCACGCAGGGCCCTCTCTAATGGCATGTGAGCCATTGCCCCAGTTCAGCTCCTCCGTGCATGCACCTCCCGCTGGCCAACTGGTCTTCGGGTCTCTGCTGTGCATGCGTGGGGGGTGGAGCATGTGCAGGGGCCGCACATGCCTATGTGGAGGGGCAGGGCATATGCGGGAGGTGCATGCACATTGAATGTTGGGGGTTTGGGTGCGTGTGTGCGCTTTGAGCACTCGGTCCGGAAAAGGTTAGCCATCACTGCTTTAGAGGGTTTTTTTTAAAGTAGAGAGTCAAGTAAAACATTTTGGGATTTTTAAAATAACATTAATAAATTAGATATGCAGATTAAAATGAGCAGTCATAGACTGTGAAGATATGATTAAATTTTAAGATAGAAATCCTGTTTTAATAGATGTGATATGTCAAGAGAGTATCAAGATAGTTAGAAAGAACAGGCGTGTCAGATTAGATCCACTTCACAAATCAGTCACCAACACCAGAGGAAAGTGTCTGGCCCTTGAATACAAGGGATTGGTACCTGCTGCCCTTCATGTGGCTCCAATAGCCATTTCGTGCTATTCTTGTCACCGGACCAAGAGAATGGTATAATCTGTTCCTGTTGGATTCCATTATAAATGGTATGGGTTACATTTTTTAAATTCATAGTCATCATTTGTTAGAACACTATAACAAGCTTTCCTTCCTGCTACATTGCTACTTCTTCTTGTTCATATATTTCATGTTTTCAAAAGATCTCTTATTTGAACACCACATGTTCTCGGTGTGAACACATATATCAATAGAATATTTTTCCTGGCATCCCAATGAATGATTAGACAATTAACACCAGCACTTAAAACAAGACATTTCTAAAAGCCAAGTGATCAGGAGCAATATAATATGAGAACATTAACATAATATGTTAATGTCATAATATGAGAGCAATTAGAATATGAGAACATTCACTCTTATAGTGGTTTAGCAGTGTATCTTGGCTTTTTCTTCTGAATAAATGTAGGGATTATATGGTGCATACAGGGATGTGTGAGTGGCTGATGCGGCATGAGTGCAGAACTGCTGGATGTGAGAATTGGGGGCGGGGGGGGGGCTCTTATTCCAGTGATTTACAACATTCTCTGCTGGCTTCCCCAATAACTTTCTGGGGAAGTCAGCAGGGAAGGTTGCAAATGGTGATTATATATGACAGTGGGGTACTTGGCTATTGTAAGTGCGAATGAGTTGCCATGCACCCAGATTGTGATGATGTTCTGGAACACCCAGAACTCTGAGGATCGATTGTAACTCCATTCATTCAGAACCGTCATAACTTGGATTTGTCACTGACCAAATGATTGTACGTCAAGAACTACCTCTATTTATGTGTGTTTCTGGTGAGACCAGTCTATCAGGGCAACCTGCTCTACCCAAATATGGGACGGAGCATACTGCTTCTGCTTTCACCTTTCAGCCCCAATCCAGGAGCCTTCGCAGGCACTCTATTTTGTGTGAAATTTAAATTTACCTTTATTTCTTTGTTGGTAAATGTATACCTCTATTTATATTCATGGAACTATTGTTGTATGCATATTATTGAGCAAAATGCATTAAGTTACTGGCCTGAAAACAGACAATCTAAGCCATGGAAGAAAAAGAATATGAACAGTTCATCCTGCAGAAGTAAAACCTTTAGTTTTATAAAATCAACTATGATTCTATTAGCTTGTTATGTCTACTAGTACTTCATTTGTACTGAACTGGGACCTGCATAAGCACCTCAAATCATTAGTGGTGCTTTATCAAATGATCAATGTATTTCACCTGAAAGCTGCTGCAATGATATACTGTACAAAATAAAAGTAATTTTATAAAAACAATACTAGATTTATAGCATATTTTTATATAAGTCAAACATATACATTCACTAAGACAGAAAAGTCAGTGGTCTACTGTTCTAAATTGGTCAGGTTGATGAACAGTCTTGCTGTTCTAGGAGCAGCTCAGGACAACTGTCACTTGGGTTTTACTCTAAGCCTGGACTATAAATAGGAGCTTCAGCTTTGGGAAGCTTATCTCAACATTCTCCCAGCTAGTTATAAGTTGATGATAAACCACTCATATAAGGTGCATATGTTCCCTCTGAGCAAATTTGTTACAAAACAGGATTCTTGGACCACTGCTAAATTATTAGTGATAATACACTCTCCAGAAAACTTGCATGATTGAACTATTTTAGCCATTATTTTGTCTTACATATATAATCCATGTGTAGGAAAAGCAGAGCCTTGATTAAAAGCATTATACCAGAAATATTTGGTATGCTTTTCTATGTGGAAATGTAAAACTGTCATATGTTAAATACACATTTGAACAATATAAAATATATTGACTTCTCTTACCTTTCAAATGCTGGCCAAGAAGTTTCTTCACTAAGCTCTGAACCATCACTGCTACCTAAAATTGGAATAAGTGAATCAATTTAAAAACACCATAATTCTATGATTTGCCAGGCCTGAAAAATGTTTCTTAAAAACTTGTAAAAATTACCCATAATAAAACTGTCTCAAATGCAATGACATTAGTTTAAAAAGAAAATACCTTATTTCGGGGAGCTTTGTTTATGACATTATTTTAACTGTGTATACTAGTTTTTATGTTCAATTTCTCTCTCCCCACTTAACTGTTAGAACTCGCTTAAATTTGAATAGTTTAATTGCCTAATATAATTAAATTGCATTATATTAAATGAATATGTATATAGTATTTGTTCTTTGTTTAGTACATTTGTGCTTCTTCTTTCATTATGTTTGTGTCTCTGTATGTATGAAAGAAATGAAGTAGAACAATAACAATTTAGCACCATCTTCTGGAATTAGCCAACCAAACACAAGAAAAACCTCTAAAAAGCAGTGCCACCATCTCCCTTTTCTGAGCAGATGGCCCAGAAGGATAGCATGAAATTTGTCACAGTGGAATGAGTGAGATTATATTGGTGAACATCCTGTTCTGAAAGGAAGCAGGTTATCTTAAAAAGTGCTGCTGGGTGGCATTCAGCATGTAGATAAGGGAGGCAAAAGACTTCAACTTTGCCACCTGAATCACCATTGTGTGAACTAACTTAGGCTTGTACTAGGATTCAGCCATTCAAGATTGTTCTTTCTCCAGCTGTCTCTTAGGCATCTTTTCTGCTGGTTCATCACCCTAAATTCTTCAGTGTTTTAAAAAGCTGCACATCTGCATGCAAGGGCAGACAGCTATGATGCAATCTATCTATGGCATTGAATGTCCTATTAAACAAATGTGTAACCAGTGACTTGGATGAACTGATTACCAGATCCCTGTGAAATTTCCCAGGAGCCTCTGAATACCCTTAGGTAGATGCTGGGGTGGAAAGTTAAATGAGTCCTTTCCCAGCACAAGAAGAGAATGCTATACATAACTCTGTAGCAATCAGAAAGTGATCTGTCCTTGACAAAAGATGAGTTCAACATCTTCACACTTTCATATCACAATGAATTTGTGTTGAAACAAAAACTAGTTCTAATGTGTGTCCTTTCATGTCCTTGAAAATGTTGCTTTGTTCTCGTTTGTAATAAAGATTGCTACAAATATCTGAAAGACTCTAGCCAAATGAAAATTAGCAGCCTAGCTAAGCCATGCTAAGTCAATTTGTAAGTAAGAAGTCAATGGACTGATATTTATGCCAAGTTATGATCAGTGAACCTGTCAGTTGATGGGCATATTTTAGTTAACTTTCACTGCAAAAGATACTGCGAAGCTGGCCATTCCTTTCCCAATTGCTTTTTCTAATCATTTTTATTCCCTCCCCATGCTCTTATGTGGGTGGGGAAAATGTAGACCTAACCTAGAGACTCTTTTTGCATGAGGCTTTTATAGAATTTTATACTAGACATTGAAAAGATAGTAAATCCTGAGTAATTTTACAACATGGGAGGTTTTAATCCCCAAATCACCAGGACACTAACTCTGTTTGTAGTGTGCAGTGTAGTGTAGTTTATTTGGGGATAAGGCCTATGCATGACCCTTAAATAATATGGAGGAGAGGTAGCATATAAATATAATGAAGAAAATACAAGTTTGAATTTCAAGACACTTTTTTTACTGATTGAGATAAAATCTCACCTATTGAAATTCCGCTGGAAAGGGTGGAGCTCTCTGCCTGCCCCCGTAATGGAGCATGTGGTTCCATGACACTATCATCTAAAAGATGTCTTGGTCCTGCATTTGGGAATGTTGCACTTTTAAATTCTGCTGTGTTCATTTTATGAATGAAACTAGAAAAATAGTAAAATACATAATAATTGATCACATTTTAAAGCATTAAATATAACATAGTACTAAAAGTATATTTAATAATAGATCAGACCTCAATAATCAAATCCAAAAAAAGACTAAATAAATAAATAAAGGCAAAAAGAGTTTAAAATGTTAAATGTTCACAAGAATATATAATTTTATAATAGATATGAAAGAAACAGGCATAGATGAGTTACATTTAATATTTTTGTACTAAAATTCTACAATGCCTGCTGCTTTTTTCTATGTATATGTACATTATACTTTTATAAACAATGGGCAAATATTTATGAACATGGACAATTAAAGAATGGATTCCAATATTACATTAGAAGTGGACATGGAAGAATGAAAATGTTATTAGGAAATTATGTACACTACCAATGTTTAAGTATTGATTTTTCTTTACCACAAGCAGCCTAAATAGAGATTGCCATCCACATTCACAATCATAAAATGATTTGCAAGCAAGATGATTTGTACTTTGCAATTTAATTCCTAAATTTTGGGAATGTTTAAATATGAAGATTAACTGCATTTCTTTTTTTTTCTTTTTTCTTTTGCTCAAGGCAAGAGGATGATCACTAGTAAGGTGGAGGGACTTAGTGACTGGTGCACCATTGGAAGACCTGAAGGACCAAGTTCATTTTGGAGAAAATCTATCCCTGTGTTTGCTAAAATCTGACATTGAATTGATGGGGCATAATCAATCAATGTATGAACAATCAGGTTCAGTATATAAATCAATAGGAAACCAGGGTTTTTCAGTTCAATGATTGTAACTATGATTTAGCAAAACATTATTTTGTTAAAATAAACAAACAGAAACGAGCATTTTGTTGCCTTGTACCTAATTTGTTTTGTTTCCTGAAAACAGAACCGTTTAGATCACTGAGTTAACCTGCTAATCCAATTTCCTATTCAAAGTTCTAACAATACACAGAGGTATAAAGCAAAGGAAATTAAAACAAAATAGAAAAATATTCTAACCAAACAAGTAATATTACTTTATGATGGTAGCAATTATGTATAGCTCAAGGTTGGCATATTGCATTGTTAGACTCTTCTCTGTTTTTGACAGTTTCTCTGTTTTGGGGTTCCAACAATGCCATGATTTCATTGCCTGTCTGCAAATCTGAGTTTGGCTTGTTTAATAAATTATTTAATAATCCTGAGTTATCATGATGTACAAATTCAGCCATTACTTTATCTATAAGATATATATATCTTTACTTATCTTTATCTTGAATTTACTTGTTTAAAAAAGGTATATGTATAGTAAGCTATATAAACAATCTAATACATGCACTGCATGAAAAGTCAATGGCAAAGAAGATACTTAGTTCATATACATGGATTTTTAAATAACAATAATTCAGAGTATCATGGATTTAAATAAAAGAAACTGAATCTCAAATGAAATGCTAACTTGTATCCCAAACTGTGACATTTTCTATGCCCATGAGGCATCAGTTTTCTAGGAGATGGAGGAGTTGGTGGTAGTAATGCTCCTTCAGCAGTAGCATTCTTTCGCACCGTTTGGGGAGAAACACCCACTTCAGGGCCTGGAAAAAAATACACAAAAAAGAGTAGAGCAAAGAGCAAGTTTGTTATTATAATTCTTCAAAATCTTTGAAATAATTTCAGAAGTGCATATTCAGATTTTAGCTATTTCTCTGTCTTTTTAGCTTATTTAAAAGTTTGCTTAAATTAGGCTTTCTATTCAACAGTTTTTATGGTTATTAGAAGAAAATAGAAATACTGGGGAGTAGAATCAGAACATTTTATTGTTTAATACTTACCAACTAAATCTTCACGCGATGCAGTGGCACGTGGGGTACTGGTCCCAGGTTCTATTTTTAATGAAAGTCTGTGTTAAGAAACAAAAAAAGATTTTGCTAATAGAAAATTCAGGCTGCTACACTTACTTTCATTTTTTAGGAGTTCCTACTAGGAATCTATCAATAAATCATTTGAGCCAGATTGGTGGTGGCTAACGTGTTGATTAGAAACAAGGAGACTATGACTTTGAAACCTCCCTTAATTATAGAAGTGTCTAGATGACCTTGGGCAGTCACTCTATCTCAGCCCAATACATATTATAGGGTTGTTGTTGTGGGGAAAGTAGAAGGCAGGAGTGTTAGGTATGTTAACCACCTTGAGTTACAAACATACACACAAGAAAAGGTGAGATAAAAATATAATAATTAGCTTCCCAGAGTAGCATCAAACCATGAGTTAGGTGGAGTATAAATTAAAAAAAATAAAATAAAATAGTAACCATTATCATAATTTGATAGATTTAAATTATAAAAAACCTCATTAAAGTAAGATACAAAATACCTATTTTTCATTAAAAAAATACATGTGACGTGCTATTTAAAAACACTGTGATTTCCTGGAAACTTTCTTCCACTCTGTATGCTAATTTAAAGAAAAGAACAAAACAGTTGCACATATAACTACTACATGACAATTAATCTTAGTTTTTAAAAAGGCCAGTATGGATTTATATAATGAATACCAAATACAGCAGTTAATAATAGAATAATTGGGAGGGAAGATGATTAAGGAGTATATAATAAATAATTCGTAATACATTAAGATTGTCTTAGATCCTGAATAACTATTGATTCTTATTCATCTGTTAGATTTATATCCCATCTTTCCTATCGGAACTCAAAGGACTTACATGGGAATCTCCTCAAAAACCCCGTATTGCAGGTTGGGTGGAGAGAATTACTGCTCACCCAGTAAATTTCAATGGATGAGTTTCCTCATTCCTAGTTCAGTGCCTAAACTACTACAGGGGTTTCTGTTTGTTATTCTTTTTATTCATTTGTTTTTAATATTTACAGCCAAGGGTTATATTCTAGGAAAGAAAGAGAAAGAAAGTAAAAGGGGGGGGAAAAAAAGGAAGAGCAAGAAAGTATTCATGAAAAATGAAAGCCTATAACTAGAAATGTCCTAAAACTTTGAAATATTTATAAAATAAGACTACAAGTACTTTTTTTTGTTCTTTATGAAAATTGCTCTAAAACCAAAAATTTAATAATGAATACACTGTAATTGACCAGTTTTTTACTTACTTATAATTATCATCTTCCACAAACTTCTGAAGTTCCTCTATATACTGAACAGAATTCAGGTACTTTTGAACATGAGGCAACACAGGAATATCTAAATAGTAATTAATATACATGGAGAGCAATTATTTCATTGGCAGCCATTAAGATCTATGCATTTTTATATGGCATGATTTCATATCAATGTTAACTATTATTATTATTATATTACCTTCTTCCCCCCACCCCCCAAAAGCAGGCATTTAGATAGTAGATAAATTAATAAAAAGGAAGGTTCTTATTGAGAAATTACTTTATTTGAAATAGGCTTAGTCAAAATTAAGGGGGTGGTTTCAAAGACCTTTTTGAATAATAGAAAGCTTACTTTATCGAAGATTGTGAAATTATTTTTATTTTTAAAAAGTGAATGCTAAGTTGAGAAAAGTCCTTTTTTTTCTTTGAAATAATTTAGTAAACAAATATTACCATTTACATTTGTTGAAAGAGATATATTTTAAGATATACTCTTCATATCTTGAATTATTTTTTAAAGTATCTCATCACCACCTTTAATCAAAGGTGAAATTTGAGCAAGCCTCAATTAATATTCAAGCAATTTTATTCACTGGTTGCACATAATGCTGTAATATAAATACATGGTATAACTTACCATATTCACAAGATTGCTGTAAGTCTGAAATTATTCTAAGAATATTATTCATTAAGTTTGATCTCTGCTCATTTTCCAGAATACTTCCTGTTGATGGATATGCTGAGTCAATATATGTCAAGTCTGAGAGATAAATGCCTGAAGATGAATTAAATATTTTTTATCATATAGAGCATTGAAAAAGTTAGATAGATCTTGCTTACTGACTGCCTCATTTAGCGACTGTTACATTTGTGAAGGAAACCCCCAGCTTTGTGATCAATCCTCTCATTTTTTTAAAAAATTTTTATTTATATGCCACCCTTCTCCGGAGACTCAGGGCGGCTTACAATGCATTAAGCAATGATCATTTATGATCATTGCGGTATTTTGCAATCATGTGATCATCATTTGGGAGCTTAGCAAAAAGAAGTTGAGTCTGTAGGTCCTTGCAGTCACATGATTTTTAGTTTAGCAATCATGGCACTTAGTAATGGTGTTGCTGATCCCAACTGTGGTTCTAAGAGAGGACTACCTGTAGTTCAAATCAAATAACATCACAGCCTTCCGGTTCTGCTTCAGATAGCATTTGGACTTTGAAGACATGTCACGAACCTGAAACGTTCAACTCTGGCCTTCCATATAAAAGTTTTATATTTCAATCTGTATCTAAAATATTTTTGCAATTCAACAAAATATTTAATTAATGCACCAATTATATTTTAAAATTCAACTGCTAGATGTCTAAATGATTATCATTTGTTCTTTGTATTCAATTATATAAACTTTATATTTGTAATAGCAGCATGCAAGATTGACAAGGAAAAAGTGAAATAGAAATAAGTGGTTCTCTTAAAAATATTCTTAGCAAAGGTTTAACTAGTTGTGTTCCCACTTGTTGATAAGATATGCTACCAGATCAATCCTAGGTGTTGTCTGCTCGAGACAAAAAGCTAACTGGCAGAGCATTAAATTGTTTGAAGTTGTAAGTAACAAATAATTAGATATTATTTATGCTCTCTGTCCCTTAAGAAAAGTATAAAAATGAGACAAAAGCCCCAGTCACCAAACATCAAGTTGATCTAAAATCCTAAGAATAAAAAGTATCATGAAATGGGCAATTTTAGTGGGTCTGTTTACTGTCATTCCTGGAGTTTCTGGTCAGTCTAAGAGAAATGGGTTGGTGCCATTCTTTCTCTGTAACTCTCTTAGTATTTATTCAATAAACACCCTCCCTCTCTCTTTTGCATTTCAGCCTGGTTTGAGCTAATTAAATCCTAAATAATCTATTGGCTTCTAAATGGCCACTGAGTGACAACAGAATATGTAATCAGGAAAACACTGGCTAGTATTTGTGTTCGCCTGATTGTTGGTAACTGGTGTTATTGAACTGAGATGGGAATAATAAAATAAAATGACCATTTCTCATTCTACTATTAAAAACATCTGGGTTTTTGACTAAATAAATATTTAATAAACAGTTAGAAATCAATACATTATTCACCTACATAAAAAAGTGATTTGATTGTTTTTTTCTTGGACCAATCACAAAGTCTTTTCTTTAATATGCTATGTAACTTAAGAGTTAATAGCTTTAATGTCTTATTTTGTCAATGTTTTTTTAAACGTTATTGCTATAACAACTGCTTCTCATTAAATAAACTTAAAAAAGAATTCAATAGGACATTCTGGTTTGCATTCTTCAGAATAATAATTGAACACACATAAATCCACAAATCTTCTGTTCCTTTCCTTCGCGGAAACAGAAAAGTGGATATATCAGTCTGAAAGAATCTCTCCTCTAAAGTAAGCTCACTATGGTAACAGCTAAAGGCAACTTTGAGCAACCAAGTAACAATGCTTTGCAATTACAGTACAGCGCCTAAACTCTTTATAGTTTCCCCATCTGCTGTTTGCTTTCCATTCAACTAGCAAACAGTATCTCCTTGTTCATACTGTGATTCCAACTCTTTTTCCTCTCCTAATTTCAATTCTACTCCAAAGGCCTTGGATAGGAAGTCCTTTGGTCTCCCTCTCTCTTTCTTCCCCCCTCCCTTTCTTCAATTACCTCATACATGGGCTGGCAGTTTCTACGTCTAGGCATGCATTTGTTTAAGAAACACACCCAAGTGTGCTGTGCTGTGCTGTGCTGTGCTGTGCTGTATATGGAAGCAAGCTCAGCTGTTGCTGGTTAGTGCAGTTCAGTTCAGAATGAAATGAAGGAGCTAGAAAACCATCTTTTCTGTTGCAGAAGGAAATTATTTAGATAAGTCTTTCTTTAAGCTAAAAGTGAGGGATATGTATTTGGATATAAACAAAATAACATAGAACGGTGCTAGCCAACTGTATTGGCACCAGGAGGAGGAAATATACAGAAAAAGCCTCTGAAGTTTTACTCTCTTTCAGAAAAGAGACATCAGAAGGTTAGTATCTATACATTTTCTTTGCTGTCAATATGCATGCATTTTCCCCCCATATTGGATAAGGATGAGATTGCTGTCACTATATACACATAGTTTAGAATTTATTGTACGCCATTGATTTGTATGATATTCCATTACAGAAAGTCATCAAAATACTATTGTTGCATGCTGAGGGAAGAAGGTGTGGGGAGAGGATCTTCTTTTACACATTCATTCCCCAAGCATAATTAGGGGGAAAAGAACCCACTGTAATAAAGCTTCCATGGTGAAACTGTTTTTAATGTTTTTGTATTAGTTTAATGTTTAAAACTTTTTCTTAATAAAGAAAAAACTAGCGAGTCAGCAACTCTCAGACTATTTCAGGCATATCTATTATTAGCATGAAAATCTGTAATTTAAATCTTCATTTAATTTTGTTCTATTCATGTACTAATATTGAGCCCCAAATTTTTGATCAAAAAATCATTCCATTTGTACTTGGAATAAACATGTATCCACCATGCATGGTAGATTTAGATAATTTTAAGATTCAGTTATCTCTTTGCTGCTATAGGAACTCAAAAATTGCTAAATTAGCTTGCAAAAGAAAGTTAACCCAATATAATGTATTAATTATCTTGGCTCAAAGTTAGAGCCCATGATTGTTGAATACAATAATTTTTATTGTACCTAATAAAGAACAATACAAATACTGAAGTTTTCTTTGGCACAAAACCATTACCTTCTATGTTACATTGAGGTATATTGCTTATACATGTTCAGTTCTAAAAGCATTTTTTGCTCTTTCAGAGAGTACCATGTTATATTAGACTAATATATATGCACTGAACGGTTATTCTCAAGTTCTAATTTAAAAAGTTTGTTAAGCAAAAAGCAACAAAGTTCAGGATCTTATTAGAACACTTAGCTGTGGAATCTAAGTTGCTGGAATCCATGGCACTCTTTTGCAACCTGGTGCGCTCTGGATTTTTTAAACTACATCTTTTGTTAGACCCAGCCAACATAGAAAACAACCAAATTGGAAGGTGGCAAAATATCCAGAGGACATCATTTGAAGCAGCTGGTGTAGAATCACTGATATTCATGTATTGTATTTACCACTCTAGGTAAGAACTAAGGCAATAGTATTTCATTTTAACAATGAATGTATCAAAAATAATTTCAGAACTTTAATTTTATCAGTTTTTAACTAACTAAAATACAGTATTAGATTGTTCTTCTGTACAAGATAAAAGTTTTTTTATTTTGCTAATTATGTAATTTTTTAAAAATGACATTTTTATAAATAAATCTGAGTACTATTATCAGTTCACAGAAATTCTGTAGTTACAGTACACAGTTTCAATCAACAATTTATTCAGTTCCGTATTATATGTGATTGTTTTCAAGACAATCAAGAGATGCATCATTTTAATGCTATATAAAAATAATGAGAAATGTACATATGAAATCAAATTGAGTGTTGTTCATCCTTTCGTTTAACATCTTACCCACACCTAAGGTTCTTGTATTTCCAAAGAAAATCAAATAACACATACTTTTTGTGCTGAAGTTGAAATATGTTAATATGTCTCTCATATTTTTTTCATTTTCTCACCAACCTATTTTTCTTAGGATCAATTTAAATAGAACAATTGTACTATATTAATACATTTTGAACAAATACCTTTTTGCCAACTATTTTAATAAGATTGGGTTATTGCGTATTACTAACTCAATATTAGCAATGAATGGCATTTTTTAAAAAATGGAAAAATAAAATCAATCCAATAAAGTAATTAAAGATACAAAATATTTATGGTATTCTAATCAAAGAGGTACTGAAAATAGCAAAGCATCTGTTTATGTTATTAAATTAAGAAAGTAATACATGTACGCATAAGCAATTGCTTGTTTTGCTTTGTTTTTACATTGTGTTTTAATTATCTCAGGACATAAAGGATGGAAACTTGAGAAACTATTACACATAAATTTCCTCAAACACAAAGAATATCAAAATATCTACAAGCAGTAGATTAAAAATATTTTTTTAAAATAATTCTGGAAATTTTTATTCACAAATTGAGAAAATTTGCAATTTCTCTCAAGATAGAATGTTTAAGAAAGACTTTGCTTATGGAGGGCAAAATCACTTTATGTTTAAGGCCATGTGAAAAAAGAGAGCACAATACCTTTCTTGGGAAAAACTTGTCCCACATACAGGTACTATGGCCAACAAAAAAGCACTGGTCTGATAGCTTCTACTTGCAGAGAGATATGGGTTGAAGCCAATGCTGATTTATGCTAATTAAAAGATCACATGAACAAACATTCTTCTGGGTACCAATGAGAGCACAGCTTAAATCTGTGGCATCTATGGTAGCTGAATCTCAGAAATGAATTCAATCTTCAAAATATTTCTTATCTAAAAACAAACTATAAGCATACATTATTTTGTATAATTTGTCTGGAAGCTGGAAATGAGTTTAAATTGTTTCATGCTCAGAGGTTGATTCAATTTTTAATTTCTCAGAGAAAAATACTCAAACTAATATAGGAAATTTTTTAAAAAGCCCATTCTTAAATGATTATTTGTTTTTTTTACCAATTATTGATTACTAATCTTCATTCACATCTATAGAGTAATTAACAAACTACAATCATTTCAAAGATTTCACTTTGCTACCACTTCAGAAAATAAGGAACACACAATGGACTCCAGTAAGATATAGAAACAAACAGATTACCAATAATGTGGAACATTATGTTAAGATTCTCTTGCAAACAGTTAGAAATAGGTATCACTCCTTTCCATATCCAATTATTTTAATCATACAAAACATGAAAGGTAAGAGACTATACACATTAACTCACTGCTTTTAGTAGCTGACCTTTTTAATGTACAGAAGAACATGTTTGCGTGTTATACATATGAATTAAATATTTGGAAAAGCAGACTATTCAATATGAACATTTCCTCTGCATTTGTAGAAAAATGTAATTTTATTGCTTTTAGTACATTGTTCCATGCAAAACTAAACTGTCACTCACAAATTATATTCAGCTGTAATAATATATGTTTCTTATTTAGCCATTTATTCCCCTCTCCCAAAAATGCAGCCCAGATGTTTAAACCAGGCTCTTCTAAGCAAATTAATAATTACAATAAGGAGGAGATAGACCAGTTAACTCTGGGAAGAAAGTTCAAAAATCATTTTATGGCAAAATGGCTCACATGAAATGAGGTTTCACATGAACCTGAAACAATTGTTTCTGAAACAAATAGCTTTTTAAAAAATAAAAGCCAACGAACAACAAATTACAGCCATAGGATTTGAATTAGTCAGTGCAGTTGTTTCAGTTGCATAATCTCGTACCTGGTTCCAGGAAGCTGCACTATTATTTGATATGAATAAAATTTCTATTTTTACATGAAGTGCATTACACCGTAATACCGTAATTTCTAAATAATGAATCTATGGCACAAATCATTCTGCCAAAGTCTGCTAGAAAGAGAAATATACGAAGCTTAGGTGAGCAGAGTCTTAATGGATACTAAAGACAAGGGTACATTCATTGACATTAGTGGGCTATTATCATGGTTCACAATAATGGAAGGAGAAAGGACTGTCTAGGACAGTCACAGAGAATTATCAAATTTAAATGAATTCAATGCTCCAGGGTAGGTGAGTTATATTCCAAGGTATTAACCTACCCCCCTCAGCAAAACTAATTGCAGAACTGCTAACTGCAAAACAGATAGTCCTTGACTTATGACTGGTAGTTTAATGACCACAGCCATGACAGCCATGGAATAGGCATAAAACAACACACTGTCCTCCCCCCAGGGTGGTGCATTTTGGGTACCTGGCAATCTGTTTGTATTTATGACTGATTGCCAAATACCCTGTGATTATATGATTGCCATTTGCAATCTTCTCTGCTGGTTTTCCCAGAAAGTCAATGGGGAAGCTAACAGAGAAAGTTGCAAACAGGGGTGGAAGATTTGAGGTCCATTCTCACACTATGCTGAGGGATTTCCCCTTCCATCTGTACAAATCTGGAGCTCAAAAACACTACCAAAATCAGCATTCAGAAAGGCCCTTACATTCAGTATTTCCAAAATGGAGGAGAAAATGCTAACAAATACCATCACTCTCACAATGGTTAGGAAGACCCTTCTCCATACAATTTGAATAATGAGCCTTCTGAACCATAATGAGAATGGGGCCCACATGCAGGACAGAGCAAGTTGAGTGTAAGGTAAGTAGACAAGTATATTGGGGTGGGGAAAAGGTCTCTGTGTTGGTGGGCCTAGCTAGCTGACACCTCGTAACCCAGGGTAACTTTCTATGTGCCAGTGGGCTCTGGATCTCCTAGGAAAAGGGTGTCAAACTCAAGGCCTGCGGGCCAGATCCAGCCTGCGATGAGGTCGGATCTGGCCCATGCGACCATCCTAGAAACTGTAAGGGATGTTTGCCCGGCCCACACCATTTTGGTGTGCATGCACACAGGTGGTGGGTGCACAGGCCCAGTTCTCTGCCGCCGCATGCAGGGCAACAAAAGTAGTCTGTGGGACTATGGTAAAAAAAAAATAGTTCAGATTTGTGAAGCTGGAAGGTCTGAACTATTTTTTTTACCATAGTCCGACAGACTACTTTTGTTGCCCTGAAGACAGTGGCGGCGAATGGAACTGGAAAGCAGGTTAGTGAAGAGATGTAGCTGCCCTGGGGTATGTGTGACGGTTTGGCATGGGTGGCCTGGCTGAAGGGCCCTCAAGTAAGCCGGTGTGGGGCAAGTGGGGCAGCTCTGCACACCATGCCTTGCTTCATCCTCCACCCCCTTACCGCCTCGCTTCGTTCTTTGCCACTACTTCTCCTTGCTCGCCGCTGTAACAGAGCAGGAGGCTGAGCAACGCACTGGTGCAGTGGCCACAAAGCAAGCTGGTGGGGGGTGGAGGACAAAGCAAGGTGCACCATGCAGCCAGGCCATGAACATCCTGCCTTGTCTTGCAGAAGCTCCAGCAGCCCCGTCCAGGACCCATGTGCGTCGCTCACCCTCTTGCTCCATTGCAGCGGTGAGCAAGGAGAAGTGGCAATGAATGATGCAAGATGGGGGGTGGAGGACGAAGCAGTGCAGGCTGCTGTGGACAGCATGGCTGGTGCCACCATGAGGTGGGTGAGAGAACAATTTGTTCAAACATCTGCTTTTGGCACCGCTCAGTTTCCTACCCCACCCCCGCCAAACTGGTCTGGTGGGGGGAGATTGCCTTCAGCCTTCTCCACTACACCGTGAACAGAGGTTGAACATCTCCCAAGCCCCACCGCTGAAGGCAATCCCCACCACCACCAGATCAGACCAGCTTGGCGAGAGTGGGGTGGGAAACCGAGTGGCGCCAAAAGCAGCTGAAGGCACACCGGCTGTAGCTGCCCCACCGGAGACCCCTGGATTCCCTTCCCAAAACCACCTGGTCACCACAGACACCACCCACACGAGCGATGTCAAGCTGGCCATGCCCCAAGGCCACCCCCAGTTGGCCACCCCCACCCCACCCATGCCCCTCCCCCACAGAGGACAACCACAATGCTGATCTGGCCCACAATGAAATAGAGTTTGATGCAATTTAGTTGCAGTATGACTCCAGTGAACTGAATATAGATACCTGCCTTTCACACATTTTCTTTGCTGTGATTAGCATTACTGATAATATCACTACAAGAAAATATACTATGATTGTGCATGTTCTCTTCCCTTCTCCAGTACTGTTAAAGCTTGGGACACCTAAAGGTATACATGTATTGCGTAAATATGCATAATACAGCTGCTCCATAAGGCCTGATTCTCTTTTGGATTAAAATAACAAGGACAACAATAAATAGTAATATTTAATTCTCTTGTCTTTTCTCATGTAAGAGTAATAGGTGAGACCTTTGGCACTGAAAAAAAAAGACCAACACTGTCTATAGCAAAAAGGAAGGATGAAATGATGTAAGAGAGAAAGGAATTAATTATTGCAAAATCGTTTTTTTCCTTGCTAAAATACTAGTTTTATGCATCAGTATAAGATAATGCTAGGGGTAGGGTGATGAGTATATCTTTACACTGGGTAAACAGTTAAAATACAACTGAATACTAGGAAGAATTTTACTTATGCTGAAAGAGATGGAACATTTCACTTAATGTTGTTTGAAGGCTATTTCAAAGAACAGCACTTTCACTGGAAAGCAAATCTCCACTATATCTTAAAAGGGAGCTAAATTATATCTTTTGTAAATTCAAATGCAAACAAGCAATTTTCATTTGGCATTACTTTTTGTATACAGAAAAAAAAACTAACAAGAACATAGTCTATTTGCAGTGAAGTTACCGTTTGAAATGTTCATCTGAAGTAGGCAAAATAATATTTAATACTGTTTGAAACTATTTTTACAGTAAAAAACCCCACAATCATTGCCAGATAAAAATAACTTGAATAATTAAGATGTAGAATAATTTATAGACTACATGACAGAATCTAATCTACCATAATTGCAATATCTGAGGTTAATAATTTTAACAATGGTATAAATATAACACAATTTTTACAAGATATTTTGGCATTCATTTTTTTAAATGCACTGCCCTTTAAATACATATAAAAGATCAATTCTTTGAATTCAAATAGCTATTTAGATGAAAATAATTTCAAAAAAATTACTATGCAAATACCTGTCCATCTCCATATTTCTAAACTCTTCAAATATACAGCCTGTAGTACAGTAACCATTTTATATGGTAATATCCTATTATACACAGCAGTAGTAAAGTTCCTGTACCAAATTAGACAGGAGTTAGTGAAATGTTTTCCCACTGAATTACCTATTGTGTTTGTTCATGTCACTCAGAGTTTTCATACTGTAATATAGGATTACCTCATGGTAATGAGACACAAGTAGGAGAATGGATGGAGGAGGGAGCTTATTTATAACCTGAAAATATTCATGCTTGGACTTTAATATGGAAACTAAACTTATTTTTTACAAGGTTACATTTTGTCATTCAAGATGAGTATTGCAAAATGTAAGATGATAAATCAATACAGAGTTGCTAGTTATGTTATCCAGTATTAGTAATTGTATGCATTATATCCTGATACCATACTATAGTATTCAACTTATCCAACTGTTGTGACTTTAATTGATTTCTAATACTAAGATATTAAATGTTTCTGCTTTCCATACTTCTGCTAATTATAATAGTATAGCGAATAGGAGAGAATTAAAGCCTGAAGGACTGACAAACAATCTTTCTATAATTTTTGACATGGCTTATTTTTATACTGATGCAGTCTTGGCAATACCTAAAATTGCCCCATTATATCAGCCCATCCTATCTGGACAGGTAGGGAAGGCGTGTCCCAGACCTTGTCAGTTAAAAAACTATGACTGTGACTGGCAAGGTCCTGGATTCAGCATTTTTTTTGCTATTGCCCCTGCCCTTTGGAACATTCTCCTCTGAGAGGAGAGACAGGCTCCCACTGTCCAGGCCTTTCAGAAATATCTAAAGACCTGACTCTGCTGTCTTGCATGGGGCTCACAAAGGACTATGTAGCTGTGGGGCTAATTAGCACCCTGAAGGTCTTCCCTTTGCCATTTAACTTTTTAATGCTGAATTTTAATTAGTATTTTATTTCTATACCACTCAAGAGTCCCTCTGCAAGGAAGATGGGCAGTTTCTATATTTGATAAATAACATGTATTTTTCTCCATTTAGTTCAATAGAAAATGAAGACAGTCCCATGGATTTGGAGTTTCTTAATAATGCTATTATCAAATGGATATTATACAGTAGAGACTACGCTTAAAAAATCCTTTCCTAAACGAAATCCACGTTCTACAGAACAGGGTGAGGAAGGGAAAAAGTGTGGCTACACTTTTATTGTTCCAGAACAAAAAATAACTGGACCAATTTGTGTCAACACTAAAGGCCCAAGTCCAGGAAACAAAAAAGATGAAATTACTAGAATGGATATTGAGAATTTGAAAGAAGTATTATTCAAGCAAAAGCGAGAGATTGATCTCTTGCAATTAGTGGTTGATGTGGATGGAAATATAGTAAATGAAGTAAAATTGCTGAGAAAAGAGAGTCGTAACATGAATTCACGTGTTACTCAGCTGTATATGCAGCTCTTGCATGAGATAATTCGCAAACGAGACAATTCACTGGAGCTTTCCCAGCTGGAAAACAAAATCCTCAATGTTACAACTGAAATGTTGAAGATGGCATCAAGGTACAGAGAGCTTGAAATAAAATACGCAGCGCTAACTGACCTTGTAAATAATCAATCAGTCATAATCACACTTTTGGAAGAACAATGTCTGCGAATATTCTCACGGCAAGATGCACATGGTTCACCGCCACTAGTTCCAGTGGTGCCTCATCACATTCCTAATAATCCACATTACAACCCTACACTGCTCGGAAGTAATGAAATTCAGAGAGATCCAGGTTATCCTAGAGAGAGAGATGTAAGGCCACCCCCTGATCCAGTTACTTCTCCTACAAAAAGTCCTTTCAAGATTCCACCATTAACTTTAATAAATGAAGGTAAGCCTTTTCTTTTTAATTTGAACATTTCTAACAAATACATGTTTAAAACCTTTGTGATTTTTACCTAATATATCAAAACTTTTAAAAGCACCATCTATATGAAAACTATATAAGTAGCATTCTGAGCAATTAATCTAACATTTTTTTATAATGTTAAGGGAGACTAAGGAAGGCTCTCGTCTCCTTTATTTCCTTAAACTTGTCTAGCAATTTCAAGCAGTTACTTTTTTGCTGCTCTTAGGCAATATTATTAGTAGATCTGGGCTGTAAAAATCTGACGATCAATAGATGGCAGCAAGTTTATATATATCATTTTACTGTCATCTAACGGTTCTCTGGATTTTTATCAGAACAGCCCTATCCCAGTCTAGTATTTAAGCATTTCCACAAAAATAAAAGGGTTGTGTTTGATATATTTATGTGTGCAGGGAATGCCCTCTTGTGGCTATAAGTTTTTATAACAATTGAATCTTTATTTTGGTATCAGGCTGACATAAAGTAATAATATAGAAACTGTGAAAACAATTACAACATAAAACATATATCTAATACCTGTAAGGACAATAACTATAAAGCTAAAAGATGTAATGGTAACAGCTATTAGTCTTATACAAATCAAACCCTTAGCCTTCTAGAAAGTCAAAGTAGATTTTACTTTATGAAGTAAGTTAAAGTAGATTTTAGCTTTATGTGGTTATTAACTGCCCAAGGAGCTGCTGATTCAGTTCTACAGAGGAATTATTGAGTCTGTCATCTGCACTTCTATAACTGTCTGGTTTGGCTCTGCAACCAAACAAGACAGACACAGACTTCAACAGATAATTAGAACTGCAGAAAAAACAATTGCTACCTACATGCCTTCCATTGAGGACCTGAATACTGCACGAGTCAAAAAGATGGCTGTAAAAATATCTACAGACCCCTCACATCCTAGACATAAATTGTTTCAACTTCTATCCTCAAAACCATATTATGCTTTCAATCTATTTGTTTTCCTACAGTAACAAAAACTAAATTTATTTTAAAGATTAAAGCCACAAATAGAGTAGTTCTTGATGGAAAAAAAAAACTGAAATAGTAGCTTAAATCTTATCTAAGTCCTTTATTGCACTATTTGCAAGTTTGTTGTCAATGAAATTATTTTTTCTTGCCTGTTACTTTCTTCTAGAATGAATCTCTTATTTGTCACAGCTAGCCACTTTGAAAGAATTCAAACAAGAATAAACAACAAACTATTCAAAATAAATAGCTGATATAAAGAATAATTTAGAAGGCAAAATAAATAATAAAATGAAAACAAAGAACCAAATAAAATGCTAGATCTAAAAAACAAAGGAACACAATTAGTAGTCATTTAACTCCATAGTGTTTAGATTTACACAGTAAATATTAATGAATGAGGCTACACAATACAGTATAAATCGTTCAGGCATAGCTGCCACTTCTGTGGGCATAAACCCTACAGAATTTCAGCATACAGAACTTGGTTAATCAATCAAAAACAAGAGTCATGTTAATGAAAAGGGCACACAATATAGATGTGGTGTCTGAAAACACAAGTAAAGTGATTTTGGAGTGAGTAGAGATATGAAAGGATATACTAGGAGATAATGAAGGGGGTAGCAGTTATCAGCAATCTACTGACATGGATCAGAGGCACAATACAAATAAAATTCTGTTTTTTGTCTCTAAACCAGGAGTGTCAAACTAGCATCGTAACGTGATGTATTGTGACTTTTTCCCCTTCGCTAAACCAGGCGTGGGTGGCACATGACACATCTGGCCTGCGGGCTGCAAGTTTGACACCCCTGCTCTTAACTCTTTGTAACTCTATGTGTTAGTATATAGAGTATGTTATATAGTTCATACATTCTTAGGGATGTTAATTAAAACTTTGTAGAAGTGTTTCTTGACAAGCTGATAAAATTATAAAGCAGTAAGCGAAGGGTCTTCCTGATATTTGATATAATTAAATTTGTTGCT
This sequence comes from Arizona elegans, assembly GCA_022577455.1. Taxonomy (NCBI): domain Eukaryota; kingdom Metazoa; phylum Chordata; class Lepidosauria; order Squamata; family Colubridae; genus Arizona; species Arizona elegans. The sequence continues at coordinate 101,749,555 of JAKOOJ010000002.1, read as the reverse complement.
GGAAGAATTAAATTTGTTGCTGGATGTTTTTAAAAATAATGTGATTAAAAAGCTGCTCAGGAGTGATTATATAAACATTATAAACCCAATAAACAGTTTATTCTTTTTATAGCACTCAGAATTCATAACAAACCTCTTCAGAGTCATAACAAAATTTTACAATTCAGATTGAGATCCTTTACAGGGTTATAGGGTATATTCGACAGAAAGCTAGATAATCTTCTGTTGGGGATAGTTTAAATGGAATTTATGCACTATACAGGAAGGTGGAATCAATAGTGCATATACATCTCAACTCTGATATTTAATCTTAAATTTCTGGAGTAGATCAAATCATTTGTGTTATTTTTTTATTTTTTTTTACTTTAGAAGCCAATATATACAATGCTATGCAAATGCTGTGTTCCTATATTGAGTTTTCTATTTTCTCCAAAGGAATCTTTGTCTTGCTTTGGTGTGATTCTTTGTTTCTTTAATTCTGTTCCACATTATCATAAACTAAAGAATTTTCAAATTCTTCTTCTAAATGTTCCCCTAATACTTTGTCTTCCAAATAACTTTTTTTTAAAAGTTAGAAACCCCTCGACCTGCAACCCCTCGTTGCAGGAATATGCCCCATTTTTAAAATCTTACATCATTTGTGTAATGTTTCAACCTTGCACTCTGGATTTTAGAAATAAAGGGAAAAGTTAACTATCCTTTAACTTTTTTTCTTTTAACTAAAGGAAGGTTTTCCATAGTACAGGAGACTGAATAGAATGATCTTCAAGTAATGTTCATGAACTGGACATTCCAATTCTTTATTCCATAACTCTCCTACTCTTATATATCTAAATCAATGTATTCCATCAACTATTGTATTGTATATTTTATTTTGTTTAAAACATTTTGTATATTAGGCGCAGTTGTGCAGCACTAAAGGCTGGTGTTTCAAGTGTATCTGTCAATGTTATAACAATTGGAGCGCTATGTAAGTCCAATACATACATACATACATACATACATACATACATACATACATACATGATTTTAACTGAACACATTAACAAACTACACATTTTGAAAAATCATATTTGTTACATCTCTTTAAATAATTAATGTCATAATATTAAGTGCTCTAAGATATACATCCCACATTCCATCCACATGCTCAAGAAAAGAATGTTTTTACTGTTTTCAAGTTTAGATTCTCCCAAATAAGAACTGATGTGTACTGCATACAATAATTTCCTAAAAGTAACGTAAAAGAAGAATGCCAATCATTTTTGGACCCCAATACCTGCCTATTTTTGACAACTGTCATATATGTCAATTCCAATATGGCCCATGAAATCAAACTTTCAGTAACTAAAACTCATTCATTCACATAAGAAAGAAAATATACTTTACAGCAGGGATTCTTAAATTGTCAGTTATGACTGCACAAAGTATCGTTTATTTTTAAGCCTATCACATCTGTGCATGCTGTCAAAACTAACTTCTGTTTTGATTGGACAAGTTTACTATGCCTGACCACACAAAGTCCAGAACAAAACTTAGAATGAGTCTTGAGAAATAAGTAAATCCAGAAGTATATACTGTATTTGAAATAAAAAATGGGCAGACTCCCTCTTGTTTGAAACAAATGCAAAATCCTAAAGTAAAGCAGTTATTTTGAGATATTCAAGGTAATAAATAATGATTTAATCTTGGATATATTTTATTATTTAAAATAATAAATGTAATAGAATGAGTCATAGAGTACAGATATAATTATATTAATTTACTAAGCTTGAAATATTGCATATAAATTGTTAATTTTTAAAACACATTTAAGATTATATTTAATTAACAGTTATTTCACTTCTAAATTGTTATGAATGAATATATATATTAGCAATCATGTCAATATTAGTAATCTTCAAGAAGTTTGAAAATGCTAATTATACAAGTTGTCAAGGAACAGTATGTAAAAAGGAAACAATGTCTGTTACCAAAGAAAACATAATGGTATTTAATGTCTCTTTTATACATATCAGTATACTAGTGAAAAACAATGGATATTTTAAAAATGCTAAATTGTTTTCAAAAGGCCCATTCAAAGACTGTCATCAAGCCAAACAAACCGGCTATTCCAGCAGTGGGATTTATATGATCAAGACTGAAAACAGTCATGGACCAGTGCAGTTATGGTGTGAGAACAGCCTTGATCCTGGGGGCTGGACAGTTATTCAAAAAAGAACAGATGGTTCAGTGAACTTCTTCACAAACTGGGACAATTATAAGGTAATCATAAAAAAATATCCAGGGGGCAATTTACAATGCACTGTTAGTACAGTTAGTCATTTACTTACAACCACAATTGAGCATAGCATTTCTGTTGTTAAGTGAGACATTTGTTAAATGTATTTTACCCCAATTAATGACCTTTCTTACCACAGTTGTTAAATGAATCACTGCAGTTGATAAATTAGTAATCTGGTTAAGTGAATCTGTCTTCCCCATTGACTTTCTTGTCGGAAGGTTGCAAAATGTGATCACATGACCTTGGGACACAGCAAAGGTCATAAATATGAACCAGTTGCCAAGCATCTGAATTTTGATCAAATGATCATGGGGATGCTCCAAAGCAGTGGTGAAATCCATTTTTTTTTACTACCGGTTCTCTGGTCGTGGCTTGGTGGGCATGGTGTGGCTTGGTGGGCATGGCAGGGGAAGGATACCGCAAAATCTTCATTCCCACCCCACTCTGGGGCCAGCCAGAGGTGGTATTTGCCAGTTCTCCGAACTACTCAAAATTTCCGCTACCGGTTCTCCAGAACCTGTCAGAACCTGCTGGATTTCACCCCTGCTTCAAAGGTTGTAACTGTGAAAAATGGTCATAAATCACTTTTTTCAGTGTTGTTGTAACTTTGAATAGTCACTAAATGAACTGTTGTAAATCGAGGACTACCTGTATAAACTTTCTTCATTTTGTTACTCTCTCAATTTGCTGGATTACAACTTTCCTATCAATGACCACAATTTGTGAGATTTCAATATATATGCAAAGCACCAGGAACCAGACAGCTAGCATATATGTAAAGAAAAATAAAATCTATGTGGAATTATTTAAAGGTATGCCCACACAGGATAATTTTCTGTGCCTAGTTTAGCAATTCCATAGAAAGCATCAAAGATGTGGCGCTTCATATAATGTACAAATCATTACTGTATAAACTATTCTTACTTCTCCTTCCTGCTAATTTTATGAAAATCAATATTGTGATTCTTTGAATAGTGTCTTACTTCTTGATTCTGTTAAGGAGAATTATTTATTGTAAATTTCATACAAATAAATAAAGGATTGGATTTGTTTCAGATCACAATCCTGAACAGAATGATCTGGGAAAATATGCACAGGATTATGTTGTTAACTGGGCATGAGAGTTTTAAATTATCATTAACAAATTATGCTTTTATTTTACAACTCTTCTTTGTCTACAACAGGGGTGTCAAACTGAAGGTCAGATCCGGTCCGGTCCATGCGGCCATCCTAGAAACTGTAATGGGTGGGCCCACATCACTTCGGCCCGGCCCATGCCACCCCTGCATGCATGTGCACTGGAGGTGGCGGGCGCACATGTGCACAGGCCCAGTTTGCTGCCGCATGCAGGGCATAAAAGTAGTCTGTGGGATTACAGTAAAAAAATAGTTCAGACCTTCCAACATCATGAGGTCTTTTCTTTTTTTTTTCTCATGTGAAATTGGAAGTTCTGAACTAATTTTTTTACCGCACTCCCACAGACTACTTTTGTTGCTCTGCATGTGGCAGCGGTGAACAGAGCTGGAAAGCAGGTTAGTGAAAGGATGTAGCTTCCCTGGGTGAGGTGGGGGTGACAGTTTGGCATGGATGGCCTGGCTAAAAGGCCCTCAGGTAAGCCGGTGTGGGGCTCCGCACCTCCTGCCTTGCTTCATCCTCCACTAACCCCCACCACCTCACTTTGTTCTTCTTTGTTCTTCGCCACTTCTTCCCTCTTTCTCTCTCCCAACACAGAGGTTGGATCAGATCACTCTCTTGCTCTCTCTCTCTCTGCGGTGGCAGTGGCAGCACTTTAGTGCCTGGCCAGCAGGGCTCTTCTCACTCGGCCGCTTTCCCTATTTCTTCTCCCTGCTCTTCCTCAAGACAAAAGCTGCACTTTTCATCTGTCCATTGCAGCACAGCAGCCAGGATTTACTTTGACAGTGGTGGGGCTTGGGGGATGGTCAATCCCCATTCATGGCACAGTGGAGAAGGTGGAATGCAATCTCCCATACTAGATCAGACCAGCCTGGCAGGGGTGGGGTTAGAAACCAAGCGACACCAAAAGCAGCTGAAGACATACCGCTATAGCTGCCCCGCTCCCTGCCTTGCTTCACCTCATCCCACAGGATGAGCATCCCGCCCCATTCATCGGAGACCCCTGGATTCCCTCCCCAACCCCGCTCAGCTCCCACTGGTCACTCCCAGGCCACTCCCACCCTAGCCACACAGCTCCTCCCGCCCCTGGAGGACAACCACAATGCTGATCCAGCTCTCAATGAAATTGAGTTTGACACCCCTGGTCTACAACTAACTGTTTAAATGACATTGTGAAAAAGCCTCTTCTCCCTAGAATGGAAAAAGTATTCTTTTAAGAAGGACTTTGTAGTTTGCTATCAAAAAGTAATGTACAAAATGTTGCTAGCATATATACATTAGACATGGGAGAACAAAGGGCAAGTTGTGAAGATGCTACAAGAAATAAACAATTTATCTGGAGCAGAGCATGCTAAGAAATACTCCTAGAAAATGGATTGGCTGCAAGAAAAAAGGAAGTGCAAAGCAAAAATACTGGCTGGATTCTCTTTCATATTCAAATTCACCTTCATTAATTAATAATTTTATCACTATTTTCCATTCATAAATCAAACACAGTGAATTTTCTTCATGATGACTTCCCAATGCTTAATTACAAAAACCATATTTACTATTTAATATAATTTCCCACCCATTTACCTGCTAATCTATTTTAATTTATTAAAAATGATTTGAATCAAATCATTTTTCCATGACTGATATAATACAAATATTTTTACTACTACTAATTCTAACAATACTAAGAATTCTCCCTCAACCAGTATGGACAGGCTATAATTTCTCACAATCAGTGGTTACTGGGTGGATGCATAAAAGTTAATTAATTTGCTTTTAGATCTTGAGGTATCTGTTAGTAAATTGGGAGCAGGCTGCTTCATTGTCAGAATCCAGTGGCGAACAAAATTCTAGAAACCACACTTAAGTCTCATACTTGCCCTCTCTATCTTCACATCCACTCTATCAAAGAGATGGAGAGAAGATGATAATCAATGTGTCTATCTGTGAACTTTCCCCAAATCAGTATTTATGGTCAAAGGTGAATTAATTATTAGATTTTTCCTTAATACTTTTAGAGCATCAAAGATATATCCATGATATATTGATTATATATTAAAATCTTCTATATGAGAAATGGAAGACAATGTATTCAACTTTCTGCTTTGTTTACAGAAAGGGTTTGGAAACGTTGCTGGGGAATACTGGCTCGGACTGGAAAATATTTACTTGCTCTCCAATCAGGATAATTATAGACTTCTGATTGAATTAGAAGATTGGAGTAATAAGAAAGTCTATGCAGAATATAGCAGTTTTCGATTGGAGCCAGAGAGTGAATATTATCGACTACGTTTAGGCACATATCAAGGGAATGCTGGTGATTCCATGATATGGCACAATGGAAAACAATTTACAACACTGGACAGAGACAGAGATATGCACACAGGTAAGAATTAATACTGTTTAGATCTACATACTTATTCTGGTTAAGCTGAGGAAATAATTTGATGAAACTCTGGGAAGATAAAGGACTTTGCAAAATAGTACTCTGTTTAACATAAAAATATCTTCAATTAGAATGATCCATAGACATGTACAAGTAACTTGTATCCTACTTTTGGAAATAAAAAAAACATATGCTTGGAGTTAGGATTTACATTAAAGGTAAATACTGGGTGAAAAAGCCTTTTTCTCATGGGAAAGTAACTGTTCTGACTATGTGAAAAAGGCAAAAGATTCATTTGATCTGTAGAGAAACCAGAGTATTGGATCTTGAAAAAATTTCTGGGTAGGGAGTGTGATTTCTACTTAATGTTATTTCTTTCAGAAAAGGATTAAAAACTATCTTCCAAGTCTTCAGGTTCCACGTTTTGTGCTACTAATTGTACAATGCACTGCACCATTAAGTTTGGAATTTCTTATAAATTATTATTATTATTATTATTATTATTATTATTATTATTATTATTATTATTATTATATCTGTCCTTGATGTTTTAGAACTTATTTTACTTACTATTTTTCTGTTTTATATGTATGCGTAAGCAACAGTTCTGCCATTGGTTATTTTATTGCATCTAGCTCAGTGGTGAAATCCTCTGCAGATTGCGGTGTGTGCCAAACCCATGCTGCATGTGTGCATGCACAGTGCGCACCAAACACATGCTGTGTGCACATGCGCAGTGCATGTCAAACACACGCTGCACATGCACGCAAGCACAGTGCACGCCAAATGCACACTTTGCACGGAAAAAGGAGACTTAACAAGGTAAATAGAACAGCGAGTGGGGGGAACAGCTATGCCACACGATTTAGATTCGCTAGAAAGCAGGATTTCCTGCTTTCTAGCAAATATAAATTGCGCAGCACAGCTGATCATCGGAAATACCAGTTCGGATGAACCGGTAGCTTTTTTTTTACTACTTTTATCACTAGCTTTTATCACTACCGGTTCGCCTGAACCAGTGCAAACTGGTAACATTTCACCCCTGATCTAGCTGTAATAAATTGATTGGCTGTGTAAAAGTATATCATACTCAACACAATATATAAAACTATACAGAAAATAAGCTTTGTGGTGACCTGATTTTCCTGAAGATTTGGTTTAATTCTTTGAACTTATAAAGAATTGCAGATGCTTACACAGAATTGCGCTTTGTAATATTGAGTTTAATTCAATAATCAAAAGTAACTTTGCAACTGTTAATAGCCAAAGAGTATATTATATGGTTTTAATTTTACCTAAATGCTAAAGATACTTTACAGATCATTTAGTTGATCATAAAACTTGCTTTACTTTTAAAGAATTATGGAAAAATAATTCCATTATTTTCTATTTTTATCTAATACTTGTCCTCTACAAGTAGGACAAAACAACTTATAGAGACTGATAGAACAAATATACATGTATTCATTAGGAGCATTCCTTTCTTTTCTCAAAATATAATTACCAGATATAATAAATTCCTTCTCATTTGAAAATGACAATAAGCTTCCATAAAATAAATGGAACATAGGAATCATTATCCCTTAGTACCTATACAATGCATTGGAGAATTCTATTCCAGCACATTCACTAGCTGTTAAGTTCTATTCCATTTCTTGTTTGTGCTACCTCACTAAGTTATTTTACTTAATTGACACAGCTGCTTTTTTTCTCTTGCTACTTCTTTTCATTTTAATGGCTCATTCGCCTTCCCTCTATGCTAAATACTATAATGAGAATGATGGAGACAAATATTTGAAGAGGGAATTACTTGAAGGTTTGTTGTAATTGTTTTCCTCATTAAGATAAAAATTACTTCATCTGAACCAACAAGTCTTCATTAAAATTAGGATTTTATAAATACAGTTGAATGATTCTCTAAAATAGTAACAATAGTGTCCATGGCCAAACACTGGAGATAAATCTGTTAACAAGCTGGCTTTTATATTAAGTAAATTACAAAGAATATGTTTTGTGATGTGATGTGAAATGTATCTTAATGTTTTGCTTTTATCTGCAGGAAATTGTGCCCACTTTCATAAAGGAGGTTGGTGGTACAATGCTTGTGCTCATTCTAATCTCAATGGAGTATGGTATAGAGGAGGACACTACAGAAGCAAACATCAGGATGGGATTTTTTGGGCCGAATACAGAGGAGGTTCATATTCACTGAAAGCAGTTCAGATGATGATTAGACCTATTGATTAAGACTACGAAAATGTTTTTTAAAAAATAATCCTTGAGTTTGATGCAGATGTCATTTTTCAAGATCTTGGAGAACTCTACCAAGTATTTTTTTTAAATCCTCACTATATTATATATGTTACCATAATTATATACATTTTAATTACAGAGCAAAACTGAAGGCTGCATTTAAAATAATTATGTATTCATATCAGATATGAATATTAACTTTAAACTTACCAGTTTTTCAAGATCAGGAGGATAAATTAATAGATGTAAAATGACTACATTTTAAAACTCAAGTATGAAACATTTTTCTTATGTGTTAAATAGCTAAATCAATTCATTCTCATATGATTAAAACTATTTCAGTTTTTATTTCAGAGACCTGAATGTTAAAAAAAAAACTGTTTTAGAGATCCTTATAGACAACGAGACAAAAGAATTGGAGAGAAACTCTAGTTTTGCAAGTGTATTTTGCATCAAATAAAGTACTATCATTTCATTATGGCAATTGTTACTAGATAGTCCTCGAGTTACAATGGCAATCGGTTCAGGAATTTCCATCACTAGGCAATGCGATAATAAAGTATGGTGTCATGTGACTACATATTTTAAAATGGCAATTCCCTGCCATCATTAAGTGAGGATCATGAGTCCTTAAGCGAGCAGCTCCTTGTAACTTCCTGCTGGCTTACAACAATCAAAGTCAGTGGGAAGTGCTATTAGCCATAATTCAGTGTCTGACTCCAACCATGAATCTGGTAATGTTGTTCCAGCTGGCCTGTGCTTCAGAACCGTCAGACTCAGGAACCAGTAAGCCAAGATTCAATTATGGCTGATGTGTCACAGGTATCTCCTGTTCCCAAGTCCCAGATCTAGGCTCATACAGAAGTGAGCAAAGCAACATTTCTCTATGAGGCTTCTAATGAAACAAAGGGCAAAGCATGAGTAATTGCAGTCAGCAGGTTACAGACAGATTTGATTAGTTCCCAAGCTTGCAAGTCCTTGTTGGAAACAACCATTTGGCTATCCAGCTCTTGAATCATGTTTCTGCTTCTTGCTTGTGACTCTTGGCCTTTGGACTGGCTGACTGCCCAATTTGGCATCCTGGATCTTTTGGAACATCTCTGGACTATGCTGTTATTTCTTTGACTGTATTTGGCTCTCTTCAGGCAAGCATTCTTTATTGGGCATTTGAATTTCATTCCTGTCTGCTACTATCTGCCTAAACGGCAGTGAATATTCCTGCTTCTACAGTACTCTGTTTTTGTCTGTGTGTCAGCAACCTTAAAAAAGAACAGGAAGCTGACCAGAGGTTGCAAATTCCAGGCAGCTTGCAAGCAGATAGGCAGGTAAGTGGCTGCTGCTGGATGGAAGGAGGTGTGCGAGTGGTAAGGGAGGCATAGTGCAAGTGTGGAGGGGCTTGGGATGGCAGCTGCTGGAAGAGATGATAAGGGAGCCACAGCAAGGGTGGGGAAGAGCTTGGGGTGGCAGCTACTGCTTGGGAGAAGGGGCACAAGTGGCAGGGACACACCATATGAGGGCTGAGAGACCCAGGGAGGGTGTGCCAGAGTGAGCAGATGGCTGTTGAGGTGCAAATACAGAGAGGCTGGGAGACAGTGCACTAGTGAGGCTTACCCAAAAAAGTTGTGACCTTCTCTACCAACTTATGTTGCTTATGGGAAGCAGTCAGGGAAGGTCACATATAAAGATCATATGACCTCAGGGTGCTGCAACTTAACTTTGTTAAGAGCCAATTGGATCCCCTAAATTCGTGATGGCGAACCTGTGGCACGCGTGCCACAGGTGGCACGCAGAGCCATATCGGTGGGCACGCAAGCGTTGCCCTAGCTCAGCTCTGGCGCGCATGTGCACGCCAGCCAGCTGATTTTCGGGCCTTCCGGGCCCACCAAAAGTCGGGAAACAGGCTGTTTCCAGCCTCTGGAGGGCCTCTGGGGAAGGGAAGGCCCGTTTTTTCGCTCTCCCCAGGCTCTGGAGGCTTTCTAGGTCCTACTGGAAGTCAGCAAACAGACTGTTTCCGGCCTCCAGAGGGCTTCCGGGGGTGGGGGTGGGGAAGGCCGTTTTTGCCCTCCCTAGGCTCCAAGAAAGCCTCTGGAGCCTGGGGAGGGCAAAAAATGGGCCTATTGGGCCCACCATGCTATCGTGTGCCAAAAGCGGGGTGAGCTTGGTGGGGTCATGTGGGCATGTGCAGGGGGCGGGGTGCATTGAATTATGAGTGTGGGCACGTGCACGCGTGACCCCCCTGCGCTCCTCCCACTTTTGGCATGCAACAGCAAAAAGGTTAGGCATCACTGCCCTAAATCATGATTCCATTATCAGGAGGGTGCTGCGATGGCCAGACATTAAAGGACTAGTTGTAACCATCATTTTTTCAGTGCTATCATAACTCTGAATAATCACTAAACAAGTGGTCATCGTTAATTGTGGACTACCTGTATTTTACAGCACAATTTTCTTAAGACATGGAAATCCTACTTCCTCTGGATCAGAAACTACAATTATTTTGAAAGACAAATCCAAAATTGGTAGCACTGGTACAGTGGTGGATTGCTACTGGTTCGCCCCGGATCAGGTGAACTGGTAGCGATGGCAGTGGGAGGCTCTGCCACCCACCCAAATGCTTCTGCACATGCGCAGAAGCATTGCGCACAAGCGCCCACGAGCAAACCGTAGCGACAGGTTTTGAAACCCACCCCTGCATTGCTACCACACTGTACATTACTGTACATTAGACAAATGTTATTAATCCTGTGTTACAAATTGGAATTAAGATTTAAGAAACAAAGTTGTGTAATTAAAGAATGAACTGTTTCAGGAGTTACAAACTGCTTAATTTATGTTTTTAATAAAGTTCAGTGTACTAGACATGTTCTGTGAAATTGATTTCAGTAGTATTTAATGACTGAATAATGTGTTAAAAATATGTTATAGTTAGAATTAAAGTAAACTGAGACACTATGTGACTGGACTAATAACTGTTTTTATGATAGTTGTAAAGAATATACCATCTATTAGTTTTAAAATATTCAAAATAGTCCAGTACTACGTTCCAGGCAATGGGAGACCTCCAAAATAGTATTTCCAATCTCTTAAAAGCTGCTATTTAATTCAGCAAATCACACAGCCAAATAGTTTTTGTAAAAAAAAAAAATTTTTTTTTGACTCAACTCTCCTAAATATTAAATACCTAAATATTAAATATCATTTGTAATGGTAAGATTGATTACATTAGATGTTTTTATATTCATTTTAGTGTATAGGTAGTTCTTTTACAACCACAACTGGAACCAGTATTTTGGTCGTAAATTGTTGTGTTGTAAATTAAGACAAATGTGACCGGACTCAATTTTACAACTGTTTTTATGACAGTTGTAAAATAAGTTACAGCAATGCTGGAAGCATTGTTAGAGACCTCACATACCGACTTCATGGTCTGTTTCTGTTGCTCCCCTCTCGGAGGAGGTTTCCAAGTATTTATAGCAGGTCTACCAGATTCTGTAACAGTTTTGTTCCTTATGCCATCTGCCTGGTAAATTCGCAGGATTCTTTTTTTCGCCATGTATATTTATACATTTGAACTAGACTGTGGTGTTTCTTTGTGTCATATACCAGTATATGTGTGGGTAGGTGAGTATATTCCTAATGGTTATCTTTTGAGAGCTGAATGCAATGAAATTTCATTTTAATGTATGCTAATTAGTGTACATTTAAAGTGACAATAAAGACTATTCTATTCCATTCCACTCCATTCCATTTCTCTCCACTCTATTCCTCTCCTTAATCACATCTGCTCATCCCATCAGCAGGGATGAGCAGATGTGAGTTCTGGGTCCCATCCACAAAGGAATATTATCTTACCTGGCAGGACCCAAGAGGAAAGCCTTTTCTGCCACAGCACCCACCCTTTGGAACATCATTTTCCTTGAGGTCAGGCTGGCCTCAACCTTGCTGGTTTTCCTGAAGGGCCTGAAAACATGATTTTGCCTTCTGGCCTGGGAATTTTGTAATGTGAATATAGAGCTTGCAAAGTCATCCTGATTGTGTAATGGTATGCTACTTAGGGAACATTCAGATAAGAGACAGCATAGTTCACAGCTGAATATGGGCAGAACAAGACCCTCTCCAAGTTCTCAGGTCATAAGAGTGACAGTGGGAGATTTTTACTTTTAGAGCGGCTGTATATACGTATAAATACTCTCACTCACTAATACTCCATGATCGTTCTTCCCTTCCTTCTTTCTAGTTCTAGTTCATGGTCAACAAATTCTGATTTTTTCTAGCAATTCCCATTTAATTTGCTTTAGAAATAATGTTAAAATGTTATTTATTTAGGGATTTTGTGTGGATACATTTCACTGTACAATCATCTCTTTGGCAGTCTGCAGACTACATGGCTTACCAAGTTTCATTTAAATCTTAAAGAAAGGCGTAAATGAGGGAAATTCTTGAGGGGGGGTTAGTAGCAATTTTACTATTATTGCTAAGGGCATATCTTTCACTTGAGAATTACTGGAAAATATCTCCTTCTTAGTAAGAAATTCAGAAGAGTTCATCCATCCAATATTTATATACACAATTTGATAATGTATCAAATTATAGCAATTAAATGGCAATTTGAATATCATTTAAACTTATCTCTAATCTTATTTGCTATCCTTTTTTGGTTTCTATTGAAAAGTTTTCCAGATCATGATTAGATCATCCATAGATTGAATAAAGCAATGTATCTACTTGACTGAAGCAACTGAGGCAAATATGTAATTGAATCAGTAGTGGGTTCTACTTACCTTCGCTACCGGTTCAAAACTGTGAGCAAGCGCACGCTCGCTTCACTCATGGTGCTTCTGTGCATGTGCAGAACCTTCTGCGCATGCACAGAGCATCCATGATGATATCCAGGTGGGCGGGTGGAGCCTCTCACCACCGCCACTACCGGTTCGCCTGAACCGGGGCGAACCGGTAGAAACCCATCACTGGGTTGAATGGTCTTTAGACAATACTATAATAAATCTATAGATTAATTACTATATTATATGCAACTACCTAAAATACACAATATTAATATAGTAATACTTTTCTATCTTTATTTTCATATTTGGCAAATCCATTTATTTCAGGGGTGAAATGCTACCAGTTTGCTCCGGTTCAGGCAAACCAGTAGTGATAAAAATTAATGGTTCGGCTGAACTGGTAGTAAAAGAAAGCTACCAGTTTGGTTGAACCGGTAGTTTAAAAAAGCTACCGGTTCCTCCAAACTGGTATTTCTGATGATCAGTTGTGCCGCGCGGGTTAGCTTTGCTAGAAAGCAGGAAATTCTGCTTTCTAGCAAAGCTAAATCGCGTGGCGCAGCTGATCCCCCCCTCGCTGTTCTACTTACCTTCCCAAGCCTCCTTTTGGCATGTACTGCGCATGTGTGCGCGCAGCGCAGGTTTGGTGCGCATGTGCGCTTGGCACGCACTGTGCATGCATGCACACAGCGTGTGTTTGGCACACAGCGTGCATGCGCGGCCAGCAAACTGGTAGCAAACCAGTGCAGATTTCACCACTGATTTACTTGTTCATCAATAGTGTAAATATGTCCTCAGCACTGTAGAAAAACATTGCTATTGGAGGCAAGAAGTGTGGCTTCAATGGGAATCCACAGTGTTTCAAATTCAAAATATTCTGAATTTGAAACACTGTGTACATCCCAAGTATGTTTTGCATTTTCCATATTTACTGAAAGATTTTTCAAGATGTGCCAACGTATTCCTTGACTTATAGTGCCCTGCTAAAGTTCAATTGCAGCAAAACACCTTTCAAGGGCAGAGATCTATAAATTTCATGAATATTGGCTATTTCTCCAATTAATTTGTGGCTATCCTTGTTGTCAGAAGGAAGAACGATTCAAAAATGTAAGTCCATATGCCCATTTTGCATAGCGAACGAAAATGGTATTTTTGTACAGTTTTTGGTTAGGAAATGTGAAAACAAAGACTGGATTTTTTTATTTTGAGAGTGATTGTTGCTTAGTGCCCCCCCCCCCTTGTTTGAAGCAACATGAAATTTCTAAAATGAGGTAATGAACTAAGCTGGGCTCTTTTAAAATAATCAATGACTGCCAGGATAATAGCAGTAATGATGATGACAACAACAAGAGGGATGAGGTGAATTGACCTTGTTTTTTTTCTTTTTCAAGTGCTGAAATTCAATAAAAATTAAAATATTACTCCTGAATTCTTAGCATGCCCATTGTAATGTACAATTCTTCAAAAGAAAAAGTATTTTGCACATAATTTATATTTTAAAAAAGACTTTAAAAGTTATTAAATGCAAATTTATGATAGTTATGAAATCGAGACATTTGCAATCACAACCCAAAGCACTCTGTTTGAGAACACAGATTCTGTAAATAACCAAGAAAACCTCAGCTGGCGAGGCTGCCTTAGCCCTCAAGCAGATAGCCTGATCATCAGCAGCCTCTGTAGGCTGGTCAAGGGTCAAATGTCTGACTAAAGCAGCTTTGCAACACAAGCTTTATTATGTTGCTTTATATTGAACAGAGAATGAATTTTAAACTTAACTCACAAGATATTCTCTTTAAACAGAAACAGCTGTTAAGTTCACAGACTGCAGCCAATATCAGTATTTTAACAGATTAACTAAAAAAAATTAAAGTATTTGTCTTACCTAAATAAGGAATACAAGGAGTCATCTTCAAGCTACTAATATAGTCTCTAAGTCTTTTATAATTGTCCTCTTTGCTCATTATGTATTCCAGTTTGTCAAAAGAAGCTTTGTCTTTTCGGCTCAGTAACTTTTGGGAAAATAAAGAACAGAAAACTATTACTGTAAAAGCCATCCTTTTATATTCATGTGTTTAATAGTTATTTTATATGACAAAATGAGATGCTAAAAGCCTACAATTGACCAACAAGAAAACCTTTAGAACAGACATTTAATCTGTTAGAAGACAAACATCAAGGCCAAATTACCCTTCATATTAAATCCCTAGTATTCTGATGGTGATTTTTAAAATAAATTTAAAAGGTAGCAATATATAAAATTTATCCATTTTTTAAAAAAAATGTTTATTCATTCTCTCTTAATAAAGTAGTCACAACAGAGTCAAAATACAGTGCAGACTTCAAAGTCAAAAATCATAAACTGCCATTAGATAATGTGTCAAAGACCCCAAACATCAAAGTTCAAGGAGGAAAAATTACTGCCTTAGATACTGAATATATCAGAATCTAATGAAGACTCCTAACTGAAGAAAAGGTGGAAGGAAGCCATATGAATTATCTAATAAACAATTATCTAACAATTATGTCTTCTTTATAGTCCTCTGCACTGCTTTTCATATATTTCCAGAAAATCTTCCAATCTTTCAAAATGTATTTTCAGAAAGATAGCTTTGTTTTCCTCTAGATAGAAATAGCAATAGCCTTTTTTTTTTTTTTTTTTTTTTGCTTTAATGTATATGCCGCCCTTCTCTGGAGACTCAGGGCAGCTTACAATGTGTTAAGCACTACAGGCTCTTATATAGGCTATTATACTAGACAGTATATATTAGACTTATATACTGCTTCATAATTCTTTACAGCACTCTCTAAGTGGTTTTACGGAGTCAGTATATTGCCCCCAACAATCTGGGTCCTCATTTTATCGATCTCGGCTGAGTCAATCTTCAGCTGGTCAGGATTGAACTGTTGGCACAGTCAGCAGAGTTAGCCTGCAGTACTGCATTCTAACCACTGTGCCACCACTGCTATTGGTATCATCTAGTGCAGGGGTGTCAAACTTGTGGCCTGTGAGCCAGTTGTGTCATGTGCTGGTGCCGTCCCCACCCAGTTTAGCGAAGGGGGGGGAAAGTCCCAATACATCATGTGATGACGCCATGACGACGTGAGTTTGACACCCCTGATCTAGTGCTAGAGGCCTTTGAAAGAATGGAGTATTTATTTGAGGCTGAAATTATGCCTCAGAGAAGCAGCAGAACCATTCACTAAGCACCACTACCTTTCAAGCCTTTAGTTCCTAACCATGTCAGTAAACAAGTACCACTTGTAATTTTCCTGTAGGATTTCTGGGGAAGAAATGATGTCTTCAGGATGACTCTGTGAAGAATGGAACTGACAACCTTAGTTGTATGAAAAAACAGCAAGTAGACTGGCTCTTCGATACCTCCTCTCTGGACAAAGAAAGGACTTAAGATCACCTATAAGTGCTCCAGACAGTTGCTTCTCACAAGCAGACTGCAAGCTAGCAGTTTCTGGCAAGTTTAGAGCTCAGGGAGACAAGGGAATAGTCATCTTGCTCAAACCATAGTTGGTGCCTTTCAAAGAATCTTGAATTTACATACTTTTTTTTCTAATCACTTTTGCAAACTGCTTGGTAACTCTGTTCAGACACTAGAAACCCTTGGATCAACAGGTTTTAATACCTGGTGAGTTTCTTCAGTCCTCAGCAAAAAAACCTTTTAAATACAAGCTTAAGGACTTTAAAAATTATTATGTTTAATATAGGTTGATTAAAATTTTGACTTTACAAAGTTACAAATGTATTAAGGGTCCAGATTAATTTGAAATAAATTATAAAGATTTTTTTTCCATTGAAAAATATTTTTGTTTTGAATCCTAAAAAAAGCATAAGGTAATTTAAGAATTGGACACTACAGATAACTAAAAATTTCAATTAAAGGAGAACACTCAAACTGGTCTTGGGATGAAGCAAAATATTCTAATATACTGAAGAATATTTTTAAACACTAAACCTAGAAGTTAACTTTAAGAGTGTTTGCCTCTATAGAATGACTATCTAAAAGATGTTATGGAAGTGGAATAAGTTTTACCTGACCAAATAGAGACTGATTTGAAATTGGAATTAAAATAACAGGCTACAAGAATAATACGAAAAAGATGCTACAGTGGATATACAAAAGAAACTGATTAATGTTGCAATAATTAAAAGGGTTAAACAAATAGCAAGTCAAGAAAGTGACCTGGATAATTTTCTTATATTGAATAAACAAAAGAAGTTTGTTAAAGCTTTGAAGAATTTTATAAGAAGGGACAATGTTTCTTTATATCAAAGATACCTGTAGAATTCACTGGCTATGTCTGCTCCTTGTATAATTAATGTTTTGTTATTTATTAATAAAAAAGCAATTATTTAATGTAATTCACTCACCGCCCATGTTTTAGTCAACCTGAAGATGGGGGCACTTTGCAATCCAGAAACCACAGCCATAAGAGCATGTAAATTATTTAGTTCATAAAGTTTCTGAAGACAAGAATAGAAATGGAAGCTCAATATTAGGTAATTATTTACTATTAAATCATAAACGTCTAAAAAATTTTCTAAGAATGCAGTGCAATAAAAAATGGATACAACCAAACAATAACCGATAATTCAGCCAAAATAAAACTGCCAAAGAATTTTAAAACTGAAGTGAATTATAAAGCTTTACAATTATTCTGTTTTATACAATCTAGATTAGGTTGGATCCAAAGCAGAAACTTTCAAATGCTTTCTCTCTTTGCCTGACCTTAGGTTCTATAAATAATATTCTTTTGAGGATTAAGAGAATCTGCTGATATATTTTTTGATAGAGGGGGAAAAAGAAGTACAAAAGAAACATTGAGAGCGGAACAGAAAGCAACTCTACTAATTATTCAATAATCACTTCCTCTCCCCTCATCCTTTTGCTGCAACCCATTCTATCACAAGGATTCCCAAAACATTTGAGGGTCTTGGGTCTGGAGAAGTCTAGATTATTTTTATGTCCCTCTGTAGCTATCTAAATGTGATTTTTGTGTGTAACCTAGCTTGGCCTGGGGCAAAATGAACAACTACCACTTCTTTAACTAGGTTAAGAGATCAGCAACACACTTCTTTAAATATAAAATTAAGGTTAGTATTATTTAGAACAGAGAAAAAATGGGGAAAAAATTAACACAGAAATATAGTATATAGAAGCATGTGCCTGCCATAGTCCATCTGTTGACTTAACTACGGTTCCCAGTTTAACATCTCCACCAAATTGTGTCTATTGATAAAATATACATGATATCACTAGAATTAAAATTACATATTTCTATTAGAACTCTGATAAAAATATCTAAATCTGAAATTGTTGCAAATAGAAAATAATTTTAAAATTCCAGCAAATGAAAGTATAAAACCAAGTAAAATAAAATATTATTTTGGTGACTGATATGAGCAAATGTTAATATTGTTCATGACTTCAACAAATATTTGTTGTTTGTACTATGTGCTCAAGAGAAACATGCAACCAGTAAATGAAAACTTTTAATACATTATTCAAAAGATAGGAGCCAGAAAATCTTATATACTTTTTAACATACACTTATTTACAAAGGTAATTAATTTGTGATTGAGGTAATTAATTTGTGATTGATTCAACATACGTACTGCCAGTTTCAGAGAAACAGTTTCACTAGCAATATCATAATCTACTTCTGCAACTTTCAAACAATAATGAAGAATCATTACATATGTTGTAATTTCTATAACTGATTAACAATAATAATTTATCATAACTAAATGGAACCAAAATTGTAATAGGTTTTTGAAATGGAGTTTTAAAGTTTAAAACTGTTTCCAAAAATATTTTCTTACCTTAGCAGTTTTGATATAGTGGCTTAGGACTTCAGCTCTTATTTTCAATGTCTGTGCATGAAGAATCTCTCTAACTACCCAAAAGCTTACCTGAAAACAAAAGATCTACATTAAAATATATACAAAAAGGAAGTGGTGGTAGAGCTAATAAAAATGTGAATACTGAAATAATCAATCAAAAATTTTCACATTATAAAAACACTTAGTCACTTTAAAAGATGCAAATTACTCCATTAGAGTGAATACTTCACTCCTGTGAATTCAATTAGCATAGATTCATTCTATTCATTCAGATAGATGGGGATGTTTACTCTTATTTTTGTTATGCAAACTCATTAAGGGAAGGGGCAGAGGTGGGAGAGGAGAGTATAGAGATATCCCTGCCTTTAACAGAAGTTAAGATTTTAACAAACAAACAAAAAATCATATGGTTTTATTAATTGCACCATTTAATTATGATGTATACAGTTAGTCTCAAAACTTACATGGTTGAATCTTCTTGTAAAAGCAACTGCGTTTGGTGCTGAACTATATTTTTCCTTTTTATTCCAACCACAGCTCGACAGTTCCTAGATAAACAATGAAAGAAATAATTTAACGTTAGTGTTCAGGCTGCAAAGCAAAACATGATTTTTCCTTTTATTAATAAAAATTCTATTTATATTCTTCCTTATACACATCCTGATAAGGCTGATGTACTAGATATAAAGGTTAATTCTGAGTATGGTTTTGTAAAAGTACTATGAATTCTAACATAATTTGAACAATGCTATGTCTTAAGCAATGTGTGAATCTCTGAATCTTCAGAAGCATTTCATTTGCAATTTCTGTTGAATAGTATTCTAAACTGAGATAGGTATATAAACGAAAGTGTGAAATCTGAACTATCTTGTATATCCTTTTTAATGTTTAAATTTGTCTAATTGTATACATTTTCACTAAAATTCGCAAGTTACGAGAACCAGAAATAAGTACCGTATTTTTCGGAGTATAAAATGCACCGGAGTATAAGATGCACCTACCTTTTTTGGTGAGGAAAAGAAGAAAAAGAAATCTCTCTCTGCCTCTGAGCTTTTTTGCCTGGTTGCAACAAACAGCAAACAGCCTGCTTTACTTTCATTTTCGTTTTCAGCATAGCTTGATTAGCACAAGGGGAAAAAAATCTGCTCCAGCAATTTACCTCTTTGCAGCAAGCAGCAGAGCCCACACAAAACAGCTGAGAGCAAATCAGCTGAGAGTTGGGAGGCCCATCGAATCAACTTGTGCTAATTAGGCTGTGCTGAAGCTGAAAGGAGCTGTTTTTTCTTGCTGTTTGCTTGCAAGGAGGTAATTGCTGCGAGGCAGAGGTCAAAGAGTGGGGGCCAGTGGGTGGGCGGGACTACATTCGGTGTATAAAACGCACCTAAATTTTCACCCCCTTTTAGGGGGGGAAAAAGTGCATCTTATACCACGAAAAATACAGTACTATTCTCTAATGTATTCAGGCAAACTATGTTAGTAAATATGCAATATTATTAGTTTGATTCTATTATAACAAGCCGCAAATTGCTGCTTTCTGTATGAAAATCATTCTTATGATTTTCTGATTTTAAAAAAAGGGAGTTTTCAGTAACATACTAATTGTGTAAAGATAGCCCCATTCAGACATTATGTAAACTGGAGTATTTACCTGTAGGGACTACATTGCAGAATCATCCCTTATCAATGTCATTGAAATGATGTTGGCTTTCCTGCAGCATTCATGAATTTAGCACAGATTATTGCACAGACTGTCTGTACCCTAGCTCATGTGAAATATAATGAAAATGCTCTCCTTTGTGCTGAACACATGAATAACTTCAAAGGACCTCAAACATCACTGGAGCAACACTGAGTCGGGAGTTATCCAGTGTGCTCACCTGATCAGTGCTCCAGATTCATAATGCCTGAATGATCTAGAGTTTGTCTGCAATCCAGAACTGGAAACACTCTTCAAACTAGGAAGGACAAGATAAAATAAGGAGAGAATGGAGGGGAAATCTTGAAGAACTGCAAGAAGAGAGTAAGATCACTGAAAGAAGACAGAAGCTTGTTGAAGAACTGTTTATCTGCCAATACTTAAACATGAAGTACCATTACAGGTAGTCTTCGACTTACAACCATTTGTTTAGTGATCATTTCAAGTAATGGCACAGGAAAAAAATGACTTTTGACCATTTTTCATACTTATGATAATTGCAACATCCCCACTGTCACGTGATCAAAATTCAGATGCTTGACAACTGACATATATTTATGACAGTTTCAGTATCTCAGGGTCACATTATCACCTTTTGCAACCTTCTGACAAGTAAAGTCAATGGAGAAGCTAGATTCACTTAACAACCGTGTTGCTAATAACTGCAATGATTCACTGAACAACTGTGGTAAGAAAGGTTGTAAAATGGGGTAAAACTCACCTTAACAATTGTCTTGGTTAGCAATGGAAATTTGGGGCTCAATTGCGGGCACAAGTCGAAGATTACCTGTACTCTTTTAAGTAGCCTATATTTTTATTATCTCCTGAAGGGCAGAGCATGTAACAAGACTTATCTTATGTGAGAAAGTTATCAGATGTATCCATGAAAAGTTTGAATGTCAAATTAGAATTGTCCTGGTATAGTACCTAAAAGTTACAATTCCATTACACAAAATAATCTGCTTCTATTCTGGTAAAAGGCAACTGTGTACAGTATTAGATTTGAAAATCGAAGACTGGATCCCAAAATCAGCAAGAATTCAAAATATGGTAACATTTTTATGTTTTAGCAAAATATTTTTTAAAAATATTTGTCTTATGTCAAAAAATCTTAATATCCGATTTTATAATAACTTTTAAGTATCTGTAAAACTGACAAGATTGTTCTTTCTGTTCTCAAATAATTGATAGTAAGTTTCTATAGGCGAAATTTTATATTAGATGTACACAAAGGATAAATTCAGTTTTTTAACATTAATCTCAAGATGAATAGCTATATAAATCAACTGAATAAACAAGCAAACATTCTAAAGAAATAATTTTAATCATTTGCATTGTTTATCAATAGCTTTCAATGGGGAACTACATTATTTCCTGATAGTCTGAATTAATTTTGGAAAATGGCTCAATTCAATATCTTTAACTTCTTAAAAATCAGTAGAATTGCAGAAAGCAAGCTACAAAGTTATGTTCATGCATATCAGATAATAGTATTACCAAATGACATTATTTAAAACCCCTAATACAAATATTTTGGAACAATAATTTTTACTTCAGCAGATCTTTGAATGAAGAAAAGAAGCAGGGAAAGTAAGAATCAATTTGTGTTCTCTCTTCAACTGACCAATAGGAAAGAGCAAAAAAGACATTCGATGGGGTTCATAGACAAGCTGGTCCTACTGCAAGAACAAATTCCTTCATCTCCATCAAATGCAAAAAGGAAATAAGGTTGGTAGCACTTCAACCTCCCAATCCACTTTTCTAGAATATATTATATCAATTTGTCTGACGTTTGTAAAAATTGTAAGCAGTTGATATAAACAGACAGCAATTTTCCAAACCTGTTCTGTCCCCGTCTCACACACGCACCCCCACAGACAGGCAACAGTTAAAGTACTCAGCCGACAACAGTTTATCTGGTATCAGAATTGGCAGCAACTCAGTGGCTGGGTGCCAGGTATTCTTTACTCACGAGGGGGGAGTTTCTCCCTTCGTCCGGGAACAGAGCCAATACACAATAATCAACAAAGTCCAGTAAATACAAAGAAGGTCATCCGATATCCGTTTTTTGCTTGTCACAGAGCTGAACCAGCCACCACACCCTCTTTTATACCTTGTGGGGTGTGATCCAATGACTCAGCCTAATCCCTGGCACGCCTCTTCTTCTGTTGCGCGCGCTTATCTCTGCAACGCTGCCGAGGATCCAGCCAAGACTCATCTTCCTCATTACTGTCCACCTGTGGCTGCATGGACGTGCTTGGTCCCGGGCCTAACTCTTGACCTTCGGCGGACACCGAAGGCATTGCCAGAGAGGAGGGTCCTGGAGAGGGAGGCCTTGCCAACTCCTCTCCTTCTCTCTCGGAGTCCTCTTCTGCCGATAACACAGGTTCAGGTAACGGAGCCACAACAAAACCACCATTGCTTGGTTGGTTTAAAAATACTAATGTTAATTGTGATTGCGAAAAGACAAGCATGCCAGGTATTTTATAATCGCTTTATAAGCCATTTCCAGTAGCTAAAACCATTGTTGCATATTGCTATAATGGTTTGAGTGAAGGACCTGGCAAAATGTCATGTTGGCTACCAGGAATAGGAGGCTGAAAACTGTCACTCTGTGTGTTAGAGCAGGGGTCCCCAACGTTTCGGACCTCAGGGACCACTAAATTCATAATTTTGAATCCCACGGACCATTAATATCATTTGACTAATGACCGGTTGGGTGGGTGTGGCTAGGTGGTCATGTGACCGGGTGGGTGTGGCCAACTTGATGTCACTTACATTGAGGGGTGCCGCGCCGGCCTCTGCTCACCCCTCTCCTGCCAGCCACTGCTCGCCTACCCACCCAGGCTCCTTAAGGCCCCAACAGGAAACAGTTGTTGGAACTAAGCAGCCACCACAAGAAAAAGTTGGCAAAACAGCTGGCTCAGTTCAAATTGGATCTGACTGAGAAGGAGGCTCAGCAGAAGCACCTCACTGAGGACTATGAACATAGACTTTCCAAGCAGAGGGAAGATCTGCAGGAGTGCAAGCCAGATACCGGTGCCTGGAGGCTCAGTGGGCTGAGATGGTCAGCCAGTTCCAAGCCATGATGCAGTCCCACTGGAACAAGGCCCTCCAGCTCTTTGCCACCAGCGGCACTTTCCTCCAGCTTTTGCCCAAAGCCCTGCATCAGAAGGCTGAAGCAGACCCCAAGTCGGAATTTCTTCCCCCCCCGTCCAACCCGCACAAAAAGACCCCGAAGGGGGACACTCCATGCAGCAACACAAATGTTCATTGCATGTATCTGTCCCAGTGGCCATAGTTTGAGGACTCCTGATTTAGTGCAATATTAAAAAATGCAAATAATTTTTTTGCGGACCACCAAAATTTTCTCGCGGACCACCAGTGGTCCATGGACCACCAGTTGGTGACCGCTGTGTTAGAGAGATAGTCATGAAGCAGTCAAAAATCACCTAATCCTTTTCTTTTTCCAAAAGAAAAGAAACTACTTGGAGCACCCTCCAATCCCCAGTCATCACCTGGGTTGCTACAGGAAACGTGTCAGAAACATGTTTCAGAAAACAAGAACAGCCCAGATCAACTCTGGGTGTCTTGTAAAGTGGAATCAGCATCATTAAGGTGGTATATATTTTCTTGCCATATGCATAAAGCAAAATAACTGATTGCTATGAAGGTCTTTGAAGTTGTAAGTCACCTTGTAATTTAAACAGCTATGGATAAAATGCGACATTGGTAAACAATTTCTCATCCTTTGTTTTTATATTAAGATACTCAGTGTTTCTCACCCTACATTAAAAAAATAAACCTCTTGTCAATGTTAACATTTTTTCTCCCAAAAGTATAAAGAACATGCTAGACTGCAAACCTTGTGGCAGATAAATCCTAAAAGAATTATGTTCTTTAGTTTACATCACATCATTTTATATGAAAAGATTCTGAAAAAGATTGGATTAAAATGTATTTTTTTGGATAAATTATGAGATTTGCCTTCTTCATAAAATCCACTTTCAATCTAAAATCACTCCCTAAGTTCAACCCTTAGGAAAATTGGCATAAAAGTCTTATCAGTGATCTTGCCTTTTTTTTTTACATCACTAGAGAAATGGAATTAATAAAACATAGAAAAGAATGTGATTTTAGTAATAGATGTTTCTGCATGAATCAAGGAATGGATGTAGTAAAAGAAAAATGGTTTGCAAAGATTATAAGGGTATGGAAAGGTATGATGAGTGAGATTGATTTAAATGAAGTTTAGATTCTCTTTTTCTGTTGTGTAATTTCTTTTTCTAACTGTATCTTATTCTTTTGGAGTTCTGCATGCTTTTTATGCTACAAGAGAACATCGTTATGTACATGCATGTATTTATATTGTAAAGAATAGCAAATGTTGTTTACTTGAAAAATTATTTACTGTTACCCACAATTATTTGTCAACTTTTTTATATTGCCTGACTTCCAGCAACTTTGGGCAGTTCACAAAACAGTAAAATACCGAATTTTCCGGCGTATAAGATGACTGGGCATATAAGACGACCCCCAAATTTTCCTGTTAAAATATAGGGTTTGGGCTATACTTGCCGTATAAGACTACCCCTCTTCCAACACACACCAAATAAAAATTAAAAAAACATCAACTGGCTCACCCACAATGTAAAAGCAGCTGTGCTAGACCCAAAATGGCCCCTGAAACAAGCAGGAACCTCACACAGCCACAAAAAGCCCCCAAAAACAACTTTCACACTTTACACACACACAACACAACACAACACAACTGGCTCATCCACAATGTAAAAGCAGCTGTGCCAGACCCAAAATGGCCCCTGCAACAAGCAGGAACCTCACACAGCCACAAAAAGCCCAAAAACCCAACTTTCACACTTTATACACACAAAATTCCACATACAGCTTTGTGAGATTTTGTGTGTTTGTATAGTTAGAGTGAAACATAGGCATAGGGCCTAGCTATCTTCGAGACCGCCTGCTCCCACCGACGACCTCCCATCGACCCGTGCGCTCCCACAGAGAGGGCCTCCTCGGGGTGCCATCAGCCAAAAAGTGTAGGCTGGTGACCCCCAGGGGGAGGGCCTTCTCTGTGGGGGCACCTACCCTCTGGAATCAACTGCCTCCAGAGATAAGGAGAATCCAAGACCTCAGTGCCTTCCGCCGTGCCCTTAAAACCTTCCTTTTCCAGCAAGCCGGGCTGGCCTAATTTTTTAAGTGTTTTTAAGTGTTTTGTTTATTGTTTTTAATTAACGGGGCCAAATTTATATATGTATATTTTTAACTGTATTTTAATATTTGTACTTGATGTTTTTACTTGGCTGTTCACCGCCCTGAGTCCTCAGGGAGAAGGGCGGTATACAAATTCAAAAAAAAAAAAACAAAAAAAAAAAACCCACTACAGAAACACACTAAATCTCAGAAAGCTGCACAAATATTATTTTATTTTATTTTATTTTTATTTTTATATGAAAGCTAAATTTAAAACTTCCTAAACTTTAAATGGCTAGGTCTAAAAAAGAACAACTAAAAAAAATCCCAATTAACTATTTTTTTTTTTTTAAAGATCCCAAAGGGGAAAAAAACTTACCCAATAGAACGGGTCGCCAACCTTGGCAACTTTAAGACTTGTAGACTTCAACTCCCAGAATTCATCAGCCAGCTTTGTTTTGCTGGCTGAGGAATTCTGGGAGTTGAAGTCCACAATTCCCTGCCTGCTTGATTGCAGGCAGGGAGTTGCTTGCTGATAGAATGGATTCAGGCAAGCGAAGCAAGGCAAGCAGCTAAGGCAGTGGTTCTCAACCTTCCTAATGCCGCGACCCTTTAATACAGTTCCTCATGTTGTGGTGACCCCCAACGATAAAGTTATTCCTAAAACCACAAAAATATGTGTTTTCCGATGGTCTTAGGCCAGGGGTCCCCAACCTTTTGGACCTCAGGGACCACCAACTTCATAATTTTAAATTTCGCGGACCACTAATATGAATCCAGTGCGCCGCTTGCTGAAGCACTTGGACTCCCAGTACAGGATGGGGTCCTTCAGGCACTCTCCCTCCTGTCTGTCTCTCTCTCTCTGTCTCCCACTCTTTCTCTCTCATTCTCTCTTTCTCTCTCTCTCATTTTCGCTTTCTCTCTCTCTCTTCCTCTCTTTCTTTCTCTCCCACTCTTTCTCATTCTTTCTCTCTCCCCCTCTCTCATTCTCTTTCTCTCTCCCCCTCTTTCTCATCCTTTTTTCCCCCACTCTTTCTCTCCCCCTCTCATTCTCTTTCTTCCCCCTTTCTCATTCTCTTTCTCTCTCCCACTCTTTCTCTCTCATTCTTTCTCCCCCCTCTTTCTCTCTCTTTCTCCCACTTTCTCTTTCTCTCTCCCCCTCTTTCTCTCTCCCCCCACTCTCTCATTCTCTCTTTCTCTCTGTCCCCCTTTCTCTCTCCCCCCACCCTTTCTCTCTTTCTCCCTCCCCCTCTTTCTCTTTCTCTCTCCCACTCTTTCTCTCTCATTCTCTTTCTCTCTCCCCCTCTTTCTCTCTCTCTCCCCACTCTCTCCCTCTCATTCTGATTCTCTTTCATTTTTTCTCTCTCTCTCTCTCTCATTCTCTCTCTGATTCTTTGATTCTCTTTCATTCTCTGTCTCTTTCTCTGTCTCTCATTCTCTCTCTCACTCTCTCTCTCTCTGATTCTCTCTGTCTCTTTCTCTCATTCTCTTTCATTCTGTCTTTCTCTCTCTTTCATTCTTTGTCTCTTTCTCTCTCTGTCTCATTCTGATTCTTTCTCTCTCATTCTCTCTTTCATTCTTTGTCTCTTTCTCTGTCTCATTCTGATTCTCTCTCTTTCTTTCTCATTCTCTCTCTCTCTCATCTCATGGGCCAGCCAGTGTCTTGGGGCTGAGAGGAAGTCAAGCATCTCCCTGAGAGACTGAGGGCCGGAAGAAGTGTGGGAGCGAAGCACTACTTGAACTTGTGCGGCATGAGCATTCGCCTTCGTATATTTGCGCCAGCCGATGGCCAAGGCAGCCCTCATCTGTCTGCTGAAAGTGCAGCATCAGGATTCTGCCTTGCTATATTTGCAGCGCAAGGCAGCCTTTGTTTCCTGCTGCTTGGGACTCAGAGCGGTAAATAGCGTCTGATCCGGAGAGCAGCTGGATTTTGCTCTCTAATCCGGATGCCAGATCGGCCCCCTGCAAACTCTCGTCTCTTGAGGAGCGCTCCCTGAAGCGGGGCTGGAAATTTTGGTTGGACTGCTTGAGAGAGGAGAGCTTGCAGGGGAGCGATCTGGTGTCTGCAATGGAGAGCGGCATCCGGCTTTTTCTTTCCGCTGTAAGAGCGCTGTAAGAGTCGCAGCCCTCATTTCCTAATGCTTGGGACTCGGAGCGGTAAATGGTGACTGGTCCAGGGAGCAGCTGGATTTTGCAGTCCCAAGCATTAGGAGATGAGGGCTGCCGCTCTTACAGCGCTCTTACAGTGGAGAGAAAATGCCGGATGCCGCTCTCCATTGCAGACACCAGATCGCCCCCCTGCAAGCTCTCCTCTCTCAAGCAGTCCAACCAAAGTTTCCAGCCCCGCTTCAGGGAGCGCTCCTCGAGAGACGAGATCTTGCAGGGGGCTGATCTGGCATCCGCAATGGAGAGCAAAATCCAGCTGCTCCCCGAACCAGTCACCATTTACCGCTCCGAGTCCCAAGCATTAGGAGATGAGGGCTGCCGCTCTTACAGCGCTCTTACAGCGGAGAGAAAAAGCCAGATGCCGCTCTTATAGCGGAGAGAAAAAGCCGGATTTTGCTCTCCATTGCAGACACCAGATCGCCCCCCTGCAAGCTCTCCTCTCTCAAGCAGTCCAACCAAAGTTTCCAGCCCCGCTTCAGGGAGCGCTCCTTGAGAGACGAGAGTTTGCAGGGGGCCGATTTGGCATCCAGATTAGAGAGCAAAATCCAGCTGCTCTCCGGATCAGACGCCATTTACCACTCTGAGTCCCAGGCAGCAGGAGAGGAGGGCTGCCTTGCACCACTCCTGACATAAATATACCAAGGCGGAATGCTGTTGCCGTATAAATGAAAGTAGTGCTTCACTCCCACAGCTTCCAGCCATCGCAAACGCCACTTCTTCCCGCTTCTGCCGCCCCCTCCCCCACCGCCACAACAGCACCATTCATTCCGGATGGCGAGGGCTGCACTCGTTTTTCTGTATTGCACCACCTGCAAAACCCCTGTGAAAGGGTTGTTTGACCCCCCCAACCACTGAGCTAAGGTAAGCAAGCTGGAGGGGGAAAAGTTTTTCTCTTCTCCATGGTTCTGGCGATCCCAGCTGAATTGCCTGATTAGCAGGCAAAGCTGGGATCGTCAGAGCTTGGATCGCCAGAGCCATTTAAGGCTCGTCAGAGCCTTTCGGGCTGGTCTGCCTGGTTACAGGAGAATGACACCCGGCGTATAAGACGACCCCCGACTTTTGAGAAGATTTTCATGTGTTAAAAAGTCGTCTTATACGCCGGAAAATACGGTAATATTATGAGAAAGAACAAAAGGTAGCACAAACCGGGCAATTATTTCTGATGCAAGAACAGCAATCTTCAGAATATTAATAACTAATAACTAATTTAATTAATAACTAATTACATTAGCTAAAACTTTTACATAACTGCCCAGGCTCACAACCAAAAAAGAAAACATCTGTCTACAATAAACAATCAAACAAAAAAATCAAAAGACCTGACACCATAGCTAAACTTTCCCATGCAGCACAGAATTTCATTTTAACAATCTCAGCCTATCCCTGGTGAACCTATGGCACACTTGCCAGAGGTGGCACTCAGCACCCTCTCTGATGGCACATGAGCCGTTGCCCCAGTTCAGCTCTGCTGTGTATGCGTGTGCACCTCCTGCCGGCCAGCTGGTCTTTGGGGCTCTGCCACATATGCGGGGGGGGCATGCGGAGGGGCCGTGCACACATGTATGGGGCGGGGGGGGCGCATGCAGGGTGCCACACGCACATGTGCGGGAGGGCCGGGGCACATGTAGAGGGCCATGCATGCATTGTATTTTGGGGGTTTGGGAGTGTGTACATTCACACCTGCGTGCGCGCACTTTGGGCACTAAGTCTGGAAAAAGTTAGCCATTGGCCTATCCTATCCTACGGGGAAAAGCCAGGTTTTAAGCGCTTTCTGGAAGGTTAAAAGGGTGGGGGGTTAAAAGGTTAAAAACTCAAGGGGAAAAATGTTCCATAGGGCAGGGGCTACCACAGAAAAGGACTGCTTCCAAATCCCATAAGATGGCAAAATTTAAACGAAGGGATTAGGAACATGCTCACCTTTAACCTGTTGGATGGGCAGGTCTCTTTAGGGATAGGCAGTCCTGCATATAACCTGGTCCCTTGCCATATAGGGCTTTAAAGGTGCTTGAAATGCGGAAGGTAAAATTTCTGGCAAGGACATGGCATGCTAGATGTCACTGAAGGAGTGAGGAATGGCATTACAGCTGAAACTGGTAGTAGTAGGACTTTTAACAGCTTTTTAAATATTAAGAACCTTGGGAACAGCAAGTTTGATGGCATTCTCTGGCTAAGTTTCCTTCTATACTTTAAGTATGACTTTGAGGATTTTGCAGCTTTGGGAATAAATGGCAAAATGATTAGGCTAGATATAGATATTATTTCTTATAACCTTTAGTGGACTTTTGCTAATCAGAAGTGAATGATGTTTTAAGAATTTGTCTATAGATAAGTGATGACATATAGGATAAACTGTTGTACTTTAAGAGAAAATGATCAGTTATTCAAATTTATATTTATTGAGTCGAAGGAGGTTATTACATTTTTATACATGTAGTCCTCAACTTACAACAGTTTACTTAGTGACTGAAGTTATGACACTGAAAAAAGTAACTTATGACCATTTTTCAGACTTATGACTGTTGCAGTATCCTCATGGTCATGTGATTTACATTAGGATGCTTGACAACTGACTTACATTTATGACTATTGCAGGGTCCCTGGGTCATATGATCACTATTTGCAACCTTCTGAGAAGCAAAGTCAATGGGGAAACCAGATTCACTTAACAATCAGGTTACTATTTACTAATTTAACAACTGCACTGATTCACTTAACAAATGTGTCAAGAAAATCATAAAATGGGGAAAAACCCACCAAATTTCTCACTTAGCAACATAAATGTTGGGCTCAATTGTGGTTGTAAATTGAGGACTTATCTCTATTTCTTTTTTAAAAAAATATCCTTATTTTCTTTATTTTTTCTTTAATTATTGCTATAATCATATTTAAAATTAATTTCTGGACTATGCCATGCTAATATTTTCTATACTATACTACCTACCCACCTAATATAATCTATAAGAATATTTAAGAAGCAAAAATACATTTAATTATTATTATTATTTTTTTTTTTAAATTTGATTTATATGCCGCCCTTCTCCGAAGACTCAGGGCGGCTTACAATGTGCTCAGCAATAGCCTTCATCCTTTTGTATATTTATACAAAGTCAGCTTATTGCCCCCACAACTGGGTCCTCATTTCACCTACCTTAGAAAGGATGGAAGGCTGAGTCAACCTTGAGCCTTGGCGAGATTCGAACCCTGCAGTAATTGCAGGCAGCTGGTCTTAATAACCAGCTTAATAACAGGGTGCCTTAAACCCCTGTACCACCAAGGCTCTTATTATTACATTGTATGTTTTACTTATCTAGCCATTCAGATGTCAATCATTAAAACTATTAAAGCAAAAGGAAAGTACATTCTATATGCATCTATCATATATTAAAAGTAAATGAAATATGGAAATCATCATAATAAAACTGGAATTTGTTTTCTATCAAATTATTTTAAGTTTTCTATGAAATACTCACCTCTGGTTGAATAGCTTTAAATACAGGAATATCCATGAGTGTAATCTGGCCCTTAAATCAAAGTTATAAGAAAATTAAAATTATGTTCCCTATTTCACAACTCAGTTCATTTGATTATTTAATGCTAGAACAATTCCTAGCAAAATGATGTTTCCTTACATATATCAGTGATTACAATTACCATTCTAGGATAAGGAAGAAATGAGAGCAGTACTGAAAAAAAAATTCAGGAAAGCATTCCTTAATAGAAGCAGTTTAGATGCTGACAATTCAAAAAAGAAGGTATAACTTAATTTCACAATATCCATAGTGATCAACCAGAATTATTAATACTAGTTACTATTAGAATTACTGTACTAAGAATTCTAGTTGATTGGGAACACATTTTGTTGTGGATTGCATTCATTTCCATTCAATTGCTACCACCTGTTAAGACTATAAAGAAATCTAACATATTATAATCAGGAATGTTTGCTTGTAAATTAGAAACACAGAGAGGATTTTGTTCTTATCTTAGAAGTCTTGGCATCTTAATTACTACATCAAACCAACTCCCCATTAATATATTAATATATTTCAAAACAATATTTGTATTTTCACTTGGCATTTTCTTTTTCAATTTTACAGGATAGTCACTTTCTGTGTATCCGAAACTTCATGAGGAATTAGTTTTGCAGAATAATCCCTTTAAGAATGGACTTGTGATGGGCTTCACCCCAAGTAAATGAATCTGATCACAAACAGTTCCCTTTGGTAAATATTCTTTTATTTGTAGGTAACTACCATAGAAGCTCAAACTGAGCTCCTGTTTATGACACTTACCCTGTGTTCTGAATGCTTTAGACATTGCTTACTAAGAAATCACTATGGACTGCAGTATTCATAAATAAATGGAAGCAATTATGAATGTATTTACTATTTTGAAGTATATCTGATTTCAGCCACAAAATTCTAAGCTGAAGAAATTAAATTCTCACATGCATATAAGAGAGAATTCTCACAGTAATTTTCCTGCAATATTTTAAATCTTAAAAAAGGAAGCTTGATTTGTAGTTCAAAAAACAAACCCTAAAAGCCACAAATTATTTATTTTTTTTCCGCCAAGGTAAAAATATAACATTATTTAAATACAATGCTATAAATAATGCACAAGACCAATTGAAATGGTAGAGATTGAGAATTAGGAATATATTTTACTCAATTCTCAACACAGCAGAAACTATACAAAAATTGTTAGCATCCAGGCTAACATAAAAGAATTTCCCATTACATTCAGAATGCTCTTTGAATCTCAAAAATACTTTTGGAGAAGAATGGTAAATATTCTGCCTATGTAAATCTGGATACAAGTCATTTTCTTTTTTTAAAAAAAAGTGGGGTGTATATAGTAATGTTGGTATCCTTAAAGTAGTTAATAAAAATAGTTTTAGTTTTGATTTGAAAGTCTATATTAATTTTAATTCTACCTAATAGTCAATTGTGATAGAGGACAGCACTGATAAAGAGAGAAAATTATCTTCCCATATAAAGTATTACTAACAGTTTCTCTTAATGCAGTGTATAGGAGACTTCTGTATGATTCTTCATTCCTCTGATACAGAGTACCCCAAACCCTCTTTTAACTCTCTTGAAGAAACCAATATGTTACAATTTGCTAAAAGTAGGGCAAAAGGATTATTAAATTAGGAACATTAGTTAATTACTTACTGCATATTCCTCAGGTGTAACTTTCAGAACATCAAAAACTACTGCATCAAAACTTTTCTTCAATTCAGTAGAACCTTTGTCACTCAATGATTCTGAGCTGCTACTCTTCTGTCCAAGAAGAAATAAGTTATTTCAGTACAAAAATGTTTTTAAAGGAGTTCCTAAGTGGTTTTTAGGAGATTACTTGCATATTATTGTATCTATTCAGTGGCAAATTAAAAATTGCCTAGCAATTTGTTAACTTTTGTCCCCGAAAGAGATATTAAGAACCACTACACGTATAGACTAAAGTGTTAGGTAAAGATCAGAGACTTAGATTCAAGTTCATATTAAGCTAGATAAACTAACTTGATAGCTTTGGGTCAGTCACTATTCTATTTCACACCATTTTTGATATGAACATAACACTGGAAAAATAAATGATACCCAATTAAATCTTTGACCTCAGGCCAGCCATTTGAGATTGTCAAGGTTTGGTCCCAGTGCCTGGAAGTTGTGTAAATTTGGATGGGGAGGAACAGTTCCTGCTTAAAGAGCATGCAGAAGTCAGCTGTGGTCATGAAGGACTCCATACAATTCAATCTGTGCACTAAATCCAGGGATCCTTCAGATAGTCACTTATGCCCTGTTAAGTTATGGCTTGACTATGTGATGTATTATATAAGGGGGAAATCCTTGAAGACCATCTGGAAACTTCAACTAGTTCAGAATGTGGCAATGTTAGTGATGGGCATGTCTTGGTGTGCTCGTATAACAGCTGTTTCATGAGCTGCATTGGTTGCCAGTTTCTTTCAAGTTGTGATTCAAGAATTGGTCATCACCTATAAACTCCTACATGGTATAGAACCTAGTTACAGGTAATCCTCAAGAAACGACAGACCACTTAAATAGGGGTTCAAAGTTAGGCACCCAAAACTACACATGACCTGTTTCAAAGTTATGACAGCTGCAATCCCCCTACAGTCATTCATAATAAGCCACTTGCTGCAACATATCACCTCACTTCCCTCATCCCACCCTGAGGGGACTCACAGTGCTCGGGCCTGCTTCCTATGCCTCCTGGAAGCAACTGCCATTTTCAGAGCCCTGAGAATTCCTTGGTGGAAATGGCAGCTACTTTTAGAGTTTTCTGCACCAATCAACTGGCCATTGGGAGGCTGCAAAGCTCTCCTGCCTCTTGCTAGGCCTTGGGAAGCCAGCCCCTGAATAAAAAGCAGCAGATTTAGGATGAGCTTCCCCAAATATTTCTCTTACTTAAAACCCCCCCTCCCCAGAAAGCCATTTTTTTCAATAAACAAAACAAAACAAAAGAAGCTGGGAGGGACAGATTTGTTGATCTCCCCTCCCTATTTAGGTGCTAAAAATAAAAACTCTGCCTCTGCTTTCCAATCTCTAACCCTTTAAAAAAATTACCTGGACTCCAACTGAAGAGTAGAGGAACAAAGCAAGCAAGGAAAGAAAATTTTTCTGCAGCTTTTTCTCTTGAACTGGAGAAAAAAAATCATCTCCAAAAGTAAGCTAACTAGTGCAACAAAATAGAAAATACTGGGTCTTTGCAAACTTTAGCTATCTGTCTAACTGCCTCTAGAGGCAATCTACAGTCTAGCCTTTAAGTCCTCCCAGGATCTCCCCCATCCCTGAGCTCCATTGAACAATCTGTGCATTCATTTTACAAATGCACCGGAGAGAGCAGGGATGGCTGGTAGTTACTTGAGGCAGTTCATTTAATGCTGTCCCAACTTCCAACCCCAATGGGCAGACTGCATTACAGTTGTAACTTGAGGACTACCTATACTTGAGGAACTGCCCATTACCCATAATATTGCTCGGCTGATTTGATCTTGTAGGATTGATATGTTCTGGATTTGTTTGAATTATCTATTGGGACTTTGGAAGTGCATCATCTCTATAGAAGCACCTGTATTATTCTAGAATAATGTTCCCACCAAAGTTTGGATGGCCCCTACTCTGCTGTTGTTTAGAAGAGATGTGAAGACCTGGCTCTTCACCCAGGCCTTAGGCAAAGTAGAGAGAGACTTCTTGCTTTATTCTATCTGGTTTGTCATTCTTGCCATCTTTTATCTTTTATTGGTATTATAATTTCTGTGAGCCTCCAAGAGTAATTAAAAGTTGGGCAGCATATAAATTTAATAAATTGTTAAAGAAATGCTATAGATGCCGTCTTGAAGGTAGAACTGAATTCTACTGAATGTACAGAAATGTAAAATGCAATACTAAAAACCAAATCAGTGGAATTAAACTAGTAAAAACCTTTTGAAATCTCTAATTCTTTTATCAAGCTAATCAAAACATATTATACAAGTCTTATAAAACAGCAGTCCCAACTTTTCTGGCTTTGCGGACCGGCGGGGTGGTGGTGGGGAAAGGGGATAGTTCTGCATAAGTGGTGGGTGAGCATGTGTGTGCAGCTCCATCCATTTGTGCGAGTGGCAGGCACGCATGCCAAATGGAGCTGTGTGTTCTTGCTTGGATGTTCACCCAGGCCATGGCCTGGTAGTAAGCTGCAGCCTGGAGGCTGGGGATCCTTGTTATAAAAGAGCCATGCTCTTCTCTCCTCTCTTTCCCTTCACATAAATTGCAAATTCAACTTGCACAAAGAATCAAATCAATAACAACACTCCTTTTTGGTAAAAACCATTAACATTAACCCTACTTCAGGTGGGGGTACGGGAAGATCCCTTAAAGGGTCGAGCTGAGGATTTTGTACAATTCCTGCATGATAAAGTCACTCAGATTCGGGAAGGCCTGGACTCCGATTGGGTAGATCCAGGGGAGGAGACGGGGGCAGGTCTTGAGAGCGTTATCTGGGAAGAGTTTGACTCTGTGGCTCCTGAGGACGTGGACAGGATTCTGGGCAAGCTTAACGCTGCCACATGTTTATTGGACCTGTGTCCCTCCTGGTTGGTACTGGCCTCCCGGGAGGTTACACGAGGCTGGCTCCAGGGGATTATAAATGCTTCTCTGAGTGAGGGTGTCTTTCCCGCCGCCTTGAAAGAGGTGGTTGTGAAGCCCCTCCTCAAGAAGCCTTCCCTGGACCCGGCTATATTATCAAATTATCGTCCAGTCTCCAATCTTCGCTTTGTTGCGAAGGTTGTTGAGAGTGTGGTGGCGCGACAACTACCCCGATACCTGGATGAAGTTGTCTATCTGGATTCGTTCCAGTTGGGCTTCAGGTCACGATACAGCACGGAAACGGCATTGGTCGCATTGGTGGATGATCTCTGGAGGGCTCGGGACAGAGGTTGCTCCTCTATCCTGGTCCTATTAGATCTCTCAGCGGCTTTTGATACCATCGACCATGGTATCTTACTGCACCGGCTGGAGGGGTTAGGAATAGGGGGCACCGTGCTTCGGTGGTTCTCCTCCTTCCTCTCTGACCGTTCGCAGTTTGTGTTGGCAGGGGGGCAGAGGTCGACCTCGAGGCACCTTATTTGTGGGGTGCTGCAAGGGTCAGTCTTCTCACCCCTTCTGTTCAACATTTATGTAAAACCGCTAGGCGAGATCATCCGTGGTTTTGGGGTGAGTGTTCATCAGTATGCTGATGACACACAGCTATACATCTCCACCCCAGACCACCCCAATGATGCCCTTGCTGTGATGTCCCGTTGCCTGGAGACCGAGCGGATCTGGATGGGGAGAAACAAGCTCAGACTCAACCCCTCCAAGACCGAATGGCTGTGGCTTCCGGCGTCCCGGTATAGTCAGCTGGTACCATCACTGACAATAGGGGATGAGATCTTGCTCCCCACAGAGAGGGCCCGCAACTTGGGTGTCCTCCTGGATTCACGGTTATCTTTAGAAGATCATTTGACGGCCGTGGCCAGGGATGCCTTTTATCAGGTTCGCCTGATCCGCCAGTTGCGTCCCTTTCTGGATCAGGACGCCTTGCGCACGGTCACTCATGCCCTAGTTACCTCCTGTATGGACTACTGTAATGCTCTCTACATGGGGCTCCCCTTGAAAAGCACCCGGAGGCTCCAATTCGTCCACAACGTAGCCGCGCGGGTGATTATGGGCGCACCTCGTTACGCCCATGTAACACCTCTCCTATGCGAGCTGCACTGGCTCCCGGTGGTCTTCCGGGTGCGATTTAAGGTGTTAGTTATCACCTTTAAAGCGCTCCATGGCTTAGGGCCTGGGTACCTACGAGATCGTCTTTTGCCACCAATAGCCTCCCACTGACCAGTTCGTTCTCACAGGGAGGGACTACTCAGGGTACCGTCAGTGAAATTATGTCAACTGGCGACTCCCAGGGGGAGGGCCTTCTCTGTGGGGGCTCCAACCCTTTGGAATGAACTGCCCCCGGAGATACAGAATATCCCTGATCTCCGTGCTTTCCGCCGTGCCCTCAAGACCCTGATGTTCCAACAGGCGGGGCTAAACATACGAACATGTGAATGATTTTTTAAATGTTATCTAATTCTGGGTTTTATTTAATTGACCAAACTAAGTAATAATTTTAATTAGCAATTTTATGATGTTTGTGTGTCTATATTTTTCTTGACTGTACACCGCCTTGAGTCCTACGGGAGAAAGGCGGTATAGAAATATAACAAATAAATAAATAAATAAATAAATAAATAAATAAACAAACAAACAAACATGCAGACATATTATTGATACAATCACTGTCTCTTGATTGTTGAGATAGTGACTATTGTGTCACATTTTTACTATTTTTGATTATCAATGGGCAAATTACTCACCTAAATTGTCAAATGCTATCTGATAACTTCTAGTAGGTAACTGAATATTTCAAAATAAAATAATGTTTCAAATGGAATCAAACAATAGTTTCAGTTATGTAATTTTCATTTTATTATATACATCCCCCCAAATCTAATCAGTGAAATAACAAGAGGTACAGTCAGAAGACATGGCTCTCTTAGTTGCAAAGAACAGTACTGTATAATCATTTTAAAAACAAAACAAAGATGTCCATATAGGTAATCCTTGGTTAACAACTGGTTGCCTGGCAACTATTTCAGGTTACAATGGACCTGCCAAAACATACTTATGATCTGGTTCTGGAGTTCTGGTCGCTGTACTTCTCCTATGGTCGCATGAATGAATTTTTGGCGCTTGGCAAAACCAGTTCACGTTTATGGCTGTTTGTAGCGCCTCATGTCATTTGTCCATGATTTGGGGCATTTTTTGCCACTTTATAGTGTTTATTTCCAGTTACTGACAAAAATGCTCATTGGATAAAATGGATTTAACAACTACAGATTTCACTTAATGACCACTGCAAAAAAGCTATAAAACTGGGCATAGTCACATGGTTTAATTTTTGAACCACTGTCAAAATTTACAACCATAATTTTAGTTTCAATTACGGCCATATTCAAGGATTACCTGGATTGTTCTTTGCTTACATATTTTATACTGTAAATATGCCTTATAGTTTTCTAGCATATGGGAATTCTCTACATACCATAATATTTAAATTCCCCCCCTTCTGTACTGCATTATATATGATTATTAAGGACTTATTCTGTTATTGTTTAAGTTGACTGCATAAGACATTATTTCTTCCTTACCTCTGAAGCAGTAGCTACAATATTAATATTACTGGTCTGTCCGTTCATTAGGGCCATACTGTTTGCACCATTGGCCTTCTGCCCTACATTTGCAGAAGTGGCTTTATTCGTTGACGTTCACCCAAGTTATCATTCCTTAAAAGAGAAAAGTAATGTTAAGGATGCATATGCCTCATAATACAGCTCAACATACTTTTGCTAATAGCAAAACTATCAAAAAAATCTAATTTAATGCAAAATACAATGGAATAAAAATTTTACATTGTATCATTATATCAACTATAATTCATTTAAATCCTTGGGAACTTTAATCAGAACAAACAGCAGCAAATTCAAACTAATGGTACATTACTTTAATGACCATCTGAGTCCAGTAAACAAGAAAAATATTACATATCTAGTTGGTGCTGTTATTACAAATGCTAATATATTTTATTTATCTACATTTGATGTTTATACTGTTTAAGAGACTTAAATATCTACAGCATTAGTGCTTCTGAGTATTTAATTAATTTATTTTAAAATAGTTCTTCAGCACTATATTACTCAAACATATTCTTTGTCTTGTCTTGAGCATTTTCTCCATCTTTTCTACAGTGGAATTTCTATAGTGGCTATCAAGGAGGACAAATACGGAAAATGCTTCTCTGTACTACAAAGTTTATTAGCATTTTTCATATTGGACACAGTAGATTTGATCAGGTTAAAACTCATTTTAGAGCTGAGGATTCACAGAAGAATGTGAATGGAGAATGGAGAATGTAGTATGTCCAACTGTTTCTAGTATTAGATAGATCTAGTTTCTTTCCATTTTGGATAAGTGGGCTGGATAAGATATTGATGGATATCTTGACTCTACAGGAGCAGTACTAGGCATTGGAGATATGGAAGTAAATAGAAGACAGGACATGATAGGAGAACTGTACAATATGAGAGTAAATGCAGTGGTCCTTAAAAGTTTGTAAACTGAATTTTCAATATTTCTACACTCAGGTAGTCATCAACTTACAACCATAATGGAACCTACCAATCATAGTCATAAGTCGTGACAGTCAAAAGTTGGGTCACTCATGTAACCTGATTTTTTGCAGTGGTCATTAAATGAATGCCATGGTTATTAAGTGAATCAAAGGTCTACAGTAGATAGGTTTTGCTGAAAGCCAGAATTAATGCTGCTTTTTGGAAAAAAACTGTTGTAAAACACTGCCATGTAACTGCAGGACTCTACTAACTGCTGAAAATGCAGGCCAGGGGAGGGAGCTGACAGAACTTTGGGACTAAGCCTTAAGTACCCCTAGAGAGGTCTGCGGTAATTTGAACAGTCATTAAGCAACCAGTCATAAGTCAGGGACTACCTGTAAATATGACTGAAAAATGTGATTTGTTCTTTACACAAGACTTAAAATTAGATAAAGAGAATCTATTTAAACAAATAAAAAAAACTTATTCATTTATTTATTGACAAAAATGAACCAAACCACATACTTAAAACAATATAATATAATGAGAAACTTACAATTTAAAACAACTTAATATAAACAGAAATTTAAAATTCAATAAATGTTGGAGCAGAAAAAACTTTGTGCCAAAGCAATGGCCTAAGCAATGAAACTCATTAAAAAAGTTTGGGAGGTGCAGGATGGACATTTGCCATTTTTTTCCTAGCAGTTTTTCCGTTATACAGTAGCTGCAAGGGGAAGACAACTACGTGTAATCAGAAGTGCTAGCTTCCAGATTTATGAAATTTAAAGACTATTAAGGATATAAAGGAATGAAAGTTAAGGATCTGTTTTGCCCTCTCTTGATTTTACAGTATTGTACAGGTAGTCCTTGACTTACAACCATTTGTTTAGTGATCATTCAAAGATACAACAGCACTAAAACAGTGATTTATGACCAATTCTCACACTTTTAATCATTGCATCATCTCCATGGTCACATGATCAAAATTTGGGTGTTTGGCAACCGGCATATAGTTACGACGTTTGCAGCATCCAGGTCAGAGGTAGGTTTCAGCAGGTTCTGACCAGTTCTGGAGAACCGGTAGCGGAAATTTTGAATAGTTGGAGAACTGGTAGTAAAAATTCTGACTGGCCCCACCCTCATCTATTCTCTGCCTCCCAAGTCCCAGCTGATCGGGAGAAAATGGGGATTTTGCAGTATCCTTCCCCTGGTGTGGGATGGGAATGGAGATTTTACAGTTTGTTCCCCTGCCACACCCACCAAGCCACACCCACCAAGCCATGCTACGCCCACCAAGCCATACCCACAGAACTGGTAGTAAAAAATTTGAAACCCACCACTGATCCAGGTGTCATGTGATCAACATTTGCAGCCTTCCCAGTTGGTTTCTGACTAGTTAAGAGTTAAAGTTAAAGGGGGGAAACAATTTGCTTAACAACCACATGATTCACTTAACTGCAGTGATTCGCTTAACAATCTTGGCATGATTCACTTAACAACTGCTTTATTTAGCAGTGGATATGTTGGGCTCAATTGTGGTCATAAGTCGAGGACTATGTGTATTGTTATCAACTTTCAAATATGTTTTTACATATATGTATATTGCACACTAATCTCTATTCTGAAGGAAGAATAATTCCAAAATATTCAACATAAATATACTATTAAATTAATAGCAAGTAATTCTTTAAGACTGGGAAAGTCTGATTATATGCAAAGTTCAAAATAAAAATATCTCCCATTAATGATGTATACTGCATCTTGAACCCTTGACAATTCAGGGAGCTTAATTTAGCAGATTTTTCTTAAGTTTTAAAAAAAATCTGTAATGTTTGATACAGGGGAGGAAGCTATGATTCCAACGCCTCCAAAGGCGTTGAAAGTTACAAGGTATGTGTTTGGTGAAAGAATGACGCTAGTGAGGATAAGATAAAAATTTATTTTTGCTTTCTGAGACATAGTTCTAAGGCATAAAATAGTTTTTCAATTGTTTATTGCAAAAAGACAAAAGAAATTGGCATGAACATTGACAACTTGTTAACAATGTAGTCTGAGCATTATGGGTAGCCCATCCTTGCATCTTGAAATGTTGCGATAAACATGAAAGAAACAAACATGAAGCTGCTTTTAATAAGGGAAAGAATATGGAGCACATCTAAATAATATGTCTGGATGTAAATCCTATAATCAAGCTCTCTGGTTCAAGAATAAAAGAATTTAATCAATCAGCACTAATAATAGAAGATTAAATTAATATACAAAATGTTAGTTATACAGATAATCCTTGGTTAACTACAGTAACTGGGACTGGTTTTCCCATTACTGAGCTATGCTTGTAAAGTGTATAAGGCATACAGTTGTAAATCAGCCCAAAAGAAGGTGGCACAAAAGGCCCCAACTGGGCATGTAAGGGCCGGGTGGTAGGGGCAGCTAGCATCAGCAGGCAGCCAAAAGGGGAGATATTAGGGAAAGATGGGCAGATGGTGGGATTCAACAAGAGGCACTCCTTTATTTTACCGAGACTTGGGACTGGGAGATACCAAGCTAGGATTTACTTGAATTGAATTCTTACCTAATGCCTAGTAGGATTTGGTTAATGACAGTAATGGGGACTGCTGAGATTACCATCACTAAGTGATGGGGAATAAGAATCTGTTCATAAAGCCTTAAAATAAAATAGAATTAGTTCATCTAGTAGTGTTTCCTATCTGGTTAATCTGGGAGGGCTGACGTCAGTATTGCAAGTCTGAAAGTACAAACTTCCTGCAGGTGCTTTTAATTCCTTGATCCACTAAGTCAGGTTACCTACCTGAAACAGAAATCAAACGGAAATGGCCACCACCCCCCGGGGCCCTCTGGAGGCCGGAAACAGCCTGTTTCCTAACTTCCAGTGGGCCTGGAAGGCCAGAAAATCAGGTGGCTGGCACCAGAGCTGAACTAGGGTAACACTTGTATGCCCACCGATATGGCTCCACGTGCCACCTGTGGCACGTGTGCCATAGGTTTGCCATCACGGCACTAGACCAAACTGGCCCTCCATTAAGATTATTTGGGACCACAAACATTGAAATTTATCCAACAAAATGGGTGGAATTTGTCCAAATAGAAAATAGTAGAATTCTACCTATTGGTCAAATTCTTAACTTGACCTTTTTTGGCTAAACTCAAGCCATAAAATCACATTGGATACAACCCTTGGGCATATACAGTGCTCTGATAAATTTACTTTGCATCACTTCCATTGACCTATAGGTAGGGACCTAACCAAGTATCATAAAGTAACTGAGCTGGAGATTTAGCTGTGAATACTTTGAAAATTGCAGTGATATATTCTCCACCTTTAACATGAAAAGAAAAACTATTTGAGCTTTTACCAAAGAATCACTCCCTGACCTCATTACACCTAGATGATCAACATGGATAGGCCCATATTAAAACCATATTCATTAGATCACCAAGCTTTGATCTAAGATGGTTAGATCAAACCATCAAGCAAAGAATCTGTTCTTGCCTCATTCATTTTTTGGGTATAACAGCGGAATGTAATTAATTCGTAACACATAATTCAGGGACTAAATATAGAAGATTCACAAAACATCAATGTTTGATACTGTACATCAAGTTGCTCCTCTTCATTCTACTTTACTTTAAATATCCTGCTTTGTACTTTAGTTTTATAAATGTTTTACCATAACAATCTATTTTTTATTCTAAGATGTGAGAAAAGTATGACCATATTTACTTAGTTAAAGGAGAATGACTTGGCTTAAAAAATGCATCTCAAATGCATTTTTAAAAAGATTGAGCTAAATAACCTTGCTGTATTGGAGGTATCAAACTTTGGAGAAAAAAGGCATGTGCTTAAGTATTCCTAAAAGAAAGATGTAAAAGTTTGTTTCTGGCATTCATATAAATTGTGACAAGGAAAAAATGTACTGCAAATACTAAGTCTGATCAATATTGCATATTGATACTTTAAATTTAAGTTCTGTGTAAAAGTCCTGGACCCTTAAAGGCTTCTAAAAGTGCATTAATCCATTGTAATTCTGCTTTTCATATTTACATTATAATACATAAAGAAGAAAATCTATTAAGCCCTTTTCAGTTAAGATTCTGTCAGTGTATGAGAGTTCATGAATTGGAATCGACATGGTAACAGGTCAGCCAATGGGGTCTGTTTGGTGATCCAGATGGCTCGGAGCCCGGGTGTGGCTTAGCTTGACTGATTTGTATATAAGAGTTGCTTTGTCCTTGAATATAGCCTCTGTATTATATAGCTTCTGTGATTATATTGATTCTGTACTTCTGGGTTCTGAGTTCTGGTTCTGGCTTTTACTGCATGGGTATTGTATACATGCATCATGCTTTATATTACTGTATATAAAGAAGTTTCTTTTATACATGAATCCTGCTGAATTGCTTGTGTGCTGGTTGGATTGCTGCAAACACTAACAGATTCTTCTTTGTTATTTTCATCTCTCCAGAAATGTTGATCAGTCCTTTGAATTTAACTACTTGAATGCCAAAACAAGACTGCTCTCCAAAGGCTTTTTGGTATTTTTAAAAGGATTTCACTTAGAGCTTCTATCTATAGGATACTGGGCAAGTTCTATAACTTCAATTGAGTTCTTGTTTTATGCTATAATTTTATCTCAGTTATTTTGCAATTACAAGTTTTTATTAAAATGTTTTGCACTCATGCTTTGAAATGTCATTTGGTTATTAATTTTGAAGATACCAACTGTGCTTTCAAGAGTAGAAAACAAATTTCAGTATTAAAAAAACACTAAATCTAGTGTGAGGTGATGTAGAGCTAATTTTGAGAATGCAAAAGAATGAGTGGGACTTTGTGAAAAGAATCCTGAGAAGAGTGTGAGGATAAACTAATATAACCCTGTGGACTGGCAATATGGAAAACCATTGTAGTCTAAGGATTATAGAGATATGTTTTGTTTTCTCCTTCATATTAAGAAAATTCTAGAAATTTAGATCTCATTCTCAGCTAATCTGTTTGCTTTTCTCTCTTGCTTGCTGAATAAAGAGAAAGGGGGAGGGGGGAATCTTCACACAGCTGCAAAGCTTTCCTTATCTGGAAAGTTCTCAGATTTTTGTTCCCATCCCAGATCAGTCAAGGTCAGATCCTGTAGCCTTGTGACCACAGAAGGAGAGCCTTCTGGAGTCTTTTTAATATAAACCCTGAAATTGCTTTCTGCATAGGCTTGAGTGTTCATTGTTGTGTACGAGGGCCTTTGGAATGTCTCTGCTACTGTCAAAAGAGGGCTCCAAGCAGCTGAAGGGAGAGCA
Organism: Arizona elegans; assembly: GCA_022577455.1. NCBI lineage: Eukaryota > Metazoa > Chordata > Lepidosauria > Squamata > Colubridae > Arizona > Arizona elegans. Next base: position 101,704,788 of record JAKOOJ010000002.1, on the reverse strand, counting down.
TCCTGTTTGAAGTGTTATGCTTTTATATTTCTGATAATATCTAGCTGCTAAAGTTATTAATAAAGTTTAAAATCTCCTTACTTTTGTTCATTATCTCTGGATCCTCAAAGCACCAATTGTCTGGCCACTTCCTAACACTTGGCAAAACACCCTACTTCGATTTTGGTTAGATTCTGTTACCTCTGCTGTGTCTGTATCTTGATCTTGATTACCTCAAATGGCTAACATTTTCTAATAAACACTATACCCTTTATATACTCATTCTTCAGGTAAATAGTATCCAACTTTCATCACCATTTAATGTCAAGTATTCAGTGGGAACTGTCTATTTCATAGTGTAACCTCTCTCACACTTACATGGTGATTTGCAACCAGGAAATTCAAGTAACAAGTTTAAACATATGCACCCAGAGCTAAATTTTAAAAAGTATTGTTAGACAACAATAATGTACTATTAAAAGACATAAATCGAAAGGAGATCGTATCATCAATAATATGTACTGCTGTACAGGTGGCCCTTTGCTAACAGCTTCTTCAGGGACTGTTCTAACTAACGACAGCATTGAATGAGTGATACTTGTGACCATTCTGCAAAAGTTCCAGCTATTGCAGCAAACTTGCAGTCATATAATTGTGATCTGGCACTTGGGCAACTGATAGTGGCAGTATCCTGCAATCACTGATTGAGATTTGTGACCTTCTCTGCAGGTTTCCCACAAACAAAGTCAATGGGGAACTGGCAGGAAGTCAGAAGTCCCAGTAATGTAAGGTCCTCACTTAGTGACCAATGGTAATTTGCTTAACAATGGTAAACTGCTATTGGAACTGCTGTGGTTAAGCAGCATGGTCACATGTCATCACATTTTACACCTGTATTGCTTAGCCACAGAAATTCTGATTCATATTACCATATTATGCGAGGACGAAAACAATTTAGATATACTCAATATATAAATGTATTTCATGGAAGTTTTGTTTTTTTAAAAAAACTAGATTTGGACTCTTTTCTATTTGAAGCTTATAATGTATAATAGTAGAGTTGGGATAAAGTGGGAAACCTCTGTACTCAGAAGCCTACAGACAACTATTGCAGTGGCCATAATGTAAATTCATATATTTTAATAAAACTGGTTAGATACAACCAGACTCCTATTTTTTTTTACCACTGTAGACTAATCTAGTTCTCCCTCTTACATAATTCAATATATTTTATTTCTTATGGCCAGAATTCTGAATTTTAAATAAGAGTACAAAACAAAACAAAAAAATCACTCCCCAAGTTACCTAGGACCTTAAAGATCAAATAAGAAAATGCTACAGAAATGCTAATATAAAGCTAGTGAGAAACATTTGCTATTCAGTCATGGTTTGTACATAGCATTACATTTCAAAACGATTCTGAGCAATTTAAAGTATAATCGATAAGAATGAAAGTGGTACAGAACACTAAAAATCATTTTTTCTCTATGAGAAAAAGATGCCTATAAATGCATATAGAAAAAATGTTACAAAAATGAGAAGAGAAAAAAATACTGCATATGTATTTAAAGTAAAATATAGCTTCTATGAATGTAGCCAAAGAATGCAAGAAATAATTAAACTTCAAAGAGAAAGAAGAAATGTGATTTTGATGAAAAGTTAAAAAAAATGGTAATGAGTTACTAAGTAAGGAGCCTATAATAGAATGAAACAGATGTGATGAAAAGATCTGGAATGAAAGTGAATCGATGGAATGCTGGAAGAAATTTTGGAGCTTTCTATTATATCAATTGTTAATGTGTTTAATACTAGTTTCAAAGAAAAAAAATGAAAAGTCCTAAATGCTGTGAAAATGTTTGTTAAATTATCAAAGACCAAAGAGCAGCAAAACTACAATGTAAACCAAGAAAAATTAACACATTAGGAAAATGGAATTGACAAACAATAAACACTGGTAGCATTATACATAGTAAAAATGTTAAAAATGGAAAAGTGGCGAATATAGATAGTAAAATTGGAGATATGCTAATACATGAACATGATTTGTTCAGGGAGTAGCTGGGCGATGGTTTAATATGTGCATGAAGACTGCAATTCTTTTTGAAATCTGAAGAATGTTACTTTTCTCCTACACTAAGGGAAAGTTAGTAAAAGTGAAAGCAAAAAAACCCCAACCTATAGGGGAATTAAAATGTGCCTGAAAAATATTTAGCAGAAATTTGAAAGAGAATAGAAAATAATGAGCAAAAATTGGGAAGAACATAATTAGTATGTTTTATCCAAGATAGGATGCTTTCCAAACAAATAGTTTAGAATTTTTATAATCCCTTATTGCTGACTCGTTTGGGTTGAATTTACAAAAAGTACAATTAAAATGTCTAGAAAAGTCAGGTGTTATTTATCCACTAAGTACAACTGTTCAATGAAGGAATACAAAGAAAAAAACTGATAATCCACGTTCTAGTGAAGAGGAGCTCACCATTATTTTGCATTAATATAAATGTGAAATTCTTGGTGCTCTCCAAGTTTGGTTGCTTGCTTATAGATGTTTTCATTATCCACTGTAAGCATTATACATAATCTATGTAAGCAAAGAATCAAGCTTAGAGAGTATAAAGAACTTTATAGGCCAATCATGGAGTGGAATCAGGGTGGATAAAAATCAATGATTTTTTTAAAAAAAAAATAAAAAAATCAGATTTTTTTATTTAAAACGGATTTTTTTATTTAAATTGGATTTTTTTGATTTAAATAGCATTTTTTTAAATAAAATGCTTTTTGAGGAAAATATATTACCATCCAAAGGTTATTCCATCATGAAATAAAGATTAGTTTTTTAATTATGTAGAATAAGGCTGTATGTGTTTAATTTTTTTGGTAAATAAATTCCATTAATCCATTCACAAGGTCATGCTCTTCCAGAGGTTTTTGTAAGATTATTGGGCAGTTTCTCTGCCTACAAGATATTATCACAGATGCTTGGTTTACTTTTGCAGTTCTCAAAACTGAATTTGACTCAGCAGAGATCACATGCCTCTTCTTCACAGCAAAAATGTTATAACATGAACAGAGTTGAGAAAAAGACCTTAATCCTATTGTTCTACAAACCTATGAATACAGAATCAACCCCTTCAGTGCTAAGTTTCAAGAAGTTCAGTGAATAGAATAGAAACAATATTTTTCTGATTGTTTGGAGTGGAATAGATCTGCACAAGAAGAAAGTGAAACTAAGCGTGAGGAGGAAGGGGCAAGCTGACAAGCAGTACAAAATGAAAGTGAAACTTTCTGAGCACAATACTGCACAGCCACAGACAGACAAGTCTTTGGATCTTTTTGTGTGCATGACCTGAGGATTATCACATTCTTTCCTTGGAGGAAAAAACCTATAATGGCAGCAGGCCGTAAAAGAGACCCAGTTTGGCAATATTTTAATGAAGTTCCTTTACCTATCGGTAAGTCAGGCATGTGTGCAAACTGCAAACACTGCAACAAAGAAATACAAGGCCTGGTGGCCCGAATGAGGCAACATCATGAGAAGTGCTGTGATAAAGATGACCAAAGAAACACATTTGAACAGGCAGGATCTTCAAGTTAGTAAACATTTTTATTGAATCATATTTCTAAAGACTGCCTTGAACTGTCATGTTTGAGCAAAATTATATTTCTTATTATTACTGCATGTTACTGTCATTTGGTACAGTTATGAAGAAAAGCAAATATTTCTTTTGGGGCAGTGCTGTGTACAATAAGCAGAAATTGTATAAACAATAAAATAACAGCATTGACTTTTTTGTTTAGGGGAATTCATGGATTCTGGAAACTATCCACCTTCAAGATCACCATCCTCCTTTTCTACAGTTTCAGAGTTATCCATCCAGGATAGTGCTTCATTAGCATCATCATCATCAGACACCCACAGCCACATATCACTATCACCTAAAAGAAAGAAAAAACCCTTCCCTCCTGGAACTACCATAGATAAATTTGTGATAAAAACTAGCAGATTAGAAAAAGAGTTAATTGATGAAAAAATTGTCCAGTTTGTTTATACAACGAACTCTTCTTTCCGTCTGATTGAGAACCCACATTTCATTAATATGGTTCAGTCACTGAGACCAGGATACAGTCCACCCAGCAGAGCAGATGTTGCAGGGAAACTGCTGGATAAAGTGTATGACAGAGAAATGGAGCAATGTGCAACAGCTCTGGAGGGTAGAATTGTTAACCTAAGTATTGATGGGTGGAGTAATGTCCACAATGATCCTATTGTATGTGCTTGTATAACAACAGAAGAAGGGAAAGTCTTCCTTGCACAAACAATTGATACGTCAGGAAATGCTCACACAGCAGAATACTTACAAGAAGTGGCAGTAAAAGCTATAACAACATGTGAACAAAAATTCAAATGTCTAGTATGCAGTTTGGTCACAGACAATGCTACAAATGTATCCAAGATGAGAAGAAATTTAGAAGAGCAGGAAGGGAATACAAAGCTAATAACATATGGTTGCAGTGCTCATTCGCTGCACCTCTTAGCCAAAGACTTAAGTGTTCCAGAAATAAAGACTAATGTTGTTGAAATTGCTAAATACTTCCGTAACAATCATTTTGCTGCAGCAGCTCTGAAAAGGATGGGTGGAACACCAAGCTAACGCTCCCACAAGATGTTAGATGGAACTCTGTGGTGGACTGTTTTGAGCAGTATATCAAGAACTGGCCTATTCTGATGACAGTTTGTGAAGAAAATCGAGATCAAATAGATGGCACTGTCACAGCCAAAATTCTCAACATTGGGCTTAAGAGAAATGTTGAACATATGCTGAGCATCCTGAAACCCATCTCTGAAGCTTTAAATAAAATACAGAAAAATAGCTCTTTTATTGCTGATGCTATTGAAATTTGGAAGGAACTGAGTGAACACTTAAAAACAGAACTACACATGGACAGAATTAAATTACAAGCATTAAAAAAACGAATAGGACAAGTACTGTCTCCAGCTCATTTTTTGGCAAATATTGTCAATATCCAGTATCAGGGTCAAAACTTAAGTGCTGAGGAAGAGGAGTTAGCTATGACATGGGTATCCAGCAATCATCCATCTGTAATGCCAACTATAATAAACTTCAAAGCTAAGGGGGAACCATTCAAGAAATATATGTTTGCTGAAGATATTTTAAAGAAAGTCACACCAGTGAACTGGTGGAAGTCACTTAAGCACTTGGATTTAGAGACTGTTCAAGTAATGATTTAACTTTTAACAGCAGTAGCTTCTTCTACAGGCATTGAAAGAATATTCTCTTCCTTTGGACTCATTCATTCTAAATTGAGAAATCGTTTGGGACCTGATAAAGCAGGAAAGCTTGTTTTTCTTTTCCAGATTATGAACAAAGAAGAAGATGAAGATGACGAGTGAGCTACAAAGGACAGTATTTAAATTTTTCATGTGTAGGCTGGGCTGACAGTCTAAGTTTCTTAAAATATATATATTTTGTTTAGCCAAATTAGTTAACAAACATGGATGTTTGTTTAAGCAAATAACATATGCTGTAATGTTATTGTTTCAGTTGAATAAATCTATTTAAATTGTTATTATTAAAGTAATGATTATTTTTCTCCTGCCTAAGTACAACAGAAAAGTTGTCCAAATATGAATGATTAACCTATTAAACTGGGTATAAAAAAACTAATATGAAAAGTTGTTATTCTAAAAATCTTCATCTACTTGCATATTAAAGTTATACCAGCAAGAATTAGTCTTTATGTAGAAAACTATGATTTAAATCAAGCCTTACTGACTAGTGATTTAAATCGTGATTTAAATCAGTTTGATTTAAATCAAATCCACCCTGAGTGGAATGAATATAAAATGGCACTGGTATATAAATTGCTTCTTTAAGGCTGGAGTATTCTTTTTCCCTTTGATGATAAAATGCTGATATTTTATTGAAAGAGAATATTTTGTGAACAAATAGCATTACATCCGTTCAGGGCAACTGACATCAAGTATCAATAAAGGAGAATATTTGTATCTCAGGGTTGAAATAGGGGTCCTTGGTGCTCTCTGACCTCTAACATCAAATATATCAAAATGTTCCTTCCCAAATCCTATTGCAGGAGATGACCAGGCTGAGCCTGAGGGAGGGGGTCAAAAGCTTCGTAAGTAACAAGTACCTGCGCCCCTGCCAGAAATCTAAGTCCACCTACCTTGAATAGTTTTTTTATCTCCTGCTCATTTCCCTTGACCATTAGTTGGTCAGATTTTTGTAGAGAGCTTAAGCTTGCAATAAATCTTTATACTCATTTGAACTGCATGAATTTCCTGATTTCACTGGCGTTTGACACCTATCTGATTTATTCACCAAATTGCAGGAATTAACAGAATCACTTTACCACCTTCAAGGAAAATTCTGGCAAATTACAACAGATTAATTTTTCTTAGAGTTCCTTCCTGCATAGTAGAATAAAATAAGATCAGGGGAATGTTTAAATTTTTCTAATGTTTAATTTCTCATATTTATTATTTTTCTAAATAATTCAAGACAGCAAATATATCTAATACTTTTTGCTCCTATTTTCCCCACAACAACCCTCTATACAAATTACTACATACAGTGCCCTGGAATTATACCTAGTAAAAAGCAACTCAAAAATTATACTAAAGGATTCTCTGGAAGTCTACCTCTTCCAACTGCTAAGGTATCAGTGAATTATAACTGACTATAAAATATCAGCAACTACCCACATGTACAATACATGATGTCTTTGGAGTGGGAGAACGCTTGGCTCTCATTTAAAAGGCAAAAGAAGCACTTAGAAATACTGGCAGCTTCCATGACCTTGGACTTTGGTTAAAAATATTTTTTAAAAAACTAACCATGATTTCATCTAAACATTTTAATAACCTTAACCTCTAGGTAGCACGATAAATACTTCACAATACTGGTATGAATAAACCCCAATAGTTACTCTATAATTGAGTTCTCAGAGATTCTAGGCCAAGGTTAAGTCTCCAGATATATGCAGCCTGCTATACCTCTGTGTTTCCCCAAAAACCTTCCTCTAAGTATATACCGCTCCTCTGTCTACTGCTTTACTTTTCCCTTGGTTTTCAGAGCATTTTCCTTCTAGAATCCTATTTTTCCCTCCCATCTGCGGCTCTATTTTTTTTCATTGCCTACCTATTTTCTTTTATTCTAATGTTTTCTTTTATTTGTATCCTTTTCATGTATTTATAATCATGTTTACACTTGTATCTGTCATAAAATACATGCTTGATGAAATAAATAAATAAAATTAAAAAAAATAGTACTTTGATGTTTCTTGCAGAATTTTCCACTCTTGTATCTGTGCATTTCTTCCCTCTTCCTAACTTTCCATATTTTTTATTCTGATTTTTCAGTTGGTTCCTACTTTTTCATTATATCCAAAATGATAACAATCTCTCCTACCTATCCATTCTGGGTTTCTTCTCACTATAGATTCAAATTGCTTTGCCTCTCTCCCTTTTCTTGTTTTAAACCATTGCACATATTTTCTCCTATTACAAGAGCTACCCTTGTCCCCCTTTTCTCAATCTTTTTTCTGTTCTCTCTTTTCTCAGCATTGAGGAACTCTTGTTTCCTCAATGTATAATCTCAGTCCCATGTCACCATCTACTGGAGGCCAAACAAACTACAGCATTTTATTTTTTTACTTTGCAAAAGGGTGAAGATGGAGAGAGGTCTAACAGTATTTATGTATTGAAAACAAAACAATTATATATACAAATGTCCCTTCTTACTTTGGAAGTGCAACTCTCAATAAGTCATGAAGCATTTAATGTGCTATTTGAACCAAGGCAAATTGCATACTCTTGATTTAGGACAAATTGGGGTTAGTTTGTTCTGTTTATTGCATTAAGGCAACAAGGGTGGCTAGTTTATGGAACAAGTTGTGTATATTTATGAAATTAGAATATCTCAATAATACCCAGTTCAAATTAAATACACACTAATATGTGGGACAAAACCAACCTCTGATTGGAAGATTGGAGCTTAAGTCAAATTAGAGACTTCCCTTCCCTGAACATAACAGATGAGGTTTCTAGTCCTAATAGAAATTTTGGCTCATAATATGATGACATTAGAGGAGGGTGGAAAATAAAAACATCTGAAGAACCACCTGAAATACCAGACTATGTAGGACCCATACTAATTAAAAGGTTGCAAGCTATCTCAAGCTTACAAAACCAGGATCTTATGTTAACCCATAAGACATGTATTATGTAAAGGATTCTAAACACATGAATTAATATATTTACATTTTTACATATAAATAGCCGAATACTCCACTTCTGTGGCAAAACTAAATATCTAACAGGGCAGTTCTAGAAGTAGCAGTAGCAGCAAAAAAAGGGGGAAAAACCCGGTGAAGTATGTGGCTTCTTTAAAGGGGACAGGCTGTGTCCGAGAAAATCACGAAGCAGAAATTGTGCTTTAAAACGCAACACACGTCCCAAACAGTCACAGGTGCAAGAGACAGAAATAGGTGTGTCACAAAGAGAGCACAAATAAGGAATGCGCTGTACTGCTGGTAACCTTAAGTGAAAGTATATCAGAGAAGCATCTGGCTTTTTAAACACTATCAGCATAAAGAAAGGCTTGTTGCATGCCTCAGGGTAAAATCGAGGCTTCCCGTTGCGGTCTGGACCCGAAGTCGCATCTTCTGCAGCTCGACAGAGTTCACGTCAAAACTCAACGGCCTTAAAAGCATTTCTGAAGATCCCCCTCCCCCCTCCAACAGTATGAAAGCGGGCGCTCCTTGGTCTGGAAGGCGTCAAACGGAGGAGCCGCGTCTGGGCTGCCGAGAACGGCGTCCGGGGCGGCTGAGAGAGGCGCCCTCTTTCCCACCGACCCACCGACCCCCCGCCTAGCCCGGCAGGCGAGCCGAAACATGCCGGCTGCAGAAGTGTAAAGCCCGGGGCGTGGCGGGGGGGGAGGAAGAGAAGCGCCAAGAGCACCGAGCGGCGCCTCAGCCTTCCTCGGGGAGCCCGGCCAGCGCCGAGGGCCTTGCGGAGTCTCTCGCCCAGCCGGCAAAAGCAGACTCTCGACCACCCGCCAAAGCCCCCACCTCTTGCCCGCAGCTCCTTCGCTCACCTGCCGAGGAGGGAAGGGCGAGCGGGCGCCGGAGAAGAGGCAGTAAAAGGCAGCAACGGCTGGCCCAATCGCCGCCCGGCTCCCGACTTTCCTCCGCCGCTTCGGCTGCTCTCATTCAGCACCGGGAGCCGCTTAGCGAATCTCTCCCTCCACACACGCGCGCCACTCAGGACGGCAGGAGAGGGAAGGCAAGAAGGGCGCATGCGCCCACCATTCTCCTCTCCTGGGATTCGGCTTGCTGGGAAAATAAAAAAAAGCGCGCAGGCGCAGACCGCTCGAGCTCCAATGCGAGTGTAGATAGGCCTAAAATCGAAGGCGAGAACAAGTGAGAGCCTTTGACCGCATTGCGGGGGGAGGGCTCGATTGGCCGTTGCTGACACCTCCGTCTTCCCTCTGCGCTGCTTCCCCCCGCCCTTAATCCCCCCGCCCCCCGAATGGTCTGAACAGGGTAACGGCAAAGTCAAGCGGTTCTGCTAGAGTCGGTTCCGCTCGAAGGAAAAACGCCCTCCCTCCAATTGGCAGGGGGAGTAGCCGCGTGAAAACGGCCGTTGTCCCCACCCCACCCCCGGAACGCGCTGACTGGCGTTATCTTCAAATGACAGAGAGCGGTTTTTCTTTTTTCTCCCAGTACCATTTTGTCTGTCTTCGAGGAATTCCGTTGGAATCGGCTCCCCTCGCTTCTTGCCATTTGGTCTCCTTGGGTGGCGCCGGGGGCGAGAAGGTGGCAAACCGACGCCACGTGCTGTGTGAAAGTCTCCAAAGGCGCTGCGGCCAATGTAAAGCCTGTCAGCCAGCTCCCTTTCACGGGGCATTTCCCAGATAATATGCGGCGGGAAGGCACACCTTTATGCTAAAAAGCGCTCGCTTCGCGGAACTTCGCCGTAGGTAAAACGTACTTTAAACCGAGAAGAAGGTTAAAAATACGCCCCACTGCATCGAGTGTCGGTGTATTTAGCGCTGTATTTTATTCAAGTACACGGACTTTCTGAGCGCTCAAAGCCAGGGGCTGAAGTGCTTGACCTGTTTATCCAGTCCCGCTTTGGGTGGCCTTCCTTCACCTGGTCCTGGAGAACCTGGGACCCCCCCCCGCCCCAAATTCACCCTGTGCCTTGGAAGCTAAACTGGGTGACTTTGAGACTATATTTTTTTTCCCCAGCTTTAAGTACCTTGCAGGGCAGTTGTTAGGGGATGGGAAAAGCAATAAAATGCATTCCTGAACGAAAGGTGGGATATAAACCTCTAACTACATCGCTGTCTAAAATACTTGACTTACTGTGTTAATTTTTTTTTTCTAGAAATGTGGGATGTGCAAATAATTGCTATCTTGCAGAAGAAAATAGCTGAATTGCCAAATATGTTGGAAAAAATATATTAGACTTATCTTTTAAATAATGGCTGTAGTTAAAGGGAAAAGAGCACTGCATATAATAATTTCTTATGTAATTATAAAGCCATCAGTCCTTGTCAATTGCACTGATCACCATTCAAATAGAGTAATTCTAGAGGTTTATCTGCTAAGTTCCTGATACAAATACATCTGTCATCTTGTTTAAATCCTTACCATATGTTTTCCTATACACTTTAATCCTTGATAGTAATTAATCAGCTACTGTGGAAGACACCTGTTCTTTTTCATTTCCTTTTAACTATGGTTGGTTGTTAAAAGTCCTGCTTTTAGTAAGTTCAAAAATACCCAAAAATTAATAAATAAATAAATCTTGTATAACCTAACTCATGAATGTTTATTCTGCAATAACCATATAAAGATTAATTTTAGGTGGCTTAAGTCTTATGCAAATGACAGAATTAGAGCTATATTTATTGGATAGCTGAAGGACATAATTAGAATCAGAGAGTATGTTTATCCTCAGCTTTTGACTGTTTTGTGTCTTTCTTCTATATATTGCTCTGTGCTGTTCTTTAATCAGTTTTCTTCCAACTTTCTCTTTTGTTTTTAATCTCTCCTCCGGCAACTGAATTAATTCAACTTTAACTTAAAATTCAGATACAATGTCTAGCTATGTTTGATACCACTTGACTTCAACTTAGCTTTCAGGTTTTGCAAATTACTGAATGTAAACTCACATAACATGAAATATAGTTGCTCAGTTTGTAATTCTCATGTCATTTATATTGGATTTGATCATAATTAAATTTGTAAAGTACAATGAATAGCAGAAAGCACCAGTAGGAAAATACATTTTAGATTTTATATGTCTTTAAGAGGATGGCTACAAGCTATGTATCATTTTTCACAGAACTGAAAATCTTCCTTGATATAAATTTATAAATGATTGAATTACTTTAAGCAATAAGCTCTTACACCCAATGTGATTGATAAGGCTAACCTTACTGATTGAGTTAATTCGCATGCATATTAAAATATATAATGTTGAAGAGAATGTTTCATTCAGTGATCCCATAAACAATCCTTACCTTTAACCAACATCCCTATGATTCTGTAGCTAAACTGATACCTAAAAACCTTGAATTCCCAGAGCTAGTGTGAACAGCTCCCAGATGCTTATTGTTAATCCTCTGCAGCTACTGTAGCTTGCACTCTTGCAGTTAATACTTATCTTCTTAACACCTTATTACTCTTGGCATGACTGAGGATTCCAGACATCTTATAGCTTGCAGTTGAGTTTGCAGTGAGGCTTATTTTTTTTAAAAAAACAGGAATTAGGATCTAAAATTGAAACCTTAAAATTTTTCCTGCAATTTCCCTGAGCTTAAAATAATTGTATTATTATTGAAAGTTATTATTGAAACTTCTATAGTGATTTTAAATAGTTTTAATTCTTTTATTGCCTAATATGGTTCCTTCCTCATACTATTAATTGTTAGCTATTAATTGCTTTAGGAATTTGTTGCAATGTAAACAAATTTTTATATTGTGCTAGTTTTTAATTGTATTGGATCTTGGACTGTAAATTTTTCATTTGAAGGTTATATATATATATATAAAAAAAACCTTCCTTGGAAAATCAAAGCAACTTTATGAAGTATTTCTCCCAGCCAAATCCAATAATGATTAAAATTAAAAGGGGTAAACAAAAATTATGACTCATTTTACCCAAGGACCTAATCTTTTTTGATGTTAACCATGAAAAACTTAAAAACACAGCTTTTGTGGTGTTAGAGGTTAGATGAAAATACATTACATTTTTTAAACATGGGCATTTTGTTCAGTTTTGCCATCTTTATAAGCATGGAAACAACATTTATGATGCAATTAAGATATATATTTTTCCCTTGGGCTATGGTTAATAAATGTTTTCTGTTTGCTTGTGCAATAGTCTTTTGGTAGATAAATTGTTTTCATCCTGCAGAGTTTTAAATCTAAGGTGTTGGTTTAAAAAAATCCCAACTTTGCTGATACACCATATAAAATCTTTTCAATTTCTGCAATGCCCAGGGTGGGGATTAAGACTTTTTAAAAATTATAGAAGCCCAATTTTTTGATTACTAAAACAGAAAATCTTCCAGAAATAGTTTTCCAGGTCCTGCAGGTGGAACTTTCCTGGGCAGTTAGTCTTTCATATAAAGGGAAGCCTCTATACCTTTCTATAGACTAAGATGTAATTGCAGGCTTCCCTTTATATGAAAGACTAACTGCCCAGGACCTATCCAATAGATTCTAGATCCAGATCCAATAGAAGAGAATATATGGAGCTTAGGGTTGACCTGTGGAGTCCTTGATGCTCTCTGAGCTTGGTTGTTAGCTTGCAGATTCTTTGTTACCAGACTAGGTAACATCTTCAGTGCTAAGCAAAAAGATCTTAACAAAGATCTTGGCATTGGGAAGGATATCAGTAATGAAGAAGAGGAAACTTGATATAGCTGAATCATTAAATTGATACCAAAACGGATAACATCAATCTCCTTAAATGTAAATGGACCCAATCTGCCTAATGAAAGATTTTAACAAGCTCCAAATACATAAATCTGATGCTTGCTTACAACAAATGTATGTAAAGCAAGACTATGTTGACTTGTTAAATGGGGGAAAAAATAAGTTGGGAATATATGGCATCAGGAAAGGCAAAGAAAAATAGAATAATAGTTATTAAATCACCTTCCTGGAAAGTATTGGAACAATTAAACAATAAAGAATTTTATTACTGAAATGTAAGAAATAAAGGTAAAGTTTTAACATTGGCATCCTGTTACTCTCCAAATAAAGATGATGATAAAGCCATTTTGAGAATTCAAATATATTAGGAAAACTTTTGGTTCATTAAATCAGAAAAGAGAACAAGAGAAGGATGATAAAATTGATAAATGAAATAAATTGTTATATAGAAGATAGAAATAATAGAAAAATAGATTTTTCCCAAGAATTCTAAGTATAAAATGAACCACAAAAAATGGAAAGCATGCATTAAAGAATCAGAAGTTAAAGAATTCACTGGAAAACACAAATATTAAGCAACCAACCATATTACAATTCAAGTGAAAAAGAGACTTAAAACGGAAAGGTGCCAGATGTAGATGGATTTACAGCCAAATGCTAGAAAAATTTAGAAAACACATATATAACTATGCTTTAAAAAAGGGAATGAACTGAAGAAATCTCAATCATATAGCTGTTTCTTTGTTGAAATTTGATTCTAAGATATTTGTTGTAGCTGTACATGTAATAAAATACATTCCCAAATTATATCTAGAGAGTAGATAGGTTACATTCCAAAAAGAAAGATGATGTATAATGGCATCTAATGCATTTAACATTCGCAATAGCATTTAGATTTATATACCACTTTGCAGTGCTTCACAGCCCTCTAAGCAGTTTACATAGTCAGTATATTGCCCCCAACAATCTGGGTCCTCATTTTACTGACTTTAGGAGGATGGAAGGGTGAGTCAACCCTGAGCCTGGTGCAGGGGTGAGTTCTACTTACCTTTACTACCGGTTCACGACGGGATCGCACATACGCCAAACTTCTGTGCATGCACAGATCACCTATTATGACATCCGGGTGGGTGGGTGGACCTTCCCCCCAGTTTTACTACCGGTTCACAAGAACCGGACTGAAACAGGGTCAACCCACCACTGGCCTGGTGAGATTTGAACTGCCAAATTGCAGTCAGCCAGCAGTCAGGAGAAATAGCCTGCAGTACTGCATTCTAACCACTCTGCCACTGTGGTTCTATTAGAATACATTAATAAGAAAATAAATCAGCAAATATATTTTTAGGCATGGAAAAAGCTTTTGATAAATTGGAATAGAGCTTTCTAAACATAATGACATGGATAAAACAGAAGTACATATTTTAAAAAATGAGGCAGTGGAACAACAATATGCTCAACTCTCAATAGATTTTGAGAAAGCCATTGCTTTTCCCTTTTGACTTATTTTTTTAAAAAATGATCAAGCTTAGATCTCGTACTGGTAATTGAATGTGCAGAGCATGTTACATTGGATAAGATCCATGCGTCCTTCAGAATTAGCAATAAACTTTAGCAAGAAAAGTGTAATAAACGACAGCTTTAAGCCAAAAACCACTTCATTTGCAATATTTTTCTGAAGAGTTCTCCAGTGAAAGATTAACCAACCAACAAACAAAAAACCCTCTATTGATTTAAAAGCCAGGAGATGTGTTAAAAAGATTTAAAAACAAATCAAGATTCCAATAGCAACCTTTGCATATACTGGAGTAAACAAGCAAACAAATTGAATCAAAAGTTATATGCCAAGTCATACAGCAGTAAGATAGAACAATACACAGTAATAAAATATATTACTTTTGTGTGGAATTAACACAGGTGCTCAATAAAGCCCAGTGTTTAAATACTGATATTGAGAGAATTGCTCTAGAAAACTGGGAGCATAAATATTCTGCAGTCTTTGCCAAATAATAAACTACTAAAACCCTGATAAGCACCTGTGGAAAATTAGGGCTCAATCTATCAACATTGCCAAACTTTATAAACAGTGAAAGGACATTACTATGTTCGGTCACGTTGCTACTTGTCTGAGGCTTACTGTCATAATATTCTTAAAAGACATCCCCATCAGAAAGCCTGAGAAGAACAGTCATTGTCTCTCTTAAGCCAATAATGCGGAATTCATTTTTCTTAAAGATCTTAACGTTATTTCTATCTAGTGATTAAACTCTGTAATGACATCCAGACAAAACATGATACAGCATGTTATTAAAATAGGACATTTTCAAAAGCTGCCTACAATTCAGAATATAAGAACGTATAAATTCAATTTGCATATGACACATTAGCTGCAAAGCCAGCAATGCAGATTTAAAACTAGTCTACTAATCTGCAAAGTGAGAACTCCAGAGTTCTCAGTAGCACAACTGAGGAAAAACTATAGCAATAAAGCCTGGAGAATAGTTTCTGAGAAAGATCTTATTCTTAATCCATGGGCAAGGTCATATAAAAGTGACTCATAAAACAGGTGCATCTAAGTTATTTACAGCTTTAAAAATCAATGCCAATGCTTAAATTTCATCTATTACTTTTGAATAATTGAACTCCACCCTTGGAGTTATAATTGTAATCTTTAGAGCATCTTTTAACTATGTTTGGAAATGGACCAGAAACCAACTTAGCTTTTTTTAAAAAAACTAATATAATCTTACTATTGCAATTTCAGCTAAACTCACTGTTTCTCATTCTTGGCAACTTTAAGAAGTGTGGATTAGAAGTTGAAGTCCACAGATCTTAAAATTGCTGGGGTAAGAAAGACTGTGCTAACTGAAGTTCCATATGGTGTTCAGAAAACCCATTAGAATAATTTCCCCAGCTGCTCTCAAAGCATTGTTATCCTGTGCCATGATTTTCAGTTCTGGAGGCAATAGAGCTGCAATACCACTAACAACTGGTTTCATGCCATAGGAACCACCTAAAAGTTCAAGGATATTTGTGGAATTTCAAGGAAATATGCAAAATCTCAAAGTTCATACAGACTATGAAAGTCTTTATGGGGAATACATCCATGCCCAGTAAGTAAACTCTTTTAGCCAATACCAACTTTTCTGGAGTGAATAGTTTTTTTTACTTCTTCCACTACCATTCCATGGCATTATTTGGGTTGAGCTTCATGTACAGTTCTTGGGAAGGTTTTGCATGCAAACTAGGTAGTTCTATCCTCGTCCTCACTATAGATAGTCTTCAATTTACGACCAAAATTGAGTTCAAAATTTCTGTTCACTAAATGTTTAAGTGAAACATTTGTTAAGTGAATTTTGTCCAATTTTATGACCTTTCTTGCCACAGTTGTTAAGTGAATCACTGCAATTGTTAAGTTAGTAATACTGTTGTTAAGTGAATCTGGTTTCCCCAATGACTTTGCTCATTAGAAGGTCACAAAAGATGATTATAGGGCTCCAGAACACTACAACTGTCATAAATATGAGTCAGTTGGCAAGCATCTGGAGATGCTGCAACAGTCATAAGTGTAAAAAATGGTCATAAGTCACTTTTTTCAGTGCTGTTGTAACTTTGAACAGTCACTAAATGAAGTGTTGTAAGTCGAGGACTACAAAGCACTGCTGTGTAATGTGTGGTCCATGGAATATTTCAAAGAAAACAAGTTTTGTTCTCTTAACCATTTTACTTCTTGGGATTTATTTTGCTGCTCTCACAAATGTACTATCTTGAAGTCATTACTGGCTTCATTGTTACAGAAGACATGTTCAGGCATGACTGTTATTTATTCAGATAAAAAAAATCCAAAATGACCAGAGTTGAAAAGTTGAATGTCTTTCTATTTGATTTATCGGTCCCATTGTAGTAAAACTGCAGGCAAATCTTATCTGATTAAAAATGCTGTAATTTTTTGTTATTCAAGGATTAGAAATATTGCTTCAATATGATCTAGGCCAGTGTTCCCCAACCTTTCCAGCTTTGTGGAGTGGCGGGGAGGGGATGGTTCTGTGCAAGCAGTGGGTGCATGCACACAGCTACATTTGCACAAATGTAGCTTCGTGCATATCGCCTGCGGCTAACACAAGTACGGTTGTGTGAGTATGTGCACACTCACTGACCTCTTCCACAGCCCAGTTCAGAACAGGCCAAGGTCCAGTAGTGGGCCGCAGCCTGGGGATTGGTAACCCTTAGTCTAGGCTATGAGTTTCCCAATGGCCATTTCACTCCAGTTGCTTTGGTGCCTCTTTCCATACTATTATAACATTTTCATCAGTAGATCTCCAATGATTAGTCTTGTGTTCCAGTCAGCAAGATATCACTGCAAGGGAGGAGGAATCCTGCTTAAAATTTTGTATTGTGGCCCAAGATTTTAACAATAGATTTTATTGATTTATTTATATTTTTCCCATTTCTTAATTGCCCATCTCCCTTAGAGGGAGATCTTCTATATATCTTCTATAATACTGGTACCAGTAAGTGTACAAAATGTTTTCACCTCATCACTCTCAAACTGTTTTTGGAGCAAATATTATTTACTTAGTGTAGTTAAGTGTTTTGGGATATTTTTTGTAATTGATATATTGAAAAAGAATTATATCTATATCCATATCTATCTATGAAAGGTTAGAAGAAAGATATGAGTCCCTGTTTGGTTGGTGCTCCTTTTGGGCCTTTGAACAGTTAGAGGCTGAAGAGCATCTGGCAATTTCTGTCCTATGTGTTAAAACCTATGTGAGGCCTCTGGAGGGTTGGCAGAGAAGAGCTGAGCTATGACTGCTGGCACACCAATCAAGTCTTTGATAGCTGGCGGTACAGTGCAGTAGCAGTGATGGACCTAGCAGTGTTGGAGATGCTTGCCAGCCAGTCTTTGTGAAAGATGCAGTAGTGGCAATAGTGGTGGATCCTTGTTGGAGGAGAGACATTTGGATGTAGTAGAATGGTTATTCTTTAAAAAAGTGGATGGACCTCACAAGCAGGGCCGGATTTTCCTATAGGCTAACTAGGCTTCAGCCTAGGGCCTCAAGATCAAGAGGGGCCTACACAGTGGTGGGATTCTGGGGGTTCTAGGGGGTTCGGCCGAGCCCTTTGTTAAATTGCTGGCTCACCCGCCCCTCGCCTCCCACCCGCGCGGCGCCAGCCTACCGTAGCCAGGGGTGGGCAATTGTGGCTCTTTTACAACCTGTGGACTTCAACTTCCAGAATTCCTGATGCAGCTTGGCTGTCTGAGGAATTCTGGGAGTTGAAGGCCACAGGTTGTAAAAGAGCCACAATTGCCCACCCCTTCCCTAGCCTGAGTTCCGCTGCCTGGGATCCACGTGGGCTCTGGATGCAAGAGAGCAGGATGGAGAAAGCAGCTTCCCCACCTTCACTCACCCTCCCTCTCTGCCGTTCGCTTACCCCGCCCACTCCCCATCTATTGCTGCCTCCGATGGCTGGAGGAAAAAAAAACTTCAAATTCTTGCCGTGGGGCTTCAAAGGGCCGCCCTAGAGCCAGTGCTGCAGCCGAACCCTTTGTTAAATTGCTGGCTTGCCCCGCCCCTCCGCACCACTATTTATTGCCAATAAATAGTGGTGGGCGAGGGGCGGGGGAGCCAGCAATTTAACAAAGGGTTCGGTGTTTTTTTTTTGTAATTTTATTGGCCCCTGGAGCTTCAGCATAGGCTAATTAGCCCTTGCTTAGATTTGCTCTCAGCTGTTTTGCTCACGGATCTGCTCCTTGCTTGCAAAGAGTGCTGATTTTTCCCCCCTAGCTATACTGAAAAACGAAAGAGAAAGTAAAGCAGGCTGTTGGCTTTGCACGTTGGAAAATTAGGCAGGCAGATTTCTTTTTCCTCATCAAAAAAGGTAGGTGCAAACAACAGGAAATTTAGGGAAAAAGAGGAGATTTTAAAACACAAAAGAAAAAAAGCTCTATTTAACTAGGGAATTGTAATAATTGAGATACTATTAGTTGTATATTGTGTTGAAAGCAGAAATGGTTAAGTTGTGGTTTGGAGGAATATATGGGGGAAATTATTTGGTTTATTATTATTGGTAAATATAATTAATTGATTTGTAAGAAATTGGATTGCATGGAAATAATTGGAATATTCATGTTCATATTGATTAATATACAAAAAAGGTAGTTATATAACTAATTGATTTATATTAAAATGTTGAATTCATATTAAACAACTGTAATATTACATAATTAACCAATGTGAGGATGGATATAAAAATAGATGACAATGGGAAGGGGTATAATATAGAATAGAAGGGAAAAATTGAATTTGATTAAGATTAGAGATGAGGATGAGGGTAATATTGGTTTTTTACAAAAATAGATGAGGAATAAATATGGCAAAAAGGAAATATAGAAATTGTAAATTTAATTGAAATGACTAAACACTGTTTAAATTTGTGAACCGGCCAAATACTCTGTTCAAAGAAAATACATTGTATGTTTGTATGTGTGTTTCTAATTATTGTTATTTATTCATATTTGTTCTCTTTTATTCTTTAAAGTTTAACAATTCATTCTTTATCTTAATATCTTTATATTTTTGGGGGGTTGGCTTTCTTCCCTTTCATCTTTTTTATTGTACAGCAATCTTTCTCCTCAAACCTACCACCTCTCTTTTCTTTCCTTCTTACTTTCTCTTCCTCCCCCTCTTCTTCTCCTCCCTACTTCCTCTTCCTTTCTCCTTCTCCTCCTTTCTTCCTCCCTCTCTCTCCTACTCTAATTTCCCTTCCCTTCCTTCATCCCTCTCTATTGCTGTATCCTTTTATGCATATGGACTACTCAGAGGGCTGAAAAAGTTATTTCTGACTGGTCCTCGCACTTTTGACCAGTCCTCGAACTTACGACTGTCCTCACATTTTACGTTTTTGCCCTATCTTGTCACCATGGTGAAGAAAAGCAGTTGTGAAATGAGTGACATGGTTGTTAAGAAAGCTGCACGGGCATAAATGTGAGGATGGTCATAAGTGTGAGGACCGGTCAAAAGTGTGAGGCCCAGTCAGAAATGACTTTTTTCAGCCCTCTGAAAAAAGTCTATGCACACAGCCACGCCCACCCAGTCACATGACGAGCTACCCACGCCTACACAGTCACGTGACCAGCTAACCACGCCCACCCAGTCACATGATTGCCAAGCCACACCCCCAACTAAGCCACGCCCACAGAACCTGTTGTTAAAAAATTGAATCCCACCACTGGTGAAAGGGCCTCATAAGTGGTATAGCCTAGGGCCTCTTCCAATCTAAATCCGGCCCTGCTCACAAGGGTGCTTGGTGGGCCACATGTGGTCTGCGATTTGTGCATTGTGCAGGCTGTGTTGCACATGCATTTGTGTGTAATCCTTTTTGGGCCTGCCTTGTACACTTGAAAAGTGTAATGTCTGAATTCAGTCTCATTTCCCTCTCAGATTCCTCCTCCTCAACATGGAACATTATCTGTATAATGCACAGTCTGTATAAAACACAACCCTCTCAGCTTTGTTATTTTAGGAGCTGCAACTCTTGCCCTTTTGAATAAGCCAACATCTCGAGAAAAACATTGCAGGACAGCAGGCTGTGATTGCTTTGGTGAATAAATCTCCAGTGATGTCACTGGCATTATCCCCAAATGCTCATAATTCCAAGAATCATGCTCCATTTTCTCCCCACTCCACACTAGTGCAATGGACCTATTTATTTACAGGGTAACTGATTTTTCCTGCCACATAAATTGTTTGAATGCTGGGAAAATGAACATCCCTACACCAAAGGCACTCAGCTGTGAAAAGTTCTCGGGATTCACTAAAAAGCAATGAATAAGTAACACAATTAATTTGGGGAAAAAAGAAGAGAAAAAAATCAGGTTTACCACAATAGGTAATATTGTAGGTAGTAGGAAATGCTCTAGGTCCATCTAGTGGAAAAAGAGAGAAAAAAAATTGAGTTTCATCATTCAGCTTTTTGCAGAATGATGCTTGAGGAGAAAAAAAAAGCTTTCCTTCTAAAGGACAAATAAATTTAACTGAAGTTTATTGTAAATGTCAAGGCACTAAGACAGGCCACCCATTCATTGGCAACCTGTGGGCCCATCAGTGAGAATTTCT
This sequence comes from Arizona elegans, assembly GCA_022577455.1. Taxonomy (NCBI): domain Eukaryota; kingdom Metazoa; phylum Chordata; class Lepidosauria; order Squamata; family Colubridae; genus Arizona; species Arizona elegans. The sequence goes on along the minus strand of JAKOOJ010000002.1, from coordinate 101,683,702 downwards.
TGAGTTCTAGGAATCCTGAGCTAATATTTTCAAAGGTACACACAGTGCCATCAAAACCAGCAGGCTTTGAAGGGTACTGCTTGTTCTTCTGAAAATGTCAGCTGTGAATTATCATGATTTTGCAATGCTTCCACCCACGAACTATAATACCATCCTGGCTTTCATCTCTCAAACAGCTATTCCTGGGAGCAGAGAAAGCTGATTGAATACAGAGTAATGTGTATGGGAGTACCTCTCAGGACCTTGGAAGTGCCCACATACACATGAAACAATTCAGTACTGTAAAATGCATCTATTCATGCTACCAGGAATTCATTTCTTTTCTGAGTACTCAATCTCTTTAAAATTACTTTGCCTTTATCTTTTTAGTACATTGATGACGGATTAATAGAGTGCTTAGAATTCTTTGCTATTTCCTCCCAAAGTAATCATCATATTGCTTATGTCCCAGAAAAAATATGGTCTGTTCTTAACACATATAACCTGCCTTGCCGCTGTGAGTCAAGATTGTGCATTGGGGATGGGGGGGGGGACCTTCCACCATATTATCTTTACAATAACTCTGAAAAATATATTGGGCTGAAAGACAGTCATTGGACCAAAACAAACCAGGCATTTCCACCCAGCTCTATTATTACCCAAGAACTATTCTGATAATGTCTCACAATTGTCTTGATTTGAGCTCTGAGGGAACACCAAGAAGAGACTCCTTTCATTGAACTCAGAAATCTACTCTTGACCAGAGCTCCCCTGCCTTCATTCTTGCCTCCCTTTGTTTTCTTACAATAAAGGGGTAGAAGATCCAAACTACACTGCTCAAAAAAATAAAGGGAACACAAGCAGAAGACATCCGAGATCTGAATGAATGAAATAGCCTTATTAAATACTTTGTTCTTTACATACAGTAGTTTATACACTGTTCAAACAACTAAAGGGAACACAAAACTACTGTATGTAATGAACAAAGTATTTAATAAGGCTATTTCATTCATTCAGATCTCGAATGTCTTCTGCTTGTGTTCCCTTTATTTTTTTGAGCAGTGTAGTTTGTATCACTGGGAAGAGCAGCCCCAGAGATTGGAGGTTAGAAACGACAGAATTTTAGACTTAATAAACTTACTCACATGGTTCATTATTGAATATACATAGTAAGGCATTGTTGTCAGTTTCTTGTTCATCATCTAGAGCTAATGATGCCAGCCATTGTCTCCCAGGGGAAAGAAAAATATGCGTTGAAAGCTGTCATATGAATGGCGGGAGTCTGAAATTATTTGCAAAGCACCCTCTCATCTTTCAATATAATTTTCCAGGATCTTGCTTCAGGTTCATTGTTGTTTGGTATAATGAACAAACTTCAATATTAGTATTTACTTATCTAAACAAAGAAACAGAATGACCTGGGAAGGCAAAAAAAAGTGGGAATGGGAGCAACTTCCAACTTCCTGCTGGCTTCCCCATTGATTTTGCTTGTGGGAAACATCATGAGTTGAGGGGTTGGGTCCAGACTTAATTCACTATTCTACACATTGAGAAAATCCCCTGCGTTTTGTTCCTAGTAAATGATATAAAATCCCATCCTTAGCTACAATACATTTTTTCTTGATGGGAAAGAAGCAGCTGCCAACCTAATTTTAGTCTAGAACCAAAACAAGGGGAAGGAATAGCAAGAGCAAAAAATATCAAGAGGAATGGAAAATACAGTCACCAATGACAGTTGTCAGAACAGTTGTCATAAGTCAAATGAGACTCCAAGTATTTATCATGGAGTCCTGTCTCCTCGTTTCCTCTCGTCTCCTTATGATTCATGCAGATAAAAGACTACTGTGATGCTGTGTAGGGAACTGCCGACCATTTTTCTAAGTCTAGCCACATATAACAGCAGAGTTTCATAGGAAATATAATTTGTGAATTGGAATGACCAGAGTTCGAGTTTCACTTTATATTGGCTAATATTGGGAAAGTAAGGAATGGGAAATATGGCTTCTTTGGGGAGGACAACTGAAGTCCCTGCATTTTGATCTGGACATGCCCCCCTGATAAAATTTGGTATTTAGTGCAATGGCTTTATAATATCTTCTCCAATCATATCAGTTTCACAGTATTTAAGCACAACCACATTTTGTTCGGATAGATTCTGTAAACAATGGTATTCAAGATCAATGTGCTTGGTTTTGACATTTATCTTTTCACAGTTTGCTGTATACATCCTTGATTGTCCTCATGTAAAATGGTTGATTGTGATATTGGTGCTCCAAGATCTTCTTGACTCAACTAAATTGTTTCTTGGCTTGCATGAGAGGTATTCTGTTTCTGTAGAAAGCAATCCCAATGAGCTTTGGTTTTTGCTAGATCAGGGAAGTGGGTAGCCACTTGTAGATTTACAAATACTGGGGTCATCAGCCCAATCCATGTATCTTGTGAGCACTAGATCACCACTTTTGAATATTTTAAGCTCATGTCTATTGTTTGAGGTATTCCATGTCTCTTAACTGCATTCCTGTTTCTTTGACAAGGTTTATTTATATAGATTTGATATGGCAGTACGTGTATCTTGACATGAATTGCTGGCAGTGTATACAAGAATAGAATACTTGACCAAAATTCTGTTTATTAATCTTAGAATCTGCTAATGCATCAAATTCTTCTAATCTTCTCCTTAATGTTCCAATTACTTTTAAAGGTCTTCCAATACCAACACTTGAGTGATCTACAAAAATCCTTAACTTATAAGTTTCTTTTTAAATATTTATTCTTACAATCCTCCTATTGTTCATTTGCTAAATTGCGTCCAACTTTTTATGACCCCATGGACCATAGCACGCCAGGCCCTCTTGTCCTCCACTGTCTCCCTGAGTCTGCCCAAACCCATGCCTGCTGTGTTGATGCTATTACTTAACCATCTTATCCTCTGCTGTCCCTTCTCCTTTTGTCCATAATCCTCCTGCCTTTTCTTATATCTCTATTCAGTATTTCAAGAACCAAACCAAAGAAGAGACAGCGGGCATCTCTGTGTTGTTCCTTTTTTATCTTATAGGGTTTTGTTAGATGTCCATTAATAATTATTTATACTTTTGTGACATATAAATTGATCTTACCCATTTTATAAAGCACTCTCCAAAATTCCTATCTTCCAAAACCTTGAACAAGAAAGCCCAGTTAAAATTGCCAAAGGCCTTCTCTGCATCTAAGAAAATCAACACTGCTTGTTTTTCATTATGTTGCTACAAATATTCCAAAATATCCAACACATATCTAACATTAAGATGTTAACAAAAATATGGAAATAGAAGATCACATAGACTTTAATATTGCTGAGAAGCATTGCTTGATAAAAATGAACATTTTGCCTAGAACAATGTTTCTTTTTCAGACAATACCTGTTTGATAACTGATGTGCCATTGCATCAGTGGCTGAAGGATATGTCTATATTATGTGGCAGGAGAAAAAAATGAGTTAAATATAAACTGTTACAAGATGCAAAAGAAAGAAGGTGATTGCTTCTACCTGGTTTGAAATTGCATTTGGCAGCTTGCTGTTTGGTTTGGTTGAAAGAGTGGTTGCTGCTGAGGAATAAAAGGTTTTTGGAATTACAAGGACACAACCTGAGATTTAGAGGACATGGATATTTATGGTTTAATGTGGATTTAAAAAATCATATTATACATGTTATATTGACAATACAGAATAGATACAAACCCAGGTTCAAGGATGGTCTTAGCACACAAAGCATTTTATAGCTGAAAACTAATAGACAAAAACAATGGCTAACTTACTGAGAGTTATAATTTTTTTCAAGAGAAAAGTAAAATAAAATCAAGAAAATAACTGGTGAAAGAAGGATATAGTGTTCATTGATTCTCTTATATAGGTATTAGATTTCAAGTAGATAAAAGAGTTTATGATTTGAACAAACATGATTTGAATTTGAAATAGAATTGTGTACAAATAATGAGCACATAATTGCTAAAATGCATAAACTTTTATTAACATTTGAAACAGAAGAACAAGTGAATGAATTTATGATAAAGTGAGCTGAATTTTTTGGTTGTAATATACCGAGGGAACAAAGGGGAAATATATGATTGAAAGGACTAAAATTTACACTATGTTAATCTTAAAGAATTTCTTTGTAAAATGATTGGTATATGTCACCAGAGAAATTGGCTAGAATGTATAAAAGAACATCAAATGTACATTAGAAATATGAAAAAGAAGGGATATTTTATCATTTTAAAAATTAATATATAATTGAGATCATAGATTTTTCATTTGGAATTGATGTACAAACAGTTATTTAAAAAGTCATGGATTTTTAAAATACATAATAACTGTAGCAAGATTATTGTATGCATAAAAATGGAAAGATTTGGTACTATCCTTAATGGTGAAATGGTTGGTGAAGATGATGGAACTTGCTGAGATGGCTAAGTTCTGTTATGTGGTTGGAGAAAAGACAATATTTGTGTTTATTGCTACCCCAAATCCCCTTATGGACATTTTGTATAAAAATGTAAAAGAGGAAATAATGAACTTATGATTTGTGGTTTTGATGATTAGACATGATAGATCAGGGGTGTCAAACTTAATTTCATTGAGGCCCACATCAGAGTTGTGTTTGACCTTAGGGGGCCGGGGTGGATGTGGCTAGGCTGGGTGTGGCCAGCTTGATGCCACTCGTTTGGGGCGCTTGTGGTGGCCCGAGCACTCTGCCAACGAAAATGGGCTCCCAAGCTCCGTTTTCAGCTGCGACAGCCTCCTGCAACCCTCTGCCAGCGAAAACGGAGCTCGGGAGGACCGCACATGGTCCTCCTGAGCTCTGTTTTCACTGGCAGAGGCACCGCAGGCTGGTCCTTCGCTGTTTCCAGGGTGGCCCCACGGGCCAGATCTAAGCATCCTGTGGGCTGGATTCAGCCGTGGGCCTTGAGTTTGACACCCCTGGGATAGATTATAGAAAGAAGAGAATTACTTTGTAACTAGAGTAAAAAGTAAATTTATAATTGCATTTATGATTGTTGTAAAGAAGATTGGAAGGTACTTTATATATGTTTTCTTTTCTATTTTCATTATACCTTTTCCCTTTCTTGCATTTTTAGTTTTCTTTTTGATTTCTTACTTTTACTTTTTCTTTTTTTACTTTACTTTAGTTTGCATTATTTTCCTTTTTTAAAAAATTATATAAACAATCACCAAAATTTTATTTTTTGTCAAAACATATCTTATATTTTGATAATTTTGTATTACTTTAATACAAATTATATCAAATAGCAGATTTTGTGTGTCAGATAAATGTGGCAGCTTATATACAAAGTACTAGTGGGGTAGGGAAAATCCAGATAAAGAATTTAGTTCCTCCATCTGCCTCCACCCTCTTGCCAGTATGGTTCAATATTAGTTACACAACTTTCTGGAATGAAGCGTTCGTTCATCCATTGTGATTTACTGACATTGGCCACAGCCTTGCAGCTGAAAGAAGGCCTTCTACCAGTGATGTTCTGTAATCTTCCAGTGCTAATCCGGATTTTAGTCTAGATTCAGGTATGATTCTCAGATCTTTTATTCTGTACTTGCCCCTCCCTAGCCTCAACATTCTGTGATTGGGTTTGAAATTTTTTTAGTTATCTACTAGAACAAATGTCAAAGAACTGTGACATATGCAGGTAGTCCTCCAATTATGACAATTGAGCCCAAAATTTATGTTGCTAAGTGAAACATTGTTAAGTGAGTTTGTCCATTTTACAACTTTTCTTGCCACAGTTGTTAAAGGAATCATTGCATATGTTAAGTTAGTAACATGTTTATTAAGTAAATCTGAATTGCCCATTGACTTCGCTTGTCAGACAGTCGCAAAACCTGATCACATGACCTCAGAACACAGCAACCATCATAAATATGAACCTGTTGCCAGCCATCGGAATTTTGATCATGTGACCAAGGGGATGCTGCAAAGGTTGTAACTGTGAAAAACAGTCATAAGTCACTTTTTTCAGTGCTGTTGTAACTTTGAACAATCACTAAATGAACTGTTGTAAGGCAAGGACTACCTGCATTTTTCCAATAGAAGACAATTTCTGTGGAAAACTGATGATGCAGATTAATTATCTGATAATAATGAGCAAGTCTGAAACTGGTCAGGTATAAACAATGAAGAGATGACAGAAGCAGACATATTGCTGCTCTAACCTAAGCAAAACTCCAAGAAAAAAAGCAGAATGAAACTGTATTAAATTCTTCCTGTTCTGTGGTAGACTGGGATTTATAAAGCCAAATAGAAATGGAAACATATGTGCCTTTTGCAGTTTATAGGTAATATGCCCACAATATGAAATCTGCACGGCTTAATTTCTGAGACAAGTATATTCTACTGACAGGTTTAACGACAGATTCTCTTTCTATTAATAGTTAGCCAGTGGCTTTTGGAACTAGACTTGAAGCAAAAATCACAGGAAATATATATGTAAAACTCTGAACCTTTAGGAAAATTGTTAATTATAAACCTTAAGTGCAGGAATAAATAAGATAGTTGAACAATTTTGGAATAGATCCTCTCATTTTTTTCTTAGCTTTCTGATGCAGGCATTAGAGGATGGCTCTGATTTGGCCATGCCATTGAGTAGGGCAGCCTGCAAATACAACCAATGATGTTTTCCTATTAACCCCAGGGATACAGGACATGGAACTCTTTTAGGGTTGGCCAATCTTTGACTTTTGTTGTGTTTTTTAGAGGAAATCTTTGGAATCCTGCCAGCCAGATTCTTGGAGCAGAATTCTTGTAAACGTGGATGTAAAAAACATGAGCATGCATGTACATCAGCTTGGTTGCCACAAGATGTCACCCTACCTTTACAAAATTTGCTATTTCAGCAACAAATTATTGTACAATGGGAAACTAGTATGCTTTGTAGATTATTGAATGGATATCTCTTTATTTGAAATTATCAGAAATGAGTGAACCTGGCACACAATAGAACCTGGGTTATGGGGGGAAGGAATTTAAATCAATCTTGCTGATGTTTCTCCCAAAAACTATTTGAGGTAACAGGAAAGGCAAGCTGGTGCACATGTTTATTTGGCAGGACGAAGAGGTGACCACGCAAAGCAAGAGACTGACTGTTCTTTGAAAAAAAAGAGGCATCTCTAATCTATTAACAGTAGCAAACAACTGCTGCTTGTGAGAAATAGATATGTTGACAGAAAAACGCAAGTGTCACACCCTTTGGGATATTTTCCTTGAATGTTGCAAATAGGCTATGCCAGCTGAAGGTACAGCAAAGCTGTGCATTTTGCTTGAGATTGATTGTACAACTACCTACTTGGCAGAATCTATCTCCTGCAATGTGGGAAGAGTTTTGGCCCTTTTGTTTTCATTACTTGTTTCTGCTAATGAATATCAAATACAAATTCATATACACTATGTTCCTAATTTTCACTATTTTAATCTTTCTTTTAATTGATCATTTCATATATCATAACATCAAAGAATACAATGCAAATTTTGTCATATATGGGATCATATGCTGCCTCATCCAAGAAAGTGTATATTTTTTTCTCTGAGAAACCTTCACATGAGGAGAGTCCACAAATGTCTTGAGAATGCTTTCAGCAGCTTAAAAATTAAAAAAATCTTGATGTCTACTCACATCTTCTTCCAAGATACTGTTTTTCAGTAATTCCAGTGCAATATCCAATTTCCTATCTATGATTTGCATGACCTTCCTTCCTTCCTTCCTCCCTAACAGCATGTCACACTAGATAGTTGTGCTAAGAAACCACATGGATGGGTGAAGCTCAGCCACCAGAGTGTGTGCCTTGTAACAAGTTCATTGTCAAGGTTGGGAATATTCAACAGTTCTGTAACACCTCAAACTTTTATTAGTGCAGAGAAAAACTGAGTCAAAACTGTTTTAAAGTTAAACTTTATTTTGTAATTCTTTATAGGAATATCAATAAAAGACCTCAAATGTATCTCTATCTGTACATATAAAGAACCTGTTCAAAAATATTCACAGAACAAAAATAAATCTTCTTTAGAACAAACCCAGACAATGAAATGTAGAAGTAGATCCTGGGGACCTGAGGAATCCAGCACTATGAGCAGAAAAATACAGGACTGTGGTTTGGAGGATGGGTGGGGTGTGGAGTCATAAAATAAAGAACCAGATAGAAATAAATTATTGAAAGCTAACACTGAAAACAAATGTCTGGTAAGATAATTTTCATTAAGGCCCTGAAGAAAGCGTATTGTTGTACTTACAAAACTCATAAATGCTCTCACCAGCATACCCCTCTCACCCCATCTCTTAGACTATGGGGGATAGTCTAATCAAAGGCCATAGATATCATTTTACTAACACCACACTAAATTTGGGAAGGAGGCATTATAGTCGCAACCCAGATTATTACAAAACTGCCTACAAGCTTGCATTTCTGAAATGGCACCATTTCATGATTAAGAGAGAGCCAAATGGAACTCATTTCCCAAACCCAACTCTTTCTCATTTCAATGGCAGGTTGATACAAATGTATAGACCAACACATCCAGTTGTCCAGAATGATTCTACTTCTTTCAGAGGACTATGAAATTCAGCCATCCTGGAGCTTGGTGTCTCTTTCAGCCTGCTACCACCATGCACTTGAATAGACCTGCTTGGGCTTCCCTGAAAAATATAGCTGATTTCCCACATGAAGAGCAGAACGTTGATCTCAGGCTGTTCTCAGAGATATCCCAGTTTAAGAAATGTATCTGAAGCTATTTAGGAATGTGATATTGAAATTATTTTATTGCCAGCATTTGTCTTTTCCATCTTTTTTTAAAGCATTAATATAAGAGGAGCAATTAAGAATTTCATTAAATCTTTAGCAAATTGCTTTATCTGGGGAAAAAATGGTTCTAGTGCAACAAAGGGCACTATGGCTGACAGCCTCAAATTCTATCACGTAGTATCATGATGCCATATAGTTTTGACTCGGCTTCATGTACACCCAGAGTAGAAAATGATGACCATTCGTCTTAGCTGAAATACAAACCTCTTAAAGGAATCATCCAAACTAATTCCTCTTTCAAGTTGAATTTTAATTTTTAATTAGTTGAACATACTTTTTTAAATACTAAATTAAAAATGGTTAATTCTAAAGGAGTTTGTTTCCTCACTGCATACATTTTAATCCATCACAAGCATTTTCTTTACTTAGAAAATGATTTTATTTTTGTGAGTAGAAAAATACTAGTTTGATAAATTTGTTGATTTTTATAATGGTAATAAGAGAGACAAAATGCACTGTGACTAAAGGAGTTGTTTGGAGAAAATAGGGATTGGTACAGGGTTAAAGAGGCCCTTCTCTGTTCAAAACTGGCAATTCACTCCCCATATTTAGACTGTAAACAATTGTAATGGTAATGCTGCCTAGGGAATGCTGAGATAAGAGAGGGCACAGCCTACAGCTGCACAATGGGTGGAGAGATACAGAAGGAACTATCTCTAGCTTCTAAAGGAGATGGCTAGAGATTTGTACTTTCAGACTTGTAATGTAGCTTTATGATAAGGTAGAATTAACTCATTTGGCTGTGTTTCCTGTCTGGTCTATCTGGGAAAGGCTGAAAGCTATTCCTATTTTTAAAAAATCAGTCACAATTCCAGGCTCTAAAAGAATCTATGTCAGCCTCTGTGCTTGTTACAAGAAGCCAAAATTGTAATGGAAAAAAACCCCAAAAGTTAATGAAAAAATGGTGAAGAAATGTTTCTTAAAATACAAGCTTCTTGCAAAAACAGAAGCAAGAATAAAGAAAACTTTGATGAATATATTTCTGGAAAACTGGCAGGTATTCATGGATGTTTTTTTAAAATAAAACAAATCTGAGGAAATTATATAATAATAAATACTGCTTTCTTCTTGATCTGGAGTTGGCAAATCATGGCTGGTGGTCAGGTGTAAGCATCCTGGGCAAAGGCAGCCTATCAGTAGCCTCCACAGAGGCAGAGGATGAGATCAGAAAAGGTTTTGCCAGTATATTTGACAAATGTGTAAGAGAAGATTTGTTATCATTTCAATTCATATTAAAATATATTTACAAGAATGAATAAAGGACAATAAATAAAGAAATGTCTTTAAATAAGGAATGCCTTGTAGTGGTAAAGGAGAATGCTTCTTAAAGTCAAAATATGGCAGGATAAAGTGTTTCTGGTGCAGAGATGAGGTGGACCCTTGCTAAATATGATTTCAAAATTTTACTGGAAAATTTGGGGGTTGTCTTTTTTCAACTTTTGGCTACGGTTGAAAATAGATAGCTGAAACAACTAAGCAAGAAGTTGAAAAAGACAAAGACAGAAAAAAGCAAGGAGAAATAAGTTCCAGGCCAGACACAATCACATACAGAGATGCAGTTTGCTAGGAGCTTTATGGAGGAGTAAGCAAATACAGTTAATGACAGGCAGGGCATGAGCAAAAACTCACACATAGTACAAAATAACTCTCAAACTCTTGATGAGCTTGCTTGCAACAACTTTCAAGCTGGGAGAGCTCAAATGAGTGGATAGAAGGATAGTTAGATCATGTTCCAAAGGTCTAGCCATTGTGGATGGGTTGGCAAGTAGTCAAATTCAAAGAATTAGAGTTTTAGGATGCCAGGGCATTATTTGTTGGGGATTTGTTGGCTGCTTCCCACAACAGAAACCAGGCTAGCAGAGACTCTGAAATGGAGCCTATGCTGATAAAGCCAGTCAAGGTGATATGATGACTCCCCTGGATGCTTCCCCAGATAACTCTCCAGATGTCAGTTTGGAGGAGGATGAACCAGTTCCAGGCATGTCTAGAGGGGAGTTGACCAATGGCTCCAAGCAGCCATCAGAGAGGATTTGGCTGAAGAATAGCTGCAGCAGGACAGCTCTGAGGTGAGGAAAACACGTAGCTTCAGCCAATCAGTGATGAGGAAGAGGAACTGCCTTCTACAGCTGATCCAAGAACATGTAGGGCAGAGAAAAGGCAGGAGCAGAGAAGTTCAGCCACATTACTCGTGAGGAGAAAGCCTCACCCTTCTTGATGGGCTGCAGGGAAGCTGGCTATTTAGCACATCAGACAGATGGAGGCGATGCTGGGAACAATGTGTTAATTTCCTAGCTGTGTGTCATTGTGATTCCTGCCTTGCTTTGGATTGACACTGTGCTTTGACTCGGATTGTGCCTTGTGAATTCTGGGCTTTTCTTGACTCATGAACCCTTTTGTATTGTGGATTTAATTTTGCCTGGTGGGTTTATTTTGATTAGGAAACTTTCAAGTGACTTGTGGACTCATTGGCCGTTGCTCTGTGGATTACCATTAGTCTGCTTGTGGCTGGACTTAATTGGGACAGTTCTGAGTTTTTGGTGAAGGGAGTTGCTGAGGAATATTAATAAACACAATAAACCACAGGTGTGTGTGTGTTTGTGTTCATGTGTGTGTGTGTGTGAGAGAGAGAGAGAGAGAGAGAGAGAGAGAGTGCATTGGCGAGGAGAAGCCCAGAGCTCCATTGGTCTGTTCACCATACATGGAGTACTTAGACTAAAGCAGGTGCTCTGTATTCTGTTCATCTTCTGCTGGGAGTGGGGCTACTTCAGATTATTGCAGGCTGGATCAGTCCCAGACCATGATGCTCAAGGTCAAGACCCTCGAGTCAGACTTGGCCACGTGAAGTGGGCTATAGATATGATTCTGGAAGGCCTTCCTGTGATATGGCTGGCAACTGACATGCCCAGAGAGAATGTCTCTCTCTGGACTGTCATTTGTTTCAACTCACTAACAGAAGGAACAGGCTTTCCTTTCATTTATCGGACTCTCCTGGGTTAGTGAGAGCCCTAGGATCATCCCTCAAGATCCTCTGATACAGCAACGGTCTGCAAGTAGTTTCAGAAGCTGTGCTTTGAAGCAGATGGTGAATTGAAGCTGAGGGCAGAGGGTTGCAATCACTTCATTGTTGGATAAAACAGCAATTTTGGAATTTATTTTTTTAAACAGACAATAAGTCATGCCTTTCATTTATTAATTTATGAGATTATTATCTTTATTAGCTAAAAGATGCTCTCTTTAGTCACAGCCTGTTACTGCTTTTTGAAGCTCTGTGTCATTTTTAAGACTTCTTTATTGTTAAAGGACAAGGGAAAGGGTTGCTAGCCACAAGCTAAAAGAAGGAAATGTGCAGTATCTTTTCTTCTTAAGTGTGATAAAGAAGTGTAAGTGTAAGGATAGAAAGTTGTGGTTTTATTACACTACTTTTGAAATAATATGTAGCTTTGGATTGTTTTGTTGTGGGTTGTTGAAAGTCCCTGATTTTTATGAACTCTGGCTAGAAAAATTTAAAAAAATAAGAAAACCTTTTGAGCACTAGAGGGAGCTATGAAAATGCTTAAACCAGAGCTTGAATATTTTGTTGCGGAAATCTTTCATAAGTCTTTACATAGAATAACTTACTTTGTAAATCAAATCGGTATTAAATATAAAAAAGCAAGAGGTGCAGTTAGGTGTTGAAAATTATCAAACCACTCACTTCCAGTGAGTGGCTATCTGAATACATGCCCAGGAAGGATCTCTGAAGGGTTCAACTACTCTTCAACTACTAACTGAAGGGACTGGCATTCCTTCAGTTTATATGATTCTCCTGGGGTAGGGAGAGTCTAAGAATTACCCCTCAAGATCCTCCAATACAGCCGAGGTCTGCAAGTAACTTCAGGAACTGCGCTTCAAAGCAACTGCCTGCTAAAACTTGGGGGTGGAGGGACTACAGAAAAAGATTTCATTCTATGAAGATAAGCTGGAGGTAGTGACTTAAATTTAATGACTTAATTAGTTTGGATGGATTTTTATAAGTTTGATATGTTTATTGAAAGAAAACTTTAAGGTAGTTTTGTATGTATCAAATGAGTTTGTAAATGCATATCTTCTGTCTTTTTATGTAATGCTGTACAAAGTTTGTAAAATACTATCGATTAAATCTGAAAATAAGAAAAAGATCCATTCCATGAGGATAAACTTGAGGGAGAGATTGGAATTCAATGAGCTAATTGGAGTTAATTGGATTTATATTGGTGTGATATATATAACTGAATGGCGTGCATGCATCCCAAATTGAGGACTGAGAAGCCGAAGCCTCTTTAACTGGCCAAATGGGATGGCTGACAAGTGGCTTGGTGAATGGGCTGTATGCCACACAGGAATTAACATTTTTAATTTCCTTCTGTTAAGTGATCTTATTTTTGTTCTGTAAGTACATAATTTCTATACAGTTACTTTTTCTGTATTAATGGAATATCTAGATACCTGTGTGAACTGTTCAGGACAAGCTTACAGTCCTTTTTAAAACCATCACCAAGGAACTTTACAGTGAGAAAGAAAGTGAAACTTCCAATTTTGGTCTGCGGAAGAAGAGAAAAATCCTGATTAAAAAAGAGAGTAAATTGCCTCTCCATGTAAGAAGGTTGCCTGCCATACCAAATAGGTACCCAGGTTAATATGGGAATGGAGAGCCATATCATCAAGAGGAAAGTGTGGGCTATGAGAAGGAATGGATAGGATTCACTCTCCACTGCAAGATGTCAACAGGTGCTGACATAATTACAAATGCAGGAGACGAAGAAAACAGCCCTCGATAAGAAATGTGTACACTGTCATTCCTGACAGCTAGGAAATGCCAGGGAGATAATGGATGAGTCGCGTAATGCAGTTGTCTTGCCCCACCAGGGTGAAATGTTTTCATTAAAGACTCTTGAATAGTATTCCTGTCTCACCTGCTATCAAATGTCAGTCTTATTGTTGGAATGGAAGGTAGGGGGAGGTAGTGCATTTCAGATAAAACTCCTTGTTCTTGGTCTATGTAAACAGCTGACTAATAACATTTAAATTTAAAAACAATCTAAATTGTAAAAAAAACTGTTTATAGAAGGACTTAGAGAAAACCAACCAACCAACAAAAAAACTTAAATAGCAGCGAACAGGGGTCAGCAACATGTCTATCATTCCCCCAAATTACATATTTCTAACGAAATGTTCAAAACTTGTTTACCTTTTAAAACTTTTCATTAGATTTTTACGCATGTCTTGTTTTTAAACCTTTGATTTTTTTAAAAGAAAGCAATATCTGTTTTTCAATTCATTTTTTAAACTTTTTGGACCCCTGACTTACATTAAACAGTCTTTTTCTGTGCTCACCTAGTCAGGAAACTATTGATGCCTGCTCTGCCGTATGTACCATGACATGTTGCTGCCGTGGTCGAGATTTAGTGTAGAGAGGCAAGTTGAAATACTAGCAAATTGAAATGTGGAAATGTAATTACCAGCTGCAATGTTGAAAGGAAGCCCAAGCAGGTTGTTCGTGCAGGTCATTATATGGCTGTGGCAGGCAGTCCAGTTTTCCCTGAAATTTTCTGCTTTTAAGCAGGACTTTTAAAGATTTTGGAGAACACCAAGGAAGTTGGTCAACCAGGCTTGGAGTGGGCAAGGAAAATGAAAGATGTCAATTTGTTTGGTGGGATAACTTGTAGTTAGCAGCTGCTGTTCCTAAATTCCCCATTCTCTGTGATAGAAAGGATTAACTAGGCTTGGAGTGGGCAAGGGAAATGAAAGATGGCAATTCGTTTGGTGGGACTTGAAATTAGCAGCTGCTGTTCCTAAATTCCCCATTCTCTGTGATGGAAAGCCTGGGGGGATTAGTAGGAGAGACGCTGCTCCGGGCCTGCATGCCATAGTGTTCCTTCACTTGAGTTAGGGCACTCATCAATCTTGTATTGGCTGAATCCAGGGAGAGGATCCTTTTCTCCTGCAAGAACAACAGGAAACAAAACCAAACGAGATCACATTTGTCTATGTTCACCACAACCAACAGGACTTCACTGGATTTGAAACAGTGAAGGTAAAATCAATGTCTTATCACTTCTTCTAAGAGTTTTTCCTAACCCATCAGCCAGGGGTGGGTTCTAAATTTTTTTACTACCGGTTCTGTGGGCGTGGCTTATTTTGTGGGTGTGGTTTGATGGTCATGTGACAATTCTTTAGGATTTAGCAGAGGTACTGGTCTATCAGGCTTTTAACTGCTTGCAGAGCCGTATCGGTCTACCCATTTGTTTTTGGAGTGCACCAGTCTACCCATTTATTTTTGGAACATTCCGGTCTACCTATTTGTTTTTGGAACGCACTAGTCTACCACCACAATGCCTTTCACCACTGATCAGCTGTAAGGCAGCCCTTTGAAGCGCTGCGGCAAGAGTTTAAACAGTTTTTTTCCTTCTAGCCGATCAGCTGGGACTCGAGAGGCAGCAAATAGACTGGGGGCGGGGCCAGGCAGAGGTGGTATTTACCGGTTCTCCGAACTACTCAAAATTTCCACTACCGGTTCGCAAGAACCGGGGAGAACCGGTAGCCACCCACCACTGCCATCAGCCAAATGCAACAAGCTTGCCTCTTTCAGCTCTCCAGAATCTCTTCTGTGGGAGTTGCCAATTTATACATGTACACATGGATCACACTGAAATACTGAGGCAAGAAGACAACAGAAGTTTAAGGATTAGCTCTTACACAAAGGAAAACAGAAAACGATGGTAGACTGATAAAAAGGCAGATTATTCCAGAGTTTGGGTATATACAGATCTGGGATCTCTAAAGACACCAACCTGAAGACAACTTGAGAGAACTAACTGACAAATATCATGGCCATCAGATTTCAACAGTGTGAGGATGCAGGTAGAGAAGCATATATGGCCATTATATCTTGGCACAGTTTGAGAATATTCAATAATCTCAGTACTGCTTTGGGTCTCCCAGAGGACTGTCATAAAATCAGTGAAGGAGTAAGGTGTTTATTACCCATTTTCCCACAGTGGACATAGTCAGGAACAATGTGAAATGTGGTGGTCAGAAGGAGTTTTGTCACTAACAGCTACACAGAAAATGTAGGCATGCATCTGAAAGGCACCAGGGTTTAAAAAGGCTAACATCTCACAGGGATAAATGTGTTTGTGGAATGTGTTTGTGAAAAGGGGCAACTGTACATTCATGACAGCAGAATGATACTATAATTAAAATTGCCTATAGTCAACTCATATTTTACGAAGTAAATCCAGTATTTTGTCTGACTAGATCTCAGTCCCCATCTCCCTACAAAACAATCAGTTCCTTCTCAGAAATAATTGTCCCATAATGTCATAAAATAAATATTTTTAAAATTGCAAAACATACATTTATTAATTTCTTTAGAATGGAATTCTTATGGATGATGAAATCCACAAACAATGAAATTCAGAGCAGCTGGAAACTGGAACGCATAAGGCTAGGGTTGGGGAAACCTAAGGGCATGGGGACAAGCCAGGACAATACTCAACTAGAGA
The DNA here is from genome assembly GCA_022577455.1 of Arizona elegans. Classification (NCBI taxonomy): domain Eukaryota; kingdom Metazoa; phylum Chordata; class Lepidosauria; order Squamata; family Colubridae; genus Arizona; species Arizona elegans. The sequence continues at coordinate 101,667,358 of JAKOOJ010000002.1, read as the reverse complement.
TCTAATTGGACATACTTGCCCATTTGAATGATCTCCTCTCCCTTTTAACAAGTGTAATTTAACACAGAGATGATGTCAATTGCCATTACAAACGGATGTATAGCCTAAAGTACAGCTCTGTTAATTGGGGTGGGGGGACAAGCAGTAGTGATATACAGGTTACCATACCCTCAACAGGCATAAAAAAAAGAAAAAAAGACTAACAGAAAAGAAAAGGATTTGCTGGTTGAGTAGATGGAAAGAGGGCATTCTAAGCACAGGATGAGAAATCAATCTCTATGCAGTTCCTAATTCCACAAAGTTTCTCTGTCAGATAGAATAGAATGAATGAGCTGGAAGGTACCTTCCAGTCCCCTGCTTAAGCAAGAGAACCTATACCATTTCAGATAGGTGACTGTCTAATGTCTTCTTAAAAACATCCAGTGATGGAGCACCCATGATTTCTGAAGGCAAACTGTTCCACTGGTTAATTGTCCTCACTGTTAGGAACTTTCTCCTTAATTCCAGGTTGCTTCTCTCTTTGATTAATTTCCAACCATTGTTTCTCACCCCGTCCTCTGGTGCTTTGGAGAATAATTTGACCCTTCTTCTTTGTGGCAGTTCCTCAAATACTGGGAATTTTGTCTGGGGTTTTTGTTTTTCACTCTCGTGTTGAAATAGTCTATCACAAAGCCTTCAGCCAGATTCTACACTGCTCTGAATGAATCAAACAGCTTGAAGATAACCCACGTGGGCCTAGTTCTCAGCAACCATATGGAACATCATTCATAAATAACTAAGGAACAGAAATTATGCTTCTATCAATTCAGTGAGCTGGGGAAATTTGTTTTCAATTTAGCCACTTTCTTTATTTAATCTCCAGCAGTTCATATTGTAAATCCTGTGGCATTATTCCATACTTAAAATCAGCTTTTTAAACAAAATCTTCAGAATTTTTTTCTTCTCTTGATAAAATTGGGCTGAAAGGGAAAAAAACCTGCTCCTGAATAACTAACCAGGAGAACATTTATATTCATCATAGAACACTAAGCAAACACTTATAAATATGAATTATAGCCAAAGTAATATCAGTATATTTTAGTGGATGGAATGCCCTGGAGTGAGATAGTTTGGTATAAGAGTTAAGGCACCAGGCTAGAAACTGGGTGTCTATGAATTATAGTCCCACTTTAGGCACAAAGCTGGGTGACTTGGGACAGTCCCTCTCTCTCATCCCTATGAAGCAAGCAATGGCAAACTACTTCTGAAATCTTGCCAAGAAAACTGCAGGGAACTGTTCAGATAGTCATCAGGAGTCAACATTGACTCGAAGGAACAGTAATAACAACAACAAATCCATGGAAAATTTACAAAAGCAGCTTAGAGCATTTTCTAGCTCTTTCGTCTTGGTATATTTAGGAAAATGTGACTAACGCTAACCCTAATATTGATCAGTGTTAAAGTAGGAGATGATTCTATAGGCAAAGGGTATTTTTCATGTGCAGGTCTCATAAGGGTAGCATAAAGAAAACATCAAATTTATTTTGTGTTTTAACTCCTATTTTGTCCTGTTTTGTTTTATTTTAAAATAAGTGCAACTAAAAAGTTGTAATTCAAAGCATTATGCACTGAACAGAATTCTGCAACTGTGGCTTTCAGCACTTGAAGCTTTGAGTATCTGGATGGTAGACACTTTGATCCATTATGTTCTGGGCTAAGAGAAAAGCCATCTTGAACCATAAAGATGCTGCCTCTGAAAACATGACTCATAGCCTTAATTTCAGAATAAAAAAACGAAATAACAAGGTATGGTAAAGGTGTAATAACAATACAGGCACTGTATATAAAAACATCGTTCCTTACCTGTGCCTCGATTATTTTCTGCTTAGCATCAATGGTCGCTTGCATTTCTGCATGGTCTTTCTTTAGCTCCTCTTCCACAGCCATTAATCTACAAGAAAGGAAAGAAAGAATTTGGAGATATCTGGAGCATCACAAAAGAAAACAAGACAAAACATTGCCGTAATAAAGATGCTAAAGATGAAAAGATTGCCATCTGCTGTTTTATTCCTTGAGCAAGCATTTTGGTTAATAAGCTCCAAATTGTTTGAGTGGGTGTTACAAGGAAATTGGGATGCCTACACCAGCCCAAATATCATCATCTACATGGATTGGGATTTCAATTTCCAGAATTCCCAGTTTATATGTCTAAAATCACTTGGCCTAAATTGCATTTCAGTGAAACTGAATATAAACTACACAAACTTTGAACACAGGTTGCCTATTCATGTGATGCAGTCTAACAATATCAAATAACAGTATGAATTTGGACTAAGAGCAACCTACTATTGGAAATAGAGAGGATTTTCTTTCTATCTTCAGCCCCTCCCTCCCTAACCTGCTAATGATGCTCTTCATCTGGCTATCTTTCTCCTCCTGCTGCTTTCGCAGCCGCTCCTTGCTGTCTTCCATCATTGATCTGTGCTCTAAAATGAGTTTCTGCATTTGTTGTTCCTGCACAAGGAGACGCTGCTCATACTCCTCCAACCGGCGACTTGATGCCTTCAGGCGATCTTTGAGCTTGACAATCTCTTGCTGATACTGAAGACGGGAGGAAGGGAGATAAAAAAGTTTCATTATTTATTAATTCATGAGCCAGTTTCCACGGCTCAAGGCAGCATAAAATAAATAATAGGAAGTCATTACTAGAAGCTTTGAATTCTTTCATTTTTTCCTAAATAAGAAGCATCAACAAAAACAAACAACTGAAGCCACAAGAAAGAATCAATTGAAAGCCCTAAATAAATTATTTAAAAATAATTTCCTTTCAGAAACATGTAACTTTTTTCATATATGGAACTGGTATTTCAAACAGGTCCTACACTGATACAGGAATATTACCAGCTTCCCCTAAACATGTTGGACTCAAGTTCTGAAGGACTTTATTAACATGTGAAAACACTGAACTGAATCTAGAAACATACTGACAATCATGGCCAGAATGAAGAACTGTGTTCAGACAGCTTCACTCATTGTCACTAGACTATGCAGCCTCTTTTCTTAGCTGGAGCTTGAATTGACTTCCAAGGACAATACAGCAGGAAATCTTGAAAGATATAACAGCATGGATTAGTTTTTTAGTAGCCTGAGTATCCAAGAACGGGTCCAGCAAGAAAAGCAAGAGAAGCAGCCGCAAAGTATACTGCTCTTACAAGAGCTTGAATTAAAAATAACTCTTACAAACAAGGAAACTGAATCCCAAAGAATAGGAAAATTAATTCAATGGTTTTGAAAGTAGCCATCTTAAAGATTCCTGATTTACCTGGACACAACTTCTAGCCCCCAATTATCTGACCTAGCTTCCATGCCCTGACAAAGGAAGAACAGCAACATCCAGATATTTGATAACTGAAAAAGAGAGCTGTGCAACTTTATACCAATGATCTCTGCACGTTATCTTTTCCAGTGACTTCTTATAGATGTGGCTAGAAGCTAGAACCTAGATAACTGTTACCTTTTCTGTATGATTGGCTTCATCTGGGTTTTGCTCTGCCTCTTCCTCCACTTGCTCATACTGTCCATTGTTTAAGACCCAAGCAGCTGTCCTTTCCACAGGTGACATAGTGGCAGAATCTACAGGCGACTGCATCTGCAGGGAGAGTGATATGGATCTCAAATGCATTTAAATTCCAGAATTGGTTTTCTAATATCTTTGTTTCTTCCAGGTATTGTCAATTTTCAAAACAACTCTGGCTGAGGCTTTTTTTTTGTTTTGTTTTTGTTTCTCAGTTGCCACACAGATGTGGGGAGGATAGGTTTGGAATGCTATTCTACAGATGCTAGACATAACACAGGCAGAGGCTGGTAGAGCCAAGCTCATCTCAACAAGTGCTGAGCAAGAAAGGAGGGGAGTGCCTGAAGAGACTGCCATTTACCCAGTGGGGATATGTGATTTGTGACACTTGGGGGCAGGAACCATTTACTCTTTTAATTATACTGAACCACAGGAAATATTTAGAGTTGGCTTCACATTTGAATGAGCCAATATGATGTACCTAATAATGAGAATCTTTGATAAGAATTCCAGTGTCAGAGTTCTGACTTGGTTGAGATCATTACTAGGAACCATGGCATCAAGCCAACTCTACTAAACCAACCCTCCTGAGTCCTGAGCCCCGGCCGCCTACCCGGGAAAATGGGTAAGACTCAGGGAAAATGGTGGAGAAGGTGAAGGAGAGATGCCGACTGGAGCCATTAGTGGAGACTATGACCCATGTGATCCAACCACTCCATAACTGTCGGAGCCTGAGTTCACCTGCGGTAGCCTGACTGGTCAGTCTGCCTCCTCAGCTGGCTGAAGCGGCAAGACTGGAGGGGTGTCTGCAGCAAACCCTGGGGATCCTGGACCGTACCAATGGGCTTACCCCCCAGGCCCTGATTGCTACCCTGGCTACTGGGCACCTCTACCTCCGCTGGTGGACCCCCTCCAATTGGAGACACCTTCAACAGAAACCCAGACAAGCTGGCCTTCTTTCTGAACTAGGTACTGGCTCACCTGGATCGCTATGTCTTAGCTTACCCAACCAGGAGGGTGATGGTGCTAACCTGGACATGGAGACCGCAGAGTGGGTGGCAAGCCTCCATGATGAGGACTCGCCAGAGTTGGGGAATGCCATGGTTTTCCTGGAGGAACTATGGGCCAGATTCGAAGATGAGACACAAGCCCAGCAGGCAGAGGCGGAGATACAAGGCTTGAAGCAGAGGGGCCAGTTGGTGAAGGAGTACGTTCGGGAGTTCTGGAGGGTCGCTGGGAAGCTATGGTACTGGCCTACCATAGCTTGTCTACTACTTCAAAAAGAGCCTTGAGAAGGAACTGCACCAAACAGATCAATGAATGGTACCGGGCTGCTACAGTGCTAGATATTGAACTGAGGAGTTGCAGACCGAGAGGCAACACTGACACAAGATTGAGAAGGAGCCAGGAAAATTGGCCAGCTAGAAGGCGGGTAACCTCAACTGCTCCCACTGATCTGCCGGTGGGATCAACCTGGGCCCTCATCCAGTGTTTCTGATGTGGCCAGCAGAGACACTGAGCTCCTGCCCCAAAACTGAAGCCACTTGTGCTGGCAGCGATGAAGCTGAGGAAGCCAACCTGGAAGGCATCAGGGAAGACTAGTCTGGTTCACCAGGCCGTGGAGGTCACCACTGGCTCAACTGAGGGGGGTGGAACTCCGGCTGAAGAGGAGTCACCACCTGCGCCCTATGATAGTGACAATGAGATAGAAATCCACTCCTTCACTATTCCCATTAGGATTGTGGTGCCCAAATCAAGAGTTCAGGGGAGGTTCGATGCCCTAATGGACTCAGGGTGCACTTGGTGTTTAATGAGCCTGCCGACTATGTTGAAACTGGGAATCTGAGCAAAGCTGCTATCCAGGGCCTTGAGATTCAAGCAGGTCAATTTCTTGATAATCAGGGGGACCGCTGCTACCCACCTGACTAAATCAGTGAGGCTAGAAATGGGACAGTATTGGGAGATGATTCTGTTTGTAATAGTCCCAAAAATGACTGAAGCAGTGATCCTGGAACTGGCCTGGCTGGACAAGTAGGGCCCAACAATATGGTGGGAAGGGGAAACAGGAAGTTGAGTCCCTCTTCCTCTTCTGCATGACCAGGACATGCTACCCCTCCAGCGAAATGCAGGTGATAGCCTAAATACTTGAGTGCAACATTGGAGCAACCACCAGGGACCCAGATCATCTTCAGAGAGTACCAGGATCTGGTGGAGGTGTTCAGTAAGAAGCAGTGTGATGTACTGCTTCCACACTGCCCCACAAACTGCGCAATCAAAATCATACCAGGGGCGAAACTACCTAAGCCCAAAATATACTCCATGATCCCTAGGAAGTTGAGGGAGTATATTGACAAGAACCTATCCAGAGGCTTCATCCAACCAATGAAATCTCCGGTTTAGTTTAAGGGAAAAGAAGATGGAATGAGATTATGTGTGGACTTTAGAGGGAGTATGCATGGAAAACATGTACCCCCTCCCTCTGATGAAAGACATGCTGGCACACCTGGCTAAGGGAAAGATATTCACCAAACTAGACTTGAGAGAGGCATATCATCAGGTCAGTATCCTAGAGGGGGATGAGTGGAAAATGGCATTCAACTGTACACTTGGAACAGTTCAAAGTGATGCTGTTTGGGCTACAGGGAGCCCTCGCAATGTTTATGCAGCTGATTAATTAAATGCTACACGAGCATCTATATAAGAGGGTCCTAGTTTACTTGAATGACATTCTGATCTTCACTAGGACAATGGAAGAACATATCAAGCTAGTCCGCCAGGTCCTTAAGAAACTACTGGCAGTGGACCTATATGCTAAATTGTCCAAGTGCAGGTTCCATCACACCCACCTGGACTACCTGGTTTACCGAGTGTCAAGTGAGGGGATGGAAATGGAAACCGCAAAAGTGAAAGCCACCTTGGAGTTGTAACACCCTCATACCTGCAAGCAGCTACAGAGCTTTCTCGGGTTTACGAATTTCTATCAGCAGTTCATCCCTTCATTCACAAAAGTAGCCCTGCCAAACACAGACCTATTGAAGACAGGAAATACAGCGGCTAAGCCCCGACCAAGCCAAACCCTCCAATGGACTATCAAATGCCAGGAGGCATTCGAAATACTAAAGAGGTTGTTCATAAAAGAGCCAGTCCTAAAGCACCCCGACCCCAAGGAGCCTTTTGTTATCCAAGCCAATGCCAATTATGTGGCCATAGGGGCCATCCTTCTTCAGAAGAATGAGGGGGCTTGACTTACAGCTGTGTGCCTACACCTCTCAGAAACTCATGGTTACTGAGAGGTGGTGGGCCATAAGGGAAAAGAAGGCTTTTGCCGTTTGATGGGCTCTGCTGATCTGGCAACATTTCCTAGAGGGCAGCAAGGTGCCTTTTGAAGTATGGACTGATCACAAAAATCTGGAGGCCCTTGCAAAACAGGTCTGATGGGCACAGTACTTCAACCGGTTCAAGTTCACCTTAAAGCATATCTTGGAGGGAAGAAACTTCCTGGGCTATGCTCTTTTGTGAATGCCCCAGTACAACAGCAGCAGGGGGGAAGTGGTCAATGCAATAGCAATAGCAATAGCAATAGCACTTAGACTTATATACCACTTCGCAGTGCTTTATAACCCTCTCTAAGTGGTTTACAGAATCAGCATATGACCCCCAACAATCTGGGTCCTTATTTTACCCACCTTGGAAGGATGGAAGGCTGAGTCAATCTTGAGCCTGGTTTGATTCGTTCTGCCAAACTGCTGGCAGCCGGGGATCAGCAGAAGTAGCTTGCAGTACTGCACTCTAACCTCTGCACCACCGCGGTTCTCCCTCCCTCAGCAAGCAGCCCAAGTGACCATGAGGCAATGAGTCAGAAAACAGTCAGCCAAGCCCAGTAATGAGTTGACCTAGAAGCTCAAGGCAAAGCTAAATTCTGACCCCTGGTTCAAAGACCACCAGCAACTCCTGACCACCAGGGATGGGTTAGCATGGAAGGGGACCAAACTGTACATCCCAAGGAGTCTACAAGTCCAAGTTCTGCAGAGAAGCCACGATGCCAAAGAAGTTGGACGCTTTGGGTTTTTGAAAACCCTACACCTGGCCAAGAGGTGGCCAAGAATGAAAAAGAACATAGAGAGTTATGTTAAAAACTGTATGACTTGTGCAACGATGAAGAAGAGGCCAGGTTGCTTCAACAAGTAGCTGAGCTGACCTGACCTTGGGAGGAAATTGTGATGGACTTCATAGTGGAACTCCCTGAGAGTGGAGGAAATACAATTATTTGGACAGTAATTGATCTATTTTCAAAACAGGCTCACTTTATAGCCTGTCCTGGACTACTCTCAGCTCCCAGAAACTTGTGAAGCTGTTCCTGAAGCACATTTACCAGCTGCATGGAGTACCAAGGAGAATCATCTCGGATCAGGGAGTTCAATTTATGGCCAAATTTTGGAGGGAATTCATACAGTCAATTGGTTCCACCCAAGGTCTTAGCTTGGGTTTTCATCTGAGTATCAATGGTGCAGCAGAATGAGCTAACGCAATGGTGGAACAATACTTGAGATGTTACATTAACTACCAGCAAACAAATTGGGCAGAGCTCCTGCCGTTTGCTGAAGTTGCGTATAACAATGCAGTGCATAGTAGCATGGGACTTACTCCCTTTAAGGTAGTGAATGGAGTGGAATTTGTCCCAATGCCTGAGTAACCTAAGGAACCCCCCTCCTCAGTCAGTCTGACAGAGTGGGTCGATTAGTTTCAGAGTGCTTGGGGCAATGTAAAGCAAGTGCTAACTAAAGCAGCAGAGGTTCAAAAGGAGCAAGCAGATAAAAGGCGGTTCCCTCAAAGACCGTTTCACACTGGGAAAAAGATTTACTTCTCCACTAAATACTTAAAATTAAAACTGCCTTGCAAAAAACTATGTCCGAAGTTCCTAGGCCCATTCCCAATAATGAAAGTCATCAACCTGGTCAGGGTGGAGCTAAAACTTCTCTGCTCACTGGGGAAAGTGCAACCTGTCTTCCACAGCAGCTTATTGAAGCCAGTAATATGTTCAGAACTAAGACCAGTAGCTCGGATAGGTCCTGGTCCAATATTAGTAGAAGGGGAAACCCATTATGAAGTAAAACAAATCCTAGACTCTAGGCCAGTGATGGTTAACCTTTTCTGGACTGAGTGCCCAAAGTCTGAGTGCCCCCTGCATGCGCCCTGCCCATGTGTGTGCGCACAGCCCCCTGTATGCGTCCCGCTCCCTGCACATGTATGTGCGCCCCCTTCTGCCACATGTGCGGCAGAGACCCGACAACCAGCTGGCTGGTGGGAGGGGGGTGCACATGCGTGGCAGAGCTGAACTGGGGCAATGGCTCACATGCACACAGAGAGGGCACTGCATGCCACCTGTGGCACGCGTGCCATAGGTTCGCCATCATGGCTCTAGGCTATATAAGGGGAAGCTACAATATTTAGTTCAATGGAAGGGTTATCCCCTGTCAGAGTCTACTCTTTACCTGGGTAAAGAGTAAGGATGTAAGGGCAGAGGGGCTGGTTAGGAAATTTCATGACAAGAATCCTCAGAAACCAAAAGAACCATCTAAGGGACGAGGGAGTTAATGGAGAATGAATGTGTACTTGTGCTTAGTATCTTTCAGGTGCTTTTACTCTGTAACAGGGGCTGATTATCAACTTTCAAAACGACTCTAGCTGAGGCATTTTTTTTTTTTTTTTCATTTCTCAGTTGCCACACAAATGGGGGGAGGATAGGAGGTTTGGAACGCTATTCTGCTATATGCTAAACATAACCCAGGCAGAGGCTGGTAGAGCTAAGGTCATCTCAACAAGTGCTGAGCAAGAAAGGAGGAGAATGCCTGGAGAGCCTGCCATTTACCCAGTTGGACAGTGTGATATGTGACACTTGGGGGGAGGGAATCATTTACTCTTTTAATTATGCTGAACCACAGAAAATATTTAGAGTTGGCTTCACATTTGAATGAGCCAATATGATGTACCCAATAAAGAGAATCTTTGAGAAGAGTTCCAATCTCATAGTTCACACTTGATTGGGATCATTACTCAGAACCATGACAGGTTGATTGCAACTATTTTGATAAATCATAACTAGGAGCACTGATACTCTAAGTTTTAGTATAAGCTTGGAATTTCATGGCTGCACCTGTTGAAGACTTTGGCAGGCCCTGCTCTATATATTCACTCTCTCTTGAACCAGTTTCACTAGCTTGGATGTAGTTGCCTCTAAACATATTTTTCTGTTGCTGAAATACACACACACACACACACACACACACACACACACATATCAATATATATCTATACCTCAAGCTATCTTTGGCTGATCTAGTAGGTCTCTCTGTGCATTACTCAAGTACTGGTCCTCTGCAATAGGACCACTGTATAGATGAAGCAAGGAAAGAGAGTTATATTTGGCTGAGATGTACATAGAAGAACACAGCTTCTAGACAGCATCACCACTGATGGTATGCTATTAATTGGAACCCTACATATAAGTAAAGTGAGTATAACCAGCAACTGTATTCTTATCTCCGGCTGGAAGAACAGAAAATATGCAGTATCAATTTCCTTGCTATCCAGGAAAGAGAACAGCGGATACTGCAATCTATATGGATCACTTAGGAAGGCCATTTTTAAAATCCTGGAACTATTTCAAGGAATATGAGATTACAGAGGGAATCATTTGCTACACTTTTGGCTATTTCTATTCACAATATAGGGCAGTGATGGCTAACCTTTTCCAGACTGAGTGCCCAAAGCGCAAGCACACAGATGTGCGAATGCATGTGCGTGCGCCCAAACCCACAAACTGCAATATGCGTGCGGGCCCCGCCCATGCGTCCCGCCCCACATGCATGCATGTGCAGCCCCCCATATGTGCCACATGCATGCATGCATGGGCCCCCACACACACTCTGCCCCTGTGCACGTGCATGCACCCCCCCACAAGCCCCACTCCACATGCATGTGTGGCAGAGACCAGAAGAACAGCTGGCTGGTGGGAGGCACGTGCACATGTACAATGGAGCTGAACTGGGACGATGGCTCGCATGCCCACAGAGAGGGTGCTGCATGCCACTTCTGGCACGCATGCCATAGGTTCGCCATCACGGATATAGGGTATAGACAATCTTGTTCTGTCTAGATATTTTGGACTAGCTCTCATGAATACATTGGTATATTCCATACATGGAAAAACATATATGGATCAATACATTTTGCAGATGACTGTGAAGCATCAAAATATTCAGACTCAGCTATAGTCAGTTTGAAGGGCATCCTATTTTGCCCTAGAACTAATTAATTGATTTGAGATTCAGCCAAATCTGAAGCATTTTTTTTTCTTTCCCAAGGTGACTTTCAAAAACAAATTCTAAGGAATCAGTCTGCACTGGGAAAAAATAGACCGATTGGTGTCTGACATTTTTATCCCCCTATTGAGTTCTTCCCAAGGACCTGGGCAGATGTTGTTTGATAATGCTAAAGGTATCATTGCAGGATGTAAGCTGTTCCAACTAGCTGCTGTTTGCAATTGACTAATGGTGAGCTTGTCAATATTGTTAAAGTCTTTTGGGATTGTTTTGTATTGCACCAAAGGTGCCTATTATTATTGATACCATCTTTGCTTTCTTTTGCCATAGTTATTCTATTGGATAGACTTTGTATTTTGAGATTTTCTCCTGTTTTTTTTTTCTGTTATTCTGCTGTCCCCAGATTCTGCACCAACTCAGAAAGCTCAAATTGCCCAAGGAGCTGCCGATACAATTCTACAGAGGAATTATTGAGTCTGTCATCTGCACCTCTATAACTATCTGGTTTGGTTCTGCAACCCAACAAGACAGACACAGACTTCAGAGGATAATTAGGACTGCAGAAAAAACAATTGCTATCAACCTGCCTTCCATTGAGGACCTGGATACTGCAAGAGTCAAAAAGAAGCCTGCGAAAATATTTACAGACCCCTCACATCCTGAACATAAACTGTGTCAACTCCTACCCTCAAAAAGACGCTATAGAGCACTGCACACCAGAACAACTAGACACAAGAACAGTTTTTTCCCAAACGCCATCACTCTGCTAAACAAATAATTCCCTCGACACTGTCAAACTATTTACCAAATCTGCACTACTTCTCATAGTTCCCATCATCCATCTCCTTCCACTTATGACTATATGAATGTAACTTTGTTGCTTGTATCCTTACGATTTATATTGATATTGTTTCCTGATTGCTTATTAGTACCCTATGACTATCATTAAGTGTTGTACCTTATGATTCTTGACAAATGTATTTTTTCTTTTATGTACACTGAGAGCATATGCACCAAGACACATTCCTTGTGTGTCCAATCACACTTGGTCAATAAAAAATTATATTCTATTCTTTTGTCTTATCAACAATTGTTACATCTGGTGTGTTATGTGGCAATAGTTTTATTATTATTTTTGAGGTTAGAAATAGGAACATATGCAGTACAGATACTGAACATATGCTATTTTCACACACTTTACAAAGGCACTGGGATCTCTGACCACAGTATTTATCTTTACTCATATTTTGCTCATGAATAGACAATTTTATGGGAGACAAGTGTTCTTTAAAAACAAAAGATATTTTAACAACATATTTCAAAATGGAAAGGAAATGCAAAGGAATCAAGGACAATGTTTAAGCTCAATGGAAAGTCATACATTCATATATTCATCTACAGAAATATATTGTTTCCATCGCTATAATTCTAATTAGAAATTTTAATTGTAATTTAAAAATGTGTGCCAGTATTCATGGAAATATCCCTTGTGCTTGCAACATACCAAAGAGTTTTTGCAAGAATGGAATGAACAAGTAGATTCAACCCACTGGAGTCACGGGAGGAAAAATTGGCACCCTCAGAAGCCCCAGGCTTTGACCGAGAGAACAATTAAACTGACTCCAGGCATAGGAGCAGCATCAAGGGATGCCAAAGGATCTAATAACATCACAAACACCATCACAGCTGTTTGAAGCAAGACTACTCCGTTTTCAATAAGGAAACAGAAGATAGCACATCAATTAAGATGAGTGGTCAAACTGCAAAAGAAGAGCTCCTCTGGATTTACATGGGGCCACACAAAGGCATCAATCACAGCTAGAAGCTATTTTGCTTCTTTCCACCTAGCAACCAAGAACTCAGCTGCACAAGTCTCCACTTTCTTCAAGTAAGAGCTTGTTTATTTGCCAGCATTTCCAGGAATATACCCTGAAGGCACAAATACTTCTCCCTGGAGGGTAATCATATGAAAATGCCTTTTTAACCAACAAGGACTATGTAAGCATAATGGCACACATGCATCTATGCCCACATGTACATTATACCGTTAGCTGTTTCTAGGAGATGTATGGATTAAAAGAGGAGTGCCTGGATGTATGTTATGCAAAATCCATCAGTGCTGGTTTTCATAGCCAATTTCTTGGCCAAAATCATCCTAAAATACCTAGTGACTTACCAATAAACAATCCCTTTTAGTCAGGATTCAGGCCTGATAAGGGACAGAAATAGCACTAGTTGCACTTTTAAATGATTTCTGGACTTAGATTAACTTTATGTCATTTTGAATGTACACTAATAGGCATACATTAAAATGCATGTTGCATACAACTCTCAAAGGGTGTCTACCTCTAATATAAATGTAAACATGACAAGATAAATGAATAAATAAGTACAAAATCATGCATGTATCCACATATATTATGACACGGAGAAACAACACAGTCTAGTTCGGATGTATACATGTACATGGCGAGAGAAACAAATCTTGTGAGTTTACCAGACGGATGGCATAGGGAACAAAGCTATTACAGAATCTGGAAGTCCTGCTAGAAATACTTCAAAACATCCTCCCAGAGAGCAGCAACAGAAACAGACCGTGAAGTGGGTGTGTGGGGTCTCTAACAATGCTTTGAGCTCTAAGCACATAGTGCTTATAAACAGTATCCTGAATAACAGAAGCAAGCTTCCTATAATCTTCTTGGCTGTCCTTACCACTCTCTGAATGGACTTTCTATCTGAGGTGCTGCTGTCACCAAACCAAACAGCGATGTGGTTTGTTAAAACATTTTCAATTGTGCCTCTGTAAAAAGTGGACAGGACAGAAGGAGAAAGATGTGCTTTCCTCATCCGACACAGGAAATGCAGGTGCTGATTTGCACGCTTCACTAAGGATGAACTGGAGAGACCAGTTCAGATCGTTAGTTATCTACATCCCCAGATACTTAATACTGTTTTAGTTTAGTTTTAGTTTTATTTGATTTGTATACCGCCCTACTCCCGAAGGACTCAGGGCGGTGAACAGCCAACAATAAAATACATAGATACATAAAATTTAAAAACCCAATAAAATCAAATTAAATTATTTGGCCCAGACAAATTAAAATGCCCCGATAATTTAAAAACAGATTAAAATTTAAATATTTAAAAAGGGAAGAGATTAGGCAAAGCCCGCTTGATGGAATAAAAAGGTCTTCACAGCACGGCGGAAGGAGCGCAGATCCGGGATCCTCCGTATCTCCGGGGGAAGCTCATTCCAGATGGTAGGTGCCCCCACAGAGAAGGCTCTCCCCCTAGGGGCCGCCAGTCGACACTGTTTGGCTGACGGCACCCGGAGGAGTCCCTCTCTATGAGAGCGTACTGGCCGGTGGGAGGCTATTGGTGGTAGTAGGCGGTCCCGTAGATAACCAGGTCCTAAGCCATGGAGCGCTTTAAAGGTGGTAACCAAAACCTTGAAGCGCACCCGGAAGACTACCGGGAGCCAGTGCAGCTCGCGCAGGAGAGGTGTTACATGGGAGCGCCATGTCGCTCCCATTACCACCAGCGCGGCCGCACTCTGCGCCAGTTGGAGCCTCCGGGTGCTCCTCAGGGGGAGCCCCATGTAGAGAGCATTACAATAGTCCAGGCGGGAGGTGACGAGGGCATGAGTGACCGTGCGTAACGAGTCCCGATCCAGAAAGGGATGCAACTGGCGAATCAGGCAAACCTGATAAAAAATCCTCCCGGTCACGGCCGTCAAATGCTCTTCTAAAGACAGCCATGAATCCAGGAGGACGCCCAAGTTGCGAGCCCTCTCCGTGGGGGCCAATGATTCGCCCCCAATAGTCAGTGATGGCGTCAACTGACTATATCGGGATGTCGGAAACCACAGCCACTCGGTCTTGGATGGATTGAGCCTGAGCCTGTTCCTCCCCATCCAGATCCGTACGGCCTCCAGGCACTGGGACATCACTTCAAGGGCATCGTTGGGGTGATCCGGGGTGGAGATGTACAGCTGAGTGTCGTCAGCGTACTGATGGTACTCCACCCCGAAACCACGGATGATCTCGCCCAGCGGCTTCACATAAATGTTGAACAGGAGAGGCGAGAGGACCGACCCTTGCGACACCCCGCATATGAGGGGCCTCGGGGTCGACCTCTGTCCCCCTGCCAACACAGACTGCAACCGGTCAGAGAGAAAGGAGGAGAACCACCGCAACACGGTGCCTCCCACCCCTAACTCTTCCAACCGGTGCAGCATGATACCATGGTCGATGGTATCAAAAGCCGCTGAGAGATCTAACAGGACCAGGACAGAGGAGCACCCTCTGTCCCGAGCCCTCCAGAGATCATCAACCAACATGACCAATGCCGTTTCCGTGCTGTACCCGGGCCTGAAGCCCGACTGGAACGGATCCAGATACGTCGTTTCATCCAGGTGCTGGGGGAGCTGTTGCGCAACCACACTCTCAACAACCTTCACCACAAAACGAAGGTTGGAGACTGGACGATAATTTACCAACATTGCCGGGTCCAGGGAAGGCTTCTTGAGGAGAGGCCTCACCACCGCCTCTTTCAAGGCGGCAGGAAAGACACCCTCATCCAGCGAAGCATTTATAATCCCCTGGAACCAGCCTCGTGTCACCTCCCGAGAAGCCAGCATTAACCAGGAGGGACACGGGTCCAATAAACAAGTGGTCGCGTTCAGTCTACCCAGAATCCTGTCCACGTCCTCAGGGGTCACAGGATCAAACTCATCCCAGATAACATTCTCAAGACCTGCCCCAGTCCCTCCCCCTGAGACTACCCAGTCGGAGTCCAGATCTTCCCGAATCTGAGCGATTTTGTCATACAGATATTGAACAAAATCCTCGGCTCTACCCTCCAAGGGGTCCTCCCGCGCTTCCTGGTGGAGCAGGGAGCGGGTCACTCTAAACAGGGCGGCCGGGTGATTATCTGATGACGCAATAAGAGCAGCAAAATAGCTACATTTCGCTGCTTTTATCGCCACTAGGTAATTCCTAATATGAGATCTTACCAGTGTCCGGTCAGATTCAGAAAGACTGGCCCTCCAACTACTCTCTAGGCGTCTTTTCCGGCGCTTCAACTACCTCAGCTCCTCAGTGAACCAAGGAGCTAAATGAGATCGGCGCCGGGTCAGAGGCCGCAAAGGCACGACCCGATCCAGAGCTCCAGCGGCCGCCCTATCCCAGGCGGCCACTAGGTCTCCAGTCGAGGCGTGTGCCAGAGCCTCAGGGAATGGCCCAAGCTCCATCTGGAACCTATCAGGTTCCATCAGGCGCCTGGGGCGGAACCATCTTACCGGCTCCACCTCCCTGCGGCGGGGTGTAGTGGTTCGAAGGTCGAGACGAAGGAGAGAGTGATCAGACCATGACAAGGGCTCGGTGGCTATATCCCCTATCTCGAGATCACTCAACCACTGTCCAGAGACCACTGTTGACCACCTGTATCGTTGATACTGAGTGGAGTATGACCATGACAGCTCTTTCTAAAAACTACAATTATCTCCTTTGTTTTATTAACATTTAGAACATTTAGAAACAGGTTACTTTTATTGCACCAGTTCACCACAACCTTTCCTATATGCATCTTCATTGTCATCCCAGGTAAGACCCACCACTGCTGTGTCATCTGCATACTTCACCATATGATTTGTAGCAGATTTGGCACAGCAGTCATGGGTCATCAAGGTAAGCTGTAGTGGACTCAAGACCCAGCCCTGTGGGAAACCTGTACTCAAGGATATGGAGATGGAGACTTTTCTTCCAACTTGCACAAACTGGGGCCCATCAATAAGGAAATCCAATATCCCATTACATAAAGAAGTATTAAAATCTAATAGGCCCAGTTTGTTCACCAAATGCTGAGGAATGATTGTGGAGGGAGTGGAATGGAGGTTGTACAACCATCCTTGCTCTGCTTGACCTCTCAGCAGCCTTCAATAACATCCACCATGGTATCTTTTTGGTCTGGCTCTGGAGAGTGAGGTGGGCAGCACTGTATTGTGCTGGATCCAGGATCGATACCAGTCATTAGGGATGGGGAGGGTAAGAGATCTCACTCCTGGTTCCTACTACGTGGGCTGGAATGCCACAGGGTTTGGTGCTTTCTCCTCACTGATTCAACCTCTATCTAAAGCTGCTGGGTGAGCTCATCCACTGCCATGGCTGAAGTGTCATCAATATGCTAATGATACCAATTATACATCTCTGTCCCTGGTGAATTAAATGATACTTTGATGTCTTGTTGTGGTGCCTGGAGGCTGTGAGGGTCAGGATGGGGAACAACAGGCTTCAACTGAACCTTTGTTAATTTTTCACAAGTCCCTCAAGACTTGGCTATGTCATCAGGCTTGGGGGCCCCAAGGGAATGGTAAAGTGTTGAGGTGGCTCCATTATTATTAATATCTGTTGTTCTTTCCTTGCCTTTTAAAAATTGTATAAGTAGCCCTTGACTTATGACTGATCCTCGAAGGAACAAATATTGCACCCTCCCTGTGGTCAAGTGATTACAATTCAAGTACTGAGCAATTGGCTCATATTTACAACTGATTGTAGCATTCCAGGGTCACATTATCACATTTTGTGACTTTTTGTTATTTTTTTGTGCCCAGTGAATAAGCTGGATTTGGACTTACAACCAGATGTTTCACTTAATGACCACATGATTTATTTAACAACACTGGTGACTCATTTACCAACTGTTGTAAAAACAGATGTAAAATCAGGTCCAGTCTCATGACTTATGACCCAACAAATTACAACTAAAATTCGGGGCTCAAATGTGATTGTAAATCAAGGACTACCTGTAATAAGTTTTTTAAACTATTGATTGGTTTTTACATTATTAACCTTTTTTTAGTGAATGTCACCCAGAGTCACACTTTAATATAAAGATGATGAATGAAGCCATTTTAATTGTTAAGAATGACTATTTGATCATTATATATCTCATAATCAGTAATTATGGTGGTAAATTAGTAAATAGATAATATCATTTCCCCCTTTCTCTATTTCTGAAGCCTATTTTTATCATATCAAAAACATTTCTCTATTCGTATATGCTGTATTTTCTATCTGGTGAAGTTATTTTTTCTTCTCTTATATAAACACATATATGCATACACACAAGGGTAAATAAAACAGGCACACCAAATATTATATGCCTTCAATCTGTTTTGAAAACGTGCCAAATATCAAGCTTAAGAATGAGATTGTATGATTATGTTGCTTGTTGCTGGAGACACAACTCCATTCACATGCCACTGAACAGCTGTTGTCCAAGGAACAGAGAGTGTGGAGGCTGAAGAAGCATACCAAACTACCAATGGCCTTTGTTACTCTTTGGGGCACCATTCCAACATTAGTGCCACAAATACCAAGGCTATGAAAAAATATGATTATGAAAGGCTGGCTGCCATTTCATGCAAGGAATAAAATACAGAAATGAGAAAGATTCTACTGTGGGTAGCAAAACCATGGCTAATGGCACCATGTATGAAGAAGTCTGTCTGTCTATATCACAAACTCTTCTTGTTCATGATCCCAAAGGAGCTAGTTGCAGTTTCCTATTTCTCCTATCCAACATACCATAAAAATACATGTAATTCCCGGGTTACGTGCAGTCCCTTAGCAAACGTTCAAAGTTACACGATAAGTGCCCCCTAGTGTTTACAAACAAGTCCCAAAACTATGAATGTACCATGCCAGTTGCTCGCCCTTACGAACAACCGGAGATGCTCTGCAACATTCGACCTGCCTATTCCCCTCCCTCACCCCCGCACCGAGTCTTCATAGGCACTAAGCCTGTGGATATTCACCTTGCAAAGATCTAGAGATTCTTCGCTTTCTTGGCCTATTTTGGCACTTCAGGCCTTCGGTGAGTACGCACAGAATGGAGCCTTAAATTACTGCAAGACCATGCGGGATAAATAGCGCGAGTTCTCATGTTATTGATCTCTTGTGATCTCACAATACTTTAGGCCTTTGTTCTCTGCAAACAGAGGGCTGGACGAGATCTGCAGAAAAAGGCTTTGCAAATGGTGGGAAGGCCTGAAACATCTAAGCTTTCCCTCTGTTGCAAAGCCTTTGGCCATGTTTGCAAAAAGCCTTTGCAGCCCAAAACAGAGCTGTTCAGCTCCGTTTTGGTATGCGCAGGCCTCGTCTGGCACTTTGCAGGCCAAGCTGGAGCTTCGGAGGGACTTCTCCAGAGCTCTGTTTTGGGCTGCAAAGTGCCAGATGAGGCCTGTGCACACCAAAACGGAGCTTCAGAGGGATAGGCCTGCCTCCGCCCCTCCTGAGCTCCGTTTCAGGATGCAAAGTGCCAGATGAGGCCTGCCCACGCCAAAACAGAGCTTTGGAGGGGGGCACATAGTTGAAAAGCTGGAGAGGAGACAGCTTGCTAGATCTTTGCACAGTAAGTGACCTGGCACAGCAGTTTGGGTGGGGGAGGGAAAGCAATTGTGGGGAGCATGAGGTACTTCAGTGGGCTGGGGAGACCTTGAGTGGTCTTAAGCAGGTGGCCTGTTTCATCACTAGGCCCCTCATGGCCTTCCCTACCCTGAAATACCTCATATGCACTTAACAAACCGTGCTTTTGATTAGCAAATGTGTGGGCGAAAGGAGGGAGTGATTGTGTTTAAGGTATGAGATTCACTCCCATGAATCCTTGGGTTACGAATGGAATGGGCAGGCTTATTCATAACTGGAGGACTACCTGTACTGCAGATCATACGTCTCACAAAATATGTATCCTAAAAAAAGAAAATGTAGTCTCCTATTTAATTTAAAAAACAAAACAAAACAGATGATCCTACCTGCTGTGTTTGCTGCCGCTGAATGGCTCGCACTTTGGGAACTGGGCTCTCTCGGGAGGAGGAAGACTGCTGCCGGGATTGATTGCCCTCCTGAAGAGGCTCCATTGCCATCGTGGCAGATGCTACAGACATGCTGCCTGTGCTTCGAAGAGAAGCACTGTGGGGAAGTGAGTGGGGTGATCTGACCATTGAGCTGGAACTTGCTTGATCCGCTTTGTGGATTTGGACCTGCACAGTGTAATTCTGATGAGCTGGCAAAGCTCTTTTGTCCAATAGGGTGCCCTGACCAGAAAAATCTTCATTCTGGGTGCTGCGTTTGGCATAATCCTCCATGCTGCTATTGCTGGGTACACTAAGTTTAAGGTCTTCACTATTCTGGCTTCGGGAACTGGTGACACTCAGGTTATCCAGGCTTGATTCCATGGACACTTTAGGAATTGGCTGAGGACAATTGTTGAGATGATAAACTGGATTCTGGAAAAAAAGAGCCTGAAGAATGCCTTGCTGGTTTAATGCCGAATGAAGAGGTCTCCTGACTTGGGGGGCGGTCTGTGGTGTTCTGAGCTGCTTGATATTTGCCACCTGGATGACTGAAATCTGACTGCCAGATAAACGTACCGGGGCCTCATGCATCATGGATCCAGATTCACACTGTGTGACATTGGGATCCTGGAGATTCATCAGCGATATGCTTCGGACATTGGGCAGATTGGTCTCGTCGCCTTGATCTGAATAAGTCACACTCCGGGATGACGTTTGCTGCATCAAGAGCAATTTGCCTTTGAAATATTCTTCATTTGCTGGAGGGGCTGATTTCAACTTGCGCTCACTGAGAAACAATCAATACAATCACAGTCTTAACATTATATCTGCTGATTCGCATGCACACCCACTTATTTCTGCTTAAACAATTTCTCTGGTTCCATATTAATCTCCATATTTGAGTCATCCAAGTAGAATAGCCTAGGTGGGCAGGGGTGTTATTTATGAATGAGAATGGAACCAAAAGTCATCTCGGCTCCCATTCAGAAGCAATGATTGTTGAAAGAGATAAGTTGCTGGTTGCTTTAAGTGAGCAACATTGTTCTGAAAAGGAACATTTGGCTCTACTCTGGCGGTTATCTTAAATAATGCAATGCCTAATCTATATATTTGTTTTAGCATTCTAATCTTAATAATTTTAGCCTGCCTCAGTCTATCCACAAGGCTCCACGTTGCTGCAGGAGAATCATAGAAACTACATTCTACTGCTCTTATTTTTGTTTTCCATTTCCATTAATGGCTTCACCCATAAGCATAAGTAAAAAGGCCACAATGGGGAGAAATTACTTCTTTCAGATGTGTATGGATAAAAAGTATAAAGCACATAAAAGATAAAACCATAATTATTCAAAAGAAGATCTGTCTGCCCAACACTCCTGCCTTACTCATTCGTGACATAAAACAGAGTTTCTCAACTTTTTCAGTTTTGTGGACTGGTGGAGGGGATGGGGGGGGGGTGTCCTGCAGAGTGGCAGGCAAGTGTGTGTGTATGCAGCTCCATCTGTCTGAGCAGTGGGCATATGTGCCCACCGCTCACACAAATGGATCGTGCACACATGCTCTTGCCCGCTATTTGCATAAGTGGGGATGTGCATGCGCCTGCTTCCAAATGACTCAAGACCCGGAGGTGGGCCACGGCTGGGAGATTGGGGACTCCTGACATAGAGATAAGATAAAACCAAAATTTTTCATAACATGTCCCTTTATTGGTGAACAGGGAGGCCTCATTTGTCATAGCAATAATTATTCGTAACCTGCATTGACAAAAATCTAGAGAAAATGAGGCAGCATCTTTGCTGTGAAATAAGAACTCCAATACAGTAAGCCTAATAGTATGAAGTCCAATCCATGAAAGAAGATATAATCAGCCTACTTTTGTTGTTAAGGTTTACTGTGATGAAATAGCAAGAATATTCTTATCCACTACCATGTTAAATACTTTTAATAGAAGAAAACAAATTCTTCACTTGTCAGCAGAGCATAATCTCTGCATACAAGTTAACTGCTCCTAGTGCTTCTCTTATTACATTATCAGAACAATATCTGATTAAACAGGGTCAACTGTGACTAAAACTTATTGGCAGGTTGCAGGAACTTGTGGTAGTAGAATTTTGGATTCTTCCTCTTCAGACTAGGTCATAGGTAGAATATTTTGGAATGTTATTCCACTTTACACACAGAGAGACACACATACACTCTCTCTCTTATATGGTTTCTGAGTTTAAAGGATAGGTTGTAGTTCACATTGATACGAGTTCATGTTTATACATAGAAGAACTCATCCTATTATTGCCAGTTAATAAGATCTCAGGTAGCAAATTTGGACAAAGCTTGTGACTTGGAGAGGCACATGTAGAATTAAAAATACTGGGCTGAATAAAGCAATTATCCACAGTTAGGAGGATAAAGCACTATTATAACTAAGCTATTATTTTCAGCAAAGCCCCACTCTTGTAATTATGGCATTACTCTGAATTTTAGTTCTTACTTTTCCCACCAAACTGAACAAAATTATGCATCTCTTTTTCTTCCAAATAATTTCAACAATAGGCAGACAATGCATACCTGTCAGCTGGGTCTTCAAATATTTTTTGCAGCCCAGAAGAGACATTGGGGCTTGAATTATGATCTGGATAACGTCTCAACTGTTGCTGGATTGGCAGAGGGTGGGTTGTATCCTTTGCGATGTCATCGAGAATGCGTGGCAAAGGACCCAATTTTTCTACTGTTGCCTGTAGGAAGGAATTTTCACCCTGATTTGACAATAAGCAATGTAGCATTCATCATTTCAGTTTTTTTTTTAAATTAAACAATGAATGTGGATGGATGAGTTGTAAGAAAAGATGGGCATTTGTATGCGGGTGTGAAAAACCACAATGCATTGTAATGGAGTAGCAGGACCACAGTGATCCGGTAACCCATGGATGGAGGAGACGAAACGGTGCAGCAAACATTGAGGAAAGAAAAGGAAATAGAAATTAAAAATTGAGCCTCCAAAATAAAAAAGTTAATCCTCATAAAACTAATGCATATCTATCCTGCAAAACAAATTGCAATCAAAGCCCAGGGTAGAGGAGACAGGGTGGGATGGAGTAATACGAAAATCACTATTAAATTAAAGTGTAACCCAGAAAACTAAAAAGGGATTTTTGTTGAAAGCAAATGTTTGCCTGTGGGAGGAGAGATTGTGGTCAATTGAATGCATTCTGCTATAGTCTGAGAGCAGCAATTCGGCATGAGCACTGAAAGAAACCATAAGGAAATGCAAAGACTTATACAAAGGTATTTAAATCGTATTTTGTCTTATAACTACTGACAGGAATGAACATTAAGCATATAATTTGTTTATAAACACAACTCTACAAACAGTATTCCTTAACTTCCTGCACTGGATCTCAAGTGATCCCTTCAAAGATGATAGTAACTCCTTGCCTAATCATCAGTGGTGATTCTCAAGAAAGGAAGCAGCACCACACAGGAATGTATGTATGTATGTATGTATGTATGTATGTATGTATGTATGTATACATACATATGGTTGACTCTTGGCAACTGCCTGGACTCCTGCAATTTTCTTAGCAAGATTTCAGAAATGGTTTGCCACTGCCTCCTTTCTAGGATTGAGAGAATGTGTTTGGCCCAAGGTCATCTAGTTGGGTTTGTGTGTCTAAGGCAGGACTAGATTAGACTAGACTAGGACTCACCATCTCCCAGTTTCTAGCCTGGTGCCTTAACCACTACATCAAACTGGCTCCCTCCAAACTATTAGAATATGGCTTTTATTTTAGGAGAAAATAATGAATCAAACATAATTTTCTTTAAAACAAAATTGTTCTAAAGCAATTTAAAATGATGAATATGAAGGGAGAAATGAGTTCATTTGCTTTAGAATTTAGTGCAATTTAACCTAAGCCCAAAGTGATGGAAGTTCAGCACCAATTAAATGTCACCCCTGTCTTTCTACTGGTTCCCAATGCTTAGTCTACATTATTTTAAGAAATAGATGATGTTATAACCCCGTGCTTTTTTTAAAAATTAAAGTTAACTTTAATCATTACCCAGGAAGCAGCTTGTGGGCACTCCTTGGACAAAGTTGTCTCCAGCCATCCCTTCCCAGCCTTCAAACTAATTTACCTTGTCCACCTCCCAGACAACTTCCCACAGCAAAGAATGCAAGACAGCAAACTCCTTTCCCAGATCTATGTATCCTCCAAATCCTGGCTTATTAGAAATTGTGTCCTCGTTAGAAATTTCTGCCAAGAAGCATTTCATATGTGTCCATTCATGCTCTAGAAAGGCATTCATAAAGGTAATATATTCTTCTTTGTTCCCAAATCTGAGTTGGGGAGAGAGGAAAACAAGGAGAGAGGAGAAAAATGGTCAGCAGTTTGGCAGGAAGTTTCCAAGGGAAACAGCATGGTCTTACAATGTTGCTTAAGATATTCCAAGACACAAAACAATATTTCTGTGACTGAATGGCAATTTCTACATGTAACATTTAGTTAAATAATGTTGCAAGTAGTCATTATAGAGACACAAAGTTAGTGTGAGAGAGCAGTCATTGTGCTTGCCAGGTACTCCCCTTTCTCTCACCCACTCCCCACTATCATTAGAAGTTTTCTTGGCTTCACAAAATTTATTCGTCAAGAATTAGGAGAAAAAAGGAGAAGCTGCACCTGAGTCCACCTGTTAATAATAATAATAATAGCATTATCTTAATTATCTTCTTTGGCCCCAATCTGTAATAGTGGCAAATGAAGTCCAAATTACACATAAAGTCTAATTTAAGTATTGAAATTAGAAACTTCATCAGCTGGAGGCAGTAAAGACCATAGACAATAGCAAGGACAAAGGAAGGAATTTAGTACACTGTATCATCTTTTACTGCTGCCCTGTGGGAAATATTTTTTATAAACCTTTGGAGTAAAACGATCTTCCCTTAGTACCCATGGGGGCAGTGTTAGTTGCATCCAGATGGAGGGTCACACTGCAGTTATTTTTCCAATATCATTAACACACAATACCAAATAAAAACACATGCGGTCTGCTTCTAATTGGAGAAAGTGATGTAGTAGGATTGTGAATACCACTAGTGAAAGCTAACCAGTATCTGGGGCTAAGGACAGGCTGCTTCCTCTTCTGTAAACACTGGCCTAGAATGCAACTCATCCTGCTCCACTAACCTACATCCTACTATTCAAGTGGGGACTTCTGTTTATAATGTTTTTATAGCTTTTTGATTTGAAACAGAGAAATGTAAATTTCAAATGTACATTTTTGAACATGGAATTTCAGCACATATAGGTGACTCCATATACTATGAACAGAGATAAGGCAAAGCAGCTGTATGTTACAGCTGTTGCCAAATCATTCCTTTGAAATAACACATGTCACAATGATAAAATAACAGCAAATCCCTTAATGATCATTACAAATAATGAAATATCACTTACCTTGTGAAATTTGCTAAGTTTTGGATAACCTTTGCAATTAGTGTGAGTGCACGAGAGGTACTATCATCTGGGTATTCCTGCATGAGATTGAAGAGACTTGGAGACATGATGGCTGGACAAAGGAATCGGAGGAAAAGCGAGGCACTGATCAGGCGTTCGCTGATATCCTGCTTTCCCCGTTTGAGGCACTGCTGCTTCCATGAAGCAAATACCTCCTTCAGCTCCCGAGGAAAGACACTGAAAAGATAACAACATTTGGCAAATTCCCATTGGGATAAATGTGAAGTTGTTTCTCTTGCTATGAAAGTCCAGTATTTTATTTATCAATACACTGATAAGGGTATTTCTTGTCTTCACTTGGGAAAAAAAACTATCTAGGGTAGAATTATCAATAAATACTAATAACCACTTTCATAAGCTTGGGAACTAATGCTTCCAGTGTTACAAATTTCATTCCTAGTAAGTTGATATAATATGGATGGGACTGGGTGATCAGGCAAGATCCAATTCCAATTCATCAGTATTGTCACAGTCTAACGGCAAATGTTTCATAGCTGTAGCCTAGTTTTGGCTTCGCAAACTCTTTATTATTTCTACAGGAGAATGAGAAGCATTAAATACTTCTAGATACATCTACCAATTTGCCTTAGATTCTGTATTTTGTTCTAGAAGGAGTCAGCGCAAGTAAAATATGTACAGATCCATGTTTCTTTGTATGTATAAAATCAATTGCATAGACTCAGTTTATCTTAAGTATACAGCATTGTGTAAAAATGACATAAGAAACACATGCCACTCCTTGTCTAATTCCTATTAAATGGGTTTGAAGAAGCACAGCTACTGGCTGACTTTGTCTATGGAATCCTTCACTTTTCACAATTAAAATATTGCATTCCTAGTGAAAGGGAAGATCGAAGGTAGCATCATGAATTTTAACTGCCTCCAGATAGGCAATGTGGTGTCTGGGGATACCTCCCTTGATGCCTTTGAGACTCATTGAACCACCTGAATTTCATTTTTCTAAATCTCTCTTAATACTTAAAACATTCCAAAATTGAATTGGTTTTTCTAGCATTTGCTTTGGCAAGTAATTCCTGTAAATGACAAGAAATAATCCTTCATCCACTCACCAGTAGGTATTGACAATTTTGCAGAAGGCTAGCTCACAACACATTTTGAGATTTGCCTGGTGATCAGCTAATTCATTAGGTGGACTTTTGCTGGGATCCACTTCACAGTTCTCATCTGACTCATATAACGCCTTAATAAATTCACCTAACAATCAGATAATAAGAACAAGGCAGAAGAAAAACATAAAGAATTGATAATAAATTTGTTGACCGCAGCAAGGCTAATGATTTCTAGGAACTGGAAGATACAAGGTGTTTATAATTTGGAAGAATGGTATAAGGAGGTATGGGATATTGCCATAAATGATAAATTGACTTGCAATATTAAAATAAGGAGGGGCATAATGAAGGTAAACGATTTCAATGGAATCTGGAAACAGTTCCTAATATATGTGTTTTCTGGAGGAAGGGGGATACCACCACTAGACGAAGCTTTAAGATTCTGGAAGCAGGAATGATCCCGAGGGGTGGGGGAGCACTTGTTGATTGTTTGTATTCTGTATATTGTTATATATTATATATTATGATTCATGTATGTTATGTATGTTAATTTTTTTTATATGTTAATGATAAAAATATGGGAAAAAACATATTAAAAAGGTTTTTAGATAATCTTGTTAGAACAAACAATTATATTGCCTACTACCTACCACAACAAATTCTCCTAAGTGTGTCAGGACATTAATATTCCATAAGTCTCCACAAACATTTTTCTTCCCTTCTCTGATTTGAAGTGAAGTCAAATAACTCTACCTGAATGTAGGATAGCACACCTGTCCCTAATATTGACAATATTCAAATAACAGGGGATGGCTCTGCTGCTAGAAGATAATAGGTAATAGCAGAAGACAGAGGTCCTCATCTCCGATTTTGCTTCAGTCTTCTCCCTATGTGGGAGAGCTGATAAAAGGAGGGAATGGCCTCTTAAGGCATGTAAAGAAATGGTTAGGGAATACCTAGCTAAAAAAATTATGGATATCAATTTGGAGCCTTTCTTTAATTTTTGGAAAATCCTGGAGTACAAGTATCATATCAGAGGACTGGAGAGGTGCAAACATTATTTATAATTACAAATAAACCTTCCTAGAAAAAAAAGTAAAAGCTCTTTCTCCAACAGATTGTCTCATCTCTTTCACATATTATTTTTCCACTCTTTTTAAAATCTAAGTTTCTATTATAGGCTGACAAAATATGAGTGGAAAATGGAAATTAAAAAAAAAAATCAAAACAAAAGACTATATTCAGCAGTATGGAATTTTACCTGAACCATTCTAATATAAAATTCCAATTCTTTTAGAAAATGAAATGGTGAACCATTGTTTACCAGTAGCAACTGAAGCTATTGGCTCTATTATTTTAATGTTCAACTTATGAGTTCTTAGGAACTTTCAAATCAAAGGTAACTTATGGCCATGAATAATCATAAATTTCTTGCGGCTGTCTATTAGCTGGACCTTCTCCAGCTTTCTAGCTATGTATTAGCTTTATTTCTTTTAATAACTTAATGTATATCAGAATGGGAAGGGAGCACAGTGGCTCACATGGTTCGGGCGCTGGATTGCGTTCTTTGTAACCCGAGTGCTGCTATATGGTGAGCTCCTATCATTTGCTCCAGCTCCTGCCCACCTACCAGTTCAAAAGTGTGCAAACACAAGTAGATAAAAGATACTACTTCAATGGGCTCATTAATAGGGACATGAAAGGAGCCCCCAACTGGGCATTCCTGGGGCGACCATGATGTCACTTTCACCACAAAAGTATAGTATTAGAATAAGAAACTAGGCATCTTGGAAAGAAGCACAGAAATCTTCAGAATGGGGTCAGTTACTTAATATACCCAATATACCACTTTTAAGGGAATTGGGATTTATTAAAGTTTCTTTTGCAGATACCAAGAATGGAAAGAAAATGTGACATCCCTAGGGCGTCATCTCTCAAAGCAACTTCCAAGAAGAGTTAACTAATTCTTGAAACACAAGAATACAGTACTATGCAGTTCTGAGATGTCAAAAGCATTTCATTGCCAGCAGCTTAGAAGAGCATTCTGAGCACATCAAATAGAACAACTGCACCCTTATGGGTGGTCTGTGTCCTCCTCAACCTTTGGCCTGGGTCTTTGAGGGTTCTGTGTAGGTTCTCAGCTGTTCCTAGCACTGCATGATTCTGGACAGGGAGCTCGGATGTTGCTCCTGGGATCTTTTGGAGCCACTCTCCCAGTTTAATATTCTACTATTATGTAAACCCTCCTTGGGTAATTTTAATAAGCTACAGTTCTCCAAAAGTGAGCACCGGTGCAATATGAGGTTCAGGAAAGTGGATGTATTTGACCACAATTTTGGACAAAATGGAGAATTGTTTATTTAGAAGTGCTATGGGATATCAGGATATAGAAGTTACGGATGAGCATTAAGCAGGAGAGCACTAGGAATCAAATTAAGAGAAGGGCAAGGAAAGCATATGATGCTTACATTGATTACCATTAATCTATTCTCTATAGACTTCACCCAAGTTATTTCCCATGAGTTTGGGTTAAAGGGATTTATTATAGTTTTTAACAGTACTAAAAAGGGATAATAAAGGGGCTTGGAATTAAAATGGTAGAACAGGAAGACAAATTAGGAATAGAACACAGATTAAGGTATTCTTATAAACATTGAAAGCCACATATATTGCATGACTGAGTAATGTGAATAACTTTCTGCTTCTTAAAGGAATTTAACATTCGCAAGATTGTTAGAATCTAAAACAGATACTGTATTTCACTCCACGTCCAAATATTTGGATTGGGCTACTTCAACTAATTTTTCTGACCCAATGATGATTCAGCAACTTGGACTACCTCTTCTCTCTTAACGGCTTCACAATAAACTTTTAAAATAAGAAATAACATATATAATCATACAGAAATGTTTCTATACCTAGTGCATCTTGCAGATACTTCTGTCCCACCAATTTGAGATATTCCTCAATGGATTTGGTGGCAAGTGTATTTTCTCTGAAGATCAACTCATCATGGTCCCCACAGCGATCCACTTCAGACATCACCAGATCAGTCAAGAAGTCCTGAAAGGAAAAAAGGTTAGAAAAAAAGATGATATATATAATGGTAGGGATACTCTATGGACAGAGGTTGGATAGAATATGCCAGATGGACTCAGCAAAAAAGTGAAAATGCTGAAAAGAATGACAGTACCTCCTATTAGGGAAACCAAGGTATTTAGAGATTGTTAGATATATTCAATTGAACTATTTGCCTCAAATATTCTTTTTTGATAAGCGAGATGCAGATATAGTTCACTTAAGGCCTCATACAAAAGTCTACTCACTCCAGCTGAGCCACTTCCTATTTGTGAAGAAGATATCCTTCAATGAAGCCTCCAACTTGGGGCAGCCTGCTGCTGAGGCAGGCTATCGCCACATCAAAAAAATCCAACAGAAAAACAGTGCTTTCTGGTGAAAAACAGAATAAGCCTAGCAAATATTCTAGAAAGAACCTGAAGGAGGTTGGTGGCCTGCAGGGCTCCAATTAGCCTGCTGTAGGATTTTCTCCTCCCATCCAGCTACAAGGCTCTATGCCTTTGCAGGCATTTCTGCTTTGATTGCTAGATGGGATACAGCCTTGGCCAATAACCATGACAGATTAAGATCTAACCCAGGGGTCGGCAACCTTAAACACTCAAAGAGCCACAAAGGTTCTAACAGGAAGCCCCCATTCAATTCTGGAGCCGACTGGAAGTCTGGTTCCCCCATCATAGTCTCCTCCTAGTGCGGCATCCTTTTTCCTCTATTTGTCCTAACTGAAAGCCCTATCAATTGTGGAGCCGACCAGCAATAGGGAGCCGCAGCAGAGGGATGAAAGAATCACATGCGGCTCCAGAGCCGCGGATTGCTGACCCCTGATCTAACTGAACACCTCTTCTTAGTCCTACTTTGGAATGCCTTCTGAGAAGAAGGGTATTCCATGTATAAATCACGTAGCAGACAATATGCTACAGGATAGAATCTGATTGTGGAACCTGATGGGCTTTGCTTCCTATCAGCTGCAATGTATGCAATAATTAAGGCTCTGCAGAGGAAAGGTCATGAGACAAATTTCATTAGAGAACAGAAAAAAATTTACTTTTTTATTAATGAGAACATACCAACAACAACAAACTTAAAAGAATTTAAAATAAGGAGATAATGTATAAAATAGCAATTAGCAAACATAGCAATTAGAGCATAGTGGGGTAGAGGGGTGGGAGTGGTTGAAGAAGATATTACATTCTCTCTGCGGTGGTTATTCCTTTCTACTTTGGATTGGTATTTTTCATATGTGAATTCATTATGTGTGTGTGTTTAAGGGAGACAACTGCAAGAGTCCCCCTGTTATATCTGCATGGAGAAATAACTTTAAAAAACACCCTTGTGTTACAACAGAGGATCTGCACATACTTTTTTCATCTTTGTAAACTCAGAGTGACTCACATTGGTGCCTCCTGAGTTTGCTATCTGTGTTTTGTGCCTGCTTTGCTCTTTAACAAATTTGTTGACAACAACCTCCATAGGAATTATGAGTAATTAGCAAAGACAGTCTACATCAAGCCTTTTCTATTCTGGAAAAGTAGCCTCCAGGACTGGATATTGAATAACAAAATAATCGCTGAATTGTCCATTTGAACTTGATCAACTGACAGCCAGTTTTCTGTTTGTCCCTGGAAGAAACAGCAACCTTGTATTCCAAGAGGTTCCTTATTCCTACCCACACTTCTCACGCTTCCCCTATGGCATTCCAGAATTTGCCATGACAGTGTACAGAGGTTATAGGATATAATTTTGTGGAGACTGTGGACATAGAGAAAGCTGGCAAAAAGGGTGCCTTAGAGAGCAAAGGGAGAAGAACACGGAATGCTTGAGGAAGTGGGGAGAATGCAAGACAGAACTCCCTTCCTTAGTCCTCACTCCCACTATAGCAGCAGCAGGACTCCGTAGTGTCAGCAGTTTCTCAAGATTTGAGAGTTGGGTGGCTATATAAAGGTTTTAAATCGATAAATAAAATTACTAAGAGTCATCTTGAAGATGGAGGGAAGGCACATTGTGGGGGTATGGGAAACAGCCCTTTGTCTAAAATAATCTTTATACACTGGTCTTAATAGTTTTCTCTTTTAAAATAAAAGTTGGTTTACTTTTCAATTGTGTTGTCTAATTTTCAGCTTTCTCCAAGTGGAATCCCTGAAGCTTAAGGTACAATGATATAAAGGCAAATATGTAAGCCTGGAATATAGAACTTGTATATAGGCAGAGAACATTAAGCATTAATTCAAGAAACACATTTTCCACTATCTTTTTCTTCTCATTTATTTCTCTTTTGTTTCTTGGGCTAAAAATGGCCATATTGAGATAGTGTAGCATAACTGAACTATCTACACTTGAGATAGTTTAGCATTATAGAATATTGGTTTTACACCAGGGAGATTAAAACTAAAATCTCCCTTAGCTTCACCATAAACATTGGGGCATCTTTCTGTCAAATTATCCTTTCTCCCAAAGCTGTTGGGAGAATAAACATTCTGACACAGGCTCTCTGGAAGAAGAAGTATATCTATTCCACCGCAAACTCTCTGGAAGAAGAAACAAATCTTTTTTTTAGGAATCAAAAGACAGTGGTATAAAAAGACAAACATGGTTTCATATTGTAAATAGTAAAATGTAATAAAATGTTACTCTGTATATTCTGCTCTTTGAGCATTATTTTAAGAACTATGTCTTGCTTAAGACTGTCTTTCAGAGGTTTGCCCATAGAACTCAAACCTGAGAGTAAATTTGAAACAATGGGCTCTATTATACCCTCCAGAAAAGGAATATACTCTCATTTCCAAATAATGTGCAACATCTCTAAGGAAGTAAAAGACACATGCATAATCTAAATTCATAACTGGTCCAAAAAGAGGCTGTGGCACCAGGAAAAAAAAGGACGTTGAGGGGAGGTGCTGGAATCTGAAGAGCTCTGCGTCTCACTGCAAATGGTTAAAAATTATTTCTGCTCGACCCACAATTCAAAATAGGCACTGAATCAAAATAAATACTAATCTTTTAGCAGGAGTCTTTTCTCCAAGCTTGCTAATCTATGAACTATAAATTAATCTATAAGATAATGAAAAGACAATTAGAAAAAAGGATAGAAATACAGGTAGCCCTTGACTGATGGCCATAATTGAGCCTGTCATTATGGTCATCAGTTGTTACAGTCATAAGTTGAGGCACCATTGACTAGACCAGAAAAAGTGTTATTAAGTGAACACCTTGGTAATTAAGGAACTCAATTTTCTCTAATAGATTTTTTTTTGCCCAAAACTGGAAGTAAACAACTGGCAAAAAAAAATAATAATCTCAAATCACAGTCATGTGACCATGGGATGCTGCAAATGGCCATAAAGGTGAGCTGGTTGCCAAATGCCCAAATGTGATAATGTGATCACAAGGGAGGTGGTGGTGAGACAATTGTAACTTTGAAAAACGGTCATAAGTAGTTTTTGGATTGTCTGTTGGTTACACCAACAAAATAAGTAGTAGTTCTGCATATTCTTACCTTTGCTTTGCCAGTGCTCTGAAGAATGTGCACCATAGCACAGGCCATCTCCTCTTTGTTTCTGACACTTATGACTGGTTCCAAAACAGAGCATAATTCAGTATAATTGTTGGTTACAAATTCAGCAAACTCTTTATATTTTTCCATAGGAAGGACGATGATAGTCTGGTATCGTGACTTGATCCGGATGGATGGCACACCAGACTTTCCCTTATTGACTGTGGGAGTGCTGATGGTGTACCACTTTTCCACAAACTGTCGACCGGTGACAGTAGCTATGGGAATGCTGACCAGACCAATATAATTATTCTTATAGTTTTTCTTTTTCTTTTCAGTGTCCTTGTAGATGTGGACTGTAATGTGATAGGTGGGCGGAAGGCCAGAAAACTCAAACTGTTCACCCCAGAAAATATTGTCAGCTTTTGATTTACTGGTAGTTCGGGCGACTAATATTTCATCCAGGCATATTTCACAGAAATACTTCTTCTTGGGGGCCAAACCTTTGGCTTCAATGATCCAAAGACGTAACACATTCTCATCTCGACGGCAATTATCCTGGAAACAAGAACGGTTAGT
Organism: Arizona elegans; assembly: GCA_022577455.1. Lineage (NCBI taxonomy): Eukaryota > Metazoa > Chordata > Lepidosauria > Squamata > Colubridae > Arizona > Arizona elegans. Next base: position 101,633,902 of record JAKOOJ010000002.1, on the reverse strand, counting down.
ATACTTATCACAAAGAATGTTTATACTATGTGGTTCTTATCTTTCATAGCTACGATTATATTTTAAAATCTTTACTTTCTATTTATCTTCTTTTTAATATGGTTTATGAGATAATAAATCATTTCTGAATTCTTCTTAAGGAAAGCTCCAAATTCAACACATCACTGCATATCTGATCATGAATAGATTCCTGGCCTCTTGAAAAAAACATAGCTGAGTCCAATAGAGCAGGGGTCTCCAACCTTGGCAACTTTAAGCCTGGCGGACTTCAACTCCCAGAATTCCACAGCCAGCAAAGAGGATGACAGTCAACCAAATGATTAAAACAACACTAAACCAGGAGTACAGATATGCTGTGAACCTTCTTCTCAAGATGGAACAGAATTATAGACCCACAATCTTAATATCACCAGCATCTATGGTTTAGCTGGATTACGTTTATTTTTTCAGGCAGTAATTACTCATAAAGGATTATGCTGCTACTGATAAAGAAGAAAAGAAAATAATATAATTGAGAATTTAGAAAATTCAGTTGGGTGGGTGCTTGGAGTCTGGTTGAGATATTGGGAAGCCATCACCTCTTCTTGGCAACTGGGTGCCTCTTCCAAAATGACCTCACCTAGCACCATGTATATTAGGAGGATAATATTCCAGTTTTTTTAAAAAAAAACCCTAAAATTGCCTAATGGTCAGAAATGACAGGATAGTAATTAAATCATTTGGAGAGCTAATGGTTGTTTGATAAATACTTCAGGCAAAATAGAACCATCCTGGCTGAGAGAAATTAGTACAAAGTAGTACTCCCCCTCCAATTTATAAAGAAACAAGTTCTGAAGCATATTATAACTATTCACATTGATAAATACTACGAAATTCCAGAGAGTTAAACAAGATCACCACTCCTCTGTGTCTCTTATATTGTAAATCATGTACAAGAGTAATGAAAACTCCCAAGTCCATTTGGAAGAAAGTAGATGGTCCTGTTTGGCATTAATATATTAAATATTGAAATTGGTAACGTTGGCCAAAAATTACGAACTGTTTCATAATGTGATAGATTCTAAATTTGCACTGACACCCCCACATTGATCAGCATTGATCCCACTTCTCAATCATTTCCCCAAAGTATGTTGAATAATAAAATTAGTGACTAACAATGTGACATATTTACAGGTAAAAGATGTAATCTATCATACATTTTGATCAACAAAGTCTAAATGGGCTTTATTAAGCAGTTTTCTTTCTGAGGCAGCTAATTTGATGCCACAAATCTACTTAGAAGGATATACTTGTTTGGGGAAGCCACTTGATATCCCCAGCTATTAATCAGAATGAGGTTTCTGAGGTTGCATTTTACACTATACCTTGTTAGGCTGGAGAGCCCTCCGTATGTTCTCCATCCAGATGTCTCTTTCAGCAGCAGAAGTGCAACTAAAGCATTTACTACAAGTGGAACAAGATATCTAGAACATATTACAGAAAGTCAAGTTAAGCTTACAGCTGAGATTGTAATTGCATGAAAGGAAACAGCAGATACTTTATAACATAGTAGCTTAACGAGGAAATTTAATCAGAATACCAATACATTTATTATGTTAACACACTGGAGTATTACAAAGCTCCAAGTGTCAGAAACATTATGATCTGGTTTGAAGTCTATTAATTCTGGCTGAAATGTTCACCAAATCCTCCCAATTTTGGACAGTTTTCAAAATGGAAATTTAGCCTATAAGGATGATTAAATTAATAAATTTACCTATACAATAATAAACAGTATTGAGGGACATTTTAAATAACTGATTTTTATAGTTTATAGTAATAGTAAACAGACAGAGATAGAGATAGTAATGTTAGTCATAAACCAAAAGTTTTCTAAGCAATAGTTTTATCATTATTGCAAAATCATTCTTCATTTTTATTTTCCAATTTGAAGCTATATCTAACAAGGCTGTAAAAGAAAAGAAAATCTATATAACATAGGATTGCATCAAATATTATGCTAAATATTTTGCATTAATTGACACGCCCCTTAATAAGGTTTAGATCTAGGTTATTCCTTAGCCGTACTGTGAACTGGTTACTATGGAATTTGAAACATCACACTGGGAACTGCTAAAATATGACTGTTTAAATTATTAATTAATTATATGTAAATGCTGTTTTGTTCTTTTTGAGAGAGCCACTTTCCATGAAAGATAAATCTAGGTTTGTCACTTAACTCATTGAATTTAAACTAGAAAAACGGAAGTTTTTATTTTTTTTTCAAAGTTTATTTCCATTTTTAAAAACAATGTTTTACATATATATACATACAAAATTATTGCAACTAACATATACAAATATGCGCCTATACCACTAATGAAATCCGTTTCATTTCCCTCCCTTTCCTTTCACCCAAATATACCATAAATTCCAACATTCATAATAATCAGAATCTTTTTGGTTCCTAAGTAATTTCATTAACCGATCTGCCTCTGCGCATTCTGTAATTTTCCAAATCAATTTATTCTCTGTGGGTATTAATTCGTTTTTCCATTCTTGCGCGTATAATATCCTAGCTGCAGTAATAATGTGGAGGATCAAGTACCATTTTTCCTTAGATATATCTGGTTTCATTCCCAATAAAAAAGTCTCTGGTTTCAGCTTTATATTATATCTTGTAATTTCCACTATCCAATTCCGAATCTTGGACCAATATTTGCCTACCAATACATGCCGGGGAGGCTCCCGGAAACATTCTTGCTATTCTTGCCGATGGGATATGCCAACAATAGACCATTTTATAAATGTTTTCCTTGTAGGGGGTTGACAAAGTAAGTTTCATATTCCTGTCCATATCGCATCCCATTTATCCAGATTTGGGGAAAATCCGAGATTCCTCCCCCAGGCAATCATGGTGTCCTTAATCACCTCCTCACCAATCCATCGTGATACCAAGAACTGGTAGCACCTTGGAAGTAATTTCTTTTCAATTCCCAATAAGATTTTATCTTTATCTAAGGAAACAGCTTGGACTTATCAGGACTTGCTTGACCCTCAAGGGGACTTGAAGACACGTGAAGAGCTTATGAATCAGGGCAAGAAGGTAAAAAAACAGAAGTTTTTACAGTATTCTACTGAATGAAATATCAATTAAAAATATACTGTAATTTTTCTTGCTTCCCCAAAAGGAACACATTTGCTAGGCAATTTCCATGACAATCAGGAAAAAATCTTTGATTTTCCATCAATGTGTACAGGTAGTCCTCGATTTACAACAGTTCATTTAGTGATCATTCAAAGTTACAACAGCAATGAAAAAAGTGACTTTGGACCATTTTTCACAGTTCTGACGTTGCAGCATTCCCATGATCATGGGATAAAATTTCAGATGCTTGGCAACTGGTTCATCTTTATGACCATTGCAGTGTCCCTGGGTCATGTGATCACCTTTTGCAACCTACTGACAAGCAAAGTCAATGGGGAAGCCAGATTCACTTAACAAGCAGCTTACTAACTTATCAACTGCAGTGATTCACTTAAGAACTGTGTCACGAAAAGTCGTAAAATGGGGCAAAACTCAAATTTTGGGGTCAATTGTGGTCGTAAGTTGTGGACTACCTGTATGTGTGCACATGTATGTAGTTTCCATATTAAATCAATTACACTGGGATTTAGCTCAATATATATTTCAATATGTCCCAAATTCAGTTCAGTAATCTAAATGGAAAAGTTATTATTTCAATTTTCCCATTAAGAATACCAAAGGAGGAAAAAACCTTTTGAAAAAATGTATTAAGGAAATTAGTTGAAAAGCTCTTGAATATATTAAACCAAAGCCAATTATTCCCAATTTGTGGTCCAGAAAAACTGCAATTTTGAAAGATACTGGAAGCAGTCATTGATGCATACATCAAAATAATTATTTCTCCCCACTTTTTTTTAATGGGAAATATCTTAGGGAATCATTGAATCGCCCAAGTACCCTCTTTCTACTTAAAATGTTTCAATATTTCAGTTGGAAACAAAGTTGCCCAAGACCAGATGATCTCCTAAAATATTGGCCATTTATTCTTAATTATTGAGTTTTTGAATCTGGGATGGTGCTGTTGCAGCATAAAAGGCATTAAGGAAAGGAAACAAGCATCTGGGCACAGGACAAAAATATTAAGTTGTGCTTCAGCTGCCTCCAATAATTTTGAGGGAAGGAAAAGGAACAGTGAATGCACAAGATTAGCTCATCTGTTGTATGTTGCAAATGCTGTTGGACAAACACTTGTTAAATTTTGCAAGCATGCACCAGTAAAGATTGCAAAAAGCAATCATAAATCAAGGGAAGCTAACTAGGTGACCCCTAATCATCACTGATATAATCAAAACATGCAAATTAATTCCTTATCTGATGCTGCATTACTAACATGGTCCTTAGAGATAAAAATGATGCCCAATTGTGGCACAACTTTCCATCAATTGACAATGGCCCAATAAGAAATTTCCTAGTTCCTTGTTGTTTCTCTTAGTCATTTACTGCCATGTTTTCTTAAGACTGAAAAGAGTGATCATTTCTGTTCAATAACTGATATCAGTTATCTCATGTACATGAAGATCATCTGATCATCAGATAATCCACAACCTTCTCATGTTAAATCTAAAGAAATAAAATTTGTTACTGTTACAAAATTGAAAGAATAAAAAGATCAAGACGATCAAACACTGTATATCAGTCTTCCACTATAGTTTTCTTTCTTGGAATAAAATGAATACCTTTGTTGTGTATTTACCTCAAAGCAGAAGTCTCGTCCAATTATACTGCTATGAAGTGGCATGACAAAGACTTTGTCATCAGTCCCAAGATCCAAAGTCTCAATAGGACCTCCTGGACTTAGCAAAGATTCATGGGAAAAAGATTGTTTCAGCTTTGACAAGCCAGGGGACCTGTATAAAGACAGTAGAAGATGGAAATAAGACACCAAGAAAAAAAGGAGGTGATTTAATAAAATTTAAATTTAAAAGCATTTCAAAGATTTGCCTCATTCCAAATATTGGTTGGGAATCCCTAACAAATGCCTGTCAAGATTTAGCAAACTCAGAAACATAAAACAATTTTACTTTTAGAATTTTGCATTCTGAATTATTGGTGAATGGTTCAAATGTTTTTCTATATGTTTCATAGAATCCAAAATCCTACTAGTAACTTCCAAAGGCTGTATATTTTTTATTCACTACAAATGAAAATGTTACATTTATAGAGCTGTACAGTTTCTCTTCCTTCCCCTCCCTATCAGGTAGATTCCTCTAAAAATAATGCAAAGAGTCCTCTGAAAATTAAAAAAAAGGTTTCTGAGTGTGTTGTTTGTATCAATCTTGCTTATTTTTTGAAGGAGCTTAGAGTAACAGACATATTTTTTTGTATTTCATGTTAGAAACAATCCCCCAAAGCAGGATTGGCAGAAAGAGAATGGGGTCAAAGTAATGCAATAAGTCAGTCAAAGATCTGAACCAGCTTCCAAGCACATTATCCTCTACGCTCACTATTAATATTCCCTTTTCCAAAAATACAAATGGGATACAAACAATGACAGATCTATTACTCTTATACTAAAATGTATCACAATCTATGAGGGTCGGATGGGTTGTTTTTTTTTTTTTTTAGAAATAGCACAGGAAGATAGATAATCTTACTAATCATATTCAGGCATTATATTAATTTGGCATGCTCTACTTGGGTGCATTCCTGATCAGCCATCTTCCTACTGAAGGGATTTCAATGACACTGGTTTCCAGGAGACAAGCTAAGAGAAAAATCTTTTTACAGCACTTGAGTTTGAATTGCATCTAAGAGGCCATCATAAAAAAAAAAAACCTGCAAGTTGGGATGACACAAAAACAAAAGGACCTTATTTCCTTCTTCTCATGTCACATTAAGAATTTAGGAGAGCCAGTGGCAAACCAGTTTCAAAATATTGCCAAGGAAACTGCAAGGACTTGCCCATGTGGTTGCCACGAATCTATGTGGACTCGAAAGCACCACTGCCACCACAACAGACACAAGTTTTGGGATTGCTAGGAGCCATATCCATGGCTTTCCTAACTTCAGGCTATGATCCCTTTTCTTAATATTTGTAGCTTTGATTGCGCTTTACTATGATCAACTAAACTGGATGTGAGCCTTGTGATTGGTATTTCTTATGCTCTGCTATTGCTAAAATGCAATTCTTTTTACTGGTTTTGGCCACAGTGAAGCATCAGCTGCTATTTCAGTAACGTTCAGTTTCCAGTAACCATTCCATAAAAGATTTCCATTTAGCTAGAATTCATTAAAGCTAATCATAATAATAGAAATTTGTAGATTTATGCAGTTTGCTTATCTTTGGAATGCTTATCCTGATTCCGGGATAATTATTAGGAAGGAAATTAATGTTTGTATTTCAAGTCATCATAGAGCACGGATTACAAGAGATAAGCAGGCACATAATAGGGAATACCCATTGAAAGAAATGTGCTAGCACTGTTTGCCTCGTGTCCTTTAGCTCCCAGCACTGAGTGTGCTAGGCAAACAATTGGCATAGCACATTTCTTTCAATGTGTATGCCATTGTGTGCCTTCCTACTCTCTTGCAATCCGTTCCTCTTCAATTTCTCCACTCTATAAGGGAAAAGGAGAATGAACCAGCACAGGACAGATTGCCTAAAATGATTGCTTGCTTACACAATATCTCCGGTTTTTGAAAGAGAAAAATGAGCCAGGCACAGAACAAACTATACTATACTAACTGATGTAATGATAAGCATGGGATTGAGAGAAAGGTGCTGTGAAGGTTGTAAAAGCATGACTTAGTTGCAAAGTTATTTTTTCAGCAATGTTCCACAGTAACTTCTGATGATTTATTGCACAAGACAGTTGACAAGTGAGGTCTACCTGTTTTGAGAATAGATAATACAAGTAGTCCTTGACTTACAATCACAACTGGGACCAGAATTTATGTTGAGACTATTGTTAAGCCCAATTTTGTTATCTTTTTTTTTATTGAAAAAGTTTTTCAAATACAAATTTTTCCCCCTTACCCCCCCTTCTCCCTAACCCCCCTCCCCCTCCCCTCCCCCTGTGGCTTCTTCAAAATAAAACCCAAATTCATAACAGATTATATAATACTTTACCATCCCCTTGCTCCATCCCCCATACGCTGACCCTTTCTTTCTAATAATATTATTATATCCCCCTTATACTATACATTTCAAAATAACATTCTACTATAACATTATATAATAACTCCTAATTTAGCATAATAATTTTGCTATCTTTTCTTGGTCATGGTTAAGTGAATCAGTGCAGTTGTTAAGTGAATTACATAGTTGTTTAGCAAAACCAACTTCCCCCATTGACTCTGCTCAGTGGAGAGTACCTGGGAAAGTCACAAATAGCGATCACATGATCCAGAAATGCTGCAGCCATTGTAAATATATAGCAGTTGCCAAGCGCCCACATTTTGATCATGTGACCACAAGGATGCAGCAAAGGTTGTAAATGTGAGGGGCCGGTGGCAAGTCAGTATTTTCAGTGCCATTGTAACTTTAAGTGATTGTTATATGAATGGTTGCAAGTTTAAGACTACCATACTGGATTAGATACACAGTCCTGGTTATAAAGGAAGTAAAGATATGCACACTTCAAATAGAGTATTTCTATGCATTGAAGCAGTGATCTGATTTTGGGGGAGCATAAAAAAAAGGATGTGAATGATTTAATGAACTGATTCATTAAGCCCAAAATACTTCTTCTAAATCATGGGCATAGTGCTATTATCAAGTAAGTCTTTTAAAGGAAGTTTTACAAAATACTCAATTTTGAATATCCCAAAAGAAAATTCAAAAGTCTCGAAGTTCCTAATTGTATATCCTAATTCTTAGCAAATGTTGAAAAATAGAGGGAAAGCTACTCTGCTCTATGGAGTAGCGAGAGCCTATATAACACCAACAAGGTATGGTTGGATTAATAGAGATGAACATTTGAGCAGTGGTTGGATCTGCAACTTGAGGCAAGCTCACTAGAAACTGGGTTTTTTTTTAAAAAAAAAAAACACACATACATGAAAATTTGTAGATGTTTGAAGTAGAATTAAACAGGATATTTTTCACCCAATGATATTGTTGTTGCAATAGAAAAGCAGTGTATTAACTACAATATTATTTAAAAATGGAAATATTAGATCCAGATATTAGATCATCTTTTTGCATACTCTCCCTTTCTGGCTGTTAATAACCCAACAACTGCAAAAGCTTTTTGACACAATTTGATATCCATTTTTAAAAACTTAAATGCACCGCATTTAACTTTATAAAAAATGTATTCATGCAATCTTTTGGCAGCATATTTAAAAATAAGTAGTTATTTCTTTATCATTTCTCTTTTATTCTGGAGTTAAAATTGTTCTCAAATTAAATTTCTATAGTTTGGGTTAGAAGGAATTTGGTACCTCCTTTTCTGACTAACCAATCTTAGGTTACAAAAGAGAAGGAAGACAAATTGTGCACTGTCAACCTATTTTCCCCTCTCTTCTATCCCAACCACTCCTTACCTCACTCCAATTTAAATCCTACATCAGCCTACCCCCTGCATGAATCCAGTGAAGGGAATTACGACTCATGAAAGCTTATAATAAAATTGGTTAGTCACAAAGGTGCTACCAGACTCCTCCACCATAGACTAATGCAGCTCTTCTCTTATGATGTCTAAAGTTTGGATTGGTGACATAATTGTTGCAGCTTTTAGTATGCAATAGCTCTTAAGAAAATTCCATTTTCTTCTAATGAGGTTCTGTCCATTTCAAATTGTAAATTTAAGTTTTGGTTAATTAGTATTTACAGAAAAGAGAAAGAGAGCAGGAAATATTTTGCAACCAGTTTCTTTCCATTCCAGAGTTATCAGTTTGGTTTTCTGGTATTACTCCTATGCTTTTAAACGTCAATTAAGACTATTCCCTGCCTTAATTTTTCAAGCTTTTAAAAGGCATATCTATAGGGCCAATTAAAAAGGGAACATTGTTACCCTAAATTTTTTAATGTTAAATCATTGTTCACCAATTTAGGGGTTTTTGTTATTATTATTTATTTATTTTATTTTATTTTTATACCGCCCTTCTCCTGCGGGACTCAGGGCGGTGTACAGCTGAGATAAAACATAGCATATAAAATTTAAAAACAGTTTAAAAAACAATTAAATAATTTCACCCCAAAATTTAAAACAACCCAATTAAAACCGAATTCAGTTAAAACTGAGAGGATGGGATCAAGCCAGCCCGGCTAGATGGAATAAGTGTGTTTTCAGGGCCCGACGAAAAGTCCGGAGGTCTGATATCGTGCGTATCTCAGGGGGTTTAAGGTTTAAGAAAAAGCATGTAAGCAACTGGAAGAGTTTGTTTTATTTTTCCCTCAGATCAGCAATCCCAATTTAGAGCTCCTGAACAGGAAAAATGTTTCAATTTACAGGAAAGCATAGAGAAATAATAACAACAAAACATGTTTGAAAAGAAGTGACACAAACGGTCCAATGCAGTGTGAAAAGCCTGTGAGAGTATTTTCTGAAAAATCTGTTTCGTTCAAATTGCTGCTACTACCAGTACAAACCTAACATGTTTGTCTTGCACTGTCACCAATATGAACAAGCAAACCATATCTTACATGTGTGTGGCAGAAGCCAATCTTTAAAAAAATGTTTTTTTTTTGAAATTGCTTTCTAAGCACTGCTATAACAAGCTCTTTTTGAAACCCCCTGGAAGTCCAAAAAATAAAGAAGTGAAGGCCAGGAAGAGACATCTTTTCCAACATTCTCTTTACACCAAGGGAACATCCAAAGAAAAGGCAAATCATCACAAGCATAACTTTTTAGCACAACTTGCACTGCTAGATCCTTGCAGACAAATAACCAGCACACCTACATGAAACAATTGTTCAGCCACCTGACTGTGCATCCCCAAATCATAGCGGTGCCATGTGTCCTGATACCCACACACCTCCTTCTCTTTGGCTACATTGCAGAAGAGGAACTCCTCAGGGCAAAGGCTGCAATGCCCTCATTCAGTGGCAGGTACGTGGTCAAAGCTTCTGCTTCAGAGCTTGACAGAGGTACTTCCAAGAAGAGCCAGGACAAACAATTTGCGGGAGCAAAGCCACGCTCCTTACCCAAGCTCTGTTCCCTTATCACTCACCCTCTGCCTCCCATCCCTCAGGTGACAAAAACAAGGTTGCTGGTACGTGCCCAGCTCACTCAGCCCTGGGTCTGTTGCCATGGTGCTGCATCCATAAGGAGATTAGGGGAGGAAGACAGCAGGGAGAAGCAGCGGTGGCAGAGCTCAGGGAGCACTCTTGGCAAACACCGCAAAGGTGTGACCTTTCAGATGAGGAGTTCCTCCGTTTCCTTCAAGATATGGATACAAGATCTCTGAGCAAGAGAAATGGAGTAGGGGAGATGAAGAGTACAACAAAAAACTTTATACATATTTCCCACTTAGAGGCCTTTTAGTGGCAAAGCAGGCTGTATCCTCTGTTAATCTCTGTTTAGCTTCCTATGGAGGTATCAAGAATTCAAAAGGAGCAGATTCCTAAAAATATATAGGTTCATGTAGCCAAAACTCAGATGGAATCCTGCAAATGGAAATTTGAGAGAGAGAGAGAGAGAAAGGGGGGGGGGGGGGAGGGAGGGAAGGAGAGAACCCACACACATACTCCATATCAATCTTCCACATTTTAAATTTGTATTTCTTCCTGTTATCAGATAAAGCTATTTCAAGCTTTTCTTATGAATTCTCCACAACACACATTTCCCTCCAATACATTTCAGAGATAGTGTACAAAGGCAGGGAAATCACCACAAAGTAATACCAAATGCTCTGTGTATAGATTTCACACATCCACACCACACATATATACTGTATGATATATCAACACTGATTAATTTAAAAAACCATATGGCACACAAGAAACTCCAGAAACTGGATTAGAAACTCTAGAGATTAATAATTTTACACCTAGTCAGATTTTCTTCCCACCTGGGTCCATTTTATTTACAATTTCTGTTATCTGATCTGTGTGATTTTATTTTTCTGCATGCGGCTAAGTTTTATTATGCTGTTAATTTACTTAAACTGAATTCTGGGATGCTTCCAACCAACCACAATTTGTAAAGTAGGCCATGTTTTTATTTTATCCATTTTATCATTATTCCGTTACATAATGGTTTTCATTTGCTGCCTCAGAATTTAGCTTCTTTGTTTTTGCATTGTTCAAAAACTTTAAGTTTACTAATACTACTAACAGGGGTTCAGTGTACACAATTAAAAAGTGAATCAATGATTTTTCCCATTCCTCTTATCACATTCTGCATGAGAGCATAGGGATGTTCAATAATGTACAGTGCTTCCAAAGACTGAATTGCACATTAGAAAGTCTGTCTGTGGCTTGAAACTAACTTCAAATTCTTTTTTCTATATTAGTCTCGAAATCTTATGCAATGTGTTAACCAAATACAATTGTCTTAGATATTGTTAAATCACACCACAAAAAAGCAGCAGTTGTCAATACTGCTAGTTCATAAACATTATATGCTAATAAAGAAGCATTGGAATGAAAATAATTGTCTATCTAGAAAGATAATGTGATTGTGTTGCAGAACAGAAATCTCATCTGACATCCCAGAGCTTCTAAGAAGGCATTTTGACCAATCGCTTTCAGCATGGAGATAAGAATCCAAAGCCACTTCACTGGTTTCTAATGACCAGCACATTTCACTTTATACATGAACATATGTCTTTATTTCTTTCCCAGAGTTTCATTGGCCTCTCAAATATTTACTTCATTTCCAGTTAAACTGGATTATTAACTCCCCCTCCCCAATTCTTTATCTTTCACATAAGATAAAAAAGGAGACAGATAATAGGTAACTGCAATTTTTCTCTGCAGAAGTTAATGTTGAAATAATCATATAATCTCTATTAAATTAAATATTTTTAAAATGAAGATTAAATCACAGTTTATTTCGGCCTTGTCCTACTATCATTGTGGAAAATGATTATTGCTTCACCGCTGAAAAGGTTAAAAGTGATTCCTAATTTGCAAAGTCATGGACTCCTGCCTTAACTAACAGCATTCAGTCTGTTCTAGTTAACACTCTGTGAACTTCACTGTGAAATATCTACATTTAGATTCAAAACAGAACATTTTATAGCTTGAATCACTTCTATAATGGTTGGAGAAATCTGTCTCAGCCTCAAAACAACTTTTTCAAATTAAAAAGCAGAGTCTGAGTTTGAAAATTATTCAGAATCAAAATGTTTTATATATCCTTACTTACCATTACATATATAGCTCACAAATTATACCGCTAATCCTGTAGCTCACTAGTTTCCTCCCAGTAGGTCACATGTTTTTAAAAAAAAGGCTGGATGCACATACATAAAATAATTAAAAAATAGTGTCCACTGATGTGATTTGTTAAAGTGAACTGCCACTGACTATGTCAAGAACTTTCCTGTCCTTTTTGTTCAACACCAGGATAAAAGAGTGCCATGTAACTGCATCCTTACTGGTTGAATGACTGCTCTGATCATGTTGATGCAAGGTGCTATTATAAGCAGAAGTTACCATCCATTATCAACTAGGCACTTTGCCTTGTGCTGGCTATAGCAACTATTCTATCACTATCCAAGATTAAGAAAGAAACTATCTGTTCCTCTGTTTATTGTGTGGCAACCAAGAATTTCACTAACCTTCTGAGGTTAGTGACTTTTTCATTCTCATATTGGTTCAGATAGCACACAACACGAATGTGATCATGCCATTCTATCACCCAATCTGACAACCAAGAATAGTTTTTTTAAGAAGAGGGTAGAGAAGAGTTGATTGCTCTCTGCATATGAAGTGCATGTGCTGCTTCTGACCTATTTAAAGTCTGGAGTCTAAATTGCAGGTTTCAATTATGATTACTCTGAGTGGCAAGAAATTAAAATAATTCCAAAGGATTGCAAATCTCTCGGAAGCAAATTTAAGGCTGGTACTAACACAATACCAATATCACCCATAATCTAATTCAATCTAACCATATGAACAAATCAAGGAAGTTTAATTATAGGTAGCATTCATTCACCAAAATGAGATTAGACTCTTCATAGACTTAATATAGCTGATTTAAAATGCCACATACAGTTCCCTGAATTACTCTTCCTAGTCAAATGCTTACACTCATAAACCTTACACTGCATGACATATTCAAGCAAATAGGAAGTGAGCCATATCTAGGTCCTTATTGCAGTTTGGTTTGTAGACTCACTGAACAGCTTTGGGCAACTTTCTTTCTCAGGCTTACTCAGCAGAATGATAACTTAGAAAAGCCAATCTTCCAAGTCTGAAGTGTAATAAACAGAAACTGCACTACATTTGCTACTTAAATATATACATGTGTGCGAGAAAGTTGCCAGCATAGAAGGTGGTGGAAAACCAAAATTACCATTTTTTTCACAGGGTTCTGGGTCCCTTTGCAATCATTAACTATCTGCTACTGTTTGCCACTTTTAAAAAAAAACTTTGAAAAGGCTAACTTGGAATCCTATGGCACTACTTAACAAAATACAATGGGATGAAATAATTGATGGCAAACAAACAAATAAAAGTCTCTTGCTACATTACTTTTGACAGGAAGCTGAGGCACCCTACTGGTGTTACACTCAAGGTTTCACTGTTAGTTACTGTGCAGCAGGCTTATCAACTCTGATTCATTGAAGGAGAACAGAATAGTAGGACCACTCAAGCACACAATATTCACGGAAATATTATATACCGATTATGAAGCAGCAATGAGACAAAGCGGCTAGCAGACTCTTACTCCTCCAGATCAAAGAGAAGCAAAACCCACCCCATTATTTATAACCTTATAAATTAGGGTTAGAAACCAGGCAAGAAAGTAATGAAAAATATAAAACGAAAGCCTGCAGTATGACACTGTTAAGCTGATCTGCCAGGATTCTTTGTACTGCAAGAGGACATTTTTTTCAAAAAAAGACCCACCTAGAGTAGAAAGAGTACCGTTTTACCAAGAACCCCAAAGCCATGGCTATTAGATACTGCAGAACCCAGGAGATGCCATTCTCTGGAAATATGGAGAGGATCCTCTGACAATCTGCAGCTGTCTGATAATACCATAAAATGACTTTTACTAAATCAGGCCGATTCTTACATGGCAATAAATCCCAAGACGGTAAAACCTCTCCCAGCTGTCCACTGAGCTTTAACTGCAGCCATTGACATATGTAATCTATCTCAGCCATCATTATGCCCCCTCCCCCATTATAAGCAAAACTAAAAGGAAGGATTTCCAGGGCCGGTAAGAAAAATCATCAATCCCTTACATTACCTAACTGATACAATCAACTGCCTATATACTCAATATAAAAACCTGGTGATTTGTTTTTCTTTTTTTAAAACAAAATTTCACAAGTGAAACGCAGGATTATTTTAACTTTCTTAATCACCTGCATAAAGAGCAAAACAAAGCACCAGACACAAATCTTACAGGAAGAAGCATGTGTCCAATTCAATATAATTTCCTGCATCTCCAAAAAATCCTTCATGGAGTAGGAGACCAAAATATGCCTGAAGTACAAGCTGAAGCATGTCAGGCGATATCAGAAATGAGATTGTACTGGAAGGATAATTTGCTTCAGACTCTGCTAAGGGAGACCTGCAATGGCAGGGGGATTTCTAAGAAATTGGAAAGTGCGTGTGATACACAAATAGCTGGGAACAGCTGTTCGTGGCAAGTCAAAAACAAAAACAAAGATTACAAAAAAGAGAGAACGCTTGTTACATCAAAGTAGAATTATACACATTTAGAGATCTGATTCCTACTGATCAAGGCATCACAAGGTTTTCTACAATTTCAGTTAAAATGTTTTGTAGTTGGCTGCAGTCTTCTTCTGAGTTTCTATAGTATAAATCTGATGAAATACAAATGTATACAGCTATTTTTCATATGAAAATAATCCTATTCTGTCTTTCTTATAATTGAAAGATTCCATGATGGAAATAAGAGACTTGGCTATTTTTATTTTCATAGTAAATTGAACATGAAAATGCTTATATCCAGTTAAGTATAGTTTCTCTAACTGGTAAATACAGTAAGTCCATTGGCAGGACAAAAAAACAAGTAAAGCAAGTCCATTAATTAATCCAATTTTAGGCTACCCATCTCTCTCCCACACACCCACATAAAATTAAACTTTGTAGGTTAATAAAAATACAAAGTCTTCCTAAAGGCTAAGGTGAACAGTAGCCCCCATGTTTTATTGTGAAATCAGTTCCACAGATACGCAATAATCATACAGAAAGCTCAGTCTCAGGTGTAGTTAGGGAACTTTCCCGGGTGTTATATGGGGGGCAGTGGGAAACCTATAAGTAAATTCTGCAAATAAAAATTATTTCTGTTTGGTACAGACTACCCAGAAAATAGTGCAATGCAAGCTAAAATTATATTTTAATGACTGTAGACCAGAGGTGGGTTTCAGCAGGTTCTGACTAGTTCTGAAGAACCAGTAGCGGAAATTTTGAGTAGTTCAGAGAACCGCTAAATACCACCTCTGACTGACCCATCCCCATCTATTCTCTGCCTCCCAAGTCCCAGTTGATCAGGAGGAAATGAGGATTTTGCAGTAACCTTCCCCTGGATGATGATGATGATGATGATGATGATGATGATGATGATTTATTAAACTTCTATACCGCCCTTCTCTCGAAGGACTCAGAGCGGTGTACAGCCATGTTAAAACACACATAAACTCACAAAATTTAAAAAACAATTTAAAACGAATATATAAAATTTGGCCCACAAAGTTAAAACTTGACAAACAACCCAATTTAAAATTCATATTCTAAGCCAGCCCAGCCTATTGGAACAAAAGGGTCTTAAGGGCATGGTGAAAGGTACGAAGGTCAGGGATCATACGGACCTCCAGGGGCAGGTCATTCCAGAGGGCAGGTGCCCCCAGAGGACGCTCTCCCCTGGGTGTCGCCAGTTGGCATTGTTTGGCCAACAGTACCCTGAGGAGTCCCTCTCTGTGGGAGCATATTGGCCGATGGGAGGCTACCGGTGGCAGAAGGTGATCTCATATATACCCAGGTCCTAAGCCATGGAGCGCTTTAAAGGTGGTAACCAGCACCTTGAATGGCACCCGGAAGACCACCGGGAGCCAGTGCAGCTCGCGCAGGAAAGGTGTTACGTGGGTGCGCCGTGTTGCACCCATAATTACCCGCGCGGCCACATTCTGGACCAGTTGGAGCCTCCGGGTGTTCTTCTTCTTCTTCTTTTTTTTATTGAAAAAGTTTTTCAAATACAAATTTTCCCCCCCTTTTCTTCCCCCCACCTCCCTAACCCCCCCTCGCCCTCCCCTCCTCCTGTGGCTTCTCCAAAATAAAACCCAGATTAATAACAGATTATATAATACTTTACCATCCTTTTACTCCACCCCCCATATACTGACCCTTTCTTTCTAACAGTCTTATTATATCCCCCCTATACTATACATTTCAGAACAACATTCAGCTGTAAAATTATATAATAAATCCTAATTTGGCAATTTCAACTCATAATCTACCCATTTCCTCCTCCCCCCCTCTGAGTGTTCTTCAAGGGGAGCCCCATGTAGAGAGCATTACAGCACATCCCCAGACGGGATGTGATGAGGGCGTGAGTGACCGTGTGTAAGGTGTCCCGGTCCAGAAAGGGACGCAACTGGTAAATCAGGTGAACCTGATAGAAAGCTCCCCTGGATTGAGGAGGGAATGGAGATTTTACAGTATCCTTCCCCTGCAGTGGAAAGGGAATGGAGATTTTACAGTATCCTTCCCCTGCCTCGCCTACCAAGCCACGCCCACCAAGCCATGCCACACCCATCAAGCCACACCCACAGAAACCCACCACTGCTGTAGACTGTCTGTCTACAGTAAACAAATTTAGTCAGAAAATTAAGAAAGGGTTTAATGTATTTGAATTGTATGCAGTTCAAAAAAAAATCATTTTAATATTTGTATTCTGTTTTCATTCTTGTTTTTCAGTTAAGACACAAAAAAGAAAAGGGCAAGGTTTTTTTTTTTTAAATACTAGCACACTAGCAATAAAATCATTTTAATCCACGTAATCTATTTAAAGCCAACAGAGAATGAATATATAATAATTTCTATTTGAAAGTATTTATAGACCAGTCCAGTCTCGGTAACTGTGGGCATTGTACATAAACAATCTAAACTACGAATATGTACATTAAAATATACCCATTTACTCATTTTAAAAAAAAATCACAAAACCCAGATGAGTGCCAGAATCATTCTAGCGTATGAAGGCACTCTGAAATAAAAAAAATGTTTTTTGCAAACAGAATACAGGCTAACCCCAAGGAATTATGTAATAGGGAGGGCTGTTACTTAGAAGGCTGGCTTTCTGGTCCAGTCAAAACTTCCCATCAATTTTAACATCAAGGAAGGTCATTCCATTTCCTTTCCCCCAAACCTGAGATGATTCTATGCCTTGAATACAGCCTGAAAAATGATGACTATAACAAGTGTTTGTTGCCATATGATTGGCGGTACTAAATTGACCTTGCCTGGTTCAGAAGAGGGTTCAAATGGTTAAGACATGAGCAGCAGTAACTGCAAAGAGAGCTGGTTTGGGCACTTTACATCTTACGTCACAATTTTCCCAAGATATTCATCAGGCACAGCAATCTTTACACCCAGGAAGCAAACAATTATTATTTCTTCAAGACTTAGGACTCATCTTGCTCATCTCTGTTTTTATTTGCTTCTCTTTGCCAGTTCTTCACAATGAGAAGAAGCACTGAGTTAAATAGCATTTTTGAAGGATCAAAAAATTCTGCTCTTGACATGGGAATGTCCAACCATGTTAATATTTGAGAACAGATTAATTGTATTAAAATCCAACATCAAGTAACCCTCTGATAAATCATCACAAAGGTATGGCTTTCTTCTGATTAAGACAATATTAAAAAAAAAAAACCAGAAATGTTTCAAAAACTGACGAAATGACAAGCTATTTTAAACATTAGAATGGAAACTTAAAGACTACCAGAGATAAATGCATGAATATTAGGCAAACAATCATTAAGCTAAAACTTCAGGAAGAAATGGGTGCTCTCTGCACCAGACAGCACCCAGGTTTAGCACTAATGACTTCCATCAATGCTGCCAATGCTATCACATTACTCACATCTACGAGCTGAACCTTCACGTTCAGGGCCGGATTTAGATGAAAAGAGGCTCTAGGCTATTCCACTTATGAAGCCCTTTCACCTATAGTGAAAGTGTAATTTTAATTTTGCTAACAATTTGAATGTAGGGAATGTAGGCCCCTCTTGATCTTGAGGCCTAGGCTGAAGCCTAGTTAGCCTATAGGAAAATCCGGCCCTGTTCATGTTAGCTGTTAGGGGAAAAAAGCTCAGTTCTCTCAACCACCAGCTGTTAGAATGTAATGAAGTAGAATTAGAAGCCAAAATGTCTCTACAATGAAGCATTTGTAACAATACTAAACAATTTACGAATAGAAGTCAGGCCTTTTTTTTTTTTTTTTTACTCTGAAGACAATATATTTGTCCTAGAACTTCTTGAATCAGTCTGGTTTTTCAATTACTGCAAAGCCAACACTTTTCCATTTCTTCTTTTTTATCATAATCCTCCCTCTTCAAATATCCATTAATGCAAAACTGAATAATTTTGGAATAATTATTGAAAATTGTCCAGTTTTCAAACTAAAGTAGTTAGGTTTTTGATACATTCTCTGCCAAGTTGAGTTCAACTCCTGGACATGACTATATTGTCTTCTTGTCGATAACACGAAGTGATTTGCCAGTACCCTTTTCTAGGATTTACTGAATACTAAGTTTAGCCTGGTATTTCATAATGAAGTCAAGATTGCCCAAGGACTGCCATTTAGCTGAGCTATGCACTGTTACTGTACTGTAGGAGATGATAAGGCTGAGCCTGAGGGAGGAGTCAAATGCATGATAAGTCATGAGTCCCTGTACACCACAAGAGATCTAAATCCAACGCACCTTGAATGTCTTATTCCCACTCATTTCCCTTGACCAGTAATAGATTTTTGTAGAGAGCTTAAACTTGCAATAGGTCTTTAACTTCATTTGAACTGCCTGAATCTCCTGACTTCCCTAGTGCTTGATAGTTACCCATGAAATAGAAGACTTTTCTATTTTGGAATAGACCAGGAGAAGTCATTGGTCTTATTTTAGATTTTTCATAGTTATAAAGAGCACAATAAACAATTTAAAAAGTATTCTTGATGCATACATATATTAGAAAGATAATATTATCTTTAAAAGAAGCTTTATGTAGTCAGAGTTCACTATCAACTAATGTCCAGGAGACAATATATTCTTTAGCATTTTGTAACTCTTTTGTCAAGTGCAACACTTAACTTAGTGATACTGTTTCCAGTAAAAGCAATTACTATGCTGTGGTAAAGGCTTTTGTGAAGTAGAATGTACTTCATCAGGGG
The DNA here is from genome assembly GCA_022577455.1 of Arizona elegans. Taxonomy (NCBI): domain Eukaryota; kingdom Metazoa; phylum Chordata; class Lepidosauria; order Squamata; family Colubridae; genus Arizona; species Arizona elegans. Next base: position 101,614,357 of record JAKOOJ010000002.1, on the reverse strand, counting down.
AAAGCCTGTACTATGATAAAAAAATGTAAACCTTTAAGGTGTCATGAAACTTTTCATTGCATATGAAGTAAAACACCAGTAAAACTGCCCTTTGGGAAACTATTCTGGTAAATTAACCCATTCATCAGTTTGCATCAGGCTTCCGTGGGTCAGTGAGGGAGACATGCCATACAAATCAATGGCAAAGGTTTTCTTGATTTTTAAATTGTAGATTGTAAAACCTAAGTGGAACATTTCTGGTAAAAAAAATTGTCAGTTTATTTTAAGTGAAACTTCTTAGTGGGTATGTACTAATGCAGATTAATATATCTCACCAAATTCTTGGAAAACAATTGATCCTTTTGACCTCCACCCAGAATCTTACCTTTCTTCAATGGTCTGACGACGAAAGCTGGTGTTTCTATCTAGCTTAGATTGGCTCTTTGTTCTTTTGATTGAGCCTCTAAGCCGTCTACTAAAGAAGCCCTAAAAAAGACACAAGAAAGGAAGTTATACAAACTAGTATTAGTATTTTTAAGTAGCTTCTTTGAAAAAAACTGGCTTTGGTAATACTCAGTTTATGCAACTCAAATAAAGACAATGGTAATTGTGATAATACAACTTATATTTGCCTCAGGTAGGAATTCAAACAAATCAGTAACAAAGGAAGAAATGTCTTAAAACTGTCTAAGAATATAAGAGAAACAGGTTTATGTCAGCAAAAAACAAATTGAATAAGACTATAGATTTGTTGAGAATTGCCAAACAAGGCCAGGGAGTGAAGAGGGAATGCTTATGTGGTGTTGACTGCTAAGTCTGTTGGAATGAGAAACAACACTGTGAACCAGATCTGACATTTGCTTTAATTTAATAATTACATTTAAGGGAATCAATATCTCATCAAAGCATAGATGATCTGAGATAATGAAGAAAATGTGAGGTATCCTGTCCCTCACTGTCAGTATCTTCAATTTTTTCTTTTTCAGTCCTTATAACATAGCTATCCTTGAATCAAAAGAAAAAAATGTTTTTAACCTCTGGCTTAAACCTCTGCCCCACTAAAATCTAGGTCAATTATTGCTTAGCATTTCCGAGAAAGTTTAACACATTCTATAGCCTCAATTTTGCAGTATATATAACAGATAAAACAAAAAAACATGTGTTTGTTTGGTAGTTCTACAGCTATCAGACTAACTTACATGACAGAATCTTCCATTAAAAAAATCAAGACATGGCTATTAGTAACAGAAAATTCTCTTAATTTTTTTTCATAAAAATAAACTGCTGCTTTGATGATCTAGAGCAGGGCTGTCAAACTCCCGGCCCACGGACCAGATGCGTCACATGCTGGCACTCCCACGCCCAGTTTAGCAAAGCGGAAAAAAAGTCCCGATACATCATGTGACACCGCCGTGAGGATGTGAGTTTGACACCCATGATCTAGAGATATCTTTGGGTGTTAAATATTGTAGTTTCATTTTGTATTTAATTATTGTATAGTTTGAAACATATAATATTAAAGTATTTTTTCAGTAACTTTTAAGTAGAAAATTAAGAAAAAAGAATTTCAGTTACCATATAAATTTAGCATTTAAAAAGCAATTGTTAAACTGAGCCAGATTCAGATAACTGTAACTCAACTGAAGCAAAATTTTAATTAAAACAATTAAGGACAGAATAAAGAAGTAATGATTGAGGAAATAAAGGGGAGGTATAGAGACAACAGCAGCAAGATCTGTAAAAATAAAAGGCCAATGTCATTAAGAAAGCTACCTATAGTTGTCCATGATATTGAAAACAAACCTAACTAAATATGCACCAAGACAAATTCCTTGTGTGTCCAATCACACTTGGCCAATAAAAAATTCTATTCTATTCTATTCTATTCTATTCTATTCTATTCTATTCTATTCTATTCTATTCTATTCTATTCTATTGGGTTATTTGAAAGAAGTTTTGAAAAACGCTTTATATAGGCAAGTAATCAATATACGCTTTAGGCTTTCTCTCAGAGTCACAGTAAGAACATAAGCATAATAATTCATTGCAGAGATTATTCAGAAAAGCTAGCCTCAAACACATTCCTTAATGGAGTATGACATCAACTTGCAAGGTACATGTAGTCCTCAATTTACAGCCTTTCGTTTAGCGACAGTCTGAAATTACAGTGGCATTGAAAAAGCAACCTATAAGTGGTTCTCAACAGTTCTGACCATTGCAGCATCCCTATAGTCATGTGATCAAAATTTGGGCAATCAAGTTTAATACATTCAATTGTTAATAACTCTTCCTGCCATTGTGATCAGGAGGATGTTATCCTCCTCTTGGGTGGTCTTCCACCCAGGGAACCTCTAAGAAGGTTTCAAAATTCATATTAATAGCTATAGCTATTAGAAACCATCTGCTCATCTTCCTCTCATGCTATCAATTATTACCTGCTAATTATTCTAGAATTTTCTCACTATTTAAAAAATTTAAATAATTGTATTGTACACTGGTGTTTTACTGGACTGCAATTAAAGTCTATATATTTCTGAAGTATTTTTAGAATTGCTTCAGGAATAGTTGATGACCTGGGAAAATGGCCCATTTCTCATGGATTTCCATAAGGAATATAAAAGAGGTTGTGTAGAAGAATTGTGTACATGTTGCTTATTGTTACAGCTACATATGACAATATGACATATGTACAAAGATTTGAGTACACATATCTTAATTAAAATTAAAGCAATTTTAATTGCTTTAATCTGCCCCTTTGACAAGGAAGAGTATGGACAGAATGCAATTGTCTATTTTTTTTTAATTCTTAGATATTATTAGTTACTAAAACTGTATATACCACTTCTCTTAAAATTTATCATAGCAGCTTGCCCATTCTGCTTTAAAAATTATGGTCATAGAATTGTTTTAAATCAGTTAATACAAAACATACAGTTGGACTCATAGAATTGCCAAAAAAGGGGACAAAAGCTTGTAGAGTAGGTACTACATTTTTCTTGTTCTTTTCTGGTACTTTTTCCAGACATCCAATACTTTTTTTCTGAAGAATAATAAAAACTGTACAAAGCTAGCAAGATGAAAAGAACTAAGCAAGTTCCACAGCAGATCTGATTAAACCAGAATCAAAGATCACAATTATATTTTATATGATTTTCAATATTTTCATATTTTACAGAGAAATATGGAATAAATATTACATGTATTTTGTAATAATCAGCTGTTGCCAATTAATAGCTGTGTCTGTCACAGATCATCAAAGTTACTACATTTTAGTAGTCAAGCTACACCTATAGGTTATTAATAATATTGATTAAATGAATTTTTTTTTACATTTGCCTGTTTTGTTATTCAAAATCATGAAAACAAATATTTATTAAAAGACATGAAAATAAATTACTTCTACTTCATTTTTATTCTTTCTGATTAAAAAAAACTCTACATTTTTCCAGGATCTTGGCCCCAGATGTATTTTGCCCTTGTCAGACAAACTTTTCATCTAATGGGAAAAAAGAGGCAACTGTTTAGGAAGAAAGAAAAAAGCTCCTTGTTATTCATAAAACTAACAAATTCCTTTTTATTGATAGTTGCTTGGCTTGGAGTGCTATGTACCACAGGGATTCCTGAATCCCAACTTGAATGTCTGCATGTAATTTTTAATTTTATGAATATTTTTATTATTGTGAATACACTCTTCTGTTGACTTTTACCACTTTAAAAAGATTCTTTTCACAAGTAATAAATAAACCCCGTTTAATTTTTGCTACCTGTGTAGAACAGCAGCAATTGAAATAGATATTTAGGGAGTACTATCATTTTTTATTGTTGTTATATGGCCAACAAGCGATGCTTTAATTTTTCCCAATTTCTTATAAGCTTGTTAATGTTTTTAATTAGAGGATTATAACTGTTTCCTCATATATAATTCAGATCTTTAGTGAAATAGTATTTCTAAACACTTAAGATTACAGTGCCTAAGGGTGCAACAAGCGGCAACTTTTTCTGGGGAACATTTAAAAGGCATTTCCCCCTTTGGATTGAAACGTGAACTTGCTACTGCCGGAAGGTACATTTAGCTAACTGAAGTAACTTTAAGATAACCTTAGCTAAAACTGGGCAGCTTTCTAATGTCTTACAAAGCAAAATATTACCTGCAGAAGATTGTATTCCTGGTTACGTACCTTTTATGCCCCAGCTTTTGAATAGCTCTAAACTAGTGAAATGCAATAGCAAATATTAAAAATGGGACACCTCTGCCATAAACAGATCTCATCTGTTAACGCATGGAATTTAGCAGAAATGTCAGTATGCTAAATAAACTCGAATGGTTTATACTGTTGTTTCATCTGTATAAACTTGGTTTAAATCTCCCCCAGCATTATTCCTTTTTCTTGAAATCAGTGCAATTTGGCCAGATAAAGCTTTTATTTATTCATACTGTTCTTTACTGCAGGAATAGAACAAACTCAGCTGTTTTCTTTTCCCAACAGACCTTTAAGGAAGATATACATTTACTCTCAGGATATAGTAGTTACCACATAAAAATGTTTATTTCCTTGCTTTTGATGATCCAATAGATTAAAATTGCCCTTTAACTACAAGTAGTCCTCGATTTACAACAGTTCATTAAGTGACCGTTTGAAGTTACAACGGCACTGAAAAAAGTTACTTATAACAATTTTTAATGCTTATGACTTTTGCAGTATCCCGAAGGTCACATGATTTACATTCGGATGCTTAACAAGTGGTTCATATTTATAACAGTTGCACTGTCCCGAGGTCATGTGACCATCTTTTGCAGCCTTCTGACGAGCAAAATCAATGGGGAAGTCAGATTCACTTAACAACTGTGGTACTAATTTAACAACTGCAGTGATTCATTTAACAAATGTGGCAAGAAAAGTCATAAAATGGGGCAAAACTTAACAAATTTCTCACTCAGCAACATAAATTTTGGGCCCAATTGTGGTCATAAATTGACCACATAAGCATAACTTACCTGTACACTATTTAGAGAAAATAATATTTCTATATATGTCCATATTCTTTCAAGAGTTGAAAAATCCATTTACATTTTGTGAGAATATCTTATTATTACTGCCCAACTTGTTAAGTATTGCCTTTTATTGTGTATTTTCTGATAGCATAAACTGAAAGTGACTCCTAAACAGTCCCCACAACCAACTTTGCAACAAAATAAAGCTTAAAGAGCAAATCTTTTCTATAATACTGTAATAAAAAAAAGGATTATAGCAAAAACTTCCATATGCATAATTCGCCCAAAGTAACTTTGCAAGCACTCTACTAAAAAGCAGGATGCATGAAATTAATTCTGAAGGGAGCTGGGTATTTAGGAAAGATTTGTCCTACAACTTTTCGCTTACAGCCCCAAAATCAGTAACATTCAAAGTAAGTCTCAGCCTTTCAAGATAGGAAATTAAAAAACAGCCACAACAGAGATTGTATTGTTTGTTATAGGACAGCATAACAAAATCTTGAAAGCCTGTTTGACTGTCCACTCAATGGTGTGCTAAATAAATTCTAAGTGGGGCTACTTGGGAGTTTCTTTTTCTTTCTTCTTTCTCAGGATTGAGTAACTTTTTCCCATAGTCCCTCCTTAATGGTTTGCTCATTCCTTCCTCATTCTCAAGGGAAAGTTCATATTCCTTCACACCACTAACTAGAAAGCAACCCATTAACGGTTCCTGAACAAGTTAAAGAAACAATTTCAATGTTGTTTAAGGACCCTGAATATAAGCCTCAACACTGTTTTAAGCTTGTTTAGGAAAATCCAAATGGGTCTGTGTCCATTTACCAAGCCTTATTTTCCTTTACAATATCAATTCTTTGATTTTCCGTTTATCAAGTGTTACTTCAAATAGTTGCTTACACAGGTAAGCAGATTCTTCTCATTTTCAGTAAGCTATTTTTTAAGGTACTTCCGTGCTGCTTTCATCATTTTTTCAGGTAGAATTGCCACCTGGGGTTTGAAGACACTCCCTCTTCCGAAAAGGGAATTCCTGCCTTTCAATGTGTTTCTTGTTGTTGTTGGGAATGCTCAGAAAATTGTGCAAGAAGATGGATCTACCATTACAGCTAACAGGGTACAGTTATATTCACAGTGAATTTAATATTGTGGGAATGTTATGCAGTGAGTTATCCAGAAAACTAGATCCAGTTACTAAATTATTGAAGATGGGATCTGCCTTTAAGATAAGTTCCTTAGTGTTTTTTTTTTAAATAAACAAACTTATTTATGCATGGACTAATATTTTAAACAATTGCTTGGGAACTATGAATTCTTCAGCAAGTAAGATAAGAATTTCTCTGATTCTTTATTGCTTTCTTCTACCAATACTTTAGTTTCATTTCATATGGCATAACTTTTTCCTCCCTTTAAATTAATTTTGCAACTCTTTCAGAGATTCTCTGCACTTTACTAGGTGTTCCATTTGTGTTCTCTCTCCCTCTCCCTCCCTCTCTCCTTCGACCTCTCAAACTAGGGTGAGCTTAATAGACCACTGGTGAGCAGGGAAGTGATTCTTAAATCCTTGAATTGGTAATAAAACTGACTCACAAACATATTTATTTTTCTCGCCTATCTCAAAGATACGTTTTTCACGTTAATTCTTAACTATAGAAAACATCAATGAAACAACTTAAACAATATGGGAATAATAGCAATGTACTTAGAAGGAAAAACATGGTTAAAACATTAAGCTCTAAAGCATGCTGGCGAAGGGAAATAATATAACAACTTTTTCAGAAGATACCACTGAGAGAAGAAAAATATGAAAGTGTATAGGTAGGAATGAGGATAAAGAACCACACATTTGGGGGGAATGCAAGGAAATAAAACTAGGTAGGTTAACTAAGTAGTAGGGGAGCTAATTCAAAGAATGGAAATTGCTTTACAGCACTTCCTAGCATAAATTAGAAAGTGAAGAAATCTGCTCAGTGACAACTTCTTTGGGATTTACAAAATTGCAGGACGAAAAAAGAGGAGGTATGCAGCAAGATTGACAGATCACGTAAAATAGAAATAATTGAAACTCACCAAATATACCTGTATGATAGCATATTTAAACAAAATGATATCCATTATGAATATATACTGTGTGCAATACGATAACATTATAAAAATTAGTACAATATAATGTATTCCATTAAAGTTACAATGGAAAGAAACAGCATAATGTGGTAGCTACTCAGAGGTCCTACTGAAAGTGATCACAATTCATAATAATCAGGAATTTCTGAATTTAATGAGAACGAGCAAGTATGCTGGTAAACACTATATTTTTTTGGTTTACATTTTTTAAATTTTATATTATTTGTACATATCGATATGTGAATGGTGTGATATCTGAGTTTCATACATTTCAATAAAATAAACATCATATTATTACACACAATTATTACTTTTCATTTTCATTGTTTCAAATTGTTTGCACATATCCTTTACTTCAGTTCTAAACCTTCTTTTTACTCTTACTCTTCCATGTGTCTTAATATATTGATGTATGTATACTATAATTCCCCTGTTATTTCTATCTCTATTTTAACTTCCCCCCTTCCTATCACTATAATATTCAAAGACGTGATAATAACTTTTCTTTTCTGTTCCCTACTATTACCACACATATTTTTCTTGCAATACATTCTTTCGTTTTCTAATCACCTTTTATTTAATTCTAACATGTTTTTATGCTTATTTGATACTATCATTCAAATTTTAATTTTCCAATTAAAAACTTAATTTTTAAGTTCAGAGACCTCATATCTCTGTTCATCTTTCCCATCCTAGAGATTCTACTATTAATACACGTTTACATTAAGATATATTCTTCCATTATCTAATCACCTATTAGCCATGTTTTTATACATATTTAACTTCCACACTACATACAAAGTAATTATCCATTATATAGTTCTAATATTAATGCACATTATTACAATATTTTCATGAAATATCTTTTGCTTTGCTTTCCCTTTCTTTTTCCTTTATCCCTATTCCCTTGCCCATAACTCCCATTTTTAATCTTCTTTTTTTGGTGGGTTGCCTCCCATATCCTTCTTCTAATTCTATTATTTCATCTACATTTAAATCCATTTTTTGGCTATGTATTCTAGCTTTTCCTCCCCTCTCTACCTTTCCCCACTGTCTAATTTTGAAGCTGTAAACATTATTGATTGCTCTTCTTGTCAATAGGAATGGCTGAGGAGATGATCAAAAATATTTCAATGGCTATCTTGATCTGTGAGCCACAATTTTTGACTGCTTCCTCTGATGGAATTCATGGTTTGTTCTTGGCTTTTAATTCCTGGTTTATCTGGGAGAACATTTTCAGAAATGTGGCATATGAGTATAGCAATTCATTTTAAAATAGAATAAAAGTGCAGTTGTGGTTCTTTATGTTTATATCACTTGGTATGCTTTTTACAAAAAAAAAATAAAAAAATAAGATTAAGATAATCATACATTAACTTAAGTATAGTCCTGATCTGTATTTTCAGAATAAGGTGTTTAGATGTATATAACTAAACTAATAGTATTCTGGGGATTTGTGCTTGATTTACCTAAACTTGTGATACTTTTAAATTTCTGGTCTGTTCACTTTGTACTTTTCTCTCTCTTCAATACAAATGTTTTGTATTGAGTAAGATCTCAATATTTTTAAAAAAATTAATATATGATTATCAACAATAGCAATCAACACACCATGAAACATAACCTGTAAAATTATAGTCTTGTTAATAAGAAATCTATCTTTAAAGATAAATTTAAGAGAAAATCAAATTTTAGATGATACCCAAACTCTAAGATTTCTTTTTCAATATATTCATTATTTTAAATATCAAGGCATGCTCCTACAACTTAATTTACTATTCTTCTACTGAAGCAATTATATGCATTTTCTAATGCAAATTGTAGAGTATCCTAACAGTTGTTAGGATATGCAAGGCTACTTCATTATGCTTTGTAAGAAATATAACATTTGATACGGTATTATTTCATAGAACGATGACATGTTAGAAAGGGAATCAACTTTTAGAATTTGTCTCATTTGGTTATAGCTCAAATTGTTGGGCTTTTTAACATTGCACCAAATAATGACAAATGATCTGACCTAATTGTCCAGGTTTTTTACAAACAAATTATCAATTTTAGCAGTCAATTCTTGAATGATACCCGTCAGTAAAATATTTTACAATCATTTTCCCTAAGTGTGGCAGTCACTGTAAATTTAATATTGTTCTTCCCTTGAAATTCTAACTGTTATATATCATTGTTCTGTCTAAAGCCTATATCCATTTATTTATATAATATTTAACTTGTTCCCTTTTGAAGCATATTTCAACTCCAACTTGTAAATAAGGCTGCAGTAAAAGCTAAAAAACGGAATTTTCTTGAGGCTACTTTAATTGGAAATTAATCTCAGAAACAAAATTCCATGTGAAGATGAGATGGCTCCACTGGTATGGACATATCCTGAGAGCAGCACCTTCCACCATTGCCAAGACTGCTTACCAACTAGAAGTCAATGGCTGGTGACCTTGCAGGTGCCCAAAACAGAGATAGCAAGACACCATCAACAAAGATATGCAAGCTGTGGGCCTCTGCCCTGGAGACTCAGATGACTGTGCAAAGTGATGTTCAATGATCCGAAAAGCAGACCCTGCAGGAATACGTGAGGAGGAGGAGGAAGACGAAGACGAAGACGAAGAAGCAGCAGAAGCAGAAGCAGAAGCAGAAGAAAAAGAAGAAGAAGAAAGAAAATTCCATGTGACAGCCCATTTTTGCTCTCAATGTTCCCATCTTTCTTTTCTTTTCTTCTGGAATTTCTAGAGCTATTTTAACTAGATCTATTTGCTGCTCTTCTGATGGCTCTTCTGATGGCTCATCAGGGGATTTCTTAAGGTCATATCATAAGAAGAAGAAAGATTTGATTTACAGACTCTTTGATTCACAGCCCAGACATAGCTTTTATGCCACACTGATATTTTCTTTTATAAATGAGCAGATGCAATATTCCAGAAACTTACTGGCAACTACAGACATTTAAAATTGATCCTTGCTGAAAGGGATGTAACATCAAAATAGTGTTTTATTTTATTAAAGGAAGTTATGCATTCATTCATCTAGCTCAGTACTCTTTCTGCCCACACAGTACATTCCGGTAGACTGGTTATTCTCTAGATCCCTTCTATTAAATACTGCATCTTCTGGGACCAAAGAAATGTCATGGCCCCTGCCATCTGGAACAGCATTCCCCCAGAGATACAAAAAGCACCCATTTTATATCTCCTAGGATTCTAAAAAGCACTGAAGATCTGGCTTTGGTCTTAGGTCTGGTGTTGATGGGATTGCTGGACCACTCATTTAGCTTGATTTGTTATGGTTGCATTGTTTTGATCTGGGCTACCTGTGAAATGGAAAGTTTTAAACTTTTTTTTAAAAAAAATGTATTTGTAAACCACGTAGAATCTATGGAAGATGGTGGCTATAATAAATTTAAAATAACAACAACAACACTATAGTGAAAGAAAACAGTGGGGTTTTTTAGGTTAATCAAGAAATACCAGAGATTGGGTCAAGACATTCTGCCTGCAGAGCCTGTGCCCCACATCGCTCAATGGTAGTCCAAGGACTGCATTAAGTGAATGCTGCTAAATATAAACTGATCTGAACATACTGTTATGCAAGAAATGGGTATTTTAAAAGAAAGAGTAATATTAGATATTTAAGAGGAAGAGGAAAAACTTAATTTCATCTGATGTGAATAGATCCCAAGCACGTCACAGCGATGAGTTATTTGAAGGGCTTCTTCCAAATTAAGAAGAAAAGAAAAGAAAGCATTCATTTCAGAATATTATGCAACTATAAATCAAAATTCCAAGCTCTGGACAAAGGCCCATTAAGTTGTGCAGTTGAGTAATTTTTTTTCCTGTATGGATGCCACTGTTCAGTGCCTAGAAGAATGGTGATGAAGTCTCTACTGGAATTGAATGTTCTATTCAGAAGTGAATTTTTAAAATAGCCAGGCTGTGCATATTAACAACTGGAAGAGAGAGAGGGGAAAAACGAAATTGAAGAACAAAGACATATCACATGTCCTGCAAGTAATGTATTTCGAGCCTTTTAAGACTGCTAATTTGTTTCTAAAGATAACATCACACTTAACCCGGAAACTGAGGGCAATCAATACTAGATTGTACTCCAACCTATCGTTTTTTATTCTGTTCCTTCAGGGGACTGAGCCACCTGACCTCACAGTTGGTGCCATTTTACTCTTTCAGTGACTGTAAGGAACATTTGTTGGAAAGCAGCTGCATCTGAAGACATCTAGAATTCAGGTTTATTATCAGGTATGCTCTTCATCCATTTCCCACTTACTCCTTCCACTAACCAGAAACCCAAGCAGCAGCAAAGCTTCCTATTATGTCTAAACAGAACTTCTGATCTGAAGGTTCCTTAAAAAGAGTAAGACAGCAGAGTTTGAATGTTGGTTTCCTGGGCCTACTCTGCCAGTTGTATAAGAGCTCAAGCTCTCAGTGTGCATAAATAGGAGATGGTAATGAATTTATGTCTACGTGAGAGTGACTTCAAATCTTCCTTTTGTATAAGAACAGAACATTGAAAATTACGTTTGGTATAGAAATAGAGCTAAGGTATTCAGACTTGCTGAAGCGTGTGTGTTTAAGCAATTTCCAGAATCACCATTTTATGGGTGGAAGGCAATTGCAAAAAGTTGGAAGTACTACTGTTTTCAGAGTCTGCTTTATTAACTCAGATTTGGAGTTTAACATATTGTGTGAACCTACTCACAGTCATCTTCTGAATGTAAACTCTCAATGGGTTAAATCAAAGAGTATATCTGGTCCTCTGTCAACAATGCAAGATAATTCTAAGTTCTAAAATGGTGGCGCCTTGCTTGGCTGCGGCTGGTTTGGCTCTCAAGGGTTTTGGAGATGAAAATGCCATCCAGTGATTCTTTGGGAATTGTGACAAGAAAGCTGAAATCTATTACCAAACTGTTATATGACCATCATTCTATATTGGATTGGTGATGTTTAGCAAGAGAGGAACAATTGATAAAGCTGTTCTGGAGAGTCTGTGTTGCTTCAGACTACTTTGGTTGAAGGTGCAAGCAGCGGAAGTGTTGGTGGTTGTTCAGAGGCTGTGAGATCAGTTACAGTCTCTGAAAGTGCTGAATGCTTCGGGCAGTGGAGGCAGCGGGGAGCAGCAGCCTTTGAAGCAGGGAAGCCTCCCTCGGACTCTGAATGTCTTCTGAGGTGGAGAAGGTGTGATTGAAAGAGGAAACGAGGCAAAGATGGAAGGCTAACAACCAGGCTAAAGGCTAATCCATATAGAGTATTGCCACTATCTATTTTGTTTGCTAATGTGTTCCTTAGAGTCTAAAATCATTTACATGAAGCTATGGTTAATAACGAAGCAGCAGGTGAGAAACTGCTGTGTCACCATTGCAACGGAAACTTGGTTAAAGCATTCCATCCTGGATAGTGCTGTTAGCTAGAGCGGATTTTCAACATTTTGGCTTATTTTCTTTTAGAGTGGGAATCAGAATTACATTTTTTAATACATGCAAGTGGGTTCATAGAAAAAAATGACAATAAAGGCTATCTTGTCTCTTATCATAGAATTCAATCAGACATACTGTATATAACCCTCTCTCTTTTTCCCTCTCTCTTCAATATATGCTTTTACTATTCATATAATATGGACCAGCCAAACCTGAAAATTTAAAGAAACTTTTAACCATTAAACATACTTAAAATAAAGGAGAGATAGAGATAATGTTCCAGTTTTGAATTGTGAGTTGCCTAGACCAGCTTTTTCCCAATGTGGTATTTTTCTACTACAATTCTAAGATTTAACATTGCAACAGGATGAACAAGATGATATGCTTCCATTTTGTTACGTGATATGTTACTGAACAATCTTATGCTGAACAAATACTGAAATTCTTATGCAGAATTATCCATGGAAAGAATAAGCCATGGTTTTTAAATGTAAAGAAACCTGTAATCACATTTAAAAAGAAAAATAAATAGAATTTGGAACCTAGGATAAGGAAAATTGAGAACGTAGGACAGTGATATATACAGTAGTGGGATTCAGCCAGTTCACACCACTTTGGGAGAACCGGTTGTTAACTTTCTGAGCAGTTTGGTGAACTGGTTGTTGGAAGAAATCATTAGGGCAGAGAACCGGTTGTTAAATTAGTTGAATCCCACCAGTGGATATATACATGTTAATTAAAACAAGCAAAGATATGAGAACAGTAAAAATGTTTCCTTAGTTTTTACAGATTCTTAAGCAGATCATAAAATGTTTTCCTGAAAATAAGACCCTGTCTTATATTTTTTTGAACCTTGAAATAAGCACTTGGCCTTATTGCCATGCGCTCAAAAGCCCAATTGGGCTTATTATCAGGGGGGTGTCTTATTTGGGTGGGTGGGTGGGAAACAGGGTAACATTCCAGAATATTGTTACTCATTACTATCATTTAAAAACTTGTTGCAGTTCTGTTGGAAAAGCCATTTAATTTTAATTGGATTTACACTGTAAATGACTCACTCTCAACATAATACTAGAAAAAATGCAGTAATTCAAGTATGGGTACTTCCTACTTTGGTCCACCCAAATTTCCCAGGAAATCTGGAGTAAAATTATAAAAACAAATAATTTACAACTGAACATCTGCCTCACAAAAGGAAACTGAATATAAAGTATAGAGTGATAAATTTCCATCTGTAGAATAGAGGGAAAAAAATCCACCAGTGTTAGAATTATTATGAAGAATGAATATTTTAGAATACAGAATCACAGACAATAATATGAATTGATGCATTTTTAAATCATATTTTAAGAAAATTAGAAACAAAATCTGTCTAGCCACTCCCTACCCATCCAAACATAGGTGCAGTGAGGGTAGCTTAAGGTAGCCCATCTGGGCTTCTTGCTTGGAGACCGTTTGGCTTTCCTGCCGTCTTGCTTCATATTTCTGAACAATGGTTTCACAGGTGAATAGAATGCAGAGGTAAACGAAAGCCTGCCTCTCAGAGAAGATAGATATTCTTTGCCCAATCAAGCACAATGCTTTGCTTCTGCTGCCACACGCCCAGACAATGAACTTGTTAAAAAAATAATAATCCTATATGCTGTAGGGCAGGGGTGTCAAACTCAATTTCACTGAGGGCCACATCAGGTTGTGTTTGACTTGCCCACTAGGGGGGGCTGGTGGGCATGGTCAGGGTGGGTGTGGCCAACTCGATGTCACTCGTGTCAGGGGCCCATGTGGTGGCCTGAGTGCTTGCGGCCCTCCTAAGCTCTGTTTCACTGGCAGAGGCACTGCAGGCCAGTCCTTTGCTGTTTCCAGGGCAGCCCCACGGGCCAGATGTAAGCACCCTCGGGGCAAATCCGGCCCTGGGCCTTGAGTTTGACACCCCTGCTGTAGGGGTAAACACTATACCATGGACATATACTGAGTTTGTCACAGAATCCTATTGAAAAGAAATGTCTACTTACTGGTACTCGGAAAGGTGATGTATTTGAAGTATCTGTGGGATTGCTTGTTCCGGAGATGCTCCGTCTTCGAGGAGATGTCTCTGGTGGAACCTCTGAGACAAGACGATGAAAATAAATAAGGGAGAAAGTAAGTTTTTCCTTAAATAGAAACATCCTTCCCATTCCCTATGCAAATCTTTTAATATAATGATTTTATTATATCAAACAATGAAATTATATATGTATAGTGTAGTTAACAATGTAATATAAAACTACAGGAAAAGAAATTTGGGGAAATTATATTAGAGCTAAAACAATTCCAGAAATGTTGAACAACCTGGTTAGAAGTCTCTTTTATTTTATTCATTTTGCTCCTTTGTAAAATAAAGAATGCAAATTGATTAAGCAATCAAATATAGATTTATTTATCAAGGTCTCTAATCATTCTGTTGGCTATTCCTCATGCAGAAAATTATCATTCCCGATGTCAGGATAGATTTCAAATAAAGGGGATAAGATAGCATGCAAAACTCACTCACCCACCTTTATTGCACAGTACAATATCAAGAGAAGTTACACTTGTTAGTTCTTCATTCAGTAGTTCAAGAATTTAGTATCTCAGCATTTCATAATAAAATACTAATTTACAATGTTATTGGACAACTGAGTAAAATATTATTTAATTAGTAGTTCAGTAAGTTCACTTTAGTTGTAAGCATGTTATGTATTCCCTTTTTACTCTTTTAAATTGAACTTTACTTCATTTTAACTTATTCTATGTAATTTGTTTAGAAATTCATCTTTATTTTTTCCTGAACTATATATGCCAAGAGGGCATGATTTTCTCCCAGAATATATCTACATTCTCCCAAACTTCTCCATTTGCCATGGAGTGGGCTGATGTAAATATTTAAGTTTTGGCTCAAACTGAAATTCCTAAAACAGGAAGTAATGGGCCTTTTCCTTGAAAGTTTTGCGGATACTGCTTCAAATTTCACCAAAATATAGCATTTAAAAACATGCTGCATACAGGTAGTCTTTGACTTACAACAGTTCATTTAGTGATCGTTTGAAGTTACAGTGACACTGAAAAACTGATGTATGACCGCTTTTCACACTTACGACCATTGTAGCATCCCTGTGGTCACCTGATCAAAATTCAGATGCTTGGCAACTGACTCGTACTTATGGCAGTTGCAATGTCCCAGGGTCATGTGATCAACTATTGCACTCTTCTGATAAGCAAAGTCAATGAGGAAACCAGATCCTCTTAACAACCGTGTTCCTAACTTCCTAACAGCAGTGATTCACTTAACAATTGTGGCAAGGGAGGTCGTAAAATGGGGCAAAACTCATTTAACAAATGTTTTATTTAGAAACAAAAATTTTAGCCTCAGTTGTGCTCATATGTCAACAACAACTTGTATTTAGATCAGGTAGTTGTTTATTTTAACCAAATTTGATTACCAAATTTCAAAAAAGGAAACATATTTATATCTGGTGCCCTGTAAAACTTTGTTTAAAAATTCAAATCTGGTTTCAGCTATGCACTTTATAAATGTCAGAATTTCTTCCAGCTCAAAGATTTTGAAGGTTCCTCTCAGCTATCTAGTTCTGCATTACTCTGAAGGAACTTCTAATTCTTAATGCCTATGTGTTGGATACAGAACATAGTTTGGTTTTACTCTTTCAGCTGATGCGCAACACGAATCACAAAAATAGCAAGGCTAGACTTCCATAAGGTCTAGGGTGGGCCATTTCCCGCTTTATGAGAAAAATGGTGACTCCAGGTTCTCAAGAGTTTTCATTAGAATGATGGAAGCATACTGTCCTTTTTGGGTAACATCTCAATATATGCAAAAAAAAGAATGGAGCTTATGTGATAGCTCAATGTTACTGCACACATACATACCCTTCGCATATATCAATGCATTGGTTCTTCTGTTTCCTACAGCCTCATCTGTGACCTTTAGCAAATTTCACAGGTAATCCCATCAGGAACCCACACATAACCATCAATTCAATTTTTGACTAGTTAGGAAATCTCATCTTGCAAAAATGCTTGTCTTGATCCTTTCTGCTTAGATACACCAGTATTCCTGCTTTAGCCCAGATTCCAGTTTCTGGACTCCGGCATAACATTATTTTTCTGCCATAATTCCCCTCCACATCACAGGTTCTACTCTGGGCTGGCTTGAGTTAAATTTTAAATTGATTTTAAATTAGGTTGTTTTAATTTACGTCCAAAATATTTAATTATTTTAATACTGTTTTTTAAATTTTGTATGCTCTGTTTTTTACTTTGGCTGTTCACCGCCCTGAGTCCTATTTGGAGAAGGGCGGTATAGAAATGGAAACAAATAAATAAATAAATAAAATACTCTACAACTCGTAACCATGGTGACAGCTGTTGGGGGAAATGCTTGGCTTACAAAGCTACAATGTCATGCTATCACTACTGAGGCTCAGCAAAGGCTCCTGGGATTGTGTTGTATTAATGGCTTATTTTCTAATTTGCTAGCTTCTTGAAGCAGGACTAGAAATTGAGATAAACTCAGAAACATCAGGCACAGATGAAATCTTTTACTGTTGAGAACTTCACAGCAAGGAACAGGTTAACAAGTCAGGCAGTGATTGAAGGGGAGGGGAAGAGAGGACAACATCTGCTGGAAATTCAGGGATAGGCAGACCAAATGGGATATGCCACATCAGTGGCACAAGTGGCATGGGAAGCAAGGAAAGTCCCGGCAAGACTTGAGGGGTTGGGGATATGTTGCAGTGAGATTGCAGGGAAGAGGGGAGCATCAAGGCACTGAGAAGGCCCAGCAGAGTCACTGACAAAGCAGAGATAGGCAGAAGGGCATAAGCAGTAGCTACCCAATTTATACATTCCCCTGTAAAATCATTCCAGGATCCTTCCAGATGTGGTTCTGGCCAAAATTGGGAACAACAAAATATTCCAGGTTACATTACTGCTGAACCACAATCAGTTAAAAATGAATGGGCAAAACTCCCAATTGAACACTGCTATCATGTCTTCTCTAGTCCTCCTTTTCATATTTTTTTAAAATTTGATTTATATGCCGCCCTTCATATTTTTGTATATTTATACAAAGTCAGTTTATTGCCTCCATAATGTGGGTCCTCATTTTACCTACCTTAGAAAGGATGGAAGGCTGAGTCAACCTTGAGCCTGGTGAGATTTGAACTTGCAGTAATTGCAGGCAGCAGATGTAAATTGATGTTAATTAGTCTGCTGAGCCACCAGAGCTCCTATGGTCATTAGACTAGACATAGCCAATTCCTGTAATCGTTCTTTGTATGTTTTACACTCCAGCCCCTTAATCATTCTTGTTGCTCTTCTCTGCACTCTTTCCACAGTCTCAACATCTTTTGAGACTCTGGAAAGGCAGGTGCTGGGATGCCTGTCCAAATACAAACTCCAAACTCTTGCCCTTCTCCTTTGGGCAAAGCAGCTGAGACCGCCCAAATCAGCTCCCAACACTTGGATCACTACTCACAGAAGGGTAGATACTCAAGACAATTGTTTGGTTCTCTCCTCCCTTCTGCAGACAGGAAAGAGGAAATACGCTTCAGCAATTTAATCCCTCTTCCCAAATCATCAGTCACTTTCAGTCCATTAACAGGCGCCCCAAAGCTAGCACTCTTCTGTTATAGACACATTTCCTATGAAGAGTAAGGTTTGCCCGCCCCCGCCCCAAATAATTAATGACAAATGCTGTTGCTATGTGCTAAATTTGGATGGTAGCAAAATGTGTGTCTTTATTCCAATTCAGATGTAATCATCTATAAGAGAGAGATCTGTCTTATATTTGCTATTTGCTTATTCAGGAAAAATTGCCTGCCATCAACACAGCATGTCTGTTCTCCTGGGTTCTGCAGTCATACCTGAAGAAACCTAAGGAACATAGCTCCAATTTTACCAGGAGAAAGATAGAGGAAAATAAACAGCTATTCATTCCTATGAACTTTGAGATAAACTCATAAGGCATGCAATTCACAATTGGACCCAATTTCCCAAATTGGGAAAGGGGTGAAATTCAGCAGGTTCTGACAGGTTCTGGAGAACCGGCAGTGGAAATTTTGAGTAGTTTGGAGAACTGGCAAATACCACCTCTGTCTGGCCCCAGAGTGGGGAGGGAATGGGGATTTTGCAGTATCCTTCTCCTGCCAGGCCCACCAAACCACACCACACCCACCAAGCCATGTCCACAGAATCAGTAGTAAAAAAATTTGGATTTCACCACTGAATGAAACTATTTTCTCTTCTTCCCATTGAAGCTAGATCGTGCTTTTGTATTGTTTTTACCTGCTTTTAAAACCAATCTTCCTCTCCCTCCAAGTATATTAAATAATTACAGTGGTGAGAATCTAAAACATAATCAATTGATGAGGGAGAGTTTAAAACTTTAACTGGTTCATGCCCCATGGCTAATACATGAGTTGGAATGCTCAGCACAAGTTCACAAATTCATGTTCATATTCATCATGTCCTTGCAGCCTGGGAAAAAGACATGAAGCTAACCTTAATATTTGAAAATGGTTTGTTTCTGTGCAAGAGTAATAATATCTTGAAAAATGTCTACTTTCTACTGACAGCTCACAAAACAGCAAAGCTCTTTGTAATAAAGTTACAAACACTTCTTCCCTTTTAAGCACATATACGAAGGCTCGCAGTTGAAAAACAATGTTAATATGGTATTAGTTGAGAATTTATAGAATTTGTGACTTGCAGTACTAGTTCTGGTAACAACTCTTGGAAATAATGCATATTAGATGCTCCCTTGCACATACGGATGGCGGAGAGGCTGAGAGAGCTGGACTTGCATTCAGTTACCTATGGACTTTGATCAGAAAGGTTTTAAGAATTGTGGGAAAATAAAACAAAAGGGCAGAGGCAATTATCTTAACTCTTCTCACTCTTCAATAACAAAACAGAAATAGGCTGCTTCACTTCCAATCCAATATTAACAAAAAATGTCTAAACAATTATCAGCAAGCTGCTCTGATAGCCACTATTTACATTGCTGAACTTCTTAACAGAATTGATCCAATATAGCCCATTAATAAGACAGAGAGAAGATATTAGAGTAACAAAGAAATTAGAAAAGTGCAGTCATGATTCAGTTCTCATGAGTAAAGTTTGGTTGGAATTTCAGGAACTGAAATCTGCATAAAACATATACAACCACAGAGTACACAATTGAGCTTACAAAAAGAGTTGGGCTAGTTATATAAAGAAGAAAACAGAGGCCAGAGAATGTTCAGAGAACTACAAAGCAGCACTATAGGAAGGATAGGAGATAAACAGAAATTGGCTTGCCAAACTCAGTATCAAAACAAAAATTAATGCAGCTGTTGATTAAAAGGAACAAATTTGGAGATACTAACAAAAGATTACTTTCTAATAATAGTATCAAATGGGTCAGTTACAGAAAGAGGCAGAAAAGACTAGAGATTCTAGGATAAGGATTGAAGGATGTAATTGCTTAATTTTTTCCCCAAATACCTATATATTACATTGATAGATATTTTCAGATACTTAGATATACCTAAAAATCAGGTCAACTTCCCTTCAGCTACTAACAACAATAAAGTTATCACAAGCTAATCAAATGTTTATTTTCAGCAAAGATCTGGACAGCAGGATAACAATACATTCATTTGCCTTTTGGATAAGTACAAGTGGAAGCCATTTTCCTTCTTTTCTGTTTTCAAAGGATTCTGCAGTAAAGTTAAAGGCATAAGCAAACAGACGTAAGCAAACTTGCAGTACAATGGCGGAAACTTACATGTGGAGAACTGTAGCAATATTATCAACACAAAATATAAGAAATACCCAAAGATTGTTATAGAAACATTGCAATCTATTATAAAGCTTTAAGGATAGTAGAAAGAGGGTGGAGCCCTAACTTCAGTGGTGGGATGCAACCGGTGTAACAACTGCTTCACTTCGCACAAGCTTTGTGCGCGCGCCAAATGGGCTCCGGTGAATAAAACAGCTGAGGCGCGGCAGTCTGCGCTACCGCACCAATCAGCTGAGCTTCAAACAAAGGAAATAAAGATAGGTATAGCACAGGGCGCAGGGGCGGACCCAGCTGATCGTCGGAGCTACAGGTATGCCCGAACCGATCTGAACTGGCAGAATCCCACCCCTGCCTACCTTCAACTGGTAGTGAAGAAAGCACTCAGTAGGGCTGTGCAAAGCATCCTGAGGAGGTGCTTTGTAAAGGGTGGATGCAGGAACAAAGATCCTCTGCTTACTCCTCAAATGGTTAAAAGGGGCTGCATGGCTTGCAGTCATCACTTGGTGTCTTTGAGAGAGTCCTTCGTTTTCCGCTCATCTGTCTGCATGCACAGAGGGACACTTCTGCTGGGACCACCAGTGCATCCACTTGCACGCAGGAATGGATGGTAAAGGCTTTGGAAGTATCCAATAGAGATGCTCAAAAAGATAATGGGTTTTACGGTCCTCTTTCATCTGATCAGTGCAACGCATCTCTTTTTAATGTTTGGCACAACCCTGGTGGTTAACCTTTTTCCTTTGATGCCATTTTCTTCCTAAGGAACATTGCTCCTAACCCTGGTGCTTGATGGAGAAGACATAGTTGTGGACTTCTCCTGAATGAATGCCCTTTTGAATGCTTTTAAAATATTTTAAAATGGGGAATAGGATCACAGATATCCAATTGTTATAGTCAGAATATTGGTTTTTTTCAACGGTCATATGTTAAACCTGTTTGATATCCTGCCTGCATATTTGGTGATATAATGCAGTTTTAAATGAAGCAATATGTTTTGACTAATGGGAAGAATAATGTAGACCTAACACTCACATATGTGACAGTAAAAAAAATAACTATCTTTTTAATACCTGGGCAAGAATCTATTCTATGACAGCTAAGGAAAGAATATACCTGAGATATTATTTTCATTTTTGTAATGAAATACTCAAAACGATTTTCAAAATTATCCAAAGTATAACAATAGTAAAAGAAATAATAGTTTCAAGCAGTATTTCTGAAACTTTCTGCAACTACCGACTGTAAAATGCAGAAAAAGTGGAAAATATCCAAGTAAACAACCCCACCCTCTCTTCTTTTACATGGTTAAAAAATGGGAGGTTTGGTGTGGGGCATACCTTCCCATCTCCTCCATTTTAAAAGCCCCCTTTAACTCAATTTTTTATTTATCATAGAATCATAGGGCTGGAAAGGACCTTGGAGGTCTTCTAGTCAAACCCTCTGTCCAATGCCTGAATTCTTACATCAACCTTGACAAATAAATGATTGTCCAATCTGTTATTGAAAACCTCCTGCGATAGAGCACAAACAGCTCCAAAGGCAACCCGTTTCATCGATTAATTGCTCTCATTATCAGGAATTTTTTCCTAAGTTCCAGGTTGGATCTCCCTCTGATGAGCTTCCACCCATTGCTTCTTGTCCTGCCCTCAGATGCTATGGATCCCCTCTTCTCTGTGTCAATCCTTCCATGTATTGGAAGATGTCTATCATGTCAACCTTAAGCCTTCTCTTCATTAGGCTAAACATTCCTAGTTCCCTTAACTGTTCATCATACAATTTAGCCTCCAGACCGCTTATCATCTTTGTTGTTCTTCTCTGCACTCTTTCTAGGGCTTCAGCATCTTTTTTGTACTGCAGTGTAGCTTGGGTAGTCCCAAGAGACCATTGTTCTACTCAGGGTAGTAATGTGACCTATATTTGGTATCTGGACTCAAAACTTGTTATTGTTGATTTTTTGAACTTTCTGCATGTATTATTATTGATACATGTCAATGAATACATTTGCACCCAGTGACCCAATTTCCATAACCAAATAATAATTCAGCATGGTAAACAACAACTTAAACATTAAAAGCATTCAATTTGGGTAAACTAGAAACAGTATAAACAGCAATTGGAAATGTCCTGTTTATTGTGTCTTGTCTCCTAGCTATAGAAATTATCTTCTTAAAAAATAGTGATCTGATGTCATGGAGTTTAGTAGAATCTAGCCAGCCAACTGACAAGGACACAGACAAACTATGGACCACAATGGATTACCAAGACTTTGCACAGGACCATGTAGCTTAGAATAATAGAGATGGGAAAGGGCCTACTGATGGAAAGTCACACTTAATTATAACTGAGAGTAAATATGGTGCAGTAGCTAAGAAATGGAAAGGTTCAGGTTTTTATCCACTCTCAACAATGGAAGCTCACCAGGTGATTCAGGGCCAATCACGCTCTCTTAAACCAATTGACATAAGAGAGTTCCTGTTATGGGGAAAACAGGGAAAGGAGCACTACATATGCCATCTTGAACTTCTGAACGAAAAGCAGGATAAGTGTAAGAAAGAAAGAAATTATTCTCAGAAGCTGTAGCATTTGGCTTCCCTTGTTGCAGCTTGGAAGTATAGTAGTATAGGTGCTTGTACTAGGAGGAATGGCTATATCAGTGCTATGGAATAAACTGGAAAATTGATTTCCCCTGCCCCCGCAAGAAGACAAGGGCAAATCACTTTTGTACTATTACCAAAAACCTGTTCAACAGCAATGTTGGGTTTGGTAGCTGCCCAGTAACATATCATAGCTCTACATAGATGTAGTTTTCCAACCTGGCTTAATTATTTTAAATCGTATTACTGTAATGTAAACATACCTACAAACTATGATAAAAATCTATTCCAGAGGACATCCTACGTAAGTCATCCATCTGTAACTTGATTCATATGTACTGTATATAATTGACACAGAGAATAAAAAGCTAATTTTTCAAATAAAGTTTACAATGAAATAATAACCTCAGTATCCAATTGACAAAAGGCAGTATAGACATACAAACCTTGATTTTTCTGGACAGCCATACAGTGAACTTTAGATGCAATGAACCAAATTTTAGTTTGGACTTCACTCCCAAACAATGGGTAAACAGCTTGGATAAGCTTGGTTAATATAATTTGCATCCAAATCAAGTTAATACAATTATGTATTAACTTGATTTGCATAATTACAGCAATCTCATAGACAGACATAAATGTTGTCAAAAATAAATTATACCATTATTAACATAAAGTAAATTAACTCAAATGGCATAAACTGATGCAAAATACAGACATTTGGTTTAATGGACTTTCAGATGTAATAAACTTCCCTGCCTCTAAATGGTCATGTACTGTAATAACTGTAACAACCTGTGCAGTAATGTAAACACATCTTCCCAAATCAACTGTCATTCTCCAGCAAAAGAGACTGGGGGTTTCTCAGGTCATGCTCAGATTTAATTCCTGGCATTAAGATCTTTAGGTGAAAAGGATGGGGAGGATTTTTAGGAGAGAAGGAAGAGAAAAGCAGACAATCTCATTAGAGTAGATCTGACATGATATGAAGCTTCATATGTTGTGAAGCTGTGTGGGAGTTATCTTGTGAGATCATGACACTCCATCCTCGAGAATAGGGGGAGGAGGGGTCTCTACAATCCAAACCCCACACACTGGGGCTACAGGTATCTATACTCTTAAGCAGTATTTGCCTTGGATTGAGTACTGCATCCAGATACATGCTGTCGGGCAATCTTATAGAATTTGTAGTTCAGATTTTTTTAATTTTTTTTCTGAACTGACTTCTTATACATATGGAGATATGAAAGAGTCATATTTGGCAGTAGAATATTTGTTTGTGAAGCTCAATACTGTTTCCTTGATCAGCAGAAGTTTTATCCATCTCTACATCGAAATATCCTTTTCATTAGTAATGGTAGGGATTCAGTGCCAACCCAGGATCATTTTGCCTCTTGAGCCAATCATTTTTGGCCTCATCTACCCTGTTAGACTACTGTAGGAACAAAATCACTCTTTCTTTTAAAAAATGGACTTAGTTGTATGTATTACAAGGGTGGGGGAAATATAAATTCTGTTAAAAAGTAAGTTTCTAGCATGTGGAATTATAGAAATGAATCCTATAATTACCAAAACTGAATATCTCATATAGTGCCTACTCTAATCTAACAATGGGTAAATATGTTCTAGAACTGAGTAAGCAAATGGGGAATTCTGAGACTTGAATGGTTCTTTGGAATGTGTTACCTTGTAAAGAGATTTAATCTTTCTGAAGTTTGAAAAACATGGCAACTTTTGCAAGAGATGAAGATATCAATCAGATATTTTCTGATTTTGTGACAATCATTTCTTGGAATCCTACCTGCTGTAACACTTAGAATCCTTAAGACATTGTGGACTTTAAGAGTGCATTTAACACGAAGAACATTGTGTGCACGTTTGAAAGTTTCTCATGTAGAAGAGAATTCAAACTTGACTTACAGACTACTTTTTAAGCAAGAATTCTGATAAACATTTTTATATGGCTTCACAACACTCTGATCCAATATGGCAATTCTTATATTTCCTAAAATAAAATTTAATATGACTAGTTCTCTGTTTTTAATTTTTACTCATCTTTATCAAAAAGATCATAAACCAGAATTGGTTACTTTTTAAAAACATAAGTGCAATGCCTGGATGTAAATAATACTGATGAACTAAAATGTCTTTAACGGGCCCTTTAAAATTTTCACATTATTATCATTTATTACAAATTAACATAGCACCACCTAAGTACATGCTATTCGATACATAAATCTTTAGGGAAAATGGGACACAAGCCAGAAATAAATTTCTTTAGATGAGTTCATTGAAATTAGACAGATTCTCTCAGGCTAAGGGGAACAGATGGGGGTGGGTGGGGAGAGACTAGGCAGAAGAATGGCATAAAGTTCAAAGCATCTGTGTCAACTATGCCTGACGCTGAAGGTTATGAACTTGTATTTAGATAACATTTAATGTTAAGCCAAAGAGAAAAATCACATACATCGTCCTGAGACTATTCTCAGTCATAAAATCAAAATGAAAATTCTGCTAATTCTTTTTCAATAAGTATTCCAAGCCTACCGTACCAAGAAATGACAGGAGGCTTCGCTCATCTTCTGTGCTGCTATCCAGCCACTCGGCCGCATCTCCAGGAGAAAGGAGACTCATTCTCCAGCTAGAAAACTTTTCCATACAGTAGATAATGGCAGCATAAATCTGGGAAGGGAAAGCGGGGAAACGCGGAGGGTCTTGGGAGGCCAGTACTTAGGATTTCTGGCTGAACCAAATAAAATGGAATGTAGAAAAGAAAGAAAGTGTACCGTGGCCTGACTCCGATCTCCCTAGCTGACGGACTTATCTGATTAAAAGACTGAGGCAGGAGAGAAGATTTGATGTCAGCTCCTCAGCTCAAGCAGGAAGCGTAAAAAGAAGATGACAGGCTGGTGGCCTCCAGTTTAAAAATGACAAAACAGCTTTTAAAAATGCGGAGGCATGGAAAGACAAAGAAAAATGACCCCACTACAGGAAAGATTAGCAAAGCCATGCAGTTAATAAAGTGTAATATATGACTGCCCTCCTTTTAGGGGGGAAAAAATGATAGAAAATTCTCATAGCTTTTGTTTTTCAGTTTTCCGAAGGAAGGCCGTTTAGAATCCTGCCAACAACGGAGAGGTTTGCATCGCCACCAGACCTTTCCTGCTCCAGCTACAATTACAATAGCATCTGACTCTCTTACAACACATTTGCTCATGCAATGGCAGGTTGATCAATCTGTGAATAGGAAGAGTCCCTCCCTCCTTCCCTCCCTCCGCATGGCAGCTGCATTGATCGACAATAATGGAATCTGTTTCTGACTGCCAACAACAGCATTAAGGATATTAGAACAGCTCCTCTTCATCAGAATGAGAAGCAGCCCGACGCAACCCTGGTTCGACTTTGGCCTCCTTGGTTAATAGGCTCCCCCCTATCCGCTGGGAAAGACAAAGAAAAGGGTCAGCAGAAACAAGACCTGTTAGGAGAATCAAAGAAGCCACAGCTACAGAAACAGGGTCCAATTAGTTGACAAAGAAGAGAGTATACGAAGGCTGCCTGCTGCCCGTGCCTGTTCTGTAGCTGTATATTGGGTGCATCCTGTATTTTTTTGCAACATAAAACTGAGGGTGTGAGGAGGCAAGAATGTTTTATATGACTTAAAGGGTCACTTTTCAGGTTTGCAGAAATGAAAGCAGGTTATGAGTTCTGGCAAATGAGAAACATCTGGGCCTTACAAATCAGAAGGATCTCCCTCTGAGACCTGTGCTGATGTTCTGAGAAAAACTATACTCATTAAAGGAATATGACCCCTTATTATTCTTTTAAAATAAATCTTCATAAAAAGAACCCTCACTAATTCCTGAACCCTACTAATTATCATTACAAATAACCTTTTAGAAGAAAATTATATAAAAATAATAATGCGTGTCAGCAAAACAAACAAAAAAAGTACATTCAGGCCAGGAAAGCATATGGCCAGGGAGAGATGGCATCAATTCTTAGTAGGAGAAAAATTCTAATTACAGGTAGTCCTTGACTTACAGCCACAATTGAGCTCAACATTTGCTAAGTTGCTAAGTGAGACATTTGTTAGTGAATTTTGCCCCATTTTACAATCTTTCTTGTCACAGTTATTAAGCGAATTACTGAAATTGTTAAGTTAGTGACACTTGTTAAGTGAATCTGGCTTCCCAATTGACTTTATCTGATGGTCAAAAAAGATGATCACATGACCCAGGGACAAAACAACAGTCATAAATATGAGTCAGTTGCCAAGTGTCTAAATTTTGATCACATGACTATGAGATGCTGCAATGGTCATAAGTATGAAAAATGGTCATAATTCCCTTTTTTCAGTGCTGTTGTAACTTGTAATGTTCACTAAATGAATTGTTGTAAGTCGAGGACTACCTGTATTTCACTATTCTGTAACATATAACATTTGTATATAGAGCCAAACATTTTTAACAATGCTCAGGCCAATGCTCTCAAACTCACCAGTTAATGAGAAGGGGCAGTATGTAAAACGGGATCAACCTTACAACCAAAGTGCCTTCTTTCTTCAATGATGAAGTTGAGAGTGGAGGGGACACCAAGAAAATCCCTTGGCCATGTGTTTCCATAAGTCTGGACTATATTCATAAACATCTCCCTCCTCAACAGGCACTATATAGTACTGGCAGCGAGGAACAAGGTGATCAGTTGAGCAATAAAAAATCTTTGATAATCAACCAAATGTAATTGAATTATGAATTAGCCATTAATGAAGGGGAAAAAATAAACACAAATAGTTGATTTTCCCTGTTTAAATCCTACCAAGTGATCAGTCTCTAAAGCACATTTTCTTTCCGTTTATAGTGGTTGGTTCTTTTTGATTTTGTCACAGGAGATTTTTCTACAACTGAAAACGTTGAAATGAGAATGACTTTTCCCAAACCAGAGAACGAGATAGCCAATGCAGCTTTGCAATCCAGAATTTATTTACAAAGGCACTCTTGATAATTTATATGCTCAGGGAAAAATGTAACAGATGATGGAGTGAAACTTCAAGTACATTTCAAACTTGATTTGTTAAAAACTCTGTTTATGTGAAACCGAATCCATAGAAAAAACTATGCCATGTCTGCGAAATACTCAAACTTCAAATTGTAAAGTATCAATACATAACTTAAAACATATTGAAAAGTCTAAATATCAATATGTATATCATAACCAGAAATTGTTTTTAGAGATGTCACGTGTCTGACATTTAGGAGTCTAAGCAGCTTTTGTTTTCTTGTGGATTTAGAAGTTGAATTTCTGATAAATGAAGCTTCACAGAAGTTTCCGTATAAGCATTTTATAATGCAGTCTAGTAGCATGATCATTCATAATGCATGCAAACACTAGAGCCTTGACAGCCATGGCAAGAGACGCTTTGTGTGCACAAAATGCAGGAGTGGAACTATAATAAAGTGCATTATCTTTTTAAGCATTATGAAGCCACAAAAGATGGAGCCATGGAACTGACTCAAACTAGTCGAAGGGGTCTTCACTGACTAACTTTGCAATATTTTTTTCATATTATTGAAGGAATATGTATTAAAATACCTAAAGTTAATTGAGACTGAAGGAAAGTATTAATTTATCTTATTTCTTCTCACTCCAAGTTATCAGGTTTGGCAACCAAAGCTTAGAATACCTACATATAAAACAACTGACAAGATTTTTGGAGGTCTATGTTATAGCAATTACTTTGTAACATAAGGAAATAAAACTACACCAACAACATTAAGCTGTACATCTCACTTGTGCACTTTAGTTAAAGAAGGATAATAGAATAGCCATGGAAACAAAGACAAGTCTGAAAATGCAGCATATTATTGCAATGGTTGATCAGCTTCACAAAACATTAGTATATGCCATGTTATCTAATGTCCCACTGATGTGGTATGACTCTAAGACTTCTTCCAGTTGCTTTCACATCAGCTAATCACCCCAAAACTCTTTGGTACGAACTGAAGTTACTTCTTGGATAAGAAGTGAAATATCTTCAAGGAAAAGCAAAGTCCAGTTGCCTTTTAAAAAGAACCTTTGGGACAACTCCTTGGCACATTCCCATAAACAAATGTGTTCCTCTTCAAAGCATGTGTTCTGCAAACCTGACAAGTTTAACTAGATGCAATGAGCTAGATATTATCAGCATTAAGGTGGAATGTCAGTCACCAATCTGGTCTATCTTTTTCATTTCAGATGGAAAGCAAATCAGAAAGGGGCGGGAACCACAGAGTACATATTTCCTCTTATGCAGTGTTATGTTTGGTCTAGCTGCATCTGTTTGGCAGATATTAAGTTATTACTTCTGTAAAGCAGAGTAGTCCATCAGAAAGAAAGTTAAAAGCCAATAATTGCTCTTCTCAAATGTCATAGGAGGGGGGTACCTTTAAATCAGCCTTGACTTCCAGCAACTGCTGGACTAGTCCCTGAAATTTTCTTGGCAGGATTGCAAATGTGCCTTGCCATTGCCTGCTTTCTAGAGCTGAGACAGAGTGACTGGCCCAAATTGACTGTTACCTTGCTAACTTTGTACCTGTTAGGCCGCATCAAAGGATAAAGACTAAGGCAGGATTTATTTCTTGTAATTGTGTCTAACCTTACTGCTTTGGTAAAATATCCAATGGTATAATTCCTGTATTAGCCCACAGCTTGTCAACACAAGTTAGCTACTTCTCATTTACTTAAATTCATTCCAGTACATGCTTCATCCTGAAAGACAGGCAGCTATCCAGAAAATATTGGCATGCTATGTATACTGAGTGAATGCTTCACCTGGAAATAATAATACCCTAACCAATCAGCAGGTGCCAAAGAGAATGAAAACACCTCCTCTCAAATTCCAATGGAGTGGTATGTATGTGTTTAAAAGTATTGTTACTTTCCTTTGGAATTGCTATGTTTCAATTCTCTGGCTTCTCATGGGGAATTCTGCATTGCCCTTTAACTTTAATACTGCCATAGGCTCATCATGTAATCTTAGGTGAGACATTTTCTGTTGCCAGCCATTTTATATGTGCGTGCATGGGAACAATACAGAGACACTAGGGAATTCAGAACGATAGAAAGAAACTAACTACTAACTCTAACATATGAGGGAGCAATATTTTCTTGAATGGCTGATTCCAGAACACTAGTCAGCTGATTCAAATCACAAATTGATGGACTGACTGCTGCTTCCTGTTGGTTGTCCACTTGGCAGCACATCATCTTTTGCTCAGGGCAGTACATTAAATCATCTTGACTGATTCTTCACGGTAATATAGCTTGATGGAGATTGAAAAGGCAGACATACTTTCTGTAACTCTTTTTTAAATAATCAATGTATCTACTTATATTCATTCTTATGGTAATGAATGACAGATGGACTTAAAGGTGGGATAAATGACATTAAATATCTTCAGCCATCAAAGGAACCAGCACTACTTCACATGAGAAACTGAAGGCTGAAATATTCCTGCACAATTTGAATTAATGGGGTGGGCAGGCAGTAACCTTCAGCTATTTGGGGAACCATGGATATTCTCATTCTGCTAAAGGCCATTCTGGAATTTCAGAAAAAGTATAGGCATGCCATACAATTTGTATTATTGTGGCAGCAAATTGCTTTCTGACTTGGAAGAAATGAAAAGAATCCAGTGGGAAGATTTAAATCCAATGGGAAGATTTACCTACAAAACAGAACTAGTGAGTTATTCCAGCCACCACAGCGTTTGAGATTCCAAGGAGTCTGTCATCAGTTTTGGATTATAAATGTGGATTATCTGTGTTTCAACCAAACTGGTTAGTTTCTCTTCATTTCAAACATGTATATGTATATTAAGAAAAAAAGCACAATTACTTCAGTTAATCTGTTTCATCTGAAGTTGTTGAGGAAGGAGAGAGAAAAGGAACTAATAAAATGCAGCTAAGGAAGGACCAATATTGTTAACAAGAATACAAGAATCTTTACCCAAGTGTTGGTCAAGATACAAAATACCATTATGGTTCCTGGCACAGAGTTTTTTGTAATATTGTAATATAAATATTGTTCTTCTATAAACAAATGTAAGCAACAATTTATATGTTAAGCACATGAATTTTTGTGGATAAAAGTTAATTTAATTGAATGTCACTGATGAAGGGGATGTGATAAAAAAAAAACTTATAAAAGATCATTAGTGTTTCAGATGCCATAACAATTTTTGGGCTTCACACACTGCACTTTGACTAGTGAAAGAAAAACACTATCACAGAATAAAATTTTAAAGTTCTAAGTTATTAAAAATATAACACAAAAATATTATGTGCAACCAGGAACATCCACCTGCGGTGTCAAAAAAGCAAGATGATGATGACTTACTGTGGTGTGAACTCATGCCTTATTACTGTAATACATAATAAGCTTGTATTTGTAAAGTTCTGTCTTCAGTGTAACTATGAAAATGCAAATGCACTATATGTTCTGGTTGCTTGTCAGCAGGCATGGGATTCAGCCAATTTGTCCCGGTTCATGCGAATCAGTAGTTGTGCCCTATTGTCCTGCCCTTCCCTGGCCCACCTACCTGCCCCCGCTCCGCCCCTACCCACCCACCTGCCCTGGCGCTATGCCATCCTATTTAGTTGTGTTTTTGAGCCGCGTGCATGTGTGCAAGCGCATGCACGAGCAAAGTGCATGCACAGAAAACTGCGCACAGACACGGAAGGCGCGCACACAAGTGAAGCAAGTGTGCGCGCGCTCTCACATTTTCGCTGCTGGGGCGAACCGGTTGTTTAATTATGTGAAGCCCACCTCTGCTTGTCAGTCTAATTACACATATAAATTGTTACAAGATTTGATAACTATTATTTTATTGTTGCAATTATTCACATTGTAGAGTTATACATATAAATTAATATACACTGGATGAAAAACAAAGTCTGAGAAAGTTGCAAAGAAAAACGAAGTTTTCAACATAGAATGGTACAGTGGTTATCTACTATTAAAGTCCCTGCTTCAAATTTCATTTCAATCACAAATACAGTGGTCAGCCTCAGGGAAGCCATTATTTTCTTCATATTAAAATATTGCTAACCTATTTTTCAGAGCAAATGTATGGATTTTGAGATAATGCCTGCCTGTCATTATTCTAAATATCATATAACAAAAAGTATCTAGGTAGTATTCTGTTGTCTACTATCTCTCCTTTGGACTGTATGTGCTGTTGTGATAATTTGTTGCTGAATTTTATGAGGCAAATTATTCCTAAAAAGTCAGAAGCATTTTTAGAGAAGACGCAAGGTAGATTTCCCACACTTTCTGACTGATTCAGGACCCATCCTCACTGTACCTCATTAGACATGTTTAGCATCTAAAGAAAAAGGCCTGGTGGCTCAGCAGACTAATAGCATTGTGATTAGCACCAGCTGTCTGCAATTACTGTAAGTTCAAATCTCACCAGGCTCAAGGTTGACTCAGCCTTCCATCCTTTCTAAGGTAGGTAAATTGAGGACTCAGTTTGTGGGGGCAGTAAGCTGACTTTGTATAAATATACAAAAGTATGAAGGCTACTGCTTAATGCATTGTAAGCCGCCCTGAGTCTCCAGAAAAGGGCGGCATATAAATCAAATTAAAAAAAAAATTCTGACATGAAAGTTGATACAGGGAGGAGCTTTCTCATTCATAAAATGGCTACCATGGTAGCATTGCTCATCTCATCAGAAAACATTTTTTTTTATGTGAGGAAATTTATTTGAGCAAAATTTCTAGCATTACAATAATGTTCCACAATGTACATTTATCTTGTATTGTCTCTTTTCAGTCTATAGCACATTCTTGCATAAGATGCTGCCACAGCATACTATATTGCTTGAGTACGCTAGTGAACATCCCCTAATTTCCCCTCTCTGTATTTCTAATGTGTTACTAGCGAGTATGGTTTCTTGTTTTCTCTTTATTACTACAAAATGTTGAAAAAGTTGAGTAGTATTCACCCTTCAAAGATGCAGAGTAGCTCACAAAATTGTTGGAGAAATCTTGGCTTGTGACAGACGGAAATAATGGTCCTTCCTCTATCCCATCTATCTATTTGTGGTTAGAAAGTCTAATAAAAGACAAATGAATGGTTATTTTGAAGATGTCACTTTTTGTCTCAGTAACGCCATTGGGCTGTGCAAGTATATATTAACTGATTTTAGGCTTACATGCCAGAGGTCATACTTGGCAGTAACGTATTTTTGAAAGAGGGATGGGAGTCATTGTATTCATATTGTAGTACATGAAGCTTAGGAACAAATGAAAAAAATGTCACTTTTTCCTGATACATTTTTGCCTTGAAGAGCATACAATCTGACATCTGCCATGGAAAAAACTCCAGAGGAAAGGAAACAAAAGCTAAACCAGGGAGAATAGGCATTCCATTCCATTTCAATAATGCCTGGGGTTTAGCAAATCACTGCACAGAAAAGATGGGGTTTAAGAAGGAATTTGAAGGGAGAAAGAGAATTATGGAAAACTTCTAAGCAAAGAGGTAGCCAAAGAAAACAACACAAAGGAGCCTGAATGGTAGAGAACCAAACCCAGCAGCAGGTTGGACAACACCAAAGAGAACACTAAAAATGTTCTGGAATAGGGGAGCAGACAGGAAATTACTATGTGAATAATAATAACATCAACCTCATTACTGGAAAAAGCCTTCATTAAAAGAGGAGTAAAAGGCCTTATTAAGCGCTTACTCACATGCCATATTTTTCATGACTGTCTAGAACAGGAAGGAAATGGCTGCAAAAAGATTCCCCTTTGCAGGGTGTCTTTCTCACTTTCAAATTCCACAATTTCTTCCTGTGAGAAGGGGTCTTGTATTTCTTTACTCCCTGTGTGTGTGTGTGTGTGTGTGTGTGTGTATCTCACCGTGAGATAAAGAACTGACTTTGCAACTATTTTAAAATAATAAATCAAAGTTCTTTGTTTTTATATCCAGCTTCAGGACTTTTTCCCCCCAGTTCCATAACAGGAAGTTTTGTCTGTTACAATTCAAGGCGATTACAAGTTAATCATTCCCGCTTTGAGGGGGCGGGTGAGATGGGGAGGAAATAGTTAATTTTAAATCCAAGCCAGTATAAGGGTTGGGGTTTTAAAAGTGTCTTAAATGTCCTGGACTAACTAAACACAATTACTTGCCCCAACTTGTTTTAAGAAAATTCTATCTTAATGACATAGCCAAAGAAGAAAATAGTTGTTCTCTTTCAGTCTTACATTGTATCTGTTTACAGCTTGCTTAATCAAGTTACAGACAAAATAAAAGCTGTCTTAAGACTGAAATCCTATATCTTTTCCCAGGCATCAGTTACAAGTGAACAAGTTTCACCTGTGAACAGACCCACCCGCACAGGACTGAACTATATCAGAATTTGAAACAACTCGCAATATTGCAGAGTTAATTTTGAGGGTGAATGTATCACTTTTAAAGCAAGATGACTTGCTTGGGTTCACAATCTATGCCACTGAGTATGTACAAACCTTTCAGTAATTTCTAATGTTCAGAATGTTCCATGTTTGTGAAACATTATGTTGGTACATTTGCTCCAACACAATTTGATCCCCCAAAGGGGAAATTTCCCTGCTTTCCCTTTCGCCTAGGGAAAAAAAAAGGTAAAAAAGGAGCCACAAAGCTGACAAGAGAAATGCAAAGACAGTTCAAATATTCCTCTGATCCTTCGCCATAAGAAAAAATTCTCTAAAGAAACAATACTGTGCTTCACAAGTCAGATATTAGAGGATAGCACTTAGCCTTCCCCCTTCCAACCCCCGCCCTAAAAGGAACAAAACACCACTCACCAACTTCTTAGTCACTTTGTCAAAACTACTGTCCCGCTCATTGTGGGTCTCAATTTTCCTGGGGCGGCAATAGTGGCTGAAAGGGACTTTACCTGAATCCTCCATCTCGTGAACTTGCCAATGCCTCAGTCATGCTCCTGCCAGCCCCACTCTCCCAGCCCCACTTTCAGCAGCCACGCTCCTTGTCCATCCTCTGCTTGGGAATGCAGAAAGGCCAGCACCAGAACAGAGGCCCAGCCTCTGTGTTCTCTGTTTTGGCTTCTTAAAGCAGTTCAACAATAGCTGCCCTTTCTCTGGCTTGCATTCTCTCCCACTGCTAGGAGCGTGCTGGAATCCCTGGGCGTCTGTCTGTGTGTACAGAATCAAACTAATAGGGACGGCTTTTTCTTTTCCTTTGCCCAAAGGGGTGTGCGCACGTGTGTGAGCAGGAGGCGGCTCCAGGCAGTGAAAACATGAAGTCAGTGAATGAAAAAGTTTGAATGACTGCTTGATAATTCAGTTTAGCCAGTCCATTCCTAAGGTGCCACCTCCTTATATCTGAATTGAGTAGGCATACCAAAGATGAAAAAAGAAAAAAAAAGAATAGCAGATGTTCAAAGAAGGTGGTAAACTTCATATCAAATGTTTTTATGAAATTGAAGCAATGATAAAATTAGTTTCCTATATGCATTTTTTGTTATTAAAGGAAACCATTGTTCGTTTATTTCCCTCCGAGCCCCCCGCCCAGTAGCAGAAATTCCAATCAAACCAACCTTCTCTGCTTGCTCTTGGGTTGAATTCTCAGGCAGTCTGAGAATAAAAACAAATTGCAGCCATTGAAATAGTATTCATTCCATTTGCTTTAATGCACTGACGTGAAGACATGATAATACCACTGCCGAGAGCTGTTCATCAAGTTTGAGCAATTTTAAGAATGCCACTGTTTGATTTTAGTTCCCACCTGTCCATCCAGAACTGCTAAAGAGAACAGTCAAAACTCCCTTTTAAGACAGAGATAAGAATAACTCTATGTTTTGCTTCTACAATTAACCATGAGCTGAAGACATGAGATTTATCCTCCTGCAGAGTCTGAACCTTTGTTGAGGTTAGAGGGAAGATCCTATTCCCTTGCTGATTTTACCACAGTCGTCTGATTTCCCCTCCCCTCATAGAAATAGGGATAGTAGCTTTGATGAATTGAGCTTCTATTGCTCACAAGGGAAATCCACTACAAAGCTTCAAGGCAGGCTTTGAATGTTGAGTTTGCCCTTCTATAAAGCTAACCAGGGAAATCAAAGCAATTGGGATGTTTGATCTGTTTTCCTTTCAAAAGTTCAGGATACCTGACCTCTCATTATGGAATGTAGGACATGGAATTTCACATAAGTGAGATAAGGGCAGCTATATACAAACAAACAAACAAACGGCTTTAATTTACAAGAAGACATGTATAAAAAAATACTGGCAGTAGTAACTGAGTATAGAAATTATTACTCAGAGATATGACAAGGTCCCCATAGTACATTAACTTTATACTACATACTATCTTTTTGATGTTTTAATATGTATTCCTGCAGTTATTAGACGGTAGGATTTGATGGCCCTTAAATGGCCCTTTCCAGTTCCACGATTCCATAAATGAACTAGGCAACACATTAGTCACTGAGTCATTCTTTCAGTGATAATGCCTTACCTAAACAAAGAAACAGAGTGACACGGACAGGCACAAAAACAGTGGAAACAGGAGCAACTTCCTACCAGCTTTCCCACTGACCGGTTGTGGGAAGCTGGCAGGGAGCACTGGAAATCACGATCACATGACAAGTGGCTAACTGCGGCAAAACTGCAGCAGCTGTAACTTTGCATATAGAGTTGGTGTGAAGAGCCTTAAAACTGCAATTGAACAAGAGTATTGAGCCTTAGATTTTTAAAGTTAGTGGATCCGAGGTACTTTGATTCAAAAGTTTTTATGCTACAATACACTGTTTATACCAATTGAATATTATAAACAGATAGACAAGAGAGTTTTAGTACAGGTAGCTCTCGATTTATGTTGACAATTGAGCCCCAAATTTCCACTGCTAAGCAAGGAAGTTGTTAAGTGAGCTTTGTCTCATTTTATGATCTTTTTTTTGCTATAATTGTTAATTGAATCACTGGAGTTAAGTGAATCATATGGTCATTAAACAAATCTGGCTTTCCCCATTGACTTTGCTTGTAGGAGGCCAGTTGGAATGATTACAAATGGTGATCATATGACCCTGGGACATTGCAACTGCCATAAATACATGCCAGTTGCCAAGTGCTTGAATTTTGATCATGTGACCATGGGTAAGTGTTGAGTTTCAGATACAGTTTTTTATATCTAGTTTACAAGAGAGAAAAAAAACAAAACAAGAAACTACCCTGTTCCTCAATATCTTTATCAGCAGAAGAAACAGTGACAGATTACATACTCAAGTTTATTGAAAAACAACCCACACTAACCAGGTGCTTCTCTACCAAAACAATAACTCAACTGTCCACAAGAAGATTGTATATGAATATTATTCAGCCAGGAAAATCATACTGCAGTAACCCAGAAATGTAAAAAGAGAAAACAGACCACCTATATAATATCTTCCAACACAGTGGAAGTTATTTATTTATTTATTTATTTATTTATTTATTTATTTATTTATTTATTTATTTATTTATTTATTTATTTATTTATTTTTTAATTTTATTTTATTTTATTTTATTTTATTTTATTTTATTTTATTTCTATACCGTCTTTCTCCCGTAGGACTCAAGGCGGTGTACAGTCAAGAAAAATATAGACACACAAACATCATAAAATTGCTAATTAAAATTATTACTTCGTTTGGTCAATTAAATAAAACCCAGAATTAGATAACATTTAAAAAATCATTCACATGTTCGTATGTTTAGCCCCGCCTAAACATACGACCCTGGAACATCAGGGTCTTGAGGGCACGGTGGAAAGCATGGAGATCAGGGATATTCCGTATCTCCGGGGGCAGTTCATTCCAAAGGGTTGGAGCCCCCACAGAGAAGGCCCTCCCCCTGGAAGTCGCCAGTCGACATAATTTGACTGACGGTACCCTGAGTAGTCGCTCCCTGTGAGAACGAACTGGTCGGTGGGAGGCTATTGGTGGCAAAAGACGGTCTCGTAGGTACCCAGGTCCTAAGCCATGGAGCGCTTTAAAGGTGATAACTAACACCTTGAATCTGATATGACCTGAAAATGTGCCTAGTCACAAAATCTATTGTAACACAATCATTATAACTATGAAAATAACTCCCCCCCATCAAAAATATATCTGAGACAACTAGCAACCTCTTGTCATCATTGTAACATACAAACCAACAAAATTGCTCTAAAACATATGAAGATCCAGTAACCAAAGAATAAAAAGCAGGAGTCCTCCACAAATGTCAACTGACAGTCAGAAGAGATTATCAATATACATTCATTCATTCATTCATTCATTCATTCATTCATTCATTCATTCGTGTGTGTGTGTGTGTGTGTGTATAAAAAAACAATTGCTCCCTACCTGCCTTCCATTGAGGACCTGTATACTGCACGAGTCAAAAAGAGGGCTGTGAAAATATCTACAGACCCCTCACATCCTGGACATAAATTGTTTCAACTTCTACCCTCAAAACAATGCTATAGAGCTGTGATGGCTAACCTTTTTGCCATCGCGTGCCATGAGCGGGAGGAGCGGGGGGGGGGATTGTCCGAGTGTGTGCTCACACCCATAATAAAATGCCCCGTAGCCCGTTTTGGGCCTGCAGGCCTCCCTGCAGCCCATTTTGGCAGGGGGATGCACCACTCCCCCCCCACGCTCCCTCCGTCCCTGTGCATGTGCGCACGACCCCCCACCCCCACACATTTGTACACGATCCCCCATGCATGCACATGCGTCTCCCGCATGCATCCCACCCCTGTGCCACAGACCCGAAAATCAGCTGGCCAGCGGGAGGCATGCGCAGGTGCACTGTGGAGGTGAGCTGGGCAATGGTTCATGTGCCCGCAGAGAGGGCTCTGCGTGCCACTTGTGGCACGCGTGCCATAGGTTCGCCATCATGGCTATAGAGCATTGCACACCAGAACAACTAGACACAAGGACAGGATTTTCCCCCATGCCATCATTCTGCTAAACAACTAATTCCCACAACACTGTCAAACTATTTAGTAAGGCTGTATTACTATTATTCTTCTCATTTTTCCTATTACCTATCTCCTTTTCTACTTATGAGTATAACTTTATTGCTTGTATCTTTACGATTTATATTGTTTTATTTAGTTTCCAAGTATGATTTATGTTGATTGTTTAGTATCCTATGACTATCACTAAGTGTTGTATCTTATAATTTACGATGAATGTATTTTTATGATTACTATGATCATGATTTATCACTTATAGCTTTATGTACACTGAGAGCTTATGCACCGAAGACAAATTCCTTGTGTGTCTAATCACACTTGGCCAATAAAGAATTCTATTCTAAATAATTTTATTCTATAAAGAATTCTATGTATGTATGTATATATTTTTCACATTTTTGAACAGCCCTTCTCCCTCAATGAGGGACTCTTCTTAGTGTTTTAGCTTGGAAACTGTTGACTTTTAGACTACACCAAATTAAAATAAAATTGCTAGGAAATATTCAGAAGCTTGTCCTTCTGACAAATCACATACATATACATACACATACACAAACATGTATGTGTGCATGCGTGTGTGATTTGTCAGATCCACAGAGGTAAACCCCATCTATATATCATCTGAAAGACATAACCACAATTCAAGGAAGGAAACAATAATCCCAAAGCACATTCTCTCTAGTAACCAACAATCAGGTATCCCGGAAACAACACCAAATAAACAATCAGAGAAAAAACAGTACTTTAATCAAAGAACCATCAAGAGGGAACCACACCCCAACCTAGACTGGAAAGGTAAGCTACTATGTATGAACAACCAGTAAACTCCACTCTCCCTTGCACTGATTATGTTGCTAAGCAGGATAATTAAACATCTGCAAGAAAACAACCAAGCTCACAAAATATCAAGAATCCTAGGTATCAAACTAGTGGTACATTTATTGTATTCTGGACAACTGCAGTACCTTAAACGTGATTTGCATTTAGGCTTTGTAATTTGATTATGTACATAAATAATAGCACTGTGTGAGTTATACAAACTTGGAGTGGGCAATGAAAATCTGCAGTTATTTCTCTTGGTCTCCAAACTGAGATAGAAAGTCAGTATAGCTATAACATATAAACACTCACAAGGACTCTTCTGCTTCCAATTTTTTAACTCCCAAAAGGACACTGTGGCTGAAAAGAGTCCGAGCCTTATTGCATCCTGTCTGCAGTGATTCTGACCCTGGTTAAGCCATCACATTTTTTAAAAATAGTAATACCAAAAAGAAAATAGCACCAAGTGTTAACCAAACCAGCCAGATTACTGATATAAAATAATAATAACCTAAGTGCTGTTAAACTCAAGTTCATTAAGCCATCTGGAGCTGAAGAATTGGTAAATGCTTTCTTCAGGTGAATTCCATGATATGGT
Source organism: Arizona elegans (assembly GCA_022577455.1). Lineage (NCBI taxonomy): Eukaryota > Metazoa > Chordata > Lepidosauria > Squamata > Colubridae > Arizona > Arizona elegans. Next base: position 101,574,029 of record JAKOOJ010000002.1, on the reverse strand, counting down.
TAGTCATGGAGTCACAATACAGGTAGTCCTCGACTTATGACCACAATGGAGCCCAAAATTTATATTGTTAAGCGAGACATTTGTTAAGTGAATTTTGCCCCATGTTATGGCCTTTCTCATCACAGTTGTTAAATGAATCCCTGCAGTTGATAAGTTGGTAACACGGTTGTTAAATGAATCTGGCTTCCCCATTGATTTTGGTCCTCAAAAGGTTGCAAAAGATTATCACATGTTCTTGGGACACAGCAACAGTCATAAGTCTGAGTCAGTTGTCAAGCATCTGAATTTTGATCACATGATTGTGGGAATGCTACAAAGTGTGAAAAATGGTCATAAGTCACATTTTTCCGTGCTGTTATAATTTAAATAGTCATTAAATGAACTGTTGTAAATCGAGGACTACATGTAGTTACTGACCAAAGAGCAGAAAAGTACTAGGACAAGAGTAACTGAGTTTGAGGTAGGGGACAAAAGCTTAGCATATTGATTGGAATGTTAGTATTATCTTATTTATAAGAGATTTAAAAGTGTGGTTTTAAAGTGTTTTATACAATGAAACAAAACAAAAATTAAAGGCAATTCCTTAAAAGGAAGCGTTTAAAAGCCAATGTGAATAAAAATACTGGATTAGTGACATCTTCCCTTTAGAGAGGTCAGTATCCAGGAAACTACTTAATAATACTAAAGAGACCAAATTGACCTACAAGAAAGACCATATGAAAAATAGAATGGAGGCACAGCAAGGCAAAATATTGCATGATCATAACATTAAAAGAAAGTAAAAGGCAAAGCAGAAAACAAGACCTGGCAATGGCTAAGAGCAGGAAAGTTGAAGAAAGAGACAGGAGGCTAATTCTGGCTGCACTTCTGCAAAGAAGATGAAGAAACAGTGGATCATTTAGTTAGCTATTGCAAGAAGATCACACAGATTGACTACAAACAATGGCATGACAAAGTAGCAACAATGATGCATTGGAATATCTGCAAATACCATTTGCCTGCAAGCAAGAACTGATGGGACCATGAAATAGACCAAGTACTGTAATGGAAAATGAAGAATCTTTAAATGCTCTGGGACCTTAGAATTCAAACAAACACCAGCCACATAACATTCCAGTTTTAACAATTGTTGGTAAGAATAATCCACTGAATAGTGGATGTTGCAATACCAACATCATCATGTAGCAATATCTGGAGACAGCAGAATGGAAGAGAAAGAACTGGAGAAAATCACAAAATTCAAAGACTTTGCAAATAGAAATAGACTTAATGTGGCAAAAGAAAGCAGGGTACCAATAGTAATAAGAGCCTTGGATGCAATCCCAAAGCATTTGGAGTAGCACTTGAACACTATCGCATTGACAAAATCACCATCAGTCAATTGTAAAAAGCAACTTTACTTGGAACAGCTTACACCCTGCAACAATCCCTTTAACACCATCAAACAATAACATCTGCCTTTGCAAGGACTCAATAGGTGGACAAAAATGCCAAATCCAGTCTAAACTTGTGGCTGACTGAAACCAACCATAATAATAATAAATATAAATATGCAAAACTGTCCTAGGGATTGAAGGGTGAATTAAGCATGGGGATCATAAACAGGATCTATGACAATTCACTTGGCCAACTTGCCATAGCCAATTTGCTGCGGCCAACTCGCCACGGGACAACTCACTGCAGGAAAAGAGTTATACTAATATCAAAGAAATGATAGAATAGAATCATTAAAGAAAGGATGCAAAAGAGGGACAGCATGAAATGTGAATGATTTTTTAAATTTCAAATAATTAAACTGAATTTTTAAATTGTCCTGTGGATAACTCAAAGAGAAGAGTTAGGGAGGATAACGGGGTTTGAAGTAGTTAAAAAGGTTAAGTATTTAGGAGTATATATTGCAGCCTCAAATACGAAACTGTATAAAAATAATTATGAAATTCTTTGGCAAAAAGTACAGAAAGAAATGGAAAAATGGAAAAAGTTACAACTATCACTACTGGGAAGGATAGCAGCAATAAAAATGAATGTACTACCTAGGTTTTTATTTTTGTTCCAAATGATACCAGTGCTTTAAAAAGATGGAAATCTGATGGAGTGGCAGAAAGGGGTTAATACTTTTATTTGGGCTGGGAAGAAACCAAGAGTGAAACTAAAAATTATACAGGATATACGTGAGAGAGGAGGTCTTAAAATGCCTAATTTAAGATTGTATTATGAAGCAGCAGCTTTATCACAAATTAGTGATTGGTTTAACTTAACTGAAGAAAGAATGTTAAACATGGAAGGTTATGATTTGTTATATGGATGGCTTGCTTATTTGTTGTATGAAAAAAAAAGGATAAAGTGTTTAAGGGTCATATACTCAGAAATGCATTGTTGAGGGTTTGGAAAAAGTACCAATATAAGCTGAACTACAAGATACTTATATGGGCAAATCCCAGACATGCAATAGAAAATATAAGTATAGAGCAAAAAATAGAGGTGATTACCTATAAAGAGCTTCTTCTTTTGGAAAGGGGTAAATTGCAACTGAAATCTCTAGATGAATTAAAAGAAGAAGAGATAATTTATACCTGGTTTCAGTATGGTCAGCTTCAAGCTAGATGGAGGGAGGATAAAAAAATTGGGGTTATGCAAAATGAGGAAAATTTGGTGAAACAGATTAGAGATCAAAGTCAGATGCATATTAAAAGGTTGTATAATGCATTACTGGAAATAGACTCAGAAACAGAATTGGTTAAGGATTGTATGATAAAATGGGCACAAAACTTTCAGGAATCAGTGATGATGGAAACGTGGGAAAAGATTTGGGTCAGAAATGTTAAATTTACGCAAGCACAAAATTTGAGAGAGAATTTTTATAAAATGTTTTATAGATGGCACTTAGATCCTAAAAAATTATCGTGTATGTACTCGAACTTGCAAGCTAAATGTTGGAGATGTGAATGTAATGATGCAACCTATTATCATATATGGTGGACCTGTAAGAAAATTAAGGCATTTTGGATAAAAATTTGGTGGGTGATGCAGAACATTTTGAAAAGAAGGTTGAAATTTACTCCTCAATTGTTTCTATTGGGTATAATTACAGACTGTACAGTTTCAGAGACTAAATTGATTTTGAATTTAATATCAGCAGCTAGGCTGCTGGTAGCTCAATATTGGAAGAAGGACTCTTTGCCTACTATTGAAGAGTGGATATTGAAAGTAACAAACCTAGCAGAAATGGCGAAAATCTCGGAGTATTTGAAGGACCACATGCAATAAAGATACGTATCGGATTGGAGAAGATGGATTGATTATATTCAAAATAAGTATCAGACAAGAAAATATTAAATAGCTTATGAATGAATGTTAGTATTAGAAGTATTTGGTTATTTGTAGTGGAGTTAAGGTTTCAGTGGGGGAGGCAGTACTTTGAGGATAAGTAGATTAATCTAGTTTATGTTTGATTAAATGAAATACCTTGTATTTTGCTCTGGGAAGTCGGGGGGGAGGGTGGGATGAAGGGGGGGAAAGGGTGGGGGGAACATGGGGGGGGGGAAATTTCTGTATTTCTTTTTTGTAAAACTTTTCAATAAAAAAAAATAAAAATAAAATAAATTGTCCTGTGGCAAGTTATTCTGCGGAAACTTGTTATTCTGTGACAAGATCACTGTGCCAAGTTGGCCATGATGACTTGGGTACAGCGAGTTGACTGTAGTAAGTTGTCCCATTCCACTGGAAACAATAGGCAGTGGACATGAGTCACAGTATTTTTTCCCCATGCAGACTGAGCCCTACTGAAAACTTTCTCAGAATTTGTTTTTGAAAGTCACCTAGAGAAAGAAAGAAGGTTGTTTGGCTGAATCCCAAATCAATTCTGTGGTTCTCTGGGGCAAAATAGGACACCCTCCAAAATGATTATAGCTGTGTCTGAATATTTTTGATGCTTCACAGGCAGAAAAGCAGGACATCCTCAAAATTTATTGATTCATGTATAATTTTCCATGCATGGAATACAACAACATATTCATGAGAGCTGTAGTCCAAAATATCTAGACAGCACAAATTGCTTATGTTCTATATTGTTTTTAATATGAATGGAAATAGTCAAATTTGAAGAAAAATAGCAAATGGTTTCTCTTGTAATCTCATCTCATTCTTCTTGGAATAGTTACAGGATTAAAAAATAGCAACAATACCTTTAACGCCATGAAGCAACAACATCTGCCTATCCCAGCTGTTTGGAAAGAACTAGATAGGTGGATAAAAATACCAAATCCAGTCTAAGCATCTGGCTGACTGTGCAACCAACCATAATAATAATATGTAGATTAACATTCTCAACAAGCCATTTCAGCACTGAGGCAAGTAACAACTTACAACAGTCCATTTAGTGACTGTTCAAAGTTACAACAGCACTGAAAAAGTGACTTATGACCATTTTTCACACTTATGTCCATTGTGGCATCCCTATGGTCACTTGATCAAAATTCAGATGCTTGGCAACTGGTTCATATTAATGAGAGTTGCAGTATCCCGGGGTCATGTGATTATCTTTTGCAACCTTCTGATAAGCAAAGTCAAAGGAGAATCCAGATTCACTTAACAACCCTGTTACTAACTGCAATGCAACTACAATGATTCACTTAACAACTGTGGCAAACTCATCAATATAAATTTTGGGCTCAATTGTGGTCATAAATTGAGGACTACCTGTATACACAATATGAGATCAGTACTAAGAAGGTTCACGTGGAAGAAGACCCCAAGAACTTTGCAAGGAAAAGGGGGGTTTCTCTCCTTGGACAGTATTTTATGACTGCTGTTATTAAACATCTGGCATTCAGAAGGAACCTGTGCTGTGATTTGGCACAAAACGTATCCCCACTACATTCCAGTGTTTGAAATGCTGGATCCTTTTTAAAAAAAAAAAATTGGCAGAGAACACCAAAGCATCCACATTCTCATCTTTATTGTCAGAAAACAAAACTAACTTTCTAATAATCTGAGAAGCTGCACCCTTCATTTGTCAATGTTAAGCTTGTTTAACTATCAAGGGGCAAGAGAATTCTTGAAATACCACAGCAGCTTCCAAAGTGATCAGCTTCAGAGAATTGGTTTTTAAAGCTCCTCTGATGATAGCCAAAAGGGGTTTTTTTTGGGGAGTGTGTGCCACATAGATACCGCAAAGTGAGTCCCTGATTTGAGAAAATGTTGTAGGGAAGCATAGAAATGAACATTCATAGGCCAACATTGAACTGCATTTAGTTCACATACAAAACAAAAGAAAAATATCTTCTCTAAATAGTAAAATGACAAGATTCCAGAGCAAATATCCCTCTTTCATTTAAAGGGAAAGTGTTAATTGCACAAAAAGCCAATGAGTGCTACTGTACTTAAAGGTGATTTCAGAAAAGTAGAATAATGTAATGCCTGGAAATCAGTCAATGTTTGATAAAAGATGGATTCAAATAGCAATCCGTCTGTTCCCAGTACGTCCAATCATTTTGAGAAGAAAACTGATAACCTCAAGGCATGTTGCATCTAAAACGAACCCATAAAAGATATTAATTGCTGTCAGGCTGAGCCATCATACCTCACAGGAAACTAGAAATACAAAACTTGAGATGCCCGAGGGCCTTTTCAGAGAGCTAAAATCTGTTCACTTGAACCACTAAATGTTCACATGCCCATAAAGAAGGGGTTTCTTTCTTTTTTTTTTTAAAAAAAATCACAGTTCCGTGACAAGTTACAGCATACCTGTATTTTCTTTTTGCTATGTGTATAAATTTAAGCTATCATAGGTGCTTATCTGCATAATATATCTGCAGTGTATTATTTTCCAAATTTTTTTTAAAAAGGTTTTTTTTGCTCTATTTTAGAAAAAAGAGCCTCTCTCAGAAGATTACAAAGTGTAATCAACTCCACCCAGGACAATTATATTAAAGAGTATCAGAGTAGAGCTCTTAAGCTGTTCATCAGTGCGAAGTCATTTCACAAAATGGAAATTGTGGTGAAAATGTAACCATCCTCCTCAAGATTGGAGTCTTTGCTATGATACAGTGAAAACAGAAGCAAATAACCAGAGACAAGCATAAATTTGGACCACAAATGTTCTGCTTTTTGCTTGATTGCCAATTCTACTTTCAAAACAAATACATATCTGACTGTATCAAAATCTCAGCATAAATCATAATATTATGAGTTAATGACAATAGAAAAACATCCACATTTGTGGCAAAATAATTGGGCAACTTGGACGAATTGATGGGAAATTCCATCAACAGCGATATATTCCTCCCGCCTCCTGTCCTCTTCTGTGTCAAACTATAGATAGAATGTAAGTAGACCTGACCATGATCAAAATTATGCCCCACCTCAAAGCCCCTCCCCAATCTGTCAATGAGCTCATCCCTCTAGGCTCTAGTTTTTACACTGCTTTACTATTTCTCCTTGGCACACTCTCTTTCTCTCACTCAATTTTTCCAATTATCCCTTGGAGTAAAAGGCTCTCTAAGCTTTCTCCCCCTAACATCAGTCTTCCCCCCATATGAATTCTTTAAAGAGCAGTGGAACCCAGTTTTTGTTGTTGTTGTGTGGTCCATCTCAATATTACAGGTGGTCTCAACAGACCAATTAATACCCTTTTTGATTTTACAGCTCAACACACACACACACACATAAATCATTTTAATATTTGGAGTTTCGCCTCTTTAAAATGATGCATATGAGCTTCCAGAGTAACTATATATATTAAAATATAGAACAAAACCATATTTTAATTCAACTCCAACACCAATGCCAATACCACTGACAAATTAAGAAAATAATGTAGGAAACGACCTTCTTAGTTTGCCAGACAACCTGGTTTCTGTAAAAATAAGCTCAATTTCCATTATTAATAAAACATAACATCTATCCAAGTTCAGATCACTCTGAATGTTTTGCACAATTTCTGCAGAACCTGTAACTATGGACCACAACCTGAGCTTCCAAAAAGCATTTGTCTATGATTAGGTTTTATCTCAGTTCTTTCTCCTTAGCTTCTAAAACTCTCATCTTTTCTTACAGGTTGCTTTTTAGCTCTTTGCTTAATTCTAGACTCTTTGTCCCTTTGCTTGTATTTCTTAAAAGAATTTTTCCAGACATCATCAGAACTATTTTCATTATAAACTCCATTAGTTTTTAACCTCCTGAACATTTCAAACTATCATATCTGCTCAGTTAGTCAATTTCAGGGACTTCTTAGTTGCAAGTGCAATTAAATAAAACCACTGATTATATTACTGTATGACAATTTACAGTAAAAGGTTACTGGGCTTGTTATTATTCTATTACACTTACATTTATTTTCCAGAGTACAGTACTTATTTTTCTCATTTATTATATCAAATGAGAATAAAATACTATTCTACTATTCTAACCAGAGCAGAATCTGATGTTATGGAAAATGTCCATTTAGCATAGTTTTACTTTGCCTTTCCTTCATGTTGGAAATGATATGTCTAAGGCCATCCGGTGAATTTGCTGCCACAGGCATTGTATACACCATTTTTAAGAGCAGGAAAATGCTGCAGCTAAATTCATTCCATCTTCCCAAAATGCTAGGAAGGAAAAACTTGGCATTGTTACTGCTGTACTTGACAGATTCACTTTACCTTGGTCTCACAAGCACTCTAGGCTCTGCTATCAGTCACCAAGCTTAATTGGCTGCGCCTGGCATTTAAAACAGCATTCCAACAGCTAATGGCCAGCTACAAATGCCAGTAATTGCTCCCGCTATCTCAGAGACTGAGATCATCAAACTTGGTGTATTCATATTACATGTTCCAAGGGAGATATCCTGCCACTCATGCTGAGGATTTGAAAGACTGTAGCATTGCTGTTCCAAATTATCAGCCATTTTATCTAACTTGATATTTTATAGAAAATAGTTTCTCTCAAAATAAACTCTACCTGAATTCAAAATTTAACATTATAGGATGGTTCCAAGGTTGTCTGAATACCAGGGCAAAAAGGGGCATCTGATGACCCCCCCTTTTTTTTTTGTGCTGATGGGCACTGGCAGACTAGTTTGGGAGTTACTGTATGTGGTAACAGTGCTCTAAACGATGCCAAGCATTGGAAGCTGGCTTCATTTTAATGTTCTATGGAAATTCAGAGTGACTCCATGTCAAAAGGAATGTTGAGGAGAGCCAGGTGTTGCCTAGTTAAAAAACCATAAGTGGTGAGGCTTGGTAGCTTCCCAAAGATGCAGACTAGTGATATTGATCATACTTTTCTATGAAAAACAGTCCTTTGTCTTTACAGCATACATTATTTATTCTAAAATTAGCAAAACCACAGACCTAATATATATTCCAAGTTACTATCCCATTTATGTGGATGAAACACAGTGTCATTTCCTTGGCATAATGCTGATAAGTGGTGCTGATAAGATTACTGCAATAATTTATAGGAATACTTAGGAAGTGTACTAATCTATTAATAATAATAACCACCACAATAATCAGTCTGATTTTTCTAAAGAATTTCAAGTATTATTTTATCACAATATTTTCACATGTCTTTTCAGTGGTTGGACAGTTACTCGTTGGCTGTTGTATTGAGTAGGTCAATAAGCTGGCATTTCTATGAAGGGTATAGCACTTCCGCAGCAAAAATTCTTGAAATTGGACAAATGAGGAATGTTAATATCATACATTTATTCTGCTTCAGTTATTCTGTGACAACCCTAGTACAATCTATGAGGTAAGGTTAGTCTCTAAAGAGAATTTATGCCACACTGCTGCCTATCTTTTATTTGATTTTTTGAAAGAAAGGCAGTTGGCAGTGAAGTTCCTCAAAAAAATGAATGAAATGTGTATTTTAATTTTTTTCTTCTTCAAAGCAAAAAAGAAATGTTCACTTGCCTTTAGGAATGACCTCTACCCTTGCCAGTAAAACTCAGCTTTTGAGAAGCAGAGGCTATTCTGGACCCCAGACTGAAGGGAAGGGTCATCTGGAATTGGACAAATGTCCATATCCATATCTTGTATTTTCATCCAGAATTCCCAGGAAAGCCCCATCACCTGCCACCTTACAAAGTGACTGTGGATCTCAGAATAAAAACGTATTAGGTGCTTCATAGCAGTATGGCCCCTTTGGAACTAGCTGGCATGCAGCCCAGGGGGAGCCCCCAACTCCATCTACTCCTAGGCTGCAAGATTTGCCAGCTCCTTTATGGCAGCTGAAGGAGCTGACCCAGGCAGCAGCAGGAAGAGAGGACAGAACTGCCTAGTATTTCTACCTCTGACTTGCAGGAAGCATCTAATGAGGAGATGCAAAACAAGAGGGAAGGAGTAAATCTGGAGGTCATTCCCATAACTCCAATAGAGGGGTAAAGCAGGCTAACAACGAGATAGTATAGAGAGCCATAGTGATGATCTTGGAGAAAGTATGCAGAAACAGTTACAGAAACAAAAGCATGTGTGAAGTCCAGGAAAGGGAAAGTGAGAAAAGATCAGACTGGCCTCACCCTTCTTCACTGAGGCATAAGAAGGAGGGAAGGGGAACACAGCCAGGCTTTCACGACTCTATCACTATAACTTGACTATAACCTCATATTGCCCATTCCATGATATAAAAGCCTTATTCCATCCACTTGTTTCTCGATTCCCTTGGCACTTCCTCGTGGCATGGTTATTAACCAAATAAAATGATGTAATCCTGGAACTGAAAGTAGGTGATTTTTGTAAATATTTACCCAGAAGATCAAGTTACTGCTACAAACCTGTCCTAACCTGTACTATGCGGTGATTTGGAAAAGCCTCCCAATCAATGCTGTGTATTTCAGAAACACCTGACAAGTTGGGAGGAGAAATAAAAATAAGTGCCATTTCCTGGGTTTTTCCCCCCTCACTGGCAATGATACAAATGTAAAAGTGCACCACCTATCAATAAGAATCAATCAGAGCTGAAGTCAGAAGTGGGGCCTTCTTGGAATCTTCTGGGTATGAAACATTGCTACCCCACACAAGCTTCGGCATCTCAGAGTCTTTTGGGGAGCCAGCAGGGAAGGATCTATACGAGACTTGGAGGTGCTTGTCATGAACAAGATGATTAAGTGATCTCCCAGTTGAATGGTTGAAAGATTTTATTCTTCCTTTCTATTTTTTTTTCCTTCATTTTGCTATGAATTATTCTCTTTTCCTAGTAAAAAGAGAACCATCTGTTAAGGCAAATTGATTATCTGTCTTCTAATGATGCTAGAACATTACGTTGAAACTGTTCTAAACAACTCCAACTTTTAGGTGTGCAAAACACAAATAAAGATGAAATTTTCTTTCAATCAAATCCTGGTGACAGTATAGAACATCTATGTAGTCTTACTGCAATTAACCAACCAACCAATCAGTTTAAATATCAGGAATCAGAAAAATATAAAAATAAAATGACATTTAAATACTAATAATGTAAACATTGTCTAAAGAATGCATATTATTCAAGAGAACCTAAGGTCATATATTTCAGGTATTAACAAATGCCATTCCAAATTTTAAAACTTTATATGCAATGAAAGTTTTCTTCACTGATTAAAAAAAGTTTCTATAACATTCATCTAACCGAGCTGAGACATATAATAATAAAGAAAAGATGAGTTTTCTTCAGCTGTAATTTGAAAAGGAACAATATAGCAACATATGAAATATGAGAGCTGCAGAGAAAGGCTCAGCAAGCTATAGGGGTGTTACTAAATCTTCCATATAAAACTGCTGAGAGATGTTAAACCTGGCCTTAAAGAAGAATATTTCATAGAACGGCAAAGTAAGGAATGTAATAAAATAGCCAGATGCACCCAATATGTTCTGCTGGATGTCTGGTGTGCTCTGAGTTCAACCTACTTTCATTTTTATGTGTAATGTTTAAACATCTTTCTCTTTCGATTTGCTTAATCTGCGCAAATTCTAAAAGATGTAGAGAATTTAGAGAAACACCATGTGATGAGACTTTCTCCAAAGCTACCTGAGATTGTGAAGACTAAATTTGGCCAGACAGGACAAATGGATCAGTCCTTTCAGGATGTAACAGCATTTAAGCCAATATCTATTAACTTTTATCTCAAACTTCAAGTGTTCAGTCTCTAATCTTAGGCTGCATTGGATATATATCTTTCTCAGGAACATTGCTATAGGAAATATTTTTATATTTTTTACTGTTAATTTCTAGTAAATCACATGACACACATTAAACACAACATCAGAGGGAATTGAGAATATTAGTGTTCCTAATTCAATGTAATCAAGAATCTTGCGCTTCCTAATTTATTAGAATGAAGTTTAACATTGCTAAATTGATTAGAAATTGCTCATGTAAGGTGCATATACTTTGGAATGAGAGCAAGTATTTATTTTTTTTTCCTAAAAAGGAAGAACATGTGGAGTCCTTGGTACTTTCTAAGCTTGGTTGTTTAACTGCAGACATTTCATTACCTGGCAAGGTAACATTATCAATGCTAGTAAATGTGGGATTTGCTGCCTCTTTATATGCAATAGCCTTCCCTGCCAGTATTGGTGGGAGTGTGGTTTCCTCCTTTGTAGTCATTTGATTAGGGAACTGTTTTTTGTTATATTGTTTGTCTAATGTTAATCCTTGCTTAGCTGGTTGCTGGAGATGATGCTTTCTGTGGTTTTTGTCCCCTTCTTAGCTTTTTTACTGTCTCTTTACCTGCCCTACCTGCCCCACTCTACATCAAGGGGGGCTGTGTGGAGAGGGTTTCCTCTTTCAAATTCCTGGGAGTCCACCTTAGCCAAAAATAATATGTTCCAGGTGGTCAGGAAGGCTCAACAGAGACTCAATTTCCTTAGGGTCTTGCGGAAAAATCAGGTGGAACAATGACTGATTACTTCCTTTTACCGGTCTACGATAGAAAGCGTCTTCACATATTGCATTATGGTATGGTATGCTGGCTTGACAGCCATGGACAGAAAGGCATTTCAGAGGGTGATGAGCACAGCACAAAAAATCATGGGCTGCCCCCTGACCTCACTGGACGAAATCGCCAGGAACCGCTGCCTTAGCAGAGTAAGGAAAATCCTCAGGGATGATTCACATCCTGGTCAGCACTTCTTTACTTTCCTACCATCGGGCAGGAGATATAGAAGCATAGCCAGCTGAATGAATGGGCTGAAAAATAGCTTTTATCGTGGGCCGTCAGACTTCTGAACGCAACATAACACCATATTTAGGTGTTTTAATATGATAGACTTGCAGGGCCAGCGCAATGTGCAACATGTTCATACCGGTATAATATAATATAATGCTATATACAAATATATATATGGGAATGGGTGCTAGTTATTACTTATTTGGGTTTAGGGATTTCTTTTTCTTTTATTTTGAGTTATTGAGATGTATTCTGTGTTTTTTTGGGAGGGGGGGCTGCACCAAGAGAGGCTCATTCAATCTCATTGTACACATGTTGTGCATTGACAATAAAGGTTTGATTTTATCTTTTGAATGGTGTATAAATGCGGTTTATCTGTGTGTGTCTATTGATGGCTGCTTCATGTCTGCAAGCAAACTACTAAGCTCAGAGAACACTAAGGATGCCACACTTCAAACCCTGAGTTAAATGTATTCTCTTTAAAGGAAGAATATAAAATGCTTCTTCTTTCAAGTATACAGCTTGACTTTCTTTGCTCTTCCCTTTCTAGTTTATAGCATATGGCAGGTCTCAGGATCTTGTCTAACTTGGCTCAGTCTGTACCTACGTCTCTTTCACTGGTCCACTACACTTCAGGTAAATCCTTTGGCTCAGCTTGAGACTCAGTATAATCCAGATTGATCTCTAACACCTTCCAATCAGACCTGAGGCATTGCACAGGCCTAGCGAGAAGTCCTCTGCTTTGGGCTGAAGGAGAATGAAAATCAGATGTTACCCACTTCCTAGAAACAAGATATTTATTTTTATCTTCATGAAAGAGTTATATGAACAGAACAATCTTTATGATTGTTGCATCATTTGTAACGCCCCCACCCCCCTTTTATATGTATGTGAAACCTTTATACTTCTGTTATTTAGTGCTTTTGTTTAACATGAAGTAGTTGTGTAATGCTGCCTTTGCTAAGAAAAATTAAATGTTCCCTGGAGGCAAAGAAAATAACAAAAATGATGAAGCAGCAGCGGCAACACACAGGAGGAGGAGGAGCAGGTCACACTGTGACCTGAGGAAACCTTTAGCCACATCAGATGGGATGGTGCCAACCTGCTCCAATTACCTGAGGTACATATAATGTAAAGTTAAATGGAAAAAAATGAGCATCCATCCATGTAGAAAAGCCCAGTGGGGTAGGATGTTCAGCATAGGATGCTCTCCCTGTTCTCATCCTTCTTGCTGTTAGGTAAAATTGTTAATCCCTAATGAACCAAGCCTGAATTCTAGCATATAAGATAATGAAAAGGCAGGACTCCTTCAAGAGGGTAAGGTCATTAATTTCTGTTCCCTAGACCTCATTTTAGGCCAGCTTTCCTTCATTTGCAACAATTAGAGCTTTTCAAACACAAGGGAATCTAAAATGGTATTTTGTCTTCTTCCCAATTAGAGCAAAGGAACAGCAGGCTGTGCTGCTGCTAATTACAGGCTTGCTATGGTGTCAGATTTCTTTCCTGAAGCTTTGATTAGAGAGAGATTTGCCCTATAGGTTCCCATCCTCTGAAGAGCCGCTTTAATAGATGAATCTGAAGATTCCTGTTCCCCCCCCACACATTCCTCACAATTTAATAAAGCAGGAGGCTACTTCTTATTTATTTTAATTGAATAATTTAATGATAAAAACACGAATGCTTGCTATAAGATCAGGGATGGGGAACCTTTTCAGCACTGAGTGCCCAAACCGGAATGCGCATGCATGTATGCGTGCCAGAGCGCCAGTCACCGAAAGACCAGCTGACTGGTGCGCGCATGCCTGTTTTCAGGCCATTTTTGGGCCACTTTCAGGCTGGTTTTCGGGCCATCTTTGGCCTGAAAAACAGCCCAAAAATGGCCCCAAAATAGCCTGTTTTTGGGGCATTTTCAGGCTGTTTTTTAGGCTGTTTTGGGGGCGAAAAGCAGCCCGGAAAATGGCACGTGCACGGCGGAAACCAGAAGAGCAGCTGGTGATGGCGTGTGTGTCCACAAAGACAGCTCTGCATGCCACATCTGGCACATGTGCCATAGGTTCGCCATCACGGCTATAGATGAACAAATGAGGTAATAATGGAAATACAGAAGCAGAATAGTTAAAGGAGTTTTACATACTGCTTATTTTTTTTTTCAAAAGACAACTGAGGAGCTACTTGGAAGTACCCCAAAAGACCAATTTCTACATTGATTACAAGAAGACTGCCTGTTATAGTTTTAATATGAGAACCATTTAAATAGAAAGTATTTATTTTTTAAAAAAATAAATACAGGATAACGATTAAAACAGTTCGCCTCAAGAAAGATTCTGAGGATGACTTCCTTCAGTGAACAAAAAGCAAATTAAAAATAAATAAAATGTATCCTATAATCAATTATCTCAAAGAAGACTCAGATACAGATACACACATTAGTGCAACCATCAGCCAGAAATGGAAAGTCTAGATCCTGTCTCTGCAGTTAGAAATGTAATTAAAGTAACGAGGAGCAGCTGCACAAGGTGATGAACTCTGCACCCCGTTTATAACAACAATGACCATCAATAATCAAAGGCAAACTGTTTGCCATTAGATAACTCTCCCAGTTGAGACGCTATATAAAAGCATAGAGGTAGAGGATGGTTACTGAAATTGGCATGTTTTAATATAACATGATCAAATGTTTAGAATATCACCAGAGTTCCTGTTTTATTAAATTTATTCTCACTTTTATCAGGAACAGGATTTCAATCTTCTTGTGACTGGCTATTTTCCTGTGATATCCAAGGAGGGTCTTTCATCCTAGTAAAAGCATTTGAACACATAACCCTGATAATAGAATCTGAAGCGATGAAGGCCATATCAATATGTTCCCACTACTGCATCTAATAACTGATACTAACGTACACTCACTTTCAGGGCTTATGTTAACCTTAAAGTTCATTGTCATCAAAGGATTTGAACCCAGCCCTCCAAAGTACAAATCAAACTGCCAAAGCACAATCTTCAGCTACTATTTTTCACTGAATAAAATGTTTGCTAATTAAAACTAGCCAGATATCATCTGCGTGTCTATACATTGAAACTCTACACCACAATTGCTGTCTTAGCTATTTTATCTTTTCTCCTGTGCTTTCCAGCATTTGGTGGTCATACCAAAGCTATTTTAGGTACAGCTGTTGCCAGGATTGCTGGTAGCACATGTTGCTGAGTGCCATCTGTTTTCTTTTTCTTTTTTCTTTTTGCTCCAGTCACATCCAATGCTCTCCAGCATGACATCAATTTCCCTTGTAATTTTTAAGAGAGAGAGAACACCATTTTACTTGCTGCAAACCATGACCTTCAAATTATGACATTCATCCAAACAACTAATCCTAAACTAACCAAAACTAATGAGTTAATGGGAAACTAATAGGAAAACAGTGTGATTCAGAGGCATTATTTTGCCCTTCCTTCATGATTTTTTTTCTGGGTACTTATTCTGCCCTTTCCACCTTACTGTTGCTACTGCTTATTATGTCTTGCACTTGATGCATTGATTTTCTCTTCATTTCAAGAATGCTAGATTGTTCTTGAATGTCATTGTAGTAATACATTTCACCTGATTTCTATGCATTTTGTAATTTTTGTTTTCCTTTAAAAATCAAGATCTCATTTCTTTCTTGTAACACTGCCTACAATGCCTTCCTGACAATAAACAGAAGTGAGAAAACTATACTGCATGGTAAACATTTCACAAATATTCCTCTGATTACTCTAAAATGCTAATGGCTAAGATACAAGTAGCCTTCTACTCATTGATAGTTGCCCCTTATGCATTCTTCCCTTCAGCAGCACACTGGCCATCAAGAGATCAGGGTGCCCTTTCAATGTCATTCAATGATACCATCCCAACAAAGTAGGGCAAATGAGGCAATGCAGCATTATCCCCAGATAAACAAGTAGTGTGATGTGCAAGAGGGAATATTTGTATACCTGCATCTAATAAGTTCCAAGAAATTAATTAGAAGTCTTATCTAGGTGACCTGCTGCTAAAGGCTAAATTTGACACAGCAGGGACACTGGGCATTTATATCTTGATATTGTCTGGCTTATTTTTCAGGCAGTCTGTGACATCAAATTTAATATCACAAGATATACGGAGAACGTGTGTGAAGTTAACTTTCCTTCGTAACCTTGAAGGATGTGAACTAAAGTTTTGGATACAAAGAAATGGTAACACAAGGGACATTTATTTTTTCTCATGACTTTTATCATAAATTTCCAGGATTCAACTTATTTCAAACTCACACTAGTAGAATAGAATTTTTGTTATGGTCACTGACCAGAATTTAAATAAAACCAGAACACATAAATAAAAAAGTAAAATTGAAACAAGACAAAATATTACAACTGGTGGTGAGCTCATAAATGAACAAGTCTGCCTAATTTTACAGGCTATGGAACAAAATTTAGCTGTGTCCAAGGAGACTGAATCAATACTGATCTGATAATAATAACCGTACATAAAAAAGATCAGAATTTCCTGGGTGGTTTTCCAGATAAAACATTATAAGGTGGGTCCTTGAATCCTTGTAGAATAGGGGTGTCAAACTCATGTCGTTGTCACGTGACCAGTAGCAGCACTGGCGGGAGGCTCCACCTACCTGCCCGGACATCATAAAATACGATCTGTGCATGCACAGAAGTGGCGCATGAGTGAACAGGTAGCAAAGGTAAGTGAAACCCACCTGACGCTAAAGTGAGGGTGGGATGGCCAGCACATGATGCATCTGGCCTGCAGGCTATGAATTCAACACTAATGTTGTAGACAATACAGTATTGCAAGACATGAGTTGTAGTTTCAACAGACTTTTGTCCAAAGGAACACAATCTCAGTTTACATGGGATTTTTTTTTTTTTTGTTATAACAGCACTGTAAAACTGTTGTAGGGAAAGTGCTGAAGTCAGTGCTCTTCGCAATTTGGAAACCTTTATGTAGTGTATCTTACTAGTTTGTAAAAAGGGGCCAACCGGTCCTCTTTTAATATATTGTTTAAATGAGTTGAATGCTCATTCTTGTAACTATCATTAAGGATTCCTCCCCAGGCAATTCAGCATAAATTAGAATAGAACAGAATAACAGAGTTGGAAGGGATCTTAAAGATCTTCTAGTCCAACCCCCTGCCTAGGCAGGAATCCCTGCACCACTTCAGACAAATGGTTATCCAATCTCTTCTTTAAAAAGTCCAGTGTTGGAACATTTATAGCTTCAGGAGGCAAGTTGTTCCACTGATTAATTGTTCTAACTTTCAGGAAATTTCTCCTTATTTGCTTCTCTCCTTCATTAGTTTCCGCCCATTGCTTCTTGTTCTACCCTCAGGTGCTTTGGATAATAGTTTGATTCCCACTTCTTTGTGGCAACTCATGAGATATTGGAACATTGCTATAATGTCACCCCTGGTCCTTCTTTTCATAAGACCAGACATATCCAGTTCCAGCAACCGTTCTTTATATGTTTTATCCTCGAGTCCCCTAATCATCTTTGTTGCTCTTCTCTGCACTCTTTCTAGAGTCTCAACAACCTTTTTACATTGTGGCGACCAAAATTGGATGCAATATTCCAAGTATGGCCTTACCAAGGCATTATAAAGTGGTATTAACACTTCAGGTGATCTTGATTCTATTCCTCTGTTTATGCAGCCTAGAACTGTGTTGGCTTTTTTGGCAGCTGCTGCATACTGCTGGCTCATATTTAAGTGATTGTCCACTAGGACTCGAGGCAAATTAGACAAAGAAAGAGGAGGAGGAAGAGGAGGAATATGCCCCCCAACTTTTCTCTGTTTTTATCTATTAAGCAATTATAGCAGGGGAAACCATTTGAATTGCTGTAATTTTTTTTCCTTTTCCATATATAATTAATAAAGATGTCAGATTTGTGAATTAATGAAAAAAAAACCCATTTATGATTTTTTTCTATCCTATCAGCTGTCCATCAAAATGCCAAGGGCATTATTTTTTTATGCACTGTGACACCAAGATGCTGGGAGGGAAATCTACTTTTATAATCCAGGGCTTCTTAATTTTTACTCTCCCTTTTTCCTTTACATTTTGCAGTACTTTCCCTTGAGCATAATCACTTATTTAGCAGGTGCTTATTTAAACGAACAGTTATATGAACTGCTGTTATAAACAGAGTAGGGATACCAAATAGTAAAAATTACGCATTTATATACTGTATGACAGTTTAGTCCTGGCAGAAACTAAGAGCTCCGACACTGTAAGAAAATTAAAGTCTTAACTAAGAAACTCCAACAAATAGCAGGAGACATTTAAAACCACCATAAAAAGATTCTGTGCTTATTCCCAAAGGCCAAGATTAAATGGCTATAAACCCGAGGCTGTAAACTTCAAAAGTAATCTTAGTAGTCTAAAAGCTTCCTACTTGAAATGTAACAGGAACTTTACTAATTCAGGTAAATCCACAAAGCGAATGAACAGTTCAGTATCAATTCAGAATGACGCTGCTATATAGCCTTTCCTGGAACATTCCTAAAAGGCTTTTAGTTCAGACAAGATTTTCAGAGTACAGCAGGATGTGGTTTCTTGAATGTGAAATGTTAGCTTAGAATACGAAGTTTCCTTATATAATTACCAAGCTTAGTAGCTCCCTCTGGTGGATAGTCAGGAAACTGACCCTCTGAAGGAACACTCACAGTACGCCGGAGGCAACGCCCTTTGGTGGGCTCTGCTGGCTGCTCTTGTCCTCCTTCGACTGCTACCTGTATATGAAAAGAATACAGGAATGATACAATTTTCAGCTTTCAATATAAATAATTGGAAGAACAACTTATTTTTTCTGGTTCAAAAGTCTTTGCTATTACCCTAATGCACGTTAACGATACTTCATAGATATCTGAGCCAAGATTTAACTCTGTATGACTAGAAGGATACCTAAGGCCTTGGACATGCTGTGCGTAACTCTGGGAGTCCCTTTTCTAAATTATATGTTCTTTCAACTGTATTTTCTTCTTTCAAAATTTTTTTTACAGTGATATAATCAGTGGGGATAATGATTGTGGTTGAGATGAAAGCAATACGCATGCATGCTCAACCACTATCAAGATTGTGGTCTATAGTGAGTTTGTTTTGGTATCTTCATACGAGAAATTTTAGACACTGAACTCTAAATTCATTTTTTTGCCTAGCTTCTATGACTGCCTTCTGATATATGAAATGTGGTTCAAGTTTATTTCTTCAACTGTGCAGTACAGAAAGCATGATATCAGATTTTCATCCTTCGGGCAGTTGAGCTGTCAAATGAGTTGCATATATAATATACTGAAAAAAACCCAGCAAATTATTAAGCACAGAAACTGAATTATAATAGGATGAGCTTTTGTAAAATGAGTTTAAATAAGGATTTTCAAAGTCATGATCCAGAACTAGCAGCCTGAAATTACAATTTTGTTCCATGAAACACTAGGAAATCTCTAGTACAAGATGTCCAAGAGTTGCTGATGAGAAGATTATGACAGCCTTGTGTAAAAACTTTACTTAAGAACTTCAATTATTTCCTTCATTTTGGACTTTTAGTTAAGATGTCTGTTTTCAATTGGACACAATTTTGACAGTGTCAAACCGTTTAAATTACAGTTTTAGATATGCTTGTTCTCAGTATATATTCAAAGTGACAGGTATGTGTAATTTCATAGTATTTATGAGGGTTAATTATTAATTTGCAGTTTGTTTATTTCTCCCATCAAAAGAATGGAAAATCCAGCAAGACATTCGAGCAGTGTAAAGCTTTTTCCAAACCATTTCTGCAAAAATGCATCAACTTCTAAATAATTAAGTGGGAAACTATCAACTGGAACTAGCTTACAACTGATAAATAATTGTCTCACCACTTGCCAATATTTCTCTAGCAACTTTAAAACATTTCAAGCTCTAGTCAGACTTGTTATAATTGATTACAACATAGAGTTATTTTTTTATACAAGGTGTGAATCAGAATGCCAGCACTACTCTCTTCCCAGATAAAGATTTGCAGATCCTGTATGGTCTAAATCAGAATTAGGCAAGCGGATTTGCACTTGCGCAAAAGGATTTCCCTCCCAAAATAGCAGTTTGGTGGTGGACGTAACTGGAATGACTGAGCAATTTGGCCCCTTGGTTTCAGATTCTGTAGAATATCCAATGCCACCTGTGTAATACTAGTAAAACAGAGTCTCTCTTGACCCCTCCTGTGTGTCTTCCAAAATTGCTCCGTGGTGAGGACACAAGGGAGGGAAATCCTTTTGCACAAATCCATTTGCCTAATTCTGATTTAGACCATAGAGAGATTGCAAATCTTTATCTGGGAAGAGAGTAATAATGCTGGCATTCTGATTCACACTTTGTATTAAAAAAATATGTGAGAAGTAATTTCCTGGAATGAAGCATGGTTGGCAAGAAAAGCAGTTGGGAAGCAAGCAGATCTCTACTGTTCTCAATTTTCTGATTCAAAAGTGGTAGACTATATTTAATTTGTCCTCCAAGGATCTATTCAGATGCCAGGAACATTCAGATCAGCTTCCCCAAAAATATGTATAACAGCTAAAAATTCGAAGACTTCCAGTGCTACACTACCCATGGCAAACACTAATAATGCCAAATTATGGGTGTCAAAAAGATTGTCTGGTTTAAAGAGCTGCCGATGGATGCTACATGAACACCAACATATACTCTAAATCATCTTTCTCCCTTGAAATGCTTCACACCTCTCTTACTTTTGTCTAAAAGCAACAGCATGAGGGTACAGTTGAAGTGTTACCAGAAAACTTTACAATCAATCTATCGATCTGTATTTGTTATGGTCTATAGAGCAGAGATTGATTATAATTTTTAAAAAGAAGCATAAAAATATAAAAGAATATATATAAAAGTAGTCCTCACTTAGTGACCATAATTGGGACCAGTGGCTCGGTCATTAAGCAAAGTGGTTATTAAGTAAAACCACAACCATTCTTATGTTGTCACTTCAGCTTTCCTTTGCTTTACATACTTGCAAAGATCACAAATGTGAGAACTGGTTGTAAAGTTACTAACTGCAAACGGTCAATAAATGAGACAGGTACTAAATGAGAACAACCAATACAGCCTTTGAGTAAATGCTAACTTTTGGCGATTGCCTGGTTTTGCTTGAAAGTGCATTATGACTTTTAAATTGTTACTTCTTTTGAATCTTGGCTCCTGCCAAGAACCTTAGAAGTTAGTTCTCATGCAATAGAAAAAAAAACAACCAGATATAAACCTGGTCATTGCCAAAACAAAAATGGAGGTTATCTGGGCCTCCTACCCTTTCTGGCTCCACGGACTTGCAGTGGCATTGGCCATGGGGGGGAGGGGAATAGTTTCCCATGAGCAACCTAGATCCTGCGCATGTGCAAAGGAAACTTTGTGTGCTTGCCCGCTGTTTGCATGGTCCGGTTCCCAACAGTTCCTGGTTCTGGCTTCCTGATGTTAGGATGTCATGACATTATTATTATTAGTAGTAACAGTAAGTAGTATTCAGTTTTTAATCTAATGGGTTCTTCCAATCCATGAATCCCCCATCTTATTGTGTGCCCTAAATATTTCCATTCTAAGTGTAGCACCTTGCATTATTCTATGCTGAAGGACATCTTGCTCCCCTTAGTCCAGTCTTCCAACTTGTTTATTTATTTATTTTTATATCAAATTTCTTAACCGCCCAGCTCCTTCACAAAGAGGCTCTGGGCAGTATACAATTTAAACAATATAATACAACATTAAAAACTGAATAGTTTAGGATTAATTTGTTTGATGTAAAACAACATTCTAAAACTACAAAAATGAAGAGTTCCAAGATGGGGAGAGACTAAGAGTTGTTAATGCAGGGGTGTGTGTGGGGGGGGAGTTCTCATGGGACCAACCAGCCCCATGTGGCTGTGTAGGCCCTGTATCCCCCATGCAAGGCTACACAGCCAGTTTTTCATCCCTTTGAGGAAACCCAAGAGATTGGGCGCTTTCCTCCCCCACTTTGTCCAGATTGCATTGCTATCTCACTCTGTTATCCTATGTATTGGCCAGTCCTCCCAATCTTTTTAATCTGCAAATCTGATAACCAACCAATCAATACCATTATCCAGGTCATTAATAAAAATGTTAATTTTAGCCCCAAGAAAGATCCCCAAGGAACATGCTGATCACTGCTCTTCAACTCAACCTAGAGCTATTAATGTTGACACTCTGAATGTGGCTACCCAGCCAGTTATGGAACTACCTTACTGAAGTGCCAGCCAAACCTCATTTTAACAGCTTGTCAATGACAATTTATGTGGAACTTGGCAGACACTTTGCTGAATAGCATTCTCCTTATTCAATAAAATAGTTACTTTGTCGAAGGAGAAAGGCTTGTCTCATCTGACCTATTTTTGACAAAGTCATGCTGATGCTTAGCAATCATTGCATTGTCTTCAAGCTACTTTTACAAATAGATAGTTTTATTGTTTGCTTCAATGTATTTCTGGGTATTGATGCTCACTAGTGCATAATAATTATTTGGTTCTTTCTTTCTTTCTTTCTTTCTTTCTTTCTTTCTTTCTTTCTTTCTTTCTTTCTTTCTTTCTTTCTTTCTTTCTTTCTTTCTTTCTTTTTGAAGTCAGGGACCATATTTGCTCTTGTCCAACTTTCTGTCACCTCCCAAAAACTCCAGGATTTCTCAAAGTTTACCAATAGAGGATCCAAATAGAGGATCCAAGAGCCCTGGTGGCGCAGCAGACTAAAGCACTGTTATTAACATCAGCTGCCTGCAATTACTGCAAGTTCAAATCTCACCAGGCTCAAGGTTGACTCAGCCTTGAGTCATCCTTTCTAAGGTAGGTAAAATGAGGACCCGGATTGTGGGGGGAATAAGTTGACTTTGTATAAAATATACAAAAAGTATGAAGGCTATTGTTTAATGCATTGTAAGCCACCCTGAGTCTCCTGAGAATTTTTTTTTAAAAGATCTTTAGCCAGTTTCTTCCATATTCTAGAGCAGAGGTGTCAAACTCAATTTCACTTAGGGCTGCCTCAGGGCTGTGGTTGACCTCAGGGGGTTGGGCTGGGCATGTTCGACTGGATGGGTGTGGCCAGCTTGATGCCACTCACTGGATATGGCTGACTGGGTAGGTGTGACCAACCAGGTGGGTGTGGCCAGCTTGATGGCATTCCCCAAACTGCTGGCATGTTTCCTCTTTGCATTGGGTAAACCGGACTGAAGCCACGCTGGCCCGATGTTTCCTCTTCGCACTAGGTAGACCGAGCCAAAGCAATGCGAGTAGACCGGACCGAAACAATGCAGGCTGGCCCCTTACATTTTCCAAGACGGCCCCACAGGCCAGATCCAACCACGTTGCAGGCTGGATCTGGGCCGTGGGCCTTGAGTTTGACACCCCTGTTCTAGACTATATTTCATCAGGGATGGGGACTTGGAAGATATTATCAATCAACTTTGATATTAACTTATCAAAGTTCCTGGATTCTTAGATGCTTGTTCAAGTATTTTAAGCCTAGCCTGCCAAGACGTGTAACAGCAGAGGTAAGAAAGCATGTGTAGAACAATTGATATTACACAGAAATCTTACACAGATGCTATAGGAGTCCATTGCAGCTGCTGTTTCCATAAAACCTTAGCTTTTTACTTCAGTCTCAGTAACTTGTTTCCCAAAGAAAAATATCCTACTATGCTGACTCCTGAACTCATTCTTCATCCCACTAGCTGCTCCATCAAGACCTCTCCATATTACTTCTCTGGCCTATGGTTCTTGCCTCAAGCACAATACCCAATTACCCAAAATACAGATCAGATTATGGCCCCTGCTTTGGGGCAAAATTAATTGCATGTTACCTATGTCTTGGTCATATACCCAGTAAACTTTGATAGTCCTTTCACATCAATGGTTGGTGAGCCAAACCTACAACCATTAAGCTTCTATTTGAAACAGCTTAGAATTGGCTTTGATAAAATATATTATTTGTTCTAAGTAAAATGTCCTTTAGAATTGCATAAATTGTAAAGGACATACATCTTTTCAGTTTTAATAAAATACTAATGCATTTTTCTACATTTCCAGTCAGCTACCTAGACTACTAAAAAAGAACAAAGGCATGGCAAAAATCTTTTTGTCTAAGAACATCAAAATGTTTTTGAAGTGAAATCTGTGTCATTCAATTCAGTAGCTCAAATGAGCAGCATACTGTTCAGGTCTCCTTAGGCTAAAGTCTATTACTGTCTAATAAGAAAAAGAATTATAAACTAGAGAATGACAATAATATCTACATTCTTTTTTTAACTGCCGCCTGGATATTGCCAATCTTTCTCTTATTTTGTTCCCATACTATTTAACTCAAAACATGAAAAATATCTACAACATAAACTATGGATCATTGGTGGATTTAAAATATAAGAATGTTACAATATTTTGTTTTATAATATCACGATAATACAAAATTTCATTCAAAATGTTAGGAAAAGAATACTGATAATATCTGCTTTGCTAAAACACAAGATTTAATGGTGGCTACAAATGTCAATTTAATTTAAATTTTTCAGTTTTGATACTGCCCAACTCCACAATGAGTTATTCTGAATAACAGAGCTGGAAGGGACTTTGGAGGGCTTCTAATTCAATCGCATGCTCAGGCAGGAAACCCTATACCACTTCAGACAAATGTCTTGGCAGCTTCTAATTAAAAAGAACAATTATTCAGTGGAACAACTTGCGTCCAGAAGTTGTGAATGCTCCAACACTGGACGTTTTTAAGAAAAGATTGGACAACCATTTGTCTGAAATGGTATAGGGCAAGGGTGTCAAACACAAGTCCTGTGGGCTGAATCCGGCCCATGATGTGGTTAGATCCAGACTGCAGGGCCGTCCTGGAAAATGTGAGGGTCCAGCCCACATTGCTTCAGTCCAGTCTACCCACATTGCTTTGGCCTGGTCTATTTGCGTCACTTCGGCCTTGTCTACCCAATGCGAAGAGAAAACATTGGGCCAGCATGGCTTCAACCCAGTCTACTCAATGCAAAGAGGAAACATGCCAACAGTTTGGGGAGTGGTGTCAAGCTGGCCATGCCCACCTGGTTGGTGATGCACACCCGGTCGATCATGTCCGGTAAGTGGCGACAAGCGGGCCACACCCACTCAGTCAGCCATGCCCGCACAGGTCTCCCAAGGTCAACCACAGCCCTGATGTGGCCCTCAATGAAATTGAGTTTAACACCCATGGTATAGGGCTTCCTGCCTGAGCAGAGGGTTGGACTAGAGGACCTCTAAGGTCCGTTCTGTTCCATTCCATTCCATTCAGCCACGGTGGCACAGTGGTTAGAATGCAGAACTGCAGGCTACTTCTGCTGACTGCCGGCTGCCTGCAATTTGGCAGTTCAAATCTCACCAGCTCAAGGTTGACTCATCCTTCCATCCTTCCGAGGTCGGTAAAATGAGGACCCAGATTGTTGGGGGCAATATGCTGACTCTGTAAACCACTTAGAGAGGGCTGTAAAGCACTGTGAAGTGGTATATAAATCTTAAGTGCTATTGCTATTGCTATTCCATTCCATTCCATTCATCAAAGAAAAGGGAATAAAACCAACCAGAATCACTAGCCCCATAACAAAAAGACCAAAATGATACTCCAAAACAGCGGGGAAAGGGAGCGGGACTCAACTACCATCTTATCACTAAGCTTGAGACAACAAACAAGTTTTAAACAATTTATTAAAAAACCAGATAGGTAAAGGAGAATATTTGTAGCTCAGGGTTGAAATGAGGGGTCTTTAGTGTTCTCTGAGCTTGGTTGTTTTCTTACAGATGTTTTATTGCCCAAACTTGGTAACATTTTACCTAGTTTGGGTAATAAAATGTCTGCAAGAAAACAACTAAGCTCAGAGATCATTAAAGACCCCTCAATCAGATAGGTGTTTAGATGTTAGTCAGGTTAGTCAATGAATGTCTTAAATCCATTTGTTTAGTGACCGTTTGATATTACTCCACTGAAAAAAGGGACAGTTTTTCACACTTATGACTACTGCAGCATCTCCATGGTGTCATGATCAAAATTCGGATGCTTGGCAATTGGCATGTATTTGTGACAGTTGCATTGTCCCAGAGTCATCCTTTGTGACTTTCTGATAAGCAAAGTCAATGGGGAAGCCAGATTCACTTAACAAACACGTTACTGCAGGGATTCACTTTACGATTGTGGCAATAAAGGTCGTAAAATGGGACAAAAGTCACAAAACTACTATCTCACTTATTTACTGTCTCATTTGGCAACAGAAATAAATTATGGTCATATGTTGAGGACTACATGTATATGTCTTCGGGGAGATATTATTCCAGAGGGCAGGAATTCTCCCTGAAAAGGTATAGTTCCTAGGTCCTAGAAGTTGATTTTGTTCACTTGAGAGGACCCAGGGTATGCCCATTTTAACTGATTTCACCAGATGGATAAATGAAAATGGAAAATAGTGGTCCCTGAAGCAGCCAGGCCCTATGAAGGACTTTATAGGTGATAACCAGCATCTAGAATTGCAACCAGAAGCCATATGCAATCTATTCAGGTCTTTTCCTGTGTAAAATTGAGAGTATCTTGGTGACGTTTCGACGAGGTCCCACTCGTCATCTTCAGGCTGGTGTCTTCGGCTTTGTGCATGTGCGAGCAAAGCGTGATCGGAGATACCGTCTCTCTATAAATACTGGTGGGTGTGTGGAGTACTGGCTTTGTTGTTGTAAGCGGGCCTGAAGATGATGAGTGGGACATCGTCGAAATGTCGCCAATATACTCTCAATCTTACACGGGAAAAGACCCGAATACACCAAGACTTGCATACCTGTTCCTGTGAAAATCTACGAAATATATATATATATTTGTTAAATATATATATTTATATTTATATTTATATTTATATTTATATTTATATTTATATTTATATTTATATTTATATTTATATTTATATTATATATATATATATATATATATATATTTGTTTTCGTAGATTTTCACGGGTACAGGTATGCAAGTCTTGGTGTATTCGGGTCTTTTCCCGTGTAAGATTGAGAGTATCTTGGCGACGTTTCGACGAGGTCCCACTGTTCTGTCCCCTTCTCACACACGCACACAAACAGACAGCCGGGGGTTAAATAAACTGGCAGACAACCAATTCTTCCGATAAGAAGCTTGGCAGCAACCCAGTAGCTGCTTGCCAAGAACTTTACTCATTAAACAAAATACACACAGTTAAGAATTGTCCAGTTCGTAAAATAAATCCAAGGCCGATAATGTTGTTTCCAAAGATGCAATGTGACTCGATAGTAGTTAGTTTTGTCCGTCACAGAGTCTGAATGGCCACCTCACCCCCTTTTATATCCTGTGGGGTGTGGTCCAGTGACTCAGCTTAATCTCTGGCATGCCTTTTCTTCTGTTGCGTGCACTTATCTCTGCGACGCTGCCAAGGATCCAGCCAAGACTCATTTCCCTCATCACTGTCCACTTGTGGCTGCGTGGACGTGCTTGGCCCCGCCCTATCTCTTGCCCTTCGGCGGACACCGAAGTCATTGCCTGAGAGGAGGGTCCTGAAGAGGGAGGCATTGCCAACTCCTCTCCTTCACTCTCGGAATCCTCTCCTGCCGATGACACAGGCTCAGGGAACGGAGCCACAACACCCACTTGTCATCTTCAGGCTGGTGTCTTCGGCTTCGTGCTTGTGTGAGGAAAGCGTGATCGGAGCTGCATGATCGAAATAGAGAAACACCCCCATAACATGAATAAATGTGACAATACCGGACCTCTGGAAACTAGTCCTAGTCAACAGAAGAGTCCCAGCCACGAAGATTAACACCGGACCCAAGATAACACATGACACCACCACCAATCATCCTCATCAGATTCAAACCCAAACCCATCCCATAGACGAAGTACAACCACCATCCAGAAGCCAGACCACGGCGGCCTCACCAGCTGCTGCACCCCCCTCTGATCTTCACACAAAGCAAACTGACACACGCCATGAACACATGGCAAGACCTCAAACTTGGAGCCAAACCAAAGCCCAGGATGTAGCATCACAGCCATCTGCTCAGGACATTACATCAAAAAACTCAGGATATCACAACACTAGAACTCAGGATGTTAACACACAGCCCATTACCCAGGTCGTTAAAATACAAAAGACTAATGGGCACACATCAAGGACCTCACCCACACAGGATGTTACGAAACAGCTAACTAATCTGCAAACACTAACTCCATCAACCAATCAAGATGTAACATCACAGGCAACGAACCCACTCACAGCAACAAACCCCACACCTCCCCACCAGTATTTATAGAGAGACGAAATCTATTCAAATGTTGCTAGTCAGAATACTAGTCAGAAGAAACAAACTCTCTCTTACCTCCTTTTCCTTGTTCAGCAACACAAGCTGGCTGTTGGTCAGAATACAGTACTTTGTCTCCCATATTATAGTTTCTGAATCAGGGGACTGACCACAAGATAGTCTATGAGTTGCAGGTCCTTTCACATCTGTAAAAAAAAGAAAAATAATTAGAACATGTCAGCTACCCACTCAGATGCTAAATATAGATTCAGCAGAGCAAACTTATGCATGTTTATAACCCCTGGGGCATAGTCAAGACTGCATTCGTTTAGTATGACTTGCTTACAATATTTGTAAAAGCAAACCAATAAACAATCCCCCTCCCTATGCAATCCTACTCAAATTATCACAATTTGTTAATCTAACCAGCTTTAGCAATACTATATAGTATCTATGCCAAGAACTAGCCTGACGAGGTGGCTCAGTGGCTAAGACACTGAGCTTGTCGATCAGAAAGATCAGCAGTTCCACGGTTCAAATCCCTAGTGCAGGTCTGCGTGAGCAGGGGGTTGGACTACATGACCTCCAAGGGTCCCTTCCCACTCTGTTTCTGTTACTGTAAACTATGGATTATATGTGAAAATTAACCTAAGGAGATGTACACAAAGCAATTTCCAAACTGGAAAAAAGTTGCTTTTTATTTAGCTCACAATATAAAGGTGTACAAAGGTAGATTACCAGGAAGTCTCTAGCAAATTTTGCGCATGTGATGCAATTTCTTTATACCACCATTAAAAATCAATGACAGTATTGATTTAGTGCAGATATGATCGGAATTCATAATGCCCACTATAAGAATTAAGCATAGTGAACTTCAGGCTAGTCTATTCTTCTGGTCTTCTTTTTATTGAAAAGGAGATACTGATACACTAAATGTTCAGGGAAGGAAAAATGCATGAGCCTTGGAATTGCCATGGTTTACTCATACAGTGTGGGAAAATACAACCTCAATTGAACTGTTGCCTACAATCTAAAATATGCTATTTTATCATAGTCATCCATGTAAGAATGGGGCATATTTTATTTTAAGAAAAGAAATTGAAACAGTAATTTGCTCAACAGAATTCATGGCAGACAATTTTCAATTACAAATGTGTAGGCATTTTACAAAGAACTCAAAACTCTTTGCCCACTGATTATTATTACAGTCAATTAATGAAGTAGATCCTGGCTGGGCCTGATAGAGTGTATCCGCCTACAGTATCTCTATTAAATATTCTAATGACTGAGATGATAAAATCACAGAACTGAAAGACAGTTGAAAAGTCATAGATACAAAATCCATGCTACTGCAGGAAATTGCCACAAGAGCAACAAACTCTCTAATAAAGGTTACCACCTCTTCTAAACAATCTTGGCCATTGTTTGCAATAGCCATCAAACTGCTTCTCCAGTTGACTCTTCTAAAAAATACTGAAACAACAACAAAACTTTGAACATTCCTATAGGATTTTTCAGATAGGGCATAATCTAAAGTGGAGACATTACTCATGCTCTCTATATAAAGAAACCTATACATTATGTATAGGTAGTCTTCAGAATATTGTTGCAGAATTCTAAATCTAAAAGGAATCCATTGTAAGTGACTTTTCCCATTCATAAACTTAAATAATACAGTATACTGACAGAACTCTCTCCAACAGAGCTATTAAAATACTGTTTAGTATGGCATAAGAAAACTCCCAACTATGGGAGACTGAGAAAGTGCTGTAAAAACAATGGTGGATGAATTAGGGATTTGCAAAATATTTATGCATGGAACAGCTAGTTTTAGTGAACCATAGATCGATTGAAATATGTCTTTTGAGGAAGAACTGTCTTGTCTTGGGCAGCAATGGAAGAAAGCCAAGAATATTTGTGACAATAGCAGGATATTTTCTCTAAGGACATGTTTGTGACTTAGAAGCTCAGGCAAAGGATCAAACTAGATTTTGGTATGACATCTAAATCAGTCTAAACTAGAGTTTCCCAAAGTGGTCAGTATCCTCAAGGACTATCCAAGGGGTCAATGCTGTTGTTATTATTTGTAGTATTATTAAAGTAGTATTTATTAAATTATTTTCATATAATAAATGGATGTTGCTGAACAATCTGTAACTTCATGAAGGGCTCAGTGAACCGAAGAGTTTGAGAATACCTGGCCTAAACCAGGGGTTCAACCTCGCAGCATCACGTTGTCGTCACGTGACGTATCACGACTTTTCCCCCTTGGCTAAACCGGGGGTGGGCATGGCCAGTACGTGACGCATCTGGCCCGTGGGCCGCGAGTTTGACACTCCTGGTCTAAACCAATTGAATCATGTGTTCTTTGACCTTCTCAATGGATGTACAGGTAGTCTTCAACTTTCAACCATTCATTTAATGACTACTCAAAATTATAATGGTATTAAAAAAAGAGACTTGTGACCAGTCTTCACACTTAGCTTGTCATAGCATCCCTATAGTCATGCGATCAAAATTCAGGTGCTTTGCAACTGGCATATACTTAGGATGGTTGCAGAACCCTGGGGTCATTTACAATCTTCCTAGCTGGCTTCTAACAAGCAATATCAATGGGGAGAGTTATGGATTCACTAAATAACTGCATGATTCATTTAACAACTGCAGTGATTCACTTAACTACTGGGGCAAAAAAGATCATACAATCGAGCACGACTCACTTAACCATCTTGCTTAGCCACATAAATTTTGGTTCCAATTATGTTCATAAATCGAGGATTATTTGTACCATGTTTTACATTTCGTATCTAAAAATGATCTAATACTATCTCTTGGAGCAATTATAGGACAGAAAAAACAGCAAGGCTTTGGCTCTTTATGCATTTTCATTTGAGGAGCAATACAAGAATCACCAGTCACCCTAACACCCACCAAGCACAAGCTTGGCACTCCACAAGCAATTCCATCAACAGACACATCAACCTACAACCAGCCTATGAACCCCTGAGAATTGAAATCAACCACACAGTCAACCAGAGACAGTCCTGATCCTCAACCAACACATTAAAGCCCTCAAGCAGCACTTCACCTCCCAATGACCCTCACCTGACATGACCCATCAGAAGACCCTCACTTGATGCAACCCACACCTGAAATTATTACTAACATCCCAAAAATAAAAGCATAAAATTAAGATATTATTTAATGAAGCATTTATTATTAGACTTGTTATATGGCATATTGTTTCCCACTTCCCTTGAGTCCTTTTGAATGGAATGACTCATTTATAATTTTTAAAAACCAAGTAGCAAGCAGACAACTAATAGTCACATGATGGGCTTGTTTGAACTGCAAAAGAAATTCAAAACAGGAGGAAATGTATGGTTGTTATTTCTGTATTTATAAATTTATAGAGGACAATCTGTGTTTTCTATATGACTCAGAAGCGCTCTCATTTTCACTGACCTTGACCAAAAGTACTGTACTGTAGTAGCTGTCAGATCCCTAAAAGTGATCCTGCCATTCAAGTGGACGAAGGGGGAGACTTGGATTCGAGTTACTACCATGGCCTATGTCATCAGATATTTTATAACCTATATCTTGGCACCAAAGAGGCCTGAGGTTCCCTTTATCTGCAGGAATTTATATGATAGCCATGTGGGTTGTCTCACTTTAAAGGATAGTGATGGGAATGCATGTTTGTTTGGGTTCTCAAAGGAAATAGTAAAGAAAACATCTTCACACTTGTGGATTGGCTAAAATCTACATTCTGACTTAAAGGGAGGGATCTCTACCACTTTAATCCTACTGCTTTGCCTAAGGGCATTCAGATTGTGCTTTAGCTGGATGGTTTTCACTTCTGCTTAATAAAAGAATCCTTTTGAACAACCACGTTTCAAGAGTTCGTACTTTCTTAAGTTGGAAGGAGAGGCGATCCTTACAGAAAGCACAATCTGCAAAACAGTCAACCCAGAGAAGCAATCTTCGCTCTACTGAGGGGACCTTGCAAATCATGTCTGAATGAAGCAGAGAGCTGGGAGAAACCGATTGCTGGGGAGAGACAGCAACCACCACCCAGTCGGATGCCTATTTCGTGCACCCCATCGGAGAGAATGAGGTAACCCTGGAGAATCCTGAAAAGCCCCGCTGGTCAATTGGCATCGGGAAGAAAGATGGCTGGGATGAGAGAACCAGGGGAGTCACCCTCAACCGTGGCAACCAAAAACCGGGGTGGAAACTGGAACTAGAAGTCCTTGCTGACCAAGGGGGACTGACAGAAGCACCACTGAGGGAGGACTATCTGAAGAGGCATATAACCCAATTGGTGATGGAAACTTTGGAAAATCTCAACATCCGAAGGGAGCCAGGACAACAACCAAAAACAACAACCAAAGGGCGCGGAAGGAGGCTCCCTTCTGGAGTCGGCCTATCGAGCAGAGGGCACAGCAGCAGTGGGAGAAGACCCAGCAAACCCTCCCCTCCAGGCAGCACGCACACTGGCGCCCATTCCCAACCAGCCCCAGGTCCTGCAACTGGAAAGAGAAACTCTCCCCCCTTGGGGTGAAGTTTGATGGGAATCCACAACAATTAGGATTCTTTGTGGCACATGTGCTAACCTACATGCAAGAGTATGGGTGTGATTTCCAAACCCAAGGATCCTGACTGCAAGTTATGACCCTAGCCCTAGAGAGTGCTGCAGCCAGATGGATGGTGACCCTACATAACACCAAAGCACCAGAACTGCAGAATTTCGACCGTTTCATGATGGCCCTGTGACGTCGGTTCGAGGACCCACTGGCAGATCGCAAAGCACGTGACCGCATTAAGGTGGTGAAGCAGGGGCGATGGCCAGTAGCAGAGTATACTGAAGAATTCCCAGACCTCACATGTCATGTGCACTGGCCAGAAGATATTTTAGTGAGCTGTTTCAAGGACGGGCTGAGTGATGATCTATACAATGCCTGCGTGGCCCGAGGGGCACCGAATCACCTACATGAATGGTATGTCACCGCCGAAGAAGCTGAGATTGACATGGCCAGAAACCAGCATCGAGCGGGACGAGCATGGAAGAAATCCCCCCCCCAATGGAAGCAAGAGCCCATCAAACCACAAACCGCATTCTCCCCGAGATCTTCAGCCTGTTTTAAGTGTGGAAAAGAGGGACACCGAGCTACTAAGTGTCGCTCGCAAACACCTGGCCGGAACCACCCACCGGGGGAGAACCCAGCAAAACCGGGTCAGCGTGGGAAGGAGACTGCCCTGAGGAGCAGGCAGATCACAGAGATTCCATCCCCTCCCGCCTTTGGGGAGGAAACCCTGGCATCTGAACAGGAGGAATCACACTCATTTGGAAGCGATCCAGATGATGAGCCACTGGTAAGCAAACCAATTAAACCGCTTACCCTCCCCTTAAGACTATTTATCCCAAACCAGGACAGGGAGATAAGTATCTCCACTCTAGTGGATTCAGGGTGCACCCGTTGTTTGATCAGCCCAACCTAGTAGGGAAGTTAGGGATTAACGTAAGAAAGCTGAAAAACCCTATTGCTTTCTGCCAACTAGATGGGTCAATAGCAGGAGGGGAGCCAGCTTCTTTTGCCACTGAGCCTCCACGTATAGGCATCGGAAGCCACAAGGAGAGGCTTACATTTATAGTGGCACCTGGCTTGGAATGGCCGTTGGTTCTGGGCCTTGCATGGCTGAAAAAATGGAACCCAAAAATCAACTGGAAACGAGGCATCATAAATTTCCAGAGGAATGTGACTTTTGCCGAGTATCCACATAAAGGAACTGAGGGGGCAGAGAATTGAGAAACAGCCATGCCTGGTCACGCCACACCAACTGAGGGCATACCATAGAATACAAGGATTTAGCTGAGGTTTTTAGCGAAAAAGCCTCAGATGAGTTCTCCCCCCCCCCCCACGCCACTGACTGTGCAATAGAAATCTTACCCGGTGCGAAACTCCCTAAACCCAAGATGTACAGCATGTCACTGAGGGAGTTGGAAGAGCTGAGAACATTTATTGAGAAAAACCTAGCAAGGGGTTTCATCGAGCCAGCTCGACCAAAAATTGCAGCTCCAGTGCTATTTAGAGAGAAAAAAGATGGCTCATAACGTCTCTGTGTTGATTTTAGAAACCTCAATACTATCAGTGTGCAGAACATGTATCCTCTCCCCCTTATGAAAGATATGCTAGCACACCTCGCTAAAGGGAAAAATTTTTCAAAGCTGGACTTAAGGGAGGCTTACTACCGTGTCAGAATTAAGGAAGGGGATGAGTGGAAAACGGCATTTAATACCCCCCTCAGCTGCTACCAATTCAAGGTACTCCCCTTTGGGTTGCAAGGAGCTCCTGCAGTGTTTATGCAGTTAATAAATGAAGTGCTGCATCAGCATTTATATAAGGGGGCCCTGGTCTACTTGGACGACATTTTAATCTATACCGAGACCAAAGCGGAACATGTAAAACTAGTCAGGACAGTTTTAAACAAACTCCGCTCTACCAAACTTTACACCAAACTTTCCAAATGTGAATTCCACCAGGAGAAGATTGACTATTTGGGATACCGCATTTCACATCAGGGAGTTGAGATGGATCCTCTAAAAGTGCAGGCTGTACTTGATTGGGACCCTCCACGCACACATAAACAGTTACAGAGCTTCCTAGGGTTTGCCAACTTTTACCACCAGTTTATCCCTGCTTTCACTCAGATTGCCCTCCTCATCACCAAGCTCTTAAAAACGAAGGGAGAGGACAATCCTAAACCAAAGTAGCCATTGAACTGGACTATGGAATGCCAGGCAGTATTTGAAAAACTTAAACGACTGTTCTCAGCAGAACCAATTCTAAAACACCCAGACACAGAGAAACCATTTGTCATACAAACAGATGCCAGCAATGTGGCAACAGGAGCGGTCCTGCTTCAGAAGAATGAGCAAGACCAACTACAACCCTGTGCTTACACATCCAAAAAGTTGAATGAGACTGAGCAAAGATGGGCCATTTGGGAGAAAGAGGTTTATGCAGTTCATTGGGCATTGTTAACCTGGAGGCACTTCCTAGAAGGTAGTAAGACTCCTTTTGAAGTCTGGACTGATCATAAAAATCTAGGAGCCCTAAAGACCCCAAGGAAATTCTCCCCAAAACAAGTACGATGGGCTCAGTACTTTAAACAGTTTGATTTTACTCTAAAATATCTCCCGGAGGAGAAAAACTTTCTGGCAGATGCGCTATCCAGAAAACCGCAATACCATAGTGCAAAGTCAGACATAATCAAACCCATAGTACAAAACAATCAACTAGCTGCTAAAGTAGTCACCAGATCCCAGGCAATACAAGAGACATTGATGGGCAATGACACTACCCAAAATTTTAAACAAGCATTGGCCACTGATGAATGGTTTTTGAACAACAAATCCAGTTGTCTGATGAAAGAAGGCTTGGCTTGGGTGGGGGGGGGGGAGTTGTATGTTTTTGCCAGCCAAAGACTATGCTTAATGGTAAGGTGCCATGACTCCAAATTAGCTGGACATTTTGGGTTTGTGAAAACTTTACACATGATTAAAAGACAATTTTGGTGGCCATCACTAAAAAAGGACATAGAAAGCTATGTAGCTAGCTGCCCCATTTGTGCAGCAGCAAAAAGATGCCAGGGGAAATCCCCAGATCTATTGCAGAAGGTAGCTGAACCTTCAGCGCCTTGGAGAGAGATTGCTATGGATTTCATCATGGAATTGCCAAACAGTGAGGAAAATACTGTTATTTGGATCATGACAGACCTATTTTCAAAACAGGCACATTTTATACCCGGCCAAAAGATCCCAACTGCTAAAAGTTTAGCCAAATTATTCCTAATACACATTTATCGACTTCATGGGGCTCCACAAAGGATCATCTCTGACAGAGGAGCTCAATTCACCTCCAGCTTTTGGAGGGCATATTTGGGCTTACTTGGTACTGGCCAGGGGTTGAGCACATCCTTTCATCCTTGTACTAATGGTAATTCTGAAATGTTGAACTCGGGGCTAGAACAATATTTAAGATGTTTCATTAATTTTCAACAGGATAACTGGACCAAACTTTTGCCTTTTGCTGAAGTTGCGTTTAATAATGCTGTCCATTCAAGCACTGGTTTTACTCCTTTTAGAGTAGCGACAGGCCAGGATTTCAGTCCCATGCCTGAACTACCCACTGAAGAACCCACCATCCCCTCACTTAAGGAGTGGGTGGATAATTTGCAAAACACTTGGCCAGTCGTTAGACTAGCTTTAAACGAAGCTAGAGAAGCTTTTAAGATTCAAGCTGACAAGAAAAGGATGGAACCCAAACCTTTTCATGTTGGAGACAGAGAATACTTATCTACAAAATTCCTGAAATCATTACAACCATCGAAAAAACTAGGGCCAAAGTTCATTGGACCTTTCCCCATCACTAGAATCATCAATCCAGTAGCAGTTGAACTATTCCTTCCAAAAACGGTTGCATCACTTGTAAATCAAATTTCACCACTAGGGGGTGGTGAATCCATGGTAAGAGGGAAAGGCAGAAAGGAAAAGTTCAAACACCAATCAACATCATCATCATCATCATAATCATTAATGGAGCTCCGTTAACTTTAGAAAATGCATAAGGAGTCAAACCTTGCTGGTCTTTCCTTCCTATAATACTATCATTCTCCAAATGGTCACAATATTTCCCACTGAAGCATATTTACTTCATCTTGCATTAAATTCTTTCATTGGTTTTTCATCACTTTCAAAGTGATGATCACTATCTTTTTTAACATTCTCATTGTTTATAGCTCTTGACATCCTATCATTTTTTGTCCTATTTCATCTCTATGATCACACCAAGACTGTCTCTGTCATAAAGACAAGTTTTAAAAACACTTGTTATACTTGCCTGGAAGCCCTTAAACTTCTTATTCACAGGCTTGTTATTTTTATCATTGAAATAATTTTGCTTATCTTATTGCTATCTTTCACCATTCTTTTGTTTATTCCTATATATAAAGATTGTAAATTTTATTTATGCTGACTATAAACTTCTCTGAATGAATTTTTGGCTGAAGAAATAATGTTCTATTGATCTTCATTTCCATATTTTAAACAAGACCTTCCATGGGATGGAGTTTATTCCCTAGATGTCCGTAGCAGCTTTAATTATATCATTCTTCCTGAAACTGCTTTAAACTAGAGGGCTCAGGCAGGTAGTCCACTGACTACCTATAATCATCTTTATGTGTCAATGAACCAGAGAAACTTGTAGTATTAAAATGCAAGAATGAGAACACTGTAATAATGGAAAGTACACATTTTCAATAATGAAAAATATAAACCCCTGCAAATTTGACATAAATAATATAGGCAAAAAGAAATGTATTTTCTTTTATGTTTTTCATTGAAAAACTGTGAGCTTCAATTCAAGGGCCATAGGGCCACTTTCTTATACCACAAAAGCAATTTGTGACATTTGAGACAAATTCTCCTTCCATCTCCAAATCTCAGTTAAGGGTAGATTACCTCAATCACACAGTTCTGAGATTCTCCAAGACCTAAAAACTTGATTGGGAGGGAGAGGGGAATTGTTTAAGAATTTGTGGATCTCTAATATATTCTTAAGCATGGGAAAACACAAGTCTAATAAATGTCTAATTTAGGATTGAATATCGAAGCTTGTTCTGTATTTGCTACTCTGGTAGCCTTGGAAACCAGCAGTAACAAAAAGCCCATGATGAACATTCAACAGTGGAAGATAGAACTTGTTTTGATGTTGTGTTTCCAAAATGCTTTTATTTTCAGCAGCCAGTTATAGGCACCATATATAATATCACATCCTAGTGAGGGCATCCCCCCCCCCAATAATAGCACTTAGATTTATAGATGACTCCACAGTGCTTTATAATGAATTATTTCCCTGGATAACTGCTCTGTCACTTGTTGAAATAAGGTATAGGTCCTCTGTCAAATAAATAGAGGGTATTGCTTAAAAAAGCTACTTGTCAGTCTCTGTGTCAGCTGTTGCCTTCAGAAGCAAACAGAAATTAAAAACCAAATAAATATTTTCTTGTGTGATTTTTAAGAAATTGGATGGGAGTGGGAGGGAGGAGAGAGAGAGAAAGCGCGCTCTGTAAGTTTTTCTTCTTTCTGAAATTAATCACGTATTCTCAAAATTTTGACTTAATAAATTAAGATTTTACAAATTGTATTTTATGCCTATTGTGGTATTAGAATGTCATGTCGTTCTACAATCCATAATCTGGATATATTTTTTAAAAATATTTATTACAGCTAACAATTTTTCCTTCACAAAATGAGATAAATGATAACAAACAATGGCAATAAATATCATCATATCCAGCAATATTCTTTGTCACCAAAGCATTTATCTTCAATACTATCTAACATAGTGTATCAAAAAGTAATATACAAGCTTTTACACAAGATTAATTGTAACAAAACTCAGCCTCTTATAGGCTAAACAATATCTTGACTATATCAGTTCCCTTTTGCCTCCATTGATAAAAAATTAATAACTGATTTATCACTACATATATAGTTGATGTATTTTGAGCCCTTGCCACTTTCATTCTATTTCAGAGACTGAGACATGAAATACTGTAACTCTCTGTAAGGAACAAGGATATTCATCTCCACTAGATGGCAACAAAATATTCCCAAAGAATATCTAGTTTTTATCCACCCTGCTGCCCCATGGCTCCATATGTTTATAATGTGGATAGGCCAACCCCTGTTAAACCCTTTTGTGAAAAGTAAGAGATTCCAATAGCTTTGAGAACAATGGATCTTCTTTTTACAGGAGATTCATTTCCATAAGGTCACCCTGCTGGAAATATGCCATTTCTCTGTCAGTATAAATTAGCTTCTGAGAAAGCTTCACAGTCAGGCTGAACTATTCAAGCTTATATTTTTATGACAAAATAGTATTAGTAGATTTCATTTGGAAGGATTAGTTGAAACTAAGTTTGGCTCAACTCAATCAAACTCTCATTTATCAAATAGTGTCTTCACGTCAGGTTGCGATAATAAAATCCAAAATTGGATGAACTATCATTCAAGATTCTGAGGAACAATGAGCAATTATCAAGAAAGTTAACTGTTTGATAAAAGTAAAGAACAAGGTGCAAAAAAAAAAGATGTATGCTTTATCTAAGTGTTAAAGATCTATCTATCCTCAATATTACAAGATATACACTTTAAAAGGTTTCAAAATTATAAGCAATTTTAGAGCTTAGAGCCTCTGTGTAAAAACCAAACCCTGCACGTAGCAGGTAGCTGTCAAATCTGCAATTTCACAAAGGAACTCTTGTAGATAGAGATGCTTCTATTATTACCAGATTTACTTGTTCAATGACATGCTAATCATCTGAAGTGTTCTTTGAATGGGGCTTGGCTCTGGTTACATCATGAAAATATTCATGTTGGGATATTACAGCAAGAAAGGACTTTACAGCTTTCCAATGGTATTGGATTACAGTTTCCAAAAACCTCAGCCAGGAAGGCAAACAATGTGAAAAAATTGGAAGTTGTCTATAATTAATCTACTGAATTAAATCTCTAATTGCTGCAACTATTTATAATTTGCATTGCAATCCCAACAGGGTATCTAGATCCTCCCCCAAAATATATACTAGATCAAATCAGGGCATCTAAACCAGAGGTAGTATTCAGCAGGTTCTGACCAGTTCTGGAGAACCAGTAGCAGAAATTTTGAGTAGTTCGGAGAACCGGTAAATACCACCTCTGACTGGCCCTGCCCTCATCTATTCTCTGCCTCCCAAGTCCCAGCTGATCGGGAGGAAATGGAGATTTTACAGTATCCTTCCCCTGCCACGCCCACCAAGCGATGCCACACCCACCAAGCCAGTAGTAAAAAAATTTTTAATTCCACCACTGATCTAAATATCTAAAAAGTATAATGATATGCGGAAGTATATGAGGGCTACTAAACAGTATTAACCACATTTGAGGAAGCTGGAGTTTTAATAAGTAGCAGATATTTTGTTTTCAGACTGCATTGCAGATCAGCATTTGGGAATGAATTAATAGAAATATGGATTAATCACAGGCAAGATCTAGAAAACACATAAATGTTGTCATTTGGAGAGAGGGAAGGAGGGAGGGAGAAATATTAATGGTTTCATGGGGAAAAGGAAAGTTTATTAAAAGGAACATGACAAATTCATTGCCCAGATCCATATAAAACACGGTAAAACAGGATACATTGCCCTATAAAAATATCCAGTAAAACAAGTTATATTCCACATATGGGGCTTTTATTAAACCGGGTTTCAGAATTTAGAAGAAAAAAAACATTACATATAGCTTGAGAGAATATTCTAGGGTGGTTAGGCAGTTCTCAGGTAGAAAAATATTCAGATTCATCCTCCAGGACCTAACAGCATTAGTTGTTAGATTAAATTTATCTTGCAATAATTCATTGTGCAAAACTTGGTGTTTCAGCAGCAGTCAAGCTCAATCATAGCCCATTCAGAGCAAAAACTCTCCAGACCATAAGTCAGCAGTTTATGCTGCAGGGCCCTTCTCTAGATCAGGTCAAGATTATTAGTGGAGGTAGGGTCATTAAACAAAATGCAAATTTTAACCAGTGATCAAAGACTGCCCTGCCTTAGCATATGGACCTAACTGAGCAACCATTTTAAGAGTCGCTTCCAATATCAGAATTCCCTCCAAGCAGAACTGTGCTTGCTACCTTTAGAAACTGAAGTAAATGAAATTTACTGGATCTGACTGGGCATTCTCTCTCCGCTCTAAATACATGGACTAAACTGTTGTAATATTCTAAACCTAGTTATGTGTTTTGTTTGTAAAGGTTATATTACAAAATGAAAGTGTCTACATTCACCATACTCTACCACAATCCTTTTTTAATCCCGTGAATACCCCGTGCGGTATCAATTCTGACCTTATGCAGAACCTAGAGCATGCCAAAGAGGTTCTGCTGCCTGCAAAGACTTCCAAACTCAACTTAGCAACAAACATCTCTCACTCTTGCAAATCCTGAACTCAGAAGACAAATGGCCATTCGCCCGTGCTGTCATGATGAGTTTTTGTAATGGAATATGGGAATGACCTTGGGGAAAGGGGAGAAGACATGCTGCTAGGAAACAATCAGACAAGAGATGCAGGAGCCCCTGTTTTAGGAATCTCTTGGTTTTGAAAGATCAATACAGATAGTCCTCGCTCAAGGACCAGTCATTTTACGTCTGCTTGAAGTCACCAAATGGCTGTTTTCCAGCCCTCATAAATGGTCATACCACCATCCCCAGTAACATAATTGCATATTGGGTGGGTCAGTTTTATAACCAGTCATAGTATTCCACAGTCAAGTGATTGCAATTTTTTTTTTTTTGCAGTTTCTGGCAAAAGCACCGTTCAAATGAACAGGTTCGCTTAATGACCATTGCAAAAAAAAAAAAAAAAAAGTCAAAATGTTACTTCCAGTCATGTGGTTTTACAATCCACTCATTGTGATTTATAATCACAATGGCTTACAAATGTAATTCTGGGTTCAATTATAGATATAAATCGAGGACTACCTATAATGTTTGTCACTATTGTCAGCCCTACTGGGTAAACTTTCATGGAGCCATCCCCAAGCCTGATGACACAACTGGGTTTTGAGGGATCTTCGGAAGGTCAAAAGTGATGAAGCCAGTCCCTCTTCGGGGGAGAGGGTATTTTCATAAGACAGGTGCCACAGCAAAGAAGGCCTGCCACCTAGATCCTGCCAAATGTAGCTCCCTAGCTGGTAGGACTCATAGCATGCCTTCTCTGCTGATGGGAATGGCAGATGTAATCAGGAAGAAGCAGGTCAAAACCTTGAATTGAACCTGGAAACAAACTGGTAACCAATGAAGCTTGCAGAACAGATAGTCATGTGTCTTTCTACTAGAAAGACACATAACTATCCATACTACTGCATTTTGCAGTTGAAGTTTCTGAATACCATGAGTAGAGCCCCCCCAACTCAATCTAGAAACAGGCATAAAAATTACTTTATAGAGAACTGGTGCTCAATATGAAGTTGTACAAAGGGTCTCCTAGCTGTGATTGCTATCTGCTCTCTGAGCAGGAAATGTGAATCTTGGAAGACCCCCCCAAGTTGCACATCGGTCTACTTGGGGCAGTGAAATCCCACACAGCACCACTGATAGCATAGTCCTAGAATTGACAGTGACCCAAATCCAGAGCAATTCAACCTTATCGATGTTCAGTTGAAGTCTATTGCTCCATATCCAAACCCTCACAGCCTCCAGACACCAGCATAAGACTTCCACAGCATCACTTAATTTGCCAGGGGCACAGATGTAAAATTGGGTATGATTAGCACACTGATGATACTTCACCCCAAGGTGACAGATAAGCTTACCCAGCAGCCTCATGTAAAGTTTGAATAGGAGTGGAGAGAGCACCAACCCATTTGGCACCCTACTCAGTAGAGGCTGAGATCTTTCCTCACCAATTACCACAGACTGGAACTGACCCAAGAGAAAGGAACTCTCTCCAACATCCAACATGGAATAACCAAGGGTGTCATGATCACAAAAAAATCTGAATTGAAGCTAAATCTGTTGTTCAATAATCCACTATACCCCAACCTGTTCCTATTGCATTTACAAAAAAAAATCCAAGCTTCTCTTCTTCTTTTTAGTGCGGTCAAAGAGAATTAGATCCTGAAAATTACATCAGGAATGGAGCTTCAGAGCCACCCATGATATGAACAATTCAGGCCCAGACAGTCTGTTTTACACAGATAAATGAGAATCTGCCATACTAATTTTGGTTTTAATGAGAACCTACAATGGATTCATCCAGCTGTTAATGTTTTCATCTGTGTGGTTCATAACACAGAATGCGCTCATTACTAAACAGCTTCAGTTAATAAATGTCCCTATAGAGCAGCGCTGGCTGGGGGATTCTGGGAGTTGAAGTCCACCCATC
Source organism: Arizona elegans (assembly GCA_022577455.1). Taxonomy (NCBI): domain Eukaryota; kingdom Metazoa; phylum Chordata; class Lepidosauria; order Squamata; family Colubridae; genus Arizona; species Arizona elegans. The sequence goes on along the minus strand of JAKOOJ010000002.1, from coordinate 101,530,576 downwards.
TTCAAGCTTCCAAGGTTGAGAAACACTGCTATAGAGCTTGTATCTGTCTGTATATAGTATTCCTTCAGGTGAAAGAATGGCATAAAATAAAACAAATAAGAACATAATTACTTTATAGAGAAGTAGAGCTTCCAAAATCAATTTAAAAAAATAATAACAATCAAAGATCAGCCCAATTTGGCTAGCATTCCATTTTGATTAAAACATGCTTAAAACCCTATCCTAAGTGGAAAAGAACAACTTTATTTTTCCTCCCAAAACAGAAATATAACTCTAACAAAGAGATGGGTTGATTATGTGATTTCTCAATGTACTTCAAAGTATTTTAAATTTCAACAATTGCCAGTTATTTCATTTCTATTCTTTTCTATAACAGCAGTAGGTACTTTAGGCTATTATTAATACTAGCACCCCACACACCTGAATTCTCACTAAGCTAATCATTATTTCAACTTAAAATGGATTTGGGAAACAATTGGAACAATTAGATAAAGCATCTTAAACTGGCTAGAAACTATAAGGGCTCAATTGTAAATAATTTTAAAAGGATATCATCCTTAGTCATTCTCAGCATGGCTCATACATAACCACACCTCATCTCTAAACGACTGTAAACTGTTAAAATCAGTTTTAATTATATTTTAACAGTTTTCACATTTACTTTTTTAAATGCAGTAATTATATCACCAAACTGATTAACAGTAAGTTTCCAGCCATGAAGTGTTTGTATCTCTCTCTTTCACATACATACACACACAAACACACACACCTTGGAAAGGTGCTTAAATTTTAAGCCCAAATAATTAGATGTTGAGTTCTGTGTCAATAAAAACTGTCTCAGTGATGTTGAAGGACATTTATCAGCTCTGTCTTGGTTTCTTTCCAACTTGTTCAATATAAGGAAGTGGACTGGCTATTTTGAGGAGCTAGGTCTCCGTGCATTGTTTGCTTTAATGATGCCCAATTGTGCTCCCCATTTCAAATACTAATAGATGCTCTTTTCTTCCTTGAAGCTGAATTCAGTTGAAGTGGAGTTAACATTATCTGGCAATCACATCACAGCATGAAAAAGCCCCAGCAAAATACCTGCATATTGAAACTTTTCCAGCAATCACTGACCTTCCCAAAGGAGCCAAGAAAGAGAACAGCCAACAACAGCCTGAAAGGTCCCAAGCCGTTTGGGACCAACTATCAAGAATAAAGGAACCAGCAGTGGAGAAATGCACTGCAATGGTTTGCCATTGCTTTCTTTCTAGGGCTGAAAGAATGTGACTGGCCCAAGGTCACCTTGCAGCTTTCATACCTAATATGGAACCAGAACTCATGGTTTCCTGTACAGTTTCTAACCTGGTAGATTAACCATTGCATCTTTCTCCCCTCTATTATTTTGAATAACATTTAAAGGGATTCAAACTACTGGTATATATTATTCACCAGATTTCCAGGGCATCTTTCAATAACATTTCAATAAAAGAAATTAAAGAGAAATAAAAATAAAGAAAACCCCACACTTGTGATCTATTTTCCTCTCTCATTTAATTGATAAATCTTAATTTTGTATTATTGTGGTCCACATTGTAGTCCAATTATTGTAACTAAGTATACCATTTTTTGTATCACTGCTCTATTCAGAAAATTATTTCTAACAATATTTACAATGAAAGAATCTTCTGTTTTGCCACACTTTCATACAGATTTTCAAATTCATCTTAAGTGTCTAGTTTTGATGGTTATTGTTTTGTGTCAAGTAATTGCAGAGTTACCCAATACAAAAGCATACTAGACTGTGATTAAGAGGTTTTAAATGCCCACGTCAGCATATCTCGCTCATAATAAGAGGTTTTGATTGTAGAAGATCAAACCAGCCAAACCAGCCATAGGCTCAATGATTTCCAGATGTTTACAGACATTTACTGCAATAATCAGAAAATTTTAGACAAGTTTTTTAAGGTTAAAAAACATACAGTATGTTATAGCTGAATCAATAACTTCTATCAAATTAGATTGTGTATTGAGAATCTGAATGAATGAGTGAAAAGAGAATCTTTCTTCTTGTGATAATAATTTTCTTAGTGGAAATTCACCAGAAATCCAGAGTATGATAGTAGGATACTAAGTAATCTAAATCTCCCTCCATCAAAAACTTTAAATCTTCTTTTACTTTACTTTTTAGCATCCATCAGTTACCTGACAGGTGACAAAGCTACAGGCATCAGATGGTAAGAAGAATCAGTTCACTGACTGCGGTACAATTTAAAGTTGCTTTTTTTCCTACACAATATCGTAATTAGCATAATTTCCTTTTAAATGAACACAGTGATGTCATTTCCTGCCTTTGTGTGAAAATAGTGAGAGGAATGCATAGAAAGAATTTGAAACTGAGAAAGTTAAAAGTAGGAAAAGTAATTCTAGGAAAAAATAGGAAAACTCACTCTAATCTGCTATACTATAAGCACCTTTATACACTGCCAGGTAGACATCCTGTGACAGGAATTTAATTGATTTTGAGTGGATGAGTTTAGTCTTTTCTGTGCATCATCAAAGCAAGAAGAATAGAATATTAATTGGGCCTGAAGACTAACACAATTGTAGTTTGGGAAATATTAATACCAGTATCTCTTAGATAATATATTATGCAATGTTTTATCTATTCATTAAAACAATTACTTCCCATTAAAAAGAACCTTAAATTGATTAATTCTAATTTTAGCTTACCTAACTTGACTGACAATTAAGAAATATAATTTCACTTATTTAATAACTGTTATTCTAATGGGCCAACATGGCTAGAAACACTGAACAATTACTCAGAAACTAACAGTGTTAAAGACAATAAAACGTTTAAACAATTCATCTGAGAATATAACATCAGTTTCTTCAGGTAATCAAAACAAAAAAATTAAATGCAATAGAGAAAAGACAAGTTAATTTTTCCAAAGAAAACACTTCAAATCATAATCTCTATGAAGGAAGCAATCTGGCTCAGAAACAGAACTAAAAAAACAATTATACCTTCAGCCAAATCCATATGTTTGTCCTTCATTTCATCTGTCACCGCTAAATCCTGTTCTTCTCTCCGGTTCAAAACCTTAGAAAGGCTGCCAGAGATTGTAGAGAAGAAACCACGAATAAAGTAACTGTCCTGCTCACTACCTTCTGGTTGCAGAAGAGGTTTTGGATTTCTGTCTCTCCACTGTGGAGCAGGTTCAGAGATAGACCTGCAGAAGGGAACCCGAAATGTCCTTGCTGCTGGCATAGCAACCCTTTCTTCAGGATCTTCTTGACAGCCATCAGCAATTAATGTTTGCGGTCTCAAGGGCTGTTCATCAGCCTTTGATGCATCTGTTCTCTTAGTCATCTTCCAATGAAATCGAGGAGGAGTCTGCCATCGATAAGTTCCAAGAAGCTTTGCTAAATCCAAACCTGCATCTTCATATAACTTTTTACTCTTCACTTGGTGATACCAGTGATAGTCCTTCAAGCTACATCCTATTTTTGTAGTGTTGCCATCCTGCTCTGAAACAGATCTCTGAAAAAGTGCAGGACTAGGGTATTTCTTAAAAACACTCATTTCTCACCAATAGCTACAGGAACCTCAATTTACACATTTTTTTAATAAACATATTGATACTCATTGAGATTCCCACCTGAGCAACTTCTGTTGTGCAGTAGTAGATGTCCTTGAAGACTTGCTACTGAATAAATCTAGTTCAGACTCAAATCTCAATTCTTAGTATCTTCAATTACATAGATGCCGCTGAAAAAGCACAAAATTAGTGTCTATCAAAAAGTAATTATTTTCAGCTGAAACAGCTTGCAAGTGACTTTTCAGTTCCTGGGTTCACTTCTGACAGACTTTCAGGAAGTGACCAAAAAGGGGGTGGGAGTGGGCTGGAAATAGTAACCTTCAACAAAGAAGTGACAAACCAATTACAGTTCTGCTTTCCATTTCTAACTACAGTATAAAAATAGAAGATAAAAAATACCTTTAGCTTTCATATAGTACATCAAGCAGAACTGCCACAAAGATCTTGATAACAAAAATATGTTGCATCAGGATGAAGAATTGACAGTGATATCGGTTGGAAATGTTTCAATTACTGAATAATTCAGTATATATTTTATATTTACCATAAAGTTTTGCAAATCCAGATCAGGAATCAGATCCACAAGAACCTAATAGAGTCATTCTTCCAAAGACGCTTATAAATGCACTGCAGCAAAGAAAAGGAAACAGCAGCTGAAAGGAATAATGCTGCAAAGGAAAATATGCACATAGAAGGAGAAATAAGAGGGGAGGTAAGTGGTGTTTAGTCAATTACTGACCAAAGCAAAGAAGCAGACCATTTGGAGGGAAAATCTTGTGGCAAATGAAACATAAAAAATGTGCATATTTTTAAAGTGAGCAGGATTTTTGTTTTTATAAATCTAATTAGAATCAGTAGACTGGAAAGTAATATCCTATCTAGTTAAAGTAAAAGAAAAATTGCCACCTTCAGAATTTGGGGAACAGCTGACTATATTAAATTTGCTAAAGAAAGCTTATCTTCTAACAGACACAAGCCAAGTTTCAGTTCAGATTATAACAATATGGTCACTAAGCCTAGAAAATATGGGATTTACAGTGGGAACATTTTAAGGCTCTTGGCAGACATAATCAATGTTTTCATTATTCAAAACAATTATCTACTTTGGAAAACCAATAAAAACAGACCATTTCACCACATATTCTTGAGCTACTCCTTTTATCAGCTGCCTACTGATGCTCCACAAAGCCATTTTTGAGCTCAGAGAACTGTTTTTCAAGCAAAAATGCGCTTTATGACTTGTCAGATTTCTGATGCCCTACTTTTTCACAAAAACCACTCACATTAAAAAGGTGTGAAGAAAAATCATGGCATTTATTCATTTATATTTAGATAAGGTACAGTATATGGGTATCAAGGTAATTCTATGAGGGAAATAGAGGATCAAAACACAACTAAAAATCAGCATCCAGAAAAACAGTAATATAATGAAGGGTTAAATGAAGGGTTAAAAAAAAGCCATTCCATTTTGAATTGCTAAAACAATAACTAAACTAACGAATCAACAGAGCTTGCTTAATCTCACAGCCAAATCAAGATAAACTTTACCCATCCACATTTTCAGGTCTGAGGGGCTAAAGCAAGAAGGGGCTGTGAAACACCAACTTCTTGGTTGAGATCAGGTTAGTTAAGCCCCTTTTTGATGATGTTTTGGAAGCTTTTAAAGACAGGCTTATTCCAGAGTATCATCTCCTGATTTTAATACGCCCATCTTCATTTTCAATTTTTATTTTTTGTAGTTTCCAGCTTCAGTGGTGTTGTTTTACTGTTTATATAGCTGATATGGACCCTATGAACACTATGGATGTAAACAAAAACCAATATTGCTGATTTTACCTATATTTCTTCAGACTCCCAGGAGGCCTAGTCACATAAAAATATGGCCTAAAACCTGAAGGCTATCTTTTGTCTATCATTTTACTTTTTGGAAAGAACCATGCCAAACTGCTTACTGAAATAAAAACAGGGAATGGAAAAAGCAGAAATGGAAAAAAAATATTACTATGGGACTTTTGTCATTTCTTATAAACATATAAATGTTTGGCAACAAATGCAGATGTCAATTAGGGAAGAGATGCATTACATAAACACCACTGGGGGAAAGTCCATCAAAGGAGAACAGAAAAATAGCATTGTCTGTGTTGTTTTTGAACTCAGAATCTGGCTACTATGTATTCTGAAAATGATTCATTGGTGTCTCATTGTGTCTCATTCTTTGTGGTTTAATCTAGACTACTTAGTAGCTAAAAGGAAACTTCATGAAAAATGCCAAATTCACTTTATAAATCAAACTTGGCATGGAATTCTTTGACATTCATTACACTGCCATTAATACTAATAAGCTTCTTTTAAAATAAATAACTTATTAAAATCAATGATGTATCATAGTGATTGATGCAATTGTTTTAGAAACAGTAAATATGTTCACTCTACACTTGATCTCAGCCCAAAGGCTGAGAAATAGTACTTTGTACTGATTAATGATCATTATAAAAATGAGGATGAAGTAAGGATGCTCTCCACTTATTCATGTCAACACATTTTCAAACATGGAGCTGCTTCCATTATCAATTGCAGTTTTTGACATTATTTTTTTAGGTTTGAAGTCTGCCTTTTCTCCAGAAGCTTAAAATGGCCCACATGTTATCATCATTTTGTACTAATAAGCCTAGGTTAGGATATGAGAGAGTAAGTCTCCATGATTAAGGGTAAATTTGGCTGTCAATAGTTATGAAAGTGCCTCTGTTTAATCAGTCTTCCAGACTAAAAGGTCATATTAGATTCTATAGAGTCTGCAGCAAAGAGGAAATCCATGTCTTCATTAAAGAGAGTAAGATTTGCAAGATATGAAATCTGATTAATGTAGTTATAATACCATTCCCACACACTCAAAAAATTATCTTACGATGCTCCATTAAGTCATACTGACTACTGATGATTCCATGGCTAAAAAGCTATACAAGCCATCCCGATCTGTTGACCTCACAGGTAAACAGGACAAGAATCACAACCAGATGAGTTAATTCTACTTTATTGTAACTACATTGCTATATAGACAGAATCTTGCAAATCTGAAAATACATTTCTAGCTCCGTCTCCTTTATAGTCCAAGTAACTAGAAAAGATCCCTTCTGAACCTCTTGCTCTGTTCACTATCCAGCTGTGGACTTTACTGTCTACTTTAACCAGGGTTTGCTGCTTTTGGTAGCAAACCACATTTTACTCTTAAACCTAAAAATTGATTTTCGGTCTACATAAATCACTACATAAAGCTTCTTTTGAAAGTAGGCAACTCTTGCATTTCTACAATCACAAGTGACTGATCATACCTGATATTGAGGCCTAGACACCTTATTCTACTTCTTGAAGAGCTAGCTTGGGAGGAGTCATGTCTGAACAGGGAATAATAAATGTACTCAGTAGATAATCTCCCCTGAGCACATATAAATGTGGTATAGTCAGAAATTCTGGAAATATTAGACTTCACAAGCATTCTTTTCCCTGAATGTTCTTTAATCACTTTTGACCATGGATAGAACAGTTTTCACCATTAGTTTTTAAAATATCAGAGGTTCCTTCAAAACTGGGAACAAGCATATTTATTGTCATGAGATCTGCCTCTTATGTCATCAGTTGTCAGAAGGATTGACTATCTGTTGGATGAATCACTGGTACATATCCTTATATGGCACTAACAATGGAAAGAAATACTTTCTGCCAATTGTCAGAAGAAAGAACTAAGTAATACTTTTCATTCAAAAACATGGTGAATATGGATTCCAAGGTTAAGCAAACATAATGAAATTTAGTAAAAGGAAACAAGTGATTAATCAGGATATGGTCTCCTTGGAAGAGTCTGGAAATACTAACAGAGAGCTAATGGAATCATTTATTGATTTAGAAAGCAGCTCTTTCATCCATGTTTTTAGAGCAGATATCAAAAGGTATATTGAGATTGAGACCATCATGTAACACAGGGGGACAGAACTTTTTTTTCACAAGTGATTATATTGTCAGCACAGCAGTTGAAATAACAGTGTCAAGGGAGATAAAAATCCAAGGGTCATCCATCCTCTTTCAATGTGTCTTTTTCAACCTAAGCAAAAGTTGAAGGCCAGAGTAATTTTGTTTCTTGATGCTATAAGCACTTATTTTCTGTTTTGACCATGTACCAGATCTCAAAGCCTACAGGCTGTTTATTACAGGGCTCAGAAGACTGTCACAGGCATGCATATCCAAATATTGTAGCCTCATCTTGGTTTTTGTTGTTGTTTCAATTCCATTTAAAAATTCAAGTTAGGTAAACCATACATATATTCACATACAGCTGCAATCTGCCTCAAGCTGACTGCAGTAATAAGTGTTCAAATTGTGGAGCATTCATATCTGAGACATTTGAGAGCTGCTAAATGTTAATGAAAAATGATTAAGCAGAAAAAGAGAGGATGCAAGGCAGGGATCTCTTTCACTCCTTAAATTACAGTGCAGTACTTATTTTGCTGATTCTTATCATGCCTTTATCTAGTTCCAGGATGACTTACATGGGACCTCTTTCAGTTTATCCTCACAGTAACTTCCCTCTGAAGTAAGTTGGGCTTGTAATAAATAAACTGTAATAAGTAAAACTTAATCTATGTACCCTAAAGGAAGGTAAAATTGTTTCCCCCAAGTAATTACCCAGTGAGAGCTGCAGGTATCCATGTTGAAACATGTAGATTTTTCAAGCTTAGTCATGGCTTGGGAGGAGTGACTTGCACCATTAATTTTAATTACTTTCAAAATGTCTTAACAGAACTCTCCCTTTCAATCTACATGTTTCTTCCTTGTTTCTGTTTCTACTGGTAAAAACAAATGTGTGTGGAGAATCAAAGGAGGTTGTTGTGTTTTGTTCACTGCTCTCTTTTGGAGGAATTGTAATTCTTCAATTTATAGTTATCTTCCTTTTAGATAAATATAATATCTAAGAAAGACAACCACTGTATTAGCATATTTAACTGGAATCAAAAAAGTGAAACAATTTAGGTTCTTTGATATCAGGAAGAAAAAATAGTGATGATTTAAGAATGATCTAGACTTCTACCATCTGGCTCATTAAAATACTCAACTGTTTTGTAGTGTTTGTCTTCCTGCAAATCAGTGTAGCTTCCTGATTTGTGCAGAAATGTTGAATTACATCTGTGGCTGCATACAAATTGATCCAATCTGTGAACATGGTTTCTTAGCAATAAATGCCAAAAGTACTCATAATTATTTGTTCTTTGTATATCATTCATCTGAGATTTCCTCATGTTGTATCTCTCTTGCAAGTTTTGACATTCTTACTCAAGAAACCTTTAATATGGGAGAGAAGGATATTCTAACTTAGCTGCATTGTGATAAAACAGTGATGGCAACAAGTCAGATGTGACCTTCCATTCTAATCCAAGAAGAAATAAATTTCTTTAATGTCAATATCATCTAGTAAAACCAATGCATCTACAGATAAGGGAAAGAATAACATTTACACTAATAGAATAATATTTATATGAATATCTTATTTTTTAAATTTATCTTTGCATGCACTTTTATTTGAATAAGTAGCAACCTGAGATTTAGAAAATAGATTGGGAACTGGCATAGTATACAAACTCATTTCTTAAGTTTTTACATTTTTATGTTTAGATTTGTATCTTTCAAAGACATGCCAGATAATTTGAAATAAATTAATTAAAACATTAAATTACATTGTAGCATCCTACACAATCTACTAGTGGGAATGAAGCCCAAATTTCAGAGGCAGCAGTACCAGAACCAAAAGCTGAAGAGCAACTATAACATTCTTTATATCTTAAATGCACAGGAAATACCAACAAGGACCTGTAAATGTGGCAGAAAACTGAGAGACTGAGATGCAAAGGAAGAAGCTAATTTCTCTTTTTGGCAATCATATTATATTCATTTGTTAAAATCAAGTTCACAGAAAACTGAAGAAGCGTTATCATCATAGGTGAAATTATTCTCCAAAAACATTTGAAGAGATAGTTGCTTTTGGTCATTTAGATACAAGCAGAATAAATAGATGAACTTTTTGCTAAACAACTAACAACAATGTAGGAAATATACCAAAGTAGTAATGAGAGACTTTAACTACCATGATATCAATGGGAGACAAACTCTGCAGCGAGTGGGAGATCAAACAGATTCCTAACCAACCTAGCTGACAACTTTCTCATACAAAAAGTAGAGGAGGGAACTAGAAAAAAAGCTACATTAGACCTAAATCTTACTAATAGAGAAGAAGTGGGAGGGAGATGAAATTGCCGGAACTTTGGGCAACAGTGACCCAGTCATATTGGAATTCAATATAATACAAACACAAGCAATAGAACATAATACAGCCAGTGTCTCAAAGAGCTGATTTTAACAAACTCAGAGAGAGCCCAAGAAAAATTCCATGGATGAAAATCCTAAAGGGGAAAACAACTCAATAAGTCTGGGAAACTCTGAAAAATATGATAATAAAAGCCGAGTCTAGCACAATGCCACTGAAAAAGAAAAACAAGAAATCCAAGAAGAAACCAACATGGTTGCACAAATATCTCTCTGATAAACTGAAAGACAAAAAGGACAAGTACAAAAAAATGGAAAGAGGGACACATAACTAAGGCAGAATACAAGCATATAGTCCAAATCTGCAAAAATGAAGTCAGGAAAGCTAAGGCTCAGAATGAACAAAGACTTGCAACAAAAGTTAAAGATAATTTTTTAAAAAGTTTCTTTCAACATATAAATAACAAGGAAACATAAAACATATAAAAAAGACAAGGAAAAACAGTAGGTCTACTTCTCTAACACAGAAGATGGCAAGGAAGTAACTGGCAGTAGAGCGAAAGCAGAGCTTTGCATCAGTCTTCATGCAAAAAGAAACTATAGCCCAACCTACCTATAGCCCAAATCTAAATAGATAGACTAGAAATAAAAATTAAAATAAGCAAGAGAACACCTAGGTTAGGAAATCACCGAGACCTGATGGTTTACATCCCAGAGTTCTGAAGGAGCTGGCAGATGTTATCTCAGAACCATTGTACCATATCTTTCAAAAATCTTGGAACACCAGGGAATTACCTGAGGATTGGAAAAGAGTGATGTGCTTCCCATCTTCAAAAAGGATGAGCATTTTTCAAGAATGCTCTGAAAGGGTGAAGATATGTTTATATTCATTCAGGAGAAAATACTCTTACTTCAAAATTTGGTGCAGGTTGTCTTTGACTTATGATCATTCATTTAATGACTGTTCAAAGTTATGAAGGTGCTGAAAAAAGTTGACTTATGACCAGTCCTCACCCTTATCACCAGGGGTGAAATGCTTCCGGTTCGGACCAGATGGCCCGATCCAATAGCGATGGCGGCGGGCGGTAGCAAAAATCCCTGTGCGCCCCCCTCCAATGCCCAACTGAGCTGGGCAATTATCAGAGGCTTTTTTTTTTATTTTTAAAAGCATTTTTCCTACAACCTCTTCAGCTGAAAAAATGCTTTTAAAAGTTTTTTAAAAAAGCCTATGATGATCACGCAGCTCAGCTGGGACTGTCAGAGGCTTTTAAAAGCATTTATTTTACAACCTCTTCGGCAGAAAAAATGGTTTTAAAAGTAAAAAAAAAAGTTGGCCACACCCACCCAGTCACATTACCCCCCACCAAGCCATGCCCACAGAACCAGTAGTAACAAATTTTACATTTCACCACTGCTTATCACTATCACAGTGTCTGCACAGTCACATGATTAAAATTCAGGCTTTTGGCCATCAGCATGTATTTACAATGGTTGCAGCATCCTGGGGTCACATGATCAACATTTGTGACCTTCCCAGTGGGCTTCCAAAATCAAAATCAATGGAGGATTTGCTTAATATCCATGACAAAAAAAGGTTGTAAACTTGAGTGTGAGTTGTTTCACTTAGTGATAGTAATTTTGGTCCCGACTGTGGTTATAAGTCAAGAACTCCCTATATTATTTTGAATATTCACTGATATCACTAGTCCAATGTTACTGGTCTTACATCATTTTATTATTTACTGCATTAGCTACTAGTGACAATGAAAAGAGCAGAATTTAGAGACAGCAACAGTAAGTGATGGAAAAAGCTGAAGTGCAAATAAAGTCTGAAAATCCCTTTAATTTATACCCCAATGGAAACATTTTTGTATCTCAAGCGCTAAAACAAATAAACAGTTATCACAGCCCTTGAATGTTTTTCTAGGAAGTGGGAGAGTTCTTCAGGACAATGTTTTTATTATTTAAAGGAGAATGGGCAGAAGACATATAGCCCACTCATTATTTTTTCCTACTATCGATACTTCTATTCTTTATTTTAAAGATGCAGTCAATTAAAGAAGAAAAATAAAGTAGCTACATAAAATGGTGTTCAATGGGAAGCATTAAAAGCCCTCTGTAATGTTATATGGGAATAAACTTGGAAGACAAGGAGAAGAGCCACAACCACAGAATGGTTGGATAAGCGGTAGCTGAGACTGCAGAAGGTATATGGGCATGACAAATGTCTCAGAACGGATTTTTGAAAGCTTCTTGGACTCTAAAGATGATGGGGAAAATGTACTTTCAGATTTGCAATATTTTGTTAATGTAACCTTAGAATAAAGTAGAATTAGTTCATCTGGACATACTTCCTATCTGGACTACCTCGCAAGGCTGACATCATCTATGCCCGAAATCTACATCAAAATTACAAGTGCATGTATTTACACATGTCTACACTATTTAGCTTAATTTCTGCCTCAGTTTCAATTATATAATAGTTTCAGGCAGTTACCTCCTATTGGGTCCCATCCCAAATGTCTGAACCTTAACTCCCAGAATTCCCCAGCATGACTTTGCTGAAAATTTTAGGAGTTCACATATCAAGAGGTCACACACAAGATTGAGGAAAGCTGTTTTTCAGAGTTATAATCAACACTTAACAGAATTTTCAGTGAGGCTGAAAAGAAAAAAAACTCATTGTCATCTCATGAATTTACATAGCTGACTTAACCTGGCTCAATCCACCACTGCCAGCAGTATATATCCTATATAAGAAATGCAATGCACAATCAAATCATATTATTATTATTTTGCTTTGCTCATATAATATAAACAGATCTCCTTCTTTCTTCTTCCCCATACCTTATACATTTATGACAGCCACATCCTCTAAGACAGCTTGTCAAATTTAAGAGACTTAATTCAAGCAGCCTTCATTTCAGGCATATGCTATTAAAAGACTGGCATAGCAGGCTAACAGGACATTGTACAATTGACATCAAAAACATTGTAAACTGTGTGTAGGAAGAAGGGAGCTGAATTTCCTGTCTATAAGCAACATCTGTAGAGTTATCTCTAGCTATATATAGAAAGGAAGTTACAAACTGCTCCCAACTAATATTTAATTGCCAGATTACAGTTATTTTCTCCCTCTAAGATTATTAAAATGCCCCCAAAAGGAGTGATATTTCATTCATTGAAGCATTAAGTCACATACTGTGGCTAATCCTAAGAGTATAATTAATTATTTGACAGTTCCCAGAAGTCATCATTGTATTCTTGACAAAACCATCAACTCATCAAAATTGCATGGCTGCTGAACAAATAGAGTGATATAGCCTCTGGTTATGCCTGCGACATCATGCATCACTGCTGTCCTAGACATTTAATTGTTAAATATTCCAGACTATTGTGCTAGTGGAAAGTGGAGTCATAGGGCATAAGACCACTGGGAGCACTCCAGCATGAGAAGCTGTAGTTGCCTGGAGTTACCATAAGCTTCAATTTGTTTAGTAACTAACAGCATCTGTAACCAGGACAAAAGGTACAGAAAATAGAACAGAGAGTTCTACTTTAAATTTGCTCTTGGAATTTTGATGGTAAAAGGTGAATTTAGTTAAACCAATTGTCTAGGACAGCAATGAGGCATGATGTTGCAGGCATGGCCAGAGGCTGTTCAACTCTATTCAGTTGTAACTCTTTAAGGGTTCACTAGAAAGTTATCTTTATGGCCCTACAGGAAGTGAAAAAGAGGCAAAATGTATGAAGGAATACATGGCTTCTTTCAAATCTGTCTGGGGCACCAACCCCAGTTGTACCCTGTAGTTTGTTTGTTTGTTTGTTTAAACAAAGGAAAGGAAAGGTATTTGGAAAAAAAGTGACTCCTGGCAGCTGCTGGGAGAATTAAAAACATGGTTGCCAGAATCATGTGAGATCATATGTTGCTGGCACAAAAAGCTGAGTCACTTGACTGAGAGAAGTGATGGCTGCACCATTTGTTCAAGAAAACAGGGAGTCTCTGTATGATTACTAATATGTTCTAACTTGAGAATTTTGCTGTAACCATCAATCAACCTGACACATTTCTTATCCGGCTTCATTTTCATTTCCGAACAGAATACTTATTCTTCTATTGAGTGTTGTAGAAACTCCTTATAATTCTTTGTTAAGGTCCAAATTTGACAGACTGAAGCCAAAATGAGTTAGTCAGAAGTTCCAACTTGGTTACAAGTTCAACTATCCCATCATTAAGATTATTTAAAACATTTGAGAATAGTGTACGTGTATATTCAAAGCAGTGATGGGTTGCCCCTGGTTTGCACCGGTTCTATAGAACTGGTAGTAAAACTGGTGGGAGGCTCCGCCCACTGAACCTGATGTCATCAAAATGCTTTTGCACATGCACAGAAATGTCTGTGCTTGCACAGAAGAGCGCACGTGCGTGCAAGCAAAGCAAGCGTGCGCATGCGGCCCCATTGTGAACTGGTAGTAAAGGTAAGTAGAACCCACCCCTGATTCAAAGGAATCTCATCAATATTAGGCTAAGTTCTTACATTATTATATTATATTATTTATTTAATTATATATTAAAGCATGACAGTTTCTCTTGAAAATTTTAAACTTTTGGAAAATTTTAAATTTGAACTCAGTAAATCTCCCTGTCAATCCTTTTGGTTGAGGTAAGTAAGTAAGTAAGTAAATCAATCAATCAATCAATCCAACACGTTTTTACAATGAAAACGTGTTGGATTGAAAACGTGTTGAAAGCACAATGTTGTTTTATTGTTTCTGTTTTCTATTTCATATCAATGAATGCAACATAAGACACTGGTTTAATTCCTATTGCTACCTGCCAAGTATGTAATTACAAGGTACTGGGTAATGATAATACACCTTTCATTGGCTAGCACAAAAACAAAGAGCTCTAAAAACTGCAGAGTAAAAAATATTAAAATTACTGGCCATATTAATATTTTTGTCTTGTACATAGTCTTGTACCAATACTATAGAAATATTATTGATGTACAAAATCTTTGCATTCTTAAGATTCATAGACACACCCTTTTCTATATTTCCTTCTTTAAAAAAATACTTTCGGCTTTGTGTCTTATTTTACTTTCTAACTGTAATTTTATTTACATTCATCTGGATATTTGTTTTTCTGTTTATATATATTAATGACATTTGAGAATAGTGTACATGGTGCGCATATAGATTAATGTAACAGTTCTAGTTCTACTATTAGATATTTTAGACTATCTGATATTTTAGATACTAGATATTTTATTATATCAGGTCTTATGGCTGTAATAAACTAAACAAACAAAGATTTGTTTAGTTAAGAAAAAACAAACTACAGCATTCACACTTGGAATTCAAAAAGTGATCTAGAGTACAAAACAAAATAAAAATCAAGTCTGACAGTAATTCTAGACTCATTTACAAAGAACCAAAAACAGTGTTTGCATTATATTTGGAGTAAGCCTATAAATCCCAGAAAGTTTATTAAGATTCTTCGTTCAGGAACCAAGATACGCAAATAGGCTCTTTTTACTCTTACTTTTTTTTTTACTTGTCTGTTTGTATATTGTCTAATGGAAAAGTATACTTAAAAAATAGACAACATGTGTTTATATAAATTATATAATATAAAATGCAGTTCCTATACATAAACATTTCTCTTCTCCCGTTTTTTAAAAATTTTGGTTAAAGGAATCCATTCTACATACAGATAGACCTTGACTTATGATCACAATTGAGCCCAAAACTTCTGTTGCTAGGTAAGACAGTTAAGTGAGTTTTGCCTCATTTCATCACCTTTCTTCCCAAGTTGTTAAGTGAATTACTACAATTGTTAAATTAGTAATAGGTTGTTTAGTGAATCTGGCTTCTCTATTGACTTTGTTTGTCAGAAAGTTACAAAACGTGATCACACGACCCCAGGACATATGGGTCAGTTGCCAAGCATCCAAATTTTGATCATATGACAAAGGGGATGTTGTAAAGGTCATAATAAATATGAAGAATGGTCAGAAGTAACTTTTTTCAGTGTTTAAGCGGTCACTAAGCAAATGGTTATAAGTTGTAAATTGAGGACTACCTGTATATGGATTCCTTCCCTCTCCTTAATTTATCTAGAGTCAGCTGTTTAAAATACAACAACTACCAAGACATCTGGAAATGGAGATACCACAAATAGGTACTAGAAATTGAACTAGAACACACTCACTATAACTCACTCTAAGCCAAATTCAAGGGAATGGCTCACACACTAGTTCTCCTAGAAGTCATGTTAGAATATCTTTTTTTAAAAATGCTGGCTTTGGGAGAAAACAAATGTTGTTGCAAATTATAGATCAATAAATAATCATCCAATTGTGAAGACAGAGTTTTTTGGGTTTTTTTAGAAATGCACCAAACACTGACGTCACACATATAGATATTGCTGTGCTATATGATTGTGTGGTGTAACCGTACGAAGCAAGAACAAGGGAAAACATAGTTGGAAGAGGTGCGGGGAAAAACTAAATTGATTCATGTCACTCTCATATTTTGAGTAGAAAGTGAAATGTTAAGGGTCTTCGGCCAAGGACTCATACTGGTAAGGTAGGTACCAGTCAGTATTTGAAACCTGATCACCTGCACTAAAGTTGGGGCTCTAATCATTATCTTATCCGTCTGTTTGTCTGTCTGTGTTTGTGTCTATTCTCAGAATATAAATTAATTTGGGAATAATATTCATTTAGAGAACATTCAACTTTCCTCAAAGGGTGAGATTTAATGACTCTCATCTATTAATATCTGAAGAAACCTCTATCTATATTTTATTTATATTATATGTTATTAAATTGTATATTTTGGTATACACATTCCTAGATTTTTAATGGATTTGGTGCAAATACAGAACTGATATTCCTTAAATGGATAGATAACCAAATTTTCAGCTACAGGCATCAATTCTAATTTGAACCAGTTAATAGAATGTCCTGCTATTTCTAAAGGCATCCATTATTAGCATCAACAGCAGAACAGTAATTGAGGATTAGAAATCAACAAAATACCTTTTGTTTTTCTGTTCCACTGAATTATATAAAAGTCTGTAGATCTCCCTATTTTATCTAATAGCACAATAGCACATGGGCCACTACCAGGCTGTAGCCTATTCGCAACAGGTCTGTATCAGGGGTGAAATCTATTTACCTTCCCTACCAGTTCGGAAGTGCATGCGCAGAGGGTAAAAAACAGGTTACTTCCTGTTAAAACCAGGAAATAACGACAACCGGGCTGGTGGGCGGAGCCTCATGCTGCTGTTGCTACCATTTCTCTGAACCACCCGCCGCCATCACTACTGGTTCGGCCGAACTGGTTTGAACCGGTAGCATTTCACCCCTGGTCTGTATGAGTGGAAAGCTGTGGGGCGCATACATGTGCATACAGCCCTCTTGCACAAGCAGTGGGCATGCACCTGCCCCTCACACAAAACCATCTCAGCATCCCCCCCCCCCCGCACTGGGTTGTCAACCTGGAAAGGTTGGGGAACGTTGGACTAGAAGACTTCCAAGATTCCTTCCAACTGTTATTCTGTTATTCGATGTCAAATAGTGGAGCAAATAAAAGGTTTACGAAGTATATCTTCCTCAT
Source organism: Arizona elegans (assembly GCA_022577455.1). Taxonomy (NCBI): domain Eukaryota; kingdom Metazoa; phylum Chordata; class Lepidosauria; order Squamata; family Colubridae; genus Arizona; species Arizona elegans. Next base: position 101,513,054 of record JAKOOJ010000002.1, on the reverse strand, counting down.
TGTTGTAAAGTACTACAGTGGGTTAAAATCTGCATATTTAGTAATGCAGTGTGCATCAAATGAAGAAGTATCATGGAGAAATTTTATTTCAATTTAAATTCCTAGAACTCTTTTTAATAATAATGTTGGATAGAAATACTGTACATTTAAAATAATAATACTAAAATACTAATACTACATAAATAACCTGTTCTTTCCTTATAAATCCATGATTTAAACTGCTTTAGTTTGAATCAAATATGTATGATACATGGGGCTGGCCTTGAAGATGACAAAGAAATTCCAACAAAATACGATAAGGCAAAGTATGGAATCAATCTGAATGTTATAATACAGTATTGATTGAAAGATGTTCCCTGATCTTCTTCTAGTTTTGTGATGGAGAACCTATGGCATGTGCACACACAGAGCCATCTCTCTGGGCACGTGAGCTGTCACCCGTTGCTCTTCTGAGTTCCAGCGTGCCAGCCAGCTGATGTTCACATGCGCAGGAGCACCAAAAACTGGAAGAGCAGCCGCCCGGTGCGCATGTGCCCGCTGGGAAAATGATCTTCCGATTTCTGGCGCATGTATGCACACCAGCTAACTGGTGTGTGGGTACCAGAAACCAAAAGACCAGGTGGTGAGTGTGCATGCGGGCACCAGAAATCAGAAGACCAAGTGGCCAGTGAGCATGTGCGTGCCGGAAACGGGAAGATCATCTTCCCGGCACACGCATGCACACCGGGCAGCTGCTCTTCAGTTTCCGGCACCCGCATGCACACTCACCACCTGGTCTTTGTGCGTGTATGCACGCCAGAAACCAGAAGAGCAGGTGGCCGGTGCGCATGCGTGCGCTCCCATTTTGGCACTCAATTCCAAAAAAGTTCACCAACACTCTTCTAGTTCATTTGAAATGCAGGAAAAAATGCTTGTGTTTAAGCAGTACTTTGCAACTATATCTGAAAGACTACTTTCCCCACACATTCCTACTGCATTCTCTTTAGATGGGAATCTGCTCAATATATACCTCATATATTGAAGTACAACAGGTGGTTTACTCAAGATGTGGATACTCCATCACAGGCCTATCCCCTTGATAACAGAACATCCTTCCAAGGAGGTTACTGGCCACATATTGTCTTCTTTTCTTGTGCCTAAGAGGGATTTTTTCCTCAGTTCTTTTAATTCACTTCCTATTTCTCCTGCTATATAATCTTTCAAGGAATTTTATATTCTATGTTTAATGGATTGCTTTTTAATTGTTTTATTATGTCATATTTATTTACTTAATTATATTGACTGAAAAATTTACAGCTTTGCAAAAACAATGAAGACAAACTTGTTATATGGTCTGAGGATGACTTCCCTGCTTCTGTCATCTGGCACACTTTTATTATATGCGCTCTGGGTTCCTATTTTCTACTTGTGGCACATTTTAGTTTGAGTTATTATGTTGGCCTCTCAGCTCACCCCAGCTTCTGGACCACTGACTCCACCACAAGACTCATGTACTTAAGAATGTATAAGAATGTCACTATTTTTATTTATGAAATTATAGCATTCAGACAACTGACATCCTGATTAGATTTTTAAGAATTAGGTGGATGGAAAATCACAAAAAATAATTAGAATCTGCTTATGAGACAAGCTTTATTGTTCTTTGCTAATTCTGCTGGTCATATTACCTGACCAACATTAATACTGAATCTTGCACTGCTATAATAATAAATTTGTTCAATAAATTTATTCTAAAAAACAAAATGTGGTTTTCATAGTTATATTTCAAGTATTTAAAAGCTCAGATTTTTAAGTATTCCAGTAACTGCAAGCCAGCAAGTTTTTAAATTATTCCCTGTTTTTGGTTAGGAAAAAGAATTCAAACACAGATAAAGTATATAGTGCAAAATATTCTTACCAATTCTAAAAATAAATTTCACTGAGTAAGCTTCAGGGCTCTTGCATATGCTGCTCACTCAAGTTACTGAACAGCAGTTTTCCAGCCTCCCCATTTGAGATACGATGGCAATTTTCACACTCCTGCCCAAATGACACAAACCGCAGGAATCCTAACTGACCTGAAAATCCAGCCTAATATAATTGGTGGATGGCAATGTGCTCGGGCAGATTTTAAGCAATGCATCATCACTTGGATATGCATTGCATGCATTGCCAATTCCCACAGGAGGGCCAAATACTGCAAAGAATCAGAAATCCTGAGTCAGGTTCTGAGAAAGAATTTACCAAGATCTGGGAAAAGGAACTTATAACAAAATCAACTTTAAAGATATTTTAAATAAATTGCAGAAAGAGATGCATAGAATGATTTATCTTTAAGCAAGACATTTTTCATAGAAATCATCTCCATTAAACAACTGTAATGATTATAACTCATAGCCTTACAAAATATTAACAAAAATGAATGCTTTGAACTTTGCATCTGGAATGAAAAAGACTTACTAATTAGCAGAAATGGAACACAGATAGAATCCAACAAAAAGCAGTGGGTACTTTGCATCTAACCTGCATGTGTGTATCAGGCATCCTCCTTATCATGCAAGAAATTGGAGAAAATGTAGATCTTCTCATGATCAAATCTGTGTAGATCTACTTGACCTCTCTTTCAAAGTAACCTCTGAACCTGAGGTTGAACATGGTAGATCTGAAATGTTTTTGGCCCCTTCTTTCTTTATCACAATTGATACCCAAACTTGTTTAAATGTTTCAACCATATCCATACAATTTTCTAGCCAACAACACAGAAGTGATTGCTATTGCCACTTACTTCTGGCCTGGATTCTATTTTAGAATTATGTCTTATAGGACTTCAAACAGCACTTTACCAGCTGATATTCTCTTCTAGCTTACTCTGAGCTTCATCCTTTCCTTTCAGCCTTACCAATTTAATTCTCCCTGGAGTTCCTAGAGCTAAATAACTGGTAAGTGTTGTCCTCAGGGTCACTGACCTATTTAGCTCTTCTACTACTTTAGAGTAGTAATCCTGAGAAAGAGACACTTCTCAGTAAAAGCAACAATATATGAAAATATGAACCCACCCACAAACATGAATACATTGCTTAAAAGTGTTGCTACAAACATCTTTGTCCATAGAGTATCTTTCAGAAATAATATTTTACAGGTTCTAAAGAACTAGTACTTTTAGCCAATTTGCCACCAATTTGTGTTGTGATGGTTAATTATATTTATCAAAGTTTAACCAGTTTGGAATATTTTTTAAAAAAACTTTCTTGGTTCATATTTGCTGAGGAGAGTTTCCTCTATACCAGTGATGGCTAACCTTTTCCGGACTGAGTGCCCAAAGCACATGCACGCATGTGCAAATGCATACACGTGCGCCCAAACCCCCCAAATGCAATGCACGCGTGGCCCACCACACATGTGCGGTAAATACCCAAAGACCAGCTGGCCGGGCATCAGAACCTGACAGCGCACACATGCGCAGTGTAGCTGAACTGGGGCATCGGCTCACGTGCCCTCAGAGAGGGTGCTGCATGCCACCTCTTGCACGTGTGCCATAGGTTCGCCATCATGGCTCTATACTCCATTAGAAAGAAGAGATTGTTCTCAGCAATGATCTTCCTCCACAGGCCAAATGAAGAGCTAGCTATCACTGTAGTGTTTGACTTTCAGTGCAGTAACCTGGTTTGTACTTTGTTTTTAAATAAATTTTTCCCCACTTAACACTTACCCTATGTATAACAATGTTATGTTCTATGTGCTATTTTTAAATCATCATACAATTAAGATAGGTTTCTGCAAATACAGAGCACATTAAAGCATAAAGCTCTATTAGTGTCACCTCCAGAGAATAATCCCATTAAGTGGAATGCAAATCAACATGGTTCCACCAGAAGACTATAAGATCTTTAAAATTACTAATTTAAGGTTAACTGTTCTTGCCAGGTAATAGTGCACAGTTGGAAGTAGAGGCTTCAAGAAACCTGAAGCTTTTTGAAACACGTAAGCTCTATCACAGATTTTCTCAGATTTAAAGTATTTTATGTCACATATAATCTTTTTAATGAATTTTTCAGAAAATAGATAAAAGTTAATCTTTTCTTCAACAGCTTACTGCAAACAATTTGATATTGTTTTAGAATTAATTGTCCAATAGCAAGAAAGTAGTGAAAATAAACAATTTGGATTGATCTTAAAACTTTTTACATGATATAAATGCTAATAATAAAATGTATTTCAAATAAATATTTGAAGTATTTCAAATAAAATTCCTTGAAATAATCCTTAACAAATTTAATATAGTAGCATACTTATTTTTTAAACGATTTCAAAAATGTAATCTTCATTTAGTAAAAGACCTTTAGAGTATTTTCCAAAATATTTTTAAAACAGCACATCTATTTTTCACCAACTGAATGTAATTATAGGTACTAAGTTAAATCGACAATTTAAGTTTAAAATTAATTAAATTTTGACATGAAAGCCAGCTGGGTGGTTTGGGCCAGTTTCTTTCAGTCCAAAGAGTTGTTGTAGTTGGGGAAAATAAAAAGCATTATGCATGGCACCTTGAGCTATACAAAAATAAAGGCAGGGTGAGGGTGTAGAAGCAGGGGTATCAAACTTGTGGCCTGTGGCCAGATGCGTAATGCTGGCCACACCAGGGGTGAAATGCTCCTGGTTCGGATCAGATCGCTAGATCTGGTAGCAATGGCGGCGGGTGGTTTGGAGAACCGGTAGCAAAAATCCCTGCACACCCCCCCATGGCCAGCTGAGCCGCGCAATCATCAGAGGCTGTTTTTTTTATTTTTAAAAGCATTTTTTCTACAAAAAAATGCTTTTAAAAGCCTCTGACAATCCCAGGTGAGTTGCCTGATCGTCAGAGGCTTCTAAAAGCATTTTTTTCTGCAACTTCCTCAATCGAAGTGGTTGTAGAAAAAATGCTTTTAAAAGTTTTTTTTAAAAAGTTGGCCACGCCCACCCAGTCACATTACCCCCACCCACCAAGCCATGCCCACAGAACTGGTAGTAACAAATTTTAGATTTCACCCCTGGGCCACACCCGCCCTCATTTTAGCAAAGGGGGAAAAAGTTGAGATATGTCACATGACAACAACATGACAATGTGAGTTAGACACCCCTGGTATAGAGTAAATCCAATAAATGCAATAGTTGAATTGTAAACCATTTATACTTACATTTTAACATCTTTAATAATGTTAATATAGCAGAGGTAGTAAAATCAGCCATGTATGAGTCCCTACACAGTTCCAAATGATTAACTTTCCTATCTAATTTTAAGTCTATTTCGTATTCGATCATCTAAATCTTTTTCTGCCATAAAGCATCAAGACAAAGGTCCACAAATGAACTCATTATGGTGACCATTCTCCACCAATTTCATTTCTGACTTTACACTCTGCTTCAAATGTATTCACACACCAAAGTACAAAATTAGGGACTGAACCCAACTTTTCTCTGATTCTTGAAGTATGGAAAGGGATGGCATCCTTTTCTCACATTCTTATAATCAGAGTGCTTTCAAAATACATTGCAAAGTCAGAGGGGACTCTCTCTCACTCACCAGTGTCCTATGCTTTATGCCAGACGTCTTGTGGGAGGGTGCCATGGCAACCAGAAATAATGGCTGGCTACCAAAGCCATCCCAATTGTAGTCTAATCATATGCATCAGCAGAATGTTGTTTGAAAATGCTGATTTTGAAATATAGAATCCACTGCAAGGAATCTGATACTTTGCAAAGTTGGCTAGGACATCAGAGATATTTTCAGTGCAATTAGATATTACAGTCAGGAATTATGTCTTTGGGGACTTTGGACCATGATGCTTTTGTTTTTTGTTTTTTAATAGGGATGGGCAACCTTCTGACAGCTGGATGATGCACAGAATTGTGGCAAGCAAAGGACATGACGAAAGATTGAATGTTCTGATTTTTTTTTTCCTGTGATATATTTTAACTGCAGAGTTTATTTTGAAACTGCCCATTTGCAGACTCAAAATATTAAAGAGGGATTGAAGATGACAAAAAATACATCTGGGAGATGTGGTCTTCTCACTCCTTAGATAACTGAACACATATTATTGGCTTTCAACACCTGCTTGGCCCAAAAGTAGACCAAAAAATGAGTAGCAAATAATGTAGAAATTTCAATTCTAAAAAAACTTTACAAGTTGCTATCACGGAGATCCAGCTTAGTGTAGTAATTAAGGTGCTAGCCTAGAAAGCAGAGACTGTGGGTTCTAGTCCTGTCTTAGGCATGAAAGCCAGCTTGATGATTTTGGGTTAATCACTCACTCTCAGTCCAACTCACCTCACAGGGTTGTTTTTGTGGAAAAAATAGGAGAAAGGGGTATTATGTATTTTCATTGTTCTGAATTACTTATAAAGTAATAAAAGTGGACTAAAAATCTAGTAAGGAAGTAAATAAGTAAGCTTGCAATCTTCTGTGATGGTGTCCCCAGAAAATTAGTGAGGAAGCCAACAAGAAAGATTGCAAGCTGCTGCCACTTGGCGAAAAGACTCCTGCTCATCTCTGGGGACTGGCCTCTCTGTGCCAACCTCTCTGCGTGCCTGAACTTCGGCTGCTGAAATTCAAACAGGCGCGGAGGTTTCTCCCCACCGCTGCAGAAAGCTCCATAGAATCAAGGAACAGGATTTTACCATCATGCCTGCCTGGATTTACAAGCAAGCATAGAGCCCCAAAACCCCTCTCTTCCCACATTTGCTTTCAATAGCAGCAAGGAGAGAAGGATCCAAGCACCCTGTTTGCTTGGATTGCAGCATCTAAAACCCAAGCAGGCACAGAACTTGTAGTCCTTCTCTTTTTGCTTCTGTGGAGCTCTCTGTGCTTGCTTGAATCTTGGCAGCCAAGGTTTGGACTGAGTTTAGGGAGAGTTCTGAGCAGATGGGGAGGGAAGGAGTTTGGGCTCCATGCATGCTTGGATTTTGGCAGCCATGATCCAGACATGTACTGAAGCTTGGGGTCCTTCTTGTCTTGTTCCTGTCAGGCTCCATGCAAAGATGAGGAGAGAAGGACCCCAAGCTCTGTGCCTGCTTGGACTTCATCAGCCTAAATTCGAAGAAGCTTGGAGCCCTGAGTCCCTCTCTCCCTGCTTTCACAGACAGTCTCCCAGAGGTAGGGAGAGGATTTTAAACTTATGTCTGCTACAGGCATGGAGCTCAAAATCCCTCCCTCCCAGCTCAGCAGGCACAGAGAGGGACCCAGTTTACTTAACCACCTGTGAGATTGCTTAACAACTACAACAGGGAGTGCTGGAATCATGGTTGTTGAGCAAACTGGTCACATAACAACCTCTTTGCTCAACAACCGGTCACAATTGTGGTTGTTACATGAGGACAACTTGTAACTTCCAGCTGTCACAGAATCAGAAAGAAATATTCCCAAATGAGACATACGAAGGTGGTGGTGCTGGTGTTTTTTGTGGTTTCATCTATGGAAGAAAACTGGATCTTTAGATATCTTGGCTCCTTGCTGAGTTACCTTTCAAATCTATCATCAAATCTGTAAAGGGTTCTATGCTCTCAAGAAGCCCTTTTCTCTTTCTTCCTAAAGAAGCACAGATATTTCAAAGAAGAAATTTGAGTATCACTCATTGGTGCTGAGATTAGTTAAAGAAAAAAATTCTTCTGCTGCTTTTCTTCTTTAAACATCATTCAAAATTAGATAACAATTCCAAATTACTCTTAATTTTTTTTCATATGCGCTGCTTCAGAGCTCAGATGAGATGTAGGAATGTTACTAATTCCTAATGAAGTTTGTTAGATGATAATCAGCGGAAGTGATCCTTGCAATTTTCTTTTCTCCTCCCCATTTATTATAAAGGAAAACTTGAAGGAAAGGAAGTGAGTTACCAAAGACTGTTCATACCTACTATGCAGAACTGTTGACATTTCCTTCCAATATTTAACTTAGATTTTAATCTTTATAATTTCAGTTTATTATCCTATTATCTCATCACTTCTTTTCTGACTTTCAGGATGTTTTAAAAATATAGGCATTCCACATTAATTATAGGGTGCTATCCTTTTAGCTAAGACTTTATCCTGTTGCAATTTTATTTACAATACATTAGTTGTTATTTTAATTATATATTTATCCAACGTGTTTTTTTAGGTTTTGGCTACGTGTTTTGTATTTAAGATTTTATTATGTACCTATGAAAGAGTAAATAATATTGTAAGAAATTCAATCCTTTGTCTGATAACTTGACTAATTAATCTAACTCCGCAAGCTTTCTGTCATGATTATAGCCTGTCAAGTCCTTTGTTATTCCCTCAGATTTTTTTTTGCATCAAAGCTAAATATTCACTTTGAAATTATGTGTACAGCCAATTGTCAGAAGAAATCAATCCAACCTATCTCAAAATTTCCCTTATATTTTCCTGATAATGCAAACTCTGAAGGTAAACCTCAGTAACTGATCCACAAAATGTAACTTCTTCAATAAATTTGCTTTCAAAATACTATAGATAACTTGGAGCTAAATGGGTGCTGGTAAAACATTCCTAAACCAGCCTTTGACCTAAAAAAAAGCAAAGTTACTGACATTATTTAGAAGAGACAACAGAATCGTAACTCTTAAAAAGTGTTTTCAGCAGTACATACAATAATACATGAAGGTTTATACTGAGTATTAAGAACAATTAATCAATGGGACAGTTTGCCTCCCAGAATTGTGGGTTCTCTAATGCTGGAGATCTTCAAGAAAATATTGGACAGCCCTTTGTCGAGGATGCAATAAGGTCTCCTGCCTTGGACAGGGGGTTAGAGTAGAAGACCTCCAAAGTCTTTTCCAGCACTAGGATTCTGTGATTCTTTGCCACATTTAAATATGAAACCTATCACCTACTTCTCACCAAATGTGATGCTGTTGATGAGGTATATTCAATTTCTATTTAGCTATCAGTTCTAGTAGTTCAATAGGGAATCCAGAAGTTACATACCTATTTTAAAAACAGAACATTTTTAAGAGAGATTCAGCAATTGTCTTTGATTAGCAAACCATTGCATTTTTCCTTAATAGTTTCAACTGGGTCCAAAAGAATGTTCACTAAAATCTCACTGGGTTACCAAAGGCAGGAATAATCTGGCTTCCATTTATTCAATTGACTCATTTCCTACAGCTGTTTCTATTGGGATGGTCATGACATGTAAAAAAGAAGGTGCAAAGTATTAACAAATTTGAAAAAGACTTCAGTATTGGAGACATGACCTCAGTAAACTATATGCTTAATAAATAATAATAATAATAATTTATAATTCATACTGTTTAAAAAATGTGCCACATGATAGCAAAAAGGAAGCAATTCCTCATATAAGATAATTATGATATACCATCACAAATATTATAACAAAAATCTTGTTTTGGAGATTTGAACATTGGTAAAAGCGATGGAAGTTTACAGACACATTGTAGCTAAGGACACATTCTTTTGAGAACAGGAAGCATGACTAGAATTATTAATGAAGCAAAAATATTCTGCAAGTGGTAAGGAAGCTGGAAAAAGAGCACAGTAATAAAATAGGACAGGAAAAACATAGTCATTTAAAATCTGATGCGAGCACCCAAACATTTGGTTTCCTCTGTCAAGTTAGTGGCACTAAATAACATTGATTTCCAAAAATCATCCATTATCAAGAATATTAGAAATATATAATCTAATATTAAATATGGTTTTGACATTTGTGCATCCAATACACTCGATCCAATATACAATTGATGATGATCTGTTAACAGAGTTAACAGACTGAGCTAATGAGCTGATACTCAGTTCAGATAAAATAATTCTTGTTTGTGGGTGCCAAGAATTAGAAGAAATAGGGTGTTGGTCCTACCTGATACACCCCTTTTCAGCAGGAAGGAGAGACTCCAGCCATGAGTATCACTCTGTCTTCTGGCTCTATGGACTGGGTTCAAACTTAAAGAGACGCCCCCTTTGCACATGGTCCCAGTTTCAATGATGTCCAACGAGGTTCCAGGATACTGCACCTGTAACGACACTCCACGGACACCCCCCTGACCAGACCCCAGGTTTAGGGTGGGGCTGGAGTCTCTCCTTCCTGCTGAAAAGGGGTGTATCAGGTAGGACCAACACCCATTTTCCAGCTAGGAACTCGAGACTCCAGACAAGGGACTTACCAAAGCAGGCAGTCCTCAAGGGTGGGAAGATGTTTGGTCAGTCACTCCGGGCGTCTCCAACACACGCTGCAGAACTCTCTGACCAAATGCTGCCTCCGTCGATGCATATGCATCAACCCGATAATGTCGGATAAATGGCAAAGGCGTTGACCAGGTTGCAGTTCTGCATATTTCCTCCACTGATGCTCGAATAGCCCAGGCCGCGCTCGTGGCCACACTGCGAGTCGAATGAGCAGTCACCCCCCTGGATCGAGGGAGTGACTGAGCCTCATAGGCTCTGGCAGTGGTAGCTCTGATCAATCTGCCCATCGCTGAAGTGGTAAGCTTCAGCCCCATAGTTGATGGTAAAAAGGACACAAATAGGGCCTCCGTCCGTCGGAACGACTGTGTCCTCTTAATGTAGATCTTTAATGCCCGCCTGACATCTAGAGTATGCCAGATCTTTTCTCTAGCATGTGATGGACTACGGCAAAAATTCGGGAGCACCAATTCTTGCGCCTGATGGAATCAAGAATTAATTTTGGTCATAAAGGCTGGGTCTAAATGTAAGACAACTCGATCTGAATGAAAGATACATAAGTCCTCCCTCACGGAAAGTGCCACCAGCTCTGAAATTCATCTGGCCAATGTAATGGCCACGAGAAAAAGAGTCTTATACATTAAGAAGCTGAGGTGAACTGTCCTAAGCAAATGGGGCTTTAGATAGTGCCTGCAAGACCTTCTGGAGATCCCAAGTGGGATAGCGGTATACTAACACAGGTCTCAAGTTAGTGGCCCCCCTGAGAAACCTCCTTACTTCTGGATGTTGTGTCACTGACATCCTCCTCCCACAGGCTAACACTGATGCAATAGCAGCCATCTGCCTACAAAAGTGTTGCTAGTGCTAACCGTTCTCCAAACCTGCTTGCAGGAATTCGAGCAGCTGCTGTACTGTGACCTTGGTCGCCTGAATCATCCTTCTGGAGCACCATATACTAAACATCCGCCAGGTAGAGTCCCCTGTACTAGGAAGTAACAACCCTGTGACATCTGTCTGGACGCCCACCAGTGCAGGGATGCTCTGACGATCCCCGGAACCCTGACTTTGATCTGGGACGTGGCCCATCCCGACCTCTGGAACAGTACAAGAACCATTGCAGAGGCCTGGTGTGAAATCTCACCCAAGGAATGATGTTTATGCAAGAGATCATCTTGCCTAACAGGGTTGAAAGTCATGCTAAAGGCAATCTCGAGGCAGAGCGAACCTGATGTATCAAGCCCTTGATGCTTCTTAATCTCTCCAGTGACAGAAACACCTGGCCCTGTAGAATGTCTATTACCACCCCCAGGTGTATTAGGCGATTTGTCAGGCGGAAATGGCTCTTTCCTACATTTATAGAGAAGCCGTGAGTCTGCAGGCAATGGATAGTGGTGTTCAAATCCGACTCCGCCTGTACTTGGGACGTTGACTGAACCAAAATGTCGTCCAGGTAAGCCTGAAGACAAATCGGTCTGGTTCTGAGTGCTGCCCCCAATGCCGCCAGAATCTTTGTAAAGAGGCTGGACCAAATGGAAGAGCTCAGTACTGGAGATGTCTGCCATCGTAGCAAAACCTCAAGTTCCCGATGAATCGGGATGTGCAGATATGCCTCTGTGAGGTCGATGGAGGTCAAGAAGTCCCCCCTCTGGACATTCACCAGGATTGACCAGAGGGACTGCATCTTGAACCTCTGATACCTCAAATATCTGTTCAGGCCCTTCAGATTGAGAATCGGTCGCAGTCCCCATGAGGCTTTCTGTATGATGAACAGCATCGGATAATATCTGGACCCCTGTTCTGATGATGGGACAGGCTCTACTGCCGCTATGTCTATCAGATGCTGGATGGCTGTATCCATAAACCTTCTTTTGGTTGCGTCCTCTGATTTTGGGCAAGAGATAAAAAACTTTGAGAGAAATTTGAGAGAGAGACCTGAGGTTATGGTTTCCCTCACCCATGCATCGGTGGTTGATCTCTCCCACTGGTCTGCAAATAGGCCGAGACGGTCACCAATGGGAGCTGCGTGGCTCCAGTCAACAGAGTCTGCAAAAGGAATGATAGTTTCCTCCGTGAAAGGGGTGCCTGGACTGGAATCATGACCTGTTCCTGTCTGTGAATCCCGAACCTGACTGATAGAACTGCCCCCATTGACTGATTGACCGCCCTGACCTTGAGAAAAACCCCTTTGAACTCTATTGAATCCTGGTCCCCCATAGGGATGAAAATAAGACTTTCGATACTGCAATGAAGGCTGGGCGTCCACCTTCCTTGATAGTGCTGGAAGGACCTTCTTCCTGTCCTTGGGTTCAGATAAAAGGGGATCTAAGGCCGCCCCAAACAATTTAGGCCCTTGAAATGGAACAGAAGCCAAGCGCCACCTCCACTTGGGATCTGCCTGCCAATTTCTAAGCCAGAGAAGCCTTCTCGCCGTGACCGTAGATGCGATGGCTCATGCTCCAAATTTTGTGGAAGTCAAGGTGGCATCCGCCATATATTCCGCTGCTGCCACTATCTTGTTGAAGTCCTGATGTGCTCTAAGGTCCGTTACCGGCACCCTATCCTGCATTTGCTTAAGCCACAACAGCGATGCCCTGGTAAAGAAAGATACTACCATGGCTACTTTAATTCCCCAGGCTGCCACCTGATGAGCCTTCTTGAGAGCCTATTCTAATTTATGGTCATCCAGCTTCAGCACCTCCTCTGGCTCTGCCAAAGTGGCTGAGGATGATGACAACGCCACAACTGGTTCATCCACCTCTGGAATATGCAGGAGCTCCATGAAATCAGGTGTGGTGTTATAAAACCTCCTCTCATAAGAAGACATATTAGAATATGTCCCCGGAGAGTCCCACTGTTTCTTAATTATGACTATAAACAACTGAGGAGCCGGTATAATTTCTGTCTCAGTGACAGGCTCAGAAAATAGTAGCTCCGCTGGGTCCTGCTCTGATCTAGCCCCTGCCTGGTCAGAAGAGTCCCCCTGCTTTGTAGTGATCTTAGCCTTCATCAGTAAAGGTTTAAAAAGATGTGGACGAAACAATCCCCTGAATACAGGTTGGTCCGGCAGCAGACCCTCTTCCTCAGATAACTCCTGAGGAGTCAGGAGTTGGTCATCTCCCCTGGCTAAGGAGTCCTCCGAATCTGAGGGTGATACTGAGGCATCAGAGTCCAAATCCAACTCTTACCAGTCTGGTTCAGGGTTTGTGTAGCCCTGGGCCTGCACTGTCCCCTCATTCCTCTGCTGCGAACGCTTGGAAAGCCTTAGACCAGCTTCGAAGCCACGCTGAACTGCTTCTGCAATCCATTGTTGTACATCGCTGGTATCTCAGCTTCCCTGCTATCTGTCTGCCTAGCTGCTTGTGATGCCACTGACGTGGAAGGGGATAAACTAGGCCTCCATCCACAGTCCTGTTCTCCTCTCAAATGCGAAGGCGACAAGGCTGTAACAAACTGGTTGAAGGCCCCAGTTTTGCTAGGCCCGTACCAGTGTCTTGAGAAGGCTGCTGAGTATTCAAATGCCTACGCTTTTCAGCAGCTTTTAGGCTCTTTTCCACCTGTTGTTCTAACACATTATATAAGCATTTCTCAGCCCTCTCCCGTGCTCTAGAGGGGCGCTTGAGGGTCATGGCTTTGGCCTTGATCTTTGCAGCCACCTCTTTACAACCACTTCTCGTAGAATGGTAGCGGGTCTTAGTGCTACGTGCTGACTTTCTCTGGGAATGAGAACCTTCACTTAGCTCCATAATGTCACAAAGGAGACAATCAGAGCTGTAAACAGAGTTGCCTAAAAATCTCTAGTAAACCAGAATTACGAGGAACAAATCCTCAACTGAAAATGTGATTAAAAAGCCTCTCTCCACAGGCTGGAACCGACTGTATCGAGGCAAAAAATCGTATCTGACAAGATCAGACTGTTGATCTGTCCACTGTCACTCTCTGCTCAGCAGGCCAGAACTGGCTGCTATAAGCTAATGTGACTAATAAGGCCTGGGCTGCCCGAAACCGGCTGCACTATGGCCAATCCGGTCAGCTATGAGTGACCGGTCCTCCTCTTCACCGCAGGGTATTTGGGACCCAGGTCTGGGCCCCTACACTGCTCCCCTCCGAGGACTTAAGCTGCACTGGAGGGCCGAGAACTGAGCCCTATGGCAGCTGCTGCTCCCTGTCTTAAAGGGGCAAACAAAATGGCCACCATGTCCAGTGACATACAGTTCTGTTTTGGTGCCAAAATGTCCTCCAGACAAGTTCCTCCTCTTCCTTACTTTACTCACAGTCTTGGAGGGTTAGTGCTGGGACAAAAGACAGTCACGGTCCCTCTCCGTGAGCCCCTGCAGTTCGCTGCCTGAAGAGAGCCAACACATGGCTCGGTGCTCCTCAAAATTGTGGCCGTCTTCTCCTAGCCGCCTCACAGCTGAGAGCCCGCAGCCTGAGCACCCTGTAAAAGCAGAAGCCATAAAATTAAATCAAAGCTGGGCATGGATGCAGCAAAGGGCCCCTCAGCCGAGGGAACCCCCTCCGATGAACGTCGCATCTCCAGCACATGCCCAATGGCGGCCGCCACCAACGAAGCCGGCTCTTCTACTAAGTAATCTCAGAAACACAAAAATTTGTCCAACAGCCATTGAATCTGAAAACTTCCAAATAGCCAAAAAACCTAAGTAAGAGAAAACTCCAGATCCGTCTGAATGAACTCAGGACTGAGTTGAAACTGGGACCGTGTGTAAAGGGGTAAGTTTGAACCCAGTCCATCGAGCCAGAAGACAGAGTGTCTTCTACTCATGTCTGGAGTCTCGAGTTCCTAGCTGGAAAACTGGTAGCATCTTTTCCAGTTAACGAATTTAGTTAAAAAGCATAAGTTTTCAGGAGATCTCAAAAGGTCAGATTGGGTTTTTAACACAATTGTTAATTGATAAGATGTTTGTAGTGTGTCTCAAGTGTAACCTGCATCTTCATAACCAACATGGTTTCTCCTTTCTTTCCCTTTCTTCACTCCAATTTAAATCTATTTCACTACACAATGCATCTGATGAAGTGAACATGAAGTGCCATGAAAGGCAGCTTTGGGCCAGTTTCTCTCTTTCAGCCCAACCCACCTCACAGGGTTGTTGTTGCGGGGGGAAAAAGGAGGAGGAATATGTGTTAGATATGTTTGCCACCTTGAGTTATTTGTAAAAATAATAAAGTGGAATATAATAAAATAAAAAATAACCTTACATGGACAGAAGGAATCCTGAAATAATTTATTCACAATCGCAGAATGCCTATTTTGGATTACAGCAGTGTATGTGGAGCTGCCTTTGAAAGTGGACTGGAAACTTCCAAAACTGAGCAGCTACACTATTTGTGCTCTCAAAATCAGGTTTTCCCATAAAAGCTCTCCTATTACGCAGTTCCAGATGTTTAGCAGAAATCTAATCTAAATGCCACCAAACAGTTGTTTCAAGCAAATCAAATTCTTTTTTTTATTATTATTTTATTAATTTTAAAAACATACACACACAGAAAAAGAAAAAGTACAAATAAAACAATACACAACATATATAACATCTAAACGTAATGATTAATTCCTAAGATAGTACATCGGTATATTACGTTTCTCAATATTTATATCCACATCTCACCTTATATAATGATATTTTTTAAAGTTCTGTTTTAACTCTAACATGTCTCGTTTGGTACACAAGTTGGTTCAAATATTTTAGGATCATCTTTTATTTGGTTTTCCTTCTCTTCAGCCATTGATACCACTTATGTCAAACCAGGTAGCATTCAGATTCTTCCTTTTCTTGGATTTCTTTAGTGAGTTTGTCCATCTCGGCACATTCCGTTACTTTCGATATTATTTTATCTTGTGTTGGGATTTCTTCTGATTTCCAATTTTGTGCGAAGATGATTCTCGCTGAGGTCAGAATATGTGTAATTAAATATATTGTTTCTTTTTCATAGTTGTTTGTGAAAGGACGTTCTCTCACCTGAACGTCCATTTTCGATGCACTGCGACTCCAATCCATGGACGGGTAGCTTCTCCTTAGTTGCTGGGCAGAACTGAGTGCTGATCTCCTTCCTAAAAACTGGCCACGCCCACGCTGTCCAATCAGCTCCAGTCTTTCCTCATGAAGGCGCAGGAATTCCGAACTAGAATAAGGAACACAACTGTAAAAAGTCCAAACATAGCAGAAAGCCCAAGGGAGGGTATGGATTGGAGTCACAGCGCATTGAAAATGGACGTTCAAGTGAGACAACGTCCTTTTTCCAATGCGCTGCTCCTCCAATCCATGGACGGGATGTACCCAAGTTCATTGCTCAGGGAGGGGGCTGTCTGCTCTCAGAGTCCTGGGCTGTGGCCACCTGCTGCAAAACCCTGCGACCAAAGGACGCTTCAGCAGAAGCATACGAATCAATTTTATAATGTCGAATAAACGATGAAGCAGAACCCCAAGAGGCCGCACGACAAATCTCCAGAACTGAAGCCTGCGCAGTCCAAGCTGCCGTGACGGCAGCACTCCTGGTAGAATGAGCATAAATATGTGGAGGACAAGGCCGTTGCTGCACATCGTAGGCAGTCGCTATGCAGGCCCTGATCCAGTGGGCTAACGTGGCTGTCGATACTTTCCGCCCCATAGATGAAGGAAGAAAGGAAACAAACAATGCTTTGGTTTGTCTAAAGGATTCTGTACGTCTGATATAGCGATGAGGTGCCTGACGAACGTCCAAAGTATGCCATAGAGTCTCAAATGGATGGTGAGGATTCGGACAAAAATCCGGTAGTATCACCTTCTGGGTTCTGTGAAAGAGGGAATTAACTTTTGGTAAAAAAGTTGGATCTAACCTCAGGACGACCCTGTCACTGTGAAAAGTGCAGAGTTCTTTGCGTATGGACAGAGCTGTGAGTTCTGACACCCGCCGCGCGGATGTGATAGCTAACAGAAAGGCTACCTTAAAGGTCAGAAATTTCAGAGACACAGAGGCCAAAAGCTCAAATGGTGCAGCAGTCAGGGCTTTAAGAACTAACGGCAGATCCCAAGACGGGTACCTATGCACCACCGGTGGAGAGATGTTGGTGGCACCGTGCAGAAACGCCCAAATTCTGGGATTCAGCGAAAGTGTGCGGTGACATTCACAGGAGATGACAGTGGACAGAGCCGCCACCTGACGCCTCAATGTCGCTGGGGCAAGACCTTTAGTGAGACCATCATGTAAAAAGTCCAACACCTCAGGGATATCCAGAGAAGTCGGGTCCACATGGTGTGCTAGGCATCAAGATGTAAAGGCACGCCACGACGCCTTGTATATTCGAGTCGTGGAGGGACGCCTGGCTGATTGAATTACAGAGATGACCCCAACGGAAAGTCTATCCTTCTGTAACTGGAGCCGCTCAAACGCCAGGCGGTTAATCGGAGCCATAGCTGGTTTGGGTGGACAATGACCCCCTGGGTTAGCAGGTCTGCCCGGAGAGGTAATGTCCAAGGTGGAGCAATGGAAAGCTCTAGTAGATCCGCGTACCAGGGTCTCCTAGGTCTCACCGCAGGGCTATCAGCAACAGCTCTGCACCTTCTTGGATCAGTTTCCGAATTAAGCGAGGGATCAGGGGAATCGGGGGAAAGGCGTAAAGAAGTCCGGTGGGCGACAGGCAACGTAGTGCATCGCTGCCCTCTGCTCTTGCACTTGGGTAGCGTGAGTAGAAGCGGGGCAGTTGGGCGTTCAGGGCAGTGGCAAAAAAGTCCACCTGAGGCTGACCGAACTTGTGTGTCAGCTGTTCAAAGACGGCGTGGTTCAGGCTCCACTCCGCCGGATCGATGATCTCCCGGCTGAGCCAATCTGCCATCACGTTGGACTGACCGGAGATGTGGTCTGCTACCAGAGACGCCATGTGGAGTTCCGCCCAGGCTAACAGTGTTTCGGACTCCATCATCAAGGTCTTGGAACATGTGCCCCCCTCTCGATTTATGTGTGCCTCGGTGGTGATGTTGTCCGTTCGGACCAGCACATGTTGACCCTCGAGGACATGACGGAAGTGGCAAAGAGCAAGGCGAACAGCCCTCAATTCCAGCCAATTGATGCTGTTCGCCCACTCCGCCTGGGACCACTGACCTTGAATCACCGCTTCCTGCAGGTGGGCACCCCAACCTTGTAGACTTGCGTCGGAGGTCAGGACTAGACGGCTGGGCTCGAGAAACAGACATCCCTTCTGGACTGCCGATGATCTCCACCACCGAAGAGACAATCGAACCTGAGGAGGCAAAACAATTGGATAGCTGGAAGTGCTGCGGCCCTGTTTGTGGAAGGGAAGTAGCAGCCACTGTAGAGGGCGGGCATGCCTGCGAGCCCACGGGACAATGGATATGCAGGACACCATCTTCCCTAACAGTTGAGATAGCAGGAGAAGTGGTACTTTCCTCTGATCCTGTACCTGTCTCACCATTGCCCTGAGGTCCTGAATGCGAGTCGGGGACAAGAACACCTGGCCCAGTTGCGAATCTATCACCGCCCCCAAATGTTGTAGTCGGGTAGTCGGGTACAGGTGACTCTTTTGACGGTTGATGGAAAAACCGTGGGCCTGGAAAATCTGTAACACCAACTCCATGTCCCTCCCTGCCTGAGCGGGTGAATTCGTCATGACGATAATATCATCCAGATAACACATTATACGGATTGTGTGAATCCTGACAGCCGCTGCCACCTCGCCCAATTTGGTAAAAGTCCTGGGTGCCGATGACAACCCGAAGGGCATCGCCCGATATTGATAGTGGTTGTTGTTGTAGGTGAACCGTAGGTAACGGCGGTGGGCAGGGTGAATTGGAACATGTAAGTAGGCTTCGCGCAGGTCCACAGATTGTAGAAGGTCGTTGGGTCTGACAGCCGCCAAAATTGACCGAAGGGACTGCATCTTGAACCTGCGATACCGAACGTATCGGTTGAGACTTTTTAGGTTCAAGATGGCCCTGTGACCCCCCGATGATTTGGGCACCAGAAACAAGGTAGTATAAAATCCAGTGCCTTCCTGTCCCTGGGGTACCAGTTCTATCGCCTTGATCGAAAGGAGATGCGATATTTCTGTGTCCATGAGCGTCCTCTTCCGGGGACACAGTGGAACAGGACAGCTGCGAAATCTGTTGGGCGGTATGGAGTGGAATTCGATGTGGAGACCTTGCCAAATCGTATGGCGAATCCAAGCATCCGTTGTCGAGAGGTCCCATTGGAGGTGGAAGTGCTGGAGTCGTTCCCCCCAATAGGACCCGACTCGGCGGCATCACTTGCCCCTGCGGGCTGGACAGTAACTGGAGCCTCGGAAGGGGCGTTTTGACTGGGACTGGCCCCTGGATCGGTCACAGAATGGTTGTCTGTCCGAGGACCTGTCCGAAGACTGGGAATATGAACGAGAGAAGTAGGGTCCGCCTGACCCTGAGTAGGCCCGAAAGGGCGGACGCTGTGAGTACGGGGTGTATCTCCTCTCAGGTCGACGAAAGGAGGATGGGAGGACTTTACATTTGTCCTTGTCTTCAATTAAAATTGGCTCAAGGGTGGCACCAAAGAGAGAGGGAGCGGAGTATGGAGCAGATGCCAACTTCCACTTGGCCCTGGAATCCGCCTTCCAGTTACGGAGCCAAAACAAACGGCGATTCGTCACCGATGCTGCTATGGATCTGGAAGCAAATTTGGCCGCTGTGAAAGATGCGTCGGCTGAATATTCAGTTGCAGCCACTAACTTATTAATGTCCTGATGTAGCCGGGTGTCATCAGGTGGTAATCTCTCCTGTAATTGTCTGAGCCAGATTAGAGCAGCTCAGTTGAAAAATGAAGTTGCTGTGGCCGCCTTTATTGCCCAAGCCGCCGCTTGGTGCGCCTTTTGAAACCCAAGCTCCATCTTTCGGTCTTCAGCTTTTAGGCCATCCACAACGTCTGATGTCAGCAAAGAAGATGTGGACAAACTTGCCACCGGAGGATCAACGGAAGGCAGGGCCAGCGCATCCTCCAGTTCTTTCGCTGAGGTGTAAAGCCGTTTGTCTATGCCACTAGGCGAAGACAAGGAGCCTGGTTGTCCGAAAGCCGAATTGATGACATTAGAGAATAATGGAGGGCAAGGAATGACCTCCTGATCCAGCTTCGAAACATGAAAGAGAGCATCATGAGGTGCAGTTGATGGTTGAGAAGTATTGTCCGATTGAACCTCCGAAACACCAAACTTTGTGGTAATCTTGGCTTTGTGTAGGAGTGATTTAAAGACAGAAGGACGGAAGAGGCTGGTGAAAATGGGTTTATCCGGCGGAAGGCCTTCGTCCTCTGAAAATTCCACATCCTCAGGATAAAACTCGCCCGATTCGAATTCATCAGAAGAACCCTCGTCAGTTTGTCGATTCGCAAGCTGTGTAGGTCTGGGGTCAGTTCGAACTGGAACCGGTGGATCAATGGAGGGAAGATTAGTGCCCACTGCTCCTTGTTGTATGCCAGCCGCCAGGATCTTAGCTAGCGCATCCGATAAGGCTGCCTGAAAATTAACAGGATTGTCTGACAGTTCCGGTCGAAGGCCAGCAGCCGTCGGAGTAAAGGTCGCCTCGGGTAAGCGCCTTTGAGAACACCCTGGGATAGATTGGCTTGACACGTCTGGCAACGACATTGAAACGCCTCTAGAATGGTGAAGATTGGTAGTGGTGTGCAAGTCTTTATCGCTCAAAGAAGTCCCGGAATGTAAGGGTCTGGAATAGCCTGCACCTTCATCTGCAACTGAGGCCTGTCCCTGGATTGAAGACCGCTCTCTGGCTCTCTCAAACTGTCTTTCTAAGGCCTGGTGTCTGCGCTGTTCCGCCTTGTTAGACCCAGGTTGTGCGTGATGTTTTCGTTGTTTGGCTTTGGCCTTTTTTGTCCAAGCCTGTTGTTGAGGCTGCGGAGGAGAGCAATCCAAGTCAGAGTCTGAAGATAGAGGAACATCCGCCATCTTGATGGTGTGTGCCAATTAGACAATAGTGCACCCTGACTGTGACTAGTTGTGGGTGGTCTCTGTCAGGGAAGGAGTCCTTCAATGGGAAATGCACTCCCTTATGCGCTAAACAATGGGCTCAGAAGACGCTGAGCTCCAATAATCAGAAAGTAGGCCTCAATCCGGAGTGTAGCAGATAGGGATGCACCCCCTGCAACGTCACTGGAACGTGGGTCAAAGGCTCAGAAGCCGCTGAGTTCAAACCCTTATGATAAATGGCCACCTCGGAGTCACAAAGGGGTCCGCTCAGTGCGATCCCAGGGCCAATGACAAGGGCGCTACCAAAAAGGCAGAAATGGCTCTCAAAATGGCCACATCCTGTGTCCCAAAATGGCGGCCGTCACAGTGAGTGCGGCTCTGGCGGGAAAGTCAATTAAGGCGAGCAGCACGTATAGCGCCTCACAGCAGGTCGCCCTCATACCGGCCACAGAAACGACGTCCGGAACGTTTTCCAAACTGCCGCGACATCAGCCTTACCGCCCTGAAGACCTTGGCGATGTCAAACAACAGGACCACGCGGATCCGCCCAGCCGGGTCGGATCCGGAAGGCTGCAAGCCAAAGAGAGGTGGCGGGGATTGCGGCTTGAATTCCGAAGCTCGCTCACGCCCAGGCTGCCTCAGGCCGATAGAAGGCAGCTCCGCATCACAGCGAGTAACAATTTTGCTCGGATCCACCCAGCCGGGTCGGATCCGGAAGGCTGCAAGTCGAATGAAGCCGACGTGGGCTGCGGCTTGGAGCCCCAAGCTCGCGCGCGCCCAGCAGCCTCGGAAGATCAGTTTAGAAATCAAATAACGATAGGAACGAAGGGGAAGAAGACAAAAATAATAAACAAAGGAATTAGGAGTTAAATTTAACGGAGCACTCAGAAATGCTAGTTCTCACAGCAACTGAGTGAGAAAGACTGGAGCTGATTGGACAGCGTGGGCGTAGGAAGGAGATCAGCACTCAGTTCTGCCCAGCAACTAAGGAGAAGCTACCCGTCCATGGATTGGAGGAGCAGCGCAGTGGAAAATATACCTAATAAATATGTTTCCGGTCTTAATGGTATTTTTTGTGCTGTTATTTCTTCCAATTGGGTTTTGATTTTATTCCAAAATTGTTTTGCTTTTGGGCATAACCACCACATGTGGTAGTATGTCCCTTTTTGTTTTTTGCATTTCCAACAGAGTGGAGAACCTAGGGATTTGGCTCACCAATAGACTATCAACTCTCAAGGAAGATAATTACAATAAATTGGCCAAACAAATAGAAAAAGATTTAGAATTTTGGACTAAATTACAGCTATCATTCCTAGGTAAAGTTGCCTCCATTAAAATGAATATCCTCCCAAGGATGCTGTATCTATTTCAGGTGATACCAATAAATCCAGGAAAATCCTACTTCAAAGATTTGGATAAGATGATATCAAAGTATATTTGGCAGGGGAAGAAGGCACAAGTTAAACTGAAACACCTACAGGAGAAACGAGAAAGAGGAGGAATGGGGCTCCCGGATTGGCAAACCTACCACAAAGCATCATCATTAACATGGATCAAAGAGTGGATTGAACTCAAAAACAAACGCTTATTAACATTAGAAGGCTTTGATTTGACGAAAGGATGGCACGCATATCTATGGGAAGAGAAACTTAAAAAACATGAACAATTCCGAAGGTATATTGTAAGAGACACATTATTAAAGATTTGGACTGAAATTAGGAAAAATCATTACGATAGAATCCCACTGTGGATTTCAACAATGGAAGCACAAATATACCCAAACACTATGGACACAAACAAAAAGAAAATGTATCAAGAACTCTTATATGATGAAGGGAAATTAAAAACCAGAGAAGAATTAAAAGAACAAGGTGTGGAAATTGACTGGTGGCCATATCTACAATTAAAATCCAGATACAAAATGGACATGGAGAATTATGGGATTCAAAAAGAACCGAATGAATTGGATAAAATACTATTGGGCCCAAACGAGAAATTAATAATCAAAATTTACAACTTTTTACTTGCATACAAATTAGAGGAAGAAATAGTAAAAGAGAATATGATTACATGGGCGAAGAACTTTGGATACAATATTGAACTAACCAAATGGGAAAAACTATGGAAAGTCAATAGTAAATTGACACTATCAGTATCATATAAAGAAAATACCTACAAGATGTTTTACAGATGGCATCTTCCCCCTGCCCGGATTTCAAAAATGTTTCCCAACACTTCAAGCAAATCAAATTCTAAGGAAATAGGAAGACAAAAATATTGTCTTGAAGGGTTCTCAGTAATCTGTTATTACTAAAAATGAAGTCTCAGCTCAATGTTATTTGTCTGAATACTGTACATTTTTGAGAAGTAAAACATTTAGAGACTGGCAGGCATCAGGCCATGTACTATATCTGTAACACAGACATTTGAATCAGGGATATACTCATTAAGGCTATTCCCAAATTACAAGTTCAGGCTACAGAACTTATAGTTAAAAATATGTACTGAAACTGTACTTAAATTGGTGTCTTGATATAGTCTCATGCTTGTCTTCGTATATGAGCTGTAGTAGTATAGCTGTTCAGTATGAAAGCAATGACATCCAAGCCCAATCAACTAATTATTTGCCATGCATTTGCATTCTGATTAGTATGTTCTTACTGTCAACCTATCTTGATCCATTCTAAGAAACAAACCTTAGCATACAGTATTAGATGTTGTCATTAAATATGCAAGCAACTGCTTAGTGAGTTACTGAATGAATTTCAGTTCCCTTGAGATGAATTCAATACTTTATACATACTTTAACTATGGTATACAAACACCTAATACTGTGTTTCTGTCCATTTGCAAGTAAATAAGTTTCAATACAATCTCCCAATCCCATAATAGTTATTCAGGTTACAGTATTATCTCAGGCTTTCATCTGTAAGAAAATGTTTTATCTAGCCATTCTTTTTCATAAATTAACTCTATTACTAAATATCTAGAAATCAGAAAACCAAATAGAATTCGTATATTTTAAGACCAAAGTCACTAAATTTTTGGTAGCCAGGAATTTAAATATATCTGTATTAAATACAAAAGCATGCTCTCTTAGTAACTGAAATTGCTAAGTCTTACTGTGCAAGAAAAAGAATTTGACATTTTGTGGAGACAGCTCATTTTTCTACATGACTCACTGAAATGTCTGCCTGATTTATTGAATCCTGAGTAGTGATCCACAAAAAGATGTATCATGCAGCCTCCCCTTAATCTTAGAAAGGAGGAAATTTTGCTATGTCCCTCTGTGAGGTATAACTAAAAGCAAATAAGCACTATTTAGTAGGTGCATTTCTTGCAACATTTTCCTGATAAACAATTAGGGTATTCACTAAGAGGAACAACTTCTAGAAACAAGATAATAATAAAATAAAATAAAACATAAGAATCCCCATTAAGGTTCACTGAGAGCCTGAAATAAATTGCCAGCATTTTTTTAAAATTTTGATTTATATGCCGTCCTTCTCCGGAGACTCAGGGTGGCTTACAAGGCATTAAACAATAGCCTTCATACTTTTCTATATTTTATACAAAGTCAGCTTATTGCCCCCACAACTGGGTCCTCATTTTACCTACCTTAGAAAGGATGGAAGGCTGAGTCAACCTTGAGCCTGGTGAGAATTGAACTCGCAGTAATTGCAGGCAGCTGAAAGCTAAATACTACCTTTTAACAGTAGCATTAGTCTGCTGCGCCATTCAGGCTCCTGAGGCTCAGCATTACAGAGTATCATTAGCTATGGCAAAATAGCTCATGGCAAAATGCGCCACTCAGGCTCAGGCTCAGCATTACAGAGTATCATTAGCTATGGCAAAATGCTCATCCAAAAAACCTGCTCCATTCAGCATGACAGAATATGCTGCTCAAGATGACTTCTGGTTGGGGATTGTGGCGGCAGGGTGCTGTGTGAGTGAGCTCCGCTCCACGGCACTAGCTTTTTTGCCGTGTCTTAGGGACCCTGAGGGGCGAGATCGCCCGGAGAGCGTCTCGGACAAGAGAGGGGATCTGGAAAGCGAGAGAGCGGCGTGCAAACGCCTTTCGCTTGGTCAGGTTCCTCTGTCAAACCGGCATCGGTGCATCCGCCGTTTAATGGCGGACCCGAAGTCGCGATCTCCAGCAACAATGAGGAAGCGAGGAGTTCGGGGCGGTCAACGTGAGAAGGAGACCCGATCACAGATCTCTGGCGATCGTAGCAGACCTCAAAGAACTGCGAGCTGAGCCAGCTAATAGGACTCACGGCGGTGGGAAGGCGGCGAATATCAACAATAGAGCAGGCTGATCGAGTGTGAACTGCTGGTGAGGCTGCGAGGAGGAAGGAGAATTTACTGTGCTGAGGGAGGGTGAAATCAGCTGTAGGCACTTCGTATATCGACCGTGGATGAAGAGGCTCAGACTCAGATTTGGTGGATAATACCGTGAGGATACATTGCAATAATACTTCTTGCTGTCATTTTGCTGTCATCTTCCAGCTGACTGGCTTTTCTCGAAGGAAGAAACCGGAAGTGCAGCCATATGTTATAACGGATACTTGAAACTTGACAACAGGAAGAATTGTGTAACATTCTGAGCTGTGATCTTTCCTCCCAATTGTGTTCCTGCTTATTAAGACCTGCTGATTGTTGGACCTATTTGAGACTTTTTTCTTAATTAACTGAGACATCTCTTTAGGTGGAAGAACTCCCTTGAATGTGGCAGTAGTCAACTAAACAAGAGTAATGAACTTCATAAAACACCGTTTATAGAACTCTTTATCAACTATCAATATTATTACTGATACTAATATTGATACTAATTTATCAATTTATTAATCTATTAACTTATTAACTTATTAATTATTAATTATTAATTATTCTATAATTATCTCTCTATTTATATAGTTGCGAAGCCTGTTTTCTTTCTTGATCAACTATTCTAGATAACTTTTCCTGTCTCCCTCTTAGAGTACTATATATTATCTTGAAAAAACCTAATAGATTTTAATTTACTCTTATTGTATAACCTTTTTCTATTTGAATTGTTACCCTTTTATATTTAGCACATTGATACCCATATTTATACTTATATAAGAATTATTTATAGATTGTGTTTGATGAATTTAATAAGGGTGGAATAGTATCTCTACATTAGTATTGCAAGGTTAAGATAGAAGAGATTGAGTATTTATTACGATATATAGATTTGGATTAATTAATTATACTTGATTTTATATATAGATATAATCTAGATCATAATTGGAATGAGCACTTAGTAATCATATTGAGTTTATTTATATATAATTTCATATAATAATATCTGTAAGAACTGTTGCGTGCAGACAGGAAAATTGAGTAAATTTAGGATTAGAAGAATTAAGTGAATCTTGCTATTAGAAGAGAGGATAGTGGATGATAATTTGGAAGAACATCGAGGTAATTTTGACAAACCAGAAGAGAATCCTAAAGGAGATGACAAGCATTTCATCGGCAGTATTTAAGACTGGAAAGAAAACGTCCTCCAACCCTGTATTAACAATGTCCTCTCCAGCCCAGCAAAAATCCACTGAGGTGCTAACAAAAGCGGATAAGTCAGCAATGTTACCAACCATTCAAGCAATACAAGTGACGCTGTCAACTATTCAAGAAACGATGCTCCTGTTACAAGAAAAAATGACTAATAATCATGTTGAACTTAAATCTGATATTCACTCTATCGATCAGAAAATGAGTGAGATCCAGGAGTCCATCCATAACAACGAGAAAAAGATAAAGAAGGTCGAGACGAGAGTGGAGCAAAATGAGAGAAACCTTGACTCGATCGACCAGAAATTGATGGCATAGAATAGGGAGTTGGAAGACTCTATTATCCAGCTCGAGATGGACCGGGCAGCTTTTTACCTTCGTTTTCAGAATGTGATGGAGGAAAAAGACGAAGACCTGGGAGATGTTATGGTGGATCTAATAGCTGGAATTTTACAAGATAAAGATGATGTTACAAAGGAGCTGGATGAAATTTACAGGGTGCAAACCAACTATGCCAGGAGGAATAAACTCCCTCGAGAAGTTCCTGTCAGATTTGCCCGAAGGAAAGTGAAAGACGTGCTATACAATATAGTAAGAGATGAACCTATCAATTTTAAAGGCAAAGAAGTAATAGTACTGAAACAAGTTCCTAAGAGGGTTCGTGATCTGAGAAGGGACTACAGGTTCTTGGCGATACAACTAAACAAGAGAAGCATTCCCTTTAGATGGCTTATACCAGAGGGAATGCTCATCACCTGGCAAGGAAAACGGATTAAGATCGACAGTCTAGTCTCCGCACAAGAACTTTTGGACCAACTGAGAAGTGAGGAGGAAGGCCAAAGTAGTAAGGAGGAATTGGATATAGCCTCCCAGGATGAGACCAACGCACAGTTAAAAAAATCTAAGGAAGATACACTAGAGGATAAGGAGTCAGAAGAGAAGGAAGCCAAAGAAACTACAGGAAAGAAGCAAAGCCCACAAAGAACTGTAAATATAAACAAAAACTACGTAGTTAGTTAGATAATGGAGGGTTGGAAATTGTTCTCGGTGAATGTAAACGGTTTAAACAATGGAAGGAAAAGAAAATATATTTTTTCAAAATTGGTCAAACTTAACCCGGAAATAATTTGCCTTCAAGAAGTCCACATAAAGAAAGAGGAGGAAATATTTAGAATTTGAGAAATTTGGCAAATGTTTTACCTCTCTGGCAGAGAAAAAAAAAGGGGGGGTAGCATTCTATGTAAAAAAAGGAATTGCTGCTGAATTTAAATATTCAGATGATAAAGGGAGATTTCTCGCTATTGAAATCAAGAGGGGTAATATCCCAATTTTAGTAGTAGCCATTTATGCTCCAAACAGAAACCTAGGAGAATTCTACAGGAAATTAAGCAATAAAATAGCTGAATTGGAATACACAAATATTTGTATTATTGGGGACTTCAACGGGGTGGTAAACCCGGAGGTGGACCACAAGAGCAGATTAAAGAAAAAAACTAAAAGGGAAAAACTCCCCAAAACCTTTTTTGATTTGGTTGATGAGCACAATTTAGTAGATCTCTGGCGTACACTACATTCGAGCAATAAGCAATTTACATACTATTCAAATCCCCAGATGTCCTGGTCAAGGATTGATATGTTTTGGGTCAGTAGAAATTTAGGGTTAGATATTCATTCGGTTGAAATTACCCCGAATGTTTGGGCTGATCACAACCCTTTAGAGATTAAGTGGAAGAACCCAAATAGGATTAAACGAAGGAGATGGAGACTAAATCCCCATATTCTTAGGGAAGTAGAGTTTACTAAGAAATTGCAGAGGGACCTACAATTTTTCTTTCTGGAGAATGAGAATCAGGAAACTCCACTAACATGTGTTTGGGATACAATGAAAGCCTACTTAAGAGGATTAGTAATATCGCATAATATATATAACAACAAAGAGAAAAGGAAGGCTCAGAAGGATCTGCTGGCCCAACTGGAAGAAATAGAAAAGAGACTACAACAAGACCCGAGCGATATTAAAATAAAAGAGCAATGGATGACAGCAAGGCATAAATTAAATTTATTGGAACAGGAAGAATTGGTGAAAAAAATCAAACAATCCAAACAATATTATTTTGATAATGCAAATAAGCCCGGGAGATGGCTATTGTACAAATTAAAAAAAGAGAAAGGGAAGGGTGTTATAGATGGCCTGGAGAACTCGGAAGGCAGAATATTAGAGGATGAGGAGGAGAAACTTGAGTTTGTTAGACAATACTATGAGACATTATATAATCAGGAGGAAACTTCAATCGATGATATTAATCAGTACTTTGCTAAAGAGAATCTCCCACAGATAAAGGAGGAGGAAAGGGAAGTGTTAAATAGAGAAATTACATTAGAGGAACTGAAGGGGGTAATATCCAAATTAAAGAGTAACAAAACACCTGGTCCCGACGGCCTCCCAGGAGAATTATATAAAAACCAGAATCTGGCAGAAATACTCATACCAAAACTTCTGATAATATGCAACGAGGCCCTGAGAGGCTCCAGGATCCCAGAATCGTGGAAGGAGGTGTCCATCACACTGGTAGCAAAAGAAGGTACCGATCCCAAGCAAGTAAGGAACTACAGACCGATCTCCTTACTCAACATGGATTATAAAATATTTATGGGAATATTAGTGGGTAGGTTGAAGATAATATTAAATAATTGGATTCACCCGACCAAAACGGGTTCCTCCCCGGTAGACAGATTAGGTCTAATATGAGAGTGGTGATGGATGTGCTGGAGTATTATGAAATACACTCCAAGAAACAGCTGGCCATGGTCTTCCTCGATGCCCAGAAGGCTTTTGACAACTTAAATTGGCGATTTTTGACCCAACAAATCCAAAAAATGAATTTCGGGGGGTATTTCAAGAACGTGATAAAACAATTTACGACAAACAGAGCGCAAATATTATATTGAATGGGGATGTAACTAAATCCTTCCAGATTGGTAAAGGGGTGAGACAAGGCTGTCCACTTTCTCCACTCTTATTTATATTAACCCTGGAGGTATTGTTAAGGAAAATTAGGCAAAATAAAGAAATACAGGGATTGGAAATTAGGAATGAAACCTTTAAGATTCAAGCTTTTGCCGACGATGTAGTGTTGATAATGGAGGACCCACTAACAACAGGGCCAAAAGTATTGAAAGAATTAGATGAATACGGGAAGCTGTCAGGATTTAAATTAAATATGACAAAAACTAAAATGTTAACAAAAAGTATCCCAATAAGAGAACAGGAAATACTAGTAAATAATTTGGGTATTCAAATAGTTAAGAAGATTAAATATCTAGGAATTTGGATTACTGCCAGATGCTCAACCTTAAAGGAAGATAACTATACACCCTTACTGACAAAGATAAAGCAAGATTTGGATAGATGGGGGAAATTGCAAATATCGTTCCTCGGTAAGATAGCCACTGCCAAGATGAGTGTTCTCCCCAAATTACTATACTTATTTCAAACTACTCCTGTTAGTATTGACAGAAAATATTTTTCGGACTTAAATGGGATAGTAAGGAAGTTTATCTGGGAAGGGAAAAAACCGAGAATTGCATTACGGTCCTTGCAGGAAAAAAGGAATAGGGGCAGATTCGGACTCCCAGTCTGGGAACTATACCATAAAGCGGCCAATTTAGTATGGCTACGAGAGTGGGCCTTATTAAGAGATAAGATAATTTTACAACTGGAAGGGCACGACCTATTGAGAGGTTGGCATGCCTACCTCTGGGACAAAGGAAAAGGGACAGGGATATGTTTCCACCAACACAAAATTAGAGATACATTAATGAAGACATGGAAAGAAATCAGGCATAAATATTATTTAAAATACCCAAAATGGATATCCACAATGGAGGCACTGGTCCATCCAAATACGTTAGGTAGGGAGAAAATGGTCACCTACCAAGATATCTTGGATAACAGTGGTAACCTTATACCCAATGAGATGCTAAAAGAGCAAGGGATCCATATAGATTGGTGGCCCTATTTACAAATTAAATCCTGTTATAGTAAAGATAAACAAGAAAAGGGAATAGAGATGGGGACAAATAGTTTGGATAAGGTATGGCTAGGTAGCGAGAACAAATTATTAGCTAAATTATACTCCTACCTTCTCGAATACGACAGAGAAGGAGAAATATTAAAAGATCAAATGATCGCTTGGGGGAAAAATATCGAATCAAAGATAAATCTTGATGATTGGGAAGAAATATGGAATAGCAATCTTAAATTGACGAGAGCAACAAGCTATAATGAGAATCAGTATAAGATGCTATATAGATGGTACTTAGCACCATCTAGAATTGCTAAGATCTACCCAAATGCAAGCCCCAAGTGTTGGAAATGTGGTCACCACCAAGGTACCTTCTATCACATGTGATGGACATGTCCGGAAGCGAGGACGTTTTGGAAAAAAATACAAAAATGGATCCAAGAAATATTAAAGGAGGATATTAACTTCCTCCCGGAAATCTATCTCCTGGGAGTGCTAAAACGAACATTTGGAAAGGACAAGAAATATTTGATTATTCATATTGTCACAGCTGCTAGACTCTCCTATGCCAGATATTGGAAAGAGAAAAAAGGACCAACCGAGGA
This sequence comes from Arizona elegans, assembly GCA_022577455.1. Classification (NCBI taxonomy): domain Eukaryota; kingdom Metazoa; phylum Chordata; class Lepidosauria; order Squamata; family Colubridae; genus Arizona; species Arizona elegans. The sequence goes on along the minus strand of JAKOOJ010000002.1, from coordinate 101,481,777 downwards.
ACAGATAGTCAATAAGATACTTGACTGCGCAGAAATGTGCAGATTAACGTGTGTGTTAAACGGAAAGGAGGATTCAGAATTTTATACGATCTGGGATCTGTGGTATAGGTGGTTAGAAATTAAATGCAAAAGTTAATACTCATGTGGAATAATGCACAACGATTAGTTAACCCTATATATTATTGTACTCTAATTAAACAGTAATCAATTTTACACACAAGAATTTTTGTACAAATTGTATAAATAATTAGATAATTGACTAGATACCGCACTTGTAAATATACAATATGACTACACGTTGCCGAACCGTATAGTTTGAATTGTAATATGTTCTTAATTCAATAAAATTTCATTAAAAAAAAAAGAATATGCTGCTCAAAGAATGGTTACAATGGCATGATTTTGAGCCGATTAGCTCCTCCTTCAATGAAGTTAGAAAAGCACCAGCATATACAACTGGACTTGAAAAAGAAGGGTAGCAAATGAGTAGGGGCATTACCATAAAGATAAAGGAAGTATAGGTAATGACTTTTAAAGGAAAAATAATGCCTTTAAAACAAATTGCCTAGAAATTTTTAAACAAATATTGCCACAATAAATCAACCAAGGTTTAATTAGGTCTAAGGTAAATATTTCTTCAAATGGCACTATCTATCCTACATTAAGGAAAATAAGGCAATTGCTTTAAGAAATGTGTATTCTTTGTATTGACTAACCAGGTCAGATTTTACAGATTTGTAAATATACCCTCTGCTTTTTTATTCAGGAATTCAAGGTGATGTACACAATGCTCCCTATTTTTTCCCACAGGAAATGGTAGCAAGTTAGGCTGAACAAAAAAGATTGGCCCAAAGTCATCTGGTCAGTTGCCATGGCTATAGGTGGATTGTGTGATGTTCCCCAGGCCCCTCAAGTCATGGCCAACTGGGCTTCCTCCTTCTTTTCTCCAAAGAGAAGGGAGAAATGACATGGCTCCCTGAGAAACACAGTTTGAAGATGCTCTCAATATTTAAACGTGACAGCTCTCTTTGATTCTAGCCGGGAGTTTAGCTTTCAGTAGGCAAATTATTAAATCATCTAACCTCCAGGAAGGGAGGGAAGCAATCATAATTAGCAATTTAACATATCTTTTCATTTCCTTTTCCATTTACAGTAGCAGTTAAGAAAACTCATTGCAAAGTACCATCAGGAAACTTACACTGAGAGCCTACCTCATAAATATATAATGTAGAATTGCAATTACTTTGCCAATTTCATTTGTGTGTAATTAATTTTACATTGTTGTCACTGAAACATTTGGCAGATGTATCTGCATGCTGTTTAAAGTTGTTACTATGCACTGTTTTCAAATACAAAAAGAACTGAATCAACAAAAATTTGAAATATGTCATTCACATTAGTTGGAAAGCACAATAATTCTAGTTTTAATTTCTATCCACTCCAGTAGCTGAAATCAATCTGAGAGCAACAAAAGAGAGGGCATCTCTATATACCAGGAGTTGACTACTTATGTTATATACTGAAAGCCACAAAAGTTCTTGCATCATTTCGTAGGTGCTAACATGAAATTCAAGACAAGACAATGGCTGATTTTGTGTCCTAGGATCTCAGAAGATATCTGATGAGATTTTAGTCAAATACACAATATATTAGATTCCAAGGATGCTAACTAGAGGAAAGCTCTTGCTTTGGCCTTTGCTGGCCACATTTTTCTCATGCTTTCTATTCAGCAATATTTATTGCTTAGGAGTCTTCGTAGTTCCCCCCTCCCCCCAAAAAATATTGAAACACAGTGGCTGTTTCAGCGTTTGAAAGCAGAGATTCTCATTCAGTGCAGCCATTCTGAATTACCAGTTCAGAAAGCAAGAGATTTTGAGTTCTAGTCCTTCCTTAGGCATCAAAGCTGGCTGGGTGACTTTGGGCCAATCGCTATCTCTCAACCCAACCCATTTCACAGGGTTGTTATTGTAGGGGGGGAAAACCAGGAACCAGAGTATTAACAATGTTTGCTGCCTTGAGTTGACCAAAATATATATTCAAAAAGGCAGGATAAGAATCTAATAGCAACAAGAATAACACTGTCTTTAGAAAATATTAAAGGGAAAATTCTACCACTGCCAACTATTATAAAATATAATCTCTTTTGATATCTACATCACAATTGAAATATTTAACTTTATGGCAGTTTTCTTCTTCAACTCTGGAAAAAGAGGCAGTCAGTTGAGTGTACTATGATTAAGGCCGAAACTGCAGCCACATGTGACAAAAAGATTAATTTCAGAAATGGGAAACAACTTCAGAAGTGGCTATGGAGGCAACAAAGAAAGGAAAATATTACAAGCTAATTTTTGACAAGATGCCTAACAAGACAATGTATCCCAACTCCTTTTACTTCAGCTTTAGATTGCCATGACTTTTCACCATGCTAATTGCCTCTATTAAATGTTAGGGGAGCAAACAGGAAATTTATTGGAAGCTAACCAAGAACTACAACCCTGGTATTAAAATAAACAATGAAAAGACCTTTACAAAATTGATTTGTTCCGTGAAGGTGTACAAGGAAAGAACATGGCCAAACAACTCTTACAGCCTAAAGTGAGAATAACAATAGGTCTGAAATGGAAAAGGATCTTAAAAAGTATGAACAAAAGTAAGAACTTTTGATATAAGCCTTCAGTAAAACTGAATTATTAAGGGTTGAAAATGTACAATAGTGAAAATGTAACTTCTTTTAAGATATTCTTAGCATTGTCCCCTCCCTTAAAGAGGCACTTCTTTCGTTAGAAGTCTGAAAAATAAAAAAATAAAATCTTCATTCTCTTAAGCGAAAAAATCATGCTACATTAAGATAAACATAGCATCCCCTATCAGTCACGACTCTGCAGAAGTGACTTTTTTTAACATCAAAAGTTCTACTTTTAACTGGCAGATAAAATTTATACTATTTTACTATATACATACTAACACAAGAGTCAGTGGATTGTTGATAGAACCAGTTCGAAACTTTGCTTTGTCGTGATAATTGCTGAGTAACCTTGTAGTAAACTAAAGGAATGCAATTTTACAGGGGGTTTAGGAAGCCACATAACTGCTTGCCAGTATGTACTCAGGGTTGGCCTTCTTTCCTGGGCTAGTTGATGGGCAGCATTTTGTGCTCAAAAGTAAAGTACTACAGTTACTGCTGTCTTATAATGTAGAATAGACTAGAAATAAAACACAGACAGAAACTATTTCACCCAGTGCACAATTTACATTAAAACTATCTTAGATCAACAGATGCAAGTAAAGTTAAAAAACATTATTATCTGAAGATCCCAGTCTGGGTATCAACAATTGAAGCTTTTTCATATTCAGTAAAATTCAAAAGGGAACAAATTGTAAGATACAGTGAATTATTGGATGAAAAGGGTGAACTTAAATCAAAGCAAGAATTAGAAAATCAGGATTGTAAAATGGATTGGTTTTCATATATGCAAATACGTACTAGATATGAAGAAGATCTTAAACAAGAAGGTTTATACAATGTTTTGACTAACTTAGATAAGATTTTAATGAGTTCTGATGATCATGTAATTAAAAAATTATATGATATTTGCTAGAGATAAAGCTGGAGAAAGAACAAGTTAAAGAATCTATGATAGCATGGGGGGAAACTTTGGGCATGGTATTGATTTAGAGAAATGGCAAAAATTGTGGTTACATAATTATAAAATGACAATGTCTATAGCATATTAAAAGGATTTGTATAAGATGTTTTACAGGTGGCATTTACCCCCGACGAGGATAGCCAGAATGTTCCAGAAGAAATCAGAGAAGTGTTGGAAGTGTCATCAGACCCCAGGATCTTATTACCATATGTGGTGGACATGCACAGATGCAAAGAAATATTGGACAAAGATACACACATGGTTGGAAAAAATGATAAAGAGACACATTGACTTTAAACCAGAGATATTTTTATTAGGGATTATACCAGAGACATATAATAAAGAAATGCAATATTTAATTGTGAACCTGTTAACAGCAGCTAGAATTGTATTTGCCAAAAATTGGAAAGGAGAAAAGACACTGATGAAGAAATTATCAAGAAAATGATGGAATGTGCTGAAATGAGTAAATTGACATTTGAAATAAGAGAACAGGAAGATAAACAATATTATCTGATATGGGATTTGTTTTACCAATGGATGGACAATAAAATATGGAGATAAATATGAAATAGGTGGACACTGAGACAAACTAAGTGAAATATCCTTTTTTTAAAATAAGTTTCAGGATATATAGTGATATTTTTAAGGGAGGAGAGAGCACAAAAAGATGTTAACCGATCGATAAACTATCTATTTGGAATGGTGATATTTTTTTTGTTTAATTTGTTTTTTGTTTTTAAAAGCACGCTCCCGATTCTGAACCGGTAGCTAAGGTAAGTGGAACCCACTACTGGGGGGGGGGGGGGCAGGGGGGAACCGGGAGGGGGGCAATCAGTTGCTATCCATTTGGTGTTCCAATTATTAAGTTTTCGGCAGATAAAGAAAAAAATGAGTAAAATCAGATGCTACAGAGGCAATTTTTAAAATCCTAATTTTCCCTGAAAAATTACTCTAGAATATACCGGTAGTCCTTGACTTACAACCATTCATTTAACGACCTTTCAAAGTTACAAGGCACTTATGAATATTTCTCACATTTACGATTGTTGCAGCATCCCCATGGGATGTATTTATGGCATTTATTTATGATGGCTGCAGTGTGCCAGGGCCATGTGATCATCTTTTGTGATCTTCTGACAAGCAAAGTCAATGGGGATGACAGATTCACTTAATAACCGTGTTGCTAACTTAACAACTGCAGTAATTCACTTAACCACTGTGGCAAGAAAAGCCATAACTCACTTAACAACTGTTTTGCTCGCAATGGAAATTTAGGGCTCAATTGTAGTTGTAAATCAAGGACTACCTGTATACATAAGTTTATTACAAACCAAGACCAAGTCAAAAATAAGTTAAATGACCCAACATCAATTTAAAATAAAGCAGCAACATGACAGTTTAGTATATGGTGTGCTTCTATTGATTGATCTGGATATAAGATAGCTTTGTAGTTAAGGTACAAAATAGAATCAAAAAGCAAAGTGTTCTGTTGGTTCTCGGTCACCATCCATTTAGTTTTACTGACTTAAATATTGATTTTATGAGGTGTCAGATAAATGGGATTCCAACTTCACAACATTAAGCTCATACCACTCCAAGATTTCTTAATATCCAGGATCATTTTTACTGGGTTACAGGGAAGAAAAAGAGAAGGGATTTTGACTTACATGCATTCTTACAGTCCACAGAAACTGCTGGATTTTCAGATGAGGTCAATGAATGAAAAATGGCAAGAAACAATATGGTAAAAAGGAGTTGTGATTTAACCAATGTAGACAGTGGCTGAGGCCCAGAGATCAAGTTTTAATAAACTAAAGGTTCCAGGATACCTAGATCATGCAAAGCACCCTGGGATCTCCTAGGATGAGGTTCCTCCCAGGCTTGGCTAATTACCAGAAGACTTCATAGATAAATAATGTAGGCTGGTTATAGGCATTACTATGAATAGGTCAATCTATACTAAGCAGTTAGATTCAAGGGTGTGAAGTAACATGATGATTCACACAGCCACTTGAGGGCAGAACAGAGAAGAAAACAAACAGTTTTTCAAAAAATCACAACAACTAGTAAGAATTATGTTTCTGCAATGAATAGACATTTACACTAACACAAGGAATAATTTCAAACTGGTTCAATGCATACATTTCAGAGACAAATCCATCTGTGATCACCCATAATTCCTTATTGTAGTGCTACATAATAAAATATCTGTTATATTCATTTATATTAGGGTTCAGAAAGCATTTCACATATATTATCTTGTGATGATTTTACATTTTTCCCCTCACATTTTGAATATATTGAAATATAATTTCCAGTACACTATTTAAGCTATCCAGTGAACATATGAAAAAGATCAATTTTAAACCAAATGTTGTACTATAAATAACCTTTAATGTACAAATATAATTATTAGAATACACTTAAAAACTTGTCACACCACTAGAAAAAATGGTGAGGCTTGGCTGGCAACAAAATGCAATTCTACTACAATTGCTTTAATTATATGAGTTAACTATTCCATTAACAAAGCAATTATATAAAGCCTAAAGGCTAAGTAGAATCAGTAGCATTTAATGCTGAAGCTACTGGGAAACTCAAAGAGGCAAAATTTTGCCATATGGCAACCACTAATATGGAATTATTTGTTCACAGAAAGAATCTACATAAAGCAAGAAATGTAATAATTTTGAATATATATTAACTATAGAATTACTATTTCAAAAGGTACTTCAATTATCTCTAGCTTCAAAATTCTAATTGCCAGATTCCATTACAATAGTCTCCCATAATCTTCATTATATTTGGACTGTCATTACAACTCAAAAATAGTGATATCAGTCACAAAATTATGCATTAATTTACTATCTCACCATGCAACATAATAGATATACCTTCTTGTTATAAGAACTCCTTTATTGTAGTTTAGGAAGGAAGGCAAACAGCAATAAAAACATATATTACCAACGTTGTCTTTGGGGATAGATCTGTATTAACAACAACAGATCTATCCCCAAAGACAGGGGGAAAACCATACATGGGGCAAAAGACAAATTAAAATTGAAAATGTGAGATAAGAGATTCAAAGAAAGTTCCTGATTTAAGTTTTTGTAATAGGCAACAGTATCCCAATATACAATATTAAAGAACCAATTTAGGGTAGAATATTTTTATCCAGAACTTAACATTCAGCAACTAGGTATAGAAGAGCAAAGAACTAAATTTGGATAGTTATTTTTATGTTGAAGATACAGAAAGCTCCAATGATGAAGATTATCAGCTGCTACAGAATTCAACAACACAGACCCAAATTTTAAAACTTGTTTTTCTCCTGTCTTTACATGGGAAAGGCTTCTGTATGCTTTTCCTCTTGGCCTTGGATGTTGAAAATATTTGCATCATTTATTGATAACGGTCCTAATTAATTTTAATTATTCTTCTTCTGGACCTAGCAATTCTTAACTGGTTTATGCCTCTCACCTATACTGTCTTCCTCACTGATGCAAAAGACCAGATGAAGATTACATAATTAATATCACTGGACTTTAAAAAAAAACAAAACAGGCTGGAACTCCAAAAAGTTAGTGGACAAAAAGCAAAAGCTAAATTGCAGCATAATAAACTTTCCTATCCAATCATCATTTACTGAAGATCTGATCTGTTAGAATGCCAGTGCATATCTTATCTTACCCTATCCTTAAACCCTTCCTCATCTCAAGCTTCTCTTGAAATTAGATAAATCATATTTCTTCCATTCTCATTTTGTTATTTGAGCAGCATCCTTTTTTATAGTAGTGTACACTCATTTTTGTTTTTTACACAAAGCTTTCCTTAAATCTAGCCATTTTATATTATATCATTTGGCAGCATCTAACTGAGCCTCGCTGATCACAAAAAGCTAAGCAAGATCAGTCATGGTCAATGTCTAAATGGGAACTATCATGCAATTCATATCTAAATGCAGTCATCATTAAATCATTACCTAAAAAGGTGGCAATAGGTAGCTGCTTCTATACTGTTGCCATGGATGCATATCATTAATCTGCAATCTAAGAGAAACTTCATTTTTTAAAAAGTCTAGCTGTTTGATTAAATTACAAGTAAAACTCGTGGCGTCATGTTGCCGTCACATGATATAACGTGATGTTTTTCCCTTTAGTGGAGCTGGGATGGGCGTGGCCTGCACCTGATGAATCTGGCCCACGGGCTGCCAGTTTGACACCCCTGGATTAAATCATTGTATTTCCCATCACCCTCATAGCTAATACAAGCAGAGATTATACTACCCATCTGACTTGTACAACAACTACAACACTATGGGTACCTAAACATTCATCAGTGAAAAAATCAGCAATCTTCTCTTTCTAGTGAAGGTCAAATCTGTAACTGTATACTAAGCTTTGTTTATTTCAGTTCAGAACGGTGACACTTTAAGCTTTTCCAAAGAATATTCCAAACAAGCTTGAACTCCTTCCATTATCAGTAGTCCTCAACTTACAATTATAATCGGAACTGGAACTTCTGTTGTTAAATGAGGCAGCTGTTAAGTTCGTCACACCTAATTTTATGCTCTTTTTTTTGCTGTGGTTGTTAAGTGAGTCCCTACATTCATTAAGCAAATCACATACTTGTTAAGCAAAACTGGGCTCCCCCTATTGACTTTGCTTGTCTGAAGCTAGCTAGGAGAGTCGCAAATAGTCATCGCGTGACCTCAGGACACTGCATCCATCATAAGTGCATGTCAGGTGCCAGGTGCTTGAATTGTGACCATGGGGATACTGCAATGGTAGTATGTCCAAGAACTAACTTTTTTCAGCTCAGCCGTAAATTCAAATGGTCACTAAACAAATTGTTGTTAAGTCCAAGACTACTTGTAATTCACTGACAGTTTAAGAGAAAACAAGCCCCTCATGGGTCTTCCTGCCCCTCACATGCTCTTAGCAATCCCCTCAGCAAATTTAGTCTACTTTATCATCACCCTTGCTCAAATTATACTGTGTTTCCCTAAAAATAAGACCCTGTCTTATATTTTTTTTGAACCCCAAAATAAGTGCTTGGCCTTATTTTCGAGGAGGTCTTATTATTTTGGGGCACGTTGAGCAAGACGGGGCTCCTCTTGCCATCTTACCTGATTTCCAGCTCTGTTTCCCTAACCCTAACCAGAGGAAATGGCGGGGACGGCTGCGCATGCATTTAAATATTTTTGGGGAGGGCTTATTTTAGTGCATGCGCTCAAAAACCCAATTGGGCTTATTATCCAGGGAGGTCTTATTTTCGAGGAAACAGGGTAAGCAGAAAGAAAGGAAAATCAACTGAACTTAAGTCCTGCTATTTAGCTCCCATATCCTCTTCTGCAGAAATTATGGTCCATGATGAGCAACTGAGTGAGAGAAGAGCAGGAATGGAAACGTGAAATCTCATCCATGGAACATTTCCATTCTGACCATCTCCTAATACCTTTAAACCATGGTGTTCATATTCTGGATTTTAGAATTCAATTAAGAGCAGGAAAGTAACAACTACTATCCTCCTCCTGCTGGATCATTTTGTAATTTCTGGAGAAAAGTAGACATAGCTTAGCATGAGAGTGAGCTTTGAGTGTGCTTGTAAAGTAAGCTTGCTTTTTTCCAGTCTGTGGGGTCACACTTCAAATACTCCGTTGATATCTATTACAGATCTTGGCAACCCAAGTATAATTTGGTTCCAGTGTAAATTCTGTGGTTTTCTATTTACAGCCAGATGACATTGTCATCTGTCAGGGATTCTACCCCCACCTCTCAATTAATTTTGTTTCAAACAATGGACACCCTTTAAATAGCCAACAGGGGATACAATTCTTCCTGACATGCTAACGGAATTTTTCATAAATGAATCTACTTCCTCTCTCACTTGGTAACTAAATGGTCATGTAGCTAGACTTCAGTCTCCAATATATATAGTAGTATATAGAGCATGTCATTTCAGTTTTACTTAAAGTGCTTCTGATTAAATGCAGATCTACAGGATCCTTTTCATCTCATAATTGTAAGAGCAAAGTGTCACACATCTAATTTTGTTCATAATTCCAAAGTATACTGGCAACTACTAAAGTAATACAAAGAACCTCTATTAAGAAGGGCTCAAAAGCAAATGCATTCATAATTCGAAAAGTCCATTTCAGATTGACACTGCTGCAAACATATCCTGATCCTTTGCAATATTATGATGCCACTTTTGAATCATACTCTGTTTCTTTAGTACCTCTGATAGTATTAGGGGGGCATTTGCCCAGATACATCTGGTGCGCCAGTTGCGTCTCTACTTGGACCGAGATGCCCTACGCACAGTTACTCATGCGCTGGTCACCTCACGGATTGACTACATGGGGCTGCCCTTGAGGACCACTCAGAGGCTTCAGCTGGTGCAAAATGCAGCCGCGCGGGTTGTGATGGGAGAATCCCGATACTCCCATGTTACACCCCTCCTGCGCGGTTTGCATTGGCTACCGGTTGCCCTCCGGGTGAGATTCAAGGTGCTGGTGATGACCTATAAAGCCCAACATGGCTTAGGACCAGGATATTTGGCGGACCACTTACAGCCAGCAACGATATCCATCGCCCGGTTCGCACCCATAGAGAGGGCCTACTCAGGGTGCCGTCGGCTAGACAGTGGGGGCTGGCAGCCCCCAGGGGTAGGGCCTTCTCGGTCGGTGCGCCCACCCTCTGGAATCAACTCCCCTTGGAGCTCCGATTAGCTCCTGACCTTCGCACCTTCCGCCGGGAATTAAAAACTTGGCTTTTCAAATCCCTTGACCTGGACTAATGATGGGGTTTTAATTGGTTTTAAGGGTTAATTTTAAAGTTTTTTAGATTTTGGTCTTTATTTTATATTGTGGCTTGTGTTTTATTGTTGTGAGCCGCCCTGAGTCCATTGTGAGATAGGGCGGCATATAAGTCGAATAAAATAAATAAATAAATAAATAAATAAATAAATAAATAAATAAATAAATAAATATGGACACTTATAATGTCTGCATTTCCAAGCTTTCTGGATAAAGACATTTATAGAGTACTATCAAGCAGGAACATCTCTTTGACCTTCATGGAAGTCTTGCAAGAAGCAATGTGTTTATGACAGTTCCATACTTGTGCATTCATCAACAAAAAGATGCAAGTTGAGTACTATTCAAAATTAAGGCAGATGCTGGAAAGCATTCAGGTTATATTTCGTTTTTAATTGCAATTCTTTTTTTAGCAGTATTTTTAAGCTCTTCGCATAACATCATTAATCATGTTTCTGTTTACTGAATGGTTTAATTCTTCCAAAGCAGATTAGTCCTTTAACAATGAACAGTCTAAAAATATGCAGGCAAGTCTTGGTAATAGTAATCTGCTTGCTGTAGAAATAGAATTTTCATTTGTCTAGGTTCTATTATTATTTGGTTCTATTGTTTTCAAAACAGTGCTGCTAATATTTTTTTAAAAATGCCTTTGTGCATTTTTAAAATCAGTGCGTTTTAGGGAAAATACACTTAAAAATAATCAATTAATAAATAAATAACAAGCAAGTGGCTTTTGCATGCGCTAAAATTGCATGCAATCTGATAACTTTGTGTACTGCACTGGAAAGGGAAAAAAACATGGTAGTGGAGAGCAACATGAAAGTCACATATTGGACTGGCTAGGTCTCAGGTAGAGCGAAAAATTATAATTGAACAGCAGTTGCAAATAGAAATATGATCAATCGGCAGCATATACAGGAGAAACAAAAACAAAAAGGGAGATTTTTATTTGTTTCAATTTATAAATGAACTAAAAAGGACTTAATGCACCAGAATATTTCACCCAATTGATGTTAAAGCAGAATATATTGCCTTATACTCTTCTCACAACTACAGTTATATTTGAAAATCTGAATTTCCTACCCTACAAGTTTTCATTGTAAACCTACCTAGCAAATCAGCTCTGAATGTCTCTACATATGACTGTCTGAGTGCAAGAGCAAAGATCAAACTCTAAAAAAATATGAAAAACCAGACTAGATAAAAAGTATATAAACTAAAAAATAAAAGTATATATAAAAAGCAAGAATCTAGAAGAATCTAAGAGAAGGGATAGGAACATTAGATGGGCTGAGCATAAAAGTTTAGTACAAGGAAAACTATATCGAGTTACAAAACACTCTAATTAGGTGAACTATGCATTCAATATATCTAGTTTATAGCACAGGTCATTTATCCAATGAATTTTTAGTGCTCTTGCACAGAACCTGGCATTGTTACCTGTTGTTGGTTGTAGCAGGGTTGGTATCTGAAAGTAACAGAGTAGTGTAGAATTCTCCTGTGTGCCCTGGGTATTTGTGCAATAATGGTGAGATGATGCCAGTATGATTGTCTAGAACAGAGGTCTTCAAACTTGGCAGCTTTAGGACTTGTGGACTTCAACTCCCAGAATTCTCCAGCCAGCTATGCTCTTAAAGCTGCCAAGTTTGAAGATCTCTGGTCTAGAAGCACATGCTCTATTGTTTCTGAATGTCCATTGTCTCTCCTGGTAAGGAATCTTCCTGTATCAGCTTTCAAGGACAGCTGAGAGGAAGACATGACATCATGCCAAAGTAAACGCCCGTTGGTGTTTAGGTATTTTAGTTTAGTTAAGTATGCCATAGGAAAGGCAAAAACACTTATGGAAATGTTCCCCCACCCCAAACTGTATACATTTCCTAAGTGTCCAAGTTAACTCAAACCCCCCACAAGACTTGCATTATTGTAAACATGAGTTGGTGTGGAGGTACCCAATGGATTTTAATTAACTGAGAAATTCTAATACTTCATTTGCTACTAGTGTCTTCTACAATTTTTCTGTCTGCATAGTGCATAATACAATTAACTCAGTAAATTCAAACTAAATTAACCTCTTCACGAAACCTTTGGATTACTTCATTTGGAAAAGTGGCAGCTATCAAAATGTCACTTCTCCCACAATTTGTTCCTGTTTCAGATGTTGCTTATTCCCCTAAGAGATGTCACCTTTAAGAAATGTCAAAAGCTGTTATATGGCTTTTTTAATGTGGATTTAAAAAAACCTGAAATATTCTAAAGCTAGCTAGGACATCTAGTTATTTAAGAACATACATAAACTTGTATTGTTTTACTCAAAAAGCATGTTCATATAATTCATGAGGTCAAATGGAGATATGGTTTTTCTTAAACAAAATCTGGAATGATTGATTTTATGCCACTTAAAAAAGGCAAAATTCAAAGTATAAAAACCCTATTTCAGATCCTGCAGTACTTCAGCTTACTGAATTCAAGCCTTTCCTATTCTTTAAATGTGGAATTGATCTGTCACAAAATGGATTTCCTTGGTTAAAAAAAATTTTCAAGTAAGAATTCTTTGGAACCAAAACAGTTGAAAACAACTTGGGAAAATGTCAATCTTTATCCTAAGAGAAATATATTAAATATATACACATACATTCCTATATTAAACATTCAGGAAGGAAACAAATACGTAATGGTACTTTTTCGAAAACAAAAGTTTAGAAGGAAGAATGGATTACATCATTCAATAGGGAATTATTTTTAAATATGAAAAAAATCAAGAATAAATTTTAGAAGCAATAAATGAGAACCATTTAAAAAACTAAAAACAGTACTCCAATAATATTAACTTTAAGTTAAAAAATTGCTATCTTGACAAGGGGACGGGAGGTGAAAGGAAAGGGGAAAGGGAAGGATGAAAACACATATTAATTAATCCAACAAAACTGCCAGCCTGACTCATTAAGATTTTTCCATTTAGTAGAATGAACATAAGAATCAAATGATAAATGTATGGTCTCAATATTAACTTCATTTATCCTAGTTTAAACTCTGGTTAATTTAAACTAGAAACAGAATGTCAAAACATAATTAAGATTAACCACAGTTTTGTCAAGATGCAGATTCATAACCCATGGTTAGGGTTAGGATTTTTGAACTGCAAGCAAAGGCTTTTGAAATATGCCTCAAAGCCAAACCACAATTTATACTTATGTCAAATTGTGGTTTAATATTTATGCCACAATGAATTCATGATTGTGGAAGAGCAGTATGAATGTAATAACTTATTCTGCATCTTATTTGTGAGGAAGTCAGTTTACAAAAACAAACTTATTATAACTTTTGTGTCACCTTTTATTGGTTATTTTAGACTGAGAAAGAGAAAAAAAAATAGTTTGATAGTTAGAAATGCCATTTTTAGCACAAATCTCAATCTCTAAATTAAAAACCATAACCTGAAACAATTTGAGCCAGCTTGTATATTATTTCAATAATTAAAACATATGCTAGATTTTAACTATAGCATCTCTTACTGTGCAAAGCATTTTAAAGGGGCACTTTGCAAATCATGATAGCACAACTGAAATATCCCTCTGAGATGTGTTAACAGCCCGATCCTTTGGAAAACTCACATGGCTACTTTAAAATCTGTTCTTGATTGTCACTGCACTGTATATGTACATACGTGCATAGCTACACCTGCACTGATATGCTTCTGGATGGAATTGGCAGGACACACGCAGACAAACACTGACAAACTTCAAAGTAGCATGAGTATAGCAAAGGATGTGGCTGCTTTAGTGATTCAAGAACGGGACCTGTGTTTATCCTTCAGAATGCTATAAAACAAATACAAGTGGCCAAGTCACATAACACACTAAGTCTAAAATACAAAGATTTTTCTTATTTTTATTAAGCTCATATGAAGCTAGTCCCTCTTTTGTGTCTCTCAAAAAGACACAAAATAATTTTTCTGGTGAGTGATGCCCTTTTTGAAAAAAGGAGAAACTAGGTCATAAAGGATGTCTGCCAACATTATCTAGATATAGGACCACCATAATGGTTTCAAAAAAGAAAAATGGAAGCAGTTTGCTTTGCAGAGCTTTACATGCACATTTCCAGCATAATGTTTCTTGGATACAAGCATGGCAGAAGTTCTGACAGATAAATAAATATCAAAGAAAAAAATTCACATGATTTGAGGTGAGATAGTCTCAGGAAGTTCTGGCGATTGCAAATTTTGGTGCCTAAGGCAAGTCCACTTTTGTTGAACATCATGATTTATAACAAGGCCATGTATAGGTAGCCATTGCTTAAAGATCAGTCCCGTAGTGAGCATTTGCTCCCCGCCCCAAGGGTATCCAAAGGGTATTTACAACTTGGTTTCAGAGTTCCAACAGCAGCAGCCCCCACCCCCCATGGTTAGGTGATTGATTTTGGACGCTTGGCAAGCAGTTGCATTTACAGTATGGTCATTTGCAGTGTCTTGCAGTCAGATAACCATGATTTTTGGCAGGTTTTGCTGGTTTCTTGCATTTACTTCTAGTTTCTGGCAAAAAAAAAACTGCTCACAGAAGAAAACAGGTTCATTTAACCATCGCCGTGTTTGGTTAATGACTGCTGTATTAGTTTAATGACCACCACAAAAAAAGTCATTTAATCAGGCGTAGTCATGTGGTGACTTACTTACAATGATTTTATGATTATAATTCCAGACTCAAGTATGTGTTAGGTTGTATGAACCAGTTACTATGAACTAATGGTAATCCAGTGGTGGTTCGCCCCCGGTTCGCACCGGTTCTATAGAACTGGTAGTAAAAGCAGCGGGAGGCTCCGCCCACTGACCCCGACATCATCAAATCCCCGCTGCAAACCGGTAGTAAAGGTAAGTAGAACCCACCCCTGTGGTAATCATGGTAATTACAAGCCACATCATAATTTAGAGTGCAAACCTACCTCAAATTTAAGGTTTATGGCTATCATTTCTACTCTATTAATGAAAAGTTTAATAAAACATTAACTATTTTTACTTGAATTCAGTTTTTTCACCTGACGTCTTTCTATTCTTAATGAGCCCATTTTATTAAAAAAAAACCTGTATTAAATATGTAAAATTATCACAAACAACCCATTGGATTAATAAAACCTGCAACTTTAAAAAGATCCATATAAATCTGCAGCTGCACTGGAGAGACTATAGTCTTCTGGTCAGAATGCTGCTGACCAGAAGACTATAGACTTCCTATGGTTGGTGCTGGAAAAGCGGTCCAAAAGAACTCAATGAAGTTGTGCTCTGCATGCTTTCCTTACATATTTGTATTAATAGATAACTACTACTGAATAGGAACCAAAGTCATCTTCTCTCTTGAAGTGCTGTTCTATAGTTAGAGGGCTATAACTATATTACTATATATCAAACGGCCTGTCCTCATAGCTGGGGGGAGGCTAACAAAAACAAAAACTCTGCACTGGAACATTCCAGAACCACTCCTAATGAGAACTTGCACAAGGAGATGAGCCAATCGATCAATAGCCTTACACAGCACAAAGCAATTTCCTGTGTCACTATTATATTACTTTTTTCCCTATTTTGTTGCAAAAGTGCTGTTTCTCTATTTTCTTCAGGCCTATTTTCATGCATTTAAAAGATGTTTACAGAATCTCTTGTAAGTAATTCCAAAGAGATGAGAATTTTAAAAAATGCATATTGTGCATATTGTTACAATGCATCCGATATTTTCCATGAAACTCAGTAAAAAACAGCAGGTGCCGCTAATTAAAACTTCTTGTGTTTATGCTGAGTTTGAAATAAACTTCAAAAAAATAATATGTTATCTGCCACTCCCAATCAGCAAGTAATACAGGATGGTTATGATGTATTTATCAGGAGCAAAAGATTACATACTGTATGTATAAAAGAAAAAGAAGATATTTTCTGAAAGCAGAAAATATCCTCCTTATCTAGGAATTTGGTTCAGTAGTTTTCAGAGTGTTTTCCAAAGGAAAAAAAAGAATAGCTTTAGGCATGTATCCTGCTTATAAACTCTAGACCTTTTGCCCTGTTCTCATAAAAGTGACATTTAAGAGTTGCGTGATACAAAGGTTTTTCTCAGTGCATGTAGGCGAACAGTTTTCATTATTCAAGAAGAAAACAGACTGGCCCTGAGCTTTAAAAGCAAAAGTGTTATTCAGAGGTATGAGCTGAAATGATGTAGCACTGTTGCAATGCAATCCTATATATTAATTAAAGAGCATTTCCATGCAGAGGATTTCAGCTAAAGTGATCAACCTTGATCCCTGCTTACAGACTGCTCTTGCATGCCCTAGTCTATTCCTATCCTTGCATTGAGCTGCATTCCAGACTTCTATTTTCAGCCATTCCTGTCAAAACTCTTCGGAGAAAGACTGACAGGGCCTGGCATTAATCTACCAAATAATATACAGGTAGTCCTCGAGTTACGAATGTAATGGAGCCCGCCTACTATATTCGTACCCTGAGGATTTTAGGAGTGAATCGCATAACTTGACCGCAATCACTCCCTCCTTTTCCCCACGTATTCTCTAATTGAATGCACAGGTCATTAAGTGCACATGAGGTATCTCAGGCTGGGGAAGGCCGTGGGGAGGAGCCTAGTGATGGAACAGGCCATCTACTTAAGATCACCCAAGGCCTTCCCCAACCCACTGAGATACCTCATGCTCCCCACAATTGCTTCCCTCTCCCTCCTGCCAAGCCAGATCTCCACAGGCAGGCCTGTGAAGATTCACTTACCTAGCGAAGATCTAGCGAGCTGTCTCCTCTCCAGCCTCTCTGCCACAGTTTCTTTGCCTGCTTCTGGCGCTCCAAAAGTGGAGTGTTGAGAGCAGAAGGAGAGCAGGACGAGCGTGCCCTGCTCGACTTCTCTGACTCACTGAGACTGCCTGCCGCTTCTGGAGAAGCAGGCTCCTGTGACCTATGCTTCCTGAGTCATTAAAAAACACAAGTAGTCCCCAAAACCTCTTTTATTGCAACAGCTGTGAATTACGTTCATTCACAGCTAAGTTCCAATTAGTTGCAAAAAGTCCTTTGGGAGAAGTCCTTTGGGATAATCACCAACCTTTATTGGCACCGTGTTGGTTTATCACCAACACGCTGCCAAAGACCTACTTGGCAAAGCCACACGGATTCCAGAATCAAACAGAGATGCCAACTGGGAACAGAATTAACAATGTTGCTTTCCTGCAAAGGGCCCACGTCTCTTTGCTTCTCTTTTAAGCCTTATGGGAGGGGCCAATCATCTCCAGGCCTTACTCCTGAGTCGTCCCTTTGATTTTAACTGTCCATGCCTTCTGGCAGCTCTGCACATGCACACACTAGGAACAGGCTCCTCCTGTTCCTCTGCCTCTCTGCTGTCCGACTCTAGAGATCCAGAGTCTGCGCATCACTCCCAGATGGCCCTGGCCCCATCTCTGCCTCCGATGCAGAGCCTTTTTCCAGCCTTCCCCAGACTCCAGGACTGGCCCATGTTCCCCCCAGCCTCCTCACTGTCCGACTCTACTGTCAGCTTCGCAGGCTGCTGGCAGACCTCAAAACAGGCAGCTTCAGTGAGTCTCCTCTAAAGGCTTCCAGTCTCAGTGCGGAAAAATGTTTACATGCCAACGGGAGGTTTTGGGGCATTGAAATCATATTATTTCAAGCCTCCCATTGGCGTGCAAACACTTTTCGTGCACAGACTGGAAGCTTCTGAGGGCCCTGATCTTGCAGGACTTCTGGCACCCATTATATGCAAAAGCAGATGGGTGCCTGAAGTCACGCAAGATCATGGCCCCCAGAAACTTCCAGTAGCCAGACAAAAAGTATTTGAATGCCAATGGGGTGCTTTGAGGCAGCATGATTTCACTGTCTCAAATCGTCCCACCAGCGTGCAAACACATTTCGCCCAGAGACTGGAAGCTTCGTTTGCATGCTGATGGGATGCCTTGAGGTGGTGAAATCATGCTGCCTTAAAGCGCCCCATTGGTGTTCAAACACTTTTCTCCTGGAGACTGTAAATTTTGTTTGCATGCCAAGGGATGCTCTGAGGTGGCAAAATCGCACTGCCTCAAAGCATCCCATGGGCATGCAAATGCTTTTCCATGTCAAGACTGGAAGCCTTTGGATGAGACTCACCAAGGCTGCCTGCCACAGCCAGAAGTGGTAGACAGCCTTGGTGAGTCAGAGAAACCAAGCAGGGCACACTCGTCCTGCTCTTCCCACTCCACTTTTGGAGTTCGGGAGCAGGCAGAGACTGTGGCAGAGAGGCTGGAGAGGAGACAGCTCGCTAGATCTTCGCAAGGTGAGTCTTTGACAGGGGGAGGAATAGGCAAATAGGCAGGGGAAATGTTGCAGTGCCTCTGCGGTCATTCATAAGGGTGAATGACTATCGTGGTGCTGCAACATTCGTAACCTCCGGACTGTGTCTTAAGTACTTGGACGGGGGTTATATTGCAATTTCGAACAATCATTAAGTGAACTGTTGTAACTCAGGGATTACCTGTGGTATTGGCACGACTCCTTCCCCATTCCCAATCATTTATATGATCCAAAGGCCAGTGGCTGGGAAAAGGAGGTTGGAAATTGAGCTTGTAGAAAGTCATCATCAACAAGGTTTCTAAAGTGTGATCCCTGGAAACTGGAGAGATCATTTGACGGGAGTCCATGACAGGTTAAGGAAGGAAAAGTTAACTCAAATACAGCCAGTTTTCTATCACTAAAACATGCCTCTTAACATCTGTTTAAAAATCCCTAGTTTTGATACAAGCTAGCTTATGCTGCTTGCAAAATGAAAAAAAAGTGAATGCAAGCAATTTATATACAAGACTAAAAATATTCACATCAATCTCAGGGCTTCAAAAACACATTTTAAGATGCTTAAATAACCAAACACTTTAGGGATATATTAGTCATGGGTGCCTCATTTTCTTTTTTTAAAGCACTGGCTTATTTTACTAAAATTGGGATAAATCATTCTGTACATTATATGTACAATCTCATTTTAGATATATATTTTGGTTTACAGCACTGAAAAAGTAGCAATAGACTGCCACACTGAGTTGAATAAACATTTGGCAAGCAGGGAAACATTTTAGAAATTATAAATTGTATTTTCTGGCTTGAGATTTCATGTGCCAATTTGTGAAGCATTCACAATGTAAAGAAATGCTTCCATGAAACCCTTTAGTCTAATCAGGTAGTAAAAAGAATATTTATCAAGAAACAGAAATATTTCAATGGCCAAATTTTCAACATTTGCTTTCTATTTTTATTAATAGTAGTTTATTAGTAGTAGTTTAACAAACAGAAAAAGTGCACTTACTGTATGACTAATAAACAAGAACAAATTAAAAAAATAACTGAATACACTTTTATTTTGGGCCTGGCTAAACAAAACGGTAGGGGTTTTTTGTTAATTAAATTCCTTCAATGTCTAGACTTGTCCCAAAATAATATTCAGGATGGCAAATATCTTCTAGAAAAGTGTTGTACAAAAAAAATCACTCTAAAACATATTCTTTCTGTGAAACGAACGTTGTCTTACCTGAACGTTCCTTCTCTGCGCACTGATGGAGAATCCAAATTATGGGTTGGTTCCTCAGCTTAATTGCCAGACTGGGTGACTGTTTCTTTAAGAAACATCCTTGGCCACTCCTCCCTTGCTTGGCTAAGCCCCAGTTCATTCGCAAAGTCAATAGAAGATGGTGCTGTCCTGAAACAACAGTATGAGACAAAATAGAGCAGTCCTGGCCAGAAGCAGCCAAAGGGATGGGTTGGATTCTCCATCAGCTTGCAGAGAAGGAACATTCAGGTAAGACAACGTTCGTTCTCCAGCGCGCTACCTGGAGAATCCAAATTATGGGATATACCCAAGCTAGTTCGAAGTAGGGTGGGAGGCTGCGTCATCCCGGGAAGGAACAGCCAGGACAGACTGTAGCACTCGATGACCAAATGAAGCTTCACCGATGCAAAGGAGTCAATTTTGTAATGTCTAACAAAGGGCGTCAAGGTAGTCCATGTCGCAGCCCTACAGATGTCAGGGATGGATGCCTGGGTAGCCCACGCCGCTGAGGTGGCTGCGCTACGGGTAGAGTGTGGAAGTATCCTCCCTGGCAGGGGAGTCCTTCTGGTGCGATACGCCGTGACGATGCAGGCCTTGATCCAACGGCCTATCGTGGACGAGGAAACTTTCATGCCCAAGGTAGAAGGATTGAAAGACAGGAACAATGCTTCGGATTTATGGAAGGACGCAGTCCGCTTGATGTATCGGCGGAGAGCTCGTTTAACGTCCAAGGTATGCCACTGTTGTTCAAGATGATGGCTAGGAGCCGGACAAAAGTCCGGTAAAATTAATTCTTGGGCACGGTGGTATAGAGAATTTACCTTTGGCAGGAAGGAAGGGTCTGTACGAAGCACCACCTTGTTGGGGTGGAAAACACAAAGGTCAGGTCGTACAGACAGTGCAGCCAGCTCGGACACTCATCTCGCAGAAGTAATCGCCACTAAGAAAGCAACTTTCAGAGTCAGCAATCGAAGAGATATAGAAGCCAGAGGCTCAAAGGGAGGTGACATAAGGGCTGATAGAACTAATGGCAAGTCCCAAGTTGGGTATCGATATATAGTAGGAGGACGGAGGTTGGACGCTCCCCGTAAGAATGTCCGTATACAGGGATTTTGAGTCAAAGGTCGATCGTCCACAGAAGACAGAACTGTGCTAAGGGCCGCCACTTGACGTCTCAGGGTATTAGGAGCTAGGCCACGGTCCAAACCCTCCTGCAGAAACACGAGCACATCCGAAGGAGATGCAGTTGTAGGATCCTGATGAGATTTGGAACACCATGTGCAAAAGGCACGCCAGGTGGCGTTGTATATACGGTTTGTTGATGCATGCCTGGCAGACTGCATAGTGTGGATCACGCTGGCCGGGATGTTGTCCTTCCTAAAACGGATCCACTCAAACGCCAGACGGTCAACTGCAACCACTGAGGGTCTGGGTGCAGAACGACCCCCTGGCTGAGAGAAATCCAATCGTTGGGAATGTGCCAAGGACGCTCCACCGAGACTCCGAAGATCCGCGTACCAGGAGTGACGCGGCCAATTGGGTGCTACCAAGATGAGATCCGCCTTCTCCTCCAACAGCTTGCGAATCACCCGAGGAATGAGCGGCAGAGGGGGGAAGGCGTAGAGCAGGCCCCGTGGCCACCGGCTTCGAAATGCGTCGCACCCTTCTGCTCCAGGACAGGGAAACCGGGAGAAGAATCGGGGAAGATGGGCATTCAGGCATGTTGCAAACAGGTCGACTGTTGGAAGGCCGAATCGTTTCGATAGCTCCGCGAACAAGGCCGGATCTAGGCGCCACCCCGCCTGATCTATTTGAGTCCGGCTGAGCCAATCTGCCGTGGTGTTTTCGACGCCGAATATGTGCTCGGCTGTTAGAGAGAGAACCGTTTTCTCTGCCCAAAGGAGCATTCTCGTCGCCTCCTCCATCAGTTGTCTGGAGCGAGTCCCCCCTTCTCTGTTGATGTGTGCTTTTGCTGTTGTATTGTCCGTTAGGACTAGGACATGATGTCCCTTCACTGATGTTCTGAAATGACGGAGAGCGAGGTGGACCGCTCGCAGCTCCAGCCAATTTATGTCGTGTCATAAGTCCCAAATGGACCAGCAGCCCCGGGCAACCGATGACTGCAGGTGGGCGCCCCAGCCGAACTGACTCGCGTCTGTCGTCAGGAGCAACCAACTGGGTTCCAGAAAGGAAGAGCCCCTCCGTATGGACTGGGAGGTCCACCATTTGAGGGACAACCGTACTGCAGCTGGGAGGACAACCAAAATGTTTGAACAAGCCCGGTGGGACCTCTGATAGGGCAGGAGGAACCATTGCAGAGGACGACTGTGAAGACGAGCCCACGGGACAATGGAGATGCACGAAATTAGTTTGCTGAGTAGTTGGGATAAGGTGATCAGGGGAACAGATCTGAGAGAAAGAACCCTGGTCACCAAGGATTGAATGCTGTGAATCCTGTCGGGGGATAGGAAAACCCGACAATCGACAGAGTCTATGAGAGCTCCTAGGTGGAGGATGCGAGTGGTAGGCGAGAGTTGACTTTTGCCGAGGTTCAAGGAGAACCCGTGCTGCTGTAGGAGACGAGAAACAGCTCTCTGATCGACGACAGCCTGATGACGAGAGGCAGATAGGATTATGATGTCGTCTAGATAGCACATGACCCTGATGGGGACCTGCC
Source organism: Arizona elegans (assembly GCA_022577455.1). Lineage (NCBI taxonomy): Eukaryota > Metazoa > Chordata > Lepidosauria > Squamata > Colubridae > Arizona > Arizona elegans. The sequence continues at coordinate 101,459,076 of JAKOOJ010000002.1, read as the reverse complement.
GCAGAGATGCTGCCAAGGTCGCCAGCAGCTTGGTGAAGGTCCGAGGGGCGGACGAGAGGCCAAACGGCATGGCCCGATACTGGAAGTGCCTGTTGGAATAGGCAAATTGAAGAAACCGTCGATGAGAAGGACGGATCGGGACATGCAAGTAAGCCTCCTTGAGATCGATTGATGTCATAAAGTCACCCCGTCGGATGCCTTGCAGGATCGATTTGAGTGACTGCATTTTGAAGTGGTGGTATCTGATGAATCTGTTCAATGCCTTCAGGTCTAAAATCCCTCTCCAGTCCCCGGATGACTTGGGGACGAGAAAAAGGCGTGAGTAGAACCCGGATCCCCGTTGTTCTGCCGGCACTGGTTCGATAGCGCAGATGTCGAGTAGATGTTGTATCTCTGCGTCCATTAACCGCTCTCTTCTCCAGATTGCTGGGAAGAGGGCATCGAAGGAAGTGGTTCGGAGGGCTGGAGAGGAAGTCCAAAGTGAGGCCAAACCGTACAGTCTGAAGGACCCAAGCATCTGTCGTCGTAGAAACCCATTGGGTCAGGAAGTGGAGAAGACGACCTCCAATGGGTAACTCCGCGGTATAGTCACTTGCCTCTCCTGTAGGGACGGCTGGAGGCCCCACGATATTGGCGTCTAGAGTTGGGTTGACCCCTGCCCCTGTCACGGTAGGCAGGACGTTCAGAGGCTCTATCTCCTCCATGAGTGTATTGTCTGGAAAAATAGGACCTACTGGGCCCGGAGTCAGTCCGAAAGGGCTGCCTGTGGGTATAAGGAGCAAACCTCCTATCATGACGCCTGTAAGAGGAAGGCATAACTTTACGTTTATCCTTATCCTCCACCATTATAGGGTCTAAGGCTTCTCCAAAGAGAAGGGAACCCTTGTAGGGAGCAGATGCCAGCTTCCACTTTGATTTAAGATCAGCCCTCCAGTGGTGGAGCCAAAGGAGACGCCGAGATGTAACATTGGAGACAAGGGCCCGAGAAGAAAATTTTGCAGCATTCAAGGATGCGTCAGCAGAATACTTGGTGGAAGCCACGATTTTATTTATATCATGGTGAAGCCTGCTGTCATCCAGCAGAAGCTGCTCCTGCAGTTGGCGCAACCAGATGATAGATGCGCGAGCGAAGAAGGAAGTAGACGTAGCTGACCGAATGGCCCATGCCACAGCTTGGTGTGTCTTACGGAGCGATAACTCAGCCTTCCTGTCCTCGGCTTTGAGACCATCAAGGACATCATTGGAAATCACCGCAGAGGATGTCAGCTGAGCAACAGGCGGGTCCACCGAAGGCAACTGGATTAGATCCTGGAAGGAAGGATCCGAGCAGTATAAGCGCTTGTCAAGGCTAGTAGGAGCAGAAATGTATGCAGGATGATCTTTGGACTACATCGGTGAATAATTCCGGACATGGGATAAAATCCTCATCAGGCTTTTGCAAATGGAAGAGATCATCATGAGGCTTCGGATCTGACTGTTTAGTTGGTTGGGAAGACGATAATCCCATGTTGGTGGTAGTCTTTGCCTTGTGGAGCAACGACTTAAACATTGAAGGACGGAACAAGCCAGTGAACGAAGGCCTTTCAGGAGCTAAGTCCTCATCCTCAGACAATTCTCCTTCTTCAAGTTCCTCTTCCTCCCAGGGAGAATCCTCATCAAGGAGGGGTTCTGGGTGATGAAAATAGGCACAGTGTGGATCACCATACAATGGAGCCAGAGGTAGATGCGCAAGGACAGGGCCTTGTGGTTCTTGGAGAGGAACAGAAGACAGAATTTGAGACATCGTTTGGGATACAAGGTCTTGGATGTCCCGGGAGAGAGAAGGCTGAAGTCCTTCCGATGAACGAAGACCAGCGGCCGTAGGAATAAAGGTAGCCTCAGGAGTAGGCCGACCTGGAGGTTTGTTGACAGGAATACTGGAACCAGGAACCACTGGTGGAAAGGCAGCCTCTCTAAGGTGTTGGACCTCTGACGAGCCTTGAACAGCCACAGAAGAATCTTGAGGCGGTCTGTCTGGAGACATCTGGTGGTGAGACAATTGAGCTCTCTGCTGTGCGAGGAGATATTGTCATTCAAAGGCTTTACGTTTACGTTCCTCAACCCTATCTGTAGCAGCCGAACGAGAAGCAGGATGTGGACTTGCAGACCTAGCCCTGACATTCCGTTGTTTGGAAGTCTTGCCAGAGGTCTTTGATCTCTTTCTAGCCTCAGGAGGGCTGTAAGCTTGTTCAATTTCAGATGACATGTCTGATTCAGCCATCAGAATGAAGGAGACAGGTAAGTGATTTAAGGCAATTAATATGATAAAATTGATGAGGTGAATCAATGAACAACTAATTCTCTTTTTTTAAAAAACAGGAAACAAACCAACTTAACACTGCTTCAGATGTGTCCACAAATAGCAGCAATTATATGGCCAAGAGGTGTCACAACACCCTACAGCTGCTTCGCCAAGAATTGAGGTGAGTATACACCACTGTGACAGAAACGCAAACAGTCCAGTATAAATGCCTGCCAAGAGCAATAAAGAAAAAGCAGCCGGCTGGAAGCAGGGGCAGCATCCACAGAAAGAGGAAGCTGTATTGAGAGATAGCCTCCTTCAGTCAGCAAACGATTGCGAAATGGCGCGCGAGCGCACGAAATGGCTGCCAACGCCTCAGTCCTTTTGCGCTGTCAATTACGGCGGGAAATACAGGGAAGTCAAATTGGCGTGCGCGCGCGGCTTGAAAACTGCCGCCGAGCGCCTGCGCAGTCAATCGCTACTGTCCTTGTCAAGACGGAGGCGAGAAGGAAGGCAAAATGGCGCGCGGCTCGAATCTAGCCGCCGAGCGCCGTTTTAAAGTGAATGAGCCGTCAGAAAGCCAAACAAGGCTGCACCGCTCCCCTGGAGAGTGCCAAAAGCCGCAGAAAAATAAAGCGAGGCGAAGCAGACAGTTAGGAGTTTGCCGAGCCTTGCAGGGACTCCTGGCCGCCAATTTCTAATTAATTAGGAGTGCGAAAAAGGCGGAGGTGGTATTTCCGGCGATCCGGCCCCAACACACACACCAGCAGCAATTGTAGTCACTCAGAGTTGCCTGACAGGTAGTGCTCCGAGGAATCAAGAAGGCCAACGGAGGGGAGTCCCCTGGCAAATCCCCAGGGAGTACTCACCCACCGCAGCACTGTTAGGTCTAGGCAGTCCAGAATTGAGAAAAAAAATTGAATATGAGAAACCAGATTATGGAGATTCTTCAGCAAAATTGTCAGAGCCAAGGAAAAACCCAGTCTCTTGCTTTGACTGAGTGAATGAACTGGGGCTTAGCCAAGCAAGGGAGGAGTGGCCAAGGATGTTTCTTAAAGAAACAGTCACCCAGTCTGGCAATCAAGCTGAGGAATCAACCCATAATTTGGATTCTCCAGGCAGCGCGCTGGAGAATATAGTAGTACAGCATTCATTTTTGATACTGAAAAGCTCAATGACCTTTCATCTCAAAAAGATTAAAGACCTGAAAGATAACATACAGGTGTGCTCTCTATTCATATTCATATCCTTCCTTTGTCTCCATCTTCAAGGCTGTTCCCTGAACACAGGCTGATGAAAGCAGTGACATTAAGAAGTGCTCGCTGTCCTCACTTAATGACAGTAATTGGGACCAGTGATGCAGTCATAATGCACAATGCCACATAAATGCACCACTTAGCAATGGCAATTCCAGCAGTTCCCTTTACCATCATTAAGCTAATCACCATAGTTGTTAAACAACGGCTTTATGTGACTGCTTCTTCTGATTACCTGCTGGCTTCCCTATTTTCTTGTGGGAAGCTACTAGGAAAAGTTGCAAAACATGATCACATAGAGGTAAGATGATGCAATAGTTGGAAATCTGGGCCGACAGGCAAGCACCCAGATCGCAGCTGGAACTTTGAGGACTGGTTCTAAGCAGTGATGAAATCTGAACTGGTTTACTACCAGTTCGCTGGCTGTGCATGCACGCTGATGCGCGCACGCATGCACAGTTCGTGCCATGCACCAAATGCGAGGTGCACGTGTGTGCAGTGCATGCCAAAAGGAGGCATGGGGTAAGTAGAACAGCGCGCGGGGGGGGAGATCAACTGTGGCGCGTGATCTTTTTTTAACTTTTAAAAGCATTTTTTTTACAATCTATTTGGCTGAATAGGTTGTAAAAAAAAGGCTTTTAAAAGTAAAAAAAAGGCTCTGACTATCCCGCGGCTCAGCTGGGATCGTCAGAGCCTTTTTTTTAACCTTTTAAAAGCATTTTTTAAAAGAAGCAGCAAGCAGGCAACCGGGCGATTGGAGCAGGGATTTTTACTACTAGTTCTCCGAACCACCCGCCGCCATCGCTACCGGATCAGCCAATCCGGTCCGAACCGGGAGCATTTCACCCCTGGTTCTAAGTACTACTCATTCAGCACCCTTGTAGGTTTTAAAGGTTACTGAAAAATAGACGTTAATTAAGGACCAATTGTAAATTACAAATCATATCTAGGCTGGGCTTAACTCAATATTCGTCGAGTTTAGTAGAACTGATATATACAACTCTTTCCTCAATCTTACATTCTCATCTCAGAGCATTAATAGCAAATTTAGAGCACACTTATAAATCCAGCATAGAAAATGAAATAAATCTCTGTTGAAGCAACATGCATGCAAATTGCCCTCTCACAATTGAATATTCTAATCCCAATCCATGTTCTGTATTCTAAAAGTATCTATAGCTGATAGATAAAAGAAGCAAGACAAATGAACCACACAGAAATTACTTTGAGGTTTTATTACTTTTTGTTTTTGTTTTGTTCATTTCTGGGTGTTATCAGTCTACCAAATCTGGAATCTCCTGTAAAATTATACAATCTAATTGCAAAAAACACCTTAAGCATTATATGAGATTTGCAGCTTCAATTCAGTTCTATAAAAGATACAAGCAACAGTAAAATGAAATTATTTTGCCAGTACGAAAATGAAGAGACAACTTTCTACAGAGATCACAGGGGATGTAGCTAGTCAGTACAAGTAACACAACTGCTTGAGATAATTAAAAACTTCTCTATAGCAATTAAAAAATAATGTTGCTATATATTCTATTTAAGGATGTCTATTTTCTGTTTTAGACCATTATATAACAATTCCATCCTTCCTGATAGAGAAAAAGATAAAGGAAATGTTAGGAAAACATAGGAAACTATGATGTGTGGATCCTGTTGCACCTTAAATTCTACGTATGAACCAGAATATTCCAAAGCCTGATTTGGAAGCAGTTTGACATGCAACTGATTTTTCCCCACAATCAATCAGTAACACCTGTTCTCTGTTCTATTCCAATGAATCTCAGTTCAGGCCACATCAGCTAATGTTAAAATACATTAGACCTAACTAGCATTACAAGAGTCAGAAAATGGTCGTTGCTTACCTGAACGACCCTTTTATACTCGCTGTGAAGACACTCCTCAGACTGGGTAACGATCACTCCTATCTGCATGGCTGAGTGTCAATCAAATCCCTCTGGAGCTGGATCCTCCTCACTTCCTGTTCCTTCCTCAGACTTTTCACGAAGACAACTTGGTCCAAGAGCAGTAGAATCGACATGTAGAACTCCGGCAGATGGTCACACAGGAAGCAGACAGCTACAGAGGGAAAGAAAGCAGACCTCCACCAAGGCCAGACACGGCGAAGATAAGGGAGGGACGGAGTGTCTTCACAGCGAGTATAAAAGGGTCGTTCAGGTAAGCAACGACCATTTTCCTACTCGCTGTTCAGACACTCCTCAGACTGGGACATACCCAAGTTGAAGGAGAAAGAGGGAGGGAATTAAGCCGAAGACTGGCCTCGTGGAGAAATTACAGACTGTAATACTCTTCTGCCAAAGGCAGCATCTGCAGAGGCAAACTTATCTAACCTATAGTGACTCACAAAGGAAGAAAGGGAAGACCATGTGGCCGCCCGGCAAATATCATCTACTGAAACCTAGGTAGCCCAAGCCGCTGAAGTTGCGGCGCTGCGGGTAGAATGGGGCACTATACCACCCGGGACAGGGGCCTCCCTCAATTCATATGCCTTGGATATACAAGCTTTGAGCCACCTGCCTACAGTAGAGGAAGACACCTTCTGACCCAGGGAAGAGGGGAGAAAAGACACTAACAGTGCCTCAGTCCTGCGAAACGAGGCAGTCCGTTTAAGATATCGTCGTAATGCCCTTCTCATGTCCAAAGTGTGCCAGCGCCTCTCAGCAGGATGGCGAGGGTTCGGGCAGAAATTAGGTAATACGAGTTCTTGGGCCCGATGAAAACGAGTGTTCACTTTAGGAACAAAAGCCGGGTCCAAGCGTAAAACAACCCGGTCAGGATAGAAGACGCAGAGGTCAGACCTCACTGACAAAGCTGCAATTTCGGATACTCTGCGAGCCGAAGTAATTGCCAACAAAAAGGCCATCTTTAAGGTCAAGTAACGAAGACTGGACGAAGCAATGGGTTCGAAGGGCGGAGCCGTCAAGGCCTGCAACACCAAGGTAAGGTCCCAAGTGGGGTAGCGGTGGACCTGCGGAGGTCGTAAGTTGGAAACCCCTTGTAGAAAAGAACGAATCCTGGGATCCTGAGACAACGGGACTCGAGCCTCCCCTGACAAGACAGTGGCCAGAGCAGCCACCTGTCGGCGTAGGGTAGCAGTGGCTAACCCTTTGGAGAATCCTGCATGCAGGAACCGCAGAATGTCCGGAACAGACGCAGTTGTTGGGTCAACATGATGATCTCCACACCATCTCGTGAAAGCAGCCCACGAGGCATTATAAATGCGAGTCGTCGATGGTCTTTGAGCTGCCTGAATAATAGAAATGACGTCATCAGACAAATTGTCCTTGAAGAGCTTTATGCGCTCAAATGCCACACGGCTAATCGAAGCCATTCTGGTTCCGGATGACGGACGGCTCCTTGAGTCAGTACAACCCTGTCGGGCGGAATCCTCCACGGTGGTTCGACTGATAAATTCTTGAGGTTGGCGAACCACTCCCGACGAGGCCAATATGGCGCTATCAGCAGAAGATTCGCCCGTTCCTGAATGACCTTCCGCACGACCTTGGAGATGACAGGAAGGGGGGGAAAGGCGTAAAGAAGGCCCCGGGGCCACTGGCTTCGAAGAGCGTCCAGACCTTCCGCTGCTGGAGACGGGTAGCGGGAAAAGAACCTCGGCAATTGGGTGTTCTGAGCCGTCGCAAACAGGTCCACTAGGGGCCGACCGAACCTCCTGGATATGTCCTGGAACAGGCCGGGGTCCAACCTCCACTCGGCGTGATCTATTTGGTCTCTGCTGAGCCAATCTGCTTCTCGATTCAAGGTCCCCGAAATGTGTTCGGCTTTTATCGACGAGAGATGGAGTTCCGCCCATGACAGAAGACGCTCCGCCTCCTGCATTAGTGTCCAGGAGCGGGTCCCCCCTTGTTTGTTGATGTGGGCCTTGGTGGCCACATTGTCCGTTAAAATTAGAAGGTCTTGGTGATACACAAGGTGTTTGAAGTGCAGCAGAGCGAGTCGGACCACCCTGAGCTCGAGCCAATTTATGTTGTGTAGTAGTTCCGTCGACGACCAGGCACCTTGGGCTAACTGACGGTCGAGGTGAGCTCCCCAGCCTCGCAGACTTGCGTCCGTGGTCAACACTATTCGAGCTGGTTCCAGGAAGGGAGAACCCTTGTTGAGGGCCGGAGACAGCCACCACCTCAGGGAAAGGCGAACTGGAGCTGGAACCGATACTTTGAGAAGAGACTCTGCTCAACCTTGCCTTTGGTAAGGAAGCAGGAACCACTGAAGGCGACGAAGATGGAAGCGCGCCCACGGAACGATGTCTATGCATGAGATCAATTTCCCAAGAAGCTGGGAGAGAGACAGCAAGGTCACAGTCCTGTGAAGTAAGACTTGAGACACCAGATTCCGAATGCTGACTTTTCTGTCGGGAGATAGGAAGACGACACACAGTCTCGAATCTATCGTTGCTCCTAGATGTAGAATGCGACATGTGGGAGTGAGATGGCTTTTGGCAAGGTTCAAAGTGAACCCGTGGTCTTGAAGTGTTTGAAGTAGCAGTTCCCGGTCCTGGATGGCCTGCTCGGGAGACGACGACAGGATCAAAATGTCGTCGAGGTAACATGCCAGACGAACAGGAACCTCTCTGAGCGACGACGCCACTGCCGCCAGTAACTTCGTAAAAGTCCTGGGAGCTGACGAAAGGCCGAATGGCATGGCCCGATATTGAAAGTGGTGGTCTCCAAAGGCAAACCTGAGGTACTTTCGGTATGACTGGTGAATGGGGACGTGGAGGTACGCCTCCTTTAGATCTACAGATTGCATCAGATCCCCCCTCCGGATGCAGCCGAGCAGAGACTTGAGGGAATGCATTTTGAACCGACGGTATAAGATGTGTTGATTGAGACGACGAAGATTCAAGATGCCTCTCCAATCTCCCGATGATTTCGGTACCAGGAATAGTGTCGAATAAAAGCCGGTTTTGCGTTGATTCGATGGAACCTGCTCTATGGCCTGGATTTGCAACAGATGGTGGATTTCGAGCGACAGAAGATATCGCTTTTCCGGCTGGAATGGCCAAGGGCAGGGAACATAATAGTCCTGAGGCATGGTGGTGAATTCCAAACGTAACCCTTCGGTGACAGTTTGGACAATCCAGGCATCCGAGGTGGTAACTGGCCACAGGTGAGAGAAGGCCTGGAGCTTGCCACCTATCGGAACCAGGGGCGGTGAGTCACTTACCGCGCCTGGAAAAGCGGCCCGCCGATTGCTTGAAAGGTTGTCTGAAGTTGGATTGTCGGCGACCACGGTCACGAAAGGACGCCCTGTCAGAGGCAGGCTGGTACTGGAACTGTGAAGATCTGTAATAGGTGGCGCTTCCGGCGCCGTGCTCTTGACGAAAAGGCTGTCGAGAATAAGGAACAAAACGCCTGTCCTGACGGCGGAAAGACGTGGGCAACATTTTTTTCTTATCCCTATTCTCAACCAGCACAGAGTCCAGGGATGAGCCAAATAAAGCAGGGCCCTTGTAAGGGGCAGCAGTCAAGCGCCACTTAGATTTGGCGTCAGCTCTCCAGTTACGGAGCCACAAGAGACGTCTTGAAGATACCATTGAAGCTAAGGCCCGAGAAGCGAACTTAGCCGCGTCCAAGGAAGCGTCAGCCGAATATTCAGCAGCTGCGACCAGTTTGGCCAGGTCCTGTTGTAAACGTGCGTCTTCCGGGGGAAGTCTGTCCTTCAGTTGGCGCAACCACACCAACGATGCTCGATTAAAAAATGATGAGGAAGTTGCAGCACGAATGGCCCAAGCCGCCGCTTGGTGTGTCTTACGAAACCCCATTTCGGCTCGTTTGTCCTCGAACTTGAGGCCATCCCCAGCCTCACCTACCAGGATGGAAGACGATGTAAGGCTCGCCACCGGATCATCAATTGTAGGTAACTGCAGGAGAGCATCCAGCGCAGGAGCCGAGGCATAGAGCTTTCGATCAAAGGAATTCGGGCCTGACGACGAGGCGGGACAGTCCCAAGGCTTTTGAACGACCTGGCAGAAAAGGTCAGGACATGGAACAAAGTCCTCATCAGGTTGAGGAAGATTATACAAATTACTATTAGGGCCAGATGGCGCAGAAGAAGAAGAACCCTGAAGAGGTGTGGTATCCATATTAGTGGCAGCTTTCGCTTTGCGCAGCAGAGAGCGGAACAAAGAAGGCTTAAATAGTCCCGGGAAGGCCAGCTTGTCCTGGAGCTCCTCCTCATCCTCTGACATCTCCAAATCATCCATGAAATCTTCCTCCCGGGCTGATTCAGGTGCAAGACTACAGGGAGCAGCTTGTTGTTGTTGATGTGCACTCGGAGGATGCAGAGAAAATGCAGAAGTATCATGGCATATTGGAGCAGGGAAGGCACCAGTGGACTGCTGCAACCCCATTTGAAACATATGGGACATGGCCTGATTAAAAAAGGACTGAAAATCCACAGGCTGAGGAAACACAGGACCCGCCTCAGGGCGGAGCCCAGCTGCAGTGGGTGTAAAAGTAGCTTCAGGAGCTGACCTAGAAGCTTGAGAAAAATGGCTAGCAAAACTAGATGAACGGGATCTAGCACTAGCACCTGACTGAATAGTCGTAGCAGATGGGCCTTCCTCTCTCAGGCCACTGACCAGACAATCTGTATTATGAGAGGCCGAGGGCTCACAGGTCACCTCATGGCTCACTCCTTCAGAAATAGATCCCTGACAAGGGTCATTAGCTTGCTGTCTAGCCCTATCAAATTGCTTTTCTAATGCCTTGTGCCTCCTTTGGGCATCTTTATCTATTTTGGCAGATTTGGAAGACTTGGCCTGCCTGGGTTTCTTAGGCTTCTTCCCCCTGAGCTGTTTAGGGGAAGGCACTGGGGAGGGAGAGGGACTCCTGTCCAAATCAGAAGACAGAGCAACAGCCTCCCTGTCCTCCATGATCAATAAGCCCAACAAATATTAACAAATTAGTAAGAAATTGAAGAGAAACACTTATCAATTCCAAATATATGTTGAATATTAGTGAAAGGAAGCTTAATATATATATCTATTTTTTATTATTATTATTATTATTATTATTATTATTATTATTATTATTATTTATATATTTTAAATCAATAACTATTTACAGGTAAATATGGGCTGTCAATTATAACAAGGCAACGGCCTTTTCTTTTCTCCTTTTTTTTTTTTTTAATAATAATAAATGGAAAAGATTGCAAGCAGTTTGTACTTCCCTGAGGCTTTCAGGCAGTCCTCTGCAGGCTGTTGGAAATTGCAGGTATACTCAGGACAGCGTCCACACCTGCTGGCACCCCAGCGACCCTGGAAACCAAAGCCCAGGTCGCTGTGCCCACGGAGCAGCTTGTAACAGCGGCGTTGGTCAGGGCCCAAAATGGCGGCCCGCGAGGCGAAATCCGACAAGTCCTAAGCTAGGCGAAACAAAGCGCCTACGGCCGGACTGAAGCTGCAGCTGAAAGACAGTCGCGATCACTCAAAACGGCTAATGAGTATGCCAGCCGGCAGGGACTCAAGCCGATCAGCCAAATGGACAGTAAATTACTCCACGGCCTCGCACAATGACTGGGCTCAAAATGGCGGCAATGGCGGCAAACGGCACCTCCGATGCCTTAGAATTAAACCGCCAGCCAAACCAAGCCGCTAGCGGCGGTCGGAGCCCTGAACCGCCGATATGCGCTCCAAAACCTCACCAGGTGAAGCGCAGCACTTTAAAGTGAAAAACAAAAATTTTTAGCCAAATTAGTAAATTAAAGGAAATTTTAAGAGTCAATTTTTAACTGGAAAAACAGACACTCGATGCTCTTGCAATGGCTGAGTGAAAAAGTCTGAGGAAGGAACAGGAAGTGAGGAGGATCCAGCTCCAGAGGGATTTGATTGACACTCAGCCATGCAGATAGGAGTGATCGTTACCCAGTCTGAGGAGTGTCTGAACAGCGAGTAGGAAAACTACATTTACGAAATAAAAGTCAACCTATCAGTTAAAAAATAAAGGACAGCATTAATCATTAAGTATAAATGCAACCACTGAATGGTACATTTAGGAAGACAGAGTTTACTAAGCTACCTGCAAAAAAGATAGCTGAAATGGGCTACATAGGGTATTCTAAGGGAGTTTTAAAGCAAAAGCAGGATAATCCAGAAATCCATTTTAATTCATCTCAATAGACAAGGATAAAAAGTGGAAGTGCTGAACTCCCATATATCATGCCCACATTCTTAGGTTAAATCACTTAGAATATATCCTCAGAAATAAGATCAACTTACAGATTCCACAACCAATATGAAATCTAATTAGGAATGGATATGAGAAACTTTATCTGCAAATATAAAATTACAGGGGAACTGTTCTAACAAGGTCAGAGGGGTTGGCAGTAACTTGCCACCAGAGCCAATAATGTGGCGGGAGGCTCAGGCTTTCTTCTCCTAGTGAGAACAAGTATCGGACTACCTTCTCTCATGTAGTTACATTACATTACATACTCTACATTAGTACTAGCACTGGTTAATTCCTGAACCTCATCTAGCTTTACGATAGGAACAGATTTTTCATGGAGGATGTTCAGAGCAGACTAGACTTTGTGTGTTTTTTAAAATAGAGTGTATTTGTACGGTGGGTGCTGTGATCAGATATAAGCATTTAACAGCAGCAGCAGTGGCAGCATAAGCATGGACGGGTGGGGGGGGTGGCAGTATTTTCTTTTTCTTCTAATTTTCTGACCTGCCTTAGGTTCAGTTTGTCTTGGAGGTAGCAGTGTGGGTTGCTCCCGGCTCTGTCCGGTTCTTTAGAACTGGTAGTAAAAATGGCGGGAGGCTCAGGCCACCCGTCCGTCTGTCATAATTGATGATCTGCACACATGCTCCCGTTGTGAACCAGTAAGTAGAATCCACCCCCGGGAGGTAGGTGTGCAATGAATCGATGGTCATCTAGAAGATTGTCGATACTGTGCTTGTGGATGCTGCATGCAGTGGACCCAGCCCATTTCTCAACTCGTAATTACCCTGCTGGTGATAACTCTACACACACACACACACACACACACACACACATTATTGGACCTTTGTTTGCTGGATTGGTCATCAACCTTCCTTCATATTTTCTATAATTGTCATCCTAGTGTGTCCACATTCTTTTAAGTGGTTCCTCTCAGCTAAAGAGACACTGAAAGAATTCTAGACATGCTACTTAGTTGTTATATAGGGTATAATAATAGAATCTTTAAAACATGTCCAAGTTTTTCTCTGTTCCATCTCGTCCTAACAAAATCAAAATGGTGTTATTTTGAATTTCTCACACATCCTTCTCCATCTGGATTGGACCATCTAATCTCTTCTTCAAGTCCCTCCTTAACAGTTTGTTTCTTCCTTCCTCAAAGTCAGCACTAAATTCCTTTAGTTTATCTTCCCATTTCAAGTAGAACTATAATAATTGACTCTTTCATAAACAAATGTTTGAAGAGGATGCCTTAATTTTAGAGAAAATATACTAATCAATATTTTATCACTTTTCAAGAAAAGATAGTGACTGTTCTTCACCAGGTAACATTTCTACATATTTTATAGAAGTGCCCATGACAACTGCAAACTTGAACGTAGACTTTATTTACACGTCATAAATGTTCCACTGTATTTTTATAAATGTTGGAAGCAAAATTCTGTTCAGTATGAAAAGTTAGGCAAGTGTCTAACAAAGAGACTTATGGTATCTGTTAAAAGTAGCTTTACACTACTCTGGAGAGACTCTAGCACATAAAACAGTTTAATGTGATGGCCATTTGTCATCAACATTGTACCCTGATTGGGTGGTAAGTTGCTAGGTAGCCTATGGATTTCCCAGTCTTCTGTCTTGCTAATAATTCACAAGGGGACCTACCAACTATTTGCTGACTCATAGGCAAACACAGTGAGAAAGAAACATATTTGCAATTCTCAGATGCATTTCTTTGAGGGAAGACTTTTAAGAGAAACTGATTGGCATCATGCTGGGCCTTTGCATTGCTGGCCTATTAAATATCTCCGAGAAAAGTTCCACCTTGTTCAAACAATCAAGGAACCCAAGAAACAAACTTCTATTCCCAGAGCACTGTTGCTAGTCCATTGAATTACCACTGAGGATAAACTTCAGTTTCTTTTTACCCATTTTTTTCTTATTCTATATAGTTTTCATAAAGATTTCAAAAAATGCCTAACACTTCAGAAAACAAAAACAAAACCTGCAATCTATCAACTCTGCAGGAGAACTGAGTTCAATTTAAATGTGTTATCTATCAGCACCAAATTGCAAATGTTTTAAGATGTCATGCCAAGTTTGTGAAAATATCTCTGCCTGGATAATCTCTGACATTTCATTGTCTGAAGTCCAATACAGAAAACATTTCAATGAAATATCAGATTTTTAAAATGTGACCTACTTTAAAAATAAACATTATACTACCACAATCATTTTTAATATATTATCTTGTGCAGGACAAAAATAAACAGAATGTTCAACTATATTAAACAAAAATTTTATGAAGCCATTCTCAGAGTAAATTAAATGTGATATTACATATAGCATCAGTTTCAAAATGTCCTTGTTTATAAATGGCAACTATATAACAAAGGGCCAAAAATCTCTATCCTGTGTTCTACCAAAATTTCTTATATGGGAATACAAATATTTGGGAACAAGTAGGATCCTTGAATGGACATACTAATGTAAATTAAGAATAGTAGATTGAATCATAGATATCAGACCTGTGCTTTTAAAAATATCATTACCACCATACTACCATTTTAAGTTGTTAAATTTATTTGAACCTCTCCTCCTCAAATGAAAATAAACATTACATTTTTTAATCAGGATTCTAGGGTAACCAAGCAAAATGATTAGCTTGATAAATCAATCCATTTATTTCCCCACACCAAATTCCATGTATTAATACGAAGATTGGATTTAGCCCTGTTAATATAAGCAAAGTGTTCAAAGCCCCAAAAGTACTTTAATCACCATTTTAGCATCCAGACAGTGAAACATTAGTTTCCAGCAGGGGACTATCTCATTTTCTCCATTATGGTCAAGTCAGTGGCAGCTGGTGATTGGGTTAATTGCATGTTTAAGCAGAAGGGATGCTTGTGTTTAAACATACAATCTAATTATCTTCCTACAAGGGCTTTTTATCCAACTGAACGTGTAAGTGTGTGTCTCTGTGTGTGTTGGTGTTGGGGTAAGAATCCAAAGAGGGGCCAGGACTAAAGGAAGCAATGCCTGTGACCTTTGTAGCCATATACCCAATCTGTTGTTAAAAATCAGACTTCTCAACATGGTCATGATATTCAGCTAATCATACCCAGTTGGTTTTTATAACAGCTGTAGTGCAAATATACTGTACATCATCCATTCTGCTAGAGTTACTAAAGAATGAATAAAGCATAAAAAGGTTAAAGCCAATAAAGGCTTTCTCACTGAACAACAGAAAAGAAGGACAGCAATACTGAATTCTCAGTGTTGTATCATAAAGAAACAGGAACCAAAGATTAATGGAGCCAATCCACAATTCCTGTAAAGTACCAATTTCAAATCCAGTGCTTATAAAATGTGAATAATTTAAAAGGAAATGGAGGCTTCACACTTAAGTATTTGGAAAGCTTCTTCCAATGGGGAAAAATATAAATTAAAGGGACATTAAGGTAACAGCTATGTTGATGGATGCTTATGATTTTTAAAATAAAATATATATTATAAAATTATACTCTTTTAAAGCATAACTTCCTTGCATAGCCTCAGAATAACAACAATATGGTACCAAAGAATATGAGCTGCAAATTTTCCCATTAGAATCTTATATCAGTTCTTAAGTAGTTTTAAGAAGTTTATTATTTCCTGGGCTTCTGCCTCTTTTTTAACAGAAAGAGATAACATTTGCTAGTTTATTGGAAGACTGGGAAGAAATAGAAAAATTCACATAAAACCCATGACTATCTACCATAGTCATTCTTACTTGTTCTTATCACTATCAGGAACAGTTTGGTAGATTAGCAGTTTAGTGTTCAGGGACTTGGTAGGACCGAAAAACTTAGCAAAACTAGCAAATTCAGGGTATTTAGCTTGGTACTTCTAAGCAAGATGGGATCTTTTAGGAGAGAAGCAACTCAAGAATTTTGCCTCCAGATGGGTTCCTCATTAATACTAGTTGAAACAACTAAGTGGAGAGAGATTGGGCTTCAAGTACCAGATTGCCTTTTTATGAATGTAAACCAGGATTATTTAAAATTCTGGCTTATTCCTTTGTGCAAGTACTGTATATTGTGGAAAATGTTTTCGATGCTCTAATGTACAAAAGAGGATTTTTACATTTTCCTTTAAAACTTTAATTCTTCAAAAATTTGCTAGAAATTGTGCTCTTTCCCTTCTATTTTGCACACCAAATCCCTAAACGGGCTGGAAGATATTTCAGAATGTTATTTGCCAAACTCTGAGGGGCTGGGCGTTCTGTTTAACAATTGCTTGGTTTTCCTTCCTCTAAGAATATAAATGTTTAAAGACAGATAACATCAAGAAGCAGGGAGGGAAATGTAAAAATTGTGACATGGATGCTATATCTATATATCTACATCTACATCTATCTATATGTGTGTATATGTATTTGTGTATGTGTGTATAGATATGTGTGAATACATACACATATATTCATTATCATCATTTTTAGCCATTGTCTATCCACTGCAGGATGAAGACCTCTTCCTCATGTTTCCAACAAATGTGTGTGTGTGTGTGTGTGTGTGTGTGTGTGTGTACACAAGTTTTGGTGTATTCGGGTCTTTCCCATGTAAGATTGAGAGTATCTTGGCGACATTTCGACGAGGTCTCACTCGTCATCTTCAGGTTGGTGTCTTCGGCTTCGTGCTTGTACGAGGAAAGTGTGATCGGAGCTGCCGTCTCTCTATAAATACTGGTGGGGAGGTGTGGGGTGCTGGCTTTGTTGCTGTGAGGGGGTTGGTTGCCTGTGTTGTTACATCTTGATTGGTTGATGGAGTTAATGTTTGTAGATTAGTCAGCTGTTTCGTAACATCCTGTGTGGGTCAGGTCTTGTCATCATCGGGCCCCTACTTTCAGTTTAGAAGCTTGGGTACTTCTAAACTGAAAGTAGGGGCCCGATGATAAGTTAGAGAGCTTGTCGAAACGTTGCCAAAAAGAAAACTTTTAAAGTGTTGGTTAGGATTTTAGCCAGAGTTCCAAAAGACTTTACAAAGTGTTTTGTTGGGATTTTGGAGGATTTTAAGCTGGGATTTTAGCCAGGATTTTAAGCATTTTAACTAACAGACTTTTAATGACGTGGGAAAACACCCGAGATTTTAAAGGGAAGAAAAAAGCAGAGCAAAAAGTGCAAAGAAAAAGTTTAAAAAGAACAAAGAAAAAGAAAAAAAAGAAAAATAAAATAAAATAAATATATAACGAAGTGATTTCCAATTTCATTACAGGTAGTCCTTGACTTAAAACATTCATTTAGTGACTGTTCAAAGTTATACAAGTACTTTATAAATAAATTTTGTAATTCTGCCCCTATAAGGTTACAAACAGATACCTTATTCTTTCAAAAACCTGAATCTATAAGCAAATCCATAAGACATCAATTTTTCAATCCTGGTGACATAGTGGTGTCAAAAGTCCATAGTGTGTTGTCAGAACTTCATGAAAACATGTCTTGATCAAATAGACCAAATTTATATTCCTCCATTTTACATCTGAATATCTTTAGTTTATTCAAATATTCAATGTGTCTTCAATTCTTCTTTGCCCCATTGCTTAGGTTTCTTTGAGGCTTCAACAAGCCTCTTTTGTAAATCTAATAAAAAGACATTATCCAGATCAGTCTGCTTCTTTTGTATACCCAGTAAAGACCTTATCCAGTTCATTCTCTTGGCCTGTCACTTGCATTAATACCTTCTCTTTTTGAACCCAATTTTTCAGATTCCAATAGTTTTGCATACAGCAAGATTTGTTTCATATCTGAAATACCTTCATTAACATACTTTCAACATTATCCATTGAAGTAGACAATGACATATACACAGCAAACACCAGTTGTCACCACAGTTTTTTTACCAATGTTTCTAGGACAGAAATGAGGAACCATAACCACTATTTTGAAGGGAATAGTCATGAAATCCAAGATTATGTCATCAAATTTTGACTTCAATCCCCCCCTTGCCAAAGGAATAAAACAGGGGAAATAGACTTCTGGTTGGCTTAATATACACCCCCCCCAATTTTTAAAAAAACTTTAAAAAAGACTGTCCTAAACTTTTGAGCATTCCCATTAGCCTCTTTAGACTCATTTACTTGGATAATGCTAATAATAAAAAATTACCCAAAATATCTATCTGCCTGTACTGCTATTAATAGATTGCAACACAAAATATGTCAACATACTCACATAATGCCTGTTATTCTGGGGATCTTACTTAATTTGAATGTATGTATGAATATTGATACAGTTGTAAGTATCAAATATGGAATCTTATATATAATAATCACCTCAGCAATAGATATATAAATTAAAGTCTGCCTTTTCTCCTCCCACTTTTGCCAGCGTCAATAACACAGACGATTATTTTGAGAAAACATGAGTTTTCTATACAATTTGACCAGTACCTGAAGCAGAGTACCTGAAGTAGTCTCTGCCTGGGCTTACTATTAACTATTACCATTTTCTTTACATTCTGCTATTTGATAACATTCAGTTTGTACAATGAAACAATAGCTCTCAAGCTTTTTTTCCAGTGAACCATGAAACAGGAAATTGCTTTAATAAATCATTATTTCGTATTGCAGTTGGCAATTCGTATTCCTTGCTCATTAGCAAGCGGGAAATCATTTGTTAAGTCGTTTGCTGCTGCCTTTTTGTTTTCAGGGAGATCAGAAATATCTTACAATTATCAGATTTCTTTTACAGCTTCTGAAGGTGTGACTCTAATTTCTTTATTTGCAATTTCTTTATGTTTTTTTTACATAGTAAGACATCACATGTGCTAAAATGTATTATCACATTCTCATCAGGCAAGGTCCATTTTTGGCAGTCAGTGGAACTGGAGTTCAAAGCTAATTCTAAATAGGTATAAAGAATTTATAATTACCACATTCCTGGTTTAGGCATTCCGTTTAATGGTATCAATGATTACACTGTACTTGTTACCTAATCTGTTATGTGATAGTTTACCTTGGTTTAACTGAAAAAATTCATCAGTATATATGATTGTACATAAAGGATTTCATGGCATTTAAAATCAGTCTGTATTTTCACAACCCTCATATAAAATTGCATTAATGGTAGTCTAATTCACACTGGGCATTAAACCACAATAAGGTTTATTTAATTTTTGGCTTTTTGTGTTGTGCCAAATGCTGTGGTTTTTGTTCAGTATGTTGTATTAAACAAGCCATGAAATTAGCATGATGTATGAAGCTAATATGTACGTTGACATTTTAAAAGTTATGTTCTGCTAAAATAGCTAACAGACTAAATCTCAAATGTTATGTTCACTGGCTTCATTTGTATGTGAATTAATGTCTGTTTTTATAGTTCATCACTCAAAGATTAGTGATAAATCATGATTCCATCATAGGCTGGACTAAGTATCATACAGCAATTATAAAACAAGGTCATAGATTATTGCTTGAAGTAATTTGGAGTAAATAATTTGGCCAAGACTGGCTGAAGACTCAACATGCTGGGACAAGCCACCTTACATACTGCAAATACCAAGCAGCAAAACAATGTCAAAGAACCAGTCAAAAGACACAATTTTATCACATGATCAGCAACAGTAGATGGTTTGGTAGAGAACAGGATATCAGAGTCAATTATAGACACAAGCTAATTTTGGTTCTGTTTCCATCTTTCTCTCTTCCAATGACACTATTACATTTTGTCACATAGCACACCAGATTTACAGCAAACCTCCAAACACCTAAAATGCATCCTCTTGCATTTGCACTATTTTTACATGGAAACTAGCAACAAAATACGCAAATCAATTCTCCTATAGATATATTACATCTCATTGTGTTGGTGCAACTTTAGTGATCTAGCCCAATCATTTTTCTCTGATTGTCTCACACAGTGGAGAGCAGGACACCAGGTTAAAAATTGCCCAGAGTCACTTTCTTAGATAGGCAACTATAAAAATCAAATCTTAGAATCAGACTAGAGCTGGAAGGGACCTTAGAGGTCTTCTAATCTAGTCCAACCCCCTGCTCAAGCAGGAGATCCTATACCATTTCAGATAGGTGACTGTCCAGTCTCTTCTTAAAAACCTCCAGTGATGAAGCACCTACAACTTCTGAAGCTGTTCCACTGTTAATTGTCCTCACTGCTAGGAAGTTTCTCCTTAATTCCAGGTTGCTTCTCTTCTTGATTAATTTCTATTCATTGTTTCTTGTCTTGCCTTCTGGTGCTTTTGAAAATAAGTTGACCCCCTCTTCTTTGTGGCAGCCCCTCAAATGCTGGAATACCGCTATCAAGTCACCCCAGTTCTTTTCTCTAGCCTAGCCATACTCAATTCCTGCAACTGTTCTGCATGTTTTTGTCTCCAGGCTCTTAATTATCTTAGTTGCTCTTCTTTGCACTTTTTCCAGTGTCTCAACGTATTTTCTGTAATGTGGTGAACAAAAGTGGATGCAGTCTTCCAGGTATGATCTTACTAAGGATATATAAAGCAGTACTAATATTTCACATGATTTTGATTCTATGCCTCTGTTTATACAACCAAGAATTGTATTAGCTTTTTTGGCTGCTGCCACACACTGCTGGCTCAAGGTCCCTCTCACTGTTCTGTTTTGAGCCAGGTTTCGCCCAATCTGAATGAATGAATGAATGAATGAATGGTGATATTGCCTGTTATAGCAGAACCCATTATCTTCAGATAGGCAATCAAAGAATATAGCTATTAGAAGGAGAACAAGCAGATTTGCTCCTTTTGCTGCCTCATCTTCTTTAATATAATGGATTATTGTCTCTGAAGATAATCACACAAAGTGAGATTAAATTTCATTCTTACTCTCTCTATTCTTCCCAGACTTGATTCAGAAAATATTAAAAATGGATGTAAAATTGAAGCCAGAAGCTTTTCTCTTAAGTATCATGGATAAGCAAATTGAAAGAAAACATGGGACTTTGCTTTTATATATAACAATGGCAAGACTTTTATATGCACATTTTATTGGAGAAGTATACAAGAATAGAGAACAGAAGAAAGATATGCAGGGAAGAATGCTATGAGAATTCTCCTTTTATGAATATTATCTACCTTGTTTCCCCCAAAATAAGACCCTGTCTTATATTTTTTTTGAACCCTGAAATAAGTGCTTGGTCTTATTGCCATGCGCTCAAAAGCCCAATTGGTGTTATTATCAGGGGATGTTTTATTTTGGGGGAAACAGGGTAGTAATATGTGTTTAACACAGTCATAAAACAGAGCAAGACAAAATATCCACAAAATAAGAAAACATCTCATTTATCTCTTATAAGGATTTTGCAAATTTGAATAGCTGCCTTTAAATTATACACTACTGAACCTGGTACCCTCAGAAATCTCAACTCCATAATCCGCTCTTGTGGTCATATGTCTTATATACTCTATTTTTTTGAGGGGGGGGAGTCCAAAAGGGTTTTTTTACATGACACTGTGACTTCTATTCATTCAAAAATTGAACACACCTCACCTGAAGAACTCACCTGAAGAAACCTCAAACGTTTTTCATTCCTTCAAAGTGCCTGTTTCTTGCAGTGATTTATATATACAGCACCTTAAGCAACAAGGCAGGAAACAATTTTCTTTTAAACTAACCCCAAACAATCTTAGCATGTTCCCTCTGAAAATATTTTTCCTTTCTTTGAGAGAAAAAACAGGCATGTAATTTAAAGAATATTCCAATAAAGACTTTTGAGTCGACTATAAAAACATCAAAATCAGGAGGGAGTGCATAAGGAGTATGCAATTCTTGAAAGAGGAAGTATTATAGATAAATCAGATTCTAAAGTGAAAGAACATCCAATACATACATAGTTGGAGTACCAAACTATGTTTAACCTCAGTCTGGATCTAGAAATTTAATTCCTAGAAGTTATCTATTGATCTTGCCTCCATAAAAACATATGTCATCTGTATTTATTAGCCTTTATTTATTAGCATTAACCACACAACTTTTAAAGCCATAGTTGACATAATGAGTAATCAATCATGGTTAAAAATGACAACTTTATGCTGAATCTATAAAGCTATTATATAAATGGCAATCACAATTCCAGAGTATCATAAACTGTCGCAGTTTTACTTTTTCCTCTTATTTTTCCTTCCTTATTCTAATATACAATCACAGCAATTCAAAGGAAACTGAAATACAAGTAAATATGAAACCTGATTTATTCTACTGAAATTTTAAAAGGGAACCATATCAAATGCTGTCCAATGTTCTGATTAATAAATGCGAGACAAGAGAACATTCATTTTCAAAGTTGAACTCAATCTCTCCTATTTTATTATGGAATATTCTTAATAATTATGCAACTGTTCACCACCATGTATCCTCTTAAAGACACAAGATTATTTTCATACTTATTAATACAGTGTAATCAAAAACAATAGAAAACAAATTCAGCCCTACTATATATACATCAAGCTACAGTTTTCAAACAGAAGGAAAGTTCTCTTATGGGAATGGGAAAATTTCTCTATCTTTAAATCAAAATGAAAACCTATTTAAAATTTGGTCCTTTAAGCATGAAAGCAAAAAAGCTGTTTTAATGAACTTTATCAAACATTTGTTTTGCCTAAATACATTTCCATTACCTAAAACCAATTCATTTGGCTTGAAATTAGTCTCTCCCATTTATTCTTTTGCTGCACAATTTGTTCTGGGATATGTCCTTGTTAGCCAGACAAACTCATTGACATAGCTATGTAACACCCAATAAAAACAAAACAAAACAAAACAAAACAAAATACATTTCTGAAATATATGATTCCAAATCTGGCCTTTCAATTCATGTCCCATTAGGATCGTAAATTGCCGCTTCCTCTTTGCATACTTAAACTGAGGAGCCAAAAATGTGGAATCATTATTAAGTCAGTCATAGCAAAGGGAAATTCCTTCCCATGTTCACATAGTTTGTGGCTTGGCCCACCTAGTTGAATTAGTTCTATTATTTCATTAGAAAAAAATGTGCGTTTTCCTCCCCCCTTTTTCATTTTGCTAAATTGCTGGTCCAGGCTAGGAGGGTTGATATAGAAAGTTGTTGAGATTTAGTGATATTTCTTTGTAAGAACGATATGTAAAAATATTAGGAAAATTTAAGACTTTCTGTTCTGAGAGATAATGATTCACAAAAACTGATTTGGTATAGGCAGGATTCATTTTGATGTTGCCCCCAAGAATAGGGGGAGACTGTTTGTGGCTGGACTTGAACACAGAACTAGTCTAACACCTGGACCACAGATTCACTCTGTAGTGCTTGGCATTTCTATAAATGTCGATGTCCTTCATTTATTTAATTCTCAGTAAAACAATCAATTTTATTAACTGAGATATAGTTGAATCGTGCTTGCTGCTGCTAGAAATAAAAAAGCCACATGATGTACTGTGGGGTTGTTTTGGAAGGCAGGAAGAAGATAGAAAGCAACTTTGTATCCAAAAGAGACACAGTAAAATCTGGCAGAACATTCTCCAGAAACCTCATATCTACTGACAAGAGCATGGGTGGTTGCATTTTTAGATTCAATTTATTAAGTGATAACGCAGAGGATAATCATCATCTAACAGTAATGACATTTTAAAGCCATAGAATTCTTTTAACACTCAATTTTATGTCTACAAACCTAACAAGGGAAAAAAGGATTTATTTAATTAATAATTTTATGTGGGAAGGATTTCCTGGGTACTTGCACAACACATTTCTGTCAGAAATAGAAATATAAGTTTGTTCATGCTGCAATGGTATTTACATCAAAGTATCCAGAACATGTGCATTACATTGGATTCTCAAAGTCTTATTGCCTCCTCATTCCTTCATTAAAATTTTCACATTTCCCACATTTTGAAAATATATCTGAGGCTATTTGCTGTCAATTTTTTTTTCGACAGAGGAGAAACTCTATCTCTGCAATTGTATTTTTTACTCCAAATTACAAGATAATAAGAAAATATTCATATCTTTTAGTCCATCAAAAAAAAATAATCAAACATTCAATATGTTGATATTTTTACTAGCTCCAATTAAAACAAAAGAAAAAAGAAAGCATTTTTTCATTTTTTTCAGAATTATTCATCAAGTAAATTCCTAGAATGGGGATGGAAAGAAATGAGAAGGTTCAAACATTAGGCTATTACATTACATTGCAGCTGTGAGGCTTGCAGCTCATATTTAGTGAAATGGAGGTTAAGAGAAAGAAAGTGGCGATTCCTCAGCTCTGAAAGTACAAAATATAGAGATATCAATCCACAGTCTCTTTCTAAGCATACAGATGCTTGGCTTAGCAGAGACCAGAAATAATATAATCTCTATATCAGCAAAATCAGAAAGTAATTTAGGATATGTCATTAGTTACCAAGTCAATTAAGCAAAATTTTATAGAAATAGCTAATGATTAATGTTTCTAAATGTAGTCACATTTCTGTTTGTACAAAATTTACTTCATGTGTAAGAAAGCTGTACTCTCAATGGCTGAGAATGTGGTATTTCCCAAGATATTAAAAGTAGTCATAGAACGTTCATCCATTAAAGTAAACAATTTTAACTCCTCAGTTGGGAAATACAGTATCGTCATATATCTTCACTGTATCTTCATTACAATGATAATGATACAAAAGAGTTATAAGCAACAATAGCATCCAAAAATTCTTCATCACACATGTTAAAAACATGTGACAAGGCAAGAAAGCCTCAATACTAAGTATATACATTCAGCTGTGGAGGTGGTTAGTAGTATCAAGTTTCTGGGTGTGCAGCTGATGAGCAGATTAGCTTGGTTGCTCAACAGTGAGACACTGGTGAAGCGGGCACAACAGCGCCTGCATTTTCTGTGCCGTATGAGAAGAGCACATCTTCTTTCCCCTGTCCTTACCACTTTCTATAGAGGGACAATTGAAAGAATCCTGTTGTATTACTGTAGTTTGGAAGTATTACTGTTGCTGTGCAGAGTGGTTAGGACAGCAGAAAAGATTATTAACTTCCTTCTATCCAGGACATAGCATATAAGTGCCACATGACCAGGGTCCACAGTATTGTCATTGACAGTACACATCCTCCCCATGACTGGTTTACTTTGTTACCTTCTGGGAAGAGGCTTTGTGCTATCTGAAGCAGAACAACTAGATTCTGTAATAGCTTTGTACCATATAGTATCGACCTTGTTAATTCTCAACTCTTTTTTCCACTTAGTATTCAAAATGGACTGTGATTAATGTGTGTGTGTGTGTATGTATGTGTGTATACACACACACACACACACACACACACATGCATATTTTCCCTTGAGAGCGGGCAGCAGAATTTCATTTTTTAATATGTTCCAGTGTGTTCACAGAAAAGATTGACACTAAAGGGTATCATATCTTATCTTGCATAGCTAAGAGAGAAAATCAATTCAATTTCACATTTGAATCAGGTGTAGATTTATTTAATTTTGCAACTTTTGTTAAGAATGATAAAAATATTAGATACAGATCATCAGGAACATTAATAATAACTTTCTAAGTATTATCATGGCTAGCTGTAGCCAAGATCAGCTTTTGAGTCTTCACCTGCTCCAGGTATAATAAAATTTTATGAAAGTAACTGTAATAAGTGTTTTGGATATGAATCCAAAAGAATATGATCTGCACACATGCCCTTGATATTTTATGTTGGTATATGAAATTTTAAGACAGCTTTTCCCAATACCAGTTGATTAGATGTCAATGTATTACTGTGAAAACTGCAACATTTTTAAAGGTTTCCATGTAACCTTTATTAGGTTTTCAGATCATCCATTTATTTTTTCATAACAAACAATAGCTTATTTGCCTATTATGTTCTTTTGTAAGCCAAGATAAATAAGCTAGGATCTGTAGTTCATGACACGTGCTAAATAAACCACAGGTGAGACCCTCTGTGATATGTTACATATACCCACTCCCAGGGAGGAGTCAGGTTTGGGCAGTAGTGCTAGGCTATTGGTAAATTAGCATGTGCAAACACTGAAACCACAGTCCAGAATCTCTGCTATTACATCTTGCATTTTTTCTACAGAACTATCAATAGTCTCAGTGGTGATAATATTGCATTAGTGCTAAATCCATCACATTCCTGTCCCTGAATGCTCCTTAGAGATTCATGCTAAGTGGTACACAGTTCCTAGAGCAATACC
This sequence comes from Arizona elegans, assembly GCA_022577455.1. NCBI lineage: Eukaryota > Metazoa > Chordata > Lepidosauria > Squamata > Colubridae > Arizona > Arizona elegans. The sequence continues at coordinate 101,433,152 of JAKOOJ010000002.1, read as the reverse complement.
ACACAAGGTTAATGAGATCCAAGATAAAGTCCAAAATTTATTTCAAACTTAACTGTTTTTACATAGACATCTAATTTAGTTCCTGGAAAATACACTTTTAGTATTTTATCTCTGCACCTGAATGAACATATGGGAAAAATTGAACAGTGAATGGTCATTATATTAATGGCTCCCTTGACTGTAATGTTAGAAAAATGTACTGTACTTAGAATTTATTTATCAAGCTTCCCTTCCAGCATTATTTATGACAAAAACAAGAGCCAGCCCTAGCTCTTTCCAGTGTATTCTGGCTAATACAGGCTATAAGACCAGACTAATAACTCTTATTTTCTTTTCTTAAACTAATTTGATTTTTGATATATATAAGTATGTATGTGTGTGTGTGTATATATATATATATAATGCGAGTAACATACATGCAATAGCATAATGAAAAAACAAAATAAAATGCATAATTATATATTAAACAGTCAGATCCATCTGATCATGTACTTCTTTTATCCACTTAATCCAAACAGGATCCTGTATTTTTCCTTTTAGGATAAGCTAAAAATAATTATTTGTTTCTTTGGATATTCTGTTGCCAATTACACTTGAAAAATAAAGAGCATTATATTTTCATAGATTTTAATTTCAAGAGATATATGAATATATAACAAAGCATCAGCAATTTTTAGGACTATCTACTAACAATCTATCAATGTGCAGGATACCGAGAGTCATCAACATCTTACATGGTAGCTAATTTTGGAATATTCAGCACTCAGTTGCTAATGTTTCTAATGTTTGTGTCTGAGAATACGTGGTTATTCAGAAATAACACTGAATTTCCCAAAAGCACAGAACTAATTATAACTTTGTGAAGTGAACTAGTTCATTGCCCGACAATCATTCTAATTCACAGCAAGAGAAAACATGGAAAAAGCAAATGCAATGAAAGCCTACTATTGGATTCCCCCTAACTATGGGGACTGCAACCTCTTTATCAGTGATAACTGAAAAAAAGATAGAAAGCTCTTGAACACTGGAATGGGAGGGTGGTGAGGATTTCATTCTGCTAGGAAGAAAGGACAAGAATTCATATAATAATAATAAGATAATTATAAGCAAGAACTTATGGCTTCTTAGGTTTTTCTATGAGAGTTATCAGAGAAGGGTCTTTTGATAATTTATATCCAGGCTGTTTTTTCCTATAACTCCTTTCCATATGTCAACAGCAACCCCACAGGACTTTTAGCGATATGGATTTCCTTGTCAAAAAACCAGGAAGGGATAATGGAATACTTCTTAATTCTGGTCCACAGAAAGAGTTGTGGTTCTCACCCTTATTCTTTTCCTTTCAGAGAAACGGTCAATCATGTTCTATCAAAGGCAGATTCAGAGATTCAGGTACAGATTATGGAGGGGAAAAGAATGGAAACCTCTACCCCAGGATAGTGGAAACATCAGTTCTGGGATAGAGAGCAGCCTTTCTTAGGCATTCTTAGTAACGGGCTCTTCCTCCCTTTCAGGCAAATTAATGAAGGGGCTCAATTAAGTATGAAAATGAAAATAGCCAATGCTATTGAGCCAGAACATATCCTAAGGCTTCTTAAACTTTTTGTTCTCAGGACCTTGTCTCACTTCCCAATTGATGCATTTGTAGAATATTTATTAAATCATGTAAAAATAATACAATTAAATCCATAATATATTAACATATTTTTCATGGAAAAGCCCTATATTGTTTTAACAAATCAAAAGTAAGAATAAGAATGAGAACTTTTTATTCTTAAACTTTTGCAATCTTTAATATCTGATAAATAATTTTTATTTCACGGAACCCTAAGAGGGTCTTGGGAGCCTCCAGAAGTCCTTGAACCGCACTTTAAAAAAATATTGACCTAAAGTATTGTAGATATGCTTAAAGTAAAAAGCTGGCTTCCCTTACTTTTGACACTGCTTATAGCATCTAAAACCTTTTCCGTAGAAGTCAATAGTGGCCATTCCATTCTATGGAGACAAATAATTTTAATCTAACATAGTGACAAATTGCATTTTTTTTTAATGGCAGTTTGCCTAGAAGTATACATGATATTACCACACTTTTATAGTAATAAGACCTAGTCAAATAAATATTACCAGGGTACTCATTTCATCTCCCTTATTGTCTGGGTTTAACTTGGCAGCAACTGCCCAAGCTTATGTTTCAGCAGTGCCTGGAAGTCCAGTAATATTTTAGTGTTCAGCAAAACATTTGTATTAGCTTCCCTTGCATAACAAACAAGGAAATAAATAGTGAATTGCTCCCTCAGAGGGAAAGGACTGTGTAGTCTGACATAGTTTGGAACAAAACAGGCATAAAAGCAATATTCACTATCTTAAATTGCTGGTTTTAAGACTGAATCATGATGCATTTTTATCACAGAGAACACATGAGGCTATAAAAATCTGAGTATGGGAATAGGCGAGGCATACTAATACAGATTTATTTTAGGAGGTTACATACCAGGGAAGGCTTGAAAAAGAAATAGGAAATAACACTGAGTCTTGTACATCAGCCAGATCACTAAAGAATTTGACATCCTTTTTCCAGTCTCTCAACAACCTTTGCTATAAATATAGATACCAAATGAATGCAAGTCAGTAAGCACATGATGAACAATGGCAAAATCTTCAAGCAGGTCATTAATAATAATCCAAACTACATCTGGAAAGAGAAGAAAATGAGGTTTATACTCTGCCCATTCATACTTATATATTAAATCTGTCGCCTACCACAGTCAAATATCTCTTGGCAATTTACAACATCATCCAATTCATTAAAATATTCACAGTGTAATAACCTGTAAATGGAATAACTTGGAAAAATATGCATGCAAAATGCAAGACCTCAAAAATAAATAAAAAGAATCCAGTAAATGATAATAATCTCAGCACAAACATTATTCTAAATAATTCTGTTTTGAGCTGTTTATGAACTGTTAATAAAGTGGGGACTCATCCTATCACAGAGGACAAGCAGGCACAGCAAAAGAGAAGCAGTATCTGTGGGTGGGTGGGTCAAGACTGGTCAAACAAAATGGTCCTGTTTTGATTTCTTATAAACACCAGGGCTTAAATACAGATCCCAAGCTGATAGGATTTCAGATCATAATGTTTTCATATTGCTTTCAAGTGAATAACTGATTTATTCAAAATTAGCACAATGGTCAGCTTGCTGATCATTTTAAGCACCTTCATATTTTAGAATATTCTAAAATAATGATTCCCTACCAGTCTTTTTTTAAAAATCCCATGAATCTATATTCACATCTGAAAGTAAATTCTATTGAACTTACTTTTTTGAGCAATTATGCTGTTAAAAAGCTACACAAGAATGGCATCAGTTTGAGATCATTTTCAGGTTTCTGTGTTTCACCACTGTTAGCCAGAGAGCTAAACCGATTTATGTTCTTCTTAAATGCTACATGTTGAATTTGATGCAAAGCTAGCTTTAATTACTTATTTTATGACACTGTGATTTATTTATTTCCCATTGGAGAAACTACTTCCTTATTCCTGTTTCCAATTCCTGAACTTTAGATCCTGAGAAAGACTCTAAGAGCAACGTAATGGTTCTGCAGCTGCCCTTCACTTAGACCAAACAGAGCAGAAATTGTCAAAAGAGGTAAAAAGTGCCAGAGGTACAGTCTTTTTCTTTTTCCCTTTCCTTCTCTTTTGCACAGAATGAAGAATTTATTGCTGCAACTGCAGCAATTTGAGGCAGCATAATCATTTTCTCTTATTGTTTTCAGTATTAGAAATTAAGATAAATTTGAACGCCTTCAAACTATTGAAGGTTCAAATATGGAAACTCCCTTAAATTAATATTAGTAATAAAGCCTTATCTTGGATTATGAACATGTGGTTACAATTTTGCCAAATCCAGAAGCAATTCAAACACAAAATAAATTTGGCCATTCAACAATATTTCCACCTGCTGCTGGATCCAATGGCATAGCTATATAGAGATCTGGCAACAAATATAAACAATAATACTTCTGAACTTGAGAGGTGAGGAGGGAGGTATTAATACAATGCTGAAAAGAAAGGAATTACGTCTTAAAGGCATGAAGAGGAACAACTGATGCCAGAAAGTGGTAATCACACATACTATTAAAACATTATTTACATTACATTATATTTTGATAAACAGCAGCAGAGCATTGAGGCACCATCTTAAACCTTGGATTAGCAATTAATCACATCCCAACAAATGTAACAAATACAGCACAAGCATGTGACACACAAGAAAACATATACTGTACAAAATTAATTATCAGTGAGAATTGATCAGTGGAAGGGCTTGCGTTCTGAATTTGTGGACGTTTAAGAATAGATTGGACAGCAATTTGTCCAAAATGGTATAGGATATCCTGCTTCAGCAGAAGGGTTGGATTAAAAGACCTCCAAGGTCCCTTCTAACTCTGATATTCTGTATAAAATGTGAAACCTACATATTATCAACGAAGAATCAAAAGGGGGAAATATGTCCTGATATCTTCATGAGAAAGAAAGTATTCAAATCAAAGGGAGTTATTCTTTTAAAACAAAATTCAAACCCAAAGTTTGCAAGCTATAAGACACTTCAGCATTTTCAGAGATAACTGCCGCCACTCATGCCGAAGTATACTACTGAATTTAGAAATCATTATAATTCCTGCCCTGTATAAAGAAATAAAGCCAAAATGGCTATATGGGTAAAAAGGAGGGAGAACCATGAGGGTGCCTGCACTTCACAACTGCACAGAATAATACAGCAACTGTTTCCAAAACATGGGTTGGAAGCAGAGGATTCAGTAAATGGCATCCCTTTAAAAACAGGGCAATAAAGGTGATTCACAAACCAGACAAATGAGACCCACTGATGTTCCAAAAGCAAGCATTATCTTGCCACATTAATAATATGCTTGAAGGTATCCCGAACAAAGCAGAGGCAAGGACTATTGCATAGAGGAGCCAGGGTGGGGTTATGCAGTTGGTTAAGGTGTGTCAGAAAGTGGTACAGAATTTTTCTGCTTTACTTCCACCTGCATGCAGCAGCTATAGCCAGATACTAAAAAGCTCTTGACAGTCCTGGGGAGAAAATCCTTCAGAGCAGAGACGCTCTAACTGCAATATTTTAAAAGCTGGCTGGCTTGGAAAGGGAAGTTGGCGAGGTGTGTACCTGCCGATGCTCCTGAACGAAGGGATGGAACCGCGAGTGGAAAGGATGGGGAAATCAGGTGAAGCAACCCAATCCCCCTTCACCCCAGCTGGAAAGAACTCGGGGGGGGGGGAAGAGCCACCCTAGCTAGCCCGGGGAGATGGGAATCCACCCGCTTCGCTTTGTCCTTCGGCAGGAGAGGGAGATGGGAAGGAAGGAAATTTTGCAGGCAACGCGGACTAAGTACAGCAAGGGATGGGAAGGTGAGGCTGGAGAGATGAGTTAGAAGAGGCGCGGGAGAGCCAGGAAAGAGGCGCGTGTGGGGCGGGGAAGGCTTTTTCCCTTACCGTAGACCCGGATCCAGCCCTGCCGCTGACAGACCGATTCCCTTAGGATCCGCTCCAGAGTGCTGGCCGCCCCGACGAGGTCCGCGGGTCCGGGTAGAGAATTCTTCAGCCGCTCCAAGCAAGAATCTCCTCCTTCCCCGGGGTGCTCCATCCGCTGCTGCCGCTGCTTCTGCCGCCGCCCCACGGCGGGGTCAGCCACGACCAAAGCCCCTTCAGCCCGTCACTTCCTCGGTCTTTCACTACAGCTTTGCCCCGGCTGGCGGGGCCCGCCCCCTTCCCGGTCACTGACTGCAAGCGCGCCGCTGCTCCATCCCGAGGCCGCCTCCTGGGACGAGCTTGCTCGGCGTCCCGCTCCCAACCCACACTCGGAGCTCCGTCGCCCCGTGCACGGCTTCTCCTTCAGCCCCGGCGGCATCCCAGGGAGGAGCAATGGAGCACCGAGCCCTCAGCCGGCTAGCCGACCTCCTCGCTCCAAGCAGGCACGGGTGGACAGTCGCCGGTTGCGAAGGAGAATCTCGGCCAGGCGTACTCAATCGCCCATCGACACCTACCTCCACGCCCTCCTCGGCTCCCAAGCGAGCGTCGTCATTCTCTCCCAACCGCTGATTGGCAGTATGCAAACGAGGCAGAGGCCCTGGTGGGACTGCCAGGCAGCGGCTCCGGTTTCTCTCTCTCTCTCTCTCTCTCCTCTTCGCCTTCGCTCAAGTAGTTCGCTTTTTGTCTTGGCTGAAGTCCCAGGTAGACAAGCAGGTATACTGAATACACGCCTCGTCGGCTCGCGCCCCCAAGGCAAAATGGAGTAGGAAGTTTTGTATGCAAAAAGTGCGGTCGCGATTTTGGGTTTTTGTAGGGAGCTGTGACCATCTGGCGTCGCAAAAGGTGTAGTGCTCTCTTATCACTTCGCAAACGAATTTATTTTGGTGCAAACTTTACGCAAAATCAAAGCGTCTCCAGAAAAGCAAAACCTGTAAAAAGTGTGCACGCAGAAATGCATCATTACAGCCACGGCTGTTTTTCTGATCGGAGGATAGAAGGCAGACATGGCTGGATCAGATGGAAAATCAAGCCCCTTGTTCAAAACTTGGATGCGTCCTTTTGCAGTAAAACACTGCACAGAAGTGAATTGTTTGGATGCTATGTTGCACTTTTCCAAACATGGAAAAGGCTGGATACTCAGCCTGTGTTTCTGGTTTTCTCTCAAAAGCATTTGCTTCATAAAGACCAGGTTATTTCTCCTTTCATGTGGAGTAATTGCTAAGTGGGCATAACTGCATTAAGGTAGCTCTAAATTACAGTGATTTTTTGTTATCGGTTATGTTTTCACAATCTTGCTTTGAAATGGTCTGTGGCTGAAAAGCAGTGATAAAGCACTTCTCTTGAAAGAAATTCCCATATTGAGTCCCTGGTATTTCCCATAGGATTGGTGAAAAACATCTGTTTGAAACCCACAAAAGCTGCTGACCAAATGCCAGATTTGTTTATCTGACTTGCTTGGAAGGAATTGGATAATCCAGCTAAGAGCCAAAATTCCAGGACATCCTGGTAGCTTCCTGCAAGAGGATGGACAAGACAGAGATAAAAACGGGGGGAGGCTACAAATCTAATCATTAGATCAAAAGTTGCTTAATGAAAATGTGTAACTGAACAATGCTGTGTATTTGTAAGTCACAGGTATGACATAGCTGCTGCTACATACACAGGCAAATGCATATGTATATGTATACATAATTGTGTATGTAATTCATTGCTTACAGTTTTCTACTAAATTTAGAAATTTACACTAAAATGGTAATTTTTAAGTATATCTTATAAAAAGCTTTAGGTGGAAAGCTGTAGAAAGGATTGCTGGCTACTAATTTAATTGCATTTCAATCATTTTTGGGGAAGTCACCCATGATTAAAACTAAGTTAAGAATTCATTTTCCTGAAGTTAGTCCCATTTATCCCACACGTTTTTTGGTGTGTAGATCAAGATTACTTGAGTAGGTTTCTCTGTTAAAATTGCAATATTAGTGGGAGGACAAAGATTAGTATCAAGGAAGTAATTTAGGATATATCTAATTTTTGATATTAGCTGCAAGGAGGCAAAGGACACATATTCCAAACTAGGAAAACCAAAAACCTAGGCTTCTTAAGTGGTTCTCTGAGGTTGGCTGACTTCTCATTATGATGATTCATTTAGATTGGCAATTTCTTCCTGTTCAAAGCTTGCTAATTTTGTTCTAGAGAGTTGTCTTATATTTAGTGGAATCTTTAAATAGCTTCAAGGATTCTTATTTCATTAGAAACAGCTAGCAAGTATGTGTTAGTGCCATTTTGAATTACTGTATATTCTTTTATTTTTACCTTACTCTGTCATCCAAACTCTAAATAGCTGCTGTCTTGGCTCCTTTTATATCGGAGGTAATGTCTTAGGACTGACTTAAGTTACATTTATTTCACCAAGCTATTATGTAATTTATTTCATTTTGGCTCTGCGTTGCAGAAAGCAAACTACTATCATTTGTAAGTATTTAAAAGCTTAATATGTTGTGCATTTCAAATTACAAATACTGTATCTTCAATACTAAATGTCATTGTCTAGAACACGAACATAGAATAATAGAGTTGGAAGGGACTTTGGAGTCTTCAACCTCCAGCTAAAGCAGGAGATCCCGTACCATTCAGGACAAATGGCTTTCCAGTGTATTCTTGAAAGCCTCAAGTGATAGAGCACCCACGACCTCCAGAGGCAAGCCTTTCCACTAATTAATTTTCTCACTGTCAGGAAATTTCTCCTTAGTTCTAAGTTGAATCTCTCTTTAATAATATTCCACCCTAGACTAGACATACCCAGTTTTACTCAATCAGTCTTCATATGGTTTAGCCTCCAGACCTCTTATCATCTTTGTTAGTCTTCTCTGCACTCTTTCTGGAGTCTCAACATCTTTCTTGCATCGTGGTGACCAGAATTGGATGCATTATTACAAGAATGGTATCACCAGTGCAATATAAAGTGGTACTATCACTGAAAGTGATCTTGAAACTATCCCTCTGTTGATACATCCTATTTCTGCACTAGCTTTTTTGGCAGCTGCAGCACATTTACTTAATACTTGATACTTAAATGGTGATCTACACAATGCCAGCAGTTCAATTCTCACCAGCTCAAGGTTGACTCTTCCATCCTTCCAAGGTTGGTAAAATAAGGACCCATATTATTGGGGGCAATATGCTGACTCTGTAAACCAGTGGTTGTTCCCGGTTCTATAGAACCGGTAGTAAAAGTGGTGGGAGGCTCCGCCCACCCGGCACAACATCATTATTGGTGATCTGTACATGCGCAGAAGCTCGCGTGCAATCCCGCTGCAAACCGGTAGTAAAGGTAAGTGGTAAACCACTTAGAGAGGCTCTAAAGCACTGTGAAGCAATATATAAGTCTAAGTGGCATTGCTACTAGGACATCTAGATCAGTGGTGGGTTGTTCCTGGTTCTGTCCGGTTCTTGAAAACCAGTAGTAAAAACGGCAGGAGGCTCCGCCCACCCGCCCTGATGGCACATTTGGTGATCTGCGCATGCGCAGAAGCGCGCACTATCCCATTGCAAACCGGTAGTAAAGGTAAGTAGAACCCACCCCTGACCTAGTTCTCTTTCACAGTTGTTACTGCTGAGCCAGGTACCACCTATTCTATATCTGTGCATTTGATTTTCATTGCCTATGTGTAGGCAATTTTTCTCACCACTGAATTGCATGTTGTTGGATAGGCCCATTGTTCAAATCTATCATGGTCCTTCTGAATCTTGAGTCTGTCATCTAAAGTGTTAGCTATTCCCTAGCTTGTTATTGTCTGCAGATTTGAATTTCCCCTTCTATCCCCTCATCTAGATCATTTATGAAGATTTTAAAGCATGCTGGGCCTAAGATAGAATCTTGAGGTACCCCACGGCAAGCTTCCCTCCATGTAGATGTAGTTCCACTGAGGACTACACAATAAGTGTGGTTGTCAATCAGCTGCAACTGGCTAGCAATTAGGTTGTCTATCCTATATTGTTCTATCTTACCAAGAAGTTGGCTTTCGTCTACTTTGTCCAATGCCTTACTGAAATCTAAGTAAACTATGTTCATAGCATCTCCCTTATTCACTAATTTAGTCACTTTGCCGAAGAAGGCAATAAGGTTTGTCTGTCATGGTCTGTTTTGACAAACCCATGCTGGCTTCAAGTAATTGTCTTGTTTGTTTCTAGGTGATCACAAATACGGCTCCTTAATTATCTTTCCAAGATCTTCCTAGATACTGATGTCAGGCTGCCAAATACCAGAAGTAATTATGCAAAAGCAAGTAATTCAAGCCACCAGATGTTACCTGACAAATCAAATGCTAATGTGCCGTGCAATTCTTTGCATATTGAATTCATGAGACTAATACCTACTTCAAGTTAATGGTAGAAGTGCACAATTTTAACTGGTAAAGTTAATCTCCAAAGGATTTAGATAAACGTTAATGGAAACAAATTATTTGCTATTCAATGTAGTAACATCAGAAGAAATATTTAAGTACAATTATTATTATTAAATTTACATCCTGCTTTTATTTTATAGAATTCAAGGTGGCATATATTATGCAACCATCTCCCTCCTTACTCCCCAAGAAAGAACAACCCATGAGGTGGCTTTGACTGAGAGTGAGTGACTGGCCTCACCCTACCTAAGAAATTAAACTCATAGCCTTCCACTTTCTAAACTAGCACTTTAACCACAGCTCCAAACTGGCCTTCCCATAATTAATGATATCACAATATTTCATAAAAAAATGAAACAAGGACTTTGAAACATATTTTACCTAATTTTATAAATAATGAGCTAATAATACCAGTATGAGTGTACATGTATACTAATCTGTAGCTTAACCAGGATTTATTTATGCTCATCTGTAGCTTATCCAGGGTTTCCTGAAATTAAGACCCTGTCTTATATTTTTTTGAACACTGAAATAAGCATGTGGCCTTATTGCCATGCGCTCAAAAGCCCGATTGGGCTTATTATCAGGGTATGTCTTATTTTGGGGGAAACAGGGTAATAAATCACAATTGACAAAATTTCCATAGTACATTAAGCAAAAGCTAAGTCAATCACTTTATGATTGGCTTAGCTTTTAACCATTAACCATAGCTTAGAGCTATGGTTCTATAGTTGAACAATTATGTTAATTAATTAGAATTAGCCAGATTTGTACCATCCCACCCATTTTCTTTAAGTTCTTATAACAATGGCATTTTAAACTAAATTTTAAAAGGAGTTTTTTAAAACTAAAAATGTATTTCATTCCTGATATTCTCAAATATCAGGAATTACAAGTTCCAGAATTCCCAGTTTCCAAAAATCCAGTTATGTTCTTCAACTATAAGGAAGGTTTGCAGTTGTTTTGGATGGGGAGCATTTCTGTTTTTGTAGGTGCCATAAATGAACATTTTAAAAGCTTAAAAATATATGTGGACAATCTTTTTTATATTATTATTTGAAGGCCCTGGATGCTTTTATTTTTGAGATGCTCTGGGTGCTTCATTTCCAATCCTTTAATTGCAGCAAGGTAGATATATTTGAATAGTAAAAATATGGTAGAGTTCCCACTCCCCCAGATTCAAACAGAGATTAGATAATTATTGTCAAGGTTGCTTAAGACAGTCTTCCATAAAGTGTGGTCCAAGGATCCCGGGGGGAGGGGGTATTGCATGAAAATCAAAATTATTTGCCAGATACTGAAGTTGCTTACAAAAATTCAGAACAATGTCCTTGTTCCTGGAAACTGGTTTTCTTGTTATAAAACACGCTACCTAGAGCTAGTTAACTGTTTCCTCCTCTGGTTTCGTTTACGGTTTTAGCCTCCTGTTTAGCTTCGCAACACAGTTGGTTTTTTTGCTTGGGATGGTGCAATGCCACAGACTATGTGGCTATTTCTTTTCCCATTGTGGGAACTATTACATCTCACTACCTCTCAGCCCTGACCTTTGGTGTCCTGTTCCTGGGGCCCATGTGAAGAGGCATTGTTCACAATCTATTCCCCCTAATCTGCCTATTGTAGAAAAAGATCCCTTTGCAAAAATGGCGACACATTTTCCTTTCTCCCTCACAAGTTGCAAGAAAAGGCAAGGCAGCTTTGCAGAAGGCTTTTCATCATAGCAACCCTGAAGGATTTCTTTGCTGATAACCAAATACACAGATGCAACATGAATTAGAAATGGAGGAGGGGTGCTGGCAATTGACTGAATTTCCTGTTCGTGGAATGGAAAGGAGGGTGAGGGGATTTTTTTTTTTTTTTTTTGCCACCTCAGGATCTGCAATAACTCATGGGTGGGACAGTGAGTGTCAATTCTCACACCCTCCTGGCTCAGGATATTCATTCCTTGCAGAATCTCTGTTCTGAATTGGCAGAACTGAAGATGAATACAAAGTCACTTTAAACTGCATTTGAGGGACAGGGAAACAGTAACAATCTGGATGTGAAATTTTCCTGAATAAAAACAGACAAGAATATCCGTTTCTGCTGTCACAAATCTATTCAGTCCTATAGTCTAAGGCAGTGATGACTAACCTTTTTGCCATTGAGTGCCAAAAGTGGGGGGAGTGCAGGCAGGTCACGCACGCATGTGCCCACACCCATAATTCTATGAGCCCTGCCCCATGCACATGCCCGCATGCTCCCCCATGCTCCCCCTACTTTTGGCATGCGATGGCACGGTGGGCCACCAGACTTCTGGTGGGACTGGAAGTCGGGAAATGGGCCATTTCCAGCCTCTGGAGGCCCTCCGGAGGGGTGGGGAAGGCCGTTTTTGCCCTCCCCAGGCTCCTAGAAAGGCTCTGTTGGCTGTGGAGAGCGAAAAACGAGGCCCTCCAGAGGCTGGAAACTGTGTTTCCTGACTTCCGGTGGGCCCAGAAAACCCAAAAATCAGCTGGCGGGCACAAACATGCGTGCCAGAGCCCAGCTCACATGCCCATCAATATGGCTCCAATATAGCATGCCATAGGTTCACCATCACAGGTTTAAGACAAGGGTGGCAAACTCAATTTAATTAAGGGCCACATCAGCATTGTGGTTGCCCTCGGTGGACCGGTGGTATGGCTGGGTGGGCGTGGCTGAGGTGGGCATGGCTGGGTGGTCATGGCCCAATGGGTGGGCATAGCCAGCTCGACATCGCTCACATCATAGGGCACATGGTGATTGGGCATGGCTGGGGGGGATAGAGGGGTCTCTCGAGGAAGGAGACAGGACCAGAGCTGGTGCCGGGGCAAGATCCACCAGAGGAGCAAAAACAAGAGGGGTTGTGGCGAGGCAGCCAGCAGGTCACCATCATTGCCACACTGCAGCCCCTACACGCTTGGCCCCTGTCATCAAATCTCATCCTCTATCAGGCCTGCCACCCGCCCTGCCCGCCCGACCCACTTGCGAAGGCTCCAGCAAATAGGAAAGCCAGGGAGCCCCCATCCCCAAGAGGCAGCTGGGACTCCACAGCTTCCACAGCTGAGGTGGGTCCAAGCCAGTGGTGGGTTTCTACTGGTTCACACCAGTTCAGATGAACTGGTAGCGGTGATTTGGCCTGGGTCACTGAATTGGTAGCGACTGCTGGCTGGCCACGCCCCTAAACCGGTAGCCTGGTTGCCGCTCGCTTGCCCCACCCGCCTGCACGACTGCCAGGAAGCAGCTGGCAAAGAGGCAGCAGCTGGGAGACTGCCAGGAAGTGGCTGGCAAAGAAAAAGCCGTCTTTGAGAGGCTCTTTGCAGCTGGCTACAGGTTGCCGAAAAAGCCGCTGCCATCGTATCCCATTGTGCAATGCAGCAGGTAATGGGATGCGCATGTGCGGCCAGCGCAAAGAACAGGGTGGTGACGGCAGCAGCTTTTTCTGCGATCTCTGGTAGTTTTCTGGCTGGAGGCTGTCGAAAACTACTGGAGGTCAGCTTGCCTTCCAGACTCCGGACCAGCTTCCACGGGAGGAAGGTAAGCAACCTGAAGAAAGAGACAGTGGGGGGCGGGGGGGAGGAAGCGAGCCTAGGGCCGGGGCCACTGAAGGAGGAGAAATGGGGTGCATGTGACTGGTGAAGGGAGGGCAGGGCAGCATGCAGGAGAAGGTCTTTGATAGATTAGGCCAGGCCTGGGCAGAAAATAAGTAGATAGGTAGAAATCAAAAAAACTTTCCTACCTTTTTCTTTAGGCATGGCTAGGTGGGGAGGTTATGTGACTGAGTGGCCATGAGTGACATCAAGTTGGCCATGCCCACTCAGTCACATGACTACCAAGCCATGCCCATCAAGCAATCCAGACCCACAGAACCGGTAATAGAAATTTTTGGAATCCACCACTGGTCCAAGCCCCGCGACTGCCAGGCTGACGCTCCAAGCAGCAGGCAGAGGCACGCAATCCAGCCTGCCAGATGGACTGGGAGGCCACAAAGCCTGCCAGATGCACTGGGCGGCTGTGCAGTCACCTCCTCTGTCACAGCCATGGCAGACATGAGCAAAGACAGATGGTAGGGTTGCAGTGAGGTAGCCCAGATGGTCACCTTCATTGCCACGCTGCAGCCCTGCGCACTCGGCCCCCTCCCTCAAATTTTGACCTCCAGCAAGACTGCTACCCACTTTTCCCGTCACCGGGATCACCGGGTTCCTGCATCTGGCCTTAGATCCAACCTGCGGGGATGCCTTGACACCTCGGCTCCGCCCCCTGCCAGGTACACAGGAGGCATCAAGTGCGTGAGTGCTGGAGTCCTGGGTGAAAGGGAAGCTCTCAGAATGCAGTCAGCCTGCAGGGCAAAATGGTCCCCAGGGACTCCAGGCCCTGCACAAACTCACCGCCTCCTTTGTGCATGTCCAGGGGGTAGGGTGGGGGCGGCCTCTCTCGGGCTCCAGGACCCGGATCTAAGGCTGGCTGCATTCCAACCTGGATGGCCACCACCAGGTTGTACATTGGCGCTCATTAACCCTGGGCTTGGCCTTGTGGCCCGTCAGCAGCCTGTGCAGTTAGTAACTGATTCCAACAGTGAGAAGGCTGGTGTGCTGTGCCAGCAGCCTGTGCAGTTGGCACTCGAGTCAGACAATGAGGCTGGAGAAGATGTGGTGCCAGAGGTAGGGATTCAGCCAGGGCCTTCAGAACCTCCAGAAGCTCCCATAAGTGAAGAGGAAGAAGAGGAGGGGCCTCTTCTTGATGCATGAGCACGCAGAGCTGCAAAAAGACAGGAGTGGCTCTTCAGGAGGAGGTTTCCTCGAGAGTAAGGCTTGGAGCTAATTGGCCACTTCCCTAGCCTATTTAAGGAAGGACGACGACTGATGCAATTTGCAGGAAACAACTTCATTCACTCCTTCACATCTTGATTCAGCTCGTTTCTCTTGCAGTTTTCCTGCAAATTGCTTCTGGGCATTCTGCCAACCACAGTAAGATTACAGTTATCTGAAATATTGTGCCTCAGAATAGATTTATTATTCTTTGGATTCTTGTCGGCTGTTAATGAAGTTAAATTAACAGCCTTTGTTCAGAAAAGACTGATTTAAATTAGTAAACTAAGGTTTGTACGGACTTTGTGTGTGCTGTGTTCTTTGGGGTCCGTAGCTGGGGCAGAACAGGCCTTTGCTGCTTCCAGGGCAGCCCTGTGGGCCAGATCTAACCACCTCATGGGCTGCATCTGGCCCGTGGGTCTTGAGTTTGACACCCCTGGTCTAAGGTAAGAGATGTTCTTGTGTAACACTCCATCTTATAGCAAGAATCACAAGTAGTACATATTTATTCATTTACTGTTTAAACCTGCTTTTCCTTCTAATACTTCTTTGAGGACATAGTGGTCTTCCGGGTGCGCTTCACGGTGTTGGTCACCACCTTTAAAGCACTCCATGGCATGGGACCTGGGTATTTGCGGGACCGCCTTCTGCCGCCGATAGCCTCCCACCGACCAGTGCACTCCCACAGAGAGGGACTTCTCATGGTGCCGTCAGCCAGGCAATGTCGGCTGGCGACCCCCAGGGGGAGGGCTTTCTCTGTGGCAGCTGCTGCCCTCTGGAACAATTTGCCCCTGGGGATACGAAGGATATCGGATCTCCGGGTTTTTCACCGTGCCCTAAAAACTTCTCTTTTCCATCAAGCAGGGCTGGCGTGAAACCCCCTCCCCTTTTTAGTTTTTAGCTTTTTAAAATTGTCAAGGGGTTTTAGTTTCAATGTTTTAAATTTTTGGACCACAGTTATTTAATTCTTTTAATAATTTTAAATTTTGTATTGATATGTGTTTTAGTCTGGCTGTGCGCCGCCCTGAGTCCTCTTGGAGAAGGGCGGGATATAAATTGAATAAAATAAATTAAATAAATAAATAAATAGTGAGTTGTTAAAATGGAACTGGCAAGCTGTGGTTTATGGTTGCCCTTCACATCTGGGATATAAAGCCAACATTGCAATTTACAGTTCTAGTTTGAAAGGTAAAGCGTACCACAACCACTCTTCTGCTGTCTTTCTACAACCATAGCCAAAAATTGTGATTTTCTGCATTCCCCTCTTCCCACACGCTCCCCCCCCCCCCGCCTTATCCCAACTGCTTCCTTTCACTATTCTGATTCAGATTTCAAGTACTATAAGGAAAAATAGGAACCATCTGAAAAGTATCCCATTCTTCTGGTCACGAAATCATTTAAGATGTTTCAATTCATAGGATGTCGAGAACCAAGTTCTGAGATGCTGATTCCAATGTGACCCTGAAATACAGTATTTTTTTTTCTTTTGCAGAAGAGAAAATAACTAATTAAATTGGCCTGCTTAACTGGAAGAAAAAATGTGTGAGTCAAATACAAGCATCCTTTTTTCATCAGCCAACTTGCAGGTACTGGTAATTACAGTATTTAGCAGTATAAGCTTTTAAATGTCTCCCCAGATAAATGGATATAGGTTGGCAGCCTTAATCAAAGATCAAATCATCAAGCCAAACAATCTGTAAAAATGCACTGAGCATCAGTAGAAGCTCAGAATTTAGGGGGAATTATTTTACTGGGGATCTACTGTATATCTAATCACATCCATATAATTTTTAAATCATAAAAAAACTAAGGTAATGTTTAATTATATGTTATAATCAAAAGAAGTGTTTGCTTCCTAGTTTCTGATTTGCTTCAGATCAGTGATATTTTCCAGTGACCTATGCAAAATGTGGGATTTTTATCATAACACCTACTCAGAAGAATAAAATTATGCTATAAAGAACTATAATCACCATTAGGCTTTGCACTCTTATTTTCCAATGATGTATTTATAATTATAATTATTATTTTAAAGAGTCCATGATTATATAATGTAATGAACTGCCTAATGAACCATGATACAAATTGCTAGACTACCCGCAGTTTGCTGGGTGAAAGTTAGCAACTATGATTTATTTATATCGCCTGGGAGGTTTTAGTTTTCTATGTGAAGTTGATTTTTGTGGTGGGGGTGAAATGGGGGTGGATTCCTGACTTGTATGTAAATAGCAAAACTCAAATCCTCCAATTAGATAGATAGTATATAATCCTGTTGACATTTCCCAACTCTTTTTCTCTTAAATAACAATCAACCTCAACAATCAACCTCTCTTGACCCGTTTTAGTTCATTCTTAACTTTACATTGTTTGCTCTTCTTTCAGCTTTTGATTTGAACTTACAGTATACAGTAAGGAAAGATGTATAAATTCAGACATTTCTTTTAATAATAGTAACAATGCTTATTCTGTAACCATGGCTTTTACTGGATAAAATTAAACTTGGTTTAGCTGACCTTCTCTTTGTTCATACTGGATTTAAGGGATTTAGTGCTTAATGACCTCACTAAATCTCACAACCTTGGAATCAGTAAGCATGATAATTATCCAATCTGATATTCTTTTTAATTCTGGAAATATAGGAAGGAGCATAGCTTTGGCATTAAAGTGAAGATAAAATTCTAGACTTCACTCCTTCCTTAGTGTTTTATGTTCACATACAACAAGTCTGCTGCAGTGGTGTTGAAATTATAAACCTGTTTGAATTTTCAATATTTCTGCATAAATATGACTTAAAATGTGATCAATTCAAAAGGGTTCACAAACCACCACTGAATATATGGTACCTGATTTATGAGTGTATCCCAAACAACAAGTTTTCCAGTTCCTTACTAAGCATCATTCAAGTGGATTTTATTTTATTTTATTGCCAATAGAAGTCTTCCCTCCCTCAGAGGTACATAATACAGCTGCTAAAAGGAAAACTATATTAGGAGGAATAATCTGCTAGAGAAGTCTCACTTATGTGTGAATGTCTTCTCCATCTCTTTGAGCAATGATATAACTGCTGTCATCTTTTAAATTTGATATTCACTGTTGCTTGGATCAGCCCAAACAACTTCATCAAACAAAATACTTTTGGAAAGGCAGTCTTTTGGGACTAGCAGAGAGACGTTGGATGTTGAGAATGTATCATTGGTGTCTTGGTTCCAGCTTGGGCATGGCCAGTCATAGTGCATCATTTTATTAGAAGATGTTGGAAGAAATGTCCATCTGGGTTCAGTTCCAAGTGGGGAGAAAAGCACTGGAAACATGGAGGCTATTTAGAAAGATGGTTTAATGGTGGATAGGGCCACATGGTTTGAGGTCCTGGGGAAAATGAGCACATGGGTGAGAGAGAGAGATTTATATCCTCTCGGGCCCCGCCTTGGAGCTTCCTGTTCCTGTGTAAGGGCAAGTATCCTGACTGGTTGTCAGACTCCCATGGGGCCATGCAGGGATAACTTTGTAGGTTATCTTGAGTTCCAGGCTTGGTTGAATGTTGTTGGGTGATGAGGTAAGGAAGCTAATAGAAATAGCAATAGCACTTAGACTTACATACCACTTCCCAGGGCTTTATAGCCCTCTCTAAGCAGTTTACAGAGTCAGCCTCTTGCCCCCAACAATCTGGGTCCTCATTTTACCCATGTGGGAAGGATGGAAGGCTGAATCAACCTTGAGCCTGGTGAGAGTCGATCTGCCAAACTGCTGACAGCCGGTGATCAGCAGAAGTAGCCTGCAGTACTGCACTCTAACCACTGCGCCACTGTGGCTGATCCTATCATGTCCTGACGGTGAAGGTCTTAATCCCATCACCCTGGAGCTGAAGTGGGGGGCAGAGAGCTGCAGGAAGCTGCTTTGACTTTAAAAACATGTTTTTCCTTTTCTTATCCAGGGAAATATAATATTCTGCCTTTTTAATATTTCCTAGAATATTTCATTCTTCTAGGAGATGGGTGGGTGCTAACTTTCTTACAAAGGTAAAGTGGTGGAGATTCTCCTCAGAACTTCCTCTAAAAACCAAGACTCTCTGTATTATCATTTTGTGGGAGTTAGTGGACACAGGGCTTTCCTTTAAGCCATAACACTGTCCATTTTTATTGATGCTTGAACCCCCCCACCACCAAACTAGCTTTATTTCTCCAACATGAACTGTATGTCTACTAAGCATGATGATTACTTTTATTTTTTAATATATAGCATGAACACAGATTTTTCACTTTCTATTTTTCCTTTGAATTCTTCTAAGTCATCCTTAGTTAACAAATGGTGCCATCTTCATATTTCACACTGTTTGTGTTTGTGCTTTTTATTCTGATTCTATCTGATCTCTCCCAATCTTGCCATTCTTATAATATATTGTCATGGTAAATGTCTAACTGTATTGCCACCCTGGGCACCTGGCTCTGCAGGGGTTAACTAATCACATATCCCATCATTCCCATAGCCACTCCTTACCTCCTGGCCCCTCCTCCTGGGTATAAAAGCTCTCACCACGAGGTACTCCAGTAGTTCCAGATGTATACCTGAAAGAGAAAGGTTTAAGGTCAGTGACCTCTGGTGCCATAGGGCCTAGGATTAACCAAAGCCTGCAATAAAGGAATCCAATTGAGAAAAAGAATTTGTCTGTCAGTTATTGGGCTAGATCCATCATAGAACAATATGGTAGCAGAGGATGGTTGCCCATAACTCCAAATGATGACTGAACCCAACCCCTGAGGAAACAAACAGAGTACAAACAAGAGCACTCACCAAGAAGATGGCTGAGCTACTTGCATCCAAGGGCACCATTATGGAGGAAACGACAGCTGAGAGTGAACAGGACTCCAGCCTGGACTCACAATCTGACGAGGAGAGGTCACCCGAAAAGACCACCACCCTAGAAGAAAAAACAATGCAGAAAATGAACAGATTCAAACTCTCCGTCCTAAAACTGATGGAGGCAAGCAGCGACAAGGAAAACCTCATCGCGGATCTTCAAAGCCTTCTTGAGCAGCAAGAAGCAGCGATCGAGGCCCCGAAGACACCCGAGGAAGAAACTCAACCAGGAAAAGGTAGGCCATTCCAGTCCAATGACCTCGAGCTGGTTGAACCCATTTTCACGCCTTCTTCCTGGCCGCTATCTTGGGATGGGCCCCGACCAATGGGAAGCCAGGATTTGAATTCCCTGGCGCGAAAATGCCCGAACCCTGAAACAGACAAGAGGCACCCAGAAAGTGACCACGAAGAGCAAGCACCAACTGAGAAAAGATCGTCCACCGATCTCGAAGTGCAAAAAGCAATCAAGACCCTCACTGCTGCACTTGGCTCCGCCTTCGAGCATCCCGCAGCACTCAAAAACTGAAAAAGAAACCCTGGAAGTCAAAAGAACACCAGGACAGCCAACAACGACCGGGCAACTGAGTCACAGCCACCCAGAGAGACCGCGCACACCAACAGCCAGCGCCAAAACCCAGCCACCTGCAGGAAAGCTCAACCGCAGGATTCGAACCCGCCACCCGCAGCACCAACTACGCGAGACCCGAAGGCAAGGAGAAGGACCAGCCACTCACCCATCCCACGACATCCACCAGACCACTTTGCACGACCGGGGACCGACGAACACAAGGCAGGACTCGCTGCCACCACCGCCATTGCCGCTGCGCCGCCGAGCACAGGAGATCCTCAACTTACGACCTCCGCCGCTGCTGCACTGCCGATCACTGAAGTCCTCAACCTGCGACCGCTTCGCCTCCTCACCTTCTTCCGTTCTTCGCCGGGGATCCAGCCGTCCTGCAATGGCGTCCGCCTTCCAGAGGAGACTACGGACCCACTGGGGGTGAGTCCAGCCTTCCCCCGACAGGCCTAGGCCTAGGCCTAGGAGCTCCAGCTGCAGGACCTTCACTCGACGGGCTCTGGCGCAAAATGGGCTTCGTGCATGCCCAGTCTCTGCTTGCAACAAGAGAAGCAAGTTACATAGAGACAAGTAAATACAGACATCCCAAAGCCTTATTGCAAGTTCAATCACACAATGGACCATGGACAGCTCCCCCCAGTAAGTAACTTTCCTAACAATTCTGGAGCAAATTATGCCAATTTGCCAAAATTACAATTAGATGGGGGTAATATCATAGAGTGGAGTCAGCAGTTGCAAATTGCTCTCATGAGAGAAAATGCACTATTTCTAGTCAACAGACCTCCACAGAAACCCTGGTCACTGGAAACTGATTGTATTCACCATAAGGCATTTTGTATTATGTTAACTACTATTCCTTCTGCCATGTATCCTACCATTGAAGATAACCTGACTGTTTATGAAATTGTACAAAAATTATGCAGCCTGTTTTACAGCCAGAGTAGGGCCACAACCACTAGAATATCTAGAGAGTTCCACTCTGCTAGACATAAGACAGGGGTCCCCATATTAAAATTAAACACAAGGGCAGAGCTCATGCAGAGGGAGGAAATAATCACTGAAGAGAGCATGATAAGTATCATCATAAACTCTTTAGATAGCAGTTGGGACAGCTTCGTAACCCAACTTGATAGCCCCAGCTTGCAATACCTATCGCTAGGCACATTAACCAACAAATTTATTGCAGAGGACAATCTGAGGAGGGATCACCACCTGTCCAGGAGGGATCCCAGGCCTACTAGAAGGGTTGAGTTTCAGGATAGAGCAAGAAACACCCCAGAATGTTACTCTTGTGGGTCTAGGAGCCACTTAAGGAGAGACTGGCCTAGAAACCACAGGGATAGGAGACACAACGACAACAGAGGAGGGCGATCACCTGAGCGCAGGTACCCCAAAGAAAAGGGGCGAGGGTGGTCCCCCAACCCCAGGAGGCATCATGAACACAGGGACAACTCTAGAGACAGTAACCCGGGTTCTATGTATGGGCTCAGACACGATGACTCAGACATTAAGCACAAGATAGAGAGAGACACGTGGCTTCTGGATTCAGGAGCCACAAATCACACAACTTGCAACCCAAGACTACTAGACTCACTCACAGAAGCAGACTTTGAATTAAAAGTAGCAAACCAAAGCAAAGTCCAAGTAGTAGGGAAGGGAAACACATACATTACACAAATAGGAAGAATAGAGGGGGTACTGTACGTGCCAGGGATACCCCAAAACGTACTGGCCATTACCAAGCTGACACAGGACACAAACATCAAAGTAATGTTTAAGGATGGAAAGGCCTACATGATCAAGCAGGGGGAGGAGATAGGAAAGGTAACCATGCATGAGGGCCTACCCTACTTCACACCCAACGCAAGAGAGGGAGGAAGCATTAACACCAGCACAGACCGCGAGGCAGATGAAAACACAGAAACAGAGGGGGTACAGCAGGGGGCAGCCAAATGTAAACAAAATGTCAATAAATCTGTATCCATTGGGAAGCCATTGCATGATAACTGTGCCCACCTCCTTCACAGGAGGCTGGGGTACATCAGTTTTCCTATTGTAAAAAGAATGTCAGAGTGTACTGAAGGCCTCAAAGTAAAGAACTGCGAAAATTACCTGGAGTGTTCAATCTGTAAGCGTTCAAAGATTAGAGTTAAGGCCATACCCAAAAGGTCAAAACGAACCACAGAGTCCCCCTTCCAATTAGTACATATAGACTTGGTAGGGCCATTGAAACCATCTGTCGGGCTTAGGAAACGATTCTTCCTCACCATTGTGGATGACTATACTAGATATGTTTACTAGATAGGTATGTTTACTCTCTCAGATACAAAAACGAGGTGTTCCAAAGATTTAAAGAATTTCACAAAAGAATAGAAATGTAACACAATATGAAAATAAGGCAAATAATGACAGACAGGGGCTCAGAGTTCATGGCCAAGGAATTCACAAGATGGCTGAGGGAGCGGGGCATAGCACACTATACTTCTTCTCCATTCTCATCCTTCCAGAATGGGGTCGTAGAGAGAAAAAATTGAGTGTTACAAATGATGATGAGGTGCGCCTTGGAGGATGCTGGGATGGGGCAGCATTTCTGGTCAGAGGCATTGCACTACTCCAATTACACTCTAAATAGACTGTGGTCAAGCTCCATCAATAAGACCCCATACGAGATGCTATATAACAGAAAGCCCAACGTTGCACACCTACACATATTCGGCGCCCCAGCTGATGTCCACATTCCCAGACAACTGAGAAAGAAGGGAGAGAAAATATCAAAGAGACTGAGATTCGTGGGTTATGAACCAGGCACAAAGGGATACAGGTTCATCGTCAACAACAACAGGTTTGTCATATCCAGGTCTGCCGATTTTCACGAAAACACAAACGGGTCGAGGGTTCACTCCAACGACATCCTCGCCAATAGAAACACACTCGAACATGGTCAGGGGGAAGAGAAGGTGGAAGCACATAAAACCAACCACCATAAAGTAAACACCAAAGAGTGGAAAGAAGGGCATCCCTCTCTGAAGCTAGATAACCTGACAAACAAAGGCAGACAGCATGCAAGAGACTGAGCCAACCCCCAGTAGACCAATCAGAGAGAACAGGAACAAGCTACCAAAGAGGCTGGAAGATTACGTCATGACCATCCATGACAACCACACCACACCCAATTCATATGAGAACATACTTGGCCTTCCCCAGGAAGAGAGAGAGAAATGGATATCAGCCATGGAGAGGGAGATGGAGAACCTCAGGAACCTGCAAGTGTATTCGCCCGCTCAAGTCCCAGAGAACAAAAAGCCAATAGGAACCAAATGGGTGTTCAGGGTCAAGACACTAGAGGACAACAAGGCCCTGTACAAGGCGAGACTGGTTGCGCAGGGTTTCGCCCAGAGATACCCCAAAGATTATACAGACACCTACTCGCCTACTGTCAGGGCCGAAAGTGTCAAAAGTGCCCTGGTAGTGGCCACCATCCTAGGGCTGGAAGTTTTTCAATTCGATGTACAAACTGCGTACCTCCACACCGAATTGGATAAAGAGATATACGTCAAAGCACCACCCGGATATAACGAAGGCGAGAACAAGACTTGGCTGCTGAATAAAAGCCTATATGGACTCAAACAATCAGGCAAGAGGTGGAATGATTGCCTAGCCAAGGCTCTTATATCCATGGGTTTTGAAGCCACCTCAGCCGACAAATGCCTTTTTACAAAGAAAGAAAACTCATTCGAAGGTGTGCTCGTTTATGTGGATGACATCTTGTACATAGGCAAGCATAAGGACAGATGTGACAAATTTGCCACTGAACTGGGTAGCCACTTCTCCTTAAAATCGCTGGGCAAAATCGATAAGTATCTAGGAGTCCATGTAATAAAAACTGATAAAGGGTTTCGCCTTTCCCAGAAAGAAAAAATCATCGAGTTACTATCAAAGTGTAACATGTCTGAGGCAAAACCCAGCGAAACTCCCATGCAGCCAGAGTTCCTGAAGAGTATGTACGATGAATCAGAACCCTTCGCTGACAATAAATTGTACAGATCAACTATAGGGTCACTGCTGTATATAGCCAACTGGACCAGGCCCAACATCGCCTTAGCCGTTAACCTGCTATCTAGGCACGTAAGCAAACCTACCATATCCCATTGGAACGCCATCAAAAGATTGCTTAGATGCCTAAAATTCAGCATGGATGCCCAGCTCTGCCTCGAACCAGATATATCCAAGAAACCAAAACTAACCTGCTACGCTGATGCTGATTGGGCTGGGGACATAAAAAGCAGGAAAAGTACCTCCGGCTATGTGCTGCTGCTCAACAATTGCCCCATTCATTGGTACATAGGGAAGCAAAAACTAGTAGCTACCTCAACCACAGAAGCAGAATTTGTTTGTCTATCCAAGGCCGCAAACAATCTGGTATGGTTTGACGACCTGCTCAGCAGTATTTGGACTGAGCCCTCATACCCAATAGTCATTCATGAAGATAATAAATCAGTGATAGAAATCTCAAGAGCCGATGCCGTAGGTCAGCGATCCAGGCACATTGACATCAAGTGCAAACATGTCAGGCAGTTCTCAGAAATAGGTTTCATTAAGGCTGTACACTGCGATACTGAGGAACAAACCACAGACATACTCACAAAGCCCCTACCACACAAACGGCATGCATACCTCATGTCGAAGATATGTGTTTATATGTAACCTATGCGTATACATGTATGTAACTTGTATGTATATATGTAACCTTTGTATACCTGTACCCAGTTAGACATTTAGAGGGGGTTTTGTCATGGTAAATGTCTAACCGCAGGGATCGGTCCTCTCGCCCCTTCTGTTCAACATTTATGTGAAGCCGCTGGGCGAGATCATCCGTGGCTTCGGGGTGAGATACCACCAGTACACTGGTGATACCCAGCTGTACATCTCCACCACAGGCCACCCCAATGATGCCCTTGAAGTGATGTCCCAGTGCCTGGAGACTGTGCGGATCTGGATGGGGAGGAACAGGCTCAAGTTCAACCCTTCCAAGACTGAGTGGCTGTGGCTCCCGGCATCCCGATATAGTCAATTGCCTCCATCACTATTGGGGGCGAGTCTTTGGCCCCCACAGAATGGGCTCGCAATCTGGGAGTCCTCCTGGATATGCAGCTGTCCTCGGAGGAACATCTGACAGCTGTAACCAGGGGGACCTTTTGTCAGGTTCGTCTGATTCGCCAGTTGCGGCCCTTTCTTGATCGGGATTCCCTGTGCACAGTCCCTCATGCCCTCGTCACCTCTCGCCTTGACTATTGCAACGCTCTCTACATGGGGCTCCCCTTGAAGAGCACCCGGAGGCTCCAACTGGTCCAGAATGCAGCAGCGCGGGTAGTGATGGGAGCAGCATGGCGCTCCCATGTAACACCGCTCCTGTGCAAGCTGCACTGGCTCCCAGTGGTCTTCCAGGTGCGCTTCAAAGTGTTGGTTATCACCTTTAAAGCGCTCCATGGCATCGGGCCTAGCTATCTTCGAGACCGCCTGCTGCTACCGATGACCTCCCATCGTCCCGTACGCTCCCACAGAGAGGGCCTCCTCAGGGTGCCATCAGCCAATCAATGTAGGCTGGTGATCCCCAGGGGGAGGGCCTTCTCTGTGGGGGCACCTACCCTCTGGAATCAGTTGCCCCCAGAGATAAGGAGAATCCAAGACCTTAGCGCCTTCCGTCGTGCCCTTAAAACCCACTTTTTCCAGCAAGCCGGGCTGGCTTAAGAAGAAATTTTAAATGTTTTAATTGGTTTGTATTTTTAATTTTGGGCCAAATTTATATATATTTTAATTGTTTTTTAATATTTGTATTTCATGTTTTTTAATTCTGGCTGTACACCGCCCTGAGTCCTCAGGGAGAAGGGTGGTATATAAATTTAAAAATAAATAAATAAATAAAATAAATAAATAAACTGTATTGCGACTCTGGGCACCTGGCTCTGCAGGGGTTAACTAATCACATATCCCATCATTCCCATAGCCACTCCTTACCTCCTGCCCCCTCCTCCTGGGTATAAAAGCTCTCACCACGAGGTACTCCAGTAGTTCCAGATGTATACCTGAAAGAGAAAGGTTTAAGGTCAGTGACCTCTGGTGCCACAGGGCCTAGGATTAACCAAAGCCTGCAATAAAGGAATCCAATTGAGAAAAAGAATTTGTCTGTTATTGGGCTAGATCCATCATAGAACATATATTAATGGTGTTTTTTGTTTTTTTAATTTGATTTATATGCCACCCTTCTCCGGAGACTCAGGGTTGCTTACAATGTGCTCAGCAATAGCCTTCATACTTTTGTATATTTATACAAAGTCAGCTTATTGCCCCCACAAACTGGGTCCTCAATTTACCTACCTTAGAAAGGATGGAAGGCTGAGTCAACCTTGACTTGTGTTAAATTAAATAGAGACTGAGATAATGAGAACTTTTGTCTCATACCCTTTTTCTATTCTGAATCATTCTATTCCTCAGATTTAGTTCTTACAATAGATCCTTATTCACTGTAATAATTTGTCAGAAGAATGATTAGATGTTCTGGTTTATGTGTTAACTTTAATATGTTCTAGTTTCTACCATGACCTACACAGTCAAAGCGTTTGTTGTCAACAATGACTAAAAATAAACCATATTGTATTTTCTCCATTATCCTTCTCCTACTAGATACAGAGCTTTTCTACCTTTCCAGACTCAATTGTGTATTTGTAATTTCTCCCTCCCCGTGTGGCTCTATTTTTATTTGCAAGCTCTTAATGAAAACATTGCCTGTATAAGGAAAAAATGGTGTTGGCTCATTCTACATTCTGTTCCTGCAGCAGCCAGTTAGATGAGTGTTGAAGCTTTGGGTTTTTTGTGTTACCTGTGCCTAGTTAAAGTTATGATACCTTGGTTATTATTACAATCAATGATCCACATAAAAACATAATGGTAAATGACACAATGTACCAGCTGCAGTGCTGGAAATTTCATGCTAATTCAGAATTAAAAAGAAGGCATTTATGCAATAAAGGTCTGTTGCCCCTGGATACTGTCCCAGAAGAGGCAAGAAGAGAGAATTCCATATGTCCTTTTGGAAATGACAGTACAGCATTATCTGGACATAGTTTTAATCTCTTCCAACAGCAAACTCTGGCTAATAGTCTTATGCCATGCCCCAAAGAAATTCTTCCTCACTTTCTGCCAAGTAAAGAATGGCATTTTTTTTACAGCAAAACACACCAGCTCATTCCTTTAAACCTTTGGCTCTGATTACGGAAACCCTCTGGTGCCCTGAAGATTTGTATCAGGAAATAACTATTTTAGTTCTGGGTTTGGCCTTGCTGGGCTGACATAATGCTATTAGGATGCTGCCAGGGGCAGTATCTTCAACGGAAGAGAATGGGGCTGACTATAACTGAGATAAGATGCTTTGTTTTTCAGGAAACTGCTCTGTATATATTGCTGCCGGTGAAATATTGTGTTGCTCATTGTGATTGTTATTATTTTGGGAGGAATGTAAACAAAGACAGGTTCCAAAGAACTGACATTGTAGTTTCTATGTACACAATACCTGTAGTGTCATATTTATGAAAGAGTTGCTTTAAAATTTGGAGGAGATGCCTCCAGACCACATGATAATAAGGAAAGTTTATGAATGTGCAGAAATGGATAGACTGTCTATGGAAATGAAGGAGAGGGAAGAAACTGAGTACTATCAAATTTGGAATAGATGGTTAAGATGTACATTGTAAAAAATATAATATATAGAATGTAAAATTTATAAGAAATATTGATTTGTGAGTAGATAATATTATAATTTGAATAAGGATATAACATAGGATAGTGATATATATAAATAGAATTTTTGTAAATAGGATTGTTACAAAAGATATTGACACCGATATGGAAAAGTTGTTATAAATGTAAATATGTGTTTTGTGTTTTAAATGTTGGAAAATTTAATAAATACTTATTTTAAAAAAATTAAATAAAATTGGGAGGAAATGGAGTTTCATTCTTCTGTGCGCAGCTTTTCTTTTGAGATGAAAGCCCCCTCTGCCCATAATGGAGTGGGAGATTCCTTCAGGCAACTACTATTTATAGCCTTATAAGTGAGATGCCTGGAATTCTTGGGATGTAACAAGCAAAAACAGTCCTATTCACAGATCCAACATTTTAACCACTCAGACTACAATGAAGTTTTCTATAAGGAGTGTGGATGGGACTATATTATTCTGTGTGACATTATCATTGGATATCAGCCTTGCTCAGCATATTACTTCCTGATATAATATCAGCCAACTTTCAGCAGCTGGGGGAAAGTCCATTGTTAGGTCGATTGGCAAATAGGACTAGGTAAGTAACTCTAAATTGAGGCAGAAGAAGGATAAATATATTTTAAAAACAAGCATATTTATCCATGCCACATGAGTTATATGGTATATAACAGGTAGTCCTTGACTTACAACAGTTCATTTAGTGACCATTCAAAGTTACAACAGCACTAAAAAAAGTGACTTATGACCATTTTTCACAGTTACAACCACTGCAGCATCCCCATAGTGATATGATCAAAATTCAGATGCTAGGCAACTGATTCATATTAGGGCAACCCTAACAACTGCAGTGATTCACTTAACAACTGTGGCAAAGAATGTCATAAATGGGGCAAAAATCACTTAACTGTCTCACTTAACAACAGAAATTTTGGGCTCAATAGTGGTCATAAGTTGAAGACTATTTGTATTAAAAACACACATTTGTCCAAATGATTGAGTCCTGTTTGGTTTTAGAGGGCGATTCCTGTGAATAAGAATGCTGGTGGCTCACAGCTTATATTAACTTTTTCAGTAAGTAAAAGTAAAGTAAAAACAATACAAGTTTAAAGAAACAAGAAAGTAAAAGAAAAGAAAAGTGATAAGTAGAAGCAAAAAAAGAGATAGAAAGATTTAAAGGCGTGGCTTCCAATTTTCTTTATAGCAGTTATATACACATTTATATCCTCTCAAAGGTTACATTATGGCTCCCTTCCTTTCGTATTGTGCCTTTTCTAATTGTCAAACCCACAAATCACAAATTCCTTTTCCCCCCCTTTTTCAACAAAAATTTCATAAAGGACTCACAGTCAAATTCTACCGAATTTGTTTCTATTTATCATGAAAGAAAAATCAAGTCATATGTGGCAGATGTGGCACCAAAACTGGCATATACTAAAACTGGCCAATCAGTACTCTGGCCCCTTGGCTTCAGCAATTAAAAATGTTATTTTTTTAAAATGTTAGTTAGAAACTAGGAAAATATTGTTCCTGGTGTCAGGCAGCCTGCATAGAAAGGGCATTCCACATACAGTGGATGGGACTACAATTGAGATGACAGCCAGCATCCAAGATCTCAGAATGAGTTATTAAAAAGAAAAGTCTCACATTTGAGCAGGCTTGAGTGAAACAAGCTACAAATAAGTGAAAAGTCAGTATTCTAAGTATCTTAATGGAATGTTTCAATTCTCTTTAATGGAACACATGACTAAAGACATATTTAAAAGTTATGGAAGAAAATGCACCCATTATAATTTTTCATTATTGTGATGTATATAACCTAGTGAAAGTATTAATCTGGATTAGTATCTGAGAGAAGAGGCATCCTGTTACTGCCACTGTGCTTATGTTTTTCCTTCAACTTGAAGTCTGTGCTCTGCAGTGGTTTATTTGCACTGCAAGGTATTCCAGTGGCACCATAGTTTTCAATCTATCGATGTTTACGTGAAGT
Organism: Arizona elegans; assembly: GCA_022577455.1. Classification (NCBI taxonomy): domain Eukaryota; kingdom Metazoa; phylum Chordata; class Lepidosauria; order Squamata; family Colubridae; genus Arizona; species Arizona elegans. Next base: position 101,403,204 of record JAKOOJ010000002.1, on the reverse strand, counting down.
GACCCCTTGTTTCATTTTTGCTTGTTTGGAACCACAACAGTAATCCCTGGAAAGATCACCTGTGATCAAACCAATTTAATTGAATTTTACAACTCCCTAGACTGATGGCAAGTCAGGAAAAATATTTGCAGACCCAACGGGAGAATCAGCACCTTAAAACTTTCCAAATAAATCATTTCTTTGAACTTGAATGGAGGCTAATGTCCACAGTGACACAGAGGATTAAATAGTGAAAATATTTATTGTATAATATTTGCTGCTGCTGCTTTCCCCTTCATCTCTTGCCAACTGTCTTTCAGAGATATACTTAGACGTTGCATCTTGATCTCACAAAGAAAGATTTCCTCTTTCCAGCTTTTTCTTCAAAACACTTGGTGGAAAAGGATTCGGTCGGTCGGTCAGTCAGTCAGTCTGTCTGTCTGTCTGTCTATCTATATCTATCTATCTATTCTTTCTATCTATCTTTCTATCTTTCTAATTTATATTGCTGCTCAACTCAGGCATGACTCCAGAGCAGCTTACAAAATTAAAATCCACAAAATAAAACCCATAACACAGATGTATTTAATTCCTGCACTGCACATAGCTAACTTATAGCAAAGAAGGGTCATGTGTTCTGAGCCTTAAAACATAGTGTCTGAATATTCATAGTAAAGTAGGTTAATTTTTAAAGACCCTCTGACCTTTTAAAGAATTTCAAGAGGCTAATAAGGTTACTGTAGTGGAGTGTAGAAGTTGGTGGCCCTGTCACAATGTCAAGTATATTCCTAGAATTAAACAGATTGAAAGAGTCTTCAGTGAGTCTGTTGTGGCATCTTGAGGGTTCCATGCATCGGCTATTGCCAGACCTTTGAATTTGTCCAGATCAGGAAATAAACTCCACAAAAAGACTCTGTTAATATAACCTATTGTTGAGGGCAATATGCTGACTCTGTAAACTGTTTAGACAGAGCATTGTGAAGCAGTATATAAGTCTAAGTGCTATTGCTATCTCAATAAAGAATCTTGCAAGTCTAATTGCGTTTTCCTTTCTCTCCCTCTTATATACCATTAAATCAGGGAGGAGCTACCATGATTCTTTCCCCTAATTTTTTTCCTTTCCCAGGATGCAGGGCATTTTTCTTCACTAACTGCTTTTGTAACACTTTTCAGTATTTTCCCAAGGTCATCTCCATTCGGTCCAGCGGTGAAATCCGGCCGGATCTATCCGGCTCACACAAACTGGTAGCGCCGGTGGTAGGAGGCTCTGCCACCTGCTGGAATGTCATTATATCCCATTTTTTACCCTCTGCACATGCGCAGAAGAGGCATGCATGTGCATAACTGGAGTGCATAACTGTGCACTCCAGTTCCTGAACTAGTAGCAAAGAAAAGTGGATTTCACTGCTGATTCGGTCCCTATAGGCATTGGGCTGGTGGGGGGAAGGGATAGGTACTTTTGTTTTTAAAATAAATGTCGTTTTCCTACTCCTAGGAAGACTTCCAGCTTTAATTCAAAATGCCAGTTTTCGTACTTGAACAGTCAGTGGTGTCCAGTGCCACTTCCTTCTCCCTTTCCCCTTTAATTTTTAAACTTTCAAAGTAGGTACTTTGTGAGGCTAAACTATTAGATCTTCCTTGCTGCAACATTTTCATGAACCTTCAGAGGAACGTAGGAATTAAAGAATAAGCTATTCCCCCATTATTTAGATTGTTATGGCAACCGATAAAAAAAAAGTGGTACCACAGGGATTAAAGAAGCAAGAAAGGTCTGTGCTACTGTGATAGGAATATGGTGTGATGGCGTGAAGAATCCATGTGTATGATGATTTGGGAAAGTAAAAGAAATGCATAAAAACTACTGTTGTGAGAAATGGTCCATAAAAGCAAAATGAGGACATTGTTTCATCTGTCTATCCCGGGGTGGCCATCAGAGTTTGTCTTCTCTGCATGGATGGGAATGGCAAGAAGCAGGGAAATAACTATGGACGTCCTGGGTGGTGATAGTTTGGACTGAGCACCCATCTGGCCCTGTTGCCCAAATCAGGCTTAGGATTTCTGAAGTTGGCTTATAAAACAGCTGGGAGCAGCAGGGATGACCAGCAGCTTAGCCTGCAGAGTGAAATTGCCCTAATTGAACACTGAAACAAACAAACATAGTAGCAAAATGTCCTTACCAATGACAATGTTACCAGGAGCCACAAGAATTCTTTTTGTAACATATTTTTCCCTGATGAAGATTTCTGCATTTTCTGATATAGTTTGTTCAGGCTTAATAAAGGCAGACTTTGTCTAGGGTCTGAGAATAAATAGGATTGCACCTAAATATTATTTGGATAGGACATCACCAATGAGATGTCTCTGGGCCAGACAAGGAAATTTAAAAAAAAATCCCCCCAAAAGATATTAGTGATATTAGCAAATCACTTTTGTCCTGAGTGGATATGCCCACATAGGCACCAGAACCGAGTTCATTTTTAAAGTGTCTTTATTTTTGGTACAGGCAACTATTGAAAGCTAGATGCAATTATTTCTTGGTCTTGCACGGAACAACTGAACTACTATCTATGGATCAACTCTAACAATACATAAAGTTTTATATAAACTGTAAATTGTCTATGCCTATTTTGAAATAAATCTTGAATGGTAAAAAGTTGAAGATTGCAATCCAAACATTAGCCTTACACTTCTATTCCATTTGCAATTGAATGTCTAGTCAATATCCTTTAACTTGCAACTACATGTTCTTATAAGCTAGAGAACGCTGTTTTGCTTGTTTTAATTTTCCATTTGTAATTTATCACTGATTAAAACCCCAGAGGTTAGTGAATTGGAAATGTTTAAAAATTGATAACATAGAATTTTCTGGAAAGGTTACACTGAAACAACACATCTATGAATTCAAATGCCTTTGGATGACCATAGCATAAGCATTGCTAGATTTTATAACAAGCTCCCAAAGACTTAAGGAAGTTGGTCCAATCCATTTGGAGAACACAAGGTTGGAGAAAACTGCCTCTCAGATGAATAAAAGCACTCAGGTACATTGTTTCCCGTAGCTTCCAAGGAATGGAGCAATGTTTGTCTTATTGGACTGAGTGTTGCCCTTTTCTGACTCCCAAAAACCCATTCTGTTTGAAAAAAATCGGATCACAGCAGTAAGAAACTGAAATATATTTTGAGGACTTAATGGGGCGCCTTGGTGGCGCAGCAGACTAAAGTGCTGTTAAATAGCACCAGCTGCCTGAAATTACTGTAAGTTCAAATCTCACCAGGCTCAAGGTTGACTCAGCCTTCCATCCTTCCGAGGTAGGTAAAATGAGGACCCGGTTTGTGGGGGCAATAAACTGACTTTGTATATAAAAAAAAAACACTGCTGGGGGGGGGCAAAAGCCCTACCAAGCAGGTATATACAAAAGTATGAAGGCTATTGCTTAACGCATTGTAAGCCGCCCTGAATCTCTGGAGAAGGGCGGCATATAAATTGAACAAACAAATAAATAAATAAATATTTTTAAGAAACCCTAAATTGTCAGGTCTTATAAGAACTAAGAACTAACCTGATGTTAAACTGACTTGGTTGGATTCCTCAAATTCTCTACCATTATAAAAAGAGACTTAGAACATGTGTTTTGTATACAGACAAAGCATATAAAATATTTTTTCACTCTTATCTATATTCAAGAGAGACAACAGCACACATGAAATCTGGCTAGCATTTATCCTTTTCCAGGAAAAAAAAAAGTGACTTTTAATATGGCCTAGAATAGACCCTTCATTCCCCCCCTATTATTTTCACAGCTAAAATCTCTCACAAGCTTGTTCATAGGTGCGAGGCTTTTTCCCTTTTACAGCACTTCTATATATGAATATGTAGAATCACAATAGGAAATGTTACAAAAAGAAAGATCTGTTTAAAGCAGCCCTGTGTTTTTAGTGGTTTTTCTTATGAAAATGAAAAGGCATGTTCACCTTGACAATTTTCAAAAGTAAGCACATCTCTATCCCTTAATGAATTAGCAAATTTCTGTCCAGTTAATTAATAGACTAAATTAATATTCCTGGAAAAATTTAATAAGAGGTGAGGTCCGGGTGGGAACTAAGAAGGAAACCACTAGAAATGAAGATTTCAGTTCTAACTAACAATTGTAATGAAACATTTTCTATTAATAATTGTGGGGGTTTTTTGTAACTAATTGTAGTCATAGTCTGAGTTTTGTGGACATGTAAATGTGTTAATAAATCAGCCAATCCCAGGGCTATCTATGATTGGGAAGTGGGGGGAAACCCCCCCCCCCCCAAAAGCATCCAATTGCAGAAGGCATGTCTGTTTATATCAGATGCCAGAAATAGGAATACTCTGAATAATTTTGAACTCCAATAGCCAGCCCCCCCATTCCTCATAACCAGTAGTAAAAGCTTAAGGGAATTGTCCTCCGAAATGCCCTAAGGCCCCACAGTGCTATTGTATTGTTTTCAAGGTATTTCTTGCATGTGCTTACTGTAATTGGAATGTAGTTTGCAACATTGCAACACAACGAACAATAACGTTGTGTTGTAGTCGCTACCTTTCCTCTTCCTTTCCTGCAACTGACTACACTACAGACTCGGATCTAGGCGGACAGCCGGGGGGCGGGGGCGGGGGTCCGCTCAAGTTTCCACACACGCTCCACTCAGGCCTGCTGCGTGTTCCGGAATCTCTCTCAGGCTGTCCATCACAGCTCCTCTCCCGGCCAAGCGGAAACAGGAGCGAAGCTTCGTTCTCTCCATAATTGCAACCCAGGCAAGCGCAGCGGTGCGTGAATTGGGTTTTCATCTTCTCTCAATCCTTAACGGGCCATTGACTCGTCGAAATCGGGCAGCCCTACGATTTTTTAAAAAACGACGGCTTTGATGAGTCGCCCAGTTCCTGGAAAGAAACCCGGCAAGGACAGGCGGGGAAGATTCCCTTCGCTCCCATTGGGCTAAGAAGTTCATTGGGTAGGCGGAAACTTCCAATGGGAGGTGAGAACAAAGCCTACGGTAATTGATCTGACTGGGGTGAAACGGATGCGGAAGCCAAGCGTTGCCCGCGACGGTCGAGTTGCCTTCCCTGGGCGGCCTGGCGATGGTGAGCGGAGGCATGTGGCTGCATTGGTGCCTGGCCGCCAGGAGCGCTTCCCGGTTGGCGCGCCACAGGTGCAGCTTTTTGCTTATCAGAAATGCCCTCTTTTCCCAATGCCTTACCGCCCGCCTACCTCTCTTCTTTCAACCTCGCAAGCCAACACCCTCTTTCCAGTTTGGCCATTGGAAAACCGAGTTTTGCTTTTTCCTTCCCGTTTGCGAAGGGAGAATCCCTTCCCAGCTGTCCCTTTCTGTTAACCCCCGTTTTGTTCCTCTCCGTGGAATTAAAGGAGATTGATTGACTGCAGCTTCGCCTGCCAGTTTCAGAAAGTCAAGCGTTGAATTCCGCCAGATCAACTTGTAGGAAAGTAGATTAGGGCTGAACTTTAATATGAATCCCGCACACCAAAAATATTAGCGGAGTCTGCAGTTTGAATGAACTGACACTTTTATTCATTTGAAATATTCGGCATTTTCTATTTTGATCCAGCCTCCCCATTCACGGCCCTACCCTGAGATTATTATTATTATTATTATTTTAGTAAGGCAGCTGCACCTTCTGTCTGCCAGCTCTATAGATGCGCCTTCACTCCATTCCAATATATATCATATTGGGGGTAGACCAGGTGCTTTGATAGAAACACACACACACATATATACATGCAGAATTACTATTAAAGGTGTGCCATGTTTCTTCCCGCTGCAAGCCAGCTACTGACTAGCAAGTGGTATTAATGCTCTGCCTCCCTGTGTATCTGTTGCCTGGCTGGCCCTTTTACCAAAGCTGTCGCTTCCCACTACATGAGAACTCAATAGCCCTTTCATAATTCATATGTCGCCACCTAATCTTAGTGCATTCAAGTTCATGGGAGCTTCTGGGCTGTCAGCACTTCCTCAGCCTGGCTTCTTTCACCTTAGCTCAGGCTCTCTCTTCAAGCTTTTGTACTTTTTCTATATTTTTCCAGTGTAGTTTTGTTTCTTTCTGCCTTGGCCCTCTCTACTTGCATCTCTCCTGGATTCCATTGCTTCCCTATTTCTTTTTCAATGCAACATTTCTCTTCTTCCTCTTGAATAACTTAATCATTTGCTACAGGATCAGCAGAAGAGAAGTGCAAGTTGTGCAAATGTTGGTATCTGGATTCCCCAGTTATAACGTACTCAATTCCTCTTAAGAACCTGCTCAGTAATAACTGAATGGAGTTAAAGGTAAAGGTAAAGGTTCCCCTCGCACAAATGTGCTAGTCATTCCCGACTTTAGGGGGCGGTGCTCATCTCTGTTTCAAAGCCAAAGAGCCAGCGCTGTCCAAAGATGTCTCCATGATCATGTGGCCGGCATGACTAAATGCCAAAGGCACACGGAACACTGTTACCTTCCCACCAAAGGTGGTCCCTATTTTTCTACTTGTATTTTTTACATGCTTTCGAACTGCTAGGTTGGCAGAATCTGGGACAAGTAATGGGAGTTCACCCCATTATGCAGCACTAGGGATTCGAACCACTGAACTGCCGACCTTTCAATCGACAAGCTCAGTGTCTTAGCCACTGAGCCACCTCATCCCCCTTGAATGGGGTTGCACACATAAAATACTGAATAAATTAGGTCTGTGCAGCCTCTCTAGATTGCAATGGGTGTCTTCTTAGTTCTCCCACCTTTCTTCATTATTTAGTACACTAGAATTAGCACAAGGCTGCCAGCTGCTGACCTGGCCCATCTCTTGGCAGCCTACTCAAATTTGGGATCATTGTTCTTCTGCAGATGTAATTTACCTGGTTTATGAAGGTCAACGTAAAGAAAACGGCCAACTAAAAAACAGTTCTTGCAATTTCTTAATGGGCAGGCTGGATGCACAAAATGGAACCTAACAGGCATATTCATGATAAAAAACTATGCTAGTCTGTGACAAATTACTCTATGAGCTTTTTGGATGAGATACTTGTTTTTCATTTACACAATTCCTCTTTCAACTGCTTGGTCAATGAGTTGCAGTATGGTTCTCTATTAATTTCTGATGGGATGGCTATTTTGTTCTTTTAAATTGGATTTGGCCTTATCTTCCCTTGAACTTCCACCTGGCAAAGTCATATGCTAGAAGATACGTGGTATATCTGAAAGGGAATGTTGCCATCAATTGTGTTCTCTTTGCCTGAATGTATGTGTGGACAGTTCAGTCTTCTATGCCTTTGGGGAAACTGGAGGATTTTGTGTTATGTTTATGTGTGTGGTGTTACATAATGCCTTAAAACTAATTAAATGTGATCTCAGGCTGTGCACAGGAGCCAAATTCAGCCATATTACTAAATGGATATACCTATTAAAAAGACATTCAAAAATGGAGAAACAAATTCAGAAATGATACATTGCTTTTAAAATGAGATGAAACATTTATTATTTAGCACTTAACAAGCTTTGAAATCTTAAAAATGATTTACAGAACTAGCTAACTGCAAGACCTTTGGGATATATACCAAAGTCTGGATTTTTTGCCAGCTTCTTAAAGATAAACATAATTCATTTTCTGCAATCTTGTTTTATGGAGGTTGGGAGACTTCCAGACTGAGAAATTTGAATTCCCATTAAGAGATTTTTATAATCTGATTATTTATCTTTCAAGAAATCTGAAACAGAAAGTCTTTGTGTACTTCACAGATGAACAAAGTTACAATATTTTTAATGGCAGCAAGCTATTTTATTAAATAAAAACATTGTTCTGGGATGATGATATCATTTGAAGTAGGTAAATTTTAATCAATAAAATTGGAGAAGAATTGGATTAACAGATTAACAGTTTGGAAGGGACCTTATAGGTCATCTAGTCCAACCCCCCACTCAAGCAGGAGACACTACACCATTTGTGACAAATGGGAGTCCAATCTTTTCTTGAAAGTTTTAAGTGATGAAGCTCCCACAACTTCTGAATGCAAGCTGTTCCATTGGTTGATTGTTCTCACTGTCAGAAAGTTCCTCCTCATTTCTAAATTGAATCTCTTCTTGGTCAGTTTCCATCCATTATTCCTTGTCTGGCCTTCAGGTGCTTGGTAAAACAGCTTGACCCCCTCCTCTCTGTGGCAGCTCTCCTCTGCACTTTTTCTAGAGTCTCAACATCTTTTTTATAGTGTGCTGACCAAAACTGGATGTGGTCTTACTAGGGCTTTATAGAATGGTATTAGTACCTCACTTGATCTTGATTGTATCCCTCTGTTAATGCAATTTAGGATTGCATTGGCTTTTTTAGCTGCCGCTGCACACTGCTGGCTCATATTTAGCCGGTTGTCCACTAAGACTTTAAGATCCCTCTCACAGTCACTGCTATTAAGCCTGTTTTTCCCCAATTTATATGTGTGCTTTTGGTTTTCCTTACCTAAGTGTCAGACTTTACTTTTCTCTACATTGAATTTCATTTTGTTAGATAGGGCCCAGTGTTCAAGTCTGCCAAGATCCATCTGGATCTTGAGCCTATCTTCTAGGGTGTTAGCTATTCCTATCAGCTTAGTATCAACTGCAAATTAGGTGAGTTTCCCTTCTATTCCCTCATCTAAGTCGTTTATGAAGATATTGAAGAGTACTGGGCCTAAGACAGACTCTTTTGGCGCCCCACTGCTTACTTCTCTCCGTGTAGAGTTAGACCATTGAGGACTACTCGTCGAGTATAGTTTGTGAGCCAGTTGTGAATCCATCTGGTGATGAAGCTATTTATCCCACTTTTTTCTAGCTTACAAGAAGTAGGTTGTGGTCTACTTTGTTGAATGCCTTGCTGAAGTCTAAGTATATTATGTCCACAATATCTCGCTGGTCTACTAATTTAGTTACTATGTTGAAGAATGAAATAAGATTGGTTTGGCATGATCTGTTTTTAACAAACCCGTGTTGACTACTAGTTATTACTTTACTTATTGTAAAGATCTGTTTTTTATTATCTTTTCCAGTATCTTCCCAGGTATTGATGTTAGGCTGATTGGTCTGTAATTTCCTGGATCTGTTTTTTTTTTTTTTCCTTTTTTGAAGATGGGAACTACATCAGCTCTTTTCCAGTCCTCTGGTAGTTCCCCAGTGTTCCAGGATTTTTGAAAGATCCTAAAGACTGGTCGCCCTCCCCCCTCAAATTTAATTTAAAGACCTCCTGATAAATTGAGACAGTCGTTTTCCAAAAACATTCTTCCCAGTCTTTGTGAGGTGCAGCCCATTCCTTATCAAAAGCCCATCTTGGAGGTAGTACAGACCATGGTCCAGGAATCCAATTTTTTTTTGGCGACACCAACCCTTTAGCCAGTGGTTCACTTCTAGAATTCTTTGTTCTCTTGCCGGATGTTGTCCTTTCATTGTCAGTTCAGATAAAAAAACTACTTGTGCACCTAAGTCCTTGACTTTCTTACCCAGCTGCTCATAATCATTCAATATTGTTTTCAAGTCCTTTTTTGTGTCATTCGTCCCTACATGTAGTAGTAGAAAGGGGTAATAGTCTGTTGGTTTTATTATTTTGGTTAGGTTCTCAGCCACATCTTTGATTTTAGCTCCAGGGAGACAACATACCTCTCTGGATTGACTATCTGTTCTACAGATGGCAGGTTCTGTTCCCTTGAGAATTGAATATCCTATCACCAACACTCGCCTTTTTTTTCCTAGGGAGGTTTGTGGTGTTTTTCTATCACATTTGGTGGTGCTACTTTTTTGGGGACATTTGATGGTGCTTCTTCTCTATGTGTCTGCATGTTTTCTTCTAGTGAGAGTCCATGATATTGATTGCTTAGCACCAGTGGGGCTGCCTCAGAGTGGGTTGGTTTGGAAAGGGGTTCTGTACTAGATTTGTCTTTTTTTCTATGAGTGACATGTTTCCATCTATCTTCTTCCTCTAAGGGGTCAACTCTTTTAGAAGTTGTTTGGTCATTATTATGTTCAATTTGGGCATATTCTTTTTGCAAGGTTTGGGGTTTCTCATTTTGTAGGTCAAGTTTCAGAGTGGTTAGAGTCTCCTCTAGACCCTTTACTTTTTCTTCTAGTAACTTGATTAATTTACATTTGGTACATATGTAGTTTGGGTATTCTATGGGCATAAGTATATACATGAAACATGTTCTGCAGATCACAATAGTATCAGTTTCTTCTTCCATGAGTTGGTTTACAAAAAATTGAGAGTGAAAGTGTAGAGGGTTTTACCACAGATTTTTAAAAGGGAAAAATGTCCAATTTGGAATACAGATATTCTAACAGATAATTTAAAATTTGGGGGACTCAAGTCTAGCTAAAGTGTAAGGTTCTAACATTTAATCTTAGTTTAAGAATCTAAAGTGCTACAGTTCAAATTGTCTAGTTTAAAATTTTAAGGGTCTAGCAGATCATTTAAATTGTCCAGTTTAAACATTTTTTAGTGTTGAGTGGGCTTAAGTGTGAGGTTTGTTCTTAGCCTGTACTGGAATATTCTTTGATTGTCCCTTCCTCCTTGTGATCCTTTCCCTCCCTGCTTTCTTGTGGTCTTGATTTATCTCTTACTTCTCTGCCTTTATGTGTTCTGTACTTGCTATTGCCTACTTGCCTTTGATTTTCTTTTGCCTTGTGTCCTGTGTTGTCTTTTTATCCTCCCTTTCTACTTGTTTTTCTCCTACCACTATCAGGTATTCAGCCTTCCCTGCTTTTCTCAGTCCCCCACCACCACCTCGCCTGTTGGTCTCCCACGCTGCTCTGTTGCCGTTTTCAGTCACTGGACCGCTGATCCGCTGTGATGAAATGCTCCACCAATTCACAAAGTAAAGAAGATAATGATGGTTGCTGCTAGTGTTACCATACTTACTTAGGAAACCTAAAGGAGATTGAGAGAGGAAAGCTTTGGCTGCAATAAATTATCACTTAGCAAATTCGAAATAGGTATAAATACTTAATCATTCTATATTGAATGGAATGAATAAGTATTCTGAGTCAAAGGCATCCAGGAGAGACTGAGATAGAACAGCACTGTGATATCCTTAATCTGATCACCATATGCATTCTACTGCATTGTTATCTTTGTGCACATTTAGGGAAGACAAAGGGTACCTCCTCTTGAAGGCATTTGACATGTCCATATGCTTTTGTTTCATATTAAGAAGGCTGTAAATGAATGAGAAAGTATTCATTGAAAAGAAACTGTGATGAGCGGAAACTGTGATGAGCGGTGATCTGGAAAATCAATTTTATGTGGAAGGATTGAAATTGCTAGATACATTTAATCTGGGGAACCGGGAGACTGAGCAATGGGGAGATTTTTGGGAGGGTTTGTGTAATGCTTTTAAGACTGCCTCGACAAGTCCCTATAGTTTTCTTGGCAAGGTGTTTCAGAAGTACAGGTAGTCCTTGATTTACAACCACAATTGAGCCCAAAATTTCTGTTGTTAAGTGAGACATTTGTTAAGTGAGTTTTGCCCCATTTTACAACATTTTTTGCCACAGTTGTTAAGTGAATCACTGCAGTTGTTAGTAACCCGATTATTAAGAGAATCTGGTTTCCCCATTGACTTTGCTTATCAGAAGGTCACAAAGAGTGATCACATGACCCAGGGACACAGCAACTGTCATAAATATGAACCAGTTGCCAAGCATCTGAATTTTGATCATGTGGCCAAGGGGATGCTGCAGAAGTTGTAACTGTGAAAAATTGTCATAACTCACTTTTTCCAGTGCTGTTATAACTTTGAAAGGTCACTAAATGAACTGTTGTAAGTTGAGGACTACCTGTAATTTACCATTGCCTTCTTCCTAGGGCTGACAGATAATGACTGGTCCATGGTCACCCAGCTGGCTTCCTGTTTTGACCTAGGCTTCCTGAGACAAGTAAAAAGCATGCAATTAGTCCCAAAAAACCTCTTTTTATTTCAATGGCTGTGAATTCTGTCCATTCACAGCCCGCGATGAGTCACAAATAGTTTGTAATGAGTCCGCCAGAAGTCTACCAGAGTCCTTCTGTGGATAAGGCTCATAAACACCCCCCTTTATTTCCCTTGACACGCTGCCAAAGACCTAATTGGCAATTAGGTTTGCAAGGCCACACAGAGCACAGAGTCAAAATGGAGCTTCAGAATTTAAACCGACCAGCATGAGCAAAATTGCTTCCTGCAAAGGCTCATGTGCCTTTGCTCCTCCTTTATATCTTATGGGAGGAGCCAATCATCTCCAAGCTTTACTCCCGAGTTGCCCCTTTTTTCTTAACTGTTCTTGCCTTCAGGCAGCTCTGTGCATACGCACACTGGGAACAGGCTCCCCCTGTTCCTCTGCCTCACTGACGTCAGACTCTGGAGGCTCTGGAGTTAGCACATAACTCCCAGATGGCCCTGGCCCCATCTCTGCCTCTGATGCAGAGCCCTCATCCAAGCTTGTTGTACAGTGGACTAAAGCACTGTGTTCTGTCCCCGTACACACACACACACACACACAGCCAGCCGAGGGTTAAGGAAACACTTTGGCACACACCCAGGTCGTTATCTCCAACTTGGCAGCGATTTACACACCGTCTGCCAAGTGCGTTTATTTCCACAGAAAACAGACAGATAACATACTCAGCGTCCAAACGTCCAACAACAATAAATATTTCTCTCAGCAGTTCCGGACGAGGCTTTAGTGACTATCCAAGGTTTACTTTGTTCGTCACAAGGATCACTGGCCACCACCCTCTATTATATAGTCTCTGGGGTGTGGTCCAGTGACTCAGTTCTAATCCCTAGCACGCCTCCTGAGCTGCTGCAATTGTTTATCACACCTTCGGAGGCGTGCGTCCAGGAATGATGTTTCTCCGTCGCTCTCATCCGAGCCACCTGTCTCCCTGCTAATCTCCTCTCCCTCGGCCGGCACCTGAGACAGTGCCAGAGGGGAGGGGCCTGGAGAGGGAGGCCTGGCTGACTCCTTTTCCTCATGCTCGGAGCTTTCTTCCTCCGATGGGACAGGCTCAGAGGGCGGGGCCACAACACACTGTTTAACATCTGCTGCTTGCAATTACTGCAAGTTCAAATCTCACCAGGCTCAAGGTTGACTCAGCCTTCCATCCTTTCAGAGGTAGGTGAAATGAGGACCCAGATTGTGGGGGCAATAAGCTGACTTTGTATAAATATACAAAAGTATGAAGGCTATTACTTAACGCATTGCAAGCCACCCTGAGTCTCCGGAGAAGGACACATATAAATTAAAGCAAAAAAAAAAAAAAAAGCTTTCCCCAGACTCAAGACTGGCCCATGTTCCTCCCCAGCCTCCTCACTATCCGATTCTGCTGCCAGCTCTGCAGACTGCTGTCGGACCACAACACTTTCTGCCTAAGGCAAGATTAGAACTTGCAGTTTTCAGTTTAGTGCCTTAACCATTGGCAATAAACAAAACTGGTGGTAATACTTTGCATATAATTGTCCTGCAGACCAATGACCCCCAACCTTTTGGACACCAGGGACCAGTTCCATGGATAAAGGTTTTTCTGTAGACTGGAAGGAGCATGGTTTCATGTGCTGCCTGCATCCCACAGATGGGGCTTTGTGTAGCCCCGTTTCTGGTGTGCCACAGACCGAGGGTTGGGAACCCCTGTTGTAGACTGCAGCTCTGTGGCTTCAATGGGAAGATGCGAAGAGGACCTTAAATCACATTTAGGTGAATACAACATTAATGTTCCTGAGATCAAACCTTTATTGCAGAAGTTTGCAATTACAACAAATGGATCATATGATCATTTGCATTTGCAAATATCAGATTAATGAAATCTTATTTAAAAAAGAAGGTTAAAAAAACCCGAGTAAGCGGAGTGCTCTGAGAATCATGCTTCTTGTTTTTTTACAGGAAGAATATCTTTGGCCCTAAATCATGGGACCCCATTTCTCCAGGCAGCATTGTTTTCCTGCAGTCCCAGAGGACCTATCGAGCAGTACTGTGCACTGAACTGAAAAAGCCATTGGTTGTCAGGGATGTTCCATCTGCTTTGCTTCAGTCGCACGAGGTAAGCAAGTTACAATACTAGGATTGAAAGTTCTCCTACGTGATCAGTTAAGATGGTTTTGTTTGTAGGATTTAGATTACCATGAATGTTTGTTTAAAACAGATTGGGCAGAGTGCGGTCTTTGGCCTTTTCAATGCAGGCCATTGGAAACATTCCATTCAGATCTCTGGTAAAGCTTCTCTTTCTTTCTCTGATCGGGCTTTTGAAAGGAATCCAAATTGGACTCTTTGAATACAGTTCAAAGCTGTGGGATGTAATTGGACTACACCTATTTTCCATTTAAGACTAACTTGCTACAGATGTTGAATGAATACAGCTATAGCCTTTTCTTCCCTTCCTTTTTTCCCCCTTGAATTTTTATCATCTTGTCTCATGGCCCATTTCCTAGGTATAAACTATCCATCTGGCCTTAGTAAATAATGTGATTAATTTGTCATTTCTTAAAGGGCCTCTGGAAAGGAAGTCAAACAAAATGGTTGAAAGAAAATTGTACTATTACTGCAGTTTTAAAAAGAATTTACTAATCTATACAAATAGTTTCTAGCCTACTGATTTACAAGTAGTCTTCAGTTAACGATCACTTGTTCAGCAACTGTTCAGAGTTACAACAGCACTGTACAAGGAGACTTATGGCCAGTTCTTGAAGCAATGGCCGTTGCAGCATCCCTACAGCCACATGATCATAATTTGGATTCTGTGCAACCAGCTCGCAATTATGACAGTCATAATATCTTGCGGTCATGAGGTGCCATTTGTGTGCTTCAATCTGATGAACAAAGTCAATGAGGAAGCTGGCAGATGGTCACAAATGATGTATTGTCACACCTAATGACTGTGCAGGATTTTCTTAACAATCACAACTGGAATTGCCAATGTAAGTTGGCACAGTCATAGGACATGATGCTTGACCATCATGTCACCTAGTAACAGAGTTGCCAGTCCCAACTGCCATTATTAGCCAAGGACTATCTGATAGGTTTTTTTTTTGTTTTTTTTTAAATTTGATTTATATGCCGCCCTTCTCCGAAGACTCAGGGCGGCTTACAATGTGCTCAGCAATAGCCTTCATCCTTTTGTATATTTTATACAAAGTCAGCTTATTGCCCCCACAACTGGGTCCTCATTTCACCTACCTTAGAAAGGATGGAAGGCTGAGTCAACCTTGAGCCTTGGCGAGATTCGAACCCTGCAGTAATTGCAGGCAGCTGGTCTTAATAACCAGCTTAATAACAGGGTGCCTTAAACCCCTGTACTACCAAGGCTCTTGTGCATTGTTAGTTGGGAATTATAGAGCCAGTTCTTCTGAAGCATCTTAAGATGTTCTTGCTTGGTTGCTTGTAGATAATTCAGGCACCTGGAATGAGCTATATGAGAAAAGGCAAAATATGAACCAACACTTAAAACAGACCAAGAAAATAATGTGCTTTTATTCCCTGTTGTTAATGAAAACTAGTGACTCTGATGGAAGAGAACATTTGTAATTCAGAATTGAATTGTTAGGTCTTTGGTGCTCTTTGACAACTCAAACAAACAAGCTAATAGTAAACAACAGCTTAATTAAGGAACCACCAAGACCACTCCCAGCAACATTGACATGGCAAGCCACTAGTATATAAAATGCAAGTAAATCCCACTCCCTTCTAGCACTGATAATATTACCTAGTTGGGTAATGAAACATCTGCAAAAAAAGAACCAAACTCATAGAACATCAAGGATCCCATACCAATGTCTCTGACATGTGTGTGTAAATACAATAAATATTGTTTGCTACGTATAGCAGAAAAGTGACCCTGTAACTGGAAAGCATGAAATATAGGTTGAGGGAGAGAGAAAGTGAGAGAAAGAAAGAAAGAATCTTATTTTTGTTAAGACAAAATAAAATTGGCCTGTCTTGTGAACCATAACTGCTATCACACATTTCCTCACAAATTTGGGGAAACATTTTTAAGCTTTGAAAGACCAGATATTAGTTTTTCCTTGGTATTTGAAATAACTAGGGAGCATGTATGTTATTTGAAACAAAGATAAACCATCCTCTCCTCTTGTTATTATCTTCCAAAAAATTCTGGCAGCATTTACTCACTGCATCTGAAGGTGTGGAATATGATCTGTGAAGGCTTTAATTATCGAATTATGGTTAGTCTTTAAGGTGCCGATTAACACTAGTCCTTGGGAAAATGATTACATTTATAAATTATATTTCCCATTTATTTTATTTGCTTGTTAAATTGATCATAGGTTGGAGTTTTAAAGCAAAGATTAGAATGTCTTCTTCAATCATGTTTTGAGATATTAAGCTAGGAGTTTTCAAAATGCAGTGATGCATATGGGAAAAGAGGCTGTGGTTATTATAAGAGAATGCAAATGAGGATTTTTCACAGAGAGTTGACATTTTTCAGACTTGTGGATTTCTTGTTGATTAGGTCATGGAAGCTGTATAATGTTTGCAATGCAGTAATCAAAACTGATATGCTTTGAAAAGACAGAGTGTCAGCTACTACTCAGACAGCTCGTAAAGAGACCATAAAAAGGCTGACAACATGATTAATAGACAATAAAAATATTAATGTCCTACTGAAAAGCAGAAACAAAAAAAAATGGTGGTAGTTGAATCCCTATTACATTTTATTGGGTTAACATAAAACAGCAAAAAAATTCCCTAGGACAGTAGTTTCCCTCGAATTTATAAGCTTGTTCAGATCTTGGTCTATATTTTTTCACTTCTAGAAGCTTTGAGCCTGTCTATAGTATTATGCTTAATCCTAATGGGGTGCATTGTTTTGCCCAAATCTTGCAAATGACTGGCAAAGCATGCTGACCCATAGCACTTCTTTTTAGGAATCCAGGAACACAGGCCTATTTTTATGAATAATGTAAGGTATATTTGTAACCTCAGAAGAAACGGGGGCTATAATAGCTTCCTTACCAGTTTAGTAAAAACTATTTTTTCTATCCAGAATTGATAGGACAGGTGTTTATTCACCAGATTACTTTATGCAACCTCTAGTTTATTTTCTAGAGAGCCAGTTTGGAGTAGTGGTTAGAAACCAGGAGACCATGACTTCTAGTCCATCTTAGGCACAAAGCCAGCTGGATGACTGTGGACCAGTCATGCTCTCTCAGCTCCAGGAAAGAGGAAATGGCAATCTTTCCAAGAAAACCACAGACACTTGTCTGGTCAGTTTCCCGGAGTCAACACGGACACAAAGAAACACATACAAAAAAACCAATTCTCCCTCTCCCTCATTTTCTGGCAATCAATATATAGACCTTGTGGAAAGGAAGCAGGATCACATGAGAAATCCACCTTTCCCCCCTTTGATTTATTCTTCTTCCCTTGCACAAAACAGCAGCCAGGAATATTATGAGAATTCCTTAGGTTAATCTTATATGCATGTATAGAAAATAATTCTTTCATTTGTTGCATTTCCCGAGTTAATCAGATTACTTGCTGTGGCTTCATTCTAAAGAGGAAGAAAACATGGCACTTAAATGTTCAACCTGTCTCCTCCTCCCCCCTTTCTTACACACACAAAGAGTTTTCTGATTATGTGAGGAATGTGGATTGTCTTTTTTTGTAGGTCAGAATTCATGTCCGTTGTTGTGGAGTCAATTTTGCTGACATACTGGCCTGCCAGGGTCTTTACCAACATCAGCATCCTCTCCCATTCATCCCAGGTGAGTGACATTTTCATGGTGTCTATGTTGTGAGAAGGAGCCCTAACATAAGAACAAAATCTGCACCCTTTGCTAGATCAGCCTTCTCCAATAGATGTATTGAAATAAATTTATTCAGTGATAGAAAATGCAGTTTAACCTCCTGACAGTGTCATATTGGTGAAAGCTGATATTAATTCCCTTTCCATTCCTAGATTTCTTAATGAGAACCTTGCTTTGTAAGAAGACAACGCAAATTTCAGACATACATTTTTTATCTAAGGTGTAACCACAATACATATAGATAAAAAATTAGACTCAGTAGTGGAAACGTTTGACTCTACCCACAATGAAGGAATGGTTGGTAAAGGTTTTTCTTCTTGTTTTCTCTATCTTTGTTCTTTCTATTTTGCATTAGTTGGTGTTTGATTTTCACTTTCTTGAAAACTTAATAAAATTTATTTAAAAAAAGATAACAAATAGGATTTTTAAAAAAATAATAGTATTAATATTTTGTTCCATTTTTTTAAAAAAATCTTTATTGTGCTCATGGTGACATCTTCTGGCCAATGCTCTGCAATGATTATCAGTTGTTTTAGTATGGGACACCCACACACACACACACACTGTGTACATACATGTGTGTGTGTACTCTATATATACTGTATGTACAGTATATAGAAATGTGGGGCGGGAGGAATAATGTAGAATCCATTGGTGGTCAAGAAAAATGGCATAAAAGTGTGCAAATTTTCAAATTCTCCAGAGCCCTTCATGAGATAAAGTAAAAAGTAGGAGATGGGAGGAAATATGAAAAATATCTCCAAATTAGGTCAGATAGACCTCTAAAGTTCGCATTTGAAGCCTCAAAATGGAATTTCCAAACAGAATGCGTTGGTCACCAGAAGATGATGGGGTAGATGTCTCAGATAGCAACACTTGGCCAGCCTGGATTTAGCTCAAAAACTCAACGATGTCGGACCTGACTGGGTATTTGAATGGGAAACCACCAGGGACTTCCAGGATCCCAGGTTAGATAAGAAAAATGAAAAACATCTCAGTAAGAAGCAGTGATAACATTTTCTTACTGCCACAAAGATAATTATATGTCAGTGAGCCACTCAGAATCATTGGAGCTGCAAGATAGGTGGCAAATAAATTTGATAGATAAATAAATAAGAGTCACCAAGATTTTGACCAGAGAAAGCTGGTACTCAAAGTATATTTAATATTACAAGGCAAAGAAAATTACTGATCTTGCTGCCCCTGCATCTCCTGAAAACAGTGAAGGCCATAGATAATTCAGATCTGTTCCTTTGGCTTAAATCTTTTGCTAGACACAAAATAAGTTTATAAGTATATAAGTGTTTTTACTCTGCATGTAAAGTGGTTGCTACTAGTGGGGAAGTAACTGATGATAGATGTGACAACTAGTGTGGAACTGACTGATGATTCATGCAATAACACTGTATTATTATAGAGATGATGTTCTGTTTTAGGAATGGAATTCTCAGGAGATGTGGTGGAGACTGGGAAAGCTGTCACCAACATCAAAGAGGTAAAGAAGATTATTTGGAATAAGCTTTAAAAGATGATCTTGTTATGCAAAGTTGGAACACTCCTGGCCTAGGAAAAAAGAATATGGAAATTCCTACAGTAGTTGCTCACTAGACTACTGCAGTTGTAATCTGTGACTAGGACAGCAAGAGAACGAGAAGAGAATATGTATAAATGCACATGTCTTCTTAAGAAAAATACACAAATTGTAAAACAGACTTATCCAGTATTTTCACTTTGAAAATAATTAGGAAGAATATTGTTCATATATCCCAAATGGATTTGAACTAATTTATTCATAATAGTACAGATTTTCAGTGCTTTTTATTGTGTTAATTTTTCAGCAACAATAGTTTCCCAAATGCCATTGATCCAACGAAAGATGAAAATTAATCTTCCCGTGTTTTTTTTTATAGCAAACCTGGCAACGAACTTTAGAAACTGAAGTATTGTCATATTGCATCAATGTATATGTTTTAAGAAAAATGAACATGAAACCAATATTATTTATTGTATTTTTGGACAACTTTTCTGACTTCCTAATAGACTTTGAGCAAAAATAGTTTTCTGAATTTGTTGCCAATTATATAATAGTAGCAATATATACCATTTTGATTGCACTTTCATTAACTAATTCTAGAAAGATAATATAATGCAATTTTAGTCAAATACAGTGTCAGTTGTGGATTATCCTCATGTTCAGTTCTTTGATGATGAGCTGAAATAAATTTAAAAAGGATTCTTTACCACAGAGAATTGCAGTGAAGCTCATCAAATTCTAATCTCACACTTTCAATGTTTTGAAATATTCAAGAGACTCTGTCATTAGAGTTTTATGTAATATTGATGAGATTCCCTTAATTTGAAATTAAGTAAAATTCCTTATTTTTCAGATATTCCACATTGTAGCTGTAATAAAAACTTACAAATCTTGGTTAACTTTATCCATTTGGAGCCATGTGGGAAATTGTGACTAATCTTTCTACAAAATGTTTTCAAAAATAACAAGATTTTTAACTATCAACCTTGCCCAGAGCTTCTGGAGCATGGTGGTTTCCTTGCCTGGAAGATACCAAGATCTGGGTCTAACAGATTATTAGACTGATGGTATAGCATTCAGAATTGTTTATAACTTGATTTGTTCTAATGTACAATTTTGTAAACATTTCATTCATTCATTCATTCATATGTCCAATCTAAGAACTTAGTGAAATGCTGATTAAAATGTTGATGTTTTAAATATCTTCTACTTGTTTAGATATGTTTTTAGTCCTTGGCAAAAGGGGGAACGTGTCAACTTTTCTCATCCTTATGATTCTCTGATGATGCTTTTGGACAGGGGGACTGTGTCATTGGTGTGACCAATGGAAAAGCTCTGGCAGAAGAATACATTGCAGATTCAAAGGTATAAAAAAAAATACCCCCCTCCAGTATTTTTTAAATTCTTTTCAAAAACCAAAAATATAAATATGTAAGAGAATAAAGAGGATTACATGAATATTTATCACTCATAATTTATTCAGTAAATATTTTTTATATATTCAAAAAATTAAGTTTAGCTCATTTTGCCTAACTTTAAAAGAGGAAAGAACAATGGGAAGAGTAAATATATGGAGTAATAAAAGAAACCCAATTTCTTTTGGATTCTTGTCAAGACTTCAAGTGATAGGAAGCTGATCCAACAGAAAAAGAGATAGGTTTTTACTATCATAGAAAAATTAGAAGAAAGTGAGTATTCTTCCTAATTGTAAAATCAACCTATTTACAACTGTAAGATCATACAGAAATAATTTTCTCTGTTCTGTTGGTTGAAGTGGCAGCATATTTAAGTCACTTGATTGTGGATCTTTGGAAAAATTACTTTGTAAACTGTGCTACATGTCATACTGTTAGTTCATTGGGATGATCACTGGTATTCTGAAATTCTTTATTGCAAAAGATAAGTTCAGAGAATAATAAGTTCAGAAGGCTCATGAAGGCAGCGGTGGTGAGGCCCCTCCTCAAGAAGCCCTCACTGGATCCGGCTGTTTTGGCTAACTATCATCCAGTCTCCAACCTTCGTTTTATTGTGAAGGTTGTTGAGAGTGTGGTGGCGCGGCAGCTTCCCCAGTACCTGGATGAAGCTGTCTATCTAGATCTGCTCCAGTCCGGCTTCAGACCTGGGCACAACACAGAAACGGCATTGGTCGCGTTGGTAGATGATCTCTGGAGGGCTCGGGATAGGGGTTGTTCCTCTATCCTGGTCCTGTTAGATCTCTCAGCGGCTTTTGATACCATCGACCATGCTATCATGTTGCACCGGTTGGAGGGGTGGGGGCACCGTTTTGTGGTGGTTCTCCTCTTACCTCTCTGACTGGTCGCAATCTGTGTTGGCAGGGGGGCAGCAGTCGACCCCGAGGCGCCTTGTTTGTGGGGTGCCACAAGGGTCGTCCTCTCGCCCCTTCTGTTCAACATTTATGTAAAGCCGCTGGGTGGCTTTGTGGTGGAGTTCCATCAGTACACTGATGACACTCAGCTGTACATCTCCACCCGAGGCCACCCCAACGATGCCCTTGAAGTGATGTCCCGGTGCCTGGAGGCCGTGCAGGCCTGGATGGGGAGAAACAGGCTCCGACTCAACCCTTCCAAGACCGAGTGGCTGTGGCTTCCGGCGTCCCCATATAGCCAGCTGGTGCCATCACTGGTTATTGGGGGCGAATCACTGGCCCCCACGGAGAGGACTCGAAACTTGGGCGTCCTCCTGGATGCATGGCTGTCTTTAGAAGAGCATATGACGGCCGTGGCCAGGGGGGCTTTTTATCAGGTCCACCTGATATGCCAGTTGCATCCCTTTCTGGATCGGGACTCCCTACGCATGGTCACTCAGGCACTTGTCACTTCCCGGCTTGACTACTACAATGCTCTCTACATGGGACTCCCCTTGGGATGCACCCGGAGGCTCCAGTTGGTCCAGAATGTGGCCGCACGGGGGATTATGGGAGCGACGGGGCACTCCCATGTGACACCTCTCCTGCGTGAGCTGCACTGGCTTCCGTTGGTCTTCCGGGTGCGCTTCAAGGTGTTGGTGACCACCTTTAAAGCGCTCCATGGCTTAGGGCCGGGGTATCTACGAGACCGCCTTCTGCCACCAATAGTCTCCCACTGGCCAGTTCGCTTGCACAGAGAGGGCCTCCTTAGGGTGCCGTCAGCCAGACAATGTCAGCTGGTGACCCCCAGGGGGAGAGCCTTCTCTGTGGCGGCACCTGCCCTCTGGAACGACCTACCCCCTGATATACGCACGATACCAGACCTCCGGACTTTTTGTCGGGCCCTGAAAACTCATTTATTTCATCTAGCCAGGCTGGCTTGATCCCATCTTTTCGGTTTTAATTTGAAATTGGTTTTAACTGGGTTGTTTTTAATTGAGGGCTGAAATTATTTAATGTCTTTTAAACTGTTTTTTAAATTTTATATGTTATGTTTTATCTCAGTTGTTCACCGCCCTGAGTCCGGTTGGAGAAGGGCAGTATAAAAATAAAATAAAATAAATAAATAAATGATGCCTGTGTTCAGGATTTCATTTTCTTTTCTTTTTTGAAAGTTACTTTGGAAAATCCCCCAAGGAGTATCGTATGAACAAGCTGCAGCATTGCCTGCTTCATATGGGACAGCCACCTTGGCCTTGAAATATAGAGCACAAACCCAACTAGGGTGAGTGGAAGCCCAACAATAGTAGCACAAAGTCTTGTTTGGTCAACAAATTTCTGGGTTGTGTTGAAATTCTGTAATAATTGGTGGCTATCTTGAGGCTTTCTCTGCATGGAAGATACCAAGATCTGTGTCTAACAGATCATAAGATTGATTGCATATCATTCAGAATTGTCCTATTATTTCAGTGTATAGCCTGATTTGGTCTAATGTACAATTTTGTAAATATTGTAGATTACTTTTTGCTTTATTTTTTAATATGTTGATATATTTAATGTGCATCGGATTTGAAGTAAAGCATGTTTTTTTCCTAATAAAATGGACTGCTAAGAATTAGGAATTGTAGGACCAGTTGTCCAAAAAGTTGGCTGCTTCCTTAGTTATATCACTTCTGTCAGAATAAGTTAGAAGACATATGTTGTACTCGTACAACCCTACATGACTGCCCTTCAGGCAGTCATGGACAAAGAAATACAGATTTAGGACAGGCAGTAAGTACTACTAGGTCAGTTTTGCCTAACCTTATGTCCTCAAGATAAATTAGAGATCCTTCTGACTTGCTCTTAAGTTTTCACTGCTTTTTTCCCCCTAAAAGAGCCTACAGAAATTTGAAACCAAATCCCTAGAGCTGTGATGGCGAACCTAGGGCACGCATGCCACAGGTGACATGCGGAGCCATATTG
Source organism: Arizona elegans (assembly GCA_022577455.1). Classification (NCBI taxonomy): domain Eukaryota; kingdom Metazoa; phylum Chordata; class Lepidosauria; order Squamata; family Colubridae; genus Arizona; species Arizona elegans. The sequence goes on along the minus strand of JAKOOJ010000002.1, from coordinate 101,379,601 downwards.
GTGGGCACATAAGCTCAGCTCTGGCTGATTTTCGGGCCTTCTGGGCCCACCGGAAGTAGGGAAATAGGCTATTTCCTGTCTCCAGATGACCTGGCGGGGGGCATTTTTCGCTCACCCCAGGCTCCAGAGCCTTTTTAGGAGCCTAGGAAGGGAAAAAAATGGCCTCCCTCATCCCCAGAGGCCCTCCGGAGACCAGAAACGGCCCGTTTGCCAACTTCCGAAGGGACAGGGAGGCCCATTTTCTGCTCTCCCCAGACTCCAGAACCTCTCTAGGAGCCTGGGGAGAGCGAAAACAGCCTCCCACACCCCCGGAGGCCCTCCGAGGCTGGAAATATGGCCTATTTGCCAACTTCTGGTAGGGCTCTTTTTTGCTCTCCCCAGGCTCCAGAGTCTCTCTAGGAGCCCAGGGAGGGCGAAAACAGCCTCCCCCCCCCCGGAGGCCCTCCGGAGGGTGGAAACAGCCCATTTGCCAACTTCTGGTAGGCTCAGTAGGCCTGTTTTTTGCTCTCCCCAGGCTCCAGAGCTTTTCTAGGAGCCTGGGAATGGGGAAAATGGCCTTCCTCACCCCCTCAGAGGTGGGACCGGAAGTCAGCAAATTGACTGTTTCCAGCCACTGGAGGGCCTCCAGAGGGTGGGGAAGGCTATTTTTCCCCTCTCCAGGCTTCTAGAGAGGCTCTGGAGTCTGGGGAGAGCAAAAAATGAGCCTACCGGGCCCACCATACCATCACGTGCGGGGGGAGCACAGGGGGGTAGCATGCACGGGGAGCGGGGCACATAGAATTATGGGTGTGGGCACAAGTGTGATCCCCCATGCTCCCCCCACTTTTGGCACGCGATGGCAAAAAGGTTAGCTATCACTGCCTTAGAGTTTCTCTGCCTCACCCTGCAGTACTGCATTCTAACCATTGCATCACCACGGCTCTATGGTCAAATGGTCAATCCATATTAATTGATAAACTACTAAAACTCTTGTGTCTGTAACCTTTAACTGGGCGAAATGGTGCATCATGGGGAAGAATTTTGTCAACCAAGTACCTCAAATAGGCTAATGCATCCAAAATCTGAGACCCATGACTCCTGTGGAATTGAAATTTACAAAATATTTTATGACATAAAATTATCATAAAGCATTTTATGACATAATACAAAATGTCATAAAATATTTTCTGTGGTTCTGTCCTTTGGACTAGTGCTATATGGTTCATTGTGGGCTACTTTCAAGACAGATACAGATTATCTCTCTGAATATCTCAGTGAATTTTTAAGAACTTTTCAAATATATTAGAAACACTACCATTGTTCAAGCCATTGAGGAATCTAGTAAGGAAATATTTCTGAAACAATGATCCAAAAGGTCATGGGTTGTCTACCAAAGAATGAAAATGTTACAACAGGAAAGAGAAAAGCAAACAGCGCACCAAGTAACCAGGAGCAATGTGCTTATCAGTTAGAGAAGGCGTTTCACACAATGAAGGATATTGGATAGGGCTGGAATTCTAACTAAGGAAACTACCAGCTATGTCCCTTAAAATGTATGGCTGTTAAAGCTAGATGAAGAACAGAACAGCACAGATCTATTCCAGATATGTGCTAAGGATGTGCTGTGGTAGGTCCAGATTTAGGGCAGCATGACTTCTTGTCAGCTATGGAAGGACTGGAAGGGAGCATAGCAAAGCAGTTCTGGATGTGTGATCTCAGCCTGCTTTGATGGATCCAGTTTTTTCCATAGTGAGCCTAATAATGTAGACGGCCACTGGGGTGGAGTGAAGTGAGGAAGTGTGTCAGCTAGTCTTTTAATGTTTTAGATCAGGGATCTCCAAACTTGGCAACTTTAAACCTTGTGGATTTCAACTCCCAGAATCCCTCAGACAGTCATGCTGGCTGGGAATTTCTGGGAGTTGAAGTCAAGTCTTTTAAGTTGCCAAGTTTGGAGGTCTCTGTTTTAAATCATCACTATTTAACACATCTCGCCAGTCTCAAACTATGCTTCTGTTTTTTTGCAGAGAAACTGTTTTGGTGACTGCGGCCGCTGGTGCTACAGGGCTTGCAGTTGTGGATGTTGCAGCTAATGTCCTTAAAGCAAAAGTATGCCTTCTTTCATCAGCATTAGTATATATCTAAGAAAACTTCCAAATCAGACAAGGACACTGAAACATCTTGAAAACTCCTTTACCACTTCTGGTTTCAAATAATTATTTCCACTGTAAAATCAGGTTATCAACTAGGTTAACACACAAGGTTCTACTCATAAAATTACCTTTATCAGACTGCAGTGTTCAGAGTTGCCATTCCTACAAGAGTTCCTTACCAGGTCCAAGAGGGTCTGTTCACAACAGAGAGCCTTGCCAGATGAAAAATAAATAAGTTTTCAATTATTCCTCTCATAAGCAACTCGCTGCTCTGTTCCAAAGGCTGCTCTAAAACTGCAGCGTGAAGGAAGAATAATGGGCAGTTCTCCCAATAAATCTCCCTTGGAGAAAATAGCATTAATTTTACTTACGAAGAAAAACAGGGAAGAAACCAGAAAATGCAACCAGACCCATCATCTTAGATTCCATCCAAATTAATGTTAGAGCAGCTCCCTCTAATCTACTGTGTGCTAAGTGTGTTGGCCATGGTGCCTAGAAATTATGGTGGATACATTGGATGGTTCAAAACTGGGGAAAGCTCTGTTGGCTTTAACTGTGGATGGAAAAGGCTCATCTGCTGTAATGCAACAATGTCAGTTGGAAGAATATACAGTTGTCTTTTGGGATTGCAGGTGATAGCAGCAGCAGGAAGTGATGGTAAATGCCACCTGGCTATCCAGAAAGGAGCTCTTGAGAGTGTGAATTACAACGAGGCTAGTCTGAAAGAAGAGGTGAAGAAGCTAACAGCAAACAAGGGAGTTGATGTGGTTGTTGACACCGTTGGTGGAGACATCTTCAATCAGGCATTGCATAGGTGGGCTAAAGCCATGATCTATTTCTTCTGGACAGCAAAATTTGACAATTTTTTGGTTTCATGAATGAAGGTGAATATTATATGTCTGAGGATAGTGTTGCAGGATCCAATCACGAGGATAGGCTTCAGCATGAGTCTGAAAGCTTGAAAGACAAAAATTCTGGTGCCGGTGACTGACTCAGATTGGATCCTACAACTTTTTGGTTTCTTAGGGCAAAGGTTGTAGTGAGTAGGGTGAAGGTGTACAGGTTTTTTTATACTTTTTCCTGAATTTGGTGTTAATTTTACAGCTATTTTAGAACTGCATCAAGGCTGTTTGATATAGATAAGTTATAAATATTTGATATAAAACTATTCTGACTTTATTGGATTAACTGTTTTCCACTTGAAATTAGTTCAAATTAGGGCAATTCCTTGCTAGCCAGGCAAGGTGATTAATCATTACCTGCTTGGAAATAAATTTGATGTCCCAAAATCAGAGCCTTCAGTGTATGGTTTCCAGTGCATGTGAGAACTGGTAGAATTTTTTTTAAAGTACCTCAAAAGAAATTAGAGGGGAAGAATTGATTATAACTTCTCTTAACAATTGAAAATGTTTAAATGTTTAATCACTTTTATCTTCTGTAAATGTATCTGATTTTTATGAAGTGGGAGATATCTGAAAATGTCTGATAAATTTTGAATATCTCCAATATCTTGGTCACAATGTTCTATTCTTAGAAATCCTTTACTTGTTGCATCCAAAAGCTGATGGACAATCTGTAAGCTATTGCTGAATTCCAACTCCTAGCAGTTCCTGTCAGCATAGCCAATAGTTGGGGATTCTGGGAGTTGTAGTTTAGCAACATCTAGAAGGCCATTACTTCTCCATTCCTGTATTACAGTTAGTTCTCAATTTATAACCATTCATTTAACAGCAGTACAAAGTTACAGTGGTGCTGACGTACAACCCATCTTCAAAGTTATGACCATCACACCACCCCCATGGTAATGTGATTGCAGTTAAGATGCTTGGCAACCAGCTCACATTTATGACAATTGCAGCAACCTGCAGTCATGTGATCATAATTTTAACCTTCCCAACTGACTTGTTAGATAATAGGAGAAGCAAGATCCTCTTAACAACCATCTGATTCACTTAATGACCACATGATTTGCCCAGCGATTATGATAAAAAAGGTCACCAAATTGAGTCCAGTCATGTGATGACTTGCTTAACAACTGCATCACTTACCAACTGAAATTCTGATCCCAATTATGGTCATAAGTTGAGGACTACCTGTAAATTGCTTTAAACCAGGGCTGTCAAACCAGGTGCGTCACACGCTGGCCACACCCACGCCCAGTTTAGCAAAAGGGGAAAAAGTCCTGTGATGCCCTGAGCTTGATACCCCTGCTTTAAACCCTTTGTTTCTGAAATATCTAGCACAGCCCTCTCCACTCTTCGTATAATTGTGTAGCAAGTGTACATCTGCTCTTTCTCTTTAGACAATAACCCCTTTGCTTTAATTGATGACTTGATTTCTATCCATTCAGGAATAAATTTTGACCCACTCAAGGAGTGGGAGCTGCTATATTAACTACTAGCTGTACTCGGCCACGCATTGTTGTGGTCCAGTCTGTGCTTCCGCTGGGCTAAAAGAGCGAGGCTGAAGTTCCAAACTCTCCACGAACATTTGGGGTGTGTGGCCAACTCGACGTCACTCACTTTCATCAGTCACATGACAGGCCCCGAGCCACGCCTACCCACCTGGTGATTAGGGCAGAGAACCAGTTGCTAAAAAAAAATGAGAACCACAAAATCCTCCCTCTCTGTCTCCCCCTCTCTCTTTGTATCTCTCTATGTCTCTCTCTCTCCCCTGTCTGTATCTCTCTATGTCTCTCTCTCCCCCTCTCTCTGTATCTCTATGTCTCTCTTTCTCCCCTCTCTCTGTATCTCTCTATGTCTCTCTCTCCCCCCTGTATCTCTCTGTGTCTCTCCCCCCTCTGTATCTCTATCTCTCTCTCTCCCCCCTCTCTCTGTATCTCTCTGTCTCTGTCTCTCTCTCTCCCCCACCCTCTCTCTATGTATCTCTGTATGTGTCTCTCTCTCCCCCCCCCCGTCTCTCTGTATTTCTCTATGTCTCTCTCTCCCTCTCTCTCTGTTTTTCTCTGTCTCTGGCCCGGCCTCTTCTGCATTCCCCGCTATTGCCCTTACCTTCTCAGGCCAGGCCTTCGCAGCTCTCTGCACCACAGCAGAAACTCAGGGGCCCCCTCCATCCTCCCTACACAGATGTTCTCTGGGTGCTCGACGGGGAGACGCATAGCAGGGAAGGAGGGAGGGGGTGTAGCGGGAGGTCAAGGCTGGTTTGGGGCTTCCCGCCCGAAGGAAGAAAGTGGCAAAGCCAGGAGCCACGCACACCCCACTGGACCCCTGCTGCGCAGTTCTCCTCTCCCGCCTGCCAAGGGCAGGGGAATGATTAAATCCCCCACTCTTCCAGGCGAAACGAAGGAGGGGTGGCCATCCTCCCTCCTGCCCGTTTCCGCCCCCTGAAGCCTCCCCAGAGCTCCTTTTCTGCCAGAGGCCAAAATTTTCATGTAGGCTCCATGAACTGCCAGAGCGCCCACCTGGGAATCAAAGGCGGCGCTGGTCAAAGGCGACCCTGAGGCTCCAGTTGCCTCCATCTCCCGCACACCGACCGGATTCACATAACACCGGTTAGCGGCTGGTCTTTCTGACCTCGGGGCCCATGGTAGCACTGGGCCAGGCACGATTCGGGTCAGGCAAGGGACGGAGGGTTCCCGCTCGGCAGACCCAGGCAGCCTCATTGCCAGGTGTTCTTTGGAAGGAGCCCCGAGAGCGGCTGGCAAGGGGGATGGGCAGCAGCGGCGGGCGAGGCTAGTTCGTGGGGTGGCCGGGGGAGGGGAAGGTCAGAGCCAGGCTCGGGCAGGCCCCGCCCGGCCCTAGAAGCATGAGGGCTTCCCGGCGGGGAGTCAGCTGCCTACCTGCCAAGCCTGGTGGCAGGATATGGCCCTCGGGCGTCTCTGCCTTCCAAATGCACAGTTTCTTGGAAGCAATATGGAGAGTCTAAATATAAGGAGCAGAAATCTGTTAAGCGTAATCAGGGCTGGGAGGCTGCCATGCTGGTTTTACGTCCAGCAGATGGCGCTGTTTTTCAATGTTTGTCAATGTCTTTCAATGTTTTCCAATGTTTTTCATGTTTTTACCTGTCACAGGTGTGACATGTATATAATATAGGTATATAAAAACACGCCCGTAGTCGAATGCAACATTGTTTCAAAATTTGAAAGCAATTGGTGAAGAACTTTCCGAGATGTGCGGTTATTTACAAATGGACATTTACATTTTTATTTATATAGATTTGATCCAAGTATTAATCTCTGGGTCTCTCTGCTTCATTTTTGCAGTCTGGCTTTTAAAGGCAGAATTGTGGTGGTTGGTTTTGCTGGAGGAACGATACCTTCCATTCCAGCCAACATACTGCTTCTGAAAAACATTTCTGCTCTGGGACTATTCTGGGGCCGGTACCGGGATGAAGACTTCCCAGTCTTCTCCGCAACCATTTCTTCAGCTCTTTCATATTATCAAGAGGGTCAAATCCAGCCTCACATAGGAGGAGTGTTCAAACTAGAGGAGGTAAGGAGAAGAAGCTTGACTTTAACAGTTTTGAAGCTTTTCCAGTATTTCTTGGATTGTCCAATGGACAATCTTTATAACAATGAAAGAAAGGCTCTAATGAAATTGGATGAATAGATGTCTATATGACCTGCTGCTATTTTCCAGGATAATATTGTTAATCCTTTATCTTTGGAGAAAAGTATAGCTCAGATTTATCACAGCTGCTTTCTGTATAGGACTGGTGTATAAGTTGGCTTTCTGAATAAAAACTCATCCATAAATTTAAATGTTGCAGGTTATTGAAATCCAATAATTTTGTCAGTATAGTGGGTGGCATAGGCAAACATTACCACAATGTATGTTGAAGATAAAGCTTTGGTATGGACTAAATAAGTTTTTCCCAATGGAGATGTAGAGCAGATGGTATTAGTCACTAACAAAGACATGAAATGCAAGTATTTCCAATGTTGCATTTCCATTTTAGATTCAGGCAGGGATCTGAATGACTACAAATCCTTGCTCATCCATGAAATTTAAGGGGTTAAACTCTTATCTCTCAATTCTCAACTCTCCATATGAATATTAAGATGAAGTTGGTGCCTAGGATGTATGTTATGCCATACTCTTGAGGAAGAACAGGTAAAACTTGAAATAATATTGAAATGAGGTTTCTCTTTAAGAGGAATGCCTCCAAAGCTTTGCCATGCTAGCTTGTAGTTGAAAATAATGATGGAATCTTTCAGTTCATCCAATCTATTTATCACTAATTGTTTCTAATTAAGAGTCCAATTGCTTTTCATATCTCATTAAATACATGCAAATTTAACTCCCACAATTAACTTGGGAAAAGCTTTAATGTTGGTCATTGTCTTTAATTATGGAAACCATTTTCTTTAAATAGTATCTTTAATTGGATTTTATCTAGATTCTTAACGTTCAGTTCCAGGGGGAACCGGGGGATTATTTCTGACCTTGCATAATTGTGATTTCCTATAAAATTTTCCAATCCACCAAATCAAGTTTCTGTTTTTACCTAATTTTATGCCATTGGGGATAAAAGCAAAACAGCCTATGTTTGCAACTTTCAAGGAATATACTTGGTGCCATAAAATGTACTTATCGGATTAACATTTCACAGTCTAGCATCCTGTGAGCCTGATTGTGTGTTTATTGCATAGTAAATATATGAGTGACACTAAATACACCTCTAACTTTGTAACACGTTCACTGACCCTTTCTTTGAATTGCTATTCAGGTAAATGAAGCCTTTGCACATGTGATTCAACGTAAATCTACAGGAAAGATTGTCATCTCAATTGATTAAACCTCTTGGGAAAATGTATCTTCTGTGTTACTTCCTGCTGAAGAGAGAAGCTGTTGTCACTGAGTTCAAATCACTCAGCCTGCGACAGGCCTTTTTGGATTACAGAAGAAACTTTCTAGTCAAACATACTCATTGATATATTTTTTTTACCATTTCTGTAGTGGATCTTGGATGTTTAGGCACCAACCTTTGGCTGTGCCCTCTTCTTTCCCAGCCAGTCGCCACCGCTGAACCACAGCTAGCTTTCCTCCTCTATTGACCCACTGCCAGCAATTGTCTACCGCCAATGGCTCCTGGCCCTCCACTCCCAGCCCTTTGTCCCTGCCCATTCCCTGAGGCAGGGTTTGATTTAGGTGTTTTGCTGCCCAGGACAAATAATCACAAGCCAGTTGGGTGGTGGGCAGAAGCAGTGACGCTGTGGGAGTAGCATGCAATTAGTGGTGGACAGGGTGGTAGCAGGCTGGAGGGGATAGCAAGATCAGCGGTGGTGCGTGATTGCTGGCAGTGCATGGGGGAGATCCTGGGGGCTTATGGAGCCACTGCTGCTCATGACACCGCTGCTCTGCAAATTTTGTTTTTAAAGTTCTGCTGTTGTTTTTAAAAAACTCCCCTCCTTTTCTTGGTCCTGATGCCAGATCCACGCAGCCCTGGGATGTTTTTGCGCTGCAGCTTTGCCATTGCTGACACCTTCTTTTTATAATTCAGGCCCCATCCCGCTGTTCAAAACCATGGCTCTTGAGCCACCCAATTGGTCTAAAAGTGTCAAAGGGTCAAAGTCACCACCACTTGGCAGCAGCTTTTTTTTTTAGAAAAAAGTGTGGAATAGCCATGGTGCTTTAAAAATAATCTTGTGGAGTGGTGGCAGTGCAAGCAGCAATGACTCTGTAAGCCCCGGGATCCTCCCACACATCACTGGCAGTTGCATACCACCACTTATCTTGCTCTCCCCCCTCAGCCTGCCACTAATTGCATTGCACACTGCCCCCCACAGCCCCCACAATCACCCTACTAACTGCTAATCACATGTCGCCCTTGCAGTGCTATTGCTTCTGTCTGCCACCCGATTCGCTATTTGTCCTATGCAGCAAAATACCCATGTCTAACCCTGCCTCAGGGAATAGGCAGTGACGAAGGGCTGGGGGTGGAGGGCCAGGGGCCATTGGCGGTGGACAGTTGCTGGAAATGGGCCAGTGGAGGAGGAAAACTAAGTGTGATTTGGCAGCAGTGGTTTGCTGGGAGTGAAGAAGGTGCAACCAAGAGTCAACACCTAAACATCCCATTCCATCTGTAGTTTCTATCAGAATCCAAAGTTGGTGATTGGTCTTATTCCAACTTTTCTGTTGGAATAAGCTATTGAAGATTCTAGTTATTGTGCAGACACCTCAGTATCCTTTGGTCTGGGGCAATGTTCTTTCCTGAAGCTTCCAAGCTGAGACATGGGAGCTAATCCTACTATTTGGGCTTTGAAGATTAGGCTGTAAGGAACTCTGCCTAACAACAATTGGGGGATTTCTTTTTAACTTGAAGAGAGATAGCAGACTGGAGGGAATAGGAATATTGGGGAAACGATTGTATCTTGAGGAAAGTCAAAATGATGATAACCTATATGTAATCTGTATGTTACTTTCTTTTTTATGAATAAAAAATATATAATTTTCCTTGAGTTGTTTCTGTTTATCATTGTATCTGGTGTAAGCGCATTCCTAAAGATTTAATGTATAATGAAATTCCTACAGATATAGGTGATGTGTGGCAATTTTGTGAGTTCAGTATCTAAGAGCGCAAGTAGTCTAGGTGAACTTAAAGGGTGGGGATAACTTTGCCATCAAGTTGTGTACATGAACGGGAAGAATGGATGTCTGTTTACACATTTCTTTCTTTCATTCTTCCCCATGTCTAATAATTTTTTATAACACTTTGGTTTTGTATGATTAATGTTATTAACAATAAATTACGTCATCTGCACTTGGTTTTCACTATATCTAATCCTAGAATCTGTCTCATTTCTGCTAGCAGCACCGTCCAAGACCTGACCTACTAGCATCTCTTCAGATGTTATTTCCATACAGCTCTTCCATCTTTTAGCTGGTAACTAAGGAGCACAGGTCTCCAGTTGCTGACTCCTCCTTCTGACTATGGGGAGGCTAGGACTAATGTAAGTTCTCAACATCACCCTTCAGCAGTTTAATCCTGAAATATGAATGGGTCAAATAAGAACAGAAACCAGATGCCTCATAACTGAGAGCTGAGTAAGACACCCCACCCCCCAATTTTCTGTGTTACTTTCTTCCATTTTTTTAAAATCTGAAGAGTCAGTTGCCTATCTTATTTAAAAAATTGCACTGTGTTAGCAAAGCCTGGCTAAATAGTTTATTATACCATGGCAGGAATAATGCTAATTTTAAGAAATAGGATGGCTCAGTTATACATTTTGTTAAGTGGGCCTGCATCACCTTTCTTTCAAATGTGGTATTTAGAAATTAGCTGTCCTACAGATATAGGTGATGTGTGGCAATTCTTTCCATTTTCTGAATTTCTGACAAGCCGACTAGCTTCATGCAATGTGGTAAATTATAATGTACTTGGAAATAGAGGTTGATATAATTTCCTGCTGATCCAAAGATTGGCAAATACAGTTCCCATCAACCACAGGGAAAGTCTCATAGGATTGAAGCAAATTACATTGCTTCAGAATGCCTTCTCAGAGTTTGAATAGAGATTACTTCTTTATTTTAAATTATATTTAAATTACACATTTTCATCCATTTTAGATCATATAGAAAAAACTATATGATCTGAAGAAAGATCAGAACATTTCTTTTGTTTTTTTTTAATTGTTGCGGGGTGGGTGTTCTCCCTAAAACTTTGATACAAGTCCTAAAAAGTTCATATCCATTTAGCAGGAAATAATTGGTTATCTTTAAGTGGGCAAATAGAACAGCTAAGAGAAAAGAGGAACCCGACTGTGCTTCTTCAGCATCTGGTCTCAACATTACTCACCTTTTACGTAATAACACTTCTTTTTATTTCCTGAATTACACAAATGTTTAATTAGAAGGTCATAGGAACCCATAAGCTTCAGTAAATGGAACAAAATTCCTTCGCTTATTTTATTTGCTACATCCTGATAAATAAACAATGTTACCATTTATATAAAAGCTTTCAAATTCTGGCTCATGCAACACAATAGTAAAACACTGGGGAAAAAAACAATCCAATCCCCCTTTAGCCTAGTCTAGCATAGTGTTTGAACACTATTTTTATGTCTGGATGTGTTCTTTTGACAGTCATAGGTAAAACTCTTAGAGAGTTATGCATTCTAAATACATCTGTCCCCCATCCAATTACATGAATTCTAATGTTTCCAGATGACCGATTCCTGTAAATCCACAATTTCAATGATATTAATATTTTTTAAAAACTGTGTTTGGCATTATTAATCAAATACATTTAACATTCCTTGTTTTTGCTTATCTGATACATGTTTAAATTATGACACTCTCCCCTAATTCTTAATCATGTGTCTCAGGCTTAGATACTCTGTTTTGGAAGCAGGTTAGATGGACTTAAGAGTCCCAAGTTCATCCGGCCCTCAGAAACTTTTTGCAGCAGATTTTCAATATTGTGATATAGTAGCTAAGAGTTGTGATTTAGAAATATATCAGTCTACAATGAAGTTACAGCTTGTATCAATATACTTTTTTCTAGTAAACTATACAATATGGGTGTAAAATTTTGAGATAATGTAGGTTGGGTATAGTGGTAGTGAGGATAGTGATGATGATTTATATATTATCTCTGCTTTAGAACATCCCAGTATGGTAAATTGGGCTGAGTCATTAATGCATTTTTATGTTTAATTGTGGACTTGATTATGTTTCTTCCCATCCCTAGTTAAACACTTTATAATGTACCACTTTATAATAAGTACTACTTTATAATGCCTTGGTAAGATCACACTTGGTATATTGCATCCAATTTTGGTCACCATGATATAAAAAAGATGTTGAGACTCTAGAAAGAGTGCATAGAAGAGCAACAAAGATGGTTAGAGAACTGGAGGCTAAAACATGATGAACGGTTGCAGAAATTGGGTATGTCTAGTTTAATAAAAAGAAGGACTAGGGGGTGACATGATAGCAGTGTTCCAATACGTATTCTCCAAACCACCTGAAGGCAGGACAAGAAGCAATAGATACAAACTAATCAAAGAGAGAACCAACCAAGAACTAAGGAGAAATTTCCTGACAGTTGAATGATTAATCAGTGAAATGACTTGCCTCCAGAAGTTTTGGATGACCCAACACTGGAAGTTTCTCAGAAGAGATTGGATAACCATTTGTCTGAAATGATAGAGTTTCCTACCTGAGAAGAGGATTGGACCAGATAGAAGATCTCCAAGATTCCTCCCAATGCTATTATTCTGTTATTTATTTATAACCACTAGATTATATTGGCTCTTATTATTTATAAATATTTAAATCAACCTACACTCTTATTCCCAACATCTAAAAATAGTTTCCAATTTATTTACTCTGTATCAAACTTCATTAAATTGAACACTATTGATGATATGCTCCAGCCTTGATCTTTCTGTTCCAAGAAAAATGCAAGCATTTTGACAGTCTATAAAGAAGACCCCAGGTGGACAAACAAGACATGATAGGGGCTTTCTTCCCTTCAAGCAGGATCATCTATAGATTCTGATTGTTGGTTTTTATAGCCATATAACAAAGGTGGTTAATTTTAAAAAATGCTATTTATGAATCTTGTTTTGAAAATGTGTTTTTCATTGCCTTCGGAAGCAGTTCTGATTCTGAAACAAACTAAGCCAAGAAGACTGACAGCAAGCCCAAGGTAGACATGGGTTCCACTCTAAAAGAAACTCATGGAGGACACATATAGCATGAATGAAAGACTATGGCAGGGACCCGTAGAGAGAATGTCCTATGACAGGGGTGGGCAAATGTGGCCTTTTTACAACCTGTGGACTTCAACTCCCAGAATTCCTGAGACAAGCAAATATACCATCATTAATACTGGAGAACAGCTTGCTAGAATACTATTATCCCACCCATCACCCAAAGCTCTAGAACAGAAGAGTAAAAAAGCATCAATCCCAACTAATTCTACACTAAGTTAACCTGAAAGAATAATGGTTGGTACAGTTCATAAATGGGGTAGGTTTAAATTGTAGTTATACTTGAGTCTCATTTCAGCTTCTCCATAAAGTCTATTGCACAAGGAAATGTTATTCTTCATTTTTTTTTATTTTCACATGCTTTTATTGTGCAATAATAAAAAATAAATCTAAGTGGCCTGTAGAAGCAATATACGTGCAAAGAAATATATTAATAAATCAACAAAACCAACAGTACTCATATATATCATCCCCAAATGTCTGCTCATACAGTATATTTCCAAGTTTTTACAGCACGTCTAAAAATTAACAAGGATGCTGATCTTCTGAGAGGAACTAATTCAGCAGGAGCTCCAATAGAGAATGGCTTGGTTCTTGTTTCTGAGATTCCTGTTGCTGAGCCTCACACAGGAGGAGACTTGGCATGATTTCTGATTGCTGGCATGCCTTATGAGACAGACTGTACTTGGAGCAAGCAGTTCCACAGATAACCATATCTCAAACCAAATCTTCAGAAGTTGTTTCCTGAATTTTGAATTGCAAAATTCTGGAAAGAAACTGGTGCCCAGTGCAGCTCCTGTATAGTGGTGGAGATAGTATGAGCACGTCCAGTCGTTCCTGTTAATACACAGATAGTGCATTCTGTAGCAACTGAAGTATCTAGCGTTCCATTGGGAAGTGATAAAAGTGTGAGTGATTTTCCCCAGTTTTTTCCATCCCAGAAACTGTCTCAGTTGGTGCACCAACTGAAGCTGGATGAAGACCAGCTTCCATTTGCTCTTCCAGGAGCTCAGAACAACCTTGAGATTATTAACCAGCTCCTCTTGGGGATAAATAATTTACCACAACAAGAGCTAATGTTGGAACTATCTCAGAATCAGTTGATTTCTGGAATTAACAACCTTAACTGGTTAATCTCTTCTGGATTGTTTGAGCATCTCACTCTTTGACTTGGGGGGGGAAAACCAAGGCCATAATAGAGAAGTATCAAAATGCTAGAGCTGTTTTATTTTAGGCAGAATTAGATGCAAATCACACAGATATAGATCCTTCAGAGAACCCTAACCCTCTCAAGTGTCAGCTTCACCCACAATAAACCTTTGAAACATGCTCCCTGTGGCTCTTTTAAGGAGTACGGAATGACAACATAGCAACCTCCAGACTGTCAGAAAAAAGCTCAGCAAGAGGTTTAACAGCCCCAGTGTAGAAGAATCCTTATTTAAACTTCAACTCTTTTAAACTAAGCTATTAATTTTCCCTGTGTGCTGAGGCTGCCAGGCTTGACATGACATGGAAGCATGATCATTGACTTACCCTTGTGGGATGGGATGCTTTGCTGCCTCTGACTGTTCAGCCTTGAAACACTATTCAGAAAAGTGTACTTAGGTTCCATTTCTGTTGACATAACCAGTGCAGAATTTATCCCAGGAGCTGGTAATATTAAATGTTGTGGCTCACCACATTAAAGAAGCTGAGAGCTGAGTATGCGATTGATGCTCTAAATAATGCAAACTTTGTCACCCCAATGCAGAGGCATAGAGTTGAATAAGATGAAGATTTATTGCTAACTGCTTGTATCAGAAAAGGAGCCTACCCACATTAGATGCTGATGCTCAACATTCAATGTAAAAATAAAGTTGCAACATTGAAAATGCTGTTAACAACTTCAGAAATCTTCAAAGTGCTTCAAAAGACTGCAAAGCATTATGCGGGTCCTGAGGTTAATAGGCAACTTCCTACTAGGACTCATTTCAATCTGTAACTTTGCTTTCATGGGTTGATTCAATAGGAATGTTGCCAAAGCAAACCATCTCTTCAAAATGTTGCCAAGTCCTATTTCATAGTCCCCAAAATCTCCTGATTGGATTGGCACTTGCCCAGCACCCATGAAGAAAGTATCCAGTGGAAAAAGTTCTTTCCTGGATCTCAGCTGCAGTGTCTGGTGACATTCAATAGGGTAAGATGGCATTTAGTGGTGCCCTCAATTCTTTCCACAAATGTGTAGGACAGGTTTAAAATTGATGAGACAGTTATGACTAGGGATACTTGGAGGATTCAGCTACACTTCTATGGTTCTAATGTAGAATGATGCTTCTGTGAGTACATGTGCAGAATATAGCATTCCCTTGCAGTTCACATTTCTCTAAATGCTAATTATTTAGAGATAGGGGAAAATGGGAGATTATTAATACCAGGGAACCACATGCAATACAATATACTATCTGGTTCCATCTCCCACACCAAAAAAGCTATACTCTGTCAGAGAACTGATCTGGGTAGGCAATCCTGTTGGGCTTTGATTTCCTAGGTCTGACATGCCTTTTCCTCCAAGGAACAGTAGAGCTAGTTAGCACACTAGCCTGAAATTTCGTGAATCCCAAGTTCCATATCTCCTATGATGGGGCTGCTTCTTAAATCCCCAGTTACTGACAATGAGGGCCCACACGTATGTCATTTAATGTATTTCTATCCTATCTCCAAAGGAACCTTCTGAATGAAATCTTTATGGCTTATAGAGTAATAGCAATGAAATGAAGACTAAGCAGTGAAAGTAGATGAACAGCAGCAGAATATTAAAGAAAAATATGTCATTGGTAAAATAATAACCTTACGAAGGAATAAAGGAAGAAAAGGAAAAGAGGAAAAGATCCACTTATCCCAGAAACCATTTCTGCCAATAATCATCAGTCATCTCCTGCCAACAACTGTGACAGAGAGATTCAGGACCCCAACATGAAGAACTGATGCAGACATAATTTTGTTTTTCTTTTCCATCAGTTGTTAGTATAAGCCTGACAGCTGTCTTTTTTTTTAATTGCTCTGTAACTAACCTGCCCAAGTGCAGCTATACATTGTTTAACTAAATAAAGAGCCTCATTGATGCAACTTACACAACTAATGAGAAACAAATGAATCACTCAGTTTCTGCTGGGCAACTCTGTGTACAGAGGGAAATGAATGAGCCCACTTGTTTGCAGCACAAAAAACTATTTTTGTGTACATGTGGAACACAGATGGAAAATTAAAAAAATGTTTTTGACAAATGAGATTAAAAATGTATCTGATTCTGTGACCCAAGTACTTGAGGTTGTGTTACCTGAGTAATGCTCATCTTATTTATTTATTAAATTTATATGCCATCCACCTCACCAAAAGTGACTCCAGGCAGGGGTGGGTTCTACTTTACCTTTACTTCGCAATGGGGCCGCGCACTTCTGCGCATGTACAGATCATCATTTATGACATCCGGGTGGGTGGGCAGAGCCTCCCGCCGATTTTACTACTGGTTCTATAGAACCAGACAAAACCGGGAGCAACCCACCACTGACTCCAGGTGACTTACAATCATTCAATAAAAATACCATATAAAACATTAAAACAATAGAGATCTTAAATTAACAATTTCAGTTTGAATTAAATTGACCAAGATGGAGAGGAAGGGAGCAAAGTGTGCATGGAGAGGAGATACCATGCCCCCATTGGAGCCCCAGGCATGTTTTAAAGCCCTTTTGGAAGGCCAAAAGGTATGGATCTCACCTTGGGCGGGGGCATAATGTTCCAAAGTGTGGGAGCCACAGCAGAAAAGACTTTTCTTCTGGATGCCGCCAGGCTAAATTCCTTGATGGACGGGGTCCACAGCATGTCCTTTTTACCAGCATTGATGAAACAGACTAGTCCCATTGGGGTGAGATGGTTCCTCAGACCCATGCCATGAAGGGCTTTAAAGGTGATAACTAACATCTTGAATTGGACCTGAAAGCAAACTGACAGCCAGTGCAGCACGCAGAATGGTGGTATAACATGGGCCGTGCTATGGGCCCCAAGAACTGCCTATGCAGCTGCATTCTGCTCAGTTTATCTTAGAAAGTTTGATGGCGTATTAGAGATGAAAGAGTATCCATCAGTTCATGCAATATGGTAAATTAGACTAAAATGAGGTCAGATTATTTGTGGTTCAGTCCAGCAATTCTCTTAGTATTCTAGATGAATTGAGACCCCACATTAAGCCATGATCTATCTTGTTTATGTTATGGACCTGCTCTACAGGTAGTCCTCGACTTGTAAGCCTTTGTTTAGTGACCAAGTTACAACTGCACTGAAAAAAAGGGACTTATGACCATTTTTCACACTTATGGCCATTGCAGCATTCTCATGGGTCATGTGATCAAAATTTGGGCACTTGACAACTGTAATGTATTTATGACTCTTGCAGTCTCCCAGGTTCATGTGATGATCATTTGTAATTTTCCCAGCTAAATGCTGTATTGCTTGTACTCTGTTTTTTGGTTAATTAAATTAATTCTTAACACACCAAGCTTTAATTAACAAGTTAGTTGGAAATGCATGAAGAATAGTTTGATCTGCTTAATGGCAAAACTTAACTAGCAGAATTGAATGTCAAAGGCATGGAATTCAAATATATCAAAAAATAACCCACACAAAGAGAAAATTGAGAAATATGAATCACAAAGACATGTTGGAAGAAATATAATCTTTTGTTTTCTTTTACATCAGGAACTCATCCTGGAAAACTGTCTTCTAAAGCTCCACTTTATTATTTTCAAATTATGTTGCCAAGTTTCCTTACTTATTTTTCTTCTCTTTTCAGCACTTTGCTTTGTGGGTTGTTCATAATGCTTGGTTTCAATTTTTTAAAATAAAACTTAAAGGTTAAAACATGTTTGTTTTTAAAAAAAATCAAGTATCAAGTTGCAATTATAAAAAAGAATCATGGATTACTGCTTGGAGTATCAGATCTTAATCAAGACTGACTAAAGGCTCATCTCAATTACCCACCTGCTGGGACAAACCCCTTTATATATTGCAAATGCCAAGTAACAAATCAACATTTAGGCCAACCAGCCGTTTGATGGCATTTGAAGCATCAAGACACTGTCAATCAACCCACAAGAAACACACTTTTGTTTTGAGAACGTATGCATTTGCATTATATTTTTAGTGTTTTTCCCCTTTTTTCTGTTACTATTTTAAAAGCAATAAAAATAAATAAAAAATCAACACAGAAGAGACAGATTCAGTACAAGCTAAGTAATTTAGCAGAGAGTAGAGTGGGCAATGATAGACCTGCCAGCTAATTCCAAGAATACTTGACCCTTATTGTGCAATACTCTCAGTTTATATCAAACTCCAAAATACTCAGTTGAGTAGAGTAGAGCAGAGCAGAGCAGAGCAGAGCAGAGCAGAGCAGAACAGAACAGAACAGAACAGAACAGAATAGAATAGAATTCTTTATAGGCCAAGTGTGATTGGACACACAAGGAATTTGTCTTGATGCATACGCTCTCGGTGTAAATAAAAGAAATATACATTCGTCAAGAATCATAAGGTACAACACTTAATGATAGTCATAGGGAAACAGTCAATATAAATCAAAATGATACAAGCAACAAGGTTACAATCATATAGTCATAAATGGGAGGAGATGGCTGATAGGAACAATGAGAAGATAATAGTAATGCAGACTTAATAACTAGTTTGACAGTGTTGAGGGAATTATTTGTTTAGCAGAGTGATGGCATTCGGGAAAAAACTGTTCTTAGGTCTAGTTGTTCTGGTGTGCTGTGCTCTATAGCGTCGTTTTGAGGGTAGGAGTTGAAACAGTTTATATCCAGGATGTGAGGGGTCTGTAAATATTTTCACAGCCCTCTTTTTGACTCGTGCAGTATACAAGTCCTCAATGGAAGGCAGGTTGGTAGTAATTGTTTTTTCTGCAGTTGCTGCACAGAAGGGAGCCTTTTGCATTTGCATGATTTTAACATGGTAATGTAGTTCTAATGTACATTAACTTCTAACGTAGTGTCTTGGATTTGAGACTCTGAAATGAATATCTGCACTCATCTCTGCTAAAAAAATATATGGAGAAAAATGTTTTTGAGGGTTCTATAAAGTTTTAAGATGCACAGAGCATTACTCTAGCACAGTAAAACATTCACCTACTAAAGTACATCTGGCAAAGTGTGCAAAAAAGAAATACTTTATGGGTTGGCTCTCTTGATAATCAGCTGTTAGAACTTACATTGGTTCAACCTGGGCCTGTCCTGCCAGTGGGAGAAAGAGAAAGGCTAAACCTTCCACATTGATACTATTTACCTGCTGTTAGCTGTCCTGTGACTTCAGCATTTTCTTCCCATTTTTTGGACCCCACATCAGTAATGAGTACAGATAGTCCACAACTTATAACGATTCATTCAGTGATTGTTCAAAGTTACAATGGCACTGAAAAACTCTTTTTCACACTTACGACCCTTGCAGTGTCCCCATGGTCACATGATCAAACTTTGGATGCTTGGCAACTGGTTCCTATTTATAATGGTTGCAGTGTCCCAGGGTCATGTGATCCCCTTTTGCAACCTTCTGAAAACCAAAGGCAATGGGGAAGCCAGATTCACTTAACAACTGTGTTACTAACTTACCAACTGCAGTGATTCACTTAACAACTGTAGCAAAAACAAGTCATAAAATAGGTCAAAACATGGAATATTGCATCCAATTTTGGTCACCATGATATAAAAAAGATGTCGAGACTCTAGAAAGAGTACAGAGAAGAGCAACAAAGATGATTAGGGGATTGGAAGCTAAAACATAAAGAACGGTTGCTGGAATTGGGCATGTCTAGTTTAATGAAAAGAAGGACTAGACAAAACATGATAGCAGTGTTTCAATATTTGAGTGGCTGCCATAAAGACAGGCAGGGGATCAACTTATTTTCCAAAGCACCAGAAAGCAGAACAAGAAGCAATGCATAGAAACTAATCAAGGAGAGAAGCAACCTAGAACTAAGGAGAAATTTTCTGACAGTTAGAACAATTAATCAGTGGAACAACTTGCCTCTAGAAGTTATGAAGAGACTGGACAACCATTTGTCTGAAATGGTATGGGATTTTCTGCCTGAGCAGCGGGTTGGACTAGAAGACCTCCAAGATCCCTTCCAGTGGTGGTATTCAGCCGGTTCTATCCAGTTCGTGCGAACTGGTAGCGACAGCTGCAAGAGGCTCTGCCTACCCACCCGGATGTCATCACGTCCCGTTTTTGGCGCTCTGCGGATGTGTGGAAGGCCCTGCACATGTGTAGATGGCCCATGTGCTCAGTTTTGCGAACCGGTAGCAAAGGTAAGTGAATATCACCCCTGATCCCTTCCAACTCTGTTATTCTGATATTCTGCTAAGGTAGGCCACCAGAACAGTCTGCTTGTCAACGTAAGTCCTGAACCTAGAAGGAACAGTTTTAAATCCCAACTTTTCCCCATACATGAATAATATGGCATGTATAAATCATAAATTTCAATCCTTTTAGCACTAGTGTTGTTTATTTTCTTCCTCAAAAATATACTGTAAAGTTTATTAAAATGTGTGCCGCAATATATTAATTAGTTCTTGGCAACTTTTTAAAAACACTGTATTGTGATTAATTCATGGTTTAAAAAGACAATGGGATCTACATTATGTTATATTTAATCTGTAAGTATATCATTCAAAGAGTAATAATGGTATTAAGAAGTGTCACTGCTGTTAAGAATTCAATTTCTTCTTTTCCCTTCTTGCTTACCAATAGGAACTCAGGAAATTCAAAACTGTTAAAATAATGAAAATGAAGAAAGCTGATTCATGAGAATTTTAATAGGCAATTATACTGAATGCTGTCCAACATACTGCCGCCTTTTCAATAGGTTATAGTCACACTAAAAGGCAAGAGAGAATTCAAGTGCTAAAGTTAATGTCAGCTCTTCCATCTTATGAAAAGATAAGCTTTGCATTATTTAAATACTCTTTGCAGTTCATCCTCCCAAAATAATTTCTATACTTCTATACTTAACAGATTAAGTAAAAACAGTTTAAACAAAGATAAGCACATTCACTCATTCTATATGTACCTATAGTCCACAAATAAAGGGAGAGTCCCTTAGAGAAATGGAAGAGGTACAGTTTCTTTTTGACGTCAGGTGGGTCACCATAGCAAACCATTTAAAGCTCCATTTTAAACACATTTGAGGAAACTACAGAGAAACAATTTTGAGCAAAAGCTAAATTTAGCTAAACACAGTATTATTTTTTAAAATTGATTTTTATTTACTAACATTTACACATCTGTACTCTGAATGGCTCAGAGCTGTGTACATAAATGAAAACTAGAGACATATTAGATACATTCACTGCCCCAAGTGAACTATAAAAAATAGTAAAGGCGGGATAAAAAAAGAAATTAATAAATTAAAAACAACACTAACAATATGGGTAGACACCAACACCTAAAATTATCTCCCGGAGGCATGTCTTTATGCATTAATGGAAATTCATTAAGGAGGAAGAGAACAAAAGCTAATCCCTAATTACAAATATAATTAAAGTTCTCCTGTACTGACCAGTCCCAATAAAAGAGCTCCTAGCATTGCTAGCCCAAAGACATTCTATGAGCCTCTACATTAATCCATCTCTCTCCATATCATCCACCTCTCCCATCTCTAAAGTCTCAGTACTGCATCTGTTCCCCAATCTATTTAATTTCATGTATTTATTATATTTATATAGTCACCCATCTCACAGACAGTAACGCTAGGCAGCTTACAATTATTTACCATCATTTATATAAATAGAGGGGTGCAATGGCTCAGTGGTTAAAGACACTGAGTTTGTCAGCTGGAAAGCTGACAGCCTGGGTTTGAGACCCGAGTGCTGTGCAACAGGGTGAACTCCCATTACTTGCCCCTGCTCTTGCCCACTTGGCAGTTTGAAATGATGCATATGCAAATAGTTAAATAGGTACCAGTTTGGTAGGAAGGTAATAGTGTTCCATGCACCTTGGCAGACAGTCATACTTTATTTCAGCAAAGTATTTTACATAATACCAGTTCTTTTCTACAACTTCAGTAGCTTTTTTTTTTTTTTTTTTTGAATGGTTCTCACTCAGCATGCAACTCTGGGCAGCTAGCATTCCATTAAAAATAATTAACACAATTAAAACATATTGCACTCAGGTGGACTCAAAAGCACACAGCCACTCTTCCAAAGCAGCAGACCCATTGTTGAGAAATGGAAGATTAGATTCAGTCTAATCTTCTGATAAAGGAATTTCACTTAAATAAGCTGCCATTTTTAGTGAATAAATGAGGAAAGATGCTTGTTCTGAAATCAGTGAGTGATAGCAGTAATAAATTGATTTGCATGAAATAAGAATAATATAGTATTATTAAGGTAGTATTATTAGTATGCCATATAAGATCAACATATCACAGATTTCATAAGTGGCTGGAAAGAGGTTGGGCTTTTTTACTGCTATCACCATTTAGCAAAAGTTACAGCTCTTAACCACTATAGGATATTACAACTTAAAAAGAAGCATCTGTAAATAGAATGTGTGAGATTTTTTTTTTTAGCATAAAGTCTTATCTTAACCTCCTTATAGCAAAGATGCCAAATGAAAGAAATGGGTCTAGAAAGCCATCCTTTTAATACACAGCTGGCTGGGTGACTTTGGACCAGTCCTTCTCTCTCTCAGCTTATCCTATCTCATGGGGTTCCTGTTACAGGTAAAATAGAAGGCAGGGCTATTAGGTTTGTTCATTGGCTTGAGTTATATATTTAAAAAGCCTAATAAAAATCTAATAACAATAATGATCATAGATTGTGCAATTGAGTAACATACACAATAAACAGTAACAATAGAATATGTGAAATTGTAGCCTTTTGCTCTATTGCCTGATCTTTATTCACCATCCAAAGTTAAATGAAATCAACATTTCACCTAGCTAGTTGCCACCAAGCCATAAACTGATTTATTTACATTATTATGCCTACTCAGATGCCTTGATCCCCGGTTTTTTGCTTCCCCTTCTGAAAAACAGAACTAACAAAAATCCAATTTTCTCCCTTGAAAGTACTGCAATTGATTTATTTATAGAAAAATACTTTGTCTTCTGCCTTAACTTTCCTTCCCCCCTTTATCTTCCTGAAAAAAGAAAATCCAAAATCCGCCTGCAAAACAAGAAAACAATTTACCAATTTACACAAATAATGCTTTTCTATTCTCCCTTCCTATAGTCAACAGGTTTTTTAAAAAAGAAAACCTTTTAAAGTAGTTTCTGTGGGAATTAAATTCTGAATCACACCAATAGCAAGAAAGATCCCACTGCTGCTGTGACTTTCATTCACCTAAAGTGGATCAAGCATCCTGATTTGGCAATCAGGAGATAGATGTTGCGTTCCAGACAGCAGCCACTAATTAAACTACTGTACATCCAGGCAGGTTCTTCGTTTGAGCCATCCTAGGCTCTTCCCTTAACCAGAAAAATAGAGGCGAGCCAAATAAAATTTGGCAGAGCAGTCCCTTGGTTCTCAGGGCACCGGCTTAGTCCAGAGGTGGGTTTCAGCAGGTTCTGACCAGTTCTGGAGAACCGGTAGTGGAAATTTTGAGTAGTTTGGAGAACCGGTAAATACCACTTCTGACTGGCCCCACCCCATCTATTCTCTGCCTCCCAAGTCCCAGCTGATCAGGAGGAAATGGGGATTTTGCAGTAACCTTCCCCTGGAGTGGGGTAGAAATGGAGATTTTATAGTATCCTTCCCCTGCCATGCCTACCAAGCCACACCCATCAAGCCATGCCACACCCACCAAGCCACGCCCACAGAACTGATAGTAAAAAATTTTGAATCCCATCACTGGCTTAGTCCCTACATGTATCTTAATCATGGAATGAAATGTTCTGGCAAAGTTTTTTTCAACTGTCTCTCCATGATGATGTCTTTATCTTGTTACTAACCAGAGTTCAGATAGCTTTAATTCAGTTTTCGTTGTTCTGGCGTTAAATATTGCTTATCCTCATAAAAGAGTCAACAAACCCAGGCAGTTTTACAATAGGCAGGATTGGATATGCTTTAACGACTATTTTGTCAGTTTCCAGTCAGGTAATTAGGCACTGAGATCAACCAGGTGCCTGTTAACCACTTTGGCTGGTGTGGATGTGGTTCCTGGTGTGTGGCTTCTGGTGCAAGACTATTTTGGCTTAGAACGCAGGAGAGTCCAGTTCTTTCTACCTATGGTCTCTCCTTGTCTTTGCTGTGGCTTCAATTCAGAGACTTGGCTTTGAAAGAGTAAGCAGCACTTAGACTGATTCTTCTAACCAGCAGAAACATTTGTGTGTGATTTGATACGTTGCTAAGTTACTGAACTAGACATTCCCCAGAACTCACCTACCTGTCTATGGAGTTCCTCAGTCTTTGGGACAACTCACCTACCCCTTATTCCCATTCCACTCAGGAGTGGGATTGAAGGTTATTTTCCTACCAACCAGTGGGGAATACAGTGGAAAGTAGGAAATACAAAGCTGGAAGAGGCCACTAACCCCATTCCTTAACTTGCTTTACATATCGTAAATGAAGACCTGATCATTTGTTAGCAGATTAAAAGACCTGCTACAAATGGCAGTCCAGTCTCTTCTTGAAAGTCTCAGGTGATGAAGCTCCCACAACTTCCGAAGGCAAGCTGTTCCATTGGTTGATTGTTCTCACTGTCAGAAAATTTCTCCTTATTTCTAGGTTAAATCCCTGCACATCTGACCCTCCATTTCTTTATAGTTAAGTAAACATTCAGATTTCAAATAGATATAAAAGACACAATTTCATGTATACCCACTCTAAACATTAGAATAAAATATTACTTTCTATGGTTGACTGAGAAATGGGAAATGATTGGGAACTGAGGGGAAAGAACTAAGCTCAAAGAAAAAATACTGTTAAACTGCATGACAATGAAAGGGTGTAGACCAGTCAGATGTTTCAATCAAAAACTATGTAGTTCTTCACTTGGTAACCAATTCCCTATTTTCCTTTATGTTGGTTGCATAGTCAGCCAGATGTTATACTGGATTTGGCATTTTTATGTACTTATCCAGTCCTTCCCAAGGACCTGGGATAGGCAGTTGTTGTTTGAAGGTGCTAAAGGTATCATCATAATATTATTCTTGATCATACTGTCAGCCAGATGCCTAGATGGAACACACAATCTCCCTCCATTCCACTCTGACCTGAAATGTATTCAGGTAATCTTCATTTACTTTGGGACCAAAACTTCGGTTGCTAAGCACGTTGATTGTTAAGTGAGTCACATCCAATTTTACAAACTTTTTTTTGCTATAGTTGTTAAGCAAATCACTGCAGTTGTTAAGTGAATCATGCAGTCATTAAGTAAATCCAGCTTTTCCCATTGACTTTGTTTATTGAAAGCTGGCTCTGAAGGTCACAAATGGTGACCAGATGGCCCCAGGATGCTACAACTATCATAAATATATTGCCAGTTGCTAAGCACCAGAATTTTGATCAGGTGACTGTGGGGTTGTTTATTAAGTGTGAGAACCGATTGT
The DNA here is from genome assembly GCA_022577455.1 of Arizona elegans. Taxonomy (NCBI): domain Eukaryota; kingdom Metazoa; phylum Chordata; class Lepidosauria; order Squamata; family Colubridae; genus Arizona; species Arizona elegans. The sequence continues at coordinate 101,354,202 of JAKOOJ010000002.1, read as the reverse complement.
AAGTTACTTTTTTCAGTTGTAACTTCAAACGGTCATTAAATGAATAGTTGTAGTCAAGGACTACCACTAGTCTGAGAAGGGCAAGTGGTGTAACTTAGTCATTATATCTGCAGATACAATGCAGACATTCCTTAAATGACCTGCTCTCCTGCTTCTCCTCTTCTCCTTTTCAAATAGAACCTGTGTGGGAAATAAGGTTGCTGCTCACTCGAGAAGAGGAAAATTAAGAATAGCCAGCAACTTAAAGAACTGGAGTCATACATCAGCAGCTCCATGGCAACACATTCATCCCCATGGCTGCCCAGTAGCACAACAAGTAGAATTTCACTGATGGGTGGAATGTAACAAATGGAGTCAGGATCCCAGCTGTTTCTGGCAAAGTGCAACCAACCCACTCTCTGAATCCTAACACTGTTGTTCCTTTGTTCAATAGGGGACAAAAAAAATACTCAATGGAGGGTGGGTTTTTGGAAGGGGGAGGGTAGTTTAGGAGCAAATAGAAGGAGAGATCATATAACACAAAAGTTTTTCCTGATACTGGGAAATTTATTTTTTAACCATTTTTAAAGACGTAATTAATTACCGGAATGTATCACATGCTATACTAATATTCATTTTTATTGTTATTGCTGTTGTTCATATTGACAGATTCTCCTCCAAACACCTCTGGTGTCAAACAAAAGAGAAATACTCCCTAGAACAGGGGTGTCAAATTTGCGGCGTCACATTGTTGTCATGTGACATATCATGACTTCCGCCCCTTCACTAAACTGGGGGTGGGCATGGCCAGTGTGTGACACATCTGGCCTGCAGGCCGCGAGTTTGACACCCCTGCCCTAGAAGGTCCCCTTTAGGTCCCTTTGTCTCATAGCTGCAGCAAAGTATCTGCTGCTAGTCTCACCTCATGACTTCAAAACTACTTGTAAATGACTGTAAGGAAGATCATCCAAAAAGAAAACCTGGTTATGTTTGGCTTGCAGGTGTTTTCCTTCTTAGATGGCCAACACAGGCTAGAGTTCTTCCAGATTTCATTTGGAGAACTGCAGGCTCTTGCTGCCATCTCCTCTCCTCTTCTCTCCTTAGGAAAGAGTGAGTTGGCCCTTGATTCTTTCTGCAGATGCAATATAATTTTCTTCTGTACAGTTGGGAAACTCTCCCCCATTTATGCAGACCAGTTGTCCAAATCTAATCAGTATTTTCTTACTATTTGTATCCAAGCCTTAACTGTACCATTTATATCTCTTTTACCATACTTTGACCAACAAGAAAGAAGAAGGAATACGTTAAAAACAAAAATCTCTTTAAATTTTAGATATGCTTGCTTGTTTAACTGCCCACCATGTATAGTCTAGTCAAGAAATGCAGCAGGTCAAGTAGCGATGACAGTACCAAATCTACTTCAAGAGCTGTACTTGCTGCCAATTTGCATCCAAAATACAATTCAATACGCTCTTGAAACCATACATTGTTCAGGGACTAGATATTTACAAGACTGCTAATGCCAATGGCTTTTGCTCAGCCAGTGAAATTGAGTAGGGTTGGCTTACTCCACATCCCATCTCTTAAAGATCTGCAGGACCATAAAGTCAAGCCATCTTGGTTGCAATTGTTCTTCTTTGGAAGAGTTTATTTCCTGAGATAAAGATAGCTCCCACCTTGTTGCCTTTTAGGAGAGTGTAAGAGGAGAAGGGATCTCGAATAATTGGAATTCTCCAGCCTGGGTTTTGCTATTTATATTACATTTAATTTTATAGACCTCCCATTTTAGGAGAATGTGTGAGTGATAGCAAGTAACTTGTTAAACCATGTTCATTTGTAGTGCATTAATAGCTGGGAGGAGAACAGCTAATTCTTCTCAAGTGTACTAAGATTTCTTTGTTAGGCTGTCCTTGGGTTGTCCTGAATTCTGTTGAAATGCTATTTCTGAGCTTGATTTATTATGGGGAAACCTAACATGTGAGCTTTTATTCCATATTTCAGAAAAAGTCCATATTTTGTTCCAACCCCAAGCTTGGATAACATTGAGATTTATTTTCACATTTTATTATGCAAAGTTTATACAAAAGTGAGTCTGGACAGTGTACAAGTAATAAAACGGTAAATATATAAAAAAATTAATAACAAATGATCATAATTAGCTGCAATAATGGAACCATCTTAGAATGTCACTGATGTTCCCTTAGGACACCAGAGGTGATGACCTAGTCAGATCTTGAAGAACTTCTAGAATAATAACAGGGATGAAGAAGGAACCTCATTTTGGGAAAGGTAGAAAGAATGTTCCATAAGGCAGCCATCACAGCAGAGAAGGCTCACCTACTAAGATTGTAAAGCCCTAGCAGATGGGACCTACAGCATGCCTTCTCTGCAAGATCTGATGGGATGGGCAGATGTAATCAGGGAGAGGGGCCTTCATTAACCCAATCCCATGTCACGAAGGACTTTAAAAGTTAAAACCATCACCTTGAATTGGATGGATCTGGAAGCAAACTGGCAGTCAATGTGGCTCACGTGTGATGTTGTGGAATCATACATAACTGCCCACACCACTGCATTTGTATCAGTTGAAGCTTCTGCATTCTCTTCAAGGACAGCCCCATGTATAGTACATTACAGTGGTCCAATCTATGGCATAAGTCACTGTAAGCAGAGTGCCTCCTCTCCCTGCCAATCTTGGAATGGGCACAACTGGCACACAACACAAGGCTGTGCAAAGGCCCATCTAGTTACAACTGCCACATGTTCTTTCAGCAGGAGTTATGAATCCAGGAGGATCCCCAGATTGCACAATGGGTCTATCTGGGGCAGTGCAACCCTACTAAGCACTAAAGATGGCATAGCCCTAGGACTGGCAGGCCCCCAAACCTATAGCCAATCAGTCTTGCCAGGATTCAGCTGAAGTCTGTTGCTCTTCATCCAAACTCTTAGAGTTTCCAGTCACCAGGATAAGATGTTCACAGCATTGTTTAAGGTATAAATGTGCAATAGGCTGTTTGTTTTATCATCAGGATCTGAATTCAGATGTAGCTTGTTAGGTCTGGGAAAGTTTTCACAGTTTACTGCCAAGAATTTTCCTGGTAACAGTGTATTATACTTAAACTGTTTGTTTGTTTGTTTGTTTGTTTGTTTGTTTGTTTGTTTGTTTGTTTATGGTGACTTCGAGTCAGCCTGGACAAGTCCTTGCAGTTTTCTTGGCAAGATTTTGGAAATGGTTTGCCATGGCCTGCTTCCTAAGCTGAGAGTGTGTGATTGACGCAAGGTCACCCAGCTGCCTTTGTGCCTCATGGTCTTCCAGTTTCTAGCCTGATTCCTTAACCATTACTCCAAACTGGCTCTCCATGCTGTGTACCTTCTGTTAATAATACTTATATAAGACTTAATCTAAAACATGGATTCCTGGACTCCAGAATTCATATTTAGGTTTCACTGGCTCATAAACTAATGTGGGATATGAATTCTCCACCTACTCAGGCATTCATACATACAATGTGCTAAATAGCAGTAAGTAAAAGCTTTTTTCTATAACTGCTTTGGTGCATCTTTGTATACAAGATTTAAATATATTTTTCTTAGTTTGACTGAAAGAATATTTCAGGGTTTACAAGTCAAGAATACAACTTATGAGAAACAGGAAAAGGTTAAAGGCCTAAGAACATACTTAGATGACACAAGACATAAGAGTCTGGTGGTTAATTCAATTCAGTATCCAAAGACTTTCAGCTTGGCTGGAAAAGAAAGAGTGATGCGCTGATATATGAAGAAGAAAGGAAGAACAGTACAGGATATCAACTTGAGAGGACAAGAGATGCGTCAGGAGGTACATAGTAAAGTTTCCGAGGCAGGTGGTAACACAGCACATTTCAGTCCTCAGAAGACCACATTGCCTTCAAAGCCCATTGGAGTTGATTGGCTCCAGTCCTTGCCTTGGATGCTCAGTGCTCTGGATTGAACTGCTATCAACTCATGGGACAGGAGTGGCTCCTTCAAGCAGTGTTCCAATTTCTGGGTCTCTATGGTTGACAAACAAGAATGTCACTTTTTGCAGTGTTCCTGAATTTCTTGACTTCAGTGCTTTATTGATATTAGATATAGATATTTGCTCCTTATCTCTTCACCCCTTAGTTCCCAGATATACTGTCCCCAGCATATTTATGGCCATTAACTTTTTAGCTGCCATAATAATTTGACATAATCAGGTTGCAAATAATGATTCACTTTTTAGCAGAGAACGATGTAGCTAATGAATCCGAGGGAGGGAGAGAGAGGGGGGAAGGGAGAGACAGAGAGAGAGAGAGACAGACAGACAGAGAGACAGACACACACACAGAGAATACACATCAAATACCATTCAGATATAGTTAACATTGCAGGCCTAGTATCACAAGAAAAGCAAAATTCTATCTCCCTATCTCTCTCAGATTATTATTATTCAGTCTTAATTAAGCAACATTATTGCCTAACACAATTCAATACAACTAAGCCTAACTAACTGACACCTGGATACAACTGGTAAGCCATATATATGTCCTTTTCAGCAGTGTATGCAATAGGGAGAGTGAAGGAGGGGATCCAGGGCATGCAATCCCCACCAACTTGCCTTCTTTCTTAATGAAACTGATGATATCATTATGCTGTAATTGCAAAGCATGAAATGTAAATTTGCCAGAAATAAATACTATTTTTATCATGCTAAAATAAAATTGACCATTTTATGAAATTAAAATAAATACTATTCTCATATGCAACTGGGGAAGGGGAGAATGGTGTCTCATTCATCAGGATATCATTGCACAAACAATGCAAATAATACTTGCATCATTTTGCACAAATGGTGTAGTGACACATTTAGGTCAGCATAGTTTGCATCAAATGCTTCTACCTACACTGCATTTCAATCAGGAAAATATTTTCCAGCTGTGTAAAAGCACCAATTGATTTTTCTTTGTCTTCTAAATGAACAGTCATGTGTTGCACATTAAAAAAATGGAAAACACTATTCTTGTAATTTTCTCTCCTCTATCTTTATATATTAGGAACGGCAGTCTCACCAAGGTGAGGAACATTCCATTGAGAAGGACAGAAAGGTTACCTTCCCAGATGAGACAGCCTGCTTTAGATCTTTTCAGTGTTGCTATCTTTAATATTTTAAAATTGACCTTACACTGTATCAAACATATTCATTCATAGATCAGACTGGGAAGTAATAGTTAAGAATTCTAGATTTTTTTAAAAAAACAATAGTAATCCCATTTTTTTCAAATTTACTTTATTGTGCTCACAGTGACATCTCCTGGCCATTTGTCAGTACTGGTTTCTATGAAAGTAAACTACAGCAAATCCTTAATTTAAAGAGCAATTTATGGGGACAAGGTTTCTGTTAAATCAAAATGCTCATTAAATGAGAATGTGCATCTGTGCCTATTTGCATCATTTACATAATTACAACATTGACCTAAGTGGCATTATTTGCAATGAAATATTGGATTCAGAAACATAATTTATTAAACATAGGTGAAGTCTAAATGAACAAAAACTCTATTGTACCTGAAGTGTGCTAAACTAAAATCTGCTAAACTGAGGATATAATATATTTGTGCAGAATGTCTGAAGGCATGCTTATGTAACAAAGGGGTGGCTCATGAGGAAAAGGAAAATCCATTGGTGCATGTTGTTAAGGACCAACCAAACTGACAGTAATACAAAAATAAATTTTCAGACACTTCAGGTAAGATGGAGACTAGGGGATTGGGGTAGAATGAAAAATGTGTAATTTAACCAAAATGCTGTAAAATGGAAGGTTATAGTTTGGATTCAGTCCAGATGTCTCAGCAGAGTATAGTGAGAAAAAAGTCAAGATGTTGGCCAGGAAGATGTCTTCAAACTCCACCTGTTTTTTATATACATCATGATAATGATACAGTTGTGTCTACCATCCTGAAATTTTTGACCATATCCTGTGGACAACAGATTCAGGCTCAGCAATAGCAATAGCACTCAGACTTCTATACTGTTTCATAAAGCTTTACAGCACTCTCTAAGTGGTTTACAGAGTCAGAATATTGCCCCCAACAATCTGGGTCCTTATTTTACTTATTTTACTGCCCTCGGAAGGGTGGAAGGCTGAGTCAAACTTAAACCACTTAGAATTGAACTCTTGGAGTGAGCAGTGAGTTAGCCTGCAGTACTGCATTCTAACCACGGCTCTTAAAACAGAATGAATTGATCACCAGATAGCAACGTCTGGCTGACTATTCTAGGTCAGAAGCTAAGCAAGGTCAGACCTGATTAATTAAACCTCTAAGGACTCTCTGAGCTATTGGCTGGACTAGAAGGTCAAAAGGGCATTCCAGAAGAAAGCAAGGACAAAGCATTTCTATGTTGAAAACTGAAGGGCAACTGATCAATTACTGAGTTAATCAGGGAGAAAAGTGGGTCCCATTTAAGTAGTTGTTCATTAGTCTGACAATCTTTAGAGATAGGCTTCTCATGACAGAATATATATCTAATTGGATATATATACTCTGTGGGTGTGTATAAATATGTGATCTTATTTAGAAAAAAATTAAAATAATAGTATTTAATATTTCTACAGAATGCTGGTTATTCGGATCAAGGTAATCTGTTAGGAGAAACACTATTAATCCAGGTAAGAAATGGTGATTAGAAATGCATAAACCTATCATTAACAGTAATGATTGCATTACTGTGCTATTTTTTTCAAAGAAATATTTACATGCCACCAATTTAAAGAAAATTCTTATTTACTTTTCCAGGATTTTGCTTTGTAATTTAAGGAATTGTATTTTTATATTGTATCAATTTATATTCCTTAAAATATAGATCATAATTATGGTATCATCCTTTTACAAAGAAGAATGATTATAGTAAAATTTCCAGGGTGTTATCGTCTTTTTAATGAATAGCTGCTGTAATGCAATTCTGTTTCTTTGAAGGTGGCAACCTTCTGCTTTATTGTTTGTAGAACTAGGGTTAATTTAATTGCCTTGAGAGTATATAGCTTTTATTTTTTTCATTTAGTCTTCATTTTATTGTCTACTTATGGAATTCTGGTCATTGACTGCAATAAAGTTTTGTGTGCTTGTATAAATACAACAAAATTCTAAATAGCCCTCTGGCTTGAGAATGCAGAAAGTAGGATACACTGAAATGGGAGAGTTAAAGTGTTTCAGATTGTTATATCAGTGGCAAAGAATGGGTCCCTTTCTGCTTTTAACATAAATTTTTTTGCACTCATAAGAGCAGACGGGGTTTGTTGTTTCTATACCACTGCTAAGTAGTAGAAAATAACATGAACATCTAATAAAATTTTCAGAATTTTTTCAAAACTGTCCTTTTCAAAACTGTCCCTCGCGCAGGAGCGGTGTTATGTGGGAGCGCCATGTAGCTCCCGTAATTACCCGCGCGGCTGCATTCTGGACCAGTTGGAGCCTCCGGGTGCTCTTCAAGGGGAGCCCCATGTAGAGAGCGTTGCAATAGTTCAGGCGAGAGGTGACGAGGGCATGAGTGACTGTGCACATGGAATCCCGATCAAGAAAGGATCGCAACTGGCGAATCAGGCGAACCTGACAAAAGGTCCCCCTGGCTACAGCCGTCAGATGTTCCTCCAAGGACAGCTGCGTATCCAGGAGGACTCCCAGATTGCACGCCCTCTCCGAGGGGGCCAACGACTCGCCCCCAATAGTCAGCGATGGAGTCAGCTGACTATATCGGGATGCCGGGAGCAACAGCCACTCAGTCTTGGAAGGGTTGAGCTTGAGCCTGTTCCTCCCCATCCAGATCCGCACGGTCTCCAGGCACTGAGACATCACTTCAAGGGCATCATTGGGGTGGCCTGGGGTGGAGATGTACAGCTGGGTGTCATCAGCGTACTGGTGGTACTTCGCCCCAAAGCCACGGATAATCTCACCCAGCGGCTTCACATAAATGTTGAACAAAAGGGGTGAGAGGACTGACCCCTGAGGCACTCCACAAATGAGAGGCCTCGAGGTCGACCTCTGCCCCCCTGCCAACACAAACTGCGACCGGTCAGAGAGAAAGGAGGAGAACCACTGTAACACGGTGCCCCCCATCCCCAACTCTTCCAACCGGTGCAGCATGATACCATGGTCGATGGTATCAAAAGCCGCTGAGAGGTCTAATAGGGCTAGAACAGAGGAGCAACCCCTGTCCCGAGCCCTCCAGAGATCATCTACCAATGCGACCAATGCCATTTCCGTGCTGTGCCCAGGCCTGAAACCCGACTGGAACAGATCTAGATAAGACATTTCCTCCAGGAATTGTGGAAACTGTCGCGCGACCACACTCTCAACTACCTTCGCCATGAAGCAAAGGTTGGAGACAGGACGGTAGTTGGCCAATACTGCCGGGTTCAGGGAGGGCTTCTTGAGGAGAGGCCTCACCACTGCCTCTTTCAAGGCTGTGGCGAAGTAACCCTCACTCAACGAAGCGTTAATAATTCCCTGGAGCCAGCCTCATGTAACGTCCTGGGAAGCCAGTACTAACCAAGAGGGACACGGATCCAGTAAACATGTGGCCGCACTAAGTCTCCCCAAGATCTTGCCACGTCATCAGGGGTCACAGAGTCAAACTCTTCCCAGATAATGTTCTCAAGACTATTCCTCGCCATCCTGCCTGAATCTACCCAGTCAGAGTCCAAATCCCTCCGGATCTGAGCGATTTTGTCATACAGATATTGTCCGAAATCCTCAGCCCTGCCTTCCAGGGGGTTCTCCCGCGCTCCCGGTTGAAGCAGGGAACGGGTCACCCTGAACAGGGCAGCCGGACAATTCTCTGATGACGCAATAAGAGTGGAAAAGTAATTAAACTTTGCCGCTTTTATTGCCACTAAGTAGGTCTTAATATGCGACCTTACCAGTGTTCGGTCAGATTCAGTGAGACTGGCCCTCCAACCGCTCTCCAGGCATCTTTTCTGGCACTTCATCTCCCTCAGCTCCTCGGTAAACCAAGGAGCCGTGAGGGATCGGCACCGGGTCAGAGGCCGCAGAGGCACGACTTGATCCAAGGCCCCACCAGCCACCCGATCCCAGGCAGCCACCAGGTCCTCGGCCGAGTCATGTGCCAGATCTTCAGGAGGTGGCCCAAGCTCCATCTGGAACCTCTTAGGAGCCATCAGGCGCCTGGGGCGGACCCATCTTATTGGCTCCACCTCCCTGCGGCGGGGTGTAGCGGTTCGAAGGTCCAGGCGAAGGAGCGAGTGATCTGACCATGACAAGGGTTCCATGTCTATATCCCCTATAACAAGACCACTCAACCACTGGCCAGAGACAAAAATCAAGTCCAGAGTGTGACCTCCCCTGTGGGTGGGGCCATGAACTAGCTGGGTCAGGTCCATGGCCATCATGGAAGCCATGAACTCCTGAGCCATCTTGGACATTTCAACAATGGACGGCAAGTTGAAATCACCCATGACCATAAGCCTGGTTGTATCAACTGCCACCATGGCTATCACGTCGAGGAGCTTGGGCAGGGCCGATGCCACGCGGCAGGGAGCCAGGTACGCAAGCAACAAGCCCATCTGAACCCCATGATCCCATCTCACAAAGAGGGATTCACATCCGGCAATCTGTGGCACAGTGGTCTCCCTCGGACCAAGACCTTCGTTAATAATAACCGCCATCCCCCCACCCCTCAGTACAACTAGAAGCATGTACTTACCTACATAATGATTCTACATTCTAAAACTGACTGTCTCTTTAGCTAGAAATTTGGCCTTGGAAAGAAGGCAATACAGATAGTCACTAAATTAGTTTTCCCCCGTTTGAAGCCCACCAGATTATGAACTTCAACATCCATTATTTTAATGTAGCATGATTAATGGTTGTACAGGCTAAAGATAATGGGCAATGAAATTCAACATCTCTGCAGAGTACCACATTGCAAAAGGCTGTGCTACATACTGATTTTGAATTACAGCCATTTTTGACACCAGAGAATAATAGCAGAAAGATTCGTCTCTGCGTAGTTTCTCATCAGTGTTGAATCCTAATGGCTATCTGGATTAGTCTCTGCAGTTTCATTGGCAAGATTTCAGAAGTCGTTTGTCAGTGCCTTCTTACTAGGGCTGAGACAGTGACTGGCCTAAGGTCACCCAATTTGCATCATGCTTAAAATGGAATTAGAACTCATGGACTACTAGTTTCTAGGCTGATGCCTTAACCATTATACAAAACTGTTTCTTGTTGCTTCTTAGAAACTAATTACTGTACAGTATTTTTATCTGATGGAATAAAAAGAGGTGAAGGGAATGGAAAGAGAATAGCTGCAAAACAACAGATGAAGAAAACACTTCTCCTTTTTCCTCTGGTTTCCATTGCCTTTTTCCAATAAGAAGTTTCAGCCTTCTCACAAGTTGTTTAATGTGCTTTCCTTTTATCTGAACATAACTGTAGGTAGACCTTTAAATAAAACAAGCCACACTAATACTTGGGAATGGGGATATGCCAGAAACACTACTAACATTTTACACCTCCAGTATTTAGTCCATTTAAGTTCCTCTAGTTTCAATCTTCACTTCTGTTAATTGTAGAAAAACTTGATGCTGGTGCCACAGGGCATGTTGCTGTTTTTAAGAGCAAGCGAAGTCCTCTCCTCAGGTAACATTAGTGACATATAGGAAATCATAATCAGACAAGAATCCTGAAGAATCTAGTTTTTTCTCTTAACCCTTCCCCTTCTTTTAGTTGCCAAAAATCAGGTAGGGTTGAATAAACAAGTAAAAACCAGCCAATCACAGTTTAACTTCCCTTATCAGATTGCCTTGGTTCAAGAGCTCCTTCCTAATTCCAAGAGGAACCATTTACAAATCAGGCCCTTGCTGGATGAAAAGAAAAAAACGGGTTACTCCCCCTATAACCAGCTCAAAAATCCTAGCTCTGTTATGAAGGCTGTTCTAGCATTGAGGAAGGACTGATGGTCAGGAGAAATAACTTATGAACAAAGTTCTATCTAAAGAACTTTGGATCAAGCTAGTGCATCTACATATTTTCTTTCTTTGTTTGATGTTCTTTATAAAGATAATTATGCTAGAGAAGCCTTCACCAACCTAATGCTTCACCAACCTAATGCTTAATCCTTATTTAGGATCTCAAGTCTCATAATTCCCAGCAAACATGCTGGACAACTATAATAAAGAAGCCAGATTGACTGAATTTTCTTGAGTGTGGGAATGTGTGGATGCCCGGAGCCCCACAGCATAATATTTTGAAGCCTGTTCATAATGAGAACCGATATTGTTAATTTACCAGAAGAATATTAGGTTGAAGTTTTACAAAAAATATGTTAAGAACTGCAATGAAGCTGTTTTAAGTGTATAGTAAAATATATTTTAGAATGTAATCATACAAATGGGAAAATAGATGTACCAATGCAATAGAACAAGCTTGCCCGTTTTAATGCACAGACTACAAAGCCAATGGCTGACTATCCATTTTAATGTATTCCATACCACAAAATGAATAAAGTAGAAATGGCAAATTTGTCATTTCAACACTTGGAGAAGTCAGGCAAACAAGAGAAATTAAAGGAAAAAAATGAGTTCTCTTATGCTTAGTCAGGTTTCCTAAACTCTGAATCTAGTTTAACAGAATACAATTTGTGCACTGACATAATATGCAGTATCAAAGTTTTAGGATTTAATGGTTGGTTCACTCAATATACCAAGACAATATATAAACAAAAGACACTTAATATATATTGTATTAACTCAGCCATTTCATCTGTGTAAATGTTTTTAAAGTGCTTCAATTAGAATGTGCCAATTTAAAATTCTCTACATCCTACATGCTCTCTACTGTAAAATTAATTCCTTGCCTAATCACATGTAATAACTGCATACTTTAGTTTCCAGTCTTGAGAGTACAGATACCTTCAGAAATCCCATCCAGCATTATTCATTACATATGGTAAAAACAAAACAAAAAAACCATTCTTTGGGGGAATTGTTCATGACTCAATTTAAATTACTGTCCTACCGACTTGTTTTCATGCACCTCTGATTTTGACAATGTATTGTATCTGAGAAATGCAAGGAAGCAGAAAGGCTCCAAATTAAACCAGATGGACTCCACACAGTTTCTCCTTCTGAATTTCAACACTGACAAATATTATCTGAGAAGTTCTTACCACCACCCATGAATGTACAGTTAGTTCAGGACTGGTATCAATCCCTATGTTACATGCAAAAAATGAACAATGCAGAACACAGGCTCTTGGAAGTCCAAGCATCAAATGGATGAAGACTCTAATCCTTCACTTCCCTATTCAAGCTCATCCTCCACTCTGCTTAATACAAACTGGAGGTTGGTGCCTAATTTGGATCACACCCATGCAGAATATGGCAGTTCCGCTATTTGAATTGATCAGGGGACTCGATACTTATAATTCAAGACGGTAAATAATCCCAAGAACGATTTCAGTCCTTTGACTTTCCCGACAAACCCTCTGTCAGAGAGGATCCCTGACATGAATCCCCCCACCAAACCAGGACAGGGACAAAAATATGGGGATCATTTGCAAGACGGTCAGAGAGGCTCAAAGAAGCACGCTAATCAGACCGAACGGTAGGGTTCCAAATTAGAGAAAAATATACTGAACGGAGCACTGCCCGGCCTGTTCTAGGAGAGCTGCAGTGCTAATTCTCCCATTTGGGTTTCATCCTTCATGGCTTTTATAAACACTCTGAATTCGTAGATGGGAAAACGGGTCGTGGTTTCTTTCTTTTTTTTTAAAGCAGATCTTGATTTTTCCCCCCTTCAAACATGCAGTGAGGTTTGTCTCAAACCTCAGTTTGCAACATTGATTGTCCCTCTGCCTCCGCCAATACATGGCAAGCTTAATTATAAATTGCCCTCAAATTTCTCGACCTTCTTTGGAGTGACCTTCTTTGCATGGCGACCTAAATTTAACCACCGAACTTTTCCCCCCTCACTCTCAGCGTGTAAAGAAGGAACAGCTCCGGCGGGGAGGAAGAATCCCCGCTCGAAGGTTCCGCTTAGCTGACGTGGCAAGGGGGATAGCGCCTATTCTAATGAACCGATTCAGCGGCCGAGGTTGCTACTGTCATGGGATGCAGAAGCATCTGCAAGCGTTTTGGTTTAGTGATAGACTTTGTAAGTAATCTCTGTGAAGGTCAGTTAAGAAGAATTGCGGAGGTTTTAAAGGTGGAGCAAGGGAAAGATATATAAAACGGGATATAAGATAGAAGAACATATATAAAATGAACTTTGTCACTAAGAAAATTTTAGTTTCTTTTGGGGAGAGGGAGGGAGAGGAAAGAAAATAAATTATTTCCGGCAATGTTTGTTTACAATCATGTGTGGATAAAGTTTTGTTCCAGCTAAGAAGTAGCCCTAGGTGAGACTATGTTCAATTTATCTTCAGTGGTGATCTGCATGGTGATCTACCTCCCCTTAGATATTTTTGTGATTAACAATGTTAACAGTGTGAACTTAAGCAAGATGGCACATTCAGTTCTGAGCTGTGTCCAGGTTTGAAATACTTGTTCCAGTTGCTATTCTATGTGATAGAATAAAATGCAGATCTGAATTAGAATCTGAATTAGAATTTCTTTTTTTTTCTACACCTGCATAACCTAGTTACCTAGTAACCATGTATTTCAGTTTAATGTGAAATCATCAAGCGTTTTGGCTCGAAAGCAAAGGATTTCTGTCAGTACCCCATAGTACTGTCTCTGATGTAATCAACTGGGCTAAAAGAATGAAGGAAGGACTCCTGGATTCATTCGCTTTCCTCCCATTGACTCCATAAAGGCAAGTTGCTATCTTCTTCAAGTCTCCGTCCTCCATACTATTCTTCTGCTATAGCTTCACCTTGAGGACACCTGTTCCACCTGGCCAGTACTCACTAGGTTTTACCTGGCCAGTACTAAGTTTTAAATTTAGAATAGTTTTTGGAACAAACCTGAGCATCTTATGGCTCTTGAAATTTGTATTTCATGTTTTTTCATTCTGGCTGTACACCGCCCTGAGTCCTCAGGGAGAAGGGCGGTATATAAATTTAAAAATAAAAATAAAAAAAAAAACAAGTTGCTCCAAGCCATTCATCTTTCATTATAAAAATCCAAGAATATGTAGAAAAGGGTCCTGAAGATGGGGGAAGGGAAAACAAGTAATCCAATTTTGCTGAGCAACTTCCCATGTCATTCTACTCTACCTGCATTTTAAGTGATGCAAAATGCACTAAATATTTAGTTTGTTTGGAAGGATCCAATGTATTGTTTACAAAGGTTTAATGTGCCCTTTGCTCTGCTCAGTCAGGATTATTGCATTGTCCAGGACTTTGACACCAGGAAAAAACTGAGAGTACTCATCTATGGTGGGTAGAAACTTGGTCAGGTATCCACCCATGTGGCAAATGGACTTTGACAGCTGTCTTGGAACAGATAAGTACCACTGCGACTAAGCTGAAAGAACTGGAGCTGATGGTCTTATTTCTAATAAAGGTATGTGCATTGTAAGTAGGGGTGTTATGGGTATATAGAGACATAAGATAGCATTGCTCACTCAAGTTGTCCTGGAGTTATCCTGTAGCATTTTACCTGATTTTTTTTCTTGCCCTTTTGGTGCATAAATGAAATAGGTTTCACCATACACAAATGTTAGAGTTGCACAGAAGACACGTTTGATAGAGAGGATTGCAATCAATAAAAATGTGTTGTCAGATGTTTGTACAATAACACTCCCTGCTGGTTTGGCAATGTGACTGAATGACTGATGTATAGATAGAAGATGGACTACGAATCTGTATGAACCTTTTAAAATGGACTAAGAGACCAGAAAGATCTCAAGTTTATTCAGCCTTTAGGGAACTATTACAGACATCTTTTCAATAATTAGTGATATAATATCGGAAAGATTATACTGTATGTCAGAAAATAATCAGATATCTGATGTTATCATTAATGTATTAACTAAATAATGGAAGTATTATCAAGCCACTGTTTTCTGATAAATCAAGCAGGATTTGTTGTATAATTTTGAAATAATGTATGTGGATTGGCCTGATTATAACTCTCTATTTTCATTTAGCAGTAAAGTTACCAATGTTAGATATCAATTAGTGTGAAAGCTAATTGCAGTATTAAAAACTTGTAAGAATTCTGTGCCTAGGGCATAAACTTGTTTCTTTAACAGTAACTTCATGTATTTTCTATCAAACTACAAAGAGATGAATAAATATTAACAATCTCATATATTCTCTTTTCCAAAGGGGGAAAAGGTATTTTAAAAATCCTAATTTATAAAGAAGTTATAGATATGCCTCTAGGACATAGCAAGAATTGTCTTCCCTGGAGCCTTTCTAGACCTATAACCATGAAGGCAAAAGTCATTACAGTTTGGCTATCTTGTTTGGAAGAATGCTTCTTTTCATTGAACCTACTGCCTTTTGATTGTTTTTATATTTATAGGAAACTGAAGAAATTTAGATACTGAACAAAATCTAAATAAGAACAGTCTTTAATAAAAAGTCCTGAATGGACTCATGGATGCCACCACGACAGCCCCAGGACCAAGGGAGGTGTGCAACCTGGTTTGAAGGATATGGAAGGAGCCCATGGAGGGAAGTCTACCATGGTCCTCCACCTCCACATTTCAGACATGAAGGATACCATCCTGATTTCCAAGTAGGACCTCCGCCTTGGCTAGATACTCAGCACCACCATCCCATCCATCATCCAAGGCCCCAGAACTATATGAGACCAAACTCCAGGGCAGAATATTATAAAAGTAGCTATCCAGACTGGTCTTACACAAGGTAAAGCTAACATGAAAAATAAGGAGTGACAATGTTGGGAAATGATATAAACAGGCAGCACAAGGAGGTCTAGGCTCTGATTTCAGCTGGTTCTAAATCATAGTCTAAAGAAACAAAATTGTCTGATTTCAGAGATTATGAGAAAGTGTGTTTTATTGCAGTTGGGGTTGTTTTGAATCTTTTTCTCTCATATCTCTATAGCCTGCAGAGCCCTGCATGGAGTCCTGAATAAGGTCAAGTGCTACCATAATAATCTTAATTTTGACCTTTTGGATCCTGCACCGTGGCTGAGCAGGAACATCCACACAAAATCTATTTACTTAGCCTTGTTGTCATGTTTAGCTTTTCCTGATGCCCTGGAAGCAATTGCAAGATTGAGGGCTTTTAATGACTTGGTCCTACAGCTTTCAAAGTGACTTCCTCTGATGCTTTAATCTTTATATCTGGACTTAAAACTTTTGTTGACAACACCACCACCACTTTATTTTGATTATTGAGTGACTATGAAGTTGTGGCTTCCCCGCCTTGTATATTGCTTAGTGTGCAATGTATTGTATGTTGTCATGATTCTCTGGCCTATACTGCATATTGCTTAATATACAGTATATATTTAGTAGGTTTTATGTGGTCTAGCTAATCTATTCTTTGCACTGAAATAATTGTTTAGCATTATATATTTTTTAGATTTGCCTGCGTTTATACAGTATTATCTACAAACTAATGTTCTGCTTTGCCCTTATCTTTGAGCATAATTATAGTAAACTAGAAATAAATATTTCTGATCAACTCTTCTAAACACAAACAAGAAACCAAAGGAACAGCTACCCAAAGTTCAAACCAATCCATTTATGTATAATTGAAAAATTATGAAAGTGAAAAAAGACCAAATTATTCACATAATGGAAGCTATAATTTCCTGCTATTATTTTAACCAGGCCTTTGTAATTCCTAAATTAGAATGCAAAAGCTTTGTGGTTTTGCTACTTTTTTACATTTTGCATCCTTCAATTTGTCCCATCTTTTTGTTAGTACTGCCACTACTTATTCTATTGACTTATAGATCACTAAGTTCAACCATCTACTGAGTTAGTGGGCCCTACCAAGTTGTCAATGAAATCTCACTCATATTTTAAAATTATTTAATAATAGATTTAGGAGAAAGAGTCACATTAATGATCGAATAATGGTGATATATCATAACAGTAAATAAAGATCTATTATTATTATGTCTAATAATTATGTGAAGACCCAGCTCTCTGGAAAAGGTTGTAATGTTGGGAAAGGTGGAAGGAAGGATAAGAGGATGGTCTGTACCAAGGTGGATGGATTTACAATGGTGATTGGAAGACGTGGAAGATCAGGTTAGAGACAGATCATCATGGAGAAAATCTATGTGGTCACTAGGAATTGAAAATGACTTGATGGCACATAATCAATATGGGTTAGTTTCTGGAACTGTTTTTGATGAACTGTTTCCAACTATTTCCAACTACAAAAAGATATACAGTAGATAGCCTACTAAAGCACATTTTTCTGCCTCTTATTTGGCTCATTCCTTTTGGGTTACTTTTCAGGCAAGAATATGAAGGGCTGCATCATGGCTTCATGGAGGACCCTGAAGCGTACCAAAGATTCACCCAAGTACATCCAAGCAAAAGAGGTACTGCGTTTCCCACAGGATAAATGGCTGAGAACATTATGGAGCTAAAATATTTTTGTCCAGTCTGGTGCCTTCTGGGCTAAAACAATTTATAATTTCCAACTAGCACTAGCAAAGACCAATCTATATAGGAATAATGGATATTGGGAAATGCGGAAGTAAAGTAATAGGGTATGCTTATATTTATATGTATTATGGGAAGTCATTTGTAAGCATTTCTTTATTCTTTATGAATTCTTAGTATCTTAGTATAGTGAGGGACTAAAATTTAGAATGGTTAGAGTTGAATGTCCTCCTGAAAAGGAGACAAATGCAGCAGGCCTGTGAAACTGCAACACTTAAGTATTCGTAACTTACTACAATATACTAACATTTAAAATTTGAAAAAGGAGTTCGTAATTCCCTACTTTTTGGGCCAGATTTTGAGACTAAGGTAGGGCAGTCAGTGTGGCATATTTCTTAGAGACTAGAGGATTAGAGAGGATTAGAGAGACTCAGGTTCAAATCTACCCTTGGCCATGAAATTCACTTGGCATCTTTGAATCAGTCATTCAGCCAAACCTAACAGGAATGTTCTTGTAGAGAAAACTACCATAGGTAGAAAGTGTCAAATATACTGTCTTCAAGTTCTGTAAAAACTGGGGATGTAAGCTAACACCAAACATTTCAGTTTCCTATCTCAATCTCAGTCTCAAAATCTTCCTGGGATCATGTGTTAAGTCCAAAATTCTGTTTCAGTTCTGTGGCTCCATTTGTAGGATTAAATAGTTCACATTTCTGTTTCTTTTTTCTCTCTCTTCTCTTCCCCCTTTAGTTTAGCCTTAGTCTGATTTCCTCTATATCTTTCCAACGTCCTCACCCTTTCTATAGTTCTAAGACTCCTTTCTATAGTTTCCCCTGTTCTTCTCAAAGCATTTCTCAAAGCAAGAAGCATGGATGCCATTTTCTTCATTAATTGTACTTCCCTTTGAAACTGAAAAACCACAGGCAGCAGTGGTGGATTTCAAATTTTTTTACTACCGGTTCTGTGGGCATGACAGGGGAAGGATACTGCAAAATCCCCATTCCCTCCCCACTCCAGGGGAAGGTTACTTCAAAATCCCCATTCCCTCCCCACCCCACTAACCTGCTCTGGGAAGGAATCAAACTCCCCCCTCTTTATTTCCCCAAATAAAATATTACTTATAAGAAAAGGCTCCCAGAAAAGCAAGGAAAAATCAAGCTGCTAACAAGGAACTTGCCTGATACTCATTTCACATTCCTGTCAGCTGCATATAGGAAACTTTGTAAGAAGAAAACAGCTACCGGTGCTTAGAGATTATAGAAGGTGGAAGCCGGAAGTTCAGCTCCATTTACAAGCAGGCAGAAAACTCATTCAAGACAGGATATTTCACAATGGAAATCGCCCAAACCTTTTTAGAAACACAAAGCCCATGTTGTACAAACCCCAAAACTTCAAAAACATAGAACCATATAAGAATCCCTCCTCTTATCCAGTTTGTTGTTCAGCTGACCCAGAAACGAACTGCTGAATGTCACTTCGCTTCTGCAAGTAAAAACCTCCTTCCAGCAGCTGCTTCTTGGCTTGTCAATTTAAAGCAACGGCGGTTTTTTTTTCCTTCTTCTTCTTTGCCAAGTGATCTCCTGGCTAAAATGTGAGCCCTGATTTTTTTCCTTCTAGCTGATTAGTTGGGAGGCTTCTTGGCTTCTCAATTTAAAGCGATGGTGTCTTGTTTTTTCCCGCTCTTCTTTGTCAAGTGAGCCCTGATTTTTTCCTTCTAGCCAATCAGCTGGGAGACTGGGAGGCAGTAAATAGATTGGGGGCAGGGCCAGACAGAGGTGGTATTTACTGGTTCTCCGAAATACTCAAAATTTCCACTACTGGTTCACAAGAACTGGGGAGAACCAGTAGCAACCCACCACTGACAGGCAGTTCCACTTACTCCTAACCTCATTTAAAGAGAACCATGGGGCAAAGTTTTACACACACACACACACACACACACACACCACTTCATTTCATTTCATTTCACTTCACTTCACTTCATTTCATTTCATTTTATTATTTCAAATACATGTGCTTAAAAAAATTAGGTGTGCTATAGCTGGGTTGTAAATATCTGGATAACCTGTAGGTGGAAGTAGTGAGATGCTATAAACAAGTGGCCCCCAACTTTTTGGGCACCAGGGATTGGTTCTGTGGAGAGAGGTTTTTCTGCAGACCGGAGGGGGCATGGTTTCACATGCTGCCTGCATCCCGTGGATGGGGCTTCACTTCTTTGCACAGTCCAGTTTCTTGCATGCTGCAGCCCAATGCCGATCCATGGACCTGGGGTTGGAGACCCTTGTTGTAAACCTTCCATCATATGGTTTTTAAGCTTTTTGTAGCCCAAATATGATAGTTATAAAAAGTGAAAGCTACCAGTCCCTGCAATTTTCTTGGCAAGCTTTTTCAAAAGTGATTTGCCACTCACTCCTTCCTAGGGCAGATAAAATGTGACTGGCCCAAGGTCACCCATCTGGCCTTGTGCCTAAGGCAGGTATAGAACTCATGACATCTTGGTTTTTATCTTGATGCCTTAACCATTGCACTAAATTATATTATAGTTTGGTTTAAATAAGGAAATATTCTCGCAGTGGTGATTTGCTAAGAAAAGGAAGAGGTGATAGCTTCTCTTCAAGAACAAGTACGATTCCTACAATCCTAGCCAGTATTTGGGAAAATTACTGTAACTCAACCATTTCATTTCTCTTAATTGTTTCTCAGCTTCATGCTGTTTACCTGCAATCCTTCTCTTCCCCCCCACCCCAGGTAAATAATCATTATTATCTCATCTGTTCCACTAGTGCAGAGCATAGTTCAATTGTGTAGTTTAAGGAGAATGGCATTCCATTGCTCTATGCTTAATTCTGACTAGCCTTTCATTCTTTTTTTTTTATTGCAAAAGTTTTACAATTACATTTTCACCCCCTTTTTCCCCCCTCATCCCACCCCAAACTTCCCAACCTCCCTAACCCACCCTAACCCTCCCCTCTCCCCCAGACTTCCACACAGTATACTCATATCAAATAAAAGGAAAACCCCTTATAAAACTTGAGCCCCTCCCTCCCCCTAAAAATTTTTCATCTTCATTACATTAACCTATTTCTATCCTAATATAACATTTTCAAATAAATTTTCATCCTCATTACCTTAAAATATTTCTATCTTAATATAACATTTTCTAATAAATTTTTCGTCCTCATTACCTTAAAATATTTATATCTTAATATAACATTTTCAAATAAAAGCTATTTGATACTTTCTAGTTTGATATTTGTTCTGAACGTAATCTATCCACCTCTTCCATTCCCATTCATAAGTCTCTTGTGAACAATCTTTTAGATATGCTGAAATCTTCGCCATCTCTGCAAAACTGGCCATCTTCAAAGTCCATTCCTCAATCGTGGGCAGCGCTTCATTTTTCCAGTATTTACCTATCAACAATCTTGCTGCTGTTATCATATGCAATATCAGTTTTGTTTCACCCAATGTAAAACCCTTAGCTATGCCCAGTAAAAACAATTGTGGAGAAAATTGAATTTTTTTCTTCAAGACATTCTGCATGACCCACCAAATTTTTATCCAAAAGGCCTTAACTTTCTTACAGGTCCACCAAACGTGATAATATGTAGCATCTAGACAGTCACATCTCCAACATTTAGGTTGCACATTAGGGTACATACACGACAATTTTTTGGGGTCTAAATGCCATCTGTAAAACATTTTATAAAAATTTTCCCTCAGATTCTGCGACTGTGTAAATTTAACATTCTGAACCCAGATTTTTTCCCATGTTTCCAACATCACTGGTTCCTCAAAATTTTGTGCCCACTTAATCATGCAATCTTTAACAAGTTCAGTTTCTGAATCCCTTTCTAACAAAACATTATAAAGTCTTTTGATATGCATTGGACCTTTCTCTTTTATATGTCTGACCAATTCTTCCTCATACTCCATAATACCAGTTTTTTGGTCCTCTTTCCATCTCAATTGCAATTGATTATATTGTAACCAAGTTAGATTAATCCCTTCAGCCAACAATGTCTGTAATGTCTTCAGCTGCCATCTGCCCGCATCTGTAAAAAGAACCTCTTTATATAAAACCCCCCCGAGTGACATTATATTTGTATTCCACAAAGTATGACCAAGATCCAGCCATAGCGGTATTTTATAATCCCAATTGATTCGGTGCTTCTTCCAAACTCTCAACAAAGAATCTCTAAGTATGTGGCTTTTAAATACTTTGTCCACTTTACTGTCATAAAATAAGTAAGCGTGCCATCCAAATTCCAAATCAAAACTTTCTGCATTTAATATTCCAGTCTTTTTTCCTCCAAACCAATCACTTGCTAAAGTCAAAGCTGCTGCATCATAATATAACTGTAGGTTTGGAAGTTTAAGACCTCCCCTTTCTGGAACGTCTTGCATAATTTTCATTTTTACTCTTGGTTTTTTCTCGTTCCAGACAAACTTGTTCACTCCAGTTTGCCATACTTTTAGTTGTTTATCATTTTTGAGCACCGGAATCATTTGAAACAAAAAAAGAAATCTTGGCAAAATATTCATCTTAACTGCTGCTATTCTTCCAAGTAAAGACAGCTGCAGTTTTTTCCAAGTCTCCATGTCTTTTTGCACCTCTCGCCACAACACCTCATAATTATTTTGAAACAATTTCATATTTGATTCTGCAACCTGAACTCCTAGATATTTTACCTTGGGTACAATCTCAAAACCTGCCCTCCTTTCAAGCTCAAGTTTACGATCTTGTGTCATATTTTTGACTACCATCTTAGTTTTTTTCTGGTTCAATCTAAAACCTGAAACTTTACCATAGTCTTGTATAATGTCCTTCATCTGGATTATTGATTCCATTGGCTGTGTTAGGGTAACAACCAGATCATCTGCAAATGCCTTTATTCTGTAATCCTCTTGCCTTATCATTATGCCTTGCAAAGTATTAGAGTCCCTTATTGTATTTAACAAGACTTCTAGTGTTAAAATAAACAACAATGGGGACAGCGGACATCCCTGTCTTGTTCCTTTTTCGATTTTAAACTCTGTTGTCAAACTTCCATTAATAATAATCTGTGCCTTTTGATCTTGATAAATTGCTAGACCGCCTGTATAAATTGGTCCCCAAAGTCCATCCTTTTTAAAGTCTTTAATAGAAAATTCCAGTCCACTTTATCAAAGGCCTTCTCTGCATCCAGGAAAACCAGCACTGCAGGGATCTGTTTATTCTTCTCAAGATATTCCAATAAATCTATTACTTGCCTTACATTGTCATTCATGTGCCTACCCTCAATAAATCCCGCTTGATCATCATGAATCACCTTTTGAATTACTGGCATCAATCTGTTGGCTAATACTTTTGCATAAATTTTGTAATCCGTATTCAAAAGAGATATTGGTCTGTAATTCTCTGGTTTTTTGGGACCTGCTTGTTCTTTTGGTATCAAA
Organism: Arizona elegans; assembly: GCA_022577455.1. NCBI lineage: Eukaryota > Metazoa > Chordata > Lepidosauria > Squamata > Colubridae > Arizona > Arizona elegans. The sequence goes on along the minus strand of JAKOOJ010000002.1, from coordinate 101,331,226 downwards.
GAAATATAAGCTGTAGTCCATGATGGGGGTACTTTTCCCCCTTGTTGTATATTACAAAATAAGTCTCTAAGTTGTTCTACCATTTCTGCCTGCAAAGTTTTATAATACACTGCAGTCAGACCATCCGTTCCAGGAGCTTTAGCTGTTTTTAATTGTTTTATTGCTGCTATTATCTCCTCCTCTGTTATAGGATAATTCATTCTTTCCTTTTGTTGCTCAGTAATTTTTGTAACTCTTTTTTGTCTAAGTATTTTTCTATAAGTCCATTCTGCACCTCCTCTCTGGCATATAGTTTAGTGTAATATTCAAGAAAGGCTTCTTTTATTAATTTCTGTTGAAAAACTTCTTTCCCTCCGATATCAATACTATCAATAGTCCGTATGCTCTGTTTCTTCCTCAATGTGTAGGCCAACAACCTGCCCGGTTTATTGGCGTTGCAGAATGTATTATGCTTCGACTAGCCTTTCATTCTTAATGCATGCAAGAAGACCTATTTGTTTATATTTACTTTGTACAGATCCAAGATGGAGAAATAACTGGAGTGAAAGTGCAAATTCCTGGCACCAGAATTACTATCCAGATTGCCAGCCTAGGAGTGGTAACGACTCTTTGGGGTATTATGATGTTGCACTAACTCAGTAAGTAAAACTCTTGAATGACAATGTTTAAGATTATCCCTATCCAGTTATTCTTAGTACTGTTGGGTCAATGGATGGCTTTGATATTTATTGACAAAATCTCTGGCCAGCATGAGGATAGAATTGTAGATGTTATCTTTGCCTTGCCTTCAGTCTCTCTCTCTCTCTCCCTCCCTCCCTCCCCCCCCCCCCCCGCATGCCCTCTGGAAACCTACCTCCCTACTGGAGATATTTTAGATTTTTCCAAGCTGAGATGTGTGAGAAGATGTATTCATATTTCAATTTTTCATGCATAGACCTTCTATGGATTATTTTAGGGATTCTCTAAGAAAATTACAGGTAGTCCTCAATTTATGACCACAATTGAGCCCCAAATTTATGTTGCTAAGTGAGACATTTGTTAACTCATTTGAGTTTTGCCCCATTTTATGAACTTTCTTGCCACAAATGGTTTTTTAACATTTGTACTATGTGTTTTTTATCTTTTGGCTGTTCACCGCCCTGAGTCCTTTGAGAGTAGGGCGGTATATAAATGTAATAAATAAATAAATAAATAAATAAATAAATGAATGAATGAATGAATGAATAAATAAATGAATAAATAAATACAGTTGTTAAGTAAATCACTGCAGTTGTTAAGTTAGTAACATAATTGTTAAGTGACTCTGGCTTCTCCATTGATTTTGCTTGTCAGAAGGCCACAAAAGCTGTTCCCATGACCCTGGGACACTGCAACTGTCATAAAGATGAATCAGTTGCCAAGCAGTTGAATTTTCATTACATGAATACGGGGATGCTCCAATGGTCGTAAGTGTGAAAAACTGTCATAAGTCACCTTTTTTCAGTGCCGTTGTAATTTTGAATGGTCATTAAATAAACTGTTGTAAATTGAGGACTACCTGTATATGGGGAATATCAGAAATGTACAGATATAGTATTGAACAATTCCTGAGTGCTTATCAGTGCATTACATGTATCTCCTATTAGTGGGTTGTGGCAAAAGTATGCTGCCTTCCAAGGTCATTTAGATTTGAACCAAATACTATGGTGTGAGTAATGTACTGTAGTGTGAGTGCATCGAGAGGCAAATTGAGCTTTGGCTGGAATGGTGATTTGTGAGTATCTGCTTATATAAATGTTTGTTTTGAGTCCTTAGTTTAAATGTAAGTCTGTTCATGCATACACGAAGATGAATTGAGAAGCATGATTTTTACGGTCAAAGATTGAGAGCATCATACAAAGATTATGAGAGATTCTGAATGTGAAGCAGATTACTTTTACACAGTACCATGAGTGAATTTTAGAGAATAAAGGACACACAGAGAAAGAAAATAATTGGAAAAAATCAAAGTGGAAGGACTATAGGAAGAGAAATGTGAGTCCTGCTTGGAAAAGTATTACAAGATAAATGCATTTTTCAACAGAATAAATGAGAAATGTGTAAAAGGAAAGAGGACGTGAAAGCTGCTTGGAACATGTTACAGAGCATTACAGAAGATTGTAGTGTTATATTAAAGGAAATAAAAACACATTGCAGTGGTAAAAGAAGCTGTGGATTAGGTAAATGAACACAAACACAAGATTGTTGCAAAAATGAGCCTGAGAGGCAGATATTTTATAAAATATACTGCTCAAAAAAATAAAGCGAACACAAGCAGAAGACATCCGAGATCTGAATGAATGAAATAGCCTTATTAAATACTTTGTTCTTTACATACAGTAGTTTATACACTGCTCAACCAACTAAAGGGAACACAAAACTACTTTATGTAACAAACAAAGTATTTAATAAGGCTATTTCATTCATTCAGATCTCGGATGTCTTCTCCTTTGTTCCCTTAATTTTTTTGAGCAGTGTATATGTTGAGAAAAGACAAATGTAGAGTATGTGTTCAACAAGAGCAGGATATGGTTAAGATTTAAAAATGAAGATAAAACAAAATCTTTTTGAAGTGGGGCAAAACTAAGAATGTACAGAGGTGAGAAAGTTTACTGTACATTTGTTGAAGTAAAAAAAATATATGTGATGGAATGAATAGGCTGGAATTATGGAATGGTTTGTATTAATATGGAATGGAAAGTTGATGGTTGAATGTGATATTAATAGTAGGTGACGGAATTAAAGATGCCAGAGGATAAATGGAATATTTAGCAAATGGGTCAACATTGAGCATATTGGCTTGGTTGTCAATTGTGTTTATGAATAAATATATAAGGAAACAGTCATGGTGATCTTATATTGGTTGGGGTGTAAATGTGCTTGTATTTGTGTATGCGTCTAGACTTAGTGTTCTAATGTCTGAGAATCTGAATGATTTGTACTGAATATTAGATAGAAGTATGGTATTATAAAGAGTTTGAATGTTGATGTTAAAATTTTAACAGCTGCATTGATGTGAAGTCTGCAAAATACAGTACTTGTTGAAATTCATGTTTAAGAAACAATTAATGAAAGAGTTTTAGGTTTCAGGTTCTTTAACACTTCTAGCTAATATAATAACCTTGCACATTTAAATGTATTAAACTGCAATGTGAACTTGGATATGGAAAAAGATATTTGATAATGTTCAAATTATGGATTTGTATCAGATATTTAAGGATTTTAGATTTCCTATGCAATTAATTTCTTAGGTTAAAGTTTATTATCCTAATCTTTCTGATTTTGTAATTATTAAATTATTTCACCAGTAATAAAAGCAAAGGGTAGAACTTGTCAAGGATGTTCTTTATCTCATTTAATGTTTAATTTGCATGTTCCTGCAATGGATAGATAATGGCTAACACACACACACACACACACACACTTACACAGAGAGTCAATATTCTAGATATAACATCATACATAATATAATGTAATGTAATATACTATAATATACTACAATGCAATGCAATGCAATGCAATGCAATATAGAGTAAATCAAATATTCTGCTAGATGAGTGTCTGGAAAATATTAGGGTTTTTTATATTATTCAGAAGCTATCCCCAGGAAGATACTGAATTTAGTAGGTAATAATATTTGAAAATATACCGGTATGTCTCAAGTAAAAGAGGCTATTGAGAGGCAAATGAAAACATCCTTAGGTTTATTGTGAAGGATTAGTGTTAGCATCAAACTAATACATATTTTCAGAGCAGTGCTTGTCTTGGTTCAGTTTAAATATTTTAATTAGTTTTTGTTTTAACATATTTAAAAGTTAATGATTATTGTAAATTTGTATGGATGAAGCAAATACCCAGTTTGTCATTGGTTTACTTATTAATCTAAGTCATGTATTAGAATGCAACTTCTTTTAGCTACTTGTGATCATGGGCTACAATTGTAAGATTCAGAATTACAATTTACTACCCTTCTGGTCCAGAGATGTTGGTTCTTATCATAGTAGGAATTAGGTTATTTTCTTCTTTATACCATATAGTGTTTTTAAATGTAGTAGACTAAATTTATTTTTGGTAATACAACAATCATATAGTTATATAGTTATATTTATGTTTAGTTTTTAAATAATTTCATAATTAAGGTTTTTAAATAAATGTTTTATATACATTCACATACATATATCGATATGAGAGTCTGTGCCATATTGTGAGTTAAGGTGCTGGACAGGGAGCAGGGAGATCCAGATTCTAGTTCTCCCTTAGGCATAGAAATCAGCTGGGTGACTTTGGGTAACAGAAAAATTATTATTTTTCCCCCTGTCCTCCTTCATTATATTTCCTTTCAGTGTTCAGCACTTAAAGTTGTGTCACACTGATTTCTTTTCTTTGTGCATTTTTTGATGGAGTTTCATCCTAGCTATAAGATAAAGCCAAACTGTTATATATAACAGAATAACAGAGTTGGAAGGAGCCTTGGAGGTTTTCTAGTCCAAACCCCTGCTCAAGCAGGAAACCATATAACATTTCAGACAAATGGTTGTCCAATCTCTTCTTAAAAACCTTCAATGATGGAGCACCCACAACTTCTGGAGGCAAGTTGTCCCACTGATTAATTGTTCTAACAGGAAATTTCTCCTTAGCTTGGTTCTCTCCTTGATTAGTTTCCATCCATTGCTTCTTGTCCTGCCTTCAGATCCTTTGTAGAATAGGGTCTATCTATCAGAATATCTTCTATTCTATCTATAGATGATGCACTTTCCTGTGTGCTTCATCTTAGCTTGAAGCACCTGGAGGAAAAGAATACTTATGTGTGAATGCTGTTTATTGATTTTAGTTCGGAGTTCCACAGCATTTGGTGAACAAACTGGCCCTATTAGGTTTTAATACTCCTTTATGTAACTGGATACTTGATTTCCTTATTGATAGGCCCAGGTTTGTGTGAATTGGGAGAAAAATTTCCAACTCCATCTTCTTGAGTACGGGTTCCACACAGGGCTATGTCTTGAGACCGCCACTGTTCACTTTGATGACCCATGACTGTTGTGCCAAAAGTGCTACGAATCATATTGTGAAGTACGTGGATGCCACAGCAGTGGTGGGTCTTATTCAGGACAACAATAAAGATGCTTATAGGGAAGAGGTGAAGGCTTTGGTGGACTAGTGCAATAAAAGTAACCTCGTTCTAAACATTAATAAAATAAAGGAGATCATTGTAGATTTTAGAAAGAGCCAGCATAGTCATACTCCACTCAGTATCAAGGATGCAGATGTTGAGGTGGTCAACAGTATTAAGTATCTGGGGGTGCAGATAAACAATCTGAATTGGTCTCTCCACACATCATCCTTAGTGAAGCATGCAAACCAGCATCTGCATTTCTGGAGAGCACATCTTTCTCCTTTTGTCCTGACCACTTTTTACACAGGCACAATTGAGAGCGTTTTAACAAATTGCATCACTGTTTGGTTGATAGTGCTTCAGATAGAAGGTCCATACAGAGAGTGGTAAGGGCAACCAAGAAGATTATAGAAAGCTCGCTTCCTGTTATTCAGGATACTGCTTATAAGCGCTTTGTGCTTAGAGCTGAAAGTATTGTTAGAGACCCCACACACCCACTTTATGGTTTGTTTCTGTTGCTCCCCTCTGGGAGCATTTGAAGTATTTCTAGTAGAACTATTTGATTCTGTAACAGCTTTGTTTCCTATGCCATCCATCTGGTAAACTTGCAAGATTTGTTTTTCTCGCCATGTTCATGTATGCATCCGAACTAGACTGTGTTGTTTCTCTGTGTCATATAATAGAAGCTCTGTAGCGGACAAAAAAACTCTACAGAGAATCATTAAAACTGCCCAGAATATCATTGGACTCCAGCTACCGGCCCTGGATGACATCTTCGAATCTCGCTGTATGAGAAAGTTGCATGACATTCTCAGAGACTCTTCCCATCCTGCTTACAATCTCTTTGGACTGTTGCCTTCTGGCAGAAGATACAGAACAATTAAAACTTGGACCACACGTTTTCTGAATAGTTTTTATCCCAGAGCTATAATTGCACTCAACAATGAACTAAAGGGCCACCATCAGTGAGCTGTTGGACAGTCTTACTTGGTCTGTTTTGTGGATGTTTGGGTGGTTTAGGGGTGGAGAATTTAATGGGTGGGAGTGTGCATGGGGATTGTTATGTGTGTTGGACCTGGTCTTTGGGTGTTAAGTGAATTTTGTTGTTATGGGTATACTGTGTATACACGTACAATGACAATAAAGTTATTTATTATTTATTTTATTTAATATATGTGGTTATATGCTTATTTATTTATTTATTTATTTGCTTGCTTGCTTAATTATCAAGTTTATGTAATGTATATTGGAGGTGGTGACCCTTTGAGAGCTGTGTGCAATGAAACGTCATTTTAACGTATGCTGATTAGTGTACATTTAAAGTGACAATAAGCTCTGAGGTTGACCCTTCTTTGTGGCAGCCCCTTATTGATATTGAACTATTGCTATATGTCATCTCTAATCCTTCTTTTCATTAAACTAGATATACTCAGTTCTTGCAACTGTTCTTCATATATTTTAGCTTTCAGTCCCCTAATCATCTTTGTTGCTCTTTTCTGCACTCTTTTTAGAGTCTCAACATCTTTTTTATATTGGGCAATTAAAACTGGATGCAATATTCCAAGTGTGGTCTTACCAAGGCATTATAAAATGTTACCAACACTTCACGTGATCTTGCAGAAAACTGCAATTCTTTGTGCTTGTAGTATTCTGCAGACTTTTCTAATGCAGAATTGTAAGCTTGTGGGAGGGGACATTATCAATAAAGGGAGCCTTTTCTCACCTGATAGCTAATTTGGTGATAGGTGAGAAAGATTTAAGTGAAACATTTGCTTAGACAGTTTGCTGTGTACACATCATGAGGAAATTGGGTCAAAATTCTGAATCGTGTAGGAAACAGTACATATTCAAGCTTGGCATTCATTTTATGTACTTATCATGGTATAAGGAGACAGATATATAAGTTTGCTGTAAAGTTGAGTCCAGTAGATTTTAAGCTCAATCGTTTTCTTTTTCCTTTGATTTCCTCTAGATCTAAGAAGCAGGATCCGTACGAAGATAGCTATGCTTCAAAGAAAGATGCTTCCTATGATATCAGCTACCATTCTCCTTTGTTGCAAGAACACACTTGGGATAATTTCCAAGAGAACTCTTTGAAGAATGCCACTGTTCCAGCCCATGAGGTATCTAATCTCATCCTTGCTGACAGTTTAGCTGGTGGGAGGTATTTTTTTTTTCAATAGTAAAATTCCTTGGGAAAGAAGTTATATAGTAGATTATTTTGCTTTGTTTTAATTCAGACTACCATTCACTCCCATATATTTTCTATGTTTTCCCCTACATAGCTTTCATTGCCTGAGGGGCTAACCCCCCTCCAACAGTACAAGGAATCTGGTCTCAGTTCCAGCAGTTATGAGCTTAGTCAATATATGGAAAATTCTTCTAACCACTATGAAGCAGCTCCCTCCAAGGATTGGAGCCCTGTTCAGTTAGGTGAGTTATTCAACAAAGATAAGATGCAGGATGAGGGTAATAAGGCTGAATACTTGTCAAAGACTGGATAGAACTATGGTGAAACTCAGTGTTAGAGAACAAAAAAATTCTATTTGGTTCAGGAGGACAATCCCAAGATTCCCCCAAATTTGAATGCTGACACTGGATTGGGCTAAATAGCAGTTTGATCTGTAGGGAAGGAGAAGTGTTCTGTGTATAAAGAAGGTCTGAATAGACCTGTCTATGATAATTTTCATCTGAATAACATGGCTACGATTTCTTGTTGTGATATTAGTATTAATTTGGCTCATTTTCCTTTGAAGAGTATGTGATGCTAAGATTGGTGAGAAAGGCCTTGTTTCATGGTTTACCCAAAGGAGACTTAGATTGGATGGTTTTAAGGACTTTTTATCTTTATACTTGTGATGTTTACTCCACATTTACATAGTACTTCTGGGTGAACTCCACTTTCTATCCCTTCTACGTTGTTCCTAAAACTTAAAAAAAACTAGTCAAGCTGTTATTGCTTTTATTCCTACCCTCCAAAAAATATCTTTAAAAAAACTAGCATTACTTTTCATTATTAATAACATTTGAAAACTTGCTGTGGGAGGATTTGTCTGAAAATGCTGACTATAAAATATTGAATAAATAATATATTCCTGTTGTCTGCCCTAGATTTCCCTTTAGATTGGATTTTTAAGAGTATCGACTATATTCATAGCTAGATCATAGCTTGAGTTAGATCAGACTTGATGGAAACTGCTCTAGCTTTTAAAGATGAAACCTAAAAGTAAGGAGAAATTTTCTGAAAATGATTAATCAATGGAATAGCTTGCCTCCCAGAGTTATGGGTGCTCCATCACTGAAGATTGTAAGAAAGCCAGGGATTTTTGGCACCAGATTAGGATATGGTTGGAGGAGATATTAGACCAAAACATAGATCTGAAGCCAGAATTATTCCTATTGGAATCACAAAAGAGAAATATAGCAAAGAATTGATATACTTAATGCTGCATGTTATAACAGCAGCAAGGCTGGTTTATGCGCAATACTGGAAAAAGGAAGAAACTCCCCCGGAAGAAGAAATAATAAAGAAAATCTTGACTTATGCAGAAATGGACAAGCTGACACTAGAACTCAAAAACAAGAATGAGACAGAATACTATAAAATTTGGAACAAAGTGTATCAATGGTTGGAAAGGAGAAAAGGAGTTGGAACAAAAAAGAATTAGGGTTTGTAAAATGGATACTGGGTAATATTTAGACAAATATGTAAATGAGGACAAGGGATATCTATATAAGAACAAAATAGTAATGTATGTAAAATAGTTAAATATATTTGTTGTTATGTTAAAATATATATATATAGATATGACAAGACCGGGATAGTCACACTATGTCCAATGTTTTTAATGTTTGTTTAATAAAAAATTGAAATTTAAAAAAAGATTTTAAAAAATATCTTGACATCTGTTTGATTGGGATGGTATAAGGACTCCTGGCTTGAGCACAGGGTTGGGCTAAAGACCTCTAAGGTCCCTTCCAGCCCATTGATTCAATGTTCTACAACCTGAAATGGCTCCAGTCACATAAAAGAAAAAGTGATGCTCACATTGAAAAGCCAAGTAGCTGTACAGAAGCAGAGAGCCAGCCATCAGTTGCCAGTAGCTTTCTTCCTTGTAGTTTCTCTTCCCATATGATTTTCTCCCAAGCAAAGAGACTTCTGGGTATCAAAGTGCACCTGAAGAGAAAAGATCTCAGTGAGAGAAGCTATGGATAAGGCTCCCAGATCTGAGTTACAAGAATCGGGATGACTTTTAGGTGGCAGCCAAGAATTAGAACATTCTGTATTTTTTTTTTTTTGCTGTCATCTAGTGATCATCTGGATTTCTGCAGCCCAGATTGGCTTGGAATGGTGAATCATTGGCAGAAACAATGTTTTGCATTTCACAGTCATATGCTCTTGGCTTTTAAAAGCATATTTCTCCCAGGCTCTTTCTACAAAATGTATATGATTATGTGTTTGTACATATGGAACTATGGCCATTGCTGTAGTGTGGTCTTGAGCAGTTCAAAGGCTCTAATCAACACCTACTAGATCACCATGATCTCTGCATGACAAGGGGCCAAAAGGTGCTTTCCTTTGTTTCCCTGCATTTGAGGCAGGGTTGCATAAAAATCTGAATTATATTATCACTCTCCTTTTCAGTTTTGAGAGGAAGCATTTTTGAAATAAATGGATTAATGCACACAATTCCACTAAGAGCTGTTCTATTGTACCTAATTTTAAGGACATGTCAGAAGGACATGTCTCATACTTCTGTAATTACAAAAACTGGATACCTGGTAAATAATGACCGATTGATCAAATTTGAATGCTGCCAAATCTGTATAAATTCATGGCACCTTGCAAATGTCACATTAAAATGCCCATAACCTAAAAATTAGTACATTTTTTTGATACACTACACATAGTAAGACTTGCACAGTAACAATATCGTACAATCAGTTAATCAATTGTCATTAATCCATAATCACATATAAATCAATGCCACAGTTCAAGGAATCTGGACTAGAATCCAACTTGGTAACTATCAGTTTATTTTCCATTGGATTGGATTTCTGAATAGACAGACACTGGGACATGGTTTGTAGAGCAGGTTTGGGAATATTTGTATTTATAGTTTATCATTTAGGCCAGGGGTGTCATTTGGGCTGGATGCGTCATGCTCAAGCCACACCCACCCCAGCTCCGCAAAGGGAAAAAACGTCTCAAAACATCACATGATGACAACATGACGCTGCAAGTTTGACACCCGTGATCTAGGCCATTTACCCACCAGTAAAAGGACTGTCTTTTTGTCTTCTAGCCGAAGACTTCCAAGCTATGCCTAGCCATGGGACCTCTCCCAAATTTACCCTCCCTCACGTACCTCTGTGTTTTGGACCTGGAGGGCAGCTGGTCCGAGGATGTCCAAATGATCCAGCAGATGGACAACCTGCTCTTATTGAGATACATAGCCTTGAGGTAAACTTCTACTTGCCCTTTAGAAACAAGATACAATATTGCATAGCTGCTTACAGGGGATCGGAACTGTGGCACTATTTGATTGCTCTTTGTTTCTTATTCCTTGGTTTTACTTTCTTCTCTGATTTGTTCCCAGTAAACAAAGAGCATGTCCTAATAAATACCTTTTTTTCTATAAGCACCTCCCATCATTCCTCTTATAGGTAACATGGTTGTTATAATGCAGGGGTGGGCAACTATGGCCCTTTTATGACTTGTGGACTTCAACTCCCAGAATTCATTAGCCAGCCATGTTAGCTCAGGAATTCTGGGAGTTGAAGTCCACAAGTCACAAAAGGGCCATAGTTGCCCACCTCTGTTATAATGGCTGGAAGACCTGGAAGACTCCGGGGGGGGGGGGTTAATGAGGGTGGAGGGGCTGTTGGAGTTACTGCGCAGCCCTGGTTAACCCTCTCCCCCGCCCCCGTCCTAGTCGGGCCATTATCAGGCCCTATGATTAACATGCTTGCCCTGCCGGTTTCCGCTCGATGGAGGTGGCTCCCATTTATTTTCCATCTATCCGCTTGCCTGTACTATCCATCTATACGCTACCTGTATGAATATTGTGGACAGCTTACTTTCTTCTGGAGACTTTGGACCTGGCTCTGTTTGTTATCTAGCACGCTGGCTGTATGGAAAATGGCAGCTTACGGGAGGACGAACGGAGCCGGTTTCTATCATTGTTTCACCATCGATGGGATGTACCATCTCGCCCATGGCTAGTTGGCCAACCATCGTGAGAGGCTGGTTGGACGATTACCCTCGAATTGGTTGGAACATTGGATTCCCCCACTGCCGTGAGAGGACAGTGGAGACTCTCCCGTTTATGGTTAACTGGCCTTTTTCAGGATAATTTGAACTATCATGGAGCCCTGGGCCATACCTTATCACTACCTTAGAGCTTAGATGTACTTAAGGGCACAGCTTCTTGCATTGCGAGACTCCCCCCTCTCGCAAGCCTGGCCCTCCACGTTATCGAGGTCCTACCTCAATGACGGGTCTTGGAACCCAGAGAAGTGGCATGTGGCGAAGAGGGGGTTGAGGGGTTTTTTATGTAAATTTTTGGATAAATTTTTAAGGGGACCCGGGGGGGGAGGTAAAATTGGAACTAGGGTAGTGGGCTTGGGGGATAACCTACCAAGGGGAAGGTCAGGCCTGGCCACTATATGCGGCAGGGGGGGGAGTTCCGGAGGAAATGGGGGGGGGGTCGAGCTTGTCCAGAGCGTGTTTTTACCATCGGTACTGTGAGGGGGAGGGGTAGATATGGCGGGAGCAGGGGGCCATATCATGTTAAGAGAGCGCGCATCCGCTGTCTTCAAGCTGTAGCGTACTCCGGCCCCCAAGGCTCCACTCGTTCTCCAGGTTGCACAGACCCTCAGGGCCCGGGCCTGCGGCTGATGTTGTGCAACGCCAGGTCCGTAGTAAATAAAGCCCCCCTCATTAGTGATCTTGTTCAGGAGGGGGGAGCGGACCTGGCGGGTATTACGGAGACCTGGTTGGGCCTGGAGGGAGGGGTCCCTCTGGTAGATATGTGCCCACCAGGCTTCCACGCATTCCATCAACCGAGGTCACAGGGGAGGGGCGGGGGAGTAGCGGTTATTATTAGAGAAGGTTTTAGGCCGAGGGAGGCCACTGTTCCTCAGACGGCGGGTTGTGAGACCCTCCTTGTGAAGTGGGGTCATGGGGTTCAGATGGGTTTGCTGATCATGTACCTGGCTCCCTGCCACGTGGCAGCAGCCCTGCCCGAGCTACTCAACGTTATCGCCGCGGTGGCGGTTGATACCCCCAGACTTATGGTCATGGGGGATTTCAACCTGCCGTCCGTGGGTGAGACGTCTGAGGTGGCTCGGGAGTTCATGGCTTCCATGACGGCTATGGATCTGACCCAGCTAATTCATGGCCCTACGCACATGGGGGGAAACACACTGGACTTGATTTTTGTCTCTGGACAGTGGTTGAGTGATCTCGAGATAGGGGACATAGTCATCGAGCCCTTGTCATGGTCGGATCACTCTCTCCTTCGCCTTGACCTTCGAATCGCTGCACCCCGCCGCAGGGAGGCGGAACCGATAAGATGGTACCGCCCCAGGCACCTGATGGAACCTGATAGGTTCCAGACGGAGCTTGGGCCAATCCCTGAGGTCCTGGCTCACGCCTCGACTGGAGACTTAGTGGCCTCCTGGGATAGGGCGGCCGCTGGAGCTCTGGATCGAGTCGTGCCTTTGCGGCCTCTGACCCGGCGCCGATCTCACCTGGCTCCTTGGTTTACTGAGGAGCTGAGGGAGATGAAGCGCCGGAAAAGACGCCTAGAGAGTAGTTGGAGGGCCAGTCGCACTGAATCTGGCTGGACACTGGTAAGATCTCACATTAAGAATTACCTAGTGGCGATAAAAGCAGCGAAATGCACTTATCTTGCTGCTCTTATTGCGTCATCAGATAACCGCCCGGCCACCCTGTTTAGGGTGACCTGCTCCCTGCTCCACCAGGAAGCGAGGGAGGACCCCTTGGAGGGAAGAGCCGAGGAGTTGGTTCAGTATCTGTATGACAAAATCACTCAGATTCGGGAAGATCTGGACTCCGACTGGATAGATCCAGCGGGGATGACGGAGGCAGGTCCTGAGAATGTTATCTGGGATGAGTTTGATTCTGTGACCCCTGAGGGTGTGGACAGGATTCTGGGTAGACTGAATGTGACCACATGCTTGTTGGACCCGTGCCCCTCCTGGTTAGTGCTGGCTTCCCGGGAGGTGATGCGAGGCTGGCTCCAGGGGATTATAAATGCTTCATTGAGTGAGGGTGTCTTTCCCGCCGCCTTGAAAGAGGCGGTGGTGAGACCTCTCCTCAAGAAGCCTTCCCTGGACCCGGCAATATTGGCTAATTATCGTCCAGTCTCCAACCTTCGCTTTGTGGCGAAGGTTGTTGAGAGTGTGGTGGCACGACAGTTTCCCCAGTACCTGGATGAAACGACGTATCTAGATCCGTTCCAGTCGGGTTTCAGGCCTGGGTACAGCACGGAAATGGCATTGGTCGCGTTGGTGGATGATCTCTGGAGGGCTCGGGACAGAGGTTGTTCCTCTATCCTGGTCCTATTAGATCTCTCAGCGGCTTTTGATACCATCGACCATGGTATCATGCTGCACCGGTTGGAAGGGTTGGGGGTAGGAGGCACCGTATTACGGTGGTTCTCCTCCTTTCTCTCCGACCGGTCGCAGTCTGTGTTGACAGGGGGGCAGAGGTCGACCCCGAGGCCCCTTATATGTGGGGTGCCACAAGGATCGGTCCTCTCGCCCCTTTTGTTCAACATTTATGTGAAGCCACTGGGCGAGATCATCCGTGGTTTCGGGGTGGAGTACCATCAGTACGCTGATGACACCCAGCTGTACATCTCCACCCCAGACCACCCCAACGATGCCCTTGAAGTGATGTCCCAGTGCCTGGAGGCCGTACGGATCTGGATGGGGAGAAACAGGCTCAGACTCAACCCATCCAAGACCGAGTGGCTGTGGTTTCCGATGTCCCGATATAGTCAGCTGGTGCCATTGCTGACTATTGGGGGCGAAGCATTGGCCCCCACGGAAAGGGTTCGCAACTTGGGTGTCCTCCTGGATTCATGGCTGTCTTTAGAAGAGCACTTGACGGCCGTGACCGGGAGGATTTTTCATCAGGTTTGCCTGATTCGCCAGTTGCGTCCCTTTCTGGATCGGGACTCATTACGCAAGGTCACTCATGCCCTCGTCACCTCCCGTCTGGACTATTGTAACGCTCTCTACATGGGGCTCCCCTTGAGGAGCACTTGGAGGCTCCAACTGGCGCAGAGTGCGGCCGCGCGGGTGGTGATGGAGCGACGTGGCGCTCCCATGTAACGCCTCTCCTGCGTGAACTGCACTGGCTCCCAGTGGTCTTCCGAGTGCACTTCAAGGTTTTGGTTATCACCTTCAGAGCGCTCCATGGCTTAGGACCTGGCTATTTGCGAGACCGCCTGCTACCACCAATAGCCTCCCACCGACCGGTACGCTCCCATAGAGAGGGGCTCCTCCGGGTGCCGTCGGCCAAACAATGTCGACTGGCGGCCCCCAGGGGGAGAGCCTTCTCTGTAGGGGCTCCTACTATCTGGAATGAGCTCCCCCCCGAGATACGGAGGATTCCGGATCTGCGTACCTTCCGTCGCACGCTTAAGACGTTCCTATTCCAACAAGCTGGCCTGACCTAAACTTCTCCTCTTTTAAATGGGAATTTTAAATTTGGTTTTAAATTATTGGGGTTTTAAAATGGTCAGCCAAATTTATTTAATTTGTTTTATCTCTATTTTAAATTTTGTATTTAATATGTTTTATTTTATGGCTGTTCACCGCCCTGAGTCCTTCGGGAGTAGGGCGGTATACAAATTTAATAAAATGAAATGAAAAAAATGAAAATAATGCATTCTCTAGACACCTTCAATTTCTAACTGTTTGGCAAAAACATCCAATAGACTTTTCAGCATTCAGCTTACGTATTAAATGTTCTGAAAGAAGGAGAGTGCAGAGGTTATGCAGGCAAATAAAGTCTATATTGCGAACTGCATTTTGTAACCCACTTGACTGTGGAGATCCAGATGAACTGGTCTGCACTTTGAGTTAGGAAGAGCATGATTCTAAATTTTCCCACCTCAAAGATAAACCCAGAGGTCTCAACTGTGGCTTTTGGGCTCAGTTTAGATTTACCATCAGGCAAGCTCTGATACCCTTTTAGATCAAAGAAATTGACATAAGAAATACAAAGTTCTTTGAACATTTATTTAGAAAACAATAAAGTCAGAATTCAGTGTACCACGGAAAGGGAACCAGAGTATAGGTAGTCCTCAACTTACAACCACAACTGAGCCCAAAATTTATATTGCTAAGCAAAATAGTTGTTAAATGAATTTTGCTCTATTTTACAACCTTTCTTGTCACAGTTGTTAAGTGAATTACCACAGGTATCAAATTAGTAACATGATTGTTAAGTGAATCTGGCTTTCCCATTGATTTTGCTTGTCAGAAGGTTGCAAAAGGTAATCACTTGGCCCTGGGACCCTGCAACCGTCATGAACCAGTTGCCAAGCTTCAAAATTTTGATCATATGACCCTGGGGATGCTGCAATGGTTGTGAGTGTGAAAAAGTCACTTTTTGCAGTGCTGTTGTAACTTTGAATGGTGACTAAATGAACTGTTGTATGTCAAGGACCACCTGTAGATAGATTTGCAAAAGGCATATACTTTCTGACTTTCTGCTGACTTAAACCAGTATGCTGTAGCATGTGGGCTACACTATAGTTTGGCTTAATGAGTGTAGGCACATAATGCTAAACTATAAAGTAGTTTCTTTGTTTTGGCTTAGTGCGAGTTATAAATCCATTCCTTATGAGTGAACCAGGCCATTATAGTTTATTGATAATTTTGCCATACTAAAATCAGCAAGCCAGGCCTCTGAACCTGCTTCTATTTTACAGATTATTCTACATGACACTGCTGAGCAGGAAACAATGAGAATTTTTCCAGGACCTCTAATCAGGTACAAGACTTGAGGGGAGAATAGGTTGGCCCTTGCCCTTTCAAACAGCAGCCACATAAGCCAGCAAAGTTTGGACTAAGGGAAACAAAATGGAAGAATTTCTGGGGAAACTTTGGAAGTTCTCCTGTGTCAGGTCCATAATAATACAGGTAGTCCTTGACTTACAACAACAATTGAGCCCAAAATTTCCAATTCTAAGCAAGGCAGTTGTTAAGTGAGTTTTGCCCCATTTTATGACCTTTCTTGTCACAGTTGTTAAGTGAATCACTGCAGTTGCTAAGTTAGTAACATTGTTATTAAGTGAATCTGGCTTCTCCATTGACTTTGCTTGTCAGAAGACTACATGACCCTGGGACACTGCAACCGTCATAAATGCATGCCAATTGCCAAGTGTCCAAATTTTGATCATGTTACCTCAGGGATATTGCAATGGTCATAAATGTGAAAAACAGTCATAAATTACTTTTTTCAGTGCCTTGGTAACTTTGAATGGTCACTAAACAAATAGTTGTAAGTGGAGGACTACATGTAAATGGGTGCAGTACAATACTATTTTAATTAAACCTTTTATGTAGCCATCTATCGATCCAGGTCTTAAGTGCTTTCCTGAAAGTTAAAAGGGTGGTTAAAATGGCAGTAAGCTTCTACAATTTTTGTTCATTCTGACAAATAATTCTGTCTCATGATAATTTGGTGACTAAGAAAAGATAACATTGGGATTTTCTGCTTCAGGCATCCCATACCTTAAGGGGGCCTTTTGTTATGGTTGTCAGGGTTCCAAGTAACAGCCCATAGGAAATCAAGACTCCAAGGCAGGGTTCCTCAAAGTATAGATTTATTAGGCATGTCATATTGCCACAGCTGGTGAAAACCCGAATCGAAGTCCCTCGGGTTTTCCCCACCCAGTTCAAAGTCCAAAGTTCTTCCCCACATTACACACATCCATCACATGCCCCAATCAGGTCTCTCCCCCCACCCCGTATGTCTCCTTTCCATGCCTCTCCAGGTGCTGGTGAGAGTGTCCTTGGTTCCCAGAAGAAAGAATGTTATTTTGGCTACATATCCCCCTCAGCTATCTCTACTCCCCCCTCCCTTTCCCACAGCTCCAGCCAGCCTCACTGTGGCAACCCTGAAGATGCTCAAAGATGGCTCCAGAGTTGACAATGGCATTTTCTCAGGACAAAATTTGATATGTATTTTACATGATTTACATGCAATACAGAAAGTATTGCACTGTAATCCACCTAGTTTAGTTATGTGGCAGAAGACTAAAAGGAGAGAATGTAGGAAAAGGAAAGAGATCTTTACATATTTCTTTATTATTTGCTGGAGAATGTGATTACTTGGACCACCAATTCCTGTAGCTAGTTCAAAGGGATGAGCCGTACTTTTGCTTTCCAGATGCTGGATAGATTGCTGGCTTGCCAGAAGTTCCCATTAGGGGAGCTGGCAGAGCAGTTTTTCTAAAGTCTATAATTACTGGCTAATGGTCCAGAATGGCTGGCTGACATTTCATCAAAGGGGAATGGTGACAAGAAATGGTCTCCTAATAGCCAGGAATCACTCTTCAGCTTTGGGAATGAAATACTCATCAAAGAGGGTGACAGATCTGGAGGAGGCACAAAAATGGCTAACGGCAGAGAATGTGCAGAGAATGAGGCAGAAGAATCAGGAGGAAAGTGTGTGTTTGTGTGTGGGGAAGTTAACTGAAACATGAGTGTTCTCTAGGCCAGGGAAGGTGACATAAATGATTATATAGAACAAGTCTTTGCTTTTCCGTGAACTGCTTATACAAAATTGCACAAATATTACACACATGCATTAAATCCTGCTGAGATTTAATTATATTATTGTTGTGGTCTTTGTTTCTTCTCTTTCAGGGAAGATCTGCACAAGGTGGATGTGATGACATTCTGTCAACGCAAAGCAGCCACTGGCTGTGACCTGACAACTAAACAGGGCCGAGATTCTGCCTTGCTTTGGAAGCTCCTCCTCCTCCTTTGCCGACAAAATGGAGTAGGTATAAAGGAGGACAGCCCTGGGTGGTTATGGCAAATGATGAATTCAGTCCAGACAGGATGAATCTCTATTCTTCTGGGTGGGGGGTAGGTTGTCCCCATAACTGAATATAGTCTGCAGATTTGCAGTATTTTAATCACTTCCTTGGGGTGTCTGATGATTACACAATTTCCAACCTGACATAGTTACTGGGATTGAAGACTGAGAACTCTCTTCTTTTCCTCATTTACCCCAATATTGCCAATGCTGTGTTATTGACATTGGAAAGACTGTGGTCAGTCTTGGGCCTGAATACGTTTTTGTAAACGTATTGAAAACATATGGGCTGCCCCTCTGGTGAAACGTCCCTCCATCAATGACGGGTTCCTCAACCCTTTCCAAATCTTCTGAGATAGCTTTTGGAAGACATTAAAACGATGTTAATTCTCAAATTCTAGCAGTAAAGTGTATGAGTTAATCTGAAGCACAGATTTGACGATTGAGAAATCAGTTCTTGAATCTGGTTTTCATGAATTTGGGGGGCTTATTT
The DNA here is from genome assembly GCA_022577455.1 of Arizona elegans. Classification (NCBI taxonomy): domain Eukaryota; kingdom Metazoa; phylum Chordata; class Lepidosauria; order Squamata; family Colubridae; genus Arizona; species Arizona elegans. The sequence continues at coordinate 101,312,512 of JAKOOJ010000002.1, read as the reverse complement.
TCCAGCAAAGTAAAATGTTAAAATTAAAAACAAATTAAAGTATGAGACACTCTGGGAATGCCCATGGTTCTGTTCTGTCACTGTTCTGCTACTGCCCCTTTTCTTGCTGTGATATCCCTGATATTTCTGATCTTCCAATTCATCTAATGTGTGCTGTTTTCTCCTTCCCATTCGCAGTCCATGGTGGGATCAGATACAGCTGAGCTGCTGATGCAAGATCGCAAATATCAGGAAAAGTACAAAAGAGAAGAGCCACGGGTGAACTTGATTAACCTGACAGGAGAAGAATGGCCAGTGTCTGGATGTGGAAACGTGGACCTTCTCACAGGGGAGATGGTCCCAACGGCTGGCACACTAGAGCAAAAAATAGAGAAGTTCACCAAACTCCTTTTCTATGGTAGAAAGAAAGTAAGAGCTACGTCTCCATGTTTGCTTTCTGAGGGGATTATGCGCATAGAGCCTTGGATCACACTCGTATCGTTATAACCTCTCATGATTACTCATATGTCTGTGAATCCACAGTTTCATTTTGCATGAGAAATACAGGGAGAATGCAAATCAGACACAATATATTTCCTCAGAGAAATATATTGCTTTTATTGAGAAGTACAGCACTATTAGACTGTCTTTTAATTAAACTCTATTTTAAAGTGTTGTACTCCACTGGTTTTATTGTCTTGCTTTATGGAACTTTGTTTTATTATTATTTACTTTTGTCAAATTATTTTCATGGAACATTGTTTTTATTATTTTTATATAGCTCTTGGGGCTCCTTCATGAGGAAAAAACAGTAAAAAACTAAATTGCAATAGGAATACTTAGGCAAATGATTATATTGGTTCAGAAGTGACAGTTTGATGTCTTTTGCATGTTTAAGGTTACAGCTTACACAGTCTCTTGCCACTGGCTATGCTTGCTAGTTGATTTGAAACATCTAGAATTTCCAACCCCTCAAAGGGTAGACAGCCTGCTCTGCATGAAAAAGACCCACAGGTCCATTTTTTCAGATCTTAAAGAATCTCAAGTTGCTGATCTGGTTCTGCTTAATACCTGGCTAATACTTGATTTTTTCTGTGGATTATAATATTAGGGCAATAACATTTCCCTATGTTTTCTTGATTCTCATATCCATTTTACTTAGACAGAGGTCTACCCTGTCCATGGGACACATTGGAGACCATTGATATTTAGGCTAGCTCTCATCTGCCATGAACTTTGACTGTTAGTCACACTGGAAAATAATAGTATGGGATAGAGTAGGGTGCAGTTGGTAGATGTCAAGAGTTTTGATTATGGTTTGCTTGCTCATAGGAAGCCCTGGACTGGGCTATGAGGAACCAGCTGTGGGGCCATGCTCTCTTTCTATCAAGCAAGATGAACCCAAGGATTTACAGTTGGATCCTGACTGGGTGTGTAGAATGCTTTGCTACTTCTTCAATGTGAACTATATTTTAAAAGCCCATATTTGCCATGTCTGACAAAATGATTTATTCTGTCCTGTTACAGGTTCACAAACACACTGGCCTCCAATGATCCTCTGCAGACACTTTTCCAGCTCATGTCTGGAAGGATACCCCAGGCATCTTTGGTATTGGTTTCTGCCTCCGCCCTTCTGCTTTCATGGGTCCTGTGTATCTGGCCTAGGCAGGATGGACCTGAGGCGAGGAGATCGTCAATTGAAGATGGACAATGAAAGGCAGCTTAGATGGAGGAGCCAAGCCTAAGGCAGCAGTTTGATAGGACCAGGTGGAATCCTCTTGGTCACTGGAGTCATGGGCTCTTTGTGCAGGGAGAGCAGGGCAGAAATACTACAAAGCATCTATTAGGGTGCATAAAGTAGAGAAGTACCACAGTGTACACTGGCGCTGTCAAACTCCTGACCCACGGGCTGGATGCGTCACGTGCTGGCTACACCCATGCCCGGTTTAGCGAAGGGGAAAAAAATCCTGATACATCATGTGACACCGCTGTGAGTTTGACATCCCTGGTCTAGACGAATCCAAAATTAGACTTTGATAAAAACAAAGCTTTTTTTAAACTAAGAATGGGCACTTAAGCGGATTGCTAGAATCACTTACTGTTTTTGTCTTTCTCCTTCCTGCCACCTCTGTGCATGTGAACATCTGAAGATGCCATAATTGGTGTAGGCATGGCATATGTGCAATTCTAGTAAATGTCTACAGGGCTCAGCAGGGAAGATTGCTCAGCTTTTTCTAGCTGTCAATATTGACAATAGCTTGTTGACACCAGCAACAATTATGGATTGCTAGGATACCCAGACTTACTATAGTTATTGGATCGGTAGAATCCAATAACCAACCTTCTCTATTCTGACATTTTAATCTAGGACTTGACCAGTTTTGTTGACAATGCTTGAGAAAGCATAAGTTACAGTACAGAAGGCAGTGGGTTAAGAAAGGATCAGCTATATTCTATTCATTTCTTTGGTGGCTAAATAAGTTAAGCTACTTAACTGACGGACATGTTAGCCATACCTGAAAACTGCTGTGGAAAATTTATGTCTTAAATTTATTGGCTATGTTCTGGGAATGATTAAGAATAATCTTGGCCTAAACCAGGGCTGTTAAACTCCTGGCCTGCGGGCTGGATGGGTCACATCCCATGCCCGGTTTAGCAAAGGGGAAAAAAGTCCTGATACGTCACGAAATGCCGCTGTGATTTTGACACCCCTGGTCTAAACCAAAAGTGACTATAGTTAATCAATAGTGTCAAGGCTGAATTGGAATCAGCTGATTCATATTTAGACTGGGACTTAGGATCTGGCAGTCTGACCTTCAGCTGAACAGAGAAGTGTAGAATGTGTTAAAGTGTGAAATTATGCCATTCTAGCAGTGGTGGGTTGCTTCACCCACTCACCCGGACATCTCTGACCATGTGCAGAAACAGCACGCGCCCACGCCCACGAGCAAACCGGTAGCAAACAAAATTGAAACCCACTACTGCATTCTAGGTATCTCTTTCTGCCTGCCAGTTTTTGGGCCATATGTCCCTTCTCTTCTGAAAGGGGTGGTCTGCTGCTGCCTAACCAACTAAATGAGGGTGTGGACATTGCCTCAGATATAGCTAGCCTGTATTCCAGTGTCCTTGATAGGAATATCTCTTTTAGGTTGCATTGCATTCTACGTAAGTGCATATTCTACCTTCTGCCTTTGTTGGATGATTAGGGCAAATTAAAGTATAGGTTGATGAAAGAATGAGTTTACTGGGGTGGAGATAGTCTGAATGAAACACTCTTGAGAATTCTCATGGAGAAACTGTTCTGCTATTGCCCCCTTTCTTGCTGCATTCTTGCTGTTTTCTTATGAGCATCCAAATCATCTATATATGTGGTTCCTTGGGCCAAGTTCTCTAGCAATCTGAAGATTTCCTGCTGAGAAAGAAACCATGAAATCAAAGGTTAACCACTGTTCCATGGGAGCCAATAATGGGGCCAGAAACTTTGGTATACTTCAGAAACCAAAATGTGCTGAAAGTTTACCTCAGGTCAGCCCTCCCCAGTCTAATGAGTTAGTGAGGTGACTGACTCATTAGTGTTTGGAGTCAGACTAAAGAAAGCAGATTCAAGTGCCCCCTCAACCATGAAGCTTGCTGGGTAGTTTGAAGTTTTCTCTCTCTCCCTCTCCCTCTCTCTCTCCCCCTCTCCCTCCCTCTGCCCAATCTATTTTACCTGGCTACTGTTGTAGGAGGGAGATTCTCATATACTGTAAGATGCTTGAATAAAAGCTGGAAAATAAACTTCTCTGTGTTTTGGCTAGGCTGGCTGAACATTTTAGGAGTTGCAATGTCAGCACTGACACTTGATGAAGGTTTCCTTAAAGATTATATATTTTCTTTGTGCTTCAAGTCAGATATCCTCTGTGTTTTGTTTAATGTTGTTTTGCTAAATGCATGAACCAAAGTGGTACAACACACACACATTGGTTTGCTTCCCAAACATTTGGAGCATTTTTTCTGGATCTTATGCCATGCAGAGGAAACAACTTTGAGCAAATAGTGATTTGTACATTGTAATTTCCCCCTTTTTGACTATAGTCCTGTGGTGATGAGAAGTGGGGAGACTGGAGGCCACATCTGGCTGTCATGCTGTCTAATCAAGGAGGAGACCTGGACCTGAATTCCAGAGCTATCATCACTATGGGAGACACATTGGGTGAGGAAATTCATACAGATGTGGGGTGAGTGATGGTGGAATGATTTCCAGTTCTAATGCCAGAGGAGTTGAATCTGCATTCCTTAATACTTCAGTTGCATACAAATGGAGGAATCACTTAAAGAGGAAAGGCTATGTGGGAAGAATCACAGAGATGTCAACCCTCTGCCGAACCTTTGATCCTCACTTGATCTTCTCATATAATTCCTCCTGTCTTATCTTTTTCCACATCTGCCTGAAAAAACAATAATAATATCAGAAACGATCAATGAAGTTGGCAACCATATAAGAGCCTTGGTGGCGCAGCAGACTAAAGCACTGTTAAGTAACACCAGCTGTCTGCAATTATTGCAAGTTCAAATCTCACCAGGCTCAAGGTTGACTCAGCCTTCTATCCTTCCGAGGTAGGTAAAATGAGGACCCGGTCTGTGGGGGCAATAAGCTGACTTTGTATAAAAAAGAACACCGCTTAGGTGGGGGCCGAAAGCCCTACTAAGCAGGTATATACAAAAGTATGAAGGCTATTGCTTAACACATTGTAAGCCGCCCTGAGTCTCCGGAAAAGGGCGGCATATAAATCAAACCAATAAATAAACTAGAACTTTTGTTGTATTTAACTATACAGGACTGGCAAACTGTTATAATGTCCATGTCTTTAAAAGAGGGGTAATGTGGGTGCATTTTAATGCTACAAAAAGGTTGCAGTGAATCTTCTCTTTTCTCACAAGGCTTCCTTTTCCTTAAAACAATCATAATGCATTTTGTATTCTCTTATGTTTTCCCCATAGATTAATGTGTGCCTTTTTATCTATTCAGCTGGGAGAGGGTTAATAGAAGCTGCTCACTTCTGCTACCTGATGGCAAATGTTCCTTTTGGCCACTATCCAGTTCAAACAGATTATATGGTGTTGCTGGGAAGTAGTCAGAGGTGAGTGAACAAAAAATAGAAGTTCCTGCTTAATTTAAATATATATATACACACACACACACACACACACACACACACACACACACATACTTTTCTTTCCCAAACTGGGGCCGCTTATCCCTTTCAAAATTCCCATGAGCAGCCTTAGTACTGATTTCAAGTTGAAGCAGACCTGAAGCACACCCAACAATATTGGATGGTGCTTGAAGACAAGATAGCATTTTCTACTGAGGTGGTATGAGATGGTATATGAGGATGGGAAGATAACTAGTTCATGTAGTAGGAACTAGAACTAAGTTTAGGATTGCTATTATGTCTTCAACAAATCAGCAAAGAAAGGTAGCCATGGAAAGGGAATAAAACAATATCATTTGCTAATAGATGCATATTAGGTCACAGGCTGGTTGAACATTTGTCAATGTATCTCACAATTATTATACTGGACCAGCTTCTTCTCCAGATACTATAGTTATAATTGTTTGTGGTGGCGCACATCAGTTACCATTACAGATAAATCTATATCCATTATATACCATTGTACTCTATATTTCTACTTCAGGGGGACGACTTGAGGCTGGTTCATATTTAAGTGGGAGTCCTAGTGGACAGCTACTTAAATATGAGCCAGTAGTGGTGTGCAGCTGCCAAAAAGGTCAACACAGTCCTAGGCTGCATTAACAGAGGGATAAAATCAAGATGCCATGAAGTGTTAGTACCATTTTATAATGCCCACACTTATAATGCCACATAAAGACCACACTTGGAATATTGCATCCAATTTTGGTTGTCACAATATAAAAAATGTTGAGATTCTGGAAAGAGTGCAGAGAAGAGCAACAAAAATGATTAGGGGACTGGAGGTTAAAACATATGAAAAACAATTGAAGGGACTGGGTAGTTTAATGAAAAGTCAGACTAGGGGTGTCATGATAGCAATGTTTCAATATTTGAGGGGCTGTCACAAAGAAGAGGGGGTCAATTCTCCAAAGCACCTGAAGCCAGGACGAGAAGCAATGGATGGAAAGTAATCAAGGAGAGAAGCAGCCTAGAACTAAGGAGAACTTTCCTGATAGTGATAACAATCAGTGAAACTGCTTATATTCAAAAGTTGTAGAAGAGATTGGACAGCCATCTGCCTGAAATGGTATATGGTTTCCTGCTTGAGCAGAGGGTTGGACTAGAGGACCTTCAAGGTCCCTTCCAACTCTGATTTTATATATGTGGGATTTCAGCTTTCAAAGTCTTTAGCAGACTTGACCTTTGCTTTAGTCAAAAATTATTGAAGTCCCACACCACTGGAAGTCCGCAGTTAGGCCAAGCTGCAGTGTTCCATGCTATATTGGAAGATGTAAAGATAAGCCCTACTCTCTGTTCAAGACAGGAGAACTTATACCATCCCAAATAAAAGATTGTTTAATCTTTTCTTGAAACTGTCCGGTGATGGAGCATCCACATCTCTGGGAGGCAAGCTGTTCCATTGAGTAATTGTTCTCACTCTCAGGAAATTCCTCCTTAATTCTTTCTTTAACAAGCTTCCACCCATTATTTTTTGTCCTGCCCTCAGGAACTTTGGAGAATAAGTCAATCATCTCTTCTTTGTGACAGCTCTCAAATACTGGAAGACAGCTATCATGTCATCCCTTCTTTGTTAAAATTAAGTTCCCTTAACCATACATCAATCTTTCATTCCCCCTATTATACTCTATAAACCAGACTAAAGTGAATGCCCCTGAATTCGGGAATAGATCTGAAATGAAAATATAAAAGAAATGTTGGAACTAGGCAATTTTGAAAAATTGGACATTTTGATTTTGATAACTATATTTGAATTTAGCTTGTGATTACTTTAGAAGCAAATCTACTAAATGTAATGGGATTTGGTTCTGAATTATTTTCATAAAATCAGATTGTATAAAAGTATTAATAAAACAAAGCAGAGCACTTATCTTCAATACCTATAAAATAGAATGACAGAGCACTGAGAGAAAATAGTATTATTCCAAATAATAAATATTAGCTAACTGTCTAAAAAAGCATATCCTATATGCTGGAATATAGAAATATAATTTATGCATTTCCTCTCCAGTGCGCCAGCCCTTCTTTTTTACTACATAAAGTATAGCTACTACAAGATAGCAATCATTCTGTGAAACAGGTGATTCACAAGCTACTGATTTCACTAGCATTCAGTGCGGATGTCAAATGCTGATGAGAAGTTCAAGTATTGGGCAGACCAGGGAATATTAAGATTAAAATTAATTTTAGCTTCAATGTGGAAAGGAGAGTGTTTGGTATTCTGAGTGGGCACATATAAGTGATTCTCTAGCTGATGAGACAGGTAGAGATCTGAACTTCAGTGTACCAAAGTGCCCTGTTGAAGCTAGCTTCCTGTAAGATAAGGCAAACAGTGCAGCTGATGTAATCATTCACCTTAAGAGGCACAGGTAAGGTTAAAAATCCAATTTACAGAGCCAGCAATTCCACTTATATTAATAGCGCTCTGGCCAGATAACAAGGATAAGTGTTTAATGATTCATTTCACCTTTAAACTGGTTGTGCCTTATTAGTATGACAAAGCCAAACACACCTTGCATCTTCAAGCAACACACGTAACCAATTCTTGGGAGTCGCTTAAAGTAATTTCTGTGAAATCACATGTGTTTAGAAATCTAGTCTTAGGTGAAACCAGATTTTCTGCTTACTGCTTCCACAAAAGTTAACAATGAAGTATCCAAAGGCAACCCTTGTTATTATTTTCCTCCATTTTTCCATTTAAGGCAACCTCCCCATTTCTTAAATTTTCCTAATCTTAAGTACAACTTCTTCTTAAAAAAAAAATAAGTAAAGCAACAGCTCCACCTAGGAGTAGAGAAACAACCTCCCTTTATCTTCCAGCTTTCCATTATATTGTAAATGAACTCTTAGGCACTCAAAATGAAACCATGGAAACAGCTGGCCTATAAATACATCCGTCTGGGAAGCTGTAGCTATTTGCTGAGAGGAACCTTAACAGGAGTTGGGTGGGCAGTGAATCCACTGAAAGGGAGCTCAAATTCCAAATTCTATTTATTACATAATAAGAATCTCTATTCTCCCCATTCCACAGTAATCATAAGACAGAGGTCTTCCAAATTTGTTATTTCTACTTTGCTTTATATTTTCATTCATTAAGTCTCAATTTCATGAAGCAGACACAAAGGAAAGGAAGAAACTAAAACAAACTCAAAATGTTGCATTTATTTAAAGCATTTACATAGTGTATTGTCTTCCACTTGTTCAGTGCCAGATGACTTAATAAAATAAAAATAATGATACAAAAATGAAGCCTCCATATTGTTGAATGAAGAGGAACAGAAAAAAATCAAACAGTGGTAGCAGGAAACACATTTCTGTCATGAGCAGTTTTATTTTTAAAGTCTATTAATTATAGTGTATTTATCAGGGAAGAAACATTAAAGATAGATTCCAATTTTTAGAATGAGATTTACCTTTTATTTTGCATAATAGACATGATGTGCCATTTTCTTTAATATTTTGAAAAATATCCAATAATGAAATTTTAGTAATACTTCAGTGAAGCTTAATTGCCCATTAGTTTTTAAGTTAGTTAAACAATTGCCTACCATTTAGACTGCCAGCATCTCTAATTTTATCTTCCAACTTCTGTGGAAGACAGAATTTGATGGAAAGAATAAATTGGGCTCTAAGGATGAAATTAGCTTCTGCTTCTCAATTCTTGATCTGCTTTTTTCTTTCAGTCAGGCCTTTTCCCAGTTCGCGAGGACAGAATGTATTCACAGAATGGAAATCCTTGAGTATTGTCGATTACTGGGGTGTCCCCAAGCATTCATCCCTTCTTTCCAGGTAATAACAAGCCAATTAAAAAGGGCCAAATATTCACAGGCCTTTATAACAAAAATATTTCTTGGAGTGAGGGCCTCTTGTTTAGTTTAGCCAACTTCCATGAACTGCAAATGGAAGGAGGCAGCTGTTTGAATTTCAAGGTTAGCAAAACTTCTGGGGAAGGGATATAGTGCAGTACAAGGCATTCTATCTTTTTATAGTAAGGAAGAAAAGAAAAAGATGCTGTAAAGGCAGAAGCACTCTTTGGTAGAAGGATTGTGAAGGAGCAAACAACAGGCTGCTTCTGGTACCAGAAGGAATTCCCAAGCTCTTGTACAGCAAGCCTCACCTCTTCTGGTGATGCTCTTGCTGTCAAAAGATACATATTTAAAAAGCACAGCTGCAGAAAGGTTGCCTATTTAAAACTATTCTGAATGCTCTAGTCTTGCATGGAGAATCTGAGGTAATTCCGCTAAAGTATCTATGCTTTATGTAGTTACCTCTGTTATTTTTTTTTCAATCCAGGTTATAATTCAGTGGTCTATCAAAATTATAATATCCCCCCTTTTTTTGCTGATAAGGATAAAAAAATGGTTAGAGGAAATGGTAAAGCAGCAAATAGAGTTAAAACCAGAGTTATTTCTATTAGTTATATTAACAGAGAAATATAGCAAAAAAACCCAATATTTAATGCTACATGTAATAACGGCAGCTAGAATTATATATGCTCAAAATTGGAAAAATGGAAATATACCCTCTGAGGAAATGGTAATAAAGAAAATATTACAATGTGCTGAGATGGATAGGTTGACAATAGAAATTAAAGACAAAGAAGAAACAGAATGTTATTTAATTTGGGATATATGGGATAAATGGCTTGAGAGTAAATGCAAAGATTAGAAAATTAACAATGAAAGACGATTAATGAAATAGAGTATAAGTATAAAGAAAGATGAAGAATATTTATTATATACAATATTAGATTGCGGTAAGATGTCACCAAAAAATGTAAAATGTAAAAAGTATTTAGAATGATAAATATATAATGTAAACAGAATAGTATATATAAATATAAAAAATTAAAATCTCGGGTGTTTTCCCACATCATATTAAATAAGTTAGTTAAAATGTTTAAAATTCTGATTAAAATCCTAGCTTAAAATCTTCTAAAAATCCTTACAGAGCACTCTGCAAGGTCCTTTAAAACCTTAGCTAAAATCCTATCAGTAACTTTAAAAGTTTTTCTTATAGCAACGTTTTGACAGGCTCACAACCCTGTCATCTTCAGGCTCTTATCTAGTTTAGAAGCTGTGGGTGTGTTGCGAGGTCGGAGTTGTCGCTTTTCTATGTTTGCTGCTGCTGACGTATGCTGGTTAGTCTGTAACTCTATGTTGTGATTGGAGGACAGCAGTTTTTCTTCCTGCTTCCTCATCCTGGCTGTTTGGCTGCGTGTTACAGGCCTAACTTTCTCAGGTTCTCTATTATTATCTGTCTGCTGTAGATGGGAAAGGATTCTGGTAGGCATCACAGCACCCTTGATTGTTAGTTGAGATCTCGGCCTGTCTTCTGGCTCGATCCTCTCTCTCTCCCTATTGCTAGCCACCCTCTGCAAAGAAGGAAGAATTCTGGCAGGCCTTACAACACCACCGGTTGCTTGTTGGAATCTCTTCTGATGTTAACACTCGAGTTTCTCTCAGTGCAGGTCCCCAAATAGGGGGGACCTGCACAGGCTGAGATCTCAACTAACAATCAAGGGTGCTGTGATGCCTACCAGAATCCTTTCCCGTCTACAGCAGACAGATAATAATAGAGAACCTGAGAAAGTTAGGCCTGTAACACGCAGCCAAACAGCCAGGATGAGGAAGCAGGAAGAAAAACTGCTGTCCTCCAATCACAACATAGAGTTACAGACTAACCAGCATACGTCAGCAGCAGCAAATATAGAAAAGCGACAGCTCCGACCTCGCAACACACCCACAGCTTCTAAACTAGATAAGAGCCTGAAGATGACAGGGTTGTGAGCCTGTCGAAACGTTGCTATAAGAAAAATTTTAGCTAAGGTTTTAAAGGACCTTGCAGAGTGCTCTGTAGGGATTTTTAGAAGATTTTAAGCTAGGATTTTAATCAGAATTTTAAACATTTTAACTAACTTATTTAATATGATGTGGGAAAACACCTGAGATTTTAAATTTTTGCATATACACACCCGCGAAAACTTAAGAAGACAAATGTAAAAAAGTGTAGACATAAGCCGGTATAGAGCTGTTGCAAAGCGGAAACTGTAATGTAAAACGAAGAAAACTGTATAATAAAAACATTTTAAAAAATTATAATCCCCAGGGCTGTTTGTAGTAAATAACAATAATTCTCCCTTCCCATCTCTCCAATAATTCAGCATGACCTATTGAGCACCACTTATAGTCTTTTGGGAATGTAGGCAATTGGCTTTCTAAGTGATACCATGCACAGCAGTTACTGGGTAATAAATGTCAAAAATACATTACTGCCAACTACATTGCCAAGAAATTCCAAGGAGTATTGACACATGTTTAACTAATTGGTTTCAAAATACTTTGGAGAGGAATCTGTAGTCTGTAATAGGAGTTTTTATACTTGGAATTAATTACTTGTATTATTTTGACTGTTGAAAATCTTTCATGCACGTGAGTTCAGTGATTTATTTATCAAGCTTATTAATGCAGATAATATTATTCACATAACATTTATTGGGTCACTACTTTCTCTTTGCCATTTGACCACAGTAGTTGACTCAGTATTTTAAGACAAGGATTCATACAAACGAGCAGACGGGCTGCAACACTGAGAGTAATTTGAGTGTGTATTTCCTCTTTTGCGCCCATACATTTTCTCTTAATTCTCTTTCATAGGTATATAAACTGATTTATGCATCTCGCCTGGTGGACTATGGTCTCGCTGCTCAGGCCTTACATTATTGTGAAGGGATTGGAATGGCACTTCTTGCCCAGAATCAGAATGCTTATCCTGTCCTCTTAGAGCAGCTTATCAAGGTGAGTGTCTGGTGAGGGACCCCAATAAGAATTGTGTTTATCTCTTAAAATTATAATTCTTCATGTACTTGTAATATGTGTTGGAATATGTGTTTTACACTGCATGGAATTTCACATACAATTCATAATGCAATTATATACATTGTGGTTGTTCGTTTATTTATCAAATTCAGACTCTGTCCATCACACTTTCCTTTTTGACTCTGGTCAGTTTACAGAGTTAGTCTTCATTTTGTGTTGTGAAAGGTAACACATGTCAACCCACAATGCAGATTTCTTTAGCTAATAAATGAAAGATTAAAAGGGAGGGACATGATGCAAAACAAACTGTGTAAGATATTAAATGTGTACTTAGCACTGTGTACAGCAGCTTCTTGGAGCTCTAATCAGGACTAGATTGTGGTATATGAGAAGAGTTATTATATTCTCCCCCCAAATAATGATTGTGATAAAAAATGAACATTTCATGATTGGTGCAGTTTAGAAACTCATGCTGGTGCCAAAGGGTAGTTCTCTCCGATGCCAAATAGAAAAGGGGGGAATTTTATCTGTAATAGTGGCATAGATAGTAAAGCAATGGTTCTCCACCTTTTCTTCCCTTTAAATACCTTTGGACCCCCAAGACTTAACTCAAGATCTAAATCATAACATTTCTTCAAGCCTTCGCAGACCCCCTGTGATGGTATTGCTCTGCGTGTCACCTCTGGCATGCGTGCCATAGGTTTGCCATCACAGCCGTACGGTATAGAATGGGTGCATCTTTTGTAAGGTTAAGGTAAAGGAGTCCTGTGGCTTTACTATGCTAGTCATAACTGACTTTAAAGGGCAGTGCTCATCTCCGTTTCTTGAAGCCATTGAGTCAGCGCTGTCCAAAGACATTTCCATGGTCATGTGGCCAGTGACATCATGGTGCAGCGCAAGTACAGGTAGTCCTTGACTTATGACCACAATTGAGCCCAGAATTTATGTTGCTAAGTGAGAAATTTGTTGAGTGAATTTTGCCCCATTTTATAACTTTTCTTGCCGCATTTGTTAAGTGAATCACTGCAGTTGTTAAATTAGTAACACCGTTAAGTGAAATTGGCTTCTCCATTGACTCTGCTTGTCATAAGGTCACAAAAGATGATTGCATGACCCCAGGACACCCCAACTGTCGTAAATATGAACCAGTTGTTAAGCATCTGAATATAAACCATGTGACCATGGGGTCAATGCTGTTGTAACTTCGAACAGTCACTAAACCAACTGTTGTAATTGGAGGACTACCTGTATATGACGAAACATGGAATGCTGTTATCTTCTTACTGAAGTGGTACCTACTTATCTACTTGCATTTACAAGCTTTCAAACTGCTAAGTGACAAGTGACGGAAGCTCACTTCATCACACTCCATCCACCGGAGTATAGATGTTCTCCAGCGTGTTTTAAGCCACTGAGTCACCTCGCCTCTTGTGTCTTTTGTGCACTGGCTATATTCTTTCTTACTATCATGCTGAATTGTCTTTTCCTGTCATCTTCCCTTTTCCTCCCATTTTTTAATTTTTAACAGAACAGGAAAATAATGTCCAAAAAGGCTTTTCTGGGATTGGTAATGCTGTGAATAGATTTGGGAAAAGTTACTCATTCCCATCTATTTCTGATCATTTTCTATCCACCCCTGTGGCCATGGTGAAGAGAGGAGAATTGGGAAAGCCATAGAAATAAGTCCCTTTTTGGAACTTTGTAGAACTTTGTTTCAGGCATGGACATTAGAGGGGAAATTAATCTTATAATAAGTTCAGACAAATGGGGAAGATGAGTGATTTGTATCACCAAACAAAACTGGATCTCTTTGGGGTTGAGTCTAACCCTGTGGAGTTAATTAACTACTGTAGATACAAACTCTGTTTTGGACATCATTATTTCCCTTCCCCAAAACCTGTCAAATATATCATGCAAATAGTAAGAATGATTTTCAGTTCCTGAAATTTCAGAAAGACTGAACTGCTTCTCCCTTTTATCTATAACAATGAGATAACTCCAGTGATATTCACATCAAAGTAGGCATCTATAAGCTCATAAAAAAGGGGTTTTTGACCATAATGCTGTCGTGGCCTTCTTCCTTGTTTTGACCCCTCCCTACTAGAAGCTGCTGCATTGTCCATTTTGATTATAGAATAAGGTGACCAGATGTCCCGCTTTTGGCGGGACAGTCCCGATTTTTAGCAATTTGTCCCGTGTCCCGCGGCGTTTTAAAAAAGTCCCGATTTTTCATTCTGCCTCCTGAGTCCCAGCTGATGGCTAGAGGGAAAAAAACTGTTTAAACTCTGGCCGCGGGGCTTCAAAGGGCCGCCCTACAGCTGTTCTGTGTTAAAAGAAAACAAATGAGTAGACCAATGGCTGCAAAAATAGAAAAAACAGCCCCTTACAGCTTCCGCATAGGTTAATTAGCACGTTGATTAGCTCGGCTTCCCCACTCTCAGCTGATTTGTTCTCAGCTGTTTTGCGCAGGGCTCTTGCTGCTTGCTAAATTGCTCGAGCAGATTTTTTTTTCTCCTTGTGCAAACCAAGCTCAAAACGAAACTGAAAGTAAGCAGGCTGTTGACTTTGCTGTTTTCTCCAACGTTGGAAAATTAGGCAGCAGATTTCTTTTCTTTTTCCTCTTGTACCTACCTTTTTTTCCAAAAAAGGTAGGTACAAACAATGGGAAATTTAGGGCAAAAGAGGAGAGTTCAAGATTTTAAAACACAAAAGAAAAAAAGCTCTATTTAACTAGGGAATTGTAATAATTGAGATACTATTAATTGTATATTGTGTTGAAAGCAGAAATGGTTAAGTTGTGGTTTGGAGGAATATATGGGGGAAATTATTTGGTTTATTATTATTGATAAATATAATTAATTGATTTGTAAGAAATTGGATTGCATGGAAATAATTTGAATATTCATGTTCATATTGATTAATATACAAAAAGATAGTTATATAACTAATTGATTTATATTAAAATGTTGAATTTGTATTAAACAACTGTATTACATAATTACATAATTAACCAATGTGAGGATGGATATAAAAATGGATGACAATGGGAAGGGGTATAATATAAAATAGAAGGGAAAAATTGAATTTGATTAAGATTAGAGATGAGGATGAAGGGTAATATTGTTTTTTAAAAAAATAGATGAGGAATAAATATGGCAAAAAGGAAATATAGAAATTGTAAATTTAATTGAAATGACTAAACATTGTTTAAATTTATGAATCAGCCAAATATTCTTTTCAAAGAAAATACATTGTATGTTTGTATGTGTGTTTCTAATTATTGCTATTTATTCATATTTGTTCTCTTTTATTCTTTAAAGTTTAACAATTCATTCTTTATCTTAATATCTTTATATTTGTTTGGGGTTGGCTTTCTTCCCTTTCATCTTTTTTATTGTACAGCAATCTTTCTCCTCAAACCTACCACCTCTCTCTTTTCTTTCTTTCTTACTTTCTCTTCCCCCCACCCTCTTCTTCTCCTCCCTACTTCCTCTTCCTTTCTCCTTCTCCTCCTCTCTTCCTCCCTCTCTTACCCTCACTCCTACTCTAATTTCCCTTCCCTTCCTTCATCTCTCTCTATTGCTTTATCCTTTTATGCATATGGATTACATAGAGGGCTGAAAAAGTTATTTTTGATTGGTCCTCGCACTTTTGACCAGTCCTCAAACTTACGACTGTCCTCACATTTTACATTTTTGCCCTATCTTGTCATCATGGTGAAGAGAAGCAGTTGTGAAATGAGTGACATGATTGTTACGAATGCTGCACGGGCATAAATGTGAGGATGGTCATAAGTGTGAGGACCAGTCAAAAGTGCGAGGACCTGTCAGAAATGACTTTTTTCAGCCCTCTGACTAGTCCTTATACACATAGCCACACCCACCCGGTCACATGACCAGCTAGCCATGCCCACCCAGTCACATGACCTCCAAGCCACACCCACAAAATAAGCCACGCCCACAATGGTGTCCCTCTTTACCAATGTTAAAATCTGGTCACCTTATTATAGAAGCAAAGAAAGCAACTTGATTTCAATCTCTGCCTGAATGAACACCTGATTTTTGTCCACAATTCTTAAGCAAGAAAATTGCATTTGATTACAGTTTATTCTTTGAAACCTCTTTAGTACAAACGTAATATGCTCAAACAACTCCCTGCTGTATTTTGAATTGATTCACAGAGTCTTCAAGGGCAAATAATTTCAATAATCTGTCCTAGAGGTTACCATGACATATGTCAAAATAGCCAAATAATTACTGTTCAAAGTAAGCTGCTTCTCCAGTGAAATCATGAATGGGGGCTTATTCACTTGAATAGCAGTAGCTAAGATTATGTCTGTCCAGGGCAAAGCCTCTGCCTTTCCCCTAACATTGATTCAGTTATATACCAACTCAAAAGAAATGACTCCTCTTAATATTAAAACATCACAAATTACAAAAAAAGTACTTTGCATATTTCAAATACAGCAGTTATGAGTCAGCCTAATTTGTCTAATGTTTCATCTGATGAAATTTATATTTTACTTCATTTGTGTTTCCTTCACATAAACACATTAATATGAAGGGCTGAAGGCCCTTCAATCTGAGAAGCATCTTTGACCTGTATCAGGAAATATATCTCTCAAGAGGAGCAGCTGACATGAATAACCTGCTCATAGGAATCAGATTTGGAGATGGTGGTTGCAAGTGTGATGTGTATTCTGGCAAAGAGTAACATAGATATAGGGATAAGGTGCCATTTGTTGACTGCTTCTGCATAATAAATGTAATCTAAAAGGTAAAAGCAACTTTGGATTCAAGCTTCCTCTCTCTGTTTTTACCTTTATAGGAGATGTGTGTGTGTGGGTGTGTGTGGGTGTGAGAACAAAATGAACAGGTCGCATTTGCAAGAGTAACCGAGTAAAATGTGGTACCTGGGGCCAACATCAGAGAGGGGCTTCTTTTTGATGGGAAGGTGGGTTGGAGATGTTTGTAAAGCACAGCTAAGTATTCTATGTCAATCCCAACAATA
Source organism: Arizona elegans (assembly GCA_022577455.1). Lineage (NCBI taxonomy): Eukaryota > Metazoa > Chordata > Lepidosauria > Squamata > Colubridae > Arizona > Arizona elegans. The sequence goes on along the minus strand of JAKOOJ010000002.1, from coordinate 101,295,510 downwards.
TACATGTTCTCCAGATGTACCCTGCCAATTGTGGTGAAAGTTACGTTGCTACCAAAACCAGAGCTAAGTGACCTCCAAATGTTTGGCTTAAGAGTGTGTTCAGGAGGACTGTGGGTGCTTTTCTGTTGCATTGTTTCCTATAGCTACCTTAGAGAACAAGTTGCAAGTTTCTTCAGTGTGAGAGCATGGAGCACCTGGCTACTTCAGAGATCTGTATTGCTGTATTCCTACAACAGTAGAAAGCTAGCTGGCCTTCACAATAGTTCTCTCTCTTTATGAGGAAACCTTTCAAAGAATACGTTATTGGCCCTATTTGTTTGGGATATGTCTATGGCTGGCACAACAGCTATTGATGACTGTTCGTTGTTTGTTTTTGAGAGAAACTGGAGAGAAAGCCTACAATTTTTAGCCCGCCTGAATTGCCTTCTGAAGCAAGGGCCTCACCCTGCCTTTTGAGAGAACTAGTGCTGCCATACAACAAATCATTTTGTAAGAACCGAGCGAGGACTTTGGTGCTAATGAACCCATTGGAGCACTCAAACAAATGGTCCAACCTAATTAATCTCATAAACAAAAACCGTGTTAATAGCCATTTTCATAAGAGTAAATGTCATGCTACATTACTACAATTAATATTAAATTCAGGAGTACAAATGCAGCTGTCTGATTTTCCTAATGTTAGTATGACACATTTTCTTCCTTTGAATTGTTCAAGGTATAAATGTTGTGCTTGAATGTTGTGCTGAACTCTGCTTCTTGTTCAGGAAAGGTCTTTATTCTGCAAATGAGGGACAATGTTTTTGTTCCTTTTTCAAAGAGATTATAAGATTAAAAACATTCTCAGAAAGAGAGGTTGCAGGAGGTGACTGAGAGGGTGTTTCATTTTTCATTTGTTTACTCTAAAAATGCCCAGTGTATTTGTTTGTGGCATGCACCCCAGGCTTTTATCCTCCATATAGCTGGTTGTTTACCATTTCAGAATTAGAACTATATTTTACTTGAAGGAAGGAAGGAAGGAAGGAAGGAAGGAAGGAAGGAAGGAAGGAAGGAAGGAAGGAAGGAAGTTGTAAACTCCTACAGGCACTGTGATCCAACAGAGCAAGGGAAAAACGTTATTTACCATTTCCAGCAGATAAGGAACTAAGGGGAACTCTTCTTCCCTCCTTGTAGACTTCCTAAACCAGGGTGCTGTTATGACAAAAACTTCAGACACCAGCATGAAAAATCCAGATGTTAGGGGGGAAAATCCATCCAGCAACATAATATCTCAGCATTATTTTAAAAGGAGATAGCAACACTCTCATTTTCCTCTGGTGTGATATAAATTGAAAAACAGGGCAAAAGAGAAAGATGCTTTTAGGAGCAGTAAAGGAGATGGTGGGAGATTTATCTTCAATATGCAATCTTATTAAGCTGAGAATCCAGGAAGCTGTTTTCAGGCAATTTAAATTAATTTGTGCAAAAGATACATTTTAAGGCATACTGTGACAAAGCAACATGGCTGAGCGCTCTTTGGAAATGTGAATGATGCCAGTATATTAAGAGCTGTTTCCCTCACTAATTAAAACATACGACTCCTTGCAAAGCAGAAAGCAGAAGGAGAAAACAGCATTCGTTCTTATTAGCAAAGCTTGATATTAATTTTAGATTATACTAAAAGCAAAATGAGCTGGCACATTCTTTTTTAGACAAGGTTTAAGGGCAAATAGGGCAACTTGTAGTAGGAGTAATAATTCTAGGAGTATCAGTTATTTATAAAAATAACAAAGATTGGATAAGAATAAATAAATATATTTGTAATCCCTGAATCCCTTTTGTATGTCTGGAAACTAAGGCACAGGTTCTTGCAATATTAATGCAAAGCAGATGAAAACAGAAGTTTAAGCCCTAAATTTATCTATCAATAAAGGCTTCAATGATTCCACCCACCCACACAGCCCTGCCTGCCTGTATAATGTGGTATTATTCACTTTTCAGATTCTTAAAATGTAGTTCCTGGCTTGAGGTCATATTCTAGTTCTGTTAGAAAATAACCCAGGTTGCAGCCGAGCTGATTTTAATATTTAATATTTATAGCTGCAACCTGGGTTATTTTCTAACAGACCCTCATGATTGCTTATGAAAGATGAGTTACCATCTTTGGAAAATATTTAAATTTAGTCCTCCAAAAAACAGAACTTAAAATAAACACACCCAAACAAACTCAATCACATACAAAGAGATGGTCTTATAAAGGATCAATAAAAGCTGGACTTTTCTAGTCACTTTCTGTTCCCCTCCCTTTATTTGCTCATCAGTCTTAAAAGTTTTTAATAGAATACAACCCTTGGTTTTATAGTATCAGAAAAATAGTTCTACTGAAGGCAATGCAATGTCTATAGAATGAAAGATTGTTGCTAGATTCTCCTCTGCCCACAATTTATTTGCTTCATTTAAAAAAAAAACTTTGTCATGCAACTTAAAAAGTCTCTAATAGCTTGGTTACTAATTCTTCTCTTTCCAATGGAACAGCTGGCAGACCGATTAAAGTTCTCTGACCCACGGCTCCTGGAGAAGGCAGAGTATGAGATGGATTTAGAACCAGATTGGCTCATTGAACTCAGAGCCCGTTGTCAACAGTGGGAGGTAAGAATTATGGGATGGTGTGCCCTTGCAAATAGATTGATATGTGATTTTGTGACTCTGGCACGCAAATTGAATTGAATCTGAAATCAACATGTTACTAGAATTGATTATTTTTTGTTATGCCAATTTTATTATTTTTATAGAGACAGTGAACACATCTAACACTCTTTCCTCCTCCTATTTTCCCCACAAAAACATCCCTGGGTGGTGGGTTAGGCTGAGCGAGAGTGACTGGCCCAAAGTCACCCAGCTGGCTTTCATGATTGCAGTTTCTGGGTTTCTAGCCTGGTGCCTTAACAACTAGACCACTTGATGATCAGTGAAAAGTATTCTTATTTTCCCAAACACAGGGATGAAAGTCAAGATCTGGGTCTGCCAAGTATCTGGCTTGATGCAGCCACTGTCTTTTCTTTATAGGTTTTCCGTTTTTTATTTAATTGTCATTCATTGAATGTATTAGTTTTAAACTGAGCTGGACTTCAGTATTCTGGGCCAGGCAGACTTGGAATTTAGGATGTTTTTTTTAATTGAATCTACATACCAGAATATCTAGTTGACTGATTAAAAAAAAAAGTCAAGTGGAACCAGACTTAATTCATACTTTGATGGGAGCCAGCCAGAAAGTCTCAGGGCTGTAGGTTAGAGATGATAGTCAAAGTGGCAAACTGCTTTTATATTGTTGCCAAAAAAGCCTCATGGGTGGGTCCATTTAGTCACCAGGAATCAGTTCAATTCAAAGGATTGACTCCTTTTCAATCTTTATAAGGACTGAAGCTGAGGAGGTGGGAACTTACTGATGCTTAGGTCAGTCAGAATTGTTATGTCAACATTTAATATGCGTCCTTCATTCTCAAGGCTAGGAAGAGGATGACAAAATTTCCACTGACTTAAACAGGCAGGAGGAAAAGATGTAAAATTTAAATCCTGGAATAGATACACACTAGATATATAGAAACACACATAAGCAAACCAAGCCTGATTAATTTCTGTGTTCTAAGTTGACTACAATAAAGTAATTTATCTAGCTACCTGTCTATGAAACTTCTTCTGTGTATAACTTCCTGCTCCTGAATACAGGATTACATTTCTGGTGAACTAAGATTTATTGCCCTGCCTAGTGTGAAATCTAACCCTAACCCTAACCCTAATTATTTTGATAGTGGTTCAGATTGTCATAGACACATATTATATTTTATTTTCACTACAATGGAGCTCTATAGTGAAATGTAATCCTATGCAGTGAATAGGGGAAGGAGGAGTCAATTTTTTTATATTTGTGGTAAGGAAGAACCTCTCCCAAGAAAAACAGAGGCAGAGTTAGTTGGAGAGAGAAGCAATTCATATATTTATTTAAAAATAAATCAACTAAAGAATTGTTTAACTAAAAGTCTCTGGCTTTTATAATATGAAAAGAAAAATAGGAGTTGGAACTCTTAGCCATTCTGCAGTGATATAGGCTTCTCAGCATAAGTAGCTCTTCAGTCATGTGAAGTCATGTAATTTGCAGGTGGATTTGATTTTAATAGCCCTGTTTGGAAACAGGTTCCAGAATGGCCATCAACCAGAATGCAAGAGAAGGGTAAAATTAGATGTGCACTACCATTTATGCTATGGAAGCGCAGATCGTGCAGATTTTTAAATGCCTGAGCTTTTCTGCTGCTGCTAGTAAGGTGGTTAGTTTCTCTTGAGAAAATTTGATGAGCTTTGGGTGCCCAAGAGATCCACAAGACAGCTGGGGTTTGCCAGGGGTATAGGCATAACTTTCTGGATCTAAAGACAAATCTCTCATTAGTGGTGCAAAAATCCAGAGAAGTGCTAAAGTTTCTGTATCTCTTTTTTTGGTCATGTCTATCCATTATTTAGATGTGCCTGTTTTCTCTCACATTGTTTCACCACAGTCAGGAAGAAAGGGAAGGGCGAGAAAAGAAAGGGAGCAGCTAACACTGATTGATGAAGAAGCAAATATAGCTTCCAAGGCTCAGGAGTGGCCATGGAGGAGAAGGTGGCAGGAATAGCAGTAACACTAACACTTCCCCTCCCTCTCTAAATTTCATTTAAATGTAAAGAAAAGCTTCCTAGTGGTAAAATACATAGAAGGATCTCCATATAAAGATAAAGATTCTCTGTTTCTGGCAGATTTCAAGATCTCTCATGGGGAGGTTGACTGACTTTCCTGCACATTGCAGAAAACTGGACTGATCAATTTCAGCCTGACATTTCTATTACTCCTTTGTGCTGCTCTTCTGGCATATTTCCAGGTAGAGTCTTTGTTTGGGCTACATGTTTGGGCTGTAAAAATCTAAATTGCACATAGCAGCAAAGTGATATCAAAAACTCAAATTCATTGTTGTCCTCTAGTGGGTTGTCTGGGTTTTTGCAGCCTAATCATGAGAGCCCTATATTCCACAATCAGGTTTTTTAAAGGGGCAGAACAAGGAATGGGGTAGCAAGGTGCAGTTGGACAGGCCTCCCATGCTTGAGGACACAAGACAAGGTACCACTTTGTATTCCTGGTATTTACACCACTCTTTGATACTGGCAAACCTAGAATATTTAGATTTAAGATGGCTGCATAAGAAAATGGATACGTTTGAAGAATGCAGAAATGAAACTACCTGCCTCAGACTGGTTAGTTCTAGGCATTGTGAACTTTATTATTTGCTTATTTATTTGCTCAATTTATATAGCCACCCATCTTACATTCCACATGTGACTTTGGGTAGCTTACACACTTTCCAAGGCTGTACTGGAACTGTTTTAATTTTAATAAGGGGAATGCAAATTGAAGAAGCTTGGAGCTATTCAAGAGCAAGATTATTAAAGAGGCTGGTAGAAGTTTGCTAAAAAGCATAGCCATCCAAACAAATCTACAAAGCAAAATTTTTTGCTTGGCTAGGTCTTTCAGCAATCTTTTCTGGTCTCAAGACCACTGGGGCCAAACTATTCATATCTTATTTTTAATAAAAGGGATTGAAAAGGGAATTCTGGAAAGATTTAAAACTGGTTTTGGAGGGTTTGTCCCTTAAGCTCTTTCTTCTCAAACTTTCATAATCAATCCTGGAGTAAATCACTTTTATAGTGTATATAAACATATACATATAAGGCTTGATGCATCCCTAAAAGTTGCCCATTCTTGTTATAGGGGATGTTGCCCACTCTTTGCCCCATCCTGTTACAGAAGGAAAGTAAACAAAAAGTCTGGTTTGACAAACTTTATTCCACAGTCACAAGAACCTACAGTAATTTAACAGAAGGGCTTTAGAAGTACTTGTTGTGGGAAGGGACACGCACAGGGGTCATTTAGAATGTCATGCTAAAATTGCTGAATGTTACAAATATAGATAAAGAGATCACAGCTGCATTCTAAAGTGAGAATACATGCAAAATATAATGAGGAATTTTTTTTTTGAGAACCAGTTGCAAGCTTGATGATTCTGCCAAATCATGAGAAGTGCCTTGGAGACCAACAGCTGTGCAGTGTGTTTAAAACTGATATACAAACTAAAGAAAATGGGTTTTCAGAAGTTGTCTAAAAAGCTTCCAGAGTGCATTGTCTCCAACTGACTACAACATCTTTGGCAGCAAGAAATTAGGCTTCCTAGGAGTATTTTATAGTTAGTAACCAGCACAGAGGCAAATAATGTAAATGGACAGAGAAGCATCTGTTGAAATAGATATAGTATGTTTATGAGGAAAAACAACATATAGTTTTGCAAGGAAAAAGAAACCATGAAGATTCTTTCAATAAACTAGAGCTTAAAGAAAGAGTTCTTGCCTAGGCAGTTCATCTGGCCAGAATGATACCAGAGTTATTGCCAAACTAAAAGCAGAACTGGAAAAGGGGGTTAAATGTGGAGTAACTAAATGATTGTAGCAAACTAATGCATGCCAAGACGACTGGCAGAGCTTGTATGTATTTAGAGCTTTAAAAAAGTGTACAAAGTCATGAACAGAGAGAAACAGCAATCTTCCATGATTTGCAAAAGCCAGCCAGTAAATTAGGCTCATCTTAGGTTGAATTATATCATTTGGTAGAATTTTCTTTAAAAGACAAACTGGAATTTTTAGGTCTCTTGGGTTGTTACAATGGAAAACATCTACAGCACTTGGAAGATATTTTGATTTTCAGGAATAGCAACTTAGTCTAAAAGTATAAGTCAATGGACTTGACTGAGATTGCCCAAACTTTTAGGTTCTGTAAAAGCTGTAATTTTCAAATAGAACAAACATAATGTAAATACCTCTGATGCTTGGAAGAGTTTACATATCTGGGACACTGCAGAAATGAATATGAAATAAGCCCACATCCAAATATAGTTGAAGCTTTACTATCTTTAATATAAATATCTTTATATTTTCTTTGCATTTAATGTTTTAACCTATATTAGCCACTGTGAGTTGCTTGGCAAGCTGGCAGTCATATACCTAGAATGAATAAGTAACTAAATAAACAAAGAGATACGGTAAATATATTATTCTGACTTGTTGAAATTGAGGATTTTATAGTAGGGGTTTTTGTTTTGTACTTACTTACCTGGTGCCCCAGAGTTTATACCATTATCAGGATTTGGATTTTATGTGTGTTTTCTCTTTATCTAATTTAAGGATCAAAGAGGGTTTCCTAACACCACATCCACCCAGCCAGAGGTTTTCAGAGGCAATGGATCAATATCAGGTAAAAGAACAAAAGAACAAATTGTGGCAGGTATACCCAGAAGGTGTATTCTAAAATGCATCAGATTAAACAAAACTAAACTCTTTCAAGTTTGATTTGAAACATTTGAGAACTGAGTTGGTTTCAAGTATACATGCCACTTGGAAAAGGGGATTTATATTGAAAGTCTGCAGCTATAATTGCATATGTATTTGTCTAGGAATGTATCTTATTGAATCCGTAAGCCATAATGCTACCATTGAGAGATGGAAGGAAACATAGTGAAATTCACAAGACTACGCTTCTCCTAACTCTAGTCATACTGTGACCCTTCTAAAGCCTTCTAAAAACAATAGCTTTTGGCCATGGCTTTTTTGGGGGGCAGTGGAGATGAGGAGAATGGCAATATAAAGAAGGTTGCTTCTGAAAAGAATGAATTTGCTTTTTGGAATCTAATTCTGTTCTCCCACTCTTTTCTACATTTCACAAATCTTTCAGTGAGCTATTTGCTTTTTTAAATATATCCATCAGTTTTGCATAGAGGCACTGTACCTGAGAATTATTGGTGGAAGAGATAATCCTATTTGCAGTCTGATCTTAGACATGCTTTCTAGAAATTTAAACCTTTCAATGGTTATGGTTACAAATTATAGTTACAAGGCCAATCTTCTTTTAAATTAACCCATTTAAGAGTGCAATTTTTTTTTACCTTAATAAGATAATTAATTCCTGGCCTCTTTTTTCTTATCTATCAGTTGGGAATGATACTAATATTCAAACTTGGATTATCAGGTTTGGCTCCTCATTTTCAGTTTGCACAAGCTGAGGTATGCTGGGAGAATCTAGAGCATCATCCTTGTAGTCATCCATCACCTGTTAATTCAAGTAGGCACCAACCAGATGTGGATCAACAGCTGCATATCTATTCTGGACATGGACACCCTTCAAAGAGGACAGTTGCCAGTTTAGAGGCTTGTTCAGCAGAAAATGATCAAAATTCCACTTTGTCTTCAGGAGGTCTTTCAAATGATCCTTTCTCACATCTGAAACAGCCATCAGGTAAAGATGGGTGCTTCTGCAGCAGTTATCCATGATGTTCTGTTAGTTGACTTTAATTGTAAGGAACTATAGGGCCACACTTACTGTTTGTTCCTATTGCACCTTATTCTCCTCTAGTGGAGTGCAAGGACGTTAGGGGTAGAGAGTGAAGTGCAAGTAGAAAAATAGGGACCACTTTGGTGGGAAGGTAATAGCGCTCCATGTGTGCCTTCGATGTTTAGTCATGCCGGCCACATGACCACGGAGGTGTCTTTGGACAGTGCTGGCTCTTTGGCTTAGAAACAGAGATGAGCACCGGCCCTACAGCTGGAAACAACTAGCACACATGTGCGGGGGACCCTTTACCTTTTTTTATATACTACTTAAGGAAAGCACAAAAGAAGAGGAATAATTGTTCATTCAATAATAGAACACAAGACAACCGAAGAATTTTAAGTAGCATTTCAGTTTTAAGTACATTTGGTAAACCACCATATTCTCCCTCTGCTGATTGTAATAATCTAGAAATAATTAAATTAGACAAGTGAAATTCTACATTTAAAACTCAATTCAGATAACTAATTTCAAGCTTGTCTCTTTTCACAAATATTGTTGATAATGCCAAGCTGTATTTATGCATTAAACAATTTCTTTTAAGCCTTGAATGGCAGAAGGCAGGAAGACAATCCTTATCTTGATGTTAAACCCCAAAGGCTCTTTGAAAGACAGGAGCATTTGCTAATCCTTTGGATTTCAGGGTAGCTAGGAAAGACATGGATTGTTTGAGAGAGAAGGATGATATATTTTTATGGGTAATATTGAAGACTGTGTAATGGGAGAAAATAGTATGATGAAAACCCTTCCCAAAGACAGGAAAATAAGAAATATCTAAGCAGGGAGATGCAGGCCAGAGATCCACATGCCCGTATCACTCCATTCCACTTTAGTTAGTCTTTTTCTACTCAACTCTTTTACAGCAAATCATTGAAATCCTGGGGCTGTTCCATAGACTTGTAAAACTTATTGGTGTTTTTATTCCCTGAACTTATACTGCATAATGTCGGATTTTTGGATCCAAGCAGACAGACATCTAGCCCACAACACGCCTGACATTGCTATGGTGGAAAAGAAAAAAGTCTGGTTTATTGATATTGCAATACTAGGTAATACATAAATTGAAGAGAAACAGCTAGAAAAAATAACAAAATAGTGTGATTTGCAAATTGAATTTGAGCAATTATGGAGGAGGAAATCAATAGTTGTACCAATAGTAATAAGAGTCCTTGGAGCAATACCCAAAGGGCTGCCTAGATACGTAGGAATTTTCAACTTATTGGATCTGAATAACCTGATTTTGCAAAAAAGCCCACCTTACTTGGAACTGCCTACTCAGATGCTACCTTAACAATTCTTGGTTAGTACTAAAACTGTTAAATTTTTACCAGTCCCAGACTGTAAATCTGCGATTTTAAAATTAACCATAACAACAACAATAACAACAATACCCTACTGTTATAAAAATGATCTTATTTTAGCTCCTCTATCTTCTACTCAGCACTATCATGCTTGTTTAGTAACCATTTCATTATTTCCAAAGATGGTACTGCAATAAATCTGCCAATTTCCAAACTATTCCTGTATGTTCTTGCTTGGATCTAAATGGCACTCTGGGTGAAGGTAGATATACAGTAATCTCTGAGCTGATGATGGCTCTTTCTGTGTCTTTTGCTCCTAAGAGCTATGGAGATCCTCCAATTTATTTATTTATTTATAATTACCACTGGGCATACATGCTGGTAATTCCTCTGGGCCATTAGTCCCAGTCCATGTACACCTTATTTTCTCCACAGCACCATTTGTCTTGCTCTTCAGTTGACATTTGTGATTGCTTCTAGGAGAAAGAAATTATGTAGGGAAATCAGGTCACAGATTGGATTCAGGAAATGTCTAACAAAAGAGCTGCTAAGGAACAATGAGACCTTTTTTTTGTTTGCCTGCTTTCTAAAAGCACATTAAACTGAAGGCTAAAATAGATGTGACATTAATCACACCGGTTTGAGGTTTTTGTTGCTTTGTAAATGAAGAGCCAGGTCCTGCTGTGAAATATATGCATTTTCTTTTTACTCGCCCAGGCCCCAAATCCTATTTTTCTTTTATAGGATGTCTCCAAACAGAGACTGATAAAAATATGAGAGTTCAGAGAGCAGAGTTTTATTAAGAAAAGGACAGAAGGAAGAGACAAGTATCTCCTCCTTTCTGCTCCTGGATTAGTAGCCCAGGTATTAAAAACAAACACAGATATACTGTAACAGGTTGGGAAAAAAAGCCTTGACTTTTTTTGGCCAGGAGAGGGCGTGCTCTCTCCTCCTCTTTTCTAAGTTCTTCAGCACTCCTGCTTCATGGGATGTCAGTGCTGCTTTTTATCTGAGAGAGAAAAAAACAAAAAACAAGGAAAGTCAAATGGAAGGGTGGACCGTACTGCATGAGAGAGTGTGTGTTTGTGTCTGTGTATTTGAAATTTGTGTCATAAGCTTCTGTAAACAGTGATACCATTACAACGCTAGACCAAATGTTAAATTCCTCATAGGTCTATCAGAAAGTTTATTTTACCTGCTCAGCCATTGTAACAAAACCCTACCTAACACAGTGATACATGAGGAAAAATTAACATTGTTTAACATTCTTTGTAAAATAATGAAGGAGCTGTAATCATCATAGCAGAAAGCGTGTTATTTTTCCTCCCAAATAAAATTGGAATGAAAAAGGTTTGTATGTGAAAATCAGTGGTGGGTTGCCCCCGGTTCACACCAGTTCTATAGAACCGGTAGTAAAACTGGCAGGAGGCTCTGCCCACCAACCCCAACGTCATCAAAACGCTTGTGTACGGCCCTGCTGCGAACTGATAATAAAGGTAAGTAGAACCCACCCCTGGTGAAAATGTTTCTTACCTGTTTTTGTCTGCCTACTTCCATATATAGCAATGTATCTTTATCAGAAGCCAGAGGTTTTAGTTGCCCAGAGCTGCTTCTAGGGTATGAGGGTGTTCTTTGGATATTATTCCACTATTTACGGGAGCTTAATTTCGAATAGTGCTCTGAAATTTTGTTTGGCCTGCAGGGGAGACTGTGGAATCTTGTGGGCTGGACCATTTTCCTGGTGATCCAAAGAAACACATTCCAGAACACCAGGTGAGAGAGGGAGAAGAAGATCTATGATGGTGGCAGGATCCAGGAGTCAGATCTAAGACTTCCCTCCCTTCTTTTTGGCAAACATAGCAATCCTAGATTAATTATTGTTTCAAAGCCATCCAGGTGGGCAATTTTAATAAGCCTTTAATAAGTCTTATGACATATTTATTATTATTCATTTGATTTTAATTCCCCCTCATAACTTTTATAAATAGCCAACTCAAAGTAACAAGCATATCTAATACTCCTTTCTCCTCCTATTTTCCTGACAACAACTACCCTGGTGAGTGGGTTGAACTAAGAGAGAGTGACTGGCCCAAAATCATCCAGCTGCTTTTCATGCCTAAGGCAGGACAAGAACTCACAGTCTCCCAGTTTCTAGACCAGTGCTTTAACCACCACACCAAACTAGCTCTTATATATATGCCACCTGTCTTGCTGATTCTGCTTTTTAAAATTAGGGAACACTGAATTGAGATATTCCAATTTCTTGTATCCCACTAGTGACTCATGCATTATAACAAGCAGCAGTTCTCTGATGAAATTGGATGTGTGAAATTTGAATATTAAGACTAAATTCTAGTTGGCCTTGAGAAAGTTTCTAGTTGGCCTTGAGAAAGTCACTTATCTTCCACTTTCCATCTTTAAAAGTATTGATTTGTTGTAGGACTGGAAACAATGATTTGTCTTACAAATAGGATGATAAACCAATTATGGGTTTAGGCTATAAACAAAACTATTATTTAGTTGTTTCTATGGACCTGCTCTATTCAGGTTACCTTGTGCTGATGTTTTCTCTTTGATGCCAGGCCATTTTCAATGCACGAACCCGGACTGTCTCTGAGAGTTCCACAATAACCCTTTCCGAAGATCCACCTCAGTCCTCAGAAGCCTCCCAGGATGAAACCTCATCGGAGAAGAAATTAATGGAGAATACAGAGCAAGAGGTAGTGAAGGTGAGGCAATCTTGTTGAAATTTCGGCTGTTATTATCTTAAAATTATGCAGCTGTGAATGCTAGGATTATATTCTGTTCTACCTTGAAGATGGTGGGATCATTGTAGGCAATTGACCCATGCTGAAATTCATACAACACATAACTGCATTGTGGCAGCCAATTCATATTAACTAAGAAATAAGCTGTATTATATATTTCATTTATTACGTTCGTATTATGCAGGCTTCAGTTCTGAGAAAATCAATTTAGATCTAGCAAAAGAGGCCATCATTGATTTACTTATTTACTATTTGTATCTATTTGCTTTAACCTGTATGTGTATTTATACATTTTTTAAAAAATAATTTTTTTCAAAAGGTCAATAGCAAGCAATGGAGTCATTTGGATTTCTGAAAGGAGGTTGATAAACAGGGTAAATGCAATTGACAAAGTCTCCTCCTTTTCCATGGTCCTTATATGAGGGAGGAAGCCTAATTGTCACTGTTCAACATGCAGAAACTGAATGGATTTGATCTACTTGAAATACATGTTCATGAATGGTTTTAAAAGCCAAAATCAGCATATTAAATTGTACCTGACACCTGCTGGTGACCAATGTAGTGCCCTAAACCCCAGTGTTAAGTCTGAATAATGACTCCCATTCTGTAATAGATAAGTTAGAGCAGCTGTAGTCTTTGAGTAGTCTTGAAGTCTAGACTGCTTTGCAAAAATCTAACTGGAACATGACAAGGGCATGAGTCAGGGTCTCAAGGCCTCCTCCAGGAAGAGCTTCAAATGATGCACCAGTCAGTGCTGAGCAAAGGCCCTTAATTATAATCTCCCATTATCTATCCAACAATAGCCATGAGTCTTAAGTGATTCACAAATCACAGACCTGTTATTTCAAAGGGAGGACTATCTCTTCTAGAATTATCACTGGTTCTGAGCGAGGCATCATATGGCAGTCCATGGACCCCTGGGGGACACTGATGTCATTCCAGGGGATCCGCAAAGAAGAAATGTTATAATTAAATCTTGAGTTCAGTCTTGGTGGTCTGTGGCCATGGTCTGTGGTCTCCAGTATTTGAGAGGTTGCCACAGAGAGAAGGGAGTGAACTTATTTTTCAAAGCACCAGAGGGCAGGACAAGAAACAATGGATGGAAACTAACCAAGGAGAGAAGCAACCTGGAATTAAGGAGAAACGTCCTAATTAATCAGTGGAACAGCTTGCCTTCGGAAGTTGTGGGTGCTTCATCATTGGAGGTTTATAAAAAGAGATTGGACAGCTACTTGTCTGAAATGGTATAGGGCAGTGATGGCGAACCTTTTAGGGACCAAGTGCCCAAACTGCAAACCAAAACCCACTTATTTATCGCAAAGTGCCAATACGGCAAATTAACCTAATAATAAGGTTTTACTACCAGTGTGGGATTCAAATAATTTAACAACAGGTTCTTCCTAATGACCTGGTAGGCGTGGCTGGGAGTGGTCATGTGACTGAGTGGGCATGGCCAATCCTACATCACTCATGTGGATGGTGCCTGTATGAGACAGGCAGGGTTGGGGAAGGAATCCAGGGGTCTCTGGTGGGTGTGGTGGGAGAGGGGAGTGGGAGGAAAGAAAGATCCAATCTGTTTGTGTGTGTGTGAGAGAGATAGAGAGCACACTGCCGCCAGCCCTGATATAACTCTCTGAGATTGTATCGGATCTTTCTCTCTCTCTCTCCCTCTCCCTCTCCCCCCCTCTCTCTTTCTCTTTCTCTCTCTCTAACACACACACACACACACAAACACACACACACACACACACAGAGGTTATATTGGATCTCTCTCCCTCCCTCCCTGCTTTTGGCAGGCTTAGAAAGTCGGCCAGGCCCAGCATGCTGCGGATGGCCCTCGCTCACCCCTTTGCCTGGTTTCCCTCCTCCGCGGTTTCCTCAGTGCTCGCTCTCCTTCCCCAGTCTATCTTGATGCAGGTGGCAATGCAGCTCACATTGCCCTTTGCAAGCCTGCTGTCGGTGAAGCTGGGTGCTGGTGAGGACTACCTTTTTGCCTAGCTTTATCCGGCTGTTGGGGGGGAAATGGACGAGGGCCTGGGGAGGAAGCCTGTGTCAAGCTAGACTGGGAAAGCTGGCTGTGAGAAGAAGAAAAACCAGGTGAGCTGGACCGAGATGCTTCCCGAATCCCCGAGTTCCAGAAGCAGCAACCTTGCACTCTCCCTTCTCTGCTAGCCCCCTTCTTCGCACGGGGTCACACAGCAGTGGGAACGGAGAAGGAGAAGGGGACAGTGATGGCCGCTAGTATTGAAGGGAGAGTTCCACACAGAAATGGCAGCATTCAGGAACACCGTCCCCTCCTCCCTCTCCATTCCCGCTGCTGGGTGATCCCATGCGAAGAAGGGGGCTAGTAGAGAGGGGAGAATGTGAGGTTGCTGCTTTTGGGACCAGGGGACTCAGGAAGCATCTGGGTCTAGCTCACCCGGCTTCCTCTCGCAGCCAGCTTTCCCAGTCTAGCTTGATGCAGGCTTCCTCCCCAGGTCTCCATCTGTTTTCCCCCCGACAGCCGGACAAAGCTAGGCAAAAAGCCAGTCCTCACCAGCAACCAGCTTCACTGACAGCGGGCTTGGAAAGAGCAATGTGAGCTGCATTGCCACCTGCATCAAGCTAGACTGGGAAAGAGCGTGAGTAAGCCAGTGGTGCTTTCTTCCAGCCTTTGCCCACAGCCCCACACCAGGAGGCTGAAGTTGGGATTTCTGCTCCCCTCCGACCCTCACGTACCTTGGCAACGGGACTGTTTCTCTCTGCCACCTTTTCCTGTTTTGTCTGCCAGATCGGTGCAAGGAACGAACCTAGCTATGCTGCCCATTGCAACTAGGAATCTCAAAGCTGAGAATGAACGTTTGTCTTGTAGCCAGCAGCAAGGGTGCTAGATCGGCCCTTGCAAACTCCGTCTCTTGAGGAGCCCGGCCGAACTTTTGCATGCCACTCGCTAAGGCAGAGGGTGGGGTAGAGCTAATAGGTGGCCAAGCTAAGTGCCTGAAGAAGCCCAGCTGGCTGGTGGGGAGGCGGGGCATCCCAACACTGGCAGCTCTGCAGGAAAAGTAACTGTTTTTTTTTTGCTGAGCCGAGTCGACACAGGGTTGCATTGTGGCTCTGCGTCATAATGGGCTTCAGAAGGGGGACGGAATCCCTTCTCCCCCATTGTGAAGCGCATGAGTGAAAAAGTTCACTCAATCAATTCCAACTTTGTGAGATCTTTTTCTTTCACAAGAAGCTGGAATTGATTGAGTGAAACACAAAGGAGAAACGCAATTGGAGCTGGGCTGGGGTGACTGCACGCGTGCCCACAGAAAGGGCTCTGTGTGCCACATCTGGCACGCGTGCCATAGGTTCACCATCAAGGGTATAGGGTCTTTTACTTGAGCAGGGGGTTGGACTAGAAAACCTTCAAGGTTCCTTCCAGCTCTGTTCTGATTGATTGAAAAGGTATTTAAAGCAAGTCCGTGGCGAAGAAAAGATTGAGAACCACTGCCATATGTTTTGGGACAATTTACTTGGGCTTCAACTTTAATCTATTTCTTCCCAATCCATACAACCTTCAGGCAGTGGTCAGGGTCCCCATAATATCCTGATATCATCAGCTTGGCCAGAGTAGAGATGCCTATCTGGATATAATCAGAAAAATGGCAATACCTGATCCCAAACTGATAGAGGTCTTCTCCCAGCAGTTTACATAAATATTAAACAGGAAAGAGAGATGCACCCTATTGTAGCAAGTAAGGGATAGATCTCTCTTTCCCACTATTGCCATTCGAAACCATCCACTCATGAAATCATGGAACCAGTGTAAAATATACTTATATATGATTTCAGAATAAGGCTTAGATGAAATAAGAACAGATTGAGTCAGACTATGGAAGTATAATGGATCTTTCATGTTCAGAATCAACATGCCATTCAAGATTAGGTATGAGGACAAACAACAGGGAAATTAGTTTGTTTCCATACTTACATGTGAGCTTCTCAGAAACATTTAATTGGGTTCTTTTGAAAACATAATGCTGGACCAGAAGAAGAATTACAGGAATGAAAAACCACTGTAGATGAAGAAGATGAGCTTGGGGGAAGCTCATATTCTCAACAGTAAAATGTGAGGTTCCAGTTCTTCCTGCTCCTTCATAATTTCTTACACTATTTTACACATAAGCCCTATGGCATGCTTATGGCTGGATCAGAGACTCAATGTCTTCTATGTCTAGAAGAAGAAAAGCCCAGCATGTTCCACTCAATTTTTTTTTAAAAAAAAATATTAAACATTTTTTAAAAACAAAAAGAAAGCTTTAACCCTTTTTCTGTTTTAACAGTTTCGCATCAGTTAAGAATTTCATACTTATACATTCACTCAAGATTTTGTATCCCTCCAGACTTCTGGTTTTGGCTGGTTCCGTTGGTTCCGTTCCAAGGCAAATAAAGATGAAGAAACATCTGAAAAAAATCCAGTTGCTTCTTTGGACTCAACTGCTTCAGTTTATCAGGTAACAAAGACTCCATTTTTTGGAAGAAAGAGTTTGGGTTTTTTTGGGAGTGGTAGTGGTGGTTCCTTCAGAAAAATCTAGTGTTTCTCAGCAGCAGCAGAATCTAGCAGAACAGCAGGAGCTACCACAAATGGTCTTTTAACTGATAGCAGTTCTAAAAGCATCCAAGGACCCCAGCTTGAAAATATTACCCTAGATCTACCATTTTAGGAAGACTGAATACAAAAAGTGAGATCACTATTGCTTACACAGCATATTTGCGTTTTGTAGGAAACCAGTAAGATACTGGAGTTGTTGAGGGCTTTCGGAATCTTGCATTATATCTGCTGGAGGCTTATGTGGTGGGGAGGGGGAGACTGAACTACAAGGGAAACGCTGGAATTGACAGCTTTATTTGACACACACACACAAAAAGTTTAAGGATTACCTTGTATGCTCAACAGAATCAAATAGTAAAGCTTTTGTCAGATTGTATCACTTTCAGCTACTGTGAGGATCAAACTTTAGAGCGCCCCTAATGAACCCAAGTAAAAAAAGAACAACTGTTAGTAAAAATGAACGCCACAGTCTGTTTGCCGATAGAAAAACAGCATGCCGAAGTGAAAACTTGGCAGGATCCTCTCTGACATTTCTTGTTTGTGCAGAAAGGTTTTCACATGGAGGAACATTCATTCTTCCTTCTTGCACCCTGCAGTTGATGTGTCTAAATAAAAATCCACAGATTCATTATTCATGTGTTGTCTCTTGTATTGGCCGTCTTCTCTTTCATTGCCCTCATCTCAGTCTTTGTCTGTTTACTTTCCCACCTCAATTTCTAACTTTGTACGTACCATATAGTACCTCCAGTTCCCACTGTGAGTGTTTCGTTAATATTTATGATGTTGTTAAGGATTTATTGGATTCTTTTCTCTTCTACCTATCCTGGCTTCAGGTTAATTTTTCTCTAGCATTTCTTTTCATTCATTCCTTTTGTTTCTTCACTACCTAGAGATAAAGAAATACTTGCTTATTTTTATTGATTACTTTGCACTTTTATTGTGTGGGGATAATAACATCGTTAATAATGCAGTTACTGATACCAATAGCAGGCAACACTTGGGCAATCTTGAGTAATCTCAGAAAACTGGGTTGAACATGGTTAACGCTTGGATGGAAACCACTAGGAAATTTTGGGGCTGTAAGCTAAACTGGGAAGTCAGAAAAGATTCAAAAGAAAGCAGTGGCAAATAAGGATTACATGTATTTAAAGTTGTTGCTTTATATAACTGCCCTTCTTGCAAATGTAACACTGGATGGCTTACAATAAAAATAGCTAAAATTAAATAAAACACATATAATACAAAAGATAAAAAAGACATCATCTGTAATCATAAACAATCATTAACACAAGCAAGAGATAGGTTTCAAATATACCCAGAGCCTTAGGTTCAGACACAAAAGCAAGACCAGAAGAGTCAGGACCAACCTAACGTCTGGAGGGAAGATGTTTCAAAGGGTGGATGCCACAGCAGAAAAACTCTTCAACCCCTTGGCAACCGCCATTCCTTTGTTGATGAGATCCAGAGCATATTTCTGTTGCTGGATTGGGCAGGAAGGGTAGAAACAATCAGGAAAAGACTTTCCCATATGTAACTTGATCCCAAGCTAGGAAGGGCTTTAAAGTACCTTTAATTGCTTCTAGAAGCAAATCAGTAGCCAAAATAGCTCAAAGAGTAGTGATATGGTAACTGTGGCTACCACCTGCTCCTCGACCTTGAATCCAAGAGGACCCCCACAGCTGTTAAAGGCAGTGCCATCCCATCCAGGACAAAAGATGGAGGATCCTTAGATCTAGGAGGTCCAAAATCCCTAAGCCACACAGTCTTGCTTGGGTTGAGTTGAAGCCTGTTGCACTCAACCCAAGCTATCACAGCTCCAGGAACTGAGACAGAATCTCCATGAGATTATTCAGCAACCTGAAGTGGAGATATAAAACTGAATACCACCAGTATTCTCATGGTACCTCATCCCAGACAGTTGGATGACTTCACTCAGAGGCTTCATTTAGATGTTGAACAGGAAGGGAGGAAATACTGAATCCTGTGACACCTCTGTACTGCAATGAACACAGACTGAAACAAATGCTAGAGGAAGTAAGAGAACCAGTATAACACATTTTTCCCTATTCCCAGTTTCTGGAACTAATCTGGAAAGATACCATCCTCTTGCTGAGAGGTGAAGATGAACTAGGATGGATCCACTACTTCCATCCTCTTCCCACTAGGGGTTATCCAAGAGTATGACCAATTCTGACTTGGTCCCATACTTAGGCCTGAACCCTGATTGAAAAGACTCCAGATAATTCACTTCTTCCAAGGCCCTCTGAAACTGCAGTACAACTACCTTCTCAACAACCTTCCCTACAAAAGGAAGAGACTGGAGACTGGATGAAAATTCTCCAGAAAGTAGGGCTGGACCACCAGTTCTTTAAGAAATGGCGGAACCACCCACTTTGTCAAGAATTAATCACTGCCTGGATTCGAACCACATATCCCTTGCCAGGAGGCCTTAACTAACCAGGGATATGGATCTAATATTGAGATGGTAAGAATTGTTGCCCCCAAATCCTACATGAATATATTTGTATAGTTACCTAGACTTGAGAGATGCATTTGAATGAGGTTGAAGTAGACATGAAGGTGTATTGGAATAAAGAAGTGTTGTTGGAAAATTTATGACCCAGTCACATATGATTATCTTAACATTCAGTGGATATCAGAGACGTGATGAAAAATATGTACTTGCTGTATTAAATAGGACCAAAGTTGTCTTTTAAAATAACTAAGAGAAATGAGACATCTTGCCTTTTTTGCTTCAAAAGTTTAGGATACAAATCCTATTTAGAATTCTATGACAAGAACCAGAATAGCAGAGAATAAGGAGGGAAGAAGAAAATGGTTTTTTAGAGGAGGAAGAAAAAGGACCAACAGAAAGGCCCCGGGAACTGTCTATCCCTGAAACTTGTCTTCAGGAAGCGATCCTCAGGTTTTCTCAGACAATATTGTGTTTCTTGGCTTGGAAGTTAACTTTCAATTTTTCGGCTAGTTTGGTCATTTCTCACTTTCTGAAGCAAACTTACAGCCAGATGACATATAATTAGGTTTCTTTGGGGGAGAGGCAATTAGAAAATAAAAATAATTAACTCAGGCGATGTGTGCTACAGCAGTTATAGGTAAAATGGTGTCATTAAGAATAAGATGGAGAGATGGTCATGCTTAGGAGAACCTAGGAGTTTTCAGAAGTACTCCTCCCTCCATTGAGTTTTCCCCCTTCAAATATTTCAGGAAAGATTGAATAAATTTAGTAGCACCACACTGAACAGGCTGGCCAGATGTGGCTACAGTTTTTATTACAGGCACTCTACTGTCCAAGAAAACATTGAAAAATGAAGAGAGATGTTTTGTATCAACAAGTGTCAGCCATAGTGATGTTCATGGTATATCAGTTATTTCTTCCCACATTGATCTGGCTTCTCTCTCTTTCAGTTGGTTGGGCTGTTCCCGGGAGATTTGCATGAATTAATTGTATTCCTAAAGCATTTTGAATAATAATTGTTAATAAAGAGGAACTTTCCAATATAATGAGTAGGCTGAGCTCACAAAATAGCAGTGGGAAAAAGACCTTCTGATCAGTTTGCTTCATTTTGAATTTCCCTTGGCAAAAAAGAAAATTGGAAATGCAACGGAAATGTACTTGAAACATCTAAATTAAATATTTCTTTGCAATGCCCTATCATAGCTATCTTGGTCCTTTGCTTTATTTCTAAACTCCTTTGGTGCAAGGTCCTTTGTACTTCCAAAGGAAGAGCAAACCTGCCTTAAAGTTGAGTCCCTACATAACAACTAATACTAACCATTGGACAGCTCACATTCTTCTAGGACTTCTCTGGGAGTCATGTGTGCTTTCAAATGGTTGCTTCATATTTCAGGATTAATTTATTTATTTCTAAGATGTATATGGCCAACCCTCTTGTAATGTGCAACTCTGGGTAGTGAACATCAGTATTAAAAACACAAACAATAAACCAATTCAAAAAGGAAGAGAAAAAAACCAGGCACCCAATCCATAACAATAACTATTAATCTCTTTGGTCTCTGGGCTCCAATCTTACCATCCCAGTGCCTGTGAGAAATGCCAGTTCTTTGCTGATTTAAGGAAATATAGTGGCCTGCCAGATCTCAAGGGAAAGCTTGTTCCACAAATTTCTCAGGAAGGTTGAAGGTAATAGCCAGCAATTTATTTCATCACTATTGTATATTTTCCTTCTCTAGAAGAAAATCACTCAGCCCCTTTTGGTTTCACCCATGAATGAGGCAAAATCTATGAATGAGACAAAATCTATCGCATGTCATTGCCCTCCTCCCCTTTCTCCGACAGAAGGCAATCCTTTTCCCAAGAGATCTCCAGGTAAATATAACCCTGCATGTTTCTGAATTATTTGCTCAATATTTTGTTAGTTTAGTTATAACTAAAGATTTTTTTGTTGCCTCAAATGGCAAGATAGGAAATAAATATAATAATAATAATAACAACAGCAACAACAACAATAATAATATTTCATGCATAGAAAATTTTGGCATTTCATCTCCTTTTTTGTTCATAATGAAACCCTAAATTTTTGGTATACCCCTCAAGCTTTGGTATCAGGTTCTTGGAGACAGGGAAAACTAAAGGGTTTTGTCATCAAGGGGATGCAATAGAGAAGTATTCCTTCCACACATAGTCTTTACTGAAAGACCTCTCAAACTTACTGCAGTGCTGAGGGAGGGGGGAAGTATGATGGATCTTCATAATTGTGACTGTGTCCGAATGGTCATGTGATTCTGATTTGGGTTTTGGGCAACTGGCCCTCTCAATTTCAATATCACAGCATCCTGCAGTCACATTTGTGACCTTCACTACTGGCTTCTGACAAGCAAAATCATTGGCAAGAAGTTGGCAAAAGGTCACAAATGGTGATCACACGACCACAGGATGCTATGACCATGTGAGATTTACCTAACAATACAGCTGGCACTGCCACAATCACTGTTTTAAGTCTGTGTGGTCACCTGACATTACACCATATCACCCCGAGGACAACCTGTACTACTTTAAATCTGAGCCATCATGATCTACTTTTGAAAAACGTATCTGTTATTTCTCCAGAAGCTCAAAATTCACGAGGCCATAGCAGCATGGAAGCAACTATCATTTCAGATGCTGGTGATCAGGTGAGATGTGGAAAATAGTGTGGAATACAAAATGAAACCTTTGGTTTGGAAAAAAATGTCATTGGGGAAGTCAGAAATCTAGTCAAACAGACTTTCTTGCAGTCCAGGTTGGAAGCCAAATGTTGTGGCAATTTCACTTTTGGTGGTACAGTACATTCCAGTGAAAGGTTACCATGAACCTTTCCAATGTTTCAGTTACCAGTTTCCATAATAATCTTGATTTGGACTTATTGGATATGAAATTCAGAAATATATGAAACCATAGGTAACTTACTTTCTAGCTTTTCTTGATTACTCTTGACAATTCATAATTTACCCCCTGATATTTCAGACTAGTTCCTTCAGACATCAGTACAACCCTGATAGTGTGCCTCTACCCACCACAGAAGGGGCAGTTCCTATGTTCAATCCTGCTCAGGTATGTGAGATTACACATGTAAAATGGGATGGGTAGGTTAAGAAAGAGGAGTTTCAGGCCTATGCTATAAACAGCAACCTAAGAAAGTTATCAATAGAACAATGTGAATCTTTCAAATACTCCTTTAGAATCCTTCTAATAATCCCTCAATAATGGAAAGAGAGGCTCATCTAATCTAGATAGCACAAAATTGGGAAACATCGATACAATTGAACATTTTGCTGCAGACTAGCCAGGAGGGAGACAATAGCTTTTCTTTGATGCCAGTCTCTTATCCTAAAGGTATACTTTCTGTATGTATGGAGAATTAGGAGGAGAAATATATGGGAAAACCTGTGTTCCAATTGTTTAAGCAATCCATTATGACTTCTCCATCAAATGTAGTTTTGAATGAGTTCATTGGCAAAAAAAATTGGGTAGCGTTCTGAAACACAGTGTAACCTTGATACTTCTCATAACCATTTTGGAGCTGCAACGGTGCAAAAATATTGACATCTTAAATATTCTTATTGTGCAGTCAACAATAGATGATCTGAAGACTATGAAAATTGCCTATGTTACAAGATAATTCTTTCTTATCAGGTCATCACACCAGCAGCCTCCGGAACTGGGCATCTGCAACAGAATTTTCAGCGATACTACCCACATCATCTGCAATACAAATAATCCAGGATACTCCTATGACTGTCCCTCTGATCAGAAGCCATTTCTTTACCCGAAGATGGCAGTTCTATGATCTCTTTGCTACCCTTCCTGTTTACTGGCATTTGAGCTTGTTATCAAAAGGATAACAGCACAAATATGAACTAATGGATAAGCCCCTTTCATTTTTATTTGCTTGGTACTTTTAAAAGACAGTTTTACAGCAGATAGTATAGAGATGGACATAAAATAAAATCCCTCCCCCCCTTATTTTCTGTCTTCCGTTCTAAGAAGGGAGCTATTAATAGTTTACATTGCCACTTAATGCAGGTATTCATAATCTATTGCTCAACTGGCTTGAAATTTTAGTCCAAACATATTTGGAGGGTACTAACTGGGAAAGAACAACAAACGTCTTTTTAAAATAAAAGTACATAGGATTTCTTGTATATTTGCTTGAGAATAAATCTCAGTTGAGATCTATGTAATTTTGGGGCAAATTAAATTATGCTGCTTTGTACTGAAGAAGAACATATACTTAAACATACCTACTTGGGAATAAATCTCATTTTTAAAATTTGTATGTTATTTGTTAAGAAGTTGTATAACATACTCAGGGTTTGGTTCCAGCCCCATATTGAATGAAAACTTATACACACACTCAAAATTATTTTATGCAGTGCAGAATCTTGAAACATTTTACATATCATCCCAGTAATAAAACCAAAAATTGTAGTCCAATTGATGTTCTTGTTAATAAAAAATGCTGGCAGTTAAATGATCAAAGCAAAATGGCTTTCTTTTGCAATACGTGTTTTCTGGATAAAGTTATGTTTGTTAGCATACTGTTGTACTCTTCATTGCTTCAGTTTTGAATCACCGAAGATTTTTGTATCAATATAGGAAAAAGTTTTCCCTGTTGTAGCCCTCAATTTGTGACCTTGTGAACTAGATCGTAGTGGCACTTTTGATTATTTGAATTTGAGAACCTTGTCCCAGAGTGTATCTTTTCGCCTGACCCCTTTGGAAATTATCTGATGGAAATCACATTGCTGGGAAGCATAGATAAACTGCATTGTCTTGAGAAAGCTCTGGTCAGCAGTAATCTTACCTGGAATACTTTTTCTGGTAGACCTTTTGTTAAGTGCTTGTAAATTAATCTGTAAAATCATAATCACATTTTTTTCTCCTTTGATTTAGGGACTGAATTGTTTAGGGACTGCTGAATTGTCTTTTAACCCTATACAGCATTGACATTTGCTTGATACAAATCGGTTTGTGATACATTTAAATACTGTGCAAGGTATTCTTTGTCAATTGTCGGTCAAGAAAATGAGTGAATGAACAATTGTCTTGTGAGTTTCAGTTGCCATCAAAACCACAAGACTCCCAGCAATAACATAGGAAGTGTTGTGTAAAACCAGTAAAAATGCTGTCTTTTCTACCAACTATTTGACATTAGTGCATGTTCCCTAACTTAAGGCTGCCACTGACTTTCCAACTTAGACCTTAAAGTACATGATATGAAATCCTACGTGGCAAATGGGACAAAATTGAATGGTTTATGTGCAAAATAATATTAGGGTCAGAGAAGTTCCTTGTAGCCGAATCTGGCACTGTCTCATCTGGGAAATGAGATTTTTTTCCCCAGCAACGTTGCTCATATACATTTCAATGTATTTCAATGTCTTCTATCAATGTGTTGCTATCTCCTGCTCCTTACTTTGAAGAGCTGTATAAATTTGTGGTGTTTTGAGTGGATATTCTGGAGTATGAAGTGCATAAATACGCCAAAGGGTATTTTTTATAGAGTCTAGTCTACAGAATTTACCATTGAGACTGCTGGGATCTGCTCATGTTCTGAAGGCTTTGGGAAGCTCTGGGAATGCTGTTCATGTAGTCAACAAATTTATCTCCAGAGGATGCATTTATATATATTTACAGTACATCTAAGCTTTCCCTGCCCAACCACAAAAGATTCTGAGCAGGATACGGCATCAGCCAAAAACATAATCAATAGCAAATCCAAATTAATGTAAAGCAGCCGAAAAAATAACTACAAAAGCAAAGCAAAAATAAAACCCAAGGTAAGCGCCCATGATAAGTGAGCTGGGATCAAACACATGTTGGAACAGCCTGTTTACCAAATTGCAGCAAGAAGATGCTGCACGTTGTTCTCAGGAAAAAAATACCATAAAGTGGGGGCTGTTATGGAAAAGGCAGGCCATCTCAGTCATGCGCCATGAACCTTAGTCAGACTCTTTCCATATGATCTTCCCAGAGCAGATTTAATTCTGGCAAGGAATTGCCTGATTTATCTCACTGCTGTGCAGTTCATAGTGTTAAAAAACAATGTCCGCAGACTCAGAAACCAATGGAGCAACTTTGGATGCAATTTTGTATTATACTAGCTAAAACTTCTGAATGAGCTCCAGAGACTCCTTGCAGAGTAGGTTTCAGGAGTTCAACTAATGGTGATCCAGGCATGAGTTACTAAGATCAAGCTTTCTAACTTCCACTGGCTACTTAAATAGATTAAAAGTCAGGAAGAACCCCAAGTCATGAACCCCCTGACTTCCTTTGGGATCACTGTAAAATTATTGCCAGTGTTTCCATGTTAGCATGCTCTCTTTTTAGGCCTTGTTAAAGATGGAATCACTATTATACAGAAAAAAAAGAATCTAGTTTATTTGTCTGCTTGATATTAATTTGTCTGACTAATAAAACCGCATTTTCAAGACTTCTGAGTATAATTTATGATTATGGGGAGACAAGGAGCATACTAAATAGAGGCAAACTGGTTTACATGTACATTGCTTTCATTAGAACGTGTCCCTTGAGTTGCTGAAGTAGCACACAGATGTATAAAATTTGCATATATGTCC
Organism: Arizona elegans; assembly: GCA_022577455.1. Taxonomy (NCBI): domain Eukaryota; kingdom Metazoa; phylum Chordata; class Lepidosauria; order Squamata; family Colubridae; genus Arizona; species Arizona elegans. The sequence continues at coordinate 101,269,338 of JAKOOJ010000002.1, read as the reverse complement.
TCCTCCATGGGTAGACAGCATCAAATACTGGGAGAGGGGAGGAAGCATAAAACAGCATCAAGGTGTGGACAACCCAAATTATTTAATATAATTTTTCCCAATCTGTAATCTGGGGATGTATGGTGATCTCTAACAGCATGGTGAGGGGCTACCTGATGACAAATTAAACCATTTTTTAAATTGCCCAAGTTCCAAATTATTAAATCTTACATTTGCTTAAAACCATAGATTTATGCCATAATTGCCCCAAATTTTAGAAGAATTCCATACATCTTGTAAGACTGTAGACTGAAATATGAAGATTTGGTCATTGCCTGATACTTTTAACTTTTACAAACACACTTTTAAATTGGGAGACACAGGTAATCCTTGACTTACCACAGTTCGCTTAGTGACCATTTAAAGTTACAACAGCACTGAAAAAAGTGACTTATGACTATTTTTCACATTTATGACCATTGCAGCATCCCCATGGTATTGTGATTTACATTCAGATGCTTGACAATTGACTCATATTTACGACGGTTACAGTGTCCTGGGCTCATGTGAACCTTCTGACAAGCAAAATCAATGGGGAAGCCAGATTCACTTAACAACCATGTTACTAACTTAACAACTGCAGTGTTGCTTAACACTTAACAACTGTAGGCAAGAAAAGTTGTAAAATGGGGCAAAACCCACTCAACACATTTCTCACCTAGCAACATAAATTTTGAGCTCAAATGTGATCGAATGTTGAGAGCTACCTGTAGTTGTATAGGCACAGATGCCAGAATGCTCACAGGCACCGGGTTGTTGACCTCTACCGCATATACAGGTTGGAAAATTGTGATTGGAAACCATTACAGGTAATCCTCAATTTATGACAACAATTGGGACAGGAATTTTCATTGCTAAGTGAAGTGGTCATGAAGCATGATGTCATGTGACTGCATCACTTAGCGATGGCAATTCTGGCAGTCCTGGTTGCTGTTGTGAATCACTGCGAGTTCTTAAGTGTCACATGGTTGCCATTTGGGATCTGCTGGTCTTCCCTATTGACTTTGCTTCTGAGAAGCTGGCAACGAAGGTTGCAAATGACTATCATGTGACTGTGGGACTGTGGTTTATGACATAATCATGAGCTAGGTTCCGAGTGCCTGGATCGTAATCATGTGACCATAGGGAAGCTTCAATGGCCAAAACTCCAAAGACTGGTTATAAGTCCTGCTTGTTCAGTTTGAACAGTCATTGAACAAGTTGTCGTAAATTGAGAGATACTTGCAATTTAGAGGAGGCAGTCTTCTAGTTTTTCCTAAACTTGCCTGCTACCTTCAAAGAGAAGGGAGATATTAAACATAGAATTGCAACTGGGGAGTGTTATTGTCTTAATGCAGATAACTTTTCTTGGACCAGCCTTGACCCAGTATCTTCCCACTTTCTGCTATATGAATAATTTCAGGAAAAATAGTATGGTTTACTAATGTAGTATATGAATTAGCTCCTAGGCTGGAAAGGTACTTGTGATGGGGAATTTACTGGCATCAATATTCTGCACACAAAAAATTGAATCTCTAACATTACTTTAGAAAAAGCTAGTGTTGCCTCTCTCTTGTCACCAAGGGAATATGTCAGTGATGCCTACTGCTGCAGGCCATCCTTGGGCTTTTGCAAACTTTTCATTTACATTAACTTGCCACATGTCAAGATATATTACAATGTGATATGGATAAGCATAAGTCTGGGGAGGCGGGGCGGGGGAGAGGCTCCAGTAGGTTGTGGGCATTGCTTATGGCTGGCTACCCCTGGAATTCCAAAAACCTTATTGGATATTCATTTCTTTTACTTTAATTGAAGAAACAAAACATTAAAATGTGAAATTATAAGTAAAAAAAAAGAAATAAACCTGAGATGAAAACAAAAGCTAAAAAGACTTTAAAAAGCACAAAAATTTAGGAGCTTTTGATATGTGACTGAAGGCAGATCTAATCTTAAGGAAAAATGCAAACATATTAAGTATTTGATTCAGAACAATACTGGTACAAACTTTATGTATTAGAAAAAACATTTTCTAGTCCTGTACTTAATCTTAGGGTTTTTCAGAATTCTTTGATATTGTTTTAACTTTTTAGCCAGATCTATTTTACTAACTTCTAGGCTGCAGAATCATGAAACAAAAATATTTAATGTTTAATCAGTGTATATGCATTAGGAAATATAGAAAATAGATAGCAGGACTCAATGCGAATGATTGTTGGATGATATTCTCAGTTTTCCTTCCTTCCTTCCTTCCTTCCTTCCTTCCTTCCTTCCTTCCTTCCTTCCTTCCTTCCTTCCTTCCTTCCTTCCTTCCTTCCTTCCTTCCTTCCTTCCTTCCTTCCTTCCTTCCTTCCTTCCTTGTAAACAGACTAGGGGTTGGGTTCCTATACTGCTGAGAATCTGTAACAACCTTTCCAAACCTAACACTCTATAAATATATTGGGATTAGAGAATCCAAAATTCCCATCCAGCATCTGGGAGTCTGGAAGATATCAGTATGGGAAAAAATATTTTACTTTATAGGCAGGATATTGTGCCCTTCATATTAAAACAATAAAGATATGACAACACAGAACACAGAACAACCGAGTTGGAAGAGACCAACTCCCTGAACAAGCAGGAGAGCCTATATCATTTCAGACAAATGGCTGTCCAGTCTCTTCTTGAAAGCCTCCAGCGATGGGATACCCACAACTTCTGAAGGCAAGGCATTCTGCTGGTTGGTTGTTCTTACTGTTAGGTAATTTCTTCTTAGTTCTAGGTTGCTTCTCCTCTTGATTAGTTTCCATCCATTGATTCTTGTCTTGCCTTCTGGTGCTTTGGAAAAAAGTTTGCCCCTCTCATCTTTGTGACAACCCCTCAAATACTGGAACACTGATATCATATCTGCCCTAGTCTTTCTTTTCACTAGACATACACAATTCCTGCAACCATTCTTCATAACTCTTAATCTCCAGCCCCCTAATCATCTTTCCTGCTCTTTTTGGCACTCTTTCCAGAGTCAGAACTGCTTTTTAAATCCCTTCAACAAGAAACTATGCATAATTAATCTGCTCCTGCTTATCATAAATGTAGCAAGGAGTTATTCATGGCAATGGAAATCCTTGCCATGATTGTCAGAAATCTTTAGCAGGCAAACTCATATAACTTCACACACTTCTTCAAAAAAAAAAAAAAAAAAAAAAGGGCTAGAAATATAATATTTTGAGAATGGAGTCAGAAAATCTCAGGAAATAAATTCTTTTCCATAAACCACATGAGACAGATGTTCTAATTTCAGGCTCTAGTAAAATCTCAGCATCTACCATTTGGGGCAAGTTGCTTTGAGGCTCACTTTTTAAATATAAGCAAGGTTGAAAGGGAAAGCAAAAAGATTTATTGAATGAGTGAGGGCATAAAGAACAACTACCACTCACAAGTTTTATTTCATTGACAATAGTATATTTTAATGCAGAAGCAGGCAATTTCTTTGATTGTTAAAAAACAATTAGATACCTGAAAGCTGCATGTGGGGAAGGGGTGAAAGGAAGAAAGATGATATGATGGAGTTAGACAAATGGTTAAGATGGATTGGAAGGATTGTTTTTGTGGTGGTGGTTTTTATATGTTATATTTGCAAAGCCATTCTAAAGACATGCATTTTTCCCTCTTGGGTGGGAAAAACAAGAAGCACCATTTATACATAAATAATAAGATGCATTCATATGTGCAGAAAGACATCAAGTTTAACTTTGGGCCATTGTGGAGATTGTGTCAGCTTCTGTTTACCTAGAGATTCATCGAACTGTATAAATTTAACCAGAAGTGCGTAAAATTTTGCATGATTGTGGACTGAATGTGGTTTGCTCATCTCTGCTTTAACAGATATTGTAAGGAAATAGAAGTACAATAAGTTTCAGTGTAATATATATTGACAACAAAAAGCAACTACTTGGAATCCCCAACTTACCTTAAGAACCAAGATCATGAACATCTTAAAATCCTTGAATCCTACTCTTAGATTAATTCTGATTGAAAACTGTAAACAGATGTAACCCTTGATGTTTGTGGGAGCTATGACACATTACACTTAAAGCTAAAGGGCAATCAAGTACTAAACCAAAGCAGGTTGAAAGCCATTTCTCTGGGTACTGAAGATCAGAGAGTAGAGTTTGCAAAGATTCTTCAATAGCAACTTCTCAGCAGCCCCACCAGACTGCAGTACTGTAAGATTCTCATGACAGTGATTCTCATTAAAAAATGATGGGGGGAGAAGAAGCCGGTGGCCTTGCCGATATTACTGGCCTAAAATGCTCAACTGGCACAATCAACCTAGGCAAAAGTGAGAGATGTTGGGAGTTGTTGCAATTCAGCAATGTCTGGAGGGATACATGTTTCTCACTCTTGCTTTAAGATTTAAGGCTAGCATAAAAGCTAGATACTTATTTACATAGATAAATACACAGTAGACCTTCATTGCTTGATGTAGTGTCTGTATTTGCCCTGAGTCTGTTCTCAACAGAGGTGGTAGATATGGCTTTGTGAAAAAAATGGAAGGGCCTCTGCATCTTAATCATTGCATTCAGAGGAAATTTTCAGATTATATCACTTGCATGACAAATTACATTTTGCTGGTTTTTTTTCTTGTATTCAAACTGTAACCTTGCTGTTTTAAGAATTGATAATCAGAGTCTAAATAAAATATATCTATGGTTAATAATGTAGAATGAGGCATATTCACATCTCTTCTTCTGATACAGATTCAGTAGATGAGATTTCAGAAAGAAGCCTCTCAGGAAAAGATTTAAAGTTTTGTTGGAAACAGGATATTCCGATTTGATTATAGGCAGGAGCAGTGGTGGGATTCAGCCAGTTTGCACCACTTTGGGAGAACCGGTTGTTAACTTTCTGAGCAGTTTGGTGAACTGGTTGTTGGAAAAAATCATTAGGGCAGAGAATCGGTTGTTAAATTATTTGAATCCCACCACTGGGCAGGAGTGTTATCTAGCTTATTCTACCCTATGAATATAATGGGCTTTATTTTTTCCCTAACAACTAGAAAACTATGTATTTGATCATTTTGCATGAATTGTTCAAGAATTAGGTCTCAGAAGGGGCTCCTTGCTTTGGTGGTCATATGTTCAAAGAAAACAGAGTGGAGAAAGTAGAGCTTATATGAAAAGGAGTTTATAAGCAGTCCCCAGTATCACCATTAGGGGGCGCAGAGCAGATGTATGAAAGCAGCATGCTGGTAGGGTTGGGGACTAAAAAAGAGCAGCTTTTTATTATATGGTTGAATAACTGCCCCATTTTTCATTCACAATCTGAAGAGGGATCCAGTGCCGGGCCACCAAGCTCCCTGCTTTTTTCCTCCCTTGCTGTTCCTGGGGATGTTTTGGTCTGTACAGTAGGAGGTAGGCAGCTACACAACACTGTTTTTCTTGTTGCTCCAGTGAAAAGTGTTGCTCCAATTGCACAGGCATCGTGATCTTCTCTTGTGTGACACTTTCCAAGGTTCTGTGTTCAGAGACTGTAGAGAACACCTGTATACCGATAACATCCAGCATAGTCTGGCTATGAAGGACACTGGCGTTCAATGGCAGAAGGGCAGGTTGGAGGTAAAATACGCTGGAACAAACCCAATCTGTCTTCTAGACATGACACATTATCACTGGATTGGGTTGTTCCCATAATTTAGGTAATACCTCCTGATTTTGCAGGAGTAGATAAACACAATGAATGCATCTACATTGTGAGTTCAAAGACTCTAAGCCAACTAGGAACAAAGTCTCCCATCTGATCTGTATTCCTCCCCCACATTTTGAATGTTCTTTTGTTCTTATGTCAGTTCCAAATCACACAGTACAGACATCAGTAGGAATTCTAAAATCAGATTGAATTCCAGCTTTCCTGCAAATGTCAAGTAGCACAGTAGGAATCTGTCCTCTCTATCTGGTTAAAGATTTGTAAATGCATCTCAAGAGATCTCAGCCAAAGATCATGACCGAAGTGACAAATCCGTGTGCTTGGCTCGTTCCATTTCAGACCCACTGTGACTCTATATCTGGATATATAATGCAACTCACCTCACTGGGTTGTTGTTATGAGGACTATAGGAGAAGGAAGGTGCTGTCACCTTGGATTTGTTCACCACCTTGAGTTATTTGTAAAAATAATAAGGGCAGGATATGAATAAATAAATAAATAAATATGTAAATTCACAATAATTAACCAACAATAAAACTCTTCAGCATACAAATCTACTTATCAGGGTGAGAACACACATATAAGCATGCACATTTGCACAAAGCTACTTTATAGACAATCATATGTCTGAAAGATTTCTAGGTTAGGAATTTTTCTACTGGTATCTTATTAGTCTTCTTTGCAAAGTATTTTTTGTTTTGTTTTGTGTCATAAAGATTCTTTTGTCATGTAAGAATTTGAAACAGTATAGCCCAAACAGCTTTAGCATTTCATTGAGATACTGATTTAAAACCATCCGGTGAGGGTGTTTAATAACTGTTGCCGCTACTTAGGAACTGTGCTAAACTGAACTCTCTGCTGTTTTTCCTTACCTCATAATTTTCGTTTTAAGTACAGGAAGTTTCAGACAAAGCCACTTCCCCCAGTGATAAAAAATACCATGGTCCTTGCTGGTAAATACTATTTTGTTAGCATTATTAATGTGTTACCAATTGAAATTGTGAGCCTTAGGAAACAAAAATGTAACCCAATTACCATTTTTAGCTATAGAATAGAGAGAAGAATGAATTTAAGTAAGGCTTATTCTGTCATACACAAAACAGAAGCAAGAGAAGAGAGAGAGAGAGAGAAGAGAGAGAAGGAGATGAAGATTTATTTTTATGATTTTCTTTTTATTCCAAAATAAAAAGAAAATTCAACCATAATGCAAAATTTCTATGTTGGAAATCCCAAGTTCCTTATTTAATTAAAAGCAAAACAGAAAGCGGAAATGGAAGATGTATATGGCCTGAGAAACATAATTTTCTCACATTTTCCCTAACAGGGGCTTTTCAAAATTGTTGGATGGCAACTCCCATCACTAGCCATGCCGGAGTTGTGCAAGGTATCTGGATAACACCAGACTGAAGGAGTCTGATCTCCTATTGGCAAGTTTGGTAGAAGATATAGTTAGATGTGCTGGGAGATTTGGTCATGCTTTACAGTTGAGAAAGATGGATTTCTCATTTGTGATTGTTTAGCAAGAAGATTGTTTACCATTGCTAGCAAGGAACTCCCGGTAGCCCTGAGTGCACTGGATATGAAGAAAGCTTGTGATACAATCTTGGTGTGTGTGTGTGTGTGTGTGTGTGTGTGTGTGTGTTTGTGTGTCTAGATATTACTCAGTTCTAGTGCCAAAGTAAATCCCTGAGCTCATTTGATTTTTGCACCTGACTCTGCTTTCTGACTGGTGAATATTTTATTCTAACTACAACAAGAAATGGAAAGAGAATCCCCTTGTTAATAGACAATTTCTTATAAATCCATTCACACCACGGAATCTACATTTTTTTGGGCTAATGCTATTTATTTATACCTTCAGATTAACTGATGGGAGAGTACAAATGGAAAACTATATCAGCTAGTCATATTTACATATTTATTCAAAAACACACTGGGTCTTACTCAGACCCCAATGAATAGCTAATTGCAGCTTTTATTCTAACGTATAAGCTGCTAAAGCCAGTTAAGACAGTTCCTTATCAATCATCTTGAAGCTTTAAAAAAAATGCTTGGATTTGCAGGACAAAGAAGCCCTAGTAGTCCCTTTCAAAAAACTGTTGCCATCAGATCCTGGCCATTTTTTCATCCAACACAAGGTGTCTCTCTTTACTTTAGAAGACAACACGGCTGCGTCTCCAGAATGGCAATAAGTAAACAAAATATTGGGTATAAAACTGCACAGGATAAAACTGCCTCAGTTCCAGGTGGCACTACTTCTTTATACCCTCTAATGAGGGATACACAAAATCATTTACAAATCATAAACTGTTTGATATCATTTTTGAAGTTTAAGATATTTCTATCTGGTTACCACATTAGATTCTTCCCTATGGCTCAGTTAAAATAATTTCCTCTGAAAAAAATGTGTGTACAGCATATGTGCATAGTTCTCATTGTGAGGCCCTACATTTTCTCACAAACAAGGCCAGAGAGCGGAGCTGTTCTTACACATTTAGTGCATATCAACTTAAGGAGGATGATAGTGGTTTGTCCTACCATCAAACCTGACAGCCTTATCCCACATTTCTCTTTAATGTAAAATGGGGCTAGAACAAATTTTTACAGAGTTATACCTATGAGATTAGCTCTCTCTCAAAACTTGGTTTGGAAGCAGCTGAGAGTTTTTCATAAACTGATCCTGAAGATCCTAGAACTGAAAAGAGTTACAAGAGAAGTGGGATCACCCAGAACTGATCTATGTGATCAAAGATCAGGTAAGTACTTGCCAACCCTCCATGTCCTGCTGCCAAAATCAGAACAGACCTGGAAAACAGTGTCCAGAGCAACCTAAAATTGTTCTGACCAAGGCTTCCTGAGACAGTAACAATCACACGCTTAGTCTCCAAAACCTTCTTTTTATTTCAATGGCTGTGAATTAAGTTCATTCACAGCCCGTAATGAGTCCCAAGCAGTTTGTGAATAGTCCGACATAAGTCTCCCACAGTGTCTTGGGATAAGGCTGATAAGCACCCACCTTTATCTCCCTTGAAACGCTGCCAAATACCTAATTGCCAATTAGCTTTGCAAGGCCAAACAGAGCACAAAGTCAAAACGGAGCTTCAGAGTTTAAACCAACCAGAACAAACAAAGTTGCTTCCTGCAAAGGCTCACCTTTGCTCCACCTTTATGTCTTATGGGTGGGGCCAATCATCTCCAAGCCTTACTCCCGAGTTGCCCCTTTTGTCTTAACTGTTCTTGCCTTCTGGCAGCTCTGTGCATGTGCACACTGGGAACAGGCTCTCCCTATTCCTCTGCCTCGCTGATGTCCGACTCTTGATGCTCCGGAATCAGCACATAACTCCCAGACAGCCCTGGCCCCATCTCTGCCTCTAATACAGAGCCCTCGTCCGAGCCTTCCCCAGACTCCAGGACTGGCCCACATTCCTCCCCAGCCTCCTCACTGTCCGACTCTGCTGCCAGGTCCATAGGCCGGAGGCGGACCACAACAAAAATAACTGATAGCAGCTGGATAGATCCCAACCCCTGATTATGTTATCTATCCATTTATTTCATTATTCACGAAACATCATAGATTGTATCAATGGCCAAAACTACCATAGGAAAAGAGGGAAAACATCAGATGTATAATAAAATAGTTAAAGACAAATTGCAGTAAGTTAGAGGTATGATAAACACATCATGGAGACATGTCTTTTAAAAATGTTTAGCATGGCATCTTTAGGCTGTAGCTGGAGAAATGTGTGGATAAATCACACTCAATCATTGACTGGATGGATCCAACTGTAAAGATGCGTACATGTGTAACAATACTTATATAAGAAGACCCCTTGTGACTTCTGAAATTAAGGTCACTGGTTGCAAGATACATGGCATTAATATGGCAGAATGAGGTAGTGACTATCAGCCCTATAAAGTAATCAGATTAAGAAACAGACACTGCATAGACCTAAATCTACTTTTATTAGAACAGCTATAGTAACATAATCTAAGTGTGAATCTGCTTTCTTTTATCTTCATATGAATTGGGGGAGGGCTTTCTGAGTTGTTTTTGTAAACCATTTTTTGGTTTATCTGATTGTTTGCTTTGGTAATGGATCTCCCCTCCGTTTGTCAAGACCATCCTCCATACTTTCTACTTTGATATAATTCATTTGGATGTTGGGAACAGGAATACTATCAATTCAGAAGAGTCAGGATCAGATTGCTGTGCTCGAATAAAGAGAAAATTTCCTTAAAGACCGGCAGTTTGGAGGTTCATTTATTTTGATATAGCATCGAAACCTGACACAGCACAGATTATACATCTTTCAGAACATGAGTGTATGTTTTTAGGATTATTTATATTCTTTGCTACATGATAAACAATAAGTAGCCCTAGGTAGTGGACAATTATACTGTTAAAATCTCTTTTATATGCCAGCGAAACATGGACACTTGCCTCACAATCAATACAAAAGCTACGAGTGGTGCAAAGAGCCATGGAAAGATACATGTTCGGCATCACAAGACAAGATAGAAAGACCTGCATATGGATTAGAGAGAAAACAAAAATATACAATGCCATCAAAAGAGTAAAAGAATTGAAATGGAAATAAGCTGGTCACATAGCAAGAAGAACTGACTAAGTTCTGTGGACTAAGACAATCATAAAATGGATCCCACTTGATAGAAAGCATCCACAAAAGAGACCTAAAACAAGATGGAGTGACGACATCAGCATGTATTGCAGGCCCAACTGGCAAAGGGAAGTTCAATACTGTATTGGTTGGAAACATGAGGAAGAAGTCTTCATCCTGCAGTGGATAGACAATGGTTAAAATGATGATGATATGAATCTCTTTTATAGTCAGAATGTGTTCATTTAAACAGTTTACTGTGATTAGAGCTATGTCCGTGTGGTGTAGTGGTTAAAATGCTGGATCAGGGTCTAGTAAATCCAGATTCAAGTTGACTCCCACATTCAAGTTGGCTCCCAATCCTAAAAATTCACTGAATAACTTGGACCATCAACTTCTCTCCCATATGGTTCTTATGGGGTGGGGGGGAAGCAAGTGCTATGAATACTATTTTGAATTGTTGGATGAATGATGGCATATAAATCTACCAAATAAATAGTAAATGTACTGTTTTTTTTATTTTTTACTAGCACATGTAAGAATATAGTAAAAATTCTGCTGAAGTAGGCCAAAGATTCATCTAGTACAGTTTTCTGTATCATGCAAGTAGTCAACCTTCCTAACATTCATAAACATGGACAAATAGCCAGTAACCACTTCCACGACATGTCCTTTGCTTCTGAAAGGCATCTACAGTCATGAAAAAGAGTGGTGATTCCCTATTTAGTTAATTTGAGTAGTCCACTTTCAAGCTATTAGAACTGATGTCCCTCACCATAGGTAATAGCAGTGATTTTCATATTTTAAACCAAGCATTGTGTAAAGAAATACTATTTTTTAACTAGTCTTGAATTTTCCCACATTTAGTTTCAGTATTTGACATTTCTAACAATGTGAACAAAGGGGAAAAAAATAACCCTATCCACATTTTCCAGCTCATGCCTGATTCTGTATAGCTCTAGAACAGGGGGGTCAAACTTGCAGCCTGTGGGCCGGATGTGTCACGTGCTGGCCATGCCCACCCCCGGTTTAGCAAAGGGGAAAAAAGTCACGATATGTCACGTGACGATAATGTGATGCCGTGAGTTTGACACCCCTGCTCTAGAGCGTTTTCCCTTATGTATCTTCTAAGTTAAAACACCTGATGTACTGTATTATTACTTGGGGGATGTAATAATTTTTTAAATTTCCCTTGTCTGCATATTTCTAGTTCTGCAATAGTCTTGTGCTATTTTTGAGATGCACTGCTAAGAAAAATTAGCATTTATTTATATAAGGATTACAAGATTGGCTATTTTATTTTCCATTTTCTTCCTAATATGCATTCAATATTAAGAACATGTAAAAATGCCCTGATATGACATTTTCACTGAGCTGTCACCATGACTCCAAGGCCCCTTTTTAAAAAAAATGCATTGTTTATGCGTACAGTATGTGTGTGTATGTATGTTTGCACTTGCTTCCTTTGCACACCCTCTGTTATTTTAATGCCCATTTACCAGTTTGAAGACATTCTTTTGAGACTATTTGCATTCCCATTCATAAATAATTTGGAATCAGCAGCAAACTTGGATACCTTCCAATTTATCCATAATACCAATTCATTTGTAAACAGGTTCAAAAACAGAGATCCTTTAAATGTACCCCTTTCAATTCTCTGCTTTCCTGTTTTGGAGCATTTTTTGAGATCCACATTGCACAAATATTCCAGACCTTTGGAGTTGGGTGAGGGAAGAGTTTGCAACAGCTGATCCATCTTTTCAACCAAAACATATCCTACTTGCTGAAATGGACATATTCTGCATAATATAAAGAAATGATAGTTACAGCAAAGAAATGCAGCTTTCAAAAATGTTATTAAACTAACATTCTTTGAAAAACCTTGATAAAATCAAGAAGGGAAATTCAGGTCTGCATTCCCAGGCAGCCAAGCAAGATTTATTTTATATTATATTTATATTTATATTATTTTATTTAGCATTTTTGGCTATGATCTCATGTATTGTTTGAACCATCTATTGTAGTTTGGGAATCATATTTGCAGTTTGATATTATATTAACACAACAAATTGTGTTTATTACATATGGTAGATATAGTATAGCAAAACCTAGCTAAATGAACCAAATGAACCCAGACCATGATTGTTCTTTGGCTAGTCATTGGTCATGTTTGAACATTATATTTAGTCAGAATTGTGAAGGATTTCAATTTATTATGCACAAACTTAATTTCTTCCTCTTAGCTTCACTTGATTGCTGGAATGGTTAAGTCACTTCCATTATTCTATAGTGTCAAAATCAGGAATTCAATCTTATTTCCTGCTTAACCAGATGGAATTGGAAACTAAGAACAAATCCTGTTGCTGCCTTCTTCCTTCTGTCTTGCATTTATGTCCTTGAAGGGCCTTGGGATGCTCTGACTTGTCTATGTTGACTTCATTTTCATCTTGATAGTATAAAATTGTCCTACCAAAATGCCAGAAGAGCAGATATAGTTAATAATTAGATTTAGAAAATAAAAACAGTACTCTTGTTGTTACTTAGGGTTTTTTTCCTTTTGAGATCAATTTGGCATATTTTTAAAATAGCTTATATGTCTTCAACAGCTGCTTGCCCTTTAGATGTTAGCAAGCAACAATCAGATTCCTTCTAATTTCAATGTAAAAGGTGCCATTCTTAATAGGTTGACAGCATTCGGCTTCTGAGCAAGCACTTGCTGAACTATTGCTTTAAATTTTAAATAGCAAGGATCAGAGGAAACTTTGATCAGACCTTGCATATTTTTTGCAGATCTACATCTAACTCACCCCCACTGCCAATGGGCAACCAGAGCTTCCACAAAACTCAGCTTGGAAGGCCGGTTTTAATCTTCCTGCAGAGCCTATTTCATCAGTCGATTCACTCAGGCAGGTGAAAGCACTGTGCTGGCTGCACATCAGCTGAAATAGAAACGATATTAGCATTTCTTTTTCATGGCTGAGGAAAAAAAATTGGCTGCAGAGCTTATTTGTGCAGCTTCTTTTTAAATCCTATGAGCCACATTCAAAAAGCTCAGGAACCACAGGTTCTCACCTTTCGTGTTACTGCTGTCATTTAAGAAGAAAACCTCAAAGCCAGGTATTTATATTGTTAGAGAGATATAATCTCTTTTAGTTGGGTTGGGTGATTACATGAAATTTGTAGTCACACTAGGTCAGTTGAACTGATGGCTGTTTTTTTGCCTGCACTTTTCACATCCTGTCCTATCTGGATAGTGAAGTGTAAATTCCTATGAATTAATTTGGATACTGCACTGTTTTGGTGTTCACATTCTCCAGGACTTTACAAATAATTTATTATCCAACAAAGTAATGATCTCTATTGAGCTTGGACTATAAAGTCCAAGCTCAAGAGAACAGAGAGGATTTGAACTGAATAGACATAACTTAAACCAGAGGTGTCAAACTCTTGTCACGGCGGCATCATGTGGCATATCGGGACTTATTTCCCCTTCGCTAAACCAGCCATGACTGTGGTCAGCATGTGACGCATCTGGCCCATGGGGGCGGGAGTTTGACAGACCTGCCTTAAACTAATATTGGGTCTAGATCTGTCAATCTCCAGAATCTCATAGTCTGGGATGGGTGTGATACACAGTAGTCCTTGACTTATGACCACAATGTCATGGTTCCGAGTAATGCTCCCAACCAATTCAAGACTCTGAGGCCCTGACTTCCTCAAAAATCCTGTTTATTGGGTACATCATATTGGCATGGTCAAATGTGAAAGTAACACTGAATAATTTCCGCTTTTTTGATATAATTAAAGAATAGATACCCCCCTTGTGTCACAGGTCATGTTAGCCAACCAAGCAGGTGATGGACTTCTCATCACCTAGGCCACATTGATCTAGCCTTGGTTGACACACAATTGAACTCAGAATTTCTTTGCTAAGTGGGACATTTATTAAGTGAGCTTTGCCCCACTTTATGACCTTTCTTGCCATAGTTGTTAAGTGAATCACTGCAGTTGTTAAGTTAGTAACATGGTTGTTAAGTAAATCTGGCTTCCCCATTGATTTTGCTTTTCAGAAGGTTCACATGAGCCTGGGACACTGCAACTGTTGTAAATATGAGTCAGTTGCCAAGCGGCTGAATTTTGATCACATCACCATGGGGATGCTGCAATGGTCATAAGTGTGAAAATGGTCATAAGTCATTTTTTTCAGTGCTGTTATAACTTTGAACGGTCACCAAATGAACTGTTGTAAGCCAAGGACTACCTGTACTAGTGGAGAATGAGAAGGCCCCGAAGAAGATTACCAGTAAGGGGAAATAGTTGTTAGGGCAGAATCTAGCTACTGAAATCTGGCAGGCCAAGAAATTGATCCTAATGAGGATGGTATTGTAAGCCAAGTGGTTAATAGCTGAATCTTGGTGATAATGAGAATGGTGCTAATATTAAAAACTTTTATCATGGTAAGCAGGAAAAGGGCTGCCTCCCTTTTCAGCTCAATGCCTTTTGATTCTGAGGCAAAAGTTTTGAAATGACAAATGAGATTCTGAGATTTAGCTAATCTAAGCAGGTTGAGTTTGCCTGCTGTTTCACAATCTGCAGAGGCTTAAAAGAAATTTGGCAAAACAATAGGATGATTTGGAGTCATGTTTAAAACTGCTATTTGCTAAAAAAAACATTAGAAGAGGAAATGCATAATTAGCTAAATTGAGAATGTTCATTCCTATTTGTTTCCTTCCCTACATTGTTTAGGTCACCTTGAAGATATATGGCCTTTAGTTCCCAGAATTCCCCAGCCAGCATGTTGTCTGAGGAATTCTGGCAGTTGAAATCCATACATTCTCAATAATAATAATAATAACTTTATTGTCATTGTACATGTATGCACAGTATGCCCATACAATGAAATTTACTTAACACCCAAAGACCAGGTCCAACACACATAACAATCCCCAAACCCACCACAATTCTTCACCCCTAAACCACCCAAACATCCACACAATGGACCAAATAATTCTGTCCAACAGCTCACTGATGGTGACCCTTTAGTTCCTTGTTGAGTGCAATTATAGCTCTGGGATAAAAACTATTCAGAAAACATGTGGTCCAAGTTTTAATTGTTCTGTATCTTCTGCCAGAAGGCAACAGTCCAAAAAGATTGTAAGCAGGATGGGAAGAGTCTCTGAGAATGTCATGCAACTTTCTCAAACAGCGAGATTCGAAGATATCATCCAGGGCTGGTAGCTGGAGTCTGATGATATTCTGGGCAGTTTTAATGATTCTCTGTAGAGCTGTTTTGTTTGCTACAGAGCTGGTCCCATACCATGCAAGAATGCCGTATGTCAGGACACTCTCAATGGTGCTGCGATAGTAGGACAGAAGTAGATACTGAGATAGATTTATCTTCCTGAGCATTCTCAGGAAGTACAGCCTCTTCTGTGCCTCCTTCACAAGCATGTTAGCATTTATAGTCCATGAGAGGTCCTCCGAGATATAAACATCCAGAAATTTAAAACTACCCACCCTCTCCACCTCCTCACCATTTATATACAATGGTAGATGTACAGTACATCTCTCTTCTTCCTGAAGTCAATTATACGTTCTTTAGTTTTTGTGGTGTTAAGTGTGAGATTATTTTCATTACACCACAATGTCAGCCCTTGTACTTCCTTCCTGTAAGCAGACTCATTGTTCTTATTTATTTAAGCTGCCAAAGTTGAGAAAGACTGGTTTGGATCATGGGCTAGCAACTAGTTTTGCAGTTGGGCCTACACTTTTCTGAATAACTTTCAGCAGCTGAGAATTGCTGAATATCATATATCTTTGTCGTGTCCCTATACAACAGTTTGCCATCAAATGTCAACATTATGATTTGGGGGATTCTGAGTTTGCATGCCTGGAACCTACTTGTTCACCCCTCCAGTTTAGGCCTGACATCCATGCAGCTTCCAAGGGTATATTTATAAGGTTGTTTTTCATGTTCATTTGGGTGGAGGGTTACCAAATGGAAGAGTTTCACAGTGCAAGAATTGGGTCCCTCTCCCTTTGTACCTGCTAACTGCCTGGTAGAGCAATGCCTTTGGGCAATGCCTCTCCAGTGCCTTTGAGCAGTGCCTAAAGAGCAGCTATCCTCCCCCCCCCAACAAGATATTATATTACTCCTCATAACAATTTTTGAAGCATTGAATGCAGCCATGTGGCTCTTCTCAACTACTGATTAATTGGAAAACAGGCATTGAAGAACAGTTGGGTTCTACTCCACTGCATCTGTCTCTTTGGCTTGCATATATCTGCATATCTGTGATAAGGCTGTAGACCAGGGGTGTCAAAGTTGCATCATCATGTTGTCGCTATGTGATGTATCGTGACTTTTTCCCCCTTTGCTACAACGGGGGTGAGTGTGACTAGTGCATGACGCATCTGGCCCATGGGCCATGAGTTTGACACCCCTGCTGTAGACCCTCAGTTTCTACTATCACTGAAAGAGCTTGCCTGGCTCATTGTCTTGATCCTTTACACATGAATGGGATAAATGGGCAAAAGGAAGAATGAAGGACCTTCCGCCTGTTTTTCATATTAAAAAGAAAAAGTTGGTAGGAACCTGCAGAAGTACTGTACTTCCCTCCCCATGTGTGATTTAATTCCAGCTCCTCCAAGGTCTTCTAATACGTACAGCACTGGTGTCTTAGAGATCACATAAACAGATCAAATCCCTTCAGGATTCTTGGATGCTGTGAAGCTGTTTCCTGCATAGCCCCAAGATGTGCCAGCAGCTATGGACTTTAGATCTTCATTATTCACTCAACTGCCTCCTCTACAGCCTCTTCTCTTCCAGGCAGAATCTTTAAGTCAGACTTTGTGACACTTAACTTGTGACTGATGTATTAGATTCTGATCATTCTTTTTAAATGTTCCATAAGGCAAAAGGATGGCAATGCAAACTGAAATTATTGTTTCGATGAGGTGGAAAAACCCTACAGCTAGAGCACTCTCTCTTTTGTTCCCTACACATCCACCTATGTGATCTGAATCCTCAATGGCCATTCATCTTATTCACTTAATGATCCATTGCAGGAAACAACTTCAAACTTCTGTGTCTCACTGAAACATGTATGGGCCATAAATATTCATCAGCCTCTCTCTTTCCCAGTGCTATTCATCACCTTAGCTTGGAGGGTTCTTAGGAGCCCTGATGCTTGGCAGGCAAGAAACTCCTCAATGGAGCAGCAAAGGATGAAACATTGGGGAAGTCAGCCCACCTACACTTTGCCTAAGATCACTTGCCAGGGGCAGAGTAGACCTAAATTACATCTTCTTTCTCTTCCTTTTTAAGTTCCCTCAAGAAGATAAGCCTGAAGATAGTAAGCTGCAGCCTGAGGATGTGTTCAGATTAGCTTTTTGTTGCCCAAAAATCTACACTGCTTCTGAACATAGAGTTTCATGTTGATGGTACTACCACTAACTATATTGTTCCTCTATTAATTTGTGAACCATTTATTAAAAAAATACAATTGAGATGGGAAGCTATAGTTGGGACGTCAAACCTCTAGAGATTCCCTGAATTAAATTAGATGACTTGGTGGGAATGAGGATTTTTGATGCTTTATTCCTTCATTATGCTTTCCAAATGCACAATCTATTTCCAGAGATGCTACTTGATTCCAAGATGGTACTTTCAGGTTGAGAAAGTGACAATGATATCATTGGGAAACCCTTGGGGATTTCTGAAAAGAATTGCAAGTTGAAGACAGCTTTACTAAAAGCAAAGCCTATGATCATGGTGGAATGAAGAACTTGAGAAGACTGGTTCCTCGTCAGACAAGGAGAGCACTTGAGATTGGCCAGAAGTAATCCAGACACCACACTCTTCACAAGGAGACTGCAAAACAGTGCTCTTTGGGGGATATAGAGTTCTGAGAGATGAGGGAACACTATCTTTGCCCAAACCATGGTCACCACCTTTCAACAGGACATTAGATTCACATTACTTCCTTTCTAATAACTTTCAAAAATTGATTGTTAATCTCTTTTCAGATATTAGAACCTTCAGACTGACAATTTTCTTTCACAACACTGGAAAAACTTTCTTCAGTACTTAATGAAAGAAACTTTAAATACAAGTTTAAGGACTTAAAAATTCATTTTTTGGAATAAAAAGCAAAAGGATAATCAGAATGTTGGTTTTTGAAAAATTAGAATTGGACTAAGGGTCCAGATGGATTTGAAATAAGATTTTGAAATTAATTATAAGAATTCTTCCCATAGGAAAATGTTGTTTTGAATTATTTAAAAACAAAGCATGATAGGATGAGACTTTTGATACTATAGGGAACCAGAAGGAACTGAAGATTACAATTAAAGGAGAAGATCCTTTAAATCTGGTTTACTAATACAGAATGGAGTAAAATACTTTAACATTGGGGGATATTTATGAACAATGGATCCAGAATTTTAGCTATATTGCCATTATAGATAGATTGTATTTAAAAGATTATATGGAAGAGGAATACATTTTATTAAACAAGACTGTATTTATTTGAAAGTGAATTTAAAAGTGACAGGCTAAAAAAATATGAAAAAAGATACAGGCTGTACAAATGAAACCATCTGATGTCTTAATAATTAAAATGGATGTATACAAATAAGAAACCAAAAGAATGACCTGGATAACATTTCCAAGGAAGACTTGTTAAAGTTTTGAAGAATTTTGTGAGAAGGGACAAAGAATAAAATGAAAAGAAATCAAATTCTTTGATATTATTTAAAGGGTAAAGGGATAAAGATTATTGAAACAATTATGCTGGAATACAAACAAGGCTTCTTCTTTTTAATGGTCACGTGTATATTAAAAATGTTTCCTTGCTTTTGGGTTCTCACTGTGCTAAGAATGCAAAATGTATTTTTGTCAAATGGGTACCTCAACCATACATTGATCAATTATGCATTCTAATTTTAGTATCTGGACTTGATGTAATCTCAGAAGTTGATTTAACTTCAACTTTTAACTCTTGATAAACTGTAATTTACTGATGCAATTGGTAAAACATTATCAACTAATAGTATAATTTATGGAAGAATGGCTTGTTTTTGGCCAATATATTGGCCCAGAATCCTTTAGCTTGGAAAAATAAAATATATTTGAAAGGCATGAAGTATGTAGATGAAGCTTATAAAACAATTCAACAATTACAGGGTTGGCAGTGGAAGTGAGAGGGAACAGGTAGAAATGGAAAAAGCTATTTCATATCAAAATTCATTTACTAAGTAGAACCTGCATCCCATCTAATGGATGAAACATTGGCCAACATATCAGGCAAAATAGGCCTTTCCTTAACTTCCAGTGCATACTCTGAGAGTACAATATGCCAACATTTGTATACATGAATAAAATGGCCAGCTAATGTACTGCTACCCCTTACTTCTAAATATAGTGTGATAATGCTTTTATTTTTTTACCCAATTTTAAATTGAATGGAAGATAGTTCCTTTCTCATGCTTTTTACCAAAGGATGAGTTCAACAGCTATAGTTCCTACTGTAGGGATCTGTAATCTTTTGGGGCAATTGAGTGCCTATGGAATTTGAGATAGTTGTGGGATGTTTCATTACAAAGCACTCATTTCTGGTTTATATGCAAGGCCCTGAGACATTTTTGGAAGTAAAAGTTATGCTTGAGGTTGATGCTTTGCAGCATGCTTTCTTCCCACTTGACATTTTAAAATTTGACTTAATAATTGAAAGCAACTAAATTTTTTTAAAAAAATCATAAAAGACCAAAAGCGTGATGGCCACCAAAGGAGGTAGATAACACTCGTGGGTGCATTTTAGGCCCCTACTGCAAGATCAAAACCTAGTCATTGTTCCTTACTTCTGATTACTTCCATATTATTACTACACATTGTGGAGGGGCATTTCTCTGTCCCAATGAAATATTGAAGCAGGGAAGCCAGCTCCTATGCATTCACACAAACTGCTGTTTCTGAATAATGGCCACCATTTCATTTTGTTGTATGCTTCTGAGGGGCAGTTCAACTGAGTCGCTGAAGTAGGAAACCTGTTCTAAGAACCTCCTCAGATCTGATGTGAAGTAAACATCTGTGCCTAATAAATAGTATTTATAGCTTATGGTATGGAAACTCAGCCAATATGGCACATTCATTAAGGAAAGTTATTTACATATTAAAGCCATAATTAAGGAGCGCCTTCTAACAAGCGCCAGGAAAACTTGTTCTGAGTCTTGTCTACCAAGAAGGTAATATTGTTATGTAACATAGAGAATTTTTTTTTTCTGGAAGGCAATCTCATGACAAATTATGCATGCCCCTCATGTTCTTTTTTTCTGCCAGGTATCTCTAAAGCTTGAAATGCTCTTTGACAACATTTCTCTCTGACCAGGAAGACAGCTGTGACAGACTCGGTCCCTGTGACAAAACACTGAAGAAAAGAGTTCAGAGGACCATAGAATTAAGTTTACAGTTCAGGAGTTGAATTCTATAAGGTATTCTGTAGGCAAAACTCAATTTTGAAATGGGGCAAACGGCCAATTGCAATTCTATCCTGAAAGAGGCTACAGATCAGAACTAGCCAGTGGGAAAGTCAGCTTATAAACAGAGAAATAAGGTTCACCTTCAGTTCAAGCTCAGTGTGGTCAAATGCAAAAGATGACAGATTGCTCCTTCATATTTAACATCCACATAGAAGAGAAAATTTTAGCAACTGAAACTTGTCATACTTCACCTGAAGTTTATTTACGTATTTATTTCCCACATTTATTATTTTTACAAATAACTCAAGATGACTCACATCTCTAACATACTTTCCTCCTCCTGTGTTCCCCACAACAACAACCCTGTGAAGGGGGTTGGGCTGAGACAGACTGATTGGTCCAAGGTTACCCAGCTGGCTTTTATGGCTAAGGGACAACTTGAACTCATGGTCTCTTGCTTGTAGCCTATTGCATTAACCACTAGACCAAGTGTGTCATGTCTTCTTTTATACCTGGTACCCCACTATAAATTCAATTTAGACTTTCAGTTCAATTTATAAAGTAAAGTGAAGGTTTAGACTTCATTTCAATGTGAGCATGCAGTTTCTAGGTTAACTTAAAAAACTTGAATATAAATTACCGTATTTTTCGGTGTATAACATGCACTCCCCCCTGCCAAAGTGGGTGGAAATGTCTGTGTGTCTTATAGAGCATATGTTGCCAAAGTCCCACCCGCCCATCTGCCCCCACCCTTCAGCCTCTGCCTCCCAGCAATTTGCCTCCTTGCAGCAAACAGCAAACAGCCTGGTCAGTTTCTGCCCAGCCTGATTTAGCATGAGCAGCTGATTGGCGGTTGGATCTGCCTCCTGGAATACCACCTATCAACTGTTACAGGCTGCTGGGATCGCCACCGCCCTTCGCTACCTATCTCCACCTCCGTGTGCCCCTTTTTGGTCTGTTCCATGGGGACCGAAAATAGGATGCGCGGAGGTGGCAATAGGTGGTGGTGGCGCTGGGCAGTGATGGTGGCAATGGGTGGTGGTGATCCCCACAGCCTGGAACAGCAGATAGGCAGTATTCCGGGAGACAGATCCAGTGGTGGGATTCAGCCAGTTCGTACCACTTCGGGAGAACTGGTTGTTAACTTTCTGAGCAGTTTGTTGGAAGAAATCATTAGGGCAGAGAACCGGTTGTTAAATTATTTGAATCCCACTACTGGGCAGATCCAACTGCCAATCAGGCTGTGCTGAACCTGACCTCACTGTTTGCTGTTTGCTGCAAGGAGGCAAATTGCTGGGAGGCAGAGGCAGATTTTTTTCCCCCTTGTTTTCCTCCCCAAAAGCTAGGTGTGTCTTATAGTTCAAAAAATATGGCACAAAAATTTTCAGGCCTTCCTTCCTCCCTCCCTCCCTCCCTTTCCATTAACAAAATTATAATAAACAGAATGAGAAATATAATCAAGCCAGTAAAAACAGTGCACATTAATGAAGCCATTCATTAAAATTAGTAAAAGTGCAATAATTAGAACGCTTGCTAAAATCAAAAGAAGTTCTGATGAATATGCTCCACTGTGGCAAGGGGTTTAAGCCATGCTAGAAGCTTATTTCACTAGCTGGATGCCAATTTAGAGAATGTCTTATCCCCATTTTGAACTGTGGTTGAACTAAGAAGGCATCCTTCTCTTACAATAAAGCTAGGTTGTTGTTCATGGAAGTAGGAAGTTCCTTGGATAATCTGTTTACAAGATCCATAAAGTTTATAGCCCCCAAAAAACTTCTTTAGCATTAATCTTATATATGCTTAGTAAAGGATTATTAGTATCATTATGCATTAGCTGCTGTCTATGGACCATTCCTAATGATAGCCCTACATACAGTGTTTTACAGTAATCTAATAATCCATGACTCTTACAATAAGCGTCTTATTGTAAGAAGTAAGGCATAAGTCAAGTTATGCCTCTCCAGGAAGATTGCAGTGGGAGTACAGGGAAAGTGCAACTGATCGGCTTCTATCTCCAGGGCATCTGCCCTAATGGAAGCAGTTTCAGTGAACTTTCTTGACATTTATGAAATGTTGTTCATTTTATCATATTTAGATGCCACCATGTTGCAAAAATCTCTGAGCAGTTTTCAATAAATAAAATGCTGCCTACAGAATAAAATATGAAATATACAAGATAAATATCAATGCACCTGCAAGGAGTAAGTGACAAATATTTTCAGTTAAAAATACTTATTCTTTCCACAGCCGGTAGACTCTATGCCTGAGAGCTGGTAATGGGGGTGGAGTGGGGGGCATTGTTAGGCAAGCCTCCATGGAAAAGAAGTTCCACGAGACTTCTGATGGTAAGCCACAAACCCAAAAGAGTTATGGCCGAACCTTTTTGGTGATTTCAGTCAGGGGTGGGTTCTACTTACCTTTATTACTGGTTCGCAACGGGGCTGCGTGCGCGCTCTTCTGTGCATGCGCAGAAGCATTTTCATGACATCAGGGTCAGTGGGTGGAGCCTCCCGCCAGTTTTATTACCGGTTCTATAGAACCGGTGTGAACTGGGGGCAACCCACCACTGATTTCAGTGCAGGAGAGAGAAATACATGGAAGAGGATGGCCTCTGGATCTAGCCTACACTAGGCTTTAAAAATCAGTAGTTAAACTGAGTCTGAAAACATGAATATATTATTTTAGCATAGTATCATCATCATGCTCCAAATTTCAATCATCAGCCATTGAAAAAGGGGAATTAAACAAAGTCTGTCCTAGTTTCAGTGATCCAGGAAAATGCTATGGATTATGGGGCAACTATAATCATCTACCTTACTGGGTAAATGGATGGCATATACATTTAATAAATAAACAAACAAACACAATTTGAATCAAAACACATGCTCCCTGTGTGGAAAAGCATAGCCCAGGGACATGCCTGGGCAGTGGATGAGACAAGGACTTTGGGACAAGAATGAACTTTCTGAGGGTGGAAAGTTGGGAAATTGGAACTTTTCACTTTTCAGAGTCCTTAAATTCCCATTCTCATTTTTACTTTACTTACTTAAAAGAAAACATTGCTGCTAAAACTGAACCATTTTGCTCTCAAATTTCAAGGGCATAATTGTAGTCTTTTGGAAGCCACTGATGAAGGGGTTTGGAGAGGTACATGTGCCTATTATTTGTGTAGGTAAAAATAGATAGGGGAAAAATCAGAAAGTGCATGATTTTGGGTTTTTTTTAGAATACATTATCTCCACAGTTTCCAACATCTGTGTTTGACCTCAGGAAAGATACTCTCCTTTTTATCTAAGTACGTATTTTAAGATTTAACAAAACAGCTTCTTTATGATTAGCGTAATTATTTAAAAATGTTAAAGAAGCCAATCTACTCAATAACAGGTTAACTCAAAGCTAGATTACATTGCCATTGCTGATTTCAAAAGTATATCGCTGATTAGATACTGAGCGGTTTGTTCTGAAGAAGAGTATAGATGGTCAAAACACTCCAGGAACTCAATCATCAGTTTAATAAATCTTTTTTCCTTCTGACTTTGTCTTTTTTTCAGAGTGCGTAGCACGCAGTCATGAAACTGGAGAAATACCCTGGAGAAAAAGGTTTTCCCTAGCACCTCTGGGTATGCCTGCTGTGAGAAGTCAGACATATGGAATGCATTCATCAAAGCTAGGTCGATGCATGATCCACATCTGTCTAGCATGAATTTAATCACTGTGCTGCAAACAGCT
Source organism: Arizona elegans (assembly GCA_022577455.1). Lineage (NCBI taxonomy): Eukaryota > Metazoa > Chordata > Lepidosauria > Squamata > Colubridae > Arizona > Arizona elegans. The sequence continues at coordinate 101,244,808 of JAKOOJ010000002.1, read as the reverse complement.
TCATTCTCCCCCTAAATCCCCCCCCCCAAAAAAATTGGATGTGAATGATAGTTAAAACAACTGTGCAATCTGTTTTCCCCTCTCCAAGCAATTGTTTCTTGCCAAACAGCTTTGGCAGATTTATTTTTAAATGACACACCTTAAAAATAGCTCCCTCCTGACAAACCCACTTAACCAAGGGCAAGAGTTGTGCAATAAATAGAAGTTGTGCTAGGAGTTCCAATGAGCCTAGTATGCCACTTATGCATTGTGTGCCTGTGTGAATGAGTGTGGCTTCATCTGTCATCCAAGGGTTATCTTGAGATCAAATCAGGGGCAGGTTTCAAAACCCATTGCTACCCGTTTGCTCGTGGGTGCACAGTTGCTCATGCACAATGCTTCTGCACATGCACAGAAGCATGCGCAGCCTTCCGCCGCTGCCACTACCGGCTTCCTGTGCAAATCAGTAGCAACCCACCACTGGATCAAATCCCATACTAACCAGCTTCATGGAAGCTATGGCTTTCAGTGATTATAATCATTGGAGGTACATAAAGTTCAGTGTGTAAAGTCAGTATGAAAAATAAAGATACCCTTGAGTCCATATGTCCTGCAGGTTTTTCTGCAGATTTGCCACTGCTTTCTTTCAGGAAATTTTCTTAGATTTCACAGTTTGTCTAGGTCCTAATGAGGTCTGATCCTGTCTAGTTTTTCAGAATAAATGTGGGTCAACTAGATTCTGCCACCTGAGGTAGGCAAAAGAATATGGGTAGTCCTTGTTTACAATTGGGATTGGCACTGAGTGAAGTAAAGCATCACAATTTTATTTACTCACAATTGCATTTCAGATTTCCGTTGCTTTTCAGACCTACAAAGATTGTAAATGTGAAGACTGACCACACAGTTATTTTTTTATCACTGTTGTAACTGTGAACTGTTACTAAATGAGGCAGTCGCTAAACAAGAGCTACTTGTATGATGCTGAGAACAACCATTGGGAACTGGCTATTGTAATGTGATTAGCTACTATCCTGTTTTGCTGGGGAGGGCCTTGAGACAAACCGATGGCACCAAGAGAAGTGCACTTTAATCTGATCTACCTTGACTGTTCTGAGTAGCTTTCATTAAAGGCAAAAAGTCAGCTCCCTAGGCCTGTTCCTGGCTGATTTTTTTTTTTGTGCCTTTCTTGTCCATACATCTAACATTCTTTTCTGATCTCTGCACATTGACTGAAGTCACTGCTCTTTGTCCAGGTGTTCCAGTATTGCCTCTTTGTAGAATAATGTCTGATTGATTTTAGCTCTTTTCAGTTCAGTGCACACAATCTTCCTTGGCCACCTTCTCCCCCTAACTCCCAGCTCAGGCCCAGCAATGCAAAATGCTCAGTGAAAAAGAGATACATGCTGCTAGAGCTGTGCCAGGGAATAATAGCCCTTTGCCACATATAAAAGTTTATGGCTCTAGTTTTCAAGGCCGCCGAACTCTACTTGGTCTGTCCTGGATGTGGCACTTCAGACAGATATGTGCAGCAGCAAGGGTTAAGAGGGCAAGAGCTTGAAACTATGCACAAGCATTTTCCAGTGGTTCTTCTCTTGAGAGGCTATTTGTGGCCCTTCTCTTGAGAAGGGACTTCGAGTTAATCATGCTGATTAGAAGCAAAAGGCTGGACTCAAATGTTTATCATTTGCCGCCAATAAATTCCTAGGGAAATTATGGTACATTGTTCAAACTGATGCAAGAACAAAGACTTACAAATGGGAGGAAGTCTAAAATGAAAGCAGGGGAGAGATTTTTGCCAAGGAAAGTCTGCAAACCGCTAGAGAGATTTCATTCTCATTCATAGTAGATTTGTCCTCTTTGTTCAAATTGTATTATCAAATATAATTTAGTAGTAACATAAAGAAAAAAACTTGGCCTATTTTAATTCCTCTCTCTTCGTTCTGGTATTTTTTGAAATATTAAATACCTTGGATCCCGCTTCCACACAGGCTTGGGTGTTCATGGCTTTTATGGTGACCATAAGCTTGACCAAGGGGATCTCAGAAGAATATATGTAGTACATCATATGCTGGTCCTTGTATTTACCTCACAGCAGTTGTCTGGTGATCCGGATATGGAAGGGAGGATGTCTAACTCTTTGCTGTGGTTAGATCACTTTCCAGTCCACAGTAAGCTGAGCTGCCATATTCTCTGTGGAACAAGTGGTCCATTCTAGGTACTTTATGGATCCAGAAGGATCCATAAAGTGGGCACTTGAGGAACTTCCAAACAATGGTTGGCAGTTCTATCAGTTGAAAGACTCTGCCATAAAGAGACAATATAACACAATATAAGTCAGACTTTCTTTGTTTTCCAGTCCCAGGTGAGTCCTTGGTTTGCTAAGAAACTGTAGGAGAAGAAGCAATAGATGTTATTCCTGGAGAACTGGTACAAGGGAACCTAACTGAGCATGGTTATGTGCATAGGTTCAAGCCCATACCATGGCAATAAGAAAGGCAAAATGCTTGTCTCCTTTTTTACAGTATTGACAGGTTGCTGACTGATTAGCTGCCTTGTTGAGGATGACAAATTCCACACTAGGCAGGGAGAAAGATTGGCTGCCTGCCAGCTATAACCATTTTACATAATGTTTTGTAGTAGTAGTTCTTCATTACAGGCTTTGACCAGCAAAAACAAACAAACAAACAAACAAACAAAAAACCCAGGAAAAAATGAGAGATATTTTTTTTGCCAGGAAAATTGCTCAAATTTTAAAAATCAGAACACATGTTCTGTTTTAATTCAATGCATAATGGTTTATACCTATTTGTTCAATTATATTGTGTTGCTTGTGATTCTTTATATTTATCTTTACTCAGAGCTTTGATTTTTAGCTTCTTAAACTGATATATTATATTCAAAAAGATAATTGCTCAAATATGCCAAATTCTTGACTCCTTACAAGTTGGTTCTGTGGTGCTGATTGGGTGCCGTAGTACACCCTTTCCTTAGAATATAGAACATAGAATAATAGAGTTGGAAGGGAACTTGGAGGTCTTCTAGACCAACCCCCTGCTTGAACAGGAGACCATTTCAGATATATGATTGCCCAGTCCCCTTTTAAAAGTCTCCAGTGATGGAGCACCCATAACTTGTGAAGGAAAGCTTTTCCATTGGTTGATTGCTCTCACTGTTAGGAAATTTCTCCTTAGTTCTAGGTTGCTTTTCCTCTTGATTAGTTTCCATCCATTGATTCTTGTCTTACCTTTTGGTGCTTTGGAAAATAGTTTGATCCAGTCATCTTTGTGGGAGCTCCTCAAAACAATCCTCAAAGATTGGAACACTGCTATCATGTCTCCCTTCTTTCTCATGAAAAGTCCTTCTTTTTATTAGACTAGACCAGTGTTTCCCAAACTTGACCCTTTGAAGATGTATGGACTTCAACTCCCAGAATTCCTCAACCAGGCATACTATTCCTCAACCAGGCGTACTGGCTGGGGAATTCTGGGAGTTGAAGTCCATGCATCTTAGAATAGCCAAGTTGGGAAACACTGGACTAGACATTCCGAATTCCTATAACCATTCTTTGCATGTTTTAGCCCCCAGTGCCCTAATCATATTTGTCGCTCTTCTCTGCACCCTTTCCAGAGTCTCAACATCTTTTTTATATTGTGGTGACCAGAACAGGATGCAATGTGGACTTACTAAGGCTTTGTAAAGTGGTACTAGAACTTCATGTGATCTTGATACTATCCCTCTATTAATGCAATTTAGGATTGCATTGACTTATTTTGGCTGCTGCTGCACACTGTTGGTTCATATTTAAGTGATTGTCCAGTAGGACTCCAAGATCCCTCTCACGGTTACTGGCATTAAGCCATATTTCACCTAGCCTGCATCTATACAGTTGGTTTTTTTGCCTAGTGTAAAATCTTACTTTTATCCACAATGAATTTCATTTTCTTAGACAGGTGCAGTGTTCAAGTCAATCAATATTTTTTTGGATCTTGAGCTTGTCTTCTGGGTGTTGACAGCTTAGTGTCATCTGCAAATTTGATGAGTTCCTCTTCTGTTCCCTTGTCTAGATTGTTTATGAAGATATTGAAGAGTACTGGGCCTAAAACAGAACCTTGGGGTGCTCCTCTGCTTTCTTCCCTCCTTGTGATGTAGTTCCATTGAGAACTATGCACTGAGTACAATTTGTCAGCCAGTTGCAAAGCCATCTGGTGTTGGGTTTGTCTATTGCACATTTTTCTAGTTTGCCTAGAAGAAGGTTGTGGTCTACTTTATCAAATGCTTTAATGAAATCTAAGTTTACTAAAAGTATACTAAGTATATTTAAAATGCCCTCACTTCAACCAGCTGTATTGAACAACTGTTGCTCTGTGTATATCCTCTCCTTTTTGGGGAGATTGTTGAGACTATGTTGAGGAAGCAGCTTCTACAAGTAGACCCTTTTCAGTCAGGGTTCAGATGTGGGTACAACATAAAAACTGCATGGATGGTGCCAATTATTTTGGTTGGAATTTAGGTGGGATTCTGTTAGATCTCTTGGATACCCTTAATATAACAAATTATTATATTCTTCTAGACCACTTTTAGAGATTGGGGGTGTTCTGCTTAAGAAGTTCCACTTTTTTAGTAGGGAACTTGGTGCTATTAGAGGAGAAGAGACAATAGCCTAATGCCCCCTTACATGAGGAACTACAAGGTTCAGCATTCTTTCTCTCATCATTATGAAACCCATGGAAAAGATCATACATCAATTTTGAATGTGGTACCATCAATATACTGAAGATGCCCAATTAAACAACAGCCATGCCAATGTTATCAAAATCATGCTCCAGTGTGCGGAGGTTGTTTGTGTCTGGATTGTTAGAAACTGATAGACTTACTGAGTGTACAATAAAGTTCCAGTTCCAGGTACACACACCATAGATGTCATATCTATGTCCGATGTTTTTAATTTTGAATGATTAATAAAAAACTTTTTAAAAATAAAAAAAAGGTTCCAGTTCCAGGTACACACCAGGGGTGGGTTCTACTTACCTTTACCACCAGTTCGCAACGGGGCCACGTGCACCTCTTCTGTGCAAGTGCAGAAGCATTTTTATGACGTCAGGGTCAGTGGGCGGTTCTATAGAACTGGTGTGAACTGGGGGCAACCCACCACTGGTACACACATTGTGTGTACAATAAGGTTCCAGTTCTGGTGTCTTGTGGGAGTAGTACTGTTCAGAGGTTCTCCTGGACCCATGGAAACTGCTGGTTGGGCAGATGGCAAAAAAAAATATCATATTGGCCACAAAGGAATGCTATGGAAATGGCAAAGCAAGCTTTGGGAACTGAAAATGGTAAACACTGGTGAAAATGGTAACTGTCAAAGATGGGAATAATGAAAATGGAACCAAAGTAGTTATTACTAATTTGTTCTAGAATATAAAAAAGTAATGTCTCCTGGAAGCTGAGGTCACTATTAGCAACCTGAAGGATTGAAGCACACAGGTTTTTTGGCAACAATATAGAAGTAGTTTGTTTTTTTCCTCCACAAATGCAATTTAACTCATAATCATGTGTTTTTCTAGTAGCTTTCCATTGAAGTATGATCCAGGTCTAATCTGACTTAGCTTTTCAAGGTTAAATAAGGTTAGCTAGATGTTGCCATCTCCCTGAGCTGTTCTAGAAAAAGGAGAACACAAATAATCTCAATTTTTGATCCCACAGGGAGGTTTGTTTGGGGAAACATCTGAGGGAAACAAATGATATGCAGACTTGATGAAAAGCTCAACTAATTCAAAATTTATTCTGAAGTTTTAATAACTTGATAAAGGTTATAATTAAACTGAAGAAATTGGTAGCAACTTTCCAAAATGTTCTAAATTTCCCCCTTAGTCTCTTTTTCTCTGGTCAAACCCCAAAATGGAGAAAGAAGATGGAGATAAAGGAAGGGGGAAGCAGAAGAGCTAGAGAGGAATAGTCTCTGGGAGGGCATTGTAGGTAAAAAACATAAAAGCCTCCACTTGTATTGCCATAGTTAATTGCCATAGTTGCAAAACAAAGTACACCTTTAATTCAACAAGATCTGTGACACAAAGTAATGCTGCATACTCTCCACATATGACGATGCCTTAAAAAAGGAAATTGGAGCTATTACTTCAGAAATGTGATTATAGAATAAATCAGAGCGAGTGCTAGGAAATAATAATTCTTGAATACAAATAGGGACTCCCCCACCCCCAATGCAAGCAAATACAGGTTTATCCAGAAACCAAGCTGAAGGTCAAAAGGATACTGGATATCCAAGCAAAAATAAAGCAGAACGGATGCTCATCCCAAGGACACTCTAGAATTTAAAAAGAGAATATACAGCTTCCAATATCTCTGAGGCAATAACCCCACCTAGGTTAATCAATATTTGGATTCTGGGGACTAGAAAGAGAGATCAGGGCGGTTTCCTGCTGATTGGTGGAATTAAAATGAACTGAACACTGCAAAAGCAGTGCTATGAGATATCAATTTGCATGACAAAACAACACTGTCAGAACCAGGTCATTTTACCTATAAATCTACCAGACTGGGCTATGTATAGGTACCTTCATCGGTGAGTTTGTTGGGCAGTGACTTAATATTTGCAAGTCTGCAGTCCATGAAAGCACCTCTGTTATATTTAATCAATAAATGAAACATATAAATAATGAGACTTTGACCCCTCTTCAACAACCCAGGACCATCTTTGTATTCTAGGCAGACCTCAGACTGCTGACTCTGCTGCTTTTCTTGAACAAAACTGATTTTTTAAAAAAGCCAAGGTGTTGCAGCAATGCCAATAGAAATGCAGGGATACAAACTTAACACGTGTATAGAGGTCTGGTTGAACATTTCTAGGATAATGAAGAGCAGGTTCAGCAAATAATTCAGTTTATTTTCTTTTGCTCAATGATCAGCCTAAAGCAAGATACAATTCAATTTAAAATACTCACATTAGTGTATAATATATTATATGTAAATAAAATCTAACTTCCAACTATTAACATTATGTTTATTAAGTTAAGGCTATTATTTAAAATGCAATATCTATTGCTTAGATTAAAAGACAGTGACATAACAGTATAAATGTGGATCATAAAATCAAATGAGTCTAAACTACTGGGGGCCAATTTCTATAGTCACACAAGCAGATATTCCCTTGCACTCAGTAGGCAACATAGCAATATTTACAGCCAGTCAGTGAGATTTTATTGCTTCTGTCAGACAATGATGATTGAAGATAATACAAATGTAGTTGATCTAAGCAATTCATTATTAAGAGATGTATATAATGTGCACAAATATAAAAAGGACAGTATAAAAAAGAGCAGTGGTCTCAATATTTCACATTTCACGTGCATATATTTGATCATCATAGGGTTTTTTTTAATGCTCGCCTTCCAAACCAGCATTTAACAAAATGTCAAATTATTCCAGTTTAAGGGCTTTTGTCAGGTTCCAACTAATGCAACCATCACAAACTGAATTCCGAGACATTCCGATTCCTCAAAGTACAAATTAATTTGGACATACCATATTGGCACTAACTTCTACATTTAGATAAGATTTAATTTGATTAAGATATAGGATCAATTTTAAAAAGAAAGGATTGAGTGTCTAAACAACAACCCTTTCTTGCCACACAAAACTGGGTGCCAGCATTTCAGGTGATTGATACTATTACACAATTTTGCACAAAGATCATGGATGCAAGAATGACAAAATAAATAAAAAGCAAAGAACTTGTTGAAAAATAAACAAAATTTCATACAAAAGTCTTGGGAGATTTGATAATTTTTGTGAGAATTGGTGGTGCTTATTATTAACTTTGGAAGGGGATCCGAGGGTGTCAACAAAAACAGTAAAAAGAAGTTTGAATGGAAAAAGACTAGAACTCACTAATGCTGTATACTTAGCTAGGTCTGTCTAAAGACACATCATCTTCGGCTGCACACTGATACCCAAGTGTATCAGTATACTCAGAGAGCTGTGGGGAAGTATTGTTGGTTGAGTGCATGGATAAAGAAATGCCAACTAATTGGTATTAATTAGAAGAGAAACAAATTGGTTCAAGATACAGATGTGAGTGCATTATCTTTGGTATCCCCGTGTAGAAATCTTCAGTGCATCTTATTTAATATTCAAATGGAGATAATTGAATATTGAATGGGTAATTGGTATGACTTTGAGGCATGAAAATTAGGCTCCTGCCCATTAAATGAGAACAATGAAGCCTCTAGGGAAAATGTGCAAACAAGATAGCTTTGCTGGACAAGCTAGAATGGACAAGTTAGCTTTTTGGGAGTAATACATTTGTCTCCTGAGTACATCACAATTACTACCTTCCAGCTACTGATTTAGTTGCAAAGACAATGTACCTTAGAATACGTTCTTCCAAAAGTATACCTTGATGAACTAAATGGCCAGCTAATTTATAGAACACATGACACCTGCCTGTCCTTGACAATTCACCCTACTCATAACCTTTGGGCTTTGTATAGTATCCAGCACAAAAATACCCCCTCTTTTCCCCAGACTCTTATAGACAGAAAATTTGTTAGCCTGTGTTCATGGCCAAAGGGGCGCATATTAAAGTTCTCCTTACCTTGCCAGCTTCTAGATCAGGACTAGTTGGACTGTGGTCTCCATCATCTCCAAATAGCATTCCTGGCTAGAGTTCCAGGTTGTAATAAAAGACATTTGGAAGATATTAAGTTGGGTAACTAAGTTCTATCTGTGAGTGTGGAATTTTATTTCTATATTGTGAGTAATAAATAAATAGGAATTGGCATTTGCTGTTGTCTTCAGCCTATATACCATCTAATGGCTGTGACCAGGGGGGCCTTTGCACAGGTTCGCCTGGTGCACCAGTTGCACCCTTTCCTGGACCGAGATGACCTTCGCACAGTCACTCATCCCCTGGTTACTTCCCGCTTGGATTACTGCAATTCCCTCTACATGGGCCTGCCCCTGAGATGCACCCGGAGAATCCAGCTGATCCAGAATGCAGCTGCATGGGTTGTTATGGGAGCCCCTTGTTACTTCCATATAACACCCCTCCTGCATGAGCTGCACTGGTTACCAGTGATTCTCTGGGTCCGCTTCAAGGTGCTAGTCCTCACCTATAAGGCCCTTCATGACTTAGGTCCGGGATATTTGCATGACCTTCTCCTGCCTGCCTCTCACTGTCCTGTTCGCTCACATAGGGCCGCTCTCCTCAAGGTTCCGACGGCGAGCCAATGTCACCTTGCTGTGCCCAGGGGTAGGGCGTTCTCTGTGGGTACTCCCACCCTCTGGAATGAATTGCCTACTGAGCTCCGGACGGCTCCTGATCTCCGCTCCTTCCATCGGGACTTGAAGACTTGGCTTTTCAAACAAATAGGCTGAGACTGATTCCGGGCTTTATTATTTACCACTAATTAATTATTTGGATTAAATTATGATTTTATTGTACTTGTTTCTTAACTTGTGTTCGCCGCCCTGAGTCCTTTGGGAGAGTGGCGGCATATAAATACATTTAATAATAATAATAATAATAATAATAATAATAATAATAATAATAATAATAATAATAATATAACAATGAGCATAAACATAGAAGGTATAGACAAAGGAACATTTCTTTGATTATTGTATCTATTAAAGATTGTCTATACCCCATAATCACTAGTATTGAAGGTTTAAGCATTCATAGTATTTAAACAATATATTTAATAATATATTTATTAACATTTGCTTTAATTAATTAATTACTAGATGGAAGGAATATGTTTAACTTCCAAGTTGATTTTGGGATTTTTCCCATGTGATTCTGCAATCCGGAATGAAAAAGAAAACTTGAAAAGAAAGGTGGTACATCAATCAACTACATAATAAAATGTTAATCATTTTCTTTCCTTCAAGCAGTGAGTTGTTTAATTTAAAGGTATCTTGATTTAATATCCCAAAGGCTTGTTTGGTGGAATAGTGATGAAATGGTAAGTTTATTTACATGTATTTATTTTGTAAAAGGTTGATGATTAATCCATTAATTTGGTTTTAATGATCAACAATTGCATTACAGAAGGGTTCATTAAAACTGCTATTCCTTCTGTTCACCTGATCAGCAGCCTTAAAAGTACCAGGGATATTTACATGCCTATGAAGCAAGGACCTTATCTTGCTGCTCGTTCTTGACTGACATCTGAGCTTCTTTCCAGATAGACAAAATATGGATTGGAGGGGAACTCAGTGAGGTTATGCTCCAAATCAGATCTGCACCCCATGATTTTCAAAGGAGAGAGACTCTATGACCTCACTGCCAAGAATGTTAATTGTAGTTGACTGAACAAATGTGCTGGGTTAAATAGAATCAAGGAGAGTTATGTAACTTTCTCTTTTCATCCCTGTGTGTCGTCTGTTAAAGATTTGGATTTTTTCCTCCTCTTATACCATTTGTTAAAGGCAGCTTCTGCAGTTTCCATGTTTTCCATCTTGCAGTCTTGAACACCTTCCTGCCAAATTCTCTTTCACAGCTAAGTTCCTTTCTTGACATACCTTCCTTTTTAGATCAGCAATGTGCAGAACTAAGAATAAAAGAAAGTTACAGGGATAGTAGGAGAAGCATAAAAAATAAAATACGAGCATTTCATTGCCAGACCCCAAATCTTTGACTACTTCTGGACAAATTGAGTTGCCTTATGATTACAGTTGCTTTGATCTACCAGGTTTTCAATTCTACCATTTGGCTTTCATTCTAATATCTAGAATTCTGTTGAATAAGATTTTTTCTGAATATTGTTGTTCTTGGGCTACAAACTTGGTTACAAACTATGTGATCACTATGTGATCACGTTCAAATCTTGGTAAGTTTTAGGGAAAGTTGTAGTAAACAGAGATGTTATTTTCCAGCCTTGAAAGCTCTTGGATATATTTGGTTGATTATAGATAAGATTTTAAAATTTGATCCAGAAATCACATGAAAACCTGATGCTGTGGAATAATCCAAATATGAAGATAGTGGGAAAGCATTTTATTGGAATGTCTGGGCTAAATCAAGATAAATACCTTAGATCAATAGATTTATAGTGGTTATTTTAAAGATCTTGAAAAATATATTGCTGCTGCTTGGCAATATATACAATTGCAAAAAGTACTGACAAAATAGTACGGTCCAGAAAAACCTAGCAGTTTCTGAAGTAACTGATATTCTTCCACTATAAATAAAAAGAAATACAAGATGAAAGTCAGATAGATAGATGATAGGATGGACAGACAGACAGACAGACAGACATAACCTGAAATGTAGAATGAAGAATTGGACACCCAATCTTGGTAAACCAAGAAGTTCAAATCTTAAAATATGTGAAATATACTTTTACTATTTAAGGGTGAAATTAATATATAAAGATATATTGTTTTGTATTTATTAGATTCTTCAAACAATGGTTTAGAAAAGGCTGGACATCAATTTTTCTGCATTGGTATTGTAAGAAATTTGTTTTTCTTTAGTTCGTATGATTTGGTCTTATTCAGCCATAGCTTCATTTGGTTTCAGTTTACAGTGTATATTAATAGAATTTTGGAAAGAAATACAAGAGGTAAGGATATAAATATGATAAGAAATTTTATTCCTAAATAGCAAATTAATTAAGATCTTTAATTTTATCAAATTTGGTGGTCTCAGAAAAGAGGATAATTTTTGTAGACAGAAAATTATCTTCCTTATGTTAGGGAATAGATATGTGTTTGTTATCTATTTTTAAAAATGCCTTTACATTGCAAAATAAGAAGACAAGAGTAGAATTTGTTGCTATATGGTCCAGATTTAATGAAAAGTTTAAGGACTGAATTGAATAATATTAAATTGATACTATAGGGATTTTTATCTTAGTTTATGTTTATTTCAATCACTGTAGTCTATGTGGTTTTTATATTGTATAATCACTACTATATTTTGCTATTGTAGCAGTTACTATATTTCATTTGTAATTTTTCAACAAATATTAATATTGTTTAAAAAATGAGAGATGGATGGCAAACAATAAGCAGAGATTAATTGGGAGGGAAATCAAAGTGAGAACATCTAAACTGTATAGTGAATTAGGGGGGAGTTGGTGAAATCCTGTCTGAGATATTTTCATACACTTCTCTCTTTTTATTGGTTTAAGCCCTGTTTATTGTTCATTGCCTTGGTAATGAATCTTCCTTCTCTCTGTCAAGGTCATCCTCTATACTTTGCACAATAACTGAATTTGTAATCCAAAATACCTGAAGTTCCAAGGTTAGCAAAGAGTACTTAAGGAATGAAAAATGGAGCGACTATAAAGAATCCTTCTTTGTGAAATAACACTTCATTTGAATTGAGCTTTCTTTCCCATACATGGCTGGGTTCAGATATGCTATGCCATAAACTCTGTGTAGGCACTTGCATTTACAAGACAAATAGCTACAACCATTGTGGTATTTATTATAACAGTCCTGGAAAAAGTAGTTCTAGAATACAATAGAAACTGTCTAGTTGGACAGTTTATGTCCCTGTATGTTTAGGAATTTTATAACGTGGAATTCTCCACCTCAAGATATTAGATTCCTAAGAAATTGGATATGAATGAAATTCCTCTCTGAACTCGTCATACTGCATTGGAAGCCTACTCTTTATTGCACTATCATCTATCCTTCACTTAACTCAGCATCATTGTAATTCTTTTTGTGTATTATGCTTTCATCTATTACCTATGAAAATCATCTTAGGACTGTTAGGACTTCCACTTGGGCAGAAAATTATATTGGCACAACATTTGTTACCTCTATTACAGATTCTTACCCTGCCTCTGTTCCCAGTTACAACCATCATCCAATGTAAAGGTAAGATTAACTGATTTTATATACCTTGAGGCAGGGTGAAATCCAGCAGGTTCTGACAGGTTCTGGAGAACTGGTAGCGGAAATTTTGAGCAGTTCAGAGAACTAGCAAATACCATCTCTGGCTGGCCCCAGAGTGGGGTTGGAATGGAGATTTTGCAATATCCTTCCCCCAAGAATGGGGAGGGAATGGGGATTTTGCAGTATCCTTCCCCTGCAATGCCCACCAAGCCATGCCCACCAAGCCACACCACACGACATCCACCAAGCCACGCCCACAGAACCAGTAGTAAAAAAAATTGGATTTCACCACTGTCTTGAGGTATTGGAATAAGAGGGAAATCTCTCTTTAATGGTGGTATAACTACAGGCTGTCCTCACTGAATGACCAGTTGTTTTCAAAGTTACAATGATGAATGGGGGAATTTATGATGAGTTCTTATAACTGGAGTCATTGCAATGTTCCAGCAGCCATGCGATCATGTTTAGGCACTTCACAATGGGCTTGCAATTTTGATGGTTGCAGCATCCTACGGTCACATGATTGCCATTTGTGTCTTTCACTGTCCATTTCTGGCAAGCAAAGTCAATGGGGAAGCCAGCAGGACATTAAAAAATGATGATCACATGACAGCAGGCTGCTGTAATCACACAGATCTAACCAGGACACTCAAATCCTTCTCACTCTACTATTTTTGAGCCAAATGCCACCAATCTTGTATCTGTGCAATTGATTTTTATCCATAAGTGCAGAACCTTATGTTTTTTTGCCTCTGAGCTGTATTTTGTTGGGTAGGGCCCAATGTTTACACCTATCAAGATCTTTTTGAATCTCGAGCCTGTCTTTGAGATGTTGGCAATCCCTGCCAACTTTGCATCATCTGCAAATTTGATGAACATCTCAACTATCCCTTCATCTAAGTCATTTACACAATGCTGAAGAGCACAGGCCTTAAGGCAAAATTCTGAAATATCCCACTGGATACTTTCTTTTCGTTGACATGGATGGCAAAATAAAAGCGGCATTCCTTTTAAAAAGTGTGAATAATGCAATGTATAGCTCAATAAAAATAGCATAATAAATCCACTTTGGAAACATGAAAAAGAGGACACTAATATAGCTGTCTGCAAGAGGGCAACAGAGCCAATGATAAAATGTGCGATGATATCTCTACATAATCATTGAGGTTTACTGCAGCTGCTGTTAAGCACTAACTGTAAAATGGGATCAAAGACTTAAGTGATTGAAGCTTTGATAGGCTTGCTTAGCTCTGCCCATGTATGAGCTGTTCCAACATGGCCTTCTATTTTCTCTCAATGCTGTGGGGGTTTTATATATCTTTGAATTAATTTTGGTTCAATTGTTGCTCCAGAGGAAATGTGGTCAATTTTGCAATCTGGGGAGTTTGTTGCTGGTGAGAACTCATGCTACATTTTGCTCCAGGCATTCCATTCCTCTCACCTGTACTCAAGGTACTAGGGAGTGTTAATGTGTTCCCTTATCTTTCTTAGCTCCTCTGGATTTAGTGCTATCCCACAAAATGGCTAAGAGCCAGTTAGATGAGGTGATTAAGACACCAGGCTAGAAACCAGGAGACTGTCCTGCCTTAGGCATAAAACCAGCTGAGTTATTTTGGGCCAGTCATTCTCTCTAAGCACTTGGAAGAATCCAAGGGCCAACCACTTTTGAACCTGTCAAAAAATGGCAGAGATTAGTCTCCAGGAAATAACATGACTCAAGGGTACAAGCGTACACACATGCACTCATGTGCGTACAACACTCACACAGACAGCAACTCATAAGCTTTGGTTTCTTCTCATGGTAAAAAGTCAATGACAATTTGCTGGTTGTTTGTGGTGTTATTTTGCTCTCCTGTTGGCCAGCTAGAGAAAATGATGGTCAGCTCAATGCTGCAAAGCCAATTTTATATGAGAATGGGTATCAGAAAGCATGGCTGCTGTGTAATGTTAATATCAGTCATATCAGTTCCCACAGTTCGTCCCTCAGTTTGAAAGATTTTTTAAAAAATTATATAGAAACTGGGACACCAGAAGTCACTCCTCTGACTTTCTTTTGGTGCTGGCCTTCCTGTGAATTAAGGATTGACTTTGTGTTTGAAATCTGAATTTGCTGGAACAATTTATCTGCTAATTCCCTTTGGCAGAAAATTCAGCCGCTTCTTCAAATCTAAAGAAAAACACAGTCCAGCCAAGCCTAACTTCAGTCTAAATTGGGCCTGGTACCAACCAAGACCCCTACTGTGGACTTTGCTTACTTTAAACATGTTAAGCTGATACATTTTCCTTATACATTTATTTTCAACATGTTTCCCCTTTCTTAGTTCAGATACATAAAGCTGTAGGACTGTAAGAATAGCAAAATCAATTAGTTAAAATGGGGAAGATGCAGCTGATGTACTGCTAGAGCAAAGTTTCTTGCCCACTTTGTCTGCTGGGTATTCATATAGACAAAGGGAGCTGAAATCAATCAGTGTTGTGGAACTTGGAGAGATGTTTATTATTTATTTATTTAATTCATTTATATCCTGCCTTTATTATTTTTATAAATAACTCAAGGTGGCGAACGTACCCAACAAATCTTTCTCCTCCTATTTTCCCCACAACAATAATCCTGTGGGAGGATTGGGCTGAGAGAGACTGTTGGGTTTCCTGCGTAAGGCACTACGCAGTTGGGTTTCCTGCGTAAGGCACTAGAATTCATGGTCTCTTGCTTTCTAGCCTGGTGCATTAAGTTCTAGACCAGAGTGGCTCTCTGATATGGAGAAAAGGAGGAAAAAGAATGCAAAGGATTTTCTCGATCTAATTTATTTTTGAAGATGCTATTTTTACCTTCCCAAACTTTTGATGAAATGTTGCCCAAACGTATCACGTCCAATTGTGATATCCATTATTGTCAGAAATTTTGGGCATTCTATTTCAGATACATGTAGTAGTGTAGAGCAAATAGTGAATGGCCTTGAGGGACAGGAGAAAGAGCTGCAAGCAAGACAGCAGTCAGATAAGAGGGGCTTAAGCCTGGAGAAAGGTTGCAAGATTGATGTCAGCTCAACATAGTAGACCAGACTAAGAAACCAATGCCATATACTGTAGGTTAGAACTAATCTTATTAGAAGATCTCCAGTAATAGAAATGTGTAAGCTTCACTTTATTTTATCATGTACTAGGGAGGAGCCTGTCTGAGACATTTACTCAAACTAATTTCTTGACCCAGGTTCAAGTCCCTCTCATCTGACCACTGCTTTGGTCTTCTTCCTGTCATTCAAGGCCATTCCTGATTCCCTCTACAGGCAGAAACCACACAGGAATGGTTTTCAAGATGCACAGAAGAGTATCTACCATTAAGAACATCTACTATACTGCATTTTAATTTGCAGTTGCTTAACAAACTATCTAGTCACTGCAGCACAACTGATGTTCCTGAAGAATCTACATTTATTTTTAATCTATCTAACTCTATACTGTTTTCTCTACTCTTCTTACCATTTACATAGTACATTTTTCCAGAGTATGTTTGAAAAGCAAAGTATGTTTGAATAGCTTGTCTTAGTAAACTGCAAAGATATTTCTATGGGTTTGTCTGTCATTCAAAGTCCAACATATTTATAAACCAGCAGAAGATACCTTTTCAACTGTGATGGCCTGGCTTTGGAAAGGTTCATGCGGAAACTACTCTTTTGTCTTTTCAATACCAAGCCAGATCCCCCGAGGCCTTTAAAATATGCATTATATGCTTTACTTAGTGCTGCTTATATGGATGTGCTGCTTTTTTCTTATTTCACATTTATTGTATTTTAAATGTTTTATTGTGAGATGCCCATTACATACCTATTGAAGGGTGGGTATATAGACAAAATGAAATAATAACAGCCTTGTAAGGTAGGCCAGTATAATCAACCACCCATGTTGTGGAAAAATGTTGGTTTGCTTAAGAGCTGCTCATCCTCATCCTGCATCAGTATCTGCTTATTGGTCAATGGCCAAGGGATGAAAAGGACACCATCCACTTTGTCACAGGAAAGTGGCTGCTAAGAAGGCATGCTTAATGGCTGAGAGCCTTTAACAAGATCAATATCACCTCTAGAAAAGATTACATGCTATGCTAGGCAGCAAATAGACCTTTGCTGCTGGATTTGGAAACCATTTATAAAACCTATTAGGGACAATAAAGCAGAACAGCCAAAAAAAAGAACAAAAAAGATCCTATCTATTCACAGCAGGCTTCTGACTCTTGGGTTCCTTCCGCTATCCATTATATTAAATGACCAGATTAAAAGCCAGATACATCAAAAAATAATAAGATTTGCCATGATCATTGGTGACAGCAGCAATGTGGAAGTGGGTCACAGTGACAATTGCATTGCTTAAACTTGCTAAACAGTGTACCTTCCGTGACTTGAGTTGTGATTCAGATTGCATGGCCTGTCGCTGCTTTGGAAATCACTCAAAGGCAATAATCAACTGGCAAACTTTCTTGAAATGGTTTAGAGAAAGTAAAAATAATGGTACGATAAAAGTAAAAGCCTTGTGGAGCGCCTAGTTCTTCCCAGAATTAGATTGTTCTATGGATAATACTTCAGTTTAACAGCACTTTAATAAGGCCAAGAGGAATCTGAATGGCCCCCCACTTCTCTGGACCTGGGTTATCTATTGCAAACAGGTTGACTTGGCCCAAACAAAGAAAGTGGAGGTAGGCTAACTTATTTCTGGGGTTAGAGAAAATGATCTTGGGAGACAAAGCAGGTCTGTGCAAGTGGTGTGTAAATTGAGTTCCATGGTCAGCAGGAATTTGTCTACTTTGCTTGCTTTTTTTGCATGACAGACACATATCCTTTCTTCCTGTGCCAAATTATGTCCATACTTGCATTCTTAAATGACTGGGTAATTGTCCAATGAAATTAATTATATTCTCCTAGTGGGAGAAGCATACAAAGGGTAGACATATAAATTTCGAGGAAATACCTAAAAACCAAAGAGGTCAAAATGAATCAATCTGTTAAACAAAATGAATTTTGGTAAGTAGCATGAGGTCTGAGCAATAAAATACAAAGTTGTTCTTCTGAACTCCCTTATTACAATTCAGTTCATATTTGGAGAATACATAACCCAAAAGATTTGGATTTTACTTTCTTTTCAGATAGACACAGATCCTTTTCTAGGATTGACTTTATTTTATTATCAGCTGACTTACTTGTAAAAACGAAAAGAACAAAGATTTTTCTAAGGACTTTAACTGACCATAGCCCGATATGGATAGAAATTGAGATGGGAAAGAGTGAGAGAAGATCATGGAGAGTAAATGAAAATTTGTTTAGATATGAAAAGAACATAACAGAACTTAAAAAGCAGATGAAAGAATTTTTTGAAATGAACTTGAATAAGGGTACCCCTATTGAAATTGTGTGGGATGCGAGTAAAGCATATATGAGAGGGGTACTCATTCATATGAACTCTAAACACAAACTAAATCGACAAAAGAAAAGATCTGAAATGGAAGTAGAAAAAAAGAATAAAGAACAGCTACTTATAAAAAACCCAACAGATGAAAGAATAGGAGGAGCTATAAAACTTCTGAAAGATCAATTTCAAATGCTTATGGTGGAACAAACAGCAACAAATTTACAATTTGCGAAACATAACACATTTTGTAACGCTAACAAACCGGGCAGATGGTTGGCTTATACACTAAGGAAGAGGCAGAGTATACGGGTCATTGACAGTATTGATAGTGGAGGGAAGGAAATTTCTCAACAAAAATTAATTAAAGAAGTTTTTGTAGATTACTACACCAAACTATATGCTAAAGATGATACACAGAATGGACTTATAGAGAAATATTTAGAAAATAGAAGAGTCACAAAAATTTCTAGTCAACAAAAGAAGAGAATGAATTTCCTATAACAGCTGAGGAGATTATTGCCGCAATTAAACAATTGAAAACAGCTAAAGCACAAGGGACGGATGGTTTAACTGCGGTGTACTATAAAACTTTACAAGCAGAAATGATTGAACATCTTAAAGATTTATTTTGTAGTATACAACAAGGGGGTAAAATACCCCCATCATGGAAAACAGCTTATATTTCATTGATACCGAAAGAGCAAGCAGGTCCTAAAAAACCTGAGAATTTTAGACCAATATCTCTTCTGAATAATGATTATAAAATATTTGCAAAAGTATTAGCCAACAGGTTGATGCCAGTTATTCAAGAGGTGATTCATTGTGATCAAGCAGGATTTATAGAAGGCAGATATATGAAGGATAATGTAAGGCAAGTTATAGATTTATTGGAATATCTTGAGAAGAATAAACAGATCCCTGCAGTGCTGGTTTTCTTGGATGCGGAGAAGGCCTTTGATAGAATGGATTGGAACTTTCTATTTTTTTTTTTATTGCAAAAGTTTTACAATTACATTTTCACCCCCTTTTTCCCCCCCTCAACCCACCCCAAACTTCCCAACCTCCCTAACCCACCCTAACCCTCCCTTCCCCCCGGACTTCCTCACAGTATACTCATGTCAAATAAAAGGAAAAACCCTCCTTTGTATATAAAACTTGAACCCCTCCCTCCCCCTTACAAATTTTCATCTTCATTACATTAACCTATTTCTATCTTAATATAACATTTTCAAATAAATTTTCATCCTGATTACCTTAAAAATATTTCTATCTTAATATAACATTTTCTAATAAATTTTCATCCTCAACCTTAAAATATTTCTATCTTAATATAACATTTTCAAATAAAAGCTATTTGATACTTCCTAGTTTGATATTTGTTCTGAACATAATCTATCCACTTCTTCCATTCCCATTCATAAGTCTCTTGAGAACAATCTTTTAGATATGCTGAAATCTTCGCCATCTCTGCAAAACTGGCCATCTTCAAAGTCCATTCCTCAATCGTAGGCAGCGCTTCATTTTTCCAATATTTACCTATCAACAATCTTGCTGCTGTTATCATATACAATATCAATTTTGTTTCACCCGATGTAAAACCCTTAACTATACCCAATAAAAACAGTTGTGGAGAAAATTGAATTTTTTTCTTCAAAACATTCTGCATGACCCACCAAATTTTTATCCAAAAAGCCTTAACTTTCTTACAGGTCCACCAAACATGATAATATGTAGCGTCTAGACAATCACATCTCCAACATTTAGGCTGCACATTAGGGTACATACACGACAATTTTTTGGGGTCTAGATGCTATCTGTAAAACATTTTATAAAAATTTTCCCTCAGATTCTGCGACTGTGTAAATTTAACATTCTGAACCCAAATTTTTTCCCATGTTTCCAACATCACTGGTTCCTCAAAATTTTGTGCCCACTTAATCATGCAGTCTTTAACTAGTTCAGTTTCTGAATCCCTTTCTAACAAGACATTATAAAGTCTTTTGATATGCATTGGGCCTTTCTCTTTTATGTGTCTAACTAATTCTTCCTCATACATCATAATACCAGTTTTTTGGTCCTCTTTCCATCTCAATTGCAATTGATTATATTGTAACCAAGTTAGATTAATCCCTTCAGCCAACAATGTCTGTAATGTCTTCAGCTGCCATCTGCCCGCATCTGTAAAAAGAACCTCTTTGTATAAAAACCCCCCGAGTGACATTATATTTGTATTCCACAAAGTATGACCAAGATCCAGCCATAGCGGTATTTTATAATCCCAATTGTTTCGGTGCTTCTTCCAAACTCTCAACAAAGAATCTCTAAGTATATGGCTTTTGAATACTTTATCCACTTTACTGTCATAAAATAAGTAAGCATGCCATCCAAATTCCAAATCAAAACTTTCTGCGTTTAGTATTCCAGTCTTTTTTCCTCCAAACCAGTCACTTACTAAAGTCAAAGTGCTGCATCATAATATAACTGTAGGTTTGGAAGTTTAAGACCTCCCCTTTCTGGAACGTCTTGCATGATTTTCATTTTTACTCTTGGTTTTTTCTCGTTCCAGACAAACTTGTTCACACCAGTTTGCCATACTTTTAGTTGTTTATCATTTTTGAGCACTGGAATCATTTGAAACAAAAAAAGAAATCTTGGCAAAATGTTCATCTTAACTGCTGCTATTCTTCCAAGTAAAGACAGCTGCAGTTTTTTCCAAGTCTCCATATCTTTTTGCACCTCTCGCCACAACACCTCATAGTTATTTTGAAACAATTTCATATTTGATTCTGCAACCTGAACTCCTAGATATTTTACCTTTGGTACAATCTCAAAACCTGCCCTCCTTTCAAGCTCAAGTTTCCGATCTTGTGTCATATTTTTAACTACCATCTTAGTTTTTTTCTGGTTCAATCTAAAACCTGAAACTTTACCATAGTCTTGTATAATGTCCTTCATCTGGATTATTGATTCCATTGGCTGTGTTAGGGTAACGACCAGATCGTCTGCAAATGCCTTTATTCTGTAATCCTCTTGCCTTATCATTATACCTTTCAAAGTATTAGAATCCCTTATTGTGTTTAACAAGACTTCTAGTGTTAAAATAAACAACAATGGGGACAGCGGACATCCCTGTCTTGTTCCTTTTTCGATTTTAAACTCTGTTGTCAAACTTCCATTAATAATAATCTGTGCCTTTTGTTCTTGATAGATTGCTGAGACCGCCTGAATAAATTGGTCCCCAAAGTCCATCCTTTTTAAAGTCTTTAATAGAAAATTCCAGTCCACTTTATCAAAGGCCTTCTCTGCATCCAGAAAAACCAACACTGCAGGGATCTGTTTATTCTTCTCAAGATATTCCAATAAATCTATTACTTGTCCTACATTATCATTCATGTGCCTACCCTCAATAAATCCCGCTTGATCATCATGAATCACCTTTTGAATTACTGGCATCAATCTGTTGGCTAATACTTTTGCGTAAATTTTGTAATCCGTATTCAAGAGAGATATTGGTCTGTAGTTCTCTGGTTTTTTGGGACCTGCTTGTTCTTTTGGTATCAAAGAAATATAAGCTGTAGTCCATGATGGGGGTACTTTTCCCCCTTGTTGTATATTACAAAATAAGTCTCTAAGTTGTTCCACCATTTCTGCCTGCAGAGTTTTATAATACACTGCAGTCAGACCATCCGTTCCAGGAGCTTTAGCTGTTTTTAATTGTTTTATTGCTGCTATTATCTCCTCCTCTGTTATAGGATAATTCATTCTTTCCTTTTGTTGCTCAGTGATTTTTGTAACTCTTTTGTTGTCTAAATATTTTTCTATAAGTCCATTCTGCACCTCCTCTCTGGCATATGGTTTAGTGTAATATTCAAGAAAAGCTTCTTTTATTAATTTCTGTTGAAAAACTTCTTTCCCTCCAATATCAATACTATCAATAGTCCGTATGCTCTGTTTCTTCCTTAATGTGTAAGCCAACCACCTGCCCGGTTTATTGGCGTTGCAGAATGTATTATGCTTCGCGTATTGTAAATTTGTTGCAACTTGTTCCGCTATAAGCATTTGGAATTGGTCTTTCAAAAGTTTTATGACACCAAGTATTCTTTCATCTGTTGGGTTTTTAATAAGTAACTGTTCTTTGTTCTTTATTTCTGCTTCCAATTCAAGTCTTTTCTTTTGTCGAGTCAACCTATGTTTAAAGTTCATATATATAAGCACCCCTCTCATATAAGCTTTGCTTGCATCCCACACAATTTCCATTGGGGTGCCTTTATTCAAATTCATTTCAAAAAACTCTTTCAAATACTTTTTAAGTTCTATTATATTTTTTTCATATCTGAACAAGTTTTCATTTAATCTCCAAGAGCGTCTCTCATTCTTGCGTGTCTCAATTTCTATCCACACTGGGCTATGATCAGTCAAAATTCTTGGCAGAATCTTTGTTCTTTTTGTCCTGACAAGTAAATCATCAGACAACAAGATGAAGTCAATCCTGGAAAAAGATCTATGTCTGTCAGAGAAGAAAGTATAATCCAGTTCTTTTGGGTTATGTATTCTCCAAATATCTTTTAATTCCAGGTCTTCTTTCATATCAAAAAAAAGTCTGTGGTAATCTAATCCTTGACTTCGCCAAAGTTTTTTTGTCTAATTTAGAGTCAATTACTCCATTCCAATCTCCCATAATTAAAATAGATCTGTAATCCCATTGAAGTATTTTAGTATGCAGCATTTTATAAAAATAGTCCTGTTGTTGGTTAGGAGCATAAATTCCTATCAAAAGAATTTGATTATTAGCAGAAAGTAATTCAATTGCTACAAACCTGCCATCTTGATCAGCTTCTATAAGTTTGGCTGTTAATTTTTTATTTACATAAATAACCACACCATTCTTTTTTTGGTTAGTTGAAGATATAAAATGTGTTCCTAATTTGGAATTTTTCAAATAGTTTTGATCTTGAGCTGTAATATGCGTTTCTTGTAAACAAATTATATCATTATTATGTTGTTTTAAATATGCAAATACTTTCTTCCTTTTTTGTGTTACATTCAACCCATTCACATTCCAAGATAAACATTTAATCATCATTATTCTCTTTCTGGAGCAAAGAGCAGAACATTCGGATTTCGTCCGAAATCTTCTGTCCTGCATTCCCCACGGCCCCAGCCTTTTCATCTTGTCTTTCCTGCTGTAACTTTTCTTTAAGTTGCTTGGCTTTTGCTCGGGTTATACGCTGGTCTTTGACTTCAGCCACCCAAGCCGGCTCCAAGATTGGAGAAGGTTCCAGCAAAGGCTCATCCAGAAAACCTCCTTCAGCGCCCTTCAACTCCTCTGATTCCTGCTTAGATTGTTGTTGCGATTCTTGAGGTTGCTTCTTATCACTCTCTTTAATCTCCAAAACTGTAGATGTATGTGGGGATGGTGTTCTTTCTTTAAAGATATCAGTATAAAATTGCTCCGCCTTCTCCACAGTATTCAAACGGTGTTTCTCTCCCTTATATCTCAAAATTATGCCAGTTGGAGCGTCCCAACGAAATGGGATTTGATTATTCTGCAGTTCTTTAACAAGAAAGCCAAAATCTTTTCTGGATTTCAACATCTTAGGTGGAAGCTCCTTGTAGACTGTGATCTTGGATCCGCTCACTTGCACAGAAGTGAGAAAAGATTTTTGCAGGATATCATTTCTTATTGCTCTGTCTGTAAAATATATGACCACATCTCTAGGCAATTGTCTTTGTCTGGCCACCCAAGAGTTGACTCTGTAAATTTTGTCTATTTTACAAAAGACCATATCAGGATTAATTTTTAAGATCACAGCTAGGGCTTCAGCACAGATCTGTCTCAAATCTTGTCTCTCCTCTTCTCTAATTCCTCGAAGCCGTATAGCAAATTCCATTGCCCGGAATTGCATCATAACAATCTCGTTCTCAACTCTCTGCATCTTGTCATCAACATCAAAAAATTTATGATCATTATTTTTCATCTTAGCATTAACTTCTAATTTAAATTCATCCACTTTTGACTCAACTTTCATAATAAATCCTGCCAGGCCAGACGCCACATCTGTTATTTTTTTGGTCACCTTCTTTTGGTTCTGCTGCATTTCCTGCATAATTTCCTGTTGAGACTTTTGAATTTTATCATCTATTTTATTTATTTTATCATCTATTTCCTGTTGAGCTTTTTGAAATTTGTCATCCAGGATATTTGAAATGAATTCTTTTAAATCTCCCATATCAAAATCTTTTTTCTGGGCTTGTGACTGCATGTCCTGTTTGCGTGTGGGGGATCCCCCCCCGTTTTGCCTTCCTGCTTCTTTGAAGCCATCCTGCCACGTAGGCTAGCTTTTCTAAAAAGGGAGGTTCCGCTTCTTCTGCCACCTCCACAAAGCCTTCTAAAAAGGTCCCCCAGATTTAATCAAGGCAAAGCTATAATGCAGCAAAGTCAAGTAAAAGGGAGAGATTTTCCTCTTGTTTCTGTTACAGCCGGAGCAACTTTATAGCAACTTTTTAACTTTGTAACAAAGCAAGATGACTTCACCAATCCACACCCGCTGATTCATTTACTCTAATGCTGAGCGCCATATTTTTTCCAGTCACTTTCACTCATTCAGAAACTTTCACTTCTGTATAAAAAATCAGCAAAGAGCTAATACTTGCAGTTCAAAATTTCAGGGTTCAGGTAGATTTCAAGTGTTTATTTGGGTTATTTCCTCGCTCTTTAAAAGTTTCCTGCAGCCGGCTTGTTCTGCGGAAGCAGAGACGTCCCACGCCGCCCGGAGTCTCAGCAGGTTGAAAGGGAGCCGCGCCTGTTTCCTCCCCAGAAACAATTCCCTGGGGGGGTTGCAGGGGCTCAACCTGTACCCTGCTGCCTCTTCTTCATAAATCCTAAGGATTTTGAAGGTTTCAAGCCGCTTCGCAATCGAGAAGCGGCTCTACGAGCGGCGGTGCTGGCGGTGCTCAAAAAGGCACTGTCGCCGCCGAAGACGAGGAAACCGGAAGCGATTGGAACTTTCTATTAAAGACTTTAAGAAAGATGGATTTTGGGTATCAATTTATACAGGCGGTTTCAGCAATTTATCAAGAACAAAAGGCACAAATTATTATTAATGGAAGTTTGACAACAAATTTTAGTATTGAAAAAGGAACAAGACAAGGTTGTCCGTTATCCCCATTGTTATTTATTTTAACATTAGAAGTCTTCTTGAATACAATACGGGACTCGAGCACCTTGAAAGGAATAGTGATAAGGCAAGAGGATTACAAAATAAGGGCATTTGCAGATGATCTGGTTGTTACCCTAACACAGCTGATGGAATCAATAATCCAGATGAAAGACATTATAGAACAATATGGTATGGTATCAGGATTTAGATTGAACCAGAAAAAAACTAAGATGATAGTCAAAAATATGACACAAGATCGAAAACAGGAACTTGAAAGCAAGGCAGGTTTTGAGATAGTACCAAAGGTTAAATATCTAGGAGTTCAGGTTGCAGAATCAAATATGAAATTGTTTCAAAATAATTATGAGGTGTTGTGGTGAGAGGTACAGAAAGACATGGAGACCTGGAAAAAACTGCAGCTGTCTTTACTTGGAAGAATAGCAGCAGTTAAGATGAACGTTTTGCCAAGATTTCTTTTTTTGTTTCAAATGATTCCGGTGCTTAAAAGTGATAAACAATTGAGAGAATGGCAAAAAGGAGTGAATAAGTTTGTCTGGAATGAGAAAAAGCTGAGAGTCAAGCTGAAAATTATGCAAGATGTTCCAGAAAAAGTGGGGGGGGCTTAAACTTCCAAACCTACAATTATATTATGAAGCAGCAGCTTTGACGCAAGCAAGTGATTGGTTTGGAAGGAAAAAGACTGGAATATTGAATATAGAAAGTTATGATCTTGAATTTGGATGGCATGCATATTTATTTTATGAGAATAAAGTGGATAAAGTATTTAAAAGCCACATACTTAGAAACTCTTTGATGAGAGTTTAGAAGAAGCACTGATTCAAATGGGATTACAAAATACCGTTATGGCTGGATCTTGGTCATATCATGTGGAATACAAATATAATGTCACTCGGGGGGTTTTTATATAAAGAAGTTCTCTTTACAGATGCGGGCAGATGGCAACTGAAGACATTAGAAACGCTGTTGAAAGAGGGGATTAATTTATCTTGGTTACAGTATAATCAACTTCAATTGAGATGGAAAGAGGACCAAAAAACTGGTATAATGATGCATGATGAAGAATTGGTTAGACATATAAAAGAGAAAGGTCCAATGCATATTAAAAGGGTTTATAATGTTTTGCTAGAAAGGGATTCAGAAACTGAATTGGTTAAAGATTGCATGATAAAGTGGGCACAAAATTTTGCAGAACCAGTGATGTTGGAAACATGGGAAAAAATATGGGTTCAGAATGTTAAATTTACACAGTTGCAGAATTTGAGGGAAAATTTTTATAAAATGTTTTATAGATGGCATTTAGATCCTAAGAAATTATCGTGTATGTATCCTAATGTTCAACCAAAATGCTGGAGATGTGATTGCCTAGATGCCACATATTATCATATGTGGTGGACTTGTAAGAAAGTGAAGGCTTTTTGGATAAAAATTTGGTGGGTTATGCAGAATGTTTTAAAGAAAAAAAATTCAGTTTTCTCCACAATTGTTTCTATTGGGTATAGTTAAGGGTTTCACATTGGGTGAAGTAAAGCTGATATTGTATATGATTACAGCAGCGAGATTACTGATAGGTCAATATTGGAAAAATGAAGCTATGCCTACTGTTGAAGAATGGACTTTGAAGATGGCCAGTTTTGCAGAGATGGCGAAGATTTCAGCATACTTAAAAGATTGGACACAAGAGACTTATGTATGGGAGTGGAAAAAGTGGATAGACTATGTGCAGAATAAATATCAAACTAGGAAATATCAGTTAGCTTTTAACTGAAAGTATTATATAAGGATAGAATAATCGAACTTTGTGAAGATGTGAAAAATATACAGAGGGTGGAGGGGTTCAAGTTTTATAAAATGTGATTTTGATATGGATTATATTTTGTGGAAGTCCTGGGGGGATGGGAGGGCTAGGGGCGTTAGGGAGGGTTAGGGGGGGTAATTGGGGAGAAAATGTATTTGTAAAACTTTTTCAATAAAAAAAAAACAAAAAAACAATTCAGTTCACAGAAGGTCATATCATCGAAGCTCAAAGATGAGTAACTTTCCCCAAAGACTTTATATATGTATACAAAATCTTTGTTTAGACATATATGAACGTATTATGTCTACATACTTATGCATCTATATATATAAAAGTGAAAACCACTCATACATTAATCACAAAAACTCCAGAACTGTAAAGCCTACAAACTTGAAATTTGCCACGTATGTTCCTCTTGGCTTCTAGCTGCTCACTAAGAAAGGATTTTTTGAAATGACCATCAGAGCATTATTATTTCCTATATTATTATAACACGCTCTGATGCTAATTAGTTAGATGTTCTATTCCCCCTACCAACTTGAAAATAACTCTGGAGAGAATGGGATAGCATAGGACAGGCTTCTGTGAGGCAAGGGGCTAGATAGGAGAGGATCAATGGGACCAGCCTGAGGGAGAGAAGGAGATAGGAGGGGATCTATGGGGCCAAGTCTGAGGGAGAGAAGGGGAGAGGAGAGGAGAGGACAGGAGAGGCTTCTGTGGGGCCAGCCTGAGGAAGAAAAGAGGAGAGGAGAGGATCTATGGGGCAAGCCTGAGGGAGAGAAGGGGATAGAGAGGAGAGGCTTCTGTGGGGCAAGCCTGAGGGAGAGAAAGGGAGAGGAGAGGACGATCATAACTACTCATTAATTTTCAAACTCTTAAGTGTCGATTTATCAAGCCCGATCGGGTATTCAGCTAGTGTAGACATAAGTGAAAAAATACCAATTGCATCTATAAACAGAATAAGGAAAAATGTAACAAAATGCCATGCAGAAGGGAGTGAGCAGTAGAAGGATGACATGTAAGCCTTTATACAGGGTTTAGAAATATAACTGAGGATCGGAAGAAATGAGGAGGGGGAAGTAGGCCCAACCTATGTGGCTAAAAGGTCACATAGGAAACCTTACATGGTAAGGTCACCTTACATGGATTGTGGTATACAAAGAAGTAAGGTAATTATCTTTGATAAATTGTGGTAGGCATTGTAAAGATTTACATATCCTATTACTGGGCAACTTAAAAAATGTATAAATATTCCTCGGATAGAGTCCCAGAATATAAAATTATTCTTGCAGCTGCTCATATAACTTCACCTGACAGATGTACATGGAAAAGGCCTCCAAGATGATTGAATTACTACACTTTTTTGATTCTTTTAAAGGTACTGTCAAATCCTTCCCCTGTTTTGCTGCATCTTCTCTTCATGTCTGCTGCTACCTTGGGTGAAAGCATTAAACAGATCTGATTCAAACATCTTCAAAAGTTTCTGTTCTTTAAACAACAAGCTTAGTTAGATTGAATAGATTGAAGTGGCATAAAAAAGTGTGCAATAAATATTTAATCATTTAGAGACCAGCCCCACTATGTTCAGTGACACTGACTCACAAGTAAAAGCACAGGATTGTATCATAGCCTTGTAAAAGAAGGAACTTTAATGGAACATCTGCAGCATTTCCCCTTAAATGGTCAAATACAAAGGAGAACAAGGCTTTTGCAATTTTAAAAGTGGGTTTTGTGAGGAAGGGGCATTTTAAACAATTGCAATTTCTCATGTAAGGCTACAGGCTACAGAAACAATCTCTTTGAGAGAACTTCTAAAGGTGTAGGAATCTTGCTTTCTTCCTATCTTGTCCCTGTGGCTTCTGATACTAAGGAAAAGTATATGATTTTGCAGATGGCTCTAATAGATAAATCTGCCAGTGAGAGGAAGGAAAAAAAAGACCCCTGGGTTCACATATTATGCTTACAGGAAGACCATTGAGAGATTTAGGTAGATAGTTACTATAATTAGTAGATAGTAGAAAGTTCATAACTTTATTTTTAATTTCTATGCTACCTTTCTTCTAAGGAGCACAAGTTGGCATGTGTAGAAATCCATCTCCCATTTCTCCCCCTCCAAAACAAATCTGTGAGGTAAACTGGATTGAGAGAAATAAAAAGACTGGCTCACAGTTAGCCAATGACTAAGGCTGGACTTAAAGTTGGGCCTCTCTGTTATTAATCTTTTCATGTACATTTTTATTGGATTTCATTATAAAATAAAAAATACAGAAAAAAGAAAATTAAGAAAAGAGAGAGAAAAGTGACTTCTGATTTATTTATTTTTTATGTGTGGTAAAATGCAAAAAAAACCCTCAAGCTTTTGCTTTACATTTCACAACATTTTCAGTAATTTTTGTAATAACAAAATCATCAAAACTTAAAATCAAAGTTTCTGCAGAGCCAGCCAGAGTATAGTAAGATTTTATGATGGAGTTGGGTATCCAATTAGTTCTAGTACACTAAATACAATTGTTTTAATAATTTCTGGGTACAGCATTTTGTAATTCTCAGTGTGTGCATTTTAATCTAGTCTCCAGTTGATAAATCTTGAGTCCCAGTAAAAACTAGAAAGTGATCTTGATAACCTAAATCTGCCCAATAGCACAAGCTAGAGAAACAGTGGATCTTGCTCCTAAACAAGCAGGAATCTTTTAAACTGAAAAGAAATCTCCCCATACATCCTGCTAACTACAATACTTCAGGATCCATTGATCTTCCAGGATCATAGAAGAGTCATTCTCTTTTGAAGTACACAGCTTCTGCCTGCTTATTCATTGCTCTCAGTACATGCTCAGGAATCATCTGGTTTAATGTTTTATTGGGGAGGGGGTTCTTGTAAACCACTCAGAGCTTATTGGAGTAGACTGGGCAATAATTTAAATAAATAATAGTAATAAATAGTAATAATAACTGTTGCCTGACTTGTTCCACCATAGGCTCATTCTTGATAGGACGAGACAGATGGTGTGCTACCACAGTATTCCACACATTGAGAACCAAGCTCCAGAGTTTTGAGAAGTGACCCAATTCTGCTAAGATGCAGCTGGTAGCTATCTTGCCTTAACCAGAGAAGCTGTGTGTGTTGCAATAGTCAGAGCCACTGGGTTCCCTCTTCCCCCTCCCCGAAAATTATTTGCTTCTCCTGGGAATAGAGGCAATTTATGTTGTGGGTATAAAAGCAGAACAGAGTAAAAACTCTGTGTTGTGTCCTGTTCGCTTAACTTGGCTTTGTATTTAGCATTACAGTTCTCCTTGCCTTTCCTGATCTGTGCCCGAAGGGAAGGGAAATGAGTTAAAACCATCTTCAGATACGTTTGTATTGATTCTGTCACATTTTTTGCAGCTTGCTGACAAGTGATGGATGGCACATAATGCTGCTAGCACAGTACATTACGTTTCGCATTCAGGGGCTCCTAAATCATTTCAAAATTTCAAATTCCCCAATCAATATTTTAACAGAAGAAAGCAGAATAGGTTCATTTTGCTGGAGGAATGAGAGCAGAATGTGCGCATACTTGGGAGGGCGTAGTGAGAAGAATATCTGTATTCAGCCAAGCCCTGCTTCGGCAGTAGAAACAAGTCTCTGGATCTGGAATGTCAAGATTTTTTTTCTCCTTAAAAATACCAGGGACTTAGCAGAGTGTCCATCCCATCCTCACTCATTCACAGATGATCAGCCTGATCTTTCCTTGAAGGACTGTGCTACCCAAGAGGAATATGAAATTTTAATGCTGTAGTAAATTATAGTAAGACGCCTTCCCATTTTTATTGGATTACCATGAGGGAAAAAGGTTTTTGTCAGGTCCACTATCATGTCCTGTGATTCTGTTGGAAGTGGGGTAGAATGGCTTGCTGGCATTTTTCACATGCTTTTATTTTTGCTGTAATTGCTTGGGAATTAGGGAGGGGATTGTCTTCGGAGATGAGCAGACTTCCTCCCAGCCAGTTGCAGCCTGATTCCAAGGCCATCGTGTCCTGAGAGTGAACTGTTATCTGCCTAGCACCTCAGCGTTCTCAAAACAACCTTGTGGCTTCACATTGGCTGACGGTGGACTGCTCGGGGGGGGGGGGGGGTTAGGTTTGGGGAAACAAAATATTTGCTTTATTCTTTGTGTGGGGTTTTCAGATTCTGCTGGACTTTACTGCAACAACTTTTTCACAGTAAAAGTTCTTTTGATTCAACCCAATGAAGTCAAGAGTTTTGCTTTCTTGAGAGACAAGGTGGGGCAGATCCTATCAGTTTTACTCTTTCCCTTCCTACTGACAACTTTTGGAAAACCCACCTGCTAGACTGCCAATAATAATTGTAAAAAGGCCAATAAGATGTGTTTTTTTTCCAAATGAATACATATAATACATATGGGTAGTGTGTGTTTGGGTGTGCATGTATTTGAGAGTGAGAGAGAAATTGGGTTGGTCAGGGAAGGGCCAACCTTTTCTTCCCTGGGCACTGTTATTTTCATAAAGAATGCAAGTTCTACTCTTAGTATTAAATTAAAAGAGCACAAAAAAGAAGTATCTGAAGCTGCCTAAAGCATTCATGTTTCCCTCTGAATACACCAGTTTCTATCTCTTGCAGCCTCTAGAGGCTATTTGCTTATATATGAACTTTCAGTGGCTTCCCTGGCTTCAGACAATCTTCACAGAATTCCTTTTGAGTCTGGCCAAGTGACCTTTGGAGGCAAGGTCTAGGAACTGTTTTGTTCCATTGAAATAACCTCAGTTTAAATATTTGCTTTTATAACAGCTTCTTTTTCTTTATCTGCCTAACCCATGTTTTAAAAAGGCAAAACAGGAGCCCTTGTTAGACTGCATGTCAGTTACCTTGAATGCTTGCTTATCCCAACACATGAGAACGGCACAAGGCTGAGAACAGTTGAGGTAGAATGGTGAATAAGTTATTCCTCATCCGATTTCCATATATATTTTTTGGGAAAAAAATCACTAGATAGTGCATTTGTGCTTGTATTAAATATTGCCCCAATGTTTGGATCAAACTTCATGTCACAATACAGCTATGAAGTCCAAGGGTTTTCACAGACAAAGGGCTAATTTTTTTTGGACCTTCCGCCAGTGACTTGAGGTAGGCAAGACTGCATTGGTCTACCCTAAGACATTTTTTTTTAAAAAAATTATTTTAAATTTATATACTGCCCTTCTCCCTGAGGACTCAGGGCGGTGTACAGCCAGAATTAAAAAACATAAAATACAAATATTAAAAACAATTAAAATATATATAAATTTGGCCCAAAATTAAAAATACAAACCAATTAAAACATTTAAAATTTCTTCTTAAGCCAGCCCGGCTTGCTGGAAAAAGTGGGTTTTAAGGGCACGGCGGAAGGCACTAAAGTCTTGGATTCTCCTTATCTCTGGGGGCAACTGATTCCAGAGGGTAGGTGCCCCCACAGAGAAGGCCCTCCCCCAGGGGTCACCAGCCTACATTGATTGGCTGATGGCACCCTGAGGAGGCCCTCTCTGTGGGAGCGCACGGGATGATGGGAGGTCATCGGTAGCAGCAGGCGGTCTCGAAGATAGCTAGGCCCGATGCCATGGAGCGCTTTAAAGGTGATAACTTCACATACTGAAAGTGTGCAGCACCAAGACTAACAGGTTTTAAGTAGCTCCCTTAAAATAGCTATTTTGTTTCCCTTTCCTAGGTGTAGCACTTTTTCTTCTCCCTCTTCACTCATTATTTCTTGCTGTCATCCATAAATGGAAAAGTGAATCATGACTTGCAATTTTACTGCTGGCTTCTGCACTGACTTTACTTCAGGGCTGTCAAACTCCCGGCCTGTGGGCCCAATGCATCATGTACTGGCCACGCTCCACCCGGTTTAGCAAAGGGGGAAAAAATCCCGATACATCACATGATGCCACCGTAATGAAGTGTATTTGACATCCCTGCTTTACTCGTCAGAAGCCGGTTGTGAAGCACACAAATGGTGAACATGTGATTGTGGGATGCTGTGAATATCGCAAATGTGTGCCAGTTGCTAAGCACCCAAAGCCTGATGACATGACTACTGTAGATGCAAGTTCAAGGACCAGTCACAAATCTGCTTTTTCAATTCCATCATAATTTCAAATGGTTGCTGAACAAGGCAGTTTGTAAATGAGGTCTACCTGTATTTCTCCATTTCCTTTCCTTTCCCCCTCTCATTAAATAAATTTTATTTTAGCAAGGACTGAATATTCATGTACTTTATTTCTCCATTCATTAATGCTTGGCACACTTCCTAGCCTTTTGTTTTTAGCATGTGGCATCCCAAGGGCAATAATCAAGTAAGTGAACATTTCTCAGTAAATCCCTGGTAAAATGTAACTACGAATCGTTACAAGTAAAATGGGGTCAGACTCTAACATAACATTTATTATTTTACTAATTGGTATTCAACTCTCAGTTCAATACGTCTATCTTGGTTGGCGTATCTGTCAAAAATGATTAGAAGTATTTGCTTTTTATTTGCATCTCTAAACAAGTGCATAAAAGTTCCAGTTATTTTTAAAGTCACAGCTGTATAGAGTTGCACATGATCTGAACTTTCCAACACTTCTCACTTACTTGAAATCATGTACACGCAATTATACTTATATATTTGTGTTGCACATATGCAAACTTCAACATTAACATTCAGCTCAGCTATTTTAATTTGTATCTTCTCACAATAGAAACCTCATAGACCTGTCTAACATTAGGCTTTCACTTGATATTAATAGTTCAGAAATAGTTACAATGATCAGAAACTCAATCTTTGTTAATTTCCACAATTCAAAATGTTTTGGAATTCTTAGCAACACATTTAAAGCTCTATGTTTCCAAACCAATACGCTTTAAGTGTCTTCTGAAGCTAACACAATATTTTAAAAGCTTATTTAGTTCTCAGGGAACTCTACAGCTATACAGATTATTGTTCCCAAAGAAAAGGATTTTAAAATCAAAATTATGAAACTAGGGTAATTGTCTTTTTATCATACTTTTTTGTAAAGTAATAAAACTTGAAGGACTTCTGCTAACCTTCATTTTAACCACAAAGAAAAAGATTGTTCTATTTGGAAATAAATTTATCAGAATAGATTCATCATTGCCAATTTATGTGAACATAAAGTCTTAATTTCTAGTAAATTTAAATGAACTCTTAATTTAACATCTTGTAATATCCTCACTTCATTTTGCTCTTTTATCTTGTACTATACAAATGTATATTTTTGGTGAATTTCTCAGATAAATGATTTCAGCTCAGTCATACAAATTATTATGTTTTGTTACCATATATCCATAAAGGACAAATTTGACTGACCATTTCTCAATTTTTTTTCACCCAAGGGCCACTTATTACAGCTATTTGGATTATTCACTTTATTGCAGCTATTTCTGTGATAGTACAGCATCTGTTGCAGTACGTGTCGACCCCTAAGTAGATGTTTATGTTCTTGTTTTTCATATACAAGATGTCTTTGATCCTATACAATCTCATGAAAGAATCCCAGAATCTGTTGCTTAGATGTCCAATGTCAAACAGCATTGGTGTGTTCTCGAGCAGACGATGAATTACAGAGGTGGATTATAACAGTAAGTATTTATTTACCTCATAGCTACAGCTCTAACACAATTCAGAAGAAGTACAATACGAAGAACCTCGAACTCAGCCTGACAGCTCTTTTATACCAACTGTCAGATGGCTTAACCAATAGGAACATTCCACATTACAAAGGATCCCAACAGGGGCCAATTCTCTTGAGCATGCTCAGAACACAACAAGCATCAACTCTGAATAGCAAGAGCAAAAAGGATTCAATCTGAGTCGGTCACCGGGACCAGAGGTTTAGTCTTTTGAACTCATGCTGGAGCCCATCCTGAGGTGCAATAAATAGCAATAGCAATAGCACTTAGATTTATATACAGCTTTGCAGGGCTTTATAGCCCTCTCTAAGTGGTTTACAGAGTCAGCCTATTGCCCCCAACAATCTGGGTCCTCATTTTACTGACCTTGGAAGGATAGAAGGCTGAGTCCACCTTGAGCCTGGTGAGATTTGAACTACCAAATTGCAGTCAGCTGGCAGTCAGCAGAAGTAGCCTGCAGTACTGTGCTCTAACAACTGTGCCACTGTGGCTGAAATATATTCAGAAATAAAGGATATAGATATTATATATTTTATATATTATATATATACAGTATGTGTGTGTGTGTATGTGTACACACACACACACAGTTGTTAAGTGAATTTTGCCCCACTTTACAATCTTTCTTTAATTTTATCTGCAAAATGTATTTCTGAAGATTTGTTATAATAGCCTTGCTATTGGAGATGCAAGTTAGAACATTAACTCATACATTTTGGTCTTGCCCTTTGTCATTGTTTGGATGGTCACAAGCAGGATTGTTGCTATCCCCTTGGACTGTCGTCTGCATATTAAAAATGCCAATGTTATTCTTAAATATTGTCCCCAAGATATCAAAAACTGTAGTTTGGGGGCATGAGGGCTGATTTTTCTACAACACCCAAAGAACAAATTTATATTTGATTTGCAGCAATGGATTGTTGATATGTGTTGTTTGCCCATATTAGAATTATTTTTTTTAAACAGGAAAAATTTCAGTTAACCTTTTTTGTAAGTGTTTTGATTTATAAATTTTCCAAGCCTTTCTTTTTGTTTCTCTGATTTAGTATTATTAATTTTGCTATATTTTATTGTTAATACTGCTGTTTGTACTTATTTTTTCTTTTGTTGCAGAAGTTCTGCAACTTCCAATTACATACCTTTAAAAAGTTACACATGCCACCCAAGCCAGTACCACACAAATTTCAATGGATAACTTAGAATATTATTTCTTAATAACAATATTCTAATAACTTAGAATAGTATTTATTAATATTAGCTTTAAATTATTATTAATAGAAATAATTTTGGATGTGCCCTTATGAAAAAGTTATTGAACAATGTTGGACAAATGAAGAGTGGTGATGGACTACTGCTAAAATTCCAGTTGATCATTATTTTGATGCAAAGTTTTGATTTCTGCTCAGGAAATAGCATGCAAGTCACAAGCCCTTCAAATAAAGGTTATAATGTTTTTCCATGACAAAAACATTATAACTTAGCAGCAGCTGGCAAAAGTAACAGAGCTCCTTCCACTAACACCACCAGTCCCAGGATCTGAAACAGCTTATTTGGCCCTGAGTACAGTAATATAGCAATGAGAAATTGTGGTACTGCTGTTGGGTTTGGCTTGAAGTTCTCATTAGATTTCTAAGCAAGCTGGTACATTAGTTTTCATGTACTGTTTTTAAACAGTATATTTATTGAAAACATGTATTATTAATGTGTTTCAGTGTCTTTTGCTCTAGGTTGTGTCACAGAAGATACCCTGATGG
This sequence comes from Arizona elegans, assembly GCA_022577455.1. Classification (NCBI taxonomy): domain Eukaryota; kingdom Metazoa; phylum Chordata; class Lepidosauria; order Squamata; family Colubridae; genus Arizona; species Arizona elegans. Next base: position 101,208,169 of record JAKOOJ010000002.1, on the reverse strand, counting down.
TCTCAGTCTAGTTATATCACAGGAGCAAATGATACATAAGCTAAAGCAGCATTATCTCAGAAAAGTTTCACTAAGAAATCAAAGGTGATTGTTTGCCATTCTTCCTTAGCATATATCTTTGTGGCATTTCAATAACAAAGTAAAAAGCAAGTACTGGTCAATTTCCTTCACAATAGTTGAGCTAGGGGGAAATGTCCCTTCATTATACTGCCTCTCAGAAGACCTGAGGGAAGAAAAGTATGAAGATGAATATAGACTTGGAGACAATTTCTCTATTCTAATCAGATGCTTCACAACCTTGGTCCCTAGCCACTTGTGATGTTTGCCTCAGGCCAAAAATAGTTTGCCAGACCCAAGCAACATTTCTAATTCAAAAGTTAATAACCTTTGAAATTGGATTTTAATCAAGTCGTCTTTAGTTCTCGACACAAGATCCCCGTTTGGGGAATCCAATAAACTTGACTGAATGGCTCTCACAGATATTGTCTGGTTCTTTTGTAATTATGTGGCAAAAGAAATACTATGTCTTCTTTTTGGTATTCACTTATTTGTTTTTGTATTTAGCATATATCTTGATTTTTTTAAATTTTGATTGATTGAAATGAATTCTTATTTCCCCAAGTACTGAAAGCCCTAATTAAAGGGTTCTTATGATTGCTCTTGGAGAAGGACGTAGGAAATTTAGCTTAAAGTAACCTTGTTTCCATAGCAAAAAATTCCTAATTTTCCAAAGGCCTTCCTATTCTCACATCATATCAAATGAAATTATAATTCCTTTGTTGTTTAGTATGTTGTATGAGCTCAAATTATAGAGGAGCAAGTTAGGGTTAGTAAAATTTGTGAACTTGGTTTCTTTTCACCACCTGTCCTTGTGATGGTCATATATTCCAAAGTGTTCCTGTTTGGTCACTTGGAGATAATACTAATTTGCCCTTGTGGTTGATCACTGATTGTGTTTTTATGGCTGATCCATGTATAATAAGTGTTGGCAAGTAGCTATATTGTACCTTTTTATTCCATCTACACCTACCTCTGTGGTTGCAGGTTTGATTATTTGAACCACGAATGGCTCTCATCTTCAGTTCTCTAAATCTGGGTGCTTACTTTACCCTGAATGATCCAAGATGGAGCTGGTTTGAGCTGGAATGATAATGTGTGACAGGAAGTTCATCTAAAGAGCCACAGGCAACAGAGTAAAATGTTGCTGTGCACACATTTATTGAGGTTTATAGCAGAACATGTAATTCAAATGGATTACATGAATATATATTTTCAAGGCAATATCTAGGGATATACCATACTATGGAATTACTTAGAGGTTTACCCCCAAATGAGTTATTAAGTATAAACCAAAGTCACCCGGATAGTTGAATTCAAGGTGGCAAAGTATGTAGTTGGTAAGCAGAGTTAGCCACATGGACAACTTCTATTTATTGTTCTAACAGTGTTTGAGGTGCATCATTGTGATGAAGAAGTCATGAATAGAAAGCATTAAACCACAAGGATGCAACGTTTTTTGAGATAAGAGTTGAGGTTTAGGATGCACAGGACAGAAAATAAACAGAATGCAGGGAGGCACTTTATTGTTGCTGAACAAGGTGTCAGTAGGCAAGCTTGCACTTAAAGGTAACTTAATTTCATTTGCAAGGTTAAGGTTTGGCTATCCTTCCAAGGAAGCCAAACATATCTAATCCAGAAAGCCACCCAGCAGATGCTGTTTCTGAAATCTTAAACAATCAATTTCATGTCACAAACCTGCTGTATTCCTATTTTGCTTCACTGGGGAAAAAAATCAATTTGGTCTGCTTTATAAAAGGGAAAATTACAACTCCAGCTGATGTGAAAACTAGAGTATATTTCACAGCTCCCAATTATGGCAAACTGGTCAATGCAGAAGAACAAACCTGTCAATGTTAACTACTGCACTGGAAAAAAAATTCTGGGCAGACAAGAGGATTCCTAGAGTGTGAATGCCTCCTTGGGAAGGCTTTGCTAGCAGAAGTGCAAGCAATCTTTGGATCAACTTTCTGTTGATGCAGGACTTGGCAAGTTACACAGACATTTTGAAGACTAATATAGAAATAGTGGCATTACATGTAAAAAAAAAAACACATTTAAATATTATTTCAATTGCAAACCATCATCAGATTGTTTGATATGGTGGAGATAGTTAATTCTGCAGCTCTGCAAAATTGCTTCTTCTCTTGCTTCTGCATGTTATTTGTTTAGCCTTTGATAGCCCTGTCACCCACTCAGCAGGAATGATATTGGCCTGAATAGAGTGCTTGTCTGAGCAGAAAGACTGTGTATAAATTGAATAAGTAAAAATAAATAAAACAGGCTTAATCCTTTAGGCCAGTTGCCAGAACTGAAACTCAAAAGCCATAAAAATAAACATGGGGATTTGGATTCCGCTCCTCTTTATAATCATGCCTGAATATGTGTAGTGATTACACATAGTTTTGGATCCAGAACTCAAAGTGAGATGATATTTGCCACATTTCAAGCATCTTATACTAACTCAATAACATTAAGCGAGGATTTGTTAAAATCATGGTTTACCCAACAAACCAAAGTAGATCAGTTTATTCCTAATGTTAAACCACAACGGGAGAGATTGCATTAGGGCTGTGCAATACTTTGGATTTGGTTCCAAATGGATGCTTCAGAGCACATGTGAAGTGTGAATATAGCAGCTGTTTGTAACTGCCTCAAAGCAGCTACATTTTGTTCCCTGAGATTGTGTGGCTTCTCTCTGTGATCTTGGGAAACATCATACAAATCAAGATGATTCCAAAGTGACAAAACATGTGCCTCGGGCAGATGGATTGTGTTATGACATCACAAAGCTAGTTTTATCATTCTTCTCTCCCCCATGTGGAAATTGTTAGATCGGCGCAAGGCAACAGGCGAGAGTCGTTATTGAATTCAGCACCTTTTTATTTCAAGCAAAATGTGACTGCGCTCTGCCGACTGGGCTGCCGGAGCTCGCCTTTTTAAGGAGCTCCAGGCAGACCAGCCAGCCAATGACAGCAGGTTAAATCTCCCATGGTCCGGAGAGCCAATCAGCGGTGAGCATGAAACCTTATATAGATTCTAGCCAATCGGTGACGAGCATGAAAACCTATGTAGATTCAAGCCAATCTGTACATAAACCCCTCCCCTCCTAGAATGAACAGTGTCCAGTCCCCTGCCTAAGTATGTGACGTAGTCCTCTAGGTAGGCTTCCTATTGGACCTGCGCAGTTCACTTGTCTCCAGGATCTTGGCTGCAGTGGTCGAGTCTAGTGTTCCTCCGGCTGCCTGGGAAGGAACCTTCTGGAGCTCCTCGGCCCACAAGTTGAGTTCCGGCCTGGTTCCTTCGGCTTCTGAAACCGTCACTTCCCGCTGGACACCCTCAATCCCAGAGGAATGGTCACGGCTCTGGTTGGTGAGTAGTCCCCCTGTTGGGCCACTGGGTAGGCCTGGTTCCTGCTCGTCTGCTTCCTGGACGGTGGTTGAGCGTGCTTCTCGGGGCAGAGACCTCAGGATCTGCGGTTGTTGCTCTGGCCCTCTGGTTGTGGTCTAGTCGCCGTGGTTCCTCAGCTTGGTGTCCCCCAGACGGTGTCTGAGTTGGTTGATATGCCTCCTCCAGATCCGCCCATCCTCCAGCTCAATGTGGTATGACTTGGGGCCAGTGACAGCCACGACTCAGCCCACCAGTCAGGTCGGGTACCCCGCATAGTTGTGTGCAAATACCCGGTCCTGTACGTTGAATGCCCACGTGGGCCGTGCAGAGTCCAGAGGGGTCTCAGGAAGGTAGTCCAGGTGATATCAGTCAAGTTGTGACCTCAGCCTTCTTCCCATCAGCAACTCTGCTGGGCTCTTGTTGGTGGTCCCATGGGGGGTGATGTGTTGAGCAAGGAGGAACTGGTCAACTTTTTCCTGCCAATTCCTATTCGGGTGAGGGTTTCCTTGGTTAGTCTCACTATTCGCTCGACCTGCCCATTGCTTGCTGGGTGGAAAGAAGAGATGAGTAGGTGCCAGATCCCTTGCTCTGCAAGGAATGCCTCCATGGTCTTGGCTGTCAGTTGTGGGTGTTATTGGAAACCAGGATGTCGGGTAAACCGTGGGTGGCAAACAGCCATCAGAGGGCTCAAATGGTGGCTTATGTCGTGATTGTCTGCATGATGCTCACCTCTAGCCCTTGGAGTATGCGTCCACAACAATCAGGAATGTCTGTCCTTCTACTGGCCCTGCAAAGTCAATATGTATGCCGGACCAGGGCCCCTTGGCTGCTTCCCATTCATGAGTGGGTGCCCATGGTCACGTCCCCTGGCAGGGCTTGCAGGTGCCCACCCACTCGGTAATGTCCTTGTCCATCTGGGGCCACCAGATGTAGCTCTGGGCTAACGCATTCATCCTCACAATCCCAGGTGTCTCACATGCAGGGTGTCCATGGCGCGCCTCCGAAGCTTTTGGGGAACAACAACCCTTTCTCCCCACAGCAAACAGCCCTTAATGGTTGACAGTTCGGTTTGCTTGCTGTGGTAACTCTTGAACTCCTCCCCCAGGTTCTCCTGTGGCCACCCCCTCAACATCCAGTTCAGAACCTTTCTTAACATTTTGTCTTTTTGGGTGTGTTCAGCGATGTCTCTGGCGGTCACTGGGCTAGCCGGGTCGATGTCAATCAACAATACTTGGGCGGTGGGTGCGGGGTCTTCCACCAATTCTGGCAGCGGGCAGTGGCTGAGAGTGTTGGCATGGTTGAGGTCTTTGCCGGGGCAGTGGATCAGCTCGTAGTCATATGCCATGAGGAAAATGGCCCATCTGGTCATCTTCGGGGACATGTATGGCGGGGTTTGTTGGTTACTGGTGAGGAGTCCTAATAGGGGCTTATGGTCGGTTGCAATCTCGAAATGCCTACCATATACATACTTGTGGAACCGCTTGATCCCTGCTACCACGGCCAAGGCCTCCTTATAAATTTGGCTGTAGTTGTGCTTGGCCGATGACAGGGTCTTGGAGTAGTATGCTATCAGCGCTTCCATTCCGTCTGGTAGGCGGTGGCTGAGGACCACCCCAACTCCGAAAGGGGAGGCGTCACAGGTGATCCGAACCAGCAACGTGTGTTTATATTGGATCAGGATGCTGTCGGATGAGAGGAGGTTTTTCACTGCTACAAAAGCTCCCCAGGTTCACGGTGTCATCTTCCCCAGGAGGTTGTGAAGCGGCTCAGCAATGGTGGCCTTCTGTTGTAAAAATGTGCTGTAAAAGTTTAACAGTCCCAAGAAGGCTTGCAGTTCTGCCTTATTCTTCAGGGTGGGGGCGTTCTTAATGGCTTTCATCTTGCTGTCAGTGAGGTGGATGCCTGACCCATCTATTAGGTAGCCCAGGAACTCTACCTGCCTTACACCAATTTTGCATTTATTAGGGTTCACTTTGAGTCCTTTTTTCTGGAACCTCCCCAAGGTTTCGGGCACACGTTCCATCAACTGGCCTCTTGACTCCTCTGATATAAAAATGTAATCGAAGCATGGCACAACCCCTGGGATCCCGTGCAGTAGCCGTTCCATTAGGCACTGGAAAAGTCCTGGGGCTACGCTGACCCCAAACTGCAACCTGGTACATTTAAATGCCCCCCTGTGAGTCACTATGGTTTGTGCTTCAGTGGTGGCTTCATCTACTGGCAGCTGCTGATAGGCCTGGGGAAGGTCCAGCTTGGCGAATATCTTCCCGCTTCCTAGGAAATGCAACAGATGTTGCACTACGGGCACTGGGTACGCACTCTGCGGGAGGGCCTTGTTCAGTGTACACTTATAATCCGCGCAGATGCGGACGGACCCATCTGGCTTCACGGGGGTGACTATGGGAGTCTTGGTTGGCACGAGGATTCCTGGGCAAGGAGCGTGGTCGGTTGGCACGAGGATTCCCTGGGCAAGGAGCTTGTCTAATTGTTCCTCGACCTTGGGCCACAAAGCAAATGGTACCTTACAGGGTTTGAGCCTGACGGGGGTCACATGGGGGTCTAGGTTAAATGAAATGGGTTTCCCTGTATATTTACCTAGGCCCTCGTCGAAGACGTCGTGAACTCTGCCAACAGCTGGTCCAGTTCGTGGGTGGTTATGCTGTGCAGTCCGGTGATGTCCAGGCCCAGGGGTTTAAACCATTCTACTCCCAGCAGTGATGGCCGGTGGCTGCCAATGACCGTGAGCAGCAGCCGGCCCTGGAACTTGTGGAACGTTACTTTGACCTCCATTCTGCCTAGTACCTCTATCCAGTTCCCTTGATAGTCATTCAGGCGGACATTTGGTGGCTTCAGAAACTTCCTGCTTGCGGCTGGGTTCAACTTCTTGATTGTTTGCCAGGATACTATTGTAAAACATGACCCTGTGTCCAGCTCCATTTTGCATGGTTCCCCTTCAATGTTCACGACTGTGTAGTATTTCTCCTGCTCATATGCATCTGTGTGTCCCATGGTTGTGTGATGGATTTCCCTGGGAGCTTGGTATTGGTCCTCTCTTCATCTGCTCCGTTGTTGGCCGGCTCTAGGGTTCCCTGGTTTTCCTGATGGGGTATAGGTTTTGGCTGAAAGGGAATGGATTTGGGCACTTTGCAGGCTTTGGCAATGTGGTCCTTTCTTTGACATTGGTGACATGTTGCGTCCCAGAAACAGCAAGCTGCCCTTGTGTGGAAACCCAGGCAGCCTGCTCTCAATGTCCCTGGGGTTCTGCTGCTTTTCTGGGTACACGCAGTGGATGGTGTCATTTGTGTCATCCCAGTCATCATCGTACTCAGGGACTTCGGTTGACCAGTAGGGCTCCAGGTATGTATGGTGCACCCCACTGGTCTTCCTTATGTTTGCCGCTGAGTTGTCTGATGATTCTGCAGCCCTGGCCTCCTCGACAACGTCCTTGAATGAGACCCCTCTCCTTATCAACAGTTTCTTTTGTAGAGCGAGGTCTCTCATCCCCAGGATGATCCGGTCCTTCATCATTACTTCGGGATTTATGAACTTGCACCTGATAGCGATCTCCCAGAGGCTGGCCACAAAATCATTGACGGTTTCTCCCTCTTGTTGGCGCTGGTGATAAAACTCATTTCGGCTGACCATGGGGGTGGCGGATGGTGCGTAGTAGTCTTCCAGGGCACGTTGCAGGGTGGCCCAGGCGACGGTCTCCACATCTGTTAGGGCAATCAGCATCTGTGCCATTTTGTAGATCTTGGTGCCACAGTAGGTCAGGAATAACGCTCGCTTCCTGTTGTCCAGCCTGTCCTGGTAATCGTTGGCTTCCAGGAACATTCTGAAATGGCCCATGTATGTGTAACAGTCTTCTGTCTGCGGGTTGAAGATCGCTGGGGACGGTGATACTTGCAATGCCATTCGTGCAGGTGGTCGGAGGTCCTTGTTTCAAAACAGCTGTGTGGTTCACAAGGAGGTTCTCAGGTCCCTTTTGTCCTTCGTCGCCTGTGTTAGATCGGTGCAAGGCAACAGGCGAGAGTAGTTAGTGAATTCAGCACCTTTTTATTTCTAGCAAAATGTGACTGTGCTCTGCTGGCTGGGCTGCCAGAGCTCACCTTTTTAAGGAGCTCCAGGCAGACTAGCTGGCCAATGACAGCAGGTTAAATCTCCTATGGTCTGGAGAGCCAATCAGTGGTGAGCATGAAACCTTATGTAGATTCTAGCCAATCGGTGGCAAGCATGAAAACTTATGTAGATTCTAGCCAATCTGTACATAACAGAAATTGCTTTAAGAAAAATTTCTCTTTTAACTAGGTTCGCTTCCCCCTTACTTCCCAATCCTCCATTTTGGAATTGAATCCAAAGTATTGTACATCTTACTGAATAAAATTGAACAAATCATATTATGGCTTAGTGCTATTTGTAAATCCCACAAATGTGTGCTGGATAGGCACATTGCTATTATGCACGGCCATACATGCCCAGCTGCATAGAAATCCATTTATTAAAGAACTGCCCAGGAACTGCCCAGGAACCCCAGACACAATATGGCAGTTTAATTACCTGGTATTTTATGCATGGAGCTAAAAAAATAACAAAGCATATTTTATACCTTTGATACATTATTATGTACAGTGTATTTTTCTGGTGCGCTTCCCCTAAAAATGCTCAAAATACAAATTCTCAAATAGCAGGAAGACAGTCCTTCCATTAAGCTTAAAGTATAAAATGCATAACACGTAACAGAACAATTGAAAGAAGAAGAGGAGGAGAGAAAAGACATTTTAGTCATGCCTATCTGGGTTAAAAACACTTCTGTTACCCATATGACATGGCTGTGTGCTAAAAAAGAGTTGGTTGAGAGCTAAACTTTCAGAGTAGCCATGTTTCTCTTTTCTCTCTCTCCTTTGAGTGGTCATGGTGTTCTTGCCCATGCATTTTATATGCATGTAAACTAGAGATAATATGCATAACTGCCCCACTCAAAAGCCTGGTTTCTAGAGACCAAGGGACTTGAATAAAATGGTAACAGTGAGAACTTTAGTGAACATATATTGCCTGCATACATTTTTAGAAAGCATCAAGTTCTGCCCAACAGATATGATTTGGGAGAAAGATGAATGATGAACAGGTGCCTCCCTCTGTGGGATAGATGGATGGTTTTTAAATATGATAAATATAGATAAAGAAGATGCTTGTAAATAAGGCTGTATGTTTGGAGTATATGAAACTCCTTCTTCTATACAACTAGAAAAAGTATTTTTTCTCCTTTGGTCTAAACTACCCTATTTACTTCCTGCAGCTGCCTAAGAATCAGAAGCCAGACACACTTAAATGTACAGTAATGAATGCCAGATTCCCATCATAAAAAGTGCATGTATTAAAATCTGCTAAAATTTGCCTTTAAAACAGTATCTAAAAAAAGAAGCTTAGGAGAGTTTATGAAAAATTATTTTTTGCTGGCAACAGGACAAGAAATAATTGGATGTTAAATCAAGAAAATGGGAAAGATGGAACAGCAAATCAAAGCAAGTGGCAGAAAACTAGGTCTTGGTAGAGAGAAATCTACTTACATTAACTTTTGACAGTTTCAGCAAAGACAAACTATATATAAATCTTGCTTTGAATCCTTTCAGCACCTTGCTGAATAAAATGCAGGGCTGGGTCCAGAAGATAATGAGATTGGGCATTTTTAACCCCCATCCAACTGGCAAAAGCTTATTATCCCTTTAAATTATCTGCTTGCATGGGTAAAGCTATTGAGGTTATTTGTTTCTTACAGTCCTAGATGGATTTTGCTGATTGTGAGATAGGTGAGTTTGCTGTGGCTCCATTGCTTTTGAAAATGGGGAAAAGCTATAGTTTATTAGCATGATTTCTCCTGAAAATATACTTTTCAGGACATTTAGTAAGTCAGTTTTAATGGAACTGAATGGATAATAAATGGGTGAAGAGAAAGTAGCACAAGAATGGAGGAAGTCGTCTCATAATGCATTTGACTGAACGTGGATTGGAATACATTTTCAAGGTTAACCATGTTTGAGAAGAAAATTGGTCAACCATTTTATGAGTTAGTCTGGATGGATTTATACTATTTTCTGAGATCAACTGGTATTATCTTTTGCAGATAGATCATTGCAATTATTGCATCTTGGTATTTTAAATAATTATCAGTTGCTAGTGGCTGTGGGAGTAAGCTAATTCCTGACTGCAATTCAAGATATTGGTTAAGAACAGCTGCTGCTTGTGTGCTTTGTTGCCTTTAGAAGCACAGCTTGCATGACAACACACACAAGGCAGGATATGTAGATATGATTGGCTGCCCTCAAAGATTTGTAATCTTCCAGTATTCAATTGGAAATGAGAACCTATCCCTGTGGTGTTGCTTAATTTTATTTCCTGAGTGTTAGTTTAGTTTTATTTACGGTATTTCAATTGCTTTGTTTCTCAATATATTTCATTATTTTTCTGCATTTATGCTGGGCAATCTAATTTGAGTCGTTTGCTGGGAGAATTGTGGGGTTATTTTTAAAGCATAGATAAACCATACTTCTAGGCTGCCTTGGAGGGCTTCTGCTTCATATACGATTCCATAAATAAATATGTAACTCTCCAAACCTTTGCAACATACATCACCTCTCAGAAAGCACTAAGCTACATTTTAAATTCCAAAATCACCTCACTAGTACATTCTTCAAGCCCGCCGGTTGTGGGCTCAACCGACAGCATTTGTGTAACTATTCACTTGTCCCCTCAGGGGTCTGAATTCTAAATGGAGATGTAGCCCTTTCTTCAGAGAAGGCATCTGAAATAGTATTGGGGTGGGGTGGGGGCTTTTCTTTCCATGTTAACCTTTCACTTGTCTCCTCAGCGTTGTCAAAGCTTCTGCCTAAAGTCCATTTCTCATCTGTTGTTGTGGCAGTAATTGAAAGCTGAGTTGCAGAGTGTTAAAGAACCACTGTAGGGAGATAATTAATGCTCTCTAACGGTTTTTTGTGCAGCCTTTAGCACCTTGCTGTGACACAACCTTTAACTTATGTGCTCTTGGCAGCTAAGCTGTTAAAAAAAATCCTCCAGAAATCTGCACCCCTCTCTGCCCTTTATCAAGGAGTTGTCACCCTTCTAGGGCAAAATGGACAAAATTACTTGGAAAATAGGATAAAATATAAATTTGGAGATGCAACTGTCAGAATTGCCCTTGAGAATTGTAAACTGGTACTTGTAGAGATTCTTTCCAGGTTTTTATAGTTCTCCTTAAACTATAGAAGATGCCAGAAGGACCTTTGGACATGCTCTGGCCTAAACAGAGAACTTCCATTCATCTTCTGCTAAAACAGACTTTGGTTAGTATTATCAGCTGGGTTCTTCCTATAAACAGAATCACAGCAAAGTAATGTGAGTTTTTGCATGTTAGTCTATTCAGTAGAAAGCTCTGTTAGGTTCAGCTGAATTCCCCTTGGAAGTATAAATTCTGGCTCTAGTACCAAATTACATAACCAGTTGTCTTGGGATCCATCAATTGCTACAAGCTCTCTTGTTTATTCCATAAATCCATCATAACTACAAGCTCTCTTCATCCCAGAAACCTTTTGAAGAAAACTGAAATAAAATTAATTGGGCCAGATTAGACAGTTTTATTAGGTGGATAGAGAGACTGCAAGGCCCACTTTTAATATGAATTTGCTGAATGGAAAATAACTCACTTTTTTCTTGATATAATTCAGAGAGTCACTGATTTGACCTGGGCTTGCATCTAAAATGTTCTACAACCTACTATTAGAAATTAACAATATATATGACTTTAGTTAACCAAATACCACCAAGCAAATTGATGGCTCCTTGTTATCTCAATTGTTGGCCTGAAAAATGAGACCTATGCAATAAATTCTGCCAAATCCTGAATAGAATTGTGCCAATTTGCATAGGTATCTCATATCAACACAGATTTTTGTTTTTGGGTCAGACAGCTTCTGCACATAGGGCCTATCCCAATCTGGGATCAGTGTCATCCCTTATCCTTGTGAAATTGAGGACATCATCTGTAGTTGGGAAGCTAATTCTAGCTCAGCTGCACCTCCAGAGAAGATGCTTTGTGGAAGGGCTGCAAGGTTTAGGCATTTTTTCATTGGCTGGAATTCCTATACTAACATTGGAACTCCCCTCCCCATGACAAAATACTATGGGCCCTTGCTGCCATTCCATATTTTCTTTAATGGACTGAGGACTTGTTTTTCTTTCTCCTACACAATGGCTGTTGTTTCCTCCTATATTTGTTCAACAAAACGAAGCAAGGATGACATGGGTTATTGCACTGACTAGAATGCTGACCATTATGCTTCTCCTTTGGCATATAGACACTGCACTTGATTCATGAAGATCTTCCTGAGATGGTTCAAAGGTTACTTTGAAACTTGGGAGGCAAAAACTCTGGAAGTGCCCCAAGTCAATCACAGAATGGAACTGGCAAAGTTTGTTCTCTGCATTTAGGGCAGGAAGTTCCATTGAACATGGCCTTGCTTTTTATTATTGATTACATTGCCTGCAAGACCTCTTCCTGAGACTAATGCTCTCTGGATATGTTGGGCTTACAACTACTGGAATCCCCAACCTGCCCTGGAAATCTAAAAGTTGCAGACCTGGAAATAATGGCAAAGTAGTTTATCATCAGCATAAGCAGAACTTGCTTCATAAAAAGTTCTCGGTGCTTAGGGTAGGTTAATCAAAGTTTGCAATCCCAATCTGTTGCAGCAACCCAAATAACCAGGCTTATATATAATGCTAAGCCATGTTAAATACATTCTTTACAGGTAGGATTGTGAAAATGAAGTGCTTTGGGTAGCGTATAAAGTATTATTTAAACACCATGCATTATTATCCAAAGGTGTAATTATCCTGCATGTCAACACACTAGGTATTTTCAAATGTCAGTATGCTTTAGGAAAGCACGAGCACACAGAAATGTTGATGCTTCAGGGGGAATAGAATTACAATTTTATAGCTACAAGGGAACACAATTACTTGAAAAAGCTGAGCATGTAGAAGAGGCAATTAGCTACCACCCCAGCTGCTCTACATCTGTTTCAGTATTGAGTAAAGAAATATACTGGCTCAGATTGCTTCCAAAGAGTCACATTGGAGTTATTTTGCTATACAGACCCCCATCCCCCCACCTGTGCCAATTGCAGCTGGGCATTTTTGAATCTATTTCCCTGCAGTCACGATACCCACTGGGCTGCACTTCAAGGAGAAGAGTCTTTAATCAAGCAGTTCCATTGATCCAGAACAGAGTCTAAAGAGACTGCCCATTTCCAATGGAAATTTCCTAATTGTACTTCTATAAATTACAGAGAATGGGGAAAGTTCCACCAAACAACATGAAAACATTCTGAAATTCCAGTATCACATTTGAAATCTTTCGTCAAATTGTTTCTTGGATTGCTAGTGTCCTACTGGCAAAATGTTAAGGATGCAAATGTCCTTTAATGGTAGTAATTTCCATTTGGGGGGTGTCAGATAATAATCTAAAATAGTGCCACTGAACTACACTGTCTATACTGGAAGGATGGTTTTGTGTTTATACTTTCCCTCCATTTTGTCTAAGGGATTGAAGGAAGAGCAGCTTAGCCACTCTATAAATATGACCCCCTTTACTCGTACACACAGCAGGAGAAAAGCAGAAGGAGAAAAAGGAGAAGAGGAGAGAGAGAGAAGAAGGGATTATGCTCTAGGCACATTTACCTAAGAAATAAATAAAGACCAAGAGACAATGTTCTGTGATTTAAAATGTAAATAGTTTATTGATTTTAAATAAACAAAGTTTTTCTTGATAAAAAAAATCTGGCTTAATTGTAGCTGCTGGGACATTCCAAGATCTTATTGACCTCTACAACTTAAACTAAAAACTTTTATAACAGGGGGTTCTGGGAGGAAGTAAAAATTTAACATGCTGGGCTTGAGATGCATAAATATAAATGTCTATGACTAATAAATAACAGTAAGATGAAGAAGTGAAGTCAAGGATTTCTAGGACTTGGTGATATCAAAATGATCCATCAAGAAAACTGAGAGTCTAAAATATGCTTGAATCTGCTTGAGAATATACTCACATGCATGAGTGCAAGTAAAAGGTAAGCCTTGCTTCTAAATAATTAGTAATAACTTCAAACTTCAGTATATGCATGTGAGTTAACATCTCATAATAGGTACATTCACGCATAACATTAAGCTGAAGGAACTGAATACCCGATTTATGGTGTAGTACTACCACACTGGGCTGTTCATAGCAAACATGACTGCAACATCAGTATGTAATTTCAACTTCTTTATGCATGTATATGTCACAGAAATACAAAGCATTAGATCTACAGATTTAATATAGAAATGTATAAGTATGCATGCATACATATATGTGAGTTGGTATAAATGTGTTATTAGTAGAAGGAGCAAGTTTATGGTGTAAAATAGGCTCATAAATAGAACTATACTCAGAAAAAATAATTCCCTTATTATGTATTCATAGCAACTTTTCGTGTATGGCCTATATTCTCATTTTTGTTTTGATGGTATATTATAGACATTTGCTTAATTCTGTTTCCCTTTTCAAGATGTATTTACCCAAAACTAAAATCTGCATGTAGGTTTTGAGCTGAAACAGCTGAACTGTTCAGGGACAGAGATGATATAATGTACCCTTTATAGACATGCAGCATAAAATAAAGATATAATTAATCAAGCCATAATAATACAACTTCATGAGGCTTTTTGGAATTTGAAAGCATTGTTTGGGAAATAGATCAGTTGCAGACAAAGGACAGCTTTTTCCAAATAGTGAAAAAAATCTTCTGACATTTGTATATCCCTCAAATAGGGAATAAAAAAAAAAGGACACATGACAGGTTGCTATGTATTTCATAAAGTTTTAAGCTATCTACTGTAATGATTCAATAAGCCACCGATACTGAGAATTTGTTAACGTGTATGTTTATTAAGCTTAATTATTTCCAGATCAATGATCAGTGAATTGGAAGCCCTGCTCTCATATATTTTTGTCTGTTCTCCTTGGTTGTTGTTCTTGAGTCTGTTTATTTCTATATGTATGGATCCAAACTTGATGCTTGATAGTCTCATTAATTTGTGCCTCACTATGGTAGCTGGATGTAGATACTGTGCTGAATGTGAATTACAGCTAGTTAAGGCAGTTAATTGCTTTGTTATGCTTGTCAATATGCCTTTTGGATGAAAACTGCGTTGATGGCTTAATTGCACACAATTTTTCAACCATGCCTCAAGGTGACGCCCTCCAGATAGCTTAACCTACAATTCAACATGTGGGAATTGTAGCACAACCCATCTGAAAGGTGCCAGTATGAGAAAGGATAAACTAAGTTAAAAAACTCATATGTTCTGAATGTGATGAAATGTGGAGAGGGAGCATTGGCAGCATATTCCAAGGAGGAAGGAGTACAATCCATCAGAGAGAAGCCCAAATTAAGAGGCTGCAGTTCTTAGCTGGAAGATAGAGGTGGGGGGTAGTTCTAGATATAGCCACATCCTAGAATCTCTCAGGATATGTCTAGTAGGTTAGATGGTTATAGCTTTAGGCTGGCAACACTCTGTTCATTAGGGGTAAGCAAATAAATAATTTCACTGTGTCATCTCTCGGTTAAGAAAAATAGAAACAAGAAAAAATCTGAAAAGAAAAAAAAAACAAAAAAAATTGTACCACATCTGCTTTTATTTCTACAGGTAATTGTCATCTTAAACTTTTCTGAGGCCTTTTGTCACATTTTAAGTCCCCAAATCCTATAATTATGAGTTTTTGATTCTTTCATCAAAAAAGCCTTACTTTTAAAACAGATATAGTTTTTTTCTCTGACCTAACTGGTCCACTTTGCCATTTGTGCAAGTTAACTTTCTATAAAGTTAACTTTATAATCCAGTCTTCCATTGTAGGCATTTCATTGCTTTTCTAACTTTTTGCTTGCAGTAATCTTGCCACAGATACCATATACAGTATAATATTAATTTCCCACATTTCTTTTCTAATTTCTTGTCCATAAAACCCAGTAAAAATAATTCTGGTTCCATTGTGATATTAGTCTGTAATATCTTTAGCATCATTCCATGAATTTGTGCCAGATTTTGTTTTGCTTTTTCACCTGCTTTTCACATTTCCAACACTGATTTGTTATTCCTGTATATATTTTAGACAATTTAGCTGATGTCACATACCATTGGTACATCATTTTTCTCTTGAATTATAACAAATGTAAATTTAACATCAGTTTCCCTCATTTTCTTATATGATTATCATTTGTACATAATTCTATTTCAAATTCAGTTTTATTCGTCTCAATTCCAGTTGTCTTTTATCAATATTTTATCTATTCGATTTCCACAATATTTGTCTTCATTGATCTCTGGGAGACAGGGGTCTTTTCCCCATTATCTTTATCATTGGATTATTTTAGCTATTTCTCTCTCTCTCTCTCTCCTTCCCTCCTTCTCGTTATTTGGAAAGAATGTAGGACTTTCTCCATGCAAAACAAGTGCCCTCTAGTTATGACCCTTCTCTAAGGCTTAATAATAAAGCACATCTAAAAAAAACCAGCCCTTGAATTGAGCTATAACAAGAACGAAAAGCTTTTAAAAACTAAGCCATGCTTTTTATGTGGTGAAACAGTTTTCTCAGGGTGATCAGTAAACACTTAAGGAAATTGCTAAAAAAAAGCATCAGAAATGTTGAAGTTTTGAGTACAGAGCAAAGCTTTAGCTAGAAAGCTTAATACAGAAATACAAGACTATCAGTAAAAGTTCTCTGGATGATCCTGGTGACACATAGGGCTGGAATCCCTAACCACAACCCACCTCAAAATTAACAAACACCATACACTTTCCCTTTTATAATGTGATAGGTTTTGAACCAAGAACTAAATTGGTGATAGGAATTATTCATTTATTCAGAGGATTAAGGAATCATTTTTTATGACTCCATAGTTTCCCTTTGCAGGAAAACCTCTTTTTGCTTATCACTCTGAAATGTAGGGTAAAAGGTTTTATCCCTCAAAAAAGAAAAAAAATTATGTTGGTTAATGTCTTCTCAGTTATAAGTGCTTTCCTTTTGTTTGGAAAAATAAGGGTTAAAAAAGTCCAGAGCTTTAATGTGGAAGAGTTTTCACTGTTCTTAATTACTGCAGCAGATGTAACTCTGCTTCATGCTATTTCCATGCATGTTTGCATTTTATCCTGTGCTGCAGTAGTTGTTTAGCTAACATTGCATGTGATCTATTCTGAGTTGCATTTGTCCCCAATTTAGGTCTGAGTCTGATGCCAAAACCGATGAAGAACACCAGACATGAGGTGCAGGTTTTGTTCCTTTTATTGAAGCGCTCCAAGAGAATGCTGGCTAGAAAATGCCAAGGAACCTCAAACAATAGAATTAAGAAAGCTTTATACATTTTCACTAAAGCAGAAGGCAGGATGAGGCAGGATATACAGAACAAATCATCTAATAAACATTTTAGTAATGATCTGACAATTGTTCTATTGGTCTCTAGCCATCCCTATTCCTAAGCCTTGGCTAATGAATGCTCCAGGAGCTATCTAATATACATTATATTTGCTCTAGGCCATACCTATTCCTAACTTTTAGCTGAGGTATGCAGGATATCTAACTCTTCGTTACTGTTATCAGTCCACTAATCACCTAGAATTGATACAAGAGTTACACGTGCATATTCTCTGTGAATAAACATTCTTTGTTCTTGCCAGACAGACTCCACAATTGCAGGCATCCCAGTTTTCTTTCAAGTGCATGCCATAGCCTTGCTCCGTTTTAGCAGATAGTCCATCACTTCCACACACAGAACAGTGTGCTGCTTTAGTGATTTCAGCCATATTCTGTCTGAAAGAGACCCTGAAACACATGGCATTTGCCAACCCTGCCCTCTGACGTCTCATTTCCTCCGGTTCATTGTGAAAGCTTATAAGGATTTTATGTTGTTATTCAAGCAAGCACAAATAGATCTCTCTTTCAGCATTCTTGCTCCAAAGTGGGAGATTGAAGGTAGTAATGGCTCCATTGCCTCCATTACATGATCCTTTGTACTTTAAACTAGTGTAATGCTGGAATAGGAGAATTTCACTGGTACCATAAATATTTTTTCCTTACTCAGGGGATTTCAAAAAGAAAAGGACAAACTTGAACAGGGCAGGGCAATTATTTGAAGACAGCATACTTTGAATACACAGAAGCTTCTGAGTCCCAAGCTGAGTGTCCTTCCAAAAGTGCTCAGGCAGATTGTAACCCAACCACCCCACTCTGATGAAATTCTCACATATTATAGCTAAACTTACTTTCAAGAACTCCTTTCATGGATCACTGCCTTGTCGTAGCAAAGGGGCTTGTGCAGTACAATGAAGCTATTAGCTATGCCGTGCAGAGCCATCCAAGATGGACAGGTCAATTCCAAAGAAGGGCAATGCCAAAGAATGCTCAAACTACCGCACCATTGCACTCATTTCACATGCTAGCAAAGTTATGTTCAAAATCCTACAAGCTAGGCTCCAGCAATATGTGGACTGAGAACAAGCAGAAGTCCAGGCAGGATTTCGAAGAGGCAGAGGAACTAGAGATCAAATTGCCAACATATGCTGGATCATGGAGAAAGCAAGGGAGTTCCAGAAAAACATCAACTTCTGCTTCATTGACTATGTGGATCACAACAAATTGTGGCAAGTTCTCAAAGAGATTGGAGTACCAGACCATCTTATGTGTCTCTTGAGAAACTTATATACGGGTCAAGAAGCAACAGTGAGAACTGGACATAGAACCACTAATTGGTTCAAAATTGAGAAAGGAGTTTGGCAAGGCTGTACACTGTCACCATGCCTATTTAACTTATATGCAGAGCACATCATGAGAAAGGCGGGGCTAGATGAATCACAAATTGGAATTAAGGTTGCTGGGAGAAATATCAACAACCTCAGATATGCAGATGATACCACTCTAATGGCAGAAAGTGAAGTGGAACTAAAGAGCCTTCTGATGCAGGTGAAGGAGGAGAGTGCAAAAGTTGTCTTGAAACTCAACATTAAGAAAACTAAGATCATGGCTCCCGGCCCTCTCAATTCCTGGCAAATAGATGGAGAAGAAATGGAGGTAGTGACAGATTTTATTTTCCTGCACTCCAAGATCACCACAGATGGGGACTACAGCCAAGAAATTAAAAGACACTTGCTCCTGGGGAGGAAAGCTATGGCAAATCTAGACAGCATACTAAAAAGCAGAGACATCATCCTGCCAACAAAAGTGCATATTATCAAGGCTATGGTTTTCCCAGTTGCAATGTATGGTTGTGAAAGTTGAACCATAAGGAAGGCTGAGCATCAAAGAATTGAGGCCTTTAAACTATGGTTCTGGAGAAGACTCCTGCAAGGCGATCAAACCAGTCAGTCCTAGAGGAGATCAACCCTGACTGCTCTTTAGAAGGCCAGTTCCTGAAGATGAAACTGAAATACTTTGGCCACTTAATGAGAAGGAAGGACTCACTGGAGAAAAGCCTAATGCTGGGAACGATTGAGGGCAAAAGAAGAAGGAGACGGCAGAGAATGAGGTGGCTGGATGGAGTCACTGAAGCAGTCGGCATGTGCTTAAATAGTCTCCAGGAGATGGTAGAGGACAGGAAGGCCTGGAGGCAAGTTGTCCATGGGGTCGTGATGGGTTGGACATGACTTCACAACAACTCTCAAGAAAGTATGCAGAGGATTTAAAAATAACAATAATCAGAAGTTAATGTTGCTAGATAAATGAAGCATGATCTGATTTTTTTATAAAAAATATTTCTTTGGAGAGTTTATAACACTTTTCTCAAAAGCAGTGATTAAATAAAGTTTTTTTAAATGCAATATGTGAAAATATACTCTAAAATATTTGAATGTATAATACATTTGGAACAAAAAATGGTATAAGGTGTTAATTATGTATTTTCTTGGTAAAAGCACAACATTATTTTGGCTGCATTCTTTGAAGACCTGTTTAGTCTGGAATCATTCTACTTTTAGGACTACATGTGAACTCACTTTTGTATGAAAATTCTAATTGGATGTTCTCATTTGTGCACAGTGCTAGAATTCCAAAAATATTATGTAGGACTATTTCTGTTCTTAATAAAGTTAAAGCAATTGTGTGTGTATGCGTGGGTAGATGGTTTAATTCAGTGCTTGGTGCCAAGCTTCCATATGGTAAGCAACAGGAAAGAAAAAAGTAGAACAGATTTTTCCTTATGTGTTAACAATGGTGTCCATAGGGAGGGAGGCAAAAAAGTCAAATGGGCAGTCATAATTTCACAATTGAAGGCTTGTCTCTTACAAATGCAATGCACAAGACACATAAAATAGGGGCAGGGCTTCTATTACACAATCACCATTGCTATCATGATTTTCTTTTTAAAGCCCGTGTGTTTGTTAATGAATTGGAAGTGAAGGGGCCTTTGTGTTTATGTGTGTGTGTTTTATCTCAAGAAATAGGTTGTGTGTTGCTGACGTATCCCTGTTGGCAAGGAAATTTTGGAACACACATCCTATGTGAAGATGTGAGAGTTCAGGTTTATACAGAAGATTGAAAACTCTCCTCCTTTTAAGGGAAAATGGCTGAAGACTGGTTGCAGATGCTCACCTGAAAGGAAAAAGGCACTCTGCATGTGCTCAGAAATAGTTTGTCACTTTGTGTTTCAGGACTCATCTCTCATTGTTTTAGGGATCCATCTGAGTCTTTGGATGCAGAAGCTGAGAGCTTTTGCCATTTGGACCTCAGCCTGAACTAGAGGAATTAGCTGAAAGGGCCACTGAGCAGACACAGATGTAAGCTGCCAGCTGCTTAAGAACATGACAAGGTCCAAAACCCTGCAACAGACTGCAATTTTGCCACAGAAAAGCAAACTCAAATCAAGAAATAAGTACAACTCAGCAATTATATCAAGGAAATTGTAACTGCAATTGTTCTTTCGGTCAATTAATGCCCCCACCCCCACTTTTGGTTTGCAACTGGATCTGAATGCTGTTTTGTTGTTTTTAATGTGAATTTTACTGAAACTTTTAACAGCAATAATAACAAACAGCAATTTAACAGCAATAATAACACATACAAACTAAAACTGAACAGAAAAACCAGAGATACAAAGAAAATGCATAAAATGCAATGAGAAAGAAAGAAGAAAGTAGAAAAAAAGAGAAACATATAAAGGTATAAATAAGTGGTTTCTGATATTCTTCACATGGCAGGTGTGAACAACCAGGTCCACACATGAAGAATTCGATTAGCTGTTTTATTGCTCAAGCATGTTCACAGAAATCTAGGGCTTCTTGGCAAGATGGGTGGCATAGAAATTTAATTAATAAATGAATAAATAAATAAATCTCAGATTAATGGTTTGCACCTGGGTAGGACTAGATAAGGTTCAACAGCTTCAAGGGTGGTTGGGCTTTGCCCTTTTGTGCCCACATAGGTATTCCAGACTAATTCCCTGCTTGACTCCTCTGCCCGATTTTGCCAGTTTCTCTCCAACATTTCATTTTGACAAATAGCAGTAAATTCTAAAGTTACACAATAACCCTGTTCTTTGTATAAGCCATTCTGTCTAACCCACCTGAGTTAGGACCTGCAGATATGTAACTACAAGAGTTACATTTTGGCTATCTTTGCATACATAGAGCAGGAAGAAAAAAACTCAGCATGATCAAGATATGTCAGAAAATTAAAAACATTTTAAAAATTTAATAACAAGCATATTTCTGAACACTGTATTGCCCCAATAGATTCACCAACTGATTCTGTATTTATAATTAATACCTCTCTGCAATAACGTTTAATGTTCAGCTGCTTGAAGTCTGCCTTCTTACTTGCTGGCCTTGTGAAGCCCAGCTGTGGGTTTTCCTCTACATCTTCTTGCTAATAGTGCAGGTACAAGGAGCCCAGGACATAAGGGGAAATCAGATGCACAGTCTGTCAACTGTGTGAGTGAAAAGGTGATATCAGAAACAAAAGACATTTCAGCAGAGAGAGAAGATCTCCATATGGAATTGTCCCTTTTTACTGAAGCAGCAAAAAGAGCAGAAACTGGAAGGAGGAGGAAAGGGCAAAGACTGGGCTTCAGTTGAGCACACCGACCCAACAGCATCGATGTAAGGAGGCACTATCATGTTACAGATCTAGAAGGACAATTAGATCAGATGGCCCTCCCCAAAGGGATGTCTCTGAGAATTCAATCCCTGTTTTGTATATCTGTAAGATGCTTAAATCAAAGGAGGCTATCAAATGATATCTCCTTTCTCCCATTCCACACCCCCCCTCCACAGCTATTACTAGGTGAGATAGGTCGGATTGAGAGAGGCGGTGTGGTTCAAAGCAGGGGTGGGTTCTACTTACCTTTACTACCAGTTCGCAGCATGCGCAGAAGCATTTTGATGACGTCAGGGTTGGTGGGCGGAGCCTCCCGCCGGTTTTACTACTGGTTCTGTAGAACCGGTGCGAACTGGGGGCAACCCACCACAAGTCATCTTGTGAGATGCCATATCTGAAGGTGGACTAGAAACTGGGTTTGTCCACTCATGATTTAACTTAATTTTAAAATCACAAAAAGTTTATTTTACATGTAATAAATCTTGTATCTGTACATTGATACAAGTATCTATCCAAAGTTCTAATACTTTATTCCAGTTCAAGGACGAAGAACATCTGAAATGTCCATTGTTAACATTTCTGTTTTTCATAAAACTCTTCTGAACTTAATACCTCCATCTCTGATAATTATTATGTCTGTTTGAATAATTTCCTATGTTAGGAGTTTCTGCAAGGTCTATTCAAGACCCAAATCAGGCATTTGTGGATTTTGTATTATGACACTTGGAACTGAAGCTGTAAATAAGAAAGTTAAATTTATTTTGATTTATGTTTCCCCTGCCCCCAGACAGCTTTTGCCCAAAGCAAAAGCTACATCTCTGAATTTGTTCCCAAATATTCCAGCATCATGAATTTTTCCCATGTACTGCATGTACAAGAACTCTTCATCAGAACCCATGGAAAGATGTCTATAGAGATTCTCAGTCATCCAGGTCATGGTTGTCCAAAGGTGATTTTTCAAGAGGCAACTGGACTTTCTTGGTTTTCTCTGAAGACACTTTGCTTCTCTTCCAAAAAGGTTCTTCAGCTCTGACTGGATGGTGGGGAATGGAAGGATTTATATTCCTTGCAGACAACTGGTCATTTGCATTCTTTTAGAGAGTTTTTAGGCCATTTGGAAGTTTATCTGTGTTTTCAGGGTCACCCGAGTAGTGCAAATGGGTGTGGAGCCTTCTTGGAACTGCTGAAAGGACTGTGTTATAGACTGGAGATAGATGATGTTATCTCCCTCCCCCTCTGTTGAGAAAGGGATGTTCAATTTTTGACATAGGCCTCTTTGATCCCTCTTTCAAACCAGCGGTCCTGTCTATCCAAAATGTGGACTTTGCTATCTTTATAAGAGTGGCTTTTGTCTTTTAAATACAGATGGACTGCTGAATTTTATCCTGATGGGTTTGTTCTCCTATGGTGTGCCATGTGTTTGTGAAGTGGTTGTTTTGTTTTACCAATGTACAAATCTGCACGTCTCACTACATATACCAAATGCCATGTTTTATTTATTATGAAATTTATTTGATGCCCATCTCGTATCCAATGACTCTCAATGGTTTAATTCCTCAACCTTGAATTTTTTATTGCTTTTAAAATTATAACACACAAAAACAAAGAAATACATAATAAAAAGTAGATAACAAGTTTTTAAAAAATAAATGAAAATACATATTTATGCAAAATACAGTAGGCTAAAAAAATCTGATAGTTACGTAAATGTATTCAAAATAATGTCCTAATGTCAGAATGTTGCATAGTGTCACTTTATAGGGGAAATGGGTGGCATAAACATTTATTAAATTAAGATAATTTAGATATATAGTAAATAATTACTATTATTTAATGGAGTCTTTTTTCTTCTTTTTGGCCAGTTTGTAAAATAAAACATACAAGTAAACAAGATAGGATGTGAAAAAAAGAAAAAGAAAAGTGAGCATTCAGGCACCAGTGGACTAATCTCATCTCTTTCTGTTGGAATCTCATGCAACAACTGCTATCACCAGAGAGTTTAAAGGCCCCAACCATTGGCTCCACATTGAAGGGTGATGTAGCCCTCAACAGACCACTGTTGCAGAAATATGATCTCTGCAAGAAAATAAATGGCCCAGCCCTCGTTTAAAACATTAGTGCTAGATCTCGAGAGATAAATGATTTCAGTAGCAGATTTCAGAACAGAAACAAAAGATTTAAAAATGAATGAAAGAGAGAAAAATAATATAGTAATCAAGATGGATGATGTTCATGAACAAGGACAAAGAGATGGGTGGGAAGGACATAATGTATCCATCACTGAGCAGGGGAAAGAGATGTGACTATTGGCAGTAACAGTTTGGATATGGTTAAACAGATCATTGAAATGATTAGCTAACGAACCAAAACATATTTCCTATAGTTAATTTTTTGCTCTGTAATAATCCAGTTTTTCTGTCTCTGGCTTTTCCTAAATCCACAGCTCTGAGAACTCAGTGATTGTTTGCATTGTGATGCTTAAATGAGATTATCACAAGGTGTCATTTTTTGTAATACATAGAGGAATTTGTTGTACCATGTTTGGTGTCATGATTTCCCCAGAGATTCTTTACAATAGCAATTGCTGTAAATAAAGGACAGAATCAAGACCTGTCTTGTAATAGGATTGTGTTTGCCTAAAGGCTGGAAACACATTCCCTTGACTGTGTAGTGTATAATAGTATTTTGGTGCTGTATGACAAATTGAACACAAAGTATTGCAGCCTCAGCAGGGTAAGATAAAAATGCAATAGATAAAAATAAGTATTTAGGGAATTCACTCTGTAGTACTTGATCTATACAGCTAGTGCCTTGCGTGAGCTGCTTAGACATAATTCTTTCAAAAACTTTATGGAGTAAGATGGGTTGGTCCTAGGCAGGGGTGGGTTCTACTTACCTTTACTACTGGTTCGCAGCGGGGCTGTGTGCTCTTCTGCGCATGCGCAGAAGCATTTTGGTGACATCGGGGTCAGTGGGTGGGGCCTCCCGCCGGTTTTACTACCGGTTCTATAGAACCGGTGCGAATCGGGGGCAACCCACCACTGGTCCTAGGTCACCAAATGAGTTGTGTATATAAGGTTGGAACCAAATGTGACAGAGGATAGGACAATCTACCATCTCTTCTTCCATTCCCCACTGTGTGTTTTGGCAATATAAAATGCCCCACCTCATTGCTTGTGCCCAGCAGAATTAATGGTTACTTGGTATTGTTTATGTACTATGGGGTGGGTTTTATAAAAAGATTGAAGATTCAAGACACAATAGCAACCATTCCAGCCTGAGTTGGAGGTAGATCTCCTCAGGTAAATTCTCCTCAGTCTTGCCCTTTGCTAAGACCTCTGGGCAATTTGAACACATTTGAAGTGCATCTGGTTGGGAAGCTTGACTCAGCTGTACTATCTCAGTGAAAACTAGGTCTCAGGGTGGTCTGAAATGAGATGATACAACTTGGGGTGTTAAACTCTATTTCATTGAAGGCTGCATCAGGGCTGTGTTTGACCAAGGAGGGCTGGGATGGGCATGGCCAGGGTGGGTGTGGCCAGCTCAATGTCACTTGTGTCTGGGGCGCCTGTAGTGGCCTGAGCCTCTGCCAGTGAAAATGGGCTTCCGAGCTCCATTTTTGGCTGCAACAGCCTTCTGCAAAAATGCCAGCAAAAATGGAGCTCAGGAGAGCTGCATGCAGCCCTTGCAAGCTCCATTTTTGGCTGTGATGGCCTCCTGCAACCCTCTGCCAGTGAAAGTGAGCTCGGGAGGGTCGTGTGCATGGATCAAACCATGGATCAATTCTTCTCTTGACTGAAATTAAGGGTGGTGGAGACAATCTTCCCCAACTGCTGCCCTTCATCTTCCATAATCATTAAGCATCATAGGAACTCCAGAATTCCTATGATGCTCCAACCTCTGTACTCCAGAAATTGGAGTACAGCTAGAGGAGAAGACTATTTTAAATAGCTGTATATTCCTTCTGAACATTTATTTCTGGTTACGTCTGGTGCCTATCATTAAAACATGTTGACTTTCTTTGATTTGATATGCTAGCTGATTCCCATTGATCTCCACTCCACCCTCTGTTCCATAATTTAAATTCTTCCTTATTTTTTTCAATGAAACATCCGCCACATTTCAGTTACAGAGACAAATGACAAAAATGTTCTTATCATAATAGCTCTGCAGGATATGGATTGTACATGCAAGCAACTGAATTTCTCTTAGTTTTGCTCAAGCAATTAAAAGGAGCTGCTCTGTTACCAGCTGTGACTACTAAAGCCTCTGGCTTGCCTTTGTAGGTATTATTATTATTATTATTATTATTATTATTATTATTATTATTATTATTAAAAGAAAACATTCTAATAATAGAATAAATTAAAATCCATTGAGCTAAAAATAATTCTAGTACAGTGTTTCAAATTAATCCAGGCCCAAACTGAAACACATGGAAATTAAGAGTACTCTTCTTAGATACAAATAGGTTGAGTAAAGATCTGAAGTTGCAGGAATGCATAAATCCTTTTTGAGCAATGCCTTGCGTGACATACAACTCTGTTTACAGTTTCTGTCTTGGCTTTTGAGAGAGGATATGGGAAGCTGTCACTAAAACTGGAATCTTTGATAATGTCCCATAAATGGCTTCACATCCTTCAAAATGTTAAAACAGATTTCAGATTAAAGTTGATCTATGAAAAAATGTACCTAAAGTGCATTGGATTCTGCAAACAATGTACTTGAAAATATTGTTTTCTCAATTGGAGATATAAAAAAATTAACAGCTTACATCCTGCAACGATGGCTTAAATACCATCAAACAACACCTACCTATCCCAAGTCCATGGGAAGGTTACAGTAAGGTGGATAAAAATGCCAAATCCAGTCTAAATATCTGGCTGACAGTGTGACCAATTATAACAAGATATTTAGAAGAAATAATCTAAAATCATTTTTTTTGAGAATTGCAAAAGCCAAAAAATCAGTTTATGTATTGCTTATAAAAAAGCATTTGATTCATCACCACATAGTTAGATCATCAAAGATTTGGAAGCAACTGGTGTTAGTAAAAACATTAAAATATATAAGAATTTATAAACTGGAATAGCCATAACAAGTCAGGCAATGGGAACTGATTGGTGACTGAGAGTCATGTCAGAGAGATCGGAGCTTGGGCGTAGCTTAGCTTGACTGATCTGTTGCAATATTGCAACAAATCAATATTGCAACAGAAGCAATTGCAATATTGCTTCTGTGATTCTGTGCTTCTGTGATTTCTGGTTCTGGCTTCTGCTGCATGGGTATTGTATACATGCATCATGTTTATTGTATATAAATAAATTTCTTCTATAAATGAATCTTGCTGAATTATTTACTTGTGTGCTGGTTGAATTGCTGCAAACTCTAACTAAATATTTATAGGAAAAAATAATGAAGCTATAGATAAAACTGGTTTTTTGATATAAAAAATATGGGCGTGTCAGCATTAGAAGAGGCAACTTCCAGGATGACTCATTATCAACCTTAATTATTTAAGCAATTTGTTATTGCTTATATCCCACTTTCAGTGATTTCATCAAACAGCAAAAAACAAACAAACAAACACACACACACACACACACACACACACACACAAACAACCCAGCCTCACCTTTGCTTTATATGGATGATCTGAAGTTTTATGGAAAACCAGAAACTGAAATCAATCCATTGATAAATATTGTAAGAATTTTAGCATTGATGCAGCAATGGAACATGAAGTAGAGAAATGTGCTACAGTAACAATAAATCAGGGTAAAACCATGAATAATAATGGGATTGAAATACTGAATGGCCAAGCCACCAGGAGCCATCAGGATGAAGCCTATAGGTATCTGTGCATTTTACAATTGGATAACATCAAGCATGGACAAATTAAAACTGTGATTGGAAAAGAATACCTCCAAAGAGTAAGAAAATTGCTAAAGGCAAAATTAAATGGTAGAAACACCATAAAAGCCATCATTATTTTGGGCATACCTGTGATGGGATACATTGCTGGAATGATTAACTGGAATTATTAATAATGTTAACTGAAAAGTGTGGACCAAAAAAACCCCAAGAAAATTGGTGACCATTCTCTGTGCATTACATCTCCTTAGTGATATTGGTAGATTTTGCCCTTCAGAAATGGAGACAGAGATTTACTTCAAGACAAACAAACTGTCAAAGAAGAAAAGCATGTATTGGCTGATTATATATAATAAGCCAAGAACAACCATTGTTGCAAGTTAACAGTTGGAAAAATATCAAAATAATATGATCAAGCACAAATAGAATGCTGGCAAGAAAAAGCATTACATGGTCAATTTGTACAAAAGTTCGAGGGGAAAGTGGATTAAGATAAAACCTGGCAATGGCTTGCAACTGGAACATTAGAAAAAGAAACTGAATGCTTGATTTTGGCTGTGCAAGTGCAAGCTCTTCAAACTAATCAAGGCTAAAATTGAAAAATAAACTATTCAAAGTGCAAAGAAGCGAAAGAAACAGTAGATCATATACTGAGCTTGTGCAAGAAATTCACACAAAATGATTATAAACAACGATATAATACAGCTGTTGAAATAATTAAATTGATATGCTACTCAACTCCTAGTGACCTTGTGCCGTCATATGTTCATTTGAGATCTTTTTGGAATGGAAATTTCACATATATACTGTAAGTAGATCTATGGGAAATTATCTAAGTGTCAAAGACGTTAATGGGATTTTGAACTCTATACTAAAGCATTGAAATCTGTTTATCAGGAAATTGGCTGTTGAACATTAATTATAAAATATATTATATTATTCTAGATGTAATGGAATGGCTTTTGAAATGTACAGGTTATCTATCTTGGAAAAGTCATTATTTTCTACTATCATTTTTTATTTATTTATTTTATTTATTTTATTTTATTTTATTTTTATACCGCCCTTCTCCAACAGGACTCAGGGCAGTGAACAGCTGAGATAAAACATAACATATAAAATTTTAAAAACAGTTTAAAAGACATTAAATAATTTCGGCCCTCAATTTAAAACAACCCAGTTAAAACCAATTTCAAATTAAAACCAAAAGGATGGGATCAGGCCAGCCCGACTAGATGAAATAAATGAGTTTTCAGGGCCCGACGAAAACCAGGAGGTCTGGTATCGTGCGTATCTCTGGGGGTAGTCGTTCCAGAGGGCAGGTGCCGCCACAGAGAAGGCTCTCCCCCTAGGGGTCGCTAGCCGACATTGTCTGGCCAACGGCACCCTGAGGAGGCCCTCTCTGTGTGAGCGAACTGGCCGGTGGGAGGCTATTGGTGGCAGAAGGCAGTCTCGTAGATACCCCGGCCCTAAGCCATGGAGTGCTTTAAAGGTGGTCACCAACACCTTGAAATGCACCCGGAAGACCACCGGAAGCCAGTGCAGCTCATGCAGGAGAGGTGTCACATGGGAGCGCCCCGTCGCTCCCATAATCCCCCGCGCGGCCGCATTCTGGACCAACTGGAGCATCCAGGTGCACCCCAAGGGGAGCCCCATGTAGAGAGCATTGCAGTAGTCCAGGCGGGAAGTGACGAGGGCCTGAGTGACCGTGTGTAGGGAGCCCCGATCCAGAAAGGGATGCAACTGGCGTATCAGGCGGACCTGATAAAAAGCCCCCCTGGCCACGGCCGTCATATGCTCTTCTAAAGATAGCCATGCATCCAGGAGGACGCCCAAGTTGCAAGCCCTCATGCAGTGGGGGCCAGTGATTCTCCCCCAATAACCAGCAATGGCATCAGCTGGCTATATGGGGACGCCGGAAACCACAGCCACTCGGTCTTGGAAGGGTTGAGACAGAGCCTGCTTCTCCCCATCCAGGCCCGCATGGCCTCCAGGCACCAGGACATCACTTCAAGAGCATCGTTGGGGTGGCCTGGGGTGGAGATGTACAGCTGAGTGTCATCAGCATACTGATGGAACTCCACCCCAAAGCCACGGATGATCTCACCCAGCGGTTTTACATAAATGTTGAACAGAAGGGGTGAGAGGACCGACCCTTGTGGCACCTCACAAACAAGGCGCCTTGGGGTCGACCGCTGCCCCCCTGCCAACACAGATTGCGACCGGTCAGAGAGGTAGGAGGAGAACCACCACAAAACGGTGCCCCCCACCCCCCACCCCTCCAACCAGTGCAACATGATACCATAGTTGATGGTATCAAAAGCCGCTGAGAGATCTAACAGGACCAGGATAGAGGAACAACCCCTATCCCAAGCCCTCCAGAGATCATCCACCAACGTGACCAATGCTGTTTCCATGCTGTGCCCAGGCCTGAAGCCGGACTGGAGCGGATCTAGATAGACTAGATTGATCTAGGATCTAGATCAAATATGAAACAATATGTATTTCTCTGCCAATACAGTAAAGCCAGTGACTATTTTAACATATAAGATATATTTTTCTTTCTTTAGTTTTTCATTTTTAAAATCTTTTTCTTTGATTGTTTCCATTATATTTTCTTTATGTTTAAGTACTATTTCATTTCATTGTTTTTTAAGATATATTTTGTCAATGTTTAGTATTTTGGAAAAATAATAAAAATTTAAGAATGTTTTAAAAACTCTAGGTTTTTTTTCTGGTTGATATTTACTTATTTCTATTTATTAGATTTTTTTTCCTGCCTTTATTTTATAAGTTTACAAGTTTTAAGTTTACAAGTAACTAAAGGCAACAAACATACATAATACTCCTATTTTCACCTAGTTTCACAACCACCACCTTGTGAGAGAGTAATTGGCCTAAAGTCACCCAGCTGGTTTTCATGCCTACGTTGGGACTAGAATTCACAGTCTCCTGCTTTCTAGACCAGCAATTTAACTGCTACACCAAACTAGCACAAACTAGTAAATTGTGTAATTTGCCATCTAAAACATGGAATCCTGTCCAGCTTTCCTTGGTGAATTAATTGAAAGCATGGTGTTAAGACAAAAATGCATTGAATCATACTCATTTAAGCATATTATTATATTATGCCAAGTTGGTCTTGTATCATAATAATACATTACTCAATATTTCTAGTGGAATAGATGAGATATGAAATAGCCATAATTGGATCTCTCAATATATCTCAGATCAGAAAAACTGAGGTATTGGGTCTGCCATATACTTCACAGAAAAATACAGTGTGTTTGTGAAAGTGTAGAGAAGGCATAGGATTGCTAGAATATTTTGAAAGACCTCTGTGCAGAAGAATGAAAGGGGGAAAGGCTTTGACATTTATGGTTCATGATATATTGAGGAGAATGAGTAGAGCTTAGTATGGGTGTGCTACTGATATTTTAGGAAGGAAATTCCAGATTATTACTGTAGGAAGTTAGCACCTATACCCACTTCAGCCCACCCCCATCTCTAATCCTGTTACAATGCCTTTCCCGGGAAGATTACCCACAAAAGTGGGGAGGGGACCTTGTTCTTATGTCTTTCAGCCCTGCAACATGTGGAAACAGATGCTGCCCCAGAGGAGACATTCCATCCATTTGAGCCAGTAATTGGGTTTGGATCCAGCCCTCCACTAGAAAGTCATCACAGCAATCAGAATGGAGCAGACCTTCCCAAGCCTGACTGACCAGACTTACCACCAAGCATGTCACCCAGCAGACATGAAAGAAAGGACCCTGAGATGGACAAATAAAGACCAAAAGACTCTTTTCAATCCCAAGAAGACAGTTGGATAGACTATGGGGGAGGGTGGAAATTCATTGTAAGGTTTTCTTTTTTTGTCTCATTTATATTATAATCAGTTTAACATACTCATGTAAGGATTGTATTTGAGAGTGGTTGCCACAGCAAGTTCTGAACATCTTGGATTTCTGTCTGGTGGGAGGGAAATTTGTCCAGAATGTCTGTATTGCCTGTATTTTAGAAGTAGCTGCATACACACACACACACACACACACACAGAGACAGACACACCATTCAGAAACTATCCCCTTCACCTACTTTCTCACAAAGCTTCTCCTTTTTGCTCTGTGGCACTAAGGCCGAAGCAGTCACTCCGTGCTAATTCCATGAGGGAGGGGCATCCCCCTCAGGCAATTACCTCACTTGAAGAGATAGCAAAAAAGAGATCTCCAAAACCCAAGCCCTGACAGTGACTCACAAATGATGCTGCCCAGCTGCCCAATAAAGCAGGAAATGTTGCACTGGTGGTCTCATTAGTAGGAGTCCCAGGCTCATTGTGTGTAATTTAAAAAAAAACAAAACATTAAATAGTCTGGATTGCATACTGCTAACCTCAATTTGGACTCAAAAATCCTGGATGCACAGAAGTAAGAGCTAGGTTAGATTGAAGAAACAACCATTGAAATAGGCAGCCTATAGTTATTTAAAGGAAAACCATGGCTGTGAAGAATTTTGGGACTTGTGCTTGCTGGAAACCTGTCTGGAAGCTCATAGAAAGTGATATTTGACATCTGAAATTAATTGGCATAGAAAATTGGATACTGTAAATTTCTTACCAGAACTTTCCCCCTGGCTACTAGACCTTCGTGGTTGAAAGCTTTTGGGAGCCACTGAAGGAATCCTTTTCTGTTGCCTCTGTCAGTGCCTTCCCCTTTGCATCAGAAAAATTAAAAGCACCCATTGAGTCTCCCTGATATGATCAATTTTTAATCTTTTGACAAGAACATGTGTGTCCCACTCACATGTTTTGACAAAAAAAAGAAGGAGGATTGTAGGAAGTTAGCACCCACCTCTCTCCTAGAAAAATGAAATATTCTAGGAAATATTAAAAAAGCAGAATATTATATTTCCCTGGATGAGAAATGGAGAAACATGTTTTTAGGCAGGAAACAGACTCACTCTTAATACCCCCACACCATCCTCAATAGCATACAGCAGATGTCCACACTTAAGAGATAAAGAGATAGCTAGGTCTATTCCTAGGCAAATACCTTCACCCAAGATCCAACAAAGGTAGGATTAGCCCTCTACCCATTAGGCAAAAGAATTTTTTTAATTTTTTTTTATTTGATTTATATGCCGCCCTTCTCCGAAGACTCAGGGCGGCTTACAATGTGCTCAGCAATAGCCTTCATCCTTTTGTATATTTATACAAAGTCAGCTTATTGCCCCCACAACTGGGTCCTCATTTCACCTACCTTAGAAAGGATGGAAGGCTGAGTCAACCTTGAGCCTTGGCGAGATTCGAACCCTGCAGTAATTGCAGGCAGCTGGTCTTAATAACCAGCTTAATAACAGGGTGCCTTAAACCCCTGTACCACCAAGGCTCTTTACCACATGGCACCTGGAAAGATTGCATCATCCAGCAAGACTCAATGAAGCTTGGGACTCAGGACAGACTGCAGAGTTGCCTCTGCATGCCTCGTGGGAGTCTGACAACCAATCAGAATACAAGTTCAAAGTCAAAGCCCAACAGAGGGCATAAAACCAAGGCACTCTCAGCATCTCGGCTCTTTTCTGCCCAGGAACTCAGGAGCTCAGGAAGCCATGTGATCCTGTTCATCAGTAAACCTTTTCAAGCAACTTCCATGAATCCTTTGTCTTTTTCCCCACTCGGAACTGAACCCAGAAGGATATTTCTTCCAACACTAGCAACAGGGTGGGGGAAAGGCTGAAAGGTAAACATTACACTGTTCAAAGCCAAGTAATTAATACATAAAGTTTTGTAAATATGTTTTTTTTTTCATATTTGCAAATCTTGTTTGAATTTTTATTATAGGGGCCTTTGTTTGCTAACCTAATTGTTTATGATTGCATGTTCATCTCTTCGTAAAGGAGAACTTTCTGCTTCATATATGAGATGCTTCCATAGAAAGTGAATCCACAGTCCCGCAGATCTGCTCAGAGGAGCTATTGTTTTCATAGTGCGTAGTCATTTTTGACTACTTGGGAGTCTTTGTCTTCCTTTCATAAAGAAAAAGACATTTCTTGGATTCAATAAGAACTTTAAAAGTGAAAATATCAGTAGGAAGTTGCACAAACAAAATCTGCAGACACAAAAATTCCTCTTTTATATATAAAATGCATGCTCTGAACACTATGCTTAGAAACTGTAGCTATGGCAGCACTGAGATTTTCTTGGAATTGCTTACAGCTCTTTCATTGTTAGCATTTTCATTTGTCCTGACAGCTGGAACCAAAGCTTTCTTGTAATGCCTGCCTCCTTTTGTAGTTCTGATCTTGCCCTTTGCACCCCAACTTTAAATCTTTTTTCCTGAACCTTCTATTTGGCCTAAGACTTTGGTTTTTGTAAGGACTTTTTTCTAGAGTGTACCTATGATTTCTATAACTCTGTCAAGCCAATCAGAAACCTTCCAGGGAGTTATAAATAGCAGGATATAGAGAGAAACATTGCCCACTGTCAGGCCACTAGATTAAAGAATTTTTAAAAAATGAATGTAGTTTTTGGTAAAGGGAATAATAAGATAGATATGTAGAAATTGGGAAATCAGCCTTAGAAAATAAACAAGCAAGAACTGGCATAATTTAGTTAGTTGAATATATGTTATGAATTTAGAAGCCCCTCATTCAGCCACAAATACATTAGAACATTTTGCAGACTTTGTGCACCATCTCTAATCTCAGCCTGGGAGATTAGGTGGGGGGGAGGGCAGATGCATTAAAAAAAAATCAAGATGCCACCCTATGATTAAACTCCCACCCCTTTTTATGTAAAGAGAGGACAAGGATTCAATTGTAGGGTTGCAGCCCCCATTGTGAGTTTTTGGACTTCCCTTTGGACCCAGGGATAATACTGACTTTCCTTCCTGCAAGATTTCAAGGATTCTGAGATAGCGAGCTTTGAGCACTTTAAATTGTAAGCATTGCTGAATATATAAAGAGAACTTAGGGGAATTTAAAGAGGGATTCTATTAGAATAATCAAAAGATGCCTCATCTCGGACAAAACTGTAGTTGGCAAGATCAGCATCTATTTAAATATATCATTTGGAGACTTGCTGACTTGAATGGCACATATCAGTTTTGGGGATTATAATATATTGCAATTTTCCTTTTTGACAGGCACTGGCATATCATGATAATCATAATAAAGGACAATTGGGGAAGGATTTCAAAGCTGTCTTTCTTACCACCTTCCCTCATTCAAAAAGGAGATTGGAATATTTTGTGCCTCAAGTCTGATACAGCTGTTTGGGAAAACAAGAGAAGGAGCAGGAGTCCCAGAGTGCATGTAGTTGTCCGAAATGCTAGAGGATCCTGCTGCTTCAAAATGCTAGTCCTTGTTACATTTCAGGACTTGTACCAGGTCCCTTTAGTTTGTCCCTCCTTGCCCTCCTTAGCTAAACTATTGAAATTGAAGAAATAGGGTGAGCAGCAAATTGCTTGGGTGAGGTCCTGCCACTGTAAGATTACTATTTGCATCTTGAGTTTCTGAATGCTCAGCTCTTATGATACAGGTAGTCCTTGATTTATGACCATTTAAAGTTACAATGGATCTCCCTGGGGATACTTACGGCCCAGTTCTGAAATTCTATGTCCCCCCCCCCCCCTTATTGTGATTCCATGTTTGGCACTTGGCAACCTGCCCACATTTATTGCCATTTGCAGCATCCCATGTTTATATGATTGTGTTTTTCTGAAAACTGTCAATAACTTCTGGTTTTCAGCTAAACCAGCCCATAGGGAACCATTGAATTGGGTTGGTCATGTGGAAGACTTGGTTTATGACTGTGATGGGCAAGCCCGATTAGACTCATAAGTGAAGGACTACTTGTAGTTGGGAAATCTATCATCTCTCTCCCTCTCCCTCCCTCTCTCTCTCCTCCTCCTCCTCTTTCTCTTTCTCTTCCTCTTCTTCTTTCTCTTTCTCTCCCACTCCCACTCCCTCTTCCTGTCCCTGTCCCTCCCCACTCTCTCTCATCACATTTCTGAACCATCCATCTCCCTCAAAGAGGAATTCTGGGTGGTGTCTGGGAAAGACTGAATGGGAAAACAGTCTGAAAACCACTTGGTTCCCTTTTCATCAGAACGTACAGGTTAGCAGATCTAAATTCTAAAATCAAACTGGAGTGGAATTGCTACTATTTATCATGTAGTCTTTACGTTTTTATGGGAACTGGTACAAAAGACTGAATATTTTAGAGCACTTCATAGTTGCTACAATTCCTTGGTTCTCTGTTGGCATAGGTTTTGCACCTTAGACATAAATGATATAAGAGACCTACACGTGTTGCTTAAGATGAGGCT
This sequence comes from Arizona elegans, assembly GCA_022577455.1. Lineage (NCBI taxonomy): Eukaryota > Metazoa > Chordata > Lepidosauria > Squamata > Colubridae > Arizona > Arizona elegans. The sequence continues at coordinate 101,172,349 of JAKOOJ010000002.1, read as the reverse complement.
AGCAGCAATAAAGTAGGATATTGTAAACCCACTTATGTGTCTAATGTGTCATGCAACTTGAGACGGGGATCAATAGCTTGGTGAATGTGAACCATTTCTCAAATCAATGATACTGAAATATTAAAAGGAGTCTTGCATTAATAACAAAGCAGAGTGAAGAACACTTAATTATTTCAAAAAATATTTTGCTCCAAGAAGAGCCTAAAAGCCCTAGTGTGGATGATTGCTATCTACTTACTAGCAAGAAGCATATTTTGAATAGGTAACAAAATAAAAACTGTCTAATGAACTGCTGAATTGTCAACACAGTGCTAATTATCTTATGAAAAACTGACTTTTATAAAAAAATAAGGAATATATGAATAAGCAACAAAGCTTCAGGGATTGGCCACAGCTCAATTAAGCTGACATAAAGTGCTTCAGAGCTGAATGGAGGTAAAAAAGATACAATATGGAATGAACATCAAATCCCAAACATTTGGAATGAAACAAAGAGTTCTCTTAGGACCAAACCCATGCAAACCAATATTTGCTAATTAGACGCTAATTTGGAGATAAATAGTCTGCCTATTGGCTTACCTTTATTATAAAATGTGCTCAGGGAATGGAAATGAATCTTCCATTCCCTTCTTTAACTTCCCCTGTCCAGTTGCGTGAAGTTGCTTTTCTCCACTTGGCTCATTTCTGTTACTGGACTTTGATTTTGGAAAAAAATAGCAGGCCCACTATGGCAACTTGCTGTTTAATTTCAACATCAAGTAATATGCTTACTGTTGAACCCAATTAGTGAGTTTTGAAATGAAGTTGTGGACCATGACTGAAGAGTTGGAATTAATTGCACAAACTTGCACAAAATCTGTATAAATACAGTATTTCCAGAAAGTTTTCAAGTTTAATGTTTAATTATCAAATGCCCTATAATAATGAATTTGGGATTAAATAACCCTTAGCTCCCCTTTAAAAATAATGGAGAAGTCAAGGCTACAATTGTTCATTAATTTTTACATCAGGAAACATCTGAAATTTCAGAAAATGGAAATCTTTTGCCATAGTTCAAATGAATTGAATCTTGTCCAAAGTGAGGAAACATCCTTTCCAAAATATTGAAGAAGGTCCTGAGGTTTCTTTCATTGTCTAAGGCTTTCTGGTTGCTTGATAGGAAAACCCATTTGGTCAAGCACACAGTATGGTTTTATTGTTCATATGCATCTCCTGGGTCCATAACAAGCAGAGACAAAGGTTTTTTTTCCTGTTACAGCTGGAACAGAAAACATGACTGGTCATTAGAGCAAGAGCCAGAAGTAGGTATGTCAATACCATATATTCTCTTTAAAGCAGTAGTTCTGGTCAGTAGCAGTACTAAACAGAAATAGGTAATATTGAAAGTAAAGAGTAGAATTTATAGTAGGTTGAAAAATCCATCACAAAGGCCAATAGTTGCTTGCCAGAAGTAGGATATGAATGTAGAAAACAGCAGAAGAATTGAGTTTTTAGTTATATTTTGAGAGGCTCTGCCATTCTTTGTTCTTGTCTTACAAAAATTCAGATGTGATTAAAAAGAATTTCTCCAGGGAACTTTTTTAGAATGGCAAGAACTTGGAGGTATGAAAAGAAGAGTACAGCAATATCATTAGAATGGTTCTTTTCCTCCAAAAAGTTTCCCATTTCCTTATTAGATTCTTGTTCTTCATAGCTCAGATCAACTGCAATTTAAGAATCATGTTTTGCTTCAAGAATTGCCTTTCATCAACAGCAATAGTATTTCGTACAACTGGAAGGACTAGAAAATGTCAGTGAAGGTATACAAAATAATTTAGGTGTAGGACTGTAGTTTTACTGCACCACTGCTGATCCCTCCCAATTTGATTATTTTCCTAATTTAAATGTCATGTTTGTATTGTCAAAACAAAATGTACTCATGCAATATTGCATTGGGTAATATTTTTTTTAGTCTGGGTTGTTTCACCTTCATGTCCTGAAATATGTAGGAAAGAAAAGATGTATGATGATAATCACATTTGTTAAGCAGCACATTTAAACTGGTTATTTGCATTGGAAAGGAAAAGCAGCTGCAGTTTCCTGACACTAGTTTCCTTCTGAAAATCATCTACCTCAAAAGTGCAATAAATTTTTCAGAGGCAACTAGCAATAGAGGAAATTTGCAACAAAACAACAGAAAGATCCTAGCTGAATTGGGGCCATGAAACTGTTTTTTAAAAAAATTCTTGTGGGAGGGAGATGCCACCTTCCCCCCACAAGATTAACATGAATGAATAAGGGGAAATCCTTGATATGCTGGAAGTGTGGAGAGACCGTTGGGAATTACTATCACATGTGGGAATGCCCAAAGGTGCAAAAATTTTGGAATTTACTAAAGAACTGGCTGGAAGAAATTTTGCTAACAGATATAGAGGTCAAACCAGAATTTTTCTTATTGGGAATTATAGAGAGAAAATATAAGAAAGATACAAATTATTTATTTGGAATAAATATCCTTTGGAACTCAAGGATAAAAGCAAAACTAAGTACTACAAAATCTGGGAACAATTTTATGATTGAATAGATAACAAGAGGGCAGCCAAGACAAATGTATAGTGTTAGAACAAAAATATAGATGTTATTATAGATTTACTGTTAGGGTAGGTTGCATCCAACTGTACGTCTTTTCTGTCATATTATATGAAGGTCTTGATTGACCATGATAGACAGCATAACCCAGTAATCATTGGCATATTAAGTAACCATGAAATATGGAAGATTATGACTTGGAATATAAGAGAATAAATGATAAAAAGCATGAAAACATGGAAATTAAAAAAAATATATTTATGATGTGTCTATAAAACTAAAAGAATAGGAAAGGATATAGTAGATACAGTATGAATGTAAGCATTCTGATCTTTTGGAGCAAAGTGGATGAATACATCCAGGGAAGTGAAGATGCAAGTTTAACCTTGAATGAAAGGACCAAGGTGGATTCTTGAAATTATGAATTTGTGCCATGTAGGTTGTTATGGATAAGTACTGTGTGAAATGGCAATCCACAGATAGGGGAGATGCCATTCCAAACAATGAATTACTGGTAAATCCAGTGAATAGAGTTATAGAGGATTATAGTTAGGATTTGAGAAAATAGCGTAACATTCTGAATGAATATGATGGAGGGCAGGATATTTGGGTATCTGAACAAAAATTGATGAATGGGAATGGGATATGACAGTATGGAAAAAAATAATTGGGTCATTGGAGACCTAAGAATGAATGTGAAAATGTAAGCAAAATAAGATATTGATCATGTAGGAAAAAGTATTCAAAATACATGAATGAAAAGAGGATATAAAGAAAGAGGATATGGAAGCTGCTTCGAAGTGAATGAAAAGAAATGAACAGAAAGGTGTGGTGTTATATTAATATGAAATATCAAAAAGTATGCTCAATGCAATTAAATGAAAAAGGCTGTGAATGAAAAATGGTTATAAAAGAACAATCATTTCAAAAATTAGGGTGAGAGAATAGTGTTGACAGGAAAAAATAGGGTCGAAGAGAATAAGGAATAGTTAAGGATCACTTGTGGTGTGTTGATTGATGATGTGATATATGTGTAGTTTGTATGTAGATGGTGCCATACGTACATGAATGATTTGCAGCAAAAAATGAACAGATTGTATGATGAAATGAAAACTATATATCTAAGAATTCATATATCAATGATCAATATCATTGTATAGGGCAGGAAACATGAACAAAGTTACATGGCAAAAAACTGGAAAAAGCATATGCATTTGTATACTTCCTTAAATGTTAATAAATATGAAAATTGATATAAAATGGTTAAGATATGCAAAAGCTAGTAAAGAGGTAATGGTTTGTGGCAGTAAATGAATGTTGAAAGGAGTGAAAATAGTGGTTTGTTATTGTTATATGGAAATGAGAGTTGGGCTAAGAAATGTGGAAGTAATTGGAATGCAGTACGAATAGGGTGCTTAAGAAATATGAGTGGCAAAATAAGAAGTGATAGGGTCAAAAGTGAATGGGTAATGAATAAATATAGATTGAATGAGTGACAAGTATGAAAGAGATACCTGTAGCTTGATGTAGTTTAGTTTCAAAGAGAATGAATGAGGATCAGCTTGCAAACAAAAATACATGACGGAAGAGTGAATTGGTCAAAAGGAAAGGGAAGACAGGACAAGATTCTCAAAAGTGGGAGGTGAAAAAAAATCTACAGAACAAAAGTCAATGCATCAAGCGCTGCATGGCTATGTTGCAAGCAAGTTCAGCTAGAAAAGCAAAAAAGAGAGGTATAGTGAATGGTGTTAATGGAAACCAGATTAAGGAATTTTTCTTTTTCTTATGGCAGACCTTTTATGTCTTTGATTTACTATTTCTTATTTCATTTCTGGCCTCTTCGTAATGTTGCTCACCCCAAAATGAAATGGTGTGATGGGTATATTTGTGTGGATAATACTCCAAAAGAATGGATGTTTTATAGCATTTCAATGCCAAAAGTTTTTTTTTGGGGGGGGGGGGTGGAGGGTGATTGAAAGAGGGATTGGTAGCTTTAATTTCAGTAATGGTACTCATAACCCACTCCCCATTCTGTTCCAAGAATTTTGTGAGCATATATGTGGGTCTTTTTGTGCACTTTTAACATTGATTATTTTTCTGCAGTGGAATTCCAGGATTTCAAAATTGATTCATAATATGTGTCATCAAGTTGTTGTCAGCTCTTAGCTACCACATAGATAGATTTTCTCTATGGTGATCTGTCCCTAACCTGGTCTTTCAGGTCTTCTAAAGGTGATTTTAAAATAGCAAAACACCATTTGGAATCCAGAGTTGCTTCTTTCCTCTATTATCCCTTTGCCCTTACATGCAACAAACTGACATTTCTGAGTATATTCAGAGATGGATCATCTATCTGCAATTATTTGTGAAAAATGATTCTTGTATGCCAACATGCCAGTATGACAATACATATTTGAAGAAGAAAAAGCAGTTTTGAGTGTTTTAGCCAATAAGCTTCAAAGCATTGTCCTCTTGAGGTAATTTCTTTTTACATCAATCTGCTTTAGCTGACTTCATGAATCCTGTGATTAAAGATGTTATTGCAAATAATACCTTATTTGTTGTTGGAATACTGATAGGTGATATTATTCTCCTACACGCATATCATATCATATCCACGTACACACTTTCATACACAAAGATAAGCACAAAACAGCAGATGTTCACCACTATTGTGTTTCCCAGCAGAATGAAAATAGGAGGAATGAGAATAGGGAAGTGGAATGTACAGTGTTATTTCTTGCAGTAAGGCAGTTAACAGGAATAAAGTGTGTGTGTGTGTGTGTGTGTGTGTGTGTGCTACATTGTACTTCACTGAAAAAAAGCAATGATACAATATTAAGATGGCTCATGTTTGGCCTTTTTAAGTGTATAGCTTGACTGAGAAATCACTTGATTGGCCATCATACTTTCATGAAAACACACAAAGATGAGATCTGGCTATGTGGAATATGAATGAATGAGATTCTTGTGTAGTTCCAGCTTTTGTATTTAGATCAGGCCCCTTTTCTGAGCTCTGACTACAACTTTTTATCTTAATAGCTATGATCTCATTTTTGAAGGTACCCCTGGAAAAAATGAGGTTGTGGAAGAAAGTTGTTGGGGCTTTTCTTTCTAACATACTAAGTTTTGATGGAAAACAAATTTCATGTAGAAGTTTCAAACAATGCTTCATCTTCAGCATGAAGTATGCCTGCCTAGGATTTTTCCAGTTACAGTTTTCAGCTATTTGATTCGTTTGTGTAAACCATCTGGAAATGAAGCCAGTTTTTTAAAAAACCACTTTTCATCTGGCCCTCCATTTTGGTCATGGTGATGGGCTAATTGGTGGCTTCTCATGTTTCTTTACCTTCCTGAAACAGTAAAAATGAAAAGAAGAAGAAAACATCACTAACAACTTCTATTGTTGTTTGGGTTACAAGATGAATTGGCACAATTTTAGGTAATTTCAATTTTTTAACTACTTGTCTCATCAGAGAACTTGTAACACACTAAAATGGTTTCGGATGACCTTTAGTGACCGGAGGGAAAGGGGCATTTTTGTCACTTTGTACTGAATTGGCAGGATTTATTTAAAAAATAATGCATCTGGTGAACTGGACACCAGCTGGTACAAATCTGAAAATACTTTTTATTCATAGCAAGAAAAGATTAGTAGAGGTTGTGTTCTCAATTGTCTAGGGTTGAGTAAAATACAATATAATGTGTTCCTGTACTAAAGAAATGCTCAGAGGCCTGTTTTATAATTGGGATAGGCTGGTCATGTGAACCAGCTCCAAGATGCTGATTTTGCAATATTAGATAAAGAAATCCAGGCTTCTCTGATGACGCTGTTTGAGAAAAATGAGTTTTTGACATTATGGTTGCTTTGAGTATGCCTACTCATATTTCTGAATCTAAATTTCTTTTCTGCTGTGAACCCAAAGAGTAGGTTTAGCTTTCAATGAATACATACACAAACATAATTTGGATTTGAAGGACTATTCTACTATCAGGGTATCTGAGCACAATTTAATCACGATTATTCTATTCATGTACATGAAACACATTAAAGAGTCTGATGTCCTTTCTCTCATCTCCTCTATGTTGACTTGGTTGCACTGATTCTCCAAAGGATGTCTGAGATAGAAAATATAGGATGATGTGCAATTTGGTCAATTTGGGAGCCTTTTCTCTTGATATCTGGATCATGTTTAACTCCTCAATGATTTTAAGCAAAAACTGCTCTCATTTCACATAGCATAATATAAAATCCCGCCAGCATATGTGAATTATTACACAACAAAGATCTATAAATCTCACTCAGCATGCAGGAACTCTGAATGTAATGATCTGTTTTTACCAGCCTCATGGGCATTATCCTGTTGACTCATACACAGGGAAAGAAGGATAAATTCTGAATTATGCAGTCTTCAGGCATTTTCAGGGTACATGGTAACCACAAGCTCTCCTTTGGTGATGCCTATAGATTTGCACTAATTTAAATGCTTTTGAAAATGGGACATTCAAACAAGCTGTTTACAGCTGCTTCACCCCAGGAAAAACAACTGAAATGATCTCATCACTGCAGAATTCCATTTCTGGGGTGGAGCTTTGGTGTTTAAAGAGCTCTTTCTACAGATTGTACATAAATGAAAACTTCTAAGCAAAGCTGGGGGAGCAGGATTGCATACATAATCTTGCTGCCACCATTGCTTTCATATTTATTAATTTACGTATGGAGTCAATATGTGCAAATGGATAGGATTTCCCTAAAAGAGAGATTCCTTTTTCACAGGAAGAAACGGCACATACACCATTTATCGGCTTTTAGGACACAAGGGCAATTTGACTGAATAATGCAGACCACTTAGGACAATGGAGAACTGTTATAAATAGAGTCAAAGGCAATAATTGTTGCTGAATGAAGGAAGGTTCCCCCTTCCCCCAATGAACTTGTGTTGGAAAAGACCCAGTCTGTATGAGTTATACAAAGAGGAGGAGGAGGAGGAACATATAAGAATTTGCTTTAATTAGAGGGTGATGATTCCCATCCTGTTTCCTGGGAAACTGGGAAATTCACAATAAGAAAATTGATATAGTCAGACCTTCCTGAAGGTCACCTTGCCCACCAATCATCATCAATCATCCCCAGAAGTATGAAAGGGCTATAGTTGAGGGTATTTTAAATTCTCACTTCGCAGTAGACAATCCCAAAGGCCAGAGAATGTTGCCAGCTGGAACAAGTAGAATCTGCTGCAGTGTAGACAGCTTCTATTCCATTCCAATTGATGTAATATGTGTTCCATAGATATAGAAAATGTAAGAGAAATTGTTATACAGCACAATGATCTATCTTATGTGTGTAATAGTAGCCCATTAATTTGCTATGCTATACATTTTTAATTAAAATTGCTTTGGAATGGTGGCATTGATTACTTTTGCTTCTTTCCCCATATTTAATGAACCAGTGATTGTGCACGTTAACTGATGATCTTAAATGGATTCAGCTCCCATTTTTACAAAGGGGGGTGGGTAGGTGAGATGTGTGTAAAATGGACTTCTTGTTGAAAGAAGGCATTGACGGGGAAATAGGCTAGTATGGCTGGTTTTCTTTGATAATAACAGTATTTGATCTAATCCCCAGCTATATTGTCTACATTTTACTTGCATGAGCAAGTTATTTAAGAACTAATTGCTCTTCCTATGTGCTGGAGGACATTTCTAACACCATCTTGCAAGAAAATCTTATATCATATCAGAACTGCCCCTCTGACTCAATCTAATGAACTCTCTATCAGGGCAATCAGCTTTCGGTGGTGACTAATCAGACGGTCCCCCAAAACTCAAGTAATCAGCTCTCCTGGTATACTGTACATCTTAGGCTACAGCATTACTTGGAATTTCATCTTGATGATTCAATCTGTCTATCTCCTAGATAGATAACTATCTAAATAGATAGCGCCAATCCATCTGTAATCTATCCATTATTTAAATAATTTAACTGATTAGTTAACTATTCAACTAATAACATGGATTATATAATGCTTTACATATTTTTTTACATCTCTGACAGAAAATCTAAACTAGAGGATATTATGATCCTGCACAACACTAAATTCAGTGTGTTAGTTACATGGTGTGAAGGTTGTCATTTAGATTTCTCTGCATGCTTTCTTCTCTTTGCTTCTTCTCCCTTCTTACTTAAAAGTGTGATTTTTAGGGAGGGGAGTTAGTGGTAACAAGCTTCAAGGGCTTTCTCCTCAATGTGGATTTAAGATGAAATTGCAAAGTAAATAAATAGCTCACCACATTTATAAATACCCCAGACGAATAATAATATGAGGCTTGAAGTCCAAGAGAGGGCACATAGGCTTATCACTTCTGCCATTTGCTAGTGATGTGCCAATAACAACAAAGGTGTTCTTTATATCTGATACATGGCATTTTTTTTAAAAAAAATAGAGATATTTCTGTTTGTAAGAAAAGTTCAGTAGTCTAATATCATTTGGTTTCCTTTACTATCAGCATCTTTCAAGAAAGGCAACAGGCAGAGGTCTTATGGAAAGCTTTATGTACTAGCATAATTGTGCCTTGGTGAGCTGGCTGGATTATACTGTTCTCAATAACACCGGACATACTGGTTAAGGGGATGTTGGGGTTATGCAAATGATGCTATAGCAAATTATTTAGATCTTTTGTACTCTATGTTACTCTATGTATACTGTATGAACATATAATTCATGTTAGAATAGTTTGTTAAAGTAACAGACCTTGGTCTTCGGGAAATTTTGTTCATAGAACTAAAAAATTGCTCTTGCCAAGTCGTGGTTTGTAAAGTCTTTAAAAAAAAAAACCCCACATATCATTGATTGATCTTCCAAACAGATTCTTCTTCTAATGTGTTACCTGGAATTTTCTTTGGTTTTAGCTTTATATTTAGATTTTGTAAGCTGCTTTGAATGTTGAGGAGAAGGTGATACAAAGAGGCTTATCTTAAGAGGATAACAACAAAAGACATGAGAGGGAAATTAAAGTAAGGAGAGAAACAGAAAGCATGATTCCAGAAGGAGAAAGTATGGAACATAGGTTCATCTTCCAATATAACACTGAATGTAGAATGTGCTTGGAACAGAATGAAAAGAATTATGTTACAATATACCACAGAATGTTTGTAGTTACCTTAATGCAGCGGTTCTCAACCTGGGGGTCGCGACCCCTTTGGGGGTCGAACGGCCATTTCACAAGGGTCGCCAAAGCCCTCTCTCGCCCCCCCCCACATGCCTTCACTTACCCTCACCCTCTGTCTCTATTGGAGGGCTGCGTATCCCAGCGTGCAATGCGATGCCCCACGCTTTAGCAAAGAGAGCAGAGAGAAAGTGTGTGCGTGCATGCGTGCATGCATGTGGGTGTGCGTGCACGTGACTAGAAAAGATTCTAGTGCAGGAAAAGTCCTGGGGAGTTCAGGGACTCCCTGCTGCTGCTACCGCCGCCGCCGCCGATACCTGCAGCTGCAAGAGCTCAACAGAAAAAGTTTGGGTGAGTAAGTTCACTTATTTGGGTGAGTAAGTTGGCGAGTTCAGGGATTCCCTGCCGCCACCCCACCGCCAATGCCTGCAGCGGCAAAAGCCCGCAAAAGCCTCGCAGGAGAAGTTTCTGGTGGGCGAGTTCGGGGATTCCCTGCCGCCACCCCACTGCCGATGCCTGCAGCGGCAAAAGCCGCGCAGGAGAAGTTTCTGGTGGGCGAGTTCGGGGATTCCCTGCTGCCACCCCACTGCCGATGCCTGCAGCTCCTGTTTTGGGTGCAGGAGAGAAAGCAGGAGAGAAAGCAGGAAAGGAAGGGAGAGAGAGAGCGAAAGTGGAAGGGAGAGAGAGAAAAAAGTAAGAATGAAAGAAAAAGAGACGAAAAGAAAGAGAGAGAGGAAGGGAGAGACAAGAAAGAGAAAAAGAAAGCGGAGAGAAAGCAGGAAAGGAAGGGAGAGAGAGAGCGAAAGAGGAAGGGAGAGAGAGAAAAAAGAAAGAATGAAAGAAAAAGAGACAAAAAGAGAGAAAGAGAGAGGGAGACAAGAAAGAGAGAAAAAAAGAAAGTGGAGAGAAAGCAGGAAAGGAAGGGGGAGAGAGAGGGAAAGAGAAAGGGAGAGAGAAAAAAGAAAGAATGAAAGAAAAAGAGAGAAAAAGAGAGAAAGCGGAGAGAAAGCAGATGAGGAATAAATATGGCAAAAGGAAATTTAATTGAAATGACTAAACACTGTTTAAATTTGTGAACCGGCCAAATACTCTGTTCAAAGAAAATACATTGTATGTTTGTATGTGTGTTTCTAATTATTGCTATTTATTCATATTTGTTCTCCTTAATTCTTTAAAGTTTAACAATTCATTCTTTATCTTAATATCTTTATATTTGTTTGGGGTTGGTTTTCTTCCCTTTCATCTTTTTTATTGTACAGCAATCTTTCTCCTCAAACCTACCACCTCTCTCTTTTCTTTCCTTCTTACTTTCTCTTCCCCCCTTCTTCTTCTCCTCCCTACTTCCTCTTCCTTTCTCCTTCTCCTCCTCTCTTCCTCCCTCTCTTACCCTCACTCCTACTCTAATTTCCCTTCCCTTCCTTCATCCCTCTCTATTGCTGTACCCTTTTATGCATATGAGAGGGCTGAAAAAGTTATTTTTGACTGGTCCTCGCACTTTTGACCAGTCCTCGAACTTACGACTGTCCTCACATTTTACATTTTTGCCCTATCTTGTCACCATGGTGAAGAGAAGCAGTTGTGAAATGAGTGACATGGTTGTTAAGAATGCTGCACGGGCATAAATGTGAGGATGGTCATAAGTGTGAGGATCAGTCAAAAGTGCGAGGACCTGTCAGAAATGACTTTTTTCAGCCCTCTGAGTAGTCCCTATACACATAATCATGGCCACCCGGTCACATGACAAGCTAGCCACGCCCACCCAGTCACATGACATCCAAGCCACGCCCACCCCTGGTTGGGGGTCACCACAACATGAGGAACTGTATTAAAGGGTCACGGCATTAGGAAGGTTGAGAACCACTGCCTTAATGGGAAGCATGCTCGGTAAAATAAAAAAGTAAAAGAGATTATGATGAGGAAAAAAAAGCAGATAAGAGAATTATTAATGCCAAATAAATAAAGGTTAGAGACAATATTTTGCAACACACACACACAAACACACGCACACACAAAACAAATATAGTCCAAAAGAGCACATTGCTGCTAAGATTGAAAGAAGAAGAAAAGACCCAGAACAAATATGTTCTTTTGTGTTTTGTGAGTCATTGTAAAATGTATGAATGTGTGTGTATGAGGAGTTTATTGTGCTTGGTTGATTTTGAGAAGCTATATGATACAATGAACACACATGACTATGAGATGTTTTCTATGAATGTAGAGTTAAAGGTTGGTTACTGAATGAAGTAAGAGTAGCATATAATCCAAGTAAAGCATGTATGAGAATAATGGAATGCTTAGTGAATGGTTTAAGAGCCTGAGCAGGGAATAAGACAGGAATGTGTAATGTCTCTTCTATTTTAATGTGTTTCTGGAGAAATATATAAGTAATGCTTATGACAATGCTACAAGTGTTTCGGTTGGGGATGTTATTGTGTATGTGTTTTTCTATGCACATGATGCTATGTTGAGTTGAGAACCCAAACAATTTGCCATAAAAGTTGAATTGATTGTATAATATAACAGAAAGCATAGAACTTAATATTGTATCAAGTTGAATGGAATGGATGAAATTCTTAAAGATATGTAAGAAATTTAAAGAATGAAAGGAGATATATGAATCAGTCTATGGACATAGAAGAACCACAGTGATAGCAAAGCCAGCAACAGTTAAGAGATGTGGTTAATTTTGTTGTTTTAAAATATACAGTATGTAGCATGTTTCTTTTTCTCTTATCTCTATTTTGCATAATATTTATTTCCCTGAAAGGACATAGCACAATATGTTTGCCTCATACTGATACATATTATATGAAAATGGTTAAAATAAACAAAATAAAATAAGACTGGGTGTGATAGAGCCACTGAAGAGATGCAGTTATGAAGAATTTTGAAAGATGAAATGCTGTTGAGGATATATTTATCTACCTTAAGCAATCCCAATTGCAAATATGTTGACTATCTGTAAAAGAAAGATTCTTTTGGATTTTTTTATTAAAAAAATATCAGTTTACATCAGGCCTCTAGGTGGCAGTGTTACTGTTCAGATGCCAAGAGCAGGCCCAACCTATGTAAGCCAATGGTACTATATATAATATGAACTATCGAAATCATGGAGAGATTTACATTCAGCACCAAGGCTGAGGAACAGCGGCTTGCCAGTCTCCATGAGACCGTAGTCGTGTATTTTGGTTTTTTCATCCAAGACATGAGGAACAAAACTAGAGGAGAAATTTTAGAAACACTTTGAGTTCAGCATGTCTTTTAGGGTGAGTCAAAATTCTGAGCACAAAGTGCTTTACTATTAATTTAGTACTTTACTTTACTTTAGTAAAGTGCTTTACTATTAATTTACTATTAAAGAGCCCTGGTGGCACAGCAGACTAAAGCATTGTTATTAAGATCAGCTACCTGCAATTACTGCAAGTTCAAATCTCACCAGGCTCAAGGTTGACCCAGCCTTCCATCCTTTTTAAGGTAGGTAAAATGAGGACCCGGATTGTGGGGGCAATAAACTGACTTTGTATAAATATACAAAAGTATGAAGGCTATTGCTTAACACATTGTAAGCCGCCCTGAGTCTCCGGAGAAGGGCAGCATATAAATCAAATACAATTTTTTGGGGGGTATTTAGGATATCAAGTATTCTCAAATGCTCCACCTGTGTATGTGTACACGAGTGACCTCTGATCTCCAAATTGGCAGCCCCACAGCTTGCCTTTTGTAGAGCAATCTGAACAGAAGAGCTACCCCAAAAGTTCTAATTAGAGATCCAGGAGTCACTTCAAAATAATTTTCAGGAGAGATTCATAGATATCAAGTGTCTTTTTATTCTGAATGCAGATGTCTGTTTGTAATGTGATGATTATTAGATTATTAGCCCCATTGAAGTGGCTGGGATTTGTACTGTAATGCAGTTGGGGAGTTCTACCCACATTTGTTTAGCAAATATGTAAGTTACTTTTCAATTTAAATATTTCAAACTCACATACAACTTGAATATTTATTTATTTATTTATTTATTTATTTATTTATTTATTTATTTATTTACTTATGACTTCTCCTTTTGAAGAAGAGATGAGGAAAAAGTCAAAAGTGTTATAAACATCTGTGATAGAGATCAGCCAGATGTCATCTCTCCAGGGCTTCCTGAATGTAGCTTTACTCTATGAACCAAGAAAGACAAAAGTCCTTTTAAGACATGGCAGCCTGTTGGAGAAATTAAGAATATAGGTTTCAAGGGGACAGTATAGAAGAGTTCTGCAAAAGAGCAGTAGTAAGTAGTAATGTTGTAATGCTCAGAGACAATGAATGTGTGTTTGGACATCTAGAAAAAAGAAATCTTTTACTGTATATCTATCTCAAGAGTTTTGGAGGCAGTCCAGTGTTGCATCCAATGTTGACATCAACAGTGGACCAAAAACTTCACACCTTTCAAACTGTTCAACTTCCTTTGTTTCCAATAGGTTGTAGGTAAGGCAGAGTGACCAAAATGACCAGAGTGATTTGGGTTCTAAGGCTCCAAGAAACTCTGAGGATTATAGCTGTTCTCTAGCCAGAATTTACAGATTCAATCAATACCAAGTAAATACCTATGATCTGAATTTAATCAAAGCTGATAATTCTGGGAGTTGTAATCTTAATTCATCTGCAGACCACCTGGTTAGGAGGCTTGCATAAAATATGATTTTATTTCTTTAAAATACATGCTGATTTCCCCACACTTTTCAATTTGCTGGATAATGAGGTGTGATTAACATTTTTTCTGCTTGCATAACTATCTCAGAGGCAGGGCAGCCTGCATTGCTTGATTATGGCCCTGTTAGTCCTCAGGCCATGCAAAAAGCTATTCCACAAAATGGGCTTGATTTAAATGTTGTCTCTTTCCCAAATTGGACTTCTATTTGCTATGATTTGGGCATCCCTTCAGTGACCAATCTTTCAACTGAAGATAACTAGAACAACTAGTGCAATGGCTCTCAAAGATGTGTTCTTGTATCATCTTCATCAGGTCCATTCACACACAAGTGAAGCTTTGATTTGTTTTTGTTTTGTTTTGTGATTTGGTGTATTATATCTAACTCATTTAGTTTATGAGCCAATGTATTATGCAAACACAGCAAATGACTTAATTCAGTAATAAGGTTAAATATGATGTTGGAACACAGCCCAAATATCAAAGGCCTAGGATACCAAGAACTCACCTGCACATCTTGCTTATCCCAGCTGAGTGATGGCCCACTAACCAGGGATGAAATCCAGCAGGTTCTGACAAGTTCTGGAAAACTGGTAGTGGAAATTTTGAGTAGTTCGGAGAACCAGCAAATACCATCTCTGGCTGGCCCCAGAGTGGGGTGGGAATGGGGATTTTGCAGTATCCTTCCCCCAGGAGTGGGGAGGGAATGGAAATTTTGCTGTATCCTTCCCCTGCCACACCCACCAAGCCACGCCCACAGAACCAGTAGTAAAAAAAATTGGATTTCACCACTGCCACTAACCATTTCTCAAAGGCAGGAATATGCAACATTTGCAATTTGCCTGCAGCCTGTTCTGAAGGCATCCTCCACCTGCCTTTTGCTGCTGATACAGGCAATGCTTGTGCAGTCTGTTAATGCTTCTTTATTTTTTCATTGCAAAGTCTTGGATCCAAATTAGCTAGTGTGAATTGTAGAGAAAATCTCTTTCCCCTCTGGTTTCTACCCTTTACAGCCATTTTGTCTTGGGCTGCTAGGTGCCTACCCCCCTCCAAAAAGACTGATATATGTAAAGCCTCAACATGATTCACTTTTCTCAGGCATATCTCAGATCTTATATGGGTGCTTTATGTGCAGTAAATGAAATTACTAGCAGTGTGGAATATTGGTTCAGAGTCTCCCATAAGTGTGAGGATTCAGTGTTAAAAATTTGAACATTAGTAGCTGATATAAGTTGAAAGCACAACAGCAAGATCTATTAGGAATTAACAGTGGCCTTCTGGAATATTGATTTAGTTTTAACTGGTTTATTGGTGGCTCAGTGGGAAATTGGATGCATCAACAAAAAATGTGCAGTAGTTTTAGGGAGCCTGTAGTGGTTGTTCCTGGGAGAAGCATCTTGGTAGCTCTCTATTTGAAAGGCTATCCAGGACATAAGGACTCTGGGAGAGTTAACAGTGGCTGGGCAGGGTGGGGCTGACCATAGAGTGACCCCCATTTCCCCATGAAGACCATTTTGCTTTCTTATTTTTTAGTCCAAAGAGAAAGATTATGACATGCATTTACCACTTGGCATGGACCCTATCTATAGACATGTGTGGACTATGAATTTCCCACTGAAGACTGATTCTTCTCTCTGGTTGAGAGCCAGAGGAACAGATTGATGGGGTTGTGGTTAATGGAACCCTGGAATCCTGGACCAATTAGTGAGACTGGCAGGGGAGGGATTCCTGTGTTGTGAATGGGAGTGTGTTTTTGAGTGTCTTGACTGTAAGTAGGGATGGTAGTTACTGAACATCCTGATGGCACTGAGAGCTACTGAATTGGAAGCGTCTAATATGGGGGTGGGGTCAGCTCACCTTCATGGGGTGGTTGATGTATTGATAGTCCTGTGCAGCCTCCCCAAGCTCCATTTTCATTGGCAGAAGCATCACAGGCCAGTCCTTCGCTGTTTCCAGAGTGAGCCCAGGATTTGGCCTGCAGGCCTTGAATTTGACAACCCTGGTCTAGATAATGACTGAACAGTTCTAAATCTTCCCATTGAGATTACTTTATGACAATGAATGTCAACAATGGGCAGTTTTCTTGACAAAGCGAACTGATTAAAAAAAACCCTGCATATCTATAGTATTAGTATCTGAGGCAGATAACCTCGTGAATGAATAGGTTGAATTCCAATGCATTTGTACAAATAATCCAATTTGGGCATTAAGCCATCAAAGAATCCATAGTTGTTGCTATTGGTCAGTCAAGAAGAATTGGTACAAAAGCACAAACTATGGACTCTTCTTCATCCCCAAGGGCAATTGTCTGGATATCCAACTCTACTTGAACTTTTCTACCACCTAGAAATACTTACATAGTATTATCCAGTCCATCACTGTTTTCAGGCTGTAGATTAATATGCTGCAATTTATGAAGTGGATTTGAATAATTTGAGAAATGAGTTTAATCTCTTGTAGAATCATTCTTCATTTGACTCTTTGGTGGGGGTGGGGAGAGAGAGGTGCTTTATCTACCCCTCTATTTTATGGTTCTTTCAAGTCTTCAAAATCCAATTTGGACAACTGTTTTCATTTGATCATGTACACACACTGCACATATGCAAAGGACAGAAGTCAGAATATTTGTTGGGGTATTTAATACATTGGTGTCTTGAACCTTTCTCAGTTAATAAAAGTTGAAATTTTCCATGAATTAATATATTAAAAAATGCATGGGTAGTGTGAAATTGTGGCTAACTGTCTAGAGGGAGAAGGGAAAGGCAGGCAGAAGCATATGGTAAGAGGGAATTTCTGATCAAAGAGGCAGCTTCAAGTGTGTTTCCTATCCTTGCTGCAAATTGCAGGCCCAGGTTTTCAGATCTGACATATAGCAACATGCATGTACATAGACACACTCACACATAGAGAGTAGTTATTTCTTTGGTTCTGTGAGGATAATAATGAATTATCTTCTTTACTTGTGCTTCTTAATTTTACTGAGGTCTGGTGTCATGTGGAATGCAGCCAATAGCAAAGTTAAAGGTTGCTGGTTTGTCTAGATGTCAAAACTAGTGAGTTTTGGTACATTTTTCTGTCATCATAGCATCTTCTTGTTCCCAAAGTAATTTTGTGTTGAAACAAAAGGACAGATGACCAATTTAGCTGGTGTAAGGAATATAAGGGAGTCAATAGATTTTTCCCACTCAGTTCTTAGGCACAGCCAAAGGCAAAGAGAAAATCACCAGGGCCAAGAGGGAAAAGCTAGCATTTTCCTTTAAATTATCATATTTTCCCATAGTCAGCAAGTTGTGAGTCTTGCTTAATCTGATTTATCTGTATCTTCTATCAGGGAAAGCAAGTTCTTTTGGCATTTCTTTTCCATTTTTTTAAAAAAATGCCACCATCCAGAAAAGGTTCTGTATTCAAAGAGTGTCTCCCCACCTTTATATACAGCGCCACAACAGATAATTGTCTCCTCAGAATTCAAGCAAAATTCACCATGTGAGATACATGATGAGATACAATAAAAATGTATCCATAACATAATGGAACCAAAGAAGAAGAAAAAAAAGGTCTTAAAAAATGCAAGGGGTGGACAAAGGATTAAAAAAAAGGTCTGAAGGAAATGTAAAATATGAAAAATTCTCCAAGTAGGGGAAACACCCTGAAACTTAAGCTTAATGTTTCAGCAACACCTGATTACTTTTGGAAAGGAAGAAAACTAAAGGCATAGGATTTGTGGTGATTACTTTCTTTTGTTAGTTTGAAGAAAAGAAGGTTGAGAGGGGATGTGTTTTGAAATATCTGAAGGGCTGTCAAACATTATCAAGGGCTTGAATTTATTCTCACTTGCTTCAGAAGCTAAGACTAGAACTAATAGGATGAAACTTCACAGATCTGGGTGTATGAGCCTTCATGTCAGTGTTGACGCTTGGAGATTGCCTGGATAAGCCTTTGCAGTCTTCTTGGCAAGCTTTTGGAGGTATTTGCCACTATCTCCTTCCTAGGCCTGGTTTTGTGTGCCAAAGACAGGACTAGAATTCATAGTCTCCCACTTTTTAGCCTGGTGCTTAACACTAGACCAAACTGGCAAACAGATATAACTACAGATTAAACATAAAGAAAACCTCCTTGATGATTAGAGCCATCTACTACCGCATGGAGTGGTTGCTTCCTCTTGACTGACTTTTTAAACGAACGTTGAATAGTTTATTGGGGATGGTATAGTGCCGTGATGACAAACCTATGGCACGCCAGCGGTGGCATGCAGAGCCCACTCTATGGGCACACATGCTGTCGGCAGCTGGTCTTCTGGTTTCTGGAAAATGGCTGGAAAATGGCCTAAAAATGGCCTGAAAATGGCTCCAAAACAGCCCCAAAACAGGCCATTTTTTGGGCCAAAACCAGCCAAAAACCAGCCTGAAAACGGCCTGAAAAATGGCCTGAAAACAGGCATGTGTGCGCCAGCCAGCTGGTCTTCAGATTTCTGGTGCTCTAGTGCACGCACATGCACACACATGCATGCATATGCATGCACATTCCGGTTTGGGCACTCGGTGCCAAAAAGGTTCGCCATCACATGGTATAATGAATCCTACATTGTACAGGGAGTTAGACTTGATGAGCTCTTAGGTCCTTCCAAGTCTATCATTCTATAATTCATTAAAAAGCATTGCTAATCAGGTTCATTAAAAAAAACAGATTTAAGAACAGCATATTATCACTAATGTACTTGTGATCTGCTATTGATAATACTTTAAAGATGAGAGAGTTGCACTCCTCAGGTATCACTGGACTTTTATTACTTCCTGACAATACATGAAGGTAACTAACAAATACCTATGCTGATCACCTGATTGTGTTTCCTTCAAAATAATCCATTCCCACATTTGCACATAATTGATTTATACATGCTAGAATGTTGAGATGAATGCTTATGGCATGGATGGAACATGTTAAGCCATGAAAAAAAAGAGAATGTATTGGTTCTTAAACTGGTATAAGTGAAAGAAGAAATCAACAAAATGCATCCACATTGTGTGATGTAGTTGCCTCTTTTTATTTCAAAGTTAGGGGAATGAGGAGAAAGAAAAGAAGAAAAAAAAAAGGAGAAACTAGGAAAATATTCATATGTGTAGAAAAGTAAATGATCCTTACTTTCCAATAAAAATACATGCTTGAGTTGCTAGGGGAAATTTCCTTCCGCAAACCCAATTCCATATGAAGCAATGAGAGGAACAAACTCCATTAGTTAAGTAATCTATTCTCTCTATACTTTGATTAGTTCTAGGATGGAAAGCAGGGTTGTCTATTAGATATACTGTAACTTTATCAACCCTTGTTTCACAATGGAATAATAATCCTAATTTTCCCAATAATCTGTGTATGCTTGAGCTCTCAAATGTAAACAGCAAGTTTATACTAGTTCATCAGGGAGTAACCTCCTTAAACTCAATTGAACTTGCTACTGAGAATGTTACAAGTTTAATTTTTCTGGTCAGGCCCAATATAAGAGACTGAAGCCTTTCTTATAATAAAGGTATTTATTTCTTGTCTTCCTCAGGAATACATTTGGACAGCCAAGGTTCTGACAGGAGCAAAGGCTTATATACAGAGGAGGTGGGGCAAAAGGTAAGTAGGGACCAATGGCAAGGAACATAATGACATCACCTAATAACATATATACAAATACACATATTTACAGAGAACAAATTAGGTATTTTCAACTGTAACAGAGAAAGCATAAATTTATTCAGTATTATATCTTCAATCTTCAATACATTTTTGTTAGTTCTTCTAGGAACAGTGAATAAACGCTTTTGGCATATTTGTTAAGGGTCTTCACAAACTGGTTTGGGAATTTCTTCTTTATTGCTGTATCTTTGTATTTTTTTACTGCAAAAAGGAATTAATATTTTCTAAAGGAGACTAATCTTCCCTGACTAGGATAAATGCAGTGCAATATGCAAAAATTACGCATTTAATTTGTCATGTGATGTGTGTTTTGCTTTAGTCCTTCAGTCATATGCACCATCTGCTTGCTTTCATTTTTAGTTTCTGTTGTCTTGTGGTAGCATTTTTCATTTTTGATGGTGATGATGAATAAACCACTGACCACTTGTCCATTGTAATGGGAGATATAATTCTTCTTAGGCATATCCATTAATGCACAAGAATAACCTGTGAAATACTGGAGGTATAAAATAAATATAAGAGGAGAAAGAACAGTGTGCAGAGACCTGTTAATAGAGTAAGCGGTGATGGTGCGGCAATGAGGCTTCAAAAGTTTTAATCCAGGCCATATTGGACTAGGCCATTTTGGTCTAGGAATTAAGACCCTGGCCTAGAAATTAGGAAACTATGAATTCTAGTCCTGCCTTAGGCATGAAAGCTAGGTGGGTCACTCTCTCTTAGCCCAACCCAGTTCACAGGGTGGTTGTTGTGGGGAAAATATGAGGAAGGAGTATTAGATACTCCTGCTGCCTTATTTATAAAAACAATAAAAGTGGGATATAAATAAATAAGTAAATAAATTGTACCACTAAACAGTTTAGAATACAGAGTGAATGGACCTTTGAAATCTGGAAATTTCTGCTGCCTTTCCTGGGAATCATAACAGCATCTAGATACTAGATCCTGAGCTACTAATTCCTACATTAGCCATTACTTTACCTAAATCTGGTAAACAACTACTGTTTCTGCTGCTACTTTATGAATAAATTTAGTTCCTGTTCTGAAATTTCATTACATTGCAAGCTGTGTCTCAGAAGAAATCAGAACTACCTTTCTCAGTTTGCATAAAGGGTTTATGGGTTGTTTTGTTTGTTTTTAATTGCAGGTTTTAAAGCCTTCAGGCAATTTCAATCATCCTGAAAAATGCATGATATAGTTGATTTGATGGCATGATCGTTCCTATCTGGTACATTAACCAACCATTGCTATGGGAATGTCACTTATTTCAAGGGTGAGTGGTGGGTGGGAGCGGAGTGGCAGTTTAGGGATTGCATTAAGAACAACATGCAGTCCAGGCTTTAGCTGCTGCTAATATTAAAACAGAACAAATTGAACTCCCGCTAACAGCAATAACTAAGCAGCTTTCCTCAAATAAATGAAGAGTGCTCCATGATGGCAATGATGGTGTTACTTAGAGATGCTGTGTATCTTCTATTCAATGTTGCTGTGTGGAAACTGATCATGACATATTGTAAATTACATTGGAAATTTCTATAAATTAGCCCACTTTACCATACATTCTTCAATTTGTTCTTCCTGTATTTCAAATTTCTAAAAACCTTATACATTTGAGCATTTAGTGTTCATCATTGGTGCCCAACTGTATTTCTAATACTTTTTGTCCATTTTGATCACTGTTAATGGGAAAACAGTTACATTTGTACTGTTACTATATTATTATTATTATTATTATTATTATTATTATTATTATTATTATTATTTTATTGATTGATTAGTCTTGCGACCTTATCAAAAAAATAAAATAAAGTACAGCACAGTACATAGTCTAATTTCAGAACAAGGTAAGTAGAAGGAAATAAAAACGATGAAATACAAATATATTAATACAAAGAGTTAGTAATCAGATAAATGAATCTCCTTTACAGTGTATAGCATTTTGTTCAATGTATTGAATTCATAGGACAACTGCTTCAGTTGTAAACTTAGCTCTTCTATGTACAATATGTACATTTGAGCGTAGGAGGAAATATGGCAACAGTGAGCTGTTCTTTCCAAAAGGAATGGTAAGTATTTAAGCAAATTGTTATTGTATTATTTATCCTTCTAGTATTAACTGCTCCCTTGATTAAACTTTAAATTCCCCTTGATGGTTTCCCAATAATTCCCGATAATATCTCAACTACCTGTCCTTGTCTGCTGTTTTCTTCTATGATATACTTCTTGTTTGAGACCCATAAGAACATTTTTGGGTACAACCTGAATTTATATTCAGGTTGTACCCAACCTGAGTATACTCTCTATACTCTCAATATGTCAGCATTTTTAAAATCTACATTAATTTTAATGTTATTATAGCATAGGTACCCATGCCATCTAAACCTCAGGTAAGGATCTTCTAACTCTAAAAGTCACTTGTTTTTCACCATTCTTTTGTCAAGACCAAACAACAATTTGAGAAATACAATTTCAAATAACCAAACTTTCCTCTGCATCTTGTAGCACTTTGTATTTATCCCATTTCCCGCCCCCACTTGCCATATAAATTTTTATATATATATATAGATAGATAGATAGATAGATAGATAGATAGATAGATAGATAGATATAGATATAGATATAGATATAGATATATATATTTATTACAGGTTCTCCCTAACTTTAACAATTTTAATTTCTCCCATCTTAACATGATCTTCTTAATGTCATTCCATGTGTTAACATAATTATTTTCAAATAACATACAATTTATATTTGTCATAGTAATATCGAAGAATTTTATTTTTTATTAATCTTAAAGCCTATTTTCTCCATTAGTTCTTTGATCTTCTAATTTCATATTTTTGTTAACAACTTCATCTTCTAATTATTAACTTTGAAACCTGCTAACATATCAAAGTCTTTCCATTTTTCCATTATTGTTTCTATTCCCTCAACCCTAACCCTAACATGAATCATCCACAAACATCCTAAACTTATCAGTTTCTTTTTAAATCTTAACTCCCATAATTTTCTCATCTCATCTTATATCTCTGCACTACATGCTACAACATCTTGAATCTCCAAAGACCTACCCGAGGGTCCTCTTTGTAGACTTTAGTTCAGCATTCAATACCATCATTCCAGACACTCTTCTAACTAAGCTAACCAGCTACAGGTTAGCTGTAACACACTTGTAAGTGGATCATAAGCTTCCTAACAAACAGAAAGCAGCAGGTGGAGCTAAGCAGAATCACATCAGATACCTGTACAATTAGCATAGCCCCCCCCCCCAGGCTGTGTACTCTCCCCACTTCTCTTTTCTCTGTATACCAATGACTGCATCTCTAACAATCCATTTGTTAAACTACTGAAGTTCACAGATTACACAACAGTGATCAGTCTCATTCGAGACGATGATGAATCAGCATACAGACGGGAGGTTGAACAACTAGCCTCTAGGTGCGACCGGAACAATCTGGAACTGAACACACTCAAAACCATAGAAATGGTAGTCGACCTTCCATACTTCTACCTCTCACAATATTAGACAACACAGTATCAACAGTAGAGACCTTCAAATTTCTAGGTTCTACCATATCACAAAATCTAAAATGGACAGTTAACATCAATAACGTCATCAAAAAAAGTGCAACAAAGAATGTTCTTTCTGCGCCAACTCAGAAAGCTCAAACTGCCCAAGGAGCTGCTGATCCAGTTCTACAGAGGAACTATTGAGTCTATCATCTGCACCTCTATAACTGTCTGGTTTGGTTCTGCAACCCAACAAGACAGACACAGACTTCAGAGGATAATTAGAACTGTAGAAAAAACAATTACTACCAACCTGCCTTTGATTGAAGACTGTTACTGCACGAGTCAAAAAGAGGGCTGTGAAAATATTTACAGACTCCTCCTGGACATAAACTGTTTCAACTCCTACCCTCAAAACGACGCTATAGAGCACTGCACACCAGAACAACTAGACACAAGAACAGTTTTTTCCTGAACGCCATCACTCTGCTAAACAAATAATTCCCTCAACACTGTTAAACTATTTACTAAGTCTGCACTACTATTAATCTTCTCATCTTCTCATCGTTCCCATCACCCATCTCCTCCCACTTATGACTGTAACTTTGTTACTGGTATCCTTACGATTTATATTGATATTGTTTTCTGATTGCTTATTTGTAACCTATGACTATCATTAAGTGTTGTACCTTATGATTCTTGATGAACGTATCTTTTATTTTATGTACATGAGAACATATACACCAAGACAAATTCCTTGTGTGTCCAATCACACTTGGCCAATAAAAAATTGTATTGTATTGTATTGTATTGTATTGTATTGTATTGTACTGTACTGTACTCTACTGTACTCTACTCTACTCTACTCTACTCTATTCAGTATTTCAAAATGAACAAAAGTCAAAACAGTGGAAATCCTTGTCTTGTCCCTCTTTGAATCTCAAAAGGTTTTGGTAATTGTCCATTAATAATCATTTGTGCTTTCTGAGAAATGTAAATCAATCTTGTTCATTTAATAAAATTATCTGCAAAATTCATATGAGTTATAAATAGAAAAATCCAATTCAAATTGTCAAAGTCTTTCTCTGCATATAAGAATATCAATGAAGATTGGGGGGGGGGGGTTTGCATTATGTTGCTCTAATATTCCATAATATTCAATACATTTCTAATATTATTTTGTAGTTGTCTTTTAGTTAAAAAGAAGCATTGATCTTCATGAATAAAATTCTATAAAATTATCTTTAACCTTTCAGACAAAATTGTGGTAAACTGTTTGTAAACATTATTCAATAAAGACATTCCTCAATAGTTTCTTGTTAAAGTCAAATATTGTCCCTCTATATTAGCCTCTTTCTAGTTATAAAGAATGCTTCTATTTTGTAGAATAATATTCATTTTTGTGTACAGTTTGTAAAAACTCATCCTCAAAACATTGTGATATGAAAGTATTTGGTAATGCCTCTACTGTATAAACATCAAAATCATCAGTCAATATCAGTCATTTTGGATGTAGTTAAGAATTTATACACAGGCAGTCCTTGACTTAATGACCACAATTGAACCCAAAATTTATGTTGCTAAATGAGACAATTGTTAGGTGAGTTTTGCCCCATTGTAAGACCTTTCTTGCCAGAGTTGTTAAGTGAAGCACTGCAGTTATTAAGTTAGTATCACAATTGTTAAGTGAATCTGGCTTCCCCATTGACTTTGCTTGTCAGAAGTCAAAAAGGGCGATTACATAAGCCTGGGACATTGCAACTGTCATAAATATGAGTCAATTGCCAAGCATTGGAATTTTGATCATGTGACCATGGGGATGCTATAATGGTCGTAAATTTCTTAATTTTGCAAAACATGTATTAATCCTGTAGATTTTCTCTGTTTCAGTGTCATTTTCTCCCAATTGAGGAAATTTCCTCCCAGTTGAGGAAATTAGAGATTTTACTATCTTTTCTCTGATACCTTCTCCGTGTTTTCATTCAATTGCTCTAAATTTTAAGCAAAAGTCTATTCTTCTCAATTCCAACTTGCCAATCTTCCTTATCTTTCTATTTCTGTCTTACTTTCCAAAGCTTCCAGTCTGACAGTAATTTATTTTAAATATGTAGCCAAATGACATACAGATTCTTCAACCTTCTTAACCTTTTTTGTTACATCTTTTTTTATTCCTGCAAATCCCTCCTCCGTTTCCTTTTTAACCATTGCAGTAATCTTTTTGCCAAATTCTTCAAACTCTTCAATAAATTTGAAGAAAATGCCCTTATCCATAAACTAGTCCCTGCATTCTTCTTCTAATTTAGCAGTTTTTCTTGTGATTGCCATTGTGAGAAAGTGAAAGTATGTTTATTACTTGGTGAAAATAAAAGGCAGACTTCTCTTGTATTTTGTTCTGTTTTACTTTCCTCTGCCTTTATAAATTTATGGTAGCTCTCTGTAGTTACAGACTCAGTTTAGCTCACATTATTCTTATCTTCTTGTTTTGTAAAATCCACCAATTATCTACTGTCCTTAATAATAAACAATCAACATTCCCACAAAAGTCCAGTCATGTGAGCCCAATTAATTTTGCTATTTTCAAAGGCACATTTGTCAGAAAAATATATTTCTTCTGTTTTTTTAAACCACTGTCCCTTTTATCCATTTAAATCTTTCTTTGATCACAATCTTGTTAATCATTTGCTTTTAAATTAAAACCCTTTAAAATAGTGGGGGGAGGGGTTCCCGCTTCTTAATTTCAAAAAGAAGGCATTCACTGGGAATCTTTGATCTTCACAGCTCTTTGGAATATCTCTCTTAGCTTGTAAAATCATTATGTCTAAAGATTTTAAGAAAGTAAGGCTTTTCCCCAGTCAAATGTCCATTAAGATTGGACAATAGTTAAGAAAGCATTGCAAATCTCTTGGTTCCCAAGCCACTCGTCTTATCTCCAGAGACACCTTTATCACCCAGAAACTGGCTCATGGCTGAGGATTCCACCATGGTGAAGTTCCCACTCATAGAATTGCTTGCAGGGATGTCTCACTTGCCACCAGTCTTCACCTGGAAACCACTTTTTTGTGTAATTTACTTTCCATTGGGGAACAAAATACTTGCAAGTGGATGTACAAAGTGTGCTGCAAATGTGCTTTGAAATCTGGGGATGTGTGTCTAATTGAAATAAAATAAATCTTTTATTTTTAGTTGAAATTAAAAAAAATGTCCTGTTTTTTGATATATAGCCTCATTGCATACAATTTATACTTGAAGTTCCTAAAAGCAAGGATATCTTAAAAAAAAAAAACAACTCTGCAGAATTTCAATATGCATCTCAGAATTATCTTCTAAGAAGAAAAGAACACAGTGTTGGAGAGTTGAAAGTGTAATCTACATTTATCTAGGGGTGAAATGCTACCGGTTTACACTGGTTTGGGCGAACCGGTAGTAAAAAAATGCTACCCATTCATCTGAACTGGTATTTCCAAAGATCAACTGTGCCACACAATTTATATTCACTAGAAAGCAGGAAATCCTGCTTCCCTCCCTGAAATCCCTCACTATTCTGCTTACCTTCTTAAGCCTCCTTTTCAGAGCTGTGCGGTAGCACCTGTGGTGTGCATGTGCGCACAGTGCACATTTTACGCACAATGTGCATGTGCGCGCAGCGAACCGGTGGCAGACCCACTCAGAGGATTTCACCACTGCATTTATCTCTATATGAAAAATGGGCTTGGGAGAAGAAAAAAGGGTTAGAAAGAGTTGAAAAGAAAGAAGGGGTGATTAGGCTTTGCATCCTGCACAGGAAGGAATAGGGTCATGACAACAGATTCCAACTGTTGCAATGTCTAGAGAGCCTGCAAGTGTTTTTTTTTTTTTTAAATGTCTCAATTCTGAATGTATCTTGGGTCCCATTAATCTTCAACTGGGGATGTTATCATTTCTTGTTTACTTCCTGAGCATTCATTTTTCAAGTTGAATGGATTGTTGTTGTTGTTATTGTTGTTGTTGTTTTTAGAATCCACAGAATGGCCAATAGAGGAAATACATGTTAACCATATGGTTGTTGGCCACATGGAACCTATTAAATAGGTATCACCATTTGTCATGTTGGTGACCTGGTTCAGAAGCAAAAGACTGAATTCCATATGAAGAATTAACATAGGTAGTGGACTGCAGTATTCTCTTATGTGATGTATTAATTGTTTTGTGTTTATGGCTATTGTTATATTCATTGTCTCCTTGGATATGATGTATACATAATCACTGATGTACTGTCACCTAAATGGGATGAGATTTAATTTAATTTAATTTAATTAATTCAATTTATATGCCGCCCCTCTCCGAAGACTCAGGGCGGCTCACAATACATTTTAAAAGATCATTATAAAAAAACATTTAAAAATTAAAAACATTAAAAACTCATTCACTCCATTCATGGCCAGATCTCGCCAGATCACAAGAGCGAGATCAACGGCCCCAGGCCTGCCAGAAAAGCCAGGTCTTCACTGCTTTTCGGAAGGCCAATAGGGTGGGGATGGTCCGGACGTCAGGAGGTAACTGGTTCCAGAGAGCTGGGGCAGCCACAGAGAAGGCCCTCCCCTGCAGGCCCACCAGCTGGCATTGTTTAGCTGATGGGACCTGGAGGAGACCAATTCTGTGGGATCTTACCGGTCGCTGGGAGCTATGCAGCAAAAGGCGGTCTCGAAGATAACCTGGCCCTGAGCCATGTAGGGCTTTAAAGGTAATAACCAACACCTTGAATTGTGACCGGAGACCAATAGGGAGCCAGTGCAGCTCGTGGAGAATTGGTGTAATGTGAGTGTATCTAGGTGCACCCATGACAGCTCATGCAGCTGCGTTCTGAACCAACTGTAGTCTCCGAACACTTTTCAAGGGTAGCCCCATGTAAAGCGCGTTGCAATAATCTAACCATGAGGTGACAAGGGCATGAGTGACTGTGAGGAGAGCCTCCTGATTCAAGTAGGGTCGCAATTGGTGCACCAGGCGAACCTGTGCAAAGGTCCCCCTAGCCACAGCTGTTAGATGTTGCTCTAATCTTAGCTGTGAGATCACAACATTTGCAAGCGTATTTTTATAAATCCATTTTTTTTAAAAAAACTTCAACTTGAGAACAAAATACTGAAATGCCTTGCAATTTTTTCCCCCAGTCCTGCCACGTCTTGCTCTCATCATTCCTTTCTGCAAGAAATACCATGAATCATCAATTTTCTGTGGCCTCTTCTCCCTTCTGTTTTTGGGTGTTGTTTTCTTCATCAGAATGAGGAAACAAGAAAAACAAAAAGAAATAAATACCTCCAGCTATAAAACTGGACTAGATCAATAGCATTCTTCTGAAGCTAAAAGTGCTTTTTAGGCAAAATTTACTACCAGACTACATACAGTATTCTTAGTTGGAACAAATTTTACCCTACAAATGGTGGAACTGAATTTCGTAACTTTTTTTTTTTTTTTTGCTTTAATTTATATGCTGCCCTTCTCCAGAGACTCAGGGCGGCTTACAATGTGTTAAGCAATAGCCTTCATACTTTTGTATATTTATACAAAGTCAGTTTATTGCCCCCACAATCTGGGTCCTCATTTTACCTACCTTTGAAAGGATGGAAGGTTGAGTCAACCTTGAGCCTGGTGAGATTTAACTTGCAGTAATTGCAAGCAGCAGATGTTAATAACAGTGCTTTAGTCCACTGTACTACAGACTCTTAACTTCAAATTAACAATAAATTGCATGATGGAGAAAGGATGTGGTGCATGGAGACTTGGACTTCCGCGGCCATGTTACTTTCCTATATATTCAAAAACCTAATTTTGGGGTCTTTTTGTTTTTTCTTCATTGGTTTGTTTTTGTCAAACTGTTTCCCCATACTTTCCCAGTCTTACTCTCTAAACCCACAGAGAAGAAATCTAGCAGTTTCAAATCCTCCTCCCCCACCGTTGCAGTTTGAAAATCTCTATTATGTTTCCTTTTTGTATTAATTTCCAAGGTTAAACATGATTAGCTCTTCACTTTCCTTCAAAACATTTCATTTCTAGGCTGCTTGCCTTTCTAGTTACCTGCTCTAACATATTCCAGTATGTTAGTGTGCATCTTGAGGCATCCAGGACTGGACAACTATTTGATGATTCAGATCACCAGATTATGCTCTCCAAAATGTCACAGTTTAAAATGGTGACAATCCTGCATACATGTGATATATTCTCATGCCAGAATTCTTTGTCTGCTGCTTGTTCATGCTGAAACACACTTCAAAATGTTTACTACTTGTTACAAACACTCATATAGAAGGGTGGAAAGTGGATGCTTGTTAAATCAGTCCATAGCAATTCACGTGCTTGTACTCATACATTGCTCTTGTCTAGCCTCTGGGAATACAGCAAATGGTGTTTAATTTGAAGAATGAACAAATCTCCCTTTTAGTTAGTGTTAAAAAAGCACCCTGA
The DNA here is from genome assembly GCA_022577455.1 of Arizona elegans. Taxonomy (NCBI): domain Eukaryota; kingdom Metazoa; phylum Chordata; class Lepidosauria; order Squamata; family Colubridae; genus Arizona; species Arizona elegans. The sequence goes on along the minus strand of JAKOOJ010000002.1, from coordinate 101,142,297 downwards.
AAACCTCTAAGACAGATAGAAAAAAAACAAGGCTTTGTTCCTGATAAGCAGTGGCTTTAATGCATTTGTCTTATCTAAGATCAAGACTAATACAAACGGGGAATTTATTTCATTGAAAACTCATATATAGTATATTATCTAACAAAAACTTTTTTTCACAGCTCTTCAAAAGACACCTTTTTTGTACCACCTAGCAACAAGAGGGCAGCACACTAGGTAGAATTTTTCTTTAAGTAATAGCCCATCTTGCCAGGGAAAATGAATAGAAGGGAAGGGAAGGGAAGGGAAGGGAAGGGAAGGGAAGGGAAGGGAAGGGAAGGGAAGGGAAGAGAAGAGAAGAGAAGAGAAGAGAAGAGAAGAGAAGAGAAGAGAAGAGAAGAAGAGAATATTTGGCTAAGTGTGATTAGATACACAAGGAATTTGTCTCAAGTGCAAAAGCTCTCAGTACACATGCAAAGCAACAGAGTAATAATAATCATAATAACACACACACACACATTTTAATCTGTTATAATATATATTATAATGTTATAATAAAACATTTACATTAAATAAAAAACTTAAATACAAATAATAATAGACATTCAATACACAAAGTAGCAGAAACATCAGATTAAAAAAACAAATTAAACACAGGAGACTATCTTGCTCTGGATTTTTTGCAGCCAATCTGGAAGTATATTCAGTATTTTCTCTCAATCCAGGCTTTGTCATATGCAAAATTCGTGTCATAATCATGGTGATGATGTAGCCAGGGCTGGGATCTGCCCAGCAATTCTTGCCCATTTTAAAATGCTGCTTTCTTTAGTTGCTGCTAATTTTCCTCCATTGCCAGTTTTTCCTTAGTTTGCTGCTGACTATCATGATACCAAGAGATGAAGAGTTGCACCACAAAGATTGCTAGAGATAGCTATGCAGCAGGCCAAGCCTTTCTATTCGCATTTCAAGCTAGTTTGCTTCTCCTGTCCTAAGCCCATATGGCAAAAACAAAATAAAAATCCCTGAGGTGATCAATACTGAACTGTTCAGGGTGTTCTCTCTCTCTCTCTCTCTCTCTCTCTCTCTCTCTCTCTCCTCTCCCTCTCTCTCTCTCTCTCTCTCTCTCTCTCTCTCTCTGTGTGTGTGTGTGTTGCCAAATTTTTCCTGTACCTGGTTTTACCTAATCTAGTTCTTGATGAATGATTAAGGAATTAGGTCTCTTCCCTAAGGAAGCTGAAAACTCTCCTTCCCACATGCTGCACTGGTGCCTGATGCTTCTTTTGGGGTAGAAGAGGGAGTAGATTAAAACAGAAGATTCTGCAATTATTTTCAAACTGTAGGACTGTACTATATGATAATTACATTGTCTAATATTTGCCAATGCACCTTTGCAATAAAACCTAAGGCAAATGAATTGTGAAGCTGTCTATTGGGGTCAGTCTTTCTCCCAAGAGCAACAGGATACATCGTCACAAAGATTTCTCCCATGGATCTTAAACCTCTGACTACTTCAAATGGATAAAGGCATTCTTTAAACCAATCTAGTTCCAAGATGTATAGGGCTTTATATTGATCACAGCCAACCCATTGAATTGTCCCCAGAAATAGATCAGTAGCCAGTGAATCTTTTGTTTCAAGGGAATCACTTGTTCCCTATAATTGGCCCCAGTCTGTGGTCTGGACCATAGGAAGAACACTGCTTAAATGGAGTCAAGTGATTTGACCTACATACAAAGAGCTGCTCTTGAAGAAAACTCCTAATTCTCTCTGCTCTCCTATCCAGAGCAAAAAACACATCCTTTCCTAATCCCTTGGCTTCCTAAGCAGTTGAAAAACAGGGGCATCTTTTTCAAGATCAGTTTCTTGCTATAGGAGCAGCGGAGACATTTCTACACTGTTTGATTGTAAATGAATAAAAAATCTGGGGGACCAGCAGGGAGACAGGCAGACAGACAGTATGGCTTGTCTTGAAGGAAAAGTAGGTATACTTTTCTCTTGATAGCTGCTGTTTTGTAGTTTGGAAAAAGATAGGATTCATTCTTCTTTTCTGGCTACAGTGCAAATTTTCTTTTTCCCCAACTCCACTTCACCAGCCACAAGGCTTTCTTCACTCCTATTTGATACCCTCTTCCCTACTATCATCTTTCTTTGTACTTTCTTTGTACGTTCAGCATTTTACCCTTGTTTCCTGCGTAATGAGGAAATGACTGAGATTCAGGAAGTAGTTCCCGAATAGCAATCTTACGTCAGGGATGGTAATCTTTTAGCAATGGAGGGTTGAAAGCAGGGGTATCTGAGATTTCATCAGAAAAAAATGGCACCATGATGTCATGAGGTAGGCTTTGCCCCATACCTAATTCCATACATCATCTCATCATTTGTCCCCTCATCCCTCCTTTGGTGGCCAGGTGATGTCATTACAAAATGCAGGGCTACCATTTTGTTTGCTTGTGCATATGTTTCTGTACACCTCTCTCTCTCTCTCTCCCTCCCTCCCCCCCCTCTCTCTCTGTGTGTGTGTGTGTGTGTGTGAGCTTGTTTGTGAATATTGGTGCCTTCGAGTCAGTGTTGATTCCTGGCAACTACCTGGACAAATCCATGTAGTTTTCTTGCCAAAATTTCAGAAGTGGTTTGTCATTGCCTCCTTCCTAGGCTGAGGGAGAAAGTGACTGGTCCAAGAATACCCAACTTGCTCTGTGCCTAAGGTGGAACTAGAACTCACAGTCTCCTGTTTCTTAGCCTCATGGCTTAGCCACTATACCAACCTGGCTCACTGTGTGTTCTTGAAGAAGGTTTAAAAATACAAAATATTGCTTGTTGAAAATTCAGAGGGCTTCAATAATGGTACTGGAAGCTTGCCTCGTAAGCCATGGGAGGCATGTTTCCTTACCATATTGTAGGAAGTTAGCATTCACCCCTCTTAGAAGAATGAAATATTTTAGGAAATATTAAAAAGGCAGACTATATTATAGTTCCCTGGATGAGAAAAGGAGAAACATGTTTTTAAAGACAAAGCAGCTCCCTGCAGCTCCCTGCCTACCCCACTTCAGCTCCAGGTTGATGGGATTAAGATATGGCCCTCCAGGACATAATAGAATTAGCCCTCTACCCATCTAGCAACAGAAGTCACCACATGGCACAACCAAGCCTCTTCATTACATTATCCAGCACACTTCAACCAAACTTGACTTCAAGACAAACATGACTCCACATGGGAGTCTTACTGCAACCAATTGAATACATTCCTTGCCACAGGAAAAGGAAGTTCTAAGGTGGTGCCCAAGAGAGGGTATAAATCTCTCCCACTCTTCCATCTGCTCGATTGCTCAGGACCTCAAATCAGGGTGAAATGCTCCCAATTCAGACCGGATCGCCCAATCCGGTAGCGATGGCAGCGGGTGGTTCAGAGAACCAGTAGCAAAAATCCCTGTTTCCCCGCCCCCCCCCTCCATGCCCAGCTGAGCCGCAGGATCATCAGAGGCTTTTTTTTTTTTTACTTTTAAAAGCATTTTTTCTACAACCTCTTCCGACGAAAAAATGCTTTTAAAAGTAACAAGAAAAAGCCTCTGATTATCGCGCAGCTCAGCTGAAATAGTCAGAGGCTTTTCAAAGCATTTTTTTCTGCAAACTCTTGGCCGAAAAGGTGGTAAAAAAAATACTTTGAAAAGTCTCTGACGATTCCTGAGTTTCCTGATCAGCAGAGGCTTTTCAAAGCATTAGAAAAAATGCTTTGAAAAGTTTTTTTTTAAAAAAAAGTTGGCCATGCCCACCCAATCACATTACCCCCCCCCAAGCCACGCCCACAGAACCGGTAGTAACAAATTTTACATTTCACCCCTGCCTCAAACCATGCATTCCTGTCTACCATTAAACCATCTTTCCAAACAGCTTCCATATTTCCAGTGTCTCTCTCCCCACTTGGAACTGAACCCAGATGGACATTTCTTCCAACAATAGTATTAGTATATTTGATTATTTGGTTTGTAGGTAGTTCCCTCCCCCTGCCCTCCCCCTAGTATGAGCTAGACATAGCCCCCACCCCCCCAGTATGAGCTAGACATAGCCAAGATTTTACAAATATGCAAGATAGTATGACACAAGGTCACTCAGATTCTAAGGTAGCTTGCAACATCTCCATGGTTTGGTAGCTGAGCTATCTAGTTTTTAGGAGCACAACACAAATATTAAAGAAATCTGGATTGTCTTTACTGTAGTTGTTTGACCTCCTCTTACTCCAAACCATTCTCCTTGCCCACTGCAATAGTTTCAGCATATTGATGCAAAATACCCTTGGCGGTAGGACAGACAATTGTTTTTTACTGCAGCTGAAGGAATGTTTCCATTAAAGCAAGGTCTAGTACATCACCTTTGTTTGTTTTTAAAAAATCAGTTTTCTATTACCAAATTAATACATGTTGTTTTGTTATTTCTATGCCTTATTGTTGCATTGTGTTCAATCCATATCAATCCATAATTTAATACAATGTCATGCAGGCTTCACCCCCATAGATATTTTGCATTTTGGAATGTTTTCCAAGGAAGAAGCTATACTATGATGAATGAAGTTGATACAGCATTGACATATTTCATACTGTCATTGTTTCTCTCAGTCAACTTATAAGTGGAACATATAAGTGATTTTGCTTAGAGTACCATAGAAATAGTTTCAGTATCAGCTTATTCCAGCTAACACCATTTCCTCTAGACTATATGAGAAAAATGGAAAAGGGGAGGAAGAAGATCTTGTACTGAATTTGCCATGGGATTTAACAATGATTTCAATTTTGCAAAGCAATTTTGGAGCAATTTGTGTTCCATATCAGGCAGTTTGTCATCCATGTAAGGGGTGTTTCTCAAAGCCATGTTATTGTAAATCAAATATTGTTGTTAAACCCTGCAATCTTCAAATGTTGTAAGGTTATAATTATGCATTATCTCTAAACATTGGGTAAGGACCAAGAGGATGAGCACAAATGAGACAGCACTCCAATGAGGAAGTAAATAAATATTAATAGAAAGACTGTGGTGCAAACTTTATTGTCCTTCATGGAAAATAAATGTACCACTCACCCTTTATTTTTTACTGACCCAGTTCCTGGGAGGCTAAGGTTTGGTTACTCTAAACGTACTGTCAAGTGATTATTTAGATGCATTCCATTTCACATTGCAACAGCTCATAAAGGCATAAGTAGGCTGCTTTAAGAGCTGGTAACCTTGGCACAACCATTCAGTGGGACTACTAAAATGTTATTTATTATGTTGAAGCTCCATATACATATACTTCTTTAGAAATGAGGCCAGTAGAAAATCAACATCAAAGTATTGAGAGAGAAGTCTACATATAATAGGAGAATGACAGTGAATGCATAATGGTGTCTTGGAGGGGATTCAAACTTGTATAAAACAAAAGCCTTCTGTAGCAGTATCTTAAGGCCTTATTCAATTACTGGCTTGAATGAGCCTGCTTTTTAGAATACAGACATTAGCTATTGGTCTGTGTGAAACACTTGAACATGATAATTTCATAATGGTGCTGCTGATTATTTGAAGTAGTGAATTTAAAATATGTTTGCCTTAGATGTAGCAGATGATTTTTTTTAAAAAAAAAGATTGATCGAAGAGAGCTGTAGGTTGGATTTCAAAGTGGGGGATGTGACTGAAGCATTAAATTTCCAGCTATGTCAATTTTGTCAAATTTAAACTCAGATTTAAACTCATTTCCTGATGTTGATTCCATCTTCAGCCAACCCTGCTATTTTTCTCACTAGTAGGTTCTCTAAGGGATATTTCCGGTCACCCACCAGATCCAGTAAGAAGCCAATTTGCTGAAATTCTCAGATCAATATTTAAGCAATGTTCTCTTGGATTCAATTTCTGTTTGTTTGATTTGGATTTGATGGCCCCTTGTCAACCTTAGCTGACATTGATAAAACTAATCAGGATTAAAGAGAGGCCACTGGCTGTAAGAGCTGTAAACTGTTTTGAAGCATGTTTGCCATGACAGCAAATTATGGCAAACAACTTCTTTATTGTTGCTAAGATTGCCTTTGAGGTCACCAAAGGAATCAAAAGGATTACAGGGAGACCCTCCCCTCCCCTCCCTTCCCAAGAGATGAAGCTGTGTGCCAATAGTGAATTGCTTGTACTTTCTTCCAAACAATTTAGTTTAAGTAACATGGAAATTTGCAAAGCAAGTATCTCAACTTCATTCTTTTTTAGATAGGCCTCCAAAAAAATGTGGGACCATTGGGAAAGTGCTGCTTCCAAGTGGCTACCCCAAATCTCTTGTTCAGAAGAATGTGGTAATATATAGCATCAAAAGCCTCTCTAAGAGGTCTTAGCAAATCAGCTAGGCAGCAGACTTCTTTTTGTCACAGATCTCATCAATAGAATGATCAAAGATATTCAGTTGTAGAACTTTGGCTAGAAGCAAGACTAGATGCAATCTGCATGAAGATGTGAACACACTGCAGTTAATTTCTATAAAAGTATATTGTCTTTCAAAAGAAAACTAGTGTGATTTAGTGCTTAATTATTGTACGGAAAGTCAAGGAGACTTAAAGTGTTGCCATATTAGTTTTAGTACAAGAACAACTGTCTTTTGATACCTTAGTTAATTGGTTAATTAGGATGTCACTGAGTTGGGTTATCCTCTGACAATGATATGGAGAAATGGTAGCCACCTTGACTTTCTTTAAGAACAGATAGTTTTTCTGAGGACATCTTTTTGATCTTATCCTTTAAACTTATTCACTACCTTTCTTCTATCTCCTTTAGGCTTGCAAGCATAATCCCATAAAGACTAAATTATGTATTACATAAATTTTCATGGATCATAATCCATTTGATGGTGAAGACACACTGATTTGGGCCAATTATAATTTTTTATCCCAGCCCATCTCAGAGACATATTATTTGGGATAAAATTGAAGGTGGATTACTAATATATGCTACCTTGAGATCTTGAAGGAATGATGGACTATAAACCTAATTAATAAAATAAATGATTATTTTGACAACTGATCAATAATAGCCCAAACTCTCACTGTCCCAAGTAAATTTAATCATAGATAGTACCACTGTGAAAAATAGCATTCCATTCATCCGCTCTCCTTTTAAAATCAAATAACTGATAAAACACAGCAAAAATAGTTTCATTTCTTCAGCCTTAAGTTTTACAAGTATGATTTACAGCTTCTATCTGACTGCATGCCAGTCAAAACAGTTTTGCTCTTTCAGGATAAGCAAGAACACTTGTTTCTGAACTTCAGTTTTCAACTCTTATTAACTATAAGTACAGTATTATCAACAATATGTGCATAAGTATATTACAGAATATGTGCTCTACTCTAATCCTACCACTAACCCCTTCTTTTTGTGGAGGAGTTACAAAAGCTTTGCAGGTATTAGTGGTAAGTTTTCTTCTTTCTATCATAACAAAATGAATAGGAAGCTGCCTTGATCCAGCTGATGATCCTTTGATAAGTAAAACCATTGATCATTCTTCCTTTAATTTCAATCCAACTAAAGGTTCTCAGTAATGTTTATATTAGCTACTCTTCTTCCTCTTCGACTGTTCCCCTATATTATGCCTTCAAGGATTTTATTGACCAGACAACTACTGAACTAGCAGCCTTCAACATGGCAAAGACTGTTTAATTCATTTTAGGATTACTAGCCATTCTGCTTCTGAAGTGAACTCAACAGTGTTTCCGGGCCATTATAGTTTTTGGTCCAAGTTATTGATTGTGTTTACCAGCCATCACCTCCATTTCTAAGCTTATTCTTTCCAGAATTGTCCATTGTGTTTTCTTAAGATGTTCCCCTTTGCCATTCTATATCTATCATCCCTTCTTCTTCTATGACAACTATTTCCCATCAGAGTCTAAACTAACACCTAATTTCAGCTCCTTTTCAACAACATGAACATTAGCTGTTTTATTTGAGTGTTTGCATGGAAATATGAACAGGGAGCAAGACTCTATGACTGAGAGCAGACTCATTATAATTTCCACAAATACCTCCATCACAGTGCTGAAATTCCAGATTACAAGGCAAGTTATAATACTGAGATGGCATCACTTGTGCTTATGAATATCCTTTGATGGACTCAGAATGATGTGTGTGTGTGTGAATCTCTCCTTGCTCTCATAGATCTCTTGATGCCTTTCAGTATAATTGAGCATGGCATCCTGGGGATTGAGAATAGAGGCCACTGTTTTACTCCTTCCTCCAAGGCTGGTTTCAGTTGGTGCTTGTGGGAGGGGTGGGAAGAGGTCCAGCCCTAAACTCTCTTATGTGGGGTGCCCCAGGGCTCAACTCTTTCCCCCACTCTTATCTATTTGAAACTGTCTGCCTGCCTCTCTTTCTCTTTCTCTTTCTCTTTCTCTTTCTCTTTCTCTTTCTCTTTCTCTTTCTGTCTCTCTCATTTATTACATACTCCAAGTTAAACTAGCTCATGACAGCTAACAGCAGCAACAATAAATTAAGAATATAAAATATATTCTGAATATTGTAAATACACACTTATAAATACATCAGTGGTGAGTTCCAACCAGTGTTATCACCGGTTCTCTTCATGCACGTGCTTTGCGCACAATCACTGCATATGTGTTCGCTTTGCTTGCACGCGCGCCAAACTTGCACTCCACGCAAGTGTGTTATGTTTCTGCCAAGCTGAGGATCGGCAATCCACTCTACCACGCCTATCAGCTGGGCTAAAAAAAAAGAAAAGAAATAAAGGTAGGAATAAAGTGGGGGCGGGCTGTACTCCTTCCAGCATTTGCAATAGGCCTTTAGACAAGGTCCTAGCTCCGTTGGCACCTGAAATTAACTTGGAAATCTATTGGAAGCAGCTTAGCCAGAACAGGTGTCTTATGTTCCCAGTTGGAAGGAGATCACAGAGATATGGCTGCCACATTTTGTTGTATTTTCAAAGGCATCTTAATGTAGAACAAAATGCTGTCATCTAAATAGGAGCTACCCAATGTATGGATAATGGTAGCTAGTTTAATTCTCTCCAAGAAGGGACATAATGGATTGATTACTTTCAGCTAAAGAAGGTACTCCTTGCCACCATGCTGACTTTGGACAATCAAGGACATGACAGGGTAATAACATATCCTCAAACTACTTTTTTCTATCATAACTACAGTGTATCAGGATATAATACATACAATGATTGCCAATTTATGAGCAATCAAATTTAATAACAGTCTTCTCTTATCAGAAGCCGGTTTGGAGAAAGAGTAGTTTTCTGTACAAGTCATACACTCCTAGCTAATTACACATCACAAATTAATGTTCTCACAATCCTTTCTGAAAAATTCCTGAACTATGGCAACTCTTCACTTTTTTTTTTTTTTTACAAATTTATAAGTTTGTCTTCCAGCCAGATCAATTTTACATCACTCTGCATATGACTTTCCATGGCTCTTACTTTTAGCAGCCTTCATAGCATCGCTTAAGGCACTGTCTTTAACCCATAACAGGGTACATTTTATGCATTCTGGCTATGACAGCATGAAACTGGTATCCCCTGTTGAGACAGGCTTTACATTTTATAGCAACTAAGAACTGAGTGGGAAGAAATTGGGTTGCTTTCACCTTTTGGGTGAAATCTGCCTTTTGGGATATCTGGAGCATCCTGTGTTCACTAATTGAAAGTCAAAATGTCAAATATGCTTTTCAATAATGGAGGAGTGAGAGTAAGTCTTCACTGGTTGGTAACTGCTACTTTACAGCCTTGCACTGAGATGTCAAGGAAGGATCTTTGTTCTTCAATTACAAAAATCTGTGTTATGCTAAGAATCATCAGGGAAAGGGAATGTTAAGGACGCCTTTAATCCCTGGTGGCTCCTCCATTATTGTGCATCAGCAAATATTTGCAAAAGGATTTTCTGGATGAATTTCAAGCCTTTATTCAAAGAGTGTGGAAAATTAAATTACGAGAGAATAAAGATAGTTTTAGTTGAATGTAAACTTCAAAACTTTTATTACTAGCTTGTCATACTGCTGCTGGTATGGGGTGGGTGAGTGATATCAAGTACTTTTACCATATATGGAAAACAGGAAAAATAATTTTACGCACAATTGTGATACTTTGGAGTTACTTAGCAATGATGGCCAGAGTGTAAAGTAATAATTTCCACAGATTGAGGTTAAGAAACAGAGGCAATTGAAGCAGAATCTGATTGACTGACAAGATTACAATAAAGTTTAGCAGATTTTTCTGCTGCTTATTATTCACTCCATGATTATTGGGTGATAAAGTTGCAATAATTACTAGCATTATTTTTTTTCTAGGCACTTGTGTTTCAGAAAAAGTTGGCAATCTAAGGAATTAATTTACTTTATTCTGATTTGATCAAGTAATTCAGAATGGTTTCTGCAATCTATGTTATGCCTGTACAGAAAAGATGAATGCATCTAGTTCTAGGGAATGCACCAGTGGTGTGTTGCTCCCAGTTCTGTCTGATTCTTTAGAACTGGTAGTAAAAGTGGTGGGAGGCTCCACCCACCTGTCCATAATTGATATGCACATGCGCAAAAGCTATGCATCCGCAGAAGTGCGAGCGACCGAAGCGCATACGTGTGCTCGCTCCCATTGTGAACCAGTAGTAAAGGTAAGTAGAACCCACTCCTGGAATGCATCTACTTCTAGCTCTGAGGTCCCCAGTGAAGTGAGAGGAGAAATTATATTACCAACTCCTTTGGTACACTGGAAGTGGAGAGGGAGGATGCAAGGCTATAAGGGATATCTCCAACCTGAATCATGATTCACCGCATGAAAGTGTCTAGGTATCTCAAAGGGCAACAAAGCCCTTTCCCAATTCAAGGGAATTGGAATATGTTCAGAAAGGCTTAGCTGTGCTTAATGTGAATGGTCTTGGGAAGAGAATTCTCACTGGTCAGAATCTATGATTCTAACTAGATTCAGTTAGAGCAAAAGTCCCCCTGTCTCTTGTATGGACCTTTGCTTTTCAAGGGAAGTTCACGGTAACAAGACCAATCACAATATTGAGGTACTTTAAGTCTATATAGAAGGAGTAATGCTGTAGATTCACATCCTTCCTAGTGCTTCAGGAAAGGTTAGACTGGTATAGAAAGTAGTGGGTTTTTCATGTCATCCATACACTTCTGTTTAAATATGTCTAGGAAATAATTACAAGAAGCTCTGTTCCATTTAATTTGCTCATTCTATCATAGCGGCTTAAAGAAAGAATAGTGTGTAGCAGGTTTAGCCACCAAAGCTGCAGAGGCTGTGATTCCTTTTTGCCCAGAATCATAACAACAGTCCCATCATCACCTCTGAAAAGATCATGTATGCAACTTTGCGTGGTATTAAAAAGGAGTCAAAATATGTCAGACCAGGCTTTTATTTCCTGTAGATATGCCAGAGACTTTTGCCATCTGTCGAAGCAAGAGGCTGGTCAAAGGCCATGAAGAAAAAGACAACCACACCAGAGGCACTAATGGAATTTGAGACACCTGGAAAACTCTGAGTGATGAAGAGAACAGCAAGAAAGATAGTTACCCTGGATCAGAGGATGAGATTAGTGAGCCAAGGAAAAATGGTACATAAGTCCAGAAGAAGGTGACTTAGAAACTGACTGGTGATAAGAGGCAGACCTTGAAAAGCAGTAAGTGGATGATGGGTTGCAGAATGTGATGCATTCTGTGATGCAGAATTAGTGATGTAGAAGCAGCAATCTGGTTTCAGGGCAGGAGAGAAGCAATGGGTTGTGGCCCCAAGGCTGGTTTTAAGGAAAGTCTAGAATCAGGCTAGAAACTGGGAGATCATATTGCCACCCCACATACAAAGATAACTGGCTGACTTTGGCCTGTTTGTCTCTCTGCCCCCCCCCCCCCCCCCCCCCAGGAAGGAGGCAATAACAAAAACCTCATTAAAAATCCTGTGGGAACTTATCGAGGCAAAGTCAAGAACTGACTCAATGGAACACACACACATTCTTTCTTTAGCAACCCGACTTTGATATATGATGTAATGGCTGACAATATGAGTGTTAACTACACTTCAGATGTTACCACGATTGTCAATGTGACTTGAAGGCAACTAAATGAAACAAAAACTACCCTAAGATGCAAATGTTTGATTGAATGGTGTTTCTTCTTACAAACCTTACTAATACAGTGGTTTCTAATATATCTTCCCTAACAAACTTTTCTACAACCATTTTTTCTCCCAAATCTAACATTTTATTCAATAGATAATGTTTTAAAGGTTGCTTTTAGACTGCTGAGTGTTCATACAGTTCATTTTCTGATGTTTTCTTAGTGTGTTACTGTCCTCTTTTAATGCCACATTCATCTGTACAGAACGAGCAGTGTTATTTCTAAATCTCCACTACTGTCATTTCTGCTAATGGTATTTGAAATGGCATAACTTTTCTGGCATATCAGAATTGTTAACAGCTGCCTATCCCGCAGCCTGCATTTATTCACTTCTCCTCACCTTTCAATATGTCACCCACCATATATAGCTTATTCAGTTCAATGTCAGCGTTATTATTATGTCTTGTGTGTTCCAAAAATTTCTTCTATAAAATCATACAAGTTCCAGGGCTTTGATCATCCTTTACTTTTCTTCTTTTCAAATGTCCATTTCAAGCATTCTGCCTCATGTATTGATGATGCTGTGGAGCAGGGGTGTCCAACCTTGGCAACTTTAAGCCTGGAGGACTTCAAGCAAAACTGGCTAGGGAATTCCAGGAGTTGAAGTCCTCCAGGCTTAAAGTTCCAAGGTTGGAGACCCCTGCTGTGGAGGATGAGAGAGAGGACTTTTTTTCTCTCATCCAAAAAACTGGGCTATCCCTCTGGACTCTATACATTGTACCACAAATGTGTACAGTATTGTCTTCAGAAGATGGGGATTGTAAAGAAAGAGGTAGGGCTAGCAAGATATTCAGGTTTAGTGTTTGGGAAAAGTCATACAATCTCAGGTCTAATTCCAGAAATGACCCTTTTTAATCAGAGGGAACAAAGAAGAATAATTATTAAACCAGCAAAGGTAGGCAGCGAGAGTTCAATATATCAGTGATTTCGGTCAAAGTATCATGGTCCAATCTCAAAGGTAACCTGGTCACAGAGAATTTTATATTGGACATTATACCTACCTTGTGCTTACAGTAATTAGTACAAGGTCATCATGGTCAGTCATATTTCCCAAAGGCATGGAATTCAAAAATATATTGAGCCTAACATAGTTAGTCTCTTCTTTGGGTTTATCATGAAAAGATTAAGGGTGGAGCTATGGTATATGCCCCATTGTCCCTTCCATGCTTAAAAGTTCATTACTTTGGAATAAAACTAAGGATGATGCAGAATTATATTAGGAATTCTGGAACTGTTTTTCCCCCATCTCCTTGGTGATCATATCGCTTTTATCAGGCAAGAGATAAGCAGAACAATTAATTTCTAAACTGAAATCAGAAAACATAGATAAAAACAGGATGGAGAAGAGTAGCCTCTTCCCCTCCCTTCAATTTTCAGAATTGAAATCAAAATTTTCAGAAGTCAGATTCAGACTTACCTGGGGTTAATTTTTATGTGTTGAACATAATGTGTAGCTAGTCTCTAACATAGGTAAATAAGCCATAAGCATTATGCCAATATTGTTTTTTATCAGAGTTTATGAACAAGCTGCTAGGCATTTTTCAAGATAAGGAACATTATCACAAATTGTTTGGCTGATTCCTGTTTTTAAAATTCTTTTGCCTCTTCTGCAAAGGAATTCTCAGTGGTATACGTTTCTGATACTACTAGTTGTAAATGCTTTATTCCTTGCCTCTTGTGCTATTATCCAACAGCTATTTGGAATACCACAAAAGGAATAATATTTTTTTAAAGAAACCAACCAAACAGCTTGACTCCTCAATTAAGGCATGGGGCTCCACCAGGAACTCCAATTGGATTTCAAGCCAAACAAATTTATTTCCTTTCCCACTCCATGTAATAGTCATCAAAACCCTGGTTTTTGTATTGATTGTCTCTTTCCTAATGAAAATTACTACAGCCTACTTAGGACTGTCTCTCTTAGTTTTAATGCAATATATTTCTTCTCCTTGAGAGATAGTTGTTGATTGATTCCCTCTCCCAAGCTTTGGAGGACGCATGGAGTAAGTAAGCCTCCACTGTTTATTCACAGAGTTAAACATAATGCCTTCCAGGGATACTGATAACATTACTTGCTTATTCCACTCTCAACAACCAAATGTACAATGATCCAGTGTAATGGACTCAAGTGATGTCTGTGCATATGTGAATCAGGTTTTAGTGACCAGTAATGAAATAATTTATATCATTAGAATTTCTATAATTTGTCATTTCTATAGTTAACAGTCTAATTAATTTTACAATATTATATATTGTTATATTAGAACCACTGTAGTTGACATCTTAGAAGGCAACATATGAAATTTATCTGCATTGCTTGCACTTGGGACTAACCGTTCACACATGTCCTGTAAGCTGCTAACATTACCATCCTCAAGTGATCAAGATACATATATATTATGGGGTGGTAGTGGGGGGAATAATTCTTCCCAAAGCAGGCAGCAGCTCAGATATATCTACTTGAAATTAGCAGCATCTCTCTCCTACTTTGCTATCTGAGTATTATAGGCAGCAGCAGGGTGGCTTCCGTTGATATCCTTTTCAACTCAGCTCTCCTTCAGTTCAGCAAATGCTAACCAGAGATGAAAATGTATTTTTAGATTCTTCTTCTTCTTCAGTGGTTATTTTTCAAATGATCTGTTATAATTTCATGCTTAAATAACACTAAATAAGGTCCTATGTTTGCACAGTGTAATTGGAAGAGACATGAAAATCAGGCAAATCAGCATCATTTGCACTGATATTGATACTCTCTACCAGAAAAATAGCTGGAGGGTTAACCCTTTCACAACACTTCCAAAGAGAATATTTATAACATGTTATTGTTACAACTGGTATGCCACAATTCATTGTGGAGGTTTCCCCAATATGATTTATGATACAGTAGCACATTTAGGATGCCAGAGCTACTTAAGGAAAAACCAAACAATCTTCCTCTATCAAGTCTTTAAAGATGGAAGGCCATTGCCAATTTAAAAAAAAAAAAACAATCGCAATGCAAACCACCTACTTGTTTAGAGCATGTGTCAAAATGGCCAAAGTGATTTCAAACTCATTCTAATGTGGAAAAGGATGGAAAGACCCTTATTCTGTATCCTGCTTACACATGAGATTGGATTCCTGAGTTTAATTACAATCAACGGGGGAGAGATACTTTTCTACATCAGTGACAGAGCTGGAAAAGATAATTCCTTATGCTGGAGAAGAACTTGAGGAATGAGAAAATATTGGACCTCTTCCACCCAAAGTTTCCCTTCTCCATCTCTCCTGATCTTTCTCCAACCCTTCCTTCTGTTGTTGGAGTACCAATAATTGTGAGTGCCAGGGGGAATAAATCATTGTTGGATTTTCTTTTCTCAGCAGAAATGTATCTTCAGACTTGGAAGATGAAATTTGAAACATCTCAGGATTCTTAGGAGATACTTTCAGGGACTATAGGAGTTCAATTTTTATTTCAAATATTTATCATTTATACCATGCCATCCAGATACATGACAACGTACTTGGAAACACAAGCAAAATAATACAATTAAAAATACATTCCCTGCCCTGAGAGCCTTACCAGTTCAATGTTTACAAAGAAGTCAATAAAAAAAAGGTGAAGGAAGTATCTCCACCAGAATGAGGAACTGTGCATGTGAAGGAGTTGCCAAGCCTGACATTCTTTACTTATTTATTCATTTCAGTATTTTATACTCCTCAAGGTAGCTCACAATCAATACTGTAAGCCCAATTTAAAATGAATAAATATTATTTAATACTTTTAAACTAAAACAACATAATAAAGTACACACCAAATCAGCTCAAGAATCCAAGTAAATTACATTACACTATTGAACATGGGTTAACCCTGAAAATAACAAGAATAAAAAACAACAACAACCCTTGAGCATCTTTAATCAAGAGAAGGCTGAAATACAATACTTTGTTGGAAGATAGCATGAAGGAAATAAATGTATGTTATGGTAAATGTAATTTAGCACAGAAAGGACCTTTTCTTGTTCACTTGGAATTAGACTTACCTACAAGCCTGCACCTAGAGGGTGTATGGTCACTCATAATGCTTGGGTAGATGTATTATATATTTTATATGTATTCAAGAGTTGCTTCAAATAACACAATCCCAACTGATTAAGGCTGTTATAACAATATTTTAAATTGATCCAAGACATTAACCAATCACTCTTGTAAGTAATATGGAATAGATTATCATACCTCTGATCATTTGGATTTTGGAAGGTTTCTGAAGCATTATAAAAGCAATCTGATATAGAGTAAGTTGTGGAAATGTAATTTTTATCTGGAAGATTTTTACTTGGATCATTACTGTTCAAACTTTGAAAAAGTAGAACAATTGTATTTCAGTTTGAAATTGGGAAAATTGGGATTTGGTGGCATCACACTGATATAGTAAGCAAAGGACTTTGTCTTCCATTTCTATTCCTGGCCATTTTGCTTTTCCTACAATGCCCTCAAAGAAGAAGCTGCAAGCCTGTTTTTTAGGAAGAGGGTGGCTGCATCTGGACCTAGCAATACGGAGCTGGGACTTAAAATGTATTTTTTTTTTTTTAAAAAAAGGCAAATCTCACTAACCAGAGAAGGAGTGATGGTTGGTTTCAATCCTCTACCAAACCACTTGACCAGTGAGTTTCCAGAGTTTTAAAAAATGTTTTATGCTTTTCCAGAGAGAGAATAATAACCAGTGGTGAATGTGACAAAATAATTAAATGGCGTTAGCAAATTGTTACACGAGGGAATGGCAAAGTATGAAAATTGGGAAAACAACCAACTCACATAATATTATTACAAAAGAAATGTGAACTTAGCAATACTTGGACTCCTCAGGCCTTAATTTTCCTATTTCCTAGGCAATAGGGTAAAGTTTTGAAAAATTCACTCAGTTAAGGAACTGAGAAATCTGTTGTCCAGGGCCAGGAAAGTATATTATTTCAGAAAGGAGAGTGATTGTCCAGAATAAACTACTCCCTCTGCATTTATTTAAGCGATTATTTATTGTTTGACCATTGCTATGCAAGTTAATGAGAGGAAATCACGTCTAATGAAAATGGCGAGGCTCGGTTGGCAGCCTCCATTACAAGGCAATCACCTGCACCTGATGCACTGACCTCAGAGCTGGCGAGAGTCGGGAGGGAATCTGGGCTTGGCAGTGACGGTGGTGGCTGCTAATCATCTTTCTGCAGCTGTCACTCCCTGACACAGGAAGAACCTTAAGCGGCTGTTGCCTGGCTACTGTTAGGAGCTTCCAGCTGTCAAAATATCTGATGCTGTATGTACAGAAGCCTTTGAGTAGCTGTCTGTGTGGGAGAATGTGAGGGATACAGTGGGCAGGGGGAGGATGCAAAGACAGCAGAGTTCTGTCATACCTGGGAGTGAGGTTAAAAATCTTTGCTTTTCTTTATTTTGGAGATGGAATAAAAAAAATAACAACACTTGATGCTAGTTTAGGATTTATTGTATAGACATGCCTCCAAATGATGGGGAATTATATCTTTGGCAGTCCTAGTTTGCTGTGGTGTGGAGGCCACTCCAAAAAAGAATTAGGGACTTTATGGTCCCTTAGAGACCTAGGTTGCTCTCAAACACACTTTTTCAAACACAGGAGAATTGGATTTGTGTTCCATTTCCCTATAGGTTGGCTTAGTAATCCTTTTATTTCTTATACAGTTGTGGTGGATCTCACAGTCGGTTCTTTTCAAATAAACATTTTATTTTTCTCAGTTCTTCTGGAGTTGTATAGAGAGGCCTAAATCCACCTAGGAAAATTTTCCTATGGATATGTCAGGAAGAAGCCAATGCAAACTACATATTGAAGTATTTTCTTTGAGCTGAGTTTGACCTCAGGGACTGTATTCCGTATGAAGTATATTTTGGTGGTGGTGGTGGGCAATATGGATCTGACTTTTCACTCTGTCTTCTGGAAACTTTTTTTAACTTCCCTGTCTAGAATTCTTGGGAGGTCTCTCATTTAAAGATTATAATTTAGTTTAACTTCTGAACTGCTAAGCAATTGCCATCTACTGAACATTCAGAAACTAGGCACACTTATTACAATATCCAAGTACTATTTGTCTATAAAAATCAATCCCTATATCTATAAAATAATAAATGTGTGTACCACATCTATTATTTTTATAAATATCTCAAAGTTGCAAACATAGCTAATATCCCTATTTTCCTCATAACAAATCTGTGAGGTGAGTTGGGTTGAGAGTGAGTGGCCCAAAGTCATCCACTTGGCTTTCATGCCTAAAGCAGGACTAGAACTCAGTCTCCTGGTTTCTAACCAGATACCTTAACTACTAAACCAAGCAGCCTCTTAGATTATCATACTGTTATTATAAATTAACCATTTATAAACCATTAACCATTTAAGCAAGCTTGCTTTGACTCAGTCCTAAGGTCAATGAAGTACATTTTACAAGTGTCTGAGGACCTAACCATAATCCATGTGTTGTTTATGTGAAAACACCGTTTTAGAGTTGGAAACTGATCCAAGGATTAAGGGGTGAAACTGAGCAATTTTTTGCCCTTGGTAACACTAAATAGTCTTCTCCATAGCCAGATTTTTGCTTGCTGGGATAGAATTAGGATTTTAAGAGTTACTCCAGGAACAGAAAAAGGAATGCTTATGTTAGGCAAACAGACACACTAAGAATGTCTTCAGCCCTGGGTGGAGTTTCCCAATCTCATAGTGCAAATTTGAAATCTCTTCCACACATGCTTTCTCCTTCTTTTCATAGCTTCTATTTCCTTGCCTCTGTGTCTTGTCAGCCAACTTTGTCTTCCCATTTATTCTCACCTGTTTCAGTTTTTCCTCCATCCAGACCCTTTCCCGATACCTCATGCATAAACCCAGCCCAGCTGTGTGTTTGTACCAACATTTGCATTTCTGCTGACTGCAAAGATTGGTTTAATTTCATGGGTGTCATTTTCTTCCAGAAATCTCTCTCTGAGCAACAGGCCGATGAATCCCTGATAAAACATATTTTCCTACGGTAATGATTTTATGGCCCCATAAGTCATGAATTTATTATGATCTCAGCCCCTGCTGCTGATTGCTGTAAAATGCAAAGTAATTAACAGCAAGCGACAGCTACTATTCCCACCTGATAGTGTGTTCTTTTCTACACTGATCACTTTGATTAAAATAATGACTAAAATGTGAAGCTGGGCTGTAAAATATTAGCATGATTAACACCACATCCTAAAAAAGAAACAAAGGTAATGGGCCAAGATTTGAGAAACTTAAATATATACTATTTATCACTCCTCCTACCATTATTCCACCTCATTTATGCATTCTCTTTGGGTTAAATAATGTATGGGTTTGAGGGGAGGCCAAAGGGCAGACCAGCTAAGCATCTTTCAGGCTGACAGCATCTTAAGTGCTTCATTTAATTTCTCCATGCCTTTGTAGTGTGCAGAGGAAGGAAAATAAGATTATAAAATATTGCAGAGATTCTCATGCAATTTAAGGAAAGTGGGAGGTAGGAGGGGGAAACAGTTCTAAATATAAAGCACAGCTACCTTACTGCTAAATCTGCTTGGCATTTCTTCATCGGCTTCTTGTAATCCTGCCTAGTTAACAACCAGGTCCTAATCTTATATTTGAAATTATCCATCAAATGCATAGATGTATGCACACACAGAGAATCATTATATAACAAATGTAAATATAAATAAACATCTAAATATAGCATAAGAGGGACATGTTTTTGGTTGCAGAAATAGAATTTTAAAAAGTGATTATATATTTGTGCAGAAAATCAGAAACACCGCAGTATATCTAAGTATACCTTTCAAATATATTCCCTTATCTTCTATTCTGCTGCATAGCTTGTAATTTAAAATTTTGAGTAAAAACTAGCAATATTGGCAGATTAATCCCTTTCCAGTAAAAAAACACTGGGTTTATTCCAAAATGTTTCTTTTCAAGCCTATTTGGTGCATGTTGCTATTGCTTTGGCATTAAATCTACTCTCAACTTCCACAACTATATTTTGTTCTATCAAAATTTACCCTATTGTCAGATCTGCCACCTTCAGCTTAGCACTTTGCTGGCATCCTGTCATAAATTGTTAGGAGGTTGGAGAAAGGGAAGCAAGCAATTGGCATGTAGAGGATAGAACAAGGATGTGTGTGCATGACAGGCTTGATGAAAAGCAGAGGGGTGAGAACTGGTCTGCTCCAGTCTTCAAGAAAAAGGAATGCAAGCTACACCAAATGGCACAAAAAATGTTGAGTGTCAGGGTTCTGATTGATGCCCTAATTAAATCATGAGCCTCTAGCCAAGCTTCAAAATAAATCTAGTTATTTATTAGGAGCTCCAAGTGAAGCCAACTTTGACCCCACGTAATTTACGACCCAGGCATGACCCTATTTCCCCCCTCCCCCCAGGGTGTGTCATCAGTCACATTCACCAACGGAGCAATTTTGCGGGTTGTAGAGATCATTCCCCCCCGGCCGCTGTGAGTAACCCTGGAAGACAGTCTTGAGAGAGATATGTCTGGAATGTGTTTTCATTTTTGGCTGTTGTGCTGCTTCGCCAATTTTCCCATCCCCCTTGCCTATGGCAACTCAAGAGCAGGCCAGCAATGCTTTGCGAGTTGACATTGAGTTGTTCCCAAGGCACCCATGCAGCACGCCATTAGACAACAATGCACCGGTCAAGGGGGGGAGGGCCAGGGAGAAGCGAAACTTTGTAACACTCTGCACTGGAATTTTAGTTCTAGCCTTGCTTTTGCTGCAACCAGTAATCCTTAGTAAAAGAACCTATCACTTCAATCAAATGAAATCGAAGATATTTCTTTCCTAGGGATTTAGATGGGGCAGGCACAACATCTATACATAATCTGACACAGCTGCAAATCTTAGTGAATAAACATATAAAAATGATTGAAATTATGAAATAACAACATAATGAACTAACTGAAATGTTACAATATGATGCAATCAAAGTATTGGTTTATACTGCAGTGTTAACAATATAATATTACTCGCAGACTATACATACATGCATACCCATCTTAATACCCCTTTTTTGGGATAAATAACACTATGCAAAGTGCAGAAAATAAAAAAATATAACAAGCCAATGAAATTAAAGGTAGGAATTAGGAAAATATAAGTAAATGTAGTTTACACTAACATCGCTTACTACACCTCCCCACCCTTTTCTGTCACTGCAAATTATCCTTGCATTCACCATGTTCATACACTGCTTCATGCATTCCTTTTTTATCTGCATGCTTTTCTTTTCTCTTTTGAGAACTCATCAGCTCTATTCAACCACAACTTTCTCTACTTTCCTCCCCTTCAATCAATTTCTTTCATATATTTGTCCTGTGATTTGATCTTCTATTATTCTTTCTAAATAACTTAACCATCTCGGCATACTTCTTTTGTATTGCTTGCTGACTTTGGTATTCAAGTCACATTCATTCAATGTCCTATTCATTCATTTTAGACCCTAATGTCCCTTGTTTTACCAGCCTTGTTAAGTACACCAATCTTACTGTGTTTAAATTATTTTTCTATTTCTTCTGTTGTATGCAACTCTCACCACTATACAACAAAGCAGGCAAAAGCAGAGCCATTTAGTCATTCTTTGTAACAGATCATATACTACTTGCTAAGTGTGTATTCTGCATTTTCCATTTTAAAATAGCTCCATCTCTTCTCTCATTTTAGTAAATGTTCTGCTGAATTTGAAACTCATCTACCTATTCTATTTTTTCATCACTGATGATAGCCAACAACACAGAATGGTTTGCATACAAAAGTATATACACTAATTCACATTCCATATCTCTGATGTCACCACAAGCATTCCATAATGATTTGTCCATAAATACATTGAATTATTGAGACATCACATATACTTGTATATATGCTCAAGTGTTGAACCATTGACTAAGGAGTCTTCCATTAGCATCACTTCAGTGACATATTGCTCTTCCTGCATTTGTCAACTCCTGTCAATACTTACTCATATTCCATAATCTAAACCTATTAAAGTTATCATATTCTATTTCAATATTTGTAAAATGATTTTTTTCACATTGTTACATTTCTTTATGACCTGTTCATGAGCAAAATCTGATCTACGTCTCCCCCTGCCAGAAAAAGCATGTCCGCATTTCTCAGATTTTGTCATCTCTAATGAATTAACCTCTCATGAACTAACCTTTTTGTTTTTGATCAGAATTTGCCAAATATCTTTTGTTGACGCAGTTAACAAACTATGTTAATAGCATGTATTCTGCTATTTCTTCCTTTACGTAGGCAAACTGTAATGGTCTTTTTCCAGTTGACAGCCACAGATGCAGCCTTTGCACACATGTGGGAGAAGTACAAGCCATTCCATAAGGAAATATTTATTCAGTTACACTATCCTCCTCTGCAGCCTTATGATTTTGGTTAGCATTTATAGAATTTATGATTTCCTGTTCATTGCATCTTTCTTGGATACTAGTGCTTATATCGCTTGCAAAAAGTGAAAGCTCAGTGCAGAAAACCACTTCATAATGTTTTTTTTTTATTTAGCAAGCAAATAGCATTTAATTCCATTTCTCTGCAAAGTTTTGCAAGTAGAATGTACAACTAAAGTACATTTCCATGCAACCTTCTCTTTATGCTCATTTGAAGAAAAGCACAGTTGCTTGAGATTTTAAACAGCAGCAGAGATGAACTTCTTCTTTTATGCTCAAGGTTCCCCTAACAGCCTATATGTTTACAAAGCATACTTTTAGCTTAGTGTATATAACCCCTTCTATGTTTATACATATTGCCATTAATTAGAATTAAGAAAGGGTTTGAAAGTATAGTTTTCCTCATGCTGGTAAAGAAAATTGTCATCTTTAATCCCTGAAGTATCATATTTGAAAGGTGGACCATGTTCTGTGATGCCCCTTTCTTTGAAGTCTTCAGCATTCTTCTGCAGACTAGCAATTCTCTGCTAAATGGTTTTTGGGCCACTGCCAAAATCCCTTATCCCTTAGCATCCCCTCTATTACAGATTTACCAGCCATGATTGCCCATTAACTAATAGCCACTTTCAACCACCTATTCTATCTAGATCCATCTTAATGGATGACACCTCCATTCTAGTTCTTTCCATGCCTTGCCAGCAGTCCTCTGATTATTTAGGACTCTACTTCTTTCTTGCATGGGAACATTTTCCCAGAGGAAATTAAACTACCTTCTAATTTCAACTTCTCTTAGTTACTTAGCACAAAGTGTCTACATGGATATATGAACAACTCACAAGAAACCACCCATTATCAGAGGCACTTTAAAACACAATTGATGTCAATCTATTCCAAACAGTTTCCATATCTTCTTCCTTTTGGTCTGCTTTATGTTTCTTTTTCTGAGAGATGGGTTATATTTTAATAGCTTATATAAGACTTTTATTTTCTGTTTCTGCAGAAAATTATTCTACTTTAATTTGTTTCCCTCTTGCTTTTTTCCATGTCCATTTTCCTATGACTTATTTTTGTAGACACTACCAAAAAATAGCCTGTCTTACTACTCTTTCATTTAAACCCCCTCCCAATAATATTGGTATTTAAATTATTTTTAAAGGACTAATTGCCATTGAAGGATCTGTGGAAGGGGATCATCATCACATTCAGGAAGTGTTAACCTTTTTCTCTGAATTGTAATTCTTCTGAAAATCTTCCTGGCATGGCAATTAAATTTTTAAAAATAAACTTAATTGCTGCATGGAGAGAAAGAGCCAAGAGAGATCTCATGCCCCACAGACCTTTAGTGCTTTATTTGTGAGCTGTGAATCCATAGGCAGAATTATTTTACAGACTCTTTCAAAGTTCACTGCTAAATACAAATGACTATAAGTATTATTACAGATGCAAAAAGAACAGGATATTGTTCTGAAATATGAATTGGGATGTAATCTTTTGTGGTTTGAGGCTGCAATCTTGTTTGTGTTTGGTTGTTTTAAAGGAGAAATTGGCTGATGTCGGGGAGGTTAGGAAGGGTTAATATAAAATAATTGCATGTTAAAAATTAAGTTTTTTGCTACTTATAGGGTTCTCAGGACCACAAAAATGGATCTGATAAGTGGTTATTCTCCCCTCATTAAGTGGAGAAATATAGAGAAGTCTTTAACTCTTTCAGTTTTCTTTCATTTCTCCATTGCCTAGGAACATCTGTGACAACAAACTCTGTAGGATAGGATAGGATTAACTCCTCTTTGATATGTATTTTAGAGGTAGATGTGCTGCTAACACTTAAGTGATTTACACCAATTAGTAAAGCCTAACACTTGAGCAGGCAAAATAAATATTTTTTTCTCCTCCATGCATTTATTAAAGAATCCAGCAGAGAAGAATTAAAATAGTCAGTGGCAGTAAAAAGCAAAATTGAATTTACTAAAATGTATTAGGCTTCATCATATAAATTCATCAGGAATCTTAATTTTTAAACATTGCCTGAGACACTACAATATGCTCTAGTCTTTCTGAGTTGGATAGGATACTCACAGGAACAGATGATAAATTAATATTTTTAAAATAATTTCTTACTTGGCATTGAATTAGAGGAGGAGCAAGTAAAAGAAACAATGATAGCTTGGGGAAGAAACTTTGGATATTCAATTGATTTGGAAAAATGGCAAAAACTATGGGAAAGGAACTATAAATTAACGATATCCACGGCATATAAGGAGAATCAATATAAAATGTTTTATAGATGGCATATGCCACCTGAGAAACTAGCAAAAATGTTTAAAGAAAAATCAGCCAAATGTTGGAAGTGTCATCAAACAACACGATCATATTATCATATATGGTGGACATGTCCAGAAGCTAAAAACTATTGGAGTAGAATTAAGACTTGGCTGGAGGAAATGATACAGAAACGTATCGAATTTAAACCACAGCTGTTCCTATTGGGTATCCTACCTGAAAAAATTAGCGAGGAAAATGTTTATTTGATAATACATGTAATAACAATTGCAAGGATTGTCTATGCACAAAATTGGAAAGTAGAGAAAATACCTCTGGAAGAAGAGGTAATAAAAAAAAATCTTAGATTGTGCAGAAATGAATAGAGTAACCCTGATGATTAAGGATAAAGAAGACTCAGAATATTTTAAAATATGGAATTATTTTTATTATTGACTGGAGAAGAGATATAAATAACTAATTATATAAGTATGTATAAATATGTGATGAGTAGAATATTATGTTAGTGATGAATTGATATAATGGATTGGATAAGGATCAAGATAGAAGAAATAACAACTACATAGAAGAAGGAAGAACTTTGGAAGACAACACTGAAATGTCGCAGGGGAAAGATAACTGATGTATTAAATGTTTGTTTGTCTAAAAAGTAATATATATATACAGCATAAAAATATGCTGTAGTCTTTAATCCATGCCATCCATTTGAAGAGGGTTAGAGGAGTTCTAGGAAGGCTGGGATGGCTTACAAGGAGGGATTTTCGAAGTAACCAAACACTGCCTTGATTTGATCTGGTGTCCTCTAAATGATTCCAATATATTTATATATATATTTATGGAGTTTATAATGAGATGAAGCATAACATTCTCAAAGTAGTTTAGAGTTTAAGCAATTTTAATTAGTACAATAATAATAATTTAAAATATATAAATACATTTTAAATTTCTGGGCATTTTTATCTTGAAGGACCTCTCATGGACTATGAATGTTAACATGCTTGTGAAGAAGGCATAGAAGAGGGGCTTCCGGTTTGCTTTCCGTCGCTGCCAGACGGTCCCTTGGGACCGCCAGCCCCATCGCCTGTAAAGAGCCACCTTTACAATGGAAAGGTGGCTCAAAAAACTCCATTTCCATAAGGAAATGTGAGATAGAGCAGGTGAGAGCAGGTAGAGCTCTCTGCAAAGTCCCCAGAGTTTCTTTTTACTCTTGGGGACGAAGCAGATGAGGCTCCCTATTTCCCTCGCCGCCGCTCCGGGCTTTGGGAGACCTCTGCCATTTTGCAGAGCCAGGCGACGAGAACAAGCCTTTTGAAGAAAATTAACAGATTCTTCAATTAAAGAGGATGAGATCTGGACCTGCGACCCTAAATCGCAAGTATTTTCATTTACTTTATAAAAGATATTGAAGAAAGGAAAAAAGAATTTTAAAATGGTGACTGCTGAGGCTTGAGAAGGGAAAGCTGAAAGGGAAAGTCCTTCCGTTTCTTAATAAGCCACAAAGTAGCGGAATGAATACTGCTAGCTACAATTGAAGAAAAAGTTCTATTTTTATGTTTTCTTTTTCCTGGAGATCTGATATTGATCTTGTTTGGAAAGAAACTTTCTTTTCTTTTCTTAAAAAAGAGTTTGTCTGTGTGGAAGTATGGCGTTTAAACTAACAAAGCCAGACAAACAAGCAGTGGGGGGGGGGGATTCCCCCATTTACAAACTACATGAACAAGTTTTAAACTTACAGACTCAGAAAACTGATTTTAATTTAATTGAATTTCTTTTGGAGGAGATTGTAAGAAGGGATGAGATTGTGAACCAGAATCTTGAAAAATTCAAGCAGGAAATTAAAGAACTGGTACAATTAAAGTATGATAATTTGCAACGAAAGATTGTAAAAGTGACTAACGGTTTTTCAGAAATTGCTATGAAGTTGGATACAAATATTAATTTATTAGAGTCTAAAATGGAGGAAATTGATGACAAGATTTATAATTTGGACAATAGAATACAAAGAATTGAAAATGATTTGATAAATATTCAAGACAATAGCTTAGAAGAAAAATCTAAAATGGAAGCTGATCATAAGACTGGCAATGTAGAAAATATAAAACAACAGATTGAAAAAGAAGTTTTAATGATGCAACACAGCTTCACAGAATTTGCGATTAGATTGAGAGGATTACAGGAAAATAACAGAGGTGATTTAAGGAAAATATCTGCTGAAATTCTGGCTGGGATTTTGAAGGTTCATCCTGAGGAAGTATTTTGCAGGATTGACAGAGTTTACAGAGCAAATTCTTGGATTGCAAAGCAAAGACAACTGCCTAGAGATGTGGTCATTTACTTTACAGGTAAAGAAATAAGAAATAATATTGTGCAAAAATCTTTTAATTCTACTTTACAACTGTATGGAAGAAAGATTTGGATATATAAAGAGTTACCGCCCAAGATGTTATTGGATAGAAAGAAATTTGGATTTCTGGTGATTGAGCTTAAAAAACAAAATATTTTATTTAGGTGGGATGTTCCAGTTGGTATAATATTGAGATATCAAGGAGAAAGATACCAATTAAATACTGTTGAAAAAGCGGAAGAATTTTATCATAAGACTTTGAAAATGAGCTCAACATTCTCATGCACAACACAAGATAAGCAGAAGGAGTTGGAAATAATGGAAAAACATCGAGCTACAGAGGTCTTTGTAGATGAATTGCCTTTGGATTCTTTAGATGTCTCAGTTGGATTACCTATAAATAAGAGAGAAGCTGCATTGGATTCTAATGTGATGACCCATCAAGTCACAGACAAGCTTGGAAATCAATTAGTTGATACACAACTTATAGAAAAGAAATATGAATGGCGATCTAAGCCACAAAAGCAAAACCAACAAGATCAAGTTATAGATCAGAACGAAAACCGAACAGTTGATATACAACTCGTAGAAAGGAAATTAGGATGGAGATCAAACTCACAAAAAGTCAAGAAAAAAAGAAATAGGTCTCACAAAAACAAAAATTTTTAAACTAGGCAACAGTGAAGCCAGTTATTTAAAAGATGATTGAATACCTGAAAAGACAGTTGAGGCAAAGTATTGGTTAATATTATCCTGAGGAGAGTGAGAGACTTCTGCAATGCTGTAATTTTGGGATGTGAAAAGGGCCGCAAATTGTTGGATTGGAATTATCTATTTTGGATTCTTTGATAAATGTATTACGTTTATGTTGAGTTATATGGCAAGAGAGCTACGTTGGGGCATGCAGAAGATCTGGTTGTTACCCCATTATGATGGTTGGAATTAATAATCTTGAAGAAAGCCACTACTACAGATACTATATGGAATACAATTATAATGTCACTCGGGTGGTTGTTTTCTTTTTTTTATATATATACATGAAGATACTTATTACTGATGGGGGCAGATGTTAACTGAGGATTCCGAACATTCTGTTGGAATTAGGATGTTATGTTACCTTAATATGGGTGATGGAGTTAACAATCCAGTGGAAAGACATCTAAGAAGATATTATATGGATTACAAGTTTAAAGCCATTGATTTTATCTATATAAGGGAATATTTTTTTAGTAGGGTGGGCAGAAGAATAAAGATATTAAGAATTGTTATGTATGGAAATTTTGTAGGGAAGTGGGTGGAGACAGGCTAGTTTACTGATCGTTTAGTTTAAGAAAAGGGATGTTTAAGAGATATACTTATGGGAGTGGAGGAAATGGACAGACTATGAGTTGAATAAATGTTAAATTAGGATTTATTATACAGTTTTAAAGTGGAAGGTTGTTTTGAAATGTTATATTAATATATATACAAGGTTTGATTTAAGAGATATATGTATGGGGAGGAGAAAAAGATTATTGTTAAATTGGGAATTATAATAATATTACTATGTTAAACCAGAAATTATCACATAATGTTTTGGTAGAATGTTATTTTGAGATGTATAGTAAAAGGGGGATATAATAATATTATTAGAAAGAAAGGGTCAGTATTTGGGAGATGGAGTAAGGGGATGGTAAAGTATTATATAATCTGTTATGAATTTGGATTTTACTTTGAAGAAGTCATAGGGGGAGGGGTGGAGAGGGGGGGTTAGGGAGGAGGGGGGAGAAAAAAAGGGGGAAAAATCTGTATTTGAAAAACTTTTTCAATAAAAAAAAAGGCATAGAAAAGGCTGTACTTCCTGAGAATGCTCAGGAAGATAAATCTATCTCAGCATCTACTTCTGTCCTACTATCGCAGCACCATTGACAGTGTCCTGACATACGGCATCCTTACATGGTATGGGAGCAGCTTTGTAGCAGACAAAAATGCTCTACAGAGAACCATTAAAACTGCGCAGAATATCATCGGGCTCCAGCTACTAGCCCTGGATGACATTTTCGAATCTCGCTGTTTGAGGAAGTTGCATAACCTTATCAGAGACTCTTCCCATCCTGCTTACAATCTTTTTGGACTGTTGCCTTCTGGCAGAAGATACAGAACAATTAAAACTCAGACCACACATTTTCTGAATAGTTTTTATCCCAGTGCTATAATTGCACTCAACAATGAACTAAAGGGCCACCATCAGTGAGCTGTTGGACAGCATTACTTGGTCTATTGTGTGGATGTTTGGGTGGTTTAGGGGTGGGGAATTGTGATGGGTGGGAGGCAGGGGTGGGTTCTAAATTTTTTTACTACCTGTTCGGTGGGCATGGCTTATTTTGTGGGTGTGGCTTGGAGGTCATGTGACTAGGTGGGCGTGGCTAGCTGGTCAGAGTCATTTCTGGAAGGTCCTCGCACTTATGACCAGTCCTCGCACTTACGACCCAACTCATTTGTTTGCTTTTAACACTGATCAGCTGTAGGAAGGCCCTTTGAAGCCCCGTGGCAAGAGTTTAAACAGTTTTTTTCCCTCTAGTCATCAGCTGGGACTCAGGAGGCAGCAATAGATTGGGGGTGGGACCAAATAAAAGGTAAGAATAATGTGGCGGGGGAGGGCAGGGGGGGAGAACCGATTCGGTGACGTCGTATCGTCACTGCTACCGGCTCGGCCGAACCGGACCAAACCGGGAGGAACCCACCACTGGTGGGAGGGTGTTTGGGGATTGTTATGTGTGTTGGGCCTGGTCTTTGGGTGTTAAGTGAATTTCATTGTATGGGTATACTGTGTATACACATACAATGACAATAAAATTATTATCATTATTACATAGCAGATAGCTGAAATGTGGAGATTTTAAACCATCTCTCTCAGAAATCCTTTAGGACAGGGGTCTCCAACCTTGGCAACTTTTAAGACTTGTAGACTTCAAATCCCAGAGTTGAAGTCTACAAGACTTAAAGTTGCCAAGGTTGAAACCCCTGCTCTAGGATATTTACTCTTACTCTGACTCCTATTTTTGTGGGGACAAAGGCACAGTTGTTCTGGCTGCTGACATCTTTGTTGCATAATCTGATGTGTCTGAGAGAGATAAACCTCCCATAACAATCTGAGTTATACTTCATCAATTAGAAAGTCAAAATGAAAAAAAAAGTTTTAGTGCCACCACTAGGGCTTGGTATCCAAGATATCCAACGTATTATTCCCTCCTGCTATGGGGAAAAATAGAGTGGCATTCAAATTACTTTTCTTTGTTTCTGTGTTTGCAACCATTAAATTCCTCAGTCATTAGAGAGTAAAATAGAATCTGGATGATTAGGCTCCAATTTTAATGTAGTTTTTGTGTGTTTCATAAAGCTATCTACTCAGACGAAAAGCTTAACTTTATTGGAGAACACAGAATGTAAAGGTTAAACTTGCTATAATTCTTATTGAATTACTTTCCTATTCCTCTATAGATCAGCATATCCTTGAATCAGACTCTCTTTTTGATTCAAGTGTTACCTGGAATTCCTTTTTTCTAGGAAACTTTAGGCTTTAATCAGAGGCTGGAAATTGTTAATAGACTTTTCTGTCACCCTTCCTCCCTCAATCTTGACACAATTTCTTCCTCCCTGCAATCACCCAACGAAACAACTTGGCATGAGTTCACAACTTTTGTGTATGTGTGGAAGCCCATGGCCACCCAAGAGAAAACATACTCAGAATATCTGCGGTCTATCTGGTATGCAGTGGAGTCCTCTTAGCCCAGGGTGACTTCACAATACAGGGTTTTAAGAACTTTCCCAGAATGTAGTTACAGGTAAAAGCTCTGAGTTGGAATGGAATCTGAGTAGATGGAAGCTGTTCAGACTTAGACTTCCTGAGAAAGCATAAATCACAATTTTAGTCCCAAAAAACCCTCTTCTATTGAGACAGCTGTGAATTATGGTCATTCACAGCCCGTAATGATTCACAATCTGTGAAGATTCCGACAGACGTCTGCTCGAGTTGACACAGTCATTCAGGCAGGGATGAAATCTACTTACCTTCCCAACCAGTTTGGAAGTGCACGCACTGCGCGTGCGTGTCACGTGTGCACACGGACCCTCTGCGCATGCACAAACTCTTCTGCGCATACGCAGAGGGTAAAAAACTGGTTACTTCCTGGTTAAAACCAGAAAACCAGAAACCAGACGACTGAGCGGGTGGGCGGAGCCTCGCGTCACCATCGCTACCGGTTCTCTGAACCACCAGCCGCCGTCACTACGGTTCGGCCAAACCGGTCCGAACTGGAAGCATTTCACCCCTGCTTTCAGGGTAATGTTGATAAGCACCCACCTTTATCTCCCTTGAAAACTGCCAGAGACCTAATTGCCAATTAGTTTTGCAAGGCCAAGCGGAGCACAGAGTCAAATGGACTTCTCAGCGCTTGAATTGACTATATGAATTAATTGCTTCCTGCAAAGGCTTATGTCCATTTGCTCCTCTTTTATGTCTTATGGGAGAGGCCAATCAACTCCAAGCCTTACTCCCGAGTCACCCTTTTTTCCTTAATTGTTATTGCATTCTGGCAGCTCTGCGCATGCGCACACTGAGAACAGGCTCACACTGTTCTTCTGCCTCGCTGATGTCAGATTCTGGAGGCTCTGGAGGCAGCACATAACTACCAGATGGCCCTGGCCCCCTCTCTGCCTCTGACACAGAGCCCTCATCCAAGCCTTCCCCAGACTCCAGGACTGGCCCATGTTCCTTCTCAACCTCCGCAGGCTGCCGGTGGACTACAACAGTAGTGGTGGTCTTTATAGGCCTTCCTCCATCTCTAGTCATTATAAGAATGACTAGAATTCTTATGATAAGTACTAAGAGTATGTGTTTTGACACTTTTCCTCTTGTTTTCCTTTCCTTTCTTCTTTTTCTGTACTGATAATCTTCAACTTACAATAATTCATTTAGTGACCATTTGAAGTTACAACAGCCCTGAAAAAGTGACTTTTTTTCACCCTTATGACCATTGCAGCATCCCCATAGTCATGTGAACAAAATACAGATGCTTGGCAACTGGTTCCTATTTATGACCATTGCAGAGTTCCAGGGTCATGGGATCACCTTTTGCAACCTTCTGAGAAGCAAAGTCAACAGGGAAGCCAGATTCATTTAGCAACCACAGTATTAATTTAACAGCAAGAGTTAACAACTGTGGCAAGAAAAGTTATAAAATGGGGGCAAAATTTACTTATCAACTGTTTTGCTTAGCAACAGAAATTTTGGGCTCAGTTGTGGTCATAAAACAAGGACTACCTCTAATGCCTTGAACTGTAATCTTAAGGGCTATTTTTAATCTTCTGTTAATCTATTCATCTGCTTTTATTCATAAAAATCAAGAAGTAAACCAGAAAGGAAAATAAATTAAGTAAAGTTATATTATTTCAGTTTTTGAAGCAAAAGGGATTCGGGGATAGAACAAGGAGAGTTGTTTGGAGTTCTTCCAAAGTTTCTCTTGATTACATAGTTTGCTCTGCCTCTAGGCAAAGTCTTCCTGGTATCTCAATGACAGTGAAGTACACCTCTTCTGAATGTTATCTACATCAGAGCAACATCCCTTATCGTTCTCTGTCCACCATATTTCTATGAATTATTATTGAAAGGATGTTGTTCCAATATTCCTTTAATTTATATATACTGGCTGGGGTTGCAGGTAGTTCTAGTTCAAAAACATCTGATACTCATCCCTGAGGTACAGCAAACTTCTTCCTCTTCCCTTGAAGTTTATTCTGTAATATCTATATTTCATTTTGGATTGACTCATATTGTTGAAATTGGGATTTAGAGCAGCTAGCAGTGGGCAGAGTGAGGCTCTAAAACTAGCCACAAAGCAATAAAGATGAACTGCCAGTGGACTGAAAAATCATCAGTGCCTTGCTTAAGGACAATATAAACGCAACCCATAACCAAGCAGAAGCTGTAGATTTCCTTTGATTATTTACCTTACACTAGTTTTAATGTTTAAAGGTTCTCAATAAAGTATTATTTGTGGTGCAGGAGGATTAGTGAGATAAATGTTTCAACCCATCCCACATATTTGATATATGATTTATTTTTACAAACTTGTATTAAAATGCTTGATTTCTTTAGTACTCTGCAGAAGTACTAAAAGTTACGATTACTTAGAGGAGTAGAAAATAGTGTTTCCCTTCTATTTTTACTACATCATTATTCCATGGAGTATTCTACAATTCAGGTCTCAAAATCTGTGAATTGGGGTTTGGATCCTAAATGAACCTTGGCAGATTCCCTGGTCTCGGGTGATTTATAAACCTGCAACTTATACTACAAAATAAGAAAGAGAACAACCTGGCCCAACCAGATGCTCTCCTGATATGTTGAACTGCAACTCCAATGTGGTCAGCGGGGAGATCATTTGACACAGCACTTCCAAATTGACCAGAAGGTGCAACTCTACCTTCATTTTACAAAACTGACACTACTGAAATAAAAGCCACCAAATATCCAAATTTAGTTATTTCTCTTTGTGAATTACAGTATATTATAGGTAAGTCGAGGTTCGATGTGATAGATTAGTTGCAACTCTGACCATAAAGTCATCTGTTTATTAGCAACAGGCTTCCTCTCCAGAGTGAGGCTTCAGATTTAGGCTAACTTCGGTATGTATTTCTGCTTTATTTGGTGTGAAACTATAGCCAGGAGGTGCAGATGCAACTCACAATCTGTTGTCTAGGAGAAAGTGTTGATCATTCTTTTGGGATGGCTCCCACCACCACCTTTTGCTACTAGATTTCATTTTAAAACATTCTTTCATTTAAACATTAACTGCTTCTACATTCTGATGGTTTGAAGAGAATACAGTTTTTTGAAGAGATGCATGTGCACAGAGACTAGCCTAACAGATTGTACACACAAATTTGCTTGCTTATTATTTCAAATACATCTGAAGTTCAACAGTTTGGGTCCTACTACTTTTGCCTTTTTTAATAATAATAACTTTATTGGCATTATACATATATACACAGTATACCCATACAACAAATTCACTTAACACCCAAAGACCAAGTCCAACACACATAACAATCCCCAAACATACTCCCACCCATCACAATTCCCCACCCCTAAACCACCAAATCATCCACACAACAGACCAAGTAATACTGTCCAACAGCTTATTGATGGTGGCCCTTTAGTTCATTGTTGAGTGCAATTATAGCTCTGGGATAAAAACTATTCAGAAAACGTGTGGTCTGAGTTTTAATTGTTCTGTATCTTCTGCCAGAAGGCAACATTTTTCCATTGCTTTTTCACTTTCTTGGTTTCCCCTTTCATCTGAAACATGACAGTCTGACTTTTTCTTTCCCCCTTCATTCCTATGTATCATTTTCTCTTTGAGTTCTCCTTTCCTAGTCATTGCAAATTCATTTTGCTTAATGCCTCCTTAGATCTTGTTTCCCAGACTGACACTTTGTCAATGCCTCTTTCACTATGACCATCAACTTTCCTTATTAAAGCAGCTGAGCCAATTTCAGTCTGAAGGTCCTGTTGCAGGCGAGTTTCTCTCCTCAATAGCTTAGCCCATGGGTCCTCAAGCTACGGCCCACAGGCCGCATGCGGCCCACTGAAGCAATTAATCTGGCCCACGCAGGACCACGAGGCTGCCTTGCCCACATCGCCTACCCTTTGGCTGAGCATAGGACTTACCTTCGTTAGCCCCGCAGGCTGGAACTGAAAGGTAAGGCCAACAATTTTGGCCTGCGGAGACGTTCTGGAAGCAGGGGAGGTGAAAAATGGGGCACACAGATGCCCCAGGAGGTCAAAAACCAGGCGAAAACAGCCTGTTTTTCACCTCCTCCACCTCCAGAAGATAGAGAAAGAGAGATAGAGAGAGAGGCAGAGGGAGAGAGAGAGAGAGAGACAGAAAGAGCGAGAGATTTCTCAAGCTCCTTGGGGCTGAGAAGAATTGCTGAAAAACTGAGTTTTCTGAAGTGGATCGCTAAACTCCTAAACAACTGAAAAAGTGATCTAGTAAAAAGAAAAGTCAACCAAAAGAGCAACATGCAAACAAAAGCAAATAAAACACCCACAGCAGCAAAACAAATTAAAGTTTAATTTGTGTGCATTGTTTAATGGACTGTTAAATTGGCCATGCCTATCTAGTCACATGACCTAGCCACGCCCCTCCCCAGCTGGTCCACCCCCCCCAAAAGTCTGAGGGACAGTGAATTGGCCCCCTGTTTATAAAGTTTGAGGACCCCTGGCTTAGCCAATTTGCAAATGGTACAATGCACTATTACTCAACTATTCTTTGTGTTCATTCACTCTAATCCTGTACAATGCCAGACATCAGTAGGGGGATATGAATAGAATTTCTGCTTATTTTGCTTCAATACAACAAGGAAGTGAAGAAGTAAGGACAGTCGTACAAGGAAATTAGGGAGTAAATGATTTTGGAAGACCCTCTGTTGAGCCTTCACACATTCAGGAAGAAAACTTGAGATCTTGGCCCAGGGTAGTGGAATCTGGCTTGAATATGATGTTCAGACAGACCAAGTTCACAGTAACAATTATACAGTACTTCATTATATGTGAGGATCAAGCTATTATGATGATAAACGTTAAAGAGTATAGAGTGAAAAACTCAACCTTTTGACCTTCACTCAGTATCTCAGTTCAATTTGATAAGGAACTGTTATCAGCAGTCTATAATGTATGTGTGTGTGTGTTTGCATTTATTTATTTATTTATTAAATGTCTATGCCGCCCATCTCACTGATTATGATGTCCAGCCCACACTTTAGCATACTGATCAAAATATAATGCCACGCTTGTTAAGTATTATTCTGAAATCAGGGTATATTATGTCCACAGTATTCCTATGATCTATTTAGATTGGATCAGATATAATTAATCTGGCAAAATGTTTCCTTGATCAGTCCATTGATAATTGCTGCACTATTTTCAAGATGCTGACAGATTACCGTAATTGCTAGAATTTCCTCAGGTATCAGTGCCAGACCAATTGTCCTGTAGTTTCTTCTACCTTCCTTTCCAGTTTTTTGTCCTTCTCCTTTATCACAGATTCATTGGAACCATTTTCAATTATGAATTTAGAATCACCTACTAAGAATTCCCATTCATTTTGATCTCCTTTTCTCATTATTATCACCTGATGTGGAATCCTACATATCACTGTTCCGAATTAATTAAAATCTGGTTTTTTGAAGTCCAGCTTTTATTTCCTTTAACAACTCCAGTACATTTACTTTCCCCCAATGTTCTCGAATGTCTTTTTCCCCCTATGTTATCAGCTAAATCTTCCCCATTGGTTAAGAATAAGTGAAGAGTGACTGACACTTTTGTGCCATCTTCCACTCTCTAAAGGAGAAAATGATGAATAGCTGGTGAGGAATTGCTTGATATGACCAATTTCTGACAGATGTTATGTCCCAAAAGATGGCAGGGTAGTTAAAATTGCTTATCATTGTTAAATAAAAGTGAAGAAATAAAAAGGACTCATAAATTACCTTTTGTAAACCTTGAGATGAAATATTTTCAGAATAATTGAATATTTTTAGAAGTTTTCATATTTGATGTCAGTCAAAATTATAGTACTTGAAAGACTGTTCTTTTCAACAGCAGTTACTGATATGCGGTTTTGCCTGTTAAGCCATGGCGCCTCACTTCCTTAAACATGTTATCCTAATTTTCCTCTCCCAATGTTCCCTTCTTAATCACCATAAAATCTGTTTTGTTCTGCATAGGCATCTACTGTTTTCAAAGCACGTGGAAGCAAATCTATTTTTGAACCATGCCGCCAGGGTCTGCTAGCCTAGTGACATATTTTAGTTCTAGAAATGGCCACAAAATTAAGCATTCTAATGACTCTCCATTTAAAAAGCCCTTCAGGGAATATTTACAGGGTGATTTCCTCCATTCTGATGCTGCTTTACATTTTCCATCTCAGGAATTAATTCTATTCAATGTTCCTTCCCTTTGAGAATCTCTGTGGATCCTGTTAATAAGTGTTAATAGGAAAAGATAGCATGTACGTACCTCGCCAAATACTGAAATATGGTTATACTTGATCACAGAGGCAAGGTGAAATGTTCTTGCACTGATTAGCTCTGTCAACTGTACACTCTGGTGCTGAGTATTGCCTTTTAGTTCATATAATTTTGATCTAGTTCCTTAATTCATATTGGAAGGGGGGATATTTTTCCCCAAAGGAAGGATATAAAATGGAGATCATGTGGGTTTGGAAAGAGACCCAATAACCAAATGCAATCCCAAGCCTGCTCTCCTCTTCTTGTTGTTTTCAATTAATTGTTTGTTTAAAAAAGGAGAGGAAAACAAGCAAGCAAAAGGAAAAAAGAAAAAAAAATCAAAAATATAATATCTGTAGGTGAACACAAAAATTGTCAAGATTGTACAGTTAGGACTCAGTATATTGTTGATGAAAAATGAAATGAATAAATTATTTATTAGTATATTAAATGCAACTATTAGCAATAGAGCGTAAAAAGGACAACAGCAAATTCACTTCTTTTCTGCTGAGTATTTTTCCTCCACCAGAAAACCAGCTATCTATTATAGAATAAAGAGATCATTGATTAAGTTTAGCTGAGATGGATAGGATGTACTTTACAAATGACTGACAAATTATGTAGGCTGACCTTTGGCTGTAATTTTAAAACTTAGCGTCAAACTTAGCTGCACTTTGGATCAACGGAAATACAAAATTAACAGAGATGAAGGCAAGTAATAGGAAGACTGAAAGACACTTTAATGCCATTTACTTCATTGTGGTATGATAAACCTACCATTCTACCATACATAGATGGATATGACAATCAATGTGCAGTCAATTCTGCCGCAGTAAAAACCTCTACTTAATACATAGTACGACTTATTGAGCATCCTTACAGTCTTATATCACATTAACTCACATGTGTGCAAGTCAACATCTATAGCAAATTAATTTTCTCCAATGAGCCCTGAGAATATTTAACTTTAGATCGCAAAATTTTATATAGTACTCGCTATACTATAAATAAAATTAAGAACAAAAATAAAACCACAAGACATGTTTTAGACAGCAAGAAGCAATCTGTGGTTTGCAGCTGGTTTTAAAGTGTGGTTTTAAATCCTATTATTAATTAGCTGGTAGCTTTGCTTTGTGGAAGGAACTAGAAAGAAACAGCAAGATTGCTACTCCAAAATTCAGTGTGGCACTGAGCCCTCCAAAAATTGTGTATTTCTGATTAAATGGACTAATAATATAAATCAACTTCTTGTTTTTTTCTATGTTCCTATAGCAAAAGGTTTATTGAAAAACAAAGGAAGGAAATAGTTTTCATGAGGGGGTGGGAGGGTGAAGAAAGAAGTGACAAGAGATGTAAAATAAAATAAAGCAGAGAAATCCTAGTTTCCGAATACCCTTTGCTTTAAAAAGAATAATGACTCAGAATGATATCTTCATTTCTTGCGGCAATTTATATCAAACAGCTGAAAAGGCCATGAAAGTTCCTGCCTTTTATTTCACCATCATTCATCCTCTTAGAATCAACAGCATTCTTGAGAGGCAAGTTGTAATAACCCTGTCACTAGCCTTTTGAGAACAGGAGCTACAGTAAGAAAAGGCCCCACAGTGTCAGATCATCACCGCTATACTCTATAAAACAAGGGAAGGAGAAATACAGCAAGAAGGGAAATAGAAAAAAAAAAAGAGTGCCCAGTATTATCTACGATGACAGAATGCTCTTTTCTTAGAAAGATAATTGGAACTGTGGCAAACCAGTGGTCAGCCATGTTTCGGGGATGACCACTCTTGGATCACTGTAGTTGTGTTTACAGGAGTTATTGAGAGGTGTAAAAATGACACCCCCCCCAAAAAAAAGTACGTTTCCTTTTGATATGTACTTTGTTTGATGATAAGGTATTTATTAGCTTAGTTCCCAGTGTGGATATGACTATGGCATCAAGGAGAATGTCTTAGAAACTTCCAGGAGGATATGTCAAAATCAAATAGGATTCTGGGGAGAAGAAGCTACAGTAATACAGGTAGTCCTCGACTTACAACAGTTCATTTAGTGACCATTTAAAGTTGCAATGGCACTGAAAAAAGTGACTGATGACTGTTTTCACAGTTACAATCTTTGCACCATCCTCATGATCATATGATCAAAATTCAGATGCTTGGCAATTGGTTCATACTTATGACCATTGCTGTGGTCATGTAGCCCTTTAACTATCAGCCAGAACCTCATAACAAGTAGTCCTTTTGCAACCTTCTGACAAGCAAAGTCAATGGGGAAGCCAGATTCACTTAACAACTGGGTTATTAATTTACCAACCACATTGATTCACTTAACAACTCTAACAGGAAAGGTCATAAAATGGGGCAAAACCAGTGCTGGGATTCAGCCAGATCGCACCACTTCGGGAGAACCGGTTGTTAACTTTCTGAGCAGTTTGGTGAACTGGTTGTTGGAAGAAATCATTAGGGCAGAGAACCGGTTGTTAAATTACTTGAATCCCACCACTGGGCAAAACTAACTTAACTAATGTCTTACTTATCAACAGAAAGTTTTGGCTCACTTGTGATAGTAAGTTGAGGACTACCTGTAATGGAGGTTCTGGCTGATAGTTAAAGGGCTACAATGGTTACAATGGATTAGATAGTTTTAGGGGCTACTGAAAAAAGATTATGGACTATTGGTTTCTATTCAGAGTAAGATTGGCTGGTAATCCTAAAAATGGATTAAGCAGTTGACATTAATTAGGATGTATGAGATGCTGGATGAGGCTGAGACAAGTTTTATCAAAGCATTTAATAGATTCGGCTCTTTTGAGAACTGCTTGAGGAACTTAAGAAAGATAGAGAAGTTCTGTTCCAAATTATAATGAATAGAGATGCATATAATATCACTTGTCAGATTTAAGTTCCATCCTCTGAGGGAATATGAGGCTATTGAAAGGAGGGTTTTTTGTGTGTGAATATGAAATAACTGCTTGAATATGTAGGTAGCCAGAAGTCCAGTGGGTAGCAAGAATGTAGTAACCCTCCTGCTAAAAATGTAGAAGATTATGGTAGAGTAAGTATATGAGTAAGTATTCTGCAGTCATATAATTGTTTACACATGAATTCAGAATCTACACTGATGATTAAGAGCAAAGTACTAGGGAGTTTTAAGGTAGGCTGTAGACATATATAGAGAATATTCCTTGAACAATTTTTGCAAATCCATATGTAAAATGGGCTTCGCCATCCCAGTGTTTTTTGAGGAAAGTTAATAAGTTCTATTGAGTGACACTTGGTCCAGTTCTTAGAGAAAAACTAGAAACTCACTATGGATACTATGGAAGAGTTGCCATGTGAACCAGTTAATAGTCCTGAGCTATTATTTCTGACAGTCCTACAGGAGAAGGCAAGCAGATGGAAGAAATAGTTACAGTAAACACCAGAGCAGAAATTCAATCCCTGGAGACAGAGGTCAACCATATATTCAATATGACTTACAACAATATGTCAATACACTGTAGGCAATAGGCCATTTAAGTATAATTATGCATATAAAACTTCATCAAGTGTCCAAGGAAGCCTGGAGATCTTTCGTAAATGAATGATTGCAATGAACAAACTTGCCAAGGGTCAGGTG
The DNA here is from genome assembly GCA_022577455.1 of Arizona elegans. NCBI lineage: Eukaryota > Metazoa > Chordata > Lepidosauria > Squamata > Colubridae > Arizona > Arizona elegans. The sequence goes on along the minus strand of JAKOOJ010000002.1, from coordinate 101,101,440 downwards.
AAAAATTTTATCTTTGAGAAATCCTGGAGAATGGATGAAGTAACAGATAAGTGGAGGAGAGCACATGTTGCCATTGTCTTCAGAAAGGGTAAAAAAAGATTCTAGGAAACTGGCTATACATTCTTCTGAGAAGATACTAGAATACACAATAAAACAATCTCTAAGCAGTTTGAAAACAGTAAGATCATTACTGCAAGTTATCATAGATTTGCAAGAACAAGTTTTGCCAGACTCCTTTTTTGTCAGGCCTAGGCCCAAAGACAGCACAGTGAAATCCAATCAAATAGAGTTCTTCATTTGCTTACCCTTAATAGACAAAAATTTGCCAGACTATAATCTTCAAACCTAATAGATTTACCCTGGGAAATTTTAGGATGTGGCTACCCTGACACTGTTTCTCCCTCCTTTATCCAAGCCACAGTGCTACAGCTGACATTCCCCCCCCCTCAGTTCTTCAGCTATGCATTCCATCCGTTTTTTAATTGGCTCATTTCTTAAATTAAGGGTCTACAGGAGAAATAATATATTTTTATTTCAGTGAAGTATATCACAAAGAAATCCCTGAAATCAGCGATGGGTTTCACATTTTCTTGCTACCGGTTCACCGTGCACACGCTCACTTCACGTGTGCACGCACCTTCCACACATGTGCTTTGCTCACATGTGTGCCTTCCGCGTATGCATTCGGCCTCAAAACCATGCCTAAATAGGATGGAATAGAGCCAGGGTGGGTGGCGGGTGGGCAGGCCCACCCACAATCTCCGCTACCGGTTCACCTGAACCACTACGAACTGGCTGAATACCACCTCTGCCTGAAATTCTGAAGAATAAATTAACAATGGCATGTTAATTCAGTGGAGACATATCTGATTCACAAAATAATATTCAGAGGCTGCTCATCAATGTTTCATTAAGAAATTGTACTCATGTATCAAATCAAGTGCCACAAGAATCAGCCCTAGGTCCAGAACTCTTCAATAATTTTATGGATGACATTATTGACAAGGTAGAAAGAATGAAATGATATAACATTTGAGCGGGATAGCAAATACCTCAGAAGGCAGAAATAAAGGTCAGAATTGTCCAGATTGTTGGGGGCAGTATCCTGACTCTGTAAACCATTCAGAGAGTGCTGTAAAGCACTGTGGAGCAGTATATACCTCTAAGTGCTATTCAGAGGTGGGTTTCAGCAGGTACTGACCAGTTCTGGAGAACTGGTAGCAGAAATTTTGAGTAGTTCGGAGAACCGGTAGTAAAAATTCTGACTGGCCCTGTCCCCATCTATTCTCTGCCTCCCAAGTCCCAGCTGATCGGGAAGAAATGGGGATTTTGCAGTAACTTTCCCCTGGAGTGGGGAGAGAATGGAGATTTTACAGTATCCTTCCCCTGGAGTGGTGTGGGAATGGAGATTTTACAGTATCCTTCCCCTGCCACGCCCACCAAGCCAAGCCATGCTACACCCACCAAGCCACACCTACAGAACTGGTAGTAAAAAATTTTTGAAACCCACCACTGGTGCTATCAAAATATTATTCTAAAAATAACAGAATGAAATTTTTTGGAGACAAATGTAATTTTTTTTTATTTTAGAAAACATAAATCAAATAGGTTGGAGGCTAATTGACTTGGTAACAGCATTTCTGAAATGCTGGTAAACAACGTTTATTACAAAATCACATGAAGAGAGATTGAAAGAAAACTGAGAAGGATAAAACACCCTTCAAGTACCAGAAAGGATATTGCACAGAAGAAAGTTCTCCAGTGATCCAGAGTGTAGAACGTGGAATAATAGATTCTATGATACCGACTGAATCAGGGGTGGGTTCTACTTAACTTTCCTACCGGTTCGCAGCGGGGCTGCATGTGCGCGTTCTTCTGCGCATGCACAGAAGCCTTTTGATGAGGTCGGGGTTGGTGGGTGGGGCCTCCCACCGGTTTTACTACCGGTTCTATAGAACCTGTGCGAACCAGGAGCAACCCACTACTGAACTGAATGTTAGGGAAAAAAATCCTAATAGAACAATTCAGTACTGGAACCAGAGAAGTGGTGGGATCTCTTTCACTGGATGTCTCCATGCAGAGGTTAGATAATTATTTGTCCAGGATGTTTTAGTCTGGATATGGTCTAAGCAGAGGGTTCAATACTATCAAGGCTCTTCCTACTCTATGATTCTATGACTATCAGGCAGTAATCAAATAAGCACATATCTTTTATATATATCATAGCACTGCCCCAAATTTCTAACTTTATGAAACATAACAGAAACAGTACGATAGGCATGGGCTATTCAATAAATTCTGTAATCCAAATAGTGTGGTTGACATATATCCCTTTAAAATCTGGAAGTATGATGTTCAGTAAAATAAATACCTATTAAAAGCAGAACATTTTAGTTTTCTACAAAACTATAAATTATGAATATGGGAAGGACTGACAGTTTAAGGGTTTTTAAATTAAAAGGAGCCTTGGTAATACAGTGGTTTAATGCACCCTGTAATTAACACAGCTGCCTGCAATTTCTGCAGGTTCGAATCTTATCAGACTCAAGGTTGACTCAGCCTTCCATCCTTTCTAAGGTAGGTTAAATGAGGACCCAGTTTGTGGGGGCAATAAGCTGACTTTGTATAAATATACAAAAGTATGAAGGCTATTGCTTAACGCATTGTAAGCTGCCCTGAGTATCCGGAGAAGGGCGGCATATAAATTAAAAAAAAAAGTTATACGGCATTATAAATATGTCATATTTCAGATTCTATTCATTTCCAGGTAGAGGTGCAGAGTTCTAAATAAATTTAGATATCCTTGGAAGTTATAGAATGCCTGCAGGAAACTCAAGAAATACTCAATTAATTTAGATATCCATACCAAGAACTGAAGGTATGGAGCTCAAAGTACCAGAATATTTATCTTAATGTCAACCTTATTTTTATATAACTCTCTTATTAACACTGATTTTTTGCCCCCAAAACACAAATACAATGTCTACATTTTTGTATATTTTATAGGATGCAAATTTGATTTTCACAAATTCCTCTAAAGAATGCTAGGAACTGTTGAATATTTTCTGGGAAGTATGCCTCCTATGCTCTTCTCTGGATCGACTGGACTAAGGCAAATAAAAAAGTTCAAATAGGACTAGGAAAGAAATTTGATACACATGTCCATATAATTTATCCTGTTTTCACCTTCTGAACCTACATGAAAACCAGAATCCATGTTGGAATAGATATGCACACTTTTCTGAATGTTGCAGTGCTGCAGCTCAGTACTGAGGGAAAAAAATATGAAAAACAATATATATGCTATGGATAAATATGCCAAAATGTATGTACAGTATTAGGAGAAAATATATACAAAACATGTTAGAATAAACTATATGTATATCTCCATGCAAAATCTTTATAAAATTGATTCGGAACTTTTTCATTTAAACTGGTATAGCAAGGAATCAACTGCAGATTGGAAAAATCAGAAATTGAGCCACATTAAACTTGTCAGGTTTGCTTATCCTTTAGATTTAAAGAAAGTGGCATCAATAGATTCCAAATCTCAGATTTTTTATCTTGGGCTTATTTGCTACTCTGCCTAGAATTCAAGAGATCTTTGGGACGTACAAATATAAGAAATGTATGTTATGATTGTTTTTTTTTTTTTTAAAAAAACTCCCTCCAGTTGAAGCATCTCCTATGTTTGTTGCCAAAGAAGTTCTTAGGTCCTCTCAATAAGATTTTTTTGTAGAAGAATTATTTATTGCATGGGTGATGGTAAAATTTATAAACACACTAGTTTCCTTCTTCAGCTGAGAAAATTTCTACTTGAGTTCCTCTGAGCCTTGAAGGCAGACTCCCTTTCTGTGGGACCTGGCCACAAAAGCAACAGGAAATTGCTGGGATGGAAGGAGAGAATTAGGAAGATAGCAACAGCAGTGATGTTTCTCTGATTGAAAGAAATACTATTTTTCTGAGGTGGTTCTTGGAGCAATATATTATGAGATGGTGGCTCTCCTGCAGAAAGGCAACCACAAGCTGTCACACCGAGGACTTTCTTAGAATGATAAATATGCAATCAGTGGCCCAGGTGGCAAATTGATCCAAGGAGAGTTGTATGCCTCAGGCACAGTGAAGTGGCTCCTTGGAAGCATATTACAGTAGCAGGTAGGGACTTGCTCTGCTTCATTATATGCCTCAATCAACTTATTATGTTTAATGATGAGGCTAGTCCTCTGTGGAAGTCAGAAATATTACCTCTACCCATGCAGTTATCCAGCCCAGAGAAAATATTATCTAGTTGTTGCTGGAATATAATGCCTCCATCCCATATTATAGATTACATCGAGACTTTGTTCATATTTCTACTAAGTGCAATTCTAGAAGTTGCATCTACTTAACTCATTTATTTGCCTGTGGTGAGTCTGCCTGTTTAGTAGTTAGCAATGCTTCCCACAGTTCGCATTAGCATCACTGCATGCTTAGTTCCATAGTATGTTCCTACTAGACAGCACACATGTAATTTTTTTTTTGCTCAGATGACCCATACTGTTGAATAGATAAATCCTTATGCCTAGAAGACAAGAACCTGGAAATAAGCATATTTAATAAGATTCTGATGCTATTATTTATTTCCAATTCCACTGGATTCCTCAAAGAAAGTACTTTCTCTTTTTGAACATACTTTTTGAATCATACTAGGAATTTTGCTTGATGGATGGGTTTTCCTGGCTGTAGCATACCTATAGCATACCATGGTCATACATGACCATGAGGCAAGACCTAATGCACGATTATGCAGATAAGGACACGTACAATCTCATGTTACTTTCATTGAGTTCTGAGGAACAAAGTAGATAATTCACTAAGTAAATTCTGTGATGTATAAGCCCTTCTTCCACAAGTATTTCCCTCATAATCATATGGCTTGCTTCAGATCTACACAAAGCACTGCAGAAAAAATACATTGCAATTCCCATAGCTGTACTTTATTCAGTAACAAATCATTTAGATCTAGACACTTTTTGAGACCCCAAGTGTCCTTTTCAGTGTTCTGGACCATTAAGGGATTTGTTCACCACATATAAAAGATGCTTAATTCATTTTCTATCCTCTTCTGATATTCCTCTAAGGTGAACATGTTCCATTTGCGCAAATCTTCTGATGGCTCTAATTGACTTGAAACTATCATGTCTCCCCTTGGAAATGTCACCTAGGCCTTTTGAAGTGCAATTCTGGACAATCAAGATCAATAAAAAGTTGCTTTGGCTAAGCATATTAGCGATTGGTTGACATTTGTCTTTTATTTCAAGTTTCTGAAGTTGTGTCTCTAATAGTTATTATTTTATAACTTATTCTGGAATAAGAAGTATGGTTGTAGCAGTTCAAATAAATCCTGCTTAATGACTCTGGGGAAGGAGACGAATTTACAGTAGGTACCTCCTATTTTGATTTATAGGTGAGAGGACAGAAAGTTTTCACTAATTCAATCAAATTCAATAAATTATTTATTGACAGAGGCAGAGGTAGTCAAAGTTTATTGGCCCCAGAAATGTGAGTGCAAACTATTTAATTTCTCCTTCTCATTTTAATGCATATTTTTTTCATGTCAGAATTTTAATCTTAGCTGGATTAAGGTAAATTTCCGATTAAGACTGAATGAAAAAGCATTGCTTAATGAATCAATGTAGCAGAATCTCATGACTGAAGTAGTGCACTGTTTGTAATTTGTATTGATTTATATTATCAGCATTATCTACACAGTTTGTTTTCTTTAGCAATTACTTAATAATTTGGGGGAAAAACATTTCCCTAGTTTCACAGGATCTAATGGATTCTGATTTGATGGAGTCCAGCCCATTCAGGGCAGATTGCCAACTCTGAGAAATTGTGAGAACTGGCCTGCTTTCTTCTTCTTTTTTCTTTTTTGCCTTTTAACCTGGAATATACTTGAGAATAGGGCTTAACTGGATGGGAGGTTTTCTACAATTTTCCCAGGAAAAACACTTTCTTTTTGCCTTGGAAGATAGAAGTTCCACTTTGAGGACATTTCAACAATGGTAATAGGAAATTTTCATAGAATAAACAGGTTGTATTTCATGACTCCTTTGTGTTACTTACTGGATTTCCCCCCCCCCCCCAAAGTTGCTGTTAAATTGCAATTTTTGTTTGTATGAGGGAAAAATAATTCCACAATGATGAAGGGATTATTTCAGCTATAATTCAGTTTATTTACACTTCAACATAACTTAATTTTAAAACAAATTGATTTCCTGACCTAGTAGTGACCACATTTTTGTCCTGCCCTTTACCACATTTAGGAGAGCCACAATAATGTTAATTCTATACATGTTGAACTAAAATTCCCACCAGCCCCTCCAATGCTGCCAACAGCAAAGGATAATGAGAGCCATACTTCAGGCAACATCTGCTGTGCCACAAGATCCCTGCTTTAAAAGTAGACTGTCAGTGTTGAGTCTAACCAACACTGAACTATAGACTATGCTAACCTGTTTCCCCCAAAATAAGACATCCCCTGATAATAAGCCCAATCAGGCTTTTGAGCGCATGGCAATAAGGCCAAGCGCTTATTTCAGGGTTCAAAAAAAATATAAGACAGGGTTTTATTTTCAGGGAAACATGGTAGTACATCAGTCACTGTGTCTCAGGGGTGAGATGGGGAAAGAGTAAAATAAAGTATACCACTTAGACCACCTTAGAAGAAAGACATGATAATAATAAAACCAAATTAATTTAAAAAGTAAAATTTGTAAGAAGCAAAGGGACAATTCTAAAACAGTGCAGGAAGATTTTAATAGTAGATTTTTTTCAGAGGAAATTTATGGGAATAGGCAGTAGTGGGAACTATTTTTAACTGAGGGACCAAGATCAAGAACACATGAAGTGTTAGTACCACTATATACTGCTCTGGTAAGTTTATACTTGGAATACTGCATCCAGTTCTGGTCACCATGATAATAAAATATGTTGTGATTCTAGAAAAAGTGCAGGAAAGAGCAACACAGTTGACTAGGGATCTGGAGGCTAAAACATATTTATTTATTTATTTATTTATTTATTTATTTATTTATTTATTGGTTCAATTTATATGCCGCCCTTCTCCGGAGACTCAGGGCGGCTTACAATGTGTTAAGCAATAGCCTTCATACTTTTGTATATATCTGCTTAGTAGGGTTTTCGCCCCAACCCCCACAAGCAGTGTTCTTTTTATACAAAGTCAGCTTATTGCCCCCACAATCCGGGTCCTCATTTTACCTACCTCGGAAGGATGGAAGGCTGAGTCAACCTTGAGCCTGGTGAGATTTGAATTTGCAGTAATTGCAGGCAGCTGGCAGCTAAGTGCTACTTAACAGCACTTTAGTCCGCTGCGCCACCAAGGCTCCTAATATGATGAACAATTGCAGGAACTGGTTATGTCTAGTCTAACAAAGAAGAGGACTAGGGCTGACATGATAGCAGTCTTCCAATATTTCTGAGGCTGTCACAAAGAAGAATGGGACAACCTATTCTCTAAAGCACCTCAGGCCAAGACAAGAAGTTACAGATGGAAACTTATCAAAGAGAGAACCAACTTAGAAAAGGAAAAAATTCCTGACAGAACAATTATTTATTTGTTTGTTTGTTTGTTTGTTTGTTTCCATTTCTATACCGCCCTTCTCCAAATAGGACTCAGGGCGGTGAACAGCCAAAGTAAAAAAAAACAGAACATAAAAAATTTAAAAACAGTTTAAAATAATTAAATATGTTGGCCATAAATTAAAACAACCCAATTTAAAATCAATTTAAAATTTAACTCAAGCCAGCCCAGCTAGTTGAAATAAATAGGTTTTCAGGGCCTGACGAAAAATCCGGAGGTCTCTTATTGTACGTATCTCTGGGGGGGAGGTTGTTCCAGAGGGTGGGTGCCGCCACAGAGAAGGCTCCCCCCCTGGGGGTCGCCAGCCGACATTGTCTGGTGGACGGCACCCTGAGGACGCCCACTCTGTGCGAGCATACTGGCCGGTGGGAGGCTATTGGTGGCAGAAGGCGGTCTCGTAAGTACCCCGGCCCTAAGCCATGGAGCGCTTTAAAGGTGGTCACCAACACCTTGAAGCGCACCCGGAAGACCACTGGGAGCCAGTGCAGCTTCCGCAGGAGAGGTGTCACATGGGAGCGCCTCATCGCCCCCATAATCCCCCGCGCGGCCACGTTCTGGACCAGCTGGAGCCTCCGGGTGCACCCCAGGGGGAGCCCCATGTAGAGAGCGTTGTAGTAGTCCAGGCGGGAAGTGACGAGTGCCTGAGTGACTGTGTGTAGGGAGTCCCGATCTAGAAAGGGGCGTAACTGGTGTATCAGGCGAACCTGATAAAAAGCCCCCCTGGCCACGGCTGTCAAATGATCTTCTAAAGACAGCTGTGCGTCCAGGAGGACGCCCAAGTTACGAGCCCTCTCCATGGGGGTGAGTGATTCGCTCCCAATAGCCAGCGATGGCATCAGCTGGTTATATCTGGACGCCAGAAGCCACAGCCACTCGGTCTTGGAGGGGTTGAGTCGGAGCCTGTTTCTCCCCATCCAGGCCCACACGGCCTCCAGGCACTGGGACATCACTTCAAGGGCATCGTTGGGATGGCCTGGGGTGGAGATGTACAGCTGGGTGTCATCAGCGTACTGATGGAACTCCACCCCGAAGCCACGGATGATCTCACCCAGCGGCTTTACATAAATGTTGAACAGAAGGGGCGAGAAGACCGACCCTTGTGGCAACCCACAAGCAAGGTGCCTCGGGGTCGACCGCTGCCCCCCTGTCAACACAGATTGCGACCGGTCAGAGAGGTAGGAGGAGAACCACCGCAGAACGGTGCCCCCCACCCCCCACCCCTCCAACCGGTGCAACATGATACCATGGTTGATGGTATCAAAAGCCGCTGAGAGGTCTAACAGGACCAGGATAGAGGAGCAACCCCTATCCTGAGCCCTCCAGAGATCATTCACCAACGCAACCAATGCCGTTTCCGTGCTGTGCCCAGGCCGGAAGCTGGACTGGAGCGGGTCTAGATAGACAGCTTCATCCAGGTACTGGGGAAGCTGTTGCGCTACCACACTGTCAACAACCTTCGCAACGAAGCGAAGGTTGGAGACTGGACGATAGTTAGCCAAAACAGCTGGATCCAGAGAGGGCTTCTTGAGGAGGGGTCTCACAACTGCTTCTTTCAAAGCGGCCAGCAGGACCCCCTCACTCAAAGAAGCGTTAACAATCTTCTGGAGCCAGCCTCGTGTCACCTCCCGGGAAGCCAGTACCAACCAGGAGGGACACGGGTCCAATAAACATGTGGTCACATTCAGCCGTCCCAGGACCCTGTCCATGTCCTCGGGAGCCACAGGATCGAACTCCCCCCAGATCACACTCTCAAGACCTGCCTCAGTCATCCCGTCCGGACATACCCAGTCAGAGGCCAGCCCTTCCCGAATCTAAGCGATTTTGTCATACAGATACTGCACAAAATCCTCAGCTCGGCCCTGCAAGGGGTCATCCCGCACTTCCAGGTGGAGGAGGGAGCGGGTCACCCTAAACAGGGCGGCCAGGTGATTATCTGATGATGCGATAAGAGTGGCAAAATAGCTAGATTTCGCTGCTTTTATCGCCACTAGGTAGGTCTTAATATGAGACCTCACCAGTGTTTGGTCGGAATTAAACAGTGGAAGTTGCCTTTAGAAGTTGGGGTGTTGCAACACTGGAAGTTTAATATATATATATATATATATATATATATATATATATATATATATATATATATATATATATATATATATATATATATATATATATATATTGGTCAGCAATTTGTCTGGAATGGTATAGGGCAGTGATGGTTAACCTTTTTGGTACCAAGTGTCCATTTTGGGCCTGAAAAGCCTCCTGCACCAACCTGGAAGCCAAAACGGGCCGTGGGAGGCACCCCCCCTCTGTTTTGGGCCTGGAAAGCATTCTATTCTATTCTATTCTATTCTATTCTATTCTATTCTATTCTATTCTATTCTATTCTATTCTAATTTTCCACAGAATTCATATTGACCATTGGAAGTTATCAAACAAAAGACAAACTGGGTTAATTTCTAGCAGATAATGTTCCAGATGTTCATGGGTCTTGCAGTACTCAATATATGGATCTGTAAAATATATTTTATATGCTTTTCTATAATTCATTGCTATGGCTATAAATCTTTGAGATTCTTCATAAACAAAGCAAGAGGCAGAATGTAGCAGAGAACAATCTATAAGATACTTTTGGCAGTATTGGTTTTAGGAAATATAGATTTTCAGGGGAATGATAGTGAGATAATGTATGGTGGAGTTGGTATCAGTTAAATGGAGAAAGTGTTTTCTGCTGACACTAGATTAAAAGAAAAAAAAAGAACCCCAGTACTTTTCAAAGATGTATGAAAAATAAATATGGGAGTATTGTCAGGCCAGTGTATATAATACATACATATAGATTTCTACAGAAAAAATGTGAATTATGAAGTAGTATAAATTATGTAGATAGAGCAAATGTGCATAGTTTTTCTTGTTCTATATACTTTACTTTGCGATGGGTACTGTTTACATAGTTAATAAACATCAGGCATGCAAAGACACACAAAGCCTTAAATTTCCTCTCAAGCCACTGAAATTCTGATGCAAGCTTTAACTCACCCTATTGTGATGTCTGTGCTATGAAGTTTAAGTTACATCTTCTGAACATCGGAACAAGAAATTGGCTCTTTTCTAAAAAATTAAAAAAACAAGAAACTCTAGATGATAAATTCTTTTCTCAGTACCACTGTCCTGCATCTCTGTGGAATTGTAGCAGATGTGAACAAAATCAATTAACTACAAGTGGCATGAATACATCTGCATTACACTGAACCAGAACTCTGATCTTTCTTTCCCAGTATTGATATCTTGACTCTCATGGTCTCTAGACAAAGTATCTGCTTTTTAAGATTCTTTTGCTGGAGCTTCTACCAATTGAATCGAACATGATATTTTCTGTGCCTCCAGATCATGTGCCAAAATGTGGGCCAATGGAATGTACCTCCTGCAGTTATTGGGTTCCCAAATATGTATGCTTCATCACATCTCCTTTAATAAAGACATATTTTTCTCTGAAGAAGATACCATTTGCTTAGCCTGTACCAATTTTAGGCTTGGGGCTACTTAATAGGCTTGTATTCAAAGAAGAGATTTTTAATTATGGTTGTATTTGTTTTAATTTCAAATCCCAACTATATTATTATATATGATTATCCAATTAAAATGCTGCTAATCATCTTACAAGTCTTCATCTGAAAGTACAGTCTTCTCAAACCTTTTATTAGATTATCTTGCGTGACTGGACTGTGGATTAGAGGACATTACAATACAGTTAAAATTAGCACTACCAACTCAGTTTGAAGTAGCAAAATGAAATAAAAATTAGAAACAAAAAGTTTTTATAACACTTGGAAATCCCAGGGAGTAGAGAACAGAAAGGAAACTTATTTAGACTAGGTTCACATAATTAAAAAGCCTAAAATATATGATCTCCTTGTTTGTGACATGGCCTTTAAACAAGTGTAATCACTGTGATTTGTAAACCATGCTTTCTGACTTAGCACAATGGACAATAATGGGTTATGCTCTAGACAACTTATAACTGTGGTTTAATGTGGTGTCTTGAATTTAATCTTTGGCTTTTGCTATCAGACACAAGGAGGCTGCTTCCCAGAAATAACTTTAAAACAGATTGCAAGCTCAATACTTGGACCCTCCATCTCTACCATGAAAGAGAACACTTAGTTGATTTAGTTCAGCTATCACTGAGCCAAGGACGGTTAAAATGAGAAGACCCATCTGGTCTCATCTGTTACCCTCAGGAACAATTATGACAAAAAAGCTATTTAGTACAGGAAGGGAAGATCAGCCTGACTTAAACTTGATAGAAATTGTCTGCTTATCATATACAGCTTTGTTCTGGATTTAATTCATCTCAATCTTTTCTATTTTTCCTTCTAACATAGAACTTACCTTTTATATTTGTATGTCTAACAGTAAGGCGTCTTGTACAAATAAACAGATAAAGTCATTTTTTTAGAATTTGAGGGTAGTCTGGGGTTGTTGTTTTTTTTGTGTGTGTGTGCATCTCAGTAGTTCATACTCTTCCTATCTATTGTTATTAGATTTTAGTCTTGGACTAAACTTGGTGATGATTCTTATCTTGATTTTGCATGCTATTTTACTTATTCAAGAAGTTGTTTCTCTTTCCCTAATTATCATTATCCATTTGTACAATGCTTGAACTAAAGCAGGGCTGTTAAACTCCTGGCTCACGGGTTGGATGCATCACATGCTGGCCACACCCACACCTGATTTGGCAAAGGGGAAAAAAGTCCCAATACATCACATGATGCCACTATGACAATGTGAGTTTGACACCCCTGAACTAAAGCATCCATTTGTACAATGCTTGAACTAAAGCTTTTTTTCTACATTCTGCATTCCTTTTGGAAATAAAAGATTTATAAATGCATTCATAAGCAGTACCTGCCCTGCATTTTTTATGATGAGTTGGAAATTAATTCCATTTCTGATGGCATTGGGCTATCCATTTCCTGCATGCCATTTTCCAAACAGGTCTATAATTCTCCTCTGATTACTGAGATGAAGAGTTATGAGTTCCACTGCCTCAACTTTTGTGACTGGCTCTTGAACAGAAGGCTTCTCAGGGACTCCAGGTGAGCTTATATGTGCAATATATACACATGTGTGTTTAATTTCTATTGCTGAAAGAACCTTGCAGAAGGCAATACTGAGATATTAATGAAGAAGTTATGGTTTGCATATTAATATCTCTTACTTAAAACTCTGATCTGTTTCAAACTTTATGATTTATATATATGGATCAAATCTGATGTTTTAATACTTCTTTTGAAAATTCAGATGAATGTCATTTTCATAATAGATTCTTATCCCCCCCTTCCAGGGTGAAATGCTACCGGTTCGGGCCGGTTCGCTGAACCAGTAGTAAAAAAATGTAAAAAAAAGTTCCGATGATCAGCTGAGCGACGTGTGATCATCAAAACTTTTTTTTTACTTTTTAAGCATTTTTTACTACTATTTTAAAATGCTTTAAAAAGTTTTAAAAAGTTCCAATGATCATGTGTTGCTCAGCTGATCGTCGGAACATTTTTTTTTAATTTTTAGGCATTTTTTTACTACAGGTTAAGGTGAATAGGTAGTAAAAAATGCTTTTAAAAAGTAAAAAAAGAGGCTCCGATGATCACAGCTGTGCCACGTGATCGTCGGAACTTTTTTTTTTACTTTTTAAAAGATTTTTTACTACCTATTTGCCCGAGTTGGTAGTAAAAAATTCTTTAAAAAAGTTTTTTAAAAGGTTCCCACGATCGCATGCTACAGCTGATCACCTCCCTGTGCTATTCTACTTACCTTCCCAAGCCTTCTTTTGGCGCGCACTGCACGTGCATGCACACAGCTTGCATTTGGCACGTGGCGCGCATGCACAGCCAGTGAACCGGTAGTAAACTGGTTCAGATTTCACCACTGCCCTCTCGCAATACTAGACATTATATTCAAGTAGTCAGTATATAAAATCTAAAAGCTTTTAAAAACTACTTTTCTCTGTATTGATGAGCAAATTTTGTACAATTCATTCTAGATATAGGTCAGAGTTGTTTTGTTGCATTTTCCCTACATACATCCTGCTAAAACCTATTTTATTTTTCTGGAACTGCCCTTTCAGCTCTGATACATCTGCCCTCTGGAAATTATAGCTTTGAGTGCCTGATCTGCACTCTCTAACAGTCCCATTCATAATAGAAAAGAGGCATTGGAAATTCAACTGGCCCTTTTATCTGAACTAAACAGCCCAAAATGTGGGTATGCAAGGCAGCCATTACCTATAACAGTTGCATGGACTGAAGGCTGATTAGGCAAGTAGTCTCACTATGTAGTTTACATTATTACCAATCTCTAGTTCCATTAGTCAAAAGGGATTAGCATAACAAAAGATGGTGCGCGCTCTCCTTCTATTTCTTCTAGAAATAAAGAATGGCTGGACTTGGGATGGGATAACATCCTCTATAATATTTGAGACAAGAGGCTAGCACAGTGGACTTATTTCAGCTCAATCCTCCAGTAGACAGGAACAGCCAAGAAGAAACAACTGAGAGGGATTTGCAGTTCATTATCTATCACTTAACTGCTTAACTTTGTTTAATAGGAAGGCTGGCCTGGGAAAGTGCACCATTAAAGAACTGCTGATCCTTTGACTTAGTCTGCTGGAAATGTTCTGAGCCAGAGACGAACTTCTGGGGAAAAGACACCACACTCACCATGTGAACAAATGGTATACTTGATCATTATGAAATTTGATGTTATCACTCATTGGGTCAAATTCAGGATATAAGTAAAAAATACTAACACTAATATGATACAAGTAGGTCTTGACTTGAAGTTACAACAGCACTGAAAAAAATGACTTATGACCAGCCTTCAACTCAGGGGTGAAATCCAGCAGGTTCTGACCGGTTCTGGAGAACCAGTAGTGGAAATTTTGAGTAGTTCAGAGAACCGGCAAATATCACCTCTGGCTGGCCCCTGAGTGGGGTGGGACTGGCAATTTTGCAATATCCTTCCCTCAGGAGTGGCGAGGGAATGGAGATTTTGCAGTATCCTTCCCCTGCCATGCCCACCAAGCCACGCCCACAGAACCAGTAGGGAAAATTTTTGAATTTCACCACTGCTTCAACTTATAACTGTCACAACATCCCCACAGTTACATGAGCATAATTCAGGTGCCTGACAACTATCATGCATTTATGATGATTGCAACATCCCAGGATCATGTGATAGCTATTTGTGACCTTCCCAACTGGCTTCTGACAAGAAAAGTCAATTGGGAGGGGGGTAGAGCTGAATTCACTTAATGAATGCATGATTCACTTAACAACTGCAGTGATTTGCTTAATAACCATGGCAAAAAAAAATATTGTAATCAGGCATGGCTCACTTAAAAGCCACTTTGCTTAGCAATGGAAATTCTGGTCGCAGTTGTGGTTACAAGAGGAAGACTATCTATAATATTTTGCTTAATGAACATTTCACCCACACTTCCTTTGTCTTTAAGAAAGCCAGTATTGTTTAAAAGAATACCAGAGAGAACCATGGGATGTCCTTACTCAACTATGAGGACTATGTTACGAAAGAGAAGGAAGCCACTAGACACATGCTTATTTGGGCAAAATAAATGTCCTGATTTTGATGCTAATGAACCACCCCTGGGTGTCCATTTGTATTTCTGCTTTGATTTTCAAAGTTTTAACTAAGAAAGTTAAGCTAACAAAGTTCTTTTATATATTCAGTAGAAAGTTCTTATCTGGATCTTTTTCTTGGCTTGTCCTTCGTATTTCCACTTTAGTTTTCTTCTCTGATTTATAATCCACACTTTTTTTTTTATTATCCAGTATCACTGGTTCTAATATTTATGCATCCAGCAAACTTTGTTTCATATCAGTCTTCAAATGTATTCCTTCAAATACATCTTTTGGACATAATGTATCCACAGAAACATGTATCATTGCTTTCATTGCTGACATTGTAGTTACTAATTTCTGGCCCTGTTCTTTGAAAATCTCCTGAAATGTTTTAAATATAATATTTTGTGTTATTTTGTAAGGGCAAGTTCATGCTTTTACCCCTTTTCCTTTTCTGCCTTAGAGTCATTAATGCCCTCTAGTGTCCAATTTCTGAAATCATAAAGTCTCAGATCTCTGTTATGACTTAAGATCGGTTCCTATGAATTTGGGTTCATGCTTTTTTATATCATTATTTCCAAAATCTTATAATAAAAGCCTCTATATTCAAAATTTGTCTGGACCCTTAATTTGTTTATAATTTCTTAGATCAAAGTTTTAATATTTTTTTTACTATTTGTTTCCAGTTCTGTACATTCTGTACAATTCTGTACAGTTTTTTTTTTCAAACTTGTCATTCTGAAAGCATCTAATAGATAGCTAAATGGGCAATTTTCAAAAGTGCTAAGAAAGTGAGGTTAGCAAACTCCGTGTCCTTTAAAAGGCTCCAGTGCAGTTGTGAGCATGAGGCTAATCCGGAGGTGAAATGCTACTGGTTCACTCTGGTTTGTGCAAACCAATAGTGATAAAAACTACCGGTTCGGGCAAACTGGTAGTTAGCTACCAGTTCCTCTGAACCGTAGTTAAAAAAAGCTACTGGTTCCTCAGACCTGGTATTTCCAATGATCAGTTGTGCAGCGGGGTTTAGCTGTTAGAAAGCAGGAAATCCTGCTTTCTAGCGAAGCTAAATCACATGCCACAGCTGATCCCCCCCCTCGCTTCTACTTACCTTCCCAAGCCTCCTTTTGGTTCATACTGGTCCTTTGGTCTTTGTTATGGTCATCTTTCAGAGTCAGGCTTCCACAAGAAGTCTCAGTACTTACAGTATTGAAACAATGTTCTTGCTTTTAATAGACTACATGGCCAATCATCTAATGAATAGTGGAACTTCAGGGTAAGGAATTAATTTTGCTTTCCCTGTCAATTTTTTTTTGGGAGGGGGTATTTTATTGAAATTCATTATTCAACAGTCTCCTTCCTCCTTGTTTCTGTGGTTGAAGTTAAAGCAATGTTTCCTAACATCTTGAGAGTACCAGGGTGCAGAAAGCTAAGGTTAAGTTTTCATAGAAACCTTAATGTCAAACCTATGCAGCATATGGTCAAGGATGATTTCTTGATGGAAGCTGCTAGGTATGTATGTATCTCTATAATATTGAAATAAAAGACTGTAGGGAGTAATAGCATTTCAGTTTAATTTATAAATGACCCTGATTTAGGGGTAGCAGGTAAAATAATAACCTGCTTCCTTTCCAGCTTTTTGATTCACGAGGCCTCTGTTGATAATAAAGTCCAAGTTCAAAAGCTTAAAGCGGTCTTCTGTAAATCTTATCTCACTAGAGTCAGTGAAAAAGGAACAGATTTGATTTTTTTTTTTTAAAAAAAAGAGCCTTACATTTTGTGTTGAATGTGTTTTCTAGTTTAGGGAAGAAACTTTTACACATACATATGTGGATTTAACTCTCTGGTCATTTTAATACCAGATACTTTTCTTAAGAAAACTGAGATGAAATGGAGAGTGGTTTGCTTTGACAGATTTTTTTGCAAGAGTATTTAATTTCATTCTTGATGCAAATTTTAAATATGGCCTTTCTCCAAGAAAGGATCATGCTTGATCTTCAGCGAACTCAACCAGTTATTATTAGAATATCTGCAGCCAAAAGGAAGTAGGTACAGCATTTTTGAATACATGAGACTATGTTTGATTATTAAAATGTGAAGATTATTCTAAACTGAAATGGGGACTTGGAATTTTTGTCAAATGGACAAATAAAAAGATATGACAAAAAAGCAAACCAAAGATGAACATAACACACCACAAGGCTCCTATTAATTACATATTAAGGAAGAGAAGCATTTTTAAAGGAGGCCTGGGACTGGAAATATGATATAAATATTAAGATTTTCAAAAAGACATAATTGCACCTAATCACAATCTATAGAAAATCCAAGTTCTTTTGACCCAGTGAGAGTAAAACCTTGAAACTGATCTTGAAAAGGTCACTGTAGGAATTGATGATGTTATTCCTGTAGTTAAAAACTGAATAGGAAAAAAACACACAAACCTGACCTTGCAGGCCATGTTGGATGAGGCAAGGGAACTGAGTCGTCAAACAGAGCGGCTGAATCAGAAGCTTGCTACTGTCCCAGCAGTGGCAAAACCAACAGCTACAGTCCATAAAGGACACTATCAAGAAGAGGAATCTGAAGGGAGTGAGGATGAGGTCTATCACACAGATAGAAAAAGACCCACAGAGCAGGAGAGTAAAAGGCAACCATGCTGCGGGGGTCAACATCCTACAGCATCCTGCCATTACAGGGATGCCATCTGCCGAGATGTGACTGAAAAGGACATTTGGCAAGAGTGTGCTGAGCGAACCTGCCCACTAATCATCGAGCTGCCCCAGACTTTCCTCAATCGGAGGCCCCAAAACCACCTGCGTGGGAAACGTGAAAGCCAAAGCATGAAACTGTCAACGCAAAAGTGCCTGAAACAAACTACCAAGCAAGAATAGGGCAGGCGAGCACCCCCTGCAGGAAAAAATTACATGTCACTGTGCAAATTGAAGGGTCGCCCTGTGACATGGAGATTGACACTGGGTCATCAGTAACAATCATTTCCTGGCAGACATTGAAGGCTGCAGTTCCAAGGATCCAGAAAAAGCAGCTAGATCACCAACAATTGTGGCTCAGTGACTACCAAGGGAATCAAATCCCTGTAATTGGCTGTGGAACCTTCAATGTCCAGTTCAACAAATTCCAGGGGACCTGTCTTTAACTGTTGTTGGCAGAGACCTCCCAAATCTGCTCAGTTTGGAGTGGTTTGAGTCCCTCGGACTAGGGGTGACTGGCATCAACGCTATTGCCAGCTCGTGGGCTGATGACCTGATTTGGGTGTTCCAAGACATGCTTAACCTGGAACTCGGCAAGTATGTGGGCACTCCAATTTCGTTTAATTTGGACCCAGGGTAGCGCCCATCCAATTAAAGCCCCAGAGGGTTCCTTTTGCCCTATAACCCAGGATAGACAAGAAATTGGATAAACTTATCTGGTAGGGCATCCTTGAGCCAGTTGACCACACCAAGTGGGAGACCCCAATTGTTACCCCGGTCAAGAATGATGGCTCTGTGCACATCTGCGCTGACTATAAGTGTACTTTAAACAAGGCACTTCAGCAGAGTGCATATCCAGTACCCATAGTCCAGAACCTCTTGTATTCCCTTGGGCCAGGGAGAATTTTTGCCAAATTAGACCTTGAGTAGGTGTACCAACAGTTGCCTGTAGATGGCGCTACTGCAGAGGATCAAACCAATGTAACATATGGGGGGGGGGGGGCGTTCAAATGTCACCGTTTATTTTTTGGCATTAGCGTTGCCCCGGGTCTTTTCCAGAGTGTAATGGAAGGGCTATTGCAGAAAATGCCCAGGGTAGTGCCTTACTTTGATGATGTTTTAATTACTGCCAGTATTGAACAGCAATTATGCTCCCGCTTGAGGGAGATGCTTGTCAAAATTTAGGTCTGCTGGGCTCCAAGTCAAGCGCAGTAAATGCCAAATCGGAGTCCCTGAATTCGAGTTCATAGGTTACAGGATCAATGGGGAAGGTATCCATCCTACCCAAAGCAAAGTCAGGGTGATTCAGGAGGCTCCCACCCCACAGAACCAGACCGAATTGCAAGCCTTCCTTTGTTTGCTCAATTTCTACAGCGTTTTCCTGAAAAATAAGGCCACGGGTTGCTGAGCCGCTCCATAAGCTGCTGGCTAAGAAGAGCCTTTGGGTCTGGGGGCACAAAAAAGCCACTGCCTTTTTGGCGGTTAAGCGCCTTCTTTCTGCTGACAATTTTTTAATACAGTACAATGACCCCTTGCTGTTGGTATTGGTTTGCGATGCCTCTCTTTTTGGTATGGGGGCTGTGCTTAGCCACCGACTCCCTAACGGAACCGAGACCCCAGTCGCCTATGTTTCCAGGATGCTATCCAGCCCAGAGAAAAACTATAGCCAGCTGGACAGGGAAGCACTGGCTGCGGTGGCCGGGGTCAAGCGGTTTCATGAATACTTGTTTGGGAGGGATTTTGAATTGGTTACAGGCCACAAACCTCTATTGTGACTCTTGGCAGGAGACCACCCCACGCCTGTGACTTTGTCACCCTGTTTTATGAGGTGGGCCATATTCTTGTCAGTTTACTGCTACAAGTTGCTGCACTGGCCCAGAAAGACTTTGGGACATGCTGATGCCCTCAGCAGATGCCCCCTGCCTGACTTATTTATTTATTTTGATTTGATTTGATTTATATGCCGCCCTATCTCCATAGGACTCAGGGTGGCTCACAACAATAAAATATTAAAATAAAAGCGTGTTAAAATACATGTTACCCCCCCCCCCCCCAGTCCAGGCTGAACAGCCATGTCTTTAAGTCATGGCGGAAGGTGCGGAGGTAAGGAGCCAACCAGAGCCCCAGAGGAAGTTGGTTCCAGAGGGTGGGAGCACCCACAGAGAAAGCTCTGCCTCTAGGGGTCACCAGTCGACACTGTATAGCCGACGGCACCCTGAGTAGGCCTCCCTGTGAGAACGCACCAGGCGATGGGGAGCTGTTGCTGATTGCAGATGGTCCGATAAATATCCTGGACCTAAGCCATGTAGGGCTTTATAGGTCATCACCAGCACCTTGAATCTCACCCAGAGGGCAACTGGCAACCAATGCAAGTCGTGCAGGAGAGGTGTAACATGGTCGTATCGGGAACCACCCATCACGACCCGCGCGGCTGCATTCTGTACCAGCTGAAGCCTCCGGATAGTCCTCAAGGGCAGCCCTAGGTTGAGAGCATTGCAGTAGTCAATACGGGAGGAGACTAGCGCATGAGTAACTGCTTATTGGATAACCCGACCTGGATAATTATTGGATAACCCAACCCTGGGCATTCCTGTCCTCCTCATTGACTACCTGGACTCTGGCCTTGTGACTTCTGCTGATGTGGCAAAGCACTCAGCTAAGAATGCTACGTTCAAAACACTTTTGAACTGGGTGTGGAGGGGATGGCTGAAAGGCCCATTTGGTGCAGAGTTTAAGCCATTTGCAGATTGACAACATGAGATATTGGCTCAGGGGGGTTGTTTACTATGGGGAGACCGGGTAATCATACCAAAAAGTCTAAGGTATTCTATCCTAAAAGCGTTGCATGAAGGACATCCGGGGATTGTCCGGATGAAAGCCCTAGCCCAAAGTTTTGTGTGGTGGCCCAACATGGACCAGGAAATATAAGAATGGGTAGCGAGGTGTCAGTCTTGCAGGAGTAACGGCCTGCTCTCCTTCAGGCACCCATCCAAGAGTGGGATCACCCTAGAGCCCCCTGGTCTAGGGTTCACATTGATTTTGCTGGCCCCTCAAAGTGCTCTGTAAACTATTTTGCCACACACGGCCTGCCCGATGTCCTCATGTCGGATAATGGCCCGTAATTTATGGCCACCCAGTTTGTGGGTTTCCTGGCAGAATTAGGGATAGGCCGTGCCCTCACAGCACCCTTTCATCTGGCCAGTAATGGGCAGGTTGAAAGGATGGTAAGGTCTGCCAAGGAGGCATTGGGCAGGTTGACACCAGGAGATTGGCAAGTGCAGGTGGATAAATTTCTCCTGTACCAACACATAACACCCAGTTTGGCCACAGGTAGAAGCCTGGCAGAGCTCCTAATGGGTCACTGGCTTTGATTGGTCTTAGACCGCGTTCACTCAAATTATGCCCCCGAAACAACAATAGAAATGCAAAACCACACCAGGTCCTTTAGCATCGGGGACCTGGTTCACTCACAAAACTTTGCCGAAGTACCCCTATGGCTACCTGGCAAGATAGAAAAAATAACAGGGCCCAGGTCGTACATAGTTAGGCTTAACAACAGGCGCCAATGGAGGTGGCACATAGACCAACTACGTAGCTGCCTCAGCCAACTTAAAAAAAAACTTAGAAGTTGAACAACAGGAATTTTAATACGAAACCCTTCCTAGCAGACTCAAGCCCGATGGAACCGGAGAATGCACCTGAAGAACCGGGACTCCAGCGACACGCCTCCCCTAAACTGGTTCCTGTAGAATCCAAGGCCCCGCCTGAAAGTTTCCAGGACTTTCCATGGGCAGAACAAGAGGCAGCAGCAGGAACAACCTCTCAGCCCGCTGCTGCCACACCAACTGAGCTGCGCAGGTCAAGTAGGGCTAGCAAATGCCATGCCTACCTGTGTGACTATGTATGTAGATTGGATTGCTCCATCAAGAAGGGGAGGGGTATTAGATACTGGCAGCCTAAGTCTTTCTTCTGGTCTGTTGTTTGAGCAGGAAAAATGCTCAAACATGATTGGCTGGTTTCCTGACAGCTCCCTATAAAAGGGCTAGCTGTCAGAGAGGCTGGCTGCTGGATTGTAGATAGTTACTGAATAAAGAGCTGTTGTCTGAAGCCTGTCTCCAGTCTCTTCAATCCACCTAGCATCCCTTCTATCCCTTCATCTAAATTGTTCATGAAGATGGTAACAAATATTGGGTCTAAGACAGAACCTTGGAGTACCAAGATTAAAAGAAGTGCCATGAACATGACCTAGAACTCCCCTGGCTCTTCCCCTCCCTCCTTCAAGCTTGCTAAATTGTTGTGCTGATCAGTAAGAAAGCAGAGCCTCTTACTTAACAGAAAATAAGAAAGCCTATTGAATTCTCAGTGACAACTTTGCTCACTCCCTCTTTGACTTTGTTTTTCCTCTTCCTAGGAAGAAAGTAGAGGCAGAGAATTAGACAGGTTTCGATGCTTTATCTTTGTGAATGGATAGGTGGAGTAAACAAAATGGAAAGGGTGGGTGGGTGGGAATGAAAGAGAGGTGAGTTGAATGATGCGTATATTTATGGTGCAACTACTCCTGTATGTTTGAATGGTTGAGAGGCATGTAAAAGATTAAATAATATGAGATTAATGCTTGTGTGTGTAGACATGCTTATATTCTAGCTCAATGTACTTTGAACTCTCTCTACTAGACCACTTCTGATTTTGAAGCACAAGATCTTTAATTTAAGCATAATCCAGTGGTGAAATTAATTTTTTTTTACTACTGGTTCTGTAGGTGTGGCTTGGTGGGCACTGTGTGGCTTGGTGGACGTGGCTTGGTAGGCATGGCAGGGAAAGGATACTGTAAAATCACCATTCCCTCCCCACTTCTGAGAGAAAGATATTGCAAAATCTCCATTCCCACCCCACTCTGGAGCCAGCCAGAGGTGGCATTTGCCTGTTCTTCGAACTACTCAAAATTTCCGCTAACGGTTCTCCAAACTGCTCAAAATTTCCGCTACCAGTTCTCCAGAACCTGTCAGAACCTACTGAATTTCACCCTGGGATAATCTTAAATTAAGAAATTGCATGCAGGTAAATGAGGTATAAAAAGATAAACATTTACACTGTTTAACTGCTTTCAGAGGTCTTTGTCCCCTCCAGTGCCATTCCTCTCCCTAGCACAATTTTCATCAATTTCTGTGAGTTATTTGATGATATTACAGTGCTGTTTCCAGCCCCACTGACAGAATCAGATGCCTTGTTATAACTGGCTGGATTAAACAAGACTGTCAAATGAAGTTGAGGACAATGACATGAAGAAAAATAGCATCAAAAGAGCTCACACTCTCCTGTTGAAAGTATAAGAAATTTGAAGGTAATTTTAAATATAGATAGAGGCATGAGAACTGAGAAACTAGTTCAGCTCAGTCCTAGTTTTACAGCACTTTTTGACAATCAAAGATAATTTTAACATATATTTATTGGTGATTTTACAAATACTGTTCCCTATATGATAATACCCTCATATTGTACTTTGGCAGGAATAAAATAGTGGCATAGCCACATCTTCTTGGTGAGTTCATAGCTACTTTGTCATATTTGCCACCAGTCTTTCCAATGAATTATTCTTGATGCAAAGGGTTACTTTGCATCTGGTTACTCTAGCATTTCTTTCTTTACTATCAGCGTAAAGAAACAGAGTGAAATGAAACGACTCTGTGACATGCTTACTTTTTTATCACACGTGGAAGTGTGCAAAACAATTCTTTGATTTTGAGCATGCAAGCAGCTGATAGATTTTTCTAGGTTTGTTTCTTTATATGTTAAGTCATTGGTTCAGTTTATTTACACTGCCTCAGTCCAAAAAGATTCTAGGCAGTGTCCAGAAACAACTATAAAGCAACATCACAATAATTAAAAAAATACCATAATATACACATACATTAAAGCTAAATTTGGCAGCAACAATTTGATCAGCCAGAGCTTTTGGAGGTTGTTTTTTTTTTTTTTTACTACGTTTCAGACTGCCATGAGAAGAGGGCTATAGGAGAGGAGTCCCTACAGATCTGCCATATGTTTCTCTCTCAATACATTTCCTGATAGATGGCAATCCTTAGCCTGTATTCCCTGGAGTAGGCAGGCAGGCAAGCATGGTTAAAGGGTATTCAAGGTAGCATCCAGCTCCTTCAACTGCACTTGGAAACACATCTGGACTAACCGACATATCTGGGTGTCTTTCAAAGCCAGATCCATGTAGTCTACAATAAATAAAAAGGATGGCAAAGGTACAAGCAATCATCCTCATGTGGTGTAATTCTCACACTATCTGAAGCTGGTCAGAACTTCTGCCTGCTTTTCTACTAGAGACATGAGTCCAGAAGGACCCCAATGTTGCAAACTGCTTCCTTGGGGGAGCCCAGCACTTTTGAAAGTCCTAATTGGTACAGTTCTGGAATAAGTAGTTTACTCAACAAATAGATCTTTTCTTTTTCTATACCTTGACTATTTCTAGGCCCTGGGACATAATTCCTACTGCATCTCCCATTGGCCCCGGGGTAGAGGTATACCCTGGGGCCAATAGGCCATATTCTCAGTATGTTACTGAGAATATACTTTTTCCTGAATTGGCAGATGCTCTCTCCCAGCAGCTTCATATAGCTGTTAAATGAGATATGGGAAAGGCAAGGCACCATGTGTCACCACTCCTTTGTGAGTTGCATTGGTTATTAGTTTGCTTCCATGTGCAATTCAAGGTGCTGATTTTCATCTGCAATGATCTTCATGGCATAAAGCCTGGCTATTTGAGGAACTGTTCATCTCTGCTCACCCAGTAATGTCAAGCTGAGTGGGCGTACTTGAGATCCCTTCAATTAAATAATGTCATCTGTTGGAATCTAGGAAATGTGTATTCTCCATCCTGTTGCCTGACCTCAGGAATGGTAACTCACCCTGTAACTCTTCTGCAAAACTTTGAGAACCCGTTTTCACTCTCTGGTTAGGGTTTAGAATAGCTGATGAACCTCTGTTAGTTTTCTGTGTCATCTTGTCTATTCTGGATGTAGATGTGTTTTTCTTCCATTTTATTGTTTTCTACTTTTGAGTAGGTAAATCATCCAGAATCACTGGGAATCAAACAGCCTCTAAATCTAAGTAAATAAGTAAATAAATAAGTATATACATACTCCCTGAATGAATCTGTCCCTAACATTGTAAAACTTTGTAATATAATGCTTCCAATTCCCAACCTTAAACTAGTCCAGTAGTCCAGAAGGAATCTGTGATATCAATGGGTATTGAGAAGTCAAGGATGGTTAAACTGAATTCATTTCCCACAAAAGCATGAAAGCATCCGATGTGGTTTCTGCCCCATGTCATGCAACCCTTATAAAAGATGAAGCTGGTTTAATGATTCAGAAAAATCATTAATGCGTGCTAATGCATAAAATGCATGTATATGAGTTATTCCAGAGGGACCCACTTAGTTCATATACTCTCAGAATCTCAACAGAGATTGCTGTCATAAATAAGGCAGAGGACCCATCCTCACTCATATGCTGCCTGGAGAACAGTGCAAACCATCTGAATCCAAAATATTTCTGGAGGGCAGAAATGAACATCATCTTCCACACAGCTGCAGCTTGCTGTGAACCTGACCTCCACCCATCTTTTCCAACTCTAGGCTGAAAGTAGTTTTGCATCCCTTGTTGGCTCAGGCAATGCTGCAACTTGCTGCAGTTTATATATTTTTAAAAACAAATCTTTGCACTCTGAGTGGTTACTGTGCAGATGCAGAAAAGCCACCTCATCTGGGTCAATGATCACTATCCTGTAATTGTCCAATCTTTATTGCCATATGATTATAACACAATAACCACACTTGCCTGACTAAATGTTACCTTACAAGTGAAAACATGACTTAAAAATTACTGTTTTCTTCTCTGAACTACTTACTTGTCTATTACCTCAAGATGAAATACCAGTGGACTTATTTAAAACAGCAATGACCTGTGGAAAGTAGGTAACTCAAAAAAGGGAAATTGTGATTTTTTTTTTAAAAAAAAGGATTTCTGTCAGGATTTTGAAGTAGCAAAGTTCTTTGTGTCAGACAAATGTGGTAACCACCCTGCTTCTGAAAATTTGTACAAGAGAACCTGAACAAGCCTTACAAAGCTAAAACAGGCAAAATGTTGGGAAGCAAATGTGGTTTTAAAGCTGATTATTGTACATGCATAAATGTATACTTCACATCTATAATTCTGTATGTATACATTTAGTTTAACCATAAATAGGTAGATAAGGGAGGGGGCTCAGCAACTACAGCCTATGGGTTGAATATGGCCCACCATGCAAAATCACCCAGTCTATAGTTCCCAGCCTATATCCATCCATTCAAATGGGAGGAGGAGCATTATCCATTCAGCTTCTCCTTGTGAGCAGTTTTGCCTCCTCCAATGGCCATTTTGGTAAGGGCTTCACCAATTGCCACAGCACAGGCAGAACAACAAGTTCTCTTCCTGATGCTGGCAAGACTGAGCTGCAGAGCTCAGGAGGAGAAAATGGAAGCTGCAATGCATGGCCTCTGGCCCCTTGCTGACCCAGGGGATGATTGGCATCCAGCAAGAGCCAACCATGGAAAGGAAAGCAATTGGCAATTGCTCTTCTGACATGTAAAGTTGGGAGGGCAGAGCAGAAAGGAAAATATCTAGTGGCAAGTTGTGGTAACTCCCAGTTAACCACAACTTGAACTCCTGCCAAGTTGCTTCTGAAGCATTCCAATCTTGACAGAATGTGTCCAGTTGGCATCAGCAAAGTTAGGAGCAGATAACATCTTCATAGGGAGTACCCAGGCCCAATCCTTGTTAGTTACAGCTAAAGATTTGTTTTCCATCTGAACATTTCCACAATTTGCTCACAGCTCTGTAGAATGATGATGAGGCACTGTTTCCTTTCAGCATTCTGGCAAGATGGTGTCAGTTCAGTGTCATTGGCTTCAAACTAGATTGGGTACATATCACTGTTTGCATTAGCAGTGTAATTTTGTGGTCTGGCAGATTTTCCTATTATTGTTATTTTAAATCCACAACAAATTTTGCTCAGAGGGTGCCATTATAACATGCCTATGGCAATATGGGTTTCCTGATAGGGTTTCTTGAGCTCTCCATATTATCTGAACCCTGCCTTGCTGTGAATGGATAAAGTTTTTGCTCAAGGGACTTTTAAAAAAAGAAGATTCTTGGTTACTTAATGCAATACAACTACCTGCTCCCCATGGATTTTCAGGCTTCTTTGCAAGGGCAAAAAAGACAGATGCTGGATTTGGTTTGATGCATTTACATTTACATTATGTTTGCACAGCCATGGATTCACTGGAGCAGAATGCCTATATTCACTTTCAGCAGAACTCTGTTGGGCCCATTTCAATTCAAAACAGCAGGGAGGGTCTACATTTACCATGATGTATTTCCCTTTCCTTTGCCCTTCATAGGTCAGGGAATAATGTGGTGAGTTCTCTTCTGAATGATACTTTATCTATGACTATCTTCTATTAGCAGGCTTCATTTGTATGACTTAAGAATCAGGCCTCTTAATGGCCTTAGATCATTGCTAGGTTTGCTGTCTTTTTCCACCGTTTCATTTTTCGTAACTGTAATAGCAACTTGGCATGCTGATGTGGGCAGATTAAAAACAGAACAAGCTGCCTATTTTAGGTCCCCAGTTCAATTAACTTTTAAGTAAAAAACAAAAACAAATATATTGTGCAGACAAATTAGGAGTACAGAGAAAAATATGAAGAATGGGAGATTGAGTTCTTTGGCTTTAAAACAACTTCCATGGGTGAGTTTTAGCCAAGCTCATTGAAAATGAAGCATATATCTTGCAGAAATGCCTTATGTAAGCCCTCTTTTCTCAAAAAGCAATTAGAAACAGAATCTCTCACCTCCCTGTAATATTCATGTTGAGGTACATTTTATATTATATTTGCCTGACATAAAGATGAACTGACAGATGCTGCAGTATGAAGAGAAATAGTTCTGAGGAGCACTTTTTATAACAACATCTGAGCATCACTTCTGGGTTTTTTTAAATTCACCCCATCTCTTGCTGTGTGCACACAGTAAAGCTCATGCCACCTTTAAAATTACAATAATTTAGAGATAGATCGCACTTCAGCCTTCATTGTTTTGCTAGAAAAATCTGGAAAATAAAGACCAGGCTCATGCCAAACAGACACTGTATGATTGATTGAACCTGCAATCTTCCTCTGTCTTTTTTCAACTTTATTTAGCAAGGCTCAACTGGATTTTGATGCGTTTTTATTTTCTTGTCAAAATTTGCATGTTTGACAAGACAGGGTAGGGTTTTTTTATTGAACAAATATCTAAATCACACAAATTCAAAGCTCTTTTTTGCAACATTTTTACAGACCTGGACAATGCATATTCTTCGTAAGTGGTGAACTACATGATGCATCCCCAGATATAGAAACTTTTTACTGTTTTAGCATCATTCATGTTTGCGTCATTGGTTGGAAATATAGCATGAAAAAGATCAAGGACAACTATATCCTCCTTTCATTGCAATGAAGCCTCTATGGGATAATTGCCCAAAAGCTGACACAAATCATAGCTGGCTGACTGGACTGGTCAGAGCACCAACATTTTGATAGTTACAGAACTATCCCATAGCAACAGCACTTAGACACCACTCCATAGCGTTTTACAGCACTTTCTGAGTGATTTACAAATGTCAGCATATTGCCCTCAGCAATCTGGCTCCTCATTTTACTGATCTCAGAATGGCAGAAAGCTGAGTCAACCTTGAGCCGGTTAGGATTGAACTTCTGGTTGTGAGCAGAATTAGCCTGCAATACTGTATTCTAACCACTGCACCACAACAGTTTCTATTATATTGTTTGATTAGTAAATCAAACCATAATAGAAGGTAGAAGTAACTTTAATCTGTGGTAAATGAAATTGTCTGAATTAGGCACAGGTAAAAAAAATATATGTTGCCACTTCATAGTGCCTACAAACCTGCTCCATAGGGTTGAGACTTGGTTGCTGTGCAAGGTGAGGGAACTATAGTGCTGTTTCTTCCTCTCCCCAACTGGGCTGGGCTACAGATTATTTCTGCTGTGGCTACAAAGTTTGCAAAATGATAAAGCATCACTTCATTTTTCCAGATGCGTTTTTCTCAAAGTAGATTAGTAAGAAAAGTTTAGGTAGGACCATTATTCAGTCCTACTTAAAATGAGAAGTTTTTCAGGATTCTATCCATTCAGCCTTCCCTCTAAGATGCAAAGGTTATTTCCCAGCTCAATTGAACAGGATGCCTAATGCTAACTCTTCCCCCCCACCCAATAACTATACAGAATATGAGCTTTTATTCTTACATTTTACAGTGAGACTTCTTCTGCTGTCAACTTCTGAATGGCACGAATGCATGTTCTTCCATTTTCCTCCAAGGCAAGATCCACTCTCGACTGGCTCATGCTGAATAAGTTAATCTGTTTCTCCAGAGTCACTTGCTTTCCAGGGCTAAGACCCACACTAATAAAAGAATAAGATATGCTAAGCCCAAAGTGGAATTCTCTTAACATTTTATTTTATGCACACACACACATCAAGGGCACAATATTGGACCATGGAAAGCAGTTAGCATTATTCTCCCTGCAACTGTAAATCCTTTGAGATTTTCTCCTGCCCTAATATAGCCTCCAAAACTGGATAGCAGAAAAATCACAGGAGGTGAAACTAATCTCTCCTTGCTCTCAAGTTATTATTAAGGTATGGGGGCATTCAGTTTCCAATAGGAAGCGGTTTAATTTGTGGCACAGAAAATAGGCTGAAACAGTTATGCCGGCAGAAAATCAATTTGAGCATCAGGGCTGGACTAAATGACATTTGTACTATATTCTGTATCATATCCGAGGGCTTTGGCTCAAATGTTTCCCCTTGCTCTCCATTCTTATAAACTGAAAATCAGGCAGTGCATAAGGACAAGGTTTTTTTTTTTTCATTTTGATAATGGTTGATTATAGCTGAAATTACTTTATCACAATACAACATAATATCATAAATATTCAACATTAGCTTTCCTTTAGATTTTGAAAGTGAAATTTCCAAAATGGAATTCAAAACAGAATTCAAGGGCAAAAAAATTAACATTCTGAATTAATGCAGTAAGTTTTAGGGACACTGGAAACTCACTATTGATGGAAACATAAAAGGAAAGTACCGCCTGGATATGCCTCTTTATTGGAGAGTAGCAAGATCAGGATAGTTATTCATGCAGAAATTTATAACTCTTCTAGGACCATGGTTTTCTATCCCCTTTATGTTAGAATGACTGAAAAATCCAATCACACACTTGACCTAATGAGAAAACACAACAGAATGATTTGTCTCTAAAGAAATGGAAGAAAGCAAGTTCAAAAGAGTGCAGTTTGCAAGCAGCTGCTCTATAAGTGATTATTTGGAGTTGAAAGGAATCTTAAATTACTTCAATGTTTGCACATGAGCAAGTCTATCATGGCCCTTGTGGTTTTCAAACTCCTGGCCAAAGTTCTACAATTTTTTTATTAGATATACATTCCACCTTTCCCGTGGAAGCTCAAGGCAATGTATCTAGCATTTCTTCCTCCATTTACCCCCCCCCCACTGCAACTATTCTTTCAGGTAAGTTGGACTAAAAGAGAATGACAGGCTCAAAGCTGCCCACTTGAAAACCGGTTCCAAAGTTGGAACCATTTTTGAGAACCAGTTAAAATTTCCTACCGTTGGGAAAGGAATAGCTACCATGGTCTTCACACTAAAAAAACAAAAACAAAACCCTACTGAATAACTATCTATTCACTCTATTAGAGAGTGAAAAGATCATGTCTTGTATATTACTACCCAATGGTAGTAAAGGCCTCCTTGTGCTGTAGCCTCGGCAGGCACATTGGCTAATATATCAAATGAGAGCTTCTCAGTGATCCTGGATGTAAGTAGACAGAGCAAAACGAAGAAATGCTATTTAAATGTGGACACCAACTGACTGTTCTTCTAATTACTCCACCATATCTGTTATTAAGCCTGCCTCTGACAGCGCAACCTTATTAGCCAGGGATTTACAAAGCAGAGAAGTCAATAATTATATTTCTTTTCTGGTATCAGATAGCAGGTGGCCTCCTTCTCTCCTTTGCTGGCTACTTCCCTGCACTTATTGCTATGGCTTATCTTCTTATTTGGAAGGAGCCACAGCCTTTGAATCTACTTGGGTTCAGTACATCTCTTAAGTTGATTCTTTACAGTGAATGCCAGACTTCCTAATTTTGTACCCTTTTTGTGCATAGGAGATGATGGAGTTTCTAATTCAATGCTCCTGGAGGATATCAGACTGGGGAAAGCTGGAACAAATTTGTGTTTTTTGAAATAGTGGCAACCATATAATGAAACAATCTAGCTTCCACACTTAATTCTGTTTCTGAGACCTGTAAAATATCTTCCCTGAATATTATAATATTTAATGATAAATTATTTCAATTCAGCAACTAAAGATATTAGCTAGGAAAGTGATAACAATAGCCATATAACAGCTTCATATAAATGCATGATGCAGCCTTACCTGTTTCAGCAGGAGGAAATACTTATAGATCTTGGCTGATCTGCTCAATTAGGATTGGATCTGGTCACTATTTGGAAGGTAGCAGCAATTCAAAATATTCCAAACTGGGAGATGGGAAAAAGCGCTGGCAAACTACTTCAGTATTGCTGTGTGGAAAAGGCATGCATGTGTTAATATAGTTGCCAGGAATCGAGAAGAATGTGTTTCCCTATCCAGATTTATCTCATCTCAACAAAAATAACATAGAATCAGAAAAGGCATCCAAATAAAGAAGAAAAGGATCATGACTGGGGGTGAAAGACACTTTCATATGTGGAAATCACCACAAGGCTGGAGAAGGTGGGAATTGTGTTTAGGGGGAAAATGTTTTTTGAGATTCTGTGCACTCTGAATTGCTTACTTGAGCAGATGTATGACAGTAGGGCAAGAAAGAGACTTATAAAACCATGCACTTGTTCAGATCAAGGAAATATAGACATTTTTTTCCTGTTCTCAGAGTTTGGGGTCACTCAATTTGAATGACTGACAACATGGTTAGAGTAGGCTGCAGGAAATACGTCTTCATCTTTCAAAGATTTATAGAATTCGCTGTCAAAAAATATGATGAACTTTGATTTGAATATTTTTTTCAAAGATGTTGAACAAATTCAAGGGAGATAACCAGACTTTCAGGGACTTCTATTTATAATGGCTTTATACAATTTCTTGGATCAAAGCCAGCTGCTGGAAACTGATAGCAGAAGAGGGTTATACTGTTTTCAGGTTTCTCTGAAACCTCATAGGCATTTGTGGCTACCGTTGCAAATGGGAATCTGCAGTAGGGATACTCTTGATTGTCTCGCGTAGGGGTTTTTATGTACTGCATTTTGAATTTTAGTTTTGGACTATAATGAAGCAGATTGTATAATTTTGAGCTACCTTGTCCTTCTCAGCTTAATATGAGGATGGTAGTGAGAAGAAGAAGGTGGTGGTGAGGAAATACTCCTGTGGGGGGGGCATGAAAACAAATGTGAATAATAATTATGAATATTTCACAATGAAGAAATACACACAAGAATAAAATGATATTCATGCATCAGGTCTCATTAATTTCAGTTGGCCATATTTCCATCCAAAATTGGGGGGGGGGGGACTAGCATGCTCAAGTATCATTCCAAAGATACTTAGAGAAAACAAACTGTATTTAAAAGCATTTCCTGCAAAGCAGCTCATATAGAAGGACTGGGCTGCATCATCATCAAGGTACAAAAAGCAACTTTCAAAATGGACTGTTCCATAAAGGGCTAAAAGACCAGTTCTGCAGCTTATCACCTGGAGACATGAAAATCAGCATGTCCAGGATGCATAATAATAGCTCCAGTTCATGTGGGACATATATTACCTGGTTTGAAAGAATAAGTACCTCTGGCAACTGCGTGCTGGTTGTAAGTTATGTTTCTTGTCACAATGGCCATTATGTTTGTTTTAGCCTAATGAGAACTTATTAACTGACTCTTAAGATAGAACTGGAGCAGAGTGATGAAAGCAGTTTTCTTTTTTCCTCCTTGCTAAGAAAGAGCAAGCAAAAGGAGGCGTTTCATTTTACAGTATTTTCATAATCTCTTGGAAATCATGCATAGATGTATGTATGTATGTATGTATGTATGTATGTATGTATGTATGTATGTTGATATGTATCATCACCCCAACCCCCTTCTTGTGCAATTATTTCTCAGGAATGCTTATATTTTTGGCATGCACCTGGAGAAGACACCTCTCACCTAAGCCCTGATGAGGAGGTAATTCTAGGGTGTAAAAATTCAGGAGCTGCTAAAATATTGAGACTAGAAGCAGAAAAGATAGAAATCTACACATTAGGGGGAATTATTTTTTGTCTCCACACTGATATGAAGGGAGAAAACCTTTCACCCTTCCCTGTTGGTTTAAATATAGAGTACCACGGTAGTGATGGTGAATCCACAGTCAAAATCTTGCTTTAGTCATGAACTCTTTCTCTCACTGTCTCAGTTCCCTATGTGAGAGAATTAAAACAGTACCATGCTTATTGGTTAACAATAATAGTTGGGACATAATGCATGCAAACATTCTGTAATGTTATACAAACACTAATTTTCTTAGATTTTTTTACATCCATTTTTGGACCCTCAAATACCTAACTTCGTGTGTCCCATATCATATTTATCTGGTGCCAATAGGACACCTCTGAATGCTGGTGATGAAATATTAGTTGTCAGATGCTGAATGATGGAAACAAATGGCAGAAAATAGTATATCCAAGTATAAATATATAGGAAATTTATATGTTTAGAGAATGTTGGGAGAATATTTGACACTAAGATTTGCAAAACAAAAAGCTTATAAGCCTGATGTCAGATTCCTCAAAATAATCATTACAGACACACACAGATATACATGTGCATACACATATGCACATATTCTCTCATTCTCTCTCTCTCTCTCTCTCTCTCTCTCTCTCTCTCTCCCTCCCTCCCTCCCTCCCTTTCCCTCTCCCTCTCTTTGTTCCTACTTATGAATGACAGGCATTTTGTTGGTTCCTGTATAAAGCTCAGGAATCATATTCTTTAATTACAGCTCATGATGACACAGGTTGTTAGTTCTGGGTGATAACTTCATTAATTTCCACATTAAATCTTTACTGCAGTCAGATTTAGCTAAGCATCACTCCATTAGGTACCAACTGGTGTGCTGATCCTAAACATCACCATCATCGTATCTGCCAGCAATAAGATTGCATTTTAGGATGTTGCAAACTTATGGTTATTTTCTTGTGTGCCATGAAAAGAATTGTAAATGTTGGAATGAACTGACTTATCCATCTATATTACTTAATGTTAATAAATAAATCAAACTTTAGAAAGCATATCAATTGCCCACTCCTTCAATGTCACTGTGTGACTTACAAAATACAGTGAAAACATTCTCATGGAAAAAATAAAACATTTGCATGGTATGGGAGCAGCTCTGTAGCGGACAAAAAAGCTCTACAGAGAATCATTAAAACTGCCCAGAATATCATCGGGCTCCAACTACCAGCCCTGGACGACATCTTCGAATCTTGCTGTTTGAGGAAGTTGCATAACATTCTCAGAGGCTCTTCCCATCCTGCTTACAATCTTTTTGGACTGTTGCCTTCTGGCAGAAGATACAGAACAATTAAAACTCGGACCACACATTTTCTGAATAGTTTTTATCCCAGAGCTATAATTGTACTCAACAATGAACTAAAGGGCCACCATCAGTGAGCTGTTGGACAGCATTACTTGGTCTGTTGTATGGATGTTTGGGTGGTTTAGGGGTGGGAAATTGTGGTGGGTGGGAGGGTGTTTGGGGATTGTTATGTGTGTTGGACCTGGTCTTTGGATGTTAAGTGAATTTCTTTGTATGGGTGTACTGTGTATACATGTACAATGACAATAAAGTTATTATTATAGGCTAATCCTGGAAAGTAAATTTCTATTTATGTATGGATTTATTTACTTTACCGTCTCCTACATAATAGTAAGGAAGGGGCGCACTTTAACTTCAGTTAATATCTATTCCATACAACAGGCCCTGCTGTAGTGTTGACTAAGTTGGTTGTAGATATCAACCAGTTTTGTGATTAGATCCATAAAATAAACATTCAGAAATAAAAATCATTATCCATTTCTCCTTTTGATTAGGAATATTTTTTAACACTTGGTAAGGATGAGGCCATATTAGAAGAAAATATTCAGCAAGGCCCAAATGTCCCCTCTTCAGAATAAGTATATACTTGGTGTCAAATACTCTCCCAACTTTTTCTGACTATGCACATTTCCTAAATATTTACACTGGGATTTAATATTTTCTGACATTTATTTCCATCATTCATGAATTGACAACTAGTATTCGTCCCCAGCATTCAGTGTGTTCGAATGGCACCAGATCAATAGGATATGCAATCATAGGCATGTGAAGATCCAAACAGTGATATAGAAATCCAAGATAATTTGGCAAATTAATCCTATTTTATGCCCCAGAGCACTCTGATATCAGAATCTTCCATGAATTAATCAACCTACTAGGCCTGCTTCTTCCCTGGCCATCTCCCCACTATTAAAATGACCTCATTTTAATGTATATCAATGGTGCAGAAGTAATCTATACCCATTGTACTCTGACATAGAATAGCAACCAGTCTGGAGGATGAAAAGACATTGTAACTCTCCTATGAGCATGGGAAAAATCCTTTCTTAATTCCATCAGTGGCCATAAGACTCCTCACATTTATATACCTCCTTGCAAAGGTACAATTATAAACGTATCTAGTTGTAGAGCAGTATTCTCCTTGGCCCCAAAGGGAAGCAATCCAGTCCATCATTTTAAATTTTAAAATAAGCACAGCGATCTCAAAATGGGGTTAGGAATCTTTAAACTGCCATCCTTAACCCAGTCAGAATCAAAATCCTTATTATTGTAGTTCATTTGGGAAAATATCCCAAAGGAAACAACCAACAACAAGAGTTGACAGGAAGACCTTATTTCCTTAAAAAAGAAGAAAATAATCTGGCACTTCTACAGAAAAATAAAAAGCACTAGACTAGATACAAGAACAGAATATAAAAATTTTCATTATATGTATTTGTTTAACAAATTCTCATGTAATAAATAGACAAGGTTACAGCATAAAAAGTCTATATCTGTTCTTTGAGAAAAATTTTTACACCTACAAACTGTCTAAAAATTTTACCTCAATGGCAAATAAGAACTAGTTTTGACCAGTGAGAGACTAAAAGAATTGTGCAAGTTTACTAAGGTCAGTTAGAATTTTTCAGGGTATTCTGCCAAAGCCACCTAGTTACAGTATCTCCAGCTACTATCTGCATGGTTTTGCTTGCTTTACATTTTCCATTTTTAGTTAAACTCCCTCCACAATTCACATTGCCAAAATGTGGTCCAAAAGAAATATATATTGTTTCTAGCTACTTTCTGAACTTCACTGCCTTCCATGGCATTACTTTCCTCTTCTGTGTGGCATCTTGTTTAGTGTAGGGAGCTTAAACTGGTGGCCACTCATTTGAGTCATTTGCATCGTTCATTGTGGACAGAATCAATGAATTCACATTGACTTGGACTCCAGTGTTATGGCAGATTATAAGGATGCGATCTCATCAACTGTGAGATTATTACTTTGAGTTATTTTCAGTCTGTAGATCTTGAAGACAGAGACAATGTATATGGAAAAATGAAGGCCACCATCTGCCTATTCATTTTTCAACTCTAGTCACTCATGGCTGAACAAACTGGCTGAACAAATTGAACTAACCACATGGTGCTGATCAGTGTTCTCCCTCTTCCACTTCAAGAATGCCGTTCTTATTTCTGTATTAAATAATCCCTCTCTTGACCTAGGAGATTGATAAAATTACAGGCTAGTCTCAAATATTGCAACTTTGAGGAAAAATGATTGAAAATGCAGTGACACTGCAGCTCCAGATGCAACTGAATGATATTACTGTATCTGATCCATTTTTGTTGGATATGAAGCAGGACTTGTTTTAGTCATTCTATGGGTAATTTATGTTGAATATGAATATGAAGAGTGCCTTGCTTGATGTTCTTACTATGCATGAAGTGGATTGGGCAGTGGTTATCCAAAGCTTAGATGCATCCTGTCATGATAATGCAACTTGGTGCTTATGAAGCTACCTTTTGAAAAGTCTCTGGAAGTTGCAACTGATGCAAGCAGCTACAAAGGCTGCAAACTGTTAAAAGAATTCCCAAAATGCCCTGTTGAAGGATCTGCAGGGGTTTACAATTGCTTAGCAGGAACAATTTGAGAAGTTTGTATTAACAACAGTGTTTTTTTTAATTTACCTTAAATCAGGGGTGAAATTCAAATTTTTCCTCTACCGGTTCTGTGGGCATGGCTTGGTGGGCATGGCAGGAGAAGGATATTGCAAAATCTCCATTTCCATCCCACTTTGGGGCCAGCCAGAGGTGGTATTTATCGGTTCTCTGAACTACTCAAAATTTCCACTACCAGTTCTCCAGAACCTGTTAGAACCTGCTGGATTTTACCCCTGCCTTAAATCCGTGTATTTGGACTTGTCCATCTGTTCTGTTACAAACATATCTGGCTGTTAAGATTTTCAGGAGACCGTATTGAGTATGTCCCCCCCCCCAGGAGAGAGGGTCATCTTTCTGACATATGGCAGAGGGGCGGGCCTTCTCCTAAACTGTTAGTTGTGTTTGGTCCTTAGTCTCTCATCTCTAGAAAACATATAACAGACACTTCTCCTGAATTAGGCTTTAAATGGTTTTAGTATCATTTTTAATTTATGTTTTAATTCATTTTTATTGTGTTTATTTTTGTTTATAATATTTTGGTACCCTCCTCCATTATGGTGAAACAACAGGGCACCAATCCGTCAATCAAATAAGTCAACTGCAGGCCATGTTTAATGTGTCTAGGTCAACCACATCTAGAAAGGATAACCCTTCCAGAAGAAGCAAGAATACTTTTGCTTTGCTGTCTAGCTGAGATCTGAAGGATTCTGGGGTCTTTCAGGGCAATTTAGAAACACAACTGTTTCTAACAGATTAAAAAAAAGGTTCCCCCCCCACCACCACACACAAAAAAAGACAGCTGTTTACTGAGGAAAGGTGGGTGACAGGGATTGTGGTGGTAACATGAGCAATAAGATATTTCACTCTTTCAGGAAATATTAGCATATTCTCTTTTGAATATATTCTCCCCCACTTTTTTTTTCACACCAAATCAGCTTTCTCTTTTATTATCAGAATAAATTACTTTGTATCTTGTATTAGAAAAATAGTAAGTTCTTCAAATTGGATAAAGAGTGAAGTTCTGCCAGCAAGCAATAAATAAATCAACAGGAATACTGTGAGTATGCTTCTGCATTATCACTGTGGTGACAGCTATGGCAGTTTGGCCCAAGCAAAACACACAATCAACTAAATCATAACCATGTGTGCCATGATGTCAGGGGACAGAAAGTGAAATAATTACCCAATAGTCCTACAGAAGGCAAATGAAGCAGGATTTTGCTCCAACTGCTGTATTGGAAAGCTAGTGTCCAAGAAGGGTATTAAAATTAATGCTAGTAAACAGGGATAAAATTAATGGCATAACTAGGAAGGGCTTCCCAGCTGTCACAGTACTGCATGGAGTTCTTTCCAACAGCTTTCTGGTGGGAAAATAGAATTCAAATCTCTGGTATGCTAGGGCAGGGGTGGGAGAAAGGAAGTTGGCCAATTTGTATGTAGGTTCCTAGTCCAAGATTCAGGACCCAAAGCTCTTTTTGAACCAGGAGGATAACAAGGTGGGGATAGTGGTAAATTGCTCTGGCTGAGATTCAGAAATGGGTACAACATAATCCATTGAAATGCATAAAAATGTTAAAATCATGTTTTCTTTCCAGCGTGCACATATTCAGCATGTTTTCAAGATAGCAAGTAAACAGCCAAATGCCAGCTTGCTAATTGGCAGAATAAGAACAAGCAGAGGGAGCTCTTACAGTTTTCCTTGCCTCGTTCCCTCAGTACATAACACAGAGAAACCCCAGGCTTCTCTGGGGAGCAAGCAAGAAATTGCAGACCTCTAAAAGAGAACAGCAGCAGATAATTGACCAGTTGCAGAACTGTTTCTGAGCAAGAGCAGTCTATCAGAGTTGCATCTTAAAAGTCTTTGCTTTCAAAAATCCTTCTGTAAAAGAAGAAAAACTTTCTATTTTTAAATGCAATTGTTGGAAAGCCGTGAGACAAGAAATTGGGCATTTTAGAACAGGGTTTCCCAAATAAGAATAAAATGATCTTGAAAATGTGCCCCTTTGCTTTCTTTATTGAAAAGTACTATGCAAGCATAGTCATTTCTCATGCCTGTGCTTGAGAAATGTCTCATCTACCTAATTAACTCCTGTTCTAAACTATAGAATTCAATTTAGGATTTTTCAATATGTTCAGACCCAGGAAAAGGGTAAATGCCCTCTTGAGAGCGTGGTCATTATCCGATTGAGGCATACGCCCTCAGGGTTAAAGATTAAATACTTCATACATCCCATCTCTAAAAGACAGAATTAGTTAAGGCAATATACAACTTGTAATAGGGGAGCGTTATTTATATTTTAGTATTCCAATCCTGTCTTTTATATGCCAAGCAAATCTCAAGGAAATTAAGAATTTGATTGCTGGAGCATGAAAATAGAGTGCAGAATCAGAAAGAAGGCTCCTATATTGCAATATTTTAAGAATTGTTCCAGTAAGTTTGAGCAGATAATTACCAAGCAAGGTGATCCAAAGTTAATCGTGTGTTGAGTAGAGAAGCCTGTTGGAATTTTCACTGGGTGATGGTGCTTCCCATAGGGTTGAATGAAAAAGGTTAAAAAGAGCACACTATAAGTCAATATTTATTCTGAATCAATAAAAGTAACAATATTATTACATAACAGAAAAACTTAAATATCTTGGGATTTGGCAACACAGATAAATTAAGCAGATAAATACTAGGTGGAACTTACAAGAAAACAAGCTACATTTTAAATAATTGCTTCAGAGATAAGAGCTGTGCTGGAAGTACCGTGTTTCCCCGGAAATAAGACAGGGTCTTATTTTGACCCCCCCCAAATAATAAGGGCTTGGCCTTATTATCAGGGGGTCTTATTATTTTGGGGTGCAGGAGGCGGCGAGTGTGGGACTGGATGTCCCGTCACTGCCGTCGTCTCCCCTTCCTGTTCTTTGCACCGGCCAAGCAGCCCAACACATCTCACCCCACCCCAATGGCAATAGCTGCTTCCCTTCCCTGCTGTCTCTTTATCGAGAGGGGTGGCAGGTGGGGTGGGGGAGAAGCAAGATGTGTGGAGCGAGACGTGGCTCCCCTTGCCATCTCTTCTCCCCCCTTCACTGGGCATGGCAGGGCTCCTGCCCGTCGCTTAGCCACCTGCTCCCTTTAGGGATGCAATTATGGGTGGCAGGTAGGGCGGGTGAGAAGCAGGACATGCATCTTACCTTTCCAGCTCCATCATGTTCCTCACCATTGTGTCCAGGGACACACTCTGTAAAAGTGCAAATTTGAGAAGTTTGATTGAACTCGCGATAAGGTTTTCTTTAACAGCATATTTCCCTGGACACAACACCGAGGAAAGTGACAGAGCTTGAAAGATAAGACCTGCGTCCCGCTTCTCACCTGCCCCGCCTGCCACCCCAAATTGCATCCCTAAAAGGGGCAGGTGGCTAAGCAAGGTGCAAGAGCCCTCCCATGGCTGGTGAGATGGGGGGGGGGGGAGAAGAGATGGCAAGAGCCATGTCTTGATCCATGTGTCTTGCTTCTCACCCAATCCACCTGCCACTCCTCTCGATAAAGAGACAGCGGGGAAGGAAAACAGCTGTTGCCATTCGGGTGGGGTTTGACATGTTGGGCCGCTCAGCCAGTGTGAAGAACAGGGAGGGGAGGGCATGTTCCCCCCTTTCCCCCCCTCCGGCCTCGCCTCCTCAACTCATTTTGGTTGTGTGGCAAGCAACCAGAGGAAATGGCGGGACCGGCTGCACATGGGTGTAAGTAGTTCGTGGTGGGGGGTTTATTTTGTGGGGGTGGCTTATATTATTGCATGCACTGAAAAGCCCGATTGGGCTTATTATCCGGATATGTCTTATTTTCGGGGAAACACAGTATAAAATACTTATTAGGTAAGGTCTTTCTGTAAAAAATGTAAATAAAAACACTAGTATTTTTCTTTTGATAGTTGATGTTTTGGTATTATTATCTATTTTGGTGGCTGTATTTTAGTTGCTTCATGGAAGTGTGCAAAAAGAATTGTGCCAGCTCAAATTCTGAATGTATCTTTACAAGGGCATATATTAAGTTGAAACTGCCATAGTATTACTAATTTGGATTTAGACATGTTTATGTTAAATTGGTAGAAATCTGAAGAGATATGTCATATACTGTTAACTGACTTACTTTTTTCTATTATACTGCATTGAGGAAATGTTCTGAATAATAGTGGGCTTCATTCTGAGAAGACATTAAGCAAAACAATGCAGTGAAGAAAATTTATCAGCCACCATTGAAAAAACCCTCTAGTTGAAACATTTGTTCAAAGGGCATGTCATAAATGATGCTGAACAACCTCATGAAATTTTAAGGCAGCATTACCACTGTCAGGTTGTTACAGTATTAAAATA
Organism: Arizona elegans; assembly: GCA_022577455.1. Taxonomy (NCBI): domain Eukaryota; kingdom Metazoa; phylum Chordata; class Lepidosauria; order Squamata; family Colubridae; genus Arizona; species Arizona elegans. The sequence goes on along the minus strand of JAKOOJ010000002.1, from coordinate 101,059,693 downwards.
TACTCACAGCAATTAAGCATTTGGTATTTTCACTGTAATTTTTGGTAAAGGTAATAGCAGTTAATGATCAACAAAGTAGACCAGTTTTTTTCTTTTATGCTGTGAGCTTGCTTTATAATGGCACAGCAATGTTCCCAGCTGAAAAAGTTTTAGTTTTATTCCATATTCTGTTTCACAGTGATCTGAAATCCACTAGGTAGAAGGAAACTAGGCCAAGCTCAGATAGGAAGCTGTCATGTGCATTTTAAATTTAGTTACATTTTTAATTAGGATATTTATATCATGTTTCATGTATATAGAACAGAATGGTCCAGCTGGATAGCAATCCAAGTGAAGGAATAGGCAAAAGGATCCATTCACACAATGTGTCACCTCTACATGTTTTAAGGTCAGTCTGCTCCATTAGATTTTTGTATTGTTTAAAAGTTCCTTCTTATTATTTAAATGCATATGTTTCATTGGTGTATAGCTGGTAACATTTATTTTTATATGAATACACTGCTGATTATTTGGAAAAGCATGCAATCCTTTGTTCTTTAGGCCAATTCCATTGGTTCAGAATGTTTGCATAGGCATATATAAAGATCAAATTCCTTAAACTTTGTGAAGGAAATATTGTGCAAAACTTAACCAGTTTAGCTTCAGTAGACTGTCTGCATCACGGCATCTTCAGATCTTCTCTGGCTGCCTACTTAAGAACTTCATCTGAAAATAAAGTGGAAGGCTAATAAGCTGCAACAGTGTTATGTGGGGTGCTACAGTTTATTGATTCATTAATTCCACTTATATCCTGTTTTTCCTTCAAGATACTGGAAGAGCACAATTAATACATCCTCCCAATTTATCTTCACAACAATCTTGCAAGGCAGATTAGTTTGAGAGAGTGGCACTAGCTCGAAATCATTATCCTTACAAAAAGTAATAATCTTCCTGGCTCATGGTAAATGAATGCTCAGACTGTGATGTAATATGCATAATAATAATTTATTTAGTATGGAAAACAAATGCATGCATGAGCAAACAGACTGGCCTTCTCTTGCATCTCTTTCCTTTTAATGAAGTCCTTTCTCAACCAGTAAAATGATCCATTAAACTAGATATGAATTTAATGTGGGATCTGGTCTTTTACTCTGGAAATGTTGACATTTCAGTCAGATGGAAAACTATGGTAGCATTTCAAGAGTGTCAGAAATCAAAATAAAAACTTACAACAACAGAAATGAAAAGAAGGCTAAAATGAGTTTTGCTGGGAACTGTTACAGCTGCCTTTCCACAATTACATTATGGCAGAATAGAGCTGGAGGATTCGCCTGAGCAGGCTTGATCCTTGTATGAAAAATAGTTAAGAGATTGAAGCTGAAAAAATGCCATTATTTTTCAGTCGAAGGCTGGGAAAATTAACCCTCCTTGTCCCAAGAGTTTACTAAAAGACAAAGCATAAACCTGATGCCAGATTAAGAAGAGAGGGAGGATAAAGTGCTTACGTTTGGCAGTTATATTCTTTTTTTGTGATTAGGGATCATAACAAAAGAACGAATGGAGGATCAGCAGGATTCAGACTTTTAGCCATTGATTCATGGACATGTGATCTAAAGAACTGCCAGAGGGTGTGTTTTTTTTTTGCCATCAACCAGAACAAGAGCAGCAATAGAAACCTTCACCAAAGCAATATTTTTGCATCTGAAGTGTTCAATATTATCCCCTTTTTGCCTAAAATGCTCTGATTGGGGCTGAAAAATTCCACAGAAGCATTAAAGGGGGGGGGGGGGAGGAGGGGAGAGGTAAAGGAAACATTAACTCTTTGTTTCTTACATGTGATCATTTGCATTTTTACAGCCCACATTTCCCTGTACTTTAGATTGTAAACAACAAGAAAGATGTGAGATACATTGCTTCTTGTACGGCAGCTGTTTAAGTGCCTTTGCTTCTCAACTCTGCAAGTGAGGGAGTCTGTTCCTTAGATGGTCTAATGAAAGCCTTTTGTGTGTGTGTTGACTCCTGGCAACTGTCTGAACAAGTCCCTGCAGTTTTCTTGGCATGATTTCAGAAGTGGTTTGCCCTTGCCTCCTTCCTACGTCTGAGAGAGAGGGACTGGTCCAATGTCACCCAGCTGGCTTTGTGCCTAAGGCGGGACTAGAACTCACAGACTTCCAGTTTCTAGTCTGATGCTTTAATCATTACACCAAACTGGCTCCCTGATGAAACCCAAATAGGAGCCCTTAACATATTTTTTTACCAGCCCAGCTGCTCACTCTTTCTCACTAAAACATAGCATATCTACGTACAGGATACTAAGCATGGCAGTGAAGTGACGCCTAGGATCTGTGATAATGTAGCAAACAGTAAACAATAAGAAAATGAAACTAGATGTCTAAATGAAAATTTGAAATTAGAACTGTGGAAGCAACTGTTATTGTTCAGTTGTATTACATCAGTTTAAAAAAAGCATTAAAATTAAAATGTTGCACTGGTTAGTATCTCTCACAATCAGGAACTTACTTATTTCAAGTTTGGATCTCTCACTGTGAAAGCTTCTGCCCGTTGATTCTTGTCTTTTCCTTGAGTGTTCTGGGGAATAAATCCAGAACCCTCTTCCCCATAATATCCCTTTATGTACTGGATAGCTGCTATCATGCCTTCTCTTCCTTAGGCTAAACATACCAAGTTCCTTTAACCATTCTTTGTACAATTTAGCATGCACTGTTTCTAGTTCCTGAGCATCCTTTCTGTATTGTGGGAACCAGAACTGGACACTAGTTCAGTCTAGGTATGCATAGGACCGTACTATTATCAGTTAAATTCAAGCTGTCATGTCACAAAATACAAAGAGAGAAGTAATATTGAGCCCAAAGCCTCTATGAAAATATGCTCATTAATTGTAATACAGAAAAAAGGCCCACTTATTGTTCTAGTTTCCCAATAAATCCTACACAACGTTAGACAATAAGGCTTTATGAGACACAAGATTCCTTGGAGTCTAAATATCCAACCTTCCTCATTTCCCAGGAGGCATGTGAAAAATGAAGGGCAAAAAAGAACTGCAACCTTTACAATGATTGCAGAAGTGTAGTTAGAACAAACCAGAGAACATTGGAACCCTTCACAGTAACATCTGGAGTAAAACAGGGATGTGTACTATAAGCACTATTGTTTATCACTTACATTGAGAGCATAAGCAAAGAAGCCAAATGCAAGAATGGAAATAATATCAATGAACTACTCTTTGCAGATGATCAGGCATTACAGCTAAGAAACTGCAATAGCATCTTATAGCGACTAATCAAGAAGGCAAGACAAATAATATGAGAACTAGCAAAGAGAAAACAGAAGTAATGGCAATCGGAAGAAAAAAGCATACCTTAAAAATAGTAATAGCATAAAACAAGAATCAAACTTCAGATATCTAGGAACAACATTAACCAAAGATGGTAAAATGGATGAAGAGATTAATTTAGGATGCAGTAAGGCAAACCAAGCATTGGGACAGCTTGCTCCACTGCTACAACAGAAGGCACAAAGAAGCATCTCATACAAAGCATATTCATCCCCATCCTATGTTACCAGTGCCCAACAGGGACACTTACAATAAAACATAAAAGAAAGTTAGTCACCACAGAAATAAGATATTTGAGAAAAACTGCTGGAGTGGCCAGAAGAGAGAAAATCAGAAATGAGGCTGTAAGAGAAAATCCTAAATTACATACAAAAACAGCAAATAAAGTGTGGTTTGCTCCCCTGGAGAGGATGTCTTGAGATTTCATACTATACAAGACATATACAAAAAATGGACAAGGTCAAAGAACACAAGGCACATCCAAGAAGACGATGGAAAGACAATACCAAAGATACACTATTAAAACATCAATTAACAATGGTAGAAAATATATCTGAACAATGGGAACATTTCAAGAATGCTGTTTATAACACCACTTTGTCAGTATTTGATAAGGAGATCAGAAAGACAGCAGACTGGTTTGAAGCCCATTCAGAGGAGCTGACGCCAGCCAGTGAGGAAAAAAGGAGAGCTCTAATTGCATATAAAGCCTGTTCCAGTGAACGCAACCTACAGCAGTTGTGGGATTCAGCCAGTTCGCACCACTTTGGGAGAACCGTTTGTTAACTTTCTGAGCAGTTTGGCAAATTGGTTGTTGGAAGAACCAATGTAACGCCTCTCCTGCGTGAGCTGCACTGGCTCCCGGTGGGCTTCCGAGTGCACTTCAAGGTTTTGGTTATCACCTTTAGAGCTCTCCATGGCTTAGGACCTGGTTATTTATGGGACCGCCTGCTACCACCAATAGCCTCCCACCAACCAGTACGCTCCCATAGAGAGGGGCTCCTCCGGGTGCCGTTGGCCAAACAATGTCGACTGGCGGCCCCCAGGGGGAGAGCCTTCTCTGTGGGGGCACCTACGGTCTGGAACGAGCTCCCCCCGGAGATATGGAGGATCCCGGATCTGAGTACCTTCCATTGCGCACTCAAGACTTTCTTATTTCATCAAGCTGGTCTGACCTAAGTTTTTTCCCCTTTTTAAATGGAAATTTTAAATTTGGTTTTAAATTACTGGGGTTTTAAATTTGTTCAGCCAAATTATTTAATTTGTTTTATTCTATTTTACATTTTCTATTTATATGTTTTATTCTATGGCTGTTCACCGCCCTGAGTCCTTCGGGAGTAGGGCGGTATACAAATTCAATAAAACAAATAAATAAAATTAGGGCAGAGAACTGGTTGTTAAATTACTTGAATCCCACCACTGACCTACAGGTTCTGTGAGCTGCTCGTAGCAAAGTCCAACAGACCGCCAGGAGATGTGCTAACAATTATTGGCTACAGCTTTGCTCTCGGATCCAGATAGCAGCTGACACAGGCAACATCAAGCTTGATGGCATCAAGCAGGCCTTAGGTCCAACACAGAAGAAATCTGCCCTTCTGAAGTCTGCTACAGGTGAGGTTATCCAGGACTGAGCACAGCAGATGGCACGCTGGGTGCAGCACTACCCTGAGTTATAGTCCAGAGAAAATGTGGTAACTGAAGAAGCATTAAACAACATTGAGTGCCTGTCTGTCTTGGAGGAGCTTGATAGTGAACCAACTTTAGAAGAACTAAATGTGGCCCTGGATTCCCTTGCCTCTGGCAAGGCATCCGGAAAAGATAACATCCCTGCCGAAGTTCTGAAGTGCTGCAAATAGAAAATCCCCACTGAATTGCATGGAATCTTCTGTCTTTGTTGGAGGGAGGGTGGAGTACCACAGGACATGAAGGATGCAAATATTGTCACACTGTATAAGAACAAAGGTGACAGGAGTGACTGTAACAACTACCGTGACATCTCTCTTCTTAGTGTTGTAGGGAAGTTGCTTGCTCGTGTGGTACTGAAGAGGCTCCAGGTGCAATCACTGTGTGAATTTCAAGCCAACAGGTCCACTACTGATATTGTATTTTCCCTTAGACAGTTGCAGGAGAAATGCAGGGAACAAAGACAGCCACTTTTCATAGCCTTCATAGATCTTACGAAGGATTTTGACTTGGTTAGTAGGGACGGCCTTTATAAAATTCTCCCCAAGATTGGATGTCCACCTCATCTCTTCAATATCATCAGGTCCTTTCATGAGGAAATGAAGGGAACTGTAGTTTGTGATGGCTTAACATCAGATTCCTTTGATATTTGAAGTGGAGTGAAGCAGGGCTGTGTCCTCATGCCAACTTTATTTGGGATCTTTTTTGCTGTCATGCTGAAACATGCTTTTGGAACTGCAACAGAGGATATTTACCTCTGGACCAGATCAGACGGAAAACTCTTTAATTTCTCTAGAGTGAGAGCAAAGTCTAAAGTCCAGCTGAAATGCTTATGGGATTTCCTCTTTGCTAATGATGCTGCCATCACTACTCACTCTGCTGAAGACCTTCAATAACTTATGGACAGTTTTAGCAAGGTCTGCCAAGATTTGGACTAACTATCAGTCTGAAAAAAAAAACACAAGTCATGGGTCAGGATGTGGATTCACCTCCCTGTATTACAATCTCTGCACAAGAACTGGAAGTTGTCCATGACTTTGTGTACCTTGGCTCAACTATCTCTGACACTCTCTCTTAGATACTGAGCTGAATAAACGTATTGGTAAAGTGGCCACCACATTTTCCAGACTTACAAAGAGAGTATGGCTTAAAAAGAAGCTGATGGAACATACAAAGATCCAGGTCTATAAACCTGCGTCCTGAGCACACTCTTGTACTGCAGTGAGTCTTGGACCCTTTATGCACAACAGGAGAGAAAGTTGAACACCTTTCATATGCACTGTCTCTGATGTTTTCTTGGCATCACCTGGCAGGACAAAGTTCCAAATAGTGCAGTCTTGGAACGTGCTGGAATTTCTAACATGTATAGACTATTGAAGCAGTGACGTCTACGCTGGCTAGGGCATGTTGTGAGAATGGCTGATAGTCAGATTTCAAAAGATCTCCTTTATGGAGAATTAGTGCAGGGAAAGTGCTTCAGAGGGAGACCACAGCTGTGATATAAGGATATCTGCAAGAGGGATCTAAAAGCCCTGGGAATCTTGACATCCGATCGTTCAGCTTGGAGGCTAAAGACACAGCAACGCCTTCTTCAATTTGAAGAGACACTTGTTCGGCAGGGTGAGGCAAAGAGGCAGTCCCAGAACCAGCAAAATCTGGGGGCTGGGCAGGGGACAGAATGTATCTACCCTCAGTGTGGAAGGGATTGCCACTCTCAAATTGGCCTTTTTAGTCACACCAGATGCTGTTTTAGGACCTCTTTCCAGAGCACGATACCATAGTCTCTTGAGACTGAAGAATGCCAATGAATGATTAACAATGGTAGGTAGAAGTAGAAGGAGAAAGAGGAGGAGAACCTTTACAGTAATATCATATCAGTGTCCTAACTGTTATTAATAAAGTATGCATAAAGTATAACACTATGTATTTACACTTTATTTCAAAAACTAATGGTGTTACTTGATGTGAACACAATCCATCTTCTGGCTCATTTTTATAAAATGTAAAAGAAAGAAAACTGAAATGTTGACACACATTAATTCTAGAGTAACATTTGGGCAGATATATAGACTATTTTTTTTAATCCAAGGAAGGAAAAATAACAGCTGTGAGGCCAAATAGATGGTGCTTTTATGGTTGCTAGCAGAACCTCCTTTTCACCTGCTGAGCATAAATGCAGAATGCCCAGCAGTGTATGACAGCACTCTCATTCTAGCCAGGCTCTAGACACAGGCTGTAGGTAGAGTTTTGTGTGCTGCTGGAAATTTCCAGGTAATTTTAATCAAATAATCAAAGTCATCTTAAGTTTCTCCTGTGCCATTCAAAAGCCCCCTAGTCGACTCCTAGCTGACACAAAGAAATAACCAACTATCTAGTCACATTTTATAATAATAATAATAATAATAATAATAATAATAATAATAATAATAATAATAATAATAATAATAAAAAATTCTATACAGAGGCACAACAATCAGTTTTAAAATAAAAATCTCTTTCTTGCATTTTTCCAGGTTTGTCTCAGTAATGTTTACTGCTGCTATCTTTACATGAGTTTTTCAATAGTGTTAGCAACAGTGTCCCAAGAGCATAGTGTTTACAACATTTGCCTGACAAGCAGAATGTCACTAATTCAAAACCCAGAAGAAATGTTTAATTACTGTTTTACTTTCCTTGAGCTACTCACTTTATTGTTTTTTTTTTTTTACCATTCATAGTCCTCATACCACTTGAGGTACAAGGATTTCAATTTAGCTCTCAAATAGCCTAAATGAATACGCACAGCAATACTTTAGTTTTTCAAATAGCCCAAATGAATACGTACAGCACTTATTCATCTGGGCTGTTTGAGTACTGAGTTAAAGAAAGAAGGGGAAAAAGAATGCTCTACCATTTTAGAGATTTAATAGTAATTTTCATTTTCTGTTTTTTTTTAAAAAAAGCCTAGCATAATAGTGAGTAACTCAGGAAAAGAAAACTAGTAATTAGTCATTTAAAAACAAGAACAAAAAGCATTTCTATTAGTTTTCAAGCCAGTGGCTCTCTGCGTGTCAAGTAATTCCGCTTTTAGTAGCTGCAGCAGAAATCAAAAAGATGCAAGACAAGAACCACTGACTCAGTTGAAGGCATGTTCCTGCCACTGCAGGCAGTAGCCCATCAAAAAAGAAACTAGAGCGCAGAAGGCAAACCAGCCAGCAACACTTGAGCTGGCACAAGGCTAAAAAGACTTCTTTCAGCAGAGAGCATGAATACAAAACAAGAAGTAATGGATGGAAACTTATGAAAGAGTGATCCAACTAGAACTTAGGATAAATTTCCTGACAATGATAACAATTAATCCATGTAATGGCTTACCTTCAGAAGTTGTGGGTGCTCCATCATTGGAGGTTTATAAGAAGAGATTGGGCAGTCATTTGGCCAGCATGTTACAAAGTCTTCTACTTGGGCATAGGGTTGGAGTAGAAGACCTCCAAGGTGGCCTTCCAACTGTTATTCGGTCTGTATTCTGTACATAAGTCAGAGGGCATGTGCAGTGGCTAGGGTCAAGTAGAGGATGGTGTCATCTGATTTTGCCCTCCAGAAATAATTGGTGATCATACTTAATGACACAGCAAACTGGCACTGCAGATATGTCATAAGTTCCCACCTTATGTTTGCTTGTCCTTCACTATTATGTGGTGACATACTGCAGGGAAGGGGAATGAAGGAGGGAATGCTTCGGGAAATGAAAGTAAGTGCTGTATCTCCTGAAGATGCTGTTTCAAGGTCACCCAGCTGAAAGAAGGAGAGAGCTGCATATCAAGCTTCGTTTGGACTGTCCTTAGGAAAATCTGAACTGGATTAGTTACACTTGGGTGGGGGTGGATAGCAATGAGAGATAGTTAAGGGAGAGAAAAGTAGAATTTAGGGATTTTGGTGCACGATGATCAGTTCTGGCTTTGCAATATTGCAATGCACTTGATCTCTAATAAACTATAACCTTTCTCAACAAATGGAGCCAAGGATCATTTCTATTTAGAGGTTTAAGTTGCGGAAGGTCTGACGAAATGTCTTTAATGGTCTTTGGACTGCATAAAATGGGAGGACAGCTGGGGATTAGAATCAAATTGTGAAAAAATATGAATGACTTGCCCACTTTCTCTTGCAGATTTCTGCAAGACTGAATCATAGAAGCTCTTAAATAATAGAACCACATTTTTCAAGTATTGTATGTAGTCATCTGTAATGTAACACAGCCTGCCTGAACATTTATGCACCTGAATACAAATGTTGGGATCGGCACTGGTATGAGAAGACACATTGCCCCAGCCCAGGACCACCTTGGTGTCACACCCCACTGCAGTGACTTCAGTCAGAAGGGCTGCTTTATTTTGCTGAACTGTAGTCTAGCTTGGTTGGCGGGCAGCTTGGGGAAACCAGTGACCTCTTTGAATCCTCTCTCTACCTGTTCTAGTACAGTGCAGCTCATCTGACAGATTCCGCCTTTCTCACTCACACATGGCACATTCCTAAAAATATCTTGGCAGGAGAGAAAGTGCAAAGGCATCACAGATGGTTCTTAGTTCTGCAAGCAACTAAGGATGAGATTCAAGATAAGGGCTGTCAGTTCTTTGCCTAAAGCCAAGCATGAAACCTCATTAAGCATGATGGTCTCCTTTCCCCACCCTTTCATGTCTCCTCCTTCCTCTTCAGCCTGCCTGTACTCAAGCCCCCTTATTAAGCATGCACTTCTATGCAAGGAGCACTGACTTCCCCTTAATTGAGGCATAATAATTAGAGCATTAACACATTAGGAGGGTGAGACCGCATGTTTAGCTTTTGTGATTAATTATCTGAGGATTGTAATAAGTTGTAAAGACATTAATTACTCTGGCATGTTTATTGCTATAGACTGCAGTGCAGACACTTTGCAGTGATGCAGAGGAAAGAATAGAAGGGTGTGTCCCTAGACATTTTGGCAACAGAAAGTGCTTGATGGGATACTGACAGCAGAGTCTTTTCCCCTTCAATCTTTTATTAGCCTCATTAGAGCATTTGTTTTCTCCAAGTAAAAGATATATCTCAGAAAACACGGTTGAGAGATTCATTTTGGATTGATTGGTAGGGACTAAAAAAGAATTATTTTCAACAAGACGGAAGAGTAAAGGAAAGGGAAGGTTTCCAATCCATATTTCTGCAAGGTTTTATCTGGGTTTTCTGGCATAATATTTGGTCACTCAGACTGACTAGTTTTACACAGTCAGTGTTAATAATGTAGGTACTTTTATGCTGAGTTTCTAGCCAGGATTAGCCCAAGATATTTTGCTGAATGTGTCAAAGCACAAGGTTGTGTCTTTTTCTCTTCTATATATAGAAGTCAACTGAACTGAGAGATGGATTGAAGGAAGAGTATCTTCCATGGAACCTGGGATTAGCTAGTAGGGATTTGGGACAGTCAGTGTGATACCCACAATTCTGTTCTTCCAGAGAAAGAAAAGGCTAGGAGTTTAGGAGGAGCAGCTAGCTGTGTTCCCCTGCTGCTTTCGGTATTTGCTTCCTGAAGGAATTGCTTCATTTTGCTTAAAGATGAGCTGATCCTCTTCATCGCTATCCCAGATGAGAGATAATTAGGCAAATGGACTAGCTGTTCTTATCACTAAAATGATAAATCTGTGTTTTGGTTATATCCCTTTGATTTTTAGTTGGGCTCTCAGGATTAACTTTTCCTTCATTAGATATCACCAGGGCTTTGGTTAGATTGTGCAGCAGACTCTTCAGACCAACTCCAACTTCCCTGTGGAAACCAATTAGGGCTTCCATTAGTCACCTGGGATGGACTGATCTAACAAAATCTGATTTCCTTGCAGGCTTCATGCTGTCTTTTAAGTGGCCATGTAGTTTTTTCCCCCTCTTGATGTGTTTATTTATTTATTTTTTTTATTTTAATTTGATTTATATGCCACCCTTCTCCGGAGACTCAGGGCGGCTTACAATGTGCTCAGCAATAGCCTTCATACTTTTGTATATTTATATAAAGTCAGCTTATTGCCCCCACAACTGGGTCCTCAATTTACCTACCTTAGAAAGGATGGAAGGTTGAGTCAACCTTGAGCCTTGGCGAGATTCGAACCTGCAGTAATTGCAGGCAGCTGGTCTTAATAACCAGCTTAATAACAGGGTGCCTTAGACCATTGTACTACCAAGGCTTTATTTCCTGTTTAGTTTGGCACTGGAGGAGATGCTGCATCCTCAACTTCTGGCTTTGGCCAAATACCACCCTGAACACTTAGATTCATAGCACCTATATTTAATTTTCTGATTTCTTATGCTAAACCTGTGTCCGTTTGCACCAGATTCATCAATTTCTCACACTACCACAATTGTCTGGTTTGCATCAATGAGACTTATGCCACAATGTAAATAATGTTTGTGTTCTTCATCATTATCATTATCATTCATCATTATTTCCCTGCATGAAGAAATATTTTTGTTTAATCTGAATAGTTTTACTGAGTGACCTTCTATTATGTTAACAGGAGAAGGAAGAAAAACATTCTTTTCATAACTGATTGGGTCTAAGCCATTTTTAAGTGCTTCCTAGTCAATGCTGTGCAATATTCCAGAAAAGGATGAAGTACAAAGTGAGAAAATTTAGGCAAGATTCTGAGAAGCAAAGCTTGCTGATTTGCAAGCAGAATCTCAATTAGTTCAATTCATTACTATCGCATGTAAGAGGCTGACATTGAACTAGACCTGCATGCTGCATAGGAGAGGTGCACAAACATTGCAATATTCACACCCATTTTAATTGCAACTTAAACCTTTCACTCAATCCTTGGTTATCATTTCAATAGAAATGCTTCTGCCCAGCGCAGTGCCACTGACAACAAATCAGACTGAGCAGGTTCACTCTCTAAAATGAACAGGGCATCAGGTCAAGACTACCTTTCTTATATCTCTCTTATGGTTTCACAACCCCTTCTACATTCTGCACACTTTCCTAGTCTTGACTTTTAAAGATCTCAGCAACTCTATCTCTTCCAATTTTGATGTGCTCTATTTTGTGTTTTCTCTTTCCCTCTCCCTCCCTCTCTTTCTCTTTCACACACACACACAGATACACAGAGATGAGGGTAGCTTTGTGCAGCCTACTCTATCCACTCCCAGCTGCCCTCATCTCATACTCTTTGCAATATCATGGCAACTCCTAAAAATGCAGCAGTTGTCTATTAACCATTAAGGGAACTGACCTTGTTCTTCTCATCCTGGCTTTGAGGGAGCTTACACTGGGATGCAGCTACTTCCCACCACCACCACCACACACTTAAAAATATTTCATGAGCATTGCCTAGAGCTTCTGGAAAGGAATATTGAGGATGAGAGGAAGGACGGTATCCTTGTCATTTTGCATAGTACATTGTTTGTTTTTTATGTTTTTTGTCTAAGCAAACAAAACAAAAAAGCCTTGTAGCACTGGATAAATTAATGACAAAATGTGTAATGATGGGGAAGGGAGAAAATTGACCAATTCTATGAGGAGTTAGTATATTAGGGACATAATGGAGGCAGAAAATGTCTCTTGGATCATTAACTGATCGCATAATAAGTCTCCCGATAGTTGTCTCTCCTAGCCATTCCTGGGAATTGCAGTACAACCAGTGATGTGCTGCAGCTGGCTTGGTCTAATTTGCTAGAGCCAATTGTTAAATTTTCTGGATTTTTGTGAACTGGCTGAAAATAGACTTCAATGCTTAGTGTACCAATTGACCATTAGGTTGATTTGGGGGTTATCAAGAAAGCCAAGTCAATGCAGATTGGATGTCTGTCCTGTCTTAGGCAGGTGTACTACTGATATGGCTCTTCCGGTGAAGAAATGTGAGCCATTGGAATTCCATGCACAGTGTGCGAACATTAACTAGAGCTAATTGCTAATAACTGGAAAGTTCCTTTTGCTCCTCCTGTTTTCTTAATTTCTGTCTTTACTTGAGGCATGATTCATCAAAAGAAGTATGTCCAAGGGCCTCTCCTAAAAATTATAAAGATTTTGCATTAAAGTTTCCAAAACCTATTATGGTTCAGGGTGAAAGTGAGCTTTAAGAGAACAGAAAGTAAAATTAAATGCATGCAGATGGAGTGACCTTCAGAAAATGCAACAAATGGAAAACATTCTGAATTGGTGCTTTGCTGATGTCAGTTAAAGGAAACAATTGCCCCCCAAAGCCGGCAATGGCTGGCAATGATCATGGCTCTTAAAAGGAGAAGGACTATAAAGATGGCCATGGGCATCACCAGCTGGAATATAAAGAAATCAAACAGACTATATTATTCTAAAAGGAGATGGAGGAGTTCAATTAAGGCAGTAAAGATGTGGCCAGGTGCTAACTGTGGAACAGATCAGAACTGTTCATGGGCAACTTCAAGTTCCAAGTTAAGTGAAAGAAGAAGCAAACCTGTCAGTGCCCATGATATGATCTTGAACATATATCCACCATTTTCAAGGGGAACATCAGGAATCATTCTGAAGTCATAGACTTCATCAAAAGAAAACCAGAAGAAAAGGCCAAGGAATGTGAGACGCTGGATAATTGAGAAAGCCAAAGAATATACATGCTTCACTGATTGTAGAAATGCCTTCAAGTCATTTCTCATGACTCGATCATGTATGTTTTATATATGGGTCCTTCTCCTTTGGCAGCTTCTAAAAAAGTTCCCAGTGTGTACCCAAAGGTTGTTTGGGTAGATAAAATGGCTGGCCTAAGTGATATCTGAACCATGGACTACCTGTGGAATGAACCTAAAAGTTTATTAAGGATGAATGTGAAAAGGAACTGCCCAAAATAGAGAAACAGAAGAAGGCAAACTGGATGTGAGAAAAACTGGAAATTGCTAAGAAAAGAGAAGCCAAAGACAAGAAAGATAAGAATCCCAGAAAGTAACTTAATAAAGAGTCTCAGACAGTTGTTAGGAAAAACAAACAACAGTATTACAACAATACAATATCTGTAAACACATTAAAGATGGAAAGAGATATGAAAAAATAAGGAAAGTGTTTCAAAAGATTACTGAATTCGGAAGGAGGCTCCAGCTTCAAATTGGTATGCTAAAGGATGCCAATGGATGGATAAAAACTGACTCAAAGGAGATTAAACAAATATGTAAGAAGTTTACTAAAATACTGTAGAGATGAAAACATCCAACATCTAAGATATTTTATAAGATATTCCCTTCCTATAAGAACCTCAAGAACTAGAAGATGAAGTTAGATCAGCACTCCAGATATTACTAAGACAGAACACTGTAAGCATTGATATAATACCCATGTAAATATGACAAGCAACAGAAGAAGAAACAATAAAGTTTCTAACTAAGCTATGTCAACAAATCTGAATAACAACACAGTGGGCAAGACAGTGGAAGAGATCAATCTATGTTCTAATACCAAAAAAACAAAAACAAAACACTTAACAGAATATGCAAACTATTGTACAAGATCCTTAATTTTGCATGCTAGCAAAATAACTTTTAGGATCATTATGGAAAAAGAGACGCCAGATGTTTAAACTGATTTAAGAAAAGGCCAAGGAATGTGAGACGCTGGATAATTGAGAAAGCCAAAGAATATACATGCTTCACTGATTGTAGAAATGCCTTCAAGTCATTTCTCATGACTTGATCATGTATGTTTTATATATGGGTCCTTCTCCTTTGGCAGCTTCTAAAAAAGTTCCCAGTGTGTACCCAAAGGTTGTTTGGGTAGATAAAATGGCTGGCCTAAGTGATATCTGAACCATGGACTACCTGATTTATGACTCAGTCTCAAAACTATACAGCATGAGATGACAGTCTGTAAAAAATAAGGAAGGAGGGAGACTTCCGGTTTGCTGCTGGCCGCCGCCAGACGTTCCTTTGGGATCGTCAGCTTCCACTGCCTGTTAGAGCCGCCTTCACAGTGGAATGGCGGCTCGAAAAAACTCCGTTTCCATGAGGAAACGGAGATAGAGCCGGCAGGGGTGGGTAGAACTCTCTGCAGAGTCCCAAAAGTTTTTTTTTTACTTTTGGGACGGAGCGGATGAGAAGCCCCATATCCCCTGCTGCTGCTCCGGGCTTTGGGAGACCTCTGCTAATGCAGAGCCAGGCGTCAAGAGCAAGCCTGCGAATTTAACAGAATACTCAAAGAAAATGTGAGCTGGACCTTTAATACTGAATTGCAAGTATTTTACTTATTCTTTAAAAAATTACTTAAGAGAAAAGAGGAGAGGAAAGGGGGAAAAAGAGCCTTTTAAAATGGCGTCTGCCGTGGTTGGAGAAGAGGCTGAAAGGGAAAGTCCTTCCGTTTTCTATTACTACAATGTAGCGGAATAAATATCACTGGCTACATTTGTAGACAAAACTTCGCTCCTGTGTTTTCTTCTCTTTTTTTTTCTCTGGAGACTTGATATTGTTTTTGATCGGAAAGAAGTTTTTTTTCTTGTTTTTTTAAGGGAAAGTCCTTCCGTTTTCTATTTTTTCTCTCTTTTTTACTAAATCTTGTCTGTGTGGGAAATGGCATCGGGACTCACACAGCTAGACAAACAGGGGGGGGGAACTTCCCCCATAAATAAATTACACCAACAAATTGTAACTCTCCAGTGTCAGAAACCTGATTTTAATATAATAGAATTTCTTCTTGAAGAGATTGTAAGAAGGGATGAGATTGTGAACCAGCAACTCGAAAAATTTAAGCAGGAAATTAAAGAAATTGGTGAATTGGTGAAATCAAATTTTGACTTTTTGAATCGAAAGATTTTGAATACAGCTAATGGTTTATCAGACTTTCTGATTCGGGTGGATGCAAAGACTAAATTATTAGAGTCTAAAATGAAGGAAACTGAGGAGAATTTGGATGACAAGATTCAAAAAATTAAAAAGGATTTGGTAAACATTCAGGATAATAGCTCAGAAGACAAACCTAAAATGGAGGTTGACCAAAAGACTGGTAATGGAGAAAATGTGCAACAGAGGATTGAAAGAGAAGTTTTAATGATTCAATATAATTTTACAGAATACGCAATTAGACTGAGAGGCTTGCAGGAAAATAATAGAGATGACTTAAGGAAAATATCTTCTGAAATTCTGGCTGGGATTTTAAAGGTTCAACCTGATGAAGTGTTTTGCAGGATTGATAGAATTTACAGAATAAACTCCTGGTTGGCAAAGCAAAGGCAATTGCCTAGAGATGTGGTGATCTATTTTACAGATAAAGAAATTAGGAATAATATTGTGCAGAACTCTTTTAATTCTACTTTGCAATTTCATGGAAGAAAGATTTGGATTTTTAAGGAGCTCCCGCCCAAGATGCTAATGGAGAGGAAGAAATTTGGCTTTCTAGTGACTGAGTTAAAAAAAAAGAAATATCCTATTTAGGTGGGATGCCCCAGTTGGTTTAATATTGAGACATCAAGGAGTAAGATATCAACTGAACACTGTTGAAAAAGCGGAAGAATTTTATCAAAAAATTTTAAAAATGAACTTAACATCTTTAGGCATAATACAGGATACGCAAAAGGAGTTGGAAACAAAAGGAAAATATCAAATTACAGAGGCTGTGGTGGATAAATTGTCTTTGGACTCCCTGGATACCCCAGCTGGACTGTCTATAAATAAGAGAGCAGTGTCATCCGACTCCAATGTGATGAACCATCAAGTCACAGACAAGTGCGCAAATCAACCAGTTGATATACAAGTGATGGAGAAGAAAGATGAGATGACAAAACTAACCCAACAAGAACAACACATAAAGCAGAATGAAAATCGACCAGCCGACACACAATTGGTAGGCACGAAATGAGGATGGAAATTCAACCCGCAAAAGAAAAAGAAAAGAAATAGATCTCATAGAAACAGCAGTTTCTAAACCAAGCAACAGTGAAGCCAGAGACTTTAAAAAATGAATGAATATCTGAAAAGATAGTGGAGGCGAACAACTGTTTAATACTATCCTAAGGATTGTGGCAGATCTCTGTAATGCCGTGATATTGGGATGTGAAAAGAGCCTTACCTTGTTGGATCTGAATCATCTACTCTGGATCTCTTTTACTGGTATATTATAATTATTTTGAGTTATAAGGCAAGAGAGTCACGTTGGGGCATGCAGAAGATCTGGATGTTACTCATTAGGATGATGGGATTCAACAATCCTGATGAATACCACAACTATAACTATATGGATATAATTATAATGTCACTCGGGTGGTTGTTTTTACTTTTATATATATACGAGGATATTTACTACTGATGGGGGCAGAAGATGATTGAAGATTTTGAACAAACTGTTGCACCAGCATGTTATTTTACCCTATTATGGGTGATGGATTTAACAATCCAGCGGAAAGACACCAAAGAAGATATTATATGGATTATAAATTTAAAGTTATTGTCTTTTTTCTTTTTATAAAATGGAATGCATATATAGATATGTGTATATTTTAGTAAAGTGGGCAGTGGATTATATTTAGAATTGTATTGCATGATTTTGTAGGAATTGAAGGGTTGAAATAGGTTAGTTTACTGATTGATTAGTCTAAGAAAAAGGATCTTTAAGTCATATATTTAGGGGAGTGGAGGAATTGGATAGAACTGAATAAATGTTAAATGTGGATGTAGGGAGAAGGCCGCTCTAATATATATAAAAGATTAAATGTTAAATTGTAATAATACATTATAAGTTTAGGGGAGGAGAAAAAGGGCAGATTATTGTAAAAATGGGAGTTATAAGAATAATATGCTAAGGGTCAGTATTCTGAGGAGGGAGTAAGGGAAAGGAAAGATATGTATGTAATTAGTTATGAAATAGCCTATTGTGAAGAAGTCACAGGGGGGGATGGGTGGTGAGGGGGGGTTAGGGAAGAGGGGGGGGGGAAAGGGGGAAAAACTTGTATTTGAAAACTTTTTCAATAAAAAAAAAATAAGGAAGGAGGATGGAAATATCTAATAACATTTACCTAGGCATAGGCGGCTGAAAGATTTTTTATGCATTGATAAGGAAGATAATGTTCGGAAGCACCTGAGGGAGACACTTCTTTGATTCACAGAAGTAGAAAACAGGAGAGGAGGTACCACACAACCATACTTTCAAAATTATGTTATAGCCAATCTTAATAAAAGTTGTAGTCTTCCTGTAGAGTTGATTTCCTGGTCTGCTCTACATAGTGGGTCTAACACAGTACAAAGTTCTCCTGTTTCAGGCTTCAATTCTCATCAGTTTTAGTCAGCATGACCAAAGTCAAGGGGTTCAGAGAGTTGTTATTCAAAGCACACAAATAATCCTATTGTTGCCTAACCCTTCAACATATCCTTCTGGATCTTCTTTTATTAGATCTCAGATCCTTTGAGTAAAGTTTCCCTTCAAATCTGCAAGCTCAGTTATTTATTTATTTATTTATTTATTACCGAATTTATTTATTTATTTAGTTTACTGAAATTGGGAAAGTAGTACTGGATAGGGGTACATTTATATTCCTTTGCCTAGTCACCTTCAAGTTGTCATTCAGTCAGATCAAAACCTAAAAAGGCCTCTTGTTGGGAGGTTTTCCTCTACTGGGAATATAGAAGGTATAAAAATATATTTTTAGTCTCCATTGTAGAGCCAATGTGTCTCCTTTGGCACGTGAGGCTTCTAGCTCCCCGCATTTTTATTTTTATTTTTACATTTTAAAGCATGCACTTTTATTTTCAAAATGGAAATTGTCTGCTGGAAAGCAATGTGTCAGCCTCTAGTTTCATCTTTATTGCCAAAGATGTATGTGGGAACCAAGAGGTCTCCTAGGTTTTCTTAGGAAAAGAAAATGCTGAGCAGATGCAGTTCAATACTTTGTTTGGAAGTGAGCCCACCTTTCTAAAATAGGGATGAAGATAAACAGGGTAAGTGTCCCATTGGAGTGGGGCTGAAGGGGATGGCAGCTGGCATTCTAGCAAATTAGTGCTTTATAACTTGTCGTGTCCCCATGGCAGCTGTTTTGTGAATGGGGTAGCACCACGGCAGTTCTTTTGCTAGAGTGCCTACAAAACATTCTGAAAGTTGTAAACTGCTATCAGCAGAAAAGGGTTAGGAATATGCCATACAGGGTCTCATATCCCTACACTATCCTTTTATTTCCTTTTTCAGTCTACTAAGCATCTCAGAATTCACAGATCCTCAAGGACCAATTTTATTTTTAGCTGAAATTTTTTTTCCCTCCCACTTCCTCATTGGTAGCTTCCCCTTACCAAGGGCTGTGGCTTATCTCTGATCTCTACTCTCCCCCGATTTTGTCTCTGATATTGAACTGCAAATTGCCTATTGTGATATGAAGCCACTTTTGTCATGGAACTCTTAGCAGGAGGTTGGTTGCCACTTGTTCCCTTTCAGAGCCACTTGTTCCCCTTATTTGGCTTCAGATAATAGAATAGAATAACAGAGTTGGAAGGGACCTTGAAGGTCTTCTAGTCCAATCCCTTGCTTAGGCAGGAAACCCTATACCACTTCAGACAAATGGTTACCCAACATCTTCTTCAAAACTTCCAGTGTCAATTGAAAGAATGGCAAAGTGGACTGAATAAGTTTGTCTGGAACGAGAAAAAAACAAGAGTGAAACTGAAAATTATGCAAGATGTTCCAGAAAGGGGAGGTCTTAAACTTCCAAACCTACAATTATATTATGAAGCAGCAGCTTAGACCCAAGCAAGTGATTGGTTTGGAAGGATAAAGTCTGGAATACTGAATATAGAAAGTTTTGATCTTGAATTTGGTTGGCATGCTTACTTATTTTATGAGAACAAAGTGGATAAAGTATTTAAAAGCCACATACTTAGAGACTCTTTGATGAGAGTTTGGAAGAAGCACTGACTCAAATGGGATTACAAAATACCGCTATGGCTCGATCTTGGTCATATTATGTGGAATACAAATATAATGTCACTCGGGGGGGGGGTTATATAAAGAAGTTCTTTTTGCAGATGCAGGCAGATGGCAATTGAAGACTTTAGAAACGCTGTTGGAAGAAGGGATTAATTTAACTTGGTTACAGTATAATCAACTTCAATTGAGATGGAAAGAGGACCAAAAAATTGGTATAATGATGCATGAGGAAGAATTGGTTAGACACATAAAAGAGAAAGGTCCAATGCATATTAAAAGGCTTTATAATGTTTTGTTAGAAAGGGATTCAGAAACTGAATTGATTAAAGACTGCATGATAAAGTGGGCACAAAATTTTGCAGAACCAGTGATGTTGGAAACATGGGAAAAAATATGGGTTCAGAATGTTAAATTTACATAGTCGCAGAATTTGAGGGAAAATTTTTATAAAATATTTTATAGATGGCATTTAGATCCTAAGAAATTGTCGTGCATGTACCCTAATGTTCAACCAAAATGCTGGAGATGTCATTGTCTAGATGCTACATATTATCATGTGTGGTGGACTTGTAAGAAAGTGAAGGCTTTTTGGATAAAAATTTGGTGGGTTATGCAGAATGTTTTGAAGAAAAAAATTCAATTTTCTCCACAATTGTTTTTATTGGGTATAGTTAAGGGTTTTACATTGGGTGAAACAAAGTTGATATTGTATATGATAACAGCAGTGAGATTACTGATAGGTCAATATTGGAAAAATGAAGCTATGCCTACTATTGAGGAATGGACTTTGAAGATGGCTTTGCAGAGATGGCGAAGATTTCAGCATATCTAAAAGATCGCTCACAAGAGACGTATGAATGGGAGTGGAAAAAGTGGATAGATTATGTGCAGAATAAATATCAAACTAGGAAATATCAGATAGCTTTTAACTGAAAGTATTATATAAAGATAGAATATTTGATTTCTGTGAAGATGTGAAAAATATACAGGGGGTGGAGGGGTTCAAGTTTTATAAAAAGGAGATTTTGATTTGGATTATATTCTGTGGAAGTCTGGGGGGAGGGGTGGGTTAGGGTGGGTTAGGGAGGGTTAGGGAGGTTAGGGAGGGTTGGGGGGGGGAAATTGGGGAGAAAATGTAATTGTAAAACTTTTTCAATAAAAAAAAAAAACTTCCAGTGTCAGAGCATTCACAACTTCTGCAGGCAAGTTGTTCCACTGATTAATTGTTCTAACTGTCAGGAAATTTCTCCTTAGTTCTAAGTTGCTTCTCTCCTTGATTAGTTTCCACCCATTGCTTCTTGTCCTGCCCTCAGGTGCTTTGGAGAATAGTTTGACTCCCTCTTCTTTGGGGCAGCCCCTCAGATATTGGAACATTGCTATCATGTCACCCCTAGTCCTTCTTTTCATTAAACTAGACATACCCAGTTCCTGCAACCGTTTTTCATATGTTTTAGCTTCCAGTCCCCTAATCATCTTTGTTGCTCTTCTCTGCACTCTTTCTAGAGTCTCAACATCTTTCTTACATCATGGCGACCAAAACTGAATGCAGTATTCCAAGTGTGGCCTTACCAAGGCATTATAAAGGGGTATTAACACTTCACATGATCTTGATCTATCCCTCTGTTTATGTAGAACTATGTTGTTTTTTTTGGCAGCTGCTGCACACTGTTGGCTCATATTTAAATGGTTGTCCACTAGGACTCCAAGATCCCTCTCACAGTTACTACTATTGAGCTAGGTACCACATATACTGTACCTGTGCATTTTGTTTTTCTTGCCTAAATGTAGAACCTTACTTTTTTCACCATTGAATGCTGTCTAACCCACATTTTTCTACTTTATCTAGTAGTAGGTTATGGTCTATTTTATCAAATGCCTTACTGAAGTCCAAGTAAATTATTTTGACAGTATTCCTCTGGTCCACTAATTTTGTCACTTTGTCAAAGAATGCAATAAGATTAGTCTGGCATGATCTGTTTTTGACAAACCCATGTTGGCTTTTGGTTATTACTTGGTTTGCTTCTAGGTGTTCGCTGATTCATTGGTGATTATCTTTTCCAGAATCTTTCCTGGTATTGAGGTCAGGCTGATAGGTCTGTAGTTTTCTGGGTCTATTTTTTTCCTTTTTTGAAGATGGGAACTACATCAGCTCTTTTCCAGTCCTCTGGCAGTTCCCTGGTTCTCCAGCATCTTTGAAAGATAAAGTTCAGTGGTTCTGAGATCTTGTCTGCCAGTTCCTTCAGAACCTTGGTTCTGGTCCTGGTGATTTGAACTCGTCTAGGTAGACAGGTATTCACTTACCATTTTCTTCCCTATTTTAACTTGTGTTCCTAATCTGTATTTGTATACAGTATTGATAGGTTGGACTGTTTTTTCCCTTTGTGACAGATGCAAAAAATGAGTCAAGTAGTTCTGCTTTCTCCCTGTTGCTTATCACCACCTTCTTGTCACTTTCTTCCAGCAATGGACCAATTGTTTCCTTGACTTTTTTCTTGTTTTTAACATGTTGGAAGAAGCTTTTTTTGTTATTATTTACTTTTGTCGTAAGCCTTTGTTCATTGTGAGCCTTAGCTTTCCACACTTCATCTTTACAGTCTTGGGCTATTTGCTGATATTCTGCCTTAGTTATTTGCCCCTCTTTTCACTTTTTATACTTGTCTTTTTTGTCTTTCAATTTGTCAGAGAATTCTTTATGTAGTCATGCTGGTTTCTTTTGAGAGCTATTATTTTTCTTCTTTGTTGGTATTGTGCTAGACTGGGCTTTTATAATCTCACTTTTCAAAATTTCTCAAGCTTCTTGAATTGTTTTCCCCTTGAGGATTCTCATCCATGGAATCCTTCCCAAGCTCTTTGTAAATTTATTAGCTCTCTTAAAGTCCAAGACTCTAGTTTGACTTCGTTCTACTACTTGTGTTTGCATAATGTTGAATTCCAATATTGCATGATCATTTGCCCCCAAAGTTTCTGTAGCTTCAACACCTTCTATCATTTCATCTCTGTTAGTGAGAATTAAGTCCAATATGGCTGATCCCCTTGTTCCCTTCTCTACTTTTTGGGAAACAAAGTTGTCTGCTAGGTTTGTTAGGAATCTGTTGGATCTTCCACTTGTGCAGAGTTTGTCTCCCAGTTGACATCAGGGTAGTTAAAATCCCCCATTACTATTGTGATGTGCTTCCTACATACCTTAATTAGCTGACTAGCAAAAAGATCATCTACTTCCTCTGTTTGGTTGGGTGGCCTATAGTATAGACCTATGGCAATGTGATCCCCCCTCCTTTAATATTGACCCAAATGCATTCAAGATAATTTTCATCATTGTTGTGCTCTATTTCTGTAGAGATGTAGTTATTTCTTATATATAGTGCAAAAAGAACGGGAGTACAGTATATGGTGCCTTGAGCAAGGGAAACAGAAATCAGCCAGGAGATCTTTGGTGGTCTCTGTGGAGAAGGACCCTTTGAGTTCTTCTGTGTGTATCTGGGGTGGGGAGAAATCTCCAGGCTACATGATATATAGTACTCTTCACACAAGAGTGAGCTGGCATCTCCTGCTTCAGCTGCAGAATGAGCTTGTATTTGGATTTTTTTTAAAAAAAAATCTGGATGTTTCTTTTCAGAGGTGTTAACTGTCAAGCTCTGAGGAGCATCATATTTATCATCTGACACTTGGAGTGTTATTTAATTATTATTTTTTTGCCAAATTTTTCAAGAAGTTTAGTCTTCAATTACAGGCTGGGATCAGAAAAATTGCTTTCATAGTGATGCTCTGGAGAAATATGATCCTTAGCTTGAAGAACTTGACATAGATGAAATATATTTGCATTATCCAGTGTACACATAAACACACACACAGACACTCCAATAGATTGTGCCAAACTGGATGTGACCAGTGATGGATGCAATTGGAAGTGTGAACTTGCTAACAAAGGAAATTGTGTCAGCAACTGAAGCACTTGGCATGGGCAGCTGTATGAAACAGATGTGAAGCAAAGTGACAGTATTTTGCAGCCCAGTACAGTTGGTGTTATTGAAGGAGGGAGGGGGGAAATACTCCTCTATTTTTGCCTGCTAACTTGAACAGTTTATGGCTTAGATCAGTGCCAGTAAGATAAAGAGAATGTCTGAAGCTGATCTACGGATGTTTAATTGCAAATCATTACAACCATCAGTTTGCAGAGTCTAAAGATAAGGTTGCCATTGTTAACTGGATATTATAGACAATTCTGCCATTCACGCATTAGCAAACACTTCTGTTCTCTCTGGTTTGGAGCTGTTGTCTTTTCTGGTTCCTAATTTGATAAATAGTCTCCCTTTGCAAACTTTGATCACCTGTATTTTTTTCAGCATGCTCAAAAGGCCCCTTTAATACCGCCCCCTCTCTTTTCTGCTTGGTCTTCCACATTTAAAATATAAAATATAAAATAATAACTTTATTGTCATTGTATGTGTATACACAGTATACCCATACAACGAATCAAGGACCATCCTGGACTTCTACAGATTGTCTGCCATTCTAGACATTTTCCCTTCCACCCTGCCTTTGATTTGATCCCTCTGCTAGTTTTGTTCCCTTGTCCACATTTTATGCCTTTTTCTTTTTGCTATGTTCCAATTTTCTCACTTTCCCTTAAACATCATAATTTACAGCCCAGACAACTTTCTTTGGAAAGGGTCAGGGTCAGGGTTGTTAGTCTTCTACAATTCTATGTGTAAAGATTTGGTGCATTGTCTAGAAATTGATGATAGAAGTTGGTTTCTGAGGAATAATTGTTTCTTCTTTTTTCCAGGGGCCTTTCCTTCTTACAAAAAAACACTTACTGGAGAACCAGTAGTGGGTTCCACTTACCTTCGCTACCAGTTTGGAACCGGGAGTGTACACGTGTGCACGTGCTTTGCTCGCGTGCAGCACTTCTGCACATGCACAAAACCTTCTGCTCATGTGCAGAGCATCCATGATGATATCTGGGCAGGTGGGCGGAGCCTCCCGTGAACTGGTAGAAACCCACCACTATGGAGAACACAATCCTATCACACAGGTACCAAAGCATTATTTCACTGCCAGTCTTCCATGCAGCAACTTGTATTTTTGATTTAAATACTAAAATGAGCCAGACAAACCTTGGTTTTTGAGGCTTCTGATAAATCTACTGCATGTTCAAATGCCCTGGAAATGTTTCAATATGCTGAGAACCAAAAATAATAGAGATTAGAGGCAGGTCCTGGATTAGTGTCTCCCATAAGGAAGGGAAGATGGGTGGGGTAGGAAGTGAAGGAGCTGAGACAGATAGGAATGGGAAACCTTTGGGAGACCTATTACTCCTGATAATGATATCATTGCCAGTAAGGACATTTTTCACATTTCTCAACAGGGTTGGGGCCTTGGGGAGAAGGGAGGGATGAGGGAGAAAGAACTTTGATTTCAAGATTAGGAGGAAGTGGTTTTTATTTTAAAGCCCATTTTCAAAGTGAAGTGAGGAAGTTTATCTAGCACTAATTCCTACCACCCACTTATTTGCCAACACTGTGATTAATCTTGGTTCATAGTGGAATGCTTGAGCAAGGACCCTCTCACAGCTTGCATCGCAAATATTTATGGAATCTACACATTTTGGTTTCACCTTGTGTCTTAATTGCTGCTGATTCCCATTTTTTTCACCCCCATTTCACGGTTCTGTTTGTTAAAAGAAATCTACAGCTGGGCAGAGAATTTGAGTTTGGGAGGGAAGTTCAAGGGATAGATGAACAAATAAGGGAAAGAGTAATAATTATCTTTCTATATGCCATTTCTATGTTGGAAACTATATGAACCTAGCCATGTTTTCAATAACAACAACAAAAAAGAATGGGGGGAGAGAGAGAAACTGGTTGGTTTTTGAAGACCCAAAATGAACACAGACAGAGCTTCTTGTTATTTGCAGTATTCTTTGAACAGACCCCCAGTGCATATTCAGATCATGTTGGTGGATTTCAATTTTTATTTTGCATATAAGTTTCAAGAAAATAATGGATTTTTAAAACAACCAAATATATATTTGATTGACAATTCACTGCAAAAAAATAAATAAAATTCTAATGAGTATTCACTGCAAACTGTTTCAAGGATCCCTAGAGACAACTGAAATATGTAGAAACAAGATCTTTTAAAAAAAAGTTTTAGAAGGAAGAATAAATATCTTTTTGGTCCACATGCAGTCACACAATTAAAAATGTAAACTAAGTAAGTGGAAATTTTTCTTGCATGAATCTTATCAAATCTTTGTATGAGGCACAATATAAATAAAACTGCACTCTTTACATTTGATAATTACCTTCTATTTCTTTTAAAGACATGGTTGATTTTGCAAACAGTGACTTATATCCTTGGTCCTCTTCAGTTTTGAGAGAGTGCTGCAGAACTATCTTTAAATCTTTAAAAAATTGATTCAGGTATCTGCTTATAACAAATAGGATTCGCCTACCCAGTGGAAAGCCTCAATGAAATGGACAAGATCTATGGGCTTATGTGTCTCATATTTGTGTCCCAGGCTTGTTTTGTATGTCATGCGTAGCATTTAGTATTTAAAAAATATTGATTACCTTGTAATCTACATGACTTGCAACCATTCATTTAGTGGCCATTCAAAGTTACTATGGCATTGAAAAAAGTGACTGATGACTTTTCACACTTATGACCACTGCAGCATTCCTGTGATCATGTGATCAAAATTTAGCACTTGGCAACTGGTATGTATTTATGATGGTTTAGTATTGCAGGGTCATATGATCACATTTTGTGATCTGACAAGCAAAGTCAATGGGAAAGCCAGATGCATTTAACAACTGTGCTACTAACTTAACTGCAGTGATTCACTTAACAACTGTGGGAAGAAAGGTCATAAAAAAGGCAAAATTCACTTAACAACTATTTCACTTAGCAACAGAAACTTTGGGCTCAATTGTGGTTGTACTTTGAGGGCTACCTGTATGAGCAAGCTTTTTTAGTCAGTTGACTGACTAAAAGTGTGAATTGCTTTCTAGAATGCTTGTTAGCTGAAGATCCTTAATTGTATTTTTTATAAAAAAAATATAACTACAACAATAAAACAATTAATACAAACTAAACTTTGCAACTTGTATGCAATCATCTCTCCAGGATTTTTTTTTTGTCCCTTCTCACAAAATGCTTCAACAAGCCTCTTTTGTAAATCCAGTATGGGAAGATTATTCAGTTCATTCACTTGGTTTGTTATATATATATTCCTTTTTTAATTACAGGTAGCCCTTGAATTACAACCATTCACTTAGTGACATTAGAAGTTACAGTGGCACTGAAAAAAGTGACTTATGACCATTTTTCACATTTACAACTGTTGCAGCATCCCCATGGTCACATTATCAAAATTTGGATGCTTGGCAACTGGCTCATATTATGACGGCTGCAAAATATGATCACCTTTTATGACCTTCTAACAATCAAAGTCAATGGGGAAGTCAGATTCATTTAATAACCATGTTACTGATTTAACAAGTGTGGTCATTTACTTAACAACTGTGGCAAAAAAAGGTTGTAAAATAGAGCAAAACTCACTTAGCAACAAACATCTTTGGCTCAATTATGGTCATATGTCGAGGACTATCTGTATTAAGATATCACCAGTTTCTTCTGTATGTCTGGTGTAATATTTTTCCCCTTATCATTCTAATAACTTGCCATTTTTAAATCCACTTTCACCAGCCTCAATCTTGTCCAGTAAAAAACTCAGTTGTCTTCCTTAACATCTTTGAAACTCAGTATAACTAGAGAAACAGTCACTATTAAGTTTAACTTCTGGATCCATTGTTCAAAAATATCCTTCAATATATTGAAAATTAGAATACTTTGCTCCATTCTGTATTAGTAAATCAAATTTTATTGTAATGTTTAGTTCCTTCTAGTTTCCGCTAGTGTTCAACCTTCAAAGTCCCATCTTATCATTTTTTAAAAAAAGAATTCAAAACAAAGTATTTTCCCATGTGAATGCTTCTTATATTAGTTCCAAAATCTTATTTCAAAGTTATCTGAACCTTTAGTCAGTTTGTAACATTCTAAAGTCAAAACTTTAATCACTATTTTGCTTTTCATTCCAGAAAAAGTATCTACTTGCTGGCTGGTTCTTAATTTCCCGATGGGCAGTGGCGATGGGCAGCAGTGATCCCCACAGCCTGGAACAGCTGATAGGAGGTATTCCGGGAGGCAGATCCAACCACCAATCAGCTGCTTGGCTAAATCAGGCTGTGCTGAAGCTGACCATGCTGTTTGCTGCAAGGAGGCAAATTGTTGGGAGGCAGAGGCTGAAGGATGGGGGCCGGTGGGTAGGCGGGGCTTCAGCAACATTTGCTGTATAAGACATACAGACATTTCCACCCACTTTTTTTTGGGGGGGGGAAGTGTATCTTATACTCCGAAAAATACGGTACATTATATCAATGAAAGTTCTCATAGTGGTTTGATATTGTTAAATCAATGAGAGTCAGAGTCTGAGCCAGTGTGCAACCACTGAATATTTTTTCTTTTCATCTAAATCTATGTTAATCCTAGCATTGACTGCCTGAGACTTCTGATATAATATCTTCCACTATTCTCTTGATGCAGAGAACCTCCAGCTGTTCTATACAACCAGAATCTATTACATAGCCTTCTAGCTCAGTACTCTTAACACATAGGATGGGCAATTATATATCTCCATATGTTACATATCATACAGCAATATTTCCAAATTTTTATTTGCTGCTAATATGGAGTTATATAAACTGGAGGACAATTTGATGGATTCTCCAAATTTATCTTTTCATTTATCTTTCTAATCCATGTCTAGAGCTTGGCAGCATAAAAATATATACATATAATGGTCTATATAATTTAAACCTTAATGTCATAATATTAAAATAAAATGTAAGTAGTGAACTAACATGCTTATCTTTGGATTAGCTGACAATCTGACTCAGTGATGCTCATTGTTTTATATATAAACTCATTTGCTTGTAAATTAAAACAGTAATTAGTTTTATTTGTCTTTGTGAGTCTGTATATGATGTCACGCTTCTGAACTGACAATTTATAATTCTCCAAAAAATATATATTCTTTAAATTCCTAAGTTAGATACTGTAGGGATGATATATAATTGGGGACTGTTTCTAAACTGGCCGATATCTAAAGCCATATATAACATAATATCAGTGAACATTGGCAAATGTGAATTTTTACAACCAGATGGTTAGAAAATACTGAGCATGCTGTTCCCTTTCAGAATAAACAATATTATGCAAAACATAAGCTGAGAATATGTAATAATAAACTAAAATAATTAATTGCATGAGATAAGAAAAAGAAATATAGCTAAAACCATACCAACACCATTCATCAAATCTTTCCACTCCTTTCTTTCTTTGTAAACCATAGTTGTTTCCTCCATGTCCATACACTACTTTGTCTACTGCCTTTTGTTCTTTAAACTCAGCAATTTCTTTTTGAGAATCTCATCAACTCCATCCAGCCATGACTTTCTCTGTCTTCCCCTTCCGTTAAAGCCATTCCATCTTTTTTTATGTGTTTGTTTAGTTACTCATTCATTCTGTCTACATAACCAAATCACCTCAATATCTTTTTTTCATACTGGTCACTGTTCAGTCTATGTCCAGTTCTTCTTTTAACAAAGAGGGTAGAAGCATATTCTTATAGATAGAAATGTTTGTTTTTTAAAAAAGTACATTTCATGTATTTGAAATAAAACTTTTTTTTAGATGCTCACCAGTCACCATTATCATTCATTACTGGGTTTCCAAATGGTTCAGACACTTTTCTGTATTTCTCATCTCCTTCTCACCCATCCATTTAGGTCATGTAACAAAACTATGTTTTCCTCCGAGTCACATTCAGGTAGGATGCTGACCAATTTTTCCCAGAATTTATAATTTTATATGAGTCTACAAAAACTCGTGGTGGCACCAAAACCACCATTTTTTTTTTTTAAAAGTCATAGAATGTAGCACACCACCTTCAGTGATACCACGCCACTTACAATCTTCGTGCTAAAAATAATGCTGGCCACTTGGGGCACATCTTGACCAATACAATATAATGGCAATCAAAGGCATTACAAATAAAGTACATTCATGCTATTCTATGCAGTTTAGGGTCCCTAATGTAGATATCACAGTCAACATACTGTTGCCCACATCCCATCATCTAGGTGCAAGCTTTATATTAATCCATAAGTTAGGTTTCATTTAGTTTAGGACAGAGTGGATGATAATGAATCTTGAGAGCAATATCTGCAGAAGTGGAAATACAAAATCTAAAACAAATCTAACACTCACAAACAAATATTTAAGATTATAAAAGGTCCAAAGTTCAACCACATTGTAAATACAATGGTTTTGCTGACATGTGACAAAAAGCTGCTGTGTCACCTTTCCTCCAAGTCTTCAAGACAATATACATGGATTTTAATTCTCACTTCACATTATGTGAGCAACCCCAGGGAGTAGATTAATATGAGGCTGTTTGTCTGCTCTGCTATTTCATTTTCTCAGGACAGCACAACATGCAACTGATGGAGTGCTATGTAGTCTGTGAAAGCTTATGCAGAATAAATTTCTTCATCTATCATCAGGATGAGTAACTATATGCCATTTCTAGCAGAGAGAGATTATGTTGCCAAACATCAGAAATCAAATGGCAGAATTTTAGAAGTATGATTCTAGGACTTTCTTGGGGTTTTGGCCAGTCAGGAGGATAAGGTGCTTAAGGGTAAGAATGACAACAGCATACTTCTGCTCTGTTTCCTTTTTCAGCTATCACACACACACAAACACACACACACACGAAATAGGTAAAAATTAATAACTATCAGCCATCTTTGGCCAATATCAGTGCATAGTTGGATGGTGTTTTGTAGTCCTAGCATGCTAGCTAATTCGCTACATCACACTTGATGTAGACCAAGACTAAGCAATCTGTTGTCCTTCAGTTATTTTTAGCCTGGTTATCATCAGCCCAGCCACCATGGCTCCTAACAAAGGACTTGTGGAAGTGGTCATCTGAAATGACTGGAGGACAGCAGTTGCCTTTCCCCATATAATTATTTCCTGTCTCTGAGTTATCTAAAAGATCCTTTGAAGGCCTCAATGTACGCATAACACTCCTTGTCAGTATTTAAGGCAAAATATGCAGTCTATCAAGTATGATGATTTCAAGCAGCAGCATAAAGTATCTTAATGGAGAAGAGGGAGTGATACATTTTTTGAAGAAAAATTGCATGGGTTAAAAAAAAAGTCACAGTAATATGAAGTAATTATGGCTTAGGGCCTGGGTACTTACGGGACCACCTTCTGCCACCGATAGCCTCCCAGCAGCCAGTACGCTCCCACAGAGAGGGACTCCTCAGGGTGCCATTGGCCAGACAATGTTGGCTGACGACCCCCAGGGGGAGGGCCTTCTCTGTGGCAGCACCTGTCCTCTGGAACGACCTGCCCCCGGAGATACGTAGGATCCCAGATCTCTGTGCTTTTCGCCGTGCCCTTAAAACTTTTTTATTTCATCAAGCCGGGCTGGCTTAACACCCCCCCCTTAGAAATTTTTAATGGTTAAATTGATTTTAGTTGGGGTGTTTTAAATTATCGGGCCAAAATTTGTTTAATTTTTTCTTAAAAAATTTAAATTTTGTTTGGCTGTTCACCGCTGAGTCCTGCGGGAGAAGGGTGGTATAAAAATCGAATAAAATAAATAAATAAATTCATGTTCTAATCAATCAGGGTTCTTTTTTTTCTCATATCTAATCAAAGTGTTATAAGCATACTAGGGGTGAAATCTAGCAGGTTCTGACAGGTTCTGGAGAACTGGTAGCAGAAATTTTGAGTAGTTCGGAGAACCGGCAAATATCGCCTCTGGCTGGTCCTAGAGTGGGGTGGGAATGGAGATTTTGCAATATCCTTCCCCCAGGAGTGTGGAGAGAATGGGGATTTTGCAGTATCCTTCCCGTGGAGTGGGGTGGGAATGGAGATTTTGCAGTATCCCCCTGCCACACCCACCAAGCCACGCCCACCACACCACCCCAGGCCCACCAAGCCATGCCCAGAGAACTGGTAGTAAAAAAAATGGATTTCACCACTGAAGCACACTATTTTATATTAATTACCGTATTGGACCTACTCTGAGATTCTGACTGCCATATTGTACCTCCCATAGGAACATTTAGTGATGCTGCTCCCATTGAGCATAGTTCATAAAGCATCTTTTCCCCCTTGATATTATTGATATTCTTTCACTGCTGGGAAGTCCTTGCTTTTTCCAGGTTGCTTGACTTTCTGGTCTTCCTTTAATCCCCTTTAACTGGTTGCATACAGTCTCAATCACTTCTACACTCATCTTTCCTTACTCACCTTATGAAAAATGGGATTGCTTTCTGCAGCTGTCAAGAGTCTGCATGGCCCAGATTATGCCTCAGTGAATACATAAATATGCTGTTGGACTGAAGCTTCTTCAGAACCCCGAAAAGCTAGTGCAGAATACAAATTATCCTGCAAGAACGGAGAGTTGAGATGCCTTTTGATCTCCCACTGATTGAGAGGAGATACGAAACAACCTAATTGCCTCAGATGGTCTACTCACTTGTAATGAACATGTCAGCTTATTCAAACAAGAAAGTCATTTTTTAAGATATGTAAAAATATATTTATCACATAAGCCATTAAAATTAATACATGTGTATGTGTGTATAAAATGATTAGATAAATTAAAAAGAGCATATCATCCTCAAAGTGAGGATTCTACAACATTTAGCATATAGTCTTATGTAAATGTAGGCTTAATGTAGCAGCCCAAAAGCCAACTCTATTACCTTAAGGATAAGTGAAAGATTTAGTTCATTGCCTACATGATGTGGTGAAAAACTTAAATTTCATTGGCCAAGTAAATGCATTATGTAATAAGCCCTTTAATACCACTTTCCGCTTTTAATAACACATTGAAATCCTGAAGGCAAGGTGATGAAGAAAACTCATAGTTTCAAGTGAAGGAAAATTTGATGTGAACCAATTCCCGCTTGAGGAAAACATTTAGAGGGGGTTTGAAGAATATATTATCAACAAGATTAGACCATTTAACTCCCTTTTACACACCTCCTCACTGTATCCAGTGAGCAAAAATATCTCATGTTTACTGTAGACACAGCTCAGTGAATCTGAAGTGTATGGAATTTCCTTTGCAATTCTATAACTTTAAATTGAAGATAGGAAGTTGAATATTTGATTGAATGTATGAGTAGCCAAAATCATTTGCTCTGCAAGCTATGATCATGCAAAATACAGACTTTTATATTTGCATTCTTTCACACAAATTTGGTTTCAACAGGGGTGGTGGTGTCAGTTACTGCTATATCTAATGGGAACATTGAAAGCCTGAGTTAAATAGAGGTGCATTATAAATTATCTGCTTGTCCATAGCTTCATTGTCTTGCTCACTTCATTTCCTGTTTCACTTCATGGAATTCATATTTGCAAACTCTGCAGCCATCCAGATTTGGCAAAGCAGATAAAGTAGGAAGCCTCTCTATGGAAAGTCCAGACCAGGTGACTTCTTCAAAGTTACCCTCTGCCTTGGGCAGGATTACTCTAGGTAGGGTTGGTGGGGGATTCTTACGATATGTTTTCCAGACCTTGGTAGTGCTGTGTGAACCCCTGGCCATAGGGATCCCATCCATTTTTGTCTTTGTGCAACTTGGACTTCACTTAGTTTCCATTTAAATGGCTACCCTAATGTGACTCTGCCAGTACTGTAGCTCCCAAGAGAGGTGAAATCCCTGGACCAGATTCAAAACTGAAGCAACCCCAAAGAATTTCCAAATGGGCTTGAATAAGGCATCATTTCAGCTTAGGTGTTATCTGAAGGGCCTTTTTATTATTTCAGTCTTCTGCCATTCTAGCCAGTGAGGAGAGGAGGGAAGAGGAAAGCTTGTTTGGGCCTCTTCTAAACTGAAGAATGAAGAAACTTTTTCAGGGACGTCATCCCCAGTGTTGAGTTTTGTTGTACCATGAACTACAAACTGCCACTTTGCTGAGATGCTCCTACAGGTTTAGCTCTGTGGCACTTAAGGGGCAGCCAGAGAAACATTTATAGTGACGGATCTTTGCTAATGATCCATTGTTTTCCCTCTGAACAGGCTGCTGACATTAAAAGCAGCTATAACAAATGTTCTTAAAAGGGATATGTGTGTAATTGCAAGCTTTGTGCCATAGATTTCCACTTCATCTGATTGATTTGAGCAGTCTTGCATGCTAGACTGCTCTGCATTTTCATCCATCGCCTTCTTTTGCTCCTTCAAATGCCACAAAACCTTTCAGAGACCTCTCTGGTGACCTGATCCTGTTCCTTTCTCTGGCTAAATAATTTCAGTGAACGTTGTTTGTGAGGAAAGGAGGAGGACTGTGGGGTGTGTGTGTGAACAATGATAAAAAAGTGCTCACTTCTATGCTCTCTTTTGTCTCATTGATGAGGAACTGTGTGCAACAAATAAAAATGATTGGAATGATGTATAATGTTCATCAGAGAATGCTCCTTCCAGTTTAGTTGAAGGGCCAAGGGCAGAGAAATCTATAGCAGAGCACATAGGATAGGTATCTGTCCAGGGAGGAAAATAACTCCATCTGCTAACCTTTTACCCAAGAGAGTTCTAAACTTAAGAAAGTTCTATCACATTGGCTGGGAATACTACTACTACTACTACTACTACTACTTTTAACCAAATCCTGGACACTATTTTCAACCCAGCATGAGCAAAACAAAACATCCTTCAGATGGTTTTAAAAATGAGTTTTCAAGTTCCAGAGATACTGAGATGTGAACCCAGATGGGTTCTTAGGTAACCAATTAAAACTGCAAATGCTATTACTAGTTACACTTTTCCAATTCATCAAAAAGCAAGAAATGGCTTGGAAGGAAGAGTCTATTTTTCTCCCAGCATCCTGCCTCTCTGGGCTGCATAAACTATTCCATTTTTAAAAAAATCATACATATCCCACTCTGTCAGCTAGTGGGCAGCTTAATTAGCAAACTATCTCAAGCTGGCCCAAGGTCAACTGGGACAAAAAAGCAATCAATAATTTCCCTTTGCAAATATCAAATCTAACTATATACTAGATCTGCCTTTTCCATGTATCAGAACACACAGTCCTTCATCAGAAACTCAATTACTAATAATATGTCCTCTTTTTAACATTTCACTAATAACTTCAAAGGCTAAAGCATGTAGTAGAAGAAAGGACTGTGGGCATAATTTTTTAAATAAAAATATTACTTAAATCAAACTTTGTTAATAGTTTGCATCAAGTATATAAAACTCCTTCATACATACACAATCACCACAGGATGACTTGTGGCTGGTCATGTGAAAAAGTTCCAAGTTTCCATGAGAGGTGCACTTGGTGTTTTGGTAAATAATCTTATGAACTAAGTTTAGGTCGGAACGTAGAGGGCATAGTTCAAGGCTATCGAGGCCTAAAATTTCAAGCCTGGTGGTTTAGGGAATTTTATTTCGAGCAGAGAACTGTTGTTAGGAACAAGTGGTGTGGAATTTGTGTAAACTCTTTTCCTCCTACTGACACACTTTATACTTAGGACATGCTGGTAAAATTTGGCATACGGTTTTTGGAAAGTAGCCTTGAATAATTTGTTTTGCCTCACAGCAGTTGATTCCCCTTGGACAAATCTTTAAGCAATTTACTACAAATCTCAACTATTACTATGCTTTTACCATACTTTTCAGAGTATAAGATGCACTCCCCCCCCAAAAAAAAGTGGGTGAAATTTGTGGTGCGTCTTATACACTGAATGTTGCCGAAACCCCATCCATCCACCATCCCCCACCCTTTGGCTGTTTTTGGCTTCCGCACATCTCATTTTTGGACTCTGCATGCCCGGTTTTAGACCCGTTCCAGGTTGCGGGGATCACCACAGCACATCGCCGCCGATCACTGCCAATCGCCGCCTCTGCGTGTCACCTTTTGGCCTCCGTGTGTCACGTTTTTGGCCTCTGACGCCCCATTTTTTTGCCTCCGCATGTCACATTTATGACTGGTTCCAGGCAGCAGGGATCAATGGTGGTGATGACGATCCCCGCTGCCTGGAACCAGCTGAAAATGTAACATACAGAGGCCAAAAATGGGATGTGTGGAGGCCGAAACGCGACACACAGAGGCGATGATTGGCGGCAATGTGCTCTGGCGATCTCTGGAGCCTGGAACAGGTTTAAAATGGGGCATGTAGAGGCCGAAAATGTGACACACGGAGGCCAGAAACGTGACGTGTGGAGGTGGCGATGGGCTGTGGTGATCCCAGCAGCCTGGAACAGCTGATTGGTGGTATCCTGGGAGGCCGATCCAACCACCAATCAGCTGATCGTGTTGAATCAGGTTGCAATAACATACTGAAGCTGACCAGGCTGTTTGCTGTTTGCTGCAAGGATGCTAGCCAAATTTAATTTAATTTAATTTAATTTATCGCATTTCTATGCCACCCAATTCCCGAGGGACTCTGGGTGGCAGATGAAAACCGATGGATGCTGGTAGGCAGAGGCAGAATTTTTTTTTCTTATTTTCCTCCCCAAAAACTAATGTGCATCTTATACTGAGAAAAATCCGGTATTTTTTGCAACAAGTAGTTCAGAGCATAATGTATGTTTTCTTCAACAAAAGAAGGCTTGCTTTCATACATGCATTGACATCAAATAGGACATTCTTTTCCATCTCCAGAAACTACATGATGGCAGTATTTTTTATTTTGCTTTTTTATTATGTATTTATGCCCTGCCTTTATTATTTTTACAAATAACTCAAAGTGGTGAACATATCCAACACATATCCTCCTATTTTCGGTACTATTACCCTGTGAGATGTGGGGGGGGGAGGGAAAGAGAGAGAGAGAGGAAGACCCAAAGTAACCCAGTTGGCTTTCATGCCTAAGGCAGGACTAGAACTCACAGTCTTCTGGTTTTGAGCTTGGTGCCTTAATCACTACACCAACCCGCTCTCTTTTAAATCTTTTTTCCTTATGAATGATATTCTCAAACAGGAACATGACTGGCTCACCTCACTCAAAATGAACCACAATGAAAAACTGTATTTTGAATAGGGAGAAGACAATCATCATCATAATATACTGGCATATGCTTTTAATAACCTGAAGAATTATTAAAATATGCTGGAAAAATGTATTTTTCTCAATTAAATGAAGAAGCCTCTGGAAGAAAATAGACAGATACATTGTTAGGAGGAAAAACAATAAAGCTACAGAAACCAAGATCTGTTTGGCCTCCTTCCAGTTCAGCACTGGGAATAATGAGGTTGGAGGCTGGAGGGAGAAATGATCTCAAAGGGTTCAGCTCTGAATGTTTATGGACCCAGCATGTAACCTGGATGGGCCTCTATCTGAAACGATCTCCCTCTAATTTTCTACCTCAGTGACAATCCTGCACAGGGCTATCAATCACAGTCAGAGGAAGCTCAAAACAGACCTTTCTTCTTCTCTCTTCCCCATCTCAGCATATGTGTTCTAAGTTTTAGAGAGCAGGTGCCTGGTGCACAATCAATTCCTAAACCAAAATTTTTTTTCCCAGCTTAAACAATATGAAATGCCAGCCAAGTTACCCTGTATTTAGTTCCTCTTCTGTTTGAATGTAATTCTTCATAATGACATAAAACGGAGTGAGGATGGACAATTACAATTGACTTTGAATGTTTGCATTGGCCAGTGGACTAATTTGGGAATGTCCCAACTTGTTCTCAACCTAGGCTTAACCTTTGGCCAGAAATATACAAGGAGATAGTAATCATTCCCTTCCCACAAATAGCCCTCCGGTTGTGTCAATTATTTGCTGGAGATTGTAGATTGAATTCAAGAATCCAATAAAGAAAAGAAACAGATGAGGATTGACTCCCTCCCTGCAGAAACAGCATGAAGCTGAATTATAGATGTATGGCTTCAGGCTCTCCTTCTTCTCAAAAGAATATCACAGTACAGAAGCCACTAAAAAGACATCCTCCCTCCCTCAAAAGAGCCATCCTAAGTCATTCTGTGGAGCAAGGCAATAATGGAGATGCCTCCTTGAAACAAGTTTCCACGTAGTCACATCACACAACCTTTTAATGAAATCTGCCTATTTACAGCAGAAACCATGACCTTTACACTGCAGTGGCTAAATGATATGCATTTGAGGTGAATAGCTTTGGACAGATCCTTGACTTGTACACCCGACATGGTACTCAGAGGGCTAGAACTCCAGCAGAAGCTGGCCACATTAACATCCAGCCCCTATGATGTTCACTGGACATCCAGAAACAGTTGGCATTTCAGGAACAGCAGTTCCCCATAGAAATTTATCATATGCCCACGGATGGAACGGTTGAAAGATGAACAGGGCCTCCCTCTCTCAAGTCCTGAATTTTCAAAGATAAATTAAGCATATCCCATACATGCATGGCTCTCTCTTCTCTTTGTCAGAAATGTCTAGACTTTCAAAGGGAGTCTAATGAGCATTTAGTTTCAGGCCCACCAGGTCTATTGTACATTTTATTTCATCCAACAGCAAAATTCAGTGTGGTTTGTTATTCTTTTCTTATATTTCAAGGGGAAGGAAAATTTGTATAATAAAACTTTTTTTCTTGACAATAATTTATAGCATATATTTCCAGACCATTCTTTAATATATTATTCTGATTTTAATTTTGTTTCCTTTTTATGAACCTGTAGTCCCTTAATTCGGGGTAGAGTCAGGGTGACTGGGTGGAACTCAGCATTTACTGACCAGATGCCCTCCCTGATACCTACATGGATTTCACAGCAGATATATTTTTTTCGCGCCTAAGCGAGAAACATATGCCACTATCTAGGATTGAACTCTCAACCTTCTGAGTGGGAGGTGAGGATCTTCACCACTAGGCCACTATGCTACTCCAATTCTGATACCACTGTGTAAATACAATATTTAACATAAAATCTTTCTTTCATTCTCATTTTTTCAGTAATTATTTTATATGCCTTTTTCCTTCACAGCTTCCTCCAAGAGTCCATCTTCATACCTCCCATTAATATAATTTTACACACTTCCATGGTAATATTCTTTTCCTCCCATATTCAAAATATGCATTTTCTAGGTAGAGGCTCACCAAATAGCGGCCATTCTCTTTTAGCCTTGGCTCTCCAGATGGTCTAATCCATTCCCTATACTCATCACATTCCCATGTCATTTTACAGATCATTTTCTACTGTACCCTGCCCCAGGACCCATCTATTCAGATTATTGCAGAATTCATCTCTGATAATCATTTCATTACTACCTTTTACTGAAATGCAACATTCAATTCTTTTGAATCTATAACTTCCTACTGTACTTTCCTATGCACTCCCAACAATGACACTGGTTCGTATGTTCTGACTGATATTTCAGCTCTTTCGCTCATAATTAAGTCTACTTCTTCAGTCCCCTACATATATCACACCATAAGATAGGATCACTTTCATTGAGATATATAAGATCCTTCCCTTTTCTTTTAGTTTTACAGGCATGTAACATGTCTATTGTTCTTTGTTTCAATTTCTTTATTGTTTATATCACTGGTTATCACCAGATGACTCCATAAATACTAACCTCCACTACTCATCATGGCTTTCATCAATCAGTTGTTTCACATGATGTTTTTTTTTATAAGATAAAGATGTAGGCTAGTTTACCAGTCTTAGTCATGCTTACTACATGCAACATTTCTTGCTCACAGTAATGACAATAAAAATCAGTTTGGGCACATTTTGGCCAGTTTATAGCAACTGCAACCAAAACTTAATTTTATCCTCAGCATGTTGACATCAGGATTTCTATTCTGAGATAATCTGCAAGCCAAACTTACTGTTGCATGATTCCTGCCAATTAGGAGGTATGTGGAGTGTACTGATATATAATTAGGACACAGTTTTTTTCATATCCTTTTTTTAAATAGAAAAAACTATACTTGAGAAATAACTGCATTTTTTCCCAGATAAATAGCAAACATGTCTTCACAGTTTGAAGACGGTTTGCAAAACATCTGAATATATATAGTATGCAGATGTTTGATTTATTGATAGTCTTCTCTAATTATATCATCTATACCAGTGATGGCCAACCTTTTAGGGACTGAGTGCCCAAACTGCAACCCAAAACCCACTTATTTATCACAAAGTGCCAATATGGCAATTTTACCTGAATAATGAGGTTTTATGAGGAATTTCAATCACTCTTTCACAACTTGACTTCTCCCTGGTGGCACTGGATTTCTTTAACAGCACAACTCAGGAATGATGCAGTAGCCTCTGGAGAGCCATCACATCCTTATTCCTTCCTTCCTTCCTTCCTTCCTTCCTTCCTTCCTTCCTTCCTCCCTCCCTCCCTCCCTTCCTCCCCCCCCTCTGATTTCACCTTCCCTTAATCCTGTATATTATGGTTTGTTATCGTTAGTATTTATTAAAGAATGCTGTGTAGCTTAGAAGCTCTCAGTAAAAATAACAGCAGCTGTTGTTTGTGGCTGAAGCTATCCTGGGCTGTTATTTTTACACACACACCTATTTTTATTCCACTTTCCCTGGGTCCTTGGGAAAAGAATGGCATTTTCCCCCATCCCATCTTTAATAAACCCTAACCCCCTTGCAGCTTTTTAGCTACTATTGTCCCACCTTGCTTCCCCCTCCCCTTAAAATGAGGCTAGGGAAGAAAGCTGGGAGGGGGGAATCTAAGGGGGAGGGAAGAAGAGACCCAGGCAGATCCCTCTCTGAATAGCCTCCCACCCAGATTTCAATTGATTTCCTCTCTGATTCTCTGACAAACAGACCCCACCCCCTTTTGGGACTCTAGACCTCTGGGCTTTTATTTTCCCCATTTATTGGGGGAAATTGGATTTTTATTGGATCTTCCCCTGCCCCATGCCATAAGGAAAGCCAGCCGGGCTTCTCCTCCTAGAAGCCCTACTACCCTTCCCCTGCTTCCTGCTCTCTGCTCCCTTCCCCCAACCCCACTCAATCACACTTCAGGACAGAGGAGCATGTGCTGGAAATGTGTGTTGGCATGGGAGCATGGCTTCTGATGCTCTGGTGCTCAGGTCACAATTTCCGTGTTCCTCGGAACTTCCGGTTGGCTCCGCGTGCCTTGTAGACACTCCTCTGTGAGCGTCCGATCCCCGGCACCGTAAAAGCCTCCAGAACAGCAGAAAAACAGCTGTCTGGAGGCTTGGAACCCTTCCCCCCAGGCAAAGGGGAGAGAGGAGAGCCGACAGGCAGAGGTAGAGCCCCCCAAGTGCCCTAGGAGAAATTCTGGGGCGCGAAGGGTGAGAGCTCCCTAGAAGCCTGTCAATCTGCTCCGGACCTGGGACGACTCTGCTAATTAGCGGAGCAAGAAGCCGCGACCAATTCTGCCAATAACAAATGAGGGGATTTCCAACATCCTAAATTGCTGCAGGCAGAACAAGCCAGGAGAAGTCAGACTGCAAGTATTCAAACTTAACTCCAATGTTTATTGCCTCCTTCGGAAGTATCAATTTAGTAAATTTGCATCAAAATGACAATTGAGGCTGGAAAGGGCGTGGAAAGTGAAAGTTAAAGAGAAGTTTCATTTTCTGGTAGCCTCTTGCCTGAAAAGAACTTTTGTAATGAGAGAAGGAGGATTTTAAGACATCAATTTAAGACTGGGGAAAATCTTTGATTTTGATGGACTTTTCCTTTTGGCTTTTGATTAAAATATAAAGATTAATTCAAACCGAAAATGGCCTCAAAACCTGTAAAGACTGTTCCTATTAAAGGAACTGGGAGCGCTGGAAGCTCCCCAGCTCACACTTTTAAAATGCAAGCCTCTGCCCCCGCAACAGATCCACAGACTTAACGTTTGAAATGATACAAGAAGCCCTAATAGCCACACAGAATAAACTCACCACTGTGATTAATGAAAAAAATAATGAAACTAATGAAAAAATACAGGCTATTTCAGAGGAGATTTTAATTCGGAATCAGCAAATTAGGGAGGATATATTACTGGCATTTAAAGGTCTGGCAGGTAATATTGAAATATTGGATGATAAAGTTGAAGAAATTAAACAATCTATGGAAATTCTGGATAATAAATTAGGAGAGACTCAGAATAAAATTGAGAGGACTGAAGCTGATGTAAAAATGATTCAATACAGAGATATGGAATTTGCATTAAGAATAAGAGGGGTGAAGGAGAACAAACAAGAGAATTTGAAAGAAATGATGTCAGAGGCATTGGCACAGATGTTGGGGGGGGACGAAAGTGGAGTTAGGCTGGCAGATTGACAAGATATATCGTGTCAATTTGTGGGTGGCCAGACAGAAACATTTACCAAGAGACATTGTAATATATTTTACTACAAGGAGATTATGCAATGAAATTTTACAGGCTACCTTTAAAAACAAGCTTCAGGTGGAAGGCCAGGAGGTGATGATAATGAAAGAAATCCCTCCCAAAATGTTGAGAGCTAGAAGGGATTACACCTTTCTGGTGGATGAACTGAAAAAAATGCCAAATACAGTATAGATGGGAAGTGCCAGCTGGCCTAGTGGTGATCTATTCGGGAGAGAGATATTGGCTTAATACAATATGGAAAGCAAGAGATTTCTACACCAATGTGTTAAAGGCTGGGACATCAACCAGAAGGAAAAAGAAAGAAGGAAGTAATGGAAGGAGAGAGAGAA
This sequence comes from Arizona elegans, assembly GCA_022577455.1. Taxonomy (NCBI): domain Eukaryota; kingdom Metazoa; phylum Chordata; class Lepidosauria; order Squamata; family Colubridae; genus Arizona; species Arizona elegans. The sequence continues at coordinate 101,017,078 of JAKOOJ010000002.1, read as the reverse complement.
GAGCTGATGACAGTAGTCCAGGGGGGAGCTTCGACGAGTCAAGGTGATTTGCTACAAATCCAGATTGCTGTTCAAGATCTGGATTTAATTGATATACAAGAAGAACCGAAGGATCAAAGACAGACCAGAGCAGCAACAGCTAAACGCAGGGAAGAATTAAGACAGCAACAACTTCGGATGGCAACTCAAGAAACTACCAAAACAGAAGCAGTGGGAGGAGCTAGACCTAAAGGTCAAATGAGGCAAAACCATCAGAAAATGCTCCAGATGTTCAGAGGCCCAGAGATGGGAACTAGATTTTTAACCTGGAATGTCAATGGTTTGAATTCTCCACAGAAGAGGAGGAAAATATTTCACTATCTTAAACAATTTAAGAATGGTGTAATTCGTTTACAAGAAACTCATATTAAGATACAAGATCAAAAATATTTGGCAAATACAAGACTAGGTACACATTATGTAGCAGCAGCACCAGAGAAGAAAAATAGTATAGTTATATATGTGAAAAGAGACTTAATTGCCAAATTAATTGAAGCAGATGATCAAGGAAGATTTCTAGTGATTGAACTTTTAATAAAAGGAGAAAAATTACTTGTAATTGGAGTATATGCCCTGAACCAACAACAGGAAAAATTTTATAATTTTCTACATTCAAAGTTGACACAATGGGGATACAAGACTTGTATTCTACTGGGTGACTGGAATGGTGTTTTGGATGTAAAAAAGGACAAGAAGGGACCTAAGCAAAATGTTTTAATAAGAGCAAGATTGCCCAAATTGTTTTTGGAGATGATGGACGATTGGGAGTTGAGGGATATTTGGCGTGAAAGAAACCCAGAAGAAAAAGATTTTACTTTCTTTTCGGATAGATATCAATCTTTTTCAAGGATTGATTTTATACTAATTACTAATGACCTTTTTTCTAGGGTGAAGAATACGAAGATTTGTTCAAGAACATTGACAGACCATAGTCCAGTTTGGTTGGAACTGGAGTATGGAAAAAGGCCTAGGAGGTCCTGGAGGTTAAATGATAACTTGTTTAGATATGAAGAAAATGTAAAAGAGTGTAAAAAATCTATGAAAGAATTTTTTGTTATGAATATGCAAAAGGGGACATCTATGGAAATGGTATGGGATGCAAGTAAAACATATATGCGAGGCATTTTGATATATTTGAATAATAAATACAGAAAGAAACAAGGGGAAAAAAGAAAAGAATTAGAAGAAGAGATTAGAAAACAGGAACAAGCTTTAATAGCTAATCCAACAGATAAGAAAATTAAAGAGACAATTAATTTACTGAAAGGTCAATTTAACATGTTAATAGCAGATCAAATGGCAACTAATTTACAATATGCTAAACATAATACTTTCTGTAATGCTAATAAACCAGGCAGGTGGTTAGCATATTTGTTAAGGAAAAAGCAGAAATCAAGGATTATAGAGAAAATAAAATATAAGGGTAAAGAGGTTTATGAGCAAGAATTGATTAAAAAATCTTTTTTAGAGTTTTACTCAAGGCTGTATATTGGTGAAAAAATTCAAGATATAGATATAGATAGATATTTGCAGAAAGAGAACATTTATATAACTTCAAAAGAGCAGAGGGATAGCTTAAATCAATTGATAACTTCCGAGGAAATTTTGTTTGCAATTAAGCAGTTGAAAGTGGGTAAAGCTCCAGGGACAGATGGCTTGACAGCTGTTTATTATAAAAGCTTACAGGAGGAAATGGTGGAACCACTGAAGGAATGATTTAACAATATACAACAGGGAGGAGAGGTACCTCTGACTTGGAAGACAGCTTTTATTTCTCTGATCCCAAAAGAGGGTCAAGATCATACAGATCCAAAAAATTATAGGCCGATTTCACTTTTAAATACAGACTACAAGATTTTTGCTAAAATATTAGCAAATAGGTTAATGACAGTTATACAGCAAATGATTCATCATGATCAAACTGGTTTCATAAATGGTAGACAAATGAAAAGTAATGTGAGGCAAATTGTTAATTTACTAGAGTATTTGGGAAGGAACAACCAGGTCCCCACAGTGCTAGTATTTTTGGATGCTGAGAAAGCCTTTGATAGATTGAATTGGCAATTTTTATTAAAATTAATAGAAAGGATGCAATTTGGAGAACATTTTATACAATCTATTAAGGCAATATATCAAAAACAAACAGCGCAAATAATAATCAATGGTGGTTTAACAGATATTTTTAATATAGAAAAAGGAACAAGGCAAAGTTGTCCCTTGTCTCCATTATTGTTTATTTTGACGCTGGAAATCCTGCTGAGTAAAATACGTGGGATAGATACAATAAAGGGAATTAAAATTAGACAGTATGAGTATAAGTTATGAGCATTTGCGGATGACCTGGTTGTTACCTTAGCCCAACCAGTACAATCAATTACAGCCTTGATGGATATAATTAACTCATATGGACAAGTATCTGGTTTCAAAATAAATACAGCCAAAACAAAGATAATAGCTAAAAATATGACTAGAAGCCAAAAAGAAGAGATAGAAAGGGTAACAGGATTTGAGATAGTTAAGAAGGTTAAATATTTAGGAGTTTATATTATGACCACAAATATGAAATTATATCAGCACAACTATGAACTGTTATGGCAAAAAATACAGAAAGAGATGGAAAATTGGAAAAAATTACAACTGTCTTTGCTGGGGAGGATAGCCGCAATAAAAATGAATGTTTTACCAAGGTTTTTATTTCTATTTCAAATGATACCTATACTTAAAAAAGATGAAAATTTGAAGGAATGGCAGAAGGGCATAAATAAATTTGTTTGGGCAGGGAAGAAACCGCGAGTAAATCAAAAGATAATGCAAGATACACAAGAAAGAGGAGGTCTTAAAATGCCCAATTTAAGATTGTACTACGAAGCCGCTGCCCTCTCAGCAATTACTGACTGGATTAATTTAACGGAGGAAAGGATATTAAATATTGAAGGATATGGTCTGGTCTATGGCTGGCATGCCTATTTATTGTATGATAAGAAAGTAGATAAGATGTTTAAAAGTCATATATTAAGAAATGCTCTATTGGGTGTCTGGAAAAAGTATCAATACAAATTAAACAATAAGTTACCAATATTGACAGTACCCAGACACGTGATAGAGAATATAAATTTGGAGCAAAAGCAGGATAAGACTACATACAAGGGACTCCTCTATAAAGAAGGAGTTAGACTACAATTAAAATCTATGGAGCAATTAAGAAAAGAAGGAATAATTAGAACTTGGTTTCAGTATGGGCAGCTGCAGGCCAGATGGAGAGAAGATCAAAAAATGGGTATTATGCAGCAGGATGAGAATTTGATAAAACAAATAAGAGACAAAAGTCAAATGCATATAAAAAGGTTGTACAATGTGTTAGTGGAAATAGACTCAGAAACAGAGCTAGTCAAGGATTGTATGATAAAATGGGCACAAAATATTGTAGAACCTATAATGATGGAAACATGGGAAAAGATATGGGTTAGAAATGTAAGATTTACACAAGCCCAAAACTTAAGAGAGAACTTTTATAAAATGTTTTATAGATGGCATTTAGATCCAAAAAAACTAGCCTGTATGTATCCAAATTTACAACCCAAGCGTTGGCGATGCGAGTGTGAAGATGCTACGTATTTTCATATATGGTGGACATGTAAAAAAAATAAGGCTTTTTGGATAAAAATATGGTGGATTATTCATAATATTTTAAAGAAAAAGATTAAATTTACACCACAGGTTTTTTTTTTTTTGTTGGGAATAGTTATGGATTGTACTGTAATAGAGATTAAGTTGGTTTTGAATTTAATAACAGCTGCCAGGTTACTGCTGGCACAGTATTGGAAGCAGAAAGATCCACCTACTATTGAGGAATGGACACTAAAAGTCGTGCGTTTGGCAGAGATGGCAAAAATTTCATCATATCTTAAAGACCATTCAAACGAAAGATATATATCGGAATGGAGAAGATGGATCGACTATATTCAAAACAAGTATCAGACTAAGAAGATTCATTTAGCTTATGAATGAAACATTTTCAATCTTTAGTTTATGTTTATAGGATTTTGAGCTATAAGGAGTTAAAGACCTAGAGAGAATTTGAAGTCAATAATTTGTTAGCATATTTTAGTTTTATGTTTGTGAATGCTATACCTTGTGCTTGTTCTGGGAAGTCTGGGGGGGGGATGGGTGGGAGGGTAAGGAGGGAGGGAGGGGTGAGGGGGGAATGGTGGGGAGAAAATGTTTGTATTTCCTATAAATCTTTTCAATAATAATAAAAAAACTTTCCGTGCTCCTCCAGGCCTGGCTTACTGAGGAAGTGGGGGAGCAGCCCTGATGCCTCCGCTGCCCCCCACCAAAGCCCCAGCCATCGCTGCCCGGCTTCCTCAAAGGCGCAGCACATTTCAAAAGTAGCAGCTTGCATTTGCTACCAGTGGGAGAGCTACGAGAGCCAGGCCAGACTTCTCCACCTTCTGACTCGCCAATGGGGGCGTTTCTGCTGGGCCACCCCCCTCCCCCACTGGGCTTTTGTGCTCAGCACTTAGCCAGGGGAGGGGAGCACTCCTCCATGCCACCCCCTTCTTTCTCTTGGCCTGCCGATGAGGGAAGAGGAAGGCCAGGCTTGGGGGATGGCCACCACCCTGCAAGATCTGCCCCTGCTGTTCTCTCCCAGCCCTCTTTGCTGACAGCAACAGCAAATGTACCACAACGAAGGCAGAATGCTGTTGCCGTGCAAAGGCAAGTGCAGGGGCACTTCGCTCCTGCACTGAGGCTTCACCCATTGCCACCACTGCAACAGGGCAACGTCTCTTTCATCCCTCTGCCACGACAGGGCCACAGGGAGCTGCAGCAGGGGGTAAAAGAGCTGCATGGGTCACATTGTGGGTCTGCATCGTAATGGGCTCTAGGAGGAGAATGGGACCCCCGCCTCCCCAATTGTGAAGCACGCAAGTGAAAAAGTTCCCTCAATCAGTTCCAACTTTGGGAGATCTTTTTCTTTCGTGAGAAGTTGCAATTGATTGAGTGAAACGTGAAATGAGATTGGAGCTGGGCTGGGGCGAGGACGTGTGTGCCCACAGAGAAGGCTCTGCATGCCACGTCTGGCACGCGTGCCATAGGTTTGCCATCACGGATCTATACAATGCACTACAATGAGTCTTTAGTAATTCCTTTCCCCAATCCTTCTCATTCATAGAATGTTTTTAACTGAGGCTTTTGAAGCAGTATTGTTTTTATTAGTAAAATTGAGAGTGGAAGGTTTTGGAGATTTTTTTTTAAAGTCCCTCCAGTCTATTTCCTGTAGCACGTTTATGCCTGCCTTTTGTTAGCCAAGTGCAAAGACCTCCATCTTCTTTTGTTGAACATCAAGAAGCTTTTTTGAATGACTTTATCCCTGTTTAAGATTTTTTTCACAAGGCATGCAGTGTTTCTGCAGATGCTTTAAGTATGCAATTCAAACTTTAAAGGATTCATTGCAGCATTGATGCAAGATTGCAGCATTAAATCAATCATAGCTTGCAGCCTAAGAAGGCACAGGGTGAATGTTCTTCACATCAACAGTCAGACTTTACAAAAAGTTCCTAAAAAGGCTACTCTATCATCCCAAAGGATGTCTAGAATGACAACTGTATAGCTTTGCATAATGCTGATTTATAGGGTTGCTAACTTGAGAGAAAACAACAGCTTGCTGGCTTGCTTCTTTGCTTTTAACAGTATTTTGGCATCAGCTGGGAATTTTTTTTCACAGCACACAGATCAGCATTATCACCAGCTTGGCTTCTAGCCAAGTAGCAAGTGAGAGAGGATGAGGAAGTAGCAGAATATAAGACCAGTCAAGGTGTCTCTGGTAGGAGCAACAACTATGGGAAATCATTGAAGAGAAAGTAGTAAGGGTGGGTGTTTTCCTCTTACTCTCTGTCTGATTTGGCGCTAAACTGCAACTGTACACTTTATATTTGCTGCAGAACATTGTAATTTGCCTTTTGTTTAAATGGGGTCACATCACATAGGTATTAGGTAAGATCAAATTGATAACGGGGTGAGAATAAGTGGGCTCCTTTCCCTTCTAATCCTGTTTTTAGACTGGGATATTATAGTTGTCATATCGGGTAGATTGTTGAGTGTTTCAGTGCTGCTGTTGAATGCAAGGTCAGCAAACAACACAACATCACTCATGCAGAATTCAGCCCTGGATGAGCAAGCTGGCTTGGCATATGGTAATGAGAACCAAATTTACTTTCAGTCCAACATCTAAAGGGTAATGACATCAGCAACTCAGAGTGAGACAGCTGGGATGTTTTCAAGAAAGGCAATTCATAGACTCATCAACCAACCACATTTACGGGAAGGCTTGCCTGTGGGATTTTTGTCTCAGTTAACCAGCTTTGCAGCTCACAGCTTAGCCTCTTAACCACTATGCTATGCCAGATATCAAGTATGGAATACAGTCTAAAAACCAAAATCCTCAGATAAAGGGATGTGTTTCTACAGCGATCAAGATAAAGAAACAGCAGGAGAGTTACAGGGAATCTACATGCTCACTGGAGTTTTTCCAATCATAAACTAAGCAGCTCTGATAGAGATTAAACATTATAGAGTGAACATGATTAAAGGCTCCAAGCCAGCATAAAGTAGGAAATATATATATATTTTCTTTTTTTAAAGAGAGACATAAAAAACAGTTCCTCTGGCCTGAGTACCTGATGACATATTTGGGGAATAACATCAAATGGAGGGAAAAAATAACAGCAGTGCAGAACAGAGTGTGGAAATAAAAATGGGATTGTTAAAAGTTTTACAGCATCTGCAAGGGTTCATTACTGGAAAGGGGCTATAAGAACTAGTGGTTCCACACACTAACTCGACATCAACACCAGTGACTTATCGGGAGAATGTAATTATCTTTAAATAAGCTTGCCAATTCCTGCGGCTCATCTGCTTTCAAAATTGTAGGATCTGGAAGAAGCTCAGTTGGTTTTCTTAAATAAAGAATACTTAAATACAGAAAATTTGCAGGTAAAGAAAGGAATAAAGTCTGAGCGATCTATGCCTATTTTCCCTAGGCATAGCCACAAGTAAAGATGCAATCATGACTCTGTAGATTGCTTAAATTATCTTTTGACCCAAAATAACTATGAAAGATCTCTTGTCTTTGTGTCTGACTTCAAATCTTTTGAGAAAATAAGAAAAGAAAAAGATAATCTCACTGTCACTAGTCACTCCTCAATCTGTAGCCACTCAAATTTCTTCCCTTTTCTTCCTTTAGCAATCTGAGTGGCCTCTGTGGGAAACGGGCTCTGAACTGAACTTAGATAAGGATCCCTTACTTCCTCTTCCCTTTTTTCCATGAGGAATTATCATTCTCATTGCGTCTTATAAGCATGTAAGGACCCAGGTGATGGCATCTAAAGGCTCCCAAAATGGAGGAGCCCATCCTAGAAGAAATTCTTTTTTTGAAATTAAAAATTTAAAAGAGCCAGTTTCGTCTAACAGTTAAGGCACCAGTCTAGATATTTCTAGACTTGCCTTAGGCCCAATAGGTGATTTTTCGCCAGCTACTTTATCTCAGCCCAACTCACCTCACGGGGTTGGTATTGTGGGGAAAATAGAAGGAAGAAAGAGTATTACACAGTATATATTCACCACCTTGAATTATTTATAAAAATAATAAAGATGGGATTTTAAAAAATCTAAATCTTAAAAAAAAATCATCCCTCCCGTCTCTCCAGTTTACAGAATTTTAGACTGGTATCATTTTAAGAAAGAATGTTTCCTAAATTAGTGTTCTGTTTGATAATTTGGAAGAAATGTTTTTTAGAGCTTTTGGCAGTACTTTGGGGTTTTTTGTTTGTTTATTTTAGCTATTTTTAGCAGTAGTAGAATTTGGGAATTTGAACAATTCATTATACACCCACAATTTATGAATAAATTAAAAGGCAATATATTTGCTTTACAACTCCTTATAACTGTTTACTTCCCTCCATTGAGAGCATTGTTATTACCGGTACTTTTTAAATAAGTATTTATAAGATTATTAGATTTGCCTTTTCACCAAGAACACAAGGAGGCTTACATGGAGATTTCTTTTGCTCAAAGCAGCAATTCTTTGAAGTATAATGGAATAACACAGTTGGAAGGGATCTTGAAGGTCTTCTAGTCCAACCAAAGGAGGCTGAAGTGAATGACCTGAAGTGAGTTTTTATGGTTCAGGGCATATTAGAAACAATCTTCTCTGGCCTTGACTATCATTTTATTTCTATTTTCTTTTCTCCATTCTTCCATAGGTTAGCAGGATGGAAGAAACTTCTCCTTTTATGAAATAATTGTTAAGTTTGTTTAGGAATCTTTAGCATGGAGTTTCATCAGAAGTTTTTCAAATATCCTAGCAAGCTTTCTCAAAGGGACAGTATTTGAACACACTATAGCTTTCATGCCAAAAGTTTAGAGAGAAAGGATTTACATTTGGCAGAATTACTGCAGAGTCCTTCAGTATTTGGCTATTAAAAAACCCCCAGATTTACTATGTGGGATATCTTTGTTTGATGTTTAACAACAATATGGAAATAGTCTGTTATTGTCAGCTTCAGAGGTGATGAACACATTTTATGTAGGGCAGTTTGTTTTTATTTAAAAAAAAACCTATTTGGAAGTGGTTTTCTATTGTCTGTCTCTAATGTGTTTTCAGCTTCCCAGTCTAGCCTAGAGCTTTGGTGTGGACAATTTCTATCCAAGCATTAACCTGCTTTGACCTTGCTTAGCTTCCAAGCCTGGACAAAATCAGCCAGATGCTGAGTTCCAACTCTGTTATTCTGCTGAGACTGATATTAATACTAGATGTTAATGTGTTAAGGGTCAGTTTGGTGTACTGGTTAAAGTCTAGAAACTGGGAGATTGTGAATCTAGTTTTGCTTTAGGCAAGAAGCCCCCCCCCCCCCCAAGTGACTTTGGATCAGTCCTCTTCTCTCAGAAGAAGGCAGTGGCAAGTCACTTCCAAACTCTTGCCAAGGTAACTACAGGGACCTGTCCTGGCAGATACTAGGAATCACAAATGATTCAAGGGTGCATATATGTGGGGATATACACACACAAAGTGTAATAGTTGCAACCTTCATACTGGGCAACTGAGTCTTCATACAGTTTTCATGCTTGTGACGAACATTTCTATTGATAAATAAATTATTCATTTTTAAACATGCTATCCTTGTGCTTAAGGTATTGCCTTCTTTTCCCAAGATTTCATTCCCTGTAACAACAGCCTGAAAATGAAACACAGCTATCAGTCTCCAAACAGCTTGGCTTTTAACCTCTTTCTATCTTTGCATCTCCAGATGAACTCATTGGCACTAAACAGCAGTCACATCTTCTGTTCAATTTCAGATCCCTCTCCACATGTCAACATGATGTCATTGCCTGTAAAGAACAATACAAAGATATTCCTCTTTCTGACTAAGAGGGTAATGCCCAGGTTCCTTGATTTGCTGCAAACATGGCTCTCTAGTTTGCTTTTTAATACCTTGACATTTCATCAATGTACCGAGAAATGTCCTCAATTTAGCCTATAGGACTGTGCTCCTTCATAGAAACATAAGGCTTAAAAGGACCAAGGAGATATGGTAGTCTAACTCCCTGCTCCAGACCAGAAATCCTATTACTATTCTAGACAAATGGCTGTCCAACATTTGCTTCAAAACTTATAGTGACTGAGCAGGAGGCAGACTGTTCCACCTAATTTTAAGTAGGAATCTCTTTCTGTAAAAATTTCAACTCATTGGTCCTACCTTTAGGCACTCTATTCTCTGTGACAGTATTGCATCTCCCCCTAGCTTTATCTTTTTTAGGCTAAACATAGACCAGGACCTACCTGCCTGCCTGCCTGCCTGCCTGCCTTTATAGCCGCCTGTTTCACAAAACAAATGACTTTAACTGTTCTTCATAGGTTTTACCAAGCCTTTCACCATCTTTACCACAAATGGATCTGCATGGACACGTACCTACTGTTCACAGAAAACCATTCCCTTTCCCCAACCCACTGGGCTGCCAAACCAGAAAGGTTGGGGACTGCTGGTCTAGATACTTCTCACAAGCACCATTGTCAATCTGGGTGCTGCCTATTTTGTGTGTGCATTTCTGGGTTTGTTTGTTTTTTTAAAATTTGATTTATATGCCGCCCTTCTCCGGAGACTCAGGGCGGCTTACAATGCGCTAAGCAATAGCCTTCATCCTTTTGTATATTTTTATACAAAGTCAGCTTATTGCCCCCACAACTGGGTCCTCAATTTACCTACCTTAGAAAGGATGGAAGGCTGAGTCAACCTTGAGCCTGGCGAGATTCGAACCTGCAGTAATTGCAGGCAGCTGGTCTTAATAACAGGGTGCTTTAAACCACTGTACTACCAAGGTTCCTCCTTTTCCTAGCTATCTTCCATTTCTCATGACTGAATTGCATGTTGTTGCTTATTACCCAAAGTTCACACCTATCAATATTTTTTTTTAACCTTGTGCCTGTCTTCTGACGTGTAAACAATTTTTCCCAGCATTGTTTCAGATGCAAATCTGGTGAGCATGCTCTCTGTCCTTGCCTATGTTAAATGTGAAAATGTTAGAATATTGGGCATAGGAAAGAACTCTGGATTACCTCACTGCATATCTTTATCAATGCAGATATAGATCCATTAAGGGCCATGTGTCATATATATTTGTTCAGCCAACTGTTAATCTATCTGGTCGTAGGAACATCTATTCTGCATTGATCCATTTTATCAAGAAGGAGGCTATAATCAGCATTATCAATTGCCTTACTGAAGTCTAACTATACTATATCCTCAACATTCCCTTGGTTCTTTAATTGAATTAGCTTGTTTTAAAAAAGCAATAGTGTTTGTCTGGCATGATTTTTTTTAAAACAAGCACATGCTGGCCTCTAGTAATCACCTTATTCCTTTCTAAGTGCTTTCACACTCACTGTTTGATTATTTTTTCCAAGATTTTCCAGATACTGATATAAAGTTGATTAGTCTGGAGTATCCTGGGTCCAATTTTTCCCTTTTTCAAAGAATGGAACACTGCTACCTCATCTGCAGTCTTGTTCCCATGTGCTCCCAGATTAAATTCTCAAAATTTAATCAGTAGTTTTGGGATCACATCTAGGAATTCCTTTGGCACTTGGGGTATAATCCAACTGGTCCCAGAGCTTTGAATTCATTCATTTACCTGTATTTCCTTTCTGCCCTTTACAGTATGGATTCTGACTGGTAGGGCCATTTTCTTTTATTGAGTAAAAAATGCAAATTAGAAATTAAGCATTTCAGCTTTCTCCCTTTTGACTTATTATATCTTCTGAATGTCATCATCAAGCAGACCAACCACTTCTTCGAATTATTTATTATTCCACAGACAGATAAATAAATATGGTCCATCACACAGCCAGGTAGATATGCAGACTGGATTTGGCTTTTTTGTCTGCCTATTGATTCCTTCCCAAGGACCTGGGATAGGAAGATGTGGATGTTTGATGGTGTTACAGATATCATCACAGAATGTAAGCTGTTCCGAGTAAAACTGCCTCTGCAATTGACTGGTGGTGAATTTGTCAGTTTGGATCAAATTTTGTGGGACATTTTATTTCATTTGTTTATTAAATTTATTGACTGTCCATCTTACCCCAAGATAACTTTGGGCAATTTAAAACAATATTTTTTAAAATAAATTTTTACAAAATCTATACACAATAGGAATTAAGTAATAAAAAGTTAAATACACAACCCTAATAAAAAGATGGGGAGGGAGGGAGTAGGATGAGCACAAGTGGATGGGCAGGGGGAGGTGGGATCTATTATTAGTCTGTCAATCACCCCCAATGTAAAGGCATCCCATTGGAACCTCAAGCCAACAGGGAGAGCCAGGTCTTTCAGCTCTTGTGGAAGGTCAGGAGTATTGGAGCTGATCTCACTCTAGAGGATAATGATGTGTCATTTGCATCAACTATTCATCAAATTACTCATTTGCATCAACTCCCCAAAAAATAGCAGGGAATGATAGAGAGCGTTGTTAATCAAGATAGGACAAGAAAAGCCCACTCCTGTTTTAGAGGGGTAGGCAGTAGCTAGGAGGTCATAAATTGCAAGGTTTAAAGCTCCGAGCTCCAAGAAGGTTCTGACATTCTGGCAAAGCTGGTCAACAACTCATATGTAAAACTATGTGTGCTCTGTGAACTGATTTCATCCTCTGCCAACTTTGCTAAAACGTTGTTTTCATTAAGTGCCCTGAAGTGTGCCTACTGAGTTTCAAACATTAATTAATACCCACTAGAAACATTTGTAGGCAGGACATCATTTGTATGGAGACAAGACTGTTGATCGCGAAGTTAGCAATCCATGAAGTTTTCACATGTGATAAAAAACGAAAGCCAATTCCTACAATTAAAATGTTGCTCTTGATTTCCGACACACTAAAAAATGGGAAAGAAAAAGAAGGTGGAAAGGGAGGAAACTCTTTGAAATCTTCAAGCTGTCGTATGTGCTCCATGCAAACAAAAGCAGAGACACGAGTTTGCAACTTGTTAATAAAAGCACTGCTCTTTTATGACAAATATATTTTGTAGCACTTTTACATGATTTGGGAAGGAAAAGGGATTATTCCAATAAATTATTTATCTAAGTTGTAAAAACCAAGGCAATTGTTCTGCTTATATGTTCACATCTACTAAATCTAGATTTATTGAAGATCTGGACAGACTTTGTGTTCCATTGGTCTCTTAAAACTTTGTTTGACTGCCCCACTCTGCATTTCTTTCTCATAAAAGCCACATAGACTGCCTTCCAGTATGGCATTAAATTTTAATCACTCCTTACATCCATCACCAGATTATACCTCCTGAGGATCAATCCCAGAATTGGAGAGTAGATTCCTATCTCCTGGGTTCCCTCCACCTTCATAATTATCTTTCCTTGTGCAAATGTCCTTTTCAAATTATCGTAATCTCCTTTTCTCTTCCTCCCCTCCAAAAGAAATAGTCCCTTAAATAGAGATTTATGTTCTATTATGGTATGGTGCTAAAATGGAAATGGGAATAATCATCCACAATGGTCGCCTGGAAAGCTCAGAGTTTGATGGCAATTTTCTATCTATATTCTGAGGCTAGTAGAGAAGAAGAAAGGGCTAGTCAACTAATGCTATCAAGTTTACACCCAACCAAGTTATATATTACATATAAAAATAAATGCTGCCTTCACTTTCACATTTCTTATAGTTATAGGCTGTCTTTGTTACAGACATGAAGGAACATCCCACCTCCAAAATAAGGATACATACACATGGCAATGCCCATTTGTCAAAAGGTGTTTCAATCAGTGGTGGGTTTCAAATTTTTTTACTACCAGTTCTGTGGGTGTGGCTTGGTGGGCGTGGCATGGCTTGGTGAGTGTGACTTGGTGGGCATGACAGGGGAAGGATACTGCAAAATCCCCACTCCTGGGGAAGGTTACTTCAAAAGCCCCATTCCCTCCCCACCTCACTAACCTGCTCTGGAAGGAATCAAACTCTCCCCTCTTCATTTCCCCAAATAAAAGATTACTCATAAGAAAAGGCTCCCAGAAAAGCAAGGAAAAAACAAGCTGCTAACAAAGGAACCTGCCTGAGGCTCATTCCACATTCCTGCCAGCTGCATAAAGTAAACTTTGTAAGTAGAAAGCAGCTACCGGTGCTTAGAGATAATAGAAAGTGGAAGCCGGAAGTTCGGCTCCATTTACAAGCAGGCAGAAAACTCATTCAAGACAGGATATTTCACAATGGAAATTGCCCAAACCTTTTAGAAACACAAAGCCCATGTTGCACAAACCCCAAAACTTCGAAAACATAGAACCATATAAGAATCCCTCCTCTTATCCAGTTTGTTGTTCATCTGACCCAGAAACAAACTGCTGAATGTCACTTTGCTTCTGCAAATAAAAACCTCCTTCCAGCAGCTGCTTCTTGGTTTATCAATTTAAAGTGACGGCATCTTGTTTCACCCCCCCCTTCTTCTTCTTCTTTGCCAAGCAATTTCCTGGCTGAGAAGCAAGCCCTGATTTTTTCCTTCTAGCCGATCATCTGGGAGACTGGGAGGCAGCGAATAGATTGGGGGTGGGGCCAGGCAGAGGTGGTATTTACCGTATTTCCGAACTACTCAAAATTTCCACTACTGGTTCGCAAGTACTGGTCAGAACTGGCTGAAACCCATCTCTGGTTTTAATATTCCAAAACATGACCCTGGACTATTGATATTCAATTGATACTTTGGGGTGAGATCTTGTTAAAACTGGATTAACATTGCTGCTGTGGCAACTTTTTGCTATGCAGCATGTTTGACACAGGATAACTTGGGGAAAAACATTGACATGTTCTAATCATCCCCCAAACTTTTAGTCTTTTTTTGTTTCCAGTTATTTAAAGCAAAGTATCCCACAGCCTTTTCAGCTGGTACTTACCGTAGAAGGTAGTGCCAATTTCTTTACCTTTAGTTCATTCCAGCTAGTTGATAGCATAATCATGCTATGTAGATAACAAGAAATAACTACTTGATAGCCATAACAAAGTTAATTGAGAATGGAACCAATGATGCTCACTACAGTAAGCATTGGGTTCATGGTGTCACCACTTTGCCAACTATGTTTTATGGCTTTACTGATTTTCTGGAACCTGAAAACTGATGCCAATAATATTGAACCAGAGGGGGTACCTTTTCTGAACTGAAATAAGGCAGCTTTGTTATCCTAAATGGCTAATTCATTCAGCAAAGTTATAAAGATGGAAAGATAGAGACAACCTGTTGTCTGACTTCTATTTAACTTTTCATTCTTCCATCTTCAAGTTCATCCTAATCCATTTTGCATCAGTTTGCCATTTATTAGTTTTGAAGTACAGTAGTCTGTGTGAAATTTTGTAAGACTTTCATTCTACTTCTTCTATTACTTCTACAGCATATGCACATATCTGCAAGCTATTTTTCTTAATGCAATTTTGCTATATATATTCTGTGAATATTTTTATAGCTTCTTAGAAAATCAGGTTGCATCACAAAAGAATAATTCAGACATAGATGTGTCTTGAGACATATGAACTTGCTAAATTTGCATTAACTTGTGAAATGTATTAATTTATTAAACAAATTTATGTGGCTGCCCAACTCACACATGGTGACCCCGGGCAAAAGACATGGAATGGAAGAAATTATCTTCATTGGATTAATACATGAGAGAAAGAAGTTGTGAGTGCTCTAGATCAAATCATTAAAGAGAAACTTACCCAACCCAACTTTTTCTAATATACTAGCTGAATGGGTCTTGAGACAGAAATCTCTTATGACACAACATGGGGACTATTGGCACTGACGCTGGGTCTTTCCTTCATGCTGAGTTGAAGTGCTGCCCACCCATATAAGGCAATATGAAATCTTTTGTTACGAATAAATGCCTAACTGTGTATACACCATTGCATAGACTGACCCACTGACCCATCCTCCCTCACTTAGCCCTTCCCATAACCCCTCCTTACCTTGACTCCACCTCCTCCATATATAAGGCTGTGCACAGAAGTCCAGGACCAGTTCCAAATGAGTACCTAAAAAGAAAGAAATGGAGTAAATAAATACATTGAACTCAAAGCCTATCGTGTCTGTGATAACTTGGAAAAGTTATCACCAGCACTCCTTGGAAAACTTACTTCTCAATATTTATCCTGTCTTTATCCTGTCTCCACAGCCTTCAAAGCCAGGAAGAGAATGGATTCATTAGCATTATTTTTATTTAAGATTTCTCTCCTCTACTTCCTTTTCTTCATATAGGTAAAAAATGTCACTTTCTCAATTACTCATGTTATGTTTGCAAGGCATATGGGAAAGGACTGGTTTCATCATAACTTCATTGCACTACTTCAGTCTTGCCATAAAGACCGCCTATGTACAGTTTGCCAGTACAGCCGTCTAATGGGATTATGCAATTTTGGCAAGTGTTTCAGTTTCCATTTGTTATTGATGGTTTCTCCCTGAACGGGGTGGATATAAACTGGAGGCATCTATAGATCTTGTACTCAACAGAGTTAAGGCAGGGAACTGTTTGCTCGCTGTCCTAAAAATATACAGCTCTGACATTCTTGCATGAACACAATGGACCATCAGCACAATACTGCCCCCATCTCTGAATTATTACTGCAACAATGGCAGAATAGTAGTATCAGATGAAGCAGACTGGAAAGTAGAAAAGACAGGGTGCTGAAATGTCCCCTAAATTCCATTCTGATACCAGGTACTAAGGTCACTTTATTTTGCCTCCAAAGTACAGGGTGATGAAGATTTTATAAATATTATTTATAAATATTTATAAATAAGATTTTATAATCTTCCAACTGCCATTGGATACTATCAGTTTAAGGGAAAAAACACTACTATAATGCAAGTATAGCTAAGGATGATGTGTCCTGTTTCATTTATAAACTGAAGAGAAGATGAAGCCAATGTCAAGGGCCATAGTAGAAAAAAAAAGTTTGCATTGCACTTGATGAAATTGGGGAAAAGCACAGAGTTGCTTGGCATACCTTGAAAATGAATTTCTTGTGGAGAGCATGAGACAATTTCATTTGAAAGAAAAGGTTCAATTGCCTGTGCAAAGCAAGCATACAGAAGTTTGAATTTGAAAAGACTGCCTTAAAAATGTCAAGCATATTGCACAAGCATTTACATTGGTAAAGTTTTAGCCCATCAGAGACCCCACATACTTTGTCTTTGGGTCTTTGCTGTTTACTTTTAAATCAGTTTCAGCAGAGGCTATTGCAAAGTTAAAGAATAGACCCCTCCCTCCCAAAAGCCCCACAACCACCAAGCATTTGGCAGAAGAGATGTACCATTTATAGCCAACCAAGCGAGGAGCACAAGAACACATGAATTTTCTCTCCCTCACCCCAGGTGCTTTGTGCTTTAGCTTGAAAACATGAAAAAAAGATGTCCAGAACAATACATTTCTGTAGTTTTAACACAAAACATGATTCTTTCTCTGATGATGTGCAATGTGAATCTTTTCTGACAACCTAGCAAACAAATGAAAAACCAAATTGCTAAGAGCAGGTACCTTGCAATCATAAAAAGAAAAAAGTTGCTGAGGTGTTCAGTGCAATCTTTTCCATTTTTAAACCTTGAATTTGGACAATGCTGGGCAAAATCCAGAGGAGGTTAAAGGGATATAAGTCAGCTTAACCTTCCCATGTATCTGCGTGATCCACAGCTCTGTATTCTCCTTGAACAGAGATACAAAGTTCAAGGAGAGGTGCTAATTAAGATGTCACTATTAGAGAGTATTTTTTATAACCAGCACTTAAAAGAAGAGGATTTTATGTCTGATTTCTATGTTTTCAGGAGCCCTCTTCCTCTACCTGAATCCTGGTAATATCAGTTAAGAACGAATATAGGCACCAGATAAATAATAATAGAGAGCCTTGATAGTACAGTGGTTTAATGCACCCTGTTATTAACACAGCTGCCTGCAATTTCTGCTGGTTCGAATCTCTCCAAGGCTCAAGGTTGACTCAGCCTTCCATCCTTTCTAAGGTAGGTTAAATGAGGACCCAGTTTGTGGGGGCAATAAGCTGACTTAATATAAAATATACAAAAGAATGAAGGCTATTCCTTAACGCATTGTAAGCCTCCCTGAGTCTCCGGAGAAGGGCGGCATATAAATCAAATTAAAAAAAAAAAATTGCATCCTGTACTGTTATTCTAATACAAAGTGAAAATGCCTCTCTTGCCAGGGTTATTTTTCAGATGTAATTGCTGAAAGATTTACTAGGGGTGTGGGAGAGAAGACAGAATTGAAATACTATAGTTTCTGCTACCTTGAATTTGGCAGAAAACGACAGAAGGATACTTTGTAGAGACTGCCTGACAACAATTGTAATCCTTATTGCGTGCACATACCCCAAACACCTTGAAATCATCATTCTCAGGGGCAATTTAAGGGTAGCAAAAACCCATCCCACTTCCAGAAGGTCTCTTCAAAATGACCCTCAGAGTAATACCACAATGTGACATTTTGAGACATAACTGACAGTGAGAAGAGAAAAAAAATCTCTTATTTACCTCAGGGCTTTGGAGAGCTCAGGACCAGGGCTGATTAATTTTTTTCTTGGCTCCTTGTTTTCAGGGTTTTGAGAAAGCCAGAAGCAAAGATGATAGTGGCCCATGTTCAGAATGCTTTTGAGACCTTGAGGAGAGAAAATAGTGGTGTTGTGGAGACACCTTATCTTATCTTGTCACGTCCTATCTTGTCTTAAATACAGTAATGAACCTGAAATAGTAATGTTAGGATTTGGATACTGTAATAGGTAGCAACAAATAATATTTAAGGCAAAGTAGTCTGGTATAACCTTCCTCCAAAAAAAACTTAGGAAAATGTGTGCCATTAGTTCTTCTATTTCAACATTTGTTTCATCCCACTTCATGTCTCTCTATATAACAAGATAATTGTCCAGTTTATTCTACTGATTATGTCACTTAAGAAGCAAAATGCAGTCATGCATAACAGCCAGATATAACCTTTTCGTCAAATGCTTCTGATACTCACCCATGTCAGAGTCATTTATAGTTGGCATAACAGTTAACAAGTTTTTCTATATTAATGATGAAATAGTACTGAAATAAACCTGCACCTGTCATTCATTCTAGCTCTCAGATGATTGTCAAAAGTTTTAATTTGGCATACTATTAGGAACTAAGGAGCCATGATTTCCACGTGTTTTGCTAGGGGTATCTAGGCTCGAAGTCTTTAGAATAATGATTTCCTGGGGGCTTTCCCCATATAGCTACTGCAAATTGATGGGGATGCTATGGAAATCTACATGATTTAATTGATACATCTAAGGTAATTCCTGCAATAAAAAGCTTTTGTTGATGCAACCAGAAAAAAATCACGACAAGGAGATCCAGAGACCCAGAAACAAAGTGTTGTGGCTCCATTACCTGAGCCTGTGTCATCGGCAGGAGAGGACTCCGAGAGTGAAGGAGAGTGAAGGAGAGGAGTTGGCAAGGCCTCCCTCTCCCTCTTTGGCAATGCCTTTGGTGTCCACCGAAGGGCAAGAGATAGGGCCGGGGCCAAGCACATCCACGCAGCCACAGGTGGACAGTGATGAGAGTAGTGAGTCTTGGCTGGATCCATGCCAGCGTCACAGAGATAAGCGCGCGCAACAGAAGAGGAGGCATGCCAGAGATTAGGCTGAGTCACTGGACCACACCCCATAGGGTATAAAAGGGAGCGTGGTGGCCAGTCAAGCCTTCTGATGAACAAAGCTGAAAGCTTCCACGCCATTCTGCATTGCCGGACTTTTGCTATAGACTTTGCTGGATTATATTTGGACTTGATTTACTCTGTAATTATTGAACATTTTATTTTGATGTACCAGAAGCGGAGAGACGTTATCTCTTTGTGAGTAATAAACTCTTGGCAGGCAGCCACTAGGTTGCTGCCAAGTTCCGTTATAATAAGGAAAAGGATTTTGTCGACTGGTTTGGTTTTTAACTCTTGGACGTCTGTTGGTGTGTGTGCGTGTGGGACGGGGACAGAACACAAAGCCTCTATGTTCAGATCCTCTCCTATGTCACCATGTTTTCTAGGTAATCAATTACTCCTAGTTGTTATATATGACATTTTGTAATTGTATGGTGCAAATCTATAAACACGGAATGTCCCAAATTAGCTGTCTATAATTATAGTGTAGCTGCTTTATAAAGTTTGGGTGTTTCATTAAGGAATGGAAGAAAGAAAAAAAAAACCCAGCCTCTCAGTGGGTCCCTAAGGGATCCTTGAGGCAATTAGCTTTAAGCTGAAAAACATATTTCCAATTTTATAGCCTATTTTCTAAGCTCAAAATAAATTTCTACCCAATAAACCTTAGTATCATCCAAACATAACTGCAGCAATCTGTTAATTAATAGCAAGAGACCAACTGGCAGGAAAACTTTATTAAAAACAATGCATATAGCATCCTTTACATTAGTGAATTTGTGACCCCTTTTTCTTGAAAGCTTTCTGGGTGGCTTACAGTACTCTAAAAACCAATACTTTAGGAGTAATTTTAATGTTACAGATATATTAATGTGAATATACAGTATGTACCATAGTGGTTAGGACAGCAATCATCTGTTTAGTAATTCCAAAATTTGCTGTGTATTATGAGAATGAAATAAATACTTTTAATTAAAGGTTCTCATGAGCCAAAACATCTCAGCCAAACATTATGGAAATTAGGGCATGCTTAGGAGGTCTAGAGAACCCTGCCCCCTTGCCCAGGCTGTATGTATTCTCATTACTGTGGAGGGAAATGATACTTGTAGATCATACTTGAAGGTATTTATGGCAAGGTATATCCATGCATTCTTGTTGAAATCTGTTGCTCAACACGTGCTTTGAGCTAGTTAGAAGTAGTGCATATTTCTATTCTATTAATTTCCTGGGTGAAGCTCATCTCAAGCATACAATGAATGTGCCTGTGCACTAAACCAGGATATCTACTATGAAAAGTATAAGCATTTGTGTTTCTCTCTGCAAAATACTCTCTAATGAATTATCAGTTTGACATAATGGTAAAGATAGCAGGGAGGAACAAGTGAAAAGAAAAATGAGCTCTATAATAATTAGGAATAAAAATCCCAGAAACCAGTGCTGCTGGTGGGAGTTACAGGCCCCCAAATACAAGGGAATCAGTGTTTAGTTCACAAATATTGCATGGATTTTTTTCTAAAATATTTATTTCGCATTGTGGCACTCGCAAAAAAAAATCTTAGTTTACTTTTAGAAAAGATTAGGAACTACAGGTAGTCCTTAACTTGTACACAAAATTGGACAGGAATTTTCATTGCTAAGCAAAGGGGTCATAACATGACTGCATCACTTAGCAACCACAATCCTGGCACTCCCAATTGCGGTTGTTAAGTGAGAATCATGGATTGTTAAGTGGAGATAGTCACAGTTAAGAAGTGCAGGGGTACTGCGTGTGTGTGTGTGTGTGTGAGATGCTGCTATGCAGAGTAGCCAAAAGGGCATAGATTGAGAGAGGGGGAGATAGATGAAGGGAGTTGCAGCACCCCTGTAGTTGTAAGTGTAGGTTGGTTGCCAAGCAACCAAATTTTGATCACAGACTGCGAGGTGGGATGCTGCAATAGCTATAATTTTGGGCATGTATCATGAGTCCATTATTTCAGCACTGTCATAATTTTGAATGAACAAATAATCATAAGTCAAGGACTACTTGTGCTTACATATAACTTCCTAAATAAATTTTACAAAATAGAAGCAATTTTCAGTCAGGTATATAATCCAATCAGCATTTTGGAATTCTGCCATCTTTGATAGAAAGTAAAGGACATTTCAAGTAAGCCTTTTGATTTGTACAGAAGAATAAGACCTCCTTATGTATCTTACTCTGTTGTAATGAGGCACATTAAAAAACAACAACCCATGGAGGTCATTTCTAGTTTTACAGTGAAGAAAGTCTCAGCAAAATATGGTTAGAGATAATTAATCTATTTATACATAACTGCATATCTTTCTGTGAATATTTCTTGTGAAATGTGTCTGAAAAATATTCCTTTCTTCTTTTGGAATAAAAAGAGAATGATCTCTACTAGATAAAATTTACAAATCATTCCAATTTTTAGTTAAGAATATATAGATCGTTGCTTCTATGCTAATTGCCAGTATTTGAGGAAAAAGTAAAAGAAATGTCTATAACACAGATGTCAAACTCGATCATGTCACGTGACATATCGTGAAGTATCGTAACATTTTTTGCCTTTGCAGAACTGAGGTGGGTTTGGCTGCTCATGATGCACCTAGCCTGCGGGCTGCCAGTTTGACACCCCTGGTCTATAAGGTAACATTCATAAAAAAAACTACAGGTGGAAACTATAATAGTTTTACCTATATGAATTGGCAAGAGAGATTGATTTTTGAGAGTTGTTATGATTTGATAAATAAAAATATCAGAAAAGTACAGGTAGCTGAGAATTATGGTCCTAAGTTGTTAGGATTGTTAAAAATCCTATTTTTTTGCAGTGGTGGTTAACTGAATGTCATGGTTGCTAAGCAAATACTCTGGTCATCAAGCAAATACCATGGTCATTAAGCAATCCATTGTATGTAATGGGAATTTTTTGCTTGAAACTGGAAGTGAAAGCCAGAAACTGCCCAAAAATACATTGCAAATCATGGTCACATGATTTTGGGACCATAGAAAAAGCCAATAAGCTGGTTGCCAAATGCCCAAAACGAGATCACAAACATGTGTTTGTAGCCATTGGAACTTCAAAATCAGCTTGTATGAACCTTTGGGGTGAGGGCATAATAAATGAACAGTTGCTAAGCAACTGGTCATTAAATGAGGACAATCTGTAAATTAATTGCTGAAAGCATTCAGCGTGGGAATGGAAAAAGCATATGTGAAAATGAAGGGAATGTTTAGCTAATAGTTCGAAACAGAGCAGGATGTGTGATGTCCGCCCCTTTCATCATTTAAGAAATTCTCATGGTGCCATTAGAGGTCTTCAGGTGTGTGAACTTTTAAGTGCAAGTTTTCAATGAATGCTGAATAGACTGAATGATGCAGTGAGGAATCTAGTTTTGAAAATTCAATATTGAAGTCAAAGGTAATTGTGTTTGATAAAAACAATGGAATGAATGTTTGCAGATTATTAAAAAAAGTAAACAAATTGAATGGAGAAATATAAAGATATTCAAATGGCTGGCAGAAAGGCAGTGGATAGTTTGTAATCTATGGTAAGGGCTGAATGTTGTTGCTATGATGATGATGATGATGATGATGATGATGATGATGATGATGACAGTATACACAGCAAATGAGATGACCATGCTGGATTTCATATCCCAAATCACTAGTCGAACACTTCCCAAGCGTTTAGGACTGCGTAATATATCGGCGGATTATTCGAGCAGATCCCAGTAAGGTGGCCTTCTGCAGCTGACCAATGGTGATCTTGTCAGTCCAATTGTTTTTAAGTGCTTTCCTAAGTCTTTAGCCACAGCACCCAGTGTGCCGAGTACCACTGGAACCACCTGCACTGGTTTATGCCAGAGTCTCTGCAGTTCGATTCTCAAGTCCTGATATCTGGTGTCTTTTTCAAGTTGTTTCTCATCGATTCTGCTGTCACCATTCTGCAAAGTTGACGATCAACACTTTTTCCTTCTCCACAATCGTGATATCCGGGGTATTGTGTTCCAAAACCTTGTCAGTCTGTATTTGGAAGTCCCACAGTAGTTTTGCATGCTCATTTTCGACCACTTTTTCACGCTTATGATCCCACCAGTTCTTTGCTACAGGCAGATGGTAGTTGTGACACAAGTTCTAGTGGACCATCTGAGTGACTCTGTTATGACGTTGTTTGTAATCAGTCTGAGCTATTGTCTTGCAACCGCTCAGTATATGATCAATGGTTTCATCCGCTTCTTTGCAGAGTCTGCATTTAGGGTCATCAGCAGATTTTTCTATTCTGGCTTTGATTACATTCATTCTGATGGCTTGTTCCTGGGCTGCAAGAATCAAGCCTTCTGTCTCTTTCTTCAGTGTTCCGTTGGTCAGCCATAACCAGGTCTTTTCCTTATCTACTTTTCTCTGGATCTTCTCAAGGAACTCTCCATGCAGTGCTTTGTTACGCCAGCTGTCAGCCCGAGTTTGCATCACTGTTTTCCTATATTGAGTCTTGGTTTGCTGCACTTTGAGCTTCCTCTTGTTGATCTCCAGCAGAGCTGGTTCAACACTGTCTTTCACATAATCTGCCAGAGCATGCATCTCTTCTTCGACTGTCTGCTTCACTTGCAGAAGTTCTCTGCCGCCTGCTTTTCTGGGCAAATATAGCCTGTCGACATCACTACGTGGGTGCAGCGCATAGTGTATGGTCATCAGTTTTCTTGTTTTCTTATCCAGGCTGTCCAACTCTGCCTGTGTCCAGTTTACGATCCCAGCAGTATATCTGATGATGGGTATGGCCCAGGTATTTATAGCCTTGGTAGTGTTACCACCATTCAGTTTGCTTTTTAGAAATTTCCTGACCCTTTGTGTGTATTCTTTGCTGACCACATTTTTCACTTGCCTGTGCTTGATATTGTCCAGCTGCAGTATGCCCAGGTATTTGTAGGCTTCAGGTTGGTTGCACTTGATGGTTTGTCCATTGGGCATTTCAATTCCATCACTTTCTACGATCTTCCCTTTCTTCAGTGCCACTGTGGTGCATTTGTCCAGGCCAAACTCCATGCTGATGTCAGTGCTGAAAATTCGAACTGTATTGGTCAGTGACTGGAGGATGATGATGATGATGATGATGATGATGATGATGATGATGATGTTTTATATATTTATATAGCTGGTCAACTCAAGGGAGTGAATGTACCTAATATTCCTGCCTCCTATTTTCCCCATAACAACCCCCGTGAGGTGGGTTAACCTAAGAGAGAGGGTGACTGGCTTTCATGCCTAAAGCAGGACTCACAGTCTCCTGGTTTCTAGGCCAGCACTTTCACCACTACACTGAGATTATATCTATAACATTGAACCTTACAACTATTCATTCAGGGACCATTCAA
Source organism: Arizona elegans (assembly GCA_022577455.1). NCBI lineage: Eukaryota > Metazoa > Chordata > Lepidosauria > Squamata > Colubridae > Arizona > Arizona elegans. Next base: position 100,992,449 of record JAKOOJ010000002.1, on the reverse strand, counting down.
AGTTACAATGGCACTGAAAAAAAGTGACTTACAACCAGTCCTTATACTTAGGACCATTGCAGCATTCCCATGGTCATGTGATTCAAATTAGGACAAATTGGGAACAATTTGTTTTCGATAGTTCTGATGTCCCAGAGTCATGTGATCATCATTTATGACCTTCCCAGCTGGCTTTTGACAAGCAAAGTCAGTGGGGGAAGTCATATTTGCTCAACACTCACATAATTCACTTAACAATGGCAATGATTCATTTAACAGTTGTAGGGAAAAAGTCATAAAATCAGGTGCAACTCACTTAATAACTGTCTTGTTTAGCACTGGAAATTCTGGACATAAGCCAAGGACTACCTGCAGGCAAACCTGCTCTGCTCAGAACCCATGAATAATTAAAGACATGGCAAGAAATACTTAGCAAAGCTGGAATGTACCTACAAATTGCTGAAAGAATAATGATCTTGAAAACAAGAGAGGGACATTAAAAAAAATGACCAAATTTGAAATTGTTATATAGAATTAAGACCAACTATTAGGCTATGTATGTATAAATTTCTACTTAGATGTGATACAGAGATTGAACAAATAAAAACATCTGAGATAAATTGAATGCAACGCTTCGAAGAACCTGTCCCAATACATGTATCTTAGTTCCATCAATAATTGCCTAAATAGACAAATCATGCAGTAATAAATGTTGGAAACATTTCCTTTCACATGCGGTGGGTATGTAAAAACACCCAAATGAGGTCCAGTACTCAGCCCCATTCAGAGAATATTAGGAATCAAATTCAAAATGTTGCCATATTTTTAACTAGGTATTATTCCAGAATGTATTAATAAAAATACCATAGTTATTTAAGATATATGCTTATGACTGCAAGGACAAACTGTGCACTATATTGTAAAAAAAACGTATCAGGGAAATTAAATTTGGGAGAATATGGAGCAATTGCAAAACTAGCAGTATCAGTATTATCTATCTATCTATCTATCTATCTATCTATCTATCTATCTATCTATCATCTATCTATCTATCTATCATATTTATACAGTCATGCATCTCAAACAACCTGACTCTGGGCAGCATACAATAAAAATACATCACAAAAACCAAGAATTAAAAAAACATTCTACAATTGAAAACACCAGTCAAAATTACCAACCACTGAGACATAGAAAGAGCTATCATGATAGGCAATACAGACATCTCACTATTTCCTTTTGTTTTCCAAGCCTGATGACACAACCATGTTTTAAGAGACTTCTGGAGACAAGCTCAGTCTCCCCTCAGGGGGAGATGATGTTTCACAGCCCAGAAGCCAGAAATCACAGCAGAAAAAGTAATGCCAGTCCCATAGGATACCTCTTTTTCCAGACATAGTGGGTGTCAGGCCTGGAAGCCATCTTTTGCATTGGGCTTCAGGCCTGCCACATTTAGTACTGTGGGAAACTGGGAGGGGGAATTGTATGGAGCAGGGGAGATATGTAGTCAAAATAACATTCCTTTCTCAGAGAGTCAAGGACATCTTGCCCTGTATCTGGAGGGGTGGACTGGGAGGCATCTTCAGATGGGACAGTGCTTTGATTGGAACAGGTGATGGACATGTGGGTACTGGATAGGGACTTGGACTTTCCTTTGGATGGGGAAAACCTGGAAGCTTTCAGATTCGGGTTTCCCCAGATGTGGCAATGACATCTGATGTGGCAATGGAACTTTGAGGAACTTCAAGCCTCCGAGTCTTCTTTCATTTGGGGTGTTACTTGGAACCCTAACAGTGGGATGGGCAGATATAATTGGGTGGAGGTGGTTCCTCAAATAACCCAGCCTCATGCCTTGAAGGGCTTTAAAGGTCAAAACCAACACATGGAATTGAACTTAGAAGCAAACTGGCAACCAATGCAGCTCACAGAGCAAAGATCTAAAATATGCCATTCTAGAGGACTGTGCCACCACACAGGAGGATAGACTAGAGCAATGTTTCTACCTGGGGCTGCTCTTGAAGAGTATTTGGAAGCTTCACCTGGTACAAAATGTGGTGGTACAGTTCTCTAGAATGGCATATTTTAGATCTTGCTCTGTTATGCTCTGATCAGGAGCAGATCCGAGCATGACTGATTGTAAAGAGAGCCTCCTGAGCCATAATGGGTGCAACTATTGCACAAGAGAAAGCTACACAAAGGCCTTCAAGCCATGACCTTCACCTGGTCTTCAAGCCGGACTTATGAGTTCAGGAGGACCCCCCAGATTGCACATGAGGTCTGTTTGGAGCAATACAACTCCATTCATTTCTAAAATTGGCAAAGCCCTTTAACCAAAGAGCCCCCAAACCAGAAACATTCAAGCCCCTCACATCCATGTGGCCCCTCACCTCAAGGCACTAGGATAGACATTGACAGCATTGCTTAATCCAGTGGCAGAAATATATGATTGGGTTTCATTTGCATACTGATGAGTCTGCACTCCATGGCAGGGGAATATCTCAGTGGCTGTGGCTTCATATAAATGTTGAAGAAAAGAGTAAAGAGCACCAAGCCCTTTGAAACCCTACAGAGAAGGAATCTCTTCTCTCTACTACCAACTGGTATCAAGAAAGGAGAAGAACCAACACAATATAGTATTATCCATCCTCAGTCCCCAGAATCAGGCCAGAAGGATACCATGGTTGGTGGCATGGAAGGCTATTAAGAAGTCAAGGAGAGCAAGGATGAATGGACAAATTCTATCCTGTCCCTTCCAGAGGTCATCAATGCTGCTTGCATCCCATTCTGAAGCCTGAATCCTGCCTGAATGGGATCATACAGGGTCCTCTGAAGTTGGTGTACAGTCATCTTCTCAACCATTTTCATCCAAAAGGGGAGGTTGGAATAGAATAAAACTTTATTACGGTCATCGACCAACAATAGACATACAATAAATTAAAAATAATACTAACATTAATTGTGAATAATAACATCTCTGTTACGAAAATACATGATCTCAAACCTAATTTACATGTGTGTAGAACCAATAAATATGTGAGTAAATGTATTGTTATAGATATCTCAAAAAAATTGGCACCAGTTGACATTATAATTTGGTAACCAATTTTTTTCTTGTGGACATTGCAGCGACACAGAATTTTGCCACTGCACGCGTGGTAGCCGGATTTGAGTCTTGGAGGAGAAAGCTTACATAAAAGTCGTCTGTCCTCCCTGGCAATCTCTCTAGTAAGGGGAGAATGTATATTGACCTACATTCTCTGTGTAACTCACAGTACAATAAAACAAAAGGGGAGGTTGGATACAATACTGGACAAAAATTGTATGGCAATGGTTCCTTAAGAAATAGAGCAGCAACCTCTCACTCAAGGAGGGATTCACCACTACAGAATCCACCCACACAACACTCCCAGGCAGCTTTAGTTAGCCAGGAGGGGAATGGGCCTAAGAGCAAGTGATCAAGGTTATAGCCCAAAGGACCCTGTCCATTTCCTCAAATCCAACAAGGTTCAAACTTGTCCCAGATAACAGGGCAAACATCTACCCTGGGCATTTCCCTAAGACCTGAAATATGGCTGGCAACCAATTGAGAATGAATTCAAGTGATTTTGTCCAACAGATGCTGAGCAAATATAATTGAGGAAAATATAGATCAGATACTTAGCTGGTCTAAATGTTTTACCTGCCAGGCTTGCAATGCTAAGGTGTCATGGTAAATGTCTAACTACTACATCTCCCTGGTCACCCGGACCTGCAAGGGTTAACTGACCACATATCCCATAACCCCTGTAACCACTCCTTACCTCTTTGCCCCTCCTCCTGAGTATAAAGGCTCTGACCACGTGGTCCACAGATTATTCCAGATGTATACCTGAAAGAGAAAGGTACTAGGTCAGTGACCTCCAGTACCATTAAATTTATAATAAAGTTACAGTAAAGAATTGAGGTCTGTCTTTGAGTTATTGGGCTAGATCCAGCTTTCAACAAAATGGTAGCAGAGGTCGGTTGCCCATAACTCCAGATAATGACTGAACCCAACACCTACCCTGAAGAAGCAGACAGAGTACAAACCAGAGCTCTTACCAAGAAGATGGCTGAGAAACTTGCAACCAAAGCCACAGCCATGGAGGAGACAGAAGCTGGAAGCTAGCAGGACTCCAGTCTGGACTCACAATCAGATGAAGAGGGGCCATCCAAGGAGATCACCGTCCTAGAAGAAGAAACAGCACAGAAAATGAATAAATTCAAACTCTCCATCCTGAAACTGATGGAGGCAAGCAGCAACAAAGAAAACCTCATTGCGGAACTTCAAAGCCTCTTCGAGCAGCAAGAAGCAGCGATTGACCACCCCAAAGACCACCGAGAGAGAAAAGCCAGCAAAAAAGGGTAAGCCACCCCAACCTGATGATCCTGAGCTGGCAGAATCCATTTTCACACCCCTTTCCCGGTGGCCATCTTGGGACAAGCACCAGCCAATGGGGAGCCAGGATTTGAATCCCTTGGCGCGAAAATGCCCGAACCCCGAAACAGACGAAGGGGACTCAGAAAGTGACAACGAAGAGCCCAACTCTGAAAGCGACCACGAAGAAACTACAATCACTAAGAAAAAAACACCTACCGATCTCGAGTTGCAAAAGGCAATCGAGACCATCACCGCTGCCCTGGGCTCCGCTTTCGAGCATCCTGCAGCACTCAAAAAATCAAAGAAAAATCCTGGAAAACACAAGAAGGCCGAGACAACCAACAACGACCAGGCAACCGAGTCACAGCCAACTAAAGACACCGCGCACACCAACAACCAGCACAAAAGACCACCCACCTGCAGGAAAATCAACCGCAGGACTCGAACTTGCCACCCGCCACACCAACTACGCGAGGCCTGAGGGAGAAGAGAAGAACTGGCTACTCACCAACGCCACAACATCCACCAGGCCGATCCACGCAACCAGGGACCAGCAACCACGAGGGAGGACCCGCTGCCGCCGCCGCCATTACCACCGAGCCGCTGGGTGCAAGGAATCCTCAACCCACGACCTCCACTGCTGCCGTGCCGCCGACCTGCGGAAGTCCTCGACTTACGACTGCGTCGCCTCCTCACCTTCTACCCTTCTTCGCCGGGGATCCGGCCATCCAGCAGTGGTGTCCACCTTCAGGAGGAATCTTCGGACCCACCGGGGGTGGGTCCAGCCTCCCACCGACAGGCCTAGGCCTAGGTCTGGGAGCTCCAGCAACAGGAACCTCACCCGATGGACTCCAGCGCGGAATGAGTTTCGCGCATGCCCAGTACCTGCCTGTAACAAGAGAAGCAAGCTACATAGATCCAAGCAAGTACAGAATGGCCACAGACATCCCAAAGCCTTATTGTGAGTTCAATCACAGTTTGGACCATGGACAGCTCCCCCCAGTAAGTAACCTTACTAACATTTCTGGGGCAAATTATGCGAATTTGCCAAAATTACAGTTAGATGGGGGTAATGTTATAGAATGGAGTCAACAATTAAGAGTTGCTCTCATGAGAGAGAATGCACTGTTCCTAGCTAACAGACCTCCCCAAAAGCCCTGGTCACTGGAAATTGACTGTATTCATCACAGGGCATTTTGTATCATGTTAACCTCCATTCCATCTGCTATGTATCCATCTATTGAGGACAATCTGACTGTCTATGATGTTATGCAAAAACTATGTAACCTGTTTTATAGCCAGAGTAGAGCCACTACCACTAGAATATCTAGGGAGTTCCACTCCACCAAGCACAAGGCAGGGGTCCCTATGAGTGAGCACATTTTAAAGATGAATGCTACAAGGGCAGAGCTCATGCAGAGGGGGGAAATCATCACTGAAGAGAGCATGATAAGCATAATCATAAACTCTCTTGATAGCAGTTGGGACAGCTTCATAACCCAACTAAATAGCCTCAGCTTGCAATACCTAACACTAGGTGCACTGACCAGTCAACTCGTTGCAGAGGACACTCTGAGGAGGGAACGCCAACTATCCAAAAGGGGTCCTAGACCCACGAAGAGAGTGGATTTTCAAGATAGGGCCAGGGATACCTCAGAATGTTATTCTTGTGGGCCAAGGAACCACTTAAAGAGGGATTGCCCCAGGAACCATAGGGACAGGGGACAGCATGACAGTAGAGGGGGGAGGTCACCTGAACGCAGGTACCCAAAGGAAAGGGGGCGAGGGTGGTCACCCAACCCCAGGAAACACCACGAGCGCAGACCACTCCAGGGACAGTAACTCTGGCTCCATGTACGGGATCAGGCACAATGACCCAAATGACAAACATAAGGCAGAGAGAAACACATGGCTCCTGGACTCAGGGGCCACAAGTCACACCACATGTAACCCAGAGCTGCTAGACTCACTCACAGAAGTAGACTCAGAGATAAAGGTGGCAAACCAAAGCAAGGTCAAAGTAGTGGGGAAAGGAAACATACACATCACACAGATAGGGGCTTTAAAAGGGGTACTGTACGTGCCAGAGATACCACACAACGTGCTAGCCATCACAAAGCTGACACGGGACACAAACATAGAGATAAAATTCAAAGATGGAAAGCCACACTTGATCAAGCAAGGGAAAGAGATAGGAAAGGTAACCATACACGAGGGACTTCCCTACTTCACACCCAACGCAAGGGAGGAAGAAGGCATTGATACCAACACGAACCACAAAGTAGATGAGTATCCAGAAATAGAAGGGGTGCAGCAAGAGGCAGGAAATGGCCATGAGAAGGCTAACAAGTCTGTATCTATCGGTAAGCCATTGCATGATAACTGCGCCCACCTCCTCCACAGGAGGCTGGGACACATAAGTTTCCCCATTGTAAAGAAAATGACGGAATGTACCGAGGGTCTCAAAGTAAAGAACTGCGAAAACTACTACTGTTCGGTCTGTAAGCGTTCTAAGATCAAGGTTAAGGCCATCCCCAGGGGATCCAAACGAACCACAGAGTTCCCCTTCCAATTGGTGCATATGGATTTGGTGGGGCCATTGAAACCCTCTGTAGGGCATAGGAAGCGATTCTTCCTCATGATTGTGGATGACTACACCAGATACGGGTATGTCTACTCCCTCAGACACAAAAATGAAGTATTCCAAAGGTTTAAAGAATTCCACAGAAGAGTAGATATGCAACATAACATGAGAATAAGGCAGATAATGACAGACAGACAGAACAGGGCATAGCGCATTACACCTCTTCACCTTTCTCCCCCTTCCAAAATGGAGTCTCAGAGAGAAAGAACGGAGTATTGCAAACCATGATGAGGTGCGCCCTGGAGGATGGTGGGATGGGGCAGCATTTCTGGTCAAAGGCACTACACTACGCTAATTACACCCTGAATAGACTGTGGTCAAGCTCTATCAATAAGACACCATACAAGATGCTATACAACAGAATGCCCAACATCGCACACTTACACATATTCGGCGCCCCAGCCGATGTCCACATCCCCAGACAATTAAGAAAGAAAGGGGAGAAATTATCAAAAAGACTGAGATTCGTGGGTTACAAACCGGGCACAAAGGGCTACAGATTTGTCGACAACAACAACCGTTTTGTTGTTTCCAGGTCAGCCAGTTTCCACGAAAATGCAAACTGGTCGAGGGTACACTCCAACGACATTCCCAACAATAGGGTCACACTCGAACATGGCCAAGGGGAAAAGGAAGTCAGAGAGGTCGGAGGGCATAAAGCCAACAATCGCAAGGCGAGCATCAAAGAGTGGAAAGAAGGGCACCCTTCACTGAAGATAGATGACCTGACAGACAAAGAGGCAGACAACATGCAGGAAACCGAGCCAACCCCCAGCAGGCCAATCAGAGAAACCAGGAACAAGCTGCCAAGGAAGCTGGAGGACTACGTTATGGCCATCCACAACACCCATTTCACGCCCAGCTCATATGAGGACATCCTCGGGCTCCCCCAGGAAGAGAAAGAAAAATGGATGTCTGCCATGGAGAAGGAGATGGAGAGCCTAAGGAACCTCCAAGTATACTCACCTGCCCAAATTCCAGAGGACAAAAAACCAATAGGAACCAAATGGGTGTTCAGAGTTAAGACATTAGAAAGACAACAAGGTCCTGTACAAGGCAAGACTAGTTGCGCAGGGTTTCGCCCAAAGATACCCCGAAGACTATACAGACACCTACTCGCCAACCGTCAGGGCGGAGAGCATCAAAAGTGCCCTGGTGGTGGCCACCATCCTGGGCTTGGAGGTTTTCCAATTCGACGTACAAACAGCGTACCTGCACGCTGAGTTGGACAAAGAGATATACGTCAAAGCACCGCCTGGGTACAACAAGGGCGGGAACCAAACCTGGCTGCTGAACAAAAGCCTGTACGGGCTCAAGCAGTCGGGCAAAAGATGGTATGACTGCTTAGCCAAAGCTCTCAGATCCATGGGCTTCGAGGCCACCTCAGCCGACAAATGCTTCTTCATGAAGAGAGAAAACAACACATTCGAAGGTGTGCTCGTTTACGTGGACGACATCTTGTACATCAGCAAGCACAAGGACAGATGTGACAAGTTCGCCACTGAGCTGGGTAGCCACTTCTCCCTAAAGTCACTTGGAAAGATTGATAAATACCTAGGGGTCCAAGTGATAAAAACCAACAAGGGTTTCCACCTCTCCCAGAGAGAAAAGATCATCGAGCTGCTGTCCAAATGCAACATGTCTGAAGCAAAACCCAGCGAGACCCCCATGCAACCAGAGTTTCTGAAGACCATGTACGAGGAATCTGAACCTTTCACAGACAATAAATTGTATAGATCAATGATAGGGTCACTGCTGTATATATCCAACTGGACCAAGCCCGACATCGCCTTGGCCGTCAATCTACTGTCCAGACATGTAAGCAAACCCATGGTAACACACTGGAACGCATCAAAAGACTACTTAGATACTTAAAATTCAGTGCGGATGCCCTACTCTGCCTAGAGCCAGAAACATCCGAGAAACCAAAGCTAACCTGCTATGCTGACGCTGACTGGGCTGGGGACATAGAGTGCAGAAAAAGCACCTCTGGCTACGTGCTACTACTCAACAACTGCCCCATCCATTGGTACACTGGAAAGCAAAAACTGGTGGCCACATCAACTACGGAAGCAGAATTTGTTTGCCTATCCAAGGCCGCAAACAACTCAGTATGGTTCAATGACCTGCTCTGCAACATCTGGGCTGAACCCTCATATCCAATAGTCATCCACGAAGACAACAAGGCAGCGATAGAGATCTCAAAGGCCGATGCTATAGGTCAGCGGTCTAGGCACATTGACATTAAATACAAACACGTCAGGCAGTTTTCAGAAATAGGTTTCATTAAGGCAGTACACTGTGACACAGAGGAGCAAACAGCAGATATTCTCACTAAACCCCTACCACATAAACAGCATGCGTACCTCATGTCTAAAATGCGTGTTTACGTGTAATTCGTGCCTGTGCCTGTATATCCTCTGTATATATACAAACACTTCCCCAGGTACCCAGTTAGACATTTAGAAGGGGTTTTGTCATGGTAAATGTCTAACTACTACATCTCCCTGGTCACCCGGACCTGCAAGGGTTAACTGACCACATATCCCATAACCCCTGTAACCACTCCTTACCTCTTTGCCCCTCCTCCTGGGTATAAAGGCTCTGACCACGTGGTCCACAGATTATTCCAGATGTATACCTGAAAGAGAAAGGTACAAGGTCAGTGACCTCCAGTACCATTAAATCTATAATAAAGTTACAGTAAAGAATCGAGGTCTGTCTTTGAGTTATTGGGCTAGATCCAGCTTTCAACATAAGGAAATGTTACCCTTCTGTCTGCTTAGAGTCAGCAGGGTGTTGCAAACCAAGGTGAAAATACTGGAAAGTTTATTTTTTCCCTTTTGCAAATCTAGACGCTCCTTAAATCTCAAATGAAGAACTATCTTGGGAAAATTCTTAATATTAATAAGCCGAGGAGGAGGAAGATGATGGTGAAGATGATTTGTGGATGATTATACCCAGACCATTCTTTGTATAAATGTGCATTGAACTGACTATAGCAGCGAGATGCAGTTTCTCTTTTGCTAATTCTGCACTGATGGTTGGCTACATTAATTTTTGTCATACCAAAGAGAATGGTCAGTTGAATCCAAATGGGCTTCTCCAATGGACTGATAGAGTTTCATAGAGAGGGTAATTTTCAAAGCTTATTTTCTACACCATTGAATGCCGTGTTATTGCAAATGAATGTATTCCCTGGTTGGCGTGATGGAGAATACAGCTGTAAATGCTTTATGCTTCATTTGGATAAAGAGCCAAAGATATGTCATTACACAATACAAAGAGGATCTAAGAGCTCACTTTATTAAAAACGCTGGACCTCTGTTAATAAAATTCCACATGTCTGATGAGAAAGAATCTTGAGAAGATTAAATGCAGATTCATGTAACCTTGACCACAGGTTATTTCCACTTTTTAACAATAAGGACTCTGCATATCTAATGCTCATTTGGCACTCCATTTTAGCATGCAGGTAAAGATGGAGATTCTAACATGGCCCCCAGCCTAAATATGTCTCTTTGAAAAGAAATAGTTTTGGCTCTTGAATGCTACTCTTGAATGTATAATCTGTTTGCTTTCTGTTAATACTTTGCCTCCTTTGTATCTCCAGAGCCACAAGGCTAAACTGCCATTGTGTACTTTTGTGAGCTGCTCTACCCCTTTCACAGCACTGCCATTGTTTTGTTTTTTTAATGTGTTGTGGGGAACTCGGTTAGTCACAAACTGAATGCTATGAAAATGTCCCACTGTATACTGTGGGGCGAGGATACTTGTGTTCTCCCTCTGTACTTTGTCTAAGTGCAAAGAGAAAAAAGAGAAAAGAAAAAAAGGGCATAGAAACCCAGAACTAATGAAAAGACAGAAAAAGACATATGTACAATATGTTTGAAAGGCAAAATATTTTCCTCCTAGTCAAGGTGAATACAATTAAAAATGATAACATGTTTTGGAATGAATCTCCGGTGAGAAAATTTTAGGGAGTGTATGGGACTGATATTGTACTGAAAAGGAGTTTCAGATTGAATGGAGGAATTACTCCCCTATTGCATATAAATTAGAGGAAAGGATTTCCCTTTGCTTTTGTTGTTTTTCAGTACAGCAAGATTTTATTTTATCTTTTTCCTCTAGGGCAACTCAGTGAAGAGAACTCTCCGTTCACTTGCCTAGGAAACCATGAATGGATGGCAGGATATGACTTGGGGATCAAGTGAAGTCTGGGGGGTGAAAGAAGCCGCAATTAGAAAAATCAGTACAGTAGCTGAAAGCTTGCCAGGGCTTGCACTGGGGGGATTCTGGGACAATATCTACATGTCGTCAGGGAGAAATTAATGCAGCCTAAACTTTCATGCCTCTCAGTGAAAATAGTCATTATCACTGGAATCAAGGTACAATAACTAAGGGAAAAGAAATGGATTACATGACATGAATGCAGAATCAGTGTCAAGCAGCCATTCCTCATGAGGTTGCTACCTCTTGGACTCAGAAGTATAACTATAAAATGGGTATAAACTCTCCAAAAAAGGAGAGGGCAAATTAAATATCCCATTTAGTGCAGTGCAGTTCCACTTACCTTTGCTACTGGTTCACAACGGGAGTGCACGTGTGTGCTCACTTTGCTCACGTGTGGCGCTTCTGCGCATGCGCAGAGCATCCGTGATGACATCAGGGTGGGTGGGCAGAGCCTCCCGCCACTGTTACTACCAGTTTGCAAGATTTGGACCGATCCAGTAACAACCCACCACTGATTTAGTGAATATTCTACTATTAGTTAGTAGAATTAGACTGGAATAAGGGAGTCTATTTATGCATATTTATTTAGATTGTTTAAGCAGCATACAAAAAAAAATGCAAGTTACAATTATCAGGCCATTAAAAATAATGAAATGTAAAGCCACTGCCTATAATTTGGTCTCTGTTTTTTAAATAGCAGCATAGCTCAATCTCTCCAGTTCAATCTTTACAGCAGTCGATTGACAACCTGCAGATAATCAGATTTACTACAAACTGAAAAAAAGAACATGTAAGTGAAACTTGATACTTATGTTTGGGATGCCTGGCTGAAAAGGTGGTTAAGTATTGCTTTTTTGTAATTGAAAAATCTTCAGGCAAGGATATAAATTATATCAATTTATCTGGAAGTATTTCTCACATGAATAGGATTATGCTGCAATAATAGAAAAAGAGATTAAAGTGAAGGGGATATAGGGTGCTTAAAAACAATGTACAAAAAAGACATTTGGATAAAGTCTTCCTTTGGCAACATAATTTCAACAAAGGAATGTCTCAAAATTTGAGACTTTTCTCAAATATTTTTCTCTCTAAATCCTTTAAAACAACTACCATCTGTAAATCTTTGAAAGATGGTTTTCTTTTCTAAAAAAATCTGATAGACAGCCCATGTGGTAGAACAGTGCTGGCTGAAGCTGGAGGACTGTTTCTGTTGGCTGTTCCCATGGGAGATGGGAACGGCAGAGTATGAAGTCATATTCACAGTCCATGTGGTGCCACTAGAAGAGTGTCAGCAGCTGGCAGGGGGAATCTAAGTGGGAAGAGTAGAAGTGATTTTACTATCAGGGGGAATCTAAGTGGGAAGAGTAGAAGTGATTTTACTATCAGATCCATGCTGGGTGACTTTCTGTCAGTCCTACTCGCCATAAATGCAACCTGCAGCTCTTAATCATTGCAATACCTGATACATGGGGTTAGCTGCCATGGTGATGAAGTTGTTCAGGTGCTGCAGGGGTGCAGTGCAGTGGATAGGAACAGGAGAGAGCATGGCGCAGTCTACAGATCTAAAATTACTTTTGTTGTAACCTGGTCCACCACTACATGGTGTAACTTGCTCCACGACTTATTCTTCCTACTTGGCAGGTAGGAATGGGAATACCAGTGGCCAAAGAAGCCTGTCAGGTGCAAGGAACCAAGAACAATATGAGGAGTTACTTCAGAGTAGTTTCTTTATTGTTGCCATAGATAGGAGTCTTGTTAGATTAAAGCATAAATTTGCATAACTACCATATTAGATATACTGCATGAAAGGAGAGTCCTGGCTCTCTTCCTATATATCAGATTTCCCACTGAACCACCTCTTTGTTCCTTGGGAAAGCCCCCCCTCCTCTGCTTCTATATTCTACTACATAGTCCCTGCATTAACTCACCCCAGAAAACTGTTAGGACAATTACTGATGCCTAATAGGGATTCTGACTGTGGAGACAGAAAATTATGCTGGCCCACATTGGTGCCACCTCACAAACTGTTAGAACAATATGTTAAACCAGCTGCCTGGATACATGATTAAATGTGCCAGCTTCTAACTTGTGTAGGTTTTACTTGCCTGGCCCTCTTAAATAAATATACATTTATTAAATAACCCTACCCCACCCCCCACACACTGAAGGATGAAAACAATTTAAGAGAAAACTCTTCAGATATCCCAGACTCAGACTGACCAGTTTTCATATATTTTAAATATGCTGCTGCAATGACTGATTTACAATTAAAATATCATTTAGTTTGAAACTTCAAGCAACATGATCTCCATGATTAATTTCCGGTTAATCTGTTATGCATTTATTTACAGAATATTTATGGGGAATTTTGATGAATGACTGTGATTCTGTTAATGTTTGGGTTTAAGAAGCACTTAGGGAACAGTGCTAAGTAAATCCAGATGATTTTTACTGATATGATTATATAGATCATATATAAAAATATAGGATTGATAATCTAGTCAAAACAAAACCTTGATTTCAGTATGAATGAATAAATACATATTTAACTTCAGCACACATTGTAATACTCGATTTGCTTTATTGAGTATAAAGTAACAGTTAAAAACTGTTGCTAAGATCTACACTACATTTGCCAGTTTTAAAAATCCCCCTCTGCATCCTTAGAATACACATCTTTTTCTCTTTCTGTGCTTTGCCATTTTAATATATAAGCCTGTGTAAGGAATGCTAAAGAATCATATTCTGTGTTGTAACAACTGGTCCTCATATTATTTGACCTTTATCAAATAATAAAGGTTTTCTCTCATATATTCAGACCCAACTGAGAAGAGGTTTCATGAGCTCTGAGGAGTCTTCCTGTTTATGGAATAGCATTCCAATTGAGCGTGACTAAAATATATTTACTTTTGAAAAATATTTAAACTGGAGGATAATATTCATTATTAAATAAATTTTCCATCCACCCCACATGAGATATTCTCATATTGTGATTCAAATACTTGTTGCACTGATTACCAACCTGGCTAGCTTTAAAAACCATTGGACCTATTCAATGGAAATCAGTGGCTATTAGCCTTGAAGATTGCCTCTAAACCAGTGGTGAAATTCAGCCAGTTCTATCCAGCTTGGGCGAACAGGTAGTGCTGGCAGCGGGAAGCTCTGCCCACCTATCCGGATGTCATCACGTCCTGTTTTTTACCCTCTGCGCATGCGCAAAGGTGTCACGTGTGAGCGTAGCAAGTGTGTACACTCACATTTGCAAACCAGTAGTGAAGGTAAGTAAATTTCACCCCTGCTCATAAGAACGTAGATACCTTTCTACCATGGCATTGGCTCTTTCAGCGGCTCCGTTGGTATTTGGGTGGAACGCAGAGCTCAGTCCCTGTTCTGTTCCTAATTGTCCTAGGAAACGTCTCCAGAACCGGGCAGTAAATTGGGGACCTCTGTCTGAGATTATACGTTTGGGTGTGCCATGAAGTTGATATACGTATTGGACAAACAGTTTCGCTAGATGCCCTGCAGACGGTAGTCCTTTATAGGGGACAAAATGCGCCTGTTTGGAAAACAGGTCAATAATAGTCCATATTACATTGTGTCCTTTGCTGGGAGGTAATTTTTTTTTTTAATTTGATTTATATGCCGCCCTTCTCCGAAGACTCAGGGCAGCTTACAATGTGCTCAGCAATAGCCTTCATCCTTTTGTATATTTATACAAAGTCAGCTTATTGCCCCCACAACTGGGTCCTCATTTCACCTACCTTAGAAAGGATGGAAGGCTGAGTCAACCTTGAGCCTTGGCGAGATTCGAACCCTGCAGTAATTGCAGGCAGCTGGTCTTAATAAACAGCTTAATAACAGGGTGCCTTAAACCCCTGTACTACCAAGGCTCTTCAACTATGAAATCCATGGCTATATCTTCCCAAGGTCTCTGTGGTTCAGCCACGGACTGTAATAAACCAGACGGTTTCCCTGACAAGGGTTTAGCTCTTATACAGACGGGACAGCCTTGTACATATGTCTCTACCTGTTTTCGCACACGTGGCCACCAGAACTGTCTCCTCACTAGATGCAATGTTTTCATGAAACCGAAATGCCCTGCTGTTTTTACATCGTGGCATTGTCGTAACACCTTATCTCTCAATCCTTCGGGGATATATAATTTATCTCCTTTCCACATTAGTCCTCTTTTCTGTGTCACTATCTGGGGATTGGTCTTCAACCAACTGTCTGTTGCTAATTTTTTCCTCAACTCCACTACCCAGGTTGTGGGGAGCGGGAATACGTCCCTTCCTTGCTTTCCTGTCTGTTTATAAGGTATTAAGGCTTGTGTTATCTCCTCTTTTTGGCTCTCAAATTGCGGCATGCACGATAGGACATCAGCTAAATAGTTCTTTCCCCCTGGTATCGCTTTCAGCTTGATGGTAAATCTGCAGAAATATTGCGCCCAACGTGCCTGTTTCGGGGACAGTTTACGAGGCAATTGAAGTGCCTCTAGATTTTTGTGATCCATCCATACCTCAGATCCTTAGTCCCTTCCAGCAAATGCCTCCACGTTTGCAAGGCCCATTTTATGGCATATGTCCCCAAACCGTCCAATTTCGTTCTGTATCGGTTAGTTTTCGGGAGGTGTAGGCACATGGTTGAAGAGCCCCATGTTCATTTCTTTGTAGGAGAACACCCCCTACCGCCACATCACTTGCATCCACCTGGATTACAAAGGGTTTTGATGTGTTAGGATGTCTTAGTATGGGTTCATTAGCGAAGAGGGTTTTCAATGTGTCAAATGCACGTTGACATGATATCGTCCAATTGATTTTTTGTTGTGGGTTGCCTTTCCCGACTGCACTTTTCCTCGTCTTTAAGGGATCAGTCAACGGTAAAGCTACCTTAGCAAATGAGGGGATAAATCTTCTGTAAAAATTTGCAAAGCCCAGAAAACTTTGTAACTGTTTTTGGGTCTTTGGAGCCTGCCATTCCAACACTGTCTTAACCTTATTTGGGTCCATTTCAATCCGTTTTTCTGAAATCCTAAACCCCAAGTAATCTATCTCTGTCTTGTGAAATTCGCATTTCGATAGCTTTACATACAACTGAGCCTTCAACAACTTCAGTAATATTTGCCGTACCAGATGAACGTGTTCTTCTAGGGTATTGGAGTATATTAGAATATCATCTAGATATACGAGAACTCCGCAATACAGGTGATCATAGAGTATACTATTGATAAACTGCATAAAAACTGCAGGGGCCCCCTGTAGACCAAATGGCATGACCCGGAACTTATAGCTGCCCAAAGGGCAGTTAAATGTGGTCTTCCATTCATCATCCGCTTTTACCCGGACCCTGTAATACGCTTCTCAGAGGTCCAACTTCGTAAAGATCTTCCCTGTCGTGAGAGTGGAAAGCAAATCCGTCATAAGGGGTAAGGTATAAAGGGGTTCCATACAGACAGCATTTAATTCCCGAAAATCAACACACAATCTTAGCCCTCCATCTTTCTTCTCCTTAAACAGAACTGGCGCTGCCATATGCGCACGACTGGGTGAGATAAAACCCCTGGCTAGGTTCTGATCTATATAACGCCGCAATTCCTCTAATTCAAGGGGAGTCATGGAATACATGCGGGGTTTAGGTAAACTAACACCTGGTTTTAACTCTATCGCACAGTCTGTAGGACGGTGGGGTGGAAGGGCCTCACATTCCTTCTCGCTAAACACAAGCCATAGGTCTCTGTATACGTGTGGGACTTTTTCTAGACAGGACATCTCCCTTCCAGTCGCTCCTACATCTCTACTGTCTTCAGGTGAATCAGGGCCTACTGCCAAGCGTAATTTGCGAAAAACCCCTTCCCACCAAATGGTAGGTTTCCACTTATCTAACCATGATAGGCCTAGAATGATGGGTTCAATCATTTTTTCTACAACCACAAATTGCATTACTTCCCGATGATTCCCGATCTCAAGTGTCACAGGTTCTGTAACATGGGTAGCCGGTTATGCTCCTAGCGTTGAACCATCCATTTTCTCAAAGTAAATAGGTTTCTGCAATCTCACTACACGGAGTCCAAGACTGTCTGCTATCGCCCTTCGTAAAAGGCAACGGGTGCAACCGGTATCTACTAAGGCCCCTTGCTGTTCCAGTCTACCTGACCCAGGGTGTTTTAATGTCACCTGGATAACGAAAGGTCGGACAGGATCACATACCATAGGATCCGTATGTTCCGTTTCCTCCTCAATGTTCCCCTCCTCCGTCGGTGTTCGGATGATGTCAGAAGAGCCACCATTGCCATCACGACCATTGGCCTCGCCACCTCTTGTTTGAGCCGCAATATGAGAGCGCTCCGATAGTCTGGAACGGAAACCCGCCCGCCTACCGGAACCTGATGCCTGGATATCTGGGGCCTGGAGAGGCGGGAGTGGGCAATCAAGCGCTCTGTGGCCCTCCTGGTCACACCGGATTAGCTGATGTCTGAAACCCCAACTTCCCTAGTATAGCGGTACTTTGCCACCAATTCCCAGATGGTTTTCGAGCAGCTTCAGTCCCCAATGAATCCTGTCTTTCCTGCTTGTCTTCTGGGGGCGGGGGTGACATCACTCTCTGTTTGGGGCATACCACTGGCTGTTCGCAACGCTCCTCCATCTCCACGTTCTCCCCCTCCTCTGCCTCCAGCTCTGTCCCCAAATCCAACACCGTGGCATCATCCATCACGCCCTCTGCCATCACAGTTGCTTGCAGTCCTCAGACAGAAGAATAAAGCGTCTCCGACTTTCTGTCAGCCTCCTCTGGAACCACCTGTGCTCCGCCGAACAAACACCACACACACACACTCAAAGGTGAAGCTATCCGGTTTAATCGTAGCTTACACGGTGGTCATACAGTAAGCGCTGAAGTTTTCTGATGAAAAACAAAGTCAGAGACGCCCGAGTCCTCCGCTTATCTGGCTTTATAGAACGCCCCCAAGCGCCCCTCCCTTGCTCAATTGTGCATTTGAAGTGACCGTGCTATTTAATCCTTCAGTTACTTCCGGATCTCGCTGTCCCTCGTATTGAAGGGCGTTTGTTTCCTTTGACCTCGTTTTATTGACCCTGTCCCCAGATTCCCTATACCATCCACTACCTGATATCACCGTACCCTGCTAAACGCTACAACACCCCCCCTTCACCGTGTCTCTGTTCTTCTGGCTTGTCACAGTCCCCGGGATCATGTGTCAGGGAATGGCTGACACTCGACACAACCTAACTCTCCTTCAGTGTAACAGGAATCCATAACTATATGCTGCTCTTCATCCATTGGCTCTGATAAACAGCTGTTCCTATTCTTTTTATTTTGCATACTCCACAGGCTACTTCCATAAGCTGCCAAATATGACCACTAACAACCAGTATTGCTGTTCCTTTGTACCACTTTCTAGTGTTGCATATTTTGGCAACTGGGATGGAATTGATAAAAGTTCTGCTATTTCCCCCTTCTAGCCCAAATGAGAAACCGATAAATCTGTCCCCAACTGTAGCTGAACTGACAGGTCAGTAGTATAAAGGGCCCAGGAAAATGTAGGACCTTCTCAATGCACTGTGCAAATTCCCTTCTGCTTCACTCAACAATCTTCTTCTACTCCCATCAACCTGTCAGCTGAGGTACATTTGCATTCAAAATTCAAAAAGGTCCTGAATGACAGGTTATTGGTTCAGAGCACCTCAACACCAATGATCTGTCACTCAGTCAACTTGAAAGCTGGGATGAAACTTGAAGCTGGGAGATTTATTAATCACAGCCATGAATTTGTTCCAGAATAAAACCGTAAAGACAGAACAACTCCAAAACTAGAATTAAGGAGGCAGATTCAGTGTTTGGAAATGTTAAGATACTTTTCTGCATACTTAAGTAAGTAAGAGTTGTTAGAATCATTCTAAATTTTATTTCTATTACTTAGAGACCATTATTTCTATCTATCTTTTTATACTGTTTATATTTTTCTCCCTTTCTTTTTCACTTAGAACAAATGTAAATGTCCGGGGGGTGGGGAGGGGGAATGGGACAGATTGTAGAATCTGGAATATTCTGGAAAGTGGAACAATATTTACACATGAGAAATGACAAAAATCACAATATATAATCTATCTACAGGTATTATTATTATACAGCTCTACAAAAATTCAGAAGTAATGATGATTGATATGGCCCATTCAAATAATCTAATTTAAATAGAATTTTAGGTGAAATTCCTAGCATATTGATCTTGATATTATGCCTGTTGCTAAATGAATATAATTCATTATAATCGGAGATGGGCAAAGGTTTTTAAGTAAACTGGACATATATTAAGAAGATTTTTTTTTCCTGTATCCATGTTCAGTTTTTTATCCTGTGTGGTCCCTCACAGAATTTAATTTCAAGTGATAAAAACTAATAAAAATTATAAAATAGCATAATATAGAGGCCTACCATGGCCTCTAAATTAATGCTTCTCTCATGCCCCCTCCAACTATATATCACTACATTTTGTTAGAGAAGTTTACTCTTTCCAAAACTCTGGAAACAGACAATGTTTCAACCCTTAAGAGCCCTTTTGTTTCATCTATTAAAAAGGGATTGCTCAAAATCATCTTTTCAAAAATCTTGGAATCTTTGTCTTGTTCTTATACTCTGTTAGAAAATATGCTTTTATTTTTACAATTCAAGTTAGATGGTATGTTGTTTGAACTCCTCCGGAATAAAAAAGACAATCGTACTGCAAGTTAAAAACATCACATATATTTCATGTTAGAGTAACCTATGCTACTATGTTAAGCCTATCTAGCTTTGCTACAAAAGTACAATTGAAAGCAAAGAAGAATAGATTTGGCGATTTATATTGAAGATCCAATTCTTCACAAATTCTAACTCTCTGTATATCAACATTCAACAATTCAAGCCTATTGGAATGAAATAGGCAACTACAGTATATGAAATAGGCAACTCACTTTTTAAAAATACTAATATATGGTACCCAGTTAGTGTTTTTAAATCATTCAATTAATAATTTTTCCTTCTTTCCTTCCCCAATATATATTATGTTAATTTAAATAAACCCCCATTATTCCAAGATCAAATCCTTGATTTTGAACATGATAGAACATCTTTTGACATCCCTGTCAAAATAAAACTATTTGGCAATCCCACCTTCCAATATCAAAATGCTCACCATTATATGCAAGATGTAGAAAAACTTATTAAGTAGGAGCACTGCCAAGATGTATCATGAGGCTGTAAATTAAATGTGAGCCAACAATATGATGCCAATATAAAGGCCAAATATTATTTTGAGATAGATCAGCAGCAGCTCTGTGTTTTCATAGTGATATTCAGTTGTTGAGCATGATTTAGTCTAGTGACATGAAGGAAACTAATAAAACTAAATCAGTGAAACAAACAAAACAAGTAATTTACTGCTCAAAATAAATGTGAAAAAAAATATCATTTAAACATTAACACTAGTCTCATCAAAGTTGCTTTTCCTTTCCTTAAAATTTCTCTCAACCGGGAATCATCAAAATAGCCAGAATATTTGGATTAAAACTTGATCTCTAGTGATCACTTGATTGCAATATTTATTCCCAGTTTCAATGCATTTCTAGGCAAGACTGAAAAAGATTTGTTCATGAAGTTGTTAGGTCAATCAGAGGAGACAATATATACTCCTGATGACAGAGGTGGCTTCATCTACTCTGTGTGGAAATCCACTTAGATTAATTGTGGCTTGCCAGAAATCACATTGATCCTTCCACTCCAGAATTTCAGATTCTTTTTATACTGATCTAATGACCAAAACGTAGAGATACTATCTGACCTGTAATCCTCACAATTGTATAAGATAAATCAAATAATAGCTGATAATTCTGATGTCAAATTTTGCTTCCCTGGAAACCAGCAAACTCAAATCTTGCACACTTTGCTCATAAGCTTCCAAAGACATTTAATTGCCCAATGTGGAAATGAAATGTTGGTCCAGATGAACCTTTCCTGAGTTAGCCTGGATATTAATATATCCTTAATTGCAGAATTTCCAAGCCAAGGAGATACGGCTTCCTTTGTACTTGGGTTGAAGAGATAGAAAGAAAAAAATTGACAGTAACATACTTTAAATGAAGAAATGTTTATTTGAATGGCAATGGTTGCTTTTTAATTGGCAGGCTATATTTCTATTTATAATTTGTTAGATCTGAAGAAGCATAATTTCAAGCTGCTCAAATAAAAAAAATATTCCCTTGAAATCTGCATTACAGTGTGATTTCAGGGAGAGGAATTGAAAAGCATCAATATTAAACCTAGGGCAATTCAAGATCTTATTTTCAATATGAAGAAAGGCTTTTGATCTGGGTTTATTGCACATGTAAGCGGACAAAAACTGCAATTTAACCTGTCCTATATACAGTTATCCTTTTAAAATTATGCAATATTTAAACAATCTGAAAGCAATATTTTTTAGAAAAAAAATGCACTAAGATTTTTTATACAGTGACAGATGTGAGGGATCTTGGACAAGAAACTGTAGCAAAAGATCAGTATCCTTTGGGGCTCTTGTGACAGGTTTCTGAACAAGAGAACACTGAACGAGGACCCTCTGCTCTGCTGCCACTGGTGAAGATTAGAATGGGAAGCTGCAGATATATTTTTTTTTAAAAAACACTCTCATAGAGTTTATAGTCCTTAAGATAGAATAATGAAGAAACCTTGCAGTATTAGCTGCAACTTCAATAATGCAGTTAGAGGTACATGCAAATGGAAGCATGCTAATCTGCTGAAGAGTGGCTTTATTTATTGATTTGACTTGATTTGTACGTCACCTATTCCAGACAGTTGGGAAGCTCTCTTCTGGAAGTTGTGCTCATTATTCTCCTGCCTTAAAGTCATTGGTGGGAAGGACATTACATTGGGAAAGATAATACTGAAGCAGTTTACATACTCAAAAAAAAAACCCAACTTGGGTCTTTTCTCTCCGGGGTTCATTGTTTCCTTAAATTCAAAGGGGAAATGCTGTTTCCCAATCCTTCTGGAAGAGAAAACTGAAACATGACAACTGATGATTTTTTTCAAAAAATCAATAATGGATCCAAAGACAATTTCAAATATAAAAACTAAAAATGTCAAAATATTTAAATAAATAATAAACTCAGTATTTTGTTTTCTGAATAGTAAAAAGGAAATATATTATTCCACCCACCGCCCCTTCAAAAAAGAGGAAATCCATAGACGGTATAAGAACCTTAATATAACATAATATCAAGCTGCATTTTTTGGAACCTAACACAATGCCAGTGTTGTGAACTACTCTAGTTATTATAAAAACATATAAATAGAAAAGTAGAACTATGAACAAGGGAAAAGGGAATAAATGAGTGGGAGAAAGGCATAGTAGACTTAAAATAGACTTGGAAAAATATGAATATAGTTATGTCTTCAGATGCTTTTTAAAGACTGAGAGGAAGTGAGCCATATGAATGTCTGGGAACAATGAATTTCAAAAGTCCTATAAAATCAAACATGGAGAATATGGAACAACAAACGTCATGATTAGTTCCCTAACCTTATATCTGCCCAGCCTTATATCTGCCCAGCCATGGTTGATTAAAAAAAATAAACTAAGAACTAAGCCTGTTTCCTAGTAGGCTGTGAGACCACCAAAGAATACCAGGACCAGACCGGAAAGTTAAAAAAAAAAAAAAAATCTGGAATAAGGCAATGGTAAATGACTCCTGTATCATTTCCAACAGTTTCAATTCAAAGAAAAATTTATCTTATGGTTTTTCAATCAGTATAATAAAATAGAACCCATCATTAATGCAGAAAGTAAAGTTAAATATTGTCATATTTTGAAGCAAGAAATATGAGCTACCAATGAAAAAAGACATTTTTTAATTTAAATGAGGTAAGAAAAGACCAACCAAAGTAGCATTATATTAATCAAGTTTGGATTTTTTTCCCCCAAAAAAGAGCCAATTGAGGTTTTGTGATCTACATGTAATTAAGACACATTAATATGCATAATTAATTTGCAACATGATAAGAAAGTAGAAACTCACTTCAAATGGCACCAAAATTTAATTGAGAATCTAACTTAAGGATGTTAAAAGTCATCAAAGAAGAAATTAAGCCAGGCAGCTAAAATTAAAACAGTTAAATGACAAGACAGAACTTATAATGACTTCAGTTCATTAATGGTAAACTGAAAATTAATTCTAGTTATTTAATTACAGTCCCATGCCAGTCAGAAAAGAGAATTAGGACAAATACAGTGATTAAGATAAAATAAAATTACCTGAACATCCTGAAACAGTTATTCATGTGAAGGAGGCACCAAGTACAGCTATGACTATCAATATGAATTTTGCACTTTTCTTAGAGATTTCTGAGAATTGGTCACAGAAAAGAGCGATACTCTCATAATCACAGAAATATTAAATATACTGAAAAATGTCTATGAGTTTCAGTCATCATTGATATATGACAAGCATGTTAATAGCATATGTGATGCACATTCAGCCTTTGTGTTGGAGCACAGGCAGGGGGCAGCTTTTGTATGGAAGATTACAGCATCTGCTGATTGTCAGCCTAATGAGAAGTGCCCCAATTCATGCCACATTAGAGCGAGAAGCATGTAGGTTCTTAAAAAATTATTAAAAGACGGTTGGTGTGTATGTGTGTGTGTGTAGATATGTTGGTGTGTACATGTAAGTAAATTACTGTACAGAAACACTGGCTCTGTCAATTCAACTACTGCTATTCCAAACTCTCTTCAATTCAATTATAAATGAATAGCAGATATGTTCAACTGAAAAAAAATATCAAATTTAAGAAATACAATTTCAGTAACAGAAAAATGGACAATTAAGAAAACTCATGAAGCAAAGTTTCTATAAATAAGGAAGATTGAGTGGTTGATGATAAAATACAGGAATGTCCAGCATGATAGAAGTAGGCAGAAAGAAAGAAAGAAAGAAAGAAAGAAAGAAAGAAAGAAAGAAAGAAAGAAAGAAAGAAAGAAAGAAAGAAAGAAAGAAGAAAATTGTTTAACTAGAAGGACCATTACTAACAGAAGGGAAAGCCATTTCAGTGGAATGCAAAGGAGTGAAGGAAGAGGAATTTAAACTAAAAAAAAAACATTTCAAGAATTGCTCAAGCAAAACTCACTTTAAAAATTCAGATAAAAAATAAAGAGAAGGAGGAAGAGCCAAGAACTTACCGGATTCAACCATTGAACACATGTGATAGAATGTGCACCTGTATTATCAGAGGGGAAGGATATTGCCATTCCAGAACTTTCCCAGGAAAAGTTTCATATCAACAGACTGCATAGTCCCAAGGTGGATTGGGGAGTTGGGGAGAGGTTCAAGGTAACCACACCCTAGAATTTCTCAGGGCATATCTAGTAGCTTAGAAAGTTACAGCTTTAGTTTGGCAAGATTCTGTCTATTAGGTGCAAGGAAATAAAGGATTGGAGTCGTTTGAAATAGGACTGATAATACAACAGTTCAAAAGAGTGACCCGAGTCCTTCTGGTGGATTTTTATATATCTGAGATGAAGTGGATGGGACTGCTTTGGTTCAATTTGGGATCCCCACAAGCTCTGTCATTAGTTTCTGGGCTGCAAAATGTGGTGTCATAGCAAAAGTATTAAAAGGAAAAAAATCATTCTGAAAAACAAATGTAGCCTCTAGTGTAACCTAGAAGATGATCTTAGGTTTGAAATGATTCTGATTTGCCCAGAGACTTCTCAAACTTCTTTCTGCTTGTATAGTATGCATTTTTGAGATTCCAGGAGAGGAATGGTGGACTGAAGACGTCTCTGCGAAAGCAGATCTGAAGATTGCAGCAAAGAGCAAAGGGCCAGCGAGTAGACTGGCTTTTCAGAACCTCTCTGGACAAGGAGAGGATGGGAAATCACCCGCATGTGCTGTTCCTTGTGAGAAGACTGCAAGACAGCAGATTTGAGTACTGGAAGATGATAGGAATAGCTATCTTGCTCACAACAGCAGTCAGCTGTTGTTTTAAAGGAAATTAGGTTTGCTAACCACAGTTGCTAAACACTTTTGATTAATCAATCAATCAATCAATCAATCAATCAAATTACTTTTAGTGTATTATAGACTTCCAGAATGACAAACTTGAAAACACTAGGTTAGCTTGCCTTCAATCCTGAATGAAAGAAAAAAATTAATCATAAACTTAAGGAGTTTAAAGAATCTGAAATAAACAGAAAAAAGCAAAATAAGAATTTGATCTTGGAAAGTTGTAAATGGATTAAGGGTTCTTATTAATTTGGAATACCAAAACTTTTACAATAAGATTTTGGAATTAATTATAAAGAACAAACAGCTTTTCATTGGGAATAAATTCTGTTTTGGTTCCTATGAGACATAACAAATGTAAGCAATTTATGATTTTAAAAACTGAACAATAAGAGGGATTTAAGATTTTAAGCAGAGGAAAAATACTTGCTTACAAAATTATGTAAAACATTGTAACAATGAAACTACTTAAGAAGACTTTTGAAGAATGGAATCAGAAAATAGTGACCATGATATCAACAACGTCAATAATGATGTCTGCTTCTATGGAAAAGCTATGTCTTAAAGATGGTATTGAAAAAATGACAGACATAGAACAGATTTTGTGAAAATAGACTTATAACCTAGAGAATGAAATGGATGTTCCACTGGATCTACAAAAGAAACTTGCTGAGGTTTTAAGATTTAAAAGGGAAATATAAATGACAAACCAAGAGAGTGACTTGGAATTGAGTGGATATTTTTTTCCCTTTTGGATTTATTAAAGAGGCTTGTTAAAGCCTTGAAGAATTCTGTGCAATGGGACAAAGAAGAAATGAAGATAAATCAAATTCTGCAACAATCTAAAGATTAAGATTGTTAGAAGTAAAAAAAAAGGAATATAGAGTTGGTTTATTTAATCAAGATTAAAACAAGTTACTTCTGGCAATATTTTATAGGATTTCTGCTGTCACCAGGACTGAATGATGTTTTATAGATTTGTGTATAAGAGATAAGAGATACAGGATGAAGAGATAATGGTAACCTTTTTAAATGTGATGAAGGTTGGAAGACACCTCTTTCTATTGTTCTTTTCTCTTTATTATAGTTATGTTTCTCTTTATTGTTATTTTCTTTTTAATCCTTTCTCTTCTATTTAAGTTTAGTTTTTATTAGATTTTACTATTATAATCAAAATTGTTAATAAAAATGAGAAAAAGATATGTATTCTTATCATACCTGCTATCAAGGTATCCATAGATTCTACCTCTAATATAAGAACATTTTACACAGAGGTGAAATCCAGCAGATTTTGACAGGTTCTGGAGAACCAGTAGTGGAAATTTTGAGTAGTTCAGAGAACCGGCAAATACCACCTCTGGTTGGCCTCAGAATGGGGTGGGAATGGAGATTTTACAGTGTCCTTCCCCTGCTATGCCCAAAAGCCACGCCCAACAGAACTGGTAGTAAAAAAATTTGGATTTCACCACTGATTTTACAGCATTATTTTTAATCATTAGAAACAATATAGAGACCCATGAATTGTATACCAGAGGTACAATAAAAACACCAAGCTTTGAACAAACAGTCCAGTACTTAAAGCAATTATTCTGCCCAATTTCCAGTTTAAGATCCCTCTAATTATCTTTGCCAACACCTCACATAACACCCTGCCTTCACTGATCAGGTCCTTCATCTATTTTTCTCCTATTCCTCTTTTTTTGTGCCTCCATGCCTAAAGCAGCTTCCTTTCTTTCCATTATATCTCCAACCCCTTTAGATGTCTTTCATGGCCAGGGATAGTTAAGTTATAAGACAGGACCAGCAAGTGTTGCTGGAAAATCATTCTATCACTTCTCCAATTTCCTATCACTCTATTTCCCTAGCACTTCCACTTCTTTGGAACTTCTCATCCCTAATCCAGTAATTTAGCTATGTTGCAGAACACATTTCATTTTTCTGCTATGTACCCAATTTTACTGTAACCTAGGTTGATAACTTTATCCTTAAATCAGATTGCCTTATAAACAATATTTCCTTTTGCACAAATTTCCACATTAACTAGGCTACTACTGGTATTAATCCATATCCCAATACATTGTGTTCCAAACAGACAACAATCCCAAATAAAGATTGTAAAGGATATTGTTCAAACACTTATTGCCCATCCTTTCATAATTAGGTATTTTTAGCTACTTTTTTCCATTATAGAATGCAAGAGATTATATTAATATCTTTAGATTTGCTCTGGATACGGTCATTGGTTGACTATGCTAATTCCAGAAAAAAATTCACTTCATTTCCAGAGTTCCAGATCAAGTCATCAAAATGGAGCGGGTGTTTTTTGCATTTGCTTAACAAGCCTACTGTAATAGAGATCAGACATTCAAAGAAGGTTACATTTTCCAAAATAAAATCATACCTGTTTGTGATAATGCTGAAAAGAGAGGTTGGATAACAACCTAACCAAAGATTCCTGTCTATAGAAATGTTGAAATGACAAGATGAATAGTGTGTTAGCAGAATAAATTAACAACATAGGGCAAAGGACAAGGGCAAGCAAGCCAAGCCAAACAATATACAGTCTGTTTTGTGCAGAATTTCTAAAAGCAGAATTGAAGTTTGATATGAAAATTGGAAAGAATTGAATACATGCAAAATTGACATGGAGTGGAAGCACTGATTTCTTCATTCTTTAATAATAATAATAATAATAATAATAATAATAATAATAATAGACTTAATGCATAATAAAGTCAAGGAATTAACTTCAGCCAAGTACATTCGGTGAATTCGTAAGATATTAATGTCCAAATTGAGTGGAGGAAACATCATAAATGCCATAAATACCTGGGCTATACCTGTGATTAGATACTCTGCAAGAATAATTGACTGGACCCAGATGGAGTTAGACAATTTGGACAGAAAAACAAGGAAGCTTATGACAATGAATCATGCCTTGCACCCTAAAAGTGATGTTGACCAATTATATTTACCAAGAGCAGAGGGTGGTCAAGGACTCCTACAAGTAAAGCAGACTGTGGAAAAAGAAAAATGCAGCTTGAATGATTACATCCAGAAAAGTGAAGAACCAATGATTAAGGAAGTAAATAAAGGAGGCCTTTTAAAGACAACTAAAACGAAAGCAGAATATAAGAAAGAAGTAATTGAGCAGCGAGCTGAAAATTGGAAACACAAAGCTCTGCATGGCCAATACTTGAAAAGTATTGAAGGCAAAGCTGACCAGAAACTAACTTGGAACTGGTTAAGATCAGGAGTACTGAAAAAAGAAACAGAAAGCTTTATTTTGGCAGCTCAAGAACAAGCCCTAGCCACAAACTGCATGAAAGCAAAAATTCAACATGTTACCACCAACAGCAAATGCCGCTTCTACAATGAGAAAGATGAGACAGTCGACCACCTGATCAGTGGGTGCAGCAAAATTTCACAAACTGACTACCTACAACGCCATGACCATGTTGCTAAGATCATTCACTGGAAATTGTGCCAGAAGTTTGGATTTGAGTACAGCAAAAACCACTGGGAACATCAGGTTGAGAAAGTTTTAGAGAATGAGAAACTCAAGATCTTGTGGGACTTTAGGATTCAGACTGACAGGCACTTGGTCCACAACACACCTGACATAACAATAGTTGAAAAGAAAAAAGTATGGTTCATTGACATTGCAATACCTGGTGATGCACGGATGGAAGATAAGCAGCAAGAAAAAATCACAAAGTACCGGGATTTGTAAATTGAAATTGAGCGACTGTGGAAAAAGAAATTGTGTGTTGTCCCAATTGTAATTGGAGCCCTTGGAGCAATACCCAAAGGGCTACCCCGCTATTTAGAAATTCTAAATTTGCCGGACTTGAACATTTTGACTCTACAAAAAAACCACCTTACTCGGAACAGCTTACATCCTCCGACGATACCTTAACAGTTCCTAGGTCCTTGGTTAGGACTCGAGCTGCTGAGCTATTAACCAGCCTCAAAGGCTGTGAATCTCACTAAAGATTAAATAATAATAATAATAATAATAATAATAATAATAATAATAATAATAATAATAGTAATGGACTGTCATAGAAACATTATCAGAATCTTCAATAAATAAGGTGGAAGGAACTAAGGAGGAAGTCACTCCCAGATATTTTGTCTTTTGGTTCTTTTCCAGTCACCCCAAACTACATTCTGTCTTGTTTCTATCATCATGTAGACCTGCAGATAAAGCTATAGGATTCAGCTGATTTAATTGGTAGATTAGGCTTTCTGGTGCAATACAATTTATTGTTATCAGCATTAAATCTCTATAGGCAGGCAACTAAAACGGCTCCTATCCAAGCTTAAACTGACTTATTTTATCTTCTAACTGTTTTTAAGGTTTCTGTTTTAATTTTTAATTTTTCTAAGTTTTAAATTTTAAATATTTCTATATTTTATATTTTTATATTTCTCAATTTACCTTTAGCTATACCCCGGCTATAGTAGCTGTATTTTTAACAACTTTTAACTACCTGAGCTGGCCTCAGTTTTGGGAGTGTTTTTGCTGCCGCTTTTGTTGCTGCTATCTACGATTTATTGCTTTAGCTTGGAAGCTGAGTACTGCCAAGCTTTGATCTGACTTCTTCTTCTATCTGACAATTATTTTTAACTATCATTTTGTTACTCCATTTATCTTATTATTTTTATCTACTCCCTGCTCCTTGCTCTGCCGGGAGGGTAGGATCCTTGCCTTACTCGTGAGGAGTTTTGTTGTTATTTGCATCAGGGCTTGTTTCCTCTTGATCCCTTTGCCTCTGGACCTGGACCTGGACTCGTCCCAGAAACTAGATTTTTCGCCATATTATATAATGAAGTCAAGGAAAAGGACCAGATCCCTTACCGACTTGGCTCCCCAACCTTCTTTGAAGCAATCTTGAGGACTTTGCTTTAATTCGACCTCCCTGCCTGGAAACTCTAGCTCCTTGTCATCTGACATTCCGTTGGTCGAGGATGTCGTCCACTGAGTTGAGAACAAAGGCTCTTCAAAAACTACAGCCCCCACTCAACCTTCAAATGAACCTACTCTTATAGAACTCTTGGCCCAGCAATGTTTTCTGGTTGCAGAAACAACTGCGAGTATACAGTCACAGCTTGATAAAATAATAAGTACTTTAGATTGTCTAGTTTCCTCGATTACCGCCGGCTGCCCTGGACGGACTGCTCGGCAGCCTGGTGCAGTGACAGGGCCCTCCCTGTCAGGCCCCAGCAAAAGTACCGGTTGGGGTGGCCCTGCCAGTGGGTTGAACTCTACACCTCCAGGTGCGAGAAGCCACCTGGTTTTACAGCCAAGACAGGTGGCCCTTAATATTAATCCCATTAACGGCAATTTGCCTTACTGGGGCTCAATTCAGCTGGCAAGGGGTCATATACTACAGCTACTGGGGTTGACTGCTGTTGATCTGAAGAAGATTGAACTTTTACCCTCCCCTGCATACTGCTCCAGAGTGTTACTTAATTTTGATAACCCCAGCACCCCGAAATTATTCTTCAGGAGAAGTTCTCTGCTAAAATCTTTCAGCATCGTGCCAAGCAGAGTCTTCAAAGATATGTCAATTAAGCCACTCTTAAGAAACCGACAATCTGTGACTAGCAGGAGATTTACAGCCCCAAAAAGACCCTTAGCAGCACATACTAATGTGCCAATTTTGAATGCCATCCCTGATACTAGACCATCCATTAAACACAGATCCATTCCTGCAAGACTTCCCGATGGCATCTTCTCAGATGATACCTTGTCTGTTCCTCCTACAGCTGGTCAAATCTTCTCCCCTCAGCGAGGCCCATCTCATCAGGAAGTTTGTCACGATCTGATCAGCTGGGAAGAAATGGCCCCAAAGGAAGCGACACCAGCCCAGGGCCTCCAAAGTTCCTTAGTGAATAAGCCTCAGGCTAGTGCCTCTGGGATTCCACGCATCTATGAAACCAACCCATCTCAAGACAATTTTTGGAATCTGGAGGAGATACAGCTTTTCGACTCCTTTCGCGCACTTCCACAACCAGAAAGGGCCCAAATTATAAAGCACCTGTCTGCAGTTAAATCCAAGCTTTGGAGTCTTTCACTACCTGATAAGGATCCCCCTGGACCCCGGGGAGTCTACATCAATTTATCAGAGGCAGTTCCCTTGGCCCTCCCTCCAGAATGTCCAACTTGTAAACTTGAAGATCCAGGGCTACTCCAAACCCCGTCTATTGATGTCACCAAATGCTTGCCAGGTAAGCAACCAACGAACGATAGAAGCATAAACTGGACTGTGTGTAGAGCCCTACAGCCTCATGAACAAGGCTCGCCTCCCTTCCACTTTTCTTTGCCTTTATCTCCCAAAAGGGTGACACTTCCATCGAATAACGGCTGTATTTTTTCGGATTTGAAGGGCTCTCTGGAAAAAATTAATTATACAGAATGACTAGCAAACCCGGCATTCCCCCCGCCCCTTGCACACTTAGATGCCTTTCATGGAATATAGCAGGTTGGGGGAGAAGGTGCGGCACCACCGATTTTATTAACTATATTCAGTCATTTGATGTGGTCCTGCTTCAGGAGACCTGGGCATGCGATAAGATATCCCTTACAGGGTTTACGGCCATTTCTTTGGCTGCTACCAAACAATTCAAGTCGGGAAGACCTAAGGGTGGTTTAGCTTGTTTGGTCTCTACCTCCCTGAAAGTGGAGACAGTGGAGCTGCCCCCCAGTGGGTCCTTAGCTATGGCGCTCCTAATTAAGAGAGGACACAGTAAAATGCTAGTGTTCAACGTTTACCTTCCCCCGACGGTGAGGCAAGCCGACACTAAGGCTCAATGGGGCGAACTGGAGAGCTATATTACCCATACAGAAACTAAATTTCCAGTGCCGTACATCTTTATAGGGGGCGACTTTAATGCCCGATTGGGAGGCCAAATTCCCCCACCAATTGAGGCACTCTACTCCCAAGAAATCTGCCAGGCCATAGGACACCAGATCTCAGCCAGGCATTCTAAGGATGAGCTAACAAATTTTGCCGGTGTTCAATTAGCCCTCTTAGCATCCCAACACAATATGACAATCCTTAATGGGAGTACCCCAGGCGATCTAGCGGGTGAATTTACTTTTAGCTCTTCACAGGGGAGTAGTGTTATTGATTTTGTGATGGTTTCCCAGCCATTAAGACAGGCAGTCCATGTTTTTTTTGTGGACTGCCTCACGGAGAGCGACCACTACCCCCTGGTCACAATCATTGGGCTCTTTACAAATATACATCTGCCTAAGGGCCCCCAAATACTGGATCCTTATGTGACCTCTTATGCAAGGAGGATCAAATGGTCTCCCAAGACTGAAAGAAAGTTCCACTCTCTTTTATCATCGCCAGAGTGTCTTAGCCTATACAATCAGGCCTTAACAGGCAGTGACTCAGCGGCAATCTCAATCTTCAAATCATTAATTAACAGTATTCAAAGGGAACTAGGAGCTGATCGTAGGCCAAGTGGCCCATTTCGTCCAAGAAGCAATCCCTGGTTCGATGAAGAATGTGTGCTGCTCAGGAACAAGATCAGACAGGTTTACCTGCTCTATCGTAATCGAGGGGATAAATGCCTACCCGAGGACTATTACCGCCTGAAGCGGGAGTATAAAGGACTTATTGTTAAGAAAAAGAGGGCTAAAGAAAAAGAGAAGTGGGACCTACTTCTCCTCTCTATCCAGCAGAAGAACACCCGACTATTTTGGCAAATGGTCGCCTGTTCGCTGCCTGGTCATCAAGAACTCCCTCTCTGTTGTATTTCCAACAGAGATTGGGAAAGCCATTTTGGATCAATCTTCCAGGCTTCAATAGTCACGACCGGACTCGGACCACAACTGCCCCCTGCAATTCCGGACTGGCACCCTGTGACTCATGCTGAGATCAACGAGCTTATCTCTGAACTTAAGTCAGGCAAAGCTCCTGGCCCTGATGCTATACCCCCTGATCTGTTAAAATCTAATCCCAAGTGGTGGTCTCCTCCTTTAGCAACACTCTTTACCCA
The DNA here is from genome assembly GCA_022577455.1 of Arizona elegans. Lineage (NCBI taxonomy): Eukaryota > Metazoa > Chordata > Lepidosauria > Squamata > Colubridae > Arizona > Arizona elegans. The sequence continues at coordinate 100,959,127 of JAKOOJ010000002.1, read as the reverse complement.
TATCAATACCTCTGGTAGGATTCCTACCTCCCGGAACCAAGCAATTATTGTCCCTATTTTTAAACGAGGAAATAGGAACAACCCAGCCGATTATCGTCCTATAAGTCTGCTCTCCATCATTGGGAAATTGTACGCTAAATATCTCCAACGCAGACTCCTCACCTGGGTCGAGGAGTCCAACATTATTGGTGCTGAACAGATTGGGTTTAAAGCAGGCTGTGCCACATTGGACCACTGCTTTGTCCTAGCGCACCTGGTTGACAAATATGCCACCATACCAGGTGGTAAACTTTTTACTGCTTTTATCGATCTAAAGGCAGCGTTTGATTCAATCCCAAGGGAATTGTTGTGGACAAAATTACTCAAAAGCTCCATCGACAGACGTCTGTTGTTCCTAATTAGATCCCTATATAATCAGACTTCTAGTCAGGTCAGGTGTAGTTTGCAGGGAGAACTCTCTAACCCCATCCCGATAAAGAGTGGAGTAAGGCAAGGCTGTCTCCTGGCTCCTCTTTTGTTTAACCTATTTTTATCTGATTTGGCCTCTTATATTGGATGTATTGAGTCTCACACCCCAAAGCTGTCAACAACGAAGATCCCGCTTCTCCTTTATGCTGATGATGCGGTCCTCCTATCACTGATGAGGCTTGGCCTGAAAAGGCTTCTCTCTGCATTTGGGTCCTACTGTGCTGAGAATCACTTGTCCATTAACTACGACAAATCAAAAGTCTTGGTGTTCTCTAGTGCCCGGAAGTTACACAACTGGGCTATTAAGGGTAATGCTGTTAAGCAGGTTTCCCATGTTAAGTATTTAGGTATACATTTTCAGAACACTGGTGCTTGGACTAGACACCGAACCCAGGTGCTGAATTCAGCTTTTTGTAGCCATCAGCAGATTTTAAGATTTTTCTATACCCAAGGTGGCCAATTTATTCCTTCTGCTCTGCGTATTTACAAAGCCAAAACCTTGGCCCAAACTCTTTACGGAATTCCTATATGGATACAGGGCTTCAAGGAGTGTATTGAAAGAACCCAGGCTGCTTTTTTAAGGAAACTTTTGGGTCTCCCTCCCTGTGTTGGCTTTGCTCCGATGTATCTGGAACTGGGCATTCGATCAGTCGAATGCATGGCGTGGATCAACACCTTTAAATGGTGGTTTCGGGCACTCTTTTTGGCAGCCCCTGGCAGCTACCTCTCCCTGGTGTTAGCTGACCCCTATACGTCTCAATGGGAGAGGGATCTGACGAAGAAACTCCACCTGTTAGGTTTTTGGGGGGATGCCATGGGAGACTATGGCCTTAAAGACGCCCAATGTAGGGTAGTCCAACGACTTGTGGACATAGACTTACAATATCTGAGAGCTAGAGCCAATAAAACCTGCTCTCCTCTGGTCTTCAGCCAACTTAATAATTTTGGACTGAGGATGGCCTCATATTTCTATACTCTAACCATCCCTAAGTATAGAAGAGTCTTCTCCCTTGCTCGTTTTAATGTCTTGCCTTCAGCATTGCTGGACGGTCGATTCAAGAGGCTTCCGAGGGGCGAGCGGCTATGTCCCTGTGGTAGAGCGGAGGTTGAGACTGTGGAGCATGTCCTTTTACACTGCCCCATGTACAACGTAGCCAGGACTAATTTGATGTCTCTCTTAGAGACAGATTTCTGTGGGCCCAATGATAGTGATTTGGCCTTGTATTGTTTAGGGGATGGCTCCTCATACATTACCTCTTAGGTCTCAAAATTTTTTCTAAGAGCCGTAACCATTAGAGGAGAGCGCTGTGGTCCCTCTTGGCCGGGGCTTCCGGTGGCCGGCTGTTCGTGATGTTCTTTTTCCTATGTTTTTCTGTAGCTATGCTTGCATTTTGGTCTGTGACCGTAAATAAATTTAAAAAAAAAATAATTGGTAGATTAATTACTAACATTTTAGGGATTAATTGACAAGTCCAATTTTAATTGGCTGTTCTGTGTATCCTTCAGGTTCTGCTCTTTTGCTATAAAAGATAAAATAAAAAAACAAAATACTAGTAGCAAAATAGTAAGAAAGAGCCTTGTTTTCTAAAAACTTTTCAACATATGTTTAACACTTGTTTTTAGTTGTGCTTTTAACATTTGTACTGAAACTATTATAAGCTGCCAAAGTCTTCTTAGAGCCTGGGAGCCTTAATGAATCCAATTATATAAATGAAATAAATAAAAGAGTGGACATGGGTGTTCTTTATTAAAGTGAAAATCATCATCTACTTTTCCTCATAAGACACTTTGAGATGCATATTATTTTAAGATAATTAATTGTAGAGGCCATGGACTGCCCTTTGATGAATATTTTTTAAGCAGAGGCTATTTAATGGGAATGCTTCACTTTGGATTTGTATAGTAAGTAGGTTAGTGCTACTGGCCTAAAAGATCCCTTCCATTTCTGTTCTTCTATAGTTCTAATTAATCACTTTTATTAGCCCAATCATCAAAGTTCTTTAATTAACTGCACATATACGTATACATATACATCAGTGGTGAAATCTAAAATTTGTTACTTCCGGTTCTGTGGGCGTGGCTTGGTGTGTGGGGGTAATGTGACTGGATGGGCGTGGCCAATTTTTTTTTTAACTTTTAAAACCATTTTTTCTACAACCTCTTCGGCGAAGAGGTTGTAAAAAAAATGCTTTCAAAAGGCTCTGATGATCTCAGCTGAGTTGCCTGATCAGCAGAAACTTTTTTAAAAACTCAGCTTGGATCGTCAGAGGCATTTAAAAGAAAAATAGGGTTTTTTTCTTTTAAAAGCCTTTGACTATCCCAGCTCAGCCACGCAATCATCAGAGGCTATTTTTTTTAACTTTTAAAAGCATTTTTTGGCCGAAGAGGTTATAGAAAAAATGCTTTTAAAAGTAAAAAAAAAAGCCTCTGATGATTGTGCGGCTCAGCTGGGCATGGGGAGGGGAGCAGGGATTTTTGCTACCGGTTCTCCGAACCACCCGCCTCCATCGCTATCGGATCGGGTGATTCGGCCCAAACCAGGAGCATTTCACCCCTGATATACATATACATATACATATACATATACATATACATATACATATACATATACATATACATATACATATACATATACATATACATAATTTGTGCCCTATTTGAATGTAAAATCCGTTAGCCAAAGAGTGGCCATGATATTCAGCATAAGCCAATTATCCAAAACAGCAACCCCATCTCAAGTTCTCCTTTTTAAATCTAACATATCATCAGATGTACTGAGTTCCTCTGTTTGATCTTCCTTAATCAACATAGTGAAGACATAGCAAAACCATTATATGCTTCCTTGCCTAAATATTTTGAAAGGGGGAAGAAACTACAAGAATACAGCATGCAGCAGCCATGGGATTGGTATATGACAAGTTAAATCTTGTTCTGTTCATCAATTTATAAGGACTCTGACACAAAGCCTTGGATTCTATTCTGACAGTAATTGTCATTTAAAATACTATTTCACATTTTAACATCTAGAGATTTATTTTGCTTAACAGTTTGGAGCATTTCTTTTTTTGGGGCAGGAGTTCTTGTCTCCTGGCATCTGCCCTGTTGTTGGGAAACACTGAATTTCTTAAACCGGAAATTATTTTTAATTGCATCTCAACTGTTACCACTATTCATTTGCTACTGTTATACAGTACATTAAATACACAACAGATGCACCCCTTTTGTGTGTGTGTGTGTGTGGCTTTGGAAATGGTATCAGTTTTGTAGGGAAAGTCTGTATCTTCCTTCTTCCTTTTCAAAGCAAGCATTTGTTTCCATGCCAAATGACTGCAGGTCCCTTATTAAATTGCACTTAAAACAGCAGCTGTCAGAAAAAAAGGGAGAGCTTTCCAAATAAGTTGGAGCCATTCATTATTAAATTATCGTCATTCACTCAAAAGTCTCATTTTCATTGAATTAAATGAAGAGTGCTTGAGACCAGCTGCTACTGCTGCTATGAAATTAAAGGATACCAGAACTGCAGACCTAATGTGCAATCCCCTGAGCAATGGGCCCATGCAAAACACTTTTCATTTCATACACATTTCCATGAGTAGAAAAACAATAATAATTCAGTTCCTTTTTTAAAAAAACACCAAACTTTTGTCAGTTTCTTCAGGGCAAAAAAAAAAACTACAGATTTTTTTAAAAAAATTCTGGATGTGGAAGAAAACATTCTGATTGATTCTTTCATAGGGGTAAAAAAGGTTCGATGCTTAAATACAGAGTTTCACTTTCCACATAAATGCAATACTCTTATTGGCCACTGCAGAAACCTGCACAAAAGAAAGACAGATATAGTTATCTGTTACGGGTGTTTTATTTCCTGACCTGGAAATTATAAAATTTAACCCTAATCAAGAGAGAAAAGAAATACTGCTGTCCCACAAAGAAACTCCATCATTTCTAATGATGTCCTAGTATAACAACTGACTTTAAAATAATCCATAGTTAAATTAAAGTTTAATTAAGTAATCCATAGAAAGAATCTATCATCTATTAAAAAACAAATAAAGAATAGACAGTCATTTTAAAATGCAATAGGTCCCTTATTATTGCATCTCTTCGTCTTTGCAGTTGAGGTAAATTTTTGAAATATTTTTCATGAATGCATATAAATTGGCAATTGGCATTCAGCAGCAACCTATCTAGTGACTTCCCTATTTCTCTTTTTTTAACTATAATTACATAGTACAGCTATTTATGATCTATGAGTCAACCCATCCAAAGTAGGTACTGTAGTTCAGTTTCATGAGGAGTACAAACCTAGAAAACACTGTTTTTCAACTATGGTACCCTCACATTGGAACAGTCTCCCTGTGGAGGCCAGGCTGTCCCCTGCCCTTCACTCCCCACTCACCTCACACCTGTACTCTTCCAGAGGGCCTTTGGACTACGCACTATCTGGAACTGGATTTAGTTAGCTTGTTACATACTGAATATTATGTTATTGTTTGTTTCCTATTGTTCTGATTTATGATCTTTCTAGCATACTGTTATTTTATTGTCTATATTTTATTGTGTTTTATTTCATTGCGAGATCTCATGAGTGAAAGAGATTAAGTGACATATAAATTCAATATATAATAGAGGAAAAGAAATAAAATTATAGTGAATCTATTTTCAACACTTGGCTTACAGAAAGAAGGGGTTATTTCCCAAATTTTATTTTTTTTAGTTCCCACATTAAGCATGAATTAGCTAAATGTAAGGCTACTTTCATAATCTATATTTTGCTAATTCAAGCACTGACCAAGTTATTTCTTTAAAAAAGTAGGTTTAAAATAAAAGTGTGTCACATTAAACTAGAGCATGTGCAGAAAGCTTATCCCTCATCATGTATGTCCTTTCACATTTAAGAGTAAACAACCACTTCTTAAAATGAACTCATGATTGTGTACTATGTATTTTAGTAACAATAGTATTTTTTTTTCTCTTTGGAAATATTTTAAACTGTTTTATACTTGTATTTGACCAGACCTAGAAAAATGCCCAACCTAGGAGAGTCCAGCTTGTAAAATGAAGAGTATTAATAAAGTAACCATTTTATGTGCAGGATTGACCAGTGCCCTGATCTAAAAGCAAGTGGTATCACAACAGGAGGCATAACAATTCTCCTCTCTATGAACCAAAGCCTGTGGCTACTGTGTCTCATTGGGAATGTTCCACTCCTGACCTCAACAGATGAGTTTTTTATGGCAGGAAGAGTGCTCATGCCTGTATTCTCTACTGGCTGAAATAAGTGGAAAGACCATTATTTTTCACAGAATCTGTCCACAGAGCAAACCCCAGTGCTATCTTGCAACAGGGTCCAAAACAGCCATTGCACTTTCTGACATCCACACTTTAAGAAATGGTTCTGATCAATATATGTATTTGTATGTCATATTTAAACTCTTTTTTTGTTTTCATTATTAAGTCAAATAGGAGCAATCTTCCCATCTTTCAAAATAAAAAAAAAGAAGAAGGAAAAAAACCATGTAAGAAAGAGAGTTGGTGCTGGGGATGTTGGATGTTGGATAAAGACAAGCAAAAATAAGTAAATAAGATATTCATCAGTTCTCAGATTATGAAGTAAAAAAATAACCCTAAGCACACTGCAAGAAAATCCAGATATCCCAACCCTGATTCCCTCCCAGTTTTAATCAAGTAACAGACGCTCTATAGTCTTTTAAAACAGTAGGTGATGTTATAATGCAGCATAGGAATTGTTCAGCACCAAGGAGAGCAGCATGAACAAGTAATGTCCAGTAATTATTGCAGCATATTACAACAAAAGGATGCTGTAAATATAGCCTGTAAAACTTGCAGAAGACAATAATATCTTCTCCCCTCAGCAGACATATTAGGTTAATTTTCCTATCTCTGCAAGCATTAACACCATCCATTAAGGCATCAAATATTGATATATTGCCAACCTAAGGCTAGGAACACACACACACATTTCTTTTATTCTATAGAAATCTCTGTCTTCGACATAATGTCATTGCATATTTGGGGCACTTATCTGCAAAACTGGTTATGATGTTTTGCAATGCAATTCCAAATAATAGTTGTGCATCACAGGAGCATTATTATCTGTAAGAAGCTAAATTGCACATAATGTTCCTGTTCCAAAAACAATTAACTTAATTGCAGATTGCCTTGTGAATCCAGTCACTGTGGGGGGTGCTATTTGTTTTGTTATTTTAGTGATCTGACAATTATATTTTCAAACCTACTGTGTTCAGAACACTTATTTGCTGTAGTGACTTCAATTCTTGCATTAGAAGTGATAAACCAATATAGGGGAATCTGCAATCCTCCAAATGCTTAAATACAAGTTAATATGGACAGCAGTGAGGGAATTATAATTCAGCCAGAGCTGGAGGATAATCATATTTCTGTTTGTTATACGCAGACGTTTTATTAATATGGTCCAAAATCATTGGACATCAGCTCCAGATTGTCATTGAAGTTTATTTTGGAGTAAAATAATTGTGAATTTATAGATTGATCAACTCAGTGACTCTGGGTGATGAACATTTACAAACACATCCACTATGATTTAAAAATGATAGAAGACAATCAATCAGGGGCTAAAATAACACACCCTCAAGTAAACATTCTTAAAGGCTTGCACTCTTAACTAAATACCTTAGGAAAGTGCCAGTCCTTTAAAGCCTGTTTGAAAGGTGACAACTCAGACTGTAGAAGTAACTGTTGTAGAGGGCAGGTGTTGTGATAGAGGTGAAAGTAGACTCACTCTCACAGTCCATAACCCCATGAGTGAGAAGTGGCTATCTGTCATATACACACTCACATTACTCTTTCTTCCCCCCAAAAGATGTGGTCATTTAAAAATGCATGGAGCGGTTCAGGAAAAAAAAATTCTCTCTCCACAAAAATATTTGATAAAAGCTTTGAAACCTCCAAGAGGATGGTGTATTCAAGAAAACTCGACGAAGAGATTATTTGCTTCCTATGCCTAGATCTATAAAAATAGGTAAAATGTATAGCCAGGAATTTACGCTAGATGTCTGTTTTCTATGTTGAGCAAGTATCATATTCTTTATGTCTCTTCATAATTTATGAAACTGAATGTTTAAATTTTAGCCTTCATCCATATTTCAAACTATGTGCATGACGATGCAGTTTTCTTTTAGAATCATTAAAACCTATTCTCTATTCCAGTGATAGTGAACCTTTTCGACACTGAGTGCCGAAAGTGCCAAAAAGGGAGTGCATGTGCATGTGGGCAGCACCAAATGCCGAAAAAGAAATATTACCCTTATATTCTCATCAGGGCCGCAACCAGGAAGAGGAGCTGCCCAGGGGGAATGTGTGCGCCAGATAAAGTAGTTCCGGTTTCCAACATGCACATGCTGATCAGCTGGCCTACATGCATGCTCATGCTGGAAAATGGAAGACCAGCCCTTCCGTTTTCTGGCACTGCCACATGTACAAAGGCCAGCTGATAGTCACATGCGCATATGTGCCAGAAACCCAGAAGAGGAATGGGTGTTGCTGCGCATGCCAGGCGACATGGCTCCACATGTCACTTTGGGCACACCTGCCATAGGTTTGCCTTCATGTCTCTACTCTCTTCCAGGGACTTTGAGCAAAAGGCTTACCATTTGTGTTGGAGCACCATCACCATATAACCTGTCTGGAGCATTTTATTACTGTTTAGATTTTTCTTGTTTAGCTAATATGCAAGCTTCTTTTCATCATCTGGAGCAGCTCATCTTATCATCTTCTGCACCAAATGTTTCTGTTTTCATATTTAAAGTTAAAAAGAGGACTACATTTTAGTTTTTATTATCAAATAAAGTTTGATTCTGTTTATCACCTATGAGATTGATTTAGCCAAAAGGAAAGGGTCAGATTCTTTAATCACCACACCGCTCTGCTATGTGACTTCCCACTGGACATTAATAGTACTGCAAATTTGCTTTGTCTACAGTCTAGAAATCATAGCTGAAAGCTAATATTTATCAAATGTAAGAGGAACTCCTGAATCAGTGTCCAATATCTCCATATGTCAAGCCCCTGAATCACAAATTTTGCCACCGGTTCTGTGGGCATGGCTTAATTAGTGGGCAGAACTTGGTAGTAAGGTGACTGAGTGGGCATGGCCAAGTCAATATCACTTCTTTGCCCGTTTTTAACCTACAAAACACAACACAACACAACACAACTGGCTCACCCACAATATAAAAGCAGTTGTGCTAGACCCAAAATGCCCCCTGCCACAAGCAGGAACTTCACACAGCCACAAAAAGCCCCAAAAAACCAACTTTCACACTTTACCCACACAAAATTCCACATACAGCTTTGTGAGATTTTGTGTGTTTGTGTAGTTAGAGTGAAACACTATAGAAACACACTAAATCTCAGAAAGCTGCACAAATATTATTTTATTTTATTTTATTTTTATTTTTATATAAAAGCAGCTAAATTTAAAACTTCCTAAACTTCAAATGGCTAGGTCTAAAAAAAGAACAACTAAACAAAACCCCAATTAACTATTTTTTTTAAAGCTCCCAAAGGGGGAAAAAACTTACCCAATAGAACAGGGGGTCTCCAACCATGGCAACTTTAAGACTTGTGGACTTCAACTCCCAGAATTCCTCAGCCAGCTTTGCTGGGAGTTGAAGTCCACAAGTCTTAAAGTTGCCAAGGTTGGAGACCCCTGCAATAGAAGGAAGTAGGCAGGCAGGCAGATAGAGCTGCTCACCGATGAGCTTGATTGTAGGCAGGGAGATTCAGTTGCTTGCTGCTGCAATGGATTGCAGATATTACAGCAAGCGAAGCAAGGCAGGCGTTGCGACCAGCAGCTAAGATAAGCAAGCTGGAGGCTGGTGGGGGTGGGGGAGGGATTTTTGCTAGCAGTTAGCAGGCAACTCAGCTGGGACCATCATAGCCATTTAAAAGAAAAAAACTTTTTTTTTCTTTTAAATGGGTCTGACGATCCAAGCTGAGTTACCTGATTAGCAGGCAACTCAGCTTGGATTGTCAGAGCTTGGCTCGTCAGAGCCACTTAAATGAAAAACAAAAGGCTCTGATGATCGCACGGCTCAGCTGGGCATGGGGGAGCGGGGGCAGGGATTTTTGCTACCGGTTCTCCGAACTGCCCGCTGCCATCACTACCTACTAGCCCGAGCTGGTCCGAACCGGGAGCATTTCACCCCTGAACTGGAAGCTTCTCAGTATATTATACGCAACCACTAGACCGATCCATTCTGACTATTAACTTTAAAATATGTAAAAATTTCTGAGAAAAGTGTAAGAAAGCTTTATGTTCTAACTAAGACTTTCACAAGTAATAAGGACTAGGATGTTCTTATCTCCTTGATTACTTTTCTATTCTAACTCTTGACTTGCTTCTAAAGTCTTTAATCCTTTTTTCTTCACTGTTATTGCCCTTTGGCCTATACCTTGCTTATTTTTCAATCCTTATTTGTTATTAGCTGTCAAATTTTTACTGATTCATCCTCCACTGGTTTTTGCGCACCATGAACTGCTGGTACATAAATAAATTAATCCTGTTTGTTTGCTTGCTTAAATCCAGTTATTTTATCTATCCTGATTGTTTTATACCTTGTGGGAAGGAGATTAGTACTTGTCTTTAGTGCTTGTCCTTGCAACTTTATTTTTTTCAGTCCTTATTTTCCTATCTCTTTCCTTAGATTTCCTGCAGATGTTTATCTCAGTCATTTCAACCCCTCTTCCCCAAATATATACCCAGGCAATTCTACTGCCACCTAACACTAACCCTTTTACCATCTAGTCCCCCTGTTTTCCACCACAGATGCCATAAATGCTGTAATCCTCATGAAGGCAGAAAAAACAGCCAGACAGATGTGTTGTTCATTGCTCCCCAGTCAGGCATAACTAAACATTTACATTTATTACCAATTAGAGGGGGTGCCAACTGCAGTTTTATGGACTATATGTATCTGGGTGCAGTTCTCTTTCTATTCTCATTGGTAAGTTCTAAATATTTGTTCACGGGGCCCCAATTCCCAACAGTTTCCAAATAAACTTCTCTTTAGTTTCTTAATTCCATTAGAACCTCATAGTGCTAACATCAAGGGGAAATTGTATTGCATGGAATTAAGAAAATATAATTTCATTTCTGTGCAATAGTAAGGACAAGCATGGTATAATACAGTACATCCATTATATTATTTCAGTTCTCTGACTGAAGAGAAGTTCAAGAGGCATACCCTTTATTAAACTTGTTCTGTTTTGAAGCTGATAAGTTTATCCTTATTGGCATTGTGTCACATTTGCATTTGTTTTCAGATATAAAGCAGAGGTACAATTGAACTTAAATTTTGTAGCAGACCATCAAACTCCACTACTCCTGCATTTTAAGGCAGATAGCCAGTCTTTACATAAGTTTTACTTTTGTCACAATGACTGCCAAAAGTTTGTGCTTTTCTCTGAATATTTTTTTTACAATCCAGAACATTCCCCAAATGGGGCTATTAATGGGAAATATTTATTTAGATCCCATGTGAAGAGGTCACTGCAATTTATCTAATAGAAAGAAGCCAGCAGGTTTATGTCAGCTTTAAGTAAATTTTCCAAGCCACTTGTCTTCTTCTGGTCTCCATTTTTCAGTTCACTCTTGATTCTTCAAAATCCCACTCTTACAACTATATAATACACAGCTAGACACACAGACCCATTCTGATATTTCCTATCTTTTCTAGAGGGAGGATTTTTTCAATTCCATTTTGATGCAATATTTTTCCTTCAGGGCTGTCCCTACTATTAACTGTCTTTTCTTAGTTTTTGTGACTTCCTGATCAGTTTCTCTATCAATCAAGAAACCTGGTAGTGAACAGGATGAAGTACATACATAATCATTACACCTAATTAATAGAATCAAAATCCAAATGGAGGCTATTCCATCATTGAAGCCAAATGCAAGCAAGTAGAGCTAACTTCTTTCTTTTAAAGGATTACCAAGAATTTGGGATAGAAGCTTCCAATTTACTTCAATCTTATACATTTATGTTTATTACATATCCAATATTTCTAATAAGGGGGTAGGACCAAGGATTGAGAGAACAGTCAGGTCATTATGACCTTCCAGAATGCCAGCAGGGTGGGAGCCAAATGAATCTATGGGAAGATTTTATTCTTTAGATCAGGCACCTCAACAGAGAAAGTATACTTTCTGGGTCCTAATAAATTGCACCATTTTGTTGACCAGGATTCTGATAACATGCTTGCTTTACAGCTTCTTATGTTGAAATGAGAGAAATAGAATTCAGGCCTTGGCAGACCTTCGGGCTGTAAAACCTCTGATAAGAAGTCACAGGCTTACAGATGAATATGTGATGATAACCACAACTACATCCATAAATATTTTTGTAACTTCTTTACCTTATCTTGTAGAAGCAATATCCCTGTTATGTAACTGAGAACCTATATATGCTTGTTTGAAATTGCAGTCAGGGTTCTTCCAGCCTTATGGGAGGACCCACCTTTGTCTAGTGCTGAATAGATGTGTTTTAGAGAGAGAGATTCTGGACTCTATCTCTTTGTTCGTTCCAAGCCACACCTGGTTCCCTGCTTAACAATTTAATCGAAGGGATCCAAAATACACCAAGTGTTAACAGTTGGACAGAAACCATAGAAAACTATTCTTTGTTTATTTATTACTATGATTTCTATGTCACTTCCAATTAGCCAACCCTAAACTGCTTGCAGGATCAATATGCAAGATACATCAGCTCATGAAACCATAATAAAATGGTAGATATCACCTATCTCAAACCTTTTTTTTCATACTCAGTTAACATTCATATATGATACACATATTTTCTTCAGTGTCCAAAGGCTTTATAATAAAAAGGAATCTTAAGTTCCTATATATCATATATCAAATTTCAAGCATATTTATTCAAGAAGGAAAAAATAATTCAAGTGGGAAAGCAAATGATTTATCCAAGATTTGTTGGATATGAGAGGATAGATGCAGGAAGAAGATGAGACTGAGTTGTAAATCTGGTTTTCCCAATTCACACATACCTTCTGCCATTCCGTCAACCTCCTGAGCATAACCACTATTTTTCAATCCCAGGCATTCTTCTGTACTATGGAAATACCTTGTAAATGTTGCAAAGATTATTGTGATAATATACTGTATATGGAAGCTGTCAGGAAAAGTGCTGAATAAAAATAATAAAGCCATTCTCCTGCCAAAATTAAGTGTTTTTAAGTATATTTGTCCTAGTTAAATGGAAGAAAATTATGGAAATATTTGCAGCAAACTTCACTGAAAAGGCTTAATCACTGCTCAATTTTTAGAGTGGTAGGGTCTCTACTCTTAATAGACTTCAGTTGCCCTTTTTGATTGGAAGCACATGTTTTCATACATACATTACATTGCAATAACCATCTTCCCATCTTGAAATAAGAAAACATCAAAGTTAAAGTAGCTAAAAAAAGAGTCTGACAGTAAGAAAGAACAGTAATGAAAACCATTAAAAAACAGAATTAATGTTTTCAGGAAAAGCTCTGATGATTTAATTGTAACACAACTCCCAGTAAAATCAAGAACATCTAAGTACCTTAACTTTCATCTGAATCATGTCTAAATACCTTTATGATAAAATAGACTGAAACTCAGAGCGTATAAATAATGTCTACAGGAATTTAAGATTGTCTTCAGAGTTTCCTCTCCAGACATTCCCTCCACTGTCTTTTCGGTATGGATTTCCAATTTGAAATCCTTTTTCCAGAAAAGAACCACTAACTTGCATGTTTATTCACTAATTTATTCACAGTATAAGATCAGTCAGATGTTTAATTTTTCCAGATATTTCAACATCAAAATTTCTAATATTTTGTAGCATCTTCATTCTACTGTAGTAAGCCATTTCATATGGTCAGTTTATTTTAGATTAACTAAGATTTAAGCTTTATGGTTTATGTTCTGTTGTGTTTTACTGCTTTTCTATTCTGATCTTTATATTGTATTTTTTCCCCTAGTATAAGCAACCAAGCCAACATTTTCTTATGAGCTAACCCCACCTATTTGTGAAAAATAGGTTAAATGGGAGCTGTAGCAGAATTTTAACCTGCATGTTAAAACTAATATTGGAAAGAAGTAAACTGTAATGTTAAATTCTGAGGTGTTGGAAGCTTGTAATATAGTAGGTTTATATTATGGTTTACATTTTTATGGTAAATTTGATCAAAAAAATTGAAAATGAAATCTAAAAATGAATAATAAAATAAATTCACAATATATTGATGCAAAAATTACTTTGGTATTGACTATAATATTAATAATATTAATCTTATTAATAATAGTCATAGTACATCGCTAGAAGAAATATTCTAGTTGTTTTTAACCGTGTTACATGTTATGAACATTTAAACTGGCATTCTAAAAACTGGCATTCTCCAGATGGGTTGGGACTTCAATTCCCATTCTTGGAGACTATAATTCTAACAAATCTGAAAGATGCTGATTGGAGAAAGCTGACTTGATAATTCATATATAGATTTGCCTTTGCCTTTAAAGTGATAATTGGGATTGGTGATGTCTGCGATTAACTTTTAATAACTTTTTATGGTGTCATCTGGAGATATTTCAAATTTTATAATTACTTTGGTTTGGAGAATTAAGTTGGCCAGCTTTAACATTCAGCTGTGTAACAAATGGTATGGCATTTGTTTTTCACAGACTACAATGTAAAGTCAACTCATATTCAGTGCATGTATCCAGCAGACAAGGCACATAAAGTCAGCTGTTTTCTAAGTGTTTCCACTAACTTTTAAATGTTAAACCTTTGTTGTTGCTGATTCTATCACTGAACTAATCAAGGCAAGGAAAGTTTACTATCACATGTCTATTTGCAATCCTGGAATTAAAAAATAAATGAAAGTAAGGATTGCATGGGTATTTGGAGATCACCTAGTTTAACTCAGGAGCAGGAATTCAATACTATATGGAGGCTGGATGACCATCCCCAACAAAGGAAAAGTCCCTCACTTCCCAAGCGACTTGGTTCCATTGTTGAGCAGATTTTACCAGCAGATCATTTTTTGATGTCCAGCCAAAATTGATTTCCTTGCAATTGACGCCACTCTTTCTTGTTCCTGTTTCCTGGAACAATTCTTCTCTATCTTCTACAGCTCTTCAAATACCAGAGGATCAGCATCATGCCATAGTCTTGTCTTGTCCAGGCTAAACATACACAGTGCCTCCAATCCATGATTGTATTAACAATCATTCTTAATACAATTTTCATTCTAGACCCCTATTACAAGTTCCAGTTTGATAGAGTCCATCCCTATGTTATGGTGTCCAGAATAGGACACAGTATTATAAGTGTGATGATCTGTACAACTAAGAATAGAGAAGAACAATGACTTCTCTTGATCTTGACACCGAAATTAGGTTTATGCTTGTTTTTAGTAACTGTGTTACATTGTTGGTTCATATACAAGCAGTCCTTGATTTACAACAGTTCATTTAGTGACCATTTGAAGTTACAAAACTCCTTTAAAAAAGTGATTTATGACCATTTTTCACACTTACGATTGTTGCAGTATCCCCATGGTCACATTATCAAAATTTGGATGCTTGGCAATTGGTTCATGCAGTGTCCAGTGTCCAAGTGATCACTTTTGCAACCTTCTGACAAGCAAAGTCAATGGGGAAGCCAGATTCACTTAACAACCGTGGTAGTAATTTAAGAACTGCAGTGATTCATTTAACAAATGTGGCAAAAAAATCATAAAATGGGGCAAAATTCACTTAATAGCTGTCTCACTTATCAACAGAAATTTTGGGCTCAATTGTGGTTGTAAGTTGTGGACTACCTGTACAGCTTGTTCTCTATCAAGAAAACCAGATCCTTTTTGCATGTATGGCTGCCCTTATCGGAGTCATGTTGAACAGTACAGGGACTAGAATGGAGGCTGTGGCACACTACTTAGCATTTCCTTCAAGCTTGCCATGGAGCTATAGAGGATCACTTGTTAAGGCATTATATATCAGCCAGCTCTGTTTTCATCTAATGCAGGGATGTCAAACTCAAGTCATCATGTTGTTGTCACATAAGATCTGACAACTTTTTCTCCCTTCACTAAAACAGGGCTGGGGGTGACCAGCAGGTGACACATCCAGCTCTTGGGCCTGAGTTTGACACCCCTGATTTAATGTGGGGATTTTTTTCAAACTGGGACTTGAAAGGAATACCTAAGGAACTAAGAGGGGAGGGAAGCCTTCAAATACACTCAGCCATCCACTTCACTTCAACATGCTCTTCCCCTCTCACTTGCTGTACGTCATCAATATCAAGCTGCTTTTCCTTTCCCACATGTGCCACCAACTCCCTGCCTTCCCCAAACTCTGAGAAAGATGTTTTATTCTGCATGAGTGATTGCTCCCACCCCCTTTATTTTCCATGTTGCAGGCAGTATTTTGTGTGTTCATGTGCATGTTACTTGCTTAATCTTCAAGATGGCATCTTGTGTACATCTGCTTAGGAGTCAACCACATGGAACTATGTGGAAATTAATTCAAAAAATTAAGATTGCATTCCCTGGCCATGGAAAATGCCTCAAATCTCTTTGAAATGGAACTTCCTATGGAGTAAACATACATGAGAATTATACTCGCAAAAGCAGGTAGATGGATGATGGGTGCTTTAATGGCTTCAGACAGGCATTAACACTATGCCATGAATACCATCCTTTGGTGTCTTCATGTTATCTTTATTTTGTGCTTTGATAAGGCCTAATAAATGTTTATACCATATGAATACTTTTCCAGATATGGTTCACTGGCTGTAAATCAATACAACTGCAGATTGGTATGGGAAAAGACAAAAACAGAAAAAGCAAAACAAATGGTAGTATTGCTGCTGCTTATGATTGTGAGAAATTAAAATTACATTTAATTGATTTCATATTGTAAACAATGTCTCTTCATGTAGAACATATGATTTCTGGATAGAACTTTTAAAAGAATATCCTAAAATTGCTGGTCAAGCACTGAAATATGATGTTTCTAATGACACACCTTTGTGAGAGAAATTTCTCTTTATATGCAACTACAACTACAACAAAACCATAGAAAGAGGCTATATGCAAAGAGGATATCTGCTTACAAGTAACATCTCTTGCTCCAGATTGAACTGTTATCCAAGGCAAAACAATCATATCCAAGCAATGAACATTAATTTGCTTGATTAAAGTGTTAACCTTCCAAGTAATTGTGATATTCAGAGGGTTTTTTTTTTTTTTGTAGATTGGAAATATTTTGCAATTACAATAAGGTGTTTTATTGCTAATTTTCTATCATTACTGCTTTCCTGGGTGTTGGGATTTTTTTTTTTTAAACTAACAGGTTTTGCAGCTTTTGAAAAACTCTTGTCATAATATATATTATATATATATATATATATATATATATATATATATATATATATATATATATATATATATATATATATATATATATATATATATATCTTCTAACTGTATTTTAATATTTGTATTTGATGTTTTTACTTGGCTGTTCACCGCCCTGCGTCCTCAGGGAGAAGGGCAATATACAAATTCAAAATAAAATAAAATAAAATAAATAAAATCCAATGAGAATCCAACTCTCATTTTACCATCTTATGTATTAGAGTCTCATGAAAAACTTTGTTGAATGCTTTGATGAAGTGAAAAATATACTATGTCCACCACATTCCCTTAGTCAAATAAACTAGTTGCTATCACAAATATAGATCAGGTTGATTTGACATGATGCATCTTGATATAGCCAGATTAGATCCTGCCCAACAGTGCATTACTTTCTAAATGTTCACAAACCAATTGCTTAATACTTCCTTTCAAAGATTTCCTGGTATTAGTGTCAGGCTGGCCTCTTTATAAATACACAACTCCTCCCTTCCCCTGCTCTAAAGATAAGAAGAACATTTCCCTTTCTTCAGTCATCTGACATTATGATCATCCTCCATGTTTTCTCACAGAAAGAAGTTTTATCAAAATGAAAAAAGCTTTTGTACCACAAGCACCACTTATGTGCATCTCACCTCACAATAAGCATACAAAAGGGAAGAGGTTTGTGTCACTTTGCTTCCCTTTCCATCCCCATCCTCCACTTAGACACTACTGAATTGAGATTTCCAACTCAGTTACTAAAGTTACTGCAAAACTCTTAGATGTAGTTAATCTTGTACCAGAGCCTTAAACTTATTCATGATAGTCACCTATTCCCTAACCATCTCATTGGGTTGCCAATCCTTCATTTTGTCAATTGTTTTGTGAACAATTGGACACAGTTCCTCTTTCGGAAGGAGAAGAATCAAACAAAATAAGAATTGAGAAGGTTTGCCCTCCTCCGATCACCTGTTGCTACCCTACCATCTTCTAAAAATGAGCTCTCTCCTTCCTTTTTCTTCCTTTTACTATTGACATTTTATTGTCTTTAGCTTCCTTGCAAAATTAGGTTCTTTTTGCAGTTCTATATTTCTAACTTTTTTTCCCTGAAGATATTAGCTACTTATGGTACACCTCTTAAATGCTTAATCCCATTTTAAATTTCATATAAATGCACACATACAGGGAAAGAAAGATGCACATATATGCGTTTATGGGTAGAGCTTTTAATTCTTAACACAGTTAATTGATCCCTGTGCAGCCATAATATTTTGAGCAGGTGAAGTGGGGGTGGAGATGGTGTGCAATTATACTCCCAGTAGATGATGTTAGAGAAGTTCCCAACCTTACTGTTCTCCCTTTCACTAGAAGATTTCTGTGTATCCATTCTCTACACTACTCCGAAATCTAAGATGCTCAGCATGAAACAAAATCATGCATTTCTAAGTAATTTATTTTAATAACACATTTGTGCCTACATTACAATGTGCATACCCAGTTCACCAAGCCAGCATTAAATTACTAAAAAAAACTATCCTTCTGCTGAATATTTCTGGCTAAACCAATCATTTTCACTCTTTGAAGGAATTTAACCATTACATATAATCTATAGACAAGGTCTTTTTGAAGATGTGATTCAGGCCACCTAATTTATTATATATTCAACATCCTACCAAGTCGTACCTTTGATGCCCTCACCCTCAGTTAATTGTGGGTTGCTAATTCACAGCAACATTACAATAATATTCTCTACAGTTTTAGACAATTTCCCCATAAAGCCACAATGACAATCGTCCCAGGTACCATAAGCTGTAACTATGGTAAAGAGGTCTAACAACATAGCTTCAAATCAACATCCCATTTAGGCACACCCATAATATATACAGATATGATTATTCTTTCAGCATCAGATTGAGAGGCTTTGGCTTATAGGTTTTTAAATAAAAGTTTTTAAACCATTAAACATACAGCTTTATGTATGTCCTAAGAGAATACATAGTAGTTTATGTCATCTGCATTTTTCCTGCCATGGGTTACTCCTTTTCTCATTTCAAAGAAGAACTAGGTAGATACACATCAATTAAGTTGCAATGGTCTCATTATAACTGCATTTTCTCAAAGTGTCCCTTTAGCCCTTCAGCAATCTTTCCATTTCAATTCACTTCATAGGGAGATGGTTGCCTTCTTATACCAGCATTCCAGGTTGCTACAGCAACAATACCTTTTTTTCTTTGGGGGAGATATTTTATTTTGACAAAGTTTTGAAACTGCAGGTTGTACTCAAAGAAACGTAGAATTAGCAAACAAGAGTCATGAATCCAACCTTCCCTTTTTCCTGATCGGCTCCTTCTGTGGAAAAGAGAGTGAGAATCTGTGGGAGGACAGTGAGGTTAGATGGGCCTAAGGATCTAGGAACTGCTATGGCTAATTTAGGGAATCTTTCCACTTTTTCATCACTACATGGATGTAATGGTGGATAAGCCCTAGAGCTCTTTCCTATAGCATCTACCCAGATCATTTATTACTGTCTTTAAGTTTAGAAATGCTTCCAAATTAGCCATAAAATAGGAAGAATTATAAGATACGTTCCTATTCTCTTAAACTCTGGTTCAATCCTGTAGTCTTTGTATCTTGATTTCTGCCTTGCCTTCTCATTTATCTTTGGTCTTGACTCTGGTTTGTGGCCCCTAGCTCACTTTACCTTAGACTTTCAGTTTCTCTTTCCACAAGCCTAACTGAATGAAAGCAGCTAGAGAAAAGAAATTGGATTCAAACCATGTAGGAAAAAGAAGGGCAAGAAACAAGGAGAAATAATTGACTTCCTAAAAGGTATATGACATCTTATCAAGTGGTGGTACATGATTACCTTGACTGCACTTAATCTGCAAGATCCAGTCTGACAATTACTTGAATGGGAGATTTCTAGGGAATTCTAGGGATGTAGTCAGATTAGGATAGATGGATGGATTGGACAGATACATCAGTTGATAAGTAGATTTTTTTAAAAAAACAAAGAATTGGCTGCAAATAAGCTTATCTCAAAGGACATGTTACATAGAGAGAACGTGATTACGGTTGTGATGGACTGCCTGCCTTCCTCAAACCTATTCATTTCCTGAGAGTGATTTTAAAACTAGTGAGAGCTGTCACAAGAAAAAATAGAGGGTGAACAGTCGCCTGTAACTTTAACAAATTAACAGTGCATGTATTATGGTCTTTTCCTCTTTATCTGCTGTTTTATTATATGCATCTTTTAGTTGACTTCTCATCTTGAAAGTGCCATACAGCCTATTGGCTCAATCTGAATAACAGCTACCCACTCTCAGTCCATTGGAAATTATTAATAAAGCCCTTACTCACATGGCAAAATAGAATGTATTCTTCATTCTGATAATCCAAGTAGCCTTTTGCTTCCCCAATGTGGACAATTTGAAATATTAGAACCAATGCAATTAAGCTTCTGCTGAATATTACTCAGCTTTGATGTACAGAAATTAGTCATTTTGGTGGGATAGATATAATTTCTCCAAATACAGTTATAAGATTTGCCTTAGATTTTCTGCCCTGCTCAGTTTCCTTGTTTTTCTCCTACTACTTCTTTCTCCTTTATTTGGTCACAAAAGGGTTATAAAATTGGCTACAAATCATGCAGTGAGGAAAATATCTTCATAAGACCATGTGATTATGACCACTGAATGCAATGGAGAACAATTACGTGAAACCAAAAGTGCAACATAAATGAGCAGACAATCTCTCAAGTGATGTTGAAAAACTGTAAATTTGAACAACTTTTGACACTGCTGGAAAGTAACTGCCAAATTGCATTTGCTGTCATGAATGAAATGAAACCAATAACAGAAAGCTAGATTTGCTGTGAGTGCAGGATCAGGAGCCACAATCTGCTTAGACTGAAGCTGATCCAAGGTATTCTGCAGCACAGAAAACCACAAAGAAGTTGATGGGGGATCAAGGGAGATCTGGATCAAAAAGATTTTGATAAACCAAATAAACCGCTCACTCATGGCTGTAGGGAATGGTAGGGGAACCTTTGAGTATTTAGCAAAGAGAACATTAAAAGGCTTTTCTCCAAACCCTATAATCATTAAGCAGAATGGGACTTGTAGAGAAATGTGAACAAAATCTAACTGGCACAATTTCCAGAGCAGTTACTGAGATCACCATCCAGCACTGTTGGTTGCCCCTCTGACTCAAGAGGAGCAGCTGTTTTCCCAAAGGAAACAGGCCAAATCATCAGCTGGTGTTCATCAAGACAGTTCAGCTGAAAGAAAAAACATGGCAAGTCTGCTCAGCAGACTGTTTGGCTGAGTACCAGCTAAGCAGTTAAGTTTCTCTGCTTGGCCAACGATTTATGGAATCTCATTCAGTTCTCTGGGCTCAGACATTTCAATGGGCTATAATTTTTGACTGCTCAGTTAGAAATAACAACCTGGAAAACTAACTTGGAAAACACTATACATCCATGCACAGAGGGGAAGAGAAAACCGATTGTCTCAAACAGCACTGTTAGACCTTAAGAAACAACAGAGACTAATGAGGCTGAAGAGGGTCATTCAAGTCTTGATAGTAGCAAAAGTTGTGATGTGCACTTCCCTTGTATATCTTCTGTTTCATAAAGATGGTCTAATTATCCTGGTAAAAAGACTTCCATAAGGGCTAAGGGATGCAAGGCTCCTCAAATCTAGGATGCAGACCGCTAGATGGTTTCCTAAAGTGCTTTCTAACAAAACACATTCCCTTTCAACCAAACCAATTTATATCTATATAAAGCCCTCATAAATACTGAACTACGCTCCCTCCCCCCTTGTATATAAAACATGAATCAAAAGCCTAAACGGATTAGTCGCCTCTGACTATTTCTATCTGTCTCATCAGATCTGGCAAGAGCCTGCTTCAGTCTTAAAGGGGGTCATTTCCCTTCCCCATTATAGCACCCGCCCATTGGAACTCTATTCCATCTGAGAATAGAATGACCTTGACCCTGCTGGTCTTCCATAAAGCTCTTAAGGCTTGCTTGTTCTCCAAGCATGGGGGCAGGGAGGTGGTAGAATTTCTTATTTGTATGAATCATTTGTTGATGGGTCTAGCCTTATTTGCGATGCTTTGCTTTTCTGTTTCCATGAGTTGTTATTATTTTTGTTGATTTTTTTTTAGCATGTATGTGTGTGTGTGAGAGAGATGGATGTGAAGCACATTTAAAAGTAGTGGGACTTTGATGCCCCAATTGTGCCAGCAGAGAGTTGCACTCTCCTCCCCACATAGGTAGCACCATTATTCCAATCCTCATATTTCTGAATCCATATTCATAGATACTTATTGGTGCATGCAAATCCATGATGATGACTACTGCAAAGATTAGGTATAAATCTCATACTAGCAATAAACAACTTTCTGTTATCAGGTTCACTGCATTTTTTTTTAACCTCCTGAAGCTACAACAAGCACGATAGCAACACAACTATATCCCTGGAAAGGTAGGATTGAAACGTTTGTGTGCTTTGTGAAGTTGAAAAGGTTGTTATAATAAATTACACCTAGACAAATGTAGGCTAAGACAAAAGGCTTAACATGCCTATTTTTATCCCTTATTTTATGTTTTTAAATCAGAAAAAATCCACAACCAGAAAAATCAGTGGTTCATGTAGAATTTCAGTTCCCTGACTCTGGGGACAGTCAGGGAGAGAAGGAGGAAAAAACCTGGAAGACCTGCAGTCCATGGGATGTTGGAAGATTCATTCCAGCACGAATGAATCCTTACACGAACACTTGAAAATGTATTCTTATATAGATTAAAAGTAAATCTCACTAATAGGTCTTGTTTTTTTATGTGGTTATTGCATTAAAGCTTAACATTTTAATAACCCATAGAGGCACATCCTAAATGTAAAATAATTTGAATCCCTCATTTGATCTCTAATTTGTGGGTGTGGCTATTTCTGGATCCTGAAACATGGACAGAGCACTGAGAAAAGAATAAGCTCCAATTTTGTACTGCAATATTTCCATGGAAACTTAACTCTTCCCCTCCTACTGCATCTTAAATTAAAATGAGTAAGTGCCTCTAATAATAAATGAGGGCCAAAAAGAATTCCTAGGCAGCAACTTGGTAGTCAAGAAACTTTCTCAGAAGACCCTTCCTTAGATACTGATCTGTTTAGTCAAAATTTAACCCTAGTACAGATGGTTGGGCCTGAATATTTTATATCTATACCTATGTCTATATGTTGCGCTCCCTCTCCCTCCCTCCCTCCTTCCCTCCCTCCCTCTCTCTCTCTGAAAGTCGGGGGGGAGCAAAGGAAGACAAGGATTAACATTAATAACATAACCGAACTGCTTGCCAGGGACATACATCTGTGCCATTCTTATTTGGGGAAATTGCCAATTGTTAATTCATAAGGCTGACTGCCCTGAGGCTAGGAAAACAGTTTCAAAAATTGACTTATCATTCAAACAACACAATAGGTTGAGATGATGGGTTAATGTAATCTTTCTCTTCACTCATTTCATTTGTGCTGTACTCATCATTTTGGTATTGGGTACAGTAAGCTAAATTCACACACAGCTGCATGCTAAGCATATCTGAGTACTCATTCCTAAGGTACACAGATAGATCAAATACCCATTGTGTTCAAGCATGCACATATCCCCACATACACAAGTCTGCATACTTGTTTTTATTAGTTATATTTACTGCTGAGTTATTGGTTATTGATTATTGTTATAATCTGAGTGAAAGATATCTATTGAAAATCTGAGATACTACTACCACTACTATTACTACTACTACTACTACTAATAATAATACCTGTATCCGAAAAGTCATGGGAGCACAAAGGGGAAAAAATTATCGAAAATGAGATGGTGAAGATCTTGTGGGACTTTTGACTACAGATGGATCGTCATTTGGAACACAACATACCAGATATCACAGTTGTCGAGGGCTGAAGCGTACAGTTTATTGATATCGCTGTACCAGGAGACACCAGAGACGAAGAAAAAGAACTGGAAAAAAAATCACAAAATATTGCAACCTGGCCATCGAAACTACACGGCTATGGATGAAACATGTAACAGTGATACCGATTGTCATCAGGGCACTTGGTACCATGTCCAAGAATTTTATAAGATACATCAAGAAATTGCAGCTTCCTGCAATATCACCAGCAGAACTGCAAAAAACTGTGCTACTCGGAACATCATATGTCTTAAGAAGGTACTTGGTTGATACCTAGGATGCTGGCAGCAATCTGTATCAACCATTAGCACCAGTCAATGGTATTTGTGATGCATTTTTGAATGTTCAGTTGACTGAGTTTCATGTTTAATGAATAAAGATAATAATAATAAATGTATCTATTTGTTGTGGAAAATACATATCTGCAGATGCACACAGACCTACTTTAAGGTGCTGTCTCTTCATGACAATGTAGTCAAGCTATATATTTAAGCCAGCCTGTCAGTTTCTGACAAGGATCTCTCCCTATGTTGAATGTCTATATTGTCAGTATAAGCAGCATGAGCCTGACAACTGCCAAATTCTCTTTCCCACCCAACTTTTACAACATGGCTTGCTCTTTTCAGACATTCCCTTCCAATCCTACCAATATCTGTATCCATTCAGTGAACTGTGTCATCCTTCCCGTCATATCATATTAAAAAAAACTACAATTGGGCAATAGATTTTGTAGAGCTTCAAAGGACTGAACCCAATTTCTGGAGTCCCTGTCATGGAATTGACTTCTGCTTTATTGGATATAAAATGATGACAGTATCTTTAATATCTATTTCTCTTATTTTGTCAGTGAAGTTTGAACATCTAAGTACTCCCATTTTCTTGCCTGACACCGTATTGCACAGCACATGGACAAAGGATGGCTCTTGATAAAAGAAGATGACCAAGATGCTTTAATGGCCTGTATCCTGCCCTGCTGTCCTGCTTGTACATCCTTACCTTTCTGGCAAGGAGATGACCTAGTCCTCAACAAAGGTGAGATTGCCATACCATGAGTTTAGGGTTGCTTGTCATTGGCAAAGAGAAGGCTGGGTTTTTGCATTAGGAAAAAGCATCAGCATCAGGACCAAATGATGTTTGGGGATGGTGAGCCATGTAAGTTGGAAAACATCCAAAGATGCAAAGGAACAGCATTATATTGGGAAAAGCAGCAATAAAGTGTCTGGCACCAGCTTGGAGAGGGCAGGTGAGGTGTTGAAGATCTCCAGGCAAATACCCAGGATCAATGACAGTAAGCAATGACAAGGTTTAGGAGCACCAACAAGCAGCAGCCTGCAGTACCCAAATAAGCACCAGGGCAAAAAATCCTTACATCCCCAAAATATAAAAGGCAGTAGATAACTTGAAACAGCAGTGATTCAGCTCAAAAGCAGTTCCATCAGTATTTTCAGCAGAAGCCAGTGAAATAACAAAGGAAATCAAGCAAGTAGGACTGTGTGTTTGTGTTGGTATGTGTTTGTGTGTGTGTATTCTTCTTGCATACTCATGCTCAAGTAATAGCCCAGGCTTACTTAATTGAAAATTTCCAATTGGTAGTTCCAATAATTCATTGGCAAGATGAAGAGAGGGGTAGAGAACAAACTTCTAGGAAAAAAGTTAAAGAAAGCCCATTTATAGATTAGGTTGGGAAATAAGTATTAGATAGAAATAAAGATAGAGGAGAAAAGTAATGTAAATTACTGTACAAGTAAAATAACCCAAGAGTATAGAAATAAGATGCATTGAATAATAGAAATGAGAATATACGCCACAGTATGGACTATAGTTGAAATTCCTAAAGTGTGGGCCAGGGCACCCTAGATATTGCAGTGAACAAACAGGGTTGCCACGGATTGCAAACTACTAATTCAAAGTAGTTCACAATTTGGGGCTAGCAGCTATGAAAAATTTACCAAGACACTACAGGTGTTGTGAACCCAGAAAGAATTGTGTGGTAAGAACCTTGCTGCTTAAAAATAGATTTCAATATATAGTTTATAGCTTACAAAATAAAGATATTATAGACAATAAAAATCACTTCCTTATTTGTTAAAGTCAGTTTTTAATTTGTACATCATTTACTTTCTTCCCAATGGGAAAGTGGCCTGTGGGTCACCTGTGTACATTCTGTCCCTGAACCTACAATGTCACAGTGGTCTGTACCAATGGAGCTGCAATGTCTGCATGGAAATAATGCTCTACCAGTATACAATTACAGGGATTATACATAAAATGGGTACATTTTGAGAGTTCCATATTTCTTAGGTAAAAGGGTGAGGAAGGGGAAGTTGACAGGATGTTCAAGTCAAGCTTTCAGAAATTTAAGATTGAGAAAAGGAAGACTAATGGAATCAAGTGGAATATACTCTCCTAACTTGTACAATAAAATGAGCGATACCCCATTTTGAGGAAAAGTTATTTAGATTTGTTTCCAACTTTACCTGAAATATATCTGTCATGTCAGGTATATTTATCTCCCAGCTCAGGTTATAATTTCTCATTTGATGGCAAAACCTGGAGCTCAAATGCCCGTCTAAAATATTGTCAGTAGCTTGTTGATCCTAGTAAAAATATTGCCTGAATATAATATCTATCCATTTTACAGAGCTGGCCAACCATCTAAATACCCTGTATAAATGTTGCAATTATCTAGGTAAAATTGGTTCCCTTGGGACTATCCTTTTCCATTTTCTTTATTTAAAAAAAACAACAACCCAGGACATACAGGTGAAACTCAAAAAATTAGAATATCATGCAAAAGTTCATTTATTTCAGTAATGCAACTTAAAAGGTGAAACTAATATATGAGATAGACTCATTACATGCAAAGCGAGATAGTTCAAGCCTTGATTTGTCATACTTTTGATGATTATGGCTTACAGCTCATGAAAACCCCAAATTCACAATCTCAGAAAATTAGAATATTGTGAAAAGGTTCAATATTCTAGGCTCAAAGTGTCCCACTCTAATCAGCTAATTAAGCCATAACACCTGCATAGAGTTCCAGAGCCTTTAAATGGTCTCTCAGTCTGGTTCAGTAGGAATCACAATCATGGGAAAGACTGCTGACCTGACAGTTGTGCAGAAAACCATCATTGACACCCTCCATAAGGAGGGAAAGCCTCAAAAGGTAATTGCAAAAGAAGTTGGATGTTCCCAAAGTGCTGTATCAAAGCACATAAATAGAAAGTTATGTGGAAGGGAAAAGTGTAGAAGAAAAAGGTACACAAGCAGCAGGGATGACCGCAGCCTGGAGAGGATTGTCAGGAAAAGGCCATTCAAAAGTTTTGGGGACTTTCACAAGGAGTGGACTGAGGCTGGAGTCAGTGCATCAAGAGCCACCAAACACGGACGGATCCTGGACATGGGCTTCAAATGTCATATTCCTCTTGTCAAGCTGCTCCTGAACAACAAACAACATCAGAAGCGTCTTATCTGGGCTAAAGAAAAAAAAGAACTGGTCTGTTGCTCAGTGGTCCAAAGTCCTCTTTTCTGATGAGAGCAACTTTTGCATCTCATTTGGAAACAAGGACCCAGAGTCTGGAGGAAGAATGGAGAGGCACACACTGCAAGATGCTTGAAGTCCAGTGTGAATTTTCCACAGTCTGTGTTGATTTGGGGAGCCATGTCATCTGCTGGTATTGGTCCACTGTGCTTCATTAAGTCCAGGGTCAACGCAGCCGTCTACCAGGAGATTTTGGAACATTTCATGCTTCCTTCCTCAGACAAGCTTTATGGGGACGCTGACTTCATTTTCCAGCAGGACTTGGCACCTGCCCACACTGCCAAAAGTACCAAAACCTGGTTCAATGACCATGGGTTTACTGTGCTTGATTGGCCAGCAAACTCGCCTGACCTGACCCATAGAGAATCTATGGGGCATTGCCAAGAGAAAGATGAGAGACATGAGACCGAACAATGCAGAAGAGCTGAAGGCCGCTATTAAAGCATCCTGGTCTTCCATAACACCTCAGGAGTGCCACAGGCTGATAGCATCCATGCCACGCTGCATTGAGGCACTAATTGATACAAAAGGGACCCAAACCAAGTACTGACTACATATGCATGCTTATACTTTTCAGAGGTCCTATATTGTTCTATGTACAGTCCTTGTTTTATTGATTTCATGTAATATTCTAATTTTCTGAGATTGTGAATTTGGGGTTTTCATGAGCTGTAAGCCATAATCATCACAATTATGACAAATCAAGGCTTGAATTTGCTTTGCATGAAATGAGTCTATCTCATATATTACTTTCACCTTTTAAGTTGCATTATTGAAATAAATGAACTTTTGCACGATATTCTAATTTTTCGAGTTTCACCTGTATGGCTCATTTAGTACCAAGATAGGTCAACTATTAACAAATAGAATGGCACTTTTTTTGCTACCAAAAGAAACTTTAACGGTTGCATACTAGTGGAAGAAAAGGAATGGATAAAAATGCTGCAATGCTCAATTGGACCCCTGTAATCTCTTGTCTGCAATGTTAGAGTGTGATCATTGGGATCATCCAATCTCTTAGCATCTTATTCTTTGGAGAAGTAATTAAATTTTAGCTTAATCATGAAGACAGAAATGGCCATTTGGGCAGAATGGCTATTTGTAAATGACTGGCTAGACTGTTCCTTTTCTACTTCCTCTTGTGTTTATTTATCTTCATTAGAGATATTACTGGCCAGTCGGGGAACCAATTCATTATGGTCTTTATTCAGCCAAGGGGAAAAGCAAATTAATGGCTCCCTTGTGTGCTTCATAGGAATGGTGAAAAATCTGAGCTTGGTGAGAATTTGAAAATGGAAAATAGATCTTTATGTAGCAATCGGCCAATTTCCATGAAGATCCAAATCCCTGCCAAACGCCAGAAGGCTAATAATCATACATCTTGACTCCAACCCAGCCCCTTTCTGTAAGAAAAGTGATTAAATGCAAAGCCTCAAATATGATCAACAACTTTCTTAATGTTATTTCTGCATATATTTATTTCCTATATTTATTTTTGGCCTTCTCCCAAGAAACAATAAGCAGCATACTTCATCGGCTTCCCCCTTCTGCCACTTAATTTCTTCATCACAACCATTCTGTAAAGTATGTTAGGCTATAAAATAGTAACCATCCCATAGATACCCATTGAGATTGATTAGCAAACAGAGGTCTAAACTTGTTTTGCTAGTGCTGGTCTATGATTCTAACACAAGGAGATGCTACAATTTCAAAGGGAATGCAAGCATCCCTCAAGAGTTCAATATTATCCTGATCTTGCCAATGGAACCCATTCAGCAAGTTATGTATGGCCTACATGACTTGCTTACAGCAGCCCCCAGGAAAGAGTTTGATAGATAAATTTGACCTGGCATTTGTGTTCTATTGCAACTATACTTTTTTTCCTTCTAACTTTCCAAATCTAGAGATATCACACACAATAAAAAGCTCAAGTACTTAGTGTTATGGTGAGTAGATACTCTCCATTTCCCCAAATCTTCCTCTCTCTATTCTCAAAGAGTTGCAGAAGTATCAGTTCAAGCTCAAGAACCAAACTGATTCTGTCTTGTCCTCCACTTCTCTTTCTTCCTAAAAGTGAAGAGGAAGGAAAAGGAGAGGAATGTATGGCTGATGACTCTGGTGAGAAAGCAACATTCAGGAACATTCATGAAAGCAACATGCGTGAACACTGAATGCTAGATGGCCTAAATGAAAGGTCTTATGGACATGTTATATTCCTGTAGTCTTTGTCTGTTGATGTCATTTTGTAAATTCCATTTTCTGTTATTCTAACAAGAAAAGCTTCTTCTCATTTTCTAGTTTTCTAGTTTTATTCCTGGCCATCTTCATCCTCTACCCTTTAATCTCACTCCCTGTTTTTCCATTGTTATTCCAATGCATCTTCAGTATTACTAGATCTTTCCCTGACCACTGAAGAGATTAAGTAAATTAATTCAAGACTGACCTTTACCTGATCACATGTACAATTCTTCTTGTTCATTCTTCTTAAGACTTTTGTTATGTGCCTATCTTTCAGTAATCACTGTGAATCATTGGTTTGACTGTTGAAAATCTCTTCAGAATGTTCCTTCTGTTATTGTTTCTATGATTTCACTCTTTCTATTGATTTAAAGTTTACCTGTGCAAGAGAAATGTATAAAATCCTATGAAAATCCTCTAATAGAGGAGGGTGTAGGAAACTAAAGAGAAAGATGCCTCTGCTATGTTTCTTCCAATTCTATAATTTAAAATAAAAGATTACTATTTTTTTCCTGCCACTAATTTCTTTCACACAATCTTTTTAGAAATGGAGTTGAGGGAAAGGGTCTGTTATCCTGGGGCCCGTCTCAATTAGCAAGTTATTATTTATTATTTATTATTTGGACTTATATGTCGCCCTCTCTCCGAAAGGACTCAGGGCGGCTCACAACAATAAAACACACAAAGTTCAATTTTTAAAAAAATACCCAATAAAACTATAAAAACCATTAAAATCCCCTCTAAAACCCCTTCAGTCCAAGCCGGCCAGGCGGAATAGCCATGTTTTAAGGCCACGGCGGAAAGAGCAAAGGTCAGGGGCCACCTGGAGCCCCAGGGGGAGCTGATTCCACAGGGTAGGTGTGCCCACAGAGAAGCCCCACTCCCTAGGGATCGCCAACCGACATTGTTGGGCCGACGGCACCCCAAGGAGGCCCTCCCTGTGGGAATGCACCGGGCAATGGGGAGCTGTTGCTGGCCACAGATGGTCTGCCAGATACCCCGGGCCTAAGCCATGTAGAGCTTTATAGGTAATTATCAGTACCTTGAATCTCACCCGGAGGGCAACCGGTAGCCAATGCAGGTCCCGCAGGAAGGGTGTAACATGAGAGTGTCGGGACACTCCCATCACTACCCACACGGCCGGATTCTGCATTGGCTGAAGCCTCCGAGTGGTCTTCAGGGGCAGCCCCATGTAGAGAGCATTACAGTAGTCGATCCGGGAGGTGACGAGCACATGAGTGACTGTGTGTAGGGCATCACGGTCCAGGTAGGGGCGCAACTGGCACACCAGACGAATCTGGGCAAATGCCCCCCTGGTCACGGTCGTAACATGATCTTCCAGAGTCAGCCGTGAATCCAGGAGGACGCCTAAGTTGCGTGCCATATCAACAGGGGGCAACACCTCACCCCCTATAACCAGCGATGGAATATTCCCTTGGAACTGAGATGCCAGTATCCACAGCCACTCTGACTTGGCAGGATTGAGCTGAAGCCTGTTCTTCCCCATCCAGAGCCGCACCACTTCCAGGCACCGGGACATCATGTCGAGGGCATCACTGGGCTTATTCGGGGTGGATATAAAAAGTTGGGTTTCATCAGCATACTGATGATACCCCATCCCAAACCACGGATGATCTCCCCCAGTGGCTTCATATAGATGTTGAACAGAAGGGGAGAGAGGACCGACCCCTGAGGGACCCCACAAGTGAGGGGCCTCGGGGCAGATCTCTGTCCCCCCGCCAACACCGCTTGCAAATGCCCGAAGAGGTAGGAGGAAAACCACAATAGAACACTCCCCCACTCCCAACCCCTCAAGGTGTCGCAGTAGGATACCATGGTCGATGGTATAAAAAGCCGCCAAGAGATCTAATAGGACCAGGACAGAGGAATATCCCTTGGACAGTTAATTTGTCCTTTTTTTTTTTTTTTGGCTGAATTTTATTGGCATGTCTTGCTTCCATGGAGTAACTTCTTCACACAGTGTTTTACTTTGCATTTCAAAGAAATAGTCTGTTTCTGGGCATCCAGAGAAGACACATCTTCGAAAACAAAGGCAGGTAAGGACTGCCACTTAGCAGTGATCGAGGAGAGGGACAAGAGACAATGAGCCTAAAATAAGTTCCAAAAGGTACCTATGGGATGGAAACAGTTGCTTTCTGTCCCATGGACAAGCCATTAACCCAAAACTCCGGCTTTTAAAAAGTTAAATCTCTAGCATTTTACAGGTGCCCTGTATGAAACAAAAGGGCACCTCATTTGCTGATTAAGGCATTAGCTAGTTCCTGTCTTGCAGAACATATGTACACACATACACATAATATACATATACATATTTTGTTGTTAGTTGCGAAGTCGTGTCCAACCCATTGCGACCCCATGGACAACTTTCCTTCAGGCCTTCCTTTCCTCTACCATCCCCCGGAGTCCATTTAAGCTCACGCCTACTGCTTCAGTGACTCCATCCAGCCACCTTATTCTCTGTCATCCCCTTCTTCTTTTGCCCTCAATCTTTCCCAGCATTAGGCTCTTCTCCAGTGAGTCCTTCTTCTCATTAGGTGGCCAAAGTATTTGAGTTTCATCTTCAGGCCCTCGCCTTCTAAGGAGCAGTCAGGGTTGATCTCCTCTAGGACTGACCGGTTTGATTGCCTTGCAGTCCAAGGGACTCGCAGGAGTCTTCTCCAGTGCCATAGTTCAAAGGCCTCAGTTCTTTGGCGCTCAGCCTTTCTTATGGTCCAACTTTCACAGGCATACATTGCAACTGGGAAAACCATAGCCTTGACTATGCACACTTTTGTTGGCAGGGTGATGTCTCTGCTTTTTAGTATGCTGTCTAGATTTGCCATACCTTTCCTCCCCAGGAGCAAGCGTCTTTTAACTTCTTGGCTGCAGTCCCCATCTGTGGTAATCTTGGAGCCCAGGAAAATAAAATCTGTCACTACATCCATTTCTTCCCCATCTATTTGCCAGGAATTGAGAGGGCCGGATGCCATGATCTTAGTTTAGTTTTAGTTTTCTTAATGTTGAGTTTCAACCCAACTTTTGCACATTCCTTCTTCACCCATATCAAGAGGCTCTTTAGTTCCTCTTCACTTTCTGCCATTAGAGTGGTATCATCTGCATATCTGAGGTTGTTGATATTTCTCCCACCAATCTTAATTCCAACTTTTGATTCATCTAGCCCCGCCTTTCTCATGATGTGCTAGGCAGGGCGACAGTATACAGCCTTGCCGGACTCCTTTCTCAATTTTGAACCAATCAGTGGTTCCGTGTCCAGTTCTCACTGTTGCTTCTTGACCCGCATATAGGTTTCTTACACATACATATACATAGCAATAAATGTACAGGTGCAGTATAACAATACCCCATGAAATCTCTCACTGTGCAATTTTTCTCTCAGTCTCCTGGAAAATATCCTGTGGATATAAATGTTACATTTCCTCTGCCCTTCTATCAGGTGGGTGTAAGGCATCTTACACAGCCAGCATTTGCACAGTGCTGGCTCAGCTGCTCCCACATCTGCTTCCACAGCTGCCTAGCAGTTCCCACTGGGAAATGTGTCAGGGCTGCCCTTTCTCACCAGCAAATCCTTCTGGTTGTTAAATGCTGTCTTTCTGCCCAGCATATTACCACCTTGCCCATTGCAGCATTTTGAAGAACAAATGTTATAGAAAAACATCAAAGACAAAAAGAAATATATTTATCCATTTTGTTTTTCCAAAGTTAGAAAACAAAGCAACTGCAACCTTTATCACCTTCAGAAAGAATGATTAAAAACCAACAATTTTGAAGTGTTTACAGCCTGTAATGATAATTTGTATGGTTATAAAAGAGAAGCTCAAATATTGGAAATTGCTCTCTCTTTGATGACCAGGAAGCTTTACAAATACTCTAGGGAGAAATAGGTTTTCTCTCAACTTTCTTAAAGCCAAGGCCCTTTGCAAACTCTACCACCTTTGGCCCATAAAAATAGAATGTATATCCTTTGTGAAGAAATTAAGCAGTACTTAAGAAAATCCCAATATTTTAGAAAATGGAACCTTAAAATAAATAATAATTTAACATCAGTTTTCACAGATTGGAAATCACTGCATGCACGAATTTGTCTATGTATTTATTTAAAACATTTCTATAGTTGCCAGTCTTAAATACATGTCTCTAGGTGGCAAATAATTCATACAAAAACAATATTTAAAAAACCTTATAACCAATTTATAATAATCTGATGTAAGAAGAGTAACTGAAATGCTACCTAAAAATTCCATAAAAGCCAATAAGCATGCAGTATATTGGCCTCCACTAACGTCCTGGCCCTCATGCCTGGGAGTAAAGCCAGTTTTAACAACTTTCCCAAATGTCAAGAAGGCATGGGCCATCTGAATCCCAGGATGGAGATTTTTCTATAGGGTAATCATTGTGACAAAGAAGACACAACTTCTCGTTTCTGCAAAATGACATTCTTTGACTGAGGGGACATGGACTATGTCCTCCCTTTTGGATTTGGTGAAATTGGCACAGTCCTCAGGGATGGACCATCCCAGAAGTAACTGGGCTTCTTGCCATGTAAGGCTTTAAATGCAATAATCAGCTCCTTGAATTATACCAGCAGTGTAGCTCAAGCAGTAGTAGTGTTTTAAAGCAGTGGTCCCCAACCTTTTTATCGCCGCGGACCAATCAGCCTTTGATAATTTTACCGTGGCCCGCTGAGCGCGCGCAGGGGTGGGGGGCGTTGTTCGCGACGACACATTGATTGTTTATATATCAGATTGTTTTGATTAAACAACTTTTATTTTATTGTATTTAAACATGCCTTACAAAATAAAATACAATTACATAAATATAAAGTGCTTTAACATTTTAAAGTTAAACTTTAACTAAGCGCTCTAGTTACTAGAATCTAGTGAATCAATGAGAACCCTGAGCTTGTTTTTCTGCAACGAGACGGTTCCATCTGGGGGTAATAGGAGACAATGACACCCGAAGTGTCTTGCTTATGTCCAGTTTATTTCGTTGTTTTATTTTGGTTGCTGTCACTGCAGAAGGGCAAGATCAATTCTTCACCGATAGTGAATGGCTTTTTAGCCTTAGCAATACGGTTAGCCACCAAATATGATGCTCTCAGAGCATTCTCCTTTATTGCTGTGGTGGCCCTCAGAAATATCTTCTGTCCTTCGTGTTCCCTTTTTTTTCTTTCAAAATACTGCAGGGGTTTGTCTTTTAATCCAGGGTGCTTGGCATTCAAGTGGCGAAGCAGTTTTGAGGGTTTCATTGCCTCATTAGAGAGCCACTCACCACAAACTATGCAGAGTGGGGTTGGCGCATGGGAATCACCTATCCCGATAAATCCATATTTCAAGTAGGACTCATTGTATTGTCTGTTAAAAGTTTTATGTTTCTT
Organism: Arizona elegans; assembly: GCA_022577455.1. Lineage (NCBI taxonomy): Eukaryota > Metazoa > Chordata > Lepidosauria > Squamata > Colubridae > Arizona > Arizona elegans. Next base: position 100,924,063 of record JAKOOJ010000002.1, on the reverse strand, counting down.
TGATGCTGAAGGCTCTTCTTCTGTCTCTTCACTGGGCCTTTTCTTTTTCCCAAGGAAACTTTCTGACGACATCTGTTTCGTACTCATCTTTGCTAATTTGTGGGTTAAATTTGAGCAAAAACAATATACACCTACACCAACTACTGTAAAAATGAGAAAGTACCAGTGAAAAGCGAGAAGAGCTAAAAAAACAAACAAACATCGGGGTCCTGTGCGGGAGGGGGTTTCAACCTCTTCTCCAAAGCACCTGAAGGTAGGAGGAGAAACTGGATGGAGCAAGGAGATAAGCAGCCTCGAACTAAGGAGAAACTTCCTGACACCCAGAACAATTAACCAGTGGAAAAGCTTAGCCTTCAGAAGTTGTGGGAGACCCATCACTGGAGGCTTTTAAACAGAGACTGGACAGCCATTTGTCTGAAATGATATTGGGTCTCCTGCTTGATCTGGGGTTGGAATAGAAGACCTCCAAGGATCCTTCAAACTATGAGCTCCTCTGTTACAAACCTCCAGGGATGCAGCACCCACAACCTCTGGAGAACCAACCTCCGGAGAACCAACCTCCACTTGAAAGAGGCTTTTTCAATCTTCCCACCAGCAGAAATTGCAGCCACCAGTTTCCCAGCCTGCAGCACCAGTGGGCTTCCATTTGGGGAGGGAAGGAACCTGCAGCAGCAGCAGCTGAGAGGCTTCAGCCCAGTTGCTTCTCCGCTTCCAGGCCGTGGAGGGAACCAAACAGCCCGACTTGCTCCCGGACTCTCCTCCCACCTGCAGCCCTCAACTCACCTGCCAGCTGCTGCTTCGACCATGGAAACAGCACAAAAGCCGCTCTGCACACCAACTTCCTCCCATGAATCATCCGGAAAAGGAAGTTCCTCTGCGCTTCTCCTCTCCTCCCATCCTTTCTATCAATACGGTACTCGATGGTTTTAACTCCTTTATTATGCACTTTTCAGGCACAGAGGTTGCCTACCGGCCGCTGCAGCAATCATGTCCCCTGGCTGCTGCAGCGATCATAGCCCCCGGCTGCTGCGCGGCCCGGTGCCAGGTACTCCACGGCCCGGCACCGGTCCGCGGACCGGGGGTTGGGGACCACTGTTTTAAAGCATCCAAAATTGTATGTATTGCCACCTTCTGCACAGTTGAAGCTTCTGAGTTATTGTCAAGGACATCTCTGTGTAGAGCACATTGCTATAATCTGATTAGAAAATGACCAGGGTCCACCAGTCCCTTGATTCAGGAACAGGAGCAACTGGCACCCAAGACAATTCCACATAAAGGCATCTTTAAGCAGGGATTATGAGTCCAGGAGGGCCCCTCAGATTGCTCACTAACTCTGTCTGGGGAAGTGCTACCATTTCAAGAATTAAAAATGAAAAGAAATCATTAGATTCATGGGGCCTAAAAGTGTCTAACTACCTGCTCTTATTAGTGGTGTGTGTGTGTGTACATATAAATGTATATATTATAAAAAGGCCCTAATCTTTAATATAAAATACCACATTATTATTTTAGCCATGAAATAGAATATTGGGTGTGTAATTCCCTGCACCAAACAATTGTGTTTTACATCATGAAGAACTTTATAGATATTTTGACAAGCAGGTATTCCTGACTTTGCTTCAAGTAGGGGGGAAATATTCAGCAGTAAAGGTCAACTTTGGGAAGAATGACTAGGTGGGCTAGAAATGCACGCCAACACTATTTGATAATTATTTCAATCATGCCTGCAAATATTAAATCTACCAACCAATCAAACCCCACTGAAATTCATTTGTCATGTTGCACTGTAATTAAGGATGGGCAGAACTGCTGGCTTCTGCTCCACTGAATTTTGGCAGAGAACAGAATTATTTCCATTGGGTCTACCAAATTTCCACAATAAACCACAGAAGCCTAAATAGCATATATAAATCATTTCACTCGAAGTCAGGTCTTTGGGGAAACAAATAAAATGCATCCCCTTCAATGGATGTAAATTCTTTGCATGGAAGGGAAGGATATCTAACACAGTTCCTGATAGGTTTTAAATTCTGTTCTCTCATCCTCAATCCAGTGTAGACCTATGTTTCTTATATAACTCTGGTTGAAGTAAGGACTTCCAGTTTGGAGTGTGGGCATGAATTAAAAGAACTGGGACTGTGCCAGTCATGTGAACTTGTTTAAGCTATGCAGGCACCTGGGCTCTATGCGTATATGGCTTTATGAGCCATAAACAGTGTCTTGAATTGCACCCCAGAAGCAACAAGTGCAGCTGTCCATATGGGCATAGTATGGATTACTAAATATGGACATAACTGCCCAGTATGCCTATAACTGTCTATGCTGCTGAATTCTGAACCAATTAAGAATGTGTCTTCAAGGAAAGTCTTATGTAAAATTCATTACAAATAGTCAAGCTGTGGGATGATTAAAGCATTAGTGACTGTCTGAAGGGGCTCCTGAAGGGATGGAAGTGAGCATGAATCAGATGAAGCTGTGCAGAGGCCTTCCTTATCATCATCAAGCAGGAGATGTAAGTATATAAAAAGAATCCAGATTGCATACCACTCTTGAATGAGGAAGTCCAATCTCGCTCAAGGTCAAAGATAGAATATCCCCAAATCCAGGTCTTGGTAGGATTGAATCAGAGATGGTATCTTCCAGGCCAAACAGCCTGCAGAGAGTGACAGCCTCACTTGTATAGCCATGAGTCACAAAATATAATCAAGTATGATCAGTGTGCTAATGATGTAGATATTGAATAGGAGGGGAAATAGAGTTTGCAGCCTAGGAATTATTCCCCCTCCACAATCAATAGAAATAATTTAATTTAATTTAATTTAATTTAATTTAATTTAATTTAATTTAATTTAATTTAATTTAATTTAATTTAATTTAATTTAATTTAATTTAATTTAATTTAATTTAATTTAATTTAATTTAATTTAATTTAATTTAATTTAATTTAATTTAATTTAATTTAATTTATATGCCCCCCTCTCCGAAGACTCAGGGTGGCTCACAATACATTTTAAAAAATCATTATAATAAACATTTAAAAATTAAAAACATTATAAACATTAACAACTCATTCACGCCATTCATGGCCGGATCTTGCCAGATCACAAGACAGAGATCAATGGCCCCAGGCCTGCCTGAAAAGCCAGGTCTTCACCGTTTTTTGGAAGGCCAATAGGGTGGGGATGGTCCGGACCTCAGGAGGTAACTGGTTCCAGAGAGCTGGGGTAGCCACAGAGAAGGCCCTCCCCTGCGGGCCCACCAGCCGGCATTGTTTAACTGACGGGACCCAGAGGAGACCCACTCTGTGGGATCTTACTGGTCGCTGGGAGCTATGCGGCAGAAGGCCCTAAGCCATGTAGGGCTTTAAAGGTAATAACCAACACCTTGAATTGTGACCGGAGACCAATAGGGAGCCAGTGCAGCTCGTGGAGAATTGGTGTAATGTGGGTGTACCTAGGTGCACCCACGACAAGTTCGTGCGGCTGCTTTCTGGACCAACTGTAGTCTCTGAACACTTTTCAAGGGTAACCCCATGTAGAGCGCATTGCAATAATCTAACCGTGAGGTGATAAAGGCATGAGTGACTGTGAGGAGAGCCTCCTGATCCAAGTAGGGTCATAATTGGTGCATCAGGCGAATCTGTGCAAAGGTCCCCCTATCCACAGCTGTCAGATGTTGCTCTAATCTTAGCTGTGAATCTAGGAGGACACCCAAATTGCAAGCCCATTCTGAGGGGGACAATTTCTCCCCACCCAGAACCAAGGATGGACAATCAACATAGTCTTTAGGAGGCAATATCCATAGCCACTCGATCTTGTCTGGGTTAAGTCTGAGCCTGTTGACTCCCATCCAGACCCTCACAGCCTCCAGGCACCGGCACATCACATCCACCGCATCACTGAATTGACGCGGGGTAGAGATATACAATTGGGTATCATCTGCATATTGCTGATACCTCACCCTGTGTCATCGGATGATCTCACCCAGTAGCTTCATGTAGATGTTAAATAGGAGGGGAGAGAGGACCGAGCCCTGGCACCCCACAAACGAGGGGCCTAGGGGTCAACCTCTGTCCTCCTACCAACACTGACTGCGACTGACCAGAGAGATAGGAGAACCACCATAACATGGTGCCTCCCACTCCCAGCTCCCTTAGTCATCCCAGAAAGATGCCATGGTCAATGGTATCGAAAGCTGCTGAGAGGTCAAGTAGCACCAAGATGGAGGAATGACCCCCATCTTGGGCTTGCCAGAGATCATCCATCAGCTTGACCAAAGCAGTTTCCGTGCTATAGCCAGGCCTGAGCCAGATTGAAAAGGGTCTAGATAATCCATTTCCTCCAATGACTGCAGGAGCTGAAGTGAAGGATTGAACATGAAGAAAAAAAGGAACCACTGTAAAGTGGTGTCTCCCCTTCCTAATCCTTGAGCGGACCTGGCAGGTATTACAGAGACCTGGTTGGGCCAGGAGGGGAGGGTTCCCCTCATTGAAATGTGCCCACCAGGTTTCCACACATTCCATCAGCCGAGGTCAGCCGAGGGGAGGGGCGGGGGGTAGCGGTTATTATTAAAGAAGGTCTTAGACCGAGGGAGGCCACTGTTCCTCAGACGACCGGCTGTGAGTCCCTCCTTGTGAAGTGGGGTCATGGGGTACAAATGGGTTTGCTGATCATGTACCTGGCTCCCTGCCATGTGGCAGCCCTGCCCGAGCTACTCAACATCATTGCAGCAGTGGCGGTTGACACCCCTAGACTTATGGTCATGGGGGATTTCAACCTGCCGTCCGTGGGTGAGGTGTCTGAGGTGGCCCGGGAGTTCATGGCTTCCATGACAGCTATGGACCTGACCCAGCTAATTCATGGCCCTACCCACACGCTGGACCTGGTTTTTGTCTCTGGACAGTGGCTGAGTGATCTTGAGATAGGGGATATAGTCACCGAGCCCTTGTCATGGTCGGATCACTCTCTCCTTCACTTGACCTTCGAACCGCTGCACCTCGGCGCAGGGAGGCGGAGCCAGTAAGATGGTTCCACCCCAGGCACCTGATGGAGCCTGATACGTTCCAGATGGAGCTTGGGCCATTCCCTGAGGCTCTGGCTCATGCCTCGACTGGAGACCTAGTGGCTTCCTGGGATAGGGCGGCCACTGGAGCTCTGGATTGGGTCATGACTTTGCGGCCTCTGACCCGGCACCGATCTCATCTGGCTCCTTGGTTTACTGAGGAGCTAAGGGAGATGAAGCGCCAGAAAAGACGCCTAGGGAGCAGTTGGAGGGCCAGCCTTTCTGAATCTGACCAGACACTGGTAAGATCTCATATTAAGAATTACCTAGTGGTGATAAAAGCAGAAAAGTGTAATTATTTTGCTGCTCTTATTGTGTCATCAGATAACCGCCCGGCTGCCCTGTTTAGGGTGACCCACTCCTTGCTCCACCAGGGAGTGCAGGAGGACCCCTTGGAGGGTAGAGCCAAGGACTTTGTACAGTATCTGCATGACAAAATCACCCAGATTCGGGAAGACCTGGACTCCGACTTGGTAGTTCCAGGGGGGATGACTGAGGCAAGTCTTGAGAATGTTATCTGGGATGAGTTTGATCCTGTGACTCCTGATGATGTGGACAGGATTCTGGGTAGACTGAACGCGACCACATGTTTGTTGGACCTGTGTCCCTCCTGGTTAGTGCTGGCTTCTCGGGAGGTGACATGGGGCTCCCCTTGAGGAGCACCCGGAGGCTCCAACTGTGCAGAGTGCGGCCGCATGGGTGGTTATGGGAGCGACATGGCGTTCCCATGTAACACCTCTCCTGCGCAAGCTGCACTGGCTCCCGGTGGTCTTCCGTGTGCGCTTCAAGGTTTTGGTTACCACCTTTAGAGTGCTCCATGGCTTAGGACCTGGTTATTTACGGGACCGCCTGCTGCCACCAGTAGCCTCCCATTGGCCAGTACACTCTCATAGAGAGGGGCTCCTCCGGGTGCCGTTGGCCAAATAATGTCAACTGGCGGCCCCCAGGGGGAGAGCCTTCTCTGTGGGGGCACCTACTATCTGGAATGAGCTCCCCCCAGAGATATGGAGGATCCCGGATCTGCACACCTTCCGCCGTGCTCTCAAGACCTTTTTATTCCATCAGGCTGGCCTGGCCTAACTTTCCCTTTTTCCCTTTTAAAATGTAAATTTTAAATTTGTTCTTAATTATTGGGGTGTTTTAAATCTGTCTTGGGTCAAATTGTTTAATTCGGTTTTTTTTTGTTTTTAAATTTTGTATTTATATGTTTTATCTTGTGGCTGTTCACCACCCTGAGTCCTTCGGGAGTAGGGCGGTATATAAATCAAATTAAACCTAAAACCTAAACCTTGAGCCAGTCCAGAGGTTTACTATAGTTGAGGGTACTGAAAGCCACTGAGAGCAAAAAGCAAAGGGTGTATGTATCACTCCAACTTGTCTCCACCACAAGTCATCTACATAAATGACCAAAGGCTGTCACTACTAACTCTGACTCATTGAAGAAGAGCCTAATGCTAGGAACGATTGAGGGCAAAAGAAGAAGGGGACGGCAGAGAATGAGGTGGCTGGATGGAGTCACTGAAGCAGTAGGCATGAGCTTAAATGGTCTCTGGGGGATGGTAGAGGACAGGAAAGCCTGGAGGAAAGTTGTCCATGGGGTTGTGATGGGTTGCAATTAACAACAACAACTAACTCTAGACCTAAAACTGACTGATTCAGTCAGTCTAATTCATTCCTTCAGGCTCCTTTGTAACTGCATCTTATCACTTTTTCAATAACCTTCCCTCCTCTTAGGGTGGGGGACATACCACTGCTCTTATAAAGCAGAACATATCTTCTTCCACTCAAAGAGGCAGACACCACAGCCTAGGCCCAACTGTAGTTCACCTCCTTGATCATTTTCATGACTAAGGAGAGCCTGGAACCTAAACTAGTAATACAGAAGATCCTGTCCACTTTTTCATGAGTCACTGGTTCAAATTCATCCCAGATGACAACCCAAGACTAAAGTCTACCCACCTTGTTTAGACTTGCCAAGTTAGAGTCCAAGTTGGAGCAGATCTGAGCAATGTTATCTGCCAGATAGCCAGAGTATTTCTCACGGTACAACTCAGGTAGCATAATGAAGACTCAAGACAGAGTGGAGAGAGGAGGTGGGGTGGGAAAATCATTCTCCCCTTAAAGCAGAGGCTATTTCTGAAGCTGGTTCAGAAATTGAGGGAAAACATTGAATTCTGAGTCTGTGCTAGAGATATTCCCCAGCCAGTCAGAACAGCTGTGGATCTGACAGAGACTCTTGTGGGACCATACTCTACTGTATCCCTACATGCTTAACGAAACTGTCAGTTTTCAAAGTATTTGGTCTTCTATTTTACACCATATTTCTAACATCAGTAGTCTTACCGCTAGCATCTGGCAGGGCTTGGAAAAATATATCACCAATCCTTTAGAGTATATCTGCTGCCACTGGTTAGATTCTGGTGTTGATCTTTCTCACAACTGAAACTAAAGCCAACTCTGGAAAAACAATAACTGGTTGGTATGTGACATTTGTCACATACATAGAAATTTGTCCAGCCTGGAACTCACTGTTCTTTCTCTGCTAAATGCCATTTCCCTTTAATTGTGTTTTTGTGTACACCAGTCATTATTAATTCACTTTGGCAGCATTTTTTACATTCAGAACAACCAGGTGAATCCTCTGTTCCCTACGGAGCCCATTATGTAATCTACAGTGAGTTAAATTTTTCAAGCAGAAGAGTCAGAAGGGGAGTGGGGAGAGATAAATCAGACAGAGAGCTCAAGAATAGAAATGGAACATCCTCTGTTGCACATTCTGTGACCTGCATATTTATAGCTGACCCATGATCACCACCCTGACCTTCTGTCTTTGGATCTTCTCCCCTCCCCCACAAGAAAACCCCGCCTTTCCTTTGATTCAAAGTTTTATGTCCCACTTTTCCAAAGTAACTAGAATACCAGCAATAAAAGAAACAATATGGTAGTAAACATTATCACCGAAGTCATTATTAACAGGAGGAAGAAAAGGAGGAGGAGGAGGAGGAGAAAAATTTTGGCAATAATTATTTGCAACAGCCTTTTTGGTGGTAGGCATATGCATCAGAAAGGGCAGAGTAGCATTTATACACATGTACTGAAGCAATAGAAACCCCAGAGTTTCTTTTAAGTAACAGGGAATGCCTGAAAAAGAAACCCCTTTCTGTGTTAAATTAAATTATTTTGTTTTTCAATGTAGGAAACATTTCAAAATGTGAATCATAATTTGGAATTTGAAATAGTAGGGTCTACTTATTTACCTAAAATTTCTATTCCCTTATTCCAGTTCATCCTACTGAATGTGTAAATTGGGAATGACAGAAAATGAACAAAACAATAATTATACTCAAAATATGAGGTGAAGTTGGATTAAAAATAACAATATTTTTTTTAATCGCTCACCAATCTTATGAAGAGCATAGGTAGAAAAACCAAATCATTCCAGGTGAATCTGCTTTTCTAGTATTCTGGAATTTCTGGTATTCTTCTGGCAAAATATAAGAGGAATGTAAATATGTAATAAACAATATGATATCATGCACTTTATAATTCAAAAATGCATGTATGTGTCTGCTCTAAAATAAGAGAATGGATTGTTAAAACAAATTAAAGAAAGGTGACATTTTGATAATTCAAAACAGTTTCTTCCGTTGATAGGTGTATCACTAACTGATTTTGAAGGCCACTTCAAATAGTAGTAATAATAGTAATAATGTGACACATACATATACACTATCACCATAAGCAAAGGAAAGACACTAATTAGTGGTACAAAGTCTTCTCCTATAGATGTGAAGAGTATGCTTTACAAGAAAAGTATATACTGATTCAGGATAACAACAGACCATCATAAATCTCACTATGCAGCTTTTCTCTGTGTTTCCTAGGGAAAAAATCAACCTAATTCTATCTGGCCGTATGTTCTAAAGTTAAAAGTGAATCAATTTTTTTCCCTTTAATCATCAGTCTGAGAAGGAACATAGCAATGACATCCCCACTCCTACTCCTATGGTAATTGGCTAAATGGAAACACATAGCTTTCATTCTGTTTTTCCCACTAATCTTGTCAGAATTAAGGAGAAAATTATTTGCAGAAGACTGTTAAGTGTTTGGCATTTCTATTGTGTTAAAAACTGTAAATGTTATCCTTAGGCTAAAATAACACAAGGTTGATTTCATGAGAGAAAAATTGTCACTTTCTCTAAATTATGATCATTTCCACACTAGTGATTTATTGCATCTTCTAGAGTCACCCAACCATTGTTGTGCCAAAATAACAGTAATGTGGACAGGCTCTATATCACTTCAATGATAGCTGGGCGATGCTATGAAGAGGTTGTAAGTCACCAGTGCAAAAATGACCTATGTCATCATTCAATCATCTATTGCCTATCCTCCACATGCTTTGAACCCAATTCAAAGGATTGATGCTGATATTTACAACCTTGAACAACTTGGGCCATAATAACTCAGTAAATGCCTGTATATAACTGGTGATTACAAGAGGATGATCTTCTCAATTGTGAAGTCCTGGTTGAGGAACACCTTTCCTAGGGAGATGCATCTAATGCCCATCATGAATTTTTTATTTTAATGCCAGACTAGATTATTCCACCTTTAAAAGGGATTTTATTAGTAGTATTGATTCTTAGTAGAAGTTGTATACTAAAATGCTAGGGTTTTCTTCCCATGTACAAGTATTTTCTTGCTTCAAAGAACCATCCTTCTCAATGGCTTCTAAGGAAAATGGATTGTCCTCCATTTCTTTGTACTTAACAGTGATCCCAGCAAGCTTCCAATGCTGCAAGTTTATTTCATTCAAAAGGAAGGACTCTTGCCTGAGCACCAACACATGAATGATTATTTGAATCACCATTGAGTACTATTTCCAGAAATAATTTGGACTAATTTAATGATCTACTAGGACTTTCAGACTCGCAAGATTGATATACGCCTTCCCAGATAGACCAGACATGAAACACAACCAAATGAGCTAATTCTACTTTATAGTAGGACTACATTAATAGAATATTGCAAGTTTGAATGTACAAACCTCCCACTGTCTTTTTTATATGTTGATAAGACAGGAAGAATCCTTTCTGAGTTTCTTTATCTGCCTGTTATGCAGTTGCGGGGTCCCCCTCCCATCTCCCAAGTTTATTCTCACATCCATTGCATGCTTGGTAAGCTCACAGTAAAGCAGCCCCATGTTCATATCAGATGCTATATATCAGGTTGACCATATTGTAATTTACATTGCCTTTGTAATTCTAATGGGTCATTTGAGAAGATACAAAACTTGTAACCTTGTAGGTTTGGGGGCTCATTCATTTAACAAGAAGCCTAGTGATAACTAGTTGCACATGTCAATAAAGTTAATCTGTTGCATTTATCTCCAATCACTTTGGTTCCTAATTTCACTGGGTCTTTTCCCCACAACAGTTATAACGCACAAAACCAAGAACAATTTATCCCCAAGGAAATGATGCATTTCTGAATCACATTGTGTACTTCCAATTGAAGACACCTTCTTGACACTTTGTAGAATTCATTTTCTTTTCTCCCTTTCTGACCTTCATCACAATCTTCCCCACTCACACTATCACCTGAGGATCTTGTGGACATCAGACAATGTGAACTTGTGTTTATTGTGTTTATTGGTGCCTGGAATACTTAAGGAGAGTGGAAGGATATGACCATGGAACCATAGACTTTCTAGATATTAATGAGGTTAATTCTGTCACTTTCTTCAATATGTTTGTACCAATGACAGCTCTTTGAGGTAGTCCAGACCAGAAAACCAAAATTATGATTGCTAATACTACTTCTATTATAAGATTACAGTAATACAATCTGGCGAGACTGAAGATGCCTTTCCCTTCCCTGCCTTTATATTCCAGGGTACTAGAGAGGATAAATTCTGAGACAATTACTCAATTTATATTCCTGCTATGGCCTTGGACTTCATTTATCAGATTGTTGTCTACTCTGCAGCTCTTAATCCTGGCTCCCAAGGTTATTCTCACATGCCATTACATCCAGACACTTTCCAGTATGTCAAAAAGTTATCCAATGACACCTGAAGACTTCCACCAAATTTTGAGGTTTTGAGCCATCTGTATGCCATATCTCAGTAGAAACTCAAGGACATTCTGAGCCCTTGTGGGCATGGAATGATATAGCCAGAAAGTGCATTCAAGAGGAAGTTATGTCAACCATAAAAGAGAAAGAGCTCTTTTGAGGAAACATTCCTTTTGGCTTCATTCTATCACATTATGCCAGTCGGCAATGCGCTCATCCTGTCAGCCATGTTTCTTGGCCTCAGCAGCAATTAAGACAAGATTCTGCAGAGAAGCAGTTGCTCATGCAGAGAACTGGGAAGCAAGAATCAGTTACAAGCTGCCAAGGCGGAGCCTAGTCTAGTCCATTAACTTGGTGGATGCGAATTGGGAAGCCTTCCTTGGCTTACAGCCCAGCTTGATTACTTTAAGCTGACAACAGGCCTTTCCATACAGAAGCTAATAGGTACTTATAGTAGAAATTGCAAGTAGTGAGAAAAATATTTGCCAAGTTTTGGATGGCTGATTACCTTTATATGGGTGGCAGGGGCAGAAATCAAGCAGCAATTACAAGTGAAACAAAGTTTTAGAAAAATAACACATCATAAAAATAAAATTTAAAATGCAAATGATAATTTCCATCTTCCTGAAATGAACAAATTAACTTGTTTGTTTAGATTCTGGTATGAGTATTCCAGCCAAGTGTCAGTTTTCAGATGTTCTGCATGCTTTCATGGAAGATAGAGTTGAAGATTTTCACTTCTTCCGTGATAGTAGAATTCTGCTTTGAATTTGAATATGAAGAACAGGATTGATTAGTGCTTGGGGAAGGAAGGATAGCTGGAGGTAGGACTTCTTGAAGTCTTTCAGAGGAAGGTGAATTTGAGTAGCATGAGACCTTCCCTTGGTTTAACAATATTACATCATAATCAAAAACATGGACAATGCATTTCTTGTGCTATTTTATCTCTGGATACAGAAAGAACATTACAATCCATGAGCAGTTTTTCAGAAGTAGCCACATTGCATTGCCTTGCATTTCAAGTGACAGGAGCTATTCCAACTGGAAGCAATACTATACAGCTCCCAGTTCCTGAGATTTGTAGCAGCAAGCAGTTGCAGTGAAACTTCGCTCCTAACCTATAGCTCTTCAGTACAGTATTTTCTTCCTGAAGCTTCTCCTATTCATGCAGAAAAATTACTTTTTTCTGGTCTGTCTAATTAATTAATCAAACTTCTTAGCCACCATCTATCTCATAGAGAATACCATCATGAATAACAAAGGTTTGTTATGCAGCAGAGACTGGATGGAAAGTTGTCTGAATTTTTGCATCCAAAGAATGGACACAAAATAAAGGTTCACAATATATGGGCATATGGTTGGAAAGAAAAACTAGCAATGCATTTTTTGTTGTTGTGAAAGGAAAATGTTTATTTAGTCACGAAACTGGTGGAGGAAGGGAGGAGAAGACATTCAATTATTGATCAGCTTGAAAGGTGAGAAGCAGCACAGATGGTCTGATAGTTCTCAGGAAATACATAGAATCTAAGATCATAGGAAAAAAAGACAAGAACTGGAGCTGGAGAGGGGAGCGGTCTGTGCTAGCCTACACTTGTGAAGGGTTTTTAAGTCAATATAAATCTGGAAATACTTAAAACAGTTTGGATAAATCTAGTACATATTTTAAGTAAGGTTGAAAAATATTGGAAATCAGAAAAGTAATCCCCTTTACATGCAATACATGTAGTCGGTAGCATAGTCCATAACAAAGAGGCTATTGATCAGTTGAAATATTCTGATAGTTTGCCAGTTATAATATCTATCATCACCATCTCCACCACCTCCATAGGTGCTTCTTTCAAAAACAAGGGAGAAACTGCTTTTACCTCCCCTCCCCCCCCTTTTGCTTTGTTTTCGTCCGTAATGAAAAGAATAATTAATGGCTTCCTATTTGGACAGCACACATGCCACAGAAGCTGCACCAAGATGATGGTAACTCAGGCATGCCTTAATCATTAGACATTCCTCAAGAGAACAAGAAAAGTTGGTATCCCAAAGGTACCAATTATGCTTCTTTAATATTGATAGCTCTCTCTATAAAAGGCTGAGCTTCTCATTTTCACTCCAGAGCAGGTCTCATTTCCATCCTCCTTTTTTCACAAAAGAGCTTTTCAGAATTCAGAATTGGTCCCCTTTGAACTTTTGTGGATTTGTCAGAAAGCAGAGGATAGAGAAGGAAAAGAAAACCATAAAAAATAAACACCCAAAGTAAAAACCACAAAGCTAGAGAGGCCACATATTTGGAACTAACATAGCTATTCTGTAGTTTTAAATTTAATGTTACCTTTGATTTATTGATTCATTGTTAACTCTTTACACCAGTGTTTCTCAATCTTGGCAACTTTAAGATGTGTGTCTGGCTGGGGAATCCTGGGATTTGAAGTCTGCACATCTTAAATTTGCTAAGGTTGAGAAATACTGTTTTACACTAAAACAAAGAGATGCTGTACGTGCTGATTATATTTTCATTAAAGGATTTAACATGAGGTTAATCATTAAATTACCCAACATAATTCCAGGGATTTCAGCTGCTGCTCACAGAAGGGTTGGGACTATGGTTCCAATCAGGCAGGACTCTGGGGAATTCTGAGAGCGGCCATTTCAGTACATCTGTAGGATGCTGGGTTGGGAAAGGCAATCATAAAACACCAGAACCTAATTCCCCCATAACTAATAGCCAATGATGTTTTGCTGTATATTGTAAGTAGAGGGTTTCTACTTACAATATACAGTATATACTTTATATACAATATAAAGTATATACTTTATATACAATATATACAATATATACTTTATATACAATATAAAGCAGATATTTAATGTTTTTCCTAAGAGCACACAACACTGAAACAAATGATAAAAATGAATGGGAATTTTTAAAAATCCTTATAAAAAACAGTTTAATGAAAATATGCAAAATTACATATGGAATGTCTGTATGGGATTCAAGAAAGAGGAAGTATTATAAAAAGAAAGAGGAAGTATTATAAAAAGTTCAGCAATCCCAACACTTGGTAGTATAAAACAGCTTGGTTTGCTGCTATTTTTGATGATTTTTCATGGATGAAACAAAAAAAATTTTGAGGTTGAATGCATTGCAGTTCTCTGAGAGGCTTATGTGGGAAAACCATTCATTGTTAATCAGTGATTTTTTTCTTGCATGCTTGCCATTGAGTCAAATAATAATAAAATGTTATGTATTCTTTTAACTATTTTAAATATATAATTTGATTCTTTATGCACCTTAGCTTGTATTTTAATCCCTGTGTAATTAAGACATATTTATAACCATAGGAAGGTTTATAAGTGAGATATCATGCAGGGTATTCCCCCCCTCCCCTTAAGAAATCTATTTTCAGAAAGAAATTTTGATTAAAAGTCAAGTTAAAATCTATCATTAAAAACAATTGTTCTTCACATTAATGAACAATTTAGACCTATTATTATGAGAACTGGGATTTCTTGGTGGGGAAAAGAATTTCCACTTTACAGGAGTCATATTGCTCAGTGCCTGTTTTCATTTCCCCCCAAGAAAGTTCCTTAGTCTGGTAGATAGATTCATTACCATAGTTACCTCAGAATCTTTTTAAAAGTTTCCAATGACTTCTTGCATTTAGCCTGAAGTAAGGAAGGATGTCAGTATATTTTGCTTCTGGTTGGATATAATATTTACTACTTCCAAGAGTTTTATTTTTGTAACGTTGGTGCATCAACAGAAGGAAGGAACAGAGGGATAAAGTACCATCACAATTAGGGACAGGGAGTCCTAAGATATCTGGTTGCTAACCCAGAATATTATTTGAGGGCCTATCAAGCAGTTCAGATAATGGCAACTGTTAAAGAAAGTTTTATAAACATGTGAGTTGCCCTCATATCCTTAGTTTAAAATCTGTTTCTTCTCACCCTCTCAAAAAGAAGGTTGCAACTCATGGGAATTTTATTTTCTTATACATGGTGCATTCGTAGTGATGTAGTGTCACAAATGCAAGCTCCACACCCTTTTCTCTCAGTTGATGACACACATAACAAAATCGGTAGGGCTTTGCATTGAAATGGCTTGTCCACCACCCTGCCCATTATATATCTTCCTACCCCCCACCCCCACCCCACGATATGACTGCTGCCCAGTGATTTATTCAAATACAGTACATTGTTAGACTGTGGAACTCTATTTGGTTAAAACGATGTCATGCATTTTCTTGGAGCCTCAAGAACTGTAAGACACATGCAAAAGTATTAGCCAACAGACTGATGCCAGTAATTCAAAAGGTGATTCATGATGACCAAGCGGGATTTATTGAGGGTAGGCACATGAAGGACAATGTAAGGCAAGTAATAGATTTATTGGAATATCTTGAGAAGAATAAACAGATCCCTGCAGTGCTGGTCTTTCTGGATGCAGAGAAGGCCTTTGATAGAGTGGATTGGAATTTTCTATTAAAGACATTAAAAAAGATGGACTTTGGGGACCAATATATACAGGCGGTCTCAGCAATTTATCAAGAGCAAAAGGCACAGATCATTATCAATGGAAGTTTGACAACAGAGTTTAAAATTGAAAAAGGTACAAGACAGGGATGTCCACTGTCCCCATTGTTGTTCATTTTAACACTAGAAGTCTTGTTAAATACAATAAGGGATTCTAACACATTGAAAGGTATAATGATAAGGCAAGAGGATTACAGAATAAAGGCATTTGCAGACGATCTGGTTGTTACCCTAACACAGCCAATGGAATCGATAATCCAGATGAAGGACATTATACAAGACTTTGGTAAAGTTTCAGGTTTCAGATTGAATCAGAGAAAAACTAAGATGGTAGTTAAAAATATGACACAAGATCGTAAACTGGAGTTAGAAAGGAGGGCAGGTTTTGAGATTGTACCAAAGGTAAAATATCTAGGAGTTCAGGTTGCAGAATCAAATATGAAATTGTTTCAAAATAACTATGAGGCGTTGTGGCGAGAGGTGCAAAAAGATATGGAGATTTGGAAAAAACTGCAGCTGTCTTTACTTGGAAGAATAGCAGCAGTTAAGATGAACATTTTGCCAAGATTTCTTTTTTTGTTTCAAATGATTCCGGTGCTCAAAAATGATAAACAACTAAAAGCATGGCAAACTGGTATCAACAAATTTGTCTGGAACGAGAAAAAACCAAGAGTAAAAATGAAAATTATGCAAGACATCCCAGAAAGGGGAGGTCTCAAACTTCCAAACCTACAATTATATTATGATGCAACAGCTTTGACTTTAGTAAGTGATTGGTTTGGAGGAAAAAAGACTGGAATATTGAATGCAGAAAGTTTTGATTTGGAATTTGGATGGCACGCTTACTTATTTTATGACAGCAAAGTGGATAAAGTATTTAAAAGCCATATACTTAGAGATTCTTTGCTGAGAGTTTGGAAGAAGCACCGAAACAACTGGAATTATAAAATACCGCTATGGCTGGATCTTGGTCATACCTTGTGGAATACAAATATAATGTCACTCGGGGGGTTTTTATATAAAGAGGTTCTTTTTACAGATGCGGGCAGATGGCAGCTGAAGACATTACAGACATTGTTGGCTGAAGGGATTAATTTAACTTGGTTACAATATAATCAACTGCAATTGAGATGGAAAGAGGACCAAAAAACTGGTATTATGATGTATGAGGAAGAATTAGTTAGACATATAAAAGAGAAAGGCCCAATGCATATTAAAAGACTTTATAATGTTTTGTTAGAAAGGGATTCAGAAACTGAACTAGTTAAAGACTGCATGGTTAAGTGGGCACAAAATTTTGAGGAACCAGTGATGTTGGAAACATGGGAAAAAATTTGGGTTCAGAATGTTAAATTTACACAGTCGCAGAATCTGCGGGAAAATTTCTATAAAATGTTTTATAGATGGCATTTAGATCCAAAAAAAATTGTCGTGTATGTACCCTAGTGCCCAGCCTAAATGTTGGAGATGTGACTGCTTAGACGCTACATATTATCATGTTTGGTGGACCTGTAAGAAAGTTAAGGCTTTTTGGGTAAAAATTTGGTGGGTCATGCAGAATGTTTTGAAGAGAAAAATTCAATTTTCTCCACAACTGTTTTTATTGGGTATAGTTAAGGGTTTTACATTGGGGGAAACAAAAATGATATTGTACATGATAACTGCAGCAAGATTGTTGATAGGTAAATACTGGAAAAATGAAGCGCTGCCTTCGATTGAGGAATGGACTTTGAAGATGGCCAGTTTTGCGGAGATGGCGAAGATTTCAGCATATTTAAAAGATTGTTCTCAAGAGACTTATGAATGGGAATGGAAGAAGTGGATAAATTATGTTCAGCATAAATATCAAACTAGGAAGTATCAAATAGCCTTTATTTAAAAATGTTATATAAGATAGAAACATTTTAGGGTTGAGGATAAAAATTTGTTAGAAAATGTTATATTAAGATAGAAATATTTTAAGGTTAAGGATGAAAATTTGTTAGAAAATGTTACATTATGATAGAAATATTTTTAAGGTAATCAGGATGAAAATTTATCTGAAAATGATATACCAAGATAGAAATAGGTTAATGTAATGAAGATGAAAATTTGTAAGGGGGAGGGAGGGGTTCAAGTTTTATATACAAAGGAGGGTTTTTTCCTTTTGTCTGACATGAGCATACTAGGAAGTCTGGCGGGAGGGAGGGTTAGGGTGGGCTGGGGAGGTTGGGAAGTTTGGGGGGGGTAGTGGGGGGGGGGAAAAAGGGGGTGAAAATGTAATTGTAAAACTTTTGCAATAAAAAAAAAAAAGAACTGTAAGACACAAACAATCTTTCAAGGAAAAGAAAAAAAAGAACCTCTTACGAAAAGATCCAAAAGGTTCATTGAGATCTGAGTATGTTCAAAATTGGGTAGAGAATGTTGGATGAACATGAGGACAGAAAAGAGGGACAAAAATCCAAGATTAAGGAAGAATGGAAAGGAGCTCCTAAAAGAAGAGATGGCAGACTGAAATAATCAAGCATGAGCACCCCACAGAGTTTTCTTCCTTTCACAATATTTATAGACACCCCCATCCACAAGGCTGACTCTGAACAGCACACAAGAGCAAACCAACCAAACAGAAAACCTCAGCATATTTTAACAATTGATCAATTCACCAATAAATAATAGATGGATGTCATCACTCATCCTAGGATACAAGCTCCAGTAAAACAGAATCACTTTAATGACCTTCCTGAACAAGGGAAGGGTCAAACCAAACAGACCAGGGGTGGGTTCTACTTACCTTTACTACCAGTTCACTGAGCATGTGCAGAAGTATTTTGATAATGTCGGAGACGGTGGGCAGAGCCTCCCACCGGTTTTACTACCTGTTCTATAGAACCGGTGCAAACCGGGGGCAACACACCACTGAAACAGACCTTCCACAGCAACCTCTCCCATATTGAGGCTAGCACCTGCCTTGCAGTGCAAGCCCCTTAACTTCATGTGTTGGTGGATCTTTAACTTTCTTCTTTTTTGCATACTATTTTTTCTTTTTTGTTGTTAGGATTGTATACTTTTGTTTCATTTTGTTTGTTTGTTTTACTGTTTTGTATTTTATTCTATTTATCATTTTATGATAAATGAATGAATGAATGAATGAATGAATAATAAAGAAGGAAGGAAGGAAGGAAGGAAGGAAGGAATAAATAAATAAATAAATAAATAAATAAATAAATAAATAAATAAATAAATAAATAGTCTCCTGTTTAAGACCTTTTGTGCGTTAGATGCTCTCCCCTCCTTAAAGGATTTTCCAGACAATCTGCTTTGACTGCAGCAAATGTTGCCAATTGTTACCTGTTTATTATTCAGTGACCAGAAATTTTCCCTTCAGGTTGTAATTTTGTTTCTAAAAGTTCATCTTTTTAACATGGAATATTCTATATTTTATACTTCGGGAAAGGGTTGGATTAATATATGCCAAAATGATTTCTGCTTATAAAATGGATGGTAGTACTACAGATGGGTGGGTGTGAGCAACTCATATTTTCTTAGAGCATTTCATATAAACAGCCTCATACAGTTGGAATAGGAGAGAGAGAATGAGGGAGAGAGAGAAAGAGAGAGGGAGGGAGGGAGGGAGGGAGAGAGATGTGTCAAAATCTTTTTTCTGAACCTTTATTTTCTTGCTTGTAGTGGTGATGGGGGGGGGGCAAGGGGGCGTCCAGAATTCATACTATGTCAATTGCAGGCAAGATCACTATAGTAACTTTTTAGTTAGCATTTCCACTTGGATTTAAACATCCCCCCACCTCTTTTCAAAAACACAAGGCAGCTCATTTTCTCCACAGCCTTTTAAGGTAGGACAGACTGAAATAAAATGACTTTGAATAAGCCCCAGGCTTGTCCTTGAAATTAGATCCTTTGACAACTGGGCTATGAGGTCACTAAGAAAAGATCGTTCTCCCATTTGAACCAGTTCCTTTACCATTTTGTAATGCTGAGCACTTAAAAATAAATCCAGTTATTTATTATGTTTTAACTAATAAAGCTTCACTGGATACATTTTTATAGTAGAGTTTTAGCCAATAAAATTAAATAATTAAATCTAGGTTCCAGCTGAAATCCGTATGACTAGTTCCAGTGAAATTCTTTAAGTTTACATTTTAACAGCAGCAAAATATCATTTATTTGTTCCCCAAAACTGTTAATCAATTTCAACTATGATGAAAGCAAGTGCTTTCCCAGTTCCTTAATTTCTTCATTATCTTCCTGGCACTCATTTAGTACTACATAGTTGCTTGTCTCAGACTCAAAACAACAGCCATCGGTTTGAGTCCAAATCCCACCTTTCTAATTAGTTTATGAATTTTTGTGGAAATGGAATTACAGGAATTTGAATCCAACATGCCTACAAACTGCTAGGTAGGGAAAGGCTGATTTGGTACAATTATTGGCTATGTCATTGCATTGGTGTGTTAAGGTGGCATGTTTAAGGTTTTTGTTTATTCCTGTACTTCTTTATATTAGGTTCACAGCTGCAGCAGCTGCTGCTAGTACTAAGCTATTTTAGTTACCTGTTTGGCAGAGATGGGATTCAAATCCCAGCGCTACCATTTTGCTATTGGTAGCACACGGACATGCTCTTTTCGCAAGCATGCGGTACTTCTGCGCATGCACAGAAGTTTCTGCGCATGCACAGAGCATTTTTAATGATGTCTGGATAGGTGGGCCGAGCCTCCCACTGCTGCCACTACCGATTTGCCCAAACTGGTAGAAACCCACCCCTGCTCTTCAGTGTTTCTGGCCATTGCTGCATCTGTTTGCACCTCATGTTGGGGATATCATATATCTCTCTCTCTCCCCCTCCCTATTATCTATCTATCTATCTATCCATCCATCTATCATCTATCTATCTATTATCTGTCTCTCTCTCTGTCTCCTATCTCTCTCCTATCTCTCATCTATCTATCTATCTATCTATCTATCTATCTATCTATCTATTATCTATCATCTTTCACCTTGCTGTGATACTACGCCTGCTTTACAGTTGATTAAACCGAGACTCTCCTCTTGTCCTGCCTTTCTGTTCCCGTGTTTTGCTACAAGGAAGAAGTTCTCTGTCATGTGTCTCGCTGGCAAGGCCAAATCAAAAAGGACAATGCAAGAAAGGCTTTTCAGCTGCATTCATTAGTCACAGCTCCTTTCTCTCCAAGATCTGCCATGATGGGCTCCCAAACTCCTTTTGAATGGAAGGAGCTTCCAGGGAATAAAAGATGACTAGGTAAGAGCCCTCAACAACTTTTACGAAGACAAAAGGGCAAGCACACAAGCAGAAAAAAAGTCACTCGTGACAGCCTGAACAGCAGGAAAACATTCAAGTCTGCCAATTAATAAGGGATGAGAGCTCATTTACCACCTGTACAGTACTTTTGAGAGGAGGTGGGGAGGAGGTAGAGATTGGGGGGGAAAGAATTGTGCCAGCCTTTCATCTTGGCTCAGAGCTTCACAGGCTGTGTCAAGCAATGCAGTTGGGGGAGGAGGCCAGGGAAAAATCTCACAGCTCTAGGAAGGCTGCTGCCTGCATCTCCGACATTTTGCAGATAACCAAATTGATATGCCTGTATAACCCACCAGTTTTATCAAAAGGAATGAAGCACATAAAAGTCTTATATATTCCAGTGTATTTGTCCCAAAGAATTTCTGGAGACCTGTCATATTTATGAAGGACCTTGGGAGAAATATATATGACATGCTGTATAATACAATATAGGTAATCCTTGTTTAGTGACTACAACTGGGACCAGCAACTGGGTCATTAAGCGACACAGTCACTAAGTAAAACCACAGCTGTGCTTGTGACTTTATTTATTTATTCATTGTGATCTTTGCTTTACAGAGTTATAAAGGTTGTAAATGTGAGGACTGGTTGTAGTTGCTTTTATTTATTTATTTTTTTATTGAAAAAGTTTTAAAACAAACACAATTTCCCCACAACCCTCCCACCCAACCCCCCCAACCCCTCCCCGACTTCCCAGAGCAGATCACAAGGTATTTCTATTGACTTTTAACAATAAACTAAATTGCTTAACCAATCATTAAACTAACACCCCCTAAAAAAAAATTCTTAACCCCCCCATATATAAAATCCTACTTCTTAGACATAAAACTTCTAATATCACTTATATAGCGCTTATACAGATAAAAGAAATCATTCATAAGCTATTTGATATTTTTTGGTCTGATACTTATTTTGTATATAATCAATCCATCTTCTCCAGTCCTGTATATACTTTTCTTGTGTTTGATCCTTCAAATATGCTGAAATTTTAGCCATTTCAGCTAAGTTAGTTACTTTCAATATCCAGTCATCAATAGTAGGCAAAAAGTCCTTCTTCCAATGTTGTGCTACCAACAATCTTGCTGCTGTTATCAAGTTCAAAATCAGTTTAGTCTCTGCAACTGTACAGTCCGTAGTTATACCCAATAAGAACAATTGTGGAGTAAATTTCAGTCTCTTTTTAAGAATATTCTGCATCACCCACCAAATCTTTATCCAAAATGCTTTGATTTTTCTACAAGTCCACCATATATGATAATAAGTTGCATCATCACAGTCACATCTCCAACATTTAGCTTGCACATTGGGATACATACATGATAATTTTTTGGGATCTAAGTGCCATCTATAAAACATTTTATAAAAGTTTTCTCTTAAATTTTGTGCTTGTGTAAATTTCACATTTCTAATCCAAACCTTTTCCCAAGTCTCCATCATTACTGGCTCTTGAAAGTTTTGTGCCCATTTAATCATACAGTCTTTAACCAGTTCCGTCTCAGAGCCTATTTCCAATAAAGCATTATACAACCTTTTAATATGCATTTGTTTTTGATCTCTAATTTGTTTTACCAAATTCTCCTCATTTTGCACAAAGCCAGTTTTTTGATCTTCCTTCCATCTAGCTTGAAGTTGACCGTACTGAAACCATGTATAAATTATACCTTCTTCTCTCAATGTATCTAAAGATTTCAAATACATTACCCCGCTTTCCATAATAAGAAGCTCTTTATAAGTAATCACCTCCTGTTTTTGTTCTATACTTGTATTTTCTATTGCATGTCTAGGATTTGCCCATACAGGTATCTTATAATTTAACTTATATTGATATTTTTTCCAAACCCTCAACAAAGCATTTCTAAGTATATGAGCCTTAAATACTTTATCCACTTTTTTGTCATATAACAAATAGGCATGCCATCCATATAACAAATCATAACCTTCTAGATTCAAAATTCTCCCCTCAGTTAAATTAAACCAATCACTAATTTGTGATAAGACCGCTGCTTCATAATATAGTCTTAAATTAGGCATTTTGAGACCCCCTCTTTCACGTGTATCTTGTATAATTTTCATTTTAATTCTGGGTTTTTTCCCAGCCCAAATGAAAGTATTAACACCTTTCTGCCATTCTCTCAGATGTTCATCTTTCTTAAGCACAGGTATCATTTGGAACAAAAATAAAAATCTAGGTAACACATTCATTTTAATTGCTGCAATTCTTCCCAATAAAGACAACTGTAATTTTTTCCAATTTTCCATATCCTTCTGTACCTTCTGCCAGAGAACCTCATGGTTATTTTTGTATAATTTTGTATTTGAAGCTGCTATGTATACTCCTAGATATTTAACCTTTTTAACTATTTCAAAATCTGTTAGTCTTGCTAGTTTATCTCTTTCAGGTATAGTCATACTTTTAACTAGTCTTATGTGAGTTAACTTTAAATCCTGATACTTTCCCGTATTGATCAATTATATCCAATATATATGGAGCCGACTCTATAGGATGGGATAAGGTAACAACCAAGTCATCTGCAAATGCTCTTAATCTATAATCTTGTTGTCTAATTACAATACCCTTCAATTTTTCTGAGTCACGTATCTTATTCAATAGTACTTCCAAAGTCAAAATAAACAGTAATGGGGACAGAGGACACCCCTGCCTTGTTCCTTTCTCAATTCTAAAAACCTCTGTTAAACCTCCATTGACTATAATTTGTGCTGTTTGCTGCTGGTATATCGCTCTAATTGATTGTATAAAATATTCCCCAAAGTGCATTTTCTCTATTATTTTAAACAAAAATTGCCAGTTCAAGCGATCAAATGCCTTCTCTGCATCCAAAAATATAAACGCTGCAGGGACTTGATAATTTTTTTCCAAATATTCCAGTAAGTTTACAATTTGTCTAACATTATATCTCATTTGTCTCCCTTTTATAGGTTGTAGTTGCTTTTACATCACTGTCGTAACTGCAAATGGTCACTGAGCAAGGCAATCACTAAATGAGAACTACTTGTATGCTTAAAAGTATATTAAGAATTTTAAAAACCATATAAGCAGCGATGGACTGAGTTCTTCAAATTTGTATCAGAAGTAATCTGAGTTATTTATTTTTATTTATTTTTATCTTGCCTTTTTTTTTTTATTTGATTTATATGCCGCCCTTCTCCGGAGACTCAGGGCGACTTACAATGTGCTAAGCAATAGCCTTCATTCTTTTGTATATTTATACAAAGTCAGCTTATTGCCCCCACAACTGGGTCCTCAATTTACCTACCTTAGAAAGGATGGAAGGCTGAGTCAACCTTGAGCCTTGGCGAGATTCGAACCTGCAGTAATTGCAGGCATCTGGTCTTAATAACCAGCTTAATAACAGGGTGCCTTAGACCACTGTACTACCAAGGCTCTTTGGTCTTTATTTTATAAATAACTCAAGATGGTGAACATGACTAGTACACCTTTCTTTTCCTATTTTTCCACAATAAGAATCTGTGAGGTGAGTTGGCTAAGAGAGAGTGACTGGCCCAAAGTCATTCAGCCGGTTATTATAGTCATTTCTTAGATATTAAGAAGGTTGGGTCTGGGGAAAATTCAGTTTTTATATTACTATAGAGAAGTCACATATTTGGTTCCTAAAGATAGGAATGAAGAGAAGGGACATTAGGACCTGTTGGTAGATCTTTGAGTTTTCAATGATCAACCTAAGGGTTGTAGGGGAACTACACTATTCTGCCTGAGATTGCTAGAAAAATGGTACAATCGAAAACTAGTGAAGGTCTTTTAAAGGGAAAAAAAACACAGAGAAAGATAGGAGGCTCAGGATAATAAAACAGGAAAAACATTTCTAGGTTTCAAAGCAGCAGCCTTTGATTTACAATGTAAGAATTATAACCATTATGGAAAGAGTAAGCATAAAAGACTTCAGAAAGGCATAGGGCAATAAGAAAGGATTTTTAAAAGCTGCTTTTAACTTTAAAAAGAGTAAATACTATAAACAAAAACAATCTTCAAATATTGATCTTATTCATATGTGAATGTATCTTCAGGTGCACACCTTCTGCCAAACAGACACACACACACACACACACACACACAATTAATGCTAAATTATTAGTAAAGAATTGCCCATTCCTAGATATGCTTGGATTAACAAAGACTAAGAAAACTGAGTATTGAGGAAGTAATAATTATTGAGTAGATGTGTGTACTTTTTCTTTCCTCCAACAGATCAATTTTATTACATTCTTTAAATTGGTTACACTATTGGTTTTTAAGCCATCTAGAATCATGTGCAAGTAAATTGGTTTTTAAGCCATCCAGAGTCATGTGTAAACTGAAAGTATAACATATATGTATGTGTGTGAAATTTATACTTTTCAGTCCCCTCCTGGCTGGTCCCACTCGAAGCTATAACATATAGGCCTCTATATAACAAAGAAAATCACCTCTCTTACCGGGAACTTTTGGACCCCCATGGCAGTCTGAAAACAAGAAATGAGTTGGAGTTGCAGGGAAGACAACTGGATTGGTGGGCTTATGCCCAAATTTGCTCGAAATTTAAAAAAGATAGGGAACAAGTTGGTATTAATTTGAATCAGCATGATCTGGACAATATTATTCTAGGAAAAGAGGATAAAATGTTATCAAGGATATATAAACTTCTAATAGACTATTGGATAGGGGATGAAATAGTTAAAGATTCTATGATTGCCTGGGGGAGAAATATTGGTTATCCAATTGATTTGACCAAATGGGAAGAAATCTGGCTCAAACATATGAAACTCCTGTGGGCAACATCATATAAAGAAAATGTGTACAAGATGCTGTATAGATGGCACCTTCCACCTGCTCGTCTTTCTAAAATGTATTCAAATCTCTCACCAAACTGTTGGAAGTGCGGGGAGATCGGCACCTATTTCCACATGTGGTGGACCTGTTCCAGGACGAGGGAATTCTGGAAAACCATACAGGTATGGATTATGGAAATCACAGGTTATAACCTAATTCTGAAACCAGAGTACTATCTACTGAACATTAGGCCAGATAATATAGGCACAAATATATGGTGTCTGTGTGTATTTATCACCACGTCAGCAAGAATATGTTTCGCCCAACATTGGAAGGGGAAAGACCTGCCGGCTGAAGATTTGATTCTGGAGAAAATTTTGGATTATGCGGAAGCCGACAGACTGACTAAAGCATTGCGAGATCAAAAGGACTCCGTATATTTCCAATGTTGGGACAAATGGTATGTTTGGTTGAACAACAGACACCCAAAAAGTCAAGTATAACCAGGACTATGTTTAATTTTTGTTAAATTTGACTGAAGCCTACATACCGTAGAAAGTGTAAATATTATGTAAAGTTTCTGTCGCGATCGTTTGTTTGACTATTCCTTTTTTGTTTGATGTACTGTTTTAAATAAATAAATTTATATATATATATATATATATATATATATATATATATATATATATATATATATATATATATATATATGTATATATATATATATATATATATATATGCATATTCTTTCTAGCCAGGTTTTACCTACGTAAGCTAGGTTGTTCTGCAGCTCTGACTGTGTGAAATCTCATTCACCAGCTTCAGAGCTTTTTTTCTGTTGACAAACTGCAACTCTGCGTTGCTCTCTGGGAGACTCAGATAGCTATTTCTGCCTTATAAGGCTTCGTCAGTGAGCCACACCCACTTCTCAGATATTCCCCCTGTAAAGGTACAATGTGTCTTTTTCTGTTTTTCGTAGGCTTTTATGTGCATATTCTTTCTAGCCAGGTTTTACCTACGTAAGCTAGGTTGTTCTGCAGCTCTGACTGTGTGAAATCTCATTCACCAGCTTCAGAGCTTTTTTTCTGTTGACAAACTGCAACTCTGCGTTGCTCTCTGGGAGACTCAGATAGCTATTTCTGCCTTATAAGGCTTCGTCAGTGAGCCACACCCACTTCTCAGATATTCCCCCTGTAAAGGTACAATGTGTCTTTTTCTGTTTTTCGTAGGCTTTTATGTGCATATTCTTTCTAGCCAGGTTTTACCTACGTAAGCTAGGTTGTTCTGCAGCTCTGACTGTGTGAAATCTCATTCACCAGCTTCAGAGCTTTTTTTCTGTTGACAAACTGCAACTCTGCGTTGCTCTCTGGGAGACTCAGATAGCTATTTCTGCCTTATAAGGCTTCGTCAGTGAGCCACACCCACTTCTCAGATATTCCCCCTGTAAAGGTACAATGTGTCTTTTTCTGTTTTTCGTAGGCTTTTATGTGCATATTCTTTCTAGCCAGGTTTTACCTACGTAAGCTAGGTTGTTCTGCAGCTCTGACTGTGTGAAATCTCATTCACCAGCTTCAGAGCTTTTTTTCTGTTGACAAACTGCAACTCTGCGTTGCTCTCTGGGAGACTCAGATAGCTATTTCTGCCTTATAAGGCTTCGTCAGTGAGCCACACCCACTTCTCAGATATTCCCCCTGTAAAGGTACAATGTGTCTTTTTCTGTTTTTCGTAGGCTTTTATGTGCATATTCTTTCTAGCCAGGTTTTACCTACGTAAGCTAGGTTGTTCTGCAGCTCTGACTGTGTGAAATCTCATTCACCAGCTTCAGAGCTTTTTTTCTGTTGACAAACTGCAACTCTGCGTTGCTCTCTGGGAGACTCAGATAGCTATTTCTGCCTTATAAGGCTTCGTCAGTGAGCCACACCCACTTCTCAGATATTCCCCCTGTAAAGGTACAATGTGTCTTTTTCTGTTTTTCGTAGGCTTTTATGTGCATATTCTTTCTAGCCAGGTTTTACCTGCGTAGGTAAATATGCACATAAAATATATGCACATAAAAGCCTACGAAAAACAGAAAAAGACACATTGTACCTTTACAGGGGGAATATCTGAGAAGTGGGTGTGGCTCACTGACGAAGCCTTATAAGGCAGAAATAGCTATCTGAGTCTCCCAGAGAGCAACGCAGAGTTGCAGTTTGTCAACAGAAAAAAAGCTCTGAAGCTGGTGAATGAGATTTCACACAGTCAGAGCTGCAGAACAACCTAGCTTACGTAGGTAAAACCTGGCTAGAAAGAATATGCACATAAAAGCCTACGAAAAACAGAAAAAGACACATTGTACCTTTACAGGGGGAATATCTGAGAAGTGGGTGTGGCTCACTGACGAAGCCTTATAAGGCAGAAATAGCTATCTGAGTCTCCCAGAGAGCAACGCAGAGTTGCAGTTTGTCAACAGAAAAAAAGCTCTGAAGCTGGTGAATGAGATTTCACACAGTCAGAGCTGCAGAACAACCTAGCTTACGTAGGTAAAACCTGGCTAGAAAGAATATGCACATAAAAGCCTACGAAAAACAGAAAAAGACACATTGTACCTTTACAGGGGGAATATCTGAGAAGTGGGTGTGGCTCACTGACGAAGCCTTATAAGGCAGAAATAGCTATCTGAGTCTCCCAGAGAGCAACGCAGAGTTGCAGTTTGTCAACAGAAAAAAAGCTCTGAAGCTAGTGAATGAGATTTCACACAGTCAGAGCTGCAGAACAACCTAGCTTACGTAGGTAAAACCTGGCTAGAAAGAATATGCACATAAAAGCCTACGAAAAACAGAAAAAGACACATTGTACCTTTACAGGGGGAATATCTGAGAAGTGGGTGTGGCTCACTGACGAAGCCTTATAAGGCAGAAATAGCTATCTGAGTCTCCCAGAGAGCAACGCAGAGTTGCAGTTTGTCAACAGAAAAAAAGCTCTGAAGCTGGTGAATGAGATTTCACACAGTCAGAGCTGCAGAACAACCTAGCTTACGTAGGTAAAACCTGGCTAGAAAGAATATGCACATAAAAGCCTACGAAAAACAGAAAAAGACACATTGTACCTTTACAGGGGGAATATCTGAGAAGTGGGTGTGGCTCACTGACGAAGCCTTATAAGGCAGAAATAGCTATCTGAGTCTCCCAGAGAGCAACGCAGAGTTGCAGTTTGTCAACAGAAAAAAAGCTCTGAAGCTGGTGAATGAGATTTCACACAGTCAGAGCTGCAGAACAACCTAGCTTACATAGGTAAAACCTGGCTAGAAAGAATATGCACATAAAAGCCTACGAAAAACAGAAAAAGACACATTGTACCTTTACAGGGGGAATATCTGAGAAGTGGGTGTGGCTCACTGACGAAGCCTTATAAGGCAGAAATAGCTATCTGAGTCTCCCAGAGAGCAACGCAGAGTTGCAGTTTGTCAACAGAAAAAAAGCTCTGAAGCTGGTGAATGAGATTTCACACAGTCAGAGCTGCAGAACAACCTAGCTTACGTAGGTAAAACCTGGCTAGAAAGAATATGCACATAAAAGCCTACGAAAAACAGAAAAAGACACATTGTACCTTTACAGGGGGAATATCTGAGAAGTGGGTGTGGCTCACTGACGAAGCCTTATAAGGCAGAAATAGCTATCTGAGTCTCCCAGAGAGCAACGCAGAGTTGCAGTTTGTCAACAGAAAAAAAGCTCTGAAGCTGGTGAATGAGATTTCACACAGTCAGAGCTGCAGAACAACCTAGCTTACGTAGGTAAAACCTGGCTAGAAAGAATATGCACATAAAAGCCTACGAAAAACAGAAAAAGACACACATATATATATATATATATATATATATATATATATATATATATATATATATGTATGTATGTATGTATGTATGTATGTGTGTGCATAGATTTTGAATTCCAAGTTCTACATTTCCAATCTATCCATAAATGAATCAGATTCAAAAATGCTCTGGGTCTGAACTTTCTGCACTATGCAAGTGTTTAGATAAAGTTTACCATGATATCTGGTGCTGTAACTTGGGGATTCTACAAACCAGGAGGAATGGGAGAAAAAGTGACTATTTTGACATTGTGAAAAATATTAGTGAAAATGATGAATTGTGTTGGCCTCATGCTAGAATAATTCCATCTATGTTGCACACTGCCCAAAGTCACTTGATTGTGAGATGGGCAGCTGCATAAATATGACAAATAAATGAGTAAAATAAATAAATCTCTGGAATTTATATTTAAAATTTGCTATTGCAGAAATGTATTTTAAGGATGAAACGATTCTTGCTGAAAGAGAACAAAGCACTGTCAGAAACTTGACTGTTATTCCCGTGTCTTTGTGTTTCTTAAAGAATTCGGCTTCAGAAAAATTCTGCAATCGCTTTGATTCAGGAGAAACAATTTGTTGTGGGCTGTGTGTAAAGTAGGAATGCTGGGAATAAAAAGAATTCAAACCATGCCCATTAATGTACAGCCAAGGAAATCTATTGCTTTAAGCAAAATTGCCTGTTCTTGAATTCACACTGAGTTTCTGCTCTCTGTGTAACCTTTTATAGACTTATAAATGCCAGTACTTTGCGTATATGCTGCAATAACAGCACTTTCTCTCTTTATTTAAAACTATATCATCAAATATCCATTTAATTTAACATTTTTATTCCAGATACATTGCTATCTCTCATCCCCAAATTGTTTTGTTGTAATTTGGTTTCATGACACGCGTGTCTGCTCTTTCTTACTCTTCACAGGTAGTTCTTTGTATTTGGGAGGCTTGCTGTTTGGTTTTTTTAAAAAAACAAACAAAGTAGTTCAAATTTGTGGGGTTGGACAAGATCAGGTTTTTCCCACTGGGCAACCTCTACAACAGAAAGGTAGATGATCTATTTTGAGAAGACCTCAATAGCAGCTGGCAAAATAAAAGAAGCATGCCAAAGTTCAGATAAGACAAAAGCAAATTTATAAAGATAGTGAAACAAGTTATGCATAGCAAACAATAAATAATTCCCCAGATAAAAGATTGGAGAAAGGTTAGAAAGAAAAAACCAAATTGTTTCAGGAACAAGTTCACAGATACAAATATTTCTTTCCATATTTTAAGAACATGCTATGGGGCTCATACAAAATAGCTATGCTAGGAAGAATGACCAGATGTAATACATTTGTTTCTCAGAAGATCAGAAGTTATTCTTTGTTATCATACTAGCTTTCCAAGTTGATCTCCTATATCCATGAAGGCGAACCTATGGCATGCGTGGCTCTGCTGCCCTCCCGCTGACCAGCTGGTCTTTGGGTCTCTGCTGCACATGCGTGGGGGGCGGGGTGGGGCAGGGCGCACGCAGGGAGCTGCATGTGCATGCACGAAGGGTGGGGTGCACATGGGGGCATACATGCATGCCTGGGGTGGGGCGCATTCGCGGGGGGCAACACACACATGTGTGTCGAGGTGGGGCATATGCACGGGGGCTGCATGTGCAATTCATTTTGGGGGTCTGGGTGCATGTGCGCTTTGGGCACTCGGTCCGGAAAAGGTTAGCCATCCTATATCCTTGCTTTTGCAGACCTATATCCTTGCTTTTGGAGGGGGTAATAATTTTGGGGGGGATTTGGAGATGGATATTTGTGGTATGACAAAGTCAAGTTTAATGTGGATTTCAAAAATCATCACCTTAGATGTGCCCTATTGACAATATGGAATAGATAGAAACCCAGGTTGTGCTCAAAGCACCTTTATGGTTCTCAGCACAAGAAACATTTCAAAGCAGACAATAAATAGCAGACAAACACAAAGGGCTACAATAATGTCAGATACTAAAATTTTGTCAAGAGAAATGTAAAAATAACACCAGGAATTGGTAGCAGATGAATATAATTGTCAATGGTTCTTTTATTTGCAATTATTAGAAATATTTAAAGTAGACAAACAATGTATAGTTTTGAACATTGCAAGACTGAGTTTAAAATAGAATTGTTACAAATGATGAATATATAATTGCTAAAATGTATAAACATTTGCTGAAATTTAAAACAGAAAAAAAACAATGAAATAATATATTATAAAGTAGGCTAAAAGTTTTGGTTATTATATACAGATTGAAAAATGAGAAATATGTGACTGAAGGGACTGAAATTTTCACTACGTTATAATCTTAAAGAAAAGTGTTATAAAATGATGTATCATTGGTATTTATTACCAGAGAAACTGTCCAGAATGTACGAAGGAACAAGAAGGGATATTTTATCATGTTTGGTGGTCCTGCAAAAAAGCTAGAAAATTCACACTCTGATTTGGAGAATTTTAAAGACTAATACATAATTGAGACCAAAATTCACAGCTGGAAAAAAATGTCATGGAACTTTGTTTTTGTATATAATTGCAGCAAGATTACTGTATACAAAAAGATGGAAAGAATTGTCACTTCTCATAATGAAGAAGTGGTTGGTGAAGATGATGAAATTTGTTGAGGTGGCTAAATTTACTTTTTTGATCAGAGGAAAGACAATATTCAAGTTTATTGCTGAGTAGAAAACCTCTTATGGATGTTTTACATAAAACACAAAAAATGAAATTATGATTTATGATTTGATGATTAGAAAGGGCAGATTCTAGAATGAATGAATGATTCTAGAATGAATGTAGAGTTAGAGGTAAATTTATAATTGTAGTTATAACTGCAGTAAAGAAGATTGGAATTTTTTTAATACCTCTTTTCTTTCGTTTCTATTTTCTTTTACTTTCCCCCCCTTTCTTGCATTTTTAGCTTCCTTAGTTTTTATCTTCCTTTTAAAAGCTCTTTAATACAAATTATACACACACACAAAACTATCCCTTGGTTATTCTGTCAGATCTTGAGATAGGGTAGCTGCTGAGCTCTGTAGTGTTTTTTTTTTTTTTTTTTTGCTTGATATGTGTGGTTTTTCCTCTAGAGACACATGAATGCCTTTTTCTATCTTATGCTTTTTTGTTTTCTAAAAGTGTAAAGTGTCTATTTTGAATGAGATGGCCTTTAAATTTTATAAACAAACAAATGTATAGATTTTTTCTTTAAAAAATATCTTGAACTGCATGTGATAAAGTAGTAGAAAAATGCAGTGATTCTTTGCCTGACATAAAAAAAAATGCCCCCCAAAATGAAGAAAAAAAAGAGAAAATAGTGGCTCTTCACATACATATGGATTTTCCTCCCCCTCACTTCAATTTTATTCCTTCTTCTGCCACTCGTCCTCTGCAAAAAGAGTGGTTAAGTGTGCTCAACCATGAGCTAGTGAAATGACTTATATTGAAACAAGTCCTCTGCCTCTGCCTACTTCTCCTTCCTTTCAAAATAAAAAACTGTTTGGCTTTGGGAGTGACTGGATGGAAGCAAAAAATCAATTGTTAAACATTCCTTCCTGGAAACAAAACCCAAATCACATAATCAGGTGTAATGGAATAGGGATACACATAGATAATAGCTTTAAGCTGCTGGAAGGGAAACCTTCCAGAATAGGCTTTTTGCTGACCACAAAGTCTTTTCCCTGAACTCAACTTCATTTTTTTTTATTTTATTTTTTTTTGGTCACTGCTTCTAAACTTTCTTCTTTTGGGTGAGATATTTCACCCACTAAAAGTGAGATGTAGTTGAGGAAAATTCTGCCAAAACATTTACCAGCAGCACTGGGGATTGGCCTGGGGCAGAAGGAGTGTCAGGAAAGATAACAAGTAAAAGAAGGTAGCCCCAATGAAGATATCATGTCTAAGAGTGCACGTCACCTACCATTTTGCCATGAGGAATATAATTGTAGCCAAGCTCTGAGTTTATGCCTCATGTATGTCTTGCAAGAAGTACCTTGTGCGTGCAGAGTAGAGTATGTTAGGTAATCAGCGTTCCTCCAGCACAATAAAGATTCAAACGCTTTCAGGGGTCTTCACATAAGAGGACTTGGAGACTCTTTCAGCTTTATGAGACAGTCCAGACATGAACCACACTCAGAAATACAAGCTCTAATTTTATGGTAAGATTACATTAACAGAATCTTGCAGGTCTGAAACTACATCTCCCCTCTTGTCTGTATAGTCTAAGAAAATAAGAAAGCGAGAAAAGTTTGAGATGTTTGCCATACCCACATTCCTTCTGTGCACTACCTTTGATTAGTCTGCAGCTCTTCTACCTGTTTCCCAAGGTCATTCTCACATCCCATTCTGTTATCGGATATAGCCCATGCCTCCTCCGTCCAGAAGTTTTCACATGACTTGCATTCTTTGGTATTTGTCCTTTACTAACCAAAGCCTCCAACGCTTCTTTTTACTCTTGACTATTAATGATGCTGGACATTATCAAAACCAGTCAGGGGAGCACAAATATATTTTTCTTTTGTTGTGCTCTCACAAAGGAAAGTAAGACTAATTAATAGGACATTCCCCAAAGTTCTCCACTAACATGATAACTGAAGAAAATCTTTCTATTGCAAGTCTGGCAATTGCATATGGATTCTTTAAGCCAGTCTGGTCTGGAGTCCTCAAAATGTTAGGCTCCTGGAAAGCACCAAGTTAAAGAAGAGGAACTTAAGTAATATCACAGGGAAGCTCAACAAAGAGCTACCATAAATGAAACAGATGATGCAGATGGTCCTTAAACAACTTTTGCCTTTCTTATTAGAAATTCACAAATCTATTTGCTAAAATAGGCACCACTGCTTCTCCTTTTTTTTATTAGATTGTGGGTATTTCAATTATCTTCATACTTATGCCAATTGCGTATAGTTTTTAATCACCAGTTAAGACTCTGGAGGGGGCAATTCTGAGCTGGTGAGAAACTGAGAATCACAACTATGGCAAAGCATGACAAACAACCTGAAATAATATTTTCTGTTGTAAAGCATAAATTTTATAATTACTTTGAAGCTCAATTTGAGGGATAAATCAGTATAGGTAGAACTTATTTAACAATACTAAAAGCTCTGCCGTTATCAGTCAAAAAACAATTTTCGCTTAGCAATGGCAGTTCTCCAGGCCCAGTTGAAGTGGGCCAGATCTTTAAGCAAGGACCTCACAGGACCATGACTTTTGACTTCCTGCCAGTTCCTCCATTTACTTTGTTTATGGGAAGCTGGCAGGGAAATTGCAATCACATGACCGTGGGAACACTGCAATAGCTGTAAGTATGAGATCCAGGCACAGTTATCATTTGTTCAACACTGTTGAACAACCACTGAATGAGTGGTTGTTAAATAAGGACCACCTGTAGTTTGATAAATGTACCTCCATTTGAAATATCATGCATAGTTCTTGTCAATGCCTCTCAAAACAGACATCAAAGAGCTGGAAAAGATGCAAAATCACAAAATAGAGATTTCAACTCCAGGAAGAAAGGCTACAAGAATTCCAGAAGCAACAATATGCAGTAGTTTTTCTGCTTCTTTATTAATATTAGAACCCAAGATCATCCAGTGAAGCTGAATGAAAAAGAATCAGAAGTGATCAAAGGAAGTACCAGTTGCAATTATATTTAGTTAAACTATGGAATTCATTACTATATGGATGGCGCACCAACCTAAAAGAGGGTTGAAAATAAGATTGCCCATATCTGTTTTTCATGATGGCTACAATAACAGAAAATATTTGCCTTCCTAGTTGCTGGGATTTTAACATCCTTTATACACCATCTTTTATACACTAGTCTTCACCAATCCACCACTTACTTGTGGGGTTCCAAGATGCAATAAGTTGGACATCATGGAAATAGCTGAGGCTTTTGCTCTGAACAAATTTAGCTTCTCATAATTCTCTTATCTGAGTAGAATATGACAAATTCCCCTCATAATGTCACTTCAGATAAAATTCTGCAACAGATCTAAGTTCAGTTTAGACATGTTTTTCCCTACTTGTTTTATTTTTTAATCCTTTTTTTCTCCTCAATGAATTGTACCCTGATGTGACCTCATATCTGCCTTTGAGTTGCCTCTTCAGATGCTTCCATGTCTCTTCTCAGAAGTCATGTTTAATGGATAGATGTCCCTGCCATGCATTATGCAAAGTTGTTAGAGAATTTGTGTCTTTTAAAAATGCATAGAGGTTGACATTTCTTTGTTTGCTTTTTTAATAGAATCATGGGGATCTGGAATAACAAGTGGAGCTTAATGCATCCTAGAGCAAGATTCATGCATTAAGCACTTGTTGAAGGGTAGAGTAGATAAAACACCCATGCTGGGCTATTTTTCTGTCATAGACACATCTAATGTCATGAAAGTTTTTTTCTCTTGTCTGAGACTTGAAGACAAAATATTATAATATTTTTCAATATATCTCTAAAACAGGCTATTCAAATATTGCTGGAAAACCTCATGCATTACTCAAGCAAATATTAAATGGATCAGGAAGAAATATCTGGGATAATTTGTACAACTGGTAGCCCCTGGCTAGAGTAAGAACAGCCTTTCCAGAATAATATCATACAGAATCTTTTTACATTTAGAAGTAAAGCAGAAGAGGCAGAATAGCTTAGAAACCAAGATAAAGATAGCTTACAGACATATTAGTTTTACAGCATCAGTGTAAATATTACATTGTATTGTGCATGTAAAGAATACATAATAATGCAAGTAAATAATCTATTAGTGAAAAACCAGAACAATCCAGATTCAAACCATTGCTTAGCTATGAAGTTCATAGAATTAATCATAGAATGTGTGAATTGGAAGGGACTCTATAAGTTATCTAGCCCAAACATTTTCTCAAGGCAGGAAACCACCAGATCATCAATAACAGATAACCATACAATACCTGCTCTCTTGAAAATCTCCAGTAGGGGCAGTCTAGTCTAGTACTGTTCTACAGAGACAATTCCACCACTTCACAATTCACTGTCTCAATTTCCTCCTAACGTTGAGCCTGAATCTTCTTTTGTATATAAAAATAACTGTCTTTGTCTGGATTTGGGTTTCAACAGAAAACAGGCCCTTTCTGACAATGAGAGCAATCAACCAATGGAACAGCTTGCCTTTGGAAGTTTTGGGAGCTTCTTCACTGGAGGCTTTCAAGAAGAGATTGGATTGCCATTTGTCTGAAATGGTGTAGGGTCTCCTGCTTGGGTGGGGGGTTGGACTAGATGACCTAAAGGTCCCTTCCAACTCTGTTAATCTGTTATCTGTTCTCTTGCATCTGACAGCCTTGTAAATGTTAGTGGATCAGTATCACATCTCCCATCAATATTCTCTCTTGCAAGTTGAACAATCTCTGCAACTGTTCTTTGCTGGGCTTGGTTTCTAGATGATTCTAGATTATTAGAAGATTAGAATCTTCTAGGTTTTTTCCTCCGGCTTCCTCTATGTCTCTTTTAAACTGCAGGGTCCAAATGTGGTAATCTAAGTGCAGCCTTATCAGTGAAGACTGCAATTGAACTATTACTTCTAGCTGCTGTATCAAATTTGAAACCTAAGACTGCTTTATCATTTTAGCTGCTGCATCAAAATTGTTCATCTTTGACTAGTGGTCAACTAAGAAACTAGATTCTTCTCACAGTCATGACCACAAAATCAGGTGTCCCCAGTCCTATACACATGCATTTGATTTTTTCTACTCAGATACAAGAAACCCAAAGGTGCTTTTTAAAAAGGCAACTGGACTTTGCTTTTTCTTGAAGATGTTTTGCTTCTCATTCAAGACATTTGAAAGAATGGTCAAACAGGCCATCTATGTCAAAATTGAATAGCCATCTCTCAACAGAGATGGAGTGATACAACACCATCTATCTCCTGTTTACAACACAGTCCTTTCAGCAGTTCCAAGAAGGTTCCACACCCATTTGCACTCTGATTCAGGTGACCCTGAGGGCACAAATAAACCCCCAAGTGGCCTCAATGACTCTCAGAGAGAGTGCCAGGTGACTTCAAGGAATATAAATCCTTCCATTCACACACACCCCATTCAGTCAGAACTGAAGAAGCTTCTTGGGTGAGAAAAGAAGTGAAACATCTTCGAGGAAAAAACAAAGTCCAGTTGCCTTTTGAAAAAGCATTTTTGGGACAGCCATGACTCTTGATGATTGAGAATCTCCATAGACATTCAGATGCAAGAACACATCCTTCCCGTACTGACTATTCCTCTGTTGGATTTTGCCCTATATTCAAGCCAATTGAGGCTATTTTGAATTATGAGTATTCAAATCCTTTTAGCTTGGTGTCATCTGAAGATTTGATCAAATCCCATTTAATCCTCTAGGTTATTTAAAAAGATGTTTATATGATATTGAATATCATTGGGTAAAAATAGGTGGTGAAAGCAGAAAAAATAGAAACTACAGCATTGGAATTTAAGAATAAAACACTAAAAAATCATTTCCTATGATGGCATGAAATGCCAATTCAAGTTGAAGAGACACTAAAGTAGAATAAAAAGGTAAAGGTTCCCCTCGCACATATGTGCTAGTCGTTCCTGACTCTATTCTATTCTATTCTAAAATAGAATAGGTTTTGTCAAATAATATCATGTCTTTGTACTGACAACAAAATACATTACATTTGCTACTGTCACTCGAGCTCTTGAGCTAATCACTCTGTCATAAAAAGAGATACTGTAATCTGATATAATTTGACAAACCTATGCTGGCTTTTGGTAATATTATTTTTTTTCCTAACTGTTCAAAGCCATGGTATTTGACAATCTGTTCCGTATCTTCCCCAGTGCAGATTAAAAGAACAGTTCTGTACTTATATACTTCCCTTTATTGTGTTCATTAGCCAGCACAGAACTCTTCTGTGGTTTCCCCAGTCCTGCTCTCTTTCAGTTTTGGGACTATGGGTATATCTAAAAACTGGCTTAAATCCTCTCCCTAAATCCACGAGGAAGCACAAAAGGTGCCTGTATACTTCTGCTTTGTCGCTATACAGCTGATTGATATTCTGCCTTGTTCACAAGGCTGCTGAAAGCTGCTGTCCTAATATTTATTGCAGGGCAAATTAATGTGTAATAATTGGTGGATTTCTTGTCAAAAAGATAAACATTTACTAATCATTCTTGGGGTACAGCTGGGGCTGGAGAAGGAAGTGAGTTTTGACAGATGTTTAGAGCAATAGGAATAGCCCTGGTTAACATCTGGCAAAACCTACCTGATAAGGGGCCTTGGTGGCACAGCAGACTAAAGTGCTGTTAAGTAGCATTTAGCTGCCAGCTGCCTGCAATTACTGCAAGTTCAAATCTCACCAGGCTCAAGGTTGACTCAGCCTTCCATCCTTCCGAAGTAGGTAAAATGAGGACCCGGATTGTGGGGGC
The DNA here is from genome assembly GCA_022577455.1 of Arizona elegans. Classification (NCBI taxonomy): domain Eukaryota; kingdom Metazoa; phylum Chordata; class Lepidosauria; order Squamata; family Colubridae; genus Arizona; species Arizona elegans. Next base: position 100,885,031 of record JAKOOJ010000002.1, on the reverse strand, counting down.
AAAGATGACTTTGTATAAAAAAGAACACTGCTTAGGGGGCCCCGAAAGCCCTACTAAGCAGGCATATACAAAAGTATGAAGGCTATTGCTTAATGCATTGTAAGCTGCCCTGAGTCTCCAGAGAAGGGCGGCATATAAATCGAACCAATAAATAAATAAATAAATAAATAAATAAATAAATAAATAGGGCCGCCGCCAGACGTTCCTTTGGGATCGTCAGCTTCCATTCCCTGTCAGAGCCGCCGTTACAGCGGATGGCGGCTCGAAAAAACTCCGTTTCCAAGAGGAAACGGAGATAGAGCCGGCAGGGGTGGGTAGAACTCTCCGCAGAGTCCCAAAAGTTTTTTTTTTTAACTTTTGGGACGGAGCGGATGAGAAGCCCCATATCCCCTGCCGCTGCTCCGGGCTTTGGGAGACCTCTGCTTATGCAGAGCCAGGCGTCAAGAGCAAGCCTGCGAATTTAACAGAATACTCAAAGAAAATGCGAGCTGGACCCTTAATACTGAACCGCAAGTATTTCACCTTTCCAAAATCTATCTAAGAGAAAAGAGGAGAGGAAAAGAGGGAAAAAGAATCTTTTAAAATGGCGTCTGCTCTGGCTGGAGAAGGGCTAAAAGGGAAAGTCCTTCCGTTTCTTCTTACTACAATGTAGCGGAATAAATATCACTGGCTACATTTGTAGATAAAACCTCGCTCCTGTGCTGTTGATTGAAAAGAAGTTTTTTTTTTTTTCCTTTTTTAAGGGAAAGTTCTTTTGTTTTCTATTTCTTCTCTCTTTTTTGCTAAATCTTGTCTGTGTGGGAAATGGCATCGGGACTTACACAGCTGGACAAACGGGGGGGGGGAACTTCCCCTCTCAAGAAATTGCGCCAACAAATTTCAACTCTCCAGCGTCAGAAACCCGATTTTAATATATTAGAATTTATCCTTGAAGAGATTGTAAGAAGGGATGAGATTGTGAACCAGCAACTTGAAAAATTTAAGCAGGAAATTAAAGAAATTGGTGAATTGGTCAAATCAAAGTTTGACTTTTTGAATCAAAAGATTTTAAAAGCTGCTAATGGTTTATCAGGCTTTCTGATTCGGGTGGATGCAAAGACTAAATTATTAGAGTCTAAAATGAAGGAAATTGAGGAGAATTTGGATGACATGACTCAAAAAATTAAAAAGGATTTGATAAACATTCAGGATAATAGCTCGGAAGACAAATCTAAAATGGAGACTGACCAAAAGATTGGTAATGAAGAAAATGTACAACAGAGGATTGAAAGAGAAGTTTTAATGATTCAATATAATTTTACAGAATATGCAATTAGACTGAGAGGTTTGCAGGAAAATAATAGAGATGATCTAAGGAAAATATCTTCTGAAATTCTGGCTGGGATCTTAAAGGTTCAACCTGATGAAGTGTATTGTAGGATTGATAGAATTTACAGAATAAACTCCTGGTTGGCAAAGCAAAGGCAATTGCCTAGAGATGTGGTGATCTATTTTACAGATAAAGAAATTAGGAATAATATTGTGCAGAACTCTTTTAATTCTACCTTGCAATTTCATGGAAGAAAGATTTGGATTTTTAAGGAGCTCCCGCCCAAGATGTTAATGGAGAGGAAGAAATTTGGCTTTCTAGTGACTGAATTAAAAAAAAGAAATATCCTATTCAGGTGGGACACCCCAGTTGGCCTAATATTGAGATATCAAGGAATAAGATATCAATTGCATACTGTTGAAAAAGCGGAAGATTTTTATCAAAAAATTTTAAAAATGAATTTAACACCTTTAGGCATAATACAGGATAAGCAAAAGGAGTTGGAAACAAAAGGAAAACATCAAATTACAGAGGCTGTGATGGATAAATTGTCTTTGGACTTCTTGGATACCCCAGCTGGACTGTCTATAAATAAGAGAGCAGTGTCATCCGACTCCAACGTGATGAACCATCAAGTCACAGACAAGTGCGCAAATCAATCAGTTGATATACAAGTGATGGAGAAGAAAGATGAGATGATAAAACTAACCCAACAACAACAATACATAAAGCAGAATGAAAATCAACTAGCAGACAAACAATTGGTAGGCAAGAAACGAGGATGGAAATTCAACCCGGAAAAGAAAAAGAAAAGAAATAGATCGCATAGAAACAGCAATTTCTAAACTATGCAACAGTGATGCCAGGGACTTTAAAAAATGAATGAATATTTGAAAAGATAGTGGAGGCGAACAATTGTCTGATACTATCCTGAGGATTGTGGCAGATCTCTGCAAGGCCATGATTTTGGGATGTGAAAAGAGCCTCACTTTGTTGGATTTGAATCATCTAAAAAAAATTTTTTTTTTTTTTTTGGTAAATATATTATAATCATTTTGAGTTATAAGGCAGGAGAGTCTCGCCGGGGCATGCAGAAGATCTGGATGTTACTCAGTAGGATGATGGGAATTAATAATCCTGATGAATACCACAACTATAACCATATGGATATAATTATAATTATAATGTCACTCGGGTGGTTGTTTTTGCTTTTATACAGATGCGAGGATATCTACTACTGATGGGGGTAGAAGATGACTGGAGATTTTGAACAAACTGTTGCACCAGCATGTTATTTTACCCTATTATGGGTGATGGATTTAACAATCCAGAGGAAAGACATCAAAGAAGATACTATATGGATTATAAATTTAAAGTTATTGTTTTTTCCTTTTTTACAAAATGGAATGCATATATAGATATGTGTATATCTTAGTAATGTGGGCAGTGGATTATATCTAGAATTGTACTGCATGATTTTGTAGGAATTGAAGGGTTGAAATAGGTTAGTTTACTGATTGATTAGTTTAAGAAAAAGGATTCTTAAGTCATATATTTAGGGGAGTGGAGGACTTAACAATTCAGTGGAAAGATACTAAAGAAGATATATTTTTTTCTCTTTTTTTTTTTTCTTTTCTCTTCTTTTTATAAAATGGGATGCATATATAGATATGTGTATATTTTAGTAAAGTGGGTAGTGGATTATATCTAGAATTGTACTGTATGATTTTAAGTCATATATTTAGAGGAGTGGAGGAATTGGACAGAATTGAATAAATGTTAAATTTGGATGCAGGGAGAAGGTCGATTTAAAATGTTATATTAATATATATAAAAGATTAAAGGTTAAATTGTAATAATACTCAATAAGCTTAACATGTTAAGGGTCAGTACCTCGAGAAGGGATTAAGGGAAAGGAAAGATATTATGTATGTAACTAGTTATGAAATAGCCTATTGTTGTGAAGAAGTCACAGGGGGGGTTGGGTGGAAAGGGTGGGTTAGGGAAGAGGGGGGGGAAAGGGGGAAAAACTTGTATTTGAAAACTTTTTCAATAAAATAAATAAATAAATAAATAAATAAATAAATAAATAAATATCCAGCAAAAGAGGCAGTGCCAAGCAAATACAGCAGTGCTGGGTTTCAATTGGTGTTATCACCGGTTCGCTTCATGCATGTGCTTCGCACGCGCTCCGCACAAGCGCAGTGTATTAGGGAACAACTGAGATGCGGCAATCCGCTCTGCCGCGCCTTTCAGCTGGGCTAAAAATGACCAAATATAAGGTATGTATAACACAGGGGTGGGAAGGAGGGCCAACCTAACCGTCAGAGAGAACCGGTTCGCTCTCAGCTCACCATCATCGCTACCGGCTCGCCTGAACCAGGCTGAACCAGTAGAAACCCACCACTGAATTACAGGCCAATTATCTGCTTACGAACAGCTTTTAAATTGCTAACTGGTGTTGTGGCTGATGCAGTCCAACAGCATCTAGTTGAAAACAAACTATTTCCACCTGAGCAGAAACAACCCAAAGAGTAGAGGAACAAAAAATCAGCTCCTAATTGACAAGATGATTTTGGAAAACTACAAGAGAAGGAAGACCAACTTTAAAAAAAAAAAATTATACATTTTCCTTTATTATACATCACATTTCCAGTTTTGCAACGCCAGTGTATTAGCTGTATCAAGTCCTTTTTAAGTACAAATAGTATTATACCCCCTGAGTATAACCATTATTCTCGTAGTCATACAATATCATGTCTTTTAAATACATAATGTTGTACATCATAGTTATAACCATTATTTTCATAGTTGTACCATAACATTCTATATCTTTATCACTCTATATGTTTTAATCTATAATTCCATACAATCCAATAGTATTGTTACTATTCTTATATATATATATATATAACTGTATCTATTTGTTGATCTAGAAGGAAAACCAACTTGACTGTAGCTTGGATTAATTACAAGAAGGCATTCGACTCACTGTCACATAATTGAATAATCAAGTGCCTAGAAATAACAGGAGTCAGTAGAAACATCAGAAGCTTCATGAAAGATTAGAGACACAATGGAAGAGACAGTTGCTGGTCAGTAGTTACATCTTGAGGGAGGTTAATATCAAGAGAGGAACCTTTCAAGGAGACTCACTAGCACCACTACTGTTTGTTATTGCACTGATTCTTCTGTCAACAATATCGAGCAAGTCAGGCCTTGGCTATTAAACATCAAAAACATCTGCTAGATCATCCCACCTCATTCACATGACAATCTAAAACTGCATGGAAAAACACCCATTGGAAACAGAATCTCTGTTCAACATCCACCAAATATGCAGCCAAGATATTGTAATAGAATTTGCACTGAAAAAATGTGCCACCCTTACAATCAATAGTGGAAAACAGTAACAGCTGAAGAAACAAGATGCCCTATGGAAATAACATCAAGAGTCTGATGAAGAAGATCACTACAAATACCTGGGGCAGCCTTCAGGCTGTCAACTTCAAGCACACTAAAATCAAGAAGAAAGTTACTAGCATATACATTATGAAAGTGAAGAAGATTTTAAGAGAAGAAAAAGTGGAGGAAATACCTTCAAGTCAATTAACATCTGGGGAATATCAGTCATTAGATACACAGCTGGTATAGTGGATTGGATTGAAGATGAACTAGAAAACCTGGATAGGAAGACCTAAAAAATAATGACAATGAATCATGGCATTCATCTATACAGTGATGTTGACAGACTGTACTTACCAAGGATCAGAGGTTCAAGTAGTTGAAGTTGAAGAAGAAAGGGGGCTTTGGGAAAATAGCTGAAGGACAGTGAAGAAGATGCACTGAAGCTAGTACACCATGAAAGCTTATTGAATACCAGGGAGACCAAACTGGTCTATAAGATAGAACAAATGAAGAATATAAAAGAGACATGGCAAGGCAAAGTATTACATGGCCAATACAACAACAACAACAAAAAAAAAAAACACCTAGTAGGCAAAATAGATAATAACAAGAGTAGAAAAGTTAAAGAAAGGGACAGAAGAGCTAATTCTGGCTTCATAAGACAAGTCTTAAGAAAAAACACATACAACACCAGATTTGAGAAGACAGCAAGAGACAGCAAATGCCATTTTTGCAAAGAAGGTGAAGAAACAATGGACCACCTAATTAGATCACACAGACTTGACTACAAATGACAGAATGACAAAGCAGCAATCATGGTGTATCGAAATGCCGCTGGCATTGTGAGACCACAATGTAGTCAAAAATGAAGAAGCTGAAGTGCTCTGGGACTTTAGAATTCAAACAAGTACCTACTACATAATGCTCCAGACCTAACAATTGTTAATAAGAAAGACAAAAGAGTCTGGACAGGGCATGTTGCAGTGCTTGAAGAGAGTAGAATAGGAGAGAAAGAATTGAAGAAAATCACAAAATACAAAGACCTGCAAATAAGAGTAGAATGTGGCAAAAGAAAGCAAAAACAATACTAAATGCTAAATACTAAAGATGCCTTGGATCCAATCCTAAAAGATCTGAAGCACAAATTGAACACCATCAGTACTGATAAAACCACCATCAGCCAATAGCAAAAAGCAGATTTATTTGGAACAGTTTACAACCTGCGATGATACGTTTAACACCAGAAAACAAGAACATTGACCTATCCAAGGTCCTTGGGAAGGACTCAGCAAGTGGATAAAAATGCCAAACCTAGTTAAATATTTGATTGATATGTGACCAACCATTGCAATAACAATTTCCCTACCCATCCTGTAAATTGTCTCCTGCAGCACCTAGTAGATGATAGTATGTCAATAGGTGAGACACTGAAGGCAATCTATGCAAAGATTAAGGGTTAATAGGCAGGTTACTCAGTCAGAGTGCAATCTATCAAAAACAATCAAAAGCAATACGCATGTTGGCAGGAGCTGGACAACTCCACCTTTACTTTGGATCAAAAAACCATAATGTTTGTTGGCCTCAGCTATGGGCTAGAGATGAGAGGAATGTCATGCGGATATCATCTTAAATGATGATTAATGAGGCATTCTTGAGTTGGAAGTTGGGGGGTTGCTTATTGCCAGGACTTTTCAAACATTTCAGTCAGTCATTCTGAAATCATTTTGACAGCTCCTTCAACACTCTGGAATGTAATTATCGGGTCTTGAAACATGGAGAGAGCAAGGCAGGGATCCTTACTATAACTTTATCAATCCTAACTTCTATTCCACCTCCCTTTCCTTGTTTAGATGGGGGCTCTCTCTCTTCATGTTAAGAGACTCCTTCCTACCATGAACAAAAAAAGGCGTTAAACCATTCCACATTTATCTTGTTTGTTGTCTTGCAGATTAGCCAAAATACTCCCTGGCTCTTCTTATTTCAAATGCCCAAACCCACAAATATCGTAGCTTCTTTGTTTTCTATTTCTTGTAAGTTTCATTTCATTTTGAGTTTCAGCCTTCCAAATTCTGTCCATGGAGATTCAAGAAATGTTTGCCTCCCTAGTTACTACCCCTGTTTCCATTCTATGTATATCTGCTTTTTGCTTCTTAGTTTGCCAGTGAGCTTAGCTTGCTCACTGTTCATTCACATACGTCCCTTAAGTCTTTTTCCTTTTTCCTTTTCATGGGATTTGTTTGTACCTGGGTTTTCAGTCTCTTATTTTCCAGGATCTCCTGTCTCTCTCTTTGACTTGTTTATCCTTTAGGATTGTGGGTCATGGTCTACAACCCACCTTTCATTGGAGCTGATGAAAATCAAGCTTTCTGAAGCCAAACTATATGAATAATGTCCCTTATCTTCTACTCTCCTGATTATCTTGAATTACAACATGAAAATGTTGTTTTCCCTCAAGGTGACTACAGATAGACTTATGACCTCAATTGAGCCCAAAATGTCCATTGCTAAGAAAAACCTTGTTCAGTGAATGTTGCCACATTTTATGAACTTTCTTGCCAAAGTTGTTAAGTTAATTGCTGCAATTATTAAGTTAGTAACATGGTTGTTAAGTGAATCTGGCTTTCCCACTGACTTTGCTTGTCAGAAGGTCACAAAAGGTGATCACAACTGTCATAAATACATGCCAATTGTCTGAATTTTAATCAAATGACCATGGGGATGCTAGCACAGTCATAAATGTGGTATAAGTCACGTTTTCAGTGCCATCATCGGCTGGTTCTTCTCTATTGGTCAGGATTAGCTTCAAGATATCAGCCCCTTTGTTCTTTTCCCCATCTTCTTAGAAATGAAATTGCCACCAAGAAAAATCAAAATTTGTTGGCTGATTTAGTTTTTCTGCAGGTATCAGGTTAGTTGAGACTGAAACTTTTATACCTAAGAATTTGGTTCATGGATTTAGAAAGGCATCACCCACATCCTCTGCCTCAGTAGATGCTTTGAGCAAGATTTCCATATTCTGAGTCATAAATTTCTTTACAGGCATATGGCTTATTTAGCACCCCCACCTCCCTTTTCAGGTACTTCAGAAGAAGTAATATCCATTGAGTTCTATTTTGCAATCATAACTCATCCCACCAAGTTTCTGTAGCATCTCTCAAGTAATATTGTTTTTCCCAAGTTATGTTTCTAGTTCTTTCATCGCCCTGCTTCTACTTTGATGTTCAGATACTAGACACTGTATCTGCAGCTATTTACCAGTCTCCATTTGGCTATGTGTTAGAAATTTCCAAGAATTCTTTCCTGGCTTATACTTTCTCAATTACCATGTGCAGGCATATTCCCAATGCCAGCACTATTGTAATAGAATGTGCCTCTGTTTTTCTCCTCATCTGATTTAGTTGAAAGAGATTCTGATAGGATTAACAAACACATTTTCCCTGGAAAAGTATATTTCTAGTGTCCTTTATAGTAGTGATGCACAACACACTCTAGGAATCAAAATCTTTCTTGACAATACTATCTTCTTATCCAGTTGAGATCCCGCTCTCCCTTTTTGTCCTGCAATATCAGTGGAAAGCATACAAGCACTGCTTATTTCATCTCCCTACCCATAGCTTTATAAGGTATCATTATATTGTAATCTTAGAAAGTGTTGGTCCTCTTCTTGACACAATAATTTCTGAGTAAACTGTAATGGGTTATGATCATCTTTCCACCATGTCTATTTCTACATTTTCACATGCCTCAGGAAGAAAGGAAATTTCTCATGATAGTGTCTAATCCAAACACAACTGTTTCCCTTCCTTACCATTTTCCCACTACCCACCACTCTTCTTTTTCTCTCAGTGTAGTTTGTTTTTCTTGACATTTGCACACTTGAGGAATCCTTTCCATTTTCCAGGAGTATCCATCTTTGATGATTCAAGGCCTCTTTCATATCCAGATCTTAAATCATTAGATTAAGGGAGGTATTTTTACACTAGGCACAACATACTTATATCAACTGGTAACTGAGAAACAAGGCAAGTTCACAAAAAATTCAATTTACAAAACACACCTGCCCATGTGACTTTGGGGAAATAGAAGCCATCCAACATATACTGTTTCATGGTAATTTTTACAAGGATCTGTGTAAGACTACCTTTTACTTTGCTGCAATATCTCTCAGGAGGACAGAAGTATATTATATCAATCTTCTTTCAGACTCCAACCATGCTGTCACCAACATAGTAGTCACTTCCACCCAACACAATTTTGGGTGACTTCAGTGAAAATCTGGCAACAATTGATAAAAATGTGGTCAATTTGTCAGTTTGGACTTGGATTGTATTTTATTAATTTTATCTTTTATCTTTTCATTTTATTGTGTTTTACTTTGATATGCTGATCTTTTAGAGCAATAATGAAATTTAAATTTGATCTTTAATCTCTTTGTAAGCTCCATTGGCATGACCCTCCTTCTGCTTTAGCCACTCTTTTTAGCTGTGTGTCTTCAAATAGCCATTTTCCCCCTCACTAGATGCTTTCTTCAATGTTGCAATTGTTCGATATTACACAATAAAGTTTACAGCAGAAAATATGGCTTCTCTTCTTTCACCTTCTTCTCCAGCACAGAGACAAGCTTGCATTTAAAACAAATTTGATTTGCTTCCTTCTCAGGTACGAAGATAATAATAACATACACCTGGCAGATCATCACCATTGTTCCCTCTGGCACATCCCACCTCAGGGAAGGATAGAGTATATATTTAATAAGTAAGTCCTTATTATTATCTTAATTATTGTAAACGGTGCCAGTTCTTTTATCTAGGATAATTCCAGGATGAAACATGAGCCCATCTGCCAAAAATCAGATAGACTTCATCAAATAATAAAGGATACATAGCATATTGGGCTTTGTCCAAAAACATGGCTCCTCCAATAAAATAATATTTTAAATTAAATTTATGTACTGCCCATTTCACTGTTTGGGCTGTCTCTAGGGGTGGATTGAATACTGTGCAAATCAGGAAGAAAGAGCAAAGATGTGCTCCTCTAGGCATGAAGACCACAAAGGTAGCAGATAGGCTTATTAAATCAACCATGTCTTCTTGGTTTTAAATTACCAGATCCAAGTTCTTTTGATGAAAGATTGTACTTAACATATTGTCCAAAGTGAGAAAAAAGGTTTGCATAGAAAGTGTAGAAAATTCTCATTCTCTCTCTCTCTCTCTCTCTCTCTCTCTCTCTCTCTGTGTGTGTGTGTGTGTGTGTGTGTGTGTATGTATGACAGTTTAAAACTAATTATTGAATCATAAATAGAGATAATTATGCAAGATTGAATCTGGATTGATCACCAGGACCAGAGGTTTTGTCTTCGAAGCTTTTGGACTCGTGCTGAAGCCTATCTTCAGGGAATTTCTCTCTACTGGAATATGTGCTTCGGGTTATTAATAGTCCAAAGCACATATTACAGTAGAGAGAAAGCTTCAAAAACAAAACCTCTGGTTCCGGTTACCGACCCAGATTCAAACTTGAATATTATCTTGGGACACATATATTTGTCTTCATTCATGAGAGATAATTATCTTTCACCATAGTAGACTAGTTTTGTGGATTAAAGAGGACATTTGCAAACAGAGGACTGCCCTCATACAGGTAAAATAGGAGAAATGTTTACTCTTGCCTTCAGTTCAGAAGCAAACATGAGGAAAATTCTCAATGGATATCAACTCCATGAAGAAGTAAGCTCCTGGTTGCACAATGTTGAGTAATACCAAGTCCTCCTGTTACCTGCTTATGACAGATGGTCTCCTAGAGCTGATTTACCTTGGGAATACTTCTGTTTATATTCTGATTCTAGCTCCACTCAAGACTATTTGTAAAGTTACTCTCTCCTGAACTACCATATGCCAAGCTTCTATTGCAACCAGCTCTATAAAATTGGCTTACAGAGGGCATTCTTGCCAGATGATGGCTAAATAACTGATGTAAAAGCTGGTACCTTAATCTGTGATAACTTTTTGCTATAAGGATGCTATACAGATAGTTCTAAACATTCCATTGGTAACGTGATATTTAGTGTAATCTCCTAGGCCATTATTTGATACTTGTGTTGCTCCACATCCCATCATCTTCAGTTACTCTTGCATTGTTTTAATCTTCATTTGGGTAAATATGATTGCAAACCACACAGTCTTCTTTGTTTGGAACAGCATAGAAATCTAAATAAATAAATATTTTCCATTCTTTAGACGAGTTACCAAATAAATTATTCAGTCCATTCATGGGATTAGAAAAGGGAGAAGGAGGACATAGGAAGTTACCTTCTATGAGCTTTAATTGCTCAGCATTGAAGCAGTGGTCATTGCATAAAAGGTGCAAAAATTTCTTGGAATGGGTAACACTTTTTTGTTCTATTTTGATTGACTATTTTGGTCAATCATGCTTGGTTATTGCATAATATTCTTCAATTATTATCATCTCATTTGTAGTTAGTTTTCTATGGGAAAGCCCTGTTCAAAAGAACAGAATAGTTCAAAACTTCAGGATAGTTTCATAATGTTATACAGCAATTCAAGATGATTCACCAACAACTGCAATACAAAAGGTCAATGTCTTGCAAAAAAAAAAAGTATTTACATACTAAGATTAAACAAGTGGGAGTAAGGAACAGAAAGACAAATGACATAATCATTGATCTGATGAACAGTTTTTTCTGTATTTTCTTACCTCTCCCTAGAATTTACCAACACTTTGTTTTATTTCTTTGTTTTACTTTGCCTGAGTTGTGATGAGCATCACAGTATATGCAATTTTGAGAGGCAGCTAAAAATAATGCAGTGCGATGTGGTACATCTAATATTCCAAGTCAATTCAAATGTCTTGTGGGGATAATGATTTTTGTGTCTTCCTTTTCCAATAGAATGGGAAATTGTTGATCTTATTTCAAATTGAACTGAAGGGCATTTGTCCATCACTAGAAGTGAGTTTTAATGAAATCTAAAGGGGAAAAGTTTCCTAGTGCTATACTAACTTTTTTTTTTTTTTTTTGCTTTTACAAAAGTAGAAGTAGAAAGTTTCCAAGGTGGCATGAAATGTGGGCTACATCTTGCCTTTTATCAAATGCATTGGGAATCTATTTACAAGTAAGTTTTGCTTCCTCACCTTTTAAGAATTTTAATCAGATTGCACTCAAAAGTCATACAAGCTCTGGATGAATGCTGTGCTGTGACTCAGATTGTCCCCTGCTGCCACTCCCCTTTCATATGTGATGGCAAAATTCAAATAATAAGATTGGGTTGAGTAGCTCTATTTATCTGAATCCTTTTCTTCCAATGTGAATGGCAAGGTATGTGATTTCCCACATTGGAGAAGCTACCAAAATACACTGTGATTTATCATAGGTAAATTTATTATACAGTTATAAAATGGGAGTTATTTCAATCCAGTACATAATGGATATCCCCATGGCTTGACACCACTGCCACAGTTCTTGAAGGTGCCTTCCTGCAGCAGCTGGAATCCTAAGAGTGCCCTTAAGTGTATCTTGTTGAGAACACATTGTCCCTGCTGCAGAACTTATAAGAAAATATATTTTCCAGAGAGGAAAGTGAGATTCTGTCTAAAGGTCTGAATGGTCTTTAGAAAACATGGAAGTCCCAGTGTTCGGGGAAATTAACTCAATGAGTCTCCCTGTTCAGGAGGCTTTCAGATGCTGTGCTGCTGTCAAAGGAAGAGCAGGATGGGGATGGAACTAAGTTCATTTGAGGCCTTTCACTGATGTGAGTGAAAGTGGTACCACCCTAATCCTTGAGTAGCCATAAAACAATGCCAGCATCGTATTTCCTGTCTTTACAATACTGCCAATCCTTATTCTACCTTTGTTAAATTTCTTTTGTGACACAGCCAAATGCTATTATCCTATTTTGTGAATGAGCCAACTATTACAGGCAAGGTAGTTGCTTTTCTCTTCTGGGTTTGTTTCTGTCCCCTTTCAGCATATCACCAACTAGCAGGGGAAATGTCCACCAATCTGGGCCCATCAATCAAGGAATGAGTCCAATTCTGGAACTTGGCTATGGATGTTAATACTGTGCAGTACCTGCCAATTGTACCTTATTCCATAGAAATAATTTGGTTATCCATAACCTGGTAATAGCTAATTTCACTATGAATTACATTTTGTCAGGGAGAAGCGCTCAACCACTTTGTGGGACTGCATAAAAACCTATCTGCTTTCCCCCCCCTCACCTAGCTGAAATAATCATTACCATGCTGTCTTCAAGCCAACTGCATCTGATGACAGCTGAACTTAATTCAGTGGCTGCCTCCCATTCCTGGAAAATCTCTATGGTTACATCTAGGGATGCTTTGCAAGTTGACACTAATCTTTCTACATGCATCTATAAAACTGATAGTTGAAAACTCTTGATACCTGCAACCCTTAAGGTCAGAAAAGGGGATTTGTTTTTATAAGTAACTGTCACTGCAGTACTGTCCTAGAGTTGATTTGGAGAACCATGTTTCACTATTGACCATTTCTTGAGGACAGGAACACATAATATTGCTTACTTGAGAAGGTAATCTCTGCCCTTCTTTTCCTGACAAGCAAGGTTGTGAAATTCTCTGACTGAACTTCACTTTATTTATATATTTTTTAGATCAATATCTGGTGTAGATACTAGCCAATATCCAACTACACACTGTGGAAGGAAGTCCTTTCCATTCACTGACTTTCATGGGGGGCTGCTTCTGCTTCTACAAATTTACCAATAGAACCATGAAAGATGGATCCTTGTCTTTCTCTTTAACCAAGTGGCACCACATTCTGCCACTTTCTCTTCTAGCCCAAGTAACAGGAATAAAAAAATAATAAAAAAATATGTTTCCTTTCTTCCTTTTATCAATCCACTGGTTACACAACAAATGGGAAAGGTGTGAAGTACAAAAAGTTTCCTATAAATGGAAACAATTTGCCCTCAAAGACTCATCCATTAAAAAAAAAAAGCTGGGAGAAATAAAGAAATTGGAGAACCCATCAATTGGAGGCTGTGGTAAATATGGTCTGGATAGAACTCTTGACTATCACTGTGGCCAAAATGGAGCAAGATTTAAAAATCGGAAAAGGATGTCTACAGCTGCTTCATTTCCAGCCAGTCTATGACAGAAGTTGCTTAAGGCTGCAATGCAGAAAACTCTAGTTTTTTTACACTACAGTTCTTATGTTTGCTTCTAAAAAAAAAGAAAGAAAGAAAGAAATAGCAGGCAACTGCTTGCCATTGGTTTCTAGAAATTAAGCTCAGAGAGTGCTCTGCAGGCAATAAAAAAGTGCTTTGAAGTCTACAAGTTGCCCATCTCTGCTCTAAATAAGTCCCAACTGATCACCTGAATCTATCTACAGCAGCACTGAAATTGTAGAATTATGTCCTGTGGTGCAAAAATGTAAGAAGATTAGCTGACAACCTCTTTTTCTAACCGCTGCTTGAACTCCTCCTCCTCCTCCTCCTCCTCCTCCTCCTCCTCCTCCTCCTCCTCCTCCTCCTCCTCCTCCTCCTCCTCCTCCTCCTCCTCCTCCTCTTCTTCTTCTTCTTCTTCTTCTTCTTCTTCTTCTTCTTCTTCTTCTTCTTCTTCTTCTTCTTCTTCTTCTTCTTCTTCTTCTTCTTCTTCTTCTTCTTCTTCTAAATTAAAAGTATACAGCTTCCAGCCTTCCCTATGCTTTATTCGGGTACTAAACTAAGAAGAGCAACTGCCTGTTTTATTGACAATAAACATTCCTTGAGTCAAGATGAATTGATTAAGCCAGGATAGAAAGCAAGGTCTAGATCAAAGAACTGGCACCTAAACATATCCATCCCTAATAAGGATTACCCCATGAGGTAAAGCTTTTATAAATCCCTTTGCAGGCCATATTATAAGAACTCGTATTAACATAATTATGAAATAAAGACTTGAAGGGGTAAATTCAACCTCACTCACTTAGCAGAGCATAAAGATTAGATTTCATCTTGCCATAACACTGCTCCTAGGGATTTCACTGATTGGTATTCATTGAATGATGATGATAAAAGCAGAGGACTTGGTGAGTATCCTCTGGCTAAAAACCTCATCTTTATTTGAAGGTTTGTCGTTCATTGCTAGAACACATATTTGCCTGCTGGTCAAAGGGGGAAAATCCTGCCTGAAACTCTGCAGAGCTGTTGCTGCTGCTAGAGAGTATCAGGAGCCCTGGGCTTGGGGGGAACCAATGGAAAGACTCATTACAAAGTGTTCTCATTACAAGGTCATTGGGCAGATGATAATTTTTGCAAGTCAATAAGTTAAGTGAATGCTTCTCTCAGCTAGCAAGTATAAGGAAGCATTCTTCATTGAGGACAAGTTGTACTAGGTTTGCAGACTTAGCATACTTTGGAGTACATATTTAAGTGTATCTTTGCCTAGCTATCATTGTCTGCAATGAGCCAGGATCTTAATACTGCTGCTCTGCTTGGGGCAAATTGCTTTTTATAGGTCACGATCCTTGCTATTTATTGCTTTTCTACTCTTATCTATCATTCCTCTAAAATTTTGATTCTTTTGCTCTTTTGATTCCCTTTCCCTCCAATAATTATAAGAATTATATTCAGCATATAAAATCAATACAAAAGTCTAATTCAAAAATATATATTAAAAAGTGTGGAACAAAAAAAAAAAACCCAATTACTCCAAAAGTAGTAGGAAAAGGAAAGTTCCCCATTCATTCCCAGAAAACATTAACAACTTATCATTGTCTCTTAAAATACAACCAGATGCAACATTTCAAAGCTCACTCCATTTTCTATAAAATCCTCTCTAAATCTTCAGCTCTCCATATTAAATCAGCAAAGATCCAGTAAAAATTAAGAAAAATACCTAATAATCTAAGTACATATTCCCCCTTTCCATTTAGTCTAAATTCCCCTCATCAAGTAAATATTGCAAATAAAATAAACTATTGAAGCCAGAAATAATACACCCTTATTTATATATCAAAAGCAATTACATAAATATTACCATCTAATCCATTACATCATTATCATTTCAAAATAAAAACTATCCAATCCAGGTAGCTAATAAACTTCACCAAAGTTTATAGCAGCATATTATTTAACCATAGTCAAATAAACTAATTTTGTATTTTTTCCTTCTTCCTTCCAGTCATCCTTAAATCCCATAAATAAAATTCCAACTCCAGTTTTCTTCTACTCTTTGCCTCTTTTCTTAAAGTTTATCCAAGTCCATTTGTAATTTCTATTAAATTCCAATAAATATTTTATATTTTAGTTTAAAAAGACAGTCAGCGTCTCTGTTTTGCTACATTACTTGTATGTCATTTTTTATTGCTGAATGATCATTCAGTTCATTTTTAAATCCAGTATTTTCATGTCCTTCTTGTAACTTATAATTTTTAAGTCCCCTTTTAAGTCCATTTTGATTATTTTCAAAGGAATTAGCAATTTTTGGTTCCCATAAAGAGAGAGCATCACAAGCCCACAGATCAAATATTTCTTATAATGTAGCCATCATGTGCTTTAGTAATCAACCTTCAAAGTCTTGTTTTGCATTTGAAATATTTGAAAAACATTTAGCATATTGTAAGAATCCAACCACTTTTATAAATAATAATGTATTTTTTAAAATGTGAGCTTTTGGTAAAGCAAGGCAATCTAATGCCTGCATATTTTTCCACTCTGCAGATTGCATGGGCATTACAGTCAAAACAGAACTGATGTGAGATCTAATCTGTTGAAATTCTTTCTGGAAGAAATAGAGAACTGGAGATTTCCCATATATACTCTGAACATATACTCTGATTTTTGTGAGTAGATGGCAGAAATTGATGTTTTTGCAGCCACTTGTAATCACTGAGAGTCACAGATTCTATTGTGCTCTGAGTCATAAATGCAAACTTTCATGGATTTAAGGTTCACCTTTCATCTTTTTAATCATCTCTTCAATCACTTTGGAATTTATGTTTTTAATTGTCTTTTTCAGATTAAAAAACCTTGAGAACCACAAGCTTATCATTTGATATATTTTCAGTTTCATAAGATATTTAATGTTTGCATGCACTATACAGCAAAGGAGTGACTTTAAAGTTGTTTTTAAAGATTTTAAATGCTAAGGCTTGTGAAAATGATTTAAAGAAATACTTCATAACTAATTAAAACAATATTCTTGTATGGGAAAAAATCAGTTCTGTTGACCCTTCGATTCCTTCAAGAAAAATGGAATATATTTAGATTAATATATTAACAGAGTTAGAAGGACCCTGTAGGTCATCTAATCCAACCTGCCACCCAAGCAGGAGACCCTACACCATTTCTGACAGATGGCAGCCCAGGCTCTTCTTAAAAATCTCCACTGATGAAGCTCCCACAACTTCTGAAGGCAAGCTGTTCCATTGGTTGATTGTTCTCACTCTCAGAAAATTTCTCCTTATTTCTAGGTTGAATCTCTCCTTGTTCAGTTTCCATCCATTATTCCTTATCTGGCCTTCAGGTGCTTTGGAAAATAGCTTGACTCCCTCCTCTCTATGGCAGCCCCTCAAATATTGGAACCCTGCTATCATGTCTCCCCTGGTCCTTCTCTTCACTAGAATAGCCATACCTAGTTCCTGTAACCATTCTTCGTATGTTTTAGCCTCCAGTCCCATAATCATCTTTGTTGCTCTTCTCTGCACTTTTTCTAGAGTCTCAACACCAGTATTCTAGGTGTGGTCTTACTAAGGCTGTATAGAGTGATATTAGTACCTGATTTGATCTTGATTGAATCCCTCTGTTAATGCAATTTAGGATTGCATTGGCTTTTTTGGCTGCTGCTGCACATTGCTGGCTCATATTTAATTGGTTGTCGACTAAGACTCCAAGATCACAGTTACTGCTATTAAGTCTGATATCACCCAGTCTATTTGTGTATTTTTGGGTTTTCTTGCCTAAGTGCAAGACTTTACTTTTCTCTACATTGAATTTCATTTTGTTAGATAGGGCCCAGTGTTCAAGTCTGTCAAGATCCATCTGGATCTTGAGCCTATTATCTATGTCAGTGATGGCTAACCTTTTCCAGACTGAGTGCCCAAAGCGCGCCCAAACCCCCAGAATACAATGCACGTGCAGGCCCTGTGCATGTGTCTCGCCTCTCCGCACATGTGCGCACAGCCTCCATGCATGCGCCCCACACCCCCGTGCATGTGAGCACGCCTCCCACATACATCCCATCCCCGTGCATGCACATGCAGCCCCCCTGTGTGTGCCCTGTCCCCATGCATGCGCTGCAGAGACCTGAAGACCAGCTGGGCGGTGGGAGGTGCGTGTGCAGGCATGGTGGAGCTGAGCTGGGGCGATAGCTTGCATGCCCACAAAGAGGGCGCTGCGTGCCACCTCTGGCATGCGTGCCATAGGTTCGCCATCACGGATCTAGATGTTGGCTATTCCTGCCAGCTTACTATCATATGCAAATTTAGTAAGTTTCCCTTCTATTCCCTCATCTAAGTCATTTATGAAGATATTGAAGAGTACAGGGCCTAAGACGGAACCTTGTGGTACCCCACTGCTTACTTCCCTCCATGTAGATTAAGGACTACTCGTTGAGTATGGTTTGTCAGCCAGTTATGAATCGATCTGGTGGTGATGCTATCTATCCCACCTTTTATTATTACAAGAATCAAGTTCCTTCAAGATGAATTAGCACAGTATTATAAAGCAGATAAGACTGTTCCAAAAATTAGATATACAATAGAAGATAACTGGCTCAATTTTTAGCATATCCTTTGTGATAAATCAATACATCATTGTAATAGTTGACTGGATTTTATTTTGGCATATCCTCAGCAGATGGATTGGAATTTAGAAAATAAACTCTAGTGTCTCAGGAAATGGGATATAATAATAAATATAATCCCTCCCCACTATCAACCCATCTGATGGCCCTGGCTTTTCAGATTAACTGTTGTTCACCAAACGAATCTAAACGGTAAGGTGTTTTACCAGCATGGGCAATTCTTGGGCCATCAGGAGCCATATTTAACATTTTATGGATAGTCGAGGTCAATTATGCAAAACAGTTAATATGTGTTATGCAGAGGATATGGCCACAATTTTTTGTCATTGCCCAACCCAGGGGTGTACAGGCTTTCTGTAATCATATCTTACTTCCTCAAGGTGACAGAATTCTAACAGAAGGAGTGGCAGAGGCTTTATCACCTGAGGGGCAGCAGAAAAAAGAACAAATTTATGTCAGCCATAGGTTAAAGTGCACCATCAAGATCAAGAAAATTCTTAATCCATTGAAGAGTGGACCTCTAAATGCATTTCCTGACGTAATGCTTAACTAAGAAAAGAACATGAAATTGCTGGTGCTTTGTTTTGTTTTTTTAATAAAGCAAGAGTAATTGGCAACTTGGCTTCAAATTAATAGCACATTTTTATTTCCTTGCAAACAAAGGTCAACGTCACAGATCTGAGAGCTCCAGGTATTTCTTTTCACAGCATGGAAGAATCCCTAGATCCTCCTTTGTCTATATTAAAATAAGGCGGAGACTGGAACAAATTTAATGTTTTTTTAAGTAGAGGAGACAGGCAAAAAAAATGACAAGTCCAACCTACTATTAGCAATATAATAGCAGAACCTACTGTTTTTCCAGCCAAAATGTCTTTCATTCTGAAGAGAGCTGTTTCCAAACATATGGTAGGAGTGTGTTTATAGGATACAAAACACACATCATTCATTTTGACTGAAAAATAGCCTATGCTCAAAATACCTTTTGGAAATGTTGTCATTCTTTGAGGATTCTGCAGATGAAATTAGGGCCATTTATCATATGCACAACAGAACAAGTTAATTTGAGAAGGAAAGTGTATCACACCAGCCTTTGCATTGGTTCTGTGACTTGTTTTGGAATGTTGTCTACTGTTGTGACATCCACATCTCAAGCTAGAAAATGTGCAGAAAGAGGTCATCCAACTGACCTTGGCATGTCTTCCTCATGAGGAAAAGCTATAATAAAAGTTTGCGGGAGGTTTTTTAGATCACCAGGAAGAGTCATCTGATATATGCATAGAAAGAAAATTCCCCCCCCCCCCTTTCCTTATGCCAGGATTTGAGATACTAAGTGCAAGCATAATTGGGGTAGAGGAAGCATATTTTTTTCCATGCAATGCATGAGACATTTGTAGAATGTGCTGCTTCTGGAGGAAATGATGGCCATTAACTTGAATTACCTTAAAAGTGGATTAATAGATAAATTAATGGGGAAAGATAGATTAAAGATAAAAGACTATCAGCTCTGGCAGCAGTATGGATCTTAATGTGATTAGTATGTGTATGTGTAGCCTGCTACACTGTGTATGTGTATATGTAGCCTGCTACACTGCCAGGGGGCTACTGGTTAAATTTGTTCCAGCTTCCAGCCTTCAGCATTCACTTTGGAAATTGTCCATGGACCCTTGGTAGCATTGGACTATGGCTACAGATTTTGACTGCAAGGACTTAATTATGCATGTGGCAGTGTATGGGTGTATATAATTGAGACTTCAAATGGGTGAGGCTCTCCTCTCAGAGATATGCCTAGCTGAGTTTCCATTCTGGCAATAGTAATATCTCCAAGACAAGGGGACCAGGATGACAAGTTTTCATCTAGAAAGACTCTCTGGTTGAAGCTGGGCTACAAGGTAGCAATTGGGGTGGATTTGTTGCTATTGTACCAGCCTCCCTGCAGTTACATCCATGCCTTAGTTGCTAGACTTCATTGCTGAGTTGGTGGCAGAGTCCCCAAGGTGTATTGTCAGCTCAGGAGTTCCTATTCCTGTTCCTGTCCATAACCATGACTTGATCCAAGAAATTGAGAATTCTTCACATGGAAGACATTCACTAGATCTGGACTTTTATTTTATTTTGGGACATTTGCAATGTAACCTGGGTGTGGAAGCAATTACTATCAGTCTATTGCCACTGCATTCTCTAAATGATCTATGGCTTATTGGTGTCACTCCTTTCTTACAGAAATAGGACCTGTTATATTGATCTTCAGGATTCCAGAGGAAGCTTGCTTTTTTCCCCTGAGGATTTGATGGGCAGTTCAGTTGAAACCCTGATTTATGCTCTTATTGCATTTGCAGACAACCATCCAGTGATCTGGGAAGGGATGAGTTGCAGAATCATCTACCAAGCAGAATAAAGAATATTCAAGGCATCTGGAAAATAAAGTTGTTTGGATTTGCTGGGAGTTGACTCTGATTGGACAGGTCCTAGTGGGGGGATAGAATCAAGGTCTTGTGTGGTTAACTGGCATATGGTTATATAATATAACCATAACTTTTGAGGGAATGGAAAGTATGTTCAGGTCTGTTAGCTTGCCCACCTATTAGATCACTATTTCTTTTAGTTAGTGAAAGCTACTTAGAAGATGATAATTACAGTAGTTGACCCATGCTGCCTGCTGGCAATGGAAGGGAAGGGAAGGGAAGGGAAGGGAAGGGAAGGGAAGGGAAGGGAAGGGAAGGGAAGGGAAGGGAAGGGAAGGGAAGGGAAGGGAAGGGAAGGGAAATTTCTGATGCTTATTGCCTATTTCCCACAAGGAAATTCAATACAAAGTGCCAGGAAGTCAGATTTTGTTCCTGCCCCACTAATATTTTGCAAATCTGTGATCATTTTGTTTCTGTTTATGTAAGAAAATATGTCTGGGGCAATGACACACGATCCACATTTATATTGTGCTCTGACAGATTTCCACAAAGCTGGGAAGGGTTGAATGGGGAATGGGAAAGCCTGGGAACTTGCAGGGAGAAAGTCAGTGGGGATCATGTAACCATGCTTGATGGCAAGAGCACAGCGACAGATCTGGACTTGCAATTTCTTTCCTGGGAACATTGCAGGGAAAGAGTCAATGGGGAACTTTACAGGAAAGGTCACATGTTGCTTAAGTATGTTTCCCCAACCAGTGCATCCTCCGCCAGTCCCTTTGCTCTTGTCACCTGGTCAGCCTTGCCCCAACAGGTCACAGGCTGTCTTGTCTCATCTAACATCTTTCTCTTCACCTTGGCCTTGTTTTGAAAAACTAGCTTGTTTCCCAGTGGGTGGTGAGTCCTATTTGCCAGACTATTTTTCAATTATTGTTTTTTCTTCCATTAGAGGTTTAAAAATTGAATTTTATTATTATTTTTGCAGTAGTCTATCTACATTTTGTAGTTGTAGTTTCCTACATTTTATTTCCAAATGAATCTGCCCATCAACATTTTATAAGACAAAGTTCATAAAAATATGGGCAGTTAGTAAAGGATAAGAGGTCCCTTGCTAGATTCCAAAATTCGTCTCACAGAAGTAAGACAATTCCCATTTGTGCCTAGGAGAGTATTTTTGCTTTGGTTTCCATTTGATGTTTCAAATCTAGCTTACTTCTAAATAAGCCTGCATGATATCATCATGTGCTTTTTTTTATGTATGCATTTTATACGTTGTCAGCAGGCATATATATTAAACATAAAGCAGGCAATTACAACTACTTTTTTGCAGCACAAATTGATTTTACTATTAAGAACAATATATAATTCATAAGAGAAACTAATACTTGGATTCGTTTCAGAAAAATCTCAGAAGCATAGAACAGGAAAAGATTATATGATTGAATGTTTTTCTATTTATTTATTTAAACTCTTTCCAAAGTTATACAGCTTAAATGTAGATTTGGGACTTAAATATTTTTGCCAAAAACCCTTAAAATATGCTGTTAAATTTTGAAAGTACAATTAAACATTTTGAATATAATGGATGAGATTTTCCACCAGACATTCCTCCAGAATACCAGACAAGGCTCTTATATTCAAAGTAGTCCAGTTTGGCATTTATGTTATCTAAATTTGACATCATCCACAGCAATTTACATCAGTTGCATAATCATGCCATTAGCATCCATTTATGTCATTGAAGCCAATGATGTGCTTACTTATTTAATAGACATTTGGAATAATAGAATCCCTCTTCCCTTAGTAAGTCTGTTATACATGGACCTCTCTGTCTTGATTATAGGTTAATGGATTACTCATCTAATAACTTTTCCCAGATAGTCAAATATTTTTTTGCTCAGAAAATCAGTTGCTCAGCTTGTGACCACTACTATTAGTCTTTAAGCTAATTTTTAAAATCTTAGCATCTTCTCCTTCTAAGGATAAATAACCAGCAGCCAACTACATTCCATCTTAATTTATGATCAAAAGGCCATCTAGATTTTATTTTATTTATTTATTTCAATTTCTATAGCCATCTATGTCAATTCAATTGATAAGATGGCCACCTTATCCTCAGTCTAGTTACTACATGTATAAGTTTTCTGTATGTTGATCACAAAAAAAGAAATGAAATCTGATGGCTATTTTCAACTATTCCATCTGTTGTTAAGAAGAAGAAAATAAAGAATGAAAACAAAGTTACAGATTTGGTTGCAATTACTGTTTCTCAACTGCTCCAAAACCATGTTCCTATCACAGTTGGAACAAAAAAGCTCAGGTAGAGAGGATGAGTGTCACATTGTTTTACTCAGAATCAAATCCAATAAATGAACACTTTTATGGGGAAACTGGCAGATTATCTCTCCCTTCCAAATTGCTGAGGATTGTGAGCTATGACTCTGTTTAAAGGATCTTAACATAAGCCATTTGTGGTGATGTACATTGGCAGTGGAAGATACGTACAGCTTCACATCATATCATAATCTGGCAGCATTTGCTTTCTATTATCTATAATTTATCACTTTGTTGTTAGTTGCAAAGTCATGTCCGACCATTGCGACTCCATGGACAACGTTCCTCCAGGCCTTCCAGTCCTCTACCATCCTCTGGAGTCCAGTTAAGCTCCCGCCAACTGCTTCAGTGACTCCATCCAGCCACCTCATTCTCTGTTGTCCCATTCTTCTTTTGCCCTCAATCTTTCCCAGCATTAGGCTTTTCTCCAGTGAGTCCTTCCTTTTCATTAAGTGGCCAAAGTATTTGAGTTTCATCTTCAGGATCTGGCCTTCTAAAGAGCAGTCAGGGTTGATCTCCTCTAAGACTGACCAGTTTGATTGCCTTGCAGTCCAAGGGACTCGCAGGAGTCTTCTCACCATAGTTCAAAGGCCTCAGTTCTTTGGCGCTCAGCCTTTCTTATGGTCCAACTTTCACAGCCATACATTGCAACTGGGAAAACTTGACCATATTCCCTATCAGTACCTAAACAATGAATGGGCATTTATACTGCTCACTGAAATGCCCCATCTTCTTCCATAATAGAATGTTCCATGTCTGGAATATCATTGTCTCCGCACAACAGAGGTGGGTTTCAGCAGGTTCTGACCAGTTCTGGAGAACCGGTAGCGGAAATTTTGAGTAGCTTGGAGAACCGGTAGTAAAAATTTCTGACTGGCCCCTCCCCCATCTATTCTCTGCCTCCCAAGTCCCAGCTGATCGGGAAGAAATGGGGATTTTGCAATAACCTTCCCCTGGAATGGGGTGGGAATGGAGATTTTACAGTATCCTTCCCCTGCCACGCCCACAAAACCACGCCCACCAAGCCACGCCCACAGAACCAGTAGTAAAAAAATTTGAAACCCACCACTGCCGCACAAGGTTAGCACAGAATATCATTCATGGAACTTTTCTAAAGTTCTTAGAGCAGATTCAATCTCCCCCCTTTGGGAAAAGATTTCTGGCAAACAAAACAAAGCATATGTTATTAATTTGCAGTCCAGTTTTTTTCCCAGTGTTACATAGAAGGTAGTTAAATTTTGTTCAATTGCTATGTACATTTGGCAATCATTGCTCAAGATACCAGAAGGCAATGTTTTTTCCTCTGGTTTTATTTAGATTATAATGATTTTGTTCTTTTATGAGTTTGTCTATATTGATATGTATTAATTAGTGACCATAAATAAACACACAGAATTAACCATTTTTAAGCCCTCATGTGAAACTTCTTTTTAACTCAAGTTTTTTGTCTAGCTATCTTAACCAAACATTAAACCACCACCATCTTGGATTCCAATAATTTAGCTGCTTTGTCTTAGACTTATTGAATATAGATTAAAGATAACAGTCACTTAAATTTTATATGAGATAGTAAAAAGCTTTGTGCAGGGGATAAAAAATGGTACTGTAAATGCTCTTGTTGCCCAAGGATTCCTAATCAGTACATAAAGTGTTCTAAAACCATTCTTTAGAAATATAAATTAGGGAGGAAGGGACTTTTCTTCCTACTAACCATTTCTTATAAATATAGATGCTTAGTATCCCGGGAATCCTTAGTTTTTTGTTAAACAAAATTGGCTAATTCTTCTAGAGGTTTAAAGAATCTTTTTTAAAATGCCATCTGCTTAAAATGTGAAAATTGGATGTGAAATGTTCAAATCAATTGAATTCCTCTACTCGTGATATGTATTTCAAGTTTATACAGATTAGCTGCTGCTTTTCTTAACAGACAATCCTTGCTGCCTTGCATATCACACAATTATTCTGAACTAACAAGGGTCAGCACTGTCCATTCAGCATCAGCGGAGAAGCTCTTTTTCCCCCCTATTAATAGAGCCAGAGTGTTATTTTCTTGCTAGAGTGTGAATTAGTTTCAAATATGTCTTTTAATATAGAAGTGTGAAACTGAAATGGTAAACCCCAATGGTATCCACACTCAGCATGGGTGCCCATTAGTATGATATAAATAGAATTGAAGCAAAATTGTTTATATATACTATATCTTACACCTTTTTTAAAAAAGTATTCTATGTATGAATATTGGTGTCAAGATTGAACTGCTTTGTCTCTTTCAAACCTTAACATTTTTCAACTTGCCATTGAACTGCTGGAGGGAAAGGTGAAATAGAATGCTGAGAATGTGTGCGCAGACCGTGAGAGCCTGGCAACCATCTGCACATGCTTGAGAAAGAGGTGGACTGTTCCCATAACAAAAGGACTTCTCATAATTGGGCGATGTAATCACCCAGGGGTGGGGAGAAAGGGAAGCTATTGTTTAACCAAGCAAGCATTTGTGCGGGAAAACCAGAGCTGGTTTTGATTCTTCAATACCAAAATGGTGTACCTAATAAAGTTTTATTTTTGGGAATTCAAAGCTCCCAAGAGTGTTTCCTTATTTTGAGTTCACTAGTTGGACAGTTGATAATTGGATGTTCACCTCAGCATTTTATACACAGTACTTTTTCAGTAATATCTGAGAAGTGATCTGCACTGAGAATGCTTGTTTTACATTAATTCATTAATTCATTCATTTTTTTGTAATTCTGTGTTTTTAGCTCAGTAGCATTTACCCCCAAATAAGAAGTTAAAATTCTGCATTTGCTATTTCTTAACTATTTCTTTCATTAACAGAGGTATCAGATCTAACCTGCAAAACTCCAGATAGCCACTAAATGGCAGAAAAAAATCTAAAAAAATTATGTCTTTTTCAATCTAGCGTTCATCTGGGTTTTTGCAATCCAGATACAAATGAGTTATGAATTAAGAATCTAAATTTATGAATTACTATTTAAACAAAGCAAAGTTGTTTCATTCTTTGATGACTAAATAGAACAGCGGTTCTCAACCTAGGGGTGGCGACCCCTTTGGGGGTCGAACGGCCATTTCACAGGGGTCGCCAAAGCCCTCTCTCGCCCCCCCCGCCTTCAATCACTCTCACCCTCTGCCTCTGTTGGAGGGCTGCGTATCCCAGCGTGCATCGCAGTGCCCCATGCTTTAGCAAAGAGAGCGGAGAGAGGTTGCGTGCGTGTGGGTGTGCGCGCATGTGACTAGAAAACATTCTAGTGCAGGAAAAGTCCTGGGGAGTTCAGGGACTCCCTGCTGCTGTTGCCGCCGCCGCCAATACCTGCAGCTGCAAGAGCCTAACAGAAAAAGTTTGGGTGAGTAAGTTCAGGGTTTCCCTGCCGCCACCGTGCCGCTCCTGGTTCCGGTAGTAAAAAAAATTAATAGTTCGGAGAACCGGTAATAAGATTGGCTGGCCACACCCCCGAACTGGTTCCCGGCCTGGTCGCCGTTCGCTTACCCTGCCCACTCCCAATCTATTGGTGCCTCCTGAGTCCCAGCTGATGGCTAAAGGGAAAAAAACTGTTTAAATTCTTGCCGCGGGGCTTCAAAGGGCTGCCCTACAGCTGATCAGTGTTAAAAGAAAACAAATGAGTAGACCTGTGCCTGCAAAAATAGAAAAAACAGCCCCTTTCAGCTTCAGCATAGGTTAATTACCATAAGTTGATTTGATCAGCCTCCTGACTCTCAGCTGATTTGCTCTCAGCTGTTTTGCGCAGGGCTCTGTTCTGTTGCTAGCTGCAAAGAGGTAAATTGCTGGAGCAGATTTTTTTCCCCCTAGCTATGCTGAAAAAGCGAAACTGAACGTAAAGCAGTGTCTTTGCTGCAACGTGACAAAATGAGGCAGAGAGAGATTTCTTTTTCTTTTTCTTTTTCCTCACCAAAAAAGGTAGGTGCAAAACTGCAAATTTGGGGCAAAAGAGGAGGTTCAAGATTTTAAAACACAAAAGAAAAAAAAGCTCTATTTAACTAGGGAATTGTAATAATTGAGATACTATTAATTGTATATTGTGTTGAAAGCAGAAATGGTTAAATTGTGGTTTGGAGGAATATATGGGGGAAATTATTTGGTTTATTATTATTGGTAAATATAATTAATTGATTTATAAGAAATTGGATTGCATGGAAATAACTGGAATATTCATGTTCATATTGATTAATATACAAAAAAGATAGTTATATAACGAATTGATTTATATTAAAATGTTGAATTTGTATTAAACAACTGTATTACATAATTACATAATTAACCAATATGAGGATGGATATAAAAATAGAAGACAATGCGAAGGGGTATAATATAGAATAGAAGAGAAAAATTGAATTTGATTAAGATTAGAGATGAGGATGAAGGGTAATATTGTTTTTTACAAAAATAGATGAGGAATAAATATGGCAAAAAGGAAATATAGAAATTGTAAATTTAATTGAAATGACTAAACATTGTTTAAATTTGTGAATCAGCCAAATATTCTATTCAAAGAAAATACGTTGTATGTTTGTATGTGTGTTTCTAATTATTGCTATTTATTCATATTTGTTCTCTTTTATTCTTTAAAGTTTAACAATTCATTCTTTATCTTAATATCTTAATATTTGTTTGGGGTTGGTTTTCTTCCCTTTCATCTTTTTTATTGTACAGCAATCTTTCTCCTCAAACCTACCACCTCTCTCTTTTCTTTTCTTTCCTTCTTACTTTCTCTTCTCCACCCTTCTTCTCCTCCCTACTTCCTCTTCCTTTCTCCTTCCCCTCCTCTCTTCCTCCGTCTCTTACCCTCACTCCTACTCTAATTTCCCTTCCTTTCCTTCATCCCTCTTTATTGTTGTATCCTTTTATGCATATGGACTACTCAGAGGGCTGAAAACGTTATTTTTGACTGGTCCTCGCACTTTTGACCAGTCCTCGAACTTACGACTGTCCTCACATTTTACATTTTTGCCCTATCTTGTCACCATGGTGAAGAGAAGCAGTTATGAAATGAGTGACACCGTTGTTAAGAATGCAACAATGGGCATAAATGATGACCAGTCATAAGTGCGAAGACCGGTCAAAAGTGCGAGGACCTGTCAGAAATCACTTTTTTCAGCTCTCTGGGTATCCTTTTGTGCATATGGACTACTGAGAGGGCTGAAAAAGTTATTTTTGACTGGTCCTCGCACTTTTGACCAGTCCTCAAACTTACGACTGTCCTCACATTTTACGTTTTTCTCCCTATCTTGTCACCATGGTGAAGAGAAGCAATTGTGAAATGAGTGACATGGTTGTTAAGAATGCTGCACGGGCATAAATGTGAGGATGGTCATAAGTGTGAAGACCAGTCAAAAGTGCGAGGACCTGTCAGAAATGACTTTTTTCAGCCCTCTGAGTAGTCCCTATACATATAATCATGGTCACCCGGTCACATGACCAGCTAGCCACGTCCACCCAGTCACATGACATCCAAGCCACGCCCACAAAATAAGCCACGCCCACAGAACAGGTAGTAAAAAATTTTAGAACCCACCCCTAGTTGGGGGTCACCACAACATGAGGAACTGTATTAAAGGGTCGCGGCATTAGGAAGGTTGAGAACCACTGAAATAGAACATAGAATAATAGGGTTGGATGGGAACATGGAGGTCTTCTAGTCCAACCTTCTGCTTGTGGCAGGAGATTCTACACCATTTAGGCCTTTCTTTGGGTTTGATGGGGATACACGTGATCTTAGAAAGAATAAAAGAATAATAGAGGGAAAGGATGCTGCAGGTCCTCCAGTCCAACCCCCCACCCAAGCAGGAGACCCTATACTATTTCACATACCCATGTTTCCCCAAAAATGAGACTGGGTCTTATTTTCTTTTGGGTCTCAAAATAAGCACTAGGGCTTATGGGGGGGCTTATTTTTCCGCCATGTACGGGAGGCCCATTTCTTCTGCTTGCTTGTGGCAAGGCAGGAGGCTGTGCAACATGCCAGTGCCACTGCTGTGAGGTGGGGGGGGGTGCAGCTGCCCCACACACTCTGCATCTAATTACCTCAGGGCAATGGTGGGATTCAGGCAATTTAACAACTGGTTCTCTGCCCTAATGATTTCTTCCAACAACCAGGGTGCCAAACTGCTCAGAAAGTTAACAACTGGTTCTCCCGAAGTGGTGTTAACTGGCTGAATACCACCACTGCCTCGGGGCCCTCACAGCCAGGCCACTCATGCCTTGACACCTGCCTTGCCTTGCAGCCGTGGCACCAGCATACTGCTCGGCCTCCTGTTCTGTTGCAGGTGTGAGTAAGCAGAAGAAGTGGGTCAGCAGCCATGTGGACTCCTGCTGCACATGGCTGCCAGTGCTGCCACTGCAAGGCAGTTGTAGGGGTGTGGATGGCCTGGCTATGGGGCCATGATGTAAACCAGAGTGGACCATGTGGGATAGCTCCACCCCACCCACCTTGCCTTGTGGCTATGGCACCATGAGCAATCAGATGGAATGGGTGGGAAGCCAGCTGTGCTGGCTCTTAAGTATGGCTTATTTGGGGGGTACAGTTTATATTAGGTGCACACGTAAAAAACATGCTAGGGCTTATTTTCAGGATAGGGCTTATTTTCAGGAAAACAGGGGTACCTATAACCATATAAATTTGAATGTAGAATTTAGATTTCAAATTTCAATTGGCAGAATTTTAAAACCTATCTTACTTTTTATGTCCTGTTTTCTTATATGTACCTCCTGGAGGCACACGATATCTGATTTTTGTTTCAAATTTTTTTTGTAAATTTGGTGTCATTTGGATGGTGAGTTGAGTCCATTAACATTTACAGAGAAAATTTTTAAAGTCCGTTCCATTTCTTACTGACTTTC
Organism: Arizona elegans; assembly: GCA_022577455.1. NCBI lineage: Eukaryota > Metazoa > Chordata > Lepidosauria > Squamata > Colubridae > Arizona > Arizona elegans. The sequence goes on along the minus strand of JAKOOJ010000002.1, from coordinate 100,854,937 downwards.
CTGTTGTTTCTTCTTTATTTCTTCCTGTTCCTTTTTTTTGCCTCTTGTTTGCACTCCTTCTTCTTCCTGGGTCTCTCCTTCGTCTACTTTCCCTCCTTGTTGCGGGGTTCTTTCCTGATCTCTCTTCTGTTTTCCTTTGATGTTCCGTCCTTCTTCTTCTTTATTACCATTTGTTACTTCAGCACCCATCATTTGATCGTATAGTTCCTTTGCTTTGCTGTGCGAATCCACCTTGATTTTCTTTCCCTGCCACGTTACTAACATTCCTTCCGGAGTTATCCATTTGAAGGGTATATATCTTCTGTTTAGTAACGTGGCCAGAAACCAACAGTCTTTTCGCAAATCTCTTATTCTTTTAGGTATTTGCTTTAGGGTGATTATTTCTTTATTTCTGTAATACATTGGTTCGTCCTTTGTTATCTTATATACGATGTCCCTCACCTAGGTAAAGAATACGCATCATTGACAGAAGAAAAACAAAGAGGAGTGGTGGTATATATCAAGGAAGGAATAGACAGTAATATAAGGTATGTGGATACAGAAGGTAGGATAGTCATGATAGAGCTAAAACTTGAGTTTAAAAAGATATTATTGGTAGTAATATATGCTCCAAATAGTCAACAATTAGAATTTTACAAAAAAGTGCATGAGAAAATTATAGATCAAAAAATGGAAAATGTGTGTCTGATTGGAGATTTCAATGCTATTTTAGACGTAAGAAAAGATTATGAATGTGGTCAGCAAAATAAAAATAAAAAAAATGTATTACCTAGAACCTTTATAGATATGGTGGAAGAGTTAAATATGGTAGATAGCTGGAGATGTCTTAACCCCGAAACAAGAAATTTTACATATTATTCGAATCCGCATAAGTCTTGGTCTAGGTTGGATATGGTCTGGGTAACCAAGATGTTAATGATGGAGATAGAAGAGGTAGATATTTTACCAAACAACTGGGCGGATCACAACCCGATAATGATGAAGTGGAAAGGACAGCAGAGAAAGAAGAATAGATGGACTATGAATACACAGATATTACAAGAAAAAGAATATAAGAAATACATAGAAAAGGAGCTAGAATGGTTCTATAAGGAAAATACAAAGCAATACATTTCCCTACAAAACTTATGGGATACAGCCAAGGCATATGTAAGGGGCCTCACAATATCATATAATGTAAAACGGAGAAAAGAGAGAGAGAAAGAATATAACAAATTACTAAAAGAAATTCAAAATTGGGAATGTAAATTGCAAAGAAACCCAGGGGATGAAAAAATAAGGTTAAATTGGTTAACAGCAAAACATAACTTAAACATATTAGAGCAAGAGAAATATGCAACAACATTGAAATATATAAGGCAAAATTATTTTGAAAACGCAAACAAACCAGGGAGATGGCTGGCGTATAGGCTGAGGAAGGAAAGAGAAAAAAGAATAATTCAGAAGTTATGAGACGACAAGGGTAAGATTCAATGGGCCCTAGAGGGAAAAAAGGACATAATAGTTCAATATTATCAAAAATTGTATGAAAAGGATATGGTAACAGAGGAGGAAATTGAATATTATTTAAAAGGGGAGGGATTGCAAATATTAACAGAGGAAGAAAAAGAATTACAAGATAAGGAAATTATGATAGGGGAGCTAAAAGAGGTGCTAAAGAGGCAAAAAAATAATAAAACTCCGGGGACAGACGGTTTACCAATAGAGTTTTATAAGACATTTGGAGAATCATTAAACGGAATACTATTAGAAATATACAATGAAGCTTTAATGAAGGCAAAGCTACCTAACACATGGAAAGAAGCATATATTTCCTTAATACCCAAAGAGGGAGCAGATACCACATTAATAAAAAATTGTAGGCCGATTTCTTTGTTGAACACCGATTATAAAGTTTTCATGAGTATAATTGCCAATAGGATGAAAATATTACTACAAAACAAAATACACCAGGATCAAAATGGTTTTTTGCCCACAAGGCAGATAAAAAATAATTTAAGAATGGCGATGGATGTTTTAGAATATTATGAGGTGCATCCAGAGAGACAGGTAGCGTTGATCTTTCTGGATGCACAAAAAGCGTTTGACCAAGTAAATTGACAATTTATGAAGCAACAAATCAAAAGTATGAATTTTGGAGAAAGATTTACTAAAATGATAACATCAATATATCAGAACCAAAAAGCATGTGTCTTGGTGAATGGGACCCAAAAAATTCTTTGGAATAAATAAAGGAGTAAGGCAGGGATGTCCGCTGTCTCTCCTACTATTTATCTTAACTTTGGAAAAATTGTTAATCAGAATTAGAGCAAATAAAGAAATTCAAGGATTAAAGATCAAGAGAGAGGATTACAAGGTCCAAGCATTTGCAGACGACCTTGTTTTCTTTATAGAAAACCCAATAGAAACAACCCCAAAATTGATAGAAGAGATTGAAAAATTCGGAAAGGTAGCAGGTTTAAAAATCAATAAAGAAAAGACAAAAATGATAACAAAAAATATGACAACAAAACAAGTAGAGAAATTAGTAAAAGAATCTGGACTGCAGGTAGTTAAAAAAGTAAAATACTTAGGGATAAATTTGACGGCTAGAACGGCAACAATAAAAGAAGATAATTATGACCCCTTAGTCCAGAAAATAAAGGAAGATTTAGAAAAATGGGGGAAATTAAAATTGTCTTTACTGGGGAAAATAGCAGCAATAAAATCAAACATACTTCCAAGACTCCTTTATTTATTCCAAACAGTTCCAATAAAATTAGATAAGAAATTTTTTGATAATTTGGACAAAATAACTAAAAGATTTGTGTGGGAAGGGAAGAAACCAAGAATAAAATTGAATATATTACAAGACGATAAAATTAGAGGCGGATTTGGACTCCCTGCATGGGAAAAATATTACAAGGCTGCCAGCTTATTATGGATTAAAGAATGGATAACCTTGGATAATCAAAGATTGCTAAACCTAGAAGGGCATGACTTAATGAAGGGATGGCACGCCTTTATATGGAGTTCAGGAAATAAAATATATAAACATTTTAAAAACCACACCATTAGGAAATCTTTAATTAACACATGGCTACAAATCAAACACAAACACTATATGAAAATTCCCGGCTGGCTATCAACCATAGAAGCTATAACTCACCCCAACATATTAACAAAACAAAAGATTTTAAGATATAGAGAAATAGTAGATGTTCAGGGGAAATTGAAAACTAGAGAAGAGCTCAAAGAACAAGGAATAGTAATAGACTGGTGGCCCTACTCGCAAATAAAGGTAAGATACAGAAAGGACCAAGAGGAGGAAGGAATAGATTTAAAACAAAATCGATTGGATAAATTATTAGAATCCAAAGAAGGGAAATTAATTTCAAAAATTTATAAATATTTACTTGAATACGATTTGGCAGAAGAGTTGGTCAAAGGGCAGATGATAGCCTGGGTGAGGAACATAGGGCATAATATACAATTGGAAGATTGGGAAAGAGCATGGGAAGATAATTATAGCATGACAAAATCGGTAGCCTACAAAGAAAATCACTATAAAATGTGGTACCGATGGTATCTGCCACCCGCAAGGTTAGCAAAAATGTATCCAAATGTGAATCCGGCCTGTTGGAAATGTAAAAAAACGCAGGGAATTTTTTTACCATGCTTGGTGGCTTTGCCCAGAAATGAAGAAATATTGGAACAAAATAAAAACATGGCTATTAGAAATAACAAATTATGAAATTGAATTAACACCCGAAGTCTTTTTACTAGGCATGATAAATAAGAATATTAGAAAGGACATAAAATACTTAATACTCCACATTATAACGGCGGCTAGATTAGCGTTGGCACAACTCTGGAAAATAGATCGTTTGCCAACTGATCAGGAAGTAATACAAAAAATCTTTATATGCGCAGAGATGGATAAATTAACCCTAGAATTACAGGATAAGGAAGACTCAAAATACTTTAAAATATGGAATAGCTGGTACCAGTGGATAAATCAGAGGAGGGGGAATGGTTAGAGATGAAATTTAGGAGAAATCAATGTAAATAAACAACTGCACTGTCAGAGAGATATAAAAGGAAATAAGTCACTGTGCGTATGTATATATGTATATATAACGTTAGAAAGTAGTCAATAGATGAAGTTGAGTACTATATATCTACTGTATATGTATATGTAATTTGTATGTTTGATTAAGAGAAACTTGTTAGTTTTTCTTATATTTGTTTTAAATGTCTTTTTTTAAATACGAATAAAGTTTGTTTTTAAAACGAAAAAAAATAAATAAAAAATAAAACCTATCTTACTTGACAGCGTTTGGCATCTTCTATGTTAGCCCAAGCTATGAGAAATTATGTCTGTCCTTTGATCAGAATGAGAGCTGCAAACTGATCCAGCAGCCCATTCCATTCTTTCTACCCTCACCCATGTCTTATTACCAGGTTATTCTTTCTGGTCAAATCTTATGAATATCACTCCCTGAATGGCATCCAAAATTGACTTCCTCAGTCATATGCCACTGCAAAACTTCCTTTTTTTTAGCAGCAATGCTAAAGGCTCTGACATTATCAAGAGATGTAGCCTATCAGCTTTTAGCAGATGCTAATACTGTGACTGGCTTAACTTCCCCAGCATGTTAACACATAAGACACAAGAGCTGGGTTCAATGGATGAATAATAAATTCCCCTGGTCAAATCTAACAGGCAATGTTCCACAGCTCAAAAGCAGATTAAAAAGGGTCTCCTGAATTGACTGGCTCAGATAATGCCTGGGGAAGAAAATTTTTATGGGTCAAGAAACAATTTCAGAGTTCAGACTGATTTTCTCTGCACACATTTACAGTGTTGCCTTAACTAGAAGAAGCTGTCATGGGGTTCTTTGGCATCAGGGGTTCTTCATCTTAACCAGTTCCATTTCTTCCAGTGCCAAATGGAGGAATGAGATGGAAAACAGCAACAACCGTGGCTGATATTTTTTCTTAGCTCAGAGTAGGTATGCTCATAGTGAAATGTTGCTGTAGGACTGCTCATTGCTTTATTTTAAGCTGTTTCCTCGAGTATGGGTTTTGGAAGTTACTTTGATTTCCTATCCTATTGTAGGCCTAGAACTGACCCCAACTCCTACCTCTTTGCCCCTCCCATCAGTACTGCACCCAAACCTTTACTAGGATAAATTACTACCCTGAGGGAATTTTACTTGGAAACTTTCCATAACATAAAGGTGGAAATGATGGGGAATGATTTTCCCTGTAACATTTCTGTACGCTGCTAATTTTACAAGAAAAAATGGGAAGTCAGTATACTACTGATGCATTAGAATTTCTCTACAAATTTTTCAGTTACATAGTTCCTTTCTTTCTTTTTCTCCAAAACCAGAAATGCAAATAGCTAGATTGATTGACCAGTGAAGGCAGCAATCTTTGGCTAGCCCCAAGGCTTCTTTCATCAACAGATAGAGTGGAAGCAGCCTGACAGTATAAGGTGATAAATTCATGAATAAAATTTAAGTGCATATCAGTTGTTCCTCATTTCCACATACCTGGAGAAAAACAGTAAAAGTTCTGAATCTAATAATGTGTGTGTCTAGGGGGAGGAATGGAGCAACTAATATCCACAAAAAAAAAGTGGGGGGGGGAGTATTTATTTTGTTCTCAATGGGTTCTGAAGGAGGCTATGGGAGACTTTTTTTTTGAAAAGACTTATACACAAACTGTGTTTCTAGAATGGATTGGGCACTCTACCTGAGCATCTTATAGTGTAATGCCAAGTAAAGTTCGATTCACTTAATGATGTTAACTTAGTAATTTCATGCTGTCAAAACAACTGTTGAGGCAAACGGAATTAATTTTTGAAATCTGCATTTCTCTAAGTATAGTAGTACAATTCTCTGGAAAGAAAGTATTGCAAATATGCATATATCAGGGAGAAGAGTGACACCTATATTAGTAAAAATGGATTAAAATGCATTGTGTTGAGAAAAATTGCTTGCCAAAGTCCATATATTAGGCAAATATTAGTAAAATGATGTATTGAAGAAAATATATTGGAACAATGGTCTTCAAATGTGGCAGTACTGCTTATTTCTCTAAAATGAGAAATGAATTTTTGTGTGTGTCGCCTCCTCCTATGAATAATAGTAATGATTTCATTGGTGTTTGAAGTAAGCAAGAAATAAATATACTGCTTTTAATGATCAAATGTTAATTTTTATGTCACAGGATTTCTCAAATTTTATGGTTCTATTTCCATGCATCTGTTCAGGGTCTTGTTTGTTTTTATTGTGATTCTCCCCTTCCCAGATGTTTGAGGCCTTCTACAGAACCCCAAGCTATAGTCTGAGAATTTCTATATTACAAAATATGTAATCCCAAAATACATTAATATTTTCATGCAGCCTTTTTAAAAACACTAAACGGTGTTTTTCCCATCCCTAATACCTTATAACAGTAAGGCCTCACCTGTTGTGTTAGCTTCCAAGTTCACATCAAGACTCTGGAATTTTGAAAAACTTAAATCAGCCTTCCAAATTTTATTTCCTCTGAACATAATGAGCCTGTAATTTCCAGGCAGGAATGCTGCTTAAATTGAAATTGCATAGGTTTATACCCCCCCCCTTTTAAAATAATAATAAACCCCACGATTTGGCTGTTTCTTCTTATCTTGAAAAGAGCTTCAGGGCAAATTGGGTGTATTCAAGCTTTAACACAGCTAGTCACCCTTCAGTAACCCTATAGTGGACCTGCAGGTGATATCTATGGTGGCACAGTGGTTAGAATGCAGTATTGCAGGCTAATTCTATCCACTGTCAGCAGTTTGATCCTGACAGGCTCCAGGTTGACTAAGCCATCCATCCTTCCGAGGTCGGTAAAACAAAGATCCGGATTGTTGGGGGTAAGATGCTGACTCTGTAAACTGCTTAGAGAAGGCTGTAAACCACTATGAAGCAGTATATAAGTCTAAGTGCTATTGCTATCATGATATCATCACCACTTTCCTACAATTGAGGATATATGCAGAAAAGATAGCATTCTTGCAGTATTATGAAATTTCTTTAAGCACAAATTAATCAGTTTTTCTAAATATTTGATGGAGATTTAATCACCTTCTTTGATAGATGATGGCTCTAGGAAAACTGACAGAATTCCTCTCTCTTCCCTGTTTCTTACTAGAGAAAAAGATCAGCGCTAATACACCTACTCTTTAGTCTGATAAACTCACCCATAATGAGGAGATTTGAGGTAAATGACTAATATCCAGGTGTTTTGAAGGCAGCAGCAAAATTGTTATTTTTAGTCTTAGTTTACAGAAATCATTTGGTCTCTTTAATAATATCTTAACTTAAACAGTCTCTTTCTTTCATATATGTACTCTATATAATTACTTACGCAGGTATTAATGATGTGTGGTATTTTTAAATAGTTTTGACTTGGTCTTGGACTGTAAACCAATGAATCAAGGTTTATTTTGCAATAACTCCAAGATTCTATGGTTGCTTGTGCTTCTGGTTATAATTATCCTGTTTCTGTATACAGATCAGCCCTTCTGTTCTTCTATAGAATAATGATAATTAAAGACATATCTATCATGATTTAACTACTTTTCAGTATAAAGAGCCATTAAACCTTCACTTTTTATAGTTCATCTGTTATGATGTCTTGTTCAACTCAACCTTTTCCTGACATAGAGGGACAGTTATAGGAAATGCTTAATCTGCCACTTTTATATATTCTGGGTGCAGAACACAGCCAATAAAATGCAAAGAAAAGCAATGTTGCTCCCTTATTCTCCAACAAATTGCTCTTGTGCCAGTACCAGTACTCCATGAATGTGCAAAAGAAGGGAGGAAATAGCAGATGATAAGCCAGATCCTTTCTGTTTGACTAAAGTAGACTTTCAACTGCGGATGAAGAACACCAGGATAGGGAAGGTCCCCCAAGTACTATGATTTTATGGACTTTTACAAATAGTAATATAAATGCAGCACTAAATTTAAACTTTCAAAATACATCTTCTGTTTCCTGTACATCCTCATGATTTTAGATGAAGGTTTTAAAGATATTTTACCTACTTTAATAGCTACAAAATATATAAGACATAGTATTCTTCTTGGAACTCTTTCATTCTAATTGTGTAATAATGTACACATTGCCTCTAACAGCAATATCATATAGGGGACTTTACAGTGCATCAGCATTGTATACCCATGGTCACATAATAGTTGTGATTGAGTAGTTAAGCCGTTTTACTTCTAAGTCAATCAGAAATCAGAAGAGGTCTAGTTCCAGCTTGCAGTATTAAAGTTCTGCAGAGCTCAGAAGAAATATGTTTTCTTATATGCAGGAAACCATGGTCCCAGTGGTGCCCCCACTCTGCTCTCCACCAGCACTTCATTGATCTTTAGAGTGGTACAGGTCTTTAATGATGCAGTGAACAGGATGAGCAGGATGCAGTGTCATTTTGTCATTCCTCGTGTTCATACTGGTAGCAGCCAGGATGATTTGTTTTAGAAAGCATCCAGAAACCCTGAATGCAGCATAAAAGGGAGCAAAGGCTGTTTTCTTGTTTTGAGATTCTCAATGTTTTGAGGTTGGATTAAATTAGAACTCATGCAGTTCTCCCTTACTATTTCACCAGGATTGAGGGTGAAATAGATGGTGGTGTGAAATAGTCATTGATCTACCATAGTAATAGCAATAGCTTTCCTCTCTTAAAAATATTGACAAGCTGTGCATGCAGTGATGCTGAAACAAGGCAAAACAAATGAATACAGTATGCCACGAAAAATTCACCTTCCAAGAAGACTACATGTCCAGTCTTTATATTATCTACAAAAATTGTAAATATATAGCCAATGCTTTCTGAATCTGTGGGAGAGACAAGGATATCTTAATGAGATTTCTCAAGAATGTGAACTAAATTTCAGTTAACGCTGAGCTCCTTGCCTCTCTGCAAAATGAGAGAGATGGGGGGGGGGGAGAGGGACAGAAAGAAAGAGATTTTGTTAAGATGTTCAGTTGGCACAATTTATATAGATGTAGAATTCAGTGTTCTTTAAGCAAAACAAAAATGGCTTCATTATAAAATGTTAACATGTGCTAGTATTTTGAAAATTATTTTATATAAAATAATATAGGCATTGCTGAGCTTCATAAAGTGGTCTAATTTTGCAACTTTATTGGAGGAAGGAAGCGGAACGTCAATGTAAAAAGAATTAATTGGATTGAGTGGTTGGTCATATTTGATCACAAAACTTTCATTTCTTGAGAAAAGCTACTCTGAACTCTCTAGTGCATAAAATGAAAAGCAGTTTGCTTTGATAGAAAAGTCCAGCAGGGAAAATAAATACAGTGAGTAGCCAAAGTTTATGATTAAACATTTGGATCTCCAAAATGTTGTTAAATTCCTGCTCTTATCAGATACTGTTGAATTCCAGCATGGTCAATAGTGATGAATGCTGGGAATTATAATTTCAACAACTTCTAGAAAGAAGAGAACCAAACTGTATTCTGAAGAATACAGGTTTGCCATTTTCCTAGTATAGCACTAAACCCACATTCAAAATCAGGTTTTAGGTTGTCTGCTATTCAACTTCATGAGTCCCATGCTTGTTGGAGGGTTTCTCCACTTGGTGACATTCAGAAAGTGGGGAGATGAGAGTCTTTAATGAGAACATTGTCCTCTAACTGCAAGACAGAGCAGATTCAATTGAGATCAACAATGGAAAGAAAGAGCAAAAATGTGCTGGTTTACTTTTCTGTTGGCTCACTAAATGGTAAGCCTTTCAACAGTATTATGAGAAAGTGCTTATATGTGTGTGTGTGTGTGTGTGTGTGTGTGTGTGTGTGTTTTCTGAGGTTTTCGCGGGTATTTGTATGTAGGTCTTTGGTTATTCGGGTTTTCTCCCGCGTAAAATAGGAGCACAAAGCCAAAAACACCAGCCTGAAGATGACAAATGAGACTTTGTTGAAAGGTCGCCAAGACACTTCCAATTTTACGCGGGAGAAAACCCGAATAACCAAAGACCTACATATATATGTGTGTGTCTGTGTGTGTGTGTGTGTGTGTGTGTGTGTGTGTGTGAGAGAGAGAGAGAGAGAGAGAGAGAGAGAGAACAGAGTCAGGAAAGTGTGACATGAGCCATGTATCCATTGGCTTCAATTTCTTTTCCATAGAGAAAATAATCAGAATGTAGAATGAAAATAAAATGACCAGTCTTTCCTCTGCACTGCTCAGGAATAGGCATTAATGAATAATCTTCTTCTTATCTACCTGGCTCCTTTCAATACTTTTGTGGGCCAATGAGTATAAGCAACCTTCCTTTGATCTATTATGGATATGTTAGAATACAATCCCTATCTTCCAACAAGCATGTCTATTGTGCAGCAGGAGCTTAAATTGTGTAGTTGCAAGGTTTACAATGTTATGTTGGGGTGGATGAGGGGATTTCTCAATAATTGACCTATGTAGTAGCCAATGTATTATTCTAGCTGGAACCCAAAAATATATTTTCCTTAGTGATACCATTAGATTTTAAGACGGAAACTTGGGGAACATATTGGTTCACCGTTTTTTCCAAAAAGAATGTTCTGTATTTCCTAATTCAGGTCTTGATTTTGTGTTGAAACCAACACCAAAGCAATAAAGGATATTGTGTGTAGGCTCAATATTATTCTCTTTCACCAAGAAGAAGAATGTGTGTTCTTGCAATCATACATGAAGGTGTCAAGATCCAGCTTTGCCCAATGAAATGGCTAATACAATGTTTAGTTGCTGTAATGTAAGTTAAAATATAAGCAGTTAAAATTAAGCATTTTTACTATAGAAGTACTATAGAAAATTACAGTGAAACATTAAAAATGAAGAAAGAATTAAATTGACTATATTATCTACATGAGGGACACTATGGAACACAAAAATGTCTCTCTGGGGGAAAAATAAGTTGTAGTAATTCCTATCAGGTACAGAGGATGACAATTATAAGTGAATTTTAAATTCCAATAGAAGGGAGCCATAATTCATACCGAATCTATTCAAAATTGAATTCATGGGAATTCACAACTAATTAATGTCATCTCTTGTAGAAACTTGATCTTCATGATCTGCAATCTTTACTTCACTTTGTACTGTATGTCCTCTAAATTATATTACTCATAATTTCCATTTCATCATTTCCATTTCATCATTTCCATAACACATCTAAAGACAACAGAGTACTTTTATCTGCTCTTGAATTTCTGTTTCTGGTCAATTTCTCTGTCTCTCAAAAACTTGTTCGGTGCTATTTGTATTCACAGAGTTTGGCAAAAACAGAATGGTCATAACCTCTGGCAGGTTGTGGTATGGAGCTTTCCCACCACAAAAGAAATGATTGCAACTTGATGAAAGCTCTTGCTACTGATATTTCCTGAAGGGAGTCTTGTCTTCAATGAAAGGGAGGACTGTTGCATTTTGAACAACTCATTTGTAGTTGAAGGACAACTTCACAAGACAAACCCCTTTGGCCTTTCTAAAAAGAGGATTTAAAGTCTTCTTTTCCTGATTTTGAATGAAACATTTTGTACTTTTGAATCCAGCACCTTACAGCTAAGCCACCACATCTGTTTTGTGAAGGCTTATCATAGATATGTTACAGTATATTAATTTAATTTAGTGCTATATCTACAGCAGAATGAGACCACTCACCATGAACAACTCACCATGGTCAACTCGCCATGGCCAACTTGCCATGGGACAACTCACTCTGGGACAATTCAATAATTCAGTTTAATTATTTTAAATTATTTTAAAAATATTTTAATTTTTGTCATTCACATTTCATTTTGTCCCTTCTTTGGCTTCCTTTAAAGATTCCATTCCAGGATTCCTTTGATATTAGTGTAACTCTTGTCCTGCAGCAAGTTGTCCCATGGCATGTTGACCATGGTACATTGTTCCACAGCAAGTTGGCTGTGGTCAGTTGGCTGTTGCAAGTTGTTTTAGGATTTATCTACATGTAATCTTTGATTTATGACCACAATTGGGACCAGAATTTCATTTGCTAAACAAGGCAGTTGTTAAATGAGTTGCACCCAATATTATGACCTTTTTGCCACAGTGGTTAAGTGAATCACTGAAGATGTAAAGTGAAACACATGATTGTTAAGCAAATTTGGCTTGTCTCATTGACTTTGCTTGTTGGAAGCCATATATATATTCAGATGCACACACACACACATGTGTGTGTGTGTGTGTGTGCATCTGAATTTTGACAATGTGACTATTGGGATGCTGCAACTGTCATAACTGTGAAGACCAGTTGTAAGTCCTTTTTTTTTCAGTGTTGTTGTAACTTCAAGCAGTATTAAATGAATAATTGTAAGTTAGGACTATCTGTATTATCCAGATGCTTATTAACTCTGATTAAAATAAATATGGCATAAATATTAACAGAAATCAAATCCAAGTCCTGTTTCAGTGGAGCAGAAACCACAAACAGCTACCCATAAACAACCTTAAGATTTAATATGAGACAGAATGGACATCCCAAAATACAGATTTACATAGATTATTCAGTCTTTGTTTCTAAAACATAGCTGTGCTTGTGAGACCATCCAAAACATATTTTTGTCTATTTTCAGATTGTCCTTTTAGGCAGATAGATTCAAAACATATTTTCTTCTATTATCAGATTGTCCTTGCAGGCAGATAGATCTTTGCAGACCTGATCTGAAAGCTTTTAGAAGGGTTCGTTTGACCCATTCTGCCCTATGTATATGAGGTTTGATATGCCTGGTCTCAATATGACAATTTCTCCTCGTTCTCTGCCCAGAATTGAATGGTAGGGCACAATCTAAATCTCTGCCTGAACCTTTCAAGTAAAGACCAGTTGCTGGCTCATTAAACCTTGCACAGTTCTGAGGTCATGACTACTGCTACCTAATTCACACAGGAAAATACTCCCTGTGTTGTCACTGGGATCCAGTCAAGTTACTCAACTGCCATGTTATCTATTTCCTCTTGGCATGTTTCCTGGAAACAATTATTTCAGTACCCAGAAGTACTTGAGTATTTATGCTGTCTGGCAGGAAAGGCTTGGGGATAATCCCCGGCTTCCTGTTTAGAAGGATGCTTTGTACTTTCAAGATGAAACAGGTGGTAGAAAGCCAGGTTGCTTTGAGATGGGAATGCAAGAATCCCATAGATTGTCACTTCAGAATCTCTAATCTAAAAGATCAGAAGACCAATCAAGCTATTAGTATATCTAATCTAAAAGATCAGAAGAGCAAGGAAGCTATTAAAAGAGGTTGTCCAATCCTTTATATTAGAGTTTTCCAAGGAAAGGCAAAGTAGTTGCCAACTGAGCTTTAATTATGAAGACTTTATGCACTAAAAAAATGTATTGGCTGTGGTTATTCTCCTAAATTCCTAATTATTCCACTGGATTGTTAATTAAAGCATATTCTATCAACATCATACTTAGGATTTTTTCCCAAGTGCAGCTGAGCATAGTGTTGTGTATTCAATTTCATGGCAGGCAGGTGAGTTCTCCTGGGGTGCAGCTGGAACAAGCACTAAGTATGTATTACAGGAATGTAACCTGAGTGTGCAGCTACCTGGCAGAGTCTCACTAACAGGTTGTTCTTGGCATGCAAACATGGTAGCAGATGTGAAACAGAGGGGGAATTGCTGGGATTTACAGCAAAATTATAGGTACCTTTTTCAATAAAATGTTTAGAAACTCTTAACATCCTTCAAGAGGGAGGCTTAACTGCTAATTTTAGCATCTCTCAAAAATCTCAAATTTCAGACCAAAGAAGGAATGGTATAATGTTACAGCAAGCAAACTGATCTGAGAAGAGGCTTGGTTTCAATTCTGCCTAATGCTGCATAGTGCGATCTTTAGGCAGACCAGGATCAGGAAGAGCAGCTTATCACATAAAGTTATATTCCAAATAACACAATATTAGGGCAGCTTGTGTTCCAAGACAGTCTGCTGGCACTGCTGGGAAAATTACAGGTGAGGAATGCAAGCAGTTAGCCCTTCTTTTCTTGCTTACCTCTTCTAGCTGATATTCAGAGTATGCTATTGATGCTTCCAGACAGACAGCTATTAGTGCTACCAATTAAAAGACTTCCTGCAGCTATTTTGTTTTCCCCTCCTTATTGTTTTTTATTAGAAAAAAGATGCAAGAAAACCCAATGGGAACATGGCCATGTGTGTATTACAAAAGGGACATAATAATACAGTATTCCGGACTCCTTTGTCATGTTTTATGAATGAAAGAGGACAATAGGATAAGAAAAGCTTTATCTAGAAGCATCCAGGCTCTGGACTTTAAAGTTCCATCATCAATACTTCTGTGATTGCAAAGGATCAACTATCCCAAAGATCCTAGGAAGTGTGTGTATGTTTAGGGGGGGAGGAAGGGGAGGGAAACAAGAATGAGATGGTACCGCTGCAGCAGCGATCAGATTTTTCTGTTTTCATTTGGCACATTGTTCTCTTGAGAAAAGGTATCAGGGATAAAAGGAAGGGTGTTAAGCAGAAGGGGTCAATATGGCTATCCCATGTAATGAGTCCAGTACTGGGGAACATAGTAAGTGTAGATCAAGTGAGCATCACTGTTGGTTAAAAGCAAGTTAGTTAAACTATCCATAGGAAGCCAGATTATTGTAACTGGCAAAGAAACAGGGTGAAAGTAAAGGAGAAATTGCAACCCCTTTGTGAATGGTAAGAAGAAAATGAGAGGAGCCTTTCACAGAAGTTTCAGTGCCCAACCCTGGATAATTAATGACTCTGATATGTGCTTACCTCTAGGATGTGTGATACCATTGAAATAAGGCAGGTGCCTCAGACAATAACACCCTTGATTTGGTACAAGGTTGTTGGATGGCTATGGAGAAGCCAACTGCCCTATTAACTAGTACCACAGAAATTGAAGAAAGAGAGGGACAAGGGTTTACACAAGAAAAAGGTATTTATCTGAATTCCTTCTTGGCATCTTTCATTCTGTTCACAAAAGTGTCTTTCAATTTCCTGACCTCAGTAGGGACTTGTTCACACTCTCCAACAACAGTAGTTTATTGCAGCAATAACTTCACTTCTATCGTGTCTGCTTTGCAAGTTCAGAAGAAATTAAGTACACAAATGGGGAGTTTAATCACTGAAGTTATTGCTGAAGTAAATTAAGCTGTTGTTCTGGATTCAAAGGTCTCATTCCTTGCATTTACGAATGGAGAACACATTCACACATTTCACAAATTGAAGAAATAATGTAAGGTATTTTGATTGTTTACTGCTTTCCTTTTTTCTGAGAGAGAGAGAGAGAGAGAGAAAAATC
The DNA here is from genome assembly GCA_022577455.1 of Arizona elegans. NCBI lineage: Eukaryota > Metazoa > Chordata > Lepidosauria > Squamata > Colubridae > Arizona > Arizona elegans. The sequence continues at coordinate 100,839,616 of JAKOOJ010000002.1, read as the reverse complement.
TCTCCCTCCCATCATAAAATATGATAAAACATACATTTGGCTAAGATGTGTGCAGCAGTATACACAAGGAAATGGAATGTTCCATTTCAATTTGTTTTTAAATTGCAAAAATCAAATGCTTTTTAAAAAGCCAATCATTTTAAACAAATACATAAGTAAATTTATATATATATATATATATATATATATATATATATATATATATATATATATATATATATATATATATATTCCTTTTAATTCATAGGTATAAATGTGTGATATTTTTGCAATCAGGGTTTTTTCCTATGTTGAAAAAAAGATGTTAAATGGCCATGGTGGGATGAAATCTCTAATCATCGCTTTCAGGCCTGTCAGACATTTTATGTTGTTTCTTCTGAGTCTCCCATAAGTCTCAGAAGAAACAACATAAAATGTCTGACAGGCCTGAAAGCGATGATTAGAGATTTCATCCCACCATGGCCATTTAACATCTTTTTTTCAACATAGAAAAAATCCTGATTGCAAAAATATCACATACATACATATACATATACATATACATATACATATACATATACATATACATATACATATACATATACATATATATATATATATATATATATATATATATATATATATATCCAAATATATACTGTATTTAATAACAATTTCCAAATATGTATTTGGAAACAATATATATTGTTACATATTTGGACACAATATACTGTTTGCCTAACCAAACAAGTTCCAAATATATATTTAACAACAAATTCCATATATCTATATATATATGGAAACAATGTATGTTATTAATATATTTGGACACAATATATTGTTTGCCAAACCAAACAGGTTCCAAATATACTATATATTTAAGAATAATTGCCTCTGCATCACTTTTCCTGGATGGAAATTTTGTAATTTTCTATGAAATCAGCCACATATGAGAGAACCGCGTGATTAAAAGGGACAGAAGAGTGTGATGTGTTCCATAGTAAGGAGAGAAGAAAAAGAGATAATTTAGGCACACTTTTCATATCCCAAATGATATTAGCCAGTTAAATGATTTTACCCTAATGTAATGGCTCCAGGAATCAAATGAAAAAGTGAAGCAGGGACATGGTGAGTCAGTTGAAACTTCTTTCTTTGAAAGGCATTTTTCCAACTGATAGAGATGGAGCTACCTTCCGAGAAAGATGTACTTAGGATGGTGGTTTTAGAAGAGAACGTAGAGAATATCAAGCCCATGCCATTGTTAGAAACACCCATAAAAATAATACAAAAGTAAACAGTATCAAGGAAAGCAAGGACTAAAGAGGGTTTTCAAACTAGGCTTTCTTGAAACCCCTGCAAGAATATGTCTAACTCTTCTTCATCATCTTTTTAAGGGCTTACTAGCCAAAACTGCCAGACACGAGCAAAAGGCTTTATTGCCGTTCCTGTCATGCTGCTTTCAGTCACTTTCCTTTTCCCAGTCTACAGGTTCCTTCATAGTTTCTTGATGCAGTCAGCAGGAAAGGGAAAATGTTCAGTGTTTGAGTCGGACATTTGCATCGGCACTGCCTTGTGGCCTCTTCTTAGATAAACTATTCCAAAGATTGATGTGCCATAACTTATTTCCAAAGTTCACAGAGCCTGCAATCATCTGAGGGAGGTTGTTGGCTGTCTCATGGAATTTAATGGCTGGCATGAAAGTAAGGCCTTTGATTGTTGCAGTTTCTTTTCCTCTCCAGGGTTACAGGAGTAGCCCTACCCACTCCTAAGGCTAGCTGCAGAGTTTTCCAGTCTCATATTCCACTGGGTTTGGCAGCTTGGCATTGAAGGCCTGCAGGGTAGACTGGATCCGACTCACTTCATTGTTGGCCAGTTTGAGCCTATGCCGAAGCAAGCAAGAGAAAAGATCAATGCGGCTTTTCCCGGGTGGAGAGAGACGGTTCACTCGGTCCCTGATCTCAATCAGTTGTAATATAGCAGAGTCCTGCGAGCCTTGTGTATAGGGGTAATCTAGCTGAAGGACAAGGTCCCGAATTGCATCAGATTCAAATGGCAGGCTGTAGCCAAAGACCTGTAAGCTATTGATTCTCATATACCCTAAGTTCTTAGAAGGATCCGTTTCCAAAGGCTCATAAAAGATGGTTTCATTAGAGCTGTCGTTAAGAGATTTGATGCGGCTACGCAAATAGACATGGACTGTTTCAAAAAAGGTCTTCCACTTGCTGCCTAAAGTGAGAGTCCAGTTTTGGCATTGGCCAGAGGCATCTACATTAGTCCTTTCCCAGTCAGGGAAGCCAGTCTCATTGGTAGGCATAAACCAGCTCTCGGAATGGCTACCCCCAAAGGGGTTGACGTAGATGGCCATGACTGGTTCCAAGGTGCTATTCTTGGTGAGGCAGATCTGGAGGGAGAGGGCCAGCATGAGGTGGACCAAATTTGGCTTGTACTTGTTGCTTTTCAGTGTCACCAGCATCCTCTTTCTCCAGGAAGGGTCAAACCAAGTCCCCAGGCGCATATCATTGCTAATGAAGATTGACTGTACTTCAATGCGGCTGTCCCGCTTTTGCAGAAGGTATTTGAGCTCCAAATCCTGTAGGTCTGTTTCTAGCCCTAGGTAATGCTCAAGAGACTCTGCCACCTCTGGGCGGCACAACCCTAAAGTGAGGATATAGCCAGGATTGCAGGATCCACACTGGGTGATGTTATCTTCTGCACAGGCAGCGCATTCTGGCCCTTCTCCTGCAGCACAAGGGATGGTGACCTGACAAGAGGGCTGATCATTAGGGCAGATGCAGCTGCGGCTTTCTTCAACAAATGTCCCTAGCAAAGAGGCCTCACTGCAGTAAAGGAGAGACTGAACGTGGCTCCACCAGTAGGTCAAAGGCCTAGAGGAATAAGGTAAACAGAGAGAAATGTGAGCTTTGGAATTATACTTCAGAAGCACACCATTTGATCTAGCCAGATTTTATTCTTCACCTACTCACTCCCCAAAGAAAAAGGAAATGTTTTCCCCCCCCCCGTTAAAGGAAAATCTTATATTGCAATATCCTTCATGGAATTGTAATTATTCATTCAAGTTGAAATAAAAATAAATGAGCAATATCTGAAATCTCTCTAAATGCTCACTGTTTTTTAAGTTTATAACATTCTAATTGTTTTACATTGTTATTTTATGATGCCCAGAGTCATTTGATAGTGAGATGGGTGGCATATAGATTTAATAAAGAAATGAGGGAAATTCCACACCATAAGCCATATGTCCATAAGCTAAATATTCATTCAGTAATAATAATAATAAGCTAAATAATAATAATATAATAAAATAATATAATATTATTATTATATAATATAATATAATAATATAATAAATATAATATAATAATATAATAAATATAAAATAATAATATAATAAATATAATAATAATATAATAAAATAATATAATGATAAATAATAAATAATAAGCTAAATATTCATTCATTCAATAAATATTCATTCATTCAGTCCATAAACTAAATAGAAACATTTTCCTTTGCGTTACAAGGGCTGAATCCAACAAACTTGAGGTGAGAATTCAAAGCCAGAGGAACTGAGAGACTTCAGATAATTTGGGATGCAGTAGAAGATTCAGACCACTCCTCAAGAAGGAAGACTAAGAGTCTCAGAAAACTTCTCCCCCATGCTCTGGCAACTGAGACTATATGGGAGAAAGGGAAGAGGAGTGTTGCATGGTCACTTTTATGCAAATACATAAGGGTCCATTATCACTTCCTCAGTTGCCTAAAATATACCTTCCCTACCAGGAGTGAAATCCAGCAGGTTCTAACAGGTTCTGGAGAACCGGTAGTGGAAATTTTGAATAGTTCAGAGAACTGGCAAATACCACCTCTAGCTGGCCCTAGAGTGGGATGGGAATGGAGATTTTGCAATATCCTTCCCCCAGGAGGGAAGGGAATGGAGATTTTGCAGTATCCTTCCCCTGCCATGCCCACCAAACCATGCCCACAGAACCGGTAGGAAAAAAATTGGATTTCACCCCTGTTCCCTACTCCTGTTCAACCATCATATTAGGGGAGGGGGATGTATTTTCCCTGCCCATTCAGATTACAGTGGAGCATGTACAGCAGACTGTACAGCACTTCTGCCTCCTCCATTCACAGGAATCCTCCTCATTCTGTTTCTTGAAAGTCCTTCTCTCTATAAGGCAAAACATATCTGGGTTGCAAAAATGTAGATGACAATAAAGGGCAACAAAGGGATACACACACACACACACACACACACACACACACACACACACACACACACACACACATATATATATATATATATATATATATATATATATATATATATATATATATATAATTGTTTTGTTGCCATCCAATGGTCACAGCAGCCTAGATATAATAAATATGCTTACTTTCTCTCTCTCATCTCATTCCTTTGAAAGAAAGAGGAAGAGTATCATCTAGCAGCAATCAATTGGGAAGCCACCAAGGTCTCTGAGGCAGGGCCGGATTTTCCTATAGGCTAACTAGGCTTCAGCCTAGGGCCTCAAGATCAAGAGGGGCCTACACAGTGGTGGGATTCTGGGGGGTTCTAGGGGGTTCAGCCGAGCCCTTTGTTAAATTGCTGGCTCGCCCGCCCCTCGCCTCCCACCCGCACGGTGCCAGCCTACCGTGGCCAGGGGTGGGCAATTGTGGCTCTTTTACACCTGTGGACTTCAACTTCCAGAATTCCTGAGACAGCTTGGCTGTCTCAGGAATTCTGGGAGTTGAAGGCCACAGGTTGTAAAAGAGCCACAATTGCCCACCCCTTCCCTAGCCTGAGTTCCGCTGCCTGGGATCCACGTGGGCTGCCACGTGGTTCCCCACTGGCTCCGGACGCAAGAGAGCAGGATGGAGAAAGCAGCTTCACACCTTCACTCATGCTCTCTGCTCTGTTGGATCCCCAGCCGTTTGCTTACCCCGCCCACTCCCAATCTATTGCTGCCTCCGATGGCTAGAGGAAAAAAAAACTTCAAATTCTTGCCGCGGGGCTTCAAAGGGCCGCCCTATAGCCAGTGGTGCAGCCGAACCCTTTGTTAAATTGCTGGTTTGCCCCGCCCCTCCGCACCACTATTTATTGCCAATAAATAGTGGTGGGCGAGGGGCGGGGGAGCCAGCAATTTAACAAAGGGTTCGGTGTTTTTTTTTGTAATTTTATTGGCCCACGGGCTAATAAATTAGCCCTTGCTTAGATCGGCTCCCGACCCCCAGCTGATTTGTCTCAGCTGTTTTGCTCAGGGCTCTTCTTCCTTGCAAAGAGTGCTGATTTTTTTCCCCCTACCTATGCTGAGAAACCAAAGTGAAACTGCTTTGCTGTTGCTGCAAGGTTGGAAAATTAGGCAGGCAGAATTCTTTTCTTTTTCCTCACCAAAAAAGGTAGGTGCAACCAACGGAAAATTTAGGGAAAAAGAGGAGAGTTCAGGATTTTAAAACACAAAAGAAAAAAAGCTCTATTTAACTAGGGAATGGTAATAATTGAGATATTATTAATTGTATATTTCTGAAAGCAGAAATGGTTAAGTTGTGGTTTGGAGGAATATATGGGGGAAATTATTTGGTTTATTATTATTGGTAAATATAATTAATTGATTTATAAGAAATTGGATTGCATGGAAATAATTGGAATATTCATGTTCATATTGATTAATATACAAAAAAGGTAGTTATATAACTAATTGATTTATATTAAAATGTTGAATTTCTATTAAACAACTAATATTACATAATTAACCAATGTGAAGATGGATATAAAAATAGATGACAATGGGAAGGGGTATAATATAGAATAGAAGGGAAAAATTGAATTTGATTAAGATTAGAGATGAGGATGAAGGGTAATATTGGTTTTTTACAAAAATAGATGAGGAATAAATATGGCAAAAAAGAAATATAGAAATTGTAAATTTAATTAAAATGACTAAACACTGTTTAAATTTGTGAACCGGCCAAATACTCTGTTCAAAGAAAATACATTGTATGTTTGTATGTGTGTTTCTAATTATTGCTATTTATTCCTATTTGTTCTCTTTTATTCTTTAAAGTTTAACAATTCATTCTTTATCTTAATATCTTAATATTTGTTTGGGGTTGGTTTTCTTCCCTTTCATCTTTTTTATTGTACAGCAGTCTTTCTCCTCAAACCTACCACCTCTCTCTTTTCTTTCCTTCTTACTTTCTCTTCCTCCCCCTCTTCTTCTCCTCCTCCCTACTTCCTCTTCCTTTCTCCTTCCCCTCCTCTCTTCCTCCCTCTCTTACCCTCCCTCCTACTATAATTTCCCTTCCCTTCCTTCATCCCTCTCTATTGCTGTATCCTTTTATGCATATGGACTACTCAGAGGGCTGAAAAAGTTATTTCTGACTGGTCCTCGCACTTTTGACCAGTCCTCGAACTTACGACTGTCCTCACATTTTACATTTTTGCCCTATCTTGTCACCATGGTGAAGAGAAGCGGTTGTGAAATGAGTGACACGGTTGTTAAGAAAGCTACAATGGGCATAAATGATGACCAGTCATAAGTGCGAAGACCGGTCAAAAGTGCGAGGACCTGTCAGAAATCACTTTTTTCAGCCCTCTGGGTAGTCCTTTTGTGCATATGGACTACTGAGAGGGCTGAAAAAGTTATTTCTGACTGGTCCTCGCACTTTTGACCAGTCCTCGAACTTACGACTGTCCTCACATTTTACGTTTTTGCCCTATCTTGTCACCATGGTGAAGAGAAGCAGTTGTGAAATGAGTGACATGGTTGTTAAGAAAGCTGCACGGGCATAAATGTGAGGATGGTCGTAAGTGTGAAGACCAGTCAAAAGTGCGAGGCCCAGTCAGAAATGACTTTTTTCAGCCCTCTCAGTAGTCCCTATGCACATAGCCACGTCCACCTGGTCACATGACGAGCTACCCACGCCTACACAGTCACGTGACCAGCTAGCCACGCCTACCCGGTCACATGATTGCCAAGCCACACCCCCAACTAAGCCACGCCCACAGAACCTGTTGTTAAAAAAATTGAATCCCACCACTGGTGAAAGGGCCTCATAAGTGGAATAGCCTAGGGCCTCTTTTCATCTAAATCCGGCCCTGCTCTGAGGTCACTACTACCAGTCTGTTGTTGCTAAGGTGACAAGAGCCTTTGGACCAGCAGTGACAGCAGCAGGTCTTTGTTCTGTTTCTGCATCACTCCTCTGCTATGGCTCCAGACTTGGGTTCCCACATCTGACATGCAAAAAACTGGAGGACCACTAGAGGTGGGAGCACAGGGATTCAGAAAACTGTAATGCTTTGCTGCCATCTAGTGGCAGATCAGTTTTGCAGCCCAGATATGATAGCTCTACCCAACATGATCACATTTACTGTAGGTGTAGGGTAAGGAATGGGAGATAAGGGAGTGCCTAATAGACTCCTTATGCCTGCCTTTACTATATTTATACCACAGCAGTCAACTAAAACTATTTTTCATTTTACATATTTGGCTGTTTGCTATATTTCTCAATTTGCAATTTTCATTTTCTTAAGGTTACTAATACACGGATTAACATGCACTTTAAGTTTCAATAAAAAAAACCTTATATGATCACATCATTGCATCAATGACCTATGATTTAATTAAAAAGACAATGTGAACAGTGTAGCACACTGTGAATCAATTCCAACATTTCAGTTCTCTAAGTTACGGAGACCTGGTTGGGCCCGGAGGGAGGGGTCCCTCTGGTAGAAATGTGCCCATCAGGCTTCCACACATTCCATCAGCCGAGGTCACAGGGGAGGGGCGGGGGAGTAGCGGTTATTATTAGAGAAGGCCTTAGGCCGAGGGAGACCACTGTACCTCAGACAGCTGGTTGTGAGTCCCTCCTTGTGAAGTGGGGCCATGGGGTTCAGATGGGCTTGCTGATCACGTACCTGGCTCCCGGCCATGTGGCAGCAACCCTGCCTGAGCTACTCAACGTTATTGCCGCGGTGGCGGTTGATACCCCCAGACTTATGGTCATGGGGGATTTCAACCTGCTGTCCGTGGGTGAGACGTCTGAGGTGGCTCGGGAGTTCATGGCTTCCATGATGGCCATGGACCTGACCCAGCTAATTCATGACCCTACGCACATAGGGGGAAACACACTGGACTTGGTTTTTGTCTCTGGACAGTGGTTGAGTGATCTTGGGATAGGGGATATAGTCATTGAGCCCTTGTCATGGTTGGATCACTCTCTCCTTCGCCTTGACCTTCGAACCGCGGCACCCCGCTGCAGGGAGGCGGAACCGATAAAATGGTACCGCCCCAGGTGCCTGATGGAACCCGACAGGTTCCAGACGGAGCTTGGGCCAATTCCTGAGGTTCTGGCTCACGCCTCAACTGGAGACCTAGTGGCCGCCTGGGATAGGTCGGCCGCTGGGGCTCTGGATCGAGTCGTGCCTTTGCGGCCTCTGACCCGGCACAGATCTCGCCTGGCTCCTTGGTTTACTGAGGAGCTGAGGGAGATGAAGCCCCGGAAAAGACACCTAGAGAGTAGTTGGAGAGCTAGTCTTTCTGAATCAGACCGGACACTGGTAAGATCACATATTAGGACTTACCTAGTGGCGATAAAAGCAGCAAAATGTATGCATCATCAGATAATCGCCCGGCCGCCCTGTTTAGGGTGACCCGCTCCCTGCTCCACCAGGAAGCGCGGGAGGACCCCTTGGAGGGAAGAGCCGAGGATTTTGTTCAGTATCTGCATGACAAAATCACTCAGATTCTGGAAGGTCTGGACTCTGACTGGGTAGATCCAGCGAGAGTGACGGAGGCAGGTCTTGAGACTGTTATCTGGGATGAGTTTTATCCTGTGACCCCAGATGACGTGGACAGGATTCTGGGTAGATTGAACACAACCACATGTTTGTTGGACCCGTGTCCCTCCTGGTTAGTGCTGGCTTCCCGGGAGGTAACGCGAGGCTGGCTCCAGGGGATTATAAATGCTTCATTGGGTGAGGGTGTCTTCCCCGCTGCCCTTAAGGAGGCGGTGGTGAGGCCCCTCCTCAAGAACCCTTCCCTGGACCCGGCAATACTGGCTAATTATCGTCCAGTCTCCAACCTTCGCTTTGTGGTGAAGGTTGTTGAGAGTGTGGTTGCGGGACAGCTTCCTCACTACCTGGATGAAGCGTCATATCTGGATCCATTCCAGTCAGGTTTCAGGCCTGGGTACAGCATGGAAACGGCATTGGTCGCGTTGGTTGATGATCTCTGGAGGGCTCGGGACAGGGGTTGCTCCTCTGTCCTGGTCCTGTTAGATCTCTCAGCAGCTTTTGATACCATCGACCATGGTATCATGCTGCACCGGTTGGAAGAGTTGGGGGTGGGAGGCACCATACTAAGGTGGTTCTCCTCCTTTCTCTCTGACCGGTCGCAGTCTGGGTTGACAGGGGGGAAGAGGTCGACCCCGAGGCCCCTCATATGTGGGGTGCCGCAGGGATCAGTCCTCTCACCCCTTTTGTTCAACATTTATGTAAAGCCGCTGGGCGAGATCATCTGTGGTTTTGGGGTGAAGTACCATCAGTACGCGGATGACACCCAGCTGTACATCTCCACCCCAGACCACCCCAACGATGCCCTTGAAGTGATGTCCCAGTGCCTGGAGGTCGTACGGATCTGGATGGGGAGGAACAGGCTCAGGCTCAACCCATCCAAGATTGAGTGGCTGTGTTTTCCGACGTCCTGATATAGTCAGCTGGTGCCATCGCTGACTATTGGGGGTGAATCATTGGCCCCCACGGATAGGGCTCGCAACTTGGGTGTCCTCCTGGATTCACAGCTGTCTTTAGAAGAGCATGTGACGGCCGTGACCGGGAGGATTTTTCATCAGGTTCACCTGATCTGCCAGTTGCGTCCCTATCTAGATCGGGACTCCCTACACACAGTCACTCATGCCCTCGTTACCACTCGTCTGGACTATTTCAACGCTCTCTACATGGGGCTCCCCTTGAGGTGCACTCGGAGGCTCCAACTGGCGCAGAGTGCGGCCGCGCGGGTGGTGATGGGAGCGACATGGAGTTCCCATGTAACACCTCTCCTGCGCGAGTTGCACTGGCTCCCGGTGGTCTTCCGAGTGCGCTTCAAGGTTTTGGTTATCACCTTTAAAGCGCTCCATGGCTTAGGACTTGGTTATTTACGGGACCGCCTGCTACCACCAATAGCCTCCCACCGGCCAGTACGCTCCCATAGAGAGGGGCTCCTCCGGGTGCCGTCGGCCAAACAATGTTGACTGTCGGCCCCTAGGGGGAGAGCCTTCTCTGTGGGGGCACCTACGATCTGGAATGAGCTCCCCCCGGAGATACATAGGATCCCGGATCTGCGCACCTTCCGCCGCGCACTTAAGACTTTTCTATTTCATCAAGCTGGCCTGGCCTAAATCTTCCCCCTTTTTAAATGTGGAAATTTTAAATGTGGAAATTTTAAATTTTAAATTTGTCTTATTTATAGGGTCATGGGTAAGGCGTTTTAAATTGGAGAGCCATTTTGGATTTAATTCTGTTTTAAACGTATTTTAATGTTTATATTGTATGTTTTTAATTTTGGCTGTTCACTGCCCCGAGTCCTTCGGGAGAGGGGGCGGTATAAAAATCTAATAAATAAATAAAATAAATAAATAAAATAAAATAAATAAATAAATAAATAAGTTAAACCAAGAAACAAACAGAAGACAAGACAGACTGACTCCTCACAAAAATAACAGATTCATACCCTTAAGCATCTAAAGATTAGGCATGAGAAACAGAATAGGGTTTTTTTAGCCATTTTTGGAATGAGGATAAAAAAGAGTTTTTGACTTCCCAAGTACAAAAGAAGCATTCTCCAAAATCTCTCCATCGCCCTGAAATCCTTTTCTGCCCCTATCACTCATGAATTTATGGAGGAATGGAGGACATGTGAAGACTCACTGAGCTACTCCAAATATTGATGATCTTTCAATATCTATTAAGAAGTGGAGAATAAGGATGGAAATACCACTGCCATAAATTTTAGTGGGAGCAAAATGGTATAGTCTCCAAGCAGATTCATCATTGTGGTGATGAACAGGCCAGGAAAACATGGTGTATGTTAACAGTCATCTTTTTCCATGTGCACAAACACACAAATACATCCCTCCCCTCCAACAAAAGCACTTTTAAGAAAGATGCATCCTAGACTAAAATATATATATTTGCAACAGCTGCTTGCAAAAAAAAAAAAAACCTATTAAATATAATTATATTTTGAAAAGTCTATTATATAAGCTGATGACAAAATTCCATATGTATATTAGGAAAAATTGCAAGCAACAAGAAACATGGGTTTTCCAGCTTTAAAGATAATTTCAGTAAATAATGTATTTGCATGATACAGTATATAAAAGCCTGCAATATAGTCTGGAAACTCAATCAGTGATTAAGTCATCAGGCTAGAAATCAGGAGACTGTGAGTTCTAGTCCAACCTTGGACTCAAAGCCAGCTGGGTGACCTTGGGCCAGACTCTCTCTCTCTAGTCATAGGGAGGAAGCCATGGCAAATTGCTTCTGAAATCTTGCCAAGAAAACTGCAGGGATTTGCCTAGGCGGTTGCCAGAAGTCAAAAACTGATTCAGAGGCCTAGATACCAAAAAAAAAAAAAAAAAAGTGTGTGTGTGTGTGTGTATTGCACATCATTAGTCAGACTGATGAAGGATGTGCATGAGTGTGTCATTACTGCAGCAGGAGATAGAAGAACTGTGCCCTCAGTCTTGATTGTCTTAGTACTTTCTACATCAATCATTACTAGGGAATATTCTCCCCGACTCTTTACCCGCTCACCCCCACCTCTATTTAATGAAAGCTGAAGAGCCAGTCAACAATTATATGTCAAATAAATTGGTAGAGATGACGGGTTTCAATGCTTTTTTTAAAAAAAAAAAATAAAGCATTAAAAATAACAGTCACATAAAATTAGTGGGGATTCTTATGGTAGGATTAGCTGGAAGACGACATCCCACCAGCATGTGTCGACCTTGGTTCCAAATCTATTCCGATCTCTACAGAATTGTTAGAGAAAGTAGCTTCAGTATTGAACAGACCTGCTATTCTGGCTATGTAAATTAAAATACAAACATACAACCCCATTTTTGGAAATCGCTGAATAAAAGTTAGTAAAAATAAATCATGCATTTATTTGCCCATTTACTTACTGTAAATGTTTAATCATATTTCAGCTCCAATTCTTTAATTCCTGTCCTGTTATTCATCCTGTTTGTATCCTAATGCATATAGCGGCAGGTCTGTTTTAGCCAGCCTGGCCCCAATATTTTAGTTTCTAAGGTTGGGAATTGTTCATTCCTGTGCTCCTTGCTTGGGCCAAAACCCAGGGAGTTCTCAATTATCATAAATCCTGTTTTCTTTTTCTCGTGGACGTGGTCTACAACAACAGTAGAGGAGAATGAACTACCTAAAATGTCTTGTTCAAACATTTCAAGTAACTTTTAAATGACTAAAGAGCAAACATAAATCTGTGTGTGTTTTTCTTTTTTCAGATGAAGCACTGGAATTTTGTCTATTTGAATAATCAAAATTATGCTTTCCGTGGCTTCTTGTGTGCAAAGATTTGAAAACCTTCTGAAAGTCTGCAGACTGGGCAATTCATGCTTTCAGGTAATCCTTAACTTATGAGTCCAAAATATCCTTTGCTAAGCAAGACAGTTCTTAACTGAGGTTTGCCCCATTTTATGACCTTATTTACCACAGTTGTTAAGTGAATCACTGCAATTGTTAAGTTAGTAGCATGGCTGTTAAGTGGATTCCCCATTGACTTTGTTTGTCAGAAGGTTGCAAAAGGTGGTCACATGACCCTGGGACATTGCAACTGTCATAAAAACATGCCAGTTGACAAGCATCCAAATTTTGATCATGTGACCACAGGGATGCTGCAATGGTCGTAAGTGTGAAAAGCTGTCATAAGCCACTTTTTTTCAATGTTGTAACTTCCAACAGTCACTAAATGAATGGTTGTAAGTCAAGGATTGTATTGAGACGAATACAAGGCTACCCTGACTCTTCTCTGTAATTATGGGGTATTTTGTTTAACTTCACTTGAAGAAGTTGCATTCTCTCCTGGGCAACTTTAAAAGTTTGGGCAGAGGAACAGCATTTAGAAAGAGAAACATTCCAGAACTTTGCTACTTTGGTGGTTGTATTCATTCGGGTAGGTTCATTGCCCAAAGCAACCATACCATTTGGTGTTTGTAGTCCAATGCTATAGTGTACCAACTGACTACAAGGTTTTTCTATATTTTCATCACTACAACTCATAGATGGCCAACCTTGTGATTATCTAAAGTTGTAGGTCCACTAGCATGTCTTTCACACCCATTAATTGTCTTTCATGCATAAAACATGGCAAACCAATTTATACTTTAATTTTTATGCCACTTTGATGATAACATTAATATTGGGTCTATGGTGAATTTTTATATTTCGGATTTGGTCTCTAAATGAAATTGTTAGTATTTGCCTTTCCATCATTTGCTGTGTTACTCAAAGCTTCTGTGCTTTCAATTTTTTGAACAGCTTAACAGCTGTGGCTCATTTCTCATAGTACTATGGTACTCTGCTCCTGCTTCAGCATTTTTCATTTCTTGGAGGGCTGGTTTTATGGAGTGAAAGCTAAGCAAAAAGGAAAAAAAAGACAACTAAAGGAAACCTCCCAATTCCCATGCCCAGGAAAACAGCCAGCTCTTAAAAGCTTTCCAAAAGGCCAGTAGGATTGGAGCCAATCTGAGATGGTGTTCTAAAAGGCAAAGTACTGCCTGAAACTTGATTAAAATAGGTCCACTTTCTCCAGGGCTCTGTGTAGCTGCAATGCAACTTCCATCTCGACAATCTTCCTTAAAAGGGGAAGGTTGAAAACAGAATGAAAAGTATCCAAAATGGTTGGGTTCAATTATGGCTTCTTGAGGAAACAATAGACTACTACTTAAGCATCAGTGGACCAACCCATCTCTCACAGACCTATACCTAGACCAAAACCACAAGTCCCTCTTTGAAGGACATGGGTGATTCTGAAATGTGAAAAATAAATTGGAATGGAATGGAATGGAATGGAATGGAATGGAATGGAATGGAATGGAATGGAATGGAATAGAATAGAATAGAATAGAATAGAATAGAATAGAATAGAATAGAATAGAATAGAATAGAATAGAATAGAATAGACGGTAGATATAGGGATAGGGGTAGGGGTAGGGATAGGGATAGGGATAGGGATAGGGATAGGAATAGGAATAGGAATAGGAATAGGAATAGAAAAGAAAAGAAAAGAAAAGAAAAGAAAAGAAAAGAAAAGAAAAGAAAAGAAAAGAAAAGAAAAGAAAAGAAAAGAAAAGAAAAGAAAAGATGGCTGAAGTCTCAGCTCTGAGATCCCTGCCCACTTCCTTGGATCTTCCTCTTGGAACCTGATGATCACAATGTTATTGGCAAATCTGAAGAGTTTATTTTATTGCCACCAGTGTTGATACCTTCACCTCCCCAGTTCTGAAAATTTCTTCAGGGGCTAATGGCTAACTGACTAATGGCTAACTAACACTATCTGGGGAGATAGTGTTGTTATCTCGCCAAAAATCTTCATAGTCCATTGTAGGACACCTCAGCATACATGGATGGTGAATGAGCAATAAAGGAAGGTGATGACACTGATCAAGCAGCCTTTATTTATTGAGTCAATCTTGAAAAGGCTTTCAATTTATCTCCCAAATCACTTTCATCAATATTGAACATGCCATGTCTCAATATTGTTAGTAATGTCCCTTGCATTGTTTGTGTATGTTTTTTCAGGTACCAAGAAGAATTTTAGAGTATCATTTATCATCTCAAATGTATTGTTATACTCTTGGAGCTACAGGAAATGTTTTTCAGTTGACTGCATCACACAATCTAGTATGTGGTTAAATCTTTCTACTTGTGTTTAGGGATTTTAATGGAATTATCCCATGTCTCATAATGACCTTTTTTTCCCAGTGATTGTTGTATACTTAAGTTAGTGTCAACTTCTATGCAGTCATCATCTGACTGGTAAAATTATATGTAGGCACGACTATATTTTCACCAGTTGTCCCATCTTTCTCTTTCTTTCAGAGTTAGCATGTTGGAATCTCTTGCTCACATTTATTTTAACCATTAAGCCATAAAGAAATATGAAGTTAGATGTTTCTGCTGATTCCCACTGTTTCCTCACAAATAATTCCTATTAAAGATTATTCTCCTTAATTGAAACTGTGGCATCACCTGTCTCCCCAACCTGCTGTTTGATAAGCTTCATCAACTCAATTTTCCCAATAATACCTTACTGATTTTATATTTGCCAAAATCTTCTCTTTGATGTTTGTTGCCATAACTTTATGGCTTTATTTCATTTTTTTTCAATGTGTAGGGCTGTGTAGAATTTGTGAGATGATGACTCTTCTTATATACACTTGGAATATAGCATAAATCCAGCTTTGAATTTTAAATTTTAAGAAAATGTCCACTATTTGGAGCATACAACTGATCTGAAATGTCACACAGTGCTAGCTTTGAGAAAGCAAGCATTTACACAATTGTAATGATTTTTTTTCAGAGCATTTTTCAGAGCATGAGGTACTCTATAAAGCCTTAGTAAGACCATACCTAGAATACTGCATCCAGTTTTGGTCACCACACTATAAAAAAGATGTTGAGACTCTAGAAAGAGTGCAGAGAAAAGCAACAAAGATGATTAGGGGACTGGAGGCTAAAACATATGATGAATGGTTGCAGGAACTGGGCATGGCTAGTCTAGTGAAGAGAAGGACCAGGAGAGACATGATAGCAGTGTTCCAATATTTGAGGGGCTGCCACAGAGAGGAGGGGATCTAGCTATTGTCCAAAGCACCTGAAGGCCAGACAAGGAATAATGGATGGAAACTGAACAAGGAGAGATTCAACCTAGAAATAAGGAGAAATTTTCTGAGAGTGAGAACAATCAACCAATGGAACAGCTTGCCTTCAGAAGTTGTGGGAGCTTCATCACTGGAAGCTTTCAAGAAGAAACTGGATTGCCATCTATTAGAAATGGTGTAGGGTCTCCTGCTTGGGTGGGGTGGTTGAACTAGATGACCTACAAAGTCCCTTCCAACTCTGTTAATCTATTAATCTGTTAATTTTGTCTCTGAACAGACTGATGAAATTTTCTCTTGATGCTGATAACCTATGGCGATCTTTAATCTTAATGGCTACTTAAACTGTTTCCATCTATGGAAAACTCTTTGATAATTTACTGACCTTTCATGGCACACCAAATTTGTAATCCATATTTTTCCAATCCTTTGTGGCAACAAAAGCCACAGCATCTACACTTTGCCACTGCAAGGAATTTCATATTAGGACAAACTGAAACATCTTATTTTTTTTTTTTTTTTGTTTTGGAGGAGCATGAAATTTTTCATTCGTTCTAACTCATGAAATACATGGTGAGTTCTCTGATGAGCTTACAGTCCTGACTAATCTACTGTAGATTTAAGAAATTTAATTTAACAGTAGCTGTTTCTTGTGTCCTCACCAACTCTTCCCTGACCTGCACTTTTCTTCAGGAACGTGCTTAGTTATATCCATTTGAAAGCAGTTGTTAGGTCAACTGCACTTGAACTAACTAGAAGGGTCATAATCATTTCTGCCTCTGTATTTCAAGAATTCTGCAGAGTTAAAAATCTTCCTTTGCTTTTTGCCTCTTTTTGAACATTATATCAGATGTTTTTCTCCCTTTCATTCATGGTTGTTGTTTGTGACAACTATGGTGCCTCTCAACGCTAAAAAAACATAAGCAGGGCTAAATTAGAATGGTGTTAGTGTCTTAAGGACAAGTGTCTTCTACCAATATTTCTTATTGTGTCTCGGAACAATTGACTGTTCATTCTCCTCAAGTGGATTCAAAAAAGCAACTTTGTGAAAAGCTTTTATTCATCAATCTATGATCCTGGGGATACTAAAGAAATATATGAGAGGGGCTTCCTCCTTCCTCTCTCCCTAAGTTTATCCTTTTTGTTATTTCTTCTCACTTTTTCTTGTTATATCTCTTGTGCTTTACTTTCTTTAGCATCATACTTTCTTGTGCCTCTAGAGCAGAAGGAATAAATCTGCTCCAGCAACAATGTTCTACATTCTGAATCTAAGTAGCAACCCCCTCCACCTCAGTCTGCCCCCTAGTAAAACACTCCTGTACTATGTTTTAGCATGTATATGATATAAAGAGCCAGGAGAAAGATAGCAGGTGTTTCTTTCATTTCATACTTTAATTGGTTCTTCCTATCATAATATATAGATCACTGGCTTCCCTAGAGCAAATAAAAACAGTTGCCTACGTGCTGGTGCAATGTATAAGGAAATGTTTACTTTTTATGTTGGGCAGTTTCAGAAATACCTGCACAGACATGTAGGTAATACACTTGATATTTCACTGCTAGAGACTGAAGGTAAGAAATTGGTGACTATAATTCCATTACTTTTCCTTCTGAGCTAAGTGGCT
Source organism: Arizona elegans (assembly GCA_022577455.1). Taxonomy (NCBI): domain Eukaryota; kingdom Metazoa; phylum Chordata; class Lepidosauria; order Squamata; family Colubridae; genus Arizona; species Arizona elegans. Next base: position 100,822,085 of record JAKOOJ010000002.1, on the reverse strand, counting down.
AATATTCTGAAGCTTATTTGAAATTCCATGGTTGATTGCAGCAATCATGCAAAAATTATATCCAGAAATATTTCCAAACCCAAGTCCACCTAGATTTCAAAATACTTCATGAATGGGTTTAGTATAGCATACCTCCAAATGAATCATTCACTGATGTTCACTTACAACTATTTTTTCCCTAAAGTTTCTCTCTGACTAGAATTGTGTAGGTCTGGAAGATTAAATTTACAATGCAATTATCACATTTGTTCCATAATTTAACTAACCTCTCCTTTAGGAGTTTGAAGCGAGGTTGCCTGGGGCAGCGTTTAGCCAGATTGAAAAGGCGTCGGACAATCCGATGGCTTTTCTTAGATAGCATCTTCAAAGTCATGCCCAGTTTTTGATAGCGATGCTGAATATCAACATCTGCTGCCCAATATTGGGAGATGGCAGTTATGTTCAAGAAGCGATCCACTGGCAGCTTCTTCACAAGAGACTGTAGTTCCTCTGGGGAAACAAAACAAAATGTCAGCTACAATAAAACACTGGAAAACACCACAAAGTTGTTATAGTTTGTTTCAATAATTAGAGGGCCATGGAATTAATTTCTTGGACCATTCTACTTATTATTTATTTATATTTTACCTTTATTATTTTTGCAAATAATTCAAGGTGATAAACATATCCAGTGCAACTTCCTCCTCCTATTTTCCCCACAACAACAACCCTGTGAGGGAAGTTGGGCTGAGAGAGATGATTGCCCCAAAGTCACCCAATCAGGCTTTCATGGCTAAGGAGTTCCTGCAGATTTTACTCTGCTAGGTCTTGCTGACTATAGGGGATGGGGCTCACCCCATTTCAAGGTCATTGAACCAGTGCTTTCTGAAGACATTTCCATGGTCATGTGGCCAGAATGATGTCATGGAGTGCTGTTACCTTCCCACTGAAGTGGTACCTATTTATCTATTTGCATTTGCATGCTTTCGAACTGCTAGGTTGGCAGCAGCTGGGGAGAGAATGAGAGCTCACCCTGTTGTATGAAGCTTGGGTCTTGAACCTGGGTTGCCGGCTTTCCAGATAACAAGCCCCATGTCTTAATCACTGAGCCATCATGCCACCATTTCATGGCTAAAACGGGCCTAGAATTCATGGGTTCCTGCTTTCTAGGCTTGTACCTTAGCCTCTAGACCAGTGGTGGGATTCAGCCAGTTCGTTCCACTTCAGGAGAACCGGTTGTTAACTTTCTGAGCAGTTTGGCAAACTGGTTGTTGGAAGAAATCATTAGGGCAGAGAACCGGTTGTTAAATTACTTGAATCCCACCACTGCATTAGACCAAAGTGGCTTTCTACTTGAGGTTGCTAATGATGCAAGGTAAGGCCAATGGCTCCTCAGTTTTAAAAAGAAATAAGGATTTTAAATTGATCATCAACAATGAATCTTGGAAAACAGAGTAAATAAGTATTTAGATCCCCTGATAATATTATTCCATACTGGAATGAAATGTATTGATTTCTATTGAAATGATAGTAAATATTCTTCTTCTTAAATGATGTCCAATAATTTTGGGTAATTTACCTGGATTATTCTACCTTTTAAATACACTGGGAATGACTAATTAATTTGCATTTGTGCCTAACAGGATTTAGCTATTGTGTTTCTCTAATGGGTACATATCACTTATAGAAGAGGTAGGAGACCAAATAATGGAGAACAACACTGAGAAAAGAAGATTTATCCTGAATCCACTGAGCTAATAGTATCTTCCTTCTTTTATATTTTTGGGACAGAGGTGCTGAAATTTACTGGAGAGCTCACATAGTTCCAATCAACAGAAATTCCTTCAGACCATCCTATTTTATAGCTAACAAATTGTCAGAATTCTGATAGTACTTCACTGAAATCTATTCTCCAAATGAAGTGTACATCCTACAAATAAGAAAATTCCAAGTCTCTCTTCAATTTTGTAATTTGAGAATGGGGCTATAAATTAAAATGGGTAGCCACCTTTAAGCCCATGCTCATTGTATGCACCTCTGTCAGGATCCTTCGTATTTAAAATTCTTACAACGACCAGCTGCAATTCAGACATTTGAGGTGTGTGTGTGTGTGTGTGTGTGTGTGTTAATATGTATAGGTTTACTTGGAACCGGTCTCCATCTTAAAGTCACTGGTGTAACACAACCCAAGAAAAAGGATTAATAAGGATGGAAATAAATAGCTGGGTGCAACACCCATAACTTGCCATCTTATTCAACTACAGGTTGTTTGTTCTCTGGTTAGTAGCTTAGAAATCTTGGAGTCAATGATAGGAGAAGGATTCCAGCCCTTAATCTCTAACCTCCATTCCTCACTTGTTAAATAAGCACTGGCTTATCACAGATTTATTGAAGCGGACATACTATATTCGATTTAGAGAGGGAAGAATTCAATACATATATTTTTAAAACCTCCACCTTGACATTCTTTGGAAATTCATACAGTACTGGGAAATAAATTATAGGAAAAGCAATTTTAGTTGGATAAATGTTATTGAAGCTGAATTCAATACTTCTTGTCTTGTTTTAAAAGCTATGATGTTCGTATATGTACATTGTATAAACCCAGTAAGTATCCTGTATTTGATGTAATTGTATTGACCACCTTTCTTTTTATATAAACTCATATTTTAAACTCAATAAAAATATCTTTATTCTCTACTGAATACAAGCTAAACAACATTCAACTGAACAGAACACATACATATCCTTCCTTCCATCTCTCTTTCTATCCTCTACTTATCTTGAGTTTTAGACACTAACTTCTTCAGAGCAAAATCTTCAGAATGTTATTCTGCAAAAATGTGCCATGCACATTAGTGGAACTATATAAAGATATATAAAGAGCCCCTCTGTGAGGGTTAAGAAGTTTGATAAATAAATATGATTATTTATGAGTAAATAAAAAGATTTTTAACTAAAATGTAAAATTCAAAATGTTCAGTTTAACAACTATCATGTATACATTACTTTTCTAAATGTTTAAGACACTAAGGAAATCTTCTGTAAACCTTCATCTATTTCAAATGCTATTTGTATATAGATAATTAGATTTAAATTGTTTGTATTACTTCATTTAAAAAACAAACAAACCCCAAATCCATAGCTGCTTTGAGTACCCCATCCCCAGGGGTGGAAAGTAAGACACAAACTTAAATTATAAATTAATAAATATACCAGAGAATGTCAAATGATTTGTTGAAAGTTTGATAATAATCATATTTTTCAAATAAATTTGAGTTAGTGGGGGGAAAAAATCTAATGCATAGATAATTGTAGAGAATTCTTATGCAGAGAATATGAATTGCTCATCCATGGTAAAGCATTCTAAAAACTCAATCCATTGAATAATTATTCTTCTAAATGTATATAATGTTAACTCATATAGTTGGACTCTTCTGTTATCATCTGTTTTAATTCAACAAACGAGAGTGCTTGAGTACTGTAAATTTGAAAGCGAAGCATATTTTCATTCATGTTCCAAACACAGAATATCTAAAAAAATCTAGGCTTACCCATATATGTCAAAACTCAATTTCATTTTTCCCTCAACCATGTGGAACAGGAATCAGATTTCTATTTGTGAATGAATGGAAGTAATCACACCCTCAACTTGATGCTTTATGGGTAATTCTTAGTGCTCTTACAAATCTGATTCTGCTGCTGGTGCCATCAACTGTAACAAGACAGTCCCTCTTCTCCTAAAGCTTATTATTACTGATTATATGACCACGCTCCATCTATGTAGCTTAGGCTGCTATAAGCTCTTGCAATTGGAAGGTTATACAGCGCCAATATTTCTTTCTAGAGTATCTAGTAGAGAAATTGCTAATCTATGCCCTTCAAAAATATTTCATTTTAATTCCCATCAGTTCTACAAAAGGACTATGGAAGTTGCAATCCAAATCATCTAGAGGGCATCACACTGTCTACGCCTAATTTAAGATAAGCACATTTCTTTTTAAAGGCATTTCCAGACTGCATTGAATTCCCTGGAATTAAGCATGATTAAATACTAAAGGAAATATGTGTTAAGCTAATTATTATGGGTCGCAGTGACTTGGATCAAGAGAATAGAGCTGAAATATCTGAGACTTTTTGTGTGAATGTCCAATTTGGATCATTCAATAGTTATCACCCTGAGTTTCCTCAAAGGGTCAGTTTGAAGAGAATTGGAGATGGAGCAGAGCTATCTACACAGGCCAAACTCCTTGAAGTCAGAGGTGGAGGATTCAAATATATCAAAAAGCAACATTTCTGCACACTTCTCACTCTTTCTGACTTCAAGCTCATGATGCGATCTGCTCTAAAAACCTCCATGTAATGTGTAAAATACAGGAAGGATGCTTATATAGGAAGAAAAAGGGAGGGAGGGAGAGAGAGAGGAAAAGTGGGGGGGGGGGGAATTTAGCTGAAATGCTACTACCTGAAATTCACTAGGATAGGAGTGAAATAACTTTTGTAGCCAGGATCATACTTTTATTATTTTATTAATGCTACCCTTGAGGAATGCAAGGCGATGATAATAATCTGAAATTGTTACCAAAATGGACAAGATTGAAAGTAGCTTTTAGGAAGTAAAAGGATTAAGTAGCTTTTAGGAAGTAAAAGGAAAATAATCATCTTAACTCCATCAAATTATTTGTCTTGATCTTTTTCCTCCAAGGCTGAACTGCTGAAAACTGTCTACAATCTTAGGCAGTTCTAGGGACTACAAAAATGACTCTTGGAGGTTATGTGTAGCCTATAAGCTTTGATTGTCCATCCTACAGCCTGGTTCAGACCCTTAATTTTTTGTAATACCTTTCAAAAGTAAAATGAAAACAATAGGTCTTAGAAAAGAGAAACCAACATACACAATAAACAGCAAGCAGTCACAAGCAGTTAAACATGTATTGTGTTACATTACGTTACAGCTGTGTAAACTCACTGATTACACAGCAGACTAATATGGCTATCCTTTCCAGAGAGACAATCAGTAACAAAAATTAGTCATTCTCACAAAAGAAATCACACTGATATCTGCTTCAAAGAAGTATTAGAACTGATGATGCAACTTATTTCTTCAAATAATAGTAAGGCCATTTACATGGATTGATTAATCACAGTCACAATAGGCTTCTAATTTGTGTAAACTCGGATTTATAAATGATAGAATCAGGGGTGAAATTCAGCAAATTGGAGAACCAGTAGCGGAAATTTTGAGTAGTTCAGACAACCAGCAAATACCACCTCTGGCTGGCCCCAGAGTGGGCTGAGAATGGAAATTTTACAATATCCTTCCCCCAGGCATGGGGAGGGAATGGGGATTTTGCAGTATCCTTCCCCTGGAGTGGGGTGGGAGTGGAGATTTTGCAGTATCCTTCCCCTTCCACACCCACCAAGCCACACTCACCAAGCCACATGACGTCCACCAAGCCACGCCCACAGAACAAGTAGGAAAAAAATTAGAATTCCACCACTGGATAGAATACTTTAGATATCAAGGAACATGTCAAAAGGACTGACCAGTTGATGGCATACCCAGCCAATATTTCCTCATTTCAAACTAAGCATGCTGGAAACAATTTTCTGAAATGGGAAAGATTTATGGTTTTTGTTGAATATGTTGCTGAATATATTGCTGGCACTATTAATGGCAGAGTACAAAAAATGTGACATCTATCATCTCCTAAAGTCAATATTTGAAAATCCATTTTTCCCCATCTCACCTGATTCCCGAAACTGTTGGTTATGACTCTCCCAGATTTCCTGGATCTGGAGAAGGCTGTCTTCCATACTCTGGATGTCAGTCTCAGGACAATTGCACTGCGGGTAATTAAACCCACATTGGCACCAGCAGTCATTATCTCGGCACAGTAGCTCCCCCTCTGAATTGCAGGTGATATAACTTAGGGCAGCAACAACAAAGCGTTCTCGCAGGTACTCAGGTAATACTGCCTGAAGACCTACCAAAGGAATACAGAGTGGTCACAACCTTAGTACAGTAACATCCACATTGTGAATAAATGAGTATTTTGAAAATCAGACTGCTGCCCTCATAGTACTTTTCAGGAAAGTAAATATTTAAATATTGCTAATTAATTTTTCAAAATTTTAAAAGAAAAAAGAAAAGTGAAGAAAAAATGGTAGGTTCAGCTAATTGTTGACAAAGTGGTATTTCAAAGGTAACACTGATATTTGCAGAGGGTCATTTTTAGATAAAAAAATACTTCACATTAATTTTGTTTTGGAGGGCTAACTGGTTACTTAGAGATGTTCAATTCTTAAAATTATATACTGATCTTCTGGAAATTAATAGGTAGCCTGCAGATATGAATACAGTATATTTTTATGATAGCAAAAAAAAAATAAAAAATGATACTATAACATTGGAAGACTACCCATTCTCAATTAAGTATGCAGCAGCATGAAGAGGCTAGCTTTCTCTCTGCAGCTAAACAATCATTTTACTGCTATGAATTCCAATTAGGATTTATTTAGAAATCTAAACTGCATATATCAGTTGATACGTTTATATGTTTAACTTTTCATCTGCCTCTCATTAAGTAAAATGTCTTCAGTGTTAATAACCTTATTGTATGAGACATGTATATGCACAAGTTTTATTTGACACATTGAAAATATCTGTTTTAGGTTATTCCTATTTTTTCTTCTTTTTGTTTCTTTTTTTGAACATAAATAATAAACAAACAAACAAATGGCCCAAGCAATGAAATTATTGCAGTGGGATTTGAAAACCTATCTTCCTGCTAATTGAAACATTTCTAGAGGAAAACATACATAATATTTCCACATTCTTCCAATAGTGATCCTCAAACTTAGAATGCATTACCATGAATAGATAGGCAGTACAACTAAAGCTATAATCACATCTTGATAAAAAACTGGACAGCTAAAGATAGATTGATAAGAAAAGCTTAAAACGCAACTTTTTGCTCACCACAGCTGAAACACAAATATGTTCAGAATAGTAAATGACTCTATGGCAGGGATCTAAATGCAGAATTGGTCTGAAGATCCATTGATTGGTCTGAATTGGTCTGATGCTCTGTTGATTGCTGAATGTGAATATAGAATGTACTGAATGTAGTGTTTTCTTTTGATAATTTCTGAATTATTTTGTATCAGAGAAGAAAGCTTCCTAAAATTATGATTTCCACACTAGAGCTACAGGATTCAACTTCCTACTGCAAAGTCTCCAGTGAAGCATACTGTAGTTAGTACTATACTGAATGCAATATTCTTTAAGGACAGTGGGCTTTATTTTTGAAACCAGTTTCTTCATAAACAGACCACAGATTAAGTCTTGCCCAGGAACCCTTCTCATAGGAAAAGCCTAAAGTTAGATCATTCCTTTCAAACGAGCTCCACCATATGGACACAGGAGACATTTTTGACTTTTACTATTCTTTTGAGTTGATTTCAGAAAACAATGCTGGTAAATCAAGTGAAAATAGGACTGGTAGAACAGGACTGAAACTGAAAATAGGATTGGTAAAACATGTCAGTTAGATTTTCTACAATAATACATTTATTCTGACTTGGTCCACGTGGATGGTGTTATTTCCACCAATTGTAGGAAAAGAGAAAATTGAGGAAATTGAGGAAAAAACTGAAACATCTCAAAGCACTGGAAGGGAAGACATGTCTCAGTATAATTCCTTGTTCATTTAGCTGTGATTGGGTTCATCAGTTTGGCTTTCTTATTGACTTTGTCTTTTCTTCAGTGAAGAAAATTGCCTGGGAATTACCAGAACAAATTTTTCTCATAATCTGAGTATATATCTTTCTGGTCATGTCTATCCTCCTTCACTCAAAAACAAGATAAATTCATATCCAATAATAATATTGGATAAATTTGTATCTAATAATATGTGCTGGCAATTGGACACAGCATTCTAAATTATATTGGCAATATTGAGAATATCACTTAAGTAATGCACACATTTTCAAAGCCCATTTTCTTCAGTTGTAGACCATGTATTTGCAACCAACAAATTTATAGCCATATCAAGATATTTTAAGCAGACACTATAAATAACACCTCTGATCAATTCACACTCTACCGTTGTCATTAGTAATTACTAATACCGAATGGGTAATATTATAATCTCTCAATTCCACTGATTTGTGAACATCTCTGCAAGGGAGTATACACAATCCCCAGGACTGTGCACCTGAGCACTTAAATTTCAGTAATCCTAATTTATATCTGCAATATATACAAAAGCCAAAAGTTGTAGTTGGGCAATATATTATTTATTTATTTATTTATTGCTGTGCCTTTGAGTCAGCTTTGGCTTCTGGCAACTGCTTAAACAAGTTAATTAGGACCAGACAAAATGCCATTACACAATTTCTTCAACTGACCTTTTTGTCTAATTTTTTATAATTAATTTCTACTTTTGCTAATATAAGGGCAATTAAATTTCTTTTACTTCTGTTCTGTATTAATCCAGGACATGTGATTTTTCTTCAGAGCACAGTCTTTAGATTTTCTGAAATTAGGGAATGGGATGAGATGGGGAAGCTAAACTGTACTAATGATCTCTGATTTAGTCTTTAACCATTTTGAGTCTAAACTGCAACTTATGTCCACAATATCTAATCTAATGTGGGGGGAAGGGGGTCTACTTATTCTTTATCTTACAGCCTAAAAAAATTCTAAGAATCTAAAATTTTAAATTATTTTCTCTGATGGACTAGCATAATTATTCTTGTGTATGTATATTTGTTTGTGAATGTATTACATGCTAATGAAATATTATACAGTATATGTATATATGTGTATATACGCATATGTATATCTATATGTATATATATACACACACTGTTCTGACCCAGCTCTCCAAATACAACAAACCCTCTGAAGTTAACTCAAAGATTCCTTTATTAGCAGCCCCGGCAAAAAGTTTCTCTCTCAACACAGGCTAATAAGTCTGTCAGGCTGGAAGATGAATAGTTGTCTGCTACATCTATTCATATCCACCCTCTATCTTTTATCCCCAGAGCTAGGGTGCAGCTTCGCTAGCAGCGGTAGCTCTTCCTTCCCAAGGATCGGCCCATAGATTTCCACTGCTCTCCTCTTCTCTGTCTTTTGCGCATCTGCACGTCGGGCACTGGAGCCAGCTGTTCCACCTCCAGACCTGGGTGGTGTTGTCTCTCCATCTGAGGGCTGATGGATGATCCAGGCTCTGCCTCTGTCTCTCTCTCTGCCAGCTCCATTCCCTCTTCCCCCCAGAACTCTCAAATTGCCTTGATGCTGACCCTGACTGCCACATCTCCTCCTCTGATTCAGCTGCTGGAGGGGACGGTGGCTGACAGGCTGCAACACACACACACACATTTTGTGATTTTGTTCCAGATTTGTGATGCAGTTATATGCCTCAGCCAGATACCATAGTTGGTTGACTATCTGGTTGAGTAGATAGTTGAGTCTCCTAGTTAATGAAATGAAGCTTCAGTGAAATCTTCATTTCCCTTGAGAGGAGATTGGCTCTGTCCTTGTTGGCCATTCATAAGGCCTTAAGAACTTTGCTTTGTACTTGAGCCTGGGTGCCTGGGCATGGGTTAGAGGCTGATGTCTGGATGATAGATTAGATCCTGCCTGGCTGCTGTGTGGGTAGTTGTTGTTGTTGTTTATTTGTTTGTCTGTTTTGTATCATGTTTGTGTTTTGACTTGTTTTATTGTAAGCCACCTAGAGTCACATAAAAGTGAGATGTGTGGCTACATAAATCAAGTAAATAAATAAATAACGGGTATGATAGAATGCATCAGGGAGGTTTCTGTGTGGAAATTATGTTGGGACAGTAAGAGTTATAATCATAGAAGCCATAATTTAAATTGCAATCAGTATTGGGAAAAGATGCTGGTACAGTACTGCATATCCCATTTTTAAGCACATTGCCACATAGTTTCCTAAGAAAGAAAGCAAAGTTGTTTCAGACAGAAGAGCAATACTTTGCATTAAATGCATTTTAGTATTCTTTGTAGCAGTATATTGCAATGACACACAAACATTACAAAGTGAGTGTTCAGTGACTAATGCAGATAAACAGAGCAGGTGAAAATAGAAACACCCTTACCAAGTAGCTGAACCTTGTTTTCTGGGCTTTGCACAAGAACTGAACTCACAGAGTCAAGGTTGTCATAATTACTGCAGCCAAGTGGGCCCGTCCTGGTTTCAGTAACCTAAAGATGGGAAGCATATAGCTTTGATGTAAGTAAGTAAAACCTAAGTAAAACAAATAGAAGGTAACCCATTCTGATTCAAGGAGTTACTTGGATTGTCAGGAGGTAATTTTGATTGATGAAAAAGCTGGCAATGGGAGGCAGAAAAATGGTGCAGCCTTTAGATTTCAGTGATTTAACCAAATGCTTCATGTGGCCGAAGGGCACCAGCCAAAGGATATGCTTATTAAAAGATTATGGGTAATGAGGTAATGAAGTACAGCACACCTGGAGGACAAGTGTTGAGGGAAGCTGCCTTATATGGTTTCATAAAGTTAGATGTGGACTGGTGCCATCATGCCATTGTCTCCTCTCCTGCCAAGATAGTGCCTTCAGGTATACACACACCCTCTGCTTAAGAAGAGTCAATTCAGATCGTATTTCTGAATTCCACCTTCTTCCCCTGGAGTATGCTATGTGCAAATCAACAACTCATTGATTCTCCAGTGATTTCCCCCTGCTAACATATTTTGTCTACAAAAGCTTCATTCTTCATCTGATTCTGCTTAAATGGGCCTGCATTAATGTAGACATAACTAGTAACTAACTAGATCAAGTTGTAACTGGATCTCGAGAGTCTCTTGTCTTATTTCAGTATGCATTCTCCCATTCATTACTGAAAATTCATAATTGCAAAAAAGTTAAAGAGACATTCCTTTCTAAATGAAGCCATTCCTTTCTGAAGAGCAAGATCTTGCCTCTTGCCTATTCTCACTTGCCTATTCTTACCATCATGAAACAACATTCCCATTTCTTCCAATGTCATTCTTCTTTTCTACTTTTGAAAACATCCGTCTTTATCAACATCACTTGTAAAATTCCATATCCCATTGCAATAAGTTATGTATATTAAGTACATGAGTATAAAATTTACCAGATAACATAATTTATTCCTAGTAGAAACTATGCATTATGAAGTAGTATAGGATTGACACTGGATATATCATAGGCAATACATAAAGTGTCACCACAATTAAAATATCAATAGCAGTGAGGGAGGGAGTCTCTGGATTTATTGTAGGCAATGCTCAGAGGAAGGATAGGAGCTGGATATTTATTTTTTTGCAAACTGCCATTTGCCTTTCAGAATTGCTCCAAAACTGGTTTTGTTGTGAACCCAGGAATGTATTTGAGAGTGAAGGAGAAATTATTTTTTTTAATGGATTGCAAGAAAAAGTTGCAGAGTTACGTACAATAACAGACCTCCGGATTTTTCGTCGGGCCCTGAAAACCCATTTATTCCAACTAGCTGGGCTGGCTTGAGTCAAACTTTTAAACTATTTTAAATTGGAACTGTTTTTAATTATGGCCAAATTATTTAATTATTTTAATCAGTTTTTTAATCTTTCTATGTCTGGATTTTACTTTGGCTGTGCACCGCCCTGAGTCCTATATTGGAGAAGGGCGGTATAGAAATTAAAACAAATAAATAAATAAATAAATAAATAAAAAGATTTACTATTCTGGACTGCTTTGGTCAGATTCAGATCTTACCCTAGCCCTAAACAAGCACAACTAATATGAAACTACCATATATTTCAGGAACCACTCCTATTTTGACTTTAAGAGGTTAGTATCAGTGGTGAGTTGCCCCCGGTTCGGACCGGTTCTATAGAACTAGTAGTAAAACTGGCGGGAGGCTCCGCCCACTGACCCTGACATCATCAGAAGCGATCTGCGCATGCGCAGAAGCTTCTGCACATGTGCAGAAGATACATGCGCAAGTGAAGCGAGCGAGCGTGCACAATCCTGTTACGAACCAGTAGTAAAGGTAAGTAGAACTCACCCCTGGTTAGTATCCTGAGGGACCTCCAGAAGAATCTCAAAATTAAAGCAAAATCAATAAGATTTATTTTAAAAACGTAAAATTGTCACAAAGTCACCATATTGTGAGACTTTGTACAAGAACATTCCAGAATTGACTGATTAATTTCAGTCAATTAATCTTTTTAAAAATGAAGAGATAGCTGAAAAAATAGCCATTCATTGGTGTAGAACAGGGGTGACAAACTCAAGGCCCAGGAGCCGGATCTGGCCCGCAGGGTGCTGAGATCTGACCCATGGGGCTGCCCTGGAAATAGCAAAGGACCTGTCCATTGTGCTTCCGCCAGTGAAAATGGAGCTTGGGAGGGCTGCATGTGCCCACCCCTCCGAGCTCCGTTTTTGCTGGCAGAGGGTTGCAGGAGGCCATTGCAGCCGGAAACAGAGCTCAGGAACCTGTTTTCTCTGGCAAAGCACTTGGGCCACCACAAGTATCCCTGACACAAGTGATGTTGTGTCCCTGCCCACTCTGGCCATATCTACCCCAGCCCTCTGAGGTCAAACACAACCCTGATGTGGACCTCAATGAAATTGTTGTGGCTCCGTTATCTGAGCCTGTGTCATCGGCAGGAGAGGACTCTGAGAGTGAAGGAGAGGAGTTGGCAAGGCCTCCCTCTCCAGGACCCTCCTCTCTGGCAATGCCTTCGGTGTCCACCGAAGAGCAAGAGATAGGGCCGGGGCCAAGCACGTCCACACAGCCACAGATGGACAGTGATGAGGGTAATAAGTCTTGTCTGGACCCACGCCAGCGCCACAGAGATAAGCGCGCGCAACAGAAGAAAGGGCATGCCCGATATTAGGCTGAGTCACTGGACCACACCCCACAGGATATAAAAGGGAGCGTGGTGGCCAGTCAAACCTTGTGACGAACAAAGCTGAAAGCTTCCACGCCATTCTGCATTACTGGACTTTTGCTTTAAGACTTAGCTGGAAGTATCTCTGGACTTGATTTAATTCCATAATTATTGAACTGCTTTCCTTTGATGTATTAGAAGTGGGGAGAAGTTATCTCTCCTCTTTGTAAATAATAAACTTTTGGCAGGCAGCCACTAGGTTGTTGCCAAGTTCCGTTATCATAAGGAAAAGGATTTTTCTGGCTGGTTTGGTCTTTAACTCCTGAACGTCTGTTGGTGTGTGTGCGTGGGGTTGGGGACAGAACAGAAATTGAGTTTGACACCCCTGGTGTAGAATATTAAACTGAACCCCTCTCACTTAACTCCCTATCAACTGGTTCAGAAGAATATCATGACTGATAGCATCAAAAACTAGTAAAAAGTCCTGGTCATCTGATATGATTGCCTTTCATCAATCCCAATCATCCATGATGGAAACAAAAACCGAACACCTGATTCAAAACAGTTTAGATAATAAGATATGATAATGAGATATAAATAGAATTAGAAATCACTCTAAATTAGAGTAAGTGTGAAAATGAATGAAAGAGACATTTCTTTTGAAGCTGATATGGTGTAGAGTCATGTTGAAATATAATTAAAACAAAATAACATTTGAAGTTTTTCTACTGTTACTTTTTATATTTATTACAGTTCTCTGACTGGTTTTTATGGTGTTAATGCTGTTCATTTTGTTTTTATTTCTTATTTATTTTGTCAAATTTATTTGGGTACCATCTCAAAGTGATTCTGGGTGGCATACAACATATAAATCATCATGGCTGCTTATACAGAAAGGCAGTATAAAAATAAAGGTATATTAATAAAGACAGCATAAAAATACAACAGAGTATAGTACTTATACTCTAATTGATCAAAATAATTTTAAATCTTTAAAAGTATCTTCAGTGTATATTGAGGTTACTCTCTATTAGGGCTATAAGTGGTATAATTTCAATATATTGCAATGTCTTTCCAAAAAATAATTCCATACATTTTACACCCAGAAAAAATTCCAGTATAAAATAAAGATTGCATCATGCTTTGGAGGCCATTAATGGTACACAGGAGAAAGGCAGATTCTATCCCTGGCAAGACTGAATCTGATTTTTTCTTCCTAACAAGAAAGTTGCACAAGAATATAAGCCCTTCCTGTACAACTTAGAATTGTTTTAGTGAGGCTTGTGCAGAAATACCTTCCGGTAGAATATTCCCCATGTTAACACTGCCAGAACAGGAAGGGAACATTTGCACAAATATATCCATCAACTCCAAAACTTAAAAGTGGCAGTAAAAAAATGAGAAAACCCCCCACCACTTCATGCATATGAAATTAAATATAAAAGTACTTTGAAATAGCAAGGCTGGAAAATTGGTTGTATAAGCAAGAGTGAAGTACATCAAGTTTGTGACAGTGCAAGAGGCAGCACTGCTTCTAAAAAAAGAAAATAAGTGTATAGTAATTGGCTTGTTGAGAGAGAAGATCCCCCACCTGTACTTCCTTCTCCAAAATTCAGCATAATTAGCAAACCCAATTTCCCATAAATAGCACACAATCAACAGTTAAGGCCTGACTCTTGTTTGCTATGCCTCCTGATTCTTTGGGATGGTGGAGGAATAGAAATAGATGGCTAACACAAAAGGTTTATAATTGTAGAAATCTCAGGGATGGGAGTTCTGATTAAGCAACCTGAAAATTATAGTCTAGGCACACAGAGAAGTTGATGGGGGTGGGGGAATAAATTGAGATGTGTTCTGTCAAATGCAGAAGAAAAAGTAAAGTAACTGGCATCCAACAGTTACAGTATACTTTGGGAGAAATTGCAGGGTTCCATTCAAAACTAAAACTGTCTCCTTCCTAGCACATTGGGTTGAAAAGGGGATTAGCTGGCAATGCTGAAAAAATGGAGCAGGCGTCTAACTCAGCTTAAGTAGCTTTAAATATATATATATCTACTATATATATATAGTGATTGCTATAAACTTATCTAATGAATGGAATTTGTCTGTTCTACCAAATCCAAATCCATTTCTTTGTCTATGGCTCAGACAGACAGCAATTTACACTACATACATGCATCCCTTGGGCAGCCCCTTCATCTCTCTCCCCCTTATTTTACAGTAAAGATGCAACAGGAAAATGACATTTTAGGTCTCTGTGTATTTGTGTTTTGACATTACTCTGTTTTGGAATTCTTGAGTATCCATTTGAGTTTAAATTCTTTTTATTTCTCGTGGTTACACCCACTTTTCTACCATGCCTGAGGGCACCCAGTACCAGGAAAAACAAAACAAAACAAAAGGCTAAGTGTGGCCAAGTGTAAAATGTTATTCATCTTTTTAATAGCTTCATCTGGTGCAAAGCTAGAGTTGTTTTTCTACAGGGCTCTTGCTTTTTTAACCATCATTCCCAATTTTGCAACTGCAGGGTCTCGATTATTGTTCAGAGAAATGGTTTTTGCACAGACCTCTTTCTCAAGGGCACTCTAAATAACCCTTACTTATGTGCCTCTAGATTTACCTTGATTGCAGCAGTTGCTATCTGGATATGGTGGAGACGTCTCAGGGTGCTTTCCCGATCAATGAAGTATGAGGCTGCCAACTGATGCAGTGTTTCCAAGGAAACGGTGGTGTTACTTCCACCACTCCCTGAGAGGCTACCAGCTTCTGCCTTCCGACTGAGTTTCCGTTTGTCCACAAAAATGGTCAAGGATTCTTCCCC
Source organism: Arizona elegans (assembly GCA_022577455.1). Taxonomy (NCBI): domain Eukaryota; kingdom Metazoa; phylum Chordata; class Lepidosauria; order Squamata; family Colubridae; genus Arizona; species Arizona elegans. Next base: position 100,806,397 of record JAKOOJ010000002.1, on the reverse strand, counting down.
TGTGAAGACATGAGGCTTTATGCTGAGTTGGTACAACACCAGGATTCAGAAGCATTGAGGTAATAGATAAATTTAGCCACAAAAGAGAATAATGAAAAAAATAAAAAATACAACTTACAACAGTTCGACTTACAACAGTTCATTTAGGAACCTTCAAAGTTACAACATCATTAAAAAAAGCAACCTATGACCATTTTTCACCCTTATGGCTGTTACAGGCATTCCCGTGGTCATGCGACCAAAATTCAGAGAGTTGGCAATTGACTAATCTTTATGATAGTTGCAGTGTCGCAGGATTATATGATCAGCTTTTGAGACCTTTTGACAAGCAAAATCAATGGGTAAATCAGATTCACTTAACTACTGTGTTACTAACTGAACAATGGCAATAATTCACTTAACAACAAAATAGATTATAAAATGGGATAAAACTCACTTAACAAAGGTCTCAAAAATTTTGAGCTCAATTGTGGTCGTAAATCAAGGACTACTTTGGTCAAGATTAATTATTTACTACCATCACTATCATCTTCATCAGTCAGAAGTCATCATTTAATAAGACTCATAGCACAACTTCTGGTAGGCATACTTCACACCCCATACTTAATCATCTTGAATTGGGACTTTAATGTGTTGAACCCAGCACATTGTTTGTAAGATAATCTGACCCAAGAATGGACAGAGAGCAAAGAACAAATGGAGACCAGGAAGGTGATATTGGGAGGGGCTGGTTGTTGTTTGGAGGAGATTGATCTACCTTTGATTGTTGTCTCTAGGATCAAATCCATAATTAGATAAGAATATCTTGGAATCTCCTGGCCATGATGTTGATTCTTGAGATTTGGCTTCCAAGTGTTACTAGATGTTATTTTCTTCCACTTTAATTATTTATTTTTTTCCCTAGCCAATGGCCCAGTCCCTACCATTAAACAAATCTGAACTTGCTTTATTTATCCATTGCACATTAATTCATTAATTCATTCATTATTCATTCATTCAAAATCTGATTATTACAGTATGTTATGGTTAAGGCTGTCTTTGAAAACAGTCATATGTGTTGGAATCTGGCACTGATTTCAATGGGGGGGGGAGTGTAAGGGCTGAATAGCCTTGAGTCCCTTTAGTGAGGAAGAGGATGAAGGAAGATCCTCCCTAAAACTTTGAAGTATTTACAGTGTGTAGTAGTTAAGCAGTGTGTGCTTTAGCCTAGCAATATTCCTATCTATAAGCGAGCAAGGATGAAGATACCATAAGATCAGCTCATTTGTCATTTCTGATTCCTTGCACTTGATACTATAAACCAGTGGTTCTCAACCTTCCTAATGCCGTGACCCATTAATACAGTTCCTCATGTTGTGGTGACCCTCAACCAGGGGTGGGTTCTAAATTTTTTTACTATCGGTTCTGTGGGCGTGGCTTATTTTGTGGGTTTGGCTTGCAGATCATGTGACTGGGTGGGCGTGGATAGTTGGTCATGTGACCGGGTGGCCATGGCTATGTGTATAGGGACTACTCAGAGGGCTGAAAAAAGTCATTTCTGACAGGTCCTCGCACTTTTGACTGGTCCTCACACTTATGACTATCCTCACATTTATGCCCGTGCAGCATTCTTAACAATCATTCACTCATTTCACAACTGCTTCTCTTCACCATGGTGATAAGATAGGGCAAAAAATGTAAATGTGAGGACAGTCGTAAATTCGAGGACTGGTCAAAAGTGCGAGGACCAGTCAAAAATAACTTTTTCAGCCCTCTGATTAGTCCATGTGCACAAAAGGACTACCCAGAGGGCTGAAAAAATTGATTTCTGACAGGTCCTCGCACTTTTGACCGGTCCTCGCACTTATGACTGGTCATCATGCCCATTGTAGCATTCTTAACAACTGTGTTACTCATTTCACAACTGCTTCTCTTCACCATGGTGACAAGATAGGGCAAAAATGTAAAATGTGAGGACAGTCGTAAATTCAAGGACTGGTCAAAAGTGCAAGGACTAGTCAAAAATAACTTTTTCAGCCCTCTGAGTGGTCCATATGCATAAAAGGATACAGCAATAGAGAGGGATGAAGGAAGGGAGGGGAAATTAGAGTAGGAGTGAGGGTAAGTGAGGGAGGAAGAGAGGAGAAGAAGGAGAAAGGAAGAGGAAGTAGGGAGGAGAAGAAGAGGGGGGGAAGAGAAAGTAAGAAGGAAAGAAAAGAGAGAGGTGATAGATTTGAGGAGAAAGATTGCTGTACAATTAAAAAGATGAAAGGGAAGAAAGCCAACCCCAAACAAATATAAAGATATTAAGATAAAGAATGAATTGTTAAACTTTAAAGAATAAAAGAGAACAAATATGAATAGCAATAATTAGAAACACACATACAAACATACAATGTATTTTCTTTGTTAGGTTCAGCTTGTAGCTTACTCCTAACTTGTTGGTCAGGCAATATATCTGTTTCTTTAAGAAACAATTGAGCCACGTAATCAGGGTTTGCTGAACCCTGTAATTAGGCTACAGTGCATAAATAAGCAGCGCAGAGAAGCGTTCTTTGCTCCTGATTGTTCCTGTTGCTTCCTACGTCTTTCTGCTGATTGGTGTTAGACTGGATTGTTATATGGTACTGTATACCGAGAGTTACTAAAGTCTGTTTGCTTTGGTAAGGGAAGATACTTACTGGACTGATATTACTGTTTATGACCTTGGACTGTTTTACCTACACCGAGACTGCTTATTATCTTGTATATAAAGTATTTTTCTCACATGAGCTGCACATTTATCTCCTTCCCTGTGTGTTTCTGCTCTGCTCGTTGCACAAGCAACAAATACTTTTTACACACACCCTAACATTCTTTGAACAGAGTATTTGGCCGGTTCACAAATTTAAACAGTGTTTAGTCATTTCAATTAAATTTACAATTTCTATTTTTCCTTTTTGCCATATTTATTCCTCATCTATTTTTTTTAAAAAACCAATATCATCCTCATCTCTAATCTTAATCAAATTCAATTTTTCCCTTCTATTCTATATTATACCCCTTTGCATTGTCATCTATTTTTATATCCATCCTCACATTGGTTAATTATGTAATATTACACTTGTTTAATACAAATTCAGCATTTTAATTTAAATCAATTAATTATATAACTATCTTTTTTGTATATTAATCAATATGAACATGAATATTCCAATTATTTCCATGCAATCCAATTTCTTACAAATCAATTAATTATATTTACTACTAATAATAAACCAAATAATTTCCCCCATATATTCCTCCAAACCACATCTTAACCATTTCTGCTTTCAACACAATATACAATTAATAGTATCTCAATTATTACAATTCCCTAGTTAAATAGAGCTTTTTTTCTTTTGTGTTTTAAAATCTTGAACCTCCTCTTTTGCCCTAAATTTCCCATTGCTTGAAATTTTGCACCTACCTTTTTTGGTGAGTCCAAATCTGATAGCCATATTTCAAATGCAATTTGATTTAAGGTTTTCCAAGCCTGGGAATTTCATATTTTAATGAATGTGTTTTCCTTAACAAGTCAAAGATCTAATAAAAGTAAAGGTTTTCCCTATCCAGTTGTGTCCAATTCTAGAGAGTGGTGCTCATCTCCAATTCTTAGCTGAAGGAGCCAGCATTGTCTAAAGATGTTTCCATAGTCATGTGGCCAGCATGACATCATGCTGCAGCGTAGAGCGTGTGGCAAAACACAGAACACTATTATTCTCCCACCAAAGTGGTACCTATTTATCTACTTGCATTTGCATGCTTTCAAACTGCTAGTTGGGCAGGAGCAGGGGCAAGAATGGGAGCTCACCACATTGAACGGGGCTTAGGTTTCAAACCCAGGCCGTCAGCTTTCCAGCTAACAAGCTCAGTTTCTTAACCACTGAGCCATTGCACCTCCAAAAGATCTAACAGTTTATTCTACATTTGCAACAAATCCTAAAAATTGGGAGCCAACTCTGATTGTCCCCATAGTATAGGATTTCTTCTCTGAGGAAGTAAAACTTAAGAAAGGGATCTTTTTATTGTCTTTTCACATACATTTTAAATTGAGAAATTAACATTTTTGTGTTTGTTTAAATAACAGGTTTTAATTTATATAGGGTTGGTTAAATTAGTTTCAGGGTTTTTTTTTTTTTTTTTTGTAAATATTTTTTATTTATTTTTTCCCAAATTTAAACATAAAACATAACTTTCAAGAGCAAAAATCTCGATCTGGTCATAGATGGTTACCACGCTTACATTCCTTTCACAAGCTCAATTCACAATTTCCATTACATCTTTTATAAGTAAACAAAAAAGAAAAGAAAAGAAGATAAAAAAGAAATTCAAAACTTAAAAAAACCAATTTTAACTCAAATTTAACATTTTCATCTATATAAATCCATTATATCTATCCAAAATTAGTTTCAAATTCACTTTCACTCATTTTTACATCTGCATTATAATTCTAAACATATCTTTATTCTTCTTTACCTTATATCTTATACAAGTCATATCAAAATAATTTTTACAATATTCTAACCTCTTGTTAAGTGTTTACCTTACAATTTTATCACCATTTATTCTTAATTTCAATTCAATACCACTCCATTTTTATTATATTTTATAAAACGTTTTGTCTAATTTTAATCCTTTGACCCTTATCCTCAAATCAGTTTATCTTAGTTTTTTCTCCCAGTTTACATATTACACAGATTTCTCACAAAGACATATTTTATTTATTCCAATTTTTAATATATTTTCCACTATATCTCCCTCTAATATTTAACTATCTTCCATCTTATTCTATTTGATTAATTCTCAGCTTGATTCCCTCCAAAACACCAACTATTTAGTTAATTTCAGAATAGTTCCTCCATCTCCTCCAACTCTCCTCCTATTTGTTTGGCTGTTTCCAGCATTTTGTGGGCTGATTTCCAGCATAATCTCCTCTAATCTCCCTCCATTGTTTGGCTGGTGTCCAGCATAATTCCCTCCAGCACTCCTCCTATTTGTTTAGCAAATTTCCAGCACTTCTAATTAATTTCCAACGTATTTCCACCGAGTCTCAAACTCTTATCTAGTTGGTATCCATCCCACACATTTTAACTGTAATATAATTATCTGTTTTATATCATTTTTCCATCCTACTCTTTCAGTTTAAATCTCAGTATATTTCATAATAGTCATCATTTCCAACATGTATTACCTTAATTCAAGACTAATCACTAGCATCTGTGTATCTTGTATTTTGTTCAATCAATCCTTATTTATCAGTTTAACATTTGTTTGCAAATTAAAATTAAAACATATTACATCAAACAGTACATTTTCTTAATGTTTCTTAAAATTTTCCTGCCTCAAAATATATTCTTCTTTATTATTTTTATCCCCTTGATATCATTCACTATTTTAATAGCCACCTCTTATTTTCTATTTTTATTATTTCACAACCCTTCCTGTTTTTATCCAAAAATCATATATACCTAGGCTTTTAAACTTTATCATATATACATAGGCTTTTAAACTTTACATTTCAGTTAGTCACATTTAAATTTATCCACTTTAATTCTTCCTTTTCTTCCTTTTCCTCTCTGTCCAAAGTGCTCTATTTCAAGGTTCATCAGTTCAAAGTAAAGAATTTCTGTATGTCCCTTTAAAACTTTTAAAATGTCTTTGTTAACTACGCCACACCTGGCTTTTGTTTACAGTTTTGTCAGTCTCCATTGTTAAAATCCAAAATGTTCTTTCTTTCTTCTTTCTTCTTTCTTAAAATCATCTGGGACACAGTAGGAATCTCCAAAATCCTTATATCCAATATTAATTTCAAGTAATCCAAGGTAAAAAGCCAATTAACATGTTTCTTTTCCACCCAGAAAGCGAAATCTTTTCAATCCACTTCCCTACTTAGTCACTGCAGACTCCATGGCTATTTTGTAGCCACCCATCTGTCTATCTTCATTAGCTTCATTAGCTTCATTTTCTTTTAGAGGCATTAATTCTCAGGAATATCCATTTCTCCTATCCACTCCAGTTAAAGGCACAATCAAATTTCAGAAATTTATTAATGCCAAATCATCCAATTTAAGTTTACTGCAACAAAATTCAATTCGGGTCTTTTACCCATTTTTTTTTCTTTTCAATCTTTAAGCCCCACAGTCCAGCAGCTGCTTTTTAAATTTGGGGTCTTATTTTCCAATAATTCCAAATAAGTATGTTATATTGCCTGGGTTGGTGTCACTCACCCGGCTTCTTGATCTTTGCTCTTTCTTCATCTTCTTCCTCCAGCACAATCCTTGTTCCCGGTTGCCGTGGTTTCAGGGCAGCCGCCATGGCTGCCGTTCCGCTGCCACCGACATGAAGGAGAAGCCTCCGGCCCCGAGGACCCTGCCTGTTCCTCTAGGCCACCCAAGGCGTTCCTTCTTGTCCCCCTGTCCCTACAAGACAGGGGAGGTCCACAGACCTATCAGCGGCAGCTTAGCAGAGGGGATTTGGCAGGGCTCAGCGGAGCTTGCCATTTCCCCGTCTGTTTCCCCATGACACCAACCGGAAGCCCTAAATTAGTTTCAGTTTTTAATTTCAGTTTTTAATTATATTTCAAACAACAGAGATTATCTTGATTTGAAACTTTCCTATCAGACAGTAGCATCTAATGGTCCTTTGAATGTCAACAGCATTTGTGGAGGTGGAAAATTCTGTCTCTTCTGCAATTATCACACTCAATCAAATTGCAGTTTCTTTCTTTGACCAAAATCCTTGGAGTTACAAATAAAAATGGATCAATTTTTAATCTACAGGAAGCCTCTTTGAGAGATAGAATACCTGGTGTGGCTTTTAGCATTACCCAAAACACCTCTATTAGAATGTCTATTGCAACCATTTTTGATTGAGAAGTAAACTAAAGTGTAAAGTTACACCTAGGCAGGAAAAACTAAAGGTACAAGTACAGATTAGGCAAAACCTGGCTCAAAAACAGTAACTGGGAGAGGGACGTTGGAGTCCTAGTGGATGATCACTTAAACATGAGCCTTAAACAAGAACAGCTTGCTTCAGAAGTTGTGAATGCTTCATCATTGGAAGTTTTTAAGAAGAGACTGAATAGCCACTTGTCTGAAATGATATAGGATCTTCTCCTTGAGCAGGGGGTTGGACTAGAAGACCTCCAAGGTCCCTTCCAACTGTACTCTGATTCTAAGATCTCCTGCTTCTGTGAAATATCTTCCTATATAGTAGAGTCAGATCCAATAATAATAATAGAGATAATTACTTTACAGTGCATGGGACACAAAAACTCAGTTGCCCCAGTACTTGAAATCTTTAGCACATCACAGCATTAAAAAGGATGGTGAGTAAAAGAGGAAAAATGATGTTAATCTGGCAATGGAAAAGGTATTATTTAAACCAAGCAATCACTCAAATAGTGAAATATCATTAATTGTCTTTAGTCTCTTGGCAAGCTTGTTCTGTTGCTAATACTAGATGTGACTTATAGATTTTTAAAAATCCATACTGCTGCTTTAAGTCCTTCTTTGAACTATGGCTTTAATCAATAACAAATCCTCCACACCAATGAATCCTAGTATGATAAATCCTTAGAGAAAGGTGTGAACTGTTTCGCCTGCTGCTTTCTACAGCAGTTCTGTTGACCACCATGCTTTACACAGCCTGAAGCTAGAATTAATTCTTTTTCTTTTGAGGAAGTGGTCATGTATCTTCACTCTTTCCTCAAAGCTATTTTTGGATAGAAAACTACATCTTGTCCAAACTTACAACTCTCTTTTTAGCTTTTTATACATTAGCAAGGGCGGGGGGGGGGGGGGGGGGTGAGCAGGAGAAAAATTTATGGAAATACTCCCAGGGGTCAGAAAAATTATTGAGAGGAGTGAATGTTTATGAATAAAGCACTGGACCATTCATTCATTCATTCATTCATTCATTCTGCAAAATCCCCATTTCCTCTCGATCAGCTGGGACTCAGGAGAATAGATGGGGGCAGGGCCAGTCAGAGGTGGTATTAACTACTCAAAATTTCCGCTACTGGTTCTCCAGAACTGATCAGAACCTGCTGAATAGCACCTCTGATACAAGGTGGCTCAATGTTTTAAACACCTTCTCCCACCACCACACATTTTTAATACATTAAAAACTAAGTTTCTCTTAATTTATATTGGGCAACCTTATTTACTTGTCATGCACATTCCAATTGAAGCCATGAAGCATTTAAGTGACCATCTAGAGTGACAAACAGTCATTCTGAGGGACAATGAACAGATGCGGGAATCCTTCAGATCATTGCAAGTATTATTTTAAATTCTAGAATCCATTCATCTGAAAAGCAAATATTTTAACATCCTTCTCCTCAGATTATTGGGAGTGAGAATGGAGAAAAGTAGCATGGGTAACAGAAGAAAGAATTTCTGAAGTATCATTTATTCAAACGACAGCTTCGGAACATGGGGCTGTTTATCCATAACTGTAAGATTGTCTATTGAATTGCTATTCTTGAGAAAGAGGGACCTGTCAGCTGAAGGGGGAGGAGCATTCTTGAGCACAGAGCATTGTAGTACCAGTTGGAGGCTGCCTGAAAGGAATGTTGTAATGTTGCATATCCTTCTGCCTTTAATTCTAAGGAGATGACAGTAATAGAAATTGGAGTTGCCTTAGACTATTCTAATGTTTCATATTCCTTCTGTCTCTAACTGATTCTAAAGAGATGACAGTGATGGAAATCTTTGCCAACATGGTTTTGAGGCTGCAGATTGTGGCTCACAGAGGGAGGTTGTAGGGAAATGTTATGAAGACACAGAGCCATGACACATCTTTCCTGGAGACAAGTGCCATTCCCTGATGGCAAAAGCAGTTGTGTGATCATGACAGATATTGTCAGGATGTGACACTGCAATAGGTAGAGGAGAAGCACTATCTCTATGGGCAATTGCTATGAACTACAGTTTCTATGCAATCCTCGTATATTCTTGCCATTTAAACAACTGATTTTTCTGATTGTGCCCTGGATCTCTTCATATCTGTGCTTTAACATGGCATAACAATTATTAAAGCTGGATTGAGCTGTGTAGTTGCAACCCTGTGCATGATCACTTGAGAATAAACCCCACCTAAGGCAGTGACTCTGCTTCCAAACACATATTCAGAAGATCCACATATTATGCACCAATGCTTCCAAATAACTCCATGCAACTTACTATTGAGTCTTTTTGTCTCACCTGAGCTTATTTAACAAGTAAATGATATTCATCTTAATAAATAATTTGAACTACCAGAGCTGTTACAGTTAGGCTTCTTCTACTGTAAATGCTTCAGGAAATATATTTAATATAATATAATCTTTGCTGATACAGCTCAAATATATTGTTTATGAGTTTAATGTATGAACAGAAAGCTAAGTATTTACCTCCAAGAGTTGCTGAGAGAAGGAAATGGGTCCCGTATTTTTTAATCAGGTTCTCTGTGATCTGTTGAAGGCTGGGCCGACGCCCCAGAAGACGAATGTTGCGGATGAATTCTGGAGCCAGAGGCAAAGGCAAATTGAAGAAATCTTTTCTTTCCAATGCCAAGTTATTGACTTTCCAACGAGCAAATTCTCTGGAAGAAAATAGTAAGACAAGAATTTAAGGAAGGCTAGCAATAAACAAAGCAAATCAGACTCAGGAGGCTCTAGAATTTATGTAATTCAAAAAACAAAGAGCAAATTTCTAGCCTTCAGGAATAAGTAACAGGTGGTGGTGTAAAAAAATAATTTCCTCAATCCTGGAGGAATCTCAGATTTTTTTTTTTAACACAACTGTTTGTACGTAGACCTTAACTGCTATATGACATGGAAGGAAGATAAAACTGGGAACATATTTAACCTACTGAATATTTTTCTAATGGAAACGTTCAGCAGACTGTCTTCACTGCTGAATTGAGTGCTTGATTTCTATTTTCTTCATATAGGAAGAATGAATCCAATGAAGTCAAACTTTATTACAGTCAAAGACCAGCATAAGAAGGATGGTGTACAGGAAATTAAAAAGCATAAAAGATACAACAGAATAAAGATTGCACACAAAAAGCTAAACAGTATAAAAACAAAACTCTAAAAATGATATAAAAGGAATGGTTTGAGCAGTAAATGGATATAGAAGAGCATGATAAACTAAACCTATTATAATACAGAGCATCCTAGGTGCTCATTAAAACTGGTTTGCAGCACAGATCATCCATCATCAGATGGATTTTAAGTGTTACTGTACAGAACTGGCAACATTGGATGTTGTAGAATGGTTGGTAAATGAGAACAGCAGGGAGGTGCAAAATTGTCCTGTGCTCCCTAGGTATTTATACAGTAATGATGAGATGAGGCTAATACAAATGTCTCTGTAATATAGGCACTGGAGAGCTACATGTTCTATTGCAGTGGTTCTCAACCTTCCTAATGCCACGACCCTTTAATACAGTTCCTCATGTTGTGGTGACCCCCAATCAGGGGTGGATTCTAAAATTTTTTACTACTGGTTCTGTGGGCGTGGCTTATTTTGTGGGCGTGGCTTGGAGGTCATGTGACTGAGTGGGCATGGCTAGCTGGTCATGTGTATAGGGACTACTCAGAGGGCTGAAAAAAGTCATTTCTGACAGGTCCTCGCACTTTTGACTGGTCCTCACACTTATGACCATCCTCACATTTATGCTTGTGCAGCATTCTTAACAACCATGTCACTCATTTCACAACTGCTTCTCTTCAACATGGTATAAGATAGGGCAAAAAACATAAAATGTGAGGACAGTCGTAAATTCGAGAACTGGTCAAAAGTGCGAGGACCAGTCAAAAATAACTTTTTCAGCCCTCTGAGTAGTCCCTGTGCACAAAAGAACTACCCAGAGGGCTGAAAAATGTGATTTCTGACAGGTCCTCGCACTTTTGACCGGTCTTTGCAGTTATCATCATTTATGCCCATATCATGGTCATCATTTATGCCCATTGTACCATTCTTAACAACCGTGTCACTCATTTCACAACTGCTTCTCTTCACCATGGTGACAAGATAGGGCAAAAACGTAAATTGTGAGGACAGTCGTAAGTTCGAGGACTGGTCAAAAGTGCGAGGACCAGTCAAAAATAACTTTTTCAGCCCTCTGAGTAGTCCATATGCATAAAAGGATACAGCAATAGAGAGGGATGAAGGAAGGGAAGGGAAATTAGAGTAGGAGTGAAGGTAAGAGAGGGAGGAAGAGAGGAGGAGAAGGAGAAAGAAAGAGGAAGTAGGGAGAAGAAGAGGGGGAGAAGAGAAAGAAAGAAAGAAAGAAAAGACAGAGGTGGTAGGTTTGAGGAGAAAGATTGCTGTACAATAAAAAAGATGAAAGGGAAGAAAGCCAACCCCAAACAAATATTAAGATATTAAGATAAAGAATGAATTGTTAAACTTTAAAGAATAAAAGAGAACAAATAGCAATAAATAGCAATAATTAGAAACACACATACAAACATACAACGTATTTTCTTTGAACAGAGTATTTGGCCGGTTCACAAATTTAAACAGTTGTAGGAGGTTAGCACCCACCCCTTTCCTAGAAGAATGAAATATTAAAAAGGCAGAATATTATATTTCCCTGGGTGAGAAATGGAGAAGCATATTTTACAGACAAAGCAGCTCCCACCTTCCTGCCACCCACCCTTTGTTAATGGGCCAGAGGCAGAAAGTCAATCCTTTGTCAAAGGACATTTGCAACACAATAGCAACAGAAACTAACACAATGGGCCCCATCAACCATGTGATCCTGTCCACCATTAAACCATTTTTCCAAGCAGTCTCCATGTTTCCAGTGTCTTTTTCCCCACTTGGAGCAGAACCCAGAAGGATATTTTTTCCAACACAGTATTTAGTCATTTCAATTAAATTTACAATTTCTATATTTCCTTTTTACCATATTTATTCCTCATCTATTTTTTTAAAAAACCAATATTACCCTTCATCCTCATCTCTAATCTTAATCAAATTCAATTTTCCCTTCTATTCTATATTATACCTCTTCCCATTGTCATCTATTTTTATATCCATCCTCACATTGGTTAATTAGGTAATACAGTTGTTTAATACAAATTCAACATTTTAATATAAATCAATTAGTTATATAACTACCTTTTTTGTATATTAATCAATATGAACATGACTATTCCAATTATTTCCATGCAATCCAATTTCTTACAAATCAATTAATTATATTTACCAATAATAATAAACCAAATAATTTCCCCCATATATTCCTCCAAACCACAACTTAACCATTTCTGCTTTCAACACAATTAATACTATCTCAATTATTACAATTCCCTAGTTAAATAGAGCTTTTTTTCTTCTGTGTTTTAAAATCTTGAACCTCCTCTTGCCCTAAATTTCCCATTGTTTTGCACCTACCTTTTTTGGTGAGGAAAAAGAAATCTCTCTGCCTCATTTTGTCACATTGCACCAAAGACCCTGCTTACTTTCAATTTTGCTTTTTCAGCATAGCTACGGGAAAAAAAAATCTGCTCCAGGAATTTACCTCTTTGCAGCTAGCTAGCAACAGAGCCCTCCGAAAAACAGCTGAGAGTAGGGCAGCTCTTTGAAGCCCCGCAGCAAGAATTTAAAGTTTTTTTTTCCCTCTAGCCATCAGCTGGGACTCCGGAGGCAGCAATAGATTGGGAGTGGGCGAGGTAAGCGAACGGCGACCGGGCGATCCAGCAGAGGCAGAGGGTGAGGGTGAGTGAAGGCGTGGGGGGGGTGAGAGAGGGCTTTGGCGACCCCTGTGAAATGGCCGTTCGACCCCCAAAGGGGTCGCGACCCCCAGGTTGAGAACCGCTGTTCTATTGTTTCTAGATGTCCAGAGCCACAGAGGTATTATCTTTCCAGGTAGGAAATCTTGCTGTATCAGCCTTGAATGACAGCTAAGAAGAATGTGTCATCATGCCAGAGGAAAGCCCTCGGGTGGTTAGGTACTTCAAGATTAGTTAAGTATGCCACGGAGAGACAGAATATCTCTTGGGTTCACTGGCAGTAAAGGTTGAAGACCTGGCCAGGTCCAGTTGGCAGTCTGTGTCTGCTACCCACTGTTTAATGAGTGCTATGGCCTGAACATATTGTATAGTAAATAGAAGGCCTGGAGAGAAGCCCAAGGAAGAAATTGTAGTTGTCACTCTCTTTTTCCATGTTAATTGAGAATCACCCTTCATAGTGGAGCAAGGCCAAGGTGAATAAAGGGTAGTCTGAGACAATAGCTGAGTTTCATCACTTATACTCTAGCTTCTACTTTCATGAGGTTTGTTTTAGTCTCAGGGTGGCATTAGAGACACAGTTTGGGGTTTGAGAGTTAATCTTTGAAATCTGGACTGAAAAAGTTCTAATGGGGCAGAATTGGAGAAGGGGATCAGCTGGGCACCATAAATAGTTGTGCTATTAGCTTGGCTTCAAATAATTTGAATGCTGCTGGCATATGGTGGCCATCTCTTATCTTGAGGGATTGCAAATGAGCTCATCTGTGCATTTTCAGTGACATTGTCTTCATGGGGTTTCCTACTGTTGGCAGAACATAGGGCTATTATTTCTCAAATATTTGAAACAGTACACCTGCTCAATCTCATGGCCATGTATCCGCCATTAATTCTTAGACCTTTGGCAAGTACTTTTTGCAAATCTTGTTTTTCTCATACTTGAATTCTAGCTGCTCTTCCTTGCAATACTGCCCTAGTGCTCTCAGTGCTCTTTTAAGCCAACAGGTATTCTTGAGAGTATTGCTACATTGTCTGTCTAGAATAAAACAGAAATGTGTGTCTTCCAGCCAGCTTGGGGAAGTGAAACTTCAGGTTGAGGAAATGGTCCAATATATACTTGATATAAAAATAGAATTAGGAATGGGGCCAATATGCAGCGTTGCTTTATGCCTTTCTCAGTCCCCATAGCCTTGATGAGGCAGCCACATTGAAGCAGTTAATGTCATCGTGGGAGAGGAAGTCAGTAAAACAGGGATCTCTGGTGGATATAAACCACCCAGTCCCAGCCACATTCCAGGTTGAAAGGATGACATTATGCTGGTGAATAAATGCTTAAATGTCAAGCAGAGATATTGTGCACTTGGGATAGGTGGGTGATTTTTGCAAGGGTAGAAGGTTCATATTAGTTGACAGTTGAGGCTACTATAGTTGTGTCTCCTCCTATGGAGGAGGAGGAGTGGCACAACAGGCTTCACGTTCTTCTCTTCCAAATGTATGTCCATCTGGAGAATCAGTGCAGCATAGGCAGTGAAATGTGGATCACTGGCAAGAAAGGATCCCAAACATTTTTTTGTAGGCTGTCCAGTGTTAAGTGGAAAAGAAGGGAACTGTTTCTTCTAAGAGTCAGGTTCCTATGGGCCAGGGGAGGTGCCTTAGTTTTGCAGGCAGATGAGGTTAAATCTCCAGACTGGGTTTCTGTATTGTTTGGCTGAGCTTTGTTACATTTACAAGCTCTTTCTTTTGGTTAACTGCTGCTTGGGATTGCATGGGTTTCTTGAGAATTGCTGGTGTAAAACTTCCAGAGGAGTCACTGTCAGTGCCACTTTCACTGTTATTGATGAACCAGTGTAATGTGCTGACAGCTTTCTATGTGTCTTGGTCATAGAAGAGGCAATAACATGAGATAGTTTAGAGGTTGAGCAACTCAAAGGGGCAGATGAATTAAATTGTGCTGGACTTCCATATCACTACCAGCACTGGGAGGGCACATCAAGATTGTTTTGATGTCAGCAAGTTTCCCCCCCCCCCCTCAGATTAATGAGTTCTGAGTTTATAGCTTCCTCCTTTGAAGTTTGCTTAACCTCTTTGCTGCTGCCAAGTCTGGCAGATTTATTGCTTTTGGAAGTGTGCGTTTGTATGGATCTTATCTGCAAGTTCATGACCTTTTGTCACTTTTCTAGTGATGAGATTCTGACTAAGTCTCCTTAAAACCTCTGATGGTTCGGAAGTGATAAGTCCACCATAGGAATTTGCTCATTTGAATGAATCTGGAAGGGAGAAAAGGCTGAGAAAAAAACTTAAAAAGATAAAGATAACAGTAACAGAGTTGGAAGGGACCTTTGAGGTCATCTAGTCCAACCCCACTGCTCTTGCAGGAGACCTATACCAGGGATTCGAACTGCTGAACTGCCGACCTTTCTGATCGGCAAGCTCAGTGTCTTAGCCACTGAGCCACCTAGCCAGGCATGCATTTGGTGTTTCTTAAACTAGGTAGATAGTGAAAATAATGTGAAAGCCAATTGTTCTGCTTTGGCAGTTTAGGATCTAAGATAGGGAGATCACAATAAGCTTGAGGTTGTTCCATCTGTGGACATTCCTATGGATTTCTAGGAGGAGTCACTTTTTTTCTGGATGCCTGGAGGAATAGGCTGCCAGAATGCTGACTGTGACCAGCTTCTGCTGCAGTATTAATTCCCAGGTTTCTATGGGGGATTTGCAGATCAAGGGCTTGTTGGAAGCTGCCTACCTCATTTAGCTATTGCAATATAAGGGTCAAAATTTCTGCAGACAGAAGGCAAACTTCATGGGAAAGGTTTAGTGATGTAGTTGGAGGGAGATGCAGGATGCTTGTCTCAAGGGGTTAGCTCCCTGCTGGGGGGAATGAGACAACTTGCCACAGCCAACTTGCTATGGGACAACTTGCCACAGGACAATTTAACAATTCTATTTAATTATTTAAAATAAATTAAAAATATATTTTACTTTTTGCCATTCACATTTCATTCTGTCCCACCTTGTGCATCCTTTCTTTAATGATTCTATTCCACCATTTCTTTGATATTAGTGTAACACTTGTCCCACAGCAATTTATCCTGTGGTAAATTGGCCGTGGTGAGTTGGATGCAGCGAATTATTATAGACCCCTGCTGGGAGTTGGGACAAATTTGGGTTGAGTCTTTGAAGTCAGGGAGGTGGCTTGTCTTATGACAGGGTTCTGTGTTGTCATAATCTTTGGAGGTGAATGGGCCCTCAGGCAGATTTTTGTTGTTGTTGTTTGTACAATGGGGGAGATAGGCGTTAATCCTGGATTCTGTGTTTCTTTGTTTCTCTGCTTGGTTAGATTTGGTCCCAGTGTCATTTATGGGGCTGGTCTGATTCTTTTCTCTAAATGACATTTTGGGGGTGTAGAGTTAAGCCAGATGGATAAGGCCTGTCACAAGCCCAAAGTTTATTTCAGGAGCTCTTTCTGTCTCACTAACTTGGCTCCCCCTCCCAGGTAGAATGAAATCTGTCTACAGTGTTGAAAGCTGATAAACATCTCAGTTGGCACCAGGTTAAATGGACCAGTGACCTACTTCCGAATGAAATAGTTTTTTAATATTATTCCTCATTGTTCCTTTAAGCTGTTGATGTTTTCAGAATTTTATTCACATCTTTCACCTATCTGAGAATGCAGAAAAATGTTACATGCAAACTAGTTTAAAAATCTAGTGCCATATGTGGAATTCACATTAGAGCAGTATAATTAAAGTTAAATTTCTAAGTAGACTGATTAAGGGGGTGGGGGAGCCTCCTTCAACTGAGTAAGACTTCCTTCTGATTAGGCTAGGCCTGCCTGAAATTCCATTCCATATTTGTCTTTATTTAAAAATAAAATAAAAAAAATAGATGTTATCCCAAAGGTGAGCATACAACTTGTCTGCTGCATAAGGACTTCATAAGCCTGAGACTCCAGCAGGACATGAAATGTGACTGACAGACTAAAGATGACATCATAAATATGCCTTGATTACCACATAGAAAAAGTGTTTATTATAGACCTTTGCAATTACAAGTGAAGGAATTTTCCAAATTATAAAATGAGTGGGAATTTGCAGCCAATTATCTTAGCATTCAGTCCCTTTTTTTAATTCTGGGTTTATACAGACTCAAAGCAAACAGTGACCTTGAATGATGGAAAAAAAATCTAAGTAGGTTTGTACCTTGTAACAGATCTTGGATGGACAACAACTAAAGAATAGAGGAAGTCATATTCTTGCTAATTATGGAGAACTGGGAAGTTAAAAATTATTGCTAATTATGTGCCACTTCAGACTGTAAAGTAGTGAATGATAATGAGGGAACTTCTTTCAAGTAAATGATTTCTGACTATTAATAAGAAAAGTGCTGAATAGACAACCTGCCAATGACAGCTTATCATTCCTGTTTAGCAAGGAGGGGCAAATGGGAGAGAACTGAAACACGCCATCGAAGTGCCCTCATAGGAGAAATAGAAAAGGAGACTGCGTTTTCCACAATATGTAAGAGTTAGGCAAATGCATTTTTATAGATGGAACATATTTGTATATGGGAAAAAAATGATACTTTAAAAATAATAAATTTATTATGGCATTAACTTTTGTTAAGCCATCCTTAAATGCATTTATAGTTGTTAAGAGTGATAATTAATGAAAGATTATTAGATTTGTTAGCATATATTTAGTCTTTAACTAAATATTACACAAATTGAATAGTTAGGCTTTAACTAACAATTAAATAGTCTTTAACTATTTAATCTGAGGACATTATTTCTCATGCTATCAAAACTTATGCCAGAATAAATGCTCTCAAACGGATCAACACAGTTAATGCTCCTAAAGCATGTTTGCAAGTAGCTGATGAAGGACATATAATTTTAAGATTTTAAATTTTATTTCTGAAGTTAATCACAACCTATCCCCCTCACATTTATTTTTAGCTGTTATAGATATGCTTACAAAAATAACTTATTTTTACATTTTGGTCAACATATTAATTATTTAGAAATAATTCAGCTTTTATCTCTTTTTCTGTAAAATAACTAGAGGTTAAAGCATAATTGAAGAACAAGATATGATCCCAGAATGGATTATCATAAATTGGAATGGTAAAAGTAGTTTTATTAAGTATCTGTCTAAGGGGGAAAGGATAGCAAGCATTACACACCAATTTTTTTTTTTATTATTTTTTTTTGAGAATCAGGCTAGATGAAAACCAGTACTTCTAAAACTTTTAGATAAAAAAATATCAGATAGCAAGATTAGAAAAAGCATACCTCAAAGAAAGACATTTCTGAATAGATCAGGGTCCACTGAGTTGAATGGAAAGGTAATCTTACCAGTGTAAAGTAACTTCATAGAGTCTGATTTAAAATCTTTTATCAATGAAATAGAAAGTAGTTTTTGAACTTTCTGGAAAAATTACCTGAAACACCTATTGTATGTAGTATATGCCAGCGAAATGATCAAAATCTGTGTCAAGGCAAGCATTGAACAGTGAAAATTATACTTACTTTTCCTGTTTTTATTGTTTAAATATATCTTCAAGTGAATGCATATATCATGTTGCAGCTGCCATAAATTAATTAAATTAAGACAATGTGCAGCCTTTTCTCTTAATTAGCGTAATTCGTTTTAAAAATAATCTGTGTTGCATTCTTCTTTTTGGACCCAGAGAGAAGAATTTGTTGCTATACAAAGCAGGGCAGTTCTAGTTCTTGTACTGCATCTGAAGTCAAATACCTGTTTTACAAACAATAGGTCCAATAATTCACCCCCAACATTTTCAGTTTAAAATGATAATCAAATGTCAGCTTGGATCTGCAGGAATTTTCCCGAGGAAAGATGGGGACAAAGCTGCAGATGAAATGAGCCTGTAACTTGCTACTGCAAATTATGAATGTTCTTGTATGTGCACTTTGCTATTTTGACATTTTGGAGTCCAATAGTATTAAAGCAGCAGAGTGTTGCATCAAAATTTCACAGAGTATGATCACGAATTCCAATGCATTTTTATTTAGAGTGAGGGATCTTAAAAGAACTGAGGAAAAACTCCATTTGCCATGGACCTTATGCTCAACCTTTATCTCAGCAGCCACACCCTCAACAACATCTGAGGAAGAAAAAGGAAAAGTTCCACAGGGGATTTTTAATCCTTATTTCTAGCCCCCATGGTTTTCATGAGGGGAAAAAATGGTATCAGAAGTTTGGAGAACAATGTTAACTATCTGACAATTCTGTAACTGTCCTTTGAGGTCAGTTTCAGTCTCTACAGATATAGTCCTCAATTTACAACCATTTGTTTAGCGACTGTTCAAAGTTACAATGGCACTGAAAAAAGTTATTTATGATCTGTCCTCACACATATGACCATTGGAACATCCCCATTGTCATATGATCGAAATAACTGGCATGTATTTATGACCGTTGCAGTGCTCTGGGGTCTTGAGACTGACATTTCCAACCTTCCCAGCTAGCTTCTGACAAGCAGTCAATGAGGGAAGCCAGATTCATTTTACAACTGTATGATTGCTTAAAAATTGCAGCAGCCATTTGCTTAACAAGAAAAAGATTGAAGAATAGAGTGCAACTCACTTAACAACCACCTTGCATAGCAATGGAAATTCTGATCCGAGTTGTGGTTGTAACTTGAGGATTACCTATATTTCACGTCATGCTAAATATGGTTTATAAGCTACATTGGTAGTTATGTGATTAGTGTTTACACATTCATCTTGGAACTCTGTATTATTTCTGGCTTTGCCAATTATCCCTTACTCCCTTGCTCCCATTCCATCTTCCTCAATCAGACTTAATTAAAGTGTTTGCAAGCCATTGCCTGGCTTTAATTACCCTGAAATTTTCAAAATTAGAATGAAATTGGCTGATCATTGTTTACAGAGGCATTGTTTGGAGAACACAGCAGGCAGTTGAAATCATCTTCATGCCAGTCACCAATGTGAAGAGTATGTGCCACCTCTGAAGCTGAGGCCTGGTTGGCATATACCATAAGAGTTCCTTCACAGGTGGCAGATGTTAAGTTGATATATGTGAAATTACTGAGTGTCAACATGTTTATCTTTGGCAGAGGCCTCAGTGCACGAAATTCCTGTTCTGATTCATTGCTTTCTTCTAATTCAGTCAGGCTGTAATACTGGAGAAAGGGATATGTCTATCCATCACAGGAATTCTTCATGTTTGTTGGATGGAGAGAGAAGGGTTGTGTTTACATGAGACATTGATCTGTAATTTAATTTAAATAAAACCCCAAACGTTAGCGTATCAGGTTGTGTGAACCCAGCAAATCTGATTAACTGGTGACTCAACATGTCATGTAAATTCAGACAAGAAGAAAAATGGGATTATGTGAACACAAGTAATGTCTTCTCCAAAGACGTATGTGTATTTTTTTTGCAGTGCAAAAAAAGGGGAAAAAAGAATCAAAGATAACATATGGAAAAACCCTTATCTCCAATCACCCAGACAGAAACCAAGAGTTGATAGACTACAATAACTGTCAAGACATACAGTGTTTAGAAAGACAGCCGTGCTATCTCATTTTTCATTTTCCTAAATATCTTCAGATCCTGTAATGAACATTGTCATCTGGCAATGCTACACCACCTGACTCAGATGGGGTTCATGCAGTGGTGGGATTCAATTTTTTTAACAACCAGTACTGTGGGCGTGGCTTAGTTGGGGGTGTGGATTGGTGGTCATGTGACTGGGTGGGCGTGGTTAGCTGGTCATGTGACCGGTGGGCATGGCTATCTGCATAGGGACTACAGAGGGCTGAAAAAAATCATTTCTGACTGGTCCTCGCACTTTTGTCTGGTCCTTGCACTTATGACCATCCACACATTTACGCCTGTTGCGGCATTCTTAACAACCGTGTCACTCATTTCACAACTGCTTCTCTTCACCATGGTGACAAGATAGGGCAAAAACGTAAAATGTGAGGACAGTCGTAAGTTCGAGGACTGGTCAAAAGTGCAAGGACCAGTCAGAAATAACTTTTTCAGCCCTCTGAGTAATCCATATGCATAAAAGGATACAGCAATAGAGAGGGATGAAGGAAGGGAAGGGAAATTAGAGTAGGAGTGAGGGTAAGAGAGGGAGGAAGAGAGGAGGAGAAGAAGAAAGGAAGAGGAAGTAGGGAGGAGAAGAAGAGGGGGAGGAAGAGAAAGTAAGAAGGAAAAAAAAGAGAGAGGTGGTAGGTTTGAGGAGAAAGATTGCTGTACAATAAAAAAGATGAAAGGGAAGAAAGCCAACCCCAAACAAATATAAAGATATTAAGATAAAGAATGAATTGTTAAACTTTAAAGAATAAAAGAGAACAAATATGAATAAATAACAATAATTAGAAACACACATACAAACATAAAACGTATTTTCTTTGAACAGAGTATTTGGCCGGTTCACAAATTTAAACAGTGTTAAACTGTTGAAGTGTTAAACATTTCAATTAAATTTACAATTTCTATATTTCCTTTTTGCCATATTTATTCCTCATCTATTTTTGTAAAAAACCAATATTACCCTTCATCCTCATCTCTAATCTTAATCAAATTCAATTTTCCCTTCTATTCTATATTATACCTCTTCCCATTGTCATCTATTTTTATATCCATCCTCACATTGTTAATTATGCAATATTACAGTTGTTTAATATAAATTCAACATTTTAATATAAATCAATTAGTTATATAACTACCTTTTATATATTAATCAGTATGAACATGAATATTCCAATTATTTCCATGCAATCCAATCTCTTACAAATCAATTAATTATATTTACTACTAATAATAAACCAAATAATTTCCCCCATATATTCCTCCAAATCACAACTTAACCATTTCTGCTTTCAACACAATATACAATTAATAGTATCTCAATTATTACAATTCCCTAATTAAATAGAGCTTTTTTTCTTTTGTGTTTTAAAATCTTGAACTCTCCTCTTTTTCCCTAAATTTCCCATTGTTTGCACCTACCTTTTTTGGTGAGGAAAAAGAAAAGAAATCTGCCTGCCTAATTTTTCAACATTGCAGCAACAGCAAAGCCTGCTTTACTTTCAGTTTTGTTTTTCAGCATAGCTAGGGGAAAAAAAATCTACTCTAGCAAGCAGCAGAGCCCTGAGCAAAACAGCTGAGAGCAAATCAACTGAGAGTCAGGAGCTGATCTAATCAAGGGCTAATTAGCCTATGCTGAAGCTCCGCGGGCCAATAAAATTACAAAAAAACACCGAACCGTTTGTTAAATTGCTGGCTGGCCCGCCCCTTGCCCACCACTATTTATTGGCAATAAATAGTGGTATGGAGGGGTGGGGCAAGGGGCGGGGCGAGCCAGCAATTTAACAAATGGTTTGGCCGAACCCTCTAGAACCGGCAGAATCCCACCACTGGGTTCATGTAATACATTAAGTCATAGTTTGCTTAATCATGTTTACTGAATAAATCACCATTGGCCATATTTACCCAATATGCTATATACAAACAAATTATGTTTTGGTTTAGAGGGCAATGGGTAAACATTTCTTATTTCTTTCCATATCAGGATAGTCCTTTGGGCCTTAAATTTATTCCCTAGCTATTCTTGAGTATTTAATTTGAACACATTTTCAGGACTTGTCAGATTTTTTTATTTATTAAATCTTTTTGCTGCCCATCTTGCTGTATTATATCTTCT
Organism: Arizona elegans; assembly: GCA_022577455.1. Classification (NCBI taxonomy): domain Eukaryota; kingdom Metazoa; phylum Chordata; class Lepidosauria; order Squamata; family Colubridae; genus Arizona; species Arizona elegans. The sequence goes on along the minus strand of JAKOOJ010000002.1, from coordinate 100,783,963 downwards.
AACATTTGCAAGGCTGCCCATTAAAAATTAAAATGTAGACAAACTATGTGTTTGTAGAATAGCATATGTTTAGAAATGTGTACCTTGGGAAAAAATAATATAGCCAGGTTCTACCTACGTAAACCAAGATATTATGCAGCCCTAGTTCACTGAAATCACAATTCACTAGTTTCTGGCCTTTTTTTTTTTCTTTTTCTGGCAGCCAGCAGACCCTTTGCTGCCCATTGGGAGACTAAGATAGATAGATAGATCTATTTCGGCCTTATAAGGCCTCATCAGTTAGCCACACCCTCATCTCATGTATCCTCCCTGTAAAGGTACAATATTTGTTTTTCTTTCTTTTTCGTAGGTTTTGCGTGTATGTCTCTTTAGCCAGGTTCTACCTCTCGTAAGTAGAACCTGGCTAAAGAGACATACACACAAAACCTACAAAAAAGAAAGAAAAATACGTAGGTAGAACCTGGCTAAAGTGTAAGATTGAGAGTCTCTTGGCGACACTTCGATGAGATCTCACTTGTCATTTTCAGGCGGGTGCCTTCGGCTTCGTGCCTGTGTGAGCAAATCGTGATCGGAGCTTCCGTCTCTCTATAAATACTGGTGGAGAGGTGTGGGATGTTGGCTTTTTTGCTGTGAACGGGTTGGTTGCCTGTGTTGTTACATCTTGATTAGTTGATGGAGTTGATGTTTGCAGATTAGTTGGCTAATTTGAATATGATGTTATGGACTAAACCAGCCCTATAAAGCAGAGGTGAAATACATTTTTTTTGCTACCGGTTCTGTGGGCGTGGCTTGGTGGGGGTCATGTGACTGGGTGGGAGTGGCCAACTTTTAAAAAACTTTTTAAAGCATTTTTTACTACCTAATTGCCCAAACCGGTAGTAAAAAAATGCTTTAAAAAAAAAGGTTCTGACGATTGCGCGGCACAGCTGTGATCTTCGGAACCTATTTTTTTTACTTTTTAAAGCATTTTTTTACTACCAGTTCACCCAAAATAGTAGTTTTTATCACTACCGGTTTGCCCAAACCAGAGCGAACCAGTAGCATTTCTCCCCTGATATAAAGATTAGCTACAGCCAACCTTTCACCTTACATGAGAATGCATGAAAAGTTCAGCGAGGAATAACCCCTAGTGCAAACTTAAAATTATGGGTATTTGTACCTGGTGATGGTATTTAGCCCTGTTTTGGAATATGTCTAAATCATTTTGAAATCTCAGAAAACCATAGGTGTAAAATAAGATTACAACTACTATGTAGAAAGGTATAATTTGGGCGAAAACATCCATATAGGAAACTGAGTGCATTCCTAGATGGCTTATAAGCAACATTATCTAAAACCATATGTTTATTTATTTATTTATTTATTTTATTTTATTGAATTTGTATACCGCCCTACTCCCGAAGGACTCAGGGCGGTGAACAGCCATGGAATAAAACATAAATACAAAATTTAAAATAGATTAAAACAAATTAAATAATTTGGCTGAACAAATTTAAAACCCCAATAGTTTTAAAACCAGATTTAAAATTTCCATATAAAAAGGGGAAAGACTTAGGTCAGGCCGACTTGATGAAATAGGAAGGTCTTGAGCGCGCGATGGAAGGTACGCAGATCCAGGATCCTCCGTATCTCCGGGGGGAGCTCGTTCCAGATAGTAGGTGCCCCCACAGAGAAGGCTCTCCCCCTTGGGGCCGCCAGTCGACATTGTTTTGCCGATGGCACCCGGAGGAGCTCCTCTCTATGGGAGCTTACTGGTCGATGGGAGGCTATTGGTGGTAGCAGGCGGTCCTGTAAATAACCAGGTCCCAAGCCATGGAGTGCTCTAAAGGTGATAACCAAAACCTTGAAGCGCACTCGGAAGACCACAGGGAGCCAGTGCAGCTCGCGCAGGAGAGATGTTACATGGGAGCGCCACGTCGCTCCCGACACCACCCGCGCGGCCGCACTCTGCGCCAGTTGGAGCCTCCGAGTACTCCTCAAGGGGAGCCCCATGTAGAGAGCGTTACAATAGTCCAGACGGGAGGTGACGAGGGCATGAGTGACCATGTGTAAGGAGTCCCGATCTAGAAAGGGACGCAACTGGCGAATCAGGTGAACCTGATGAAAAATCCTCCCGGTCACGGCCATCAAGTGCTCTTCTAAAGACAGCCTTGAGTCCAGGAGGACACCCAAGTTGCGAGCCCTTTCCGTGGGGGCCAATGATTCACCCCCAATAGTCAGCGATGGCACCAACTGACTATATCGGTACGTCGGAAACCACAGCCACTCAGTCTTGGATGGGTTGAGCCTGAGCCTGTTCCTCCCCATACAAATACCGAGACATCCCTTCAAGGGCATCGTTGGGGTGGTCTGGGGTGGAGATGTACAGCTGGGTGTCGTCAGCGTACTGATGGTACTCCACCCCAAAACCACGGATGATCTCACCCAGCGGCTTTACATAAATGTTGAACAAAAGGGGTGAGAGGACCAATCCTTGTGGCACCCCACATATAAAGGGCCTCGGGGTCGACCTCTGCCCCCTCCATCAACACAGACTGCGACCGGTCAGAGAGAAAGGAGGAGAACCACCGTAGTATGGTGCCTCCCACCCCCAACTCTTCCAACCAGTGCAGCATGATACCATGGTTGATGGTATCAAAAGCCGCTGAGAGATCTAACAGGACCAGGACAGAGGAGCACCCCCTGTCCCGAGCCCTTCAGAGATCATCCACCAACGCGACCAATGCCGTTTCCGTGCTGTACCCAGGCCTGAAGCCCGACTGGAACGGATCTAGATACGTCATCCAGGTACTAGGGGAGCTGTCGTGCAACCACATTCTCAACAACCTTCGCCACAAAGCGAAGGTTGGAGACTGGACAATAGTTAGCCAATACAGCCGGGTTCAGGGAAGGCTTTTTGAGGAGAGGTCTCACCACCGCCTCTTTCAAGGCGGCGGGAAAGACACCCTCGCCCAATGAAGCATTTATAATCCCCTGGAGCCAGCCTCGTGTCACCTCCCGGGAAGCCAGCACTAACCAGGAGGGACACGGGTCCAACAAACATGTGGTCGCATTCAGTCTACCCAGAATCCTGTCCACATCCTCAGGAGTCACAGGATCAAACTCTTCCCAGATAACATTCTCAGGACCTGCCTCTGTCATCCCCACTGGATCTACCCAGTCGGAGTCCAGATCTTCCCGAATCTGAGTGATTTTGTCATGCAGATACTGAACAAAATCCTCGGCTCTTCCCTCCAAGGGGTCCTCCCGCTTTCTGGTGGAGCAGGGAGCGGGTCACCCTAAACAGGGTGGCCGGGCGATTATCTGATGATGCAATAAGAGCAGCAAAATGAGTACATTTTGCTGCTTTTATCGCCACTAGGTAATTCTTAATATGAGATCTTACCAGTGTCCGGTCGGATTCAGCACGACTGGACCTCCAACTACTCTCTAGGCGTCTTTTCTGGCGCTTCATCTCCCTTAGCTCCTCGGTGAACCAAGGAGCCAGGTGAGATCGGCACTGGGTCAGAGGCCGCAAAGGCACGACTCGATCCAGAGCTCCAGCGGCCACTCTATCCCAGGCGGTCACTAGGTCTCCAGTCGAGGCGTGAGCCAGAACCTCGGGGATTGGCCCAAGCTCCATCTGGAACCTATCAGGTTCCATCAGGCGCCTGGGGCGGTACCATCTTGTCGGTTCCGCCTCCCTGCGGCGGGGTGCAGCGGTTCGAAGGTCAAGGCGAAGGAGAGAGTGATCCGACCATGACAAGGGCTCGATGACTATATCCCCTATCTCGAGATCACTCAGCCACTGTCCAGAGACAAAAACCAAGTCCAGCGTGTTTCCCCCCATGTGTGTAGGGCCATGAATTAACTGGGTTAGGTCCATAGCCATCATGGAAGCCATGAACTCCCGAGCCACCTCAGATGCCTCACCCATGGACGGCAGGTTGAAATCCCCCATGACCATAAGTCTGGGGGTATCAACCGCCACCGCGGCGATAACATTGAGAAGCTCAGGCAGGGCTGCTGCCACGTGGCAGGGAGCCAGGTATGTGATCAGCAAACCCACCTGAACCCCATGACCCCACTTCACGAGGAGAGACTCACAGCCGGCCGTCTGAGGGACAGTGGCCTCCCTCGGCCTAAGGCCTTCTCTAATAACAACCGCTACTCCTCCACCCCTCCCCTGTGACCTCGGCTGATGGAATGCATGGAAGCCTGGTGGGCACATTTCTACCAGAGGGACCCCTCCCTCCGGGCCCAACCAGGTCTCCGTAATACCCGCCAGGTCCGCTCCCCCTCCTGAATAAGATCACAAATGAGGGGGGCTTTATTTACTACAGACCTGGCGTTGCACAACATCGGTCGCAGGCCCAGGCCCTGAGGGTCTGTGCAACCTGGAGAACGAGTGGAGCCTTGGGGGCCAGAGCGCGCCACCGCTCGAAGACAGCAGGCGCATGCTCCCTCCACATGATATGGCCCCTTGCTCCCACCATATCTACCCCTCCCACTCACAGTCCCGATGGTAAAAACACAATCTGGACAAGCTCGACCCCCTCCATCACTCCCGGATCCCACACCCCCCCTGCCGCGCGTCATGGCCAGGCCCGACCCTCCCCTTAGTGGGTTATCCCCCAAACCCACCACTCTAGTTCAAATCCTACCCTCCCCCTCCGGGACTCCTTAAAAATTTATCCAAAAATTTACATAGAAAACCCCTCAACCCCCTCTTCGCCACATGCCACCTCTCTGGGTTCCAAAGCCCGTCATTGAGGTAGGCCCTTGATAATGTGGAGGGCCAGGCTTGCGAGAGGGGGGAGTCTCGCAGACCAAGAAGCTGAGACCTTAGATACATCAAAAGCCCTGAGGTAGTAGTGAGGCATGGCCAAGGGCTCCATTATGATAGTCCAAAAATTGTCCAGGAAACAAGGCAGGTTGACCATATATTGACTATAATTCTATCATATAGTCAAGTGTCATTAGCAAAATTAAGTTTGTTTGGGCAATTAGCCACTTGCTAGAAAGGAATACAAGTGAGCCAGTGTGGTGTAGCGGTTTAGTCAGGAATAGAATAGAATAGAATAGAATAGAATAGAATAGAATAGAATAGAATAGAATAGAATAGAATAGAATAGAATAACAGAATTGGAAGGGACCTTGGAGGTCTTCTAGTCAACCCCCTGCCCAGGCAGGAAACCCTACACCACTTCAGACAAATGGTTATCCAACATCTTAAAACTTTCCAGTGTTGGAGCATTCACAACTTCTGCCGGTAAGTTGTTCCACTTATTAATTGTTCTAACTGTCAGGAAATTTCTCCTTAGTTCTAAATTGCTTCTCTCCTTGATTATTTTCCACCCATTGATTCTTGTTCTGCCCTCAGGTGCTTTGGAGAATAGTTTGACTCCCTCTTCTTTGTGGCAGCCCCTGAGATATTGGAACACTGCTATCATGTCTCCCCTAGTCCTTCTCTTCATTAAACTAGACATACCCAGTTCCTGCAACCGTTCTTCATATGTTTTAGCCTCCAGTCCCCTAATCATCTTTGTCTACAACAAGTGCCTTTGGATGTTCACATCCACTTTCACCTAAGATCTATCAGACAGACCACCCCAAAAGATGCCTGCATGAGTTTATGCACACCAGACCCCAATCCAGAGTTCTTAAATGAATTAAGATTGCAGGCTGAATCTACTGTTTCCTTGACAACACTAGAATCCCTAAAGCTGACCTAACCACTTTTCCAGGACTTTTCAGATGTGACCTAATTCTCCTCCTTTCTACAGAATTCTGTATCAAAGTCTGCAGCAGTTTACCCCACCTTAACATGCCTTGAAAATTCCTGAATTTTGAATCTAAGTCAGTTCACCTACTTATCTTTTTATTTACTATAATGTTAATCCATGACTTTCTTACAAAAACCTTTCAGGATAGTACATATAATTTAAAGTACAAACCTAAATATCTAGAGTATGCAGTGAAAAACCCCAGCATAATTCTGAGCACCAGTAGCTGCCTTCATACCCTGCATGTGAGTTTCCTTCATACAACAGTTCTTAGATTCAAACATGGAAATGCTGGCATCAAAAGAAAATGCATGCCAAAGTTGACCTTTGCCATGTTGAGTCATTGTCCTACCACTGTGAAAATCTCACCGGAGAAAAGAGAGAGAGGTCTAATTGTATAAAAATAACAAACATTGCTCTGTTAAAAAGTTCACAAACCAACTTGCCCTATCCAATGTTTTTTCCAATTTTTAAATTAGCATGTTGTGGGATTGGTTGCCTACTCTTACGTGCACTCTCTCAGAGAACCCACAAAGGATTAGACTGGAAAGACTGAGGCAAGCTTAGTCCCAGTGTGTTCTCTGCCTCCCCCATCCCCCCACCATCTCCGTCACAGTGTTGCCTCAGGAGAAGTTGTGGCCCGCAGAGGAAAGGGAGAATATGTAGGCAGGTGAAGGGGGAATCACTATCCTTCCTGTCCTCCCCTTGTCAAGCAGGAAATGAGCTCTCCCAAAGGCCTCAGAGAATAAGAATAATAAGACAAAGCTCTGGTTCCGGTGCCAAGGATGCTGCACTTGTAGGCATTGCCTTGCAGTGACATTGCTTGTTTCATGTCTGTCTTTTCCCAACCTATGTTAGGGAACTTATAATGGTAGAGAATATATACACAATTCTTTCAGGAATAATTAGACGGGCTTTGATAATACTCATTAAAATGAGAAATTGACTATTGCATCAATTTATGACTTTTTATGAGGAGGACACACTAGAGAGACCCTTACACACTAGAGAATTTAAGAATTTAAAATCTAATTGGGTAGGATTATGTGTTAGGCAGATAACCAAATGTTTGGAGCTGTGTATACTTGATGGTTTCCAAGATGGGAATCATCCAGCAGAACGGGGGGTGGGGGGAGAGGCAGGAAGAAAATAATTGATTACTGGATCTTATTGCATGATTTCCTAAATGTCCTATAGTGCATGGGCATAGATTCATGATTAGAGAGTTATCACCATCCCCCACTACTAACTATGATGCCCCTCTGAGAATCAGTAAAAACAGAAGCAGCCCATACCCCAATCCTGGAAATCAACAACACAGAGATACAAATTAAATGGAATGAAGGTAACGCAAAAGCATCTGCTAGAAATATGTGCATGCCTGTTAGACATGAAGTCTCAAAAATCATACTGATTTGTATGATGTGTTGATTTTTAACCTGAAATCTGCTTTGGTCAAAGAAACAAAGCAACACTCCATTAACTGGGGTGTAAAACATTAAAAAAAATGTTCTTATCAAGACTGTGAACAACTGAAAAGATCATATCATTAAATGTACAGAAAGAAGAAACATTTTTCTTCTGAAGACCAATTACTTTCCTTATGAAATTTAAAGGCACAATATAAGGCCCTCCTAGAACAAAACAAAAGATGGGCAATGAACCTGACAGAAACATGCAATCAATCAGGAAGAAGGATTCTTCCCTCTTCTGACAAACTACCAGAGGATTAGGAAATCTCCTCAGTCAAGTGCCAATTCAACCCTGGGAGGAGTATTTCAGAGGGTTATACATGGAACCTGCTAGTAACCTAAATGAGAATGAGATCGACCTGGATCAAATTCAGAACTGGCCTCCTGTCTCCATGTGAGGGATAATCTGACTGATTGAATCCCTTAAGATGAATGAGGCACCAGGTGTTGATTGTGTTTTGCCTGAAATAATTAAAAAGAATCCCAGCTGGTGGGCACCTCTGCTTAGCATCCCTATTTACATTCATAGATCAGACTGGTTATGTTCCAAAAGATTGGGGGTTGGCAATAATAATCCCAATTTATTGTTTTTTTAAAAGGACAATAAAAAAGACCAATAGCAGCAATATTTTGGTACTACAGCCAAAATCCCCTGGTTTTTAATTTTGATGAATCTAAAATTTGCTCAGAATTGAGAGAATTTGCTCTCTCAATTCTGGAGAGAGAGGAGCCCAAATTAGAGGAAGCGACTTCATTTAAATACCTGGGGGTAGTTTTTCACTCTAAAAAGGCACCTTGAATGTGTGCCAGTATCACATATTGCAGCTAGCTCTTATGTGTAGAAGTGCTATTAAGTGCTTAATACAATTAATTCCTGTAGTATTAACTTTTTTCAGGCTAAACCACTGTTATATATCCTATACCGGGCCCAAGTAGGAATTTATGCAAAGAAGGATGCACTGGAAACAATGCAAACAAAATTTTTGAGATCAATCCTTGCTGAGCCCAAAGGATCAGCAAGTACCCAGTTAAGGCTTGAGGCAGGAATGCCTGCAATTCAGGTAAGGGCTTGGAGGAGGATGATAAACTACTGGGTAAAAATCCAATTCAGACCGACCCCCTTAGTTTTAATAGACTATTTTTCTTTTCCCTGGAAACAGGCCATAGAGCAGAACAGGCATTATATGGACTTTCTGTACCATTACTAATTTCTTTAGGATGTGACAAGTCAAACAACTGTTCACTCAAAGAATAAGAGAAACAGAATATAAGACTAAAGTTAATTCCTGCCCCAACATAGCACAAATTGGATGAATAAGGGCACTTGGGAACTAACAAACTATCTTCAAAATCTAACTTTTCCAAGCTGAGAAAAACATTTTGCAAAGCCAGTCACAACATCTTACCATCTGCCGTGGTACAAGGCAGATACTCCAAAACCCCATTAACCGAGCATACCTGCCAATGTGGCGACAAGGAGATCAAAACCATTTCACATGTATTACTACATTGTAAACTCTTCAGGGATATCAGGTCTGCTTATCTTCTGTCCCTAATATGTAATTTCCACAAGACCAGACAATTTCTATGTGAAACACCTTTTAGAAGATTTGAAACCATTTATAACTCGTGCAGTTGCCAAATTTGATGTTGCTGCAATAAAGATAAAGCATAATGGGTTGCAGAAATAATTGCTTCTGTTTTACTTATTACTTTAGGGTTCACATATTTTAGATGGTATATATTTTACTTCATAGTTTGTAATATTTTATATTTATACTTGCACAGGAAATTAATGCACCATTATATTCATATAAGACACATTTTTGTGTGTTAGTTTATCTTTGTTAGCCTGTTATTTTATCTCATCTATTTGATTTGATTTTGTTATTTTTAATTTTTGTTAATCATTGATCCGATCTCCGGGTGTTTCGCTGCGCACTGAAGACCCTGTTGTTCTGCCAGGCCGGGCTATCAACATAACGATTTTAAATTGGGGTATTTTAAATTTTTGGGATTTTAATTGGAGCCTAATTAATGATTTTAAATTTTAATCGTTGTTTTGTTCTGTGTTTTTAAATAGGCTGTACACCGCCCTGAGTCCTTCGGGAGAAGGGCGGTATAGAAATAAAATTATTATTATTATTATTATTATTATTATTATTATTATTATTATTATTATTATTATTATTATTATTATACCAACTATTACTCAGAGAGCACTATTAAAACTACACAGTTTATAAGAAAGTACAGGTAATCCTTGACTTACAACTATTTGTTTAGTGACTGTTCAAAGTTACAACAGCACACTGAAAAAAGGTGATTTAAGATCATTTTTCATACTCATTGCGCCATCCCCATGGTCACATAATCAAAATTGGACACTTGGCCACTGGTTCATATTTATGACAGTTGCATATCCTGGGGTGACCTTCTGACAAGCAAAGTCAATGGGGAAGCCAGATTCACTTAGCAATCATGTTACTAACTTAAGCACTGCAGTGATTCACTTAACAACTGTGGCAAGAAAGGTTGTAAAATGTGGCAAAATTGACTTAACTGTCTTGCTTTTGCAGAAATTTTGTGCTCAGTTGTGGTCGTAAGTCAAGTTAAGTAAAATCTCCCTGGCTTAAATTTGTTCATCGTGTCTACTTCCATCTTTGTTCCCACTAGCTAAAAATCAGTAAATGATGCCAAATCACATCAATCTACAGAAAAAAATGAGAGGGGAGAAGCAGGTTGATCTGACATAAAATAAATAAATGTCCATTGGGAAGCTGCAAAAAAAGAAGGGCATGTTTGGCCTCTTTTCTATCCACTGCATGGAACTGTATTCATACTACAATCCATTCAGACACCTTCAGGGTAATGAGTCTTACCTCGTGGGAAAGAGGCAGAGCCCAGCAAAGAAGAACAGGATGGCTGTGTTTACTAAAAAGAACAAACGATGCGATGATGAACACACCCCGCTCACATTCACTTCATATTGAACTAGGAAACTGCTCCTCATGACATCTGAACCGGGAATCCTGGCTTGTACCAGAGAACAGCATTTTTCCATCACAGATATGCAGGGTACACTAGCTGGGGAAATAAGCATATCACTAACTCCTCTCCACTATTGAGAGATCCAACCTGGAACAGTTCCCAGTCCAAAATGGTTGCAAGGTGATTCTCTCTTCTCCCCATCCTCACTCCATTTTCTATGCCCAGAAGCTGACTATACCAGCAGTTCTTAAGTCTTACCTCTATTCTACCACACCTGAATTCCACCAATTATTTTAGGCAAGGTAAGGTGAAAGTGATATAGCTCCACCCCTTAAACCCTCACTACCAAACCCTCAGCCAACTACCATGGCTGCCTAACCAGAGAACAAGCTGCACCCAGCCTTGAGGTAAGAGTTACACGAGAGGCATCTGCTGGGATGGTGGTAATGACAATTCAACCACCATTTTGATTGTTGTTTTTACCACCCCTGCACACAGTCACTGGCATCAAAACTGACAGCAAAAGGCAGCAATATTTGGCCTGGAGGAGATGGCTGAAACAGGATCTTCAAAGCAACAATCTCAGGATGGATAACATTATTAATAACAACAGACTTGTGAGCTAGATAGCCAGTTCTATTTGGATTTAGTATGACACAGCAGCTGTAATCTGACCCTTTCTATGACCTTCCCAGACAAACTACTGTACTGAGTCTAAGCCAGTTCAACCAATTGTCTATTTATTTACTGTTAAAATTTTCTTTGCTTTAAAAACCAATTTTCAAACCTAAAGACGCAAACAAAGAGAATGCCACACCCCAGTGGACTAAATGGTGTAATCCCCAGCATAATCCTGAGCACCAGCAGCTGCCTTCAAAATTTACAGTTTCCCTCAAAGCTTACAATAACAGCCATCTATACATATACCTGTAATTCAGGTTAACGCTTCATGCATTTGATAAACTCATGCCAGAAAGTATTGTTAATTTTTAAATGGAAAAGGATTGATTTTGGAAAACCTCCTACAATTAAAATGTTTCATTGTGCCTAATTAAGCACAACCTTTTTTAGTTTCCATTCTAAGGGCCATATTTTTTCTGCCATCTTTTTTCCTCAGTGAAGCCATGGCAAAGTCAGACTCATAAATAGCTATTCTTGGCAGACAGCACCCAGTTTTTCCAGATACCCAGAGCAATCATTTTAACTGCCTTCAAAGAATAGTACATTTTTTCCCCTTGTAATCTTTATTTTGTTTATTGGCTCTGGCTTTCTTAAAGATAGCATTTAGGGTTGAAAAGGGCTTCATTTCCTCAGGAGCATCAGTTTTCTATACCTTGAGTGAGTAATACAGAGCTCTGTATGTGCCAACTTCTTAGCTACTACTTTTAAAATTCTTGTTAAAGCTGTTATCCTTTCTGCCTGCATATTTTAAAGCCCAGGAAATTTTTCCAACTCCACCTGCCCCAAGAGATGATCCTTGCTTTATCCACAGATATTGCTGAATAATATATCTAATCTATGTGAATAGATTTTTAGTCCTGAGAAGATTCTATAAAAATGACCTTATTTTTATTTTATAATCTTAGTATGTAGGTCAGTCTCTGGAAAATTGTTTCTGAATGGGCTGCATTGCACAGGTGCAACACATCTTTATGCTTTATAGACATATGAAACGTACAGATTTGCAATATATGTATAGCACCAATAAATCTTGAATATGAATTGCCATGAAATAATAAAACTGTACATGAAGCATCTTTCATAAACCCCAGCCATATTCCTTTGCATCACATTAGTTTTGCAGGCTAGATAATTTTTTAGTTTGATCCAGCAAGACTGCTTTCACATTGTTTCATATTACAACTTCATAACACTGTTCAATCAATCAGCCAATCAATCAATCAATCAATCAATTCTTATTATTGTCACAGACCAGCATTCATAACACTGTTTAGTAGAATCCCTTTATATATTATGTTGCCAGATTCTTCTCATTCATGTGTGTACAGTGCCAGGACACCAGCTCTATTGTGCATTTTTTTAAAATTTGGGGAAGTGTCCCACAAGTAGAAGTAATGATGATGGCTGTGAGGAAAATTGCCATCTTTGGTGTTGGATGGGGTGGCACTACCCCAAACAGAACTTGTGTGTAATCTGGGGGTTCTCTTAGACTCACGACTCCTGCTCGAAGAGCAGGTGGTGGTTGTGGCCAGGAGGGCCTTTGCGCGACTGCGGATTGTGTGCCAGTTATGCCCTTTCCTGGACCAACAATCCTACTCACAGTCACTCATGCCCTAGTGACTTCCTGTCTTGACCATTGCAACGCGGTCTACATGGGGCTGCCCTTGAAGAGCATCTGGAAGCTCCAGTTGGTGCAAAATGCAGCAGCCCGCATGGTTTTGTGCAGACCCTAGTGGGCACATGTATCACTTCTCCTGTGAAACATGTGCCCACTAGCTGGCTGCTGATTTGCTTCTGGGTGCAATTCAGGGTGCTGGTTGTCACCTTTAAAGCCCTTCATGGCTTGGGACCAGGTTATCCGAGGGACCAGAGATTATAGAATGGCCCCACTCTAATACTCTTCTGGAAGGCGCTGAAGACCTGGTTCTGCCAGCAGGCCTGGGTAACCCAGAGTGGGATGGAGTCCATTAAATGGCTCATGTGACCTGCTGGGGCAGGGCAGGGGATGGAGGGTGGGGGTTATTTTATTATATTATACTATATTAATTTATTTGTTTCTTTTTATTAGTTTTCTTGTTTTATTTTTTTTATTTATTTATTTAAAACAATACATCAAAAAAAAGAAATAGTCAAACAAATGATCGCGACAGGAACTTTACATGATATTTACACTTTCTACGGTATGTAGGTTTCAGTCAGATTTAACATATATTAAACATAATCCTGGTTATACTTGACTTTTTGGGCGTCTGTTGTTCAACCAAACGTACCATTTGTCCCAACATTGGAAATATACGGAGACCTTTTGATCTCTTAATACTTTAGTCAGTCTGTCGGCTTCCGCATAATCCAAAATTTTCTCCAAAATCAAATCTTCAGCCGGCAGATCTTTCCCCTTCCAATGTTGGGCGAAACATATTCTTGCTGACGTGGTGATAAATACACACAGACACCATATATTTGTGCCTATATTGTCTGGCCTGATGTTCAGTAGATAGTACTCTGGTTTCAGAATTAGGGTATAACCTGTGATTTCCATGATCGATGCCTGTATAATTTTCCAGAATTCAGTCGTCCTGGAGCAGGTCCACCACATGTGGAAATAGGTGCCAATCTCCCCACACTTCCAACAGTTTGGTGAGAGATTTGAGTACATTTTAGAAAGACGAGCAGGTGGAAGGTGCCATCTATACAGCATCTTGTACACATTTTCTTTGTATGATGTTGCCCACAGGAATTTCATATGTTTAAGCCAGATTTCTTCCCATTTTGTCAAATCAATTGGATAGCCAATATTTCTCCCCCAGGGCAATCATAGAGTCTTTAACTATTTCATCCCCTATCCAATAGTCTATTAAAAGTTTATATATCCTTGATAACATTTTGTCCTCTTTTCCTAGAATGATATTGTCCAGATCATGCTGATTCAAATTAATACCATCTTGTTCCCTATCTTTTTTAAATTTCAAGCAAATTTGGGCATAAGCCCACCAATCCAGTTGTCTTCCCTGCAACTCCAACTCATTTCTTGATTTCAGACTACCATGGGGGTCCAAAAGTTCCCGGTAAGAGAGATGATTTTCTTTGTTATATAGAGGCCTATACGTTATAGCTTCGAGTGGGACCAACCAAGAGGGGATTGAAGAGTAAAATTTACCCTTAATTTTCCTCCAGGACTCAATTAGAATATTCCTCACATAATGTCCTGCAAGGCACCTGTGCTTTGGGATTTTGTTTTGCCAAAGAAAATAATGCCAACCTTGATGTAGCCCCTCCCCTTCCAAGATCAACAACCTCCTTCTTCTCAACAATATCCAATCCCTGATCCAGACTAAATTTGCGGCCTGATAGTAGTATTCCCATTTTGGAACACCAAATCCTCCTCTTTCTTTAAGATCTTGAAGCATTTTAAGTTTGATTCTGGGTTTTTTATTTTGCCAAATGAATTTAAGGACATAGTAATTAAGTTTTTTAAAAAAATTATTATCTAATCTAGCTGGTGCTGTATAGAATAGGTATATCCATTTCGGGAGTATGTAAGTTTTTATAATTGCTATTCTACCTAGTAGGGATATCTGCATGTTCTTCCACTTCTCTAGATCCTGACCTGTTCTCTTGAGAAGGTTCAGATAGTTGTCTTCTTTGATCGTGGAGCATTTGGCTGATATAATAATACCTAGATATTTTAGTTTATTTACAATTTGGAACCCCAAATTCGCTTCTAATTCTTTCCCTTGCTTTACTGTCAGATTTTTGGCAATAATTTTAGTTTTTTCCCTATTGACTTTTAATCCCGCCACTTTACCATATTTTTCTATTTCCTGGGTCAGACACAGTCCCGATATCAACGGATCTTCTAATATAAATACTAAGTCATCAGCGTAAGCCTGCACCTTATATTGTTGATTTTGGATATAAAGACCTTTTATCCCCGTATTACGTCTAATTTCCCTCAGTAGGGGTTCTAATGACAATTAGATAATCTGATATCCTACGTATCTCCGGGGGCAGGGTTCAGAGGGCAGGTTCAGAGGGCAGGTGCTGCCACAGAGCTCGTTTCAGAGGGCAGGTGCTGCCACAGAGAAGGCCCTCCCCCTGGGGGTCACCAGCCAACATTGCCTGGCTGATGGCACCCTGAGGAGTCCCTCTCTGTGGGAGCGTACTGGCCGGTGGGAGGCTACCGGTGGCAGAAGGCGGTCCCGTAAGTACCCAGGCCCTGTGCCATGAAGCGCTTTAAAGGTGGTAACCAACATCTTTTTTTTTATTGCAAAAGTTTTACAATTACATTTTCACCCCATTTCCCCCCCAACCCGCCCCAACCTCCCCAACCACCCTAACTCTCCCAACCCCCCACTAACCCTCCCCTCCCCCCGGACTTCCATAGAATATAATCCAATCAAAATCCCTTTTTTATAAAACTTGAACCCCTCCATCCCCCATATAATTTTTCATCTTCACAAAATTCAAATATTTCTATCTTTATATAATACTTTCAGTGAAAAGCTATTTGATACTTCCTAGTTTGATATTTGTTCTGCACATAATCTATCCAGTTTTTCCACTCCCATTCATAAGTCTCTTGTGAGCGATCTTTTAAATATGCTGAAATCTTCGCCATCTCTGCAAAACTGGCCATCTTCAAAGTCCATTCCTCGATAGTGGGCAAGTGGTAATCAACATCTTGAAGCACACCCGGAAGACCACCGGGAGCCAATGCAGCTATTCATAACAGTTGTGTTCTGATCCTTCAAAAGGGATTTTTCATCCTATCTTACCCAGTCAGTACTTGGACTGCATGGTGTGGATCCTTAAAGAATTTTGCCTGACAGGATCCAGGAAGAGAGCCTTTTCTGTCATTGCCCCCACTCTTTCAAACATTCCCCCCCCCCACCAAAGGAGAGGCAGATCACCACTTTTCTGGCCTTCAGAAAGATTATTAAGATTTGGTTCTACCAATTCTGTCATGGGTGTGTGTGTGTCAACCCTGGGGATGGTTGATGTAATGAGTGTGTTCTCTCTACCCTTTAAACTTTTAAACTATTAATACTGTAACTTTATCTTTTAATTCTGTTTTTCACTTTGTTCATATTTATGTTTTTTATATTTTCAGTCATGTTTTCATTGTATGCTGCCTAGAGTTACTTAGGTGACATAGGTCAAAATGTAATGAATGAATGAATAAATATTTCTCAAAGTAAGATTAATTTTTCCTGGAAAGGAGCATTAAAAGGATAGCCAGTATGCAGTTGTACAAAGATCTGTACAAGTTGTGTGGTGGAAGAAAATGTGGACAAGGGTTTCATGCTCACTTGAATCATAAGGACAACTGTCAGTCTAAAAGGGATTGTCCTGTACCTATCCTCCAATATTGCTGTAGGGAAGATGTTGAAGCAAACCAGGCAAAATGTCTATGATACAAGCAGACTCCAATCCAGAACCTGCCAGTAGCCCCCAAATGCATCTGCATCAAAAAGTCACTGGTGGATTTCTACTCTGTCTCTCTCTCTCTAGACCTAAAGGCAGAGTTGCCAGAATGCAGTAATAATGAACAATTGCTGATAAAGAACTTTAATCAGAAATACAGGCAGCAAATTGGGTGGAGGTGGGATGGAGACCCTAAAGAGGAACCATTCCTGATCCAGCATGGATCAGATCACTTGAGGCACAATATAGGATTGCTGGAAAGAGAACATGCAAAAACCATCATTAGAGCCATGGTGGTGCAGTGGTTAGAGTGCAGTACTGCAGGCTACTTCTGCTGATCACCAACTGCTAGCAGTTTGGCAGATCAAATCTTACAGGCTAGAGGCTGACTCAGCCTTCCATCCATCCGAGGTCAGTAAAATGAAGACCCAGATTGTTGGGGGCAATATGCTGAGTCTGTAAACCGCTTAGAGAGGGCTGTAAAGCACTGTGAAATTGTATATAAGTCTAAGTGCTATTGCTATCATCAAACAGTTTGTAAATATAACACCTTTGAACTCCTAGAGACTGAGAGCGGTAAAGCATCTGTAATACAAGTTCAGCTTTAAACAGATACAAGGGATCCAGACGGCATCTACCAAAGGCTCAATATTGCCTTGGCAGCACTATTCCCTTTATCAGAGACACCTTTAACATAGGCCCCTGGAATACAAGACTCCACTATTTAAAGGCAGAAGTGTGCCTTTTGTTATCACTCCACGCCAGTGGAATTTATGGCACTCCAGTACCCTTGAAAATACCATAATTTTTAATTTTGGAATAAATTGTTGTAGCCTTTCCTCCCTATGATGGGCCATCAAGCCCCAGAGACTTCTTAGATTGATCTGAGAAAGAGAAAAGATTGCTTCATTGTCAATGATGCAAAATGTGTCTTTGAGTTGGGTGTGTGTGTTAAAATTCCCTTTTAGTTATGGCTGCTACAATTTCAAATAGATATTAAACAAAGATGGTGGGGGAACAAAATACAGCCCTGTTTCACCTCTTTCCTGATTGGGATAATAAACTGCCTGGCATTCTCATGTCTAATTTGGGCAATGGTGTTTTTGTGTAGCCTCCTGATTAAACAAAGAAGCCACAGCTGCCTAAGATTTCCTGCCTAAGCAGGGGGTTGGACTAGAAGACCTCCAAGATCCCTTCCAACTCTGTTATTCTGTTATTCTGTTTAGCTCTTTACAGGTAGTGTGGGAAGCCCCCCCCCTTGAAGAATGAAATATTTTGGGGACTATTAAAAAGGCAGGATAGAATATTTTCCCTAAAGGAGAAATGGGGAGAAAACTTAAGGGAGGGAGACACCAGCCCCAGTTTCCCTGCCCCAAGCAAAAACTGAGAAGGCCAGCTTTTAGAAATGCAGATTTGGCAATTCATTCAGAAAGACTGGGTCAGGCAGAAACTCAGATAAGCAACAAGCCAGAGGTTGACAAATTAGCTCAGACAAACACCTAGGATTTGCATTTCTCCCTTTGCCTATAGAGCCAGTGATGACCCCTACATGACCCCATAGGAATCCAGAAGGTATAAAACCCACCCATTCTAAACTCCATTTTGTCAGCTGTCTCAGAATCACATGTGGTTGGTAGTTCTGCTTCATCAATAAAGGGAACCTTTCTTTCCAATCAGCCTCCTGCCTCCATTTTATTTCCAGTGCCTTTCTCCTGGCTTGGAACTGGACCAGGTGGATATTTCTTCCAACAGTAGCTTCCAGCAGAGTCTAGTGAAAGACAAGCCAAACCAGAGCTCCACCATCAGTATTTGCCTTCTCTAACTCAAATAGAACTAAGTCACTATCTGGATTTTCCCATATTTTAATTGGTTGATTAATTTAATAATTTCCAAATAGGAGTCCATGGGAATAGTGTGATAATTAACCAATAGGGAGTGCACAACAGAGAGAATGGGATTCAATAGTGGGTTCCACTTACCTTTGCTACAGGTTCGGATTTTGTAGCGCATGTGTGCGCACGCTCGCTTTGCTCGCTCATGGCGCTTCTGCGCATTCACAGAGCATCCATGTTGATGTCCGGGTGGGTGGGCAGAGCCTCCTGCCGCCACCATTACCGGTTTGCTTGAACTGAAGTGAACCGGTAGAAACCCACCACTGATGGGATTATATAGGGAACCAAAAGTTGTGTCCCAACTAATAGCAGAAATCTCAGTTTCTGAACAGAGCTTTCCTCTCTTTGACAAGCATTGGAATAAACCATGTAATTGATCTTTGAAATGACACAGCTCAGTACTAGAAAACCTATTAGTGGTTCTTCTCTCATTGCAAACAAAAGAGCAAGATCTCTATAGTCACAGAAATGTTTGGTAACTCTCCAAAAACATAGGTATTGAAAAAGAAATCTAAAAACAATTTTTTATGAGTGCCTATAAAACTTCAGGTTTTAAAAACTTTTTCAATGGTGTTTCAGATTGTTAGCCACTCAGAGCTTTTAGAAATGAGTGCCATACAATTATTGCAAGTAAAACAAGTTTTTTGCTTCAGTTTCTCTTTTTCTGTTCCAGTCTCAAGTAACCAATTATAGCCATGTTGTATCTTTTAGATTGGAATTTTGTCTCTATGTTTACAAGAAATCAGCTATAAACAAAATAAACTGGAAAGTTTCTTATATAGCTAATCCACATTCTGAAGGCATGATGCAGGATTCTGGCAAAGCTGACATTGGTTCTGCTTACAGCTTTACTGTGACTTGCTAATATTTTGATTGTATCTAATTTAGAATACTGATTTTGTTACTGTGTTGAATATATATATATATATATATATATATATATATATATATATATATATATATATATATATATATATATATATATATATGTCTTTTTCTGTTTTTCGTAGGCTTTTATGTGCATATTCTTTCTAGCCAGGTTTTACCTACGTAAGCTAGGTTGTTCTGCAGCTCTGACTGTGTGAAATCTCATTCACCAACCTCAGAGCTCCTCCTCTGCTGACAAACTGCAACTCTGCGTTGCTCTCTGGGAGACTCAGATAGCTATTTCTGCCTTATAAGGCTTCGTCAGTGAGCCACACCCACTTCTCAGATATTCCCCCTGTAAAGGTACAATGTGTCTTTTTCTGTTTTTCGTAGGCTTTTATGTGCATATTCTTTCTAGCCAGGTTTTACCTACGTAAGCTAGGTTGTTCTGCAGCTCTGACTGTGTGAAATCTCATTCACCAACCTCAGAGCTCCTCCTCTGCTGACAAACTGCAACTCTGCGTTGCTCTCTGGGAGACTCAGATAGCTATTTCTGCCTTATAAGGCTTCGTCAGTGAGCCACACCCACTTCTCAGATATTCCCCCTGTAAAGGTACAATGTGTCTTTTTCTGTTTTTCGTAGGCTTTTATGTGCATATTCTTTCTAGCCAGGTTTTACCTACGTAAGCTAGGTTGTTCTGCAGCTCTGACTGTGTGAAATCTCATTCACCAACCTCAGAGCTCCTCCTCTGCTGACAAACTGCAACTCTGCGTTGCTCTCTGGGAGACTCAGATAGCTATTTCTGCCTTATAAGGCAGAGCTCTGAGGTTGGTGAATGAGATTTCACACAGTCAGAGCTGCAGAACAACCTAGCTTACGTAGGTAAAACCTGGCTAGAAAGAATATGCACATAAAAGCCTACGAAAAACAGAAAAAGACACATTGTACCTTTACAGGGGAATATCTGAGAAGTGGGTGTGGCTCACTGACGAAGCCTTATAAGGCAGAAATAGCTATCTGAGTCTCCCAGAGAGCAACGCAGAGTTGCAGTTTGTCAGCAGAGGAGGAGCTCTGAGGTTGGTGAATGAGATTTCACACAGTCAGAGCTGCAGAACAACCTAGCTTACGTAGGTAAAACCTGGCTAGAAAGAATATGCATATATATATATATATATATATATATATATATATATATATATATATATATATATATATATGGAAACAAGGAACTGCCTTAAAACAAGTCAGGACACTGCTCCATCTGTTGTTTACTCTGACAGGCAGTTGCTGTCATAAAAATATTAAACTGTCTACTTGGAAAACCAAAAGTTTGATCTGATTAAGGGTTATGTTCCCAAAACAGCCAATCAAATGCTAACAGGGAACCAGACCCTGAGGACAATGGAAACAACTGACATGCCAAGGTGTTTTGTTTCAAATATGGTAGTTCTCATACAAAGGTTTCATGGCTTGTAGTATGGATTATCTTCCTTTATTTGTCTGATCCATTATAAAGCTATCCTAGTAACCCTCCAGGGTTATCATACAGTATAGATTTTCTTCATCTTGCTTCCTAATTGGTAATAACATGAACTGAATCATATCTCTGGTGCTCTGTATCTGACCTAGAGTTCTTCATCAGCTGCTACACCAGGGCCACTGGGAGATAACGTTTACCAGACCCCTCTCTAGTCTTGTATTTAACTGTTTTATACACAAGGAAAAATATTATTTATAATTCTCTAACACTGGATTTAATTGCAAGTAGTCAACCTTTCTGTCCATAAACATTATGCATATCATAACTATAAACATCATCAATAGTATGTATTATGTTTTCAAGATGAAAGATTATATGTCTCTCTCCCTCTCAAACACATTCAGTGCAGTTCATATTGCCTCCTTTTAAATAAATCATCAGAGCAAAACAACATGCTCTATTCATTATTAGTTACCTGCACTCTCAGCTTGAGGAAGCAAGAGGGAAAGAGAGTAATTTTAGAAAAAACATTAAGGAAAGGAGAACTGTCAGCCAATTTTCTCTATCTGTAGTTTAGTTCCACTTATGTATCGATTTACTACAGAGTGGAGCAAACTTTTGGTTGCCCAAGGAGCACACAAGCGGATGGGGGGTATCAAGTGAGAGCTGCAGTGAATGGAGCAATGAGATTGCATTAGGCCGTGTCAAACACATGGCAGGACAAAAATTTGGGGGGCTATTTTCTCCAGATTAGAGAGAGAAGGAATATGAGTGTTGTGTTGTTTTTATTTGTCCTTTTCTTTTTTTAATTCTCTTATGCCTCGCTTGTATTTATATTACACTTACCTTGTATCTCAAAATAGCAAGAAACTATGCAGAACTGAACTATCATAATTTATTGCTGCAGACTGAGTGGGCTCACAAAAACAGGAATCAGGTGCCATATGAAGTCTAGGCTAGAGGTTACCAACATGGGTTAGAAATATCTAATTATTTAGTGAAGTATTCCCAGACTAGGAATGGAGAAGCAAGGACAATTAGTTGTTTAAGGGGAGCTAGACTGCTAGGAAGAAAAAGGTAACTAGCTCCAGCTTGCCTTTCCTGCAAACCCCTCTGGATGCTTTGCTTGTCCCTGGAAGCACTTCTCAAAAGTCCAGTCCACGCAAATTAGGTAACTAATTCTGACTTGACTGATGTCACATGCAGCTTTAGTTCAGCCGTTTATTTCTATGCTGTACATAATATTGTAATTAGCTTAAACAGTTTTTCTCTTCCCACGAAGATTTGGCAAGCAGAAACGTTCACATATCAATCTGCATTTGAATCATTTTTTCTACTCTCAATGCACTTTAAGGGCTGGGTGGAAATGCTAACAAAGTGGGGGGGGGACCCAGTTTGTTAATTAATAGAGCTGTGCATCTAAAAGATGTTACAGGTGGTTTTTTTTTTTCTGAAGAAAAACTCAGTTGCTTTAAGGAATTACATACCAATCCTACCTTTTGAAACACCTTTTTGGAATTAAATCTAAAGCATAACACAGGACTAGCAATTCCTAACCATGCCTAATGATACAGTATGTGTAGCACAGAAGTAATGAGTTAACTTTAAGAACTCTTCTTGGAGAGAGATGATTTTGAGAAAGCCAAGGAATTGACAATTTTAAATGGCTGTTTTTCCAATCTAATTCAATGCCTGACAGCTATGTTGTAGCTTGCCAAAGTTAGAAAGCCAGTGAGCAAACATACAAATAACCACAACATACTAAAAATAATACAACACAAGCAGTGATCCTGCCGCATAGAATAGGCTTTCCTCATTTGCTTTCACAAGGCTATTGAACTATCTACTACATTGTTTTATAGTTAAATTGCATGTTCTAACTATTCAAATGAGTCCCTTAATATTGGCTTATAAAAATCAAGCTAGATTCCAAAAGCTTCTTACTTACATCAGTAAGTAAGCACCATTACTTACCTACTGCATTAGCAAGCACCATTGATATTATGGGTTAAACAAATTCTGCAAAAATACATTTTGCTTCTTTTTTTAAATTTGTAATATTGTCCCCTTTTGCCTTTTGTAGCGGTGGTTCTCAAAGTATGGAATATGAAGAAAGCTTAATGTGTGTGCATGCAAAATTTCATGATACAGTAAACCCTTGAAGTAGATAGCCTCTGATCTTATATCTTGTGTCACTCAAATAAGACAGTATCTCTCAGATTTGGCAAGTTTAAGATGTGTGGACTTCAACTCCTAAAATTCCCCATACTGACTAGGGACTTCTAGGAGTTGAAGTCTACAGGTTTTAAACTTGCCAAATTTGAGAAGCATTATGTTAGTGTTAGACAAACTCCCGTTATCTTTCAGTCAGTGCAGTTATCCTTAGACAGAACAGCCTCCGATATGAGTGCAATTTGTATAATAATCTTTTCTTTTTCCTATTTTGTTGCTGTGGTAAGGGAAGAACTCAAGTGGATTTGGAAGGAGCCCCTATTTTAAATGTTTGGAAATGTTTCTTTGCAGACATGGGGGGAAAATCAATTGTCAGTCAAAAATGTAAATCAGATTTGAAGATGACTAACTTCTGTTGAACAAATGCTATTTCTTTTCAACATAGGTATTAATTACCAGGCAGATAACTGAATAATCTTTTGTTGGCTTTGGGCCACCTAACTTAATTTGGTTACATTGATTCCTCCTGTTACTAAAGTCCATCAATATCAAATTAAAATACTTTCAAGATAATTTTAGAATGGTTAAAAAGAGTATCAGACATTCTAGGAGAAAAATTCCATTCTATTCTGGATTTTGGGACTACAGTTAATCAACATCCCCAGTCAGGATGGCTGGAAACAGTAAAAGCTATAATCTACAATATTGACAAGACAGGCGTTGGAGAAGGTTGGCCAATGGTGGTATTATTCTGTCCATTCTTCCCATGAATTGCTGCTGAATTTGAATGAAGTGTATTAAACCTTGCAAAACAAATACAATGGGAATGCAAACAATATTCAGGAGAGGATTAATAATCTCTCTACTATACTCCACATGAGATAGGTACCTTTCATCTTTAGTTGAATATCCAACAAGATGCTCTCCTCCCACAAACTCAGTCAATGAAAAATTTCTGTTCAGGGTCTACTGAAGTTTTCATACTAGCCAAGAATCTAAATTCCAACACATTTGGAAAGTGCCAGATTGGCAAAGGCTGCTGAATAAAGAGAGGCAGCATGATATAATGATCATGGCTTCCAATTTTTTGGGTGGTTCTTCTACAGAAGATCTTCCTATTGAATTGGTATCCATGGGCTTTATTTGATTGCTTCCACTGTTCCACCTTTAATGAATGTGCCACTTGAGTTAGCAGCTACCACACACTTCCCCTTACTATAGGCCCTTATAGATATAAAGGCCTGGCATATGCCAATGCAGAATACAGAATATTATACTATATTCTGTACTGTTTTACATCACTATTCCATGAAAGCTTGACATAAAAAATATTAGATGGTGTTACGGTTTGTGCAAAATTTTGTTTCATCTGTATGGCTTACCGGTAGATCCTGTATCTAGTGGTGAAACCCTGCCGATAGCGCTCTATAAAGTCAATGTAGTCTGGTGCTCGGTGGAATGGTCCTCGATCAGTAAGCAACCAGTCCAATGGTACTTGGCTGGAGAAAGCAGTTGAGGCATGCTGTTCATGTGGTGTTGCAACAGTTGTAGCCGGGCCCCAGAATCCCAGAATCAGGACCAAGACTGATGACAACCATGGGACCATCAGCTGGAGACCATTAAATCGAGTGCCGCGCTGCCACCTCATGCTTCTCCTGCTCGGTTGGCTTCTTCATTCTCTCACCACTCTTTCCTTCTGGGTACTCCTTCAGGATTTCCTGCATTAGGAAGGAACAAGGATAAGGGAATAAATTATACATGAAGCACTGAGAAATACAGTGGATAGGCCTGCATATCTGTGGTTCATCAAACCAAACACTTGAAGTGTAGACATGTTTCTGAACATGGTTTCCAACTGAAACATTCCAAGACACTGACATTTGAGGTTCATGGTAACAAATGTGTAGCAAAGCAAGTAATTAACAGGTTTGCAACTTTAAGCTTATACCAAGATTAGTCCATTTAGTATGGCATGCTGTTCTCGAATTAGTGACTTCTTCTCAACCTGTTATAAATGTATTGCTGTTGAAGTTGCTTTTTCCTGATCAGTCTGGGGTTAAAGCATAGAAGGCAAGACAAACGGCAGTGATCTGGAATGTATCAATACATTATTACAACTGAGTAACTGAAAGAAAGCTGCAGTGAATATATAGAATTGTGTTGCAACTTTCTTCTGCAACATATAGTATAGTTAGTCCTTGACTTACAATCACAATTGACCCCAAAATTTCTGTTGTTAAATGAGACTTTTGTTAAGTGAGTCTTGCCCCATTTTACGAACTTTCTTGCCACAGTTGTTAAGTGAATCACTTAAGTTAGTGACCAGGTTGTTAAGTGAATCTGACTTCCCCATTGACTTTGCTTGTTAGAAAGTCACAAAAGGTGATCATATGATCTTGGGACACAGCGCCGGTCATAAGTAGGAACCAGTTGCCAAGCATCTGAATTTTGATCAAATGATCATGGGGATGCTTCAAAAGTCGTAACTGTGGAAAATGATCATAAGTCCTTTTTTTCAGTACCGTTGTAACTTTGAATGGTCACTAAATGAACTATTGCAAATCGAGTGCTACCTGTATTTTTAGTTGAACACACAAAAACTTGGAATCAGATTTGTGAGCATACCAGAGGTCAATATGTAGGCAATTGCCCATTTCCCACTTCCTATATGTGTTTAAACATATATGGGAGATAGAAAGTGAATATGAATATGCCATCACTTCTGAATATCAGTTGACCAAGCCACATGTTAACAGTAGCTGCTTGAACAGTTGAAATTACTGTTACATTTATAGTTGACCTAAAAAGTATGTCATTATCATAAACATATTATAGATATTGGGATTAAGAAGAAATACACAAGAAGTCCTCAACTAACATCAGTTCATTTAGTGACCATTTGAAGTTACAATGGAACTAAAAAAAGTTACTTATGATCATTTTTCACACTTACAACTGCTGCAACATCCCCATGGTCATGTGATCAAAATTCAGATGCTTGGCAACGGACTCATATTAATGATGGTTACAGTGTCACGGGGTAAGGTGACCACCTTTTACATTCTTCTGACAAGCAAAGGCAATGAAGAAGCCAGATTCACTTAACAACTGTGTTAACAACTTAACAGCTGCAGTGATTCACTTAACAAATGTGGCAAGAAAGGTCATAAAATGGGGCAAAACTAATTTAACAACTGTCTAACTTAGCAACAGAAGTTTTGGGCTCAATTGCAATCGTAAGTCAAAGACTGCCTGTAAAAGCACCTGGAATGCTCATCATTCAGATTTATCACTCAACAATTTTATCTTATTCATATTGCATATCTCACCTAAATTTATGTAACAATTAATTCGCCATCATAGGTTATGTCATCTTATATGGATCATCTTCTGTATTCCTATCTGTCATTGGAATATATCCCATTTATTCAGAAAGGATATTATCTACCCTGACCCTTGTCCTTCTCCAAAAATTTTTAAATAAAATATTGTCAACTCAGTTTTCAGCATTATACATCCTATTTCATTTGTAAGTATCTGTTGCTGAGTAAATGAAATGCTGAATGACAAGAGTGGGAATAATTTGTCAAAATGGACAGTACTTTTTGCCAAACCACCTAAACAACCAAAATAAATTAAATCCAAGACAGGCAGTACAAACACAGTATAAACAAGTTCCTAAAAATTGTACCACATACTTCCAAATTCAGAACTAAAATAAGCAGGTAAATTACTTAAAATATTTAAATAATGGCAGTTTTGTTTCCTAAGTAAACATTGTCTCAGGGCAATACTGTATTTGAAATGCTAGTTCCTGAGAGCTTCATTTCCAAATCTAGGAAGGATTCATATTTGTTCTCAAAGCACAAGTTTCTATTTTTATCTCCCAACCCACTCCTCTCTGAAGCTATCCAATAAATACCATAAAACATTCATGTGTTTATTTCTTTGCCCTGGCAAAGAATTATAAGGTTGCCTCCCCTTTCTCTCATTCCAGAACATGTTTCCCCAATCTGATGCCTTTTAAATAATTCCATAACTCATGCCAGGTTTAGAATTCTGAAAATTGCAAGTTAGAGAAGGCTGCAGGAACATAATATTGCTTTCACTGATGACCTGCTGGGGCTTGGGATGAACTAAGAAGCTTCAGCTGAGGGGAAGGGAGGAGAGGCTTGCTGACCTGCTTCTTGGAAACACAATAGTGAAGAACTTTGTCACAGAGATGTTGAGACGAAGGGCGTCAGAGACCTATTAATCCATACAACACTTTTCCTGATTAGCTGAAATGTGCCTGTGAGAGAGTTTTGGCAAGAAGGTATGTTCTGTATTCAGAAGTGAGGTCCCTGGAGTTGAAGAAGGTATCTAACAACTAGAGAGGGTCAGGAGGCTATGCCTACACTTTGACTGCTATTGTTGTTTAGTAGGCAGATGCTCTACCATAGTGTACTATGGTACCTACAATGTGGAATAAAATCCTGAAAGCATCTTCTTTTGTCACTGACAGCTTTCTTCAGTGGGCATATAGAGATCAGTAGATTTGAATTCCCATATTTTCTATGATGGGGTTTGAACGTGCATCCCATGTTTCTCAGTCTTGAGTTCTGATTGGCTGCTGTTCCTGGATTCCCCTTTTCCTAGACTGGCTCCATTGTTTCCTCTCATGCAGCGGGATAGCTGTAAATGCAAATGAACTGCAAGATGAGGAATGAAAGTCTAGGAGCACACTGAAAAAAAAAATGAGACTAAAGACAATCCAGACTAAAAAGAACAGGTATAGTAACCAGTCTTAGAACTGACAATGAAGATACTAAATTCTGGTAGAGCGCTTCTGCCTTTTAAGATCAACCATCAAGAGTAAAGAAACTAGCAGTGAAGAAATACAATGCAGATTAGCACTTAGTACAATAGCCATGGTGATCTTGGAAAAGATATTCAGATGCATGAATACATCTATATCGCCAAAGATCAGAATTGTGTAGGCAGTAATTTTCCCTATGGCACTGTGATATCATTCTCTAAGAAGTTACTCACTGCTACTTTACCTTTTTCGTTAAAATCAATAATCAAGGTTGGTAGAAATGTACAATATATTATGTTCTATAAGTTTAAAAAAAAGGAGTGTAGCATGCTGATTTTTTAATATTCTTCCAAAGGAAGTATGATGTTACCAAACGTATTCATACTGTAATTATAATTAGATCCACTTATATGTAACATGGTGTATTTCTGCCTTTGCTCTGCAGAATATAGACACTTAAAGAATTTGCTAACAATGTGCTCTCCATCCACGTCTGTACCTATCTGAGTCAAATTAAAGCAGTGATTCTTATAAAGGCAGTCGCCAGGTTAAGAATGTCCAACTTAAGAACAATAGCTAGATACAAATGGACTGCCAATTACCAAAAATGATGGCTGGCGCCCCTTGCCAAGCTGACAAACTGCTGAAGCTGTGCCATACCTTCGGGAACAGTTGGAGCTATGCTGCCTATTTTCAGTGGTTTTTAGTAGTTTCTGAAAGCACAACCTGGCCCCAGTGGCTTGCTGGCCCATGGTAGGTGAACACCATCTGCCACCTCTAGCAATAGGCAGCCTGTCCATAGGTACAGGTTCCAACTTATATACAGGATTGGTTCGAAGGCAGAGTTAGGAACATAACTGATCCTTAACCCAGGGACTACCCTATATTTAAAGCCTGAATTGCTATGGGTTTAATTTGCTTGAACACAGGAGTGTAATCTAACTGGTTCATGATAACTTAATAATAACATTTCATATAGTATAGCTAAAGTCAAAATATCATCTTCTCCCAGTTTTGGCCAGGCAGAAGAGTTTTTAAAAGCTGGAATAGATCAGACAGGGATTGGATGTCACATGGTTAGGCCAAGCCACATTCCTGACAGGATTGTGCTCTGGATTTTCCAGATATTCAGGGGCAGCAGAAATATGGAGCCCTGGAACCTTGTTTCCCTGAAAATAAGCCCTATACCAAAAATAAGCCCTAGCTTGATTTTTACATGTGCACCTAATGTAAGCTCTATCCCCAAAATAAGTTCTAATTAAGACCCCGCCACTTCATCCCACCATCAGGTTGTTCAAGGTGGGGCAAGGCGCACACATAAAAATCAAGTTAGGGTGGGGGTGGAGCTGCCCCATGTGCCCCGTACCCACTTACCTTAGGACCACCACAGCTGGGCCTCCCATGCCCTGACACCTGTTGTACCACTGCCCAACTTCTTCTGTAGCCACTTGTGGCAGCTTGTGGCTTGATGCCACATGGTGCATCACTTGCAACAGGACCCCATATGGCACATTGCTCCAGTGCCGCCACTTGCCACAGGACACCACATGCCTCATTGTGCCAGTGCCACCGCTTGTGGCAGGCCACAGGGCACATTGTGCCAGTGCCACCACTCACCTGTGCAACGGTGCCACGTGCCATGCAGCCTTCTCCTGCGAGCGGCAGCATTGGCACCATGTGTCATTCAGCCTCCTGCCATGAGCGGTGACACAGGCGCAATACACCATGTGGCATCTGGCCACAAGCGGCTGCAGAAGTCAAGCAGCAGAGTGACAGGTGTCAGGGCGTGGGAGGCCTGGCTGCTATGGTCCTAAGATAAGCGGATAAGACATCTCCTGAAAATAAGACCTAGTGCTTATTTTGGGGCCCAAAGAAAATAAGACTAGGTCTTATTTTCGGGAAAACACAGTAGTTAGAATGCAATATTGCAGGCTAACTCTGCCCACTGTCAGGAGTTTGATCCTGAGCACTTAAGGTTGACTCAGCCTTCCCTCCTTCTGAGGTTAGTAAAATAAGGACTCAAATTGTTGGAGGCAATATGCTAGCATTGTAAACCACCCAGAGAGTGCTGTAAAACACTGTGGGGCAGTATATAAGTCTAACTCCTATTGTTATGAATTTTTGTTTAGCTCTACTTATATTGGAAACACTATATTGGAGCTTAATGAAGAATTTAACTTCTATAGCTTATTTTTAATAGAACCTGAGGTGCATAACTGTGGTTTATGAGGAAAATTTATCACTTTTTTAATGTGTACATTTACCTGTTAATATCAGTGGAAACTGACATAAGATAGCATTGCATCAACCCAGTTTTAAGAAGCAGTAAGGCCAGTGAGTTTAGGATTGTAAGTGATGCCTCTAATTAAAAATTGTTTTAATTAGCTTACTGGGTACCATATCAGCAAGGCAGAGGGAAAAATTTAATGAAAAACAAATCTTTCTAGCATATTTTTACCATCTATACTAAGGAAGGAAATCAGTTCCTTATTATATCATATATTATATTGTTATAGTTTCAGTTCAGGTATCTTCTTGTGGTCTGACCATTAGTCATCCCTCTACCAAACCATGAGATTTTGACCTGCTTTGCTTTGTCTGGTCAAAATTGAACAGAATTAGGTGGGATACTAGAAGAAGTGCCTCTGCTCTGTGTCAGTCGGGATAGAAAGATTCCTCTTGTTGTAATTGTGATGCTGATATGCAATGTATTAAACATATTGTGCAAGATTGCCCATGATCTGCATTCTCTGGTTCCCTTGAAGATCTGCATGAAGCAAAGCCAGAGGTGATCATTGCCTGGATAGCTGAATTGGACATCCAGTTATGAGGCCACTGCCATAGTGCCATAGAAGTTTTACTTATAATTATGTGGGCTGTGTATGTAAGTTTACTTCTGTCATGTTGTCATCATATGCTAAATAATAGGTCCTCTGAAGTTCCTGAATCAGGAACAATTTTTCCAATCTTTTATTACCTGCACAGATTAAAACGAATTCTCTACATGGACAATCTTGTTTATTATCTTACATTCCAAAAGTACTGCATTTCTCAAGAGGTTTAATTGAACTTTAGTTATTTAAAGCATATTCCTGAGTGACATTAATTTGATAACAAAACTCAAATACTGTTTGAAATTTTAGGAGGCCAAGACATCAAAAGTCTGAGGTTTTTTAAAAAAATCTTTGTTGACATAACACAGCGTCCTAAAGATAGTATTTTTTAACCATTAACTACTTGGATATCTATTTATTTTGATGGACTAACATGACAATTATTTTCAGAACTGATTGTTTCCTATTCTAGATAATACATCTATTTGAAAGGCTACCATTCCCCCAAGGGCATCTTTAGGGGTTGAGATCAAAAACAAATATGGTAGTCACACTATGTGAATGTAGTCTCATCTTTTTCATGCATAAAAAGACTGGAGTTTGATTACACATTCTGGCTTTTGTCTTTATGTTTTTGACAGACACTGCAGTGGTCTCTGTTTTATTCCATCCTTCTGTCCTCTTTTTAAAATCTCTTATTCCCCTGTAAAGATTGCTGAGTTAAAACAAGACACTACTGTTCTGTAGTGGCCCTATTGTGTACCTTGTTATCTGACAAGGAAATGTCTATTTTAAAAGAATATGAAAGGAAGGAAGGATGGCACGGGAGGACAATTTTATGCCAATAGATCAGAAATGATTGTAATAAGCTACCACATTCCATTCTATTGATAATGCTTGGCTAAATCTTTAAACTAAAAACCTGTAAGAAGGGAGAGATAGGAACAGTCCATTGCAGTCACCACCCAATACTACTTTATGGTATCATCTTGGGCTGAATAAATATATTTTCTTTTACCTCAACTGACCATCTGGTATTCTATTGAATTCTTGGCTTGGGTAAGAACCACAGGAAGATAAGGCATCTGATCCTGCTGACAGGTATTGTCAATTTCAGGCTGCGGTGCAAACCAGCAGGAGGGTACTACTAATTCACTAATTAAGATCATAACGTTGAGCTTGAAAACTTGTGGTTAGCACTTATTAGGGAAAAGCTGCACTTTACAGAAAAGCTACTCGGGAAGAGGAAGTTTATTAGATACTGAAAAGGCCAGATGATACTTAATTTTAAAGACAGGCCTCCCAGATGGAGCACACAAGGAAGAAAATAAGATCATGTTTTCCTTTTGTTGAATTTCTGGTAATCCTATATTGTCCCAAATATCAATTTTTTTTTAAATTTGATTTATATGCCGCCCTTCTCCAAAGACTCAGGGCGGCTTACAATGTGCTCAGCAATAGCCTTCATCCTTTTGTATATTTATACAAAGTCAGCTTATTGCCCCCACAACTGGGTCCTCATTTCACCTACCTTAGAAAGGATGGAAGGCTGAGTCAACCTTGAGCCTTGGCGAGATTCGAACCCTGCAGTAATTGCAGGCAGCTGGTCTTAATAACCAGCTTAATAACAGGGTGCCTTAAACCCCTGTACTACCAATTGATCCATCCATCCATCCATCCATCCATCCAATTACTCATTCAAAGCTTTTTATTTTTTAAAAACACCTTTTGCTTCTCTAGTCAGTCACAGTTGGACTAATTTTATTCTGGGAGGGGCTTTCTCCTTTTGTGTTATATTGGTCTTACTGTTGTTAATTTTGTTTCAGTAATATTTTTTTATTAATATTTAGTTTGTGAGCAAGAGAGAGAGAGAACATGAAATTTTGGGAGGGGTTTTTGCCCATAAAGGCAATATAGAAATAAAATTCTTTTAGGTGACAATTAAGAATTTTATATTTTGTCCAAGTCATTTAAACCAGTTCATTGAAGTATTTTCATGTATTTTTGCTGAGCTAATTTTTAAAAATTGTTTCTAATGTATATCATATTATATTATGTAAAGTTATATTTTGAACACTGATAGTTTAAATATGGTACAAAAAGTTAAATAAAAAGAAAAATAAATGGAAAGAATCTTTCAAAATAAATTGGTATAAATTAAAACATGGAACAGGATACTGCCACAGAGGTTAGGAAGAGTAAGTATCTTAATATATTCTTAGGCTGAAAGCAGAGATTAAACAAGCACGCAATTCAAGAAAACATTTTCAAACTCAAGGATCTCAAGCTGTGAAGAGAAGCAAGTTAGCAGGGAATTGTTCCTAGGTGCTCAGGAAAGAAAGAATGCTTTCAGTTTTCATTAAAAGAAGGATTTTAGTCTGCTGTATTTCATTGCATATGACCTACAACCTCTACAGAAAATGAACTATATAAAAAAGTTCAATTTATTGAGAAAGATTGACCTATCTTGATCATTATTAAACAGAGGATTGCTTTCTTACAATTAAAAAAATGAGTTGAACTTTTCAAATACTAAGGCTTACTTTTTTCTGTGAGCCTGGTTTATACAAGAAAATCTAAATCTCTCAGATGGAGATCAAATGAAGCATTGCTACAGAAAGAAGAAGTTGTTAAAGATTGCAAAAAGAAATTAAAAGAATTTAACAATGGTTTATAACACAAATGAAGCTTTTATTAGAAGCTACCTGATACAACAAATTTCTGAAATTAAGAGGAAGATGCAAGAGAAAATACAAAATATTTCAGATGAAATAAAAAGAAGAATAATTAAAGAACTCCCCAGGGAATACAAGTATTTCCCAACAAATTAAGATTTTATAGAACAGTTATCTATGTTAACAATAAGAGAAATGGAAAGAAAATTGAACGATGGAAAGCAAAGAAATTTTGATTTGTGTATAAACCAGGAAAATGGCTGTCTTATAAATTACAAAGAGAAAGAGAAAAGAACATGAAATTGACATTGATATTACAAGAGGGAGATACGATGTCACTAAAGAAAGAAGGAATCCTGCATCCATGCGTTGACTATCACGGATTTAATGTTGTTTGCGTCAAAAATGTTTCCCGCTACCCTGCATGAAGGACAAGTTGACCCACCTGGCCTTGCTCATCTCTACCCTCTGCATGCCAATTGCCTACTTTCTCTCCCTCACCCCTAACAAGTTATGACAGGATGCCAGCAAAGTGCTAAACTGAAGATAGCAGATCTGAAATTCTGTCCCCCCTTTCAGCGACATCAATCCTGTAGAGAAAAGAATAGTGGGAGGGAAGAGAAAACAAACACAAATGCCAAATGAATCAATGTTCAATGAGGTTTGTCTGGGTATTGTTTGTGGAACTTTTTGAGGAATTTGGAGCCTCTTATGTGTTGTGAATCCACCCATTCTGTCACAAAAGATGGAAAGTCTTTCCATGCTACTAGGTATTGGATTTTTCCACAGTGTATGTATGAATCTAAAATGTCGATCATGATGGGATTGGGTAGTGGTTTAATTGCCAGGCATAGAGGAGAGATGGTTGTCGGCTTTAGCAGAGTGCAATGGAATACCAGGTGAACGTGTCTGAGAGTTTTAGGCAGTTCAAGTTCAATGGTTATGGGGTTGATGACTCTTTTTATGGGGAAAGGGCCAACATATTTTGGACCCAGCTTTTTTAAAGTTTGCCTGGACTGCAAGTATTTAGTGGATAGTTAGACTTTGACACTAACAATTTATGACAGGATGCCAGCAAAGCGCTAAGCTGAAGATGGCAGATCTGACACTTATGGACAATGTGTCCATGCAAAAAAAATGTATCAATATGATTGTAAATTGTATAAAGGTTATGATATTCTATTGGAGAAATAATGCATATATTAAAAACAAAATCTTACAAGGATTATAGATAAAGAAATTATGAATGGGCCTATAACAATAAGGGAAGTCTTAGAAGCAATTGAAAATAGTAAATCAGGAAAGAAGCCTGGGACTATTGGGTTTATATTATAAATGTTTTGAGGATGAACTTTTACAACCATTACAAAGTGAGATAAACTCTACAGAGTAGAAGCATACCAGAGACTCGGAAAGAGTCCAGTATAACATTAATACCTAAAGAGGGACAAGATGCAATGTCAGGAAGAAATTCCAGACCAATATCATTCTAGAATAATGGCTATAAGTTATTTACCATGATTTTAGTTGAAAGATTGAAAATAATTTTGCTAGAATTTGTTCATGAGGAACAATGTGGGATTTTATTCAAAAAGCCTGTTAAAAAGATAATGTTAGAAATGTGTTCAATATTGTTAAATATTTGGACAACATAATGAAAAAACAAGCCACATTGATGTTTTTAGATGCAGAGAAGTCTTTTGACAATTTGAACTGGACTGTCTTGTTTAAAGATTTTGAAAGATATGAATTTTGGAAAATATTCTGTAAAATGAATGACATCAATTTATACTTCACAGAAAGCACAAATAATTAGTGATGGAGATTTAACTAGATAAAAAAGAAATAACTGTCTCCTTTTATATTTTAGTTCTTGGAATAGTAAATAGAGATATAAGACATGATGAGAGGATCGTGGGCATAAAAATAAAAAAGTCATATAAATTAAGAGCTTTTGCAGATTATTTGATTTTTATTTCAGTAGACCCTTTAAAGGAAATTGAACTTTTAATGAGTAAATTAAAAGAATTTGGAACATTAGCAGGCTTCAAGATTAATAAACAGAAGATGGAGATGCTAACAAAAAATATGAAGTTACAAGACTAAAAAGCTATAAGAACTGATGAATGTTTCAAGATTGAGCAGGAAATAAGATATTTGAGTATAGCCACAGAACATAGAATAACAGGGTTGGAATGGACCTTGGAGGTCTTCTAGTCCAACTCCCTGCTTGAGTAGGAGATTCTATATCATTTCAGACAGTCTCTTTTTGAAAGCCTCCAGTGATGGAGCACACACAAGCCATTCTACTGATTAATTGTTTTCACTGTTAGGAAATTTCTCCTTAGTTCTAGGTTGCTTCTCTCCTTGATTAGTTTCCATCTATCATTTCTTGCCTTGCCTTCTGGTGCTTTGGAAAATAGGTTGACCCCCTCATCTTTGTGGCAATCCATCAAATACTGGAACACTGCTATTATATCTCCTCTAATCCTTCTTTTCACTAGATAAGACATACCCAATTCTTGCAACCTTTCTTCATAGTTTTAGCCTCCAGCCCCCAATCATCTTTCCAGAGTCTCAACATCTTATTTATATTGTGGTGACCAAAACTGGATGCAGTATTCTTACAAAGACTTCATAAAGCAGTACTTCATGTGATCTTGATTCTGTCCCTCTATTAATGCAGCCTAGGATTACATTGGATCTTTTGGCTGCTGCTGCACTGTTGACTCATATTTAAATGATTTTCCACTAGGAATCCAAGATCCCTCTCACAGTTACTAGTAGTTTCACCAAGTCTGTACCCGTAAAATTGGGTTTTTTTGCTGAAATGTAAAATTTTACTTTTAGTTACACTGAATTTCATTTTCTTAGATAGGGCCCAGTGTTCAAGTCTGTTAACGTCCATCTGGATCTTGAGCCTATCATCTGGGGTGTTGGCTATTCCTGCCAATGTCAGGTTCCAAGTAACACCCCCAATGAAGTAAGACTCCGAGGCAGGCATTTCCACAAAGTTTCATTTTGTTAGAGATGTCATATTGTCACATCTGGGAAAACCTGAATCTGAAGTCTCCCGGGTTTTCCCCACCCAAAGGAAAGTCAAAGCCCCTTCCCCTGCACCCACATGTCTATCACATGGTCCAATCAGGTTACCATCCTAACTGGAGTAGTTTTCCAGTCATGCCTCTCCAGGCGCAGGCTGAACGTCCTTGACTCCCAGTGAAAAAATGTTGTTGTTATGGCTATACATCTCACTGCATAATCAACCAACCCCGCCCCCCCGAAGTTCTCACAGCATGCCCATCCTCCAAGTGTGGCAGCCCTGAAGACCCAAAGAAAAAAATGGCCTCCAGGGCTGACAGCCAGTGTCATCTACAAATTTGATGAGTTCCCTTTCTATTTCCTCATCTAAGTCATTTATGAAGATAGATTTATGAAGATGGGGAGGAACAGGCTCAGGCTCAACCCATCCAAGACCGAGTGGCTGTGGTTTCCGACGTCCCGATATAGTCAGTTGACGCCATCACTGACTATTGGGGGTGAATCGCTGTCCCCCATGGAGAGGGCTCGCAACTTGGGCGTCTTCCTGGATTCACAGATGTCTTTAGAAGAGTACTTGATGGCCGTGACCGGGAGGATCTTTCATCAGGTTCGCCTGATTCGCCAGTTGCATCCCTTTCTGGATCGGGACTCTCTACACACAGTCACTCATGCCCTCATCACCTCCCGCCTGGACTATTGTAACACTCTCTACATGGGGCTCCCCTTGAGGAGCACCCAGAGGCTCCAACTGGCGCAGAGTGCGGCCGCACGGGTGGTTATGGGAGCAACATGGCGCTCCTGTGCGACACCTCTCCTGCGCGAGCTGCACTGGCTCCCGGTGGTCTTCCGGGTGCACTTCAAGGTTTTGGTTACCACCTTTAAAGCGCTCCATGGCTTACGACCTGGCTACTTACGGGACCGCCTACTACCACAAACAGCCTCCCACCGGCCAGAACGTTCTCATAGAGAGGGGCTTCTCCAGGTGCCGTCAGCCAAACAATGTCGACTGGCAGCCCCTAAGGGGAGGGCCTTCTCTGTGGGGGCACCTACTATCTGGAACGAGCTCCCCCCAGAGATACGGAGGATCCCGGATCTGCGCACCTTCCGCCGTGCTTTGAAGACACTCCTATTCCAGCAGGCTGGCTTGGCCTAATTTTCTCCCCTTCTTTTAAATTTTTAAATTGAAATTTTAATTTGTTTTAAATTATTGGGAATTTTAATTCTCTCGGGCAAAATTATTTAATTTGGTTTTAATTATGTTTTTTAACTTTTGTATTTATGTGTTTTATTTTGTGCCTGTTCACCGCCCTGAGTCCTTCGGGAGTAGGGCGATATACAAATTTAATAAAATGAAATGAAAATGAAAATATTGAAGAGTACTGGGCCTAAAACAGAGCCTTAGAGTACCCCCACTACTTACTTCTCTCCATGTAGATATAGTTCTATTAAGGACTACAAGTTGAGTATGGTTTGTCAGCCATGACAAATATGATTTGTATATTATTACAAAAACTATGTTAGACATGGAATGAAGTTAAAAACGTTATGTTAGGATAGGACAAAGTACAAATGTCACTGTGGGGGAGAATTTTTGTGATTAAGATGACTGTTTTACCCAGAATGTTATTTTTGTTTCAGACAATACCTGTTTTGACAATTGATGTACAGAAAACCACAGAACAATTCAAATTTTACGATTTCCTTTGAAGTTAGGAGAAACATGAAACCTCTTGGGGTTAGCCATTTTGAAAATTTAAACTGTTTTCTTCCCTAATTAAAATCTTGTTTCTTTTCTTTGATGACTGGTTACTAGAAATGCTAATCATTGTATGCTAATAAGGGACTCTCCTCCCTGTTCATATTTCAGAAGGAAGGGGGGGGAGGAACTGTAGGGAGTAGGGAAAATTACCTTGATGATAATATGCAAGAACCATTATCGAGGCAAAAAAGGGGTAGAAAGATTTTTTTAAGTCCTGAGAAACAAAATAATATTCAGAAGTAGTTTAGGAAGGCACCTCCCCCACCCTCATATTCACAGAATTATAAGGCAGAGGAGGAAGTGCAGCACATGGAGATTTGCAAGATTCTGTGATTGTAGCCCATCTCAATAAAAGCAATTTTGACCTTCCTATGGAGTTGATATCCTGGTCCAGGCTTGAATAAGACCCTTACTGCCAATTAAAATAAAGATGGGTAGTCTACAAATGTTTATGCAATACATATAAACAACATTACATCTTGCTGTGAGATTTAAGAGAATAAAGATGTTGCCTTAAATTCTGATCTTAAGAGAACCAACTCTTCTAAAGTTATATAATATAAGTCAACTTGAGTTCTTATCCAAACATAATAAAAAGAAATAAAGGAAAAAAACCAAAAGCATTTCCAAATCAGGAAAATGTCTGATGGTGGCAACAAAACCAGTAGATTTCTTAGCAAAACCCTAGATTATTAGGATTACACCTTGATTGTGAAGACACCTCCTGCACCCGGTATCTACTATAGTTAGATAAACCTAATTTATTCAATTATGATTCATTATTCATTCCATTGTCAATTTATTTAATTGACTCATTTTGTAATCATTTTCAATTTATTCTCCACTATTTTTAAGACACCTGGGTGCTGAACTGCTACCTATATATGTTTGGGGTTTTTTTCCTCCAGTTTTATGTCTTTGCTTTCAGGTTTCATCATGACAGTCATGACGTTAGCAGGTCACCCAACTTGAAAATGGCACACGGGTAAAATCCTAGGCTGGCAGATAATGCAGTAACCTCGTGGTGACATGCTGCTGGCAAGAGGAGCAAAGAAGCAGGGCTTCCCCATTGCAATCACCACTTCCATGAGAAAAACATCAGCATTCCTCTGTCTTTACTTATGCTGTTTTCTTCTTTTTTTAACCGTAGTTTTTATTTTTCAGAAAATTAAAATACAAACTAAAAAGAGAAATTTTACAAAAACAAGACAAAACAAACAAACAAACAAACCAGAACATTGAAAAAGTACATTAAAAGGGACAAAAGAGAAAAACACAGATACATTTGTTAACTCTCCTACTGGAAATTGAATACTGATAAATATATTGCAACAATGTTAGTCCCCCACTCTTATGAAGCAAGCCCAAAATTTATAAACTTGTACATATATTTGCAACTAATTTGACCTATCATCTATCTACTATATATAAAGCGAAGTAGTTAACAGATGAATCAAATTTCAAAATCCTCTGTTAACAATCCATTATTGTATTTAACCCATAGAACATCTATTACAGCTTTTTATTTATCACAAATCGCTACCTCTTTCATTTAATTCAGTGTCCTACCTTCAGTTCTTTAAAGGGGACGATCCAAAAGGTCAGAGAAAATTGAATCTGTGGCATGCACAATATTGCATTGCCTTTTTTACTCTAACCTTTCAGATCTTTTCTTCTAAGTACCCAAGTAGAACAAGAAATATTCTTCTCTAACTCTTATTCAGATTACAAAGATGGTTGCAAGATTCCGTCTGTTGCAAAAACAATTTCATTAGGTTGAATAAGAACAAAATAGCATGTCTATGGCTAATACTATAACTAGAATGTGTTCTGGAGCAGGGATCCCCAACCCATGGTGCATGGACAGGCACCAGACCCACGGCATGCCAGAAATTGGGTTGCGCAAACAAGCAATGCTCCATCTGCGGGATGCAGGCAGCATGTGAAATCATGCCCCGTCTGGTCTGTAGAAAAACCTCTCTCCACAGAGCCAGTCCCTGGTGCCCCAAAAGGTTGGACGCCGCTGTTCTAGATCATTTTGTGGTGATTTTTAAATACAGGCTTCCCTAACTTTAGGGTTATATTCTTCAAAACATCACATGCAGCAAATTTCCAAAAAGAGAGGCACTATATCATTGAAGGGAGGGGAGTTTTGGGAAAATGGGTTCAAATGTTGCACCTCAAGTACATTGACCAATGTGCTTATAAATTGCTAGAGCTTTATTCTTAAGCAATATGTTACTCAAACAAATTTTCTTCCTTGTCTTGTGTTCCAAGCACAGTGAAAGCATTTTCCCCCTTTTCTTCAGATGGATTTCTTATGTGCATGGTTACCATGGCAGTCAAGGAGATAAAATGAATCACATCACTATGAATTTTATTAGCATTCTTCATCACGTTGTGCATAGTAGATTCACTCAGGTTAAAAGTTTGGTCTAGGGTGGAGGTTCCTTCAGCAACTTTTGTATGATGTAACACGCTCAACTAGAGGATTCCTTTTTCTTTTTCTTTTGGGTAAGAGCATTGGATAAGATGTTAATGGCTATTTTGATCCCAGGTTAATACAATACTGGTTAATGTAGTAATAGCTGTTGCAAGTACTGAAGTAAGTGGAAGACAGAATACAAAAATAGAAGTGAACAACACAATGGTAGGGCAATGGTATGACAGAAAGGAGTTTTGATAGCAAGAAGTCATGATATATTTCCAGAACATTGATGCAAATTGACTCCGCTGATACAAATTGCATAACAGGGATTTTGTTTTTTTCCATAAATCAAATCTTTGGATGAAAAGAGATCAATCCCGTATTAGCAAACTAAGATGAAGCAAAAGAAAAGAGGGAGAGGAAAATCTTTTTTCATTTGGAAATCTGATCATTGTTTGAAATAAACTTCAGGGGGCTTCTTAATATAGCATAATTTACATTTGAATGAATGACAATTTCAGTAAGCTGGTAGACAGCTCTCACTCATTATTTTGACATATTTCTTCGTTAAAGCTTAAAGGAAAATTGTTCCACAGTGGCAAATACTGCTTTATCCCCATTTATTTATGTCTCATTCTATTGGATTTAATCCTTCAGGGACTGAGAGACAGGTGTGCTCTGAGGGGAAGCATACATTAAGTTTAAAAATCAGTGCACAGCACAGTAGATAAATGTATATACTTATTTCTTACCCTAACATTTAGGCAGGTATGCATGAGAATAGGAAGCTAAACCAAAAATACTGTAAAACCAAGCCCACACAGGCCACTCTTCTATTCCAGATGCTTCTGGGGAGCCCCAGAGCAATAACACTGGCCTGCTTGTTTTCCAGCAAGTAGTAATCAGGGTCGTTCTATTTCTGATACCGGATGTTCTACAGTATATAATCATCACAATCATGGAGAAAAAGACAATCTGTTTTATATCCATCCCAGTTTTTCATGAACTCAATCTTAATTCCATTCCATCTAATTTCTGCATCATTCTGCAATCAAAGTGCAAGCATATGCATAGAAATCTGCACATAATTTTATTGAAATCCTTCTCTAATATACACATTTTGGGCACAATTTTCACAAAAATACATGTACCCATATATACACTGCTCAAAAAAATAAAGGGAACACAAGCAGAAGACATCTGAGATCTGAAGGAATGAAATAGCCTTATTAAATACTTTGTTCGTTACATACAGTAGTTTTGTGTTCCCTTTAGTTGTTTGAGCAGTGTATAAACTACTGTATGTAAAGAACAAAGTATTTAATAAAGCTATTTCATTCATTCAAATTTCGGATGTCTTCTGATTGTGTTCCCTTTATTTTTTTGAGAAGTATATATTGCTAAAATTCTTATTATGACCTTTAGGTGAGCAAAATGGTGTATCAAAAGGCAACATTTTTGAACCTAGTTACCTCAAATGAGCTAATTTACAGAATATGTCTAAAATCCAGGACCCATGACTCCCAGGGAAACAAAATTTGGGGGGATTATGGTTGCTTCAGTGTGCGTGGCTGTTGCTATGCTGCTGCTGCAGTCACTTGATCTTCATTTTCAATATTCCATGATAATTTGCCAACCATTCTCACGATCCCTGACTTCCTTCCCCCATCAAGCAGCAATCATTTACCTGCCTGTTGGAAAGAGAGAGGAAGGAAAAGAGGGAGGGAGGGAGGGAGGACGAAAGGAAGGAAGTAAGTCCAGACAAGTGAACTAGATAGAGCTGCTCAGAGAAAAACACATTATATTTATCTGACATGGCACCAAAAGTGAGGGACAACAGT
Organism: Arizona elegans; assembly: GCA_022577455.1. NCBI lineage: Eukaryota > Metazoa > Chordata > Lepidosauria > Squamata > Colubridae > Arizona > Arizona elegans. The sequence goes on along the minus strand of JAKOOJ010000002.1, from coordinate 100,741,841 downwards.
ATATTTTGATACATAATTTGTGGCTGGGGGTCCTTCAGGGACCCCCAGCCTTGTAAGCCCCACCCTGCAGATGCAAAAAACCAAAAATTCCCCCCCAACTGGAAAATTTAATGGGAATCCAAAGACCTTGGGGCTTTTCTTGACCCAAATGTGGAACCATATGCAGGACTAGGGGGAGGACTACTTATCAGATGCAGCACAAGTGAGATGTGTCACGAATGTCTTAGAGGGAGTTGCAGCTGAATGGATGGTGGTCCTCCATAATAATAACTCCCCCTTGCTGAGGAATTACAACCTGTTCATGGGGGCTCTCAGGAGGCGGTTTGAAGACCATCTAGCTGAGCGGAAAGCGAGACTCAGAATGAAAGGCATCCAGCAGGGCTGGAGATCGGTGGCAGAATACACCCAAGAATTTCGCGAACTGGCACCCTACATGACAGGGTGGTCAGAAGCGGCCCTACTGGAGAGTTTCAAGGACGGACTGAATGAAGACATATACAAAGACTGTAGAGCACGGGGGATCCCCAAAGACTTGCAAAGTTGGTACGTAGTAGCTGAGGATGTGGAGATCGAGCTGGCCTGAAGCCGACTCCGAGGGGGCCATGCAGGGGACCCGTCATCCTCCTTCTATCATAAAGGAGCGCCAAAGATGGGCGTAGGAAGAGTGGAATTCAAACTCAAATCAAAACCCTTCACGTGCTTCAAATGTGGAAAGGAAGGCCATCGGGCCGCCAAATGTTTCTCCAAGCCAGTTCGAAAATCTACCGGCTCAGGACCAAAGAAGGCTGACAAAGCACCCGTAAAAGCTCACGAAACTGCCCTGAAAGGAGAAGTCATTGAGTTCGCTCCCCGAAACGAGGGTGAGTTGGGAACTCTGACCACCACAGACGACAGCGGGACGGACTCCGACTCTGACGATCTGGTGAGTCACACTGAGGGCCCCATGCTCATCCCCATAAAAATAAGGGTGCCGTCCACAGGGGCACATGCACAGATGTTAGCCCTATTAGACTCTGGGTGCACCAGGTGTATAATCAGCCCGGAAGTGGTGGAGAAAATGGGCCTGAGGCTAAAAACATTAAAAAGGCCCATTGCGTTCTGCCAGTTGGACGGATCAATTGCAGGAGGGGGCCCAGCCAGGTTTGTGACTGAACCCATTGAAATGCAATTGGGGGATCACATAGAGACCCTCAGTTTTATTGTGGCCCCTGGCATGGCACAACCTCTCATACTTGGACTGCCCTGGCTCCGTAGATGGAACTCATGTGTTAACTGGAAGATGGGGGTTTTGCGCATTCGCACCGGAAAACCAAGACTAGAAACCTCCCTGGAGGACGGAATAGAAGATGAAAGGGCGGAAGTGGCAATAGGCCACATTGAAGGGGAGGAAAAGATTTCAAAGGAGTATTGGGATCTCTGAGAAGTTTTTAGTGAAAGGGCCTCAGATGTGCTGCCCCCCCCCCACAGAGCTATGGACTGTACCATTGAAATACTCCCCAGGGTGAAGCTCCCTAAGCCAAAGATCTACCCCATGACCCCTCGAGAACTAGAGGAATTGCAAAACTTCATTGATAAAAACCTAGAACAGGGTTTTATCCAACCAGCCAGACCAATCGCCAGGTGGCGGTGCCAGTATTGTTCCGGGAAAAGAAAGATGGCTCCTTTCATTTGGTAGTTGATTATAGGAATCTCAACGCTATTTGCATGGAAAACATTTATCCCCTGCCGCTCATGAAGGACATGCTAGCACACTTAGGAAAGGGGAAAATTTTCACCAAATTTGACTTACAAGAGGCATACTACAGAGTGAGAATTAAGGAGGGAGATGAATGGAAAACAACATTTAACTGCCCACTGGGATGTTTCCAGTTTCGAGTGCTCCCTTTTGGACTACAAGGAACCCCTGCTGTGTTCATGCAATTGATTAACGAAGTACTGCATGAGCACCTGTATAAGGAGGTGCTGGTTTACTTGGATGACATTCTTATCTACTCTGAGAACATGGACAACCATCTAAAATTGTTACGAACTGTCCTGAAAAACCTCAGGGCTGCTGAACTATATGCCAAACTCTCTAAATGTGAGTTCCACCAAAGCAAAATTGACTATCTTGGATATCGCATATCACATGAGGGAATAGAGTTGGTCCCTGGAAAATTTTGGACAGTATTGGAATGGCCCGCACCACGCACCCACAAACAACTACAAAGTTTCCTGGGATTTGCTAACTTTTATAGACAGTTTATCCCCTCGTTCGCCAAAATCGTGCTGCCAATAACAAATTTTCTGAAAACAAAAGGTGAAGTAAGACCAAATCTCTCACGGGCCCTTGAATGGACTATGGACTGTCAGGTGGCATTCGAAAAATTGAAACGGTTGTTTGCTGCTGAACCAGTCCTCAAACATCTGGACATGGAAAAGCCTTTTGTAGTACAGGCTGATGCGAGTGACGTGGCAGTAGGAGCAGTACTTCTGCAAAAGAATGCAGAAGGGAAATTACAACCCTGCGCCTATACGTCCCGCAAATTGTCAGAGACCGAAAGGAGATGGGCCATATGGGAGAAGGAAGCTTTTGCAGTGTGATGGGCATTGTTAACGTGGAGACAATTTCTTGAAGGAGCTAAGCATCCTTTTGAAGTTTGGACTGACCATAAAAACCTGGAGACCTTGAAAACACCGTGTAAGCTGTCACCAAAGCAAGTTCGCTGGGCTCAATACTTCAACCATTTTAATTTCATTTTACGCTACCTTCCTGGTGGGAAGAACTTCATGGCAGATGCACTTTCCAGATTGCCTCAATACAACAGCACCAAGGAGGAAGTGGTTAGGCCTATCATACCTTCGACACAACTAGCAGTGCCAGTGACTATCAGAGCGCAGATGAGGGCTGATCCAGCCCTCTTGAGTGATTTGCTTCAGAAACTACAAGAAGCTCTAAAGACTGACGAGTGGTTTTGAACTCACTCGAATGAATGAATGTGATGGACTAGCTTGGATTGGGGCCAAATTGTATGTTCCTGCCAGTTTAAGAGTAACGGTGTTGCAGCACGCTCATGACGCCAAGGTAGTGGGACACTTTGGATTTGTTAAAACTCTACATCTCGTTAAAAGACAATTCTGGTGGCCTGCACTCAAAAAGGACATAGAGGCATATGTAGCTAGCTGTCTGGTGTGTGCCTCAGCTAAGAGACCTCCGGGGAAGCCACCTGGTTTACTTCAGAGTGTGGCAAAGCCAAATGCCCCTTGGAAAGAGATATCCATGGATTTTATTGTAGACCTGCTGGAGAGTGGGGGGTGCACAGTCATTTGGGCAGTAACAGATTTGTTTTCCAAACAAGTGCACTTCATCCCTTGTTCTATAATCCCTTCAGCTAAAACCCTTGCAAAATTGTTTATTCAACATATTTATCGATTACATGGGGCTCCAAAATGTATAATCTCAGACAGGGGTGTGCAATTTACCTCAAACTTTTGGAAGGAGTTTTTAGTGTTAATAGGCTCCGCCCAGGGGTTAAGCTCCACCCACCACTCCCAGACAAATTGGGCTTGTGAGAGAACCAATGCCATGTTAGAACAGTACGTGAGATGTTACATAAATTACCAGCAAGACAACTGGGTGGACTTATTGCCATTTGCGGAGGTGGCGTATAATAACTCCATACATAGCAGCACTGGTTACAATCTGTTTAAGGTGGCCTCTGGCCAAGAGTTTGTGCCAATCCCAGAGTTCCCACAGGGTAACCCACAGAACCCCTCTTTGATTGAGTGGACCGAACAGCTACAGGGTACTTGGGCAGAAACTCGAAAAGCTTTAGATGATGCACACCGAGCACATAAAGCCCAAGCTGACAAAAAGAGGTGCCCGGCACACGTTTACAAAGTGGGTGATATGGTTTATCTTTCCACCAAATATTTACAGACTTCCCAGAAATCAAAAAAGCTCGGACCCAAGTATGTGGGCCCTTTCCCAATCACAAGACTCATCAACCCAGTCACAGTTGAATTGGAATTACCAAAAAAATTGAGACGAATTCACCCTGTGTTTCATGTTAGCTTGCTGAAACCATTGAACCATTCGTCCCCTTTATATCCGAACCAGGACTCTCCTCCGGTCCCCATACTGATAGAAGGGGAACAACATTTTGAAGTTAAGGAAATTTTGGACTCTAGGAAGCATCACGGTAAAGTGCAGTATCTGGTGGCCTGGAAGCATTTCCCATTATCTCAAGCTGAATGGGTGAATAAATGTGATGTCTGGGCGCCAAAAAAAGTTCAGTTGTTTCACACTAAATACCCTGATAAACCCTAATTTTTGTGTTGTGTTGTTTTCTCTTTCCCTGTTTAGGGGTAACATCTCTTCTGCAGAGGGGCCGAATGTTAGCCTCCGCCTTTACTGTTTTGGCTGCCATAGTAATGGGAGGGGAGACAGCTAGGTAGCATGGTGGGGGGAAGTGTGCTGGAAGAATCTGGAGGAATCGAAAGCAATATTTAAGCCACCGGACTGTATCTTTGAAGCTGCTATTGGGTCAACGGTCGTGGCATTCCTGATTGATGATGCTGCCAGACGTGTGCTTCCACCTGACCCCTGGGAGACCTTTGGATTGGATGATTTACAGTGGACAGTGGGAGGGGATGCTTTCTATATGCAATTTTCGTGCTTGTTGCCTTAGATTCTGCTTTCCTTTGGTTGCGTTCACTTCATCTTCTAGTAAAAGTACCTTTCTCTATAAACAATGGAGTTGGGTCATTCTTTCCTGGACTTTGAAGGAAACACACCTGACAGTTCCTATATTGAGGGCCAGAAGTCAAAAGAATAGGTTCCAGGTTCCCACAAGAAAACTCAATAGGAAAACCAGCAGAAGGTCAAAAGTCATTCTTATATTCACTGATTTTTTGCCCAACTTTGGTCATCCTGTTTCTCAGTTAATATAAGAAAATATCTTTGAAATTATGACCTAATGGGGTATGGGTTGTCTAGTATCATATACATATTTACTTAGTAAAATTCCTAACTCATTTTGTCTGCCTTTTCTCCCAAATAGTTGTATTTCATATGCACTTTTAAAGCTGAGAAAAGCAATTCATTGAATTATTATTTGAATCACTTATTTATCTGGGGAGTGTGATTTAAATTAGGCCACTGCAAAATTATTTCATTTTTTATGATTAATAGTTAGAATTGTCTTATCCTCCATTAATTACTCTAATCCCATATTAAAGCTATCCATCATTTTATCTATTGTTATATGATGTGATAAAAGAAACCCATACTTTAGTTACCGTATGTTTGAAGATAGCCCTTTTATCTATCTTGAATATTCTACCATCCAAATAATTGGATGACCCCAGGTTCTAGGACAGAAAGGTAGAAAATTTCCTTCACATACTTTTGTTATAGAATAAAGTATCATCAACTGTCAAGTCCACCACATTTTTCTTTTTCCTTAATAAAAAGCTGAAATTATAGTTTTTCCCCAACTGTTTCATTCTTTTTTGGTGCCTTCTCAGCTCTGTAGGATCCTTTTTGCTTCTAGTGACCAGAAAAATACTCTAAATGATGTTATACTTTAGTTTTGTATAATACCTTGAACATTTTACCATTGCAAGAGCTAAAGGACCAAGTTAGAGGGGGATGTTTATGGTGAAAACAGTGCAGTTGCTAAGAATTGACAATAATGTGGTGACACTTAACCGTCATCATTTCTACTATTTTAGCAGCTTCATCTAATATACTTTCCTACTTTTCAATGACATGTATTCATTAATTAACATAGAATTCAGCAGGTTCCTCCACCCTCACCTTCATAGACAAATTCTGAATCAGTCTTTTCATTTCACTGTTCTAAGATCCCCTCCTGATCAATCATTACCACATCAATTATTTGTCAATATACTGTATATATATATAAATATACATTACATTAGGTAGTTGCCTTTTAAAAAAACCTGCAAGGCATACTGTTTTTATATTTTTTATGTAAAAATGCATCCCAAAGTCCATTTCTCACTGTCTCAAAATATCCTTTTAGAGCCATTCACTGTAACTTTTCATTCAACAACCTTAATTGTTTGATGCTTTTAATTATTTGGGAAATTATAAAAGGATTTTATCAAAAGCAATGGTAGAGTTCCAAATATTATACATTAACTGATTGCTCATTTAGAATTTATTAAATAACTGAACTTAAATCAGCTGTTTAACAACAACAAAACCCTACGTCCAGAATATTATTCATTATTTTTTGGAGAAGGCAAATTTATTTCTAAATTGAAGATAGAGGCAAGAGCTGTTAAGGGTTTTTTTGTTTTTGTTTTTTTGCAGGGTTCACAGGCAAGGCAAGGGCTCCATTTGTTACCTGTAAATTCAGATATTTGTCTACAGGCAATGCCCAGTCATCTTTGTTGGCTAACCCATTGCTTAAGTTCAAGACTGGTTTAAATCTCTGGACATTTTAACTGTTCAAATACTGGTAACTTCCATATATCTCACTGAATTATAAAATATTTTGTCACGTCTGTTTTACTCAACAGGAAAGAAATTAAGATGTCATCAGGAAAACTGAGCTTTGTTCCCCTTTATTTTGACTTTGTCATGTTGCTTCAGCAAAAAAAAAAAAAAAAAAGTATTTCAACCAACTCTAATAGATTCACTTGCAATATCTTGGTTTTTGAACAGTCCAATAACCTTTATGAACTTAAAGTAGCTTGGTTAAGGCAGGCGCCCCATAGAGAAAGAAGCTTCAAACCCTGGGGAGCAACAAGAGCTCTGCCAGAACAATAAAGCAAAATTTGCAAACACATTTCCATCACTCCCTTCTATAATAAACCATTCAAAGTGTAAAAAAGGAGACATGCCAATCCCAGCGTGTAACATATCATTCTAATGCAAATACAATTTAGCAAACATGGTACACCTGCCAAGTTTTGCTTTTTGAATGGTAGATTATCACCATAAAAGCTGACTTGGAGTGTCAACAAGCATATAGCAATATGTACCACAGCTATAATGTGAAGAAATAAGTGTACATCAGTAATGCAGGACCTGTCTCCACAACTCTTAGCATGGTTCTACGAGTCCCTTTTGTCCCCATCTTAAAGACTATTAAAGAGAGAAGATGATTGTTTTCAAGATCCATCTTTTATCTAAGGACTAAGTCATATTTCAAGCTGATGAATTATTTCACATTTCAGAGTTATTGTTTATATGACTGTGGTTCAGTCATATACTGCAAGTTCCACTTGAGCAGACCCAAGGAAAAGATAATCAATCTCTAGCCATGGGCAACCATGGGGATGTCAAAATCTGCAAAATAGCAGATGCAATGTTGTAACTCAGGGGTGTCAAACTGGCAACCCATGAGCCAGATGCATCACATGCAGGGCACGCCCATCCCAGCTTCGCAAATTTGCAAAATGTCATGAAACATCATGTGATGGCAATGTGATGCAGCAAGTTTGACACCCGTGTTGTAACTGAAATCCTATCCACATATAAAAAGAGAGTGGGGCATTGATAGTAACATCACCCGTATCATCTTGTAATTTTGACTCACATCCCAGAGATGCCATTGGCCCTGATCTTCTGCACCTAGGATGTTTTCAACCAAAGTAGTTTATCTTTCCTTCTGGGTAGATGGGTACCCTTCCAAGCAAAGGCAAGCAGTACCACCATCCCCATTTGTGTATGTCTGGAGAAGGCAGAAATAATGATGATTTAGACTATAGTGGTTTGCTTGGCCTTGTTGCTTCTCACTGCTGCTGCTCATTATGATGATTATAGTAATAAGATTACTAGTGCAAAAAGCCTTGTTAGTATCAAAAAGAGACGTCTATGGCACAACTATTGTCTGCAAGCAGATGTTTCTAATTAACTGAATGCAAGAAGGGTACCATACTTTGGTCACTTAATGAGAAGGAAGGACTCATTGGAGAAGAACCTAATGCTGGGAACGATTGAGGGCAAAAGAAGAAGGGGATGGCAGAGAATGAGGTGGCTGGATGGAGTGACTGAAGCAGTCAGCGTGAGCTTAAATGGTCTCTGGGGGATGGTAGAGGACAGGAAAGCCTGGAGGAAAGTTGTCCATGGGTTGCAATGGGTCAGATATGACTTCACAACTAACAACAACAAGAAGAAGAGTACCAAGAACATCTAATGGTCAGGGAGAACACCTGATTCCGACTGGAGGACTGAAGAAAGATTTTGATTCAGATCTCTACAGACCAGTTCCAGATCAATGATGCAGAAAGACATGAGGACCAGTATCCTTTATCACCAACTGCTGATAGCAGCAATAAACAACTCTAAAAAGACTTATTGTTAAAAAGCAATATATTGTAAACTAAAGTAAATTGATTTTTGCCTTATCAATTTTTCCCTTACAAATAAGTGAATAATATAAGTAAAAATATTTAGGAATCCTGCAATCTCAAAGAGAACTCAGAGTTTGAATGTAAATATTCTGGCTCCTCCTATCTTTTCATCAGCTCTGTGAGACTATACTGAGGTTGGACAATAAGCGAGTTTATTGTTTTTTTCTCTACCAGGCAAAAATATTTTTATGGTCTCAAGAATTTTAATCAATTTTAAGTGTACATGCTGCTTAGAAAATGTTAACTGCTCTTGGTTGCTATATTTATTTTATTGTTTATAATTATATTATTGCACATGGTTTTAAATAAATAGAACATAATAAAAATTGCCATACAAATTTTCATAAATCAATAGCTACTGTGATAAATACCAACTCATATCTCTATTCAAAATATGGGATACATTGTACAAAACGTGACAACCAACTTCCAACTCTAAAATATATTTTCCTTCCAATTCTAATATGATTTCTCACTTACATCAGGCCTTGTATGGTTGGCATGCTGACATTAGAGCCAATTCTGTTATACAAATTGTCTGGATGTGCCATTCAACCCTAATCAAAAATCCAGTAGACAATATCAGTCTTTTGACTCTAGAATCATACATTTTGGATGTGACTGGAAACAGCCCTACCATTCTATTATAAAATGTCTCCTTTGAATCAAGCTAATTTTAAGTGACTTCATAGTCACTAAAGAAGAAGTTTGTCACTGGCTTCTTATGAATGTCTATGCTTCCCAGTGCATCTAACATCTACCTTAATTTTAACCCTAATCCTAAACCTAACCCTGTTGATGGGCTTCCATCCAAAGCCTAACTGTGCTTAGTTTCTCAGACCAGATAAATCAGTTGATAAATCACCTGAGATGATAAAGGACCTCAAGTGGCCCAGCAAATGTATGCAATCATGATCTCCCTAGTCCACTTCTCCTCTACTCTTTAACACTTCTAATTTGTGCCATTCAGCTTTCGCAAAGCTCTTTACTACTGAAGAGATCTGGAACTCTTTACAGCGATACTGCTGAGCCTCCACAAAGGCCTTCATTACCCCTGCTATTCCATCTCTTCATGCACGCAGAATGAATCATCACATCAACTTGTATTTTATTACTGGCCTCTGGCTCCCCCAGCCTGCCCTATTGCAAGTTTCGTAAGTACTTGGCTAAACACCTTTAACTTGACCTGAAGACTGCCAGCCATTCCCACTGTAGTGATGAGCATGGCAGGAAGGAAGATTTAATAATAAATGTGGTGCTTGCAGTTTCAAAATGGGCCTCACAGTGCCATATCAGAAAACTACAGTCAGCCTGCTAGTCATAAGTTACCTTCTGGTGACTTCTTCCAAGGCATTTCTATGTGTTTGAGTTACTGGTTCAAAAAATATTTTCTGGGAAATATCTCCATTCAACCTGAGCTCTAAGTTGCAACCCATCTCGAGGAGATGAGAACCCAGTGGGAGCTGAAGGGTCAATGTAGGAGAGGACACCTAGCAATCAGGCTTCCTCAGCCGAATTCTCCTAAAAGGTGGGCAGAGCTGATAAAGGATTAGAAACACAGCTTTTATCCCAGCAGCAAAACTTCCAAAGGAGGGGAAGATATTTTACAGGATATGTCTCTCAGATTTGTTACATCCCACCTATTTTTTTGGGGGGGGAGGGAGGGATTATCTGAACTCTATTTTTTTAAAAAAAAGTTTAAATATCATAGTTTATTTATTATTATAAAAAGATAAAAAAACCCAGCAAGTTTCAAAATGAAAGGGGATGCTGCCATTTTTCATCATAAAATAAGTATTTATAAGGTTGCCAGGTCTGCTTCCAAAAAATAGTGGACAAGCGGGGGGGGGGGGTGTTAAGTAGTAAAAAAATAAAAAAAATACAATTAAATTATATATTTTCTTACAAACACACGTATTAAAATAATCACTTCAAAACTTTACTTAAAATTCAAAACATCAAATATATTATAATAATATGTAAAATATTAAATTACATTTTACTTTGCTGTCGTGTGTATTTTTTATTTGACTGCGCAGCTTTGATCAATTCTTTGTGTTCAAGGAATAATTCTTTAATTTCAGTACAACGTTGAGAAATATTAAAAAATATACAAAGTTCACTTTGAACTGATGGTACAAGCAGTCGGTTACGTTCGTCAGTCCACAAATTTCCCATGACACTGAAAATTCGTTCAACGTTTGCATTTGATACCGGAATTGATGCACAATACTGGAACAGTTTTAGTAAACTTGGAGCTGGCTCTTTCTTGAAAAAGTACGTCCACTTATCAAGGGATGAATCGCCCTGCAGATGAACATAAACTTCTTCTAAGGCCGAAATTTCATCGAAGAGAGTGTTGGGTGGAAGTTCTTCTCGTCATGGTGATAATAACCAGATGTTCGTCATTTCTTCTAAAGTTGGAGGATTATTGCGATCAATTAGATTGAAATAACTTAGCGTCTCATATACTGAATTGGAGAAATTATACCACTTTTCTAGGTACGCAATGGCTCTTGAACTTTTGCACGGCATTCTCAGGCAAATGTTTTTTACGTAAGGCAAATAAAACTTTCATTCCTAAAATCTGCTCATCGTATTTTTTTGCAAAGAATCACGCAGCTTACACATGATAATGTGAAGATCACATGCAAGAATTTTCTTGCTTTCCAGCTTCAGTAGGGTGACTTGCATTATTGACATGTAGAAGTGCGTGAAATATAAATACAATTCTGAAATTGTTGGTTCATCGTCCTTTGCAAGTTCATTTTCCTGATCCGAAATAAGGTTCCAGATAACCTTATGGCACTCATCAGATCCAAGAGAAATAAAATACGATTTTAGAGGTATCCAGTTTAAAAGAAGTCTTTCGACTGCTTTAAACAAACTTAACCAACGTGTTGGAACATGGTGCAAAACTTCATGGAATTCTGACTCGCAAAACTCAAAAAATGATTTCAACTCTTCTTGTTTCTTCGCAGAATTCGAAAATTCGGCAAAAACCTTCAGCACTACATTTTCAATATCAAAAGATAACTGCTTTAATGCATTTTTTGCCCTGTTGTGTAAAATGTGATTATTGCAATGAGCAGCTACAATATTGTCATTTTCCAGCAATAATTTTTGGTAAACAGATTTGTTCGCTCCATAATTGACCGATGCATTATCTGCTGAGTAAGCTGAAACATTATTTATTTCCAATTCGTTATCACTAAGAACGCGACACAGCTGATTTTTTATTGATGTAGAATCTTCGAAAGAATCCTCATAAAAGTCTACAATTTTCACACACAGTCCTTCTTCACAAGTAAAATATTGTGCAACAACGGGATACATTTTGCAATTTCCCTTGTTCGATGCGTCAGTGGAGAGAGAAAATGGAACTTCAGTTTTAAGATCATTGAGAACCAACTCAATAGAAAAAGGATACAAAACCTCATTGACAATAGCTGATGATTTGGTTCTTCTACAAGACATCTTTTTTACAATTTCTGAATCATCAAAAATTTGCTTCATTAACTTAATACCGCAATCTTGAGCCAGGAAAGAAATATGGTGTTTGATCCCATGGTAAGTTTCAGCCATTTCAGCTACAGTCACTTTCTCACTGAAAGAGGAGTCTTTAACAATGAAAAACTAATTGATTCGCTTGTTGCTGGAAGCTATTTTCTCCTTATCTAAATGATTTTTTGTGCTTGCATGCTGTGTGACAGCTTTTATACCATTATATTCAATTGTGAACGATTTCTGACACAATTTACAGTAGGCCGTCGTATTTGTTCTGTTGGTTTCGTTGTTGGTAATCCATGCAAAAGTAGCTTCCCAGTCTTTGGTGTATTTGCACACTCCTCTCTTTCATTTTAAAGAACGCGAAATCTCGCCACTGTCACTCTCATCACTCAACGCCATTTTAGGTCAGTCGACATAAGCTACAATACATTTAAAAAATGTGAACTGTACATAATTTTATAACATATTTTTATTTTAATCTCATTAATTTTTTCAGAGAATCGAGTTCAATGGATATTCGATCTTTGTCTCATTCTAATTTATGAAAAAAAAGACAAAACGCGATTCTCCTATCCTTATTCTCTTAGACTGTACAGCTTTAGATTACGTACCATTTCATCATAAAGCTTTTGAATATAAAAAATGTCCACTATTTTGTGAAAAAAAATAATGAACATAATGTGAAAAAGTGGACTGTCTGCTCAAATAGTGGACACCTGGGAACCCTAAGTATTTAGCAGTTATTTAAAATTACTAGACCTTAGAATTTAACCTTTCTCCTTCATTTATCCCCTATCCCACCCCCGGAAGTTTAAAATGCATCTAAATGTTTTTGGCAAAAATAAGTTAAGAAATCAAGGGAAGCTCTGAAATAAACAGCTGAAATAAATTACAGTTAAAACTATGGCAAAAATAAACCACAGCTAGGTAATATATCTTTTTTGTCAAGTTTTTTTTTATTTATATATAAGTATTTTGAATACAGTGTAATGTCCAGGTATACCATTTTACAAAAACGAAAGAGAAAAAAGAACAAAAAAGATAACACATATACTGATAACAATAATAATAATATAAAAAATAATTTCTAGTTATATTTATAATTATATTCACTTATTTTTGTTCCTATTAAATATATTAATATTGACTTACATATAATTATAAACATTCATATTTTACTTAACCCTAAAAATACTCTTTCTTCATCTAATTTCTACCTCTTATCTCTAATCATTGAGTAAATTAAAAAATCTGGTTTGTTAAAAAAAAAACCACAGCTGAAATAAACTACAGTTAAAACAATGGCAAAAATAAACCACAGCTAGGTAATATATCTCAGTAGGCAGCACAGCAAAACCACTTTAATTGCTTCACAGATGTAATTGTGCAGAGTTTGAATCTATACTAATTATTTAGTCAGAGTTAAGCTCTGATTCTGAAAAATATAGTATGCAAGGATAAAGAAATAAGGGGAAAAGTAGATTATCTGCTAATGTTTGTTGTGGTTTTTTGAGGTTAATATTGCTCCTGGGAATTATAAATATGAGCAGGGCAGCAAAAAGAAGAGATAGGCATATTTTCCATTTTCCCATGGAGACACTTGACCATTAAATACCCTTCCCAAGAGACGCTTTTCTCAAGAAAAATAACGTTATCCAAATAATATAGAAAACTAGCTGGGGAAGGATTTTAATGGGGAAAATGACTGCAGAGAAACAATCAATTTAACAGGTATTCACCCTTTTAGTCAAACTTGGAGCTTAAAAATCTTTTTTTCAGTGCCTCAAGCATCACCATGTTGTGTCACATATTACATATTTAAACTTTTTAATAATATATTCTAGGAACTATCAAGGCAGCGTATAAGAATGTATGTTCCAACATATAACCATGCTAAACCTATTAAAATTCCTATGACAGTTTAGAGTTAAAGGATTCTTGACTGTCCAAGGGGATAGTCACCTTTTCCCCTGTATCAGGAGATTTTCATCAAGAGCCGAGCTCAGTTGGGTACTGTCACCACAAAGTCAAAAGCAATGATCAACTGGTGTTGCTGAAGTTGAAAGAGCCATTGAAGCTCCTCTCCTCTCCTCAGCCTGCCATGTTTCTGCTTTCCTTGCATGTGCAAACAGGAAGCAGTTCTCACCTCCTCTGGGTTCTGGCGCATTGAGCTCCCTTGGGGATACTCAGGCAACCAACTGGAAAATGTGACAAACAGTTCAGCTATCATCTCTCCCCAAGGGCCCAGCACCATGAAGATGAGGAAAGAAAAAGGGAGAAGCTTACAAATTGTGCAGGTGTAGCAACTAAGCACGAAACTAGTCAAGTAGCCTCCAAAGCAAAATTTATACATAACCAGTAGTTTCTCCATGTTTTAATGAATGATCAAAGTTTGTTGATGTCACTACATATGCTGTATGCAACCAAATTTCATTTTAATGTATGCTTATTAGTGTATATTCAAAGTGACAATAAAGTTATTCTAAGTTTAAATCCCATCTACTGATGTTTTTTTAAAAATTAATTTATTTATTAATTATTTATTTGTCAAGAACGTATTAAGTAATAAGTATAAGCATGGATTGGATACATAAAATCGATACAAATAGAGGAAACATTAGGACAGGGATGGTAGGCATGCTGGTGCTCTTATGCGCATCCCTGACAGACCTCTTAGGAATGGGGTGAGGTCAACAGTAGATAGCCTTAGTTTAAAATTTGGGGGGTTTTGGAATGAAACCACAGAGTCAGGTAGTGCATTCCCGGCATTGACCACTCTGTTGCTGAAGTCATATTTTCTGCAATTGAGTTTGGAGTGGTTCACTTTAAGTTTGTATCTATTGTGTGCTCGTGTATTGTTGTGGTTGAAGCTGAAGTAATCATTGACAGGTAGGACATTGTAGCAGATGATTTTATGAGCTACGCTTAGGTCATATCGAAGGCAGCAAAGTTCTAAGTTTTCTAAGCCCAGAATTTCAATAATCAATGAAGTATACCGGCTCTCTCAATTATCCAACATGTATCAGCTATTTTCTCATGTTCCTTAGCCTTTTCTAAAGCCAACTTGAACATCTGGCATCTTTTTTTCCATGTAAAACATAAAGCTATAGCCGTTATGATTATGAAACTTTATATTTAAAGATTAGCAACAATTGCAAAGCATTATAGCGTTCAGATAGCAAATACGTGATAATCTCTTCATTCCTTTGATAGTAACATTCAAAAACTTAAAAGAATTGAAAAAACACCTGGAGATTATGAATTTTATGATCACTCTGAATAAAATGTATATTTCTACTTTGAGAACGAGGACAGACGTGCCAAATTAGGCAAAAATATTCATATAGGGACTACTGAGATGTTGGACAAAAAAGCATTTTATACATGCCTGGAGGCCTTCTTGAGAACATGGCCACCCTTGAAGACCACTTAGAAACTTCATCTGGTCCAGAATGAAGCAGGGTGAAGAGTGGTGGGTTTGTCTTGGCATGCTCCTGAGACACCTCTGCTTTGTGAGCTGCACTGTTTCTGGTGGGCTTTCAGATGAGATTCAAGATGATGATTATCATCTAGAAAGCCTTACATGGCATCAGGAACAGTTATTTGAGGGGTCATTTATCTCTTGTGGTTTCTACTCAGTCATTAAGAGCCAAATGACCCTGGTGTGTTCCAGGTCCATTTGATTAAACAATGTCATCTTTCAAGACCCAGGAGGCTCTCTGCTGTAGCACCTACCTTCTGAAATGAGACCCCTCTGAGATCCAGATACCTCCCACCCCAATGGCATTCCAGAAGGCCTTAAAGACTTGGTTATCCTCCCAGAGTAGGGTGGGTTTTACCCCTTGTTAGAAGTCTTTCATATTGAGTAATTGAATGACTGAATAGATTTATGTCAAATGACTCTGGATAGAGAACAGGGTTTTAAAAAAAGAGATATAAAAATTAAAATAAACAGCATTTGAGTAAACCAGAACAATCAGTACCATAGCCAGGAGATGTATCCCTCCACACACCTGCTGGGACCCCAGTCAGAGCACAGAACAAGACTTGCTAGTGCCTTATGAAAGATGAAGAGTGTTGAAGCTAACTTGCTTTCTAGAGAATGTTCCTCAGGGAGGAGATGAAGATACTATCGAAGATTCATCCTTTAAATTTGAAGGTGATGATAAGTCTGAATATTTTGGCTAGGAAATTCTTAAATATGAAACTGGATGTCCTTCCATTGGGGCTTTTCAACAAATTGTTCTGCTGCACATTGAAAAGTTCAGAAGAGCAATAATCTACAATAAATTCTATTTAGAAACTCCTTTCTTCTGATCCCTGAATCATTAATTTTCTTGATCAGATGAAACGTTTCAATGTAAAAATACCACATTGGCTAGGGCTCAGATTTTGAAGCAAGGTGGGTACCTGGAGTTAAGGGATGATGCCTACTGAGGTGTTTCTTACTTGTGATATGTCTACTGTTGATGAGATATTGAAGCTAGCTTGAGGGCATATAGGATTTTCATATCAATTACCATAGAGGCAAGATTATGCAGCACATACAGTTTAAGTACTATCTACTTGTTCAGGCTCTGAAGTAGATTTACAACTATTGTGGCTTAAAAGGCCACAAATACTTTTGCTTTTGCTTTTTTCTTTTTTTTCTCTCTCTTTTGTGGTACATGTTACCTAGTGAAACTTTGGCTGATCTCAAAAAAGCTAATCAGGTTATAAAGGTAATAAGAGGATCTTTAGGAGAAAAGATTACAAGGTCAATAGTCTTTAGCAGTAATTCCAAAATGACCCTGGAAGACAATAAAAAATTACTTTCTTACTGTTGCCAAGAAAACTATATGGACCATAATTCCCAGGAATAAAGTTTTATTTAAGGAGAATTTGCCTTACCTTTTTTCTTCAATACCATTTACTTTAATTTTTGTTTTTCTTGCTTGCAGTTACTAAGCTCCCAATATGCTTTTTATTACTCTGCTATTTTGCAAACAGCAAAAGACATGGCAAAACATTTCCCCTTATAATTTCTTCTATTGATTCCTTTGAATATCAACTGGTGCCAATTTTTTGAGATCTATAACAATACATTTACCCACATACTTACATGCATGTAAATTAGGTTTGAGATCATGTATTTTTATAACAGAGATGTTATTCATGATTAATGTCAGAATTAATTTTAATTTATTATATGTCTATTGCTGGTCGATGACCATAATAAAGTTTTATTCTATTCTATTCTTCTATTGATTTCTTTGATTATTTCGCAAAGCAGCAGAGGTCTCATAGATTTCAAAGAAGTGGCTATGAGTAACCTTAGCAACCTCATCTTTTTTTCCTCCACATTGCTGGCCCCTTGATATATTTCTTTTAATCCATGTCTTTTTTCCATGAATTCCTAACCTCTGCTGTTCCTTGACATCATGTCCCATGCTTATATATATAGTTATGTCAAGCCTATCAAAGAGAAGGATGAGAGGGACATGACAACCGTCTTCCAGTGCTTGAAGTGCTGTCCCAAATTATTCTCCAAAGCACCAGAGGGCAGGACAAGAAGTAACAGATGGAAGCTTACCAAAGAGGTATCCAATCTAGAATTTAGGAGAAATTTCCTGACAGTGAGAACAATCAGTTAGTGGAATGGCTGGTGGAATGGCTAGCCTTCAAAAGTTGTGGTGCTCTATCAATGGAGGTTTTTAAGAACAGACTGAATGGTCATTTCTCTAAAATGATATGGGGTCTCCTGCTTGAGTAGGGTTTTGGACTAGAACCGTGATGGCGAACCTATGGCACGCGTGCCACAGGTGGCATGAGGAGCCATATTGGTGGGCACGCGAGTGTTGCCCTAGCTCAGCTCCAGCATGCATGTGCATGCTGGCCAGCTGATTTTTG
Source organism: Arizona elegans (assembly GCA_022577455.1). NCBI lineage: Eukaryota > Metazoa > Chordata > Lepidosauria > Squamata > Colubridae > Arizona > Arizona elegans. Next base: position 100,724,072 of record JAKOOJ010000002.1, on the reverse strand, counting down.
GGCCTTCTGGGCCTACCGTAAGTCAGCAAATGGACTGTTTCCAGCCTCTGGAGGGCCTCGGGGGGGAGGCTGTTTTCGCCCTCCCCAGGCTCCTAGAAAGCCTCTGGAGCCTGGGGAGGGCAAAAAATGGTCCTACTGGGCCCACCATGCCATCACATGCCAAAAGCGGGGGGACCATGGGGGGTTCCCATGGGGGGTGCTTGTGGGGGGGGCAGGGTGCATAGAATTATGGGTGTGGGCACGCACATGCACGACCACCCCGCACTCCCCCCACTTTTGGCACGTCATGGCAAAAAGGTTAGCCATCACTGGACTAGAAGATCTCTGCGATTCCTTTCAGCTTTATGATTCCATGTTCTGTGAGATGGTTTTAGTTACTAGTCAAATGGAGAGAGGGATCCTCATAGAGCTGTCATTGAACTCTACATTGTACTATGGACACAGCTGGGTTGCTGAAGAAATAATAAGATTGAATTATATTCACACAATGCTTAACAAGGAAATAACTATTTTTGAGGGCTGAAGTTGATGGGGTTAGAAATAGCTTTTCAGGCCCTTCTGAAAACACTGAGCAAATGGCTCTCAGTTTTAAGTTAAGGCAGTGAATGGATTTAAACCCTGGAGCAGACCTATATAATTTCCATGTTCTGTAGGAGATGGATCTTCTGCAAATGTATGAGTCTGCAATAATGTAGCTTATCTAGTCCTTTGTCTCTGAGCTTAAACTGTAAACAAGTCCCTGAGTGTGGGATTAAGTGTTTGGTTATTACCAAGCCTGGGATGAAGTACGACAATTTTGTTTCCTTGTATTTTAGTCATAACGATAACATGTTTGCTATTATGCTACCATAATATAAATTGCTTATCTTTGTGCTTTACAGTTCCCGTACAGGTAGTCTTCATTTAATAACCATTCCTTAAGTGACCATTGGGATGGTGCTGAATAAATGTATTTATGATGGGATTCAAAATTACAGCCACTGCAGCACCCGCATGGTTATGTGTTCAAAATTCAGGGATTTGTCAGGCCATTCACATAGCACAGCATGCATTTCAACCCCCCGTATTCCATCCTCCTATCTCACCCACCTTTCTGCCCTGTTGGCCGCCCTGCACTACATGCATCCCATGTAGCTTCCCCCAAATGTCCTTCTTTCTCCTGCTACTGACAAGGCAGATCCAGCTGAGGCAGTTACTGGGCCTTCACAAGACCAGGCATCCCTTGTCAGCAGCAGGAGGAAGAAGATGGTAAAGAGCAGGTGGGGCAGCAGGGAGAGGCAGGGAAAGATGGAGTGCAGGGTAGCCAAAAGGGCAGCTTTGAGGGCGATATAGGAGGATAGAGGGAGTTGAAACAGAGGTGAGTCCAGCAGGGCAAAAGAATTGTGAGATCCTTGCCTAATGACAGTGCAGTCCTTGTCTTAGAGCCATAACCATAATTGCTGAAGCTAAGCAATATAGTCATATGACAGTATGATTAATAACTGCTTTGCTTAGCAATATAAATTCCAGTCCCAATTAGGATCATTAAGTAAGGACTACCAGTAATAGAAAAATATACACCAAATGGTATTCAAATTTTCAACTACAAATGAAATTGATTTCTGTTTGTGCTTTAAACCCACTGGAATAAAATTTATCCCCCAATGTTGCTTGGATGCCAGTTGGAGTGGTGTTTGGGAGACATACATCTCTCTCAGCCATCTGGATATGGACTGTCATTAATGGGACCACAATCCTGCTAGCATAAGACACAGAATAGCTTCAATTATCTGCTTTTGCTCCTTGTTCAACTGGCAGTTTTAAAGGACAATGTCATGAAACTATTCCCAATCAGAAGCCGTTCAGATTTCTTGGGACTACAGCTCCTAGGAATTCCAAACACTGTGACTAACAACCATGCTGACTTCTAGTTACACCATATCTGGAGATCACCTGTTTGTAGATGGATGACACAGGCTGATTGACATCTTCTACCAGCTTGCAAAAAAGAAGTATTTGCAATTAAACTACAGGATTAATGTGTTTTTTTTATTATTTCATATCATTTTACCTTACAAACAATTTATCAACCTCTTATACTTCAGCCTTGTTATTTTTTGCATCATTAACATTTATTATTTTAATTTTATCCCATTTGTCTCCATTGTACATTCTATACTGGCAGCAGCTTCTATTTATGAACATTCTCACCATAGCGCTACAGTCTTTCCACTTTTCTTACACAGTAACCATTTTTCTTACCTGCCCCTTTTATTCTAATATATATCCACTGTCATATTAATTGTAATCAAGACTCAAGATCAGGAAGTTGGGCCTCCAGTCTATTCCATTTATACAGATGATTTACAACCCAGTGAGCAATTTGATAATCTGGTCATTGATTTTGGAAGTTAATAGGAAGCTGAAAACCTGGCTGTAAGGAAGAAAAATTGGGCTTCTGTTCAATAGACTGCTGGTGATCGCTATTTATAACTTGCTAAATGATTTGCTTAGACACAGAAGCCCAGTAATATATACTTTAGGATATTTTTATGATTTTAACATTTACACATTGCCAAGATCCCAGAAGGAGCCTAAGACTAGCAAAGGTTTCCACTGTCCACTCTGCAGAATTATCATTTCCTTCCCTTGGGGAAGGACACTCAAAGCAATGCACACAGGAAATCACAGTTTCCAAAGAACTGTGACAAACAGCCAGAAAAATTATAGCTGTTCCCTTTTAAAACCACAACAGAAATGGGCAACTAAAATCATTAGGGAAAAGGTGATCTCTCTAGTTAGGGAATGTAATGATGTTTGATGCTTCCTTAGATTTGGGAGGAAAGTAAGAACATAATAAAAAATTATTTTATTTATTTATTTATTATTAAATTTACATTGCCACCTATTCACCCATGGTGACTCAAGGCAGCTTACAGAATATAAAAATCACATTTAAAAACAATAAAACTAATTAAAAATCAAATAAATTAATATAGTAATAAAATCATAATAAAATCACTCCCCATCCCTCACCTCCCCCATCCCACCCATCCCAATGACAGCAGATCACAGGAGCCATTTAATGGTCTCCATCCCACTCTGGGTTCTCCAGGCCCACTGGCAGAACCAGGTCTTCAGTACCTTCCAGAAGAGTATTAGAGTCTGTTCTCTGGAGAAATGATGTTCCAGAGAGAGGGAGCTACCACGGAGAAGGCCCTTCTTCTGGGTCCCACCAGGTGTATCTCCCTTGGGGATGGGACCCAGAGTATTCCCTGCCTCCCCGCTCTGATGGGTCCGGTGTCAGGGTTCTGACGGATGCCCTAATTAAATCATGAGCCTCAAGCTGACATCGGGTAGATGTGACCGGCAAGAGAATGTCCCTCAGATAACCTGGTCCCAAGCCATGAAGGACTTTGAACCAGCACTTTGAATTGCACCTGCAAGCAAATCAGCAGCCAATGCAGCTTCTGCAGGAGAGGTGATACATGTGTACGCTAGGGTCTGCACAAAACCATGTGGGCTGCTGCATTTTGCACCAACAGGAGCTTCCGGATGCTCTTCAAGGGCAGCCCCATATAGAGCACGTTGCAATAGTCAAGATGGGAAGTGACTAGGGCATGAGTGACTGTCAGTAGGGATTGTTGGTCCAGGAAAGGGTATAACTGGCACACAACCCACAGAGTTACACAAAGGCCCTCCTGGCCACAACCACCATCTGCTCTTTGAGCAAGAGTCAGGAGTCCAGGAGAACCCCTAGATTACATACAGGGTCTGTTTGGGGTAATGCCACCCCATCCAAGACCAAAGGTGGCAATTCTCCCTGAGCCAATGAACCCCAAACCCAGAGCCACTCGGTCTTGCCAGGGTTTAGTTTCAACCCGTTGCTCCCCATCCAGCCCCTAAGAGCCTCCAGGCACTGTGAGAGGGAGGACTTAACTCACCACAGGCCAAGACAAAATTGATGATATTCATGCTTGGAATGGAGGAAAGAAATGGACAGGATAAGGTTAATCTTTCTGTCTTGCTCCAACTACTAGACATCCTCCAGCAAGGCTGAATAACGGATATTCAGGACAGATAACAGGGCAATCTGAGTGACTTCAAAAGGGAGTGATACAATTGCATTGAAGATCAGGATTCTATGATGGGTACTAGTTATAGCATGTGTATGGAACATAGAAGGTGCCATTCTGACCACCGCCTTCTGGGGCTTTTCTATTCACATCTATAGGCACTGAATGCAAGGAAGTGCTAGTCTAATCCAATTTCTTGTTGTCGTGCTTAGTTTAGTTTCAATTGAATGATACCTTCCCATGGCCTTGCTTTCAAAGCTTAGACAGTTTTCAAAGGAATCTTGAAGGTTGCATTCAAACCTAATTTTTAAGCAAGTGGAACTAATTTACATTAATTAACACAGTAATACACAAATTGGAATGAATTAACCCTTTGCAATAACCATGCAGCCCTCAAAAATGCATAAATGCATAGTCTAGAAAAATTGCATACAAATTTTGAAGCAAAGTACAATTTTAATATAAAATTGTATGTGCCTTTTTAAAAAATGACATTTATGCGGTGGTTTGTATGGTTTTTTTTTTCTTTTAATCATTCAGGTGGAAATAAAATAAAAAGTGAAGGAGAAAAAATGGGCATTTCTGATGACCAAAACTCTTAATTCTACTGTTCTACAATAGTGGCAGTTCAGCTTAAGGCATAAGCTTCTGTGCTTTACGCAAAGGAAAAAATAATGCACATAGAGGGGGAATGCTTGATATTTATTATGTAGCACTGGCATTATAGAAACCATATTTTCCAAGCTGAAAAGTATTTTGCAACAGACCCTAAATATAAGGAAATAAATTATCATTGATGGATGCAAGGAAGGAAGTTGTTCTGGGAAATAACATCAGTCAAGGGGAAATTATGGCAGGAGCAATTTTGAGATCAGATGTAATGTTGCATGTGTAAAAAAAAAAAAACCCAAACAAACAATTTTTTCCTCACTTCAGGTTCTTCTAGCTACCATTGTTTACTGTCTGCAGATGGAAATGCTATAAATGCTATCTATATAGGCCATCCCTGTCACAGGTGATTAGGTTTCATAATAAGAGCTGATGGGTGCTATATCTCAGAGGGATTGTCACAAATGTGAAGTTAATAATTTCAGCATGGTAGAATCATTACAGCCCAAACTGGGCCAGATCCATAGCATCCCAATCATTATTACTTTTAAAAAGCAAATATTGTGGCACACTGAACAGTTGAATTCGATGTAGAATTTAGTGACTGTAGTGGAATTGTTTTATTTATATAGCAATTAGACATGGCATTCACTTGGGTTTTTTTCTCATACATGCACCCTTTCAGTCAAAAAATCCCATTTCATGGCAAACTCTGTGCTTTCTTCTATTTTCTCTAACCTTATGTAGTTTAGGACTGAGGCAAAATGCATAATGGTCACTAGCACCCATTGCCCTGGATCACATCTGAGTACATTCTTCCTAGAAGCATCTTGTATGTTCAGATAGACTTGTTTATGCTGTAAAAGAACATGAAACAAGTCATTGTTTTTAACTCATTCTTTACAAAAGTAGCATGAGGAAGGAGGTTGTTGCTTTGTGCATGTGATTTTATTTCTTTACAAATTTAACTGAATTATGTTTTTTTTAAATATTGAGCTTAATTTGTAAAGAATTGAAACATCTTTAAAAAAACACCTCTGTATTTGAACTTCTTTCTGCTGCTCTCTCCTATCAATTTTCCCTGAGATTGAAATCTAAGATATTATGACTATTGAGGAGTGTATCATGATCCAATTTACCATCAGTTTCACCAGCCATGCTCTTCCTCCTCCTCCCCCATATGCTACATATGTAGACTCTTTGAGAACAGCCAGCTAGCACCTCACAGGTGCAATGATACTCTCAGAACTGCATGGCTGGTGCTAACATTCATTTGGCAGCTCATGCACTTCAGCATTTTAGAGTGCTGAATGCAATTCTATGGCTGAGTGTTCTGGAGCTCTATCCCATCTGGGGATAAAGGAAGATGGTTAACCCTTTGTTCATCAGCGCTGAAGGCTTCCAATTTACACAGTGAAGTAATTCCTTCCAAAATCCAAATGTGAAAGCGGTACAGGTGGTCCTCAACCTACGACCACAACTGAACCAAAATTTCTGTGGGTAAGTGAGACATTTGTTAAGTGAGTTTTGACCCATTTTATGACCTTTCTTGCCAAAGTTGTTAAGTAAATCGCTGCAGTTGTTAAATTAATAATACGGTTGTTAAGTGAATCTGGCTTCCTCATTGGCTTTGCTTGTCAGAAGGTGGCAAAAGGTGATCACATGACCCTGGGACACTGCAACCGTTATAAATATGAACCAATTGCCAAGTGTTTGAATTCTGATCATGTGACCATGTCACAATCATTGTAAGTATGAAAAACGGTCATAACTCAGTTTTTCAATGCCATTATAACTTTGAATGGTCACTAAATGAACTGTCGTAAGTCAAGGATTACCTGTAACATGTATATTTCATAAAATACTGTTATTAGATTATTTGGAGGAGTGCAGAAACTATAGCAGACAGAAAAGATGGGATTAATCCTTTTTCCCTATGATAGTCTTGAATACTGTCTCCAACTCCCAAATGTTGCTATTAGTCCCAGAGCTCTATGGGGTGCTGTTATTAAAAAACAAAAAGGTAGAATTCACTTCAGTCTAGTTGATAGGTTCTCACAAATTCCTAAAGAAAACACAAATGACAATCTTCCTGAACATCAATAAATCAGTCATAAAATTATGGAGTGGGCTTATATAAATTTGCTTTTGATTCAAGGTTATTTCGCAAATGTCTAGGAACACTTGGATGTTTTCTGTTTCTGAATATCAATCTTGCAATTTCAGGATGATCACTTACACACATACACAATGTAACCAGTATGACAGGCCATGGCACTAGGATGATTATACTTTGAACACTGCTCCTTGTCTTGCTGTTGTGAACTGAAGCAAACCTAGAATGCTTCTTAAATCACACCATATGTTGTTATTAGAGAGAGAAATCCAACAGGTGACCTCCCAGATCACAAAAATGGTGGATGAAGATTTTGAAATTGCTTAGAAACATTAGCATACCATAAAATGATATAAAATAATTCCAAGTAGTAGGGGAGATCTACTACTTATACAGATAAGAGAATGAAAATAGTAAAATAATGATACAGTACTTGACACTTAATCCTTATACAATGCTTGAAAGCATTAATTATGTTATCATTCCACACAACCACCCTGCAATGTAGGTTAATATTATGTTCATTTTGCAGGTAATATTTGAACTGGGGAAAATCCTTTTTTTATTAGGCACAGCTACCTAGTAACCGGCTACCTAGTAACCGGCTTTGATTTATATTTCCACTTTTCAGCCATCAGAATATATCAGCTCAGGAACAAATGATTTATGCAGTCCACTTCAGATTATAGACTAGGCCTCTTGAAATTATTTCTGTTCTCAGAATTCCCTGAATATTTGGCTCAATAAGAAACCACCTATTAAGCTCTGAAATGTTTGCTTTCAGAAAAACTGAATGGTAAGTCTGATGCTTTTAGATCTTTTCTTCTTTGCAAACTGAATTATATCCCTGAGGTACCCTACTACATTTGATATCCTGATGAAAAAGGCAGAGCAGGTTGTAGAAATAAAAAGATACAGTTTCACCTATTCCAATCATTATCATTCTGTTATTCCTACTAGCTGTGTTCTTCTAGCTCAAAGAACTGCAAACATGGCTGCCCACTCTCAGTGCTATGCATAATATTAGAACTTCCAAGTTTGCATAAAGGCTGCCCTGAATCAAGCTTGAGTTTTGATGACTACATGGATGTGTATTTATTTATTTATTTAGCGTGTGGCAATGGATGTGTAGTTTTCTTGGCAACAACAAAGAGGGCTTGCCACTGCCTTCTTCCAGAAGGATTTTTCAGTCCAAGAATCCACTTGAGGCTTCCCATTAATTATCTACCACATCCATTTTTTACTGTTATTATGGCTGATCTCAGAATCAACCAGATGTTTAGACTGGATTTGGCATTTTTATCCACCATTTGAATCCTTCCCAAGGACTTTGGATAGGCAGATGTTCCTTTTTGATGGTGTTACATCACAGGATGTAAGCTGCCTTTTGCAATTGACTGATGGTAAATTTATCAATGTTGATGGTATTCATCATCATCATCATCATTGATATTATTAATATTATTATTATTCCTTTATTGGCCACCCAACTCTGACCAACTAGAAATAATTAAGCAATTTTGCTTAGCTTGTTGAGATCAGCTGAGGTAGATTTTATATATATTAGATTATTTTTACATCTAAGCATAACATTCTCAGAGAGATACTTAGTCAATAATGAAATTCTATTTTAAAAAATGTGTAGAGAGACAAGAAGGTTCAGTGTTCTGTCTCTCTGTGTAGAAATTTGAGACTCTGGTTAAAAGCAGTGACCAGGTTTGAGGGTATTTTACCCACCTCTCCTCCCTATAAACCACTGGCCCCTATAAACACCTGAGTATCTGTTTAGCTCTGAAAGGATATTACAAAGGTTCTGCTTACTTAATGGAGATCTGGAGTAAATTGCACTAGCTCTCTATTTCTGAGAAATCCTGTACATTGATATCGGTATTCTCTCAATACTCCAGAGACCAAACAAGACCAACACCTTTGGTACATAATTTGTTTGCTGCAGATATTGATGCTGGCAAGAAAGCAGCTATACTACTGGCCTCATTTTTTTCAGGATCCCTCATTGTGTGCAGCTTTGCTAGGCTATCTATTTATTTATTTGTCAACCAATTTTATATAGCCACTCATCTCATGAAAGTGACTCTGGGCAGTATACAGTATTCAATAAAATCAATACATATTCAAAAACAAGCATTTTAAAATATAAAAATCAACATTATATATATACCTTTAGGGACTTGCGAATGGGATGGAGCTGATCTAATGTTGGAAGGGAGAATGTGCCATAAAGCAAGCACCATGGCAAAGAAAACCCACTGCTTTGGATTGCCAAATGTAGGTTCTTGGCAGATGATATCCCCAGCATGTGCCTTCTGCCAGATCAAATGGGCTAGGCTGATATAATCAGGAACTGGGCATGGCTAGAGAAGGACCAGGGAAACACCATGATAGCAGTGTTCCAATATTTGAGGGGCTGTCACAGAGCGAGCGGGTCAACCTATTTTCCAAAGCACTTGAAGGCCAGACAAGGAATAATGGATGGAAGCTGATCAAGGAAAGATTCAACCTAGAAATAAGGAGAAATTTTCTGATAGTGAGAGCAATCAACCAATGGGACAGCTTGCCTTCAGAAGTTGTGGGAGCTTCATCACTGGAAGCTTTCAAGAAGAAATTGGATTGCCATCTGTCAGAAATGGTGCAGGATCTCCTGCTTGGGCAGGGGGTTGGACTAGATGACCTACAAGGTCCCTTCCAACTGTGTTCTGTTATTATTCTGTTATAATCAGGAAAAGGTGGTCCCTCAAATAACTCTTTTTTGCATAGCTCAACTCTGATGTACCAGCAACATATCTTGCCATCCTTCTGTTCTCTGCTTAAATTTGCCTGTGAGGAAATGAGAAGAAATGTCCAAGAATAAAGAGGTTATTTATATTTAAGTACGCAACCTTATGAAAAGAAGAGTGCAGTCCAACAAGCTGTTTTGCTGCCATCCCCTCTTCTTTATGTCTCTCAAGATTACGAGAGCCTCTCTGTCTTTTCTTGGTGTATTCTAACAGAAGAACTGCTGATCTCTGTCTGCAGTCCCACATCTCCTGCTTTTAAGAAAATAATTCTTGGCATTCATACAGGGCTTTAACCTGTTCAAAGCTCTCTGTGTCCACAATCATATTCTAATTCTTTTGGAAACTTCATGTTGTAGACAGTATTATTACCCTCTCATTACAGATAAGAAACCAAGATTGAGGGAAGAGTAGCTGGGCTAAGGCCATCCAATATATCCACGGAGATTTGAATCAGACATTTCCTGATTCATAACAAAGACCTGTAAATATACCACTGACTGCACCAGCTCTCATACAGCTGCGAGTTGTTTTCAGACACTGCTAGTTCCAATCCCTTTGTCTGTTGATATATTATTTCTCTCATTTTGGGCTAATAGGAGGCAGCAGGGGTGGAGCAGCGGATATTAGAGGGCAGAAAAACTATTTGTTCTTTTTAATCCTGGTGTTTAATACAGGATTGGTCCCTGTGGATTGTGTCTCCATGCTTTGTCTTCTCCAGATCTAAAGATTTAAGCCACAGACCTCTATTCTATGCTCTAGTGATTTGGACTGCTAAAAATTATTCCTGATAGCCATTTTATGCATTTTCTTTCCTTAACTTTAGCCTATTAGGGCTGAAGTTTTTTTCAGTGTTCTGTTTTCCACCCTCCAGCTTAGCTTCTTGGTACTGTAATTTAGTTTTCTTCTATTGAAATCAAAGAACATAATGGCAGTGTTTAGATTTGGGGCCCCTGCTCTCTCTTTATCTATGTTAAATCTCCCTGGGGTTTTGCTCTTTATAAATCTTATATTTCATGTGTGCCTAGGTACACTGCCTGACTTGCCATAGCAAGAAGCCCATCTGTTTTTCTAAATATAGATTTCAAATATTTCTGACATCCCATTCAATGCTGCCTAGTCACTTGAGAATACAGTGGAGAAAATAAGGGTAACAAACACTGGCCCTTTTCCCTCCGGGATATGTCCATCTCTGGCACAGGAGGCTTGCAGAGCTAAACAGAATAAAAAAAGCTATGTGAAATTAAGCAGATGGGTAGTAAACTGCCAGATAATTCCCCAATAGCTAGAAGAGGATCTGTCAGGAGAAAGGAGAGGATTCAGGTGGGGTATGCTTCTGAGATAAGCACACAGAAGCGATAGAAGGAGGGCACAGAATTCAACTCTGCTTCCATTATTTTTAATACTCCGTATCTCTGATGAAAAGAAACTCAAGGAGTTTTTGATTAGAAACTCCGGGTTGGGGTCTTCAAGGAAGATTTCTCTTGCACCAGCAAGGAACTATTTTCCTGTAATTAACTGAAAACAAGGCTCAGCTTGCACTACTGCTTCCTATTGATTCTAATTGGCAAATTAGCAATGATGAGACTCTGATCTGTACTCTCAACAGCCTTTCTAAATCACTTCCCACCAATAGATGTTTCAGACCAGCTTTTTGAGTGATTCCATGCATACCAAGGACTTATTTCTTTCCTCTTATACAACTTGTGCTTATTTCCATAAGGGCTGCCTGTTGTTCAGCCAATATTCAAGGTACTTATCAAAGCCAAGCAAATAATATTTTATAGGTAAATTTGCTTTGAAGCTGATATGGAAGTTGCCATTAGAATTCGGCTTTGAAAATTCTACTGATTAAGCAAGATATAACTACATTATATCTAGCTTAACTACACTGGTCAGCATATTCACTTCAAAAACTTAGATGCTCTAAGAAGAAGAGGGCAGGGCATGAGTTGAATTAATTAGAGATGAAGAGGTTAAAACATTCTGTGACCACATGTCAAACTGACCTGAGCAGAGATTGGCAAAGCAGGTTATACAGGTAGTCCTCAACTCACAACCATTTATTTAGTGACCATTCAAAGTTACAACAGCACTGGAAAAAAATGAGTTCTGACTGTTGTTCAAACTTTACAACCATTGCAGCATCTCCATAGTCAAACTTCCATCTCCACAACATTGCCCCCAAAAGGGATGCATGCAAATTGTCCAGCCCTATTGGGCCCAGCAATAGCCTATTTGGGGGGGTGGGCAGTTCACTCTCCTTAAAAGATGGTGGGATCACTCCCTCTTTCAAAGAAGAAGAATTCATGTATACCAAGACCCAACCATTTTAGGAGATTGTAGCCAATAAGGGCATGGATTTAAAACAGAGGTAGCTGAACTAATAGCCACAAGAACACTATCCACTTCATCAAGTCCAACAGGCCTCAAACTCCTTCCAGATAACTAAGTCAGATCTTGCACCACAGGACCTCCTATAAATCTAGAGCCCAATTAACTTTATTAATCAGATGCCCTGCAGGTTTCTCAGGGTGACCTTGCAGGTAAGCCAGGAGAGCTCAAGTCACCTGAAACAAAGTCACCAGTCAACTATCCCCAGAGGAAACTTGGGTGCAGAAATACTGGCATTCTGCTGTCTTTACCACAACATAGGCCCTTATAGTTTAGTCAGATTCATACTTTGGCATTCTTCAAAAGTGCTTTTCATCCACTTCACCCGCCCATCTCCTTCCACTCTTCTATGAGCCAAGGGAAGTTCTGGGATCCTCAGGTGAGTAAAAGCCACTTGGGTATGATCTGATCCAGAACACCCAGGACCCTTTCATTCCAGGTCACCACTGGGGCCAATCAAATTGAACTGCAGACCTCGGGTCATGTTTTACTGGGATGATGCTGCATGTGTTATGAGGATTTGCTCACATACTCCAAAATAGCTTGCCTTTGAATCTGAAGCACTGCTAGTTCTAATATCCATCTATCTTAAAATATCAGAAAGCTATGCTGGCAGGAAATGTGCTGCTCCTATTCCTGATCTCAATTCTGCCTGTATTTTTTCAGTTTAGAATAACCATCAAATATTGCTTCAATTCTGCTTTTATATGCATGGATATGGTTGATTCCTTCGGCTTTGCTGCCCCAATCTTCAACCCGTAGGGAAAACATCTGCCAATCATAGCAACATTTACTTCTCATATTGTGGTATATGGGCAGGTGTGTGTAGCAGGGAATCATTTGTACACACCTAGAGTAGTGTTGTTGAAAGTTTAAGTCTAAAGATGGGACTCAGGTGAGACCAATGGTCTCTGCCATCCTAGCAGATCTGACAGGGAGAGTGAGCTCCAGATCCTCCTTTTTAAACAATTATCATCTTGTGAGACAAGGAGCAATGCTTTTTTTGTCACAACACCTGCTCTATGGAACACTCACATACACACTTGAGAGCCTGTTTTTTCCCCACAAGGCTTGGGTTGAGATAATAGATGAGACCAATATAGCTGTGGCTTTGTGTAAATGAGTTTTATGGTTCCTTGGTTATTGTACTATGATTCATTTTAATTTTGTTTTTATTTGGTTTATAAAGATTTCATTATATTGCTCATGTTGACTGTTATTAGCCATCCAAAGTTTGTATATTAGATAGCTGGCCATATAAATTTTCTAAATAAATAAATGCAAAGGAAGTCTCTATAGTAAAAAAAACAAAAACAGAATACAGGCATGTTGTTATTAGGCTTATCTGAAGGATGACCAGAACAACGCTGTTGTCCCTAAGGCTTTAAGAGGACACCAGAATGGCAGCAGGTGAGTTTATGTAGTGTGAGATATAAATATGTAAACATAATCAGTGTTCTTAGCAGATTGGGCTTTCACCTTTTCCAAGGAGGCATTTATTATCCCCTGGAACCAGACAGTCAGTTTCTTTCCCCTTAATAATAAATCAAGAGGAGAAAGAATTGAACGGTACATATGAAGTAGGTTTACTTTGTCTACATCATTAGAGCTCAACAAATGAAATGGCCAATTGGTCCAAATTATATAATATCCTGAACTGCCCAGAAAAGTCCCTTGGATGGCAAAATGATACAATGGTGATTAAAAGTAACTGCTTTTTGCCTACACCAGCAGCACAAAGTAGACTTGATAATGAGTTTTAAATAGAGTTTAATCATATTTAATGCAAGTATCTAGCCACTGCCCAATTTATTTCCCTTGACTCGCTCTATAGAATACCAAACAGATAAGACTCTGCTAAGCAGAAGCAATTTTGCAGTGATTTCTGAATGACCAAAGCAGCAGTTGGATTGCCAGTCATGCTAACAGACCTATACAATCCTGTCCTACTTCCCAGTTTAAATCAAAGAGAAGTTGGGACAATGCTAGGGATAAAGTTACAAAATCCTGATGATCCCTGGCTGTATCTAAACAGTCTGGGATTCTCATTACTGTTTCTGAGATTACCAGTGTGAGTTCCTGCAGAATTACCGCTGGGGCTTTAGGATGAGCAGAACAGCAGAACTGCTGTTGAACTGGTATATGACTTCTCTGTCTGTGGGAATCTTCTCAGCAAAGACCTGATTTAACCTGGCTGTAGATGTCCTTCTGGATTGTTTCTTAACCCTACTTTCTAGCTTTCTCTTAAATCCTGATTCTGAGCTTAGTTGCCATAGCTTCTGGTTCCTGGTTCACTTGAAACCACCACCCAACATCTAAGAGGAGAACTTTCAGTCCTGTAAACATGATCCAATTTATATCTAGGGAAGCATGAACATGGAAGTCTTCAGAAGCAGCTGAACAATAAACAAACTGGGTTGTTGGCTTATTTATGGCTAAGATGAGTCCTTCCTAAATTTCTTCCTCTGACCTTAAGCCACTGTGTCTGCTTCTTCTCTTGTCTGATTGTTTCCTAGAGAATACCTCTTCCTCTCTTCATTTCTATATGCTGTTGAATTCTGTGGATCTAAATCATCAAGTCTGTTGAATCTGTGTACTTTTCTTCTTACCAGGCAAATGCTGATCAAATCCTAGCTATAGATGGCTATTGCTCAACATAAAACTGTGTACTGTCAGCCAAATAAATGAGATGAAGACTGTCTACTGCATGGAATGATAAAGAGGAAAAAACAAAACAAAATTAGAGGCTGATGATTGGCAATCAGACTTGAGAAGTGGGTCTCACAGATATAATGGTATATGGGAGTGATCCTGGGAAACCAGGGGAAGAGAGGATATGGTTAGATAACCAACAACATAGCCATAACTGCACAGTGGGCAAGAGGCTCAGGTGGGACCCTCTCTAAGTTATCAGCCCGAAAAGATGAGGTTAGGAGAATTGTACTTTTAGATTTGCAAGATTCTGTCAGCTTTGCAATAAAGTAGAATAAGCTTTTCTTGTTGTGCTTCCTGTTCGGTCTACCTGGTATGGCTGAGCTTTCAATTCAATATCTCAGCACAGAAATAAAAGGATTCTGCATCAGATTCCAAATTTTGAATCAATTCCCAAGAACGCACTCCTGCCTTATTTTTGTATAGTTTTATTTAAATGTATGGCAACCTCTGACAATATATTTGCCTCAACAATCTTGGGATTCATTTAAAGCTACCTTGGCAACTATAATGCAGGCCAACATCAAGGCAAGTTGTTTGTTTCCATGGTTGTCCCTAGCTGGTCTAAGACTGTAATAATAAATTGTTGTTGGTTGTCCCTAGCAAGCACTATACTCTAAGCCAGCGGTTCTCAACCTGGGGGTCGTGACCCCTTTGGGGGCCAAATGGCCATTTCACGGGGGTCGCCAAAGCCCTCTCTCACCACCACCACCCCCATGCCTTCACTCACCCTCTGCCTCTGCCTCTGCCTCTGCTGGATCGCTTGGTCGCCGTTCGCTTACCCCGCCCACTCCCAATCTATTGCTGCCTCCGGAGTCCCAGCTGATGGCTAGAGGGGAAAAAAACTTTAAATTCTTGCCGCCGGGCTTCAAAGAGCCGCCCTACTCTCAGCTGTTTTGCGGAGGGCTCTGTTGCTAGCTAGCTGCAAAGAGGTAAATTCCTGGAGCAGATTTTTTTTCCCCTAGCTATGCTGAAAAAGCAAAATTGAAAGTAAGCAGGGTCTTGGTTGCAACGTGACAAAATGAGGCAGAGAGATTTCTTTTTCTTTTTCCTCACCAAAAAAGGTAGGTGCAAACTGCAAACAATGGGAAATTTAGGGCAAGAGGAGGTTCAAGATTTTAAAACACAGAAGAAAAAAAGCTCTATTTAACTAGGGAATTGTAATAATTGAGATACTATTAATTGCATATTGTGTTGAAAGCAGAAATGGTTAAGTTGTGGTTTGGAGGAATATATGGGGGAAATTATTTGGTTTATTATTATTGATAAATATAATTAATTGATTTATAAGAAATTGGATTGCATGGAAATAATTGGAATATTCATGTTCATATTGATTAATATACAAAAAAGGTAGTTATATAACTAATTGATTTATATTAAAATGTTGAATTTGTATTAAACAACTGTATTACATAATTAACCAATGTGAGGATGGATATAAAAATAGATGACAATGGGAAGGGGTATAATATAGAATAGAAGGGAAAAATTGAATTTGATTAAGATTAGAGATGAGGATGAAGGGTAATATTGGTTTTTTTAAAAAAATAGATGAGGAATAAATATGGTAAAAAGGAAATATAGAAATTGTAAATTTAATTGAAATGACTAAATATTGTGTTGGAAGAAATATCCTTCTGGGTTCTGCTCCAAGTGGGGAAAAAGACACTGGAAACATGGAGACTGCTTGGAAAGATGGTTTAATGGTGGACAGGATCACATGGCTTGATAGGGCCCATTGTGTTAATTTCTGTTGCTATTGTATTGCAAATGTCCTTTGACAAAGGATTGAGTTTCTGCCTCTGGCCCATTAACAAAGGGTGGGGGGCAGGAAGGTGGGAGTTGCTTTGTCTGTAAAATATGCTTCTCCATTTCTCATACAGGAAAATATAACATTCTGCCTTTTTAATATTTCCCAAAATATTTCATTCTTCTAGGAAAGGGGTGGGTGCTAACCTCCTGCAACTGTTCAAATTTGTGAACTGGCCAAATACTCTGTTCAAAGAAAATACGTTGTATGTTTGTATGTGTGTTTCTAATTATTGCTATTTGTTCTCAGAAATCCCCAACATTTCCGGCTTTGAAGACCAGTGTGGGTGGGGGGGGGTCGGGGGGGGGATAGTTCTGCACAAGCGGCCGGCAAGTGCACACAGCTCCATTTGCATGAGTGGTATGTGCACATATATGCCCTCCTTCAAATGGAGCACACACATGTGTGTGCTCACCTACATTTCCACGGGCCAATTGCTAACCCCTCATGGCTCACTAGGTTGGGGACTCCTGGGCATGCCACAGCCTAATGGATCTGATTTTTGAGCTGCTGTTAATCCCTACCAATGGGGAGAATGGCCCTGCATTCTACTCATATTCAAAACCTTTATTTTTATTTTTGGAGAAAAAAGAATTGGTTGACTTGCTACATGCACATATTTTGGTCAAGCTTCTTGAAAAGCAAACAAGATAGAAAAATATGGAAATGCTTCAGTGGGAGTGTTAAGTATCATATACCAATGCCAGCTGCTGCAGTGACATTGATCTTTCAATATTTCATAATGGTGGAAGGTATCCAGTCACAATGCTTCATCCTATATCTCCTCACTTCAGTTAGCAGAATAATAGATAGAAGGATAAGGAAAGCTATCAAATTACCATGCTTTACAGCTATCTAAACTAGCATTTGTGCAGAACAAAATATTGCCACTTATATAAGGTGACCAGATTTTAACATTGGTAAAGAGGGACATTGTGGGCGTGGCTTATTTTGTGGGCGTGGCTATCTGGTCATGTGACTGGGTGGGTGTGGCTATCTGGTCATGTGACTGGGTGGGCGTGGCTAGCTGGTCATGTGACCGGGTGGCCATGGCTATGTGTATAGGGTAAGGTGAACAGATTTTAACATTGGTAAGAAGGACACCATTGTGGGCGTGACTTATTGTGTGGGCGTGGCTTGGAGGCCATGTGACTGGGTGGGCGTGGCTAGCTGGTCATGTGACCGGGTGGCCATGGCTATGTGTATAGGGACTACTCAGAGGGCTGAAAAGTCATTTCTGACAGGTCCTCACACTTTTGACTGGTCGTCACACTTATGACCATCCTCACATTTATGCCCGTGCAGTATTCTTAACAACCATGTCACTCATTTCACAACTGCTTCTCTTCACCATGGTGACAAGATAGGGCAAAAATGTAAAATGTGAGGACAGTCGTAAGTTCGAGGACTGGTCAAAATTGTGAGGACCAGTCAAAAATAACTTTTTCAGCCCTCTGAGTAGTCCATATGCACAAAAGGACTAACCAGAGGGCTGAAAAAAGTCATTTCTGACAGGTCCTCACACTTTTGACTGGTCCTCACACTTATGACCATCCTCATATTTATGCCCATGCAGCATTCTTAACAACCATATCACTCATTTCACAACTGCTTCTCTTCACCATGGTGACAAGATAGGGCAAAAATGTAAAATGTGAGGACAGTCGTAAGTTCGAGGACTGGTCAAAATTGTGAGGACCAGTCAAAAATAACTTTTTCAGCCCTCTGAGTAGTCCATATGCACAAAAGGACTAACCAGAGGGCTGAAAAAAGTCATTTCTGACAGGTCCTCACACTTTTGACTGGTCCTCACACTTATGACCATCCTCATATTTATGCCCATGCAGCATTCTTAACAACCATATCACTCATTTCACAACTGCTTCTCTTCACCATGATGACAAGATAGGGCAAAAATGTAAAATGTGAGGACAGTCATAAGTTCAAGGACTGGTCAAAAGTGTGAGGACCAGTCAAAAATAACTTTTTCAGCCCTCTGAGTAGTCCATATGCATTAAAGGATACAGCAATAGAGAGGGATGAAGGAATGGAAATTAGAGTAGGAGTGAGGGTAAGAGAGGGAGGAAGAGAGAAGGAGAAGGAGAAAGGAAGAGGAAGTAGGGAGGAGAAAAAGAGGGTGGGGGAAGAGAAAGTAAGAAGGAAAGAAAAGAGAGTGGTGGTAGGTTTGAGGAGAAAGATTGCTGTACAATAAAAAAGATGAAAGGGAAGAAAGCCAACCCCAAGCAAATATAAAGATATTAAGATTAAGAATGAATTGTTAAACTTTAAAGAATAAAAGAGAACAAATATGAATAAATAGCAATAATTAGAAACACACATACAAACATACAATGTATTTTCTTTGAACAGAATATTTGGCTGGTTCACAAATTTAAACAGCGTTTAGTCATTTCAATTAAATTTACAATTTCTATATTTCCTTTTTGCCATATTTATTCCGCATCTATTTTTTTAAAAAAACAATTTTACCCTTCATCCTCATCTCTAATCTTAATCAAATTCAATTTTTCCCTTCTATTCTATATTATACCCCTTCCCATTGTCATCTATTTTTATATCCATCCTCACATTGGTTAATTATGTAATTATGTAATACAGTTGTTTAATACACATTCAACATTTTAATATAAATCAATTAGTTATATAACTATCTTTTTTGTATATTAATCAATATGAACATGAATATTCCAATTATTTCCATGCAATCCAATTTCTTACAAATCAATTAATTATATTTACCAATAATAATAAACCAAATAATTTCCCCCATATATTCCTCCAAACCACAATTTAACCATTTCTGCTTTCAACACAATATACAATTATTAATAGTATCTCAATTATTACAATTCCCTAGTTAAATAGAGCTTTTTTTCTTTTGTGTTTTAAAATCTTGAACTCTCCTCTTTTGCCCAAAATTTCCCATTGTTTGCAGTTTTGTACCTACCTTTTTTGGTGAGGAAAAAGAAAAAGAAAAAGAAAGAAATCTCTCTCTGCCTCATTTTGTCACCTTGCAGGTTTAGTTTCGCTTTCGCCTTTGTTTTCAGTATAGCTAGGGGGGGCGGGGAAATCTGCTCCAGGAACTTTTTGCAGCTTTTTGCAGCTAATTAACCTAGCGGAAGCTGTTAACAGGGGCTGTTTTTTCTATTTTTGCAGACATGGGTCTATTCATTTTTTTTTTAACACTGATCAGCTGTAGGTCGGCCCTTTGAAGCCCCGCGGCAAGAGTTTAAAGAGTTTTTTTTCCCTCTAGCCATCAGCGGGGATTCAGGAGGCAGCCGGGACTCAGGAGCAGAATGAAAAATCGGGACTTTTTTAAAACGCCGCGGGACGCGGGACAAATTGCTCAAAAGCGGGACTGTCCCGCCAAAAGCGGGACGTCTGGTCACCTTACACTTATACAACTCTTGCCCAGCCAAAAGACTCTATCATTCTGCTACTTCCAAGAAATATAGCCCAACCATTTTGGTATATCAGATGTAGGAATGACTTTAGGTTAAGGCTAATAAGCACTTGACTAGGGGAACCAACACCATCCCTCCTCCTAAAAACAGAAGCTACAGGAAAAATTGTTTACATTTCTTTAACTGTTCATATTATTTCAGGCAGCATTTTAGATGTTTTTGCACTGTGGTTTAGCGATTTTTAATTGATTATATTTGGGAAGTTTGCTCTAAAGCAGCAATGGACAAAGTTATAGTTCCAAGGCCTCATCATGCAGAGCAGATATTAAATTAATTGTTCTAAAAATTCAAGTCCTCATATTAGTAGAAGGTAGCAATGTGGCCTAGGACACTATATATACTTGAACCTGCACACATCAGACGGGAGTAGAATTAACATAAAACTAAGACCAGGGCAGAAGTTGTGATACTACCATTTTCTTGCTGAATCAGATCTGGTAAAGACGGACTGTCTGGCAACATGACCACCATAAGAGTGGAGGAAATTAGCTAAGAGAAATAGCAAAATCATCTTATCCTATAGCATAACAGTTTTAATGGATTGGAAACTTGGCCATTCCAGATGTGGGTTGAAAAATGAGAGTCAAGAAGCAGGACCTTTCTTGTCTTGAGGAGCACAACTACTGTTCCATTGTGCCAATGCTCAAGAATGAAAGCTGTTTGGTGAGCAGCTATTAATTCACCTTGCAGCAATAAAGTTAATGGCACATATTGTACTTCCTCTGTGGCTTTCCAGACCATTGCATATCCAACAAGGTGTTTGGCCCCTGGTTAAAGTGTTCTTAATTGACTGTAAAAGATGATGGAAGAAATGTATGTAGCTTGACAAAAAAAATCCATGCTAATCACTCTGACAATTAGCTAATGCCTTAATAGTGGAAAATCCAGGCAATACCCTGGTACAGTGAATCTCCCCAGGGAAATCAGTGCCTTCAAATATTCCTGATTTTTTTTTTTAAACAAAATGTTGCAATTTAGGTTAGTCAACCTTCTCTATAGTGAAAATGTCATAGTGGTTTGTGGACCCACAAATTACAAACAACATTATTGTAGAGAACATTACTTTGAAGACTGGAATAAGAAAAGGTCAAACAATTTTTTTTTAAAAAAAAAGTTAAGATAAGTAACATGGTTCTCCAGCTATTGCTGAATTTCACCAGCCCTCACCAATAAGTCCAATGATAAGGAATATTGTGAGCTATGCTCTGATAATATATGGAGATTTATATGTCACCTATTTTGCCAAAGATATACACCAAACTATTTTCAATAATTTGAAGAAATTATTGAATTTGAATCTGTGGTATGTATATGAGGGATCAGCTCAGACACTTTCAAACACAGTTCCTAAGAAAGGTTGTTCATCTAGAACACATTGGCAACCTAAACAGAACTGTTTATGATTATCTTTGAACAGAAACTAATAAATAATAAATAAATTCCCCACCTCTAAACCAGTTCCAGGTGATGCTTCTAAAGCCCCAGTTAAGAATGCCCAGTCTACCAGCACTGATTATTACATCAACATCTCTGGTATTTACAGTATTTTACAGAATTTACAGAATGACCGAAAAACATTTCCCTGTTCCAAGAAGCTTTCATTATGAACAAGCTTCAGCACACCAGGCCCCAGAACAAGGAACTCCCCACCCACCCCAACAGAGAGATTGGAAAGTGTGTAAATAGCACTTTATTTCCCTATGAAAATTGACCAGGTTACCTCTAATACAGAGAAAGTACCAGTTGAATAGGGTAATGGCATTCTGCCCATCTTATAAATTAATGCTCTGTGCACCTCTGTCCAGTTGTACCCATTTCCTCCCCCCAAATTGATAGATGATGCTTCTCTTTCTCATTCCATCTGTTCCCAGCATTTTCCTATATTGAAGAAAATTGGCCTGCAACATCAACTAATGACCCTCTTAACCACATGCAGTTAAACACTGCATGGATGAAATTTAGCATGCTCCTCTTCCTTGGATCCCAAATTGGAAGCCTGTAATTCTAGGATCTGTAGAGAGTTCACCAATTCCTTTTTTCCTCATTATCTTTGTATTTATTTTTGCTCTCTACAGTAGCTTATAATAGCCTTCTCCATCTCCCTAAATTGAATTGCTGGCTAAACCCTTTTATTGTTCAGCACACTTCATATATATCATCACCCAATGCAGTGCTTTTGCTCAGGGAACTGTTAATTGACTTAAGATTAGGATATTTGGATTTAGGAATTATGAAACCAGATCTTGTTCAGCTGGGGTCTCATTGGCCCAATAATTAAGGAATGCAGGCAATGACCGGATTGAGTTCTTTGGAGGGGAACATGATCTCCCTATATTACCACCCACAATCATATACCTTTTATTGCATAGATTTCAAAGATTCTTTCTACTCCATCTTGTCATTCTTTCTGGACACATCTCAGTTATTAGTCATATCTATAGATCAATTCCATTGGCATACTGCTGAAATTTCACTAAAAGACTGTTTTCTATCTTAATATTGGTAACCAGTAACTTTAACATCCACTGTGTAATATCCATTCTATATCAAGGTCTCCCCTACTCCCTTTTTCTCTCCCCCCCCCCACTCCCTTCAAACCTGCATTGAGCATTGAGGCAAAAATTGATTAATTAGCAAATTTAACTGTACTGCTACTCCAATGCCAAGCTTTCAGATAGTCCTCTTCTGAGAACCTTGTGCAAAAACCCTGCTGGTGGCTGCAGCTGTCAAATACCATATATCTCTAATTTTCTCTTCCATTACAATTGATATATTGAGACTTTGATGCCACATTCATGTCAAGTCAGCTTGGCATATTGCCCTCACTAAAACTCTGAGCAATGAAAGTAACAATTCTATATAACCCTGTGTGGATATATCATAGCTTTTGGAGTTCAGTTTGTTTCCCTGCCCTATCTAGGGGGAAATTACTCATATTGCACCAATTTGTTTCTGTAATAACACATCTGGATCTTCATCAGGCAATTTGGCAGGTACGAGAAGGGCTATTGTCAAGACAATGAAACATTGTTCTCTCCAAGCACAGCTCTTTCTGGACAGCAAAATCCATGTAGGAATGATGTCTTCCTACAGAAAGATGATCTACAGGCTTAACACCACAATTAATTTGCTCTGTAACCATAATGGCTGATGGTTGCTTTGGTCAAATCTATCAAGCTATGGTGATGATGAGACCCCTGTTTATGTCTTTGGAGGGTATGGGGAGGTTGGGAGTGGAAGAAGTAGGCAAATGCCGGCCGTTTATATGCTGCTACTCCAGCTAAACGTTTTCATTTTTGCAGCTCATTAATTTCTTCACGATTTTTTCTGGCTTTGTTTTGCAGCCGACTAGGAACAAAAAGAAAAGAAAAGCCATTGAGGAGGGTAAAAGAGAAGCCTCCTAAGAAGGTTCTGTTCCAAACAATGAGTTATTTAAATGGCCTTGATGTGCAGCTGAGCCTTGAACTAGAAGTTGGCTCCAGCAGTGAATCTGAAAAATGAAAAAGGATAAAATGTAGCTGACGAGAAATTGAGTTATGAATGAAGACAGCTGTCCCAGTTTATGGCTCATCTTTGGCAACCCATATAACCTTCTCCGCCTCTTTAAACTAAAGAGTACAAAATTACCATCTAGGATTATCATAAAAATGGCAATCCAGTATAATATGGTATATGTGCAAAGGTTTAAAGCACTGTAAAGTGTGATGTAAGTCATTGTTCTTATTTAAAGTTGCTATTTTTAGTGGGGGGAAACTTGGCAGGAAACTGTTCTTGATACACTTAAAAAGTTTCACAGGCTTCCCTTAAGAAATTGGGCAGAAGATAAAAAGGGGGCCAATTAATACCAAGCTGCCCTTGGCCTAAAGATAAGAAATTATTAGAATAACCTCTCCACTGACTTCAGATTTCTACCTTGTCCAGAAATTCCACTTCCAATAAATCCAGACACAACAGGAAAATACAGACTGAGAGGAGAGACTGACCCCTGCTGGCTATCAAAAGCAATGTCATAATACAACAACTTGATCTTGTCTATGGATTTGTTCTGACTCCTTGAGTTTATAAGAATGTTGGGATCGTAACACAAGGCTTGTGACTTCAGGTGATGCAGCATATCCTTTTATTTTGGTTGTAGGGTGCCTTTCTCTGAAGCAAAAATCAGAAGAAATCTGATAGCATCTGTTCAGACTAACTGATTTTATTAAAAGGTATAATAAGCTTTTGTGAATTACAGCTCACTTCGTGAAATGTAGTGGAGTGGCCAGATTAATATAGGATTTAACTTGCATTGAGCTAATGGGGAAAAGAAGAGAAAGGCAAAAGATAAGGTGAATTTGCAGGTATGAGGCAAATTAGAAGTACTTTTTATCAATGAATACTGGTAATGTGTTAATGTGCTTTTTGAGACCTTCAGCCTAAAATCTTTTGATATATATGAGTTCAACAAGTTCTCATTCAATTGTGCCAGGAAAGTTTCTTTTTCCCAAGATGGCTGCTTTAAGGTAATGGAGTGTCCTAGCAGAGAAAGATGCTTTAATGTTACTTTGTTGTTTTGCACAAACTTTGACCTGCTTGTCCTACCTAGAATCCAGGGGAGCATTACTGGCAGATGACGATACAGTAAAAGTAAATGAAGACATCTTTAATCTTGGATGTGCACTTATTGGGGCATGTCATAGTTCTGCTGTCATAGTTCTGCTGATATAAATGGGGAGCAAAATAAATGTCTGGTTTTGTTGCAAGCTCTTGTTCTCATGTTCGCATCATTGTCTGCTGAGCTATCCAGGAGCCTGGATAGCTCAGCAGACTAATGCATTGTAATTTAACTCCAGCTGTCTGCAATTAGTAAGTTTGAATCTCCCCAGGCTCAAGGTTGACTCAGCCTTCTATCCTTTCTAAGGTAGGTAAATTGAGGACCCAGTTTGTGGGTGCAATAAGCTGACTTTGTAAAAATATACAAAAGTATGAAGGCTATTGCTTAACACATTGTAAGCCGCCCTGAGTCTCCGGAGAAGGGCGGCATATAAATCATTTTTTTTAAAAAAAAATTGTTCTGTTGTTTCCTGTTGCTTATGAGAATTTGTTTCAGGTTGGGTAGTTGTCCATATGCAAGTTTGGTCCTGCTTCCCAGGGCCTAAGAAAGTGCAGCATCATTGTAGACTATAGCTTATTAATAATGCATTTGAGTGAATTGAATTGTGAGCTGTAAGTGACAACCAGTACTGCTCCTTCTCAGTGGTCTGTCCTTTAATAGGTCCTCCTTGAAAATTGATCTGGATCTATTGATTTGTCTATTGATCTCATTGGATGTGTAGTTTAGTGTCCTGAATGCCTGGTTTAGTTTCATCAGTTGAGCATCTCTGTCACATTAGTTAATGTGGTTACAATCACATTAGAACAAATGTGGTCGTAGTGTAAAGTTGGCTACAGGTGAGAGATTTGGTAGTGTGTTCTGAATGGAACCTGTAAGCATGTAGATAGGCATGGGAATATGTACTTCTCCTGTATAATGTGATTTTTATAACTTATTGTTTAGTTTCATAATTGATGGTGAAGTGGAAATTGTTGA
Organism: Arizona elegans; assembly: GCA_022577455.1. Taxonomy (NCBI): domain Eukaryota; kingdom Metazoa; phylum Chordata; class Lepidosauria; order Squamata; family Colubridae; genus Arizona; species Arizona elegans. The sequence goes on along the minus strand of JAKOOJ010000002.1, from coordinate 100,698,527 downwards.
CATCATGATGGGATTTGTTGAGAGATTCTTTTCCATGGGTCCAGATGATGAAAATGTCATTAATGGGTAATGGGTCTAGTAAAAGAAGTGGCTAATGTGTTAGGGTTGAGAAAGCATTTTTCTAAGACAGCCATGAAAAAGTGTTGTTGAGCCATGCATATTCCAAAGATGTGCCACCAAATTTCAGCTTTGTTATTGCTGGTGTGGTTATGGATGAATATGAAGTATTACTGGCTGGTGGCAAGGTGTGCTTTATGACCAAGGATTATATTCTTGATTACTTGAAATCCATATTTTTATGGATATTGGCGAATAGTGCAACATCCATGATAGCTAAAATTGTGTCATTAGGGAAATTGCCAATGGGTTTTAATCTTCTTAGGAAGATTGTGGGTGAATCTTATATGATCGGGAATACTGGTGACACAAGATCTGAGTACAGAGTCATCCTTATTCATCCTTAAAACAGAATATAGCTAATAAACATAACATATGCAGTTATTCTTATGTGCTCTTAAAGCAGCTGTAGCCAGGTTTCAGAATAGACATGGAATTTAAAGTCTATTCCAAATTCGGATATGCTCTGATGAAATTTATTTATTTATTTATTTATTGGTTCGATTTATATGCCGCCCTTTCCAGAGACTCAGGGCAGCTTACAATGCGTTAAGCAATAGTCTTCATACTTGAAATGAAGCATCTTTGTAACTGTACTAAAAATATTTCCCAGAATTCTATAAACAGACTGAATTGGAGAAGGCAATGTGATTCAATGAACAGAAAGTGGCAACAGACAATAGCATCAAAGACTCAAGCATTCAGGAAGTTGATTGCATGGTCCTGGGCTAGTCCTGTAATGAACTCTTAGACTTGCAAGTCAGATGAGTTCATTCCAACTATGAGTCCTTCCACTCCGCAGAAGGTCAGCAGGTAAACAGCCCAATCTGTGTTTTTAATGCCTATAATGCCTATTTTTAGGCATTATAGGTGTTTTTAATGCCTATTTCCTTTCCCTGACATCTGCTCTTGTAATTCTACTGCATTAGAGCCACAATCAATGCTCCCTTGCCCTTTGAAAAAAAATCCCTCTCTTCTCCATTGTTGACCCCTGGCCACGGAGTGATGTCCTCAAACATCATTCCATTTTTCTAATGAATCTTAAGTAGTGACACTCAAATAAACTGGCATTCTCTAACAACAGCTTTCAAAAAAAACTCCATGCCTTCAAAATAAGATGTTTACAATTCATTGCCAGGGGACAAAATAAGATGTCTTCCTGCGTCATCTAATCTCCCTCTAATACCCACATAGGAAGCACCATGTATTCACAAAGGATCCAACCATCCCCTTGTGAAGGCCCAGGAGGTTGAGAGCTGCAGCACACAAACAAGAAAGCAACAACAGTGTAGGGCCTCACCTGACCTCCCACCAGACAGCCTTTACATTAAAGTAGCTCACTGTAATGTTCAGGAGCAGGTAATAGTTCTCCCCTATGTAGACTGCAACCTAGCCCAGTCATGTTTATCCAGACCTGCATGAAATATTAGATGGATACTAATTCTGCAGTTAAACTCTTTATAATATTTTTCCCACTTTACCCTGAAGAACTGAGTTATGGAATGGAGCCAGAGGGAAGGATTCAGCCTAATCAAATCCCACAGAAAACAGGCTGGATAGTTTACATATTATAAGAATGAGCTAATTGTCCAGCCATCTTTTCTAACTGATTAGAGAGGGAATCATCTGATTTATTCTTCTGCGTTTAATACAACAAAACCTGATATGCACAAGTGAGCTAGTGATTTTTTTTAATAGCACGGAACTAATTATTTTCAGTTGCTAAACACCTGCAGACAAGCTATTGTGAAAAACACAGTTTCAGGTATACTCAAAAAGGTTGTACACAAAAAAGCACATATTGACATTTTTGTATACATTTCTTATATATGTCATTGGGAGATACCGTCACTGTTAAAGGAAAAAAAAAAATAGAAGGGGCAGAAGTATTGTAGTGTTTAAAAAAGAGGAACCTTTGAGGTTTTAGGCATATGAATTTAGGCAACACTCTTTGGTTGGCTTTAGATATATAAAGGTATATAATGTATATAAATATTAGTTTTGAATGGCAATTAAGACCTTTCTCCCCGATCTGGTGTTGTAATACAAAGGTGGAAAGTAGTAAAATGACCCACAAATAGACAGATTCCATATTCTCTATATCATTGTGCCAGAATGCTGGTTGGACAACAGTACTTCCTCTGTTTTGGTGGACATTTGGGTAAAAAGTATGTGCTATAAATTTATTATCAAAGAAAAAGTTGTGGTGAACTGAGCCAGGTGTTCCAATTTAGATAAGCTTCAAATTATGCAAACAAAACTAAATAGAAGATATGTTGTTGTTTTTCTCCAGACTATTAGTATCCTCTCTGTCTACATTGGCTAGCACCAGTCCTCCAGGGCTGCAGAAGCATCCAGAAAGGAACAAAGGCTGCAGCTTCTCATAACTTCTCTGTCATCATTGTTATTACCTTTTATTTACTAGCATCAGGAGGTCCCATAAGCAAGCAAGAAGGTAAAAATCCCTGCCTGAATGAGTTTACAATTTAACGTGGGTCTGTGAGAGGGGAGAAAGGGGTAGGGACACATAGGGGTAAATATGAGCAAATGGCATTCCATAGTACAAGGAATGTCCTGCAGAATTGGAAGGGTGATAGAATCTCGCCTATTCTGAACTGATCGTTGCCAGAATAACAGGAATGTTGCTGGTATTGCACAGGTTTACTGCTGCATTTAACCAAGCCTCTTTAGGACATTCACAGTTACCAGTTATCACTATTCATTGTGTTTGTGACTGATTCCAGAAAGATGTATGTATGTACTGTAGGATCCACACCTCCTTTTTTAATCCTTACCATAGCCTTACAGGGTAAGTTGAGTTGAGAGATGATATGGATTCCAGCAATGAGTAGATTTAAGGCAAAGCTTTTGAAGTCTAGGCCCAACACCCTATCTGCTTCTGTTGTAAGAGCTTCCTGTGATCTGAAGATTAATACCATTCAGAGAAGGCCAAAGAAATCACACAGTGATTCAGTGAAGGTATGTTCACATCACAACCCCAGTTAACTGAAATACTGTTAACTCCGTTGCCTTGGTTTATCCAGCAGACTGAACCATAAATTAGCAATTTATTTTAACCTGGCAATCCATTTTATAATTAATCAGAAACATTGATTCTTTGAGTCAATTTAATATCTATTATTATGAACAATGAAATAAATCTAGGGGCAAAGTACATTTACCATGGTGACAAAAGAGAATGTAAATTGGGATATGGCAGTGATGTGTATAGAACATGAATGTTGTTTAACAAATAAAAGAAACATTTTTGATGTGCCTTCTGTAATAGAATTATGGTTCAAATATAGAGGCCAAATCAAAATTGAATCCCTAGTAATTAAATCCATTTTTAAAAAGAAAGCCTTTAGCTTCACAGAAACAAATAAAAATATACACAAAGCACACGCACATATATATAGTACAAAATACAATGTCTTGATTGTAACCCACGTGTAACCTCCCAAAGTTGTTCCCAAGTAAGCATTGTTAATCTGACAGATGGAAAAGTGTTAAATATATGACTTTTAATTATATTCAACTTAATTAAATGTGTGTAGAAGTCAAATTAAATATAGGTTTTGTTCTGGCCCTAACCACAATTTCTTAGAGTGTTGGGTTTTCTCCTTACAAATGTGCAAAATTTTTCATCTTTGGTTTTGATTTATTGCTCTTCACTTTTAAAATGTAAATTGCACAGTGTCACCTGGTGTCAGGCATCTAAATTTAATTAATTAATCAAGTTTAGGCTCTGGCATGCAACTTAAAACACAGCAGAGGGTGTGTCATTAAAGCATCTTTGCTCTAAGGGCTCCAATTTTCAATCACATTTATTGCTACTTTCCCACAATATTTTTGCTATAAAATTGTTAGAGTAGAGATTCAAAACAAATATAATGGAAATGATTTCAAACAAAATTTACAAATGAATTTATTTTTACTATTTTATCTCATCGTTATGAAACAAAAGATCTAAATTCATGTTGTGCATAATTGATATTGAAGGAAGTTGGAATAGAATAACAATAGCAAGGTGTGCCAGCCAGTATTTCAATTATGTTCTTTGTCTCCATCCATTTTTCTGGGGCTTATATATTGAGAGCACAAAGTCTGCCAGAAGGATTTCCTGCATAAGTTCCAGGGTCATTAATGAGTGTTTTCTTGTTCTGCTTCAATTCAAGGGATGAACATTATAGTGGGCTGTGTCCCAAATCTATCATCCAAAGAGACTGGTAGAAGAAGTTCAACTACTCATAAACATCATATCCATCACTACCTTTGATGTCATTATCGATTTGATTCTGAATTTTAGACATCCTTGTGCAATCATTATGAAGATTACCCTTTTCATAGTTGAAGACCGCAGGCTATATTGACACTGGCAATAGATTCTACTTTTAAAAAAAAAAAAAAAAAAAGATCTATATGCATGTTGCATTTTAGAGTGCTCATTATTATTGTAGGCTACTGGGTGCCTTAGAAGTTTTAGGCTACAATTCCAACTTCCTTTTCTACTGACTGAGGCTGATGGAAATCAATATCCCATCTGGAGAGCAATGTTTGCCTATGATGGTGGAGGTTCATCCTACATCTGAGCTATAGATATTTACCCCATCACAATGTTTGCCTATCTCTGGTATAGGAAACTTCTCCCCCAACACACAATATTTCAGGAGATGAACTATTCCACTTACTGCTGCCTCTATCTTCTGTGTCCACTAAACTAGAAATAACTACCAGTACTGCAAAGATTCCATGTGGTCTTCTTTTCAGCAGACAAGTAAGCAGACACTGTAGCAAGTAATTTATAAATAATTGTGCATTCAACAATTCATCTTTGAATAGGGAGGGAGGGAGGGAGGGAGGGAGGGAGAGAGAGAATATCTTGGGAGCTTACTACTGTGATTCCCTACTGCTTGAAAGCCAAACCACCAGTGTTTGATACAAGAAGTATCAATTCAGGAAGACTTCAGCTATAATCTTCAGAGCTAGTTTCATTTATAGTGGTTCAACTGTTGGATTAATATGCCCGAAGCCCATATTTTAGTTCACCCTCAGTCATGAAAAAGCACTAGGTAAATTTGGGCTAGTCACTTTCTCATATTACAACCCACTGCACAGAGCAGGGGTGAAATGCTACTGGTTCAGACCGGTTCAGCCGAACCGGTAGCAACGGCAGCACAAGGCTCCGCCCACCCACCCGGTCATCGTTACTTCCTGGTTTTAACCAGGAAGTAACCTGTTTTTTTACCCTCTGCACATGCGCAGAAGGGTTTGCACATGTGCAGAGGGTCCACGCACAGATGTGACATGTGGCACGTGCACTTCCGAACCGATAGGGAAGGTAAGTAGATTTCACTCCTGGCACAGAGTTATTGTTGTTGTGAGCAAAAATGAGGGGAGGAAGTGTTATGTATGCAGCCCGGAGCTCCTGAAGTAAGAACAATATATACATCTAACAAATAAATAAGTAAAATCTGCCAACAAAACTTTCTTTGATAAACTAATTCATAGGCCTCAATCTGTCAGAGGGAAGTGAATGCACTGCTTCCTAAATCTTTAATAATAAAGCATATTTTCCTTTGAGTTTAATTTAAAATTATACTTTAGTGTCTGAAAATAGTCCTAAATTTAATTTAAGATAGACAAACCCAGAATCCTTATTTCAAACAGGTTGGTTACCATCTCTTATGATTGGAGCACCTGAAACAGATTCATTGTAGAAAGGTAGTAGATTGGCTATGAATGAATAGAGGGAGGGAGGGAGGGAGGGAGGGAGGAAGGAAGGAAGGAAGTCCAGACCAGTAAACTAAGTAGAGCTGTCCAGAGAAAGGCACATTATATTTATCTGACATGGCACCCTGATGCTCAAAGTGAGGGACAACAGTATGTTCTGTCACATATTTGTGGGTTCCTATATTGAGAAGCAAAAGAAGAACAAGGAGCCTGTATCTTTATGGTGTAAAAGTAAGCATCTTCACAAAGGTTATTTGTCCTCAGGAAGACAGAGGAGCCTCTCTTTCTACAATTCTCCAAGTTGCTGGTGTACTAATCTTTTTTGCACCTGTTTCTCCTCCAGCCATTAATAATGGGATGGGCAATAAATTAAACAAAAGGTGTAGTGGTAACATTTTATTCCAAGTAATCCTGAGAGCTTCATTTTAACAAAGGTGTACCAAACACATGCTCTTTTAGTACTGTCCCATATTGGTTCTGGTGCTGAATCAGTCAGCACTTATCAAGGCAAGAGTAGGAGAAGAAGTAGGAAGGAGATAACGAGGAGGAAAAGCCAGAGGAAGAGCATCAAATTGTCTGAACTGGATAAATGAATGAGTGAGTATGTGCCTATGAAAAAGGAGTGCACAATTTCAAAAGCTGCACTCAAAATTACACTATGTAATCCTATGTAATTTAGAGAAAGATGGCTGTTATTTTTGAATAAACTAGACTAATGTGCATAAGCACACTAAGCCCAAAAAGACTAAATTTAATTCATATACAATACAATCTACCTCAGACAGATTCCAGTACTATACTATCCTCAGAACTCCTGTGGAAATACAGATCTCTCTTTGTCTTCCTTGAAAGCAGTCCCATTTTGCTTTCATGTACACATTTATCAGTTACATACTATTAATACTCAAATGACTTGGGTCGTTCATCTATAAAACAATCCTGTGAAGTAACTGGTTAAGGAATTCATCTGATCTTCTTGCAAATGGAGAAAAGAGGAACAAGATACTCAAAGCCTACTAAAAGCCACCCAATTTCTTTCTCTCCGGGGTAATATCTGTAATGTATTCTTTCATATCACAGGAAACTTGTTATTTTGAATATTTTTCTAGGATTCATGTTAACAGTTATTTTACCATGCTAAAGATGCAGGCCTAAAATGATCTTTCTCCCTGCACATCCTAACTTAATATAGACAGTCACACAATAGAATTTATTTAAAACTCTGATTTCTTTCTTGCTTCCTTCCATATCAAGACTTCATATGCTTTTAACAACTGCACAGTGCAACTATTCAGCAGGTAAACTTTCTCCTAATACTGCATTTTCATGTTGGGAAAACAATGCCTGTTGAATTTCTGCCAGTCATGAAGCTCTTAAATTGTCAAGATCCCTGCCAAAAATAAATCCTGGCTTATATGATTTTAAACTTGCCTTCTACTTTCTGCAAATAGAATATTTTTTATAACTCACTACTTCTTGTTTTATTAAGTACTTATTTAACAGCATGCTTGAATTGAAGGGAAGGAAAATAACCATTCAATACCACTATAAGCATTCATGCTTGACAATGACCTAATGAATTAATTGAAGACATTCTTTACAGATGAATAACTGCATATCGTTATGTATACTATTCTCCTTTCAAATTCACCCCAGTAGAATAAGGAAGGTGCAACCTACAATTCGATTGTCAGTAGCAGAGGTCTAGTTAACAGGTCCAGGTTGCACTTGACATTCTGCCTACTTGGAATCACTTCACACATTACATTTTTAGATTTGCAACTAATATCTTATTAGTGTGCACCTAAAAGGGTGATTACATTAAACATGTGGACACATTATAGGCTATGCCTCCATTATGTGACACCTTAGTAACTAATATAAATGAATATAACATATAGATAAACTATTACTATCCTTGAATTTGCCTCAAACCAAGAGTTTTGCAAATATTGGTGGGTGTGTGGGTGTCAATAGTATAGAGAAAACTAAATGAGAACAAAAGATTATTCTTCTATCTCAAATCTGTTGTTTGAATAGATTCTGGTTGTTTCGAGGATAGACAGCATGGGAGTCCCAGAGAGGATTTATTTGGAAAAGGTAATTGGACCTGGGTGAGGGAAGCGGCTTTCAACCTTCAAACTAAGAATTTGGAACTCTTGGGCTGCATTTCTCCATCTGCTACAGGTCTAACAACTTCTCCCCGCATCCATACCGACAAACGGAATTTCCATTCACGATATTCTAGCCACGATCTGCTAAATCCAGGGGTTCTCAGGGTAGTCATGGGCTGAATGAAGCCCACGAGGTGGTAGCCGGTTATTTGTACGGTACGATCGTTCGTCAGAACTCTTTTGGATCGCATCCGGATCTGCTTTTTGGAGCTTTCCCACCCCGATAAGTGCAGCTGAACGGAGGGCAGGGGGTGGCGTTATACGGAACACCCCTCTTCCTCCCTCACACGCGCTCTCTCGCCGCCCTGCCTTGGCCGTCAAGGGGCTGCCTGCGACCCCAGAACCGGCTTGGGAGGGGTGCCAGCTAACCGACTGTTCTAATTAAGGGCGACCTCATCGGTCGACCTGCCACACGTGGCCCACTTCTCACCAGGGAGAAGAGGCGCCGCGGATCCTCGGTATCCCTCGCCAGCCCTGCCTCCCTTGAGGCTCTCATCCGAGCCAGCCCTGCCTGCGCTTTGCAGCTCATTACCCGCGCGCCCAACCGGCTCTCCCTGGGCAGCAACAAGCGCGCGGTCTCAGCGGGCAGCCCAGCCCGCCACTTTGCCTGGCAAGGGGAGGGTGGGTGGGTCCCGTGGGTCCCAAAGCCGCATCCCGAGAGCAGCTGCGCCTGCGAGCGAGCGAGCCGAAAGGGAACTTCCGAGACTTACCCCCCAAACGGCAGAGGACTGGGGAAGACGGCAGCGAGGGACGGGGACAGGCGACGCCTGGAAGCAGCTCGGCTTAGCCAGCCAGAGCGGCAGGTAGTTGCTCGGCGTTTCTCCTGGAAGCGGGATGCCAGCCAGCCCCTCGGTCTCTTCTTAGGGCCTCCCCGGATAAGTTCCTCGCGAGGGCTGGTGGAATAAATGGTCTTCCTGGAACGACGCCAGCTGGAATCCTCGCCCGCTCAGGTTCCAGCGTGCCATCTGCTGCCCCGCTGGACGGACGCTGCCCACCACCATCCTTACCGGCCCGCTTTCCACAGAGCTCTGAGAGCGAGAAGCTGGGTGGGACTCGCGTCGTCTCTCGCAGAGGGCGCGGGAGGAGGGGGTGGGTGGCAGTTAGAGGGGGGAAAGGAACAGCGGTTCCTTCTCGAGCCCTACCTGCAGCTTCCTCCTCAGCACAGCCCTACAAGTGCCGGGCAGGTGCCGCTGTGCGTGGGGAACGATCCAAGTAGTCGAGAAGGTGCCCAGCTCCGGGGACATGGTCTCCTCTCCCCGCCGTGGAGGTAGCCAAGCACCTGACTCTCTTCCTAGTGTGGACGCCCGGCCTCCGCCAAGTAAGGAGCACAAATCCCATTGCCACCATGGTCTTCTCGTGCCATGCTGGAAAGCGGTGCTGGGACTACGCTTTTGGCTGGACCCGCCAGGGACACAGCAGCTCCGCTCTCGGGCGCTCTACCTCCGGAGAGTTGTCACCTGCCGGTTCCCTCTGTGAAAGTGCCTCCAAGATAACACCGCTGCTCGCCCGGCTCCCGTGCCATCCTCCTCTATTTGATGCATGCAGATCGCTCAGCCAATGAGATCTCTTCCCTTACTCTTTGCGAGCCTTCGATTGGCTCAGGAGCTTGGCACCGGCGTAGCCCGGGCGGGGAGGGGTCGGCTCCGGGTCTCCTTTGGCCGGTGGAAAAGCGGAGGCAGAGGCTGCCCCTTCTTGCCTGACGCCGCGGAGAGAACTTCTCCAGACGCTCTTCCTTTTTCAAGTAGCCGGAATGGAGATCGGGATCCAGGGAGTGCCCGGATAACATGGTGCAAGGGCAGATAGAGTTAAATCTAGGAGGAGGAAGGGGAAAAAAACCGTGTCAGGCACCACCGCAATGGAATCAGAAAGCAGGGTGAGATTGGGGAGAAGTGGGGGGGTAACGCGAGGAAGGGCGCCTGCAGTTGATTGCTGTATTGCAACCCCTTGCTACTGAAATATTTAAGCGGATCTTGCTTTGGAAATAAGCCCAGAGTCAAGAGCAGGGAGGGGAATAAATGATACAGCAACCAGGAGACAGATCTTTGCAGATAGACGAGAAAAAGAGGCTGTGAAGGCTGAGGGTGAAGATCGGGGGAGGACGGAACTACTGAAGCTTCTGGTTATCCAAAGAGGTGAGCTTCTGTTGTTAAGGAATATTGTGGATTGGACCTTGCTCCTCTTTGCAGGGAGTCTTAACATACATATTCTTCCTTTTCTATCTCCCCTCTCTGGTGCATCTTCCATGCCCTTCTCCCCTGTTTAGTCCAGAAAGAGGAACTTGGAACTGAAAGAGAAATACAAACCTACACTTAAATTTCATGCCAAATTTAAAAGGCTATGCCCCTAGTTAACTGGGCTTTGCTTTTGCCCCTAGTTTCCAACAGAAATCTTTCAATTCTTTTTATCTTTTTCCTTCAGGGGGCTTCTTTTTGGTGTGAGCCGCCCTGAGTCCTACGGAGATAGGGCGGCATACAAATTATATTAAATAAATAAATAAATAAATAAATAATAAATAAATAAATAACCAAGTTGTCAATCAGAGCAATCCCAGCTCTGTTATACTAAATAAATGAGGCTCTCATTAAGCTTTTATATTATATTATATTATAATATAATTATAATATATTATATTATAAGAATATTTAAACAACCTGTGATCTGTTGAATCATTGTTTCAGAGTTATTTGCAGGTAGTCCTCAGTTTATGATCACAATTGAGCTCAAAATTTTAGTTGTTAAACAAGACAGTTATTAGGTGAATTTTGCCCCATTTTATGACTTTTCTTCGCACAGTTTTTAAGTGAATCATTGCAGTTGTTAAGATAGTAATATAGTTAAGTGGATTTCCCCATTGACTTTCCTCCTCAGAAGGTCACAAAAGGTGATCACATGAGCCCAGGACACTGTGACCATCCCAAACATGAGTCAGTTGCCAAGCACCTGAATTTTGATCATATGACCATGAGGATGCTGGATTGGTCATAAATGTCATAATTAGCTTTTTTCAATGCTGTTATAACTTCAAACCATCACTAAACAAACTGTTGTAAGTCAAGGACTACCCGTACTTACCTAAATAGATCAACAGAATGACCATGGGTTGGCAAAGAAGTAGTGGGAACAGAAATGATTCTTGCCAGCTTTCCACTGACTTTGCTTGTGGGAAGCCTACAGGGAGAAAAATATGGAGACTTGGTAGTACAGTGGTTTAAAGCACCCTGTTATTAAGACCAGCTGCCTGCAATTACTGCAGGTTCGAATCTCGCCAGGCTCAAAGTTGACTCAGCCTTCCATCCTTTCTAAGGTAGGTAAAATGAGGACCCAGATTGTGGGGGCAATAAGCTGACTTTGTATAAATATACAAAAGGATGAAGGCTATTGCTGAGCACATTGTAAGCCGCCCTGAGTCTCCGGAGAAGGGCAGCATATAAAACAAATTTTAAAAAAAAAATGGGAAGGAATGTCCTTTCTGGCAGGCTGGCAAGGAAGGCTGTAAATTACTTGGCTGAGTCTCTCCCACATAATCTCCCAGTGCCTCTGTGCTTGGGGTAACCACTCACACACCCCTCTGCACAACAAGCAATATTTATGCAACTCTCCTACAACAGAAATTTCAGGAACAAGCAAAGATACTTGTAGAAGAGCAAGTAGGAAAGAATAATACATTAGGGAAGAAGGTAGGTTTAAGGAAGGATAATACATCATTGATCGGTGCTTAGTGGACTCATTGAAAAGTACTTCTCCTGCAACCTTCATAGACTTCAAAGCAATTTTAGATTCCATGTCATGAACTAAACAATGGGGAAAACTGGAGACCTCTTCAATTGACTGCTGTTTAGTCCATCTAATATATATGTTTCCTGAAGGGACACCTCAAAATCTAAGGGACTGGTTTGGACAAAACTCAGCAGTACTTTTTCGTGCAGCTGTTGTTAAAAATAGGATCGCCAACATGATTGCCAATGTCCAATAACGGATATGGTACAACAACAAGAAGAAAAGACATCATTCAAAGCTAGGGTGCTATTCAGCAGGTTCTGACAGATTCTGGAGAACCGGTAGCGGAAATTTTGAGCAGTTTGGAGAACCAGTAGTGGAAATTTTGAGCAGTTCGGAGAACCAGTAGCAGAAATTTTGAGTAGTTCGGAGAACCGGCAAATGCCACCTCTGCCTGGCCCCAGAGTGGAGTGAAAATGGAGATTTTGCAATACCCTTTTCCCAGGAAGGAGGGAATGGGGATTTTGCAGTATCCTTCCCCTGGAGTGGGGTGGGAATGGAGATTTTGCAGTATCCTTCCCGTGCCACGCCACCAAGCCACGCCCACCAAGCCACACAAGCCCACCAAGCCATGCTCACAGAACCAGTAGTAAAAAAAATTAAATTCCACCACTGATTTAAAGTAAGATGCAACCTCCAGTGCCATCTCACTTAGGCCATTGGAACTGAGAAGGCTGCTTATTGGCCCAATTCCTATTCAGCTTCTATATAATCTTCATTGTAGGCCATCTTCTCAATCCAACTTTCATTAAAAGTACTGCAAGGAAGACCAGCTGGAACTCAGCTATCAGAAAACTAAAATCATGGCATTTGCCAAAAAGCTAATATATGCCAGCAGCGCTCAAATTATTTGAAGCCAAGCCAATAGTGCAACTTCTTTATGGTGCCTAGCTGGGACCATTCTCCATTTTTTTACCATTAGAACTTGTTCAATTCAAATTTCTAAAATCAGCCCTTCAGGTCTCAAAATGTGTGTCTAATGTAGTGGTGAAATCCTGCTGGTTCTGTCCAGCTTGCACGAGCCAGTAGAGCCAGTAGCGCCAGAGCATGCGCAGAGGGTTAAAAATTGGATGTGATGATGCGCACGCGCACTTCTGAACTGGTAGGGAAGGTAAGTAGATTTTACCCCTGGGCTAATGCCACCCTGAAAGTGGAGATGAAAGAGTGGGTAACTCTATTCAACTACTAGCTGACACTGTCCTTTTTCCACTTTGGCCTTGCTCCTTTAACTATGAGGGATGATTTGCAGTTCACATGGAAACAGGCATGGCAATTCAAATCTCATCCTTGGGCTTTTCCGGGTTTTCTACTTTGTATGGAGTATGATTAGGCCAAAGCACTCATTAAACAGCAAGTAGCAGATACAGAACAACTGGATCTAGCAAGGTCCCCAACCTTTATTACCAATGAATCCAACAGATATTCTGGCTCCCCTATGGCATCCTTAACTAAATTCGAAGTACCAAATCACTGGGGAGCCTTTACCCTAATATGTCCTCAGCTGAGCTTTCCTTGAAGGCTGATACAGAAAGATTCCCTACCTGGAAAAGCAATGTACACAGAAACAATAGAGCATGTGTTCTCCAGTGCCTCTATTACAGAGACATTTGTATTAGTCTCATCTCACCATTATTATATAACTATCCAAGGTGCACAGGACAATTTTACACCTCCCTGCTGCTTTTAGATGCCATCCCTGCTACAACATATAATGTTGCCAGGTTCTGCACAGCAGCACTTAAAATCCATCAGATGATGACCTGTGCCATGCACTAGTCTTAATGAGCATCTAGTTCGTCATACTAAAGTGCTCTGTCCTTCGATAGCTTTAGTCTGCCACGTTCTTTATGCTCTCTTATACCTTTCTAATGTTCCTATCTATCCTTTCAGATTTCTTTTAGAGTTTTGTTCTTATATATGCCTTCTGTTTTATATATTTTAGCTTTTATAATTATTTTTCTTTACACTTTGATGTATTTTCTATGCTTTCTAATTGATTGTAACCAACTGTCTTTGTGGTGATCTTTGACAATAATAAACATTTTGACGTGATACGATGTGTACCTCTCATGCACCCACTTGCTCTCTTCCCCACCTGGCAGTAGCCACTGATCTGCCTGCTGACGTTGAACTTGCAACTTCCTGCCAGGTTCCCCACTAGCTTTGCTTGTGGAAGCTAGCAGAGAGCCTCAGCAATCATGATAGATGACTTCCCCATTTGATGTGTTGGAATCTGTCAGGGAGTATTGGGAATGATGACCACGTGACCATGGCTGACTGTGTGGTAGTGTGGCATCATGATGGCATTGAAGCAACCGCAAGTTTTCCCATTTTCAATCTTACAGGAATAAGCAGTCCTACATTTTGGATACATTCTGTAAATTAATCCATTTGGGGTATCTCGGTTCAAAAGGTTCGCTTTATATGATGGACTGTTTCACCCAAATTAAGGTTACAGACAAAGAGAGTTTTAGTAGTATATAGATATACTGTCATGGACTGTCATGCCCTTTAGCCTCCAAGAAAGTAGATGAGCCTGCTGCTCTGAATTGTGCAGTCCCATTATAGCAATGAAGATTCAATTTTTTGTACTGTTGGCTTGTCTACATTATGTGAACTGTAAAAATGTAAAATGTCTCAAGTGGCTCTGCTCATGAGATGCTGTTAGAGAAACTCCTCTGTCAGGCATAGTTTTCCCTCTTCCTAAGTACAGTATTGTTATAAAGACAGAATACAGTAACAAAACTCCATAAATATATAAAGGCTGAGCACTTTAAACATGCTATACATGTGCTAAGGTTTGTTATTGACCTGTGTTTCCCTTGCAATACTCTTTCCAATCTATTATTTAGACCAACATACTGTATTTGAACATATAGAATATATGTTATATATAAGAAGAACTCATCAAATTTGCAGATGACATCAAACTGGGAGGCGAAAGGAGGAATAGCCCATTTTGAAGATAGGCTCAAGATCCAGAAGGATCTTGATAGACTTGAACACTGGACCCTATCCAAGAAAATGCAGTTCAGTGGTGAGAAAAGTAAAGTTTTACACTTAGGCAAGAAAAAACAAATGCACAGGTATACAATAGATCATACCTGGCTCAATAGCAGTAATTGTAAGTGGAATTTAGAAGTCCTAGTGGACATCCACTTAAATATGAGCCAGCAGTGTGCTGCAGCTGTCAAAAAAAAAGCCAATGTAGTCCTAGGCTACATCAACAGAGGGTTAGTATCAAGGTCACATGAAGTGTTAGTACTACATTGTACTGCTTTGATAAGACCATATTTGGAACACTGCATCCAGTCTTGGTTATCACAATACAAAAAAGATGTTGAGACTCTAGAAAGAGTGCAACAAAAAGCAACAAAGAAGAAGGGGTGACATGTTAGCAGTCTTCCAATATTTGAGGCTGTCACAGAGTAAAGGGGGTCAATGTATTCTCAGAAACACCTGACAGCAGGACAAGAAATAATGGATGGAAACTTATCAAGAAGAGAAGCAATCTAGAACTAAGGAGAAATTTCCTAACAGTGAGAACAATCAATCAGTGGAATGACTTGCCTCCAGAAGTTGGGGGATCTCTGTCACTGGAAGTTTTCTAGAAGAGATTGGACAGCCATTTGTCTGGAATGGTATAGGGTCTTCTGTGTGAGCAGGGGTTGGACTAGAAGACTTCCAAGGTCCCTTCCGACTACTATAAAGCACTCTTTTCTTTTCTTTTAAAATAACACTGAATTCAGTAGGGTCAGGATCAAGATTTTAGTATAAAGGATGTTCATCATTTCTCCTATCTGTGGTGATCCATTGGGAATATTTGGGAAGTTGCTAGGAGCCAACAGAAACTTTCCCTCTCAATCTCTTTGCAAGATTTAAATACATTCAAACAGGAAAAGGCTATAGGATTAATTGTCTCAATGACACTAGTGCTACAGCATAGC
This sequence comes from Arizona elegans, assembly GCA_022577455.1. Lineage (NCBI taxonomy): Eukaryota > Metazoa > Chordata > Lepidosauria > Squamata > Colubridae > Arizona > Arizona elegans. The sequence continues at coordinate 100,682,779 of JAKOOJ010000002.1, read as the reverse complement.
AATCAAGAGCATTCTCTCTTCTGCAGCCTATTATTTTTTATAGTTTAAGAAAGATTCATTAAAGAAATACCTACCTTTATTATAATCTCTAATTTGGCCTTCAATTGCCAGTCATCTAGTATACAAGAAAATGAGTAGCATATTTAAGCATGCAAAGTAGCCTTGGTCAGAGTTAAACCCCTGGAAGACACATTCAATGAGTGCCAAAGGACAAAATTATACTGTTATACTCCATCTCCTTGTTTGCGTTCTTTAAACATTTAATGAAGAAAGGTAGGTTGAGAATAATGGCTTGGCTTTCTCTATGTTGTCCACTGTATACTTGTATTATATTACTGAAAGACTATGCACTTGAGAAGAAAGGCAAGATATCAATCAAAGAGATAGAAAAAAAAGTATTAAATATCAGTACTTCTACATTCATATCTTTCTACCATGCACATCTCTCTTCCTGCTTCTCACACAAACCTCCTTCAGAAGAGAAAGCCAGGAAGAGTATTATCTTTTACAGTTCCCTGCTTTGCTTCTCTTTTTATTTTAAGTCATTGGGTACTGTTGATTCTCAATGTCCCCAAAATACAGTGCAAAGTACTTTAAATAGGAAGGTGCTTGACTAAGATAAACTCTGTAGGTGGTGAATTGACACAGCAGAGGGTGGGGGGAATAAATATGAATGGGGTACAAAACTGGAATTTGTTTCTCTGTGTAGGTGATAAATTCAAATTTGACAGGCCAGAAGAGAATGGGAGGGGAGTCCCTACAGCTCTTTAACAGAGGCAAGTCATAAGCCCCTTTCACGGTGAGGAAGATAATTTTTCCTACAGAGAAAAAAAGTTGGCTTTTTTCCCAAATTGTTTTCCCTATATTAATCCTATCCTTTAAGTTCTGAAGAGGATTTTCAAAGCAATGGTTGCCTACACGTCTAAATAGGAAAAATATACGGGGAAAATGAAAACAGACAGGGAGCAGCCTGGGGATAGAAATTGATACATTATATGCTGAATTATGCAAATCAGGAATATCCAGGATTGGTTTAGAAGCTGTTTATTCAGACTTCATCTATTATTATCACACACACATTTTATGCTTCCTTCAGGAAAAGTCCAGGCCGCATACAGTATAACAAACCAATTTTCCATATTTCATATTTTTCTTCAGGATAGTAAATGGCTTATGATTACCTATAGCTTTCATGAGCTACTGAAGTTCTTAATCTGTTTTTTCCTAAATCAAAGCCAGTAACAATCTAGAATACCACCATAACACTTGTGTGATAAATAATATGACTTATACAACCAAGGAGAAATTTTATAACATGAGACATGGGCCAGACTTTAAACATAATTTGCTTAAGATTTTAATTCATTTCATTTTTCTTCCTCAGTGAGTGACTGGGTAGAAAACTGTTTCATGCTGTTCTTGACAAGTCCACGGGTAAAAGAATTAGAGGTGTACTTTCTAAAAATAAAAACTGGACATTCAGAAAAGGGCCTTCCAAAAGAATACTCACTTCTTTGAGAAAATGTGGCCTCTCCAATATAGTTTCATAGTGAATATAGCTTTATAGCCACCCAGATTCATTTGCTTGAGATGGGTGACTATATAAACTGAATTAATCAAATTAGTATTCCAGTCATGTCCAATTCTAAGGGACTGCCTGGACAAGTCCCTGCAGTTGTTTTGGCAAGATTTCTCATAAGTAGTTTTCTATTGTCTATGGAGATTCTCAGTCATCCAGATCATGGGTTGTCCCAAAGGTGCTTTCTCAAAAGGAAACTGGACTGTCCTTATTTTTTTCTTGAAGATGCTTTACTTTCTCATCCAAGAAGCATCCTGGGTTCTGACTGAATGCTGGGGAATGGAAGGATTTATATTCCTTGCAGTCATCTGGCTGTTAGCACTTTGAAGGTGGGTGATTAATTTGCCATTGCCTCCTTCCTAGGTTTGAGAGATAGTAACTAGCACAAGGTCGGTACTCTCCCATAGAGAGGGGCTCCTCCGGGTGCCATCAGCCAAACAATGCCGACTGGCGGCCCCCAGGGGGAGAGCCTTCTCTGTGGGGGCACCTACTATCTGGAACGAGCTCCCCCCAGAGATACGGAGGATCCCGGATCTGCGCACCTTCCGCCGCGCTTTAAAGACCTTACTGTTTCACCAGGCGGGCCTGGCCTAATTTTCCCCCTCTTTTATAAAAGATTTTTAATTTTTAAATATCTTTTAGTATTTTATACATTCAATTTTAAATTGGTTTTAAAAGTTTGGGGTTTTAAATTTGTCGGGGCCAAAATTATTTAATTTGATTTTATTCTACTTTTAAATTTTGTATGTATGTGTTTTATTGTTTGGCTGTGCACCGCCCTGAGTCCTTCGGGAGTAGGGCGGTATAGAAATAAAATAAAATAAAATAAAATAATAAAATAAGGTCATTCAGCTGATTTTGCGCCTAAGGTGGGACTAGAATTCAAGGTCTCTTGGGTTCTAGACAGATGCCTTAACCACTACACCAAACTGACTTTCAGTTCCCCTTTATTAGAATGAAATAAGCATTGGTCTGTCACTTTTGTCTTAGTCCAACTAATTTTAATTTCAAACTAGCTTATTAATTGTGCAAATGAGGAAAGAAAAAGAGCATTATAAACTGGTTACTATTTTAGTGTAGCATCTGGAGGCCCCTAGACCAAATCTAACCTTCTAGGAAGAGACACCTGCTGACTGCTCACTCACAAAGTTGGAAGCAGAAAAATCACATCTAGCATAATTTCCAGCATTGTTTTACCATCCTTCAGAATAACCCAGTGCTAGGGATGGATGAAAATGTAGTTTAACAATGTTTGGCAGTGATTTGTCATCATTCACAAACATTTTCATAAATGGAATGGCATGGATTTGAGATTAAAACAATTCAATATGAAAGAACATAAAGCTGGCAAATTCATTTATTCAGACAAAGATCTGATTGGATATCTATTATATGATTTGCTTTGAATCTCTGGGCACTTTACCATGTTGGTGGGGTTCAACTAGCATTGACTTTCTGATGAGTTTCTACCTTGTTTAGTGACAGTTCAAACAAGCATAACATGGTCCTCTCCATGCTGTGTATAGCCAAATAGTTGTATCAAATTTGGCCAGCACAAACTGATGAAAAGGTTTATTTATTTTTAACTAAAATGTATGATTGAATTTCTTCATAAGTAGAAGGAAAAACAATGCTGACTTTCCATCTTTTCTTACTGCTGACCTCAAGAACAACACAGCTTAGCAGAAAATGTTCTTGTTCCCTTTTCTCACAGAAGTCAAGAAAGAGGCCTAAGAAGCAAAGAAAAACAGTGGAGATTAAGGTTGTAGAAGATCTTGAGAACAGAATGAGTTCAGAGATTTAGGAAACATCAAAGAATTAAACATTTGGATTAGTCAAGTGCCGCATAGAAACCGAATGTCGATGAGAAGAGAAAAAGTTTTGGCTATCTCTCTTCCGTTTTTATTTTCATTCCACTAACAATTCTTTCCAGTCATCCTCTGATGTTGACCTTGACTCCTTAAAAAAGGAAAAATGCCAATCTTAGCAAATGAAAAGCAGTAAAATGCACGGAATGGGAATCTATATTTTAGGTGCTTTCCTTTTAATACTTTTCTCACTTAAGGGTATATGGAACAAGCACACATCCCATGATATTTATCTCCATGCATAGTAGATAAATGCTTCAAATTTCAGCTAGACACTGATTATTTTATTTGACTGCTTGTTTTTCCTTCAGCACAAAAGGAACATGCAGTACAGGTTTATAAGATTAACAAGGGAAGGAGAGGTTGGAAAAAGGACAGAAACAATGTTCTTGCTGTTTATTGCTGTTTATTGCATGATTGACGCTCCTTTCAAGTTTTGAATGCCAAATAGAACATTTGGATGGCAAAATTCTAGGAAAAGAAAATAAGTTTTATCACTAGAGGAATCTCTGCTGCCCAATCATTTGGACTGTTCCAATAGAGCTGCTCTTAGTGATATAACTGACTTACCTTCCATAATCAGAGACAGAATAACTCTTAATTAATACTCAATTAATTACTAGGGGATAAATAACAAGTGGAACCTCCATCTCAGAAATTTAAATTTCAAGTTACCCAGCTACCCAACTAATGTTCATTACCTCACCAATTCCAGAATATTAGTTTTTAGGGGGAAAAAATAGGAAATCAATATTGGTTATATTATTGATGGGACATTATCAATTGAATCATAACAGCAAGAATTATAGGACTTCAATAATTCATACAAAAATGCATTGATAATATAAATATTCTAAAGGATAAAAGACGAGACGGAAAAGGAAAATGTCAGGAAATATTTCTTTTCTTTATGATTGCAGTTGAGTGGACATTCTTCATGCACTTGTCCCTACAGGGTTTCTCCTTGTTTAGAGAAAAATTAATGTATGTAGCTAAGTTGATGTCCCTGGATATCTGATATCTCCAGGCTAAGAGAAGGGGATGACCAATGGTTAAAGAGGGAGCACTTTCTGTTGTTTGTTGACCTTGGAACAGGCAATGTTCTGTCTGAAAAGTTTAATTGTAGTCTTGGATTTTAAAGACACCTGAAGGATGACCCAATTTTTGCAAACTCTTTCTCATTCATTAAATAAAGTTTAACCCTTTTAATATCTTCATTGCTTACCCTTGCACTATTCTTAAGAAGTATATAATTTCAACTGGCAAATTATTCCAATTGCCATCTAGTATGTTTGTATAGTTACATACTGTTACAGCTCCTAATATTGTCCCAACAATTTACATTGTTCCAAGATTGTACAACATACAATCTCAGTTGCAAGATGAATAAAAGTTTGATCTTATTATAGTTATTTTAAAAGGTAAGTTATTAATTGTGAGTTTTAAAGAAACTCCATAGTTCCCAGAAGTATACATTGGATGACTATTTATATGCCATCAATTCTTTCAGTGTTCTAAACTATTTTGACACAGTTGTTCAGCAGATTCATGCAATTCTTATCACAAAAACACTCCTTTACAAAAAATGAAAATGGATTAATACCTCCTGCAGAACGTTTAATTAATGTTAAATTTTAGAACAACATCAATTTATGAATGACAGAAGTCAGATACTCAACTTTGGAATCATTTCTAAGCACTCAGTATTAAGGTACCTTTGAAATGATATTCAGAGCTTCCAACATTATTGTGTAAACTGATTGTGTAAACCAAAAAGGCACATCATCAAATCAGCCTGATGTACCAGCATTTTGTACAAACCATCTTAAATTCTGAAGGCCTCTCTGAATAAAAATGAGGCAGCAGAAGGACAAAAATGTATAAACAGCATGATTTCCAAGGGAAAAAAAGGGGAAAGGATGTGGTTGAAAAAGTGATCTCTCTCTCAAACACACACACATCACGCTTTGAATTGTGTTCAACAACAGATTGGTAGTCAGTGAAACTGTTTTAACTAAAAGGCACACACTCCCTATAATTAGATGTACTCTACAGTCTAGCCCGGGGTATCAAACTCAAGGCCCTTGGGCCACATCCGGCCCGTGATGTGGTCAGATCCGGCCTGTGGGGCTATCCTGGAAAATGTAAGGGGCTGTCCCGTGTTGCTTTGGCCCAATCTACCTGATCACTTCGGCCTGCTCTACCCAATGCAAAGAGGAAACATTGGGCCAGCATTATTTTCCCCATAACAGCAATTTTATGTTGTGAGTTGGGCTGAGAGAGATGACTCGTCCAAAGTCACTCAGCGGGTTTTCATGGCTGAGATAGGACTTAAACTCACTGCCTCCCACTTTCTAACCTTGTACTTTAACCAAACGGGTTCTCATTCCAGTAATCAGTATGAACTGTAATGTTAGTGTTTGTGAAAATGATGAGAAAATTCCACAAAAGCATTTTTTTCCAATAGAATTACTAAAAACAGCATGCATTATTTTAAATGTCAGAAAACAACTACAATCACCTAATCAGTGCAAAATTAAAGGAAGATTAACAATTGGCAGTGCATGTTATCAATGCCATTACAACAGTCTTGGTTAAATAAAAAAATCTTAATCCATCTGAGAAGAATGTCTGAAGTTGGGATTTGATTGACAATTATTTCATGTAAACAGACAGAACTCCAAGCAGAGCTTTGGGCAGAAAGACCTGGTGTAACAGCCTGGAACCTAGATGGAAATGCTCCTCTATCAGTAGAGGAGTCTTTAGATTCTGATAATGAGAAGACTCTCTTATTGAGTGTCAGAAAGCAGCCATCAAAGCAACATCATGTCAAAAAAAAACACCATAGGTGAAAATATAAAAACGCAAGGAAGATTATTTCACTGGCCTTTACTTGTGATTCTTTCTCAGAAACTCCCCCAGGCCTTGGGATTTGTTCTATTCTACAGGAAATGAAACCCAAAGAAAAATCAGCTAGCCAAGTCTGAGAGCCAATAAATCCATTGAGACATTAGAGCCGGTGAGTTACTCAAACACATCCATGGGTTCAAAGCCAATTACTACTGCATCAGTTACAAAAAGAGTCAGGCTGGAAGAGTTGATGTGATCCAATAATGGACCATAAGCTTGGGAAATTCTGCAACCAACCCAAAAATGAAGTTAAAGAACCTAGGAGGGGATTTGCTATGCAGCAGGGAGGCTGGATTGTAGCAACAATCAGTAACTTATGGAGCAGCTCCCCTGAAAGACTTTAAGGACTCCCAAATGACAGTTACCACTCTCCTACCCCTCTGCCTTCTGGTCTTGGCTGATATTATACTTGAAACCCAACTGGAACATATGTGAAAGTGGCCCTTCCCCCATTCTGGGTCTAGTCAGATCTCACAGGTCAGCCCTCTCAACCATGATCATGTTCCAAATGTGGGTGACCACAAACTGACCTGACCTGGTATTAAGCAGCAGCAGTCAAAAGCCCAGTCCTCTGCAGCATGGGGTAGAGCCCATGGGGTTCTGGAATAAGGCCACATTCCCCAAGAGTGGCCTGCCTCATGTCTCTCACCATATCTCTGAGTATCCATCACCACAGAGACGTTCGTATCTACCCATAACACACCAAGAAATTCTTTCCTCCCACTCCCCAATATTACATTGATAGGCTGTAGTCTCATCTTTCCATTAGGAGTTCAAAGTGGCATGAAAAGAACATTATTTCTGGCCATCATCTCAGCCTCAGATGATGATGCTACCTCATAGCTCCTAACAATTGTCTTCACCAAATTTAGTGGTGCTTGTGTATCTGATCCTCAAGGAAGCTATTTCTCCCACATAATCTGATATTGCAGTCTTGCACTTTTCTACTGTTCAGCTCTTTCTTCCTCCATTCAGTAGTAGCAGTGCTGTTCAGAAAGTGTGAATCAGAGATTGGAGATGCAGAGTGCAAAGATATCATAGAACTTGGTTTGGCTCTGGCCTTCACTCCCTGGCCTTCACTCCCTGTGGGTCACAGCATGCAATCATGGATCCTTGTTCTCCTCTCCTGCTCTATTTTCCTCCTAAGACACCCAGAGCAGTCACAGCAGGATTCTTCTCTCAACACATTGCAAATTTGAGAAGCAACAGGAGTCACCTTATTTGACTGAAAAACATCACTCAAGAAGAGATTGTTGTTACCTTTACTTAGGAAGAGAAGCTTCCAAGCTACTGAACTGAAATATTTGCCTGCTGTTTTGACTTTGTTACTTAAAACTTACTTTTTACTCCCCAGTTTATTGGTCCAATTGTATCTCTCACTCCCACTGCAAGTTCCACTCTGTTGCCTGGTGCTGATCCTGCAGAATGTAGATTAAAAAAAAGTAAAGATACCCTCCAGCTGAAAATCATTTGTAGTAACGGTATCCATGCTGTTTTCTTGACAGCTTTAAGGAAGCAATTGTCATTGCTATTTTCTCTTTCTATATTTTTCTTTCTTTTGAATCTTTAGTCTAGCCAAGAACTCTGAAATGGCCAAGCAACTTTACATCCAAGAATTTAGTTTACTTGGTAAGTGCTACGGTAGGTGTTGCTAGGTGCTGTCCTCGACTGAAGATAGCACCTAGCGCAGGTGTCAAACTCACGGTGTCACAGCAGGATCATGTGACATATCAGGACTTTTACCCCCTTCGCTAAACCAGGTGTGGGCTTGGCCAGCATGTGATGCATCCAGACCGTGGGCCACCAGTTTGACAGCCCTGACCTAGCAGCTCATATACATCCTTGATTGAATCCACTGCTTCTAGATCGTGATTGTTCTCCAAACTAGGTGTAGGTTTGGCTTTACAAAATTCTGATTTTAGTTAAAGAACCTAAAAAACAAGAAGCCTAGAAATGTTGAATTGATAGCTTTCTTCAGAGGCTAATCATGTAAAGAATATTATCATATGTCAATCTGGAGGTTGCCATGGCATGAAGGACTATGACTAGTTCTTAAAACCAGAGTTTGCAACTAGATATGCACTACAATCATACTTGCTTCTTTTATTTACTGAAATTGTATTAATTTCAGTAAAGTTTTAGTTACTTTCTTCCAACAGATCGGAGTGAGTCACCATAAAACATCCACACAATGCAAAGTTACATGACAAAGATGTTGGGAGAAAAAGAATTGTTTAAGATGAAATGCAAAAACCCATTCTAAATGTTTTCAAACCTGAAGCAAAAAAAAAAAGAAAATTAAAATGGAGAGGATCCCACGTGTCATCGATATCTTATTTTTAAAATATATTTAAAATCATTTGCACACAGACTAAACTCAAGGAAGCCTTGTCCCCAATGAAAATAGTGGCAGAAAGCATTGGCTTCATGTTGCTTTATTGTAATGCCATCCATCTGACTTCAATACTGGAGAGAGAGAAGAACAGATGCTGCAGCATTAGTATAATATATTCCTGGCATCTTAGCCTTGTCAGAAGATGAGCCACCACACCATCTCAAGCTTCCAGAGGGTTGTACTGCAAATGGCAACTCTACACCTAATACAAAAGGCATCTTCCCTCCAAATTATGAAAGCATTAATTATGACCTGTGTGCCTCTATCTGATAAACAAGCTTTGCAGTCTCCTTACCTTGTGGCATTGGCACAAGCTAAGGATATCCATTGCAAATCTTGCACAGTCTCCTACCAAGCCACCTTGTGCTGGCTTTGTTATCTCTTCCCTTCCCTTCCCTCCCACCTTCCCCATCCCCTTCTATCTTTTCTTCTAAGAGTTCTGTGAAGTTTATATGTGATTCCTAGGCAATTCTCCATAGCAGTTTCCATGGCCTCCTTACCCATTTAGTTTATAAACACTAAAACTGCATCTAAAGACAGTTGTTTTTAAACCATGAAAAAGCCATATAAAATGAATTAATAAATATATATTATTTATATAATATATTTATTTATTTTCTTATGCTGAACTATTTAACAAAGGAAAAGTGCTAATACAAAGCATTAAAGGACCAGCACAACCTCAACACTGATAAGCATAGCAATAAGAAAAAGGAGAGGAACACCCATTAATTATCTTGAACAAGTACAAAACTTGAGGTCAAAATATGTACCGTATTTTCCGGCATCTAAGACAACTGGCCGTATAAGACGACCCCCAACTTTTCCTGTTAAAATATAGGGTTTGAGCTATACTCACCGTATAAGACTACCCCTCTTCCAACGCACACCAAATAAAAATTAAAAAACATCAACTGGCTCACCCACAATGTAAAAGCAGCTGTGCTAGACCCAAAATGGCCCCTGCAACAAGCAGGAACCTCACACAGCCACAAAAAGCCCCAAAAAACAACTTTCACACTTTACACACACACAACACAACACAACTGGCTCACCCACAATGTAAAAGCAGCTGTGCTAGACCCAAAATGGCCCCTGCAACAAGCAGGAACCTCACACAGCCACAAAAAGCCCAAAAAAACAACTTTCACACTTTACACACACAAAATTCCACATACAGCTTTGTGAGATTTTGTGTGTTTGTGTAGTTAGAGTGAAACACTACAGAAACACACTAAATCTCAGAAAGCTGCACAAATATTATTTTATTTTATTTTATTTTTATTTTTATATGAAAACTAAATTTAAAACTTCCTAAACTTTAAATGGCTAGGTCTAAAAAAGAACAACTAAAAAAAACCCCAATTAACTATTTTTTTTTAAAGCTCCCAAAGGGGGAAAAAACTTACCCAATAGAACAGGGGTCTCCAACCTTGGCAACTTTAAGACTTGTAGATTTCAACTCCCAGAATTCCTCAACCAGCTTTGTTTTGCTGGCTGAGGAATTCTGGGAGTTGAAGTCCACAACTCTCTGCCTGCTTGATTGCAGGCAGGGAGTGGCTTGCTGATGGAATGGATTCAGGCAAGCGAAGCAAGGCAAGCGTTGCGACTAGCAGCTAAGGTAAGCAAGCTGAAGGGGGAAAACTTTTTTTCTTTTACATGGCTCTGGCAATCCCAGCTGCGTTGCCTGATTAGCAGGCAACTCAGCTGGGATCGTCAGAGCTTGGATAGCCAGAGCCATTTAAGGCTCGTCAGAGCCTTTCGGGCTGGTCTGCCTGGTTACAGGAGAACGACACCCGGCGTATAAGATGACCCCCGACTTTTGAGGAGATTTTCATGTGTTAAAAAGTCGTCTTATACGCCGGAAAATATGATATGTTATTAATTCTGATACCTCTTACTGGACTTACTGATTAGGACTGATTGATGTATTTTTACCATTTGTTTATTGATCAGTGATGAGATATAGGAAGATCTTTTTTTAATTGAAATATCATAGAAGATGTTAAGTTGCTGAAGTTTATACTTGTCTGAAGGGCAGGGAAGTCATTGCTTTATGTATCTTTTTAATGCTTAATTGTTTTATCTTTTTGCACTATTTCTTTTCTTTTTGTATTTTTCTTCTAGATTGCATTATCTTTTATCAGGCATACATTTCTCTTTCCAGAGCAGTATAATCGTTCTTTTAGGGAAGCCCATTGCTTCCAGATCTACAGTTCTTTGTATTTTGGGAGAGTCCTAATACTGGAGATACATATAGCTAAGAAGAAAAGAATGGCATCTTTAACATATAGTGATTGATCCAGGGTCATATTAACATTCCTTTTAGTGCAAGTCTAAAAGATAACAATAATAGTACATAAATTAAACCTTATTCTAGCTGGTCAATGAGATTCCAATAGAACAGAGGTGTCAAACTCAAGGCCCGGGGGGGGGGGCAGATCTGGCCTGTGGAGTGCTTAGATCTGGCCAATGGGGCCGCCCTGGAAATAGCAAAGGACTGGCCCGCGGTGCCTTTGCCAGTGAAAATGGAGCTCAGGAGGGCTATGTGCGACTCTCCCGAGCTCCGTTTTCATTGGCAGAGGGTTGCAGGAGGCCATCGCAGCCAAAAATGGAGCTCAGGAGCCCGTTTTGCTGACAGACCACTCAGGCCACCACAGGTGCCCCCGAAACAAGTGACATCAAGCTGGCCATGCCCCCTGACCATGCCCCCCCCCCACCAGGGGTGAAATCCAGCAGGTTCTGGCAGGTTCTGGAGAATCGGTAGCAGAAATTTTGAGTAGTTTGGAGAACCAGCAAATGCCACCTCTGGATGGCCCCAGAGTGAGGTGGGAATGGGGATTTTGCAGTATCCCCTGCCATGCCCACCAAGTCATGCCCACCAAGCCACACCTACAGAACCGGTAATAAAAAAATTTGGATTTCACCACTGCCCTCCACCCCCCCCCCACCAACCCGAGGTCAAACACAAACCTGATTCAGCTGTCAATGAAATCGAGTTTAACACCCTTGCAATAGAAGATGGTTACTGACCTTTATTGAACTTTTCCCGAAGATCCAGTGTGCACAGAACATTGTTGTTCTTTCTCGGTCTCAATTTAAAAGAGAAAGCTAATTTTACATTGTTTAATGCAACTCCCCATTAAATACCAAGCAAGAACAAACAAACTCATTATTCAGGTTCTTGTATATAGTTTCCATTTAATAGCTTCTTTTAGCTTCCTACAACAAGAGTTACTGGCTCAGAAGTCAAAGATAATCTCCCTGTCCAAACTTCTAACAATAAAATAAATACAGATTATTTGTTTAAGAAATACTTCTTGATCACTGACTTCTTCTCTGGAACACTCCCCCCCCCCAGAGATTTAATTAGTTCTGACTTTATTGGAATTTGGAAAAGCAATTTAAAAAAAGAGGTTACTTTAAGAGGCCTTTAAAAAGGAGACAAATTAGCCTCATATCCATCCTGATCTATAACTGCAATTAATTACTGTTTTTAGCATTGTTCCTCAGTTTTGATTAGATTTCATTTTTCATGAAAGTGTTATTGTTTTTTAAGCAAGGTTTGTTATCTGTATGTTTTACTGTTAGGAATTCTTTCCTTATATGTAACCAACATCTTCTACATGATGGGTGGTAGAGATCAATATCCATGGAATATGAAAATATGAAACTTGGTAGGATGAAGAGCAAACAATAAATTAATTAATAAAGGAAATGAAAGGTAGAAAAATATGTTCTGTCTCTGTGAATTAAAAAGAAAGGTGTTAATGACTCTGCTGGATATGTCTCCTGATGAGGGGGATGGAGAGAAAGTGGAATCAGGGGCTTCTAGGGAGTCTTGGGATTCTGGGAGTTCTGAATTCTGGGAGTTGAAGTCCACAAGTCTTAAAGCCAAGTTTGAGGATCCCTGGTGTAGACTATAACAGACTGTACCAAACTGCAGCAGATATCCAACTTGCTAGCTTGTTAGCTGGCATCCAGCAGTGTCAAAACCAAAAAGAAAAGAAAAACAGAAGGCTATAATGCATGTGAATGAAGATGGTCTGAACTTAAAGAATGTCATTGATGAATGCATGCCAGAAGATGAAAGTGTAGTTAGGCTTAATTATGAATAAAAGGGCTTGGTGTATAAAATTGCGTTATGTGGTATCCATATGAGCATATACAAAACTAGGAATCCATAGTGTGATAGCTGCAGGTCATGGTCCAATAATTGGTAAATATGCAAGAAGCAGGATGAATTTGTGGGGAAATTGTGTTAATATTCTCAGTGATTGCAACTAGGGGTGGGGTGACATCATCTGTTGGGGATAGTGGATGACGGTTATCAGACAAAAGAACAGAAAATGCAACTGGGCCATTTCGATGAGTAAAAAAAGAATGAATAAAGATGATGAAAGTTTGATGAACATCTGCTTAGAAAAAAGGACTGTTAGGAAAAAATAACTATTATTTCATGAGTTACAAACTAACTTAGAAAAAGTCAGTATGCATAAGTATGGAAAAGGAAAAACACAATGTCATCTATTATTCCACTATTATTGAAAGATTTAGAGAGCTTGTGATGGAGCACTCATGAAAGTGAGACAGACTAGGTTTTGGTAGTATCAGGTGTAGATCTTAGGTGGGAAATGGACATGGAAGACAATGAAAGAAATAAAAGAAACTGGAATGAAAAGAAAAATGCAAGAAAAGAGAGCATTAGAACGGCATTAAACAGTATTAGAAGATAGATTAGTGTCCCAATAAACAGATGGAAAACAGATGTAAGGAAAAATGATATGGAAGCTGCTTGGAATGAAATTGAAATGAAATATAGAGTGTAACTAATGGAGCGAAGGGACAGAATGGAAAAGGATGTGGGTGGAATGTTGATGAGAAAGAGGCTGTGGGCATGGAAGATAATCATTGCTGCAAAAAAATTCAGGATGAGGAAAATATACAAGAGCATACAAATTATTTTGTAATGTACATGAGGAATATATATGGCTTCAAGAATATAGTTAACAAAGAATGGCTAAAATTAAATGAGGTAGAGAAAATGCAGAGGAATTTTGATGAAAATAAATGTTTTACAAGTGAGCTAAACAAGGAAGCAGAAGCAAAGCTACTAGAATCAAAACATAAAAGTGATTAAATCATCTGAATTATTACTGAAGTAAGGGAATGCTAGAAGGAATGCATCAAGGATTTGCAGAGGAATGGTAATGATAAATGGGAATGGAACAGAATTTAATAATATAAAATGTTAGTATCAAAAGAAATTTTGATTTTGATTTTAAAAAGTCATGCATGTTGTGGGCACATTGAAAAAAAGTACACTGTAAATTGATGGTTGCACTGCAGAAATATTAAAACATGGATGTTGTTTGGTTATGAAATAACTGAGTGAGTTTTTGGTATGTGTCTGAAGAGTAATCCATGTCTTAACAATTGGAAGATTTCAGTAACTGTTCTCCTGTAATAAGGGAAATCCAATAAGAATGAATACAAAAATTATGGAGGATTAGATTAACTGTGCCTGTATGCTGACTGAAAGGTGGACACTGAACCAAGAATTTCAATTATACATTGCTGAGATGCGTATTCTGCATTATACTTACTAATTTTTCCTCCTATATTGAACATATTAATCTGAATTATGACTAATTGTTCATTAGCATGATTTGCCTGTAACTGCTATTGCTGAGCTTTGTTCTTATTCTATTTGTATTTTCAACAAAACAATATATCATTGTTTTTTTTGAAAAAGTGGAACCCCGAAGATAGAATGTATAGCAATTCTCAATCAGATTGGAAAGTGCAACTTAAGTTGTCTGCCTTGGACTTTTCTCACTGAGTTCTAATTTGTAATATTAATATTTGAAATACACACATACACAATTTTTTACACACACAAGAGTATCTAGCATTTCTCTCTTATTAAGAGAAAACTGGTAGAATTTTCTGATTCTGCAATTACCACATATTCCAATGTAGGTTCAGGTATAGGCTGTCCTAACTCTTTATTATTTAAACTTAGGAGGTGCTTCTTCCTATATTGGATTCTGCACACAGAATTGACTCTAATAAAAGTATTGAGTATGCTTGTGTATGTCTGCTAACAGTTCTGATTTTACTTGACTTCCTAGCCATACGACCTTGGTTGGGAATTAGAAAGTGGTCATCTCAACAGACCTGGATAGCATGAGTTGAGGAAGGCCAAGTTCTATAGCAATAGCATTCAGCACTCTCTGGATAGTTTACAATGTCAACATATTGCCCCCAACTATCTGGGTCCCCATTTTACTGACCTCGGAAGGATGGAAGGCTGAGTCATTTTTCATTTTTTTCATTTCATTTTATTAAATTTGTATACCGCCCTACTCCCGAAGGACTCAGGGCGATGAACAGCCATAAAATAAAACATATAAATACAAAATTTAAAATAGAGATAAAACAAATTAAATAAAATTGGCTGAACCATTTTAAAACCCCAATAATTTTAAACCAAATTTAAAATTCCCATTTAAAAAGAGGAAAAGTTTAGGTCAGGCCAGCTTGATGGAATAGGAACGTCTTAAGCGTGCAACGGAAGGTACGCAGATCCGAAAACCTCCATATCTCGGGGGGGGGGAGCTCGTTCCAGATAGTAGGTGCCCCCACAGAGAAGGCTCTCCCCCTGGGGGCCACTAGTCAACATTGTTTGGCCGATGGCACCCGGAGGAGCCCCTCTCTGTGGGAGCGTACTGGTCGGTGGGAGGCTATTGGTGGTAGCAGGCGGTCCCGCAAATAGCCAGGTCCTAAGCCATGGAGCGCTCTGAAGGTGATAACCAAAACCTTGAAGCGTACTCGGAAGACCACCGGGAGCCAGTGCAGCTCGCGCAGGAAAGGCGTTACATGGGAGCGCCACGTCGCTCCCATCACCACCCGCGCGGCCGCACTCTGCGCCAGTTGGAGCCTCCGAGTGCTCCTCAAGGGGAGCCCCATGTAGAGAGCATTACAATAGTCCAGACGGGAGGTGACGAGGGCATGAGTGACCGTGCATAATGAGTCCTGATCCAGAAAGGGACGCAACTGGTGGATCAGGCGGACCTGATGAAAAATCCTCCTGGTCACGGCCGTCAAGTACTCTTCTAAAGACAGCCGTGAATCCAGGAGGACACCCAAGTTGCGAGCCCTTTCCGTGGGGGCCAATGCTTCGCCCCCAATAGTCAGCAATGGCACCAGCTGACTATATTGGGACGTCAGAAACCACAGCCACTCGGTCTTGGATGGGTTGAGCCTGAGCCTGTTTCTCCCCATCCAGATCCGTACGGCCTCCAGGCACCGGGACATCACTTCAAGGGCATTGTTGGGGTGGTCTGGGGTGGAGATGTACAGCTGGGTGTCGTCAGCGTAGTGATGGTACTCCACCCCGAAACCACGGATGATCTCGCCCAGCGGCTTCACATAAATGTTGAACAAAAGGGGCGAGAGGACCGATCCTTGTGGCACCCCACATATAAGGGGCCTCGGGGTCGACCTCTGCCCCCCTGTCAACACAGACTGCAACCGGTCGGAGAGAAAGGAGGAGAACCACCGTAATACGGTGCCTCCCACCCCCAACTCTTCCAACCGGTGCAGCATGATACCATGGTCGATGGTATCAAAAGCCGCTGAGAGATCTAATAGGACCAGGACAGAGGAACAACCTCTGTCCCGAGCCCTCCAGAGATCATCCACCAACGCGACCAATGCCGTTTCCGTGCTGTACCCAGGCCTGAAACCTGACTGGAACGGATCTAGATACATCGTTTCATCCAGGTACTGGGGAAACTGTCGTGCCACCACACTCTCAACAACCTTCGCCACAAAGCGAAGGTTGGAGACTGGACAATAATTAGCCAATATTGCTGGGTCCAGGGAAGGCTTCTTGAGGAGAGGTCTCACCACCGCCTCTTTCAAGGTCAACCTTGAGCCCCATCAGGTTTGAACTCCAAGCTATGGACAGAGTTTTCTGCAGTACAATACTGCATTCTAACAACTGCATCGCCAGGGCTTTTGTGTACACATTAAAATATAAATATACATTTAATACATTTAAATATTTTGTATAAACATTTAAATATAGATTCAAGTGTAAGATCATAGCCTGTAAACCCAATGCTGTGTAAGTAAAAGTCTGAGTCAGTAAAAGAAACAAACAAAACTTTTTCTTTTTTTAAAAAAATCGCATTAAGCATATAAATCAGTAATTGACTGGTGCTCCCAGGGAAAGATATAGCACTTAAAATGACTTTTAACTCAAGACTCCACATTGATTAGATTTGGGATGGCTGTCCCTTTAATATAGAGTTGTATATTAAAAAAAAAAAACTAGACTTGTAAAAGGGCATAAATAATGCATTCAAATAAATAAGTCTGGGAGCAGTGTAATTACCAGCTTTGCTCCTAACCTCACCTATAAAACTCCCAAAGGCAATTGCCGGAAATTTTGTACATTGCCATAGGTATTAATCATCTAAATGAAACCAAGTGTATCAATTTTGTTGCACAAAGTTTCTTTTTTTTAAAGAAAATTACTGGCTTTTGTTTTTTTTCATTATAGAAGAATACTAATAACAACTACAAGATTATTCTGACTAAGAGACCAAAAAACCCATGGTGAGGAAAAATTACGCAACTATTTTAAATCTATGGGCTCTTTGTTTTAGTGCCAAGACAGGAAATGTCCTAGTCTAAAACACAAGTGAGACGCTGCCAGTCGGAGTAAATAAGTTGAAGCTATATAAGCCTCTGCTCTGACCGGAAATATGGCAACTCTCTACATTATCCAAAATGGAAGACATTGTTTAAACATTTAACCTAGAGAATCACTTTTTTTACATGTTACATATGTTTTTCTTCTACATAAATTACTTCCCTGGCTGCATTAATTTTATTTTCTTCTTGAATGGAAGAAATAAAATTGAGAAGATTAAGGTGGAGCTATAACAGACACCTCCCTTCTCCAATATATTGGCTTGAATGAACTAGGTATATCTGATAAAACACAGCTGGCTCCCAGAAGTTGGTTTAACCCCACGTTTCCCCCATGTGTGGACTTCAATTCTCAGAATTCCCAGTTTATGATAATTCTAGAATTAAAAGTCTATACTTCTGGAGCATGACAAGTTGAGAAAGGATAAAATAAAACATTTCCCCTCTATTTAGTGGTGATTGAGTGAAAGAGCCTGAAAGAATGGGAAATCATAAATATCTGGTATTTACAGGTACACCTTGACTTACAAGCACAATTGGGACCAGAATTTCTGTTGCTAAGCAAAGTAGTTGTTAACTGTGCCCAATTTTATGACATTTTTGCCATGGATGTTAAGTGAATCACTGGTTGTTAAGTGAATCATGCAATCATTAAGCAACTCTGACTTCCCCCATTGACTTTGTTTCTCAGAAGCTGACTAGGAGGTCGTAAATGGCAATCACATGACCCCAGGGCATTTCATCTATCACAAATACATGCCAGTTGCTAAACATCTGGATTAGGAGCCACAGTGGCACAGTGATTAGAGTGCAGTACTGCAGGCTACTTCTGCTGACTGCCAGCTGACTGCAATTTGGCAGTTCACCAGGATATCACCAGGTTCAAGGCTGATTCAGCCTTCCATCCTTCTGAGGTCGGTAAAATGAGGACCCAGATTGTTGGGGGCAATAGTCTGACCCTGTAAACCACTTAGAGAGGACTGTAAAGTGGTATATAAGTCTAAGTGCTATTGCTATTTTGATCATGTGACTTTGGGGATGCTATGAGGGTTGTAATTGTGGAGACCAGTTTTTTCAGTGCCATCGTAACTTTAAACAGTTGCTTAATGAATGGTTGTAAGTCAAGGACTATCTGTATCTGAGAAGGCAAAAAGTTTAACACAGACCATTTTCTTATCTCCATATGAGTAAGATATGGAAGTCATGTTCCTTCATGAAAGAGTGCTTTGTGCTCACTGAGTCCTACCATTATTCACAGTACATTATTTCTACCATACAGAAACACAAGCTGTCAAACAAGTTGCAAGTTGGCACCTTAGGAGCTGCAAAGGGACATACAAATGAGCCCACATCTAGGTTTTAGTATCCCAGAGCCACTTTCTTCTCCATCAGGTATCCTGAGCAAAAGTCAGAAAAGTATAATTTAATATTGCATGATCTATTGGACCTTTTTTTGTTTAGGAAAATATATGTGATTTCATAGAGGGTTATATAATTGGAAATAGTATGAAGGTAATGGAATTTTTCTTTGTTCATACTAGGATGAAAGATAAGCTGGTCAATTTAATTGAAAAAAGTGTACTCCCCATTCAGAATACATTAGATATGGGGGAAAGGTAGATTAGGCAATCTTCATCGTTTAGACCTCAAAAAAGCAACACAATTCTCATACTGTATTCTTCTATACATATGACATTAGTATGTGCAGAATCAGACGATTCAACTTCAGTTGGGTAGCCAATGATTTAATTCTTTTAATTATCTTAACTTTTGTATTTGTATGTTTTTTAATTTTGGCTGTTCACCGCCCTGAGTCCCTCTGGGAGAAGGGCGGTATACAAATTAAATTAATAAATAAAATAAATAAACTGTTTAGGTTGGCAAGGAGGTTATTTAATAGGAAGAAACTGTCCAAGGACTTGGGAAAGTGTCTTTTTAAATCTTGTTGTCTATAGAGTATATGCTTTATTTCTGAGCTGTGCCTTCTTTCAGAATTATGACAGGATTGTTATTTCAAGATGAATCCCATGAATCCTCTCAACCAGGATCTCCAATATTTGCAGATGAGATAGTTCATTGAAACTACAAGGAAATGATACAACTTGGTTGCTATGATAGGTGTGACCAGTCTCAGAATATCCATTTCACAAGAAAGAAAGTGAGAGATGTTGAAAAACATTGAAGTTGTCCAAAAATCTAAATCCAGGGCAAGGACAAGGGGCGTCTGGGTTACAAAACAACCCTCCTTCTTGTAGATTTGCCATTTCTTCCTCTCAGCCTATTTGATTGTTCTCAGCCCTGCCTGACCCTGTTAAGTTCTCTTCACGTTCTCCCTTTAATGAAATATTTCCCTTTCCACTTTTGGTGCTTCCATTCATTTTGTGGAGGAATAGCATCTGAGAACATTTCAGGAAAAAAAACCAGTAACTTCTAACTGCTTACCATCTCTACTTTCTAAGAATGCCTCTGATCCTAGGAAGTCTACTTTTTTGGTGCCAGCACTGCTGGCTGCTAGCCAGCAAGATAACAAGCTGGATGCCTCCCACGGTCCAGTGATAAACAAACTCAGGCAGAACTTTGAGAAGCACACAGTTCTTTTAATCTAGAGCTAAAGATGGTAATTATAACATAGCCAAGGCTTGGCACCTGGAAACTAATAAACAAAACAATGAATCTAACAGGAAAGACAAGAGAGTTCAAAGTACAGCATGACATAATAAACATGATGAACTGAGACTGGGAAAATTATTTCAAACAAACAAACAAATGAAAAAATCCAGCCCAATGAAAGCAATCCCTTGGTCTCAACTCCATATAATTTCCTCATTTCTGCTACTTTGGCTTACCTTGATTTGTCCAAGAGGAATTACTCTGGTGCTATAAGAATTGTGGTTTAATTAATACACTTTTATTAATTATAATTATTCTGGGATCCACCCTTATGTACATCCTCTTCACCTTGACTCAAAAATGTGAAAGGTACTTGGAGGTAACTAGTCTTTGAAATATTTCCCATTTGGGGGGAAAAATAAAATATTAGATAACCTTGGCACATAAAGTGTCTTTAGTTGCAGTGGAAATGAAATATCACACTATTTAAACTCACATTAATTGTGACCTACCTGTAAGTATATAATGATACAATTACAGTTACTACAATTACTGTTTTTCTTTGGGGTTGTATAGCTGTTCCTGCGAACTACTGATTTGCTAATAGTAGCTTTTAATCCTAAAATGCAAGTTGCCTTGAGTTTCTTTGGGGATTGAAGCAACATGCAAGTTAAAAGTCTCTAAGTGCAACCCATCTCACAGGGTTCTGAAAATAGGAAGAGGAAGGAGTATTATGTATGCTTGCTGCCTTGAGTTACTTATAAAGTAGTAAAGGTGGGATAAAAATCCAGTAAATAAATAAATGAATATGTACATCTACACATATGATTCCTAATCTACTTTAGAGTACCAAAGATGTCATGATCCCAAACCCAAAGATTCAATGAATTTTTTTCTTAAAATTTTCTTTTGCTTAGTGAGGAGAATGAGAGCCTGGTCTCTCGCAACCCTTCCTAAATAAATAATTTTAAAAAGCAGTTTTTTTCTTTTGGTTTTTAAGGAAAAACCTTTGCACAGAATAAACTGCATTGTGACATTCATGTGTTGACAGCTGTCAATTTTCTTATTGCTCTTCACATTGCAATTGGGGAGAGAGAAGCTTTTTCAATTATTATTATTTTAATGGGAACATTTGGTTAATAAAAGGCATTAATTGGCAGGAGTCTCTTCTGGCACTGGTACTCAAATTGCTAACTGATTTATGTACAATATGTTAAAAACGATCAGGTTCCCAGAGGCATTCCCCTTTAAAACCAATGTTTTTCATTGAAACAAACAAATAAATAATTAGCACTACCAAACAGTTATACTTTTTTTTGTTTCCTTTCCATTAGCTATTCTTTGAATGAAAATATTTCAAGAAATGTAACCATTGTTGCATGAGAAAATGCAAAAACTTAAACTAAGATTGCTCTTGCATGCTATCATATAAAAGTATATTCTTTGTGGGCCTACTTGCATGAAGAAAAAAAATGTCTCTGAATGTTGTGCATGAAAGTTATCAGTTTTCCAGCTGATTTGAAATTATACATCTTGCCAGGACAGGTAGGAGCAACTTCATTGATCGGAACTGCCTATCAGAGTTACCTTACCTCTTAATTCCTGTCTCATTTTCTACTAGATTAAGAAATAATTTTTTTTTGAGTAATACTTTAGATGATGAGTACTCTCTTTTTCTTAAGGAAATTTTTAAAGTAATTTTAAATTGTCTTCTCCTGAATCGTAATCCTGAAATATTTAAATGATAAATATCTGCCATGGCTGAAGCAAGCAATGGCTGGGTTCCCACAGTTGTGCTATGACATGATTTGCTGCAACTTGTAGCTTAACGTATTTTTATTTATTTATTTTTATCTCACCTTTATTATTTTTATAAATAACTCAAAGTGACTAACATACCTAATATTCCTTCTGCCTCCTATTTTCTCCAAAAAAAAAGGAGGCCAGTTGGGCTGAAAGATAGTGACTGGCCCAAAGTCACCCAGCCAGTTTTCATGCCTAAAGTAGAGCTAGAATGCTCAGTCTCCTGGTTTCTAGACCAGCACTTTTAAGCACTAGACCAGGGATCAGCAACCTGCGGCTCTGGAACAGCCTGTGGCTCTTTCACCCCTCTGCTCCCTGTCACTCAAAATATGTGTCACAGCCACCAATGTGCTACACCCATTGGCACACGATTTATTCAGCTTTTCAACCTCCAGTAGGCCAACCATGGATAAATCCAAGAAAAGAAAAGTTTCAGAAGAAAACAGAATGTTTAATTCAACTACATATGCTAGTTTTGTGGCTGCTCAAGAAATAGTCAGGCACAGGAATTGTTTTGTGGCTCCCGTGTTTTGTTTTCTGTGGGAAACGGGTCCAAATGGCTCTTTGAATGTTTAAGGTTGCAAACCCCTGCACTAGACCAAACTGGGTCATGTTGTATGTATCCAGCCACTGCAGTTTATAAATCATAAATTAAGTCATATTATTTTGTGTGAATGCCCCAATGTTTCAAAAAAGCCTCGTCTTCATGTAGTATAGCAATCCAGCCAATATTTAATGCTATATCTATGAAAGGGAAATGGATGTAAGAGAAAATTGGTTCAAGATGATGTTTACATGATATATATTATTTCCTGCATGCTAATCTGCAGAATTAACTTGGCAGTGTGAAAATAAAATATGTCTTTGCCTACTAGCAGGGAGGGGGGGTGGGGAACTCTTCGGAATGGGGAAAAATGTAATTAAAACAAATTTTAGCTACATCAAAGTATACATAAATTTCAATGACAGAAAATTTATTTCATATTTGGTAGTAAATTTATACACATCCAAGATGCTTTACTTAGAAAAAGTAAACTATACATAATGGAATACCTTCTTTAAAAACTGGAAGCATTACGTTCACTTATGTTCTGTACAGTAACTAGTATAGACTCTGGAGAAATACTATAGAAAGAAAAGGCTTATAACAAAATATTCTAGAACAAAATTATGGGGGGGGGCATGTTGGTCCCCCCAAAAGAACTAAGATTCTGCAAACAACACTGTAGACAAAAATAAATATATAGACCACATTTTATCCTTCGGATATCTTGGGGTGGTATTCCACGCCAAATCCATTTCCCACATTATATGGCTCACAGGCATATGCACATAGTACTTTACAATCCATTCTAGATTTCTAAGAGTGCTATTCCATGAAGCTTTTTGCATTTTAAATGCAGCAACCTGTTTAGAAAGTGGGATGAGCCCCTGAGATTTAAGATCTGCATATGCCGGCTCTACTTCTGGCTCAAGCTTTATTTTTCTAGTGATTCCTTGGCCACCATGATCCTTCTAGAGCTTTTGCTTCTTTCTTGAAAACTAAAATTCAGACTGATCCATGCTTCTTGTGCCAAGTCTTCTGGCCATGGGACCTATCAAAAACCAGATCTGCCATCTGGCAGTGGTTGTTTCAAAGAACTCACCAGGTACAACAGGGTGTTCCAGGCAATTACTACCGACAAGATATAAATAGAAACCCTTTTACGCTAACAAATTACCCATTCAGTACTACTTGCTAAAAGCATTGTAAAGTTCTTTCTTTAGCCCATTTTATGGGCATACTCCCTATGATACAGGAGGGAAGGTATAACAATACCTTTTTTGCAGAGTGAATCTGCTTATCACATGAACAAAAGTGAGACTGCAGACAGACTATGTATTTCTAGGTCCTTTCTACCATAATTTTTACCCTAGCTTTGCTTGCCAAAGATGTTCAACCTGTTCTGAGAATGATTTCAAGTAGGGGTTTTTTTTTTTTACTGTCTGACTGAAATCTTAACATCTCTAGCGAAGTCACAAAATTTATTTCAGTTGCCAGAGCCTTATAAAGGAAACCATTTTTCTCTCTTTTAGGACTATATGGATATACAAAGCGTCCTTCTGCTTCTTATCCAGTTTTATGGACTGAATCTACATCTTCACTGTTAAGTTTCATAATTTGGCATTTTTAGTATTTCAGTATTTTATTTACAAAGCTATTTTATTATTCAAATCATTTAAAATATTTTAGTATTCTACTTTTAGACACCTATTTACTGTGTATTTTAGTTTGAGCCATTTTATTTCCATCAATTATTTAGTAAATGTTTATGTATCTTAATTTGAACTCAATAACCCTTTCACAACATTGTATAAAATGCTGGTTAGTGACTGCAATAAAAATACTACTATTACTATAAATAATTGAATCCATATGTTATTGGTCAATTAGTAAGGCATGAAAAATGAGCAAAAGATGATTGCAAATTACATTCCAAAGCCTTAATAAAAACAGAGATATATGGCTCATACAATGATGTGATTTTAATAAGACTGAAACTGATGAATAAAAGTGATGATATTTAAGTATTTATTTTCTCATAATCTGAGCATTTGCCAAGATGGCACATTTTGTTGACACAGCTCATCATAACTGCTATGTCTGGAAATGTTTGAATATTTTCTTTATAACCCTTTATACCAAGAAGGATCATATTCCTAGAAATATACATATATACATGTATACATACATACATACATATGTATAATATATGTATGTATGTGTGTGTGTGTGTGTATATATATTGAATATATGCATATTCAATTTTCTTCTATAAAATTGACAGTATCTTATTCAACTTGTGAGAAGAGAAATATATCCATTGGAAAGTTGCAGGTAATAAGGCCTAGAAGTGGGCTTGTAGGCCTCACTGACCCAAAGTTTTAAACTAACATAATTGCAAAATGTACCAGACATATTTCTAATATGCTGACTTGTGTGCTGCATTTTCTGCAAAATACGTGGTTTTGAGATATATTTGGAATGAGAACGTTGAAACTGTGAGAAATAGGGAAATGACAGTAGCCAATGGATAAGAGGTTTGAGATGTACACGGGTGTTTGAAGAGAGTGATGGTCAGTAAGAATGTAAGAAAGAACAGGGAATGTGAAACTATGGAATGCGTTTGTCAGTAAAAAAGAAGGTATAAGAAATGTGGCTTGAGATGAGAATGGTGTCCTTTGCCCGATGACGGTCCTTGTAGGACTTGTTATGTGTCATTGGACCCCACTGCAATGGTTTAATAATGTAAGTTTTGTTGTGGAATTGTACTGCTATGCTGGCTATTCATATTCCAAATTGCTCATGAAAATAAACCTCTGATCTTAAAGTAAGATTTATTGCTTGTGGTTTCCTCTTTGGGTTTTTATTGGGGTATTTTTACGACAAAGTTAAATACTCCAACACTGAGAAATGAGAGAGAAGCAGATGCTTGAACCAGTGTTAAACTGTTGAAGTCAGTTAGATTTGATTCAGTGATTTGCCATTGGAATTCTTAGTATGAATCTATTGAAATAATTAAAAAAATAAACAAATCTTTCATGAAATTTCAACAATATTCAAACTAATCATAGTTTTTTTAACAATCAAATTCTCAGATGAACAATTAAAAAAGCTCACAATATTTGAATGCAGTACAATTATTAGAAGTAATTTAGAATGTCAGAAAAATGTCCCAGATGTGATTTTCAGATTAGGCTGAAAACCCTAATGTGCTATATCAAGAGAATAATTTTAATTAATTGTATATATGAAGTATCCCTTCCCTAAAAATATTCATTTTATAGCAGTCTGTCTATATAAAGGTACTGTATTTTCCAATTTCTTGAGAAAATCAGTCTTGATTTGAAATGGGAAATTGTCCGCTGCCTTTAATGAACTGATATTGATCTCTTGGTGGTTTTATAAGTGCTCGTAGCCATAATGAGCCAAATATTATATTCATTTGCAAAACTATGCAATCTTTGTTCCTTCTAATATTCTTTCACATTCTGTATTCTCTGTCCATGAATATAGTGCTGATTTTTACACTAGAGATCTGGATTAAAATATCACTCAGTATGCAGCAAGAACTTTGTAAAATAGCTTTCTAGTATAGATGTTAGAATTTGTACTGAGAAAGTATGTTTTATGCCATGGGTGGGTGACAATGGAAAAACTGAGTCATTTTGCTTAAAATTTTGGCAAATTAGTGAGAAGTAGAACTTGGAAATAATTGCCTACAAGTCAATATTTTTTAATAGAGATTCTTGAAAAAGTCTTTACATATTAATTTACTTCACAGGTTTAAAAGTTTTTAAACATTGTCTTAAAATATACATTGTCTGTGATAGAAGTATGTTGTTTAGCAATTTAGGAGCTTCAGTTGAAGCAATGGTTTATTCATGCAGTCATGAGGTAAAAGTCAATGGGAATATCTATGTAAATTTCTCTGGATTCCATCAATTCAAATACCCCAATGTTTACAGAGTGTAACAGCCCCAATGGTAAATGCAATACAAGTGAGCACTGTTTTTATTCAAATAGTTTTATAATTGGGGAAGTTGCTGGAAACTCACAATAAGGTTGGTAAGTGGGTTATGGACAAGAAAATACTAAAAAAACAAAGCCAGCTAGCACTCACTCCACTGTTCACTAGAATGATCTCAAGCAGATCACATATAGAGATTTTTGTTAATGAATAAGTAGGTCTATATGGAAGGACCCATAGCAACAAGTCATTTGATTCACAAAATCCAATTTTCCGCAAGCCTTTAAATGTTAAGTCTTTTTATTCCACATAAAAGGAAATGCAGCACTGTCCCCTAAGATCAGTGAAGCAGAATTAAGTAAATGCTGTGAAACTGGGAACCATATAAGCACAATCATGTGCAATCTTCCTGGTAGCAATACACGAGTGATTGTCACTGTCACTGTAATTGTCTTTAATCTCAAGGTGATTAAAAACCTAGTTCAGCCTATCATCCTGAGATTTCTTGCTTGACTTCCCATTTGCCCCACCCTGCTCAGTTCTGGAGGGAACATTTAAGGAAAGCCACGTTGCCACTCTGTTGATTTACAAAAGATAAATAAAAACAAACAGCTTCATTCAGTTAAAGAAAAAAAAATGATAAAAGTTTCCTTCAAGTTCAGTTCACTTCCTGGTGATTTTATGGACAGTCTTTTTAGTTTTCTTGGTGCCAGAATGGAAATGGTTTTGGTTCCTTTACTTTGGGATTTGTGATGTTAAAAGGGATGGATAGGCCCTGCAACAGTTAATCACCACAATAGCTAAATCGAAGAGCAGGGTATTCTATCAAGTGTTGGCATGTGGTTTGGCTTACATTTGACTTGTGTAATTCTCAGAAACATCTAGTTTGCCAATGAGAAAAAGGGGTTGAACTAAATGGAAGTTGTGTCTGGCATGGTATCTATCAGGCGCATCTCCCAATTGCCAGGGCCCTGGGAAAGGCTTGAAAACAATTTTGCACGGCAAAATATAGCTGCGGCTCCCCTCCCCACCCAGCGTTGTATAATCCAGGTGGTGACTAGCCGCCTGTGTGCGTGAGTGAGCTGGGGAGAAGATGCAAAGGAGGAGGAAGGCAGCCAACTCGAAGACAAACCCGCTCGCCTGATCTTCTCCTCCGCCTGCCTTCGCTCGGTTGCAGCGCCTTGGAGACAAAGAGCCTCCCACAATCCGCCCCTTTCCTGATTGCATTGCAACTGCAAGCCCCTTTCTGGACCAGGGATCTTCTTCCCCGCCCCCTCGGCCGGCTCCTCTGTGCCTGCAAGGCGAGGCGGATCAGGCGCAAGATGGCTTTAGCTGGCGTTTGCATCTGGCTTTCTTGCTGCTGCAGCCTCACGGCCGCCGCTGCCAATGCAGCCGCCGCCGCCGCCGCCGCCGCTGCCTCCGGGCCCGCGGCTGCCGGGCCGGCTGAAGCAGGCGGGGACCCTTCCAAGGAGATGGAGTGCAAACTGAAGAGCATCACCGTGTCAGCGTTGCCCTTCTTGAGGGAGAACGACCTAAGCATCATGCACAGCCCCTCGGCCTCTGAGCCCAAGCTGCTCTTCTCGGTCCGCAATGATTTTCCCGGCGAGATGGTGGTGGTCGATGACTTGGAGAACACCGAGCTGCCCTACTTCGTGCTGGGTGAGTCCCCCCCTTCACCCCTCCCTCCGGCCTTGTTGCCCCTTCTCTTAATCACAGGCCCAGTCCCCCAACTCTTCCGTTTCTTCGCTGGATTCCGACGCTCCGAGATCCCAAGCTATGGCCACTCCAAGTTGGCAACCAGGTTGATTCTTTGCCCCCCGAGGCCTTTTGTGCCAATGAGGGCAGGCCGTCTCCTGGCCGAGAGGCCCTCCCCAACCCAAGGAAACGGGGAGAGAAAGGGAAGCAGCGCTGGCTGCAGTTGATAGAAACTGGCTCCGTAGCTTGGTCTTCTGGGCAGACGGCACACTCCTCGCCCTTGCTCTAGTTGCGCGACAGCGGAGTGAAAGAGGAAGCCGGTAGGTGGGGGCAGCGCGCGCAGGTGGGTCGTTTGAAGACTCGAGCGGGCGGTCTGGACTCCAGAATACCCGCTGCCTGGAGTGGAGAGCATTTGGGAGAGGCCACGCTAGGCCCAGCCTTCCTGCGCGTTGCCTAGAGAAAGAAGGGGTGAGCAAGTGGAGAGATGCTGCTGCTCCTGGCTATCACCTTTATTATTCGCTTGTTGAACCGAATGATAGGAACCTGCCAGGGAGATTGCCCTGAGCAGGCTTCCTGCTCCCTGCGCACAGCAGGTGGAGCTGTGCGGGTGAGGACCTGGAGCAGCAATGTCACTATTGCTGCTTGCTCATCAGAAGGGGCTCCGAAGAGGATGACAAGGAGTCATCTGAGGCTGCTTGCGTGCCCCACTCAAACATAAACTACTCCAGTCCACTTGGGCTTGTTCTATTTTATGTCAAGTGTGATTACATTCTGGATTGCTGTGTCATGTAAAACCCAGAAATGGATGATCTATGGGTAGCCACCTCATATGAATACAGCCACTATCTCCATTTTCTCACTAAGTTAGCAGATAGAATTAAGTTTATCCAAGCAGTCTGAACACTGTAGGATGTGAAATGAATGAGAATAATCAAAATTTCAGTATATTTCCATGTTCGGGATCTTTGCTGTTATTAAGCTTTTGCTATATCAGTTTAACTTTTTGTTCATTAGTGGGACATTGTCTTGATGTCTTCTTGGGAGGGGATGCTGTTGGATAATGACAATCCAATGACATGCGGTTTCTGCATTTGTTTTAAAGTATAGGCACTTCCCTTAAGAAATGACCAATGATTGATCAAAGCTGGTATATTCTGATAAAATTTATCCTTTAAGTTATGGATCAAGAAGCATGTTTATGAATCATGGCTTTATGCTAGATTAAACATGAAGAATTGCTTATATTCCAGAAGAGGAGGAATTGTCATAAAGCTGTTTAAACAAGAATTGGGGTTGAATTAAGCCCATCACTTGACATTTGTTGGCTTGCTAGGAAATTCTGATTAAGGACCATGATCTTACTCAACAGGTCAAGTAGTGGTCAGTAATGGACCCATGTGGAATTGGGCCCATTTGGGTAATTAAATCCAATCTAGGTTTCAGTAGAGAGATACAAATCAAAGCATCCCCTCAGTGTTCCTAGCTGAATTGCTTTGAGGATAACCCTCAGTGAAAGAGGTAGGATAAATGAGTATGAATTCAATCCATAATTGAAACTATACTGGCTTGTTTTTGGCAAAAGTGAAGGCAGGAAAAACCACATATTGTTATTAAAATGATGATTATATCAGCCAAGCATAGAGGCAGCACATACTCACCTAGAGGGTTAGTTGTGGCTCATTGTCTTCCATAGTAGCTGGCATAAAGCTAAGGCTGAAGAATGATCCTGAGCTAATTTTTGATACTCAGTTATTATTATATTATGTATTGATTTAATGAAGCATTTAGTATTCACACTCATTGTTCATTCCAAGAGTGGCTCACTCTCAGTACAAAATCTTTAAGATAATTAAAATGTGATGACAAAATGTTAAACATAGATTTAAATTTTAAGATTTAAGTTAAACATAAGATTTTTAAAATAAAAAGGCTTTTATTTATTCCAATGAAACAGATTTGGTACCAAGTAAATATATTTTGGTAAAAGAGTTCCAGAGTGAAGGTTCCACCCCAGAAAAATAGCCAAGTAGGTGTCCCTTAAGTTTTATTTTCTTTGTGTTGTAGCAACATGTATGTGTCCTGATTCTAGATTATATCTTTTTGGAAATAATTTCTTTCTTGCAGTAGGTATGGATCCTAGTGAGCAAATTGATCAGATGTGAACAAATTTATTAAGCTTCAGAGTTTAGGTTTGGGATTTTATTTTATTTTTTTTGCCTTTTGGGTTTTTGGCTTCCCTAGAAATTTAGAGAAGGGTTCTTGAGATTAATAGAAAAGAAAGACTCCATGTCCATTATTTCCTCCAATTTCTTCATCCAAGTTTGAGTATGGGCTATGTTGAGTGTACTGCTGGGAATTTTATCCAGGACTATTTAGGGGTCTGAAAGGTTTTTATTCTTCCTGTTCTGTGGTGTGTATTTCCATCCCAATTCTACAGACTCTATCCATTTTTTACTTGTCAATCCCCATCCCCCTCCTTTACCCTCAGGTCAGCAAAAAAAGTAGAAGGTGATATTATATAGGAAATGTAAAAAAAGGGAAGACTTGACATGGTTGTCCTTTGCTATACTGTAGTCCCAAAGGAACAGTGTCCTTTTCAACCCGCTTGTTTAAAATTAGCCTTGGAAGAGAAATCTCTTTAAATGCTGTTGGACTGAAAGAAGCCTCCTGTATTCAGAATATTTTATGCAGTTGTGTGACATCCATGGGTATGTTTCTCCCTTTTCTTGGTTCACTTATTTGGGTGTATGATGGTGCCAAATATGGAGAAGTGGTGAAGGCTGGGTTAAAAGGAACTATTACATCAACCAAATCATGTCCTTTGCCACACTTTAGGACATAGAAGAGATGGTAAATTAAAACCAAAAGTGGGGGGGGGAAGGGAATCTCAAATATTCTGACAGTAGGAGAACAACAATTTTCTCTTTGCCTTTTCTTACAAAAGAATAGATTCAAAGATGAACAAGACAAATATATTGTGTATCCTGTGTATTTTACTTTTATAATCTATGTTGAGTGTCTTCTTATATCATGTCAACAATGAGCCAGTGTAATGAAACTTGATACATAAAATTTGTGATGTGTATCCTTAATTATTACTTGACATCCTATACAGCTGAAAAACATTTCCATAGAAATTCTCCTGGGCAACCTTTCTTTCATTTAATATCTGATTACTTAGCCCATCAGGTAAATGACATATGTTTTATACAGGAATGGTTCTTTGAAAATAGGGAGTTGAAAACTATCAATGATTTTTGCAGTGCATTCAAAATAAATTGTTCCAGATTTCTTTCCCATAATTTTTCTGTGGGACTCACTGATAGGGTATCATAAAGAACTTATATTGTATTATTGATGTTGTGTTTGTTATGTTTTGGAAAATAGATTCTAAATGTTATTTCACATGGCACATAATGGTGAGGCAAGGCACCAATCTTCATGACAAATCTGGAACTGAAGCTAATTGCAACCTTCTTGCAAATGCTATTTTTTACCACTGTACTGAAGAAAAAGAAGTGTTCTGTTTTAGAATCTTCTGCTTTAGATTATTGGGATAAGTAGCAGAAAGTCAGATTTTTAAAAATCTTTTCACTTTGCTAGAGAGAATGGTCTATAGCAGTAGGCCCCCAACCTTTTGGGCACCAGGGACTGGTTCCATGGAAAAAGGCTTTTCCATGGACCAGAGGGGGCATGGTTTTGTGTGCTGCCTGCATCCCATGGACGGGGCTTCATTTGTTTGTGCAGCCCAATTGCTGGCATGCCGTGGCCTGGTGCTGGTCCATGGACCAGAGGTTGGCCTCTGGTCTATAAGTAATAGAACAATATTCAAACAAATAATAATATTATGTGTGTGTTCTTTGCAATCTAGTAAAAGTTTGAAACTATGCCACTCTATTAATTTATAGAATTGATTATTTCCTTTTTAAAGGATAAAGTTGCCATTCAGTTATGTACATACCCATTTGCTATCTAACAATCAAACTACACGTGATGCTGAGATGCGTGCATGCTAAAAATAAAATGGAGCAGCCGAGGCAATAATAATAGGGGAATAAAAATTCCCTGGTGACAAGATATTATTCTATTAACTTATCCTGGGTTTCCTTTGAGGAGTACAGAGCAGCATTTTAACCTTACATCAACTTTGAGGCTGTAAATAAGAGAAAGGACCTTTTCCCTCAAAGTCACAATGGATATGAGCTTAGAATTCCCATATTAAAAGCTAACCTTGCACCATGCTAGATTGACTCGTTGTTTGAGTGGCATCAAAATGTAATGCCCAATAGGGTAACTGTATAAGTGTGTATTTTATCATCAAAATATATTGCATACCTAAATAAATAATTGCATTTTGTGGAGCTTGAAAAGTTTATTAAATTCCACTGGTTCTTACATTATTTTTTTATGATATCCATGCATTCTTCCCACTCAGATGGTCAATAATTTAATTCTCCCATTCTGCAAACAATTACTACAATTCAGTAATTGACATGCAGCTCATCTTCAGCCTTCAAGATTTAGCTGTCCATCAAAATTTCAGTACTGTCTACATGAGACTTGCCTTTTGCATGAAAATTATATAAAGATCTGTAGGATAGAATTTTATTTTTTCAATGAGCTCAACCATGTACACTCCTTCCCTGCTTTACAGTTCTTCTATCAAAATGCTATCAATTTAGATATATTCCTGCTACTTGAAATTCACATGGCATACTTATTATGTTCATTTAATATTTTTCTGTTACCTATTTATCCATGCCAGTTTCTTACTGAAATAGTCTCTAGCACTGCAGGTTCTATGACTGAGTGATTTTTCACATGAAAGAATTTTCTGAATATAGAAAATTACTACACCATGGAAAAGTGCTCTACCTATTTGACAGGCATCTCCTTTATTTAAAGGCTTAATATGTCAATTGTTTTTTTTTTTAGGAAGGAGTTTTAAATCATATGAGCCACCACCCTTTTACCCTCTCAGTGTAGCTTAGTTTAGTGAATAAATGAAGCAGTGTTTTTGAAAAGAGATGGAAAAAATAACCGCTGAGATTATGGATAGTAAATTAATTAACAATGGCTCTTTAACTAAATATCCAATCTACAGCTGCTTCTCAGCCGGCAAAAAAACTGTCTGTCTAGAGATCTGCAGGCACGTTTAGCAAAAAACCAAAGATCCCAGAACAGTAATTTACATAGCTGAAAATAGATGGTATAAAAATGTTCCTCTGGCCATTAAGTTTTGATATCTCATCCTTGAAAATAATAGATCTGATTTTCTCATGATTTTTGATACTCTTCTTAATGTGCTTATAGCTAAAGTATAACTGACATTATTAGTATTTTTGCCTTCTCCTCTTGGTTTCTGGAAGATAAATCAAGATTTGTGCCAAATGCATCATGAGTCTAGTGCACATTAGTATAAATGATTGGACACAAAATACCAAGTTCTCACTGCATCATCCATTACTTCTTATTCATTTGGAGTATACCTGACTTGCTATTAAATATTCTTATATTTAATCTTTTTAAAAGGTATCATGAGTAGCTTACCTCTACATTAGAAAACTAATACAACAATGTACTGTATTGTGCTGAAATTAATACAACATCCACTAGGGTGATCCTGATCCTCAGGAAGTGATGCTTACTACTACAACAAGTCCTATAAGTGGTTCAGCTTCTTATTTCCAAGAATAGTAATTCTATTAATTAGGAATGATTAATTCAATGAATTAATCATTACTTTGAGAAGAAATGCTTAAATGTTATCTTCCTTTCTTAAATCGAGTGTGACTCATCTTGGCTGCTGCTGCATTCAAATATAAAGATATAGGCCATTTCCTTGGTAGAGGTTTATTTACTTATTATATTTGTATTTCAAATTTTATTCAGGAGCTTAAATGGCAATACACAATACTGCTTGCATCCTCTTAAGTGGCCACCTTCTGATGTAAGTTGAGTAACCTAGATTCACCCACTGAGTCTCTATGGCTCAAAAGTTAAGCAGACTATTCTGCTTCTAGGCTAACATTTGAATCATTATACTATATTGGTTCTCAAAAGACAAACAGAGAAGTTGGTTATTTACAGTAGTTTACAATTCAAGACGTGCTGATGTAATGGAAATCAAACTGGGCTTCTATCAGTGATAACTATATACGTAGTGCTAGAAGGAGCTATAAATTATCAGTAAGAAAATAATTGCAAGAAGAATATTTGGGTCGTCCTTTTCATCGGTTTTATATATCCTTTTGAGCAATGTCTGAAACTTACACTTCTTTTAATTCAGAATTACAATACTGTACAGTTTATATCTTTCTGTTTCAAAAAGCTGAAAATAGCATTCATTTAAAATAAAATATGCATACTAAATCAATACATTACACACCAGCTTAATCTTAACTTAATCATTATAATACATTTTCCCAAAGGAAAATGTATTTCACTATATTGAGGCATTCCCTAAACTATATTTCTCTACCTGCTGTTCATATATACAGATTTATTTTAAAGGTAATAAATGATCTGAAATGAACTGAAAGACAATGCCTTCAGAGTTAAGTTAATCAGATGTGTAAATGACTGTATTTATTTGACACCCCGTCCCCCCATAGTTAGTATGCATTTGTTACTAATTCTTTTGAGATCTTTGAAATAGGCCTGTCTGATTGGGAGGGAAGAGGGATGAAAGCTCTGAAACGTGCATGGTAAACATGGACAGAGCAGATGGTGCCAGCAGTGGCCTGTGCAGAATAGGTATGGTGCAAAGCTCCAGTAAACTCAGTCCTTTGCTTGGTCCCATTGTTTCATTTCTACATGTAAGTAGGTCTCGAGGCTGCCACAGAGAAGCTTATGTCCATGGCTCAGTTGCAGCCACAGGAAGGTTGCAAAATCAGGCATTTGGTGCACTTAAAACAGCCTGTGTTCAGCAAGCCTGGCACCGTTGCCATGGTAACTCATAGCAGGGGCCTATGCCACCCAGTCAAGCAAAGACGTATGAGGGATAAACAAGCAACTGTTTCTTCTTTGGTTTCCAAACTGTTTATATGTTTCCTGCCTCCTAAACATTCAGAGAAATAAAATTGGAGTGCTGGAATTATGAATGGTTTGTTTGTTTGTTTGTTTGTTTGTTTGTGGTAATGGTATATTTTTGTGATACATTATATCTGCATAGTGCTAGGACAAGATATATTCGCTTAAAGAGTTGAGGAACCTACTTGGCATATACTGTATGTGTTCCTTCCCACTCTGGAAGAAGGAAGGACTAAAGAAGAAAGATATTAAATCAGTAGTAGAATAGCTTTGCATAATGGCCATCTATCAACCTAAGGTTTACATGTATCCTTCTATTACTTCCCAGGTTGTTTTATAATAATGTGAAAAGGTATTGAAATGTATATTTTTGTCAGGCTATTTTTACTGCTTCATACATGTTGCCGATCTGTAACGTTGAAACATTACGTGGCCATTAACAGAGGGAAAGCATTCATCATCACACTCTCCTTCTGTATATTTTTGTGAATGAAAGGGGCAATAGCATTCTTATAGAGACTTCTTTCCATAATGGGAACCCAATGAATTTCATAATCATATTTATAATATAGCCCCCCCTCTCTCTCCCCCCTCCCCCCCTCTCTCATGACTGCACTGCCTCTGAAGATCATGCCAGAAAGTAGCATCCTGTGTGTTGTCAGGCAGTTGGCAGTACACCCATCTGTCACTAATTCTGCAGGACTTGCATTGGATGCTAGTAGGTTTCTGCATGGAATTCAAAATGCTTGTTTTAATCTATAAAACCCAATTTGGCTTGGCACCGCTGTATTTTCAGGACTCCTCCAAATGGATTCAGACCCTTTTACACATCTCTCCTAGGAGAAGAAATGTTTAATAGTATCACTGTTCTGGAATGTGTGCGTGTGTGGGTGTGAAACCCAGATACAGATAGTCCTCATTTAGCTTTGGCCTTCTTTAGGATTGTTTGCAGTTATAATACTGATGGAAAAGTCACTTTCATTGTCAAATTTATGACCTTCACAGGTATATAAAGCAAAGGGAAACTGAAGCAAGATCACAAGCACAGTCATGATTTCACTTACTCACTGCCTAGCTCAATGACCAAATTGCTGTCCCAACTGTTGTTGCTAAATGAGAACTACTTATATATTGTTTCTCTGTGTTGGACTCAATCCTCTGGAATGGTCGTCCCTTAAAAGCAAGATAGACTTCATTGTTGATAGCTTTCCAGAGTCTGGTAAAAGTATTATAAGTTATTCCAGAGGACTTTGGGGTGAATTGTGACATTATCAGGATCGTATTATTGTATTAACTTAAAATTAACCATGGACATTTATTAATGTATTGATATGATAATATGTAAATAAAATAAAAATGTTGCATTTAGAAAACAACTAGAATTGCAAAAAGCAACAATGCTTCAGTGCAGTTATAAATGAAGATTCCATATATCAGGTTATTTTCTAGACAAATCCAATTGCCCTCTCCAAGGAATCAAAAAGGAGGTAAATGCCTCTTGTTTTGAAAACAACTAGAGCATCCTTCCACCTCCATATCTCCATCTTCTTCTGTCTCTTTCCGTGTACATACTCCATCTGGTTGCTGTTTATGCTTCCTCCTTCCATGTGCCTGCTTGCCCCCCCACCCCCCGGTCCCGGTCCCACAGTTCCTGTTTTTTTCTTTCCACCTACCTTAGTCCTGCTCTTTTTTCTATGTCCACATTACACTCCTTGCAGTTTTCCTTATTATTTGCAGTTATTCCTATCCTAAGTATCCTGAATCCTGAGGATTCATCCCTCCTTCTCTCATTCCTGGTACACAGGGACTCTAGACAATATTTGCTGTTTTATCTGCTGTATGAGATTTAGGATTAAATCATGTGGTCCAGTCACTGTCATTTTTTTCTGCTTAGTGCAGAAAACATAACTTTTACTTTGCACTGCTTCCCTATAACAAAGTTGGACATCGCTCTTAATGTCATGTACAAGTAGTTCTTGACTTACAACTGGTTGCTTAGCGATCATTTAAAGTTCTGATGTACCTCACCCCCTTTGTCAAATGAATGCATTTTGGATGATCAGTAACTAGTCCACATTTACAGCTGTTTGCAGCACTCTGCAGTCACATGACTGTGATTTACGAAGTGTTTACTTCCAGTTTCTAGCAAAAACTGGCCCATAGAGAACTTTGGGTTTACTTAACAACTGCACTGTTTGCTTAATGACCACCATGAACAAAGTTGTAAAATTGGGTGCAGTCACAATCTGTTTTACTACTGTCATAACTCAAGACCATAATTGCCAGATTCAATTACACTCCTAACTCAAGGACTACCTGTATGCAGTATCTCTGCTCTGGAGTTCTGAATATAACAACCATCATATTCAGAACTGTGAGTTTGAGTAATAAAATCAGATGAAATGAAGATGTGTTATAATAATTTAACAGAATAACAGAATAATGGAGTTGGAAGGGACCTTGGATGTTCTTCTAGTCCAACTCCCTGCTCAAGTAGGAGACCCTATAACATTTCAGACAAATGGTTGTCCAATGTCTTCTTAAAAACCTTCTATGATGGTGCATGCACAACTTCCACTGATTAATTGTTCTAAATGTCAAGAAATTGCTCCTTATTACTAGGTTGGTTCTCTCCTTGCTTAATTTCCATCCATTGCTGCTTCTTCTGCCTTCAGTTGCTTTGGAAAATAGGTTGATCCCCTCTTTATGGCAGCCCCTTAGATATTGGAACAGTGCTATGATGCACCCTTAGTCCCTCTTCTATCTAGACTAGCCATACACAATTCCTGCAACCGCTTCATATATTTTAGCCTCCAGTCCTCTAATCATCTTTGTTGATCTTCTCTGCATTTTTTTTGTAGAATCTCAACATCTTTTTCATATTGTGGCAACCAAAAACTGGATGCAATATTCTAAGTATGGTCTTACCAAGTCATTATAAAGTGGTATTAACACTTCACATGATATTGATTAATGTTAATGCAGCCTAGGACTACATTAGCTTTTTTAGCAGCTGTAGCATGCTGTTGGTTCATATTTTAAGTTATTGTCCATTAGGACTTCCAAGATCCCTCTCACAGTTAATACTATTGAGTCAGGTACCACCTATTTTATACCTGTGCATTTGGTTTTTCTTGCCTAATTATAGAACCTTACTTTTCTCACCATTGAATTTCATTTTGTTAGATAGAACCCAGTGTTCAAGTCTGTTAAAATCCTTCTGGAATTTAAGCCTATCTTGTGGAGGGTTGCCTATTCCCACCAATTTGGTATTGTATGCAAATTTGATGAGTTCCCTTTCTGTCCACTCATTGAAATCATGTATAAAGATATCAAAGAGTATTGGGCCTAAGATAGAGCTTTGAGGTACCCCTCTGCATACTTTCCTCAATTTAGGTGCAGTTCCATTAAGGACTACACATTGACTGTAGTTGGTCAGCTAGTTACTAATCCATCTGTTGGTGATGCTGTTTAATCCATATTTTTCTATTTTACCAAGTAGTAGGTTATGGTCTACTTTATCAAATGCCTTACTGAAGTCCAAGTAGGCTATATGGAACTTGGTCTCTGTCCTCTTACCTGAATTGTATTAGGTAATTAGGGAAGATGTTTAATTCCTTTTACTACATCATTTTCCAAATCTAATACTCTGACTCATTGGTCCTGCTAAAGAAAAGGAACAGACCCATGGCCTTCTTTTATCTAATCCAACGTTTGTTATAGCTCTTCCTTTGAAAAAAAATATGGAAACTAGATTATGTGTCTTCCTGCTGTCATATAGAGTAGTTGCTCCCAACCTTTTGGGCACCAGGGACCGGTTCCATGGAGAGAGAGTGTTTTCTGGCATGCCATGGTCTGGTGCTAGTCCATGGACCAGGGGTTGGAGACCCTTGATGCAGAAGGAATTGGGAATGTCCTTGAAGGACAGGAGAAAGACCAAAGCAATGGTCAGATGAAAGGGTGAACCTAGGTCAAGAAATTAGTTCGAGTAAATGTCTCAGACAGGCTCTTTCCTAGTTCACAAGAGCATAAAGTGATGGGAAAGGAAGCACATTCAGACTTACAAGATTCTGTTACTGGAGCTCTTCCAATAATAGTAGACCTAACCTAACCTGCTGAAATTGTTAAACTCTACATACATAATTCTAACAGGAAATTTTCACATTCTGAAAAACATGCTAGCTAATCTATCCAGATTGTTACTGAAAATGGCTTATGCTCCTTAAAAATGTCTGGATTGGACAAGCAATTGGTGCACAGCAGCAGATGGAGAGATTTAAAAAATGGAAAAAGATTTTCCAGATTCAATAGCCAATATGGGATGCAATTTTCACTCTGTTGATTATTTGAAAAGATTTGTGCATACACAAATATAACACCAGAAATCATTGAGAAAAAACAATAATGCTTCTAATCATGCCAGAAATTCAATTTCCTAATAAAGCATACTATATATTATGATTGCTTCTCACTATAGTCCATATAGGCAATTCCTTTGCATAAGTTGCATTCAAAGAACTTATGTCTGAAAAATCTTAGGTATTTTTAAACAGAGTTGTTAAGTCAGATGGTTGGAGAAATAGATTAGAAACAAAGCAGATACTTTATGCCAGAGGCTCATGTTCATGAAAATTAAGTTTTATTTGATTGATACCTGCATTTTTACCTAGAGCAGTTCAAGTCATATTCTCTTAACCTACGTATTCCTTCTGCCATTCTCTTCTTTTTCTGACCTGACTTTTAAATATGTAATCTGGATATCTCTGGCATAATTTTTTAACTTATTCTTTTTCTATGCATCTGATCACTATTCCTAAATATCTGCCTCTTAGGTCAGGAATAAACAGCCTCTTGAGACTAGGAATATACTCCTGTTTGAAATTTTGAGAGTATGCAATGTGCGCACCAACAAAAGATGGGAAACATAACCTAATGGGCCACAAAGAACCTGATCAGAAATATATACTTTGCTGCTACCTTCCTGGGAAGTCAGATGTATGCTAGATGTATTCCCTTGTCACAGTATTACAATTCGAATATCAAACTATGTAGAGATATTTGCAGCAGGTGTGCAATGATGTTGATGCATACACAAAAGTGGCAGGATGTCTAACTCCTTGCAGGTACCACTGAAACATGACAGTATAGTACTATCAGGACTAACTACCTAATGTAGTGAGATGTCAGCCCAAGGTAGACCTGACTAAGAAACCAATGCCATATACAAGTAGTCCTTGTATATGAACTACAATCATTCATTCAGTGACAATTCAAAGTTACAATGACACTGAAAAAAGTGACTTACGACCATTTTTCATGCGACTGTTGTAGCATTCCCATAGTCACATGATAAAAATTTGGACACTTGGCAAGTGGCTCATATTTATGACAATCGCAGTGTCCCCCGGGTCATTTGATCACCCTTTGCAACTTTCTGAGAAGCAAAGTCAATGAGGAAGCCAGATTCACTTAACAACTGTGTTATTAGTTTAACAACTG
Source organism: Arizona elegans (assembly GCA_022577455.1). NCBI lineage: Eukaryota > Metazoa > Chordata > Lepidosauria > Squamata > Colubridae > Arizona > Arizona elegans. The sequence goes on along the minus strand of JAKOOJ010000002.1, from coordinate 100,642,153 downwards.
CAATGATTCACTTAACAAATGTGTTAAGAAAGATTGTAAAATGGGACAAAATTCACTTAACAACTGTCTTACTTAGCAACAGGTCGTATGTCAAGGACTACCTTTATTATATTCTTTTTCTTCAGGCAGAATCTATATTAATCTGATAAACTAAAGTTTGGTTTAGTCAGTCCACCAACAATCTCTTTACAAGATTAGTTTGACCTCTTTCCACAGTGTTGTCTTCATAGTTAACTCTTTGAAGGTGACCATATATAAATGGTACAAAGTGGCCAATCCATTGAGCAATAACTATAGCCATCACTCAAGATTTTTAGATCACTTGGTTGAATAAGTAATTAAAACATTGGAAGGATCAGGTTAGGAAAGTGATCAAAATCGTGTTACATCTGAATCACAAGAGTATCATATGAAGCTTTTTTAGAATGGTAATTATATTTCAGCTTTAATTACTCCCAAGCCAGCTGGCGAACACTGGTTGGTCCCTCTGCAGTCATGACAATATTTTGTCTTTTAATGCCGTATTGAGATATTCAGCTTCATGGATATGGAGGTTGCAGACATTAATTCTTTTGATGATTGGTTACAGAAGGGTGACAAGACCTTCTAAGCTAAACAGTTGGCCAGGGATATCACCTTCTACCATATCTGCTGCTTCTATCTTGCCATGGCTGGTTGTATGCTCTTAGACAGCAATTAAACATTTAATAGTATGCAACTGGAATGCTGCCAGAATTTAAATTGGTAACTCAGTTTAAACTAGGAAATTTTTCCAACCTAATGAATTCATGCTGAATATTTAAAGATGATTGGATTGTATTTCTCCCTTATTTAAAACCTTATTGTTTAGACTGGACTTGACATTTTTATCCATCTATCAAGTCTGTCCAAGAGCCTGGGATAGGCAGAAGTTGTTGTTTGATGGTGTTTAAAGGTACCATTGCAGCATATAAACTTTTCCAAGTAAAGCTGCCTTTTGCAATTGACTGATGGTGTTTTTTTCAATGCTGATAGTGTTCAGGTTGTGCTTCAGATCCTTCAGGATTGCATGCAAGGTGCCTATTACTATTAGCATTAGGAAAAATGTTAAAACACAGAGCAATAAATATATGAAAAGCAATAATACCGTATTTTTCGGTGTATAAGATGTACCTTTTTACCCCCCAAAAGGGGGTGAAAATCTGGGTGCATCTTATATGCCAAATGTAGCCCCGCCCACCCACCAGCCCCCACACTTCGGCCATTTTTGGGCAGTTCCAGGCGGCAGTGATCTGGGTCAGGGCACAGCCTGAGGAACAACTCTCTTCGGGATGGTCGGGGGGGGGGGAGAATCTGCCTGGCAGGAACAAGGCAGGTGCCACGATTTGTGGCTGGTCACCCCTCTGGCCGCCCAGCAGACAGCTTAGGGCAGGCAATGGCCGCAATAACTTCACTCCTCTGCAATGTGAGGAGCTGCCGCCTAAGCCCTCTCTGCGCCCAGGAGCCGAGCAAGCCAAACGGGAGCTTCTATAGTAAAACGCCCCTCCTTTCCAGCCACCGCTGCCTGGATTCCCCAATGCAATAATCAGAGCTGCATTTCAGGTGGCGGGCGCCCAGTTCTCCTGCAATGTGCAGCGGGGAACTGGGAACCGTTTTGGATTCGGGGAGGGGATTGTAGTGCTGCCGCCAGAAAGTGCTTTTCTTCCCATTGGGAATGTGCAACGGGAAGAAAAGCACTTTCAGGCGGCAGCGCTGCAATCCCCTCCCCGAATCCAAAACGGTTCCCAGTTCCCCGCTGCACATTGCAGGGGAACTGGGCGCCCGCCGCCTTAAACACGGCTCTGATTATTGCATTGGGAAATCCAGGCAGGGGTGGCTGGAAAGGAGGGGGGGTTTACTATAGGAGTTCCCATTTGGCTTGCTCGGCTCCTGGGCGCAGAGAGGGCTTAGGCAGCAGCTCCTCACATTGCAGAGGAGTGAAGTCATTGTGGCCATTGCCTGCCCTAAGCTGCCTGCTGGGCGGCCAGAGGGGTGACCAGCCGCAAATCGTGGCACCTGCCTTGTTCCCTGAAGCTGCCAGGCAGATTCCCCCCAGACCATTCCAAAATGCTGGTAGGCAGAGCATTTTCTTGTTTTCCTCCCCCAAAATTAAGGTGCGTCTTATACTCCAATGCGTCTTATACACCGAAAAATACGGTAGTTCATAACCATTTACATATTATATTAAAATAAGTAATAAAGTGTATTTTCACAATTTATGTGGTTAAATAATGGATTTGGTAAGTTTCTTCAAAGAGCAGTTCATCTAGGGCTGCAATACCAATTAGATAGCAGCTGTCAAGCCCCATACTTGAGGACATAATTCAGAAAGCAAAAATTATAGACTTCAATAAGGAGTTTTAATGCAAGAATTAGTAATACGGAATCTTGAAAACTGCAATAGGAACCTCAAGTCCTATTTATTAATTAAGGTCAAGTCCCTTTGAATATTTTGGACCTCTGCTTTCTCTACTTTTTGCAGCCTGGAGTCATTTGCCTATTATGAAATAGAAAACTCTTCTATCTGTTAGTTACTTCTGTCTAACATTGCTCTTATTATTTTCTTAGCCTCCCTATTATGTCTGAAATCAGCAAAGAGATTAGGAAAACACTTATTGTTTGTTTCCATTCAGTGGTCATTTGGACATTTTGCTGGCCAGATACGAAAATCTAGCATAGTTTTCATAGGTATCTGCACCTATGAATGCCCACTTCCAGGTATCATAGCCACTCTCCTTTGGCATGAGGCTTCTCTAATTAGGTGTCTTGGGAAAGCTCTAACATACTGTTTGGTTTTAATATGGTGTTTCTCCAAGATGATATCGGTAAGGGTTAAGTAAAATAGTGAAAGCAGGGGTGGGATTCAGCTGGTTCGGACCAGTTTAGGGAACTGGATGTTAATTTTAATCTGGTATGCCGAACCAGTAGTTGAAAGGACTGGCTGACCCTACCCACCCACCCACACACATCTCCCAGGAGTTTCCACGCGGCCCATTTTGGATGCTAGGTAAGTGCAGGGCCCATGCAGAGGCTCTGGGAGGGCAAAACACGGGCCTACCGGAAGTACCAGAAGTCCATTGGGCCCATTTCTGGCCTCCGAATGGCCTCCAGAGCCCGGGGGAGGCCGTTTTCACCCTCCCAGAGGCATGAGGAAAACCTCCGGAGCCTGAGGAGGGTGGAAACACCTTCCCCCGCTGTGGTGCAGGAAGCCGACTAGGCCACACCCCCATGGCCATACCCACCCAGCAACCAGGCAGAGAACCGGTTGCTAAAAATTTTCAATCCCACCCTTGAGTGAAAGGTAATATATACATTAATATTATACATTATACAACTGCTGTAAGAAGGAGTGGGATTTATGCTGTTTTATGAATAGGTTTTGTGGTGCAATCCCTGGATTTATATTGCTGTCTGAACAGGTATTGTGATAGACTTTATTAATACTTCAGTCTTTTAATTGTTATTTATGTTTATTTTTTAGTATGTAATGGTTTTGGTTTTTAACCATAAATAAATAAATACATCTCAGCAAGGAGTCATTGGCATGTCTTTTTCCATATGTCTCTGAATTAAAGTTATATCTTATAAATTTATATTTAATGGGAATAGATCAATTGCAGCACTACAGGTAACAAACATGGCCATCCAACATCCAGCATTTTCCTGAAGGAGAGAAAGGGGCGATTCCATCTCTTTCCATTTCTGCTGCATCTCCAATTTCTTTGAAATTCACTGGCTGCTTTTAATGACCAGGGCCTGCTTATGCCACTGCTTGGTGCTGTTCTTCCTTCCTCAGGTGGTTTGGTTTCTGCAGTCCCAAAACCTTTCAGCTAAAAGAACCACCGGCAGGGAGCACGACAATGAGCTGAATATACTTGACAAGGGTGACAAGGCCTGTCTGCAGTTCTCTGATGGCAGTGCAAGAAGGTGACATGAAGAATTAACCTGTTCTCAGAACATCCACCGAAGTGACAGTGACAGAGGAAAAAGGGAAAGAGTGCATGCATATGTTCAAAGGAAGTTCTTTGGTATGACCTTGTAAAGTTAACAAGTGATATTTCAGATCTTGTTTGTAGTTACAGATAGCTTTTTAAAAACGCTTTCGGGCTGTTCAGTTAATAGTAGGTAATGTTTAAACATGCTTAAAATAAAGCTAGATGAGGAGGAAAGGCTTAATTTGTGATCCAGGCTTCTACTAAGACACCTAGGAATTAAGCTTACCTCTTTAATTTGCTATGCCCAGGGAGTTCAGAATTGGTGATAGCTACTGCATATAGCATTTCAGCGCACAAGTGAAGTGATCTTTTCCTGTGTGGCAGGAGTCACCTTAATGCTTGTAAGAAGTGAAAAAAGCGTGTGTGTGTGTGTGTGTGTAATGTGGTAGTAGTGCTGCTTCAAAGTTGATCTTACATGCTCTAAAATGCTATTATTGGTTTTTCCATTGAGCAATCACCAATAACATTCTGATACAGTGCAATCACAGAAATTCAAGCAAACATGGATATATCCTTTACTAGGTAGCTGTTCAAAATTGATGGCTGCTGATACTTCCTCACAAGCAAGCTCTCATCTTTACATGGAAAGGGTGGGTAGTAAGTGCTGATGTATACCTCCTGCTTGATTTCTCATTATTTTTCTTTTTTTCTTGGGCAGAAAGACTTCTTTTGTTCTGCAAAGGAGCCTGTGGTACCTTATCATTTCCTATCCATATAATTTGTTTTTCTAAGGGAATGAAGTCAGCACATAAGCAATCAGCAAGCCTTATTACACTCTGCAGCTATGTAGCCCAGGGGGTCACAGATCAGAATCTGTGTTGGAGTTTGGCATGCAACTACAGGGCAAATACCTATTTGGTTGTAGTCAGCTTTGTAATTGTGATGAAGCTCAATGTGTTAGTGTTTTTGCTTATCTCTCTGGGAAAGCATACACTCAAGCAAATAGCAATAATGGAACTTACTTTGTAATATGTCCATACAGTATATAGATTCAGTAATATACTCAATGAGGGAAAAACAATCCCAAGTATCTCTCAGAATGTGTAAGGGAAAAAAAACTCCAAAATTTTCTGGGTCAAAATACGTATTGGAAAAGATGTACAATATGCACACGCCTACTCCCCCCCCACCGCCCAAAAGCACTATCCCTTTGCTTGTAAGATGCTTGAAGGGACAGTTTCTTGTATAATTTCTGCTTGTGAACCTTGCACAGCATGTGGCTAGCCATTATTGGAGTCAGAGACTCTTATGTAGGTGAAGAGAAGCACACTTCAGACTCAGTTATATCAATGTGACGCAATTCAGCTGAAATACCATTGAATTCCGTAGTAGGGAAACACAACTACGGTATTGTTTCCTGAATCAAAGTTAGAGCAGTAGAAGTGGTGGCTTTATGATATGACTGAGCAAGCTAATTTTGTATTTTAAACTGGACTGAATTAAGCAATATAATCTGCAAAGGAGTAGGGAAGGTGAGTTGATTCCTGAATATGATGACTTTTGGGTTTGTTCTATATCTGTTCCTAGAGAAAGGAGAGACCGAGTAAGATAATATATTGAATTGCTTGTAAGCATACTAAAATTATAGGCAATAGCAGCAGTAGAAGCCACTGTTGCCATGATGCATCCTCTGCATAACACCAGAGAAAAGAAAGAAAAAATAAGGAGTAACCTTAGTTTGAATAACCTGCACTCCTCCTTGCCCCCTTCTCTTAATAGGTTTTCTGTCCTTATGTGTTACTTTCAAGTGTTGACACCTAGCAAAAACTGCCAGTCTAATATATCCATTCTACTAGGACCTCTAAGATAACATGTTTTTCTCAGTCTCTTGAGATTACTTGTGATTTTAGCTGCTTCCAGAGGTGGGCACACTGGTGTTTCTTTCTTTTCCACCTCGTCTTCTGAATCACTCCTATTCATAGCAGTGGTGAAGAGCATGCATTTTTCTGGTAAGGCAAATTTATTTCACCTCTTCTATGTTAAAATGGAAGGTGTGCTCTGGAGGTGATGATGATTCCCTCTGGCAGCAGGCAGAGGGTGCCACAGGCTTCTGTGACACTTGATGGTCTCCTGAGGCAAGCTTACAGCTATGGCTTGGTGGGTTTTTTTCCCCTTTGCAGAGGACAATGTGGGAGGTGGGGAGTCTGGATAATAACAATTCAGTTTCCATGTAGCTACCATCATAGTTAACAAAACAGGCAGCACTGACACTGTGGGAGCTAAGCATTCAACTGCTACCTAGGGAACACAGAACATTCCTATAGATTCTATTAGTAAGGGACACATTGTGATTTATAACCTGTAATTGCAGTAATAAAAGCAACCACACATTAATGTCCCATTACAAGGAGAATACATTTTGCAGAAAGATGTACTAGAAAACAGGCTTACTGCTAAGTGCTGTTTAGTTTGTGCTAATATTTCTTTAGCTACTATAGGGAAGGAGTGGAGCTACTATATGGAAGATTTCCCCGGCAAGTGGAAATAAAACAGATAAAAGGAAAAAAGAAAAGAATGAGCTTAAATTGCCTTTTTAAAGCATAGCTTAGACTGTGACGTATTTTTAGTTTCAAAACCAACTCAATAAATGCTTTATTGCCCCATTTACTCAATTTTGTAATTCTGTGCTGGGTGCAACTAGCGTAGATGAATCTGTGTTATATTTCTTTCAAATGTTAAATTCATTCATTGTGCTGCCACACTCATTTGCAAATAGTTTAGTTAAGTCCACATGAAAATTCATGTATGAAGATAAATGTGTGTGTATTCTTTCCAGTGCACTTTGCAAGCAATATATACTCTGATTGGAGAATCTTATAAAATTCAGATCAGTGCAACAAATGGGGATAGTTAAAGTTTCTTTATATATGTATATTTAGTAAGTGGGAGCTGATATAATTTCTCTCTGTTTCTTAGCACAAGTTTTCTTTTTTCTTTTTTCTTACAACTGGTCCTTGTTTCCCAGAATATAATTCTCTACCATTCTTTTCTCCTCCTCTCTACCTTCCCCATTTTGCAGGCAATATGGTGTGGGTGATTTTTTTTTTTACTGACTGATTTATTTAGAAATTGTATTTTGTTCTTTTTATTGTTACCTTTGTTGTTCTTTCTCTTTGTTTACCTACCTATGTTAGTTCAAACTGCTGGGGTTTTGCTTCAGCAAAGGCAGCAGGCCTAAATGCCAAAATATAAAAGCCTCAAGAGTTTAGAATGGATTTTGTCACAACAAATAATTTAAAAAAAAAATAAATATATGGGCCATGGGAGCCCTAGTTTTAGACTAGTTATATATTTCTTGTTTCCTTTGCTGTAATTAGATTTTTTTTTACTCTGGATAGTCCTCGAATTACAACCATTAGCAATTGTTTGAAGTTATAATGGCACTGAAAAAAATGAGTTATAACTCACACTTGCAACTGCTGCAGCGTCCCTGTGGTCACATGGCAACCGGCATGGATTTATGATGATGGTTGCATATTCCGGAGTCAAGTGATCACCATCTGCAATTTTTCCAGCTGGCTTCTGACAAGCAAAGTCAATGTGGGAAAGCCAGATTCACTTAATGACTGTGTGCTATTTCATGACCACAGAAAAAATTATAAAATTGGATACAACCCATTTAAGAACAGTCTTGCTTAACAACAAAAGTTCCACTTCCAATTATGGTCGTAAGTCGAGGACTACCCGTACATCTTCAGAGTGACTGACCAGGTAGGTTTCTTTAAAATCTCAGCATCTTGTCTGCAGTGTTATGCAGTGCAGTGTTGTCAAACTTAGAAATATGGTCTAAGTGTAAAACTGGGATTTCCTTTGATATAGACTTTGTAGAAGTTTGGTTGAGATAACATTTTGCTGTACTCTATATGGATTGGTTTGAAAGTTAAACTGGACAGGATTTTTTTCTGCATAATTCAGCCCTGAAATTGTTATTCTTTCCTCCAACCAAACATTGAATCCTACCATATGAGGCGCACCAATTCAGTGGTGTACATTTTGTTGTGATTTTGATTTGGACTGGTCTTTGTGCCTTTAACTGTTTATTTAAATAAATAAACAATTTATGGGAGGAAATAATTAATATATTAATAATAATTAATAATAATATTAATATTATTATTAATAATAATTAATTTTATGGTCTAAAAGAGCATGAAGGCAAATCTGTAGAAAAATAAAAGTAAAGCAAAATAAAAAAATACTTTTAGTTATAGCCTTATGTGTTTTGCCTCAAGGAAACTCAACCGTGGATTATCCTAGTGAAGCATAGCAAATTGTTCTGATCTCCTTTTAAGACGATTGTCCATTGATTATGACTTTGGAATGAAGGGAACCATTCCCAACATTTTGGAAAATGGTTTATCTTTTATGGACTGCTTGTAGTGGCACACATGGGAATCCATATATCTACAGGCAAGCCTTGTCTTTTCTTTTCCTTTTGTTGGCATGCTCAAAATAGCTAACCAGCAATTCTCTCAGTACAGAATGATGAAAATAAGAGAGTTTTGACCAGAGATTTATGTTATGTGTTATGTTAATTCATCTTCCATTGGACCTTGGCAAGAGAGGAAACAACCTTTGCACTGACCTTCTTTGGGGAGAAGCTGGTAGTGTTTCACTGCTTTCGTTTGTTCCAAAAGTCTATCCAAACAACTCACCAGAAGACCAAAACGGTGAACAGGCACCGTTCTATTTCATGGGTCCCCAACCTTTGGGCCACAGCCCACTACTGGGCCGTGACCTATTCGCAACTACGTGCACAGCTCAATTCATGTGAGCGGTGGGTGCTGGCACTTGCAGCCCCACTCGCATGAATGGTGGGCGCAGATGCCCACTGTTCACACAAATGAAGCTGCATGTGTGTGCATGCGTGCGACTGTCCTTCACACAAAACCATTTTCCCTCCCCCCTCTCAACCCCACATCAGGCTGGGCCACCAACCTGGAAAGGTTAAGGCACGCTAGTTTGTTTTACCCTGCTTTGATAATGTCGTGTTAGTCTAGCAACTAGTGCAGCAGAAAATTGAAGGCTCCTTTCTTTGGTCTATTGCTAGAATTCGTCGTCACTGAATAGACGCAATGAGGATGACAAATGGGAGGCCTTGGACTATCCCTTTGTCATAGGTGGTAGCACTGCTTCCCTGTCCACTTCTGTGGAATTTAGATTTTTTTTTAATAACTGCTAGAGAAAACCACTATATTGTAGTTTTTCAGCATTTCCCATTCTTATGGTTTCAAAATATTGTGAAAATCCTCTTTGTAATGTTAAAAAAAAATGCTTGGCTGCTGAACAAACAGCTGCTGATTTTCCATGTTTTGATTCTGCTAAGATAAGAAGATAGTATATTCTCACTTGAATACCCTTTTCAAACTTCTGGATAACTGTAGCCAGTGAGAGTCACAAAAAACTGGGCATCCTCAATATGAAGGATATTATTATAGTATAGATACATTTGAGATAATGCTTTTTGGTTGTTTGTTTGTTTGATTGACTGGTTTAGTAGCAATTAAAATATTGAATACAAAACTGATTTCTGCTCAAGAGGATTTGTGACAGTTGTGACTAGGAAGCCTGCCAGAGAAGGATGTTATCATTAATGTGAAAGAGCAGAGAAGGAATGAGTCATTTTGATGGGCTAAAATCACCCTCATATCTTAAATCAGCATAACCATAAGTCAAGAACAGCATAGTCAAATGGGGTAACTCTACTGAATACAGATACCAGTAACTATAGTGAGAGACAGTGTAAGATACACAACGTATCTTACTCTGTAGGGACAGACTAGAGGTACTCCTCAACTTTCAACCATTTGCTTAATGTCTATTGTAAGTTACATCAGTCCTGAAAAAAGTGACTTACAACCAATCCTTCCCTATATGACCATTTCAGCATCCCCATGGTCACATGATCAAAATTCAGGCACTGGGCAACTGGCATGTATTTACGACAGTTGTGGCATTCCAGGGTCATATGATCACCTTTTGTGACCTTCCCAGTTGGTTTCTGACAAGCAAAGTCAACAGGGGAAGCTGAAATTGCTTAACAATGGCATTATTTACTTACCAATTGTAGTGGTTTTTTTAACAATTGTGGCAAAAAAAAGTTGTAAAATCAGGCACAAGTCACTTAATTGCCTTGCTTACCCATAGAAATTCTGGTTCCAATTGTGGTCGTAAATTGAAGACTATCTGTTTTATGGCCAGCTCATGATTCTTGAAGTGCTCATATAAAGGATAGTGGGAAGAAAAAGAACTTCATAAAATGATGGAGACGTGGATAATTATCTTGCTTTATTTATTTATATTTACTTTTGAGTCCTTATTTTTGTGATTAGAACAAAAAATTCCCAGAGCTTTTGTAAGAATGCTTGTAGAATAGAACATTATACAATTTACTTATCTGTTTTCCTTTCCTTTTTTGTTAAAATCTGTCTATGGGCTGACATCCTTGGATTTATTAAACCATCATCATTGCCATTAAATGCCATGATGGATATTATTAGTTTTAAAGAAAAGATAAAACAAGTTCATAGAGAAATTACTACCTATATGCTATAATAGTTCCCGTTGTTGTACAAATGATACAGAAGACCTGCTACCTTCAAGTGGTCCTAGGATGTTGAACTAGATGGACTTTTAGGTCTGATCTGGCAAAAGCTGCTGCTGTTTCTTTATAGATAATATATAGTTCATACTTTGTCAGGGTAGGATTTTTACTTTCTATAAATGGTGCTTTAGGAGAACTGTAACCTCCTTTGAGAATTTGTATAGAAACTGATAATTACACAAAGTGAAAGATATTTGCTTGAGGAAAGTTGGTTTCGGAAAAGACATGAGGAATGACAGGAATGGCCCCCTGATCTATTGGATTGGCTAAACTGTCTCTTGGACCAAGTGTCTTCGTGAAAAGTCTGAGGAAGGAGCAGGAAGTGAGGAGGATCCGGCTCCAGAGGGATTTGATTGACACTCAGCAGTGCAAATGGGAGTGATCATAACCCAGTCTGAGGAGTGTCTTCACAGCGAGTACAAAAGGGTCGTTCAGGTAAGCAACGACCATTCTCCATAGTTCAGAAGACAATCATGTTTATTTTGAATTTGATTTCAAGTCCATATCAGTTGCAGCAGTTTTTAAAAAGGAAATCTATTGATAGTATATCAATAGATTATTGATTTTTGATATAGACAACTATATCAAAAATTCATGTATTTAGTATGCAGAATAGCTATGAAAATTAGTACAGTGTTTCAGAAGATTCTGAAAAAAGTGCATTAAAAACCTATTAATTTCAATAACATGTAATCTGGTGCATCCTAAATCAATGTTAAATTGTTAACCACATACCCTGAGAAGTAAAATAAAATTTTTGTGAAGTAAAATTTTTGTGGATTAAGTTCTTAAAAGTAGTCTTTAACGAGAGGATTCAACATAAAAATATACCAAGAGTGTAGAATATAAAAAGAGGAATGAAAGAACCAAGGAAGTGGGTGGACCTCTTGTCTGCTCTTTAGTATAGACCATTCCACATTAAAGAACAGACAAAAGTCTTGCTATGTAAAACTGTGGCTTTATATTTGCAAGATCAATCAAAATACATTGAAGGAGCCTCCTGGTGTTTACCAACTTATGGAGGATAAAGGATATTTTTACATTGTGACCTGGAATGAGTAGACAAATTTGATTTTGTTAAATGAAATGCATACAATTTGGGAGAGGGGCATAAGGGTACATGAGTACCAGGCCGATTTTGATGAGCCTAAATAGAAGCATGTGTCTTCACAAACATAATCTATCATAGACATATGTGCAATTTCCCCATACATAGACTCACAAATAAGTACTCTCTCATGCATATTTACAAGATCTCTCACACTCTCTACTTAAGAGTAGAAAGCGTAAACCAGCAAGTTGAGTTCAGCTGGGACAAATGCAAAGTCCAACAAAGGAAACCCATCAGTGTGATCCAGATGCAAAAAAATAAGGCAATCCTATACTGTTTTAACTGAAGTATAGTGTAAAGATCAGGAGTAGCTATTGATTCTTTCCTGTGGTTGTGTTTAGTTCTGGGCATCATATTTTAGAAGCTCAAAGACTGAGGCATGTCCAGGAGAAAGAAACTAAGGGGATAAAGGGCTGGAAAGAAAACATTATAAGGATGGTTGGAAGCATGGAATGTGTTTAATCGGGAGATTCTTTGAGCATATAAGGAAATGGAATGGAATTATACAGACTTCTTCCAAAAGGCAGGGCAAAAAAAACAACAAACAAACATTATGCAGTGGGCAAAGTCTATAAAAACTGTGTATATTGTATAGAGGTGATTTAAGCAAGAAATGTGACAAGTCACCAAAGGACAAGTGCAGGCATTTTGCGACTAAATTCCTGTATGTATGTATGTATGTATGTATGTATGTATGTATGTATGTATGTATGTATGTATTTATAGAATGTAAAAGTTGTGCAACATTTGTTTGAGACAGAGTTATATATCAGAGGATGGTATCTGTTAGCAAAGCACTCCCACAGTTATTGTATTTGGAGAGTCTCTGATGGACTATTAAAAAGTAGACTTCTCAACCTCTTAGTTTAAAATTTTATTCTTCTCTCTCCACCCTAGTATTTTACAAAAAAGGGAAAGCTGAATTCTGCAGCATTTTTATCTAGACACAGTATAATGTTTTTGCAACACAGATTAACTAAATAGCACACAAATCTTCCTAAGATCCCCCACTTCATTTGAGTAACTATTTGTCATAGGAATCCAAACTGGCCATGATAGTCCTACTGGATGCCATGGCAAAAAATCTTGGGCAGCACTTAGAAAATCTGTACATTGAAAAATATGCTTATCCTAATTCATTACAGCATCCTAGGTTCTTAGAAGAACTTGATACATGTGAAAACTAACACCAAGTAAAAAATTGGTAGGTATGATTTCACACTGTTGTGTATATAATAATGATTATTATTTATATGCTGACTAACTCCCAGCAATTCAGGGTGGTTGACTCAGTTGTTTCAAGATGTATATATTCTTCCCATGTTTTAATTCTGGTTTATCCTTTAAATGTTGGGTTTTTGACCCTGAATTAAGAGAAATGCAGAACAGATTTATTCTGAGTTATTTTATTTCCTAATTTACATCTCCACCTCACTACTTTACCTGTTCTGAATATTACTGAGGCTGAATCTCTGGGTTAATAGGCTGTGGCTTAAACATTTAAACTGGAGTAATCTGAGTTTATTGGAGCTTACAGTTGTCCTTTCCATTATTATTCAACTGTCTGGGATTACAGCAACATCCGTAATGCATTCATATCAGTTTGATGGTCTCACTGGGACAATTGCAGCAGGCTTCTTAGAGCGGGGAACTAAACTGTCAGTGGAACATTATTAATAGTTATCACTCCACTTGCAATACATGTTCAGTATATGTATTGTGAACAAGCCTTTGATAAGCCAGACATTTTTCTTAAATGGCCCTTTTTTTGTATTGAAAACTATCATCCATGGATGCCTATTATTCTGGGCTTATGTTGTGAAACATGGGGAGGAATTTGGCCAGTTGAGAAAAGTTAGAGTTCGGAAATCCAAAGTTCAGGACCACGGAGAGCTGAGGAGAAGACAAGGATCAGGCTTCAGGTAAATGCAGTAAGGTGTGTAATAGATAGATGGATGCACGGATGGATGCATGGATGGATGGATGGATGGATAGATAGATAGATGATAGTCAATTTTTTTTTTACTTTTAAATGTTGGGTAGGTGTGCTAATCAGGATTGGGATGGTAAGAGAAAGACAGAAAATTTATCCAGTTCTCCCTTCTCCAAAGTCCTGGGTTTTATCAGAACAGCCATGATTAAATTTAATCTAAAACCATATGATATACAATATTTTATTTATTTATTTATTTATTTAATTTGATTTATATGCCGCCCTTCTCCGGAGACTCAGGACGGCTTACAATGTGCTCAGCAATAGCCTTCATCCTTTTGTATATTTATACAAAGTCAGCTTATTGCCCCCACAAACTGGGTCCTCAATTTACCTACCTTAGAAAGGATGGAAGGCTGAGTCAACCTTGAGCCTTGGCAAGATTCGAAACTGCAGTAATTGCAGGCAGCTGGTCTTAATAACCAGCTTAATAACAGGGTGCCTTAAACCACTGTGCTACCAAGGCATTTTGACCCATGCTAAAGTTTATGAGGCTCACTTAAGTGTATACATAGCTCCCCGTCTCTTTATTCCCCCCACCCAACAATTTTGTCAGCTAGAGAGTGATTGCTACAAATGAGTGTCTATGACTGATTGGAACCTGCCTCCTCCTGGTCCTAGTCTGACATCTTATTCACTACAACTTTGTTCTTCCCTTCTCTTGATAGCAACAATCAATGAAATTGCTGCAGTATTTTGGTTCAAGTTGTGGAAATTGGCTGAATCCCTGTCAGTGTTCATTGGATGCTTGTTAAACAACCTTTAATATGCAACAAAATCAGGAACAACAGTTCTGTATTATAGGTTTCTCCCCCCCACCACCACCACCGCAATTTGTGTGAGTCCTATTTGAGTCTCCAAATAGTTGTCATTGCTCAATAAGTAGCATAATAACAGAAACTTGATGGGAATCTTCAAGAACCTAGAGACTAATAGAGACTAAATTATGTCAGTAGAAGTTGATGGGGTTTTTTTGACTGATTGAATTACTAAATGGGCACAAGTAATAGAAAGCAACAGCTGTGTTTGGACTTCGGCAAACTCTCTGAAATAATGGCTTGCAAAATCTTATTAAAGAAATTAATTGAATTTGGCTCGAATTGAAGTCTCTGTCTCTTGAATCAAAAACTGGGTAAGCAATTCTAACAGAACAGCATTTGTTCTCGAATTATGGGGTTGTGTGAATAGGGAAGAAAGATAAATTATACCCACAATTCCTACCTCCAATCTTTCCATTTAATCGTATTGTGAGCTCCTTCTGTTTTTCTTGAAACAATAGCTAAGGTAGCTATCACAACCAATAAAGGAGATGGAGCCCCTCTGGCCCTTCTTTCAGTTTTTGTACTAAACTGAACTGTACTACACCAGTTATTGTCTCTCAGCCTAAGGTATCTCCCTCTTAGGGTTCTTGTGAGAATTAAGTCACAGAATGAGACCACGCTAAATGTTATAAATATCAGGAGACAGATTGTGGGTTTCTGACTACCTGACCAAAAATGTCTTTGTGTGTGTGTGTGTTTAAAAAAACTGACTTTCTTAAAGTTGACAAATAGATCTCTGACTGGAAAGGAAGGGGGTGATGGTGTTTCTAAGACTTTTTTTTTTAAAGCAAGGCTCTCACTATGTTAAATCACCTTCTAAATCTATCAGTTACTAATCAGAGCCACTATAGACTTTTGCTTATGACTTATGCTTATTCCTCCCCTTAAATGGGAGGAAGCTGATTTTTGTTGCCATGGGCTGTGCAAGTAATTTTGGGGGGGATGGTGTAAACTAGATCTACAGGTTGCAATGCATAGATTCAAAGTGAACGAGGACAGGATTTTCTGGATTTTTTCCCCTTCTGTTTTGAGGAGTAGTATGAGTGCTTGACTTCCTAATATTGAATTCTGATAAGAAGATTTTAGATATGTTACACAATATTTTATATATAGTGGTTTGTGTATGCTATATGATCCACAAAGTCTCTGGCTTTGCTGAAGAGTTCTATTTCTACTAAGCAGCTTAAGAAAGAATTCCTTTTTAATATAGGGTTTTGAGTAGTTTAAAAGTTTAGCATTTTAGAATAAGCCTTTTGTAATGCTGATAGCTCATTGCAAGATCGTTCTTGGCTTTCACTAGAAAACAAAGATTACATTACAACAAGTGGACTAATGCTTTTAAAACAAACATTTCATGAATTGTTTCATGAATTGTTTTTGGTAAAGTTCAAATAATTTATTTTAGTCATACATTAGGAAGGTTTCTGTAATTCCAATGATGTATTGCATAGCATGCAGAGAAAAAAAATCTAAAACATTTAACACAACTCGTTTTTTACACATAAACTAAAACAGCTCATCACCCGGTATGAAAGTAACGTTAGCACTATTTTCTACAATATTATGCCAGCCAGCATATACACAAGTAATTACGAACCTGAGAGCAATTTTTAAAATGTTTGTAAGAAATACTTATGTACAAAAATAATAAAATAGGTTATTTATAGTCTAATCCTATCACACTTATCTAGAAATAGATATTAATGCATTTAATAGAATGTATGCATTAAAAGAATGTGATAAAGTATCAGTCTTTATAGAAGATTGCAGAAGAGTTGGGATTCAAAATGTATTTTTCTTCCTAATATTTTTATCTGCAATTTTATTGAATTTTTAAAATAAATCATGTGGACCATTCTGGGATGTCTAAATGAAGGATTTACCATACTAACGATATAGCAGTGTTTTTTTAGAAAGGTGGGGCAAAATATCCAAGTCCTATCTTTGACTCCTATGAATTATATATTATGGGAACATTTAGTATAACCCTGTAACACCTCTACTATTTTCCATTGCGCTGCTCCTCCAATCCATGGATGGGTAGTATCTCCTAGTTGCTGGGCAGAAAACTGAGTGCTAAATGCTTCTCATTGCCAGGTCCCGCCCACCTCGACCTATCAGCTTCAGTCTTTCTCACTCAGTTGCTGTGAGAACTTGGCTATTTGAGTGCTCTCTATTTGGATTAATCTATTTAGACCATTACCTTTCTCATTGCCTTCCTTTTTTATTTTAATTTCTTATTTTTCCTGTCCTTTTAATTCTACTAAGGAGCTGCTACGTTTTAAAAACAGTTACCTTGCTGCGTGCCTTGGGCGTGCTTGGGGCCCCAAGCCGCCTAGGCCTAGCTCACCTTTCATCAAGACTGCAGCACGCCGGATTCCGACCCGGCTGGGCGGATCCGTGTTTTTCAAGCCGCTGGCGTCGCGCTAGCTTTCTGGTGAGCCGGAAAAGCTACCGTCGCCCCAGCTCCGTCAATTAGGCGGCTCCGGAGTGCTGGCCCTCTCTTCGGGCGGCCTCCGTTAATTGAAGTCAGCTGTAAGGCGCGAGGAGACGCGGCGGCCGCAGAGACTAGCGCAGGCTGTCAGGCACCTTGGCAAGCCGTTTCGGGCCGGAATCGCTTTGGAAGCTGGCGAAATCGCAGGGCAACATCGTGGATGGCGCCATTTTCTCTGGCATTGAAATCGAGGCTCTGAGGTACTCTGGTGGAGTGACGGCCGCCATTTTGTTTCGGGACATTGTCGGCGTGGCGGCCGCCATTTTGAGGGCGCTTATATTAAAAAAAAAAAAAAAAAAAAAAAGAGAAAGGAGAACGAGGTTTGCCTGCTAAAACCGAGTGGACTTTCAGACCTTATTGGCCACCCTGCTGGTCTTGTAGTCCTGTCCCCTGCCTGGGGCGAATTTGCACTTCCCCCATCTGTCTATAGCAGCTTGCTGACTTTAATTGGGGTGGAGCCCAGCAGCTTCTGGGCCTGGCTTACCCCTACCCATCTGAGTCCTCACTGTGGGCATCTACCTTGGGGGTAGCCTCGGTGTTGAGCTCTTGAGAGACTGTACTGCTGCCTGCCTGGTTCACTTATCATGGCAGACATACCCCTGTCATCCGATTCTGAAGGCGCCTGCAATTATCCTGCTACGCAGCAGAAGCCAGGCAAGAGGAAAACCAAGTCCAAAGCCCACAGATCCAAAGTGGATTCCAAATCTAGCTCCTCAAATAAAGCGGAGCAAAAGCACCATGAAGCCTTGGAAAAACAATTTGAAAGGGCTAGACAGCATCAGGAGTCTCTATCAAGGCAGGCTCACACTTCTGAGCGTGATGCTGATACCTCTGAGAATTCACAATCTGGATCCGCTTCTAGATCAGCCACCAGACCTTATTCTTCAAACTTGCAACGCTCCAAAGGGGTCTCTTTGTCATTGCCAGATGTTTCGAGCCATTCTGAGGTCCCATTTGGTCACAGGCGTCTGCCAGAGGCTACCTTTACGCCTACTGCGGCGGGGCTCCGCCCAGAGGCACCTGATACTCCTGTGAATTTTCAAACTATGCTATCTGATGCCCTGGCAAAGATTTTAGCAGCTGGAATGCAGCAGGATGTGACTAGAGCTATCACAACTTCTCAGCCTTCTCAAAACCAGGCCCCAGTGGATGAGGCTATACCGAGCACCAGTAAACACCGTCCTGTCGAATCGTCTTCGGAGGAGTCGGAAGAGGGAGAGATCTGTCCGGAGGATGTCGAATTCTCTGAGGATGAGGATCTCCCCCCCGAAAAACCCACTTTCACGAACTTGTTTCGGCCTTCGGTCTTCAAATCCTTACTGCACAAAGCCAAGGTCGCTACTAAATTTGGAATTACAGAAGGGTCTACTGACAAAGCCTCTGACTCACAACATCCACATGATACTCTTTTCCAGGTGGCTCATCAGGACAAAGATGTTATCCCTTGCCCTCCACTATTCTCCAATGTCATCAAGTCAGCTTTTGGCCAGCCTGGTTCCTTGACAGCTCCGAGCGGTCTTGACAAACGTCTTTATGCAGCTGATTCACAGTTGGAAGAGTTGCTTGCCATACCCTCTGTGGACTCCCCAGTGGCTGCCCTGTCTACCTCTTCCATGCTGACTTCTGACGTGGTGGATGGCCTCAAAGCGGAGGACAGGAAGATGGAGATGGGATTCCGTAAGGCGCACCAAGCGGTGGCCTGGGCGATCAAGGCGGCCACGGCTACATCATTTTTCAATCGAGCTTCGCTGATTTGGCTCCGCCAGCTGCAGGAGAGGTTGCCCCCCTCCGATACCAGTACTGCACCAGGACATTAATAAACTGGTGGCTGCAACTGAATATTCCGCGGACGCCTCTCTAACAGCGACTAAGTTTGCCTCTCGGGCTATGGCAGCAACCATAACCAACAGGCGCCTTTTCTGGCTTCGCAATTGGCGTGCGGACAATAAAGCCAAATGGAAACTTGCCTCTGCGCCTTTTAATGCTCCATCACTATTTGGTCCTTGTCTAGAGCCAATCTTGATAGAGGATAAGGACAAACGCAAAGTGTTGCCGTCCTCCTTTCACCGTTCTGAACGGAGATTTACACCTTATACTCCTAGGCAGTCCTTTCGATCGTCCTCGGGTCCAGGTGGCTCTTTCTACCAGCGTTCCTACTCCCAAGCCTCGGACCGTGCTTCGGACAGGCAGTCCTTTCGGGATAGATCCAGGACCCAGTCCCAAGCAAAGCGCCCCTTCAGAGGTTCCTCTTACCGGCCCCCACGCAGGGGGAAATGACTCGCTACTTCCGGGCCCTATCGGAGGTCGACTGCAGCAATTCTACCTCAGGTGGGGCCACTCCACAACCGATGCTTGGATTCTGGCGACCATACAACAGGGACTTCGATTGGAATTCCACACACTACCACCAACCTGTTTTCGCCGCTGCCCCATTCCCCGGTGCAGGGTCCAAAGGGAGCTCATGGAAGCGGAGATATCTCATCTCCTCTCCATCCAAGCAGTGGAACCGGTGCCCAAAGACGAGGAAAGAACTGGGTTCTACGCTACCTTATTTCTGGTGCCAAAATCATCGGGGGGCCACAGGGGCATCTTGAACCTGAAACGTCTCAACCAGTACGTGCTGTATCGCAGGTTCAAGATGCACTCTCTCAGGTCAATTCTGGCGTCCGTCAGGCAAGGAGACTACCTTCAATCGGTAGATCTGCGCGAAGCATACCTGCATGTGCCCATCCACCCGTTGCATCGTCGCTATCTCCGCTTCGAATACAACAACATGCATTTTCAGTATCGGGCAATGCCTTTCGGGCTGTCCTCGGCCCCCAGGACCTTCACGAAACTGGTGACAGTGGTCGCGGCCTCCATCAGGTCTCGTTCTGTACGTCTCAGCTGTTACCTCGACGATCTCCTAGTGATGTCAACATCGGAGTCGCAGGCTCGGAAGGACATGGAGGTGGTCCTCCAGGCGTTCCAGAGCCACGGGTTCTCCATCAACTGGCAGAAGAGCCACCTGACACCTACGACGCGGCTCCAGCACCTGGGTGCAGTGATCGATTC
Source organism: Arizona elegans (assembly GCA_022577455.1). Lineage (NCBI taxonomy): Eukaryota > Metazoa > Chordata > Lepidosauria > Squamata > Colubridae > Arizona > Arizona elegans. Next base: position 100,622,063 of record JAKOOJ010000002.1, on the reverse strand, counting down.
CCAGCTGGGCCAGGTGTTTCTGTCCCCAGATCGCATTCAAGACATCAAATCGATGGTGCGACAGGTCCAATCCCTGAGGAAGGTGCCACTGCTTCTACTGACCCAATTGTTGGGGAAGTTAATATCCTGCATCCATGTCGTTCCGTGGGCACGCAGACATTCTCGCCCGCTTCAGTGGCTGTTGTTCCCCTTTCAGAGAACTCACCGCAGCACGTCGACTCATCGAGTTGTCTTACCCCCGCAGACCCGTCTATCGCTCGCGTGGTGGAAGTCGTCTGCTCTCGAAAGGGGATGTGTTTTTCTCGACCCGGAACGAGTTGTCCTGATTACCGACGCCAGCCTGTCGGGCTGGGGAGCCCATCTTCGGAATGCAGTGGTTCAAGGTCAGTGGTCTCCGGCGGAATGGACGAACAGCATCAATTGGCTGGAGTTGAGGGCTGTTCGTCTCGCCCTGCGCCATTTCGTACACGACTTGGAGGATCAGCACGTGTTAGTCCGGACGGACAATGTTACCACCAAAGCGCATATAAATCGGGAAGGAGGCACGCGCTCCAGGTCCCTGATGTTGGAGTCGGAAGCTCTTTTAGCCTGGGCGGAACGGCACACGGCTTCTCTAGTGGCGGACCACATTTCGGGACAGGACAACATCATGGCGGACTGGCTCAGCAGGGAACACTTGGACCCTGCGGAGTGGTCTCTTCATCCGGCAATCTTCAAGCAGATTGTGAGCAGATTTGGTCGTCCTCAAGTGGACCTCTTCGCCACGCCCCAAAACGCCCAGCTGCCGAGGTTCTACACGCGTTACCCGACCAGCGGAGCAGAAGGTTACGACGCCCTACACTGCCAGTGGCCTTCCGAACTCCTGTACGCGTTCCCACCACTACCGTTGCTTCCACTGCTGATTCGCAAAATGTTGTTGGAGAGCGCGGAGTTGATTCTGGTTGCGCCACAGTGGCCTCGCCGGCCCTGGTATGCGGACCTGATGGGCCTGTCTACGATGCCGCCTTGGGTAATACCTCTGCAAGTGAACATGCTCAGCCAGGGGGTCATCTTCCACCCCGATCCAGGGTGGCTCCGGTTGGCCGCCTGGCGCTTGAGCGGCTCCAGTTACAAAGGGACAGATTGTCCTCTGAGGTCATTAACGTGATTCAGGCCGCAAGACGTCCTTCTACTACTAGGATTTATGAAGCCACTTGGCGCTCGTTTTCTGCCTGGTGTGTTTCTCATCACGTGGACCCGACCTCCGCAGATGTCCCGGATGTGCTAGAATTTTTGCATGAAGGCTTGGCCAAAGGTCTAGCTCCCGCCACGCTTCGTCGCCAGGTGGCAGCCTTATCCACCGTCATTTCTTGCGAGAAACACCGTACTCTATCGCACAATCCTAGGATTAGGAGCTTTCTTCATGGAGCCACCAACATCTCGCCACCTGTGATACATAGATACCCATCTTGGGATCTTCCGTTAGTACTGCAAGCGCTTACTACTTCACCATTTGAGCCATTGGCTTCTGTATCTCTAAAATTTCTGACACTTAAGGTCACCTTTCTACTGGCCATTACTTCAGCGAGGCGTGTGTCGGAGCTCACTGCGCTGTCTGTTCACAAGGACCTTTGTGTGTTTCATAGTGACAGAGTGGTTCTGCGCTTAGACCCATCCTTTTTACCAAAGATAAATTCAAGATTCCCCCGGGCCCAGGAGTTGGTTCTGCCTAACTTTTGTCCGAATCCTCATCACCAAACTGAATTCTTATGGCATACCCTGGACGTTAGGCGTGCTCTCCGACGTTATATCAAGCGTACTGAGTCTTTTCGACAGACTGAATCATTGCTAGTATCTTTCACTCCTTCATCGATGGGGAAGAAAGTGTCGTCTAATACAGTGGCCAGATGGATTAAAGCTTGTATCACAACGGCCTATGATGTCAGAGTCTGTCCTCGTCCGACTAGGATTTATGCACATTCAACCCGAAGTGCGGCTGCATCGGCTGCTTGGTCTACGAACGCTTCTGTGTCGGAGATCTGTAGAGCAGCTTCCTGGGCGTCTGATTCATCCTTCATACGACACTACAAGATTGACCAATATGCGTCGTCGGATGCTGCCTTTGGTCGTAGAGTCTTGCAACAAGTGGCCGCACCTGCGACCGTGGTCTACAGTCAGCCTCCCGCCCTAGACACTTAAACTTGGGTATATCCCATCCATGGATTGGAGGAGCAGCGCAATGGAAAACGGACGTTGTGTCCCTGAACGTCCATTTTCGGGGCGCTGCGACTCCAATCCATACCCGCCCTTTCGGCTTCCTGTTATGTTTATCTGTTGTTTGTTCCAGTTTTATGGTTATCTTGGTTCCTGCGCCTTCGTGAGGAAAGACTGAAGCTGATAGGTCGAGGTGGGCGGGACCTGGCAATGAGAAGCATTTAGCACTCAGTTTTCTGCCCAGCAACTAGGAGATACTACCCATCCATGGATTGGAGTCGCAGCGCCCCGAAAATGGACGTTCAGGGACACAACGTCCGTTCTAGATGCAGTACATTTCTGGGTGGAAGTCAAGAACTTGGTTATAATTTATAACCTTTTATGGCCTAGGTGGGCCTAATTAGTTAAGGACTGCCTCACCCATTGATTTTGCCCATCCCATGTGACCTGACTCATAAGATAAGTTGGAGTGTGTCCATCCAGGTTATGGGATGTGAGTTTGCCATGATGCAGCCTTGTTCCATGTTCCATTTGTTTCTTTTTTTGTTTTGAATCTGGTATTGTAATTATTTTAAGTTATATGTTAAGTTGAATAGCTTTATTTTATTTCAGTAAGTTGAATTATTATTATTATTCTCTTTTATTCTTAAAAGTGAAACTCAGTCAACTAGACATTTAAAAATGTGTCACAAATACCATTGACTGGTGCTAATGGTTGATACGGGTTGCTGCCAGTGTCCTAGGTATCAACTAAGTATCTTCTTAAAATATATGATATTCGAGTAGCGCAGTTTTTTGCAGTTCCGCTGGTGTTATTGCAGGAAGCTGCAATTACTTGAAGTGTTTTGTGAAATTCTTGGACATGGTACCAAGTGCCCCGATGACAATGGGTATCACTGTGACATGTTTCATCCATAGCCATGTAGTTTCTATGGCCAGGTCATGATATTTCATGATTTTTTCCAGTTCTTTTTCTTTGACTCTGGCGTCTCCTGGTTCCGCGATGTCAATAAATTGTACCTTTCGGTTTTCGACAACTGTGATATCTGGCGTGTTGTGTTCCAAGTGACGATCCGTCTGTATTCGAAAGTCCCACAAGATCTTCAGCTTCTCATTTTCTATAACTTTTTCCACTTTATGTTCCCATGACTTTTTGGATACAGGAAAGTTGTATTTTTTACATAATGACCAGTGGATTAATTTAGCAACTCGGTCATGTCTAGCTTTGTAATCAGTTTGTGCAATTTTGCTGCATTCACATATTAAATGTGAAACAGTTTCGACTTTGTTGTTGCAAAGTTGGCAGTTTGGATTGCCATTATTATTATTATTATTATTATTATTATTATTATTATTATTATCATCATCATCATCAACAACAACAACAATAATAATATAGCATTCTATTGGCTGTTGGTCTCTATAAAAGACTTGAAATGTGCAACAAAATAGTAGAATTGCAAATATATTACCTACCATGTAATGTAATAATAGATTTAAAAATTTAAATTTAATAGCTCTGAATCACATGAATAGGAGTACTGAACACAGACACATATACAGGCCTGTCATACAGGTCTGTGGGCCGGATGCATCATGTGCAGGCCACACCCATCCCAGCTCCACAAAGGGAAAAAAGTTGCAATACGTCATGATACGTCACGTGACATGATTGAGTTTGACACTCGTGCTGTATACACACACCTATTTATGCAGCTCAAAGGCAGTATTACTATGACTAGTTCTCGTATCTCTCATTCAGACTTCAGTCTCTCACATAGTTATACAATATATGTGATAGATGAATCATACCTATCAACATAAGAATGTACATCTGCCCCCAGAATGTAGGGGAGCTAGCAGTAAAGAAAAAATAAGTATTACATGTAAGGGGAGCAGAAGTTGATCCTGAAATCATTTCAAAAAAAGCCATTTTTTCAAGAAGCAGACTGGAACCTAACTATTGCAGCTCTTGAAGCAAGGCTGTTAACACAGATAATCTGACACCCATAATTACATGAACCACTAAATTCTGGACCAGCTGAAGCTTGGAATTGGTCTTCAAGGGCAATTTCATGTGGAACAAGGCATGATCAAGGCACGAGTGATAGCAACCATGGCCTGCCACTCAGAAAAGATCATAATTAATACTCATGTTTAATACATTGCACTAAATTGAGCAGGAGCAACATCTTTAAGGACCTCTAGTTTATGAACTAATTCAGCCTGAAGTCAGAAGGCTTCTGCACTCACAGTTACTTTGTCTTGTTGGAATTGAGTCTCAGTTTATTCAACTTGTAGTTTACTCCAGAACTTGTAGCCTACAAATACAGGGCAGGACCTTGCATTTACTGTTCACTCAGCACTCTGATTTTTCATTCTGTTTCGGGGGACCTATTTCTAGTTTATGTATTTAGCTTGTCCCTACAATTATCCCTGTTTTAAGAAAACAAACCTTCTCCTGACCTGATTCTTTCATCTACTTAACACTGTTCCACTCTGTATGTCTAATTGCCCCTTTGCTTATGCAACAGGTTAACATTTCATTATTGCTTTTTATCATTCCTATGGGAAGAAGCATGCAGGGCAGAAGGCAATTTTCTTAAGGCCACTGAATTCAGATCTAAACATTGGATATTCTGAAATTATAATACATTAAAAGTTCTGATGAATGCAGAACTGGAAGCGGGATATCCTGAAAGATTTCATCAGAATTAAAAAGGGTGATCTTATTTTTTCAGCCTTTTTCAAAGATCCTTCATCTTTGTTTGTTTATATTATAAGAACCATTATGCCCATTGCTGGCATTATGATAAAAGAAGCACATGGCTAATTGGTTACATAATATGACATCAACATGTCACAAGTAGCTAGTGTTACATAAGCAGAGAAGAATTAGGGGGAAAAAAATCTCTGAAGCCACAGCAAAGGGTAAAAAATTTGTATTGTCACATCACACACATACTGTACACACACACACTAAGAATTTGACGGAGCTGATTTTCCTCAGTTCTGATGCGTTAAAAGAAGTATTGATCCTGCATGACGTTTGACACAAACATGAATGAATTTGCCATAGTAGCATATTTGGAAAGAGGGAATATGGTATTCTGTTATTCTGATCAGAATATTGGCACCCAGTGAAAGGATAATTTCTTCACTATCTAAAGTGGGCTTACCCAATTGTAGTACTTTGGGAAGGACATTATGATGAAGTAACTGGATGACATTCATTTCTTTACTTAAAACAAAGGTGAGCCTTAAGCTTAGGTGATATTTTTATATGGTTTCATTCTCATATGTTTTCTGAGCTTTTTGTTTTTGTATATTGCTGTTTTTCTACTATATTTGTTTGTTTATTTTTACCTGACCTTTATTATATTTATAAACAACTGAATGTGGTGAACATACCTAATCTTCCTTCTCCTATTTTTCCCACAACTAGGCTGAGACAGAGTGACTGGCTCAAATTCACCCAGCTGGCTTTTATGCCTAAGGTGGAACTAGAACTCACAGTCTCCTGGTTTCTAGCCTGGCGCCTTAACCATTAGACCAAACTGGTTTTAAATTATTTTGTAATCTGCCCAGAAATCATTTGTATTTGAATGGGGTAGATTAATATGAACAAAATAAGAATTTTCTCATCTTAGAAATGAGCAAATCATACTCTAATTTTTAGAATATTCTAAATGCATGCACAGTCATATAAATATTGGTACTACCAGATGATTTAATGTATCAGTGGAAATGCCAGTTCAAACTGGCCTTATAATCCATTCAGATATTTTATAAAAGCAATTTCTGCTGTCATGCTGTTATATGGTAACTTCCTGCACTGTATGGCTTGCAGAGAAATTGAATTTTTACCACAACAGTTTTTATTATAAGCAAAAGCAAAACAAAACAATCCACAAAATCATACATCTCTCATATGCTAAAGGAAACCAGGCTTTCATAAGTATTTATGTCATGTTCTATAAATAAATTAACATTAAGTCATTTTAATAGTAAAAATATTAGAAATTAAGCATATAAATTATTGTAGACAGTCCAAATTGTTAAACAGTCCAGCAGTAAAGTATTGTTTTCAGATATAGAAAGACAACTGAGTTCTTCAATAGATTAATGAATACAATTCTAGCTTTGTTTTAATCATAGTGTTTCCACTATATATCATAGCAATTGGTATATAGTTCAAAAGTGTGTAAGCTCTCTTGAATTAAGTCTTCCAAAAGAATATTAATTTATTAAATTGTTGTTTCATTTTGAGCATGAACTAGACAACAATTAGGTGGACCTCTCAGTTTCTTCATGAAAAGAGTTGTTTGGGTTAGTTATATTTAGCTCTTAAAATTAGCTTCTTCATATGTTCATTTATGAAATTCATTCCACCTCTTTATTCCATGCCTCCTTGTACTTTGAGCATATAATTTAATGTATTTTTAATTTTGTAAGAACATATAAAATACTAATCCTAAAGGATGTTCTGAAGCACCTTTAGGAACTTCATTCAAAGTTTTTCTACATTAGCTATTTTCACAAACCAGACTGGAACCTTCTGGAATTCTCCATGCCAATTTGGAAAAGATAAATCATTCAGTCAGGTGCATTGAAGAGGACTGGAAAGGTGCAGATTTCTATTTAGCAACTGTTATTTGTTCTACTGAAATACTTCATTTCTTTAGAAGTTTCATTAATTCTCTTCATAAAGGCCAAAAACAACTGCAAGGTTTTGTTCATAAAATTTCAACAACTTTGTGCAGATCTTTTGATTATCAATTCAAAACATAAAGGAATGAATGAATGATTAAATAAATGATTGACACAATCCAATCAGTAATCTTGGACATTGTCCCTTGAACAGAATAGGAGGTGTGCAAAAGAAAAAAATGAATGAAAGAATATTGAATTATTATTAAATTATACTTAAAGGAGACTGTTATAAACATTATCAGTTCCCCTTTGAGAAAAAAAAATTGGGAAAGTCCCAAAATAAAGAATTGCTATAAAAGATCAATATGTAGGCCTTAGTGTTCAGCTTGTCACACAATAGGATCCTTATTAGATTTCAGATGATGTGTCTAGGGAGAGATGGACCCATGGCGGTCAATAGCTTCCAGATGCATGCATTTTCTCTTATAATTTTTCCAATAAGAGGACTCTGGAAAGATACCTTCATGATGATGATGGCATTGTCATAATTGACAATACAATGAATGAAGCTTTCAATTACATTTAACAGTGGCCACACAGAGAATGCATTGCAATGATTAATCCTAGAGGATAAGGAAATAGCTAGTAATGATCTGGCATTTCTTTTTTTCTTTTGTTAAGCTATGAAGTAAAAAGTCATTTCTACAATAGCAATGCCAGTCCAGGGCATATTCCCAGGTTTTTTATCTTCTGAGATGTAGACAGAGTGTTACTATCAAATACAGAAGTGTTAGATCTTCTCCAGAATCATGACTGATCATCATCAGCATCAGGGGGACATAGAGATGTCACTGAACTATCTAATAGTCTTGATAGGAATCTTAACCTCAGAAATCCATTGTATTTTCTTCTCATCTGAAGTAAACATTTCAACATGACCCGAACAACCCATTTTCTTGGAATTCTCCACCACATTGAAGAATGCTCTTCATTTTTTAGAGGCAGAATTTATATGAAAAGTTTAGTGTCAAGTTCTGTTTTTTTTAAATAAAACTTTGAATAAATGTGACATTTTGCTCCTTTGGAGTATGTTTCCTACAATACCCTGTTTCCCCCAAAATAAGACATCCCCTGATAATAAACCCAATCGGGCTTTTGAGCGCATGGCAATAAGGCCAAGAGCTTATTTCAGGGTTCAAAAAATATAAGACAGGGTCTTATTTTTGGGGAAACACGGTACTTGTGTGAGAATGTGATGTCACAAAGACTTCTTGTGAGCATTTCAGAAAGTATTTGAGAAGGTCATCAGTCTGCTTTGGATGCACCAGAGCACCTTTATTTTCAATGCTAAGATAATGTTTTACATTGTTTTTTGCTTCGTTAAAAGCATTTCTAAAAAATATTGCCATATGCTTTCATGTTTCTCAAGTAATCTCCATTGCCAGCTGGAAAGCAGTGAAGCACAGAAGATCATGCACATATCATTTTTTTCATTTAAAAAAGACAAAAACAAAAACAAAAGCCACAACCAACCTCACAACATGAATTATTAAAGTTAAATTGAATTCTACCATGAATCAAGCCAAATGCCCTTTCATCTGAGATTTTGGTCCTAGTTAATATAACAGCATTATGAATAGGAATGATCAAGAAGAGAAACTACTGCAGAAACAAATTAAATTACAGGAAGCAAAAACTGAAGTTGTTAAGCAACAGACCCGCTGAAAATCTTATTTAAATTATTGATATAACTTATTGACACAAAGGCAATGTTTATTTTTCAAGTGCATATGTGGAAGGTACAATAGAAGCTTTTTCAAATTGACTTTGAGGTTATAGTATAAACAGCACAATCTAACAATGTAATGTGGTCCAATCGAACATATTTCAGTGGCTAGTATCATTAGGAATAAATTATTGATGATTTCTCACTAGATGGTAATTTTCTTTGTCCTATTGGGAGAGAAAAGAAAATGAAAACGAACATCTTATGGCTCTTTCTAATAATGAACATGAAGTTACATCAGTTTCATTTCTTTGGCCTGTATCTTCAGTGACTATCGAGTATGCAAGTGGGAAGGGGGAAAAATGGCATTAATTCTGCAAAGAAAATGTGTATCGATTTATCCTGGCAACACAAATAGGCTCTTATTTCCAGTAACTCAATTTCTCCATAGGAGAAGGTAGATTTATAAAGACACCTTACCCTAATGTTTAAAATATTTTTAAACTTTTGATTATTACCCACAGTACTCTTCCCCAGTAGGATTGTATGTTCTGATTTCATGCACAGTAAAATCATGTAGGAGGCAGACTGAACCGTTTCATTGCATTTCTTTCAGTGTGATTTGTCAATATAGCTTGTAGGAGCTTGAAACTGTGGCCTAATTCCCATAGCTAAAAATAAATGCAGTATATGATGAAGTCATTGTGTTTTCTAGTTTGCCACAGGGCAATGTGGTTGTTGAGCCATTGTATAGCCAGAAATTGTTTTATTGTGTGGAAATAAGCAATTGTGTGTATTTTTCTTTCAAGCTACTTAGAGGATTGTTGTTTCATGCAGACAGCATTAATTTAAAGACACTGCTTGGAGTAGGCATTTGAAAATATGAATCAGTCTTGCATCTCTGTTAAGGCAGCATTTAAGTTATATCCTTGAACCGCTTAGAATGGTGATCTATAGGGAGCTTTTTACTGGCATTCAGCAAGAGTATCCTACAAAATTATCGTGCTCTTGAATTAGAAATGTTATTTTCTCTTTTCTCCAAGAACAGATGGAGCCCCATGGAGCTGAACATGCTTTTTATTGCTAAAATGACATGTTGCACTTCAGATCAGCATTTGCAGTCAAGTCAACCTGAGCATAAATCTGGCTGTAATATAGGTTAGACATATGATAGAAAATGATTTTTCTGGTACAAACACACACAGAGAGTGAGAAATTGATTTGCAAAATTAAGTTTAGGAAAGGAGAACTAGTTTTGGTTGGATTTGAAGGCCATAAAAATCCATTTTTGGCATTAAATCTGTTCCCTTATTCCAGGAGAGCATATTTCTCCAATTACTAAATGTAAAACATGCACTGTTGTTCATAATATATAATAAAGTAACTAAATTGCTGTGCTGGATCAAATCCAAGTCTGTCATACCAATATTATGTTCCCAAAAGGGCTCAGTATTAGAAAAAAGGTGTTGGTAGGACATAACACCAACCCCTATTCCATTTCTAGCAGCTGGTATTTAGCGATACAAGATAGGTATTATGGATGGAATAGCCATTGCTAAACTTATTTTTCATGAATTTGTCTAATGGTTTTTTAAAATTACAAGACACACTCTGGTTTTATTCTTTTCCCTTTTCGTTTTATTCCCACAATATTTCTGTGAATTAGATTAATCTCAGAGGATTGCTAGCACAATAAACTTCATGAAAGAATGGGGATTTCTCTCAGATTAAAAGATAAAATAACTGTCAAGCTGAAACATAATTGGATACCACCATGCCTTTATCAGTACTGCATGTTGCTTCCAGTAAATTCTTACACAGATAGAAACTGGCCATTTTAAAAACAATTAGTACTGCAACATTTCCAGTGTCCAGGAACCCTGTTTTTAGTTCATATGATGAAGAATTTCCACATGAGAATCAGACAAATTAAAACGACTATTAAAGGAGGAAGCAAAATAGACTGAAACTTGCAAGGACAGATTCATCAGTTTTTGCAAAGAGAGTCTTGGTGTATTTCCTATGGAGTTACAGGGCATGTGGCTTCCTATTGCTGATAATTATGTCCTTATTCCCTCTTGCTTTAGAAGGCTGCATCTTTGTTCCTTTCCCCCATCCCCCCAATAAGGTTGACTTATTGTGTTATTTTCTGTCAGCATCCATCTCTAGATCTCATTACTTACAATAATGGACAATTTTGCTTTCACAAGAAACAAGTTTTTGAGAGGCATAAATGCAATAGATATGTCTAGTTAGAATCAAGATCTGAGTTAGATTTTATATGGAGAGTTGTCATCTCAATAAAACTGCTGTTACAGGTAATGTCTCATATAAGAAAACTAATCAAAGCAGTCTAAGAAGATATTATGTTAGCTCACAGCTGTTTTCAGCACTGGCCTGCTGGATTTTGTGTTATTTTGTTACTTAGATGGATAACTCTCTGTCACTCTGGTGGGTCAGGATGGGTAATAGATACAATGTCAGGTGATAAAGATTATTGTGCATAAGGAGAACAAAAATGTTAAAGTGCATCCCTAAATCTTTCCTCTAGGGACTCTTTCCATTGACTTAGCTAGGAGCCAGCAAAGGCATATCTTGAAAATCTAGCATGTTGGTAAAAGTTACATAGATTAAGCTATGATATGTTCTTAGTTCATAGATAACTGGACACGTCTCTTGAATTTTTCAGGTAATCAGCATGAACTTGTATGTGTCCTAAGATGACAATCTTACAGGAAAGATTATTCTCAATAAGTAATTGGTAAATTTGAAGGCATCCTAGAGCCTGGGTTGAAAGTCTCTCTTGTTCTTAAATGCAGAGTTCTGTAATATAAAGATGCTTGCAACAGAAATGAGGACACTATAGTGACATTTATATAATTATACCAAAAAAGATCTATATCTTAAGGGTAGATATAGGGACATATAGTTCATTCATCCATTGTTGTGCTATTCATGGTGGAAAAAAAGAGTTTAGGGTATAAAATTTGGTCCAACATCTCCATCTGGCATAAGGGCAAGGATGGTCCATTTCCTAATGTGAGCTAATATCCTATTATAATTTCAGATTTCATAGTTCCCTAGAGGCAGACAAAGAATAAATAACAGGGGCAAAGTTAGAGTAGTTCCATTAATGGATAGCTCCTAGATAGCTCCTCTAAAAATATTGACTGTTTTTTTTCTCTTCGGATATCAGTTACCTGTAATGTGGAGGCTTGCCCACTTTACAGTTATAAAGCAAATGTTTATGAAAAGATAGTCTAGTGTAGCTGCTCCTTGTCTAGGATTTTTCTATTTCATCTGAGCTTGCTTTTTTTCTGAGCAAGCAGTCCCATTTCCAAACAGCATTGTGCTGTAGCCACCCACTTTTTCCCCTCCTAACAATGCCAATGTCGAATTCTCTTATAAAACGGAACAGTAGTGTTGCAAATTTAAAAAAAAAAAATATTGAGGCTTACAATTTGATTTGTAGCATGCAACCCCCCCCTTTAAAAAAATACAATTATTTTTTTAAAAAAAAAAATCAGTGAAAGTTGTTTGCGTGCAAAGTGGCAACCATGTTGAGAATCCAAGTAACAAATGTTTGTTCCTGTACATAAAAACAATAAGATGAGGACATGTGGGGTAGGGCAGCATGGACTGATGCAAACACCACTTTCCCTTCTGTTGACTGGCCTATCCTTTGGGGTGTGTCTGTGCGTGGGATGCTTTCAGCACTTCATTGCATAAGTTGTAGAGGTAAAAAGTGCTTGTTTGTTAAAAATTAAGGTTTCAGCTTTGAGCAGAGTAGTGTTACCCATTGCATACCCACAAGCAGGTGGTTACTGTCATTTGTACATTAAGAGCTCTTTAGGGCTAGTAGATACATTCTAGTAGAGCAGTGTTTCCCAAACTTGACCCTTTGAAGATGTATGGACTTCAACTCCCAGAATTCCTCAACCAGGCATACTATTCCTCAACCAGGCATACTGGCTGGGGAATTCTGGGAGTTGAAGTCCATGCATCTTAAAATAGCCAAGTTTGGGAAACACTGTAGTAGAGATTTATCTCATCAGGATTAAATGTCTCAATGATTCTACCTTTACAATTAAAAACAAGAAAAACAAAAGCTTTCCACTTATAAGCAATTAGCATACCTGAATGAAGCTGGCTTTGTGTCTCTCTTAAATTTCAATTTTTTTAGTGGGTAAGAAGAGTTTTACATAGGAAGGATTCAAACATGCAATATATCATGCTAATTGCTGATAGCTCTTGAATGATCAATTCAATTGATCCTGGAATCTCTAAAGGAGACAAGCAAATGGCTTGATGATAACCCTAGTAGCATACAATTGTCTCCATTTATAAGGAAAAATATCAACAAATTGTAGGTTCAGCAAATAATGGTTACTATGGTTGTCCCTTTTTAAAAATTGCTTTTATTGAAGTTTTTAAAAAACAGTAAAAACCAATGCAAACTCAACTTGAAGGAAAGAAGTGCAGAAAGTGCAGAAAAAAGAAAAAGGAAAAGAAAAGAAAAATTGGAAAAGAAAAAGTCAATAAAGGAAATAATGAAGAAATTTTGTTTGTCTGGGATGGAGTAAGGACAACAGTCCTCAGCAGCGGGTTGGATTAGAAGACCTCAAAGATCCCTTCCAGCCCTATAATTCCATGATTCTAAATTGTTTCCAACTTTCATCAGACCAAACATATAGACCAAGCTAATATAATAACTTTTCGGCCTCTTTTAAAGCTACAATTCTTTTTTTAAAAAAAACCTCTTCTTTCTGTAGCCTAACTTTATGCACAATCAACAGATCATTATCTTCTCAGTCCTGGTTCAAAAAAAGTCCATATTAGAGAAACCAATATTTCAAATCTCTCTGGTCTCTAAATCCATTTAAAACTTTCTTAAATCTTTTTTTTTTTTTGCTTTTTGCCAATTATACATTACTTTAAATTCTTAAGTCTCTGTTTAAAATTAAATCCAAAGGAAGATGTAAACCTCACTGGGTATCAAATTAAGCTCACAATTTTTAAGGTCTCTAATATCTTGTAAACATACAATTTAACTATATAGATGGTTAAATTAAACATTTCCTTATGAAAGATTCCACTGTTGCTGAGAACAAAGATGTCATCTCCCTTGGCTCCTGGTGTTCAAACCTTTGGGAGACTGCTGTTTTACGATCTCCTCATGATGAGCTGCCGTTTAGAGCATTTGCTTGTGCAGATGTCTTCAGTTAGCCATGATTCACATCAGATGCCATCATGGTTATCTTAAAGGACAATAGCAATAGCACTTAGACTTATATACTGCTCCATAGTGCTTTTAGCACTCTCTGTGTGGTTTACAAATGTCAGCATATTGCCCCCAGCAATCTGGGTCCTCATTTTACTGATCTTGGAAAGATGGAAGGCTGAGTCAGTCTTGAGCTAGTCAGGATCAAACTCCTGGCTGTGAGCAGAGTCAGACTGCAATACTGGATTCTAACTACTGCGCCACCACGGCTCCTAGTTGAGCTTCACTAATATAAACTTAAGTACTTTTTAATTACAATGACCAAGCTAAGAATGTGTTGTACTTCTCCCTAAGAGATTAGTAATACAGGTAGTCCTCAATTTACAATCACATTTTTTTATTTATTTATTTATTTTTTAATTTGATTTATATGCCGCCCTTCTCCAGAGACTCAGGGCGGCTTACAATGTGCTAAGCAATAGCCTTCATCCTTTTGTATATTTATACAAAGTCAGCTTAATGCCCCCACAACTGGGTCCTCAATTTACCTACCTTAGAAAGGATGGAAGGCTGAGTCAACCTTGAGCCTGGCGAGATTCGAACCTGCAGTAATTGCAGGCAGCTGGTCTTAATAACAGGGTGCTTTAGACCACTGTACTACCATTGAGCCCAACGTTTATGTTGGTAACTGGGGCATTTGGCTAGAACAGTTTATCAGGTTTAATCAGAACCATGTGAAATAAACTTCCCAATATTAAACAACATGATTAGGATTTTGTATTTTCAAATATTGCCTACACATATATTGACTAACTTGATTAAATATGCTGTAATTGATTATTTTTTAAAATCATAAATGTCAAATTTTCTATTTGTATTGCAAAAGTATTTTCAAATCTCATAAGGTTTTTTTTTTTTTTACTGGCAACAAAAATAAAGTATCCTTTTAATAGACAATTGGATTACATGTGGTGCATATTTTAAATTGAGAATATGTCACATAAGTGAAGGATACACTGTTGGACATTTTTTTAGAAGATTTAATCATCTTAATGCAGATTCTACAAAAAATAAGTCCTCATTCTAGATGGTATTGGACGTTTCTCTTAATTTCACTTGAAGGAAAGTGAAATGAAATCATCCAGCCAAGATTTCTGTTCCTTATGTGTATTCCCATGCATGGAACAAGTGCTTCATCCTGTAGGAAGAGCCAGAAAAATCAGTAACCAGTATGGAGATGAGCATTATTGCTTTCTAATAACAAACTGTTATAAAAAGATCCAGAAGTACTGAAGTAAGGATATTACCAACTATCTTCATTTGTGCAGCAAAAGTCAAGTCTCTCATTCCAAGGAGGTGCTTTTCAATCCTTTTTGAATAAAATAGCTATACCAAATCCTGGGGCCCTTCAGATGTGTTGAAACATCATGCCTGGAAACTCTGGAAATGAGACCTGGCATAGAGGAGGCTGATTCGGTTGGGAAGAGACAGACTATAACTTCATACATTCCAAATGGCTGCAGTCTGCATTTGCTAGGCATGGTTCCTCCATTGGGAAATGTGTCATGTGTCAATTTTGAACAAGCATTTCTCATTGATCGTGGGTCCAGTGGTCATCTCTGATAGGGGTATGCTCTACTGATGATGACGGATCGGGTCTGCTAGCTGAGAAGCTCCTCCCCTTCCTCTTGCTTCCCAGCTTTCAGACTCGATCCGATTTGGATCAGTCACGGTTTGAGCTGCTCCTTAGTACTAGATTCCTTGCAGTAAATTTCTCATTTGGCTAATTGAATATTCTAAATTTCTCTTTAAATTATTCCTGCCTGTTTGCTCCCTGAGGATAGAGCTCACTAGCGAGACCGGTTTTGGGCCCAATACCGCTGAAGACCGCCCTGCGGTGGGACAGGCTTCCCCTTAAGGCTGAGCCTTCCCGGACGGCGCAGGGCTTCTCCTGCGCCGCTGAAGCAGCCGATCGCAGGAATCTCATTCAAAAAGCCCGCTGTTTGTCTTAGCAAACAGCGGGGAGGCGCGGAGCCGATCTGCTCCGCCTGGCTGCTGAGCGTTGGAAAGCGCAGGAGTGCCTGGGTTCTAGCCTTCTGTAAGGTGGATCGCCGCATCCCTCTAGTGGCTCGTCCTGGCTCCTAGGAAACCGCGCGGCAGGGCGGTTCGCTGCAACGCAACAGTGATTCCGGCATTTCCCTGGGCTTCGCCTACACACTGCAAGTGCATCGGAGGAGTTGTGACGGGCTCTCCTTCTGCTGAGGATCGTAAGTGATCAGAAAGGGGGGGGAGTTTTAATCCTTCCTCGAGCCTAATTCCCCCCTTTTTCTTCGTTTATTAACAGGCCGGTTTAAAATTCCTGGGCCTCTCCTCGTGTCGGCCACCATTTTGGGGCCTATTACTCAGCGATTTCCATCCACCGCCATTTTGGGGGTTCTTTCTTCAGGCATTTAGGCCTATAATTGAGGATGGCTTCGACCAGGCAAGCTAGGCCCAAGAGACAGGGCACTGATCCTGAACAGCCTGAGTCTTCTACTGCTATTCCGTCTAAGCGGTCCATAAAGTCCTCATCTAAGGACACTGGGTCTAGATCTAAAGAGGAGGTGAGGTTGCACCAAGCCATTGAACGTTCGATTCAGAAGGCCCTCAAGGACGCCTCCCTTAGGGAGCTGGACCATTCACTCCCTGCTCAGATACAGGCCTCCTCTCCTGCAGGGACCCAGGCCTCCCTGCAGGCCCAACTTCCTGCTCTATCCCCAGATGGAGATGGAGCCTCGTTGCAACCCCAGCAGCAAATTAATGAATCCCTCTTTGGGGCTCAGGAGGCCTCTCCCCACAGGGCCTTATCTCCAGAAAGGGCCTCTGCCCCTCCTAATCCAGAGCCTCAAAGCAAGGGGGATCAAGATCAGGGACCCTTAATATCCCCAGAATTGGTGGCTTTTATTCAGCAAGCAATCCAACAGAGTATTCAGGCGGATAGACAACGCAGAACGGCCTCGTGGGTCTCTGAGTCCCCATCGCAGGTTGATGTTGAAGGTTCCTGCCTTTCGATGGATAGGGCCCATGTCGCTGCTAGAGCTCAGTCATCAGCCTCTTCTGTCCAAGGTTCTGTGGTTGGTGAAGACTTGAAGGAAACTGAATTATCTGATGATGAGGATCTGTCTCCAGACCAACCCTCATTCATAGGACTCTTCAAACCTCAGATGTTCAGGTCCTTGTTGCATAAGGCCAAGCTTACCACAGGATAAGGGGCCCCCCACGCTAACCCGGCTGGGGAGGGGACCTCTTCCTCAGTTCCCTTATTTGAAGAACCTATTGTTGAAACAGAGGAAATTCCAGGGCCTAAATTATTCAGAGAGGTCCTCACTAAGCAATGGCAAGCCCCTGCCTCGGGACCTAAACCTAATTCACTCAACAAGCGTATATATAATATGGCCCCGAAGATTTCTTCCTTCCTACAGGTGCCTGTGATAGATGCTCCAATAGCCACTCTCTCAACATCATCTTATGCCACTGGTCCTCCGGAGGAGAGTCTCCACCCCGAAGACCGTCGTCTCGAACATACACTGGTCAAGTCCCATCAAGCGGCAGCGTGGGCGGTGAAGTCATCCATGGCGGCCTCCTTCTTCAACCGGGCCTCCATCCTATGGCTTAAGCAACTTCAGGATCATCTCCCGCTTTCGGACTCTCGCTCCCATCAGGACATTAACAAGGTACTGGCAGCCTTAGAATTTTCGGCTGATGCCACGCTAAATTCTTCAAGGTTCTCAGCTAAGACCATGGAGGCTTCCACCACAGCCCGTAGGCTTCTATGGCTTAGACAGTGGCAGGCTGACGCCAAATCAAAGTGGCGCTTGGCTTCGTCTCCCTTCGAAGGTTCCCAATTATTTGGTGCTCCATTGGAGCCTCTTTTAGTTGAATCCAGAGACAAGCGCAAATATTTGCCAGCCACTTCTCGTAAATCAGATCACAGAGTATTTCCATCCTTTTGTCCCTTTCGAGGGCCAGACAGCAACTTCTCCGGCCGGAGAAGTCAAAGAGCCTTCCCGTCAAGGCAATCTCGACTTTTGGACCATCAGGGCTTCCAACCCCAATGGGGCCAATTCAGACACCCATTCCGAGGGGATCGTGGGCATTCCACCCACAGATCCCGCTGACGGTGCGACCAGCCTTCCCATAGGGGGCCGCCTGGCTTCTTTCGCCAGCCAATGGGAGGCCACGTCCTCCGACGTTTGGGTCAGGGAGACGGTCAGGGTGGGCCTCTCCCTCAAATTTCTCTCCATCCCCCCGTCTCGATTTCTCAGGTGTCCCGTCTCCCGAGACGGGACTCGTCGGCTCCTGATGGTATCGGCCGTTCAACATCTCCTCGAAATTCAGGCCATCGAACCGGTGCCTCAGGAGCGGCACGGACAAGGCTTTTACTCCCGCCTGTTCGTAATTCAGAAGTCGTCGGGGGGTTGGAGAGCAATTCTAGACCTCAAATCCCTGAACCGACAGATCGTTTACCGTCGGTTCAAAATGCAGTCCCTCAGCTCCATCTTGGAGGGCATCCGTCCAGGGGACTTCCTCTCATCAATAGACCTCACAGAGGCTTACCTCCACGTTCCCATCCACTCGGATTGCAGGCAGTTCCTTCGCTTCTGCTATGCGGGTCATCATTATCAATATCGCGCCCTTCCATTCGGTCTATCCTCAGCTCCCAGAGTTTTCACAAAACTCATGGCCGCGCTGGTGGGCTACCTCCGGACTCTTCCCGTAAGGATCCAGGCCTACCTGGATGATCTCCTCATCCAGTCAACTTCGGAGGTTCTAGCGCGCTGGGACTTGGACACCACCCTCCAAGTCCTGGAGAGCCATGGTTTTTCCGTCAACATGGCCAAGAGCCATCTGATACCCACGACTCGCATACAGTACCTGGGGACCATCATCGATTCGGTGGAAGGCAGGGTTTATCTTTCTCAGGACCGTCTGTCCAGCCTGCGGTCACTGGTCAGATCAGTGTCGTCAGGGAGGCCTGTTTCCCTGGCGTCCCTGTCCCAGCTCCTGGGAAAGATGGTCTCCTGCATCGGGATCATTCCTTGGGCGCGTCTCTACTGCAGGGACCTGCAGTGGTTTCTGCTCCCATACCAAAAGTGACAGCTAGGGACTTCCGACCTCAAGGTCCTCCTGCCCCACAAGGTCCTCCTGTCCCTCCAGTGGTGGTCATCAGCAGCAGTCCTCAAGGGAGTCTCCCAATATCTCATTCTGACAACAGATGCCAGCCTCCAGGGCTGGGGGGCACCTGTCCTCATCCATGGCCCAGGGCCATTGGTCCCAGTCCGACTTGACCCACAACATCAACCGGTTAGAGCTCCGGGCCATCCACCTGGCTCTCCGGGTCTTTCAGGACAAGGTGTCAGACAAGCACATACTGGTTCGGACAGACAATGTAGCCGCCAAGGCTCATGTAAACCACCTGGGGGGGACCCGGTCTCGCCACCTCATGGAGGAGGCCGAGAGTCTGGGAGCCTGGGCGGAGACTCACCTGAGGTCCCTTCGGGCATCTCACATATCGGGAACTTCGAACATCCAAGCGGACTGGCTCAGTTGGGAGTTGGTGGACCAAGGGGAGTGGACTCTGGGCCCGGACCTGTTTTGGTTGATCACCGCCCGCCTGGGCTCCCCCGTAGTGGACCTGTTCGCCACTCGGGCGAATCGCCAGACAGAGAGGTTCTTCTCTCGCTATCTGGAGCCGGGGGCAGAGGCCGTGGACGTGCTTCACAGCGACTGGCCGGCCGGCCTTCTCTACGCCTTCCCGCCTCTGCCTCTCATTCCCAAAGTCATCAGGAAGATGCTGTTCCTCCGGGCGGAGCTCCTGCTGATCGCCCCATTCTGGCCACGTCGGCCTTGGTTCGCGGACCTTCAAGCCTTGTCCGTCCACCATCCATGGCGTCTTCCTCGAGACAAAGTGGTCCTTCGTCAAAGGCCTCTGCTTCACCCGGAACCGGCTTGGCTTCAGCTAACCGCCTGGTGGTTGAGTGGAACTTGCTGAGGGTGGCCAAGGTCCCAGCTCGGGTCACCAACACCATCCAAGCGGCCCGCCGGCCTTCAACGACACGAATTTATGATTCCACCTGGCGCTCTTTTGTTTCTTGGTGCAGCCGTCGATCTATTATTCCTGCGACGGCCTCCACGGTGCATGTACTGGTGTTCCTACAGGACGGGTTCGAGGCGGGATTGGCCCCAAATACACTCCGTAGACAGGTCTCCGCTCTGTCTACCATATTGTGTTGTTGTTCCAAGGGTTCCCTCTTGAGCCGTTCCCTTATCTGTCTCTTCTTCAGGGGGGCGTCTAACCTTTGCCCGGGACCCATACACAGATATCCTTCCTGGGATTTGCCCCTAGTCTTGGATGCCCTCACTAGGGCTCCACTCGAGCCCCTCAAGATGGTGGGCCTTCGTTTCCTGTCTTATAAAGTGGCATTTTTGTTGGCCATAACTTCGGCCAGGCGAATTTCAGAGTTGGCAGCCCTCTCCACCAGAGCTGACCTGTGTATCTTTCATACAGACCGGGTGGTTCTTAGGTTGGATCCCACATTCCTCCCTAAGCTTAATTCCCCCTTTCACCGTATACAGGAACTAGTCCTCCCGAATTTTTGTCCACGTCCCAGCAGGCCCTTAGAACAGGCCTGGCACTCCCTGGACGTTAGGAGAGCCCTTCGGATTTATCTCCGTCGGACCTCGGAATTTAGGCGATCGGAATCCCTTCTGATCTCCTTTCAGCCATCCAGTATGGGCCAGAAGGTTTCCTCCATTACGGTGGGGCGCTGGATCAGGGCCACCATAGCAACAGCATACGGGTCCCAGGCATTACCTGTCCCACCTAGGATCACTGCCCATTCCACCCATAGTGCGGCCACTTCGGCCGCCTGGGCTACCCAAGCTTCCTTGGAGGAGATCTGTCGGGCTGCGGCCTGGTCGTACCCGACACCCTTCATACACCATTATCGTCTGGATCAGTTCGCATCTTCGGATGCGGCGTTTGGACGTAGGGTACTCTAACAGGTCCTCCAGTGGACCACTCCATCGGCCGGGGCGGATCCCTCCCTATAGGTACCTGCTTTGGTATGTCCCATCAGAGATGACCACCGGACCCACGATAAATGAGAATGGGCTTTGACTTACCTGAAAGCCCTTTCTGATTGTGGTGGGTCTGGTGGTCAGCCCCACCCTGTTGATGCCCAGGGCCGATTCAGCGTGGTCCTGGTGTCCTGTTTCCTTTCTTGCAGCTCACTGTGTAGGTCTGCCTCAAATCGTCTCTCATCAGAAAGCTGGGAAGCAAGTGGAAGGGGAGGAGCTTCTCAGCTAGCAGACCCGATCCGTCATCATCGGTAGAGCATACCCCCATCAGAGATGACCACTGGACCCACCACAATCAGAAAGGGCTTTCAGGTAAGTCAAAGCCCATTTCATTAATTAATTAATTAATTAATTCAATCATCCATCCATCCGTCCGTCCATCCATTTATTCATATTTGTGTGCCACCCATCAAGTCTAGCTGTTTCTAAGAATCAAAAGAAGGGGGAGTTTAGAATGAAAACATATTTTCCCTCTGCTTCATTCTTCCCTCTTTCTCTCTACAGTGTCCCTATACGTTTATGATTGTGAGAAACTGGGATCTTATTTGACGGCTTCAAATGGTTTTGAGTCTATACCCGAAAGGCACTTAGTTCTTCATTTAATATTAACAGGAAGTGAACAAAGCTTCCTTGTCACCTTTACAACTTACTTTCAGAGAGAACAATGGAGTATTGAAAAATAATGGAAAAATATTGAAAAAAGCTTGGAGGGATATGACTATAATTTATTGCAAGTGCCAGTAGAGAACATTTGTCCTTTGGTGTTATTTAGTGACAACCCAATGTTTGTAAATACTTTCATTAATACTTTGGCCATATTATCCTGTGAATAAAAAGAAATTTTGCACCTAAAACAAAGTATTACTATAGGTAATCTCTGACGTAAGACCACAACTGAGCCCAAAATTTCTTTTAAAAAATAACCTCTTTTAATTTTAAATAAGACAGTTGTTAAATGAGTTTTGCTCCATTTTACAACTTTCATTGCCACAGTTGTTAAGTGAATCACTGCAGTTGTTAAGTTGATAACATGGTTGTTAAGGGAATCTGGCTTCCCCATTGACTTTGCTTGTCAGAAGGTTGCAAAAGGTGATCATGTGACACTGGGACACTGCAACTGTCATAAATGTGAGCCATTTGCCAGGCGCTTGAATTTTGATCACATGATCACGGCAGGGATGCTGCAATGATCATAAGTGTGAAAAATGATTACAAGTCATTTTTTCCAGTGCCATTGTAACCTTGAATAAACGGTTGTAAGTCAAGGGCTACCTGTAACCTATAGGTTCAAAAATAGTATCTTGAAAATTAAACCTCAGAATGAGCTGAAGGAAGCAAAGGATACATATAATAGCCAAAAAGCTGCTTCATATAGGTTCAATATAAACCTGAAAAGTATCTCTGTTCCAATGTTACTTAGTGATTATGCCCAAAATATAAAATTAACAAAGAGAGAGCAGAATTTACAGATTGAAAGAAATTCTCATGTGATTTAGGAGCTACTCGGGTCCCATTGGCTTTATCCCTGAGTCCTCACTCTCTGTTACCAGATGTATGACTGACAGGAAGAACATTAGTTCTACCTCTTCCAGTTAGAAGGATGGTGAAGGAAAGATTTCCTATTTCTTCTTGTTGCTTGGATGAAATCTTATGCTGTGCCTTTTAGAAAAAAAAAACTGTGTTTTTTTTTCCTGTGGAAGAAAGAAGAAAGCAGTTATAATTTCCACAATTTTCAGTCGTTCTCTCTTTCCTCCCCCTCAAGATTTCAGTCTTCTTTTGGACAAGAAGCAAGCAAGGAAGTGTACCCTGGGGCTCCAAGTCTCATCATCCAAAGGATCCATCTAGTAAACCGGATAGAAAATCAAAGGAAATACCCCTTGACATAATGTTATTAGCTACCAGTTGGGCAAGTGAAAGCAGAAAGATTGATGTACTCATAAGACATCTTGAAGGACAGATTAGTCCTAGAGATATCCATTAAAGTTCTCAAAACAGTCAAAAGACAGTCATATCTCTTCAAGAACAAAGAGAAACATCTCAGGATTAATAGGGCAATAGAACATTCATGGGATATGAGTACACTAAAGAAGATAACTTGGAAAACACCTTCTCCAGTGAGTTTTTATCCTCTTTACAATACTAAAGAAATATGGGGATTGGTGAGCCATCTTCAACTTCAGACTAATTCATGAGGCATTGAACTCCCAAGATTGGGATATTAAAGTTAAAGGAAGAAGGCATTGTACTGAATGACTTTCTTGCCTTAGTGGAGTTGTCAGAGACCTACTTGCCCATCCTATCAGAACCTCACACGAGAAGCTCCTCACTGTACATAAGGAAATGAGAAGTTTCAGTTGAGAGCACTCCCTTTTGGATTGGCATCAGATTGTTCACTCCAGTGATGGCAGCACTCATGATCATGCCTGCTTTGATTATCAGAACATCCTTTCTGGGGAAAAAAGCAGTACATAGCCTTCACTTTAATTGTTACAAAGAAGATGGTTTTGTGGTTAACCTAACCAAAAGTACACTAATACCATTGAACAGGTACAGAGTCAAACCAGAGAAAATGAAGTTGTTCCTGTCCTAAACGTACATTTGTAAGCTTTGAAAGAGTATGGAAAAGATACTGACCCCTAAGAAGTGGGCAAGTTGAATTCATAGGACTGGATTGAGTCCCATGAGGCTGCTTCCCCTCCAAACTGCTATCTCTGCTGTTTCACTTGCATAATGGTGTCAAGCAAGATAACCCAAATCTTTACATTGGTGGCTGCTCCCAGACAACTTGGCTTAGGAAATGTCCACTCAGGGAGCTGATTAAAGAAATGCTGGTCTGACAGGTTGGAAAGTGTGCTTCTAATAGAGATCAGTGTTTCATTATGAGATAACACTATTGAGACTGAGGACTAATTAGGCTATCAGATTAGGAGTGAGGTTGCCACCTACTGGTATAAACAAAAATATTATAATAAAGCCCATAAACTCATCACTGCAAATCCAGATCAAAGAGACATTAGACAGAAACACATATCTAATAATATGGGCAAAGAAATGTTGTCTATGTTAGTGGAATATAAAATGGGATCATTGGACACCAGTGCAGACTCCCTGGCTTACCTGTGGACGCTACATTTGGAGATTTTTAATGAGATCTTAAAAAGATGGAGATGCCCCACTGTTAAACTGTGAACATGAATATTGGCAAGGTGCAACACTTTTTTCTTCCTGTTACAAGACAACAGAGCAAGTGGGTTGCTGATGTTGCAGTTTTTTTGGATAGTAACGCCATCCAAATGGTGAAGCTAGAGAAGGCTAAATTGATTCTAACTGGGAGATTGCTCTTTGCCTACTTAGAGATGATCAAAAAACACCCAGGCCATCTCCTCTGGACTTCCTGTCAAGAGTCTGATACTATACCTAGATACAAATAAGGTACCCCTATGCGATTGGAAAAAAGGAGCAGCTTCTGAGTGACTTCCACATTTTGTGGTAGAGACAGTCTTGGATTCAATGCAACCAGTCACCCCCAATATTTATCAGATGATTTGACAAACTTTTGAACAGTGATGCCAGAGATAAAAAAAAAATGTTATGTGGGGGCCTTGAAACTCTCTGAGCTTGGTGGTTTCTTTGCAGAATGTTTCATTATCAAACTAGGTAGCATCATCAGTGCTATCTTCCATCTTCTCTTCTATCAATGTATAGAATCTACAACAGGGATCTTTGGACTGTTGGATTTAGGACAAGCAGAATAGAGGCTAGGAGCAAAGTTATTGCATGGGTAGGCAACTGCTTTAAATTCTCTTTGTCTCAGTAGACAGTTTTCAATTGGCCTCATCCTTGGGCACACTTCTTTCACGCACAGTAATACACTAATAATACATGAGATTTGACTGCTCCCATGTGTCCCTAAACCAGACTGTCATGAACATCCTTACATGAGACTAGCCTTCATGGCTTGATATATTGGCTGACTTGTAGTGAAAGTAGCCTATGTGCCTTTCACCATAACAAGCAATCTATCTTGCTTCACCTTCAAGGTTAATATGCCTCTCCACCTGGGTATGGAGGGTTGTTCTCTCCAGTGTCTGCCAAGATCCAGTCTGCTATTATGAACGGGCCTGGTAAAACCTAGATTTGTTCAGAACATTGAGAAACTATTTCAAAGGTGCACTAGAAGAGTAAATCACTGATAGTTTATTAATCTCCCTGCAAATGGGAGATCAGGGAGTTGAATCCTCATCCTGCAATTAACAGATAGATTGGAAAATGCTTTGTTTTGGAATATGTAACAGCCCTCTTCCAGGCTCATAGTGCACTCCATATGGAGAGGTGGCTGCAAGAGCTGCCTTAACTCCAGGAATATATTTAGTAGATATTTGTGGAACGGTGCCATCTGTCTGTGTTAGACATTATAGAATAATTGTCAATAGAAAATTTTGCCTCTTGAGGTATGGGCTTTTATTTGTGTAGTACCATTCTGGAGGATGTAATCAACAGTCCCACCTTAGCTAGGTGGGAAGGCAGTTAGGAGAAAGACCAAGCAGTCTGACATTGAGCTAGGAACTACGTAATTGTATTATGCTAATTGTTGCCATTTTCCTTCCTTTATTATTATTGAAATGCACAGTAAAGGAGCATTATTTAAATCATGTCACATGTGTTAAAAGGAGGGGGTTTCCTCCATGGAGTAAGAAGAAGCCTGAAACCCTGCTTTCTAGCTAGTAGAGAAGTTAACCCATCTCCTATGAAGTTCGTATTTTGATGATGATTATGGTACATCACAGTAACTCTAGCTACCACTGTTCAATGTTTCTAATAATGATTTGAATGAAAATGTGGGAGGCATGCTTATCAGATTTCCAATAAAAACTTTCCAATGATCTTGATAACTTAGGTAGTGAGCTAAAAATAACAATGAAATTTAATAGTGATGTCTTTTTCACTTGGAAAAAAAAACGACAACCAAAAGCAGGAATAAGAGGGCTGGCTGATAGTAGTTGATCTCGAGCTGAATTTGACTCAACGGTATGATATAGCTGTTAATGACTAATTTTAGACTATATCAGTAGAAATATAGTTTGTAAATTGTGGGAAATAATGACTTGTCTAGTTAATCTGTAATAATTCAGTGTACAAGGAAAGGGGAGCACTCTTTTCTTAATTCAAATCATGCAGGTGATGCTACTGAAGAGATTGCCTCCATTAGTGTATTGTGATTGTCTGTACAAAGTGAATACTATCATATGGTCTGGTGGTGCATCGGGGTTATTCCTCCTGCAAACAACTGTATTTGGGATATCTGGTTTTTCAGTGATAGGATCAGCACAATTTGTGAGCAGAGAGCCTTGCTCGTTGCTTCTCTGGGTTGAATTGTACTCAAATAGGCTTAGATTTCCAATATATTATGCACTGGTCAATCCCATCTGGAGCATCTTGTCCAATTTTTGGTATGATACTTTTAAAAAAGATCCATTGTAATTGGGAAAAGGTGCAAGAAAACAACCAGATTGACGAGGGGATTGGAAACTAAGGTTTATGGGGAGAAACTAAGGGAACTGAGCATGTTTAGCCTTGGGAAAAGCAAACTGAGAATTAATGGTAGCACTATTCCAGTTAGTCAGTGTTCTAGGGCAGCGGTCACCAACTGGTGGTCTGTGGACCACTGGTGGTCTGTGAGAAAATTTTGGTGGTCCGCAGAAAAATTATTTGCATTTTTTTATATTGCACTAAATCAGGGGTCTTCAAACTATGGCCCCTGGGCCAGACACGTGCAATGAACATTTGGGTTGCTGCAGAGAGTCTCCCCCTTCAAGGTCTTTTTGTGTGGTTCGGAGAGGGGGAAGAAATTCCGACTTGGGGGTCTGCTTCAGCCTCCTGGTACTAGGCTTTGGGTGAAGGCTGGAGGGAAGTGCTGCTGGTGGCGAGGAGCCAGAGGGCCTTGTTCCAGTAGGACTGCATCATGGCCTGGAACTGGCTGACTATCTCAGCCTGCTGAGCTTCCAGGCACCAGTACCTGGCCTTGCACTCCTGCAAGTTTTCCCTCTGCTTGGAAAGCCTATGCTCGTAGTCCTCAGGGAGGTGCTTCTGCTGAGCTTCCTTCTCAGTCAGATCCAATTGGAACTGAGCCAGCTGTTTTGCCAACTCTTTCTCATGGTGGCTGCTTAGCTCCAACAACTGCTTCCCATTGGGGCCCAAAGGAGCCCAGGTGGGGAGGCGAGGAGTGGCTGGCAAGGGAGTGTGAATAGAGGCAGGTGAGGAGCCCCTCGATGTGGGTGTCATTGAGTTGGCCACACCCACCCAGTCACATGACCACCTAGCCACGCCCATCCAGCCGGTCATTAGGCAGATCGTATTGGTGGTCCGTGGGATTTAAAACTATGAATTTAGTGGTCCCTGAGGTCCAAAAGGTTGGGGACAGGACATGTCATAATGATCTTGATTGTAGGAAAGTGATTTTCTGGTAGGTTGTTAAAAAGCCTTTCTCATGGTAAGAGTCATTGGACAATGGAATCAATTTCCAAGGGAGATGGTAAATTCTCCTTCATTGTATATATCCAAGCAGAAGCTGGCCAGACTTTAATTTAGATTTGTGAATATAATGCAAGAGGGAAAGTATTAAATATGTAGAGTACTAATTGCACTGTCTCTATTGAATAATTTGTTTGACCTCAATTACAGGATCTTAATTCTTTGCTTTTGCTATTGCCGTTAAAGGTAGTACAGGAAGATAAAGATGTAGGAAATTAAAAAAGGACTGGTTGCGCTACAAGAACAAATATGACTAAGGTAAAAGAGAATCAAGTATTAACAAAAGGAGACGCACCATAGGGAAATTTAGGAACTATTTAAAAGAAGAGGAAATCATTGGCTGTTTGAGTTATGAAACTGGTCAAGGAAAAGCCAGCTGTATGCATTTTATTTAAACAGTCTTTGCTGGACTGCTGCTTTGCTTATCAAAGAGTTATGCTGAAAAACATTACACTTCAGAATTTGAAAAAAGGGTTAAAAGAAAATACTCTAAGAGGTAAAGAAAAATTCTTCAATACAAATGTAATTTTTAGAAGATAACTGAGTCAAGCATCAAGTTAACAATCTAGGCATTCCTCAATCCATTTTGTGGCTTTAATAAAATGTCTTGATTTAAAAATGTATAAAACAGCGCTTCTTTTGTTTTGAGCTCAATTTCTTAAGTTGCAGAGGTTTTTTTTTTACTTTGTGATAAATTATTGACTAGTTCATACAGTGCACTAAATGATAACTGATTTATTATGTAAGCTACAATTGTCATTGTAGAACAAATATAAATAAACACATTATGGCTGAACATCAGTGGTGGGTTGCCCCCGGTTCGGACCGGTTCACAAGAACAGGTAGTAAAACCGGCAGGAGGCCCTGCCCACTGCCCCGGATGTCATCATTGGCGATCTGCCCATGCCATTGCGAACTGGTAGTAAAGGTAAGTAGAACCCACCCCTGCTGAACATGATATGAGTAACACAGTGAACTCTGCAATGTGATGGACCAAAACTTTCTACATGTTTGAAACTTTCCTTATATATTTGTTGAAACATTTTTTTTAATTTTTTATTTAATAAACAAACATACATATACAGACGTAGACATTTAAACAAACTATACATAAACTAACTATACAGAGAGGTCAAGTCTTACAGCTTGAACTTTAAAAATAGAGCTACTTCAGTAATTATATATCTGTACGTCTATGTATATTTATCTTTCATCATATATCAATGTTTATACAACGATATTTCATTTTATTTCCTTATTTTTGTATCATTGGGTGGTATTCCCTTATTTCGTGTTCTTTTTATCTAACCAGTTGTACCATTCCTGCCAGATTAAATAATACTCTGAATCTTCTTTTCCCTGTATCTCTTTGGTAAGTTTGTCCATTTCCGCACATTCCATTGTTTTTTGTATTATTTTTTCCTCTGATGGCGTGTCCTCTAGTTTCCACATTTGTGCGAAAGTGATTCTAGCTGTGGTCAGGATATGTATTAACAAGTATTGTGTCTCTTTTTTATAGTCCTTTGTCAGTATTCCTAGTAGATATGTTTCCGGTCTGAGGGGCATTTTTTGGGTGGTGATTTCTTCCAGCTGATTTTGGATTGTTTTCCAAAATTTTTGGCCTTTCGGCATGACCACCACATATGGTAGTAGGTCCCCTTCTGTGTTTTGCACTTCCAACAGTTCTGATTCGCATTAGGGAACATCCTTGCCATGCGTGCGGGGGGCAGATGCCACTTATAAAACATCTTTTATGTATTTTCTTTGTAGGACCCAGACATTGTCAGCTTAGTATTTACCTTCCACATTTTCTCCCAATTTTCTAGGTTAATATTATATCCAAAATTTTTAGCCCAAATAATCATATTTTCCTTCACCACTTCTTCTTCCAATCTGTATTTTAATAGATAATTATATATTTTAGTTATTAATTTATTGTCTGATTGCATTATGATTTTATCTAATTCATTTCTTTCTTTTTGGATTCCAAATTTTTCCATGTCTATTTTATATCTTGATTTTATCTGTAAATACGGCCACCAGTCAATGTCCATGCCCTGTTGTCTCAATTCGTCTCTTGTTTTCATTTCTCCCTCTGTGTTCAACAATTCGTCATAGGTTTTCATCTTGTCAATATCCATTGTGTTCGGATAAATATGGGCCTCCATGGTTGATAACCATCTTGGGATTTTATCGTAGTGTTTTCTCCTTATTTCGGCCCAAACTTTTGCCAATGCTCCTCTGAAATAGTGTCTCCTGAAGTGCTCATGTTGCCTGGGTTTTTCCTCCCATAAGAATGTGTGCCAGCCTTTCGACAGGTCAAATCCTTCTAATGCTAACGTTCGTTTATCTTCGAGTGTCATCCAATCTTTGATCCAAGTTAAA
The DNA here is from genome assembly GCA_022577455.1 of Arizona elegans. NCBI lineage: Eukaryota > Metazoa > Chordata > Lepidosauria > Squamata > Colubridae > Arizona > Arizona elegans. The sequence goes on along the minus strand of JAKOOJ010000002.1, from coordinate 100,592,235 downwards.
GCTGTTGCAGTGTAGTAAGTTTGCCAATCTGGGAGTCCCAGGCCACCCTTTTCTCTAGTGTCCTGTAGGTGCTTCAGTTTAATCCTGGCTCTTTTCCCTTGCCATATATACTTTAAAGTCATTTTATCAAGATCTTTGAAATACGATTTCCCTGGATTTATCGGTATTGTTCTAAATGAACATGATATGCAGAACTAGCCTCAGTAACACAGTGAACTCTGCAATGTGATGGACCAAAACTTTCTACATGTTTGAAACTTTCCTTATATATTTGTTGAAACATTTTTAATTTCGTTCCATGATCCAGGCTCTTCCAGGCTCATAGTGAAGAGGTGGCTGCAAGAGCTGCCTTAACTCCAGGAATATATTTAGTCGACATTTGTGGAACAGTGCCATCTATCTGTGTTAGACATTATAGAATAATTGTCAATAGAAAAATTTGCCTCTTGAGGTATGGGCTTTTATTTGTGTAGTACCATTCTGGAGGATGTAATCAACAGTCCCACCTTAGTTAGGTGGGAAGGCAGTTAAGAGAAAGACCAAGCAGTCTAACATTGAGCTATGAACTACGTATCCGTAATTGTATTATGCTAATTGTTGCCATTTTCCTCCCTTTATTATTAGTTATGAAATGCACAGTAAAGGAGCATTATATGGCTGAACATGATATACAGAACTAGCCTCAGGAACACAATGAACTCTGCAATGCAATGGATCAAAATTTTCTACGTTTGAAACTTTCCTTATATATTTGTTGAAACATTTTTAATTTCTTTCCATTATCCAAGATCAGTTTATGGAGAACTACTAATACAAATACAATGTTTTAAATTTTGCTGTTGAGTCAGTGTTGCATTGAATCCTGACAATTGCCTGGACAAGTTCCTTCAGTTTTTTGGCAATGTTTTTTGGAAATGGTTTGCTTGTTAGGGCTGAGAGAGAGAGAGGGGGACTGGTTCATGATCAACCAGCTGGCTTCTTGCCTAAGGTGAAACTAGACCTATCCTGATTTCTAGCCTGATACCTTAACCACTATACTATACTGTTTCCCACTATTACAAGATATGGAGATAGTGTCTGGGCTAGGATGTTAAGCAGTCAGTACCTAAATGGTACTTTGGGATTTGGGATTCCAAAACTGTAGGATAGATTGGGAATTAATAAATGAAATAGAAAGGGAAATATCCTCACAAAATAATGATACATTGTGCACACTTGAGAGCTGATGTGGATCAACCAAAGGTCCAAAGATAGCTTATGAATTTGGCTCAAGATTCAGCAAGGAACTGATAAAGAAAACAGTATTTTTCTAATATGTGTATTAATTAAAATATAAATCACAGTACAGAATTTAAACTATAGACTAAAAAGATGTCCTCAAGTATTTTTACTGCCAGAGTAAAACTATCTTTGAAGCTATAGAAATAGCTTTTTCATACTCTTATTACATTCTTGTTTCAAAACTTCCCTTTAAGCTTCTGTTCTTCTACCCCATATTTAGGAGCCAGAACACAATATGTGATATTATGTCTGGATGTGATCCCTCATTTAAACATTTTTACAAGAAGGATGACTGAACACAAAAACATTAATAGCCCACATTAAATGCTACAGCTCACCTTTACATAAGCACTTAGTCATAGGACCATTTGTGAAGTATCTGACATAAACTGCTCATTGAGAATAAATTAGTGTTTGCCCTGGAGACATGAGTAACTGGCAATTTGTAAGTCTGCATGAATGTCAGAGAAACAGCAGAGAATAGTTGAACAGATGCGAGGGCTGTGCATGTTTGGCTTAAAGACTTTCTCCTCCTCTGCATAAGACCCTGGCAATCATGACCACTGAAGAAGACAGAATGAAAGAGACCGGCATTGGATTAAGTAGAGAAAGTCATCATTTAAGAACCACAGTCCGGATTTACAATTCCATCACTAAGCAACAAGGTCTTAAGCAAAACATCATGTAATTGGGACTTGCAATTTTACTGCCAGTTGACTCTGCTTGTCTGAAGCTGGCTGTGAAGTGCACAACTGGAGATCACTGCATCAATTATAAATGCAAGGACTGATCATAAAGTTATTTTTTCAGCCCTACTGTCACCTCAGATAATCACTAAATAGGGCAGTCATTAAGCAAGGACCACCTATATAAAGCACTGCTAAGCATGATAGTAATATGAAATTTGAAATGGTATAAAGGGAATGAATGGAAGACAGTATTTCTTTTTCTTCCATGATTTCATGTATTTGCATACAATATATCCCCAGCAAAGCCAATTTGAAAAGTTATTTTCACAATGCTGAAACTTCCAGACAAGTGAAAGTCATTGGCAATAGGTTATAACAGTATTTTGGGCCAATTTTACATCTATTTATAACAGGTTAATACTCTGCCTGCCTGTTCTTATAAGGATACATAAATTCCCTTAATTGCAGGAAATTATGCATATGTATTGCAAGTTAATTCTGGCATCAGCTGGTCAAACCTTGGCTTGAAACCCATAGCTCATGCTTGACACTGTCCAGAACTAGTTGTAATTACTAAAGCTGAATTCAGTCTATAAACAACATTGGCAATGAACCCAACAGATTTTTTTACTTTATTTATTTATTTGTATCCCATTTCATTAGTTTTACAAATAACTCAAGGAAGTGAACATATCCAAATACACCTTCCTCCTCCTATTTCCCCCACAGTAACAACCCTGTGATGTGATATGAACTGACAGAGAGTGACTGGTCCAAAGTCACTCAGTTGGCTTTCATGCCGAAGGCAGGACCAGAATTCATGATTTCCCACTTTTTAGCCTGGTACCTTAACCAATTCAGAATTCTAGATTTTTTAAAAAACTGATTTTTGGGCACATTATTTTTGCCTTGTTTTAAAACATAATCTATTTTTGCCTTGTTTTAAAACATAATCTAGTTGTGTGCTTTAATGTATTATGTGGACTAAATATTGTTAGAGTTGGTACATAATTCAGGATGTTTTATGATCCCACTTAATGGTGGTTATTCATAAAGAATCATATCAAGTATTGCTTAGTAAGTTATGTGAATTCATTCAAAGAAGCACCATGTTTGGTTTAATCTTCAACAGTATTTGCACACAAACCCCAATATATCCTGTCAATACTTAAATTTTAAAATACAGCCTATATTAAATGTCCTAGCTTCCCACATGCGCTATACAGTACTTGTGAAGTAGCATCCAACACATTTTCTTTTAATTTGGGCAGTTTCTTGATTTTTTTGATGTAATTTAATGTTTACTTGTGAGGAGATGTCTAGGTTATAATGCTTAATAAAAGGTGTATTGTGGTAGATACGGATCGTAAGAAAATGTATTCAGGCAGAATGCCCTTTTTCTGAAGATTTTTTAAAATGCAGATTAATGTAGATATGGTCCACACATTACTGTGTGTATTAAAAAACGTTTTCTCACAAGTATGCTTATTTTTAGATTGACTTCAGCATTTCACAATCTTGCTGGCTTAGCTAATGGAACATGCAGCCCATTGAAAATCACAGAGTTCTCTGAACAGAATAAGGCAATAGATTAATGCAAAGCCTTCCAAAAAGCACTTTTCAAAGTCGTTGGCATAATCAAACACCTCTTCTAAATGTTGAAGTTGCTTCATTCTCCATAAAGCTCAGTGAGGTTGCTGCTTTCCCAGTTGTCTGCCTTTGTTTGTATATATTTGTACATGTCTACACAACAATTCTCCTGGTGCTGAAGATGCTCAAGTATTATATAGGCAACCAGAGGCAGCATTTGAAATCTCCATGTGAGTTTTCTGGAATACGCAGCTACCTTCAGGAGGGGGAATTTGCTCACACCAGAATATACCCCATAATACAAAAATGAACTACTACTGCATACATCATGTACAGTAGGTTTGATTAGGCATCATGTCAGCATGTTTCTCCCCCCACAAAACCAGGGATCATAATCCCAGACTTGTTCGTTAAGCATGTTTATCCACCACAACTAATAGGTGCTTCTTGGTTTTGTGGGATTCTTAAGTATAAGAAATACATCTGTCATCTTTTCGACCAGTTCCTTGAAATTTTGACATTGTGTGTTGCTTCAGCTGCTTACAATAAATGCAGAAGGAGGCAGCTCAGTGAAGGTGAAATGGATTTCTTTCAAAGCTTTGCTTTCCATAAGCAAGTGGCCTCCTGCTGCTTCAGAGGCTCTTGAAAGGAGCCTGTTTCCCTGGTGTACTAAGCCTGCCACGTTCAAGCCTTTGTTGATTTATATAGATCATCAATTCGGTAATTATACATACACGCAGCCTTAATTGCCTCCATTTCTTTGAGCCATAGACAGATTTATGACTTAAGCCAATTCCTGAAACTCTGGAACAGGCTTGATTAGACCCCAAACTCCCTTGCCCTGATTAGTTTTTGTGCAGTGGGATCAGTGGACTTCCCTGCTCCTTTTAGGAAAGATACATTAATGAGCTGTTGTCAGACCCATCTTTTTTCATTTCTTTCTTTTTATTTGTCATGCTAATAATTAAAATTCTGTAATGAATTTGCCTTAAGACTGGCCACACTGGCTGAGGAATTCTGGGAGTTCACAAGTGATTCACGAGACCACAAGTCATAAAGTTGCCAAGATTGGAAACCCCTGTTCTATGGGTAAGAAGAGTTGTGATAGTGAGGCAGAGCTTTTTCTGTAGTGGCCCCACATTTCTTTGATATTCTTCCCAAGGAAGAAGGTTAAGCTTATTTGGCTTACAGTTAGACTACAACATATGCTGTTGGCTTTGGATAATTTGTGATGCTGTATTATTTTATCTGGTGCCACTATTTTTATATGTAATATATAATGTGTATGGTGTTTTAATACTTTAATCTTGTTTTTCCTATAAATTGTTATTGCCTTTGGTTGTGTGATTCTAAATTGCTTAACTGAATACTATAAATGCCCTTTGGAGGATAATTCATCTTGACATTTATGGAGTAGTGTTGTTATTAAATCAAGTTTTGAAACTGCACAAACACAATTTGAATTGTAAAGATTACATACATAGAGACCAATCATCCCTTTTGGGGTAAGTAAATTTATGCAAAAAATAGAAAAGTAGCAAAAAGCAGTAAGCAAAATAAACTTGTGAAAGGAGAGGATTATCACTGCAATCTGGCTAAAGATAATTAATGACAACCCCATTCACTTTATCATTCCATATCTTTTCTGTGCTTTCTCGATGATGACAATAATTGGAAGCTTTCTGATACGGTACCATGTCATGGAGATTAGCCCATTCTAGCTCATAATTGCCTGAATAGTGACTAGGAGGTGATCTAAAAGTGTTTAGAGGAGGTATTTGTCACAGATGAGATGAAGAATCTTCAATTTGGGAAGCATGTCTTATTTCATTGAACTACAGCTGCTTCCAAAGAATTATATTGATCTGCTATTCACAAGGCAACTAAGAGCCAATGTAGTAGAGGTAATCCTCGACCACAATTGAGTCCAAAATTTCCATTGATAAGCAAGTCAGTTGTTAAGTGTGTTTCACCCTATTTTTATGACCTTTGTTGTTAAGTGAATGATTGCAGTTGTTAAGTTAGTAACACGACCGTAAGTGAATCTAGCTTCCTCCTTGCCTTTGCTTGTCAGAAGGATGCAAAAAGTGATCACGAGACCTTAGAACACTGCAACCATCATAAATACATGCCATTGCCAAGCATCCAAATTTTGACCATGTGACCACAGGGATGCTGCAATGCTTGTAAGTGTAAAACATGGTCATGTCTTCGCAGTGCCATTATGTCTTCTGACGGTTGCTAAATGAGTTGTCATAAGTCAAGGACCACCTGTAAATGAAGCAATTGGATTAAAGAAACACAGACTAGAATTTTCAATAGTTACAGAGATTGTTTAATTAGATACTGTTTCCAAATTCTACCATATAAAATTATGGTTAAAACAAATAGAAGGAAGAAACATGTATGGCATTGAGTTTGTTGGAAAAGTTATGATATTAAAGTATTAAGAAATCACTCATGATCATCCTATCACAGAGTATAAACCTTGGTCCAACTGAGAACACAACTCTTTGCAGATCTTTAGATGGAGCCTGGTATAGGTATGGATCAATTCACAATCCTGGGCTTATTTGTAGCTCAGATAAACTTGGTTCATGACCCTGGCCTTATTCATAGCGTAATACCCCCTACCTGTCTACAATATGATAATAACTGTTTTTAATTGAAGAAACTGCATTCTTCTTTAGGCACATGGGAGATATAAGAAAGTACCTAAGATAATTGGCAGAGGAAAAAGTGGTCCATGGCTTGAAGCTGATTGAGTAAGAGCCTCTGACTCTGATACCAAAGAGCCCCTGTTTTGTGACCAAGGCAGATGGTAGAGAATTTGGGAGAAAAGAGTAGCTGAAAGTCTGTTAATTCAAATAGGTGAAAGGATGACACCAAGGATTTGAGCCTTGGGGTTGACATATATATGCTATAGGGGAGATTTCCTGCGTGCTGCTGTGTGTTGAACTTCATATGTATTGCTTTGTAATTCTTGATAATAAAAATATTTCTGTAGTGCTGCAATGCTGTAATCATGCTTGGGAATGTAGACCTGATAGAGACAGAGAGTCTTAAAGGTATATTGGTACAAAATGAGGGTAGAAAGTGGCTGTTCCTGAGGTCAGGGAAGTGAAGAAAACTGACCATTTATCATAGGACAAAATATAATTTTATTTATTTACGTTGCACCGCTATTATTTTTACAAACAACCCAAGGTAATGAACATATCCAACACATCTTCCTCCTATTTTCTCTATTACAACAACCCTGTGAGGTGGGTTGGACTGAGAGAGAGTGACTGGTGCAAAGTCATCTGGTTGGCTTTCATGACGGAATTTGAACTCAGAGTGTCCAGCTTTGTAGCCTGGTACCTTAGCCACTAGACCAAAAAGGTTGTTTGAAATATAATTAACGTAAGTTAAGTTATGTCAGTGCTCTCATATATAAATATATAAAGATGCATGGGATCACCTAACAGCAGAAGTTGAGAGGGAACAGTTTGAGATTAGGAATCCAAATAGCAAAGTCTGATCTCCCTTTTTCTGCAAATGAAGGAGAAGATTGACAGCCTGAAAGAGTGAGAGTTGTATTTACCTTCTTATCAGTGGTTGTTATAGAGTCCATATTATCTATCCATAGGCCACTTTGGGAAATTCATGCATGAATTTGCATAGACTATATAGATGAGCTATTGCAATTGAGGGCTTGGAATGTCGATTCAGAAGACTTCTCCATATCTCTGCACACTGCTAACCTGGTTCTCCTTTTAGCGAAATAAGAAGAGAACTTTTATTTTCTAACCCTTAAAGACTTGAGAGCCAAACTATATGCTGAGGGTAGGAAGAGGCATGAAGTTTTTACATGCACAGTGCACTTAGTAATGCCTGGACTGCATCTTAGAAAAAAAGATCTTTTTGTTTCTGTCACAGTGTAAGAGATGGAACTTTCCATAAAGAGGCTGATAGAGTGTCAGATAACAATGATAAAAGCTGAATCTCTAAACTAAATGACTCAGTGCTGAATTTCTCTGCCATCTATTTGTGGAAAGGTGAAATACAAATCTCTTCCATTAAAAATAAAGTTGATATAGTTGTATTTGCCTGGCTTCAATGAATAAGATATTCATTTCAAAGAAATTCTAAGCTCAAAATATTTTTGCAAATCAACATTCTTGCAAACTTGCCAAAAGGGATCTTTTTTTTGTTTGTTTGTTTGTCTCTTAGACTTTACAGGACAAAGACAATGAAAGAAGAGAAATACTCATATTGCAATTCAGACGCCTAAACTGAAATCTTTATGCACATGTTCTTGCATATCTTTAGTTTTATCCATAATCAAGAGTGCTAGGAGCTCTTTTTAAAAGTAGGGAAAGAATCAAAGAAGGGTGTCATGGCATATTGCTCTGTGTTGCTCTGCTTCTCAGAGAGAATAATGGAACACAGAGGCAAATGCTGGATCAAACACCATGCCTCAGTTATGAATATGTTCACATTCTCTATGATGAACAACGAGCTTTCTTTGTTCCCTGCACCACACCTTAATTTGCAACAATTCTTTGTCCTCTTTGCTGTAATAAGCACTTAAAGAAATTAGTCTTCAGTACATCATCTGTATAAAGCACCCTCTCCTCCTACCCCAAATGCACATTTTGCTTAGATTTCTTAAATATGCTTAGATGCCTTGCCAATAGGGAATGGCCATTGCCTTGATAGTCAGCCTTGAACAGACATTATTTGTTCATAGGCTTTGTTCAATTAAGGTGGCCCTGGAAATCGCATCCCACATTCCCGTAATACTAAGAAGAAAGCACCGTATGATTTAACTAGCATGAATAGACCGTAAGAATTATTCCAATGTTTTGGCTCTGGAAATTAAAATGCTTCCTCACTGCTAGTTTTTCCTTTACCTGCACAGAGATTAGTCTGTCATATCTTTGGCCCCAAGGCTGAAAACCTTGCAAAGAAGAAAGAACAAGGCATTTCTTTACACTAGCTCTGCCTCCAGTTCCACTTGCTGTGTGCTGTGATTGCATTTATATTTTAGAAGGAACACAGAAGACCCGTTTGTGTGATACTCGAAGGAGCCTGGTACTCATCTTCTTTCTGCTAACCTGAAAGGGGGGGTGTTCACTGATCAGTCCATTGCAGTTGATGCTCCATTTGAATGGCACCTCTATTCATTCTAAAAAGTTAATTCAGTGCATGGTGATTTCATGGTATGAACTATAAAGATAAGTGTTTTATGGATGGATATTTATATGGATATTTAAATAAAATAATATCACTACTTAGATACTGTCAGCTATTTTTTAACAATATAAATAGTGTGTTTTGTATCTTAAGTAGAACATTCTTTGTATCTTTTAACAGTAGAACATTCAAAGAATCTCCTGTTGGGATTTCCAGGACTTGAATTGTAATTTACAATTTTTAACAAGGAAAAAAATAAACAAAGAACTGGATTAACATAACATATTAGAATGTGGCAGATCAGTGATCAACAATCATAAACAAAAGATAGAATTTGTAGTCTCAAATTGTTGCCCACCATCTATTTATTTTATTCACTTTCCAAGTGTTTAAAACAGGAGTCTCCAAACTTAGCAACTTTAAGATTTGGGGACCTCAACTCCTAAAATTCCTCAGCCAACCATGCTGGCTGTGGAATTTTGAGAGTTGAAGTCCACAAGTTGCCAAGGTTGGAGAGCCCTGCTTTAAACCATTGCACTTAAAAATTGACTTTGAGTGATATACGATTCCTTTTTCCCCAACACTGGTAAAAAGAAATAATATAAACAATAGGAACTCAACAATCCATACAAAATATGTAAAGAATTGGAATATAAAAGTCAGTGGCCCAAAATTAAAATGCCTTTTTTTAATCAGAGGGATGAGTCATAGCTGATGAAACAGCCATGTTTTAATGGATTTTTCCCAAAGCCAGGATGGAAGGGGTCATTTAAATTCTTGGATACAAGCTATTCCAATTTTTAATTTTAAAAAGAGAAGTCAAGTACTGCCAAATTCAGTATCCAAAAGTTTGCCAAATTCAAAATTCTGCCTGCTTAACTCTCACATACAGTTTTGTATTACTGTTCCATCATTGTTTAATGAACATTATATATTCAGCAACATTTCATGCTACTTACATATAAAGTTTTACTCTGTTGAAATCACTTCTTTTTCCATTAGAATATTGTCAATGCTGGGATCAGTATTAAGTTCCTTTGCACTGGATTTTGTACATGACTCCGATCCATCCAAACTGGATCCATGATATATTGTGGTGGCCACCTTATATTATCTCAGTAGGGTAGGTTGCTTGTACTAATAAAGGCCTGCAAATGTAGAAGGTCTTCAGCATCTACTGCTTGTTAGTTTTGCAGCAGTTTTGCAGAATGACCTTTATTAAGGAGTCTGCAGAAAAGAACTGCTGTTTGTATCATGTTTAAAAAGGACTAGAGCTATATGCCCTTGGTATGCTAAATTACTGCATTTGTTAATGATGTCTTTTTTTAAGGGTACAGCTCATGAATCTATATGATGGGGTAGCATATTTAGATCCAGGGAGGGGAAAAACTGGAAAGCACAGCTTTCAAGTTCAAAGTTTGAAAGATATTGATGGTAAGGCTAATTCCCCCAAGTGACTTCCATTAAGGCCTTAGATGAAAAGTCATTAACACTGGCATTAACATCCAACAAATAGATTAAAAAACAGCCATCTGGAGCCAAGGGTTAATAACTGTAAGGGAAAACATTTGTTACCTTTCAATATACAGCATATGGTAGCATCAGATGTGACCAGTGCCCTTAGCATCAATTGCAGGTTGACTTTCTCAAGCACTCAAATGGTGTGGGATGATAATGGTGACAGATGCTAACTGTAATGATCATCTGTGCAGACATGATGGAGAGGAATGGGCAAAAATAATATTGATGGGACAAACGTTTAAGTGCAATCCTCAAAGAGAAGAGGGTGCAGAATAATTCATAAAAACCCTGCTGTAGCCTTTCCATTGAACCCCATTAATGTCCTTTTCATTTGGAGCACTGCTGTTTTCCTGAGCACATTGTGATTCAATAGAATTGTTCATTTGCATAGAGGGATCTCCCCTATCTTATGGAGCTCTACCCATCCTCTTTTGTAGTTAATTCTTCTGAATGATTTTATTCAGAGCATTCCATCAGCCAAGGGCCCAGGGGAGGGGAGGGGGGGTGGCGGTTATTATTAACGAGGATCTGGGTCCGAGGGAGACCGCTGTGCCTCAGATAGCCGGATGTGAGTCCCTCCTTGTGGGGTCGTGGGGTTCAGATGGGCTTGTTGCTTACATACCTGGCTCCCTGCCGCGTGGCAACAGCCCTACCTGAGCTACTCGACGTGATAGCCACGGTGGCAGTAGATACACCCAGGCTTTTAGTCATGGGTGATTTCAGCTTGCCATCCGTTGGTGAAATGTCTGAGGTGGCTCGGGTGTTCATGGCTTCCATGACGGCCATGGACCTGACCCAGTTAGTTCATGGCCCTACTCACAGGGGAGGTAACACTCTGGACTTGATTTTTGTCTCTGGCCAGTGGTTGAGTGGTCTTGTTATAGGGGATATAGACATGGAACCCTTGTCATGGACTGACCACTCACTCCTTTGCCTGGATCTTCAAACCGCTACCCCTCGCCGCAGTGAGGCGGATCCAATTAGATGGATCCGCCCCAGGCGCCTGATGGATCCTGATAGGTTCCAGATGGAGCTTGGGCCATTTCCTGAGGATCTAGCACATGACTCGGCCGAGGACCTGGTAGCCGCCTGGGATCAGGTGGCTGGTGGGGCCTTGGACCGAGTCGTGCCTTTGCGGCCTCTGACCCAGTGCTGATCCTGGGCGGCTCCTTGGTTTACTGAAGAGCTGAGGGAAATGAAGTGCCAGAAAAGATGCCTGGAGAGCAGTTGGAGGGCCAGTCTCGCTGAATCTGATCGAACACTGGTAAGGTTGCATATTAAGGTCTACCTAATGGCGATAAAGATGGCAAAGTTTAATTACTTTTCCGCCTCTATTGCATCATCAGGGAATCGTCCAGCTGCCCTGTTTAGGGCGACCCACTCCCTGATCCATCTGGGAGTGTGGGAGGATCTCTTGGAAGGCAGGGCGGAGGATTTCGGACAATACCTGCATGACAAAATCGCTCAGATCCGGGGGGATTTGGACTCTGACTGGATAGATAAGGGCAGGGTGACGAGGAATAGTCTTGAGAATGTTACCTGGGAGGAGTTTGATGCTGTGATTCCTGATGATGTGGACAGGATTTTGGGGAGACTTAGTGCGGCCACATGTTTACTGGACCCATGTCCCTCCTGGTTGGTACTGGCTTCCCGGGAGGTTACACGAGGCTGGCTCCAGGGTGTTATCAACGCTTCGTTGAGTGAGGGTCACTTCCCCACTGCCTTGAAAGAAGCGGTGGTGAGGCCTCTCCTCAAGAAGCCGTCCCTGGATCCGGCAATATTGGCCAACTACCGTCCTGTCTCCAACCTTTGCTTCATGGCGAAGGTTGTTGAGAGTGTGGTTGCGCGACAGTTTCCACAATTCCTGGAGGAAACATCTTATCTAGATCCGTTCCAGTCGGGTTTCAGGTCTGGGCACAGCACGGAAACGGCATTGGTTGCGTTGGTTGATGATCTCTGGAGGGCTCGGGACAGGGGTTGCTCCTCTGTTCTGGTCCTGTTAGATCTCTCAGTGGTTTTTGATACCATCGACCATGGTATCATGCTGCACCGGCTGGAAGAGTTGGGGGTGGGAGGCACCGTGTTGCGGTGGTTCTCCTCCTTTCTCTCCGACCGGTCGCAGTTTGTGTTGGCAGGGGGGCAGAGGTCGACCTCAAGTCACCTTGTATGTTGAGTGCCGCAAGGGTCAGTCCTCTCGCCCCTTCTGTTCAACATTTATGTGAAGCCGCTGGGCGAGATCATCCGTGGCTTCGGGGTAAGATACCACCAGTACGCTGATGACACCCAGCTGTACATCTCCACCCCAGGCCACCCCAACGATGCCCTTGAAGTGATGTCCCAGTGCCTGGAGGCTGTGCGGATCTGGATGGGGAGGAACAGGCTCAAGCTCAACCCTTCCAAGAGTGAGTGGCTGTGGCTCCCGGCATCCCAATTTAGTCAGTTGACTCCATCACTGACTATTGGGGGCGAGTCTTTGGCCCCCACAGAGAGGGCTCGCAATCTGGGAGTCCTCCTGGATATGCAGCTGTCCTTGTAGGAACATCTGACAGCTGTAACCAGGGGGACCTTTTGTCAGGTTCGCCTGATTCGCCAGTTGCGGCCCTTTCTTGATCGGGATTCTCTGTGCACAGTCACTCACGCCCTCGTCATCTCTTCCCTTGACTACTGCAACACTCTACATGGGGCTCCCCTTGAAGAGCACCCGGAGGCTCCAACTGGTCCAGAATGCAGCAGCGCGGGTAGTGACGGGAGCAGCATGGCGCTCCCATGTAACATCGCTCCTGCGCAAGCTGCACTGGCTTCCGGTGGTCTTCCGGGTGCGTTTCAAGGTGTTGGTCATCACCTTTAAAGCGCTCCATAGCATAGGGCCTAGCTATCTTCGAGACCGCCTGCTGCTACTGATGACCTCCCATCGACCCGTGCGCTCCCATAGAGAGGGCCTCCTCAGGGTGCCATCAGCCAAACAATGTAGGCTGGTGACTCCCAGGGGGAGGGCCTTTTCTGTGGGGGCACCTACCCTCTGGAATCAGCTGCCCCCAGAGATAAGGAGAATCCAAGACCTCAGTGCTTTCCGCCGTGTCCTTAAAACCCATTTTTTCCAGCAAGCTGGGCTGGCTTAAGAAGAAATTTTTAAATGTTTTAATTGGTTTGTGATTTTTAATTTTGGGGCCAAATTTATATATATTTTAATTGTTTTTTAATATTTGTATTTCATGTTCTTAATTCTGGCTGTACACCGCCCTGAGTCCTCAGGGAGAAGGGCAGTATATAAATTGGAAATAAAATAAAAATAAAATAAATAAATATTTTTGCTAGAAGTGGCTAAAGTTGGAGATGTGATGAGATCAAATTTAGCGGCTATTCTGAGTCATTAAATGCTGAAATAAATGACACTATGTCTACATAGAGGCAATTGATAGCAGAAAGTAGGATAAGATTATATAATAGGTCTCAAAGGGTTTTTTTTTTTTTTTAATGAAGATAAGATCATACCCAATAGCTTTAAATGGTTATTTTAAACATGCAGTAACTTTATGTACATTTTTAGCCTGGAGTTAGCCTTATAAGAAAAGTTAATATTTTGGACACATAGTTGATTTATTAAATTAGTGTCTCCATGAATTGGCTCTTCAGCTTCTCTAGTTGTATTTAGACAAAATTTAATGTGCCCCTGGGTATAAGAACATATGTAAACATGCTGGGTTTCTTAGCTGTGTCTATGCAGAGTTCACATTTCCTTTTAAAGATCATGGATGTGCTTAAGATTTGTTATCTAATCCTTCCGGTTGGCGCCGTCGTCGCCGCTAGACAGTCCCTTCAAGACCGCCAGCCCCGCCGCCCGTAAAGAGCCGCCTCCACAGCTGAGAGGCAGCTTGAAAAACTCCGCGATCCAGAGGAATCAGGAGGAGAGCCGGCAAGACAAGGTAGAGTCCCCTACGAAGTCTCCAGACTGTCTTTTTTGCTTCTGGGGAGGAATCAGGGTGAGGCTCCCTATCCAGCTCGCCGAGGCTCCGGACTCTGGGGACAACTCTGCATTTAGCAGAGCCAGATGACGCGACCAACATAACGAGCGAAAGCCAAGAGAATCCTTAAAAATAAGCAGGGTGGAATCTGGACTTGAAACTTAAACTGCAAGTATTTTGACTAGCCCTGTGAATGAATTTAACAACTGAGAAAAAGTAAAAGTTTGTTAAAATATTGTCCGGCTTTAGCAATAAGAAAAGCTGAAAGCGAAAGTGGATTTGCCTGAGTGTCTATTGAGCTACAAAGTAACAAAAAGTAACAGCGCTGGCCAGAAGAAAAGGGAAAAGTTCTTGTAAAAGTGATTTGATCCGTTCCCCCTCCCTTGAGATTTGACTAAAGCTGGGGAAATTTTTGAAAGGATTCTGTGGTGAGAGGGGAAGGAGGACCTCTTTCTTAGAAAGAATCAGTTTGTGTGGAAGAATGTCTTCAAAGCAGACAAAGTCAGCTAAAGCTGCAGGGGGGGGGCTCCCCCACTCACAAGCCACAAGAGCAGCCTTTTAGTTTGCAGACACAGAGCCAAACACAGGAGATTGGTTTTAAAGATTTGAAGGAATTTATTGCTGTGGCTCTGAGGGAACAGAATGAAGTTTTGGACCAGAAATTTAAGAAATCTCAACAGGAATTCAAGGAGGTGGTTCAAGAAAAATATGACAAGATGAAACAGGACATACTGACAGTTGTGACTAGCTTGTCAGAAGTAGTTGTTCAGATTGATAAAAAAGTGGAAGAATTTAGTTCAGAAGTAGAATCCAAAATGAAGGAAGCTGATCATAAAATTTCTAATTTTGATAATAAAATGCAAAGGATTGAAAATGAAGTGACAATGATGCAATTTAGATTTATGGAGTTTGCTATAAGACTCAGAGGCATAACAGAAAACAATAGAGAGGATTTGAGAAGGGTTTGTGCTGATGCCCTTGCTGTGATGCTAAAGGTTGACCCTGAGGCGATTTTGTGCAAGATTGACAAGGTCTATAGAGTGAATTCTTGGGTGGCAAGGCAAAGGCAATTGCCCAGAGATGTGGTGATCTACTTTACAGATAGAAGAATAAGAAATGATATCTTACAAAAGTCTTTTGTTTCTACTATTCAAGTGGATGGAAGGGAGATTGGGATTTACAAAGAGCTGCCAACTAAGATGCTAAGAGATAGAAAGGACTTTGGATTTTTGGTTACTGAATTAAAGAAACAACAAATTCCATTTAGATGGGATGCCCCAGTTGGCATAATATTGAGGTATCAAGGAGAGAGATATCGATTAAATACTGTTGAAAAAGCAGAAGATTTTTATTACAATGTTTTCAAAACTGGTGCAGCATCTCCACGTACATCCTCAGTGTTACGTATAGAGGAGGGTGAGAAAGAGAAGCAATCTGAACAAGAGCTTGAAGAGCAGCGGAAACAGATGGAGGTGGAGGCAATGGAAACTCAAGGAGCAACAGGGGTTTTTTTTAGATGTACTGTTGCTGGATCTTCCTCTAGAGGCTATAGGTGAACCACCTAAAAATACAAGAGAAGTGGCAGTGGATTTCGACCTGATGTTGCATAATGCTAAAGACCAGCGTATAACTCGAGCAGCTTATAAACAAATGGTAGAGAAACAACAACAGCAGAGGTCTAAGCCACCACAAGGCAAGCAGGGAGTCAATGGTAAAGCACAAAAATCCGAAGCCATGGGGGGAGCTAAGCTGAAGACTACTAGTTTGGAACAGAAACTTCAGCAAATGCTCTTAACGCTTCAGGAGACTACAAATAACAATTAAGTTTTTATCTTGGAATGTAAACGGACTGAACTCATCACAGAAAAGAAGGAAGATATTTCATTATTTGAGACAATTTAATAATGATGTTATTTGCTTACAAGAAACTCAAATTAGAACACAAGATCAAAAATATTTGATAAATTCTAGATTAGGAGTACAGTTTATAGCCTCAAATTTGGAGAAAAAGAATGGTGTAGTGATTTATATAAATAAAAGATTGCCAGCAAAAATCATAGAAGCAGATGGCTGTGGAAGATATATAGCAATAGAACTTTTTACAGACAGTGGTCCAATTTTGGTGATTGGAATTTATGCTCCTAATCAGCAACAAGAAAATTTTTATAAAATATTGTATTCTAAAATAATACAATGGGACTATAGATCTATCCTACTTATGGGAGATTGGAATGAAGTAATAGATTCTAAAAAAGATAAGAGCTTGGCAAAGTCATGTGTTAAACTACCACATATCTTTTTTGATATGAAAGAAGATTTGGAACTGAAAGATATATGGAGAGTGCATAACCCAAAAGAACTGGACTTTACTTTTTTTTTCAGATAGACATAGATCCTTCTCTAGGATCGACTTTATTTTACTTACAGCTGACTTACTTTTAAAAACAAAGAAAACAAATATATTTCCGAGGACTTTATCTGACCATAGCCCAGTATGGATAGAAATAGAAATGGGAAAGAATGAGAGAAGATCGTGGAGAGTAAATGAAAACTTGTTTAGCTATGAAAAGAATGTAAATGAATTTAAAAAACAAATGAAGGAATTTTTTGAAATGAACTTGAATAAGGGTACCCCTATTGAAATTGTTTGGGATGCGAGTAAGGCGTATATGCGGGGGGTACTGATTTATATGAATTCTAAACATAAATCAAATTGACAAAGTAAAAGATTAGAACTGGAAGGGGAGATAAAGAAAAAAGAGCAGTTGCTTATAAAAAATCCAACAGATAAAAAACTACAAGGAATTATAAAACTTTTAAAAGATCAATTTCAAATGCTTACAGCAGAACAAGCAGCAACTAATTTACAATTTGCGAAACATAATACATTTTGCAACGCTAATAAACCGGGCAGGTGGTTGGCTTACACACTGAGGAAGCAGCAGAGTACTCGGACTATTGGTAGTATTGAGTATGGAGGGAAGGAAGTATTTCAACAAAGATTAATCAAAGAAGCCTTCTTAGATTATTATACTAAACTATATGCTAAAGATGATATACAGAATGAACTTATAAATAAATATCTAGAAGAAAAGAGAGTTATAAAAATTTCTAGTGATCAAAAGGAAAGAACGAGTCTACCAATAACAGCTGAGGAGATTATTGTTGCTATTAAACAACTGAAAACAGCTAAAGCTCCAGGAACGGATGGTTTAACTGCGGTGTATTATAAAACTCTACAAGCAGAAATGATTGAACATCTTAAAGACTTATTTTGTAGCATACAACAAGGGGGGAAAATACCCCCTTCATGGAAAGCAGCTTTTGTCTCTTTGATACCGAAAGAGGAAGCAGGTTCTACGAAACTGGAAAATTTTAGACCAATATCTCTCCTGAATATGGATTATAAAATTTTTGCGAAAGTATTAGCCAACAGATTAATGCCAGTTATTCAAGAGGTGATTCATCATGATCACACAGGATTTATAGAAGGCAGATACATGAAGGATAATGTAAGGCAAATAATAGATTTATTGGAATATCTTGAGAAGAATAAACAGATCTCTGCAGTGCTGGTGTTTTTGGATGCGGAGAAGGCCTTTGATCGAGTGAATTGGAATTTTCTATTAAAGACTTTAAGAAGGATGGATTTTGGGGATCAGTTTGTACAGGCGGTTTCAGCAATCTATCAAGAGCAAACAGCACAAATTATTATTA
Organism: Arizona elegans; assembly: GCA_022577455.1. Lineage (NCBI taxonomy): Eukaryota > Metazoa > Chordata > Lepidosauria > Squamata > Colubridae > Arizona > Arizona elegans. Next base: position 100,574,294 of record JAKOOJ010000002.1, on the reverse strand, counting down.
TTAATGGAAGTTTAACTACAAATTTCAGTATAGAAAAAGGCACAAGACAAGGTTGTCCATTATCCCTGTTGTTGTTTATTTTAACTCTAGAAGTCTTGTTGAACACAATACGGGACTCGAGCACTTTGAAGGGAATAGTTATAAGGCAAGAGGATTACAGAACAAGGGCATTTGCAGATGATCTGGTTGTTACCCTAACACGGCCGATGGAATCAATAATTCAGATGAAAGACATTATAGAAGAATATGGTATGGTATCAGGATTCAGACTGAATCAGAAAAAAACCAAGATGATAGTTAAAAATATGACAGTTGATCAAAAGAAGGAATTGGAAAGGAAGGCAGGCTTTGAAATAGTACCAAAGATGAAATACCTAGGAGTTCAAGTTGCAGATTTAAATATAAAACTGTTCCAAAACAATTATGAGGTGCTGTGGCGAAAGGTACAAAAGGATATGGAAACTTGGAAAAAACTGCAGCTGTCTCTACTTGGAAGAATAGCAGCAGTTAAAATGAATGTTCTACCTAGATTTTTATTTTTGTTTCAAATGATTCTGGTGCTTAAAAGTGATAAACAGTTGACGGAATGGCAAAAAGGAGTGAATAAGTTTGTTTGGAATGAGAAAAAGCCAAGAGTGAAACTGAAAATTATGCAAGATGTTCGTGAAAGGGGTGGTCTTAAACTTCCAAACCTGTGACTGTACTATGAAGCAGCAGTGTTGACACAAACAAGTGACTGGTTTGGAAGGACAAAGACTGGAATATTGAATATAGAGAGTTATGACCTTGAATTTGGCTGGCATGCATATTTATTCTATGAAAATAAGGTGGATAAAGTATTTAACAGCCGTATGCTTAGAAACTCCTTGATGAGAGTATGAAAGAAGCACCGGCTCAAATGGGATTATAAAATACCGTTGTGGTTGGATCTTGATCACGTTATACGGAATATAAATATAAAGTCACTCGGGGGGGGGGGTTTATATAAAGAAGTACTTTTTGTGATGGGGGCAGATTGCAATTAAAGACATTAAACGCACTGTTGGAAGAAGGGATTAATTTAACTTGGTTACAGTATAATCAACTTCAACTGAGATGGAGAGAAGATCAAAAGATTGGACTAATGTTGCATGAAGAAGAATTGGTTAGACAGATAAAAGAGAAAGGCCCAATGCATATTAAGAGAGTTTATAATATTTTGTTAGAAAGAGACTCAGAAAATGAATTGGTTAAAGATTGTATGATAAAATGGGCGCAAAATTTTGCAGAACCAGTTATGATGGAAACATGGGAAAAAATATGAGTTCAGAATGTTAAATTCACACAGTCACAGAATTTGAGGGAAAATTTCTATAAAATGTTTTATAGGTGGCATTTAGATCCTAAGAAATTGTCGTGCATGTATCCTAATGTTCAACCAAAATGTTGGAGATGTGATTGCTTAGATGCCACATATTATCATATATGGTGGACCTGCAAGAAAGTAAAGGCTTTCTGGATAAAAATTTGGTGGGTTATGCAAAACGTTCTGAAGAAAAGAATCCAATTTTCTCCTCAATTGTTTTTACTGGGTATAGTTAAGGGCTTTTCAGTGGGTGAAACAAAATTGATATTGTATATGGTGACAGCAGCTAGGTTATTGATCGGTCAATATTGGAAAAGGGATGTTATGCCTACAATTCAAGAATGGACTTTGAAGGTGGCCAGTTTTGCAGAAATGGCGAAGATATCAGCATACTTAAAAGACCGGACTCAAGAGACTTATGCATGGGAGTGGAAGAAATGGATAGATTATGTGCAGAATAAATACCAAACTAGGAAGTATCAGATAGCTTTTAGTTGAATGTTGTGTAGAAATGTATAGTATATAGGGGGCAGAATAGTTCAATGTTATGTAGAAATGTATAGAACACGGGGGGAGAATAGAAGGGTGGTAAAGTATGATATAATATAATGTGGACGGATTTCACCTTGGGGAAGTCATGGGAGGAGGGGAGGGTTAGGGAGGGAAGTGGGGGGGAAATGGGAAAATTGGTATTTGTAAAACTTTTTCAATAAAAAAAAAGATTTGTTATCTAATCCTTCAAATACTGCTTGGAAGCAGTATGATACTGCTTGGAAGCAGAATTAATGTGGAAAGAAGATTGGGGAGCTATTGAAATTGCAACTCTGATAACATTTCAGACTTCAGAGAGGTTGTAAGGAGTCTTTCCTTACCAGAGATCTGACAAATATAGATATAGATCAGGGCTGTCAAACTCCCGGCCTGCGGACAAGATGGATCATGCACTGGCCACGCCCATGCCTGGTTTAGTGAAAGGGGAAAAAGTTCCAATATGTCACGTGATGCCGCCATGAGTTTGACACCCTCGATATAGATTATAGATATACATATGAATTTTACAATACCATAAAAGTACAGTATAACAAAGAAAAGTAAAAAAGAATTTAAAAAAAAGAAACAGGATTTTGACTTCTGCCCTTTGTTCAATCAAATAATTGATTGAATTATTTTACTCCTTACTCTCCCTCTTTAACACTTTCTAATTCCCAAATCCATAAATCATCAGTTGTCTTTTTTTCTTGCTGCAGAAAGTCCATATAAGCCTTCCAGGTTTTTTTTAAAGTCTTAATTAGTGATCTGAAGCTTGAATAAATAATAATAACAACAAGCAACTGGAGGATTAGCTTAAATTACGATCAATGCAAAATGAGAATGAAGGATTTTATGCCTAGGGATCAAGTTAAGAAGACTTTTAAAACAATTGAAAGAGAGAAATAAATAAAGCAGCACATGCAGTACGCCAACCTGCCAAATGTTGAAAAGTTCAAAAAGATTGACATCCCCATCACTGAATTGGCACAGTGGCAAAAAATTGATCCTTTGCTAGCAGCTCATGAGCAAAAACCTCTGGTGGCTCAGCAGACTAATTAACATCCACTTACATCTGCTGACTGCAATTACTGCAAGTTCAAATCTCACCAAGCTCAAGGTTGACTCAGCCTTCCATCCTTTCTAAAGTCATCTTATTGCCCCCATAATCTAGGTAAAATGAGGATCCAGATTATGGGGGCAATAAGATGACTTTGTATAAATATACAAAAGTATGAAGGCTATTGCTTAATGCTTTGTAAGCCTCCCTGAGTCTCCGGAGAAGGGCGGCATATAAATCAAATTAAAAACAAAACAAAACCTGAAGATGAAAAAGCTTAACAAAGTAGCAGACAAGCTGGAATGAGTGAGAGAATGTGTGCACATCATGTATAGTTCTAGTAACACTTTACAAAGCCTTAGTAAGACCGCACTTGGAATACTGCATCCAGTTCTGGTCACCACAATAAAAAAAAAGATGTTAAGAGTCTGGAAAGAGTGCAGAGAAGAGCAACAAATATGATTAGAGGACTGGAGGCTAAAACATATGAAGAATGATTGCAGGAATTGGGCATGTCCAGTCTAATGAAAAGAAGGACTTGGGGAGACATGATAGCAATGTTCCAATAACTGAAGGGGGGCAAACTATTTTCCAAAGCACCAAAAGGCAAGACAAGAAACAATGGTTGGAAACTAATCAAGGACGGAAGCAACCTAGAACTAAGGAGAAATTTCCTAACAGTGAGAGCAATCAACCGATGGAATAGCTTGCCTTCAGAAGTTGTGGATGCTTCATCATGGGGGTTTTCAAAAAGAGACTGGACAACCATTTGTCTGAAATGAAATAGGGTCTCCTGCTCGAGCAGGGGGTTGGGCTAGAAGACCTCCAAGGTCCCTTCCAACTCTATTATTCTATGTTCTATATGGGCCTGTGTTTATATATCAACAACTTGTAAAGTTAAGTACTGTACTTCTAACAGTGAAATTTGAAAGTTCATATGTTTTTCTGGGCAGAGGGATACAAAGACTGGAAATGAAACAAGTAATTTCTAGGGAAACTATTTCATTGACCAGAATTTAAGTGAATAAATTCCACTGATTTTCCAGTTGAAATTAAGACCTGACTTTAACTGAAAACTGTTCATTACAAAACAGGTTATGCTTTTTTATGACATCATCATGTAACAAGAAAGTCTTAGGCCTGGTAAATCACTGTTTTGATCTCCAAAATAGATTGGACTTGACTTCTTTGGTTTCCTCTTTAAACTTCAGAACTGGAGTCACCTATGTCCATTCCCTTAACTCAAGATTGTATAACTGTTCTGTGGGAGGGATCACAATTCTGCTTTAATTAATCTCCCAAGGACTGTAGAGATTATTTTATGAGTTAAATTTATATGATGCCTCACTTAAAATTTAAAACATGAAAAAGTGTTTGCATGTTTAGATGTTGCAGTGATGGGATGGCATCACTGGAAGATGCAAGGAAAAGTTTGTTCCTCCTTTTTGCTTTTTTGGAGATTAGAATTTTTTGGGAGATTTTTTAAAGAAAGGATAGTATATTACACTCATCTGAATGTCGTCGTCATCATCATCATCATCATCATCATCATCATCATCATCATCATTATTATTATTTAGTTTGCTTCCATATATCTTACCCTAGCTGTTGGTCTTTTGTTTGCCAAATTTAAGTGGTAAAGTTAGAGAAGGGGGCTCTGGGGGTATCAATGCAAGAATGCTAGTTGGCACACACTGTTCTGGTTTTTTAAAGAGGCTATCCTAGTACATTCTAAACTTCTAGTACACTTCCCATTGTCCCTGACTAATAACTGTGTTAGCTTGGGTTAGTGAGAGAATCTTTATGCTAATTTGCATTTATTGTCCTCTCTTATCCACAGAGATTTCAGGCAATACAGAAGATATCCCGTTGGTGCGCTGGAGACAGCAGTGGCTGGAAAATGGCACTTTGCTCTTCCACATCCACCATCAAGATGGCACACCCGTCTCCCCTGGTTTAGAGCCCACAGAAGAACCCCAGAGTGAATCAGCAGAAGAAGAGCTACGGATCCTTCACATCTCAGTAATGGCGAGTATCCATTTTACCCTTAAGTCTAAATGAAATGCTATCACCTTTTATCCAGTAATCCAGGTAAGAATGTTATTGTGTAACTAAGTAGCTGATCATTTACCTTTAAAAAATATGGAAACTCTTTTTTAGGCAAACCATCTGAGCTATTTTACATGATTTTGAGAATAGTGAAGATAATAGCTTACAGCCCTAAAATATAGTTCATCAGTAGTTTATCACCTAAAATGAAATTGGAAGCAAAGTTGAAGACTGCTTTGCAAAAAAGACATCTGTGGAATTTGGAGTGAAACATAATTTTTGCAGTAAGTATTTTAATCCATTACTACCTACCCTTCAGCTGTTTTACACATTTGGCTGATTTGGAACATTGTCTTGTAACAGACTAAATACGGCATATACTGTTATTTGCTATACTAGGTGCCAGAGAAGACCATTTGTTATGTCATATATCTTTTTATGGTGGTAAATTGATTTGTTGTCTTGGTTTACAGAAGTATTGATATGGGAAAAGATTATGCTAAATTTAGTTAGAATAGAATAGAAGGGACCTTGGAGGTCTTCTAGTCCAGCCCCCTGCTCAAGCAGGATAACCTATACCATCTCAGACAGGTGACTGTCTAGTCTCTTCTTAAAAACCTCCAGTGATGGGGTAATGGGGGTCCGTGGTGAAGAAAAGGTTGAGAACCACTGGCTTAAGCGAATCACAGCGACTGCCCAAATTCAGCCCTGAAAGAGGGAGACAACAAAGAGCAAGATTAGGCTCTCAGGTAGAAGCAAGAGACTTTCGGATGAAAATGTGCTTCTTTGAGGTCCAGTTTCACATGTCTCACCATAGTTTATTTATAAAGATTGGATATAAACACGTCTTAAGTGTGCAGGTTTTTCAGGTCCATTGCTCAGTTCTGGACTCCAAAAGGACCCTGATAGGATGGTCTTCACCATCTTGAGCAGGAGAAGAATCAATCATCAAAAAATAGGAAAATGCAGTTTTGATAAATTGCATATTGACATCTTATTTATTTATTTATTTATTTATTTATTTATTTATTTATTTATTTATTTATTATTAGATTTATATTGCTGCCTATTCACCCATGATGACTCAAGGCGTCTTACAGGATATAAAAACCACATTTAAAAACAATAAAACCAATTAAAAATTAAATAAATTAATATAGTAATAAAATCCTAATAAAATCACTCCCCAACCCCCACCCCCCGTCCTGGCGACAGCAGATCACACAAGCCATTTAATGGGCTCCATCCCGCTCTGGGTTCCCTAGGCCTGCTGGCAGAACCAGGTCTTCAGCATCTTCCAGAAGAGTATTAGAATACTCTAATCTCTGGGGGACTGATGTTCCAGAGAGAGGGAGCCACCACGGAGAAGGCCCTCCTTCTGGGTCCCACCAGGTGAATCTACCTTGGGGATGGGACCCGCATCATTCTCTGTCTCCCCAACATAGTACTGTTTTGCTTAAAATTAATGTCGGATGCAGTTTTCAGTCAATAGAAATCAGCAGACAATAATCTATAAGGTAGACCTTGACTTATGATTGTAATTGAGACTGTAATTTCCAACATAGCAGTCATAAATTGCAGTTACATGAATGCAAGGTTCTGTGACCTGGTTACTGAGTGCCCAAAATGCAGTCACATGATTGTGGGGAGGGTAGCCATCAGAATTTTGAATCTGGGTTGTAAGTATCTTTTTTAGGGTCTGTCATAATTTTGAACTGTCCTATAAGTCAAGGACTTTAACTCAGAGGTTAAAGTCCAACCTTCTCATGACAAAGTATAAATAGAAACTAAAAAAACTAGAAGGCAGGTCATGAAGATGATCCATGATTCCAGGAACTAAGTAAAAGGACAGTGAAATAACTGATACAATGATTACAGCTGTCACTTCTATCATCCGACTGTATTGTTGAGAAATATTCATAAAATGGGTTTCTTCTGTTGTTCTTCGATTCCAGTTTGTTCTAATTTAAATAAATTCTGAAAGTCTGATTCTTCCCCCCCTCCCCCCCAATTTGGATTCAGGGATTCCCCTTCTGACTGCTAATATGCTTTGTTTTTCAGATAAGGGGGCATTCTAGTTCTTAGATTAAATAGTAATATTTCTTGATTCTAGAAATTATCTTGGCCATTGATAGGTTCAGGTTTCAGATTTTATAGGAAGTGAACATTGATTACTTTTGTACATATAGTGCACAGTATCTTGAAGTGTATTGGTCATGGCCTCCATCCCGCCTGCTCTATTTTTGTTTCTCTTATTGCAAGAAAGGAAGTGCACCTTGTAGTTCTTGTATAAAATTGATTGTATACCAGCCAGTCCACTATTGTTGTTGCAGACTGTTGTTATGCAACCACTGAATATCTTGGAATAGATTGTTTAATCCAAACAACCAGCAAGGAAAAAGGAAAGAGACCTATGGTTCAGAAAGGAGCATGAAAAAAACTGCTTACCTGTTGACTACTTTGGCCTCAAATCTTTTGACAAATACAATATTTATTTTTTTAGATTTTCTTCCTCACTATTAGCAAGTGTTAGGCTACTTCCAGCTTGTGAGCAGAATATTGTTCTAAAAGATAGAATACTTGCAAGGCAGGGGTGAAATCCAGCAGGTTCTGACAGGTTCTGGAGAACCGGTAACGGAAATTTTGAGCAGTTCAGAGAACCGGCAAATATCACCTCTGGCTGTCCCAGAGTGGGGTGGGAATGGAGATTTTGCAGTATCCTTCTCCTGGAGTGGGTTGGGAATGGAGATTTTGCAATATTCTTCCCCCAGGAGTGGGGAGGGAATGGGGATTTGGCAGTATCCTTCCCCTTGGTGGACTTCCCCTGGAGAAATGGTTCCCAAAACATGTCATAATTCTTATATATATTGGATGTGTCAATGCCATTCAATTGGAAAAATACTAGGAGGTATGATAAAAATGCCAAGATAGACCAAGCTTTGATGGGCTTCTGAAGCTTCCTTTTCAGAAGATACAGATTATATGGCAACTATAGCCCTTTGTAGTCATCAAATAGAATATGGTACCATATGTGGTGGGCATTCTGCTCCAATTCTTTCAAAACTCAAGCCTAGCTTGGCCAACCTGACTTTGAATTATGTAGGAAGTGTACAGTACACAAGTGAAGCTTTTTGCTCAAGTGAACAATTGAAGTGGTAAACCTGTATGTGTTTCTGCAGTTCTGAATCTCTGGATAAAAAACATGTACCAGAGCTGTCATAAAATCTCTTTTTTCAACCCTTTGTTTGACGTACTGTTGAGAAAAAAGAAGCAAGATTAGTGTTGAAGAGGTAGAGCTTTCCTTCTTAAGTGAGGCTGAAGAATCCTACAATTTCTTTTGCAAGCAAAGGATAATTAGCAGGAGTCAACCTGCCATCAAACAGTCCTGATATCGAGGATGAGGCTGGTTAATGAAACCTGCTTTGATGAGAACGTCAGTATCTCTCTCAGATTGCTGCCGGAATGGGCTTTCTTCTGTCACATTTTGCTTTTGATTAGTTCTGGATAAAAATTAATAATGGCAAAAACAAAACTGCAAGCAGCATTTAGAGCCTTTTTTTTAAAAACCCCAACCAGGCTGCCTGCTAACTGTCTGAAAGAGTCCTTAAGTATGCGGCCAAGCCTTCCTTAAAATGAAGGACAAGAGGCCATCTTGCAATCCAGTGCCTCATAATGTCTATGCACAGAAATTAATTTATTTTTCCACTTTCTGTTTCTGTTTTCTGAGTAATGGTACTGTCTTACAGATATGCACTTGACTATTTTTCCTCAGAAAAATGGGATAAAAGATACTGCTTTCTATCTAGGTATTGCAGGCTATTATTAAATCCATATCACCGTAAGGGATGGTACATTCTTATACTGTGTGTCTTCTAGCGCAGAGGTCTCCAACCTTGGCAACTTTAAGACTTATGGACTTCAACTTGAATTATGTAGGAAGTGTACAGTACATGAGTGAAGCTTTTTGCTCAAGTGAACAATTGAAGTGGTAAACCTGTATGTGTTTCTGCAGTTTCTTGATCGGGATTCCCTGTGCACAGTCACTCATGCCCTCATCACCTCTCGCCTGGACTACTGCAATGCTCTCTACATGGGGCTCCCCTTGAAGAGCACCTGGAGGCTCCAACTGGTCCAGAATGCGGCTGCGTGGGTAGTCACGGGAGTCGCATGTCACTCCCATGCAACAGCTGCGTGAGCTGCACTGGCTCCCAGTGGTCTTCCGGGTGCGCTTCAGGGTGTCGGTTATCACCTTTAAAGTGCTCCATGGCATAGGACCTAGTTATCTTCGAGACCGCCTGCTGCTACTGACGGCCTCCCATCGACCTGTGTGCTCCCACAGAGAGGGCCTCCTCGGGGTGCCATCAGCCAAACAATGTAGGCTGGTGACCCCCAGGGGGAGGGCCTTCTCTGTGGGGGCACCTACCCTTTGGAACCAGCTGCCCCCAGAGATAAGGAGAATCCAAGACCTCGGTGCCTTCTGCCGTGCCCTTAAAACCTTCTTTTTCCAGGGCTGGCCTAACGCTGGCCTAACACTTTTAAAAATGTTTTTAATTGTTTGTTATTGTTTTTAATCATGGGGCCAAATTTATATATATCTTTTTAATTGTATTTTAATGTTTGTAGTTTATGCTTTTACTTGGCTGTTCACCGCCCTGAGTCCTCAGGGAGAAGGGCGGTATACAAATTTAAAAATAAATAAATAAATAAATAAATAAATAAACTCCCAGAGTTTCTCATCCAGCTTTGCTCTGGGAGTTGAAGTCCACAAGTCTAAAAGTTGCCAAGGTTGGAGACCCCTCTTTTAGCCTCTGTTTGGAATTGGATAAAATGTTGCATTGCATGATATTAGCTATGTTTGAAGATGAGAAAGCAAAGAGAGAGAAACTGCTGTTTCAGTTCATCAGTACGGCACTGTTTGGGAGATAAAATGGTGGCAAGATAATTTCATATGCTGTCCTGAAATTGAAAGTATGATTTCAATTAGAAAATAATTGGTTTACTATGCAGGTACAGGACAGAGCAAATTAAATAGCAGAAGGTGGGTTGGATTGGACCATTGTAATCAGAGATGGCTTCCAAAGTGTGAGGGAGAAATGTCTACTCCCCTGATCAGCACTCTGAACATTGGCGGTTGATGGCCCATCTCATGCTTCCTCTCAGCATTTTTGGGCTGGCATTTTCAACAAGGCTATATCATTGAGTCGTCACCCTTGAATTAGACTGTCTGCCACATAAGAGCCGTGGTGGCACAGTGGTTAGAGTGCAGTACTACAGGCTACTTCTGCTGATCACCGGCTGCCAGCAGTTTGGCAGATCAAATCTCACCAGGCTCAAGGTTGACTCAGCCTTCCATCCTTCCAGGGTGGGTAAAATGAGGAACCAGATTGAAAGACTTAGATATAAGTCTAAGTGCTATTGCTATCCTACCAAAACTTAAAAGGGATCCTGCATTAGGGGAAAAAATTGATTCTCATGAACCAGCTAAAACCTGCTAGATAACACTTGACATTTTTAAAAGAAAAGCCAGGCTAGTGCATGTGGAACATGGTAAGTTAGCCCAACGCTAACCAGGACAGCAAATAATATAGCAAACTGAAACTAACAGTGGTTTACTACCTGCCCTCCATTTTCACCAGCTATGTTTAGTCAAAGCTTTCCTTCCACCTGTCTCATTTTTGCCTGCCTGGGGGAAAAAAGTGATGGAAACAATGGATGGCTAAAGCACTCTCTTTTAGCTCTGGCCTCCTGCCTTTCTACCTGGAATTAAAAAGGGAAATTATTAATATGTTTGTTCCCATCTAGGTTTGGACTGCAGTCTTTTAAGTCCTTAATGATCTGTCTGCTTTTTTCTTACGTGTAACAAGCAGAAGGGACTAATAATGCATGCTTATACATATACTATGAGAATTCCTTTTAATTCAGTGGAATTAACTCTTTGAAAGGTAGGTAGGTTGGTAGATAGGATTGCATCCTTACTTTCAATAATACTCTGTCTACTCAAATAATTAAATTGACCTGGTAGATGCTGGAGGAAGTGTGGAAATTTTGGGATAACTCCTTTAGATGGAAGTTGGGACTTAACCTGACAGAGTGTTCTGCATACAAAATATTGAACAAATGACAAGAGAATAAGCCTACTCCATAGAGACGAATCAGACTTCTCAGAAAGAAGACCTCAAAAATCAAACTAGGATTTTAATTTTTTTTCTAAATTACCGGTAGGAGGAAAATCCATTCAGGTGAGTTCACACTTAACTTTTTAAATTGATTATAGGTTTATCTTTTTATTTTCATACAGTATTTAATTGAGAAACCCTTCCTTCTCTTTACAACATAGTTCATAACTTGTTTTGATCCACCTTATAGAATTCTCAAAATTATGGAAATATAAGATATTGTTGCTGCCAATGGCTGTCACAAGTGAGATCCAATTCATTCATTCTAATATGAATCATTTTCCAAAATAGTAGAGTTTTAAAGCATTGCCACCAAATATGAAAAAACACATCTCTTATGCATTAAGCTTTAAATAATTTTTAGAAAATATTTTTTTCTATGAATATTATTTTCAATATGTGAATTGTGAAATAATTCCCAGATTTTGGATGAATACAAAACTATGCATTTAAATTATAGTCCAAGAATAGTTTCCAATTAAAACTCTGTGTCATATTTATTTTTAAGATACAAAATTAATTTGAACTTCAAAGCATTCCAGTACCATTAGGTTAATCATTCTTTCAAAGAGAGAAATAACCAAGTTTTCAGTAAAAAGTATATATTATTGTAAACGTGACACAGAATTTAGTTCAAAATGGAAATCATTCAATATATGGATTGATGCCTTGTACAAAATTTGAATTTTTCAATATCTATATTTCAATTTTATGGGATACTTAAATCAGAATAAATTATAGGTTTTGGTTCAATCTTCTGTTTGTGTGTATGTATGTATATATGTATGTGTGTGTGTGTAAACAGAGAGACAGAGAGAGAGAAAGAAAGAAAAAAGAAAGAAAGAAAGAAAGAGCACACTTTATTTAGTGATTCATACTATATTGACTGTAGGATTTGTTTATCCTTGAGCAATATGTTATATTCAATTATTTATAATTAATTAACAATACACTAGAAATAATATCCTAGTAATATTAGATCTATTTGTGTTCTGCTTTTTTATTCTCTTTACTCTTTTATAATATTGTTTATTATTTTCTTTCAAATGTTTATTTAAAAAAGGAAAAAAAAGTAAATTACTGGTACTTGGCTCACTGTGGATTAGAAACTCATTTGTTATTGCTTCAGTAATACCACCCGCATTGGTTCTTCTAAATTAATTAGTTTGTGGAATAAGCGTCAGTGTAAGTAAATAAGTTTATTGTTGTAGCCACAGGATGTAATAATGCAATACAGCATAAAATATAATAAAACAAACTGATAACATAATAAAGAAATAAAAAGCGTATTGGATGCAAACAAAGTAAGTTACACTTATGATTAAGAACTTAAATATTTCTTTCTTACCTTAAATGACAAAGCAAAAAACGGTAACCTAACTACTAACAGTGTGAAACATGCCTATGGGAAGGTAATTCAATTGTTTAAGGTTTGAACCTTTAAAATTAATTTACCATCAATAATTTGTCACCTTATCTGGAAGATGGTTGGTATATCAATTTAATAAACAAAGAAAGAAACAAATAAATTTGGCCTTGATCTCATTGTAAATGGGGACAGTGGAAGAAGACACAATGAATCATGCCCTGCATTTGACTGACGTCACAAGAACACAGATGCTGTTTAAAAGAAGGCTGAAAAAATCAGTCTTTGAGATATGCCAAAATGATGCAGATGCCTTTCCTAGTGGGGTAATAGATATTTGGAGGAGTTTCTGTGCTTTTTATATTGATGAAAGATGATGATTTGGAAGATGTATAGGTAGTCCTCAACTTACAATCATTTGTTTAGCGACTGTTTGAAGTCACTGTTGCACTAACAAATGTAACTTGCGACCTGTCCTTGCAGCTATGACCTTTGTAACATTCTCATGGCAGGGGTGAAATGCAAAATCTGTTACTACTGGTTCTGTGGGCGTGGCTTGGTGGGGGGGGTAATGTGACTGGGTGGGCGTGGCCAACTTTTTTTAAAAAAAACTTTTCAAAGCATTTTTTCTAATGCTTTGAAAAGCCTCTCTGCCGATCAGGAACTCAGCTGGGATCGTCAGAGACTTTTCAAATCATTTTTTTTACCACCTCTTCGGCCAAGAGGTTGCAGAAAAAAATGCTTTGAAAAGCCTCTGATGATCCCAGCTGAGCCATGCGATCATCAGAGGCTTTTTTTTTTTTTTACTTTTAAAAGCATTTTTTCATTGGAAGAAGTTGTAGAAAAAATACTTTTAAAAGTAAAAAAAAAGCCTCTGATGATCGTGCGGCTCAGCTGGGCATGGTGGGGGGGCAGGGATTTTTGCTACCGGTTCTCCGAACCACCCGCCGTCATCGCTACCAGATCGGGCGATCCGGTCCGAACCGGGAGCATTTCACCCCTGCCTCATAGTCACATGATTCAAATTTTGGTTGCTTGACAATTTGCCTTTATTTACAATGGTTGCATGTGTCAGGGTCACGTGATGACCATTTGCAATCTTCCCACCTGGCTTCCCACAAGCAAAATCACTGGGGAAGCTGGATTCACTTAATGATTCCATGCTTCTTTTAACAATTGCAGTGATTCATTTAACAACTATAGCAAAAAAGGTGATCGAATCAGGCGTAACTCACTTAACAACAGCCTTGCTTAGCAACAGAAATGCAGTTGCATATATAATGGCATCCTTTTTTCTTTTTTTTTTAAAGGCTATATCTAATAACAGTTCTTTGTTCCAAAAACTAAGTTCTCCCAAAGAGGATGAGAGTCGCTGTTGTGAATATTGGTTTAGTGTGGGTAATGTTTCTGGTCTAGAATACATGTACATATCTGGGAAGAAAATTTGCATTTTTCAAAGGGTAACAAGCTGTTGCTAGGTGACACTATTTGCCATTGCATAAGTTATAGCAGCAGCCAGTAAAAGTTTGCATCTTTTAGCTTGTCAATAAAATTAAAATACACCCAGGTTCCATAAACCTTCTGTATCAGTTAGCGATTTATTATAAAAGAGTATTGGAACTGAATTTTAACAATATTATTAAGGGAAATACTATTTGTTTTGCAGTGATAGCTATAATTGGTGATACTGTGAGCTGGTTTTGCACTGCGCGTCCCTCACTGGGGGGGGGGGGTTGTTCCAATTTCTCCATGGCCAGTAGGCTAACCACCGAGAGAGGGTGGTTTGGAGGTTTGCCTCCCAGTGGTCGGAGCGCCATGACTCCTGCCTACTGTCGTGAGAGGTCAGTAGAGATGCTGCCAGCTACACCCGGCTTCTTCTTTCCCTGGACTTATTGGATCATCATGGTGGACTCCCAGGTCATATCATACCATCATCCCAGAGCTTTGGATGTATACAAAGACTAAGCTTCTTGTCCTGTGAGACACCCCCCTCTCACAGACCTGGCCTTCCACGTTATCAAGGGCCTATCTTGATGACGGGTTTTGGAACTCCGAGAGATGGCATGCTGCAAAAAAGAGATTAAGGGGGTTTTTAAATGGGGTTTTAATTAAAATTTTAAGGGGTTCGGGGGTGATCAAACGGGGTTTGGGGGGTAGCCCGTAGCCCACCAAGGTCAAGGCCAGGTCTGGCGGGAGATTGCGGCATTGGGGATGCAGGGTTGAACACCAGGAAGGGGGCTAGAGCTCGATCTAATGAGAGCTGTTTGATTTGTACTGTGGGTGGGAGGGGCAGGTATGGTGGAAGCAGGGGGCCATATCATGTTATGGGAGTGTGCATTCGCTATCTTTGAGCGATTGCGCACTCCGGTCCCCAATGCTTTTCTCGTTCCCCAGGTAGCACAGATCCTCAGGGCCTGAGCTATCAGCTGATGTTGTGCAACGCCAGATCCGTGACAAATAACCCCCCCCCCCATTTATGATCTTATTCAGGAGGAGGGAGCGGATGTGGTGGGTATTATGGAGACCTGGTTGGGGCCGGAAGAGGGGGTGCCCCTTGTTGAAATGTGCCCACCAGGTTTCCGGGCATTCCATCAGCTGAGGGCTCGGTAGGGGGTGGGGGATGGGGGTGGCGGTTATTATTAAAGAAAGTCTATGTCCGAGGTAGGCCACTGTACCTCAGATAGCCAGATGTGAGTCCCTCCTTGTGAAGTGGGGTCATGGGGTGCAGATGGGCCTGCTGATTATGTACTTGGCTCCCTGCTACATGGCAGCGGCCCTGCCCAAACTGCCTGATGTGATAGCCGGGGTGGCGGTTGATACACCCAGGCTTATGGTTATGGGGGATTTCAACCTGCCATCTGTCAGTGAAACGTGTATGGCGGCTCGGGAGTTCTTGGCTTCCATGATGGCCTTGGACCTGACCCAGTTAGTTCAAGGCCGTACTCACATGGGGGGACCCACTCTGGACTTAATTTTTGTCTCTGGTCAGTGGCAGAGTGATCTGGAAATAGGGGATTTAGTCATCGAGTCCTTGTCATGGTCTGATCACTCCCTCCTTCGCATGGACTTTCGAACCGCTACACCTCACCGCAAGGAGACGAAACCAACTAGGTGGTTCCCTCCCAGGTGCCTGATGGACCCGGATAGGTTCCTGACAGAGCTTAGGCCATTTCCTGAGGCTCTGGCTCACGGGACGACTGAAGAACTGGGGGCCACCTGGGATAGGGCGGCAGCTGGAGCTTTGGACCGCGTTGTGCCTTTGCGCCTCTAACCCGGTGCCGATCTCAATTGGCTCCCTGGTTTTCCGAGGAGCTGAGAGAGATGAAGCACCGGAAAAGACGCCTGGAGAGTGATTGGAGGGCCAGTCACTCCGAATCTGACCAAACACTGGTGAGGTCTCATATTAAGATCTACCTAGTGGCGATAAAAGCGGAAAAATGTAATTATTTTTCCGCTATTATCGGGTCTGCAGAGAACCGCCGCAGCCCTGTTTAGGGTGACCCGCTCCCTCCTTCATCTGGGAGCAAGGGATGACCCCTTGCAGGGCAGGGCTGAGGATTTTGTGCAATTCCTGCATGACAAAGTCACTCAGATTCGGGAAGGTCTGGACTCTGATTGGGTAGATCTGGATGGGATGATGGAGGGGGGTCTTGAGAATGTTATCTGGGAGGGGTTTGACTTTGTGACTCCCGAGGACGTGGACAGGATTCTGGGGAGACTTAGCGCTGCCACATGTTTATTGGATCTGTGTCCCTCCTGGTTGGTGCTGGCCTCCCGGGAGGGTGCACGAGGCTGGCTCCAGGGGATTATTAACGCTTCTTTGAGCAAGGGTTACTTCCCCCCCCTCTTTGAAAGAGGCAGTGGTGAGGCCCTTCCTCAAGAAGCCCTCTCTGGCCCTGGCTGTATTAGCGAATTATCACCCAGTCTCCAACCTTCACTTTGTGGTGAAGGTTGTTGAGAGTGTGGTGGCGCGACAACTCCCCCAGTACCTGGATGAAGCCGATTATCTAGATCCGTTCCAGTTGGGCTTCAGGCCAGGGCACAGCATGGAAACGCTATTGGTTGCATTGGTTGATGATCTCTGGAGGGCTCGGGACAGGGGTTGCTCCTCTGTCCTGGTCCTATTAGATCTCTCAGCGGCTTTTGATACCATCGACCATGGTATCATGCTGCGACGATTGGAGGGGTTGAGAGTGGGGGGCACCGTGTTGCGGTGGTTCTCCTCCTTCCTCTCCAACTGTGTGCAGCTTGTGTTGGCAGGGGGGCAGAGGTTGACCTCAAGGCGCCTTGTATGTTGGGTGACGCAAGGGTCAGTCCTCTCGCCCCTTCTGTTCAACATTTATGTGAAGCCGCTGGGTGAGATCATCTGTGGTTTCGGGGTGAGATTCCACCAGAACGCGGACAATACTAAGCTGTACATCTCCATCCCGGACCACCCCAATGATGCCCTTGACGTGATGTCCCAGTGCCTGGAGGCCATGGGGGGGAAAACAAGCTCAAGCTCAACCCCTCCAAGACCGAGTGGCTGTGGCTCCCGGCGTCCCGGTATAGTCAGCTGGTTCCATCACTGACTATTGGAGGTGAGACCTTGGCCCCCTCAGAGAGGGCACACAACTTGGGCGTTCTCCTGGATGCATGGCTGTCTTTGGAAGATCACATGATGGCCGTGGCCAGGGGAGCTTTTTATTGGGTTCTCGTGATGCACCAGTTGCGTCCCTTTCTGGACCGGGATGCCCTGCGCACGGTCATTCATGCCCTCGTCACATCCCATTTGGACTACTGCAATGCTCTCTACGTGGGGCTCCCCTTGAAGAGCACTCGGAGGCTCCAACTGGTCCAGAATGTGACCATGCGGGTGGTTATGGGTGCGACTCGTCGCACCCATGTAACACCCCTCCTGCGCGAGCTGCACTGGTTCCCGGTGGTTTTCCGGGTGCGATTCAAGGTGTTGGTTACCACCTTTAAAGCGCTCCACGGCTTAGGACCGGGGTATATACGAGACCGCCTTCTGCCAGCAACAACCTCCCACCGGCCAATATGCTCCCACAGAGAGGGACTCCTCAGGGTGCCGTCGGCCAAACAATGCCAACTGGCGACACCCAGGGGGAGAGCCTTCTCTGTGGGGGCACCAGCCCTCTGGAATGAGCTGCCCCTAGAGCTTCGTCTTAGCCCCGACCTGCGTACTTTTCGCCACGCCCTTAAGATCCTTCTGTTTCAGCAAGGCCGACTGGCCTAGTATGAATTTTTAAAATGTATGAATGTTTTAATTTGCGCCCAAATTTTTATATTTCTATTTTAATTGGTTTTAAATTTTATAAATCTATTTGTTTTAATATGGCTGTACACCACCCTGAGTCCTTCGGGAGAAGGGCGGTATAGAAATCTAATAAACTCTTAAACTCTTAAACTCTTAAACTTTGAAAATATGACCGGGTCTTATTTTCTTTTGACCCCACCCGAGGGGTGTCTTAATTTTTCTCCCACACGCCTGGCCTGGCCACTGGGCCGAGAAGAGCGAGCGACGTGACCTATGTGCCTCGCCTGGCTACTGGGCTGCTTTTTTCGTGGCCAAAAGGAGCGAGTGAAGTGACCCACATGCCTCACCCGGCCACTGGGCCACTTCTTTCACTGCCGAAAAGAGCGAGCAATGTGACCTACATGCCTGGCCTGGCCTGGCTGCTGGGCCGCTTCTTTTGTGGCCGAAAAGAACGAGCAACGTGACCCATGCGCCTCGTCTGGCCACTGGGCCGCTTCTTTCATGGCCAAAAAGAGCAAACAACGCAACCCATGTGCCTTGTGCATCCTTGCCTACCTGTAGCTGTCCACCCGAAAAAGCCTGCCGTCATCCACTCTGGCAAGCCTGGCCACCATGCGCTTAAATAGGGCCAAATTTTGGGGGTAGGGCTTAATTTTAATGCATGCGCACAAAACAGTGCTGGGCCTTCTTTTTGTGGTGGGTCATGTTTTAGGAAAAACATGGTAGTAAACCCTGTCACATTCAAGACATCATCATTATTTCAAAATGTTCTAGAATTAACATTTGTATAGAACAAATGTTTTAAAGTTGTATTTCTTTGTCTTTTATGTTTCTCCTTGGCATGCTACATTTGATCGGTCAGTGACCATAAATAAAAATATTCCTTGAAAAAAAATACATGCATTGCAAATTAATAGTAGCAAATCTAGATGTTTGGCATATTGTGTTACAGATAGTCCTCAACTTACAACCACAATTGAGCCCAAAATTTCTGTTGCTAAGTGAGAAAGTTGTTAATTGAGTTTTACCCCATTTTACAACCTTTCTGGCCACAGTTGTTAAGTGAATCAGTGCAGCTGTTAAGTTACCAACACAGTTATTAAGTAAATCTCGCTTCCCCATTGACTTTGCTTGTCAGCAGGTCGTAAAATGTGATCACATGACCCTGAAGCACCGCAACTGTCATAAATATGAGTCAGTTGTCAAGTGTCTGAATTTTGATCACATAACTATTAGGATGCTACAATAGTCATAAGTGTAAAAAATGGTCATGTCCCTTTTTTCAGTTCCATTGTAAATTTGAACGGTCATTAAACGAACTGTTGTAAGTCAAGGACTACCTGTATTTGGGTGTTGCTTTCTTCTTAACATCTGCTTTCTATGGTTATAGATTGAACTTTGATATGTGCTTTCTGAACAATTCCAATTTTAATACTAGTTCAGTTTCAAATAAAATTAAAGTACTATAAATTATTTTTATACATTGAGTTCCAAATTGAAGCTGAGCAGTATCTGTATTTAGTACATATTGTAAAATGTAGATGCAAACCAGTGGTGGGTTGCCCATGGCTCGGACCGGTTCGCAAGAACCAGTAGTAAAACTGGCGGGAGGCCCCGTCCACTGCCCCGGATGTCATTATCAGTGATCTGCGCATGCATAGAAGATCCTGTTGCGAACCGGTAGTAAAGATAAATAGAACCCACCCCTGATGCAAACCCTAGACTCAAAACCCAGTTCAGCTCAAGGCAGCAGGAAACAAACCACTCTGTAACATGATTTACAGTCAAATTTTCCAGATTTTTCAGTGGCATCTTTGAATCAGGCAAGAACAGGAAATAGATCCCTCATGTCATGTTCATTGAAACAGGACTATGCAGGGTACCTGATAGCAACATAAACAACACCAGATTCATCAAGTCCATGAACAACACCATGAAGTCTTTATAGTAGAACATTTGGAATCCAAAATCTTGCAGTGGGAGCCTTTTAAAATTCTTGGACATGTTCTTTTCATTGTCCTTGTTATTTTTACTGCTGTTTAGAAATTCTGGAATCAGATGTTAATCAATCAGTCAATCAATCAATCAATCAATCAACAGACATTAAATATTGTTTAATATTCAGGCATTAGTGACAAACTAAAGAACACCAAGTCAACTGAAACAAAGAAGCTGCTTTATGCCTGTTTAAATACAGGATGGCCCTAAAACATGGTCAGAATGCACCAATAGTAAATAACTATCAAATCTTTAAAAGTTAGAGCAGCAACAGTGGTATGAAGGCAGCCATGGTTGGAGGAATCATTTGGTTCTTTGATCGCCTTTGGGATGTCCTAGCTTTCAGAATGTACTCATTTGCAGTCAAGAGCACCATCAGATCACATAGACACTTTTGTGGCATGTGGCTTTGAAGTTATTTTTTAAGTTCAGTGAATTACATCCTTTGCAGCTGCCACTGTTACAGGTTTAGTTAATAAAAACAGCCATTTAATGCAGACATCGTTAAAGCTCCTCATCCACTACTGACCACAGGAAATATATTTTAAGAACACACATGGTATTGCACTGACTTCTTGCTTCTTGCAAATTAAGCCTTGCAGGTTTGCTAAAGCAATTTTGAAATAGAGTGGTAGAGTTCAATTTATTTTTTGAACTGACTAGCCAAACAGAAAATCTGAAAGTTCCAAGCAAGAATTTTTGAAAATTTGGTAATTTTGTGCTTGTTTCCCAGGAGAAAGATCTCGATTGGTATTTTATGGATATCTTTGAAGCAGAAATAAATGGGCATGTGAGCCTCCTTTACTGTGCCTATTGCACACATGATTTGAGCACCATTTTGGATTCAGATGTCACACATAGTAGTGGTGATTACCATTATTTGATACTTTGTATCTCATTTTAATCTGACCATTTAGAAGTCCAAAAATGTTTTGTCCTTCTGACATAATATCATTCATAATTAAACTGTGGCTATGCAGGATAGTGAACATAAATAGTCCTTACCTGTATGTGCTGTAATTTTACCTTGGACAGCAGTATGCAACTCATTTGGAGTTACAGTCCTCTCATAGTCTTGGCTTCAAAGTTTTGACTTGCCTAGTAGTCCATTGTACTTTTAACGGTATTAAAAATGTCGTGTCTTACTATGTTGTATTCTTTTATTTCTAAAAGACTGAACTCTTCTGTTTTTTATCTTCAGGGATTCACTTAAAGGTCTAAATGTCAGGATAAAGAAATATAATAAAAGAAATACTATAGAACAGCGGTTCTCAACCTGGGGGTCGCGACCCCTTTGGGGGTCGAACAGCCATTTCACAGGGGTCACCAAAGCCCTCTCTTTGCCCCCCCCGCCTTCACTCACCCTCACCCTCTGCCTCTGTTGGATCGCGGGTCGCCGGTCGCTTACCCCGCCCACTTCCAATCTATTGCTGCCTCCGGAGTCCCAGCTGATGGCTAGAGGGAAAAAAACTTTAAATTCTTGCCGCGGGGCTTCAAAGAGCTAGCTGCAAAGAGGTAAATTCCTGGAGCAAATTTTTTTCCCCCTAGCTATGCTGAAAAAGCAAAATTGAAAGTAAGGAAGCAGGGTCTTTGCTGCAACGTGACAAAATGAGGCAGAGAGATTTCTTTTTCTTTTTCCTCACCAAAAAAGGTAGGTACAAAACTGCAAACAATGGGAAATTTAGGGCAAAAGAGGAGGTTCAAGATTTTAAAACACAAAAGAAAAAAAGCTCTATTTAACTAGGGAATTGTAATAATTGAGATACTATTAATTGTATATTGTGTTGAAAGCAGAAATGGTTAAGTTGTGGTTTGGAGGAATATATGGGGGAAATTATTTGGTTTATTATTATTGGTAAATATAATTTGTAAGAAATTGGATTGCATGGAAATAATTGGAATATTCATGTTCATATTGATTAATATACAAAAAAGGTAGTTATATAACTAATTGATTTATATTAAAATGTTGAATTTGTATTAAACAACTGTATTACATAATTACATAATTAACCAATATGAGGATGGATATAAAAATAGATGACAATGCGAAGGGGTATAATATAGAATAGAAGGGAAAAATTGAATTTGATTAAGATTAGAGATGAGGATGAAGGGTAATATTGGTTTTTTACAAAAATAGATGAGGAATAAATATGGCAAAAAGGAAATATAGAAATTGTAAATTTAATTAAAATGACTAAACACTGTTTAAATTTGTGAACCGGCCAAATACTCTGTTCAAAGAAAATACATTGTATGTTAGTATGTGTGTTTCTAATTATTGTTATTTATTCATATTTGTTCTCTTTTATTCTTTAAAGTTTAACATTCATTCTTTATCTTAATATCTTTATATTTGTTTGGGGTTGGCTTTCTTCCCATTCATCTTTTTTATTGTACAGCAATCTTTCTCCTCAAACCTACCACCTCTCTCTTTTCTTTCCTTCTTACTTTCTCTTCCTCATCCTCTTCTTCTCCTCCCTAATTCCTCTTCCTTTCTCCTTCTCCTCCTCTCTTCCTCCCTCTCTTACCCTCCCTCCTACTCTAATTTCCCTTCTCTTCCTTCATCCCTCTCTATTGCTGTATCCTTTTATGCATATGGACTACTCAGAGGGCTGAAAAAGTTATTTTTGACTAGTCCTCGCACTTTTGACCAGTCCTCGAACTTACGACTGTCCTCACATTTTACGTTTTTGCCCTATCTTATCACCATGGTGAAGAGAAGCAGTTGTGAAATGAGTGACACGGTTGTTAAAAATGCTACAATGGGCATAAATGATGACCAGTCATAAGTGCGAAGACCAATCAAAAGTGCGAGGACCTGTCAGAAATCACTTTTTTCAGCCCTCTGGGTAGTCCTTTTGTGCACATGGACTACTCAGAGGGCTGAAAAAGTTATTTTTGACTGGTCCTCGCACTTTTGACCAGTCCTCGAACTTACGACTGTCCTCACATTTTACGTTTTTGCCCTATCTTATCACCATGGTGAAGAGAAGCAGTTGTGAAATGAGTGACACGGTTGTTAAAAATGCTACAATGGGCATAAATGATGACCAGTCATAAGTGCGAAGACCAGTCAAAAGTGCGAGGACCTGTCAGAAATCACTTTTTTCAGCCCTCTGGGTAGTCCTTTTGTGCACATGGACTACTCAGAGGGCTGAAAAAGTTATTTTTGACTGGTCCTCGCACTTTTGACCAGATCTCGAATTTATGACTATCCTCACATTTTATGTTTTTTGCCCTATCTTATCACCATGGTGAAGAGAAGCAGTTGTGAAATGAGTGACATGGTTGTTAAGAATGCTGCACGGCATAAATGTGAGGATGGTCATAAGTGTGAGGACCAGTCAAAAGTGCGAGGACCTGTGAGAAATGACTTTTTTCAGCCCTCTGAGTAGTCCCTATACACATAGCCATGGCCACCCAGTCACATGACCTCCAAGCCATGCCCACAAAATAAGCCACGCCCACAGAACCGGCAGTAAAAAAATTTAGAACCCACCCCTGGTTGGGGGTCACCACAACATGAGGAACTGTATTAAAGGGTCGCGGCATTAGGAAGGTTGAGAACCACTGCTATAGAAGGAAGTAGAGAAATATAGAAGGAAGTAAAAAGAGAAATAAAGTGATTTGTACCAACTAGGTCTTGGCTAAACCAGTTAGGGTCTGAGGCTAAATAATAGAACTTTGGAATTGTGGTAATATAGTTAATAAAAAATAGAATGGGTAGTCTGCAATTGAACCAAGACAAATTAAAGTAGAGATGGAGGTCAAGTAAGAGAACAAAATTGTAACAAAAAATAATAAGCAAAATTATAGGCTTGAAATAAGGGAGGAGGAGGAAATCTAACTAAATCTAGTTTATTTCACCAATTTGCTACACTTTTCTGTATCCTGTCCTTGCAAGACATTGTTGTTTCCATCAGCCCATGCACTATTGTTTTTCCCTTTCCTCCAAACCCGGCCAGTCTTTCTGGATATATTTATTTTGCAGTTCAATCCATACTGATTACCTTTATGTGATCAAGTCACTTCGATGTACTTTTTTTCATTGCTCAGTTACAGTATGTTTATATTGAGTTGGAATGATTCATTCCCTATCCATTCTCGACCATCATTTCTATTTTTATCACACATACTTCAGAAGCCCTTTGCCACTTCATAAAATGTTGATGTTTAATCTGATATATGCACTTCTTATTTTTATGTAACATTTTTGTACACAGATATTTTATCTCCTTTTGATACTCATTTCTCAACAACAATCATAAACTGACTGCTATTTTTCTGTCAGCATTTGGTCATCCAGGTAATCGCTCACTTACAACCATTCATTTTGTGAATGTTCAAAGTTATAACACCATTGGAAAAACTGACTTATGACTGATTTTCACATTTATGACTGCTGCACCATCCTCATGGTCATGTGATTTGGGTGCTTGGCAACTGGCATGCATTTATGATAGTTAACCCTGACCCAGGGTTCTGTGATTACCACTTCCCAGCCAGTTTCTCCTTCAGTCTTGATACATTAATTTTCACATTCATTACCCTTGTTGCTATATATAGTCTACTTAAGTTTGCTGCTAATCATCAGCCAATAATATGGTATCAACTTCATACAAAAAGCACAGGTACATTCATATTCCCAGCCAACAGACCACACGTATGATACATTGAATAACTAAGGAGGCATCAATTCTGCTTAATGATCATCATATACTTCAAGTGGCAAACTTTTGGCTCCATATGGACCCAAAATATTCCAAAATTCAGGCAATTCCTTTAATATAGTTTTTCCAAATCAAGAAATGCATAATTATTTTTCACATTTATACATTTCTTAGGGATCTGCTGAATAGCAAACATTTACTGCCTGGCACAATGCTTTACCACATTTCCGTAATTTTATTCATTGTTAAGTTTTTGTGCCCTTTCACTCAGAATTCTGTTAAACACTTTCTGAGGGCACACTTAACAAAGTAACGTCCCTGTAGTTTTTACATTTGCCCTTGCTAACTTTCCTTTTGCAAGGAAAATGATAATGGCATTCTTCCAGTTTTTAGACACACATGGAGACACTTTACAAATGTCTCACATTCCATTAGTAAACCACATCCATATTTACATACCTGCTGTTTTGCCATTCTTCAATATTCTCATAACATTTATGATTTAGTTTGCATTGTTTTTTTCTGGGACACGGATATTTATACAATTAATATAATTCCACACTTCAATATGTCATTAGCATATTGATCTTAATTGGCTTTTCCCAGGATTGCCTCACTTCAGTTTCATTCATAATAATTGATCAATTTTACTTACTTCAAATCATTTTCATGTCCATCAAAATTTTATCCACATTCTTTAATCTTAACTGTTTCCTACTTTCTTTGATTACATTGCTGCAGCTTTTTCTTATTGTAGTAATCGTACACTGTTTTTCTCTCATAATTTTTCCAGTAATCATTCTAACTTCTATGCTTTTTATTCATACATTCTTTTTGTTTCTTCATTCCACTGAGCATCCTTTTTGTACTTCCTGTTAGTATAAATCAAGGGTGTCAAACTCAAGGTCAGGAGGCTTATATCTGGCCCATGGGGGCCTCCCTGGAAACAGTGAAAATGGAGCTCGGGAAGGCCATGCACTCAGGCTCCGTTTTTGGCTACAATGGCCTCCTGCAGCCTTCTGCCAACAAAAATGGAGTTCAGGGAGGCTGCATGCGGCCCGCCCAGTCTCTGTTTTCCGCCATTCCTCCTGCTGTCCTCTGCCAGCAAAAACGGAGCCTGGTCAGGCCGCATGAGGCCTCCTCAAGCTCCACTTTCACTGACAGAGGGCTGCAGGAGGCCATCGCAGCCAAAAACGGAACCTTGAGTGACATCAAGCTGGCCACGCCCACCCTGGCCATGCCCACCCTGTCCACATCCACCTCGCCCCCCTGAGTTCAAACACAACCCTAATACAGCCCTCAATGAAATTGAGTTTGACACCCCAGGTGTAAATCCCCTCATGTTTGTGTGGATTCAGTAACAGAATTATTTTCACTTTGTTCCAGGCAGTTTCCATATTCTCTTTCCTTATGGCTATTTCCACTACTCTGTTGGGTAATCATCTTCTAGTATGTTTTTCTCCCCATTCAGGACTTACAGTTCATTTTCCTGCAGCCATTCTTCTTTAATTCTGTTCTTCCGTTGCCAATTTTTTCCAAGGTTGCATAATCAGAACCCATCATCACTCTTGAATCGTTCAGTGATTCTCTCATTCTTTTCTCATCAAATCTGTAATGCTTTTAAACTGATGCTCTTTTATCATTTATATGTGTGAATAGAATTATGCTTACCTGAACCATTTAGAGCAAAGAGCCTTTTTAAGCAGATACTTGGAAGAGGCTGTTTAGTATCTAGTGACTAGATATTAACTAGTCGCTAATCTCATTCATTCTTGGCTCTCTGAAAGCCCAGTTTTTCTATATTCTTTTGTCTCTTTCTAAGTTGTTTATATCTCCCACAATAATGTTTTCCCCTGCATCACCTAAAACTTATTCCTGGCTGTTCTGTTATCACCATTCACTGAAATATAACATGCAACTATCACCAACCTATGGATTCCTATAAATATTGATATAGATATCATTTCAACAATATCATTTCTCTTTAGCCCTGTATGCTATACACACCTTTGACAAAAGAGTGGATTTTTTAAATAGGAACGTGTAAATTATATATACGTTCCATTATAATTCTTAGGTTTGGGGGTCAGTGGGTCCATAGCAGAGATTAGTATGCCTCAGCCATTATTTTACCTCTTTCTTCCAAATTCATTAATTTTTAATGATCCATTAAAATAAGATAGTTACATTGAATAAATAGCAAGAAGTTATTTTCTGACAGTGAAGAGTTCAGGGTCTGATCTTGCTATTCCACATGTGCTAATAGAAGAAGCTTATATTTTCTCTCCTTAGCTATTTCCTTAGAAAAAGTATGTTTACACACACACACACACACACACCAAGAAATCTCCATTGACAGCAACAATTTTTTTTCTCTTTTTCTACAATCTCTAGAATTCAAAGGAAAGGTGGGTTTCAAAGCAAATGATTAAGGGGGAACTTTAAAACTTTATTTAGATTCTTGATTAGGATTCAATCCCTTTATCTGTTCATATTAGAGACTGCAAAAATAAATCCTAAATAGTCTCCAGAGAATAGGCCTTTAATACAGTGGTGAAATGTAAAATTTGTTGCTATTGGTTCTGTGGGCGTGGCTTGGTGGGGGGGGTTATGTGACTGGGTGGGCATGGCCAACTTTTTTTTTTTTACTTTTAAAACCATTTTTTCTACAACCTCTTTGGCCAAAGAGGTTGTAAAAAAATGCTTTTAAAAGCCTCTGCTGAGTTGCCTGATCGGCAGAGGCGTTTTTTCTTTTAAAAGCCTCTGACGATCCCAGCTGAGTTTCCTCATTGGCAGAGGCTTTTTTTTCTTTTAAAAACATTTTTTCTACAACCTCTTTGGCTGAAGAGGTTATTAAAAAAGTGCTTTTAAAAGCCTCCGACAATCAGGCAACTCAGCTGGGATCGTCAGAGGCTTCTAAAAACATTTTTTTTCTTTCGGCCAAAGAGGTTGTTTAAAAAGTGCTTTTAAAAGCTTCTGACGATCCCAGCAGAGCCACACGATCATCAGAGGCTTTTTTTTTTACTTTTAAAAGCATTTTTTTGGCCGAAGAGGTTGTAGAAAAAAATGCTTTTAAAAATTAAAAAAAAGGCTCTGATGATCGCGCGGCTCAGCTGGGCATGGGGTGGGAGGGATTTTTGCTACCGGTTCTCCGAACTACCCACCGCTATCACTACTGGATCGGGCGATTCAATCTGAACAGGGAGCATTTCACCCCTACTTTAATATATTATATAGATTAGCCTTCAAATGAAGGTGAGAGATTATTGAAGGCTGAACATAATTTTGAGAACTCAGACTTCTAAAAAGGATGAATGGGCACCTGCTAATCCTAACTTTTTCTTCC
The DNA here is from genome assembly GCA_022577455.1 of Arizona elegans. Taxonomy (NCBI): domain Eukaryota; kingdom Metazoa; phylum Chordata; class Lepidosauria; order Squamata; family Colubridae; genus Arizona; species Arizona elegans. Next base: position 100,546,493 of record JAKOOJ010000002.1, on the reverse strand, counting down.
TCCAGGAGCCTCTAAATATATATATATATATATATATATATATATATATATATATATATATATATATATATATATATATATATATATATTTATGTTAAACATGTACAAGATTGTCACGAGTGTTTCCAGGATTGCTGTGGCTATCTGCCTACTCACAAACAGTATGGTTTTAATCAAGCCATCTACTGTTGCCAATTACCTGCAAGCCTTCCCCGCCCTGGATAATTGCAGGTTGACTCCTTACATAAGCAAGGACCTTTCGCTTGCTACTCGGGCCTAGTCTTCTAGGCCTAAATGCACAGCTCCTGCAGGAAGCTTGGGCAATGCCGCTGATGGGAGAAGAATGCAGATAAGGACTCCAGACGTCGTTACAGAAAGACTCCCACGGATGCTTGCCTTTTGCTGTTTTGCAGCACGCAAGCTATCATCGGGACTGCTGTTGCTGGACCTTCTTCCTCCCACAAGCTTCAAACAATGTTTGCTGTTTGAACTGTTTTTACTTCAGGTGACTTTCAGCTGTGAGGCTCGTGCTGCCCTCGTTATGATTGCCTTGATGATGTATCGACGCCGAAGCTGCTTACCTTCATGCTAGCTTTATTCTTTTGTGAACTGTTTTCGGTATTGTGGAGAGGGATCTAGGGAGATAGCCTTGCCTCACATACCCAGACAAGACTTTGTTTTTAATGTGTTTTCATAAAGACATAGTGCTTTTTAAATGTTTTAAAGTAAATTATATTTTTACACAAGACGCCTCTGTTAGAATCATTTCAGTCTCAGTGTGTTTACTCATGAGCTGGTTCACGGTCCGGGGTACCCCTCAACCCCATTTCGTCACAGTTGGTAGCAGAGGATGGTTTAACGAACCTACGCTCATGTGGTAACGCGCTAGACTGGAATGTCTGCAGTTGAATAGATGTTGACTAGGGCAGCAGCAGCAGTAAAAAGTATGAAGTCACAAACTGAACTGTCCGGGGCTCAGGCCAAAAATGTTTTGGCTGAAAAACCCCAAACTCTAATTGATTTAGAGAATAGTGGAGCTGTAAGTTTTGGAGCAGAGGCCTCAACTTTTGAAGGGCCCAAGATAGTGAGTAAACCATCATCACCTAAAGAAGTAGAGACTGGAAGAACGCCACTTCAGGTCCTGAAAACAAATACAGAGGTGGATGATGAGTTTAGGAAGGCAATCCTTCAGCTTTTAGGTTTGCCCACAGTAAGTCAGAACCCGACTGCTGATTCTAGCGGATTATTAAAGAATCCAGCTGCGAAAGGAAAGAAGATCGAAGTCCTACAAAACACCGGATCGGTAAGAGACTTTCAATCTTTTCCTAAAACCCCCACCTCAGACCATAAGTGGAGAATGGGGGATAACAGACTGCCTGATTCGAATGTTCCTGCTTCTTTGTTAAACCAGCATGGCCAAGTTGATATTGTGCCACCTGCTGTAGAAGCCATCATAGATCAGGCCATAAAGACTTTAGCTCCCTTGATGACGTCAGTGACTTCTGCTAAAAATTTAAGAGACTCTCATGTTGAGCGTAAGGTTGCAAGTGTGATAGAAACTTTGGCAACCATTTTAGGCGATGGTTTGCAGGTACCATCGGCTCAACAAATAGTAGCTGCACATACCAAAGCACCCCTGATGTCTGCAACTAATTTAGCGCACACCACGAGTGGGACATATCCATCCGTGATGACATCGACATCCAGGACGGTTCCGGAGGCTGCCTCAACTGAAGATAGGAATTTGGGAGCGCGTCCAAAAATTCCTAGAGATGTGCACCAGAGAGGACCCTCAAGTTTTTGTGATCAAACCAGGATGAGCTTTGCATCCGCACAACCTGAAGTTTTAATCCCTCCCATTGGGGAGGAACGATTGTCAGAATGCCAGATAGAAGACACTGTGCTGTGTGCTTCTATTCCAATGCCTTATTGCCCGTTCCAGGATGGACCACATTTTGAACACCAATTAATGTCTGTTTCCATGTTTAATAATGTACAGGTCCTTCCTCCTAATTTTAAAAGTTTAAGTGTGGGTGGAGGAAATTTTAAGGAATGGGTTAAAAGTATTCAAGTAATTTTAATGAAAGAGAATGTTTTATCGTTGTTGTTAAAACCCCCACCTAGACCATGGTCCTTAGAAGTTGATCTTTTACATCATAAGGCCTTTTGTATTTTATTGATGTCCATTGACCCTGCACTATATCCCAGTATACCTAGTAACCTGACCGTAACAGAAGTTTGGGTGAAACTGCATAAGCTATTTTGTTCAAAAAGCTCCCATGTTACAAACAGAGTTTATAGGGAGTTCTATTCCGCAAGGTTGAAGGCGGGAGTAGATATTAATGAACACTTATGTGAGTTAAACAGGTTAAGGCAGGAATTGATGTTGATGGGGGAAACAGTGTCTGAACAAACCCTCATTACTGTTATACTCAATTCCCTTGACCCTAGCTGGGATAATTTTATATCGCAATTGGATAATGTTAGTTGTAATAACTTATCTTTAGAAGTGTTATCTGGTAGATTGATTGCAGAAGATAACTTGCGAAAATGCAGGGTGGCTTTTCACAAAAAGGAAAAACCTTTAAGAAGGCCCGATAGTTCAGATAGAGCATATGCTATCGGGGAATGCTTCAATTGTGGTTCAACAGAACATTATAGAAGGGATTGCCCACAAAAGGTAAATGCTAGGGCAAGTGTAAAGATACCTTCTGATAATAAATGTAAAAGGAGGTCACTTCCTCCAGGCAGAAAGCCAAGTGGAGATGTTCCTAACCACAGAAGGGATAAAAAGCCGAATGAAGGCAACAAAGGGAACAAACCCAGGTTTAATGATAGCTCTGTAGGTATAGTGGAAATTATTGAGTCAGAGCTTACAAGGGAACAGCGAGAGCAACTATGGTTAATGGACAGTGGAGCCAGTAACCATGTTGTCAGTGACCGAAGGTTGTTTGTTAATATGAGAAGGCATCAATCCATGGTCAAAGTTGCAAACGGTAAAAAGGTCAATGTTGTTGGCATTGGAGATGTTTATATTCCTGGGATAGGAAAGATTCATGGAGCATTGTATGTACCAGAGATAGATCATAATTTGCTAAGCCTAATGAGGATATGTGAGAACCCCAGAATGGAGATTCTGTTCTCAGGAGGAACAGCTGTGATCAAAAACAACAAATGTGTGATTGGGGAGGTTTTGAAGATAGGTGGCTTGCCTTATTATTCCCCCAATACGAATGCTGAGACCTGCAGTGATAGCAATTATACTATCTCAATTGGTAGTAACAATGAATCACAGTTAGAACTAGGTGATGAGGATCAAGACTTTCACCAGAGGAAGCCTTGTAAAGACAAATGTAAAGTTAATAAAAAGTTTTTAAATTTTAACTTAGAGTCAGATAATAGGAAACCTGAAAATGCTAATGCAATTTCTATAGGAGAGCCATTGCACAATGAATGTGCTCACTTGATGCATCGCAGGCTAGGTCATGTGAGTTTTCCTATAGTGAAAAAGGTAACCGAACACTCAAGGGGAACCAAGATCAATGACTGTAACACATTCCTAGACTGTTCAATTTGTAGGAGTGCAAAGTTGAAGGTAAAATCTGCGCCCAAGAAGTCTCAGAGGTACTCTGAACACCCGTTTCAGCTCGTCCACACGGATTTGGTGGGTCCATTCGCACCTTCCGTGGGTAAGAGACGGTACTTTCTTACCATAGTAGACGACCATAGCAGATTTGGATTTGTTTTTCCCCTAATGTCCAAGAGTGAAACGTTGACTAAGTTTAAGGAATTTTGTAACTTAGTCCAGAACCAGCATAAGGTCAGAGTTAAGAAAATCTTAACTGACAGGGGTACTGAATTTAATTCCAGGCAGTTCTCCAGCTGGTTGAGGAGTAAGGGCATAGTCCACTTACGCACCGCGCCCTACTCTAAGTTTCAAAATGGCGTTGCAGAACAGCGCAGCGACATATTACAAACAATGATGCGGTGCGCCCTAGAAGATTCCGGACTAGACTTCGCATATTGGGTAGAAGCAATTAGATACGCGAACTACACCTTGAACCGAGTGTGGTCTAGCATGGTGCAGAAGACCCCATACGAGGTGCTATACGGCCATAAGCCTAGCTTGGCACACCTCCATGTTTTCGGGGTGATGGCCGATGTTCATGTCCCGAAGGAGCTCAGGAGAAAGGGAGACCGGATCTCTGTTAAACTGAGATTTGTTGGTTATGAGCAGGGCTCCAAGGCATTTAGGTTTGCCTACCCTAACGGGAAATTAATGATATCAAGGTCTGCCACTTTTCACGAAGGGGCCAATTGGAGTAAGATCCATGCCAATGAGATTCTTACTCAGAACCCTTCCCGCAGTTGTCATAGGCAATCGGAGGATGTATCGGAGAACCTATCCAATGATAGGGATACATCTGGTTCTGGGAAGCGTGCATCCCAGGCACCCTTGAGAGGGGTATTGAAGCGTAAGATGGGGGTAGCCAGGAAGGATAGGCACCCAGCTTCTGAGACGCATAGTGTTAGTCACGAGGTAGATGAATCATCGGACGACTCTGATGTGAGTGACTCTCCTAAAGGCAGACCAGTTAGGGTTACCAGGGGCAATAAGCCTAAGAGGTACGACGAATTTGTTACCTCAGTCGACCAGGTTTTGGCCACCCCTCAGAGATATGAGGATGTGTTGGCCTTACCTGACCATGAACGACAGAAGTGGCTGGCCGCCATGGATACGGAATTAGACAGCCTGAAAAGGCTGGATGTATTCATGCCAACAAGATTGCCCAAGGACAAGAGGGTGATCGGCACCAGGTGGCTATTCAAACAAAAGCCCATTGAAGGTGGGGGTTTTGTCTATAAAGCGAGACTAGTAGCGCAGGGATTCTCGCAGAGATTCCCTGACGATTATGAGGACACCTTCTCGCCCACGGTGCGCCCTGAGAGCGTGAGAACAGCTCTCACCATCGCTACCATGCGAGGCGAACATGTGTATCAGTTCGATATTCAGACCGCGTACCTGCACGCCCAGTTAGACAAAGAGCTGTACGTGAGGATTCCTCAGGGAGTAAGCCATCGGGAAGATGATGTGTGGTTGTTGAATAAGAGCCTATACGGCTTAAAACAATCTGGTAAACGATGGTACGAGTGTCTCACAAAAAGCCTGAGAGAGATGGGCTTTTTACCATCGTCAGCTGACGAGTGTGTTTTTGTCAAGGAAGATCAGGACATTAGGGAAACAGTACTGTTGTACGTTGATGACATACTATATATTTGCAGATCAGAGAACAGGCATAAGAAGTTCTCTGAGGACCTAAGTAAGAGTTTCGCTCTAAAACCACTAGGTCACATTAGCAAATTTTTAGGGGTGCAATTCGTAAAAACCGAGAAGGGGTTTCGGCTTTCTCAGGAAGATAAGATTCAGGAATTGCTTAAAAAGTGTAGCATGGTAGAGGCGAAGCCATGTGATACCCCTATGGCAACAGATTTCCTTAAGAATATGTACACTGAGAGCACGGAGTTTGAGGATAAGACCCTTTACAAGTCCGTGATTGGGTCGTTGTTGTACATTGCAAATTGGACTAGACCGGACATCAGTCTAAGTGTAAATGTGTTATCTAGACATTCTGAACATCCTACACAGTACCATTGGAGCGGAATCAAACGACTCCTGAGATATTTAAAAGGTACTGTGAACTATTCATTGTTATTGGAACCAGAAGCAACTAGAGAATTAAGATTGAGTTGTTTTTCGGATGCCGATTGGGCAGGGGATGTTAGATCTAGAAAAAGTACCTCGGGGTACATTGTATACCTAAATAGTAGCCCCGTGTATTGGTACTCTGGGAAGCAGAAGTTAATTGCAACCTCCACAGCGGAAGCTGAGTATGTGAGTTTGTCCAAAGCTTCCAATAACCTAGTTTGGTTTGACGATCTTCTGGTAAGCTTATGGAGGCAGCCCATGCAACCTATAAAAGTCTATGAGGATAACATGGCTGCCATTAACATATCGGAAGCCGATGCTGTAGGCCAGAGATCGCGCCATATTGATATTAAAATCAAACATGTGAGACAATTGGTGAAAACAGGTTTCATTAAGACTGTGTATTGTGAAACCAAGGAACAGGTAGCGGACGTGTTTACCAAACCGCTGCCCCGTGACCAACACCTCTATCTCCTGGGTAAAATGTCAATGGCTATGTGAATGTACTTCCCATTGATGTATATATGTACCCAATGTAGAATGTATGTTTGTTAACGAGTCAAATAGCCGCAGAGAAGGGGATTGTCACGAGTGTTTCCAGGATTGCTGTGGCTATCTGCCTACTCACAAACAGTATGGTTTTAATCAAGCCATCTACTGTTGCCAATTACCTGCAAGCCTTCCCCGCCCTGGATAATTGCAGGTTGACTCCTTACATAAGCAAGGACCTTTCGCTTGCTACTCGGGCCTAGTCTTCTAGGCCTAAATGCACAGCTCCTGCAGGAAGCTTGGGCAATGCCGCTGATGGGAGAAGAATGCAGATAAGGACTCCAGACGTCGTTACAGAAAGACTCCCACGGATGCTTGCCTTTTGCTGTTTTGCAGCACGCAAGCTATCATCGGGACTGCTGTTGCTGGACCTTCTTCCTCCCACAAGCTTCAAACAATGTTTGCTGTTTGAACTGTTTTTACTTCAGGTGACTTTCAGCTGTGAGGCTCGTGCTGCCCTCGTTATGATTGCCTTGATGATGTATCGACGCCGAAGCTGCTTACCTTCATGCTAGCTTTATTCTTTTGTGAACTGTTTTCGGTATTGTGGAGAGGGATCTAGGGAGATAGCCTTGCCTCACATACCCAGACAAGACTTTGTTTTTAATGTGTTTTCATAAAGACATAGTGCTTTTTAAATGTTTTAAAGTAAATTATATTTTTACACAAGACGCCTCTGTTAGAATCATTTCAGTCTCAGTGTGTTTACTCATGAGCTGGTTCACGGTCCGGGGTACCCCTCAACCCCATTTCGTCACAAAGATAACAGGTATAAGTATAAACATCTAATTAGCTTAGCTGATTTATTAATTACTTAATCTTTGTCATGGCACCTGCCACTGGAGCATCATTTTCTCAAGATCCATTTGGCCCCCTCTGCAGCCTTATTTAAACAAGCCCTTGCTCTGTGCTCAGGCCTTGCGTCAGAATGGAAATTGGAGTTCCTGTGTGATACTTTGATTGGTTATTTTCAGACTTTTTCTTTGATTACCTAGTTCTTTGTTTTTCTTTCATTGGTTGTTTTGTTTTTCTGTTGATTGTATTCTGTAAGCTTTTCAGAGTTAGAACAGATTTGGGCAGTTTACAAGTCTCATAAATAAAGAAACTATTCTTGGAGATCCTTAAGTTGTCAATGAGAGGATGTTATGATATGCAATTTGAAAACTGCAGTCTTCAGTTTTCCTTCCATAATAGTTTCTAGTCTTACATAAAACAAGCACTGAGTTACTTGATATAGTGACTGGCTCTCGTACCATCCTCATGACTTCGATATAGCCCCCAGTATAGCATAATATTGTTGACAGTGCATAAAACAATTCAGCATTTTTAAAATACTGATTTTGAAACATGCCCTTAAAATTCTGATCTTGTTTACTTTTCAACAGCAATGGACAGAACACTTGCATACTTCTCTAGAAATGTTTTAATAGAATCCGGGTTTTTTTTCCTCAATGCCCTTTAAATTATTTTATTCATTTTATTCAAGAGCCTTGGTGGTGCAGTGGTTAGAGTGCAGTATTGCAGCCTACTTCTGCTGCCTGCTGGCTGCCTGCAATTTGACAGTTCAAATCCCACCAGGCTCAAGGTTGAATCAGCTTTCCATCCTTCTGAGGTCGGTAAAATGAGGACCCAGATTGTTGGGGGCTGACTCTGTAAACCGCTTAGAGAGAGCTGTAAAACACTTTTTTTTTTAATTTGATTTATATGCCGCCCTTCTCCGGAGACTCAGGGCGGCTTACAATGCGTTAAGCCTTCATACTTTTGTATATTTATACAAAGTCAGTTTATTGCCCCCACAAACTGGGTCCTCATTTAACCTACCTTAGAAAGGATGAAAGGCTGAATCAACCTTGAGCCTGGTGAGATTCGAACTTACAGTAACTGCAGACAGCTGGTGTTAATCACAATGCTTTTAGTCTGCTGAGCTACCAGGCCCGTATATAGCGGTATATAAGTCTAAGTGCTATTGCTATTGCTATTGCTATTTTATGTAAAAGTCACCTTTTTGCTTTGGCAAATAGTCAAGATGGGTTCTCACAGAGTTCAGAAAACTGAACTATGCAATAAATATAGCAACTGGTTAGTTTATTTCTATACTGATCTCATTTTTCATGTGATATACCCCACATAGTCCATGGTGACTGTTCTGTGAAACATCCAAATATTTGTGGGAATATCTATTTGTTTATTTATTTATTTATTTATTTATTTTGTCGCATTTCTATGCCACCCAACTCCCAAGGGACTCTGGGTGGCTTACACCAAAGAATAAAACAATGCAAACAATCCCATAAAAAATATTAAAAAGAAAAACATTAAAACATAAATTTTTTTAAAAACGTTAAAACACATGCACTCCAATTCGTGGCCGGGTGTCGCAAGATCATTATAACAAGATCAACGGCCCCAGGCCTGCTGGAAGAGCCAGGTCTTCACCGCTTTGTGGAAGGTCAATAGGGTGGGGGTGGTCCGGACCTCAGGAGGTAACTGGTTCCAGAGAGCCAGGGCAGCCACAGAGAAGGCCCTCCCCCGTGGGCCCACCAGCTGGCATTGTTTAGCTGACGGGACCCGGAGGAGACCGACTCTGTGGGATCTTATTGGTCGCTGGGAGCTATGTGGTAAAAGGCAGTCTCGAAGATAGCCTGGCCCTGAGCCATATAGGGCTTTAAAGGTAATGACCAACACCTTGACATCTAGTGATAGCCTTCGAGATATAGTGAAATTTAGAGTAATATTAATTTATTGTATTAACCTAATATTTATTTTTAAGGGACATGCCTTATGTAAAACTGCTTCAAATTCTAGTTGAATTGATTTCAGCTTCCCTAGAGTGTATGAAAGCACAGAAGGTTTTATGACAGAATATTCTAATTTTTGTCTTGGAAACTCCAGAAAATTCAAGGGGCAAGTGTCATTCAAAATTCTATTCTGTTTTATGCATAGATTAAATGCATAGATATTTGCACTATTTTATTAAATATGAGAGGCTTTGGGCTTAAATTTGCATCTAATAGAATTACGAGAACTAACCCAAGAGTCATATCTGACAAAAACACTCAGGGCTTTCTTAAATGTTTGCTTCTCAATTTCATTTGCAAGTATTTTTCCCTTAAGGAAAGGTAGAAACATTTTCATTAGGCCAAAAACAAAAGGGGGATTGAAGTGTAGTAGCTATTATCATGTTCTTTGCCAGCCATTGCTTCTGTTGTTTATTTAGTAGTTCTCATTTATTTGTTTTTCCTAGTGGAGCAGATGATGGTTATTTTATTTTATTACAACAATGCATTGCATATAAAGGAAGATAGAAAGATAGACCATGAACAAGAAATAGACATGATGTCGTTAATTGATTGGTTTTGGTTATATATATTTTCCCTATGCTTTTAAAATTTAAAGGCTCAACAGACTGGAGACCAAAACTGCTCTTTACGTTGAAGAAGTTCTTAGCAACTATGTCATTTGTTTTCTTTTAAATTATAAAATAAATTCAAAGAACCCAGTCCAAATTGGGAGTTGAAGTTTTAATTGTTTATCATTTGCTAGGTTTTTAATCCAGACTGAATGTACCATACATTGAATTTGCATTATCAAAAAGTGATTAATTTATTTCTGTAAAAATAAATAAATAAATAATATCAATTGTGCTTCCCTTCTCCTCTCCCCTCCCCCAATTTTTTTAAACCGGAATCACAGTAAAATCTATAGTTCTATAGTTTAACATTCTTGTTAAAATCCCAACCTGGCTTGGATTCCTTATGCTGATTTTAGACTCTTTATTTTAAAAAAAGGTGCCAGGTGGGCCTTTAAAATAATCTGCATTTTGGCCCTGAAGCTTTGACTTTGTTTCACACCTGAAGTATAAGACTGAAATTCTGGTTAGTTCTCAACCTCACTTTGATTATTTCCATTTCATGAAAAGTTAAATGAGAAGAGAAGATATTGAAGAAGCGGGAATACAGGCTGGAGAGAAAAGAATTAAACAGAAGCAATCTTTCCTTCTCTATTTTCATGTCATTCTTCATCTGTAAAGGGAATAATATAGTTTGGAAGAAATCTTTGAAATCCTATAGTCCAGCTGTCTGGTCAATGCAGGCTCTACTGTAAATGGAATCCACAGCTTAATCTCCTGTGAAACTACATTGCACGTCTTCATTAGCTAGAGTGACATGATCAGTGTTCATTCACCCGCAACTCCGTAGTCATTCCCTGTCACATGTACAGAGTTGGTTAGATATACAAGAAAATTCTTTTTTTATTTATTTATTTATTTATTTAAAACAGTACATCAAACAAAAAAAAGAAATAGTCAAACAAATGATCGCGACAGAAACTTTACATGATATTTACACTTTCTACGGTATGTAGGCTTCAGTCAAATTTAACAAATATTAAACATAGTCCTGGTTATACTTGACTTTTTGGGTGTCTGTTGTTCGACCAAACATACCATTTGTCCCAACATTGGAAATATACAGAGTCCTTTTGATCTCGCAATGCTTTAGTCAGTCTGTCGGCTTCCGCATAATCCAAAATTTTCTCCAGAATCAAATCTTCAGCCGGCAGATCTTTCCCCTTCCAATGTTGGGCGAAACATATTCTTGCTGAAGTGGTGATAAATACACACAGACACCATATATTTGTGCCTATATTATCTGGCCTAATGTTCAGTAGATAGTACTCTGGTTTCAGGATTAGGTTATAACCTGTGATTTCCATAATCCATGCCTGTATGGTTTTCCAGAATTCCCTCGTCCTGGGACAGGTCCACCACATGTGGAAATAGGTGCCGATCTCCCCGCACTTCCAACAGTTTGGTGAGAGATTTGAATACATTTTAGAAAGACGGGCAGGTGGAAGGTGCCATCTATACAGCATCTTGTACACATTTTCTTTATATGATGTTGCCCACAGGAGTTTCATATGTTTGAGCCAGATTTCTTCCCATTTGGTCAAATCAATTGGATAACCAATATTTCTCCCCCAGGCAATCATAGAGTCTTTAACTATTTCATCCCCTATCCAATAGTCTATTAAAAGTTTATATATCCTTGATAACATTTTATCCTCTTTTCCTAGAATGATATTGTCCAGTTCATGCTGATTCAAATTAATACCAACTTGTTCCCTATCTTTTTTAAATTTCGAGCAAATTTGGGCATAAGCCCACCAATCCAGTTGTCTTCCCTGCAACTCCAACTCATTTCTTGTTTTCAGACTGCCATGGGGGTCCAAAAGTTCCCGGTAAGAGAGGTGATTTTCTTTGTTATATAGAGGCCTATACGTTATAGCTTCGAGTGGGACCAGCCAGGAGGGGACTGAAAAGTAAAATTTACCCTTAATTTTCCTCCACGACTCAATTAGAATATTCCTCACATAATGTCCTGCAAGACACCTGTGCTTTGGGATTTTATTTTGCCAGAGAAAATAATGCCATCCTTGATGTAACCCCTCACCTTCCAAAATCAGCAACCTCCTTCTTCTCAACAATATCCAATCCCTGATCCAGACTAAGTTGCGGCCTGATAGTAGTATTCCCATTTTGGAACACCAAATCCCCCTCTTTCTTTAAGTTCTTGAAGCATTTTAAGTTTAATTCTGGGTTTTTTATTTTGCCAAATGAATTTAAGGACAAAAGAATTTAATTTTTTAAAAAAATTGTTATCCAATCTAACTGGTGCTGTGTAGAATAGGTATATCCATTTCGGAAGTATATAAGTTTTTATAATTGCTATTCTACCTAGTAGGGATATCTGCATACTCTTCCATTTCTCTAGATCCTGACCTGTTCTCTTGAGAAGGTTCAAATAGTTGTCCTCTTTGATCGTGGAGCATTTGGCTGATATAATAATGCCTAAGTATTTTAGTTTGTTTACAATTTGGAACCCCAAATTCACTTCTAATTCTTTCCCTTGCTTTGCTGTTAAGTTTTTGGCAATAATTTTAGTTTTTTCCCTATTGACTTTTAATCCCGCCACCTTACCATATTTTTCTATTTCCTGGGTCAGACACGGTCCCGATATCAACGGATCTTCTAATATAAATACTAAATCATCAGCGTAAGCCTGCACCTTATATTGTTGATTTTGGATATAAAGACCTTTTATCCCCATATTACGTCTAATTTCCCTCTATAAGGGTTCTAATGACAGAATAAATAACAACGGGGAAAGCGGACACCCTTGTCTAGTTCCTTTCTCAATATCAATTTGATTGGATACATCAACATTAATTGAGATTTTAGCAGTCTGCTTCGAATAAATTGCACGGATTGCCCGAATAAATCTTTCTCCAAATTGCATATGTTGCAGTAAACCTATTAAAAAACTCCAATTCACACGATCAAAGGCCTTATGTGCATCCATGAATACCAGGGCCAATTGTTTATCAGTATGAGTTTCGTAATATTCCAAAACATTCATAACTATTCTTACGTTATCTCTAATCTGTCTGCCTGGTAAGAAACCATTTTGGTCTTCATGTATAAATTGGTTAAGATATACAAGAAAATTCTTAAAGCGTAAGGCACTGAAGAGGTATTTGACTCTTTAAAATTGCAATAATTCTGTTTATTATTATCCATAAATACAATGTTTAAGGACTTGGCATCATCAATAACAAGGCTTTTGTAAAGGCTGCTTCAAACTATAGACTAGTGTAAATTCTGAAGTTTAATTTGTATTGCTGGTGTCAAGGATAGAATTACTATTCTGAAAAATTAATTTGTGAAATCGTTGTTTCATGCAGCATGGAAGACACTGAATTAAATTCAACCGAAAGCCTTTCAGTAGCAGGCCTGTTAGAAATCAGTGAGAAATGCACAACTGCACAGCTCCCATTCATTTCAGTAATGCCCTCCAGATTAGCATGAACCCTGATTATGATTCTTTCCATGATTAATTGTATTATTTTCCCACAAACCTTGAGGAATGGAACCTTGTTTTCTGAAACAGGGAATTCTGAGTCTAATATCAAGTCAACTAGGGTAAATATGCAAGTGCTAACTGATACTGCCTGATCTTGAGGTTGTTTCTTTCACTTTGGTTCTCACAGGGAGGGATGATTGCCTTGCTGCTTTCCATCTTGTGTCTGGTTATGATTCTCTACACACGCCGGCGTTGGTGCAAGCGCCGTCGAGTGCCACAGCCCCAGAAGAGTGCCAGTGCTGAGGCAGCCAATGAAATTCACTACATCCCCTCAGTGCTGATTGGTGGCCACGGTCGTGAGAGTCTGCGGAATGCCCGAGTGCAAGGGCACAACTCCAGTGGAACTCTGAGCATCAGAGAGACTCCAATCCTAGATGGTTATGAATATGACATTACTGACCTGCGCCACCACTTACAGAGAGAATGCATGAACGGGGGTGAGGACTTTGCCAGCCAGATGACCAGAACACTGGACTCGCTACAGGGCTGTAATGAAAAATCAAGCATGGATCTAACCCCAGGTCATAATCAGCATATATTTTTTAACCTATAACTATGTGCGATTGGATAAGTTATTATGCTTGTGTTTAGATGCCTTCGATGCACAGCTTATTTGACCTAATTTCTCAATATGAAATGCTGGTATTTTGTTTTCAGCCATATAATCCATCACTTTCCCATTAACTCTAGCAGGGCTAATTTCTGGCTACACAATTTGGATTGCCATATTATTTGGCTGCATGCCAGTGGAAGGTGACTTAGAATAGCATTAACTGTAATAAAGCAATAAGGAGGCGTTTGCTTCAAGGACAACATGGAAAGAAGTTAGTTAATGAATTTTGACTGTTACCAAAGAACAGGAAAGTGCTTAAAATTTACGTTAGGGAATATTTAGTGATGTTTTCAGTGTGGTAAACAGAAATTTGAGTCAGTCTTTCTGTAGCCAGGCCAGGTTACTTGCTTTTATCAACTTTTGTGTTTCAAGCAATATAAAAAGTCAAATGACCTGGGCATAGACAATTTCTGATGATGTGACAGTTGATAGACAGAAAGACAAATTTCTGCATTAGCTTCTATCTCAATATAATCATATTCAAGCTATTTGCTGTTGTGCAATTGTTTCTTTTTTTCTGTGTTAAAACTGACATGGGAGCACTTGAGGTAAGTGGAGGTCTCATGTGCCTGTTTTTGGCAGGGAGAGGAAAACTCTCTCTGGCTTCAGCAGGTGTTTGTATGCATGTATGTGCTTCAGAGGATACAGAAGTATGAAGTAGTACTTGCTTTAAGATTGCCAGATTTCTGTTCCCATTTCCTCTGAAGCAACTTCTAGAGATCCAGACTGAAGTGCTGTATAACCCTTATGCTTTGAACCTATAGTTGAAGCAGAAGGTTAATTCCCTCTTCCCTCCTCTCTAAATGTTACAGTTTTGATTTGGTTTCTCTCTGTCCCACCCCCATTCCCTAATCATACAAGACCAAAGAAGTGACCTCAATGTCACTGCTTTTGCTCTGTGAATAGTGAAAAATTTCAGCAGGAGCATCCATAACAATTTGATACAATTTTTGCAAAGCTGTTCCCACAGGAACTTTTGTCTAGCTTAATTCTTACTTTAAGATAATCCTTTTTTTTTTTTATTGCAAAAGTTTTACAATTACATTTTCACCCCCTTTTCCCCCCCCCACTACCCCCCCCAAACTTCCCAACCTCCCCAGCCCACCCTAACCCTCCCCTCCCCCCAGACTTCCTAGTATGCTCATGTCAGATGAAAGGAAAAAACCCTCCTTTATATATAAAACTTGAACCCCTCCCTCCCCCTTACAAATTTTCATCTTCATTACATTAACCTATTTCTATCTTGGTATAACATTTTCAGATAAATTTTCATCCTGATTACCTTAAAAATATTTTTATCATAATATAACATTTTCTAACAAATTTTCATCCTTAACCTTAAAATATTTCTATCTTAATATAACATTTTCTAGCAAATTTTTATCCTCAACCCTAAAATGTTTCTATCTTATATAACATTTTTAAATAAAGGCTATTTGATACTTCCTAGTTTGATATTTGTGCTGAACATAATTTATCCACTTCTTCCATTCCCATTCATAAGTCTCTTGAGAACAATCTTTTAGATATGCTGAAATCTTCGCCATCTCTGCAAAACTGGCCATCTTCAAAGTCCATTCCTCAATCGTAGGCAGCGCTTCATTTTTCCAGTATTTACCTATCAACAATCTTGCTGCAGTTATCATGTACAATATCAATTTTGTTTCCCCCAGTGTAAAACCCTTAACTAT
The DNA here is from genome assembly GCA_022577455.1 of Arizona elegans. Lineage (NCBI taxonomy): Eukaryota > Metazoa > Chordata > Lepidosauria > Squamata > Colubridae > Arizona > Arizona elegans. The sequence continues at coordinate 100,531,010 of JAKOOJ010000002.1, read as the reverse complement.
ACCCAATAAAAACAGTTGTGGAGAAAATTGAATTTTTTTCTTCAAAACATTCTGCATGACCCACCAAATTTTTACCCAAAAAGCCTTAACTTTCTTACAGGTCCACCAAACATGATAATATGTAGCGTCTAAGCAGTCACATCTCCAACATTTAGGCTGGACACTAGGGTACATACACGACAATTTTTTTGGATCTAAATGCCATCTATAAAACATTTTATAGAAATTTTCCCGCAGATTCTGCGACTGTGTAAATTTAACATTCTGAACCCAAATTTTTTCCCATGTTTCCAACATCACTGGTTCCTCAAAATTTTGTGCCCACTTAACCATGCAGTCTTTAACTAGTTCAGTTTCTGAATCCCTTTCTAACAAGACATTATAAAGTCTTTTAATATGCATTGGGCCTTTCTCTTTTATATGTCTAACTAATTCTTCCTCATACATCATAATACCAGTTTTTTGGTCCTCTTTCCATCTCAGTTGCAGTTGATTATATTGTAACCAAGTTAAATTAATCCCTTCAGCCAACAATGTCTGTAATGTCTTCAGCTGCCATCTGCCCGCATCTGTAAAAAGAACCTCTTTATATAAAAACCCCCCGAGTGACATTATATTTGTATTCCACAAGGTATGACCAAGATCCAGCCATAGCGGTATTTTATAATTCCAGTTGTTTCGGTGCTTCTTCCAAACTCTCAGCAAAGAATCTCTAAGTATATGGCTTTTAAATACTTTATCCACTTTGCTGTCATAAAATAAGTAAGCGTGCCATCCAAATTCCAGATCAAAACTTTCTGCATTCAATATTCCAGTCTTTTTTCCTCCAAACCAATCACTTACTAAAGTCAAAGCTGTTGCATCATAATATAATTGTAGGTTTGGAAGTTTGAGACCTCCCCTTTCTGGAATGTCTTGCATAATTTTCATTTTTACTCTTGGTTTTTTCTCGTTCCAGACAAATTTGTTGATACCAGTTTGCCATGCTTTTAGTTGTTTATCATTTTTGAGCACCGGAATCATTTGAAACAAAAAAAGAAATCTTGGCAAAATGTTCATCTTAACTGCTGCTATTCTTCCAAGTAAAGACAGCTGCAGTTTTTTCCAAATCTCCATATCTTTTTGCACCTCTCGCCACAACGCCTCATAGTTATTTTGAAACAATTTCATATTTGATTCTGCAACCTGAACTCCTAGATATTTTACCTTTGGTACAATCTCAAAACCTGCCCTCCTTTCTAACTCCAGTTTACGATCTTGTGTCATATTTTTAACTACCATCTTAGTTTTTCTCTGATTCAATCTGAAACCTGAAACTTTACCAAAGTCTTGTATAATGTCCTTCATCTGGATTATCGATTCCATTGGCTGTGTTAGGGTAACAACCAGATCGTCTGCAAATGCCTTTATTCTGTAATCCTCTTGCCTTATCATTATACCTTTCAATGTGTTAGAATCCCTTATTGTATTTAACAAGACTTCTAGTGTTAAAATGAACAACAATGGGGACAGTGGACATCCCTGTCTTGTACCTTTTTCAATTTTAAACTCTGTTGTCAAACTTCCATTGATAATGATCTGTGCCTTTTGCTCTTGATAAATTGCTGAGACCGCCTGTATATATTGGTCCCCAAAGTCCATCTTTTTTAATGTCTTTAATAGAAAATTCCAATCCACTCTATCAAAGGCCTTCTCTGCATCCAGAAAGACCAGCACTGCAGGGATCTGTTTATTCTTCTCAAGATATTCCAATAAATCTATTACTTGCCTTACATTGTCCTTCATGTGCCTACCCTCAATAAATCCCGCTTGGTCATCATGAATCACCTTTTGAATTACTGGCATCAGTCTGTTGGCTAATACTTTTGCGTAAATTTTATAATCCGTATTCAAAAGAGATATTGGTCTGTAATTCTCCGGTTTTTTAGGACCTGCTTGCTCTTTTGGTATCAAAGAAATATAAGCTGTAGTCCACGATGGAGGTACTTTTCCCCCTTGTTGTATGTTGCAAAATAAGTCTCTGAGTTGTTCCACCATTTCTGCCTGTAAAGTTTTATAATACACTGCTGTCAGACCATCCGTTCCAGGAGCTTTGGCTGTTTTTAATTGTTTTATTGCTGCTATTATCTCCTCCTCTGTTATGGGATAATCCATTCTTTCCTTTTGTTGTTCAGTGATTTTTGTAACTCTTTTATTGTCCAAATATTTTTCTATAAGTCCATTCTGCACCTCCTCTCTGGCATATAGTTTAGTGTAATATTGAAGAAAGGCTTCTTTTATTAAATTCTGTTGAAAAACTTCTTTCCCCCCAATATCAACACTATCAATAGTCCGTATGCTTTGTTTCTTCCTTAATGTGTAAGCCAACCACCTGCCTGGTTTATTAGCATTGCAGAATGTATTATGCTTCGCATATTGTAAGTTTGTTGCAACTTGTTCCGCTATAAGCATTTGGAATTGGTCTTTCAGAAGTTTTATAACACTAAGTATTCTTTCATCTGTTGGATTTTTAATAAGTAACTGTTCTTTGTCCTTTATTTCTGCTTCCAATTCAAGTCTTTTCTTTTGTCGAATCCGCTTATGTTTAGAGTTCATATATATAAGCACCCCTCTCATATAAGCTTTGCTTGCGTCCCACACAATTTCCATTGGGGTGCCTTTATTCAAGTTCATTTCAAAAAACTCTTTCAGATGCTTTTTAAGTTCTATTATATTTTTCTCATATCTAAACAAGTTTTCATTTAATCTCCAAGAGCGTCTCTCATTCTTACATGTCTCGATTTCTATCCAGACTGGGCTATGATCAGTCAAAGTTCTTGGCAGAATCTTTGTTCTTTTTGTCCTAACAAGTAAGTCATCAGACAACAAAATAAAATCAATCCTGGAAAAGGATCTATGTCTGTCAGAAAAGAAAGTATAGTCCAGTTCTTTTGGGTTATGTATTCTCCAAATATCTTTTAATTCCAGGTCTTCTTTCATATCAAAAAAAGTCTGTGGTAATCTAATTCTTGATTTTGCCAAAGTCTTTTTATCTAATTTAGAGTCAATTACTCCATTCCAGTCTCCCATAATTAAAATAGATCTATAATCCCATTGAAGTATTTTAGTATGCAGCATTTTATAAAAATAGTCCTGTTGTTGATTAGGAGCATAAATTCCTATCAAAAGAATTTGACTATTAGCAGAAAGTAATTCAATTGCTACAAACCTACCATCTTGATCAGCTTCTATAAGTTTGGCTGTTAATTTTTTGTTTACATAAATAACCACACCATTCTTTTTTTGGTTAGTTGAGGATATAAAATGTGTTCCTAATTTGGAATTTTTCAAATAGTTTTGATCTTGAACTGTAATATGCGTTTCTTGTAAACAAATTATATCATTATTATGTTGTTTTAAATATGCAAATACTTTCTTCCTTTTTTGTGTTATATTCAACCCATTCACATTCCAAGATAAACATTTAATCATCCTTATTCTCCTTCTGGAGCGAAGCGCAGAACCTTAGGATTTCATCTGAGATCCTCTGTCCTGCATTTCCCACAGCCCCAGCCTTGTCTTGTCTCTCCTGCTGTAACTTTTCTTTAAGTTCCTTGGCTTTTGCTCGAGTTATACGCTGATCCTTAACTTCAACCGCCCAAGCCAGCTCCGAGATTGGGGAAGGTTCCAGCAAAGGCTCATCCAGAAAACCTCCTTCAGCACCCTTCAACTCTGCTAATTCCTGCTTAGATTGTTGTTGCCATTCTTGAGGTTGCTTCTTATCACTCTCTTTAATCTCCAAAACTGTAGATGTGCGTGGGGATGGAGTTCTTTCTTTAAAGATATCATTATAAAATTGCTCCGCCTTCTCCACAGTATTCAGACGGTGTTTCTCTCCCTTATATCTCAAAATTATGCCAGTTGGGGCGTCCCAACGAAATGGGATTTGATTACTCTGCAGTTCTTTAACAAGAAAACCATACTCTTTTCTAGATTTCAACATCTTAGGTGGGAGCTCCTTGTAGACTGTAATCTTGGATCCGCTCACTTGCACAGAAGTGAGAAAAGATTTTTGCAAAATGTCATTTCTTATTGCTCTGTCTGTAAAATATATGACCACGTCTCTAGGCAGTTGTCTTTGTCTGGCCACCCACGAGTTAACTCTATAAATTTTATCTATTTTAGAAAAAACCATCTCAGGTTCAACTTTTAAAATCACAGCTAGGGCTTCGGCACAGACCTGTCTCAAATCTTGTCTCTCCTCTTCTCTAATTCCTCGAAGCCTTATAGCAAATTCCATTGCACGAAATTGCATCATAACAATATCATTCTCAACTCTCTGCATCTTGTCATCAACATCAAGAAATTTATGATCATTATTTTTCATCTTAGCATTAACTTCTAATTTAAATTCATCCACTTTTGTCTCAACTTTCATAATAAATCCTGCCAGACCAGACGCCACGTCCGTTATTTTTTTGGTCACCATCTTTTGGCTCTGCTGCATTTCCTGCATAATTTCCTGTTGTGACTTTTGAATTTTTTCATCTATTTTATTTATTTTGTCATCCATGTCTTGAAATTTCTCATCCAAAATATTTGAGATGAATTCTTTTAGTTCTCCCATATCCAAATCTTTTTTTTGGGCTTGTGACTGCGTATCCTGCTTACCTGGGGGGGATCCCCCCCCTGTTTTGCCTTCCTGCTTTTTTGAAGCCATCCTGCCACGTAAGCTAGCTTTCTTAAAAAGGGAGGGTCCGCCTCTTCTGCCACCTCCACAATACCTTCTAAAAAAGTCCCCCAGAATTACTCAAAACAAAGCTATAATGCAGCAAAGACAAGTAAAAGGGAGAGATTTTCCTCTTATTTCTGTTGCAGCCGGAGCAACTCTGTAACAACTTTTTAACTTTGTAGCAAGACAAGATAACTTCACCAATCCACACCCACTAATTCATTTGCTGAGCGCCATATTTTTTCAATCACTTTCACTCATTCCGAGACTTTCACTTCAGTAAAAAAGTTCAGCAAAGGACTAATACTTGCAGTTCAAAATTTCAGGGTTCAAGTGGATTGCGGATGTTTATTTGAGTTATTTCCTCGCTCTTTAAAGGTTTCCTGAGGTCGGCTTGTTCTGCAAAAGCAGAAGACGTCCCACGCCGCCCGGAGTTTCAGCAGGTTGTAAGGGAGCCGCGCCTGCTTCCTCCCCAGAAACAGTTCCCTGGGGGGGTTGCAGGGGCTCTACCTGTGCCCTGCTGCCTCTTCTTCTTTAATCCTAAGGATTTCGAAGATTTCGAGCCGCTTCGCAGTCAGGAAGCGGCTCTACAAGCGGCGGGGGTGGCGGTGCTAAAAGAAAGCACCGTCGCCGCCGAAGACGAGGAAACCGGAAGTCCAAGATAATCCTTTTGAATGCATTTATCGTTGGGATGTAAAGATATTGGGACAAAACCGCAAGCCTGCTCAAAACATACAGATGGTTGGTTACAGTAGAAGGATTTAACTTCTATTGCCAGATGGTCCACATCTAAAGATGTTCCAAATATTAATGCTTGGATAACTGGAAATGAATATTTTTTTCTTATTATTATTCCTATTCTTTTCTCCTTTCCCTCTTTTCCCTCTTTTTCTCAAAGTTTCTACCTTAATTTTTTCTTGTTAGGAAGTGACAATGCTAAACTCTCCTTGATGAACAAGTACAAGGATAATATCATTGCTACCAGTCCTGTGGATTCCAACCATCAACAGGCAACTCTGTTGTCTCATACATCTAGCAGTCAACGCAAACGGATCAATAACAAATCACGAGGTACCATCTAGAGCTTTTTCCTGACAATGGATGGGATGGGATGGGGCAGGGTGCAGTCTGTAAGGTGATTAAATAGATGGGCAACCTTGAAATAGATCTAAGGGTGTACTTAGTCCATCTGTTTCCATCAATAGCTAGGAAACATGCAAGGGTTGGGTCTACACATCACATTAAGCCATGGAATCAAGAGATGCATCTTAGATTAGGCTGAGAGCCACAGTAGAATTTAAATGGTGTGCCTGGGGCTTTACTCAAAGCCAGAGGGGGCCAGGACTACAGATCAAAATTATAACAATAATGAGATTGTATAATTAATTACTTAACACAATTTTCTTCCACCTATGTGAACTTTTAGCTATTTTGCACATTCTACCCATGCAATTATTTTGTTTTTAGAGGCATCCAGGATTGTACTGTTAAAACATATAGCAAGTTTGGTCAGTTTGCTAACCAACAGTTTGATCACAGCCAGTTTAGTCTAGTAGTTAAGGCAATGGACTAAAAAACAAGAGACTGTGAGTTCAAGTCCCATTTTAGTTAAGAAAGCCAGCTATGTGACCTTGTGCCATACCCTCATCCCAATTTACAGAGTTGTTGTTTTAGGGAAAATAGGAGTAAGAAGAATATTAGGTATGTTCACCACCTTGATTTACTTATGAAAATAATAAAGGAGGGATAAATAAATAAATGTAGCATTATAGGAAGTGTTCCAGAGCCTCCTTTTACTACCACTTTGCCTATCACTGCAGTCGATTTACCGAGGAAGAAAGGGAGACAGTCTGAGTAATTGAAACAGCAACAGCTTACATAAAACAGTCACTGTGCTGTTTTTCCTCCTTCCTCCAGGGGTGGGTTCTACTTACCTTTACTACCGGTTCACAGTGGGGCCGCGCACGCGTGCTCGCTTCACTCACACACATGTGCGCTCTTCTGTGCAAGCGCAGAAGCATTTTTATGATGTTGGGGTCAGTGAGAGGAGCCTCCTGCCAGTTTTACTACCGGTTCTATAGAACCGGTGTGAACCAGGGGCAACCCACCACTGCCTTCCTCCTACAGATGGCTGTAGAGATGAGAATAGGAGGGAAAGGAAGGTTAGGTGGGAGCAATGAGGAAGTGAGCAGATGAAGTAATAGATTGTGTATTGTCAAGGTGTGGTACTGACTAAGGAATTTCCGGGGCTTTATGAAAGCCTTGAGACATTCATGTGGTCTGTAGTTTGTCTACTTGTAGTTTAACATGGTATGTCAACCCAGACTTTGGTTAGATAGTTGAATTCTAGTTAAATAATTAGATACTCTAACTATGGCCTGTTCTTGGCTTACTTTTTAAAATCCCTGGTATGTGAGCCTATGGAATGGAAAAGGATGAGCAGAAAAGGTTGCAAAATTTTCCAGTTTGTCATTTCCCAGGCCCCTATGACTATTCCTAATATACTTTTTCACTTTGCTGGAAAAATATAGGTGTTAAAAAAACAACTGAAGAGGGGTTGATTTTGAGCTGAAATAATGAGAAAGAAAAAGTTAAGAACTACTTTGCAAAAATCCTTGTTTTGTTTCCTTGCTTCAAAAAAGAAAAGTGACAGGGGAGGAAAAACCAATTACTCTGGGCAACATACAGATTGATAATCAAAAGAGCAACCAGAAGCATATATAAAACCCAGTCAAATTTCAAAGGAAGTCTGTGCCTCTCCACTATTCTTTGCTGTCCAGCTTTTTTCCCTTGGAGACTTTTGCATAGTAGTTCTGTCCCACTCAATCTCATCTGGAAGCCGACTGAGGGTTTTTACTGTTGTAGGTCCCAAAGACAGAATAGGAATTTTATTGACAAGATGCTTGCCTTGGTACTGAGCATCTTTCCTGCTCAACTGGCAGAGGTGATGTCTTGAGTTTCATTACAAGCATCCTGGGAATCTTAGGCATTCATGTCAAGTCTGTTATTGACTCAGTATATATTGCAGTCATGTTTTAATGCTGGTTTTTGGAATATGACTGATTCCTAGTGGTTGCTGAGTTAAGTGGTTGTCATGAACGGGTCATTTCAGGTGAGAATTGAGCTGGACAAACTGGATCTCGAGATATACAGAAGCTAAGAGATCCCTGAACAATCTGGGGCATTTTCTTAGGGCATTAGATGGCAATTCTGCCACAGTTCCAATCTCACCATACGATAGTGAGCTGAAAAGGCCCTCTATTACTCCTGAGCACTTTTTCTACTTATGGGTTGCCCAAAAACCTCTTATTTTAACTGAAGAACTCCAGGCACTGAAGCAAATTGGTTGAGGGATGGTTTAAGTTCAATAACAGTCACTATCCAGAACTGAATAGAATAGAAGTAGTTGTAATAAATGCAGTAAATAAATAATCAATTCAAATTGATCATCAAATGGACACCTCAGGGCATACAATTGTACCTTTTGCATGGAAATGGTTAGAGTGAAGAGGATTAGACTTTCTATCATCAATGCATCTTCCAAGAACTGCCTAGCCAAGCTTCTCAGGTGCCAACAGAACAGGTGTGTGGCTTGGAGCATCTCCTTGACGCAGGTTGGTCATTAGTGGGGCAGTTGGACTCACCAATATGCTAGTTGCAATCCTACCTTGATTTGAGATGCCTCAGCCTCAATGAGCTCCATCATAATGACCTCTTATCTGGATTACATCATGTAAGAGTTACCCCTAAAGATGCTCTAATAACAAAATGTAGCTGCTGAATTTTAAATTAGCTGGCTAAGTGGGATCATATAATACCAGTTTTTGCTGCATCCAAATAAGCAGCAAATTATTAATAAAGTCCCTCTGCTAGGGCATGGTCCAGCCACAATTAAAATTAACAAGTAGAACTAAATCTAATAACAAAAAATGATAAAAAATAACACTTCTGTCTATGTCTAAAATCATCTAACTTGACTAGGAAGATTTATAACAAATCATCTATCATCTGTCTATACCAATTGCCATTCTCAGTATCTATTCACAGCCACTTCTACCAGTCAATCTGCCTTATTAGATGAGTATGTTTTCAAAACTTTTCTTAAATGTATCCAAAGATGTGTGGAGCCAGAGTAGAGAGAGAAGAGAATTCCATAATTGTTTGTATGTCCATTGTATTTTAAAATATTGTCCAAGAATCAATCCGCTGTAGAAACTACTTGTGATTCTGTTTGTGGGCTTGGCTCATAGAATGGTGATCAGACACTCAACCATTTCATTGGCAAAACCCCAGTGTTGCAATTCTGTATTGTGAGATGACTACTGTCTTCTTCAAAAAAAAAAAAAAAAAAAAAATACACACCTGTCCTTTCAAGCATTTATAGAGAAGCAACTTCTCAGTAAACACCAGATTGATTTGGCTACAATCTGCTTTCCTTTTTTATCAAAATAATGTTTCTTTTAATTTTTGTCCTTATTGTTGGCTTTAACTCTGCTAACTGGATTTGAGATTTCTTTTCCTGTTTTCTTTTAGACCATATATATTCTCTGGGAGGAAGGGAATTAAATAAATGAGATATACCTTTGCTGTAAAGAGGTAAGAATGTGAGGTGGGATACAAGAATAGCTAATTTAGGATATATTTTTTTTTGTCTTTATTTTTCAACCTAGCTGGTTCTGCATTTCTGAACCCTGAAGGAGATTCTGGGACAGAAGCAGACAATGACCCCCAGCTGGCCTTTTACACAGATCCATCACGGAGCAGGCGGCGCAGTAGAGGTAAGCAACACCATGAGCAGGGAGTAGCAAGTACATTAACAAGAATGTGGAATGGGTAAAGGGATTATGGTGCTAGAGGTCCTTCAAGACTAAGCATGTCTCTCAGCATATTTTAATTATGTGTCGTTTGTGCATGCTTAAATAGTGGTAACTCCTTCCCTCCTGTATTTTCTTATTATGGGGCAAGCAACACTATCCATTATCCACTGATGTTAATATTAGTTAAGAAGATTTTTTTTTAATCTTTGCATTTGTTCACTCCCAATGCTATGGAGAAGAAGTGGATAATTCTGTCATCCTTTTCTTCAGTGCATGAGTTGATACAGCAAAGGTTTCCTCAGACAGGGAAAAAACACTACTCAAGGGTAAAATGGATATAAGCTTAAAAACAAAAACAAAAACAGAAAATCCTGAATAATTTGGAAAGCCTAAATAATTTGAAGCCCTTCTTTTAAAAAAGACTCCCAGTAGAACTGACACAATCCATCTATTTTCTAGACCAATAAACACATTCCTTTGATAGATTTTTCTCTGCATGAGCTGCTTGGATGAGATTTCTGAAAAACCAGCCCTGTTTGCATGTTATGCATCCCTAAGGCACTTAACCGCACTGTCAAGGAGTTGGTTGTCATGGAGAAACTAACCCATTAAAAGAATGGAGTGGGAAGGAGGGATTAAATGTTTTTAAAAGTATACATGTTTTCCTTTGAACCAGGATCTTTTCTGGCAGGGCACTATACATATAGGTTCTCCCACTTAGTGACTTGCAGACTGACCCCATGTAACAAAATTCAGAAGGACCTAAAAAGTGTGCTAAGTATCTGGTGTCTCTCAAGCATTTTCTTTGCTCTCTACTGTAATAATTGGGCAGAAACGGAAATTGCTCAGCTACGTTGGGGTGCCTCAAAAGCAGCTGGCCAAATAGTGATATAGATAATGCCCTTGGACAATGTTGTGGCATTATCCAAGGAAATGTACCAAATGTACCAAAGATTCTGGGTTGGTTCTACAGACTGATTGCATTGAATGAAAGTTACCTGGACTCCCTTTGGGGAAAGACAGAGCTCTACGTTATTTGCAAATACTGTGTGTCAAGCTCTGTAAGGATGGCAAGTTCAGAAAACTAGAACCAATTGGTTTTCTAAAAAGGTAGGGTAATGTAGCAAAATCTTGAAAGCCCAGCAAAGTAGTTGTTCTGTACAATTTATATAATTAAGGCAAATTTACTCTGAATTTCTTTCTTAAGTTTTTCCCCTCCCTGGATTAAAAAAAATCACTTCTACTATTCCTCTGTTTCCTTTCTTAACTATCTTCCTGCTTTTTCTGTATTTCCAAGGTCTGTTAAGGCATTCCACCACTTTGTGCTATCTATCTGAAGAAATATGTGTTGATCCTTTCAGCAAATATGCTACAAATCAAATTCAAGATATCAGTGTTCCCTAGCTGGTCAGGTCTCCAGTGCAAAAGCAGCCAACTATTTTGAGGGGATTGGCTTTGTCTTTAATCTTCCATCATGTTTCCCATTTAACATTTTATCTGTGATTGAGCAAAAGTAGAGACAGTAAGATATATTCTTTTGTTTTGCTAACTATATAGAAATCTAGACCTTAATTTAATTATAGTACTTTTATTCTAGTGATAAACCAGGCAGGTCAGATGAATTATATGTACCTTCTCTTCTATCAGACTACATTCTAGCAATTTCTGAGACAGTAGTTGAGAGTCATGTCATTCCTTTTATGACTTTTATGACTCTCAATAAGTACTCAAAACAATTCAATCAACTTCTGGTTATTTTGTGCTGAATTTAAGATGGTATCATCTCTTTTCTTTCTCCTTCATATTTTGTTTTACCTCTTATGCTGGCCTAAGGCTGCAATAAAGTAACTCAATAAAGATCCAAAATGCAGACGCAGTGCAGAATAAGAGACAGATAGGCAAGCTGTTGACACTCAGTATGTTACATTATGACCTACCTGGTGCTTGAGGGGGTCATACAAACCTTGACCTATGAGGGATAGAAATCTATTTATGGCTCTCCTAGATCGTATACAAGCAGTCCTCATTTAGCAGCTGCCTCATACAGTAGCAATTTGCAGTTATGATGGTGATGAAAAAGCAACTTTGTGACCAGTCCTCACATTTTCAATATTTGCAGATTTGCAAAGCAAAGGAAAGCTGAAATAAAGAAGCATAGTTGCAGTTTCACTTAGTGACTTCTTCATTTAATGACTGAATTGCCACTCTGAACAAGGATTACCTGTATTTTCTATGTTTCGTGAGGAAGACTAGGGATTTAAAAGAAGTTATTTGTTGATACATTCAGCTTCGCTATTAATTTCAGCACTCATATAGCCCCTTTAACATTCAGGTTAGTTTGGGTAGATGTAATTATTTGGAATCATATACTGAAGGTAAGAAGTAGAGGTGTCACACTGTGTTTTTCTGAGACTATTTAGCATAATACATATTAAGCAGAAGATAAGTTTACACAGCTGTGCAACAAAATATATTAGCCACTAGCTACATCTGTGTTCAAAACTAGAAAAAACAATACGGTTATTTTTGAATATATAATTATAATAGCATTACCCATACAGATTATTCCTTTTCTATTTTAACAAATGGATTTGAAACTGTTGAGGTATCAATAAATAATATGACTGTAAGCATTCTGATCTATCCTTTCCAAATGCAGTCCTTTGTTGTCATTTTTAATGGTTGATTCAGTCTATTCATGGACAACCAAAAATCTCTTTGTTGAAAGACAAAATAATTTTTCATTATCCCAGCCCAGTGCTCAGGCATCAGATTGGAGAAGATTAATATAGATTATGTGTATGAATTCACAAATGGTTTCAGAGAAGAAAATTACATAGGAAAGCAGTGTTGTCATTGTTTCAGCGTTTACCTTCTAAAGTCTTTCAGCTCTCCACTGATGTGGTTAAGGATACATTTTTGAGGAGGACAAGCAGTATATGATTCTTTTGACTCAGAAAGTGCCCAGTTTTAGTTATCTGGAAGCCAGCCATCTGACCATCTGGATTTCAACTGCTTTCTCATTTTTGGAGAAGAGATTATGCATGGGAAGTATTTAGGCAGAAATCTGCTTTCTGTGCTTAAAAATCTTATCTAAATTCTTATCTATCTATCTATCTATCTATCTATCTATCTATCTATCTATCTATCTATCTATCTAATCTCTGCCCATTGCACAGAAGCAACTCTGGGCATTGTATACCAAAATGACTCTTAAGAGCTGTAAGGTAAAGATCTGAAAAACACTAATGCAATTGCAACATTTTTCTAATGATATTATTAAATTGCCATTGTTGACCTTGTCAATAGTTTGACTGTTCTGAAAATTGGCATTATACAGTATCATTACATGATTATATAAATGTAACAATAGCACACAACATCTGGACTATTAATACATTAAATTTTGATGAGTACTTGTGCATATATATACAAAAAGATACGAACAGGGAGTGTATAAGGGTACATGTATAGATCCAGTTTCAAACATTTATTATCTATTAAGACATTGGAGAGAAGAGATAGGGTGTTCACCACTGTTATTAAGAGTCTCCTCATATTGTGTATTCAAGTGCTTTAGAATAAGTGTTTAGAATAGGTTCTTGTAAAAGAAACAGAGTAGTGGGAGGGAACAGTTTGGGAATAAGATGTTGACAGTGGTTTGAAAGCATAAGAAGATGCTATCAGGACTGAGTAAAGAAGAATAAAGTCAGGAAAAAAATATTGCTAGATATATTACTGGTATCTCAAATATTTCACAGTATTTTTTTTAACTGAAAGGTAATAAAGTGAACATTAGAAGAGTAAGGTTTTTAAAGATTAGATATATTGAAAAGAAATGTAAGCTAAGTAATCAAAATCATAGTAGACTGGAACTGAGTCAACAAAGCCTTTTATAGATTTCTTTTTTTAAAAAAAACCCTACCTTTATTATTTTTATAAGTAATTGAAGGTGGCGAACTTACCTAATACTCCTTCCTCTTTCTATTTTCTTCACAACGACAACTCTGTGAGATGAGTTAGGCTGAGAGGGTGACTAGCCCAAGATCACCCAACTGGCTTTCATGCCTAAAGTGGAATTAGAACTCACAGTCTTCTGATTTTTAAGAAAAGAATTAAAGCACAGATTTATAGTAGAACAAACTTAGGCACAGGTAGTAACTTCTCATGAGTTGTAATGAAAACTAGTATGATGATAGTAAAGACGTGATGGATAATTATAGTAATATAATTATAATATATTATATACTATAATATAATTATAGTAATATAACTCCTGAATGAAGAAGAAATCAGAATATGGGCTTAAGGAATTTTCTAGAAGAGTTATCAAGAATGAGAGGTAGCTGAGTGAATATTTGAAATTTGGTTGGGCAGCAGCTTTCTCTTCCTCCTCACAATCCTGAAGGGATCGCTACAGCTCTTCAGCTGCAATAGTACACACTACTTAGGTGTACTGTACATAAAAGGTAGCAGCAGAAAAAAATGGTAAGCCCTCCTTGCCTTATAAAGAAAACATTTGAGATGTTGATTATAAAAGAGACATCTGGTCAAGGCAAGGGCAACTTCCATGGCTTAGGCCCAGGATATTTGTCGGACCATCTGCAACCAGCAACAGCTTCCCATTGCCCGGTGCATTCTCACAGGGAGGGCCTACTCAGGGTGCCGTCGGCTAGACAATGTTGGCTGGTGGCCCCCCAGAGGTAGAGCTTTCTCTGTAGGCGCACCCACCCTTTGGAATCAACTCCCCCTGGGACTCCGGTTGGCCCCTGACCTTCACACTTTCCGCCGCGAACTAAAGACATGGCTGTTTAAATCGCCCAGCCTGGACTTATGGGGTTTGATTATTTTAATGAGTTTTAACATATGTTTAATTTGTATTTTAATATGTTTTTATCTGGTTTGATTTTAATTGTTGTGAGCCGCCCTGAGTCCTATGGAGATAGGGCGGCATACAAATCAAATCAAATCAAATCAAATCAAATCAAATAAATAAATAAATAAATAAATAACATACAATGAGGGAACAATGACGGAAACTGAATGAACACGAGAAAACATCATCACTGCCACTGGGTGTTAGGAGTCAGCTTCATTTACTTTATCTGGTTGCTGTGTGTACAGAATACAAACACAGAAGTTCTGTAACCAGTTCCACCCAGTCCAGGTAACAGAAGCAGACCATGATTTTTGTTTGATGTTAAAAAACAACAATAACCTTGCTCAGTGCATTTGTTTTGAAACTCATCCGTTTTCATTGATTTATTTTTTCAAGGAACTCATTTTACTTTCAGCGTTTACCACAAACGCATCCTTTAGGTGGCTGGCTAAAACATACACAAACAATCCACACCATTCGCATTTCATATGGCCTGAAGCCGTATAAACAAGCAGCTAAGCATTAGAGCCTGTCTGTGGCTTCAGATTTTACATGCTACCCTCACAGCATATCTGAGCTCTGCTTCTGCCTGGATGGGATGTCATACCGCCTGTCAAGAGAGAGTTGATGGCAAAATGCCTTGACACCCGGGGAGGTGTAAAGAGGCTGCCACTCAGGAAAGCATGACTGAGACAAGAATAGATTCCATTTGGAGAAAGCAGGCGGACTGAAGCAGTCTACGGAGTATCATTAATTACTCTGGGGAACCTGATGTCTACGCACTTGTGGGCTGGTAATGAGGGATACTGCTGTTCACAGCCACCAATTAAGGTACAGACTGTTAACTGACACTGCTTCAAGAAATTGCCCAGCTCTATTTCTAAATCTACACAAATGAGCAAGATTGTTTCTCACATGCCTTCCCTTCCCCCCCATTCCCCCCAAAATAGAATGATTATATTTCACCTCGGTGTCTGCCCCTCTTTCTGCTGAATGGTCAGGACCTCAGGTTCATAAAGACCCATGAAGAGCCATTGCACTAACCCAGGGCTCTGATTCATAAAAGGCTCCACCAAGAGCCATTGTGCTAGCTCAGTATTGTGGCCTGTGAGAGAGGCACATCTGGATTTCATTGACTTCTTTTTCTTACTGTTTTTAGTGGGTTCACCTAGAAGTCCTGTTAGCAAGACAACTCTGACTCTCATCAGCATCACCAGCTGTGTCATTGGTCTGGTCTGTGCTTCTCATGTGAGTTGCCCACTTGTGGTCAAGATAACACTTCATGTACCGGAGCATCTTATTGCTGATGGTAAGCCAGTCTTCCACTTATCTTGTCACTTCTACTGTCAGATCAGTATTAGGTGTAACATACATGTTAATGTTTGTTACTAGAGCATACTATGAAACTCTGACATGTATTTGTATATCGGTCAGGTAAAAAAAGAACTACTTTTGACTGATCTTTCTCACTGGCTTTTGCCTAGAGCATGTAACAACAATGTAACATCTTCATTAGTCTTCATTAATTGGCATCTTTCAGATGTTCTAGGATTGCAGTTTCCAGGATTTCTACTTTTAACTCAAACTGAAAATTCTGCATGTTGCAATCCTGACACATCTGGAAAGCACCAAATTGAAAAAAGCTAACATCCTCCAAACCTGTTGACTATTTATCCTTTCCTATTAGTTGTAGATACATATGTGAATATAGTCATGAATAAATCCATAAAGAACAGATTAGAATTTCAAATGGTTATCCTGTATTTGTTTATTGCATTTCTGTGCCTCCTGATACCTTCTGTTCTAAATACTACAACTCCCAAAACATCTTACAAAGATCAGTAGCATGGCTGCATCTAATCTCAGATATACAATTTAAGAAGCACACCATTCCAAGAAAAAGAATGGGAGAGGAGGAAGATTTCTGCATAACAGTTAGTACCCTCCCTGTTCTATTCACGTTGCCTCCAGAAAACTATATAAAATGTGTATCTGGGTAGGTTTCATTTGAAATTAAGGTTATGGCTACCTGAACATGGTGCACATTGATTATTGTCTTTGTGAAGAGCAAATCTCATTGCCCTGATTTGTATCCAACCGACTCTGCCCTATTAATTTTCTGGATCAAGTTCTTCTGGGAGATTAATGTATTCTTAATAGTTTGTAGATCCAGGAACATAAGTAATCCTACAGAATTGTTTTCTATACTTTTTACCATATTTATGTACATACATATTAGTTCCCCTCTTTCAGATTTGAAATGGGTATTTCCCATACCTAGTAAACTCTGAAGAATGAGTAAAGGAATTGCCATTATATATAATGTAGTTTTTGCCATTATATACTGTATAATGTATATATAATGTGGTTTTATTTGTATTACCCTGTTTCATCTAAAATAAGACATCCCCTGATAACAAGCCCATTTGGGCTTTTGAGCGCATGCACTAAAATTAGCCCTCCCCAAAAATATTTAAATGCACGCACAGCCAGTCCCTGGCATTTTCTCTAGTTTCCTTTATGCAAAATAATAAAACCTCCCCTAAAATAAGGCCAAACACTTATTTCAGGGTTCAAATAAAGATAAGATAGGGTCTTATTTTTGGGGAAGCACGGGTATGATTTTTAATATAAGCTACCCAGAGTCACCACAATAAGATAAGGGGATATGTAAATCACATACATACATACATACATACATACATACATACATACATACATACATACCAGAAGACATTGTTTGAACCAGTGATTATGTACAATTTTCACCAAGAGAAGGCAGTAGGCTTATAGATCAAAAGGGCCCTGGAGGAAACATATTATGTGAACTCCCTTTAGCCTGGATTCACATGTGTTAGTCACATGTGTAGATGACCCAGTGGCAACCAAAGCTAGGGGTAATGTCTGGATCCTCTGATTTCTTGGTGGCTTTCAATATCAACGACCATAGTATTCTTCTGCACCATTTTAGGGGATTGAGGGCACAGTGCTTCAGTGGTTCTCCTCCTTCCTCTAAATACAATTCCATTGAGCACCATTAATGGGAGAACTTCACATTTTGCACAGTTTCTGGCATGCTGCAGACCGGTGCCAGTCCATGGACCAGGGGTTGGGGACCACTGTGTTAGATCATCTGTTAGGATGAAGTTAAATATCATAAGTAAATTGGTGATACTCAATTATACAACTCTACTATGAGCTGCCCAAGTGATGCTATCAAGGTTCCTTCTCAGTGCTTGGTGGTTGTAAGGATGTGGATGAGGGGAAACAGGTTCCTACTTAACCCTAACAATATCAAGTGATTGTGGATTTTGCTCCCTACCTGAGATCTTTAAGCATTCCCCCAGACTGAGTAGGTCTGCAATATAGAAGTCCATCTGGATTCGTGACTCCTGCTCAACAAGTTGGGGAAGCTGTGGCCATGAGACTCTTTGCACAAATTCATCTTGTGGACCAATAGTGTGTGTTTCTGAATCAGTAGCCCAATGTTCTTGCTCTTTCATGCATTGGTCATTTCCCATTTGGATTGCTGCAATGCATTCTACTTGAGGATCCCCTGAAGAACATTTGTAAACTGCAGCTGATTCAGAATACAACAGTAGGAGCAGTTGGGTACTCCTCAGTATTTTCTGCCTGATTAATTATGGTGGTTCCTAGTCAGTTTCTGGATGCAATTTAGTTGTCCCCACTAAGATTCCAAGTGCCACAATCCTCTTGGCTTTTCAGAAGACTCTAGAACTTGGCACTTGACTCAAACTCTAGGATGTTAATGTGGTGGCACAGTCCATGTTTGTTCTGTTTGAATATATAGTGTTTACTTCACATCTTTACTGTTTTTATTGTTTTTGCTATTATTATTTTTTGCTTCTTATATTTACCCTCCAGGATTGACTGAAAGATGAGTGAGTGATCATATAAATTTGCATAATAAATACATTAAAAAGTTAAGAAATTCTGACTTCCCACACTAATGTGTCAACACAATTTGTTTTAAGTTGATATGTGTGTGTGTGTGTGTGTGTGTGCCTACCTCATATATGGTGACTCTGGGTAGCCAACAAAACCAACAATTAAAATGTAAAAATCAATAATAAGTAATTGTAAATGTAATATAAAAATAATATAAAATCATTTTAAACAAATACCTGTAATTACCATAAGTAAAATCCAAATTTAGAAAGGGCTACTAAAGATGTTATAAATGGTGCAACTAACACTCAGGCCCTCTGCTTCGGAGGATACCAAAGCCTAATGGATTTGAAGATTTAAAGATTGTGGCTAATGGTAATTTAAGGGGAATGATGTGGTCTCACTCAGTGGATGGAGGTTACAGCAGAAAAGGCTTGTATCCTGCGGTCCCATCCAGGGGTGGGTTCTACTTACCTTTACTACTGGTTCGCAACGGGAGCATGCACATGCACTCACTTTGCTCGTGCGCACTTTTGCGCATATGCAGATCATCAATTATGATGTCTGGGCAGGTGGGCGGAGCCTCCCGTCACTTTTACTACTGGTTCTAAAGAAACGGACAGAAGTGGGAGCAACCCACCACTGGTCCCATCAGATAGAATGCCGTAGTGGACAGGATCCACAACATGGGTCTCCTGCTGGACCTGATTGGAAAGGTAGAAATAATTGGAAAAAGACAGTCCCTCAGATAGCCCCATGCCACAAATTTCTTTAAAGGTCAAAATCAGCACCTTGAATTACACCTGGAAGGAAACCAGCAACAGTGCAGCTCACAGAGCAGATGTGTAACATGTTCCTTCTAGGACAGCCATAACTATCCGTGCTGCTGCATTTTGCACCAGATGAAACTTCAAAATACTCTTCAAGGGCAGTCCCATGCAGAACACATTGCAGCAGTCCATATAACATTCTAAAAAACTTGGCACCAGATTCAACCACCAACTCTACAGACTGCATTAATCTTTAAATGAGGTCTTGCTGTCTGCAGAATGCTGTCTGGTAGGAAGAATGGAGGTGGATTTCTGTACTGTGGCACTTCTCTTTTTAAATTATTTCAGTTCTGAAATAAAGCAGGCCTCAGTTCTGTTGTGTTTCAGATGTCATATTATTATGTTTGCTTTCTCCAGTCATTTAATCTTCTCTTCCCCCTCCTCTTTTTTTAATAGATAGTTTTTAATTCTGAATTTATCCTGCATTTATTTTGATCTTATATATTTTTAAGACTGTTTTAAAGTGCTTCAATATTTTTAAAATACAAATATATTTAATAAAAATGTGCTATTAAGCGCTATGTAAGAGGTTTAAGTGAGAGCTTTGCATTGGAGAATGTGGGAGATTCATAGAGAATATGGTAATATGGTAAAAGAAAGATACTTTTTCATAGGGGAACATAATCTTAAATTCAGTGTAGAACTAGAATCAGAGGCCTTTTTAGCATAAACAAGGTAAAAACATCAACAGATTTTATTTTAAAGCATAGGCAAACTTTGAGTCAACAGAACAGTGGAAGCAAATGCCGCCCCTACAAAAATGCTGAGCTGTGTCCCACTCACATTGTGGCAGGAGTAGGCCCCCTCACCTTCTATTGACAGATGAAGTGAAAAAAAAGCAGACTCTGACAACATGTATGTCACATTTGTCATCTGATAAATGAACAACCAATAAGAGATTTTATCTTGGAAACCATTGCTAATTCAACATTGGCCTTAGGGGAAGTCAGTCATACCATATTGGATGGATGTGTGTTACATAACTTACTCTCCAATACCAAAAATGGAAAGATTAGTTCTTGTAGAAAACCAAATGTCAATTAGATTGAAGCAGAACTTTGCTTCCTAATGGGAAACTCTTGTGTCCCAATAATTTGTTTATTAAGGTATGCAATTTCTTACTGTGATCTGAAGTGAAACAGTCTAGACAGATGTTCTGATATCTAGACCAGTTGAGGGGGAAGATGCTTGTGAAAGGAGACAGAAGTAGAGGATGGAGAACAGATCAGATTGATGGAGCAATTGACCCTGATTGGAGCAAAGAAATTAGTTATCTTAGCTGGAAATTTAATAGAAGATTTTGTCCTTGGAGCAACCCAGTTTCATGGATCTTTGTTGAAGAGTCAGCTGGCTTTCATGGTATCAAATTTACTTCCAAACTTTCTGTTATTTGAACTATTTTGTTAGCCTAGATATGATTTTGTAAAAATTGTCCTAAAATCATGATAGGAGATAATAGACACATGTGCAACCATATCTCCTAGAGATGGACATGCTAAGTCTAAGGCATCTACAATGATCAATGGCTGTATCTTCAAAACAGGATAATTGGGGATGTTTGAAGTGGGTCCTGGAAGAGTTATTTCCAGACCATCTTCAGAAATGAAAGAAAATATGTCTGTCTAATGTTTTTGTTCAAAGAGAAGAACCAATGCTTGTTAAGTACATTAGAAAAGTAACCTTGAGGATATTTTCACACACAAATTATAAAGTGGATTTTAAGTTACATTAGACAAAATATTCATTCACATTATAAATCAATTTTCTTTTGTATGTGACATAAATTAAAGGGAAGACTTAGGGGAAATTTAGATCTCATCCATGAAAATGCCTTCAGTGCTCCTCTTTCAGAATGTAGTTTCTTTCCATTTTCTGTTGCAGGAAGCCGATTTATCTTATTAGAGGGGAATCAACTGGATGCCAGTGACTGGTTAAATCCTGCCCAGGTGGTTCTTTTCTCCCAGCAAAATTCTAGCGGGCCGTGGGCCTTGGATATGTGCGCCCGACGACTTCTTGACCCTTGTGAACACGAGTGTGATCCTGAAACTGGTAGGTGGGTGCAATGTGGTGATTGACATGTATCTGGGGGATTGTCAAGTTCCCAAAGCTATCAAAAACTGTGGTGGAAAAATGACCTTCACATTTCCTTTGTTTCTGTATGGTGATAACAAAAGGTCATATGAAGTTCCCTTATCTTGAATCCAATTTTTCTTCTACCCAGCAGACTATTTTTTGATGGATTATGTTACACTCTCTGATTTAGGCTGATGATCTTTCTTATGAACTATTACAAGAAATACTTGCACTCAAATTTTATATATGTTCTGTTAGGAGGAGAACCTGAAAATATAAGAGTTTTTTAATATGAATGGTGCTAGATTCTACCATATCTTCAACAGGCACAATTATGAATTTCCAGGTGCTACCTCCTAAATCTAGAGATGGTGTATCTCAGGAGATTGGTCCAGCCTTCTCTCTTCTGCACATGCTCACAGGAGGCATGTTTTTTCCCCTTTGATGTGATGTGACTCATTTGCCCATCGTGTCTGCATTTCACTTATTCACAACCATCTGCCATAGCAGCTGCCAACTGTAGCAGGCCTCTGAGAGGGATGGTTTCAAACCCTCCTCGGGCTTATTTCTAAACACATAGATTTTTGCCAGCATTCTGTAAAAATGGTTATGCCTTCCAAAAAAGAAAAAAAAATGACAAAATAAGTACTTCTGTTGTATCTTTTGTTCTTTTTGGCGATAATCTGACTAAATAGCTATGTAGCTAGTATTTAAAGCATACAACTGTGGAGTCCTCTTCTTCTTCTTCTTCTTCTTCTTATATAATATATAATATAATTCAAAAGACAGAACTTGCTTCCAACTAATTCAGTTGCAGCCTTAATGTAGGCTTTCAGAAATATCATCTAGGGAGAGGAGTAAAGAAGTGCATTCAGTGGAATTATCATATGTCTGTAAGCCTTAAAGCACAAATTAACTTATGATTGCAATTGCAGATTTTTTGGCATCATAATAATATATGGCAGGGAAACTCAAACTACTTCATTGCTTGAGATGCAGGATAAAATGGGTCCACTCCCTGCTGCCTGTTTCAAGTCACTTATGGAGCTAGAGTTGTCACTGAATCTTATTTTAATGCTAGCAATGTCTAACTTTAATTCCATCACCTGGGAGAAGCAGTCTGGTTTCATGTTCAAGTGACCAATCATACTGCCAATATCTCAATCTACTGTTACCATTTGCAGCTTTGATATCTGAGTAAAAATAATCACCTCCAAATGGACACACAGAAATATAGAACTCTGTTTGTTCTAGTGGTTAAGGCACCAGGCTAGAAACCAGGAGACTGTGAGTTCTAGTACAACTTTAGGCATAAAAACTATCTAGGTGACCTTGAGCCAATCACTCTTTCTCAGCCCAGAGAACTTACTCTACAGGGTGGTTATTGGGGGTAAAAATAGGAGGAGGAAGAATTGTTATGTATGTTTGCTACTTTAAATTATTCATAAAAATAACAAAGGCAGGATATATGTATGTATATAAAATAGAAATCCTGAGTAGGGATCATATATATGTGTGTATCTTTTTGCAATTAAAATGGAAATCCTGAGTAGGGATCACACACACACACACACACACACACACACACACACACAAGCCTGGCCAAGTAGAGAATGAAACAATCATCAGAATAGGGATTCACTTCTGAGTAAGTGGCTGGTTTGAATGGGACAGTGGGAGAGCTCCACTCTTGTGGCCTTTCCACTGAGTAAGCATCTTTCTTTTCTCTGCTTTGCACCTGTTGGCAATTTCATTCTAGCAATACGAAAGGAGAACAATGTCTTTCTGTCAACTTTCCTTTTATAGTTTTATCCTCTTTTGTTATGCTCTCCTCTCACAGTGTGATGCACTGTGACCTTTTATGTATTTCCTCAAAAGTGCGCCATACTACATTCAGTGATTACAGCTTTATTCCTTTTTAAACTAATGTAATTCCTTTAGGATGAAAAGCTTGGTAAAGCTGGGTTTTCAAACAGGAACGCCTGAGAACTGATCGGGAAAAAGTCCCTGAAAGGCCCAGTAGGGTTCCAAATAATTATTGTGCTTTAATTTATAAAGCAGTGACCTTGGTGGCATAAAGGAAGGAAAGGGAATACAATAAAATAAAAGGTATAACAATGTAAAAAGTTATTGCAAAAGTTATTGATATCTCATTTCTTTCATTTAGTAGAAAATGTCTCACAACTGATACATTGGATGACTTTTTTATTATTATGACTGTGTTACTGGACACGTGTATGTTGCTACTTGCAAGATGCCTAGAGTCATAATGACTGAATCAGTAAAAACATTAATATTTTAAAAAAATTAATTGCAGGTTCCAAATAAACAAATCAATATTTTCAGATTCATCATAATAAATAAGGGAATGTGATATTGTGACACAGATATTGTGTGAAACTGGAATCAGTCATATTTGCTTGCTTGTTTGTTTGTGTAGGGTAAGAGATCAGAGGCCGGTCACAGAACAGGCATCAAGTATTACACTAAAAATGTCCAGGCTCCTTTGCTTGTTGATCCTTTGATTCTTTGCCTATTTTTTTTTTTGCCATTTTATGTCTTGTTCCTAGCTGTATGACACACTGCATGTGATAAGGTGGCAAGAATGGTATGCAGGAAGCTTGTAGAAAAGCATTGTGGTCTTGCGCTTTTTATCTCCAATTCGATTCCTAGTAATTCCTAGCATGGCATTTTTCTTTTTCCACTCCTGCTGCCAGCAAAACTCATTCCCTTTTCAGAGTTGTTACGTAACTCATTTATTATTCACTTGTTTTTGTTCTTTTACTTCAAGGTGAGTGTCTTTGCTATGAAGGTTACATGAAGGATCCAGTGCACAAACACCTTTGCATCCGGAACGAATGGGGCACAAACCAAGGGTAGGTGATTTTCATAGCTCTGCCAGATTGTTGCTTAGCCTGAAGTGAAGGCGATAGCACCTCAAGCAGCTCAGCCATCAAGCAAGACAGCTTGGAAAAGTTAGAGAGATGCAATAAAAGCCAAGTGATGCCTGTAAGGAAGTATTCACAATGTCCTAGACTTCAGTTTACCTTGTAGGGAGAGAGCTGTTGAAGAGGATGGCTGATATTAAACAAAGATGCAACTATTAAAGTTTCAGGGCTTTGAAAGTAATAAACATTTTATTTCATGAAGAATAGCTCAAGGCTTCATATCTGCTGTGACCAACATAGAGCAGGTCCAGTTGGGCCCATTCAACCAGATGCATGGTGGATAAACTAAGATGAAGAAATTCTCTGTAACTTCAATTATCAAGGTTGCTGGTGGTCAGTAGATCTGTGGACTTCAAGTCAAATGTTTATTTATTTATTTATTTATTTATTTATTTATTTATTTATTTATTTATTTAATTTGTATACCGCCCTTCTCCCAGAGGGACTCAGGGCGGTGAACAGCCAAAATTAAAAAACATACAAATACAAAAGTTAAGATAATTAAAAGAATTAAATCATTGGCTACCCAATTTAAAACCCCAAATCCATAAAATTTAAAATCCCAATTAAAAACCATTTAGGCTAGGCCGGCTTGATGAAATAAAAACGTCTTCAGGGCTTTACGGAAGGTCCGGAGGTCCGGGATCAATCGTATTCCAGGAGGCAGCTCATTCCACAGGGCGGGTGCCCCCACAGAGAAGGCTCGCCCCCTGGGGGCCGCCAGCCGACATTGCCTGACCGACGGCACCCCGAGGAGGCCCTCTCTGTGAGAGCGTATTGGCCGGTGGGAGGTTATCGGTAGCAGCAGGCGGTCTCGCAAATACCCTGGCCCTAAGCCATGGAGCGCTTTAAAGATGAGAACCAACACCTTAAAGCGCACCCGGAAGACCACCGGGAGCCAATGCAGCTCGCGCAGGAGAGGTGTTACGTGGGAGCGCCACGTCGCTCCCATAATCACCCGCGCGGCCGCATTCTGCACCAGCTGGAGCCTCCGGGTGCTCCTCAGGGGGAGCCCCATGTAGAGAGCGTTACAGTAGTCCAGGCTGTTGACTGTTTCATTTAAAACCCTAAACTGCATGGCACTGGGATGAATCAGGCGGCCCTCTATTAAAATTGAATGTGCCTGGTCCAATAATTTAGTGAGAGAGTTTTATTTCAGGTCGCTTTTGGTACCAGGTGATTATGACTACCTGGCTTTTTGAGGGGGGAGGGTGTTTTCTTTCTGTGTTTATTTTGCCAGTTGGGTATTGGTCTGGATTTGTTATTATGTTCTTGTTTTCTTTTTGTTAGAGTTTGTATATCATATGTCCATTGGCACTAGGATAGGTTATAGGTACAGTAAAAGAAATAGAGAGCCAGTTTGGTGTGGTAGTGAAGGCATCAGGGTAGAAAATAGGAATCTCTTAAGTGCTAATTTTGTCTTAGGTAAAAGCCAGTGGGTGATCTTGAGCCAGTCCTTCTCTCTCAGCCTTAAGAAGGAGGCAACATAAACCACTTCTGAAAATTCTTGCCAAGAAAACTGCAGGGCCTTGTCCAGGAAGCCACCAAGTCAATCCTGACACAAAGGGATAAAAAAGAAGAAAAAATACATACGTACAAGAGCTGCTTAGAAATGCCTCAAACCGTAAAATGGGCAGCATATAAATTTAATAAATAAATAAAATGGAAAAGAAAGGTCTACTGTGTCAACAAGAAAAGGCTGGCAGTTTTTTTCCATACTGTGTGGCATCTCCTCAATTCAGTTGATGGGGGAAGGAAACAGAGATTATGAGAAGATTTACGTGAGCCATATTGATTGTTCTTTGCAATGTTAGATAAATTTGCCTCATCTCAGTCTCCATTGTTGGGCCGGATCACAGTGAGCAACTGCTTGTTCTGTTCAAGTGGATTCTTCTCAGCCAGAATGTGACTGAACAGAATCCATCATGGAACATACTTCCTTCAGGATGGGATGTATTCCTTTTTGCTTCAAGGAAACATTTACAAGAACTCTGTTTGAAAAAGCTCTACCTTGATCTAAGAAGATTATTAAGTCACACTAAACTATTCCTTTCTTGGTTTAAGTAACTTAGAAGATCCAGATTCATTTGATTAAACTGACTATCTGGATTCATTGTCATTTGTTTGGGATTTGGAACTGGGGATCTTCCTTAATCACCTATGCCTATATAGGAAAAGTGCACGTTGCTAGTTTCCTTGAGTGTCTTGGCAGATTTTCATAAAACCAATTATGGTATTTTTCTGGATTATTTCCTGATATTGCCCTAAGGAACACTAATTAGTTCTGGACATCCTATCTTGTTAGAGCCAATGGGTCAGTGGTAACCTTTTCTGAGCTGGTTGGACTTAGTGACAATTATTCTCTCTTTATTCCATCTTGACTACAGTGGTGAACTTTATGGAGGGTCTTACTTTGAAAGGTGTTTTGAAATTGTAAAAGACTGGGACTTGGCCCAGTCTGGGCCAATGTCTAATGTATGCAAGACATAGCACTTGTGTGCTTCCTAGGGATAATTTAAGTGTTTTAATGTTGTCTCTTTCATTGTGAACTTGCTAAAATTTTAAATTAAAAAAATAGAACATTTGGACAATGTTCCTGTGCTGGGAGCTCTGTTACAGAGGGAAATATGTCCGTCCCGCCCTCCAATGTGTAGGAAAAAGGAAAGTAGACCTTTATTTCTAGCCTTTTAATTGATTTTTTTAAGTTTACTCATTGTTGCAATTTAAAACATTGTATTTTCATTTCCTATATTGTGAGTTTGAGCATAAATGGGTGGATTTAATTTTTACTAATGAATACATTGGAATGGGCATCTGCTTGTCTTTGCATTACACTCTGGTATGTAGCCCTGATCACTGGAAACAAAGGACTGTAATGTAGAGTATGATTGCTTGAGGTAAAAGGAAAGGATAGTCACAAAATTTACCATTATCTCCATGTATTCTAGAAACTCAACTTGATATAAGAGTACAGAACTCAATTTCATTAAACCCCAACACAAGTTGATAGAGCTTCATTTCTTTTTCACAATTTGTCCTGTTTATATAATTACTATGAAATCAGACTTCGGAGTGCAGTGATTTCACCTTCCCTATATTTAATAGTTGACCTGAAAGGCAAGTCTGAGCTTGGTAGTCAAGTCTTAAAATTTATGTTGTTTGGTGACAGAATTTCAAAGAATTATTAATCTCTCTATGGTTGTATCCTTTGATTATAAGAGACTATAGAAGAAAATATGTATTTATTTTATTACCTGTGCTTATTTCATTCATGGTATATTTCTATATTTGAGAGCAAAAAATACTAAAAAGGAGAGAGACCACACTGCCCCCTAGTGCTTAGCGCCTACTAATGGAAAATAAAGCTTGCAGAAGCAATTATGAATCCTAGGGTTGCCAGATCTTTGAGCAAACATTTGCCTTTAAACATTTCAACGCAGAAATCTTTGTGTGTAGCACAAATTTATATAATATCTATCTATCTGTCTGTCTATCTATCTATCTATCATCTATCTAATCTCAAAACAGTTATAATATGTGTCTTTAATATATCCTGTCCTTTATGACAACTTATTCCTCTTGATAAATCTGTCTCATCAATAGGAGGATACAGGTGAGTAGGTATTTTATTCTCCAGTAAAGGCATGGGGGTGTGTGTCTTAGTTCAGTATGCCAGCATTATTTTTGGCCTGTACAAGGAAGCAATACTAGTTCAATAAGGGTTACCAGAGATAACAACATATCTTTTTTACCATGATCAAAGGAACCAATGTTATATTCGTTCCTTTTAATTTTAACAATCTTGATTACAGTATTAGTTCCTTCAAATAAAAACCCAAATTTTGATTTCTTTTCATTTGTTCTTTGTCTCTTGTCACAAAATTCTTCAAGCTTTAGCAAGTCTCTTTGCTAAATTCAGTATTGGAAAATTATCCAGATCACTCTCTTTGTTTCGTATTTGTTTTTTAGTTTTTGAGATATTAGCCATTTTTTGTATGTTCAGTATCTTTTTCAATATCATTCTTATAATCTGTTGTATTCAAATCTACTTTCAGATCAGTCTCAATCTTGTCAGATAAAACTGTTCTTCATTCATAACATCTTTGAAACATAATCTATCTATCAAGGTAGACACCCTTAAAATTAACTCCTGGATCCATTGTTCAAAAATATTCTTCAGTAGGTCCAAATGTTAAACTTATGTTTAACATTTGGACCTACTGAAGTAGGTGACCTACTGTACCACCAGGGCTCTAACAATGTTAGAGTCTTGGTGGCGCAGCAGCCTAAAGCACTGTTATTAACATCAGCTGCCTGCAATTACTGCAAGTTCAAATCTCACCAAGATCAAGGTTGACTCAGCCTTCCATCCTTTCTAAGGTAGGTAAAATGAGGACCCGGATTGTGGGGGCAATAAGCTGATTTTGTATAAATATACAAAAGTATGAAGGCTATTGCTTAACGCATTGTAAGCCGCTCTGAGTTTCCAGAGAAGGGCGGCATATAAATCAAATTTAAAAAAACAAAACAAAACAAAACTATTTTGCTTCATTCTGTATATATTAGTAAAACCATTAGTAGATGTTCTCCTTCTTAAATATAATCTTTAGTTCCTTCCAGTTACCTCTAGTGTCTAATCTTCAATTACTCATTTTATCGTATTTTTAACAGAATTCAAAATAAAGGCACTTTCCCATGAGAAAGATTATAATAATTCCCTTAGTCTATTTGTAACTTTCTCAAATCAGTTCTAATCTCCCTATTGCTGTTTATTCCAAAAGGAAAAAGTAAGTTAAACTTAATTTGTATTTAAAGCTTCTTTCAATAGAGATTGAAGGAAGCTCACCCAGTATTATAAAACTTGGCACTCCAAAGGTTCCTTTTAGCTGAAAAGCAGTTAGGAAGCAATTTAAAAAAAAATGTAAATAGAAGTATGCAATCCCTATATACATACACAGACACATACTATATAGGTAGTCGTTGACTTACAACTGTTCATTTAGTGACAATTCAAAGTTACAACAAGGCTGAAAAACAGTGATTTATGACCGTTCTTCATACTTACGACCATTGAAGCATTCCCTTGGTCATTGTGATCAAAATTCAAGTGCTTGGTAACTGATTCATATTTATGACAGTTGCAGTGTCCAGGACCATGTGATCACCTTTTGCAATCTTCTGACAAGCAAAGTCAATGGGGAAGCCAGATTCACTTAACAATCTTGTTACTAGCTTAACAACTGCAATGATTCACTTAACAACTGTGGCAAGAAAGTCGTAAAATGGGGCAAAACTCACTTAAGTATCTCACTTAGCAACATAAATTTTGGGCTCAATTGTGGTCATAAGTTAAGGACTACTTGGTGTGTGTGTGTGTGGGCCTAATTATAATTTTTAAAGGTTACTTAGATAAACATCATTTCATGCACGTTTCCAAAAATAAAAGTTTCATATGTCAGTTGTGTGAAGGAATCCTCTTGAGTACACAGGGCCTCTAGGGATAGTACACTACCTCACATGTCTTCCTAGCTTGCCTCTTCTTTACATGTCACAATGCAACTTGTACAATATGAATTAGGCTCCCAGGGAGCCATCACCTACAGTTCTGATCACAATTATTGGGCTGTGATAATAATAACTGAAAGGTTATGGCGATGTATATTTGTTCTTCATTTGCCCTTCCAATCATAAGATTCTAAGCCTCTGGCCTAAGAATTGTTCTCCTCCAGTTGAGTCATTTAGATAGATGCAAGCATAGTTCAAGAATTCAGACTGAACAGCAGAAGTCTGTTTTCATTGGAACAGTTTTCCTATTTGCCTTAGTTCCATAGAATATGTCTCAAAGCATAGCCCCCTCCTGATTGAGCACTAGGGATTGTAGAAGCACTCTATCAGTTCCAGGAACTCTTGCTGTAGGAATCATTAGGAATTCAATATGCACTGAGTATTAATTAATATTCGCAACTTATGAACTGTTGGATGTATAATACGTATATAAGTGTATATAACACAGATGAGATAACTGGCCTGCTGTGCTGTCAATGTTTTATTATTTTAATCATGCAATACCTCACTTTATACATAAATGTACAAATTTACATAATTTTTTCAGTGGGTATAATTGAACTAAAGACATGCACATTTGAAATTGTGTTGGGTTAGGGTTCAGTTCACTGGAAGAATTAAAAACATTCCTTGATTGTTTCTAATTTAAATCAATTTCAAAAGCCCTTACCAGTATTTAGTAATACATCATATTGCCTATGCGTTTGTACTTTAAGATATTTAACTTTAAGTTAATCTCGGAATGAGAGTTGAATATTTTTAAATCTTGTATATTGGATATACAACACATTTTATTTTTCTACTTCAGACTTCTGTAACAAGTTCCCCTAACTCTTAACTAACAAATAAATGTATTCCCAACACAGCAGAATTACCAGAGAGCAGAACCGCTGACTAAGAGTATGGAAAATTACTTGAATTGGAGCCTAATCATTGTAATGGCTTGTGTGCTAAGGCAAAGAGGTTCTAGCATACTGGCATATATAAGAATCCTAATTATCCATTTACACCCTTTAGCCACTGTATGATAATTACAATTATGGTAGTTAAGGGATGTCAAAAAAGGACAAAATTGGATTTTTCATCCCCACCTCTGGAGGTTTATGGCAGAAAAATAGATTGTAATCTGTGTTAATTAATGGGAATAATAGACCAGCAACTTCTTGGCACAAAGCTTATGTATATCTCATTTGTATAAATTGAGATATGCCCCTCCATTTCCCCATTGCCTGATCACTAAATGATAGTGCAGGAAACAAGGTTTTTGAATGACTAGGATCAAATCAACCGGCCACCAGATTCAGATAAATTGTCATAGCTTCAGAAAGGGGCATTGAGAATAATAAGGCTACTGGAAACTTAATATGTGATGTAAGATTGAGGGCATTGGGCATATTAAATTTGAGACTAAAGGAGTTATGATAATGTTCTTCAAATATCTGGCAACATACTTGGATTAGTCAGACAAAAAATTATGATCCTTTGTTGACAAAATTAAGTTTTAAAACTTAAAACTGTTTCTGGTACAGCCTTCTTTAGGATTTCTCCCTTTGACAAAACACTTTAGATAAATAATTTAGATCAGCAGTCCCCAACCTTTGTGGCTTGGTGGCCTGACTGGGGATGGGAGGTGGGGGTGGGGGGACCAGCCACATGAGCAGCAGACCGGCGCATTCACATGTGCACACCGGCCCACTGTTCATGCAAGTTGAACTGTGCACACATGCATGTATGCCGGCCTGGTTCCAAATAGGCCATGGTATTGGGTCCAGGGGTTGGGGAATGGTTCTTGCTTTCTTTATTCCTGAACCTTTAATCCTTCCAAACCATGAGTTCCCAGTTCAGAATCTTCTAATTTTCATTACCAACTGATTTTCCAGATTATTTGACTCATTCTGAGCCTTTTGTAGGCAAATTCTTTGCTCATGGTCATTACTTATAATATCTTTGAAGTTTCTTCTTTTTGAGTTATTTGGATTTTTTTCTTCTATCTTCTCACAGATCTTCAAACAACAAAACCTATAGAATATTTACTATAATTAAGGAAGCTTTCTAATTTTTGACCAGCCTAGCAAGATAACATTCTAGCCTGTCATTATGCTTTACTTACAAATGTGATTATTCTCCAATTTGTATCTGTCTTTCCTTCTAAACCTTTGCTATAAGACAGTTACTTTTTAGTGGCCTTTTGTCTTCATTTAGCTTACCTGTTTTGCCTTTTATTTTCTTGCTCTCCCATGATACAGTCTTCCTTTACTCATACAATTATAGATAGTCCTCAACTTACAACCACAATTGAGCCCAACGTTTCTATTGCTAAGCAAGACAGTTCTTAAGTGAATTTTGCCCCATTTTATGACCTTTTTTGCCACAATTGTTAAGTGAATCACTAGAGTTGTTAAGTTAGTAACATGGCTACTAAATGAATCTGGCTCCCCCATTGACTTTGCTTGTCTGAAGGTTGCAAAAAGTGATCACATAACCCCAGGATACTATAATTGTCATAAATATGAGTCAGTTGCTAAGCACCTGAATTTTGATCACATGGGGATGCTGCAATGGTCGTAAGTGTGAAAAATTATCATAAGTCACTTTTTAAGTGATGTTATAAGTTTGAATGGTCACTAAGCAAACTGTTAAGTTGAGGACTACCTGTATCTAAAGCTCTTCATCAGGCTTCTGTCTTGAATTTGGAGTGACATGTTCAAATAATAAGTACAGCATGTTTAGAATTAATCTGATGCAGAAAGTAAACAAGAAGGTAACAGGTATTATTTTGAACATCACTAGAGATTTTGAAGTAAGTAAACTACTTAGATTTTTAAAACTGGATTTTGAAACCCAGTTTCAAAATAAAGAGTTGAAACTATTTGAAATAATTCTGTAGTTAAAAGTCACAAGTGAAGCTTTCACTGTTCTGTTAATTTTTTTCTTCTTGAGTGTCATCCAGGAATATCTGAAGAACTTTTTAAAAATATTTCTTGTTATTTCTCTGTTTAGTATTCTTCCTTTCTATGGCTTATGTCGTATCAGCTAGTAAATAACACTTTTAGTAAATTGCTACCTTTGTACAGTGACAGTTTGTACCCCGCTCTCAAGCCTTCACCAAACAAGGCAGAAGTAAATGGTTGCTGCTTCTTAGATGGCATTCTGGGATGAAGCTTTTTGAATGGCTGACTTCTTGGGATTTTGGTTTTGTCTTTGAAATAAGGGGCATGTACTGAGCATTTGGACAGGGCCTTAGATCTCCATATAAACCAGAAGATGTCAGCCTCTAGTTCTTTAGCCTCTTTTTATATGTTACCTCTGAAGATTGAAGCTATATCAGTTTCCCCAGTTTTAATGTTGCAAATTCAAGGCATCCACGGTACATTGCAAGACAGAATAATGGAATAAAAGAATAACACAGTTGGAAGGGACCTTAGTGGTCTTCTAGTCCAATCCCCTACTCAAGCAGGAGACACTGTACCATTTCAGACAAATGGCTGTCTAATCTCTGTTTAAAAACCTCCAGTGATAGAGCACCCACAACTTACGGAGGCAAGCTGTTCCACTGGTTGATTGTTAATTGTTCCCCTGTCAGGAAATCTCTCTTTAGTTCTAAGTAGCATCTCTCCTTGATAAGTTTCAATCCATTACTTTTTGTCCTGCCTCAGGTGCTTTGGAGAATAGATTGACAACTCCTCAAATATTAGAAGTTTTCTATCATGTCATCCTAGTCCTTCTTTTCATTAGACTAGACATTCCCAGTTCCTGCAACCATTCATCACATCCTTTAGCCTCCAGACTTCTAATCATCTTTTTGCTCTTCTCTACAGTCTTTCTAGAGTCTCAACATCTTTTTTTGTATCATGATGACCAAAACTGGATGTAGTATTCCAAATGTGGTCTTATCAGTACAGTATAAAATGGCACTAACACTTCACCCGATCTTGATTCTATCCCTCTGTTGATGCAGCCTAGGACTTAATTGGCATTTTTGGCAGCTGCAGCACACTGCTGGCTCATATTTACATGGTGGTCCATTAGATCCCTTTCACAGTTACTGCTGGTGAGCCAGGTATCACCTATTCTGTACCTGCGCATTAGGTTTTTCTTGCCTAAGTGTAAAATCTTACTTTTTTCACCACTAAATTGTATTTTGTTGGGTAGGGCCCAGCGTTCAAGTCTGTCAAGATCTTTCTGGATCTTGAGCCTGTCTTGTAAAATGTTGGCTACTGCCCCCAGCTTGGCGTTGTCTGCAAATTGAAGACTAAATGAACCACTTGCTTCTATATGGTAGGTCCTAAGCCCAAGGGAGTTTTAAAAACAATAAAGAGCACCACGGGCCAGCCAGTCTGAGGATTCCTCTCCCAGTAAAGCAGATGTGTAATTAAAGGAGTCTTTAATACCAATTCTTATATCCACAATGACTCCTACAGCACTACACTGTCTAGTCTTCTGAAATTAAATTGGATAATCTCCTATAAGGGAAGAGACAATTATTTCAGAAAATAGAAAGAAACCAGAAAATAGAATCCATTTTAGGGGATGTGATTAGGGATGGTTCTTCTTGCAGCTTATTAGATAACAGCTATTAAAGCTAGTCTTCTCAACAACAATAATCATATTACCCATAGGGTCCTCTTCTTATTCCCCACTCTTAATATCCTTATTTGGTGGCACAGTGGTTAGAATGCAGTATTGCAGGCTAAATCTGCTGACTGCTGATTGCCAGCAGTTCGGCAGTTCGAATCCCATTGGCTCAAGGTTGACTCAGCCTTCCATCCTTCCAAGGTCAGTAAAATGAGGGCCCAGATTGTTGGGCAGCAACATGCTGACTCTGTAAACCACTTAGAGAGGGCTGTAATGCACTGTGAAGCATATATAAATCTAAGTGCTATTGCTATTTATAAACCTGTTTCAGGATTATAACACACGTCATCACCAGCAATCACAATTTACATTCTCTATTTGGCTGTTATTTTATAAATCAGATTAAGTTAGGTTAGGTTAGGGACTGTTACACCAACTGACTCTAAACTATGGACATATGTAGTCATAGCACCTTCCAATTTGAGAGAATTCTGAACAACCATTATTATAGTGTCTAATCCCATGTCTCCATTGCTATCACAAAAAGTTAGTCAATTAATACAACATAACCCTGCCTGTGCTCCTCATCCCACATCTTGGTCAGTTTCTGTTCAGTAATCATCCTAGTCTGGAAAGGGGGTCGAAAAGAACCAATTCCTATCAATTCACTAAGAAAATGTATTTATTTTTGAAAGATTTTCAGGGACAAGAATCAGATTTTAATTTAGAAGCTACTTCTGTGTTTTCCATAAATGCTGACCAAGCTTCATTCAACATATTTTAAAAGATACCATGGATAGCTGGTTCTTGATCTTTAAGATGAAGAAGACAGACAACACATATAAGACCTTATTTGTGTAAGATTATGTGTCTCCCAAATGATGAGAGAGGTAGTCCACCTCTTTTTGGGTGAGATGTCACATAAAATTAATACCATGCAGCCCAGAGCTGAATGCAGAACAAAGAAGATAGCTGTAATAGTTGAACTTCACATCTGGCTCCAGGCAACTGATCTGTACAATTACAGGATTTTCCCATTAAAGAAAGGAGAGGCAAAATGGTGGCCACTAATTGCTCTTGGTACAGGTTCCTAATTTGTGACAAGCCTCACCCTTTCTGGAGTAGCCCTATGGTCTAAACATGCCATTTAGAGGTAAGAAAATATTCCAGATTATATCCAGTAATGATATAAGAGCCCATAAACCTAACAAAGCAGAGAAACAGACAGGGATTAATTCCTGTTTTCCCATTGCACAGACAACCCTAAAAGGGACTTTTCAATGAAGAGACATGATGAAGGCTAGATATAGTGATCTAACCCAAGACTGTTAAGAAGCTGAAGCTTCACTCCTCTGACCAGCCTCTTTAACTAGGACAGAGATTGGAATTGCAAACTGTTTCCCTCAAGGGCATTTTACTCTCAACCCTTTTGCTAGAAACTCAAGAAATCATTCCTTCCAGTATTGAGATTGAGTGATCTGTCATGTATGCTCTATTTTTAGCCCAGAAAGTGCTATGATGTCCGATTAACTGCAGCTTCTGGATTTGGGACCAGCTAACCTGCTTTGGGAAATGTTCAACCATAATAGATGTCATGACATTGACTGTTATATATAGAGTATATTAAATCAAATTTGGGTGCTTCTCTTGATTCTATGTCCCACCTGAATTTTTGTGTGACTTTTACTCTAATTCAAGATGACCATTTTCTCTAACGGAGTTATCAACCCAGTTCTGGAGAAGGAGGTTGGCTCTGATTTTTATTTCAATTATTAAACAGTAATTTTATTATTAGTGCACATAAGTTTAATATCAGGGTTAAAACAAGGACAAACTATCAGAGCATCTTAATCTTCCAAGACTTGATTACAGATTCCAAAGGTGCCATCTTAGGAAAAGAAACTGCACTAGCATTAATATCACACCTATATGTAAAGGTCCAATTAAATTGATTTATTATTATTCAAGCCTATGCACAGGAATATTCTCAACTAATGGTTAATACCTGTTAAGATAAGGGTAAATGGAATTCAAGGGGGAGTTGGATTTAGTTCACTTATGGCTATATAGAGATTCTGGACTGATCCCTGTTTTAACTCTGCCCCCAAGTTCCACCATTCTCCCCCTAGAATCATAGAGCAACAGACTGCTAAACTCACTTACTGTACATCAAATGATTTCAGGATATATCAAAATGTCATAAACACAGTGGGTTTTTAACACATTGCAATTGCTAAATTTTTGAGGTACTTGTAGTATATGTTACATATAACCTGCATTTGCACAACCACCTTTCTTCTCCTCTCCCTTGAAATATCTCTCTGGTTAGTCAGAAAAGAATATTAGCTCTAAAGTAGAACATTCTAAATTTCCAGTGCACCTACAAAGAGGGAAAGCCACTCAAAAATCCAAATCTCACCATGAAGTTGTCTGAGCACAGTACTACTGTATAATCTCCCAATTACAAGCTGTCCCATTTCTCCTCATGATTAAAAAACCACTTCAAACAAGGATGAACCTTCTAGAAGTCCTCGACATAAGTTCAAGACCATTTCATCAGTTCAGGTAAGGGGGATGATATATATTACACTAGAAAAATCCCCAGTCTGTCCTGAGTTTCCAATGCAAGATACCGACACTCTGAACTGACTTATCTGGACAAACAGAAAGGATTCCTGTAGACTACAGCAACTTCCCTTCTTTACTCCATGGCCTATTCTAGTGTTCCACCAAGTGTAGCGATAGGGATACTTATTCAACCAAATCAGTGTTTTCACATTATCTTTAATGGCATTCAAAATCTGAGGTAGTGGTCATCATATGCTGACTTCAAATTGGGGAAGGAAAGAATAGAAATGGGAAACCACAGGTCTATTTCCTTTTTCTTCTGAGGGATATTATTCATGAGTTTTATTAAGCTACTGGTGGGTTATAGTCTTTTAATTTCCCACTAGTAAATGTCTCTTGCCACAAACTCCAGAGACCATAAAGAATATTTAAAAGTTTGGAATTTAAACACTGTAAAGAATATTAAAAAGTTTGAAATTTAAGTACTGTAAAGAATATTAAAAAGTTTGGGATTTAATTGGGCTTTTAACTGCAGCAGTTCTTGGATTACAGACCGTTTGTGAGTCTTCCTTTACAAATTGGAGTCTATTGTCTCCTGGCACATTGCTAACTGGTACTGAAGAAAAGATTCTAGAGGAGTAGCTGCATTTATATTTTGGTAAAATATTTAAGTTTTAGTAACTTAAAGATTCAACAATTATATTCAGAATAGAAGAAATACAGCTGTCAAGACTAATGTTCATGAAGTTTAACTTGATGTAAGGCTCTTCTCATGGAAATATGATCCTGTGACAGAATGGATCTTGTCACGTGCTGTAATTGTTCAGACATACAAACAGTACTTATGTGAATTATAACTAGAATGGGGTGGGGTTGAAGGAGCAAAAATGAGATTTTCACAGAGAGAGAGAGAGCCTCGTGAACGGAAAAGAAAGCTGAAATGGGCTAAGAGGTTCGTAGGAGAAGGGCTGTGGAGAAATTAGAGAGAAGTAGGGAAAAAACACTGGGGCTAGTGAGCAAAGTGGGAGTTTTGGTAGTCATGGGCTGCTGAAAAAGAAACTGTTTCAAAAGTGATCCAAAATTTCCAAAGAGCAATCAGCAAAAGCGTTGCTATGATATGTGGTGAGGACAGTAGAATGTAGGATCAATTTATTTTCAGAAGACATAGTGTCTATTTTTTTTACTTTGTGCAGATATGCAGAGGGAAAAGAGAACCTGTCTGCCCTATGCAGCTATCTAGAGGGAGAGTAATAAGGAAGACTGACATTTTGCTGGCCATGACAGGTTGCCAGTTAAGTTTTAACAGGGGCCTTGTAGAGAAGCAACCACATTTTAAGATAGACATACTGTCATTTTCACAGAGATAACTGTTGGTAGCAGAAAGATAGTTAATGAATCAAACAGTACAGCAGTTATGTCATAGAGTAATTTGTCCATTCTTATTTGAAAGCAAACAAGGGGAGGGAGACATGAACTCTATATGTGCATTCACCGAATTTCACTTGGCTTTGTTTCTTATTGGAAAAGTCAACCTTTCAAAGAAATTGATGTCTTTTTATCCTTATTATGCTAACTAAGACTAATGTGAAGACCAGAATATTCACAAGAAAAGTCTTGCATATTGTTCTTCGTCTGATCAATCCCAAGAATTCATAACAGATTCCATTCCTCTGTGCCTCAAGAAACTATAGCCAAGTTTGTGAAAACAGGGAGCATATTCTCTTTGTGAGAGAAATGTAGCTAACATGGTTCAGCTGCCCCAATTCATTCCTTCCTCTTCTGAGATTGTCACCAGAGCACATCAGATGGCATTAGTTTGGCGCAACTGAATTCCTGTGTGATCCCTATTTACTTGTGAATAGCATCCCCTGCCCAGTGGCATTAAAGAATCAGCTGAATGAAAGGAAGAAACACAAATATTTAAGCACTACTGATAGAAAAGACAGTGTTTCACCCCGAGGGATTGCATTCCTTAAATATTTCTCTTTTACCTCAAAAAGTTGACACTTTAAAAAAAATGACACTTGAGAATTTCAAGTAGCTATATCAAAGATTTTCAATAAAAATAAAATGGGCAGCCTTTCTCAGTTTATTGCTTTCTAGATAGGTTGAATTTAACTCCTATAATACCAATCATTTTAGATTTATTATTTCTGTCCGTGTATTATCTAAAATTCTTGTCTTCAGCAGGCTCTTCTATCTAGTTGTCATTTACTTCTTCTTCTTCTTCTTTTTTTTTGGCTTTCATCCAGTCTCCTTTCTGCTCCTTAGGTCTACAGCTTGCTCCAAGAACCTCTGTCTTATTCTAATTTACTACATGTGATGGCCAAAGTAGCTTGTCACTAAGTGGGGTCAACTATCTCATGAACTACTTATGCCAAACCCCTCCCCCAACATTATCCACCCCCACCTCCACTGGACTCAACACATGCTAATTTCCATCTCCTCTAGTACATTCCAGTCATTTTAATTTGACTGAATAGATGACTGGCTATCAATAGCAAATGCATGTAGGACAATGGCATCATAGGAATTCCCTCTAGATCCACACTTGAGACCTTGCAAAACCAGGTAGGTTTCCAGTGGCCATGGCTCCTGATTCCCAGATCCCTGAATGCCCCACATTCTGCTTTCTATCAACAGGCCACTTATCAGTGTCTCTGGCACTGGGCTGGACAAATAGTTCCTACATTCCTGACTTTCCATCTATCAGTCACTACTTACAGTCCTATAAACTCAATCATTGTGGTTATCTTCATCTGGAGTCTCCTTGAAAAATCTCAAGTCTCATCTTTAATCTCTCAAAAAACACTCTTATTAGCTTGAGTCTGGCACCAGCACTTCCCTCTATAGTTGCTGTTGCAGGCCTGCATAATTGAAAATAGAAATAGAAAACCTTCCCATCCTGTCCCTGCCCCAGATGCCATTGTCACTTCAGTTCATCCAGTGATCATTTGATGCAGTGATGCCTCTCTCTGCTGCCATGCTGGTCCTATCATCAGTTACTCCAACAGTCCACCAGGTCCCAACATTGTTGAGATATCGCCAGCAATGGAAAATAGCTCAGTGTATAATTCATCTGCTTTCACTTTCTTTTTTTTTATTGAAATTTTTTTAAAAAATTTACACATATTTTCCCTTCCCTCCCCCCCACCCGGACTTCCCAGAGCAAATACAGGATATAGCATTTAACAAACATATATAAAAAAACATAAGCTATCTATCTATAGATTTATCTCCCTTTTGCACTTTAACTCCCCTTGTTCATATCTGAATATAACTATTTAAACCAATTATTGCTTGAAAGTAATCAATCCAACTTCGTTCTTGTCCGTTCTTCAATAATAAGCAAGTCTTCTTTCTTCCAGCATTGCACAATCAGAGCCCAATTACAATTACCATCACATCTCCAACCCTTACATATATTAACACATTAACAAAATATTTTAACCAATCTCAAATAAATTATATTGTAAAAACCTTATTTTTACTTTTTACCCCATAAACTCATATTGATTCTTCCTGGAAACATTCCTTATGTTGTGGCTTCGTTACCTGAGCCAGGAGAGGACTCCGAGAGTGAAGGAGAGGAGTTGGCAAGGCCTCCCTCTCCAGGACCCTCCTCTCTGGCAATGCCTTCGGTGTCCGCTGAAGGTCAAGAGATAGGCCCAGGACCAAGCACGTCCACGCAGCCACAGGTGGACAGTAATGAGGGAGATGAGTCTTGGCTGGATCCTCGGCAGCGTCGCAGAGATAAGCGCGTGCCAGAGATTAAGCTGAGTCACTGGACCACACCCCACAGGGTATAAAAGGGGGTGAGGTGGCCATTCAGACTCTGTGATGGACAAAACTAACTACTATCGAGTCACATTGCATCTTTGGAAACAACATTATCTGCCTTGGATTTAATTACGGACTGGACTTGACAATTCTTGAACTGTGTGTATTTTGTTTATGAGTAAAGTCTTGGCAAGCACCTACTGGGTTGCTGCCAATCCTCTTATCGAAAGAATTTGGTTGTCTGCCAGTTTATTTAACCCCTGGCTGTCTGTTTGTGTGCGTGTGTGAGACGGGGACAGAACACCTTACTTAATAGCTTTGCATAAACTTATTCATCTTATTCTCTACAAATCCACTGCGTATAATCAAATAACATCTTCACTATTTGATATCTATAAAAAATATTGTAAAAACCTTCCCTCAACCCTTGCACCACTTATATTTTCCACAAGTTTATATTTATTCTTCAACAAAACATTCTTTAATATAGTATTAATGTAATTTAAAACAAAATATAAAAGTTTAAGTAATATCCTTCTTCTTCTAACCCATAAACTTATATTAAATGATCTGCACTGTCCATAACTTTTACATCCCCAATATTTTTCTTCTTTTTTTTTAACCCATAAGCTTATATAAATTTTTCAACAAAGCATTCCTTGAAATATAACTTTAGTGTTAATATACTTCAGGACAAAAGTGAAAGTTTGGTCAGTAGCCCATAACAATTCAAACCTAACATTACTTAATATAACTTTTCAAGACAAATCATGTCCCTAAATATAAGTAAATCATTCATTTACACTATAACATAACTTTTTAAAACAAATCATATCCCTAAATACAGGTATAGTCATACAGGCAAAAAGATTGTAATTTTTCCATCTCCATTTTTTCCTGACTTTTTTGCGAACCTTCTTCTTCAGTCTTATTCCTCCGCCTTCTTTTATTTTTATAAGTTCTTGAATTTTCAGCTGAAGTTGCTGTACCTTACAATCTTGTTCTCTTCGCAAAGTAATTCCTTTCAGTAAACACACCTCTTTAACTGCGATTGAGAGTCCATTTTTGTAAAAAAGTTGTAAAATTCCACTTCGAATTCTCCTTCTTATATTAAAGATCCCAATGCCTCCTGACAATTTTCCAGTTGACTGTATCAAAGCCTCTGGAGAAATCTCTCTCAATATTTCCTGGTTATACTCCTTCAAACCTCTCAGCCTTTCCTTCTTAATTTGAAAAACATCCATTCCATTTTCCAAAGGCACATTAAACTGGATTGTTTCTTCCACCTCTTCATTCAGCAACTCACTATTATTTGGCAACTGAAATACCGATACAGTATCTTCACTTGTAACTTTGTTTCGAACTTGAATAAAATCCTTGTTGAAAAACCCTTCCATTCTTTCCACCAACACGGAGGTAAATGATTCTAAATTTTTTTTAAAGAGATCCACAATCAGTATTTGTGTATTTACTGATGTTTGTAATAGTGAACCTTCATCACTTTCAAAAAAGCCAGCCATTTTTTTTATCCATCCACCTTGAACAATGCTGGGTGTTAACAGCTTTATCGAGAGTTAACTTTCACTTTCACACCCTATTAAGCACAAGTGCCATTTTCTTCACTCCTTTAAGCAGCTTCAAAAAGTAGCAATTTAAGCGTGGAATTAAGGGTTTGTTACTTGCAATTGTCTGTTCTCCTGTCTTCACTCCATCTGCATAATCAACTTAGATCTTAGTAAAGATTGCAGAAGTGGTCGTGACGTTTTTTTCTGCTTAAAGCAGAAGCACCCTGGATCTCGGAGTTTCATCAGACTTCCTGGGGAGCTCTCACCCTCCAAGCCCCCAAAACTATTTCAGGGGCTTTCGGGGAGCTCTACCCCCATCCGATTACTCTCCTTTCCCTTTTCTCCCGGGGGAAAGGTTTTCCAGCTGCCAGACAGCTGATTTGCGCTGTCAGGGCGGCTTTACAAGATCACAGGGCTGGCGCTCCGAGAGAGAGCGTCCAGCAATGTCGGCGGTGCCACCGGAAGTCCCATCTGCTTTCACTTTCATTGCTACTGCTTCAGTACCAGTCAGCTGACATCCAGCAACAGAAGTAGCCATTGTCATCACCAGTGCTGTCACTCATCTATTATCCCAACTGATCTCTCCCACCATCTGTCAGATCCCACAACCACCCATAGGCCAAGCAATTTCTTCCAGTGACCTAAGGAATCTTCCTCTGCCAGGACACTGCTGATAAGTTTCTCCA
Source organism: Arizona elegans (assembly GCA_022577455.1). Taxonomy (NCBI): domain Eukaryota; kingdom Metazoa; phylum Chordata; class Lepidosauria; order Squamata; family Colubridae; genus Arizona; species Arizona elegans. The sequence goes on along the minus strand of JAKOOJ010000002.1, from coordinate 100,488,104 downwards.
TACAAGTGGTGATCCTGCACATCTAAATTGAGATCAAATCCTTTCTCTTACACACACCCAAATTCACTCTAAATCTCAGAGATATCCCTTCCTCTAACATACATTTTTAAAAAACTTTCATGGGGTACTCTCCCTGACATCATCTTTAAACCAACCCCCGGAAGGGAAAAATCCCCAAGTTCAGTAAAATCTAAATTATCTGTTCTGTTCTTTCTACATGAAACAGCATTTCTGCATGCTATGTATGAATATCTGATGCTGAAGAAGCAAAGTCCAGATGGGATCCAATAAATAGATTGTTATGATAAACATTTGTAGCTTGGTATTGTAGCTTGTGCTGGGATAGCCCTGGAACTAAGCTTGAGAAAGAATGCCAGCCTACTTTCTTGCAGTTTTTGGTCTTAAAGGAGATAGCTGCCAAAAGGAGAAAATAAAAAGGAGTGCAGTATTGATAAGAAGCAGTCGGGCCAAGGAGATTTCCTTGGAGCTCCCAATGTCTGAAACTAGATTAAAGAGGAGGGGGGAAGAGGGACAAAAAGAGGCTGCTATTAGCCAGATAACATATAATCCTCTTTCTTCTCTCTAAGAACTTAGTAAGTGTCTGAGGTGAGGGAACTTGTTCTTCTACTGAGTCTTGTCCCCTTCTCCTGATTGCCACCCTTAACCACTCTGCTTAGCATTTTCCTGGGGAAAGAATAATATATTTTTTGCAGTGGTGAGCAAAAACTTTACTTTTCTTGTCTAATTATATTTTCAATGCACCCCTATCATTGGCTGGATGCCCTTTCTTTAAGTCATTAGTCTTCACAGTAGGAGGAAAAGTTCATCAAAGACTCTGTATCCCAGCAACCCCTGCTGTGCCATTATGCACCGGAGGATTCCTGAGCAAGAGTGTTACATCTGCTGCCTTAAATCTGCCATTCACTTTCCTAGACCCTAAACAGACATGCCTTTGAAATGGGGTCTGGGGAGAGGGCTACGTACTATCCCCAGACTCTTTCATTTTAAAAGCAATTCAGAGAAATACAGGATCTAAAAAAACTAGAGAAGAGGTTGTTGATAAATAAGAATGCAGATAGAACTGATTAGTGTAACATGTTTTCAGTAAGAGCTTTTACATATGGAAAAGCTTATTCTTTGCTATCACAGTTGATGTCTCTTTTGATAATAATTGGGTGGTGCAGGTAGGATTCATATGAATTGTGTTGAACTGAAAACTGTTTTCTAGCACGTGCTCACACACCAAGTGCTTTTTGCAAATTGCCACCAACTTTTTAATGATATATTTTTATTTCACGCATGCAGAAAAATATAAAAGAGTCCCTTGGGAGTTGGGTGGCATAGAAATGCGATAAATTAAATTAAATTAAATTAATTAAATAAACATATATTTAACCATTTAAAATGAATTAATGGACCAATTTAATATATTGTGATGTCTTGTGGGTTATTGTTGTTTTTCCCTTCAGTTGTGTACGTTTCTGATATCAAGTTAGCGTATTTGTAAAGAGACAACACAGCTATTAGATGTTAATAATGGAATGAATGTTTAAAAATCTTTTAACACAAAGTTATGATTGAAATATACATATTAATGTTTATGAGTTAAAACAGCTTGTGTATTCTCAAGAGTGAATATAACTCAATAGTAGAGCATCTGCTTTGTGTGTATTCAGTCCTAGATTTGGCTTCTGGGAAAGAGAAGGAAAAGTATTGGTTTGCCAGAAATTTTGTTGTTACTGCTCTATAGAATAATTCAGGGACCATTAGATATTTGGACATCTTCCACAAATGGCTTTTTAATTAGAAGTCACACATTTTCCAAAAAAGGCTGCATGCTCAAAACATATTGCTAAACTGATATCTACATGCATGTATGCAAAATGAAAATGTTTATCTGACTCTGCAAGTATTTAGCATCTAGTTCAATAGATGTATACCTTATTGCTTGGAGATAAATAGTAGAATGCAAGCAATGGGGAAAGACCTACATTGATGTATCATGAAATTTGGAAGACTAGTGACAAGAATTCCCATGTATTTCCATAATTAGATCTTTCTTCACAATTTATGACACATATTGTTTATCACATTTGGGTGCATTTATCTTGTTTTATAAAACATGAACTGGTCCTGAAGTTATGACCTTTCAATCCTAGACATTTATCCCATCTCAAAAATTTCACACCATTGGGGAAAGACTGAATGCCAAATTTGCCATCTGATGTTGTATATGGCTGTTAAGAGCACCAAGTGTCTGACTCTGCTTCTGTTAATATACACTATGAAGCACACAAAGTCTGTTTGAGTCTGTGCTGCAGTGTCTCTTTCAAATTTCTTGAAACATCCTGCAAGAATTATGATTTTTCTCCAGGTTAAAATTTGACTTATTTATGTCTTTCTTGATCTTTAACTCATTAACTCCACTATGTACTTTTCTTAGCAGCAGTGAAGACTCACTCTCTAACTTTCGGAGCAGCCTTTTAAAAATGTTATAAATATTTTAGTACATGCTTGCTTCACTTTAACCTTTTCTTTTCCTGTGGGGTAAATGTAGGCAGTTTCTTATGGAGGAAATGTATCAGTTCCATGGCTGAAGTAGCAGTAGGACATTTAATAGGTGTGCGCCTTCCCCAGTCTCTCAAATCTCCTTCCTGGATGAGTTGCCATGGCTGTTGAAAGTTAAAGAGGGTGGTGGGAGAATGTCATTTTGCATTCCCCCTTTGAAGTGCTCAGATTTCATTTCAGAAAGAGGCAGGAGCACAGTGATATTTAATTTATATACTCTCTTTTTCCTGAAGCTTTCACTATTTATAGGGGTACTTGAAAGCAAGACAGCAAGAGAAGTACCTCATTACTGACCCCATATTTCACATTTTATGAGAGCCACTCAGTTCCACTATTGGTTTCTGGAATCTAGTTTCCACTTTGCACAGTGGTTTCCATAGGAAGAATCTTTTGGCATTTCAGCTTCTGTTTCAGCTAATTTCCTTCTGCTCCTAGATTAGAAACATCTCACTGAGGGAAATAAATCTGAAAGAACGTTGTTTTCAAAGAGTGAATTTCTTTATATTTTCTTTTAGTTACTGTTTTGGTATAAAATAAGAACAGATCATCATAAGAACTTACCTTTTGTAATACATCTTGTTTCTTGGGAAGTGGAAATCATTTCATAGCAAAGACCGATCTCTGCTCATCACAACGTCTTTATTCCCTATCTCTGAATCTATGTAGGACCCTGAAGCATTCTGACGATAGAGATGGCAGCAGCAGGATGCCAATATTTTGCTTTCAAGTGTTCCTGCTATCTAGGAAAAAAAGAGGGAACTCATAGTTTAAGACCTTGAAGAGTACATGAGTCAGAGTTTTGGTGAATTGAAGTCTGAACAGGTTTTTCACCTCAGTGGAACTTGGCTTATGTGTCTCTCCTCCCCATCCCTCCCACCCAAAAAAACCCTCCTATTTACTTTTGTATGTACCTTCCAAAGCACCAGAAGGCAAGACAAGAAACAATAGATGGAAACTAACCAAGGAGAGAAGCAACCTAGAACTAAGGAGAAATTTGCTAATAGTGAGAGCAATTAACCAACAGAAGCTTGCCTTCAGAAGTTGTGGGTGCCTCATCAGTCAAGGGTTTCAAGAAGAGACTGGATAGCCATTTGTCTGAAATGGTATAGTCTCTTGTTTGAGCAGGGGGGTTGGATTAGAAGACCTATAAGGTCCCTTCCAACTCTATTATTCTGTTATTTTGGTCACCTCTGTAGCCATGATACTTAACCTTTACTTTCAAAAGTTCTTTCATCGATGAATTGGCTCTCTGTGTCATGTTTCTTGGCTTTTTTATCTGTGCAGCAAAAGAGAAGATAGTACAGTAAAAGATTGCTAAAATAGTTCAGCATTTTTCCTTCCTATGCTTTCCTTCTGTTATAACCATCCCTGAGGAGTAGAGTGGTACATTTCTGACTCATTAGCAGTGTTATTCTTGAGGAAGTCTTTAATTGGGGAAAAAAGGGGAAGCTGGCACATCTGTCATGAATTGTGGGTTGCTGCCTTGCTTCTGGCCAACCAGAGGGTCAGGAGGTTGTGAACTCTTTTAGCTCCTTGGGGTATTAGGTCAAAAGTCCATAACAATCGGAATAATTGAAGAGAGAGTGAGTATAGAGGAATTTTTAAATTCTTTTAATTAATCTGTGATTTTTTAACTTTCGGGCCAAAATTTATATATATTTTTAAATGTTTTAATCTTTGTATTCTATGTTTTTTATCTTGGCTGTACACCGCCTTGAGTCCTCAGGGAGAATGGCGGTATATAAATTGGAAATTAAATTAAATTAAATTAAATTAAATATGTTATGGCTAGGCATGAGAAAAAGGATTTGCCTGGTTTACATAATTAGTGATCGCGTAGAGACATCCAATCCAGTACAAGTTAGAGAAAATGAATGAGCTGGTTGTCCTTCTCCATATAAGGTCATCCCACGGAAAGGTAAATAACAAGTAAAATTAAAATACCATGTTTGATTCACCTCTGGATCTTTTTTTCTATTAAGGTGGATAATTCTCCTGTTTTCATTCGGTGAAGTGATTGGGTGGGTCTATGCAGAGTCACAGAAAATTTACCCATTTTCAAGGAAGGTTACATAGCATTTACCCACATTTGCAATCTGTTACTTTCCAATCCTCCTGAGCAGAAACCTTCAGAGAATATATAATAGTTGGGCTCCTCAAGCCATACCAGTCTTATTCTTATTATACTCAAAAAGTAAAATGCCCAAGGTATAAGTGTCCCACTTTTTAAGGCAAAACAAAACAGCCTCCGTTTTCAGACACTTGGGGAACACTTCTAAAATGCTTTATCTGTTATATTTTGATTAAAGTTTTATTTTCTTTCAGCAAAAAGTCACACTTAAACTGTCTCATCTCATCATCTTCTCTTTTAAGATATAAAATCACCTCTCCTTCCAGTGTCATGATACTAGAGTGTCTGTTCTTTCCAGAAGACCTTGCTGTTTTTTAATTCTTTTTCCCCCTTGCTGTGCCTTTTCTGACCTTCCCTGTCAGTATTTATGCTTCTCTCATTGGCTTTGCAGAGAGGTTTACATTTTCTCTAAGAATCTAAGATGAATGTTTGATTTGCTTGTTTAAAGTACATGATCGAATTATTCCTTTCAGACAGAAACTGCACTATAGGGTCATACCTAAGACAGTTTGTGTTTTCTAGCCAATGCTAACGAATCTTAATCCTAATCTTGGAAAGCAGATATTTCATATGCAAAGTTTAATAGGTAGCAGGCAGCAAGGAAACAGCAAAGTAAATGCCCCTTTTAACATGTAGAATAAATTCAGAATATGAACTTACAATTTAGTTTTCATAAACTTTATTGTTTCTAGCAATATGAAGATAAGCTAAACTCAGATAACAAATTATTCTGAAGGTACTTTTTGACAGGTTCTATTGTTTTTTCCATGTTTCCAACACATAGGCCTTATAGAATAAACAAGCAAGGACATATCTAGTTCCACCATAAATTTGAATAAGTTTTATTTTTAATTTTTCTTTTAATTAGATTAGAGGAGAGGGAAACATATTACTCTTATGAACTAAAGAAAAACCCAGTTTCATATGTATAGAAAAATACTTTTACCCATCTAGTCAACCATGGTTGATCTCAAAAAAATCTAGGAAAGTTTGGCCTTGGTTAATAATTGGATGGAAACCATAAGGGCATACTTTGCTATAGATTATAGTAAGAAATTAAAAAAATAAAATAAAATCCTGGGAAAAGGCACTGCTAAACAATTTCCCTACCTTTTGCCAAAGAAACAACATGAAGTAAAATAAGCCACTAGAATTTAAGCTCAACACTATTTATTTGTATGTTATTCAATTATTAAAGGTTAAGTCGGTGGCAGCGAGGTCAGAATCAAGCATATAGGCTAGTATATACTATCCAGATTTCTTAAGTAGTCCACTCCAGAATATTTCTTTTTTTTTCAAATGAAGTAGGATCTTTTCAGACTATTGTATAATTAATAAAGAACAAATATTATCTTATCACCTTTGTAGCATGACCATTAAAGCACAGAATTCCATTTCCATTGCCTTCCTTTCCATCTCCAAATAGTTTGTAATTCAAAAGTATATGAACAAATATACTTGTGGAATTAAATTCTATATGAAATCAGGTTTGAAAAAATGCTGCTGTGGCTCATTATCAGATCAAACAAATTAACTTTGAATATTCAACATCACTTCTCAATTATATGAATGAACAATTTCTTCAAAAAAAAATATATCCAGATTTCATATCTACTTTTGCACTTGGACATTTCATCTCATATAATTCAATAGTTGTTTGTGAATAGCTATTATAGACTTATTATTTTGAAAATATCAAGCTATTTTCTAACAGAGACATTTTGAAGCCCTTGAGGGCTGTCAGTTATATGTAGATGTCAAAAGACATTTTCATTTAAAACATTGCCTCTCAGCCCTTTTTGTAAATGATACTTACATTGGAGTTCAAATAATAATAATAATGCATCATTATCCTATCTAGGGTATACTCTACCCAGCTGATAAAAAAGTGCTCTTGTGAAATTTGGATTAAAATAATATTAGTTTAGCATGGGCATAAGAATGTTTCTGAAGATGTTTGGACTAATACAAGATGCTGCTTACAAACAAGAAATGGCATTCATGTTGAAACAGTTCCTATACTATTGTAAACAGAACATTAGATTAAAAAGCCAGTGACCTGATCAAGAAAGATTTCTCTGGAAAATCACATTGGTGCCCATCATGAACTTTGACCCATCTTTTCCCCCTGATTATTTTGATTGAAATAGTACATAAGAAACTGACCACAAAACAAGTATATTTTAATAATCTAAATGCATTATTATTTTTTCAAATTAGTTTTCAACTTCTCTCTCTCTCTCTCCCTCTCTCTCTCCCTCTCTCTCTCTCTCTCTCTCTCTCTCTCTCTCTCTCTCTCCCCCCCCCCCCACTGGCTCTCTCACTGGCTCTCACTCACTTTCCCCTTTATATTTGCTTATATCAGATTACAATTGTCATTTGAAAGCCTATTTATTCAGCTCAGACAGATCCTATTGAAACCCTCCACAATCTTGGTATCTTCTACTATGTGACTAGCTCACTGCTCTAATTCCACTCTAACTCCTACTTTCTGCTTCCTGATATTTATTTATTTAGTTACAACTAGTGTATGTAAATAGCTTCCCTCTTACCACTTGGTTGCTGAGTTTGTTTAGAAATGTTTGGTGTAGCACTTTGTCAAAGACTTTTTAAAAGACTCAACAGTACCATACATAATCACTACAATGATATGCTTATTAACACCATCTAAAAAAAACAGAAAACTAGACAAACATTGTCTTTTCAGAAACTGCATTATTTCTTCTGCTAGAAGTTTACTTTTTAATATAACTTTCCTCAATATCTTCAGAAGAAATGGATTCACAACTGGCAGAAGTCCTCAAGGATGAATGCCTGATTGATTAACTGATTGATTGAGATATTTATAGTATGATGGGTCATTAGCCTAAAGACCTCATGGTGAATCATAATCCATAAAATGCATATTAAAAATAAATAAAAATAATAATATAGTATTTTGCTATATTATTGCTACATAATGGTTTGGATCTCTCTCCTGAAAAAAAAAATCAATTCAGGCATCCTGTCCTAGTTTCCTTACAGTTACTGAGTATTCCTTCATCACATCACCACATCTTTTGAATCCTTATACTCCAAGAACAAGCTGGAGGGGTGAACAGTATAGTCTGCACCTAGCCCACAAAAGAGTGAACCACTTTCTTTTCCAGAAGATTACTTCCAGGAGCATGTACTCTCAGAATACTTGAAATTTACTTTTTTCTAAGAACACCAGTATATGCAAACAGAATGTGCCTATTGTGCATTTTATACTTTACACATTGCTCCTCAAAGCCTTTGGTTGCTCATTTTTGCATCTTTTATTGTCTTTGTTCTTCCAATTTGCTACATTTTGCATTCTCATTTTGCAAAACCTAAGTATTTTGAAGGCAGTTTTCTGTTTCTAATTGTTTCCCTGATATTGCTAACAGTGTTATTTTTTTTTAATCATGGACCAGTATCTTGAATCATTTCAAGATGCTTGCCCGAGCTATATTATTTAATAGGCTATTAATTTTTAAATTAGTCTACTGTAATGCATGCTATGTAGATCTGCATTTAATAACTGTTCAACATATATACACCTTCCTTTCCTAATGCAGCTCCCAGAATATTTATTAATGCTCCCAGATTGTATTATAAAACTCTAATACATACACACATATGTATATATGTGCATGTATGTGTGTGTGTGTGTACGCGTTATCATTTTGCTTCTGGGCTCAGTTCAAATTATTGTGCATTCTTAGGGTATGAATTGTTCAGAACTAGAATAGGCTAAGATTTGCCTACACCCATTTCTAATTGTTTGCACTGTTTATTGACACATCTCTTCATGTTTCATCCTGCCAGAGCTATAGTAGTACATACAAGCAACAGAACCTTTTCTACAGGGTGTAGGGAAGAGAGGCTGCTCTGCAAAAGAAAGTTTGCCTAGCTACGTTGTTGTTCATAGAATTGTCCATCCCTAATTTAATATAGAGTCCTCAAGCTTTTGGGAACAATAGGCATATTTTAAATATTTATCAAATTTTTGTTTAAACAATTGATATGGCCAGTGATCTCCCAAAAGTTATTCTGGATGACGCACAGTGCCTTAAAAAGAACAAATCAACAAACCATAGCACCAGAGGCCACAAACAGGAACCCAAATACACAGGCTGTGAAATCAGCTTGTAGTAAAACACATCCCATGCAGCTAAGGATAAATTAATAAGCATCAAGTCTTCCAGTTCTGCATTCAGAATATCCTACATTCTTTGTCCAAGGCAGCCAGGTTCTGAACTTAGAATAAATCCTATGAATTAAAATACATTCATATGAATTCTGCTCAGTCTTGTTTTCAAACCATTTATTCCACTGGTTTTTTTTTCACCTGTTGTCATCCAATTAAGGAGATATTGGATCCATTCCCATATACATTTTTGTTACAGAGTTGTTCTTTTTCTTTTGATCATGATTGTTTCATTAACATTTCATGAGGCTGCATTTTAAGACTCCCATGCTATAACTTTCACTTTGAAAGTTGGATTGTTCTTTAAAATGTCAAATAATTTTTCTAAGTGTTGGAATGTGGAAGGCAGGAGGATCAACTGAGAAAAGCGAAAGGCTTAAAGGCATGGAAGCTAGAGATAGTGTACTATGAAAAGTGTGCCTGGAAGGAATATAATAGGGATTTTTTCCAATGTAAAAATACTTTTTAACCCATTTGCAGGGTGTTTCTTAATATAGCTATTAAGATGTATAGTTAAATAGAAATAACGTTAAGATGCTAAAATTCCAAGTTTCATATTTTGCTTTGTAACTCATGGAAAAACTGGTCTGGTTTCTTTTGATCAGCATGACCGCATTAGTCACCAATTTTATATACGGATTGAATGTATAGCTTGAGTAAAATATGAAACCAGCCTCATCAGACACTGAACTGCATTTGATCGGCTTTTCTTTTGTTCGTGAACTATAAAGAGTAGCCAGCTAAAATACTCACCAAGAGTCAGAGAATCACTTTACCAAGCAACCTGCGGGGAACTTAAAGGAAAAGAAAAGAGAAACACTAAAGGGAAAAGAATATAGGAGATAAACAAAGTGGCATAAACAACAGGTGGCAGAAAGATATTGACTGAAAAGATGGAACAAATGAAGAATGATCATCCTTCTATTAGTCCTCTAAGAAAGCAAGTACAATAATCCCTAAATTTTCATTGTGCACAGGGAGAAAATCTCTTTTGAGGGATGGTAGCAGAGATAATGGTTACAGAGCACAGGACCCATTTTAGAGTGTTAGAGTCATTGCAGAAAAAAATATGTTGTTTGTTTCTTCCATTTTCTGTCCTGTGAGTTCCATCCAGTGCATGTGTCAATACCAAAAATACCAAAATCTGTAATGGTAGTTTTTCCTCCAAGATTCTTTGGATTATATCCTGTTTGACAGGTTTTGCAACTGGATTTAACACTGACTGATTTTGAATTTCAGTGGGGTCAGGTTGCTCATCTCTGTGAGTTCAATGAGACTTAATTTTGAAGCATATTTTTTATTTATTTATTTATTTATTTTTCATTCATTCATTCATTCCTTCTGAACCACAATTCCACAGTCAGCACCTGGCCATGTCTTTGATATTATAATTAATTTCCTTCTCCTTTTAGCAATAGTACAATCAATTTGTTTTTTATATATTAACTAAAGTCTTTGTTTATATAGACTACTAATAAGTAAGTGGTCTCAAATTTGAGTCAGACTTGGACCGGATTTTATAAGCATAAACATATAATCGTTTATTGCAAAAATAAATTATATAATTTTTGTTCAAAGCAAACCAAGCTAACATTTGCAGCCTAAATATTTTTCAATTATTTTGGAGTTGAAATCTTTTCTCCTTAAAGTTTTTGTTTTAATTTAAATTAGATTAGATTCATTATTAAAACCATGGTTTAAAAACCGGCATTGCCCAGAATCGTCTTCAGTGATAGATGGTTAAATAAATTTGATTAATAAATAAATAGTAAAAAATTGAAAAATTGGCAAAACGTATGTTTTAATGCAGTTGTTGATTTATTTCTCTGACCCTTCAGAATTAGATGCATTTTTATTACAGTTCTAATAAATGGAACTAATTTGCATATTAACACATTTGTGTTTAACACTGACTTTAAAGAATATTCTTGATTCAGTTGTAAGCTAATGGTATAGAAAACATAGGGGTACTTTCTTTTTAATATGCAGTGCTATAGTACATATTTCAAATTGTAAAGATATTGCTCAAGGTTGACTCAGCCTTCCATCCTTTCTAAGGTGGGTAAAATGAGGACCCAGTAGGTGGGGGCAATAAGTTGACTTTGTATAAAATATACAAAAGTATGAAGGCTATTGCTTAACGCATTGTAAGCCGCCCTGAGTCTCTGGAGAAGGGCGGCACATAAAAATAAATAAATAAAATAAAATAAAAATTGCATAAATGAATGAAAATGAATTTCACAATATGTTCAAAATATAGAAATATATTTATATGTATTTGTGTGCATATGTGTATACGTATATACAATATAACACAAACTCAGTTTTATATTCTGCAAACCTAGTTGCATGTTTCTCGATGGCGATGGACATGACTCTTAGAATAACTTTATTGTACCTTTGAATGTACACTCATCAGTACACATTAAAATGAAATTAAGTTTTATACAGTTCTCAAAGAGTCTCCACCTCTAATATAAACATAAACCTTATAAGATAAATAAATAAATACAAAATTATGCGTGTATCCACATATATTATATGACATGGAGAAACACAGCCTAGTTTGGATGTACATGGCGAGAGAAATGAATCTTCTGAGTTTACCAGATGGATGGTATAGGGAACAAAGATGTTACAGAATCAGGTAGTCCTGCTAGAAATACTTCGAAACCTCCTCCCAGAGGAGGAGTATTAAAACATAATAGGCCCAGTTTGTTCACCAAATGCTGAGAAATGATTGTGTTGAATGCTGAACTAAAATCAATAAACAACATTCGCACTTGAGTATTCTTCTCCTCCAGATGTGCCAAGCTAAGATGAAGCACACAGGAAAGTGTATCATCTATAGAGCAGTTCTTCTGATAGGCAAACTGTAGGGGGAAAGCATGAAACCATATAGCCCTTTACCAATCACTCAAAACACTTCATCATAATGGAAGTGAGTGCAACTGGTCGGTAATCATTAAGGCATGTGGTGATAGGTTTTTTGGGCACTGGTACAATGATGGCAATCTTAAAACATGATGGAACCATGGCCTGATGCAACAAGTAGTTGAAGATGTCTGTGAGAACAGTGGCCAGCTGGTCAGCATACTCCTTAAGTACCCACCCAGGGATATTATCAGGACCCACAGCTTTCTGAGTATTGACTTTCCACATGACCTTCCAAACAGCAGTTGTATCAAGCCTGAGCACCTGTTCATCATGGAGGGGAACAACCTTCCTTGCTTGAACGTTGTTTGTGGCCTTAAACCAACCAAAAAAACCCATTTAGCTTGTTTAGAGAATCCAAGGCCATCCTTACATGGCCTTATAGTCAGTAGTGATCCAAATACTTTGCCACATACATCTCGGGTCCATAGGATCTTGAAATAAGTTCTGTACTTCCTGACTATAGGCTCGCTTTTCTGTTTTTATAGCATGTCTCAAATCAGCTCTTGCTATTCTAAGTGCTGCCACATCACCTGATTTGAAAGTGGTGTTTCTCACCTTCAACATCGCACGGACCTCTTGTGACATCCAAAGTTTCTCATTTGCTCATATGATAAAAGACTTAAGAACACAGACATCCTCCATACACTTTTGCATATAAGCAGACACAGTAGAAGGATATTCATTCGCATCAGTATGTTGTCCATTCATTGCAGCCTCTTTAATTATGTTTCAATTAATGCACTCAAAACAATCTTGTAGAGCTTCTATAGCTCTACAAGAGCTCCTGCTGGCCACACTCTCACTTGTTTCTAATTGGTCTCTCTCTGATTAACGAAGATTTATATGCTGGCCTAAGCATCACAGAGAGATGATCTAAGGAGCCAAAATGAGCTCCTCCTTCAAATAAATGAAGAAAAATGAAAGTTCTTGGCTTAGCATTTGATGTCTGTGGGACTTGGCATGTTGTAAGATGATTTTTATTAACACATGCTCAGTCTTGATCCTGGGGAGTGTTGAAGTACATTAGCGCTGGCTACTACAGTAAATCCTCCCTTTCCATCTGGGGGAGACTATCATACTCCTTGCCTAAAATGTCACTGCTATTATATAGTGTCAGACAGGGAGGCAATTACAAGAATTCAGCTCTATTCCTTTTAGTGTGGGACAGTAAAATGTATTTGTGAAGTTCTAATATATGGAATAATTGCCTATTACATTTTTGTTTTTAGCTGTTCTGATATAGATACCTGTAGTGGGCTTACTGCTTGAGTCAATTATTAGGTTCTCAAATAACCATACATGAAATAATTGGGAAAATCTGATCCACTTATAATTGTTCCTGTGTTATTGCTTTTCTCCAGGCCATGGCCATATACCATATTCCAGCGGGGATTTGATTTGGTGCTGGGAGAACAGCCTTCTGACAAGATATTCAGGTAGAATTCAACAGATTTGGTTGTGGGCTTTCAGTAAGGGGAAAGAGCTATTTAAGGGGACGTCCAAGGATTTCAGTTAGAGATGTTTCCCAGCAATTTATATGATTTTGCTTAAATTAAACTTGAAACAGTATAAATATGAATTCTGAGTTAGATTTTCTCAAATGACCGTATATAGCTTGCTATTGCCTTATGAAAATTTCAGTAATTGTCCGAAGGACTGAATGCAAAGTTCAACATTTTGGATTTTTAGTTCAAATTTTATTTTTAAAAAAACCAATTTCTCTTTTTGAGCTTTCTTCATATTAGCTTTCAGTTGTAGTACAATTGCTCCTCGACTGATGACATGATTTGTGCCTCTCTCCCTGGTGTGGGGTTACATGGTTTGTGGGAAAGTAACCATGGCTAGTTGCCTACTAATAAGGGAAAAGATTTCTGTTTTAGGGAAGAGAGCAAAAATACAAGAAAAAGGGAAAACAAAAACCCCTTCCTGCAGGCACTACCTGTAGCAATGCCTATTTCCTGCTTATTAAAAAGCACTGTTTTTTCTTTAAAAACAAACTTCTATTTCTTCTTTCCTCTCCTATGCATGTCTCCTACAAATTCTTCTAGTCAGAATTCTCACCCTACTGGAAAAAAAAAAGATAAATGAAATAACACTTAATAAGATACATACATGGGGCCTCAATGGCACATTTTTTGCTACCTTGAAATGATAGAACTGAAAAATTGTCTAGATAATGTTAAATTGCATTTTATATCAAATCAAATAGCCTTATGGTCATGGAGTAGAAGGAGTCACCATATGTGAGTTGGATATATAAATAAGATTGGAGAGAAAGAAGTAACCGAATTGCAGACTAGGTCAAGATAATTTAAAGAACCTCTTTCTGCAAGCACGGAAATAAATACCGTAGAAAAATACTAATTTCTTGTGTTTTCCCATATAGATTTCTAACTGATTAACTTTCTACTATGGATGCAGATTTACCTACACTCTTGGGGAAGGGATGTGGCTGCCTCTGAGCAAAAGCTTTGTGATCCCACCTGCTGAATTGGCCATCAATCCATCAGCCAAGTGCAAAACGGATATGACAGTGATGGAGGATGCTGTAGAGGTCAGGTATGTTCCTTTCACAGATGAATCTTTGGAATGCCTGGAAATTATGCATGGCAGAGAAAGAAACTCCTATTAGTAATGAGTCTCTGCTAAAGGATCACCCATCAGAAATGGTGCAGTTCCAGATGTTGTAAATTATATAAAATTATGTACAGATGGTCATTTTGCTGGTCCAGCTCTATTTTATTTCTGTACTAATAATCATATGCCTACATTTGGAGTATGGCATTTGGAAAAATGTAATAGGCAGGAGGGGACATCTGGAAAGTGTCAGTGCTCCTCCTTTGTTCTACATGAGATAATGGAGCAGAGAAATTATTTAGGGAACTTTTGAATTATGTCAAGTTAGTTTCACTGCTAGGAAATAAGCAAAAGGGAATAATTCACTGCTTTATTTTAAAGCTTTTATTTCATATCTTTAAATGGATTAACATTTTAACCTGCCTAATAAGAAATATCCTCTGGGAAAGTTATGCAAAATTTATATATATAGAATGTCACTTTTCTGTTGAAACAATCTGAAAGTTTATCATTTTAGAAAAATTTTCCTAAAACTATGGTGTGGCATATATCATGGGACAAAGATGGAGTAATCTAAAAGCAAAACCAGAAAAGTAGTTCAATTAAAATAGAAACTACTATCAATTCAAATACATTATTGACTTATCACCTTAATGTATAGATCTGAAACACTGGCCTGAAGATCATACAGTACTCCTGTGTTTAAGATCCATGCATTTGAGAAGTTCTCTTTCTCATAATTACCTACCTCACTTCTTAAAGCAAGCCAGAATTCATACAGAATGACTTAGTTTCATACTCTCTCCAACCAATCACATTAATAATATAGTTGTGGGTAGGAATGACTGAATCTATAAAGCTCACTTCAGCTTTAGTATTGATTTTTATATCGTTAAGTTGATCTTGACCATTTATTTTTGCCTTTTGATTGTTTTATTTTAAAACTAACACTGCTTAAATATTTGTTAGCATTTTAAAAATATTCCCCAAGCAATCCTTTTGTGTTTATATATTGAGGGGAAGATATTAAATTGCAAAGTTCAGAGAAAGAAGCATTTCTCCACAGGAGTCCTTTCTCATCTATGTATTTATTTCAGAAATAGCAGAATTGGCAAGCTTGTATCAAATGGGAATCAATCAAATTTCTCACCCATCTTAGTGATAGCCCTGTAAATACTACATCAGGCTCTGAAAACTTTCTGCAATGCTATATGCATCAGTTGCAAAAAGAATTGACTGATATTTTATGATTGCCTAAAAAGAAAAAGGGGAAAAAGTACTTGGACAGAATTTGGTGATAATCATAGAGCTTTAACATAATAAAGCTCCACTCTAAACTTACACAGTACACATTTTACCATAACTCTCAGGACCTATACCTGAAATCATTAGTTCAAACAGTGCAAGTTTATGGTTAGTAAGGAAAATTCTGAATCATTTTATCAGCGATCTGTCAAAGAAATAGGCATACTAAAGAAGCAAATGTACTTTCTGTGTACTTCTAATAATAAATGTGCAAAATCTATGAAGAAACAATTAGAATTAAATTTGGAGCCCAGTATTGTAAGTCATCTGGTATATATTCAGATTTCTTTGTATAAATCATTATTGTGATCATTAATAACTTGTTAATCTCATGTTATCTTGGTCACTTGTTTTTGCCTCTTCTGTGCCTTTTATCACGTTCTATTTTATAGTAACAATTTAAATTGCAAGCTTTTCAGTCAAACAATGGAGAACCTTATGCCTCTGTTGTGGGGTTGACTCCCATCACACTTGTTCAAGAGAGGTAGTGAAAAATGGGAAGAATTACAGTTCATCAGTCTAGGCTCTTTTCTGTTTATATCACCCATTAGTGATCTTTGAACCACTGGCATTCTGAATTACTGTTTTTTTTGTCTTATTAACATATAATTGTTACTATAATTGCAAATACCTTTCATTACATCGCAGGGAGGAACTGATGACTTCCTCCTCCTTTGACAATCTGGAGGTTCTCCTGGATTCTTTTGGCCCAGTTCGGGACTGCTCCAAGGATAATGGGGGTTGCAGCAAGAATTTCCGCTGCATTGCAGATCGAAAATTGGACTCCACTGGATGTATGGTTCGTATGCGCTTGATATGGAATTATGAAAGGACCTTTTGGAGAGATAAGAATAAGACAAAAAGGTTCCTTGACACACGGAGTTCTCTTGAATTTGAGCTTCTTGATACAGAGCATTATAATTCTATGGCATCCTCATGCAACATACGAAGATCTGTTACCTTACCCAGGGCAAATCGAGGATTTCGGGATTTAAACTAATTCTGAGATCCCCGCTTTGCCTTGTTTAAGACAGATCAGTACAAATTGTATATTGTAATATGTTTCACAAAGAAGCACATGCATAACACAATGCTTTATTTTTCTAAGATGACTCCAGTTTTCTGCTCACAGAATAGAACTAAAACCATGGAAAACATGCCATGCTCCAGCTTTGTGTTGAACATTAACTTCTGTAACTGTTCTTTATTCTATTACATTTGTAAACATGTATTTAAGGCTGTCTTTCATATTATATGTTTGCTATCCTGAGAATATGCTAGGCTTGCTATCCTGAGAATCTAGTTACATTTACATTAAATTTGTACCATATACTTTGCATCCTCTTTGCAATTTATTCTAAGCAGAAGTGAACAACCTACAGGATGTGGTCATCAATATCATTTCAAAAGCCCTTGCCCTCCATCCTGTAGGTTGTTCACTTCTGCTTAGAATGAATTGCAAAGAGGATACAAAATGCGTGATACAAACTTAATGTAAATGGAACTTGAAATAGTGTCCTTTGTATGATGGTTTTTCTTTAGATCAAAGTTTATTCATCTATCCTACTACATGGTCTTAAGTTCAGACTTCCAATAAGAGCTGTCTTTTCATTCCCTGCTATGATAAGGTGGAAGATATTGTTAGAAAGAGAACAAAAATGAAATTGAGGAAACTGAGTGTGTCGGAAAGAAAAAGAAAAAGGGAGGAATGGTCATGACAGAATGATAAACAACTTTGCTCTTGAATCACCCCATGATTCACCCCCCCCCCCATTATTTCTCTGCAACCTTTTAACAAATTATTCCTGGAGGAATTCACTTGTTCTCCTCTGCTCCAAAGAAAGTTTCAAGGCCTTGATCTAGATCATGATCTACATAGGACAAAGGAAATGTAATACTTCTCTCTCCAGTGACTTTGCCAAATTGTTCCGTTCCCACTCAACCACCTCCAGTTAAAGAAATGGGTGGAGGGGAGCCTCTATTAATTTATTTTTAGAGTAAAGAAAACCTAGAAAGGAAGCTGCATGCTATATAATTAACATACGGAGTTTGATGCTCTCTATGCACCTGGCAGGAAGAAGCATTTATACTTCGCATCCTAATGTGTGTATTTGCATGATAAGAATATTGCAAGCATCTGTTCGTATGCTTGCAGTCTACATTTGCAGTAGATGTATTTTTAATCTACAAAGAGATCCTTAAATGAATGTAAAGTGACTTGAGAATGGGTGATTCATTTCTTTATTAGCATAATACGTTACAGTTTTGTGTAACCATTAGAAAAAAATGTTCTGGAGTTCCAGAGATAGTGTCCTTTGTATAATGCTTCTCTTTAGATCAAGGTTTATCTGTTCTACTACATGGCCTTAAAATGATAGGAAGACTACAGAATGCAAAATGTCCGGATTGAGGACACTTTGCCATCAAAGAGGCGAGGAATATATAGATTACTGCTGCATAGTCTACAAATTCTTATCATTCAGATTTGGATAATGGATTCTGTAGTGCTAGAATAGAATCCCTGAAGGAGAAGCTTTTTACTAGAATGTTCTTTTTGCTCTTTATAGAAATTCATATTATTTTATGGTATGCTAGCATAGCATCATGTTTTAGATGATAACCTATGAATTCAAATGTCTACCAATCCATAAAAAAAATAGCCTGTTTGCAGTATGAGGATTTTGCAAAGTGAATGGATTAAACAAATATGATTTGGGATAAAACTGAAGAAAGAGATTTCTGGAAGGAATATTGTAGACTTTTGGATGGATACAGTTGTGTTATATTTAGCAGTGGAATTGAAACAAATGCTATAAATGCTATGAGAAAAAAAAATGATATAAAGGAAATCATAAATGTTATGAGAGTATTGAAGAATTGGTAAAACAGCAGATCTAACAGAAAACATTAAAATATGGGTGTAATTTTGACACAGATTGGCTCTATGGCTTGTTTAATGTTGTGGAAAGCCTGCAACTGTGCCTGACCATTGGGAGAATGCAGTCATTGTTTCCTTTTAAATGCAAAAACTACAGGTGAGTTAGTTTCCTACGTGTGCCTGAGAATATGTTTGGCAGAATTTTGATTTAATGAATAATATTGGGGAAGAAGATATGTATGGGAAATGCTTTCCAGCTTCATGCTGAGCAAGTAGTATGCAGATCAGCTTGTTGCTCTTCAGTAATTATTGAGAAACATATGAATGTGAGAAAAACATAATAAATATTTATTGATTTGGAGAAAGTGTGTAGTAAAGTGAATATACATGAACTATGCAGTGTTTTGCATGAATATGGAATTGAAGGTTGATTCTTGGCATAAATTGAACAGTATTGGAAAAATACTGTATATGGGAGACAGAGAAGACACAGAACATCAGTGGGTGCAGGATCTGAGGGCACACCATAACAAACTCCCAAAATATGAACCAATCACCATCCCAGTAGCAGACATGCAACAGTGGGTCAAGAATATGAAGAACTGGACAGCATGTGGCCCAGACAAAATTCAGAGTGGCTAAATAAACTAACAGCTATGCATGAATGCCTAGCAGTATAGATGAACCAGCTGCTAACAGCAGATTCCCACCCAGACTGACACAAGAAAGGATAGTGCTGATCATGAAAGACCATGAATGAAAGAAGGGAACAACGCTGTCCAATGACCAACGAATAACCTACCTCCCTATAACATGAAAGGTCCTCTCAGGCATCATACCCATCAAGCTGACACAGTAGGAACAACAGGGAGGTTCAAAACACCATTTGTTCATAGATACAGAAGTTGGCCAAGACTTAAGGTCTAGACAAACCATTCTGACCACAGCCTGGCTTGACTACAGGACAGCCTATGACTCAGTGCCACACACATGGATCTATCATGCCTGGCTCCATACAGAGTCAACAGAACACAAAGGATCTTCCTCAAGAATATATTGGGACTATGGAAGACAACACTGGAAGTCAACTCAAAACAGTTCACACAAGTGACCATCAACTACAACATATACCAAGGTGATGCACTGTCCCTACTGCTGTTTTGCATAGGCTTGAACCTTCTCAGCCAAATAATCACAAGGACTGGATTGACATTTAAGAGTACAACTACTGTGAGCCACCTCCTCTGCATAGAAGACATCAAACTGTATGCTAAGAATAATCAAGACATCAACTCATTGATCTACTTGATCTACACTGAAGACATTAGGATTGGAGAAATGTGGCTGGATGGTAATTAAGAGAGAGAAGGTAGTTAAGACTAATGAAGTAGAACTACCAGTGAGCCACATAACAGACATACCGACCAGCTACAAGTAGGTACTTATGTTAGGAGAAATGTAAGTTGAATGCATTGAAAAGCTATGCATGTGATAGAAGAAATGATAGAGTCAAGAATGAATGAACAATAAATGAATGTTGACTGAATATAGAAGTGAACCAGTATAAAAGGGGTTTGTCGAGGTGGTCTGGTTATATAGAGAGAAGAATGAAGATCAGATTGCATGGTTAATATTTAAAGGAAGCGTGAATAAGTCAAAAGGAATAGGGAGACTGAGCAAGTCTTAATTGGATGGAGCTTATGAGATCCTCCAGGAAAGAAAACTGAGAACCTACAAAACATGAAAAATAGCATGGATCATTGCACTGAACTATGAAAGGAAAGTTGTAGGATAACCTCTGTGGGCTAGGCATCTTTTAATTCTAAGCTTTAGAAAATCTACATGTTATATTAGCCGAGATTGCTTCTTACGGGAACAAGAAAGCTTCTGTGCTTATACAGAGTGCCATTAAAGAATTGTGGATCAGAAAATGTCAATGCTTTCCTCAAGTTTTGGCTTTGACATTCTCCTACTAAGCAGTAACATGGGGACTGAACCAAGAAATTAATTCTTTCTCTAGAGTGTACTCCTTCCTTGCCTGCTGTCTTTGTGCATCTGCCAATTTCATTTCTTATGAGGAAATACATGCTAAGTGCTTTGTGGCAGATGTTCCCTTCATCCACCTCTGCACTGTATCTCATTGACTCACAGCACATCTTCCTGCCCCCCTCCCCCTTTGCACCAGGGCTGGCATGAGAAATAGGTGGAAAGCAATCCATCTGCTTCATACTCTGGCTGTGAAGCTGTTGAATGTGTCTTAGTGCTGACATTTTCCCTTTTCACCTGCTTTTGTGCTGGGAGAGGCATTGTGCCAAAGATGGATGTGTAAAAGAATTAGTGAAGGGATCAGCAAATGGAAATATTTTTACACAGCTACCTCTAAAATAGCTGCTGAGAGAGTCTGTGCTGACAGCAGCAGAAGTATGGATTAAGAGGAGGAATCTGTGCATAGAATTCCCTTCTCTGTAGTACTCAAGCTAGACAACACACACAATTACAACATTTAATAATATAATTCATATATTCATACATAAAACATTCTTAACATTACAGTTTGCTTCATAATGCAAATATATAATAGACAAGTACACACCCTAAACTGATAATATATAATCATTTTAGTCAGTAGCAGACAGTTTTAAACAAATTTATATCCTTTTTAAACAATGAATTAATATTAGGGATATATCAGAATGATACATTTATGAAAACCTCTTGATGCTTCTGTTCCTTAAATCCATGAAGTAATACATGTTGCTATTGTGGCCAAATCTTGTAAAGTAATTCAGTGATAATTGTTGCTATCTGATGATGAAATTTTAAGATTGGGGTGGGGGTGCAGAATTGAGTTTTGGAAATTTTGCAGTCTCGCAGTTGGACACATTCTTGCATATAATTTAGCTGTATTTCATTTTCCATTTAAGCATAGCTTGGATGCATTTTGCAAACATTCCTGTATTTTAGCTTAATAGTGGAATATCTTCCCCCTCTTGTAATTTCTCACCCCTTTAATTGTATGAAAATGATCTGGAAACTCCTTGCTTGTTTAAGATCCTTTCCCAACAAGCGCAGTTTTGGGTAAAAAAAAAATCATAGCCTCTCTAAATATAGAGAATTGGAAAGCGAACTATTGTATTATGCTATGATATAATCAATCGTGTGCATTTAAACCTGCGTACCTTTCACAAATATCTCCCTGTACCTATGAGATGTGTTTATGTGTGTACACACAAAACACACACACAACAGCATATCTTTCCTATTGATCTGAAAGTCCAGAATGTTTTATTCATCCATTATTCTTGAAGGGAATGGGCATACCTCATTACTTTATATGCAAGAGGCCCATAGTTTAATCTTGGGTATCTTTAGAGAGAAAAAAGGCCTTCTGTGGCCCCAAGTTTAGAACCTTGAAGATTTAAGCCAGTCAATGTAGATAATACCAAGCAAGAATGGCTAAGAATTTCCTTTGAGATGCCTGAGTTTATCTTATAGAAAGATCTTGAAACTGAATAAGAAGGAAAGAAAAAGAAAAGAAAATTACACATGAGAGAAAGCAGAACTGGCAGACCTGTTCATCCCAGTGCTAATCTATAATTATAATTTCCAATGTGCCTCTTTGTGAGGTAGAAATATTCATGGAAGATGTGACAAGACATATAAATAATACATCTAATATAGAAATCATGGTCTTGAACAGTCAATGTGTTATATCTGCAAATCTTAAATCCTGTTCTCTGGAGTTTCAATGCTGGTGTGGTGCAATGAGATAAAGCAGACAGCTGTTGGAGAGAATCATGTCCACAAGGGTTTTTTTTTCCAATAATATTTTTATTGCTTTTAAAATAAGAGCAGAAAAAGAAAAAAGTAAGAGGAGCAAAACACACAAATACATATGTTGTAAAAATACATAACAAGTGCTTAAAATAAGTGAAAAAATACAAAAAAAACCATAGGGTATAATTTATTAAAACAATAAGTTACAAATATAAACATATATAGTATATTCGAAGTACAACACAGACACATGCACACTGTGCATGTATACACACACACACACACACACACACACACACACACAGAGAGAGAGAGATGTAGGTGTGGGACGTAGACAAATGGAAGAGTGTCTTAACCTCTATACCTAGAATGTCAACAAATCTTCACCTATGACTTGTATAACAAAAAATAATGTATAGAATTTATTCCACTCCATAACATCTGTGTAGAAATGGATTGCCTACAACAGCATTTTATTGGAGATGAAATATGAAAGATGCTTCCTTAAGACACAAGTTTTTACAATATCCTACACTTACTAAATTTGGGGGGAAAGTACAGGTCTATATAAATGTGACAAAAGCTAAAATTTTCAGAGGATATTTCTATTTCTCTTGAATTACTATGCCAACAGGTTTGGTACTAAGGAATTGGCAAGACTGCTGAAAAATAGCATATGGGAAGGAAACAAATGTGATAAAATAGGGATACATATTGCAGCTTTCCCCAACCTGCTTTCCTTCAGATGAATTGGGCTACAAATCCCGAGATTGGAATATTGTAGTATGGTGGGAACTTAGAAAGGATGAAGAAAATTGCCATTCTTGGAATTTTCTGCTGATGACTCACAATATGGTTTGACTGAGTTAAACACTAAATCAACATGAAAGGATATTAATTCATTTTTAATTTGTTAGATTGTGCTCAAGGCAGTTTGATTTTTTAAACAAATGTATATGTCAGCTTTGGAAGCCATATTAGCACCAGAAGCTTCCACGCTGCCAACTCCATGCGCCTGAGAAAGTAGGAGGGGAGATTTAGGAAAGTAAATATAGTTAGACATAATAGCATTCTTCCCTTCGATCAAGGTCATGGTGTTTATGCATTTAGAGGAGGAGTGGTTGCAGGAATGACTCAAGTTGGGATGGATGATGATTGGACCATGTGACAGACTGATGGGTGAAGGGGCTGGATTTGGGGTTTTGATTTACCGGGGGAAAACCCGGAGCCCTCAGATTCGGGTTTTCCCAAATGTGCCAGTATACCTACTCTAATAAAACGGAACTTTGGAGTTTTTACTTGGAGTTGGGGACTTTCTGGAACACTGACATTATATACAAACATACTTGTACAAATGCAAATATATTTAGAAGCAAACACGCATACACACACACACACACACACTACTACTACTCTTCCCCCCCCGCCATAAAAATAACCCTGACTGCCCCCAAGTCACCCAGTCTGCTTCCAAGTCTAAGGAGTGACCTGAATTTTCATCTCTTGAGTCCTAATTCTACATCATAACCACTAGATCAGACTGACTCTCAAACTGAAAAGGTAACCAAAGGGAGCTGAAAGGGAAGGAGAATCCAGTTACCTATTCTGTAAGAAAGTAAATCCATAAACATGGAATTATAAAAGTCCCATTTGGGTTTATACGAAATAAATTGTGAAGACAAGCCAAACATACCTAGTCAAACAGCAATACAAGGAGAGCTTGTCAGGCACTGATGGAATTTTCCTAAAAAGGGCCCAGGAGATGGTCTTTCTGAATTTTAGTGTGGAATAAATTGTGGTGGTATATGTTTCTCAACCTTGGCAACTTTAAGATGTATGAACTTCAACTTCCAGAAATCCCCAGCCAACATGAGTAGAAGTTCACACATCTTAAAGCTGCCACTGTTAAGAAACATTGCTGTAAGAAATAAACTAGCAGACAAAACAAAGCTACCAATCTCTCCCAGTAATATCACCCCTGTAATATTACTCCAATTATAGTATAGTTAACACGTGAATTTGTGTCTGGCATACAGGGGAAAGCTGAGACAACATCACATTAAGGCGCGGATTTTATATTTTTACCTGTGCAAGCTGAACTTGCAATTCACTTGCAAATTCTCCTGCCAAAGACCTATATCACTTAATAGGGAGTCGTGCAAAAGCATTGCTATAAAAAAGATTATTCTTGTTTCTGTAATTTCCTAAGCCCTTGTGTAAGTCATGAGTTGCAAAGAAATCAATTAATCAGTAGAAATCGCACATATACTCAAGTCTCTTTTGTCCACCCCTAACTTTGAAGCACATCCTGTCAGCCAGATGGGAAGTCACTCTGATGAGGATGGGTGCTGGGCAGGATTCCTAGGCTCCTCATTTGCTTGTTTGCCATCACCCCAAACATCTGGGTCTTCTCATTGACTGCTGGCATTATGCAAACATTTAGAATTCTCCTGTGCGTAGCCGTTCCAGCTGGCATGGATGGAGGAGGAACAACATGGGGCAGAATGCGAGTCTAGTGAGCCTACAGGGGACCGTTTGTTCTGGAAATTGCAGAATTAATGTCATCGAGCAACCTGTGTCTTATTGTGTGAGTTTCATCACCAGGATCACGAGGGGAAAGACATTTCGGATGGAAATCCTCTGTGAAATCTACACGTGCCAAAAGAGAAGAAAGGGGAGGGGAGAAAAAGCCTGCAGTTCTTCCTACTTTATCCTACAAAACGTCCCACTTGAAAGCAAAGCCATATTGATGGTATTATCAGTCAGCTTTATAGCCCTTTAATTCACTTCCGATGGACTTGTTTATAGGTTGGGCAATTTCAAAACTAAAATAAGTTGAAAAAAGTAGTTTCTACTTAATGAGAGCCTCTAGATCTCATCTATTTCATGGCTGAGCATATAAACCAGAGTGTGGCTGTTTTCTAAGGTAGCCCGAGGCAACACCTAGTTCATACAGTAGTTCTCTGCAAACACATCTTCCTCTTGAAAATGACTGGAGGGAATAGAGTGCTGGCTCTGACTGTTAATCACCCTGGTTGGTGTTGATGTGTATTTGAGGTTATACACTTTAATAATGGTTGCAGAAACTGTAAAGATGAAAATGAAGAGATTTTTGCAACAGGAAGGAACTGCAACACAGATTGTAAAATCAAAGTGAATGATACTGTAGAATTAAATAGCAGAAATTGACTAGAAAACTTGCAAGAAGCTACCACAAATCTCAGTGCCAATGATAAGATGAAATAATACCACTAATTCAGTTTTTCTCCTCATTGTATAAACTGAGCATGTGGAACAAGCAATACAGTTACAACACTTGTGATGTTTCTGTTGGGCGTAATGAACCCTTTTGTGTACTGTGCAGTGCAAAGGAATTGCTCTGCATAAAATCTATGCTCACCTGGTCCATGTTGCTATTCTTCTTCCTCTGCTAGTGTCCCCCTGGCCTTAGCCCCATGAAAGACGGCACGGGCTGCTACGATCGCCACATAGGAGTGGATTGTTCAGATGGGTTCAATGGTGGTTGCGAGCAACTCTGTCTGCAGCATATGATGCCATTACCAGAAGACCCTTCCTTGTACAACATACTTATGTTTTGTGGGTGAGTTCCACAAACGTTTCTGATATCCTCTAGAGTTAGACCTTACTCCAAACCATATCCAGACAGACAAGTAACACACACACACACACACACACACACACCTCAATATTTACATGCATAGTGGTAGCACATTTGTAGCAAATGTTGTGTTATTTCAAGTTTGCTTTATAGTACCCTTCCTTTCACTGCTACTCATTTCAAAACAATGAATTCCAGACTATTCCATATAATAATAAGTTTAATATGTAAGATTGTCAGTAGAAAAAAGTTAAGGTGGCAGCTGTGATGGTGCAATTAAAATTGTAAGTTGCAGGTAGAGCTTTAATTACACTGTTGTGACTGCCGTCTTGACTCTTTTTTTTTACCATTCCCTGCGTATCCTTGTTACTATTTAAATCTTGTCTAACTATTGCTTTCTGTTCTATAATGTAGTATCTAAATAATAAGTCTTCCTTCCTGAAGAAACCTGCCAAATGTAGCCCATTCAAATGTATATATGACAATGGTTGTCTTTAAATTTTTTTATACATTTCATATATGTTCCCTTGACTGCAGCAATAATTATATATAGCATGGGTCATATGTTTGGCGTATGCACATGAACCCTTTCATTCTTTTTTCCTGGAAAATTATTAACATTTCCCAGCACTTAAATTCAATTCCTGAAAGCCCATGAGAGTATGAATGTAGCCCCTATCTGTATGTACAGTAATTTTGTTGGTTCTCAAGATCACACAGCTCTCTCTGCAGCTGCTGTATGATCCTAAATGCAGCTACTTTAAAGAGTTGCAGACAGGTGCTCTAATCATAGCTTTACATGTTCTGAAATACCTTTTTGGAATGACAGAGTATTGCATACCACTAATATTTAACATCTTTTGTTCAATCCTATCATAATATATTTTGTTGCAGTGAAAGAAACTCTTATTTACCATGAAATTTTTAATAACAGGGTTCCTGATAGCAGATTAAGGAGTTGTCTTTAGCAACCAGAGGTTGAGACATTTCATGGTCATAAAAAAAAAAGGAAACCTATGGGCCTCCAATTGTTGCTGAGTTGCAGTTCATGTTCTTGATTTTAGTAATTTCTTCAGTAGAAGTTGCAGTTAGGGATTAACAGGTTTTGATCATCTCACTGAACTGTTGTTCAGTGGTTCTGTTATTCACTTACTTTGTTATGTCCATTTTTCAATTAACAGAGATAATTTCTTCATTTGAATTCCACATACTAATGTCAGTGTGGTTCTTTTTATCTCCATGTAAATTGGTAGGGGCATTTTAAGAAATATTCCAGCATCAGGCATTACTTGGCGCAAAAGTCATGCATGGAAAAGTTTTGCTGAAGGTTAGAAATATGAAAAATCATGGAATTAGATCTAAATATTAATCTCACATGATTTTTCAAATTTGTAAGAGAGGTACTGTGTTTTTCACCTGTGTTACCATATTTGCCATAGGTTCTTCCTTGAACACAAAACGTATTTCTCTTTAGAAATCTTGTAAAAATTTTAAAGTTTTTCTTGTATTCTTTGGCAGATGCATTGAAGATTACAAACTAGGTATGGATGGCCGGTCTTGTCAGTTAATTTCGGAGTCCTGTCCAGTGGGTGCTGACTGCGAAGAGAGCCGAGAGCTTCCCATGAATCAAACTCTCTTTGGAGAAATGTTCTATGGATACAACAATCAAACTCGTGAGTTGGCACCTGGGCAGGTGCTGAAGGGGACATTCAGGTGATGATTATATTAGAAAAAAAGCTTGTTGTTCTGTGGGATTCCAAGTCCTGTTCTTTGTATTTTATCAGCACCGGGTTATTCATAGTGCTTTTACATCATACATTAAGCAAAACAAAGCTCAGCCTAAAGCAACTTGCAAATTAAAATTTCCCTTCAACTCACATTGAAGATTAAACAGAAAGAAGATATAGAATATTATCAAACCTGAAACTTATTCTACCAGTGGTTGAAAAAAGGAGTGGAGAACACAATCTGTACTGCTAAGCAAATAAAATAACCCAGACAACACGATGTTTATTTAAACACTAACAAAATGTAGACAATAGAAAATTAATAAAACCTTATTTTAAAAAAATTCCCAGGTTTCCTCACTTGCCTCAGTAAGACCTGGGATTTGACCTCAAGTGAATGTCTTTCAGAGATGGATGACTTCTGTTAGAAGGACCTTTTTCTAGTACTGTTCATCGAATTCCTAAAGATATTAATATTCATGCAGAGCCCTCTGCAATTATGCTGTCTATCAAGAGAACATATTATCCATGAAACAATTGCATATTTTAAAATATATCTTGGGTAGGTGTGTAATAAAGGAGTTTTAATGGGATTAGAAGAAATACTCCTTGAAGTTATCCATGCAATTCTATTGAAAAACACTGGTTGTCTTTTTATCACAAATTTATCATAATTTCTAGATAGATGATGACATTCTGGAGAAACAAGAGTTCTGTTTAATGATGTTTCTTACAGGTGATTGGCACATCTTCATTTACTTATTAAGTCAAAAATTAAAACATGTGAAGGGCCCTTTTCTCTGTAGGTGAAGTTTTTTATTGGAGCAAAAGAAATTTCAACAAGTCTAACTTTTTTTTTTTTTTTTTTTTGAAGAAAAGCTCTACACATGCTGGTTCTGCATTCACACAGTTCTTTAATCCTTCAATTTGTAAGAGCTGGTGGACAAAAATGGAGCCCAAAGAAAGGCTCCACTGGCAGCATTAATGATTATGAGGAATCTTTTGATGTTGATGACACAGTGTGTAGACTTAAAATGTAGGGTTTTGAAACAATTTTGAAGAACGCACTTTCAGAAAAGAAAAAATAATAATAAAAGGAACAATTGAAATAAAATGTTTTCATGATACTCTTTATTTCTACTTAACTTTGATATATTGATTATAGATTTTAATGAGATCTATGAGCCTGCACATGGTGGCATATTTCAACATCTAGAATGAAATTTGGAAAAGCGTTAGAGATGGATGAAGTACTCAATCTGTTGTCATAATTTGATCTGGTTTCAAATTGTGCTGAACAGTCTACTTTTCATGAATATATTTTGAAGACAAAATGGCAGAACCTTCAAAGCCTTTGAAGGTATTTACAGTATTGTATAAGTTGTACAAGGAATATTGGTATTCTGCTGAATTTAGTTTAAGAAATAGCTATAGATAGATTTGTTTGGATTTTGTGAACTGACTTTTGCTTTGAACTTCTCATTTGGAACTTTTCAGGATGAATAACTTTGCTCGTGGCTTGGAGCAACAGCTGCCAGATGGACTAATGTTGGCCACTGTTCCGCTAGAGAATCAGTGCCAAGAGGAGCTGTCTGAACCTACTCCTGATCCAGATTTTCTAACTGGTAAGTGATCCCTTTCAGAGGTCATTTCCACTAGTTTTTGCATTAGTCTTGGGTCAGTCCTCAAACTGCTATCATGCTATCATCTGTTTTGGAATTGAGTCAAGATATTTCTGTTTTAGTTCCAGTCTATCTGGAGCTATTAGTTTACTATAATTAGCATTTTTTCTTAAATTCATAGGTTCTTTTGGTAGGAGGCAAGGAGATAATCAAAATGTGCATTGTGAGACAAATCATTTAATATACATATGTGCAAAGGCCAGGATTTGTGTTGACATCAATAGTGGGTTGGTGCTTTGAGAAAGAGTGGATATGGGGTAGAAGTGCTTGTGGTATAAAAATTCCCAGATCTCAGTTTCTGAATCCTGTTGTTTGTTCAGTCTTATTGCTTTGTAATATAGATATGACTCACTAGAAAAAATGTAAATATTTTATGGCCAATTAGTTTAATGATGGTATAGAGTCAAAAACGTCAAACAAATCTTATGAAAAATACAAACAAGAGATACATTATTTTGGTGCTAGTGTACTCCACATTGTCATAGAACAATAATTATTGTGTTGCCAGTTAGTGCAATTGTAGGTCAGATACTAAAAAAGATGAACATTAGGAAAGATGCCAGGATGCTTACAATTAAGAAACATTTATTCAAATAAACTCCATAACTATAGTATCTGAGAGTCTCAGAGCAGTGTGGTAAGTCTGGACTATGACAATGTAGGTAGTCCATGGACATGATTCATAAAGGGGTTGCTTTTGTTAGGCAAGTTTATAGCCCCTCAACCTCTCTTTCCTTCCACCCCCAGAGTTACTTAGTTTAGGCATAAGAAAAGGAAGGTTACATATTAGTAAGGATTAAGTATCTAGTAGGTATTGGGTGCCTGCTATGACAAAAGAGAGAAATAATAATATAATTGGAAATTTTGTTATTTCAAAAGGGTAAATATCTTACCTAATCAGCCTCTCTTGGTGGTGCTCATTTAAAAAATCTGAGTCAGTCACAGAACATACAGAGTTGGAAGATATCTTTCAGACCTTCTTGTCCAATCCTTTGCCCAGAGTAGGAATCCTCAGATCATAATTTGCTTGAAAACATTTAGTGATGGATTAATACAACCCAGGAGGAAGGTTGTTCCATTGATTGATGGCACTCATGATCAGGAAATTCCTCCTTATTTTGAGTTTGGATCTGTCTCTGTAAAATTCCCACCAATTTGGCTTTACCCTATCTGCAGGCTTGTGGAGAATAAATCCAAAGTCATTAAAGTATTAGAAGACTTCTATTTTGTCCCCCCTAGGCCTTTTCTTCTTTAGGCTGAACATGCCCAATTCTTAAACTGTTTTTCATCATATTTTTTCTCCAAGCAGTTTATTGTCTTGGTTGCTCTTCTCTGCATACTTTCAGTTCCTCAGTATCTTTCTTGTATTGTGGTGACCAAAACTGGACAGGTGTTTGGAGAGGTATTCTAGGTGTGGTACAACTGCCACTGCATATAGTGGAACTATCATTTCCCATGATTTCAACATTATACTTTTCATGCAGTCCAAGACATCTCTGTGATGACTCAGGTTTAATTTATGGTCTACAAAGATCCTACCCATTACTGTTGAGCTAGGTACCACCTATCTTGTAATGCCCAAAATGCAGAAATTGATACTTTTCATCATTGAACAGTATTTTGTAGGGAAAGGCCTAATGTCCCTTTGAACACTGAGCCTGTCTTCTGAGGTATTAGCAATCCCTCCCAGCATTGTGTTGTCTGAGGATTTGATGAACCTTTCCTTATCTTCTCATCTAAGTCAACTATAAAAACTTGGTGGAGCTTCCTTTGTCACTCCTGCACATGTTCTGCAATTTCT
Organism: Arizona elegans; assembly: GCA_022577455.1. Classification (NCBI taxonomy): domain Eukaryota; kingdom Metazoa; phylum Chordata; class Lepidosauria; order Squamata; family Colubridae; genus Arizona; species Arizona elegans. The sequence continues at coordinate 100,456,889 of JAKOOJ010000002.1, read as the reverse complement.
AACTATCTGTATCCACATCCCATGGCTTCAGCTAAGATTGTGATTTGTTTTCCATGGCAGCACATATAAAAATGTTCATTAAAATGTAATTAGTAGAAAAATTAATACTATAAGGCAATGTCTTGTGATTGACCTCATAGCCAGAACTGCACTGAGGCACTAGGGGCAGGAGAGACTTAGTATATTAAGACAGGGAGAAAAATCTTTCCAAGCTATTTTTAATTACTGAAAAGCACCTATAGATATTTCTTTGGTATAATTACCATAGAATGTCCTGTCTTCTCTATCTAATCCTCCAAGACAAAAAAAGTCCCTGTTTTCTAAAGCCTTCTTTCATATATTTGCCTCTTTTATATCTTTTCTTTGGATTTTTTTGCTCTCTAAGGGAGCATTTAATTAGTAAGCATGTTGGCCAGTTTGCAGCTTGAACTATTGTGCCTGGGAAACTGGAAACAATTATTTATTATGCAGCAAATGGTTGCTTTCCTTGGCTCAGTTACAAGATGTATAAAAGTCTAAGAAATAAGTATAATCTCAAAGGATCTGCAAAAAATTAACCAAAAACAATTGCAAGGGGATGATTTATATGTTATTGGAATGTGGTCAAAGTTATGAATGGTTCATGGAAATAGAACCACTATTCATTTTTCTCAGAATATGATAACGAATTTTGATACAAGAATGTTGACTTCAGGTCAAATGTGTTTTTTTTCCAGACAAAAAAAAAATTGAAACCAAATTCTAAATTAGAATTTATGTAAAAACTTGCCTTGCACTACATATATTTGATTGTAAACTCCACTGAACTATTTTGATGCCTGTTTTTAATAAATAAACACATATATTAATAATAGTATATTTATTATAGTCCAAAATAAATGCAATGTAAGTTCAAACAACCCAAGTACAATTCACAGTATGATGTGCTTCAATTAACAAATCTTTGGAAATACCATGAAACACAGGGCATATTTTAACAAATATGGTAGACATGTAAAGTAAAAAAAGAAAAAAAATCTCAAAAATATGTAACACCATCTATAGTATTTTAGAAATTACATTTGAAATGAAATTTATAACTTTTAATAGGTATAATTTCAGAATATATAAAAATATTCTGTATAAAAAAGTATAAAAAAGAGTAATGTTAGAAATCAATTACTTACCTACTTTTCCAAACAGCTCCTTTTTTTCTTTTAACATTTTAGAAATTATATTTAAGATTGATGTAAACTTTTTCTTCTTATATTTAAAAGTTTAATTTATCTAATAAATTATCTAAACCATCATAGTATTAACAATTTCTTGTTTGAATTGCCTGCTAATACCTGTACCCTGCTATACCCTGCTAATACCTTTATTTTATTATATATTGTTCATATCTTATGATGCAATAAAACAATTCCTTGGGAGAAAAAAAAATGTGGGTATGGCCAAGGCACAAAACTTAGCAATTAAGAGATGAGTTAAGGTCAGATACTGGTCATTTAAGAAAACTTTTTGATAATGCTGATTGGAGTGCCAGTCAGTCTTTCCAAGATAGATTAATTAAAAATGCAATTCCACCTAAATATTATACCTTAGAAAAACACGTTTAGAGTTTGAAGACCCTGAGAGACACAAAGGCATTGCTGAAGCATTACAGGAATTCTTTTACATCTGGGATCCATAATTGCAAAACATACAACATTATATGTGCTCTGGAAAAATCCTATCAGTGATAGATATAGGATAACTGAAATAGCTTGCAGGTTGTGTTACCTTCAGCTTGCTGAGGCGTTGATGTAACCTGGGGGCTGCTGAAGTTATGATGAAGAGCAGTATTTTCTAATGCTTATATAATAATCTCCATGGCTTTCTTGTAACCCATATTTTTAAGAAAATCAGGCCTGCTTCGTACCCTATCAGATCCCACAATCTTCTCTTCACCTATTCCTGTGAGGAACTGGTGGGGCAGGATGGGGGAGAGATAGGAAGGAGCGCTGCAGGAGCCCTGCAGTCAATTGAAAGGGCAAATCCATCTGAATTTTGTCCATGTGACTACAGGGGTGCTACAATGGATATAACTTTAAAACTGGATCATGAGTAGGTTTTGGGAAGTCCGTTGTAAGTTGAAGACTACAGATGAGATAGATGATAGTTGGATGGATGGATGGATGGATAGATAGATAGATAGATAGATAGATAGATAGATAGATAGATAGATAGATAGATAGGAGAGACAGACAGACAGACAGAATTACTAAACTCTTGTTTTGCTATTAATCAGCACAGTCTCTAATCTAAGAAATGCCTGGAGACCTCTCTAGTGTAGAGAATATGAGTCTCAGAAGGTATGATTGTAGTTTTTTTTCTTATTGAAGTTGATTCCAGTGCATAATTTCCCACCATAAAGAAACATTGATAATCTAATGGCTATAGGTAAAATGCCCAAAGGTGCTAAGGAATTAGGCAGCCTCTGAATCGAATAAATAAATAAACAGGCACGTATATGAATATGGGTAGGAGAAATGGGTAGTCTGCAGAAAGTAATATGCATCAGCTTTGATTTTTAATAGAAATGGTAATAAGAGTATTTTATAGAATCAAGGCCGAGGATTCTAATTGAATGCTTCTTGTTTGTCCTTACTTTAAATTGGTTTGATAACTGTATTAAGTTTTCATTCTTATTCATTGTCAATTGCTGTTTGCCGCAGCCATATACTTTGTTTAATAAATAAATAGTTTTTTAAATGCTTTGTAATGAGGGTAAAAAACTTACACGTTGTACTCATTATGGGGACTTTAATTTTGAATGGCCTGCTGGCTAGCTGTAACTAAGGCGTCTTAATTTTGAATTAATAGCTTCCTTGGCCAATCACAGCCACTGTCTTCTCCAGTCAGGGGCAAGGAAATCGGATTAGAGAAGAAGAAACAGAGCATTTCTTTGTTCTCTGAATCTTGCTTAGAAGCCTTGCAGTGAGTGAGCACCTTAAGAAAACATATTTTATAGGACTAAGCTGAGGAATTTAGGCTGATATCAGAAACTCCTGGGAGAACTTGGGACTATTGAAGTAAGGTTACCTGGAAAGGTATAGTTGAACTATATGAGAAGGATTTATTTCTATTTGCTGCTGCTCATTCAGTTTTGGATAATATTATATCTGCTCTGATTTGGGTTGGGTTTCTAATCGGGCCTAATACCTCAACTCCACTTAGTCCTGGTCTTTAAAAGGAGACAGTTTAGAGGATTTTCTGTTCTGTCCCATCCAGATGAGGGGCATTTCCCATTGTAAGAACAAATGGTAAAAGAAGACTCTTCCACATGGGATAAATTCATACCCAGATATCTTAGCACTCATGTAGACAGTGTGAGAGTAAAGGTAATCCTCGACATATGAGCTAATTGAACCCAACATTTCCATTGCTAAGTTGTTTTGCCCCATTTTACATTTTTCTTGCCATAGTTGTTAAGTGAATCACTGCAGTTATTAAGTTAATAACACAGTTGTTAAATGAATCTGGCTTCCCCATTGCCTTTGCTTATCAGAAGGTCGCAAAAGGTGAGCACATGACCCTGGGACACTGCAAACCGTCATAAATATGAGCCAGTTGTCAAGCATCTGAATCAGGGGTGGGTTCTAAAATTTTTTACTACTGGTTCTGTGGGCGTGGCTTATTTTTGGGTGTGGCTTTGTGGGGGGATAATATGACTGGTGGGCATGGCCAACTTTTTTTTTTTTACTTTTAAAAGCATTTTTTTCGGACGAAGAGGTTGTAGAAAAAATGCTTTTAAAAGTAAAACAAAAAAAAAGCCTCTGATGAGGTGGGCGGGGTAAGCGAGTGATGATCGGGCAGGGGACCGGTTCAGGGGCGTGGCCAGCCAATGTTATTACTGGTTCTCTGAACTACTACAGTTTTTTACTACCGGTTCTTGTGAACCGGTGCGAACCAGGAGCAACCCACCACTGATCTGAATGTAAAATCATGTGGCCATGGGGATGCTGCAGTGGTCGTAAGTGTGAAAAACAGACAGAAGTCACTTTTTTCAGTGCCGTTGTAGCTTTGAACAGTCACTAAACGAATGGTTGTAAGTCAAAGACTACCTGTATTGAAATCCCAGGGAGAGGTCTGGCAGGCTACGGTGAGACAGGCCCATAATGCATCACCACTTCTTTGCCACATCCATAGGAAAAATAAATCAAACAGATAATTTCTTCTGAATCTGCTTTATAAATTCTGGATAAGGTGACTTTAACAAACAGATTTTTCATCTGCAGCCTAAAATAACTCAGTGTGAGAAATGTACTTCCCTTGTGATTCTGCTGAAGGGGGAAATCAATTCAGATTCTATGTCAGATTTAGAATACTGCTACGTTGCAAATGTTTTATGCTGAGTGTCTTTGCCTTTCTTATTTTGCCCATGGTTTCTTCCACAGGGATGGTGAATTTCAGTGAGATTTCTGGATATCCTTTGCTACAACATTGGAAGGTTCGCTCTGTCATGTACCATGTTCGGTTGAATCAAATGACCACCTCTCAGTGTAAGTTATGCCTAGCACTTCGTGAGGTGGCTTTAGATTGGCCATAGTATCACAGCAAGAGTGGGGTGGGGGTGGGGGACAGCAGCCAAAAAGGTGGCCATTCTAACTTTTTATTCGCCCTGGACATCACTGTTTCCTTTAGTCAGTCATCAGCAATTTCATAAGTAAGAGTTAGAAGGGAACAGATCTGTCTGGTTGTATACCCAAAAGATCTGTTGAATCCCAATTCCAATGTTGGATGGCAATTTAGTGATTAGTGATTTAGTGATCCCAGTTGATCTGGAGAATACTAATTTCATATATTCATAGTTCCATTCTAAACCATTTTCACATTAAAGTGCGTACTATGGTTTTTATATTGTATACTAAAATCATGACATTTTATCCTAAGGTATGCATTTTGTGTACAGCTTGCATTTCTTTCCATTGAAAATCATGCTGCACAATTCAAAGAATTATAAAAGCAGAAAAAATGAGTACAGTGGAAATCTGCAGAGTGCAAATGAGTTTGCTGAAAATGTAGACTAAATACATTTTTAAGGGTCTTCATTCAGAGTTCTGTCACATTTGCCTTCTTGAATATCTGGTGTCCTTTGACCCTCCTATGCAGTGGTGAAATCCAATTTTTTTTTACTACCGGTTATGTGGGCGTGGCTTGGTCGGCGTGGTGTGGCTTGGTGGCAGGGAAAGGATACTGCAAAATCTCCATTCCCACCCCACTCCAGGGGAAGGATACTGCAAAATCCCCATTCCCACCCCACTCATGGGCCAGCCAGCAGTGGTATTTGCCGGTTCTCCAAACTACTCAAAATTTCCGCTACCAGTTCTCCAGAACCTGTCAGAACCTGCTGGATTTCACCCCTGCTCCTATGCATCTTAAAACATGTAGATGAAATAAAGCAAATGGGATGTCTTAATCTTCTCTAGGAGCAGCTTGGAAAAGACCACAAACTGGGTGCCAAAATTCCATGTCGTATATTGTCTGTTCAGCATGTAATTTTTTATCCTTTTAAGAAATATTTAAGCTTTTTCCCCAAAAAATGATTGATGAAAAACATCAAGAAATAGACCAGCAGGTCACGTAGGATGGCACTGTTGCAGATGTTGCTGTGGCTTCACACAGGGTATTCAATCTCAGAAGCTCGACTTTAAATAAAAATGTCTGAGCAGAGACAGTTTATCTGAATATTGAAAGAAGTATTTTAATAGAGAAAAATCTTTATCTATTCCATTCATATTTTCTTAGCAACTCTAAATACAATGTTCCTTAGAAACATAACATTATTCAATCAAAGGTAGCAATTTAATTTTTGAGAACTGATGCTATAACAATTTTTTGGTGAGCAATTTTTATTGTTTCCTCATCACCCCACAAACAACTAAGAGCTTGCTACTAAAATTAAACATTTTTATCAGGCTAAAATCAAGGCAGTTTACTTCTTTACACACTGAATTCGGTCCTGAAACATTTGGAAATAGCCACTGACCTTGTTTAAATATCAGTTCTATTAAGTACAGTTAACCTCATTTTTACATATAGACTGTCGGGTACTGGGGAGAGCAAGGATTAGTAACCTGCTTGTGTGGTCCAGAAGCATCTAAATGTGGTAGAAAAATGTCTCTGTCTGCCTGCCTTCTCTGCCTTTCTCTCTCTCTTTTAAGTTCTTGCTTGCTATACTTCTGTTCTCTGCAGCATTTGGCAATGCCCTTCATTCTCTGGATGGAGCAACATCTCGGGGAGATTTTGTGGCTCTGCTGGATCATTTTGGCAACCACTATATACAGGAAGCTGTCTATGGATTTGAGGAATCCTGCTCTATCTGGTATCCCAACAAACAAGTCCAAAAACAGCTCTGGCTGGAATATGAAGATATTAGCAAAGGTAAGCTTCATTTCTGCTACCTTCTTTACACTGAGACACAATAGGGTAGAGAAAAGCAAGTATCAGTAGTGTGGAGAGGTGATAGTAAAGATTCTGTTGTGGCCAGGAAAATTCTGCACTTGGAACTATTTTCAAAAGGTTGCTTCATCTGCATCATAAACTTTGATTGCAGTGTTTGCATTTTAACAGCTCTCAGGGGTTGTAAAGGGGATGAAAGGAGGAAGAACATTTGAAGGACAGAAAGTATTGGGCAAAGAAGAAAATTGCGCTGGATTGGAAATCTTACTTGAACCTGAATGTCAGAACAGATATAACTGTGACAAGCGTCTGTTCCACCCTCAGATATGTGTCCACTTGTTTTTCAAGAGTTGTATCAGCTACAACTCCAGGGGAGGGAAGTAAAGTTGTGATTGTCATCTGGGATACTCTGCAGGCAATCAAGGGTGTTGTTGTTTAGATGATTTGTGAGTTATTGTTTGTTCAAGACTGGGCTCCAGGGAAAAAGTTAGGGCATTGCTTTACTGGCCTCCATGTTATACAACTTCATCCCTACTTAAGTTTCTTGACCTTGACACTAGTTGCTACTGGAATCAGCAATAAGTTTCATTAAAAAAATTTATAAGCTGTAAGGTTTCAATTCACTGGGAGTGGGGGAAACCTCATGGTCACCATGGCAACTGTGAGTTGACCTACGGTATCTACTTACATGTTCATCAAACCCTTTCCCTGTCAAATCATTATCTGGTAATTATGATTAATAGAATTGAGATATTATTCATTGTGCTTGTGGTTGACATTTGGTGGGTTTAGGATGTGGGTTGTATGTCTTATCACAGGTATTGTGCAAAAAAATTTGGCAGCCCTCCTTGATACCCTCAATTATGATATCAGCTCTGGACTAAAAGGTTAAAGGGTTTGGGCAAGAGGGGCATTTGGTGGGTCTTTTTCCCCCAAGGCTGGTTTCTGGTCCCAATCACTGCTGTTGAAAGAACAGAGGTCTACCACAAAACCTCTACTTCATCTCTTCATTTCTCTTCTCATTTCTTTTTAACTTCTACAAAACACTACTAGGAGCACCACTAATCGGCAGTACATCTGATACTCAGTTACATAATCTCTGCCCTGAGTGACCAAGAATGCTACCAAGGTCCTTTTCCAGCATCTGAATCCTATGAAGATCAGAATGGGGAAAAATATGATTCAACTCATCTCTAGCAATATTAGTGCCTATTTTGAATCTAGAGACCTTCCTTTGTTATTTCTGAATGGTGTAACATTTTCCCACAGCCTTCCTCCTGGGCTCCGAGCCCCTGCTTGACAAATTGGTAGCTGTTAGGTACAAGAGATAACACTGGGGAAAAAAACCCAATGAATTTTAATCCTTTATTCACTTACTCTCAGTGGACAGAATCTTGCTAAACTAAAGCTATAAACTCTAACCCTAACCTACTAGATATATCCTGAGGGATCCTAGGGCTATTATGAACCTTTTCTTCCTTTCCCCATCCAGCTCGAGACTGTGCAGACTCTTAATCCAGATCTCTTTCAGGGAAAGGTTTGTGTTGCCAAAATTCTTCCTCGCTGCTCCTACAGATATATACTTCATCATATCAACAGCTGGAAAGTTTTTGCACAGACTCATCTTGCGGGCCAGTTAGATTTGTGAGTAGATTGGGAGACACTGCTCATGGTCACTCATGCCTGAATTATTTCCCAGCTGCCTCTGGAACAGCCTACATTCAGTCTAGTCTCTCGCTATTATATTTTTGAGGAGTTGTGAAAACATAACTCTTCATCTGAGCATGCTTGAAGGTCCTGCTGTGATACATCAGAGGCCTCTTGTTATGTTTATGTTAATACTTTTTTTATGTTTTAACATTGGGTTCTTATTTATAAACTGTTTGGAATCCTGGAAAATGAAGCATCATTATAAGCCGAAATGATAAATAAACATGCTAACTAACCGACCCATGGACTTCTCAGCATTCAAGAGAACTATTTAAAAAGATAACTTTGTGCTATAGAAACCTGGGCTAGTTTTGTGAGACATGAAATTTCCCATGCACAAGACAAAATTTGGATAGAGTCGAGATGGCAGAATGTGTTGCTGCTTCTTTGAAAGGAAGTGTGCATATCTAGTGATGGAGAGGCTGCTGCACTCTCTAAAGCTTGTGGTTATTTAAAAGCACTCTGTCTCACCATTCACCTGTAAATTGGTCATTATGTCCCTGATGCTCTTTCACAGGGTATTGAGGGGTTTTTTTTTCTAGCTAAGGACAAAGATTGGCAATTTATTCCCAATCAAGGACCAAACTTTCTGTAATTGTACCTAGCCTGAGGTTTTTCCGGTGTTTTTATTGCAATATAGCAAAATAATTCTAAATTCACCAACTTAGGAATAGGTCTTACTAAATAAATTCTGGCAAGGTTTACTATTAAATAGATATCTATAGGATTGCAGTGTTGTTGGAATATCAAAGTATTGTTCTTAAAGGTGGAAAACATGAGGGTCTGTGCAGTAATACTTAGAGATGAAGGATAGGCTACAGCACTGTGAAAATCTTTCTCATATCAATTTCTTTTTATTTGAGCATGGATTCAACCATCATAAAAGGTGCTGACAGGACAGCAAGTTTACAGTGCTACACATGCAGAAACACAAACATACATCATATACATATACATGCACACTTTTTCAGTGATGCAGTACAGGTAAATGGTAACATGTTTGCAATATCAATGTGACCAGCTGATGTAACAATGTGGTTCAAGAGGCTGGCTTACCAATCAGAAAATTCATGACTCAAATCTCACCTAGTTCATTAATTTACCAGCTGTCCTTGGACTAACCTAGTCCTCAGCCCCCTCAACCTCGCACCCTCATAATGGGTTAATTAATTATAATGATGTGTACATCAAAATGGGGCAGATGAATATATGAAACAAGAGATACTGTATGTGCTCAGATATATATTTAAATGGTATATATCTGTATGAAGCCAGGATTACTTTTCACACGAACATCTTACTATGTGATTAGAGAAAATAAAAACTACAAGGGAGAGAGGGGGGGGAGGATGGGGGGAAGGAAGGAAGGAAGGAAGGAAGGAAGGAAGGAAGGAAGGAAGGAAGGAAGGAAGGAAGGAAGGAAGGAAGGATGGAAGGATTGATTTGGGGATAACTAACAGAAATCTGATGGGGTTGTATAGGAACTCTAAAGCCTTTAGATAAGTTAACCAAGGACATGTTGGTCTGGAATTGAATTAGTCCCAAGGACAATTAGATATCCATGGGGAGTCATATAACAGAGCATTATCCTTATGGAAATGGTCTGTGATAGGTTACTATAAAGAGCAAGAGATTTATGTGAATAAAATATAGAAGCTAATAGGCAAAATTAACTAGGACGTTCTCATGCATAAACCCTTCTAAAGCTTCTGTTCATATCTTGTGGAGGGGAATAATCCAAGGGTTGTGCCTATTATGTAAAATAGCAACAAATATTAATTGTGAGAGTTCCTCACTTAGGTTAAAATCTTATTAAACCTATGAAGCATTTTTTATTCTTGGAATTTCCTTTAAAAAATTATTTTGAGGACTTGATAAATTGACTGCTGGTTTATCTGAAGAGGAAAAAGAGCAATTTTGCAATATACCATGATTTGAGGAATTATCCTTTTTATGCCCTTTATTTCTGTAATTATGGATGTCATAACACAAATCTATGAATGGTTTTACTGGCTAAAGCTAACAAAGTGGTAGCCTTGCCAAGAAAGATTTAATGGTTATTTATGCTAACAGACTGAACATGAGGCAACAGACATTATAATGGCAAAATGCCATTTTAAATTTATTAGCGGACGCATCATTTATCTTAAGTCTCAGGAAGTATACTGCTGCTGGGCTCAGCTCAACCCTGCTATATCTTTATTTGATCTGCTGTAGTAGAACTACAGGGGGGTAACTAGAATTTTGGGGCTGCCCTCAGTTCTCATATCTTTATTTTGGCCTCAAGAATGTGCTACTCACCAGAAAAATCACAATGGTGTGAAATTGGTTGTCTCCTATTGCCAATCCCTATCATGCCTTTATTGTTTCTCTTACAAGCCACTGCAGTCAGCTGACATTACCCCAAGAGAAGGAGGTATAAGATGACAAAGGCTAACAGATTTTATATATCTTGAGGCTATCCTAGAACAGCATCAAAATGAGGGTGAAATGGCAGTTTAACACCGGTAGAAACAAGAAACTTGTTTCCCTCATGGGTTGGGATGAAATAAAGGTGTGTGTGTGTGTGTGTGTGTGTGTGTGTGTGTGTGTGTGTGTGCATGTAACAGGACATGTTTTTGGTTGTAGTTTGGAGTATATGAAGAAAGTCTGAATGGGTTGGGGAAGACAATTTTCCTCTAATTTTCTCAGGGATTCAGAGGTTATGAGGCCTCATGTCTAATCATTCTTCAATAGCAAAACTGCACCATTTGCCTTTAGATCAGTGATGGCAAACCTTTTAGGCACAAAGTGCCCAAACCGGAAGGTATGCGCACACCAGAGTGCCGGAAACCTGACAACCAGTTGGCCAGTGTGCATGCGCACCTCAGAAACCTGATGACCAGCTGGCTGAGCTGGGGCGATGGTGCGCACACCCACAGAGAGGGCTCTGCGTGCCACCTCTGGCACATGTGCTATATGTTCGCCATCACGGCTTTAGGTGATCTCTTGATTGCACTTGATGGTCATATCTTCCTACTCCTTTCTGATCATTTCTCAACTCGTTAAACTTCTGTATTAGAAGTTTGGGTTAGCAGGCTTTGGGTTAGCAGGAGTTGCCCATTTTTATTACTAGAGTCCTTAAATTCATTAACAGTCAGTTGGAAAAGATGGATAGACCACAGACATGTTCAAAGATCAGGAATACAGTTTGCCAATTTGGCACTTTTATTAAATTTGCCAGAAGTTGATGAGAAAAATTGATTAGTTGCTGTCATTTGATATCCATATATTGGATACCTTTTTCCTCTGCACCCAGGCATTACTTCATAAAAACTATAGAGCTAGAATTGCTATTTAGGCCATCAAATCCGGACTCCAACTTGGCACCAGAATCTCGATTAAAGTATCCAGGCTTCCTGCTTCTCAATTAGAGGTCCTGTATTGATTCAGAAACCAACTGCTGAATGATTTGTCTACAGATCGCATGTAGTTTCTTGTACTGGAGATCAGTGTGGCGGAATGCTGGAGTGGGGTGACACAGAGGCTTGTCTGCAATGAAGCTCACTTGAGCAAAACATGATCTTTTATCATCCAAAGCAGAAGTTTATTATGGAAGTAACAGAAACAGTCTACTGTATATATATTACCATTAACTCTTTGTGGAAAGTCTGAAGTAACATATTCTTTGATAAATAGGTAAAATGAGAAAAGTTTGTCATTCTTGCCTTTTCTTGGCTTACCTACCTGATTTTGCTATTGGCTTCACTATTTCAATTTTACAAAGTTGGCAGCTTTGCAAGGCTTTGTATAGACTATTTAATTGATTTAAATATGAATTTCCATTTTATAATGATTTAGGTTAAAAGACATGTTATACAGGTAGTTCTTGACTTCTGACCATAATTGGGACCATAATTTCTGTTACTAAGAAAGGCGGTTTTTAACTAAGTAACATCCAATTTTATAACCTTTTTTGCCACTGTATATTAATCACTGTAGTTGTTCGGTGAATTATATGGTCATTAAGTGAATCTGACTTCTACTGACTCTGCTTATTAGAAGCCAGCTGGAAAAGTCGTATATGGCAATCACATGATCCCTGGACACCGCAACCATCATACATGCATGCCAGTTGTCAAGTGTCCAAATTTTGATCATGTGACTGTGGGATGCTACAAGAGTCTTAAGTGTGAGGATAGTTGTGAGGCATTCTTAAAGTGCCTTTGTAACAGTTGCTAAACAAATGGTTGTAGGTCAAAGACCAGTGGTACTCTGGCCACAACTTTTATTGAACAGTCCTTTCCTTGGGGAAGAGGGGATTATTTTGTTCTAAGGATGTTTTTTTAAAAAAGAGAATGCTTAATTCTTTTTCCTGCCAACTATTTTTCTTTTGAAATTTCCCTCCTACTTTTACAATTGCCCACTTCAATAGTATTCTGAATGTAGATTTAACTTACAATATAAATACAAAACTCTGCATAGTTTCTAAGTACAGCATAGATATGGCTGAGAGCCAGTTCCAGGGAGTGCTATTGTCTAGGGAGAAATTAAGCAATGCCTGCCTGATAATGAATCATAGGAGCAAAGGGACCTTGTACTGATCAATGCATATGGTTGCAATTGGCTTAACCACAATCTTACTTTGGAAGTTTTACTTTGGCATTGTGTGATGGGCTTGATGTGGTTTAAAAATTATCTTTTCCACTGGCCCACCCATTCTGCTGCCATGTATCAAGCACTTTCTAAAACACAGTGTCCCCCCCCTTTTTTTTATGTTTCAGGCAACACTATTCACAACCCCTTTGTTTCTTTAGATCTTGAGTTTCTTTCTTGCACCAAGTTTCTCATTTCAGTTCTCTTCAGTCCTGTCACCTGCCACATTTTCTGCTCTGCTCTGCTTTCTTTCTTTATTGTTCCCCTTAGTGCATGTCAGGAGCTTTGTATCGATTGAAAAATTGCAAGAGATAAACCATTCTCGATCACTGTTTCTTTCTCTCCTGAGCCTGCTAAGCAGCAATTCAAAGGCAGCCAGACGTGGTCCATTTCTAGCACAATGGGAAGGTTAAGAAATGTTCTATATCTTTATAGACCCATTCTTTGCTTTTTTCCTGTGTAACAGAGGTGTTTTCTTTGATCAGTTACTGGTATTAGCTTATCGTCTGGAAAATAGACATGGGCATTAGATGGTGGGTTGGGGTAGTATTTTAACTCAGGGGAAAAAGATTGGGGGGGGCAATGGGGTAATAGTCAGAAGCTTGTCAGAGGGACATCCAACCTGGAAATAAGGAAGAATTTATGATTAATCAATGGAACAGCATGCCTCTCAGAGTTCAGTTGTGGGTGCTCCATTGCTGGAGGATTTCAAGAAAAGATTGGACATCTATTTGTCTGGGATGATACAAGAACTCCAGCCTTGGGAAGGGGGTTGGACTAGAAGACCTTTGTTGTGGTCCGCCAGCAGCCCGCAGACCTGGCAGTGGAGTCAGACAATGAGGAGGCTGGGAAGGATAATGGGCCAGTCCTGGAGTCAGGGGAAGGCCCAGACGAGGGCTCTGCATCAGAGGCAGAGATGGGGCCAGGGCCATCTGGGAACGATGCACGGACTCTAGAGCCTCCAGAAGCGGACAGCTGCGAGGAGGAAGAACAATGCATGCATTGTTCCTAGTGCACGTATGCGAAGAGCTGCCAGAAGGCAAGAGCAGCTGAAGCAAAAAGGACGACTGGGAGTAAGGCCAGAAGATGATTGGCCACTCCCATAAGACTTAAAAGAGCAACAACGAGCCATTGAGTTCTTTGTAGAAAAGCAACGTTGATTCCAGTGCTTCTTATCAGCATCTCTTGAACTTTGTGGAATTTTTGCCAAGAAAAGCCTTTGGCAGGTTGCCAAAGACATCAAAGGTTAGTGATAAGGCCGAAGAATTTGTTTTGGACTAAAACTGAGAATGAATTAATTCTCAGCTGTTTTAATAAAATAAGTTTGTTCAGGACTGAATTGTGTTTGGTAATTACTACGTGGGCCTCAGTCACAACAACCTCTAAGGACCCTTGCAGCCCTATGATTGTATTTCCTGTCCTCAAAGTTGGTAAGATCCAAATAATTTTGGCTGTTTGTAAAGTCTAAGGAAGATAATCTTGATAGACATATACAAGAACCAGAATCTAGGCAAAAATGGCAGAAACATTACTTAAATCCTATGAAACAAGTCCCTTCCAATTTTGTTATTCTGTTATTCCAATATTATCTGAAATGGGATTAAAAATTTACCAACTGACTTTCTGGTTGTTATTAGGTAATTCTAATTTCTCATGTCCTTGATTTATTAGTTCTCTCTTTGAAAGTGCCTTAAACATATCCTTGATTACATTAATGTAAATAAATATAATCCTAGCCCAGACAGAAATACTAGATTGGTAGTAGTGGGGTTTTTTTTATCCATCGTTGGTTCTGGAGAAACAAATGGTCTCAATAGCTGAGGATATATGCATCAGGTTTGTTTGATAAAACCAAGTGTAATCCTATCTTGACAACGTTAGGCTAGTGTCAGGTATAAATATCCTCGTAGCCTCTTGATTGGTTCCATATATTACACTGTGTTAATGTCATCTTCAAGATTAAGCTGTAAGGCTATTAACTGGGACTGATTGATATGATTAGGTAACACAAATGCTTACATAAGTACTTTAGATATTGTACTAACTATTGATTCATTTCTACACCGTTGAAAATGTTGGTTCTGATCTAATGTTTGGATAGCCAGAAGTCAGAATATGTAAAGAAATACTTTTTTTCCCTTTCTATCCTCCTAGTAATTGAACTCTGAATGTTCCTTCCAAATAAAGTTAAGCAGGTGGACTTATAAGGATTTCTCTGTGAGGGGCCTGCTAGTGGAACACTTTCCCCTGGGAAAGC
The DNA here is from genome assembly GCA_022577455.1 of Arizona elegans. NCBI lineage: Eukaryota > Metazoa > Chordata > Lepidosauria > Squamata > Colubridae > Arizona > Arizona elegans. The sequence goes on along the minus strand of JAKOOJ010000002.1, from coordinate 100,441,864 downwards.
TCACGACAGACGTTGCAGTTTTTTTAGTACTAAAAGATAAGTGTCCTATGACTGCTAGATAGTTCCTGGGATTAGGTTCCTAGAATCCCAAAGCCAGGAAAGGTGAGAAAAATTTCTCACTTTTCATCACCCTGTTTCCATTGTCTGAAAGCTGATTCATGATCTACCCCTGATAGCAGGGATATGAATAGAGATATAAGGCAAAGAGTTAACTGTTTCTGCATCTCATTGACTGATTCTAGATATTTGGCAATCCAGATATGGTAGCCCTAATCTATGCCAATGAATTGGTAGAAGATGTTGGACAAGGATTGAGAGACAAGGAGAACAGGATGGGCTCTTTATGCCGCAAGGCCTCAAGCCTCCCTGTGACTCAAAGCAGCTGCTTTCATATATTTAGGCCACTGGCTGGTTGTGTTTCATGCATGCAGAGTCTCTGGCTCCTATACAGCACAAGTAATATTATCCAGGATCTTTTGTGAGGGGGATCAGGAGATTGATTTGAGTCTTCCCAGGTAAGTATTTTACTATTAGCAATACAATAATCTTGGTGTCCACTATTTCCAGAAACTCAAGGCAGAACATATAGGATTATGTCTCTTTTCTTCTAGCAACCAGTGTCTGATTTAGATATTAAAGGAAGTTTGGTTCTATCCTTTATATCTCACTGAGAAGAGTAGGTGATTTTACCATTGCAGGTTCCTCCCTCAAATTCTCTATTGTCGTATTCAAGAATTCCATTCAAATATGGATTCTTGAATTGCTAAAACAAAGCATTTTGGAGTCAGAATCCTTCATAAGAAATAGGAAGAAAGAGTGGGATCTAAATGAGTGGATTTTAGCAATAGTTTCATATATGGGGCTCCTCAGAAGGATATTACTTTTTTACTTTTATTTTAGGTTTTACTTTTATTTTAGCAAAAAATAGTTAGGATAGTCTCTGTTCTCATTTTGCCTCGAGATTTTTCTTTTTGTACAATTTTTATTCCACAGTCATTTGAGCGTTTTTGCCAAATTACAAAGACTCCCGAACTAGCCACTTCCAAAAGAGGGATAAATGGATAATGATAGGGAAATCTTTCTCAGCAGCCCAGCAAGCAATTGAGCTATATAGAGAGGCAAATGGGAATGGTAATATACATTTCACACATGCATCAATAAAGTTGACAAGGCACCATCCCAGTTTCAATAGCAGCCTCTGCTGCCAGCAGGAACAGTTGGTATAAATTTAGAATAGAAACCAATTAAAAGATAACAAGCGAACATAAGAGAACATATGCTCGTGATAGCAAGAATCTATTTTTTTTAAAAAAAAAACCATGACCTCCAGCTATCACAGGGGAAGTTTAAATATTGTTCAAAATCTCTACAAAGGAAATTCAAAGTAGTCATTTCTGGCTTTTGGACAGTGCTTTGACCTTGGCCAGGCAATTTATATTAATGAGCGGGAGTCAAAGCAACGGTAAAGATCTTAAAAATCTGGAGAAGGGGTATTAATGACGTTCACTAACTTAAATCCAAAGTCTGTGCCGGGAAAGAGTCCTACTTTTATGTTCAGAATGTATTGCACACATGACTTTGTAATCAGGTTTATTTTTGCATAAATGTGCACAATTTAAATGTTGCAAGTAAACCATATGGCACTTTTTGTCTTGTAATCTGGACAAGATATGTAAGAAGGTTGGGAAGGACAAGGAGGTAGGTTGGGAAATATGGGCAAAAGTAAAATGTGGAAGTAGAACTGGAATGCTGACTATTCGGCTACCTATTATAATTGACTTCAAACAAGTTACCCACAAAGTCCTTATGTCAGTAACAGTTTTCTGTTTCATTTGCATCAGAGAACCTTCTGTTGGCAAAATCCCAGAGTGAAGACATATCTTCCAAATTCCCCTGTTCCATAAGCCTCCTTCCATAGCAATCACTATACACAGTGGTCTCTGTGGGTTGAATATATGGGTTGTGCAACTGTGCAGATGCATTTGTTATGATGTGCATAAGCTATATTTCTTCTCCCATACGCAAAGGCTCAGATCCCACTTTTTGCTTCAGCTCCTGCAGCAGTCACAATTAAAGTCTTCTATATCTTAAAGCAAGCAAACAATCAAATGAGTTTTCCTAGTATCTTCCTCCTCTCTAACAAAATTAGAGCCACTCTCCATTTTTCTTGGAAAGTGCTGATGGACCATGTTACGTTTCCATGTATTTGTCTCTAAGGATCAATTTTTGAAATTTAAAACTGGCTTATATAGATAGACAAATGCTCTTTCTGTTGTGCCTCAGAGCCTTATAGCTGTGTGCAGTCAGACCACAGTAGTTTAAGTTGCGTTTTACCACATACTTTTAAGTTGTGTCCTCGTTTCTATTAAGCTACTTGTGACATCCAACCAATGGCATTTTAGTCGTTTTTTTTTAGGCCTACACTTTCTACCGATGGCGCCTTATAGATGAGGGACGTATGCCTATTGACTCTCAGCATTGCAGAATTGTCAAAAGCTACAAGCCAAAAGATGACTAGTGGAAGGGTCTACTTGACATAGGAGCAAGTAGGCTTTGGAAAAAACTCATAAATCTTCAGTCTTTAAATAATATACACTCTGTATTATTGCTCTGGGCTCTGTGTTCTGATTACCACTATAACTAAAGAGCGATGCTCTCTACTATATCAGCCTGATTTGCAACAGTTGTTTTAATGTCCATGAAGGAGTGTAAATAACAAATCTCTAGAGCTGAATCCTATTGTATGAATAAATCCAAGGATAGACATTAGTGAGAGAAATCAGTATCTGCTTAAGAAATCTACCATATCAGGTTAGAGCCCTCTGGACTAATATTTTATGAACTTTTCTGTAGTTGCGAAAAATGCAATGGGTTTTTGCAACCATATAGGATGCCAGAACATGATATAAAAACCCTACCAAAACACATCCTGTATTTATCCAGAGAGTCAAGTTCAGGTTGGTCTTAGCCCAGATCCTTTCAGCAATGTAGCTTTGATCCTAGCACTATTTTTGAGGATACATCATTTTCCTGATAATGACTCTATCTTACTCATTAACTCCCAGGTTGTGACTCTTTTCTATGGATTCCTAAAGGAGGATGAAAGATGTTTAAAAATAAGAGACACAGAGACAGAGACAGGAACAAGTGGCTTACTCAGAGAAGTCTGATGAGATTTCTTTTAATTTTGTTTGTCTTCTAATTGAAATTTAGTAAAAGAATTCTGGGTGGAATTTGGGGAAAAGATTACTTCCTTCCCTTGTTCTTTCTTCCCTTTATAATAATCATATTAGTGATGACAATGAACATGATGATAAGCCCTGCATTGCTAGCAAACACTTGTGGGGTAAATAAAAAATAATAGTACAATAGGGTCTCCCCCCAGCATAACCAAGGAATTCTGAAAGCTCTCGCTGAAGCTGACTTTGCTGCCTTCTCTTTCCATGGGAGTACATTTCAAAAAACACAGATGTACAATATCGTTTCAAAGTATTATGGGGCTTCAACAGAGCATGGAAAAATAATATTTGAAACTGAAATTAGTCCATATATGCAACTTTTTTTAGTGCAGAATTCTTGAGAATTGTTAACTTAGTTTATTGAATCCAACTCCCTGCTCTGAGAAGAATACACTATTTAGTAGTTCTGGAACCTCTGAATACTCCTTTTTTCTGCCTAGAGTGCATACTTATAGCCCCTTTGTTATTAACTCAGATTTTGTGGATCATTGCTGTAACTGCAACATGCATGTGTATCTCCCATTAGGCATCTGATAAAAGATTTCAAACTTGGTGTGTTCTGTGACTTCATAGCACCATCTAGCGTTCACTAGATTATTAGCAGGCTTTTCTATTGAAATCATTTTTTATTTTTATTTTCACTTTCTGTCCTGGAAATTAGTACAACTTGCTTCATTAAAAGGTGTAAATTTCTGGCAGAATTTGAATTATTTCTGTAAAGCATTGACATAAAACATTCCAAGCTACTATTGTTTCATAGTAGTGTCTTAATTGAAGTGCACAATCAATGCCATTAGGGTCATGCGATCATTTAAAAAACTTTTAATGTGAAAGAAGCTGGGAGATATTACTAAATGGAGTGTAATCATGTTAACTGTGTTAAGTTTGATTCATCTAAGTAAACTTAAATGCCATCCAATCAAATTAAGTTATTGTCTTAGCCATGGTCACTTCTTCACCATGTATCTAATTAATTTTTGGAAAACAATCGCCAGGTTAACATTCAGCCCACCTCAGATTTTGCACCTAGACCTTCTCTAATCCATGTCTGGTATTTTGAATCAGATGAAGAAGGTTTTGCTGTGACTGTAGTCAGAAGGTTGTACACTGAGCTGGAGAAGAACTGTCACTAAACTAGCAGCAACTTTATTGAAGCTGTTGCACTAGAAATTTTTAGCCAACTGAATTTAAATATTTTCTGGATACCCTTCTATTACTGGAAAGTACTGGGGGATTTGATCCCGATACTTGTTGTAATGCCTCTTCTTGAGTAGAATTCCAATATGAGTGCCTAATGCAGCTTTAGTGAATACTTGGTTCTGTTGGTCTGACTTAAATGGTAGAAGTGCAGTTGTTGAGGATTTGGTGGTGACTGGGGACTGCAGGGTCAAGAGTTGAATGCCTTGGGAATATCTTCTGCTCCCAATTCTTTCTGGATTCTACAGAGCAGTCTTCCTCTGTTTAAGGATGCTTATTTGAAGATTACTACAGGGGTCAGTAATAATCAAATCAACTTACAGTAAGATTCTTAACTTAGATGGTACTACAGGTAGACCTTGTTTAGCAACCACAATCGGTACCTGCAGCTTGTTTGTTAAGTCACACAGTCCCTAAGTGAAATAATTTTTGTGATTATGTGATTTCAGCTTTTATTTGCTTTACAGATTTGCAAAGCCCATAAATGCAAGATTGGCATTTATAAAGTTATATTTTCATCATCATCTTCGCTAAATGAGACAGTTGCTAAACAGGGACTACTTTTACTGCATTATATTTGCCATTTATCTAGTTTAAGGGGTTGGTTTTGAAAATGCTTGAAAGTTTTTGTGTCATCCATAAATTTTGGTCATAATGCTACTCAGATTATTTAGGAACTGTTTAACAATAATAACAATCTGGTATAGGAGAAATGGGAAAACACCATTTTGCCTCTTACACTTTAAATTCGGTCTACCTATTTGTAGTCTTTGCTTCTTGCTTTTTTTTCCAGGAAAGTATCCATAAAATGTATATGAAAACTACATAAAAATACCTCTCCAATCTCCTATGATTGCTGTTTAATCAAGAATTTAGAAAGTTCAACTATAATCTGTTTATATAATCTAGTTTTTTGAAATACTTAGAACTGCCCAGGAATGTGAAAAAGCTAGTAGAAATAGTGTTATGTTTGCACCTGGGATGCAACAATGTGTTGCACCTGGGATGCGTTATGTGTGAATTGTTATTCTTAATAACGATTTCCATGAATTTTTATGACAGACATTAAGTTAACTTACTTACACTGCTGAATCCTTCTTAGATTCTGTCAAAGTTATATAAAATACTTCTCTAATTCTGTTATGGTGGCTAATATTGAAAAGAAATTCCATTTTTTAATTTGAAATGTCACTATGATGGGGGCTTTCGGTTGGTTCTCAAGATTTGATGTAAACTCAGTGCAAAATTCTGTTTCACTTTTTCCCATCTTTATTACCGAGTTTTGATTTCCAAGTCACGTTCCTTAGCGAACCCAGGCTTTCCCACATCTTCCTCCCCAGTTGAAAATAATGGGGTAAAGTTTTTTGTCATTCTGAACTGGAGAATGAATTTTTTTTCTGTGTTTCTGAATATTATTTATTTATTTATTTATTTATTTATTTATTTATTTATTTATTTATTCGATTTATATGCCGCCCTTCTTCAGAGACTCAGGGCGGCTTACAATGCATTAAACAATAGCCTTCATACTTTTGTATATACCTGCTTAGTAGGGCTTTCGGACACATTATGTGTTTCCTTTTCACTACTTGATCATGTTGGCTGCATTGTTCTATTTCTAGTCTCTACATATTTTCTAATTGACAATTAACTAAGGGCTTACAGGTTCTTTTTTTCAAATAACTTTATTAAGAAATCTAAATGAAAAGAATAAAAATCAAGAGAAACTACAAAAAATAAACAGAAAAATACAAAAAACAAATGGGAGTGAAATAGAAAAAACAAAGAGGAAAGGAGAAGGACAAAGAAAAAAGAAGTAACTTCCTGATTCATCCCAAGAGGTTAAAAACAGTTTTAACAGCACAATTTCTAAATAAAGCATAATCTTCATTAGAATATGGTCTGTCAAGTTTGTCAAGCATGTGATCCATTCTCTTCAAAAACCTGGGTAAAAAGTATTCAAAAGTTTGCACTAAGGATTTCTGCTCCATTTTTTCTCCTCTAGTTCTAGTATCCAGCCTTCAAGATCTCCTTACCATTAAAAAAAACAAACCTGAAAGCAATCTCCATTTTTCCATTAGAATATATCTTCTAAATAATTCAGAACTATAATCCCAAATCCCTTGGCCTCTTAAACTCTTATTAACTTTCCAAAACCCATCTACTAAGCATACTTTTGCTGCATAGCCCCAAAAAATCATACATTTTTAAAACTTTTAAAGTCAAATTTAGATCATTATCTTTTAAACAGGCAGACACTCACCCGATGAATACAGTAAAACCTTGCCAGTCTAAAGCATCTTAATTTCTCTAATATGGAAAAATAAAAATAAAAAAAATCCAAAAAAAGTGATTAAGATAAAAGGCTCAGGCAAGCTTAATGTCTGCCAAGGCTGCCTTGCAAGTGTGCGTTTAATATTGTCCCAACTCTCAGCCTCTGCATATATAAATTGACCATAAAAATAGCAGTTTCTTTTGTCTACTCATGAGGAACAGCGGTCTGAAGTCACGTAAACAATCTCGGGCGATCTCTCCTTTGGTCAGGGGAGATTACTGACTTGGAGCATCCATTAGCGATTCCCCTCACAAAAGCTATCTTGCTAGTCAGCAAAAGCCAGCAAGGCTTCAGCTTGCCATGATACTTTCAGGAAATTGAGGCCTTACAGATTCTGATAGCATTTTTCCCTCTGAGAGTTAGGCTGGCCGCTGACTTTTTTTTTTTTTTTTTACTGGTAATCCTGTCACTTTCCGTCTTCTTTTATCTTCCATCAAGGTCATCTACATTGGGTAGACAGCTCCCAGAGCATCTTGTCTTTCTCTTCAGCACACTTCTCCAGACCATGCCCTGCTTCACTTTAGGTTCCTCTCCAGCTAATAAGCAAGTTCAGTTATTTTTTTCCTCCAATTCTTTGGCTTCTTTAACACCTTCCACTCATGAGCCAATATTATATAATCTAAATTTGGGTCATTTAGAATATTTGTGCATTTGGTTCTTTATACATTTGGCTTGCACAGAAGGCTCCTGTCCAGTGGTGGGATTCACTCTCTTTCTCTCACACAAAATATCTGGACTGAGTTTTCTCTTATTCTTGGAAAGCGCCCTCTCCCTCCTGGAATCCAGCCGACTATATTCCATCATATCTCCCCAGTTTTTTCTGGCTTTCCTTCAGAGTTCACTTTAAAAGCAGATCTGTGTATTGGTCATCATTTTAAAGTACATCTCTCTAAGAATAAAGCACATCGGAAACATTTCTGTGCATATTGGATGCAGTTGGTTGCAGCAGATATTATTCAATCTTCACAACTTTTCTCTTTCTCATTGACCAGAACAATGGGTGTGGAATTTATCCCCTTTTATCTCTAACTTACATATTTTGCTTTCTTACCAATAGGGAAGGATTTAACTGCATATCTATGGAGATTCTTAGCCATCCAGGTCATGGTTGTTCCAAAGGTGCTTTTTCAAGAGGCAACTGGACTTTCTGGTTTTCCTTTGAAGACATTTCGCTTCTCATCCAAGAAGCTTCTGACTGGATGATGGGAAATGCAGATTTAATTGCATTTGTGTAATTAAATGCAATTAAATTACATAAATGCAAACAGGAACTAAAGTCTTTCTTTAGTTGTGTAAACTAACTAAACTAAATGTGTAAACAGGAACTAAAGTGGAAAAATGTCCAGCAAAGATGAGGTCTATTTGAAGAATGTTGTGCTTCTACCATCTTTGATTTAAGAATTCATGCCTCTCTGTGTAGTTTGTACGGTGTATAGTTTGCTATCACATTAAAAAGATATGATGTTGAAATCCAGTTCCACAGAGAATGAGAAAATCCTGTTAACAGAGAATGAGTACTATCTGTATACTGTTTGTAAAACTCTGTATACTTGTAATTAATTTTTAAAGATAAGTAAAGAGAAATAAGAAATTTCTCAACAAAGAATATTCTTTTAGGATGAGATGACATCATAGCCGTGGCCATTTAATCTTGAATTATGATACATGTTCATAAACTGCTTATGGACTGCTTTCCAAAATGTGTAAGGAAAATACTGATACTTTTAATGATATTTTTAAAAAAGGAATCAGTTTAATGAGGAATTTGGTGATGTACAAAGATTTTGGAAGGTTAGTAACATGAAGAAAGGCTGAGATAATTATGCATGTTTTGCTCTGTGGTGGGAAGGAAAATAAGCGGATACTTTTAAACTTAACTCCAATAATGCCAGAAAAACGTGAACTAACAATATCTAACAGAAGATCACAAGCATCATTACCCAGGTAACCAGGTACAGCTCCCAAATTAGGGTGAAGGTCATAATATAAAATGTGTTATTAGAAAACAGCACAACAACTAGAAGCTCAAAATATAGGGTGAAGCCTAATTTGAAAACTACATCAGTTTTCCTGAGAATGCTCACACACCCTTACATGTGCAGTTTTTCTTGGATTTGTAGGGCTCTGTAATAAAAGTTGGTTGCTTATTCCTCGTTGATTCCTGATTTTATCCAGTGGTATACGTTGCAGGTAATTCCCCATCAGATGAATCTGAAGAGCGTGAGCGAGATCCCAGGGTCCTCACTTTTCCAGAGTATATTGCCAGTTTGTCAGAATCTGGGACCAAACGTATGGCAGCTGGAGTGCGCATGGAGTGCCAAAGCAGAGGCCGCTGCCCCTCTTCCTGTCCTTTATGTCATGTGACCTCTAGCCCAGATGCTGTGGCTGAACCCATCCTCCTAGAAGTCACAAAAGCAGCACCCATCTATGAGCTGGTCATCAATAATCAGACTCAGAAGGTGAGTGATATCATAGTGATGGAAGGAAGCATTTTAGCCCCAGATACAAAGAAATAAATGTGCCATGACATTTTCTGAGAATCTCAAATTTTGAAATTAATTAGATGGTTTACAGGGGAAAAAAGAAGAGTTAGAAGAAAAAGCCATGCAGGAAGGCATACAATGACATTTCTGGCTTTCTTTTTAAAGCATAATGACTCAAAACAGCATCAAATGTGAGACATTTAAAATTCAGCATTGGGATACTTATGAATGCTCCTCAGTCTCCTTGTATTCCCGTATACTGATCCTGTTTGCAGAATTGCAGTAATTCCTTAACATTGTTCCTTTTTTTTGTTCTGAGATTTGTTTAGCCAACTGAAAATGTGCAGGTTTTCTAACCATAGTACAGACAAAATGGAAATAGGAACGTCTGCTTGCACAGATTCTCTGCCTGGGTAGAAAATAAAACAGTTGGTAATATCTGTATGCATACAAATGTACATAATGCTTTGCGATAGGCATAGAATCTTCAGAACTGTATGTAGCAGCTCACAGGACTATCCAAAGTCCTTGATGTAATGAAGTCTGCTTTCAAGTCCCCAAAAGTTGGAAAGATATCCCTCCCACCCTCCCAAAGAAGAAGCCAGGAAATGCAACCATGTCCCTAATACCAAACTTCTCTGCCATGTCTGCTGAGTGCCAAATCTTCCTTTCTTGTCCTTCTCGTGTACTTTTTCTGCTGCTATTCTATACTAAAGAACATATGTACAGCACTATGGCTAAATCTCTCGGATACATTGACATTCACCACAGCAGGACCATACTGGTCTGCTGCATAAAAATCTGGGTGGTAAATAAAGAAGAAAGATATTTCTTGCACATCTCTTAGATCAACTATGAATGTATTGTGTATTATGGAGACTACAAGCAAATATACTAGTCTCCCATATAATAACTGTATGTGTGTTTGCTCAGATACGGAGGTTGAGTCAGGTCCACTTCTCTTTATTGTTTCATGTCCCTCTCCTCTCCCCATGTTTTAAATTATGTATTTGTGTTTTCTTGGTCTGGGTTCATAAATACAAAGAAATGAAATGAAATGAAAAATGAAAACTAATTATGTAGCCTTTGGTAAACCACCACACACTATCAATAATATGGAAATAATATTGGGATGACTTAAAAATCGTTGTGATATATGGTGGCAATATTGAAAGTAAGGAAAAGGATTATAAACACATTAAGTGGAAAGAATTGCAGCAGAGAGCAGGTGTGTTGGAAAAGCGATGACTCAAGTAAGAGCAAGTGCAATATGCCCAGTGAGACTGATCTGTATGTAGCAATTTATTCCTATACACGTGAGTCAGATGCTGTAAACATTTAAAGTGCAAACAGGGGAATTAAAGTAGATGGCAAATTTCACAATGACTTGGTCCTCCTTTATTTTTCTATTTATTCACCTTGAATTGCCAGCCTCCATGCAATAGCTGGCAATGTTTTCTTCCTGTTTAACTGTTCCAGAAGTGAAATCAGAAAGCAATGCCCTCATCCTTCTTTGAGGTTTGTGGCTGTATATTAAGTGTGATTTGTTCAATCAATAAACCAGGGGAGGATGTTTGAATTCAGGTAAAGGGCATGGGGCTACGCCTGCAGGCCTTGCCCCTCCAGTTCCTGACAATGTTGTGTTAAACAGCACAATCCAATATGCTACACACCGTATGAGCAAAAATGAAGGAAACCTTTGTGCAAAGACAAAAGCCTTTGTCAAGTTTAACTGATCAGAATTAGAATTCTTCTTTAGACTGCGTTGTTTGTCATTTTTTTAACTTTTTTGATCAGTCTATGCCTCAGATTGCAAAGTCATTCTGATATTATTGAAGTAAATAGGAAAAATAGTCCAAAGGAGCTTCTAGGAACACTATCATTACTGCCCAAACCAGAAATCTTTCTTGTAAGATGTATCCCCACCATCATAGTGAGAAATAAATAGAAAGTGGTGGGGGGGTGATTCCTTGCTGACTGTCTTATTCTATGAACACGGAGAGTAAGTTTCAGGACTGATCTTGGTGAGGATTTTTTCACATATTCCTTATTTCCTTCTGTGCTTTTCTTTCTCTTCTTCTAGCTGCTGCAAGAGGCCACCATGAGTTCCCTGTGGTGCTCAAGCAGTGGAGATGTCATTGAGGACTGGTGTCGATGTGACTCAAGTGCATTTGGTGCAGATGGACTTCCAGCCTGTGCACCACTCCCACATCCTGTGTAGGTGTACAACTTCAAACTTTCAGCCTTAAGATCATGCTAAATGTTCTCTAGGGAAATGTCATATTAAGCATTCTTTTTTGTAACAAATAGTGTAGCTCAGGGGTGGGTTCTAATTTTTTTTACTACCGTTTCTGTGGGTGTGGCTTATTTTGTGGGCGTGGCTTGATGGTCATATGACAATTATTTAGGATTTAGCAGAGGTACTGGTCTACCAGGCTTTTAACTGCTTGCAGAACTGTACCGATCTACCCATTTATTTTTGCAGGCACTGATCTACTCATGTATTTTTGCAGGCACTGATCTACCCATTTATTTTTGCAGGCACTGATCTACTCATGTATTTTTGCAGGCACTAGTCCACTCATTCTTTTCTTTTAACACCGATCAGCTGTAGGGCGGCCCTTTGAAGCCCTGCGGCAAGAGTTTAAACAGTTTTTTTTCCCTCTAGCCATCAGCTGGGACTCAGGAGTAGATAGGCAGCAATAGATAGGGGTGGGGCCAAATAAAAGGTAAGAATGTGGGGGTGGAGGGGCACGGGGGGGCAGAACTGGTTTGGTGACATCATATAGTCACCGCTACCAGCTTGGGAGAACTGGGCCGAACCGGGAGGAAGCCACCTGGTATGGCTGCTGCTAATCAATGTTTCAGAGCCACTTGCAACACCTGTATTTCCAGGAAGCAGACTTGATCAGTGGCTTTCTTGTTCCCTGATTGACAGGAGTGTCGAGTGGGAAATGGATGGAAATAGGCAGGAAATATATTGGCTGTAAGGAACCAGAGTGGATGGCAGGTCAGGGTTTGAGATGGTTATCAATCAGAGAAACTTTGGGAAGTGTGAAGTCTTCAAATCCTCTTACTTTGAACTATATTTTATTTCCAGAAACATTTTAGAGCTACAATTGGAGATTTTTCTTATCCACAGAAGTATTATATTTTAAAAATCTTATTAAATCTTAATGCTCCACAATGCCCAAAAGAAATGTAAGAAAAATTGCCATTAAATATGTTCAATTCCTCATATTCTGCAAATGGCGGTGGCTTTATAAAGCTGTGTAAGAAATAAAACCCATGCGTATTAAGGCTTCCACTATGAAGTCTGTATCAGGAGTGGCCACAACTTCAACCTGGAACTTTCTGACTGGAAAGCAGGAACTCTACCATTGACTTTGCTCATAAAACACTGCTGAAGATTCTCTAAAAGAGTCACAGTCTGTAAGGACTGTGTGTTTTGCAGAGGAAATGCCAGAATATGACACACCCTGACTTTCATAGGGTTGAATAAGTACGTTGGCATTTTTTGACCTTGCACAGCAAAAAATATTATTGAAATAGAGATTATAGCCCAGACAGATTCTACATTGAAAAAAACCTGATACTGTAGAGGAGCAGATCTTACATTTTCTGGTGTAGGAACTCTGCCAAGTTAGTTAGAGGAACTTAGGCCTTTTTTTTCAATGGATAAATCTGGGGTCAAGATAACATCTTTCTACTTGAAGATAAAATTTTCTAGGTTTGACATTCAAGAATGCTGTTCAAGTCCTTCCTCTGTCTTTTATATCTATCATAAACACAGGAAAGAAAAACAACTGGATGCTTAATGCAGATGACATTAAAGGTCCTGCTAGTCAGCAGAATTCAAATCAAGAAGTGACTAATTGTTTGGATCACCAGTTTAAGAGTGAAAAGCAGGATATAAATTAATAAATGAATACCTTCTTTTCTTCAGCTACTTAATACCTTCACTTGCTGCCCAGTCTTAGACCTTGCACTTTAAAGGCTTAACACCCCACCCCACCCCACCTGTCATCCTTGCTCTGGTGCTGAGAAAATCGTCTTACTGCTTATGGAGGATGTGATGGAGCCTTTATCTCAGTGCCATCTTGCTGTTTAAACAAAATGAAGCCAGATCCAAAGGAATTCACGGGAGATTAATTTCTGTAAGAAAATGGAATAATTCTGATTACGTGAAGAAGGAGACTGAGCAGAATTCATGATTTACAGTGCTTCAGTTGTCCTCTGTTGCCATTTCTGTTTTAGCTGCTTCAGAAGGCAGATACTCGTTTTGTAGCCCAAATGTTCTCTCCTATCTTCTGGCTCCGCTAGAAATAGAGGGAGGGAGGGGGAGGGAGGAGGAGGAGGAGGAGGAGAGGAGGAGGAGGAGGAGGAGGAGGAGGAGGAAGAAGAAGAAGAAGAAGAAGAAGAAGAAGAAGAAGAAGAAGAAGAAGAAGAAGAAGAAGAAGAAGAAGAAGAAGAAAGCACCACCATTGTATAATAAAATAAAATGTATATTTAAGAGGTTCTCGTGCATGTGCAGAAGTATGTATTGTAGATGAACTTTTTTTTAATATAAGTTTCAGCAAAAGTTCACCATATTTCATTGTAATTAACCATAATCTAAATCTATTAACAACATGCTCATAGAATGCAAGTAATATGAGATTTACAATTCAATAAATAATTGGGGCCATAAATTTATCTTTCCAATGTTGAAGAACTTATCTTTTGGCAATAATATGGGCTAGGAGAGCCTATTTCCATTTTCCAGCTATCGGTTTCCATGTATTAATTTATTAGCTGTATAGTTTTAAAATATGTGTGCATTGAGAAATATTAAACTTTGTTTTATAATCAATATATTATATCATTTCTTCCCAAAATATAGTAACTTTAGGATGTTACAAATTTATGTATTAAAATCAAGTATTAGTCTGGTTGCATCTCCAATAGTAAGTGATTTACTACATAGCAATGCAGGCTTTCACAGCCAGCATTAATCAAGTGGTGATGAGTTTCTGGACTAATAGGCCATGGTGTAATTATGTGGTATCTTGATGTTTCATCAACAACAGGATAACAAATAATTACACTATGGCCTATTATCCCTGAAGCTCATCATCATATCAATGGATAAAATGATTTACTTGTTGCCTTTCTATACAAATGCAGAGGAATCTGATAAATCTGAAAGATAGTTTGTTGTATAAACCATTTAGTGCTCCTTCATGGATTACTGCCTTGTCCTGGTGAAGGGGCTTGTGTAGCTCAATGAAGCTATGAGCTATGCTGTGCAGGGTCACCTAAGACAGACAGGTCATAGCAGAGAGCTCTGACAAAACGTGATCCACTGGAGAAGGAAATGGCAACCCACTCCAGTATCTTTGCCATGAAAACCCCATGGACAGTACCAAAAGGAAAAAAGATATGACGCTGGAAGCTGAGCCCCTCAGGTCGGAAGGTGTCCAATATGCTACTGGGGAAGAGCAGAGGGCTAGTACTAGTAGCGCCGGAAAGAGTGAAGCAACTGGGCCAAAGCCAAAAAGACACTCAGCTGTGGATGCATCTGGTGGTGCTCACAAAGTGCTACTCTCAATTTGTCAGCAAATTTGGAAAACTCAACAGTGGCCACAGGATTGGAAAAGCTCAGTTTACATTCTAATTCCAAAGAAAGGCAATGCCAAAGAATGTTCAAACTATCGCACCATTGCACTCATTTCACATGCTAGTAAGGTTATGCTTAAAATCCTACAAGCTAGGCTCCAGCAGTATGTGGATTGAGAACTACCAGAAGTACAGGCAGGATTTCGAAGAGGCAGAGGAACTAGAGATCAAATTGCCAACATACGTTGTATCATGGAGAAAGCTAGGGAGTTCCAGAAAAACATCTACTTCTGCTTCATTGACTATGCTAAAGCCTTTGATTGTGTGGATCGCAACAAATTGTGGCAAGTTCTTAAAGAGATAAGAGACCATCTTATTTGTCTCTTGAGAAACCTATATGCGGGTCAAGAAGCAACAGTGAGAACTGGACACGGAACCACTGATTGGTTCAAAATTGGGAAAGGAGTTTGGCAAGGCTGTATACTGTCGCCCCGCCTATTTAACTTATATGCAAAGTACATCATGAGAAAGGTAGGGCTAGATGAATCAAAAGTTGGAATTAAGATTGCCAGGAAAAATATCAACAACCGCAGATATGCAGATGATACCCCGTTAATGGCAGAAAGTGAAAAGGAATAAAATAACCTCTTGATACGGGTGAAGAAGGAGAGTGCAAAAGTTGGCTTGAAACTCAACATTAAGAAAACTAAGATAATGGCATCTGGCCCTCTCAATTCCTGGCAAATAGATGGGGAAGAAATAGAGGTAGTGACAGATTTTATTTTCCTGGGCTCCAAGATCATCGCAGATGGGAACTGCAGCAAGAAATTAAAAGATGCTTGTTTCTGGGGAGGAAAGCTATGGCAAATCGAGACAGTTTACTAAAAAGCAGAGACATCCCCCTGCCAACAAAAGTACGCATAGTTAAGGCTATGGTTTTCTCAGTTGCAATGTATGCCTGTGAAAGTTGGACCATAAGAAAGGCTGAGCGCCAAAGAATTGAGGCCTTTGAACTATGGTGCTGGAGAAAACTCCTGTGAGTCCCTTGGACTGCAAGGCGATCAAATCGGTCAGTCCTAGAGGAGATCAACCCTGACTGCTCTTTAGAAGGCCAGATCCTGAGGATGAAACTCAAATACTTTGGCCACCTAATGAGAAGGAAGTACTCACTGGAGAAGAGCCTAATGCTGGGAAAGATTGAGGGCAAAAGAAGAATGGGACAGCAGAGAATGAGGTGGCTAGATGGAGTCACTGAAGCAGTAGGCGTGAGCTTAAATGGATGCCAGAGAATGGTAGAGGACAGGAAAGCCTGGCGAAACATTGTCCATGGGGTCGTGATGGGTCGGACATGACTTTGCAACTAACAACAACAACAAGTTTTGGTGAGGTTTTCGACATTGTGGTTAAAACATTTTCCAACTGTTGAGGCAAAATGGGGGCTTCTGGTTTATTGATTACAGGCATTTCTGATTGCCTGGGATTTTTGGTTTTGGGATTTAATGAGCCTATCTAATAGAATAGATACCTCTGAGACTGAAAATGCCACTGAAAGTGTCAATTAATGTTTAAATCAAATGTAAATACTTCCAGGTGGTGGCAACTGACCAATAAATACCAAATAAATATTTGTTTTTAATTATTGTTTGTGGGAATCAGTTTTGATGCCTAGCAGTTGCCTGGATTAGACCCCTTAGTTTTCTTGGCAAAGTTTTTCAGAATTGGTTTGCCCTTGCCTCCTTCCTAGGGCTGAGAGGGAAGGACAGGTCACCCAACTGTCTTTGTTCCCAAGGCAGGATTAAAACTCACAGGCTCCCAGTTTCTGGCCAGATGCCTATGACACCTAATTAGCTATTTTTAAAAAACACAGAAAGCAATAAAAACTTATCATCCACTAGTTGATCAAATATAAAGATCCAGATCTTCCGTAAAACTGGAATTTTGAGATCTGAATTACTCCATAATTTAAAAGACTAGCAGAATTGGTAGGGACCCTAGAGGTCTTCTTCTCCAATGCCCTGCTGAACCAGGAGCACTAAATTTAAAAGGAGAAGGAAAAGTAGGAGTTTTTCTTGTCCCTTGAAGCCAGTGCTTCCACTGAAGGGCTGAATTAAAAAGAGGGAGGAAGGAAGTTCATCACACAGAGTTTCCTTTCTACATCCAAACATGATGTTGGAAGTTTCTCCCCTTCTCTTATTAAACACTTTCTCACTGCTCCTTATGCAGTTTCAACGAACCTCCATTCTTCTGTATTTTCCCACAATAATCTTGAGAAATGGACTGGCCCAAAATCACCCCATGAGCTTCTATAATAAAGAGTAGATTTGAACCTGAGTCTCTCCAGTCCTAAACCACACTTTAACTGCACTATCATACTGAAATTGTTATAGGGAAAACACATCAATTTGTCGGAGCAAAAGCAGTGTATATAACCTGGGGTGCCTTGTGGGTGAATCATTTCATTGTGGCTCTATTACAATAGGGTTCAACCTAGTGTCCGCAGTGATTAATCTACCACCAGGGCTGGATTTTCCTATAGGCTAACTAGGCTTCAGCCTAGGCCTCAAGATCAAGAGAGGCCTACATTCCCTACATTCAAATTGTTAGCAAAATTAAAATTACACTTTCACTATAGGTGAAAGGGCCTCATAAGTGGAATAGCCTAGGGTAAGGTGACCAGATTTTAACATTGGTAAAGAGGGACATTGTGGGCGTGGCTTATTTTGTGGGCGTGGCTAGCTGGTCATGTGACTGGGTGGGCGTGGCTAGCTGGTCATGTGACTGGGTGGGTGTGGCTAGCTGGTCATGTGACCGGGTGGCCATGGCTATGCGTATAGGGTAAGGTGAACAGATTTTAACATTGGTAAGAAGGACACCATTGTGGGCGTGACTTATTGTGTGGGCATGGCTTGGAGGCCATGTGACTGGGTGGGCGTGGCTAGCTGGTCATGTGACCGGGTGGCCATGGCTATGTGTATAGGGACTACTCAGAGGGCTGAAAAGTCATTTCTGACAGGTCCTCACACTTTTGACTGGTCCTCACACTTATGACCATCCTCACATTTATGCCCGTGCAGCATTCTTAACAACCATGTCACTCATTTCACAACTGCTTCTCTTCACCATGGTGATAAGATAGGGCAAAAACGTAAAATGTGAGGACAGTCATAAGTTCGAGGACTGGTCAAAAGTGTGAGGACCAGTCAAAAATAACTTTTTCAGCCCTCTGAGTAGTCCATATGCACAAAAGGACTAACCAGAGGGCTGAAAAAAGTCATTTCTGACAGGTCCTCGCACTTTTGACTGGTCCTCACACTTATGACCATCCTCACATTTATGCCCGTGCAGCATTCTTAACAACCATGTCACTCATTTCACAACTGCTTCTCTTCACCATGATGACAAGATAGGGCAAAAATGTAAAATGTGAGGACAGTCATAAATTCGAGGACTGGTCAAAAGTGTGAGGACCAGTCAAAAATAACTTTTTCAGCCCTCTGAGTAGTCCATATGCATTAAAGGATACAGCAATAGAGAGGGATGAAGGAATGGAAATTAGAGTAGGAGTGAGGGTAAGAGAGGGAGGAAGAGAGGAGGAGAAGGAGAAAGGAAGAGGAAGTAGGGAGGAGAAAAAGAGGGTGGGGGGAAGAGAAAGTAAGAAGGAAAGAAAAGAGAGTGGTGGTAGGTTTGAGGAGAAAGATTGCTGTACAATAAAAAAGATGAAAGGGAAGAAAGCTAACCCCAAGCAAATATAAAGATATTAAGATTAAGAATGAATTGTTAAACTTTAAAGAATAAAAGAGAACAAATATGAATAAATAGCAATAATTAGAAACACACATACAAACATGCAATGTATTTTCTTTGAACAGAATATTTGGCTGGTTCACAAATTTAAACAGCGTTTAGTCATTTCAATTAAATTTACAATTTCTATATTTCCTTTTTGCCATATTTATTCCTCATCTATTTTTTTAAAAAAACAATATTACCCTTCATCCTCATCTCTAATCTTAATCAAATTCAATTTTTCCCTTCTATTCTATATTATACCCCTTCCCATTGTCATCTATTTTTATATCCATCCTCACATTGGTTAATTATGTAATTATGTAATACAGTTGTTTAATACAAATTCAACATTTTAATATAAATCAATTAGTTATATAACTATCTTTTTTGTATATTAATCAATATGAACATGAATATTCCAATTATTTCCATGCAATCCAATTTCTTACAAATCAATTAATTATATTTACCAATAATAATAAACCAAATAATTTCCCCCATATATTCCTCCAAACCACAACTTAACCATTTCTGCTTTCAACACAATATACAATTATTAATAGTATCTCAATTATTACAATTCCCTAGTTAAATAGAGCTTTTTTTCTTTTGTGTTTTAAAATCTTGAACTCTCCTCTTTTGCCCAAAATTTCCCATTGTTTGCAGTTTTGTACCTACCTTTTTTGGTGAGGAAAAAGAAAAAGAAAAAGAAAGAAATCTCTCTCTGCCTCATTTTGTCATGTTGCAGGTTTAGTTTCGCTTTCGCCTTTGTTTTCAGTATAGCTGGGGGGGGGGGGAAAATCTGCTCCAGGAACTTTTTGCAGCTTTTTGCAGCTAATTAACCTAGCGGAAGCTGTTAACAGGGGCTGTTTTTTCTATTTTTGCAGGCATGGGTCTATTCATTTTTTTTTTAACACTGATCAGCTGTAGGTCGGCCCTTTGAAGCCCCGCGGCAAGAGTTTAAAGAGTTTTTTTCCCCTCTAGCCATCAGCGGGGATTCAGGAGGCAGAATGAAAAATCGGGACTTTTTTAAAACGCCACGGGACGCGGGACAAATTGCTCAAAAGCGGGACTGTCCCGCCAAAAGCGGGACGTCTGGTCACCTTAGCCTAGGGCCTCTTTTCATCTAAATCCGGCCCTGTCTACCACTTTCATAACTTGAACTACTTACTTAAGGATTTAATGAAAATAAAATGCATGCATTTGTGTGGCATAATCCAGCATTCCAAACAAGATGAACAAAAAATTGCTCCTTAAAAACGGAGAATAAAATGGATCGAAAGCCAGGAAATATCATTTTAATCTGAATAAAAGAGTGAGTTAGGTAACAGTTTAAATGGGTCACTGTGCCCTTTTCAGCTGTAGGGCAGCCAGGCAGGGAGAAATTAAACTGGAAAAGATAAATCTTGACTCACATTAATTTGTAACAGCTATTTTACTCAAATGCCAGCCTATTTTGGAAGAATTCAGGAGAATGTGCGAAGTTTCTTCCCCAAAGACAAGGTCTATGTTGAAAAACTGATTTTCTGGTGGTTCAAGCTGAAGTTGAATATTATCTGCACAGTACTGATAAATTACTGATATTATAAAAAAGCATAAAATTCAACAATGGAAAAGATCTTTTGATTTCAGATGACATTATAAGATGTTTCAAATTTCCACTTGTGCATCAAAGCTCCATGAAATTGATTGTGGGTTAATCTATCTACAATCAGTTGAAGTCAGCTAAAATTAATCAATTTACCCAAGGAACTGTCTCAACACACTGAAACAAGCTATTACACATGACTCTTACCAGAAATGTTCCAAATGCATTTTAATATTCTGCCATTGCTTGTGATGCTTAGCCGCCCTGAGTCTTCGGAGAGGGGCAGCATATAAATTAAATTAATTAAATTAAATTAAATAATGTCAGTTTGCACCATGTAATATGCTTTTCTCAGCCTTTACCCATGTTCAGTTTAAAAACCACTTAGCATTCCTTTCTAGATTAACTATTAGCAGGGTGGTTTTATTCTGGTTAAATAGAGTCCCTTCCTCCTGTATACACATGACTTGTCCCAAAATAAATCTGATTTTCTCACGTAAAGCTTTTCCCCTGACCTCTGCTTTGCACTCTTCTCCCTGCAGGCTAAGGTTATCCACAGTTCATGAGCCTAGCAGTTCTCTGGTGGTGCTGGAATGGGAGCACTCGGAGCCACCAATTGGAGTGCAGATTGTTGATTACCTCATCCGCCAGGAGAAGATCACTGACCGCTTGGACCATTCAAAGGTGGAAACTGGTGAGTGCAGCTGATCCTTCAAAGATAAATTGTTTACCAAATTGTATCTAGAACACTTCCAATTAAAACATTTAATTAAAATCAAATTCTGTCCCCTTAGCATTAGATTGGCCTTAAGATATAATATGAAGGAAATAAACTACTGGCATACTCAAGCTCTGAGGCTTTTTTGTTTTCTTTCCGTTTCCCTTTCTTTCTTCAAATATCCATCACATTTTAAACCTTACTGCTTAGTAGAGAGCTAAATGCAAATTATGGAAAATGCAGACTCTTTTCTCATATCTCTGTATATAATTTCAGTAGCAAAATATAACATTACAATAAAGTTGTATTTATTCAGGATTAGCCCAGCAGACTAATCCAAATGAATGCACCCCTTTACTTACTGATACCTAGGAAATAATGAAGAAATGTTCAGCATATCCCAAATTTCCCAGTTTGCATTCTGTTTTGCAGATAATACTGGTTGGATCTGTTCTGACCTCTGAGTTAGTATCCTCATGGTTGTGATGTCCCATTTTTGGAATTAATTGCCCTATGCACTGTGAGAATGGAACTGGGCTGAAGTTGCCATGATCTAAATTTAGAGGAGGCATGTTTAAAGAGAAGAAAAAAGCCAAGAAACTTGTTAAGCAATTTTTTTTTTTTTTTTTGCAAAATAATAAGAAAGAATGTAGGATCATAGGAGAAATGTCATCCTGATTATCATTAAATGGGGCAGAAAAAAATGAAATAGTTTAATTAATTAATAAGTACTGTGCCAGTATCAAGCACTATTTGCCTATCAACTCATGGTCACACTTCCTTTTCCTCAAAATCTGAGGAATCTGGTAGCATTTTTGTGACTAATACATTTCATTGAAAGGCATAAGCTTTTATTACCTGTAGCTCATTTCTATGTATATTGCAAATGCTTAGGTCTTTTAATATAAATTGTTAGTCATAAAAAGTGCTGTCTGACACATCTTGATTTTGGGCTACTGTAGATTAAAACTGGCTTTACTTTTCCCACTTCCTTTATTCCCTGCTCATTTTCCTACCAGTTTTATCACATAATGGCTGGCTTGCCTATTTCCCTAGAGACGGTGCTGAGTTTTGTGGATGACATAATCTCTGGAGCAAAATCGCCTTGTGCGATGCCAGCCCAGGTGCCTGACAAGTTATCTACAACCATTTCCTTGATAATTCGTTGTCTGGAATCTGACACTATGTACATGTAAGTTACAATGACAATAATAGATTATTTTTTTTGCCCTCTTTGAGCTGATAAAATAATAGCCTCCACATACCTTATAAACTTTGTGGGGATAGCGGTGGGGGACAGTCTTCATCAGATTTATTTTGAGCAGGAGCAATACATTTGATGAACACTTCATCAGATTTATTTTGAAACTTTGCTTATTTTGTTGGCAAGATGTTTTAACGTCTTAAGATTGAGCAATGGAACTTTTATAGATTTTCTAGGAAAGAAAGAGCAAACTGGAGATGGCTCTGCTTTTAGCAATGACTGCAGTGAAATAAAGAACTAGCCCGTCTCTTTGTAATTCCTCTCTAAACAAGGAGAGATTTGAGATTGCCCACAAATGCTCCAGACAGTTGTTCCTCATGAGGAGACTGCAAGATCATGGTCTCTCGTGGGTTTAAAGTTCTGGGTGTTGAAGGAGGGTCATCTTTGCTCAGACTGTTGTCAGCATCTTTAAGGACAATGAGTTCGCCTGCTTCCTTTTCTAATCACTTTTGGAAATTGCTTGTTAACTGCCTTTCAGTTATGAGGAATCTTTGGATCAACAAGGTTTGGACAGCCCCGGTTTCCTTCAATCCATAATGAAAGGAATTTTAAATATAAGTGGAATAAACAACAAGAGGTACTATAACATTGATTCTGGAAAGTTACAAATGGATAAGCTTCCAGATGAATTTGAAATAAGATTTTGAAATTTAAGATACCATTAAAGGAGAAGAACACTTAAATTTGACTAAAACAGAAGGAAGCAAAATACCTTAACACTGCATATATTGAGGAATATTTGTGGAAATACCATACAATAAAATAAATGCATTAATTCTAAGTGAATCTAGGGGTCAGCTTCCTAGGTAAACCAGACTAGAAACATGAGTAGATGAGCTAAATCTACTTTATTGTAAGGCTAACAGCACATCTGAAAGTTCCTGCTGCCACTTTTAACTGCTTGGTCCATTAGGTTAGGTCCGTTGTATGTTTTTTTTTCCTCTGATCATTAAACCACTGGGGACTCTTGCCTCTCTTTTCTGATTGTTTCCTAGGCAGCTTCTTTCCCCCCACTCCTTCCCCAAGGTCATTCCCAAATTCCCAAGGTCATTATACTAGGTGATAATCCAGTTGGTTCTTTATAAGATACATCTGGTTATGTTATCCGTTCTATTTCCAGGTTCACACTTTGGGGTGTGGATAACACCGGGAGACGCTCAAGGTCAAGTGATGTGACAGTGAAGACTCCTTGTCCAGTCGTGGATGATATCAAGGCCCAAGGTAACTTTATGAGTTTGTAAGTAAGGCACAACTTTCCATCAATAGGAAACACAAAAGCAAAAACAAAAAAGCTTTCACTTAGAAGAATAGTGGCTTATTTTAAACAAATTTGTTCTTTGGGTGACAAGCTTATTCTTCCACCCACGAATATTAGAGGTATATTGAATCTTATGTAATTATTTTTTTAAAAAAATCTGTGAAAATGTTTGCTTTTTTGTATTCAGTGACATATAGTAAATTTGATCATTTCCCAAGGCAATAGAGCCAAATGCTTCTACATACATAACAAAATTATGAACACACTGAATCCTTTGAATAGGAAGAAATTTCATTCCTTTGGGAATTTTGGCTTTAATATTTCCTTATTATTTATGCAGGAATACCCCTTTATTTTCAGCTCTAAAAGAAGACTAGAAGAAATGAATATGTTTATATTAATTGATATCAAGTGTTTTTAATATAGTGAATTAATGAAGTAGAAATTGTAAGCATATTCTATGAGCAGCTGAATCAGCTGGTGTGGAATTTGCAAAAAGAAGGAAAGGAGAGGAAGGAAGACAAAGGGGAGGAGCAGGGCAGGGCAGAGCAGAGCAAGGTGTATCCAAGCTCTGCAGTTGGTATCATCCACAAACTTGATCAGTTGAAAAAACACAAATCCCTGCATTGATCTTTGAAGACCTCCTTAGTTACTTTCCTCCACTGAGAATTTCCCATTTATTTCTACTTTTTGCTTTCTCTTTTTTTAACTAGTTAGCAATCCAGAAAATGACAGGTCCCCTTATCTCATTAAGTGCTATATTTACTCCAGAGGCAAGATTTACCTTTGCAGAATCCACTTAGTTTTCTTCAGCAAGTCTTGCTTTAGTTGTTTTTCCTTTTATCATTTTTACCAATTTGCCCAGAAGAGACACTAAGCAGAACAACTTGCAATTTTCTGGGCCTCTCCATGTCACATTAGCTAACTTTTAGCTTTTAGCCCTGAGCTTTATTTTGAATAATACGTTAATACTTTAAAGGAATGTAAAGATAGACACCATCAGTGTCCATTGATTTGATTTGTGTAGTTTCTCAAAATTTCTTAAAATACCTTCTTTTGTTATCTTGATTCCCTAGTGTTACCTTACTTTTGTTTTTTGCTCTTCTTTGTGCTGTTATTAGGTCAGGTTTTCTATTTCCACAGGAAGTGTTATTTTTTACAGGTTGCTGAATAGTGCCACAGAATCATTATAGACCTTTGGTTGTTATATTGTGAAATAAATGTCAGTTTAGCTTGATAGAATGCCTCTTGCCTTTTCCTTTCAGTCTTTCACCATTCAAAGCAGTCAGGAAAACTTAGAAGTCTGAAACTAACTCTCTCAAAAGCTGAGTTTACCTACCTTAGACTGTCTTCCTCCTCAGTAGATCTGCTTAGTGCTTGCTGTTGACTTTTCCAAAAAAGATCCCTTTATGTGGCACCATCCCTGGTATCTCAGTGTGTGAGATGAAGCAGGTGGAAAGATGAAAAAAATGTGAGGACAAGGCACTTGCTTTTCAAGTTGAAGAGCAGAGTATGTTTTGTTTCAGTCAAACCCAGCATTTCCTATGAAAAATATAAATTCCAGAATTTAGGAAGGTTGAAGAGCCTGACTACTTCCTGAATAGTTTTGACCACAAGATGGGTTTGGACACTTGAAAGTGCTGGAAAGAACTTCAGATCTCTTCCATGGAAGACACATGATCCCTTTCACACTTTTGTCTGTAATGTAAAAGATCATATGATCCATGACATGAACATGGTGAAGCCAGGACATCTGAGATTTTCTTTGTTGTTCTTTTCCAATTATGAGTTATTTTCTTGTAGAGTTCTGCATGTTGATGTGCTATTGGTCAGACCTGTATTTGCCTTCTCAGTGACAATTTAGCCTCAGCCTGTCACTTTTTTCTAATTTTGTGAATCTGTGATCTCTTAATTTTATCTCAGTGCAATCTCTCTGAACCTTAGGATCAGCAATTGGATATACAGTATTAGGCCCCAAAATGTTTTAAGGAAGCAGATGCCTTGAGAGCTGTAGGCTGAAAACTGATTATGTATCAATTGTATTTAGGCTCTGAAAAAAATTATTTTTCCTAGTTTGGCTGAGAGAAGTCTGAAAGTTCAGCTTACTGCTATTTATATTGTTTCATTAAGTTATTAAATTGGGTTGTAATGCAGATAATAAACCAAATGTAACTAATCAAGGTGAAGGTTCGCTCTTCACCTTGCATGAATAGACAAAGTGACTGCCTCACCTAGCCTCATTCAAAGGTGTTAGAGAAAGCTTATCATTTATTAACCAGAACCATGTACAGAAGCCTTATACAGCCATATTTTATCCATTCTTTTTCCCCCAATCCAGAAATAGCTGATAAAATTTACAACCTCTTTAATGGCTACACTAGTGGAAAAGAACAACAAACAGCTTATAATACCTTGCTGGATTTGGGCTCCCCAAGTCTTCATCGGGTCCTCTATCACTACAATCACCACTATGAAAGCTTTGGGGAGTTTACTTGGCGTTGTGAGGATGAACTGGGACCTCGGTAAGATGCGCCTCCCTCCCTCCCCTTCCCTCCCCTTCCCTGCCTTTCCTTTCTCATATTTCTGAAATTGCTATTGTAATCTTATTTATTTGTTTGTTTTTCACATTTCTGTAATACCCATCTCCCTCAAAGAGGGATTTGAGTGGTGTACAATAAAATATTGATATATAAAACAATATACTGTATATAAAGCTTAAAAAATAAAAATAAATTAAGAGGAGGCAAGAGATTTAAATTAGTTAAAAGTCTTGAACAAGTAGTTATATTTTTGTCAAAGTCGATGCATTCAGATTTATGTTGACCTCATGTGCCATTCTAATGAGACTTGGCTCACTCAGAGCATTACAGAAATGAGGAGACCATTTCCATAACACTGCCAAGTTGCTGCAGGGGTATGGTCACCAGCAGCCCTATGATCTCAGGTTGCCTAACCATGAGTTGCTGAGCAACTAGGACCATTCAAAAGGAATTATTTTCCAGTTCTCACAGTCTCTAAAGGATCATAATAAAACTTAGAAATCAGGTGATGGAGCCTCTACTTCTAGGCAGGTGATAGGCTATGTGATTGTCAAGATCTATTATTTGCAAATTCTTGCTTAACCAGGAGGGTGGATCATTGCTCCACTTTTTACATTTTTCTCTTTCATACTAGTGAATTTCTCCTCCAGCTCGAGACAAACATTCCCTTCCACTCCAAATTGCTGCAAGAGGAAATCATGTTCATAAGAGAGTACCCATTATACTTTTGCCTTTGATCAAGCATGTTCACAGGTTTTTGTATTGCTTCAGTTAATTGAATTGTTGTGACACAAAAGAACTCAGTGTTTATGTTGCAGAAAATGAAACCCTCAAACAGAATTAAATTCTTTCAGGGTCAAACTTAGTGAGCAGATAAGGATCTGAAATTGTATATCTCTTCTCCTCATTCTTTGCAAAATAAAGGTGATTGTTATGGAATTTCCCTGTCTGTTACTCTTCCAACAATCTAGGATAAATTAGATTTTGTTTTCAGATGGAAATTGATCTCCACCCTTATTTTAAATTCAAATGGAGCAAAGAGCTCTACATATACGGGTCATGCACATAGCCAATTTGTTATGCTTTCTCCAGAATTAGGAGGAACTACATTGGCGTAAATCATGCTGCCCCTGAATGTGCCTCTGAAACGTGCTATGCTATGCCACTCTTCTTACAGCTCTAGCATGCAACCCCATAAAATTGGTTGGCTATCTTCTCATCAAAAATTCCTTTCCTGACCAATATCACCAAGTACAGGAAAAGCTGCCCTTAGCTATCCCACAAAATGTATTTCAGGGCAGTACTTTATTCCTTGGGTGCTCTGCCTTTTTTGCCAATGTATAGTTTCACTATCAATCACTAGTTGGATGCAAAGTGCCAGACTCATCTGTCTCTCTTGCCAGCCTTCTAGCAGCTGTTTGGATTTGTGTAGTCCAGTGCAGCTTCTGCATAAGTATTGATGAAGAGCCAGAGTTCAAGAAAGAAGTTTGGGGGTGCCTCAGTGTTTCATGTTCATGATTCTCATTACAATTTATTGCTGTCCGATATGCCATATCCAAACTACCCTTGCATTGTTTCTTTCTGCAGAAAAGCTGGTCTTATCCTTTCCCAGCTTGGGGATCTAAGTGGATGGTGCCACAGCCTTTTACAAGAGCCCAAAATCAGTCTTCAGCGCACAACGCTCAAATTCCTTGCCTGCCGCTACAGTGAGATCAAGCCATATGGATTCAATTGGCTGGAGCTGAGTCGTGACCTGAAGAAAACATGTGAGGAGCAGATGCTGAATGTTCTTTACAATGACTATGGAGACAAAGACAACTGAGCAGGCTCACGGAAAGACATCAAAAGAACTTCCTCAGAATTGGGAAGGCGGGGAGTTCATAGGAGCAGGTTGTTGGGGTTTTTACATGGATATTCAACACACCAGATAGATCTCTAATGATAGCACTGCTTACAGAGAGAGAGAGAATGTTTGTTTCTGTTGACTTAGTTGATTTCACATGGTACAAAGCTTTCCTATCTTTGCAAGTGATGTGATACCTAGTGTGGTTATGGGAGATGTTATCTTTGGAATGAGGGAATTGCTCTGTTTATTTTACCAAGATATTCCTTAGTCTTATGTGGGGAGGTATTACTGCATGTGTGTGATCCACCACAAAAAACACTCCTAGAACAGCAACCTGTTCTACTCTACACAAGTAACGCCACTGATACAAGGACATACACAGATGCACATGAAATAGAACAGAATAACCAAAGCTAACAAAATTCTAAACAATCAGCAACAGGAAGAAGAATGCAAGCATGTTTAAAGGAAAGGATAAAATACATAGAATGAATTAACTAAATATCTTCCATAGAAAAGTTCCTTTATGTGATGTCTGCCTCATTTCCTTTTATAGCAGCTGTTCCTTTGTTATTTCACTTTTGAATTTCTTCCTAGAGTAGTCAGAGCATTTCTTCTTGCAGTTCCCATTTGGATATGCATCACTGAGACACGTTACAGTTTCATGAAAGATTTCAAAGATGCCAAACGGCCGAGACCACAACATAGTTTAGGAGCTTCCATAGCTTCCAATGCTTCCGATGAAACAAATACTAAAATCATAGCATCAAAACTCAATTTTGCCATTCGGAAATGCAAATAAAAGAAAGTACAGAAGTTGAAGTTGTTTGATAGGGGAACCAATCATTTATATTGGGAGCTATTAGATGTAAATTTAAAATAAAATTTAGAGTATCTTAACCCACAGCCATCCAGCCTGCACCAGCAGTTATTAAGACTTGATTGCAATTAGTGCAATAACATAAGTGGGAAGAAAAGTGCATCCATGGTTGTAGAGGTAGAAATTAAGAAGCAATTGATCTAATAGGTTTGCTACATTTGGAACAAGACTTTGCCATCTGTATTATGCTGCTTCAGTCAGTTTCTGTACACTCGGCATTTTGTTACCAGGATATATAATTAGATTTATAATTTACAAATGTATGAATATGTGGTGAACTTCCTTGCAGTGCTGCTGCTGAGCTAGAAAGCAGTTGGCAGTGGGGGTCTGTGATTTGCTGAGGAGCTTCACCTATGTTTGGCTGCTACAGCCAAGTCTTTCTTTCACCTCTTCAAGAGTCATTTAAACCAGGTGTCTCTGCCATCCAAACAGTTGGCCCTTGTTGAACATGCCCACAGAGGAGATGCTAACAGGAAATCTTAGAGCCAGGCAGTGTCCAGTAGGATTAATGTCCAGTTATTCTAGAAACCTACCTATCCATTTCTGGGGTTTCTTGTTGCCTTGTACATACTCTGCAAATATTCTGAGCCAAGAACTTCTCAGGGAAACTGAGCTAGAGAAACCTTTATCTGCACCAGGTAATAATGATCTTCAGGAACATAGCTAGAATCATAAGATGAGCCATGACTAAACTCAGCTCAGCAATTTTTTAGTTGCCAATGGTAACAAAAGAACCCCCCCTCCCCCAAAGGTGAGAGCTGTAATTACGGAAGCTTTCAACTGAGGACCCAGTTGTGGGGGCAATAAGCTGACTTTGTATAAATATACAAAAGGATGAAGGCTATTGCTGAGCACATTGTAAGCCGCCCTGAGTCTTCGGAGAAGGGCGGCATATAAATCAAATTAAAAAAAAAAAAAAACACCTCCTGAGAAAGTCAACATACTCCAATAGGAATGAGGGAACCTCAAACAGTTGGCAACTCTATTGGAAAAGGCTTTGGCTTCCTCTCATTCCATCACAATCTAAAGCTTCTTTCAAAATATTTGGAAACTTGGTAATTATGTACATATATGTTCTGCCCATCAAGATTTGCCTATCCTAAGGATACTTTCGGATTACTAATATCTGAATATACTTCTAAAATGTAGAGTCTACCTTAGACTGTATTGCAGAACACGGTCTGAAAAAATGTGCATTTTTAAAATCTTCCTTGTTAAATTATTAGTTTATTAAAGGACTCTGGAGTTAGAAGCAATGTTTTAGCAGAATAAAAGGCTGCATTTATTATCTCCTATTGCAGTGCTCCTCAAACTCAGGAACTTTAAGATGGGACTTCAACTCTCAGAATGCCCAGCATATTTAATATCTTAAAAATTGCTGAAATTGAGGACCACTTCCTTACTGCCTTGCTGTGCACCCATTCGTGGTTGTGACTTCCCACAGTTGTTCTTCATTAAAAACTATCCAATCATGAAGAATTCTAAAAGTAGACTCCTTAAAATATGGGATTTCTTTTTCAAGCCCATGCAGAGGTCTAAAAATGCCAGGATGATTTAATGAATAGTAAATAGATGCTGTGCTTGCACCAGACTTAAGTATGCTTCATGACCAGTTTCAAGCATGCACAGCTCACCTTATGTAATTTGGCTCTGAACATAGGATTAGTGAGGTAGCAACATCCATGCTTAGGAGGAAATGTTGTTTTCTTCTTATGGAAAGTAATGCTGAGAGACTAATCACTAAAAATTGTCAGAGGGAAATCCCTTATTTGTTTGTGACTGCCATTCTGAATGCAAATGGAACATATATTGCCTGTGGTCTAACAAAGATGGTAGACGCGCTCTTTGTATTACACTCTCATATTAGCTCAACAATAAGCAAAGGGGAATGGAAACAGAATTTTAGCCCTTAAGGTATTCACTTTTTATATGCCAAAAATATTGGTAATGGGTTTCCAGCTGAATGCTCTGAAATATGACAACCAATTGCTTATTTCTGTTGAATATTTTCAACTAGAGATGTTTATGCCCTTAAAAAAGTCTTAGTCAATGAAACATGTTTAAAAGTGCTACATTTCTGATGACTACCACTCTCTGATGATTGTAGAGGGAGAAAGGGGTGGATGTTTTTAGATGGTGAAGATGCTTTTTGCTTAATTCCACCAATGTCAGGAAGATGCATAGGCCAATGCATCTGGAGAGCACTGAGTTGGGAAAGCAAACAAGCAAATAAGCCACTAAACATGGTAACCCAAATTTTTGATTCAAGCACATGTGGAACTGCTTGAAATAGAAGAGCCTCTCTCTCCTTCCAATGCCTTGTACCGTTCTTTTTGCCAGTGGTTTTTTTTTCCATTTACCTTCCAAATCCTGGCTCCCAAAATGCTATAGCCATTTGGCTATATTGAACAACAGTTTCCTTTAATTTGTCTCATATCTCAGTTTAAGAGAGCCGAGGTGGTGCAGTTGACTGGTAGCTGCAGTTCAGCAGTTCAAATCTTACCTGCTCAAGGTTGACTCAGCCTTCCATCCTTCCGAGGTGGGTAAAATGAGGGCCCAGATTGCTGGGGGCAATATGCTGACTCTGTAAACCGCTTAGAGAGGGCTGTAAAAGCGGTATATAAGTCTAAGTGCTATTGCTGTTAGGGTTTCCTTGCTGCAGAATTCTTCTTTTCTACATGCAGGTTTCATGTTTGAATTAGTGGAATATTACCCTTACTTTTAGACATACTTTACACACCTAGACGCAAAAACACATTCACTAATTGCAGGCACCGTTAGATTTGTAATGCACAACAACGTTGAAGTCAGAATATCCTTTTAAAAATCTGCATTTTATTTAATAAGAAACAAAAATTCAGTCATGTTCTTTCACAGTTTTGCTTCACTGTACCCTGGGTGATAGTTTTATTTTTGTTTTTTAATAGTGCCGCTTGCTTCAGATTGCTCCAAGTCAAACAATTATGCTCAATCATCCTATGAACAAGGGATCCTTGATCTAACTTTGCCTTCTCTCTGCCTGAGGAAAAAGGACTAAGAAAGGACAACTGCTATCTCAAACTATATTTTTCCAATTGACAGATGTGAGGTTTACCAGCCTGGATATGGTACTATTCATTGAAATCATATCCCTTAACTTGGGCCATGGACCACATATAAAAGAAGAAAGCAAAAGCTACCTAAACTCATTGAGTATCTAAGAGGATTTCAGGAATCTTCCTGATTCTTGAAACTTTTGAACAAGAAGATTTTGTTCCAACTATTAATGTACTTATATTTACTGTGTTGTGAAATAAAAGAGGACATTTAGGATACTGACCTACAAATGTAGACGTTCATAGGATTGTTTTGTTATTGAGCCAGTTTTAAAAGCCCTTCATTTTGCTATATTTTTATTATTTTAGGATGAAAGAATGGAATCAAATTGAACTTTTCCTATTATCCTTTCAAGATTTTATACTGTGTATTAGCCTAGTTATCTTTTACTTGTTGTGCGGTTAATATGATCAATTTCATGCCTTCCCGAAATTCAGTATGATTCTCACTTTTTTGATGCTTGAATTCTAACTCAAAAGTTTTGCTACTCTTCTGTAAAGATTGCAGTTGGCAGAAGTGTTTTGAAACAGCAGTGTTATTGTTATTCTTTAAAAGATTTCAAAACAACCATTATTACACCCTGTAAAATTCAGATGAACTGAACATCTAACTGAATATTAAATGGCACTGTTAGTAATTTGTGAGATTGAGGAATTACAATGTCTGTTTATTTTTCACACCAATTGATGTCATCTCCATACCCTTCAAAAATTATCGTTATTTTTGCTTTCAAACTCTGCAACCTCATCTGAGCTTGCAGAAATACGTCCTCACATTTTTATATAGATAAATTACTAGGATCAAAGGTGCACTTAGCAGTTTGAAATAATTCTCCACTTCTAAAACATTTTCAGCTGAATTATATTACCCTGATTTTGCAATGGTATCCTATACACTATCATTACTGAAATCTATTTTTTCTGGCTTCCCTCAAAATCAAGAATTTTAGCATTACATGGTCACTTTCCCCCAAAGTTACTGTTATTTCCCCTTTGCACATCTTCCTTATTGATTAGTATCAAATCAAGGATAACTGATCTCCTTCAGTCCTCTAAAAGATAAATTTCTTATCTAAATGTCAGAAAATTTCTGAAAAGTCCCTGCTTGGCACAGACTGAATTGTAACAATTGTCAGTGTTTAAATTACTATATACCTCTTGAAATACTTTTTGGAAAGCAGCTGCACTGCCTCTTTAATTGGAGGCACCACCATGCTGCTTTTATTTGTTCCTAAAGTGACTTTAATGTGATGCTTTCTGCAGCATTGCCTAGTTAATTAATCTTGGTTTTCTGAGCATGATTAGATAGTTTTAAGCCATAGTGCAATTTTCTCCCTTTCCCTTGCTTCTATTCCTTTTGAACAAATGATATCCTTAAATTGTTACATTTCAGGCAGTGGAATCGCATCTGTTATACTTATTTGCCGTTCTATACTTAGATGTCAAGTGCATCTTATTTCCTGAACTCTGAGGATCATTATATAGACAATGAAGACTATGTTCTTAATGAACCAATATATTTTCTGTTTGGGGGGGGGGGGTTGGAGTAGTTCAAGAAGCTCCATTTCAGCAACAGTCTCATTTTCTACAGCACACAAGTGTTTATCTGAGGTCCTTCAGAATTTCAATTTCCATTCCTTACTAGATCCAGTTTAAATTGACCTCCAATCCATCTTGCCCTGCTTTGGTCAAATACATTTTTTAACCTGAAGTGTTACCGATCTGTTTCCAGTAATTCCCCCATTCTGATCATTCAAACAACACCCCAAGTCTCTTCTATCAATATAATCTGCATAGCACTTTCTCAATTTGTGCTATTCCTGTCTTCCTTTCTGGTTCTCTTCCATGGACTGGGTGGACAGATGAGAACACCACCTGGCCCCAGGGCTGTGAGTTTCTCTCTGAAATTGATGCTGCCCTCTTGTTGTAATAAAGCATATCTCTCTATCTCTCTGAGATTTTCAAAATCTAGTTGGCATTATTATAATTATTCTTTGGAGCACCATTTATCCTTGTATCTATCAACAGAAAGAGAAAAACATATATTAATAAGTCTCAAAAACTTGCTTTTTTTGTTTTGCTTTGAGTCCTTTAATACTTGGAGATTGAACACTACTTGAGTCAACAGTTCTGCTCAACAAATCTTAATTTCAGTGCTTTTTAATACCAAATCACCAAAACATCTCAGAGGGCACAATTGCTTCCCCCCTGCCCTCTGGGGATCAATTCTCCTGACTTCCATTTTGCAGTGTTGCTTCCTCCTCCAAAGATTCACAGCCTTATTCATCTGAAAGCATCTGAAAATTATTTCTGAGTTCCAACAGAATAGAATCTACATACTACTAAAATTTTGTCATTACCATTAACTGGACAAATTGATGCATCACAGGGCAACAATTTTTCAACCAAGGTACCTCAAATGAGCTAATGTACAGAATGCCAAAATCCGGGATCCTTGGCTCCCAAAGGATTGAAATTTGGGGAAGTTGTAGCTGTTTCACTGCTACTGACTGCTACTGCAGTCATGTGAGCTTCATTTTTAACATTCCATGACAGTTTCCCAGCCAGTCCCTGAATACCTTACTCCCTCCCCATTCAGCAACAAGCAATTGACTCATAATGTGGCTCTTAAAGAAGCAACAACAAACAACAAAGGTGTATGAAGAAAAATCTTGGAATTTTTATTGCTTTACATATGTTCTCTTTCTCTGGCACACAAACATGTATATTTATATCCCATCTTTGTTCAAGAACTCAAGCACGTACATAGTGCTCCATCCTCCTCTTGTGGCTACAGATGGAGTATAAACTGGATCTTTCTGGTATCAGTCAAATACATTAGCCTTAGCTAAAATACCTTAGCTTTTGCCCATTCTGTTTCATTTTAACTGCTTCCTACTCTGAATGTCTGATTTACTTTGGCCACATCATGTGTGTAAATTCATTGGAGAAAGCAATAATGCTAGTAATTAGTAGAATAAAAAGAAGTGACAAGTAAATAACACACTGGCTTGATAACATCAAATCTGTGACAAGATTGAACATCCAACAATTGAAAGAAGCTGTCTTCGCAGGGTAGCATGGAAAACGCGTGCCTATAAAGTCATGAAAAGTCGAATGCAATAAAATGGTTAAAACAACAAAACTCTGAATGTAGATTGGCCCTTCCTTTGGCCATCAGAGTTCAGACAAATCAGTCCTGGCCAAGCCCTCAAGAGGTCATTTGATCCTATTTTTAAACTCTCTCTGATAGCTTCTTACAAATCAGTGTAGAATTGACAGGATTCTGAGTTCTGAGGTGAGAATACCAATGTACAACATTGTGGTAAAAAAAATTACCACAATTAAAATAAAATATCAGCATAATGGAAAGGGGGGGGACATCATGTCAAAAGATGACACCAATCATTCGGATGTGTTGAGGAGAAGGAATGAAGGCTGAAAGGGCTGCACATCTCCAGAATCACAAGGAAAGGTACAGAATAAGGAGACAAAAAAATGGAGTAGGAAAGGTAAAATCAACCCAAGAATATGTGGCAAACACTAATTTTTATGAGTTCATCAATGCAACAATACCTGTCTTCAACAACAAGGCCTCAACAGAGAAAGAGCAAGGCAAAATGCACAATGCATTATTTCTGCTGATGTTGGTGCCATGGCCAAAATCTCTCCTCACTGTCATGTGTTCCTATTCCCTGGAGAAACTGCCCATTTCTGCTGAATGAAAGGTCAGGAAAGGCAATTTGCAACCTCTACCTAATGTACACCTCAATTTATATATCAATGAAGAACCTATTGCAAATTAGTTCAGAAAGAACATCAGACAATAAAATGACCTCTTCCAAATGATATCCTTTGGGTGCCCAGAAGATCCTTACAATTGAGGAATGGATGGAATCCTTCTGTGATTATTCAAGGCAAAAAACATCATTACATCAGACATTTAATGCCAGGCCCCAATCAGCAAGTCAAATTTATTCAAATTTACTTCATGGATCCAATGTAGAATTGAAAATGGGTATACACCATAATAATGGAATTCAATGTGAGATTGTTGAATTATTTAAAATAACAGGGAGGGAGGGAAGGGGGGGAGGGAGGGGGAAGGAAGGAAGGAAGGAAGGAAGGAAGGAAGGAAGGAAGGAAGGAAGGAAGGGTTTCTGATACTTCCAGTCAGTTTCCTACAAGGAAACTCAAAAGGAGAAGCCAGCAGAATCTGTAAATAAGAATCTGTAATCTCTAATCTGTTCATACTGTTTTATGCCCATGCATGGTCAATTCTATTTCTTGGTTTAGGTAAGGAAATATCTCTGAAACAATGACCCAACAGGGCATGAGTTATCTAATATCTTCTACATCTCTTACTTCTGGATCTTACTGTCATGCATTGAGCTTGATCCTCTATTTGTCTGTCTTCCACTGTCCAGGGCCTCCTTTAAGCTTATCAACAGCAATGGTCACTTGCTGCTTCATCCTTGAACACTTTCTTCAAAAACTGCTATAATTTAGCATTTGCTGCAAAGATATATCAGGTTTTCAGGCAGGAAACATTACAATTTCAGATTCTTCTCTGTTCATCTTCACCTTTTCTTTTGATAGTACCAAACAAGGCTTCTCTTCATTCTTGTTGTATTTTACAGGTTTTTATCTTAGCCAATACCAACTATTGCTATAAGGGGGAAAATAGTTAAAGAACTTCCCCTTCAACTCCTCTGCCAAACTTCTGTTAGTTCAAACTCTGTGAGCTTCCTCCTTGAAAGCAAACTGCTTTATATTTTGTAATTTCTGCATGCTCAGGAGAAAGCAAACAGACCTTCATTCTCAGCAGGCTATCAGCAGCTCTCCAGACACACACCTTGTAATAAGAAGCTTTCCTTGATATTATTTTTCACAGCTCAGTGCACAGTCCCTCAGAATATACAGCTTCTCTGCTCAAGCTGCTTTTTTCCTCTGGGCAATGTTATGAGAACTGTTGTGGTGGGTTAAAGGGATTGCAATAAACTGTGATAATGCCTTTACACAGAGGAGAACACTGCTAGGATCAAAGAACATCTAAACTCTAGAACATTGGGAAAATCCCAATGCAAGGGCATGAAATTCATGCACAGATTACCATTAGGAGAATCGGGTACAGATGTCTTACAGCTTTGGTGAAGACTCTAGAATGGTGAATCTGACTACATAGGACATAAATAGATTTGCAATGTGATGCTTTCAGAAATATAAACTAGCAAGATTAGTTTACCTCAATATGCTATGATCCTTGAAATAACTAGGCATCAAGCAGCCTGGTTATATATGTACAACCAACACAAGAACGCAAGTACACATCTGAATTACAACTGATAAGTAAGGGTAAGGGAATTTCAGGTCTTTTAGGCCTGAATTGCTATTAAGTATTAAGACTAAACACACCTAACAATATAGGTGCCATCTACAATTTTAATGTCAACACTAGGCTATAGCTGATAGCACTAACTTTATCAGAATTGTAATATTCACAAGGTAATTTCCTCCAGCTTGTAATTAACAGATATTAACAGATTAACAGAGTTGGAAGGGACTTTGTAGGTCATCTAGTCCAATCCCCACCCAAGCAGGAAACCCTACACCATTTCTGACAGATAGCAGTCCAGTCTCTTCTTGAAAGCTTCCAGTGATGAAACTCCCACAACTTCTGAGGGCAAGCTGTTCCTTTGGTTGATTGCTCTCACTGTCAGAAAAATTCTCCTTATTTCCAGGTTGAATCTCTCCTTGTTGAGTTTCCATTCATTATTCCCTGTCTGGCCCTCAGGTGCTTTGGAAAATAGCTTGACCCCCTCCTCTCTGTAGCAGCCCCTCAAATATTGGAACACTGCTATCATGTCTCCCCTGGTCCTTCTGTTCATTAGACTAGCCTCCAGTCCCCTAATCACCTTTGTTGCTCTTCTCTGCTCTTCTCTTTCTAGAGTCTCAACATCTTTCTTTAGTGTGGTAACCAAAACTGGATGCAGTATTCTAGGTGTGGTCCTACTAAGGCTTTAGAGTAGTCCAAGACATTGGTAGATCTCCAAGTTGGGGGGCGGGGGGGCGGGAGGGCATGCTGTGCAAGTCCATGCTGCAATTTGCACCTACCATTTCCAGCTGCTACAACATAACACATAGGGCAGATTATCCACTATAAATTAATGGTATAGTACATTGTAGGGTAAGTGTGCACTTTAGAAAGAGAGTCCAATTACTTCACAAGGCCAATTGTAAAAACATGACTAGAGAAGAATTCTGGCTAAGTCCTGTGTTCCCCCAGAGAGCCAAACAAGAAAAATATCACCTCTTGATAGCAAGTGTAACATTTGGCCTCAGTCTCTGACAGCCATTTAATACTGCACTATTTCCAGCAAAACTCTTTGTTATTAAATATTAAAGTGAAAAACAGAATATATGTATTATAACCTGTATAATGTATGTGTATGTGTGTTCAGTGAGGCACGATACCAATATGACCATTGTACAGTAAACGAACATTTCATTTTGGGGGGAACTATTTAAGGCAGCTCTCTTTTCAATATTATTTTGGGCTTTTCTTCCTTGGTTCCTCTTGGGAACAAATTTCTGCCCATGTGAAACTTTATATGTTGGATTTCCAAGAACTTCCAAGATTTCCAAGAACTTCCATATGTTAATTCCAAGGACTGAAGTGTAAATCCGCCATTGAATTATTTCTTTCACTAGCAAAGGCAAATCTCTAGCACAGCAGGGTTATATTTAAATTCAGGGACAACATATTGATATGTATACATTATTTTTGCCGAACTACTGTCCTAGATAACTCGTGCTGATATTGATTTTTTTTCTTAGAAATGCTGTTCATTTCACATCAAAGGTAACAAGATGGAGAAAGACACGGATGGATCAGTAGATTATTTAATTTTATAGATTTTTATAAAAAATAATCATCAAATACAAAACAAAAACAAAAAATAGCAGCAGCCTCCACTGTGAATAAAGCTGTCCTTCTAAAAGGGGACGTGATGTGCTATGTTGCTAAAGGCAATCCCGTATTCTCATACTGTAAAAATGAGCAATTCACTAAAATGACCTTTCCTCAATTGATATTTTCAATCAGCTCTAGTGCAGGAATGTAATAAATCTTTGTCCTCAATGCTCTATTCACAGAAATACAACTAAGTCTTCAGCACCTAATTTGAGATAATTAGCTAGTTTAATGCTATTTTAAGCAATAAGGAAAACCATCTAGTCAGTGGGTGAAAGGCAGCCAATCTGTGACATCTGTAACATTTGATAGGGCTTGGAGCTGAACTTCAGAAACTCAGGCAGTATCATAGGACGTCACTGAGGTGTCAAAGACACAGCAGTTGGGAGTATAAATTACATCTTGCCCCAAATACCAGAAAATGACCAATTTCTTATGACCAATCCTTAAAGTATCTCTACCACTATGGGTTAAACTAGAGTAATGCTTAGCCAAGATGAACTTTGCACTTGTTCCTTACTGAGAAGCCCCCAGTGTTTCCTTAAAAAACACTTTGGATGACCACCGCATCATCTAGAACAGGGCTGTCAAACTCAAGGCTCACCGGGTGTTTAAATCTGGTCTGTGGGGCCACCCTGGAAACAAAGAGGGACCTCTGTGCCTCTGCTAGTGAAAATGGGGCTTGGGACCTCCTGAGCTCTGTTTTCTCTGGCAGAGGGTTGCAAGAGGCCATCGCAGCCTAAAATGTAGCTTGAGAGCCCACTTTCACTGGGAGAGCATTTGGGTCACACACAACATGAGTGATGTCGAGCTGGCCATGCCCACCGTGGCCACAACCGCCCTGCTCTCCCCCCGAGGTCAAACACAACCCTGATGTAGTCCTCAATGAAATCGAGTTTGACACCCTTGCTCTAGAACAGTGGTTCTCAACCTGTGGGTCGGGACCCCTTTGGGGGTTGAATGACCCTTTCACAGGGGTCGCCTAAGACCATCCAAAAACACATATTTTCAATGGTTTTAGGAATAATTTTATGGTTGGGGGTCACCACAACATGAGGAACTGTATTAAAGGGTCACGGCATTAGGAAGGTTGAGACCCACTGCTCTAGAATGACCTGGCAAGCAGCATTAATAGGGGAGAGGAGATTAAGCCTTTCTCTGGATTCCCTCCCCCCAACAATGTCTTTGTCTCCATTGTGCTGGTGATAAAGGGAATCTTGTTTCTTATAACATCATTTCAAATGAAACACAAAGTGAATAAAAGGGGTTGTGCTGCTGTGGAAATCACCATCCCATTCAATATCATTTCACCCTCTGGAGAGAGTACCAATATAATACATGAGTTCCTAAATATATATGCTTCATCCATACATAACCAATAAATAAAGATATACCTCTTTACATTTTTTTTAATCTGAAAAACTTATTTTTAAAAAAGGAAATAAGTCTGATTTGTAGAGGTGGTTGGAACTTTCCCAATTAAAATTGTGTGCTGTGGTGGCCGACATCTGGTGCACATACTACAAACAGTGACATGCTTGCATAATTCTAGAGGGCCTATGGATTTTTCTGGGTTAAACATCAATGCTTCTCTGCCCTTAAATGATTTCCCCTTCATATATGCATTGCATATTAGTGAACACAAATCCAGGTAGTAGAATTTATTCCAGATTACCTAACAGTACAATCACATTTCAAAC
Source organism: Arizona elegans (assembly GCA_022577455.1). NCBI lineage: Eukaryota > Metazoa > Chordata > Lepidosauria > Squamata > Colubridae > Arizona > Arizona elegans. The sequence continues at coordinate 100,401,361 of JAKOOJ010000002.1, read as the reverse complement.
ATCTGTTTCTACTGAGATGCAGATTATAAATCTCTGGGTCAAATAAGAGAAGGCATAATTTGATATTTTAAAAAAATTTATCATTGACTGCAGAAGTAGGTAACTTCAAGCACTTTCTCTCTCTGCTAGAGTTCCCAACTGTACTTTGCTTGGAGAAGGCAACTGTTGCAGAGCCATAGCAATTCCTTGTGAACCCAAATAGATGGTTGCAAGTCACACAGAACTTTCCATATCGTGAACATCTCAGTATGTTCAGGTCCTTGAGCCCATTAAGCCATGTTAACCAAATAGTATTCCTGTGAGCTTTTAAAGTGTCATACTTGGGTTAATTTAGCATTCAAACATCTTTTAAAATTGTAGATGGGCCAGAAAGAGATGAAATTACCCCATTATCCATACAAATGTCATCATTCCCAGATGAAGACTAAAATGAGGCAATTAAGGTGTCAGACTCAAGGGATGCATGATAAATTTTGGTATAGATTTTATACCAGGTTGACATTTTTATACTATAATTCAAAACCTCTTTTAAAAAAAAAAAAAACACAAGAAGAACCCTATTGTAATTCTGCATCACGAAGTAAATACTAAATGTGCTAGACAGTGTCTGATCAGCTAAACTTCTAATTTCTGAATGTTGATGTAAAGTTTCCTTTATAGGCTTATATTAAAAAAATGTGGAAGTATACTTTGAATACCCATGATGAGGCCATATATACAATGAGCAAAATCAAGCAGTAACACTTTCCCTGAATTGCATCTCTTCAGGTTATTATTCCCTGAAGACATACAATCTTTCTACATCAACGTACAAAATTGGCTAAAAGATTGTTAGTAAACAACACTGTCCTTTATCCTTCCCTTTTCTGACCTGCAAGAAGAGGAAGTACAAGTTCTGTGTGAAAGATAGTTTACTCTTCAAACAGTATAACCACAAAAAGACCTAAAATAAGATGTGGAAGCTGATGGGAACCAAGAGAAAAGAATTACAAAAGTATCTGGAAGTCTGCTAATGGAATTATGCAGAAGAATGCTAAATGAAATTAAGAAATCACAAAGGCAAACAAAAATCACATAAAATAATGACTGCTGCAAAATTACAGATGAAAGATACTATATAATGTGCATATGGAGAAAAACAAAAGGAATAAATGGGCTAACGGGCTAGATAAAATTGGACTATTGAAACATTTGCAGTAAGATTTTGGAATTAATTATAATGAATACACAGTAAATGAGAAATAGACTCTTTTATTAGAAGGGAAAAGAAAAATAAACAATATCATGATTTCAAAAACTGGACACTAGAGGGGACTAAAGTTTTTGGGTAGAGGAAAGATTTACAAGCTTGTAAAATGTTGCAACATGTTGTAACAATAATAAAATATTGAAGGAGACTTTTGAAGAACGGAATCAGAAAATGGTAGCCACAATATCAACTATATCAGTAATGATGGCTACTTTCATGGATATATTATGTCCAAAATATGTTACTGAAGAAATGACAGATGTAGAACAAAGTTTATCTAACCCAATAGAGATAGCATCTCAAGTAGATTTACAACTGACGGGTCAAGAGAATGATCTAGAAAAGGATGTTTCACTGGATCTACAAAACACACTGGTTGAGGTTTTAAAATTTAAAAGGGAAATACAAATGACAAACCAAGAGAGTGACTTGGAGTGAGTGGATTTTGTTTTCCTACTTGACTTACAAAACAGGCTTGTTAAAACCTTAAACAACTCTTAGCAATCAGACAAAGAATAAATGAAGAGAAATCAAATCCAACAATATTTGTATGAACTAAAAATTAGAATTGTTTGAAGTAAAAGGAAGGAACATAAGATTCAAGAACAAGGTTACATCTCTAGTAACACCTCTAGTAACACTTTATACACTTAGTGTTGACATGAGGATTGAAAATATGGTGTTTTATGGATTTGGTTATGGATAAGATATAGATGGTATATGGGATGAAGAGATAAATGTTTATAGCCTCAGAGTGGATTAAGAGTTATTACATTTCTTTATACTTGTGATGAAGGTTGGAAGACATTTTTTTATATATTTTTTTCTTTATTATATTCTTTATTACATTTTTCTTTTTTTGCACTTTTTACTTCTTTCTATTCATTTTCTGTCTTTTAGTTTGTATTAGAAATTATTATAATCAAAATTCTTAATGAAATCACATATATCTTGAAATATAAATAGTAGTGTTCAAAGAAGAAAAATGATAAAAAAAAGGCTAACATAAATACTCAGTTGAAAAAGGGTAAAAAATGCAAGTATAGGTGGTATAAATCTTAAAATCCAGGTGTAGTTTGCCTACAGAATGGCTGGCTCATTTAATGGGAAGGCTGCATCTGAGCTTGATAAATGGATGCATGTTGTTATTATTACTTTCCTTCAAGGAAAGAATAGCAAGACTGAGTAACACATTTATGGTGGGATTTATTAAGTGTATTTAGGAAAATGTTTTGGAGAATTCTAATTGAAAGGCTAGGAGACACAACAATAAGCAATCCAGCTTTATGCTAGGCAAGCAGTGAGCAACCAGCTTTTATCAGGCCATTAAGAAATGCATAAATATGAAACAGAAACACATAAAAAAGAAATACATTATACACTGATTTAGAGAAAGTATCTAATAAAGTGAATACATTTAAAACATGGATGATTTGAAAGTTGATTGGTGAATGTGGTAAGAGGAGTGATGAAAGAAAAGTATGTGTCAGAATAAACAGGCTGGTGACTCATTCTTCTTTTACTATATTTATGGATAATTGTACTGTATAAGGAATCCTTGAAGTGTATTGGTTGGCAACATGTTTGAAAGTTTTGCAGCAAATGTTAGGTGAGTAGGCTGACAGAATTAACAGCATAGATTTTAAAATGGATGCATTAACGGTCAAGGAAGCTGTGTTTAGGGCATGTTTGTTATTTATACCTAATTACTAAAATTAGAAAAAGTAAATGAGTTTATGTATCTCCTTACAATGTTTACTAGAGAATGGAAAATAAATGAAAAGATGGACTTCTGGTTTGGCGCTGTGGCAATCCAATCAGGGAAATAGCGGGGCTCTGATGAGCCCTGCGAAAACCCCGACTGTCGAGCTGCCGCCAACAGGTCTGTGGACCTACCCTGTCCTGTAGGGACAGGGGGAAAGAGAGGGACCCCTTGGATGGCCAAGAGGAACGGGCAGGTTCCTTGGGGCCGGAGGAAGCCCTCTGAGCTGGCAGCAGGGAAGCGGCAGCCATGGCAGCTGCCTCGAAGCCGGGGCCAACCAGAGAAGCTTAGTGCAGGAAGAAGAAGGAAGAGCGAAGTGTTCGGAAGCTGGGTAAGTGAGACCAAACCCAGGTGGAACAGTGCTTAAATTATGGTTATCTACAAGAGAGCCCCTAGCCTTAATTAGCGGCTATAGACAATCGGGCAAGAAGACCTAATAAAACAACTTACAGGAGGAAAAGACCCATAAATGAATTAATGCTATTATTTGCTGACTTGGAATGATCGTTCTTTGGAAAGTTACAAAACTTTGAAAATTTCTTTTTTCTAAATGGGAATGGATTATCTTTGAAGAGAAAAAGAGGGAAGAGGCAATAAACAGGAACTTTTTAAAATAAGGGGAAAAGACAAGCGGATAACTATACAGTAGCCAAAATGGAGAACTGCTGTGACGAAATGAAAGTGCAAATTGTGGATTGTTTGCGACTTGAAAGAGGAACTATGTGTCTTGCTATTTAAATTGGATTATTTTGGAAACAATCAAGGAGGTCTGACTCTGGAGATATCCAATCTGTCGACTGGAGGTTTTACTGATGGAAAGAAAGAAGAAATAAACTGGAACAATTAAAATTGAACTAATAGGCGCAGCAACAAAAGAAAAGGGCATGGCAACAAAAGAAGAGACGATGATGCCATATATGGAATAGATGTCACAAAAGAACTTAATTTAATAGAAAAGAATTTAATAAAACTTTTAACTTTGATAACATTGAAATTGAAAAGGAATAGTTTTGGACTGATTGGAAAAAGAAGAAATGGAATATAGTGGGTTGCAAGATAAGAAAAACAACATAGTTTGATTAAAATGAAAATGTAATGTTTAATGCCTATTCAAAGTTTGAATATTGATAAGAGGTGTTTTCTTTCTCTCTTTTTTTCCTTTTGTTTTTTTTTCTTTTTTTGTTATTCTTTTCCTCTTTATCTTTACTTTCTCTCTTCTCTATTTCCTTTCTTACTTTTTATTTCCATTCGTTTTAAACTTTACTACATAAATATACATATACTAATTTGGTCACGAAATAAGACTACAAATGATTGAATGAGAATATGATTTTTTAAAAATGTTTTAAATCTTTAAATGAACTTTTGAATTTTAATAAGAGTTATTTATAGACTTAATAATTAGAGGAAATTGATTTTAAGGTGGATAAAAATGTTGTTTTTATAGAAAAAAAAAGAATAAATATGAAGAGGGATGACTTTAAGGGAAATTTACAATCCAGGAGAAAATATGTGAGAAGAGACTTGTTGAAATACATGTTTAGTTAAAAATTATGGGAGAATACGCTGAAAAAGTTACTTATGTAATATGCTGTGAATCAGTTAAAATAAAACAGCAAAAATAATAGGTGCAGGAGTGGAGGTAAGCACGCTGCTAATATCAGTCAAACAAGAGATGGAGATTTGGAGGAGAATATGCTGGAAATCAGCAAAAATAAAATATGCTGGAAATCAGCCAAATAACAGTGGGAGGTTCGGAGGAGATTATGCTGGAAATCAGCCAAACAATGGATGGAGGTATGGAGGAGACTATGCTGGAAATCAGCCAAACAAAAGTGGAAGGTATGGAGGAGAATATGCTGTAAATCAGCCAAAATAAAAAATGCTGGAAATCAGCTAAATAATAGTAGGAGTTATGGAGGAGGATATGGATTTTGAGATAAATTGGTGTAATATGAAATGTGTAAAATTAAAGGTAAATTGATAAAGTCTAAGATTTAAAGATTTGATGAAGGGGTCTAGAGATTAAGAAATATGGATAGAATTTTGACTTATAAATTGAAATAAAAAATAGAGCTATAGTCAACTTGAAACAGATGTGTGGTTATAAAATTGTAAGGTAAATAATCAGATTAAGAGATTAGAATATTTTTTAAACTTTATGTTTTGATATTGATGCTAAAAGGTGTAATGAAGGGAGCTTGGGAAAGAACCAGATATAATTGAATTTATAAATGGATATAAAAATGAATTAAGCTTTTTTTTGGAAATTAAATTGGTGGTGATATAATAGAATGGTTCTGATTAAGATATTAGAATTTATATTAAAAAAAATTTATGTTATGATTTTTAATTTTAAAAGATGTAATGGGAAATTGTGAATGGAGCTTTTTAAAATTTAAGCGATTGTACCTATCTATGACTGGATCGAAACTTCGCTCTTGAAAGATATATTTTTTGTTTATGTTGGAAAAAAAATAAAAAAATATTTTTCCAAAAAAAAAAAGATAATAGATGAAAAGATAATGGCAAGTATTTGGTCTGTTGTGTAGAATAAACGTTTGTCAAATGAAAAAATGGTTTTGTTTAATAGGATGCTTCTGCCTTCTTTGTTATTAAGGAAATGAGAGTTCAGAATGACAGAAGAAACATCCCAGAAGAAGTCAGCAGAATAGAGCAGTGTATGACACAGAAGAAGTCAGAGTGATTTGGAAGGGTAGAAATGGATGAAGAAGTATAGTAACTGGTGTGGTTTAAAAATACATTAAGCTTTATGTGTTTTTTTCCCCTTGTATCATATGCCTTTCATTTCTTTAGGTTACTACTTGTAATGCTGCTTAGGAAATAGAGGAATGGGTATTTATATATGCCCAGTAAAAAAATCAGGAATGGCTTCTTTGTGGCACAAGTGTAGGCAGATATGACGGTCAGAGCATTCTCATACATGACTTTAACTTTGCAGGTTAGTGTGACATAATTTGGGGGGGGAGCAATTACTGCTTCATTTAGATATTTATAAGGGCCCCATTGGAATTCTGCTGGATTTCTGGGAATGTTCATTATATGATCCCACATTTCTAATGTAGTGTATTTCACAGCAGCATGATTTAGTTTTCTATACAGCAAGTAAAAATATTATATAGATTTGTAATAAAATTATGTTTAAATATTTGCAGACAGATCACATTTCCCTCTCCACTTTGCTAAATCAAGCTCTAGAGAGGCGCACACCAATAAAACGTCAGAGCAAAGACACAGTTTAGGTGGCAAGCCATTGATACGGCATGGAAGGTAGCCTTGAGGCTTGGTTCAGATCCAGTTTGCCAGCAGACCTGACAAGATGATACTGTATTTCAGTTCTGATGGAAAAGAAGTTGGCCAAATATGGTAAGGGTGTTTCATTTTCTCGCTCTCTTCTCCACCTCTTTCTTCAAAATTTCCTTTCTCCTTTATGCACTTACACATCAAGCGCAGGACCTTTATGACCAGACTTCCCCTGAATCCTTTTCTTCAACCTTTGCTGTCTCCTATTTATGCTTTCCCTCAAGCTTTTGTAATTTCCTCCAATTTGAGCCTTGGCAGCACAACGTGTCCTGGTGGCTGCTGCAGCGGGCTACTGATTTTCTTCTGCTGCTGGATCCCGGCAGGTGCACTCGTCCTGATCACAGCCATTAGGAAACAGAACAACCTAAAGGATTGGAAGAACAGTGGTGTTTAGAGAATAGAGGCAAAGATGATGCCCAATATATTATATAGACCAGGAACCTAAAAGCAAAATAAAAAGTTCTGGCAGAACCAACACAGAATAAAACCAAAATGGTTTCCACCCCCTATCCCAACGCTGACTTAAGATAGTTTCATTTCGTTATTCAACAAGGGCAGGAACGAAATTCTGAGCTGCTTACAGGTTCTGCTCAATTCGAGAACCTAACAGATAATATTTGCTAAAAAGCATGAGAGTTCTCTGTTATCCACTAAAGCAACTTTCTTTTCCAAACTTCCACACAAACCTAAGAAACAGTTGAGTTGGATTTAAGAATTACATTATCACAAAAGAGTTGCTTTAGTGATCACCAGATGCCATGTGCAAGGGCAAAGTAATTCCCTCAACTTTCCTCTCTTTTAGAAAAGCTTTCAAAATATGGATTTTGAAACAGGCCAGAAGCCATGCCAATTTGTGATCCTGTTTGACTGATGATAAGTGGTTGAAATTTTCTTTTTTGCATATTTCCTCAGGGCATTGGCATTTCTCTTTTTGCTATATGTTTTGATTATGAGTTTTATTCTGTGCACCACTTTGAGTTGTCTTGATTTGATGGCTTTTTAAATGTAATGAAGTGTGCACAGTTCTGCCAGCACTGATGAAATCTATTAACACACTTCATGAAGCACTTCTTGTTGGACAAAACGCACCAGTTTTACGTGTGCACAATGATAAATATTCTTAGAAAAGATAATCTGTATATACCTGGCATTCCATTTATCTTCATCCACAGCCTTATATGAAATGGGAGCTCATTCAAAGCAGTATTTGAAAGAGCTGCACTGAAAAGAGATCTAGTATCACAAGGAGCAATTAAGGGAAAGCCAGAAACACTTTTGTGAGCTGGTCTCTTTGTGTGCCTCAATAGTCGATAGTTTCTTTCTGTATGTGTTCTATGACTTGAAAAAGACACCCTGTGAATTCTGCTTATACTTTCTACACCAGCAATCAGCTTCTCTGGGACCATCACTTGAGCAACCTTGAGAGTTTGAGTGGATTTCTTTGACAAATAACACAAATGCCCCTTTTTCTGGTACAAGTGTGCCATGTAAAATACATCATTTATAAGGAAAGAAACTTGTCATGGCTGTTTAAAAAAAAAACAATCCAACTAACAAAACATTCCGCTTCTTTTCTGTTAATTCAACTCCTATGTAAATTCAGTTATTTTTATACACCAGGCCAAGCAGTTCAGCATATAATTTATACACAGACTTCCAGGGCAAGACACTATCTATAAATTTAATTTATCATATGTACTTGTGGATAAGCCCATTCATGGATAAGCGAGCCAGTTTGTTGTAGTGGTGAAGGTGCTGGCCTAGAAACCAGGAGAGTGGGAGTTCTAGTTCTGCCTGAAAGCTGCCTGGGTGACTTTGGGTCAGTCACACTCTCTCAGCCCAACTCATTTCACAGAGTTGTTCTGGGAAAATAGGAGGAAGGGGTATTAAGTATGTTCATCACTTTGAGTTAATTGTAAAATAATAAAAGTAGGATAAAAATCTAATCAATAAGTAAATAAATAATAGACTGTTGAATTAACCAAAATACTATGAAAAAATGCACCACCCATGGATAAGCCCATCCACATTTTTCATGGTATTTTGGTTAAAAATTTAACATGTGGATAAGCTTGTCCATGTGTATATATGGGAAATGCAGGTACTTAAATGTGTTGTGTATTTTGTGGATAAGCTGAACTTGATTTTTTGGGATACCTTTTCTCATTTAAAATTCTCGGCTGATCTGCAAATATATATGGTATGTTCCATTTTCTGTAATGGATAACTAACAATATCAGTTACCTTCTTTGAGGAGACTGTGGAGGAACAACAGTCACCACCATCATACTGACAATAGGCTCGGTTGTTGATGGTATCACACCAGCCATCGGCATGGAAAGGCTATAAAGAAAGAGAAAAGAAGCATTCGGTGAATGAAGAGCAACAGAGAAAATCAATTAAGTCTGGCATTCACATGTTAGAAACAATTCATATACTGAAACAGATTTTTTTGTAAAATAAGAGAAACAGACCATCAAAACAGCTATACTGATTCAATGACAAGAATCACTAAATATGTAGACATGCTACTGATCTAGCTATCGTGGTTGAAAAATGCACATATATTGTGTATATGACATATGACTAAATGACTCCAAGAAATGGTTCTGCTGCCACAAAATGATATGCATTCAGGACTATCCATTCTGAAGAAGTCAATTTAAATTAAGTGAAATCAAGTTCATGTATATTTTTGAGTTACTTGAAGTTAATGAGAGAGTGATAATTTCCTAACACTCATAGATTACCATGTTTAAGTGTGATTTGTCAAAACAAATACTGGGGATCTCGAACATGAAAGTGAAGCAACAAATCAGCATAAATGCTTGAATGAGCTGGTACCACTTCACCATGTAATTCTTATTGGTAATGCTATATTGTAAATAAAAAAAAAACTTGCTGTTATGTAATCAAGGAAGGATGTTTTATTACATTGTGCCTATGAGAGGTTTAAGATACATGGTTAATGAGGATGCTATGGCAACATCACCTCTCTACTGTATTCCTAGAGAAGAGCAGGTAAGAAAGAAAACCAGTAAAACTAAGGAGATAATTTGACTCTTCCCACTTTTTTTGCTGTATTCCACACAATAGGGTTTGTTTATTTAGATGATGATTCATTTGCAAAGCCAGAAAATCATGACAGCTAGAACACTGAATAATAGAGTTGGAAGGGAACTTGGAGGTCTTCTAGTCCAACCCCCTACAAAAGCAGGAGACCCTATACCATTTCAGGCAAATGGTTGTTCAGTCTCTTTTTGAAAGCCTCCAGTGATGGCAAACTATTCTATTGGTTGATTGCTCTCACCATTAGGAAATTTCTCCTTAGTTCTAAGTTGCTTCTCTCCTTGGTTAGTTTCCATCCATTGCTTCTTGTCTTACCTTTTGGTGCTTTGGAAAATAGTTTGATTTTCTCATCTTTGAAGGAGCCCCTCAAATATTGGAACAGTATTATCTGGAAATATCTGTTAGGTATTGGAACAGTGCTATCATGTCCTACTAGTCCTTCTTTTCATTAGACTAGACATACCCAATGCCTGTAACCGTTCTTTGTATGTTTTAGCCTCCAGCCCTCTAATCATTTTTGTTGCTCATCTCTGAACTCTTTACAGAGTCTCAGCATCTTTTTTGTATCGTGGTGACCAGAACTAGATGCAGTATTCCAAGTGTAGTCTTACTAAGGCTTTGTAAAGCAGTACTAGAACTTCACATAATCTTGATTCTAAACCCTCTATTAATGCACCCTAGGATTGCATTGAATTTTTTGGCTGCTGCTTCACACTGTTGGTTCATTGAATTTTTTGGCTGCTGCTTCACACTGTTGGTTCATATTCAAGTGATTGTCCACCAGAACTCCAAGAGCCCTCTCACAATTACTGGCATTAAACCAAGTTTCACCTAGTCTGTAGTAGTAGTTGTTGTAGTAGTTCACAAATACAACTACTAATCTCTTATTGTAGTGAATGCTTGTTTAAAATGACTTCCAGATCAGCATCTAAAGAGAGGAAATGATGGGATGAAGAACATATAAATTGTCTTCACGGTATACGACTCTTAACTGCTCGTCCCAATCATTTCAAATGGCCAAAATATATATTCAAACTGAGATAAATGTGGGCATCTATGATAATTATAGGCAACCATGATATTCATATTAAAAATGCTTATGAGCGGAAAAGTGGAAATTAAAAATAATGAGAGGGAAAATTAAAGGACAGAAACAATAAAGTGGGACATAAAATATGTTGGAAATCATAGGCTCTTAACTACTGCTAAGTAATATGAATTATATGGAGGGTGGAACACTTGGAATAGTAAGGAACCAGAATTCAGGTCCTTTGCATTCTGGCATGCTTGGAATTTCAGTTAGATTTTTCCATCACTTAACCTGAAATAAGCCAGAATGGACTCTAAATTATAATTGATATAATTGGAATGCTATAATAAAATAGACACTCTAAGGGCTAATATACAGTATACGTTAAGTGATTCTGTTATTTTGCTTTTGGAAATCTGGGTTCTAGATGAACAACATATGGAAAAGACAGAGCAAAACATTCCAGGAGAATAATTGTTAGCATTTTACAAAGCAGTAATGCTTGACTACAGCTGTCTTGTATTTCTGAATTACTTTTCCCTTCTTTTTGTCTAGCTAGTCCTTGATTTACAATCACAATTGAGCCCAAATTTTTTGTGGATAATTGAGACATTTGTTAAGTGACTTTTGCTCCATTTTATGATATTTCTTGCCACAGTTGTTAAGTGAATTGTTGCACTTGTTAAGTTAGTAACATGGTTGTGAAGTGAATCTGGCTTCCCCATTGACTTTATTGTCAGAAAGTTCCAAGAAGGGATCACATGACCCCGGGACACTGCAGCTGTCATAAATATGAGTCAGTTGCCAAGCATCTCAATTTCGATCACATGACCATGGGGATACAGCAGTTGTAAGTGTGAAAAAATCATGTCACTTTCTTCGTGCCGTTGTAACTTTGAACAGGCACTAAATGAACTGTTGTAAGTCGAAGACTATCTGTATTCACCAAATGCACAAGCAAATGCTCTCAAACAATAACATGATAAATTTTGCTGCAGTATATGAGAATTTGTTTCTCGGTGCAAACAAGCAGGTATTGCAAATTACTTTCAACAAACAGTAACCTTTTACCCAGTTGTTTCTTTTCTCTGACCTAGGAACTACAACACATTTTCTTTCAGTTACAGAGTTTTGATTCAGGTTTATAAAGAGTAATAAACAGAATAAAAGAGATGAAAGGAAGATCCTGAATTGTTGTTCAAGCAGGAAATAATTCCCAGACTTCCATAGTTTGATTTCCATCTCCTGACAAGCGTAAGAAATTTCCATCAAAGCCTAAAAAGCATTTTTCTTTGTTTCCCAATTAAAGTCCAAATAAATAAATAGCCACTCCCACACATCAATGCCAACAAAACAGCATTTTTGCAAAAAATATAAATGAAACCCCACTTCTTTTCCAGGGTTTTATTGCCCCACAAATGATTTATATAATGTTTATAAACAAGAAAACTATAACTTTTATGGACTTATTTGGAAGGCAAGGTTAATTTCCAATATGAAGGGATTAAATGAACCACAAAATTTTTATGGTCTTATTACTACAACCTTAAAATTATTATTTGGGTAATAAACTGTATCCAAAAACCTTTACATGAATTTCAGTAATGCCATGTAGTTTTGGAATTGATACAGATTTAGTCTGATCTATTTTATTTTCCCTTTAATTTAGCAAATGCCCAATATAATTAACTGAATAAGCATAAGAAATCTATCTGGTTCAGCAGTTCTCAATAACAATAAGACATTCAGACATTGGATGGATTGATCCAACCTGATGAAGTAAAAATCTGCACTAAGCAATTTTAGCTACTGAACTTCTTGTTGAGGTTGGGGTAAGCGACTATATTAACTCAATAAACAGAATAGGATTGGATTTATTTTTTTTTATTGAAAAAGTTTTTCAAATACAGATTTTCCCCCTTTCCCCCCCTCCTCCCTAACCCCCCCTCAACCTCCCCTCCCCCTGTGGCTTCTCCAAAATAAAACCCAGATTAATAACAGGTTATATAATACTTTACCATCCTTTTACTCCACCCCCCATATGCTGACCATTTCTTTCTAACAATATTATTATATCCCCACTATACTATACATTTCAGAGCAACATTCAGCTGTAAAATTATATAATAAATCCTAATTTGGCATTTATTCAACTCATAATCTACCCATTTCCTCCACCCCCATACATATATCTCTTAATTCAAATCTTTTATGTATATTAATATCTGAACGTGACATCCCTTTTCCTAAACTAAACAATCAGTAAACTAACCTATCTCCACCCACTTTCCTACAGGTCTACCATACATAATATTTTTAATATCTTTGTTCTTCTGCCCACACCACTAAAAAATATTTCCATATGTAAATAAAATCCTCAAATGACTTTAAGCTTGTAATCCATATGATATCTTCTGTAATGTCTTTCAACTGGATTATTAATTCCATCACCCATGTTAGGGTAACATCAAGTTCTAGTTCCAACAGTATGTTCAGTATCTTCAATTACCATCTGCCCCCATCAATAATGTGTTTTCGTATATAAAAAACCACCTGAGTGACTTTATATTTATATTCCATATAGTATCTTCTGTAATGTCTTTAATCTAGATTATTAATTCCAACCACCGTGTTAGGGTAACAACCAGATCTTCTGCATGCCAATCCCATAGTTCTCTTGCCTTGTAGCTCAACATAAACGTAATCCATTTGTCAAAGAGTTCAAAATAGAAAGTTCCAATCCATTCAATTAAAGGCCATCTTCCACATCCCAAAAGCACAGCACTGCAGAGATCTGTCACTCTCCTCAAAATAGTATAAACCAATACTTTGCCTCAGCTATATTTTCATGTATTTAATCGTCTCTTAAGAGACTGGCAATAGACTCTTGTTTAGTCTAAAATTTTTTAGTTTTATAGAACCTGCTTAACAATATCAATATCAAGTCTCTAAGAAGAAAGAAGCATGAAGTAAGAATTTTTCTCTTCACTTCTAGCCAGCACTATTGTTTCAGTTACTTTGTAACATATTAAACTATTCAAACGGAAGGACTTTCGCTTTCGGCTTTCTTCTCAAGCCTCAGCCAGTCGCCATTTTAAACTTTCTTTTTTCCCCCTTTCACTCTTCTTTACTTAAAATCAGTCTTAGAATTGTTAGAAATACTTGCAATTTAGGCGGATTTCATCCTACTTGTTCAGACGATCTGTTAGTTTTGTTAGTTGATTTGGTCCCATCGCCTAGCTCTGCAAAGCGCAGAGTTATCCCGAAGCCCGGAGCAGCGGCAAGCGAAAATAGGGAGCCTCATCCTGCTTCTTCCCCAATCGTAAAACAAAAACTCTGGGGACTTCGCAGAGGGCTCTACCTGCCCTCGCCAGCTCTATCTCACATTTCCTTAAGGAAATGGAGTTTTTCGAGCCGCTTTTCAGCTGTAAAGGCGGCTCTTTACGGGCGACGGGGCTGGCGGTCTCAAAAGACCGTCTGGTGGCGACGGAAACCAAACCGGAAGCCGGATTTATGACTGGATCAGCATGTCAGTCAGTCAGCAACTAATGTACACTTTTCTTGAGAATACTTAGAAGGCTATTTGGACACATATTAGCTGAATTGTTTCTATCTCTTTAGTCCTTAGGAATCTGAAGAGAAAGAGTTAATGGAAATAAGGAGATTAGTACTGGATCCAACCAATCAGAGTCAGGCTTCAAGAATTTATCCGAATTAAGTCTTCCGCTCCACCTCCAATAATTTTGCTGTTTGCTGTGCAGAAGTTGTTTGTGGATCTCAGAAGAGATCATACATGATCACTCTGAGGAGAACCTGAGTAACTCAAATGATCTCTGAGACCTCAGTACAAGCATCTAATTAGTCTACCTTATTTTTTGGACAGAAGAAAAGATAAAGAGTCAGTTCTTTTTTTTTTTTTACATTTTGGGATGGTTAGGCTGATTGTTCAGCAGAAACATTTGTTTCTAACTCTTAAAGAGGGATTCATAGAATTTTTGAAAAGGTCATTAGGTCTTGAAAATAAAGTATTATGTACTTCTACTCATTTGGCTTTAGCTGGGACACATTCCCAATCAAACAAAATCCGTAGATTTTAACTTAAAGCTCATATTTGTTGTTGAGACTTTTGTTATTGGTGTCTTCTGAATCTTACTATTTATTGAAATGTATGTATGTATGTATGTATGTATGTATGTATGTATGTATGTATGATAAATGCACACACAACATTAAAATGTAGAGGTATCATATAGATAACAAAGGTATATACTTTCAGGGCAGCTCTCTTTCCAATTGTAACATACAGTTGTGAAACCCGGACCGGCAGAAAGTCTGAGCCAAGAAAAAATTAATTTCCTTTCATTTATAATGCTGGAAATTATTTTGGAGACTACCTTGAACTGCAACAACAAATAATACAAAATGAAATAAAACATCTTGAAGCACTCATAATGAAGCTAAGACAGTTTGGACACATAAGGCAAAGGCAACAGTAATTAGAGAAGACTCTGAAACTTGGCAGTCAGGGAAGAGGCTAATTTTACTGCTAATATCTTCAGTTGTTGTATCTTTGGACATGTGATTCTAAATCCCTGAACTGTGATTTAAAGTCATCAGTTATTTTAATAAAATAAATGCTTCTAAAGGACCTTGTATAACCTCCCTTTATTTTGTGGGGGATGCTCAGTTAACTTCCATATTCAGGGCTTGCTTCATATTCAAATCCTCCATACTTTCTGCAAACATACATGTAAATAAGAAAATTTTGTAACAAGGATGAAACTGTTAGGGAAACCGGCTTTCTTCTCTACTGCAGTTAACTGACTGATTGTTTTGCGGATCTGAAGGAGCAAACCCACATTTGCTACTATTGGCTTGGTGTTCCTTCACCACTACACACTGAAACAGCACGTACAGATAGATCATTTTAAAAACAGAAGAGTTCTCCTATTTTGGATACTTTATAAACCTATTTTTCTACCTAATTTAATTTGCACCAGGTTTATAAAAGATGCATTTTCATATACTTCTAAAAATTCCTATGCCTAGTGGCCAAACAGTACAAGTTGTAACCTCTATATTCTAACTACAAGTATTAGAACCATGGTTTGTTTCTCCCTCTATTTGGTAATGTCTTGACGTATCATCACAAAGTATTGATATCTTCTCTGAATCCTACTGTGACATGACTCTAGGGTTGATTTAAAATACTTGAGTGGAACAGGAATTGGTGGCTGACAGTATTCCAATGGCTTTGCTTTTTGGGGTAGTGTTCTCTATTTTGCTCCTGATAGCAATAGCAATAGCACTTAGACATACACCGCTTTACAGTGCTTTACAGCTCACTCTAAGCAGTTTATAGAGTCAGCCTATTGCCCCCAACAATCTGGGTCCTCATTTTAGCGACCTCAGAAGGATGGAAGACTGAGTCAACCTTAAGCCAGCGAGACTCGAACTGCCGAACTGCTGGCAGTCAGCAGAAGTAGCCTGCAATACTGCATTCTAACTACTGTGTTACTCATAATCTGCCTACAAGAAACATTTTACAAGTGAAAGGGAACCATAGGCAAAAATCTTTGAGGTGGTGGTGGTGGAGAAGAGCAGTTCCCGGATTTCTTTTAGAGAGCAACAAAGAAGAAAAGCACAAGGATTGAAGCAAGTTTTAAATTAACAAATATATTTGAATTCTTACTCATATTTCATACACAACTATCCATTCCAAAGTATTAAATTAGAAAAAAAAAGATGGCTTTGTAGAAATTCTGCTTTCAGCAAGAAAAGGAATAGAAAGTGCACTTGGCTGTTTTTTTGAAAAAGGCCAGTTTTAAAAAGGGAAGCATGAAACAGCTTTCTATGCCATCTGTTCTTCTCATGATAGTACAAGATTAAAGTGACCTGGAGCATCTGTAATTCAAAGTTTATTACACTACCATCATTATTGCTGATGAACTTTCCAAATGCTTCCCCCCTTTTGCACCCTCCTTGTAAATTTACAAATGCTTCACTCCTCATTACACTTAATTCTTGGCACAGAGAGTCAGAAAAAGTCAGAAAGAAAGATGAATGGCCAGAAGGGAAAAACAAAGTTTAGCTATTCTGGCATCAGACAAAGAAGAAATTAGAGTTAGAATTAATCCAAATGACATCATAAAGTTGCCATTTTTAAGTCTAAGAAGGGTCTTGCTGGACCACAACATGAAGGGCAAGTCTCCATTGTACACCAGCATCTGATTTATAGCAATTTAACTATCAAAGCATTTTTCAAAATTCGATGTTGTTTCATGAAATATGGAGACCTCTATTACTAATCCTT
The DNA here is from genome assembly GCA_022577455.1 of Arizona elegans. NCBI lineage: Eukaryota > Metazoa > Chordata > Lepidosauria > Squamata > Colubridae > Arizona > Arizona elegans. The sequence continues at coordinate 100,384,614 of JAKOOJ010000002.1, read as the reverse complement.
TCCATAGTTTCTCTCAAAGAACTGTATTTCCCAAGATTGATGGGAAATTAGGAACAAGTATTATACATATATAGTATATCCACACACTTTGTGATAAGAAGGTGCTAACTGCTTTCACTTCTCATGCTCTCATGTTCTAGGAAGTCTTTACATGCTAAATGATGAAAGAACATGGAAAAAGGCTTTTTAATTCCACAATTAAAATCAGCATTAGACTTTGATTCAGAAATGACCCAAGTAAATATGGATTGATTCTATTTTCAAAATGAAAGTAGGGTGAATTTCCAGACATGATAGCATGGGTTATACCAAATTGTAATGTGAGATTACATATTTGATCATTTACATTTAAGAATTCTACATAGATTAAAAAGCATTGCAGCAGGGAATGAACTACAGGTAGTCCTCGAGTTATAACAGTTCATTTAGTGACTATTCGAAGTTCACCAATACTGAAAAAAGTGACTCATGACCATTTTACAACCATTGCAACATCCCCATTGTCATGTGATCAGAATTCAGATGCTTTACAATTGACTTATATTTATGGTGGTTGCAGTGTCCCAGGGTCATGTGATCATGTTTTGTGACTTTCCGACAAGCAAAGTCAATGGGGAAGCCAGATTCACTTAACAACTGTGTTCCTGACTTAACAGTTGCGTTGATTCACTTAACAACTGTGGCAAGAAAGGTAGTAAAACGGGGCAAGATTTACTTAGCAACAGAAATTTTAAGCTCAATGTTGTTGTAAATCGATGTGGTTGTAAGTCAATTTCTTATACCATATGGATTACAGGAACAGTAGAAATTTGATTGATTTTCAATCTAAAAGGCATTATTTGTTTCATAACCACCAGGGGTGAAATCCAATTTTTTTTCCCTACCGGTTCTGTGGGCGTGGCTTGGTGGGCATGGCAGGGGAAGGATATTGCAAAATCTCCATTCCCACCCCACTCCAGGGGAAGGATACCGCAAAATCTCCATTCCCACCCACTCTGGAGCCAACCAGAAGTGGTATTAGCCGGTTCTCCGAACCACTCAAAATTTCCACCATCAGTTCTCCAGAACCTGTTAGAATCTGCTGGATTTCACCCCTGAAAACCACAGAAGACATTTCTGCTACATGGTTAGATCAAGCTCAGGGATGTAAAAAGTACCACCCAGTCAACAACCATTTTGTGGCTTTGACAGTTCTCCCTTCAAAGTGGGTAGATCAACATTTGAGGCATTCATTCATTCATTCGTTCGTTCGTTCTACATTTGTAGGAATATTGAAGAGCTCTATACTACAATCTTTAATCTCTAAGGCCTTCCTGAATAGTAAAATGGATAAAGCTACCAATGACAGTTGACAGACTTTAATCAAGTCAGTTTAAAAAAACCTCACCCTTTGGAAGTTACAACTGATGTCTCAAAAAAACTGTTAAGAAGCCTGCTAATCAAGTTTTGATTAAACACTTTTGAGCTGTGAACCTTGAGTCCAATCTGGTGAATATCACTGAGGCCTTGGAGTTGATCATACTAAATGGGCGGTGACCCACCTCTCTGAAGCCCCTAGACTAATTGAATCCCTCACAGTGGAAATGTCCCTCCTAGTGACTGCATCCTTCCTGAACTGCTTAAATTGAACTATACATAATGGGTGTATCTTCTCTCTATGTGTGTAATGATTACAGGGTACATTGATTACAAAGGGTACATTCTCAAAAATTGGGAACTGATGACAATAATCCCAATTTACAATTGAGTTGCAGTGAAAAGGACCCAGCAAATTAAAGATCCTTCTGAGCGTGATAAAGTACATTATATACAAAATACCTAAATAAAATCAAATCTGAAAGAGATGATTAGAGACAAGGGCGGGGGCACAGTACCACAAAGATTTTTCCCTAAATGTCCCTTTGGCATCTGATAGAGAAAGAAAGAGAGAGACAAGAGGTGGGGAGAGAAACAGATAGACAGAATATTTCTTACCTCACAAGAAATAATACAATGAATAGATTTTGGGTTAGGATACCATTCCAGTCTTCCAGTACACACAATACTCTGAAGAGACATAAAAAGGGTTTTGCATTAGTCAGAGGATAACAGCAAACAATCTATATTTTTTTTCAAAAAAAATTATTGATGATATATATCTTATTTCACCAAAGAATTATTACATTCTATGCAATGCTAAAGACTTGGCATGGAATTACAAATTCTACAAACAATCTCCTATATGGTAAAGAATTTTGATTCTAGATAATTTTAGGTTTTACATCATCCTTTTTCTACAAAATCTTGATTTGTAAACCTTATACAGTATTTGCAGGCTTATCTTTGAAAGATGTTAGTAAAAATATTTGAATTTTTAACCTACCAATCCCAACAAAACAAACAACGAAAATAATATTGTTCTTAGCTAACCTCAAAACATGCCTATACTTTTTGATAAGTATTGTAGAAGTATTTACATTAATTTACATCACTGCTAAAATATCAAGGTTACTCTATATATAATGGAAAATATGTAGTGAAATTCTAAACCAAGCAGGTTAAATTCCTGAGACAAGAAAAAGAAGCATAGCTAAAACTAGTTTACACTAGTCACTATATCTTTCCATATTTTTCTATACTTAAAAAGCATCCTTGCTTTTTAAGCATCCTTGCTTTTACCGTCTCCATTTACCTTTTTTATATATTGTCTTTTCTTTTGGAATTATCAATTCTCTGTTTTTGAGGATCATGAACTCCTTCCAACCACAACTTTTTCAGTCTTCCCCATCTCCACAATTTAATCCCTATTCATTTGCTCTATATGAACAATCCCTCTCAACATGCTTCCTTCAATCTGTATACCCTTCTGTATTTCATCCTCCTTCACTCAACACTAATTCATTCTTCACTATTATCTTTTCTTGTTTTGTCACATACATTTTTGAAGCACCCTGTACTCACTGTATTCAACTTATTTTAGGGTTCCCTTGAAATGACCCAGCTTGTTTCCATATAATGAAGTAAACAAAAGTAGGCTCACATACATACCGTTGCAAGAAAAAGTATGTGAACCCCTTGGGATTATGTGGAGTTTTGCATGAATTGATCATAAAATGTGCTCTGAACATCATCTAAGTCACAACAATAGAAAAACACAGTCTGCTTAAAATAATACTACACAAACATTAGATGTTGCCCTGGTTTAATGGAACATAACATGTAAACATTCACAGTGCAGGGAGGAAAAAGTATGTGAACCTTTGGACTTAATAACTGGTTGACCCTCCTTTGGCAGCAATAACCTCAACCAAACGTTTCCTGTAGTTGCAGATCAGACCTGCACAACGATCTGGAGTAATTTTGGACCACTCCTCTTCACAAAACTGTTTCAGTGTAGCAATATTCTTGGGATGTCTGGTGTGAATCGCTCTCTTAAGGTCATGCCACAGCATTTCAATCGGGTTGAGGTCAGGACTCTGATTGGGCCACTCCAGAAGGCGTATTCTGTGCTGTTGAAGCCATTTTTTTGTTGAATTACTTGTATGCTTTGGGTCATTGTCCTGTTGCATCACCCATCCTCTGCGGAGCTTCAGTTGGCGGACAGATGGTTGTACGTTTTCCTGCAAAATGTCTTGATAAACTCTGGAATTCATTTTCCCATCAATGACAACAATCCGTCCAGGCCCTGAGGCAACAAAGCAGCCCCAAACCATGATGCTCCCTCTGCCATGTTTTACAGGGGGGATGAGGTTTTGATGTTGGTGTGCTGTGTCTTTTTTTCCCCCACACATAGTGTTGTGTGTTCTTCCCAAACAACTCAATTTTGGTTTTATCTGTCCACAGTATATTTTGCCAGTAGTGCTGTGGAACATCCAGGTGCTCTTTTGCAAACTTCAAACATGCTGCAATATTTTTTTTGCTCAGCAATGGCTTCCTCCGTGGTGTCCTCCTATGTACTCCATTCTTATTTAATGTTTTCCTTATTGTAGATGTGTCAACAAAAATGTTAGCATGTGCCAGAGATTTCTGTAGGTCTTTAGCTGACACTCTAGGATTCTTCTTTACCTCATGAAACATTCTGCACTGTGCTCTTGCAGTCATTTTTACAGGACGACCACGCCTAGGGAGAGTAGCAACAGTGCTAAACTTTCTCCATTTGTAGACAGTCTGTCTTACTGTGGACACATGAACATCAAGGCTTTTGGAGATACTTTTGTAACCCTTTCCAGTTTCATGCAAGTCAACAATTCTTGATCGTAGATCTTCTGAGAGCTCTTTTCTACGAGGCATGGTTCACATCAGACAGTGCTTCTTGAAACCAGTAACCCCAAAACAGGTGTGTGTTTTTAAAGGGCAGGACAGCTGTCAGCAACACATCCAATATGATCACACTGATTGGAGTCAAGGTTGGCTCACTCCTGGCTCCAATTAGCTCTTGGAGAAGTCATTAGGCTAGAGGCTCACATACTTTTTCTTCCCTGCACTCCCTGTGAATGTTTATATGCTATGTTGCTTTAAACCATGGCAACATCTAATGTTTGTGTAGTATTATTTTAAGCAGACTGTGTTTTTCTATTGTTGTGACTTAGATGAAGTTCAGAGCACATTTTATGACCAATTCATGCAAAATTCCACGTAATCCCAAGGGGTTCACATACTTTTTCTTGCAACTGTAACTATTTTTGCTTCTTTCAATAAAGTATAAATACATTTAGATTGCTGCGTTTATAGTTGATGACTCCAGTTGGCAGATTTCAGTCTGCTTGAGCTTTATCAATCTAGCCCAGGTCCCTAATCCACTTCATTGTTGTTCCTACTTCACCCTGATCTGTATGGCAGATACTTCTTGGAGACAATGATTCAACAATGCAATTGAAGTTCACAGAACATCCACTCGACCATCAAGTCGAGGAAGAGAAGTGATTTGAAAATATACAGAAGGATCAAGAAATGAACAAAAAGAATTATGTTTAGTGACAGCTCCTGGCAATGGGAATAATTTAGTTTCACAATAACAAAACCTCCTCCCTATATTACTCTCTTTTCTGTTTCCCTATTCCCAGGAGAACACTTTTATGTAGCAAGGGGTTTTCAGCTGGAAGGGAAAACATTTCACAAAAAAACCAACAATAGGAGAAAATCAAATCAAGAGCATTCCACTTCAGAATTACAGACCTTAAAGGGCATAGATACCTTCTTCCCTGTTTGAACATAAACGGCAGCACAATTACAGAGTTTATATAATATAACACACAACAGTGTCTAAAGGAATGAATCTTTGATAATCCTGAAAATTCCCATGAGGAGAAAGATAATCTTGGGTGGTAATTCAGCTCCATAACAACTCAATTTGATTTCATTTTAAATGTTTTTAAATGCCAGCCATATTCTTTGATTTCATTTTCAGGCAAACTCAAGTTAGATGAAGCAACAGAATGATAACATCTGAGGTATTTTAGCCATTCCACTGAGAGGGATAAGAATACAACTAGAAAAAAGCTAAACGTCAGAGTCAGAGATTCAGGATAACAAAACCAGGGTGTATCATGATAATTTAGAATGCAGATAGATAATCCACAGATATTTCCAGACCATTTTTTCCTCTTTTTCCCCCTCTGTACCTATGCATTTCTTCTTCCCAGAAAGAGCTGGAAAGAATGCCAGGCAAATACTCAACCAGCGTACCTTCCCAAGCATCAACCAAGCATGAAAGGTGTTTGATATTGTAAGCCGCCCTGAGTCTCCGGAGAAGGGCAGCATATAAAAATAAATAAAATATAAAAATAAATAAAATAAAAAAATAAATAAAATAAAATAAATTGTTGCCTTTTCCCACTGCTAGTCTTGTTGGATACGTGTTCCATATTAACCATCATGGGTTATAAAAAGCAATGGTTTCAAAGAACTATATTGCCAGAAGAGTTAGCATTCTATTTACTACACTTATTTATCACATTTAGAAACTGCCGATCTCCCTCACAGGGGAGGCTGTAACATTTTGACTTCCCCATGACAACATTGTCACATTCAGATTCTGTTACAAAATTCTGTCACTAGAGTTGTTACAACAAAGGTCTTGATTTATATGGCATAGGTCTTAGTTTGTTGACATGTCATTACTCTTGCAAGTCAAAAACAAATTATTTTATTTTATTTATTTTATTTATTGATTAAATTTTTTTGCTGCCCACATGACCATGAGGTGGTTGTTACTTATACTTTATGGCCAAATCTACCCTCTGCAGCTACAGCTATGTCATTTTCAAACACAAGGCCTAAATTGGACTTCTTAAAAAGGGAAACAATAATTTACATTCTCCCTAGATAAATATTTCCAGTTTTTTATTTTGGATTAGTTTGGATTAGAAACTGGATTAGTTTTCCAGTTCACGTTGATTGTGATAATGAAATCTCCTTTTCAAAAATATTCAAATGGTAGAACCCAAAGAAAGGAGAGTAGTGAGAAGAAATATATTAAACTTCTAAGTAAGGATGGAGAAAAAGCTTGCCCCTTTAATTAGAAATCCAAGCTGCAGCCAGAGGAAGGAGGAAGATAAGTTTTGCACATCGTAACTCTTTAAACTCTTTTCAAAATCAACTTCCATTTCTGTGTGGTTTTTTTGCTCCTAGTCATACTTGCTCATCACGCTCATAGCTTTCCTACTGAAACTGGACTATAAGATGGAAATGTACATCAGATCACTGAAGAAACTGTAACCTTAGGTCAGCAATTTCCACAGTTCTAGGTGAGTAGACTAAAAGCTAATATATTCCACTTTCAAAGTTGCAGCACTTCCCCTTCTTTTTACCTGGACTTTAGTAGGATTCAGTCTGTGGTCCATGGTATCAGCAGTGACATTTTCAGGCAATGTCACAGGATCTCTAGGTAGAAACAAACAGGAAGGTGTGCATGAAGCTCCTGGCACAGAAAAAAAAGAGAGAAAGAAAGAGAAATAGCAGATTATAATTTCCATTGAGAAATGTGTAAATGCCATGGGCTTCCATAAGGATTTGCATGATCTCCAATTTGAGTACATGAGTACCATATTACTGCTCTGGTACTTACAAAACTTCATTCATCAACAATTGTTTGAATCTTTTATTTAGAAAAAGCAAGAAGAAGAGAGAGAAAGTCTAGATTGTTTAGTTGGGACTTATGTATATTCCAAGATTTAGGATGCTATTTTTCCCCCTCCACACATCTCTCCATAGCAGTTATAACTATAACTAAAGTTGTCCCCTGCCACATTGCTCCCTGTTTTGTTTTGTTTGTTTGTTTTGTTTCGTTTTGTTTTTGCCTACAATTTTTACATTTGACAATCTGGAAGAAGTAAATGTCTAAGCAAAAAAAATATGCAAAATGTGCTGCATTGCAAAAGTTGCACATGCACAATATTATCTCCTCACCACCACCACCCATCCTATATAATTCTGTGTGTGAACATGCTCTGTTCTTTGGAAACCCTAAGTAATTTTGGCTCCAGAAGCCCCAAAAGACTTTATAAGCCTTTGGAAGCCCCCAGTGAACAGGCAGCATACTTTGGAAGTCAAAATGGAAGAGTATTGTTTTGAAATACTGATAAAGCAGCAAATTACCTCTGTGACTTGTTTTTGAAGGGGTTTAAAGAATACTTTTAAAAAATCAGGGAAGATTTATAAGATTGGCATGTTGGACTGAGATTAAAAGAAAAAATAGTTACAATGTTGCCATTTCTAGACTTTTGCTGACAAAATTTTGGTGGACGTAGCATTTTGATTTTACCTCAGTTAAGAGATAAGCTATGAGGAGAAGAGAGTTTACTTTATTTTATTTTTTTTGTGTAGAGACAGTGATAAACTGTTACAATTGTTTTTACTAGCTGTGAAGTTAATTCTTTTTTTTCTTTCTCCTTTTTTACCACCTTGCTCCCCCGCCCCCTCGCCCTTTTTGCAGTTTTCTGCTTGTAGTTTTGGTAGTTTTTATTGACTTCTACTCTTTTCACATATAACGCTTAATAAAATTATTTGGCAAAATGAAGATTAATCTATGTACTCAGAGGACCTTCATTTCTTTGGGATGTAAGTGGTCAAGATCAAGACTCTCTGGGTGCAAAGGACCTGGTTCCTCTAACTGTAACTTCAGCATGAAAGGCTGCAAGGCAAACATGGGAGATCATGGCCCAGAAACAAAAAGCTGATCTTATTTCGATGAGAACAGATAGGAAATAAAAGATTTCTATCTGTTATTGTTCCATCTGTGATTATTGTAGCACTGTTGATGTTACCTAGTTTGAGTAATGAAAGTTTTGCAAGAAAACAAGCAAGCTCAGAGAGCACCAAGGACCCTTCAATTAAAACTGTGCAATGACAGTATGTTCAATTAAAAGGGTTTTTTTTATTTCACGGTTTGATCCAGATACATTAGCTTCATGTACAACTCCTGATTTATTATCAATATGGGGAAGCATTTTAGAGTATTCAAATTCTACAATATTTTTAACAGGCAACCAAGAGTATTGGATATATATCAGTTATATGCAAAAAATAAAATTAGCCTACATTAAAAATCCATGGTTAATGGTCTTAAAGACTATTAAATATCACAGAGTATAGGTTTCAAAGCTATTTATTGCAGCTATTCATTCTTTGTCAACTTCAATTTCAGCTGTTTGAAAAATCTAGAAGCATGGCTAGAAAAATATCAACACATAATCATTAGATGGCATTACCCAGAGGTCAGTTAATCAATGTTAAATTCATTATGATCTTAAGATAATATTAACTCAAGAGAAGTTTCTTTACATGCTTACAGCATACCCTAGATAATGTTGAAAAAGGATTGGCTATTGATTTTATTATCTTGGTTACTCTTTTTTTTCTGATTCCATTAACTATATCTTTATTGACATAATGGCAAAACTGATCAATATTCTATTGGATCAAGACTTAATGATTAAAAACAGAATTTCCTTCTAATTTTTCCTCCTTAGTTTTTATTTTTCTTTCTTCTTTTTGTAAACTAAATAGAGATTCATCGTTTTTTATGCTTGATATAGTGTTCTTTCCCAAAGTCACTTTCTGATAACTTAACAAATCACAGCAAGCTTCTCAGCTCTATTAATCTTTCCAGCCTTTATGAATAATGAATTCTTCTTTTATATCTAAGTCGCTTCTTCATGTACTAATCTCCTGGAAAAGCCTCTTCAGGGATAGGAAGATGTTTTTTCATCAGCTTAATCTCAGTGAAGGAAAATTCAGAGGTTTAATGCTATTTGATTTAATAATATAGTTTACAGTTGGGAGACATGAGTAAGGATTAGGCTGTGTACTCCTTTGCATATTATTTCATTTTTCCTTTTGAGAATTACACCAATTCTTTTTCTATCAACACCACTTTCCATTCTTTCTGGCTTCCAGGGTAAATATTTAATATGAATCAAAGACAGAAATATGTTTTTGTTGTTTGTCTTTGGGACCTACTTGTGAATACCTGAATGTTACACTGGAAAAAGAAAAATCATAAATACTTTTCTTGTTTCTATTAGAATTGCTCTGCTCTGTTTGTGTTAAAGCCTCACTCATATTAAATATTCATATGTTTTGCAAATATAAATGTCTAAGCAGAATATTTTTTTTTAAATTTGATTTATATGCCGCCCTTCTCCGGAGACTCAGGGCGGCTTACAATGCGTTAAGCAATAGCCTTCATACTTTTGTATATTGTATACAAAGTCAGCTTATTGCCCCCACAAACTGGATCCTCATTTCACCTACCTTAGAAAGGATGGAAGGCTGAGTCAACCTTGAGCCTTGGAGAGATTCGAACCAGCAGAAATTGCAGGCAGCTGTGTTAATAACAGGGTGCGTAGACCACTGTACTATCAAGGCTCAATAGAAAGCTCAAGTAGAAAGAAAACTGAGATATGCTACAAATATTTATTTAATTTATCTCACAGTGACATAAAATATAAACAGTATATACCTTTAATTTTAAAAAAATAAAAAATTGAAGCCTTAAATATAGCCTGTTCCACAGATCTGCAAACAACTTAATAAGAGAGTTTAGGTGAATGAGATGATCAGAAACTGTTTACCTTACCAATTCCATAACCTTGCTGACACTTGTATTCCACTGAATTAAGCTCCTGTGGGGGTGCACACTCTCCCTGCAGTTCTTCACATAATTTAAATTCCTCTGTCCACAAGCCATTTTTAGTGCAAAGAATGGAAAGCTGAAACATAAAAGAACCAGATTAATTCATGAACTGTACAGAATTTAAAGTACCTCTTTGTTACCATATTCATTATAGTCAATGTCACCCATATAGTCCATACAGGCTACATTAATGGTTATAACTTCGATGGAATCCTGTGATTCCCACTGATCTCAAGCCAATTGCAAAAATGTTGGTTCCTTTCTTCTGCTCACAAAAAAGCAGTATACAGAGTACATTTAAGTAATTTTGTGATCTCTCCTTTTTCACGAGAGAGTTTGGCAGTCTGGACCAGTGTTCAGATGCTGATTTCAGCCATAATGCTGTCCCTCCATTTAAGGAGATCAGTGTGCCATGGTGTTTACTGGAAGTCCCTCAAATATTGAATGTAAGATTTTTGAAAAAGTGTTAGGTATTCTTCAGTCTTCCAACACACATACTGATGTAATCCGTGGAGATTTAACATTTACTATGAATTCAAAATCAAGAAAAATAAATGTAGGCAGTCTTTTGTTTAGTGATCACAAATTGGAACTGGCTCCATCACTAAGTGAAATGGTTACTAAGTGGAAAACCATGTGACTGCAACTTTTGTCTCCTCCCCCACTCTTCGCAATAATTAACAAGAAGGGAATTAATGTGTTTATATTCATTATAGAAGAAAAGATTACAAGAGATTAAGCAGGCACACAATGGGGTATACACATCAAAAGTAATGCACTGGCACTGGCAGCTATAAACATACTAGACGGATAGTTCAGTGTAGTCTCCACTGTATGCCTGCATACTTTCTTGTAATCCCTTCCTCTACAATCTTTCCACTTTGGGAAGGCGGGGAGAAAAAAACCTCAAGTGATCTTTGTAGGCAATCTTTCCTGTGTCTGAACTGTTTGGGATTTTTGCATACACACACATACACACCCAGTAGAGTAGTGCAATTAGAGGGGTTACAGAACAAGTAGCAATAGCAGTAGCAATAGCACTTAGACTTACATACTGCTTCACAGTGCTTTACAGCCCTCTCTAAGTGGTTTACAGAATCAGCCTATTGCCCCCAACAATCTGAGTCCTCATTTTACCCACCTCGGAAGGATGGAAGGCTGAGTCAACCTTGAGCCTGGTGAGATTTGAACTGCCAAATTGCAGGCAGCCGGCAGGCAGCAGAAGTAGCCTGCAGTACTGCACTCCAATCACTGTGCCACCATAGGCACACAATGGGGAATATACTGGGCTGTCTGAATAGCATATTTGCAGATCCCAGCCCCAAGGTCACCTTTCGATGTGTATTCTCCATTATGTGCCTGTTTACTCTCTTGTGATTCCTTCCTTTCAATCTCTCTGATCTATAAGTGGGGTGGGACAAAGAAAAAGTGCCAGGCCCAGGTCAATGTCATAAATTTGAATGGCAGTCAATAAGCAAGCACTACTGGTATTTTAGATTCATTAATGAGTAATACAATGGCATGATTTTTTATAAGGAATTCATGGAAAGAGCAGGAAATTCTGCTGGACATGCCCAGTTGCTCATTCTCTTTTTATTACGCAATAAAACCAAATTCAAGAAATGCCAGCAAGTAGAGCAAAATATGGCAATCAACATTTGATAAAACTGAAGCTGGAGCTGCCATATGGGTCAAGATTCAGCCTCAAACCCAATGGAAACCTGGCCTATTTGTGAACTGACCATAAAGTAGTCTTTACCGTCTTACTCTGTGGACCACAGCTAAGAACACACTGACTGTCAAGCTCAAAGCCATTGGTGCAGTTGTACATCCCTTCAAAGACTGGTAGGGGTGGTTTACAAACCACAGGAATGCAGCTCCCATCCTCCCAGAAGCCAGTTTCAAGGCAGTGGATATTCAAAAATGTTCTGGGGATTTAAGAACAAAAGAGGAAGTAGTTATGCAATTGCAACTCTGTATCAAAGCAGCTCCCAAAATTAAGACAATCACAGTATTTTGTGATGACTTTGGGGATTCATATTCTAGTCTTATGTTGATCAAATACCATAAATTACCCTGTTGAGTCCACCTTCTCCTCCCCTGTTCTACCTATATAGATTTCTTCAGTCAGGTAGACAAAAATATTTTAGAATATGCATCTTGGGCCCCTCGTTAATAAATTTTTTCCTATAGTTTCTCTGCTTTTTCCAGCTCTGTTAAGAAATTACACAGACTCGAAGGCTTCCGGTCTGGCTTCCGTCGCCGCCAGATGGTCCTCTGTGACCACCAGCCCCGTTGCCTGTAAAGAGCCGCCTTTACACCTGAAAGGCGGCTCGAAAAACTCCATTTCCTGATGGAAATGCGAGACAGAGCAGGCAAGGGCAGGTAGAGCCCTCTGCGAAGTCCCCAGAGCTTTTTTTTTACTCTTGGGGACGAGCAGATTGTGGCTCCCTATTTCCGCTCGCCATTGCTCCGGGCTTCGGGAGAACTCTGCTTTTTTGCAGAGCCAGGCGTTGGGACAGGATCAATCAACAAAACTAACACATGGTTTAATTAAAGAGAGCGAGATTTGAACCTGGGACCCTAAATCGCAAGTATTTTTAATGATTTTACAAACGTTTCTAACTGAAGGAAAAAAAAGTTTAAAATGGCGACTGCTGAGGCTTGAGAAGAAAGCCAAAAGTGAAAGTCCTTCCGTAATAAGCTACAAAGTAGCGGAATATACAGTGCCGGCTAGAATCTAGAAGGAAAATATCCATTTTAAGTTTCTCTTTTCTTGGAGATTTGTATTTGATCTTGTTTGGGGAAAAGTTTTCTTTTAAAAAAAGAACTTTTCTGTGTGGCAGAATGGTATTAAAACTAATAAAGCCTGACAAACAAGCAGTGGGCGAGGGGTGCTCCCCCATTTACAATTATGTGAACAAGCTCTGAGCTTACAGACTCAGCAGAATGGCTTTAATTTAAAAGAATTTCTCCAGGAGGAAATGGCAAAATATCACGAGACTGTGAACCAGAAACTTGAAAAATTAAGACAGAAAATTAAAGAAATGATACAACTAAAGTATGATAATCTGCAACGAAAGATTGTAACAGTGACTAATGCTTTTTCAGAAGTTGTTATAAAGATGGATACAAATATCAAGTTATTAGAGTCTAAAATGGAGGACGTTGATGATAAGATTTATAATTTGGATAATAAAATACAAATAATTGAAAATGATTTGATAAATATTCAAGACAATAGTTTAGAAGTAAAGTCTAAAAAGGACTGGTCATGAGACTTACAATGCAGAAGATATAAAGCAAGGGATTGAAAAAGAAGTTGTAATAATGCAACACAGGCTCACTGAATATGCGGTCAGAATGAGAGGGTTACAGGAAAATAATAGAGATGATCTAAGAAAAATATCTGCTCAAGTTCTGGCTGGGATTTTAAAGGTTCATCCTGAGGAGGTATCTTGTAAGATTGACAAGGCCTATAGAGTAAATTCTTGGATTGCAAAGCAAAGGCAACTGCCTAGAGATGTGGTGATTTACTTTACAGATAAAGAAATAAGAAATGAAATTGTGCAAAAATCCTTTAATTCTACTCCACAATTGTACGGAAGAAAGATCTGGATATATAAAGAATTGCCGCCTAAGATGTTAAAAGATAGAAAGAAATTTGGATTTTTGGTGACTGAGCTAAAAAAACAAAACATCCCATTCAGGTGGGACGTTCCAGTTGGTATAATATTGAGATATCAAGGAGAAAGATATCAGCTAAATACTGTTGAAAAAGCAGAAGAATTTTACTACAAGGTTCTCAAAAAGCAAAATCAACAAGAGATAGAAATTCAAAATAAGCAGAAGGAGGTGGAAGTAATGAAGAAACAACAAGTTACAGAGGTCTCCGTAGATGAGCCGCTTCTGGATTCTCCTTCAGAGGTCTCAGCTGGACTATTCAATACAAGAGAAGCGGCTTTGGATTCTAATGTAATGACTTATCAAGTTACAAACCAGCATGGAAATCAATCAGTTGATATACAACTCATAGAACCAGAACGGAGATTTAAGCCACAAAAGCAAAACCAACAAGATCAAGTTATAGATCAGCATGAAAATCAAATAGTTGATATACAACTTACAGAAAGGAAACCAGGGTGGAGATCCAACCCACAAAAAGTCAAGAAAAGAAGAAGTAGGTCTCACAAAAACAAAAACTTTTAAACTAAACAACAGTGTAATGCCAGTTATTTAAGAGATGATTGAATATATGAAAAGATAATTGGCAAAGTATTGGTTTATATTATCCTGAGGAGAGTAACAGATCTCTGCAGTGCTGTACTTTTGGGATGTGAAAAGGGCCTTAAATTGAATGGATTGGAACTATCTTTTTTTGGATTCTTTGACAAATATACTACGTTTATGCTGAGTTACAAGGCAAGAGTGTTATGGGACTTGGGCACGCAGATGATCTGGATGTTACCCTATTACGGTGGTTGGAATTAATAATCTGGATAAAAGACACCTCTACAGATACTATATGGAATACAAATATAAAGTCACTCGGGTGGTTGTTGTTTTGTTTTTTTATGAAGATATTTGCTATTGATGGGGGCAGATGGTAATTGAAGATACTGAACATACTGTTGGAATTAGGATGTGATGTTACCCTAACATGGGTGATGGAGTTTACAATCCAGCTGAAAGACATTATAGAAGGTATTATATGGATTACAAGCTTAAAGTTTTTTCAAGAGGACTTTATTTATATAAGGGAATACTTTTTAGTGGAGTGGGCAGAAGAATAAAGATATTAAGAATTATTAAGTATGGTAGTCTTGTAGGAAAGTGGGTGGAGACAGGGTAGTTTATTGATTGTCTAGTCTAAGAAAAGGGATATTATGTTTAGATATGAATATATGTAAAAGATTTGAGTTAAGAGATATAACGATGGGGGTGAAAAAGGGTAGACTATGAATTGAATAAATGTTGAATAAAAAAAAGGGGGGAAAATTTGTATTTGAAAAACTTTTTCAATTAAAAAAAAAAAAGAAATTACACAGACTCCAAGGATGTGTTCTGAACATGGCTGTTTACTTCTGGAAGACACTGCTGTACTGCCACACCACAACCATCCAAACAGCCTATTTATTTAGCACATTTTTTATTCCACACTTCATTTGCAAAGCACAGGTCTCTTCTGATAACTAAGGTTACTTTTCCACATAAGCTCTCCAAGTAAACAGCAACTGGAGGATTCGGAATATGACTTTGCATTGCAGCCCTGGCTATATTTTGATGGAAAATAGAAATCAGCATGTTTATCAAACCCCATAGATGCACAGCACACATTTTTAGACATTTTGATATACGTAATAGCATGCTATCATAAAATACATGGGAGTGGCAGGAATAAGGTTAAGAACTTCTCTTGAAAAATGAACTTTATTAATAAGATAAATAAAAGTTTATTTGCAAGGTGACTTAAGCGTTTGCCAAAAAAATAAAAGAAAGGAGGAAGTGGATATACTAGAGATAGTTGCATGCTGGTCCTTCAGCATTCTGCAAAAAGATGAAAAAAGAAACATGGGAAATTAGAAAGCGAAGTGAGAAAAGAAATAAAAAAGGGTAATGGAATGTGAGCAAGATACCGCAATTGTCTACTTCCTTGTGATTCATCTGAAAACATACCACAGAGAGGGGAAACAAGGATATTTAGCATGTGAAAGCATCTAAATAGCAATATAATGAAAGCACAAATTTGTGCTGGCAAAGATTTACCAGGCAGGGAGCACTGGAAGACTTGAGTACCCAAACTGAGCATTCCAAGACTCAGTCAGACTCTGTGTCAGCCAGTAGGGCTATTGTCCTAAAATCACACTGAGTTCAGGGCTCCATGATCTGTTTATGTGCTAAACAAAAAAAATAATAATAACATTGAAAAGCCCTTCAAAACCAGAAGCTTGGGTGAAAAACAAACTGTCTACTTTCTCTGAATAATAGGGAAACATGTGCCCCGCCCCCCCGCCCCAAAAAAAAAACCTTATTGGAAGGTCATACAAGACTTTTGTGCTCTTGGTAACAAAAATAATACACAAAATTAAGATGTCAATTATAATAGGATGTGAGGAAAAAAATGGTTTTAGCTCTACAAAGAGATTTCAGGCTGGCATAAAAGAAGAGAACCTGAAGCATAAACATTGTGCAAGTCTCTGGAGCTGATGTAAAATTTGATGCCATAATGTAATGTTTAATGTAACTGAAAAGGGACATCAAGTACATAGAAACATTAAAATTAAATAAGTTTTAATTCAGTCCAGATATTTTTGGGACTGAAAACTCTTAGTATGTCACTCAGAAGCACAAAACAATGTATCAGAAAAATGCTAATCTTTCATTAGCAAACCGACCATGTCTTGTTAACTTGAATTTTATTTTCTAATAGCACATTTTGATGCATAGTTATTTTAAACAGCAGTAACCTTGTATTGTGCTAAAGAATTTTACTTATCAAACTTACAACATCTGATCTGCATGATTTCTCTGAATACTTTTGGAAAATGTGGATTGATTTTATTTTAAGCCAAGAATATACAGTGATTCCAACACAGAAGTACCACACCTTAAACACTGCAATATTTGCAGAATATGTTGGCATAATCAGATGTAATAATCATGCTTACCAAATCAAAATAAATTATTTTGAAGTGATACATATAATTTAGAAAACAAAACTATACACACCTGAGCATCAATTTTTTGATTTGGATCAAAGCACATTTTAGGGGGAGGAATATCAGCCTTTGAATTTACCCAGGAGCATAGCCTGTTGTGCCCCAATGTTCCCTATAATGCAAAAGAATGTTTGCTTGCCCCGCTTCAGCCTCAGGCTTCTCCAGGCTCTCATAATCTCTCCCACAAGGAAACAATTCCACTTTGCAACTTCCCTAATAAGGCCCCCTTCTCTGATTCATATTCAAATCCATTTGGAAACATACAGCCTGTTCCTGTGCCCCTTTCTCTTCATCATCCTGAAACTATACAGTTTTGGCTTGGCACAGAGGTTTCTGTGAAGTTACTCTCTCCAGCTCTTTGTCATTTTTGTGGCTTTTCTCTGAATTCTGTCCAGCATGTTAATATCTCTCTGGTAAAGAAAAGAGGTTCTGTTGCCAGAAAATAAAAATAAAAAATACAGGAACAACAACTTGTGCTGCTGAAACAATATTGCTTTACTTTATACTAAGAAAAGGGGTGGGAAAGCTGTCCGTTCACTCTCTTAGTCTTGTCAAAGTCTTATATAATGTATTACTAAGGAGGACAGCCCAGAAGCACTCTGACCTGGTGAAGGCCTGGCTATGAAGCCCACAAAGATGATGATAAGCAGCAGCTCTTTGGTGGATGTAATTAAAGCCATCTGCTCAGTGACTATATAACCATCTTCAAATAATTCCTTGAACTATGGTTTTTGAAGAGCAATAAGCAACAGTTTCTATTATTATAAAGCTAACTCTAGTATTAATAAACATGGTAGTTATTAACCATAAAATGTAAAAAGTAGGTATTGCAAGAGAAACCTACTTTTGCTTGTATTGCCTTTTAATAATTTACACTATTAAAATAATTGATCCCTTCCTAATCCAGGCTCCACAATTTATGAACTCCCAGGACAGCTCTGCATTGAGTTCTCCAGCTTTGAATTGTCACCTGGCAGGTTCTAGAGTCCTTCTCTGGATAGAAAGCAGGAAATTCCAGGATTCTTGAAGCTGATAAAAGCAAATAGCAAATGTCTTTTGCTCTAGTTGTTAATCTCATATTTTAAGATTAAAATCTATGCAATCTATGAAACTGCAAGTGTCCTTTCATGTGCTACATAATTTGTTGTATTTTTTTAAAATAAAACCTTGAAACTACAGATTTATCATTGCCTCCCTTTGGTATAAATAAGAATAGGAAATTAAAATAGAAAATAGAAACAAATAAGTACATAAAATAATTCCTGGCACAATTTGCCTGCTCCATTGCTTGCTGCCGACTTATCCCTTAAATTTCAGATATCCCTTCATTCTGTTTACAGATTTAGAGCTTGGTATAGGAGGGGGTCCTATACCATGTGGGGTATGTGGGGTCTATTATGGATATAAAAATAAACCAGAATTATTGAGCATACCAACATCACTCTTTAGAAGTAACACCCTTTTCACTATTACCCAGGAGAAATACTGGTAAACTAACTAGAAACTAACCAGAAACCAAAAATTCCTGGTTTGTCCCACTTCTTACAACCCAAAACAAAAAAAACATAATCTGTTTTTGAATTCTAGTTAGTTTATTGGATGTCAGTTAATTTAACTACTTCTCCTAATAAAAGAACCAAACAATAGATCAGATAGCAGATGATAATAGATGACTAGTTGTATCATGAATAATAAACACCAAATACTCAGCACATATGATTTACCATTATATTCAACTATTTCTTCAGCTCTGAGATGTTACTGCAGTTTATAAAATATAATTGTGAATACATGTTTTTAATGAAACATGAGAAACATGTCAAGTTTATTTAATTGTTTTTCAGCAGTTTTTTTCTAGTGGACTTTCAAAACCAGGTTTTGAGGAGACAGAGGACACACTTATGTAGATAGAAAGATTTTGATCCTTCAGTTTTATAAAATCAATACATAAATTCCTAATGAAATCTGATTGGCAGGACCTTCAAGACAGAAAAAGGGAATTAATTCTCCACTCGATTAATTTACTGAAATTGTTATCACACAATTTCCATTGGCTTAGAACAGTGATGGCTAACCTTTTTGCCATCGCGTGCCAGGAGAGGGGGGCGGGAGAGGGTCATGCGTGCACGTGCCCACACACATGTGTGCGCAACCCCCTCCCCCCGCTCCTGGCACATGATGGCCTGGTAGGCCCGTTTTTCTTTCTTACCTGGTTCCAGATCCTCTCTGTGTATCTGGGAAGGGCGAAAACAGCCTTTCCCACTCCCTTGGAGGCCCTACAAAGGCTGAAAGGGCCCACTTCCCAACTCTCGGTGGGACAGGAAGTGACATTTTTTGCTGTCCCCAGCCTCCAGAACCTCTCTAGGAGTCTCTAGGAGCCTCTCTAGGAGTCTCTAGGAGCCTCTCTAGGAGTCTCTGGAGGCTGGGGACAGGAAAAAACATCACTTCCTGTCCCACCGGGAGTCGGGAAATGGGCCCTTTCAGCCTCCGTAGGGCTTCCAAGGGAGTGGGAAAGGCTGTTTTCGCCCTTCCCAGATACACAGAGAGGATCTGGAGCCAGGTAAGAAAGAAAAATGGGCCTTCCCCACCCCGCCCCCAGGCCCACCAGAGGCAGGAAACAGCCTGTTTCCCTACTTCTGGTGGGCCCAGAAGGCCCGAAAATCAGCTGGCCGGCGTGCACATGCACCCCAGAGCTGAGCTGGCATGCCCACTGATATGGCTCCGCATACCACCTGTGGCACGCGTGCTATAGGTTCGCCATCACGGGCTTAGAAGGTTTTTACAAATTAATAAAGAATAAATCTATCAACAATTATTACCAACTCTCTATTCCTTAGGCTGGGGATACCAAAAGTGTCAAGACATAAAATACACAAGAAAGCAATTGCTTTGATAAACTTCCGCCAGGCCGGGCTATCAACATGATAATTTTAAATTGGGGTATTTTAAATTTCTGGGGTTTTAAATGGAGCCAAATTTATTTAATAATTTTAAATTTTAAATTGATGTTTGTCTTGTGTTTTTAAATAGGCTGTACACCGCCCTGAGTCCTTCGGGAGAAGGGCGGTATAGAAATAAATTATTATTATTATTATTATTATTATTATTATTATTATTATTATTATTATTATTATTATTATTATTATTATTCTGAAGGGTATAGGATGCTGCATTCATTTTACTCTGGCAGTCCAGATTTTAAAATTCTTTACTATGTTCACAGCACCAAATACTAGCTGACAAGAAATAATTTTATACTACATTGTGAAAATTCCAAAATATATTATTGGCCACTTAGTTGAATCTCAAGTAAAAGCATGCAAGAGGGAGACATGGAGTTACTAAAAAAAAAAAAAAACCAAATTCTTTGCACCTGTGCACTGGTTTCTTTTGTTTCGTCTGTATGCAGCAAACATACAGCACTATGGGGTAAATGATTTCTGTGCCCTTACATCTTAGACAGTAAACATTTCACAATGGGAGTAGAACAGAAGGCAGAGAAATTCAGCAGGTAGGACTGGAGAAGTTTTAAAAGTTCCATTAAGAAGTATGAAAACTAGAAAGAAACTCATTTGAAACATTTTTTTCTGGAGATGCAGATGTCACCACTAGTTGACCCTGTAGTTCTTTCCTAGTGCTGTTTCCATAACAATGAAACATCAAAGAAAATAAATGGACACTGATATACGTGAGACCTTAAAATACATATTTCACTCATTATGAGAATAGCAACTAACACGCCATCAGTAGAAATGCATGAATTCATTTCCAATCTAGGATATTTTTGCTTGAGTTCACTCTTTTTTTTTTTTTAGAATGAATTTACTCCACTTGATTCCAGAGGACAGAGGTCAATTCCATTCCCAAATTCAACTGCCAAGAGTTTTTTAAAAAATAAATTGATATGGATTTCTGAGCCAAGCACTGAGCAGCAATGCTTGGAGAAGAGCAGAATCAGAAAGAAAGCGACATTCCAATGTGCTCGTTAGCCTGTAAGGGGCAGTTTCTATTGGAACTCACAAATATCAAACTCCTCAAGCATCTCTGTTTCCAAGCCAGGCTTCAATGTTTCCTCTCAAGGCAAAGCAAACAGAAAGTCCTGGAAGCAAATTATCTGTGTTCTTCCTTTCAACTCTAAGCTTAGCCTTTACTTCTATCATGCAGCAGGTCCATAGTTCGCCCAATTCCCTTTGTGACTACCATAGCATATTGATGACAAGATACATCCACCCTGTGTAAACATAAGTACAAGTAAGCCAGGCTCTGATTATTTTGATCAGGCAAGAAAACTGGAAGGGGTCACAAAGAAAGCCAGGGAAGCAGCAGTTCCTGGCTGACTGTAGCTGTCAGGTCTGCTATCATAAACACGTCAGGCTACTTCACTTTGCTAGCATCCTGGCATAAAACATGGGGAGGGGGAGAATGGGAATGTAAAGGGGGTTGATACAATAACAAGAACTAAAGATGACAATCTGGAACAGAACAGCAGATCCAAGGACATGAGCATGAGAATGGAATGCAAAAGCCAACCAAAGAGGGACCAAATCTGAAATCAACACTGTTGCCAAAACAACAATTTTGAATACTATTGGACACTGTGCAGTGGTCAAGGGGGAGGGCAAGGGAGAAGAGGAAAAGAGCAGGCTTTATGCAAAAATATTCAGTTCCAGCTTTGCTTATGTTATAACCACTTGACTAGTATATCTTTTATTACAAATGTAGTCAAGAGTCTTTCTTTCCTAAATGCTCAAGCTGGGACAAGCCTGACAGTAACACCAGTGAAGTACTTGTACTATATTATTAGTAATCTCATGAACACTGGTTTAGTAATCTCAATACAGTAGTAGCTCTGGAAAATAGAATAGCATGCTGTAGTGGTAGATCCAAGATGGAAAGAAACAACATTATGCACTGACCTGAACCATTGGAAGTTCCAAGAATAATCACTGGATAAATTATTTGCCCATACAATGGTGTAGTATATACAATATTGATTGATTTATTACTCAGTAACAGACTGAATAGGGAAGCCTTACACTCAGCCCTCCTAGTGATTGCCTTTAGAGCTGACTCAGTATCCATAAACAACAAAATGCTGTTCATCAAAACTGTTATTTGTCAGCTCTACAAAATAATCACTTATTTCCCACTGTCTTCATTTAAACTGCCAGTTCCTTTCGGCCCCTTATTGAGCAGATTATATCACTATTTAGCAGCCACCAGCCACCAGTAAGTAAGTTTATTTATTGAACAACACAAAGAAGTTAGTTTACAATATCTGGTGATTTTGTACCTAAAGTAAAGCTTGATGCAAGAATTATTCTACGCAGTTCACTCTAACACACTAATCCTTAACAAAATCCTCTAAAGAAAATCACCAGGTGCTTGAAAAATCTGTGCGTCCTTATCTAACCCTGAAACATTGTGTGTGTCCGTGTGTGTGTAGAGGAATTAAGCATCTGCTCACATAGCCAACTAAGCATCCAGTTTACTGAGAGGCACCAAGAAAAGATCAAGCAATAAGACTAAGAAAGGAAGTGGGAACAAGATTTTTTAAACTCATTCTAAATATTATTTTGTAACAGAGCCATTAGCATTTCTTCTGATCCTAAAAACAGACATTATTTAGGATTAGCAATAGAGCCAAAACAAAAATCAAATAGTTTTAAAAATCCATCCAACATTGAAAGAGTAATAATGGAAGCCACAAGATGATGTATGAGGCTGTGTTTGATACGCAGACTTCAAGGTCAATCTTGAAAAAATAACAACCCATACAGCAAACGGCTGGCTATTTCCCAAATGGATGTAACAGTGGCCAGAATTGAGTGCCAAGAAAGAGGACAATAAATTAGCCCCTAAACTAACATGATCTGTCAGAGCAGGAGATTCAATTATTCCAAGCAACAAAGCAGGAAAAAGAAAGAAATGCAGTCAATAGGAAATTGGATTATAATACAATTGATCACTCTGATAGTATCTAATTCTGTCACCGGTTCTCAGTGTGCGGTTAAAACATTAATGGCAAAACCCCCACATACTTACACCTAATTCTTCATGAAAAGAGCAAAATTATCAGGCTAATACTCTGTCACATGTGGTAGTGAGGCAGTTTTCATGCTGGGAAAATGTGATCTATGGCAAGATTCCCTCCCTTAATGAGAGAGTTAGGCAAAAACAGCAAATGTGTAAAACCTGTCATTTGTAAATAGATAATATATATAAATGTACAGTAAAATATGTAGACTGGAAATATATTTTGCATATATGTTTTGGCAAACAAATAAAACAAATGCTTTTGCTAATGTTCCAATGAAGAGTTAAATTATATAGATTTTTTAAAAGTGTGTCTACATGCCACAATCTCAACCTAAACTCAAGCCAAAAGAAGAGTTGGAATCAGAAGGAGGTATGTGTCAATGGCTTATATATTTACAACTGAAAGAAATCTAAACAAAAAAGGTATGAGTTTAAATCTGTAAACTGTGAATTTGAAATTTTATTGTGTGCTAAAGAACATATTATTGCCAAGATTTATAAATATGTGAAACACTGTATGATTCAATAGGCAAAAAACTTTGGCTATAATATGGTGCTTGGGAAAATGGGAAAATGTGTGGACAAATTCATCTAAAATTTACACTGAACTATAATTTAAAAGAACATTTTTACAAAATTATGCATTGTTGATATCTAATACCTGATAAATTGTCAAAGATGTACCGTTTCCCCCTAAATAAGACATCTCCTGATAATAAGCCCTTGGTTCTTGTGGGGGGGAGAAATTGTCCCCCTCAGAACGCTCCTAGACTCACAGCTAAGATTAGAGCAACATCTGACAGCTATTTTTTTTTTTTTAAATTTGATTTATATGCCGCCCTTCTCCGAAGACTCAGGGCGGCTTACGATGTGCTCAGCAATAGCCTTCATCCTTTTGTATATTTATACAAAGTCAGCTTATTGCCCCCACAACTGGGTCCTCATTTCACCTACCTTAGAAAGGATGGAAGGCTGAGTCAACCTTGAGCCTTGGCGAGATTCGAACCCTGCAGTAATTGCAGGCAGCTGGCCTTAATAACCAGCTTAATAACAGGGTGCCTTAAACCCCTGTACTACCAAGACTCTCTAGCTATGGCTAGAGGGACCTTTGAACAGGTTCACTTGGTGCATCAATTGTGACCCTACTTGGATTAGGAGGCTCTCCTCACAGTCACTCATGCCCTTGTCACCTCATGGTTAGATTATTGCAACACGCTCTACATGGGGCTACCCTTGAAAAGTGTTCAGAGACTACAGTTGGTCCAGAACGCAGCCACGCGAGCTGTCATGGGTGCACCTAAGTACACCCACATTATACCAATTCTCCGTGAGCTGCACTGGCTCCCTATTGGTCTCTGGTCACAATTCAAGGTGTTGGTTATTACTGTTGTGGCTCTGTTACCAGAGCCTGTGGCATCGTCAGGAGAGGACTCCGAGAGTGAAGGGGAGGAGTTGGCAAGGCCTCCCTCTCCAGGACCCTCCTCTCTGGCAATGCCTTCGGTGTCCGCCGAAGGGCAAGAGATAGGGCCAGGGCCAAGCACGTCCACGCAGCCACAGATGGACAGTGATGAGGGTAATGAGTCTTGGCTGGACCCACACCAGCGTCGCAGAGATAAGCGCACGCAACAGAAGGGCGTGCCCGAAATTAGGCTGAGTCACTGGATCACACCCCACAGGATATAAAAGGGAGTGTGGTGGCCAGTCAAACCTTGTGAAGAACAAAGCTGAAAGCTTCCACGCCATTCTGCATTGCCGGACTTTTGCTTTAAGACTGGATTATCTCTGGACTTGATTGTAATTATTGAACTGCTTTCCTTTGATGTATCAGAAGTGGGGAGAAGTTATCTCTCCTCTTTGTAAATAATAAACTCTTGGCAGGCAGCCACTAGGTTGTTGCCAAGTTCCGTTATCATAAGGAAAAGGATTTTGCCGGCTGGTTTGATCTTTAACTCCTGAACGTCTGTTGGTGTGTGTGCGTGGGGTTGGGGACAGAACAATTACTTTTAAAGCCTTACATGGCTCAGGGCCACGTTATCTTTGAGACTGCCTTCTGCCGCATAGCTCCCAGCGACTGGTAAGATCCCACAGAGTTGGTCTCCTCCGGGTCCCGTCAACTAAACAATGCTGTCTGGCGGGCCTGCGGGGGAGGGCCTTCTCTATGGCTGCCCCAGCTCTCTGGAACCAGTTAACTCCTGAGGTCCGGACCATCCCCACCCTATTGGCTTTCCGAAAAGTGGAGAAGACCTGGCTTTTCCGGCAGGCCTGGGGCCGCTGATCTCATTCTTGTGATCTGGCATGATCCGGCCATGAATGGCGTGAATGAGTTTTTAATGTTTTTAATGTTTTTAATTTTTAAATGTTTTTTATAATTAATTTTTTAAAATGTATTGTGAGCCGCCCTGAGTCTTCGGAGAGGGGTGGCATATAAATTGAATTAATTAAATTAAATTAATTAAATTTGGCTTTTGAGCGCATGGCAATAAGGCCAAGCACTTATTTCAGGGTGTAAAAAAAATATAAGACAGGGTCTTATTTTTGGGGAAACACGGTGTAAAGGTTTCTCAAATGTATGTTGCAAATGTAACTGCAAAGAAGGAACTTTTTATCATCTTGGATGGACTTGAAATATTGGGAACAGATTTATATTTTAATTGAGAATTTTTAAAAAATGGATATAAAGTTAAAAGATGTTTTTCTTTTAGGACTTAGATTTAAACATTAGACTTCCTTTTAGACAAGGAACTTGAAGAAAAAAGGATCTTTGTCCTTGTATAGATTGACTGCAGTGAGAATTCCTTATGTGCAAAGATGGAAAGATTCATCAATCCCCTTGATGGAAGAATGAATGGACAAAGTGATGGAGTTGGCAAAAGAGATGGCAAAATTAACTGTTTTAATCAGAGAAAAGAATATATCTAGTTTTGTTTCTATCTGAAAACCGCTTCTAGACTTCATGCTTGAGGCTGAAAATAAAATCTTGACTTTAGGACTTGTTGATTAGTTTGTTGTTGTAGAAATGACTAGTATTTATTAGAAAAGGTTAAGGCAGTAATTATACTAGTATTCTATTGCTCTGAAAAATGTTGGAAGCCAATGCTTTTGATTTTCTTTTCCCTTTTACCCTACACTTCTCCTTTCTCTTTCTCTTTCTCTTTCTCTTTCCCTTTCCCATTTCCCTATCTTCATTTTCATTTTTATTTCACATTATGATAATCTTAATTTTAAAAAAAGATTGGACTGATACCAAAGAAAGGCGTACAAGCTCAATTTAAGCTTATTCCAAAGAGATGTGATACTTGCTAAACTGACAAATTATTTTTAGTTTATTTTCATTTTTAAATATTGCTGGCCAGTAAACAGAACACTTGATAACAAATAATTAGATCAAAAAAGTTTAGTTCCAATAGAGTTGTGAAAAAACCCATGTTATTACAGCCATCTGTTTAAATCCAAAGGCTGATGCCACCATAGAAATCAGAACACAGGGCAGATGGAAAACAAACATAGACAGCTAGCTCAAACTTTAAGTCTACAAGTATGCTTTTTGCTTTTGTCTTACAAATATTGCACTAAGGTCTGTTAATCTAAATTCTATGATTTATTTTACTCTGAATCAAACTCTTGGGTCTTCACAGTTAGGCTTCTTTAAAAGAAAATCTTAATTACTAGTCCTAGCATTCCCATTAAGAGAGGCAAAACAGCAACAGCAACATATCCTGGAATTAAGAGTTTGCACCATCTGATCCACAATACGTCTTCTATAAGCTCCATTGGTGGTGGGCAATTCATTCACAAATAAGAACGAAATGGTCAGCTTCATATCACATGCTAGATTAGGGCTAACAAGGGTTTGAATTATTCAGGAAGATATGAGCTAAACCACTGTTTTAGTCTGGTTGATACAATGTGCTATAACATTATGACATAATGTAGTATAATTGTTAATCCATACATGTTGTGGGAACACTGCAATTGTATGCTATTAGTCTTGGCTTTAAGATATTGTGAGAATATATCCATTTAATCATACTCATCTGGTGAGAACATGCACCTGGATTCCCACAGGAATTCTAAAAAAGGAAGACCACCACTGAAGCTATACAATTATTACTTTTATAAAACCAAACTTTTGGAGATGCAAGAACAAAATTTGCCAGATTAAAAGTTTGCCTTAAAGGTTTGGAAAGAATATTTTAAATTTTGGCCAATTATAATTTGGTCATTTCCTGAAAAGTCATGAATGCCCATTGGATTAATATTTCTGGGTAAAATATCAAAGATCTTAATACGTTATTTAAATAAAAATGTTGGTAGGTTGTTTAAGGAAAATGTTGCAATTGAATTGGCATTGTAAAACAATTGCATTCTTCAAGGACTAGAATTCCTGTCCCCAACTTCCTTGCTGTTTTTCCTTTTTTCATTTTTGGCTATAATGCATGATATAGCTAAAAACTTGATTTTATGATCATTCCATTAGTCATCACTTTTAGTTTGCCCACATCTTTTCTGCCTGATTGTACACATTTATCATGAGGGAGGTGCCTTTGCACATGTTGCATCTAGGATTATCCTTCAGTGCAGTAAAATTAAGTCTCTCTTGCTATAACAGCCAAGGCAAGAAATACAGTGACCGAAACCTCCTCTGATCTATAACTTTGTATGGTATTGGCAGGAATCAGAAACCTTCAGCAAAGTCATGCCAAATGAGCAGGTTTATTTTGTAAAAACAAGCAAACATGAATATGATTTTTATAATTTGGAATGTAGCTATTTGATGGAAAAATGGGCTTATTTGGCACATTCCCTGGAATTTTTTTAGTGTAAGAACATGAAACAATCTGCATGCATTTCCAGTTAATGTTAGACATCTTGCTGCCAAACTACATTTTGACTAGTTATATTTTAATTTACCCACCTTGACCTTCTGAAAGTTTTTCAGCCTCTACTCGGCTATTTATTTCCACTTGCCTTTCCCACATTCACCTCTTTTTGCTTTTTTTGAAATCTAACTCATTCAGTTGTCCTGTTTGGGTAACAGGATGCCTACAGGGAGAACTGAAGATGTGAGGGCAATCAGGCCTCTTCCCTGCTTTCATCAAGAAAGAAAAGAGAGAGAGGATGAATGTGAAGAGAAGGTTTCAAGGGAAAAGGCCAGATGATAGACAGACTGTCAGACAGGCAGGGATCCTTAAACAGCACCTTTAGTTTTACCATGTCACTATTTATCTTGCCTTTAGCTATTATTCTGTCTCTTGAGAGTCAGTTTGTGTAGTGATTAATGTGCCAGGCTAGAAACCAGTTTAGTCCCACCTTAGGCACAAAGCCAGCTTGGTGATTTTGGGCTGGTCATTGTCTCACAGCCTTAGGAAGGGGGCAATGGTAAATCACTTCCCCAAAACCTTGTCAAAATAATTGTAGAAACTTGTCCAGGCAGGTGCCAGGTGTCAACAATGATTTGAATAAACACCCACCCAAATCTGACTCTTAAAATATGAACATGCATATTTCTGAGTTCTCAGATGACAGTTTGTGAACTGGACTTGGCAAGTATTTAAAAGTCAACAAAAAGAATTACGTTCTTAAAGAAACTGAACCAAATGTGGTGATAGTAAACAAGATAGTGATGCAGATTCAATCTCTCTTCCTTTTCTCCCCTATTGCAATCATTTTTAGCAAATCTAGCTAATAGACTTAAGGGAAAGAACATATGTACAAATGCAATAATATATTTCTGTTTATATTTATGCAATAATATAATATTATTTATGATGAGCAATGTAAATTTTATTATCTAAGAAACAATATAATTTTAACAACTGCAATTCTGTCATTTGTAAATTAGCCTTATTTTAAGCTGGAAATGACAGCAAATAGCTCAATAGAAGAATTGTATACTCTGCCTATATAGGTAGCATTCACTTACCAACCATTCATTCAGCAGCTGTTCAAAGTTACGACAATGGTGAAAAAAATTACACCCCATGACCATTTAGGACAGGGGTCCTCAAACGTGGCAGCTTTAAGACTTGTAGACTTCAGCTCCCAGAATTCTCCAGCCCACTATGCTGGAGAATAAACCTACAGCAATCCTATAATCATATTTCATATTTAATATCTAATTATTTTTCATGTTTTTGAACTTATTCAATGTTGTGATTATTCCAAAGCACCCAATCACACGATCAAAAAGCAGAAATCTGTGTACATCTTGCTCTAAATATAATTGGAACATTAAAAATAAATTTATCTAATCAGAAGAAATTTAGGACTAGTGGAAAGATGCTCATAGAATATTAAGTACACATCAGAATGTGCCTTGAGCTGGTGGAAGAGCCAAGGGCATGTCCTTATCTGACAAACTAGAGATGAAGGCATAGACATTTCTCTGCATTTAAAACACAGAAAGGGCATCTTAAACATATGACCTCCAGTTGACTTTCCACTAGCAACAGAGATCTATGACAGCATTAGCATTCCATCAGCCATACAGCAACATCTGCAGTAAAAATGAATTGTGCGGCAATTGATTTCTCAATACCGTAGGTATTTGAAGCCCTGAATACCGGAGGAGCAGGAGGAAGAGGAGGAGGAAAGGCTATGTATCAGCCTTGTCTTTCTTGAAATGTGAAGCACATAGCTTCCTCCACCTTTGCTCTTCAAATGTCAGTGTTTGTTTCAGAAAGTAACACCAATTTCCTCCTCTTTCTGTAAGTGATCAATCTTTTTCATTATTATTTTCACACAGCAGCTTCCTCTTATCTGATTAAACTTTTGTTTAGAAACAGTTTCCAAATGTGATCCAACTGAAAGCAACAAATCTTTGTGGTTTCCACAGAGACAGCACAACTTTCAATTTTGGTTTTATTCAATGATTTTTCAGCATTAACTTCACTTCAGAGCGTTCCTGTAATAAGTTGTACATGAATATTCATTTGTACTTTTATGTGCATCATTTCTGATGCATGTATTTTTGTGTATATATTCACTCACATACAATTTGTATGAAGAATATATCTTTGAATATTCTTTGAATATATTACATTCAATATATGTATTGGCTCCCTACACTTAGTTACAACCTACCTTGACTACTGCAACTTATTTTATCCAGACGTACCTCTAAACAGTGCCCAGAATTTGCAACTGTTGGAAAATGTAGGAGTCAGGTTACTGGGCCATTGCAAGTTATGGAGAGTCACAAGTACTGTACATTATGTATAGTCCTTGACTAACAACAGTTCATTTAGTGACTGTTCAAAGTTACACAAGCACTGAAAAAAGTGACTTATGACCATTTTTCACACTTACAGCATCCCATGGTCACATGACTTACATTCAGATGCTTGACAACTGACTCACATTTATGACGGTTGCAGTGTCCCAGAATCATGTGATTCCTCTTTGCAACCTACTGATAAGCAAATGGGAAAGCCAGATTTATTTAACAATTAGTGTTACTAATTTAAGAACTGCAGTGATTTGCCTAACAAATGTGGCAAGAAAAGTTGTAAAATGGAGCAAACTCACTTAACAAATTTCTCATTTAACAACATAAATTTTGGGCTCAATTGTGGTCGTAAGTTGAGGACTACCTGTACTGAAAAAACAGACTATCTATATAGAGAACTTTGTGTTGATCTTTCAAACCCTGAATGACTTAGGGCAGTGATGGCTAACCTTTTTGCCATCCCATACCAGGAGTGAGGGACGGGGGAGGTTTGTGCCCACACCCATAATTCTATGCGCTCCGCCCTGCGCATGAACACGTGATGGCCCAGTAGGCCCATTCTTCTTTCTCACCTAGCTCCAGATCCTCTCTATGCATCTGGGGAGGGCGAAAACAGCCTTCCCCACCCCCTCGGAGGCCCTACGGCGGCAGGGCTGTTTTCCTAGTTCTGGTGGGCCCAGAAGGCCCGAAAATCAGCTGGCCGATGCGCACATGTGCACCAGAGCTGAACTGGCATGCCCACTGATATGGTTACGCATGCCATAGGTTCGCCATCATGGACTTAGGGACTCCCACTACAAATCTGCCTGATTACTTGGATCAGTAACAGAGGAATCTTTGAAAGTCTTCCTACTGCACATCTCCCCCACTCACCCAAGGGGAAGGCTAGGCTCCCATTTTCATAAAATTTAGAAAAAGAGCAAAAATATTTTTTATCATCAAACCTGTTAATTCTGTTTCTGATATTTTCATTATACTAGTTTTAATGTTTTATTTAATTGCATTTATTTTATCAGTTATTTACTTACAAATATATACACAGAGTATAAAATATGTAGCTGAATTTTTACATAAATTGTGGTCCTACATGGGTGACAGGATCATGTTGCAGCGCCCTGTGCCTTCATCACCATTTCTTTAGATTACTGCAATGCACTCTAGATGAGGCTGCCTTTGCAATCTGTTCAGCTGATTTCTTTCACTCTCCTCTTGTCATTTTTACATGACTCTGTGCCAACAAAGAACAAAACTGAACATCCATCATAATTTTGGAAAATGCATTGCCAAGAATTAAAGCACTGATGCTAAGGAAGAAGAGAGAACAGAAGAAATATCAACAGGAGACGAGACATTTAACTACTCACTTCCTGGGCTTTTCCTCTTTTGTTTCTGCTACGTGGTATCCAGGCTTACACTTGTAGCGACAAACAGATCCTACGTCATGATTTCCTTGTTTGCATCGAGGCACCAGCAGCTCAGCGTTGGCAATTGGGCCTGGAGAGTCACACTCCAGTTTGCAGTAAGCTTCTGGAAGTGACCAGAGTCCATCTTCCAGGCAGGTGATCCACTGATTAATTCCTGATTTCAAACAAGAGAAAGAAAAAAAAACCCATTCAAATTATCGCATAACTAGTTATTTTTGAACCTTAGGCTGAATCTTACTCTGATCCAATTTTCTTTACCTTCACCATTTGTTTATTTGCACAGACTTTAATGCCACTTTAGTCTGACTTGTATAGTCATGAAATGATATAAGATCTCCTGCTTGAGCAGGGGGTTGGATTAGAAGACCTCCAAGTTCCCTTTGAGCTCTACTCAGATTAATTGACTGATTGACAGTCTTCAAGTAATATACACACTATATAATAGCAACAAATAGTTATAATAGAAAATGCTAAGCTGTCTATCTTTCTCAATAGTACTTTGGCAGTATGAAATTTATTTATTTATTTATTTAATTCATTGGTGGTCCCTCTTACCACAGGGTAACTCAGTTTGCAATATTAGAAAGATAAAACTATATTAATAAAATACTACAAAAATACAGAAATACAAAATACAGCTTTTATTTATTTGGCAAATGCCACATTTATTTTCTGGAAGATACAAACAGCCACACTGCATTTCTCATTCATAATCGGGAACAGAAAAGGCATCCTCAGTGCCCAGCATAATGGCACCGATGCTTGTGGAGGAGAGATGCCCTTCATAGCTGAAATGTGAGTTTGACTATAATGCTAAACCATTACAGAAAAAGATACCTGAGTTCTGTGAAGGTAGGAAGAAACTAAAACAACTTCACCTTGATTGCGATGGGTATAAGTTGAAGTAGAGAGGGACTCTGACAGGCTTTTGGGATTCTGTTACATTAAAGTAACCACATTAAAGTACATTCCAAGATTCCTAGAGATTTTTACCAACACTGAAGGGCCTAGAACATGGATGTCAAATTCGCCGTGTCATATTGCCATCATGTGACGTATCGTGACGGTTTTCCCCTTTGTGGAGCTGGGGTGGGCGTGTGGCCTGCGCATGACACATCTTCCTGTGGACTGCCAGTTTGACAACCCTGGCCTAAAAAAATCCCAGGTGCTTAAACCCAAAGAGCTAATTTTATATTTCATTCGCAAATGAAATATGAATGCATTTCATATTGTGGCACTTCGTCTTATGTTCACTGGAATTTTTTAAGTATTTACTGCAAACACATGCTCCAAATAATTCAGTGCTTTATTCAGAGCTGTCAAATTCAGAGAAGGGAAAATGGAGATTAGGGATATATTACAAGATCTGGTGGATGGCAGCTGAATTCCCTAAAGTAGTTAGCTTTTATTAATTTTCTTCTCTCAGAATTTTAAAATTGCCATTGTTTTGTGACAGACTAAAACAGATACGTCTCCCATTGCAGTCACAATTCCTACCCCATCCTTTAGCCTTATCAAATATATTTTGAAAGAAAGAAAAAAAATTGTGGAGAGAAAATTGTGGACCACTCCCAAATATATAATGTTGTCAGTATATATTATCAATGTAAAGAATCCCTTATATTAAGTGAAATTTGTGTTGATTTTTGGGCACATCCATATAGCTTTCTTGGCAACAGAGTGAAAGTGACTAGATAAAACCTCAAAAAGATGTCTTGAAAGTCATAAAACCCAATATGAAATTTTGTAAGATGTGTTTTATATCATGAGTATCCATGAGAGGAAGGGCAAGGAGAACAAATGACAAAATATGTGTAAAATGATTATAGAAATATTATGACTTAACATAGTTGCATCATAAGTTAGGACAAAAGTATATAATTCAGCTCATGCATAATGTTATATTCCCATATTGACACTGCAGTTTGCTGTAGAGACTGCTTTTCATTTTTTAAGATGGAGTCAAGATCAGATAGTTGTTGCTGGAGCTCCAGAAGCTAGGTGGTGCTAGCATGTTGAAGATGGCTGGGAGAATGGCTGATAATAGTGTTCATGACCAGGAGTTGGAATGGAGAGTCTGGTGCAGTACAAGAAATGCTAGTGATGACAGTTCGGGGATGAGGGGCTAGTGAGAAGTGGATCCCTAGAAGTAATCTTCTGGACAGCTGAAGAATGGTTGGGCAGCTGGTTGAGGATCTTAGATCTGTCCTGAATGTGGACATGCAGCTGAAGAGACCAGAGGTAGGCGTGCATTTTTAGCAGCCCCTAAAAATGTCACATATTTAGCATATTCTTCTGATCTTTTGCAGGCAACAGATTAGCAAAGACACAAAAGGAAATTTTCTGGAACTTTGTTCCACGATCCAAATCTATCCTACCATCCTACCTTGGAGTTTTGCTGGCTTGATACAGGAAAGGAAGCATCGCTTCATAAACGTTGTTCCTTTGGGACAGGAAAACTCTGCATAAAGAACGTGAGATTGGTCTGGAAATTGGCAGTCAATAGGGTTACATGTCACTGATCTGTCCCAGTGACCAGAGAGACAAGTCAGCAAGATTTCTTTCTGGGAAAGGAAAGTGGAAGAGTCAAGAAATTTTGTAAAAACAGTCATTCCTAATTTCAATATGGGTAGAACTATTGAAAGTAATGTTCACTTACCAGTTGTGGCTAGTCATTCCTTTTAACAAGAGATTAGTTTAGAACTGAACCAAGCGCCTAATAGATAATCTGCTAATTTATTTAAATCTGACCTAAGACATTGGCAAACTGAAATTTATCATTTTTACCTTTGGCCTTGAAAAAAGTGATTCTTCTGTTCTCATTTTAACCACGCATGCTGAATCATAAGCAAATGATACTTTAAAAGGGGAGTACCTTTGGTCACTAGTGATCTTTCATTCATAGCATTGGTAGCAATGCCATTCTAGCTTTTGACATCCTTTTCTCTCACCCTTTAAACTATGTATTTACTTCTCCTGTTGTCCATGGCGTAGGACCAGGCTACTTGCAAGACCACCTTGCTATCACTTCTAAATTCATCCCATCATTTCTAAGAGAGAGAAGGCATGCTTTGGGTCCCTTTTATTAAACAATGACATCTTGTTGGACCCTTGAGTTGGGCCTTCTTAACGGTAGCACCTGCTCTCTGGAAAGCATCTCCCTGGAGAGTCAGATAGTCCCAAACGTTTTAACCTCTGTTAGGTCTTGAACCTTGACTGCATCCCTAGTCATTTGGGACAGTTGGATAGATGAGCTCAATTGTTGTTGGTGTGTTGCTTTTTTGGGATGGGAAAGTGGGATGGTGGTTTATCTTTGGGCATCTGAGGTTATATGTTGTGAGTTTCTGTGCTTTAAAACTTGTAAGCCACCCAAAGGCATTTGTGTAACGATGTGTGGCTATGTAAATCATATCAATGAATCAATATAAAAATGTTTTTCCAAACTGGCTTAGAAATCCAAAAAACAAAATGAAAATAGTTCCCTGACTCCAAGCTTATAAACCAAATTGACAGAATTACAATGGATGGGGAGTGAAGCGAAAAATCTCACATCCTTTGGAGGAAAAGCAGTAACATGGCAGTCCATTCACATTAGTTCTAAGACAGTGCTAAACAGAAATGCCAAGACTTTCAGTAAATATTCTGTTCTTATGAAATCTACATTCCAGGTTCAAAAAGCAGCTCTCAGCTATACAAATAATGGGTTTTTAAAAATGTGAATACATTCCCATTTTGCATAATTGACTGTGCCATTTGTTTTTCATAATTCAATCTGAATTTGCAAATCATGCAGAACAATCAGCTGTATAAACCCTGAAGCCCTATCCTGCCTACGACTTAAATTAGCTACCAAGCTGACCTCAGAGGGCCAATCAGAGTTTTGCTTGGTATATATACAACTTTGTCTGTAAAAATGTAGGGGAGATTAGGGGAGGGACATCTCTAAGGGCAATGAAATATGAGATGATTAAAGACATACATGTTCTTCAAAATTTGCAAATAGATACACTTCAAGCTTTACTATGATGCCTGAAGGAAAAGTCCATCAATGTGGATTTCTATAAGTATTTTTTTTTTAAGTTTGAGAGCTACATGCTGCAGATGAAGCAAATGTTGAATTTGTCTTTGTGCATCTAAAATGTTGGAAGTTGACCCTTGATGCAAATACAGAGAAAATTGTGATCCAAATCTGTGGCAGTTGAATGGAGAGAATGGGCATTGGTCTTACCTTAAATGCCAGATTTCTTGAGTAGGGGTGACATTGTCCAGATGAGGGTTGTATCAGTCGAATCTGATGCTGGCTGAGTCATAATTTTTGACCACTCCCCTTGCTCCTCCCCTTTCAGGCTCAGTTTCGATGAAGGAAGGCCACAAGAAGGATCTCCAACAGGAACCATCATTGTCAGGAATAAAAAACGGGTCCAATGGGACAACTGGAAAAAACCTCTTAAACAATAACAATAAACTGTACAGGCACTGAGACAGAGGGAGGGGCTGGACAATGTCACTCCTACTCAAGAAATCTGGCATTTAAGGTAAAACCAATGCCCAATTTCCTTGATGAGGGTGTGACATTGTCCAGATGAGGGACATACCAAAGTTTTGTCAGTCTCAAGGACGGGATGTCGAAGGGCCTGGGAAGACCCCTGCATGATGCACCTGCTGCAAAACCCTCCTGCCAAACGATGCTTCGGCTGAAGCAAAAACATCTATCTTGTAGTGGCGGATGAATGGCGAGGGGGTAGACCAGGTGGCTGCCCATCAGACCTCCTCAAGAGAGGCCTGGGTCGCCCAAGCTGCTGAAGTAGCAGCACTCCAAGTGGAGTGGGCAGTAATGCGACTGGGAACAGGGATCGCCTGGGCCTGATATGCCGAGGCAATGCAGGCCCTGATCCAGTGACCAATCGTAGCAGAAGAGACCTTGTGCCCCTGAGAACTTGGTAAGAATGAAACAAATAAGGCCTCTGATTTTCTAAAGGGGGCAGTCCTTTTGATATAAATTTTTAGAGCCCTCCGCACATCTAAGTCATGCCACCTTCGCTCCAAGGTATGAGAAGGTTGTGGACAGAAATTGGGGAGAATAACCTCCTGGGCCCTGTGAAAGAAGGAATTAACCTTAGGAATAAATGAGGGGGTCCAATCTCAAAATAACTGTGTCCGGTTGGAAGACACAGAGATCCTCCCTAACTGAGAGGGCTGCCAGCTCCGAAATGCGACGGGCTGAAGTTATGGCTATGAGGAAGGCTACCTTTAGGATGAGAAAACGAAGATGGACTGTGCGGAGGGGCTCGAAGGGAGCTTCTGTTAATGCATTAAGGACCTTGGGCAAATCCCAAGTAGGATATCTATGAATTGAGGAGGGCCGTAAGAGCCTGGCTCCTCGCAGGAACTTTTTTATCACAGGGTGTTGAGTGAGTGGTTGTCCAGTTGGACTGGACAAGGCCGTAGACAGAGCCGCCACATGTCTCCGAAGGGTGCTATGAGCCAGGCCACGGTCAAACCCATCTCGGAGGAACTCCAGGACCTGGGAAGGTGAGGCTGCAACAGGATCAATCTGGCGGGATCGACACCACCTATAAAAGGCGAGCCAGGTGATATTGTAGAGTCTGACTGTGGATCTACGTCTGCAGGCTTGAACAATGTGAATCATCCTATCCGAATAATTGTCCCGCCTTAGCCAGGCCCCTTCAAGTGCCATGCAGTCAGTTGGAGCCACTAAGGTTCCGGATGAAGAAGGGTTCCCTGATGCAGCACAATCTTGTCTGGTGGAATCCTCCAAGGGTGAGATGTGGAGAGACCGACTAGGTCTGAGAACCACGGACGGCGTGGCCAGTGTGGGGCCACAAGGATAATTTCTGCTCCTTCAGTGATGATCTTCCGAATCAGAGCCAGAATCAGGGGCAGTGGCGGGAAGGCGTAGTGAAGCCCCGGTGGCCAGGTGAGACAAAGAGCGTTGATCCCTTCTGCCCCCAGCGTTGGGAACCTCGAGAAGAAGCAAGGAAGTTGGGTGTTCAAGTTCGTGGCGAAGAGATCTATGGCTGGAATGCCGAACCGGTTGCACATCTGATGGAATATGTCGGGATGGATCTGCCATTCGCTGTTGTCCACCTCGTTCCTGCTGAGGAAATCTGCTTGTGTGTTCTCCGTCCCCACTATGTGGTCCGTTCTGATGGAGAGGAGATGTTGCTTTGCCCACCTGCCTAGGCGAAATGATTCCTCCATGAGATGCTTTGAGTGGGTACCCCCCTGATGGTTGACATGTGCCTTTGCCGCCATATTGTCTGTCAAAACCAGAACATGGCAGTTCATCACAAACTGTTGAAATTGCGTGAGAGCGAGACGGCTGGCCTTCCGCTCCAGCCAGTTGATAGGGTTGGTGAGGTCGGAGGCAGACCAGTGGCCCTGAGCCACGTGCGATGCGAGATGAGCCCCCCATCCATGGAGGCTGGCATCTGTAGTGAGTACAAGTCAGTCGTGATTCATGAAGAGACACCCCTTGTCTATTGAAGGCGATCTCCACCAATGTAGCGATCGCCTGACTGAGAGTGGAACTTTGACTGTCAACATGGTGTGGGCCTGGCGTTTCCGTTGAAAAGGAAGCAGGAACCACTGCAAGTGGCGGGCGTGAAGGTACGCCCATGGAAAGATCTGAAAGTACGAAACCATCTTGCCCAGGAGCTTGGATAAAGTGGCCAATGGAACAGATGGGCTTTTGTGAATATGAGTTACTAGGTCCCGGACCGCCGTTCCAAGGTCAGGAAAACGGTCCCTTGACTTGCGTCTATGATGGCGCCAAGATGGCTGATCCTGGTGACTGGCACCAACTGACTCTTTTTGTAGTTGACCAGGAAACCATGATCGTTCAAGGTTCGGATCGTGAGGTCCAAGTTGTGCAAGGCTTGTTCCTGAGAATGAGCCTGAATTAGAATATCGTCCAGGTAAGCCTGGAGCCTTACCAGTTTTTGCCTCAGGTGAGCTGCCATGACAGCCAGGACCTTTGTGAATACTCTTGGTACAGATGCCAGCCCGAAGGGAAGAGCCCGGTATTGGAAATGCTTTCCTGCATAGCTGAATCAGAGATACTGTCGATGATTTGGCAGGATGGGAATGTTAAGGTAAGCCTCCATGAGGTCTATGGAAACTAGAAAATTGTTGAGACGAATCCCTTGAAGAATAGAGGTTAGTGAACACATTTTGAATCTGCGATACACTATGTGTGAGTTGAGATTTTTTAAGTCCAGAATGACTCTCTCCCCCCACCCCGACTGCTTCGGGACTACGAACAGGATGGAGTAATACCCTTGCTTCCATTGATCGTGGGGGACCTCCTCTATGGCATGTATCTGCAGGAGGTTCTGAACATCCTGGTTCATTAAGTGACGTCTGGCTTCCCTTTTGTAAGATGGGCATTGAAGAAAGCGGGTTGGAGGTTTGGAGAGGAATTCCAGGGGGAGCCCGAATTTTACTACTGAAAGGACCCAGAGGTCTGAAGTTGACCTTTCCCACCTGTCTGCAAAGAAGGACAGGTGACCCCCCCTATTGGAGGATTTGGCGGTGAGTCACTTACGACCACGGGACGGGCGGTAGCCAGAGCCCCGAAAGGACCACTTTGCCTGTTCCTGTCCTGAAAGTATTGATGGTCCAAAGACCTATAGGATCCCTGAAGATATTCCTGCCTGGAGAGACTCCCTTGGGAGTAGGGACGAAGGGAAGGTCTCCTGTAAAAGGGAAAGGACCTTCTTTCAGCCCATTTGAATGATGAAGGCAAAATCTTTCGCTTGTCTCGGGTTTCTACAAGAAGAGGCTAGAGCTCTGGATGTAAATTTGGCCGAATTCAAGGTTGCATCAGCTGAAAATTGGGTGGCAGCAATGATTTTATTAATATCCTGATGGAGGCGAACCTCACTGGGGGGTACCCTAGCCTGTAGCTGTTGAAGCCAAAGGATGGTTGTTCTATTAAAAAATGAGGCTGATGAAGCTGATTGAATTGCCCATGCTGAAGCCTGATGGTTCTTTTTAAAAAGAAATTCCAATTTTTTGTCTTCTGGCCTTAGCCCTTCAGAGGTATCCCCTGCCACATATGAAGAAGAAGAGGAGAGGGCTGCTACAGGGCTGTCCACTGGGGGAACTTGTAAGAGTTTAGCAAACTGTGGAGCAACAGCATAATATTTCTTATCTGAACCATGTGCAGATGCCATGGTTGCAGTCAGCCCACTGTTTTTTAACCATGTCTATGAACAGCTGTGGAGTTGGTACATAACAGAGATCCGGGGGGGGGGGGGGCTCAGAAAAAAGCCCCTGTGATCCACCCTGCTGGGCCTCCTGAATTTCTTTAAAGTATTCATCTTCCTTTAAGGCGGCTGTTAAGCAAGCCTTATGCAATAAGGATTTGAATTTATTAGGGGGAAATAAACCTGTAAAGGCAGGTTGATCTTGAATTATGCCCTCATCATCTGATAGGTCAGAATGCCTCTCTTCCTCAAACACAAGGGCTTCACTAACTCTGGATGCTGCAGGAGAATGAGAACCAGTAAGGCTGACTGCAGGGGAAATTCTAATATGGGCAGAACGCTCTGAAATAACAGAGCCAGAGTGGTGACCATGAATGTTAGCTGCCATTCGAGAAGCAACAGCCTGATCAATCAGAATCCTCAATCCTTCAGGAGTTAACAAGGCATAGGGGAATCTCTTGTGGAAGCAACTGCTGCCACATGCCTACCAAATTCAGGAGTTGCAGGAGTTAATAATTGGCCTGCAAAATGGTCTTGTAAGGTGGATTGTTCTTGTTGA
Source organism: Arizona elegans (assembly GCA_022577455.1). Lineage (NCBI taxonomy): Eukaryota > Metazoa > Chordata > Lepidosauria > Squamata > Colubridae > Arizona > Arizona elegans. The sequence continues at coordinate 100,344,300 of JAKOOJ010000002.1, read as the reverse complement.
AGAACATTACCCTCTCCCTCTGATGACCAAGCCTGGTTAACAGTTGAAATGGGAGGAGGGGGGGTAGATGGGGGAGGAGAAGCTTCCTCACCAGGCACAGTTGCAGGAACCTCACTAATTTGCTTCTCAGAGGATTTATGCATCTTTGCTAAATACTTTTCCCCTGTTTTGGAAGAATGCTTGCGTTTGGAAGTTGATTTCTTCCCAGTGGACTTAGTATTTCCCTCCCCTTGGGAAGAACGATCCGCCATCTTCAGTATACTCACTGCGACCAAGATGTCGACTGGAGAAAGATTTAGTTTCACTTCTGCCACGTGGGTTGAAAAAACAAGATGGCGACGACTCTGGCGTTAAACGCGATGGCTGCCAGGTCACACTGAGCAGGATCAACTCTGCTCCAGAGGTAGCTGTCTAGGAAACCTAGAAACCGACCTCCTCAGCGCCCCTACAGCCATGATAGAAACGCTGGCTGGAATGCCACAAGGAAAGGCAAGGATAAACTTGCCTCTCTTCCCAAAACTCCGTTGGTGGTAAAAGGGAGAGAAATTAAGGATTCAAACCTCCCCAGCCTCGTTGGTGGCAAAGCGACAAAAAAACCTCTTCAAAGGTGCCGCGGCACTTCAAATAACCACCCTACAGCTGATCGGCGGTTTCGGGATAGCTGCAGCGTGGGCGGCGGCCAAATTTAGCGATCCTGATTTGGAAGTCAGGAAATCGCTCTTTCCATTGGTGGTAATGTGGTCTAAGCCCCTTTTAGACAATCGCTGGTGGGATAGAGCAGAAAAAAACTCACCAAAACAAATAGAGAAAGGAAAAAAAGTTTCCTTTTAAAATGGGGCTTTCAAAATAGCCGCTGCCAGGAGTGAAGCAAAACTTGGAAAACCAGATCGCTCCAACAAACAGGACCGGCAGGCTACAAAAGGGGAGAAAAAGAGAAAATAAATATATATAGCCTGGTAGACCGGTACCTTAGAAAAATTTAAAGGGGAAGTAACAAATTTAAAAAATTAGAAATTAAGTGGTCAAAAATAAAAAGAAAAACTTACAATATTATGATATTGAACAGACCTGGGCTGTAGAGCCAGATCTGCAGATGTTTCTCTTAGGCCGACTGAGTCTAAACTGAGCCTGAAAGAGGAGGAGTAAGGAGAGTGGTCAAAAATTATGACTCAGCCAGCGTCAGATCCGACTGATACAACCCTCATCTGGACAATGTCACACCCTCATCAAGGAAATGTAGAGCAGTTCCTGTGATATTGATTTCATGTAATTATGTACCATCAGGTCTTAACAGCAACTCTTAACAACCACATAAGTATATTTTATCAATGCCAATCTATCCCTAATCTGATATTTCAGGTCTTCTAATAGTGCACTCATTGCCACTGTAACTTGAGTCCATTCGCCTTGCTGCTTTTCATCTTCCTCTTCTCTATCCTTTTACCTTTCCCAACACTAAAGGCTTCTCTAGAGAACTAGGTCTTTGCATAATATGTCTGAAGTAGGATACTTTGAGCCTAGTCATTAATGCCCGTAATCTGGATACTGGGTTGATTTGTTCTACAATCTATTTGTTGGTTTTATTGGCTGCTCCTTTCATACCAGTTCTTCAATCCCATAGAGACCCCTGGGTCTTCAGTTGCCCATCTTTGACAGCAAAGGAGATGTTCCCTCCCTACCTCTCTCTTTTCTCTGCTTTTGGTATGGAAGGAACCTCTACTCTGCTTCAGTGCCAAGGCAAAACAGGATGTGAACGTGCACTCCAGTACTTCTTCAAGGTACCCTGATTTTCTTTCAGCTCCTTCACTCTATAGCAGTGCTTTAGTGTCACCATCCAAAAGAGCAGGTAGTCGTGATAGACTTCCATCTTCCTCTTTTTCAACACTCCTGGCTCATTAGCAAAGCTTCTAATGCTGATTATTTGGCATTTCTGAAGACTTTTCAATGCATTACATGCTAGAGTCTATAATTTAGTATTATTATTGTTTTCTACTGCAGATTGTTGATGTAACTTGAAGCCATTGCAAGCCACCAAGAGACTTTTGATTGTGCTTGATAGAAAAGAAACAAACAATCCAACAGCAGGTTTCATGGCCAAGAATTCTTTTCCACCAATGTTTTTTGTTGGATTGCAAAGCATATGAACATTGAAATAGCGAATTTAACTTTACTTCAATTTTTAAATATATTTTAAAGCAAAAAAGAGCATTTTAAAACACTCTTTTCCCAATCTAAGATGCACTTGCCTAAATAGAAATAAGGGAGTATTTTATGCAATGTCATGGTGCATCTTTATTTGCACAGCTCAACTCAGGAGGCCTTCTGCTATTAACTTAAGGAACAGGCAATTAGTCAATGTTGTATTTATTATTATTATTCCCATACCTAGCCTGCATGTTATTTATTTATTTGATCTATTTATTCCCTTTGTTTATCCCTGTCCCCCCAAAAAATTAAGGCAGATAACTATTTTTTCCACACATACAGTGTACACTGTATATTTTTATAGATCTCTGAAGGAAATTAGGGCAAACTGGGAGGAGGACCAAGTATTTGGACAAAAAAAGAAATACAAATAGGATGGGCCCAGTGAAGAGATAATGTATAATTCCAATTAATTGTTCTTCAGGACTATTTTCAGTTTAAATTAATAAAGTTGTGTTACAAATCATGATTGCACAGTACACATTAAGTTAGCTCATATGTCCTAACATTAAACCGTGGCAGAGGATGATGGTCCATGTCATGAAAAAAAGGTTGGAATGAGAATCAATATACTTACGTCCACAAAATTCAACAAGCAGGAAAAAATTCTTGGAAAGATTACTGTAGAGGCTTTTATCTGTTGCTTACTTATATCAAACAATTCTGAAATGCAGCATCTATTTCCCATTACTCCTTTTTTATGGTTTTCCAGAGATTTTTTATAAGTTGATATTTTAGAAGTGGAAAGTTGTTATTCACTTTTGCAATAAGGTGAAAAATTATTATTTAGTTTCACTGTGTGTGGAAATGCACAGTTCCTAACTAAATGTCTGGTCAGTCAGCTTAATTTGCATATTTATAGTTCTTATGATTGGTTAGTAATTGAAAAAAAAAGGTAACACAGAGGCAGTATCCATTGATGTCCAGTTATAATGACTAATATTATTATTAATTTCCATACACGTTCAAAGTACTTCATTTGCAATTGATACAAACATTACATAAAATTGATTAGCATTATTATCACTTCCATAGTGGAAACAAAGAGCAATGTCATTGAGACACAATAGCTTGCCAGAAATATCTGGCAATAAAATTTACAATTTACAACTGTGTTTCTTTGCCAATATATTATACTCTACCTATTTAAATTTCAAAGAAAACTAGTTAATTCAATGTTACATCAGAGATCAGCTTGACCTATTCCGTGACATACATAATGTGCCGAAGAAATTAAATTTTGACATAACGAAAACTTTTTTCCCCACTGAAAATAAATGTTGTAGCTAGTTATTATTTGCAGAGAATTTTTCTGTCTCCATCCCAGGATTTTAAACTTTTGCCAATAGTTAAAATATTTTTTGGCATATAACAATGTGGGAGTTGAGAGAAAAATACAGGAATCTAATCAAGGCATAAGTCAAAACCAGGTATCAAAACTAAAGGCTATTTTAAAACAAAATTGAAAGGCTATGTTGAACATTAAAGTTATAGAAGGAAATATTTTGCAAGAGAAAGTTAGATTTAGGCTGTAAACATATCCTTACAACCCTCTCCAGGTGTTTACAAAGTATAAACATGACGCAAAATTGGAGCAAATAAATGTATTAATTTCTCCACTGTAATATAGCCATATTGATGGGAAAACTATGAAGAACATATCTTTAAACGAATGGATGAATGAAGGTGGTACCATCACAATTTCATTTTGCCTTATATTGCATTCACTGTTGAAAGGGTTGAAAATCTTATCCACACCATACAGAATGAAAAATTGAAAATGAACAATGAACAGAATAAAATAAAATGATAAAACATCTGCACATTTGTGGAGATTAATTTTGAAAGTATATTTTTCAAACATCTATGTTTGCTTCAGATTTTTTCCTCCATTATCTTCTCTTTTATCATTGACTTATAATTAAAAGACCACTAGGAAAAGTATTGTATTATTTTTGAACATTTCAAATTATGTTTAATTTGAATTTAAGGCAAGAAATCTCAAGGTTGCATCATTGTCACATAACTAACGTTGCAACCACTGCTCTCCTCTTGCCAGATATTAGATATACAATGGGAAAAATATATATTTTTATGAAGCACACCTACAATGACATTCATAAATCCTATGTACTTACCTGTGCTGGGCGCAGCAATTGTCCATGTTTAACATGGAGAACAAAACCTTTCTCACAAGAAGTAGCACATTCTAGGTGGCCTCTACTACTGGAGCTACAGTTTGCAAGAGTAGCATGATGGATCTGTGGAAGCACACAGCTTCCCTTCTCCTTGCAGGTATGTTGGGTGCAGCTGTTGGGAAGAGAAAGGGGAAACATGTACAAACAAAACACAGATACACACATAGATAAAATGAGAAAAATAAGTGTATAGTGCCCCAAAACAACAATAGCAAATCTTGTGGCACTGACATAAATTTTGTTTTGTAAACAGTAAAACTCCCTAAATCAACATTTGCTACTTTATTATATGAGCAGATTTCTTCTCAGCTGTTAAATTAGAGCCAGTTTGCTCAAGTGGTTAAGGCACCAGGATGGAAAGTAGACTACTGTGAGTTGAACTCCTGCCTTAACCATGAAAGCCAGCTGGATGTCCTTGGGCCAGTCATTCTCTCTCTCTCAGCCCATCCCAACTCCAGAGTTGTTGTTGTACGGAAAATAGGAGGAAGATGTGTTGGATACATTGGCCACCACATGATATTTGTAAAAATAAGAAAAGCAGGATACATATAAATATAAGCACTTAAACAATAATTAAAATCAACCTACTAAAAAAATACTGAAGCAAACAGGTGACCCAATTCACCATGTTGAAGCAATAAAAAGGCCCTCAGTCACTTCAGGATAATGGTGAATTAGAAGACTCCAGTCTAACTCCAGTTTTCTAGTCCAATTTTTCAGGTCTAATTGTAATAGTACTGAAGCTACCCAGCCTGGAACAACCTGAACATAGCAAAAAATACTACAGGTACAGTGCCTGCTGAAGCCAGAGAATGAACATTGGAGCTTACCTGAATGTTCGATCTATGTGCGCTGCAGGAGAGTCCAAGCAATGGATTCAAGTTTAGCTTGGTTGGCCAAAGACTGAGTTGAATTTGCCTAGCCACGCCTCTTTCTCCCATGAGCCTTCAGTGTTTTGACGAAGAGGTCTGTAGAAGATGTAGCAATGATGGTAGAATAATGTCCACTATAACTAGGTGTTGGATGCTGGACCGCTACAGTAGGGCGAGGTTGGACTCTCCTGCAGCGCACATAGATCGAACATTCAGGTAACCTCCAATGTTCAATCTCCTGTGCGCTGCTTGGAGAGTCCAAGCAATGGGATATACCCAAGCTAAGTATCCCTAGGGCGGGAGTCCGAGCGGTCCAGGTGTTGTTCGCCTGGTAGAACCTGCTGCAGGACTCTTCTGCCAAATGCCTCGGCCAAGGCAAAAACGTCCAACTTGTAATTTCTGATAAAGGTAGTGGGAGAAGCCCAAGTTGCAGCCCTGCAGATCTCCAATATGGAAGCCTGAGTAGCCCAGGCTGCCGTGGTGGCAGCGCTACGAGTTGAATGCACAGTGATGTTTCTAGGCACTGGAGTAGATTGGTGTTCGTAAGCCATTGCAATGCAAGCTTTGATCCATCTCGCAATTGTAGATGGGGTAACTTTCTTCCCCATGGCAGTAGGCTGGAATGACACAAAGAGTGATTCAGACTTCCTGAATGATGCAGTCCTGTCAATATATTTGCGGAGTGACCTACGAACGTCGAGCATGTGCCAACATCGTTCTCTAGGATGTGCTGGGTCAGGGCAAAAGTTAAGTAAAACCACCTCCTGTGCCCTGTGAAACCAAGAATTGACTTTTGGTACGAAAGTCGGGTCCAACCTGAGGACCACCCTGTCGGAGTAAAAGATGCATAGATCTCCACGTACCGACAGTGCCGCCAGTTCGGAGATCCTTCTTGCAGACGTGATTGCTATCAAGAAGGCGACCTTGAACGTAAGTATTCTGAGGCTGGCAGATCCTAAGGGCTCGAACGGAGCAGATGTGAGTGCTTGCAGAACGAGAGGCAAGTCCCAGGAAGGATACCTATGGACTGGAGGAGGCCGTAAGTTAGCAACTCCCCGAAGAAAACTCCTCACCTTGGGGTGTTGAGAGAGAGGGATAGGACCCTCTCCCTGTAGAATAGTCGCTAAGATGGCCACCTGTCTGCGGAGCATGTTGGCAGTAAGTCCCCGTTTGACTCCTGAGTGTAGGAAATTCAAGATGTCCAGAAGAGAAGCTGCCCTGGGAGGAATGTGCGATTTTCGGCACCAGCTAGAGAAAGTTGACCAAGTGGCATCGTAAATCCCGGTGGTAGACGGATGACGAGATACCTGGATGACAGAAACGACCTCGCTTGAGAATCTGGAGTCCCTCAGGATTTCTCGCTCAATCGCCAGACGGCCAGTTGGAGCCACTGGGGCTCGGGATGTTGAACTGCCCCCTGGTTTAGGACAATACTGTCTGGCGTAATCCTCCACAGGCGGGACACTGACAGTGACACTAGGTCCGCAAACCAAACCTTCTGGGCCAGTGTGGAGCCACCAACAGAATTTCTGCCTGCTCATCCAGAAGCTTTTGGATGACCCTTGGTAGTAGAGATGTCGGAGGAAATGCATATAGAAGGCCTCGAGGCCAGGGCGCCCGAAGGGCGTCTGTCACTTCTGCCCCTGGCGTCGGAAATCTGGAAAAGGACCGTGGTAGGTGAGTATTCTTTGGTGTTGCACACATGGTTGGCCGAACCTGGTCGTCAGTTGGTGAAACAGGTCTGGATGGAGATGCCATTTGGAGTGGTCGACGGTTGTTTGACTCAATCAGTCCGCCTGTTCGTTGTGTGCGCCTGAAATATGTTCCGCTTGGAGGGAGAGCAGGTGTGATTCCGCCCAGAGGCCGAGGCTCGCTGCTTCGGACATCAGGTCCTTGGACCAGGTGCCTCCCTGCCTGTTCACATGTGCCTTGGCGGTCACATTGTTGGTTAACAGCAACACGTGACGGTTGATTAGCGAGAGGTGGAAATGACGGAGAGCTAGGTGGGCAGGTCTGAGTTCCAACCAATTTATGTCGTGTAACAGATCTTGTGGTGACCATCTGCCCTGTGCCATCTGGGAACCCAGGTGAGCCCCCAGCCGAATAGACTGGCATCTGAAGTTAGTGTTAAATGTGGCGGTTCCTTGAAGAGACAGCCTTTCTCTAGGGAAGATGACATCCACCAGTTCAGGGAGTGGAGAACTTTTGGAGGCACTCTGACTCTTGTTGTGGAGTGACTGATGCCTGCACGTTGGCTCGGTAGGAGGAACCATTGTAACCTTGAATGTAACCTTGCCCAAGGAACGATGGCCAGACATGAAATCATTTTCCCTAGCAACTGGAACAATACTGCGAGGGAGACAGACCTGGCTGACCTGACCTGATGTATCAAGGCCCGTATGGTGACTAGACGTTCTGGTGATAGAAAAACCTGGCAACTGACTGTGTCTATCCGGACACCTAAATGAAGGATAGAATGGGATGGAATTAACTGGCTCTTCTCTAGATTTATTGAAAACCTGTGACGTTGCAGAGCCTGAATAGTCTCTGACAAATCCTGTCTCACCTGCCTGATGGATGAAGATTGAATCAAAATGTTGTCTAGGTAATATTGAAGCCTGATTGAGCAAGCCCGCAGATGGGCTGACCCACGTCCAGGAACTTTGTGAATGTCCTGGGGGCAGAGGACAGGCCGAATGGAAGGGCCCTGTATTGGAAGTGTTGCCCTGTGTAACAGAATCTGAGATATTTCCTGTGTGAAATCCGAATTGGTATGTGCAGGTAGGCTTCCTTTAGATCTATGGATGTAAGCAGATCCCCCTGTCTGATGCAAGTTAGAATAGAGGTTAAGGATTGCATCTTAAATCTCTTGTATTTGATGTATTGGTTGAATCTTTTTAGATCCAGTATTCCCCTGCAACCCCCCGATTTCTTGGGAACCAGAAAGAGGATCGAGTAGAAACCGAGACCCTTCTATTGCCTGGATGGAAAGTAGATGAAGGATCTCGGCTTCCATCAGAGACCTCCTGGTGGCATCCCTGGGAAGAGTGCAAGAGATGAATCTCCTTGGAGGGAGGGATGAAAACTCCAATGTGAGACCGAGCCGGATGGTTTGCAGAGCCCAGGCATCGGTTGTGATGAGCTCCCATTGGGCTGAGAACCTCAAGAGGCGGCCTCCAATGGGAACGTGTGACTGGGAGTCATTTGGACCTGTGGTAAGGTCTACCGCCGGCCCCTCGAAAGGGTCTCCTAGACTGGGGTTGTCTAGACCTGTCCCTGAACTGAGCCCTATCCTGGGATCGGTCTGAAGTTGGAAGGTAAGTCCTCTGATAGGTTGGGGCGGAGTAACCGCCCTCCGCCCCACGAAAGGACTGCCTGCAATAATATGGAGAGTATCTCCTGTCTGTCCTCCTGTACAGGGGAAGTACCTTCCTTTTATCCTTGGTCTCTACCAAAATGGGATCTAAAACATCACCAAAAAGATTATTGCCCTGAAAAGGAGCAGACACCAATTTCCATTTGGATTTCATATCGGCTTGCCAATGGCGAAGCCATAATAATTGTCTGGAAGTCACATTAGAGGCCAGGGCCCTGGAAGCGAACTTAGCCGCATTAAGGGTTGCATCAGCAGAGTATTCTGCTGCAGCAATTAATTTGTTGATGTCCTGGTGTAATCTGACATCTCCATGGGGAGCTCTTGCCTGCATTTGGCGCAGCCACAGAAGGGAGGTTCTATTAACGAAGGAAGCTGCCGTGGCTGATCTGATCGCCCAGGCAGCTGCTTGATGTGTTTTACAAACTGACATCTCAATTTTCCTATCCTCGATCTTCAGCCCTTCTGCAGCATCTGAGGGGAAAATATTGGAAGATGCTAGATTGGCAAAGGGAGTATCTACTGTAGGCAACTTAAGCATATCCTCTACCTCCTGTTCTACAGTGTACATCTTTTTGTCTAATCCACTGGGATTAGACAAGGACCCAGGTTGAAGCCATTGCTTCTTGATAATTTCTATGAATAATCTGGGAGAAGGAACAGCGTTCTGGGTAGTGACTAGTTCTGTAAATAATCAAGCATGGGGATCCTGCTCAGCCGAGCGGTCAGATGCCCCAGCCACAACCCCTAAATTGGCTGTGGTTTTGGCTTTGTATAACAAGGTCTTGAACATGCTAGGGTTGAAAAGGCCAGTGAAGGCTGGTTTGTCTGGAGATCTGCCTTTGTCTTCAGAAAGATCATGATCTGCGAATTCTTCCTCCACCCCAGTATAAGACCATTCACTGCCCTGAGAATCATGAGGCAAGTGAGGGGCCCGGGAATAAACCCTATTCTGGTGGGCCTGGTGTACATCGGGAGTGGTACCAGCTGAGTCGGGAGCAGGAATGCCCCTTCTAAGCAGGGCAGAGTCTATGCCCTGGGCAATGGTCTGAGTTAACATCTGGCAGAGTTCCTGGGAAAGAACAGGGGCCTGGTTTACCTCAGGGCGGAGCCCCGCCGCTGTAGGGGTGAAAGAAGCTGAAGGAGCTGACCTCCTAGGTACTGGAATTACTCCCTGATCAGATGAGCCCTGTTCTGATATGGGAATAACCTCCAGAGCACTCTCAATTAATTCAGTTGGAGGATCTGTGGTAATATCTGGAGACCAATTCAATCTACCTTCGTTTGAAACAGAAGGAGGTGTATCCTGAATTGGAGGGATATTAGGCTCTGGGTGAACAACGACAAGGCCTAGACCTGAGGAGGCTTCTGCCTGCTTTTTTGCCTTTGCAAATTGTTTCTCTAAGGCTTTTTGCCTTCTTTTTGCATCCTTATCAACAGCTGTGGAAGAAGAGGCCTTGGATCTGGTGGAAGGCCCAGACTGAGCCCCAATTGCCTTACTGTGATCTGAAGAGTTAGCTCTCTTAGAAGCAGAAGAATGGGATGCAGTACTTTTGGAGTGAGAGGAGCTGTGATCCGTCATCTTGGAATGACAAGAAAAAAAAGGCAATTCAATCAGAACAGCTTACTAGGACAATGATTATAATAATGATATTATTCCTCACTCTAGTATTGGTAAATATGGTGCCAAACTGACACAACAGTGTGTAAGCGCAATTTTCCACTGCTGTTAGATATTAGGCATGAGACTGATCAAGGACCAGCTCTAATAACGCTATGAGAGAAAGGCAGCAGTAATCAAATGGCGTGGGACAGACACAACAATCCCCAAACCACAAAAGGCAACAGCAGTAAATCAGCCAGAAATGCTAGGCCCAATTGCCACACTCACGTGGCTCCTTGCTGTGTTTCCGATAAAAAAAGACTGCTAATTAATGATCCCACGACGGTTTCTGAAGCGTTTGAGGCTTTCCGCTGCGTTTCTGAGCTGTTAGGAGCCGAATTTGACTTTAAAAGGATCACCTCCGCTGTGCTGTTAATGGCGGCAATTAGGATCGGCCCCTGAGGCAAGAGATTAGCTCCAGAGCTAATTAGCTCCATGGAGCTCCTGGCGGTCGCTGCGTGCCGCTGGGAAACACCTCAGGCTGTTAGAGTCAAGTTTTAAGAGAAAAGGGAGAAAGAGGGCTTCTTCTGTGGCTGGCAGAATATTTTAAAGAATGTTTCTAAGATGGAGAAATTTAAAGCAAGTCTCTTTAGGCTGACTGAGTTGAAACACTGAAGGCTCATGGGAGAAAGAGGCGTGGCTAGGCAAATTCAACTCAGTCTCTGGCCAACCAAGCTAAACCTGAACCCATTGCTTGGACTCTCCAAGCAGCGCACAGGAGATCGGTATGAACAATACTGTAGGAAAAGGATCCTGTTGGCTTTTTCTTTTCGCATGACCTCTCTAGAGCAGACTTGGCTTTGCTTTCAGAAGGAAGGGAGCCATGTTGCTTCAGAAAGCAAAGATGAAGGCTTGCTTTATTTGAATCTTTATCCAAAGGAAGTACCTATTTTTTTATATCCATGCTACACAAATGGTCATGTATTACACTGAAAGACAAGAAGCATTATTTTTAGTGTAAAGCTGACTGCAGAGAAATAACAGCTACTCTTAGTGATCCTAAATGGGAAGAAAGTGAAAAAAATAATCTTGTAAGTAAGGTACTATTTATAGACAGACAGCAATCCCCACTCCCTTCTAGTGCTGCAGATGTTCTCTAATCTGGTAATAAAACATCTGCAAGAAAACAACCAATCTCAGAGAGCTTGCAAGGACTCCACAACAGGGAAATAATTTGAATAGTTAGGACAATATACTTAGCACCAATTCTGCTGGACTGCCACATAGCTTCCTTATGTTGAAGGATTAGCACTGTTCTCAAGAGTCATTTTGTAGAAGTTGCAATAAAGAGAACATGACGAACTACTGTTTACTCTCCTTTAGTTGCAACTAAGCCAAGCGCATTGATTTAATCAAAGCCTGAATCAGATCAATTTAACGTGACCTAACTAACCAACCTAACTAACTAGATGTTTGAAAACCCTGTTATTACTTTATAAAGAGAGAAAAAAATCCAAGAAGAAAGTTTATCTGTCATTGATGGGTTACCAAAAATTAGTGGATTGCCTTTGTAAACAAAATAGAGCTATTAAGCTAAATATGGGAGATGACTTTCTGCAGAATGAAAGATCCCTGCACCACAGGTAGTAATTTGTTCAAGAAAATACAATTCAAAGACCATATACCGTATTTTTGGCGTATAAGACGCACCTGTATAAGACACACCTACCTTTTTTGGTGAGGAAAAGAAGAAAAAGAATTCTCCCTCTGCCTCTGAGTAATTTTGCCTCCTTGCAGCATACAGCAAACAGCCTGCTTTACTTTCAGTTTCGTTTTCAGCATAGTTTGATTAGCACAAGGAAAAAAAAAATCTGCTCCAGCAATTTACCTCTTTGCAGCAAGCAGCAGAGCCCTGTACAAAACAGCTGAGAGCAAATCAGCTGAGTCGGGAGGCCTATCCGATCAACTTGTGCTAATTAGGCTGTGCTGAAGCTGAAAGGAGATATTTTTTCTTGCTGTTTGCTTGCAAGGAGGTAATTGCTGCGAGGCACAGGCCAAAGGGTGGGGGCCAGTGGGTGGGCAGGCTACATTACGTGTATAAGACGCATCTACATTTTCACCCCATTTTGGGGGGGGGGGGAAGGTGCATCTTATACTCCGAAAAATAAGGTACATTTTCACACCTCTTTTTCTGATGCCTGACTTGAGTTCTGAAAATAACAGTGGATAAAATCAAATGTTTGGCAGATTATTAGACAATAGCAGCAGTTCATATATCTTTGGATAGTTCCACAGGTCAAATGGCTAAGAATCTGAAACCTCTTAACTTCAGGACCAAATGTATACCACTGTTTTCTGAATAACCATAAATATTTGTCTTTCTCATCTCTCTGAAACTCTACTATTTTCTCTTAATTACATATGACATAGAATATTCCTTTTTTGGCTTGGTTTAGATGGCTGGGTTCGTAACATATTGTTCTTCTGCTAATAACTGTCTGTATTATGTGAGCATTTGTCTTACCTCCTCCCCTCCAACACCACATCCTGCATAAAAGTTGTATTTAAAGATCCCATTGTGTCCCTAATAAAAATGATTTAAAGAAATTCCATCTGCATGGCTAGCATATGAATAAAAAGTATTTTGTTTGTATCAGCTATTCAGTTGTCAAAGAAACATTATTTAAATATAATGATAAAGAGAAAATCAAGGATACTTATTCACAAACCATTGATTCTATGCAAAAAAAATAACAAATCTCATGACATAAAATGCATGATTTTTCATACTTCAACATTAATTACAAATTAATTTGTAATTAATGCTGGAGCTCACTGAATGTTCAATAACTATGCTTACAAAAAGTTATTGAAACTGAATGCTAAAGAGGAACAGTATTAAAAGAGGAAAGAGTGGATTGAAGAATTAAAAAAATTAAAATGAAAAGCAAAATATTATTTATGAAAATATAAACAAGAAATGTAGTGAAATGAAAATATAAAAAAAATAATGAAACAAAGGGGAAAAAACAACAGGTAATGTTAAGCATTTTTCAGTTAACATAATGAGTAATGTTGAATTAAAACAATGTTTCAACATTTTCTCTCTCTATATATATTTAATTCAGCATTTGCTTCTAACACAAACCAGCCATCAAAATTTATTTTAATTTACTCCCTTGAAAAATGTATGAGCCACTCTTTAAAACAAAAAGTTTTCTTCGGGCAATTTACAAGCATTTTTTTCCAAGAAATACAGATTCAGTTCCTGAAAACAACATTCTTCTTCAATTGTTTATTCCCAGAACCCAGTTTTCAGATCTTTATTTTATTTAAATATTAATCATCTGCCCTATTGCAATGACTCCGAGGAGGTAAAGTACAAACAAGAAAAATAAACTACAACAAAATTAATAGTTAAGAATTTAATATAGCTGTAACCGGAGTCTACAAAATTCCATAACCAGAGTCAAGAGGGAACTCTTCAAATGGCAACAAAATATCACCATAGCCCAAAACTCCCTCTGCTACTCCCTAAACTATGGTCTGCTGCAAAAAAGAAAACTCTTGACAAAATTTAAATATTCTTGAATAGTGAGGTCATAATCTGGTTAGGGTTTTAAAAATCAACCCTTTCATCTTAGATGTAGGCTATAGGACTGAAACCGATCTTTCAAAATCCATTTCGGCAGTGCTTTATACTTTCTTGAGTGTTTGCCAAAACTGTAAAATCAAGTTCTGAGTAGATGGAAGGTATTCTTTCCTTCAAGTACTTAACAATGACATTCTTGAACAATATGTCCATGAAAAAAATGCCAAAAAAAAAATTAAAATCCTTTTATCTGCTCTTTTGGAAGTCTTTTCTAATTCTACACTAAACTTGACACCTTGTAAATTATGCTATAAATGTCCTTGAACTGTTTTATCAGCTCTCTTAGAAAGTCATGAAGGTTTACTCCAAGACAGGACAATGTCATTATACATGTTGGAAATAAGTTTATTTATTTGGTCAATTTCTATCCTACGTTTTCTTCAGGAGTTCAAGAAAGTTTACACAGGGATCATGTAAGATGAGTTGAGAAACAATGACTGGCATGCAGTACATTTCCATAGCTAATGATGGACTTGAATCAGGGTTTATCCATTCTTAGTTCAACACCTTAAGTACTATACCACAATGGCAGTCATTATGGACTGTTCATAGATTTTTCAGAAAACAACCTGAATTTGTATAGCCATCCATCTCACCAAAAGCAATTATGGGCAGTGTACAACAAAGCTTAAACAGCAAATAAAAACAGTTATCATCATTACTGTAATTTTAAAAAATATTTAAAAAAACTATAAAGACAGAATAAAACAAGGAAATATGTTGATTGTTGTTACGTGCTGATGATTTACAGTATGTCTAATGGGTATTTATGTATATAGTATCCTATACTGAAATTATTATAGACATGTACATACAGTACATTCCTGTTCTACACAAATGGAGCTATATTTCATATTTACCCTCTAGGGAAGAATTTGTAGAAACTGGAGATTTACCTGGGTTTCCTGTGTATTTAATATCTTGGGTATCTAAGAATAACTATTCCAAGGAAATTTGTTTCCTTGTTTCCATATGTAAACATATCAAATTGTTTATTTATTAATATTGATATAAATTGATGGTTAATGGTCTGAGAAACATTGTTATGGCTGCACATTTTTCTACTACTTTGAGTTAGGAATCAGACAGTCATTCAATACTGTACTGAAGCATAAAATATCACAATTAAAAAAATAAAATCTTCCTCCCCAAATGCAGTCCTACCACCAGATAATGTGACTCCACCGTTTTGCAATTCCAAGCCCCTCAAAAAGTACTTTGTAATCCAAGGAGACCAAAAGGTTTCCAATCCTTGCAATTAAATAATTATAAATAGAAAATTAGCCAAACGGGAAGTAGGCTATGCAAAAGCTATTTCTTCCTACAGTTATACTTGTTGATTTTTTTTTTATGTGTACTATCAGAACTTCCAGCTGCAGCCAGAAATAGGGTAGCACAGAAACAGGTTTACCATTAAAGTAAGTTCCTATTACGTCATGTTTAAAAATTCTTGTACAAAAATTAAAATATGTTTAGCATTCCCAAAACCTAATCAACATATTTTACTAAACTCATTTAAGTTACTGATTATATATTTCCTCAATAGATTACCACAGTTTTTTTCCTCTTACTCCTGCTCTAGATAAGATTTATTTAGATCTCCTCTATCAGAGAAATGTGTCAACTCAATCTTGGATGCAATCAATCATTTAAAATCCTTTTAGCCTTCTCCTTCAAACATCCAGATAATATTAAGACCAGCCATATAGCAAGAGTACATCTCTTTACAATATAGAAATACATTTACACTGCAATTTGGATCTACACCTGTGCAATTTCTTAATGAATAATTGACCTGTCAACATGTCTCTGTGCCCTTGCATATGGATTAATGATTTCAGTTTTCAGAATGTTCACTCCTGGAATGAAATGCACTGAGATCATACTATATCTATGAAAATGCTGTTTTCTTTATCTTCGTGAGCCATTTTTATAATGCAATGACACGTGCCATAGCTTCTTACACAATATAAAATCCCCTCTCTTGCTTCTCCCCCAGGAGATTAACCAGAGGACTCAGCTGGATCTTTAGCTGGAGCTCTCGAGATTCTAGCTACTAAGATAAAAAACCACAGACCTCAGACAGCAATTCTTTAAACCAAAGATCTCAAAATGGAACACTTCCTGCATCATATTTCCCTTATGAAGCAGCTTCTTTCAAAGCCCAGCCTCACAGCTAGTCCCTCAGTTGTTTTGAGCATTGACAGTGACTTAGCTTCAGACCATGAGACTATAGCTTATCATCAAGTCAACATTATGTTCACATTAATCCTTTGGGTTCACGATCCTAAAATATTAAGAGTTTTAAAAATTAAAAAGTTGAGTTGCATCCCAAAACTAACTATGAGATTACAAACATTATACTATTGTAACAAATGCTCTAGAAATGGTTAGACCTTTGTTGCAGCATCTTACAGCAGTTGAAGGTTAAAATATTATTAAAGACATCACATGCAAAATCTAACCTATTGTAAATCCTGTGAATGTGCCCTCTCTGAAATTCACACAACATTCTAGCATATAAAAATACTAGCTTCAGTTTAAAATGATAACCTTAAGAACAAAGCTAAAGGGTAAGAGAACTAGTATGATGTAGTCCTTACTGGGTTGGATTACAGGTAGGAGATCAAGTTCATCCTCAATCAATGAAGCCCACTGGGTGACTTTGGACCAGAGGCGCTCTCTCTCTCAGCCCAACTTACTTCAGAGGCTGTGGTTGCAGAGAAAAACAAGAGGAGGGAGCACTAGGTAACCCAGATTGAGCTCCTGATTGAAAGGTGGGATACAGATTTCCAATTAAATAGTATTTAATACATATGGAGTAAGGAAGTGCAGCAATTGCAACCTCAAGAACTGTTTCCATTGTATTAGTTAGCCTTCCAAATATGTTGTCGGCATGGGAATTACTGTCTGAGCAGATCATACAACCACAGGAGCAAAACTCATCACATGTAACTTTTTGACATCATTGCCAATTATTCAGAAGTAAACTCCAACCAAGCTGAGTTGAGTTAACTAAATCTAAGAGGGCTACATGTATGGCAAAACTTCCACACCTGAAATCATAGTTCTGACAAGCACCTAAGGAAAGCAGCAAAATGTGAAGTTTGCCGTTAAACAACCTTAGAATTTATTTGCAATTAATATGACTTATTCAAGAATGTATCATGTTATGAACGTCTTCAGCAGAATTTGTAATAATTGCAGGTTCTTACAGAAAATCTGGAGATGTAAATCTAGTCAGCATTTGAAAAGGAGACCATATATATCTCAAAGGAAGAGTAGCATAGTGTATATATGGAGAAAAGTTCAACTTGAATTGAACTTCAAATTTAATCTACCAGCATAGATGGAAAAATTTATCAAACTACTTGCATTCATAAATACTGTACATACAGTATGTACTAGTATATTTATTGCACAAATAATCCAGACTACACCTGACTGATCTGAAAGTATGCTTTGGAGCCATAGTAGAAAAAGGGCAAGTTGTACAGTTCATTAGGAAGGGACCCACCAATGTAACAATACTCATATGCAAATCTATGATGAAAGCCCATTTGCCTGCAATATTGGTCACTGTTCCTCAAGAATATTATACAACTAGAAAATATACAAAACTGTATAATGTTTAGGGAGGGTGGAGCAGCTCCCCTGTGAGGAAAGACTCTAGTAGATGGAGCTCTTATTTTGGAACAAGGGTGAATGAGAACACAAAATCACACATGGTTGAGATAATATGGAGAGAGCTTTTCTCCCTCTCACACAATGTTAGTAATTGAGGTCATCCACAAACTAAATGCATAGAGATTCAGAACCATCAGAAGTTAATATTTTATGAGACAGTGCACAGTTAAATGGCAGCTAATGTGGGTGGCTTGAAAAGGGTTCACAGAGGAATAGGCAATTAGTGGCTTACAAATATTTACAGCAATTTATTACTCTAAATAGAATGCCTTAAATGCTGTTTGTTGGAAAATAACATCCTAATTCTACTGTTTTTTAACCTGGGTTTATCAGTCTTTCAAATGCATCCAGTTGGCCAACTCGTGACACAGAATGCTAGACTAAAAGGACTTCTAGCCTGATCTCGCAGGATTCTTCTTATGTTCTAATAATTCTTCACATTATAGGGATGAAACGAAGTAAACACAATTCTACCTCTATTTTCACAATGCTTAGATTTAAAACTGTGCTAAATTTTATTTCAGCTGCAGTAATAATTAAGAGGCCCATGTGTTATCCCAAATTACCTGTGTCTCTGGCAGCCATGACCTTCATGCTCTGGGAGACAATTACTTGGGCTGGAAGTGTCAAATGGCAAATGGGTTCGCAAAGCCACTGCAGAGATGCTCACAGAGAGAGAGGAGAAGTTGAACAAGGCATAGGTGATTTGGTGGGAGGCAATTTTTCCAGTCATGTTGATGACCAGGGGATTCTGCTGACATGACAGCTCTGATGTAGCTGAGAGAAATTAAAAGAAAATATATTTTTTTAAAAATCATGGTGAAATCTCTCTAAATTAAAAAATAGGTAAGAGTTCCTGGAATTTTTTTGTGGGGCAAGGGTGGGTTTCACCATAGGGTGGAGGAAAAACCATAAAGCTTGAAGAGTTATAGTCTTCACAACTTTGCCATTGCAGCATTTCTTCTCTTTCCCTCAATGCAGAGCAATGGTACCCAATAAGAGTGCCAGGGTGGTGGGGCACAGGAAAGTCTATTCCTGTCCCACTTCTTAATAGAGGAAAAGGGAAGAGAAACAATATGTTAATATTCCCTAATTTAATACATTGGGATTTCAACTGCCATTTGGGAATCAATAAATTTGAAGAGAGCCAGATCTGGGAAAGTGCTTTAAAAGTGGCAGAGATATCTTTATGAGATGAAAGCAACACCCACTTTTTACTTGCACTACAATCTAGAGGAGTTGTTGGGTGCTTTAAAAAATAGTTCAGTTTCTGTTTTCAATACTGTCACAAGAGAACTTCACTGCCATCTTTAGCTTGAATTCATACTAAGAGCTAAATAGTTTTCAAACTACCAATTAGAGCACTTCTGAAAAACAGTATTTGCCCTACTACTAATCTATCACTGCAATAAATAAGTGGTTTTTCATGTACTTAGGATGATATGTGGCTAGGCCCATAAAGGCACATCAGACTTTATAGTGTTCTGCAAGAAATGGGATGCTGGACAATAGACAGTCACAGGCAAAGATATTAGCACAATTCTGAAAAGTAGGAAACTTAAAAATCAGTGCTTTGAAAGGATGCAACATATTGACAAGCTAGCAGGAAATAAGTGCTTCTTTGTAAAAATCCTTTTGCTTTAAACTCTAAAGCAACATAGAGTCAAAGTAGGCAGGCACACTCTGCTGAGCAGTGATATTTTAGATTGCAGGTATTCAAATCCATGAATGTTCCTCAACATAAAATGATTTGGAATATAAAAGCCAACTTGTTTTAGAACAAATTCTAAATTAAGAATTTTCTCTGACCTTTGAATTTTTTTTTTTTTTGAGGGGAAAGTGGGGTTATTCAAAACTAGTATCTGTAATTTGACATGAGGCAGCCCATTAACATCAAATGAAGCTGACCTATATAACACAGAACATTGAATTAAAGCAATGTTTTGTTTCCTTTGGTGTATGCTACAAAATATGCTTAGTCTACATTTTATAAGAGGTATTTACTCTACCAAATCACCTGAAGCTGTCTGGGAATAAAGGAAAAAAAAATATTCTTTCAATCTTATTAATGCATTGTTCCTCACAAAAGCAAAGAAAGAAAGAAAGAAAGGAAGGAAAATGTTGTGTTAACTTCACAGAAATGCCTAGATAAATGTTTAGTATATCACTTACAGACTCACCAAGGAAATGGTTGTGACCATTGATGTCACCCAAGTGTATTGTCATGGATGGTTTGAGATGGTCACCATTGGAAGTGCCCACAGATGCCAGGAAAACAAAGAGTGAAGTAGCCATTCTGGGCTGGCTGAAACACACCTGAAGAACACCAGTACATGGCAAAGTCTGAGTATGTTATGGTATGAGCAAAAACAGCAGATCTGTCACAGAAGTGACAGAAAAACAGAACCTCTTCTTTACCGTATCACTCATCCCTGCTATCCTAGAATTTTCCTATTTAAATCTGAAATTGAATTCATTTTGTTTGACTATTTAAATTACTCTTCAAAATTATTGTTTGAACTCTCAGAGCTATTAGGGATGGTAATTTAACTCCCTATTTCATTTTCAGGAAAGCCCAGCCAATAACGGACCATATATAAGAACATGCATTGACGTTAATCTAATGTTAAGTAATATGCTTCCTTAACTAAGCAAAACTGAAGCCCAATAAGTGAGGTAGGAAATGGCTTTCCATGGACCCACTGCAGAAAAAATTCAGTTAATAGCATCTGAAATTTAGCTTGATCCTTCAGTATTCAGTATCTATGTGGAAAGTTATCAAGGGTCACTCTAAGGATTTCCAGACATTCAAACTGGGAAGCCCTCTGATACCCACAATTTAGTTTTCTAAACAATTTTCTTTCTTATTCTGATTCAGCAGTTATTATTATCTATTTTCTCCATGGCTGAACATCCCCTGTGAATCAGATCAAGACTAGGGTAAGAGAATGAACACCCACAAACTGATGCTTTCACTTTTGTGCTGCAATAGGGTAGAGTTGGGGGACACTATCCACATATTAATTTTATTTTAAACATGTGGTTCAGAACCATCTCTGTTCTTCAGGACCATCTCTTCGTCATTTCTGGAGATACATCATGGAAGCCAGAGGTATGTAATTTATAAAATAAGCCATTCACTTGTTCAAAAACTAGTAGTATATAATCAAGAATACCAACTTAATGAACGATTCCATTGTAATAATGAAAATTATAAATGATAATTTTATCTTAGCCACTAATTAAATGAGCCTCTGACTTTTTATTTTGTATATCCTCATCCATACTACAGAAGTAACATTATCTTCCAAATATTATTGGAGTGTAAATCTGCTAAAATAAATAAACAAATAAACACAAAACCCATAATCTAACAGGTAGGTATCTTACATTAGTGGAAATGGCAAAACTGGTCAGGGAGGAAACAACAGAGAAATTTTAAAATCCTGGAAAACATTTATGAAATATTTGCTTTTAAAAGGTGAAATGATGTTTTATGGGTTTAATAATAGAAAAAATGAGAAATATGGAGTTGAAGGGATTTCTGGAATAGTTAACAGGGAGGGGAGCTTATTGGTTTGTTAAAATCTATTGGAAAGAATGTCAGAAATCCTATAGTTTTTTTTCTTTCATTAGTTCTTTTCTGTTTTTCTTTTTTATTGCACTTTCTTTTTTTTCATTTCTCTTCTCTATTTTCTTTAGATTTCTTTATTTATGGAAAAGTATTTAATAAAAATTATTTTAAAAATGTGTATATCCTGACATTTGTTATTTGTTATTAAGTATTATTTATTTATTCTCAAATTCATTTTATGTTCAACATATTTTCTTCTCCATTTTGATACTATTCTGCCTCATTGTAAGGGGACAAGGTTGTTCCTGGGAGAGCTGAGTAAAGAATACTTCCAGCAAAGTCCACTCAAGGCATGACAGTGTAGCTAAAGCTAGCAAGGACACAATATTGGGCAGCAGCAATATAAGATGATGGAGGTGGACGATCACTTCAAAGGCAATGACCAAGGTATCATTTCAGGAGAAGGCAATACTATTCCTGTGTTTTACCAAACCGTCTACATAGATGGACAATATAAAGAGGCTGACAATATGCGTTCCAGATGATCTGGTCATCAAACTGATGGAACTCAATATGTTACTGAGGAAGAGCTGAGGATCAAATGGTATTAATGATGTGTCAGGATTAAAGCTTTTGAGATGTTGCTGATGCTAACATTCAGAAAAAGAAAACCTGAAGCTATAAGGAATTACAGCTGAAAAATGGACTGTAAAAATCATGATGCAGAGAAAACTTAACACAGTTAGCAGTGAAACAAACCATCCACACATTGATATCTTAGGCACCAGCAAACTGAAATAGTCTGGAACTGGACACTTTCAGTCAGAAAATCTTACCACTTACTGTACAGGGTGTGAATAACTCTGAAACAATATTATTACTTTCATAGTCAGAAAGACAGTATTTAGTTATAATGAAGTTAATGATCGAATGATATCAACTGGATTGCAGACATCTTTATAATATGATAATTATACAAATATATGTCAATATCAAAATGGCAGAACCTGCAAGAAATGAGTACTGCTTAGGATTGGAGACTCGAATGCTAAAGCTAGAAAGAGTAAAGAAGAAAATTTAATTCAGTTGTATGAACTAAGAAGCAGAAACCAGGAGAATGCCTTGCCAGTTTCTGCCAAAGGATTTATTTATTGCTAACACAGCCTTCAAACAAACAAAATAATGATTGTTTAAGTGGACATCATTAGATGAAGTGCAATGAAATCAAATTGATTCTGTTATCAGCATAAAGTAGAAGACCAGCAAAGATGTGACTGTGGACAGACTGTGAAACAGATCACGAAGTGTTCATGTGAAAGTTCCAAGATAGGCTAAAGTGGAAGAAGAAAGCCAATATAATTTTCAGCATATGCCCAACATTTTCAAAAACATCAGGAATGGTTTGAACCCCTGAACCTTATTGATAGAGAACCAAAGGAACTATGAAACTATGAAATCAAAGAAGCTGTTAAGCATGCATCCATGAGAGGCAAGGAGGGCATATGCATATGTATATGTATATGTATATGTATATGTATATGTATACTATATATCTATATCTATATATCTATACTATTATATATAGTATATAAAAGAGAGTTTGAAAAGAGTCTGCGATGACCAAGAAGCAGAAGAAAGTAAACTGGATGTCAGAATAAATAGCATAAATTGCCAAGTGGAGAAGAGAAGTCAAAGCCAAGATCCCAGAAAGGGACTTAACAAAGAATTTCAGATAACTGTTTAGCAGTTTTACCATGACATTTGTAAAGACATTGGTGATAGAAACAGAAAAGAAAGAAACAAGAAAGTATTTCAAAAGATCTCCAAACTCAGAAGGAATTTCTAACCCCAAACTGATATGTTAAAAGAACAGATAGCAACAGATTCAAAAAAAGTTTTGAAAAATGAATGGAATACCATATACTAAAATTTGATAAAACGGAGATGTCCACTGTCAAGTTACCTTATAAAATATTCCCTATTCACAAGTTAGATCAGCACTCTATTTATTCCTAGGTTACAGGAATTGATAGAATATCTACAGAAATACAGCAAGCAACAGAAGAATCAGTAAGAATTCTAAGCAAACTATTCCAGGCATTTCTGGAGAATACCTACATATTGGAAGAAGTCGTCTTCCCTTCCAATATCAAAAAAGGGAAACTTAATGGAGTATGGAAACTACTGTACAATATCATTAATTTTGTGTGGAGGCAAAATTATGCTTAGGATCAGCCAATGCAGTTTCAAGCCCTATATGGAAAAGGAGATGCCAGAAAAGGCCAAGGAACATGAGATACAATTGCTGATAGATGCTGGATAATTGAAAAAGCCAAACACCAAAAAGAAGTTCTCTGCTTCATCCACTATAGAAATTTGCTTGATTGTGTTGATCACATCAAATCAAAGAATGGGAATCTCTGAACGTGTCATCGGTATCAATTTGGTCCAACAACAAATCAAGGAGCTCATCAACTAGAGATACCTGGATGTCAGCATTCAGATAGAATTGTTTACCATATTAAATGTCTACATGAAATCTACTTTTTAAAATTATTTTCGTTGTCCTTTAGGAATATCTAGCTGGGGGAAAAAGATGAGGCAATTAAAATTGTAAGAAAAAGCATTGTGCAGCAGCACTACGTATAAATAAAAAGACTCTTTCCTCTTTCATTCACAGTGAATTGGGCTTTTCATCCCAGAAATAGTTCTGAAGAACAAAGACAGTAAGAGCCTTGTAAAACATCAGGGATTGTAGGGTATCCAAAGTTGTAGTGAAGCAGAAGATTAGCATTTAGCAGTTTATAATGCTTAGCAGTTAAACCATAGTTAGCTGCCAAAACTCAGTATGATCAACCTGGAGATAGGCATGCACATATTAATTGCCATTTTTTCTCAATATGCGTTCATTATGTGACTGCTAAATTCACTCACTTTCAGCCAAATTCTGTCATTCAAATGAGCTTTCTCCATGTCTGTATCCTGAAGAACATAATTTTTCATACAAGGAAACCAAGCCAGCTGTGATTCACTCTCCAGGGTCTCTTGATGATGGGGCCTGCACACCTAAAAAAAGGGAGACTTTCAGTGCTTCCTGGAGTTGGAGAGACACTGTTTATTACATCAGAAACAATATGAAAAGCAAGGGAACCATTACAAAAATCCAAAATCCCTATTAGGAAAAATAGTTAAGCCAGTTCAGTTTGGAAATATGTAGAATATTTGTGACTCTGAAATGACCTAATAAAAATACTGGAATTCAGAACTAGAAATAACTAAATGGTTTTTTTGTTTGTTTGTTTCTTTTAGAAGTTCTATTTTTTAAAAAAACCTTTTGTTTACACACACAGCTAGCCTATTTGCCTTGGATTCCCATCACTTCCCGTTTAATGATCCGTGTGTCTCAGGGTTATGACAGCAATCGGGACTGCTGGGATTGCCATCACCAAGCGATGCAGTCAGGTAATGTCATACTTTGTGATTTGCATTGCTTAGTGACAGAAATTCTAGCCCCATTTGCTGTCATAACATGAGGTTTACCTACATGGTCATCTTTATTTAAAACCATTGTGTAAAACTTTAAAGAGGCAAGCTAATATATACATCATACATGCACCCACATTGTTATTCTTTGTGTTTCTTAATACAGGTAATCCTCGATTTACAACAGTTGATTTAGTGACCAAAGTTACACTGAAAAATAGGACTTATGGCCATTTTTCACCGTTGCAACTTTCGCAGCAACCCCATGATGAGGTAATCAAGATGCTTGGCAACTGGTTGATATTTATGACTGTTGCTGTGTCCCAAGATTATGTGATCACTTTTTGCGGCATTCTGACAAGCAAAGTCAATGGGGAAGCCAGATTCACTTAACAACCAGGTTACTAATTTACCAACTGCAGTGATTCACTTAACAACTGTGGCAAGAAAGGTCGTAAAATGGGGCAAAAGTCACTTAACAAATGTCTTACCTAGCCACATAAATTTGGCACTCAATTGTGGTTGTACGTCAAGGACTACTGTACTGGGTTTTTTAAAAAAAAATTAATAAATAAGGGTAAAAGTTGAAAATATTCAGAGTTTTAATCATTTGCACAGTAGTTTCTGCATGAGGACTCTGTGGGGATTGACTCCTTGTATTTGGTTGTGGCATGAGAGATTTTATGAGAAAGTATTTAAAATACTGGTGGTTTTATTGGAAGACTGGAGAAGAGGAAGTAGATAGTAGTCCACATCTCCTTCGCTTAGGTGCATGGTATATAGAAGTTTATATTCTCATGCCATGGTTAAGTATATTAAAAAGAAATTAAGCATTTATTTTAGTCTCTAAAGGGTTTTCTTAGGTTTATATTTTTTGGGGGGAGACACTGGTGTAGAATAGGATCTTTTTAATTGTCAAACCAAAACTCTTGCAAAACAGATTCTCCTTAACTTTAAAATTATAGAAACCTGATATAAACAAATATTATTTAACCCTGATGGTCTCATACTTGGCAGGAATAGGTGCCAAGTTTAAAGTAAGATAGGCTTGTCCTTGGCAAACTTCAGTGAGATGAGCCATCAAAAACAGATGTGAGTAATGATGATTCAGAGCCTACAGTATATAATTAGTCAGAAATCCACATGGATGACCTTTGATGCAGATCTAACTGGGAGGTCGCTAGCTGTGAAGAAGTTCACCCTTCATTGTCTCTTTGGATTTTCCTGAATGTCATAAGACACATAGCTCTTTCTTATTTTCTCTGATTTTTTCTTGAAGTTTTGAAAGTTCTTTGATTGCTTCATCTTATGTCATTATGTTGCTTCTTTATACTACCCTAGAATAAAGCCTAAAGCATTAATGTTGGTGACATTATTGCTTCTGAATCCAGAAAAACCTGTGACCTAACACACACAGGGCTGAGACAAAGCAATATAGTATTTAAGCACATAAGTTCTCATTTGTAACCTGACATAACATAGCCAGACCACTGGAAATAATGAGGCCTAATTCTCCTGAAAAAAACAAAAACAAAATTCAGCTCCTTAAATTTTTAACTGGTATGTGAAAGATTAAAAATGAAACATGTAAGTGTAAAGTATGTGGTCTACTACTGACCTAAAATTAGGGCACAAAGGAAGTGTTTATACTGAGGGAAGAGTTACTGAGGGAAAACTATAGGAGTGGCAGAACCTAAGCTCCCTCATATCCTCTGGGAATGAAATTGCTCCTCCATTTTGCAGAAGAATATATTTTCTATTGTATTCTATTATGTTCTGTTCTGTTCCGTTCCATTCTGTTCCATTCCAGCCCAGCCCACCCCATCCTATCCCATCCCATCCCATCCCGCCCTATGATTCTATTATTCTATGTCATTTCGAAGCAGAATCAACAGTTGGCAAATGTGGAATGCTCGGAACAGCCATTTTTGTGAAAGAAAAGTAGGAAACAGACACCTTCACAAGAGGTTCTCCAATCACCATAGAGACTGGACATGTTTTCTCATCTTGGTGGGATGCATAGGCGTCTGATGCCCACTGATCCACATAATCTTTTGGGGTGAAGAGACCACAATCTGCAATGCTGTTCCTTTCCTCAAACGGCTCACAAATGCCATCACCTTCGTGGACATAGCATAGACTTGGTTCACCTGCAATAGTCAAAAGTATGCTAGGATGATAAATCTCAAATTTTATATCTATCATTTAGGTATAATCTTCCTCCCTCTCTTCATGCCTGAAAGGTACAGTACATTTGCAAAAGATCATTGTGAACAAATGAGGAATTCCAAATTCCATAAATATTGATCCAGGAAAATTTGAGTGACATTCTTTTAAATGCCAATCAGTAACATTGTTCTGATTTTGATTTTTTCCAAAATGGAAATAAATTTAAGGAAAGCCATACAGATAGTCCTTGACTTACAACAGTTCATTTAGTGACTGTTCAAAGTTACAACAGCACTGAAAAATGTGACTTATGACTGTTTTTCAAAGTTACGAACTTTGCAGTATCCCATGATCAAAATTTGGATGCTTGGGAACTGGTTCATATTTATTACTGTTGCTGTGTCCCAAGGTTAAATGATTACTTTTTATGACCTTCTGACAAGCAAAGTCAATGGGGAAGCCAGATTCACTTAACAATCGGGTTACTAACTTATCAACTGCAATGATTCTCTTAAAAACTGTGGCAAAAAATATCATAAAATGGGGCAAAACTCACTTAACAACAGAAATTTTGGGCTCAATTGTGGCTGCAAGTCAAGGACTACTATATTCTAATGGGGAGGACAAATCTGCTGCCTTCCATAGAAATCAGCATTCTTAGACTAGACTTTTTAAAATGTATTTAAAATGTACTTTTTATGCAGGATCTTATTTTTTTCAGTTTTGAGACAGAATGTGATGTGATAAATGTGCAGCAAATATCTCCTAGTATCATGAGGAATACCCATAGCAAATTGTAGACAGGCAGAATTTTGTATAAAGAGAAGGGGTGCTGGGGGCAGTCCTGTCATGGGCTGAGGCCCTCACTCTCTTTTCATTAAAAAGGGAATGGCTCATTTCTAAGAATGCTCATAAAACATCTTCTAATGTCACATTGCCTTCAATGAATGACTAGCAACCCTGTGTCCCTCCAAAATAAGACATCCCCTGATAATAAGCCCAATCGGGTTTTTGAGCACATGGCAATAAGGTCAAGCACTTATTTAAGGGTTCAAAAAAATATAAGACAGGGTCTTATTTTCGAGGAAACACAGAATTATGACTGGGTCCACAAATTCCAAGGTAAATCACCAAGCCACATTGCCTTTTCACTGGGCTAAAAGATTCAACCTCTGGTAAAAATGACAAAAGATCTAGGAACTTATTCTATTCTATTCTACTCTGTACTGTTCTGTCCTGTCCTGTCCCATGCTGTCCTAAGCCATCATCCCATCAAGTCCCCTCCCATCATGTTCAGTCCCTTCCCATCACGTCCCACTAAGTAAGCTAATCTTCCTACTACTGTTGTACTTGCACAATTATGAAAATTGGGTTTTTCTAATGGGCAAACATGCTTTGTGTAGACCACAGACCTTTTGACTATATTGTCATAGCTATATCAATTTGAATGCCGTGATGGAGAGATCGAAAAAAATCAAGGTGGGCAACTTCAGTCCAGGATCATTGATATGACATTTAAATTCAGAGTTAAATTTCTGAACTCTGCCAAATCTCAGGTACAAGATTCAAAAATGTGTATGTATGTAAGACAAAGCTACAGCAAAATTATAATGAAACCAATAGCAGTGGGCTAACGTTTTTAGACTCACCAATACAATGGTATCCTCTTTCTTTTTTACAGTTTCTAGAGCAACCATCCCCATCTAATAGGTTTCCATCATCGCACTCCTCTACAAGACTCCTAGGAAAATAATATTAGCATTCTTAACATTTATACAATACTTAGAACATTTGGAATTCATATGGATCCTTACCACAGCTTCTCCAGGGAAGGACACAGTTGGCTGAACTACAGTATAAGCTCCCATTTTAAAAAATCAAATTTATTCTTACTTCCACAGAGAGGCAGAGCTAATATGGAACTATCCTGCTTTTTATTGCAAACTTGAAGAAATAATTCTTCTTCGATAAAAACAAAGGGCTGAGCTAGCATTTTGTTGTGAGTCCCACTGAAACCAAGAAGATAAATGGGCATTCCAATATATATTCAGACAGGCATTTAAACACCCATCTGATTTTGGCCAGAAATTCTTTAAACAAGAATATTCTAAGGGTCTTCCAGGGCACTGTGGGGAGGACTGGGGAGTATGCCTGGAAAACAAACAGTCCAAGTTATGTTACTGTAGCAGTCATCTTCAAACAATGGAACTTACCTGCTTACTTGCCCATCCCCACAGTAGGACGAGCCATGGATGTGGAACAGAGACGGGGAGGGTTCACTTATAGCAGCTCCTGCTATAGCCTGTACTTGGTACTCATATCGCTGGCCTATTGTGACTTCCCTGGGGAAGTAAGTAAGCAGAATTATATTTTACGACAGAAGCAAGCCATAGAGGACATCTCTACACTGCATAGAAATGCACACTAGGAAAAAGGAGTTATGGTCCATAGACTCAAAATACCCCACTTCCTCCAGTGACGTATTTCCACATTCCAAGGATACCTCATGTATCTATAAAATCCATCAGCCAGAAAACCTGTGGCTATTCATAATGGAACTTTTCATGCAAGTAACACAGAGAAACTTAATAAATTGGTGTTTAAATTTTATGTTTCTGCAATATTCCAAGAAGAAAATAGCTTACCGGTTTTGTATTTTAGAAGATATTTGTCTTCATGGAAAAGTCTTACAGAATTTCTAATCAGGGAGACAGAGCATGGCTTGC
Source organism: Arizona elegans (assembly GCA_022577455.1). Classification (NCBI taxonomy): domain Eukaryota; kingdom Metazoa; phylum Chordata; class Lepidosauria; order Squamata; family Colubridae; genus Arizona; species Arizona elegans. Next base: position 100,314,758 of record JAKOOJ010000002.1, on the reverse strand, counting down.
TCCCTGCTGAAAAAGGGGACAAGACTTGGCTTTTACAATGTGAGCCAGGAATTCCTATAACAAAGTACCCTATCCAAAATAAAAGATCCAATATATGCTTCTCTCTGCATCAAACTAAACAATTCCGGTGTAAGCAATTACAGTTTGTCTAAAGTCTTGATTGCATCCCAGTCTGGCTAGAAGGAATCTTTCAATTTGAACAGTTGGAAGTCCCTTCAAATCCAAAGATTAACCTAGAACACGGGTGTCAAACTTGCGGTGTCACAGCAGTGTCACATGATGTATTGGGACTTTTTTCCCCTACAGTAAACCGGAGCCAGCATGTGATGCATCTGGCCCGCGGGCCACAAGTTTGACAGCCCTGACCTAGAATGTTTAGATGAAATCTTGTCTTTAGGGCCATTCCACTATCAATCCTTCTAATTGGGAATCAAAACTTGCGAACTAGGATGCCATCTTAGACATTAAATGATGAAAGATCCCACATCTGCAATAAAATCCCTCCAACCACATTGCTTTGCAAATGCATATCTTCATCCAGGAAAGTATATCTTTCGTAGTATGAAAAAAGTCCTCGCTGAAGCAGTCTGAATGCTTCTAATTGAATTGGTGAAGTTTTGTTCTCTTTTTGCCTTTACAGACATCTCTTGGCCACTGTCTTATCCTGGCATATAAAAACATGCTGTTTCTAGGTAACACATCAGGAAAACCAACCAGAGTTTACAGAAGTCAGTGATATGTGATTCTTCATACAATCCCACTTGTGCTGTTTAGGCTTTCAAAGGAGTTTCTCAATCCAAAAGATTAGCAACTGCAGTGAATGTCATAGGTAACTGACTATTAAAAACCAGAGAATAATGTCTACTATATCAAGTAATAATGAACAAGTAAAAAACCCGCTGACATAACTTACAATAGATGTAATACTTTATAAAATGGAATAGAAAACACTGCTGGGATTTCATATGATACTTTAAAATATTCCACTGAAACCATTACAGATCCTAATATCCAGGCAAGATTAATTGTTTTCTGGTTGAACAAGAAATAATTAAAGGAAAGTTATTGCTTTGGAATTTATCTCTGGCAAGGAACAATCTTTCTTCAATTTGCAATGGCAATTTCCAGAGAGATATGCTGCTGTGTCAGGTGGAGGGAGCTTTCTGTAAATTAACCAGGGATCCTTATGGAGTGTAAGTCAGCAAATAATGTGATATGGAACTAATAATAAAATACAGAACAAAATACACCGTTCTGTTGGATTTAAATAATAAAAAAGTATGTGACGAAGTATATGTGCACATTTCATAAGGCAAAATTCTTTTGGTTATCATGGAGGAACAATGCTTCTAATGAATCTTTAAAATATCAAAATTATTGTATACAAGCACCAGAGGCCTCAAATTGAATTTCTTGAAAAATACATTATGTAAAAAAAATATAAAATATCTCTATGAACTTGTAAAGCTGAATAAGAAAAATGTAAATCATTTTCAAAAATATATTTTATTGAACAATGTAAAAGAAATTTAATGAGCCAGTATTAAAAATATAAAGTTCTTATTCAAGGGTATATGTTCATGGAAAACTGATATTAAAGTATAATTCTTTCACTCATTCTTTCCTTTTTGTTGCCTTTTACCATATGTGAAACCCAGCGCATAATACTACTGAATGCTTTCAAGGACTTAATAATTTGTTCTTTCACATGTATACAAAGAAGAGCTGTAGCCTTCCATTCATTGAGAACATGGCAACAGGCAGAGACCAGTTTCTCCAGGAAAGAAGACTTTATTGCAGCATTAAATGTTTCTTTACATTCAATAAATTATATCCATTTCAATTTGATAAATTGATTCTAGGAAGTCTACATTGCAAAGAGAAAGCTTTTAAGGACAATATCCTTGCCCTTCTTAAGAGACAAAAAACTTGACCAATTGCATGAAATTGAAACTGGATTTAGTCAAAAAGATAAGGAATGAACTGTTTCCTGGTATCAGAGATCATGAACTCCCCTCATCTCCCCTCATTTTTAAAAATCATTCATATGGGAGGATGTCTGCATAATTTTATTTTAATTTTAACATAAACTAATTTGATCCATACCTTTCAAATAAATGAACAACTGAAACAATTATTTTTTGCACTTTCAAAATTTTCTGACTCAGTTTTGAGATTAAAGAAAACCCATATCACATTTATTTTAATAAGCATTTTAATGCAGATTTTTTTTGTTCACATTATCAATACTGCGATAGCAAGAGATTGACCGTGGTAGCAAAAAAGCAGGTTGCTGCCTCTTGTCCTACCATTATTCCTATCCTATGTCAACCTACCAATTTATCTGCTGCTGTTTATATGCATCCCAATTCTTGTCGTCTTCACTCCAGTGGCAGAGCAGCAAGGTCTAGGACAACTCGCCATAGTTGATTCCCCATGGGACAATTCAACGTGGGACAATTCAAGAGAGGGACAACTTGAATTGCAGGGCCTTGTCTTGATTTTGTTCTGCCCCAGCTACGGACCCCAAAAAATGCAGAAAGTCCGTACAAACCTTAGTTTACTAATTAAGGACTACTAATGAGCTTTCTTAGTAGTTGTTCGAACACAACTACAGTTTAAATCAGTCTTTTCTGAACAAGGGCTGTTAATTTAACTTCATTAACAGCCGACAAGAATCCAAAGAATAATAACTCAATTCTGAGGCACAGTATTTCAGATAACTGTAATCTTACTGTGGTTGGCAGAATGCCCAGAAGCAATTTGCAGGAAAACTGACAAGAGATAAACGAGAGCCGAATCAAACGTTTCTGGAATCAAGATGTGAAGGAATATGAATGAAGTTGTTTTCTGCAAATTGCATCAGTCGTCATCCTTCCTTAAATAGGCTAGGGGAGTGGCCAATTAGCCCCAAGCCTTACTCTCGAGGAGACCTCCTCCTGAGGAGCCACTCCTGCCTTTTAACAGCTCTGTGTGCTCATGCATCGAGAAGAAGCTCCTCCTCTTCTTCCTCTTCACTTATGGGAGCTTCTGGAGGTTCTGAAGGCCCTGGCTGAATCCCTGCCTCTGGTACCACATCTTCTCCAGCCTCCTCACTGTCTGACTCAAGCAGCCTGCACAGGCTGCTGGCGCAGCATCACATCAGCCTCCTCGCTGTCAGAATCAGCTACTAACTACACAGACTGCTGACGGGCCACAACAAATTTAGGTTTGAACCTTCTCAAGTTAGAAGTCCTAGAGGGTGGAGTGAACAGTAATTCTACTTGTCCCTCTCTTGAATTATCCCCCACTGAATGGTCCTGCAGTGAGTTGTCCCATGGCAAGTTGGCCGTGGCAGGTTGTCCTGCGGTGAGTCAGTTGCAGTGAGTTGTCCCATTCTTCAGAATCTAAAGATTATTTAGGATGGAAATGCTCTTTTCTTTACCCATTTGTTACCTAAAGTACCACTAGACTAATTGAATTGTAAGATTCCAGGTTAAGAATCATCCTTTCATTTTCAAAGTTCTTAGATTCAGGGAAGGGTAAAAAAAGTCCTTTTACGGTGAAGCTAAATCTAAACTGGTGCCATTCCTGCTTTATTAGACACACTGATAATGTGTGTTCCAAAAGTTATTCATCAGGTCTTATTTTTACAAGGGAATGCAGTGCAAGAGCAGCTGGGAGTTGGGATAGTTCATCTCTGTAAGTGATAAGAGTTTGAAATGCTAGTGGCAAATGTGCAAGCAAATTATTGCTCTGCACGCATTGTCAATGGATGACAAGCAGTCAATAGTTGAGAAAATAATGGAAATATACAGATTAACAGAATTGGAAGGGACCTTGTAGGTCATTTGGTCCAATCCCAGCCCAAGCAGACCCTAAACCTGTGATGGTGAACCTATGGCACGTGTGCCAGAAGTGACATGCAGAGCCATCTCTCCGGGCATGTTGCTCTTCCGTGTTCTGGCGGGCCATCCAGCTGATCTTCACACATGCAGGAGTGCTGGAAACCAGAAGAGCAGCCGCCCGGTACGCATGCGTGCGCCGGGCGGCTGCTCTTCCGGTTTCCGTCACACGCATGTGCACCGGCCACCTGGTCTTCTGGTTTCTGGCGCACATGTGCACATGAAAACCAGCTAGCCAGTGCGCATGCATGTGCCAGAAACCGGAAGATCATCTTCCCAGCACACGCGTGCACATCAGGCGGCTGCTCTTCTGGTTTTCGGCACAGGTGCAGGTGCACGTGTGCGCACTCTTGTTTGGCACTCGGAGCCGAAAAGGTTCACCAACACTGCCCTGCACCATTTCTAACAGATGGCAGTCCAGTCTCTTCTTAAAAATCTCCACTGATGAAGCTCCCACAACTTCTGAAGTCAAGCTGTTCCATTGGTTGATTGCTCTCATTGTCAGAAAATTTCTCCTTATTACCAGGTTGAATCTCTCCTTGTTCAATTTCCATCCATTATTCCTTGTCTGGCCTTCAGGTGCCTTGGAAAACAGATTGACCCCTTCCTTTCTGTGCAGCCCCTCAATATGCAACTCAACCTTGTTTTCTGGGATAACTGCAGTCAAGCAGCCAAATGAAGAATTGAATAAAAATACAGCTATCAGACAACTGGACATAGACCACGCTTGTGCCATTATTAAAAAAGAATATATTTTTATTGTTACTATTTAAAAAATTCTACAATACTTTTCCAATAGCTCAAAGTGATTCAGAAACAAAATGAGGGATTATTTAAACTTAATTTATTTAAGACATTGATATAGAGTACTTCATCCAATAAATTCCATAATGGCTATCAGCAGTAACCAATAATGTGTAAAAGAAACCCCTTAATATCCATTGTCAATATGCTGACCAAACCTACCACATAAACCAAAACGAAGGGTGTATTCTGTGAATCCTTACAAAAAAAATGAGGAATTCATATCATGGAAGCCACATCCAGAAGTGCCCTGGGCTTTGTCTATTAAGCTGTTAAAACCAGGCATGGCCTGATCTGTGCAGTATATCCAGTTTGCCCGCTAATATATAAATGGTTCCTTGGAAACACCACCCCAACAATTGAGGCAGAAAATTCTTACATGAGATCTAGAATCACAGAGGCAGCCAAAGCAATTAGCATAACTTCAATAAAGTGTGGCCACTAGTAAACTGCAATAATTGTGTTTTCATAGAAATCTTCCAAAGTACATATTTATTTGTCTTACATTAATTGTTGTTGATGTTCTGATTCCAAGTGAAGGATTTTTTCCCCCCAGTGGGAAGTTCCTGCAAACCTTGTCTCCAAGTAGCTAAAGTGAATCACTACCTTGAAGAACTTTCTTCCTTTGCAACGGTTTGTAATCATCCAGTCAAAATGTAAAACTTAAGAAATGTAAGGTTAACATTGCTGCGGCATTTATATCATTTCTGCTAACAATGAAAGACTGAAGAAATTGGAGACAGGAGCAGACAACTCAACAGTGTTAAAAGTAGGCTAATGATAGGGGATGAATAACAAAGAAAAGGGGGTCAATCTATTCTCCAAAGCACCTGAAGACAGGGCAAGATGGAAATTAATGGATGCAATGGATTGAAACTAATCAAGGAGAGATACAACCTAGAAATAAGGAGAAATTTCTTGAAGGGAGAATGGTCGTTGCTTACCTGAACGACCCTTTTGTCCTCGCTGTGAAGACACTCCTCAGTATGGGTATTGCTCACTCCCATTCGCAATGGCTGGGTGTCAATCAAACCCTCTGGAGCTGGATACGCCCCTACTTCCTGCTCCTTCCTCAGTCTTTTCACGAAGACAGATTGGTCCAAAGACATCAGGACGAAGTATAGAAGATCTCCAGAGTAAACGACAGGAACAGGACAGGAACAGAACAGCTACAGAGGGAAACAAGAAGAAAAACCTCCACCAAGGCCAGACCTGGCAACTATAAGGGAGGGACGGAGTGTCTTCACAGCGAGGACAAAAGGGTCGTTCAGGTAAGCAACGACCATTTTCCTCCTCGCTGTTCAGACACTCCTCAGTATGGGACATACCCAAGTTCAAGAAGAATAGGGGCGGGCTTAAACAGAAGACTGGCCTTGGGGAGAGATTACAGACTGCAAAACCCTCCTGCCAAAGGCAGCATCAGCCGAGGCAAATCTGTCCAGACGATAGTGGGTCACAAAGGAAGAAAGGGAGGACCAGGTTGCCGCCCGGCAAATATCATCTACCGATGCCTGGGTAGCCCATGCCGCTGAAGTCGCGGCACTACGGGTAGAATGGGGCAGGATACCCCCCGGGACAGGAACCTCCCGCAACTCATATGCCCTAGAGATACATGCTTTGAGCCACCTGCCCACTGTTGCCGAGGATACTTTCTGACCTAAAGAAGAGGGAAGAAATGAGACTAACAACGCCTCAGTTCTGCGGAACGAGGCCGTTCTCTTAAGATATCTTCTCAAAGCCCGTCTTACATCTAAAGTATGCCATCGTCTTTCAGCTGGATGACGAGGGTTCGGGCAAAAATTAGGCAAGATGACTTCTTGGGCACGGTGAAAGCGAGTGTTCACTTTAGGGACAAATGAAGGGTCAAGTCGCAAGACCACCCGGTCAGGGTAGAAAATACAGAGATCACTCCTCATCGAGAAGGCGGCTATCTCGGACACTCTGCGAGCGGAGGTAATAGCTAGCAAAAAGGCCATCTTCAAGGACAGATATCGGAGGCTGATCGCAGCAAGTGGTTCGAACGGAGGTGCAGTCAAAGCCTGTAAAACCAATGTAAGGTCCCAAGTAGGGTAGCGGTGAACCGGTGGGGGTCGCAAGTTGGTAACCCCTTGAAGAAATGAACGGATCCGCGGGCCCTGAGACAGAGGAGATCGATTATCTCCAGATAAGACAGTGGCCAGGGCTGCCACTTGACGGCGAAGGGTCGCTGGAGCTAGACCTCTAGAGAATCCTGCATGAAGGAACAGCAAAATATCTGGAACTCCTGCTGTTGTGGGATCCACGTGATGGGTACCGCACCATCTGGTAAAGGCAGTCCATGAGGCATTATAAATGCGAGTCGTTGATGGTCTTCTAGCCGCCTGAATGATGGAGATGACATCCTCCGATAGATGATCATGGAGCAGCTTTATGCGCTCAAATGCCACACGGCTAATCGCAGCCACTCTGGTTCCGGGTGACTCACTGCCCCTTGGGTCAAGACCACTTTGTCGGGTGGAAACTTCCACGGTGGTTCGACGGAGAGATTTTTGAGGTCCGCGAACCATTCTCGGCGGGGCCAATATGGAGCTACCAATAGAAGATGCGCCCGCTCCTGAATCGCCTTCCGAATTACTTTGGGAATAATCGGCAGAGGAGGAAAGGCATAAAGGAGCCCTTGAGGCCATGGACTCCGCAGAGCGTCCAGCCCTTCTGCGGCCGGAGACGGGTAACGGGAATAAAATCTCGGCAGTTGAGAGTTGGCGGCTGTCGCAAACAGGTCCACTATGGGCAGGCCGAACCTCCTCGACAGGTCTCGAAACAGGCCTGGATCCAGCTTCCATTCTGCATGGTCTATCTGGCCTCTGCTGAGCCAATCTGCCTCTCGATTCACATTCCCTGAAATGTGTTCGGCTTTTATTGAGGAAAGATGGATCTCTGCCCACGACAGAAGTCTCTCCGATTCCTGCATTAGAGTCCAAGAGCGGGTTCCCCCCTGCTTGTTGATATGGGCCTTGGTGGCCACATTGTCTGTCAGGATCAAAAGGTCCTGCTGATACACAAGATGTTGGAAGTGAAGAAGGGCGAACCTGACCGCCCTGAGTTCCAGCCAATTTATGTTGTGCTTCTTCTCGGCCGATGTCCAGACCCCTTGGGCTAGCTGGGCATTGAGATGGGCCCCCCATCCGTGCAGGCTCGCATCTGTGGTTAGAACCAGTCTTGTCGGGTCCAGAAAGGGGGAGCCTCTGCTGAGAGCAGGGGACAACCACCATCGAAGGGAGAGCCGGACCGGGGCCGGTACCGACACTTTGAAGAGGGACTCCGCTCGACCTTGCTTCTGAAACGGGAGCAGGAACCATTGTAGACGACGAAGATGTAGGCGAGCCCAGGGCACAATGTCTATGCAAGATATTAGTTTTCCCAGAAGTTTGGACAGAACCAACAGAGGGACCGTCCGGGTTAGCAAGATGTGAGTCACCAACTGATGAATGCTGGCCTGTCTCTCGGGAGACAGGAAGACCACACACTGCGTCGAATCGATTGTTGCCCCGAGATGCAGAAGACGAGTTGTAGGAACTAGATGACTTTTGGTGAGATTCAAGGTGAATCCGTGTTCCTGGAGAGTCTGGACCACCAGCTGACGGTCCTGCACCGCCCGGTCGGGTGACGTTGACAGGATCAATATGTCGTCGAGGTAGCATGCTAATCGAATCGGGACCTCCCTGAGAGAAGCTGCTACTGCCGCTAGTAGTTTTGTAAACGTCCTTGGGGCGGACGAAAGGCCAAAGGGCATGGCCCGATACTGGAAGTGATGGTTTCCAAAGGCAAACCGGAGGTACCGTCTGTAGGAGAGGTGAATAGGAACATGAAGGTACGCCTCTTTGAGATCTACCGATTGCATGAGATCTCCCCGCCGGATGCATCCTAGTAATGATTTGAGAGAATGCATTTTGAACCGACGGTATAAGATGTGTTGGTTGAGACGTCGTAGATTCAAAATACCTCTCCAACCACCCGAGTTCTTCGGAACTAGGAACAGCGTTGAATAAAAGCCGGTCTTGAGCTGGTCGGGCGGAACCTGCTCTATTGCATTTATGCGTAGCAGATGTTGAATCTCGTTTGAGAGTAGGAGCCGCTTGTCCGGTAGTGCCGGCCAAGGGCAATGAACATAAAAGTCCCGTGGGAGAGCGGTGAATTCCAAACATAGACCTTTGGTGACAGTTTGGACAATCCAGGCATCCAAAGTTGTAGCCGGCCACCGATGGGAAAAGGCCTGAAGTTTCCCACCGATTGGAGACAGGGCCGGTGAGTCACTTGCCTCTTCTGGCGTAGCGGGCAGAAGACGAGGACCTGAAGGGGCGTCTGGTGTTGCCTTGTCGACGACCACGGTCTCGAAAGGACGCCCGGTCGGAAAGTGGCTGGTACTGGAATTGTGATGGTCTGTAGTAAGAGGCGCCCCCGGAGCCTTGGTCCTGACGAAAGGGCTGCCGGGTATAAGGCACATAGCGCCTATCCTGACGACGAAAAGATGTAGGCAGAACCTTCTTTTTGTCCCGGTTCTCCACCAAAACGGGATCCAGTGAAGAGCCAAATAACGCTGGTCCTTTGTATGGAGCCGCCGTCAGGCGCCACTTAGACTTAGCATCAGCTCTCCAGTTGCGAAGCCATAACAGGCGCCTTGAAGAAACTGTTGAAGCCAAAGCACGAGATGCAAATTTAACGGCGTCCAAAGACGCGTCTGCCGAATATTCAGCCGCTGCAATGAGTTTAGCCAGATCTTGTTGCAGACGTGCGTCCTCAGGTGGAAGTCTGTCTTTCAATTGACGCAACCACACAAGCGAAGCCCGGTTGAAGAAGGATGATGAGGTAGAGGCACGGATGGCCCAAGCCGTCGCCTGGTGCGTCTTACGAAATGCCATGTCTGCCCGCTTATCTTCGAATTTGAGGCCATCCCCAGCTTCACCTACCAGAACAGAGGAAGATGTGAGACTGGCCACTGGTTCATCAATTGTAGGCAACTGTAGGAGGGCGTCCAGCACAGGAGCCGAAGCATAAAGCTTTTTGTCGAAAGAATTTGGACCAGAAAGTGAAGCGGGGTGATCCCATGGCTTTTGAATGACCTGGCAAAAAAGGTCAGGACACGGTACAAAGTCATCATCAGGTTGAGGCACATTGAATAAATTACTGTTAGGGCCTGTGGACACCGAAGCAGATGCCAAATTTGGGTTGTTGTCCATATTGGTGGCAGCCTTCGCTTTGCGTAGTAGAGAGCGAAATAAAGAAGGCTTAAATAAACCAGGAAAGGCAGGTTTGTCCTGGACCTCCTCCTCGTCATCAGACATCTCAAAGTCCTCCAGGATCTCATCCTCACGAGCCTGTTCAGGCTCTAGGCCATAAGAAGTAGAACCATGATGTTGCCCACAAGTAGGCTGATTATGACATGAAGCCGTAGGAACACCAACAGGAGCCGGAAAGGCAGCAGAGGCCTGCTGAAACCCCATTTGAAACATATGAGACATTGCCTGAGTAAAAAAGGATTGAAAGTCCATAGGCTGAACAAAGGCAGGGCCCGCTTCGGGCCGTAGACCAGCTGCAGTAGGAGTAAACGTAGCCTCAGGGGCAGGTCTAGACACTTGAGACAGGTGACTGGCCTCACTAGAAGACCTTGACCTAGTCCTAACTCCTGATTGGTTAGTGTGGCATAATGGTGTCCCCTGAGAGGTGGAAGGGGCCTCCCCACACCCCTCACCAGAAAGTGGATCCTCCTCAATGGGGATTTCAGGGTTACAAGACACCTCTTGGTGTGTACTTTCCTGCACTGTTGTGATCTGTTGTTTGGCCCTGGCAAATCTTTTTTCTAGGGCATTGTGCCTGCGCTGGGCATCTTTATCAGCCTTAGAAGACCTGGTGGATTTTGCAGTTTTAGAATGCTTAGACTTCTTCCCCTTGACCTGTTTTGGGGAAGGTGCTGGGGTAGGAGAAGGGCTATTATCCAAGTCAGATGAAAGGGCCACTTCCTCCATATTGCTCATATTATCAGTTCGTTCACAAGGCCAATGATCACACAAAAATTTCAACTACACAGAGAATGTCTGTTGTAGAAATCAAGAATAATATTATTGCTAGTATTATTATTATTATTTTTTTTTTTAATATAAAAATAAGACCCGCAATCAAATCAATAAAAATTTATCCACCAAATTGAATAACCAGGGTAATTGATCAGGAATATATACACAGCCCCTTCTCTCTCTTTTTTTTTTTTTTTTTTTATATATGTAAATCAATTAAGCAATAATTCAATAAATTGATGCAAGTACTTCCCTGAACAGCTGCAGACACCTCTCTTCAAGCGGGTGGTAAATGCAGGAAACTTTTGGACCGCGTCCACTCCTGCCAAGAAGCCAGCGACCCTGGAAAGCAAAGCCCAGGTCGCGGTGTGCAAAAACGGCAGCGCAAGTCAGCGGGTGACCAACAGCTCTCAAGATGGCGTCCCGCAATGGCGTTTTCTCTCTCTGGTCGCGGGCCAGGCGAAACAAAGCGCCTACGGCTGGACCGAAGCTGCCTCCAACAGGTGACAATTAGGAACAACGAGGGGAGAGTATGCCAGCCGGCAGGGACTCTGGCCCCAACACCTGTGTGCGATACTGATTTCTTCAATCAAAAAACGGCAAAGGCGGGAAAAAGGGAAGCCTGGCAATCGCCGAAAAATCAAGCCGCTAAAGGCGGCCGGAGCCCCGAACCGCCGTTTCGCGCCTGCCAGCTGTTTAAACCAATGCAGGGAAGGTATAAAGCACAGAGAACGAAAGAAATAGAAATAAATCACGATAAAGGTAAAAGGAGAGGAAAAATAGAAGAATAAATCACAGAGAATAGACACCCTGAATGCTTTTGCAAATGGCTGAGTGAAAAGACTGAGGAAGGAGCAGGAAGTAGGGGCGTATCCAGCTCCAGAGGGTTTGATTGACACCCAGCCATTGCGAATGGGAGTGAGCAATACCCATACTGAGGAGTGTCTGAACAGCGAGGAGGAAAACAAGTAATCAGTGGAATGGCTTGCCTTCAGAAGTTGTGGCTGCTCGATCATTGGAAATTTTTAAGATGAGAATGGACAGCCATTTGCTTGAAATGGTACAGGTCTCCTGCTTGAGCATGGGATTGAATTAGAACACCTCCAAGGTCCCTTCCATCTCAGTCATTCTGTTCTATTAGCAAGCAGGGTAGCACAACTTCTCCAGCTCAAAAACCTACATGCAAATATTTGCAACACTATGTCATTAATTTAAAGTTCAAATGTTCAACTTTGAATCAATCACCTCATTGGCTCTACTTTCATTGGACAGAACACAGGAATTATGATCAATTTTCTACATAATACAATCTGACTTACCTTTTTTTCTTGAAGGGAAAATAGTTGGAGTCTTATTTTTTTAAAAAATAAAAGGAAAGAAAGAAAATGGAATACAAAGCAGAGCGGGCCAGAACGCTTTTACAGAAGCCTTTAGATTCCTGAACACTAATCTTTTCACTCACTTGTCAATAAACATTCTTCCTGGCTGCATCACCATTGCTGGGGATCCATCTTGGAATGGGGGGTCCCGCAGAATTCTGTATCTCACAGGTTTGCAGTTTGAACAAAGGAGACTGTGTGGTGTGGAGATCAACTGTGCAGCATCTATCTCCATCTTCTCGTCAAATGTATAAATCTTTATGCCAGACACCTTCTTGGTTAAGTTCAGTTTCACTGTGAGGGGAATGTCACAGAATGTATCCATTGGTCCAAGGTGTACAGAATCCTCCTGCTCTGTCAGGATCTCAATGTCTGACAGCGCTTTGGAATTGGTGGAGAAATTTGTGGTCCATATCAGCAAAGAGTCAGAATACACAGGATATAGAAAGTAGAGCTCCAAAATGCAACCAAGAGGCTTAAGGCAAGGAGTGGCCATGCTCACATTAAACAGATTAAATTCAGGGCTCCAGGCCTGCAAACTGGTTTCACAGGGTTGAGTTACATCTGGAGGACCTAGGAAGACAAAAAGAATGGAAGAGTTTTCTGGATAAGCAAAGTGAAGTGGAATTGTAAAAGCAGGGTCATAGCGACATGAGAAAGGAGATACAGAGATTTGGAAATAAGGTCTACCATCTCTTAATGAGCCCATTTTTTTAAATCCACTTCAAATTTAATTTCTGATATTGACATATAAATAAATTTATATAAATAAGTTGGCAGAATTAGCCTGCAATACAGCATTGCACCACCAAGGCTCTATTTGTTAAGAGCCCCCAGGGGAAATAAAATAAAATATTTTTTTCTGAAGAGGAATTTCCCTTGCCTTTCAAGGGAAAAATATAACAAATATCTCTGTGTTAATTTGTAAAAATTCTTCCCCATATGAAAGGACATGAATCTTTCAGACTTTAGACTTAGATTTAGTCCAGGACATATTACAAATGAATTTTCAGGTTTCTGGAAGTCACACTCAACAACAACAATATAATAACTAATTTTATATTACTTTTTTCCTTTTGCAAAATTTCAACTTACATACAAAATGAATAAATTAAGCTTGTGGAATCTTCATATGCTAATTTATAGTTTGCTTTTTGCACTTCTAACAACTAATATTTTGCTGTTCAGTTTCATGGGCACAACCTAGGGATCACCTAGCACCGCTGAACTTGGGGCAAACAAGATACATCCTATATATAATTATATCTGTCTCCTATATACAGTGTCAAAGAATGCCTGAGACAGAGAGAGAAAAAAATACATAATCAGCAATGTTGCACAATACCACCTGTATGTATATATATACTGTATACACACACAAACACTTTTTTCTTCTTCTAATTGTGTCCAATTCTGAGTCTACCTGGACAAGTCCCTGCAGTTTTCTTGGCAAGGTCTTTCAGAAGCAGTTTGCCATTGCTTCTTTCCTGAGGTTAAGAGTGAGGGACTGCTCCAAATGTCTTCAATCACGAAGTGGACTAGAAGTCACAATATCCCAGTTTCTAGCCTTAACCACTCAACCAAACTCTCTCTCTCTCTCTCTCTCTCTCTATCTATCTATCTATCTATCTATCTATCTATCTATCTATCTATCTATCTATCTCTATCTATCTGCATACATATACACACATCAGAAGGAAGCCATATTTTTTCTTCCTTTGTCATAGTGTAGAAGATGGGGGAAAGAAAGAGTTCAAAGAAGTTACAGATCTCTAGTTTATCTTCTTTTCAAGTGAAATAATTGTAAGTCTTTTTGGTTCACAAAAATATCCTTGGCTCCATCTCTTTTCTAAGCACAGTAAAACAGGGCAGAATATTATGTGACCTACAGCTTATCTCCCTACCAGCATCACTAAAACCTTACTGGAGACACAAGAAAATAGAATTGCAGGGAGCATTGGGACAGAAAGATTGGTGGGCACATAAGGATTCAAATATATTGTTCTAGACCCGTGACGGCGAACCTATGGCACGCGTGCCACAGGTGGCATGCGTAGCCATATCAGTGGGCACGCCAGCTCAGCTCTGGCGCGCATGTGTATGCCAGCCACCTGATTTTCAGGCCTTTTGGGCCCACCAGAAGTAGGGAAACAGGCTGTTTTCTGCCTCCGGAGGGCCTGCGGGTAGGTGGGGAAGGCTGTTTTCGCCCTCCCCAGATGCATAGAGAGGATCTGGAGCCAGGTGACAAAGAAAAATGGGCCAGGAGCAAGGGGGGAGGGGGTGTTGGCGCACATGCGCAGGGTGGGGCGCATAGAATTATGGGTGTGGGAACGCATGTGCGCGAACCTCCCCCGCCCCCCCCCTTCCTGGCACGCAATGGCAAAAAGGTTAGCCATCACTGTTCTAGACCATGTTGATTACTGCTGCAAATCCTTCCTCACAATTCTCCTGGCAAATGGATTTAAAGAACAGATCACAAGAGCATCTTACTTCCTGGTCTTTCCCAAGCAATTTCCATTCTGCAATATGGGCACAAAAATGTTCACTTGTTTTTAGCAGTTTGTAAACACTGATGAAATAATGGCTGCATTCACATAAAGGATTTTGTTTGCTTTTGATCATTAGCCTTATCATGTAGAGTTATGTACAAGGAATCCATTCAATGAACCATGGTTTCAAATCTTTAGTTTTGCATTACAAAAGAATACAGGGAGTCCTTGATTTACAACTCTCCATTTAGTGACCATTTGAAGTTACAACAGTAAAGTGTCTTATGACAATTTTTCACACTTGCTACCTTTGCAGCGTCTCCATGGTCACGTGATTAAAATCAAAATTATGACAGTTGCACCGTCTCAGGGTCATTTGTAATCTTCACAGTTGACTTTCAACAAGTAAAGTCAATGGGGAAAGCCAGATTCACTTAGAGATGGCATGATTCAGTTAACAACTGCAGTTATTTGTTTAACAACTGTGGCAAAAAAAGGTTGTAAAATGAGGTGCAATTCAGTTAACAATTACCTCACTTAGCAGTGGAAATTTTGGGCTCAATTGTGGTCGTAAGTCAAGGACTGTCTGTACAGTCAATATACTAGCATAAATAACTTATTTATTATTATCCTGGAATGGTGGTATGGGATTCCCTTCTTTTTTATTTTTTTTATAATCCTACCTTTTCTCTCCATCTTTGGGCTCCTGAAGTAACTATATATTCACATACGATAGGCGTACTTCAGTGGTGGGTTGCCCCCGGTTCAGACCGGTTCTATAGAACCGGTAGTAAAACCAGTGGGAGGCTCTACCCCCTGACCCCGACATCATTAGAATGCTTCTGCGCATGTGCAGAAGAGCGCAGCCCCATTGCGAACCGGTAGTAAAGGTAGGTAAAACCCACCCCTGGTGTACTGTACTCTCAATAATTTCCAAATAATGTTTCTCTTCCCCCTTTTCTCAGTACATACATATCAACTCACCTTTGCAACAGTTCAAATGATCTATAGACTAGGGCCAGAAAGAGAAATTTTACTCAGAATGTTAAGTCAGTCAAATGCTTGCACTGTTTCTTTTAAAGCTATACAGCAGCATATTTAATTTACATGATATTATACTGATTCATATAGTTAGTTCATTTTGTTTTTGAAGAGAAAGAGAAAAAGAGAACTTGGCTAGATCTCCTCCACCGAATTCACTTCTCAAAGCTACCAAACCACTGGAGACACTCAAAGACTTTGCACAGCTCCATTGAAGCTCTTCAAGTTTATTTACTGGCCTGCATAGACAGTTTTCTGACAGAATACACAGCAACAGCTGATGGGTTACCCAGTCATATCTGATAATCCCTTTGTCATAGGAAAAAAGTTCCGAGACCTTTACCTACTGCCTCCTTTGGAGTCCAATAGCCAGAAGAGTCACAGATTAGAGGAGAAGAAGCTTCATGTACATACTGGCTGAAAGTTCCATCTTCAGCACAATTTCCGCAGAAGTTCCCTGACTCTCTACAAACAGAGAAAAGAAAGGGAGAGAAGGAAGAGAAATGAATGTGTTAATTCCCTTTTCATTCAGACATTTTTTTCCCAGTATTCTACCTAACTTCTTTTAAATTATTAAGTTCCATGCCGCCATCTCAATGTATAACTTTCTACTTATATTTTCATGATTTCCCTAATACAGATATAGACAAAGTATGAGCATCCTATGTATGTGCCAATATTGCATCTTATTTCTTAGAACAGAGGTCTTCAAACTTGGTACTTTTAAGACTTGTGGACTTCAACTCCCAGAATTCTCCAGCCAGCATAGCATAACTGGCTGGAGAATTCTGGGAGTTTAAGTCCACAACTCTTAAAGCTGCCAAATTTGAAGACTTCTGTCTTAGATGGTGGGATGCAGGCAACTTTAAGGTAGTCTTAGATCAGAAACATTAATTTTCAAAAATTAGTATGGGATACAACTGGCTTTGGTGGCACTTCTGGCATATTGAGCCAAATATGTCAAACTGATTTATCATTGTTCACATGCTGAATGTGGCACAGCATGACTAAGACTGGCAAGGTAATCTACCCTTCTATCTCTTAATAAAAGCAGTTATTTGAAAGATTCAACTGACAAAAGCTATAATTAATTGCAGAGGTAAACATGAATTGGCCATCTGGTGTTGACCAGGGTATCTTGAAGATTGCAGCTTAACATAGTAGAGGAATAGATGCCAAAGAGCTTGAACTATGCCTGGGATTTCAATCTCGTACACTACCAGAATTATTTGTGTGAGATGAGCAAACAAGGAATAAGGGGGAAAATGAAAAAAAAAAAAAGAATATATTATGGATCTGTCTTAAGAGAAAAGGGATGCAATGTAAATATAAATGTGACTGAATTTGAACTAATCATATAAAGTGGAACTAAACAATGCATGCAGAGTAATGAATATCTAGGTTAATTATGAATGAAAGAGATGAAATATATATCAGAAAATATTAACTGGTATTATTGAGACTGTTATCAAGGTGCATCTAAAAGTAGAAATTATTTGTTTCTTCACAGATGCATGCTAAGAAGCACAATGCTGAGAAAAACTGTGCAACCTTTTGAATGAGTAAGATTCAGAGAAAAAATTATTCTAATATATAGCATTTTAGGTAAGAATGAGATGAAAAAGTACACAGGTGCAGAAAAGAAGTGATTGGGCCATTTGGAGACTCGGGAATGAAGAACTGAGATTATTTCATAAAAGCTTACAAAAAGAGTTGTTTCAAGTATGCTGTTTATGTTTATATGCACACATGGCATAGTATTGTCTATAAATCTAAAAGAGCAATGGATGTGTTTATGATGAAGAGCTGAGACAATTGGTGGATACAAAGGTAATGTGGAACAGACCATTTTTTGGTAGAGATAATCTTTTGATAGAACATGGAAATAAAGGAAGTAGAATATTTACAGAAAGAAAAAGTGGAAGTCCTACATAAAAAGTGTTTGATTAGGGGAAAAACCATGGAATCTACTTGGAACAGTACAAAAAGAATTATGTTGTAAAGTGTCACAAACAGAGGAGATACGTTAATGGTTCATATGGAAAAGAATAATACTTGATGGAATGATGAAACAAAAAAGCTGTGAATGGAAAAATGCACATAAGAGAATGATTAAATGAATGATTAAAAAAAGTTCAGAGAAACAAACAGCATCATGTGCATAAAAATAAAAAGATAACTGTAAAATGTATACCTATCAAGAACAAAGAGAAGTTAAGCAAGAGAAGGAAGAATGAAAATAAAAATGTTAAAAACTTAAAAAATCTTAAAAACTTAAAATCTTAAAAACTTAAAATCTTAAAAACTGAGGGAACGCTGGGAAATACTTCTTAAATCTGTTTGGGAATCATACTGTTGTATCAAAAATGGAATTCAAAGGAAAGCTATAAAAGTTACACCGCCCCCCCCAAAATTGAAAGGTCATAAATCCTGTTACAATGTGGAAAAAACGGTAAGGATACAGGTGCAAATTTTCTAACTGGAGAAATATTAGAATATAGATTTGGTTTGCTTATGAAATGGTAGCACAAATTATTTAACATATAAAGTATATGAAAATTGCATCTGTATCTGACACCTGGAAGAACATTTTCATACAGAAAGAGTGCATGCAATGACTTCAAGAGACTAGCTTATTATATATGCTGAGACAGATTTTTGGAAGACATAGAATTGAAAAAAATAAAGGGACAGCAATAATAAACAATATTTGAAAGGTGTAGTGTGATTTTATGCTGGGCAGGAGGTATGCAGTGTGGTCTCTCTAGTCTTCAACAGTCACTACGAAATGTACAAGTGTGAAAATAAAAGTTTATTGTAAATTCTAGGGATTTAAAGGAATCATACAATAAAACAAACTGGCAAGAGTTATGGTATGAATGTATGAATGTGGAAGTGAAAACTGATTGTTGAATGTGAAAAAAGAGATATATGAAAAAACCATGAGTGAAAGTAAATGGAATGCTTACTGAATAGTTCAGTAATAAGCATGGATTAAGACAGGGAAGTGTGATCTTTTAAGTGATACGCGAAACTAGTGGAAGCAATGTCAATTTACAAAGAGATTAAAAAAAGATTTACATATGGAAAGGTGTTAATAGCAATGGTATTGGTTTAAAGTAGTATTCACTATTTTTCTTTTTCTTGTCCTTACTTCGTGCCTTTAAATTACTTGGCTCTTACACTTCTTCTGTGCTCTGCATACTTTTACTTACCCCTAAAGAGATAGCATGCAGTTATATATGTGGCAAGTGCGACATAGCAGAAAGATTGAGATTTTGTTGTGTTTTTTTTTTTTTTACAGAAAGGATCCTGTTTCTCTTGTTCTGCTGCCACCTGCTGCATGTATCTCAGTCCAATAAGAAAGGAAATCACGGCAACCCGACATCTTCCTCTTTTACCCAAACAAACACATGCACTCTCAAACTTTCAAAATGCTGAAGAAATACTCCCTGAGTTAGTAAAACCAGCGAGTAAAATGCCTGCCACTCCTAAAACTGAAGAATATGCCAGAGGAGTTCAGACATGTTGGCTTTCTGTCTAGATGTAATTTGTGATTTATGTTTTCTTTGGACGTAATCCAAATAACATTACCATTTTTCCAAGAGAAAAAGCTAACGAAAGAACTTTGATGGCTGCTAGAAACAAAAGCTAGGCAGCCAATCAAGAACTTGATGGCTAGAAAAGCTACTATTTATCCATCCTCTTTATTAATTAGAAAAATGCTGCTATCTAAATATATTGTATAACTATCATTGTATTGAAATAACATATTATACCAAAACTGAAAAGATGGAGCAGTAGACTAGATTTCACA
This sequence comes from Arizona elegans, assembly GCA_022577455.1. Taxonomy (NCBI): domain Eukaryota; kingdom Metazoa; phylum Chordata; class Lepidosauria; order Squamata; family Colubridae; genus Arizona; species Arizona elegans. Next base: position 100,295,294 of record JAKOOJ010000002.1, on the reverse strand, counting down.
ATATATTAAAGAATAAACAGACTTACTGTCCCAGGGGGTAGGATCAGAATCCCTGGGTTAAATATATGAGGATACTGGATCAGGCTACACATCAGGAAGAATTTCATGTCTGTATAAGCTGTCACCCAATAGAATAGGCTGCCATATGTAGTGGGGAATTTTCCTTCACTAGAAATCTTCAAACATGGCCTAGATTGTTATTTGACACAGATATACTACTAGATCCAGACTGAGCAAAGGATGGATTAGATGAGCTCTACAGGATGATCATCATTCCTATACTCTTGTGGTAATTATCTTATTTTCTGCCTTAGTCATGCTGACAGATGACAATGCACTTTCCCCTGCCTCCTGCCCCATTGTGTGTTGCCTCTTTCTCTCCCTGGGGGGTAACGCAGGGTTATCAGGCATTGCTTTGAAGGTATTATAAAAATTTTTTAAACATTTAAACATTCCGGAGATCGTGATGGCTATCGCTTCTTCTACAACTATACCTGGAACTCGCATCTTTAGGACAATTATTTATATATATATATTAACCAATCAAAAAAGTGCATGCACATTCAATTCAGTGATAGTTTTCTGGCTATAGGATGGCAGTAGTGCATCATGTTTGTCCTGCTTATTTCCAAATTCTGAATTCATACCTGCAGTTATATATACATCTCCAGCATAGCTCTATGTCTCCTGTCTATTACTGCAAAAAGATCAAAATCTGTTCACGTTTGGAATAACAGCTGTATAAATAAGTGTCTGTTCCCCTAACTCCCCTCATATATAAAGTCCAGAAAAGATTTTGCCAACTGGCAAACAGCTGGGAGCAATTGCCAAATCATCTTCATCACCTTCTTTGCCTCCTTAAATTCCTCAGTAGAAGGCCAATGCAGCTTTCCCAAGGTACACATGTTCGTGTAAACAACTTCCCATTGAAAGAACTACGTGCGCACAGTGATGAAAGGGGACAACTGAAGGAACACTGCAAATCATGGTCAAAACAATGTTGACAAAATCAGTCTGCTGGGGTATTGCTGGGTCAAGGATCTTGCCTGCTCCAAGATTCTTAACATGGTCCCCTCCAAATATCTTGAAGTGCAATTCTCATGGCCTTAGGTCAAGTTAGCTAAGCATGCTAGGAATTAAACATACATAAAAAAACACCAAGGCTGGAAAAATTGGGTTTAAGGTGTATTTTTTTTTCCCAGCAGAGATTGCTGTATATATTCTGTAACCTCTGAAAAACAATGGCCCAGCACTAATCCCACCTCTAATACAGCAGGAAACACTAAAATGTTGCCCCTTCTTAATTTTAAAGGGAACATTTTCAATCTGAATAAACTTCCAATTTGCTATTACATCCAAAGATAAACTGTGATTTGAAGCAGCTTGCTTTTAAATTTAAGCAAAGTTAAATATATAACTCATTAGTTTGATTTATTAAAAAAGAAAGAAAGTGAACAATTCTACTATTCTCATCGCAGCACCAGAAGAGAGATGCTGTAATGCGAATAACAGTAAAGCATTAAATCTGTATAATAGTAAAACATAAAGAGGCTTTTGGAATATATTACTAGGAAGATTAGCAAGAAAGAAATTGGCTCAAAAGGGCTCAGTGGTGACAGCAGCAACATCTGGATTTCCATGGACCATGTAAGTACCACTATTTTAGATTTTCAGCTTCATTTTATGTCAAATATTCTGGGGCAGTGCACAAGGAACAATTAACTTGCTCTCATACATAATAAAATGCAATTGTTAATCCAAATGATGTACCAACAGGATTTCTCAACATCTTGAAGTACAGGGACCACCTTCAGCTCATCCTTCTAGTTGGTGGAGAAGAACATTCCGTGGGAGAACAGTTGAAGCACCTCAATTCCCGTTTAAATTTTCCTTTTTCCAGAGATCCATGGATCTCTGTCTCTCCCTCCCTCCCTCCCTCCCTCCGTGAGTGAGTGTGTGTGAGAGAGAGAGAGAGAGAGAGAGAGAGAGAGAGAGAGAGAGAGAGAGAGAGAGAGAGAGAGAGAGAGAGAGAGAGAGAGAGTTTTTCTAAGATTCCTACCATTCCTTCACCTACCACTACTCACTTACCTTTCATAAAGCATTCCACTAATGGGAGGTAACCAGTGTATGGTGAGCATATCCTGGCTCTGACCAACTACCATCGGCGGCAAAGGGACAGGAGTGGGTTTCCTGCTCTGAGTCCACTGCTGGTACACCAGATCCAGATAGCAATGCATTCGTGCCACTTGATTTGGAGTAAAACTGTCTGTGCAATTATCATCTGTGGGAGTCAGAAAAGCAGCTTATTAAACAATTTGAAAACTGGATTCAGATAAGGAGTTAGGACAAGAAATCTAAGTATGGTAAATCCCTTTCATGGCCAGAGAAGACATCTTATTTTAAAAACCTAGAATAAAACTAGATCCTGTAATATCCTTTTTGCCCAGTACTATCATGTTTATTGCAATTTCGATCCTTTTTCTAAAACTAAACCAAAATGCATGGTTATTGTGATTATATACATTGCTACTTGGTCTTGGAACATTTTTTTAATCTTTCATCTGTTTGAATATCCATCCTCTCAACTCTTTCTAGCTCATTTGCTTTTTTAGATCTTTTCATCATCCCAAAAATTCTCCTGCACATTTTTTTAGAATATTTACATTCTCCCTAACATAAATGCCTCTAAAATTTTGCCTGCTTCTGTTATTCCTTCCATTTGCCAAAAGATGGCACTCCTTCTGTAGTATTTAATCATATATCCTCTGGTGAGTGATCAATAGTGTTGTTTTTCTTGCTACTGAACACTACAGACAACAGTGAAGCCTAGGGAGGAAGAAAACGAAAAGCATAAATAATGCATACATTTTCAGAAATAATGAATGAGTGATCTCCGAGGTTCTGAACATAGAAAACACAGTACTCAAACACTGTCAATTGACCTCAGTCTGAAACCCAACAGGCTGCTTTGCCAAGATGCCCCCAAACTGAAGGAAATGGAAGAGGGGTAATTATCTCTAATGTAATATAATTGAATGCCCAAGCATAAAAAAGAAAAAATAATGAAATATAGAATACTGACACTGGATTCAACAAAATATAGCCTCTTGCAGCATATGCTAATAATACACATAGTGACAATATTTCAGCCTCTTTCAGAACTCAATCTCATATAAAGGATTCCCTGCAGATTTTACTCAGTTAGTTGTTGCTGACTATAGGGGGCCTTGCTCATCTCCATTTCAAGGCCATTGCATCAGCGTAGTCCGAAGACATTTCCGCAGTCATGTGGCCAGCATGACATCACAGAGCACTATTACTTTCTATCTTCAATCTTCTACATAATGCTGAGAATTTTTTTAACCAAATTTAGGATGTTACCAACAGGATGCCTTTTTCTGTTTTACTAATACAGAAGAGACAGTCAATGTTCAGAACCAGCCCTTCATCAAGCCACAACATTTGTTCAGTAAAGTTGATAATCTGAGATTTGACAAGAGAGAGGTCCTGCTTTGCAGAGTTTCATCTTGAATGGTTAAATGTCTCTTTCTTTCTTTCTTTCTTTCTTTCTTTCTTTCTTTCTTTCTTTCTTTCTTTCTTTCTTTCTTTCTTTCTTTCTTTCTTTCTTTCTTTCTTTCTTCGACACCCTACTACTAATGGTTCTAATGAAAAACTTGTGCTATTCTAAAATCTAACCTTCTCACTGCATTCTCTAAGGGCAATATTTCAAACCTCTGTTTTTAGTCCTTAACATTTTACTATTTTCAGACTGTACTCCTCGCATATTCCCCTATCTATCTAAGGATCTTCATATGAGCCCTTTCTTCATATGAGCTCCTGCCAGATGAGGCAAAGTGAGTGGCCCCCAAAAAGGCGTTTTTTCATAAAGACTCTACTGGTGGAATGATTTCTCCAGCACCTGTATTACGGCTTTTTCAGTATTACATCAAATATTTATTTTTGGATGTATTTCAGCAAGTTTAGACTGCTAAACTGTTAGACTGCTTTGTTTTAAGTATCTACTATCTACAGAACCTGTCTGTCTGTCTGTCTGTCTATCTTATTTCTATAACTCAAACTGCTATTATTAAGACACAGAAAAAGACCACATTTTCCAGTTCCCTTAGCAGCCCTATGAATTAAATACAATTAAGTCTATATGATGGAATCTGTTCATTCTAGTTTTATCCCCAATTGTCCCATCCCTATGTCTTCCCTACAGTTAGGATCATAAAGTCTTTGCAGACATAGTGCTCTCTTTGGTTTTGACATTGATAAATCTCAGATTTAAAAAGCCCAATCCCTAATTAGTGTTTATATACACACACGTATTAAAAAATGTCATCCAGTTTCACTCAGTTGACAAGCACCATGATTTCAAGAGACAGGAAACTTCAAAAAACTTATCATTCTAAAATACCCTCTCTGAAATGTTAATGCTGTTCTTTACTGTAAAGGCTGTATTACTATGCCTTTAATAATAATCCAATATAGCAAGATAAAACAGATAAGTGTTGGGATTGGTTTCTACTAACATGCTTTGTTGTAGCTGAAAGCACAGAAATTGAGCAATTAAAATTGACAGCCAATTCAGATGAAATGAATGACTTCTTGGAGGCTGAATGTTGTTCATCTTTTAAGTGCTACAGACATTTCTGTCATTCCTTATAAGGATTTTTTAAAAAATTAGGAGGATTTCTGTTATTGAGGCGCATGGAATTGGATTTCAGATGGCAGACAGACTGCTTTGAAGAGCTAGATAGAATAACCCACTGGACATCTTATATTCCTGATATCCTTGTAGTACTTTGAATCCTTGGCAGTCTATGCACGAGTCGACAGTTGCAAAGATGGTATAATTTTTGCAATGGAAATGAAATTCCTTTAATGCATATTATTCTAGACCCCCCTGGAACTCAGAAAATATTTCAAACAGGCAAATCTCCCAACCGAATGTATAGGATTATGCAGCACAGTCCTACCACACAGGTGGACAAGTGCTTTGCTGTTGCCATCAGTACATCCCCCATTCATTGTTCTGCACAGTAAATGCAGAAGGGGGCGTGAGGGCTAGAAGTTACCACTTTATTTTTCAACCAGTTCCATTCATTAGAACTAAAACTAAAGATACCTAATTTTTTAAACACAAGAGCTTGTACTTATTTTATTTTACTTTTATTCTGCCTTTATTATTTTTTAAATAACTCCAGATGGTGGACATACTTAACACTCCTTCTGCCTCCTATTTTCTGCACAATAATCATGTGAGATAGGTTGGGCTGAGAGAAAGTGACGGGCCCAAAGTTACCAAACCAGCTTTCATGCCTAAAGTGGAACTAGAACTCACAGTCTCCTAGTTTCTAACCTGATGCCTTAACCATTAGACCAAACTTATCCCCAATACTTCTTAGACAAATCAGGGCAGCTAGGATTTTGCCATTCACATTCTAGCTGTCATGTTTCATGGCTCTCAGAATCTCCAGATTGTACATGCCAGTTGATACTCACCTCTGAACCTGATGAAGGAATAGTGCTTTTCCCCCTTACCTGTGTAGCTCATATAATTGCTGAAGGGAGTTCCAGAGAAAGCGGTATGGCCACAGGTGTCATTGATAGGTTCTGGATCCTGACAGACTTTGCTTTTGAGTGTTGGTGCGGTGTCGGCACAGAGATCTCCAGTTTCCATGGATGGTGTTGTCTCCCTGCATGGATCATCACAGGAGTCTTTTTCATCCACACCCTTAAAGACATGATAGAGTCCCAAGACGTGTCCTATTTCATGGATCATAGTATTTGTATGACCTGGCATCCCGTAGTAAGCTGGATTTAGAACTACTCCACCTGAAATTGGAAGTGAACTAAATGTGATCCACAGAGAATATGGGTAAACAATCTTGAAATCTGAGATAAATTAATATATATCTGTGCTCAAACACCATGGAAAGTAAGCTTTACATAAAGGGCTCTTTATGGTCCACTTGTCCATGTATTAGCATTCTAAGTAGATAAGCAGGTGGGAAAGCTGTTTGAAGTAAGGGCCATCCAAAGTGAGCACAAGATGACTAAACATGCCTCCATGGAGAGCGGAGATGACAATTGCAGCAGAGACCAGTTCTTTAGACACACTCTGGACCTTCTTCAGAACTTCTCCAGACAAGGAGAGGACTGGAGATCACTCACATGTACCCCAAATGGCTGTTCCTTGCAAGTAGACTACAAGATAGCAATCTCAACAGTCTGAGTGCCAAGAGACAAAGGGATTAATAATCAAGCTCACAACAGCAGTGGTATATTTTAAAGGACATTAGATTTCCTAACCTTACTTCTAATCACTTTTGGAAATTGCTTATTTAAATATCTTAAGGCTTTAGAGGTCTTTAGAATGGCAAGTCTGAAGAGGCACCTGGTGAATGTAATTTTATTCCTGAACAAAATAAAAAAATAATTATAAATTTGAGAATTTAAAAGAATTTGAAACGAATGGCAAAAGGTTAACAAGATTTAGAACTAAAAAGTTATTAACAAATTAAGTATGCAGACAAATTTGGAATATTGAAATTTGTACTATAAGATTTTTGAATCAACTATACAAAATGAATACCTTTTTGTGAGAACCAGAATTGTTTTGATTACTACAAGTCATAAAAAGATAAGAGATCTTACGATTTAAATTAAACATTAAAGTCCAGGCCGAAACAACAACAACAACAACAAACAACGTTTGCCTTTAGGATTGCAATTTACAAAATGCCACAAAATACAAAATTTGAAACCTTAAAGATCTTTGAAGAGTGGGGAAGAAAATCTTCAATAAATCTAAAAATTCAGGACATGTGCTAACACCTTTCAAGTATAAGTTAGCTATTTGAGAAGACTCTCCTTCTGAAACCATTCCCTCATTACCTTATAAGTAAGCTTCTCCAATTTACAACCAGAACCCTAGACAAAGATGAATCCAAGTTGCAATCTTTCTCAATCAATGAATATACATCTCAGCATAAACTACAGCTTTAGACTATATTTTCTTATTGGGGATATCCAAAGTATATTAGGAGCAGAACCAAATAAACTAACATAACTGTCAGAAAGAACAAAATAGTGTGTCTTGTCCCAGATAATGAGAAGTACACTTTATATCTTAACTGACTATTTTATAAAATCGGTGACTTTTGGTTGGTTGATTGATTGATTTTTGTTACTATTATTTTTCTCACTTTCTCTGTCTCTCAGAAAAGTAACATATTAAATCTCCAAATACAGGAGAAAGACAATGAGTATGTTTACTGAGTGTTGTGACTGAGGCCCACGTAGTGATTACCAAACACAATTCAGTCTTGAACAAACTTATTTTATTAAAACAGCTGAGAATTAATTCATTCTCAGCTTTAGTCCAAAACAAATTCTTTGGCCTTATCACCAACTTTTGATGTCTTTGGCAACCTGCCAAAGGCTTTTCTTGTCAAAAACCGCACAAAGTTCAAGAGACACTGATAAGAAGCATTGGAATCAACGTTGCTTTTCTACAAAGAACCCAATGGCTCGTTGCTGCTCTTTTAAGCCTTATGGGGGTGACCAATCATCTTCTGCCCATACTCCCCAAGTTGTCCTTTTTGCTTCAGCTGCTCTTGCCTTCTGGCAGCTCTTCACATGCGTGCATTAGGAACAGATTCCTCCTGTTCCTCTGCCTCTCTGCTGTCCGCCTCTGGAGGCTCTGGAGTCCGCACATTGTTCCCAGATGGCCCTGGCCCCATCTCTGCCTCCAATGCAGAGCCTTCGTCTTGGCCTTCCCCTGACTCCAGGACTGGCCCATTGCCCTCCCCAGCCTCCTCACTGTCAGACTCCACTGCCAAGTCCACAGGCTGCTGGCGGCCCACAACACTGAGATCACAAGTTACCTTAAAATTGACTATTCCCATCTTTATGTCCAAATGAAAAAAATATGAGAGAGTTGGACTTCATTGCCTCTTTCTTTATGATCACTAGATTGCTTTCAAAATGGGAAAATAAAGAAAAGTTCATTTGAGAATCCTCTCCTTTCTTATGAAATTTTGGTTAGCTGATGAAAAGCCCAACTGATTATCCCAATGAAAGTCTATGAAAAAGGCCTTTGATGCTTGAACACAAATCACTCCTTTCCCTCTCTTGTATCTGTTGTGGCCTCTTCCATGCATTGTTGCTCTTTATATGTGGGCTTGATATGAATCAGCTGTCACAAATCTTTTAAGCCATTAGCAAGTTGGTAATATTTTTACAAAGGCCAGGACTTTCACATCAAACATGAAAAGTAAGTACTGTGAAATGTGTTCACAAAAGAGATCAAAACCTGAATAAGTATTAATCCTCCTTTTCCAAAGGCCAGTGTTTTGGCAACTCTTTAGGAACAGAGAATTTACCACACAGGAACTTAGTCCATCATAAAATGCTCAGCAGGCTTCAAGTATTCAAGCACCATAGAAGACTTTGTTGCCTCTGACAACTTGGAACTGACCAAAAAAGCTGAAAGGTCAATGCTGATTATCAACACAAGACCTGACACTGTGACCTTAAAATTTCAACTTTTCTTAAGCTGACTTGTCTGATAAGGAAGCATTATACTAATGGGAATGGACAGTCATGAAGCATATGTGAGAGAAACTGAAGCTGCTTAAATTTTCTGCAAGACCGCACACACTGATCAATAGATAGTGCAGAAGTTAAAAGCTCCATGTGGAATATGGGCCTAAGCTGAAACAATAAAGCATGACGTGTAGCTAGAAGGTACAACTAGAGTTCTTGAGTCATAGCTAATGTTTTTATTATTTTCTTGGGCAAGAAAGTGAGAACCAGATGTATATTTTTACAGGCAAATAGACCTCTCTAAGATGATCAGGCTCCATACAATATTTCTAATATTGAAGAACTGTTCTGGGATGAGATGAGAGAGATCAATTATGTACTGTATAAATGACTATAGAATGAAAGTCCAAGTAAAAATCTAAAAAAATAGTGTGCTTAATGACTTGTAGAAGTTGTTACATATTATGTTATGTTGCTGGTTATTGGTTATTGCAAGCTCAGTGCTCATTGGTTCTCATTGGCAGCTGGTTAGTATAAAAGAGCTGTCAAGCGTGGGTTTCTTGTTCTACGTTGTTACTAGTGATTAATAAAAGTTGCGTGGTTACACTTCTGACTCTGTCCTGTCAGCCGGTCATTAGTATGTAATAGTGGCGACGAGGATGGGATTCCAGCAGCTGTGAATCCTCGCTGACCGGCACATTGGAGCTTTTTTTTTTTCTTCTCTCTTCACTTTCAGAGCGGTGAGGAGAAATGGCATCGCCTCAGACTTTCGTTCCATTCAATGCTGTTGCAGAGTCATGGGAAGCGTTTGTAACACGGTTTGAGTGCTTCTTAATCGCAAATGACTTCCGTGAATTGTCCAATGAAAGGAAGCGGGCGTATTTCCTGAGTCTTTGCGGGCCAGAAATGTTCGAGACTGCGATGATGCTAATGGCCCCCTTATCAGTACACGCAGGCTCCTGGGATGAGTTCCTGGCTAAGTTAAAAAAACATTATGCTCCCGCGCCATCCCGTATAGCTCACCGTCAGCATTTCTACCATCGAGACCAGGCTGAGGGCGAGTCTATTAGTCAATATGTGGCTGCACTTAGGAAAGCGGCGCAGCACTGTCAGTTTGACAATTTAGATGATTATCTACTGGACAGATTAGTCAGCGGTGTGAAGGACGAGGCCCTTAAGCGCTGTTTAATTGCCAAATCAGACCTCTCATTCCAGGAAGCCTTAGATGAAGCGTGCGCCGCTGAATTGGCCATTCTTTCACTGGCGGATTTACCCCGGGGACAGTGCCCTAGTAAGTCAACGGGCAAGCAGGTTCATTACAATGAGACTGATTTCAGTGATGATGATTGCCCTGCAGCGGAGGGTGCCATAGCTCGCATCAAGAGTTCTCAGCGGCCATTATGACAGTCTAAACTGCCACAGGGGGATTGCCAGAGTTGCGGAGGAAATCATCTGAGAGCCAGCTGCCGTTTTAAAGACGCTATGTGCCATAGGTGTGGGCGCCGCAGCCACATCACTCGTGTTTGCCGGTCTCCAACGCTCACTGAGAAAGCTCCGCCCCTCAAGGATATTCTCGTGGCCAACGCAGACGGGGAGCGGGCCGAACCCCGGGCAGGGATTGGAGCCGTGAGGCTGGGGGTGTCAATGGAGTGTATCCAGCGCAGCACAGGGACGCCCCAGCTGATGGCCGGCCGAAAATTAATGTGGAAATCACCATCGAGGGCCAGCCATGTAGGATGGAGGTGGACACTGGGTCGGCCAATTCCATCATTTCCTGGAGTACGATTAAGCGCTTAATGCCTTACATCTCTAAGCGCCGCCTGGGCCTCTGTCACCTACTCCTCCGTGATTATCAGGGAAAGTCCATCAAAGTACTGGGGTGTGGACAGTTCAGAGTTAAATTTAAGGCATTTTCTGGCCGACTGCCGCTGGTTATAGTAGAAGCCCCACTGCCTAGTTTATTAGGGCTCAACTGGTTCCAGGCTCTGGGTTTTACAATTCAGGGAGTGAATGCCATCCGGTCCTCCAAATTGGATTTGCTAATTCAAGAATTTCCGACTGTTTTTGATGGCCAACTAGGGTGCTATAATGGACCCCCAGTATCCTTTAGCCTTGATCCCAGCATGGCCCCGAGACGGCTGAAACCATGCCATGTACCTTTTGCATTAAAGGCGAGGGTTGACGTGGAACTTGATAAATTGATCTCTCAGGGGGTGTTAGAACCTGTCGAATTGGCACGCTGGGAGACACCGATTGTGACCCCTATTAAGGCAGACGGCTCGGTCCGTATTTGTGCTGACTACCGGGCAACCCTGAATACGGCTCTTTTGGGGCATGCTTATCCCGTTCCTTCATGCAGCATTTGCTGCACTCCTTGGGCCAGGGTTCAATATTTGCCAAGCTGGACCTGGCCCAAGCCTACCAGCAACTAAAAGTCGATGACCTGACAGCAGATGCCCAGACAATCGTGACCCATAGGGGGGGCGTTCCGGTGTCGTCGGTTACAGTTTGGGGTCAGCGTCACCCCGGGGATTTTCCAGAGCATGATGGAACGTTTGCTGCACGGAATCCCCGGGGTCATTCCCTATTTCGACGACGTTCTCGTCTCGGCTTCTTCGACTTCACAGCTGATGGACCGGCTGCGGCAAGTGCTTAGGAAGCTTAGCACCGCAGGCCTCAAAGTTAACAAAACTAAATGCCAAGTCACTGCACACCAGGTGGAATTCTTGGGGTTCCTGGTGGATGGTTCGGGGATCCACCCGACGGCAGCTAAGACAGCGGCCATCATGGACTGTCCTCCCCCGAAATGTAAGGCTGACCTCCAATCCTTCCTGGGATTGCTTAATTTTTATGCAATTTTTATTCTGCATAAAGCTTCCGTTGCTGAGCCTCTTCACCGTCTGTTAAACCGTAACGTGACTTGGCATTGGGGTGCCCGAGAGGCTAATGCATTTGTGGCTGTCAAACGTCTCCTAACCTCCAACTCTGTCCTCACACAATTTTCAACACACCTGCCAGTGACCTTAGCATGTGATGCTTCTCCGTATGGGGTGGGGGCGGTGTTGAGCCATGTCCTCCCCTCCGGCAGGGAGCTACCCATTGCCTATTACTCTAAGACCTTGGCACCAGCTGAGCGTAATTACTCTCAGCTGGATAAGGAGGCTCTTGCCTTGGTGGCTGGAGTCAAGAGATTCCACCATTACCTCTATGGCCGACCTTTTCTCTTGTACACTGACCACAAACTGTTATTAGGCATTTTAGCAGGCGATCGCCCGGCTCCTCAAATATTGTCTCCCTGTATGACCCGTTACTCTGTATTCTTGGCTGCATATTCCTACCGGCTTGTTCACTGCCCCGGCAAGGACCTCGCACATGCGGACGCCTTGAGCCGTTGCCCCAGCCCCGACCTGCTCGAGGACCCTGTCCCTGTTTCATCGGTTTTCCTGCTGGAGGATTCACCGTTACTAATCACCGCATCGGACGTCGCCCGTTTCTCCGCGAAGGACGCTACTCTGGCGCAGGTGTTAGACTGGATGGCCAGAGGGTGGCTGCCGGGGCCCTTCACGACGGAATTCCAACCGTATGCCAGCCGCCGCCTGGAACTTTCTACGCAAGCGGGGTGCCTTTTGTGGGGCCATTGGGTTGTTATTCCACCCCCCCTTTGTTCCTCGTTATTAAAACAATTACATCGGGGTCATCCGGGGGTGGTCAGGATGAAGGCTTTAGGCCGATGTTATATGTGGTGGCCTTTGTTGGATTGTGACATCACCGAGTGGGTTGCGGGATGTTTGCAATGTCAGGGGAACATGCCAATGCCGCCCAAAGACCCCCTGGGGGTGTGGGAATCGCCTGGGGCACCTTGGTCACGTTTACATATTGACCTCGCTGGTCCGTTGCAGGGCCAGTCTTTCCTGGTCCTCGCAGATGCTTTTTCGAAGTGGGTAGAAGTCGTCCATTTACGGTCGACTAGGGCAGAGGCTGTCATCAAGGCATTGCGGTCAATATTCCTTACACACGGGTTGCCTGACAGCATTGTTTCTGATAACAGACCGCAATTTACGGCTGCGGAATTCGAGGGGTTCTTAGCTCACAGGGGCATAAGGCATTGCTTGGTCTCGCTGTTTCATCCTTCCAGCAATGGTTGTGCAGAACGCACTGTGAGGTCAGCGAAGGATGCCCTTAAGAAGATTGGGCACGGGTCATGGACTGAGCGGGTGGAGGAGTACTTGATAGCTCAACATACAATGCCCTGTCAGTCAACTAACAGGAGCCCGGCCGAACTCCTAATGGGCCGGAAGCTCCGCACAACCTTAGATCGATTACACCCCTCGTATGGCCATGCCAAGCCCTTAGATGCCCCGAGACACTACCGTTCCTTCGCTATTGGGGACCGTGTATATGCCAGGAACTATGGGGGAATGCCATTATGGTTATCAGGCGTAGTGGTTGGAATTGCAGGACCCTGTTCCTATCACGTTGAGATCGACAAGGGGAGAATATGGAAGCGACACAAGGATCAGTTGCGGGCACTAAGGAAGGGAGCGGATTGTCAGGGTGTGGAGGGGGAGCCCACCCCACAGGAAGTTAGGCACGAGAAGGGACGGCCAGGGTCAGTCCAGGAGGACAGACCAACCACCCAGAGGGAAGAGAGCGAGGAGGGTTTACCTTCGCCGGATAGAGGAGACCGAGCCGAGGAAGCAGGGCGCGCAGATAGCCAGCCGCCCAGGATTGAGAGGGCTCGGGAGGAGAGTTCAAATTCGCCGCCGGATGTTTGGAGTAGGGGTGGAGCCCAGACGATCAGGGAGAGTGCGGCGCAGACCAGCCTACCTAAACGATTACGCATGCGCCTGACGTCGGCGAGTGCTCATCTAGGTGGAAAGGGGTGTTACATATTATGTTATGTTGCTGGGGTATTCCTATTGGTTATTGCAAGCTCAGTGCTCATTGGTTCTCATTGGCAGCTGGTTAGTATAAAAGAGCTGTCAAGCGCGGGTTTCTTGTTCTACATTGTTACTAGTGATTAATAAAAGTTGCGTGGTTACACTTCTGACTCTGTCCTGTCAGCCGGTCATTAGTATGTAATAGAAGTAACTATCACAATGCACTATTTTTTGTGAATAACTGGTTCACAAATTCCAGCAACTCCAATCAACGTCCAATACAATAAGGTACTGGGAGTCCCACAATACGTGGAAAGTTATAAACTGGGCACCCAGGGGGGAAGTATAATTATACAAATTAATAAAGATGAGGTCATTAGTTATGAAAGCAAAACAAAGTCTCTGAATGCAGAAGGGTGCCAATAAATACCAGTGGCTTCAAGGCAAAAATAGGAGAGTTATTGCCTTTCAGACTTTCTTGTGGGCTTCTTGGAAATATTTGATGGGCCTATAGACAAGGGCCTAGAAGTTGGTCAATTTCAGCAGGGCTGAATCTATCTTCTATCTATCTGACTATTATCTAAAATAGTCTATAGATAGACTATTATCTATCTATCTGTCTATCTATCTATCTATCTATCTATCTATCTATTAGATAGATAGATAGATAGATAGATAGATAGGTAGATAGATAGATAATCTATCTATTATTTATCAACTAACTATCATATTTATGGGGCAACCTATTTTATGGAGCAAAATCTGCAGGCTCAGATACATACTTGGCAAATCCATATCAACTTGATTCAAAATTAGTTGAAGATCATTTGTATCATGAAAAAAAGCTTGACTACTTTCAAAATTTGTCCTTATGTTGGTGCATGTGTAGTGAAAAGATCACCTATATTATATTTTCAAGAGAAATATCCAAAATAGTTGTCACCTGAGATATTACTGGGTTCAAAAACAAATCTAAACATCTTTTGATTTTCAAATTCTGATCTAATTTTAACATCTTACTTTACCAGCAGATCCGGCTCTGCATCTTCAGTAATATGTATACTGCAATAATTATGGTTGAAAAATATAAAAACGTCAGACTAATCAAGGTGTATAATACAATCAGTTCAAACACATGCTATAGCTTGGAATATGTGATCTAAGACAGTATTATTAGTATTTGATATGCTGTTTGAAACAGATGCACTTAAAGGCATATTTCATATTAGCATATTTTAATGCAACCATTGGCATGAGAAAATGTTATTTTAGAATAATAATAATAAAGCAAAGATAATGCCAATAGTAATAGGCACCTTGGGTACAATCCTAAAACAACAGGAGCACCACTTGAATACCATTGGCATTGACAAAATCACCATCAGTCAATTGCAAAAGGCAGCTTTATTTTGGAACAGTGATACTGTTAACACCATCAAACAACAAAATCTGCCTATTCTGAGTCCTTGTGAAGGATTCAATAGGTGCATAAAACAGTCAAATTCAATCTAAACATCTAACTGACTCTGCAACCAACCATAATAATTATTATTTATTATTATACTCAACTTGGGCAAAAAGATTGCACAAACAGATGATAAACAATAATGTAACACAGTCACCAAAATGATTCATTGGAACATTGTGAAAATGATCAAAAACTAGTGGGAACATAGAGTGGAAAAAGTAGTAGAAAATGAGCAGGTTAAATATTGTCAGATTTCCGAATACAGACTAATAAAGTATTGGCTCATCATACTCCAGATGTAGAAAGGAAAAAAGTATAGATAATTCATGTAGGGAATAGTAGAATAGAAGACAAAAATGA
Organism: Arizona elegans; assembly: GCA_022577455.1. NCBI lineage: Eukaryota > Metazoa > Chordata > Lepidosauria > Squamata > Colubridae > Arizona > Arizona elegans. The sequence continues at coordinate 100,280,030 of JAKOOJ010000002.1, read as the reverse complement.
TGGAGAAGATCACAAAGTATAAAGATCTGAAAATTGAAATTGAAAGATTATGCATAAATCGCTGTGGTGATCCCAGTGGTTATCCAAACACTGGGTGTCATACCAAAAAATCCTGGACAGAAAATCTGTGCATTAACAAAATTTTCTTCTGTCAATTGCTAAGCTATACTGCATAAACTCACACATATATTACAATGATACATTATGGTCCTAGGTTCTTGGGAAGAACTCGATACATATGAAGGTGAATACCACCTAAATTGGCAGCTGTGATTTCTCACTGTTGTGAACAGATTATAATAATATATTCAATTTATATGCCAACTATCTTCCAGTGACTGTGAAGCAGTTTAACTCTACCTTTCTGAAAATTTAATAGCAGTTCTCCTATTCTTTAAATATTTTGAAGGCCTAATGAGCAATTATACATGTCTTTGTTCAATCTAAACATTTGTTTATTTAAATTTACAAATGATACTGTACCAAATGATAATCAGGATGAATTTACATACTATGCTGCAAATAGAGTCTCAAACTTTGATTATATGGCTGTTCCTTGCAGTTCAGCAGGTCTGTTAAATCTATGTAAAACAGTTTGCATACTAAATAAAAGAAACGTGGACAAATCAAAAAATATTTCTGTTTCAAGACTGAAAGAAAAATTGTATTTGGAAAGTTCTGCCAAACTATTTTACATTGGTCATGGTTGGCCAAAATAAAATGCAGCACATTTTGGACTAAAATCTGGAAGGATCTTGGAGTAGTTCTGCAAGGCAAATAAGACAAGACTGGCACAGCGTCTCATCTCTGTTATTTGATCTTCCCAGACTTCCTTTCATTCGCATCCTTTCCTTCAGCCACCATCACTGATTTCCCAATGTAATATAATGTGCTGGCTGACCTGTCACTTATTTTCCCTTCCTCCCCACAACCATTGGTGCTGCTATTACTGGCCTCTTTTCTGTTCCTTACTATGATCGTTACAACAATAAGGAACAGCTCCCTGTCCAGGATATCAGTCCGTTGCACCAGCCCTCACAAATCTTCCCAGAGCTTCCTCTTCTCTCTTTCCACTGCCTCTTCTCAATTGCTGTTGCTCATCTACACATGCTATTGTGAAGAAAATCTCTCATTCGTGGCTCCCCCTCTCCCCCAGTTATTCTCTCAAATAACTTTGGTCTGGGATAACTGTTTCTATTTAGCCATATAACCAATAATTCTGTTTACAACACATCACACAGCATGGTAAGTATCTTTACCATCTGACTTTTAAGGATGTCCACAAATTTTGCAAATTAGCAAACGTGAAAAGGGGGGAAGTCAGGAACCAACAGTTCTTTTTACCATTATTTTCTTTCCTTTTAAATTTTTTTAGGTATTTTAACTTTCGCTAAATTTGCTTTGTCTGTCTTTTCCCTTTTTATCAACATTATATATTTTGACATACATTACAATGGAAAGCTTAATATCAAATAATTTGCTTAAGGTTGAAGTCATTATATCATATAAACATCACTTTATTGAAACAGTACAATATATCAAGATCTATAACAACATAATAAAAAGGTGGCAATCCTGTTTAGTTCCATAGGCAGACTAAAATATTTATTTATGTATTTATATATCATATTTAGAAACTTCCCATCTCACTGACAGAACAACTCTGGGCAGTGTACAATAAAAAAAAATTAAAACTATATAAATTTTATATCCCACTAGGAGGCAGTAACAAATGTTCATGTTTCAGTTGAGGCCCAAATCACCCCAAACCATATTTTATGTACTCAGAAGTGTTCATACTTGGAATGTTCTCTATGTCTTATTAGCTAATATTATCTAATCACTGTCTCTGGAACATCTGTCCTATGTGCCATCAACATTAAACTTCAATGAAGCAACCACCTGTGCCAATCCTGAAACGGGAATTCCTTCTTCTCTGATAAGACCATCCTCCCAACATCATCCATCTTCAGATTTGATTTCATATCATACCTAGACAGGGCAGTTCTCTGCTTGATAATATTGAACGGCTCTACCATGCACAATATTCACTAGTGATGTGTTCCAAATCAAGTGTTGAAAATTGAAGGAAAAAGAAAAGTACTTGCTTGATGAAGATTTTTTAAATACAAAAAAAGAGAGAGCTTTTATTAAGGCCGTTCAAAGATATTAAACTAATACACTATCATTCACAGCATCTCAGATAGTATAGTAAGTTTTTTAAAATCAAAAAGAAAACAGCAGTCTCTACATTTGGCTCAAACATCTGCTGTATAATTGAGAAGTTAATTGTCTCTTCCCAGAAGCCCTCAACCACGTAGTCACAACTTTGTGGGTGAGTGGGAAGGTCAATTTCACAAATTATTTGCTAAAGAACAGAAGCTGACTCTAGATCTAAATGTCCAGAGAGACTCTCAGTCATCCAGGTCATGGTTGTCCCAGAGGTGCTTTTTCAAGAGGCAACTGGACTTTCTGGTATTTCTTTGAAGACGTTTTGCTTCTCATCCAAGAAGCTTCTTCAGCTCTTTGGGACTGACTCTAGATCTTGATATTGTTGGTGAATTGCCATCCAATTGGCTCTCTGAGCTTCTGATATTGTAGTATTAGCCAAGAAACTACAATCAATTAGAGTATCAAAAATATACTTCATCTCTTCTAAAGAAATCAAGAACCAGCTAGGTCACTCTTGGACTCTTTGTTTTTACACATTATTAAGCCCAAAGTTCAATGGCTGGGGAACTGCAAAGATTATGCTGAACTGTAACAAAAATGGAAGTGAATTTCATTTGAAGTGTCTTTCTAGTGACATGGTAAATAAATGGTATACTCTGATAGAATTTTGAGCTGGACTGAAGCAGAAAACATACTGGCAGATGAGAATGCAGGCTTTTATTCAGGATGCTCATTAATGAAACAGGCTTTAGTTTTATCACGTTTGGCTGAAAAACATGGCAACAAACCAATCACTGCCCTGGATTGCAGTGTTTTGGAATCTTAAATGTATTTTTGATTTAATATTTTGTAATTATTCTGGCAAAGAACAAGTGGGCTCCACAACTGACCACTATCTGCTACTTTTGATTTGTCTGTTATATGAAAATTCTTGTTGGAAATTCTGATGCAAACCTGAAACTTATTTAAAGGAGAAATTCACGCAGACAAATGAGTTAAATGGGATTGTATTAGATTTTGAATCATTACATCACTTATGTGATTAAAATTTAGATAGGCCAAATTATCACCCACTGAAGCTGGCTACTATGCATCTCTTAATATTACTGTAAAATGACAATTTTGTTATTTATTCTTTAACTCTAATAAGTTGAAGAAAATTCTTAAGCCCTTTCTTTGACTGCTGGAAAGAACATTTGCTATCAATTAATTATTCTAAAACTAAAAACTTGTTATGAAACCAGCATGCTAAAATGGACTTCAGAGGGACAATCATGGAACAAATGAAATACTTCAAGTAACTTGGTACTATCCTCTAAGATGCAATGGACTTTAACTTGCATGGCACAAAGTGCTCAGTGGATTGTAAGATTCCCCCAATTCCAGTTCTCCATATTAAAATTGGACTAAACAGTGTTTGGTGCAACAATGAGTAAGAATTTTTGATCTTTGGGAAAATTAAAATGTCATTCTTAATTTTTGTAGATAAATTCCTCTCATTTTGGAAGCACACATTCGGGAAGAAATTGCACCATTATGGTTTCTCTTTATCTACTATAAGCACAATGACTAACAATCATGCTGAACTAGACTCACACTGAGGACCCTGAATATAGATTGTCAGTCTCATCAGGAAGGATAATAAAATCAATCCATATAGGCATACAAATCTATAACAAAAGGCCAGCTGGGTACTTAGATCAGCTCAGTATTCTAAAATAGCATAAATTAGGATGATGTAATTTGCATATTTCACTGTGCTCCAATTGGCAGTCTTTCAAAAAGAAGATACATGAAGATACCATATTGAGAGATTAAATTTGTCTATGTACTTCTAGGACAACCAAAACAATGATCTGTATTGCAACTCTGGCTTTTTTCCCTTTTTTCCCTACCACTACTGTAAAGATAAATTCTCAGATACAAAAAGGTTTTGCCTGATAGCAAATAAATCTGGCAGATTCTGCAAACTTTTATTAATCAGCAACTCAGTTATATTGTTATTGCATAGATAAGTCATGTAAAATGCATTGAAACGTACATTTGTTGTGATTATGGAACAAACTGGTAGGCAAATGAAGAACAAGAGACATCTATCTGTCAAAGTTATATAGCTGCATGTCTCACAAGAAATGACTATAACTTCTATAAGAATATAGGGGTTACTTGCAGGACTATCTCTTTCTGGTTGCTTCAACCCATGTATGCTCTGGGTGCTATCAGCTAAAAAGTGACAAGCAGGCAGAGCCCAGCAGAACAGCTTTTTCTATCATAGCACCCACCTTCTGGAATGCCATCCCTCCAAAGACATCCCTGTGGCCCTTTTGTAAGGCCTGAAGATAGGACTCTGTGTGTCAGCCTGGGATCCAAGTGTTGAATGAAGCCTCTTGTCTGGCTATGTTGAATCTTGGAGTCTGGCTCTGAGATCTTTTTACCGGCTTCTATGGATTTTATATTTTCGTACATATTTTTTTTTTTAACATTGCAAGTCACTCTAAGTCATATGTGTGAATCAGGCAGCCATATAAATCCAGTAAATTAAAAAAAAATACTTCATTTAGTATATATTGCCTCCTCTGTAATAAAATAACCAAGTTGGCCTAACACTTTTATGTGACTTTTTCATCCAATTAACATAACAAAATCATCTTAAAAGGGGCTATTTTTTCCCAGCATAGTACATTTGACAGATTTTGATCAGAAGGGTCACCAACTTTATAAATTGAAGTTAGTACCGTGTTTCCCTGAAAATAAGACCCCTGTCTTATATTTTTTTGAACCCTGAAATAAGTGTTTGGCCTTATTGCCATGTGCTCAAAAGCCCAATTGGGCTTATTATCAGGGGATGTCTTATTTTGGTGAAAACAAGGTCTAAGGGCCTGGTGGCTCAGCAGACTGATAGCATTGTCATTAACAACAGCTGTCTGCAATTACTGTAAGTTCGAATCTCACCAGGCTCAAGGTTGACTCAGCCTTCCATCCTTTCTAAGGTAGGTAAATTGAGGACCCAGTTTGTGGGGGCAATAAGCTGACTTTGTATAAATATACAAAAGTATGAAGGCTATTGCTTAACGCATCGTAAGCCACCCTGAGTCTCCGGAGAAGGACGGCATATAAATCAAATTTTATATAGATATACACACACACACACACACACACACACACACACACACATATATGTCTTTGGTTATTCGGGTTTTCTCCCACGTAAAATTGGAGGCGTCTTGGCAACGTTTCGACAAAGTCTCATTCGTCATCTTCAGGCTGGTGTTTTCGGCTTCGTGCTTCTAGGAGCAATGTGTGTGATCGCAGCTGTTTCTTCCTTTTAACTGCCAGTAGGGGTGTGAATTGATTGGGTGGGAGCTTGGCTGTGTTCTGATTGGGTGGAGGTGTGTTCTGATTGGTTGGGGGTTTGGCTGTGCTCTGATTGGATGGGGGGGTTGGCTGTGCTCTGATTGGATGGGGGTGTGTTCTGTTTAGGTGGGGGCTTGGTTGTGCTTGTGTTAGTCTGAGTTGCAGGGGGATTTGAGCTGGTGAGCTGCATTGTTGTTGTTTGGCTTCGCGTTCGTGGTCGTGCCACATCTTCATGGTGGACTTCGTCGAAACGTCGCCAAGACACTTCCAATTTTACGCGGGAGAAAACCCGAATAACCAAAAACCTACACACACAAAAACCTGTGTGTGTGTGTGTTACATTGTTTCTGATGTCTCTTTGATGCATATATTTCCTTTTGGTTTATATCCATGGTCATAAACGAAATATTTTTTTAACATTTTAAATTTGACCAAAATAGTGCAGACACTCTCACAGCCAATCTCACATGAGGAGTAAACTACATATAGAAACTTTTGAATAAAAATGGATAAATGGCTATTTTTCTCAAGTGCATTTTGCAGAAAAAAGATGCATTTATAGTGACCCAATAATAATTAAGATATATATTTCATAATATTTCCTTTTAAATTAACAAAAATTATAGAAAATGTCTTTTTCATATGTACATGAACATGTCATGGAGATGTAGTTTGTTGTCAAAAGGAGCTAAGGAGGTAAAAGGAAAGTGGATGTCCTAACTTTGTATCTACTACCATTATTAGTATCTTGTGGAGAAGAGATTTGCTTAAAAATAACAGCTGTAGAATGTATACTTATATTTATTTTAAAGGTCTGGTAAGAAAACCTCATTTAAATAGTTGTACAAAGATCCTATGGAACTCCTGACTAACTGTGCTCCATGTTTATTAATATGTATGAGGCTGATCTTGAGTTTTGCCATCAAGACTTCCCATATTATCTACACATGGAAGTAGCAAACAACAGAAAGTTGTAGGAGAAAAGGAAAAACTGACTTTTTAAGAATAATTATCTATAACTGTGGAACATGATAAACCATTGATTGTACCTTCCCAACATTTAAATGGCAGTTTCACTTTAAAATAACGAAGGAAACATTTATTAAATACTTGTAGAATGTTCTCACTTTTATTTAAAATTAAATTCGAAATTTTTGCCTTAACCCTTTCCACTCTGCCACCCACATTCCCAATATAACCCTCAGCCTGAAATGACTGCACATCACTGTGCTAGCCTAAACTGGGCTTATGCCATGAAGAAGGATAATGTTGTATTATTTTTTTAAAAAAAAGATTTTTATCCCGTTTTTCATTTCTATCCAACTCAAGATAGTGAACATACCAATAAGCCTTAAGAACCTCCTGTTTTCCCTACAACAATTAACCTGTGAGGTGAGTTGGGCCGAGAATATGACTGGCCCAAGGTCACCCAACTGGCTTTCATACCTAAAGCGGGAATACAACTCAAGGTCTTCTAATTTGTAGGCCAACACCTTAACCACTATAAGAAATTGGCTCTGTATCTATAACAAGTATATAATATGTACCAAAGTCAACTGATAAGCCTCAAGAGCTATACTTACCCAGGTGACTAAGGGCATCCTTGTCCCAGGGCCAGGTGCCAGCACCAGCTAGCTCTTCTTGCACAGAGCTGGCAAAATAGACATTGACAAAGTGTGTGCTGTTCAGCTGAAGGACCTCCTTAAGTTCCTTCATGCTCATATAGGCCCTGCAGAGTTGGTAGAGGAAAGAGGTAAAAGTTAATAACTAAATAGAAAAATCCCAATAAAATTTAGTTCCATTTAAATTGAACATCTTCATGAGTGGGACACGTGTGCTGCATATAGGCTGATCCATATTTAAACTCCAACATTTAAAGGGAATTCAAGCAAAAGTTACAGGCTGGAAAAATCTCTTTGTGAGTTTGGGAAAAGCTGGGGCCAGTCAGAATAAAAAACAGTGGACTGATACATCTTTACATTACAGCTTGTGTGTTTTTTAGATCTATGTGGTTCTATGATTCAGAGAATTATCTTTTCTTAATGCAGACCCAGGGGCATCCAAACAATCCCTTGATTCAGCAGTGGCTTGAAATAAAATATCATGCACAATATAGCATTAGAGCAAGAGACCAAAATGTTACAACAGAAGTAGGATAATATTAATTTTGTTACATCAAGGCTCCAGTTAATTGTGCCAAAGCCTGGCCACAATCTCTTCCCTTCTGATTTTGAGTTTCCAAGTAGGACCTTTTTCATGTCTCTGGTAGACCCTATTTGGATTGAGCTCCATCTTTTCTACCCATTGCCTGAAAGATCCACAACAAACTTTTCTCTCTGTTTCTTTCATTTCATTACAAATCACTCTAAGACTTTTTAAATTATTACTCTATAATAGCAAAAAAATAAATAAAAATTGAACAACTAGATGATGAAAAGTAGCATATTCCAGGCACAACCAATAAATACAACACAGGTATGCAATCAGTAACCTTTTCACTTCATTTTAGACAATCAAGGCCTATGACATGTGCATCAATCAATAATTTCATTAAAGTTCTGGTCTTTACATATATATGCCTACCCAGCTTGTTTATTCAATATAATTTTACCAAATAAGGTTAAAACATACAAGTTTACCATTGCTTCTGTTATATAAAGGGAGAAGTGGGACTCTCTAACATGGAACCTAATCAATTATTTCCAGATTTTCACAGCATATTTCCCCCATTTTCCAGCTCTTTTTCTTTTGTATCTCGTCAATGCATCCAAAAGATCAAGTTAAGCCATCAATGACAGAAGATTCATTTCCAAAAGCTTTTGGGGTTTGTTTTGATATTCTCTTACTCCCAATAAATAGTAAAATAATAATAATAATAATCCACAGCTTTTCAATGAAAGCTTTTCCTCTGTTTTACATCTCTTCTTTTCAACTTGAGAAGTTAAAATTTCTGTCATTGTTAAAAAGAAACAGAAGCCTCACTGCTCATCTCCCATTCTAGTATCAGGTTTCAGCTTCTGTGCAACCACAGATTTGAAATCTACCAGAAACAGCAAAAGGGGAAAAAGGAGAATGAGAGCAGAATGAACTGAAATACAATTGAGCAAATAAAAATAATGCAAACACTTCTGATAAGCAACAGCAATAATACTCTTGACAATGGAGGAGGGGAATCGTAACTTGCTTTTTATTAACTACAGCAGGTTACCAGGGCTGCTTTCAATCTTCCTACTAGCAGTGTTTGAGCCAGATTGATGTAGCAATTAAGGCACCAGACTAGAAACTGGGAGGAAACTGTAAGGTCTAGTCCCACTTTAGGCACAAAGCCAGCTCAGTGACCTTGGAAGCCTGTCCCACTCTCTCAGCTCTAGGAAGCAAGCATGGGCAAACCACTCTAAAAAACTTTACCAAGAAAACTCTAGGGACTAGTCCCGGCATTGCCAGAAGTCAAACACTAACTCAAATATATGTGTGTACATGTTTGTTTGTGGCAGTGGTGGGTTTCAATTTTTTTTACTGCTAGTTCTGTGGGTGTGGGCGTGGTGTGGCTTGGTGGGCGTGGCTTGGTGGACATGGCAGGGAAAGGATACTGTAAAATTTCCATTCCCTCTCCAATCCAGGGGAAGGTTACTGCAAAATCCCCATTTCCTCCCAATCAGCTGGGACTTGGGAGGCAGAGAATAGATGGGGGTGGGGCCAGTTAGAATTTTTACTACCGGTTCTCTGAACTACTCGAAGTTTCCGCTACCAGTTCTCCAGAACTGGTCAGAACCTGCTGTGTGTACATACACAGAACCTGTTGTGTGTACATGCACACAGACAGACACACTAACTTTATTAAGGCAGTACCTTCACATATAGATTTCAACATGGGAGTGAAGAGCCTTTTTCTCTCTAAGGCTCTTGAGTCTGCAGTAGAGAGTCTTTGTCAACGTGCAGAACTTAAGGTATGAAATCTCCCAGGGTGCCAGGATACAAGCAAGCTTTCATATGTACACTGCAGACAAAAGTTGTATCATGAACAACTAGCTTCTCACCAACTACTCATAGGGAACAGAAAAGCTGCTTCCTGCTGCTTTCAACTAGAGATTTCTGCATAAACCTTTTATGTGAACAGGGCTCCAATTAGAGGGATTTTAATGTCTACGATACATCCCATCCCCTCTTTCCTCTTCTTTGCCCATATTACTGGGCCACAATTTTTTTAAAAAAAGTTTTGCTTCCTGAAAAACTTTTGGTGATTATGATAGACTCCTTTAAATAGAACACAAATATAATTCCAGAATGGCTGTATCATGTAGGAATCTTGAGAAATATAAAATTAACTTTTAATGACTATAAAGTATTTAATTGCATAATGTTTCTGGCATGCTGCATGAGTTCAACAGGGCCCAAAATGTTGATTGTTATTTGTATTCAATATCCACTGTATCTTGCTGCAGTCTCCAACAATAATCAGCCAGCACTGATGAATTCCACTTGTCCTGATACTGTTTTTAGATTGTGACAGTATCCTGGTGAAACCTTTCACCATGTTCATCACTGACTGCATCTAGATTTTTGGAAAAGAAGTTCAAGTGTAAATGCAAAAAAAATTCTTCAGTGATGTTGTATGCTGTAAGAGGTTTATCAGCCAGCTAAATGTAGTTTGGTACTCTGTTGTTGCCAAGAATATTCTCAACGACATCCTTGAATGCTTTGCAGGTGGTTTTCTCTGACCCAACCAACAAATCTTTAAACCATTTGTCTTTAACAATGGACAGTATCTGATCTTATGCCTTCCTTAATCTTGGAATCAGTTAATCTTGGAAACATCTGTCTCAAATAAGAAAAACCTTCACCTGCCTTGTCCATTATTTTCACAAAATTTTTCATCAGTCCAAGTTTTATGTGAAGTGGAAACCAAAATATATTGAGTCAATAAGTAGTTCACATGCCACATTTTCTGGCTCTAGAGCCAAATTCTTTCAAAGTGACCATTTCATTTTAATGTAATTAAATAATTACATAATTCACATATGTATGTGCTATGTACATGTATTATGTGCTATGTTATTGGTTATCAGCAAAAAATCCATAAAATACACCTTTAAGGGCTTCATATGGACCTATTGACCACACGAAGTCCTTATAAACAGAGGAACACTGACATTGACATTTCCTAAACTTAGCTGAAAATGTTACCTAGCTAGGTAACAAAATATTTGGAAACCAATCTACAAGCTCAGAGAATGAACCTCTACCCTCATATACCTAAACATTTTCAGGAAGCAAAATCTTTGTTATCTGATAGAAACTATGGAGAAATTATCAAGGGGATATACGTGAATGGAGCAAATGCAGGGTCAAAATACTTTTGGCTTGTCCATTTACAGTTTTGACCTCAAGATCTCATAGGTCAAAAGAATATAGTACAAGGGCTATGTAGAAAGATCATAATGAACCCATAACCATTGCTGAAAACTAAATCAATGTATAATAATTTCATTTCATCCATGATGGAACTCACTCTCCGAATGGCAAACATTCGGTCATTCTATGCACAATGACAAGTCTTGGTTTTTTAGACTCTCAACAAACATTTGCTAAGTTCTAAGTCCTTCAAGTTCACAGGCTAACATTTTTATCTATCAGAAATAGAAATCTTGTCAGATAAAATTAAATAAAATATACCCAATGCACAGATCAATACAGAATACAAAGCATTAATTTCAAAAATCAAAAGGGCCCAATCTCTATAAATCAATCATTTTGTCAGTCTCAATATGTGGCAGACCTGATGAAAACCACTGCTATCGTTTCTTTGGGAATTATCTTTTTTAAAATAGGCATACTTGCTTATCACAAAGTTAATGTAACATCTGGTTTGGCTCTGAATTAAATTGTGGAACTGGGTGTGATCTCTCATCAGAGTGAATTTAGCAATCCTGGTGATGAAAGCTTATGAAATGGGATCTGGCAAGAATTTCAGCTCAATTCTTTGGTCACTTATTAACTTATTTTCGGTGAAATAATTATAAAATGGAGAATGACAAGACATACTGATCTTGCCTTCTAATCCAAAAATCTTTCCCACGTCTAAAACAGTAAGAGGGAGCTCAAAGCATTTTTATTACTATAGAAAGATTACCCATTCTTCACGGATGAATGGAAGACAAGCAAAACAAAAGAAATGTCTCTCTGTCTTATTCCTACTCAGTAGTTGTTAACTCCTACATATTCTGAATAAAATTAATAAAATAACCAGTGGCAAAATAAATAGGACTGTTCAAAACAGGCTTTACAGAATAAGAAACTCCCAATCGGGATTATGCTCTTTTCTGGCAATTTCTCACCTATGTGAGGTGATTTTGTCACGGGATTCACTAAGGCTCAAAAAATTGTTTAATTAACTGGCTCCTTGAAAAAATGATGCTAACTAAATTATTTTTAATTAAGAGGAAATAAAAGAATTTTTAGTACAGTATAGCTATTTTAGTCATTGGGACTCAGGTGCCATATCAATTTATTATCATAGTTGGTTGCACAGTCAGCTGATGTATAGACTGGAATTGGCCTTTTATCCACCTGTCTAGTCATTTCCAAGAACAGTAAGATGCTGTTGTTTGATGATGTTAAATGTATCTACAAAAATTACACAAATGCATGCATTTATACACACATCCAAAAAAGTTGCTAGAAATTTGCTTGAAAAATCCACACACAATAAAGTATATTCTGAGATAAACCTTTCAATTGTAACTTTGAATGGCCTGTAGGTGATGTCACAACTGCCAAAAATCCATCCTCATTCTCTTTTGCATCTGGATGTAATTTTAAAATAGAAGCAATATTAATTACATATTCTTGACAGACTCCAAATTCCATATGCCAAATTCAAAGTCAGGGGTCCCTACTTCCATCTGCAAATGAGTATTCCTTGAAATGAATTGCCCCTTCTAACTCCACAGTCTCCCAACCCTTGTCCTTAAATGAAGAAGCAGCAGGTGTTCCAGGTTTTACTTGGCCTACATCCTTCTTACTCTTTGGAGATTCATCTAAAGTAAGAGGATGTGAAAGATGGTGGGAAAGAAACAGGAAAGGAGAATTCAGTTTAGGTAAGAAAAGGTAATAAGACCAGAAGGAAGCATTTCAAAGAGATTCCACTGAGTCACTATTAGCCAGGAAATGTACTCTTTCATTTTTTTAAAATTATGTTTTTGCTCCAATATTTAAAAAGCCTTTCTGAAATTCATGTAGTTCTCATTTGTGTTTGACAGCTATGTGAGGCTTGGCAGAAGAAACTCATTCTATCTTTCCTACATATAGATTTATTTTCCCAGTAGTAGGGAACACTATGTAACAAATCCAGTAACTGCTACTACAGATTTTCCCTCACATGTACAGGGTGAGGGAAACAAGAATATGTTTGTATGAACAGAAAATGTGTGGCCTATATTTCAACAAATGACAAACAATTAACTAAAACAACCACTGAACTCGTAAGATTTTATTTATAGGAAATCTACTGATTATGCAGCTACATAGAAATGCCCAAATACAGGTTAGGTTGTGCCTGAGCCATCTTTTCATGCCAATACCATTTTTTTTTTTAAAAAAGAGTGAAGCAAGATTGTATATTTGCCCTTCTCTTTTTAAATGTTTATATTCATGCCATAATTAAAGCTCTTGAAAACACTGATTGCTGTCTGCTCAAATTGGGCATCAATCTATCTTAATACTATACAGTATTAAACTCCCCAAATTTAGTAGTGCATTAAAGTAAATACAACTCACCCAAAAGCCACCCAGCTGTATTTTTGTTATAATACACTAACCCTATGTCATACATAAGACACAGTATTTTTTTAGAAATTTCTGAAGCTATGATGAGCCACACAAGCAGCCTTATATTGATAAGGGAAAAGAAAGCACAAGGCACAAGCAGTTATACTTATCTGTTATAGCAGGGGTGTCAAACTCGTGTCGTCACAGAGGTGTCACGTGACGTATCACAACTTTTTTTCCCTTTCGCTAAACCTGGCATGGGCGTTGCCAGCATGTGATGCATCCGTGAGTTTGACAGACCTGTTTTATGGGAACAGCTCTTGACTGGTCTGCTGTTAGTGAGGAACCTCAATGAGACAAGAACCTGAAATTTTTTAAGGCACACTTGAGATTCCCACTGTATTGAAAGAGTCAATTCTCCAATACATCAAAGTATAACTGAATTCTTGTGTCAGACTTTGTTTGTGGTGATGCTGTGGAGACTAAGGAGAGTAATTTGGAAACTCCTGAGCAAGAGTATTCTGAAAACATGCAAGAGGTGGCTAAAATCTGTGTTTAATCTTAAGATCTCAATAGAAGATGAATCTTATAACATACAAGCCTTTGATGCATGACACATGTATAAAAGGGGCAAAGTTTGTGGCACAATAGTGTAACTCTCACTGAATCACTGCCTTCCCTCCCCAACAACACATCTGTATATACTGATGGCCATAGGTCCAAACCCAATGATTCTTCTAGTAACTTCATATGTTATAGAAGTTAAGTAAAAGGGAAGATAGGAAGGAACTGCAGGACCTCTTTCCCTCCTATAATACTTGGGTGGGGGGGTCATGTTCATCCAATATTTCCTTTTAGAATTGCCCAGAGAATGAGGATCAGAATCATCATATAACAGAATCCTCCAACCTCCAACTCCCTTGAGTGCTCTAAAAGAATATAGATTACTGCACACTGGCCGTCATTGATTAAAAAATGAATCATCTGCAAGATAACCTCAAAGAGCTCAATTGAGTAATTGTCTGCAAGTGCATTCAAAAAGAAAGCCAGTTGCTTCTTTTTATCCTTCCACTTCCATTTGAGTTTAGAGTTCCACTCTAAAAGTAGCACACAAGACACTCAAGTCATCTGCTCTCATACTCAATTGCCCAAAATTATTTTTATTGTGGAACTCAAATGATCTATTGCAGAATAAGGGGAACTTCAAAGCCACAATATAATGGAAGAGATTATTAGTCCATGTCTCAACTGCAAAGTCACATGGAATCCAACCAAACCCCGCAGTCTCCAAAGTTAGATCAGATTCATTTGTTCCTCAACTAATCAAAGGGAACACACTGCATCTATTCCCAACAAGGATATATTTTATGGCACTATGGTATAGCTCAGCCATGTCCAAAAACCTACTGAAGGGTATGAAATAACAAGGCCCTTGCATAATATTTGTTTGTTTGTTTGTTTGTACAATATAGCAAAATCACACACACACATACGCACACACACACACACCTCTGCGACAGCAGATCACATGAGCCATTTAATTAAGGTGACCAGATTTTAACATTGGTAAAGAGGGACATTGTGGGCGTGGCTTATTTTGTGGGCGTGGCTAGCTGGTCATGTGACTGGGTGGGTGTGGCTAGCTGGTCATGTGACCGGGTGGCCATGGCTATGTGTATAGGGTAAGGTGAACAGATTTTAACATTGGTAAGAGGGACACCATTGTGGGCGTGGCTTATTGTGTGGGCGTGGCTTGGAGGCCATGTGATTGGGTGGGCGTGGCTAGCTGGTCATGTGACCGGGTGGCCATGGCTGTGTGTATAGGGACTACTCAGAGGGCTGAAAAGTCATTTCTGACAGGTCCTCACACTTTTGACTGGTCCTCACACTTATGACCATCCTCACATTTATGCCCGTGCAGCATTCTTAACAACCATGTCACTCATTTCACAACTGCTTCTCTTCACCATGATGACAAGATAGGGCAAAAATGTAAAATGTGAGGACAGTCGTAAGTTCGAGGACTGGTCAAAAGTGCGAGGACCAGTCAAAAATAACTTTTTCAGCCCTCTGAGTAGTCCATATGCACAAAAGGACTAACCAGAGGGCTGAAAAAAGTCATTTCTGACAGGTCCTCACACTTTTGACTGGTCCTCACACTTATGACCATCCTCACATTTATGCCCGTGCAGCATTCTTAACAACCATGTCACTCATTTCACAACTGCTTCTCTTCACCATGATGACAAGATAGGGCAAAAATGTAAAATGTGAGGACAGTCGTAAGTTCGAGGACTGGTCAAAAGTGCGAGGACCAGTCAAAAATAACTTTTTCAGCCCTCTGAGTAGTCCATATGCATAAAAGGATACAGTAATAGAGAGGGATGAAGGAAGGGAAGGGAAATTAGAGTAGGAGTGACGGTTAAGAGAGGGAGGAAGAGAGGAGGAGAAGGAGAAAGGAAGAGGAAGTAGGGAGGAGAAGAAGAGGGGGGGAAGAGAAAGTAAGAAGGAAAGAAAAGAGAGGTGGTAGGTTTGAGGAGAAAGATTGCTGTACAATAAAAAAGATGAAAGGGAAGAAAGCCAACCCCAAACAAATATAAAGATATTAAGATAAAGAATGAATTGTTAAACTTTAAAGAATAAAAGAGAACAAATATGAATAAATAGCAATAATTAGAAACACACATACATACAATGTATTTTCTTTGAACAGAATATTTGGCTGGTTCACAAATTTAAACAGTGTTTAGTCATTTCAATTAAATTTACAATTTCTATATTTCCTTTTTGCCATATTTATTCCTCATTTTTTTTTTAAAAAAACAATTTTACCCTTCATCCTCATCTCTAATCTTAATCAAATTCAATTTTTCCCTTCTATTCTATTTTATACCCCTTCCCATTGTCATCTATTTTTATATCCATCCTCACATTGGTTAATTATGTAATTATGTAATACAGTTGTTTAATACAAATTCAACATTTTAATATAAATCAATTAGTTATATAACTATCTTTTTTGTATATTAATCAATATGAACATGAATATTCCAATTATTTCCATGCAATCCAATTTCTTACAAATCAATTAATTATACTTACCAATAATAATAAACCAAATAATTTCCCCCATATATTCCTCCAAACCACAACTTAACCATTTCTGCTTTCAACACAGTATACAATTAATAATATCTCAATTATTACAATTCCCTAGTTAAAAAGAGCTTTTTTTTCTTTTGTGTTTTAAAATCTTGAACTCTCTTCTTTTGCCCTAAATAATTTTCCATTGTTTGCACTTACCTTTTTTGGTGATGAAAAGGAAAATAAATCTGCTGCCTAATTTTCCAACGTTGCAAGCAAACCGCAAAGCCAACAGCCTGTTTTACTTTCAGTTTCGTTTTGAGCTTGGTTTGCACAAAGAGGAAAAAAAAACTGAGCAATTTAGCAAGAGCAGAGCCCTGTGCAAATCAGCTGAGAGGGGGAAGCCGAGCTAATTAACGTAGGGCGGCCCTTTGAAGCCCCGCGGCAAGTGTTTAAACAGGTTTTTTCCCTCTAGCCATCAGCGGGGATTCAGGAGGCAGCCGGGAACCAGGAGGCAGAATGAAAAATCGGGACTTTTTTAAAACGCCGCGGGACGCGGGACAAATTGCTCAAAAGCGGGACTGTCCCGCCAAAAGCGGGACGTCTGGTCACCTTACATTTAATGGGCTCCATCCCACTCTGGGTTCTCCAGGCCTGCTGGCAGAACCAGGTCTTCAGCGCCTTCCAGAAGAGTATTAGAGTGGGGGTCATTCTAATCTCTGGGGGACTGATGTTCTAGACAGAAGGAGCCACCACAGAGAAGGCCCTTCTTCTGGGTCCCACCAAGTGTATCTCCCTCGGGGATCTGCCTCCCCACTCTGATGGGTCAGGTAGATGTGACTGGCAAGGGATGGTCCCTCAGATATACTATTCAACACTCCTTTTCATGCCCTAAGAGCCTATAGGAATCTTCAAAAGTCAAAACATTTAAACCTGCAAATTAATTGGCTTAGATCCAGTTCTAGAAAGCTGTAAGTAACAGTTTAGTGGTGCAGTTTCCCAATACCAAACATTTCCCCTCTGGAACTTCTTATCTTCTTCCAGAAATCAAGGTGTTGTGCTGCTTCAACTGTATCCTTCCCTGCCAAATAAGCAGTGGCTTTATCACCCTTCTGACATATGACCAGCTTACTTTTCTCCCTGCTTCTTTCTTTGCTGCAAAAGGTTACTGCAGCAAGTGAGTGATGAGGCAGAGGCAGGTGACTGAGGGTAATGGCAGGCTTATGCTTCTGGCGCTCTCCTTTTAGCTGCCTGTAGAAAGGAATGGCTGGTGCAATTAGGAGAAGGTAATAATAGTTGCATCTCACTTACTTTGGTCATGTCATGTGAGGAAATTCACTGAGAAAGCAATTATGCTTGGAAGAGTTAAAAGGAAACCAAGCCGCCAAAGAACACAATGGCTGGATACCATCAAAGCTGACAACAGCCAGAGCATAGAAAAAAAACAAGTTATGCTTTAGGGTTAGGGTTTTTTAGAGATAATGCAAGATCGAAAGATGTGGAAAGACCCAGCCCATAGAATTGCCAAGAGTCAGACACAACTGAATGGATAACATCATCAAAAAAAGTTCAAGGTCACATATTGGAGCAAAACTAATAATAATTAGGGAACAAAGCCACTGGCCATGTCAAAGGGGCAGAGCTACAAGAAGTGATCAGATGAAATTACTTGGAAAACAAGCAAGACCTCAATTCCGAAAACCAGTGAGCATCAAGTATCCTGAAGCAGAAAGTCTAAAATTTATAAGTATCTTTAGATATTAACAATTAATGGCATTTCTCAACCGAGGCACCTTTGTGATTTGTGGACTTCAACTCCCAGAATTCTTAGCAAGGGCCACATTGTCTGGGGAATTCTAGGAAGTGAATTCCTTATATCACAAAGGTACTAGATTGAGAAATACTGTGAAAATCCTTCCTTCCTTCTTCCCTGATGAGATTCCTTTTAATTTAATCAATTAAAAAATAATCACAATAAACCTTAAGGTTTTTTTCCTCTCATGCAGTAAAGACATTTTCCTCTTAAGTCATTGCTTTGGCTGTTGGTATTGGAATAGTAAGAATTCCTAAGGTGTCGAGGTAATACTAACAAGAGCAGTGTAAGATACAACTAGGCATGAACAAAGCCAGAATGCAGAATTCCTCTGCAATACAACATAAATAAGATTGGACGGTCCCCAAACATTTACAACCAAAATAGTTATTTTTCTTGTCTAAGTTGGATAACAGAGCCTTGAAAGGAAAATTTAGATGCAGAATGTAAAGAACTGGGATGAGTGGATGAACAATACAGATATGACTTACTTTGGGTCTGTCACATCTGAAATAATTCATATCATGTTTCTATGAGCAAGCTAGCTGTGAAAGAAGTTTATTTTCTCTACATTTCCATTCACATTATAATTTACAAACTTTTCTGTTCTTTGATCATTGCTGCCTCAGTACCTTATTTGCCCTTCTACATGCCAATCTTCTGATCACTTTACAAGCAACAGATGAACTAAATATTAATCAAATCTTGGATTTTGAACTAACTTTATTATTAACTATTACCTAATTTCTATCCACCTGCCAATAAAATTAAACAGATAACAGCTTCCAGCCCATCCTCTTATTGTTGTTCTTGTGTGCTCTTCAAATATAGGAACATTCAAGCCAGTACATGGCATCATCATGGGCATGAGTCAGAGACTGGCTTGGTGCATAAGAACCATCTGGCTGTTGGCAGTACAGAGATCAGGAAAGTGTCATCAGAAATAAGCCAACAGCCTGTAAATCAGGGCATACAAACAAGTATAAAAGAGGAAAGAATGCAAACAAGGGCAGTGAAATTTGGGAAGCAGAACAAAAGTGATATATATCAATATTTGCTTCCCCTCCCAAACCAAGCACGGGGCTCAAAATCTTTAACCAGTACAACACTCTGTTTTTCTCCTGGAGGCTCAGAAAGCCCAGGGACCCTGTGTTAAGTGAATATGCCCAGGGTCAGTCCTGGGAAAGGCCCTTTTCACTAACTCATTTATGGGTATGCTGATGGCAAAAAAAAAAACCCTAGACAACACAAGAACAAAATTTGGGGATGGAGCAGAAAATCTCCTGCCACTAAATAAATAAATGTATGACTTCATCCTGAAGTGAAGTTGGCTTTATCGTTGTCACTTCTGGAGGTCCCTCAAGATCTAGTTATGCCAGCAAGCCTGGGAACAGGTGAACTAGTAAGGTAGCTCACTATTTTTAACATCCCTTCATAGGATGTTATTTATTTATTTATTTATTCATTCATTCATAAGTATATATAGATAAATACATTCTTTTTTCATATTTGCCTTTGAATAAATTAAGAAGAGGATCTATGACCACAACCATAATTTACCAAAGATCTCCATCCTTTGGATAACTTTCAAAAGGCAGATTTTCCAATGATTTCAGAAAGCCTACATGTAGGGGAGAATGACAATCAATCTCCCTCTGGTTGCTCCCTTAAAATGACAATCTGACAAACTCTCTATCTCAGTGTTGGTTCACACCACAACCATAACCATTTGGTACTCACATAGGGGTGGGAAGTGCATTATGGAAGTGTTAAGTCCCAAAGCTAGTTGAGATTCTAAAGATACCTTTCCTCTCTCAAGAAAACTATTCCAATGGCTATCAAGCAACAATTTATAGTGCACAGACACCAATTAACTTACTGATAGAGATATTCTGAGCACTGAATTGTTGCTTTTCAAATGCCTGAAAGCCATCCTTTTTTTCCCATCTTGGTATATAGAACCAGCAGTTGATTAAGATATACTTCTGGTGGGCTAATAAGGCCCAGAAAGAGCCATGCTTAGATTAAGGAGACATAAATTCAACTATAGGATACAACCAAACTCAGAGAGCACCAAAGACCCCTCATTCAACTATCTACATAATCAGAAAGTGCAGTGACTTATATTCACTAGTTGCCTCATGTAACCCTTTTAAATTGTACATATTTTTATTTTAAAATACAATGAGAACAACATCCACAACCTGCGCTGATTTCACATGGATGATATAAATTGTGCATAAGAAAAAATTCTCAATTTGCAACATATAACAGGATACTGTTTTCCTCAGGGATAAATCTAGCTCTTTCTGCTCTATTACTCTGTCTCCTTGAGGTTTGTTTTGATTTTTTTTGTTTTGTTTTTTTAATGTTAGCTGCTAGACAGAATCAATCACATAAGCAGTAATCCCTTGCAAATGGAACTTAATAGATTTTTGAAAAAGCAAAATATTGACCGACTAGAGCTTAATGGCTCAGGAGCCGCATGAGTCTGGCGTGCAGATTCGCCAGCAGACAGTTTAAAAGCGCACACAAATCGAAAAGGGTAGTAAAATTCCTTTTAAGTGGCAGGCCCTGAAAAACACAGCAAGAATTTCCAGCATTAGAGTCCTTGCTATTTACATTATAACCTCACAAACTTGTCTGATTGAGATCCTGAATGGATAACTGGCAGAGAGTCAGCTTTCACCATAGCTAAATAGAATGACATCACCAGAAAGCCAAGTAATCTTCAGATGCCCTGCAAAGTTTAGAAGTTTAGATTAAGAAAGCTGGACATGAGACATCTTTTGGTTGAAGTCATCCTACTTTCAGATAAAGAGCACACAGAGGGTATGCACAAAATGAAAAAATAGGTGTTGTTTCAAGTTTAGGAGAAAGCCTCCCAATTCAATAGATTCACTGGAATAGTCTGAGTTTGTGTGTCCAAATGGAACAAAACTTGGAACATCTCACATATTCTGTATGGAATAAAAATTAATTTTTCTCAAGTGTTCCCACCATAAGAAAAAATGAGAACCTAGAGCAAGCCAGGCTTTCTCATTTTTCAAACCAAGGCCATAGGTTCATAATATCTACATCCAATGTTATTTTTTGTAATAACATTGAAAAAAAATACTGCCCCCACTCCAACAAACATCTTTTTTTAGTATATCTGTAGCCCTCCAAGGAGAGGTAGCCCAGCAAACAGCAACTATGTATTTTGGTCCTAGGAGTAAATGCAACAACAACAAAAATTAACAATTACAAGTTACAAGACAAGATGTCAATTATGGCACTAAGAACAGACAATTACTGTTCAAAGTGCTTCTGTTTTGTCTCCAGCTCAGAACAAAATTTATGCAACATGAGTTTTTTCAAGCTCAAAAAACTCAAAATAACTGCTTGCAGACTTCTGGTGGAGATGTAAGGATATGAAATTCCATGGAGAAACAGTTTATCTGCAACTGATTATTCAAATGATCATCTGTGTATTTACACTGAATTTGTGTTTATGAATTCTACAAAGTTATCCAGCTGATCTAAACTGTCCCCATCTGTCTGAATCATCCCCTCAAGCTCAGCTGCTTCCTACCACCTTATTTCATGACTACTGATTAAATATGTCTAGGCAAAAGAGTTTTGTCAATATGTAAGTGTCCTTTGCTATCTTTGCGACTTTAGCTAACTGGAGAATGCAGAACTCATCTAGAGGGGTAGAACATATGGTCCTATGTTAGAAGAAAGTACTACTATACTAAAGGAAATATCCACATTGGACCTCATATCTAGCTTGTAATGTTTCACAGATATAGATGAATTGGATCACAATTGCAATTTTCTTCTGCATCCAAGAATATTGCTGCATTATTTTGAAGTACAAGGACAGATTCCTTTCCCAATGAAACAACAAAGGCATTTCCAGGGAAGCAAAATAAACAAATAAATCCATATTTCCTCTTTACTCAGAAATATTCAATTTAACAGAATATGCCTCTGAATAATTGAATATAGGAAGGAGCAGGCTTTTTTGGAGCTAAGGTACTATAGACAGAATGGGCGTTGACTTACCTGAATGCTTCATCTGGTTGCTCTGGGTCCAGTGGTCAGGACTGGGTAGTTCTCACAGCAATCGATTGATTGAGTCTGCTAAACTAAGAAGCACCGCCCGTCTGCCTTGCTTCCCAGCTTTCAGATGAAATACGATACAGCAGACAGACACGTAGAGCTGCAACAGATAGAAAAGGCAACCGACAACGGGCCGAACCGACGAGGAATTAAAACAGGGAGGGGCTGACCACTGGACCCAGAGCAACCAGATGAAGCGTTCAGGTAAGTCAACGCCCAATCTCGTTGCTTCTGGGTCCAGTGGTCAGGACTGGGACATGCCAAAGCATAGTCCTTATAGAGAGGGACCCGCCCGAGGAGTGGAGGCCCGTTCCTGAATCACTTGCTGCAACACCCTGCGGCCAAAGGCCGCTTCAGCTGAGGCAAACCGATCAAGGCGGTAGTGTCTAATGAATGGAGTAGGGGAGGCCCAGGCGGCTGCCCGACAGACTTCCACTAGTGAAGCCTGAGTGGCCCAAGCCACCGATGTGGCCGCACTCCAAGTGGAGTGGGCCGTAATGCGTTGAGGGATGGGAAGGGACTGAGCTTCATATGCCCTGGCGATGGTAGCCCTAATCCATCTACCCAGGGTGGACGAGGAAACCTTCCTGCCTAGGGAAGCAGGTTGGAAGGAGACCAGAAGGGATTCTGATTGTCTAAAGGGAGCTGTCCTCTTAAGATAAATGCGGAGAGCACGTCTGACATCTAACGTGTGCCACGTCCGTTCTAGAGAATGGGAGGGATTGGGACAAAAATCCGGGAGGATAATTTCCAGGGAACGGTGGAAGGGAGAATTGACCTTAGGTAAAAAGGTCGGGTCTAACCGGAGAACCACTCTGTCCGGGTGGAAGATGCACAAGTCAGCTTGGGTAGAAAGAGCCGCTAGTTCTGACACCTGTCTGGCCGAAGTGATGGCCAGTAGAAATGAGACCTTATAGGACAGAAAACGCAACCCCACCACCCGAAGGGGCTCAAAGGGAGCTTTGGTGAGTGCGTCCAGCACCTTCGGCAGGTCCCATGAAGGGTACCGATGAATGGGTGCAGGTCGGATGTTAGATGCGCCCTTCAGAAACTGTCTAATGAGGGGGCGACTGGAGAGAGATCCCCTGGACCCACAGCAAAGAATAGACGAAAGGGCAGCCACTTGCCTGCGTAGTGTGTTTGGAGCTAGACCAGCCTCCAAACGCTCCTGGAGGAACACCAGGACTTGTTCTGTAGATGCTGCCGTGGCAACAATAGACTTGTGCTGGCACCAGGAAGAGAAGGTCCGCCATGTGGAGTCATAAATACGCGTCGTCGAAGGTCAACGAGCTGCCTGGATGGTCGCGATGACATTAGCGGGAAGACTCCGCTCGCTCAACAGGCTCCGCTCAACCTCCAGGCGGTGAGTTGTAGCCAGGCGACGTCTGGATGAAGAAGCGATCCTTGACGAAGCACCAGCCTGTCCGGAGGGAGACGCCATGGATGGCGGATGGATAGAGCTTTCAGGTCCGCGAACCAAGGACGACGGGGCCTATGGGGCGCGATCAGCAACAGCTCCGCCCTCTCTTGTAGCATCTTCTGAACCACCTTGGCAATGAGAGGCAGAGGTGGGAAGGCGTACAGAAGTCCGGTCGGCCAGTCGCTGTGAAGAGCGCCCACACCTTCCGCTTCTGGATCTGGAAACCGGAAGAAGAATCTCCGCATCTGACGATTGTGGCGAGTGGCAAAGAGATCCACCACTGGAATCCCGAGGAGAGACGTGATCTCTGTAAACATGTCCTGATCCAGGGACCATTCCCCCAGGTCCACAGTGGCCCGGCTGAGCCAGTCCGCTTGGGAGTTTGCCACCCCCGAAATATGCGAGGCCCGAAGAGACCTCAGATGTGTTTCTGCCCAGGCACCCAACCTCTCAGCCTCCTCCATGAGGGGTTGGGATCTGGTCCCCGCCAGGCGATTTACATGGGCTTTGGCTGCTACATTGTCGGTCCTGACCAGAATGTGTTTGCCTTGTACCTTGTGGCTGAACACTCGCAGGGCCAGGTGGATGGCCCGGAGCTCCAACCAATTTATGTTGTGTTTTAGATCGGCACTGGTCCAACAGCCCTGAGCCATGGAAGAGGCTAGATGAGCCCCCCAGCCGTGAAGGCTGGCATCCGTGGTCAGGACCAGGCACTGGGTATCCCTGAATTCCCGATCCTTGAAGAGGGCTTCGGATGTCCACCACTTGAGGGACCTGAGGACATTCAGAGGAAGGAGGACCTCTCGTTTGGAGGTCCCGAGGAGTTGTTTTTGGTAGGGGAGGAGAAATCACTGTAGATGTCTGCAGTGGAGGTGAGCCCAGGGAATTATCCCGATGCAGGACACCATCTTTCCCAGTAGCTTGGATAAAGTCGCCAGGGAAGACCTCCGCCCCCTCGCTACTGACCTGACCAGGGATCGCAGGCTGATTAGACGGTCCTGGGACAGGTAAACCTTGCTCTCCTTCATGTCTATAACAGCCCCCAGGTGCTGGATGCGTGAAGAAGGCACCAGATGGCTCTTGGTTAGGTTCACCGAGAAGCCGTGGGCCCGTAGAACATGGAGGGTGGTGGACAGGTCCTGTTGTGCCTGCTGCTCTGAGGAGGACTGGATGAGAAGATCGTCTAGATAAAACTGCATTCTTATGGGGATCGCCCTGGGGTAGGCTGCCAGGGCAGACATCAGTTTGGTGAATACCCGCAGGGCTGAGGATAGGCCGAAAGGGAGGGTCCTGTACTGGTAATGGTCGCCTGAGAGACAGAATCTGAGAAAGCGACGGTAAGCGGGGTGAATGGGAACATGCAGATACGCCTCCATCAGATCTATGGAGGTAAGGAAATCCCCTATCCTGATACCCTCTAGGATGGTCTGAAGGGATTGCATCTTGAACCGCCGATATAAGATCCGGCGGCTCAACGATTTGAGGTCGAGAATTGCTCTCCAACCTCCTGACGATTTCTGGATGACGAATAGGCGTGAATAGAAGCCTAGTCCGCACTGCTCCGGACGAACCGGTTCGATAGCTCAAATTTCGAGGAGGTGCCAAACAGCCGAAATCAAAAGGAGTCAGGAGTTTTTGACCCGAGAGAGAGGGCAACAAAGAAATCGGTCTGGAGGTGTGGAGAGGAATTCTAGAGAGAGACCATACCTGATAGTCTCTCTGACCCATGCGTCCGGCGAGGTAGCCTCCCATTGGCTGGCGAAGGCAGCCAGGCGACCTCCAATGGGAAGGTTGTCCAAGGAGTCAGCGGGACCTGTGGAACCCCCGCCCCCGGCTTCCTCTAAAGGGGTGTCTGGAATGTCCCTGGGAAGGAGGGGAGAACTGGCGATCCTGAGACCGGAATTGGCGAGAGGGAAACGCCCTTTGCCTCCGGGAACCTGAGAAGCCCCCTACCGAGTTACAAAAGGGACGAAAGGACAACTGAGAACGATATTCAGATCTACGGGACAAGTTGGAAGGACATGGCGTTTATCCTTGGACTCCACCAGAAGTGGATCCAGGGCCGCTCCAAACAACTCTGGGGCCAGAGGTGCCTGGCCTCTTCCTGCCAGGAAGAGGCCAGGCACCATTTTGACTTAGAGTCAGCCTGCCACTGACAAAGCCATAGCAAGCGACGAGCCGTCACAGAAGATCCTATGGATTTGGCTGTGAAGCGAGAAGAATTAAGTGTCGCATCCGCAGAGTATTCCAAGGCCACAATGACGTTGCTAATGTCTTGTTGGGCACAGATATCTGAAATCGGTAGTCTAGCTTGTAGCTGCCGTAACCAAAGAATGGATGCCCTATTGAAAAAGGACGCGGCCATGGCAGATTTAATAGACCAGGTTGTGGCCTGGTGTGATCTAACCAAGGAATGTTCTAATCGCCTGTCCTCAGGACGGAGATTATCCTCAGGGGGCCCAGTTAAATGGGAGGTCGCAGACAATTCCGCTACCGGCTGGTCTACAGAAGGAATCTGCAAAAGAGAAGTGAATTCAGGAGCCACATTATAAATGCGTTTGTCTACAGCATTGGGACTTGGACCAGAAGCTGGGGCAGACCACTGACATTGAAGAACATCTCTGAAAAGCTTGGGCCCTGGGATTTCTTCTGTCTCTATGGCCGGCTCCTCAAAGAGAGGGACTGCAGAGGAAGGCCCTTCCTTAGGGGAAGCCTCTGATGGACGAGAAATCCCCAACCCTGTGGTGATCTTAGCCTTGTGGAGGAGCGATCTAAACAATTGTGGTTTGAAAAGGCTCACAAAGGCAGGCTGATCAGGAGCCAAATCTTCATCCTCTGATAACTCCTGGTTCCCCAGATCCGCCCGAGTCAGGGAACCCTGTTCGGAATGGCAGGAAGAGGAGGCCCTGATTTGGCCAGATTCCGGGTGCTCCCTGCTTTGGGTGGGCCCACCTTCAGCAGAAACCATGGAACCTTCAACATCAATCTGAGAACCAGCATGGTCAGAAACCCAAGAGGAGGTTCTCTGGAGCAGTTCCTGTCTAACACCTTCTCGAATAGCCTCCTGGATGTATGAGGCCAAAATAGGAGTAATGAGAGATTCTGGGTTTACAGAAGGTGGTTCTGAAGAAATGCCAAGATGCACTGGAACAATCCCACTTTCAGAGGGAATAGGGTTGGGAGGGGCAGCGGCTTGTTCCCCAAACAAAGATGCATCTACAGTAGTTTGACCTCTACTAATGGTGGAGCCCCATCCGGGGATAAGGCAGGGGTGATTGCTTGAGGCAATGGAGAAGCCTCCCTGGGATGAGGAGATGCAGAATGCAATTCAGCAGAGGGAGCAGGAGAGGCCTTTTCCTGTATAGTAGCCAACTTAGTGGCTTTTTGAATGGCCTTCTCTATGGCCTTATGGAGTTTAAGCTCCTCCTTAGCTAAGGCGAAGGAAGACTGAGGGGCCTTAGCAGAGCTGGTAGATTGGTGAGATTTCCTGCTCTTTTTGGCTGGGACAGCAGATGATCCCTGGGTCTCTTCGCCTTGAAGGCGTTGCTTAGTGGCCCTGGATGCACGCTGAGAGGCCATCCCGGAGCTAGGAGACAAAGGCAGCTATTAAAATGTAGTCTGGATTTTGTAATCCTTCCAGAAAGAATGCCCCCAATATGCAGTTAAACTCCTGGTAAAAGGGCCTTGTCTGGAGGGAAAAGCAGCCATCAATAACCATGAGTCATGAAATCGCAAAGTAGGCCTCTAACAGCCATGTGGTTGATCCAAGATGGCCGCCGGCAGAAGCAAATGGAGGCCAGGAAGGAGCCCAAACAATCCCTTGTAAATACCTTTAGGTGGGGCAATGTAGCCCAAAGAGGGAGAAGACCAGCCGAACTGGCCCACCCAAGGAGTCCCAAAACACTCCCGAAGCCTTCCGCGGCGTTAGAAGCCTCTCGCCAAACCGCCTCTGTAACTGGAGCCTCCGGTGCTGCTGACTCACCCACGAGTGCCTCACCTTCTCCAGTGAAGAAATCCTCCTAATCAGGGAGAGGCTCGCAATCAAATGGAAGGCTGCAAGGACTCCTACAGGGGAACCTAACAAGGTCTTCCCCACTCCGTCCTGCAGCGGTTTCGAGGGTTAACCCTTCGCGCTGTGTTGAAGGCCAGGCTCAACCAGCTAGGAACCTCCAGCCCCCAAACAAACCAATTGGTCTTCAGCGGATTTGGGTGCAAAGCCCTTCTCGCTGGAATGCTCACCAAGCTGCTCTGGGAGGCTGCAGAAAGAAATTCTCCAAAAACTTTTTTCCTTTGCAGGAGCTCTAACGTGACTTTCTCAATCGGATTGAGTCAGAAAGCTGGGAAGCAAGGCAGAGGGGCGGTGCTTCTCAGTTTAGCAGACTCAATCAATCGATTGCTGTGAGAACTACCCAGTCCTGACCACTGGACCCAGAAGCAACGAGATCAAGGTTCTTCTTGTAGAAGACTTTCAGAAGAGTGCCAGGCTTCCTTCCAGACAGAGCAAATAATCTTGCCTCTTCAGACATTTAACTCATAGTCAGAAACTTGCTAAAAGCAGAAGCTAATAGACAAGACAGAAACTATGCATACTTGGACAACTTATGCAGAAAACAGAAATCAAAGGGTGTTTGAAACTCATTGGCAAGTGTTATTCATCAGACTCACATTATACATGTGCTAAGGGCCCTGCACTGGCTGTCAAGAAGTGCAATGCAAATCACTGGTTTGACCTAGAAAGCTCTGTATACCATCATGCCTAAGTATCTGCCAGCCCAGCCGGCTAGAATTGGCCTATCTAAGAGAAGGTCTGGTAGCCCCAGACTTCACCTTCTACAGTCACTTCTCTTAGGATCAAGGCTTGCCTCATCTGTTACAATATTCCAGAAATTGGTTAAAATGGGACTATTCGAAACAGCATTTGGTCCCTAGAATGCTGTCACTATCATTTCTTTTACTATTATTGAATCAAATAGATGTCATTCTAATGTTTAAACTGTATGCCTATCTTCCTGAGTTTTTGAATCAAATTAAAGGTAAAATTAAATTGCAAGATATAAGAATAAGCTCTCCTTCTGCTTCTCTTTCCATTAACACCACCAGCCCTCCCATCCAGGACTTTTAACCCGATGGGGTCTGATCATACAATCTTTGTTTCCTTTTCTTCATTTGTTTCCAGTTAAAAATTGTTTTGAACAGCAAAACTGGTATTTTGGAGTCACAAGCTTCAGAGTCCAACTTTGCCATGAGATAGCTGGATCTCGGGCAAATCACTCTCTTGCATCCTTTCTATAGATAGAAGAAACAAGCATATAAAAGAGGAAGTGACCTACTTTACAGGAATATGGTTAGGATGAAATAAGGCACATTACAATACATTCGAAAAGTAGAAAAGAGTCAGAGAAAGAATTCAATAATCATACAGTCCTTAGTTAAACACCAGCTTTATTTTGAAGGGGGAAAGAAGAAAGAAATTCAAAATTGCCCTGCCTTGATTCTATCTGATAGAGAAAGAAAGAAAAAAAATGAATATCTGGAAAGGCTTTCAGGATTCTATTATACTCTTCCACAATAGTGTTCCAGTAGTCCTTGCCAAGTCTATTTTCTGAGCTGGCATATCTCAAAGAGCCAACAGAAAATAAAATTGATTTATAAAATATCCTCTTGCAAAATTCATCTCTCTGGTTCAGAACAGTTCTCTGCTTGACCAATAGTTCAATATATACAAGTATACATGAGATGATGATAAAATATCAAATTTCCCATTCCTAGTCTCCCCAGTTGAATTAGGACTGCAATCCAGAATTCCCAGCTAAAACTATAACTGATGTCTGGGAATTACAAACCCAAATGAAAAGTATCCATTTCTATCCTTCTCTTTTTTATTTTTCATTTACAAGCAAAAATTTGGTGTTGATACAAGCATTTTCTGCTGGTTCTGTCAATAAATTCTCATCAACTCTGGGCTAAATAATGAACTTGATGGTACAGTGGTTTAATGCACCCTGTTATTAACACAGCTGCCTGCAATTTCTGCTGGTTCGAATCTCTCCAAGGCTCAAGGTTGACTCAGCCTTCCATCCTTTCTAAGGTAGGTGAAATGAGGACCCAGTTTGTGGGGGCAATAAGCTGACTTTGTATAAAATATACAAAAGAATGAAGGCTATTGCTTAACGCATTGTAAGCCGCCCTGAGAAGGGCGGCATATAAATCAAATTAAAAAAAACAAAACAAAAACCTATTGTGTTAAATGTTTGTAGCAGAGCTAATATTTAAATTTAAATATTTTACAAATATATTGTAGTTGAGTTTTGCAGCTTACTGTTCATTATGCCAAATTCATAAAATATCCTGATCAGAGGTAAGGAATCTATATTCCATGGACCAAAAGCCTTCTTGTAAAATGGGACTGCTGGAGCCTCTGCTGGACTATTCTAAAATGTTGGTGGTCGGCTGGCATAAATATTATTTTCAGTAATTATAAGTTTAATTTCTTCAGACTCCAGACCCACTAAAAGTGCTCTGTGTTGGTTTTGGGGATAGGAATGTTTGTCACTTTTATTGTGCACCTTGCTTCTGATCAACAATTTACTGCCAAATACCTGTGACAGTCATATGACAGTTAGGGCACCTGCAAAACATCTTGAAATTAACTTTGATAACCCCTGACACATAAACTAAGAGCAACTTGGGTCCTAGTAGCTCCCGCCTGTATTTGATGCACTTGTTGCTATTTTCCCAGGAATAGTTCCTGGCTAATATCCCAGCCTTGCTACAATTTCCAACTTCCTTCAGTAAAATGCTCAGCTTCTAGGAGGAAATTTACAGAACTCTAGAGGTTGAGAATTGTATTAAGAATTCAGAAGTCAACATCTACAGCTCAAAGGCCATGCAAATTAATGAAAAGGAAAGGAAAGCTAATCAAACTACTGCCAAAAAATAATCAGAATTATATAGTGCCTCAATAAATGGTATGTATTTTAATACATAATAGAAGAGAAAGCTATCTTAGTAAATTAATTACAAAGCTTATTAATAAGGTAGCAGTGCTAATGGGTTTGTGTTATCACAGTAAGTAAGTAACAGAGGAAAGGTATAGCTACATACAACACTATTAAGAAAATACTATCAGTATCAACTTGCCTACTGGTACTTGCAGGGGACACATGTTCACTTTATGCCCAGCTGTCTAATATCCCTGCAATTACCTTAAATAAATCCCTATTTTACATAGTGCTTCCAGCTCCTATCCAATGATGTGTATTAATTTTTTGGGACACTTGTAACATGTTATCTTATTGGTGCTGTTGGTATCAAACAAGCAAAGCATTTCCCAATTGATCAATGGTTGGTGGAAAAAGCATAGAGTTGGGAAATGCACAAATCCCTGGGTCACAGTTTTTGCAGCACATGGGGTAGTGAGTTGCCAGTCATGATCTAAAGAAAAATGGTATGCAAGAAAGAAAATGATAACTAAATTCTTTGCATACTTTGTTTAGGTATCAAATAAAACAGACTAAGTTTCAACTAATCAATTAAAAATATAAAAGATGACTGCTGTTTGGAAATACAAACATTGTCAACTTCTACTTACATTTATTTACAATGGACTGTACTCAAGGATGAAGTCAAGACTGTTCCTGAATAATGTGTGAATTAATGTTAAGGAATTGGAATTGTATGTTTCCACTTGCACAGATATAAACAAATGGAGAAAAGGATGAGGGAAAGGTATTTTTTTCACTAGGAACTTTGACAGTCTTCTATAGTTGTCCAACCTTTGTGCCCCTCTAAAATAGTAATTAGGACCAATTTTATATCACCACAATGATGACTGAGTGATGCCACAAAAATACTATAAATCACTAGTGGAAAAAGACTTTTCCAATGACAGTAAAGCTGTTAAAAGCTTCACAACAATATATACTTGTGTAATTAATAACAACAACTACAAATTAATGTAGGATAAGCTTTGAGTTAGATATCTAGCAGAACATTAATGAAAAAAAATTTAAAACAGAAATTTACTCATAAAGACTGTAATCTTTGGGAACCTAGAAACCCCCAGAGAGTAGCACAATGCCTTGGCCACTTCTACTTACCTTTGTGGAGAATCTGGATCAAAGCAAGTTTTCCTTACATTAGTTACTTTGGGGTTACAACAGTCTCCATCATCAAAATTGTGGAGCATATTGTTGCACTCCATGTTGCAAACACCATCCCGACGCTCCCAGATATAGCAGCGCCCCAGCCAACGGCAGTCAC
Organism: Arizona elegans; assembly: GCA_022577455.1. NCBI lineage: Eukaryota > Metazoa > Chordata > Lepidosauria > Squamata > Colubridae > Arizona > Arizona elegans. The sequence goes on along the minus strand of JAKOOJ010000002.1, from coordinate 100,248,051 downwards.
CACCATCGTAGCCTGTCAACGGGTGCTTGCACTCAGGATTGCAAAACTCGTTGCCAATTTTTCCTGGCTCACAGTTCATTAGAATCACACGGTAGCGGAGCAATGAATTGTATACTTTGTGAATTCTAAGTTGCCAAGTGATGTTATAGCGGCCAAAGGCCTCATTCAGGGCTTGGTGCTGGTGGGCGATCTGTTCCTCACTCACAGTAGGATGGAGACCATCATCATCATAGATATTGACAACCCGATAGTGAACTACTTTCTCATTCCGTAGTGGCCAGTGGCTGTTGTAATGAGATATCAATTCCACATTATCACAGGCAGTCTGTCCACAGAGTGGGGGTATAAGTGGAGACAGAACTTGAGGTTCTGGTCTATATATCATCTCTACTTGTGGGTAGACTCCATCCTTGAATGTTACCCACTGCTGCTGCAAATGGCTGAACTTTGCACTGAGCAATAAGGAAAGTTCTCTGTCTTCAAACTTTCCCAGGAAGGCCCTCTGAAGTTTCTCTTGGGGCATAGCAATGTTCCAAAGGGCTAGCAGAGCCAGGTAGCCTCGGAAGTTGAGTCCGTCTGAGTTGCTGCCTCCCAGGATCAAAGTGCGGCACGAGGCCATAAAGGGACTGTGAAGGTCACCAGACTGCTGGGAACTACGAGCTACCCGCCTGCCATTGACGTATAGAAGCATCTCCTTCCCACTGTAAGTGGCCGCCACATGAGTCCATGTATGGAGCTGGTAACGGTGATATGCCAATATAGTGGCAGATTTCTTGATACGGTCTGTACGGAGTGAGAAGAAGAAGCGGGCATTCTTTCTTTCAGGATTCTCCTCCGAACGGATGCCCAAAGTCCACCCCTTATCATTGCCAATGTGAGAGCAATTGTCAAATACACCTGAATGGAGAGGACAGAGAGAAAAAAGGGGGAAAGAATGCAATATAAGGAATGCTAGTAAAAGTATTATATCATCTCCCATCTTAAACTCAGAAACAGTATAAACCACATGGCATAGCTACAGCAAAATTACCGGTACGTATTTAAACTGATTGAAATGTTATTCCCAGCCCACCCCACCCCAAGTCTCTTGGAAATTGCAGTTTAATGAAAATTGTCTAATGGCTTAGGTAAAAAAAAAAAAAGTAGACACTATTTGCATATCCCATTGCATCAAGCATTACATTTAAATTGTTCAGCTTTGCAGCCAGCCTTATTCTTTTGCCAGTGGAGCTATCCAGAGAATTGGTGCTGACTGAGCAAGTAAAACCCCAGAGGAGCATTATAGCAAATGGCCCACACTGACAATTCCTGGTCTCAGTCCCATCTGTCTTTCCTATCCCGTGGTTATTCATTCTTCTTCTGGAAAACAAATATTTAATACAATTGCTTGCTGAGACAGCTGGATATACTAGGGAAGATCACTTTTCATTCTGCAATTAGGCCACTATTATGTGGACATTAAGTACCAGCAAGTATTTTGCATAATGTATTCCTGCTTAGTGTTGTTAGTAATATTCATTATTACATGCAAGGTAACAAAAGGTAGCAAATATTAAATTATAGTGACGCAGGGATTTTTTTCAAGTATACACGCTTTGCAACTAGAAAGATGCTATTTAAATTAAATGAAATAAGATTTGAAATATTACAAATGGCTCATTAATGTGATGAAACATAAAATATATTTCACTGGTACTCTTTGTGAGCTGCTGACTGTTCTCCTTATAGCCAATAATTTGGGATCTTGAATTGGGAGTCTTGTAGATGAGACAGACCATTTCTGACCAGGACTATATCTAGTTAGGTCCAAAGAAAGACAGAATAAGAATATATGAAGTAGCCCTTGCTCATGGGATCAGTGTAGCATACCTGACCTCAAAGTCTTAACCATCTTTCTAATTAATAGAATACAACCTTTCACAGAGGGTTTCCAAAGCTCGCTCTTACAAACTTCTAAATACAGATAAAAAGAATGCAATGTTTTAGCTGTATATATACAGTAAATACATTGGAATACTGCCATTCAAGATTGGAGCAATGAACTATTTTAACACATGCAAAAATAAAACTCCAAAGACATTTTCAAGATCTACAAAATGTACTAATGAAAAAATAGAGGCCAATAGTCTCAAAAATACCTGCATCTTCATTTCCTTATTGCTCAAATATTAACATGGTAGGAAAAAAAATAAGAGACTATTTTTCAACCTTCAGTACCAATTACTTTCCCAGATCATCTGGAATTCAGTAATGTGGAGGAAAAATCTACAAATGTTGGAGCCAAAACATTTGGTGATTAAAACCTGGCTCTCGCATAGGATATAAGAAGATGAATGTGAACATCTGAAAAATGACCAATTCTTCTGACATTTGTACTAAATGCAAATTGCAAGATAGTTCAATCACAATCCTTTTCTTCTTCATATGAAATTAAATACTATGGTTCAGAAATAACAAAACATAACTGGAGGGGAAAGGTAAATGTACCCCTTAGTATGTTTTGTTTACTCTGAATAGCTTTGAATGTTGAATTCTTTTTTCCATCTCATGAATTATGAGGTTATGGATATTGCTTCCAAAAAGAAGAGTTATAAGGTATTTGACAGCACAACATGTCAATATATTCCTATAGGAAATTTTATTCTGTTTCTGACCATTTCCTAAGATTTTAGTAAAAACATTTCACATACTTACAGTTTAAGAAGTGTTGCTTAATCTAATAAAATAATTCTAGTGTTAAATATTCCATAGCAACAAGCAGCTTCTCCAATGGAAGCTTTCATCAGTTAACAAAGTCATGAAAATACCTGAACTTTATTATCATTGCTCCAAAGCAGCGTTTCTCAAAGTGTGGTCTGTGTACCATTGGGTGACTGGTCAAGATCTGCTAGGTGATCTGCCACAGTCTCTCAGATGAACTAAACAAATATATTATGGTTCATTTACCCAGAGAACTTGATGCCAACAAAATTACTTTTAATTAAAACTGAATAAAATAATTTAATTACAGTAGAGCTTTTTTGTCACTGGGAGTCAGATGGCATATCAATTTACTATTATGGTTGGTCACATAGTTAGCCAGATGTTTAGATTGGATTTGGCATTTTTATCCATCTTTCGAGTTCTTCCCAAGGACCAACATCTACTTGTTCTTCTTCGCTGGGATTAAAGATATTGTCGCAGGATGTAAACTGTCCCAAGTAAAGCTGCCTTTTGCTTACAACTGTCCCAAGTAAGACAACTGACTGATGGCAATTTCATCAATGCCGATGGTGTTCAGATAGTGCTCCAGTTGTTTTGGGATTGTACCCAAGGCTCTTATTACTATTGGCACTACCTTTGTTTTCCTTTTCCACAGTCATTCTACTTCTATTTGCAGATCCTTGTATTTTATTATTTTCTCCAGTTCTTTCTCTTTTCTTCTGCTGTCTTCAGGTTCTCCCACATCCATTATCCAGAAATCTTTCACCTTTTTAATCAACAATTGTTAAGTCTGGGGTATTATGTGGTGGATGGCTATCGGTTGGAATTCTAAAGTCCCAGAGCACTTTAGGTACTTTATTTTCTATTATTTTATTTTATGGTCCTACCAGGCAAATGGTATTTCTTGCAGAATTGTTAATTATTAGATTAAATTAAATTAAATTAAATTAATTATAATATTGTAATATATAATAATAAATAAATATGTCATTACAGGATATAAGCTGTTCCAAGTAAAATTGCCTTCTGCAACTGATTGATGATAATTTTGTTAATGTCAATGGTGTTCAATTATTAAATATTAAAGGCCTTTAAAATTAAGGGGAAGGCATACACAATGACAACTATATAATTATAATATTATTATTTTTTCCAAAGTACATGAATTCCCATATCACTAAAGGATTTGGTTTGTTTATCAAATTTATTTGCCACCCATCTTGCAGTTCAAGTGACTCTGAGGTAAACATATGTTTATTTAGTGATTCATTATTCATTACACAAAGTTTGAGAAACACTACTCTAAGCTTGCATAAACTTTCTATCATAGTCTGATTGAATTCTGTTTAGTCTAAACTTCTCTTTTAAGGAACAGAGACATCATACTAAGCATGAAACATATTTTCCCCCTTCCTCATTACATGAGCTTTGGCATACTCAGTATTTATTTATTTATTTATTTAGCGTATGGCTGGTCATACACAATATTAAAACACTTCATTTTTACAGGTTAAAACAATTAAAACAATTAGAAAAAGAGCAATAAGAAAACCTAAGAGGAAAACAGAAATAACATTTCAGAGTTTAATGTCGAGTTTGGAGATCCAGTCAGTAGCTGTCGTTGTTACGCAGAGGAAGTCCCTAAAATCTCCTGCATATTCAGTAAATTAATAGTATAAGAATGTCTATCATGCATACTTTTCTCAATATTATTGGAAAAAAATATTTGTTGGACCAAAAACTCCAGGAACAGAGACATATTTACTTTTCTAGATGATTTACATCTCAATATTTAACTGGAGGAGTATATTAAACTGTTTGTTTGTTTGTTTGTTTGTTTATTCATTCATTCATTCATTCATTTAATATATCTATATAGCCACTCAGGCAGAAAACAAATAAAAACTACAATCACAATCAATAATATTAAAGTAGCAAAAAAGAAAGAACAATTGACACACCCCAAAACTCTCAATCTTCATTTTAATCCTAAAGGAAAGATTAAATCTGTATTGTTTGTACAAATACATCTTCATTGGCAGTCATTGAACAAATACATGAAATGATAGTGGCAACTTTTTGCTGTTTCTTCCTGATTATTTTATTATCTTGTCCAAGCACACAAATATCTGAGTGGATCAAAATCCTCTCTGCCCACTTACAAATTTCTCAAAATTGTTTCCACAGATTCTTCATTGCTTTAATCAGGTAGTGATAAACATGCTTCCTTCTCTTGTTGTCATTTCAACTTCAACACCCCACTGTGCTAAGCTTTTTCTTGCTACAGATTCCTGCTCTGAAAACCCAGAGAATCTGCTTTGGAAAATCTCAGAATGCTTTCAGGGTCTTGTCTCAGAAGCCAGGCCAACAAGTGGGAAGATGGCCAGGAATGTGTGTGAAGATGGGATCAGAGAGTTCTACTCCAGCAACAGCTTTTTAAAATGGTAATATACAACTTTAATGAACAAACAGTTCCTATGATCAGACAGACAGCAAGTGGGAGGTCAGCAAAGGAACAGGTAATCAGGAAGCAGAAACAGAAGAAGCAAGATATAGGATTTGGATGCAAAAGCACCTGGTACAAGTCTAACTCAACCATCTTTCATTTTGCAAAAGATGTCACAGAAAGACAACTTCTTACATCTCCAGCCAACCTTATGTAGAGACTTGGCCCCAAATATCAAATCCAAGAAAACTAGTGGGGTTGCTACTGAAGCCAACTCAAGAGAAAAACAACCCTAAATTGGATTATTAAAGCACAATTGGTATTTATGAAAAAAAGAAGAGATACTAATATAAAACTGAGGCTGGTGCTCTTAGTAAAGGTTGCTCAAGAAAAGTTACCATTTCCCTACAAGTTCCTCTCGAGAATCCAGAAATCCATGAATTTTAATAATAAAACCCATAATTAAACTTCACCCACTTCTACATTTTTTCCTTTCATTTGTTCCATATTATTTCCATATCCATTTCTTCAGCCCCTTTTCCCACATTTCTCTTTTATATATTCAGTCACATACTAGTACAGGACAACATAATCCTGTACTAGTAACTCACTTTTCTCCTTCTTCTACCAACTGTTCTCATTGCCCAACATGGAAATCTATCTATCTATCTATCTATCTCCCACTATTATATTTACAAGTAACTTAAGGCGATGAACATATTCAACATATCCTTCCTCCTATTTTCCACACAACAACAACCTTGTGGGGTAGGTTTGTTTGAAAGTGACTGGTCCAAAGTCACCCAGCTGGCTTTCATAGCTAAGCAGGGATTTGAAGTCATGGTCTCCCAAAGCCTGGTGTAAAATAACAGAAGAAAGCTGTTGTTCTTTCGGGACCATAATCTAATAGTTTTTGCCTTCATGGTGGTAAAGATAAAGAATAACAAAGCTTTGGGACTGTAGCTTCCTTTCCTTTATCCTTTCCTTTGGAAAGTCTGAGATCTCTGGTTAATTCCTAGATAAAATACATCTCTCCATTTTTTGAATAATAGATATCTTTATATTGTTAAATACATGGGCTTCTTTTTTTAAAAAAAATCTGTCCTTGGAAAAACAGCTTCCAGGAAGATCAGGTGCATGTAGGAACTGCTCTGTTCTAAACTTGAAAAGGCTTCTTTCCACATACTAAAATCGTCAAGCCCTACATCATTAAAGGCCATTTTGCAAACTACAGACTTTTTTCCTTCTCCTACTGCTTCTTCCAACCCATTTTCCCCTATTCAGGTTACTGTTTTTCTATTGTTGCATCTATCATTTCTGTTGCCTCCTCCACCTGTTTTCAAAGATGGTAGCAATTACTTTTGCAGATGAAAGGACGAATGAAAAATCTGGCCCATGACATAAGATTCAGCAGTTAGTTCATGCCTCAGATATGAATAATTTATGCTCACAATTTCAAGCAAGCCAAAAAAACTCTCCTCCTGTACTGCTTAGCCTCTTTTGGAAAAAAAAAAACGAAACACACAAAACCATGTGGTTTGAATTATTGTTACTGGTCCTGTTCTCTTTATTGTACATTCAATTAGAAATGACTTTCTTTGTTTTTCTTTGAAGACGTTTTGCTTCTCATCTTCTGAACAACTGAAGAAGCTTCTTGGATGAGAAGCGAAATGTCTTCAAGGAAAAACAAGGGAAGTTCAGTTGCCTTTTGAAAAAGCACCATTTGGACTTGATTTTAACAGACCAAAAATCTGAATGAACAAAATAATTTTACCAAGATTCTAAGGATAATGCATTGCACGACTGGGATGGCATTACATCGACACAAATAGTAAATTTCAATGTTGAAGGACCGGGACAGATTGGTGAAGAATATCTTTAGAACAAAAACAAAAAAACCACAAGAAAACTAATGGACCGATCTTTACCAGATTTACTCTGTCTGACAAAGGAACATACTGTAACTCCTTTAGTATTCAGATTCCAAGCTGTGGGTGCAAATATGCATATATACATTGTGTCCTTTCAGAATTGACAGAAATTGCATGAATTTGGGTATATCAATCAAATTTCAAGCAACAATTCTCTGTGCCAAGTGAAATTCTCAAGTTTTCTGCAAGGCATTATAAGTATATAAGGCATTGTAGTAGTCAAAAATGTGGGCTGAAGAAGTTTATGGAAGCTAACTATTTCCATGAAAAGTTTTCTACTTCAAACAAATTTGGCAGTTTCAGAATTTTATACTATTTTCTATTGAGGTGAGTATTCTAAAAATTGAGAAGTTAAACCTCTATTGTTTAATAATTTTCTAGCATTCTAATTTTTTTCTGCACATCAGATATCATAGTTCTTGGTAAATCTGGAGACAATGTTCAAACCCTATACAATAGATTGGATTTAATTTTTGTTCTCATCAATGTAACCCAAATGCTTTTGGAGATGAGGACACTGAGTGGAATATGCTAATCTGAATTATATTCATTAGCATAGGAAGATCTTCCAATTCAAACATTTTTTGGAAAGTAGATATCTATAGTAGTAATATTGCCAGCATATGCTCAAAGTATGAATCATCATGGCAAATTATCCTGTCCATAAGTGATAAAATCTGGCAGCCTCTCTAAAGCTGTCAAAAAGTCTTCCAAAACCCCTTAAGGTGAATGTAACACCCTCTGAAACAGGAGAAATGCTAGCAAGCCAGCTATTCACATTTCATCCATCTTCAAAAGTCCTGTTCTGACAAATCCTTATTCAACCCAATACCCCCAGATAAACTCCATTTCAAAACTCAGTTTCCTCACCTTTCAGATGGCAAGAAAAAATAGAGCCACATGTCATCAGACTATTAATGGCACTTAATTTAAATCATCAAATACTACAGACATTTCTCCTTGCCTCATTCATCAAGCAGCTATACTGCCTTCTCACTGTGGTAAGGCTGGACCTCATCCAGCGAATGCAGCCAAAGGAGACTATCCAGAAAGTGTTGGGGGAACAGAGAAAATAAAAGGCCAATCAGTATCTGGACTGACATGAATATATTTAGAGTCTCCAGAACAGTTACTATATGTACGGTTCCTCCTTCCTTCCTCCCTCCCTCCCTTCCTTCCTCCCCACCCCCCACCCCCCCCCCCAATCAAGTAATAGATATCCTGGCATATATATTGTATACATTTCCTCTAATTTTATATATTTTATATATTTGTATAATATGACTTTTCTGCAAGTAAATTTCCCTAGTATAAAAGTGAATCACCATAAACTCATGAAATGCACAAAGGTCAATAGATAATTGCATCACAATTCAATCTGTAAAGTGCAAATTATATAAACTACAGTCGAAGTTTTTCCCTTCCCCATTCCCTATAGTTTTTCCCTTCCCCATTTCCTATCCCTATCAGACAATACAGGTAGCCCACAACTCACAACCACAATTGAGCCCAAAATTTATGTTGCTAAGTGAGAAATTTGTCAAGAGAGTTTTGCCCCATTTTCTCACCCCATTTGTTAAGTGAATCACTGCAGTTCTTAAATCGATAACACTGTTGAATGAATCTGGTTTCTTCATTGGGTTTGCTTGTCAGAAGGCCGCAAAAGAGGATCACATGATTCCAGGACATGGCAACTGTCATAAATGTGAGTAGGTTGTCAAGCATCCGAATGTAAATCACGTCATCATGGGGATGGCTGCAATGCTTATAAGTGTGAAAATGGTCATAAGTCACTTTTTACAGTGCTGTTGTACCTTCGAATGGTCACTAAATGAACTGCTGTAAGTTGAGGACCACCTGTACTCCAGGGTCTACATAGTTCAGTACCCTACCACCAAAAAGTGAATAGCAAATTTTTGTCCCAACCTTCTTCTCAGCATGCTAGCTTCTATTTCTAGGAATTATTTGTTTCTGAGGAACAGTTTTCCATTATGTAATCTGCTGGCATAAATCATACAGTATGCAATTTTTCCATATATAACCTATTATATCTATTGAGTCTGGAGATTTGAGGATTTTAAACACCTGAATTTTTCCCATTTCTCCACAACATGTACCATTCATTTGTCAATGTTATCTCAAATCAGCAGGAATACTGCCTTCAAATATATATTTTTTTATTCCTAACAAATAATTGCAACCTATTAGCCTTTAGCCAATGTTGTGTGATCTTATGAATAAAACATATTTACTTATGATCTACTGGGCTAATACGATATAAATCATTAATCTTTTTAATTATTTAGTTTAATATTTGGTGATTCCTGGGAATCAATAAATTGTGTTCTAGATATGTAGTTTGACTAATATGTTCTTGAGTTCTGTTTCTTACCAACCCCATGCTGACTACTATATTGTTTTCTGTTATCATTGTCAATCTTGTCATCGTTCCTATCACCTATCTCCTCCCACTTATGACTGTATGACTGTAACCTTGTTGTTGGTATCCTTATGATATATATTGACTGTTTCTTAATATGATTTGATTGCTTATTTGTACCCTGCGACTATCATTAAGTGTTGTACCTTATGATTCCTGATGAATGTATCTTTTTCTTTTATGTACACTGAGAGCATATGCACCAAGACAAATTCCTTGTTTGTCCAATCACACTTGGCCAATAAAGAATTCTATCCTATCCTATCCTATCCTATCCTATTCTGCATTCATCTTTCTTCCTTAATTGAAAATGGGGATATTTTTCTGGTTCTATTTCTCTGGTATATAGTTGATGTTCATATTGTAATTTCTAAAGTATTATAGATAGAGGTCCTTTTATAATTCTACAATTAACTCATCTGATCTTTAAAACCAGAACTTATTCTTTTTCTAAAAAAAAAAAAGTTCTCTAAATATATATTGGCAAACAACAACTTCTTGTATTATCTGATATTCTTGTCCCAATTGAACATAACTGTTCTTGGGGTGAAGATAAAGCAACCCAGATATTGAGTAATTCAATCTTCACTTCAACTCTAATAAAATATCAACCTCAGCATATACAAGTATAAGTTATTTTACTTGTCTCAGTACCTCTCAAGAGCCTTAATTCTTTCTGGGTCAGATATTTTCCTTTAAAGTTCCACCTAATCTATTATCTTGAGTTATATATTATTCCTGATCATATCATTTTAAAATATTATCAGAGAACTTATGTGTATCTCCTATTTTCCATTCTTATGTAAAAGTTTTTTAATTCTTCTCTTCTTCATAAATTCTAGCTATGGAATCTCATACAACTTTTTAAATTCTCTGAAAATTCATTTTACACAACTAAATAGACTCAATTCTGATAATCCTTGCCATTATAAAAACCATGATGATGTCTCTGTTCCTCAAGGTTCTTTGTAATTCCACTTTATCAAATATATTCATCTTTTAATCAAAAGTCATCCTCTTCCAGATTCAGAAAATTGAGATTGTCAACAAAGCAAAATGAAGAAAAAATAATAATGAATGTTGCAGTAAGATGTCAGAAATACTGGAATCCTTCATTGCCAGCAAGACCTTCTTCTACTGAAATTTTGTCTCGTCTTGTTTCAAAAAACTTTTACTGTGTTTTCCAGAAATACGGTGTTAGGTTCATATTCCCAATCTTCAACTGGATTTCCATTTTCACTTTCATGGTTTTGATGCATAATACCATACAGTATTTGTGCACATATTACATGCAGAAATTGATTTAATTCAGATATATACAATCTGTACCTATGTGCAGAAGGAACCTATGTGACCTTCTGGGTCCTCTTATCTGCTTCAAAAGCTGTTAAGCAATTGCATTATCGCAGGGTAATTAATTTCATGTAATTTAATATGATTTAAAGGAATTTAAATTCTATTAAATTTAGCTTTTGTCCATGTTTTACATACTGCTGTTTTGGAATATGCCTCTATAAGCATGTGACTCAAAGGCTTGCTGTAGCCTTCAAGTTTGAAAAAAATAGCACATACTTTTATAATTTTAATAGCAGGGGCTGATGTTTGTTATTCGTTTAATGGCTCCTGCTTTGTCGATGTTCTTATCAGATAATTTTAATCTGGGTTATATGTTGATTTAACATTTTTAGCTGTTTGTATGTGTTTCTTAAGTTCTGGGCACTGCCCAAATCCACTGAAAGTGGGTGGCCAATAAAATTACACAAATCAATAAAATTACAAGCTGTATCACACTAACTTTCAATAATCTTTATTCTCACTACAATAGGATTTCAACTCTATTATTTGTATCCTGTATTCTATATAGTAAACCTCAAAGACCATGAATGAGGCCCTTCCCGATTTCATCACTACGTTTATCTGCAAATGCTTAGGTTCTGTCTCCATTGTTTTTACAAGCCAAATAAATTAATACATACTTAGACGCATCAGATAGTACAATCTACATGACATTTAGAGCGCCACTTTAGTGTGATGATTAAATCATCAAGCTAGAAACCAGGAAACCATGAGTTCTGCCTTAGACACAAAGCCAGCTGGGTGACTTAGACCAATCCCATTCTCTCAGCCCTAGGAAATAGGCAATACCAAACAACTTAAAAAAAGACCTTGCCAAGAAAACTGCAGGACTTGTCCAGGCAATCCAGAAGGAGTCAAAAACTGACTCAGAGGCACCAGAAAAGAAAAAAATACATATGCATAATGCATCAATCCCCAACTGGGGAAGCTTACCCTGGGCCTTATGAATTCAAAGCATCCCTGTTGTCCGTGATTTCAAGAAAAACTGTAACGTTCACAGTTTGTAATAAAGTAAACAAACACTTTAAACACTTTGCAACCCAATTCATTTTGCTGGATAGTACTGCATTTTGCATCAAATGACTAACTACTTCATTACCTAATGTAATCTCATGATAAAAATCATTAAATTTCTCTTTACTTTTGCTTTAACTTTTACATTCGCTTTGTGTCTGGTCAGGAAGAAATTATCCAAGCTAGAGGCAAAGAGAAGTAACAGTAAGATAAATCACTGGTCCTTTATCCCGCAATCTGGTATCTATAGCACATAGCAGTTTGATTCCATTAATCTATGACTTCCTCCTTGCAACTGGGTCTAAATGCGAACATGCTGGTTATAATATTTGGTGGACTGCAGGATTTTTTTTTCATAATTCCTTCCTTCCCTCCCATGCCTAGCTTTATCTATCATCCAGCTTGATGAAAAATTCTGGGATAGCATAATTTATTTATTTTTTAAAAAATTACATGGCACCCTTCAAAACAGAATTCTCCCAGAATGGCTTACAATATACTGAAATTGCAATCTCACTTTTTAAATTAAAAAGTTTAATTTAGGTTTACATTAGTCTAAAAAATACAAGCATAAAAAGGGCAGAAATTACTTTATTCTTTATACCAATCATTTAAAATGACATGGCATTATATTAAAAGGTACAGGAGGATAAAAATATCTTGCCTGGTGCTAGAAAGATAATAAAATCAGTTCTGGCATGCCTCCCTGGGAAAGCCAATCCAAAGCACCAGGGAGACTACCACAAACAAAACCTATTTAGGTGCAGTCAGTCATCACACATTTGGGGGGGGGGGGGGCTGTTAAAACAAGCATTTAGCAGGAACATATTGGAGGAGGCTTTCTGTAACATTACTCCTAACCAATTTCATTCTCCTCATAATGTAGACCCAGAACCTAGTTTTTTGTTTTCTAGTGTTTTAATCCATTCCAATATGAGGCAAGAATCTTTTTAGCCCACAAGGCTGGTCTATTGATGACTTAGTCTACTCTAAGGAGATTCGTATGCATGTGTACATACAGCTTACTTACTCTTCACATATTCCTGCTCTCACACACTTCATCTGCTCCATCAGTTGCTTACATAGTTGAAATGCTGCTACTGTACTTAATAGGACCTTCCAGGAACTGAAACTCTATGACCACTCATAGACCCGCCAATATTTGTCACTCAGCAAGGACCCCATAATCAACTACTGAGTGTTCTTTCAACAACTGTCATTGCCTGTTAGCAGATGTGTGATCACAGTGGCAATTCAGGCAGAATAAAGGACAACAGCGCTGAAACCGAGGTGGTATAATGTTCTTGGCAACAGTAGGAAGTGGTTTGTCACTGATATTTTCCCAGCTTCCAGTCTAGTCTAAATCATTGGATGGGCAACACAGTATTAACCAGGTCCAACTGAAGCCTCATAAGTATTTCCCATCCTAAACTCTTTTCACAATTCCAAAACAAAATCACGGATTTTACTGGACTAATCAGCAAAGCAGGGCAGTCATAATCTCCCTCTCTCTCTCCCTCTCTCTCTCTCAGAATTCACTGAGTTCTCTTCTGAATAATGCATGCAAAGTAGCTTTAAATAGCAAAAGCTGTTGTTGCATACAGAGTACACATGACAGTCTGTTGCAAAATAAAGTATAGAAGGGAGGGAATGAACATTCTGACAGGGGAACAGAAGGATTCCTGAATAGCCAGGTTTGTGTCTTTAACAAGTTAACTATGTTTAACATAACTCTAAATAGAAAATGCATATTATGCAACTGTAGAATACGGAATATAACTGTTCAGCACATCAGCATTCATTGCCTCAGTAGAGCAAATCAAGAAATGGGGAGAAAAGATATTTACCGAGGAAAATCAATCCAAATATCTATTATTATAGCTATTAGCCGTCCTTGCTTGGGCTTTTTTTATCGTGATTTTGACCAGTATATGGAGCTGCACGCTGACAAGCCAACTGCAAGCACACAGGATTCTAGGCTTGAAAGGAACTACTCTGGCTCTCTGCTGCTTGCAGATGTCCCTTCTCCCCTCTCACAGATACAATACTGGAAACTTAACGCAACGCCCAAAGACAGCGACCCGACTGAAAAACCCTTCGGGGCTATTCGATCCGCGGCAGGAGATACGAGTCCATGTCACGTGTCCCGACTTTGTGCCCAGTTCTGCCCTGAGGCTTCTTACGAACCTCCGTTCTCTACCATCTTCGTATAAATTATGAACGCCCGCCAAGACGGCCCCCTTTTCCCTTCGGGCCTAGCCTAACCCACTTCCACAACTTTACCTGCGATAATGGCCGGATTGCTCTGCCCCCCCTCGGGCTTCACCCAAGCTTCGATGGTGAATTCGCCACGGGGCAGCTCGGCGAGGGCTCCCGGCCGCAACAGTAGTTGCTCGGCTCTGCCGGAGAAGTAAAGCGCCGCGACGGAATCCGGCGCCCAACCCGCAGCTGGGGCAGAAGGGCCGGCTTTTGCGCTTTGGCGTAGCGGGAAAACGTTGCTCTCTTCCCACGTGTCTTCCACGCTGCTCCCGTCGGAACTGGGAGCGCGGCGGAGCCTCGAGGGCACCGTTCCGTGCCCCGCCGACGCCGACGCTCCCACATTCGGACGCGGGTAGCTCGCATAAGGGTGCTGTGGGAGAGTGGCGGCTCTGGCTTTGCTAACCCAGCAGGGCTCCCCGTCCAGGGATGCCGCAGACCGGCTTTCGCTCTGCCTTCCCCAGGAGGGGTGGACGCCTTTTAACGCCAGCAGCCACACGACCGCCACCAGGAGCGACGAGGCAGGTGGACCGGCCATCCTCCGACGCGCAGCTTTCGTACGGCTCTCTCCTGTTTTAGGCCCTTCCCGAACCCGACTTGATCCCTTTCACGGGATGGTTTCTTTTGCTCCGGAGCGCTCCTAGGCTTAGGTTGTGTTTTGCCTCTGATCTCTCTGCTTGGCGCGCCGAGGAAAGATTTGGAGCATCATTTCGGCCAGCAACGCCCTTCCCAGAAGGCTCCGTGAGGACGAGTGGCCGCCCGCGGCATCGTTAGAGCATCCTCAAAGCCTCTTTGTTCGCTCCCTCCCCGATCTCTCGCGCTTTCTCTCGCGCTCGCTTTCTTTCTGCCTTTCGGGCTCTCAGGTGCGAGTCTTCCTCCTCTTCTCCAAAAACAACAACAAAAAAAAAAATTGCGCTCCCGAGGTCAGAGGCAGGTTGGTGCCGACGATCTGCCGGTTCCGTGCTGTGGGTATCCCCAATTTTTTCAGGTGATGTGCAGCTAGGAGTCCAGCTGGATTACTGAACAAGAGAAACAAAGGTAGCCAGAAGAGGGCTGGATCGCAGGAGTTCCCCTACCTTCTTGAAAAGATTGATGCTGCTGCTGCTGCTGCTATTGACCAGCCTCATAAATTCTGTCTTTTTACTCCACCTCCCTGCCCCTTCTAGCCTGACTCCCACCTTCCAATCTATGGCTCCTCCCCACTGCTTTGGGAATTGCTTGCAGTTTCTTTGACAGCTTGGTCCTCACTAAGGACTATATTGGTTGGGGAAGATGGAAGTCAAAGTCTCTTCTACTGTATCTGCAGTGATCAACAGGGCTTATTTCCAGGAGACAGTACCTAAAGGGGCCACCATGGAGTGAAACTGACTGTTAGGCTCAATATGCTTATTTTTAAAGTACATAACAAGGCAGGCAGCAGCCCTGATTCCCATCTCATATCAGTGTCTCCTGCACTGCATAATTACTTTTAGCTCAATGCACATTTACTTGAGCACAAGGTTCCTTCAACTCTTGGTACCCAATTCCCAAAAACATATGCTGGATTCAACTGCATGCAAAAAGATAGGCGTTTTAACTTGCAGATAATTATGTTTACCCTCTAGATTTGGAGTTATGTGGTCTTATGAATTGCTGGAGATCTTTGTCCTCAATACATTTTCACAGAAGCTTATCTTGCAAAAAAAAAATGTTTTTTTTTTTTTTTTTTTTTTTGCTTTTTAATTTATATGCCACCCTTTTCCGGAGACTCAGGGCGGCTTACAATTGTTAAGCAATAGCCTTCATACTTTTGTATATTTATACAAAGTCAGCTTATTGCCCCCACAATCTGGATCCTTATTTCACCTACCTTTGAAAGGTTGGAAGGCTGAGTCAACCTTGAGCCTAGTGAGATTTGAACTTGCAGTAATTGCAAGCAGCAGATGTTAATCTGTTAATAACAGTGCTTTAGTCCACTGTACTACAGGCTGTTGATGGTACTTGATCTTCCAATAAAATTCTGACACTAAGAACATTGTCTTTGGTAGCCTGGAACAATTCAAACAGTCCAAAGTAATGTTCTGGACCTGCTGCTTGATTCCTGTGTTTGTTTATTCTGAAGTAAGTCCCATTGAGTTCAGTGGAATGTACTCATTTCAATACAACATTGAAGCTTTAACCAGAAGATACTGAAGAAGAAAAATGTGCTTAGAAGCGAGGGCATTTTATTATTCATTTTATGTAAGTCAGTAATGCCGAGATCCAATTAACAGTTTAATTCAAAACTATTACATTCAATCAAAGCCTTGCAGTTGGCTCTAAAGAGATGCCAATAACTGCCTAAGCAGCCCAGGAGCGATCTCCCCTTGCAGCTGATATGCTGAGAATCTTTTGGAATAAGAGAATTAGTTAATACTAAACATTTGCTGGAGATGAGCAACAAGATTATTGCCTTCCAAAATATGGGGTGGAGTGATGAAACTTCCATCTCCTCTAGACTGGTGCAGAGGCCAAACAGCCAGAGTAGTACAGGAAAGCTGTCTGGTGAGGCCGGCACTATACAGTCAGGTGGAGTTACACAGCACACTGAATCTGGTGGTGGCAGAGCGAATGACGGGCACACATAACTTTACTAGAAACACACAGGCTGCTTTTGATGTGCAACACACACAACTCATTAACACACCCACACCATTATGACAATGTCAAAAAGAATTCAAGTGGCATCATCCTTTGGCCAGCTCGTTTATCTATTTTCAGCTCCCCTCTATCTGCTAACTGAAGAAAAGATAATCCATCTGGCCGAAAAATAAAATCAGATGCAGATCTCCAAACCTGGGGGTATTCTTGTAGATTTCAGAGCAGGCAATATGGTAAAGCCTTCATAAATTCCAGGATTGTGTGTTTGTGCACTGTCTGCATGGGATTTAAAATTTCTGGATTGCTATATCACATTTGCTTGCCTTTCCTTTTAAAGAGAAGTAACATTTTTCCTATGTAGGTATAAGGACAGATGATATGCAAATGAATGTTTATAGATGCACCTGTTTTTTCTTTAATGTCCAAAATACTATTTTCTAAGAACAATTCCTTCGTACCTTAGTTGACCTCATGAGTTGTCATATTAAAGAGTTTGTTTCTTGTTAAATAATTGCAAAACTCAGGAATTTCAACTTAAGATATTGTAGCTGGAATTTCACTATAAGAATAAAAGAGCTGCCACTGAAATGAAAAATAGCAAAGTGTATAAAGACTGGAATATCTAGGCCATACGAAGACAGGAATGAGAAGAAAAAGGACAAATATCTATAAATAATAAAAGACCTTTCTACCCTCTCCCAGTAGTCTCTTATGTGCTCAGGACTTCAAAATCAACATAAGGTACATTGGTTCTTGCCACTTTATTGTCTCATTTAAAGAACAAAAAACCAAACCAGGTTTTATAAACGAGCTCAACTCTTGTAGAATTCATTCATACTGATTTTTCAAATAGCAGCTGCACTTAGAACTCCCTCCAACCATCCGTTGAAATCTGCTGCGCCACATGCATGCTTTTTCCTCTGCACTGCTCATTTCACGCAAACCAGACAGTTTTCATTCCTGACACCACAAAAGTACTAAGGACTGACAGCCTTTTCCTCGTCTCCTTTCTTTTTGCTCAGGTGCCTAGGATTTCCTTCCTGCAAAAACTATGCTAACATCACATTCTTGGCACCCTCGTATTCTCTGTCTTTAAATCCAGGAAGGAGTAAAGGAAAGTCTGGAACCCAGGCATGCTTTCGGTCAGTTCCACTATGTGAAGTTTACAAAGCCAAAAAGGAAAATGTTTCTCTCTCTACCCCACCCCAGTCTAAGGTTTTGGGCAACCCTTCCCTCTTCCTTTTGAATTTACTTTAAAGCAAAACTTCTGTTTGATATGTGCAAGAAAGTAACCTATAGGCATTAGAACCTTCTGCCAAAGCTGGCCAAAGCAATAGGAAAAAAACAAAGAAAAGGTAGGGTAAGACTACTTAAAGCATACGCTGCCCCCTAGCTTCCCTATGCAGTGTTTACCCTGCAGCAGTCACTGCCCTCAGAGGAGACACATGCACACATACCTTGAAAGTGTTTTAAACCCACCCACAGTAAGAGAGAAGGAGGAAAAAAAACACTTGTGCCAGAAATAGTCCATTTAAGGAAGGAGTGGGGGAGAACTTCAGAAAACTCTCTATTTTTTAAAAAAAAAAAATCATGTCCTGATTTTACACAAATAGGGGTCTTCAAAGGCTAGCATGAACTGTTTTGAAATCTCATGGTTGAATTACCTCCCTCCTCTCTCTCTTTCTTGCTTTTTCTTTTCCTGTATTCAACTCTTTTTCTTCTCTCCAAAGCACTATCTGTGGCAATCAGGCAAAAGCAAGGTTGCCAGCAAAAAGCTGGGAGTGGGAGGCCCCTTCTAGGGTACAGGCTTTCAAATCTGAAAAAAAGGAAGAGAGAGAGAGAGAGGAAAGGAAGAGAGAGAGGAAAAGGAAGGAAGGAGGGAGGGAGGGAAGGAGAGAGGGAGGGAGGAAGGAAGGACGGAAGGAAAGGAAGGAAGGGAAGGAAGGAAGGAAGGAAGGAAGGAAGGAAGGAAGGAAGGAAGAGACACTTGAATGGAATGGATTTAAGGAAGTTTCAACAAGAGCTGCCTTTTTTATTCCCTGAAAAAAAAATGGGGGTGACCAAAAACAGAGAAGAGAGGATGACAAAATTGATTGGAAAAGTTTAGTGCTGTGATGGCGAACCTATGGCACGCGTGCCACAGGTGGCACCCGGAGCCATATCTGTGGGCACACAAGCATTGCCCTAGCTCAGCTCCAGCATGCATGCGTGCACCGGCCAGCTGATTTTCAGGCCTTCCAGGCCCACCGGAAGTCGGGAAACGGGCAGTTTCCGGCCTCTGGAGGGCCTCCGAGGGTGTGGGAAGGCCATTTTTGCCCTCCCCAGGCTCCAAGAAAGCCTCTGGAGCCTGAGGAGGGTGAAAAACAGGCCTATCGGGCCCACTGGTAACCTTTGTGCCGTCATGTGCCAAAAGTGAGGGGAGCATGGAGGGGGTCGTGCGTGCATGTGGGGGGGGGGGTCAGGGCACAGGGGGGCATTGAATTATGGGTGTGGGCATGCATGTGCATGATCCCCCGTGCTCCCCCCGTTTTGGGCACGCGACGGCAAAAAGGTTAGCCATCACTGGTTTAGTGGATGGAATTGAGAAGGCAGGAGTGGAATCTCATTTACTGCAGGCATATACTTATAAAGAAAGTGCATTAGAAGGAATGGCTGGATAAACAGGGAGCAAGAAGGAAAACACTGCTCTCCTCTCTGCTGTAGGGCAAACAAGGACAAAGAGAGCTTCAGAAAGAGAAGGATTTGAATCTGGGACAGAGGAGGATCTGACTATCAGCTAATGAGATGAAGGGTCTACACCCCAAACACATGTATTCAAGAATGATGTTGCAAAGATAGCAATGTGGGGGTTTACCCCCCTTAGAAACAGCTATTTCTGCCCTCTTTTAAATCAAGAAGTCTAAACCATACATAAGTATGCTTATTTAGAAATAACTTCTTCTAAAATAGATAAGATTTAAATATGAGAAAATGTGGTATAAGAAGTATACATTTAAAAAACAAGATTACGCTAGGTGGCATAGACTGTATTTGATCAGTATTTGATCAGCCTTCCCCTGGAGATGTGTTCACTTTGGTTGCAGGGCTATATAGATAATATTCCTATGTATTTTCCATTTCCACAGATAATGTTTTGAAGACAGAAGTAATTTCTTGAGAAACATGGACTGCTTTCATGAGTGGGCACTAAAATAAGCACATTTCCTGTTCTTATGAGGGGATTTCCACATGTGAGGCTTAATTGACATTTTTCTACTTACTGTCCCCACAGTATAACTTCAAAGCCTAAATTGGCAGGCATCTCTTTTTTACTTAATGCAAGACAGAGAACCAATAGAATTCAGAAGCACACTTTCAAATATTCTGTTGGTCAAAGTTACAGTATTTGTTTTATGTTCTGCAAAGCCTCCACAAGTCAGCCACTGTGGGCTTAAAGGCATTCTTACTATGATTTTTAAAAGCTGCTCCCACTTTCCTCTTTTTTTCATAAGTAATAAGGGATTAGAAGAACTTGTCTCTGAGGGCTATAACTAAGGATCCTGGGTGTTGGGAAAGGGGGGTGTTGTCCATAAATAATTTAAGACTCACAGCACATAATGAAACATTTCAGCCTTTATCTGTTGGCCTCTTCCTCCAGAATTACTAGTTTATTTACTGCACATGTAACAAACTTGACCACTGCCTTCCAGCCAAGTGCATTTATTTTATGACACAGAGTGAACCAGCAATAAAAAAGTATATTCATAACACTTCCAATCTTCTGTCGACTTTTCTTCCCACTCTGCCTGCAACAGGCTGGTTACAGGATACTTTTTAATGGAATAATGCTGGCATATATGGTTAGACAAATTGGGGGTGGGGGAAATCAGCATTTGGCAGAAATGTCAAGAAACTATTATGTTAAAAAGCAATTTACAGAAATGCCTATCTAACCCTCTTTTCTCAAAATCTAGCAGACATTGAACCACCACCTGAAATTCAAAAGAAGCAGATAAACATGAAGCTTTAAAAAAGTTTTGTGACGAATCTGCAATATCCAAATGCCAAAGGCCCTTTCTATAAAGAAACAGAGGGAGTTAATATTTGTTATTTATGGGGCCTAAATTAGCAGCATAATTAGAATTCACACTCAAGTAAACAAGGCTAAGAATACCTCAATAGTGATACACCAAATGAAATTTGGACAAACATCTCAAAAACCTTTAAAATAAAATAATAACGTAGTGGACTTCCGGTTTCCTCGTCTTCGGCGGCGACGGTGCTTTCTTTTGGCACCGCCACCCCCGCCGCTTGTAGAGCCGCTTCCTGACTGCGAAGCGGCTCGAAATCTTCGAAATCCTCAGGATTGAAGAAGAAGAGGCAGCAGGGCACAGGTAGAGCCCCTGCAACCCCCCCAGGGAACTGTTTCTGGGGAGGAAGCAGGCGCGGCTCCCTTACAACCTGCTGAAACTCCGGGCGGCGTGGGACGTCTTCTGCCTGTGCGGAACAAGCCGACCTCAGGAAACCTTTAAAGAGCGAGGAAATAACTCAAATAAACATCCGCAATCCACTTGAACCCTGAAATTTTGAACTGCAAGTATTAGTCCTTTGCTGAACTTTTTTACTGAAGTGAAAGTCTCGGAATGAGTGAAAGTGATTGAAAAAATATGGCGCTCAGCAAATGAATTAGTGGGTGTGGATTGGTGAAGTTATCTTGTCTTGCTACAAAGTTAAAAAGTTGTTACAGAGTTGCTCCGGCTGCAACAGAAATAAGAGGAAAATCTCTCCCTTTTACTTGTCTTTGCTGCATTATAGCTTTGTTTTGAGTAATTCTGGGGGACTTTTTTAGAAGGTATTGTGGAGGTGGCAGAAGAGGCGGACCCTCCCTTTTTAAGAAAGCTAGCTTACGTGGCAGGATGGCTTCAAAAAAGCAGGAAGGCAAAACAGGGGGGGGATCCCCCCCACGTAAGCAGGATACGCAGTCACAAGCTCAAAAAAAAGATTTGGATATGGGAGAATTAAAAGCATTCATCTCAAATATTTTGGATGAGAAATTTCAAGACATGGATGACAAAATAAATAAAATAGATGAAAAAATTCAAAAGTCACAACAGGAAATTATGCAGGAAATGCAGCAGAGCCAAAAGATGGTGACCAAAAAAATAACGGATGTGGCGTCTGGTCTGGCAGGATTTATTATGAAAGTTGAGACAAAAGTGGATGAATTTAAATTAGAAGTTAATGCTAAGATGAAAAATAATGATCATAAATTTCTTGATGTTGATGACAAGATGCAGAGAGTTGAGAATGATATTGTTATGATGCAATTTCGTGCAATGGAATTTGCTATAAGGCTTCGAGGAATTAGAGAAGAGGAGAGACAAGATTTGAGACAGATCTGTGCTGAAGCCCTAGCTGTGATTTTAAAAGTTGAATCTGAGATGGTTTTTTGTAAAATAGATAAAATCTATAGAGTTAACTCGTGGGTGGCCAGACAAAGACAACTGCCTAGAGATGTGGTCATATATTTTACAGACAGAGCAATAAGAAATGACATTTTGCAAAAATCTTTTCTCACTTCTGTGCAAGTGAGTGGATCCAAGATTACAGTCTACAAGGAGCTCCCACCTAAGATGTTGAAATCTAGAAAAGAGTATGGTTTTCTTGTTAAAGAACTGCAGAGTAATCAAATCCCATTTCGTTGGGACGCCCCAACTGGCATAATTTTGAGATATAAGGGAGAGAAACACCGTCTGAATACTGTGGAGAAGGCGGAGCAATTTTATAATGACATCTTTAAAGAAAGAACTCCATCCCCACGCACATCTACAGTTTTGGAGATTAAAGAACAACAATCTAAGCAGGAATTAGCAGAGTTGAAGGGTGCTGAAGGAGGCTTTTTGGATGAGCCTTTGCTGGAACCTTCTCCAATCTCGGAGCTGGCTTGGGCGGCTGAAGTTAAGGATCAGCGTATAACTCGAGCAAAAGCTAAGGAACTTAAAGAAAAGTTACAGCAGGAGAGTCAAGACAAGGCTGGGGCTGTGGGAAAGGCAGGACAGAGGATCTCAGATGACATCCTAAGGTTCTGCGCTTCGCTCCAGAAGGAGAATAAGGATGATTAAATGTTTATCTTGGAATGTGAATGGGTTGAATGTAACACAAAAAAGGAAGAAAGTATTTGCATATTTAAAACAACATAATAATGATATAATTTGTTTACAAGAAACGCATATTACAGTTCAAGATCAAAACTATTTGAAAAATTCCAAATTAGGAACACATTTTATATCCTCAACTAACCAAAAAAAGAATGGTGTGGTTATTTATGTAAACAAAAAATTAACAGCCAAACTTATAGAAGCTGATCAAGATGGTAGGTTTGTAGCAATTGAATTACTTTCTGCTAATAGTCAAATTCTTTTGATAGGAATTTATGCTCCTAATCAACAACAGGACTATTTTTATAAAATGCTGCATACTAAAATACTTCAATGGGATTATAGATCTATTTTAATTATGGGAGACTGGAATGGAGTAATTGACTCTAAATTAGATAAAAAGACTTTGGCAAAATCAAGAATTAGATTACCACAGACTTTTTTTGATATGAAAGAAGACCTGGAATTAAAAGATATTTGGAGAATACATAACCCAAAAGAATTGGACTATACTTTCTTTTCTGACAGACATAGATCCTTTTCCAGGATTGATTTTATTTTGTTGTCTGATGACTTACTTGTTAGGACAAAAAGAACAAAGATTCTGCCAAGAACTTTGACTGATCATAGCCCAGTCTGGATAGAAATCGAGACATGTAAGAATGAGAGACGCTCTTGGAGATTAAATGAAAACTTGTTTAGATATGAGAAAAATATAATAGAACTTAAAAAGCATTTGAAAGAGTTTTTTGAAATGAACTTGAATAAAGGCACCCCAATGGAAATTGTGTGGGACGCAAGCAAAGCTTATATGAGAGGGGTGCTTATATATATGAACTCTAAATATAAGCGGATTCGACAAAAGAAAAGACTTGAATTGGAAGCAGAAATAAAGGACAAAGAACAGTTACTTATTAAAAATCCAACAGATGAGAGAATACTTAGTGTTATAAAACTTCTGAAAGACCAATTCCAAATGCTTATAGCGGAACAAGTTGCAACAAACTTACAATATGCGAAGCATAATACATTCTGCAATGCTAATAAACCAGGCAGGTGGTTGGCTTACACATTAAGGAAGAAACAAAGCATATGGACTATTGATAGTGTTGATATTGGGGGGAAAGAAGTTTTTCAACAGAATTTAATAAAAGAAGCTTTTCTTCAATATTACACTAAACTATATGCCAGAGAGGAGGTGCAGAATGGACTTATAGAAAAATATTTGGACAATAAAAGAGTTACAAAAATCACTGAGCAACAAAAGGAAAGAATGGATTATCCCATAACAGAGGAGGAGATAATAGCAGCAATAAAACAATTAAAAACAGCCAAAGCTCCTGGAACGGATGGCCTGACAGCAGTGTATTATAAAACTTTACAGGCAGAAATGGTGGAACAACTCAGAGACTTATTTTGCAACATACAACAAGGGGGAAAAGTACCTCCATCATGGACTACAGCTTATATTTCTTTGATACCAAAAGAGCAAGCAGGTCCTAAAAAACCGGAGAATTACAGACCAATATCTCTTTTGAATACGGATTATAAAATTTACGCAAAAGTATTAGCCAACAGACTGATGCCAGTAATTCAAAAGGTGATTCATGATGACCAAGCGGGATTTATTGAGGGTAGGCACATGAAGGACAATGTAAGGCAAGTAATAGATTTATTGGAATATCTTGAGAAGAATAAACAGATCTCTGCAGTGCTGGTCTTTCTGGATGCAGAGAAGGCCTTTGATAGAGTGGATTGGAATTTTCTATTAAAGACATTAAAAAAGATGGACTTTGGGGACCAATATATACAGGCGGTCTCAGCAATTTATCAAGAGCAAAAGGCACAGATCATTATCAATGGAAGTTTGACAACAGAGTTTAAAATTGAAAAAGGTACAAGACAGGGATGTCCACTGTCCCCATTGTTGTTCATTTTAACACTAGAAGTCTTGTTAAATACAATAAGGGATTCTAACACATTGAAAGGTATAATGATAAGGCAAGAGGATTACAGAATAAAGGCATTTGCAGACGATCTGGTTGTTACCCTAACACAGCCAATGGAATCGATAATCCAGATGAAGGACATTATACAAGACTTTGGTAAAGTTTCAGGTTTCAGATTGAATCAGAGAAAAACTAAGATGGTAGTTAAAAATATGACACAAGATCGTAAACTGGAGTTAGAAAGGAGGGCAGGTTTTGAGATTGTACCAAAGGTAAAATATCTAGGAGTTCAGGTTGCAGAATCAAATATGAAATTGTTTCAAAATAACTATGAGGCGTTGTGGCGAGAGGTGCAAAAAGATATGGAGATTTGGAAAAAACTGCAGCTGTCTTTACTTGGAAGAATAGCAGCAGTTAAGATGAACATTTTGCCAAGATTTCTTTTTTTGTTTCAAATGATTCCGGTGCTCAAAAATGATAAACAACTAAAAGCATGGCAAACTGGTGTCAACAAATTTGTCTGGAACGAGAAAAAACCAAGAGTAAAAATGAAAATTATGCAAGACATTCCAGAAAGGGGAGGTCTCAAACTTCCAAACCTACAATTATATTATGATGCAACAGCTTTGACTTTAGTAAGTGATTGGTTTGGAGGAAAAAAGACTGGAATATTGAATGCAGAAAGTTTTGATCTGGAATTTGGATGGCACGCTTACTTATTTTATGATAGTAAAGTGGATAAAGTATTTAAAAGCCATATACTTAGAGATTCTTTGCTGAGAGTTTGGAAGAAGCACCGAAACAACTGGAATTATAAAATACCGCTATGGCTGGATCTTGGTCATACCTTGTGGAATACAAATATAATGTCACTCGGGGGGGTTTTATATAAAGAGGTTCTTTTTACAGATGCGGGCAGATGGCAGCTGAAGACATTACAGACATTGTTGGCTGAAGGGATTAATTTAACTTGGTTACAATATAATCAATTGCAATTGAGATGGAAAGAGGACCAAAAAACTGGTATAATGATGTATGAGGAAGAATTAGTTAGACACATAAAAGAGAAAGGCCCAATGCATATTAAAAGACTTTATAATGTTTTGTTAGAAAGGGATTCAGAAACTGAATTAGTTAAAGACTGCATGATTAAGTGGGCACAAAATTTTGAGGAACCAGTGATGTTGGAAACATGGGAAAAAATTTGGGTTCAGAATGTTAAATTTACACAGTCGCAGAATCTGAGGGAAAATTTCTATAAAATGTTTTATAGATGGCATTTAGACCCCAAAAAATTGTCGTGTATGTACCCTAATGTGCAGCCTAAATGTTGGAGATGTGATTGTCTAGACGCTACATATTATCATGTTTGGTGGACCTGTAAGAAAGTTAAAGCTTTTTGGATAAAAATCTGGTGGGTCATGCAGAATGTTTTGAAGAAAAAAATTCAATTTTCTCCACAACTGTTTTTATTGGGTATAGTTAAGGGTTTTACATTGGGTGAAACAAAATTGATATTGTACATGATAACAGCAGCAAGATTGTTGATAGGTAAATATTGGAAAAATGAAGTGCTGCCTACGATTGAGGAATGGACTTTGAAGATGGCCAGTTTTGCAGAGATGGCGAAGATTTCAGCATATTTAAAAGATTGTTCTCAAGAGACTTATGAATGGGAATGGAAGAAATGGATAGATTATGTTCAGAATAAATATCAAACTAGGAAGTATCAAATAGCTTTTATTTGAAAACGTTATATTAAGATAGAAATATTTTAAGGTTGAGGATGAAAATTTGTTAGAAAATGTTATATCAAGATAGAAATATTTTTAAGGTAATCAGGATGAAAATTTATTTGAAAATGTTATATTAAGATTGAAATAGGTTAATGTAATGAAGATGAAAATTTGTAAGGGGGAGGGAGGGGTTCAAGTTTTATATACAAAGGAGGGTTTTTCCTTTTATTTGACATGAGTATACTGTGAGGAAGTCTGGGGGGAGGGGAGGGTTAGGGTGGGTTAGGGAGGCTGGGAAGTTTGGGGTGGGTTGCGGGGGGGGGGGGAAAGGGGTGAAAATGTAACTGTAAAACTTTTGCAATAAAAAAATAATAATAATAATAACGTAGTGGCAAATTATTGTATTTTTATTTACAAATCTTCAAAAGAATGTACACAATCTACTTCAGGTCTAGGAGTTGTAAACTCATTGTTTTCTACTATTTTCTATTCCAAAGGAGCAGAGTGTATATTTCAAATTAACATTAACATTTTGTTTTTGTTTGGGAAAAAAATGGTAATCTTGTCGACAAAGATGTTAACAATAATTTAGAGATATCAAGAAAAGGTTTTACTTACTGTATCATTCAGAAAGAATCTGGTAGCACCTTTCAACACTAATGATTTATTGTAAGGCATAAACTTTCATGAGCTGCAACACTTCATCAGATGAATGGTTACCTTATTTGGTTATTATAGACTTAACACCAGTGGTGGGATTCAGGTAATTTAACAACCAGTTCTCTGCCCTAATGATTTCTTCCAACAACCAGTGTGCCAAACTGCTCAGAAAGTTAACAACCGGTTCTCCCGAAGTGGTGCGAACTGGCTGAATCCCACCACTGCTTAACACCTACGTTATAGCTCACTATCAAAGCTCACTATAGCACTATAGCTCACTATCAAAGTGAAAACTAGACAATCCATGCCCCTGAGATATCTCCATAGCTAAACAGAGAAACAGCATGACCACAGATGGATAAAAAGGCAGTAGAAGCAGAAGAAACTTCTGACTTCCTGCTGGCTTCCCCACTGGGTTTCCTTGTAGGAAGCTTGCAGGAAGCATTGGAAACCCTTCCTTCCTTCCTTCCTTCCTTCCTTCCTTCCTTCCTTCCTTCCTTCCTTCCTTCCCTCCCTCCCTCCCTCCCTCCTTCCCTCCCTCCCTCCCTCCCTCCCTCCCTCCCCCCTTCCTTCCTTCCTTCCTTCCTTCCTTCCTTCCTTCCTTCCTTCCTTCCTTCCTTCTGTCCGTCCTTCCTTCCCTCCCACCCATTCCTGCCAGCTTCCTCATTTACTTTGCTTATGGGAAGTTTGCAGGGAGAAAATCAGTGAAGAACTTGCAAGTCCAAGGCTAGACAGCAGACAAGTTGCTCAATGAGAGAGGGAGCAAGGGGATGTGTGGGGATATGAGTTGGGAATAATATATGGCTTATGTGAGAGGTGCTAGATAAGGAGAGAAGACTGTATTTGTGTGTGCAAGAGATGTCACATAGGACAGATAGGGCACATGGGGGAGGTAGCTTGGGACAAGAAGGGGTCATGGGGGAGGTCATGGGGATATGTGAAAGTTGCCATGTGGGTCAGGGAGAGTGCACGGGGAAGCAGCCTGGAACAAGAAAGGGGAGTGGGCCAGTGGTGGGTTGCTCCTGGTTCTGTCTGGTTCTTTAGAATCGGTAGTAAAAGCAGCGGGAGGCTCTGTCCACCCACCCAGACATCATAATTGACAATCTGCGCATGTGTAGAAGCTTCTGTGCATGTGCAGAAGCACGAGCGAGCGAAGCAAGTGAGCATGCACATTCCCATTACAAACCAGTAGTAAAGATGGAGTGGGCATCATGAGGAAATGTGAGATCTGCCACACAGGTTGGTGAGGACATGTAGGTTTTGGAGGCATTCTTTAAATTAGCCCATTTAAGCCACCTTGGTTCAAAAACTGTTGTCCTATGACATACTGTTTCACCCTGTTAAGGGTTATGAGAAAGAGAGTTCTAATGGTGTATAGATTTGCAAAGAACAAAATAAAATAGAAGGTACCTGGCTCAAGAAAGGATCTAGGTGTCCTGATGGATGACCATTTGAGCCAGCAATATACTGCAGCTGCCAAAAAAGCCAATGCAGTTTTACCCTACATCAACAAAGGGAGAGCATCAAGATCAACTGAAGTGATAGTTCCACTCAATATTGCACTAATGAAGGCACATTTGGAAGACTCGTCAGTGCTGGTCACCATGATACAAAAAAAGATGGTGAGTCCTTAGAAAGAGTGGAAAGAAAAACAACAAAGATAATAAGTGAAGGGGGCTAAATCATATGACGCTCCATCATACGATGGAGGCTAAATCATATGATGAACAGCTAAGGTATGTTTAGCCTAACAAAGTGAAGGCTCAGGAAAGACATGATAGCTGTTTTCCAATACTTGAAAAACTGTCACATGTTTTTTTAATTCTCCATAGCATCTGAAGAAAGGACAAGAAGCAATGGCTGAAAGCTCGTTTCAACCAGGCAATAAGGAGGAATTTCCTGACAGTGAGAATGATTAATCAATGGAACAGCTCACCTCCAAGATTTGTAAGTGCTTCATCGTTGGAGGTTTTCAAGAAAAGATTGGACAATCATTTGTCTGGGATGATATAAGGACTCCTGCCTTGGACAGAGGGTTGGACTAGAAGAGCTCCAAGGTCCATTCCAGCCTTATGATTTCTATGTTATGGGAAAAAGAGCACATTTTTTAAAAAAAAATCTGATAGTAAACATGAGAGCAGAAAATTTACAGAAGTTCTGTTATGTGCTTTTTTTAGGGTTTAGCTATTAGATATTCTCCATTCCCCAGAAAAAATTTATGTTTGTTTGTTTATATTCCAATTTTATTATTTGTATAAATAACTTAAGGTGGTGAATACAGTAGTCCCTCCTCTTATTTTCCCCACAACAACAACCTGCGAGGGGTGTTAGGCTGAGAGAGAGTGACTGGCTTAATATCACCCAATCAACTTTCAGGACCCAATCTAGGAGTGCTATTCAGCAGGTTCTAACAGGTTCTGGAGAACCGGTAGCGGAAATTTTGAGTAGTCCGGAGAACCGGCAAATACCACCTCTGGCTGGCCCCAGTGTGGGGTGGGAATGGAGATTTTGCAATATCCTTCCCCCAGGAGTGGGGTGGGAATGGAGATTTTGCAGCATCCTTCCCTTGCCACACCCACCAAGCCACGCCCACCAAGCCACACCATGCCCACCAAACCACGCCCACAGAACCAGTAGCAAAAAAATTTTAATTCAACCACAGTCTCAATCCCACAATCTCCTGCTTTTTAGTCTGATATCTTAACCACTAGAACAATTTTTATTCCATTCCAAATAAGATTTAGCAGTTTATATGCTCACAAACTATTAATAATTTAGAAGGTGACAACAAACAACTAAATGCAATTAATGCATAAATCTGTTACATATTAACTAAAACATATTAGTTAAACAAATAAATTATATGTCCAATTATAGCTGAAAAACTGATTTTTTTTTCTGGAAGTTGGAGACAGAGGAAGAGATGTAGTGCAGCCACTTTCTAGAATCTCCCAGGGTGTGTTTGTTAGAGTTAGAGTAGTAAAGGTTTAGTTTGGCAAGATTCTGCTTATTCGATATAAACAAATAAAGGGCAGAACTTTGACTTTCTTATTCCATGTCATTCTTGGTTTGGGCCTAACACATACACATTTTTACAAATTCTTGTAGATTAAAAAAACATTTCAGATTCTTTCTTGAACCATACAAATCATATAAAACAAATTATGCTTACATGAAGCCCAGTGTTACTTAAATGGAAAAGCAAGTATATGGAGATGATTTCATCCATTCCATGCCTTTCTCTATAGAGAACACTGTCATGTTCTGTAGTGAAAGTTCAGTGAAAATAATGTGTAAATATCTGTTCATGCTTAACTCCCCACATCTAATTGCTGGTGCTGTATATAATACGATATATGAAGAAGATATATCCTTCCCATTTTCATGCATAGAAACAAATAGGGAGAGACTTGTGACAAAATTATATGAATTGTAAGTGAACTACTCAAGAAGTAGAGTGTGGGGGGAAAAGAGAAGAGAAGAATGCACCCTTTTTTCTTCCTATTAATGTAATGAAGCGGGCTCTGATAGATGACCACTGGGTAACTTTCTATTCCCTCTATTCTAAAAAGCAATGCATCCGGTTGGAAAAAGTACAAACTCAGCCAAAATCCTTTTGGTTCCTCTAGGAGGCCTCTAAGTTGTCAGAAGAAAGGAACATTCTAATGACATACAGCTTAAAGGTTGGTTAGGTCAAGGGGATCCACATGAGTTAAAAGTTGTCTATCATCAAAAGATGATTTGAATCTATGCTTCAGTAATCTACAAAAAGAATTATAACTGTTTTGCAAAGAAACTCTGTAATAAGGAAATGTCAATTAAAAATGATAAATGTATATGACCATATGAATTGCTGAGTTAACAGAATCCTTTGTCTAGAAGGGTATAAAACCATTGTACCTAATTTCTGTCTTTGTTCAATGCTTCATGTACAGAGCCTTGAACCTATTGCGCAATATATAAAATCTGTCTCTGATTAATCTAAAAGTTGTGTTTGTTTTATTAAATCCACAACATTTATGGCACCCCAGATGGGACTACAAGGCAGAGAACTTTTGTTCTACCAGACAGCCTGCCTCGGCGGGAATCGACGCCTCCCCAAGGAAAATCCACTGGCCGGCCATTAGGACTCCTTTGAAGTCCACGGAGATTCAGTGAGGAGGTGCCGTAAACCCGCTGACAAAGACAGGCCAGTCAAGAATCCTTGAAGTTTAATCAGACACAGAGACTCAACATAAATACATAAAGAAAAAGAAAGAAAGAAAGAAAGAAAGAAAGAAAGAAAGAAAGAAAGAAAGAAAGATAAAACAGGTAAGTATAAATCAGAGAGTTAAAGTCTCTCTGTTTAGAGGTACCTACCCTTTAAAGGGGTGGAAGAGTGGGATTTGATCAATCCCCTGGGAGACCAGGTGGCATCCTGAAGTCTCTGGAATTAAGTATTTAACTAAGTATTGTGTGTAATCTTATGTGTGGTAAGAGAAGAACTAATTGCAGTGTTATAAATTTTCTGATAAACTGACATTCTTAAACAGCCAGAGTTTACTATTCTTCCCTCCCGGGGTTTAGCAGGCAGTTAAAAAGGTGAAGCCTGTCTAAATGGGAAAACAGATATGATTTGATCAATTTGGTGTGATTTCTGTTAAATATATATATATATATATATATATATAATGATAGTGTGTAAATTTGAATGGAATTGCATTGATTGTGATATGTGTGGCTGCCAGCAAAGTAGATTTGTGCTTGAGGCTGTGGGAGATATTTGAGATTATTGTAATGGTTGGATTGTATGAAGTGGGATTTTTTGTATGTGAAATTGGTTTAAACAAGAAGTTGATTTCAGTGCAAATGTGAATGCCGGTGTGTTGAGAATGTGAGAAATTAGAAAGAAATGCAGAGGGTTGTGTTGTTGAAAGGAGAGGTAAAAGGAAGATGAGAATTCTATGTACTTTAAATATTTTTTTCCCTGTATTTCCCCCACCTTCCTTTGGAAGAAAGAAGCAGGAAAAGGGTGGGCTGCGGACAGCATGTCTCTCTGCTGAGCAGAGAAAGGAGGGGGAAGTGGGTGATCGGCTAATGCTGTTGCTGCTAGGTCTCTTTAATTTGCATATGAAAACTTTTCTGCTCTGAATACAATTTTGATTTTATTTTTTCTGGAAATTTTTGGAGGTTTAAAAACGCTTCATTAAACCTGTACTCAGAATCCTGTTATTTCGCCAGGCTGGGTTAGCAACATAATTTTAAATCGGATGTTTTAAATTTCTGGGGTTTTAAATTGAGCCGAATCCATTTAATATTTTTAATTATTTTAAATAGGTGTTTGTCTTAAACAAAATAGGCTGTACACCGCCTTGAGTCCTTCAGGAGAAGGGTGATATAGAAATAAACTTATTTTTATTCTTATTTTTATTCTATGTCTGCGTGCATTCTGCATACTTAACAGATGGCATGTTTGTTCGTTTGTATGTTTGTTTGTTGTTTATTTTTTTGTTTGTCAGTAGCATAAACTGCTGCCCTTTTTGGGAATTGTCACAGAGATGAGTTGGAAATTGCGATGTGTGGTGGGAGAGATTCAGTGGCATTTTTGTCCAAAATGTTGGATTCTGCCTCGAGAGTATGCTTGTTTTTGTTCACTTCAGTTTGCGGGGAGATTAGATAATTGGTGCTGAGGAGCTAATTTGTTTATAGAAAAGATATACGGTAGTTGAAAGGTGAGAGGAAGTTTTAAGGGAAGTCAGAAAGTTGCCTTTAAGTTTGTCTACACAGACTTGTGCTGGCTTGGAAATCAGGATGGCAGTGGTAGGAGGAATTGAATGTTATAATAAGAAGGAGTTAGAGAAAGTAGAATTGATGGAAAGGAGAAGGTATGTGATTTGTTTTTGGAAAGTTATGGAAGTTGGCAGATTGAAATGTGGAAGTGCTAAGAAGTAGGAGAGAAGTGGTGATATGGGCAGGGAAGACAGCGTTAAAGATTGCCCGATCCAAAGAAGAGAAGTGGTTGTTTTTCATTGACAGAGATCAGATTAAGTGAACAAAGCATTTGAATACACTTAATCAGTGAAGGGAGTGTTGGAAGATTTGAGAAGCTCAATATTAAAAGCACAAGAAAATTCCCCTAAAGAAAATAAGCAGAAACTCAGGCAGAGTTCAGCCCCCACCTTTACCAATGGGCCATTAAAAAGCTGAGACGCCACCTTATTTCCACAACAAAAGGAAGAATAAAAGATGTGTTTGTTTCTTGCTTGCCTTACTAGGAACAATAAAACTGATTCCAGGAGTTTTGAATTCAGAAAGGGAAAGCTCTGCCTTTCAGCAATCTTTAAAGGGAAAGACTCCCCCCCACAGGAGAAAAAACAAAAATCACTCCTGATAGAAAGGAGGGGTAGCATCTCCGCCTCCATCTATAAACAAGCAAGAATTAAGATAATTCTATGCAAAATTAATTGAATCTGGACCTTGGAGTTTGAAATGGGAGGGACATGAAAGAGGAAGCCTTGAAAATTTGAAACAGGCTTTAACCAGGGCTCCTGTATTGGGTTTGCTAAATTTGGAAAAGCCATTCGGTCTCTCTGTAGACACACACACACACACACACACAAATTGAATTGCACGAGGGGTGTTGGCTCAGAAAGTAGGAAATTGACCTTTGAGGGAGCCCTCATTGTAAGCACCCCACATCAAGTCAGAACTATCCTTCAGTGGTGGTTATCTGATTCAAAATTCTAAACAAAAATAAAACAATTTTAATGCAGCAGACAGATTTGATTTTACCTACAGTTCTCAATTTGAATCAAGCACAGTTCTTAACCAACACCAGATCAATGGATCACCTTGGATGAGAACATTATGGTGTTGAAATAATTGGCTTCCATACAAAAATAAGACCAGATTTGGAGGGACACCCCCTGGAGACAAATTGCCTCGAAATTGGTCTGCTCAAACCTTTGAATTGTATTCATTAAATTAAGCTCTATGGACAGGGAGCCTGGATAGCTCAGTGGATAAATGCATTGTAATTTAACACCAGCTGTCTGCAATTACTGTAAATTTGAATCTCACCAGGCTCAAGGTTGACTCAGCCTTCCATCCTTTCTAAGGTAGGTGAATTGAGGACCCAGTTTGTGGGGGGCAATAAGCTGACTTTATGACGGCTATTGCTTAATGCATTGTAACCCTTAGTCTCTGGACATCATTTGGCAAAATATGGGTGGAGTCATTGGGGACTTCAAGCTATTGTACATAAACTTTTAAACTAAGCTATGGTTGTATTGGGATATATCCTTTAGTAACATCAATTATAAACAAATGTTTGGTTTGTAAAAAGGTGAATGAACATGCTGTCAGAAAACAACAGGTGGGTAAGATGTATCACCAGCTTTAAGGTCATTTCAATGTATTCATGTGGATTTTACAGAATTACCAAAAGTGGGGATTGTAAAATATTTATTTGTCATAGTGAACCATCTCACAGGGTGGGTTGCAGCTTTTATCTGCAGTAATACTACAGCAACAGTGGTGTCAAGAGTTTTACCCAACCTAGACAGATTATCATCATATGAACTATTGTTTGGAGTAGTTTTCACTACAGGAAGCATATGCATTACTTCCTTGGAAACCAGAGACTAAGTATTGCAACAATATGTATATAACCTGTCCAGATATTTTTAAGTTTTTAGGAAACAAGGACTATTAGCCCAAACACCACATTTGAAGTTTCCAGTCCACAAATTCCACCACGATGATTGGATGTTAATCCAAACTGGACGGAAGTTGGACCCCAAGTGAACGGGCCCAATCTCATCAAGGAAATCCAGTGAAGTTGATGATCCAAAGGATCCAGCCACCAGTGGGAATAGCATTCTTCATCATCTGGACTATTTTTGTATTTTTTCTTTCTTAGGATTCAGTGGTTGCCTATGCTATTTTCCAACTGAAAAGGACTACAACTGCTCAGATTCCTTTGCGCACTCGCCCAGATGTATTGGTTTTGTAATTGTGTTTTTAAGATCTTAAAAGGACGATCCTGGATCCACTGGATGAGACTGATACCAGGTGATCATCAGCCCTGCTGAATCACTCCGGAAGCTGATTCTCTACGCACGGCGGAAGATTTGTAAAGAGGACAACTGCCTTCACATTGTACATATACATATTATTAGCTGTAATATAACACTTTCTTACACATGCTAATGTTATTAGAAGTTTGGGAGTACATTTTGTGGGTACTTGTTTTTCTAATCTTGCTAGTAATTTTGTTTTATATATATAAGGAACGGTTTTTGTGGTAGACCTAGGATTTTTATTGCTACTCCTGTTTCCCAAACCACATGCACCACTAACCCTTTCCCTGACATAGTGAGCTTTACACCATAGTTGATTATGATTTGTTTATGGCTTTGGACATTATTCGCACTAGGACTCTCAGGTGAACGTAAGATGAACATTGATTCCCCAAGTAGAGACACTTTAGGTCAAGTTCGCTCCCGCCAAAAACGCATTGTCTATGCACGGGGTTCTTACTTTAGACCTAAGTCAACTCCACCACCTAAGGTTGCACTATTGACTTTCCCAGCTGAGGGGGGAATAGATAAGGAAAATGGGCCTCTACAACAATTGCATAGAGGAGACTATATATCACGGATTTTGGAATAAAGTCAAGATCTTGTTAAACAGTACGACCCTACCCTAGGTCAGAAATGCTGCTTATGTTTTATCTGCTAGCCCTACATCTTATCATGCTGTTCCTGTCAAACCACAACTCTGGGTTAGAACAAAGGCTACCAGAAATAAACTTTAAGAAGGGAAAGTGGGGTGGATGGAATCTGTCCAAGACCATTTCAACCTTCAGAATTTCCGCTCTGGTTCAACTTAAAGTCCAAATCAGATTTATGTATCCTTTTTCCATCTCTTTTTTCTATCTCTCGATATGTTTTTGAAGGACCAGTTCTCAGAGATAAACAGAAGGACCCCTCACTGGAAGTCCCATTGCAACCACTGGCAGGAATGTTTGTGGCAGGGACTTAGGGATCTGGACTAATGCAAGGAACTACTGAGTGCATGCCTTTTCCATAAATCTTCTTATGTGGAAAGGATGCATATTTGTGTTTACCAACAAACTGGACAGGAACATGTAACAAATCAGGTGTGGTCAGAGAAATTGCCAAGGAATTGCAGGATAGGGCTTCCAAGATAGGTCAGAGGTTATAAACAACTGACATGTGGTTTTCTTGGTTGCCTGGATCCGGGTGAATTAATATGGCTGTGGCAGGCCTAGCTTTTATTCCTTGTGCAATCCCTATGCTAAAACATCTATCAATAAGAGCAGTAAAAGAGATTCAAGTTGAAAAGGAACTAGCTTTGATAGAACATTTTCTTAATCAACTTGGTCCCTATCCTATGGAAGAACATAAAGATTCTGAGGCAGACCCATATGAGGAAATGGAACCTGTAGAAAGAGGTAGAGAATCTCCCCAAGAATCAAGAGAGTAGAAAAACAATCAAGAACTACCTATCCTTTACTTTTATTAATTATCTTTTGTTAGACCCTATATATGGTAGATTTGTTTATTGGAATCTTGTATACTCAGAAGTTAAACTTATATGAGAATAGTGAAAGTTTCTGCATTGAAAAACTTTCAGAGGGGGGAATAATGTAATGAAGCGGGCTCTGATAGATGACCACTGGGTAACTTTCTATTCCCTCTATTCTAAAAAGCAATGCATCCGGTTGGAAAAAGTACAAACTCAGCCAAAATCCTTTTGGTTCCTCTAGGAGGCCTCTAAGTTGTCAGAAGAAAGGAACATTCTAATGACATACAGCTTAAAGGTTGGTTAGGTCAAGGGGATCCACATGAGTTAAAAGTTGTCTATCATCAAAAGATGATTTGAATCTATGCTTCAGTAATCTACAAAAAGAATTATAACTGTTTTGCAAAGAAACTCTGTAATAAGGAAATGTCAATTAAAAATGATAAATGTATATGACCATATGAATTGCTGAGTTAACAGAATCCTTTGTCTAGAAGGGTATAAAACCATTGTACCTAATTTCTGTCTTTGTTCAATGCTTCATGTACAGAGCCTTGAACCTATTGCGCAATATATAAAATCTGTCTCTGATTAATCTAAAAGTTGTGTTTGTTTTATTAAATCCACAACACTATCACCCCAGGGCCTACTCAATATTGCTGCCTGTCACATATTCCTATGGTCTATTATCTACTATGTAGTTGCTATACTTTGGAGTTGAAGTGTTTGGGGAAGTTTAAGAAACCCAAATACTTTTTTTAAAATTAAACTATTCTTCTTCATTACACTATTTTTGGTATTAGTAATGATCTTCTAATAATGTGTGTGTATGGGAGAAAGAATATTAATGCATTAAGTAAATAATGATCTTTTAAAAATAGGTTTTAATTTTCACAGTAGTCTGGATATTGATGATGCAGTATTATCACTAATAATCTCGAAAGGCATTTCTGGACATTCCAAATACTGGGGAAAAAAGTATATGACAGGCCATCTAACAATAATTTTAATTTTATTCATTTTAATATTGTATATGCATATGTGTAGATAATATATGACCATCATTGTTAATTGTTTTAAAATAATGAATAACAATACATACTTGTCAGGCACATAAAGGTCCAATTAAACTGATTTATTGCTAAACAGCCCATACACAGGAATCTTCTCAACTAATGGTTAGTAGCTGCTTGGAATTAGATAAGGGTCAATGCAGGGGTGAAATGTAAAATTTATTACTACTGGTTCTGTGGGCGTGGCTTGGTGGGGGGATAATGTGACTGGGTGGGCGTGGCCAACTTTTTTTTTTTAACATTTCAAAGCATTTTTTCTAATGCTTTGAAAATCCTCTGACGATCAGGCAACATAGCTGGGATCGTCAGAGACTTTTCAAAGTCTGCCAAGAGGTTGCAGAAAAAAAATGCTTTGAAAAGCCTCTGACAATCCCAGCTGAGCCACGCAATCATCAGAGGTTTTTTTTTTACTTTTAAAAGCATTTTTTCATCGGAAGAGGTTGTAGAAAAAATGCTTTTAAAAGTAAAAACAAAAGCCTCTTATGATCGTGCGGCTCAGCTGGGCATGGGGGTGGGGCAGGGATTTTTGCTACCGGTTCTCCGAACTACCCACCACCATCGCTACCGGATCGGGTGATCTGGTCCGAACCGGGAGCATTTCACCCCTGGGTCAATGGAATTCAAGGGTGGGGGGTTGTACTTAGTCTGTGTGTGTCTATATAGGGATTCTAGGTTGATCCCTCTTTTGACTTTGCCCCCAAATTCTACCATTCCTTCTCCTACATTACTGGCCAGTAAATATTGAATGATAAAAAAGTGAGTATCAGTTTTATCATTTTTTCACCGTATTTAAATTAGTCTGAGTTGGGACATTTAATACAATGTAATGCACTTATGATGCTTTTATATGAGTGATAGTCATTCTGAATCCAAATATAGTTTTTTTCATATCACTTATAGTGGAGTTCTCTCTTCTTAACAGTGTGTCTTTTAAAAATCCTGTCTTTCTTCAATCAATTTTTCTATGTCTTTCCAAAATTATGTCTGATCTTGTCAAAATTGCCCTTAAATTTATGAACATGTATGAAGGAAAATATGTCTTCAAAACCTTTCCTTTTGAGGGAAACAAGATTCACTAAGTATGCTTGTTCTAGTCAGTTTTAATTTCTTTTGTCCAAAAAAGCATTGTTCTTCCAAATCTAACAAGAAAGTTAAATTATCATTTCTCCCATGAGTTTTACTATTGCATTACACTTCCCATGCTTGTTATTCATCAGTTTGTGTTTTTAACTTTTTAAATTTAAAAGAAAATGTTTCCATACCTTCCACTGTTAATGTATATGTAATATTAATGTCTTCTATTGCTCGAATTCAAGCTGTCATGAGACAACACAGGATCTATTCAAAGCATTTTGAAAGAGAGCTGAGGTTGCACAGAACCACTGATTTTTCTCTGCACTGCAAAGCCATTAAGTGTGCTTTTAGAAACCCATCTCAGGCATTTAGCTTTGTGCCTAGATCTGAAGCTTTGTTGCATATGCTTGAAATCTCTCTCACAGAGGATCAATATTGTCCATATGCTAGAAAATGCCCTTGCATCCATTTCATTTTTCAAATATTTAGTAGTAGATATAGAAAATTAATTGAAAAACATGTGCCAAGTTCTCAAAAACACAGAAAATTACTACATTATGAATCTGCTATTTTGTCTAAAAATCTGTGTTCAACATGTATTATTTTAACCTCCTTGGGCATACAAAATTGCTATTGATTCTATGGAGATTCTCAGTCAATTGGAAAATGCAAAAACTTCACATGAAGATTTTTCAGTTTTTGAATTGATGTTTTTGTTGCAACAAAAGACAGGTTTCTCTACCTAACCATTGTTATACATACTAGACTGAGGATCCCACACCTACAGCTTCTGAGTCCAACCATTTATCAATGGTTGCTGGCCAGGTAACACCTCCTTTAATTTTTACCTTTATCTCAATATTTTATTGCTTCTCTTGGAAAATCTTAAAATCTTGTGATGGTAATGGATAAGTCTGACTGGAAAAAAATTGAGAAAAGTATGGGAATACCTGAGATGGCAAAGGAATCAATAGCAAGTCCCAAAGGTGCTTTTTCAAAAGGCACTGGACTTTCCTTGTTTTTCTTCGAAGACGTCATCCAAGAAGCTTCTTTAGCTCTGACTGTATGGTTGGGAGTGGAAGGATTTATATTCCTTGCAAACAGCTGGTCATTTGCATTCTTTTAGAGGGTTGTTGAGGCCAAATGGAGGTTGATCTGTATCCTCAGGGTCACCTGAGTAGTGCAAATGGGTGTGGAGCCTTCTTGGAACAGCTGTGAAAGGACTGTGTTGTAGACTGGATATAGATTATTCCATATCCCTCCCTCTCTGTTGAGAGAGAACTGTTCAATCTTAATGTAGATAGCCTCTTTGACCTCTCTTTTAAAGACAGCAAAGTTCACATGGATGGAGAGGACTCCTGGTTTGAAAGAGGGATCAAAGAGGCCATCTATGTCAAAAAAATATTATTATTTTTGCATTCTCCCATTGTTTCTAGGCAACTTAGCCAACACTGTGAAAGGTTAGGATCTGTAAAACATCAGCATTTTAAAAATCTAGTATTGGGAGCCACATTCAATCTTCCTTGATGTAGAAATGAAACTTCAGATTTGGTAAGAGTTAGTTCTCCCGCCCCCACCCCCCAAATCTTGTTCTAAGGCATCAAGACCTTATCTTATTTCATTTTGGCTCTTTTATGGAAAAGAGAAAGTTTCCATGGCATGTCTGAAGAAATGTTGGAAAGCTTTATAGCCAGTTCCTTATTAGTGCATTAAGCACTTGGAACTCCTCCAGCTCTATTGGTAATATTTTTTCTGGCAATGGGGAAAGGATAAAGAGGCAAACAAACAAAAAGTATGCAGAAAGATGGCATAGTTGGCAAAGGAGAATTGCCTAGGAGAATGAGAGAATAAGAGGGAGGGAGGGAGGGAGGGAGGGTGACAGAGAGAGAGAGAGAGAGAGACAGAGACAGAGACAGAGACAGAGACAGACAGAGAGAAGGGGCAGAATGGTTGTCCTGAATGTCTTGGCTATTCTATGCCTGGAAAGTGGACCACTGAGCCTGGAGTTATGCAACCTCATCATGTGATGGATTAACATGTAAATAGATTCTTCTCTACAATGACAATGTATCTTTTTCACCGGGGTTACAGAGGCAATGGCAGAAAAACACCGAGCTATGTTACATGGTTCAAAAGATGCAGTTCTTTCTCTGATATTCAGAGTTCTACTGCAATAATTGTTTACTTAGCAGTGGAAGGGGTACCTTCTGGGGCAGCTTGGAGGGTCTGTTCCAGCTGCTGTAATAGTATTCTCTTTCTTAAACTTCTTCCAATCTTAGATTAAATTGTTTTGAATAACTTTGGTTCTCTGTTAAATATAGGTTTTCCACTTTCATTAATGCAGTGATTTACTATTTTGCTGTATTTATATGCCCTTTATCAAAGACTCATTTTCTGGTTTTCTCCCTTATCCTCCTTTGGATAGGCATATTTGGAAATTGGTGGTTGCCTTATAATACATGATTTGTTACTATTGACAACATATATAAAAAATGGGCACAGCTTTGCACATTGTGGCTGCCACCTTATCCTTTTTCACCATGCCTTACAGACATCTTTGGGAAACCTGCAGCTTCAGTTCTTCATGTGTGTTGCATAAGTACTCAAACTTGGCATTTCCCAACCCCAGCCTCCTGCTTCCTCTCTACAAAGTAATTGTGTATCAGACCGTGCAGCATGAAACACAATTAGGTGGACAGTGAACAGAAGCATTTCTAGGACCCAGGAGTTTCATAGGAAAAAAAGAATGCTATGATCTTAAGAATTATTCAGGATGCAGGACAGTTAATCAAGATATTTTAACCTTGTACATAGCAGCATGTTATCCTGAGTTTACCACTGAGAAAGGGTACTACAATTCTTACTTTACAAACCAAGGAAATGCAAATGAGTGTGCTTCCAGACTAGCAACTTGTATTCAGCTAACAACTCAGAAGGACCTTTGTTCAGTTAATCCAATATTTTTCCCTTTTCTTGAAAAGAAGAAAATGTGAATGCATAGACATTTTGCAAATGGAAAATGTCATTGTCCGTACCTCTTAAAACATTTTGTTCAGAATGAAGGTTAACTACAGGCACAGGCACTGCAAAGGATAACCCATGGTTATCCAGGGAGCCCACAGCTGAATGGAATGTGAACTTCAGTCCCTTTATATTCTGTTTCCAAGACCAGTTTTATAGGGTTTGGGATGAAGATGATATCCCTTCAGTCAACTCTTGGTGATTCTATGGGCTGGGTCTCTCCATATCTTCCGATCTTGCACTACTTCTTTGAGGTTTTCTAAGCTCTAGTTTTGATGGTGTCCAGCCACTATATTCTTTGATGGCCTGGTTTCCTTTTGCGGGAATTCCTTTTGCGGGAATTCCCCCGCATGACATGGCCAAAGTAAGTGAGATGCAGTTTCATGATTTTGCCTTCTAGTGACATATCTGATGTTATGTGCTCCAGTACTTGCCTGTTAGTCACTTATTTCATACTCCCTGTTAACTCGTGCTCATTTTCTTTCCCTTCACTTGCTGCTTGGACTTGCTGCTGGTTATGAGATACAACAGGTAGT
This sequence comes from Arizona elegans, assembly GCA_022577455.1. Classification (NCBI taxonomy): domain Eukaryota; kingdom Metazoa; phylum Chordata; class Lepidosauria; order Squamata; family Colubridae; genus Arizona; species Arizona elegans. Next base: position 100,205,572 of record JAKOOJ010000002.1, on the reverse strand, counting down.
AAAATGCCAAAGGAAAGGAGTATTAAGGCAAAATAAGGATAGTGTGTATTGCCATTTTATCTTTCTGAGTAGATTGTTTGGACAGAGAGAAACTGGCAAAATCAGTGATTGTTGTAGCGGGATGAATTTGAGGCATACTGGGAGGTAGCAACATCCAAGAAATTCCTTTAAATTATTTTAAACTTCTGTAAGGCAGAGCTGGGAAGGTTATGGGTTTGTCCCACCATCCATGTAGTAATTTTTTAAAATGAATGTCAGGGCTTGAAGAACTTGAAACATTAGTTAAGCTTGTTCATTTTTTTTTTTTTTTATTGTATAGCATGTGAAATGTATTTCCAAAGATCCAGTAGATTAGTCACCTCTAGTGCTCTGCAACCAGGATGGACTAGTTCTACCTTCTTCATCCAACAAGTTCACTGGAGAATGATAAAGATATAACGATAATAAGATATACTCTATTCCAAACAGAGGCATCTGCAGGGTGGGAATAAAAAAAGTCACCATAGCAGGTATGATTACATGAAGTATATTATAAAAAGTGGTAGGGCTTTGTGCCCTTGTGCCCAATATCTTGATTATTTTTATATCCTACACCACCCTTACAGATGCCCTTGACCGAAATTTTGGATTCTTTACAAATATAACAATCTTGAGTTTAAATTATGCAGTCTTTTCTCACTTAAACACATTCCTTTCTTCCAGTTGCAGATAGTTCCATTCATGTTGCTGGTCCATTCCTCAGTCTCTTCTTTGTCCAGTTCAGTCTTGTTTTTGTCAGCAATGAAGTTTCTTAAATTTCCCAGTACTCGTTAGTTTCAGTGCAGCTGCATCAACAAATCTTCAGGCATTCATTCTTCGTACCTCAAGGTGACACCTCTTGCCTTGAATTGGTCCAAGAGAAATCTGAACTTCACAAGGCTTCCGGTTTCAACTCAAATGTTTTACATTGTTTTAAACATTTTGCCACCTTTACCCAGTTAATCTAGGCCCAGAAATTGAACCAGATTGTCTGGGCAATAAATACATTTCTGGAACTTGCCCATGCTTAATAGCTGAAGCAGAGGCAAGGCGACAGCAGGCTATCCTGGAAAAGCCGTATTTTCTGCCTTAGAATGAATGATTTGCACAACAATGCAATTTTCACAATGTATTTCAATTTCCTTCAATGCAGACTAAAGTGATCTCTCCATCTGGGAATCATTATCACTCCTGTAGTGGAAAATGGGAATAGCATAGGACTAGATGTACAATCTCACATGATGATGGTTGTGGGATATTTGCATGAGTTAGGGAAGTTTCAGCAATCATCCTCTCCTCATATAGCATGACATTTTTTCAAACCTGTCTACATTCAGGGCTTCTTTATGTATTTTTAGAAAATACCTACAAAGTCATATTCAGAGAACAGAAGGCAATGGCTCTCCTGCTGTCCCCAGAAGCTATCCTTAGATAAATTTAAAATATTTCCAAACAGCTGCAAGCATGGAGGTACAGGTATATTGTGTTAGAAAATTTACTGCCTCATATAGATAGCTATAGATAGCTCACATAGAGAGGATCACTGTTGGAAGAAATGTAAACAAAAGTCTCTGCCTAAATTTATTTTTATTTTAAAAAAATCCAAATTAGAGAATATTTCTAAGTAGTATAGGAAGCACTGCACAGATACTGTAAGGAGTAGAATACTGAAATCATTCTACATGTATTTAATCATTAATATGCTTTTAGATAAAGTGTTTTGCTGATGGATATGTGCAGGGTTTTATACACATTTATATAACTTTTACTAATATTTCACAGATATAGGGAAACAGGGAAGGAGAACTAGCACTAAGGGGCTGAGACAAACTTTCTTCCCTTCCCTCCTATTACTCAGCCTTAGCAACAACATCAACGTCTCTTAGCATATGGCTTAGCATAAACTTGCCAAATTAAAATGCAGTTGGTTAATTTTGGGGTTTCTTGCTTGGATCCAGAAAATAGGGTTAATTCAGTTCACCATGAACTAATGTGTTCTGTCAATAAACATAATTAAATAAACCTCCCACTTGAATAGAGAGAGAAATTTTCTACTACATATCATCACAGAAATAAAATACCTTAAATTCAGTATAAGTGTGTATAAGACTGTAATCTTAAATGTGTCTTTGAAGTCTAGTTCAGTTGCCACCGATCCCCATTACTTCCATGAATTGATCTACATTGTGCTGTTCATGGTAAAATGTGAATAACTTTTGACAGATCTTTGGTTTCTTACATACAATTTCATGAAATTTTAACTTTTTAAAAATATTATAGTACCCCCAATACTGCAGAAAATCAAACAAAGTTGCCTATGAATAAATTAGAAGATCGTTTGATTTACGGTACATACTTGTTGAAGAGGATGAACAACAAATGCTTAAAAGTTTTCATTTTCATCTATGTTCACTATGGTTTATGATGCTATTCAGGCCACCGAAGTTAACTATGGCTAATGTAAACAAGTCAACTTCAACCCATGGTTTATTACCATCATTAGAATGATTAATCACAATTAGTATGACACATTAAATTATGTCTACCTGCAATGGAAGGAAGAGCTTTTATTTTCTTTCTGGCTGAACTAGAAGAGAACAAGTCTTTCCCTGTCTTTGTGTGGATGCATCAATGTACATGCAAATGAACAAGCTCAACTAACTATGACTCTTCTTCATAATGCAAACTGATTATATTTAACTAACAGGAATTCTGATTTATTAGTTGTGATTTATATATTTACCTAACCTGTATGATCTTAATGGCAATAGCTGGGCAGAAATCTGTCAGAGCATGTTTGAATCAGAACCATATCATGTACCTTTTTCCTTCATTCAGCTTTCATGTTGTCATTCCAATGAATAAATCAGCAGATCATGGTGTTACATAAAATATGTGTGTTTAGTATACCTGTCTTTTTAAATTCCCCTTATTTGTTTATAAAGAAACCTGTGTTTCTGTGTTATGGTGTGCCACCTGTTCATATTTATTATGGAAAGAACAAAATGCTCTTCCTAATATTCTATATGCAAAGCATAAGCTGTGAGTGGGTGGTGTTTCTTGCTATTACCTGTGCCAGCTATAAGGCACACAATATAAATGTTCCTTTGACTTTTTAAGTACTGTCAAAAGTGTGGCAGTTTCAGCAATGGCAGCAGTGACGCTTCTATGCACAGAATGTTGGGCTTAGCTTTTCCAATTTTTCCTTCTTCATAAATGTTCTTCTGAGAGGAAAGATAACAAAAGTGTTGAGGAAAACGTGAGGATTATAAATCATAGATAACAACCTGTTGGCCCTGTAAAAGTTTATAATTGAGACTAAGTGATTACTATACATTTCAATAAAAAAATTATCTAGAAACACCCACATGTCAGAATAATACAGAATACAGGCTTCAATGGTCTGTGAAATTCTGAAGCATTTGATCGGCAACATGACCAATAGAGGTGGCTTTACATGCTCACTTGTTAAATTAAAAACTTTTTTTTTAAATTTAAAAATAAATGGTTTTAATTTGAAAAACAGGCGTGTCTTCCAGAATTTTCTTTGCTTCCCAAAATGCCTGTGGCTACCATCTGGTTAGAAGAAGAATAAAAGTGGGCAAGAAGGAGAGGTAAAGCGAGTATTAGATAGCATGTTAGCAACTGATGCTTTGTAACGGAATAGGTGCCTTAGAGCAGCATTTCTCAGCCTTGACAATTTTAAAATGTGTGGACTTCCAGAATTTGGGGAGTTGAAGTCTACACATCTTAAAATTGTCAAGGTTGAGAAATACCATCTTATGATGGTGCAAGTTCCTCTTAGACCGTTTCCTCCAGCAACAATTTTGCAGTATATCTCCAGCCCAAATTATTGGGAACCAAGAATCAAACAATGATTTACAAGGACGGGTACACTTTAAATGAAGGAACAGCATATTTTTGAGCACATGCCAAGTGCTGTTCAAGAATCAGTTTTCAGCACCAGAAGTGATTCAAGAGAGGATTTCATTCCTAAACTCTCTCAATTAGTGCAGTACAAAAGAAAAAAAGAGAGAGACTTTAGGTTGTGGCTGCTTTTGTACACTGGAAGCCAGACCCAATGGATTTGCACATATCCCAGAGATTTAGCAATAGATCTTAAGATGTCTTTTTTCCAGGATTTTACAGAATTCAGCTTTACGGGTAAATATGAGTAGTTTCAGTAAGAAAGCAAAAAATAAAAGTGCAAAGTAGTTAAATTTCTCAATGTTTTATGCTCCTTTGGCCCTAATGTTAAAAATGCTTTTATTTCCAGTTTCTTTAAAAGTAGCAATGCAATGAATATTATTAGCTATTTGTTAGGAGTGCTTATGACTTCTTCCTCTCATCCATCTAAGTATGTAGTGAAATATTAGATACTGTTTTTTTCTTCAGTGGGCTTCTCACACTCTTTTCCCATCCCATCCTTTCCCATCCAACTCTGCCCAGAATTACCTTGCTGGGCAAACAAAATAAGTTTTATAAATAATAATCAATAATTATAATCCTTGCATCATTGGTTCTGAGGTACATGGAGGCCAGCATATTGAAAGTAATTCAGGATCTCATAGATGACTCACCAAGTTTATAGGCTCTACTTGAAAGATGCTAGAACTGGAGTAACTTGGAAGATAGGAGAGTTTGACAGACCACTTCAAAGTGGGGGCTTTAAAGATATACAGGCTATTTAAAGCCACATGCAGAATTGAGTTCCAGATCTCTAGAATAATGGCAAAAGGCTCATGGCACTATCGATGAAACAAGATATGGGAAGCAGACATGGGAATCATCCAGTGGTTAAAGCTTATACAATCACAGAATGTGAATATGCTTGAATGGCTTGGTCGAGCTATGCTCTCTTCTCCCCTTGGCATGGGATATGGAGGTCTGGCTGACTCCCATTACAAAGGCTGAATTCTGAGATTGCTGCTAGAGCTATATTTTCTCTTGGACTAGTTGTATTACTTTTTTTGCAATTTGGACTATACGTTTTTACCAATCAATAGGCTGTTCTACAAATTCCCAGGACATAGTTCAGTTTTAGTATAAATTTATATTTGAATGATGATATTCTTATTGGCATTGGGAGCTACTTAGGGCATGAACTGGCAAAGCAGCAAAACTGAGCAAACAAAATGCATTATTTAAGGAACTTTTGACATTTTAGACAGAGACTCATTTGTTTAAACAGATCTTTCACACTCAGCATCAATGGAAGCTGGAGTGGAAGAGCATTGACCATGACTAGAATAATCTTGCTAAATAATCCTGGAAATGATGCAGTAAATCCTCTTCCATCCAAAATAGAAACTTCCATGTCTATTTAAAGTGCAATTACTTTTACTGTATTCACATTTACTCACGCTAGTGGCAGAAGATTATAAGAGCCCTGCCCTTGTGGTTATGAATAGAAGACATCTGCTTTGGAAAGTGAGATGGAAATTCCACTGCATCTTTCTTGAATGGTTGTGAAAAACTGAAATGCTATCTTCTGTTATTGTGAACAAGCTTCTAGGGGAAAAAAAACACCACATTTTCTTCTCTTTCTTAAGGGAAATGGACTGGGTTAGTTTTAGAAGAAAGACTATCTGACATTTTTACTTTCCTGTTGAAATATTTTGGAAAAGCAGGAAGACACAGATCTGTGATGAATGGATAGCAATAGCAATTAATCAGAATTTCTTGAATGTTGAGATTGCTATATATTATTGTGGTAATTTAGGTTAAATTCAATACTGCAAGCTATTTGATTTATCTATTACAGAGACTAGCAACAAATCTACTTTCCAAAGAACAATCATCTAATAAGAAGCTTCAACTAATTCCTTGCTCTGTGCTGACAGTGCCTGTAGAATGCAATATTTATAATTGCATTATGAACTGCAAATTCTTTGCACTGCATTGATATTTTTAAAGACAGAAATGTAAACTTTTAAAGTAAATCCTTATCAACTGCTGTGTTTTCCACCAAGTTCATTGTGCCATTCTCAATATATCACTCTAGCTGGTTAATGTATCTTCCTATGCAATGCCTGACATGGATTGCCCTATTCATATGATTGACTGTCACCATGTGTTTTATAACCACTTAAACCCTAAAATACTCTGGCACTTAGCTAAGCTTGGACACCACCTGATTCAATGAGATTCCAGAATTCCTCTTCAGGTATTAGTCATCCATGGGATCTTCTGCTGGATGACTAAATATCAATAATTTAGTTGGAGAACCGGAAAATCAGCAGTCTTTTTATCATGATCTTTCTTTGTGAATCAACCACTCATGTAGCTTAGCCTTGCTGGGAAATCTTATATTTATTTTGAACTTAATTGAGCTGCTGCCAGGTGAGATTCACCTACATTTCTCAAAAGAACAGAGCATGTTGTGTTGCATCAAAAATATGAGAGACTATTTTACCCTCAAGACGAGTGTTTGGAGGGTCTGAGCTATGCTGTGATCCAGGAATTAGCTTGGTACTGTTTTTCAGCTACTCACCAAGTTTTCTCTTCCATTTAGCTGGATAACTAGGAGAAAATTGCTGCAGTTGCAAGAGTAAAGAAGTATGAAACAAGTATGAGAAGAAGACATGAGGAAAGGATGGCTCTGAAACCACGCTTTGACTACCATTTGTTCTGCACTGCCCCATTGTCAAAAAGATTGTTTTGTGTGGGAGGACTGGGCTAAGAGACCACCTATTCCCTGACTGAGGGCTTTCTGGGAATCTTCGGCTGGTATTTTTCCTCCGCAGCAAATGCACTTGAAATTAAAATTAGCTAAAGTTAGCTATCAATCTCCACCAAATCTCTGCCTTTGACTTAATCAGGACAGGCAGCTATCTAAAGTAAAAAATATGGGGTGGGTCTAGTGGTCAGATATAATGACCCATGGGTGATGCAGCTGCTGGATATTTGAAGGGAACAAGCTTTCTGAGCCAAAAAGGTTCTTGGAGCAGTGGAAGAGCTTATATCAAATACTGAAATATTCATAGGGTACTAAAACAAGTGGAGTGGCTGGCTGGCTAGCTAGCTTCTTTCTTATGGGTATGTCAATATGACTGGAGACAGTCTTAATCCAATATGCAGAGAGCAGCTCTGACTGCTGTCACTTTGGGTTCAGGGTTCTTTATGAAATTCTGTGCCTGTCCTTTCCCCTCTCCCTCCATTAACCAAAGCAGGTACCAAGAATTTATTGGGGTTGAGGGAGAAAAAACCAGAGAGGAGATTAGATGGAGGAGTTTGGGGTGAATTGCATCCATGATGGTGATGATTGGGGTTCTGAGAGTGGAAGAATTTAAAAAAAAAACTTTAATCAAGTAGGTTAACTATATGAATTCTGTTCTCAAAATATTACGTCCAGAACTTTCTATTCTGCATTTGTTCTTTGAAACATGGGGGGGGGAGGGGTTTGCATTTTGTATCATTTTGTTTTTGCATTTTGTATCTTGCTGCAAATCTTTTTCTTAATGGAGGTAAATCATTCATCTCAAAACCTGTGTATGTGGAGAAATGAAATAAGAATTTAGATTTGTTTATGTGTCTTTTTGTACTGTAGTTTCATTTTATACATATAATCTTATCACATTATTGTGTAACTTTATCACTATATATTGTGTTTGCACATTTGTGTGGAATTTTACTGTCACTGTGCTGTCAGTGATTTCATTGCTTATAAAATGTATGCCTTTAACTCTGCCATTGATTGAAGGAGATATGGTGTCTGGTTTGGTACAGCAACTAAACAGGACAGATATAGACTCCAATGGAGTCTGCAGAAAAAAATTGGAACCAGCCTGCCTTCCATTGAAAACCTGTATATTGTGCGAGTCAGAAGGAGGGCTAAGAAAATATCTGCAGACCCTTCACATCCTGGACATAAACGTCTCCCCTCAGGATACCAGTATAGGGCATTGCATGCCAAAGCAAATAGACACAGGGACAGTTTTTTCCTTGTGCCATCATTCTGCTAAATACCTAATCTTCACAGTATTGTTTTATGTCTAAGTATATTTACCCATGTTGTACAGCTTAATATTATTATTATCCTTCTTATCTTCTCTATTATCCCCTCTTATTGGTATCATTATTATGATTATTGTTTCTCTTTTGTTTTGCATGTACACTGAGAGCTTCTGTACCAGAGACAAATTCCTTGTGTGTCTTATCACACTTGCCCAAATAAACTATTCCATTCCATTCCTTTCCCTCTTTTTCTTCCTTCTGCAGTAAAGTACAAAGTCGGCTTGTAAAAATAACAACTAGAGATCTAGCATCTCTTATATAGCAAAGGTGCTGGGTTACATTTCTCAGAATGAGTATCAAGTTGTCTTTAGACTTTTAATGAGATGTATATACCGCTTCTGATTATTTTGTAAACTTATTAGTTGGGAAGCAATTTTGGATCTCTTCTGGTACACACAAATGCTCGTAAATCAATCCACATGTCATGTAGCAACAGCACTTAACCCTTAGACTTGTATACCACTTCCCAGTGCTTTACAACCCTCTCCTAGCAGTTTACAGAGTCAGTATATTGCTCCCAACAACCTGGGCCCTCATTTTACTGATCTGGGAAGAATGGAAGGCTGAGTCAACCTTGAGCCAGTCAAAACCGAACTGCTGACAGTGAACAATGAGTTAGCCTGCAATACTACATTCTAACCACTGCCCCACCAGAGTTCTTATAAGACATATATAACCTGGGCCTTTTATTGTTGGTTGACTTGAGCGCAAGAGACCAGTCATTGAGTATAATATACTAGCTTTGGAATGATCAAAATGATCTTTACAGTAGTTCTAAATAACTCTCTCTAGTTGTTGACCTTACTTTAGGTGAATTTTCTGCTTTTTCCAGTCTCTATTTTTTTTCCTGGCAAAAATAAAGTATGAACAAAAATGTGCACCCATTTTTGTTTGTGTACACACAAGAATAACAAAGGTTGAGGGGTCTTTTAGGCCCCTAAGTCCAAACCTCTGTTCCATGCAGGAATTCAAATTAAGGCATCCTGAAAAAGATGGCTATCCAGCCTCTACTTGAATGCATCAGTGAAAAGAAGTGCCTCACCTTTCTGGTTCTGCTGTCAAAATGTCTTTCCTTGTTTAAGTGTCTCTCAGTATTAAATTGAACTCTGTCTTTCTGTAACTTAAATCTATTATACTGTGTTGTGCACACTGGAGTAAGAAAGATCTCAAGGCAAACATGCCTAGTATCTTTAACTTTTCTTCCAAAGATTTCATTTGTTATGTCTTGATCATCCTCATTGCCCTTGTCCAACCCTATTTCAATTTTGTCAAATCCTTTCTAAAATGACAGGACAGGACACTTGGGTGGGGCCTGATCAAAGCAGATCAAAATAAAACAATTATGTTATATGGTTTAGAAATTGTGTCTCTGTTGATCAGGGGGTGAAAGTAATTTCACAGTCATTTCCCACTGTAACTCATATTCAGTTTGCTCTTAACTCTTGTCCCAAGATCTTTCCCCAAAAAGACCATCAGTAAGCCAGGTATCTCCCATCAAATACTTGTTCATTTAACTTTGGTTTCCTAGTGAGGAACTGCGTCCTTATCAGTATGCCAGGATGTACTTTGTGAAATGTATAGCTGAAGTCAAGATAATTATTTCTATAACTTTCTCATAATCTATTAAGGCTGTTACCAAATCGTAAAATGAGACATGTTTATTCTGGCAAGATTTGCTATTGAGAAATCCATGCTGACTGCTGATAATTTCCATATTGTTTTCAAGTAGTTACAGGTGTATCTTTTTATGATCTTCTGTAGAATCATCCCAGATACAGAAGTCAGACTGACCAGTCTGTAGTTACTACAGTATTAAAATTATCTTTGTTGATGCCCAAGATACATGTTTTACTACTCTCGGTCTCTCTTAAACTCTCTTAAACTACACGGTCACTTCCCCCCAGTGTTCCTGCTGTGTCCATTTCCTCAATGAAGTCTTCCCTATTTTTTAGCATCAAAGATAGCTGGTCCTCTATGCCCATCTCTACCCTTTGAAGGACTGTGGGTACAGCAAAAAAAGTCAGGAATTTCTTGGTCTTGAGTAAAAACTTTGCCCCTCCAGTAGATGTCAGGGTAATTAAATCTCTCAACACTTTGGCTTTATGCCTCTTTTAAGTACCTGCAATTTGTTTTGGGAAGAATCAATCATGCTTCTTCCTTGATTGGGGGGGCAAGAGGAGACATACTGATTAACAAAGTTGGAAGGGACTGTTAAATTGGGTGATTGAGGAGGCAGAAGCAAGGTAGTGCGTGACAACAGCTCTTTAATATAGTGTATGACTTCAGCAAGGATACAGTAACACAGCTCCCTTTATATACCTTGCTGGGCCGGGAGCTGACCAATCACCAGTGACCCATTGTCTTTCAAATCTCCTGCCAAGACCATATACATTACACCCCTCCCCTCCCAGAAGGCACTCAGAGTGTACATTTGCATACAAAATCGTGCAGGTGACCAGGGCGTTCCCTACGCTTAGTTGACCTGCGCAATTCAGTCTGAGGTGTGGCGTTGAGCTGGTCGGAGGGACCTGTTGTTTCTCCCAGCTCCGCCAATGGAACCTCCTGGATTACTTTGGGGGCATTGATCCCTGGGGGAGATCTCACTGGGACTTTGCTGGACACCGAAGTCCCCAGATAAGTCTTCCAATCTCCTCGGGCTTGAGCTAACTGTTGTGGGAAGAGTTTGGTAGTTAGGGCTTGGAATTTGGATTTGCGGTTCTGGTTCGGTGGCCAACCTTCTCCGGAGTTCACCAGATCCTCCCGTCTCCCATGTCTACGGTGTATGACTTGGGGATTGTGTTATCCGAAATCGTCCCGGCTACCCATAGGGGCCCATTCACGTAGTTTCTGGTGAACACTGGTGTCCCTATCTGGAATTCCCTCAGCTTCTTGTCCACCCCCTTGAACCTATCCGGGGAATAGTTGGGGTGTAATTGGTCAAGAATGCACCGCAGCTTCCTGCCCATCAGGAGCTCGGCCAGGCTGTGCCCTGTGGCTGTGCATGGTGTGGCATGCTGGACAGCCAGAAACTTATCTACCCTGGCCTGCCAGTCCCCTGCATCCAACCATGAGAGTGCCTCTTTGGCCGTTCTCACGAACCTTTCAGCCATCCCGTTACTGGCCGGATGGAAAGGTGCAGAGAGTGCATGCCTGATCCCCAACTCTGCTAGGTACCCCTCGAATTGGGTTGTGGTACTGGGATCTGTTGTCCAATACTAAGGTATCAGGGGAGTCTGTGGGTTGTGAAGACCTTCCGAAGCACTTTGATTACTGCTTCGGAGATTGTGGATTGCATGAGGATGATCTCGAGCCATTTCAAACAGGCGTTGACGATCATTAAGAATGTTTGGCCGTGACTGATGCTGTGGGGGGATCTGGCCTGGACTCTTGGCAGGATTGACACTTCCCCACCCACTCAGTGATGTCATCTATCGCCCCACAATAAACACCCCCCTTGCATAGTCAATTTGTTCCTCTTGGATGCAAATGATTTAAATTCCCCTTCTTCAGTCTTTCCCGGCCACCCCCTCATGACCCAACTCATGACAGTCTTTAGAACAGAGTCCTGAGCCGAAGCTCTCGCCACTTCAGCAGAAATGAGAGGTCCTGAGTCCAAAGCGTCGATGCGTAGGACTGGCGCCCCCGGAGTTGGGTCTTCTATGATGTCCGGTAGTGGGCATCGGCTGAGGGCATCGGCATGCCCCAAACTCAGTCCGCGTCGGTGGACAAGGTGGTAGGAATATGCTGCTAGAAAGATGGTCCAGCGAGTCATTCATGGAGACAGGGCAGCAGGGGTGGGCCGATCCCCAGCCAGGAGGCCCAAAAGCAGCTGGTGATCCATGACAAGTTCGAAATTCTGCCCAAACAGGTACTTGTGGAATTTTTTTACTTCTGAGACACCTGCCAGGGCCTCACTGTCTAGCTGGCTGTAGTTCCGCTCAGCTCTGGACAGGGTACGGGAATAGTAAGTGATGGGCGCCTCTAGTCAATTCGGTAGTCTGTGGCTCAGAATGGCCCCTACTCCAAAAGGGGACGCGTCACAGACTAGTACAAGCAGAAGCGTCGCATTGTATTGGATGAGGAAACTGTCCGCGGACAAAGGTTTTTTCACGGTGGCAAAAGGAAGATGTTGAGTTCCTGGGGTACCAGGTGGACGGAACTGGCATTCACCCCATTGAAAGTAAGATTAGGGCCATCAAAAATGTGCCAACCCCCCAAAACAAGTCGGAACTACAAACCTTCATTGGTCTCCTTAACTTCTATGCCATCTTCCTGAGAGACAAGGCAATGGTAGCTGAACCCCTACACCGACTATTGGCTAAAAATGCACCCTGGGATTGGGGAAAGAATTTCCCCAATCCCACCTGCACAAGATCAAGTTTAGCGAAGATCTTGCCAGGACCCAGCGAATGGAGTAAATGGTGCATGATTGGAACAGGGTAAGCATTTTGTTGGAGAGCCTTATTAATCATGCATTTGTAATCGGCGCAGATGCGCACAGACCCGTCTGGCTTGATGGGTGCTTTGATAGGGGTCTCGCATTTGATATGGGCTACTGGGACTAACACCCCCTGTTTAATTAGTTTGTCCAGTTCCAAGTCTATTTTAGGCTTTAGTGCGAAGGGCACTCATCTAGCCTTAAGTTGGATTGGTGCTACATTGGGGTCAAAATTAAAAGACATAGGGGTTCCCACGTACTTTCCCAGCCGGTCGTCGAACACATCCTGGAACTCTTGCATCAGGTTGTCCCTCAGGCTGCTGCCGCTCCTGGTTGGCTTGCCACTTGCGCTGTGGACTCTAGTGAATCCCATGCCAAGGGCCTTAAACCAGTCCAGACCCAGGAGGCTCGGTAGGCATTCGCTGACCACAGTGAGGGGAAGCTTCTTCCAGTGCTCTCCATACTTCACCTGGAACATGCCTACTCCTTCCACAGGAATGCGGTTTCCTTGGTAGTCCCGAAGCCGTATCCGCTGGGGCCTTCTTCTTCTAGTTGACCCTTCTTCAAGCTGGGTATCACCGCTTTCAGGTAGCCCAGGACATGATGGATAGAGATGACCCGGTATTGATCTCCATTTCACACGGGCTCCCCTCTATTTCCACCGTGGTGTGGACCTTCTTTTTGATGGACGTGCTGGCTTGGCCGACCCTGGTACTGCAGGTCTCGTGATTCTGGAAACTCGTGCCTTTTTTTGAATCGCCATCTTTGTTGGTCCTCTTGTGCCGCGCCAGCTCTGATTGGCTGGCTCCGCTCCTTTGCTTGTGGTTGGATGGTAGGCTCGCCTGGCAGACCCTTGCTAGATGTCCCTTTTTGTCACAGCATCTGCAAATGGCATCGAACTTGCAAGTCTGTCATTGGTGGGACCCTCTGCAGCTTGCGCAGTTCTCTCGATGCTTTTTCTGTTCCCATCTGTGCCTTTCCGTTTGGAAGACATCTTCGTCAGACTCTTCCTCACTGTCGGTCTGGGTTGCCTCGTGGTGTACCGGTGTCGACCTGGGTGTTGCTTGCGATGGGGCTGGTCATTGCAGGGTCTCTGCAGCCTTGATGGAGGATTCGTGTGCTCTTGCTTTGTCAAGAGTGATGTGGAGGGGAGGCTTCCGGTTTGCTGCTGGCCGCCGCCAGACGTTCCTTTGGGATCGTCAGCTGCCATTGCCTGTTAGAGCCGCCGTTACAGCGGATGGCGGCTCGAAAAAACTCCGTTCCCAAGAGGAAACGGAGATAGAGCCGGCAGGGGTGGGTAGAACTCTCCGCAGTGTCCCAAAAGTCTTTTTTTAACTTTTGGGACGGAGCGGATGAGAAGCCCCATATCCCCTGCCGTTGCTCCGGGCTTTGGGAGACCTCTGCCTATGCAGAGCCAGGCGTCAAGAGCAAGCCTGCGAATTCAACAGAATAATCAAAGAAATGACGAGCTGGACCCTTAATATTGAACCGCAAGTATTTCATCCTTCTAAAATCTATCTAAGAGAAAAGAGGAGAGGAAAAGAGGGAAAAAGAACCTTTTAAAATGGCGACTGCTGTGGCTGGAGAAGGGCTAAAAGGGAAAGTCCTTCCGTTTCTCCTTACTACAATGTAGCGGAATAAATATCATTGGCTACATTTGTAGATAAAACCTCGCTCCTGTGCTGTTGATTGAAAAGAAGTTTTTTTTTCCTTTTTTTAAGGGAAAGTCCTTTCGTTTTCTATTTCTTCTCTCTTTTTTGCTAAATCCTGTCTGTGTGGGAAATGGCATCGGGATTTACACAGCAGGACAAATGGGGGGGGGAACTTCCCCTCTCAAGAAATTGCGCCAACAAATTTCAACTCTCCAGCGTGAGAAACCCGATTTTAATATATTAGAATTTATCCTTGAAGAGATTGTAAGAAGGGATGAGATTGTGAACCAGCAACTTGAAAAATTTAAGCAGGAAATTAAAGAAATTGGTGAATTGGTGAAATCAAAGTTTGACTTTTTGAATCAAAAGATTTTAAAAGCTACTAATGGTTTATCAGGCTTTCTGATTCGGGTGGATGCAAAGACTAAATTATTAGAGTCTAAAATGAAGGAAATTGAGGAGAATTTGGATGACATGACTCAAAAAATTAAAAAGGATTTGATAAACACTCAGGATAATAGCTCGGAAGACAAATCTAAAATGGAGACTGACCAAAAGACTGGTAATGAAGAAAATGTACAACAGAGGATTGAAAGAGAAGTTTTAATGATTCAATATAATTTTACAGAATATGCAATTAGACTGAGAGGTTTGCAGGAAAATAATAGAGATGATCTAAGGAAAATATCTTCTGAAATTCTGGCTGGGATTTTAAAGGTTCAACCTGATGAAGTGTATTGCAGGATTGATAGAATTTACAGAATAAACTCCTGGTTGGCAAAGCAAAGGCAATTGCCTAGAGATGTGGTGATCTATTTTACAGATAAAGAAATTAGGAATAATATTGTGCAGAATTCTTTTAATTCTACCTTGCAATTTCATGGAAGAAAGATCTGGATTTTTAAGGAGCTCCCGCCCAAGATGTTAATGGAGAGGAAGAAATTTGGCTTTCTAGTGACTGAATTAAAAAAAAGAAATATCCTATTCAGGTGGGACACCCCAGTTGGCCTAATATTGAGATATCAAGGAATAAGATATCAATTGCATACTGTTGAAAAAGCGGAAGATTTTTATCAAAAAATTTTAAAAATGAATTTAACACCTTTAGGCATAACACAGGATAAGCAAAAGGAGTTGGAAACAAAAGGAAAACATCAAATTACAGAGGCTGTGATGGATAAATTGTCTTTGGACTCCCTGGATACCCCAGCTGGACTGTCTATAAATAAGAGAGCAGTGTCATCCGACTCCAATGTGATGAACCATCAAGTCACAGACAAGTGTGCAAATCAATCAGTTGATATACAAGTGACGGAGAAGAAAGATAAGATGATAAAACTAACCCAACAAGAACAATACATAAAGCAGAATGAAAATCAACTAGCAGACACACAATTGGTAGGCAAGAAACGAGGATGGAAATTCAACCCGGAAAAGAAAAAGAAAAGAAATAGATCGCATAGAAACAGCAATTTCTAAACTATGCAACAGTGATGCCAGGGACTTTAAAAAAATGAATGAATATTTGAAAAGATAGTGGAGGCGAACAATTGTTTGATACTATCCTGAGGATTGTGGCAGATCTCTGCAAGGCCATGGTTTTGGGGTGTGAAAAGAGCCTCACTTTGTTGGATTTGAATCATCTAAAAAAATATTTTTTTATTTTTTTTTTGGTAAATAGATTATAACTATTTTGAGTTATAAGGCAGGAGAGTTTCGCCGGGGCATGCAGAAGATCTGGATGTTACTCAGTAGGATGATGGGAATTAATAATCCTGATGAATACCACATCTATACCATATGGATATAATTATAATTATAATGTCACTCGGGTGGTTGTTTTTGCTTTTATACAGATGCGAGGATATTTACTACTGATGGGGGCAGAAGATGATTGGAGATTTTGAACAAACTGTTGCACCAGCATGTTATTTTACCCTATTATGGGTGATGGATTTAACAATCCAGAGGAAAGACATCAAAGAAGATACTATATGGATTATAAATTTAAAGTTATTGTTTTTTCCTTTTTTATAAAATGGAATGCATATATAGATATGTGTATATCTTAGTAATGTGGGCAGTGGATTATATCTAGAATTGTACTGCATGATTTTGTAGGAATTGAAGGGTTGAAATAGGTTAGCTTACTGATTGATTAGTTTAAGAAAAAGGATTCTTAAGTCATATATTTAGGGGAGTGGAGGACTTAATAATTCAGTGGAAAGATACTAAAGAAGATATATTTTTTTCTCTTCTTTTTTTTTCTCTTCTTTTTATAAAATGGGATGCATATATAGATATGTGTATATTTTAGTAAAGTGGGTAGTGGATTATATCTAGAATTGTACTGTATGATTTTAAGTCATATATTTAGAGGAGTGGAGGAATTGGACAGAATTGAATAAATGTTAAATTTGGATGCAGGGAGAAGGTCGATTTAAAATGTTATATTAATATATATAAAGACTAAAGGTTAAATTGTAATAATACTCAATAAGCTTAACATGTTAAGGGTCAGTATTTCGAGAAGGGATTAAGGGAAAGGAAAGATATTATGTATGTAACTAGTTATGAAATAGCCTATTGTTGTGAAGAAGTCACAGGGGGGGGTTGGGTGGAAAGGGTGGGTTAGGGAAGAGGGGGGGGAAAAAGGGGGAAAAACTTGTATTTGAAAACTTTTTCAATAAAAAAAAAAAAAGAGTGATGTGGAGGGTTAGATTGGACCTGGCGAACAGTCTTCTCTGTAGGCAAATATCTCTAATGCCACAGATTAGTTGCTCTAGGAGCGCATCATCAAGGTCTTGGTACTCACAGTACGTCGCTGCCTTGTGCAGGGCAGCCATGTAAGCACTGAATGGCTCGTCTTCTCACTGCAGCCATTGCTGGAATTCATACCTCTGGACGAATTTGGAGGGTACCAGGGCATAGCGGGCCTTCACTGAAGCTTGCAAGGCCTGCCACGATACCATATGGACCGGGGTCGGTTCCGATAGCGACTTCTGGTCCACAGTGGCTCAGAATAGCACTTGCTTCCTGTTGTCAGAGAGACCTGTAGATCACTGGCCTCCAAGAAGCACTTGAACCAAGCCATATACGACCCCCACTTCTCTCTGGTTGGGTTGAAAGGCGTTGGCGGTACATAAGCAGACATCATAGTAGTCCAGCTCTGTATGGGGCTCATCCGCCTGGCTGAATCCGTCGTTGTCAGCTCTTTCTCAGCTTGCTTCTCGTTTGCCTCAATCCCACCTTCGTCGCCAATGTTAAGTTGGGTGATTGAGGAGGCAGAAGCAAGGTAGTGCATGACAACAGCTCTTTAATATAGTGTGTGACTTCAGCTAAGATACAGTAATACAGCTCCCTTTATATACCTTGCTGGGCCGGGAGCTGACCAATCACCAGTGACCCATTGTCTTTCAAATCTCCCGCTAAAACCATATATATTACAGGGATCTTGTAGGTCATCTAGTCCAACCCCCGCCCAAGCAGGAGACCCTACACCATTTCTGACAGATAGCAGTTCAGTCTCTTCTTGAAAGCTTTCAGTGATGGAGCTCCCACAACTTCTGAAGGCAAGCTGTTCCATTGGTTGATTGCTCTCACATGATCAAGAATATTGCTTCTTCCACTTACTTTAATCTAGACATGCTCTATAGCACTGCTGAGCTAATTCATTTGGATTTTTGAATAGGAATGTTTAATTTTAATGTATGGTATAAATCCCCCTCTTTTGCATTGCTTCCATTTCTTTTGAGCAAATTGTATCTTTTTATCACTATGTTTCAGCCAATGGAATCATCCCAACAAGACTCCCTTCCATTCTTTCAGGATGAGTGAAAATACTATCTGGGTCTTCATGATCTAAAACATCTTTTACATAGTTCACAATATACTACTTCTATCCGATATGTGCAAGTATATTTTATTTATTTATTTATTATTCGAATTTCTATACCGCCCTTCTCCTTTCGGACTCAGGGCAGTGAACAGCCAAAATAAAAGCATTTATACATAAAGTACGATTAAAAATAGATTTAAAATAATTAAATTTGGCCCATAGTTTAAAATTTATCAATTTAAAATCCATATCAAAATTTAAAACCAACCATAAAATCATAAAATCAACAGAGACCAGCTAACTGAAAGAGATGAGTTTTTAGGGCCCGACGAAAAGTCCGGAGGTCGGAGATCACTCGTATCTCTGGGGGTAGATTGTTCCAAAGGGTAGGTGCCACCACAGAGAAGGCTCTCCTCCTGGGGGTCGCCAGCCGGCATTGTCTAGCCGACGGCACCCTGAGGAGGCCCTCTCTATGGGAGCGAACTGGCTGGTGGGAGGCTATTGGTGGCAGAAGGCGATCCCGTAAGTACCCTGGCCCTAAGCCATGGAGCGCTTTAAAGGTGATCACCAACACCTTGAAGCGCATCCGGAAGTCCACCGGAAGCCAATGCAGCTCGCGCAAGAGAGGAGTCACATGGGAGCGCCCAGTCGCTCCCATAATCCCCCGCGCGGCCGCATTCTGCACCAGTTGGAGCCTCCGGATGTACCCCAAGGGGAGCCCCATGTAGAGAGTGTTACAATAGTCCAGACGAGAGGTGACAAGTGCTTGAGTGACTGTGCGTAGGGAGTCCCGATCCAGAAAGGGGCGCAACTGGCGTATCAGGTGAACCTGATAAAAAGGCCCCCTGGCCACGGCCGTCATATGCTCTTCTAAAGACAGCCATGTGTCCAGGATTAATATATGGGTTGAGAAGATGTGAAGAGGTAAGGTAAAAGGTAAATTTGTGTCTTGACAGAATGAATTCTGATACATGAATAGATCCTACTCTCCCTTTTCCACTTTTCTCAAGGGTATCTGTAAGTTTTCTCTTCTTTAAAAATGAAGTTGTGATGCTATTCTTCCATTGGTATAAGATGGAAAGAAAATTAAAGCCGAATAAGTGAGGCACAGGAATAGTGCAAACAGATGTAATTTTTGCTGGAAAGAAGCTAGAATGGCTTTTGCAGAAAAATTCCATTCTTTCTTATTTTGATCTTTTTACAATGAAAAAAATCCCTCTTTATTATGAGAAAAGAGACAAATGGCTCATGCAAAAAGAGTGACATCTAATAATATTGTAGCTAAAAAATATGCTTTGTTTTAAAAATTTAAGTGTATATTGACTTACATTTTTTGATCCCATTTTAGCTTGTTTTCTTTGCAAGTGGTTTGAAGAAAAGTTGTTTTTTTAAAGACAATCTTCTATTATGAGCTACTGTCATCTTGAACAGAACTGTAATGAGAAACATACCACATAATTATGAGAAAAAGGAATGTTGCATCAATAGAGCTAGTAGTAAATTGGGGATTAATATTGAGATAGTACAAGGTTTGGAACTTAAACAAAGACTAGTTTCTATTCCTTTGCCTTCAACTGCAATGAGACATAACTATTTTAAAAGAAGGACTTTTGCAGAAACCTTTATCCACTATATTCTGTTTTGGTAACTAACTAAACTTGCTGTATTCTGTAAGAATTAATATTTGATCTGAATGTTTCAATTTTTAGTTTTTTCCGTGAGCTCTCTAACAGAAAGATGGCTATCTTAATGGGCAGAGACAGAATTATCCTGGCTTTCTTCTTCTTCTGGTTTAAATAACTTTTGCTTAAACGCTCCATTCACTATGAATCACCAATTTCTTCCCACTGTCTTTAGTAGTTCCACCACCACTCTAAGGGAACTTCCACTTTAAGAATAAATTTATCTGATGATAAGTTTAAAACTTAAGATAATATTATCTGACATAGAAAATTAAGGAAGACTTACTTTCCAGTGTTATCTTAACTTACTTTGGAAAAGGAATGCTGGATTCAAAAGCTCATGATCTAATACAGGGGTGAAATCCAGCAGGTTCTGACAGGTTCTGGAGAACCGGTAGCGGAAATTTTGAGTAGTCCGGAGAACTGGCAAATACCACCTCTGGCTGGCCCCGGAGTGGGGTGGGAATGGAGATTTTGCAATATCCTTCCCCCAGGAGTGGGGAGGGAATGGGGATTTTGCAGTATCCTTCCCCTGCCACACCCACCAAGCCACACCATGCCCACCAAGTCACGCCCACAGAACCGGTAGTAAAAAAAATTGAATTTCACCACTGATCTAATATGATGGAAAGCCCATCTGTAAAATTTCTATCCCTAATATTAGTGTTAAAAATGCATGAAAAGATAAAGAATAAACCAACTAAACTACTAGAGAGATAACAATTCTATTTTACTTATAATTGTAGGTAGAAATATACCACTTGTACCCCAAAGCCTCTGCTGTGGCTCACACAATATTAATTTTCTGGCTCACAAAATAATTTGATGAAATTATTACACAAATCATATTAACAATATATACTTTGTTCATATTTAATTTAAAACAAACCCAAGTGCCTTTGTCCTGGCTCCACCCTCACTTTTTGGAAAGTGGCTAGAATGCTGCACAATAGCCAAGCATAACTCTTGGCCCCAAAAGATTGCACATCTTTGGTACAGAGGGAACGTCTTCCAGTTAATGACTTTAAATGAGGCATCTGTGATGCTTTATGGAGAACTATGAGCTGTTTTGTGGGAGGGAGGCTTGTTTTAAAAGTACTAGGAGTTTATAGGAGTCACTATGTCTGTTCAATAGGACTTTGTGGTGCCAGAAATGCCTAAGCATTTTATGAAGCAGGAACATCCTGAAACAGTTAGGTATATATTGCCTAACTTTTGTGCACTCCCTAGAAGAATAAAATAACTTGAATCAAGTTTGGAATATAAACTCCTTTCTCCTTTCTCAAAAGCAGCTCAGATGCCCTGGGAACAATAAGAATGAGGAAGGTAATGCTTAAGTGCAGTCAACTTTAGTAATGGAATTTAGAAGGTACTGATTGCTTCCACTCTGCCTGATATTTTGTTTAATATTCTTAATAATTGCCAGCCCATACTGTGAAAACAAATCACATTAGAATTACTGTAAAAAAGAAAATTCTAGCCACCTAAATCCTGTTATCTTTCGACCGTTCCTGCTTCCACAGTATTAGTAAGTGTTTTCTTACTAGGCTCTGGGACAACCATATAGTTGTCCTTGGAATCTTGCTTTTATCCAAGAGCTACATGATTGTGTAATGGTCAGTGGCAATAAACTTAAGGAACAGGAGGATAAACCATAACCTGTTATGGTTATTGGGAAAGTGATATTTGGGAAAGTGTCTTAACTTGACTCTCCCTTGTTCTTTTGAACATATAGGAAGAATGGGGGACCTGTTGGCCCCTGTTGTCTAAGTAATGGTACCTGAATATTTCCAACAAGATCATCTTCCTTACTCTCTATACAATCTATTAAAAAAATCTATTAAAAAAATCACAAGTTGTCAACATGTTAACAAAATGTAAAATCAAGTTAAGATCCCATTTTCATTTACTTTTTGGAAGACCATCATGGTAGGGGCAAGTCTTTTTCAGGAGAAAAGATGTTACATAACAAAATAGTCTTGGAGACCTTTCTCCTTCCCTCTCTCCAATTTTTTGGGGGGTCAGGGCGGGTTCCCTTCAGCACTTCCAGCTTCACAAAAGTGATGGATTACAGGCAGTTTTCCCCAAGATGCCCACATTGCGAGGGTCAATTCTAGCTGAAAGAGGCAGTTCTGAAAGTTCCTTGGAGCCAAGCTTCATAGAGTGGCGTAGCTCAAACCTATAAATTGCATACAGAATTCTATTGGAAACAAAGGCAGGATCTGTACCACAGGATAATGTAATCCTGGCATCTGCTGCCAATTAATATATATGGTGCTTCATTTTTCATCAAAAATGGGAGCATTAATTACTGATTCTCCCCCTGCATCTGCTGTAATGGGGTATGGGAATGACCTTGGGAGACAGGAGGGAGACTCACAGGCAGTGAACATCTCAGAAGGGACTCTCCCTAGTTTCTTGGGCTGTAAAGGGGGAACAATATACTTTCAGACTTGCAATATTCTGTTAACCCCCTTTTATTTGAGGTGGAGTCAGGGTGACTGTATGCAGCTAAGCGTTTAATGGATGGATGCCCTTCCTGATGCCTACGTGAAGTTTGCAGCAGATATTTTCTCTTTGTGCCCTGATAGAGAAACATCTGTCACTGCCTAGGATTTAATCTCAACCTTCGGAGTGGGAGGTGAGCATCTTCATCTGTAGGCCATTGTGCTGCTCTCTGTAAATATATAAATGAATACATAAATGATAATCACACAGATAATGAAATAAGACATCAAGAGCCAATAAAAACAAGTGACTTAAAAGTATGTGAGCAAAACCTCATTTGTTTTATGGCATAAGCTTTCATAGAAATACCTATGTGAGGAGTACAGTCCCCGAGAATAAACTATGATTAATGCAGATTTATTTCCACCTATATTGCTTTAAATATAATAAATAATAATAAATATAGACCAAATCATTTAAGTGAAAACAGTAGAGTCTTATTGGACTACCAATCTTTGTGCCCCAGTAAAAACTGCTTTAGTTTCCTGGAAAACTGTTGGAGCAAAGGGCCTGGGAAATAGGACCACTACTAGTTCCAAATGAACTTGGTTATTATGTATCATTAGTTATTTACTGTGGTAGAGTGTAGTCCAGAATGTAATCCATTTCCTACCTAGGTATTCTCAGAGTATATATTTAATGATGCAAGCACTTTGCTTTACTCTGGCAAGATTTCTGTCTGTAGGTAAGGAATAATAAAGGAAACTTTTTGGGAGAAACTCGGTGTGTCTCTTTTGGTTTTTAGAGCCTAACACTTTACTATATATGAATGATAAAGGGGTACCCTTCATATGCATATGAAGGTTATCCCTAGATATGAACTTTGATATGAACTAGTAGTGTGATAGCTCCTATTCAGGTAGGAGAATAGAAGTTACCACATTACTAGTTCATATCAAAGTTATTTAGATGTAAAACTTGAAATGGTTATTTCTAAATATATTCTGTTCCTGAACCAGCCTAACCTCTAACAAAGTCAACAGCAGTTAGTAATTCTTAAAGCATCACAAGATTTCTCATGTTCCCATTTATTCTTGTTGCTTGGAGACATGACAATGATAATTGATAAAAATTCAAACATAAAACTCTTAGAAAATCAGAATATGTAGATTATGTTTACGGTAGCTATATGTAATCTGGCACTCTTATAATAATCGATTTGGTGTGACACAAAGCACACAAGTCTAGAAAAACTTGCTTATTAAGACAATGAGAAAAGCTTCTTTGACATTCAGTCCTCCAATGAGGAAACAGAATAAATTTGCATGAAACTGATGAAAAGCTTAGTATTCCCAGATTGTTGAGAAAAGATAATGCTCTGATATGTGTTGTGATGCATCATGGGAATATAAAGCCAAGACCTCTGGGGAAGATATGGTGAACTGAAGATGAATCCATTTTTAGCAGACAACTGTGGTAGAATGAAGAGCTGGTGAATAGACAAGAGAAAACCTGAAATTGTCCACAAGCTCTCTACATCATTGCTCCTCATGGGGAAACAAGACAGCTGTCTCTGGTAGGTTTAGAGCTCTGGGAGACAAGGGAAAGTCATCTTTTTGCTCAAACCATGGTCAGTGCCTTCGAAAAACCTTTGGTTTCATATTATTAATTACTTTTGGAAATTTATGGTTCACTGCCTTTTTTTTTTAATTTGATTTATATGCCGCCCTTCTCCGGAGACTCAGGGCAGCTTACAATGCGTTAAGCAATACCCTTCATACTTTTGTATATTTATACAAAGTCAGCTTATTGCCCCTACAAACTGGGTCCTCATTTCACCTACCTTAGAAAGGATGGAAGGCTGAGTCAGCCTTGAGCCTTGGAGAGATTCGAACCAGCAGTAAATTGCAGGCAGCTGTGTTAATAACAGGATGTGTAGACCACCCTGTTCAGCTAATAGGAACATTTGGATCAAAATGTTTTACAGAACCAAGTGACTTTCCTTCAATCTCAAAAATAGTTTTAAATATGGCCAACTTGCCACTACCAAATCATTGAAGGACAATTTAAACATGGCGAATTTGTGTGGGGACAACTCATCATGGCCAGCTGGAGGAAGAGCTGGATGGGCAGGCAGGTGGCCAGAGTGCAAAGCAGCAGTGGCCAGGGGCTTCCCACCTGAGGGAGAGCCAGGCAGGTGAGTATTGCACAGAGCAGCAGCAGCAGCTGGGGGCTTCCCATCAGAGAGAGAGCCGGGTGGGCAAGTGAGTGGGTGGGCAGAGCACAGAGCAGTTCAGGACATCCTATTTACACACACATACACACACATCGCCACTGCCACCATTGCCACCATTCTGAACTCCAGGCTGTTCAGAGTTCGGGTTGTTTGATAGTGATGGCAGTGTTCAGGCTGTTCATGGGCAGTGACAGTGGATGAGGTGGGCAGTGAGTAGGCAGAGGAGGATGGGTGCATCCTGTTTTCACACCTCCTGCTACTGCCACTGATGCAGACTGTTCAGCAGCAGCAGCAGTATTCAAGCCATTTGGGGGCGATGGCAGCACCAGCAAGGGGTGTGAAAATGGGACTTACCCAACATCTGCCAGTTCTCTCCTACCTGCCCCGCCCACTGCTGCTACCCCCAAATGGCCCAAACACCACCACTACCAAACGGCCCAAACTCCGAATGGCCTGGAGCAGTGGTGGGTTCCTCCCGGTTCCTCCTGGTTCCGCTGAGCCGTTAGCGGTGACGATATGACATCACCGAACCGAGGGGCGGGTGAGCCAGCAATTTAACAAATGGTTCGGTGTTTTTTTGTAATTTTATTGGCCCGCCGAGGTTCAGCATAGACTAATTAGCCCATTGATTAGATCGGCCTCCCGATTTGCTCTCAGCTGTTTTGCGCAGGCTCTGCTGCTTGCTTGCAAAGAGTGCTGGAGCAGATTTTTTTTCCCCCTAGCTCAGCGGTTCTCAACCTGGGAGTCGCGACCCCTTTGGAGGTCGAACGGCCATTTCACAGGGGTCGCCAAAGCCCTCTCTCGCCCCCCCATGCCTTCACTCACCCTCACTCTCTGCTCTGTTGGATTGCCGGCCGTTCGCTTACCCCGCCCACTCCCAATCTATTGCTGCCTCCTGAGTCCCAACTGATGGCTAGAGGAAAAAAAAACTGTTTAAATTCTTGCCGCGGGGCTTCAAAGGGCCGCCCTATAGCCAGTGGTGGGATTCTGTCGGTTCTGCCCCGCCCCTTGCCCTGCCCCTCCACACCACTATTTATTGCCAATAAATAGTGGTGGGCGAGGGGCAGGCGAGTTAGCAATTTAACAAATGGTTCGGTGTTTTTTTGTAATTTTATTGGCCCAAGGAGCTTCAGCATAGGCAAATTAGCCCTTGATTAGATCGGCTCCTGACTCTCAGCTGATTTGCTCTCAGCTGTTTTGTTTTGAGATACTATTAATTGTATATTTCTGGAAGCAGAAATGGTTAAGTTGTGGTTTGGAGGAATATATGGGGGGAATTATTTGGTTTATTATTATTGGTAAATATAATTAATTGATTTGTAAGAAATTGGATTGCATGAAAATAATTGGAATATTCATGTTCATATTGATTAATATACAAAAAAGGTAGTTATATAACTAATTGATTTATATTAAAATGTTGAGTTTATATTAAACAACTGTAATATTACATAATTAACCAATGTGAGGATGGATATAAAAATAGATGACAATGGGAAGGGGTATAATATAGAATAGAAGGGAAAAAATGAATTTGATTAAGATTAGAGATGAGGATGAAGGGTAATATTGGTTTTTTACAAAAATAGATGAGGAATAAATATGGCAAAAAGGAAATATAGAAATTGTAAATTTAATTGAAATGACTAAACACTGTGTAAATTTGTGAACCGGCCAAATACTCTGTTCAAAGAAAATACATTGTATGTTTGTATGTGTGTTTCTAATTATTGTTATTTATTCATATTTGTTCTGTTTTATTCTTTAAAATTTAACAATTCATTCTTTATCTTAATATCTTAATATTTGTTTGGGGTTGGCTTTCTTCCCTTTCATCTTTTTTATTGTACAGCAATCTTTCTCCTCAAACCTACCACCTCTCTCTTTTCTTTCCTTCTTACTTTCTCTTCCTCCCCCTCTCCTTCTCCTCCTCTCTTCCTCCCTCTCTTACCCTCCCTCCTACTCTAATTTCCCTTCCCTTCCTTCATCCCTCTCTATTGCTGCATCCTTTTATGCATATGGACTACTCAGAGGGCTGAAAAAGTTATTTTTGACTGGTCCTCGCACTTTTGACCAGTCCTCGAACTTACGACTGTCCTCACATTTTACGTTTTTGCCCTATCTTGTCACCATGGTGAAGAGAAGCAGTTGTGAAATGAGTGACATGGTTGTTAAGAATGCTACAATGGGCATCAATGATGACCAGTCATAAGTGCGAAGACCGGTCAAAAGTGCGAGGACCTGTCAGAAATCACTTTTTTCAGCCCTCTGGGTAGTCCTTTTGTGCATATGGACTAATCAGAGGGCTGAAAAAGTTATTTTTGACTGGTTCTCGCACTTTTGACCAGTCCTCGAACTTACGATTGTCCTCACATTTTACGTTTTTTGCCCTATCTTATCACCATGGTGAAGAGAAGCAGTTGTGAAATGAGTGACATGGTTGTTAAGAATGCTGCATGGGCATAAATGTGAGGATGGTCATAATGTGAGGACCAGTCAAAAGTGCAAGGACCTGACAGAAATGACTTTTTTCAGCCCTCTGAGTAGTCCCTATCCACATAGCCATGGCCATCCAGTCACATGACCAGCTAGCCACACCCATCCAGTCACATGACCTCCAAGCCACGCCCACAAAATAAGCCATGCCCACAGAACCAGTAGTAAAAAAATTTAGAACCCACCCCTAGTTGGGGGTCACCACAACATGAGGAACTGTATTAAAGGGTCGTGACATTAGGAAGGTTGAGAACCACTGCCCTAGCTATCCTGAAAAACGAAACTGAAAGTAAAGCAGGCTGTTGGTTTTGCTGTTTGCTGCAACGTTGGAAAATTAGGCAGGCAGATTTCTTTTCTTTTTCCTCACCAAAAAAGGTAGGTGCAAACAATGGGAAATTTAGGGGAAAAGAGGAGAGTTCAAGATTTTAAAACACAAAAGAAAAAAAGCTCTGTTTAACTAGGGAATTGTAATAATTGAGATACTATTAATTGTATAGTGTGTTGAAAGCAGAAATGGTTAAGTTGTGGTTTGGAGGAATATATGGGGGAAATTATTTGGTTTATTATTATTGGTAAATATAATTAATTGATTTGTAAGAAATTGGATTGCATGGAAATAATTGGAATATTCATATTCATATTGATTAATATACAAAAAAGATAGTTATATAACTAATTGATTTATATTAAAATATTGAATTTATATTAAGCAATTGTAATATTACATAATTAACCAATTTGAGGATGGATATAAAAATAGATGACAATGGGAAGGGGTATAATATAGAATAGAAGGGAAAAATTGAATTTGATTAAGATTAGAGATGAGGATGAAGGGTAATATTGGTATTTTTAAAAAATAGATGAGCAATAAATATGGCAAAAAGGAAATATAGAAATTGTAAATTTAATTGAAATGACTAAACACTGTTTAAAGTTGTGAACCGGCCAAATACTCTGTTCAAAGAAAATAAATTGTATGTTTGTATGTGTGTTTCTAATTATTGCTATTTATTCATATTTGTTCTCTTTTATTCTTTAAAGTTTAACAATTCATTCTTTATCTTAATATCTTTATATTTGTTTGGGGTTGCCTTTCTTCCATTTCATCTTTTTTACTGTACAGCAATCTTTCTCCTCAAACCTACCACCTCTCTCTTTTCTTTCCTTCTAACTTTCTCCCCCCCCCGCTTCTTCTCCTCCCTACTTCCTCTTCCTTTCTCCTTCTCCTCCTCTTCCTCCCTCTCTTACCCTCACTCCTACTCTAATTTCCCTTCCCTTCCTTCCTCCCTTCTCTTCCTTCCCCCTCTCTCCTTCCTTCTTCCATCTCTCTTCTCCTTCCTTCAACCCTTTCTATTGCTGTATTCATTTTCAATTTTATATTTTCCACTATGGAGTCCCCAGTCTTTCTTTCATTTTTTTAAAATTTTGATTTATATGCCGTCCTTCTCCAGAGACTCAGGGCGGCTTACAATGCGTTAAGCAATAGCCTTCATACTTTTGTATATTTTTATACAAAGTCAGCTTATTGCCCCCACAAACTGGGTCCTCAATTTACCTACCTTAGAAAGGATGGAAGGCTGAGTCAACCTTGAGCCTGGGGAGATTCGAACTTGCAGTAATTGCAGGCAGCTGAATGTTTATAACAGGCTATTAGTCTGCTGCGCCACCAGGCCCCCTGTATATTTCTCAAAATTTCCCCTCATCTTTTTAATTATTAGCAGTATATTTCTTCTTATTCCATTTTTTCTATTGAACCCAGTGTAATCATCTTTATCTTTTTTTTCAATTATTTCCTTTTCAATATCATCTCCTTGTTTCTCTTGCTTCTCATTCACCTTTTCTCTTTCTTTTTTTTTGCAAGCTAACCAATTCTCTGCTTATTTATTTCCCTTAAATGCCTCCCTTACTTTTTGAAACATCTCCCTTAGTGTCTCATATTCATCCTCCCAATTCTCCATATTTTCAATTTTAAAAGGCTAGGATTTTTAAGCTTATTCTTTTCATTTACATATGTGGGGGGGGATGCTTTTCAAGGAGCCACAAGGGGGGGCTGAGAGCAGAGTCATTCTGACAGTGTCTTTTAAAATTGGAAGACCCATTTTTTCCCTAACAATAATGGTTTGTATACTTTGGAATAAAACATATACCTGGAAAAAGTACTTGCAAAACTTGGACCGAAGGAAAAGAAAGGCAGGACTGGACTCATTATCAGTAGCTAGTTAGTTCATTGTTATCAGTGACTCCCATTGATTCTAAACTCATTTTAAGACTGGGATTGGTGACTACTGAAATTTAAGTATTCAACATTGGTCTCAGAAATCTTTGATTTGAACTTTGATTTGAACTATGGCAAGAAAAATTGTAAAATGGGGCAAAACTCACTTAACTATAATAATTTCTAGATATTTTAAGTGTAGAGAATTCAAGTGTTGAGAATGACCCATTATTTCATCTCTTTTTCTGCACTAGGTACCACTATTTGATTTCTTTTCATTTTATTCAAATAACAACAGAAAACCCAATATAGTTCAGTATGAATTGGCTTTCCAGTCCTTCCTTGATGCACTTTTTCACATTGGTTATCTAGTTTAAATGCCAAAGAAGAATCAGTGATATATTTTTCAGACCTTTGGAGGATCACACTGTCAATTGTTCACACTGCTCAAGCAAAACTAACAGGTGTGAATTAAGTTTTAGCTAAAAAATGGAGCTTTAATTCCAGAAGTCCATTCTTTAAACTTGGACTTCTGGAATTAAAAGGCTCTGGGTTAAATGGTACTCCAGTCAAAAGATGGAGAAGAGTATCTTGCTTTTAGACATGATAATAGCTGTCTAGAAAGGTGAGTTATGAGCTATTTTTACATCATCAGAAATTTAATTTATTACCTGTTAAAAATGCAAAGACAAGGAGTACAAGGAGCAAATAAAAGACCTTCATGTTGGGGTTGGTTCTGGACCAAATCTTACTTATGGGACAGAAACCAGCTCTCAGCCCTCCTTGTGACTTCTTGAAAGGCATCCCCCGCCACACGCTCCACTGCCTTAGGAGGCAGGGGAGAGCTGCAGGTTGATCCCAAAGGGGTCTGGGGCTACTGGTCTACCAGTTAAAAGCCTGCTAAACCAATTCCTAAAGAATTGTCACATGACCATCAAGCCACGCCCACAAAATAAGCCATGCCCACAAAACCGGTAGTAAAAATTTTTAGAACCCACCCCTGACTGGCTGCCCAGGCTTCAGCCGAAGCTCTGCATCGTAATGGGCTCCAGGAGGAGGAGGGGTGCCATCTGCCCCATTGCGAAGCTCATAAGAGCAACAAGAGCCAGCTGCAGGCGCAGCCGGGTGGGCGCATGCGCAGTGGGGAGCAGACTTAAGATGCCGCCTCCAAGCCGAGGGGCGACCTGATGGTGCGGTAGGTTCTCTGCCCCCGCTGTCCAAACAGGAGAGGAGAAAGAGATGGAGAGAAAGAGAAATGAAGGAGAGAAATGGGGGGAGAAAGAGAAATGAAGGAGAAAAGGGGGGAAAGAGATGAAGGGGAGAAAGGGGGAGAGGAGAAAGAGATAGAGAGAAAGAGAAATGAAGGAGAGAAGGGGAAAAGAGATGAAGGGGAGAAAGGGGGAGAGGAGAAAGAGATAGAGAGAAAGAGAAATGAAGGAGAGAAATGGAGGGAGAAAGAAATGAAGGAGAGAAGGGGGAAAGAAATGAAGGGGAGAAAGGGGAGGGAGAAAGAGATGGAGAGAAAGAGAAATGAAGGAGAGAAAGGGGGAGAAAGAGAGATGAAGGGGAGAAAAAAAGATGAGAGAGGTGAGACACCCAGAGATACCTGTTTAAAAGAAAATACTGGGAGCCACAAAACCTGGGTGGGAGTAAGTGATATGGCGTTGGCAATGCCCACCCAGGTTTAAGGTTGTGTTTAAGTGTTTACATGTGTTTAAGGTTGAGTATTTAAGGTTGCAGACATCCAATCGCTTCACCCTGCAGCCAGCCCTGTAGGCCTGCGCCCGTCGCCCACCTGGGCAGCAGCGGCCTACCTACCCTGGTTGTATCATCTTGCCCTGCAACCGGCCCGAATGCCCGCCTCGGACTGCCTCGGACTGCTCCAGCAGGTCATTTTTATTTAATTAATTTAATTAAGAATGCTGCAATGGGCATAAATGATGACCGGTCAAAAGTGCAAGGACCAGGACTTCCGGTTTGCTTCCTGCCGATGAAAGACGTTTTTGGACCGCCAGCCCCACTGCCTGTTAGAGCTGCTTCGATCCAGAGAAGCGGCTCGGAAGTTCCCCAATCCCAAGGATTTGTGGAAGAGAGTGGGCGAGAAACAGGTTGAGCCCCTGTGAGCCCCCAGACAGCTGTTTCTGGGGAGGAAACAGGTGCGGCTCCCTTCCAGCTCGCTGAGACTCCGGACAGCATGGGACGAGTCTGCCCAACGCAGAGCAAGCCGGCAGGAGCAACCTTTTCATCTAAAATAAAACAAACTCAAACAACCAGGGTGGAATAACAACTTGAGCTTCCAAAACTGCAAGTATTATTAGCCCTGTGATCAAGTTTAAAGCAGGAGAGTGAGTGTGTGAAAGTCACTTGAAAATGGCGCCTGGCTTCAGGGTTAACGAGCTGAAAGTGAGAGTGGATTAGCAAGTTATTTCAACTAACTACAAAGTTGCGCTGTCTGTAACAAGAGGAGGAAAAGAAAGGAAAAATCTTTTTTTTTTCTAAAGAACAAGCCTGATCTTGCTTCAACTTTAATTTCACCCCTAATTTGACTAAACCTGGGGGATTTTTTTAGAGGACTCTGTGGTGGAGGAAAGGGGAAAAGGATTTCCTTTTTTGGAAAAGCTAGCCTACGTGGCAGGATGGCTTTTAAGCAGACTAAACAGGAAGGGAAGGCAGCAGGGGGGGGAATCCCCCACACGTAAACCAGAACAGCAGCCTCCTAGCCAGCAGAGCCAGAAAAAAGAGATGGACTTTGAAAGCTTAAAAGATTTTATTACTCAGGCTCTGGATGAGAAATTTGAAAAGTCACAACAGGAAATTAAGCAGGAGATTAAAGAAATTAAAGAGGTGGTGCAAGAAAAGTATGATAAGGTGACTAAAAAATTAATGACAGTGGTGTCTGGATTGTCTGAGGCAATTATCAAAACAGATGCTAAGGTGGATGAATTTAAATCAGAAATGGATGTCAAAATGAAGGAAACTGATTATAAACTTTTTGATGCAGATAATAAAATGCAGAGATTTGAGAATGAAATTACAATGATGCAGTTCAGGTCCATGGAATTTGGTATAAGACTGAGAGGCATTAAAGAGAACGATAGACAAGATTTGAGACAGATTTGTGCTGATGCCCTAGGGGTGCTGTTAAAGATTAGCCCTGAAGAGATTTTTTGCAAAATGGATAAAATTTACAGAGTGAATTCGTGGATGGCCAGACAAAGACAATTGCCTAGAGACGTTGTGATATATTTTACAGATAGAAGAATGAGAAATGATATTCTGCAAAAATCTTTCCTCTCTGCTGTGCAAGTGGAGGGAGCACAGATTGGAGTTTATAAAGAACTACCACCTAAGATGTTAAAAGATAGAAAAGATTTTGGATTTCTAGTGAATGAATTAAAAAGACAACAAATTCCATTCCGGTGGGATGCACCAACTGGCATAATTTTGAGGTATAATGGAGAAAGATATCGATTAAACACTGTTGAGAAGGCGGAACAATTTTATTCTACTGTTCTTAAAGAAAGCTCACCATCCCCACGTACATCTACTGTGTTGGAGATAAAGGAGAGTGACAAGGAGAAGCAACTCCAGCAATAGATGAAAGAGCAGCTTAAGCAGGGGGAATCAGAGGCAATGGGACTGCAGGGAGCTACAGGAGGTTTTCTGGAGGATCCCCTGTTGGACCTTCCTTCGAAAATTGTGATTGACCCACCTAAGACTATAAGAGATGTGGCTTTGGAGCTAGACTGGATGGCTGAAGCTAAAGATCAGCGTGTAACCCGAGCAATTTCTAAGCAACTCAAAGAAAAACAACAACAGGAAAGGACCAAGCCACAACAATATAAGAAAGGAGCCAAGAGCAATACACAAGAATGTGAAGCCATGGGCGGAGCAAAGCCAAAGACTACAGGCTCGGGAGATATTCGGCAATTCTGCTCATCGCTTCAAAAAAGCCTAGATGACGATTAAGTTTTTATCTTGGAATGTGAATGGACTAAACTCACCACAGAAAAGGAAGAAATTATTTACATACCTGAGACAATTTAATAATGACATAATTTGCTTACAAGAAACTCATGTTAGAACGCAAGATCAAAAATATTTGATAAATCCAAAACTAGGAACACACTTTATAGCTTCAAATTTGGAAAAAAAGAATGGTGTGGTTATCTATGTAAATAAAAGACTGTCAGCTAAAATTATAGAAGCAGATGAAGGTGGCAGGTTTATAGCAATTGAACTGCATACAGCAACTGGCTTAATTTTAGCGATTGGAATTTATGCTCCTAATCAACAACAGGAAAATTTTTACAAAACCTTACATTCTAAAATATTGCAATGGGATTATAGATCCATTTTAATCATGGGAGATTGGAATGGAGTAATTGACTCTAAAATAGATAAAAAGAGCTCGGCGAAGTCAAGAATTAGACTACCACAGACTTTTTTTGATATGAAAGAAGATTTGGAATTAAAAGATATTTGGAGAATACATAACCCAAAAGAATTGGACTTTACTTTTTTTTTCAGATAGACACAGATCCTTTTCTAGGATTGATTTTATTTTACTATCAACTGATTTACTTGTTAAAACAAAAAGAACAAAGATTTTTCCAAGGACTTTAACTGGCCACAGCCCAGTATGGATAGAAATTGAGATGGGAAAGAGTGAGAGAAGATCATGGAGACTAAATGAAAATTTGTTTAGATATGAAAAGAATATAACAGAACTTAAAAAGCAGATGAAAGAACTTTTTGAAATGAATCTGAATAAGGGTACCCCTATTGAAATTGTGTGGGATGCGAGTAAAGCGTATATGAGAGGGGTACTTATCCATATGAACTCTAAACACAAATTAAATCGACAAAAGAAAAGAGATGAAATGGAAGCAGAAATAAAGAATAAAGAACAGTTACTTATAAAAAATCCAACAGATGAAAGAATACGAGGAGCTATAAAACTTTTGAAAGATCAATTTCAAATGCTTATGGCGGAGCAAACAGCAACAAATTTACAATTTGTGAAACATAACACATTTTGCAATGCTAATAAACCAGGCAGATGGTTGGCTTATACATTAAGGAAGAAACAGAGTACACGGATGATAGATAGTATTGATATTGGGGGGAAGGAAATTTCCCAACAAAAATTAATTAAAGAAGTTTTTGTGGATTATTATACCAAACTATATGCCAAAGATGATACACAGAATGGACTTATAGAGAAATGTCTAGAAAATAAAAGAGTTACAAAAATTACCAGTCAACAAAAGGAGAGAATGGATTATCCTATAACAGTTGAGGAGATTATAGCCGCAATTAAACAATTGAAAACAGCTAAAGCTCCTGGGACGGATGGTTTAACTGCGGTGTATTATAAAACTTTGCAAGCAGAAATGGTTGAACATCTTAAAGACTTATTTTGTAACATACAACAAGGGGGTAAAATACCCCCATCATGGAAAACAGCTTATATTTCTTTGATTTCGAAAGAGCAAATAGGTCCTAAAAAACCTGAGAATTTTAGACCAATATCTCTTCTGAATAATGACTATAAAATATTTGCAAAAGTATTAGCTAACAGGTTGATGCCAGTTATCCAAGAGGTGATCCATTGTGACCAAGCGGGATTTATAGAAGGCAGATATATGAAGGACAATGTAAGGCAAGTTATAGATTTATTGGAATATCTTGAGAAGAACAAACAGATCCCTGCAGTACTGGTTTTTTTTTTTGGATGCGGAGAAAGCCTTTGATAGAGTGGATTGGAATTTTCTGTTAAAGACTTTTAAAAAGATGGACTTTGGGGATCAATTTATACAGGCGATTTCAGCAATTTATCAAGAACAAAAGGCACAGATTATCATTAATGGAAGTTTGACAACAGATTTCAATATTGAAAAAGGAACAAGACAAGGTTGTCCGTTATCCCCATTGTTATTTATTTTAACATTAGAAGTCTTGTTGAATACAATACGGGACTCGAACACCTTGAAAGGAATAGTGATAAGGCAAGAGGATTACAGAATAAAGGCATTTGCAGATGATCTGGTTGTTACCCTAACACAGCCGATGGAATCAATAATCCAGATGAAAGACATTATAAAAGACTATGGTACAGTATCAGGATTTAGACTGAACCAGAAAAAAACTAAGGTGATAGTTAACAATATGACACAAGATCGAAAACACGAACTTGAAAGCAGGGCAGGTTTTGAGATAGTACCAAAGGTTAAATATCTAGGAGTTCAGGTTGCAGAATTAAATATGAAATTGTTTCAAAATAATTATGAGGTGTTGTGGCGAGACGTACAGAAAGATATGGAGACTTGGAAAAAACTGCAGCTGTCTTTACTTGGGAGAATAGCAGCAGTTAAAATGAACATTTTGCCAAGATTTCTTTTTTTTTGTTTCAAATGATTCCGGTGCTTAAAAGTGATAAAGAGTTGAAAGAATGGCAAAGGGGACTGAATAAGTTTGTCTGGAACGAGAAAAAACCGAGAGTGAAACTGAAAATTATGCAAGATGTTCCAGAAAGGGGAGGTCTTAAACTTCCAAACCTACAATTATATTATGAAGCAGCAGCTTTGATGCAAGCAAGTGATTGGTTTGGAAGAAAAAAGACTGGAATATTGAATATAGAAAGTTTTGATCCTGAATTTGGTTGGCATGCTTACTTATTTTATGAGAACAAAGTGGATAAAGTATTCAAAAGCCACATACTTAGAGACTCTTTGATGAGAGTTTGGAAGAAGCACCGACTCAAATGGGATTACAAAATACCGTTATGGCTGGATCTTGGTCATATCATGTGGAATACAAATATAATGTCACTCGGGGGGGGGGTGTTATATAAAGAAGTTCTTTTTGCAGATGCGGGCAGATGGCAACTGAAGACCTTAGAAATGCTGTTGGAAGAAGGGATTAATCTAACTTGGTTACAGTATAATCAACTTCAATTGAGATGGAAAGAGGACGAAAAAATTGGTATAATGATGCATGAGGAAGAATTGGTTAGACATATAAAAGAGAAAGGTCCAATGCATATTAAAAGGCTTTATAATGTTTTGTTAGAAAGGGATTCAGAAACTGAACTGGTTAAAGATTGCATGATTAAGTGGGCACAAAACTTTGCAGAACCAGTGATGTTGGAAACATGGGAAAAAATATGGGTTCAGAATGTTAAATTTACACAGTCGCAGAATTTGAGGGAAAATTTTTATAAAATGTTTTATAGATGGCATTTAGATCCTAAGAAATTGTCGTGTATATACCATAATGTTCAACCAAAATGTTGGAGATGTGATTGCCTAGATGCCACATATTATCATGTGTGGTGGACTTGTAAAAAAGTGAAGGCTTTTTGGATAAAAATTTGGTGGGTTATGCAGAATGTTCTGAAGAAAAAACTTCAGTTTTCTCCACAATTGTTTTTATTGGGTATAGTTAAGGGTTTTACATTGGGTGAAACAAAGTTGATATTGTATATGATAACAGCAGCGAGATTATTGATAGGTCAATATTGGAAAAATGAAGTTATGCCTACTATTGAGGAATGGACTTTGAAGATGGCCAGCTTTGCAGAGATGGCGAAGATTTCAGCATATCTAAAAGATCGCTCACAAGAGACTTATGTATGGGAATGGAAAAAATGGATAGATTATGTGCAGAATAAATATCAAACTAGGAAATATCAGATAGCTTTTAATTGAAAGTATTATATAGAGATAGAATATTTGAATTTTGTGATGATGTTAAAATATATAGGGGGTGGAGGGGTTCAAGTTTTATAAAAAGGGGATGTTGATTTGGATTATATTCTGTGGAAGTCCGGGGAGGAGGGGTGGGTTAGGGGGGATTAGGGAGGTGAGGAAGGGTTGGGGGGGGAAATTGGGGAGAAAATGTAATTGTAAAACTTTTTCAATAAAAAAAAAAAGTGTGAGGACCAGTCAGAAATCACTTTTTTCAGCCCTCTGGGTAGTCCCTATGTGCATATGGACTACTCAGAGGGCTGAAAAAGTTATTTTTGACTGATCCTCGCACTTTTGACCAGTCCTTGAACTTACGACTGTCCTCATATTTTACGTTTTGCGCCCTATCTTGTCACCGTGGTGAAGAGTAGTAGTGGTGAAATAACTGACATGGTTGTTAAGAATGCCGCAATGGGCATAAATGTGAGGATGGTCAAAAGTGTGAGGACCAATCAGAAATGACTTTTTTCAGCCCTCTGAGTAGTCCCTATCCACATAGCCACGCCTACCCGGTCACATGACCAGCTAGCCACACCCACCCAGTCACATGACCAGCTAGCCACA
Source organism: Arizona elegans (assembly GCA_022577455.1). Lineage (NCBI taxonomy): Eukaryota > Metazoa > Chordata > Lepidosauria > Squamata > Colubridae > Arizona > Arizona elegans. Next base: position 100,168,215 of record JAKOOJ010000002.1, on the reverse strand, counting down.
CCCACCCAGTCACATGACCACCAAGCCACACCCCCAACTAAGCCATGCCCACAGAACCAGTTGTTAAAAAATTGAATCCCACCACTGCCCCCGCCCCTGCCCGCCCTGCCCCCCCCCCACACCCCAGCGTTATTCTTACCTTTATTTATTAATCTATTGCTGCCTCCTGAGTCCCAGCTGATGGGACTGGAAAAACTGTTTAAACTCTTGCCGTGGGGCTTCAAAGGGCTGCTCTACAGCTGATCAGTGGTAAAAGGCAGTTTGGTGGTAGACCGGTGCCTCCAAAAACAAATGAGTAGACCAGTGCTTGCAAAAATAAATGGGTAGACCAGTGCCTGCAAAAATACATGAGTAGACCGGTGCCTGCAAAAATACATGAGTAGACCAGTGCCTGCAAAAATAAATGGGTAGACCAGTGCCTGCAAAAATAAATGGGTAGACCGATACAGCTCTGCAAGCAGTTAAAAGCCTGGTAGACCAGTACCTCTGCTAAATCCTAAAGAATTGTCACATGACCATCATGCCATGCCCACAAAACAAGCCACATCCATAGAACTGGTAGTAAAAAATTTTAGAACCCACCCCTGGCCTGGAGCTCAGCATGGTGGCAGTGGCAGTGGCAGCGTATGTGAAAATAGGAAGCCCCTGGCCATTGCCACCACCACTCTGCGCTCTGTTCACTCACTTACTTGCCAGCCCCCTGCCCAGGCAGCCAGCTTTCCCTCTGGCTGCCTGGGGAGAGTTGTCGCTGCAGTGAATTGGCCGTGTTGTCCTACAATGATTGAGTAAGCTGAGATGACGGAGGTGATTTGCACACACCGAGCTGGCCACACAGAGTTGCTCCATTCCTCATGGGAAAATGCTTTTGTTTTGAAAAGTGAGAGGATGAAGCTTAAGTATATATTAGATTCTTATCTTAAAATTTCTATTTTTTTAAGCGAAGGAAGAAAATATGGGGGAAAAAAAGAGAATTTTGACAAAGTTGAGCTACCTAAACTGTCAGACAAGACCATCTTGTGGGTTCAGCATAGAATAATTTGAGGATGTAAGATTTTTCAATAAGGTAGCTGGCAGCAAAGGAATAAAAAAAGGTGACAATCAAACACAGCAGTTGAATGATAAGTGGACAGCTAATATATCTGAGCAGTAGGGTTGTGCAGATCCTTTGACATGTTCAGTGAAACACCTTCTGGAACTTTGGTGAGATACCACAAAGAATCAGCAACTTTTCCAAGGTTCTTCACAGCTGCTTTGAGGCCCTTCCAGGGGAACATGAAGTGATACATCAGAGGATCAGCGCAACACTAGTGGAAAACACCTTTAGTATAGAACTAACTGCCACTGGATTGAGACAGATTCCTTTTCTTAAATTTGCAAGAGCCATTGGAATTGAATAACGTATAAATCTGCCAGATAAATAAATAAGAAAGAATTTAACCAGCAGGTCATGTTATACCCCAGCATGGCAACATTAAAAAGGCTTGGATGAAGGAGTCTCTTTTTTATATCAGTTTATAGGGAGAAACTGGTATGGAACTAGACAGATTTTGGATAACTGCAGATGATGTAATTGCACAATCATCCTTTAAGCAGTGAATTGTGCCAGAGAAATTACATTTATTAAGCTCGGTACATGATGTGCTATAAAGTAGACAACTAGGATTCAAGAAAACATGTAGCAGGTTGACAACTTTTTATCAGATGAGAATATCTTTTACATTTATTAAAAATACATAATATTCTAATTTCATTTCAACTAGTTGCATTTTTAGTAAACATACAATTGCCACAGTAACAATTCTGATCATGCTCCAGTTTTTTTAAATCCATTGTTTTAAGTTTTCCATTGTTTTAGATGGTGATTTAATTATTATGCAGCACTTGGACTATAAGATTAACTTTAAAAGAAATATTATTATTTCTCTAAAAATTATAATATTGAATTATTTTCAAATATAAAAGAAATTTTGTACTATGTGGGATACTATGAAAGGTGCCATTAGAAGACATACCATAAGAATTTTACGAAGAAAGGATGAAAGGCAAAAGCTGGAAATGCTGACATTTTTATCACTTTCATTTATTGGTAACATAGTTTGGAAATCATTCTTCAAAATTAGCTCCTGAGGTCAGAAAAAGAATAAAAATTTTATTAACAGCATAACCAAAAATTAGGTCCCATTAACCAAGCAAAAAGATATATAGAATGTAATTATACAAAATTATTTCTCCCGTTATACATCCACCAGTTCTGAGAATAATGGGATCATAAACTCAAAAAAGTAATGAATGAACATAAAGATTATCTTAGTGAAGTTATAAGTGGAAATATGCAGTATTATAATATTTTCAAATAATATTAACTCCTGGATACTAGATGGACTGGAAATAGATATTTTTTCAGATATACAGCAGCAGCAAATAAAGAAGTCTGCTCTTTTCTACACTGTATGATCTCAATATGGAAGGGTTACAAAAAAATATAATATTGATAGCAAACAATAAGACTCAATAAAAAAAACCCTGACACTCTTTTGTTGTCATACTCACTTTTACTGAAAATGCTAATAGAAATATAATCCAATTTTAAGTTTGAATCACATTCATTTTAGCTAGTAATAGGTTTAGAAGTTACAATTGATGGACTGCTTGATGCATTAATCAATTGCTGTTTGTAAAGATAATTTCAGAAAGTTTCATATCCGTCTATTTGAATTTTTATAAGTAAGAATAATTACTAAGCTCAGCACTAACTAAAAATATGGTTATAATATCTTTTAAGCAAAATTGAAGTCAAGGTAATAACATTCAATTTTATTCATTGATAGAATATTTCCCAATGAGTATTCCTCCTTTGTTTTTAATTGTTTCACCCTATCCTACTGCATTGCTTATTTTTTGATTTGTGTTTTGCACCAAATTTGATCTCCATTTATATACAGCTATAAACATCTACAATATAAAGAAAAGCATGGCTGAGTTTAGCCATATAAAATTTGAAATGTTATTGTGATCTCCTTCAAATTAAGACAATTCATTCACATTAACAAAGTTGATTTGATTCCTATTAAAGGGTTTTATTTCTCTCCAATGTTAAGAAAATAATTCCATCTGATTCAAACTATTTTTTAAAAGAACCTTAGACATTCAGAACTAGTGGAAAGAATCTTTAGCTTCTGATCTCTCCCGTCTTCTTTTATTCCTTCATCACCCCCTTTTTTAAAAGACCAAAGCTGATATGTTCAGTAGAAAGAACAGAAAAACTGAGGATGTTACAGAACTTGAAACTAAATTATTGATGGAAACCTGATGTTAATGAATATATTTTGTAAAAGGATACCCACAAGTTTCAAGTATAGTAAAACTGAGATAAACTGCTTAATTCCTTCAGAAGATGCTACATCTCACCATTTATAACAACTAATGTTATTTGAAGAATCATGTGGCTCATCTTCCATTAAAATCATGAGACTCACTTCAATATTATATATTACACAAAGCAGGGGTGGGTTTCATCTACCTTTGCTATCGATTCGCTCATGTGCCACTTCTGCGCATGCACAGATCGTATTTGATGATGTCCAGGCAGGTGGGCGGAGCCTCCTGCCACCGCTGCTACCGGTTTGCTCTAACCGGGGTGAACCAGTAGCAACCCACCACTGACACAAAGGCATAACAAATTTTCTTGAAAGTCTTGAAAACAGTGCTATCCTTCTGGACTGACTGCGAGGGATTGGAGTGGGTGGCACCATAATTCTGCTGGTTCTTCTTGGACAATGTTGATTAAGAATAAGATGTCCTATACTTGGTCCCTACATTGTGGGGTGCCACAGAGTTTGATATTTTCTCTGTTTCTTTTTAACATCTACATGAAGCTATGGGGTCAGGTCTTTGTAGACATGGGATGCGGTATCACCAATATGCTGATGTTACCCAACAATATATTTCTACCCCTGGTGAAGTATTTTAATGTTATATTTATTTATATATCACATTTGTAAACTGCCCATCTCACTCACAGAAGTAGCAGTAGCAATAGGAATAGCACTTAGACTTATATATTGCTTCATAATGCTTTACAACCCTCTCTAAGGGATTTACAATTCAGCATATTGTCCCCAACAATCTGGCTCCTCATGTTACCGACCTCAGGAAGGCAGAGTCAACCTTGAGTTAGTCAAAATCGAACGCCTGACAGTGAGTGAGTTAGCCTGCAATACTGCATTCTAACTACTGCACCACTACTGTAAGTGATGTTGTTGACATCCTATCTTAGACCATGAAGGCTATGGAGTTTGGTTGGTTCAACTCAACCCCATGGCAAGTTTTGATTTTTTGAGACCAGCAGGTTCTGGGAATTTAGTATGCTGGAATGCTGTGGCCCTGGACCTGAAAAAAGCCATACAAAAACTTCTGTGTCGAAACTTCAGCTTGAAATATGGAGATAATTTTTCCAACAACTGTGCCGCCATGAAGAGCCACAGGCATCACCAGCAGGTCCATCTCATTGGAGCACTAGAAAATTAGGCTTCAAATGCTAAACCTAGAAGACATGAAGTATGGTGGAGATTATGTCAGTCATCAACTGCAGTCACTGCTTTCACTCATTTGGCAGTCAAAGAAAGAAAATATTATAATCCCTATTTTGTAAAATGGCAACAGCTACTGGGGCATAAGCCTTTAACCTATCATTTGAAATATTTTTATGGGAATCATCCAACTATGTCTCCAAATAGTGTATATTTCAATTATATTTGCTAGCTTTCTGGAAAACACTGAAAACCGAACACAGGCTCACCAAATCATGTGCCACTATGCATGTGCTTACTTCCAGCAACTATGACTCAATTCCCAGTTTGAAATAATGTTCTGCAAGGCTCTGTGATCTTATTCCTACTTTCAATGTCATACAGTAGTCAATGCTATAACAAGGAAAGTTTTTGAGAGAAAGCAAGGAGTACAGAATGAGGAAACCTACTACATAACCAGTTTCAAGACTGCTGACCACAGTATATTATTTACTGATAGTGGCACAGATGTCACAAACATCTTCTACGTGGATTGTTCACATGATAGTAGTAAAGAAATTGAAGATGATCTGAAAAAAACTAAGGCTGAATTTGAACGATGTAAAATAAACAACTCTTAATCTGAGAACATGGAAAACCATTACAAGAAATATCCACAGTCCATATCACCCACAGCAACATACTGACTCTAGGGTCAGACATACTAAAGAAGAAGGAAGCCCATTTCATCATCCAAACAAATCTCTGATATAGTCTAGATGCAGAAAAAAACTAACTTGAGGTAATTCAATAACATTTGCAAGATTTGTACATCTACCAAAGGACATTCAGGAAAACTCACATCGCTGTACTGCTTAGATATTCGTTTTTACAAGTGCTGTAAAATTTATAGTGTTGCTGAAACAACCCAAAATGGCTTACTTAAGTTCCTGAAAACTAGCTTTCTAAATTGCAAGCATTTTGTTTTTAAGGTATTTGAGTTCAATCACTGAAGTTAAGCATTTGTAAATAATATTTATCTTAACGAAAACATTTAAGCATGACTTCATCTAACTGTCCTAATGAAATCAATTACTAAGAAATGGATTGTATATTTTTCATTTCATTTGTAGGCTGTGCATTCTTCCCTCCCCAAATACAGAAATGTAATTTTTCCTATTATTCTCCTAATTATTAATCCTGGTATGATCTAGCCTCCTTTTCAAATGGTCCAGAAGTTAGAGCCTCTTCTTCTTTGAGTTAAGTATGCCCTCTCGTGGTCAGAGACAATATTGCTGAAATAAACATTTTCTGAATACATTTACACCTTTAAAGGTTGGTCCAAAGTCCCAAACACCTCTTCATCGTTCTTAAATATTTAAATGCTGATAGATAAAAACATTATTCTAGTAATGTCAGCTGCATCAAATCAAATAAAGTCATATCTCGTATGGTTTGTAGTTTACCCCTTAAGCAATGGTTATTGTTTCTATATTGTTTGGTATACTGTTGTTTCATTGTACAGTATTATTTTATATTACTCCCTATATTACATTTTAATTTTTGTACTTCTAATTCTTTGTATATTGCCTAGAGGAGACAACAAACAGATGAACAAACATACAGCACCCTTGCTCATTCCATGCAAGCCACAGTTTACAGAAGAGATAAGACTTATTCATTCGTTCAAACACAATAATTATTGGAATTGTGAGTATGAACTTCATATGTTTTGGATTATTTCAGAGGCTTTTATTCTTTTTTGTGAAACTGGCATGCCGCAAAAAAAAAGGAGAGCTTTCGAGATCAACTTTACTTCCAGGAATGCCTTTAAGCAAGAACTGTCCCCCATAACCTTTCAATGAGCACAAAATTATAGCATCACCTCAGTCCTTTCTTTGGAAGTGTGCCAGTCATCCATTAAGGAAAAGAAAGAGTAAGGTAAACTGGGGTGATAGAGGCATTCGAAAAGGTCAGAATTGTGGCAGGCAAAACTTCCTATGTTAAAATGCACAGATAAGCTGATTTTTAATTGGCCGCACATCCCACAGCAACCATTTCTTAAACAGAAAAGACCATTGTGGTAACCATTTATGAAAACATACAGCATGTGATATATTCTCACATGCTTACCAGCCCAAAACCATTCTCAAAACAGGACAAGAAGGAGAGACACAGAGACAGGGTTGCCAAGAGACCTATTGTTGCCAGAGGTGAAGCAGGAAATGCCTTTCCTTCTTCATTTAGAAACCCTGGGATCCCTTCCTACCCCTTGTAAGTTTTTATAAAGAGAAAAATAGGGTGACTTTTAGCTCTGTGCATTTCATGCTGCCTTACTTTGTGCTGTGATGCATATGCTGGACATTTGATACCTTCCTGGAAATTTCTTATTATGGGGACAAAATTAATTCTCCCACTGTAGCAATTCCTATATTAAAAATTCAGAATCTGAACAGAACAAACACCTTCCATATCTGAAGAAGATGACAGGTCAAAAGTGAAAAATTATATTTAAAAAATGATTCTTATCGAAGCATTTTGTGCTTTGCATTGTGTTAGTGGGAAAGGAGCCTTGGTGGCCCAGCAGACTAAAGTGCTGTTAAGTAGCACCAGCTGCCTGCAATTACTGCAAGTTCAATTCTCCATTGAAGGTGGAGACAGCAGCCAGACATGGGTTGTACTCATTGTCAGATGTGGGACTGAGCCTGTCAAATCCTTCTTAAATTCCGCCCCTGTTGCTAGGGGCTCCCAGCTTTTTGCTCAGTTGTCAGACTGGACAGTTGTGTGGATAGTGTGCTCTAGCTCTTTTTTAACGTTAGAGTTGCCTTTTTCTGCTTGACTTTCTTCGGTTTTGACCATTGGATTCCTTCTGACTATTCTACTGTTTTGCTGGATTTGGATTTGAACTTTCGTGCCTCAGAAGATCCTTTGGGACTTCTGAGGTCCCCTTCTTTTTTTCTACACTCAGCCTCTCTAGAGTCATCGTTGAAACTGGTCAGTCAGTTTATTTTGTAGTGGAGCCTTTTCGCTCCTGGGGGGGGGGCTGAGTGGCCATTGGCCTTTAGAGGCTGGACATCTTATCAAAAGATTGCCGGTGGAGTCTTGCGCTCCCTGTTAATTCTGTTGGTCAGCCATTTTATCTTTTTGTGGATTCAAACCGTTTGGCCTTAACTGGAGCCTCGCGCTCCCTGGAACGAGCCGCTTGTCGGCTGTGCATACAAATACCTTATTTAACTAGTGTCAATACTGAAGTGATTCGGGAATGACGAGAGGCACAAGCAAGCAAGTGACAACAGCTCTTTAATATACGGTGAGACTTCAGCAAAAACTCAGAGGCTGCAGTCCTCCTTATATACAATCCTGGAGAGACTGTCAGCCAATCAGAAACGTAGGCAGGTTTGAAACTCCCGCTTAAAAGTATCAATACATAACACCCCTCCCTTCCCAGAAGGCACTAACACTCAAAAATTAACATATGTACAAACAAAGTCTCGCAGGTGCTTAGGCTGAGTTCTCGCCCTAGTTGACCTGCGCAGTTCAGTGTTTGGTGAGGCGTCGAGCTGGTCGGAGGGACTCTTTGTCTCTCCCGGCTCCGCCAATGGAACCTCCTGGATTTTGTCCGGGGCGTGGTTATTCCCGGCTGGGAGTGGCGACTCGCTGGGGCGGCGCTGGAACCAGGGCTTGTCAGCTAAGTATTCTCGCGGCCCCGGGCTTGAGTTAGCTGTTTTGGAGAAGTGGTCATAGTTAGGCTCGGACATGTCTGCGTTGATGTTTGCCTCGCCAACCACCCGTTTCCTCAGTTGGTCTATGTGGCGCTTCCAGAGTCTATCTACCCCCACATCCACCGTGTATGATTTTGGGCCTGTTATCCCCACTATGGTTCCTGCAACCCACAGAGGACCGCTGGCATAATTGCGAGCGAACACCGGGGACCCGACCTGAAACTGCCTTAAGCCACAGGTCTCTCCCTTAAAGTTTTCGTGCGAATAGTTAGGGTGAAGCCTGTCCAACACGCACCGGAGCTTTCTCCCCATGAGGAGCTCTGCTGGGCTTCTCCCAGTTGCTGTGCATGGTGATGCATGCTGAACCGCAAGGAATTGATCTATCCTGGCCTGCCAGTCCCCATTGTCTAATCTGGACAGTGCTTCCTTGGCTGTCCTGACAAATCGTTCAGCCAATCCGTTGGAAGCCGGGTGAAATGGGGCTGATAGGGCATGGCGGATCCCCAGGCCGGCCAAGTAGCCTTCGAAAAGGGTTGCTGTAAATTGGGGACCATTGTCCGATACCAAGGTATCCGGCAGGCCGTGGGTGGCAAACAACTTTCTTAGGGCCTTGATAACCGCTTCGGCCGTTGTGGATGGCATTAATACAATTTCGAGCCATTTTGAAAAGGCATCCACTACTATTAAAAACGTTTGGCCATGGAACGGGCCGGCAAAATCAATGTGGATCCTCCCCCATGGGCCTTTTGGTTTCTCCCACTCTCGGATGGGCGCTACTGGGGGATCGGGGCGAGACTCCTGGCAGGGTCTGCACTTCCCCACCCACTCGGAAATGACCTGGTCCATGTTGGGCCACCAGACATAGCTGCGGGCTAAGCACTTCATCCTAACGATGCCAGGATGCCCTTCGTGCAATAGTTCTAAAACTCTATCTCGTAGTTTTGCTGGAATTACCACTCTGTCACCCCACAGTAAGCACCCCCCTTGCGTAAACAGTTCATTTCGTTTGTTGGCAAAACCTTGGTACTCCTCCCCGACCACCTTGTCCGGCCACCCTTTCAAAACCCAACCCATAACAGTCCGGATAACAGGGTCTCTATTTGATGCCTTCGCCACCTCGCCGGAGGAGATGGGCCCCAAGGTTAACGTGTCCAACAACAGGACGGAGGTTTCCGGTGTTGGGTTGTCCAGCAGGTCGGGAAGGGGGCAACGGCTAAGGGCATCCGCATGACCCAGGGTCCGCCCAGGCCGATGGACGAGCTGGTACGAGTAGGCCGATAAGAAAATCGCCCATCTAGTTAAACGGGGGGAGAGGGCAGCGGGGGTTGGCCTGTCGCCTGCTAGCAGTCCTAGCAACGGTCTATGGTCAGTCACAAGTTCGAATTTTCGGCCATAGAGGTATTCGTGGAACTTTTTAACCCCCGCAATCGCAGCCAGAGCCTCTCTGTCCAATTGGCTATAGTTTCGTTCTGTGCTGGACAGAGTTCGGGAGTAGAAGGCAATGGGTGCCTCTAGGCCGTTCGGCAGTCTATGGCCTAGGACGGCACCAACTCCTACGGGGGAGGCGTCGCAAACCAAGACGAGCGGCAGCTCTGCATTGTATTGGATCAGGAAACTGTCCTCAGATAGGAGTTTTTTTACTGCCTCAAACGCGGCCGCTTGCGGTTTCCCCCAGACCCATGGTACATTCTTCCCTAAGAGTTTGTGAAGGGGATCAGCGACCGTGGCCTTATCTCTTAGGAACATTGAGTAGAAATTTAGTAGTCCAAGGAAGGCTTGGAGCTCAGCTTTGGATTTGGGGGCTGGTGCGCTTTTGATGGCCCTCACCTTGCTTTCGGTAGGGTGGATGCCTGTGCCGTCCACCCTGTACCCCAGAAATTCTACCGAGGGGACCGCTATCCTGCACTTGTTCTTTTTAAGTCTTAGTCCCGCTTCTCTGAATCTGGACAGGACGTTCCGTACCCTGTCCCCTAGCTGGTGTTCGTCTTGGGCGCTGACTAAGACGTCATCGAAATAGGGGACTACTCCCGGAAGTCCTTGCAACAGGCGCTCCATGGTGCTTTGAAATAAGCCGGGTGCGACGCTCACCCCAAATTGGAGCCTGGTGCATTTAAATGCACCCCTATGAGTCACGATCGTTTGCGCCTCTGCCGTGGCGTCGTCGACCGGTAACTGTTGATAGGCTTGGGCCAGGTCTAATTTGGCAAAAATTTTTCCGGGGCCCAGGGAGTGTAGTAGATGGTGCACGATCGGCACCGGATAGGCGCTCGGCTGCAAGGCCTTGTTGATCGTGCACTTGTAGTCGGCGCAAATTCTGATTGAGCCGTCGGACTTAACTGGGGTGACTATGGGGGTCTCCCACTTGGCATGGTCAACGGGAACCAACACCCCTTGCTTAATCAGTTTGTCCAGTTCTGCATCGATCTTTGGTTTCAATGCGAACGGCACTCTTCTGGCCTTTAGTCTTACTTGGGCTACGTTGGGGTCTAAGTTTAGTGAAATAGGGGTCCCCACATACTTGCCCAATGTGTCCCCGAAAACGTCCTGGAACTCGGACAGGAGGCTGTCTTTCAGGGTTGACTTGGACATCAGGTGGACGCCGGTGAAGCCCATGCCAAGGGCTCGGAACCACCCCATGCCCAGGAGGCTCGGCAGCTGCTTCGTGACGATGGTCAGCGGCAGGTCTCTTTCGTAGTCTCCGTAGGTGACCCGGAACGTGCCCACGCCTTCGAGGGGGACTCGGTTCCCCTGGTAGTCTAGGATGCGCAGTCTCTGTCTGGAGAGTTGATCCTTCCGGAACGACGGCAGGAGGGTCTTTAGGGTTGTCCACGACATGATGGAGAGAGCTGATCCGGTGTCGATCTCCATCGAACACGGTCTTCCGTTGATCTCGACCACCGTGCTGACTTTGTCCTCGACCGTTGTGCTGGCCTGGTCGATGTGTATGCTGCGGCCATCTCGCGGTTCAAATTCGCGCCGTTTTTTCGCGCCGCCTTCTCTCGTTGGCTGCTTCTGGCGCGCTGATTCCGGTTGGCTGCGGCGCTCACGTGGTTTGAGTCTTCTGGGCAGAGTGGCTCTGCAGACTCGCGCCAAGTGCCCTTTCTTCTCGCAACGCCTGCAAATAGCCTCTCTGTATTTGCAGGACAGTCTATCATGGTGCCCGCCACAGCTGGGACAGCTTCGCCGGGGGCTGCCAGTGTCTTTTCTCCGGTGCTCTGTTCGGAAGACGTCCTCATCCGACTCGGACTCCGAGCTGGATCCGGCGTCTTCTCTGTGCACCGGGGCAGACTTGGGGCTGTCTTTGCTGGTCGGCGGACGCTGTAGCGTTTCAGCGGCCTTTGTGGAGGCTTCGTGAGCCCTGGCCTCATCAAGGGCTCCGGCAAGCGTCAGATCAGGCTTGGCGAGCAGACGCTGTTGCAGCCTAATGTCCCGAACACCACAGATCAGTTGCTCAAGCAACGCATCATCCAAGTCTCTGTAGTCGCAATGAGTTGCGGCTTTTCTCAGGCTGGCCATGTACGCGCTGACCGGCTCTCCCTCTCGTTGGACGCGCTGCCTTAGTTGGTATCGCTGCACGAACTTGGAGGGGACGGGAGCGTAGTGAGCCCGGAGAGTTGCCATCAAGGTGTCCCATGAGACTGTTTGAACCGGCGTTGGCTCACACAGTGACTCGGCCATCTCGAACACGTCCGGTCCGCAGTGGCTTAGGAATAGGGCTCTCTTTCGATTAGCCGAGAGGCCCTGCATGTCGCTGGCTTCTAGCGAGCATTCAAACCTTGTTAGGTACGAGACCCATTTTTCGCGGGTCGGATCAAAAGGCTTGGGCGGAACGTAGGCAGACATGTCCGGTATGTCTCCTGTGGTTCGCCTCGTCGCCTAGCTGAAGCTCGTGGTCTCACTGGTTGACTTCTTGTAGCCTCAATCCCACCCTCGTCGCCAATGAAGTGATTCGGGAATGACGAGAGGCACAAGCAAGCAAGTGACAACAGCTCTTTAATATACGGTGAGACTTCAGCAAAAACTCAGAGGCTGCAGTCCTCCTTATATACAATCCTGGAGAGACTGTCAGCCAATCAGAAACGTAGGCAGGTTTGAAACTCCCGCTTAAAAGTATCAATACATAACAAATACCTTGGGTACGAGTATGGCCTCTGACAGCTCCTTTAGCATCTATTTCAGATCGCCCTGCCTCAGACGAGCCTCTCAGCTGTTTGGTGCTGTCGCCGGATTTGAAGCGGAGCTCCGCGCTCCCTTGGTTACTGGCTTGAATTCTCGGTGGTTCATTGAGCGCTCCGACGATAATTGCTTTCAGCTGTTTGGCGCTGTAGCCGCCTTTGAAGAGGAGCCTCGTGCTTCAATTGTCAGTTGCGCCGGCCGCCATTTTGAATTCCGGCGGAACGGTTAATTAGGTGACTGAGGGCCTCCAGTCTATCAGACTGTGCCTGTGGAAAGTGCTGCAGACGCCATTTTGATTACCAGCGCAGCTTCACTTCTCCATTGCCTGAAGGCCTCCAGCCTGTTGCGGCTATGCCAGTCTGCTCCAACATTCCCTTTGTGGGGTAATTTGGTCAACTTTGGCTGCCCCCTGCTGCATCTCACTTTCACCTGCCGAAGTGATTGTTATAGCTCAGAATTGCCTCAGTTCTGACCACCCAGCCCGAAACTAGAGAGCTTAGCCTCTACTGTTTAACAGTCTTGGTGCTGCCACCTTAAGGCATATCATGCCAAAGGCTCCGTCTAAGTCTAAACATGGCCGGAAGGCCACAGTACAGGAGCAATTGGTGGCTTCAATCAGGGAGGAGCATAATCAGGCACAAAAGGAAAGTGTTCAAACGAAGCTTTCGTGCACGAGCGCAAAGCGTTCTTCCATAGCCACCAAAACTGTGATTAATCAGGACAGGCCTGAAAACAACCAGCATAAGAAGGTCGGTAAAGGTGGCCTTACACATTCCAAGGTCATCAGGGTTTCTTCTGGTGAACCTAAACGCGTACCTCCTATAACTCCAGACCAGGTGTCACTTCAAGATTATCAGATATCAACTGAATCATCTGATGTATGGGGCTCGGCCCCTGCTGGTGGAATGGTCCCTGCTGTGGAGTCTAGCACTCCCGCACTTTCGGTGCTTCATGCACCTCCATCTTCTGTTCTGGTCCGAACCTCTACAGAGGTCGGATCGGCTCAAGACCAGGTTCCGATCAGTTGGCGTCCAGAGGACATTCAACATATGATTGCTGTGGCAGTACAACAATCCTTGTCAGAGCGGGGCCTTCCTGCTAGCAGACCACCTCCGGTTCATTCCATTCCCCCAGTCCCTGAGGATTCTCCAGACAGGTTCAATATGGAGGATGCTATCTCACTGGCAGGTTCTGATTCTCCGGCTATTTCCTGTGTCAGTGATCCAGTGGTGGGTTCCTCCCAGTTCGGTCCGGTTCGGCCAAGCCGGTAGCGGTGCCGATATGACGTTATTGAACCAGTTCTCCCCCCCGCCCCCCCACCCCGCCCCCCCACGTTATTCTTATCTTTTATTTGGTCCCAACTCCAATCTATTGCTGCCTCCTGAGTCCCAGCTGATGACTAGAGGGAAAAAAACTGTTTAAACTCTTGCCGCGGGGCTTCAAAGGGCCATCCTACAGCTGATCAGTGTTAAAAGCAAACAAATGAGTCGGGTCATAAGTGCGAGGACTGGTCGTAAGTGCGAGGACCTTCCAGAAATGACTCTGACCAGCTAGCCATGCCCACCTAGTCACATGACCTCCAAGCCACACCCACAAAATAAGCCACACCCACAGAACCGGTAGTAAAAAATTTAGAACCCACCCCTGCAGTGATCACTCTGTTTCCGCAGAGTTGGAGACACAGGAGCCTGAATTGTTGGAAGATGAAGGCTTACCTCCCGACCAACCCGCTTTCAGGAGTCTTTTTCCACAGGCTCTCTTAAGTCGCTGCTGTTTAAGGTGGTGAATGCAGCTCAATTGGGGCAGGCCCATCCTCCAGAGCCTCCACCTGCTGCAGGCTCTTTGAATCCGTTGTTTGCTGAAACACCTAAACCAGTGACGGCCATTCCTACCCCTCCACTTTTCTTGGAGGTTATCCAGAAGCAGTGGTCTTCGCCCACTTCGGTTCCAGTACCATCCTCCTTGGACAAACGGAACTTCATTGTGTCTTATGATCTGAATTCCCTACTTCACGTACCCTCTGTGGACGCTCCTGTGGCAGCTTTACTTTCCTCTTCATCCATCCCGGGAGATCCAGAGGAAGGCCTTCGACCTGAGGAGCGCAGATCTGAGCAGGTCCTTCAGAGGGCCCACCTCGGAGCGGCTTGGACCATCAAATTGGCGACCACCGCATCGTTCTTTAACCGTGCAACGCTTCTGTGTCTTCGCCAGCTCCAGGATAAGATTTCTCCTGAGGACTCTAGGTTAAAGCAGGACCTGAACAAGATTGTAGCGGCCGTGCAGTTTTCTGCAGATGCGACGTTGAATGCTACTTGATTTGCAGCTAAGTCCCCAGCCTTTTCTATTGCGGCCCACCGCTTAGTCTGGCTCCGCCACTGGCAGGCTGACGCTAGACATAAATGGTGTCTGGTGTCGGTCCCTTTCTCGGGCAAAAAGCTGTTTGGGGACCACTTAGACAAGTTCCTCATGGAAACCAAAGATAAGCGGAAGATCCTGCCTGCAGTTTTCCATAGAGGGGAGCCTCGCTTCTCCCCTTATGTTCCTCGCCCGCAATTTCGATCATTGGAGGGTGGTATGGGTCCCTCTCGCAACATGGGTAACTTTAATCTGGGTAATTTAAGCTCTAGACAAAGAAATTTTCAGGAGAGACCACCTAGGGGGAGGAATTTTGGCTCCCGGCAGCCCTTTCGAGGGGGAGGGGGGCGTTCCTTCCATCGCTGTCATTAGTAGTACTGGGGAGCCTCCCATTGGTGGAAGATTGGGCCTCTTAGCCAAAATTTGGGAGCGTACTACTTTGGATTGCTGGGTCTGGGCCGCCATTAAATCAGGACTGGCCATTGAATTTGTTTCCACCCCTCCTTTGTTTTTTGTTCGCTGTCCACTGTCTCAGGTAGCCGAACGTCGAGCCCTTATGGAGTCAGCTATTAGTCATCTTCTCGCCATTAAGGCTATTCAACGAGTGCCTAGAGATCAGGCTGGACAGGGGTTCTACTCTAGGGTCTTCTTAGTCCCTAAGTCATTAGGTGGGTGGAGACCTATTCTGGACCTTAAAGGTTTGAACCACTTTGTGATCTACCAAAGGTTCAAAATCCAATCTTTGCGATTGATTCTGGACGGCATACGGAGGGGCGCTCTCCTCTGTTCAATAGATCTTACGGAGGCTTACCTCCATATCCCCATTTGTATTTCCCATAGGAAATTCCTTCGCTTTTGTTATGCTGGGGTTCACTACCAGTACAGAGCTTTACCCTTCAGGCTTTCCTCTGCTCCCCGTAGCTTCACCAAAATTTTGGTGGCTTTAGCCGCTTTCCTTAGGCTTAGAGTCATTCATCTCCAGTGTTACCTGGATGACATCCTGGTTATAGCAGCTTCCCATTGGCAGGCCATGTCAGACCTCCATCTTACTATTCAGACACTAGCCTTGCATGGCTTCTCTGTTAACATAGAGAAAAGCCAACTGGAACCCTCGACTAGGATTCTCCATTTGGGGACTATAATTGATTCGGTGGAAGGTAGGGTTTTCCTTTCCCCAGATCGACAAGCCGGGTTAAGATCTCTGGTGGCTAAGGTCATAAAAGATAGAAAGGCTTCCCCTTTGCTACTTTCAAAATGCTGGGCAAGATGGTCTCAGCCATCTCTATTGTGCCCTGGGCCAGGTTACACTTTAGAGACCTCCAATGGTTTCTCTTGCCTTTGCAGAAGGCAGGCAGGGGATCTTCTTCGGCCAAGATTGCAGTTCCAAGGGAGGTGATGGCGTCCCTCTGCTGGTGGTGTTCCCCTGCTATTTACAAGGGCTGCCTGTTCCTGGAGCCTCAATGGGTGATAGTGACCACCGATGAAAGCAAATTCGGTTGGGGAGCTCACTGCGAGACGCAGGTCGCTCAGGGCACATGGTCTGCCTCGGACACTGCTCGCAGTATCAACTGGCTGGAGCTGAGGGCCATTTACCTTGCACTTTGGGCTTTTCGGCAGCTGGTGGCCGGAGCACATGTGTTGGTACTAACTGACAACACTTCAGCCAAGGCCCACGTGAATCGCCAGGGCGGCACCAGGTCCAAGTCTCTGATGCAGAAGTCAAAATGACTGGGGCTTTGGGCAGAGCAACATCTAGCATCCTTGAAGGCAGATCATATATCGGGAGAGGAGAACGTGATGGCGGACTGCTGAGCCGCCAAAAGATAGATCACGGAGAGTGGAGCCTCCACCCTCTCCTATTTCAAATGATGGCAGATCGCTTCGGAATGTCACAAGTAGACCTGTTTGCCTCCCAGCAGAATACCAAGCTAACCTGTTTCTTCTCCCGTTTTCCTTCCCAACAGGCGGAAGCTGTGGATGCCCTGTGCTCCCCTTGGCCACAAAGCCTGCTGTACGCCTTTCTGCCAATTCCCCTCATCCCAAGGGTAATTCGAAAACACCTTCTGGAACAGGCAGAGATCATTCTGGTGGCACCACATTGGCTGAGGAGGTAGTGGTTTGCGGACCTCGTGAATTTATCAGTGACCCCTCCGTAGAGGATTCCATGTACCCCTGAGTGCTTCAGACAAGGGGTGATCGTACATCCAGAGCCTCAATGGTTACAGATGACCGTTTGGCGGTTGAGCAGGATGCTCTGCAGCAGGATCACATTCCACCCTCAGTAATTCATACTATCCAAGCATCTCACCAGTTATCAACGGACCGAATTTATTCAGCTACTTGGCGGACCTTTTCGTCTTGGTGTGAAATCCAAGGGTTCTCCGCTCTTTGAGCTTCTGTGGTGCAGGTCCTGATGTTTCTACAGGCGGGTTTGGACAAAGGCCTTTCTCCTAACACCCTCCAGAGACAGGTGTCCGCTATTTCTTCAATTCTGACGTACAATTCCACTCATTCCTTGTCACATCATCCGCTGATTTGTAGATTTCTCCGAGGAGCGACTAATCTCTGTCCTCCAGTACTGAACCGCTGGATTCTGCCAGTCTACGTCTGTTATCCAGCAAGGTGGCCTTTCTGGTAGCGATAACTTCTGCACGGCGAATTTCTGAAATTGCTGCATTATCTATTAGAGATTATTTATGTGTGTTCCACGCGGATCGTGTGGTCCTCAGCTTGGACCCTACATTCGTAACTAAGTTTAACTCTCCTTTTCATCGTTGCCAGGAGCTGGTTCTTCCAGATTTCTGTCCCTGTCCTTCCAATCCATTGGAAGCCCAATCACACACGTTGGATGTCCGACGGGCTCTTCAGATTTACCTCCAGAGGACTGCTGATATTCGTCGGACAGAATCGCTATTCATTTCCTTTCTCCCTGTTTCCTTAGGGCACAGAGTGACTTCTTCGACGATTGGTTATTGGATTCGAGCTACGATTACAACGGCATACGAGCTCTGGTTTTTGTCTCCTCCTACTAATGTGACAGCTCATTCTACTAGAAGTGCTGCGACTTCAGCTGCCTGGGCCTCTCGGGCTTCGTTGCTGGAGATCTGCAGGGCAGCTACTTGGACGTCTCCTTCTCCCTTTGTTAGACACTATAAGCTAGATAAATTTGCCTCTGCGGAGGCTGACTTTGGGAGGAGAGTGTTATAGAGTGTTGAGGCCCGGGGGGAGTCTACTGCCCAGACTGTTACCTCCCGTGAGCTAGGACAATGAGCTTTGGTATGTCCCATGTCTGGCTGCTGTCTCCACCTTCAATGGAGAAGGGACATTGGTCCTACCTGATACGCCCCTTCTTGTTGAGTGGAGACAGCAGCCAGCCCCACCCTTTCTTCAGTCTGGTCACTAGGTTGTTATTGTTTATCTCACAGGTAATTTCTGTTTTTCCTTCCACACTCCGAGTCTGTCTTCCTCCTTTGACAAAGCTGGGAGCCCCTAGCAACAGGGGCAGAATTTAAGAAGGATTTGAGAGGCTCAGTCCCACATCTGACCAATGAGCACAATCCACATCTGGCTGCTGTCTCCACTCAACGAGAAGGGGCGTATCAGGTAGGACCAACGCCCCATCTCACCAGGCTCAAGGTCGACTCAGCTTTACCTACCTTTCGAGGTAGGTAAAATGAGGATCTGGATTGTGGGGGCAATAAGCTGACTTTATATAAAAAAGAACACCACTTGGGGGGGGGGGGACGAAAGCCCTACTAAGCAGGTATATACAAAAATATGAAGGCTATTGCTTAACGCATTGTAAGCCGCCCTGAGTCTCTGGAGAAGGGCGGCATATAAACCGAACCAATAAATAAATAAATAAATAAATAAATAAATAAATAAACAAACAAACAAACAAACAAATAAATAAATAAATAAAGGCAAGAGATTAGTCCTTATTTCCAAACTGCTTCTAATCTTCCCCTTAACAATCCAATCCTGTCATTCTTAATGTTTAAGATTTGATAATGCTTTTGAATGCCAGGCCAGTATGTGGTAAGGTCTTCCTTATACATGACTTAATTATAGATGAGGTGATCGGGTGTGAATAACCAAGATTTGAGTGAAAGTCCCCTTTTAGAGATCGTGACTTGGTGTGGACAGAACTGGTTGCTGTGGGATGTGCGGCCATGGCTTCAGGACAGGGGTAGGTGGGATGGCAGCAATCATATGAGTGAACATGGGGGCTTTCAGAGGCTTTCACAGGTAACTGGATGTCAGATTATCTGACTGAAGCTGGGTTTAACAGATTAACAGAGTTGGAAGGGACCTTGTAGATCATCTAGTCCAAGGGCAGGTTCCAAATCCTGTTGCTACCAGTTCGCTTGTGTGTGCTTGTGTGTGAATGCTTCTGCGCATGCACAGAAGCTACTGCACATGCACAGAAGCGTCTGGGCAGGTGGGCAGAGCCTCCCACCACTACCGGTTCACCCAATCTGGTGCGAACCGGTAGCAACCCACCACTGATCTAGTCCAGCCCCTCACCCAAGCAGAAGACCCTACATCAGGGGTCTGCGAACTTAAAAAAACAAAGAATCATTTGGACCTGTTTCCTACAAAAAAGAAAACACCGGGTGCCACAAAACCTGGGTAGGTGTGGCCCACTCAACGTCACTCACTCCCACCCAGTCACATGACACACACACCCAGCCACGCCTACCCAGCCTTGGAATATAGCTTGACCCCTTCCTTTCTGTGGCAGCCCCTCAAATATTGGAACACTGCTATCATGTCTGCCCAGGTCCTTCTCTTCACTAGACTAGCCATACCCAGCTCTTGTAACCATTCTTCATATGTTTTAGTCTCCAGTCCTCTAATCATCTTGGTTGCTCTTCTCTGTACTTTTTCTAGAGTATGGTGACCAAAACTGGATGCAGTATTCTAGGTGTGGTCTTACTAAGGCTTTATAGTGGTATTAATACCTCACTTGATCTTGATTGTATCCCTCTATTAATGGAATTTAGGATTGCATTGGCTTTTTTGGCTGCTGCCACACATTACTGGCTCATATTTAACTGGTTGTCCACTAAGACTCCAAGATCCCTCTCATGGTTACTGCTATTAAGCCTGGTTTCACCCAGTCTGTATGTGTACGTATGGTTTTTCTTGCCAAAGTGTAAGACTTTACTTTTCTCTACATTGGATTTCATTTTGATACATAGGGCCCAGTGTTCAAGTCTGTCGAGATCCATCTGGATCTTTTTATTATTATTTTTTTATTATTTTTAAAGAAAACTTAAAACATAAAACAATTGTCATCCTTTACAATTACAGAAAGTGTATTGATCGGTTACGAATCTTTTGTGCTTAATCCTCTATCCCACATTTTCTTATTTAACAGTTTATTACATTATTATTCTCATTTACCAATTATTTAACAATAAATTATCCTCTATAAGGGGGGAAAAAACCCTTTATATATTTTATTATCTTATCCATTTCATTTCATATTTCATTTCCATTCTTTCTTGTCTAACCATTGATAAAATAAATCCCATATCAAATAATATTGTTTATCTTCTTGTTCCCTAATTTCAAATGTCAATTTACTCATTTCAGCACACTCCAAAATTTTCTTGATAACATCGTCATCCGTGGGTATCTTCTCACCTTTCCAGTTTCTAGCAAATACAATTCTAGCTGCCGTTAAAACATTCACAATTAAATATCTCATTTTTCTATTATATATTTCTGGTAAAATCCCTAATAAAAATATCTCTGGTTTAAAGTCAATATGTTTCTTTGTCATTTTTTCCAACCACCTGTGGATTTTTTTTAATTTTTTTAATTTATTTTTTTTAATTTGATTTATATGCCGCCCTTCTCCGGAGACTCAGGGCGGCTTACAATGTGCTCAGCAATAGCCTTCATACTTTTGTATATTTATACAAAGTCATCTTATTGCCCCCACAACTGGGTCCTCATTTCACCTACCTTAGAAAGGATGGAAGGCTGAGTCAACCTTGAGCCTTGGAGAGATTCGAACCTGCAGTAATTGCAGGCAGCTGGTCTTAATAACCAGCTTAATAACAGGGTGCCTTAAACCCCTGTACCACCAAGGCCAATATCTTTTAGCTTTTGCACATGTCCACCACATATGGTAATATGAGCCCGGGGACTGATGACACTTCCAACATTTCTCCGATTTGTTCTTGTACATTCTGGCTATTCTCGCCGGGGGTAAATGCCACCTGTAAACATCTTATACAAGTTTTCCTTGTATGCTGTTGACATTGTCATTTTATAATACTGCAACCATAATTTTTCCCATTTCTCTAAGTCAATCCCATGACCCACATTTTTCCCCCATGCAATCATTGTTTCTTTAACTTGTTCTTCTGCCAATTTTACTTCTAATAAATGGCTATACAATTTTTTAATCACATGGTCATCAGAACCTATTAAAATTTTATCTAAGTTTGTCAAGGTGCTATAAAAACCCTCCTTTTTAGAATCTTCATCATATCTAGATTGTATTTGCATATATGAAAACCAATCCATTTCAAGCTCTTGTTCTTCTAATTCTTGCTTCGATTTAAGTTCACCCCTTTCATTTAATAATTCACCATATCTAACAATTTGTTCCTTCCTAAACGTTACTGCGTGTGAGACTGCTTCAATAGGTGATAGCCAGACTGGAATTTTTAAGTAGTAACATTGTTTGATCTTCTCCCAGTTTAATAACAAAGACTCTCGTATCATATGTCTTCTAAAATAACCCTGTATTTTTGTACTTTTATACCACATAAAAGCGTGCCAACCCAACAATAAGTCATGTCCTTCTAAGGTCAACAATCTAACATTCCTTAGTGTTATCCATTCTTTAATCCACATCAAGTTACAAGCTTGATAATACAATTCCCAGTCCGGCAAACCAAAACCTCTTCTTAATCTAACATCTTGCATCAATTTTAATTTTATCCTTGCCTTTTTGCCCTGCCATATATATTTTAACACCATTTTATTTAAATCTTCAAAATATTTTTCCCCCAACTTGGTTGGAATTGTCTGAAACAAGTATAGAAGTCTAGGCAGTATATTCATTTTAAAGTTGCTATTCTCCCTATCAATGATAACTGCAAATTCTCCCATTTTGTTAGGTCTGTCGCTATCTGTTGTTTAAGCTTATCATAATTATTCTCCTTAAGAGTACCACATCTTGCTGTCAAGTGTATTCCCAAATATTTAACCTTATTCGTGACCTGCATCCTTGATACTTCCGCCAATTCTTCCTTCTGTTTTTTTAACATATTTTGTCAACATCTTCGTTTTGTCTTTGTTTATTTTCAACCCAGCCACTTTCCCAAAATCTCCTATTTTATCTATCAATTTGTTTACAGATTAAAGTGGTTGTTCCAAGATAAACACCAAGTCATCAGCAAATGCTTGCAATTTATATTCTTGATTTTGAATTTTCATTCCTTTTCTTCCTTTTTCTTCTCTAATATTTCTATTTAGTACTTCTAGTGTTAACATAAACAACAATGGTGACAATGGACATCCTTGTTTCGTTCCTTTTTGTATTTCAATAGATTCTGTCATCTCTCCATTCATCATTATTTTGGCTGTTTGTTTATAATATATAGCTTCTATAGCTTGAACAAATTTCTCTCCAAAGCCCATCTGTTTCAATTGTAATATCATAAATCGCCAGTTCACATTGTCAAAGGCTTTTTGTGCATCTAAAAACATCAAAGCCATTTGCTTTTCTGGGTGTGCATCGTAATATTCCAATGTATCCAAAATTATCCTCAAATTATCTCTAATCTGCCTTTTTGGCAGAAATCCATTTTGGTCCGGGTGTATTAAATTATTTAGATATCTTTTAAGTCTTTCTGCTAGTATTGTAGCGAAGATTTTATAGTCTGAGTTTAACAAGGATATTGGCCTATAGTTTTTGACTTGTTGTAGATCAGTATCTTCTTTTGGAATAAGTGTAATATATGCTTCTAACCATGAGTTGGGTATTTTCTTCTGTAACATTACTTCATTCATAATTTCTAGTAATGGGAGACTCAGTGATTCCTGCAAAGTCTTATAATATTCCGCCGGTAATCCATCTGGACCTGGTGCTTTCCCACTTTTTTGTTTTTTAATAGCCTCTGTCAACTCCATAATTGTTATATTCCCTTCTAACATCATCTCAACATCTTTTGGGATCTGAGGTAAGTTCGCCTTATGTAAATATTTTTTAATATTTTCCTCTTCTATCTTTTCCTTTTCATATAATTTTTTGTAATAGTCTTGTACAATGTTCTTCTTTTCTTCATTTCCAAATCTAATTTGTTCTTGATCATCTGTTAGCTGAGTTATTTTCCTTGAGCTTCTTTCTTTTTTCAATTTATACGCTAGCCATCTGCCTGCTTTATTAGCATCTTCAAAATATTTCTGTTTAGCATTCCTGATTTTTTTGTGCTAACTCTTCTTTCTCTAATAATCCCATTTTATGTTTAATTGTATCCATTTTCATTTTAATGTCTTTTTTGGGGGAACTTCTGCAGTTCTTTTTCTAATGTCTTATAATCATCCTCTAAAGTTTTGTATGCTTGTCTTTTCTTAATATTTCTTTTCCTTATATAGTCTATAATCAGGCCTCTGGCATAGGCTTTCATGGTGTCCCATCGATTCTGCAGTGATGTATCCTCTTTTCTATTTTCTTTAAGAAAAAAAAGCTAATTCTTGATCTTGAGCCCATCATCTAGGCGGGATGTTAGTTATTCCAGCCAGCTTAGTATCATCTGCAAATTTGGTAATTCCCCTTCTATTCCCTCATCTAAGTTGTTTATGCAGATATTGAAGAGTACAGGGCTTAAGTCAGAACCTTGTGGTACCCCACTGCTTACTTCCCTCCACGCAGACGTAGACCCATTAAAGACTACTCATTGAGTACAGTTTATCAGCCAGTTACAAATCCATCTGGTTATGATGCTATCTATTCCACTTTTTTCTAGCTTACCAAGATGTAGGTTCTGGTTTACTTTGTTGAATGCTTTGCTGAAGTCGAAGTGTATTATGTTGAAAGTATTTCGCTGGCCTACTAATTTAGTCACTATGTTGAAGAATGAAATAAGATTCGTTTAGCCTGATCTGTTTTTAACAAATCCATGCTGACTGCTAGTTATTACTTTACTTGTTTCTATATGTTGGCAGATATTTTTTTAATTATCTTTTCTAGTAACTTCCCAGGTATTGATGTTAGGCTGATTGGTCTGTAGTTACCCGGGTCTGTTTTTTTTCCCTTTTTTGAAGATGAGAACCACATCTGCTCTTTTCCAGGCTTCTGATAGTTCCCTTATACTCCAGGATTTTTCAAAGACGTGGTACAGTGGGTCTGAGATTATATCTGCCAGCTCCTTTAGAATTCTGGGATGTAATCCATCAGGTACCGGTGATTTGTATTCAATTGGGTTCTAAAGAGTAGTTGGGTTTATTGCTGCTGTACCTGCCTCCATACTATATGTCATCATTTCCCCTTCAGCTGCTAAACTCCATTACTGGGTTAGTGGTAGAATTCTTGAGGCTGGTGTATGGATAGCTTCAAGCATCTTTAGCAGGTTCAGAAAGAATGGTCCTAGTGCATCCAAAACAGATATGCAAGCATGGCTACAACCATGTCTGAAAAACCTCAAATGAGAATCCCTGGAAGAAGCCAGAAAGAATGGTGCTTGGAATGCATAGAAAACATCCTGAAGAAATGGTGCAATATGTGAATGAGTAGCTTGAGATAGTTTTAAATCACCTCCATGGGAAAGAGCCTGAAACCTCCCATCCCATCCCATCTTGGTAAAGACTTGACTCTCATTTCTGCTGCTTCTAGGGTTACTGGGATCAGGATGACCAAATGTACAAACTGGAAACCTATCAGCAAGTATTTATTGTTTTGGTTTTCCAAAACTTCTTGGGCCTTTTTGGAGTGAGTGGCATACTGTTTTCCTAATGGACGTTGGTATTACAGCAGGAGCTTCATAACCAATGAAGACTTGTCATCATCAATTGTGCGATGTATGAAGAGGAAGCATTTTTCCTAAAAATACATATTACTGGTCCACAGCCCATGTGAATTTGCCCTACCTAGACATAAACAAAATGAGATATCATTCTGTAACTAAGAGGTTAGTTCACGGATCAGAAGGTCTGGAAATAGCTTCCCCATGAATTCAACAGATATCTTAAACAAGCCATGATAGCCTAGGTCAGCACATTTAGGAAAAGAACAAGACAGATTTATTCGTCATGGCTGTGGTAAGGATTTCTGAAGCATCTTGATGAGAAGCACTGTGAATACTGTATCATCTCTGGTGGAGAATCTGTGGGCCTCCAGTATTTGGGGGGTAGAAATTCCCAGCTCATGGGCCTTCTCTCCGAGGCTGGAATCCGGGAACATCTGCAGCCCTCCTTTTGAGAGAAATGCCGTGTTTTCACCTGATTCTTACAGGAGAAGTGTCAGCTAAGTTTCGGCATGTGCGCTACTCTTTTGGACCATTTCAAATGGGTCTTCACCGTTGATCATTTTGTTTGTTTGGAGTCAACTGACCTACGTGTATAAAATCATATAGGGAACCACATGCAGCTCTCATCAAAAAGCCAGATGTGAAAGCTGGAAGCTTTGAAGGTGAAAAGGAATCAACCAAAATCAGAAGTGCTCCCCTGAGTGCAGCATTGCTAGCATAACAATGCAGCCTATGTGGAAGGAAGGAGATGCCTTATCAGGAAACGTGTCAGACTTCCATGCCCGTCCGACAGTTATGGACCACGGTCTTGTCTGTTGTGTGGGGCTGTATGCCCAGGGCCTCAGAGCATCACCATTGCTTGAAATGGGGCTCCCAGCAGCAAAAGAGCGATCATTGGACTTGATGGTGCAGGAGTATGAAGGGAGTTCCAGAAGAAGTGCAGACTGCAGGAACCCTTTCAGCAGGTCGAAAAAGGCTCCCCACCCATTTGCACTACTCAGGTGACCCTGAGGACCAAGAAAACCTCCAAGTGGCCTCAACAACTCTCTAAAAGAATACAAATGATCAGCTGTCTGCAAGGAATATCAATCCTTCCATTCCCACCATCCAATCAGACCTGAAGAACCTTCTTGGTTGAGAAGCGAAATGACTTCTAAGACTTGATGCTTTCGTCTATTTAATTTGCCTTCTACAGCACGTTGCTATCACGTGACGTTCCATGACATATTTTACCTTTGGGGAGCTGGTGTTTGCATGGCCTGTGCATGGGGCATACGGCCTGAAGGCCACCAGTTTGACATCCCTGTTCTACAGGTACTTAATAAAGCCTGAAATCTCCTCGTTAACTGGTTTGTTCATTGTGTTTGGATTCTCAAAGAGCCATTTATCTGGCCCCTTGGCCATTGCCTGATACTTTGCAAAAAACACACACAGACAGACACGTAAACATATCTGATTTATCATATCAGATTTATTTACTTTGAATAACATGTAAATTAACAATCAAACAAAGGAGCCACCTAAACAAATTTCCTATTCTGATGCAATTGTGCCAGGAGGCCAAGATCCCTTGCAAATTAGGCTCCCACCAGAAATCAACTGTATCCATAAGGTATCTGGGGGAGACCACCAATATGGGTCTGCCCAATCTCTAAAAGGGGAACTTTCACTCAAATCGTGGTTATTCGCACCCGACCCGAAGAAATCGTGCAATATGTGAATGAGTAGCTTGAGATAGTTTTAAATCACCTCCATGGGGAAGAGCCTGAAACCTCCCATCCCATCCCATCTTGGTAAAGACTTGTCTCTCATTTCTGCTGCTTCTAGGGTTACTGGGATCAAGATGACCAAATGTACAAACTGGAAACCTATCAGCAAGTATTTATTGTTTTGGTTTTCCAAAACTTCTTGGGCCTTTTTGGAGTGAGTGGTGCTGAGTACATTACTATCTGTTGCATAAAATAATCTACTCCCTTAAGAAAAACCAAAGCATTTGGAGACTGCAACAAGGCCACTTTATAAGCATCAAGAAAATGAGAGGTCATTCAATGAAAAAAAGATTATGCAGTAAAAGTGACAATGTAAAAGCTGTCACATGACGACATGAATAATTAATTTATGACCAGGGATGAAATGGCAAAAATTTGACAACAAGGTGTCTGATGGAAAGACCAGGTCCACACGCGAAGGTCCAATTAAACTGATTTAATGCTAAACAGTCTATGTGTCAACTCGCAAAGGTCCCGTCGGAACGCTGAAACTATGCACAGAATCTTCTCAAGTAACATTTAGCACAACAGAATTCAGGATTGGACTTACAGCTTGAGCAGACTACTCTGGCACTGCATAAGAGTGAACGTATGTGTCTGTTATTCAGGGACAGTTGCATACGTGTTCCTTTTATACATCAGCAAATTTTAACATTCCCTGCTTGTATGTGCCTTGCCTTCCCCCATTTCCCATTTGGAAGCCTGAACCAATAGTGCGCATGCAGGAGCGCACCTCTGCACAACCCACAGTTGGAATTTGGGAGGTGTTTGTGTCAGCCTGTATTGCTTCATGTTCAGGAGCTCATGGTACCGGAGAGTTTTTGCTCCTCTTTCCCTCCATCCATTAACCGTGTGAGATAAAGGGATGAGAAAGTGTGAGGAAGTCACCCAGGAACGTCTATGGTTGGACTTGAACCGGGAGGCTCCTTGTTCCTCATCTAATACCTTGACTGCTGCATCACAATTGATCTGAACTCTCAACTTTGGTGGTTTACTTACATTTGTCCTTGTGGAACCATTCTAAAATTTCTTAGACTTAGCTTAAAATCTCCTAGGAGAGCCAACGTTCTTCTGAAGCTGCCTAGAGCTTAACTGTCTTTTTCAAACCCAATGGGGTCGATAAAGTGGGGCCTTTGATTTCCACAGTTGGGAGGAAAAATTGATGGCTGTCAATTCTCTAATCTTCTCTCCCTTCCTTTAGAATGTTCTCCTAATGTCCAGCTGAAACCCTTCCATCTTTTGATTCTGTCTTCTGAAGCACCAGAGGCAAGATGGACTCTCTCTCAGGTTCTTCTGGAGACAGTAATTTCCTTTCCCTTTAAAATTCTCTTTACGAGACTAATCAGTAACTCTCTCGACATGTCGTCGTGCTAGAGTTAAAAGACCTCCCCACAGACAAGAGAGGAGACAGGACGACCCTCCCTCAGCCACCTTGCCCACAGCTGAACTGTTCCAAGAATCAAGAGAGTCACATAAATCTGTTCCACCCTTGACATGGGCAATCTGCCACTTGAGAAAATTAACCAGTGTTGTGTTCCTGGCACAGATGTGTCCCAAGGATTTCTCCACAGGCACAATAGGATGGTAAAGTTGGATGGTAATTCACCAGAGGGATGAAACAAAGCAGACACATGCTAGAAATTGAGAAATGATTAGAGTTTTTGGAATCATTTATGAGTGGTCATTTAGTAGATGGACACTTGTTGAAATGGTGTGACCTCAAGATAGTCATTGTTGCAGAAAGGACCCCACCCACTGAGATGGTTTCGTGCCCTGTAATGGTTCCACTCCATCGCACTCCAGAAGCAAAGGGCATTTGGTATAATGGACATAGTAGAAGCACCCCTAAACTCAAGCCTGATAAACAGCCAAGCATTTTTGAGGTTGTTCTGAAATTAGTAAAAAGCGAAAGAATGTTTCAATGGTGTTGTAGCCCAAGCTCCAATACCACACGATAGTGGACAGCCATTGATTGATTTGAGCACAAGGGGGCATAGGAGGGGGTATCTGCTATCTGCCATGACACTGTGGGGCATACAAGTTGCACCTCTAGCATCTATCCACAGCTAGATAAAAGATTAAGACATAGTAGACCATGTCATGAAACACTGATTGTGATGACTTTGACTGCTACATATATATATATATATCCAGGATCCCAAACCTTGTGCTGAGGTGTTGAGGAGTTGAGGTGCTGAGTTGCGGAGGAGCTGAGGTGCTGAATTGCGGAGGTGTTGAGGAGCTAAGGTGCTGAAGTGCGGAGGTGCTGAAGTGCGGACGTTCTGAGGTGCTGAAGTGCTGAGGTTCTGAGGTGCTGAAGCGCTGAGGCGCTGAAGCGCTGAGGAGCTGAGGTGCGGAGGTGCTGAAGTGCGGACGTTCTGAGGTGCTGAAGTGCTGAAGTGCAGAGGTGCTGAAGTGCTGAGGTTCTGAGGTGCTGAAGCGCTGAGGAGCTGAGGTGCGGAGGTGCTGAGGTGCGGAGGTGCTGAAGTGCTGAGGAGCTGAAGTGCAGAGGTGCTGAAGTGCGGAGGTGCTGAAGTGCGGAGGTGTTGAGAAGCTAAGTGCTGAGGTGCTGAAGTGCTGAGGTTCTGAGGAGCTGAAGTGCTGAAGTGCAGAGGTGCTGAAGTGCTGAGGTTCTGAGGAGCTGAGGTGCGGAAGTGCTGAAGCGCTGAGGTGCTGAAGCGTCGAGGAGCTGAAGTGCGGAGGTGCTGAAGTGCGGAGGTGTTGAGGTGCTGAAGTGCTGAAGTGCGGAGGTGCTGAAGCGTCGAGGAGCTGAAGTGCGGAGGTGCTGAAGTGCTGAGGTGCTGAAGCGTCGAGGAGCTGAGGATCCTGGTAAGAACACACCTCCGGAAGGAGGACCCAGCGTGTCACAGGTCACACTTCGAGAGAAACCACTGAGATGTCATCACCCCATAGCACCAAGCCTTGATGACATGTTTGCTTGGCACCTTGTAAAATTTTGTTGCTAATCCCCATTTTAAATAGAAGACCAAGAAGACCTCTGCTATTTGTTGGTGGCCGCAAAACAATGAGCTTGTTTTTCATATGAAGCTCTCATCACTATTGCAAATTTTATGGATGCAGTTGTGATCGCAATCAATCTCACAAAAAGTAGTACTGCCTAAACTGTGAGAAAGCAACTTGTTAGGCTACCTTTGCAGATTGGCATTTGGGGAAAAAATGAACGCTTTTCTCACGCGCTAAATCAAAAATTTTACCTCTAGAAATTGTTAGCGTCTGTTGTGGATTGAAAGGAAAAAAGTTCCTTAAATTAAAAGACTTTTCATGGGGAATATTATAACACGGCCAGTTATATAGATCATTGTAGATACAGTAGTTTAGCAGGTCCATGGTTGTATCTCCTACATAGTAGGATTTACATTTTGAAAACAAAGTTAGTGTTGATGTTTCTTGTTATAATGTGGAAAGTGAAAACTCCTGGAGAGGGATGGGCAACCAGGTGCTATCCAGGAAGATTGGACTGTGTTTCCCTCAGTTATTAGGGGAGGCAAAGGGAGTTGCCTTTTCAAGCACTTAGAGCCTGACTACCGAAGAGAATGTGAAGAGAATGCGTTTCAGCAGACGCTGAAGTCTGCGGGAGAAAACAAGAAGCTCCACTGCTCTTTGGAGACTAAACTATTAGGTAGATGGGAGATGGCCTTTTCCTGCATCATTCCCAGAGTTTAAAAGGCACTCTTGAGGAAGCCGCATTTGGCTACAGCTCTGTCTTTAACCGACGTCGTCACGTGACATATCTGGACTTTTTTTCTCCTTCACTAAACCGGGTGCGGCTGTGGCCAGCATGTGACCCATCCAGCCCACGGGCTGGGAGCTTGACACAGCCCTGTCCTAAAGGATCAGATTAGAGGACCTGGAGGGCAAATATAATTTAAAAATGATGTGCTATTGTAGACATTGTGTCTCAAGATCTACATTCCAATTTTTGAAATAAAAATGTTAAAGCTATTCTGCATTCTCACCTATTACCTTACCTTCTAGTTTCCATCAGTGATTTTGCGATGGAAAACCATTTGTTGAGAAGATTAAGAGAAACCATGAAACGTCTCCAAAAAGAGGTAAGAAAAAACATTTGTTCATAGGCTGTCGCAGTAAATGCTATTCTCAAGTGTGATAAAACGTATAGAAATTTGAATAGTTAGGTAGGTCGGTCTGTCGGTCGGTTGGTCGGTAGGTGGGTAGTAGGTGGGTAGGTAAGTAGGTCAGTAGGTCAGTCCCTGAGAATCAAACACAAATAAGTGGAAGGAAAGCAAAAAGAGAGACCCAGAGTCTCTATTGCAACTTGGGCAGCCAAATAAGTTGGATGAATGAATCAATGAACTTGCAGAGCTATCTTAGGTCATTGTAAGTATTGATTTAACATATTTAATAGGCCAAGTTGCTAATGGAGATTTTACATGACTTTTAGCAGGAGTACTTTTCGTTTTCTCTGCACTTAAAATGAAAGGGCTGTTTGGGGATCTAGTAGAAGGACTTCCTATCTGTCCCATTCCTATTCCCAAGAATAGGAATGGGAATTTTTCAAGAGGAAGCAGGACTTTCTTTTTTGTTTTCCTTGAAGATGTTTAGATTCTCATCCAAGAAGCTGCTCCAGTTGTGGATGAGCATCAAAATCTTCCAGGCCGGGGTGCAAACTTTAGATGACAGAAATACAGTTGGCACCGCAGATTTGAAGCTGAAACTAGCTTTAACAACAACCCAAGTCACATAGAGCTGTTGTTAGAAAAATCAGTGGCTTGAATCACTGTCAATTTGTTTGTTTTTTTAAATGGGGTATTTTGTCATGGCAGGAAGAAACATCCAGACTTCCTCTTCTGTCATCTACCACAGAAGAACAGAGACGTGCTGAGGTAATTGTTAATAATGCATGTGCAACATATTTTAGATAGTGTACATGTTCGCTTTCTATTTCCATTACATATATGAGATACACACACACACACCTATTCAATACAAACTAGTTTATTTGTAATTTCTAATAAAGAATGGCAATTATCAGAGTTTGTGCTAATTCTTAGTTCGTTCCTTCCTTGCCACATTAGCTACTTTCTTTGGCCCTATACAATAGTAACATAAAATTTAGATGATTCGTATTTGGTTTGAACCACTGTCTTTTACACTTCCTAAACAAATTAACTAAAACTAGGTCTTTCTTTTTTATCCCAGCGGGAATACTCTTTATTGCCTGTATTGAACATCTACAGCAATAAATTGGGAGTTGCACATGTGTGTGCTCATCTTGGAATGCATGATTTTAATATGCAAAATATGCTTGTCTACACTCCTGACTCTTTTCCTAAGAGGAACTTTAAAGTAATATCCTCTTTACACTGACATCACAGAGAATTAATGGAAAACAAATTCATGTAATTCTTCTCATGATCATGAAGTGTATCTCCTTGAAGAAATTTTCGTAATGAAGAAAATTATCAAGCAAACATCTACAATTCATTTTATGTTTTTCGTTCTTCACGGAACTGCCAGGTTTCCAGGCGTCCAGAAAATATTAGGATGCAGCTGGACCAGGATTTAAATTTAAGGATGCGTTCCCATCAGGTAAGCCATCTAGCATGTGAGGAATCTTTTGAGCGTGGATTAAATAATTCACGTCGTAATAAGAGGGGAAGAAGCCCAGTGTGAGTGATGGGGTAGTGGGGGGGGGGGGTAGGGAGTGGGCTGATATGGAAATATATTCCTGACTTGTGATGTACTTTTGTTTCTCTAGATTGTTCACACCAAAACCGAAAGACTGGAAGTAGATCTGAAGAGAGCGAGGAACCAGAGTTATACGTAAGTCATGGCATACGCCATACCTTATGTGGTGCACAAACATTTTAGGTATCCTCTACACTACAGAATGACTTCTGAAAAGAGTTTAGTAACAATTTGCTGTTTATTATCTTGAGGGTTTATTAATACCCTTGTTACGCTCCCTCATAAACCAGGTCCGGCGGAGCACGAGATAACAAGGGTATTAATACAATTAATATACGCTCCCTCATAAACAAGGTACTACTATCTCTGAGAGACCAACTTGTTGAAATATGTCGACAGTTAGGCATTTGTGAGCAGTGAGAACTTTCCCCATATCCTACATCCATAACTTTACTTTGCTTCTGAAAATCATTTTGAATTTGTTTGTGCCTTTCATGGAACATATTTAGAAAAAAAGAAAAATAAATGGTCAAAGCATTGACGTACACGCACAAACGTGGCGCACGAAAGCGCACGCACGCACGCACCCACCCATGAAGGTATTTTTAATGTGTTTTAATTGAAGAAAAGGAGTGATCATTCAAGGAAAAAAGCTCATTCTTTTACAAAGGGAGCTAATTTCTCTCCGATCTTCATAATTTGCAGAAAGACAATGGAAATGTCAAAACTCCTGACAGAGAAAGAGGAGCTGGAATTAAAAATTCAGGAGCTTACGAATAAACATCTGCAACTGGCCAAAGAAAAAGAGGAACTCTTCATACTCTGCAAAGAGTATGAAGGAAAGCTGAGCAGGTGAGCTAGTAACCCTGACTTCCTCTTCCTTTCTCAGCTATTTCAATTAGTTTTAATGTTAAACGAGTATTATGATTCAAATAAAAAAACCTAAGGGGGCTAATTTCACTCTGCTCGTGATATTTTACAGGGAAAAGAGTTCAGATGAGCCTGGGCAGCTGGACAAACTCAGACGAGAAAATGAGAGTCTCAGCTGCAAGCTTAAAAAATATGCTGGAGAAAATGCAGAGCTCCTACGGGAAAATAATGACCTTAAAGAAGAATTTTATAGGTGAGAAATGTTTAGATCGAACTTGATTTTTTCTTTCCAATTCAGATTTATTGATTAGAGCCCTTAAGCCAGATATACCGGATGAAAGAAATGCTCCATTCTTTTATATGTATGTATAACTGAATAAGAGAAGAGCAATAGGTATAATGGAATGCAAAAATAATTAAGAATGTAGGTATGCTTAGTAATTCAAGTAAAAAATGAAGAGGGCTAATATCTCTTGTCCTCATAATTTACAGAAAAGGAGCAGTAATAGCAAAGCAACCGATAGAAAACAAAGAGCTTGAAATGAAGACAGAGATCCTGACCTTCAAAAATATTGAGTTGACCGACGAGAAAGAGGAGCTCTGCCGAGAGTACGAAAAAAGACTGTGGAGGTGAGAAATTTTTAGATAGCCACCATGAATTTCCTGTTCCAGAATTTCACATTAGGTTCCCCTTATCTTAGAAAGCTTGGGAAAACCTGAACATCTCCTTACTTCAGAAAGAAATTAATGAATTATGGCTTATTATACTTTTACATATACAAATCTAGGAGTTAATCTCATGGAAGTGAATGGGAAGATATGTATAGGAGAGATCTTTTAACCTCCAACCCCCGCTGCCCAACAATATTCATACACTTCTACACACTTTAGACACAAGAGTGAGAGTTTCCTGACATCAAAGCAGTTCCATCCTTTTTTAATTAAGAATGCTTTGTTGTTGGTCCAGATTCACATCTAACCTTCTGGCTTTTTCTAGAGAGACACAACTGAGGAAGGGCCGCTGCCCCTTAATGATGGACCGAGACCAGATGGAGCAGAGACCCAGCAGCAGAGAGAGCAAAGGAGGCTCTGTGAGTCTCTGCCAAACAAGGGCAGACATTACCGAAAACAAGACAGAAGCTCAAGACAAAACGAAGCCTCAAATCAACTTGAGATATCAATTAAATAAGAAATGGCTTAAGGCTTCGGTAGACAGCCTCAAAATCAGAACATCTAAGGAACCCGGGCAAAATATACTGAGGTGGCTTCAGCAATCGCTGAAAATCCTGAAAGAGGATTCCTCTGAACTGTACACCCTGCCCGAATGGCTTAAAGCATCCACCACCAACCTCCCGAAGGAATGTGCTGAGGCATCCAGGGGGAATGTGAATGGTTGGCTAGAAACATCGATAAATCATCTCCAAGGAGAAGGGCCAGAAACCTGCGATTTAGATGTGCAGGGATGGCTTGAAGCATCTATTATAGGCATTCAACATCTACAAAAATCCAAGTCGAGCCAGAAAAAAGGGATGGCTGGAAAAATCAATAGAGAACCTCAAGAAGCAATGTCCTGAAGGATCTCTGGTGAATATATTAGAATGGCTTCAAGGATCCTTAGAAAGCCTGTCACTTTCTGGAGAACCTAGACCACTTCTTGAAAAATGGCTTCGACAATCCTTAAAAAACCTGCAAGACGAAAGTCCTAAAGTATCTAAACAAGATGCCAAAAAATGACTTGAAATATCTATAAAGAATCTTGAGGAGGAAGGACACCTAGGTACTCGGGAACGGCTTGAAGCCTCTATTAAAGGCGTTCAGGATCTACAGAAGTCCACAGTAGAGATTAAAAGAACTCTGAGGAAGAGATGGTTTGAAAAATCAACAGCAAACCTCAAGAAGCAATGTTCCGAAGGACCCGTGGAAAATACTTTACAATGGCTTCAAGGATCCTTAGAAAGCTTTTTATTTTCTGAAGAACCCATACCGCATCTGGAAAAATGGCTTCAACGATCCCTGAAAAACTTGGAAAAGGTCCTGAAACATACAAGCAAGATGCCAAAAATGGCTTGAAATATTTGTAAATAGCTTCAAAGAGGAAGGACCTGAAGCACCCCATCTAGGTATTCGGGAATGTCCTGAAGCATCTATTAAGGGCATCCAGGATCTCAAATACTCTAAGGAATCAAAAACAAGCATGGTAAAGAGGAAGGAGAGGGTGATTTGGGTAGAACCTGCTTGCTCTGAAAGAAACTTATGGGTGGATGGATGGCTTCAAGCATCTTTAGCAAGTTCAGAAAGAATGGTCCTAGTGCATCCAAAACAGATATGCAAGCATGGCTACAACCATCTCTGAAAAACCTCAGACGAGAATCCCCGGAAGAAGCCAGAAAGAATGGCTCTTGGAATGCATAGAAAACGTCCTGCAGAAATGGTGCAATATGTGAATGAGTAGCTTGAGATAGTTTTAAATCACCTCCATGGGGAAGAGCCTGAAACCTCCCATCCCATCCCATCTTGGTACAGACTTGTCTCTCATTTCTGCTGCTTCTAGGGTTACTGGGATCAAGATGACCAAATGTACAAACTGGAAACCTATCAGCAAGTATTTATTGTTTTGGTTTTCCAAAACTTCTTGGGCCTTTTTGGAGTGAGTGGCATACTGTTTTCCTAATGGACGTTGGTATTACAGCAGGAGCTTCATAACCAATGAACGCTTGTCATCAACAATTGTGATTATCTAGACGCTGCCTTAAGTTGGGTGGGAGGAGAAAAGAAAGAGAGTGGAAGGAAAAAGGAAAGAAGAAGCGATTGATATGGAGGAAGAAAAGGAAAGAAGGGCCAAACGACAAGCATGATTTATGCCAAAATGCCAAGAATGGATAGACCACCGTAGAGCACGGACAAAGAAAGGATAGACCAAGATTGCATATGCCATACAGGCTGTGTCACCTGTACCAACAACTCACTAAAACAAAGAGATCCTTGTGAACTAGGAATTATGCCAGTGAGAGCTGGATGATTCAGGAAGATAACCATCAAAGTTAAATAGTCTTCCCTGATAGCCTATCAAGAAATCTCAAGCCAAGTGAGATATCAGAAAAGCTGTCACCAAGGAGCTATCTGAAGAAATGCATTTAAGCATTAGTTTAGAAATTAGATCAGTCAGCAATGACAACAATTTTAGATGCACGCCTCTGTTTCTATGTGCGATGTATGAAGAGGAAGCATTTTTCCTAAAAATACATATTACTGGTCCACAGCCCATGTGAATTTGCCCTACCTAGACATAAACAAAATGAGATATCATTCTGTAACTAAGAGGTTAGTTCACGGATCAGAAGGTCTGGAAATAGCTTCTCCATGAACTCAACAGATATCTTAAACAAGCCATGATAGCCTAGGTCAGCACATTTAGGAAAAGAACAAGACAGATTTACTCGTCATGGCTGTGGTAAGGATTTCTGAAGCATCTTGATGAGAAGCACTGTGAATACTGTATCATCTCTGGTGGAGAATCTGTGGGCCTCCAGTATTTGGGGGGTAGAAATTCCCAGCTCATGGGCCTTCTCTCCGAGGCTGGAATCCGGGAACATCTGCAGCCCTCCTTTTGAGAGAAATGCTGTGTTTTCACCTGATTCTTACAGGAGAAGTGTCAGCTAAGTTTCGGCATGTGCGCTACTCTTTTGGACCATTTCAAATGGGTCTTCACCGTTGATCATTTTGTTTGTTTGGAGTCAACTGACCTACGTGTATAAAATCATATAGGGAACCACATGCAGCTCTCATCAAAAAGCCAGATGTGAAAGCTGGAAGCTTTGAAGGTGAAAAGGAATCAACCAAAATCAGAAGTGCTCCCCTGAGTGCAGCATTGCTAGCATAACAATGCAGCCTGTGTGGAAGGAAGGAGATGCCTTATCAGGAAACGTGTCAGACTTCCATGCCCGTCCGACAGTTATGGACCACGGTCTTGTCTGTTGTGTGGGGCTGTACGCCCAGGGCCTCAGAGCATCACCATTGCTTGAAATGGGGCTCCCAGCAGCAAAAGAGCGATCATTGGACTTGATGGTGCAGGAGTATGAAGGGAGTTCCAGAAGAAGTGCAGACTGCAGGAACCCTTTCAGCAGGTCGAAAAAGGCTCCCCACCCATTTGCACTACTCAGGTGACCCTGAGGACCAAGCAAACCTCCAAGTGGCCTCAACAACTCTCTAAAAGAATACAAATGATCAGCTGTCTGCAAGGAATATCAATCCTTCCATTCCCACCATCCAATCAGACCTGAAGAACCTTCTTGGTTGAGAAGCAAAATGACTTCTAAGACTTGATGCTTTCGTCTATTTAATTTGCCTTCTACAGCACGTTGCTATCACGTGACGTTCCATGAGATTTTTTACCTTTGGGGAGCTGGTGTGGGCATGGCCTGTGCATGGGGCATACGGCCTGAAGGCCGCCAGTTTGACATCCCTGTTCTACAGGTACTTAATAAAGCCTGAAATCTCCTCGTTAACTGGTTTGTTCGTTGTGTTTGGATTCTCAAAGAGCCATTTATCTGGCCCCTTGGCCATTGCCTGATACTTTGCAAAAAACACACACAGACAGACACGTAAACATATCTGATTTATCATATCAGATTTATTTACTTTGAATAACATGTAAATTAACAATCAAACAAAGGAGCCACCTAAACAAATTTCCTATTCTGATGCAATTGTGCCAAGAGGCCAAGATCCCTTGCAAATTAGGCTCCCACCAGAAATCAACTGTATCCATAAGGTATCTGGGGGAGACCAATATGGGTCTGCCCAATCTCTAAAAGGGGAACTTTCACTCAAATCGTGGTTATTCGCACCCGACCCGAAGAAATTGTGCAATATGTGAATGAGTAGCTTGAGATAGTTTTAAATCACCTCCATGGGGAAGAGCCTGAAACCTCCCATCCCATCCCATCTTGGTAAAGACTTGTCTCTCATTTCTGCTGCTTCTAGAGTTACTGGGATCAAGATGACCAAATGTACAAACTGGAAACCTATCAGCAAGTATTTATTGTTTTGGTTTTCCAAAACTTCTTGGGCCTTTTTGGAGTGAGTGGTGCTGAGTACATTACTATCTGTTGCATAAAATAATCTACTCCCTTAAGAAAAACCAAAGCATTTGGAGACTGCAACAAGGCCACTTTATAAGCATCAAGAAAATGAGAGGTCATTCAATGAAAAAAAGATTATGCAGTAAAAGTGACAATGTAAAAGCTGTCACATGACGACATGAATAATTAATTTATGACCAGGGATGAAATGGCAAAAATTTGACAACAAGGTGTCTGATGGAAAGACCAGGTCCACACGCGAAGGTCCAATTAAACTGATTTAATGCTAAACAGTCTATGTGTCAACTCGCAAAGGTCCCGTCGGAACGCTGAAACTATGCACAGAATCTTCTCAACTAACAATTAGCACAACAGAATTCAGGGTTGGACTTACAGCTTGAGTAGACTACTCTGGCACTGCATAAGAGTGAAAGTATGTGTCTGTTATTCAGGGACAGTTGCATACGTGTTCCTTTTATACATCAGCAAATTTTAACATTCCCTGCTTGTATGTGCCTTGCCTTCCCCCATTTCCCATTTGGAAGCCTGAACCAATAGTGCGCATGCAGGAGCGCACCTCTGCACAACCCACAGTTGGAATTTGGGAGGTGTTTGTGTCAGCCTGTATTGCTTCATGTTCAGGAGCTCATGGTACCGGAGAGTTTTTGCTCCTCTTTCCCTCCATCCATTAACCGTGTGAGATAAAGGGATGAGAAAGTGTGAGGAAGTCACCCAGGAACGTCTATGGTTGGACTTGAACCGGGAGGCTCCTTGTTCCTCATCTAATACCTTGACTGCTGCATCACAATTGATCTGAACTCTCAACTTTGGTGGTTTACTTACATTTGTCCTTGTGGAACCATTCTAAAATTTCTTAGACTTAGCTTAAGATCTCCCAGGAGAGCCAACGTTCTTCTGAAGCTGCCTAGAGCTTAACTGTCTTTTTCAGACCCAATGGGGTCGATAAAGTGGGGCCTTTGATGTCCACAGTTGGGAGGAAAAATTGATGGCTGTCAATTCTCTAATCTTCTCTCCCTTCGCTTTAGAATGTTCTCCTAATGTCCAGCTGAAACCCTTCCATCTTTTGATTCTGTCTTCTGAAGCACCAGAGGCAAGATGGACTCTCTCTCAGGTTCTTCTGGAGACAGTAATTTCCTTTCCCTTTAAAATTCTCTTTACGAGACTAATCAGTAACTCTCTCGACATGTCGTCGTACTAGAGTTAAAAGACCTCCCCACAGACAAGAGAGGAGACAGGACGACCCTCCCTCAGCCACCTTGCCCACAGCTGAACTGTTCCAAGAATCAAGAGAGTCACATAAATCTGTTCCACCCTTGACATGGGCAATCTGCCACTTGAGAAAATTAACCAGTGTTGTGTTCCTGGCACAGATGTGTCCCAAGGATTTCTCCACAGGCACAATAGGATGGTAAAGTTGGATGGTAATTCACCAGAGGGATGAAACAAAGCAGACACATGCTAGAAATTGAGAAATGATTAGAGTTTTTGGAATCATTTATGAGTGGTCATTTAGTAGATGGACACTTGTTGAAATGGTGTGACCTCAAGATAGTCATTGTTGCAGAAAGGACCCCACCCACTGAGATGGTTTCGTGCCCTGTAATGGTTCCACTCCATCGCACTCCAGAAGCAAAGGGCATTTGGTATAATGGACATAGTAGAAGCACCCCTAAACTCAAGCCTGATAAACAGCCAAGCATTTTTGAGGTTGTTCTGAAATTAGTAAAAAGCGAAAGAATGTTTCAATGGTGTTGTAGCCCAAGCTCCAATACCACACGATAGTGGACAGCCATTGATTGATTTGAGCACAAGGGGACATAGGAGGGGGTATCTGCTATCTGCCATGACACTGTGGGGCATACAAGTTGCACCTCTAGCATCTATCCACAGCTAGATAAAAGATTAAGACATAGTAGACCATGTCATGAAACACTGATTGTGATGACTTTGACTGCTACATATATATATATCCAGGATCCCAATCCTTGTGCTGAGGTGTTGAGGAGCTGAGGTGCTGAGTTGCGGAGGAGCTGAGGTGCTGAATTGCGGAGGTGTTGAGGAGCTAAGGTGCTGAAGTGCGGAGGTGCTGAAGTGTGGACGTTCTGAGGTGCTGAAGTGCTGAAGTGCAGAGGTGCTGAAGTGCTGAGGTTCTGAGGTGCTGAAGCGCTGAGGCGCTGAAGCGCTGAGGAGCTGAGGTGCGGAGGTGCTGACGTGCGGAGGTGCTGAAGTGCTGAGGAGCTGAAGTGCAGAGGTGCTGAAGTGCGGAGGTGCTGAAGTGTGGACGTTCTGAGGTGCTGAAGTGCTGAAGTGCAGAGGTGCTGAAGTGCTGAGGTTCTGAGGTGCTGAAGCGCTGAGGCGCTGAAGCGCTGAGGAGCTGAGGTGCGGAGGTGCTGACGTGCGGAGGTGCTGAAGTGCTG
The DNA here is from genome assembly GCA_022577455.1 of Arizona elegans. Taxonomy (NCBI): domain Eukaryota; kingdom Metazoa; phylum Chordata; class Lepidosauria; order Squamata; family Colubridae; genus Arizona; species Arizona elegans. The sequence goes on along the minus strand of JAKOOJ010000002.1, from coordinate 100,127,634 downwards.
AGGAGCTGAAGTGCAGAGGTGCTGAAGTGCGGAGGTGCTGAAGTGCGGAGGTGTTGAGAAGCTAAGTGCTGAGGTGCTGAAGTGCTGAGGTTCTGAGGAGCTGAAGTGCTGAAGTGCGGAGGTGCTGAAGTGCTGAGGTTCTGAGGAGCTGAGGTGCGGAAGTGCTGAAGTGCTGAGGTGCTGAAGCGTCGAGGAGCTGAGGATCCTGGTAAGAACACACCTCCGGAAGGAGGACCCAGCGTGTCACAGGTCACACTTCGAGAGAAACCACTGAGATGTCATCACCCCATAGCACCAAGCCTTGATGACATATTTGCTTGGCACCTTGTAAAATTTAGTTGCTAATCCCCATTTTAAATAGAAGACCAAGAAGACCTCTGCTATTTGTTGGTGGCCGCAAAACAATGAGCTTGTTTTTCATATGAAGCTCTCATCACTATTGCAAATTTTATGGATGCAGTTGTGATCGCAATCAATCTCACAAAAAGTAGTACTGCCTAAACTGTGAGAAAGCAACTTGTTGGGCTACCTTTGCAGATTGGCATTTGGGGAAAAAATGAACGCTTTTCTCACGCGCTAAATCAAAAATTTTACCTCTAGAAATTGTTAGCGTCTGTTGTGGATTGAAAGGAAAAAAGTTCCTTAAATTAAAAGACTTTTCATGGGGAATATTATAACACGGCCAGTTATATAGATCATTGTAGAGACAGTAGTTTAGCAGGTCCATGGTTGTATCTCCTACATAGTAGGATTTACATTTTGAAAACAAAGTTAGTGTTGATGTTTCTTGTTATAATGTGGAAAGTGAAAACTCCTGGAGAGGGATGGGCAACCAGGTGCTATCCAGGAAGATTGGACTGTGTTTCCCTCAGTTATTAGGGGAGGCAAAGGGAGTTGCCTTTTCAAGCACTTAGAGCCTGACTACCGAAGAGAATGTGAAGAGAATGCGTTTCAGCAGACGCTGAAGTCTGCGGGAGAAAACAAGAAGCTCCACTGCTCTTTGGAGACTAAACTATTAGGCAGATGGGAGATGGCCTTTTCCTGCATCATTCCCAGAGTTTAAAAGGCACTCTTGAGGAAGCCGCATTTGGCTACAGCTCTGTCTTTAACCGACGTCGTCACGTGACATATCTGGACTTTTTTTCTCCTTCACTAAACCGGGTGCGGCTGTGGCCAGCATGTGACCCATCCAGCCCACGGGCTGGGAGCTTGACACAGCCCTGTCCTAAAGGATCAGATTAGAGGACCTGGAGGGCAAATATAATTTAAAAATGATGTGCTATTGTAGACATTGTGTCTCAAGATCTACATTCCAATTTTTGAAATAAAAATGTTAAAGCTATTCTGCATTCTCACCTATTACCTTACCTTCTAGTTTCCATCAGTGATTTTGCGATGGAAAACCATTTGTTGAGAAGATTAAGAGAAACCATGAAACGTCTCCAAAAAGAGGTAAGAAAAAACATTTGTTCATAGGCTGTCGCAGTAAATGCTATTCTCAAGTGTGATAAAACGTATAGAAATTTGAATAGTTAGGTAGGTCGGTCTGTCGGTCGGTTGGTCGGTAGGTGGGTAGTAGGTGGGTAGGTAAGTAGGTCAGTAGGTCAGTCCCTGAGAATCAAACACAAATAAGTGGAAGGAAAGCAAAAAGAGAGACCCAGAGTCTCTATTGCAACTTGGGCAGCCAAATAAGTTGGATGAATGAATCAATGAACTTGCAGAGCTATCTTAGGTCATTGTAAGTATTGATTTAACATATTTAATAGGCCAAGTTGCTAATGGAGATTTTACATGACTTTTAGCAGGAGTACTTTTCGTTTTCTCTGCACTTAAAATGAAAGGGCTGTTTGGGGATCTAGTAGAAGGACTCCCTATCTGTCCCATTCCTATTCCCAAGAATAGGAATGGGAATTTTTCAAGAGGAAGCAGGACTTCCTTTTTTGTTTTCCTTGAAGATGTTTAGATTCTCATCCAAGAAGCTGCTCCAGTTGTGGATGAGCATCAAAATCTTCCAGGCCGGGGTGCAAACTTTAGATGACAGAAATACAGTTGGCACCGCAGATTTGAAGCTGAAACTAGCTTTAACAACAACCCAAGTCACATAGAGCTGTTGTTAGAAAAATCAGTGGCTTGAATCACTGTCAATTTGTTTGTTTTTTTAAATGGGGTATTTTGTCATGGCAGGAAGAAACATCCAGACTTCCTCTTCTGTCATCTACCACAGAAGAACAGAGACGTGCTGAGGTAATTGTTAATAATGCATGTGCAACATATTTTAGATAGTGTACATGTTCGCTTTCTATTTCCATTACATATATGAGATACACACACACACACCTATTCAATACAAACTAGTTTATTTGTAATTTCTAATAAAGAATGGCAATTATCAGAGTTTGTGCTAATTCTTAGTTCGTTCCTTCCTTGCCACATTAGCTACTTTCTTTGGCCCTATACAATAGTAACATAAAATTTAGATGATTCGTATTTGGTTTGAACCACTGTCTTTTACACTTCCTAAACAAATTAACTAAAACTAGGTCTTTCTTTTTTATCCCAGCGGGAATACTCTTTATTGCCTGTATTGAACATCTACAGCAATAAATTGGGAGTTGCACATGTGTGTGCTCATCTTGGAATGCATGATTTTAATATGCAAAATATGCTTGTCTACACTCCTGACTCTTTTCCTAAGAGGAACTTTAAAGTAATATCCTCTTTACACTGACATCACAGAGAATTAATGGAAAACAAATTCATGTAATTCTTCTCATGATCATGAAGTGTATCTCCTTGAAGAAATTTTCGTAATGAAGAAAATTATCAAGCAAACATCTACAATTCATTTTATGTTTTTCGTTCTTCACGGAACTGCCAGGTTTCCAGGCGTCCAGAAAATATTAGGATGCAGCTGGACCAGGATTTAAATTTAAGGATGCGTTCCCATCAGGTAAGCCATCTAGCATGTGAGGAATCTTTTGAGCGTGGATTAAATAATTCACGTCGTAATAAGAGGGGAAGAAGCCCAGTGTGAGTGATGGGGTAGTGGGGGAGGGGGTAGGGAGTGGGCTGATATGGAAATATATTCCTGACTTGTGATGTACTTTTGTTTCTCTAGATTGTTCACACCAAAACCGAAAGACTGGAAGTAGATCTGAAGAGAGCGAGGAACCAGAGTTATACGTAAGTCATGGCATACGCCATACCTTATGTGGTGCACAAACATTTTAGGTATCCTCTACACTACAGAATGACTTCTGAAAAGAGTTTAGTAACAATTTGCTGTTTATTATCTTGAGGGTTTATTAATACCCTTGTTACGCTCCCTCATAAACCAGGTCCGGCGGAGCACGAGATAACAAGGGTATTAATACAATTAATATACGCTCCCTCATAAACAAGGTACTACTATCTCTGAGAGACCAACTTGTTGAAATATGTCGACAGTTAGGCATTTGTGAGCAGTGAGAACTTTCCCCATATCCTACATCCATAACTTTACTTTGCTTCTGAAAATCATTTTGAATTTGTTTGTGCCTTTCATGGAACATATTTAGAAAAAAAGAAAAATAAATGGTCAAAGCATTGACGTACACGCACAAACGTGGCGCACGAAAGCGCACGCACGCACGCACCCACCCATGAAGGTATTTTTAATGTGTTTTAATTGAAGAAAAGGAGTGATCATTCAAGGAAAAAAGCTCATTCTTTTACAAAGGGAGCTAATTTCTCTCCGATCTTCATAATTTGCAGAAAGACAATGGAAATGTCAAAACTCCTGACAGAGAAAGAGGAGCTGGAATTAAAAATTCAGGAGCTTACGAATAAAAATCTGCAACTGGCCAAAGAAAAAGAGGAACTCTTCATACTCTGCAAAGAGTATGAAGGAAAGCTGAGCAGGTGAGCTAGTAACCCTGACTTCCTCTTCCTTTCTCAGCTATTTCAATTAGTTTTAATGTTAAACGAGTATTATGATTCAAATAAAAAAACCTAAGGGGGCTAATTTCACTCTGCTCGTGATATTTTACAGGGAAAAGAGTTCAGATGAGCCTGGGCAGCTGGACAAACTCAGACGAGAAAATGAGAGTCTCAGCTGCAAGCTTAAAAAATATGCTGGAGAAAATGCAGAGCTCCTACGGGAAAATAATGACCTTAAAGAAGAATTTTATAGGTGAGAAATGTTTAGATCGAACTTGATTTTTTCTTTCCAATTCAGATTTATTGATTAGAGCCCTTAAGCCAGATATACCGGATGAAAGAAATGTTCCATTCTTTCATATGTATATATAGGTGAATAAGAGAAGAGCAATAGGTATAATGGAATGCAAAAATAATTAAGAATGTAGGTATGCTTAGTAATTCAAGTAAAAAATGAAGAGGGCTAATATCTCTTGTCCTCATAATTTACAGAAAAAGAGCAGTAATAGCAAAGCTAACGATAGAAAACAAAGAGCTTGAAATGAAGACAGAGATCCTGACCTTCAAAAATATTGAGTTGACCGACGAGAAAGAGGAGCTCTGCCGAGAGTACGAAAAAAGACTGTGGAGGTAAGAAATTTTTAGATAGCCACCATGAATTTCCTGTTCCAGAATTTCACATTAGGTTCCCCTTATCTTAGAAAGCTTGGGAAAACCTGAACATCTCCTTACTTCAGAAAGAAATTAATGAATTATGGCTTATTATACTTTTACATATACAAATCTAGGAGTTAATCTCATGGAAGTGAATGGGAAGATATGTATAGGAGAGATCTTTTAACCTCCAACCCCCGCTGCCCAACAATATTCATACACTTCTACACACTTTAGACACAAGAGTGAGAGTTTCCTGACATCAAAGCAGTTCCCATCCTTTTTTAATTAAGAATGCTTTGTTGTTGGTCCAGATTCACATCTAACCTTCTGGCTTTTTCTAGAGAGACACAACTGAGGAAGGGCCGCTGCCCCTTAATGATGGACCGAGACCAGATGGAGCAGAGACCCAGCAGCAGAGAGAGCAAAGGAGGCTCTGTGAGTCTCTGCCAAACAAGGGCAGACATTACCGAAAACAAGACAGAAGCTCAAGACAAAACGAAGCCTCAAATCAACTTGAGATATCAATTAAATAAGAAATGGCTTAAGGCTTCGGTAGACAGCCTCAAAATCAGAACATCTAAGGAACCCGGGCAAAATATACTGAGGTGGCTTCAGCAATCGCTGAAAATCCTGAAAGAGGATTCCTCTGAACTGTACACCCTGCCCGAATGGCTTAAAGCATCCACCACCAACCTCCCGAAGGAATGTGCTGAGGCATCCAGGGGGGATGTGAATGGTTGGCTAGAAACATCGATAAATCATCTCCAAGGAGAAGGGCCAGAAACCTGCGATTTAGATGTGCAGGGATGGCTTGAAGCATCTATTATAGGCATTCAACATCTACAAAAATCCAAGTCGAGCCAGAAAAAAGGGATGGCTGGAAAAATCAATAGAGAACCTCAAGAAGCAATGTCCTGAAGGATCTCTGGTGAATATATTAGAATGGCTTCAAGGATCCTTAGAAAGCCTGTCACTTTCTGGAGAACCTAGACCACTTCTTGAAAAATGGCTTCGACAATCCTTAAAAAACCTGCAAGACGAAAGTCCTAAAGTATCTAAACAAGATGCCAAAAAATGACTTGAAATATCTATAAAGAATCTTGAGGAGGAAGGACACCTAGGTACTCAGAACGGCTTGAAGCCTCTATTAAAGGCGTTCAGGATCTACAGAAGTCCACGGTAGAGATTAAAAGAACTCTGAGGAAGAGATGGTTTGAAAAATCAACAGCAAACCTCAAGAAGCAATGTTCCGAAGGACCCGTGGAAAATACTTTACAATGGCTTCAAGGATCCTTAGAAAGCTTTTTATTTTCTGAAGAACCCATACCGCATCTGGAAAAATGGCTTCAACGATCCCTGAAAAACTTGGAAAAGGTCCTGAAACATACAAGCAAGATGCCAAAAATGGCTTGAAATATTTGTAAATAGCTTCAAAGAGGAAGGACCTGAAGCACCCCATCTAGGTATTCGGGAATGTCCTGAAGCATCTATTAAGGGCATCCAGGATCTCAAATACTCTAAGGAATCAAAAACAAGCATGGTAAAGAGGAAGGAGAGGGTGATTTGGGTAGAACCTGCTTGCTCTGAAAGAAACTTATGGGTGGATGGATGGCTTCAAGCATCTTTAGCAAGTTCAGAAAGAATGGTCCTAGTGCATCCAAAACAGATATGCAAGCATGGCTACAACCATCTCTGAAAAACCTCAGACGAGAATCCCTGGAAGAAGCCAGAAAGAATGGCTCTTGGAATGCATAGAAAACGTCCTGCAGAAATGGTGCAATATGTGAATGAGTAGCTTGAGATAGTTTTAAATCACCTCCATGGGGAAGTGCCTGAAACCTCCCATCCCATCCCATCTTGGTACAGACTTGTCTCTCATTTCTGCTGCTTCTAGGGTTACTGGGATCAAGATGACCAAATGTACAAACTGGAAACCTACCAGCAAGTATTTATTGTTTTGGTTTTCCAAAACTTCTTGGGCCTTTTTGGAGTGAGTGGCATACTGTTTTCCTAATGGACGTTGGTATTACAGCAGGAGCTTCATAACCAATGAACGCTTGTCATCAACAATTGTGATTATCTAGACGCTGCCTTAAGTTGGGTGGGAGGAGAAAAGAAAGAGAGTGGAAGGAAAAAGGAAAGAAGAAGCGATTGATATGGAGGAAGAAAAGGAAAGAAGGGCCAAACGACAAGCATGATTTATGCCAAAATGCCAAGAATGGATAGACCACCGTAGAGCACGGACAAAGAAAGGATAGACCAAGATTGCATATGCCATACAGGCTGTGTCACCTGTACCAACAACTCACTAAAACAAAGAGATCCTTGTGAACTAGGAATTATGCCAGTGAGAGCTGGATGATTCAGGAAGATAACCATCAAAGTTAAATAGTCTTCCCTGATAGCCTATCAAGAAATCTCAAGCCAAGTGAGATATCAGAAAAGCTGTCACCAAGGAGCTATCTGAAGAAATGCATTTAAGCATTAGTTTAGAAATTAGATCAGTCAGCAATGACAACAATTTTAGATGCACGCCTCTGTTTCTATGTGCGATGTATGAAGAGGAAGCATTTTTCCTAAAAATACATATTACTGGTCCACAGCCCATGTGAATTTGCCCTACCTAGACATAAACAAAATGAGATATCATTCTGTAACTAAGAGGTTAGTTCACGGATCAGAAGGTCTGGAAATAGCTTCTCCATGAACTCAACAGATATCTTAAACAAGCCATGATAGCCTAGGTCAGCACATTTAGGAAAAGAACAAGACAGATTTACTCGTCATGGCTGTGGTAAGGATTTCTGAAGCATCTTGATGAGAAGCACTGTGAATACTGTATCATCTCTGGTGGAGAATCTGTGGGCCTCCAGTATTTGGGGGGTAGAAATTCCCAGCTCATGGGCCTTCTCTCCGAGGCTGGAATCCGGGAACATCTGCAGCCCTCCTTTTGAGAGAAATGCCGTGTTTTCACCTGATTCTTACAGGAGAAGTGTCAGCTAAGTTTCGGCATGTGCGCTACTCTTTTGGACCATTTCAAATGGGTCTTCACCGTTGATCATTTTGTTTGTTTGGAGTCAACTGACCTACGTGTATAAAATCATATAGGGAACCACATGCAGCTCTCATCAAAAAGCCAGATGTGAAAGCTGGAAGCTTTGAAGGTGAAAAGGAATCAACCAAAATCAGAAGTGCTCCCCTGAGTGCAGCATTGCTAGCATAACAATGCAGCCTGTGTGGAAGGAAGGAGATGCCTTATCAGGAAACATGTCAGACTTCCATGCCCGTCCGACAGTTATGGACCACGGTCTTGTCTGTTGTGTGGGGCTGTACGCCCAGGGCCTCAGAGCATCACCATTGCTTGAAATGGGGCTCCCAGCAGCAAAAGAGCGATCATTGGACTTGATGGTGCAGGAGTATGAAGGGAGTTCCAGAAGAAGTGCAGACTGCAGGAACCCTTTCAGCAGGTCGAAAAAGGCTCCCCACCCATTTGCACTACTCAGGTGACCCTGAGGACCAAGCAAACCTCCAAGTGGCCTCAACAACTCTCTAAAAGAATACAAATGATCAGCTGTCTGCAAGGAATATCAATCCTTCCATTCCCACCATCCAATCAGACCTGAAGAACCTTCTTGGTTGAGAAGCGAAATGACTTCTAAGACTTGATGCTTTCATCTATTTAATTTGCCTTCTGCAGCACGTTGCTATCACGTGACGTTCCATGACATTTTTTACCTTTGGGGAGCTGGTGTGGGCATGGCCTGTGCATGGGGCATACGGCCTGAAGGCCGCCAGTTTGACATCCCTGTTCTACAGGTACTTAATAAAGCCTGAAATCTCCTCGTTAACTGGTTTGTTCGTTGTGTTTGGATTCTCAAAGAGCCATTTATCTGGCCCCTTGGCCATTGCCTGATACTTTGCAAAAAACACACACAGACAGACACGTAAACATATCTGATTTATCATATCAGATTTATTTACTTTGAATAACATGTAAATTAACAATCAAACAAAGGAGCCACCTAAACAAATTTCCTATTCTGATGCAATTGTGCCAAGAGGCCAAGATCCCTTGCAAATTAGGCTCCCACCAGAAATCAACTGTATCCATAAGGTATCTGGGGGAGACCACCAATATGGGTCTGCCCAATCTCTAAAAGGGGAACTTTCACTCAAATCGTGGTTATTCGCACCCGACCCGAAGAAATTGTGCAATATGTGAATGAGTAGCTTGAGATAGTTTTAAATCACCTCCATGGGGAAGAGCCTGAAACCTCCCATCCCATCCCATCTTGGTAAAGACTTGTCTCTCATTTCTGCTGCTTCTAGAGTTACTGGGATCAAGATGACCAAATGTACAAACTGGAAACCTATCAGCAAGTATTTATTGTTTTGGTTTTCCAAAACTTCTTGGGCCTTTTTGGAGTGAGTGGTGCTGAGTACATTACTATCTGTTGCATAAAATAATCTACTCCCTTAAGAAAAACCAAAGCATTTGGAGACTGCAACAAGGCCACTTTATAAGCATCAAGAAAATGAGAGGTCATTCAATGAAAAAAAGATTATGCAGTAAAAGTGACAATGTAAAAGCTGTCACATGACGACATGAATAATTAATTTATGACCAGGGATGAAATGGCAAAAATTTGACAACAAGGTGTCTGATGGAAAGACCAGGTCCACACGCGAAGGTCCAATTAAACTGATTTAATGCTAAACAGTCTATGTGTCAACTCGCAAAGGTCCCGTCGGAACGTTGAAACTATGCACAGAATCTTCTCAACTAACAATTAGCACAACAGAATTCAGGGTTGGACTTACAGCTTGAGCAGACTACTCTGGCACTGCATAAGAGTGAACGTATGTGTCTGTTATTCAGGGACAGTTGCATACGTGTTCCTTTTATACATCAGCAAATTTTAACATTCCCTGCTTGTATGTGCCTTGCCTTCCCCCATTTCCCATTTGGAAGCCTGAACCAATAGTGCGCATGCAGGAGCGCACCTCTGCACAACCCACAGTTGGAATTTGGGAGGTGTTTGTGTCAGCCTGTATTGCTTCATGTTCAGGAGCTCATGGTACCGGAGAGTTTTTGCTCCTCTTTCCCTCCATCCATTAACCGTGTGAGATAAAGGGATGAGAAAGTGTGAGGAAGTCACCCAGGAACGTCTATGGTTGGACTTGAACCGGGAGGCTCCTTGTTCCTCATCTAATACCTTGACTGCTGCATCACAATTGATCTGAACTCTCAACTTTGGTGGTTTACTTACATTTGTCCTTGTGGAACCATTCTAAAATTTCTGAGACTTAGCTTAAGATCTCCCAGGAGAGCCAACGTTCTTCTGAAGCTGCCTAGAGCTTAACTGTCTTTTTCAGACCCAATGGGGTCGATAAAGTGGGGCCTTTGATGTCCACAGTTGGGAGGAAAAATTGATGGCTGTCAATTCTCTAATCTTCTCTCCCTTCGCTTTAGAATGTTCTCCTAATGTCCAGCTGAAACCCTTCCATCTTTTGATTCTGTCTTCTGAAGCACCAGAGGCAAGATGGACTCTCTCTCAGGTTCTTCTGGAGACAGTAATTTCCTTTCCCTTTAAAATTCTCTTTACGAGACTAATCAGTAACTCTCTCGACATGTCGTCGTACTAGAGTTAAAAGACCTCCCCACAGACAAGAGAGGAGATAGGATGACCCTCCCTCAGCCACCTTGCTCACAGCTGAACTGTTCCAAGAATCAAGAGAGTCACATAAATCTGTTCCACCCTTGACATGGGCAATCTGCCACTTGAGAAAATTAACCAGTGTTGTGTTCCTGGCACAGATGTGTCCCAAGGATTTCTCCACAGGCACAATAGGATGGTAAAGTTGGATGGTAATTCACCAGAGGGATGAAACAAAGCAGACACATGCTAGAAATTGAGAAATGATTAGAGTTTTTGGAATCATTTATGAGTGGTCATTTAGTAGATGGACACTTGTTGAAATGGTGTGACCTCAAGATAGTCATTGTTGCAGAAAGGACCCCACCCACTGAGATGGTTTCGTGCCCTGTAATGGTTCCACTCCATCGCACTCCAGAAGCAAAGGGCATTTGGTATAATGGACATAGTAGAAGCACCCCTAAACTCAAGCCTGATAAACAGCCAAGCATTTTTGAGGTTGTTCTGAAATTAGTAAAAAGCGAAAGAATGTTTCAATGGTGTTGTAGCCCAAGCTCCAATACCACACGATAGTGGACAGCCATTGATTGATTTGAGCACAAGGGGACATAGGAGGGGGTATCTGCTATCTGCCATGACACTGTGGGGCATACAAGTTGCACCTCTAGCATCTATCCACAGCTAGATAAAAGATTAAGACATAGTAGACCATGTCATGAAACACTGATTGTGATGACTTTGACTGCTACATATATATATATCCAGGATCCCAATCCTTGTGCTGAGGTGTTGAGGAGCTGAGGTGCTGAAGTGCGGAGGTGCTGAAGTGCGGACGTTCTGAGGTGCTGAAGTGCTGAAGTGCAGAGGTGCTGAAGTGCTGAGGTTCTGAGGTGCTGAAGCGCTGAGGCGCTGAAGCGCTGAGGAGCTGAGGTGCGGAGGTGCTGACGTGCGGAGGTGCTGAAGTGCTGAGGAGCTGAAGTGCAGAGGTGCTGAAGTGCGGAGGTGCTGAAGTGCGGAGGTGTTGAGAAGCTAAGTGCTGAGGTGCTGAAGTGCTGAGGTTCTGAGGAGCTGAAGTGCTGAAGTGCGGAGGTGCTGAAGTGCTGAGGTTCTGAGGAGCTGAGGTGCGGAAGTGCTGAAGCGCTGAGGTGCTGAAGCGTCGAGGAGCTGAAGTGCGGAGGTGCTGAAGTGCGGAGGTGTTGAGGAGCTAAGTGCTGAGGTGCTGAAGTGCGGACGTTCTGAGGTGCTGAAGTGCTGAAGTGCGGAGGTGCTGAAGTGCTGAGGTTCTGAGGAGCTGAGGTGCGGAAGTGCTGAAGTGCTGAGGTGCTGAAGCGTCGAGGAGCTGAAGTGCGGAGGTGCTGAAGTGCTGAGGTGCTGAAGCGTCGAGGAGCTGAGGATCCTGGTAAGAACACACCTCCGGAAGGAGGACCCAGCGTGTCACAGGTCACACTTCGAGAGAAACCACTGAGATGTCATCACCCCATAGCACCAAGCCTTGATGACATGTTTGCTTGGCACCTTGTAAAATTTTGTTGCTAATCCCCATTTTAAATAGAAGACCAAAAAGACCTCTGCTATTTGTTGGTGGCCGCAAAACAATGAGCTTGTTTTTCATATGAAGCTCTCATCACTATTGCAAATTTTATGGATGCAGTTGTGATCGCAATCAATCTCACAAAAAGTAGTACTGCCTAAACTGTGAGAAAGCAACTTGTTGGGCTACCTTTGCAGATTGGCATTTGGGGAAAAAATGAACGCTTTTCTCACGCGCTAAATCAAAAATTTTACCTCTAGAAATTGTTAGCGTCTGTTGTGGATTGAAAGGAAAAAAGTTCCTTAAATTAAAAGACTTTTCATGGGGAATATTATAACACGGCCAGTTATATAGATCATTGTAGATACAGTAGTTTAGCAGGTCCATGGTTGTATCTCCTACATAGTAGGATTTACATTTTGAAAACAAAGTTAGTGTTGATGTTTCTTGTTATAATGTGGAAAGTGAAAACTCCTGGAGAGGGATGGGCAACCAGGTGCTATCCAGGAAGATTGGACTGTGTTTCCCTCAGTTATTAGGGGAGGCAAAGGGAGTTGCCTTTTCAAGCACTTAGAGCCTGACTACCGAAGAGAATGTGAAGAGAATGCGTTTCAGCAGACACTGAAGTCTGCGGGAGAAAACAAGAAGCTCCACTGCTCTTTGGAGACTAAACTATTAGGTAGATGGGAGATGGCCTTTTCCTGCATCATTCCCAGAGTTTAAAAGGCACTCTTGAGGAAGCCGCATTTGGCTACAGCTCTGTCTTTAACCGACGTCGTCACGTGACATATCTGGACTTTTTTTCTCCTTCACTAAACCGGGTGCGGCTGTGGCCAGCATGTGACCCATCCAGCCCACGGGCTGGGAGCTTGACACAGCCCTGTCCTAAAGGATCAGATTAGAGGACCTGGAGGGCAAATATAATTTAAAAATGATGTGCTATTGTAGACATTGTGTCTCAAGATCTACATTCCAATTTTTGAAATAAAAATGTTAAAGCTATTCTGCATTCTCACCTATTACCTTACCTTCTAGTTTCCATCAGTGATTTTGCGATGGAAAACCATTTGTTGAGAAGATTAAGAGAAACCATGAAACGTCTCCAAAAAGAGGTAAGAAAAAACATTTGTTCATAGGCTGTCGCAGTAAATGCTATTCTCAAGTGTGATAAAACGTATAGAAATTTGAATAGTTAGGTAGGTCGGTCTGTCGGTCGGTTGGTCGGTAGGTGGGTAGTAGGTGGGTAGGTAAGTAGGTCAGTAGGTCAGTCCCTGAGAATCAAACACAAATAAGTGGAAGGAAAGCAAAAAGAGAGACCCAGAGTCTCTATTGCAACTTGGGCAGCCAAATAAGTTGGATGAATGAATCAATGAACTTGCAGAGCTATCTTAGGTCATTGTAAGTATTGATTTAACATATTTAATAGGCCAAGTTGCTAATGGAGATTTTACATGACTTTTAGCAGGAGTACTTTTCGTTTTCTCTGCACTTAAAATGAAAGGGCTGTTTGGGGATCTAGTAGAAGGACTCCCTATCTGTCCCATTCCTATTCCCAAGAATAGGAATGGGAATTTTTCAAGAGGAAGCAGGACTTCCTTTTTTGTTTTCCTTGAAGATGTTTAGATTCTCATCCAAGAAGCTGCTCCAGTTGTGGATGAGCATCAAAATCTTCCAGGCCGGGGTGCAAACTTTAGATGACAGAAATACAGTTGGCACCGCAGATTTGAAGCTGAAACTAGCTTTAACAACAACCCAAGTCACATAGAGCTGTTGTTAGAAAAATCAGTGGCTTGAATCACTGTCAATTTGTTTGTTTTTTTAAATGGGGTATTTTGTCATGGCAGGAAGAAACATCCAGACTTCCTCTTCTGTCATCTACCACAGAAGAACAGAGACGTGCTGAGGTAATTGTTAATAATGCATGTGCAACATATTTTAGATAGTGTACATGTTCGCTTTCTATTTCCATTACATATATGAGATACACACACACACACCTATTCAATACAAACTAGTTTATTTGTAATTTCTAATAAAGAATGGCAATTATCAGAGTTTGTGCTAATTCTTAGTTCGTTCCTTCCTTGCCACATTAGCTACTTTCTTTGGCCCTATACAATAGTAACATAAAATTTAGATGATTCGTATTTGGTTTGAACCACTGTCTTTTACACTTCCTAAACAAATTAACTAAAACTAGGTCTTTCTTTTTTATCCCAGCGGGAATACTCTTTATTGCCTGTATTGAACATCTACAGCAATAAATTGGGAGTTGCACATGTGTGTGCTCATCTTGGAATGCATGATTTTAATATGCAAAATATGCTTGTCTACACTCCTGACTCTTTTCCTAAGAGGAACTTTAAAGTAATATCCTCTTTACACTGACATCACAGAGAATTAATGGAAAACAAATTCATGTAATTCTTCTCATGATCATGAAGTGTATCTCCTTGAAGAAATTTTCGTAATGAAGAAAATTATCAAGCAAACATCTACAATTCATTTTATGTTTTTCGTTCTTCACGGAACTGCCAGGTTTCCAGGCGTCCAGAAAATATTAGGATGCAGCTGGACCAGGATTTAAATTTAAGGATGCGTTCCCATCAGGTAAGCCATCTAGCATGTGAGGAATCTTTTGAGCGTGGATTAAATAATTCACGTCGTAATAAGAGGGGAAGAAGCCCAGTGTGAGTGATGGGGTAGTGGGGGGGGGGTAGGGAGTGGGCTGATATGGAAATATATTCCTGACTTGTGATGTACTTTTGTTTCTCTAGATTGTTCACACCAAAACCGAAAGACTGGAAGTAGATCTGAAGAGAGCGAGGAACCAGAGTTATACGTAAGTCATGGCATACGCCATACCTTATGTGGTGCACAAACATTTTAGGTATCCTCTACACTACAGAATGACTTCTGAAAAGAGTTTAGTAACAATTTGCTGTTTATTATCTTGAGGGTTTATTAATACCCTTGTTACGCTCCCTCATAAACCAGGTCCGGCGGAGCACGAGATAACAAGGGTATTAATACAATTAATATACGCTCCCTCATAAACAAGGTACTACTATCTCTGAGAGACCAACTTGTTGAAATATGTCGACAGTTAGGCATTTGTGAGCAGTGAGAACTTTCCCCATATCCTACATCCATAACTTTACTTTGCTTCTGAAAATCATTTTGAATTTGTTTGTGCCTTTCATGGAACATATTTAGAAAAAAAGAAAAATAAATGGTCAAAGCATTGACGTACACGCACAAACGTGGCGCACGAAAGCGCACGCATGCACGCACCCACCCATGAAGGTATTTTTAATGTGTTTTAATTGAAGAAAAGGAGTGATCATTCAAGGAAAAAAGCTCATTCTTTTACAAAGGGAGCTAATTTCTCTCCGATCTTCATAATTTGCAGAAAGACAATGGAAATGTCAAAACTCCTGACAGAGAAAGAGGAGCTGGAATTAAAAATTCAGGAGCTTACGAATAAAAATCTGCAACTGGCCAAAGAAAAAGAGGAACTCTTCATACTCTGCAAAGAGTATGAAGGAAAGCTGAGCAGGTGAGCTAGTAACCCTGACTTCCTCTTCCTTTCTCAGCTATTTCAATTAGTTTTAATGTTAAACGAGTATTATGATTCAAATAAAAAAACCTAAGGGGGCTAATTTCACTCTGCTCGTGATATTTTACAGGGAAAAGAGTTCAGATGAGCCTGGGCAGCTGGACAAACTCAGACGAGAAAATGAGAGTCTCAGCTGCAAGCTTAAAAAATATGCTGGAGAAAATGCAGAGCTCCTACGGGAAAATAATGACCTTAAAGAAGAATTTTATAGGTGAGAAATGTTTAGATCGAACTTGATTTTTTCTTTCCAATTCAGATTTATTGATTAGAGCCCTTAAGCCAGATATACCGGATGAAAGAAATGCTCCATTCTTTTATATGTATGTATAACTGAATAAGAGAAGAGCAATAGGTATAATGGAATGCAAAAATAATTAAGAATGTAGGTATGCTTAGTAATTCAAGTAAAAAATGAAGAGGGCTAATATCTCTTGTCCTCATAATTTACAGAAAAGGAGCAGTAATAGCAAAGCAACCGATAGAAAACAAAGAGCTTGAAATGAAGACAGAGATCCTGACCTTCAAAAATATTGAGTTGACCGACGAGAAAGAGGAGCTCTGCCGAGAGTACGAAAAAAGACTGTGGAGGTGAGAAATTTTTAGATAGCCACCATGAATTTCCTGTTCCAGAATTTCACATTAGGTTCCCCTTATCTTAGAAAGCTTGGGAAAACCTGAACATCTCCTTACTTCAGAAAGAAATTAATGAATTATGGCTTATTATACTTTTACATATACAAATCTAGGAGTTAATCTCATGGAAGTGAATGGGAAGATATGTATAGGAGAGATCTTTTAACCTCCAACCCCCGCTGCCCAACAATATTCATACACTTCTACACACTTTAGACACAAGAGTGAGAGTTTCCTGACATCAAAGCAGTTCCATCCTTTTTTAATTAAGAATGCTTTGTTGTTGGTCCAGATTCACATCTAACCTTCTGGCTTTTTCTAGAGAGACACAACTGAGGAAGGGCCGCTGCCCCTTAATGATGGACCGAGACCAGATGGAGCAGAGACCCAGCAGCAGAGAGAGCAAAGGAGGCTCTGTGAGTCTCTGCCAAACAAGGGCAGACATTACCGAAAACAAGACAGAAGCTCAAGACAAAACGAAGCCTCAAATCAACTTGAGATATCAATTAAATAAGAAATGGCTTAAGGCTTCGGTAGACAGCCTCAAAATCAGAACATCTAAGGAACCCGGGCAAAATATACTGAGGTGGCTTCAGCAATCGCTGAAAATCCTGAAAGAGGATTCCTCTGAACTGTACACCCTGCCCGAATGGCTTAAAGCATCCACCACCAACCTCCCGAAGGAATGTGCTGAGGCATCCAGGGGGAATGTGAATGGTTGGCTAGAAACATCGATAAATCATCTCCAAGGAGAAGGGCCAGAAACCTGCGATTTAGATGTGCAGGGATGGCTTGAAGCATCTATTATAGGCATTCAACATCTACAAAAATCCAAGTCGAGCCAGAAAAAAGGGATGGCTGGAAAAATCAATAGAGAACCTCAAGAAGCAATGTCCTGAAGGATCTCTGGTGAATATATTAGAATGGCTTCAAGGATCCTTAGAAAGCCTGTCACTTTCTGGAGAACCTAGACCACTTCTTGAAAAATGGCTTCGACAATCCTTAAAAAACCTGCAAGACGAAAGTCCTAAAGTATCTAAACAAGATGCCAAAAAATGACTTGAAATATCTATAAAGAATCTTGAGGAGGAAGGACACCTAGGTACTCGGGAACGGCTTGAAGCCTCTATTAAAGGCGTTCAGGATCTACAGAAGTCCACAGTAGAGATTAAAAGAACTCTGAGGAAGAGATGGTTTGAAAAATCAACAGCAAACCTCAAGAAGCAATGTTCCGAAGGACCCGTGGAAAATACTTTACAATGGCTTCAAGGATCCTTAGAAAGCTTTTTATTTTCTGAAGAACCCATACCGCATCTGGAAAAATGGCTTCAACGATCCCTGAAAAACTTGGAAAAGGTCCTGAAACATACAAGCAAGATGCCAAAAATGGCTTGAAATATTTGTAAATAGCTTCAAAGAGGAAGGACCTGAAGCACCCCATCTAGGTATTCGGGAATGTCCTGAAGCATCTATTAAGGGCATCCAGGATCTCAAATACTCTAAGGAATCAAAAACAAGCATGGTAAAGAGGAAGGAGAGGGTGATTTGGGTAGAACCTGCTTGCTCTGAAAGAAACTTATGGGTGGATGGATGGCTTCAAGCATCTTTAGCAAGTTCAGAAAGAATGGTCCTAGTGCATCCAAAACAGATATGCAAGCATGGCTACAACCATCTCTGAAAAACCTCAGACGAGAATCCCCGGAAGAAGCCAGAAAGAATGGCTCTTGGAATGCATAGAAAACGTCCTGCAGAAATGGTGCAATATGTGAATGAGTAGCTTGAGATAGTTTTAAATCACCTCCATGGGGAAGAGCCTGAAACCTCCCATCCCATCCCATCTTGGTACAGACTTGTCTCTCATTTCTGCTGCTTCTAGGGTTACTGGGATCAAGATGACCAAATGTACAAACTGGAAACCTATCAGCAAGTATTTATTGTTTTGGTTTTCCAAAACTTCTTGGGCCTTTTTGGAGTGAGTGGCATACTGTTTTCCTAATGGACGTTGGTATTACAGCAGGAGCTTCATAACCAATGAATGCTTGTCATCAACAATTGTGATTATCTAGACGCTGCCTTAAGTTGGGTGGGAGGAGAAAAGAAAGAGAGTGGAAGGAAAAAGGAAAGAAGAAGCGATTGATATGGAGGAAGAAAAGGAAAGAAGGGCCAAACGACAAGCATGATTTATGGCAAAATGCCAAGAATGGATAGACCACCGTAGAGCACGGACAAAGAAAGGATAGACCAAGATTGCATATGCCATACAGGCTGTGTCACCTGTACCAACAACTCACTAAAACAAAGAGATCCTTGTGAACTAGGAATTATGCCAGTGAGAGCTGGATGATTCAGGAAGATAACCATCAAAGTTAAATAGTCTTCCCTGATAGCCTATCAAGAAATCTCAAGCCAAGTGAGATATCAGAAAAGCTGTCACCAAGGAGCTATCTGAAGAAATGCATTTAAGCATTAGTTTAGAAATTAGATCAGTCAGCAATGACAACAATTTTAGATGCACGCCTCTGTTTCTATGTGCGATGTATGAAGAGGAAGCATTTTTCCTAAAAATACATATTACTGGTCCACAGCCCATGTGAATTTGCCCTACCTAGACATAAACAAAATGAGATATCATTCTGTAACTAAGAGGTTAGTTCACGGATCAGAAGGTCTGGAAATAGCTTCTCCATGAACTCAACAGATATCTTAAACAAGCCATGATAGCCTAGGTCAGCACATTTAGGAAAAGAACAAGACAGATTTACTCGTCATGGCTGTGGTAAGGATTTCTGAAGCATCTTGATGAGAAGCACTGTGAATACTGTATCATCTCTGGTGGAGAATCTGTGGGCCTCCAGTATTTGGGGGGTAGAAATTCCCAGCTCATGGGCCTTCTCTCCGAGGCTGGAATCCGGGAACATCTGCAGCCCTCCTTTTGAGAGAAATGCTGTGTTTTCACCTGATTCTTACAGGAGAAGTGTCAGCTAAGTTTCGGCATGTGCGCTACTCTTTTGGACCATTTCAAATGGGTCTTCACCGTTGATCATTTTGTTTGTTTGGAGTCAACTGACCTACGTGTATAAAATCATATAGGGAACCACATGCAGCTCTCATCAAAAAGCCAGATGTGAAAGCTGGAAGCTTTGAAGGTGAAAAGGAATCAACCAAAATCAGAAGTGCTCCCCTGAGTGCAGCATTGCTAGCATAACAATGCAGCCTGTGTGGAAGGAAGGAGATGCCTTATCAGGAAACGTGTCAGACTTCCATGCCCGTCCGACAGTTATGGACCACGGTCTTGTCTGTTGTGTGGGGCTGTACGCCCAGGGCCTCAGAGCATCACCATTGCTTGAAATGGGGCTCCCAGCAGCAAAAGAGCGATCATTGGACTTGATGGTGCAGGAGTATGAAGGGAGTTCCAGAAGAAGTGCAGACTGCAGGAACCCTTTCAGCAGGTCGAAAAAGGCTCCCCACCCATTTGCACTACTCAGGTGACCCTGAGGACCAAGCAAACCTCCAAGTGGCCTCAACAACTCTCTAAAAGAATACAAATGATCAGCTGTCTGCAAGGAATATCAATCCTTCCATTCCCACCATCCAATCAGACCTGAAGAACCTTCTTGGTTGAGAAGCGAAATGACTTCTAAGACTTGATGCTTTCGTCTATTTAATTTGCCTTCTACAGCACGTTGCTATCACGTGACGTTCCATGAGATTTTTTACCTTTGGGGAGCTGGTGTGGGCATGGCCTGTGCATGGGGCATACGGCCTGAAGGCCGCCAGTTTGACATCCCTGTTCTACAGGTACTTAATAATGCCTGAAATCTCCTCGTTAACTGGTTTGTTCGTTGTGTTTGGATTCTCAAAGAGCCATTTATCTGGCCCCTTGGCCATTGCCTGATACTTTGCAAAAAACACACACAGACAGACACGTAAACATATCTGATTTATCATATCAGATTTATTTACTTTGAATAACATGTAAATTAACAATCAAACAAAGGAGCCACCTAAACAAATTTCCTATTCTGATGCAATTGTGCCAAGAGGCCAAGATCCCTTGCTAATTAGGCTCCCACCAGAAATCAACTGTATCCATAAGGTATCTGGGGGAGACCAATATGGGTCTGCCCAATCTCTAAAAGGGGAACTTTCACTCAAATCGTGGTTATTCGCACCCGACCCGAAGAAATTGTGCAATATGTGAATGAGTAGCTTGAGATAGTTTTAAATCACCTCCATGGGGAAGAGCCTGAAACCTCCCATCCCATCCCATCTTGGTAAAGACTTGTCTCTCATTTCTGCTGCTTCTAGAGTTACTGGGATCAAGATGACCAAATGTACAAACTGGAAACCTATCAGCAAGTATTTATTGTTTTGGTTTTCCAAAACTTCTTGGGCCTTTTTGGAGTGAGTGGTGCTGAGTACATTACTATCTGTTGCATAAAATAATCTACTCCCTTAAGAAAAACCAAAGCATTTGGAGACTGCAACAAGGCCACTTTATAAGCATCAAGAAAATGAGAGGTCATTCAATGAAAAAAAGATTATGCAGTAAAAGTGACAATGTAAAAGCTGTCACATGACGACATGAATAATTAATTTATGACCAGGGATGAAATGGCAAAAATTTGACAACAAGGTGTCTGATGGAAAGACCAGGTCCACACGCGAAGGTCCAATTAAACTGATTTAATGCTAAACAGTCTATGTGTCAACTCGCAAAGGTCCCGTCGGAACGCTGAAACTATGCACAGAATCTTCTCAACTAACAATTAGCACAACAGAATTCAGGGTTGGACTTACAGCTTGAGTAGACTACTCTGGCACTGCATAAGAGTGAAAGTATGTGTCTGTTATTCAGGGACAGTTGCATACGTGTTCCTTTTATACATCAGCAAATTTTAACATTCCCTGCTTGTATGTGCCTTGCCTTCCCCCATTTCCCATTTGGAAGCCTGAACCAATAGTGCGCTTGCAGGAGCGCACCTCTGCACAACCCACAGTTGGAATTTGGGAGGTGTTTGTGTCAGCCTGTATTGCTTCATGTTCAGGAGCTCATGGTACCGGAGAGTTTTTGTTCCTCTTTCCCTCCATCCATTAACCGTGTGAGATAAAGGGATGGGAAAGTGTGAGGAAGTCACCCAGGAACGTCTATGGTTGGACTTGAACCGGGAGGCTCCTTGTTCCTCATCTAATACCTTGACTGCTGCATCACAATTGATCTGAACTCTCAACTTTGGTGGTTTACTTACATTTGTCCTTGTGGAACCATTCTAAAATTTCTTAGACTTAGCTTAAGATCTCCCAGGAGAGCCAACGTTCTTCTGAAGCTGCCTAGAGGTTAACTGTCTTTTTCAGACCCAATGGGGTCGATAAAGTGGGGCCTTTGATGTCCACAGTTGGGAGGAAAAATTGATGGCTGTCAATTCTCTAATCTTCTCTCCCTTCGCTTTAGAATGTTCTCCTAATGTCCAGCTGAAACCCTTCCATCTTTTGATTCTGTCTTCTGAAGCACCAGAGGCAAGATGGACTCTCTCTCAGGTTCTTCTGGAGACAGTAATTTCCTTTCCCTTTAAAATTCTCTTTACGAGACTAATCAGTAACTCTCTCGACATGTCGTCGTACTAGAGTTAAAAGACCTCCCCACAGACAAGAGAGGAGACAGGACGACCCTCCCTCAGCCACCTTGCCCACAGCTGAACTGTTCCAAGAATCAAGAGAGTCACATAAATCTGTTCCACCCTTGACATGGGCAATCTGCCACTTGAGAAAATTAACCAGTGTTGTGTTCCTGGCACAGATGTGTCCCAAGGATTTCTCCACAGGCACAATAGGATGGTAAAGTTGGATGGTAATTCACCAGAGGGATGAAACAAAGCAGACACATGCTAGAAATTGAGAAATGATTAGAGTTTTTGGAATCATTTATGAGTGGTCATTTAGTAGATGGACACTTGTTGAAATGGTGTGACCTCAAGATAGTCATTGTTGCAGAAAGGACCCCACCCACTGAGATGGTTTCGTGCCCTGTAATGGTTCCACTCCATCGCACTCCAGAAGCAAAGGGCATTTGGTATAATGGACATAGTAGAAGCACCCCTAAACTCAAGCCTGATAAACAGCCAAGCATTTTTGAGGTTGTTCTGAAATTAGTAAAAAGCGAAAGAATGTTTCAATGGTGTTGTAGCCCAAGCTCCAATACCACACGATAGTGGACAGCCATTGATTGATTTGAGCACAAGGGGACATAGGAGGGGGTATCTGCTATCTGCCATGACACTGTGGGGCATACAAGTTGCACCTCTAGCATCTATCCACAGCTAGATAAAAGATTAAGACATAGTAGACCATGTCATGAAACACTGATTGTGATGACTTTGACTGCTACATATATATATATCCAGGATCCCAATCCTTGTGCTGAGGTGTTGAGGAGCTGAGGTGCTGAGTTGCGGAGGAGCTGAGGTGCTGAATTGCGGAGGTGTTGAGGAGCTAAGGTGCTGAAGTGCGGAGGTGCTGAAGTGTGGACGTTCTGAGGTGCTGAAGTGCTGAAGTGCAGAGGTGCTGAAGTGCTGAGGTTCTGAGGTGCTGAAGCGCTGAGGCGCTGAAGCGCTGAGGAGCTGAGGTGCAGAGGTGCTGACGTGCGGAGGTGCTGAAGTGCTGAGGAGCTGAAGTGCAGAGGTGCTGAAGTGCGGAGGTGCTGAAGTGTGGACGTTCTGAGGTGCTGAAGTGCTGAAGTGCAGAGGTGCTGAAGTGCTGAGGTTCTGAGGTGCTGAAGCGCTGAGGCGCTGAAGCGCTGAGGAGCTGAGGTGCGGAGGTGCTGACGTGCGGAGGTGCTGAAGTGCTGAGGAGCTGAAGTGCAGAGGTGCTGAAGTGCGGAGGTGCTGAAGTGCGGAGGTGTTGAGAAGCTAAGTGCTGAGGTGCTGAAGTGCTGAGGTTCTGAGGAGCTGAAGTGCTGAAGTGCGGAGGTGCTGAAGTGCTGAGGTTCTGAGGAGCTGAGGTGCGGAAGTGCTGAAGTGCTGAGGTGCTGAAGCGTCGAGGAGCTGAGGATCCTGGTAAGAACACACCTCCGGAAGGAGGACCCAGCGTGTCACAGGTCACACTTCGAGAGAAACCACTGAGATGTCATCACCCCATAGCACCAAGCCTTGATGACATATTTGCTTGGCACCTTGTAAAATTTAGTTGCTAATCCCCATTTTAAATAGAAGACCAAGAAGACCTCTGCTATTTGTTGGTGGCCGCAAAACAATGAGCTTGTTTTTCATATGAAGCTCTCATCACTATTGCAAATTTTATGGATGCAGTTGTGATCGCAATCAATCTCACAAAAAGTAGTACTGCCTAAACTGTGAGAAAGCAACTTGTTGGGCTACCTTTGCAGATTGGCATTTGGGGAAAAAATGAACGCTTTTCTCACGCGCTAAATCAAAAATTTTACCTCTAGAAATTGTTAGCGTCTGTTGTGGATTGAAAGGAAAAAAGTTCCTTAAATTAAAAGACTTTTCATGGGGAATATTATAACACGGCCAGTTATATAGATCATTGTAGAGACAGTAGTTTAGCAGGTCCATGGTTGTATCTCCTACATAGTAGGATTTACATTTTGAAAACAAAGTTAGTGTTGATGTTTCTTGTTATAATGTGGAAAGTGAAAACTCCTGGAGAGGGATGGGCAACCAGGTGCTATCCAGGAAGATTGGACTGTGTTTCCCTCAGTTATTAGGGGAGGCAAAGGGAGTTGCCTTTTCAAGCACTTAGAGCCTGACTACCGAAGAGAATGTGAAGAGAATGCGTTTCAGCAGACGCTGAAGTCTGCGGGAGAAAACAAGAAGCTCCACTGCTCTTTGGAGACTAAACTATTAGGCAGATGGGAGATGGCCTTTTCCTGCATCATTCCCAGAGTTTAAAAGGCACTCTTGAGGAAGCCGCATTTGGCTACAGCTCTGTCTTTAACCGACGTCGTCACGTGACATATCTGGACTTTTTTTCTCCTTCACTAAACCGGGTGCGGCTGTGGCCAGCATGTGACCCATCCAGCCCACGGGCTGGGAGCTTGACACAGCCCTGTCCTAAAGGATCAGATTAGAGGACCTGGAGGGCAAATATAATTTAAAAATGATGTGCTATTGTAGACATTGTGTCTCAAGATCTACATTCCAATTTTTGAAATAAAAATGTTAAAGCTATTCTGCATTCTCACCTATTACCTTACCTTCTAGTTTCCATCAGTGATTTTGCGATGGAAAACCATTTGTTGAGAAGATTAAGAGAAACCATGAAACGTCTCCAAAAAGAGGTAAGAAAAAACATTTGTTCATAGGCTGTCGCAGTAAATGCTATTCTCAAGTGTGATAAAACGTATAGAAATTTGAATAGTTAGGTAGGTCGGTCTGTCGGTCGGTTGGTCGGTAGGTGGGTAGTAGGTGGGTAGGTAAGTAGGTCAGTAGGTCAGTCCCTGAGAATCAAACACAAATAAGTGGAAGGAAAGCAAAAAGAGAGACCCAGAGTCTCTATTGCAACTTGGGCAGCCAAATAAGTTGGATGAATGAATCAATGAACTTGCAGAGCTATCTTAGGTCATTGTAAGTATTGATTTAACATATTTAATAGGCCAAGTTGCTAATGGAGATTTTACATGACTTTTAGCAGGAGTACTTTTCGTTTTCTCTGCACTTAAAATGAAAGGGCTGTTTGGGGATCTAGTAGAAGGACTCCCTATCTGTCCCATTCCTATTCCCAAGAATAGGAATGGGAATTTTTCAAGAGGAAGCAGGACTTCCTTTTTTGTTTTCCTTGAAGATGTTTAGATTCTCATCCAAGAAGCTGCTCCAGTTGTGGATGAGCATCAAAATCTTCCAGGCCGGGGTGCAAACTTTAGATGACAGAAATACAGTTGGCACCGCAGATTTGAAGCTGAAACTAGCTTTAACAACAACCCAAGTCACATAGAGCTGTTGTTAGAAAAATCAGTGGCTTGAATCACTGTCAATTTGTTTGTTTTTTTAAATGGGGTATTTTGTCATGGCAGGAAGAAACATCCAGACTTCCTCTTCTGTCATCTACCACAGAAGAACAGAGACGTGCTGAGGTAATTGTTAATAATGCATGTGCAACATATTTTAGATAGTGTACATGTTCGCTTTCTATTTCCATTACATATATGAGATACACACACACACACCTATTCAATACAAACTAGTTTATTTGTAATTTCTAATAAAGAATGGCAATTATCAGAGTTTGTGCTAATTCTTAGTTCGTTCCTTCCTTGCCACATTAGCTACTTTCTTTGGCCCTATACAATAGTAACATAAAATTTAGATGATTCGTATTTGGTTTGAACCACTGTCTTTTACACTTCCTAAACAAATTAACTAAAACTAGGTCTTTCTTTTTTATCCCAGCGGGAATACTCTTTATTGCCTGTATTGAACATCTACAGCAATAAATTGGGAGTTGCACATGTGTGTGCTCATCTTGGAATGCATGATTTTAATATGCAAAATATGCTTGTCTACACTCCTGACTCTTTTCCTAAGAGGAACTTTAAAGTAATATCCTCTTTACACTGACATCACAGAGAATTAATGGAAAACAAATTCATGTAATTCTTCTCATGATCATGAAGTGTATCTCCTTGAAGAAATTTTCGTAATGAAGAAAATTATCAAGCAAACATCTACAATTCATTTTATGTTTTTCGTTCTTCACGGAACTGCCAGGTTTCCAGGCGTCCAGAAAATATTAGGATGCAGCTGGACCAGGATTTAAATTTAAGGATGCGTTCCCATCAGGTAAGCCATCTAGCATGTGAGGAATCTTTTGAGCGTGGATTAAATAATTCACGTCGTAATAAGAGGGGAAGAAGCCCAGTGTGAGTGATGGGGTAGTGGGGGAGGGGGGTAGGGAGTGGGCTGATATGGAAATATATTCCTGACTTGTGATGTACTTTTGTTTCTCTAGATTGTTCACACCAAAACCGAAAGACTGGAAGTAGATCTGAAGAGAGCGAGGAACCAGAGTTATACGTAAGTCATGGCATACGCCATACCTTATGTGGTGCACAAACATTTTAGGTATCCTCTACACTACAGAATGACTTCTGAAAAGAGTTTAGTAACAATTTGCTGTTTATTATCTTGAGGGTTTATTAATACCCTTGTTACGCTCCCTCATAAACCAGGTCCGGCGGAGCACGAGATAACAAGGGTATTAATACAATTAATATACGCTCCCTCATAAACAAGGTACTACTATCTCTGAGAGACCAACTTGTTGAAATATGTCGACAGTTAGGCATTTGTGAGCAGTGAGAACTTTCCCCATATCCTACATCCATAACTTTACTTTGCTTCTGAAAATCATTTTGAATTTGTTTGTGCCTTTCATGGAACATATTTAGAAAAAAAGAAAAATAAATGGTCAAAGCATTGACGTACACGCACAAACGTGGCGCACGAAAGCGCACGCACGCACGCACCCACCCATGAAGGTATTTTTAATGTGTTTTAATTGAAGAAAAGGAGTGATCATTCAAGGAAAAAAGCTCATTCTTTTACAAAGGGAGCTAATTTCTCTCCGATCTTCATAATTTGCAGAAAGACAATGGAAATGTCAAAACTCCTGACAGAGAAAGAGGAGCTGGAATTAAAAATTCAGGAGCTTACGAATAAAAATCTGCAACTGGCCAAAGAAAAAGAGGAACTCTTCATACTCTGCAAAGAGTATGAAGGAAAGCTGAGCAGGTGAGCTAGTAACCCTGACTTCCTCTTCCTTTCTCAGCTATTTCAATTAGTTTTAATGTTAAACGAGTATTATGATTCAAATAAAAAAACCTAAGGGGGCTAATTTCACTCTGCTCGTGATATTTTACAGGGAAAAGAGTTCAGATGAGCCTGGGCAGCTGGACAAACTCAGACGAGAAAATGAGAGTCTCAGCTGCAAGCTTAAAAAATATGCTGGAGAAAATGCAGAGCTCCTACGGGAAAATAATGACCTTAAAGAAGAATTTTATAGGTGAGAAATGTTTAGATCGAACTTGATTTTTTCTTTCCAATTCAGATTTATTGATTAGAGCCCTTAAGCCAGATATACCGGATGAAAGAAATGTTCCATTCTTTCATATGTATATATAGGTGAATAAGAGAAGAGCAATAGGTATAATGGAATGCAAAAATAATTAAGAATGTAGGTATGCTTAGTAATTCAAGTAAAAAATGAAGAGGGCTAATATCTCTTGTCCTCATAATTTACAGAAAAAGAGCAGTAATAGCAAAGCTAACGATAGAAAACAAAGAGCTTGAAATGAAGACAGAGATCCTGACCTTCAAAAATATTGAGTTGACCGACGAGAAAGAGGAGCTCTGCCGAGAGTACGAAAAAAGACTGTGGAGGTAAGAAATTTTTAGATAGCCACCATGAATTTCCTGTTCCAGAATTTCACATTAGGTTCCCCTTATCTTAGAAAGCTTGGGAAAACCTGAACATCTCCTTACTTCAGAAAGAAATTAATGAATTATGGCTTATTATACTTTTACATATACAAATCTAGGAGTTAATCTCATGGAAGTGAATGGGAAGATATGTATAGGAGAGATCTTTTAACCTCCAACCCCCGCTGCCCAACAATATTCATACACTTCTACACACTTTAGACACAAGAGTGAGAGTTTCCTGACATCAAAGCAGTTCCCATCCTTTTTTAATTAAGAATGCTTTGTTGTTGGTCCAGATTCACATCTAACCTTCTGGCTTTTTCTAGAGAGACACAACTGAGGAAGGGCCGCTGCCCCTTAATGATGGACCGAGACCAGATGGAGCAGAGACCCAGCAGCAGAGAGAGCAAAGGAGGCTCTGTGAGTCTCTGCCAAACAAGGGCAGACATTACCGAAAACAAGACAGAAGCTCAAGACAAAACGAAGCCTCAAATCAACTTGAGATATCAATTAAATAAGAAATGGCTTAAGGCTTCGGTAGACAGCCTCAAAATCAGAACATCTAAGGAACCCGGGCAAAATATACTGAGGTGGCTTCAGCAATCGCTGAAAATCCTGAAAGAGGATTCCTCTGAACTGTACACCCTGCCCGAATGGCTTAAAGCATCCACCACCAACCTCCCGAAGGAATGTGCTGAGGCATCCAGGGGGGATGTGAATGGTTGGCTAGAAACATCGATAAATCATCTCCAAGGAGAAGGGCCAGAAACCTGCGATTTAGATGTGCAGGGATGGCTTGAAGCATCTATTATAGGCATTCAACATCTACAAAAATCCAAGTCGAGCCAGAAAAAAGGGATGGCTGGAAAAATCAATAGAGAACCTCAAGAAGCAATGTCCTGAAGGATCTCTGGTGAATATATTAGAATGGCTTCAAGGATCCTTAGAAAGCCTGTCACTTTCTGGAGAACCTAGACCACTTCTTGAAAAATGGCTTCGACAATCCTTAAAAAACCTGCAAGACGAAAGTCCTAAAGTATCTAAACAAGATGCCAAAAAATGACTTGAAATATCTATAAAGAATCTTGAGGAGGAAGGACACCTAGGTACTCAGAACGGCTTGAAGCCTCTATTAAAGGCGTTCAGGATCTACAGAAGTCCACGGTAGAGATTAAAAGAACTCTGAGGAAGAGATGGTTTGAAAAATCAACAGCAAACCTCAAGAAGCAATGTTCCGAAGGACCCGTGGAAAATACTTTACAATGGCTTCAAGGATCCTTAGAAAGCTTTTTATTTTCTGAAGAACCCATACCGCATCTGGAAAAATGGCTTCAACGATCCCTGAAAAACTTGGAAAAGGTCCTGAAACATACAAGCAAGATGCCAAAAATGGCTTGAAATATTTGTAAATAGCTTCAAAGAGGAAGGACCTGAAGCACCCCATCTAGGTATTCGGGAATGTCCTGAAGCATCTATTAAGGGCATCCAGGATCTCAAATACTCTAAGGAATCAAAAACAAGCATGGTAAAGAGGAAGGAGAGGGTGATTTGGGTAGAACCTGCTTGCTCTGAAAGAAACTTATGGGTGGATGGATGGCTTCAAGCATCTTTAGCAAGTTCAGAAAGAATGGTCCTAGTGCATCCAAAACAGATATGCAAGCATGGCTACAACCATCTCTGAAAAACCTCAGACGAGAATCCCTGGAAGAAGCCAGAAAGAATGGCTCTTGGAATGCATAGAAAACGTCCTGCAGAAATGGTGCAATATGTGAATGAGTAGCTTGAGATAGTTTTAAATCACCTCCATGGGGAAGAGCCTGAAACCTCCCATCCCATCCCATCTTGGTACAGACTTGTCTCTCATTTCTGCTGCTTCTAGGGTTACTGGGATCAAGATGACCAAATGTACAAACTGGAAACCTACCAGCAAGTATTTATTGTTTTGGTTTTCCAAAACTTCTTGGGCCTTTTTGGAGTGAGTGGCATACTGTTTTCCTAATGGACGTTGGTATTACAGCAGGAGCTTCATAACCAATGAACGCTTGTCATCAACAATTGTGATTATCTAGACGCTGCCTTAAGTTGGGTGGGAGGAGAAAAGAAAGAGAGTGGAAGGAAAAAGGAAAGAAGAAGCGATTGATATGGAGGAAGAAAAGGAAAGAAGGGCCAAACGACAAGCATGATTTATGCCAAAATGCCAAGAATGGATAGACCACCGTAGAGCACGGACAAAGAAAGGATAGACCAAGATTGCATATGCCATACAGGCTGTGTCACCTGTACCAACAACTCACTAAAACAAAGAGATCCTTGTGAACTAGGAATTATGCCAGTGAGAGCTGGATGATTCAGGAAGATAACCATCAAAGTTAAATAGTCTTCCCTGATAGCCTATCAAGAAATCTCAAGCCAAGTGAGATATCAGAAAAGCTGTCACCAAGGAGCTATCTGAAGAAATGCATTTAAGCATTAGTTTAGAAATTAGATCAGTCAGCAATGACAACAATTTTAGATGCACGCCTCTGTTTCTATGTGCGATGTATGAAGAGGAAGCATTTTTCCTAAAAATACATATTACTGGTCCACAGCCCATGTGAATTTGCCCTACCTAGACATAAACAAAATGAGATATCATTCTGTAACTAAGAGGTTAGTTCACGGATCAGAAGGTCTGGAAATAGCTTCTCCATGAACTCAACAGATATCTTAAACAAGCCATGATAGCCTAGGTCAGCACATTTAGGAAAAGAACAAGACAGATTTACTCGTCATGGCTGTGGTAAGGATTTCTGAAGCATCTTGATGAGAAGCACTGTGAATACTGTATCATCTCTGGTGGAGAATCTGTGGGCCTCCAGTATTTGGGGGGTAGAAATTCCCAGCTCATGGGCCTTCTCTCCAAGGCTGGAATCCGGGAACATCTGCAGCCCTCCTTTTGAGAGAAATGCCGTGTTTTCACCTGATTCTTACAGGAGAAGTGTCAGCTAAGTTTCGGCATGTGCGCTACTCTTTTGGACCATTTCAAATGGGTCTTCACCGTTGATCATTTTGTTTGTTTGGAGTCAACTGACCTACGTGTATAAAATCATATAGGGAACCACATGCAGCTCTCATCGAAAAGCCAGATGTGAAAGCTGGAAGCTTTGAAGGTGAAAAGGAATCAACCAAAATCAATCCTTCCATTCCCACCATCCAATCAGACCTGAAGAACCTTCTTGGTTGAGAAGCGAAATGACTTCTAAGACTTGATGCTTTCGTCTATTTAATTTGCCTTCTACAGCACGTTGCTATCACGTGACGTTCCATGACATTTTTTACCTTTGGGGAGCTGGTGTGGGCATGGCCTGTGCATGGGGCATACGGCCTGAAGGTTGCCAGTTTGACATCCCTGTTCTACAGGTACTTAATAAAGCCTGAAATCTCCTCGTTAACTGGTTTGTTCGTTGTGTTTGGATTCTCAAAGAGCCATTTATCTGGCCCCTTGGCCATTGCCTGATACTTTGCAAAAAACACACACAGACAGACACGTAAACATATCTGATTTATCATATCAGATTTATTTACTTTGAATAACATGTAAATTAACAATCAAACAAAGGAGCCACCTAAACAAATTTCCTATTCTGATGCAATTGTGCCAAGAGGCCAAGATCCCTTGCAAATTAGGCTCCCACCAGAAATCAACTGTATCCATAAGGTATCTGGGGGAGACCACCAATATGGGTCTGCCCAATCTCTAAAAGGGGAACTTTCACTCAAATCGTGGTTATTCGCACCCGACCCGAAGAAATTGTGCAATATGTGAATGAGTAGCTTGAGATAGTTTTAAATCACCTCCATGGGGAAGAGCCTGAAACCTCCCATCCCATCCCATCTTGGTAAAGACTTGTCTCTCATTTCTGCTGCTTCTAGGGTTACTGGGATCAAGATGACCAAATGTACAAACTGGAAACCTATCAGCAAGTATTTATTGTTTTGGTTTTCCAAAACTTCTTGGGCCTTTTTGGAGTGAGTGGTGCTGAGTACATTACTATCTGTTGCATAAAATAATCTACTCCCTTAAGAAAAACCAAAGCATTTGGAGACTGCAACAAGGCCACTTTATAAGCATCAAGAAAATGAGAGGTCATTCAATGAAAAAAAGATTATGCAGTAAAAGTGACAATGTAAAAGCTGTCACATGACGACATGAATAATTAATTTATGACCAGGGATGAAATGGCAAAAATTTGACAACAAGGTGTCTGATGGAAAGACCAGGTCCACACGCGAAGGTCCAATTAAACTGATTTAATGCTAAACAGTCTATGTGTCAACTCGCAAAGGTCCCGTCGGAACGCTGAAACTATGCACAGAATCTTCTCAATTAACAATTAGCACAACAGAATTCAGGGTTGGACTTACAGCTTGAGCAGACTACTCTGGCACTGCATAAGAGTGAACGTATGTGTCTGTTATTCAGGGACAGTTGCATACGTGTTCCTTTTATACATCAGCAAATTTTAACATTCCCTGCTTGTATGTGCCTTGCCTTCCCCCATTTCCCATTTGGAAGCCTGAACCAATAGTGCGCATGCAGGAGCGCACCTCTGCACAACCCACAGTTGGAATTTGGGAGGTGTTTGTGTCAGCCTGTATTGCTTCATGTTCAGGAGCTCATGGTACCGGAGAGCTTTTGCTCCTCTTTCCCTCCATCCATTAACCGTGTGAGATAAAGGGATGAGAAAGTGTGAGGAAGTCACCCAGGAACGTCTATGGTTGGACTTGAACCGGGAGGCTCCTTGTTCCTCATCTAATACCTTGACTGCTGCATCACAATTCACAACTTTGGTGGTTTACTTACATTTGTCCTTGTGAAACCATTCTAAAATTTCTTAGACTTAGCTTAAGATCTCCCAGGAGAGCCAACATTCTTCTGAAGCTGCCTAGAGCTTAACTGTCTTTTTCAGACCCAATGGGGTCGATAAAGTGGGGCCTTTGATGTCCACAGTTGGGAGGAAAAATTGATGGCTGTCAATTCTCTAATCTTCTCTCCCTTCACTTTAGAACGTTCTCCTAATGTCCAGCTGAAACCCTTCCATCTTTTGATTCTGTCTTCTGAAGCACCAGAGGCAAAATCAACTCTCTCAGGTTCTTCTGGAGACAGTAATTCCCTTTCTTTTAAAATTCTCTTTACGAGACTAATCAGTCTCTCTCTCAACATGTCATCGTGTTAGAGTTTAAAGGCCTCCCCACAGACAAGAGAAGAAGACAGGACAACCCTCCCTCAGCCACTTTGCCTACAGCTGAACTGTTCCAAGAATTGAGAGTCACATAAATCCATTCCACCCTTGACATGGGCAAGTTGCCATTTGAGAAAATTAACTAGCGTTGTGTTTTTGGCACAGATGTGTCCCAAGGATTTCTCCACAGGCAAAATAGGATGGTAAAGTTGGATGGTAATTCACCACAAACTCCAGTACCGCATCATAGTGGACACTTTTGGTTGATTTGAGCACTAGGAGAGATTGGAGGGCGTACATAGGAATGCTATGACGTACTGCAAACTGGTGGTCCACAAAATTGGTTGTACCTACAGAATGCTCAGGGCTTCCAAAATATGTTTCCCTTGTATCTGCCATGACACTCTAGGTCTTTTGATGGAGGGCATGATGTTTGGGCTTGGTTTGCCACAATGTCTTGCCAATTTAGTAGTCCAGCTAAAGGTAAACTATTTTACAAGAGAGCTAAGTTGGAATTTTTTGGCAGGGGCTTTTGCTGCCATATGTCCCTGGTCGCCACATAACAAGGAAAGCCCCACTCTCCATCTCTGTGCTTTCTCTGCTCCATCAATGGCCCTGTACTCCCAATCTGCATGAGCTCCTTAGGGGAAGTTTTTTTCAACATTTTACATGGAGTGTGGTTTTGCGGGCATAATAACAGGTTTGTGATTTCAGACTCTGACCAATTGTTGTTATAAGTGCCCACCCGTCTGCAAGCATAGCTGAATTGTGCCCGGATCCCAGGGGTGGGTTCTAAAAATTTTTACTACCGGTTCTACCAAAGTAAAATCCCAACACTGGGTCTACCCATTTATTTTTGCAGGCACCGGTCTATTCATTTGTTTTCTTTTAACACTGATCAGCTGTAGAGCGGCTCTTTGAAGCCCCACGGCAAGAGTTTAAACAGTTTTTTTTCCCTCTAGCCATCAGCTGGGAGTCAGGAGGCAGTAATAGATTGGGAGTGGGGCCAAATGAAAGGTAAGAATAAGGCAGGGGGTGGGGGGGCAGGCGGGGGGGAGAACCAGTTCGGTGACATCATATCGTCACCGCGGGAACCAGGCCGAACCAGGAGGAACCCACCACTGCCAGACCCTCGGTATCTGTTAACTCTTCCAAAATCTCTGCCAATTCTTCCTGAAACTGGCTATTCAGAGGAATTTTATTGTGTAAAGTGTTTTCTAATGATGAGCATACAAAAGAGTAATTTAAATTCGGTCCAAGCCTTAAGAGCAGAGTCAGGGTTGTCAGCCACTCCAAGAGTCTAAGGTTCAAGAGTGAAATTAATACAAGATGTTCCAATGAATAATTGATCTTGGATTTCAGAAATACGTTGAATTCAGGTCCCCCATCAAATTCAAAACCACCGAAATCATTTCTGAGGTGGGACTCTCAGCCAAAAAGCAGATGAGACCACCACATAACCATCAAGGATCCCAATCCTTGTGCTGATGTGTTCAGCCTTTATGACATGTTTGCTTTCAGTATTTAGTTTTTACTTTGAAATGGGGTGGGGGGTGAGCAGAAATCTTGGCACCTTGTAAAATTTTGTTGCTAATCCCCATTTTAAATAGAAGACCAAGAAGAAATCTGCTATTTGTTGGTGGCTGCAATACAATGAACTTGTTTTTCATATGAAGCTCTCATCACTATTGCAAATTTTATTGATGCAGTTGATGCAATCTCACAAAAAGGTACTGCCTAAACTGTGAGAAAGCAACTTGTTGGGCTACCTTTGCAGATTGGCATTTGGGCAAAAAGTGAACACTTTTCTCACGCGCTAAATCAAAAATTTTACCTTTAGAAATTGTTTGTGTCTGTTGTGGTTTGAAAAAAAAAGGGGGTGGGTGGGTTCCAAGACTTTAAATTAAAAGACTTCATGGGGAATATTATAACACGGCCAGTTATATAGATTATTATTTTTCTTTTATTATTAATCATATTTCTATGCCGCCCACTCTCCAAGGACTCTGGGCGGCTTACAACAATCAACAGTATACTAAATAGCATATTGTCCCCAATAATCTGGGTCCTCATTTTACCCATCTCGGAAGGATGGAAGGCTGAGTCAACCTTGAGCCGGTGAGATTTGATCTGCTGATCTGCTGAACTAGCAGTCAGCTGAAGTAGCTGCAGTACAGCACTCTAACCACTGCACCACCTTGGCTCTAAATCATTCTAGATAGTTTAGCAGATTCATGGTTGTATCCCCTACATAGTAGGATTTACATTTTAAAAAACAAAGTTAGTGTTGATGTTTCTTGTTATAATATGGAAAGTGAAAACTCCTGGAGAGGGATGGGCCACCAGGTGCTATCCAGGAAGATTGCCCTGTGTTTCCCTCAGTTATTAGGGGAGGCAAAGGGAGTTGCCTTTTCAAGCACTTAGAACCTGGCTACCAAAGAGAATGTGAAGAGAGTGCGTTTCAGCAGACGTTGAAGTCTGCAGGAGAAACCCAGAAACTCTGCTGCTCTTTGAAACTGAACTATTAGGCAGATGGGAGATGGCCTTTTCCTGCATCATTTCCAGAGTTTAAAACGCACTCTTGAGGAAGCTGCATTTGCCTACAGCTCTGACTTTATAAAATACATAAAAAAATATTTTTAGTATGGTCTTTAGAAGCCAATGTTTTTATGGCTTGGATTTTAATTTACCAATGACATTTTTCATTATTGTGACTATTCCTCTAGATCAGACGTTGTCTTACCTGAACATCCCTTTTCTGGGCGCTGCGACCACTATCCATAGCTGGGTTCTTCTTCAGGTTTTGACAGGAACTGAGTGAGAGCTGAATTTCACTTCCTCTAGCTTAGCCACGCCCACAATCCTATGGTCCCCCAGTCTGTCACTAAGGTGCAGCAAGTCTGTACAACAAAAAAATGTCAATGACAAGTAGAACAAAGGCAACCGACCCACGCAGATGTGGAACGGGACCAGGGCAGGAAGCCAACAATAACAACAGGGGAGGGAATGGATAGTGTTTGCAGCGCCCAGAAAAGGGACGTTCAGGTAAGACAACGTCCGTTTTCCTGAGCGCTGCTCCCACTATCCATAGCTGGGATATACCCAAGCTTAAACCCCTAGGGCGGGAGGCTGACTGCCCCCAGAGTCCTGGGCCAAATGGACACTTTGCAAAACCCAACGACCAAAGGAGGCCCCGGCTGAAGCATACTTGTCAATTTTGTAGTGGCGAATGAAGGGCGAAATCGACGACCATGTTGCCGCATGGCAAATGTCCGCCACCAACGCTTGTGTCGCCCAGGCCACAGAAGTGGCTGCACTGTGAGTGGAATGAGGCAGAATCCTGCCAGGTCGTGCCTTGGAGTGCAGGTCATACGCCATGGCAATGCAGGCCTTAATCCACCGGCCGACCGTAGAAGCTGAGATCTTCTGGCCCATGGAAGCCGGGTGGAAGGATACAAGAAGAGCCTCTGATTTCCGAAAGGAAGAGGTCCGACGGATGTAGAGACAGAGGGCCCGATGCATGTCAAGCGTATTCCAGCATTGCTCCCGGTGGTCATGAGATGATGGGCAAAAGTCCAGCAAGATGAGTTCCTGGGCACGGTGAAACCAGGAGTTCATCTTGAGCGTGAAAGAAGGGTCCAGTCGTAAGATCACCGTGCTGTCCCGAAAAATGCAAAGGTCCTTTCTAATAGAGAGAGCTGCAAGTTCCAACACCTCCTGGCGGATGTGATAACGGTCACTTTGAACGACAAGAATTTGAGTGCAACCGACCCCAAAGGTTCAAATGCAGAAATCCACGGATACGCGGGTGGTGCGAAAGAGAGTGGTACGGTGCACACGTAATCACTGTGGACAAGGCCGCCATTTGACGCCACAAGGTAGAAAGAGACAAACCTTTATCGAGTCCTGCCTGTAGGAATTCAAGGATGTCCTGAACTGTCGCCGAAGTGGGATCCACATGATGACTGGAACACCAGCTGCACAATGCTTTCCATGAGACCTCGTAGATACGAGTGGTGGAAGGACGTCTGGCTGCCTGGATGGTACCGATGACTCCATCTGACAAATTGTCTTTCTTTTTTTTTTCTTTTTTTTTTATTGAAAAAGTTTTCAAATACAAGTTTTTCCCCCCCTTTCCCCCCCTCTTCCCTAACCCCCCCCTCACCACCCATCCCCCCCGTGACTTCTTCACAACAATAGGCTATTTCATAACTAATTACATACATAATATCTTTCCTTTCCCTTACTCCCTCCTCAGAATACTGACCCTTAGCATATTATTCTTATAACTCCCATTTTTACAATAATCTGCCCTTTTTCTCCTCCCCTAAACTTATAGTGTATTATTACAATTTAACATTTAATCTTTTATATATATTAATATGACATTTTAAAGCGGCCTTCTCCCTACATCCAAATTTAACATTTATTCAGTTCTATCCAATTCCTCCACCCCCCTAAATATATGACTTAAAGATCCTTTTTCTTAGACTAATCAATCAGTAAACTAACCTATTTCAACCCTTCAATTCCTACAAAATCATGCAATACAATTCTAAATATAATTCACTGCCCACTTAACTAAGATATACACATATCTATATATGCATTCCATTTTGTAAAAAAAAAAAAGACAATAACTTTAAATTTATAATCCATATAATATCTTCTTTGGTGTCTTTCCACTGGATTGTTAAATCCATCACCCATAATAGGGTAAAATAACATGCTGGTGCAACAGTTTGTTCAAAATCTTCAATCATCTTCTGCCCCCATCAGTAGTAGATATCCTCGTATATATATAAAAGTAAAAACAACCACCCGAGTGACATTATAATTATATCCATATAGTTATAGTTGTGGTGTTCATCAGGATTGTTGATTCCCATCCTCCTAATGGGTAACATCCAGATCTTCTGCATGCCCCAGCGTAACTCTCCTGCCTTGTAGCTCAAAATAATTATAATATATTTACCAGTAAAAGAAATCCAGAGTAGATAATTCAAATCCAACAAGGTAAGGCTCTTTTCACATCCCAAAATCACGGCATTACAGAGATCTGCCACAATCCTCAGGATAGTATTAAACAATTGTTTGCCTCCACTATCTTTTCAGATATTCATTCATTTTTTAAAGTCCCTGGCTTCACTGTTGCTTGGTTTAGAAACTGCTGCTTCTGTGAGATCTATTTCTTTTCTTTTTCTTTTGCGGGTTGAATTTCCATCCTCGTTTCGTGCCTACCAATTGTGTATCGGCTGATCGATTTTCATTCTGCTTTATGAGTTGATCTTGTTGGGTTAGTTTTGTCATCTCATCTTTCTTCTCCATCACTTGTATATCAACTGATTGATTTGCGCACTTGTCTGTGACTTGGTGGTTCATCACATTGGAGTCGGATGACACTGCTCTCTTATTTATAGACAGTCCAGCTGGGGTATCCAGGGAGTCCAAAGACAATTTATCCACCACAGCCTCTGTAATTTGATATTTTCCTTTTGTTTCCAATTCCTTTTGCTTATCCTGTATTGTGCCTAAAGATGTTAAGTTCATTTTTAAATTTTTTTGATAAAATTCTTCCGCTTTTTCAACAGTGTTCAGTTGATATCTTACTCCTTGGTGTCTCAATATTAAACCAACTGGGGCATCCCACCTAAATAGGATATTTCTTTTTTTTTAACTCAGTCACTAGAAAGCCAAATTTCTTCCTCTCCATTAGCATCTTAGTCGGGAGCTCCTTAAAAATCCAAATCTTTCTTCCATGAAATTGCAAAGTAGAATTAAAATTGTCTTTCTTTAAGATGACCCACTCAAATGCCAGATGGCCAATTGGTGCCACTGAGGCTCTGGATGACAAATGGCCCCTGGCACAGAGAGACTTGGTGAGGTGGAATCACCCAAGGGCGGTCGATGGAGAGAGCTATGAGATCGGTGTACCACGGCCTTCGAAGCCAGTTGGGAGCTACCAGAAGCAGGTTGGCCTGTTCGGACAGCAACTTCCGAATGACTCGTGACAGGAGTGGAATCGGTGGGAACGCATGTAAGAGACTGCTGGGCCATCGGCACCGCAGAGCGTCGTGATCCTCTG
Organism: Arizona elegans; assembly: GCA_022577455.1. Taxonomy (NCBI): domain Eukaryota; kingdom Metazoa; phylum Chordata; class Lepidosauria; order Squamata; family Colubridae; genus Arizona; species Arizona elegans. Next base: position 100,088,877 of record JAKOOJ010000002.1, on the reverse strand, counting down.
CCAATGGAGTTGGGTAACGGGATACAAATCGCGGCAGCTGAGCGTTTATAAAGGGGACGGGAACAGGTCTATTACTGGAGTCCCAAAATGAGAGACAAGCTCCCGAAACAGGGATGGATAGAGCTGCCATTCCGCTGGGTCGATCTGTTCCCGGCTGAGCCAGTCAGCCTGGACATTGGCCGTCCCCGAGATGTGGTCTGCTTTTATCGAAAGCAGATGATGTCCGCCCAATTGAACAGCGCCTCCGTCTCGAACATCAGGGCTCGAGACCTCGTGCCCCCTTCCCTGTTCACGTGAGCTTTGGCCGCTATATTGTCCGTGAGGACCAGGATGTGACGACCCTGCACTGTCGGACGAAACTGTAGAAGGGCCAACCTGATGGCTCAGAGCTCCAGAAGATATATGCTGCCCTGACGTTTGGCTTCCGACCATTGGCCCTGCGCCACCAGGTTGAGAAGGTGTGCCCCCCAGCCGTGAAGACTGGCATTGGAAATAAGTACCAGTCTGTCCGGTTCCAGAAAGTCGGTACCATTGAGGAGGGATGGTGATGTCCACCAATGGAGGAACAGCCGAACTTGTGGAGGCAGCTACACTTTGCGTGTCTCGTTGGCGTGGCCCGCGCACTGGAATGGAAGCAGGAACCACTGCAGAGATCGAGAATGTCTGCGTGCCCATGGAACAATGTTGTAGCAAAACACCATTTTCCCGAGCAACTGGGATAGGAGAAAAACGGATACCTTCTCTGTGGTGTGGACCTGTTGGATCAGCTTGATGATACTCTGAACTCTGTCCGGTGACAAGAAGACCCGACCCCTGATCGAGTCGATCACTGCTCCCAGGTGAAGGAGGCATGTGGAGGGAACGAGATGGCTTTTCTTGAAATTGATCGAGAACCCGTGGTGTTGAAAGGCATCAAAAACCCGCTCTCTGCCCCTGACCGCCTGGTCTGGAGAGGAGGAAAGGATCAGGATATCATTGAGGTAGCAGAGTACCCGCACTGGCATTGACCTGAGCATTGCTGCCACCACTGCCACCAGTTTGGTAAAGGTGCGGGGCGCAGTGGAAAGTCCTAAGGGCATCGCACAATACTGAAAATGTTGGCCCGCGTATTCGAACCTCAGGTATTTCCTGTGGTCAGGATGAACAGGAACGTGCAGGTAGGCTTCCCGCAAGTCGACTGACTGAAGAAGGTCCCCTTGCCTCACGCCCCCAAGGATCGATTGGAGGGAATGCATTTTGAATCTGTGGTAGCGGATCGACAGATTCAGATGCTTTAAGTTTAATATTCCCCTCCAGCCTCCCGAGGACTTGGGCACCAGGAAGAGGACCGAGTAAAAGCCTACTCGGTGTTGACTCAGAGGTACCCGTTCTATAGCTTTAATGGTCAAAAGGTGAGAAATCTCCGCTGACATGAGGAGTCTTAGTTCGGGGGATTTGGGAATCGGGCAACTGACAAAACGGCTGGGTGGTAAGTCGATGAACTCGATGGAAAGCCCCAACGATATAGTGCACCGCACCCATGAGTCCAAGGTAGATTAAGCCCACTGGCAGTGGAAGAGTTGAAGCCAACCACCTATGGTGCCCGGAGACCTGGAGTCATTTGCCCCTCCATGAAAACTTATATCCAGAACCCCGGAACTGCCACTTGATCAACTGCTGGGCCCTGCTGCGGTCACGATATTGCTGTCGATCAGGATAACGGTCGCCCCCTTGAAAGGGGTTCTACTGGGATGAAAACCCACTGGGGCCGGGGCCGAGCCGAAAGGGCTGCCGCTGTGAATACGGGGTGTAGCGGCGGTCCGTGCGATGGTAGGAGGATGGGAGCACTTTCCTTTTATCTTTGTCCTCAACCAGGACTGGATCTAATGTGGCCCCAAAGAGATTAGGAGATTTGTAAGGAGCGGCTGCCAGCTTCCACTTCGCCTAGAGATCAGCTTTCCAATGGCGAAGCCAAAATAGCCTCCTTGAAGTTACTGTGGAGGCCAGGGCCCGAGAAGCAAATTTAACGGAATTCAGAGAAGCAGCGGCTGAGTATTCGGTAGCTGCCACAATTTTGTTTATATTCTGATGCAATCTGGTCTCCTCAGGAGGAAGGTGTTCCTGTAATTGTCTCAGCCAAATAAGGGATGCCCTGTTGAAAAAGGACATAGCAGTCGCCGTCCTGATCGCCCAGACCACCGCTTGGTGGGACTTGCGAAAAGCCAGTTCCGCCCGTTGGTCCTCAGCTTTGAGGCGTCTAATGAGTCGGTGGAAATGATGGAGGCCGAGGACAGAGAGGCAACGGGAGTGTCCACCAAAGGTAGGACCAACAGGTCTTCCAGTTCTGGGGCAGAGCAATAAAGTTTCTTGTCCAGGCTGCTGGGGGTAGTCAAGAAGCCAGGCTGGCCCCAGGGAGTTTGGATCACATCCGCAAACAATTGTGTACAAGGAATGAAGTCCTTTTCCTGTTTAGTAGTCTTGAATAAGGCATCGTGGGGCCCCGAGGAAGCCAGGGACTCAGACACTGCCTCTCCAGCCATGCCAAGGTTCGTAGTCAACCGAGCCTTATGCAGAAGGGACCTGAAGAGAGAGGTACGGAACAATCCCGTGAAGGACGGGGTATCCGGCATTAAACCTTCATCATCTGAGAACTCGACATCCCCTGGACCATCATCTCCATGGTACGACCCCTCTGGAGATGCCTGTGGTTGCCTCACCAAGTGCGGCTGAGCAGTCAACTGTTCGTGCGACGCCTGGTGTCCGGTCAGGGCCTGAAGCGGACCCTGAACTGCCTGATGTAACCCTGCTGCCAAGAGAGTAGACAAGGCAGATGAAACCAAGGATTGAAAATCCAGATGGGGACCAGGCAAGAGCACATCAGGGGCACGGAGGCCCGCGGCCGTCGGGCTAAAGGTGGCTTCAGGCAATTGATGGCGAGAAGAGGAAGTGCCAGCCACAGAAACGTCTGGCATGGAGCGAGACACCCCTTTGGAGAGAATCATTGGATTGGCTGAGCCTGCCAGATCGATGGTAGCCGGGACCTGGTGGGTAGGTTCAGATGTCACGGCCGCTGGACTGGGGTTAGCAGCCGGTATAGGGCCCGTGCCCAGTCCCAGGGAGTTATGAACAAGGCGCTGCGCCTTATCACATTGGCGCTCCAGGGCCTTGTGGCGTCTTAAGGCATCCTTTTCTTGACCAGATGTGGCCGTCGCCTTGCGGGGTTTGCAGCTGGGCAAAGCAGACCTCTTCCCCAAAACTGACTTGAGACATTTGATGGCCCTGTGAGGTGGGCTCGCCTCAGGTTCAAGATCAGACGAGAGGGGTGAGTCTGCTATTATAAGGAAAGGGCCCTCCAGAAGGGGAAATCCAGTAATTCAGCCGAAGGAGGAATAGCCAAGTCAGCGTCCAATTGCTTCTGAGGCAAACCCAGGCAGCTAATTCGGTGACAAAATGTCGGCCGTTAGATTGACAAAATGGCCGTCGCACTTGGAGGTGAGGTGAACTAAGCTGGTAGGGTGCAACCAGTCAGTGAGTTCAAAAAGACGCCCGCAGCGAAGACCAGGCCAATTTAACGGCCCAAAGGTCCATTAAAATGGCAGCCACCAGACAGTAGCTGTGGAAAATGGCGGCCCGGCCGCAGCGAAATTTGCACCAATTAGACGGCCTGAAGGTCCGTCAAAGTGGCGACCGCTTCAAGAGAGATGCACCAAAATGATGGCCCGAAGGTCCGTCAATGGCTATCACCTCCTTTACGTTACCAGGTATCCTTCTGGGAACGATCACTGCCGCCTCCCTGTAAGCTGTCAGGTTGTTGCCAACGAAGGGCGGTGCGATGGCAGTGGTGGCTTTTGCAGCCTGTCCCACTAACTGGTGGCTGATAATCAAGGGCCGAATCTGCCCCGAGGGGAACAGAATCCAGCAGCTGCCTTCAGCGAGAACGCCGAGGCGCGGGCGGCCCAGAAGCCCAGACATACCACACGCCTTTTGCAGCAAAGGATCTTCACCTTTTGCTGAAGAAAAGAATAATCAAAATAAAGAAAAAAACCTAAACGAGCCAAAAGAGGCACTAGAAGGGAACAAGAGGAAGGAGTTAATTAGGGAAAACCCTGAGCTCAGAAAAAAACACTTCAGTCCTTGACAGCAACTGAGTGAAGACTGGGGGACCATGGGATTGTGGGCGTGGCTAAGTCAGAGGAAGTGAAATTCAGCTCTCACTCAGTTCCTGTCAAAACCTGAAGAAGAACCCAGCTATGGATAGTGGGAGCAGCGCTCAGGAAAACCTTTAGGACAGAAACATTATTTATTTGCTAAACACAGTTGAACTATGGTGTTTTTTTTTATTAAAAAGTTTTACAAAAAAGAGAAAATTTCCCCCCCTGTTCCCCCCACCCTTTACCCCCCTTCATCCCACCCTCCCCCCCGACTTCCCAGAGCAAAATACAAGGTATTTCATTTAGTCAAACATAAACTAGATTAATCTACTTATCCTCAAAGTACTACCTCCCCCACTGAAACGTTAACTCCACTATCGATAACCAAATACTTCTAATACTAACAGTCATTCATAAGCTATTTGATATTTTCTTGTCTGATACTTATTTTGAATATAATCAATCCATCTTCTCCATTCCGATACGTATCTTTCTTGTGTGTGGTCCTTCAAATACGCCAAGATTTTCGCCATTTCTGCTAGGTTTGTTACTTTCAATGTCCACTTTTCAATAGTAGGCAAAGAGTCCTTCTTCCAATATTGAGCTACCAGCAGCCTAGCTGATGATATTAAGTTCAAAATCAATTTAGTCTCTAAAACTGTACAGTCTGTAGTTATACCCAATAGAAACAATTGAGGAGTAAATTTTAATCTTCTTTTCAAAATGTTCTGCATCACCCACCAAATTTTTATCCAAAATGCCTTGATTTTTTTGCAAGTCCACCATATATGGTAATAGGTTGCATCATTACATTAACATCTCCAACATTTAGCTTGCAAATTCGAGTACATACATGATAATTTCTTAGGATCTAAGTGCCATCTATAAAACATTTTATAAAAATTCTCTCTCAAATTTTGTGCTTGCGTAAATTTAACATTTCAATTTCAATTTCAATTTTTCAATTTATATACCGCCCTTCTCCCTGAGGACTCAGGGCGGTGCACAGCCAGAATTAAAAAGATGAAATACAAATATTAAAAACAATTAAAATCTATATAAATTTGGCCCAAAAATTTAAAAAACCACAAACCAATTAAACATTTAAAAATTTTAAAAAATTTCTTCCTAAGCCAGCCCGGCTTGCTGGAAAAAGTGGGTTTTAAGGGCACGGCAGAAGGCACTGAGGTCTTGGATTCTCCTTATCTCTGGGGGCAACTGATTCCAGAGGGTAGGTGCCCCCACAGAGAAGGCTCTCCCCCTGGGGATCACCAGCCTACATTGTTCTGACCCAAACTTTTCCCACGTTTCCATCATCACTGGTTCCTGAAAGTTTTGTGCCCATTTAATCATACAATCTTTAACCAATTCAGTTTCTGAGTCTATTTCCAGTAATGCATTATACAACCTTTTAATATGCATCTGACTTTGATCTCTAATCTGTTTCACCAAATTTCCCTCATTTTGCATAACCCCATTTTTTTGATCCTCCCTCCATCTAGCTTGGAGCTGACCATACTGAAACCAAGTAAAAATTATCCCTTCTTCTTTTAATTCATCTCAACTGCAACTTCAATTGCAACTTGCCCCTTTCCAAAAGAAGAAGCTCTTTATAAGTAATCACCTCTATTCTTTGCTCTGTACTTATATTTTCTATTACATGTCTGGGGTTTGCCCATATAGGTATCTTGTAGTTCAGCTTATATTGGTACTTTTTCCAAACCCTCAACAATGCATTTCTAAGTATATGACCGTTAAACACTTTATCCACTTTTTTTTCATACAACAAATAAGCATGCCATCCATATAACAAATCATAACCTTCTATATTTAACATTCTTTCTTCAGTTAAGTTGAACCAGTCACTAATTTGCGATAAAGCTGCAGCTTCATAATACAATCTTAAATTAGGCATTTTAAGGCCTCCTCTCTCACGTGTATCCTGTATAATTTTCAGTTTCACTCTTGGTTTCTTCCCAGCCCAAATAAAAGTATTAACCCCTTTCTGCCATTCCATCAAATTTCCATCTTTTTAAAGCACTGGTATCATTTGAAACAGAAATAAAAACCTAGGTAATACATTCATTTTTATTGCTGCTATCCTTCCCAATAGTGATAGTTGTAACTTTTTCCATTTTTCCATTTCTTTCTGTACTTTTTGCCAGAGAATTTCATAATTGTTTTTATACAATTTCGTATTTGAGGCTGCAATATATACTCCTAGATACTTAACCTTTTTAACTACTTCAAATCCCGTTATCCTCCCTAACTCTTCTCTTTGAGTCACAGATAGATTCTTAATTATCATCTTTGTCTTGTGTAAATTTACTTTAAATCCAGATACTTTACCATATTCAGCTACCAAATCCAACACATAGGGAGCCACTTCTATAGGTTGAGATAAAGTAAGAACCAGGTCGTCTGCAAATGCTCTTAATCTATAATCCTGCTGTCTAATTACAATTCCTTTTATTTTGTCAGAATCACGTATCTTATTCAGCAAAAATTTCTAAAGTTAAAATAAACAACAGTGGCGACAATGGACAACCCTGCCTCGTACCTTTCTCAATTTTAAACACATCTGTTAAACCTCCATTGATTATTATTTGTGCTGTTTGTTCCTGATATATTGCTCTAATTGAGTGTATGAAATACTCCCCAAAGTGCATTTTTTCTACTATTTTAAACAAAAATTGCCAATTCAATCGATCAAATGCTTTCTCTGCATCCACGAATATAAACACTGCAGGGACCTGATTATTTTTCTCCAAATATTCCAATAAGTTTATAATTTGCCTAACATTATATTTCATCTGTCTCCCTTTTATAAAACCTGATTGGTCATTGTGAATAATTTGTTGCATAACTGGCATTAGTCTATTCGATAATATCTTAGCAAAAATTTTGTAATCCGTGTTCAGAAGTGAGATTGGCCTAAAATTTTCAGGTTTGGTAGAGTTTTGGTCTTCCTTCGGAATTAATGAAAGAAAAGCTGTTCTCCAAGAGGGTAGACTCCTCCCCGATTGAATTTTACAAAATAGAGTTTTAAGTGGGTCTACCATTTCAAGCTGTAAGTTCTTATAATAAACAGCTGTTAGTCCATCTGTTCCTGGAGCTTTCCCTATTTTTAACTGCTTAATTGCCGCAACAATCTCCTCCGAAGTTATTGGTTGATTCAATCCTTCCCCCTGTTCCGACGTTAGTTCCAAGATATTCCCTTCCTTTAGATATCTATCTATATCTATACCTTATATTGAGTCACTAGCATATAGCTTTGTATAAAATTCCAAAAAAGCCTTTTTAATCAAATTCTGTTGGTAAACTTCCTTACCTCAATATTCTATCTTACTAATGACTCATGCTTTCTGTTTTTTTCCTCAACATGTAGGCCAACCATCTACCTGGTTTATTGGAATTACAAAATGTATTATGTTTAGCATATTGTAAACTAGTTGCCACTTGATCAGCCATTAACATATTGAATTGCCCTCGTAGTATGTTTGTTTCTTTTACTTTCTTATCTGCTGGTTTAGATATAAATATTTGTTCTTTCTTTTTTATTTCTTCCTCTATCTCTTTACGCTTCTTCTGTTGTTTTGATCTATATTTATTATCCATATGTATTAAGATACCCCTCATGTAAGCCTTACTAGCATCCCAAACCATTTCCATAGGAGTACCCTTATTCATGTTAATAATAAAAAATTCTCTCATCTGTTTTTTAAGCTCCTTTACATTTTCTTCATATCTAAATAAGTTTTCATTCAACCTCCAAGACCTTCTTTCTCCCCTCTCCTGTTCAAATTCAATCCAAACTGGACTATGATCAGTTAAAGTTCTTGGAAATATCTTCGTCTTCTTCACCCTGGAAATAAAATCATTTGTGATTAGTATAAAATCAATCCTGCAGAAGGATTGATGTCTATCAGAAAAAAAGGTAAAATCTTTTTCCTCCAGGTTGCGTTCTCTCCAGATATCTCTCAATTCTATATCTTCCATCATATCAAAAAAAAGATTTAGGTAATTTTGCACGTGCTGAAGTCTTTGATAAGCTTTTTTTATCTTTCTGCGTATCAATTACTCCATTCCAGTCACCCATTAGTATAAAAGATTTATAATCCCACTGTATTATTTTAGTATGTAAAATTTTATAAAACTTGTCCTGTTGCTGGTTAGGGGCATATATTCCGATAAGAAGCATTTTTCCAGACTGTATCAATAACTCAATTGCAATATATCTTCCTTGATCATCTGCCTCAATTAAGTTAGCTGATAGTCCTTTCCTTACATATATAACTAGTCCATTTTTCTTCTCTGGCGCTGATGCCACAAAGTTTGTACCTAATCTTGAATTTATCAAATATTTTTGGTCTGATAATCTAATATGTGTTTCTTGTAAGCAAATAATATCGTTGTTAAATTGTTTCAAGTAATGAAATACTTTCCTTCTTTTTTGTGGAGAGTTTAGGCCATTAACATTCCAAGATAGGAATTTAGTTGCCATCTTTAGCCTTTCGAAGCCTTGCGAGCACCAGCTGAAGCTCCTCCTCCACCTTACTCTTCGGCCTAGCTCCCCCCACTGCTTCTGTTTTTTGTACTACTTGAGATGAATCTTGAGATTGTTGCCCTTTTGGTTGTTGTTGTTGCAATTTATAAGTTGCTCGGGTCAGTCGTTGTGTTTTCGGCTCTCCATTCTTAGGTGGTTCCAAGGTTGGGAGTAAATCCCCAAGATCCAAATCTTCTTCCATAATAATTCCTCCAGCTGCAGCTTCAGCGTAAGTTTGTATCTGTTTTCCATCTTTTCCTTGCTGTATCATCTCCATTTTCTTCTTTCCCCACCCCCCTGGTGAGGGTGGGTATCCAGCCTGTAACATGTTTACATAAAAATCTTTTGCCTTCCAAATTGTGTTTAATTGGTATCTTTCTCCTTTATAAGTCACTATTAGACCAGTTGGAACATCCCATCTATATGCCACCTGTTGATTTCTCAGCTCATTAACCAAAAAGCCAAAGTCTTTCCTGCTCCTCAGCATCTTTGGAGGAATCTCTTTCAAAACCACCACCTCCTACCCAGCCACCTGGTTAATTCCTGGTTGGCAAAACAAAGACAGCTGCCACGAGATGTGGTGATTTATTTCACAACTAGAAGGATCAGAAATGAAATTTTATAAGAAGCTTGTAAAATTTCATTTCTGATCCTTCTAGTTGTGAAATAAATCACCACATCTCATGGCAGCTGTCTTTGTTTTGCCAACCAGGAATTAACCCTGTAAATTTTGTCAATTTGGAATGCCACATCTTCTGGTTTTTCTTTAATTATCTCAGCCATAGCATCAGCACAAATGTCTTTTAAATTTTCTTTGCTATTTTCCTTCAGTCCTCTCAGTCTCAAAGCAAACTCCATAGATGTGTATTGTAACATTACCAATTCATCATCCACTTTTTCTGTTCTAGTCATAACATCACCCATTTTGCTTTCCAGATTTAAATTGGCTTCATTAATTTCCTCAACTTTCCCATCAAGCTGGATAACAAGATCTGAGAGTCCTGATACAGCAAAAACGATGTAATCTCTTATTTTATCATGCTCCTTTGGAACTGCTCCCTTGATCGAACCTATATCTTCCTCTATTTTCTTAAATTTCCCTTCAACAAGTAAAGTTAAATTGTTCATTGGTTCTCTCATTGCTATTGCTTGATTGTTCATGGCTTCTTTCATAGCTTCCTTAAAATCATTAAGTGCTGCTTCTTGACTCTGGGTCTGGCTCTGTGAATCAGCCGGAAATTGCGCTTTCTGTGTCACCACTGACACAACTGGGGAGCCTCCCCCTCCTTTAACAACTCCTGGTTTCACTTGCTTAGAAGCCATTTTTTTTCATTTTTTTTCCTTCCCCCCATTTTCTTTGAAAGCGACTAAGTCTTTAAAGATGTTAATTTAAAGTCTCTGAATTGCCAGACAAAGTAGTTTTTTCCCTTTGTTCTCTTCCCTCCACAATCTCCGTTCCCAGCAGTTAATAGGCAGCTAATCCACTCTCCCAGCGCAAAGTTCTCAAACACTTTCGTTTCAGGCTTTCACTTTCAAAGCCCTGACAAAGACGCCATCTTCCGCCTTCAGCTCAGGATTCAGATTGAAACAAAGTAACTTTGGAGTTAAGCTCTTTATTTTTAAGGCTTGTTCTCTTGTTTTCCGCTCTGCCTGCACTTGGGATCAGTCAAACTCACGTTTTAAAAGCAGGATCGGATTGCGGCTTCTCGCCCTGCTTTTGCAGGGACGTCCTGGCTCCGGAGCTCCTTGGCGGGCTGTCTGAGGAGCTCACACCCTCCAAGCCTCTGGAAATGACCCAGAGAGCTTTCGGGGGGCTCTACTCTCGCCCACCGGCTCTCCTCTCCTTCTTTTCCCGAAGGAGAGTTTTTTCAGTCGTTTGACAGCTGATTTGTGCTTTTACGGAGACACAGGGCTGGCGGTCATAAATGACCATCCCATGGAGCCTGTGGTGCCAACAGGAAGTCCACAGTTGAACTATGTTAAATGTTCAACACTTGTCCTAAAGGATCAGAATAGAGGAACTGGAGGGCAAATATAATTTTAAAATGATGTGTGCTACTGTAGACATTGTGTCTCAAGATCTACGTTCCAATTTTTGAAATAAAAATGTTAATGCTATTCTGCATTCTCACCTATTACTTTATCTTCTACTTTCCATCACCGATTTTGTGATGGAATCTCCATAGATCCGCTTTAATCCATTCTTTATTTAAAGAGAACAGTGCAAACCAAAGTGGAAGACCAATTTTAGATATACTTTTTAAGATTCTTCATCCAGTTTTGCAGAGAAAGAAAATAAATATTAAATTTACTGAGATGACTAAAATGCCACAAAATGATTAGCGGCCTTTCACTTCTCCAACCCATCAGGCTCTGAAAGGTAGGGGTTAAAAAAGACAACTTATGCCAGATGAAACTGCAGCTACACACTTTATATTAAACGCTAGTATCAGTACAGATAGAGGAATATCAAAATATTGTTTTATTCAGTAGTGTAAACTTCCAGGCAAGGGTGCAAAGTTTACATGCCAGAGATACAGTTGGCACATCAGATTCATAATTTGGAGAAAGACAATGGAAATATCAAAACTGCTGACAGAAAAAGAGGAGCTGGAATTAAAACTCCAGGAACTTCTAAATAAAAATCTCCAATTGGAACTCTGCAAAGAGTAGGAAGAAAAGCTTGGCAGGTGAGAAAGTTTGGATAGCAACCCTGATTTTCTCTTTCTTTCTCAGCTTTTTCAATTATTTTTAATTTTAAACAAGTTTTATGATTCAAATAAAAAAACCCTAAGGGGGCTAATTTCACTCTGCTCTTGATATTTTACAGGAAAAAAGAATTCAGATGAGCCTGGGCAGCTGGACAAACTTAGACAAGAGAATAAGAATCTCAGCTGCAAGGATAAAAAAATACACTAAAGAAAAAGCAGAGCTCCTATGAGACAATAATGATCTTAAAGAAGAGCTTTATAGGTGAGAAATATTTAGAGAGCAATCTTGACTTTTTCTTTCCAATTCAAATATATTTATTAGAGCCCTCAGGGTAGATATACTGGATGAAAGCAATATTCTTTTCTTTCATATGTTTGTATAACTGATAAGAGAAGAGCAATAGATATAATGGAATGCAAAAATAATCAGGAATGTAGGTATGCTTAGTAATTCAAGTCAAAAAGGGCTAAGAGAGCTAATATCTCTCCGGTCCTCATAATTTACAGAAAGAGCGCAGTAATATCGAAACTAACATTAGAAAACAAAGAGCTCCAAATGAAGACGGAGATGCTGACATTGAAAAATCTTGAATTAACTGATGAGAAAGAGGAGCTCTGCAGAGAGTACAAAGAAAGACTGTGCAGGTGAGAAATTTTTAGATAGCCACCATAAACTTCCTGTTCCAGAGTTTCATATTAGGTCCTCCTTATCTTAGAAAGCTATAAAACCGGTAGTAAAACCACTGTGAGGCTCCACCCACTGACCCTGACATCATCAGAAGAGATCTGTGCATGCGCAGAAGCAAGGCACGTGCACAAGCAAAGCAAGCACATGCACACGATTCAAGTCAAAAAGGGCTAAGAGAGCTAATATTTCTCCGGAAATGAAATGAAAGCAGTTCCCATCATTTTTTAAACTAAAAATACTTTGTTTTTGGTCCAGAGTTACATCTAACCTTCTGATTTTTTCTAGTGGAAAACAACTGAGGAAGGCTGTTGTACATTATTGATGGACAGAGACCAGATGGAGCAGAGACCTAGTAGTAGAGAGTGCCTCTGTGAGTGTCTGCCTAACAAGGGTAGACATTAAAGAAGACAAAACAGAATCTCATGGAAAAATGAAGCCTCAAATGGTGGAATATCAATTAAACAAGAGATGGCTTAAAGCTTCGGTAGACAGCCTCAAAATCAAAAAAATATAAGGAATCCAGGCCAAATATACTGAGACAGCTTCAGCAATCTCTGAAAATCCTTAAAAGGATTCCTTCCTGCCACAATGGCTTAAAGCATCCACAACTAACCTCCCACAGGAATGTGCTGAGGCATCCAGGGTGGATGTGAATGATTGTCTGGATGTATCACTAAGTCATCTCCAAGACGAAGGGCCAGAAACATGTGATTTAGATGTGCAGGAATGGGTTAGGATTAGGATTAGTGTTAGGATTAGGAAACGTCTAATTCAGTGGTGGGTTGTCCCCGGTTTGGACCGGTTCTATAGAACTGGTAGTAAAACCGCTGTGAGGCTCCACCCACTGACCCTGACATCATCAGAAGAGATCTGCGCATGCACAGAAGCAAGGCATGTGCGCAAGCAAAGCAAGCATGCACATGCGATCCTGTTGCGAACCGGTAATAAAGGTAAGTAGAACCCACCCCTGGTCTAATTCACAATTCATTTTATATTTTCATTCTTCATGGAATTGTCAGGTTTCCCGGCATCCAGAAAACATTAGGATGCCCATGGGCCACGAGGAACCAGCAGCAGGCCATGATTTAAATTAGAAGAATGGTTCCCATCAAGTAAACAATGTAGCATCTGAGGAATTTTTGAGTGGGCATTACTTAAAAATATTTCATGTCATAATAAAAGATGAAGAAGCCTAGTGGTGGGGTCATGGTGGGAAGTGAGTCGGTTGGTATAGAAATATATTCCTGACTTGTCATGTATTTTGGCTTCTCTAGATTGTTCAGACAAAAAATCAACGACTGGAAGTAGATCTGAAGAGAGCGAGGGACCAGTTATATGTAAGGCTTGGAATAGTTCATGGCATACGTCATGCCTTTATGTGGTGCGCAAACTTTTTAGATATCCTCTCCAGAATGACTTCTGAAAAGTATTTAGTAATAATTTGCTGTCATCAAATCAGCGTTGACTCTTAATGCTCACCTAGTTTATTTTGTGGTTATGTAGCATTAGATAATCATAGCTTCATAAACAGAAGCACTCCTTCAAATCTTTGTATAATCCTATTCACACTTTTACACAAAGTCATAATTTTTACAATGACAATGGGACTGGCCATTTTATCAAATAAGTAATAGGTTTGCAAGTTATTTAGTCAGTCAGTGAGTCAGTAAGTAAATAAGGCCATTTTGGTAAATTTGACAAATTTCTGTTAAAAATGAAAGGGAAGTGATGCATATTACATTCTAGTAAAGCTTGGTATAAGCTGAGAGTAGTAAGAGTTGAATGTGTTTTTTAAACAGAGCCTCTCATAATGACTGCCAGTTCTATTAATACCATTGTTGTTGCATGCTCCCTCATAAGCAAGGTACTGCCTTAATCTCTGAGAAAGCAATTTGTTGGCATATGTTGATAGTTAGGCATTTGTGAGAAGTATTTTTAATGTGTTTTAATTGAAGAAAAAGGTTGATAATGCAAGTAAAAAACCTAGGGGAGCTATTTGCTCTCCAGTCTTCATAATTCACAGAAAGACAATGGAAATTTCAAAACTTGACAGAAAAAGAGGAGCTTGACTTAAAGATTCAGGAGCTTATAAATAAATATCTCCAGCCGACTAAAGAAAAAGAGGAGCTCTGCGAAAAGTATGAAGAAAAGTTGAACAGGTGAGAAAATTTAGAGAGCAACCCTGACTTTCTCTTCCAGAATTTCATATTATATTTTCCTAAGCTCTTTCCCGTGGACGTACTTAACACAATGTTCTGGGTTGAATTACATTGCCTGGAACAAGGTTAGGGAAAAAAAAGATGACTCTTTTCAACCTTCCAATCATTCTGGCTCTCCAAACCTGGCCAGTGCGTTCTTCTGATTGCAGCGAGGCCTTGTTTCTTCAAAGACTTTCACTTCCAGAGACTTTGTTTTTTATTAAAGCAATTGCAAAAGAAGAGAAGAGAGCATTGGGTCCCAGATGGGTATTAGACATCATGAATCTCTTCACAGGAAATCTTCATGGCCCAATCATGTATAATTAGGAGATCCTGGGTTTTATCTCCTACTTACTACTGTCCTTGTCAATCACGCCAGCTCTCGGCTTCCACTTTGTTCTTTAATTCTCACAAATTCAGCCTCATCCATCATTCTGTTGGCTCGTGCCTGTTTTAGCATGTAAGAGAAAAAAGAAAAAAACGTTTTTTTTCTTGGTGATAATAATAGATTATGTAATGCTAAATACTGAAAATGACCGTTATTAATGCACTAATAAACTCTTAAATATAGATCTTAACCTTAATGCTGAAGGAGCTAACCAAATCCCTTTAGAGCAGCGGTTCTCAACCTGGGGGTTGCGACCCCTTTGGGGGTCGAACGGCCATTTCACAGGGGTCGCCAAAGCCCTCTCTCGCCCCTCCCCCCACACCTTCACTCACCCTCACCCTCTGCCTCTGCTGGATCGCCCGGACACCGTTCACTTACCCCGCCCACTCCCAATCTATTGCTGCCTCCGGAGTCCCAGCTGATGGCTAGAGGGAAAAAAAACTTTAAATTTTTGCCGCAGGACTTCAAAGAGCCGCCCTACTCTCAGCTGTTTTGCGGAGGGCTCTGTTGCTAGCTAGCTGCAAAGAGGTAAATTCCTGGAGCAGATTTTTTCCCCCTATCTATGCTGTAAAAGTGAAATTGAAAGTAAGCAGGGTCTTGGCTGCAACATGACAAAATGAGGCAGAGAGATTTCTTTTTCTTTTTCTTCACCAAAAAAGGTAGGTGCAAACTGCAAACAATGGGAAATTTAGGGCAAGAGGAGGTTCAAGATTTTAAAACACAGAAGAAAAAAAGCTCTATTTAACTAGGGAATTGTAATAATTGAGATACTATTAATTGCATATTGTGTTGAAAGCAGAAATAGTTAAGTTGTGGTTTGGAGGAATATATGGGGGAAATTATTTGGTTTATTATTATTGGTAAATATAATTAATTGATTTGTAAGAAATTGGATTGCATGGAAATAATTGGAATATTCATGTTCATATTGATTAATATACAAAAAGGTAGTTATATAACTAATTGATTTATATTAAAATGTTGAATTTGTATTAAACAACTGTATTACATAATTAACCAATGTGAGGATGGATATAAAAATAGATGACAATGGGAACGGGTATAATATGGAATAGAAGGGAAAAATTGAATTTGATTAAGATTAGAGATGAGGATGAAGGGTAATATTGGTTTTTTAAAAAAATAGATAAGGAATAAATATGGTAAAAAGGAAATATAGAAATTGTAAATTTAATTGAAATGACTAAATACTGTGTTGGAAGAAATATCCTTCTGGGTTCTGCTCCAAGTGGGGAAAAAGACACTGGAAACATGGAGACTGCTTGGAAAGATGGTTTAATGGTGGACAGGATCACATGGCTTGATGGGGCCCATTGTGTTAGTTTCTGTTGCTATTGTGTTGCAAATGTCCTTTGACAAAGGATTGACTTTCTGCCTCTGGCCCATTAACAAAGGGTGGGGGGCAGGAAGGTGGGAGTTGCTTTGTCTGTAAAATATGCTTCGCCATTTCTCATACAGGAAAATATAATATTCTGCCTTTTTAATATTTCCCAAAATATTTCATTCTTCTAGGAAAGGGGTGGGTGCTAACTCCTACAACTGTTTAAATTTGTGAACCGGTCAAATACTCTGTTCAAAGAAAATTCGTTGTATGTTTGTATGTGTGTTTCTAATTATTGCTATTTATTGCTATTTGTTCTCTTTTATTCTTTAAAGTTTAACAATTCATTCTTTATCTTAATATCTTAATATTTGTTTGGGGTTGGCTTTCTTCCCTTTCATCTTTTTTATTGTACAGCAATCTTTCTCCTCAAACCTACCACCTCTGTCTTTTCTTTCTTACTTACTTTCTCTTCTCCCCATCTTCTTCTCCCTACTTCCTCTTTCTTTCTCCTTCTCCTCCTCTCTTCCTCCCTCTCTTACCCTCACTCCTACTCTAATTTCCCTTCCCTTCCTTCATCCTTCTCTATTGCTGTATCCTTTTATGCATATGGACTACTCAGAGGGCTGAAAAAGTTATTTTTGACTGGTCCTTGCACTTTTGACCAGTCCTCAAACTTACGACTGTCCTCACAATTTACGTTTTTGCCCTATCTTGTCACCATGGTGAAGAGAAGCAGTTGTGAAATGAGTGACACGGTTGTTAAGAATGGTACAATGGGTATAAATGATGACCATGATATGGGCATAAATGATGATAACTGCGAAGACCAGTCAAAAGTGCGAGGACCTGTCAGAAATGACTTTTTTCAGCCCTCTGAGTAGTCCCTATACACATAGCCATGGCCACCCGGTCACATGACCAGCTAACCATGCCCACTCAGTCACATGACCTCCAAGCCACGCCCACAAAATAAGCCACACCCACAGAACCGGTAGTAAAAAAATTTAGAACCCACCCCTGGTTGGGGGTCACCACAACATGAGGAACTGTATTAAAGGGTCGTGGCATTAGGAAGGTTGAGAACCACTGCTTTAGAGTATAACAGAGGTAGAGTCTGTATAGATTTACTGATTCATCACTTTTACTGAGAATTTCAGAAGTACCCAGTAAATCAGCATTGATTCTTGTAAGAGCTTACTAGTTGTTGTAATAGAAATAGAAAAACTACATTAATTAAAAGGTAAGAATGTGTATAAGAAAATATAAGCTATTTTAATTAGTTTTAATTTTAAACAGGTTTTATGATTCAAATAAAAAAACCTAAGGAGGATAATTTCACTCTGCTCTTGATATTTTACAGAAAAAATAGTTCAAATGAGCCTGGGCAGCTGGGCAAACTCAGCTGTCACCAAGGATCTAGTCAGAGAAATGCATTTAAGCATTAGTTTAGAAATGAATTCAGTCAGCAATGACAAAAATTTTAGATGCATACTCCGTTTCTATGTGTTATGAACAGTCCTATGTGAATTTACCCTAAAAACAAAATGAGAGATCATTCTATAACTAAGAGGTTAGTTTATGGATCAGAAGGTCTAGAAATCACCCCCATGATCACTTAGGTCAGCACATTTAGGAAAAGAACAAGACAGATTTATTTGTCATGGTTGTGGTAAGGATTTCTGAAGCATCTTGATGAGAAGCACTGTGAATACTGTATCATCTCTGGTGGAGTATCTGTGGGCCTCCAGTAGTTTTGGGGTGCAAACTCCCAGCTCATGGGCCTTCTCTCGGGGGATGGAATCCAGGAACATCTGCAGCCCTGCTCTTCAGAGAAATACCATGATTCTTTACAGGAGGTTTATCCAGTGTCAGCTAAGTTTCGGCATGTGCTGAACTCTTTTGGACCATTTCAAATGGATCTTTACTGCTGATCCTTTTGTTTCTTTGGAATCAACTGAGCTGCATGTATAAAATGATATAGAGAATGACATGCAGCTCTCATCAAAAAGCCAGATGTGAAAGCTGGAAGTTTTGAATGTGAAACGGAATCAATCAAAATCAGGAGTGCTCCCCTGATTCCAGCACTGCTAGCATAACAATGCAGCCTATGTGGAAGGGAAGGGGTGCCTTATCAGGAAAGTTCTCAGACTTTGATGCCCATCTGACACTTATGGGCCATGGTCTGGTCTTGCCATGACCATGGAATTTGGGTGCCAAACTTTAAAACTATGAAATTGCCCTTTCAGCACAGAGCTCTGCAGTTGGTTGGAGCACTCAGAGCTATACATCCAGGATCTCAAAGTATCTCCGTTGCTTGAAATGAAGTTCCCAGCAGCTGAAGAAAAATCATGAGACTTCATAGTATGGGAGTATGAACGGATTTCCAGAAAATCAGGAAGCCTTTCAGCAGTTCCAAAAAGACTCCATACCCATTTGCACTAGCAGGTGACCCTGAGGACAAAGAGGTGGCCTCAACAACTCTCTAAAAGAATGCAAATGACCAGCTATCTGTAAGGAATATAAATCCTTCCATTCCCCACCATGCAGTCAGAGCAGAAGCAGCTTCTTGGATTAGAAGCGAAATGTCTTCAAAGAAAAAAAAATAAGAAAGTCCAGTTGCCTCTTGAAAAAGCACCTTTGGACTTTAGACTTTATGTTTTCTTGTATTTAATTTACCTGCTACAGGTTCTTAATAAAACCTCAAATCTTCTTATTAACTGGTGTGTTCATTGTCTTTGGATTCTCAAAAAACCATTTTTGTTGCACCTGGCTGTTGCCTGACACTTGGCCAAAAACACATACACACAGACACATAAACATAACAGATTTATCCCATCAGATTGATTTACTTCGAATAATAAAGTAAATTTACAACCAAACAAAGAAGTCACCCCCAAAAAATTGCTATTCAGAAGCAATTGTGCAAAGAGACAAAGATCACTAACAATCCCTGCTGTCACCAGAAATCAATTATATCCATAAGGTATCTGGGGCAGACCACCAAAATGGGTCTGGCCTTGCAGGCAGCAGTACTACCAAACCATCAAGCCACACTGTGGCACCTGCCAAGGATAGGAAGCTTTGCTTGCTTTTCTACAGAGTGACCTCCCCAGCTGATTACATAGGCTGGAGAAGAACACGAGCCCCTTGCCACTTTGTAAGGGAAGAAGCCAGGCACTGCTCCCCCCACGTGAAATGAAGCATATCATCTCCATTCCAGGAGCAGCCTTCCTCCCAAGACATTTTTCTAGAAATCGGCATTCTGGGCAGGCTTGCTGATTCTGCAGCAAAGACAGCTAATATTTGGGCACCACCAAAGAAAGCCTTCTGTTCTTTCCATTCTAGGTTAAGCTGAAAGAAAAGAGCTTGCAAAAGACCACATAATACTGTGCTACATCACGTCCTGCCAAATGGTTTCATCTACTGCTAGTATTAAAAAGGAGCAGCCACGAACCCTGCTATTCATGTGCTATGTGCTTACACATGCTATTCATGTGCTTACACAGTGCTTGAAAGCTGTGAATTTTAGGATAGGGAGAAACCAGGTCTACCTCAACCCTGATTCTCAATGGGGTAAGCGCTTCCAGAAACAGGTGATGTGCAATTTGGGTTCCCTCTGGACTCACAACTGTTGCTCGAGGAGCGATTGTTAGCTGTGGCTAGCTGCCTTTGCACAGAGCCATCTCCTCCCATTCCTTGACTGAGAGGGTTTGTTCACAGTCCTTCACTACTTGGTCCCTTCACAGCTGGACTCATGTAATGGGATTCATGTAATGGGCTGTACAGCTAGTCTTCCTTTGGCCATCATGCTGCATGGACTTTCAGTTTTTTCTCAGATTTAATACAAAGTTATCACTTTTCAAGCTACAAATATCACAGAGCAATGATACTTACAAGGCGGCCTCTCTCTGAGGGTACATGCCTATCCAATCAAGCCAGATAGAGTGGGTGCCTTCAGGTCTCCTTGCTTAGATATTGTCACCCAGTTAGACCTAGTTAGCGCATCTTTCTCATAGCTGCCCCTGCCCAGTGAAAGAGGATTTTTCTGAGTTCCAGCATCCTCTCTCCATCCCCTTATTGGATGATAAGGACCCTGCAAACAGGTGTTTCTTCCTCCAATGCATGAGATAGTTTGAGACTAGAGTTCAGAAGGTGTGGAGGGAGAATGGTTTTGCTGGTATGATAATACGCAGTACAGTTTGTGGTTACCATCATTTTGCTGGCTTCTGTATTTTATTGTTATGCCCTGACCTGCCCAGGGATGTTGTATATAAGATGGATGTCCAAATTAGTCTCTTAAATAAAAAGAAGGGGACACTACTGTGTGATCTGCTCTCCAACAACAAAATCAAACTGATCCCAATAAATGAGGAATTTCATTCAGTCGGTGTCGACTGGGAAGGAGAATAAATCTCTTTGATTGTAACAGTTTGTCGGATTCTTATTCTTTGCAGGGGAGCCTGCAAATTTTATATTTGAGTTTAGGGGCACATACCTTTCCATAGAAGTGCTTAAAAAAACCTTCATTATTCACGCTCAGAGCCTCTGAATTATTCCAAAGGTATCTGGCTGTAAGATGCTGATGTGTCTGAAGGCAAAGATGTCTGGCTCTCAATTGAGGAAGGCAGTGCTAGAACCAAAGGTTTCAGCTGTTGCAAGAAAGGGCAAACTACCAGGCAATGCTGTGTCAAGGGTTCTTGCACACTGAAACTGTAAAACCTATCCAATTTGATAATAACGGTCTCTTGTTGAGACAGGTGCTTTGCCAAAGGATATGCAAAAATCTAACTGATCTCCAAAGGGGAAAACTGCCGACTTGTTTAGGAGTCCCAAAAGGCATTTTATGAAAAACAAAACAAAAAAAACCTCAGGAATGATGCCCTTCTCTGTCTAATGAAGGCAATAGTTGAACACAGCCACAGCACCAAGGACAACCCCAACGGATAACCGAAAATTCTAGGCGTCTGGGTGTCCGAAGGCCACGCAAACAGAGCCTAGGAAAGAGTAGGGCTTTGGAAATGGAGGCGTTTGCTGATGAGAGTTCGTCCTTCCCCGCAAGTCGATATTGTGTAACGAAGGCGAACTCTCCCAAGAGCACCGATTCAACCGTTCTGACAGTTTGTCGCACGAGCGCGCGACCTCCCGCTTTCCTCCCGCAGATAGGGAGCGAGGAGATTCTTCAGCGGCGCATGCGTCGTTGTTAACCCCGCCTCCGGAGTACTTGTGTTTGTGTGACGGTAAAATTAGACAAGCGGGAGGCATTTCCCCGCCTCTTTTGCATTCGGATGGGAGGAGGAGAGCCAGAGGCAGTCCGGGAACCAATCAGATGCGGTGTACTGGCTTCCTGAGGCGGGACTACAGTGACAGTTTTAATTTTCTCCATAGAAGCCCTAATGTTCCTCTCTGATCGCAGTTGGTCGGTGTTGTGGGAGAGGGGCGGTAAGCGATGCGGGTAAGCGAGGAGGAAAGACTCTTCTTCGCCGCTGTAGGTGGCCCAGGCAGGACTCACCAATGTCCACCCTCCGGCCGGCTCCTCCTCGACCTCCTCGGTCACCACCTCGGCCTGTTTGGACACCGCGATGGCGTCGGGCTCCTCAGCGGTCCCCTCGCGACCCGTGTTGGTGGCGGCCGCCGTGTCCGGATCCTCCTGCAGCGGGGGCCTTTCTCGCCTGGCGGGGACCCGAGTCGGGATCGGCAGTGGCGCAGCCGGCAGCGGCATCAGGAAGAGGCCGCTTCTGACTCCGCTTTGCAACGGCCTTCTGAATTCCTACGAGGACAAAAGCAACGATTTCGTCTGGTGAGTGGCGCTGGGCGGATGGGGAAGGTGCTGCTACTCCCGTGTGTTTCGGGACAGGGCTGTGTGTGTGTGGGGGGGTCGTGGGGTTAGGGTTAGGCTGGCGAAATCGTTGGTGTAGATCTAGGCATCTCTCAACGTTGCTCTTCCAAGTGCAACACTCCCCCTGGTTGATAATGCCGCCCCACGGTTGTGCCTTATAGCTCAGGACTGTTGCTGGCATGCTAGGAGGAGCGTTAGCTCATCTAGGTGCCTGGGAACAGCGACCGTAGTGGAAGAGAGAAGGGAATGGGCACTCGGCGAACTTATGGCTGATGTAAGATTAAACTGTGCATTTGGTAGCTTGTGATTTTCTCTCACGTACGTGCACATCTATGATTTAAGAATAAGTTCTGTGGAGCTAAGGGGGCCTTACTACTGCAGTCATTCTGCAGGCTCCTGATCAGAAGAGTAGATGGTGAGGTTTCAGCTGCCCTGCATTTTGCCTGAAATCAGATTATTACAGATCAACCAGGATTGAAATATCTGTGTTGGCAGCAGGATTCTGTTTTGATTACTGAGTGACAGGAAGAAAAAATGTGTTTGGGGGCATTTCAGTTTTCCCTTCTTTTCTGAAATCGGCATAGAATCATGTTGTGGGTTCATAGGGCTTCACCAATTAATTCAATGTGTTTACCTTGGAGCACTATTCCAGCAGAACCAGTCAATAGGACTTCTTTAACTACTCCAGACAAAAGAGACTTTAATCCACATTTCTTACAGAAGATGCTTTTGCAAGGAATGTGCCTCAAACTTCTGTCTTTTCTTCTAAAACAGTATCTGTAAATTGGGCAATATAAATTTGGTACATAACTTTTAAGAAATCTTTTAGTTCAGAGAATAGACATTTTAATTTAGGTGCCCAAGTGCCTGATCAGCAAACATGCTTACTACCTTCTGGGGACTATTGGAGGAGGGATAGACAAGGCTGAGCACTATTTCTACGCTAAAAGCACTTTGACCAGCTGCTTACCTGATTTTTGTGCTATTTTTCATAAATGTATGTAAACTCTTCTAAAAACTTTTATATCCAATTTCACAGTTAGCCATGACCTAAATGAAGAATATATGGTTTCATTGTATGGTCTGGATTTTAGTATTATAGGAGCTAAATAAAAAAATTAACCCTATGCAATTCTTTTCAAAATGCATGATTCTGTCTATCTGTACTATGTACTGAGGGTTTTTTTTTTTTTTTGCCCATTTATTTTCTTCCTTGGATAGTTGTTCCACCTAGGTCTAAACAATTAAGTTGGCCCTTTCTGGATCTGTTTCAACATTGTATTTGGGAAGTTGTGTAACCAAACCTGTCAACAATATTAATGTTGACTCATGGAATTATAATATGATGTTACAGCATTTATTATTGGTTTATTCTGCAGTGATCTACAAGTGAAAACATTTACATAGTAGCTGTACTGTCATCTGTATCAAATCATCTATCACAACATATCTTTTTTTTCTGATTAGCCATCACCAGATCAGACACTACCAATTACAGAAAGTTTAGGTTGTTTTGCTCTAGTGTGAAAGTCTTTATCCTAATTTGCATTTCATCTTAGTTCCTGTTCCTCTAATTTGGATATAATATTAATCAGTTGAGCGGCTTGCCTCCAGAAGTTGTGACACTCCATCACTGGAGGCTTTAAAGAAGAGATTGGACAGCCATTTGTCTGGAATGGTATAGTGTCTCCTGCTTGAGTAGGGGACTAGACTAGAAAACCCTTACAACTCTGTTATTCTGTATTCTGGAACCAAATTGTTCTAAACAATTTTTGTCATCCAAATTATTGGCTGCCTTACTTTTTGCCTCTAACACCTTAAGAAGCACTAGTTTGAATGTGAGCTTTTAAAGACCCTGTTGCTCACATATGGTTTACTGTTCTTCAGATTATCAGAAAGAATCTGGCAGCACCTTTTCCAACTAACACATTTTTAAAGACATAAGCTTTGGAAACTGTAGTTTTAGGCTAATCTGGCTGTCATCGTCCAGTGATATTCAGACAGTATCTAAACATAAGAGAATCTCTGCACTTCTGAGATGGTTAATTTTGCTCAGGGGTCTTTGGTATGTGAATCCTTCAGAGTCTAGTACAGAGGTCAGCAACCTGCGGCTTCGGGGCCACATGCAGCTCTTTGGGCCCTCTGCTGTGGCTCCCTGTCAGGTGATCCCACCGCTGGCTGGCCCCGCCCCTCGCCCTCCCCTGCCAGTCACTCCTTGCCTGGCCTGAGAAGGTAAGGGTGACGGGGGGGCCGGAGAAGCAGCCAGGGCAGAGACAGAGAGATACAGAGAGAGGGGGGGGGGGAGAGAGAGAGACATAGAGAGATACAGAGAGAGAGGGGGGAGAGAGAAGGAGGGAGGGAGGGGGGAGAGAGAGATGTCAAAGGATTTTGTGATTCCCGGTGTTTTCTAATAACTGGTTCTCTGCCCTAATGACCAGTTGGGTAGGTGTGGCTGGGGGGTCATGTGACTGGTGGAAGTGAGTGACATCGAGTTGGCCACGCCCACCCAGGATTTGTGGTTCCCAGTGTTTTCTTTCTGTGGGAAACAGGTCCAAATGGCTCTTTGAGTATTTAAGGTTGCAGACCTCTGGTCTAGTAAGAAGAGGTGAAGCCTTCAGATCTAGAAAGAAGAAGATCCCCACTTTCACATGCTTGCTGATTTTAGCAAAGAACTTTAAAACAAATGTAACTTGTTTTGCAGAAAAAAGTTCATTCCTTAAGAATGTTGTTATTTTATGTGTTCAGTGTGTTTAATTACTTTACATTTAGTAATGTTTTCTACAAATTTACCTAGAAGAGAGATTAAAGCAACCAATTATTTATTTTTAACTTCTTTCTTCAAGCCCTTCCTTAAAGTTAAAAGTTCTTAGGCAAATATTTCAATCTTAAGGAAAGGTTTTCTGGTTTTGATTAATGATTCCTTTCTACTTTCTTGAAGGTGTATTCATTTCTCAGTGATGATAAATTTAAATAAATTAAGTCATTGTTTAAGATATAACCGCTGTTCTCATTTTCTTTTTCAGATTACCGTATTTTTTGGAGTATAAAACACACCGGAGTATAAGACGCACCTTAATTTTGGGGGAGGAAAACAAGAATTCTACCTCTGCCTACCAGCATTTAAGGTGGCGCTGCTTTACGCCGCTCTCCTCCTGCAAGCGAGAGGTGCCTCAGGGATGGCTGGAAAAGTGCTCCTGCGATCCGCAGGGACTACTCGCTTTCCCACAAAGAGACCCCTCGCATGCTCTGGGGGGAGGGACAGAGCACAGTCTGAGGAACAAACCTCTTTGGGACGGTCTGGGGGGGGAAATCTGCCCGGCAGTTTCGGGGAAAACAAGGTGAGTGTCACGATTTGCAGCTGGTCACCCCTCTGGCCGCCCAGCAGGCAGCTTAGGGCAGACAATGGTCGCAATGACTTCACTCCTCAGCAATGTGAGGAGCCATCGCCTAAGCCCTCTCCACGCCCAGGAGCCAAGCCAAGCCGAACGGGAGCCCCTAAAGTGAAATGTCCCTCCTTTCCAGCCATCGCTGCCTGGAATCCCCAATGCAATTTTCAGAGCCGCATTTCAGGCAGCAGGCGGCCAGTTCCCCTGCAATGTGCACCATTTTGGATTTGGGGAGGGGATTGCAGCTCTGCCGCCTGAAAGTGATTTTCTTCCCATTGCACATTCCCATTGCCACACACCTCTGCAATGTTTGCAATGACTATTTGTATACAGCTGAAGCCCCCCTCTGAGTGGCTGGAGGGGACAGGACCAAAAATAGAGGGGGGTGGGTTTAAATTTGCCAGGGGAGCAAATAGACCAGGGAGAGCTGTTTCTGTTGTCCCTTTGGGGGGGTGGGAGCAAGCTGCCCGTTTTCTGCAGAATTGGGGGTTTCTTGGGCTATGAGCTTTTGGACCTCGGAGGAAGGCTGTGGATACTCCCTGAGAGCCTCGCCTTCTCTCCTAGGTCGCAATTTTGAAGGAAGATCCGCCCCCCCCACGCAGCGGGCTGAGACTGGTCCCAGTGGCAAAACCCATGAAGCTGACGGGGGGGGACCCCCAGCTCCCCCTGGTTGAATGCTAGTGATTTTTCTGTTTTGGTCACGCACCAAAGATCAGAGAAAGCCTCCCCCCCACCAGCAAGCTTCCCACAGCACGACGAACCCACGGATTCACTCAGTAAAAGGCATCCTGCAGGTCTCTTTGGCCGGCCATTTTCGAGGCGGACCTATTGAGTCCAGGTTGGGTGCACCGTTTCCTCCGCTCCCCTCCCCATCTTAAAAAACAAGGCACTGCCAATCTCACCAGCCAGCCGAGATCGGTTCTAAAATATGTATAAACACACTCCTGCATGAATTTGGCCAACAATCGATCCATGCGGAGCTGGGGGGGGAAAGGGGGGAAACGGTGGGGGAGAGGAAAGGTGGGGGGGAGAGAGAAGCAGTCAAGGCGGAGAAGGAGAGATTGACAGCTTGACACACACACACCCCAACCCCTCTCCACAATTCCGCGTGGACCCCCTTGGAAAATCCAATTCAGAGATGACGCCATCGGGAAAATCTGCCGCGGTGGGGGAGGAGAGGGGAGAGAGAGAGAGAAGAAGAGGAGGAGGAGGAGAAATGCCCACTCCTTGCTACCCAATATGCCTGCCCACCCAGAAAATACCTTCCAAGGTAGCGGCAGGATTCCCCTTTTTCACCCACCCACTCTTTATAACCCAGCCCCCCCTCCAGACTCTTGTGTGTTTTTCTGTTGGCGCACCGATGCAGCCGTGCAAAGGCTGGAGGAGGAGGAGGCTCATTGCCACACGTGGATGGGGAGGGAGCAGGGAGTTCTTTCTCCTCCGGGGGACAGGTGGGTGGGTGGGTTAGGATCGGCGGCCTCAGGGGCTGGGAGGTGGGTGGGTGGTGGTCAGGAAAAAGGAAGGGGTAGAAAGAGAAGAGGGGTGACATGGGCAGCCGGCGTTCCAAGTTGCAACCCCGGTTTCAGGCGCCGCAGAGGGTGTTTATATGACAGGGCGACCCCTCCTCCCCACACAACCACTCTCTCACACACACACACACATATACAACCACACACACAAAAAAGTCCAGAGACAGGGCTGACCAGCCGCAAACCGTGGGGCCCGCCTTGTTCCTCGAAGCTGCCGGGCAGATTTCCCCCCCCCCCACTGTCCCGAAGAGGGTTGTTCCTCAGGCTGTGCCCCGACCCAGATCCCTGCCGCCTGAAACTGCCCGAAAATGTCCGAAGGGTGGGGGGGTACATTTGGTGTATAAGACACACCCAGATTTTCACCCCCTTTTTGGGGGATAAAAAGGTGCATCTTATACTCCGAAAAATACGGTAAATTTCATTTTAAACTAGATAGTAATTTGATGATTTGAAGCTGCTTCATTTATTTGATCTATCTTTAGTACGCAACCACCTAGTACCACAGCTCCAATTCCTCAGCTAAGAAACAGAATGTGATATCATATTCAAAAACACATCTTAATAAATTTGTGCAATATTTTTCACTGTTCTGTTACTTTTCTTGCACCGTTACAAGTGTAGTCATGGAAGCCTTGAAGATAACAACAGATGCCCCAAATGTAATTATATTGTGGATAACATTGATCATCTATATTCCAACTTTTTAAGTAAGTTTTAATGTTCAGTAATACAGCCTTCAATCATACTTTCAATCAATAACTTTCTCAATAATTAAACTTTTATTGCTGGGTGTTTATTTCTTTATTATGCTTCCGTTGATTTTGTATAACATAGACTACATTCCTGGACGTGTAATATCTGAATATCTATCAGGTATTCAGTGATATAAAAATCACCCTAATTTTTCAAAAAAATAAGTGATGAAGTTTAGAGAGTCTGTGGTGGACCATGATTGTGAAAACAAGTTGAAAACGATTAGTAAGCATATAATTTAATAATACTTAGTCATATTTGATTTTGAGATGTGAAGAGGGGAGGATGAAGATCAAAATAAGCCTTATGCTAAATGAATTGAATACTCACTATAAAATCATCTTAAGTCATAGTGCCTATGACTGAATTCTCCTGCCAAGATGGGTTTACAAACTTTTCTGGACTTTTCTTGGAAATAGTGGCATTGGTATATGGCCTTTTGATAATCGTCTTTTCTGATCTTGGACTTTTTGGTAGTGATCTTGCCAGCCCTCAGATTGCTGATCAATAATTTATTTTAAACAATTATTTATGTTTCATGTAATGATAAGTTAGAAATAGGAAAAAATAAAACGGAATTAGAGTTTATTCTTCCTTTTGGTTTTGTGTGAATAAGAGAGAGACATACATGAAACTAATATGGAAGGAAGGAAAAAATGCAAATACGTATTTTGGTTGTATACAATGTGAATAAGTTGTTTTGTACATTTGATAATCTGTAGAGATATTAAAAGCAGTTTTAAGGACCTATGTAAGATGGGTGGAAATTGTTCTTATTATAATATAGGTAATGTGGATTGGGACATACTCCATGAAATGTGATTCATTTTTAACTGCATAGTTTCATAAAATTAATTAGTAACATAATAAGTCACACTGAACAACTGAAGTTGTTAAAATATAAACGAGTTAACATCTGCTGTAAGTAGACTATTGTATACAATAAAATTGTAGATTTTAATTTGTGTTTCCCCGAAAATAAGGCCCTGTCTTATATTTTTTGAACCCTGAAATAAATGCTTGGCCTTATTTTCGGGGAGGTCTTATTATTTTGGTGCGCATGGAGCACCATCTTGCCATCTTACCTGATTTCCAGCTCTTTCTCCCTGACCCTAACCAGAGGAATTGGCAGGGACCGGCTACACATGTGGTTAAATATTTTCAGGGAGGGCTTATTTTGGGGGGGAGGGGCTTATTTTAGCACATGCGCTCAAAAGCCCAATTGGGCTTATTATCCGGGAAGGTCTTATTCTCAGGAAAACAGGGTATTTTATCATTGCAGGAAGAAAGATCCAGACTTCCTCTTCTGTCATCTACCACAGAGGAACGGAGATGCGCTGAGGTATATAATGTATACTTGTAGCTCACCTTAGAATATGTTTATGAGAAACTGAAAATAAATGTTTTTTTTTGCAATTCTTAATTGTTATGTGCAACATATTTTATATGGTGTATATGTTCACTTTCTATTTCCATTACATATATGAGATCCACACACCACATATATTCAATACAAACTAGTTTATTTGCAATTTCTAATAAAGAATGGCAATTATCAGTGTTTGTGTTAATTCTTGGTTCGTTCCTTCCTTGCCACATTAGCTACTTTCTTTGGCCCTATACAATAGTAACATAAAATTTAGATGATTCATATTTGGTTTGAACCACTGTCTTTTACATTTCCTAAACAAATTAACTAAAACTAGGTCTTTCTTTTTTTATCCCAGCGGGAATACTCTTTATTGCCTGTATTGAACATCTACAGCAATAAATTGGGAGTTGCACATGTGTGTGCTCATCTTGGAATGCATGATTTTAATATGCACAAATCGGCTTGTCTACACTCCTGACTCTTTTCCTAAAGAGGAACTTTAAAGTAATATCCTCTTTACACTGACATCACAGAGAATTAATGGAAAACAAATTCATGTAATTCTTCTCATGATCATGAAGTGTATCTCCTTGAAGAAATTTTCGTAATGAAGAAAATTATTTATTTATTTATTTATTTTATTTATTATATTTCTATACTGCCTTTCTCCCGTAGGACTCAAGGCGGTGTACAGTCAAGAAAAATATAGACACACAAACATCATAAAATTGCTAATTAAAATTATTACTTAGTTTGGTCAATTAAATAAAACCCAGAATTAGATCACATTTAAAAAATCATTCACATGTTCATATGTTTAGCCCCGCCTGTTGGAACATCAGGGTCTTGAGGGCACGGCAGAAAGCACGGCGATCAGGAATATTCCGTATCTCCGGGGGCAGTTCATTTCAAAGGGTTGGAGCCCTCACAGAGAAGGCCCTTCCCCCTGGGAGTTGCCAGTCGACATAATTTGACTGACGGTACCCTGAGTAGTCCCTCCCTGTGAGAACGAACTGGTCAGTGGGAGGCTATTGGTGACAAAAGACAGTCTCGTAGGTACCCAGGTCCTAAGCCATGGAGCGCTTTAAAAGTGATAAGTAACACCTTATCAAGCAAACATCTACAATTCATTTTACGTTTTTCATTCTTCACGGAACTGCCAGGTTTCCAGGCGTCCAGAAAATATTAGGATGCAGCTGGACCAGGATTTAAATTTAAGGATGCGTTCCCATCAGGTAAACCATCTAGCATGTGAGGAAACTTTTGAGTGTGGATTAAATAATTCACGTAATAGGGGAAGAAGCCCAGTGTGAGTGATGGGGTAGTGGGGGTGGGGGTAGGGAGTGGGCTGACATGGAAATCTATTCCTGACTTGTGATGTATTTTGGCTTCTCTAGATTGTTCACAAAAAACCCGAAAGACTGAAAGTAGATCTGAAGAGAGCGAGGAACCAGAGTTATGCATAAATCATGGCATACGTCATACATTTATGTGGTGCACAAACATTTAGGTATCCTCTACAGAATGACTTCTGAAAAGAGTTTAGTAACAATTTGCTGTTTATTATCTTGAGGGATTATCTGCCCTCAAGTCTTTTAATGCTCACCTAGTTTATTTAGTGGTTACATATCATGAGATAATCATAGCTTCATAAAACAGAAGCACTTCTTCAAATCTTTGCTTAATCCTATTAAGTTCATACATTAAACACGACATTAATAATTACTACATTGGCAATTGGACTGACCATTTTATCAAACAAGTGATGAAAAGTATAGTCTAGTAAACCTTGGAAAATAAGATGGGAATAGCAACAGTTGAATTTGGTTTTTAAACAACCTCTCATAATGACTGACAATTGTATTAATACCCTTGTTATCTTATGTTCCCTCATAAACAAGGTACTGCCTTAATCACTGAGAGAGCAACTTGTTGAAATATGTGGACAGTTAGGTATTTGTGAGAAGTAAGAACTTTCCCCATATCCTACATCCATAACTTTACTTTGCTTCTGAAAATCGTTTTGAATTTGTTTGTGCCTTTCATGGAACATATTTAGAAAAAAAGAAAAATAAATGGCCAAAGCATTATTTCTTGTGCATTGACGTACGTGTAAAAACACGGCGCACGAATCCACATACACACACACACATGAAGGTATTTTTAATGTGTTTTAATTGAAGAAAAAGATTGATAATTCAAGTAAAAAAGCTCATTCTTTTTACTAAGGAAGCTAATTTCTCTCCGATCTTAATCATTTGCAGAAAGACAATGGAAATGTCAAAACTGCTGACATTAAGGCTTCCGGTTGGCACCGCAGGCGTCGTGGACGGTCTTCTTAGACCGCCAGCCCCGTGATATCGTAAAAGCCGCTTTGACAGCGCTAATTGTCTGTCTGGCGGCTGAAAAACCTCTCCATCGGGAGAAGAAGGAGAAGAGAGCCGGTGGGTGTGAGTAGAGCTCCCTGAAAGTCCTCTGGAGTAACTCCAGAGGCTTGGAGGGTGAGAGCTCCCCAGCCAGCCTACTAAGAAGCTCCGGATCCGAGGCAACTCTGTTTCAAGCAGAGCCAGACGCCGCAACCTTCCGATAGGCAGAGCGGAAACAGGAGAACAAGCTTTAAAATAACAGTGCTTAACTCCGGACTAACTTTGTTTCTAATTGAAGTTCTTTGAGCTGGAGGCTGAAGATGGCGACTTTGTTATGGAAGTGAAAGTTAGAAACGAAAGTGCTTATTGAGAACTTTGCACTGTGAGAGTGGATTGAAGCTGCTGAGAACTGTGCACTTGTGGAGAAAAGACTATTTGCTTGATAAATTAGAGACTATAAATTACAAGCTTTTGAAAATTGTTTTGTGGTTTTGAAAGGAAAAGGAAAAAAGACCCTTTAAAAAAAAGGCTTCTAAACAAGTTAAGCCAGGAGTTGCCAAAGGAGGAGGAGGACGTTCTCCAGTAGTGTCTGTAGTGACACAGAAAGTGCTACTTCCGGCTGATTCACAGAGTCAGGAGGCTGCTTTTAATGACCTCAAAGAATTTATGAAAGAAGCTATGAATAATCAAGCTGCAGCTATGAATAATCTAACAGTAATTGTGGAAGGGAAGTTAAAGAAATTTGAGGAAGATATAAAGTCAAATAAAGAAGTTGTTGCAGCAAAGCATGATGAAATAAGAGATGATATTGTTTATGCAGTCTCAGGATTGTCAAAATTTGTTATTCAGATGTATGAGAGTGGAAGAAATCAATGAAGCCAACTTGAATTTGGAGAACAGAGTAGGAGATATTATGACTAAAACAGAGAAGGTTGATGATGAACTGGTAATGTTACAATATAGATCTATGGAATTTGCCTTGAGATTGAGAGGCCTGAAAGAAAATAGTAAGGAAAATCTAAAGGACATTTGTGCTGAAGCTATTGCGGAGATAATTGAAGAAAGACCAGAAGATGTGGCAAGTCGAATTGATAAAATCTACAGGGTTAATTCCTGGATGGCAAGACAAAGACAGCTGCCAAGAGATGTGGTGATTTACTTCACAACCAGGAGGATCAGAAATGACATCTTACAAGCTTCTTACAAGAATAAGGTTCAGGTGGCTGGGCAAGAAGTGGTGGTTTTGAAAGAGATCCCTCCAAAAATGTTGAGAAGTAGAAAGGACTTTGGCTTTTGGGTAAATGAACTGAGAAATCAACAAGTGTCATACAGATGGGACATTCCAACTGGTCTAATAGTGACTTATGGTGGAGAAAGATACCAGTTGAATACAGTTTGGAAGGCAAAAGATTTTTATGTTAATGTTTTAAAGGCTGGATACCCACCCTCACCGGGGGTGGGGGGCGGTAGAAAGAAAATGGAGATACCACAACAAGAAAAAGATGGTAAGCAGATATAAACTTATGCGGAAGTTGCAGCTGGAGGAATCACAATGGAAGAGGATCTAGATCTTGGGGGCCCACCCCCAACTCTGGAACCACCTAAGAAGGGAGAGCCAAAAGAACAACGACTGACCCGATCAACTTACAAATTTCAAGAACAACAAAAAATGCAACAATCTCAAGATCTATCTCAAGAAGTTTGAAAACACAAGCCGTGGGGGGGGCTAGGCCGAAGAGTAAGGTGGAGGAGGATGTTCAGCTGATGCTCATGAGGCTTCATAAGGCTAAAGATGGCAATTAAATTCTTATCTTGGAATGTTAAATAGCCTAAATTCACCACAAAAAAGAAAGTATTTCATTATTTGAAACAATTTAACAATGATGTTATTTGCCTGCAAGAAACACAGACTATTAGATCAAAAATATTTGATAAATTCAAGATTAGGCACACACTTTGTGGCATCAGCATCAGAGAAGAAAAATGGGTTAGTTATATATGTAAGGAAAGGATTATCAGCTAATTTAATTGAGGCAGATGATCAAGGGAGATATATTGCAATTGAACTATTAACCCAGACTGGAAAAATGCTTTTAATTGGAATATATGCCCCTAATCAGTAACAAGACAAGTTTTATAAATTTTTACATACTAAAATAATACAATGGGATTATAAATCTTTTATATTAATGGGTGACTGGAATGGAGTAATAGACACACAGAAAGATAAAAAAAGTTTATCAAAGATCTCAACACGTGCAAAATTACCAAAATCCTTTTTTGATATGATGGAAGATATAGAATTGAGAGATATTTGGAGAGAACGTAACGTGGAGGAAAGAGACTTTGCTTTTTTTTCTGATAGACATCAATCCTTCTCCAGGATTGATTTTATACTAACTACAAATGATTTTATTTCCAGGGTGAAGAAGAAGATATGTCCAAGAACTCTAAATGATCATAGTCCAGTTTGGGTGGAATTTGAACAGGAGAGGGGAGAAAGGAGGTCCTGGAGGTTAAATGAAAACTTATTTAGATATGAAGATAATGTGAAAGAGCTTAAAAAACAAATGAAAATTTTTTTTGCTATTAATATGCATAAGGGTACTTCTACGGAAATGGTTTGGGATGCTAGTAAGGCTTATATGAGGGGGTACGTTAATACATATGAATAATAAACAGATTAAAACAACAAAAGAAGCGGAAAGAGATAGAGGAAGAAATAAAAAAGAAAGAACAATTACTCATACTCAATCCAGGAGATAAGAAAGTGAAAGAAACAATAAATATACTACGAGGGTAATTTAATATGTTAATGGCTGATCAGGTGGCAACTAGTTTACAATATGCTAAACATAATACATTCTGTAATGCCAATAAACCAGGTAGGTGGTTGGCCTATATGCTGAAGAAAAAACAGAAATCACGAATCATTGGTAAGATAGAATTTAGAGGTAAGGAAGTTTACCAATAGAATATGATCAAAAAGGCTTTTTTAGAATTTTATACAAAGTTATATGCTAGTGACTCAATACAAGGTACAGATATAGATAGATACTTAAAGGAAGAGAATTTTCCTGAATTAACATTAGAACAGAGGGAAGGATTGAATCAGCCAATAACTTCTGAGGAGATTATTGCTGCAATTAAGCAGTTAAAAACAGGGAAAGCTCTGGGAACAGATGGATTAACAGCTGTTTATTATAAGAATCTACAGCCTGAAATGGTAGAACCGCTTAGAGCTCTATTTTGTAAAATTCAATTAGTGGGAGGAGTTCCACCCTTTTGGAGAACAGCTTTTGTTTCACTGATCCCAAAGGAAGATCAAAATTGTACCAAACCTGAAAATTTTAGGCCAATTTCACTTTTGAATACTGATTATAAAGTTTTTGCTAAGATATTAGCGAATAGACTAATGCCAGTTATGCAACCAAACAATTCATAATGATCAATCAGGTTTTATAAAAGGGAGGTAAATGAAATATAATGTTAGACAAATTATAAACTTATTGGAATATTTGGAGAAAAACAACCAGGTCCCTGCAGCGTTCATATTTTTGGATGCAGAGAAAGCATTTGATCGATTGAATTGGCAATTTTTGTTTAAGATAATAGAAAAAATGCATTTTGGAGAGTATTTTACACACTCAATTAGAGCAATATATCAGGAACAAACAGCACAAATAATAGTTAATGGAGGCCTAACAGATGTTTTTAAAATTGAGAAAGGTACAAGGCAGGGTTGTCCCTTTGTCGCCATTGTTGTTTATTTTAACTTTAGAAGTTTTGTTGAACAAGTTACGTGACTGATAAAATGAAAGGAATTGTAATTAGACAGCAGGATTATAGATTAAGAGTGTTTGCATATGACCTGGTTGTTACTTTATCTCAACCTATAGAAGCGGCTCCATATATGTTGGACATAATAGGTCAATATGGTAAAGTATCTGGATTTAAAGTAAATCAACACAAGACAAAGATGATAATTAAAAATATGTCCATATCTCAAAGAGAAGATTTAGGGAGAATAACAGGGTTTGAAATAGTTAAAAAGGTTAAGTATTTAGGAGTATATATTGCAGCCTCAAACACGAAATTGTTTAAAAACAATTATGAAGTTCTTTGGCAAAAAGTGCAGAAAGAAATGGAAAACTGGAAAAAGCTACAACTATCATTACTGGGAAGGATTGCAGTAATAAAAATGAATGTATTACCTAGGTTTTTATTTTTGTTTCAAATGATACCAGTGCTTAAGAAAGACGCAAACTTGATGGAATGGCAGAAAGGGGTTAATACTTTTATTTGGGGTGGGAAGAAACCAAGAGTGAAACTGAAAATTATACAGGATGTATGTGAGAGAGGAGGTCTTAAAATGCCTAATTTAAGATTGTACTATGAAGCAGCTGTTTTATCTCAAATTAGCAATTGGTTTAACTTAACTGAAGAAAAAATGTTAAATATAGAAGGTTATGATTTGTTATATGGATGGCATGCTTATTTGTTGTATGAAAAAAAAGTGGATAAAGTGTTTAAGGGTCATATACTTAGAAATGCATTGCTGAGGGTTTGGAAAAAGTATCAATATAAGCTAAATTATAAAATACCCATATGGGCAAATCCCAGACATGCAATAGAAAATATAAGTATAGAGCAAAAAACAGAGGTGATTACTTATAAAGAGCTTCTTTTTTGGAAAGAGGTAAACTGCAATTGAAATCTTTAGATGTATTAAAAGAAGAAGGGATAATTTATACTTGGTTTCAGTATGGTCAGCTTCAAGCTAGATGGAGGGAAAACCAAAAAATTGGTGTTATGCAAAATGAGGAAAATCTGGTGAATCAGATTAGAGATCAAAGTCAGATGCATATTAAAAGGTTGTATAATGAGATTCAAAAACGGAATTGGTTAAGGATTGTATGATAAAATGGGCACAAAATTTTCAGGAACCAGTGATGATGGAAACATGGGAAAAGATTTGGGTTAGAAATGTTAAATTTATGCAAGCACAAAATTTGAGATAGAATTTTTATAAAATGTTTTATAGATGGCATTTAGATCCTAAGAAATTATCATGTATGTACTCGAATTTGCAAGCTAAATGTTGGAGATGTGAATGTGATGATGCTACTTATTATCATATATGGTGGACTTGTAAGAAAATCAAGGCATTTTGGATAAAAATTTGGTGGGTGATGCAGAACATTCTGAAAAAAAGGTTGAAATTTACTCCTCAATTGTTCTTATTGGGCATAACGACGGATTATACAGTATTAGAGACTAAATTGATTTTGAACTTCATATCAGCAGCCAGACTGTTGGTAGCGCAATACTGGAAGAAGGACTCTTTGCCTACTATTATTTATTTATTTATTTATTTATTTATTTATTTATTTATTTATTACATGTATTTATATGCTGCCATTCTCCCGAAGGACTCAAGGCGGCGAACACAAGCTAAGAAACAAGTACAATAAAATCATAATTTAATCTAAATAATTAATTAGTAGTAAATAATAAAGCCCGGAATCAGTCTCAGCCTATTTGTTTGAAAAGCCAAGTCTTCAAGTCCCGACGGAAGGAGCGGAGATCAGGAGCCGTCAAGAGCTCAGTAGGTAATTCATTCCAGAGGGTTGGAGCACCCACAGAGAACGCCATACCCCTGGGCACAGCAAGGTGACATTGGCTCGCCATCGGAACCCTGAGGAGAGCGGCCCTATGTGAGCGAATAGGACGGTGAGAGGCAGGCAGGAGAAGGTCATGCAAATATCCCGGACCTAAGTCATGAAGGGCCTTATAGGTGAGGACTACCATCTTGAAACGGACCCGGAGAACCACTGGTAACCAGTGCAGCTCACGCAGGAGGGGTGTTATATGGGAGTAATGAGGGGCTCCCATAACAACCCGTGCAGCTGCATTCCGGATCAGCTGGAGTCTCCGGGTGCATCTCAGGGGCAGGCCCATGTAGAGGGAATTGCAATAATCCAAGCGGGAAGTAACCAGGGCATGAGTGACTGCGAAGGTCATCTCGGTCCAGGAAAGGGCGCAACTGGCGCACCAGGCGAACCTGTGCGAAGGCCCCCCTGGTCACGGCCGTTAGATGGTCTTCTAGGTTTAGCCGAGCATCAAGGAGGACACCCAAATTGCGAGCCCTATCAACGGGTGCAAGTTTTTCCCCATCTATCAAAAGTGATGGAGCCTCTGAAACCCGAGATGCCGGCATCCAGAGCCACTCAGTCTTAGAGGGATTGAGTTTGAGTCTGTTTCTGCCCAACCAGGCTCGTACCTCCTCCAGGCAACGGGACATCATGGAAAGGGCATCTCTGGGATGGTCTGAGGTGGAGATGTATAATTGGGTATCATCAGCATATTGATGATATCTCACCCCAAAGCCACGAATGATCTCACCCAGTGGCTTCATATAGATGTTAAAGAGCAGGGGGGAGAGAACCGACCCCTGAGGCACCCCACAATTAAGGGGCCTTGGGGTGGATCTCTGCCCTCCGCCCATACAAACTGAAAGCGACCCGAGAAGTAGGAGGAAAACCACCGTAAGACAGTGCCTCCCACCCCTAACCCCACAAGTCGCTGCAGTAGGATACCATGGTCGATGGTATCAAAAACCGCTGAGAGGTCAAGTAGGACCAGGATGGAGGAACAACCCCCAACCCGAGCCCGCCAGAGATCATTCACCAGAGTGACCAATGCCATTTCCGTGCTGTGACCGTGTCAGAAGCCTGATTGGTACGGGTCAAGGTATTCCGTTTCCTCCAGGAATTGTGGGAGCTGTTGAGCCACTACAGTCTCAACAACCTTCGCAATGAAGCGAAGGTTGGAGACGGGACGATAGTTATTAAGTGAGTCTGGATCCAGGGAAGGCTTCTTGAGGAGAAGTCGAACCACCGCCTCCTTAAGAGAAGCGGGGAAGTTCCCCTCTCTCAACGAAGCATTGACAATTTCCTGGATCCAGTCTCTAGTCATCTCTCTGGCAGCCGAAATCAACCAGGAGGGACAAGGGTCCAATAAGCAAGTGGAGGAACTAGGTTTGCCCACAGTCCTGTCTACTTCCTTGACAGAAACAGGGTCAAACTCAAAACAAATATTATTCTCAAGACCCACCCTAGTCTCCCGATTGGATTCTGCCCAATCAGAGAGTACTATTGAAGAGTGGATACTGAAAGTAACGAATTTAGCAGAAATGGCGAAAATTTCAGCGTATTTGAAGGACTATAAACAAGAAAGATACGTATTGGAATGGAGAAGGTGGATTGATTATATTCAAAATAAGTATCAGACAAGAAAATACCAAATAGCTTATGAATGAATGCTAAGTACTAGAAGTATTATGTTATCTATAGTGGAGTTAAGACTTCAGGGGGGGATCTAGTAGTCTAAGGATAGATAGTTTAACTTAGCTTATGATTGTTAAATGAAATACCTTGTATTTTGCTCTGGGAAGTCTGGGTGGGGAGGGTGGGTTGAAGGGAGGGAAAGGGTGGGGGGAATACTGGGGGGGGATTTTTTTTTTCTTTTTGTGAAACTTTTCAATAAAAAACAAAAACTGCTGACATTAAAAGAGGAGAACTTTGCGAAGAGTATGAAGAAAAGCTGAGCACGTGAGAAAATTTTAGATAACAACCCTGACTTTCTCTTCCTTTCTCAGCTATTTCAATTAGTTTTAATTTTAAATAAGTTTTATGATTCAAATAAAAAAACTAAGGGGGCTAATTTCACTCTGCTCTTGATATTTTACAGGAAGAAGAGTTCAGATGAGCCTGGGCAGCTGGACAAACTTAGACAACAGAATAAGAAACTTGGCTGCAAGGTTCAAAAATACACTAAAAAAAAACAGAGCTCCTATGAGACAATAATAATCTTAAAGAAGAGCTTTATAGGTGACAAATATTTAGACTTTTTCTTGACTTTTTCTTTCAAATTCAAATATATTTATTAGAGCCCGCAGGGTAGATATACTGGATGAAAGAAATATTCCATTCTTTCATATGTATATATAGGTGAATAAGAGAAGAGCAATAGGTATAATGGAATGCAAAAATAATTAAGAATGTAGGTATGCTTAGTAATTCAAATAAAAAATGAAGAGGGCTAATATCTCTTGTCCTCATAATTTACAGAAAGAGAGCAGTAATAGCAAAGCTAACGATAGAAAACAAAGAGCTCCAAATGAAGACGGAGATCCTGACATTCAAAAATATTGAGTTGACTGATGAGAAAGAGGGAGATCTGCTGAGAGTACGAAGAAAGACTGGAGGTGAGAAATTTTTAGATAGCCACTATGAACTTCCTGTTCCAGAATTTCACATTAGGTTCCCCTTATCTTAGAAAGCTTGGGTAAGGGCGTGGTTATGGCCGTGGTGGTGTGAGGACGTTTTCTCCACTTCGCAGGGCATTTTACGGAAGATAAATGTGGATTAAAGTGTTTGAAATGCACCGATAAGGACCAAAATTTTATAAATTGTATCGGAAGAGCTACTGGCCCAGCAGATTGACTTTGGAATCGGTAGGTCACCCTGAACGACTCAAATTTTGAAGCTTTTTATAGCGTGGGAAAGTGGAAGGAGTGAGGGGTGACCAGATAGGCAGTCGCAATTGCATATTTGGAGTAAATAGCTGCCTTTGTTCTCATTACTACCGCGATCTGTGTTTGTTTTTGCTGTGGGATAAAAGCACGGAACATCAAAAGACTGGTGGAAGGGTTCTCTTGGAAGAATATGTAAACTTTAAGTTGATCTTTTGTTTGTGAAAGTGCTTGAGTTGAAGCAGCAAAACGCATTTCTGGGCAGTGCCTTCCAACGGATGTTAGCTTTTTTTCTTTTAGGGAAATTACGTAAGCTGAATTGAGAACTATAAACTTTTATTGCTGGTCCTTTTGAGTGCAATAATAAGCTGTCTCAGCTTCAATATTGGATTGTTGTCCCTTAATCTTCATTACAGACCCTCTTGGCAAAAGTGGATAATTAAAACTTATTAAAAAATGGCGACCCAACAATCCTTAGAAATGCAACAAGTTGCTGTGGCCTTAACTAAAATTAGTGAAAAGATATCAGGACTGTCAGATAGTATGGATAATATGACATTGGAAATTAAAAGAATGAAGCAAGAAATGAATGAAAATTTTGCAAAGCAAACAGTAGAAATGAAAATAATTAAAGATGAAATTGAGCAGATTCATACACATGATGCAAAGATAGATCGGCAAATTGGAGAAATCTTTTTTAAAAATGAACAACAAGATAAAAAAATTTGTCTTTTGGAAGAAGAAGCGAGGAAATATAATCTGGTTATTCGTGGAATTCAAGAAGAAAAAGTGGACAATTTGAAACAACGAGTTTTAAAATGGCTCAATGACTTGGATACACAAATCACATTTACAGCAACAAATCTGGCAAGTGTTTTTAGAATTGGGTTTAAAAGACAAAACGGTTTAAATAGAAATGTACTTGTCAGATTTGCAAATCTTAGTGACAAATTGGAAGTGATGGTGAAAGTGAGAGAGATGGGTGAAGCTTTGAAATTTGAGGAGAAAATTATTCAAGTCTTTCCAGATATATCAAGAGAAGAAAGGGCGTGGAGATTTTTTTTGAAACCAATCACAAAGGTTCTGAGAGACAATGGAATTAAATATAACTGGAGACCACCACAGCAAC
This sequence comes from Arizona elegans, assembly GCA_022577455.1. Lineage (NCBI taxonomy): Eukaryota > Metazoa > Chordata > Lepidosauria > Squamata > Colubridae > Arizona > Arizona elegans. The sequence continues at coordinate 100,047,964 of JAKOOJ010000002.1, read as the reverse complement.
TAAAATTTTTTTATAAAGGAAGAATGCAAATAATTACTTTGGAAACAGATGCAGTGTTATACTTACATGAACTTGGATTGATTGTAAAGTATGAGGATGTAACAGAGATAAAAGATCAAATGCTCAAGATGGGTGGAACATATGCAAAAACATCAACACCAGAAGAAAAAGGGGCTGCTGGAGGACAAGACCCTAAAGGATTAAAGCGGAAGGAAATCTCACCTGCGATGGTTGAACAAAAGAAAAGTCGTGATGATATAATGGGAGATGGAGTGGATAAGAAATTGAAGGATCTTGAAAAAGAATTGCAGGAAGCTGAGTGCGGGGAAAAGTTACCACCCTTTTCTCTGAGAGATGAATTTAAGTAGACTACCCGAAAGAAGTGACCCGACCATTGGCACGTCCCCTCTCCCCCACTCTCTTTATAGAGGCAGAAACCAATTGAGGATGTGGGGGACGAAGATTGTTTGTTATTCAATGTTTGATGTGTTTTTTGTCCTTTTTTGTTTTTTTTTATTGTTTTTTTTCTTCTATGTTGAATGTTGTTTGGAATGTGGGAGATTGGTGTTGGGATCTGGGCACAGAAAGGAAGAGGAGGGGAAAGGATTAAAAAAATTACAGTTTAAATGGGTTTAATAAAAATAATGACATGGAATGTGAAGGGTACAGGGAATCAGATTAAGAGAAGACGATTGGAACTTAAAATTAAAAGAGATCTACCAGATATATTATTTTTGCAAGAAACCCATCAGAAATCTGAAGACTCAAATAAAATGTATATAAAGGGTATGCAAATTTATGAAAAATCTTTTGGAACTTCAAAAGCAAGAGGAGTTGCTACATTGATATCAGATAGGGTATATTTTGAAAAAGAACAAGTAATTGTGGATGAAGAAGGAAGGTATGTAATAATTGTGGGAAATATTAACGAGGAAAAAGTGACACTGGTTAATTTATATTTACCAAATGAGAAGCAAAAAGAATTTCTTGAAAAAATAACTAAAATTTTGGAAATCGAAAGTGTAGGGAAAGTAATTGTGGCTGGGGATTTTAATTTAATTAGAGATAAAATAGATAGTACTAACCCCACTCGTTGTGGAGAAGCAAATAAAATGGGGATCTTAAATAAATGGATGTTTCAAAACGGTGTGGTGGATGCCTGGAGAGAAGTGAAAGGAACTGAAAGAGTGTACACTTTTTACTCTAAGATACATAATACATATTCAAGAATTGACTATATCTTAGTTTCTAAAGATTTGTTGAATAATGTGGATAAGATAGATGTGGGAATTTTTAAGGATTCTGATCATGCAGAAGTTACGATGGAAATAGATTTTAATTTTGAGAAAAAAGGAAGTTGTTGGAGATATGATGAAAAACTGTATAAAAATGAGGAGGATAAAAAATGGATATTTAAAAAATGGGAAGAATGTTGGAGATTGAATGATAATGGAGAGGTTAAATTTGAAATTGTTTGGGATGCGATGAAAGCAGTGTTTAGAGGGGAAAGTATCAAGTTATCAAGCAGAAAATATAAAAATTATAAAAATAAAATTGAAAAAGATAAAAGCCAGATTAAGGAATTGGAAAATCAATTTTTGCTTACTAAAGAAAAGTTTTTTTTGGAGGAATTAAATCTGCTAAAAAATAAATTGATAGAAGATATAGAATTGGTAAAAAAGAATATGAGATATTTAAATAGGAATTTTTTTGAATTTAGCAATAAAAATTCTAAGTTATTGGCAAGGATGGCGAAAAATAAAAGAGAGAAGAGAGAAATTGGAGCCTTGATAGATGATAAGGGCATAAGACGCTATAAAAAATTAGAAAAATGTGAAGTGGTCAGGAACTTTTTTCAAAATTTATATTCGAAAAAATTAATTGATCGGGGAAAACTGAGAAGCTATTTAGAAAAACATGTTGTGAAAATTGACCAAACATATAAAGATTTAATGGAAGAAGATATAACACAAGACGAGATTAATGGAGTAATACAAAAAATAAAATTAGGGAAAGCTCCAGGTGAAGATGGATTACCTGCTGAGTTTTATAAAGAATTTAAGGAAATAATAATACCAAAATTGCAAAAACTATTTAACGGAATTTTACATGGTGGAGAAGTTCCGTTGTCATGGAACAGAACGGTGATATCTATAATCCCTAAACCAGATAAAGACTTAGAAAGGATTGAGTCCTATCGGCCCATCTCTTTAATTAATCAAGATGCAAAGATATTTACTGCCATTATAAGTAATAGATTAAGTAGATTTATAGATAGATATATAAGTTATAACCAAGTAGGTTTTGTGAAGGGTAGATATATGAGTGATATTGTCAGAAGAGTATTAAATATTATAGATGTTGCTGAATATAATGCTGATAAAATAGGTATAATATCATTAGATATTTTTAAAGCTTTTGACTCTGTACAATGGGAAACTATTAAAATAATTGTTGAGGTACTAGGTTTTGGTAATAAGTTTATACATGTTATTTCAAAACTGTATCAAAAAAGTAGTGCAAGAGTGAAGGTGAATGGAAGGCTGACAGAAGAGATAAGATTGGAAGCGGGTACAAGACAAGGATGTCCCCTGTCTCCAACATTATTTTTATTGGTTATGGAAATTTTGACTAAAATGATAGAAAAAGATGAAGAATTGGAAGGCTATAAGGGATATAAGATAAATCTGTATGCGGATGATACTTTGATTATTTTGAAAGATATAGAGAAAGATTTGAAAAAGATACATAAGCATTTGGAAGAATTTGAGGAAATGACAGGTTTGAAAATAAATTGGTCAAAATCTGAATTATTAATGAATAATAATGGTAAGGAGTGGGAGAATATGCAAGAACAACTTGGGATAAGGATTAAAAAAACATTGAAATATTTGGGCATAACACTTTCACTCAAAGTTAAAGAAATGAAAAAATTAAATTATGATGTGGCGATGAATGAAATTGAGAAAAAGATAGATAAATATAAAATGATAAAGTTGTCTTGGTTTGGTAGAATTGCAATGTGTAAGATGATGTTGTTGCCAAAGTTTAATTTTTTATTTGAGATGTTACCGTTAAACTTGACAGAGAAAGATATTGAAGGATATCAGAAGAAATTGGATAAATTTTGCAATGGTGGGAAAAGACCTAGATTAGTGAAGAAAATGTGGTATCAAAATCAAAAGGAAGGTGGATTAGGAATCCCCAAACTACTCAATTATTATTGGGCTTATGCTATTCGGACTGTGGTAAAAATATTTAAAGGTGAAGATAGTCATTGGAGAGATTTAGAATTAAAGGACATTAAGAGATTTGGCTCAACATGGTTTTTAGATAAAGCAAAATCAAAATGTGTAATTAATAGCTATTGGTTAAAGGGATTGAGTAAAATTTGGAACAAATTTGTTAAAATTTTAATTCCAGATATAATTTTCTTAGGGAAGACAATTGAAAATTGGCCGATTAAAACTAATATAAGTCGTGATAGGGTAATGGAAGATGAAAATATACAAATTATAATAGATTGGTTAAAAACTTTAGAAAATGAAAGGAGGAAAAAAGAAATCATTGAAAAATTGGGTTTGGGCTGGTTTGAAAAAATACAGATAGAAAAATGGACTAAGAAGGTAAGAGACAATTGTTCGATAAGTAGAAGTAAAACTGAATTTGAATACTTAGTATTCCAAATTATGAAAGATGAAATTGGACTAAAGGGACTCGTTAGTAAGATATATAAGATTATAAATTTTGATGGAAAACCACAAAGGGTGATGAAGATGAATTGGGAAAAAGAACTTAATATTAAAATATCAGATTTAGATTGGAACGTGAATTGGAAGAGTAGAATTATGAAGACTTTATCTGTAAGGATTAAAGAGCACAATTATAAGGTTGTTTGGAAATGGTATTTGACTCCATTAAGATTGTCATTGATGGATAAAAAAATTAGTAAACAATGTTGGAGATGTGACATGGAATTAGGGACTTATGAACATATGTGGTACAAATGTGATAAAGTTAAAAAGTTTTGGCAACAATTGGAGGAAAGGATATTTGAAATGATGGGGAAAGCAATAATATTGAGACCAGAAACTATATTACTGTTGATAATTAAGGAAATAGAACCAACAAAATATGAAAAAGAATTGATTAGAATTATGATTATAATGGGTAGAATTATAATAGCCAGATATTGGAAATTAGATGTGAATTTTAGAATAGAAGAATGGTATTGTGAAATGTGGAAATTAGCTTTAAATGATAAAATGACATGTGATATTAAAATTAGAAATGGTGACTATAAAGAAGATATTTTCTGGAAAATTTGGAAACCATTTGTGGACTATGCGCTGGGAAAATTGGATGCTTCGGTACCTGTACCCCGAGAACGTGGATTTTGGCGATCATGAGGATATATCCGAAGAACCAAATCTTCCTTTCTTATGTATAGCACAGGGTGAAGTATTGTATATGTTGTTTGTAATGTTAGTAATTTAAAATATAAAATGAATAAAAAAATTAAAAAAAAAAAAAAAAAAAAGAAAGCTTGGGTAAACCTGAACATCTCCTTACTTCAGAAAGAAATTAATGAATTATTATGGCTCATTATACTTTTACATATACAAATCTAGGAGTTAATCTCATGGAAGTGAATGTATAGGAGATATGTATAGGAGAGATCTTTTAACCTCCAAACCCTGCTGCCCAACAATATTCATACACTTCTACACACTTTATACACAAGAGTGAGAGTTTCCTGACATCAAAGTAGTTCCCATCCTTTTTAAATTAAGAATGCTTTGTTGTTGGTCCAGATTCACATCTAACCTGGTTTTTCTAGAGAGACACAACTGAGGAAGGGCCGCTGCCCCTTAATGATGGACCGAGACCAGATGGAGCAGAGACCCAGCAGCAGAGAGAGCAAAGGAGGCTCTGTGAGTCTCTGCCAAACAAGGGCAGACATTACTGAAAACAAGACAGAAGCTCAAGACAAAACGAAGCCTCAAATCAACTTGAGATATCAATTAAATAAGAAATGGCTTAAGGCTTCAGTAGACAGCCTCAAAATCAGAACATCTAAGGAACCCGGGCAAAATATACTGAGGTGGCTTCAGCAATCGCTGAAAAGAGCCTTGATAGTACAGTGGTTTGGTGCACCCTGTCATTAACACAGCTGCCTGCAATTTCTGCTGGTTCGAATCTCTCCAAGGCTCAAGGTTGACTCAGCCTTCCAGCCTTTCTAAGGTAGGTGAAAGGAGGACCCAGTTTGTGGGGGCAATAAGCTGACTTTGTATAAAATATACAAAAGAATGAAGGCTATTGCTTAACGCATTGTAAGCCGCCCTGAGTCTCCGGAGAAGGGCGGCATATAAATCAAATTTAAAAAAAAAAAAAAATCCTGAAAGAGGATTCCTCTGAACTGTACACCCTGCCAGAATGGCTTAAAGCATCCACCACCAACCTCCCGAAGGAACGTGCTGAGGCATCCAGGGGGGATGTGAATGGTTGGCTAGAACATCGATAAATCATCTCCAAGAAGAAGGGCCAGAAACCTGCGATTTAGATGTGCAGGGATGGCTTGAAGCATCTATTATAGGCATTCAACATCTACAAAAATCCAAGTCGAGCCAGAAAAAAGGGATGGCTGGAAAAATCAATAGAGAACCTCAAGAAGCAATGTCCTGAAGGATCTCTGGTGAATATATTAGAATGGCTTCAAGGATCCTTAGAAAGCCTGTCACTTTCTGGAGAACCTAGACCAGTTCTTGAAAAATGGCTTCGACAATCCTTAAAAAACCTGCAAGAAGAAGGTCCTGAAGTATCTAAACAAGATGCCAAAAAATGACTTGAAATATCTATAAAGAATCTTGATGGGGAAGAACACCTAGATGCTCAGGAACGGTTCCCAGCAGCAAAAGAGCGATCATTGGACTTGATAGTGTGGGAGTATGAAGGGAGTTCCAGAAAAATTGCAGACTGCAGGAACCCTTTCAGCAGGTTGAAAAAGGCTCCCCACCCATTTGCACTACTCAGGTGACCCTGAGGACCAAGCAAACCTCCAAGTGGCCTCAACAACTCTCTAAAAGAATACAAATGACGAGCTGTCTGCAAGGAATATCAATCCTTCCAATCCTACCATCCAATCAGACCTGAAGAACCTTCTTGGTTGAGAAGCGAAATGACTTCTAAGACTTGATGCTTTCGTCTATTTAATTTGCCTTCTACAGCATGTTGCTATCACGTGACGTTCCATGACATTTTTTACCTTTGGGGAGCTGGTGTGGGCATGGCCTGTGCATGGGGCATACGGCCTGAAGGCCGCCAGTTTGACATCCCTGTTCTACAGGTACTTAATAAAGCCTGAAATCTCCTCGTTAACTGGTTTGTTCGTTGTGTTTGGATTCTCAAAGAGCCATTTATCTGGCCCCTTGGCCATTGCCTGATACTTTGCGAAAAACACAGACAGACAGACACGTAAACGTATCTGATTTATCATATCAGATTTATTTACTTTGAATAACATGTAAATTAGCAATCAAACAAAGGAGCCACCTAAACAAATTTCCTATTCAGATGCAATTGTGCCAAGAGGCCAAGATCCCTTGCAAATTAGGTTCCCACCAGAAATCAACTGTATCCATAAGGTATCTGGGGGAGACCACCAATATGGGTCTGGCCTTGCATAGGGCCCAATCTCTAAAAGGGGAACTTTCACTCAAATCGTGGTTATTCGCACCCGATCATCTCATCTACAATCCCTCTGCATGGAGTGTGAAGGGAGGCACAGAGTTTTAAAAGTCAGACAACTTTGCCCGAGACTTCTCATGTATTCAGGGACTACACCTCCCCAACCATGAGTTTGACAGCGATCTAACGAAACACCTTCCAGCTCTTCAAGATCGACTTTAATAGCACCCCCATGGAAGAAGCCGAGAGCAAAAGTAGTGGCAGCGAGGGCGACAGGCGCGTGTCCCTCCACAGTCCCCTCCCGGATCACAGTCAGGGCTTCACTGCTTCTTTTCCTCAGAGGTACGGTGTCTGCCTCCCTTCACACTCCTCGCTGAGGGATTGTAGATGAGATGATCTGGTGTGAATAACCAAGATTTGAGTGAAGTTCCCCTTTTAGAGATTGAGGTGATCTGATGTGGACAGAACTGGTTGCTGTTGGATATGTGGCCATGAGTTGAGGGCAGGGGTAGGCGGGATGGCAGCTATCATTTGCGTGCCCTTGGGGGCTTTCAGAGGCTTTCACAGGTAACTGGATGTCAGATTGTCTGACTGAAGCTGGGTTCTAAAGAGCAGTTGGGTTTATTGCTGCTATACCTGCCTCCATACTATATGGCATCATTTCCCCTTCAGCTGCTAAACTCCATTGCTGGTTTAGTGGTAGAATCCTTGAGGCTGGTTGCCTTTGAGGACTTCTATCTCCTCTGGAGTGCTGTTGAGTCTGCGACAATCAGAAATTCATATTCACCATGAATCAGTTACAAGTAGCTGAGAGCCCACTACGTACGAGCAATCACAAAGTCAATCTGGTTTTGATCCTGGGGAAGTTGCAATAGGATCTAGGTGCTGAGTACATTACTATCTGTTGCATAAAATAATCTACTCCCTTAAGAAAAACCAAAGCATTTGGAGACTGCAACAAGGCCACTTTATAAGCATCAAGAAAATGTAGAGGTCATTCAATGAAAAAAAGATTATGCAGTAAAGGTGACGATGTAAAAGCTGTCACATGACGACAACATGAATAATTAACTTTTGACCCAGGGATGAAATGGCAAAAATTTGACAACATGGAGTTTGATGGAAAGACCAGGTCCACACGTGAAGGTCCAATTAAACTGATTTAATGCTAAACAGTCGTATGTATCAACTCACAAAGGTCCTGTCGGAACGCTGAAACTATGCACAGAATCTTCTCAACTAACAATTAGCACTTGCTTGGAGTTAGACAATAGACAACAGAATTCAGGGTTGGACTTACAGCTTGAGCAGACTACTCTGGCACTGCATAAGAGTGAACGTATGTATCTGTTATTCAGGGGCAGTTGCATAAGTGTTCCTTTTATACTTCAGCAAATTTTAACATTTCCTGCTTGTATGTGCCTTGCCTTCCCCCATTTCCCATTAGGAAGCCTGAACCAATAGTGCGCTTGCAGGAGCGCACCTCTGCACAACCCACAGTTGGAATTTGGGAGGTGTTTGTGTCAGCCTGTATTGCTTCATGTTCAGGAGCTCATGGTACCGGAGAGTTTTTGTTCCTCTTTCCCTCCATCCATTAACCGTGTGAGATAAAGGGATGGGAAAGTGTGAGGAAGTCACCCAGGAACGTCTATGGTTGGACTTGAACCGGGAGGCTCCTTGTTCCTCATCTAATACCTTGACTGCTGCATCACAATTGATCTGGACTCTCAACTTTGGTGGTTTACTTACATTTGTCCTTGTGGAACCATTCTAAAATTTCTTAGACTTAGCTTAGGATCTCCAAGGAGAGCCAATGTTCTTCTGAAGCTGCCTAGAGCTTAACTGTCTTTTTCAGACCCAATGGGGTCGATAAAGTGGGGGCTTTGATGTCCAAAGTTGGGAAGAAAAATTGATGGCTGTCAATTGTCTAATCTTCTCTCCCTTCAATTTAGAAAGTTCTCCTAATGTCCAGCTGAAACCCTTCCATCTTTTGATTCTGTCTTCTGAAACACCAGATGTAAAATGGACTCTCTCTCAGGTTCTTCTGGAGACAGTAATTCCATTTCCCTTTAAAATTCTTTTTACAAGACTAATCAGTAACTCTCTCAATATGTCCTCATGCTAGAGTTAAAAGGCCTCCCCACAGACAAGAGAGGAAGACAGGATGACCCTCCCTCAACCACCTTGCCCACAGCTGAACTGTTCCAAGAATCAAGAGAGTCACATAAATCTGTTCCACCCTTGACATGGGCAATCTGCCACTTGAGAAAATTAACCAATGTTGTGTTCCTGGCACAGATGTGTCCCAAGGATTTCTCCACAGGCACAATAGGATGGTAAGGTTGGATGTTAATTCACCAGAAGGATGAAACAAAACAGACACATGCTAGAAATTGAGAAATGATTAGAGTTTTTGGAATCATTTGTGAGTGGTCATTTAATAGATGGACACTTGTTGAAATGGTGTGACCTCAAGATAGTCATTGTTGCAGAAAGGACCCCACCTACTGAGATTGTTTCGTGCTCTGTAATGGTTCCACTCCATCGCACTCCAGAAGCAAAGGGCATTTGGTATAATGTACATAGTAGAAGCACCCCTTAAATCAAGCCTAATAAACAGCCAAGCATTTTTGAGGTATTCTAGTTGTTCCGAAATTAGTAAAAAACGAAAGAATGTTTCAATGGTGTTGTAGCCCAAGCTCCAATACCACACGATAGTGGACACCCATTGATTGATTTGAGCACTAGGGGCCATAGGAGGGGATATCTGCTATCTGCCATGACACTGTGGGGCATACAATTTGCACCTCTAGCAACTTTCCACAGCTAGATAAAAGATTAAGACATAGTAGACCATGTCATGAAACACTGATTGTGATGACTTTGACTGCTACATATATATATATCCAGGATCCCAATCCTTGTGCTGAGGTGTTGAGGAGTTGAGGTGCTGAGTTGTGGAGGAGCTGAGGTGCTGAATTGCAGAGGAGCTGAGGAGTTGAGGTGCTGAAGTGCAGAGGTGCTGAAGTGCTGAGTCACTGAGGAGCTGAGGTGTGGAAGTGCTGAGGAGCTGAAGTGCGGAGGTGCTGAAGGGCTGAAGAGCTGAGGTGTTGAGGAGCTAAGTGCTGAGGTGCTGAGGTGCTGAGGTGCTGAAACACTGAAGTGCGGAGGTGCTGAAGTGCGGAGGTGCTAAAGTGTGGAGGAGCTGAGGATCCTGGTAAGGACACACCTCCGGAAGGATGACCCAGCGTGTCACAGGTCACACTTCTAGAGAAACCACAGAGATGTCATCACCCCATAGCACCAAGCCTTGATGACATGTTTGCTTGGCACCTTGTAAAATTTTGTTGCTAATCCCCATTTTAAATAGAATACCAAGAAGACCTCTGCTATTGGGCCCAGAGGGGGGTGTCCCTCTGACTGAATTGTGCCCACCAGGCTTCCGGGTGCTGCACCAGCCAAGGGCCCAGGGTAGGGGAGGGGGGGTGGCGGTGGTTATTAGGGAGGTCCTTAGTCCGCGGGAGGTCACTGCTCCTAAGATTGACGGATGTGAGGCCCTCCTCATGAGGTGGGGCCCGTATGGTCAGTTGGGCTTGTTGATTGCATACCTGTCTCCCAGCTGCATATCAACAGCCCTGCCCGGGCTACTCGACGCCCTCTCGCGGCTGGTGGTGGAGTTTCCCAGACTTATTGTTCTGGGGGACTTCAATCTGCCATCCCTGGGTGCGGCATCAGGGGTGGCTCGGCAGTTCATGGCTTCCATGGCAATGGTGGACCTGACTCAGATTATTCAGTGCCCGAATCATGGGGGGGGGGGTCACACGCCCGATCTTGTTTTTGTCTCAGAGCAGTGGTGAGTGGAGCTCGGTGAGGGATTGCCTTCGTTCTCATTGATCGTGGGTCCGGTGGTCATCTTCCATGGGGCATGCTCTTCCGATGACGGAGGATCGGGTCTGCTAGCTGAGAAGCTCCTCCCTTCCTGTAGCCTCCCAGCTTTCAGACTCGATCCGATTTGGATCAAGTCACGGTTTGAGCTGCTCCTTAAAATTGGAAGAAATTTTTCTAGCCTTGATTGGAATTTTTGCTAAATTGCTTCCTGCCTTCCTGCCTGGTTTCCCCTGGGGGGGGGGAATTTTCCCAGCGAGCAAGGTTTCGTCCCGAGGCCGCTGAGGACCGATTGAGGTGGGATAGGCTCCCTTTAGGTAGAGCTTTCCCTGGCAGCGAGAGGGGTTCTCTCCCTATGCCGCTGCAGCAGCCCTCAGGCAGGAATTAAGTGATTGTTTCCTCCGCCACCGCATCGGCTTCAGAAGGGGCGGGGGAGGTCGGAGCCCTCGCTGCTCCGCTGGGCTGCATTGCGCCGGAAGGTGCAGGAGCTGTGAGCCTGTCTCTCGGGCCTGATCGCCCCATTCTCCTCCGGCTCTCCTTTCAGCTCCGACAGGACCTCGGGCAGGGCAGTTCGGCTGCCTGAGCAGCAGCGTTTCGGCGCCTCCTGGGCTTTCGCCCACGCGCCTGGAGGGAATTTAAGGAAAGAGGCAGCAGAGCGTTGGAAGTTGGAGCTCAGCGCTGGCGGCGTAAGTTTTTCCCTGCGGGGGGGGATTGTTTAAAGAATTATCCTCCCCTCCTGGCTTAATTAGCCCTAATTGCCCTTTCTTTGGCAGATGGCTGTGGTAGCCTTCCTAGGTCACTCCAGGGATCCCTCCTCTCCTCGTGGCAGCCGCCATTTTGGCCTTTCTGCTCCCTCCGCCATTTTACAATTCTGCTTGGTCTGGGCCCTTCTCCACGATGGCTTCCACCAGACAGTCCAAGCCCAAAAGACAGGGCCCTTCCTTGGACCAGCCTGGAACTTCAGTTGAGGTCCCTACAAAAAAGACAAAGAAATCCTCCTCCAAATCTTCTGAATCTAGATCAAGGGAGGAGGTGAGGCTGCACCAAGCCATTGAACGTTCAATACAAAAGGCCCTCAAGGAGGCCTCCATTAAGGAAGCTGATGTTTCAACCTCTATCCCTGCTCGGGCCTCCTCCCCTGTGAGACTTATATCTATCTCTCAGGCCCAGCTTCCAGCCTTATCCCCGGATGGGGAGGGGGTTTGTGTGCAGCCACAGCAATAGGTTAATGAATCCCTTTTTGGAAATCAGGAAGGAGGGTCCCCTAGGGCTCAATCTCCTGTGGTGCCCAGGACTTCTCCTACTCCAGCCATGCAGAGTACGGGTGACCAGGTTCAAGAGGGGCCTGTAATTTCCGCAGATTTGGTGGCTTACATACATCAGGCCATACAGCAGGGTATTCAAGCTGACAGGCAGCGAAGAACAGCCTCATGGGTCTCTGACTCACCTTCCCACATAGATGTGGAAGGTTCCTGTCTCATGTCTGACAGGGCTCAACCCTCGGCCAGAGTTCATTCATCAGCTTCTTCTGTCCAAGGTTCTCTCACTGGTGAGGATGTGAAGGATGCTGAATTGTCTGACGATGATGATTTATCCCCAGACCAAACTTCTTTCATAGGTCTATTCAAACCACAAATGTTCAGATCTTTATTGCACAAAGCTAAATTGACGACTGGTTTAGGAACACCCCGCCCTAATCCGGCTGGGGAAGGGACTTCTTTTTCTGTACCTCTGTTTGAGGAACCTCTCATTGAAACCGAAGAGATCCCAGGCCCCAAGTTGTTCAGGGATGTTCTCACTAAGCAATGGCTTGCCCCTGCATCGGGACCTAGACGCAATGCGCTGGACAAACGCATATATAATATGGCCCCGGAGATTTCTTCCCTTCTACAGGTGCCCTCGGTGGATGCTCCGGTTGCCGCCCTTTCAGCCTCTTCGTATACTGCGGGCCCTCCAGAGGAGAACCTCCGGCCGGAGGAACGCCGTCTGGAGCACATATTGGTCAAGTCTCACCAGGCGTCTGCATGGGCCGTCAGATCCACAATGGCAGCTTCTTTCTTCAATCGAGCATCCATTCTCTGGCTCGAGCAGCTGCAAGAACGTCTTCCAGTGTCTGACTCACGCTCCCATCAGGACATTAATAAGGTACTGGCGGCATTAGAGTTTTCGGCCGACGCCACCTTGAATTCATCCAGGTTCACGGCTAAGGCCATAGGGGCGACTATCACGGCCCGTAGACTTACCTGGCTCAGGCAATGGCAGGCAGACGCCAAATCTAAATGGTGTCTGGCGTCATCCCCGTTTGAAGGCTCCCTACTATTCGGGGCTCCACTGGAACCTCTCCTAGCAGAATCCAGGGATAAATGTAAATACTTACCAGCCATGTCTCGTAGATCGGGCCAAAGATTCCCCTCCTCCTCCTCCTCCTTTCGTTCCTTTCGAGGGCCAGAAGGATCTCCTTACCGTCGACAAGGTCAGAGGTCCTTCCCATCTAGACAATTCTGCCCCTCCGAGCGTCAAGGGTTCCAATCTCAGCGGGGCCAATCCAAATGCCCCTTCCGTGGGGATCGTGGGCGCTCTGCCCGCAGATCCCGCTGACGGTTCTTCAAGCCTTCCCATCGGAGGCCGCCTGGCCCTGTTTGCCAGCCAATGGGAGGCCACGTCCTCGGACGCCTGAGTCAGGGAGACGGTCAGGGTGGGCCTCTCCCTCGAATTTCTCTCCACCCCTCCGACCTGATTTCTCAAATGCCCCTTCTCTCAGGATCGGGCTTGCTGGCTCCTGATGGTATCGGCCATTCAACATCTACTCGAAATTCAGGCCATCGAACCGGTACCTCAGGAGCTGCACGGACAAGGCTTTTACTCCCGCCTGTTCGTTATCTAGAAGTCGTCGGGGGGTTGGAGGGCAATTCTAGACCTCAAATCCCTGAACTGACGGATCGTATACTGTCGGTTCAAAATGCAGTTCCTCAGCTCCATCTTGGAGGGTATCAGGCCTGGGGACCTTCTGTCATCGATAGACCTGACAGAGACTTACCTCCCCGTCCCCGTCCACACGGCCTTCAGGCAGTTTCTTCGCTTCTGTTATGCGGGTCGTCATTATCAATATCGAGCCCTTCCATTCGGCCTATCCTCGGCTCCCCGAGTTTTTACAAAGATCATGGCCGCGCTAGTGGGCTACCTCCGGACTCTTCCAGTAAGGTTTTCTGACAACATGGCCAAGAGCCATTTGATACCCACGACTCGCATACAGCACCTGGGGGCCATCATCGATTCGGTGGAAGGCAGGGTTTATCTTTCCCAGGACCGCCTGTCCAGCCTGCGGTCACTGGTCAGGTCAGTGTCGTCAGGGAGACCAGTCTCCCTGGCATCCCTGTCCAAGCTCCTGGGAAAGATGGTCTCCTGCATCGGGATCATTCCTTGGGCGCGTCTCCACTGCAGGGATCTGCAGTGGTTTCTGCTCCCGTACCAAAAACGTCAACTAGGGACTTCCGACCGCAAGGTCCTCCTTCCCCGCAAGGTTCTCCTCTTCCTCCAGTGGTGGTCTTCAGCAGCAGTCCTCAAGGGGAGGGAGTACAGGGTGTCCCAATACCTTATTCTGATGACAGATGCCAGTCTTCTGGGCTGGGGGGCTCACCTGTCCTCGTCCATGGCCCAGAGGCGCTGGTCCCAGTCCGACCTGACACACAATATAAACTGGTTGGAACTTCGGGCCATCCATCTGGCCCTCCGGATCTTCCAGGATCAGGTGTCAGACAAACATGTACTGGTACGGACGGACAATGTAGCCGCCAAGGCTCACGTAAACCGCCTGGGGGGGACCCGGTCTCGCCACCTCATGCAGGAGGCCGAGAGTCTTGGAGCCTGGGCGGAGTCTCACCTGAGGTCCCTCCGGGCATCTCACATATCGGGCGTGACAAACACCCAGGCAGACTGGCTCAGCTGGGAGTCAGTGGACCAGGGGGAGTGGGCACTCGACCCGGACCTGTTTCGGATGATCACCGACCACCTGGGCCTCCCGGTGGTGGACCTGTTCGCCACTCGGGCCAATCGCCAGACAGAGAGATTCTTCTCTCGCTACCCGGAACCGGGGGCGGAGGCAGTGGACGCAATACACAGCAGCTGGCTGGCCGGCCTCTATGCCTTTCCGCCTCTGCCTCTCATTCCCAAAGTCATCAGAAAGATGCTGTTCCTCCGGGCGGAGCTCCTGCTGATTGCTCCATTCTGGCCCCGTCGGCTATGGTTCGCGGATCTCCAAGCCCTGTCCGTCCGACATCCCTGGCGTCTTCCTCACGACAAAGTGATTCTTTGTCAAGGGCCGCTGCTCCACCCGGATCCGGCATGGCTTCAGCTAACCGCCTGGCGGTTGAGCGGAGCTTGCTGAAGAAGGCCAGGGTTCCTGCTCGGGTCGCCAACACCATCCAAGCGGCTCGACGCCCTTCAACGACACGAATTTACGACTCCACCTGGCGCTCCTTTGTGTCATGGTGCAACCGTCGCTCCATCGTCCCTACGACGGCCTCCACGGTGCAGGTACTGGTGTTCTTGCAGGACGGCTTTGAAGCAAGCCTGGCCCCTAACACGCTCCGCTGACAGGTCTCCGCCCTGTCCACCATTTTGTGTTGTGGTTCTAAACATACTCTCTCGAGCCGTTCCCTTATCCGCCTATTCCTCAGGGGGGCTTCTAACCTTCTCCCGGGGTCTATTTATTTTATTTATTTATTTATTTATTATATTTCTATACCGCCTTTCTCCCGTAGGACTCAAGGCGGTGTACAGTCAAGAAAAATATAAGTATCTGTCTATCCACAGATACCCTTCCTGGGATTTGCCCTTAGTGCTAGACGCCCTCACGAAGGCTCCCTTCGAGCCCCTAAGGTCCGTGGGCCTACGTTTCCTGTCTTATAAGGTTGCCTTTCTGCTGGCCATAACTTCGGCCAGGCGAATTTCAGAGTTGGCAGCCCTCTCCATCAGGGCTGATCTCTGCATTTTTCATCCTGACCGGGTGGTGCTTAGGTTGGACCCCACGTTCCTCCCTAAGGTGAATTCCCCTTACCACAGGGCACAGGAACTAGTCCTTCCAAATTTTTGTCCATGTCCCAGCCGGCCCTTAGAACGAGCCTGGCACTCCCTGGACGTGAGGAGAGCCCTTCGGATCTACATCCGTCGGACATCTGACTTCTGGAGATTGGAATCCCTTCTGATCTCATTCCAGCCATCTAGTATGGGCCAAAAAGTCTCGTCCATTACAGTGGGGTGTTGGATTAGGGCCACCATAGCCACAGCATATGGGTCCCAGGCTTTGCCAGTTCCACCCAGGATCACGGCCCACTCCACCTGCAGTGCGGCCACTTTGGCTGCCTGGGCCACCCAAGCTTCTTTGGAGGAAATCTGCCGGGCTGCGGCCTGGTCGTCCCCTACCCCTTTCATTAGACATTATCGCTTAGACCAGTTCGCATCTGCGGATGCGGCATTTGGGCGTAGGGTACTCCAACAGGTCCTCCAGCGGACCACCTCATCGGCCAGGGCAACTCCCTCCCTATAGTTCCAGGCTTTGGTATGTCCCATGGAAGATGACCACCGGACCCACGATCAATGAGAATGGGCTTTGCCTTACCTGAAAGCCCTTTCTGATTGTGGTGGGTCCGGTGGTCAGCCCCGCCCTGTTTATGCCCAAGGCCGATTCGGCGGGGTTCTGGTGTCCTGTTTCCTTTCTTGCAGCTCACTGTGTAGGTCTGCTACAAATCGAATCTCATCAGAAAACTGGGAGGCTACAGGAAGGGAGGAGCTTCTCAGCTAGCAGACCTGATCCTTCGTCATCGGAAGAGCATACCCCATGGAAGATGACCACCGGACCCACCACAATCAGAAAGGGCTTTCAGGTAAGGCAAAGCCCAATTTATCCCCTGTCATGGACCGACCACTATCTCCTTCAGCTAGGCTTCCGTTACGCCGCCCCTCCTCGCTGGGAGGCGGAATCGACTATCTGGTTCCGCCCCAGGCGCCTGATGGACCCTGAGAGGTTCCAGACGGAGCTTGGGATGATCCCTCTCTCTCTCTCCCATGCCCCGGCCATGACCCTGGTGTTAGCGTTTGTTGTGGTTTGAAAGAAAAAAAGTTAAATTAAAAGACTTTTCATGGGGAACATTATAACACGGCCAGTTATATAGATCATTCTAGATAATATAGTAAATCCATGGTTGTATCCACTACATAGTAGGATTTACATTTTGAAAACAAAGTTAGTGTTGATGTTTCTTGTTATAATGTGGAAAGTGAAAACTCCTGGAGAGGGATGGGCAACCAGGTGCTATCCAGGAAGATTGGACTGTGTTTCCCTCAGTTATTAGGGGAGGCAAAGGGAGTTGCCTTTTCAAGCACTTAGAGCCTGACTACCGAAGAGAATGTGAAGAGAATGCGTTTCAGCAGACGCTGAAGTCTGCGGGAGAAAACAAGAAGCTCCACTGCTCTTTGGAGACTAAACTATTAGGCAGATGGGAGATGGCCTTTTCCTGCATCATTCCCAGAGTTTAAAAGGCACTCTTGAGGAAGCTGCATTTGGATACAGCTCTGTCTTTATAAAATACAGAAGACACTTATTTTTAGTATGGTCTTTAGAGGCCAATATTTTTATGTTTTGTATTTTAATTTACCAATTACAATTTTCATTATTATGACTGTTCCTCTAAATCCTTTAGGACAGAAACATTATTTATTTGCTTAACTTTATATGTTAGTTGTGTTCAACAGTTGTCCTAAAACAGGGGTGTCAAACTCACGTCGTCACGGCGGCATCACGTGACTTATCTGGACTTTTTCCCCTTCACTAAACCGGGTGTGGCTGTGGCCAGAATGTGACCCATCCAGCTCACGGGCTGGGAGCTTGACACAGCCTTGTCCTAAAGGATCAGATTAGAGGACCTGGAGGGCAAATATAATTTAAAAATGATGTGCTATTGTAGACGTTGTGTCTCAAGATCTACATTCCAATTTTTGAAATAAAAATGTTAAAGCTATTCTGCATTCTCACCTATTACCTTACCTTCTAGTTTCCATCACTGATTTTGCGATGGAAAACCATTTGTTGAGAAGATTAAGAGAAACCATGAAACGTCTCCAAAAAGAGGTAAGAAAAAACATTTGTTCATAAGCTGTCACAGTAAATGCTATTCTCAAGTGTGATAAAACGTTTAGAAATTTTTGAAGGTAGGTAGGTAGGTAGATAGGTGGGTAGGTAAGTAGGTCGGTCGGTGGGTCGCTGAGAATCAAACACAAATAAGTGGAAGGAAAGCAAAGAGAGAGACCCAGAGTCTCTATTGCATCTTGGGCAGCCAAATAAGTTAGATGAATGAATCAATGAACTTGCAGAGCTATCTTAGGTCATTGTAAGTATTGATTTAACATATTTAATAGGCCAAGTTGCTAATGGAGATTTTCCATGACTTTTAGCAGGAGTACTTTCTGTTTTCTCTGCACTTTAAATGAAAGGGCTGTTTGGGGATATAGTAGAAGGACTCCCTGTCTGTCCCATTCCTATTCCCAAGATGCTTTTTCAAGAGGAAGCAGGACTTTCTTTTTGGTTTTGCTTGAAGAAGTTTAAATTCTCATCCAAGAAGCTGCTCCAGTTCTGGACGAACATCAAAATCTTCCAGGCCGGGGTGCAAACTTTAGATGACAGAAATACAGTTGGCACTGCAGATTTGAAGCTGAAACTATCTTTAACAACAACCCAAGTCACATAGAGCTGTTGTTAGAAAAATTAGTGACTTGACTCACTGTCAATTTGTTTGTTTTTTTAAATGGGGTATTTTGTCATGGCAGGAAGAAACATCCAGACTTCCTCTTCTGTCATCTACCACAGAAGAACAGAGACGTGCTGAGGTAATTGTTAATAATGCATGTGCAACATATTTTAGATAGTGTACATGTTCGCTTTCTATTTCCATTACATATATGAGATACACACACACACACACACCTATTCAATACAAACTAGTTTATTTGTAATTTCTAATAAAGAATGGCAATTATCAGAGTTTGTGCTAATTCTTGGTTCGTTCCTTCCTTGTCACATTAGCTACTTTCTTCGGCCCTATACAATAGTAACATAAAATTTAGATGATTCATATTTGGTTTGAACCACTGTCCTTTACATTTCCTAAGCAAATTAACTAAAATGAGGTCTTTCTTTTTTTTATCCCAGCGGGAATACTCTTTATTGCCTGTATTGAACATCTACAGCAATAAATTGGGAGTTGCACATGTGTGTGCTCATCTTGGAATGCATGATTTTAATATGCACAAATATGCTTGTCTACATCCCTGACTCTTTTCCTAAAGAGGAACTTTAAAGTAATATCCTCTTTACACTGACATCACAGAGAATTAATGGAAAACAAATTCATGTAATTCTTCTCATGATCATGAAATGTATCTCCTTGAAGAAATTTTCATAATGAAGAAAATTATCAAGCAAACATCTACAATTCATTTTATGTTTTTCATTCTTCACAGAACTGCCAGGTTTCCAGGCGTCCAGAAAATATTGGGATGCAGCTGGACCAGGATTTAAATTTAAGGATGCGTTCCCATCAGGTAAGCCATCTAGCATGTGAGGAATCTTTTGAGCGTGGATTAAATAATTCACATCGTAATAAGAGGGGAAGAAGCCCAGTGTGAGTGATGGGGTAGTGGAGTAGGGGGTAGGGAGTGGGCTGATATGGAAATATATTCCTGACTTGTGATGTATTTTTGTTTCTCTAGATTCTTCACACAAAAACCGAAAGACTGGAAGTAGATCTGAAGAGAGCGAGGAACCAGTGTTATGCGCAAGTCATGGCATACGCCATACCTTTATGTGGTGCACAAACATTTTAGGTATCCTCTATACTACAGAATGACTTCTGAAAAGAGTTTAGTAACAATTTGCTATTTATTAACTTAAGGGTTTATTAATACCCTTGTTATGCTCCCTCATAAACAAGGTACTGCGAGAGCATGGGATAACAAGGGTATTAATACAATTAATATATACTCCCTCATAAACAAGGTACTACTATCTCTTTTTTTTTTCCAAAATATATATTTTTTTCCCCAACATAACACTTAAAATACATCTCTTTCGAGAGCGAAGTCTCGATCCGGTCATGAATAGGTACAATTGCTTACATTTTAAAAAGGCTCCATTCACAATTTCCCATTATATCTTTTAAAATTCAAAATCAAAACATAAAAAAAAATTTAGTCAAAGCTCTACAGTAAAAGTTCAAAACCTATTAGAACAAGTTTTAATATAAATCCTAACATCATCATCTAAACAAATCTATTATATCAATACAATTTTAATTTCAAATTAACTCACTCATTTTTATTTCTATTAATCAATCTTAATCATATCTTGTTCTTCTTCACCTTATATCTTTTTCCATCAGTATCAAAAAGAATTTTTTAAACAATATTCTAACCTCTTGTTCTAATTATTTACCTTACAATATTATCACCACAAATCTTGATTTCAAATTCTATACCACTCCGTTCTTATTACACTTTATAAAGCAAAGTTCTATCTAATTCTTAGTCTCTTGATCCTTTCCTTAATTCTTAATATCTTAAACTTTATCAATTTATCTTTGATTTTATCTCCCTTGTCATCTATTACTCTTTTCATGTTACATAGATTTATCACAAAAATATGTATTGTTTAGTCTAATTTCTAGCATATTTTCTTCTATACCTCCCTCTGTTATTTGGCTATTATTCAACATATTCTGTTAGGCTAGTTCCCAACATATTTTTCTCCAGAACACCAACTATTTTTGGCTAATTTCAATATAATCTCCTCCAAGCCTATCATCGTTATTGGCTGCTTTCCAGCATATTATATTTGGCTGATTTCCAGCATAGTTTCCTCCTATACTCCCTCCATTGTTTGGCTGATTTCCAGCATATTCTCCTCCAACTCTCCTCCTGTTTGTTTGGCTGATTGCCAGCATTTTATTGGCTGATTTCCAGCATAGTCTCCTCCAGGACTCCCACTCTTATTTTGCTGATTTCCAGCATAGTCTGCTCCAACTCTCCTATAATTATTTGGCTGATTTCCAGCATTTTAACTAGCCCAACATTTTTCCTCCGAGTCTCAAACTCTTATCTAGTTGGTATCCATCCCTCTTACTTTAACTTCCCCTTAACATATAATTATCTATTTTATGTCAGCTTCCAGCACAATCTTTCAAATTAATTCTCAATATATTTCATAATAATCATCATTTCCAGTATATATTAAATTAAATCACAATTTATCGCTAATATCTCTGTGTTTGATAGTTTGTTCAATAAAGCCTTAATCCAGCATACTCATCAAATTAACATTTGTTTACCAATTAAAATTAAAGCATATTACATCAAGCAGTAAATTTTCCTTAAAATTGTCTCACAATAATATATACTCTTCTTTATTGTTTTTAACCACCTGTATATCATCCTCTATTTTAATTGCCATCTCTTATTTTCTATTTTTATTACTCAAAAAGCTTTTCTGTTTTTATTCAAAAATCATATATACTTTTAGGCTTTTAATCTTTACATTTCAGTTCAGTTACATTTAAAATTTATTACTTTATTTCCTCCTTTTCTTCCTTTTTCTATCTGTCCATAATTGTTCCATTTCAAAGTTCATCCATTCGAATTAAAAAATTCTGTATGTTCCTTTAATGATTTTATAATGTCTGTTCCATATGTAGTGCATCAACTTCCTGTCTTTTTTTCCTGCGCCACACCTAATTTTTTTTTCCCAAGGCTTGTTAATTTCCATTGTCTAATGTCCAAAATATTCCTTCTTTCTTCTTAAAATCATCTGGGACAGAATAGAAACCTCCAAAGTCCATAAATCCAATGTAAATTTCAAGGCAATCCAAAGTAAAAAGCCATTTAAAATGTTCCTTTTTCAAACATAAAGGGAAATCTCTTCAATCCACTTTCCTGCTTAGTCACTGCAGACTCCATGGCAATTTTGTAGCCATCCGTCTGTCTATCTTCATTAGCTTCGTTAACTTTCAAAGGTGTAAATTCCCAAGGAGACGTTTCTCCAAACCGTTCCAAATAAAAGCAAAGTCAATTTACTGGGTTGTTAAAAGTCAATTCTTCTAAGCCAAATTTAATAAAACAAAGACTATTTCGGGTCCTCATTCCATTTTTTTTCCCTTTTCTTTTAAATCTTCAAGCCCCACAGCTCTGTAGCCGCTATTTGAAGTTTGGGGTCTTATTTTTTAAAGTCCAAATATGTGTTGTTTTGCCTGGGTTGGTGTCACTCAGCCGGCTTCGAGACGTTCGCTCTCTATTCTTCTCCGCTTCTCCTCCTCTTCTCCAGCACGATCCTTGTTTCCGGCTGCCGCAGGATCAGGACAGCCATCATGGCTGTCGTTCCACTGCTGCCAACGTGAAGGGAAAGCCTCCAGCCCCGAGTAACCTGCCCATTCCTCTCGGCCGCCCAAGGGGTCCCTTCTTGTCCCTCTGTCCCTTCAAGACAGGGGAGGTCCGCAGACCTGTCGGCGGCAGCTTAGCAGACAGGGTTTTGGCGAAGCTCTACGGAGCTCGCCATTTCCCGTCTGTGTCCCTGCGGTGCCAACCGGAAGTCCCCGGTACTACTATCTCTGAGAGACCAACTTGTTGAAATATGTCGACAGTTAGGCATTTGTGAGCAGTGAGAACTTTCCCCATATCCTACTTCCATATCTTTACTTTGCTTCTGAAAATCATTTTGAATTTGTTTGTGCCTTTCATGGAACATATTTAGAAAAAAAGAAAAATAAATGGTTAAAGCATGATTTCCTGTGCATTGACGTACACGCACAAACGTGGTGCACGAAAGCGCACGCACGCACGCACCCACCCATGAAGGTATTTTTAATGTGTTTTAATTGAAGAAAAGGAGTAATCATTCAAGGAAAAAAGCTCATTCTTTTACAAAGGGAGCTAATTTCTCTCCGATCTTCATAATTTGCAGAAAGACAATGGAAATGTCAAAACTCCTGACAGAGAAAGAGGAGCTGAAATTAAAAATTCAGGAGCTTACGAATAAAAATCTGCAACTGGCCAAAGAAAAAGAGGAACTCTTCATACTCTGCAAAGAGTATGAAGAAAAGCTGAGCAGGTGAGCGAGTAACCCTGACTTCCTCTTCCTTTCTCAGCTATTTCAATTAGTTTTAATGTTAAACGAGTATTATGATTCAAATAAAAAAACCTAAGGGGGCTAATTTCACTCTGCTCGTGATATTTTACAAAGAAAAGAGTCAAGATGAGCCTGGGCAGCTGGACAAACTCAGACGAGAAAATGAGAGTCTCAGCTGGAAGCTTAAAAAATATGCTGGAGAAAATGCAGAGCTCCTACGGGAAAATAATGACCTTAAAGAAGAATTTTATAGGTGAGAAATATTTAGATCGAACTCAACTTTTTTTTTCCAATTCAAATATATTTATTAGAGCCCTTAAGCCAGATATACCGGATGAAAGAAATGTTCCATTCTTTTATATGTATGTATAACTGAATAAGGTATAATGGAATGCAAAAATAATTAAGAATGTAGGTATGCTTAGTAATTCAAGTAAAAAATGAAGAGGGCTAATATCTCTTGTCCTCATAATTTACAGAAAGAGAGCAGTAATATTAAAGCTAACATTAGAAAACAAAGAGCTCCAAATGAAGACGGAGATCCTGACATTCAAAAATATTGAGTTGACCGACGAGAAAGAGGAGCTCTGCCGAGAGTATGAAGAAAGACTGTGGAGGTGAGAAATTTTTAGATAGCCACCATGAATTTCCTGTTCCAGAATTTCACATTAGGTTCCCCTTATCTTAGAAAGCTTGGGAAAACCTGAACATCTCCTTACTTCAGAAAGAAATTAATGAATTATAGCTCATTATACTTTTACATATACAAATCTAGGATTTAATCTCATGGACATGAATGGGAAGATATGTATAGGAGAGATCTTTTAACCTCCAACCCCCGCTGCCCAACAATATTCATACACTTCTACACACTTTATATACAAGAGTGAGAGTTTCCTGACATCAAAGCAGTTCCCATCCTTTTTTAATTAAGAATGCTTTGTTGTTGGTCCAGATTCACATCTAACCTTCTGGCTTTTTCTAGAGAGACACAACTGAGGAAGGGCTGCTGCCCCTCAATGATGGACCAAGACCAGATGGAGCACAGGCCCAGCAGCAGAGAGAGCAAAGGAGGCTCCGTGAGTCTCTGCCAAACAAGGGCAGACATTACTGAAAACAAGTTATGGAGGAGGAGTTGCGGAGGAGCTGAGGTGCTGAATTGCAGAGATGTTGAGGAGCTAAGGTGCTGAAGTGCTAAGGTGCTGAAGTGCGGAGGTTCTGAGGTGCTGAAGTGTGAGGTGCTGAAGTGCTGAGGTTCTGAGGTGCTGAAGCGCTGAGGCGCTGAAGTGCTGAGGTTCTGAGGTGCTGAAGCGCTGAGGCGCTGAAGTGCTGAGGAACTGAAGTGCTGAAGTGCTGAGATGCTGAAGTGCTGAGGAGCTGAAGTGCAGAGGTGCTGAAGTGTGGAAGTGCTGAAGTACGGAGGTGTTGAGGAGCTAAGTGCTGAGATGATGAAGTGCTGAGGTTCTGAGGAGCTGAGGTGCGGAAGTGCTGAGGTGCTGAAGTGCTGAAGTGCTGAGGTGCTGAAGTGCTGAGGAGCTGAAGTGCAGAGGTGCTGAAGTGCTGAAGTGTAGAGGTGCTGAAGTGCTGAGGTTCTGAGGTGCGGAAGTGCTGAAGTGCTGATGTTCTGAAGTACGGAAGTACTGATGAGCTTAGGTGCTGAAGTGCTGAGGTGCTGAAGTGCTGAGGAGCTGAAGTGAGGAGGTGTTGAAGAGCTAAGTGCGGAGGTGCTGAAGTGCTGAGGTTCTGAGGTGCTGAAGTTCTGAAGTACGGAAGTGCTGAGGTTCTGAGGTACAGAAGTGCTGCGGAGCTGAGGTGCAGAAGTGCGGAAGTGCTAAGGTGCGGAAGTGCTGAGGAGCTGAAGTGCAGAGGTGCTGAAGTGCTAAGGTGCTGAGGTGCTAAAGTGTGGAGGAGCTGAGGATCCTGGTAAGCACACACCTCTGGAGGGATGACCCAGCGGGTCACAGGTCACACTTCGAGAGAAAGCACTGAGATGTCATTACATCTCGCACCAAGCCTTGATGACATGTTTGCTTTCAGTATTTAGTTTTTACTTCGAAATTGGGGGGCAGACACCTTTGCAGATGTCTGTAAAATTTTGTTGCTAATTCCCATTTTAAAGGCAGATAAATTATAGAACAAATATAGAATACCAAGAAGATCTCTGCTATTCGTTGGTGGCCCCAATACAATGAGCTTCTTTTTCATATGAAGCTCTCATCACTATTGCAAATTTTATTGATGCAGTTGTGATCGCAATCAATCTCACAAAAAGTAGTACTGCCTAAACTGTGAGAAAGCAACTTTTGGGCTACCTTTGCAGATTGGCATTTGGGGAAAAAGTGAACACTTTTCTCACGTGCTAAATCAAAAATTTTACCTCTAGAAATTGTTAGCGTCTGTTGTGGTTTGAAAAGAAAAAAGTTCCTTAAATTAAAAGACTTTTCATGGGGAATATTATAACACGGCCAGTTATATAGATCATTGTAGATACAGTAGTTTAGCAGGTCCATGGTTGTATCTCCTACATAGTAGGATTTACATTTTGAAAACAAAGTTAGTGTTGATGTTTCTTGTTATAATGTGGAAAGTGAAAACTCCTGGAGAGGGATGGGCAATCAGGTGCTATCCAGGAAGATTGGACTGTGTCTCCCTCAGTTATTAGGGGAGGCAATGGGAGTTGCCTTTTGAAGCATTTAGAGCCTGATTACAGAAGAGAATGTGTTTCAGCAGATGTTACAGTCTGCAGGAGAAACCCAGAAGCTCTGCTGCTCTTTGAGTCTGAACTATTAGGCAGATGGGAGATGGCCTTTTCCTGCCTCATTCCCAGAGTTTAAAAGACACTCTTGAGGCAGCTGCATTTGGCTACAGCTCTGTCTTTATAAAATATACAAAACACTTATTTTTAGTATGGTCTTTAGAGGCCAATATTTTTATGTTTTGTATTTTAATTTACCAATCACATTTTTCATTATTGTGATTATTCCTCTACATCCTTTAGGAAAAGAAACATTTATTTGCTTATCTTTTTATGTTACTTGTATTCAACACTTGTCCTAAAGGATCAGATTAGAGGAATTGGAGGGCAAATATAATTTAAAAATCATGTGCTATTCTAGACATTGTCTCTCAAGTCTACATTCCAATTTTTGAAATAAAAATGTCAAAGCTATTCTGCATTCTCTCATATTACTTTATCTTTAGTTTCCATCACTGATTTTGCGATGGAAAACGATTTGTTGAGAAAATTAAGAGAAAACATGAAACGTCTCCAAAAAGAGGTAAGAGAAAACATTTGTTCATAGACTGTCACAGCAAATGTGTGGTGGAACGTATAGAAATTTTAGGTAGGTAGGTAGGTAGGTTGGTAGATAGATAAGAGAGAGAGAGAGAGAGAGAGATGGATGGATGATAGGGTACGTAGTTACAGTAGATACAGACAGACAGACAGACAGAATATTAATTGTAATTTCTGTTTATCCTCAGTTGCCAGTATAGGTTTTTGTTTTGGACTTTATTTTTGAAATACATTGTTAGCTTATATTAGCAACCCAAGAAAGCCAGTTTGGCATCAGCCTGCAAACCCAGAGACTGACATTTCTTGCTCCACTTTAGGCACAAAAGTAACCCTGGGCCAGTCACCTTTTCTTAGCCCTAGGAAGAAGGCAACACCAAACCACTTCTGAAAAACCTTGTATGAAAACTGCAGGGATTCGTCCAGCCAGTCCCTGAGAATCAAACACAAATAAATGGAAGGAAAGCAAAGAGAGAGACCCGGAGTCTCTATTGCATGTTGGGCAGCCATATAAGTTGGATGAATGAATCAATGAATTTGCAGAGCTACCTTAGGTCATTGTAAATATTGATTTAAAGTATTTAATAGACCAAGTTGCTAATTGAGATTTTACTTGACTTTAGCAGGAGTACTTTTATTTTCTCTGCACTTTCCATTTAAAATGAAAGGGCTGTTTGGGGATATAGTAGAAGGACTCCCTATCTGTGCCATTCCTATCCCCAAGATGCTTTTTCAAGAGGAAACTGGACTTTCCTTTTTGTTTTTGTTGAAGATATTTAGATTCTCATCCAAGAAGTTTCTTCAGTTCTGGAAGAATATCAAAATCTTATTTTATTCAGTAGTGTGAATTTCCAGGCAAGGGTTCAAAGATTAGATGCCAGAGATACAGTTGGCACCTCAGACTTGAAGATGAAACTATGTTTAACAACAACCCAAGTCACATAGAGCTGTTGTTAGAAAAATTAGTGGCTTTAATCACTGTCAATTTGGTTTTTTAAAAAATGGGATATTTTGTCATTGCAGGAAGAAAGATCCAGACTTCCTCTTCTGTCATCTACCACAGAAGAATGGAGACGTGCTGAGGTATATAATGTATACTTATAGCTCACCTTAGAATATATTTATGAGAAAAATGAAAATAAATAATTTTTTCACAATTGGTAATTGTTAATAATGCATGTGCGGCATATTTTATATAGTATATATCTTCCCTTTATATTTCTATTACATATATGAAATCCATACACACACACCTATTCAATACAAACTAGTTTATTTGTAATTTCTATTAAAGAATGGCAATTATCAGAGTTCATGCTAATTCTTGGTTGGTTCTTTCTTTGCCACATTAGCTACATTCTTAGGCCACATACAATACCAATAGCAGTGAAATAAAATTTAGATAATTCATATTTTGTTTAAACCACTGTGTTTTACATTCCCTAAACAAATTAACTAAAATTAGATTTTTTTCCCCATCCCAGCATGAATAATCTTTATTGCCTGTATTGAACATCTACAGCAATAAATTGGGAGTTGCACATGTTCATGCTCATCTCGACATGCATGATTTTAATATGCACAAATATGCTTGTCTACACCCCAGACTCTTTTCTAAAGAGGAAGTTTCAACTAATATCTTCTTTACACTGACATGACAGAGAATTTATGGAAAACAAATTCATGTAATTCTTCTCATGACCATGAAATGAAGAAAATTATCAAGCAAATGTCTAACATTCATTTTATGCTTTTCATTCTTCACGGAGCTGCCAGGTTTCCAGGCGTCCAGAAATGCGCATGGGCCAGGATTTAAATTTAAAGATGCGTTCCCATCAGGTAAGCAAACTAGCATCTGAGGAATCTTTTGAGTGTCCATTAAAGAGAAATAGTTCATATCATAACAAAAGGTGAAGCAGCCCAGTGTGAGTGATGGGGTAGTCTGGGTGGGGGATAGTGAGTGGGCTGATATGAAAATATATTCCTGATTTATGATGTATTTTGACTTCTCTAGATTGTTCAGACAAAAACTGAAAGACTGGAAGTAGATCTGAAGAGAGCGAGGGACCAGAGTTATATGTAAGTCTTGGCATAATTCATCAAATCTTTGCATAATCCTATTAAGTTCACACTTTCAATACAACATTCATAATTTCTACACTGGCAATTGGACTGACTATTTTATCAAACAAGTGATGAAAATTATATTCTAGTAAAGCTTGGGAAATAAGGTGGGAATAGCAACAGTTGAATTTGTTTTTAAACAGAACCTCTCATAATGACTGCCTTGTTATCTCGTGCTCCCTCATAAACAAGGTACTGCCTTAATCACTGAGGAAGCAACTTGTTTGGGATATGTGGACAGTTAGGCATTTGTGAGAAGTGAGAACTTTCCCCATATTTTACATCTATAACTTTACTTTGCTTCTGAAAATCATTTTGAATTTGTTTGTTTCTTTTGTGGAATGTGTAAAAAAAAGAAAAATAAATGGTTAAAGCATTATTTCCTGTGTATTGATACACACACATGAAGGTATTTTTAATATGTTGAAATTGAATAAAAAGGTTGATAATTCAAGTAAAAAACCCCTAAGGGGGCTAATTTCTCTTTGGTCTTCATAATTTGCAGAAAGACAATGGAAATATCAAAATTGCCGGCAGAAAAAGAGGAGCTGGAGTTAAAAATTCAGGAGCTTATAAATAAGACTCTCCAATTGGCCAAAGAAAAAGAGGAACTCTGCAAAGAGTATGAAGAAAAGCTGAACAGGTGAGAAAATTTTAGATAGAAACCCTGCCTTTCTCTTCCTTTCTCAGCTATTTTAATTAGTTTTAATTCTAAACAAGTTTAAATAAATAAAAAAACCAAATAATCAAATAAAATAAAAAAACCTAAGGGGACTGATTGCAGTCCACTCTTGATATTTTACAGAAAAAATAGTTCAGATGAGCCTGGGCAGCTGGACAAACTCAGACGAGAGAATGAGAGTCTCAGCTGCAAGGTGCAGAAATACGCTGGAGAAAAAGCAGAGCTCCTACGAGAAAATAATGACCTTAAAGAAGACCTTTATAGGTGAGAAACATTTAGATCGAACTTGACTTTTTCTTTCCAATTCAAATTTATTTATTAGAGCCCTTAAGCCAGATATACCGGATGAAAGAAATGTTCCATTCTTTTATATGTATGTATAACTGAATAAGAGAAGAGCAATAGGTATAATGGAATGCAAAAATAATTAAAAATGTAGGTATGCTTAGTAATTCAAGTAAAAAATGAAAAGGGCTAATATCTCTTGTCCTCATAATTTACAGAAAGAGAGCAATGATGTCGAAACTAACATTGGAAAACAAAGAGCTCCAAATGAAGACAGAGATGCTGACATTCAAAAATATTGAAATAAGTGATGAGAAAGAGGAGCTCTGCAGAGATTACGAAGAAAGATTGTGGAGGTGAGAAATTTTTAGATCGCCACCACGAACTTCTTGTTCCAGAATTTCATATCAGGTTCTCCTTATCTTAGAAAGCTTGGAAAAACCTGACATTCTCCTTACTTTAGAAAGAAATTAATGAATTATGGCTCATTATACTTTTACATATAGAAATCTAGGAGTTAGTCTCACGGACGTGAATGGGAAGATATGTATAGGAGAGATCTTTCAACCTCCAACCTCCTCTGCTCAACAATATTATGTACTTTCAGAGAGAGAGTTTCCTGACATCAAAGCCGTTCCCATCATTTTTAACTAACAATACTTTGTTGTTGGTCCAGATTTACAGCTAACATTCTGATTTTTTCCAGAGAGACACAACTGAGGAAGGGCTGCTGCACCTTATTGATGGGCAGAGAGCAGATGGACCAGAGACATAGCAGTAGTGAATGCAAAAGAAGCTCTGTGAGCGTCTGCCAAACAAGTGCAGACACTGCAGAAAACAAGACAGAAGCTCAAGACAAAATGAAGCCTCAAATGACTTGATGTTTTCTTCTATTTAATTTGCCTTCTACAGGTACTTAATAAAGCCTGAAATCTCCTCATTGACTGCAGTGTTCATTGTGTTTGGATTCCAAAAGAGCCATTTATCCAGCCCCTGGGCCATTGCCTGATACTTGGTGAAAAACACATACAGAGAGACACATAAATGTATCTGATTTATCGTATCAGATTTAGTTACTTTCAATAACAAAGTAAATTTACAATCAAACAAAGGATTTAAACAAATTTACTATTCAGAGGCAATTGAGCCAAGAGACCAAGATCACTGGCAAACCAGGCTCTCACCAGAAATCAACTGTATCCATAAAGTATCTGGGCTGGACCAGATCTGGAAGCTTTCAAGGTGAAAAGGAATCAACCAAAATCACGATTGCTCCCCTGACTGCAGCATTGCTAATATAACAGTGCAGCCTCTGTGGAAGGGAAGGTATGCCTTATTAGGAAAGTTCTCAACTTCCATGCCCATCCCACAGTTATGGGCCATGGTTTGGTCTTGCCATAACCCTGGAATTTGGGTGCCAAACTTTAAAACTATGAAATTGCCCTTTCTTGAAATGGAGTTCCTAGCAGCTAAAGAATGATCATTGGACTTGATATTTCTTGTATTTAATTTGCCTGCTACAGGTACTTAATAAAGCTTGAAATCTCCTTATTAACTGGTGTGTTCATTTTGTTTTGATTCTGAAAGAGCCATTTATCTGGCAACTGGTCATTGCCTGACACTTGGTCAAACACACACACACACGGGGGGGGGAGAGAAATGTATCAGATTTATTTACTTTGAATAATAAAGTAAATTTACAAACAAACAAAAGAGCCACCCAAACAAATTTACTATTCAGAAGCAATTGTGGCAAGAGAATAAGATCACTGGCAAACCAGGCTCTCCACCATAAATTAATTGTATCCATAAAGTATCTGGGGTGGACCACCGGAATGGGTCTGGCTTTGCATAGGCAGCCCAGAGCAGGCTGCAGCACTACCAAACCATCAAGCCACACTGTGTCACAAGCCAAGGATAGGAAGTTTGCTTGCTTTTCCACCCAGTGATCTCCCCAGCTGATTAAAGAGGCAACAGAAATGCACAAGCCCCTTGCCACTTTGTGTGTAAGGGAAGAAGCCAGGCTCTGCTCCCCACATGTGAAATGGAGCACATCATCTCCATACCAGGAGCAGCCTTCCTCCCAAGACATTTTTCTAGAAACCAGAGTTCTGGGCTGGCTCACTGATTCTGCAGCAAAGACAGCTCAGTTTTTGGGCACCAGCAAAGAAAGCCTTCCATACTTTCCATTCTAGGTTAAGCTGAAAGAAAGGAGCATGCAAAGGACCACATAATACTGTAGTACACCACGTCCTGCCAAATGGTCTCACCTAATGGTTTCATCTACTGCTGGTATTAAAAAGGAGCAGCCACGAATCCTGATCCCTCAGACCATGCTATTCATGTGCTTACACAGTGCTTGAAGCTGTGAATTTTGGGATAGGGAGAAACGAGGTCTCCCTCAACCCTGATTCTCAGTGGGGTAAGTGCTCCCCGAGATAGCTGGTGTTCAATTTGGGTTCCCTCTGGACTCACAACTGTTGCTTGAGGAGCAACTGATAGCTGTGGCTAGCTGGCTTTGCACAGAGCCATCTCCTGCATCAACTTTGCCCATTCCTAGACTGAGAGAGTTTGCTCACAATCCCTCACAATTTGGTCCCTTCACAGCTGGACTCATGTAACAGGCTGTACAGCTAATCTTCTTTGGCTGTCATGCTGCACGGACTTTCAGGTTTTTTTTCTCAGGTTTAATACAAAGTGCTGGTTATCACTTTTCAAGCCACGAATAGCACAGAACCAGGATACTTTGCAAGGCCTCTTTCTGAGGGTACAAGCCCATATGACCGAGCAAGATAGAGTAAGTGCCTCTGGGTCCCCTCGCTTAGATGTTGTCACCCAGTGAGACCTAGTTAGCACATCTTTCCCATAGCTGCCCCTGTCAAGTGATATTCTATGAGTTTCAGCATCCTCCCTCCATCCCCTTATTGCATGATAAGGACCCCGCAAACAGCCGGTTCTTCCTCCAATGCATGAGGTAGGTTGAGACTGGAGTTCAGAAGGTGTGGAGAGAGAATAGTTTTGCTGGTACGATACCCTATACCAGTGGTTCTCAACCTTTCTAATGCCGCAATCCTTTAATACAGTACCTCATGTTGTGGTGACCACCAACCATAGAATTATTTTCGTTGCTACCTCATAACTGTAATTTTGCTACTGTTATGAATCGTAATGTAAATATCTGATATGCAGAATGTATTTTCATTGTTACAAATTGAACATAATTAAAGCATAGTGATTAATCACAAAAACAATATGTAATTATATATTGTGAAATATTTATTTCTAATTACAAATATCTTGAAGCATGGTGTAGCATGGATAACAGTTTTAATATAACAACAGTAAACTACATTGGTACATTTTGCAACAGTATGTGCAAAAAGCCAACGTCAGTGCGAAGGTTGAGATTGCTTCTTTCTCACCAGATCAGAAATTTTGGGGGCAGTCTTTGCAAGAGCACAACGAAGATCATCTTCCACAACTACTTCTGTATTTAGACTTGATAACCAACAAGCTGGAAAACCCTATTTCACAAAGATATGTTGTTGGAAATAGAAGAAGGCACAACACAGTCTCAGACAGAACAGGATATGACTGCAAACACTTGATCCAGAATTTTGTAACTGGCATTGTAGAGAAATCAGTTCTTGCTGCATCAATGTTAATAAGTTCAATGAACTCCTCTTGTGCTGTCTCAAGAACATCTTCAACTTTGATTGTGAATGGGCTTCTGGCAAGTGCAAATGGGGTGTCAGGTAGATTTGGAAAGTACAATGAAATTCCGTCTGCAAGCATGTGCAAGTGTTCTTTCACAAAAATTATCATCATAATCTTTTTGTCTGGTTCAATGTCATGTTCCTCAAAGAAAGCAGATAAGGTAGGCAACATGTAAATTTTATTTTCATCCATTTTTTTTGCCAAAGCTGAAGTTTCATTTGGAATGATCAGATCTTTTCAGACAAATCGAGGCATGTTGCATCTGGTCCTTGCAGTGATAAATTTAACTCATTCAAGATAGCAAAGATATCAACCAAGTAAGCTATTTTCTGCAGTTCACTTTTATCACTGAAAAGTGCTTCGAACTGCGGTCTTGCTTTCTGATTAAAACAAAATTTTGAGTTCATCATGAAGCTCAAAAACACGTTTTAAAACTTTTCCTCTTGACAACCATCTCACTTCAGTGTGAAATAGCAGAGCACTCATTGCACAGTTGCGAAAACAGTTGACTGTTTAAAGAGCTTGCCTTTACAAAATTGACAGAACTTATGATACTTTTCATTACTTCTTGTAACTCTTGTGGCAGCGTCTTCGTTGCTAATATTTGCCAATGAATCATACAATGAGTTCTGATGACTTTTGGTGACTCATTCAGTACCAAACATTGAAATCCAGATCGACATCCTAGCATAGCTAGAGCACCATCTGTGCAAACACCACAAACCTTTTCCCAAGAGATCTTATGCTCTTTCAGAAATGAACCAACTGTGTCAAATACATCACGTGCAGTAGTTGTCATTTCAAGAGGTTTGCAAAAAAGAAACTCATCTTTAAAGTTGCCATCATTAATATACCTCACGTAAACCAGTAACTGTGAACAGTTTGCAACGTCTGTAGATTCATCAAGCTGGATACTAAGTGGAAGTGGAGCAGATTTAATTTTCTGGATTACCTGATCAAGAATATCAGCAGACATATCATCTATTCTTCTGGGGACAGTGTCGTTAGATAAGGAAATTGCACTCAATTTCTTAACAAATTCATCTCCTATCATAACTCGAACAATGTCTTTGGCCGCTGGCAACAGTAAATCCTCAGCAATGGTGTGAGGTTTCATAGCTCTGGAGATTCTGAGTGCCACCAAATATGAAGCTTCAACGGCTGCTACGTTTTGTTTGTAGTACTTGCCACCAGCGTCAAGCCTAGCTTTCTTGAGTCCATCAGCTTTGCTTCTAAAACATTGTAGTTGGTATCCTTACTGGCAAAGCTCAGATGCTTGCTATCAAAATGGCGTTTTATTTTGTTTGGCTTCACAGATTCAGCTGATAGAACTTCACAACAAATAACATATTGCGGTTTCTCAATTCCTGCTGTAATTATTGAGGTAAACTCATACTGTAAAAAATCCTCACTATATTTTCTTTTTTTAACTTTCTTCTCTACACGTTCCATTGTCATGGGATGGTTTGCTAATGAAAATAATATATAACAATAGCTTTAATAATGCAAAAGATGATACATGGCATAGTTCTTCCCTAACTTGCACATGACTGTTAGAGCCAGGAGAGATCATGGATTAAGTAAAATGTGGTGAAACTCATTTAACAATGCTCTTGCTTAACAACCAAAATTTTGGGCTCAATTCTGGTCATAAATCAAGGACTTTCTCTCCCTTCCTCTCTTTCTCTTTTTTTGTCTCTTTTTCTTTCATTCTTTCTTTTTTCTCTCTCTCCCTTCCTCTTTCCCTCTTTCTCTCTCTCTCTCTCCCTTCCTTTCCTTCTTTCTCTCCGCTTTCTTTCTTTTTCTCTCTTTCTTGTCTCTTCCTTCTTCTCCCTTTTTCTTTCATTCTTTCTTTTTTCTGTCTCTCCCTTCCTCTTTCCTTCTTTCTCTCTCTCTCTCTCTCTCTCTCCCTCCCTCCTTCAAAGTCTAGGAGAGTAAGACTGGGAGACCCGAGAGAAAATGCCTGGCTGTGGTGGCGGCAGCGGCAGCAGCAGCAGCTGCACCCAAAACAGGTGCTTCAGGCTGAGGCAGGCAGAGGCAGGGGTTGAAACGGGAGCTTCAGGGGGCACTCCGCGAAACTTCTCCTGCGCAGCTTTTGCCGCTGCAGGCATCGGCAGCGCGGCAGCGGCAGGGAATCCCTGAACTCACCCAAAACTTTTTCGGTGCAGCTTTTGCCGCTGCAGGTATCGGCAGCACGGCGGCGGCAGGGAATCCCTGAACTCACTCACCCAAACTTTTTCTGCGGGGCTCTTGCAGCTGCAGGCATTGGCGATGGCAGCGGCAGCAGCAGCGGGGAGTCCTGGAACTCCCAGGACTTTTTCTGCACTAGAATCTATTCTAGTGTGTAGCGCGCGCGCACACACACACACAGACACACACGCAACCTCTCTCCACTCTCTTTGCTAAAGCGGGGGGGGGGCACCAGTTGCACGCTGGGATATGCAGCCCTCCAGCATCAGCGGCATTGGCAGTGGCAGGGAATCCCTGAACTCACTCACCCAAAACTTTTTCAGTGCTGTTTTCGCCGCTGCAGGCATCGGCGGCGTGGTGGCGGTAGGGAATCCCTGAAGTCACTCACCCAAACTTTTCCTGTGGGGTTCTTGCAGCTGCAGGCATCGGCGGTGGCGGTGGCAGCAGCAGGGAGTCCCGGAACTCCCCAGGACTTTTGCTGCACTAGAATCTATTCTAGTATGTAGCGCGTGCACACGCACGCATGCACACACGCAACCTCTCTCTGCTCTCCTTGCTAAAGGGTGGGGGCACTGCGTTGCATGCTGGGATACACAGCCCTCCAGCAGAGGCGGAGGGTGAGGGTGAGTGAAGACATGGGGGGGCGAGAGAGGGCTTAGGCGACCCCTGTGAAAGGGCCATTCGACCCCTAAAGGGGTCGCGACCCACAGGTTGAGAACTGCTGCCCTATACAGTTTGTGGTTACTATCATTTTGTTGGTTTTTATATTTTACTAGCTGATAACCCGGCGTTGCCCAGGTATTTATTTATCCCAATCCTGTATTAGACAGGAAAAGCCATCACTCACTGTGGTGAAAATTAGAGACCTAATTGCCATGGCCAAAAGCCTGGGAAAAATTCTACAGTGAACACCCTTTGAGGCACCTCCCCCCCCCCCCCACAACTTCCCCTCTTTGCTTGAACCTGAGGGCCTAGGGGGTTTATTGTTTGTTTGTTTGTTTGTTTAAGAACCAATCCCCCTTACCAGAGGGAGTCCCCTTGTGGAGTACTGTGAAGCCGTTACCATGGCAACTCCATTGTGATGTACATTAGAAGCCATTTTAAGGCACAACAGTATCTTAACAGAACTTGAATACAAAATACACACTATCACTGTCAAAAGTACTGTGATTTGACACTATAGATATAATTAATTCCTTTTCATTTCAGCAGCCCAGGTGTTCCAGAGTTATGCTAGAACACACACAGAGAGACAGATCCCCCCCCAAGGGGCTTTAGGGGTGTCTTACCTCCACAGTATTTTTTTCCAGAGTAAATCATCTGTGTACCAAGTATGGTTGAAATTGCTCGAGCTGTTCCAGAGTTATGCTGGATCATATATATATTGTTGGAAACTCCTGGGAACTTGCTGCATTCAGAAAGCACTTTCTTACTTGCAATGTGGTCTGAGTTACATCCTCCAGGGAAATTTCCCCCACAATGTGGCTGTTGGCAGGGACTGCAGATGTGGTGGTACTAAATAAGGCAAAAGGGTCATTCCATGTCAAGTAGTTTGATTTCAGAAAACTGCCCTGCTTGACTATCAAGGATTTTGATGAAATTTGGTGTGAATATGCACACAAGTCCCCAATGAACATTGGTAAAGGGTTATGTGTGCCGATGCAATACTTGTGGAGATATACTCACTTGTGTGACCCCATACTGCAACCTTCTACAGTATGACTCTGAGGTTCCAGCAACTTTGAGACATAATATCTCTGGCAATATTCTGTTGAAACAAAACTTGGCCATCTTGTACAACTTTTTGTGCTCTATTAAACAAAATAATAAAAACATTCTCATGAGCGATCTCCATCTAGATAATTTGGAGCAAAGTTGGCCTAAAATTACTGCGGCTCGAAAAAAGGTTAAAGTTTGGCTTTTTGTATCTCTCGAAGGAAAGGTATGAGAATCATGAAACTTTGTGCATAATAACTTAGCAACCCAAGGTTTTTGAATATAAAATTTCATTCTCCTACTGCTTTCCAATAGTTCACAAATTGAGTGTAAAGTTGACAGTTTTTGTACATGTTGCTGGAGATATTAGGTCTCAAAGTTGCTGGAACTTCAGAGTCATACTGTAGAAGACTAGGGTATGGAGTCAAATGAGTATATCTCCACAAGTATTGCATCGGCACACATAGCACTTTATCAATGTTCCTTGGGGACATGTGTGCATGTTCACACCAAATTTCATTGAAATCTATGATGGTCGAACAGGGAGCCCCCAGACCACTTGACATAGAATAACCAAAAATGGACTTTCTCCTCAGGAAGGAATGCAACAGACTGAACAAGTTTTGACACCGTGAGAACCCTTCCTTCTGAAAAGTTTGTCGGTCTGTTATTCTCCACCAGGAGGGCCTGCAAATTTTATATTTGAGTTTAGAGGCACATATACATACCTTTCCATACGAGCGCTAAAAAAACCTTCATAATTCACGCTCAGAGCCTCTGAATTATTCCAAAGGTATCTGGCTGTAAGAAGCTGATGACTCTGAAGGCAAAGATGTCTCACTCCCAGTTGAGGGAGAATAGAGAATAGAGAATAGAATAGAATAGAATAGAATTCTTTATTGGCCAAGTGTGATTGGACACACAAGGAATTTGTCTTGGTGCATACGCTCTTGGTGTACATAAAAGATACATTCGTCAAGAATCATAAGATACAACACTTAATGATAGTCATAAGGAAAGTCAATATAAATCTTAAGGATACCAGCAACAAGGTTACAGTCATACAGTCATAAATGGGAGGAGATGGGTGAGAGGAACCATGAGAAGATTAACAGTAACGCAGACTTAGTAACTAGTCTGACAGCGTTGAGGGAATTATCTGTTTAGCAGAGTGATGGCATGGGGGGGAAAAACTGTTCTTGTGTCTAGTTGTTCTGGTGTGCAGTGCTCTACAGTGTCATTTTGAGGGTAGGAGTTGAAACAATTTATGTCCAGGATGCAAGCAGTCTGTAAGTATTTTCACAGCCCTTTTTGACTTGGGCAGTATACAAGTCCTCAATGGCAGTTCTCAAATGCAATGCTACAACCAAAGGTTTCAGCTGTTTGCAAGAAAGGGCGAACATATAACTAGCAGACAATATCGTGTCAAGAGCTCTTGCACACTGAAACTGTAAAACCTGCCCAATTTGATAATAACGGTCTCTTGTTGAGACAAGTACTCTGCCAATGGATATGCAAAAATCTAACTGATCTTCAAAGGGAAAAGGCCAACTTGTTTAGAAGTCCCAAAGGCATTTTATGAAAAACAAAAAACCCTTAGGAACGATGCCCTTCTCCGTCTTAATGAAGGCAATAGTTGAACGCGATCACAGCACAAAGGCCAACCCCAACGGATAACTGGAAATTCTAGGCGTCTAGGTGTCCGAAGGCCACGCAACTTTGGAAATGGAGGAGTTTGCTGATGAGAGTTCGTCCTTCCTCGCAAGTCGTTGTCGTGCAAGGAAGGCGAACCCCCCAAGAGCACCGATTCAACCGGTCTGACGCGCAATACCCCACCATTCCTCGCGCAGCCCCATAGAGGGAGCGAGGAGATTCTTTAGCGGCGCATGCGTCGTTATTAGCCCCGCCTCCGGAGTGCAGAATGTGTGTGGGTAAAGTTCGAAAAGCGGGAGGCATTTCCCCGCCCCTTTTGCTTTCGGATGGGAGGTGGAGAGCCAGCGTGAGTCCGGGAACCAATCAGATGCGACCTACTGGCTTCCTGAGGCGGGACGACGGTGAGAGTTTTTATTTTCTCCGTAGACGCTTTATTGTTCCTCTCTGCCCGCAGTTGGTTAGTGTTGCGGGAGGTGGGAGCGATGCATTGATTCGCGAGGAGGAAAGGCCCGTCTTCGCCGCCGTAGTTGGCCCAGACAGGCCTCGGCAATGTCCGGAAGCAGGCCATCGCCGCAGCACCCTCCGGCCGGGCCGGGTGCTGCGGCCCCTCCCGGCTCCTCCTCGACCTCCTCGGTCACCACCTCGGCCTGCTTGGGCACCACGATGGCGACAGGCACCGCGATGGCGTCGGGCTCCTCAGCGGTCCCCTCGCGACCCGTGTTGGTGGCGGCCGCCGTGTCCGGATCCTCCTGCAGCGGGGGCCTTTCTCGCCTGGCGGGGACCCGAGTCGGGATCGGCAGTGGCGCAGCCAGCAGCGGCACCAGGAAGAGGCCGCTTCTGACTCCGCTTTGCAACGGCCTTCTGAATTCCTACGAGGACAAAAGCAACGATTTCGTCTGGTGAGTGGCGCTGGGCGGATGGGGAAGGTGCTGCTACTCCCGTGTGTTTCGGGACAGGGCTGTGTGTGTGGGGGGGGGTCGTGGGGTTAGGGTTAGGCTGGCGAAATCGTTGGTGTAGATCTAGGCATCTCTCAACGTTGCTCTTCCAAATGCAACACTCCCCCTGGTTGATAATGCCGCCCCACGGTTGTGCCTTATAGTTCAGGACTGTTGCTGGCATGCTAGGAGGAGCGTTAGCTCATCTAGGTGCCTGGGAACAGCGACCGTAGTGGAAGAGAGAAGGGAATGGGCACTCGGCGAACTCATGGCTGATGTAAGATTAAACTGTGCATTTGGTAGCTTGTGATTTTCTCTCACGTACGTGCACATCTATGATTTAAGAATAAGTTCTGTGGAGCTAAGGGGGCCTTACTACTGCAGTCATTCTGCAGGCTCCTGATCAGAAGAGTAGATGGTGAGGTTTCAGCTGCCCTGCATTTTGCCTGAAATCAGATTATTACAGATCAACCAGGATTGAAATATCTGTGTTGGCAGCAGGATTCTGTTTTGATTACTGAGTGACAGGAAGAAAAAATGTGTTTGGGGGCATTTCAGTTTTCCCTTCTTTTCTGAAATCGGCATAGAATCATGTTGTGGATTCATAGGGCTTCACCAATTAAGTCAATGTGTTTACCTTGGAGCACTATTCCAGCAGAACCAGTCAATAGGACTTCTTTAACCACTCCAGACAAAAGAGACTTTAATCCGCATTTCTTACAGAAGATGCTTTTGCAAGGAATGTGCCTCAAATCTCTGTCTTTTCTTCTAAAACAATATCTGTAAGTAGGACAATATAAATTTGATACATTATTTTTAAAGAAGTCTTTTAATTCATAGAATAAACATTTTAATTTAGCTCCCCAAGTGCCTGGTCAGCAAATATGCTTACTGCCTTCTGGGGATTATTCAATTTCTCTTCAACATGCATCATTCTGTGTATCTATACCATGTACTGAGTCTGTTTTTTTGCCCATTTATTTTCTTCCTTGCATAGTAGCTCCACCTAGGTCTAAGCAACTAAGTTGGCCCTTTCTGGATCTATTTCGACATTGTATTTTGGAAGTTGTGTAACCAAAGCTGTCAACAATATTAATGTTGAATCATGGAATTATGATGTTACAAAATTTATTATAGGTTTATGTTGCAATAATCTACAAAAGAAAACATTTACATAGTAGCTGTACTGTCATCTGCATCAAATCATCTACCACAAATCTAATATTTTTTTTCTGATTAGCCATCACCAGATCAGACACTATCCATTGTAGAAGGTTTAAGATGTTTTGCTCTAGTATGAAAGTCTTTATCCTTACTTGCATTTCATCTTAGTTTCTGTTGCTCTAATTTGGATCTACTATTAATCAGTTGACCAGCTTGCCTCCAGAAGTTGTGATGCTGCATCACTGGAGGTTTTTAAGAAGAGATTGGATAGCCATTTGTCTGGAACGGTATAGAGTCTCCTGCTTGAGTAGGGGACTGGACTAGAAGACCCTTCCAACTCTGTTATTCTGTATTCTGGAACACTTTGCTTATTGTTCTAAACATTTTTTGTCATCGAAATTATTGGCTGCCTTATTTCTTGCCTTTAACATGTTAAGAATGTGGGTTTTCAAAGACCCTGTTGCTCACATATGGTTTACTGTTCTTCAGACTATCAGAAAGAATCTGTCAGCACCTTTTCCAACTAACACATTTTTAAAGACATAAGCTTTGGAAACTGTAGTTTCAGGCTATCATGGCTGTCATCCTCCAGTGATATTCAGACAGATAAACATAAGAGAATCTCTGCACTTCTGAGATGGTTAATTTTGCTCAGGGGTCTTTGGTATGTGAATTCTTCAGAGTCTAGTAAGAAGAAGCGAATCCTTCAGATCTAGAAAGAAGATCCCCACTTTCACATGCTTGCTGACCTTAGCAAAGAACTTTAAAAGAAATATAACTTGTTTTGCAGAAAAAAAGTTTATTTCTTAAAAAGACTTGTTATTTTATGTGTTCGGTGTGTTAATGACAGACTTCGTCGAAACGTCACACACACACACACACACACACACACACACAATTTCAGTGAAATCAACCTTAAAGCAAATGTTCATAAGCTAAACAAAGAGAACCAGAACATTTAAGTTCTGGGAAGGGAGATACTATTGAGAAGAGATTGATTCACTACTAGGGTATAAAAAGGTTAGCAGGAGAAGCACAGGCTTACAAGATTCTGTTATTACAGCCTGTCTCAATAAAGTCTAGTTCTAGTCGTCCTATAGAGACTTTTCATGATCTGGTCCACCTCAAAGGGTTGATAGGTTCGTTGTACAAGTACAGTTGCTAGCTACCGGTCTTCCTCCCTCTCTGTAAAATAAATATGAAGTTTCTTATTTTTTAGATTTATATGGCTACCCATCTGAAATGAAATGCATGACTTTTAAAATATAATTAAAAGATGTTTAAATTTATATTTCTGAAATAAGTATTTTTATACATTGCTTTAAGACAATGTTCAATATAAACCTTAAATATTTAAAAGAAACAATATTTGTTCTTTAGGTTATACTTGTATATTGTCAAATTAGAAAAAATAACTGAAAAAAACACATATTTTATAAATTTAGTACAGTATGAAGAAGTAGAAACTTTTCTCTCATAAGTCAAAAATATAGTATTGCAGTATACTACCATCCAGTAAAGCTAAATTATAGGAGATTCAAAAGGTACATGTAAGGAATGTACTATGCAACATGTGGTAATATTCATCACGTCAGAAAACTTGAAAAGGAAAATTCCTCATCTGTTGGCAGGGGGGCAGTGGTCAATTCCGAGGCTGGGGTTGCCGCAGGGGTCGGTCCTCCCTCCCCTCCTGTTCAACATTTATGTGAAGCCACTAGGTGAGATCATCGGTGGCTTTGGGGTGGAGTTCCATCAGTATGCTGATGACACTGAGCTGTACATCTCCACCCCAGGGTACCCCAATGATGCCCTTGAAGTGATGTTCCGGTGCCTGGAGGCCGTGCGAGTCTGGATGGGGAGAAACAGGCTCCAACTCAACCCTTCCAAGACCGAGTGGCTGTGGCTTCCGGCGTCCCGATATAGCCAGCTGGTGCCATCGCTGGTTATTGGGGGCGAGTCATTGGCCCCCACGGAGAGGGCTCGCAACTTGGGCGTCCTCCTGGATGCACGGCTGTCTTTAGAAGAGCATATGACAGCCGTGGCCAGAGGGGCTTTTTATCAGGTTCGCCTGATATGCCAGTTGCGTCCCTTTCTGGATTGGGACTCCTTACGCACGGTCACTCAAGCACTCGTCACTTCCCGCCTGGACTACTGCAATGCTCTCTACATGGGGCTCCCCTTGAGGTGCACCCGGAGGCTCCAACTGGTCCAGAATGCGGCCGCGCTGGGGATTATGGGAGCAATGGGGCGCTCCCATGTGACACCCCCTCCTGCACGAGCTGCACTGGCTTCCGGTGGTCTGTCAGGTATGTTTCAAGGTGTTGGTGACTATCTTTAAAGCGCTCCATGGCTTAGAGCCTGGGTATCTACGAGACCGCCTTCTGCCGCCAATAGCCTCCCACCGGCCAGTACGCTCGCACAGAGAGGGGCTTCTCAGGGTGCCGTCAGCCAGACAACGTCAGCCGGCGACCCCCAGGGGGAGAGCCTTCTCTGTGGCGGCACCCGCCCTCTGGAACGACCTACCCCCAGAGATATGCATGATCCTGGACCTCCGGACTTTTCGTCGGGCCCTTAAAACTCACTTATTTCATCTAGCCGGGCTGGCCTGATCCCATCTTTCGGTTTTAATTTGTAATTGATTTTATTGGGGTGTTTTTAAATTATGGGCCGAAATTATTTAATATCTTTTTAAATTGTTTTAAATTTTGTATGCTATGCTTACAAAATGTATGCTTGGCTGTTCCCCGCCCTGAATCCTGCTGGAGAAGGGCGGTATAAAAATAATAAAATAAAATAAAATAAAATAAAATAAAATAAAATAAAATAAAATAAAATAAAATAAGAAATAAAATAAGAAATAAAATAAGAAAATAAAATAAAATAAGAAAATAAGAAAGAAAAAGAAAGAAAGAAAGAAAGAAAGAAAGAAAGAGAAAGAAAGAAAGAAAGAAAGAAAGACAGGGAAAATAGAGGTTAAATCCAATTAGTTTGTTTAGTTTTAGTTTTATTTGATTTGTATACCGCCCTACTCCCGAAGGACTCAGGGCGGTGAACAGCCAACAATAAAATACATAGATACACAAAATTTAAAAACCCAATAAAATCAAATTAAATTATTTGGCCCAGACAAATTAAAACACCCCGATAATTTAAAAACAGATTAAAATTTAAATATTTAAAAAGGGAAGAGATTAGGCCAAGCCCGCTTGATGGAATAAAAAGGTCTTCACAGCACGGCGGAAGGAGCGCAGATCCGGGATCCTCCGTATCTCCGGGGGGAGCTCATTCCAGATAGTAGGTGCCCCCACAGAGAAGGCTCTCCCCCTAGGTGCCGCCAGTCGACACTGTTTGGCTGACGGCACCCGGAGGAGTCCCTCTCTATGAGAGCGTACTGGCCGGTGGGAGGCTATTGGTGGTAGTAGGCAGTCCCGTAGATAACCAGGTCCTAAGCCATGGAGCGCTTTAAAGGTGGTAACCAAAACCTTGAAGCGCACCCGGAAGACCACCGGGAGCCAGTGCAGCTCGCGCAGGAGAGATGTTACATGGGAGCGCCAATTACTGAAGGAACATGTTTTATAGTTGGAAATTAATACAGAGGTATTATTTCTCTATTATTATTTCTATTATTTGTGAGCATTGGGTCTTTGAGATAAAGATGTCTTA
Organism: Arizona elegans; assembly: GCA_022577455.1. Taxonomy (NCBI): domain Eukaryota; kingdom Metazoa; phylum Chordata; class Lepidosauria; order Squamata; family Colubridae; genus Arizona; species Arizona elegans. The sequence goes on along the minus strand of JAKOOJ010000002.1, from coordinate 100,003,805 downwards.
AAGAAGTCAATCTGTTAACTTTAAAGCCTGCTTAAGTGCATAGTGAGCTGGTAGTTCCATGACCTTATGTGAAGTTAAACTACTTTAGATCTTTAAAAAGGGGTGTAGACTTTGGGGCAAATGCAAATGTAAGCAACAGTTAAAAGAATGACTTAGTTATTTGGAACTAGATGACAAAGGACAGCAATGTATTTTAAATATATTGCTGGAATCTTACTCCATACTTCTAGGTTTCTTATCACCAGTAGTTTCATGCAGGTATTAAATGTCACAGGGACAAGATGGAACTCAGTATTACAACATAAACAAACATTTTATTTATTGAACTGCAATCCCTAGCTGAATACCATCTGGCAAAACATTGCAAAAATATCATAATCCATGCGAATGCCTTGTCAGAAGTACTGAATCTCTTCTAAGAGATTCAGAATAACCAGTAGAGGCATTTCTGTTGGAGATCAGCCATAAAGGTGACCATAATAGTCTTGATCTTATATCTTATCCAAAAACCCAATTTAGATGGATTCAAATGATCAGTATGATTCAGGTATGTCTGGAATTATAAAACTACTACCTTCTCAAACACTGTAAGGTGAATTGGTGAATTTGAGACTTTACTATTTTCCAATCCCTTTTTTGTTGGCAGACTGAGGTAGCGAAGTAACTTATCAAATGTTAATACAATATTTTAAAATATATGTTGAAGAAACATTCCAGATCAAAGTCTTCTATTGATTTTGTATCTGCAAGTATTTCTGGATTTCTATCTGGCTATTGCGATTTGGACTTAAATTCCTTCACATTTTTTTCTTACTTTTTTCTTTAAAATTAATTTAGAAACATGAAAAAGTAGAGTATTCATAGTAAAGTCAGAGCACTTGTAGTCAAGTATAGATAAATTCTTATTTAGAAATCAGGACAGAAAGCAAATATCAAAAGCAAGATCCAGAAGACAAATAAAATCTTAGATCTAAGCAAAGATCAAATAAAAAGGCACAAGATTGGGATTAGAAAAGTTGCTCCAGTATGTTTATACTTGTTATTAAAGAACATTATGATGTAATACAGTTAATGTATTTTATATGGAATATATTATGTTTCACACTAATGTATTTTATATAGTTTAAAGATCTAAAATAGATCTATTATATACACTTTTTATCTAAGTAGTAAATTAACAATTCAATTTTTATGATTTGCACCATTATTCAAATAATATCACTTAACCCAAGTGTTTTCAATTGAGATTTAACAGACATTCAGATTTATGCACCCGTTCCCCCCAAAGTCTGTTATTACTAGTGGAGTAAAATCCACAGGTACAGCTTTCCTCTACACACAGACACACAGACACTCAGACAGACAGACACACACACACACACACACACACACAGAGAGAGAGAGAGAGAGAGAGAGATTGGTTTAAATTGAGAGTTTAGTGTTGATCCTTGATCACAGAAGACCGGCTGAAAGTGTTTCTGGATATTTAAAAACACATGTTTAAGTTGTTGAAATTGTAAGCAAACTAAGATGTTTGGCAAAAATTTTAAAGAAATATGTGTTTATATTTCTTTGGGTGGGTGTTTTTGCTGTTTCTATACTACAGGAGAAAGTGGTCCATGCTGTTAATATTAGATACTGTTTTCGTTGAATATGGCTTTGACTAGAAATACCATCTGGAGTATTTCTGGAATGTGTGAACAAATTAAAATGAACCTTTTGAGAATTCAGGTTTTTTTTAACTGTAATTTTTTAACAATTTGTGCACTTAGGAAAAAACTGCTACTCCCTTTTCAGATTTTAAAATGTTGATAGTTATGAAAGGAAAAACGTAATCTTAAATTTTTTAAGAGGAATACATATAAATGAGTGCTTTAGAATTTTTCCTGATTTTTCAGAATGAATTCCCTCATCAAAGATTTCAACTAGTTCTTGACACTGGCCTGGAAAATTGGGTTGTTTTTAGTATATTCTTTATGTAGTTCATTGTTATGCAAAAGACGTATCTTGCTTGGATATGTTTTCTGCCATAATTTTAGTGATTTAATATTAAAATTAAATAATTACTTTAAAAAAGCATCTATTTCCTCATTTTTAACCATTTTCCTATTTAAATTTTAAGTGTAGTACCTGAGATAACTTCTATCAATTACTTTTTCTAGATATATATACACAAAGAAGTAACTTGGATGTATATTTGAATGTCTTTTGTAGCACATCTTTTATGTCTCAGCCTATTTTTCTAGATTTTTCTTTAGATTTTAAGTCATATAAATGACTAAGATTTGGTTTCTGGGCTTTTAATAAGAGATTAACAGAGGCTTCTCAATGCTGGTGATGTGTTTGTTTAAAGGATTCCATTGATATTTATGTGCTTTTCTTTCCTTTCAAGTCCCATCTGCTTTGATATGATTGAAGAAGCTTACATGACAAAATGTGGACACAGTTTCTGGTAAGGTTGCTTGTTAAAACTGTTTAGTAAGAGAGATTTAGTTATAAAATGAAAATGTTTGAACTAAAGTTATTATGCATCTTTCTAACTCAATATCTTCATTGGAGATAACCTGGGATAACATAAAACATTTTCTATTTCTGAATGGTAGCACTGACATAGCTTTAAACAAATAACTATTAAAATATATGAAAAAAATTTGGTGGATGAAGCAAGACAGGACACATGCATCAGATTCTTATAAGTGACTATGAATTCTTCAAAGCCATCAATGGTTTTCAAAATTCTTACTCTTAAAAGCTTATTTTTTTGAAGTGATGTGTCTCATCGAAACTTTGGATGCATACCATTCTTTCTCCACTTTTGTATGTTATGAAATATCTTTGAAGATGATAAATCTGTGTTGCAGGCAATTGTATTTTAAAACTGTCTATTAACATCCAATATTTTGTTGCTTTTTGCAACAAGATAACATTAGTTACCCCCCCCAAAAATGCCCAGAACTTGAAGATGCTTCATTGATTTGATCTATCTTTAGTACCCAACCACCTGATATCACAGCTCCAATTCCTCAACTAACAACAAACATAATGCAATGTATCTTATTCAAAAGCATATCTTAATAAATTTCTGCAGTATTTTTCACTGTTCTGTTACTTTTCTTAAACAGTTACAAATGTATTCATCAAAGCCTGGAAGATAACAACAGGTGTCCCAAATGTAATTATGTTGTGGATAACATTGATCATCTATATCCCAACTTTTTAGGTAAGTTTTAATGTTCAGTAATACAGGCTTCAATCATGTCTTGGTAACTTTCTCAATAACTGAACTTTTATTGCTGGGTGTTTATTTCTTTATTATGTTTCACATGCTTCTGTTGATTTTGTACAACATAGACTACATTCCTGGACACGTAATATCTGAATATCAGGTATTCAGTGATAGAAAAATCATTCTAGCTTTGCAAAACAATAAGAGATGAAGTTGAGAGAGAATCTATGGTAGACCATGATTGTGAAAGCAACAAACTGAAAACTATTAGTAACCAAATAATGTAATAATTCTTAGTTGATTCATATTTGATTTTGAGATGTGAAGAGAGGAAGGTGAAGGTGAAGCTCAAAATAGGCCTTATGCTAAACAAATTGTATACTCGCCATAAAATCTTATTAAGTCATAGTGCCTATGACTCAATTTTCCTGCCAAGATGGATTTACAACCCTTTTTCTTTTCTTAGTAATAGTGGCATTTATATAGTGGTTTGATAATAGTCTTTTCTAATATTAGGCTGTTTGCGAGTAATTTTGCAAGCCCTCAGTTTGCTGATCAATAATTTATTTTAAACAATTATTTATGTTTTATGTAATGATAAATTGGAAGTAGGAAAAAATAAAACTGAATTAAGAGTCCATTCTTCCTTTTGATTTTGTGTGAATAGGAGAGAGACATACATGAAATTAATATGGAGGGTACAAAAAAGTGCAATTATGTAATTTGGTTGTATCTCGTGCGAATAAGTCCATTTTGTACATTTGACAATAAAGTTATAGACTTATTAAAAGAGCAATTTTAAGGAGCTTCTGTATATGATGGGGGAAAATTGTGCTTATGATGTATATTTTAATATAGGTAATGTGGATTGGAACATATTCCATGAAATGTGATTCATTTTCAAATGCTTAGTTTCATAAAATTAATTAGTAACATAACGTATAAGTCACATTGAACAACTGAAGTTGTTAAAATATAAACGAGTTAACATCTGTTGTAAGTAGACTGTTGTGTACAATAAAATGTAGCTTTTAATATTCTTACATATTAGATGAGCTTCAATCTCCTTTATTTACTCATATTTGTACTTAAGTGCTGTATTTACAACAACACATTTCGAAATGTCTAGATCATTAGGGATAAATCCTGTTAAATTTTAGCTATTGATTGTATTTTATATTACCCAGCTAAAAATGACTCCTGTTAGTTTGCAAAAAGTAATATCAGAAAGCATGAAATCACAGTTACTACAACAAAATCCAAATTCTAGAATATGCATGCTACCAAATTATTAAACAGCCTTCAAGTGCTTATTAAAACAAGATTGCTTCAGTGGCCTTCTTGAAAGCTAATAATAGGAGTACCAAATATGATGGAGGCCATCAAGGAAGAGGGCCGTCTTAGGGCCCATGTCCCTTTGAATATTTGTAGGGATGAGATTCTCAGTATCCTCTCCCTGTCAGTATTGAGCAGATTCTGCCTGGGGTGGGGGGATGACTCCCTGGAATCAAACCACTTAGTCAAAAGCAGCACTTTGAAAACCTACTGACAACCAGTGTAGTGAATAAAGAACAAGAGTTATATTTGCATAATGGATGTCACATTCTTTACCAATGGTAGCTTTGGATTGTGATTAAGTGAAGCCCATGTAGAATGTTTGCAGTAATCCAAAGGTGTGATAATAATGGCATGATTTATTTTCACCAAATATTTTTATTTAAGTGCGCTACAACTATGATGTTTAGGTCATTATTATGTTAGAGGAAGCTGGACACCCACAAATCTGAATGCATTTAATGGTCACATTTGATGAACCAGTTACAGAATGGTGAAGATGCATCTTATTTTGATGTACTTTATAGTTTACTGAAATAAAATGAGTGACTGTGTTCATCAATACTGCTGTATAAATTAAAAATATTGTATGTACAGTATACATTTTCCAGAAAAAAATGGAAATCTTTTTATTCTGATTGGCAAGTGAGTAATAATATTTGTTGCTCTTACTGAATTAATAAAAGTGCAGTGTTGAAGTTTACTCCTTTGATCTTCTTAGTATGGATTTATTTCTAAGACAGTTTGTCTTTCATCTCTTATCTTAAAATGTACTACTTAGATCTTTTTTGCCCTGTAGTGAATGAGCTCATCCTTAAACAGAAGCAAAGATTTGAGGAAAAGAGATTCAAATTGGACCATTCAGTGAGTAGCACCGTATGTCCCAATCTTCTTTCTTTCATTTGCTTATTTTGGGGGTTAAGGGATGGAGTGCATGTATTCCTATGTTCTAAGCATTTGAGAATGTCTGTTACACAGCTCAATCTGTGTAAGCAAAGTGTTATTTGGGATTTTCATTATACAATTTAACTTTACTCTTTAACAATAATAATGGTTTTGATATATTTGTGAATATGTAGATCGGGGTGGATAAAAATATTTTTTTACAAAATAAAAAAAAATCTTTCTTTTGAGAATTTAGGTGATTGTGGTATGCTTATGCCATTCTGATAGATTCTAAGGTTCTTCCAAGAAACATTTATTTGTATATTTACTTAATTTGGCCATCTATCTCACCAAGTGACTAATAAGTATTAGTGATTAATAATATTAAAAAAATATGTAGGAACCAAGAATAAATCACATTATAATAACTAATTTAACCATAAAATGGGTCTGCACACACTTGGACCCCCAGGCCTTGGGACAGAGGACTTACAAAAAGCCAGCAAGTTGGGGCCATATTGAATAAATCTATCATGAGATCATAGCACATCGAGTATATTATTGAACTATTATTGAACAAATGTAAATATATGAACAATTTTTGTTGAAATTCAGGTGATAATCATAAACAGATGCTAAATATAATTGTATAGCTATGGACTAATGCTAACATTACTGTATTTGGACTGTTAACATTGTATTTACACAAGAAATTGAAATAGTTTGGCTAAAAGGTTTCACTTTCATATTAAAGTAAACATATATACAGTTTTTGTTAAACTTTTCTTTGGAACAAGCGGCCACATTGTTTTGTTTCCTACATGTTGAAACAGATAGATAGATACATACATTAACATTTCATTTGAAATATCACAATTTCCACTACATATCTAATTACCCAAGTAAGTTACCAAAATAACCTATGGAATATTTTGAACATGCTGCTGGGCTTTCCCCTCTTCTTCAGCATGTTCATGCCCATTCATCAATCTATTTGCACCTGGGAGTTTAAGCATAGTATTTTGTATGGGATGGCAAGTGAAACTGGAGACATGAGAGAATCTGTCAGATGTGCATGACTTTGGAATCCTCTCTGGATCTGAATTGGATAATTGAAGCTCTAATAAAAATTGAGTGTTCCAAAAAATAGTTTGAGGACATGGGAGTGAAGGAAGGAGGTGGGATAAGTTTGCGATTACCCTGTTTCCCCCAAAATAAGACATCCCCTGATAATAAACCCAATCGGGCTTTTGAGCGCATGGCAATAAGGCCAAGCGCTTATTTCAGGATTCAAAAAAATATAAGACAGGGTCTTATTTTCGGGAAAACACAGTATATTATTCAGGGCTCATTTCTACAGCAAAGTGTGGGATTCCACACAACTGCAGTAATGCATGTCCTGACTCACCTCGAGACTGGACATTGCTTTTGCAAATAGTGAAAAAGAAAAAAGTAGCCTGAAGTAAGTTTATCCTTTCCTTACAATTTTTCTCAGAATGGTATGCTTCCATTGGATTACTGTGATTGCTTTGTTATTATGAAATATCTAAGCTATATGGACTTAAGGCTCTGAAACGTCTTGATTATTTGTTTGTCTTTTTTTCTCTTTAGAATGGGCACAGGTGGCAAATATTTCAAGATTTACTGGGAACAGACCAAGACAATCTTGATTTGGCCAATGTTAACTTAATGTTGGAACTTCTGGTGCAGAAGAAGAAACAACTGGAGGCAGTAAGCTTTTTTCTAATCTCTTAGTAGATATATAAAACAATAGATATATAAAACAATATATTTATTTTAATGAAACTTATTACCCTTTTTGCCAGAGTTTGGTTGATGTACCAATGTACAGATCAGTAACATAGCGCCTAAAGGCCCTAAAATGGTCTTTGACTACCCAGTGGATAGTCCTACCATCATCAGAATAAAATCCTTTACTTTAAAAAAAACACATTATGAGATTTTGATGGCTTTATGTGAGATCTTTTAAAGTGGCAGGGTGTTCTCTAGTTCATCATGCAAGATTATTACATGGCTGAGAAAAGTTAACATCCACTTTATTATTCAGTTTTAAATGAAGGCATAATCTGTTGGCTTTCATAAGATATTTTAGATGTGTAGCAAATCATTATTTCGCTAGGTTTCAGATGATGATAGAAATATTTGAACAAGTAATTTCAAGCATATATTGTATTATCAACATCTTGAGCAGAAGGGCTCCTTTATCTATAGATCTCCAAAAACTGCTGAGTGCATTCCCAGCTTTCCTATGCTGTCTGCGTTATGGCGTGTTGTACTTTAGCAACTCCTGGAATGGATTCCTTGACAATATCCAAATGATTTGTACTTGTCTGTATATGGCTTGTGTTTCCCTTTTTGTTCCATAGGAGAAAAAAAATATTATGCCATAAGTTTCATTGCAACATTTTGTAATGAATGGTATTTTCTCAAAATACATTGGGTGCACATTTATTAGACAAGTTGTATTTTGGAGGATTAATTTTATTATTGAACAACTACAGTGCTCTCGGTCAATCCAAAATGTTAATAAACCTCAAATTTGAATATTTAGGAAAGTAAAAGTGAGGTTTTGGCTTTCTTAGGAGAATATCAATGTGTGCACAATTATTGGGTAACTATTAGTGTGCAGAATTATTATGCAACTAAATGAAAAAATAAAAATTTGCCCATCTCATTCATTTATTTGCATCTGTTAAAAGAACACACAACTCAAAATCTACAAATAAACATTTCTGACATTTTTTTAAAAAAAATCCAGTGACCAATATAGTCACCCTTCTTTTCAATAACAGTCATAAGCTTTTCATTCATGGAGTCCATCAGTTTCTTCATTTGTTGACGATCAACTTTTTGTGCAGTGACTTCTGGCTGATGTTGCGGTGGGATCAGTCATGGAGAGTTGATCTTTGCTCTCCCGGGCTGAATTGTTCCCGTTGGTGGGCTCCGAAAGGAGCCAAAGCTGCCCTGTAGGGGTGGCGAAGCAAAGAGGGGTGCCCTGTGAGGTCGTGGAGAGCCGCATCTCTCCTGCCTGGCCTGGGGTTTTCTTTTCCCTCTCAGCCACGATAAGGAGAAGAGGCAGCCCAAAGATGGCTGCCATGAAGCCGGGACAACTGAGAAACAGCTAAGACTGGTGCTGGAGCGGAATTAGTGAACAGTGTCTGGAACTGGGTGAGAGGATTCCTTTTTACTCAAAATCTAACCCCAAAACGAAAAATCCAGAACTATTTATTCAGAGCTATTTGTTAAGCAGCGAGTGAGTATTTTGAGAAAATTACTAGATTGGAAAGAAAAGATCAAGGGAAGAAAACAAAAAACTTTTTAAAAATACAGGAAATTGGATTCTGAAATTGGGAAGGCGTTGTTTTGGGAAAGCATTTTAAAATGCTGGAACTATTTACTTCAAAAGTTAACTGCTTTTATAAATTGAATTAAAATCAAATTGGATTGGAACTGGTTTGTCTCGCAATAACATTGAAATTTAAGCTGAGAGCGCCACTTGCTGATGAAAGGAAATACAACATATATTTACAAGCCTGGCAAGACTTTGGATAGGAATAAACAATACTTATCTGGAAGATTGTGAAGATATTTATTGAGTTATAAACATCTACTTTATTGGAGATTTAAATGTGAGAACAAGGAATGTCTAATTAAATGACCCCTGAATGTTATGATACATGATTGAATTTATAAAGAGGATTTAAAGAGACGTTGAACAACCCCCTGGACTATTTAAAGGGGATTGAAGGATTAATTTTAGGTTTGAATACACAGTTCCCGGACTACTGGTAAGAGCAGGATTAATAAGATGAGACTCTCCAGGGGAAAATGGATGGATCTTTGGAAGATTCAGTGTTAATGTATCAAAGCATAAAGGACATTAGAATAAGAAACTACAAGGAGATTAAGGAAATAGTGTATCGCATAGAGGGAAAGCTGGACAATATAATACAAGGGACAATGAGTAAAGATCAAGTCACCCAGGAAAAGTAGGAGCCAACAGAGAACGGAGGAAAAAACAGAACAGATGAACCTACAAATAAAAGAAGATAAGGAGAAAACAATAAAAACAACGACTGATGAAACAAAACAAGGGAAAAAAGAGTTTTAAAAAGAGACTTGGAGGTGCAGGAAGATATTTTTGAAAAGGAGACAGGTATGGGTAGTTACTCTGAAAACTAGACACTGGAAGAGGGTAGAGATGGGAGGAATATTCAGCTTGAATAGTCATGATGTGAATATAGGCAGAAACAAAGATTTAAGAGGAATATGGAATGCAAGTCAGAAAATGAATAAGAATTAAAATAGTAATGTGGGCAAGAGATGATGTTTAGAAAGGAAATGTCTTTTAATATAAGGGTGGCATGACTAAAAGCTAGAATAGAGAGAAATAAGAAAATGGGGAAACATATACACTTTTATATAATAAAATATAAGCAATAACAAAGCAGGAAAATTAGAGATTAAATGGTGTTATATGTATGTTTAAATATTGGCATTGGAATAATATACTGAAACATTGAATAATTAATGGAAAAGCAAAACTTAATATAAATATGTGTATTAATATTAGAACTACATTAGCTTGATGAATGTAATGAATATGATATTATTTTTTATTAAAATGAAAGTGAAAAATAAATAAGCTATTAAGCTGGATAAGAGATAAAGGGTAAAAAGGAAATGTTTTTTTAAAAATATAATGGTGGCATGATTAAAAATTAGAATGGAGATAGAAATAAGAGGGGGGATTATTAATATACACATTTTTATATAATCAGATAAAAGCAATAATTAGAGGGATGATTAGGAATTGAATAATGGAATTCTCATGTAAGTGTTAACAATATTGTGATTGGCATTAGAATAATATATTGAAACATTGAATAATTAAATAATGATGGACTATAATTTAATACAAATATATGTATTAACAGAATTATATAAGTTTGAGGACGTAACAAATTTGATTAATGTTATTCTTATTTGCACCAAAACGTATGATACCCAGGTGCCACACTGTCCACGCATTGATGTGTATATGTAAAATAAAATTTAAAAACTTGGGGAAAAAACTTTTTGAGCAGCAGCAACCATAGCTTCCAGACACTGTTCAGAGAGGTGTACTGTTTTCCTTCACCCTAAATCTCCCATTTAAGTAGGGCCCACAAGTTCTCAATAGGATTTAGGTCAGGTGTGGAAGGGGGCCAAGTCATTATTCTTTCATCTTTAAGGCCTTTGCTGGCTAGCCACACAGTGGAGTACTTCGATGCATGCGATGGAGCATTGTCCTGCATAAAAATCATGGTCTTCTTGAAAGATTCAGACACTTTCCTGTACCAGTGCTTGAAGAAAATGTCTTCTAAAAACTGGCAGTAGGTTTGGGAGTTGATTTTGAGTCATCTTTAACTCGAAAAGGTCCAACTAGTTCATCTTCATTAACATCAACCTTTACCAAAACCCCACTTCCACCTTGCTGGTGTCTGAGTCAAAGTGGAGCTCTGTGCCAGTTACTGATCCAGCCATGGGCCCATCCATTTGGTCCATCAAGAGTCACTCTCATCAGTCCATAAAACCTTTGAAAAATGTTTTTCAAAGTTGCCATGAGCAGGAGGCTTTCAAGCTTTCAAGTTGCCATGAGCAGGAGGGAGGGAGAACTGATAGAGCTGATTGATTTCCCTAACTGAAGCTACATTCCATACATGCTTTCTTTCCACAATCAGAAGAAAGGTGTTGGATTTCACAGCCAGTCAAAGTGGTTAATTGGAGAATGTGATTTATGACATGGCCAGGGAGGAGGGGAAAGACAGGGTCATAGGGGAACATAAATCTACGTAGGTTTAGTTCTAACTGCATCCGAATATTGCCGAAATGGTGCTCCTAATAAATGACTGTATTTCTTTTGAAGTTTGGCTCATGGCTCATGAATTAATTAGGGCATCTTTCGAAAACTTCACATCTGCCTTCAGATATTTTGTGGCCCAGTCTTACAGTTTCAACTTATGTGTTTGGTTCAGAAGTGCTTGGGTTTCAGCCATCCTTACCTTGGCCATGTTTCTGAGCACTGAACATCTTGTGGGCACTCTTGTGGGCACTCCAAGTAGATTGCAGTTCTGGAACATGACAGCACTGGAGGATAATGGGTTCCTGGTAGCTTCATGTTTGATTCTTCTCAAATCTTTGACAGTTAATGGGCGTCTTTTTTTCTCAACATGTTTCTTGCGATCCTGTTGACTATTTGCAACAAAATGTTGGATGGTTCTGTAATCATACCCCAATATTTTAGCAATTTCAAGTGTGCTGCATCCCTCTGAAAGACTTTTTTACAATTTTTGACTTTTCAGAGTCATTTAATCTCTTTTTCGCCCATTTTGCCTGAGGAGAAGAAGCTTCCTAATAATTATGCACACCTTGATATAGGGCAGTGATGGCTAACCTTTTTGCCGTCGCGTGCCAAAAGCGGGGGGGGGGGGGTCATTTGTGCACATGCCCACACCCATAATTCAATGCGACCGACCCCCCCCAATGCATGCATGTGTGACACCCCCCCCCCGCACTCCCCCCGCTTTTGGCACACGATAGCATGGTGGACCTGGTAGACCCGTTTTTTCGCCCTCCTCAGGCTCCAGAGTCTTTCTAGGAGCCTGGGGAGGGCAAAAACGGCCTTCCCCACCCCCCTGGATGCCCTCCGGAGGCTGGAAATGGCCCATTTGCTGACTTCTGGTGGACCCAGAAGGCCCATTTTTCACTTTCCCCAGGTCCAGAGCCTTTCTAGGAGCCTGGGGAGGGCGAAAATGGCTTCCCCACCCCCCGGAGGCCGGAAACAGCCCATTTGCTGACTTCTGGTGGGCCCAGAAGGCCTGTTTTTCACTCTCCCCAGGTCCAGAGCCTTTCTAGGAGCCTGGGGAGGGCGAAAATGGCTTCCCCACCCCTGGAGGTCCTCCGGAGGCCGGAAACAGCCCATTTGCTGACTTCTGGTGGGCCCAGAATGCCTGTTTTTCACTCCCCCCAGGTCCAGAGCCTTTCTAGGAGCCTGGGGAGGGCGAAAATGGCTTCCCCCCACCCCCAAAGAGGCCCTCCGTTTCCCGACTTCCGATCTCATTGGAGCTGAGCTTGGACAACACTCACGTGCCCACCGATATGGCTCTGCGTGCCAGCTGTGGCATGCGTGCCATAGGTTCGCCATCATGGGTATTGAGCCCTGTTCCGGCAGTCGCCATACCTGTGTTGATCTCCTTAGGCCACACACTCCCTCATTATACAAATTCACATCACCCGATATGCTTTTATCTACTAAGTTTTCATGTGTATAGAGGTTGGAGGTGGAAAATATGCATAAAAAGGATGATATGATCAAGTTACTCATTGTGCACATAGTGTACACAGTTTTCGGCTAGTACAGAATATTATTTTCTGTTTTGCTTGGTGTTTTTCCTTATTGCCTCTACTATTGGTAAGAATCAGTTAGGGTAAATGATATTATAGCTTCTTCACTAGTGTTTTGAATTCCTTAGAGCAGATTCTCCACAAACATGATTTTTTCATAATACAGGGTCTGAAACTGATTTGAAGTGGACTTTTAAGTTGTGGATAAACCGTTTGTTTTCTCAATGTCACTACAGTTAGCAGTTTGTGATTCAGATATGTATATATCCATACTTAAATATAGAATGCCAGTGTCTTAAATGCCTCTTTGCTTATCAATTTCCTTTTTCAACATCTTCCCCTGTTTGTCACAATTTATTGTTACAGGAGTCCCATGCTGCCCAGCTGCAGATTTTGATGGAATTCCTCAAGGTTGCCAGGAGAAATAAGAGAGAGGTAACATGACCTACTTTGCTTTATTATAATTAAGAACATATTTCCATTACTCTCTTAAATAATACAAATTGGCTTATCATTTTTTAAGAAGTGTGGATAGTGGCAATCTGTTACAGTTTATTTCAAGCACATATACCTGAAGAATTTTAGACCATGCCAATTATGAGAGGTTTTGACTTTACTTCTTTTGAATTGAATTGCACGATTGTTTTCCTTTACTTTTCATACCTTTGAGGAGAAAAGTTTGCTAAAGTTATTTGTTGGAAGTTATAACAAATTCTTGAAATAAATTGTAGCTGGCCTGAACTTTGCGTAGCTTTATACCAATTGTTACTGTGTCTCTGGTGAATGTTTTTTAATTTCAAAGGCCTATTGCAAGTAAATATGTTCCTGTAGATTTTGGTGATATTTCTGAGTACTTCATTCTGAAGTACTCTTTACAAAAGAGGAGTATAATGAAATAATGATTAATTAACTGAAGGATATACAGAATTTCCCCATAATTGTCAAAATTGATTTAATGTTGGAGAAGGGATAAGTCTTACAAATCAAATCAAAGTTTTACAGATGAACCGCAACAACAATATGTCTTCTTCAAATCCGAAGGACTGCCATATTACTTGTGTTTTTTTTTAATGGCTGTTAAGCAATTTTTATTTATTAACATTGAGGATGCTTGTAACTGAGGGTGAGGAACATAATTTTTGATAATATTTCATCATTTCAATATTGCTATCAGTCTATTGATAAAATGCATACCTAAAAATATATTAGTGCATTTTGTTTTTTACTATTTATTGGGCCCACAGCCTCTTTTTCTGTCACAAGTAATTTATGATAGTGCTGCCAGTATAACTTACATTTTTAAAATCTTTCTTTTAATCTACAGCAGTTAGAGCAAATCCAGAAGGAGCTGAGTGTTTTGGAAGAAGATATTAAACGAGTAGAGGTAAAGCTCTCCACAATCATTGCAACAAGCACATTTTTATTTTAATGTTTATCAAACTTATTGCATCATGCTTGATGGCAAGTATAAAGGTGGAGAATTAACGTTTTATGAGTTCCTATACGTCCACAAATAATGCTGTCAATTATAAAGCTTTAGCTTCACAGTCAAATAATTGCAATTGACATCTGGCTCATATTTATGACTGTGGCAGCATCTTGCGATCACATCATTATAATTTGCAACTTTTCCAGATGGCTTACGGCAAGCAAAGTCAATTGGAGAAACTTAATAACCATGTGATTCACTTAGCAACCATATGATTCACTTAACTACTGCAGTATAAATGGTTGTAAAATCAAGTCCGGCTTAAAACTGCATTGCTTAGCAACTGAAATTCCAGTTCCAATTGTGGTCATGTGTTGAGGACTAGTTCTAAACTTATGACCACACTTTGGACTTGAACGTCTGTTGTTAAGTGATACACTGGCTAAATAAGTCATGTCGTATTTGATTACTGCTATTAAATGAATCACGGTCATTAAGTGAATCAACTCAAACAAATCCAACTGTCCACTTGGAGGTTTATCTGTGTTCTCAGGGTCACAGACAACACAGACTCATCCCCAACAACCTGCACCTCTGTTCAACAGTGAAGAAACATCTGGCAGAAAACATCCTGCACCAAAGAAGGCTCCACACCCATTTGCGCTACTCAGGTGACCCTGAGGACACAGATAAACCTCTTAAGTGGCCTCAGTGGCTCTCTAAAAGAATGCAAATGACCAGCTGCCTGCAAGGAATATAAATCCTTCCATTCCCCACCATCCTATCAGAGCTGAAGAAGCTTCTTGGATGAGAAGCGTAACATCTTCAAAGAAAAACAAAGTCCAGTTACCTCTTGAAAAAGCACCTTTGGGAAAAAATAGCTGCAATAAAAAATGAGTATAATGCTGGAGGGAGGGGTCCCTCTGGTAGAAATGTGCCCACCAGGCTTCCATCCATTCCATCAACCAAGGTCTCAGGGGAGGGGCGGGGGAGTAGCGGTTATTATTAGAGAAGGTTTTAGGCCGAGGGAGGCCACTGTTGTTCAGACGGCCGGTTGTGAGACCCTCCTTGTGAAGTGGGGTCATGGGGTTCAGATGGGTTTGCTGATCACGTACCTGGCTCCCTGCCACGTGGCAGCAGCCCTGCCCGAGCTACTCAACGTTATCGCCGCGGTGGCGGTTGATACCCCCAGACTTATGGTCATGGGGGATTTCAACCTGCCGTCCGTGGGTGAGACGTCTGAGGTGGCTCGGGAGTTCATGGCTTCCATGACGGCTATGGATCTGACCCAGCTAATTCATGGCCCTACCCACACAGGGGGAAACACACTGGACTTGATTTTCGTCCCTGGACAGTGGTTGAGTGATCTCGAGATAGGGGACATAGTCATCGAGCCCTTGTCATGGTCGGATCACTCTCCCCTTCGCCTTGACCTTCGAACCACTGCACCCCGCTGCAGGGAGGCGGAACCGATAAGATGGTACCGCCCCAGGCGCCTGATGGAACCTGATAGGTTCCAGACGGAGCTTGGGCCAATCCCTGAGGTCTTGGCTCACGCCTCGACTGGAGACTTAGTGGCCGCCTGAGATAGGGCGGCCGCTGGAGCTCTGGATCGAGTCGTGCCTTTGCAGCCTCTGACCCGGCGCCGATCTCACCTGGCTCCTTGGCTTACTGAGGAGCTGAGGGAGATGAAGCGCCGGAAAAGACGCCTAGAGAGTAGTTGGAGGGCCAATCGCACTGAATCTGACCGGACACTGGTCAGATCTCACATTAAGAATTACCTAGTGGCGATAAAAGCAGCGAAATGCACTCATCTTGCTGCTCTTATTGCGTCATCAGATAACCGCCCGGCCGCCCTGTTTAGGGTGACCCGCTCCCTGCTCCACCAGGAAGCGAGGGAGGACCTCTTGGAGGGAAGAGCCGAGGATTTTGTTCAGTATCTGTATGACAAAATCACTCAGATTCGGGAAGATCTGGACTCCGACTGGGTAGATCCAGCGGGGATGACGGAGGCAGGTCCTGAGAATGTTATCTGGGATGAGTTTGATTCTGTGACCCCTGAGGACGTGGGCAGGATTCTGGGTAGACTGAATGCGAACACATGTTTGTTGGACCCGTGCCCCTCCTGGTTAGTGCTGGCTTCCCGGGAGGTGACGCGAGATGGCTCCAGGGGATTATAAATGCTTCATTGAGTGAGGGTGTCTTTCCCGCCGCCTTGAAAGAGGCGGTGGTGAGACCTCTCCTCAAGAAGCCTTCCCTGGACCCGGCAATATTGGCTAATTATCGTCCAGTCTCCAACCTTCGCTTTGTGGCGAAGGTTGTTGAGAGTGTGGTGGCACGACAGTTTCCCCAGTACCTGGATGAAACGACGTATCTAGATCCGTTCCAGTCGGGTTTCAGGCCTGGATACAGCACGGAAACGGCTTTGGTCGCGTTGGTGGATGATCTCTGGAGGGCTCGGGACAGAGGTTGTTCCTCTATCCTGGTCCTATTAGATCTCTCAGCGGCTTTTGATACCATCGACCATGGTATCATGCTGCACCGGTTGGAAGGGTTGGGGGTGGGAGGCACCGTATTACGGTGGTTCTCCTCCTTTCTCTCCGACCGGTCGCAGTCTGTGTTGACGGGGGCAGAGGTCGACCCCGAGGCCCCTTATATGTGGGGTGCCACAAGGATCGGTCCTCTCGCCTCTTTTGTTCAACATTTATGTGAAGCCGCTGGGCGAGATCATCCGTGGTTTCGGGGTGGAGTACCATCAGTATGCTGATGACACCCAGCTGTACATCTCCACCCCAGACCACCCCAACGATGCCCTTGAAGTGATGTCCCGGTGCCTGGAGGCCGTACGGATCTGGATGGGGAGAAACAGGCTCAGACTCAAGCCATCCAAGACCGAGTGGCTGTGGTTTCCGATGTCCCGATATAGTCAGCTGGTGCCATCGCTGACTATTGGGGGCGAAGCATTAGCCCCCACGGAGAGGGCTCGCAACTTGGGTGTCCTCCTGGATTCACGGCTGTCTTTAGAAGAGCACTTGACGGCTGTGACCGGGAGGATTTTTCATCAGGTTCGCCTGATTCGCCAGTTACGTCCCTTTCTGGATCGGGACTCGTTACGCATGGTCACTCATGCCCTCGTCACCTCCCGTCTGGACTATTGTAACGCTCTCTATATGAGGCTCCCCTTGAGCACTCGGAGGCTCCAACTGGCGCAGAGTGCGGCCGCGCGGGTGGTGATGGGAGCGACGTGGCGCTCCCATGTAACGCCTCCTGCGCGAGCTGCACTGGCTCCCGGTGGTCTTCCGAGTGCGCTTCAAGGTTTTGGTTATCACCTTTAGAGCGCTCCATGGCTTAGGACCTGGCTATTTGTGAGACCGCCTGCTACCACCAATAGCCTCCCACCGACCAGTACGTTCCCATAGAGAGGGACTCCTCCGGGTGCCGTCGGCCAAACAATGTCGACTGGCGGCCCCCAGGGGGAGAGCCTTCTCTGTGGGGGCACCTACTATCTGGAACGAGCTCCCCCCCGAGATACGGAGGATTCCGGATCTGCGTACCTTCCGTCGCACGCTTAAGACGTTCTTATTCCAACAAGCTGGCCTGACCTAAACTTCTCTTTTAAATGGAAATTTTAAATTTGGTTTTAAATGATTGGGGTTTTAAAATGGTCAGCCAAATCTATTTAATTTGTTTTATCTTTATTTTAAATTTTGTATTTATATGTTTTATCTTATGGCTGTTCACCGCCCTGAGTCCTTCGGGAGTAGGGCGGTATACAAATTTAATAAAATGAAAATGAAAATGAAATGCTTTGATTTTAGAGACATCTGGAAAAAGCTTTAAAGCTGGTAAGGGTGGAAGGAAAAAGAATAGCCAGGTGGAGGGGTTAAATTATAGTGGTGAATGGTGCACCATTATTATTATTATTATTATTATTATTATTATTATTATTATTATTATTTATTTAATTTCTATACCGCCCTTCTCCAAATAGGACTCAGGGCGGTGCACAGCCAAGGTAAAAACAGAGCATACAAAATTTAAAAACAGTATTAAAATAATTACATATTTGGCCGTAAATTAAAACAACCCAATTTAAAATCAATTTAAAATTTAAAATTTAAAATTTGGCTCAAGCCAGCCCAGCTAGTTGGAATAAATGGGTTTTCAGGGCCCGACGAAAAATCCGGCGGTCTGTTATTGTACGCAACTCTGGGGGAAGGTTGTTCCAGAGGGTGGGCGCCGTCACAGAGAAGGCTCTCCCCCTGGGGGTCGCCAGCCGACATTGTCTGGCGGACGGCACCCTGAGGAGGCCCACTCTGTGAGAGCGTACTGGCCGGTGGGAGGCTATTGGTGGCAGAAGGCGGTCTCGTAAGTACCCCGGCCCTAAGCCATGGAGCGCTTTAAAGGTGGTCACCAACACCTTGAAGCGCACCCGGAAGACCACCGGAAGCCAGTGCAGCTCGCGCAGGAGAGGTGTCACATGGGAGCGCCTCGTCGCCCCCATAATCCCCCGCGCGGCCGCGTTCTGGACCAGCTGGAGTCTCCGGGTGCACCCCAGGGGGAGCCCCATGTAGAGAGCGTTGCAGTAGTCCAGGCGGGAAGTGACTAGTGCCTGAGTGACTGTGCGTAAAGAGTCCCGATCTAGAAAGGGACGCAACTGGTGTATCAGGCGAACCTGATAAAAAGCCCCCCTGGCCACAGCCATCAAATGATCTTCTAAAGACAGCCGTGCGTCCAGGAGGACGCCCAAGTTACGAGCCCTCTCCGTGGGGGCGAGTGATTCGCCCCCAATAGCCAGCGATGGCGTCAGCTGGCTATATCGGGACGCTGGAAGCCACAGCCACTCGGTCTTGGAGGGGTTGAGTCGGAGCCTGTTTCTCCCCATCCAGGCCCGCACGGCCTCCAGGCACTGGGACATCACTTCAAGGGCATCGTTGGGGTGGCCTGGGGTGGAGATGTACAGCTGGGTGTCATCAGCGTACTGATGGAACTCCACCCCGAAGCCACGGATGATCTCACCCAGCGGCTTTACATAAATGTTGAACAGCAGGGGCGAGAGGACCGACCCTTGTGGCACCCCACAAGCAAGGTGCCTTGGGGTTGACCGCTGCCCCCCCGTCAACACAGATTGCGACCGGTCAGAGAGGTAGGAGAACCACCGCAAAACGGTGCCCCCCACCCCCAACCCCGCCAACCGGCGTAACATGATACCATGGTCGATGGTATCAAAAGCCGCTGAGAGGTCTAACAGGACCAGGATAGAGGAGCAACCCCTATCCCGAGCCCTCCAGAGATCATCCACCAACGCGACCAATGCCGTTTCCGTGCTGTACCCAGGCCGGAAGCCGGACTGG
Source organism: Arizona elegans (assembly GCA_022577455.1). Lineage (NCBI taxonomy): Eukaryota > Metazoa > Chordata > Lepidosauria > Squamata > Colubridae > Arizona > Arizona elegans. The sequence goes on along the minus strand of JAKOOJ010000002.1, from coordinate 99,984,169 downwards.
AGCGGGTCTAGATAGACAGCTTCATCCAGGTACCGGGGAAGCTGTTGCGCTACCACACTCTCAACAACCTTCGCAACGAAGCGAAGGTTGGAGACTGGACGATAGTTAGCCAAAACAGCCGGATCCAGAGAGGGCTTCTTGAGGAGGGGCCTCACAACCGCTTCTTTCAAAGCAGCCGGCAGGACCCCCTCACTCAAAGAAGCGTTAACAATCTTCTGGAGCCAGCCTCGTGTCACCTCCCGGGAAGCCAGCACCAACCAGGAGGGACACGGGTCCAATAAACATGTGGTCGCGTTCAGCCGTCCCAGGACCCTGTCCATGTCCTCGGGAGCCACAGGATCGAACTCCCCCCAGATAACACTCTCAAGACCTGCCTCAGTCATCCCGTCCGGACATACCCAGTCAGAGGCCAGCCCTTCCCGAATCTGAGCGATTTTGTCATACAGATACTGCACAAAGTCCTCAGCTCGGCCCTGCAAGGAGTCATCCCGCGCCTCCAGATGGAGGAGGGAGCGGGTCACCCTAAACAGGGCGGCTGGGCGATTATCTGATGACGCGATAAGAGTGGCAAAATAGCTAGATTTCGCCGCTTTTATCGCCACTAGGTAGGTCTTAATATGAGACCTCACCAGTGTTCGGTCGGATTCGGAGCGGCTGGTCCTCCAACTACTCTCCAGGCGTCTTTTCCGGCGCTTCATCTCCCTGAGCTCCTCGGAGAACCAAGGAGCCAGGTGAGTTCGGTGCCGGGTCAGAGGCCGCAAAGGCACGACACGGTCCAAGGCCCCGGCAGCCGCACTATCCCAGGCGGCCACCAGGTCCTCAGCCGAGTCATGAGCCAGAGTCTCAGGAAATGGCCCAAGCTCCATCTGGAACCTATCAGGGTCCATCAGGCGCCTGGGGCGGAACCACCTGGTCGGTCCCGCCTCCCTGCAGCGGGGTGCAGCGGTTAGAAAGTCCAGTCGAAGGAGCGAGTGGTCAGACCATGACAAGGGTTCGATGACTATATCCCCTGTATCAAGGCCACTCAACCACTGACCAGAGACAAAAACTAGGTCCAGAGTGTGTCCACCCGTGTGAGTGGGGTCATGAATTAACTGAGTAAGGTCCATGGCCGTCATGGAAGCCATGAACTCTCGAGCCACCTCAGACGTTTCGCCGACAGATGGCAGGTTGAAATCCCCCATGACTAGAAGTCTGGGGGTACCAACCGCCACCTCAGCTATGACGTTGAGCAGCTCGAGCAGGGCTGTTGCCACGCGGCAGGGAGCCAGGTACGTGATCAACAAGCCCATCTGTACTCCACGACCCCACTTCACAAAAAGGGAGTCACATCCGGCTATCTGTGGAACAGTGGTCTCCCTCGGTTCAAGACTTTCCTTTATAATAACCGCCACCCCCCCCGCCCCTGCCCTGAGCTCTCGGCTGATGGAATGTTCGGAAACCTGGTGGGCACATATCCACGAGGGGAACCCCTCCCTCGTGGCCCAACCAGGTCTCCGTAATACCCGCCAGGTCCGCTCCCCCCTCCTGAATAAGATCGCAAATGAGGGGGGCTTTATTTACCACGGACCTGGCATTGCACGACAGCAGCCGAAGGCTCGGGCCCTGAGAGTCTGAACAGCCTGGGTTATTAGGAGACTTGAAAGGCCAGTTTATCATGAAGAAAATCTATCTGTGTGGTCACTAGGGGTAAAAATGACTTGATGGCAAGTAATAAATACTGTGATAAAAATTAAAAATTAACGAAAGGATATAAATATCAAATTGTTTATTTATGGTGTGGATTTATTCTATATTTACTCTATATTTATTCCAGGAAATGAGTGGCTTGTATTCACCAGTCAGTGAAGACAGCACTGTGCCCCAGTTTGAAGCGCCGTCTCCTTCACACAGGTAACCAAATTTTAGTTGAATTAGATGTACATACGTTTTTCAAATGATTTAAAAAATGAATGCCTGCACCTCTCTGCTTTTTATTAAAACAGGCATGCAAACGTGAAAAAGACTCTCTTGCTTTACATGTTCTTTTAATGATTTATGAGGCTCCCTGTCAAATTATCTGCTTTAATGGTTAAAAGTGGTATGCTTGTACTCAGTCCAAGTCTAAAGTAATCTTTCAAACCATTTTTGAAGTTTGTACAGAATCCATAAAAAATAGTGAAAAAGTGAAAACCACTTTACATCTTTTTTCCACTCTTTCCCTCCTTGTTGTACTCCATATTAACTTGTCTTAAAGCATAGTTTATGTAGAAGCAAACATTGATAGAAATTTCTTAATATAGAGGTAATAAATCTATAACACCGTAGATGTTTTAAATCTACAAAATCTGGGATGTTTCACCATGGGCTATTCTGTATGCAAAAGCTACAAAGCAGAAAATTTTGCTTGAGTACTTTAATGTTGTCTTTAATTTGTTTTCTTCACAAATTAGAGATCATCTCAGTTAAAAGGTATCCTCATAAATTAAGCTAGCCTGTATGGTTAGCAAAGTAACTGTCTAGGGCTATGTAGTACATTGGATAGAAAAATGTCTACAACTCTTAACAGTCCCAGAGGTGGGGGAGGGGGAATATTTGCTTTAAGGAGATGATGTTTTAAGACAGCAATAAATAAAAATACCAAATATTTGGATAAATAAATATTCAGGGGGTAATATCACAGGGGACTTAGAAGAAGGCAAATTGGAGCAGTACAGAGCAGATGTTTTTTTTAAAAAAATTGTTTTTAGGAAGCAAAAACTATTTTCTCCCTTTTCTCCCTATTCCATTTTTTTCAAATTTTAAATAACAAAAAAGGAATTTTGTTTGTGATAAAACAAAGCATCAATTCTAGAATCATCTTTATTTCTCTAGAGATCCTATAAATATAAAAATAAAATATATAAAAAAGTGGCAGATATGTCCACCTCTCCTGCAACAATTTTACTAGTTTTAATTAGTAGGACTATACAACATGATCAGGAAAACTTAATTATTGTTATGAATGGACCACTAATAAATTAGGGCTTTGTAATAATACTGTGTCAGTGTTCTGACCCAGCCTTAGCAAATAATGATAAGCTGCTTACTTGCTATTAAAACAAACTCCTTTTCAAATAGGGTAGGAACAGTCTTTTATTCATGTGGATAAACAAAAACGTAATTAGTCGGAGAGGCGTGGCCAATGTCGCAGCGGCAAGTCGGGTTCTTTAAGATCTCTTGAACACCTGTCGATATCTCTGCAGTTCTGGGGTCCTAAGTGGCCTAAGTCATCCTGAAGGGATGATAAACAAGGGGAGCACAGACTGGCCAGCCTAGGGGGTTCGCAAACTCCCTGGCTGAACCAGAAGAAGCTCCTCAAACTGGACTGCTGAGAAAGCGATCTTAGAAGTTGCTAGGAAGCTGTGGCAGCAGTAATGAAAGAAGATGACAGGAAAGCAACGTGAGACATTGAGGTGAGAGAGACTCTGATTTTTACAAAAGACTTTTCCCTTTGATTCCAATTGGAAATTAAATAAGAATAGACGGGCTGAGAGTGAGGAGTGAGACTGGGTGTGTAATGGGTTGCCTGTGTCAACCGGCCACTCCCAAACCCCTACTATTTATTTCCCAGCCAGGGAGGAGCTGGCTAGCGTCCACATCTGCTTTTTCTTGAGAGCCGGCTTATTGCTTTCCTTTGCTCTTCTCTCTTTTCCTCTTTGTGCATACACGTATCTGGGATGGGCCCCATCTCGTCCTTCCCCTCACTCAGCTCAGATCCCAAAGACAGCTGCCTCTCCACCTGAGGGAGGATACAAGGCCCTGCCTCTGTCTCTGATGCTGTTTCCTTATCAGAGCCTCTGAAGATGATCCAGGTTCTCCCTCCACCTCCTCCTTGTCTGACTCTGCAGTTAGCTCTGCTGGCAGCTGACGGGTCACAACAGTCAGCCATGTTCCAGGCCTTTGTTGCAGTATTGTTTTTAATGTTTATTAAATATATTGTTTAAAAAGATAACTATTTTTACCTACACTGAGAAAGTGATAGTATTATGAGTTATAAGGTAATATTTGCACATGGATTGAGAGTGCATAGTAGGGAGTAAGATGAACGGAGCCTCCACTAGCAAAAAGACTCCATTCACTTCAGCAGCCAAATTCTGCCTCTGCAAAATTACAGGTGGTTGTATTGTTCACAATCATATTTAATAGCAGCTTGATTATCTACCCTAATACCTCAGTATAGAATTGCTGTACATGTACTCCTCAATTTACAACCATTCATTTAGTTACTGTTCGAAGTTACAACAGCACTGGAAAAAGTGACTTATGATTGGGTTTCACACCCACAGCCATTGCAGCATCCCCATGGTCACGTAATCAAAATACGCACACTTGACAACTATCATGTATTTACAACAGTTGCATTGTCCCGGTGTCATGTGAACAGCATTTGTAACCTTCCCAGCCAGCTTCTGATAAGCAAAGTCAATGGGAGAAGTCAGATTCACTTAACGACCACATGATTCATTTAACAACTGCAGTGATTTTTTTGACAACTGTGGCAAAAAGGTCATACAATGGGGCAAAACTCATCTAACAACTGCCTTACTTAGCAACAGAAATTTTGCACTCAATTATGGTTGTAAATTGAGGATGACCTATTATTCCAATCTCATCTCCAAAAAGACTAGCAATAGCAATAGCACTTAGACTTAAATACTGCTTCACAGTGCTTTCTAGCCCTCTCTTAAGCGGTTTACAGAATCAACATATTGCCCCCAACAATTTGGGTCCTCATTTTACCAACCTCGGAAGGATGGAAGGCTGAGTCAACCTTGAGCCTGGTCGGATTTGAATTGCCAAATTGCAGGCATCCGGCAGTCAGCAGAAGTAGCCTGTAGTACTGCACTCTAACCACCGCATCACTGCTGCTCACTAGGAAATTTTCCTCTTTAGAACTTCCAATAAAACTCTTTTTCTTAGTTGTATTATTAAATAAATTAAAACTCATTTTTTTTATTATTAACTGTTATATTCTGTTTTTTTTATTTTTCAGTAGCATTATTGATTCTACAGAATATAGCCAACCTGGATTTAGTGGCAGTTCCCAGGTATGAGAGTAATCTTCATATACATAGATATGCTGATAAACATTGTAGATACCTTTTTGAATCTGGAATGTTCAGAATATTTTCAGTGAAAGATTTGTTCTATTTTTCAGTGATTAAATCAAAGCAGCTAAACTCTTCAATATATACATGCTTAATTATTTGTAGACTTTTTTTCTGTTGCTGTATGATGCAAATAATCCCTGGTGTATATGTATTAGCTTCTGTCTTTTCATTGTTTGTATCTTGACCAGTCAGTGTAATTTTCATTCTTGAGGAAGTTGTTTCTGCATGCCCTAAGGGTATCTGTTTATCATCTTATTGAATAGGTAATAAGGTCACTCCCACCCACATGCCATGTTTTTTAAGTCAGCGTTGAAAATGGAGCAAAAAATCTAATATGAATTATTGTTATATGGGAGGAATTCCTCAATTTGTTTGAATTTACTATAAAAATCTCATTGAAATAAAAACGTAATTTACTGTTAGGAAAACCAGGATCATTTTGATATTAGTCTGTGAAGTAAAGACTATTCTACTGATTTTTCCCACAGTGAATTACATTTTGTAAAACATCAATATTTTAACTACCAGTACATATTTAGTATTTACTTGCCAGTGAAATTACACTATTGAGTATTTTGTATCAATAACATAAATTTGAGAGTAAAAAAAAACCAGTTTTGTCAAGAGCAATATAGTAAGGAGTGCATAAACAGCGATTATATGTACACGATTCAGCTTCCTGGTATTTAAAGTATTGACTGACACCCCACAACCGCCCCCCCCCCATCACTTGTTTCCTAAATTTGGTCCATTTATTCCAAATACCTGAAATTTCTTTGGTAAAGAGCTGGGGTAGTGCAGTGGTTAGAATGCATTATTGCAGGCTTAATCCTGCAATAGTTTAATCATGACCGGCTCAAGATTGACTCAGCCTTCCATCCTTCTGAGGTCAGTAAAATGAGGACCCAGATTGTTGGGGGCAATATGCTGACTCTGCAAACTGCTTAGAGGGGGCTGTAAAGCATTGTGAAGCAGTATATAAATTCTATTGCTATTTGCAAAACTTTTCAGATAATCTCCCATCAACAATAGAACCAACGTGATACTTTTTTCTGGAAAGGGCTGCCAGCCTCTCAGATTGTCTTTGGTTTACTTATAAAGAAACATATTCATTTACTCATTAAATTTGATTTATATGTCTTCCATTTCACCAAGGAATCCGGTGTTTTTCTATCTTTGGTTTTGAATAGGGTTCTGGCATAGCCTTGTTCAGACTTATCTAAGGGTCCTTCTGGAATCACTGCTTGAAGGGCAATAGCAGCTCTGGCCAGGGGCGTCCCCATTACTGGATCAGGAGATTTGCTCATCAGTTGCGATTTATTCATCTCCCAATTGGCCTTTTGCAATATGGTATTGGCTGTCCTTGAAAACCATCCAGAGGCTTCCTCTGAGCAAAATGCAGTGGTTTAGGTAGTTTATAGGTGCTATTTGTTAGGCCCATGCAGCACTACAACTCTGCAGAGTTGTGCATTAACTCCCAATTGGCTCCCTGGTGTTATGAATGGACCATTAATAAAGGGCCCGGTTACCTTCTTTAAAGCTCTACATGGCATAGAAGCGGGTGACTTGTGCGACTGCCAAGAACATCCACCTGCCCCACACAGTGGTAGGAGGAGCTCTCTTTTAAAGATAGGCATCTTATATCTGAATGCATGCCTTTTTGCTGGTTGCTCCAGTTCTTTGGAATACGTCCCCACAATATATTCAATTCTGCTTGCCTTTAGAAAAGTTGTTTCCCCACATCCAGTTGAGTGGAGAACCCTCTTGGTTATCACATTTGGTCACCCATTTTATATTTTATGTACTGAGTTGTATGGGAGTATTTCTCCTGACAAAAGACTGTAAATCTTTGGAACAAGATACATTGGTGGTCCTAATGTTTATTTTCATAATCTGCCTCTTTCTTAACCTGCCAGAAGATCTAGGTTTAGCATTTTTTTTAGTTTGTAGTGTCCAAACCATATTGGTGTGAGAATAATGGACATTTGATTTGGTAATTGTTTTTTGAAACTTAGATATATAACTGTAAATTAGTTGAACTTCTCCCTTCACCTGTATATTACATAACTTTAAAAAATGAAATAAATATCTATTTGAAATATCTTAAGTACAATTTATAAAATGATGAGTATATTCAAAATAGTTGGACTAAGTTTGATTTATGAATATAATTTTTATTTTTCCTTCATTCAGACTAAGAAACAGCCATGGTATAATAGTACTTTAGCTTCAAGGAGGAAGAGACTTACAGCTCATTTTGAAGATTTGGAACAATGCTACTTTTCTACCAGGATGACTCGTCTATCAGGTAAATGCCTATTACCTCCTGAATAAAGTGGTTTATCGTGCCTCCCAATATCATCCTTCTGTTTGGCATAGTAATTTGCTATAGTTGGGATAGGACAGGACAGGACAGGACAGGACAGGACAGGACAGGACAGGACAGGACAGGACAGGATAATAGACATCTGCAGCCATAATATTATTGTATGATTCATCCCTTTCCTATATTCCTAATATTGTTTACTTCAAAATGATGTTTCTTATCTCTAAGCGACACATCCTGGTACGAGAGAAGTTCCTTGAGGATGGGTTCAGCACAAGTCCGAAAGCTCAGAAGACTAAACCTCTGGTCCTGGTGATAGACCCAGATTGGATCCTGAACTATGTTTCTTTTTTTCTTGCTGTTCACCTTCTATTTTTTTCTGTATAAATCTCAGGGTTATATTTTTTCTTGGATGTTGGAGTGCTTGTTCATAGGTGTTACAGGTAGTACTCGACTTACAATCATAATTGAGCCCAAAATTTCTGTTGTTAAGTGAAACATGTTAAGTGAGTTTTACCCCATTTTATGACCTTTCTTGCCACATCTGTTAAGTGAATCACTGCATTTGATGCATTAGTAACCTGGTTGTTAAATGAATAGGGCTTCCCCATTGACTTTGCTTGTCAGAAGCTGCAAAGATCATAACTGAAAAATGGTCATAAGTCACTTTTTTCATTGCCGTTGTAACTTTGAACGGTCACTAAATGTACTGTTGTAAGTCGAGGACTACCTATATATGTATAATCCAGGAGACCAATGTCACATCTCAGTCCCCTTCCATATGGTTAGATTTCCACTACAGTGTAATTCAATTCTTCTGTAGTTCACCTCATAAGACATTCCTCCTCAAACCACTGGACAGACAACCTGTTTTCCTCAACATCTAGCAGACATTTTTCATGACATATCCTTATCTCTCCCTAGATCTATCGTGTACAAAATAAAAGAGTTTTACACTGATTACATCCCAGCTTTGTAATAAGAAAGTGGTTTAAAATATCAATTATAGTATAATTTATAACATCCATTGGGATTTGTATTCATATTATATAAATGGGTATGGAGTTACATTGCAGCAAGTTTGATGGGATGCTTTTCTCATGTCTTAAATAGTTGAAAAGTTATTTTCCCTCTCAAACTATATTTGCTAGTTTTACTAAGAGATTTAGAATTAGGCAAACTAATAGAAGACTACCTTTACATTGTATGTATTTTCCACAGAAGTACTTGGTTATGCCCAAATCATGCTTGTGGGGGATGACATCTGTGTGTACCTACTATATCATCTGATAGGCGTCAGGCTGGGAAAGGATGATGAAAGATTATATATGACTTTCAGGTATTCTGCTTAAATTCTGTATTTGCTGTGTACTGCAGAACGTATTTTCAGATCTTAATGGACTACATATATAACCATTTCTATGTTAGTCCCGCAGATTAGAAAAAAAAATGGTATTTAATTGAACTGTAAACATATAGTGGCAGTTACTGAAACTATGTTTACCATTTTTCCCTTCTTGTAAACTTTTAAACTGCATTCTTTCCTCCCTGCTTTTCCCATTTAGATGATAGTAGAACCTCAAACCAGCTGGATGAATTTCAAGAGTGCCTGTCTAAATTTACTCGCTACAATTCTGTTCGACCTTTGGCAACACTATCTTATGCAAGTGATCTCTACAACGGATCTAGCATAGTCTCAAGGTAATCAATACCTGTTTTGAGTGCTATAAATCCTGAGAATTTATAATCTGACAAAACTCTTCATTTATTTGCAGACAGTTTTATTCAGAGGACTTTGTGAAGTTAGATGTTGTTTATATTATCTTAATATTTGCTTTTTAAAGCTTATTTTCATTCTTTACAATTAGCATAAGTCACTATACTAGTTTTGAAATAATTAAGAGATGGAATAATCCATCCATAATTTCTGATCTGTTGTTACAATAGTAATAATAAATTGAATATAGATTCATATCCATATTTATATAAATATATTTAATTTATTTATTACATTTAGTCTACATAAAATGGGGAAAATATTACAAATGCCAGTAGGAAATCATCTATTTTATAGAAGTACAACATAATATATTGAAGTCCAATGTGTTTTGGAAAATTCTTTTATCAAAAACAGTGTGCTTACCAGCTAAAACATAGGCAAAAGAATTTTCTAAGTTATTCTAGAGTTATTCACAGGGATGATGCTGGAAATGCCATATTAGTTTGGTTGACATTTTAAGTATATACATTTCAGAGTGTGTTACTTTTTAGTGCTGCTGAAAACGTTCCTTAAATTTATCTTGTTGTCTTTAGGGTCATCTATAATAAACGGGCTATCCTTATGGGTAATTTACTTTGATCAGTGTTAGTCAGTTTTTATCTCAAAGGCAGCTGGACTGAATTTAAGCAATGCCAGTCCAATTTCAAGGAAATGTTGAAAAGAAACGTTTTGTTTCTGTTCTGCATTCTCAATAAATTTAGTACAATATTCTCATTTAAAAGGTGGGGTGGTGGTGGTGGTAAAAGTCACCTTCCCAGGCAAATAAATATAGTAGTAGTAATTTACCAGACCACAAGGTGGCAACCTTAGTTTACTTTACAGGTAATGTTGGTAATAACAAGAACTGTAACTGTTTGATAAAAATAGTTCATTGGCAAGATCTCATACCATCTGTATTCACCAAAGGAACATATGAAGCATTTTCTTTATTTCTAAATGAGTGAAATTTTTCAGAACTTATGAGCCAATATTGACATTTCAAAAAGTAGAACTGCTTTTAATTTAATTTGTGTGTGTGTATTACATAGTGTTAGGATTGTGTAGCAAACTGACCAGCAAACTTGATAAGGTAATTGTTATTTTCTCAAAATTGTGGAAAAACAGATACTTCCTACATTTTGCTTTTTAAAAATGTCAATACTTTCTCTCCTGTTGTTCTCAAATGTTGCCAAGTCCTTTATTTAAAAAAGTACTCTCAATTGGAAGCACCAGGCAGACAGAAACACATTTTACTACTCCAGAAATTGAGAGAATCATGTTGTATCTGTGATATAATTTAAGATGAAATCAGCTTGCAGCCTAAATTTAGCATCCTAAACGTGTTTGAATATATAGATTTCAAGCGTAGACTTGTAAGAATTAAATGTGCAAACCCTTATACTTTTATGTTGTGTTTTGTGCTCTTGATATTTACATTGTTAAAGTTTTCCCCTTCATTTATGAAGAAATTGAAGGATTCTAAATTTTTAATTAAAATTAAAAAAATAAAAATTAAATTAAGTTTGCCTTTTTCCAGTTTTTCCCGTCCTCTTTTTTTCCTTTTAAAAAGGAAATAGTTATGTATTAGTCCCCTAACCAAGAAGACAGCAGCTTTTTTATGTGATTGGATTCGCAGTTAATGAAACTAATCTTAAAGAAGAGTGCATTTGCTTTTTTCTGAAGGTTCTTGTTCAATCATTTTTTGAGTGGCTTAGTAATCACACCATAACAGATTATCCCTTAACAGTTCAGGAATATATAACTTTGTTTAGTCATTATAGAAAAAAATCCTTCAAAAATTTTCAGTTTCAGTAGCGTGATGGCATCCCTTGACCTATCTGCACTAGGAGACTTAAGATACAATTAGGAGGAATGCTTAAATCATTTGGGAATCCAATTCCCAGGGACAACTTGATGGCATCAAGATGATCCCCTTGACTTTCATCATAGGATAGATTAATTTAAATAGTTTTAAAAACTCATATTGCAGATTCCTTGATTTTTCCCATGGGACTTTAGTAAAGTTTCATCAACAGATATGGCAGCCTCATGTCATAATTGTATATATCACCCTCTCAGATACATAGTATGATGTATTCCTTTATCCCATTATCTATCACAGTGCTCCCCAACCGTTGCAGCTTGGCGGCCTGGCTGGGTGGAAAAGGGGAACTGTGCCATGGCTCCATTCATGCAAAAGAGAAGAGAAGCCCGAGAAGCTTTTGGGGTGCGGTTTCACCCTCTTTCAGGCACACCAAAAGCTTTTGCAAAGGGACAGAAGGCCTGAAGCAGGACGAGATCACTCCCTCAAAGCCTTTCATCCATTTACAAAAGCTTTTGGTGTGGAGAAGAGAAGCCTTCAGACTCACCAAGGTTGCCTGATGCTCCAAAAATGGATCCGATGTCCTGCGCAGCAGCCTTGGTGAGTCAGCGAAGCTGAGCAGGGGATGCTTATCCCTCTCAGCCTCTATACTCTCACCACTCTGCTTTTAGAGCACCAGGAACAGGCGTCTTGGCAGCCCGGCTGGGAGTGGGGGAGAGGGAAACTGGGCTGCGTGAGCGGGGACTGACGTGTGCGTGCAGCTTCACTCATGCAACAAAGAAGCCTTTGGGGCACTGCTCAGCAAATGGAGCTGCATGTGCAAACACTGGCCTCTAGCATGGCCCGGTTCCAAATAGGCCACCGCCCGGTAGTCGGCTGTGGCCTGGGAGTTGAGGACCCCTGATCTATCACACACAAATTTTCTCATTCTTCTTGTATTTATGTAATTTTAACCGTTGTGTCTTATTACATATCATCAAGGGATTGAAGCAAGTCATCTTTCTACAAGTTCACCATGATGAATGTGACTTGCAGCATGATTTCATTTCTGAATGGGCTGAAATACTTTTAATATACTGGAAAAAAAACCATTTGATCTCTGTTCATTTGTTTTACCTCTGAACTAGGTAGCTAGAGTTATTGTGGTGCTTAAAAATTTCTGAACGCTTGAACTTTCAATATTTCTGCATAAATATGACCTGAATGTTATCTGTTCTCCACATGTTCCAAAACTAGATAAAGCAAACCCAAGTAAATAAATGAGTCAAACACATTATATTTGTTCATTTATGTATAGAGGAAAATAATCCAAAGCAACATATTTGTATGTGGCAAAAGTATGTGATTCTTTGCTTTCAGTCCCTCCCCTCCCTCCCACCAGGCAGCAATAAGTACAATTAAGCATTCCTGATAACCGTTATTCAGTCCTGCAAATCAGCTTGGAGGAATTTACCCCACTCCTCCTTACAGAATATCTTCAATTCAGGGACCATGGTGGGCTTCCTCAAATGAACTGCCCACTTCATAACATTTTTCATAACATTTCCATAACATTTTTGTAGCATTTAGGTCAGGATTTTAACTTGGCCATTCAAAAATATCAACTTTATTCTGCTTTAACCGGTCTTTGGTCATACAACTTCTGTGCTTTTTGAGCTTCAATTCATGGACAGATTTTCTAACCTTTTCTGTTTCTAAAATTTGCTAGTACAATTCAGAATTCATAGTTCAATCAATCATGTAAAGCTGTCTTGGTCCAGAGGCAGCAAGGCAGATCCAAACTGTACTTTCACCACCATGTTTCACAGATAAAATAAAGTTCTTAAGTTGGAATGCAGTGTTTTCTTTTCACCAAACTTAACACTTTTCATTCAAGCCAAAAAATTTCTATTTTGGTCTCATTCTTTCAATATCCTTCTAACTTTTCCATGTGGTCTTTTGCAATCTGGAAATTGCAGCATTGTTCTTTTTGAGAATAGTAACTTTCTCCTTGCAACCCTGCCATGTACATCATTGTTGATCAGTGTTCTGATGGTGGTTTCATGAATGCTGACATTCACAAATGCAGGAGAGGCCTTTAGTTCCTTAGGCATTATAATGCAGTTCTGTAAGATCTCCCAGAGTATTAATATGCCTTGCTCTTGGCATGATCTCGATTGATCAATTTCTCCTGGGAACAGTAGTAATGGTGTTGAATTGGAGGTGCTCAGATATCTCCTTTGTTCAATCTTTGAAACACTTCCACATCCTTGAGTAGTGGATCCCCAGAACAGAATTGTATAAAGAACAGAATTCTGTTCTTTATACAAGGCAGGACCTCCCACATACAACCAATTATCACCTTGATTGAAACACCTGACTCTAAATTCTGCTTCAGATGAACTGATGATTCTAGAGTTCACATACTTTTGCCACACAGAAATAAGCAGTTTTGGGTTACTTTCCTCAATAAATCAATAAGTATAATGTTTTTCACTCTTTCGTTTAGCTGGATTATCTCTTCCTCATTTTAGGGGTTATATGGAGAACAGATCACATCTTAAATATTAAAAATGAAAAGGTTCACAAACATTTTACCACTATAGATAAATATTAATGAAGACATCATTTAGAAGAGGTAGTGATAGATTTTTATTGTTAAAGAAAAAATAGAGTTTATTTCAGACCATTATAAAACTATTGATGGAATAGCTTTTATGCCATTTATAGTCTAAATTTTGATACATGTTTTTGTGCAGAGAAAATGTACCTTATATTGTGAAAATGTGTGTAACAACAGTAAACAGAATTTCTCTGCCCCTGTTTTTGGACTCTGTAAATTAGATACATGTACAGAGGAGCAGGTAATTTCTGAAGAAATAGAATACTTCTGTCTCAGAGAACTGATATTGGTATTCTCCAACAGGTTTATTTAATGGAGGAGATGGCAAGTTTTTGGTGTTATAAGACACATTTGGAATTCTGAGAGATCTGACCATAAAATAGAATATTGGCAAAACCTGACTGGCTGTCAGGAAGGCACAGCTGTTCATGCAATATGTATGAAAAGCCAAAGACCAATACATCCTGAAAGTGAAATCCATTCCCATTTAAAAATAACTGGACTCTATAAATTCAGTAGTTACTAATCAAGTGTAATGGATTTCTTTTCTCAGAAAACTAGATGGACAAGTAAAAGCAGGTTATACTCCCCATGTACAAGAAATTCCGCAAAATAAAATAATTAGTTCGAACCCACTTTGTTTTGACAAAATATGTGAAAGCTCTTTGTATAAGGAATAAATTTTTCAGTGTAAGCAGATGGATTACATTGATTAGTTGCATTGAATTGGTTCAGCTTTGGTAACTGAAGAGAACTCATATCTTGACTTATAGATGTTCCAAGGACAACAAGAGTGTCCTAGGGGTGGGTTGGCTATTTTAATTAATTTAAAATGGCAGTATGAGATCGATAAAATCCACATTCAGTTATCTTTTATTCAGTTTTTCCATTGTCTTCCCTCAGACTTTCCAAATATCTATTTTCCTAGTTTATCATGTGCCCTGAATACGTGAGATTCTGCTTGCTGGTCATTGCTTCAGGGGAACAGTCAGGCTTTATTTGATTATGGACAGATTGATTTGCTCTTGCAGTGCATGACACCCTTACTAATATTTTCCAACTGCATAATTGGAAAAGCATTTGGATTCTTTCTCAGTGTCCAGATTTAACTGCTGTGCATTACTCCTGGGAAGACCATTGTTTTAATAGTTCTGATCTTTCTTGTTGTTGAAATGCCCTTTTCTTCGATGATATTGTCTAAGATTGCCATTCCGCCCTCCTAGGATTAATTTCCTCTTTACTTCTCTAGCGATCTCCATCAGAGAGAGGTTCAGAGTTGCTGTCTCTGTCTGCAGGACACTGCAGACTTCAGAGGATTGCAGTGGTCCCAGGTTGCCTTTCTTCCCTTTTCTCATCCTGTAGAATATTATGTCACCAGCATGAGGTTCCTAAGGCTATCCAATGGGGATTAACATTTCTGCAGCATTGGCATCTTCCCCTGTCAGTTTAAACATGCAGGCTCCTGCCATATGGGAACCTTTGGATTTCTGTTATATTTTGAAAAAAATCTGGCTCAACTGTGTAAGCAAAAAGGATGTGAAAAATATCCTGATGCTCCAGCTTGTTCTGGATTTTGAATATGTATACATGTGTGCTACAAAAAATATTGCATTGAAATATTGCTATTGGAATTTCAGTCAGCCAGAGTATTCTGGTTTTTTTTTGTGTTTGAGCATTTCTGAAAATCTTTCATTTAACTAAAACTTACTATTCTCCCTTCTTATATAAATGAGTGGTGCTTTTTTTAATTCCTTAAATACGATCCACATTGAGTGTGTGTGTATGTGTGTGTGTGTATTTGCTACTCGTGTGCAGAATGTGGATCATGCTGATGCTTTACTGTCAAATACCAGAATACCAAATGTAGTACAATCAAGTGAGAGAGAAACGGGGCTGAAAAAAAAAGTCCAAAAATGAATGGTTCAGATTGAAAATCTTATCTTCCAACATTTCCGGAATTAAAGCTGAGTTTTCTTGTGGCAAACAAAAAGAAAATTTCACAATCCTCCAAATAATACCAGGTTCAAACAATAATAAAGATTGCAATACTGAAGACTTTTCAGTAAATGACCAGTCATAAGTTGAAGACTACCTATATGTTGAGCATCTTTGATTTCTTGCCAGAATCACTGCAAGCTGCTCTCCCCGGTTCTTGCTCCCGGATCCAAGATATTCTCTGTGGATTGCTCAACCCCTGATACATTTTGGCCAGGGTCTTAGTATCTCAATTTTGTCTGAGCTTTTGAATGGCTGTGGAATCTCACTGCAAGTGCTTATATTGTTCATTTTATTGTTTGTATTATTATTGTATTTATTGTTTATATTGTTCAAAATTCAGTGGAAATTTTTGAGTTACCAGTGGAACTTTTTGTAAAATTTAGTA
The DNA here is from genome assembly GCA_022577455.1 of Arizona elegans. Taxonomy (NCBI): domain Eukaryota; kingdom Metazoa; phylum Chordata; class Lepidosauria; order Squamata; family Colubridae; genus Arizona; species Arizona elegans. The sequence continues at coordinate 99,968,145 of JAKOOJ010000002.1, read as the reverse complement.
TTAATAATTAATGTTAAGCTACTGATATTTTAGAGATGTCATTGTGAATGTTGATGATATATCATACAAACACATGAAACACCTCTTCAGTTAGCAAATGTTATTTTTATCTATGTAACAAACAAAGCTGTAGGCATGCAGTATATCTGTAAAAGCAGAGAAGAAATAGCAAATTCTCAAGGTTTTTTGCTATATAGCTGCAGATTTTTCTTTAAGAAAACATTCTATGCTAGAAGTGTGAACTAATATGAAACTAATGTGAATGCTTTATGCTCGTGCAAATAAATTGTGTGTGTGAATCTTGAGAAGAATTCAGTCCAAGTATATTTTTATAAACGTCTAATTCATGTGATAATAATGATAAAATGAATTGTATGTTACTATTACAATTATATATTAATAATAAAAATGTATATGACATTAACCTTTGTGTTCTTACATGTTATAGCCTTTTTGGCATATATTATTTTCATAGTTTGGAAGTGATTGTGCTATCCATGACCGTCGATGCTAATTGATGAACAGGGGTTCAGTAACCTAGTGTCATTAGTTTATTCCATATCAGATGGAAATGGAGGTTTTAATATGCTAATATGAATACAGAAAAGAAAGTTTGTAATCTGAGTATTTGAAGACAGATGTGAAAAAGTGTTACCAAAAATACTAGAAAGTAAATAGCAAGACAAAAGTAGCCCAAATTGCTTTTTTGCCTTTTTTTTAAATTAAACTTTATTGTTTAAAAGAAAAACATTTAAAAAACATACAAGTTTCTCACAATTGAGAAACAAATTTACATGTACAGTACATAAACGTCACCTATTAGCTAATTTCCATTATTCTATATAAATATATGTATTATATGTACATATATACAAACATACAATAAAGTATTCCATATTCTATACCTCTGACAGTGCTGTTTTTTGTTATATTGATTTCTTCTAAATTTCATCTCTACCCATTTCCTTTCCTCTGGTTTATCCATTGGTACCATCTATTCCATGTTTCATAATATTTAGAGTCCTCCTTATCCTTTAACTCTAAAGTTAGTCTATCCATCTCTGCGCATGTATATATTTTTTGTATTAATTCCTGATCTGTTGGCAATCGATCGCTTTTCCAGAATTGTGCTAGTGCTAATCTTGCCGCCGTGATTATATGAAGTATTAGGTATTTTATGTCATTTCGGATGTTCTTTTTGATCATGCCCAATAGGAAAATCTCAGGTTCTAATTCAATTTCACAATCTGTAATTTCTCTTATCCATATCTTTACTTTGTTCCAGTATTTCTTAATGACCGGGCAAAGCCACCAAGCATGGTAGAAAGTTCCCTGTGTTTTTCTACACTTCCAACAGGTCGAATCTACATTTGGGTACATTTTCGCAAGTCTTGCGGGGGCCAGATACCATCGATACCACATCTTATAATGATTTTCTTTGTAGGCCACCAATTTTGTCATGCTGTAATTAGTTTCCCAGACTCTTTCCCAGTCTTCTAGCTGTAGACTGTGCCCAATGTTTCTCGCCCATGCTATCATCTGCCCTTTCACTAATTCTTCTGCCAAATCATATTCAAGTAAATATTTGTAGATTTTCGAAATTAATTTCCCTTCTTTAGATTCTAATAATTTATCCAACCTGTTTTGTTTCAAATCTATTCCCCCCTCCTCCTGATCCTTCCTGTATTTTATTTTTATTTGTGAGTAGGGCCACCAGTCTATTGCTATTCCTTGTTCTTTTAATTCTTCCCTAGTTTTTAATTTGCCCTGTGTATCTAATATTTCTCTATATCATAGTATTTTTTGTTTTGATAATATATTTGGGTGGGTAATTGCTTCTATTGTCGACAACCAACCGGGGATTTTCATGTAATGCTTATGTTGAATTTGTTGCCATGTACTAATTAAAGATTTCCTAATAGTATGATTGTTAAAATGTTTGTGTGATTTGTTTCCAGAGTTCCAAATAAAGGCATGCCATCCCTTCATTAGGTCATGTCCTTCCAGCTTTAACAGTCTTTGATTCTCCAAAGTTATCCATTCCTTGATCCATAGTAAACTGGCAGCCCTATAATATTTTTGCCACGCTGGAAAACCAAAACCACCCCTAATTTTATCGTTTTGTAATATGTTTAATTTTATTCTCGATTTTTTCCCCTCCCATACAAATTTTGTGGTTATTTTATCCAAATTGTCAAAAAATTTCTTATCCAATTTTATTGGGATCATTTGGAATAAATAAAGGAGTCTTGGAAGTATGTTAGATTTTACCACTGCTGTCCTCCCCAGAAGGGACAACTTTAGTTTCCCCCATTTATCTAAATCATCTTTAATTTTCTGGACCAAGGGTTCATAATTGTCTTGTTTTATTGTTATTGTTCTAGCCGTCAGATGAATCCCTAAGTATTTCACCTTCTTAACTGCCTGTAGTTGTGAAACCTTTACTAATTGCTCTACTTGCTTTGCTGCCATATTTTTTGTTATCATATTTGTTTTTTCTTTATTGATTTTTAGGCCTGCCACTCTTCCAAATTTTTCAATTTCTTTTATTAACTTGGGGGTTGTTTCTGTTGGTTCTTCTACAAAAAAGACAAGGTCGTCCGCAAAGGCTTGGACCTTGTACTCCTCTCTCTTAATCTTTAATCCTTGTATCTCTTTGTTTGCCCTAATTCTAATTAATAAATTTTCTAGCGTTAAAATAAAAAGCAAAGGGGATAGCGGACATCCCTGACTTACTCCTTTATTTATTCCAAAAAATCCCGTTGGTTCCCCATTTACCAATATACATGCTTTTTGATCCTGGTATATTGATGATATCATTTTTGTAAATTTATCGCCGAAATTCATATTTTTAATTTGATGTTTCATAAATTGCCAGTTTACTTGGTCAAACGCTTGTTGTGCATCCAGAAAGATCAGGGCTATCTGTCTTTCTGAATGCACTTCATAATACTCTAAGACATCCATTACCATCCTTAAATTATTTTTTATTTGTCTTGTGGGCAGGAAACCGTTTTGGTCCTGATGTATTTTGTTATGTAGTATTTTTTTCATTCTATTAGCAATTATATTCATTAGAATCTTATAATTGGTGTTCAACAAAGAAATCGGCCTGTAATTTTTTATCAATGTGGCATCTGCCCCTTCTTTTGGTATTAGGGAGATATACGCTTCTTTCCATGTGTTTGGTAGTTTTGCCTCCGACAGGGCTTCATTATATACTTCTAATAATATTCCATTTAATAGTTCTCCAAATGTTTTGTAAAATTCTGTTGGTAAACCATCAGTCCCCTGGTTTTTATTATTTTTCTGTCTCTTCAATGCTTCTTTTAATTCACCCATCGTGATCTCCCTATTTAGTAATTCTTTTTCCTCCTCGGTTAATATTTGTACCCCCTCTCCTTTTAAGTACTGTTCAATTTCCTCTGTTGTTGCTATGTCCTTCTCATAAAGCTTCTGATAATATTGAAGTATTATTTCCTTTTTTTTTCTCTATGCTTTGTTGGATCTTCCCCTCATCATCTTGTAGTTTCTGAATTGTTCTTTTTTCCCTTTCCTTCCTTAGCCTATACGCCAACCACCTCCCTGGTTTGTTTGCGTGCTCAAAGTGGTTCTGCCTTATATATTTCAAATTTAGTGCGTATTTCCCTTGTTCTAATATATTGAGCTTATGTTTTGCCGCTATCCACTTCACCCTTATTTCTTCATCCCCTGGTTTCCCTTGCAATTTATGTTCCCAATTTTGAATTTCCTCCCATATTTTATTATATTCTTTTTCTCTCTCCTTTCTCCTTTTTGCATTGTATGCTATTGTAAGGCCTCTTACATACGCCTTAGTGGTGTCCCATAAATTTTGTAGGGAGGTGTGTTGTTTTGTATTTTCCTTATAGAACAATTCTAGTTCCTTTTCCATATACTTCTTATATTCTTTCTCTTTCATTACCTGTAAATTGATTGTCCATCTGTTTTTCTTTCTCTGGTGCCCCTTCCAGGTCATCATTAATGGGTTATGATCTGCCCAATCATTGGATAAGATTTCTACCGTTTCTATCTCTTTCATTAACATACCAGATACCATGCCATGTCTAACCTGGACCAGGACTTATGTGGATTCGAGTAATATATGAAATTCTTGATTTCGGGGTTATAAAACCTCCAGCTATCTATCATGTTTAACTCTTCAACCATTTTTGTAAAGGTTCTAGGTAATATATTTTTCCTATTTTTATTTTGCTGGTCAGATTTATAATCTTTTTTAACATCCGAATTGGCATTAAAATCTCCAATTAAACATACATTTTCCATTTTTTGCTCTATGATTTTTTCATGTACTTTTTTGTAGAATTCTAATTGTTTGCTATTTGGTGCATATATCGCAACCAATAATATATTTTTGAAGTCAAGTTTTAATTCTATCATCACAATTCTACCTTCAGTGTCTGTATATCTTATATTACTATCTATCCCTTCCTTAATATATACCACTACTCCTCTTTTTTTTTCTTCTGCCAATGATGCATATGTTATTCCTAATTTCTTATATTGTATGTAATTTATATCTTGTTTTCTTATGTGTACCTCCTGGAGACATACTATGTCGGACTTTTGTTTCAGAATCTTTTTGAAAATTTGGTGTCGTTTAGATGGTGAGTTGAGGCCATTTACGTTTACTGATAGAATTCTTAGAGTTCTTTCTATGTCTTACTGACTTTCCTGTTGTTTCTTCTTTGCTTCTTCTAATTCCTTTTTTTTTGCCTCTTGTTTGTACTCCTCCTTCCTCCTGAGTCTCTCCTTCCTCCTCTTTCCCTCCCTGTGGTGAGGTTCTTTCACGTTCCTGACTCTGCTTTCCTTTAATGCTTCTTCCTCCCTCCTCTCTGCTGCCGTTTATTATCTCACTGGCCATCATTTGGTCATATAGTTCCCTTGCTTTACTCTGCGAATCCACCTTTATTTTCCTTCCCTGCCACGTTACCAACATTCCCTCGGGTATCGTCCATTTGAAAGGTATATATCTCCTGTTTAGCAACATGGCCAGGAACCAGTAATCTTTTCGCAAGTCTCTTATTCTCTTAGGAATTTGTTTCAAAGTTATTATTTCTTTATTCTTGTAAAGCATAGGTTCATCCTTTGTTATTTTATAAACGATATCTCTCACCTTTCTTCTCACGAATCTTATGTGTACCTCCCGTGGAAGTTTGTGTTGTTGGGCGTAGTTTGTGTGTATGCGGTACACTTCATCTAATTAATTTATTATTTCTTCCCTTTCTCTTTGGAGAGCCTCAGCTATCATCTCCGCCATTATCATTGTCAAATCTTCTTCTCTTTCTTCGGTTACATTTTGAAAACGCAGAAAGAATGCCGCCTTTTCCATCTCCAGCTGGGCTACTGTGTTCTCAAGCTCCTTGTTTAATCCCGTCATTTTTGTGTCCAATGCTTCCAACTTTTCTTCTGTCAGTTCAGTTTTTTGTTCTATTTCTTTTATCTTTTGATAATTTCTTTGGATAATTTCTTGGATCAGGTCCATTTTTTCATCAATCTTTTGGATGTCGTTCTTAACTTCCTTCTTTACCTCATCCATATCTTTCCTAGATTGTTCATGGTTTCTGGTCATGCACTCTTGCATTTTGACCATTGTTTCTTGTATTGACATTAAAATAGCTTGCATTGTTGGCTGACTAGGTGTGCTGGGTTGTTTTTCTGATGCAAACATTCCCTCTATGGTTTTCTGTGACACTGGTGAGGCCGATGGTCCAGCTAAGATTGATGTCATTTTCTTCGCAGTCTTCAACGTTGTCGTGGTGGTGCTCGTCATCTCTTTTAGAATTCTATATTGTTCCACCAGTATTTTATCAACTTTCTCCCAAATCACCATCCAACTTTTATCTAATTTCTTTCTTTCCCTTTCCTTTTCACTTGTAGAAAATTCAATTCAATAGTCTCTCATTTACTTTATCTATTTTCTTTAAATGAGATTACTTTAACTAATTGATTGTCTCTTATAAGATACTTCGTAAAAAATGCAATAAAAATATATAATATAGATATTACAATATATTAATATAAGTTAATATAAATTAATCTAAATAGCTAATATAAATATAAATAGATAAATATAAATAGATATAAATAGATATAAATATAGATATATAAAAATAGATAATCACAGGCTTTGCAAAGCAATTAATTCAATTAGATCCCACTATTTCCTTCTATAGCACTACAATTACTATGAATCCTAATTTATTATATACTATATACTGTATGAACTATTACATACTATATACTAATTTATTTATTAATAAACACAAATATCAGTATGATTCTTAATTCCGATAGATATCAATAACGAAGCAATTATCTATGTTTTTTTTAAAAAAAAGAAAAGAGGATTATATAAGAGTAATATATTTCAATGACTTTCTATGACTTTAATAAGTCTTTTTCGTCATAATTTCAACAAGAGAGAGGTCTTTCCTGTTCCAATATGGCGATCTCCAATCTGCACAGTCACAGTCCACAATTTATTCTTTGCCAAAATACCTCCTTCCGTTAGAGCAGCCAAAAAAGGGAGGATATAAGAAATGTTCGTTTTCTTTAAGTCTTTAAATCTCTGTACTTCAAATCCACCTCTCCTCACCTTCATCTTCACTGTTTAAAGTCTATCTCCGCTTGTCTCTGTCTCGTCCTCTTCCTTTCTGCTCACCTCCTCAGTTGCCGCCCCTTTACGCTCTGAGATCTTCTCTTCCGTGCTGCTCCTCCGGAAAATTATTTCCTCCTCGGTTTTGCGCCAAAATACTCCAAAATACTCCAAGGTAACGATCCTCGTTTGCTCACCCTTGGCAGTTTTGCACTGTACTCACTCCTCCGCTTCCCCGTTGGTCTCAATCGGCTTGTCGGGCCTCCGGGCCAGCTGCGCTCGTCAGCTAGCTTCTTCCCGAACCTGGATTGAGGGATCTTCTCGGTACGGCGGGAGATCGCACCTTTCCTCGCCTCCCCCGAAGTTTCCCCTCTCTATTCCCGATCTCTCCAAGATCGGTCTTCGCCGAATAAGGCACCAAAAGCTCAGAAAATCGGCAACAGAGAGAGAGCACTTCTCTCCTGTGCCGCCACAGCCCTACGTCACCGCCGGAAGTCCCGCTTTTTTGCCTATTTAAGTGTGACAGTTTCCTAATGCAATCTTACATATATTTGATCAGTCTGAAGCAAAATGTCTCTTTCAGGATCAAATTATGTTATTAAAGTAAAATGTATCCAAAAAGACTAGTTTGGAGATAAATAAAGAACAATATTTAATAAAATAGAAATCAGCATTGTACCCAAGTTTTTCCTTATCTCTTGTTTTGTTTTTGTTTTTCTTTTCTTTTTCTTTTTCTTTTTTTTTTGCATAAATTTTTTTATTTCTATTTCTCATAAACATATTTAAGTGTACAGTCTCTTATCCATCATTAATCATTGATCATTCATCTTATCCTTTAACTTCCATTTTTATTTGTTCAGGGCTACTCTTTTACCATTTCTTCTTCTTTGTTTTACCACAGCCTTTTCTCTTCTTCCATCCTCTCTCTTCTTCTGTCCCTTTCTACTTTCTTCATTCCTCCTCTCCTCCCCTTCTACTTCATCTCCTCTTCCCCACTCCTCTCTTCTTCCTCCCTTTCTAACCCTCTCTTCTACTCTTCTTACCCCTCCCTTTTCTTCCTCTCCTTTTCCCTCTCTTCTATCCCTCTCTCTCCTTTTCTCTCTTCTCCCCTCTTTCTATTCCTCTTCCTTTCCCACTCCTTTGTTGTATCCATTTTCAACTTAATCTAGAATGGTATTCGAGCAGCCCCGATTTTCTATTTACATATATCTTCATTTCAAATTCTTTTTTGTTTAATAATTACATCTGTTTTATCATTCATGTACACTTTTATAGTAATACTTTTTCTCTTTCCCTCCCCTCCCCCCTTTTCCATTTACCTAGGCGTCATCTGAGTTTCTATTCTTTTTATTGTCTTTTCTCTTATTTGTCTTTTCCCTATCCACTTCCTTTCTCTATCTTTATTTATATTTCTTTTCTAACCAATCATAAAAACCTCCCCATGTCTTGAAATACATTGATTCCTCTTTATCTTTTATTCTCAATGTTAATCTATTGATTTCTGCACATTCTAAAATTTTCTTTATTATCTCTCCTTCCGACAGGATTTTATCTGCTTTCCAGTTTTTTGCAAATACTATTCTAGCTGTTGTTATTATGTGAATTATCAAAGATATATCTTCTTTGCTATATTTCTCTGGTAGTATTCCCAATAAGAATATCTCTGCTCTTAGCTCTATTCGTTGCTGTAGCATTTCCTCTAACCATATCTGTATTTTAACCCAATAGTTCTTTGCTTCTTTACATGTCCACCACATATAGTAATATGATCCTGGCAGTTGATGACATTTCCAACATTTAGCTGATTTATCTTTGAACATTTTAGCTAATCTTTCTGATGGCATATGCCATCTATAAAACATCTTATACAAATTTTCTTTATATGATGTTGCCATTGTTAATTTATAATTTCTCTCCCATAATTGTTGCCATTTCTCCAATTCAATAGTATAACCAACGTTTTTTGCCCATGCTATCATTCTTTTACTTCTTCATCTTCGAATTCAATTGGCAATAATTATATAATTTCTTAATTATTTTTTCCTTTGTTCCTGTCAGTATCTCATCTAATTCTGATTTTCCCAAATTAAAACCATACTATCTACAGTCTGCTTCAAATCTTGATTGTATTTGCAATCCTGTATACCAGTCTATCTCATTCCCTTGCTTTTCTAACTCTTGCTTTTGCTTCAATTCTCTCCGTTCTGTTAAAATATCTTTGTATCTAATAATATTCCCCATATTTACAATATTTGGATATGTCAAAGTTTCTGTTGTTGAAAGCCACATTGGTATGTTCAAATAATGTTTTTCTTTCACTCTCTCCCACACTAATAACAAACCATTTCTTACATAATGTCTCTGGAAATATCCATGTATCCTTTGTTTCCCATACCATAGGAAAGTGTGCCAACCTAGTTGTAAATCATGCCCCTCCAACGTCAGTAGTTTTATGTACTCAATAAAATCCATTCCTTAACCCACGTTAATGCTGCTGCTTGGTTACATAGTTCCCAATTCGGTAGTCCAACCCACCTCTAGTTCTTGCATCTTGTAGCATTTTTATATTAATTCTTGCTCTTTTTCCTTGCCATACATATTTCCATATTATTCTCTTCAAATTTTCAAAGTACTTTTTCTCCCAATTTTATTGGTATCGTTTGAAAGAGAAATAACAGTTTTGGTAATATGTTCATCTTTATTAATGCTATTCTTCCCATTAATGATAGTTGCAGATTCCTCCATTTCTCCAAGTCTGTTTCAATTTGCTTTTTCAATTTATGGTAATTACCTTCTTTATCATCTTTTATCTCAAAAGGGAAAGTATTAATTGATTTCATATAATTGATTCATATAAAGATCCAGCCAAGAATCCTTTTAGAATAAAATAAACTTTTATTTGAGGAAACAGTGTATATCTATTGAAATTGGATGTGGACAGAATATCCACATTCTTGCTGTAATAAACTACATAACTCATTGCGCTCATTGATTTACGGTATTGCAGAGATTTGTTTTGTCCCAAGTAGCTTTTGCATACTCATAAAATAGGTTATTGATAGGGATGATGTTTCGATAGATGAATCTGGATAATACATTCTAATTTCAAATACATATTACATATTTCTGTGTAATGCCAGATTAGCCAAACAGATGAGGAATTTCAAAAATTAATATTTGTCAATGTAGTAATGTAGTGTGATGTAATTTTAATTGTAAGGGGAAATCCAAAAAGTTACTAAAATATTTTTTTAATAGGTAAAATAAAAATTATGTACCTTTTACCTAGATAAAAGTTATTTCTTTTATTAACTTTTTGCCTTTCCCATTACAATGAAACAGAAGTTGATACAGCAATTCAGTTAAGATTGTTATGGAATAAATTCTTGATTGTAAAACCTTTCTTGAGACAGATCAGAAAACACATTACAAGGCAATCAAATACAGTGCAAAGTACAGTTCTGTTTGGAAGCCTTTATGGACTATTTCTCCTGTTTAACTTTATATAAATTGTAGTTATTTTGGTAAGGTAATAATTTTTATTTCAAAAATAATACTAGACTTATTTAGCTCACAATTTCAGAGCAAATATTTTAACTAGGGACTCGTGGACATGTAGTCCTAGAATTTTATAACTGGAATTTGATTGTCAACCGTCCTGTTGGCATGAACAGCAAAAGAAACTCTTGGGACATTTTTATTACTAAGAGTAAAACTTTACTGACAGATCCATACAGACACAGAAGAAGCGAATCCAGTTCTGAAGTTTTGGCACAAAGCACAGTATAATGATGCCCCCTTTTCCTTTCCCCATGCTGCCCAGTGTCCACTGTCCACCAAATCCAGATTAAGCATTTTATTTTGGGAAAACAGACTGCACCTTTTGAAAGTATTCAGTTCTTAAAGTTTGAAAAGTAGTAATTAAATGAAACTGCTCAAATTGCATTTTTAGATATTGATCTTTTTAAGAGCAGTATTTTATTCTCTCTACAAATAGTATTTCTAAAGATGCATTTTGGTGAGATCTTGAGTCCTTGTCTTGAAGATTAATTGGAGTATGCAAATGTCTTGAGTGATATAGCTAACAAAAACAGTGCAAGCTTATCACCCTAAATACAGCTCAGCTCGATTAGTTCATTCAAATGTGCAGCTATACTCTTTTCCCTTTATTCATCTGTTTAGTGTTCAGATAGAACACTAAAGTGTTTAATTTTTGAAACACCTATGGGATCAGACTGGTTTATTAGTTTAGTTGCTTTCACAAGCTGGAGATGCATGATTCTCCAAATTGATTTCTAGTTATTTGTGAGTGTCTGTAGGGTATCATTTTATGATACTCATCCCTGGGTCATTCTGGCTGGATATTGTACAAAACATGGAAGGACATACTGTAGGACTGGTAATGTTACATTTCACAATATGAACTAATCTTTGGGTGAAACTTCCTTCCCCTTTGGATGTACCTAGTTAAAACTAGAATCTTGATTTGTATTTCTATTCATGATTGTTCAAAATAATCACTGTTTTTTCTGTTTTGGACATTAATGATAAACTGTAATGAGTTTAAACTAGATGCCAGTGTTTTTAATTTATTAGAATTATAGATTTATGAAGCACAAATGAAGTTAGAGATCTTTATCTTTTCCCCCCCCTACTGCTTTACCTGAAAATAATCTTAACTTCTCATAAGAAGATAAAGGCTTTCCGTTCTGGAAAATTTAAAAAGTATGATGTAAAATCAGAACTGAGGGATTTCCAGAACTTTAGAGAAAATAGATGATAAATGATAATTTAATGAGAAAAAAGATTATTGTACAATGTCTAATATAGTGTTGTGATCATTGTTCCTCTGACATAATGTAAAAAATAGCTTCAAAACCTGAAGCTACTCCAAATTTGCCAAGTTTTAGAATTAGAATTTATTTTTTTCATTTCAGAACAACTTTATAAAGATTGATATAGTGACAGTGCAGTTTTCAAGCATTAAATTCAGCTAATTCAGTATCTATAAAGTTCTAAGTCATGTTATACTTTTTAACCAGAATTTGGATATCAATTTGGGGGTTCTTTGATATCTTCAAAAAAAATGATGTGGTTTTTTTAAAAAAAATTCTGATTAATGTGATATAGCTAAATGATACAGGCCTATATAGAGAACAGGAATTGTGATATCACAACCAACATTCCTTCCAAAGCATTCTCTTAATCTAAACCTATGCACTTCTCTAAATTGAGAAATGTGCAATAAAATTTATTTCTAAGAAACACATGATTCTTAATGATCTGCAAGCTTTGGTCTGCAAAACTCATTATAAATATAACCCAACACTTGACTTTTCAAACTTTCCTCTTTATCACCAGTTGTGCCCTTTTATTCAGAATTCTGCTTCCTTCCCAGACAAATTTAATAAAATAAGCCCTTCTATTATTATTTTTTTTAAATTTCATATAGCGCAGGAGTGGGTAACTGGCCCTTTTATGACTTATGGACTTCAACTCCCAGAATTCTGGGAGTTGAAGTCCACAAGTCATAACTGGGCCATAGTTACCCACCTCTGATATAGATGAACCATGTCACCATTCCTCCAGTCATCAAATGTAAGTACAGTCTTCATATCCAGGTTAAATGGATCACAGAGCCTGTGCAATTGTTCCATGTTCTCATAATATTTGGGTCTTCATCATTGTTTTCTTGGGTACTAACTTTCATAGAAATTATTTTAATTCCATTCTTTAGCATACTGCTGTCATTTTCATAGACATCTATAAAATATTTTTCCAGCATTTTCTTGCTTCAGTTGTATCCTAAGCCATTTTGTCAGTTGTATTCTTAATATAATTTGCTCTGCTAGGGACACATTCTTCAGCCCATTCTTCAGCTCCAAAATGGACTCTGGACCAGGGTGGCTGAAGCCTATTTTGGGGTGTGTAATATATGTTTTTGTATTGCTGGTCAGATTTGCCATCTTGTTTACTGTTTTCTGTGTGGACTGTATATTTTTTATGTACCATGAATCGCCCAAAATCAATAAGGAGTTAGTCAGACAATACTAAATCAAATAATTAATGGTTACTTCCATTAAAATCACTCAGAAATTTCTCTGTCTTAAATTTAATTATTTTTAGTGCATTCTTTGCAAGTATGTTTTTAGGATGAATACATTGCATCCCTTATTTCCCATGCTGTTCCTGATAGAGCAAAGGAAAGGATAGCCAGCAATAGACAGAGTCAACCTATTTTAGTAAGTAAATCACAATTACACACTAACTCAGATACAAAAACTGTGTACTATTCTCCAACGCGCAGCTGGAGAATCCAAAGCTTCGGGTAGTTCAGTAGTTGGGTAGCCTACACTGAGTGTGCTCCTTTAAGAGATTTCTCTTCAGACACGCCCACTTGCTCAACAGAGTCCCAGTTTAGTTCACTCAGTTGAGCCTGTGACACTGTCTGAAAATTTCTCTGACTTCTACTTGGACTATTCCAGAAACTTTGGATTCTCCAACTCCAGTCCTCTTTTCCTTCGATAATTTTGGCCGGGGGGTGAGTCTGCCTGCTGCTTCTGGCAAGCTGTCAGTGTCTTCCCATCTTACTGAAGCCTGACCTATGGACTTCCCTCTTTAAACAGCCGCAGGCGTGTGTGGTAAAATCAGCCTTGCCCACACTGCCGCTCTGACCGTCTGGACTGAATCTCACCTTGGCGGCTTGAGATTGACGCCCTGCGCTCAGCGGCGTCTCTCTCTCCCTCTCCCCCCAATTGCCTTGAGAGCTTCCTGGCGTCCGGATCACTTTTGAGTGATCGCACACCATCGCCCTCGCAGGGATCGTTACAGCCTCCTCCCCCATGGACGCCCTCATCACCGGAGTGATCCTCGAGCGCCAGAGCGCCCCTCGTGCGCCCCTTATTTGCCAGAGTGCTCTCCATCGATCTAGGCAGCCGGGGAAGCGCTTCTGAGCCTTCGGCTGTTCTCCCTCGGTGTTCCAGTTTGCTAGGGACTCTAGGCGGCGACGCTTGAACTGCTTTTCAAAGCGCGCGCCTTTTTTTTCTGCTCGCCTCAGCGCTGGGAGCTGCGATCAGCGCAGCTCGCGCTCCTCGGCTTTCCTCCTCCCCCCACAAGTTCTCTCCTTGCCGCTGGGACTCTGGTCTGCCTAAGTCAATCGCCCGCTCAAGGTCCTTTTAAAGGGGAACAGCCCTCCTATCCTTCACTGTCGCCCTCGCTCTGCAGCCCTGCTCGGCGCCATTTCTGGGCCTGAAGGGGAAAAGACTTCCAACGGCTGTCAAATTCTGCCTGGTGACAGCCTCACGCATGCGCAGTGATTCGTAGAGGCCGATCTTCTAGTTTTCTGCAATTGGGTGACCTAACTAGCCTGTCTCTTTGGAGCAATCGGCTAGTTGCACCACTTCTATACCCCCCCCCACCCTCTCTTCCTGGACTTACCTGCTAGCCCTTGGCTATGTTCATTTAATCCGTGGATCTTCAACAGCTTCCTGTAAAAAATAATAATAATAATAATAATAATAATAATAATAATAATAATAATAATAATAATATTAATCAGTAGCTATTCCTCTGTACCTATCTGCATAACCACATCAATTGAATACTTACTGAGTCTTCATCTTTCTCCTTTCCATTAAAAATATATATATATATATATATATATATATATATATATATATATATATATATATATATATATATATATATATAAAGGGGGAAACAAAGGTCACAACATGGCAGAACGTGCTCTCTCATCCGACCTGGAGGACAACAACAGCTCTCCCGAGCGCATTCACGACCAGGCCGAGCAACGTAAACGGTCCCGTAAACGCGCTCCACATTCGTCTTCGTCGGCTGCTCCACGCTCTAAAAAGACAAAGCACTCATCAGCTGCAGACAAGGACGCCTCCAGGAGACACAAGGCCCTGGAGCGTCAGTTTGAGAAAGCACGCAGCCAGTCAACACAAGCTGCCTGCGCACACTTACCAGCTCCGCTCTCGCCCGTTGTCGCAGCTACGGTCCAGCCCGTCCATCAGGCTCCTCAACAACCTCTGCAACTGTTGTATCAAACGCCAAACATGGAAGTTTTCCCTGAGCCGATGTCGACACACTGCATGGAACCGGTGGACCTCTCGTGCAATGCCATTCTCCCTCGGCGGTCTCAACCGGAAGCAACTTTTACTCCCACGGCTGCGGGTTTGCGCGCCTCGGAGACAGCCCCTCCACCTTTTCAGTATGATATCCAGCAGATCATCTCTGACACGGTTACCAGGACACTGACAGCAACTTCTCAACATGCTGCACCATATGGGGCTTGGCCTCAGTCACGTTTTCCTCCTCCTCCTCCTCCTCGGGCCCGGGACTCTCAACAGGCCCCTATCCAGTATCAGGCTATGGCGCATGGGTCCGATCCCTATCTGGACCATGGTCACCACGAGGAGTCGTCTTCGGAGGAGGGCGAGTGCGACCCCTCGGATATGGACTTATCTGATGACGCCGATATGCCACCCGAGAAGCCAGCCTTCTCAGGGCTCTTCAAACCCTCGCTGTTCAAATCGCTTCTGCGCAAGGCCAAGTTGGCCACGAATATGGCTGACCCAGTCCCTCAGGTCGATCAGCCTGGTACCTCTCAACAACATGAGGCCTTGTTTACGGCACCTAAGGCGGAAGCGGACTTTATTCCGTGTCCACAGTTTTTTTCCGAGGTGGTCCAGCGATCCTGGTCCACGCCTTCCTCCTTACCCGCCCCTTCGGGTCTAGACAAGAAACTTTATTGTTCGGCGCCTAGTCTCCAAGATCTTCTTCAGTTACCAACTGTAGACGCGCCAGTGGCCAATCTGACGGCATCCTCTGTAATTTCCAACGACGTCGCCGACGGTTTGCGCTCTGAGGACCGGAAAGCCGAGTTTAACTTCCGGCGCACTCACAACGCGGCCGCCTGGGCAGTTAGGGCAGCTACCTCGGCTTCCTTCTTCAGCCATGCCTGCTTAATCTGGCTCCGCCAACTTCAGGAGCGTCTTCCTCCTGCGGATTCACGCCTCCGCCAAGATGTCAACAAACTGGTGGCGGCTACTGAATATACGGCAGATGCTTCGCTCAACGCCACGAAGTTCGCTTCACGCGCCCTGGTGTCGTCTGTCACATCCCGCCGTCTATTATGGCTTAAAAATTGGAGAGCTGATGCCAAGTCTAGGTGGCGTCTCGCCTCGACTCCGTATAAGGGTTCCCGCCTTTTTGGAGAAGCCTTAGACCCCATCCTTGTCGAGGACAAGGATAAACGGAAGGTGATGCCATCCTCGTATAAGAGGGCAGATCGTAGACCATCGTCTTACTTCACCAGGCAGCCCTTTCGGAACGACTCCGGTCCTTCGGGATCCTTCTCCTCAAGGCCCTATTCTCAAGGTTTCGACCGTTCCCTCGATAGATCCTCCTTCAGGGACCGTGGTCGAAAGGCCCCAGCACCCAAACGGCCATTTCGAGGTACGGGCTCCCGTACCTTTCGAAGAGGGAAGTGACTACATCCTTCTCCCCATTGGCGGCCGTCTGACTCATTTTCTTCCCCAGTGGGAGATCTCGACGTCGGACGCCTGGGTGCTCCAGACAATTTGTCTGGGACTTACTCTGGAGTTTCGTTCAAGACCTCCCTCTCACTTCGTACAATGCCCTATTTCCCCCAACCTGGACAAGCGCCAGCTAATGGAGGCAGAAATCCATCACCTGCTTCAAATTCAAGCCATCGAACCGGTTCCCCACCATCAACGAGGGACCGGTTTCTATTCAATTTTCTTCCTGGTCCCCAAGGCGTCCGGGGGCCACAGGGGCATTTTGGACCTCAAGAGGCTGAACGAATTTATAGTATACCATCAGTTCAAGATGGAGTCCCTCCGTTCAATTCTGGCTTCCATTCGGCCAACGGACTGGATGACCTCTATCGATTTGAAAGAAGTGTACCTCCACGTACCCATACGGCTGTCCCATCGTCGTTTTCTATGCTTCGCATACAACAACAGGCATTACCAATACAGAGCAATGCCCTTCGGCCTCTCCTCCGCCCCAAGGACCTTTACAAAGCTCCTGACAGCAGTGGCGGCCCATCTACGTCAACATCTGGTCCGGCTCCACTGCTACTTGGACGATATCCTAGTGCTCTCCCCTTCTCCGGCCCGGGCATCCCAGGACCTAGAAGTGGTGTGTCGCTGCCTTCATCATCATGGCTTCTCCCTCAACATTCCGAAGAGCCAACTGCAGCCCACTACTCGCATCCTTCACCTAGGGACAATAATAGATTCCGTAAGGGGCCAGGTGTTCCTGTCAACGGACCGGTGTTCCAGTCTCCAGTCATTAACATCCCAGGTCCTCTCCTCTCGGAAGGTGACCTTGCTGCTCCTGTCCCTCCTGCTCGGCAAAATGATTTCCTGCCTGTCTGTCGTCCCTTGGGCGAGATTCCATTCCCGCCAGCTTCAATGGTTCCTCCTCCCCTTTCAGAGAGCCAGGAGGAGCAACTCTTCCGCACAAGTTTCCCTTCCGCCAGAGGTCTCAAGGTCTCTCCTCTGGTGGTCCTCCCAGAGCCTTCATCAGGGCAGCTACTTCCAGAATCTACAGCGCCTGGTAGTGACAACGGACGCCAGCCTGACGGGATGGGGAGGTCATCTTCTATCCCACGTTGCCCAGGGAACGTGGTCAGCAGAGGAGAGTCACAACGGGATCAACTGGTTGGAACTCCGTGCGATCCGCCTCTCCCTCCAACGGTTCCAGCAGCTGGTATCGGGGCACCATGTCCTGATACGCACGGACAATGTAACAGCAAAGGCGCACGTGAACCGCCAGGGGGGGACTCGCTCGGGTCCATTGATGGAGGAAACGACACTACTGCTGATCTGGGCGGAGACGCACGTCCTGTCCCTTGTGGCGGAGCACATCGCCGGGACCATGAACATCACAGCGGACTGGCTCAGCAGACAACACTTGGACCACGCCGAGTGGCGACTTCACCCAGATCTGTTCGCCGAGATCGTCCGCAGATTCGGCACGCCTCTAGTCGACCTATTTGCCAGCCGCGACAACACGCACCTCCCCAGGTTCTTCACCCGGTACCAGTGCCCTCAGGCAGAGGGAGTCGACGCCCTCGTCTCTCCCTGGCCCAGGGGTCTCCTCTATGCCTTTCCCCCTCTACCGCTCCTTCCTCGTCTGATACGCAGAATAGTAGCAGACAGGGCAGACGTCGTTCTGGTCGCACCCCACTGGCCTCGGAGGCCTTGGTTTGCGGATCTGATGGACCTGTCGGTGGCACGACCGTGGAGGATTCCAGGGGACAGGATCATCCTCAGCCAGGGGGTCATTCTGCACCCAGACCCACAGTGGTTGCAGTTGACCGCCTGGCGCTTGAACGGATCTTGCTAAGGAGAGCCAACGTTCCTAGCAATGCGATCCCCACGATTCAGGCGTCGAGACGGCCATCAACATGCCGCATTTATAATGCAACCTGGAACTCTTTCTGCTCCTGGTGTGCTAAATCCCACCTGGATCCAACGTCTGCTTCCGTCCCCGAAGTGCTGGGATTCCTTCAGCAGGGCATGGACAAGCACCTTGCGCCTAACACTCTTCGTCGCCAGGTTGCTGCACTGAGTACGGTCCTTTCGGCTTCTGCAACGCTTCCTCTCTCCCAAGACCCTACGATTCGTGACTTTCTGCGGGGGGCATCCAACCTGCGCCCTCCTGTTATACATCGATACCCGACCTGGGATTTGACTCTGGTCCTTCAGGTCCTCATGCACCCTCCATTTGAGCCGCTCGCTTCCATCAGCCTCCGTTTTCTAACACTTAAGGTGGCGTTTCTGGTCGCGATTACTTCGGCTCGCCGTATATCCGAACTAGCTGCTCTGTCCGTGAGAAGCGACCTCTGTGTCTTCCACACAAATTGCGTGGTACTGAGACTAGACCCCTCCTTCCTGCCTAAAGTAAATTCCACATTCCATCGAGCCCAGGAATTGATCCTTCCGGACTTCTGCCCCGATCCTCGACATCCTCGGGAAGCAGACTGGCACCTCTTAGATGTCCGACGGGCCCTGCGCAGGTATATTAAACGAACACAACATTTCCGGAAATCAGAATCGCTCTTCATTTCCTTTCTGCCCTCCTCCATGGGCCGGAAGGTATCTTCCACAACAATTGGGAGGTGGATTAAGTCCTGCATCTCCAAGGCTTATTCAGCTCAGAACAGACCAATTCCGCAGAGGATTCTTCCACATTCTACCAGGAGTGCCGCCACGACGGCTGCCTGGGCCACAAATGCCTCCATCTCTGACATCTGCAGAGCGGCCACCTGGTCATCCTTGAATCCCTTCATCCGGCACTACAAGGTGGACTCCTTTGCCTCGGCGGAGGCATCCTTTGGCCATCGGGTGCTCCAAGCTGTATGCAACTCTTCAGACGATGCGCAGCAGCCACTCACCCTCCCTGTGTAGACTTGCTTGGGTAAATCCCGAAGCTTTGGATTCTCCAAGCTGCGCGTTGGAGAACGGACGTTGCTTACCTGAACGTCCCTTCTCGACGCGCAGCTGGAGAATCCAACCCACCCAACTTGGCTGCTGAACCTTTCTCCTTACGCTCTACTGCTCCTTACTTCGTGAACAAAACTGGGACTCTGTTGAGCAAGTGGGCGTGTCTGAAGAGAAATCTCTTAAAGGAGCACACTCAGTGTAGGCTACCCAACTACTGAACTACCCGAAGCTTTGGATTCTCCAGCTGCGCGTCGAGAAGGGACGTTCAGGTAAGCAACGTCCGTTCTCAGGTTTTATGGGTAAATTGTCCTCCTTGTCATTGGGATAGTTGGTAATGTGGCAATTTGGAAGAAATAGCCAACCTGGCTCTGGTGTATTGTTTTATACAATGCTGAACAATCCAGCAAGTCCATCTTTTGCATTTAAAAAAATATCAGGAATAACATTTACTTCCCCACACATTTTCCCTTTTAATTTCTCTTTTCTCTTGTTTTATTATTCTGGATTAAATTTCCTTTCTCATGTTAATTTTATTCTACCAGTAGAAATGAATCAACAAGACAGAAAATTTAGTGAGAAGGTAGCCTTTTGCAAACTTAAAAGTTAGAAATTTTGGTATCTTAACCTGAACGTCGGAGATGGTGTTCTCCTGAAAAATAATACGCATCATCATAAGAAAACAATATGTTATATTCATAAGTTTGTGTCTTTTGTGTTTTTGTTTCTTAGTATTGAATTTGATCGAGACTGTGACTATTTTGCTATTGCGGGAGTCACAAAGAAGATTAAAGTCTATGAATATGGCACAGTCATTCAGGATGCAGTTGATATTCATTATCCAGAAAACGAAATGACATGTAATTCCAAAATCAGGTATATGTTGCTTCTCTTCTTCGATTTTAAAAAGTAAGAGTGTCTTGTCTCCTGTACTTCCATATTTGAGTACATGTAGTTCTTGACTTACAACCATTATTAAATGGTTCTGCAGAAATATTATTCAGTGACAAGATGATAGAATTTACTGTTTAAATGTTTTGGTAAACAATTGTCATAAAGAATCCAAATCTGGTTAACTATCTTTAGAACAGCACTGATGATTGCTTATTCTTGGATACTAGCATTCTAGTAAGGATAGATGTATTTTGCTACTACTATAATTTTAATGGAAATAAAAGCAACAAAAATGAATGCCAAGGCAGTATATGAATGACTTTCTGTATAATGTAAGATTCATTATAATTTTCACTTTGACCTATATACAAGTAGTCCTCAGCTTATGACTGCAATTGAGCCCAAAATTTATGTTGCTAAGTGAGAAATTTGTTAATTTGCCCCATTTTACGAGTTTTCTTGCCCCATTTGTTAAGTGAATCACTGCAGCTGTTAAGTTAGTAATATGGTTGTTAAGTGAATCTGTCTTCCCCATTGACTTTGCTTGTCAGAAGGTCGTAATATACATGACCCTCGGACACAGCAATCGTTATAAATATGAACCAGTTGCCGAGCATCTGAATTTTGATCACATGATCATGAGGATGCTGCAATGGTCATAAGTGTGAAAATTGGTCACAAGTCACTCTTTTCAGTGCCGTTGTAACTTTGAATGGTCACTAAGTGAACTGTTGTAAGTCGAGGACTACCTCT
Source organism: Arizona elegans (assembly GCA_022577455.1). Taxonomy (NCBI): domain Eukaryota; kingdom Metazoa; phylum Chordata; class Lepidosauria; order Squamata; family Colubridae; genus Arizona; species Arizona elegans. The sequence goes on along the minus strand of JAKOOJ010000002.1, from coordinate 99,947,364 downwards.
ATTGATAAGTTAAAGTTTGAAAATATTTTTCCCTATAAGATCTGACATAGGACTGTTGCTTTATTTATTTAACTTAACATTTTATTTACTAAGGGTAGTTTACTTTTTTAAAGATGGGTTTTTGTCACGACATCTTTACAAGCATGAGTAGACAATGACATGTTATATAAACAAAATTATTTCAACAGATGGAATGTATAACATATTCATTAATCTTTCCATTAATAACAGAAGCTTCTCAGCATGCTGTATGGAAAACGCATCTTCTAATTTTTAATTTAGAACATTTTTAGAAAATGAAGAAAATTCAATACATTGTGTGATAATTCATTTTGAAATTAAAATAGAATTAAAATTTATGTTGTGTGAAGAAGTTTAAAGAGGTATTAATTGGATATTTAATGAGTGCAAAGTACAGGTGGCCCTGCTTCCCTGCTGTTCCATTATCCCTTGTTTCATTTATCTTAAGTTAATTTTAAAAAGCCAGACTTCGGTATCAGTAGTAAAGTTTTTCATCTATGGTTTGGGACTTGTTTTTTGTTTTTTAATCATTTTGTTTGGTTATTTTATGTAGGTAGAAAATAGCTAGAGAGCATTTTTTAGGGTTACACTGCAGCTGTTAGGCTAGTATTAAATATCAGCAGTCACGGTATCCTTCTAAGAGTTGGGATGTGTTGTTTTTCAGTGGTTCTCCTCTTCTCTGGGATTGGTTCCAGTTGGTGTTTAGGGAGTGGGGAGAATCAATAGAGACTGAAGCCCTTGCTTTGCAATGTTGCTCAGGGTTCAGCACAACTGCTATATGAATCTTTCGGGCAATATCAGTTATCATCCATACTTAGATGATATCCAGCTATCTTCACCCATGGCCCTGGTGCCTGGAACATATTGAAGCATAGATGGGGTAGAACATGCTTGGGCTCAGTCAGAATTGAGTGGCTATGAAAACAAGAATCTCCCATGGCCAGTGATTTGCCAACATTAATTCTGAATGAAGTTGCACTACTTGTGACAAGAATTGTGCATAATTTGTGGAACCTCCTGGCTTTTTGTATTGGTATGTGTGAAAAATAAGGGGGTAGACACACTGTCAGAAAGAAGGCAGCCTAGCCTGTAGCTGGGTAGTGGATGGGGCCGGGGGGGGGGGGGGGGAGAGGGTCAGAACACACACACGATTCAACCAAGTATTCAGACTGTATATGAGATGTAATTGTACAGGTAGTCCTTGACTTATGACCATAATCGAGCACAAAGTTTCTGTTGCTAAGTGAATCTGTTAAGTGAATTTTCCCTCATTTTATGACCTTTCGTGACACAGTTGTTAAGTGAATCACTGCAGTTGTTAAGTTAGTAACATAGTTGTTAAATGAATCTGGCTTCCCCATGGATTTTGCTTGTCAGAAAGTCATAAAAGGTGATCACATGGCCCTGGGACAATGCAACCATGATAAATATGAGTCAGTTACCAAGCGTCTGAATTTTGATCACATGATCATGGAGATGCTACAACGGTCATAAGTGTGAAAAACGGTCACAAGTCAATTTTTTCAGTTCTGTTGTGACTCCGAACAGCCATTAAATGAACAGTTCTAAGTTGAGGATACCTATACTTTCAGAGTTGTAGGATTCTGTCAATGTAGTTTGCAATAAAGTAGAATTAGCTTATCTAGTTGTGATTCCTTTCTGGTTTACCCTGTGGGAGCTTAGATCAATCTTGCAAGTCTGAAAGTACAAATCCCTCCTTCCCCCACTTCCCTGTATGGTCTGATAAATTAAGGAAGATCTCTTCTGAGCCTCTTCCCCCTTCTGCTATCTAGCTATGGACTATGCTAATTCTTATCTGACTGTTCCCTTGGCAGCATTTCTTTGCCCAGTCTCCTAACATCTGTCATACATACCATTATATCTCCTGGCTGTTGATCTTGACAGACTTGAACATTGGGCACTATCTTAACAAAATGAAATTCAGTGGTGAAAAAAGTAAGGTTCTACATTTAGGCAAGAAAAACAAAATGCACAGGTACAGTATATGTGATACCTAGCTCAATAGTAGTAACTGTGAGAGGGATCTTGGCGTCCTAGTGGACAACCATTTAAATATGAGCCAGCAGTGTGCAGCAGCTGCCAAAAAAGCCAACACAGTTCTAGGCTGCATAAACAGAGTGAAAGAATCAAGATCATGTGAAGTGTTAATACCACTTTATAATGCCTTGATAAGGCCACACTTTGAATACTGCATCCAGTTTTGGTCATCACGATGTAAAAAAGATGTGGAGACTCTAGAAAGAGTGCAGAGAAGAGCAACAAAGATGATTAGAGGACTGGAGGCTAAAACATATGAAGAATGCAGGAACTGGTATGTCTAGTTTGATGAAAAGAAGGACTAGGGGTGACATGATAGCAGTGTTCCAATATCTCAGGGGCTGCCACAAAGAAGAGGGAGTCAAGCTATTCTCCAAAGCACCTGAGGGTAGGACAAGAAGCAATGGGTGGAAACAAATCAAGGAGAGAAGCAACTTAGAACTAAGGAGAAACTTCCTGACAGTTAAAATAATTAATCAGTGGAATAACTTGCCTGCAGAAGTCATGAATGCTCCGACACTGGAAGTTTTAAAGAAGATGTTGGATAACCATTTGTCTGAAGTGATGTAGGGTTTCCTGCCTGGGCAGGGGGTTGGACTAGAAGACCTCCAAGGTCCCTTCCAACTCTTGTTATTCTGAATATGTGACCTTGAATTGAGATCAAATTGTTTTGAAGAACAAATGGCAGCTCTGACAAGAAGAACCCCTCCTTAGATGCATCTTGTAGGCCAGTTACGTCCTTTCATGAATTGGGAAATAGTCAGTAATGTCTTAGTCATCTCTTGTTTGGATTTCTGCAATGACCTCTACACAAGGCTGTTGCCGAAGGCCAATTAGAATGCAGCAGCATGAGTAGTTCTAGGCATACATTGGTTTGCCAATGTGACAGCTCTACTTCACAGGCTGCACTGGTTAGCTACTTATAGAACCTTTCAAGGTTTGGGGTTTTGATGTCTATGGCATCCCTCTGGCTTTTGTCTATCTGTTAAGATCTTGCAGGATCAGCATGCTGTGGATTTCATCTATGAAATAGTATCATCTTGAGGGTTACCGTATAAATTCTTCCTTTGTGATTGCCCCTGCCTCCAGGAAGTATGTATGGCACCAACCATGCTGGTCTTTAGAAGAGCATAAACATCTAGTTTTTTCCAGTAGACCCTGGGGCAGAGTCTTGTGTACCTGTTTCTTACATTAGTATATTTTTCTCTATAATCCTTCTTTCCTTGTATAGTGTCTAGAGTTCATTTAGTTGAGGTAGAATCATTGTAGCATGGAGAAAAACGTTTCCTTTGTGAATAGTGTGAACATAACATCACATAGTACTTATGGGGAAAGAGAGGCAAAAAGAGTCTCTTGGTCTCTCAGTGTCTACTACCGGTAATGCTATCATCCGAAGTAGTGATGGGCTTTTTAGAAAAATACCCCCCCCCCAAAAAAAAAAAAAAATTACAGTGGAAAAATTTACCTTAATTTATGTGCTTGTTGAGTAAAAGTCCTTGCATTTATATAAGCTATCCAAAAATTGCTGAGGTGTTGTAATATGTTTGTAAACATTCCAAGTGTTCACAGAAGAAGTGTAAAAGAATATTAGTAAACCATTCTTAGAAGAAAATTATTACTTTAAATGAGTATGATGTATCATTTTGCATAATGCAGTTTATTTTCCTACAATAACAAATTTACTACATTAGCTGATGAAAGCATTAAAAAATTTAAACATTTCCAAAATTTCAATTTGTCTTAAAAAAGAAAAATATTTTCTTTCTTATTTCAGCATTTCTATCCAATCTGATTCCTTCCTTTACAGGTAGTCTTAGACTTACAATTACAATGGATTGGAATCTCAGTCATTAAGCAGTGCGGTCATTAAACTCACAGGACCACATGATCACTTCACTCAACAACCACAGTTCCAACTCTCACAGTTGCTGTCATTAAACAATTGTACGGTCATTAAGCAAAACACTGTGGAGAGGTATTCTCCCCATGCTACCATGCCTGGGTCCACTTACTTATGCCTTTTTATATAGCTGCAGCTGAGCCCAGCTGATGCAAGGCACTACCTTCCTACCATGACCGCCTCATGCCATCCTGCAAGCGGGCCCCACTGTTGCAATACTTGGAAGGCTCTTTCTCCAAATTGTCAAGGGCTTCCAAATGATCCTGGGAATAATTGCATTTGCTAGCTGAGGAAAGCTAGAAAGCTAGCAACTGCGATCATTCTAAAGGATACAAATCTTTTTGTAGCCTTCAGAATAATGGCATTCATTGGCTTCTCAGTGTTTTCCACGCACAGAAGAGAATGCCTCTGTGAACCCTGTTTCTGCAGCCCAGCAGCTCTTTCAGTCAGCCCCCAAAGTTAGGAGAATGCCCACTCAGCAGGTGGCAGTAGCTTGCAAACTTCCTTTCCTCATTGATTTTTTTTTGGAGAAACTGGCAGAGAAGATTGCAAATGGAAATCACCTGATTGTGGGGTGCTTGGCAACCAGTCAAAACAGGTCTCCAAGCATCCAAAATGCAGTCATGTGGCTGCAGGTGAGGTGGTGGTGAAATGTTTTACAACAGCCAGAAATGATTTTTGTGCTGTAAAGCAGAGTTCCTCAACCTTTCCGGCTTTACGGACTGGCAGGGTAGGAAGGGGAGAGGGGATTTTTTCCGCTGAGTGGTGAGCACAAATGCACTATGTGCACAATGTTATCTGCCACTTCAGCAGTCCAATTCCAAATGAACCCCTACTGTAAAGCATCCTTTCTGAGCATGTTCTTACTTCAAATGATTGTCAAATGACTAGTCATAAATTGAGAACTGCCTGTAGATAACAAACATAGAGGTGATCCAAAATCGCTTACAGTTTTATGCTAGGCAGGAAGTGTATAGATCAGGTTTTTTGCTTTTCAGCAGGTCATTGAAAACTATATGAATATGGTGGAAGCAAATACCGATTTCAAGAATAAAAAGAAACACAGAAGTATAGTGAATTGTATTGATGTAAACTTCATTTAGCTGTATCTACTTTTTTTATCTCATGACTTTAATTTTGTTGGCTTATTGCCTGTTTCTTTTTTGCTATGCTCTACGTATAGTTGCTTATCTTGAAAGGGAACACAGTGATAAATATGTATTACATACTGTACAGTTGCAAGAAAAAGTATGTGCACCCCTTGGGATTACGTGAAATTTTGCATGAATTGGTCATAAAATGTGCTCTGAACTTCATCTAAGTCACAACAATAGAAAAACACAGTCTGCTTAAAATAATACTACACAAACATTAGATGTTGCCATGGTTTAATTGAACATAACATGTAAACATTCACAGTGCAGGGAGGAAAAAGTATGTGAGCTCCTAGCCTAATGCCTTCTCCAAGAGCTAATTGGAGCCAGGAGTGAGCCAACCTTGACTCCAATCAGTGTGATGATATTGGATGTGTTACTGACAGCTGTCCTGCCCTTTAAAAACACACACCTGTTTTGGGTTTACTGGTTTCAAGAAGCACTGTCTGATGTGAACCATGCCTCGCAGAAAAGAGCTCTCAGAAGACCTACGATCAAGAATTGTTGACTTGCATGAAGCTGGAAAGGGTTACAAAAGTATCTCCAAAAGCCTTGATGTTCATGTGTCCACAGTAAGACAGACTGTCTACAAATGGAGAAAGTTTAGCACTGTTGCTACTCTCCCTAGGTATGGTCGTCCTGTAAAAATGACTGCAAGAACACAGCGCAGAATGCTTCATGAGATAAAGAAAAATCCTAGAGTGTCAGCTAAAGACCTACAGAAATCTCTGGCACATGCTAACATTTTTGTTGATACATCTACAATAAGGAAGACATTAAACAAGAATGGAGTACATGGGAGGACACCACGGAGGAAGCCATTGCTGTCCAAAAAAAATTTTGCAGCACGTTTGAAGTTTGCAAAAGAGCACCTGGATGTTCCACAGCACTACTGGCAAAATATACTGTGGACAGATGAAACCAAAATTGAGTTGTTTGGGAAGAACACACAACACTATGTGTGGAGAAAAAAAGGCACAGCACACCAACATCAAAACCTTATCCCCCCTGTAAAACATGGCAGAGGGAGCATCATGTTTTGGGGCTGCTTTGCTGCCTCAGGGCCTGGACAGATTGTTGTCATTGATGGGAAAATGAATTCCAGAGTTTATCAAGACATTTTGCAGGAAAACGTACGACCATCTGTCCGCCAACTGAAGCTCCGCAGAGGATGGGTGATGCAACAGGGGCCTGGTGGCTCTGCAGACTAAAAGCATTGTGATTAACACCAGCTGTCTGCAATTACTGTAAGTTCAAATCTCACCAGGCTCAAGGTTGACTCAGCCTTCCATCTTTTCTAAGGTAGGTAAATTGAGGACCCAGCTTGTGGGGGCAATAAGCTGACTTTGTATAAAAATATACAAAAGTATGAAGGCTATTGCTTAATGCATTGTAAGCTGCCCTGAGTCTCTGGAGAAGGGCGGCATATAAATCATTTTTTAAAAACAAAACAAAACAGGACAATGACCCAAAGCATACAAGTAATTCAACAAAAAAATGGCTTCAACAGCACAGAATATGCCTTCTGGAGTGGCCCAGTCAGAGTCCTGACATCAACCCGATTGAAATGCTGTGGCATGACTTTAAGAGAGCGATTCACACCAGACATCCCAAGAATATTGCTACACTGAAACAGTTTTGTGAAGAGGAGTGGTCCAAAATTACTCCAGATCGTTGTGCATGTCTGATCTGCAACTACAGGAAATGTTTGGTTGAGGTTATTGCTGCCAAAGGAGGGTCAACCAGTTATTAAGTCCAAAGGTTCACATACTTTTTCCTCCCTGCACTGTGAATGTTTACATGTTATGTTCAATTAAACCAGGGCAACATCTAATGTTTGTTTAGTATTATTTTAAGCAGACTGTGTTTTTCTATTGTTGTGACTTAGATGAAGTTCAGAGCACATTTTATGACCAATTCATGCAAAACTCCACGTAATCCCAAAGGGTTCACATACTTTTTCTTGCAACTGTACCTTCATGGAAGTAATGGCACATTTTATTATAGGAACATTTAGTCACTGGAATTCTAAAATCCCTCCTGCAGTGATCTGGAATGAGTGAAATAGCAATGTAGATAAAATAACAGATAGGTTCAGCTAAGAATAAATTATTTTTGATACATGCCTTATAGAGTAGGACATGTTGAAATAGTATAGAATGGAAAAATAGATTTGGAAGGTACTAATGAATAGGTTTTGCACCGTACTGGTATGGGTTTCTCTGCTCTAAACTAGTTAAAACTGAAGATGCCATACTCTACATTCTGTAAGCCCTAATGACTATTCAAAGCCTTGTGGTTTAGTGCAGAATAGAAAAACGTCATTAGACCATTAAATTTGCTCTGTTGACATCTAAAACAGGAATTTATATCAAATTCAATGGTTGATTGAAATATAATGACAAATATGGCATACATTTCAAATATATTTACATTTAAGAAAATTGATTATGTGTCGTTAAGTCATTTTCAGCTCTTTCTGACCATATAGTTAAATTTTCTCCATGATAATCTATCACTAACATGGTCTTTCAGGTCTTCCAATGTCATTGAAATGGAGTCCATCCACCTTTTTGCTGGTCATTCTTTTCTTTTCTTTCCTTCTGCCTATCCCAGCATTAGAACTTTTCCAGAGGGCTGGATTTTTCACTAATGTATCAAAGTAGGATGATTTGAGTCTGGTCATTTGTTCCTTGAGCAAGAATTCTGAGTTAATTTGCTTGCTGATCCACGGTACTGCCATGGTATTGTCAAGAGTCTTCTCCAATATCTAAGTTCAAAAGCATTAATGATCTTCCTATCCAACTGCTTCAAAGTCCAGTTTTTGCGTCCATGGGATGCCATTTGAGTATCTTTTCCTGAGCCTTTGTAGCTCTTCTACCAAGTGCTAACTTGCAATACATTTTTGATGGCCTGTTCTTTTACTGTTGATGCTTGATGTGAAAAGGCAGAAGCTATCCCCACTTCAGTATCTTTGTAGAATTTGTAAATTCTAAGACTGGTGGTTCTACCTATTATCATTGATTTGGTCTTCTTTACATTTAATTTTAGTTCCTTTTTTCACTGTGCCTTTTGTCTTTTATTATTAGAGTTTGCAGATCCTTTGCAGTTTTGGCTATCAAGGTAATATCATCAGTATAGCATAGGTTACTGATGTTACTTTCCCCAATTTTAAAGCAATATTCTTCCAGTCAAGCCTCCCTTAATATGTATATTCAGCATTTATGTTGAATAAATAAAAGGAGACTACGCAAATTTCTCGCATTCCTTTGCCAACCTGGAACAAGTCTGTTTTGCCATGTTCTGTCCCTACCATGCTTTCTTCACCTGTATATAAGTTTCTTATGAAGACAATGTGACATTAGCATCGCTATTTTCTGAACATATTACACATCTTGATGTAATGGACACAGTCAGGCCTTTTTATAATCAATGGAGTACAAGCTGATTTCTTTTTGGTATTTTTTTCATTTTCAGTTACTCAGCATGCATCAGCATAATATTCCTTAGTCTTTTCCTAAGCCAATTTGAACATCTGGCATCTTCTTTTCTATGTAGGGTTGTAATCCACATTAGATGATCCTAAGCATTATTTTCCTAATATGTAAAATTAAGAATATTGTATAATAGTTTGCACACTCTATTAAGTCTCCATTTTTTGGTATTGGAATTCAGATGACTTCTTCCAGTCGGTTGAATAAGGCTCTCTCTTACAACCGCTAACAAAGAAAGAATACTTTCAATTTAAACTTCTTAAATATATGTTTCTTGATATAATAAAGTCTAGTGACACCGATAAATTTAGCTTTATTTAGCTTTATTCCATTTGAATTTAGAAATTTGACCTAAATAATAACCAGGGGTATGAAACTAGCAAATCTGCAGATGATGCATAATAATATAATAATAATAATAATCAGGAGTATGAAAACAAATCTGCATAAAGTAGTCCGAATTATTACATTATCTAATTTACAATATCCATAGTTGTAGAATAAAATGTGTTTGTATTACCTCTCTTTTTCAGCTGTATCAGCTGGAGTAGTTACCACAAAAACCTTTTGGCCAGCAGTGACTATGAAGGAACAGTGATCTTATGGGATGGATTCACAGGGCAACGTTCAAAAGTCTATCAGGTAAAGAAATGCTGGTTTTGTTATGGGGAATTTGATCAAAATCAAATCAAAATCAAGATCAAAAATATTACCAAGAAATAGAGTTAAGAGAAAATGATTGCAGATGAGATAATTTGGCCTCTATGACAAATAAATGAGTATGAGAGAATAAGTGGTGTGCATGTACATGTGTGCAAAACAGAGAGGGACGTTGGATGTAAAAGAAAAAATGGGTAAATGTGTTCTTGTGTGTATAGGAAATGAACAAAATAGTATTATATATGTATACGTTTCCTAGAGTCGGGAATGACTAGCACATATGTGCAAGGGAAACCTTGACCTTTACCTAGGCAATTTATAGAATCAGCATATTGCCCCCAACAATCTGGGTCTTCATTTTACCCAGCTCGAAAGGATGGAAGGCTGAGTCAACCTTGAGCCGGTGAGAATTGAACTGCCAAACTGCTGTCATTCTAACCACTGCACCACCATAGCTCATTGAAGATGAGTGTCATTAATCATTTTATGGTTTGGCATTGCAGATGCCAGGACCATTGATATTTACATGTGATAAATCTGTCCAGTGGTATGTTGCTTTCAATTGATGTCCTTTTTAACTGTTTCATCATGGATCAAAGGAAAACTTGTTAACATTTTTGTTGAAAAATTCTTATTAAATTCTTGTTTAAAATGACTAGCTGCTACCCTGTTTCCTCCAAAATAAGACATCCCCTAATAATAAGCCCAATCGGGCTTTTGAACACATGGCAGTAAGTCCAAGCACTTATTTCAGGGTTCAAAAAAATATCAGACAGGGTCTTATTTTCGGGTAAACACGGTAGATTTATCGTCAAGGAACAGAAATAACAATACAAGAGATCATTTATTGAAAGCATGTGGTGATTTATAAGCTTTATTTGTGAATGCTAAAAATCATGACTCATTAGATGTCTTTGCACCCAGAATCACTTTCGTATCTTTAAAAAAAAAAAAAATACGGCTTAGAGAAAACAAGGTTTTTAATGGTTCTGATATTGACAGAATGGTTGCTACTAAAGTACTGAAAATGAAAACTTTGCAGTGGACAAAGCATTTAGAATCAGGAATTAGTTGATGGAAAAGGAGGCTCAACAGTATAGAGTGGGATATTGTTTAGGATTATGAGGAAATTTATGTATTTAATGTTTCAGGAGAATTTTTTAAATTTGTTATTCAAATAAACTATTGCAATAATTTATATCCCAGTTGCCCTGTCCAGAGTTTGAAATATTTAATTAACTAAATCAATTGTTAGTAGATTATCCAAATAAAAATATAGGAGTAAAAGACCTTGTAAAAGCCAATAGGCTTTCTTCTTAGAATTCTAGCTTGGAGACAACATTCAGATTCTTGTTTTCTCAAAAAGTTTTAATTTGCTTCTAATTGAAATCTGGGTAATAGAAGTTATTAAACTGATTTCTTTTTTAAAAAAACTGACTTTAAAATCTCTAATCCTAAATTAGAAACTCCAGCATATGTGGATTCACATTTAAGGAGACTAGAGATACTGAAATGGGTGTGCTAATTAAATAAAGTTCTTCTGAGAACTGAATCTGTAGAGAAACATACTGCTTGTACATCCTACTAAGTGGCTAATTTGTTTTTAGAGGTGAAATTTAGCAGTTGCCTCTTCAGAAATTCCATAAGGGATTACTAGCAAGTTGAAACTATACCATTGTAAGAGTAATGTAAGGTCTTCAAAATGTAATTTTTTAAAAAATTAACTAGGTATCAAGATAGCTCTCTTTGTGTCCTTGCCGAGACTGCTATCAAACAGTACAATCAGTTATATTAGGTAGAAGAAAAATAGTAAAGTTTTATCAATAAAAATTTAACCAAAGTTCTATGTATTTCATCATTACCTTGATTATATTGAAGAAGTAATTTTCTATCATTCTATTTCTGTTCCCCATGACAAACAGGAGCATGAAAAAAGATGCTGGAGTGTGGACTTTAACTTGATGGATCCTAAACTCTTGGCTTCAGGTTCTGATGATGCAAAAGGTATTGCTCCCCCCCCCCCCATCACTATGCCACAGCTGAATTAATAGCTGCAGTGTCTACTTGTCTTTTTTTAACTGTATCTGGTTCTTAAAGGGAAGCTATTATCATTTAGTGAGGAGGAGTTTTATTTACCAGCTGGCTTGTTGCAGAGCCTGACTCTGAAAGACAGTGACAAGGTCACCCATCTGGTTTCTAGACATAAGAGAAAACTTGGATTTTACCACTTCTATTTCAGCACCTTAGCTACTACTTCACAGTGGCTTTCAATTCTATAGGTTTTTTTGTTTATTAGTTAGCTTATTGCAGATCTTGATGCTGATTTAGGCTGAGAAGAAGTCACTGAGCCCCAGTCATCCAACTGGTTTCTATGTCTATAGAAGGATTAGAACCTGAGTCTCTGACAACTACACAACACTGGCTCTCTAAGCACAAATATTATATATAAAACCTTTTGATAATAAAATAGATGTGTAGGATCCTTCATGTAATAAATTAAGTTACATACTTTCAAGCCACATGGAAATATGAGTTCACGTTCTTGTCTTCTTTAGCCTCAATGACTTCCACTTTTTGTCTCATGCTTTAATCATAGCCTAATGAAAGTTAGTACTAAAACAAAATTAAATATACCAGTCATCATTATGACTTTTGAAAGTTTAAATTTCAGAGGAAATGGGTTCAATGCAACTTCTTTCCCAAATATGTGTTTAAGCTTTGTGTGTGAAATTGTATTGCAGTCACAACAATCTCTTTAACTTGCTTTTATACCTCCAGTTCCATTATTTCTATTTTATGAATAGTTATGGCACTAAAGCAGTCATTTTCTGAATGTTCAGTTCTGTACTTATACAGTAATCATAGCATCATGCCATGTTTTTGAAATTTGAAATATAAGAAATGGGCAAAATAATTGTCACTATAATCAAACAACCATTTTATGAATAGTAATAAAAAGATAAATAGACTGTTTTTATATAAAAGGGTTCTGACTATTGATTTGTGCAGAAAAAGAACTTGACGTCTACCATATTGTAAAAAACAATCTGATTGCTTTTGGAACTGTCATTGAAAAGGGTTTGGGAAAAATTTATCAGACTGTCTATTTTCTTTTTTTATCAGTTTAGATCAGTTAATAGGAAAGGTGACTATAAGTTTTGAGTAAACATTAAACTAAAAAAGTTTGAAGGTTGAAAGAAAACGACTTAATTCAAAAATGTTGCTAGTGTGTAATATTTTCTAGAAGAATAAAACTCAAAACTATTAAACAAAACTCATCAGCAATTAACAATAAGTCTCTTGTGCTTTGGTTTTATATTAAGGCCACATGTTGGTTTATTGCATTATGTCCCAAAATAGTTTAGAATCTCTTGTCTTGTGTCTTTCTGCCCTGTCTGGAGGGCAGGGGATATGGCTGATGATGTCATCATGTCGTTTATTTTTTTGTAAAAGGTCTTCACTAATCCATTGTGGATTAGTGAAGATAGCATGAGATCCACATGTAAACATTGCTTCCTATTGCTATATTTCTATTTAGCAATGAAATAATAAAAGGAACAAATATTTCATGTGAAAATCCCAGAAAAGCAATTGCAGCTTAATCTACTCATTTTGCTGGTGTTTCTTTTATCTTTCCTTAGTGAAGCTGTGGTCAACCAACCTGGACAATTCAGTAGCAAGCATTGAGGCCAAGGCAAATGTGTGTTGTGTAAAATTCAGCCCTTCATCCAGGTATCATCTTGCTTTTGGCTGTGCAGGTAGGTGAAACAATTTGCTCTTTTTTGTGTGGGACAAAACGAATAACATGAAAAATAGGGTAGAATTTTTTATATGTTCATATGTAAGTGTTTTGGGGTATCTATCCATTTAGCCAATGGTCTATAATAACATAAGGCCAAGTGGTGGCTACAGCCACATATCTCGAATTAGTCATTTTTGAAAAAGGATGCCACTGAAAATGCTGGAATTCTTCTGCTTTCTGTTGCTTCAAGTAAATGCTGGAGGAATGAAAATTTCAGTTCTCCGTTGCTATCTTTTGGAAAAGAGTGTTAGAAGCTTTCCAGTATTGTTATGACATGAATTGGGCAGCAGACCAAGAAATTTATAACCAAGGAACCTATAGGCACAATCCACATGTAATAAATTAAATTGTTGGGAGGAAGAAGTCCTGGAGCGAAAACAACAAGAACTTGTAGGAGCTAGTCATTCTTAGAAGAGCTAATAGATATTTATCTGCAAATGTTGTACTTTGCCTTCTTTTTTAGGAGACATTTTAGATGGATAGCATTCTGAAAATATAACTCAGTTTTACCTATTGAATCCTCAAAAGCTAAAGTAGTTGCTTTCTTTCCAGGAGGCAGCTCTTCAGGATCACAGGGCCAAAAACTCTTTTACTTAAAATGGAGTTTTCTATTTAGTTACAAGGTTTACAAATGCCTAACTCCAAAGAACTCTGGATATTGGATAATAAAATACCAGAAAAATAAAAGAAGAAATTATGTACAAAACTCTCTATTACCGTATTTTCCAGCATATAAGACAACTTTTTAACACATGAAAATCTTCTCAAAAGTCGGGGGTCGTCTTATACGCCAGGTGTCATTCTCCTGTAACCAGGCAGACCAGCCCGAAAGGCTCTGACGAGCCTTAAATGGCTCTGGCGATCCAAGCTCTGACGATCCCAGCTGAGTTGCCTGCTAATCAGGCAACTCAGCTGGGATCGCCAGAGCCATGTAAAAGGAAAAAAAGTTTTCCCCCTCCAGCTTGCTTACCTTAGCTACTAGTCGCAACGCTTGCCTTGCTTCGCTTGTCTGAATCCATTCCATCAGCAAGCCACTCCCTGCCTGCAATCAAGCAGGCAAGGAGTTGTGGACTTCAACTCCCAGAATTCCTCAGCCAGCAAAACAAAGCTGGCTGAGGAATTCTGGGAGTTGAAGTCTACAAGTCTTAAAGTTGCCAAGGTTGGAGACCCCTGTTCTATTGGGTAAGTTTTTTTCCCCTTTGGGAGCTTTAAAAAAAATAGTTAATTGGGTTTTTTTTTAGTTGTTCTTTTTTAGACCTAGCCATTTAAAGTTTAGGAAGTTTTAAATTTAGCTTTCATATAAAAATAAAAATAAAATAAAATAATATTTGTGCAGCTTTCTGAGATTTAGTGTGTTTCTGTAGTGTTTCACTCTAACTACACAAACACACAAAATCTCACAAAGCTGTATGTGGAATTTTGTATGTGTAAAGTGTGAAAGTTGTTTTTTGGGGCTTTTTGTGGCTGTGTGAGGTTTCTGCTTGTTGCAGGGGCCATTTTGGGTCTAGCACAGCTGCTTTTACATTGTGGGTGAGCCAGTTGATGTTTTTTAATTTTTATTTGGTGTGCGTTGGAAGAGGGGTAGTCTTATACGGCGAGTATAGCCCAAACCCTATATTTTAACAGGAAAATTTGGGGGTCATCTTATACGCCCAGTCGTCTTATACGCCGGAAAATACGGTAGTTGTATTCTTGAACTAAATCTGACAACTGACTAGCTTCCTGTTTTAAACATAAATGTTTTTTTATTAATATAAATAGAAAGAGCAACATGTTCAAAATCCATATAGACGGTGTGTTGTCTGGTTACAATTCTTTTGAGTAATATTCATCATAGTAATAATAATAATAGTATTCTCTAATAGTAATCTCATAATAACAGTGTTTTTCCCTCATAATATTAATACATATTAATTGTTAATATTAATCAAAATTAATAAGTTACAGTAATCAACCTTAATAATACAATTATTCTTTTTCTTGTAATTTTAGAAGTTCTAACTCATGTTTCTCTTATCTAACCATTGATAAAACAGATCCCATACCTCAAAATATTCAGTGTCTTCCTTTTCTTTTAATTTCAAATGTTAGTTTATTCATTTCTGCACATTCTAAAAATTTTGTTATTATCTTTTCTTCTGTGGGGATCGCCTCGCCCTTCCAATGTTGTGCGAACATGATTCTGGCCACTGTTAACACATGCATTATTAAATATGCATTCCTTTTACTGTATTTGTCTGGTATAATGCCCAACAGAAATACTTCAGGTTTTAAATCTATATTAAATATAAATGTTTCTTAATAACTTCTGCTGGAACTTGTTTTATAAGTACTTTTTTATAATCTGTCATTGTTGTCATTCCCCTTACACTGTACAGATAGTTCTCTAAGACCCTAATTGGAATTAGATTTTCTGTCACTAAGCAAAGTGGTCAGTAGGCAATATATCACATACCACAGTGCTTAGAGATGGCAGTTTTGAATAGTCCTGATTGCATTTGTTAAGCAAGGACCATACCAACATTCGGCGACAACCTCCTGCTTTTCCTGCCCTGTCATGCTTGCTTATGCTTCAATTCTTCTCTTCCCCCGCATTTCTGTGCATTTGAGCTAGCCTGACTTTACTGCAACTAACTCTTCTAGTAAAAGAACCTTTTGCTTCAACCTAATGGAGTCAGATTAGGGAAGGTCTAACATTAGGCTAGCTCTAAGGTTTTCCCGCAGAAAAAAGATACAGAAAAGATTTCCTTCTTCCTTCCCCCTGTGACCAGTCTGTGTTTTGCCAATCGGAGCTCGCTAAGATGGTATAAGAACACTGAAATATTGTGGACAATTCACATTCTTTTCCCAGGTTGCATGGCCTTGGTACCGGTTCTGGGTTTTTCTGGTCTTCATCACCTGTTATTTCCCACTCCCTATTTCCCATCACATACACACAATCATATTGCCCATTTGTTCACCATCGTCCTCCAGCCTTTGATGGCAGGAACTGGCAGGACCTGACATCACCCTGTACTCTGCCACGAGAGAGAATGAATAGCCAAAATCGTCCAACCAGCTTTCATGCCTAAGGCAGGCCTGGAACTCACAGTTTCCTGGTTTATATACCATTGTCTTAATCACTATACTAAACAGTCTTAATTCTGACTTTGTTCTCTTTTCTTTCATTCAACTGTTCACCTGTTATTACTGATATTTATCTCAAAATCCTTCTTCCCAAAACTATTTACTTGGATTACTTTGGTACAAATTTACATGCTTTTTTTGGTTGTGATCTTTTGGCCTAGTTGGTCCTTTTTGCATGTTGTGTACATTACATTTTTTGTATATAATTTGTATTAAAGAATTTTTTAAAATGAATAAAAACAAATTTGAAGAGAAAAGCAGTGTAAGGAAAAGTAATAAGTAAGATAAAAAATACAAAAATGGTTCCGCCCCAGGCGCCTGATGGAACCTGACAGGTTCCAGATGGAGCTTGGGCCATTTCCTGAGGCTCTGGCACACGCCTCGGCTTGAGACATAGTGGCCACCTGGGACAGGGCGGCCGCTGGAGCTCTGGATCGGGTCGTGCCTTTGCGGCCTCTGACCTGGCGCCGATCTCATTTGGCTCCTTGGTTCACTGAGGAGCTAAGGGAGATGAAGCGCCGGAAAAGATGCCTAGAGAGTAGTTGGACGGCCAGTCTTTCAGAATCGGACCGGACACTGGTAAGATCTCATATTAGGAATTACCTAGTGGCGATAAAAGCAGTGAAATGTAGCTATTTTGCTCCTCTTATTGCGTCATCAGATAACCACCCGGCCGCCCTGTTTAGGGTGACCCTCTCCCTGCTCCACCAGAAAGCGCGGGAGGACTCCTTGGAGGGTAGAGCCAAAGATTTTGTTCAGTATCTGTATGACAAAATCACTCAGATCCGGGAAGATTTGGACTCCGACTGGGTAGTCTCAGGGGGGCAGGTCTTGAGAATGTTATCTGGGATGAGTTTGATCCTGTGACCCCTGAGGACGTCTGGGCAGACTGAACGCGACCACTTTTTTATTGGACCCCTGCCCCTCCTGGTTAGTGCTGGCTTCCCGGGAGGTGACGCGAGGCTGGCTCCAGGGGATTATAAATGCTTCGTTGAGTGAGGGTGACTTCCCCGCCGCCTTGAAAGAGGCGGTGGTGAGGCCTCTCCTCAAGAAGCCTTCCCTGGACCCAGCAGTGTTGGCTAATTATCATCCGGTCTCCAACCTTCCTTTTGTGGTGAAGGTTGTTGAGAGTGTGGTTGTGCGACAGCTCCCCCAGTACCTGGATGAAACGACGTATCTGGATCTGTTCCAGTTGGGCTTTAGGCCTGGGTACAGCACGGAAACGGCATTGGTCGCGTTGGTCGATGATCTCTGGAGGGCTCGGGACGGGTTGCTCCTCTGTCCTGGTCCTATTAGATCTCTCAGCGGCTTTTGATACCATCGACCATGGTATCATGCTGCACCGATTGGAAGAGTTAGGGGTGGGGGGCACTGTACTACGGTGGTTTTCCTTCTTTTTCTCCGACCGGTTGTAGTCTGTGTTGGCAGGGGGGCAGAGGTCGACCCTGAGGCCCCTCATATGTGGGGTGCCACAAGGGTCGGTCCTCTCGCCCCTTCTGTTCAACATTTATGTAAAGCCGCTGGGCGAGATCATCTGTGGTTTTGGGGTGAAGTACCATCAGTATGCTGATGATACCCAGCTTACATCTCCACCCCGGACCACCCCAACGATGCCCTTGAAGTGATGTCCCGGTGCCTGGAGGCCGTGCAGAGCTGGATGGGGAGGAACAGGCTCAGGCTCAACCCATCCAAGACCGAGTGGCTGTGGTTTCCGATGTCCCGATATAGTCAGTTGACACCATCGCTGACTATTGGGGGCGAATCGCTGGCCCCCACAGAGAGGGCTCGCAACTTGGGTGTCCTCCTGGATTCACGGCTGTCTTTAGAAGAGCACTTGACGGCCATGACCGGGAGGATTTTTCATCAGGTTCGCCTGATTCGCCAATTGCGTCCCTTTCTGGATCGGGACTCCCTACACACAGTCACTCATGCCCTTTTCACCTCCCGCCTGGACTCTTGTAATGCTCTCTACATGGGGCTCCCCTTGAGGAGCACCCGGAGTCTCCAACTGGCGCAGAGTGCGGCCGTGCAGGTGGTTATGGGAGCAACATAGAGCTCCCGTGTGATACCTCTCCTGCGTGAGCTGCACTGGCTCTTGATGGTCTTCGGGGTGCGCTTCAAGGTTTTGGTTACCACCTTTAGAGCGCTCCATGGTTTAGGACCTGGTTATTTACAGGACCGCCTACTACCACAAACAGCCTCCCACCGGCCGGTATGCTCTCATAGAGAGGGGTTCCCCCGGGTGCCGTCAGCCAAGCAGTGTCGACTGGCGGCCCCCAGGGGGAGGGCCTTCTCTGTGGGGGCACCCACTATCTGGAACGAGCTCCCCCCGGAGATACGGAGGATCCCGGATCTGCGCACTTTCCGCCGTGCTCTTAAGACCCTCCTATTCCAGCAAGCCGGCCTGGCCTAATTTTCTCCCCTTTCTTTTAAATTTTTAAACTGAAATTTCAATTTGTTTTAAATTATTGGGATTTTTAATTGTCTTGGGCTAAATTATTTAATTTGGTTTTAAATTGTTTCTAACTTTTATATTACTGTATTTTATTCTGTGCCTGTTCACCGCCCTGAGTCCTTAGGGAGTAGGGCGGTATACAAATTTAATAAAACAAACATAAACAAACAAAAAAAGAAAAGGAAGCAACTTCTGGTCTTCTTAACAGCTGTCAGTGTACGTTTATATTTTATACTCTTCTCTAATGTTACTGCATAATTTCCTCCTTTCCATAGTCAATCCTTTCTAATCATCAAACCCATAAATCACAAGTTCATTTTTTTTTTCATTTTTTTTTTAGCCGAAATTTCCACAAGGGATTTCCATTCACTAATAAATTAGTGAATGTAATTACTGCCCTTTCTCTAATCACGTCATTATTATGCTTTTAAATAACCTCCAAAGCTTCTGGCAAAATTTGACTTGTTGACTTTAACACCTTTCTATATCCATTCTTTTATATCAGGCCAAGATTCTTGTTTCAAAGTTAGATAGGATTGTTGGCAAGTTTCTATTAAACAATATTTCAATATCATTGGAATAAAGATGGGGATGGGGATGGGGATGGAATTAGGATAGAATAGAATAGAATAGAATAGAATAGAATAGAATAGAATAGAATAGAATAGAATAGAATAGAATAGGTTTATTGGCCAAGTGTGATAGACACACAAGGAATTTGACTTACATTTTTTATTTTTAGTTGATTCAACAGCAGCTACTATACAACTCTCATAGAGTCTTCACAGTCATTCAGGATTAATTCTTTTATTGACTTCTTTCTAAACACTTAAATTGCTACCTGATGTTTTATTCAGTCAGTTAGGATTCATAGAAATCTGTGTTTTGTCAAGTCTAGAACATACACTCTACTTAGGTTGGTTTATACACAGTGGGAGATAAAATTAAAGATAAGCGGGTAGCATTATTTTGTCAAGAGAAAATGTGATGTATTTACTGTACTTTTTCTTCATATGAACTTTATTTGAACGGCTGCTATAGACAGAGTGATGATCTTGTATTTACTGTCTTTCAGTACTTTGCCAGCATTCTTTGGATCTTGATGTTGATCGGTATTTTTGTGTTTTTAGAGGAGACATAAAAGACAATCAGGCAAGAAACCCAGTGAAATTGACAGCCAAAAATATACTCAGGGACTACAGAGACTGTGTTACATTGGAATATATAAACATGTTACAGGATTTAGGAAGAAAAATAATTAGTTTTTATGGATGCTGTCTTTAAAGTTTTGTTTTGTAAGATGTTTCCAGAAATCTCATATAGCTGGATGAATCTTCAAATTCTTGTTTTTGGATTCCCCCTCCCCATTCTTCTTCTTTGCAGAACTTTTCAACCTCAGGAATGTTCTTAAGTCTCCTTGCATATGATATCTTGAATAACAAGACAGCAGTCTAAACATATCTTCAAATCAGCTGTGATACATTTATTTGGGGGGGGGGGGACAACAGATTTTGGAATCATTTTCACAGTCCTCAGAATTGAATATTATTTCTCTTTCTGCATTCCACTAAAATCAGGATGTTATATTACCTAAATTTATACTTATCCTTTCACCTGTTTCCAAATATTTCATAACATGAAATACCTAATGCTTTATCCATCAAAAATTAGGTTGAAATTTTAATTGTACAATCATCCACCATTCTGAGATCCCTTTCAATAAGTTACCCCAGGATCCTTTGACATTAGTGTGTGCATAGATATTAGTTGATTGATTTAGTTATTTATTTTTGCTTCAACATGCATCACTTTGCAGTTGCTTACATTGAATTCTACTCTGCCATTATGAAGTCATTAAAGAGTTTTAAGGTACATTTTGAAAGAATCAATGTGTTATAAGTTCCATAAGGGCATTCATGGATTCATGAATGGTCAACCCATTTTGAATCTTGTTTCTCCTGCTTGCTGTTTGAAATCTGAACTGAGTTTTCATAGTTTTTAGGGATGCTATTTCTAAACTTATTGACATCATTTCTTTCAAAATGTACTTTAAAACTTTATTCCAAGTTACGGTTGTCTCAGCTAGAAAATGGGCACAGAACTCAGTCCCCTGTTCTAATCAAACTTTGCCCTTTTCACCTATTAGAATGATTTTCCATACTTCAGATTTATATTCACTTCCAATTTAATTGTGTATAAAACTTCAGTGTCTATAGTTCGTTGGGGTTTTACACTTACAGGAGAAATTGTATTGTTACAAGCCAGACATTCACATTTCTGAGTTTGTATATGGCTGTGCCTCTCTTGCTGCACTGTCTTTCTAACAAAAGATCCCCAGGTCAGTCACTTCAACTGAGAGACTGCATTGTTTTGGACCACAGCATTCCATTTAGGCATTCCCAGTTGATAGTATATCCCATTCCTACAGATGAGTCACTACATCAGTTGTTTTATTATTTGTTTTCTCATAGCAATGATGATTGCAACCTTTTTTTTCCTGGAGGATAAAATTGAGGGTATTGAGCCCTGACATGTATCAGTTCCAGTACTGGTTAGGGACACCAACATATATGGTAAATTCTCTTTCTTTTGCAAAATTCATAGTGAAGTTAATGGCTGCAGCTGTGTTCAACAGCTCTCACAATATTACAAAACTGTGCTGTTTCACAAGCAGATAATGTTTAATTCTCAGTTACAGAAATTAAAATGTGTTGATTTTTGTGTACAAATTTAAACATCAGTTTTTTTCTAATCACGAATAGCTTAAAACCATTTTAAAACAACCTTGCATTGAACCTTTTCATCTTGGCTAATTACATTTTTGAATGAGATTAGTTTTATGTTTTTGGTAGAAATATATTTAATAGAACTTCTACAAGCTATTCCATGACAAATATATATATATATATATATATATATATATATATATATATATATATATATATATATATATATATATATATATATATATATATACATACATATTTGTCATGGAATGTCAAATGGAATGGAATATATATTTGTCATGGACTTTTTCACAGAAAAAGTCCCTGATGTGTGAAGTCTGATTTCCATCACTTGATGAATGTCATCTGTAACCTCAAGCTATATGGAAGCTATTTAATTCAAAAGTTTAAAAGTCTGCCTGGCGTTCACTTTTAGGCTTCCTTTTGGTCTACCTTACAGATAAATGGTATTATTAGACATCCGTTTAAAAATAATATAGTAAAGAGCTGATGAGGTGCAGTATTGTAAGAAGTTTGATTGTAGAGTCAAATCTTTGTCTCACATAAGATAAATAGAAAAAATTACCCATTTAAAATAGATAATAGTTTTAATACTTATAAACTAAATCTGTAAATTATACAGTTCTTGGAGGGGGATCTAAAATAGGTTAAGGCTGTGAAAAAGCATTTGTTCCCCTTTAGTTCTCTTCCTTGCATTTTCACAAATTTTTTCTTACTTTTTAAAAATAATGTTATTGATATTTTTAGTAAATGTAAAAACTATTACAAATTAAACTACAAGGAAAAAGATAAGTAAAAAAAAATGTTTAGAAGGTGCAGGGGGAAAAACGAGAAAAAAGTAACAGGGTAAAGAAAAAGAAAACATATGGCAATAATAAAGAAGTGGCTTCCAATCTTCATCATACCGAGCATAAGCTAATATAGTAAGTTTTTCACTCTCATTTAAAATTACAAATGAAAAAATTCTTCCCATAGCCTAACCTACCTATGTGCAATCCACAAATTTCATCTTTTCAGTCCTGATTAGGGTTTACCAGAAATATTGAACAAATATCAAATAATGTATTCCTCTTTTTGCTCTTCACAATCTTGACCTTTAAACATTCCAATGGCATCACGGGATTTGATATTTCCTCAATTTTTTGACTTTCAAAAGAAGACTTCAAAAGTTTCACCAGCCTACTTTGTAAATCCCATAAAGAGATCTGACTTCATTCAGGATTTCTTCTTGCAGCTGTTCCTTGTCCAGATCCTTTTCATGGTTTAACTTTTGTAGTCCTATTGTGGTAATCTCAATTTTGTTGTCTTCCATGCTTTCAAATTCTGTGATGTCTGTGTCACGTAAGAGTTGTCTTTTTAAGTTTTTCTCATCAAAAAAAGTTAACCATTGAAATCTGTAAAATCTGAAATTTAAGATGTACATGAAATTATATCAATCTTTGTTATGTTCCTAGACTAGCTAATATAAACATTGATTTAATATCCCTCAAAATATTTTAGCACCCTGAAAGTATTTGCTGCCTGTGATATAGATTAAAGAGAATATTGACTGGGTTGAATGTGGTTTGAACCATTGTTCTATTCTACTTGGCAAGGAGACTAAAGAATTAAGATTAAAAAGCATTTATCTCGGTATGCTCTTGATTCTTGATATTACTGGAATTATCTCAATTTTTAGTGCATCTTAAATCTATAGTCCAAAAGGAATAGAAAGCCCCTAAACAGTATTTACCTGTGACAATACCATGGTAAACCATTTGAGAAGCTTCTGCAGTGACTAGAGTACCTGAGATTTTTATAGTTCTTACTTACAGTAAAAACAATAATTTTGTTTATTTAATAGATCACACTTTTATCTTGTTCAGCAAAAGGTTCATATGATCTGTTGTGAGTTAGATGTTGTAGATGTTGTATTTAATTATTTAACTGTCACCAGGGAGACTCAATTTTTAATTCCCTCTCTCAGCCATACAAATTCACTAGATAACTTTGAGCCAATCATGTACACAGAGTCTCCCTGTGCAACCTATTTTAGTAGGTGGTGGTTATGAGGAAAAATTGTGTGGGGAGAATGGCATATGCTGTTATTTTTAGCACTTGGAGAAAAAGGCAGGATAGAATTATAACAAATAAATATAATGATTCTGATAAAATGTTTAACTACGACACATGGCACACTGTTCAAGCACTATTTAATGTGATGGGCATTAATTCTGATGTAACTACTCAAAAATTGCAACTTTCGATGGATAAAAATAATAATGACAGCTCAATTGGGCATGGAGATTACATTCTAAAATAATAAATTACTGAGTGACTAATTTAAGAGCACAATAGCCATTCAGATATTAATCAGAACAGGAGTTGATTGATAGCATATGCTACATATGCTGGGCTGGAGCCATATGCCATCAAGATTAGTTATTTATTGCAGTATTTGGAAGAAGAATTCAAAGCTGCAAGCAGATGTTTTGGCTTGCTTCATTTATTCCCTATACTTGTCATTCTTCCTGCCATAGATTAATATATTGTCCATATCATTTAAAATGTGGCCGTTAACATAGATTCTAGCTTTTTAGCTGAAAAGAAAGCATCAGTTAGCAAATATTTTATTATTTTGCATTTAAATGTTATTAAAACCTTTTTTCCTGAGAAATGTTCATTTTATTCTCTTGTAATTACAACATAAGAGTGACTTTAATAAATATTAGACAGACAGTTTTGTTGAGGCTGAAATGATCTACAGTCCACTTTGGCCAGCTACATGAAACATTGAACACTGCCACAAAAACTCCTATGCCCTTTTAAACCAATGCTTTTGTTTGAATCTGTAGATCAGTTACAAATTCACAGAATAGTTTTAGAATACTCTTGCTGATTGAGGAGACCCATTTCACTATGCAGTGCTATGTTGTGTAATAGCTACACAACATGGAAACTTAGCTATGACAGGAAATTTAACTGTTTGAAGTTATAACCTACCCGAAAAAGAGCCTTAGGAGCCAGATAAGAAACTCCAGCAGTCTCCCCTCTCCCATGGACGCCTGACCGCATTTTGGGCACTCAGCAACATTGCTGCATTTATGGTGGATTGCAACGCCCCATGGTGATGTTACATGTTTTACAATGTTTTTATTGAAAACTAGCACTTTCATAGTTTCAGCAAAACTGTGCCATGGCAAACAATGGATTTGCTTAATGAACACTCTAAAAAAATTGTAAAGTCAGGTCGGTCACATGACCAACCAATTTTATGACCATTTTGACTTACAATTGTAATAGGCAGGCTCCATTTTGGTCATAACTCGAGAAGGTACTGTACAGTATTACTGCTGGTCAAGTACTTATTTGAACAACTAGCATAATAGATATAATTTATTACATGGAAGCATCTTGAGAAATTGGGTGTCTCAGATAAACTAACCTTGATCAAACTGGTCAAGTATCACAATATTTATTTGTGGCAGTTTCAGCTCCTAGCAAGGTGATTCTCTTCCAAATCTTGGAAGCCTTGGTAGTACAGTGGTTTAATGCACCCTGTTATTAACACAGCTGCCTGCAATTTCTGCAGGTTCGAATCTTACGCTCAAGGTTGACTCAGCCTTCCATCCTTTCTAAGGTAGGTTAAATGAGGACCCAGTTTGTGGGGGCAATAAACTGACTTTGTATAAATATACAAAAGTATGAAGGCTATTGCTTAACGCATTATAAGCCGCCCTGAGTCTCCGGAGAAGGGCGGCATATAAATCAAATAAAATTAAAAAAAAATCAGGGCATTCTGAAAAGTGAAGCACGGTTTCTGAACAGAAATAGTCATTTCTAGGGGTAAAAATCCAGCCTAGGATTGAAATCCATGGGATTTAAGCAGGGGCCTGATGGAGGACTTTAAATTTGAGGGTGCCAAGTAGCATTTAACCAGATGTAATGTTACGTGTGAATGTTCTTGGGAAACAGGAAAGGGATAATTGGGATAACAGTGAGATAAGAAGTGTCCTAGCCCACCAAAGGTAGCATTACTATCACTATTGGAAGTTATAAAGTGTAAAAAAGAGACTAAAGAGTTGATAACAAATTTGTTGACCGCAGCAAGGTTAATGATTTCTAGGAACTGGAAGACACGAGATGATTATAGTTTGGAAGAATGGTATAAGGAAGTATGGGATATTGCCATAAATGATAAACTGACTTGTAATATTAAAGTAAGGAGGGGCATAATGAAAGTAAATGAATTCAATGGAATCTGGAAACAGTTCCTAATATATGTGTTTTCGGGAGGAAGGGGGATACCACTACCAGAAGAAGCTTTAAGATTTTGGAAGCAGGAATGATCCCGAGGGGTGGGGGAGCACTTGTTGATTGTTTGTATTGTGTATATTGTTGTATATTATATATTATGATTTATGTATGTTAATAAAATCATAAAAAAATAATAAAAAAAAACATATTAGCACCAGACAATGAGGATGCTAAATATAGAGGAGAAAATGTCAGTGTCATTTCCTGACTGTGAATTATATGAACAAAAAGAACATTTTTTCTTTGCTGTAACAAAAGCAAAACAAATTGAAATTATTATTATTTTCTGAGCTTGAAATAAATGTGACGACGTTAAAAAAAAAAAAGAGGTGTCCTAGCCCACAGACAGTATCTGGGTGTGGCAAGTGACTCAGAAAGACCACACCTAGTTTCTTGGGCTATAAATGTGTCAATGGAAAAATTTACATTCAGACTTGCAAGATTCTATTAATGTCACTTTACACTAAAGTAGAATTAATTCATCTGTGCATACTTTCTATCTGGATTACCTTGCAAGACTGTGTAGCCTTATGTTCAGTCTGTCTTTACATTATTCTCTATTTTGACTTGACTAATATCTGGGTTTTTTCCCCACATTTCTCCAAAGATCACTGTGTCCACTACTACGATCTTAGGAACACTAAACAGCCCATTATGGTCTTCAAAGGGCACCGCAAAGCTGTTTCATATGCAAAGTTTGTTAGTGGAGAAGAAATCGTTTCTGCGTGAGTATTGTAAAAAGCTTCTACACTTTCTGATTCTTGATGAATTTCAGAAAATTAGTATTTTGCACAGCTTATGAGCGATATTGTATGCACATACTATGTGTTTGTGTGAACTGTCAACTTGCACAGCAGATTCTAGTACTTTTATTAGAATAAAAATAGAAAACTGTTTCTCACTTCTTTTGGATCCAGAGTATCTCATTAGTGGTGAAGAAACTGAGAAAGATATACCAGTAGCTATATAGCTAGTAGGTTTTTTGTTTTGTTTAGTTCTTGTCTGTTCAACAACACTTTTAGGAGTTGCTGACAGTATATTGAAACAAATACTTAGTTCTGTGAAAACTACTCATGTTTCTCTTTAGTATAGTAATCACTGAAGAGGCAATATTTGATTCCATTATTTTTCTGAAAGGTAGATTTTTTACTTGCAGATGTTTTAAGAATTACAGGAGTGCCCTCATGTGGTAACATACAACCTGAGATTTGCTGCATTTGAAGAGTTGAACTTTGGAGGCAGAGGCAGCAATCATTTGATCAAATTAACAATTAACAATTAAACAATTAGCAGAAGGCAATTTATGTAATGATTAAACTACATTTGGAATTTAAAAACACCCCAGGCAAAATCTTACCCTTTATTATAACTTAAGTGTTAGTTTAGAAGACTGAAGAGAGGCATATCAGTTTTTATGTACATGAATGGAAGCAATAGGGGATTTTTTTTTTTTCTGTTTTGCCATTGCCTGCTTTCTAGGGCTGAGAGTGACCGGCTAAAGATCATCCAGCTGATTTGTACTTATGGCAGGACTAGAATTCATGGCTTCTTAGTTTCTAGCTTGGGGTTTTAACCACTACACCAAGCTGTCCCATAGAGATCAGTGGTGGGTTCCTCCCGGTTTGGCCAAGCAGGTAGCGGTGACAATATGACATCACTGAACCGGTTCTCTTTGTTCGGGAGCTGGGTCCTCCCACCCACCCCACCCCGTGTTGTTCTTACCTTTTATTTGGCCCCGAAGTCCCAGCTGATTGGCTAGAAGGAAAAAAACTGTTTAAACTCTTGCCGTGGCGCTTCAAAGGGCCGCCCTACAGCTGATCAGTGTTAAAAGGCAGTGTGGTGATAGACCAGTGTGCTCGAAAAACAAATGGGTAGACCGGTGCCTCCAAAAACAAATGGGTAGACCGGAACACTCCAAGAACAAATGGGTAGACCGATACAGCTCTGCAAGCAGTTAAAAGCCTGGTAGACCACTAAATCCTAAAGAATTGTCACATGACCATCAAACCATGCCCACAAAATAAGCCATGCCCACAAAACCGGTAGTAAAAATTTTTAGAACCCACCCCTGATAGGGATGATAGTTAGGAACTAACTAGAAATAATGGGTACAAGTTGAGCTATCTAGATTTTGCTTAACTGTAAGCAAAAATGCCCTGATGCTCAGATTTGTACAGGTAGTTGTGGTGGTACAGTGGTTAGAATACGGTATTGCAGGCTAATTCTGCAGTTCCAATAGTTTGAGTCTCACCAGCTCAAGGTTGCCTCAGCCTTCCATCCTTCTGAGGTCGGTAAAATGAGGACCCAGATTGTTGGGGGAAATATGCTGACTCTGTAAACCAGAGAGTTTACAGAGAGCTGGAAAGCACTGTGAAGCGATAATTAATTAAGTCTAAGTACTATTGCTATTGTCTTGATTTATGACCATTTGTTTAGCAACTATTCAAAGTTATAGCAGCACTGAAAGAAGGGACTTAACACCAGTCCCTGAAGTTATGGCAGCTATGGCTTCATCCTGCATTGCAACCCCAGAGTCATGGTGTGCCAAGAAAGAGTCAGAACCTACTCCTTCCAGGGCCTCCCTGAACTCATGCTGCACTGCAGCAGGACCCCAACTTGCACACGGCTTACACTGGGCCTCTGAAGGCTTCCTCTTCACCCCTGCAACAGCCTTCATGCTCTCTCTTTAACGACTCCATGTGCATGGAGTTACAAAGGCAACTAGGACTGCTGTGTTTGCTGTCGCTAAGTGATGTAGTCACATGGCATTGTGTTTTATGACCATTTTGTGTAGTGATGGAAATTCCAATCCCAATTGTCATACATTGGGCACTACCTGTATAATAATGGAATAGTGTACCCTGTTTTCCCCAAAATAAGACATCCCCTGATAATAAGCCCAATTGGGCTTTTGAGCGCATGGCAATAAGACCAGGTGCTTATTTCAGGGTTCAAAAAAATATATAAGACAGGGTCTTATTTTCGGGGAAACTTAATACTATGTACATTTGGGTTCACTAACTCCTAGAGATTTTTAAGAAGAGTCTGGTCAGTTGTCTATTGTGGGTGGTTTAATTGGTTTTAGTCATATTAAGGGGGGTTGGTTAATATGGAGAATCCAGTTCTGTGATTCTATATAACAGGTATTCTTTGGATTCATTCCAGTGGCGTAAGCCTCAATGAATTAAATGTAAGAGTAATGTTATGTAAATTTCAGTAAATTTAACATGATTTTACAGGAAAATGTATCTTGGGATTCTCCATGGCTTTTTGTTTTTCTATGAATATGTATTGTCTAATAAGTTACAAGGCTATTGGTGCTAAAGCTGACTTCTTTACTTGAAACAAGTTTTCCTTACCCCTTCCCAAAGGACTTACAGTGTTTTTGCTTGGAAAACAAACCTTTGCAGAACCCAGGGAATGGTTTCTGTTGAATGCAGCTTCCCTCTTTGCTTACATTGTCCCAGATACAAATGGTACCACAAATCTGTTTTCTGCCTAAATTAAGTTTTACACTGTGTTGATTTGGCCTACCTGGGAGTCTTTCCTAATTTCCAATTTATTTGTAAGTTTGTATCTCTGTCCTCAGGTCAACAGATAGCCAGCTAAAGTTATGGAATGTAGGGAAGCCACATTGTTTGCGTTCTTTTAAGGGCCACATCAACGAGAAGAATTTTGTAGGCTTGGCATCTAATGGAGACTATATTGCCTGTGGTAAGTAAACAGCTGCTTGAGCAAAGAAATTTAAATATACTGTCAAATTTAAGCATTTATCAATGTCACGTTTATGACAATATATTACAATAAACTGAATACACTAGGAAATATCAGCAAAATCATTGAATGGAATCATCCCTTTTCTTGATAAAAAAGAAATTCTTATGTTTAAAAATATGCCTAACATCTGCCTGCCCATCTATTTTCAAAAAATGTAAAAGAAGGAGATTCAAAACTTTGAGAACATACTTAGAAAATGTTTGTTCATCCCAAATCATTATAGTTCAAACCAAATGTTAAAACTGGGTAATCTCAAACTTCAAAACGACAAGGAAAAGAATTCAATTTTCCAGTCAATAACATAAAGTAACCTATAGTACAATAACATAGCTTACTGTTCTTTTCAGTAGTGAAAAATATCCCCAGTCCTTCAGCGTAATCTCCTTTGGTCTGTACGCTGGACTTTTTATCACTTCTTGTCTTCTAAATCCTGTTTGGTATTTCAGAATTCTCCTTGAACTCTAATATCTAAAGCAGGTCATAGAAAATATCTTCTGGCATCTGGAGTCATGCCATTGCGCAAAAAAGTTGCAAACGTTACAACTTCAGATGTATACTTCTTAAATTGTATTAATCTTGGTAGCTGCCACCTTCCATTCACTTTCTGAGTATTGAATACTTGGAATGAGTTAATTTTATCAAATTATACATCTTATACTTAATCTAACTCCTATATTAGAGTTTTCTACTTTAACCAGTAGAAAAGTTTTAGTGGAAAGTTTAGGTTGAGCTGGAACTGACAGAAATAAATATTGTAAATCAACCTGTATTTTTGTTTTTGGTTGTAGGAAGTGAAAATAATTCACTTTACCTGTACTATAAAGGTCTCTCAAAGACACTGCTAACCTTCAAATTTGACACTGTCAAAAGTGTCTTGGACAAAGACCGTAAGGAGGATGACACAAATGAATTTGTCAGTGCTGTATGCTGGAGGGCACTACCAGATGGGGTAAATATTTTGCTAATTTTTTTCTTTTTACCAAGGAGCAAAATAATTTGCAGGCCATTTATTTGGATCAACCTCAGTCTAGTTGTAAACATGTCAGATAAATAAAAGTTTTCATTTTGGATCCTTAAATGACCAAGACTAGGCTTTCTTTAATAACAACTACTCTGTTTTCCCCAAAATAAGACATCCCCTGATAATAAGCCCAATTGGGCTTTTGAGCGCATGGCAATAAGGCCAAGCGCTTATTTCAGGGTTCAAAATAAATATAAAACAGGGTCTTATTTTCAGGAAAACACGGTACTTCTACTTAGAATTACCAGTATAGATAAAGGAATATAAACAGATGTTAAGGGATTATCCAAACAGATATCACTGGACTATTATGCAACAAATATCTTTGATCTGTATCGGGCTTTGCTACTTCAGAATTCAGTAGCTTTTCAGTAGCTTTTCCACAAAGATTGTGTTTAAATTTTTCTTTGTATTGTGGTATTAGTGTATAGATAACTTCTTAGCTACGACCTGGGATCCTTTTACTCCTAACAAACGTAATGCCTCTTATTGCTTTCTCAACCCAAATAGATGCCTGTTAAGCATCTCTAGCCATTGTAAATGGTTGCCCCTCCACCCAATCACATGGCTGCATGTCAAGAAGGTCAGCTTTATGATTGGTTGTAATGTTAGGTGGTCAGATGACCTTGATTCACAGTACTTTTTGTTGGTTTCCAGCAAAAAATGCCAATTGAAATTAGTTTAGTTTAGTTTAGTTTAGTTTATTTATATACCGCTCTACTCCTGAAGGACTCAGGGCGGTGAACAGCCACAAGATAAAAACACATAAATACAAAATTTAAAAACAGAATAAAACCGAATTAAACAATTTGGCTGAAGACAGATTTAAAACACCCCAATAAATTAAAAATGAATTAAAATTTGCGTTTTAAAAAGGGGGAAAAGGGAAAAATTAGGCCAGGCCAGCCTGATGGAATAAAAAGATCTTGAGAGCGCGGCGGAAGGTGCTTAGATCCGGGATCCTCCGTATCTCCGGGGGGAGCTCATTCCAGATAGGTGCCCCCACAGAGAAGGTTCTCCTCCTGGGGGCCGCCAGTCGACATTGTTTGGTCAACGGTACCCGGAGGAGCCCCTCTCTATGAGAGCGTACCGGCCATTGGGAGGCTACTGGTGGCAGCAGGTGGTCCCATAGATAACCAGGTCCTAAGCCATGGAGTGCTCTAAAGGTGGTAACCAAGACCTTGAAGCGCACACGGAAGACCACTGGGAGCCAGTGCAGCTCGCGCAGGAGAGGTGTTACATGGGAACACCATGTCGCTCCCATAACCATCCGCACGGCCACACTCTCACCAATTGGAGCCTCCGGGTGCTCCTCAAGGGGAGCCCCATGTAGAGAGCGTTGCAGTAGTCCAGGCGGGAAGTGACGAGGGCATGAGTGACCGTGCGTAAAGAGTCCCAATCCAGAAAGGGATGCAACTGGCGAATCAGGTGAACCTGATGAAAAATCCTCCCGGTCACCGCCGTCAAATGCTCTTTTAAAGACAGCCGTGAATCCAGGAGGATGCCCAAGTTGCAAGCCCTCTCCGTGGGGGCCAGCGATTCGCTCCCAATAGTCAGTGATGGCACCAACCGACTATATCGGGACGTCGGAAACCACAGCCACTCGGTCTTGGATGGGTTGAGCCTGAGCCTGTTCCTCCCCATCCAGATCCGCACGGCCTCCAGGCACCGGGACATCACTACAAGGGCATCGTTGGGGTGGTCCGGTGTGGAGATGTACAGTTGAGTATCGTCAGTGTACTGATGGTACTTCAACCCGAAACCACAGATGATCTCGCCCAGCGGCTTTACATAAATGTTGAACAGAAGGGACGAGAGGACCAACCCTTGTGGCACCCCACATATGAGGGGCCTCTGCCCCCCTGCCAACACAGACTGCAACCGGTTGGAGAGAAAGGAGGAGAACCACTGCAATAAAGTGCCCTCCACCCCTAACTCTTCCAACCGGTGCAGCATGATACCATGGTCGATCCATGGTCCCGAGCCCTCCAGAGATCATCAACCAACGCGACCAATGCTGTTTCCGTGCTGTACCCAGGTCTGAAGCCTGACTGGAACAGATCCAGATACACCGTTTCATCCAGGTGCTGGGGGAGCTGTCGCGCAACCACACTCTCAACAACCTTCGCCACAAAAGGAAGGTTGGAGACCGGACGATAATTAGACAACACTGCCGGGTCCAGGGAAGGCTTCTTGAGGAGAGGGCTCACCACCGCCTTTTTCAAGGCAGCGGGGAAGTCACCCTCACCCAACGAAGCATTTATAATCCCCTGGAGCCAGCCTCGCGTCACCTCCTGAGAAGCCAGCAATAACCAGGAGGGACACGGGTCCAACAAACATGTGGTTACGTTCAGTCTACCCAGAATTCTGTCCACGTCGTCAGGAGTCACAGGATCAAACTCATCCCAGATAACATTCTCAAGACCTGCCTCAGTCATCCTCCCTGAAACTACCCAGTCGGAGTCCAGACCTTCCCGAATCTGAGTGATTTTGTCATGCAGATACTGTACAAAGTCCTCGGCTCTACCCTCCAAGGGGTCCTCCCGCGCTCCCTGGTGGAGCAAGGAGTGGGTCACCATAAATAGGGCGGCCGGGCTGTTGTCTGATGACACAAGAAGAGCAGCAAAATAATTATACTTTGCTGCTTTTATCGCCACTAGGTAATTCTTAATATGAGATCTTACCAGTGTCTGGTCAGATTCAGAAAGACTGGCCCTCCAACTACTCTCTAGGCGTCTTTTCCGGCGCTTCATCTCCCTTAGCTCCTCAGTGAACCAAGGAGCCAGATGAAATTGGCGCCAGGTCAGAGGCCGCAAAGGCACGACCCAATCCAGAGCTCAGCGGCCGCCCTGTCCCAGGCGGCCACTAAGTCTCCAGTCGAGGCATGAGCCAGAGCCTCAGGGAATAATGGCCCAAGCTCCATCTAGAACCTATCAGGCTTTATCAGGCGCCTGGGGCAGAACCATCTTACTGTCTCCGCTTCCCTGCAGCGAGGTGCAGCGGTTCGAAGGTCAAGGCAAAGGAGAGAGTGATCCGACCATGACAAGGGCTCGGTGACTATATCCCCTATCTCAAGATCACTCAACCATTGTCCAGAGACAAAAACCAGGTCCAGCGTGTCCCCCCCCCCCCCCGGTGTGGGTAGGGCCATGAATTAGCTGGGTCAGGTCCATAGCTATCATGGAAGCCATGAACTCCCGAGCCACCTCAGACGTCTCACCCACGGACAGCAGGTTGAAATCCCCCATGACCATAAGTCTAGGGGTGTCAACCGCCACCGCTGCGATAACGTTGAGGAGCTCGGGCAGGGCTGCTGCCACATGGCAGGGAGCCAGGTACGTGATCAGCAAACCCATCTGTATCCCATGACCCCACTTCACAAGGAGGGACTCACAGCCGGCCGTCTGAGGAATAGTGGCCTCCCTCAGTCTAAGACCTTCTTTAAATTAATGGGTTTAGTTAAAAACCGTCACATTCTCTTAACAACTACCATGAAAAAGTACAGAAAATTACTCCCAGTCAACTGGATGCCTCGACTTATGACTGCAGCAATTCACGGACTCAATTAGGGTCATAAGTCTATAGCAACAGAGCTTATTTGAGTTCATGAAACTTTAGAATTCTATGTTTAGTTTAGTTTAGTTTAGTTAGTTTATTTGATTTGTATACCGCCCTACTCCCGAAGGACTCAGGGCGGTGAACAGCCAAACAATAAAATAACATAGATACAAAAAATTTAAAAAACCAGATAAAATCAAATTAAATCATTTTGGCCCAGACAGATTAAAACACCCCAATAATTTAAAAACAGATTAAAATTTACATATTTAAAAAAGGGAAGAGATTAGGCCAGGCCCGCCTGATGGAATAAAAAGGTCTTCACAGCGCGGCGGAAGGTGTGCAGATCCGGGATCCTCCGTATCTCTGGGGGGACCTCATTCCAGACGGTAGGTGCCCCCACAGAGAAGGCTCTCCCCCTAGGGGCCGCCAGCCTACACTGTTTGGCTGACGGCACCCGGAGGAGTCCCTCTCTATGAGAGCGTACTGGCCGGTGGGAGGCTATTGGTGGTAGTAGGCGGTCCCGTAGATAACCAGGTCCTAAGCCATGGAGCGCTTTAAAGGTGGTAACCAAAACCTTGAAGCGCACCTGAAAGACCACCGGGAGCCAGTGCAGCTCGCGCAGGAGAGGTGTTACATGGGAGCGCCATGTCGCTCCCATTACCACCCGCGCGGCCGCACTCTGCGCCAGTTGGAGCCTCCGGGTGCTCCTCAAGGGGAGCCCCATGTAGAGAGCATTGCAATAGTCCAGGCGGGAGGTGACGAGGGCATGAGTGACCGTGCGTAACGAGTCCCGATCCAGAAAGGGACGCAACTGGCGAATCAGGCGAACCTGATGAAAAATCCTCCCGGTCACGGCCGTCAAGTGCTCTTCTAAAGACAGCCGTGAATCCAGGAGGACGCCCAAGTTGCGAGCCCTCTCCGTGGGGGCCAATGATTCGCCCCCAATAGTCAGTGATGGCGTCAACTGACTATATCGGGACGTCGGAAACCACAGCCACTCGGTCTTGGATGGGTTGAGCCTGAGCCTGTTCCTCCCCATCCAGATCCATACGGCCTCCAGGCACCGGGACATCACTTCAAGGGCATCGTTGGGGTGATCCGGGGTGGAGATGTACAGCTGAGTGTCATTACAATTTTTGCCTTGTGCTCTGAATGTCATGTTTTAGTAAGTGGACTGGGGAGGATACTTTGTTTTCTACTCATTTTCTTAGCTTTCTTTGAAATTATTATTTTTCCATTTTCATATGGAATATTGTATCTTCTTTTTGGTTGTGCTAGAAAACAGTCTTTGCAGGTTTATGTTGTTCAGGAAGTATGATGCGTTACTTCAGTGCTTTGTTATTCCTTTTAATTATAGCAACTAGTTTTCTCTTTCAACATCGTTATTCATTTTTGCCTGCATTTTAATGCTGAGGTCCACAGAGTAGAAGCTGGAGGTGAAAACCTTTTCTGTCTGAGTTTCCACATACTGACCTGACCTCATGCTTTGGACAGTGGCTTGGTAGTTTCTGCTGCCACTATTAATCCTTTGGAATGGTTCACCTGGTATGTGAGAGAAATAGAGCTTTCATACTCTTTGCTGCCTTTCTAGCAATTAAAGGTTAAAATGCAAAAGTCGAAATCACTTTTATGGTATCACCTCCATGTCATGTAGCATAGAGGTATGTTAGCTTGAGATTTCAACCTTTTCCCCCCCAGGGAGTAACAGAAATAACCCAATCATTAAAAAAAGATCAAATGTAATTTCCTAAATTCCATGCTTTAAAAAATATACAAATAATCACTGTAGGGAAAGATAATTATACTGTTGTCCAGATCATGGTAATACAACAACTTTTAAATTAGTAACGAAAGAAAAAAATTAAAGCAAATGCAATTTTCAGTCTGCTGCAAATAAAGAGGTCACAAGAAGTGTCTAAAAAGAGTCTATTAATGTTCCATAATAGTGAAGATGTTCGAAATCTTGGATTCAAGTCTGTCGTCAGGCATGGAAACTTACCATGCCTTTGGGCTAGTTATGCTCTCTTAGTCTTTCCACTTTCCAAACAAAGTATTAGTTCAATTATTCACTATTTTTAAAAAAATTGTAAAGAGTGTTTTTGGGCCTTTCATAATTGGAAATATGAAAATAATTAAATCAACTGGGACATGCAATCTATTGGAAAATATTGAAAAGATTAACACTCCTAATGCATTGTTTTGGGGAGAAAGTTCCAGGGACACTAGGGAGGTCAAAAGAAGCTAGAAACCCCACCCAAAATTAAGTGCATTAATTTTGCATGCAGGGACAAAGGTTTAGGGCTTCAATCACATGTCATAATCATCATCTTGAATATTTTAATACACATGCCAGGGATGCCAACAACATAGACCTTAAAGCATCTTTGGGGCAGTTAAGATAGGTAGTCCTCAACTTATGACAGCAATTGGGACCAGAATTTCCATTGCTAATTGATGTAGTCATGCTACCACTAATATAGCAACAGCAATCCCTGGTACTAGTTGCCATTATTAACCAAATCCCATGGTGATTAGACAAGGAAACCTCTTGCCAACTTCTCACAACCAAAGGCATTGGGGAAGCTTGTAGGAAGTTCAAGTCCCAGGGCTGTAGACAAGTAAGTGACTGCTTCTGGGTGGGGAAGGACCAGAGAGGGTTAATGAGGTCGTATGTAAGAGGCATAGTGTAGTTTGGGCCAGGAAATGTGCAAAAGGGGTTCATGGTCATTGTGACTTTTCCTTCTGGCTTCCCCATTGACTTTCTGTGGAAGTCGGCAGAGAAGGTTGCAAATGGCATTCACGTGATCGAAAGGTTCTGCAACCAGTTGTAAGGGCAAACCGGTTAAGTGCCTAGATTGGAATTACATGATTGTGGTGTTGCTGGGATGACTAGAAGTCCAAGAGTTCTAGTCATCCAGTAACCACGATTCAGTTACTTAACCATAACTTGGAATGCTTGCTGCCGCAATGGTTGTATGCCGAAGACTACCTGTATTATTTAATCATAAACCCACAATGAAAACTGAGAATATGAAATTTAGCAATACCATTGTGAGAAAGGCAGTTGGTATAGTGATGGGGCACCAGTCTAGAGGCAAGGAGACCATGAGTTCTAGTTCCGCTTTACACACGAAGCCAGCTTGGGTGACCTTGGCCGAGTCAATCTGTCAAACATTTCCCAAAATTTGCCAAGAAAATTGTAGAATCAAATCCAGGCAGTCACCAGGAGTCCTCAGTCATGGTGCATCTTGGAGCTGGGATATGGGTTTCCAAATGCATTAGATTGGATTACATTTGAGCAAAAGCCCTATTATCAGGGGTAGATTTCGACTGGTTCGCCCCAGTTTGGGAAAACCGGTAATGGCGGTGGTGGGAGGCTCTGCCCATCAGTCCTCAAAAATGTTCTGCGCATGCGTAGAAGCACTGTGCACTACTGATAGCAAACCAGTAGCGACGGGATTTGAATCCCATCTCTGCCTATTATGCCTCTGCTGATGTTGCTTTAAAAAAGAACAGATAGGCAGTAACTAAGTATATTGTAAGAAAACTTATTTTAGCTGTTGCTGTTCAGTGTACAGGCATTATATATAAGCCGTATGATTTCATAGATTATGCATAGCTTCAATTTATTAGCGTCATTATAAAAGAAGTCATTTAATCGGTATGTTCATTGTAATATTTTAAATAGGTTAGCCTGGAAAGAAAGTAGAATTTAAGTGTTTTGGAAAACTATCTGGAAATGAAGATAAGAGAAAATAGAATGCAAATTAGTCATAAAAATATCAAGAATCCTTCCAGAGAGAAGCTCTGAAGTAATGGTAATAGGGAATTGTGGAAAACTCATAAATTTCAGTTCTACTGAAGGGGCCAGAATTATTGGTTTATTAAATCAAGTTCTGTTAATTGCATAGTTATTCTGCATCACTGAAAAAGTATTCTGTTAACAAGCACACTAAGAAAGCTAGAACTGAAAAACTACCCTGTTCCATGTTTTAGAATATTCAAGAGAATATAAAATAGTACTACTAGGTAAAAATCTCTTGTGATTTTATGCCTATATGTTCATTTGCTCTTTTTTGCATTTTATTGAGAAATGAGGCTAATTTGAATTTGTTGACGCTTGGGGAATTATCAGTATGAAGTGATCTGATCCTCAATTCTTGGACAAATAATATAAGAATGGAATATATTCTACAGATTAGTGTAGAAATCAGATGAAACAGATATGAGAGAAACAGATGACATGGACTAGAAGAATACTGCCTATCTGCAATTGATATATTTACATTTATTTTATAAATTCTAAATTCACCATGGCAGTAATTTTTAAACTGAATTAATTCAAAATTAGACATTGTAAAGGGGGGGGGGGATACCTGTCTTCTGATTATTGACTTCTGTTGAGTCACATTCTAAAGTCCACCTGGATTTCATTTATATTACTGCTTCAGAAAGCCTTTAACCATAGTGAAATACTGGAGTCAATTCATCCCTTTACCAATATATGACCTCAAGCTCCATATAGAAGAAAGAATTCTGGAACATTCTTTGACTTCTTCCAGCTAATAAAGAGCCATTTCATCTACTCTGAATTTTGATGACATAAAGGCACATTATATACAACAGTATGGGAACTAATAAACTTTTTCTTTAAATATAAGGAATGTCAATTCATTTTTACTATTATATTAACTGAACAAATTCCTAAAATGATTTTCAACAACTACTTCCATGTCACTTTTGGATTATTTAGAATTTTATTTTATGCACTTCTGTTTGTCATGGCTGTGAGGCCCAAAAGAACTGTACAGCTGCATCTGGTTGTTGTCACCCATTTAACACCACCCAGGGAGCACGTGTAGGTTAAGGAATGCTTTACCCCCTACCTATATAATTTCATATATAATTATGTGGACTGTATATATATGTTTACTTTTCCTCTGTCATGTTCTCAGCATATGCTAAAAAATAATAATTTCAAATAATCATCAATTAATGAAATGTGAAAGGCGCATCTGTGACAATAAATATTAGACTTACTATGAATAAAATGCTAAGTAAATTCAAACATTTCAAAAATGCGCATTTCTAATCTCCTATAATCATTAATTTTTATATCTTTTACTTTCTTTTGCCCAGTTTCTATACAATCTGCTATCTATGAACACAGTCTTTAATTTTTTTCATCTATAGGACTAGCAGATTATCTCCTCCTTAGATTGAGCTCTAATATTCCCAATTGTACAAGAGTCCACCTTAATTTTAAATATATAAGTGTCAGGGTTCCAAGTAACAGATCCAATGTAATCAAAACTCTGAGGCCAAGGTGCTTCTTAAAGTCCAAATTTATTAGGTATGTCATATTGGCACATCTGATAAAAACCCGACTCTGAAGGTCCCGAGGTTTTCACCACCCAAATTAAAAATCAGAGTTCTTCTCTCCAGTCTACATATCTATCACGTGGTCCAACCAGGTCACAGTCTCAACTCCAGTTGGTTTCCATCCACGCCTCCCCAGCACCTGGTGAGAATGTCCTTGGTTCCCAGGAGAAAGAATTTTATTTTGGCTACAAGTCCCCAGCTATCTCTACTCCCCACTCCCATTCCCACAGCTCCAACCAGCCTTGCTGTGACAGCCCTGAAGATGCTCCAAAATGGCTTCAGGGTTTGTTTGTTTATTTATTTATTTATTTATTATTTAAATTTGTATACCGCCCTTCTCCCGAAGGACTCGGGGCGGTGAACAGCCAAAATTAAAATACATACAATATAAAACTTAAAATAATTTAAAAGCAGAATTAAATCGAATTGGCTTCCCAAAAATTAAAACCCATTACCCTTAAAATAACCCATTAAAATTTTAAGCCAGCCCAGCTTGCTGAAATAGGAAGGTCTTCAAAGCTCGATGGAAGGTCCGGAGGTCCGGGATTAGTCGTATTCCTGGGGATAGCTCGTTCCAGAGGGCGGGTGCCCCCACAGAGAAGGCTCTCCCCCTGGGGGTTGTCAGTCGACATTGCTTGACCGACGGCACCCTGAGGAGGCCCTCTCTGGGACCGAGTTGGCCGGTGGGAGATTATCGGTGGCAGAAGGTGGTCTCGTAAATAACCAGGCCCTAAGCCATGCAGCGCTTTAAAGGTGAGAACCAATACCTTGAAGCACACCCAGAAGACCACCGGAAGCCAGTGCAGCTCGCGCAGGCAAGGTGTCACATGGGAGCGCCATGTTGCCCCCATAATTACCCACGCGGCCGCATTCTGGACCAGCTGGAGCTTCCGAGTGCTCCTCAAGGGGAGCCCCATGTAGAGAGCATTGCAGTAGTCCAGGCGAGAGGTGACGAGGGCATGAGTGACCGTGCATAGGGAGTCCCGATCCAGAAAGGGACGCAACTGGCATAACAGGTGAACCTGATAGAAAGCCCCCCTGGCCACGGCCGTCATATGCTCTTCTAAAGACAGCTGTGCATCCAGGAGGACAGCCAAGTTGCGAGCCCTCTCCGTGGGGGCCAATGACTCGCCCCCAATAGCCAGCGATGGCACCAGCTGGCTATATCGGGACGCCGGCATCCACAGCCACTCGGTCTTGGAAGGGTTGAGTCGAAGCCTGTTCCTCCCCATCCAGACCCGTCCAGGGTTGACAGTAAGATTAGAAATGAATTTATTTCATTTATTTAGCATGAATTGACGTATGTATTTTTAGAAACAAATTGTTCCATACTAAGTGATTTTTAAACAGTTTTGTAAAGGAATTATAAATTGTGCTTATTTGCATTTGCATATAAAGCATATGCATTACAACTTCTGCTATATTCCAGGATACCATAGCAAATATCATTTTACATGAATAATTAGAAAAAGTGGTCAGTTTAGCAACTCCTTTACTCATTATTGTCACCACAACAGTAACACTCTTGAGATCAACATTAGTCTGTCAAGCTGTTATTATTAGTGGCACACTTTCCAACTCAAAACCTTAGTGTTTTGACACTTTCTTTCTTCTGAAATTTTTAGAGAAAATACAAAAAAGGGAATTTATAATATGTTTTCCTTCCTTCCTTCCTTCCTTCCTTCCTTCCTTCCTTCCTTCCTTCCTTCCTTCCTAACGTACATACATACATACATACATACATACATACATACATACGAACATACATACACATTTCTTATCCAGAAAACTTTTTCACTTCATGCAAGAGAATTACAATGTCAGCATTCCTAGATCCCATTCATTATTCTTTATGGGTTCATTGTACTATTAGCTTTGTGTTTCTTTGAGGTTCAATAGTCTACTTTTGAAGAGTGTTCTCCTATGCAGCTCTCCATTATATGGTATCTGCAGTACCAAATAGCATTTCATAATACTTTTCTTATGTATGAAATTGGTGAAAGAACACCCTAAAAATGAATGGTATCAGAATATTCAGAGTGATAATAATTATGTTTCTGCTGTCTACTGCAGCACACCTTAATGCAATGTTGCATTGTCCATTCTGTTCTCACAACAACCTTGTCTTGTTGGATTACAGGTGTGTGATCCAAAAATTTTGGAATTTTCTAGTTTTCTACTTGGTAAATTGAAGGAAAAATAACTTACATTAATACATGCCATGTTGCACTGATCACCCAGAAAAATCTTAGTTTGGGGCATAATTGATCAGGCATATCTGTTTGAGAGGAAGCTGGACTAACAGAGAACCAGAAAGAGGTATAGGTGCAGCATATAAACCTTCAGTCTCTTCTAATCTTAGAATCCTAGATCAGTACCATTTTTACTATAGCTGTTGATCCTTAGTTATTCTTGATGGATTTTCTGGAGCTATTGATTTTCTTGGACCTTAGAAACATATACAGAGATTATTATTTGTACATAGGTGCCAACATATGTAAAATCCATACACATACATTGCTTGGTGAGACTGTCTAATAATCAGATTTGAATTCAAACCAATTTTTTCTAACTGGGTAAAATTGCAAGACAACTTCAAAAAAAAAATCACATTTTATAAGATACTTGTACTGATGATATCAGACTGGGAATATAAACTTGAACTTTAGAGTATGGTTTCTAAAGGGCAAAAGAATTGACCAAAGAACTAAAATCAGAAATATATGGAAATTTCATATGTTTAGAAATATTGTATATCGGAGCACAATAAAAGGGAACTTTTACTCATAATGTTTTCAATAGTCTTTTTTCCTTCACTTGTCCTTGTTTTTTCTTTTTAAAAAATGTGAATAAAAAGAGATAATTCTCTTAGAGAAAAGATCCACAACGTAGCAGAATCCTCATTACACTAAATTTTCGGAATGCACAGCTACTGAAGAATGTAGATTTGGTTATATTCTCAGTTCATTTAGGATTGATGACAAGAATTAACATGCCAGGCTAATATCCTGTTTAAAAGGAAGTCTAATTCTTGAAGAATTCTTAGAATACTCTGCAGTGTATTGAAAAGATGTACTTCATTTAAAAAATAACCAGTTTTAAATTATTAGTGTTGAACATCCCTCCCCCTCCCCCCCAAAAGACCCTAAACTTGACAACATAGTTTATTAGTTCTCTGGATAGTTAAATATCTTCTCTAAAATTGGAGTTTGAAGAATTAGTAAGAACATTGATATTGATTATCTGTTTGACTAATGAAATCTCTTGCTTACATTTGCCTTTCTTGTTCAAGTAAGATTTATAAAAGTATCTAGCCTGGGACAATTAAAATAAACTATTTGTTTTGTTGTCTCTTACCTACCCACACCAGGATTCAGATTATACATATTGTGGCTGTATCCCTGAGAATAAAGTTTACTAATACATATATATGCCCCATGCCTCAAACTTGGAAGGTTGAGGGTTTGATCCTAGATAGCAGCAGATATTTCTTTCTCAGAGCACAAAGAGAAAATAACTGCTGTGAACTCCATGTAGGAATCAGGACGGGCATTCAGCAAGTAAATGCTCAGCTTCCTTCAGTCTCCCGGACTCTATGCCGAATTAAGGGATTATAAGGTTGTAAAAAAATTATATGTATAAAATTATGCTACATTGAAATGGAACTTTCTACATAAGTCTCTTTGTAAGAAAACATGCTTTTTAAATGTACTATAGCTTTTATACTTGTTGCACAAATGAATCTGCCCAATTGTCTCACCTATCCAGTAAGGAACAGCAATTTCACTTGCTTTATAAATTCATTTTAAAAAAAAATCTCATGTAAGGAATATATAAAGAACATATTTTCATTCATTATTAAAGTCACAATTTTTTAAATCAGGGCTGGGAGGGGGGCAAAATTGTGACACTTAGTACTCAAAACTCTTTCATTTGCTTTCCCATATGGCATATGTCCTCCTGAGCTGCCTCAGGAAATGATGCCTTATTCTGTTTATCTATTGATGGAGGGAAAAAGAATTAAATGTTATATTATCAGTGTTGACATCAATCTATTGTGACACAGCAAACAAAATAAATAGCATGTTACTAAAAGAAAAAGTAATCTCAGTAGAATAGATTCTATGAAAAGGTTTGATCAAAGTACAATATATGTTACACTGGACATAATGTCATTACATCTGTAAAATAGTTTGGAGTTTGTCTAATTTTGAACAAAGCTTCTAAAATGAAAAATGCAAATGATTTTTTTAAAAAAAGTGATTTCTAGCTTTTATTGGTGCATGGATTTTTAAAAAAGAAATAAAAGTAAATCCTGCTTTAAGAGTACTTAAAACTATTGGAACTATAGCACATAATTCCAATAATTAAAGGAGGACTTTCTAAACTTTACGGTATAATTAGACAATTTTTTGGAGGGGGACAGAAGCTGCAATCTAGTGTTTGTATTTTTAGCCAAAAAGAGATGAATTAAAAATCTGGGACACTTTTTTTTTTATTTGGACTGCAGATGGATGAGATTGGAGGTGGGACTGAGAGTATTTTGCTCTCATCTCAAAACCAGTCCAGTAATTTTTATTGGTTTTAGCTGTATTATCATAAGCCTCCCAGAATAATTTGATAGAGATGGATGTCTATATAATTTAAATTAATTAATTAATTAAAATGATTTTACTAAAACCCAGCTATTTTGCTATAGAATTTTGGCAGTATTTTCTTGAGATATATATATATATATTTATTTATTTATTTATTGATTGATTGATTGATTGATTGATTGAATTTATATACCGCCCTATTCCTGAGGGACTCAGGGCAGTGAACAGCAAACGATAAAAATACATGTAATACAAACGTTAAAAAAAAACCAATTAAAAT
This sequence comes from Arizona elegans, assembly GCA_022577455.1. Taxonomy (NCBI): domain Eukaryota; kingdom Metazoa; phylum Chordata; class Lepidosauria; order Squamata; family Colubridae; genus Arizona; species Arizona elegans. The sequence continues at coordinate 99,903,032 of JAKOOJ010000002.1, read as the reverse complement.
ATACTAAACACTCTGATCCTAGATAATTCAAGACATCCCAGTTTAAAATAAAATCAAAAGCAATATAAAGGGAAAGTTAGGCCAGGCCAGCCTGCTGAAACAGGAATGTTTTGAGGGCACGGCGGAAAGTGCGCAGATCCGGAATCTTCTGTATCTCTGTGGGGAGCTTGTTCCAGATGGTGGGTGCCCTCACAGAAAAGGCACTCCCCCTGGGGGCCGCCAGTCGACACTGTTTGGCTGACGGCACCCTGCCTCTCTCTATGGGAGCGTACTGGGCGGTGAGAGGCTATTGATGCCGGCTATTGGTCTCGTAAGTACCCCGGTCCTAAGCCATGGAGCACTCTAAAGGTGGTAACTAAGACCTTGAAGCACACCCGGAAGACCACAGGGAGCCAGTGCAGCTCGCGCAGGAGGGGAGCCACATGGGAACGCCATGCTGCTCCCATAACTACCCATGCGGCCGCATTCTGGACCAGCTGGAGGCTCCGGGTGCTCCTCAAGGGGAGCCCCATGTAGAGAGCATTACAGTAGTCCAGGCGTGAAGTGATGAGGGCATGAGTGACTGTATTTAACAAGACCCGATCCAGAAAGGGACGCAACTGGCGAATCAGGCGAACCTGATAAAAAGACCTCCCGGCCACAGCCGTCAAGTGTTCTTCTAAAGACAGCCGTGAGTCCAAGAGGACGCCTAAGTTACGAACCCTCTCCGTGGAGGGCAATGACTCATCCCCAATAGTCAGTGATGGCACCAACTAACTATATCGGGATGTCGGAAACCACAGCCACTCGGTCTTGGATGGGTTGAGCCTGAGTCTGTTCCTCCCCATCCAGATCCGTACAGCCTCCAGGCACCGGGACATCACTTTAAGGGCATCATTGGGGTGGTCCGGGGTGGAGATGTATAGCTGAGTATCATCAGCATACTGATGATACTTCACCCCAAAACCACAGATGATCTCACCCAGCGGCTTCACATAAATGTTGAACAGAAGGGGTGAGAGAACCAACCCCTGTGGCACCCCACATACAAGGGGCCTCAGGGTCAACCTCTGCCCCCCTGTCAACACAGACTGTGACCGATCAGAGAGAAAGGAGGAGAACCACCGCAACATGCTGTCCCCCACCCCTAACTCTTCCAACCGGTGCAGCATGATACCATGGTCGATGGTATCAAAAGCTGCTGAGAGGTCTAATAGGACCAGGACAGAGGAGCAACCCCTGTCCCGGGCCCTCCAGAGATCATCTACCAATGCGACCAATGCCGTTTCCGTGCTGTATCCAGGCCTGAAGCCCGACTGGAACGGATCTAGATAAGCCGATTCATCCAAGTACTGAGGAAGCTGTCGCGCTACCACACTCTCAACAACCTTTGCAACGAAGCGAAGGTTGGAGACTGGACGGTAATTAGCCAACACTGCTGGGTCCAGGGAAGGCTCCTTGAGGAGAGGCTTCACCACCGCCTCTTTCAAGGCGGCGGGGAAGGCACCCTCTTTCAAGGAAGCATTTATAATCCCCTGGAGCCAGCCTCATGTAACCTCCCGAGAGGCCAGCACCAGCCAGGAGGGACACGGGCTCAGTCTGCCCAGTATCTTGTCCACGTTTTCCGGAGTCACAGAATCAAACTCTTCCCAGGTAATATTCTCAAGACTTGCCTCCATCCTCCCTCCCGAATCTACCCAGTCAGAGTCCAAATTTTCCCGAATCTGAGCAATTTTGTCATACAGATATTGTACAAAGTCCTCGGCTCTACCCTCCAAGGGGTCCGCCCGCACTTCCTGGTGGAGCAGGGAGCGAGTCACCCTAAACAGGGCGGCCGGGCGATTATCTGATGACGCAATAAGAGCGGAAAAATAGTTACACTTTGCCGCTTTTATTGCCACCAGGTAGGTCTTAATATGAGACCTTACCAGTGTTCGGTCAGATTCAGAACGGCTGGCCCTCCAACTGCTCTCCAGGCGTCTTTTCCGGCGTTTCATCTCCCTCAGCTCCTCGGTGAACCAGGGAGCCAGGTGAGATCGACGCCAGGTTAGAGGCCGCAAAGGCACGACCCGGTCCAAAGCTCCAGCGGCCGCCCTATCCCAGGCAGCCACCAGGTCTTCAGTCGAGCCGTGTGCCAGAGTCTCAGGAAATGGCCCAAGCTCCGTCTGGAACCTATCCGGGTCCATCAGGCGCCTGGGGCGGAACCACCTCATCGGTTCCGCCTCCCTGCGGCGGGGTGTGGCGGTTCAAAGGTCAAAGCGAAGGAGGGAGTGATCTGACCATGACAAGGGCTCGATCGCTATATCCCCTATCTCGAGACCACTCAGCCACTGACCAGAGACAAAAACCAGGTGCAGCGTGTTTCCCCCCGTGTGAGTAGGGCCATGAACTAATTGGGTCAGGTCCATGGCCGTCATGGAAGCCATGAACTCCTGAGTTCTGAGTTATGAAGCTGCATTGTGGATTGTTTGTGCAATGTTTCACATAAACATTTTTTTCTAACCCTTTCGACTTCTAACACTATTTTTAAATTTTCATTTCTTTCCCATCTGCTCTGCTTCATAACAGAATACCTAATTCAGTACCTATGAATTCAAAACTTGTGAGGTTACTATGAAATAGCATTCCGCAAGAATGTTGATGGTAAATGTTCAAGTAATTAATTCACTAATTTTATTAGTGAGTATAATAGTAGACTTTCTCACTTAAAGCTTGTCTGACATCTGTGTGCTACCAGAATTTAACAAGCTATATTAGAGAATTCTGTTTCCTTTTGTAATAAAGAATCCTTTCTAATAAGGAAGTGAAAAGCATGTCCCGGCAAAGTAGCCCTCCTCAAAGCAATATAGGCAGCCATTTTCTCTGGAAGACTCAAACTGTTGCTTCAAGGGCTGGGGCTATAAGTATGTGTGTATGCACATCTCTTTTTATCATTGATGGTTCCAGCAGAAATGCTATCTAGACATTAATATACACATATAAAAGACTAGGAACAATAATTGAAAGAACTCCATGCTTCTTCCAAAGGATTTGTCTGCTTTACTGCTTCACAGAAGTGCACTTTTTTCTAGTAACATTTTACTAAATGGTATTTTCAAACCTTTGTACAGTCCCATTTTCCTGAATAAACATATATAGTGAAGCCAGCTGGATGGCCATAGTCCAGACACACAGTCTCAGCCCAAACCACCTCACAGGGTGGTTATAGGGAAAATAGAAGGAAGAAGATGTATTGGATATGTTTGCCACCTTGTTATTTGTATAAATAAAGACAGGATATAAATAGATTATATCTCTGGAACACACACTCTAGTATAGCACTCAAAGCTGCCATAAGGACAGATTTAAAAAGCAGTATGGGAAATGGCTTCAGGGCCTGGACGACAAATATGAAAAATAATTTCTGTATTTTAGAAATCAATTTAGCTAAAATTTTAGATAATTGGCCATTTCTGATCAGTTAGAAGTTCATGAGCATTGCCTTAGATGGGAAAGAAAACTGAGTTGCAGTAAGATTTACAAATAAATCTATCCAAAAAAACCTGCTTTTCTTGCTATTTTTTCTAGTACTTCCCCTCAAATTACTTGTATAAATACTTGAAGTAGAAATGAATTTGTGCAGGTCTAGAACTGTTCTTAAATTTCTCTTAAGTCAGAACATGGGGAAAGGTTTGGGTCAGGGAACCTAACCTTATACAAATCTTGAAAACATTTTTTTAATGTGGGATACCTGCATTTGTCTATTCTTTAGAGAAATCTGCTTGAGCTAACCTTAATTAAACCCACTTCCTTAGTTAATTTTCCTACAATCTGCTTGTATGCAGATTGTAGGAAATTGGTTTAAGATGTGATACTATCTGGAATTAGAAATAAAATAGGGATATAATAAAAAAAAAGTTTTTGATTGCAGGATCCAATCTGGGTCAATCACTGGAACCAGAGGTTTAGTTTTCTGACTTTTCAGACTCATGCTGGAGCCCATCTTCAGGGAACTTCTCTCTAGCAGAGTGTGTGCTGTTCTATGTGTGGTATTTATGTGGTGCCTGTTGTATGTGGTTTTTTAGATGTTGATTGGAGTGTTAATGGCTGGCTATTAAGTTGTTGGCTGTCTTTTGCTTGTGCTGCATAGCCCTCTCCTTATCTAAGTACTTGATAAACTGGTGGTAGATTATCACTGTTGTTGACTAACAAGGGGACCGTTTCCCAGGCTTCAATCACTTCCCTGGCTGTTTTTGTGCCTTCTCATCCAACAGTCTTAGTAGCTGCAGAAAATACTGTGTAGTGAAGGAAATATCATTGTCCTCTTGACAAGCCATTATGTAGAGCACAAAAAAAAAAAAAGCTTTTTGACTTTATAGTTGGCATAAACCACTTTTAATCCCTCCATAAGGAGATTTCCAGATTTTGGCTGATTGATTGATATTATTTGATTTCACGATTATGTTAACATAGATTATTTTTTTTAAAGGTTCTAGCTATTGTAGAGGAAATGGGACATGGTATTTTCAACCTTATGTTCTTGAATTAATCCCAGTCAGAATAATTGAAATAGTGTCATATCTCTGTGGAAAACAGCAATCAGAGAGTTTCACAGTTTGCCCTTTCCTGTCTCCTTTAATTCCTTCTTAGCTTTGTTAATTACATTTCCATCCTATTATGAAGATCTTGGTGCAAGCTTTAGATTGACTTAACCTTGACATTAATAATGTACATTATTAAATTTTCATCCCATCATGTCAATAAATCAGTTATATGTGCACATCTAATTAAGTATACACCCAGTAAAAATAATACTTGAAATTATTATATTGCATTTCATCAGTGGATCTAAAGCTAGGTAGTCAGAGGTAGTTAAGCAATATTCGGCTTTAGAGATCAGCACACTGGCTCTATTTCTGTCTTACATCTTACATATAAGTCAAGAATGATAAAGATAGCAAATCTTGCAAGAGAACCATGGATATTCAACAAATAGTGCCACTAGTAGTATTTGAAGGTTTTATAGCTCCATCTAAGTCGGATTTACTAAGAACAACATGAGGGATTTTTGCTTGCTGTGCCTACTGTGAAAAGTCATGAATGAAGTTATTGTTATTACTCTTGTATTCCAGAAAAAAAATCAAGTCATCTATTACAACTTGGGTATGCCACTTAGTGTTAAGTCAATATCACCCATCTTTTGGTAACTGCAGCACTGTTTTCTTAATTAAAATGTTCATACCTGATATTGATTTGCATAGGGTGGGAAAGTGGAGGGAAGCATGGTTAAAATAGTGAATCATGGAGCAAGTAGCCTCTCTTGCAGGTGGACATTTTGATTCGGTAAAACTATTTGTTTAAAAATATAATAAATGTTATATGATGACTTCCATCTGGACTTCATTGTTATAAACTAACAAAAGGGCCCAGTCTTTTGGTATAATATGTATAGATACAAAAATCATGCAAGTATTTGCTACCATATTAGGGAGGGGAGTGTGGGGAAACTTAATTAAAAGATCTCAACTTTAGTGCAGCGTAGACATAAACCATTTCTACAATTTCAGTTTTTGTGCTTGCTTATAATTTGGCCTGTACATTAAGCTTAGAAGTAGGTAGAGTAGTACCTTAATGGTTCATTGCATACTGGGAGGGAAAATTAAGGTTGGGAAATGTGTGCCATTTCCTCTCCCAAGGATACTGTAAACTGTTAAGTAATTGGACCTTAATGTACTTCAGGAGGAGAGAGTGCAATTTCAATTAAAATAATAGTTTTTTATATTGGCTCCAATTAATTAACTCCAAAGGCTTAGTTGGAATATAACTTTGGTTGCATTTAGAATTATGAGCATTCATTGTTGACTATGGCCAGTCAAAAAGTAAGCATTTTCAGACGATAGGTGTACCCAGGATGCTTTCTATTTTAATTTGATTTTTTAAATCAGGTGGCCTTTCCAATAAAGTATAGGACTGCAGCTAGTTATTTTATTTACAAGAACATTTCTAAGTCAAAAAGCTAGAAAGTTCTGGATTCAAATACATACACTGATACAAACTATTTTAAAGATTCATATACATTTGAAACCAGTAGTTTTTCTTTTGGGATCGATGGACAAACTGTTATGGAACTTTGTTTTTGTACGTGATAACTGTAGTGAGATCATTGTATGCATAAAAAATGGAAAGATTCAGCACTACCCACTAATGGAGAAATAGTTGATGAAGATGATGGGACTTGCTAAAATGGCTAAATTTATTTCTGTTAAATTCTTTGATAAAAGAAAAGACAATACATTTGTTGGTTGAAATTCTCTTATGAATATTAATAAAACAGAAAAATGAACATATGATTTATGGTTTTGATGATGAGTCAGTATAGAACAAAGTTCTGCTGTAACCATAGTGTAAAGGCTAAATTATGATTGTAACTATAACTGCTATAAAGAAGATCCAAAGCTATTTCTTTGTATCTTTTTTCTTTCTTTTCTATTTTTCTTTTCCCTTTTTGTTCATTTCTATCAAAAACACTCTGCATTTTATGTCTTTTTACTCTTAATCATTCTTTGCTCTTTTTGAATACATTCTTTGTAACTGTTTTTTTCTGACAGTACAGATTATAAAGGCATAGAATTGTAGAGTTTGAAGAGTCCATAAAAATCATCTAGTCCAACTAGATGTGCAGGAAACTAATCAAATGATTCTGCAGAAATGGATTTCAATCCTTTTCTTAAAATCTTTAGAGATAGGCAACACACAACCTCTATAGATAGGTCTATACAGATCTTCCCAACAGAAAATTTTCATTTTTCCTTTTAAATGAAAGTGAGGTAGTTGCAACTTCTACCTCTTATGGTTCTAGTTTCTGTTCTATTCTGAAAATAATTCTTGGCTATCTTCCTTGTAGCTTCTCTTTACGTGAACATAGTTATATTTTCCCAATTTTCTTTTCTCCACACCAAACATCCCAGTTTCCTTTATAGGGCAAGGAAATCCCTGCATCATTGCAATCCTCTATACTAGTGTTGGCAAACCTTTTCGGCACCAAGTGCCGAAATGGGAGTGCTCATATGCAGGAGCGCCAGAAACCAGAAGAGCAACAGGCAACGGCTGGCGTGCCCGGAGAGATGGCTCTGCGTGCCACTTCCAGCACGTGAGCCATAGGTTCACCATTACTGGTCTATACCTTCTCTAGCCTTCTGGAATGGTATTCAGTGATAGTGTTCTTTCATTTTCATTTTTGCTGCATTTTCTTGTTTTGTTTTCTCACCCACAGCTTTTCCCATGTCTTCACTGCACCAAATATGCTTTTAAATATATCTTGTTATTATAACTCCATGTGCTACTCTGGTATTCTGTAACATTATCCTTTTTACTGTGTCCCAAGCAGTTTCCAGATCTACACTCCTTTCATTCAGTTGGGAGATAAACCTGTCTTTTAATATTTTTCTTTCTATTAAAAAAATATTTTTAAATATTTTTAGAGGACGTCTACTTTTTCTTCCTTCAGTTATCCTTACTCATTCATTCATTCATTAAATTTATATAGTGCCCTCTTGCCAAGGGGCAACTCTAGGCAACTTACAAAACCAAATAAAATCAGTAAGATTACACGTGAATATTAAAATATTAATATTAAAATATTATTATAATATAATATATATAATATAATATATTATAATATAATAATATTATAAAATATTATTAAAATATTAACATTAAAATTTGCTTAAAATTAACAAAGCTGCCAAGGAAGGGAGCAAGATGCATATGGGGTGGAGGTGGAGTCTTATCTCAGTCCATTAGCCACTTTCAGCATGATGTGCCCCTGTCAGGGCTCCAGGCCAATTGGCAGAGCCAAGTTTTCAATCTCTCATGGAAGGGCAAAATGTGGGTACGGATCTCACCTCAGGGGACACAGTGTTCCAGATGTGGAAGTCATGGTGAAAAAGGCTCTTCTCCTGGATCCCACTGGCCAGAATTTCTTGACTGATGGAGTCCACAGCATGCCCCTTCTGCCAGCCTGGATATCATTCTTCCCATTCTGCATTCTTGACGCTACTAAAATAAAAAGGGTTGTCTGGCATTCAGAATGACTCCTTTATCTTTGTATCATTCACCAATTTATCTTCATAAACAATCAGATTAGTCATGCTTTTTAATACATTCATTTTCCGTTTGTATGTATGCCTAAATCTCATATTCAAAGCAAACAGATTTTTTCAAAGTATGTAACTCTCACTACTCTCATTTACTTGTAGGCTTCTGAATTGTCCAATCATTTTGTTTTTATCCAACTATTCATATGGCACATCAGAATAATTTTTTCACTTAGATCACTGCAGTTTTTCCCTCAACTCATTTCTGATACTTTCCTGATTATCTAAAAGCACCATCAACCAATGTGTTTCACTTTCACTTTCCTGCCTTTATTCATTAGTTCAACTTCGCAAGACTTGACCAGGTCTGTTACACCCTTAGCTTTTCCCAACACACAACATACTTCTTTTTCTCACCTTCACTTTGTTTGTTAATTTATGGTTTTTACCATTTACTGCTCCTTCCTTTTCATTCTTCTGTTTTGGCTGTGAACAGATTGGCTGATAAAATATTGACTCCCTCATCCATTACCATTTTGAATTTTCACATATGCTTTTTAGTAAGAGAGGAGAGGAGACATAGAAGAGGAGAGGAAAAATAGCAGAGGTTACTAATCTTATTTGTACCCATGTAGCACTGTATTGGTTTGGGCACTTTTTAGCCAATATTCTCAGATATGAGTCTCGGTGGCGCAGTGTTTAGAGTGCAGTACTGCAAGCTACTTCTGCTGACTGCTGGCTGCCTGCAATTTGGCAGTTCAAATCCCACCAGGCTCAAGGTTGACTCAGCCTTCCATCCTTCCAAGGTGGGTAAAATGAAGACCCAGATTGTTGGGGAGATATGCTGACTCTGTAAACTGCTTAGAGAGGGCTGGAAAGCACTGTGAAGCGGTATATAACTAAGTGCTATTGCTATCCAACCACAACTTAATTGGTACAAGCTGCTTTCCACCTTGCAAGCCGTCATATTTTTCTCAGGTTCCCTTAACTGGGAGAGTACATGTAGTTTACCAACATACTTGGAATGCATATTATTTTTAAAACATGTCCTATATATTATGTATACATCCTCTGAATATTTGAAAGCATAGAACTTTCAAGGCATAAATTTTTCTTTACTATTTTGGAATCTAATTTGTGTGTCAGTAGGAGGAAACAGTATATGGAATCAACATGCTATCATCCCTTCATCTTAATTGATTACAGAAACTCAATCCTAGGGATGTATAAAACATTTAGTTTTGACACTTTTCTAATCAGTAATTCTAAAATTTGTTCCATTTTGAGTGTGACATTGCTGTTTTAAATATGAAATTGGGGTTCTGAGGATTTTGGATTTTTTTCTAGCATAGAATAGAAATTTGGAATTGGAGCACTTCTGAAATTCTCATCAGCTGTTAAGAATTGAGAGAAAGAATATTCAGAAGCATTCTGAAAAATGGGACATCTTCAATACAACTACAAATATTGCAGTATCATTTGATTTACAACTTATTTCAAATAACTTTCTTTGTACCTCTGGATGTTTTTTTTTTAAATTTCTAACCTAATAAATTAACTGAATTTAAGTATGTTAGAGACTTAAAATTACGTTTGGTTTATATTATCTATCAAGCATTAGAAGAGACATGCACAGAAGAAAAAAATTGTAGATGAATAATGCAATTATATTTTCAAAGTTTTAAGTCTAAAATAGACTCCTTCAGTATCTCTTTTATAGGCATTGATAAATTAAGGCAAAAAAGCCTTATGAAATGAAATAATTACAGATGTAGGAGATAACTCATTTTAAAATTTTCAGTTAAATAGACATGTCAAACAGGTAACAAAAAGACATTCCATACAATAAAGTTTTCAACAAAAGTGTCTGCATGTTACCTAGTCACAAAATTCTTAATATGTTAATATAACCGCAGTGTCCAAATGCACAGATTCTGTTTTTTAGAAACTTAAGAAGAATAAAACTCATAGACTTGTTAAATTCTTTTTACAATTTTTCTACATTTGTTGATCTTAATATTTCCCATCTTTTCCCCACATTTCTGCTTTTCTTTCTTCAATTTATTTTTCATATTTAAGTTTGCTCTATTATAAAGCATATTTTAATTAAAATTAGTTATTAAAATCTACAACTGACCAGAAATGTACTGGAGATGGATTCCAACTTTATGTTTGCAAAATGGAATACAATGATTGAGTTTGGTAATGATAACCTTTTATATAATGAACTATTACTTTCTGAATCAAAAATACATTCCTGGGACAGTAAAGATATTTGATCAGATTATAACTAGCCATCTAAAACCTTACACATTTTATTTAAAAATGACTTGTCTCGTATTCTTTATGTGGTAATCCCACGATACAGAAAAATAAATGTCTTTTAGATTGATTTTTCTTAACAATATAATGTGACCCACAGAATTCATATTAGAATTAGGAAATGTCTCCAAACTACTTCACAAAAATCACTTATTTATGTCCTTCAGTGATAATGCTCTGTTTAATAGTTGTATGATATTATTGTCAACTTCATTAGGAATATCAGGCCTTGTTTCACAGTAATAAATATCTGACTATTATTTATTGTACAAAGAAGAACTTTTATTCAGTGAATGTCATTAAATAGATTTCAAAAAGCAAAAACAATTCCAATTATGTGGAATATAAATGATGTTCTTGTTGGTTGGTTCTGTTTTGCAACCTTTGACAATTTATTGCTTGTCAACAAGTTTCAAGGTTAAAATAGATGATGGATCGGCGTCCTGTTTTGCTAAAACTTCATTCTCTCTTGAGAAGTGTTTTTGGCTGGAATTCCACTTGCAGCTTTCAGCACAGGGACATGAACGTGAAAGTTGAAATACTAAGCATTTATAAAGATAATTTAGAAGATTTGTGTACTGTGTTATAAATTATTTTGAGGAAGATTAGTGCAATAATGTGAAAAAACCTGGGGCTCAATTTCATTTTAAATAATTGCAAATATAAGAACATTTTAAAAATCTGAAAATGGATAATTTTTCCTAGGTGAATATTCTAAGTCTTAGAGAAGTAATCATGATGTAGATAACAGTGTGAATTAAAAAGAAAGATTGAACAAAATATTATAAAGAAAGGAGGACAACCAGTCTGATAATAATAGCATAAAATCTACTATATGGAATATTATCTTCAGGCTTGTCAAGCAATTAAAAAGTTTTTAGTTGCTTAGTTACTCACTTCAATTAAAGTGATTCTTAATTTCAAAGTTTAGTCATATCACTTTTTAAAGAGATTGTAATACAGAAAAGTTAACATTTATGGTAGGGAAAGTAAGGAGCATCACTAGTGTAAAGAAAAAATCAACCCTGCTAAAGCTAACTCCTAATTCTTAGAACCTTAATTTACTTTTTTGATATATATAACCAGTTAACTAGAGTTCCATCTCTTGATAGTATCTAAAACAAACATGAAATAAATAGCTTTTTAATTAATTGCATTTTTACAATAGTAATGTAACTAAAGGATATAGTTTTTAAACATTTTTATAAATTAAATAATATGGTTGTAAACCTGTTTTTCCCTCTTTATATTATTTGGCCTCATGACTTTCAAAGTATTTTAAGGCTTCTGGTCTGCTATGATTGCATTTTTCCATGCAGTATTAATTTAATAATGGCATGGGGCCAGAGAGTACCACTTCTTGATTACATCCGCCCATTCCATCAAATCCAACAGAGGGGTGCATGTAGTAGGTCCCATCTAATAAGGAGTTTTAGAATGATAGCCTTTTTTTGCCATGGAACTTGCCTTCTGGGTCACCCCCCCCCCCCCCCGCCCCGAGGTCAGATTGTCCCGGCCCCAACTGGCCTTTAAGAAGATCCCGGAGACATGATTTTGCCATCAGGTTTGGGGACCCCATGGAGATATGGAGTTTGTGAGATGTTCATAATCTGCTGCTTGGTACTCTTACACATTCTATTTTATGTTTGTTTTAACTTATTTTTAATGTTATTTATTTATTTAGAAAATTTATATGACTTAAATTTAATTTTTTTGGGGGGGACTTTGGTTAGAGTTATTTATTACATGTGTTTTGATTTTTGCTACTTTTAACTGTGGGCTGCCAGAGTCACACATGTGAGACCAACAGCTAAATAAATTGAGCACATAAAATCATTTGGCAAAGGGATTATATATGTTTTGATCATCAGTGTTCATGTTCAGCTTAAGCCAAGCATTGACTTTGCCTCCTTTACTGCTTCTGCCTCGTGCTCTCCCTCCACTCTCTGGCATATTGTAAAGAAGAGATTAATAGCTTTCATTTGCCAATTAATTTTATTTTTAGCCATTGTTAATTGCTCTTCTTGGACTTAATATTATAATACATTATACTTTAATGTGTCCCAAAGGCCATATATATTCCCCTTAGCCCCCATTTTGTCATCTTTAGAGAATTCCAAGAGTGCATTGCTGAAATTCTGCAAGAAACTTTACAAACATGATACTATGAGTTTGGGACTTTTGTAGGGGCAAGGGGAATAAACTATCCGAAATAGGTGTGTTAACATTCAGGCCTTAATGTGCCCATTTTTCACTTTTAGCACATCTCCCAACAATTGGGGGGTGGGGGGAGAAACCCTGAAAGTTATTACATTTTTGATGAGTCTCTAGGATTGCCTTCTTGGTTTCCAGGCTGAAAAGCGTTGCCCACCTCTGATGTGTATGTGATCTGCCCTTGTTCAATATCAGTCATTCACAGGATGAGGGGGAAAAGGAATTCACAAATCTAAGTTGAATACTGCTTGGAAAAAATTGATACTATTTTTTTGCATACGACATGGTGCCAGACTGTTTCTTGCCTTTACTTGTCAAGTTTCTCCTCATGTTACTTTCCAATAGTGAAATTGGGTTTGAATGAAAGACGTGATAGGATATCAATTTTTATTTCAGCTGACATTATACCAGAGAAGTCTGGTCTTATTATGGTCATATCCAGCTAATCCAGGTAGATAGCAAATCTTTTGGGTCAATTCTTTGTACTAATGTTTATTTCCTTGCTGGCAGGAATCTAAATCTCTGATTTAAGTTTTGGTCCTCTCTGCAAATACTTTTTGAGTATATTGAACAATCACTATCAAACATAGACATTTTATTGCCTGGCAGAATTGATAAAGATGTTAACAGTTACATCAGAATAACCCAGGCTAGCCAAGAAGACAAGTGGTAGCTCCCTTGATCCTCCATGAATAAAGTATTAAACACAATCATGGGCTTTCCTTATTGAATTTGTCCTTTAGATTCGGTCTATATAATCTGAATGATACTGTTCTGGGTCACTCAAACTGGCACTATACATTTCTAAAGCAGCAGTAATGATTATTTCTGATCAAACCTAGATGTCTTCCTCAGGTTAGTTCTTTTGACATTCATAACAGAGCAGAGAAATTCTAACTACCCCTCTTTCTGACTCTTGTTATACAGGGGCCCTCTTCCTGCATAACAAGGAAGATGATGTAATCCAGATGGTATTACTCAATTTAAAAATCAATTTAGATGAACTTCTAACTTCAGTGAGAAAATTATAGCTGTATTAAATAACTAGCAGATGCTGAATCAAAGAGACCTCATATTGCAATTCAACTGAAACATATCTAATTTTCAGCATAATCAATCATGTGCATTACGCTCAGGTGACCATTGTATGACAGCCCCAAAAGATCAGTATAAAAAAAGAGATGGCTTGATCACGACTATAGGTTTCAGTGACAAGCTTCAAGAAAGATTGAAAGTAGAGTTAGGAAGAATAAATGTAACTCTCTAATTCAGCTATTAGTCCAATTTTAATTCCAATATAAATAATTATTAAAATCCAAACATTTCTTATGTAGCTCAATAAAGTGGATTTCGGCCTCAGTATAATTCACCACCACCACCCAAAAAAATGAGAGAAAAATTCCAGAAATTGGTGGCTAATAGCTTGCCTATGTATTATATAGCATTTTACCAATGCTCACATAGAACTCAATATATTACCAGAGTTGTCACCTGTCTCGAACTAGAATGCAAATAGATGATAGCATTGGCTCTTGAAAAGTCCCTGGAGAATATATGATATCCCCAGAGAGATATCAGCAGAATCTCCACTAATGAGTCCCTATTCTAACTAAATATTCTTTAAGAAATAGACATGTTAGATCTAATAATTGAAAATTGAAAGGATTATATGTCCCAATTTTTAAAAAGACAGCAGGCAATAATACCTCCTAGCCTTTTCCTCCTCGCTGTTCAGACACTCCTCAGTATGGGTATTGCTCACTCCCATTCGCAATGGCTGGGTGTCAATCAAACCCTCTGGAGCTGGATACGCCCCTACTTCCTGCTCCTTCCTCAGTCTTTTCACTCAGCCATTTGCAAAAGCATTCAGGGTGTCTATTCTCTGTGATTTATTCTTCTATTTTTCCTCTCCTTTTACCTTTATTGTGATTTATTTCTATGTCTTTCGTTCTCTGTGCTTTATACCTTCCCTGCATTGGTTTAAACAGCTGGCAGGCGCGAAACGGCGGTTCGGGGCTCCGGCCGCCTTTAGCGGCTTGATTTTTCGGCGATTGCCAGGCTTCCCTTTTTCCCGCCTTTGCCGCTTTTGGATTGAAGAAATCAGTATCGCACACAGGTGTTGGGGCCAGAGTCCCTGCCGCTGGCATACTCTCCCCTCGTTGTTCCTAATTGTCACCTGTTGGAGGCAGCTTCGGTCCAGCCGTAGGCGCTTTGTTTCGCCTGGCCCGCGACCAGAGAGAGAAAACGCCATTGCGGGACGCCATCTTGAGAGCTGTTGGTCACCCGCTGACTTGCGCTGCCGTTTTTGCACACCGCGACCTGGGCTTTGCTTTCCAGGGTCGCTGGCTTCTTGGCAGGAGTGGACGCGGTCCAAAAGTTTCCTGCATTTACCACCCGCTTGAAGAGAGGTGTCTGCAGCTGTTCAGGGAAGTACTTGCATCAATTTATTGAATTATTGCTTAATTGATTTACATATATAAAAAAAAAAAAAAAAAAAAAAAAAAAAAGAGAGAGAGAAGGGGCTGTGTATATATTCCTGATCAATTACCCTGGTTATTCAATTTGGTGGATAAATTTTTATTGATTTGATTGCGGGTCTTATTTTTATAAAAAAAAAAAAAAAAAAAAAAAATTAAAAAATTAAAAAATAAAAAAAATAATAATAATAATACTAGCAATAATATTATTCTTGATTTCTACAACAGACATTCTCTGTGTAGTTGAAATTTTTGTGTGATCATTGGCCTTGTGAACGAACTGATAATATGAGCAATATGGAGGAAGTGGCCCTTTCCTCTGACTTGGATAATAGCCCTTCTCCTACCCCAGCACCTTCCCCAAAACAGGTCAAGGGGAAGAAGTCTAAGCATTCTAAAACTGCAAAATCCACCAGGTCTTCTAAGGCTGATAAAGATGCCCAGCGCAGGCACAATGCCCTAGAAAAAAGATTTGCCAGGGCCAAACAACAGATCACAACAGTGCAGGAAAGTACACACCAAGAGGTGTCTTGTAACCCTGAAATCCCCATTGAGGAGGATCCACTTTCTGGTGAGGGGTGTGGGGAGGCCCCTTCCACCTCTCAGGGGACACCATTATGCCACACTAACCAATCAGGAGTTAGGACTAGGTCAAGGTCTTCTAGTGAGGCCAGTCACCTGTCTCAAGTGTCTAGACCTGCCCCTGAGGCTACGTTTACTCCTACTGCAGCTGGTCTACGGCCCGAAGCGGGCCCTGCCTTTGTTCAGCCTATGGACTTTCAATCCTTTTTTACTCAGGCAATGTCTCATATGTTTCAAATGGGGTTTCAGCAGGCCTCTGCTGCCTTTCCGGCTCCTGTTGGTGTTCCTACGGCTTCATGTCATAATCAGCCTACTTGTGGGCAACATCATGGTTCTACTTCTTATGGCCTAGAGCCTGAACAGGCTCGTGAGGATGAGATCCTGGAGGACTTTGAGATGTCTGATGACGAGGAGGAGGTCCAGGACAAACCTGCCTTTCCTGGTTTATTTAAGCCTTCTTTATTTCGCTCTCTACTACGCAAAGCGAAGGCTGCCACCAATATGGACAACAACCCAAATTTGGCATCTGCTTCGGTGTCCACAGGCCCTAACAGTAATTTATTCAATGTGCCTCAACCTGATGATGACTTTGTACCGTGTCCTGACCTTTTTTGCCAGGTCATTCAAAAGCCATGGGATCACCCCGCTTCACTTTCTGGTCCAAATTCTTTCGACAAAAAGCTTTATGCTTCGGCTCCTGTGCTGGACGCCCTCCTACAGTTGCCTACAATTGATGAACCAGTGGCCAGTCTCACATCTTCCTCTGTTCTGGTAGGTGAAGCTGGGGATGGCCTCAAATTCGAAGATAAGCGGGCAGACATGGCATTTCGTAAGACGCACCAGGCGACGGCTTGGGCCATCCGTGCCTCTACCTCATCATCCTTCTTCAACCGGGCTTCGCTTGTGTGGTTGCGTCAATTGAAAGACAGACTTCCACCTGAGGACGCACGTCTGCAACAAGATCTGGCTAAACTCATTGCAGCGGCTGAATATTCGGCAGACGCGTCTTTGGACGCTGTTAAATTTGCATCTCGTGCTTTGGCTTCAACAGTTTCTTCAAGGCGCCTGTTATGGCTTCGCAACTGGAGAGCTGATGCTAAGTCTAAGTGGCGCCTGACGGCGGCTCCATACAAAGGACCAGCGTTATTTGGCTCTTCACTGGATCCCGTTTTGGTGGAGAACCGGGACAAAAAGAAGGTTCTGCCTACATCTTTTCGTCGTCAGGATAGGCGCTATGTGCCTTATACCCGGCAGCCCTTTCGTCAGGACCAAGGCTCCGGGGGCGCCTCTTACTACAGACCATCACAATTTCAGTACCAGCCACCTTCCGACCGGGCGTCCTTTCGAGACCGTGGTCGTCGACAAGGCAACACCAGACGCCCCTTCAGGTCCTCGTCTTCTGCCCGCTACGCCAGAAGAGGCAAGTGACTCACCGGCCCTGTCTCCAATCGGTGGGAAACTTCAGGCCTTTTCCCATCGGTGGCCGGCTACAACTTTGGATGCCTGGATTGTCCAAACTGTCACCAAAGGTCTATGTTTGGAATTCACCGCTCTCCCACGGGACTTTTATGTTCATTGCCCTTGGCCGGCACTTCCGGACAAGCGGCTCCTACTCTCAAACGAGATTCAACATCTGCTACGCATAAATGCAATAGAGCAGGTTCCGCCCGACCAGCTCAAGACCGGCTTTTATTCAACGCTGTTCCTAGTTCCGAAGAACTCGGGTGGTTGGAGAGGTATTTTGAATCTACGACGTCTCAACCAACACATCTTATACCGTCGGTTCAAAATGCATTCTCTCAAATCATTACTAGGATGCATCCGGCGGGGAGATCTCATGCAATCGGTAGATCTCAAAGAGGCGTACCTTCATGTTCCTATTCACCTCTCCCACAGACGGTACCTCCGGTTTGCCTTTGGAAACCATCACTTCCAGTATCGGGCCATGCCCTTTGGCCTTTCGTCCGCCCCAAGGACGTTTACAAAACTACTAGCGGCAGTAGCAGCTTCTCTCAGGGAGGTCCCGATTCGATTAGCATGCTACCTCGACGACATATTGATCCTGTCAACGTCACCCGACCGGGCGGTGCAGGACCGTCAGCTGGTGGTCCAGACTCTCCAGGAACACGGATTCACCTTGAATCTTACCAAAAGTCATTTAGTTCCTACAACTCGTCTTCTGCATCTCGGGGCAACAATCGATTCGACGCAGTGTGTGGTCTTCCTGTCTCCCGAGAGACAGGCCAGCATTCATCAGTTGGTGACTCACATCTTGCTAACCCGGACGGTCCCTCTGTTGGTTCTGTCCAAACTTCTGGGAAAACTAATATCTTGCATAGACATTGTGCCCTGGGCTCGCCTACATCTTCGTCGTCTACAATGGTTCCTGCTCCCGTTTCAGAAGCAAGGTCGAGCGGAGTCCCTCTTCAAAGTGTCGGTACCGGCCCCGGTCCGGCTCTCCCTTCGATGGTGGTTGTCCCCTGCTCTCAGCAGAGGCTCCCCCTTTCTGGACCCGACAAGACTGGTTCTAACCACAGATGCGAGCCTGCACGGATGGGGGGCCCATCTCAATGCCCAGCTAGCCCAAGGGGTCTGGACATCGGCCGAGAAGGAGCACAACATAAATTGGCTGGAACTCAGGGCGGTCAGGTTCGCCCTCCTTCACTTCCAACATCTTGTGTATCAGCAGGACCTTTTGATCCTGACAGACAATGTGGCCACCAAGGCCCATATCAACAAGCAGGGGGGAACCCGCTCTTGGACTCTAATGCAGGAATCGGAGAGACTTCTGTCGTGGGCAGAGATCCATCTTTCCTCAATAAAAGCCGAACACATTTCAGGGAATGTGAATCGAGAGGCAGATTGGCTCAGCAGAGGCCAGATAGACCATGCAGAATGGAAGCTGGATCCAGGCCTGTTTCGAGACCTGTCGAGGAGGTTCGGCCTGCCCATAGTGGACCTGTTTGCGACAGCCGCCAACTCTCAACTGCCGAGATTTTATTCCCGTTACCCGTCTCCGGCCGCAGAAGGGCTGGACGCTCTGCGGAGTCCATGGCCTCAAGGGCTCCTTTATGCCTTTCCTCCTCTGCCGATTATTCCCAAAGTAATTCGGAAGGCGATTCAGGAGCGGGCGCATCTTCTATTGGTAGCTCCATATTGGCCCCGCCGAGAATGGTTCGCGGACCTCAAAAATCTCTCCGTCGAACCACCGTGGAAGTTTCCACCCGACAAAGTGGTCTTGACCCAAGGGGCAGTGAGTCACCCGGAACCAGAGTGGCTGCGATTAGCCGTGTGGCATTTGAGCGCATAAAGCTGCTCCATGATCATCTATCGGAGGATGTCATCTCCATCATTCAGGCGGCTAGAAGACCATCAACGACTCGCATTTATAATGCCTCATGGACTGCCTTTACCAGATGGTGCGGTACCCATCACGTGGATCCCACAACAGCAGGAGTTCCAGATATTTTGCTGTTCCTTCATGCAGGATTCTCTAGAGGTCTAGCTCCAGCGACCCTTCGCCGTCAAGTGGCTGCCCTGGCCACTGTCTTATCTGGAGATAATCGATCTCCTCTGTCTCAGGACCCGCGGATCCGTTCATTTCTTCAAGGGGTTACCAACTTGCGACCCCCACCGGTTCACCGCTACCCTACTTGGGACCTTACATTGGTTTTACAGGCTTTGACTACACCTCCGTTCGAACCACTTGCTGCGATCAGCCTGCGATATCTGTCCTTGAAGATGGCCTTTTTGCTAGCTATTACCTCCGCTCGCAGAGTGTCCGAGATAGCCGCCTTCTCGATGAGGAGTGATCTCTGTATTTTCTACCCTGACCGGGTGGTCTTGCGACTTGACCCTTCATTTGTCCCTAAAGTGAACACTCGCTTTCACCGTGCCCAAGAAGTCATCTTGCCTAATTTTTGCCCGAACCCTCGTCATCCAGCTGAAAGACGATGGCATACTTTAGATGTAAGACGGGCTTTGAGAAGATATCTTAAGAGAACGGCCTCGTTCCGCAGAACTGAGGCGTTGTTAGTCTCATTTCTCCCCTCTTCTTTAGGTCAGAAAGTATCCTCGGCAACAGTGGGCAGGTGGCTCAAAGCATGTATCTCTAGGGCATATGAGTTGCGGGAGGTTCCTGTCCCGGGGGGTATCCTGCCCCATTCTACCCGTAGTGCCGCGACTTCAGCGGCATGGGCTACCCAGGCATCGGTAGATGATATTTGCCGGGCGGCAACCTGGTCCTCCCTTTCTTCCTTTGTGACCCACTATCGTCTGGACAGATTTGCCTCGGCTGATGCTGCCTTTGGCAGGAGGGTTTTGCAGTCTGTAATCTCTCCCCAAGGCCAGTCTTCTGTTTAAGCCCGCCCCTATTCTTCTTGAACTTGGGTATGTCCCATACTGAGGAGTGTCTGAACAGCGAGGAGGAAAATGGTCGTTGCTTACCTGAACGACCCTTTTGTCCTCGCTGTGAAGACACTCCGTCCCTCCCTTATAGTTGCCAGGTCTGGCCTTGGTGGAGGTTTTTCTTCTTGTTTCCCTCTGTAGCTGTTCTGTTCCTGTCCTGTTCCTGTCGTTTACTCTGGAGATCTTCTATACTTCGTCCTGATGTCTTTGGACCAATCTGTCTTCGTGAAAAGACTGAGGAAGGAGCAGGAAGTAGGGGCGTATCCAGCTCCAGAGGGTTTGATTGACACCCAGCCATTGCGAATGGGAGTGAGCAATACCCATACTGAGGAGTGTCTTCACAGCGAGGACAAAAGGGTCGTTCAGGTAAGCAACGACCATTTTTGGACATACTCCAAACTTTAGCCTAATGTCTTCTGATAAACTGAGGGATTAGGAAGAAGCAACAAACTCTATACATCAGGAGCAGGTAGGATTTCATAAAAGCCAGAGCACATAAATCACTATGTCACTTTGAAGGTCTTAATTCAACAGTACATCAATGGATTCAGAAAACAACTTTATGTGACATTGGTTGATTTCACTTTTGTCTTTGATTTAATAGATAGACTTTGATCATTAATCATTCATTCAGTTTCTACAGCTGCCCATCTCAAACAAATGACTCTGGCAAACAATCATAAAATCAATTAAAACCAAATACAAACACAATACATACATATAGAAATAAAATAAAAACCACAATTATAGATATTAATATAACTAGGAAACTGTGCCCTTAACATGCACTGTTATAGGTATTAGGATTATTACTTTAACTTGCAATTTCCTTGTATAGGGTACCCATTCTTAATGTTAAACCAAGGGAGTTGCTTTAAATACTTGACTACTTTTATTGCTTCTTGACTCTATTAATTGTTTTATATCTGGTGTAATTTATGCTTTTCCATCCAAATATTTTTTGCCTACCAATGGTAGAGATTTTGGGTGTTCTATAAACTGGGTTTTGTTTTTTTTAACCTTTGGAGAGGTTCAACATAGCAAGTTGAATTGCTTTGTTGAGCATAAAGAAATTGACAATTAATGAAAACTTGTTCAGATATGAAAAAAATATAATAGAACTTAAAAAGTATTTGAAAGAGTTTTTTGAAATGAATTTGAATAAAGGCACCCCAATGGAAATTGTGTGGGACGCAAGCAAAGCTTACATGAGAGGGGTGCTTATTCATATGAACTCTAAACATAGATTGACCCGACAAAAGAAAAGACTTGAATTGGAAGCAGAAATAAAGAACAAAGAACAGTTACTTATCAAAAACCCAACAGATGAAAGAATACGTGGTGTCATAAAACTTTTGAAAGATCAATTCCAAATGCTTATAGCGGAACAAGTTGCAACAAATCTACAATACGCGAAGCATAACACATTCTGCAACGCCAATAAACCGGGCAGGTGGTTGGCCTACACATTGAGGAAGAAACAGAGCATACGGACTATTGATAGTATTGATATCGGAGGGAAAGAAGTTTTTCAACAGAAATTAATAAAAGAAGCCTTTCTTGAATATTACACTAAACTATATGCCAGAGAGGAGGTGCAGAATGGACTTATAGAAAAATACTTAGACAATAAAAGAGTTACAAAAATTACTGAGCAACAAAAGGAAAGAATGAACTATCCTATAACAGAGGAGGAGATAATAGCAGCAATAAAACAATTAAAAACAGCTAAAGCTCCTGGAACGGATGGTCTGACTGCAGTGTACTATAAAACTTTGCAGGCAGAAATGGTGGAACAACTTAGAGACTTATTTTGTAATATACAACAAGGGGGAAAAGTACCCCCATCATGGACTACAGCTTATATTTCTTTGATACCAAAAGAACAAGGTGGTCCCAAAAAACCAGAGAATTACAGACCAATATCTCTTTTGAATACGGATTATAAAATTTATGCAAAAGTACTAGCCAACAGATTGATGCCAGTAATTCAAAAGGTGATTCATGATAATCAAGCGGGATTTATTGAGGGTAGGCACATGAATGACAATGTAAGGCAAGTAATAGATTTATTGGAATATCTTGAGAAGAATAAACAGATCCCTGCAGTGCTGGTTTTTCTGGATGCAGAGAAGGCCTTTGATAAAGTGGACTGGAATTTTCTACTCAAGAAAGGATGGACTTTGGGGACCAATTTATACAGGCGGTCTCAGCAATTTATCAAGATCAAAAAGCACAGATTATTATTAATGGAAGTTTGACAACAGAGTTTAAAATCGAAAAAGGAACAAGACAGGGATGTCCGTTGTCCCCATTGTTGTTTATTTTAACACTAGAAGTCTTGTTAAACACAATAAGGGACTCTAATACCTTGAAAGGTATAATGATAAGGCAAGAGGATTACAGAATAAAGGCATTTGCAGATGATCTGGTTGTTACCCTAACACAGCCAATGGAATCAATAATCCAGATGAAGGACATTATACAAGACTATGGTAAAGTTTCAGGTTTTAGATTGAACCAGAAAAAACTAAGATGGTAGTCAAAAATATGACACAAGATCGTAAACATGAGCTTGAAAGGAGGGCAGGTTTTGAGATTGTACCAAAGGTAAAATATCTAGGAGTTCAGGTTGCAGAATCAAATATGAAATTGTTTCAAAATAATTATGAGGTGTTGTGGCGAGAGGTGCAAAAAGATATGGAGACTTGGAAAAAACTGCAGCTGTCTTTACTTGGAAGAATAGCAGCAGTTAAGATGAATATTTTGCCAAGATTTCTTTTTTTGTTTCAAATGATTCCGGTGCTCAAAAATGATAAACAACTAAAAGTATGGCAAACTGGAGTGAACAAGTTTGTCTAGAACGAGAAAAAACCAAGAGTAAAATTGAAAATTATGCAAGACGTTCCAGAAAGGGGAGGTCTCAAACTTCCAAACCTACAGTTATATTATGATGCAGCAGCTTTGACTTTAGCAAGTGATTGGTTTGGAGGAAAAAAGACTGGAATATTAAATGCAGAAAGTTTTGATTTGAAACTTGGATGGCACGCCTACTTATTTTATGATAGTAAAGTGGATAAAGTATTCAAAAGCCATATACTTAGAGATTCTTTGTTGAGAGTTTGGAAGAAGCACCGAATCAATTGGGATTATAAAATACCGCTATGGCTGGATCTTGGTCATACTTTGTGGAATACAAATATAATGTCACTCGGGGGGTTTTTATATAAAGAGGTTCTTTTTACAGATGCGGGCAGATGGCAGCTGAAGACCTTACAGACATTGTTGGCTGAAGGGATTAATCTAGTTTGGTTACAATATAATCAATTGCAATGGAGATGGAAAGAGGACCAAAAAACTGGTATTATGGAGTATGAGGAAGAATTGGTCAGACATATAAAAGAGAAAGTCCCAATGCATATTAAAAGACTTTATAATGTTCTGTTAGAAAGGGATTCAGAAACTGAACTAGTTAAAGATTGTATGATTAAGTGGGCACAAAATTTTGAGGAACCAGTGATGTTGGAAACATGGGAAAAAATTTGGGTTCAGAATGTTAAATTTACACAGTCGCAGAATTTGAGGGAAAATTTTTATAAAATGTTTTACAGATGGCATTTAGACCCCAAAAAATTGTCGTGTATGTACCCTAATGTGCAGCCTAAATGTTGGAGATGTGATTGTCTAGATGCTACATATTATCACGTTTGGTGGACCTGTAAGAAAGTTAAGGCCTTTTGGATAAAAATTTGGTGGGTCATGCAAAATGTTTTGAAGAAAAAAATTCAATTTTCTCCACAATTGTTTTTATTGGGTATAGCTAAGGGTTTTACATTGGGTGAAACAAAACTGATATTGCATATGATAACAGCAGCAAGATTGTTGATAGGTAAATACTGGAAAAATGAAGCGCTGCCTACGATTGAGGAATGGACTTTGAAGATGGCCAGTTTCGCAGAGATGGCGAAGATTTCAGCATATCTAAAAGATTGTTCACAAGAGACTTATGAATGGGAATGGAAGAGGTGGATAGATTATGTTCAGAACAAATATCAAACTAGGAAGTATCAAATAGCTTTTATTTGAGAATGTTATATTAAGATAGAAATATTTTAAGGTAAAGAGGATGAAAAATTTATTTCAAAATGTTATATTAAGATAGAAATATTTTAAGGTAATGAAGATGAAAATTTTTAAGGGGGAGGGAGGGGTTCAAGTTTTATATACAAATGAGGGTTTTTCCTTCTACTTGATATGAGTATACTGTGTGGAAGTCTGGGGGAGAGGGGAGGGTTAGGGTGGGTTAGGGAGGTTGGGAAGTTTGGGGTGGGATGAGGGGGGGAAAAAGGGGTGAAAATGGAATTGTAAAACTTTTGCAATAAAAAAAAAAAGAAATTGACAATAATAAAGGATTAGTTAGTATATTAGAAGACACTGACTAGACAATCCAGGTTCCATTGGGTCATCGTTTCAGAGATATTTCCTCACCTAAAAAGAGAAATAAACCACAGGCAGGCCAAAAAAAAAAAAAAAGCAGTGG
The DNA here is from genome assembly GCA_022577455.1 of Arizona elegans. NCBI lineage: Eukaryota > Metazoa > Chordata > Lepidosauria > Squamata > Colubridae > Arizona > Arizona elegans. Next base: position 99,878,436 of record JAKOOJ010000002.1, on the reverse strand, counting down.
GAATAGAATGGAAGCAACTCCAACTTCCTGCCAGCAAGAAATTGCAGGTTCAAGGCTAGCAGGCATGTGGGGCAGGAAGTGAGAAGTACATGAGTGTATGAGAGATAGCACATATGTTGTGGGATGGGTGGCATTGGTTGGGAAAGTTATAGGTGCTATGAGGTGCTACATGGGTCAGAGAAGGTGCACATGGATAGGTTTGTGGGGATGCCACACCAGCTGGGAAAGATGCAGAGGGAGGGTGTGAGGCAGGATGATGTGGGACAGGAAGGGTGCAAGGCGAATCTTCCCTGTTTTCCTTCCTTTCCCTTCCCAACATGTATACTGCTGGGTAGGAGAAGCAGAGAATGAGGGATTGTATGAGTGGTCACAAAACTGTCACAGAATGGTGAAAATGAAGATTTTCAATAGCAGCACAGAAACATCACAATTTTCCCAAGGGAGGATTGTTGATTGATCGATTGATCGATGTGTCAATCAAATTTTTACACTGCCCATCTCACCAAAGGGTCTCTGGGCTGTTGGGTCCAGGCATTATGGAAGTTTGCTTGTTTGAAGTACCTTTGTTGACAAAGTTTTATCCTATGGTACACCAATTAAATGTTACAGACACACGAGTTTTATTAGTACATAGATTGCAAAATTATGGTTAAATTCAATCATTCTCTATTCTGTTACATAATAAAAATTGCCTGTTTAGTTTGTTCCAGTAGTCAATGTTGGAGTTCCATTGAAGCACTTTTGAATTTGAATTTTTCACTTATTTCCCATGTTCACAGATCTAACAATGATTTCATATATGTCAGATGGCTTGAAATACCATGACACCAACTGGTGGTGTTCCCAAACTATACAGGCACAGCATCTCTGATCTCCAGATCTTTCACTGTGCCCTTAAGACCCTACTGTTCCGACAGGCAGGGCTGTCTAATTGAATGATTTTAAATTGGGTTTTAACTTTGAGTTTTAAAATTCGGCCAAAACTATTTAATGATTTTAATTAATTTTAACTATGATATTGTATATTTATGTTTTAATTTTGGCTGTACACCGCCCCGAGTCCTTCGGGAGGAGGGCGGTATATAAATAAAATTATTATTATTATTATTATTATTATTATTATTATTATTATTATTATTATTATTATTATTAAATCTTTAGTGAGATTCACAGCCTTTGAGGCTGGTTAATAGCTCAGCAGCTCGAGTACTAACCAAGGATCTAGGAACTGTTAAGGTATCGTCAGAGGATGTAAGCTGTTCCGAGTAAGGTGGTTTTTTGTAGAGTCAAAATGTTCAAGTCCAGCAAATTTAGAATTTCTAAATAGCGGGGTAGCCCTTTGGGTATTGCTCCAAGGGCTCCAATTACAATCGGGACAACATATTATTATTATTATTATTATGTCAAATTCTACAGTCTCTTGAATGCTGGGAACAACCATATCTGATTGTTAAGGCAAATAGCACTCAATTTACTTGGTTTACTGCTTGCAGCATAATTACTAATAGTATTTCTTCTTTTGCAGGAGTCCAATGTATTGATTGCTGCTAACAGTCAGGGTACAATTAAGGTAAGTTTTAAAATGTTGACCGGGGATAGCAACAAGGTTACAGAAAAGTAGAAGAGACATTTTCAAGAGTTCCATTTTTGTACAGCTGTTTATAAATTAAAATTACTTATTTGCATCTACTGAGGAGACGGGAGTAATGTCAGCTGAGGAAAAAATGTGGAATGTAATGTATTTAGCAGGCACTGGTTTTCAAGACATGTATAGAAAACAAAAAGCTGCAACTAAAATATTGTACACGCCATAGTCGAAAGAATGAAGTGATGCTTAAGTTTGTGAACCTTTTTAAATGTTCAATATTTCAGTATAAGTATAACCTAAAATATTATCTGTTCTCCACATAAGTTCCAAAAGTAGATCAAAAGAATTCAATTAAAACAAATGAGTCAAAAGCATTATATTTGTTTATTATTAAGATAAATATCTACATGTTTGGCAAAATGTGAACCTTTTTGGTAAACTCTTGGGCAGTAATAACTGCAACTAAGCATTCCTGAAAACTGTTGATCAGTCATTCACATTGACTTGGAGGAACATTAGCCCATTCCTCCTTAAAAAATACCTTTAACTCAGGGATGTTGCTGTACTTCTGTGCATGAACTGCCCACTTCAGGTCCTTCCACAACATTTCTATAGGATTAAAGTCAGGACTATAACTTGACAGCTTCAAAACATTAGTTTTCCTCTGCTTTAACTATTCTTTCATTATATGACTCATATTTTGGAGCATGGGTGAAATCCAGCAGGTTCTGACAGGTTCTGGAGAATTGGTAGCAGAAATCTTGAGTAGTTTGGAGAACCGGTAGCGGAAATTTTGAGTAGTTCAGAGAACTGGCAAATACCACCTCTGGCTGGCCCAAGATTGGGGTGGGAATGGAGATTTTGGAATATCTTTCCCCCAGGAGTGGGGTGGGAATGGAGATTTTGCAGTATCCTTCTCCAGCCATGCCCACCAAGCCACGCCTACAGAACCGGTAATAAAAAAATTTGGATTTTACCATTGTTTTGGAGATTATTGCCTTACTATGTGACCCATATTCTCTTGAGCTTTTGTTCAGGGACAGATAGCCTGATGTTTTCCTGTAAAATACTGGTACAATTCAAAATTCAGAGTTCCATCAATGATAGAAAACTGTCTTGATCCAAAGACAGCAAAAAAGGCCCAAACAATAGTACCGTCACCACTATGTTTCACAACATATTTGTTGCACACAAATATATAGCTTTGGATCATTTGCCTTAATAAATCAATGAATAAGTACAACATTTTTCACACATTTGTATAATTGGCTTGGTTTGTTTATCTAGTTCTGAGAACATATCACATCTTAGATCATACTTATGCAGAAATATTGAAAATTCAAAAAGATTCACAAACCTTTAAGTATACCTATCACTGTTCGGTTTCATATGAGATGTTTTTTGTTGTCTCTCCAGGTAGCACTCATAAATGGATCAAATTTTCTGGCCTTCATGAAAAGGATTGGGAATGTTTAGACATCTTCCTTTGGCCATTAAATGAGCAAAAATTAAATTTGTTATCTTCTCTCCTTGAACTTTTCTGATGTACACCTCAATAGCAGCACTTTGAACATTGAAGTTACTTTATTTTACTAATTTATCCATCAATTTTTATAACATCAACTATCAAAATATCATGACAATTTACAATAAAAACAAAGTCACAGTTGTCTTTTCCAAATTAAGTGTTAAAAATTAAGCTAAAGCAATTAGCAATTAAATGCCTATTCAAAACTTTTAAATCTCTCTAAGGAGATCTGTTCCATCAATTTTACATTGCCCAGAGTGTTAGTGAATTTGCGGAATTCATAAATAATGCAAACATTGTAGGAGTTTTGACAGCCTCCTACAACCCAAAACAATACACTACTAGTTTAAAGGTACAATATGTACACACAAAAAATAGTGAATATCCTATTGTGAATATAATCCTCCAATTTGTACAAGAAGCAGAGCTTAGAAACGTACTGACATTACTTCCTGTGGAGGAAATAATTTCAAAGTGCACCCAACTGGTCAGCTCCATCAGTCATTTAAATTGCCAAGACCCTCTCAATCTAATTATTTTTTTTCTTTTTCCACTACATTATTCAGTTCAGTTGTTAGAGTCAGAAGCTCTGTGGCCAGACTCAGAAAGTTAACTGAAGACATAGCAAGAACTGCTCAATTAAAGTAGAAATCCAACATGGTTGGTGTATTTACAAATTGCTGGAAGAATAAAAAGAGATCTTAAGAAAGAAGGAAGGAACATTGAAACATTTATACAAAATCAAGGTCACCTGTTAGGATATATACTATATATAAATTGTTACTGAATTACATATGGAAAAGGAACAAATTAAATTTTTTGTTAAAGTGGATGCAAAATTTTTAAAAAGTAGTCACAGAACACTAACAAGAAATGCTGTGGAAAAGAAATCAATGTAATTTACTTCCTGATACAGCTTAAGGGAATATTGGGATAAAGTATGTATAGGTATACTGATGATTTTATTTAGTTTGATAGTGAAATATCTGCAAGAAGACAGCCAAGTTTAGAGAGCACCAAGAACCTGATGGTATATAACTCCATAAGTAATTGCCAAAATAGACAAATCATATAACAATAAATGTTGGAAATGTGAGAATCAATAAGGAATATGGTGGTCTTGTAAAAAAAACAAACCCTCAGAAGTACTAGAAAAAAATTAATCAAAATATTCAGAAAATTCTACAAATAAAATTTGAATGGAAATCACAAATATTTTTTAATTATAATATCCCACAAAAGATGAAAAAATATAATTTGATACAGTACATATCAAGAATAAATTTGACACAGCATTGGGAGAATTTTTTTTTTTTCATACAAGATTGGGAAACTAAAATGGGAGAATATATAGCAATGGCAAGTGATAGTAGTTAAGATAGAGGTTTAACTAAATTTAAGCAGGAATGGCTCCATATATACTATGTATTACACAGCAAGGCAAATACAGAAGTTTGAAATATGGGATCTAGGAAAAGAGTCTTGAGACCAATTAAAAGCAATAGAAGAAATCTCTTCAACAAATGCTAGCAATAATATTGAATGTACCACATTTAATGTAAAGTGCAAATATTTAGGTTGTAATTAGCAATTAGGTAAATAATTGGGAGGGAAGGAGATAACACATCATTTTTTTTTCCACAAATGTTTTTACTTTTGTTTTATTATTGGCTGTTAGTTTTAGTTTTTTTTATCTTTATTCTTGTGTGTTTTTCTTTAAAAGTTACTATAAATGAATAAAATGGATAAAATTTGCTCCAGGGCTAGCAAATTCTGAATGTATATTTGCTAATTTGTACACACGCTGTGATTTTCCTGATAGCTGAGGCTGAGCAAGAGGCTTGATCTCCAGTAGTGAAGCATCATAGCCCCACATCTCTGTTCCATACTTTTCACAGTGAAAAACAGCTGATCGCAAGTGAATTCTTATCCATCTGGAAGACCTCCAGATGTGATCATGGAATAGCTGAGCAATATCTTTTCAATGACACACCCATGAGGGATGTGAAAGATGAAGGTTATAGGTAGTCCTCGACTTACAACCACAATTGGGGTCCAAAATTTCAGTTGCAAAATCAGATAGTTGCTAAGTGAGTTTTGCCCCCATTTTATGAATTTTATTACCACAGTTATTAAATGAATCTCTGTAGTTGTTAAGTTGGTAACATGGTTGTTAAGTGAATCTGGCTTCCCCATTGGCTTTGCTTTTCAGAAAGTTGCAAAAGTTTATCACATGACCCCAGGACACTGCAACCGTTGTAAATATGGGCCAGTTGCCAGGCATCTTAAGTTTGGTCATGTGACCATGGGGATGCTGGAGTGGGCTGTGGAAAATAGTCATATGTTACTTTTTCCAGTGCCGTTGTAATTTCAAACGGTCACTAAACAAATGGTTGTAAGTCAAGGACAGTACTATTTTCAAACTCTCCACCGCAGTGGCCTGTTGGGGAAAACAAGGAAGGATACTGGAAAACGGTACTGAATGAGGGAGAGTTGCCCAATCTCTCCTTTATATGACATACTACACCACCTTTAGGACCAATCACACAGAACAGGAGTTATCTCTAGATGAGAAAGAAGCTCATTAAGAAAGATGTGAAGATTTCCTACAAATACGCAGGAAAATCTGTAACATTTTAGACCTGAAGGAACCAGAACTGTTCTTTCCCATGGATCTCCTGTTGGATTTACTGGCAGTAGAGATGGTCCTGGTATCTAACAGTTCTACCATATACTTTCCTTTTCCTGACATATTTTAATTCCTTAGGTCTGAGTGGAGAGTCCAAAATAGCAAAGGGTAACATCTCCCTAGCCGTTGTATTTTCTTGCAGTCAGTATTAGTTTTCCATAACTTCTCCTTAATGGACAATCCTGTGGCAGCACTGATCTCAGAGGCCATTCTGAATAATGACAAGAAAGATGGCTGAGGCCTTGGGGCAGCTATCACAACTTAAAATCCAAGAGCAGAGGGAACTCAGCAGGAAGAAAGTGGCCACGACTGTTGCCTTCATGGCAGATGCAAGCTGAAACAGTGTCCAGTTCTCACCATGATAGTTAGCATAGATTACGAATGGTCTATTATAGAAAATGATACTCTGGAATATAAGAATCTGTTTTCTCCAGCCCACCCAGGTTTTGCCAACAAAACTTACATTGCACTCCCTTATGCCTATGTTTCCTGTGGCAGAGGGGTTGCTTGTTTGCTTGGTTTTTTTCGCTCTTTCTGGCTTGTTATTCTAAATTTGGGGAAAGGAGTTATCTCCTCCAAAGGAAGAATCATCTGAACATTTCTAAGGCTTGCTTCCAGAGAGAGAGAGAGAGTGAGGGATATACCCATTATAAAATGCCACTCTCTCCTGTAGTAATACAGATTCACAGTAAATTCAAGATATAGTTTGCTACACGTATTACTGTTAGGTAACTGCATGTCTTTGACTCTATCCAAGCCTTGAGGAATATTTTTTCGTTGTCCTTATCAGATAGATTGGTAATAGACTTTTGATCCTGTAAATGTTTCCTCCATCCCAATACTACATTTCAGGTCAATAATACTGAGTCAGTTATTTCTATTTTCTATCTACCTTTGCTCTGAAAAGAATAAGTCTTGAGTTGAAAAACAAACTGGGATCTATTTTACATTAGCTGGGATAAATTATGGAGCTAGTTTGAAACTGAATGAACCTTCTGATCATCTGCCATTTCTCCTGACTTGCTGCAAATCAGCTTCAAATAAAGCTGATTTCAAAATGAAGCTGCTTTAATGTCCCCATTCCTTGCTTTTGAGGGATTTCATGTTCAGAGATGATATATTCTGAGTTGCTTTCCATATCAATGCTGGAATGATGGTTATTAACTTAAAACTTTTGACATTAAAATTACCCCATTAAGCCTGAAGTTACAAGTAGAAGAATCAGCTGTGAAATGATTTCTCTGCCATTTTGATACAAGAGTCTTTGACACTGGTTCATAACAGAGTTCCCTATTCTATTGAACTGGAGCCTATGGTGGTGAAAAAGGCACCTTTTGCTTTTAAAATAAAGCTAAAGTCAGCCACTGCTTTTTTTCAGTTCCCACATAAAGCTAAGTGTAGTATTATAAGTAGTTTTATTATTAAATACAGTGCTGCGCTGCCACTTTGCTTGTGATACGTGGTAACTGAACAAGAGGGAAGAGCAATTAAGCAACAGTTACAATGCACAAGGGAGATCATGTTCTGCTTACCAGCTTCACATATGTTCCTTTGATAAAATATAACTATCATCCTGCATTATATTTTCAGGCATGTAAAAAAAAAACCCAGCTGCCTGTAGCACATCTAACCTTGGTTAAGAAAGGGGTTTTTGTGTTTCTGGGGCTAATTTTCCCCCTCTTTTTTCCCACCAGGTACTGGAACTGGTATGAAAGGTTTTCTCTCTCTCAAGGAGTGGAATACTTGATACAGCTTTCATCTGAGGTTCTCAGTGGGGCACAAAAATGAAGATATTTGCTCTTCCTTCTCAGAGTGGTCACATTTTGGGGGTGGGAGTTCTTTTCTTTTATGGATACCCTTAGGGCAAGTTGGGACTCTGAGAAGTACCAGTGGATTCAGAATTCAGAACCATCAACATTAACTGCACAGACTCGCTGCTGCTGATTCTATTGCTTATCTGATTTTTATGATGGGGTGGGAGGAATGAATGGATTCCTTTAAATAAAAGCAGGTGCTGATGCAGGAAAGGAATGGTGAATATTCATTGAACTAGACATAGAAACAGGATATCCCTTTGTTGATAGGCATGGTAACAGATTTGCCTTGTTGAATGATTTCTGTGAGAAGTATGCTTTGAACCATGTTCTGGATTATTCCTACTGGTCTTTTTTCTGTTTAGTCCAAAAAGTCTGGTAAACTGTCTAATCCTGACTGGAACATTGTGAGCATGCATCTGACTTGAGACCCTCAAGTGAAATTTCATTTAGTATTTTTTATTTTATTTTTCAAATGATACGTTCAGGTCATTTTTTACTATTCAACTATTGAAGCTCTCTGTACAACTAACTAGTGCAGACTCTCCAGTCTGAGGGAGGGCATGTAAGCAATTTTATTTCCAAGCCCATCTGCTCCTTCACCAGCTCTCATGCCTGCCAGCTATATAAGGATCTCATCTGTGATGTAGACATGTGTTGAATGAGAGCAGATGTGACACGACATAGTTATCCCTATACAAGCCACTAAATTGTCAGTAACTAATGACTTTCTGTCTCTTCTGATTTGAGTGGCTATTGAAATTGCTTCACGAAAGGCAACAGTGCCTATCCACACATCATTGTCCCCAATTTGTTCATTCCAATCATCTCACTATTTGTGTCATTTGTAAAAGCCAAGCATTTTGAATGTTGTAATATATTTTGGGACAGGCTTTGGTAGCCTTATTTTTTGAATAAACATGCATATTCTTAATTGTACAAGTGAATGGGAAATAAACTGATTCCAAATATTTCACATTGTTAGTTTGTCATCCCAAAGTAAGACTTGTTTGGGGAAAGGTGGTGGACGTCTTAGTTGTGATGGCAGTACTATTTCCTTTACTGTGACATGGAAAAATTTGCCTACATTAAGGGAAGAAATATGAACTGAAGACAGAGCCAACAACTGGTGGAAGGAAGATCCATCAAGTACAGAGGCTCTTTGTCATTCCTCTCTGGATAAAAAAAAGGACTTGAGATCACCGACAAGTGTTCCTATAATTTTGGGAGCATGAGGTGATAGTCATTTTGCTGAAACCACAGCCAGCACCTTTAAGAACTAAATTTGGGTATTCCTTCTTCTAACTTTATTTCTAACTTTCAGAAATTGCTTGTTGACTGCTTTTCAACTATTAAGGAGCCTTAGATTGACTAGTCCGAAAACACTGGGTGTTTTCCTTAGTGAAAGAAGTTTTAAATACAAGTTTATGGACTTAATTTTTTTTAATATAAACCGCAAACAATGGAAAATTACAAATGGACTAAGGGTCCAGATATATTTGAAAACAAGATTTTGGGATAAGAATCCTTCATATGGGAAAATATTGTATTTATTGCAGTATCCCAAGATCATGTGATCACCTTTTGTGACCTTCTGGCAAAGTCAATGGGGAAGCCTAAAGGTGCTAAAAAATAAATAAAAATGGGGAAGCCAGATTCACTTAACAACCATATTACAAACTTAACAACTTCAGTGATACACTTAACAACTGTGGCAAGAAAGGTAAAATGAGGCAACCTTTACTTAACTATCATCTTTCTTCGCAATGTAATTTTTGGACTCAATTGTGGTCATAAATTGAGGACTAGAAATAGCAATAGCACTTAGACTTATATACCACTTCCCAGTGCTATCTAGCCCTCTCTAAGCAGTTTACAGATTCAGCATATTGCCCCCAACAATCTGGATCCTCATTTTACCCACTTCGGAAGGATGGAAGTCTAAGTCAACCTTGAGCCTGGTGAGATTCGATTTGCCAAACTGCTAGCAGCTGGTGATCAGCAGGAGTAGCCTGCAGTACCACATTCTAACCACTGCATCTCTGTGGCTCAATTACCACAACTACCTGTATTATTTGATTTAAATGGACACTCAATTCACAAAAGCAACTCTCAGCAGCTTACAACTGGAACAGAATCAGAAAAACAGGAACTAAAAGCAAAATAGAACAAACACTCAGAACCAAAAAAAAAGGAGAGTAACAAAATAATAGAATTATCAAGGCCATTATCCATTTCAAAAAAGCATTATTGATGGATTTATCTTATGTTCTCCACCAATGTTTTCAAAAGGCCAGCAGGGTTGAGGCCAATCAAACCTTGAGGGGATGATACTCCATGGGTGAGGCATACTTCCTAGGTTCCAGTAGATGACATTCTTTTATAGAAAAGACCCGAAGCATGGCTACCCTGCTGGATTTCATGGGATGATCAAAGGAAATTTGAACAGGTAAGTCCACAAATAACACAGCCCTGTGCCATGAAGAGCTTTATAGGTGTTCATTTTCTCTGGGGCCCTTGTAATGTGGGTGAGCCTGTTTTTTGGTTGCTGTTGTGAGCCAGGCCCAAGTAAGTAGTAGGAAAATCAGTCAGTGAAAAAACAAACTATTCAAACATCTGAGAATTACTTCATTCCGAGCGTCGTTCAACTAAATTAAAGCAAATTCCTCCCAACACAAATTCCTCAGTCCTATCGCAAACTTTGATCCAATTAGGCAAACTGCCAAAGGCCTTTCTTGGCAAATGTTCAGAAGTCACAGATACAAAAATAAATACAAGACGTAGAAGAAGACGAAGCTACCAACGTTTTCCAGCAAAGCCCAAACACCGTTGCTGGTCTGTTTTAAGCCTTATAGGAGGAGCCAATCATCTCTTGGCCCTACTCCTGAGTTGTCCTCTTTGCTTGAACTACTTTTGCCTTCTGGCAGCTCTTCTCATGCGTGCATTAGGAACAGGCTCCTCCTGTTCCTCTGCCTCACTCCTATCAGTCTCTGGAGGATCTGTAGTCCGCACCTCACTCCCCGATGGCTCTGGCCCCATCTCTGCCATAGAGCCCTCATTCGGGCTTTCCCCAGCCTCCAGGACTGGCCCATGTTCTTCCTCAGCCTCATCGCTGTCCAACTCCGCTGTCACCTCCACAGGCTGCTGGCGGACCACAACAGCTGCATTGATTGTGAATGTTTGCTATGCATTGCTACTTTATGTTATATGTTGTTTTTTTATTGTTTTTAATTGTTATGCATTTGAGATGGGTGATCACATAAATTGAACGAGTGAAAGCATGAATGAATAAAATTAAATATGACCACATAACGTCCCAGAAAGAAATACCCCTAAACTGTTATTCACTTTCTTCTTGAAGGGCTTAGCAGACCATTTTTCTAACAAAACACAAAGGAATAAAGAATAAGAAAGTTGCATAGTGTTCTGAGGCAGATTCTCAAATTAAGTGGAAAGTGGTTATATTTTCAAATATTTCTCTGCTAAGGAACATTCAAATTGCCTAGCTTTAATTAGAAATTTAGAACTCCCTGAACAAAGTGATAAAAAAAATTAGAAGTAGCTAGTTCTATATTTACAGCACTTAATTCATTCTCTTTTAGGTAAAGTCTTCTATGTATATTCCACCTGCTGAATTTAAGGTTCTTTCAGTAGCTTATTTTGTCCCATCATTGCCTGATTAACATCTGTTACATTCTCCATGTATTAGTTCTATGAACATTGATTCTAAATTTGCTTTATTTTTCAATGATGACATGCAAACTACTGTACAAATATGCAAGATATTGAGTACAGCTTTTACTGCAAAATTAAAATTAAAATCAATATAGTTGATGTTGATGAACAAATTACCAAATAAATAATTTTTCAAGCATTGTTCCCGTAATATTCATAGCCCTTAGAGCTAATTAATTGCCAGTGCTTTCAGCTCTTTTTAGAGGTGAATCATAAAAATTGATTGATTCTTCTCAATCCTTAGCTATAAGATATCTTCCGCAAGCTGACACCTTTGTGCTTCTCTCCACTGTGCTCTCCTCGCCCAGGAATCGGGTGGGAGTGGCAGCTATTCTTCATCTGAGGTGGTCTGGAACCTGTCATCTCTGCTGGCCCTCTGCAGCTGCTCCATTCCCGCAGGTGGCTCTCCATCCAGTTGCCTTCCCCCACTCCCACTGCCCGACAGCCCTGGTGCTGCCTCGTCCTTAGCCCCTGGACTCTTCATTCATTCAGAGGGGACTGTGTCCTCCCCATTAGATGGTCTTGGTAACAACTCCTACTCCTCTGAACCAGCACCCAACAAAGCCATGATATCATCTTTCCAGGGTTAGACACTTTATTTGCTTTAATTTAACAAACAGCCAGAACAATAGTGCATTCCACTGTCTCCCATCTCTTCTGAGCATCTTCTTTCAATGGAGCCTGCTGCCCACCTTCTGAGTGGCTACTAGAATTTCCTATGCATCTCACAGCACAGTTAGGAGGATTCATTTCAATCCCTTCACTGACTTCTCCCTTTTCTCTGCTACACTCAAAAAAGCCTGCAAGCACTTCACTGCAGCATGCTCAACCAACCCAGATTCTGAATTGAGCCCAGAGGTGACCTTGGAAAACTATGCACAGATAGTTTCAACAGAATGTACTCAAGCATGCTTTAAGGCTGGGAAACAAAATATTGGGAAGAAACACCATCTTAACTCCTGGGGTATAAGAAGAAAGGAAGAGAAAATGCAGCCAGGTGTTTGAGATTCTGTTATAGCCTATATCAACATAGTATATTGCCAGTGAAATTTAGGAAGTTCATTTCCTGGCCTGACCTGCCTCAAAGGGCTGATAAATTCCCATGACCCTGAGGGAGGGGCACTCAAAATTTGATTCCCTGGAGCCCAAGTAGTGGCATTCTTCACCCTCTCTTCTGTGGCTTCCCCTCACCCACCCTGAAAAAAGCCATTGTTTCACCCATCCTTGTTGCCAAATTATGTATCGGCACCCTGGCACCAATCAGGAGCAAATTGATACTACTAAGATTTGAAGGCAAAAAAGGATTTTGCTGAGTATTAAGAAAATTAACAGAGAAAGGTATTCCAGTCCCCAGCCTTTCAGTATGCCAGGGACCCCAAAAATGGCAGCAGAGGAACTCCTTGAAGCTGTGCAAGTAACACATCGAGATCAATTTGTTACTGTGCTGTTCATATTGTTTCATTCAAATGGAAATTGTCTAAGAGATTTAATGTCCTACTCTGCAGTTTCCAAGAGAAGGATCCTAAATGGGGAAGAGATACAAAATTACTACATAAAACATTTTTGATAGCTTAACAGAAGACCCTGTATCTGCTCTCGCTTCTGAAGGAAAGCACCAGGGGAAAGACTGACAGATTTTGCCTACAGTTTATGACACTTGTCTCTTAAGTTCACATATAGAACATTTACTTCCCATTGCATATTTGAATGTCTCAACATACATACACAGCTTCATTTGTTAAAATCCAGAAGAGTTTCTTAGTGCTAGCAGTGCCTGAAATATCTACAGAAGTTTACTTCGATTTGATCTCCAAGAGAGTGTTGGCGATACATCACTCTATTCAAAAAAGAGAGATTGAGATACTGGAAAACAAGCAGTTGTAGAGTTTTAAGGAAGCCACTTTAAAATTATCCAACTGATGTTTACAGAGTCCCAGGAAAGCATACAAGACAACCATTTCCAAATAAGGCATACATACAGAACAACAAATATACATACATAAATAATAAGGCTAATCAGCAAGCCTTGGTAGAAACACACATCAGAGCTAAACAAGTACAGAAAGTCAACTTGTGACAGATTTGTTAATCTGAACATTCATTTAGGATTCAGTGAATGCACCATACTCAATTTTCTAGATATATTTCCTTCATTTTGGACAACCAATTAGAGTGTTTACTGGGTAAGAAACATAAATCTTGCACAGTTCATGTGAAACAACTATTATCTCAGAGTTATCATGCACAAAGCAGCCTCAAACCTCGCAGCAGCAAGCTACATTTCTAACCCATTACCAATGATGATTAGGAGGATCACAGGATAATGAACAGAAATACCTAGCAGCATCTATTCACATTCCTGAACTTGATCAACCTGGCCATCTAGGATTGTGAAAAGCTTTTCAGAAAGGAAACCTCACTCAAGAATCAACTGCCCATCCTTGTACAATAGATTTCACAGGATGGACTGGTTATGGTTATGGTATTTGGTGATAGTCAGAAAAGGTACTAAATGTGATTATCTCCCTGCAGAGGAAATCTATTCTGAAACTTGAAAGTTTTCCTATCCTGGTTTAAGAAAGCAAACGTGGCCAGAAGGAGATAAGATGCAGGACATTTGGGATTTCACAAAACCTGAGCAAGTCAGAGCCATCAGTAAACAATATGCAGCTTTAAATCCGTTGAGCTTTTTGAGTTGAAGATATATTTCTAGTCATTCACTTCATTACTTTTGAAGATACAGAACTGAATAGGTGTAACATGGCATTTTTTATGAAGATGGAATATTGATCGTTGGGGGTCTTAACTTCCAACTTCATTGATTTCACATTTCCTTAGCAAAACTATACTAGTTTAGACCAGCATTGTAGCATGCCTCCAAAATAATGAGATCTCTATCTTAACCTGAGCAGACATCTGAAATATCCTTTCGGAAAATGGTCTTGGAAGTGACTTTCATGCTTGAAAGTCTGGATTTTGTTTTTGTTTATTTGTGTGTTGCATTATTGGAAATCATGCTTCCTTCCCTTTGTTTCCTCAAAAAAATCTTTGTACTATTATATGTCTTACTTTTCAATACATTTGGATCATTTTCAGTTGCCCTTCTTTCAGACATATTTACTTTGCATTTGAAATGTGTTCCTTCTGCCTTGACTCGGTCATTTAGCCAGGTTGCAAAGTATTTCCAGGAAAGAAACATGCACTCATTTTTTTTCTTCTTCCATTCAATCCAATTTCTGGGATTTTTCTGTGCATTCATAAACAGGCTTGCTAGGTGAATGGGATTAACCTTCCTTTTCCTTTCTACTCTGCCAGCTGTAATTAATTTAGATATTCTTGTACTCAACCAGCACTTGTTTCTACAAATATACATCCGTAAATACACATACAATAATATTGCACAGGCAGATACTAAATTTATACAGCCAAGCAAGGTTTATTGGCATTTCTGGTTCATTGGCTTTCTCATATCTGAAGCCAAAAATGGCTATGGATGCTCATGAATGTCCAGATGTCTTTGAACTGCAAGGTGATTGTAAAACACTTGGTTGAACATTAGAAAAAGCAGGAGAGGGTATGAAACTACAGCAAAAATATCACAAACAGTCATAGTGGTTTCATTTGATCTTGGTGAAAGCAGCTGATGATGACACATTGTAACAAGCAGGGGAAAGGAAATGAGCTGTTTGCTAAATGCAATGTGCCTTAAATGGTCCTTTCACTCTCTGCTGTGTACTTAACAAAGAGAACAGAATGTATATAGTGCTGCAAAGGAATTCCCATCCAGTGTAAAGTTTCCAGGACTACAGATATTTCAATAAGAGGGAAAAAAGTAGATCTTATGAAAAATTTGTCCTTCATTTGCAAGTGAGACTGGGGCGAACCTTGTAAAGGAGTTTGTTAGGCCTGATCCTCAGTTTTGGAGTCAACACCCCCATACATTTGATTAGCTTACTGTGGTAAGATTGTAGGACCCAGCACCAATTTCATCACTATTATAAAATATGATTATCCATCTTAGATGTGTAGATGTTGCTGTTCCTACACATTGTTCCTAACAGTACTGTTCAAATAGCCTGTTTGAAATCACCCCTGAATTTTTCCTTCTCCCTTTCCTAAATGATAGGATTTAGATTGACTACCAGATGAACTTTAAAATGTCACACATGAAGTTCACTACCTGATTTTTGCATGGTAATATCTTCCACAAAAATGTTTCAGTGCCACTGATTTCCCTGAACACAAGAGTTAACACAAATTCTTCCTGCTCATTGGAGCTTGGTGATAACTGGAAACTAGTTTTCATTAGGTTAAAAAAATATCTATAGCAGCATTCTGATCATTTGGGGCAGGATTTTAAGCTGTGTATTTAGCACTTGCCTAATCCTCATTTCTGGCATAAATGTCAGCAATGGTGGAAATCATTTTGGCTCTTTAAAAACAAGTTACCATATGTAGTATAAGACCAATAATACACATTTTCTTAAATTGTTTATTTAATCTTACTTAGTTTGTTTCTTTTATGACATGCCTGGTGGGGTTATTCACTCATCTTAGAAAATTATCCTTCCCCACAGCTCAGAGAGACACAAGGTATTCCAAGTGCCAGCTTCCATGGAGCATTCTGCTAATTCTTGTGCAATTTCTATTTGTGTATAGTAGTTACTCCTTTTTGCTGAAACAAGGAACTCATTTAAACTGCACGACTGAACTTAAGATTAAAATAGGAGAAATAAAACACATTCCCACCTTTTTGTTGTACTCTAAATCTGTCATCAGATTTGTCAAAGCTGGATTTCAGCAAGGTGTAATTCATACTAAATGTCCACGTGCTTCAACTACCGGCACCATTTAAAAAAAAAAAACCTAGTCAATTGAGTAATTTTGGACTTCTGATAAAGATGGTAATATATCGCAAAATAATGTCCTATCAACTGTCACATTCGAATAATCTAGTTTTGCTATGTAGTGCTAGGAAAGACAGAAGTGAAAATGTATCTTATGAAGTAAATTCTAATCCTTTTATCACCTCATGAACTATAGATGAGAATGTGGAAATGCTAAGTTTATTACAGGCCAGATGTAGCTTTTGCCTTACTTCTCATATTAAGTATAAAGTGGATGGCTATTTCCCCTTCTGACAGGAGTCTCCAAAGGCTTCATGAATATCACAGCCTGTTACACACAAAATAACATTTCTTCCTGCTGCCTCTGGCCTACCTAGATGATCTGGGTAACTTCAGTGACTAAAATAAACCTTGACTCTGCAGTCCTGATAAGAAGAAGGTTAGTCAGGGCTTCCGGTTTGCTGCTGGCCGCCGCCAGACGTTCCTTTGGGATCGTCAGCTTCCATTCCCTGTCAGAGCCGCCGTTACAGCGGATGGCGGCTCGAAAAAACTCCGTTTCCAAGAGGAAACAGAGATAGAGCCGGCAGGGGTGGGTAGAACTCTCCGCAGAGTCCCAAAAGTTTTTTTTTTAACTTTTGGGACGGAGCGGATGAGAAGCCCCATATCCCCTGCCGCTGCTCCGGGCTTTGGGAGACGTCTGCTTATGCAGAGCCAGGCGTCAAGAGCAAGCCTGCGAATTCAACAGAATAATTAAAGAAATGACGAGCTGGACCCTTAATACTGAACCGCAAGTATTTCATCTTTCCAAAATCTATCTAAGAGAAAAGAGGAGAGGAAAAGAGGGAAAAAGAACCTTTTAAAATGGCGTCTGCTGTGGCTGGAGAAGGGCTAAAAGGGAAAGTCCTTCCGTTTCTTCTTACTACAATGTAGCGGAATAAATATCACTGGCTACATTTGTAGATAAAACCTCGCTCCTGTGCTGTTGATTGAAAAGAAGTTTTTTTTTCCTTTTTTAAGGGAAAGTTCTTTTGTTTTCTATTTCTTCTCTCTTTTTTGCTAAATCTTGTCTGTGTGGGAAATGGCATCGGGACTTACACAGCTGGACAAATGGGGGGGGAATTTCCCCTCTCAAGAAATTGCGCCAACAAATTTCAACTCTCCAGCGTCAGAAACCCGATTTTAATATATTAGAATTTATCCTTGAAGAGATTGTAAGAAGGGATGAGATTGTGAACCAGCAACTTGAAAAATTTAAGCAGGAAATTAAAGAAATTGGTGAATTGGTCAAATCAAAGTTTGACTTTTTGAATCAAAAGATTTTAAAAGCTGCTAATGGTTTATCAGGCTTTCTGATTCGGGTGGATGCAAAGACTAAATTATTAGAGTCTAAAATGAAGGAAATTGAGGAGAATTTGGATGACATGACTCAAAAAATTAAAAAGGATTTGATAAACATTCAGGATAATAGCTCGGAAGACAAATCTAAAATGGAGACTGACCAAAAGATTGGTAATGAAGAAAATGTACAACAGAGGATTGAAAGAGAAGTTTTAATGATTCAATATAATTTTACAGAATATGCAATTAGACTGAGAGGTTTGCAGGAAAATAATAGAGATGATCTAAGGAAAATATCTTCTGAAATTCTGGCTGGGATCTTAAAGGTTCAACCTGATGAAGTGTATTGTAGGATTGATAGAATTTACAGAATAAACTCCTGGTTGGCAAAGCAAAGGCAATTGCCTAGAGATGTGGTGATCTATTTTACAGATAAAGAAATTAGGAATAATATTGTGCAGAACTCTTTTAATTCTACCTTGCAATTTCATGGAAGAAAGATTTGGATTTTTAAGGAGCTCCCGCCCAAGATGTTAATGGAGAGGAAGAAATTTGGCTTTCTAGTGACTGAATTAAAAAAAAGAAATATCCTATTCAGGTGGGACACCCCAGTTGGCCTAATATTGAGATATCAAGGAATAAGATATCAATTGCATACTGTTGAAAAAGCGGAAGATTTTTATCAAAAAATTTTAAAAACGAATTTAACACCTTTAGGCATAACACAGGATAAGCAAAAGGAGTTGGAAACAAAAGGAAAACATCAAATTACAGAGGCTGTGATGGATAAATTGTCTTTGGACTCCCTGGATACCCCAGCTGGACTGTCTATAAATAAGAGAGCAGTGTCATCCGACTCCAACGTGATGAACCATCAAGTCACAGACAAGTGCGCAAATCAATCAGGTGAAATACAAGTGATGGAGAAGAAAGATGAGATGATAAAACTAACCCAACAACAACAATACATAAAGCAGAATGAAAATCAACTAGCAGACACACAATTGGTAGGCAAGAAACGAGGATGGAAATTCAACCCGGAAAAGAAAAAGAAAAGAAATAGATCGCATAGAAACAGCAATTTCTAAACTATGCAACAGTGATGCCAGGGACTTTAAAAAATGAATGAATATTTGAAAAGATAGTGGAGGCGAACAATTGTCTGATACTATCCTGAGGATTGTGGCAGATCTCTGCAAGGCCATGATTTTGGGATGTGAAAAGAGCCTCACTTTGTTGGATTTGAATCATCTAAAAAATTTTTTTTTTTTTTTTTTTTGGTAAATATATTATAATCATTTTGAGTTATAAGGCAGGAGAGTCTCGCTGGGGCATGCAGAAGATCTGGATGTTACTCAGTAGGATGATGGGAATTAATAATCCTGATGAATACCACAACTATAACCATATGGATATAATTATAATTATAATGTCACTCGGGTGGTTGTTTTTGCTTTTATACAGATGCGAGGATATCTACTACTGATGGGGGCAGAAGATGACTGGAGATTTTGAACAAACTGTTGCACCAGCATGTTATTTTACCCTATTATGGGTGATGGATTTAACAATCCAGAGGAAAGACATCAAAGAAGATACTATATGGATTATAAATTTAAAGTTATTGTTTTTTCCTTTTTTACAAAATGGAATGCATATATAGATATGTGTATATCTTAGTAATGTGGGCAGTGATCTAGAATTGTACTGCATGATTTTGTAGGAATTGAAGGGTTGAAATAGGTTAGTTTACTGATTGATTAGTTTAAGAAAAAGGATTCTTAAGTCATATATTTAGGGGAGTGGAGGACTTAACAATTCAGTGGAAAGATACTAAAGAAGATATATTTTTTTCTCTTCTTTTTTTTTTTCTTCTTTTTATAAAATGGGATGCATATATAGATATGTGTATATTTTAGTAAAGTGGGTAGTGGATTATATCTAGAATTGTACTGTATGATTTTAAGTCATATATTTAGAGGAGTGGAGGAATTGGACAGAATTGAATAAATGTTAAATTTGGATGCAGGGAGAAGGTCGATTTAAAATGTTATATTAATATATATAAAAGATTAAAGGTTAAATTGTAATAATACTCAATAAGCTTAACATGTTAAGGGTCAGTACTTCGAGAAGGGATTAAGGGAAAGGAAAGATATTATGTATGTAACTAGTTATGAAATAGCCTATTGTTGTGAAGAAGTCACAGGGGGGGTTGGGTGGAAAGGGTGGGTTAGGGAAGAGGGTGGGGGAAAAGGGGGAAAAACTTGTATTTGAAAACTTTTTCAATAAAAAAAAAAAAAGAAGAAGAAGGTTAGTCAGTAGGCTTCTGCAGAACCCCATGAATGGCTGTGGAGAATGATCTTCTTGGCCCTTGCCAAAGAAGGGGCAGCTGATTTCCCCATCATGCAATACTTTAACAACAAGTAACCTCATAACTGCAACACAGAAAAGAAGCACAGAAAAAGAAGTATTTTGGGGTTGTGTTGTCATTTTCTGGGGATTTGGGTGGAAAGAGGCTGATTGCACAGTTTGCTCTTTATGTAGAGGACATCTCATTCTTGGGCTTCTATAAATGTCCCTCAGGGGAAGGGGGAGCTGCCACTTGAAAACAATATTTTGCTACTCCAAAAGAACAAAGATAAGAAAATATGAAAACACCCCAGAGGGTTGAATGGTTTACAATCCATCCTAATATTTTAAATGTTTTGCATTTAAAATCCTTTGAAGTTGCAATGACCTATTTTACATGCATCAATGTCTGGGAATTAAAGGATACATCAACATACTAAGTTTTGTGGAGTCCAAACATCTAAGTCAAATAAGTTGAATTAGTTAGAACTGAAACAACTCTACTTCCTGAAATTATTCCCTTTAAATATTGAAATATTTAAGTATTAAATAGTAAAAAATGCTAGTTATTTCTAAATATTTGAATATTTGCAATATAATTTGATAGAAAATTATATTTGGGTGTCAGCTAGCTGGTAAACAATTCATTTTGTCTATGGGACTCAGGAACATAGTTTATCCAAGTGGTTCTGATGTTGGTTAACACATATTATTGCAGTAATATAAGAAAGCTGTTTTTCGATTACTAGCTTCTAGATCCCGGGTGTCAAACTCATGGCATCATGTTGCCATCACGTGATGTATCGCAATGTTTTCCCCCTTTGCAGAGCTGGGATGGTCGTGGCCTGCGTGTGACACATCCGGCCCGCGGGCCACCAGTTTAACACCCCTGTACCTAAGATGCAGAATGTGTACCCTTCTAGATGATGCTGAACTACTACATCCAGCAGATTGAGTGGGCCTGAACATTGAGGGAGTTTACAGTCACCATCATGAAGTCTCTTACCTTTAATCTAGTGACGAGAGCTGTGATATCATAATGAGCTCTAAAGAAGTCACAACCAATATCAAGTGCAGATTGTGTCAAATTTAACACATTTAAAAAAGGATCCCAGAGAAACATATGAATGTGTGTAGAGAGATTTTAAATGTGTGTCTAGGTTTATAACCTGAAACAAATGTCACACAACACAAGGAAAAAGGGAATGTTGGGAACACTTGTCTGTTTCAGTAGGCACCTATAATGTAACCTATAATGACAGAAGCTGCAAAGTTCTGTTTGAACCAGGAAAGTGAACGGAATTGAAATGGGATCCACCAACCATAGCTCACCTTGATGAATTGGCCACCCCTATGGCATGTGATCAATTTATATAAAAGCCACCTTAAAAAAAATCCTCCAAAAGATTTCTCCCCCCACCCTTTATTGCTACCCTTGCTGTTGCTATGATGCATGTTTCAGAGTGGACACTGGAGGTAGTAAAGGTAACAAATGAGATATCAAAAACTGATTAAATAGCCTGTGCAGGTGACAAAGCAGAGAGAAGCTAATGAAAAAATTACATATAATCAACAAGGGAGATGAGAGAAAAGGCAGCAAATGAAAGTTCCAGAATATGAATTTGTCTGCCAGGACTTTGTTTAAATAAGTGGTTTGTCTTGATTATGGCATCTAATATGAATTGTCAAAATCCCCATAAAACAATTCAGGTGTTCAAGGAAGAAAATAACAATGTGACAGCTGCAGAAAATTGTAGCCAGTTGGGAATAATTGCTAGGACTGTTTAATATAGAAAATGGGATGGAGGATATTTTCACATCCTCAGGACTGAGTTCTGTCAAGTTCAGAGATTTTTCTGATGGAACTTTGTCCCAGTAGAAACTTCTGATTATTCTAGTTTCAGGTAGAGTATTCAGACTTCAGAATGGAATACAGGAATATATGCTGGAACTTTGCAGTCATTTAAAGACTGATCTTCTAAACCAGAGGTCTTCAAACTTGGCAGCTTTAAGCATAGCTGGCTGGAAAATTCTGGGAGTTGAAGTCCACAAGTCTTAAAGCTGCCAAGTTTGAAGACCTCTGTTCTAAACCAATATAGCCTCTCAAGAGTTCCAGTTATAGAAAATGTCTGGATGTTCAAAAACATTTTAGGTATTTGTCCTCCACCCCTGATAATACCATCACATACAAAGACTCAGGTGACCCTTGTGTGTGCACAATGATGATATGTGTCAAGGTCTCCAAACCTGCTGTGCCTCTTCCAGATAGATTCAGCCTTGTCCTTCCCATAGAGCAAAATTACAGGGAGATTCCACTTCTGCTAACAAAGAATACAGCTAGTCCTTGACTTGTGGCCATAACGGAGACCAAAATTTATGTTGCTAAATGAGACAGTTGTTAAGTGAGTTTTACCCCCTTTTATGACTATTCTTGCCACAGTTATTAAGTGAATCACTGTGGTTCCTAAATTACTAACATTCTGTTAGCTTAGAAGAGAGAGGAAGGAGGGGAGAATAAATCTTCCCTCAGCCTCTTGGGAAAGCCAGCATCTTGGTCCTCTTTTTCTTTGGGGCTTCTGGACTGATCTCTACAAATGCAATTTTCAACAGCTAGTCTGCTCTGCAGATTCCCTTTCTGGTACTGCCAGCAGCTCTCTGCTTTCTTCAGGGGATCCTCTTTCCAACTCTGTGCCTGCTTTCTTCAACAGTTTTAGTCCTTGCTCTTTGATTCATCTAGCATAAACAATACCATCAACCACCTCATTTTGTTGTTGTTGTTGTCCAACACAGGGGTGTCAAACTCTATTTCATTGAGGGCTGCGTCAGGGTTGTGTTTGACCTCAGGGGGCCAGGGTAGGCATGACCAGAGTGGGCGTGGCCAGCTCAACATCATTTGTGTCGGGGGCGCCTGTGATGGCTCAAGCGCTCTGCTAGCGAAAATAGGCTCCTGAACTCTGTTTTTGGCTGTGATGGCTTCCTGCAACCCTCTGCAAGCAAAAACGGAGCTCGGGTGGGCCGCAGGTGGCCCTCCCAACCTCTATTTTTGCTGGCAGAGGCACAGAGGGCCGGTCCTTTGCTGTTTTCAGCGCAGTCCTGTGGGACAGATATAAGGACCCTGTGGGCCGGATCTGGCCCCTGGGTCTTGAGTTTGATACCCCTGGTCTAACAGATCTGACCTTCATATAGTTTCCCCTAAAGGCAGCCTTAATCAATCCAAACTGCTTCTACAATAGGTATCTATGTAACATTTTACACAAAGTGGGACAACAGATAAAACAACAATTTTTGGACCAAATTACAACTCAAGGACCATTAGGCCATCTTATCCTGCTATAAGCATGTACCACTTTGGAGGACTCCAATCCATAATTTCCAGACATTGGTTTCCAAAATTGGTTTTTCTTTATTCAATCTGGATTGGACTGAAATGATGCATACAAATCCAGTCAGTTCCCCAAATGATTAAGCGTGATCAAAGATTAGTGTCACAGCTGTCAGCTTTAGTTGCTTATTTATTATAACATTCTATTTTTATGCTATGGAAATATCGAAGCAATATAATCAATATTTAATAAAATTTATATGCTGGCAAAAATAGGAAAAAAGTTAATAACATTAAAA
This sequence comes from Arizona elegans, assembly GCA_022577455.1. NCBI lineage: Eukaryota > Metazoa > Chordata > Lepidosauria > Squamata > Colubridae > Arizona > Arizona elegans. The sequence goes on along the minus strand of JAKOOJ010000002.1, from coordinate 99,854,924 downwards.
AGAAAAGCAAACAATAAGCATTCAACACAATTTTTTTTAAAATGGAAAAATATGTTCTGGAAATAATTGTATTTATAGAAAAAACAGCAAAAGAATGGGAATTCTTGGGTATGCCATGCCCTGGCAATTTTATATCCACAATTCAATAGATAACCTTATTGTGGTCATTAACCAATCTAGCAATCTAGCTAATACACTTTTTGAAATGTTGATCTTGTTGTTGCAAATATGAGCAAGCTTTTTAGCATATTTTGATTTAATATTGTCTTTTAGCCAAACCTTTTTTGTCTATATGTACTTTTTCTATCATGACACTGTCAATTTAATTTGAATTAAATATTTGAATATTAATTCCCTTGTTTATTTAATGACAATAAAATTATCTATCCACTACTTTAACAAACCCTAAAGATCCATTAAGAATGGTAAACATGGATCCATGCCTATTGCAAGTGTAATACTCCATCAGGAAAGAATTTCTTCTAGTTATAATAAGCATGATGAGTGTGTAGAATTTGTATTCTTACTGACAGCAGCATGTGTTATTCTGAAAATCTAAGCACTAGAAATAAAAGCCTCTCTTTGCAGATTCAAAGTAAGATGAATAGCCAATCTCCCACATTTTTATGCATTCAGAGTACTGTCGGAGAGACTGCTGTGAACAAAGCAAACATCTATTCACCGACTCACATCATCATAATTGTGCAAATACATGCTATGGTGAGCTCAGGAAAGCAGGATTCCTTGATGTGCCAGAATTGGGAGGAATTAAGTGTTCAGGAAAGTATCAAGCTGATCTTGATGGGTGGTGGAGGAGGTGGTGGTGATGGAAGGGAACCTGTTTGTGCATGAAAGCTAGCAAAAATATTGCTAACAAAGAGACTGTCATTATGTTACAGGATATTGAGTACATCAGAAGGTTGGATCTCCATAAAATCTTTACAATGGTTCTGATGTATAATGGAACCCTTTAAATGTGAAATGATTTACAGGTATATAAATGTATTGTATGCATTTGGTTTCCAGCAGTGTCACTTCAACATGGAAAATCTAAATTTTGGACTTCCTAAAAATGTTGATAGTGCCTTTCTTGGAGCAACTTCTGGCTTAATATACACTGTGTTATTCATATTCAGCTTTAACAAATGATCTGACATCCTCTAGAAGTAGAGGATACATTATTCTCCACACTAAAATAATTCAAAAATTGTTTTTAGGGTGATCATAGCATTAAATATATCCATATATGTCTTTAATTTTGGCTTCATGATGCCTCACAAAACATTGTTGAGTACCACGTTCTCCTGCATAGTTCCTCTCATGTCCAGCCTGAAGCTACAGTCAACTTATTTCAATGTTTTCTGATCTGGTGTGAAAGTGGCATTCTTCATCTTCTCCCAAGATAAGACTTGCTACATGTACGATACAATCTATGGTGCCTTAGCAGCAGTGGTGGACATATTGCTGATGGATCTAAGCTCTGATTATCTCTTATATGCCATTTTTAGCAGGTTGTACCATGAAGGTAATTAAGACAGCCTCCACCATCAAGTAACCTGCCTGTCTTCTACTTTTTCAACCAACATTGATACCAGTTGAAAAATATGTCCCATGTGAAAGGTAGGTTACTCTGTTGGGCAGCGTTTGCCTGCCATATGCTATGAAAGAGCTTTACCTGTTAATTCATACCTACTGCAGAGATCATCTGGTCCATACAGGAGAATAACAGAGCTGCCAGGGAAAGAAGAACCAGCCTGCCTCACAAGTTGGATACAGACCTGCTGGTGAAGCAGGTATGGAAAGCCTTTACCCATTTTGCAGATCAAGCTCAAACTCAAATGACCAAACCTATTACCTATTACCTCTTCCAGTTGCAGCCATTAAGGAGAGTGATTTTCTTTCTTTCTTTTTTATTGAAAAAGTTTTTCAAATACAGATTTCCCCCCCCCCTTTTCCCCCCTCCTCCCTAACCCCCCCTTACCCTCCCCTCCCCCCATGGCTTCTCCAAAATAAAATCCAAATTGATATCAGATTATATAATACTTTACCATCCTTTTACACCACCCCCCATATGCTAACCATTTCTTTCTAACATTATTATTATATCCCCCCCTATACTATACATTTCAAAGCAACCTTCAGCTATAAAATTATATAATAAATCCTAATTTGGCATTTATTCAACTCATAATCTACCCATTTCCTCCACCCCCATACATATATCTCTTAATTCAAATCTTTGACGTATATTAAAATCTGAACATAACATCCTTTTTCCTAAACTAAACAATCAGTAACCTAACCTATCCACCCATTTTCCTACAGGTCTACCATACATAATATTTTTTAATATCTTTGTTCTTCTGCCCACACCACACCACTAAAAGATATTTCCATATATAAATAAAATCCTCAAATGACTTTAAATTTGTAATCCATATAGTATCTTCTGTAATGTCTTTCAACTGGATTATTAATTCCATCGCCCATGTTAGGGTAACATCAAGTTCTGCTTCCAACAGTATATTCAGTATCTTCAATTACCATCTGCCCCCATCAATAATAAGTGTTTTCGTATATAAAAAACCACCCGAGTGACTTTATATTTATATTCCATGTAGTATCTTCTGTAGTGTCTTTTATCTAGATTATTAATTCCAACCACCACGTTAGGGTAACAACCAGATCTTCTGCATGCCCCAATCCTGTAGTTCTCTTGCCTTATAACTCAACATATACGTAATCGATTTTTCAAAGAGTCCAAAATAGGAAGTTCCAATCCGCTCAATCAGAGGCCATCTTCCACATACCAAAAGCACCAGCACTGCAGAGATCTGTTATTCTTCTCAAAATAGTATAAGTAAGTAATTTGCCTCAGTTATATTTTCATGTATCAGCCTTCTATAAATCCCGCTTATTATATTTAATCGTCTCTTAAGTAACTGGCATTAGTCTGTTGGCTAAAAAAAAAAAAGAAAAAGAATTTTTTTTTTGTTTAGTTTAAAAATTTTTAGTTTTGTAGAACCTGCTTCTTCTTTTCTTAATTTGTTGTGGTTTAGATCTCCATCCTGGTTGCCTTTCTAGGACTTGTATATCAGCTGATTGAATTCCATGCTGGTCTGTAACTTGATAAGACATCAAATCGAAATCCAAAGCCGCCTCTCTTATATTTATAGGTGATCCAGCTATAGCCTCTGAAGGAGAATCCAAAAGCAGCTCGTCCAAAAGGGCCTCTGTAACTTGTTGTTTTTCCATTACCTCCATCTCCATCTGCTTAGCCTGAGTTTCAATCTCTTGTTCATTTTGCTTTTCTTTATCCCCCTCCTGTGTTCCTAACACTGATGGCATACGTGGAGATGTTGGATCCATTTTAAAAACCTTGTAGTAAAATTCTTCCGCTTTTTCAACAGTATTTAGTTGATATCTTTCTCCTTGATATCTCAATATTATACCAACTGGAGCATCCCACCTAAATGGGATGTTTTGTTTCTTTAGCTCAGTCACCAGAAATCCAAAGTCCTTTCTATCTTTTAACATCTTGGACGGCAGCTCTTTATATATCCAAATCTTCCTTCCATTCATTTCTAGAGTGGAGTTAAAAGACTTTTGCACAATATCATTTCTTATTCCTTTATCAGTAAAGTAAATCACCACATCTCTAGGCAACTGCCTTTGCTTTGTAAACCAAGAATTTACTCTGTAGGCCTTATCAATCTTACAGGATACCTCTTCAGGACTAACCTTTAAAATCACAGCCAGAACTTCAGCAGACATCTTTCTCAAGTCATCTCTGTTATTTTCCTGTATTCCCCTCATTCTGACCGCAAATTCCATGAATCTGTATTGCATCATTGTGACTTCATTTTCAATCCTTTGTTTTATATTATCTGCATTGTAAGTCTTGTGATCAGCTTCCTTTATTTTAGACTTTACTTCTGAGCTATTTTCTTGAATATTTATCAAATCATTTTCAATTCTTTGTATTTTATTATCCAGATTATGAATTTTATAATCAGCTTCCTTCATTTTAGACTCTATTTCTAAGTTGATATCTTTATCCATCTTTAAAATTATTTATGAAAAGCTTTTCAAAGCTGTTACAATATATCGTTTCAGGTTATCATACTTTTGTTGTACCAACTTTTTAATTTCCTGTCTGAATTTTTCAAGATTCTGGTTCACAATCTCATCATGTCTTGCCATCTCCTCCAAAACAAATTCCTTTAGGTCTTTAAAGCCATTCTTCTGCATCTGCAAGCTCAAAACTTGTTCATGTGATTTGTAAATGGGGGAGCCCCCCCCACAGCTTGGTTGTCTGGCTTTGTCAGTTTTAACGCCATCCTGCCACACAAACAAACTCTTTTTAAAGAAAAAGACTTCTCTCCAAACAATATCAATATCAAGTCTCTAAGAAGGAAGAAGCATGAAATAGGAATTTTTCTCTTCAGTTCTAGCCAGTGCTATTGTTTCAGATACTTTGTAACATATTAAACTATTCAAACGGAAGGACTTTCGCTTTCAGCTTTCTTCTCAAGCCTCAGCCAGTCGCCATTTTAAACTTTCTTTCTTCACTTTTAAAATCACTCATAGGGTTGTTAGAAATACTTGCAATTTAGAGTCCCAGATCCAGGTTTCATCCTGTTTGTTCAGACAATGTTAGTTTTCGTTGATTGGGTTGGTCCCATCGCCGGGCTCTGCGAAACGCAGAGTTCCCCTGAAGCCCGGAGCAGCGGCGAGCTGGATAGGGAGCCACATTCTGCTTCCTCCCCAAGAGTAAAAAAAAACTCTGGGAAGTTCGCAGAGGGCTCTACCTGTTCTCGCCGGCTCTCTCTCACGTCTCCTCAAGGAGACGGAGTTTTTCGAGCCGTCTCTCAGCTGTAGAGACGGCTCTTACGGGCAACGAGGCTGGTGGTCCCGAAAGACCATCTGGCGGCGACCGAGAGTGATTTTCTGTCAGCAGGAAATGTTACAAGTTTACTTGTCCCATTGAACACTGTTAGGACAACACTGTGTGCCATTGTACTGGCCTTCTTACTGCAGCAGAATAAAGATTGGCTTAAGGTGGGGCATATTATGCTGTATATATTTTATTATACTATACTTTTGTATATTTCTGGAAGAAAGCACATTAAACCGACTATTGGAAGTGCCCATAGTATGCCTAAGAGGTTGAACTGCCAATCAGAACATCTATTTCAAATTATGGCCTGCTAAAGGGCTTTAGCAATTCTCCATTGTTAAATCTTGTTTCTTCTTAGTTGACAGTTGGCAGAACAACTGGCAGACATGGTGGTCCCTGGCAGGTTGTTTTCTTACTTATCTTTGACATCAATGAATGTTCCATGAGCTTTCTTAAATGCCTTGCGGACAGTGCCTGTTTAGTCTTGCAATTATTTCTCCCTCCTTTAATTATAGTCACATTTTGAATACATCCTTGCATTTAAAAGAAAGTGCAAACAGGTAAACACATTAACACACCAGAAGGTTTTGCCCTCACCCTTCCCTCTGACTTGCCAGCTTCGTATCTGCAGGGATAGGCTTTGCTTTTCACTTTTAATGGGAGTAATGGAGATGCATTAAGCGTGCGTAGCTTCCAGGGACCAGTTCAAGCTGTACAGAATCTGCATAGCCAGCTAATAGTAATAATAGTGATTAAGCAATATTTTTTTTACAAATGGTTTTGCTCAAAGGCCTACAATCTAAGAATATAGAAAAGAGAGTGCAAAGGGGAAAAGATTAAAAATGGAAATGAGACAGAGTAAAAAGCTGTACTGAGTAACTAAGTAGACCGGATCTCAACAGGCATGGGGTATCTGAAACAGAAGAGGACAGGCTGAGGTAAAAGTTTGAAAACAGAATCCAAAACATGATTAAACATTTCAAGGAGCCAAGGAATGTACACTATGTTGAAACAGATGTGCTTTAAAGGCAATGCAGGTTCCAAATCTTCTGAGCCACAATCTATATCCTTCAAAAATTCAGGGGCCACAAGTTCTTCTTAAGTTTGCATGTTACAGAAATAGTATGAAATAATATCCACATTGTTACAGGAAATTAACAGCGGGGACTTTACAGCTTTGGGGGGGGGGGTTTGTTATAAATATTTCAAAGATAATTTGGCCAGAGAAAATCTTTTAAGCATGTCTAGGTGGGATATCAAGAATCATGGTGGAAGTCATTCCTCTCCCACCCTGTGAAAAGGATAAAGGTCTCTGAAGGGCAGATTGACCACTTTTCTCAGATGAAGTTCAGATTCTCACAAAGTACCATTTCCAAAAGAGTTTATAAATAGCCTTTTCTTCTCACTCTAGGCTTAAGATTGTTGATTTTCAGCTGAGGTTTGTTCCTTTACTTTCCCTATTCCATGCTGCTCAAGCTTCTCCTACAATTTTCAGCAACTAAGGTCCCCTTCCTCTTTTACTTGCTAAGTTCACTTCTTTTTGGCAGCTGTTTCTGCCTCCTTTCTCTTCTCTTACCACTGTGCAGTCCCAACTAGGTGGTACTGTATAGTGACTTGGGTTTATTTTGCTAGTTAAATCAAAAAGGGAAACAAAAAAGAAACCATTGAGAAAAATGCAACGATCAGCTACTTGCATGTACCCATTTAAGTCACTAAAAGTCAAGTTCAATTTGAAAGTTTCTTTACTTTTATTTGGATGTCAAAAGCTACTTGTCATCAATGATGCTTGCTCTTAAGAGGCTGTGAAAGACGTAAAGAAACAAAATACATAATAAACTTTATTGGCTCAGTAAGCGCAGTTGGAGTATCAAAGCCAACATGTCTTTGACCAAAGCCATGAACCATATTGAATTCAAGGTGGAATTCAATATAGTTCAGTTACACTAGAATATTACCCAGAATAGCACATCTTTTTCTGAGCTGGTGGATATTTCTGACTTATGAAAGTTACGGCTATCAGAGAAAGAGCTTACTTATTCACAAGTTGCTGTTGTGATTGTGGCAAAGCAAACATGCAGTAATTCCTGCTTTTACACAAAAGCTTTCCTGGACTTGTGGAAATGGCTATCCCCGAGATACTCCAAGCAGAATCTCTTTAGCACTGTTAGTCACTTCTAAAGGCTTGCTGTCAAGTCTTTGACCAGCAGGGCAGCTTTAACAGTCATCTTTCTTTCCTTCCTTTGCAATTTCAGTAAGAACAATATGCATATGGGTTGTTACGAGAAATCATGAACAACTTCCCTATTGTAAAAAAAATAAAATAACCACCAATATAGATAGTATCACATAGATACAAGAATAACTTTAAACAAGGGAAAGCTATTGAACTAAATTGGGGTTCTTCTGCTGAGGTACTCTGCACAATGCATGCCTCTTACAGATACAGCAAGCCGTGCTGTTTCCTTAAAGTACATTTACACAAGCCAACCTTCCCATCTCTCTTACAGAATGTCTGAATCAATAGCTGAAAAATATATAGAAATTTTTCTTATTCTCCTATGCTTGGCTGTTTAATCTTTCTTTCTATTTCAGCTCCCCTCCATCCAGGTCCATCGGATACAGTCCACCTCTCCTCCAGGCATTTTAAGTCTTGATCCTTCTTCAGTCATTTCATGGGCAGTTTTCTTGCTGGTGAAACTATCAGGTGTTCTCTTCTTATGATAAACGGCTGGTTCTCCTAATTTGTGAACATCCCTCACTTGAGCTGTTCTTCTCCTTGTTAGCTGCAGGGAATGGAATTCCAGCTGATTGTAGCACTTGGTGTGTGTGGGGGGGAAATCCCATTAGATTAGATGGTATGTTCTCTCTTTTACCTCTTGCTTGTTCCTATAGTCTTTGGTAGCCATTCTGCTTCAACTTAAACCCTTAGCTAACCCTTCCCTTTTGTTCCTTATTCTAGATATTTAAGCTTGTAAAATGCCCAGAATTACCCTGTGGTAAGATGGGCAGCCAATAATTTTTACAAATAAATAAATAAAATATTGTTCCGGACTTTTTCTGCTCTATCCCTTTATCTTCTACATGTGTGATGGCTCTACCCCTTTATCTTCTGCCTATATCCTGACTAGGTGGCTCAGTGGCTAAAACACTGAGTTTGTCAATCAGAAAGATTGGTGGTTCGAATCCCTAGTACAGGTCTCCTGAATGAGCAGGGGGGTGGGCTAGATGACCTCCAAGGTCCCAGTAACTCTGTTACTGTTATCCTTCTTAATCTTAATCCTTGGAACAAAGAATGTCTCTCTGGCCAGGGGTCCTTTATTCTGATTTCTTTACTGTGACTTTTCCCAATTGCAGAACTTTGGGTTAAATTCTTAGTGCTTAAATGCTTAAATCCCTCACGGTTCTTGACCAACTCCTATTAATTTTCACCAAATTTCTCAGCTCTACTGAAACTCTATTCAATAAAGCTGTTTTCATCACCCCTCTATGCCCCCACCCTGTTCCCCAATCCCCAATTGCTTTTTAGCATTTTTAATTTAAAAAAAGAACTTTGTTTCTACTTTTTAAAAATGCCTGTGGGACCCTGGAGTCATTCATGTAAATAACCATCATGATAGAAGCTGAGACTTTGCAGCATGACAGTTTCCCATTTCCGTGTAATTAAAATACTTCTTTAAAAATTAAAGTCAAATGGGTAAGTACCTACAGGGGCACTGGTTCCCAAGAGCATTTCTTTCCCTCTAGACTAACCCTCTCAGTAGTGGACTTAGCAAGGACTTCAGGATGACAAATATGCAAGATTACTTTGTATAAAGAACTTGGGAGAATAATGCCTATTATTTACACAATTGCTTGCCACAGAAGAAGGGTTTGTATGTGTGTGTGTAGGGTGTGTGTGTGTACAAGATAAATCTGCAATGCAAAGTACACTTATGTGGAGCTGCAGCTTGACTCATTTATAAATGCGCCCCTGGAGTCTGCAGAAGGGAAGGAAGGGAGAAGGGAATTTTTTCTAACTGGCTTCTTCTCTTTCTTTCCCTTTCTTCCTTAAGAGATTAATGGCAGTACTTTGTCTTCCAATATGATGGTAGTTTATGAATCCCACAATTTAGTTTCCCTCTTTAAATTATCTACATAACACAATATAAACTCAGGGATTTGATCTGCTTAGAAATAGCTAGAGGGAAGGAGTGATGGAGAAGGTGCTACCGTGTCTGTCTCTTGGCATTTTTTCTCTTCTGAATGGGATGCCTGGAACTCTGCCATTAGTCTTTGAGAAAGGATTGTAACTATCCCCTAACTTCTTGGGGTGGGTCCTTTCTTGTGGAATGCAACTATAGTAAATGGTTTGGAATAATTTTGACATTGTGAAAGCAGGACAGAATTGGCTCCATATCTTGCCCAAATCCTGAAAAAAAGGACAGAACATACAGTGAGTGCCATAGGATATGCAGGAATATAGAAAAACTGGCTCCAGAAAACTTCTTAAAATGTAGATTTGTTCCATCCAATCCAGCAGTGTGAGGCCGCATTAAATCCAGGTATTACCTTTTTCCATTAATTAATAAGTCTTTTAACAAAAGGAGAGCCCCCCCCATTGCATCACGCATGACAGTCTCATGGTTGGGCTTCCCTCAGGTGGCAGTTCTAAAGATCTGCTGCTACTTTGCTACCACTGAAGCTTATATTCATACTGTGTATCTGACAGCAGTCACGTTCTCTTTATAAGTGGAGCAGTGGATAAAAGCTTTGATATAGTGGTTATATATCAAGGCTAGAAACCAGACCAGGGGTTGTAGTCCTGCCCTTCCAGGAAGAAGGCAAGGTCAAGCCGCTTCAAAAATCTTGCCAAGAAAACTGCAAGGACTAGCCGAAGCAATCACCAGGAGTTAAGACAGAACTGAACATTAAAAAACAAATTAAATAAAGATTTTATATGAAGACCTTTCCCTCCTTTCTGTTTCCCCCACAGGGAGAATCCCTTCTGTCAAAGACCAACAAAGACTGCCCACGTTGCTGTACAAGGAGACATTCCCAGTCACAATATTCTGGTGGAATTTTTAAACACTCAACCATTAAATGACTATATAAATCTTTTCAGAGTACTATGCTATTGATATCTGGAAGAGACTAATGTTAGACACTTATATTCATTAGATATGCTCTAAAATGTTATTAAATAGATGGAAAGAAAAAGAGAAGGAATGTAAGGAAAAAAAGTGTCCAATATTTACTACATCTTTTTCACTCTTAAAATAAATTACAGTGGAAGATGATCTCTGGCCGTGATGGAGAACCTATGGAACCTATGGCACCTATGGTAGCCATATCAGTGGGCATGCCAGCTCAGCTCTGGTGCGCATGTGCACACTGGCCAGCTGATTTTTGGGCCTTCTGGGCCTACCAGAAGTAGGGAAACAGATTGTTTCCTGCCTCCGGAGGACCTGGGGAAGGCCCGTTTTTCTTTCTCACCTGGCTCCAGATCCTCTGTATGCATCTGGGGAGGGCAAAAACAGCCTTCCCCACTCCTTTGGAGGCCCTCTGGAGGCCTGAAATGGCCCATTTCCCAACTCCCGGTGGGACAGGCAGTGATGTTTTTTGCTTTCCCCAGCCTCCAGAGACTCCTAGAGAGGCTCTGGAGGCTGGGGACAGCAAAAAAGTCACTTCCTGTCCCACTAGGAGTTGGGAAATGGGCTGTTTCAGGCCTCCAGAGGGCCTCTGAGGGAGTGGGGAAGGCTGTTTTCGCTCTCCCCAGATGCATACAGAGGATCTGGAGCCAGGTGAGAAAGAAAAACGGGCCTACCTGGTCATCACGTGTCGGGGCGGGGGGGAGGGGGAGTTCCGCACACATAGAATTATGGGTGTGGGCACACATGTGAGAGAACCTCCCTCACCCCCCACCTCCTGGCACACGATGGCAAAAAGGTTAGCCATCACTGATCTATGGCTTTCTTTAGACAATAAGGAAAGGATCCCTAATTTTGTTTAAATGGTGGTCACACTTGCGATTTTGAGAGTATGCCATAGCATGCTCATAAAATGGTAGCCATTGTGAACATGCTCGTCAAAAGCACCCATTTTCCAGAAACAAATTCTAATGGCAAGGAGGGAACAATGAAATTTTGCACAGAAAGAGACTATATAATCTCTCGAATGAGACTTTTATTGTTTGAAGGTAAATTTTCTCTCCTCATTAAATAGCATTTCCCACTGTGACATTGATTGACTTTGCTATCTAGAGTCAACTTGGTTTATTTTCACTTTAGACTTCTATTCCACTAACCAAGAGATATGTACATTTTAACACAGGATGGAAACCTTGATAACACCTTCATTGGGTGGGCTTCAATCCCCATCATGCAATAGGGTGCTAATGATACTGGCATCACCAGTTATTACAAGAGTTATTGATATAACAACAGTGACATTCTTTGGACGCTAAAGTTCTGCACAAATGCTCTCTCTTTGTGTCAGACTCCTTGGGTTGCTGGCATGTCTTCTGTAAGGCTAATGCCTGTCCCAGTCCAAAGTACAGAGCTGGCTGGAGAAGTGGTGCTGTGCTGCTATTGGTGGCAGCTTTCCTCCTCTCTAAAATGCTATCCCTTTTATCAGCCTTGTCTGATCTGTGATGTTATTGTATCTGTATGCCCAGAAAGAACATTCATTTTTCCAACTACCCAAGGCTGTCAAATTTTCATTTTGCAATATTGGATTCTGCAACTGAGTATAGGTTTTAATTGCACTAATATGCCCTTTAATAATGCTGTAACATTTCAGCGAATTGCATATGATGATAGTAGCACTAAAAAGGGTATGCTGGTACTTTTGGAAATGAATGTATTGCACCCTGCTGAATACTGATGTTCCTGTGGGGAGTTTGACTACAGCCTGAATCTGCTCCTTTCAGTCATCATTTTTATGAAGTCAGTGCTTGACAGACTCTACGATGCTGAGTATTTCACATTCAAGCTTGAAAGTAAGGGTTTGTTCCAGACGGTGGGACATCTCTGACAATGGTGCTCCAAACATTAAAATCAATAGATAGAACCATCAAGAATATGAAAACGAAAGGGAAATATTTGCTACCACACAACATAGCATCAACCACTTGTCCTTATTTGTGGAAATATTTTCTCTTCATTTCTCAATAACACTCACAAAATGAACACTGGCATTGAACACATTCCAACTCTCATTCCCCACTGCTCATCATCTTCCTGTCTTCATTTCTAATCTTTGGTTCTCCTTCTGCCATCTCATCTTCTCCAGCCTGTTTGTAGCTCTGTTTTGCTTCTTGCTCCTTACTCTCACAGGAGAGTTTTCCTTCTTGACCTTTCACTTTTCTAGACAGCCTCTGTCCACTTTGCAACACATATTTGTTTATTTTTGTTGTACCTCACATTCACATCAAGATGTTATATATAGTTTCCCTCTTCTTCTTTTTCTTCTAAATAACTGTAAGATGTAAGTTAAGGACGATGACTTGTCCTGGCCATATCCAAATAGTCTCCTTGCATCACAGCAAGCAGTTCTCACCCACCAGTCTCATAGCATGTATTTTGCTTCCACTTATATCTCAAGGGCAGCCAGTAGCAGGAGCAGTTCCCAAATATGACTTTATTCTGTTGCTGAAGTTGTGGTTTCTACATTATCCCACTTCTAGACTGTGCATGTGGATGATATATGCCATACTGATGTGCATAAGCAAGAGTGTTTAAAAGAGGCAAATAATGTGAATACAATTTGTTCTGGATCTCTTTGGTTCCTGACCTTGTCTCCACGCCTAAGAGTCTGCAAAAGCAACCAGACCTCCAGGCCCTACTCTCACATTTTAAACTTTTCTTCGATAAACCAGGCGACCAACCAATTGATTGGTCTCCCTATAGGCATTAGTGCTGGATCATAGGGTTGACTGCTTGACAATAGTGCAGTCAATGGCACTAAGGAGGGGGGAAAAAACACCAGGCCTAATTGATGACTTTTCATGAACTCTTTTTTAATTAGCTACCGATCATGAACCTTTGATTTGGGTGCAGCAGACCTGAAGTGATAGTGATAGACCCATACAGACTGCACTATAAGAGTGCAAATACTTTGGGGGGCAGCCTGATCTTTAAGATAGCATGGTTTCGCTGTATGGCACAGAATGCCATAGTTGGATAACTGTGTGGATTTCTCCTCTAGGCCACCCTATGAGCTTTGTGAGTCTCAGAATGTATTCATTTATTTATTTCATAAACATGTTTCCATGTGGGCACAATCCAAAAGACTCAGCAAGTGTATCTCAGACTTTGTCCATATCACTCTAACTACTACACCATCCATCCACCTGTCCTTCATGTTCTCTAGCTTCTTTTTCTTAAAAGATCTCATTCTTCACTTCCATTTAAACTTTCTCTCAAACTCTTCTTGTATCCCTAATCCACTGCTTCCTATGCTTGGCTTATTTGCTCTCTCTTGAGTCTTTGTTCCTAAAGTGCATTCTGTTGTTCAGTTTTTTTAGCCAATTTAGAGTTTATTTATTTATTTGTTTACTTATTTATTTATTAGATTTATATCCCACTTTTTTGCACAATGGTCTCCTATTTTTGTCATAAAAGTAACTAAATATCTCTGGGTAGTAGGTCGGGCTGGGAAGAAGTTACTTGTCCAAAGTCTCTAATGAGGTTCTATGGCCCTGACTCTGGCCATCATATCATTTATTCTTAGGATAAATGCGGGGGGGGAGGGGTTTAATGTTTGTATCTCTTCTGATCTAATGACCTTTTTTCTTGTAATGAATTTCATCATTTTCTCGCTCCCATGCATCAGTCTCTCATGAGTCAACCTTCTTCCACGGGTCACTTCTCTGAGGATGCTTTTTGGTTCTGCCTTTTTGCACAAGTGGGTAAATTTCCCCAAGTCCCCTCTCCCTCTTTCTCCCTCTCCTTTCCTTCTGGCTGTGAATGACCTTCACAAAGTTCAATTGATCATCTGATGCCAGTCCTGAAGCTTTTATTATTTTTGTCTTAGCTCATCCAATGTGGATTTATTGACAGGGCTGAGACCACCCCAGGGCTTTTCCAGCAACCTGACTGCCGTGTGTGGAGAAATAATTAGTTGTTGAAGAGCCAGGAACAGATGTTGAGCTGACATCTCCTCTTCGTGGGTGTCAAAGCTGGCCATTCGCCGCTTCTCCATAAATTATCACTGCCTATCCCTGATGCTGCATTTGTGTGTCATTAAAGCGGGAGCTTCTCCCACGGAACAGCATGACATTTCTCTTGCCGCTCTTCCTCCTGCTCCTTTGCAGTCCCGATTTCCCTTCTCAGTTTCATATTTTTGGGGGGTTCACATTGACATTAGCTTAACTAAGCTTTATTTGAATTTCTTTCTCTCTCAGGCACCATCTGAATATGCTAATCAATTAACAGCTTGGAGAACTTTCAGCTTAGTCAAATCTCTATTCTGCTGCAAGGAATAGGCAACGGGTGTCCTAGGTTTTCCTGGTGCCCAGTCAAAAAGCAATCAAGATGGGAGTTGGGACTGCAGGATTGAAGCTTTGCTCCTTTTTTATGGGTCTCATGGGTCAAAGCTTCAATTATGCAGCGGCAATCACCAGTATGACCTTTTTTTCTTCCCCACAGATGCCCCTGGATGCTCTTTTGTTGGTGCATCCTTTTCCAATTTAGGAATGGATAATAATGGTTGATATTTAATATGCCCAGGCATCTGAATTACACAGAATATATATTGTGCAAAAATATTTTCCCCATACACAAGGTGGGAGTGGAAGTTATGTAAAAACTGATACGTGAGGGCATGATATAATCTTATATCTCTTTGCTCTGGGAACTTAAGAAAAGGTGAACTGTATTTAGCGTCCTGAATGAGAAAACAGAAGACATATCATATAAAGCCATGAAACAAAAAGCATAGGAAACTTGGGAGAAACAAGCAGCAGCAGCAGCAACAAAAGATATCACTCGTGTAATAAGGTAATTTACACAATTACCATGATTTATGTGCCTGTGGCATATATTGTATGTCTTTATTTTGGTATCATCATGATATGTTGAGAAACAGGTTTCTAATATTGACCTGAAGGTTGGACAAGCTGATTTCCCATGTTTTTTCAAGTCTAGGATAGTATAGGAAAGTATAAATAGGAACAGGATAGCTAGATCATACAATATGATAAAATGAAATGTGGGGTTATGCACAGTATTCATATAATTGTATACCCCAATAGACTAGGATTTAATGAGCTGCCATGGTTCCCCTTCTCAAGCAGGAAACCCTATACCATTTCAGACAAGTGGCTGTCCACTCTCTTCCTAAAACCCCCCAGTGATGAAATACCCCCCAGTTCTGAAGGCAAGCCATTCCTCTGGTTAATTGTTCCCACTGTTAGAAAGTTTCTCCTTAATTCCAGGTTGATTAGTTTCCATCCATTGTTTTTTGTCTTGCCTTCTGGTGCTTTGGAAAATAATTTAGCAGGGTCTGTCTGAATTGTCCCACAATAAACAAATTTATTTGTCCAAAAATTAATTTGAAAGGTAGATTATAATGTTGCAATGCTAAACCCACTTACTTCAGAGGAAAATCTATTAGACTTAATTGGCTTAATGTTGGGTATATAGGTTTTTGTTTATTCTAAGGTTACAATCCTGGAAGTGAAACTTTTGTACTAGTAGGACTTAGTTCTGAGTAAATTTACAAAAGGTACTTCTACATGGACATGTTTCAATATAACAATACCCTGTAGAGGGTTAATTAAAATATTGTTAAAAGGCAAATTATTGGGTATTTTGAAAAGAAAGAATGATGAGAAGCAAGAGAACTCAAAGGACACATTTCTGATTTCCAGATCCTGTATCTTATTTAATGGGCATTATCACAGACAATATGTCCTATCTTGACTGTTCTTAGAATAACCAAGGAACAATTTTTCTGTTGTTCTATGGCTGTCTTTGTAATTCTGGGAGTTAAGTTCATGCATCTTGTTCCCAAGTTTGAGAAACATTGTACTTCAACTTTTCCTACTTGATTATATGGCTGTTGCCCATTTATTTTTCTTGCATTTGGTATTATATGGGCTTTACTTGTTTGAGACAAGTAAACTGAAAATCTCACCAGGAAAGGATATAGTTAGGACTAGTAAATCTCAAAAAGAAATTATTACAGATTCCTGGTTTATGACCATAAAACCAGATTAGTGTCATAGATAATGCTGAGCTTTAAAGATCTGATTTCAGCTCCCTGCTTAGCCCCAGAATTTGCCAGATGCCTTTAGCCAGCCAACACTGGATTCCTAGCATGTTATTGTATCTGGGTTACAGAATTCTGGATGACCACTAGATGGCAACAAAGAGGCACAAAAAAAGACATGTTTGCTGCCAGTTTGTGATCAATTGAGTTTTGCAGCCTAGATACAGTATATTAAAAACCTACTTGGTAGAATAAAAATAATGATATTGTTACCACCTATGCATGCAACACTGAAATCTCTTGGAAGAAAAAGTGACGCAAATGCAGTAATTTCTCCTTCAAGAAATACACAAAAATCCTAATTAGTTCCAGCACTCTATAGAAAGTTTTCCTTCTGCTCAACTTTCTTGCCTCAGTCTTTCAAGGTCTGACCTTATTCTCTCAGGCCTCGTTGGTTACTGCTTACAGACTACTAAAAATGAGGTTATTTTTCACCACCACCCCAAAAAAGCACCAAAAAGAATGCAGATTAGCATCTGCTTGTTCATATTATATGTGTCAGGTCTGCCATCTTGAGCATGCTTTGCTGGCATCCCGTCATAAAATGAAGAGTGGGGGGGAGTAGAAGGTAGGGAGAGGAACAACAGGGTGACAGGAACCAGAGGTGTTCATCCAGAACAGACTGGCCGATTAAGGACTAAGAATAGAATGCGAAACTGCACTAAAGAGGCGCCAAACCTCAAAGCCATTTCCAAAACATCTAATTCGAATATCACTGGACACTGATGGTCTGATTAAGTGGGGGGAGGGCCAGGGAAGGTGGAAAAATGCAGGCTTTGTGTGCAACTATTGTTCCAGCTTTGTTTATGCTGTAACTGCTTGACTTTCACTTTGAAAATGGAGTCAAGGGACTTTCTTTCTAAATAATCAAGTCAGGATAAACCTGACAATATGCCTACTATTATGTAGTTATATTTATAAGTAATTTTATTTTATTTGAAGTAAATGACCATTAAAAGGAGGATAGGAACAGCCATGTGAACATCTGCCTCCTTGATGAGCATCAACATGCTAAGTATCAGTAGGAATCCTTCATTCCCTTTTTTATTGTTAGACTGGACTTTCATCAAACAACTGGGTAAGTAGAGGAAGCTTTCACTGTAGGATTGTTTTCAAATATTCCTTCAATCCATCCATGAGCCATGGCTTCCATAACCATCATTTTGCTTTTGTTTGAAGAATGGATTCTGCCTTTCATTATTTAATTCTCACTCTTCCAGTCTGTCCTACACTTCTGCTCCCCAGCAATGCACATTTTCTCATGCCTTTATCTCCTAAAAGAATCCATTTGTCTACTCCACATTTTACTCTGCTTTAGTCTCTTTCCTTTCTTTGAGTCTCCCAACCACTTGGTTTCTGGGAGATAGTCTGGGAAAACAATGAGGCTAAAGGATCAGAACATGAGGCAAATGATCTTTTTAGGGTCACAGAGATGCTTAACCTGGTCTGCTCTAGCACAGTATCTTTCCATAAGGGGCAGACAGACTGAGGGTTTAACTGTATGAGTCACTTACAGCATGAGTCCCATTTTGAAATGGAAGCATGTAAAATGGACAGAGGGAACTTCACTTTTCTTTCCCTCACTGCAGTCCTGATGGTATAAAAATCAGCAGACTGCATCTGATTTCTTTCCTCCCCCCCCAATTCCTCCCTCCTGCTTTCACATCATTTAAATCTGAAGCCAGAAGGCAGAGCTTGTCATGTTCTTTATTCGTCTGTAATCCTGAAGATCAGATTTAAAATGTCTCCCCTTCATGCTGCAATTATAGAGTTGTAATTGTAGCATGGTGATGGAAGAAGAGAGATGTTTTTTGGTAGAATTATGGCAGGAAAAGAAGGGTTATACTTTCCCTCTCTGGGTAATGTAGTTTCAAAGGGGAAAAAAAGGATACATGAAGCCGCAGGCAATGCATTTAACATCACATAAAGTTAGGATCTAACAGTGGGCACCCAAAGTCATAATAAATCCATTTTGAAAATACATGAGAACGAAGGCAGCAGCTCTGCTCTGTAGGGTGAAGCTTGTGAGTTTTAAAAAGGATTTCCACCGTCTTTCGGGTTTTGTCAATTGCTTGACAGATCATAGACTCCATCGGGAATCGTAATAAACAGGAAACTGGGCTTCCTACTCAGGATCCTGCCCCGCGATTAGGAAAAGTAAAGCAGTGACATTGTAGGTTTAATGAGAGGATAACTAAAAATTAATGACTGCATTTATGATTAATATACAGTATTTTTGTACTCAGGAGGGAAGACCTGTTATATATGCTAACTGGAATTATTCCTACATCATCAATTAGGAGAAACTGGCTATAAATCAGAGGGAGAACACTGCTGGCTTGCACAAACTCTCCTGTCCAGAGTACCAAATTATTCGAGGCCAAAGGATTGCATTCTGAGCAGGTTGAATTGCAAGGCCTCTGTGTGTTTTGGATCCAAGGTTGAGTAAGAGAGACAAAGTGTGATCAGGAACAAGAATTAGTTTCTGAGCCAAGCTATGCCAGGTGGGATGGTCTGATAGGCAGATTCAAGGTTCTCGGGATGACTGGGCCAAGGATGCCCACTCAGTTTCTAAGTCTGTTTATGAGATCCTATCATGGGCTATCAGTACCAGAGGCTAAAAGCCCCTCAGATTTTATTATTTCAGGTTTTGATATTTTCATTCACAAAAAAAGAATGGAAAAAACATTGCTACCTGTCACCTGCCACCACATTATTTCAACAGGCATACATTCTAGGGTCCTAGGTTTCTCCTTGTCCTGATTCAGATCACCAATCTGAAGGACCCTAACCTGGGATTAATGCATTTGGGAGGTCCCTAATATGCCCATGCTCCCAGCCAGTCCCTGAATCTGGTTTAGAACATGTTTGAAACTGGGCAGTGTGGCAAGCTATATTTGAGCCTTTGAAAACTTGTGAATTGATGGGCATGTTAAGCAACATATTTTTCCCAAGTGCCGTGCTCTTTGGCTTTGTATAGAGAGCACAGCCCTGTATCTGCCACATCTCAGAGCCCCAGGAGTCTGCTTGTCTCCTGTCTCTGCTTTTAAGGGCTATTTATTTTGATGGTGAGGTTGCTGTCTGCTGGAATGCTGTCTAGAATGGATGAATGCGCTTGGAGGCGCATCATGGTGACAGCAGTTTAATGGTGATGCAGTATTAATATTAGCATTGCTTATCCAGGCCATTTCCAAGACGAGTACGGGAAAAAAGCTTAACTAGTTCAGAGAAAAACAGCAAGAGGCTTGCATTGCTCTGTGTCACAAGGCCGCTATATCACCATGCATAACTTAATATATGTATATTACTTTCATTTTAAACATCTCACTTGAAAATGACCCAATCTGTAAATCATAACAGGTACATGTTGATACACTTCATATTTCTGTTTTCTAGTGATGCCCTTCTCTGTAGTTTTTGTTTTCCATTGTTTTGTTAGAGTAGACCTTCTTTGCAACTAAAGGGTTTTTTTTGTTTTTTTTTTAAATTTGATTTATATGCCGCCCTTCTCTGGAGACTCAGGGTGGCTTACAATGCGTTAAGCAATAGCCTTCATTCTTTTGTATATTTTTATACAAAGTCAGCTTATTGCCCCCACAAACTGGGTCCTCATTTCACCTACCTTAGAAAGGATGGAAGGCTGAGTCAACCTTGAGCCTTGGAGAGATTCAAACCAGCAGAAATTGCAGGCAGCTGTGTTAATAACAGGGTTCACTAAACCACTGTACTATCAAGGCTCTTTTTGACACATACTCATGAAACTAAGAAGGTAAATCTCATCTTTTCTATCTTCTATTGTTTTTATGTGATGCTCAATTATTACATTACTAGATACAATGATGGGAAAATATTAAATATGTAAAACAAATTACATGATTACCATTAACCTATCCACACTCTCACTATTAAAAAAAATAAAGTATCAAATCAGAAGTTGCTGACTACAGGAGCTGACTTAAATATATCAACTTTTAATTAGCTTACATGTTTGGCTCCAAAGAAAGAGTAATGGTTATGCAAATTAAGAATGATAGACACTGCAATCCAGCACATCTATGGGGACGGTAGGTTAGAAAATACTGGAATATAGTGTCAGGGCTTCTTGAACAAATCTGCAGTGGCTCACAGTTGAAAAGACTCTGCTCAGATTTTCAAATCCATCCAGCTGTGGTAAACAGAACAAGACTACAGTTGAAGAATGAGAATAAACACAAGGTGGCATATGTAAATAGACACACCATCTTATGAATATACTATTTGTTCTTTCGCTTTCAAGCAGAAACTCAGAAGAAGTGAATTATCTGGATCCTGGTCAATTTGGGTTTAATTCTGGGTATAGAATGGAAACTCTGTTGGTTGCTCTTTTATCCATAAGACCTGCAATAGGATTTGAATGGCAGGGAATGCAGCCCTTCTGGTCTTGTTAGACCTCTCAGTGGCTCTTCAACCCATTAACCATGATATCCTACTGGGTTGTCTACAAGGGTTGGGGATTGATGTCCTGTTTTGCAATGGTTCTGCTCCTTCCTAAACAAGCAGTTCCACTCAATAGTGAAAAGGGTTTTCTTAGAGGTCAGGCTCAGTCCCCTCCATGTTGGACAACTATATAAACCATACGGAAAAGTCATACATTATACAGTACACTGATGACATTCAGTTGTACATTCCAGTCAGAAGGTGAACCAGAAAAGGAGTTGCCTCAGCAGAAAACTGAAAGCATCTGATACCTTTAGAAGACTGGAAAGTTTTATCTTGTGTTGATTGCATTTTGCTAGATGCTGACTATAGTTCTTAAATACTTATGCTGAGGGTGGAGGAACTGCAGAAATGTACATTAGTAATAAATCCCCACTGCTGTGGTTTAGTTTAATTTAGAGTTAACAGATAGTGGCAGCCCTATCTCCATTGAATTATTTTACAAAACCACCTAATCCACTCCCCATCATCAGGTCTTAAGATGGTGAGTCCCATCACTGGGTAGTAAAAAAAATTGGATTTCACCACTGGTCTGGAAACAAGTCTGGCGGAGAACAACTGTAAGGAGCTCTCCCAAAAGCAAATTAGGTTTTTCTTTTTAATGTTTTAAAGTATTTTTATATTTTTAACACACTTTTAATCTATTTTTAATCTATACCGGACTCTTACAAAGCACATATAGTGTGGCTACTGTTTGTTTTAGACGTATTTTAACAACACTACAACCTGCATTCCTGGCCTAGGCTACTCCTGTGACTCCTCCTTGCAAGGCCTGAAATTCGGATTACTGGACTTGTTGACAAACCTCACTGGAGGCCCCTAACTTCGGAGGGGATTTTGAGCTGTTTGTTTTTGGAACGAGTACAGTAAGGAACTGGCTGCAGACGCTCCCGGTAGGCCTGCCTTTAATGAAACCTTATCAGCTTTTTAGTCTCCTTCCCCCACATATTTCCCTGTGAAATAATTTAAACAATTTAAACATTTCTGAAAATAGATGATAGCAAAGAAGTAGGAGTAAAAGACAAACCGTTGTTTGGAAAGGAGATTGGTTTTTACCTCTGTGGTGCCTCGGTTGAGACCATCATTAAGGCCTACCTTAACTATGATTGCCGAGGGAGGATAAATTATTGCGATATTTAATTTCACTGGGAGATACTGGATCAACTATCTACCAGAATGGGAAAGAAAAGTAAGAGGCAGAGAGCTTGCTCTCTCTCCCCAAAATCTATGACAGAACTTAATTACTCCAAGCCTCTTAAACAGCTTAAATTGGATGACTTTATGGAGAGGTGTAATCCAGAACCCCAATCTGAACTTCGAACTTTGTCTCTGTCGACTGTATCATTGGGAGAGGGAGATTCAGAAGGGGAGTTTTCTTCCCGGATTTCAGATTCAAACTCGCCTGCTAGAATGGGTGATTTTTCAAGCTCTATCCCCTCTCCTACTTCTAGCTGCTTAAAAGAAGTTCCGACATATTCAGACCTCAGATGTCTGAATATGTCGGAAGTACAGATGGTCTGTACTCAGAGTATGTTAACTGCGCACACAGTAGATTCAATATATGATTTACTGACATCGATCAAAAGAGACATCGAGAGATCTTCCAGTTCTTAAATGGCCCTCACTCTGCAGCTAAGGAGGGTGAGATTGCACACCGTCCTGATGCGTGGAGAGAGTGGGAGGGTGTAAGACCTCAACCCAAAAAACAAAGCATTGCAAGTACTGATGCTAACCCTCATCAAGGAAGAAGGTTGTTAAAGAAACAAATTGCTTTAAGGATAAGGAAAATCCCATGCAATAGAGGACGATGGACTTCAAAGGAAAGGATAACCCTCTCACTTGCACAGCTATTGAAATCTGATCCTTTATTAATAGATCTACTCAGATATGAAAAACTTTCCCAGCATAGCAATTGTGTTCGACTAATATTGCATTTTGACAGCAATACTATACCGAATGCTGTAATGAAAAGAAAAGGATCCCTGCTCAGATTTGAAGTCATTCCTACAAGAGTCTTCTCGAGTGGGCCTATTAAACCGCTTTTACAAGGACTTAACCAAACAACAAAAATGGTACCTAGGAACCATTCTGCTACCTCCAGGGTCTTTCCTCCAGAATCCGGAGAAACTATGGAGGCAGGCCAGATCAGGGAGGTCCCACATATGAAGGCAAGCACCGACAAACCAGAGGATGTTATAATCAGCGAATTTGTCTCCTTGTCTCCAAAGGAGCAAAGGTTGATGTTAATTGAATTTGATTTATTAAGATCTTCGCTAGCAGAAGCCTGTAGTTCAATGAGAAGGCTATTCAAGTCGGAAGAACGGGGAAAGCATGTGCAGACAAGGCCTAAAGTCGTTAAGTCCGTCCAGCGGGATAGAAGGAAAGGCAAAAGTCTTTTCAAAGAAACAAAAACCATGAACGTAGTGGCATAAGTTCACCCTCCCCCAACAGTGCAATTGCCCTCACCTGTCTCATCTTCCTTAAGAATGGAGGAGGCACTTCCGCAACAAACAGAGGCCACTTTTGACTCCTTTGGCACTCCAGAGAAGGCAGTGGTAGTAATTCCGGACCCCTCCACCAGAAGGGTGGAGGAAGAGACACAAGGAGTAGTGCCTCGGGGTGACTGACTGGACAACAAATGGCCAACAACTAGGGTATCTTATATCCCTAGCCTTTCCCTCCTGTCCTGGAATATAGCAGGCTGGAAAGGCATTGCAAACTGGATGGATTTTATAAAATTGATTTCAACACATCATCTCATCCTCCTTCAAGAAACCTGGCTGACTACTAATGATCCACAGATCAGCTTACCAGGTTTTGCCTCATGGCATAAACCGGCAGGCAAAGTCAATTTAAGAGGGAGGGCAATTGGGGGATTAACCACGTTGGTCAAAAGGGATACGGGATGGAAGGGTGAAGAAATTTCTTTAGATCCTCAATTCCAATATATTCTGCCTATTAGATGTACGTTCAGGGGGATGGACTTAATCTTAATTAATGTATATATTGCTCCATTTTCATTCCACCTTTAGGAAGGGATTTGTGGGATGAATTAGATTCAGTATTAGCTACCTTAAAGGGACGCTTTCCCCAAGCAAAAATTATATTAGCTGGAGATACTAATGCAAGACTAGGTCCCTCAATGAAGAGCTATGCTAACCGAGGCCTGGTACCAACTGGTTACTTTTATAATGAGTACACTTGGTCCTCAATGGACAAGAGGACCAATAAATATGCCCAGAGGTTAATTTCCCTGCTGTTTATGAATGATATGCAAGTACTTAGTGGCTCGAGTGATGGGTATATATATCCCTATACTTTCTCGTCCAACAAAACCTCAACCTCTATCGATTATATCTGCACTTCCTCTAGTTTAGTACACCATTTTTCAGAAGTAAGAGCTATATTTAGAGAGGAAAGTGACCACTTTCCCATCACGGCTCTGGTTTCACTCTCTTCAGAAGTTCGGCCTCATTCAAGAGAGGAAATTGACACCTTGGCAAATGCCCGGGTTTATAACTATAAAAGGTTATATTGGCACAGACTTGATGTCAAATCTGTCACCACTTATTTGGGCTCAGACGAAGCCAGACACCTAGCAAGGGAAATCTCCCAATCTAAGCCCGGAGACAACACCCCAATGCCAGCTTATACAGAGCTAACTTCTACTCTTAGGAACTTAATGATCCAGAATGATAGAAAAGTAGATGGGATCTCTAGAAAGTGGTTTGATGATGATTGTCATAACTTGAGGTCAAATCTAAGAGCCGCAGTTAAGAAAGTTAACCGATCCAGACAGGATGGTGATTATTCAAAAATGGTTCAACTCAGAAGAGCATACAAATCCCTCCTGAAAAACAAGAAAAGTAGCTATAACACCAGGATGTGGAAAGAGGTAGAAATGGCAGCGAAATCCCAATTCCCTACGATCTTTTGGCATAAGATAGCCGGTATATTAAAACAACGTTCCCCATTTATGGACACTGATATATCAGCAGTAAAATGGGAGAAGCACTATCTTGATGGTAACAATACAACAAATGTCTTGCAATTGGATATCCTCCAACAAGAATTAAGGAAATGTCCGGAATGGACACCAGTTACCCCTACCGAAGTTAAGCATATAATTCAATCCTTAAAGGCCGGGAAGGCCCCTGTAGAGGACTTGTTGCCTCCTGAACTCTTTAGGTCCAACATTGACTTTTGGGTACCGGTGCTGGTAGCACTGTTTACTTATATCGATAAAGTAGGGATAATCCCTGAAGGGTGGAGGTTAGCTATAGTTTTTCCAATTTTTAAGAAAGGTGACAGAGCTGCCCCATCCAACTACCGACCCATCAGTCTTCTTAATATAATTTCAAAAATGTATACGAAACATCTCCTAAATAAAATAGAGGACTGGTGCTTGGATAAGGAAATTCTGGCAAATGAGCAGGCAGGTTTTAGATTAGGTAGGTCTACCATAGACAATTGTTTTGTCCTTTCCCACTTAATTAATAAATACAAGACCCAGGGGAAAAAGCTGTATACCGCCTTTATTGACCTTACTGCTGCGTTTGATTCTATAGATAGGAACCACTTGTGGAGGAAACTACAAGTTATGGGGATGGACCCCAGACTTATTTTGTTGATCAGGATTCTCTATACTAATACAGCAATTAGAGTCAGATATGCAGCAAATGGGGCCTCAACAAACAGCATACCAACAACTAGAGGAGTGAGGCAGGGCTGCCTGCTGGGCCCTTCTCTTTTTAACCTTTATATAAATGATATCCCAGCGCAGCTGGATGATCTTCTGATGCACAGCCCCCAAATAAGCTCTAGATTTATTAACGTATTAATGTATGCCGATGACTTAGTGTTGTTTTCTAGAACCCAAATAGGAATGAGGAGACTTCTTGACAAGCTCACATGTTACTGTACTGCAAACCACTTGACTATAAATGTAGCTAAATCAAAAGTTTTAGTCTTTGGCAATAAGAATAAAAAGCACAATTGGCAGATTAATGACACAAAAATTGAGCAAGTTACCCAATATACTTATCTTGGAATTGTTTTTTCCAGTGCAGGAGGTTGGACTCCGCACCATCAATACCTTTCTCAAAAGGTCAGAGCAGGAGCAAGCCTTATATCCAAATTAAGTAAATGAATCCAACCAACCTCCATTTTACCTCTTCGTAAAGTCTTTCAGGCTAAACTTGTTCCGATCATGCTCTATGGTGCTGAAATTTGGGGTCTTACAGAGACCCCCATATTAGAGAGAACTCAAAATAATTTGTTAAGGAGGATGCTTGGGGTAAACAATTCCACTTCAGCTGCAGCCGTCAGAGCTGAATTGGGACATTTCTCACTGTACACCTATACAATCACTAGGGCGGTAGCCTACTGGCTAAAAATGACCCAGATGGATGCCAGCAGACTCCCTAAAATATGTCTAGAGGAACAGCAGATTTCTAAATCCTCAAAGGTATTCCTGGCTAACCCAGCTGTCAGAAATATTGAACCGATATGGCGTAGGGTTCCCGTTGTGTGACACACTGAACCAAGTTAAACAATGGATTAAAGATATACCGTATTTTCCGGCGTATAAGACGACTTTTTAACAAAATCTTCTCAAAAGTCGGGGGTCGTCTTATACGCCAGGCATCGTTCTCCTGTAACCAGGCAGACAGCCCGAAAGGCTCTGATGAGCCTTAAATGGCTCTGGCGATCCCAGCTCTGGCGATCCCAGCTCTGACGATCCCAGCTGAGTTCCCTGCAACTCAGCTGGGATCGCCAGAACCATGGCTCTGACGGTCCCAGCTCTGACGGTCGATCCCATCCCAGCTGAGTTCCCTGCAACTGAGCTGGGATCGCCAGAAACCATGTAAAAAGAAAAAAGTTTTTTCCCTTTTACTCTGACATCCAAGCTCTGACGATCCCAGCTGAGTTCCCTGCAACTCAGCTGGGATCGCCAGAAACCATGTAAAAGGAAAAAAGTTTTTTCCCTTTTACTCTGACGATCCCAGCTCTGACGATCCCAGCTGAGTTCCCTGCAACTCAGCTGGGATCGCCAGAACCATGGCTCTGACGGTCCCAGCTCTGACGGTCGATCCTATCCCAGCTGAGTTCCCTGCAACTCAGCTGGGATGGCCAGAAACCATGTAAAAGGAAAAAAGTTTTTCCCCTCCAACTTGCTTACCTCAGCTGCTAGTCGCAATGCTTGCCTTGCTTTGCTTGCCTGAATCTATTCCATCAGCAAGCAACTCCCTGCCTGCAATCAAGCAAGCAGGGAGTTGTGGACTTCAACTCCCAGAATTCCTCAGCCAGCAAAGCAAAGCTGGCTGAGGAATTCTGGGAGTTGAAGTCTACAAGTCTTAAAGTTGCCAAGGCTGGAGACCCCTGTTCTATTGGGTAAGTTTTTTCCCCCCTTTGGGAGCTTTAAAAAAAATAGTCAATTGGGGTTTTTTTAGTTGTTCTTTTTTAGACCTAGCCATTTAAAGTTTAGGAAGTTTTAAATTTAGCTTTCATATAAAAATAAAAATAAAAATAAAATAATATTTGTGCAGCTTTCTGAGATTTAGTGTGTTTCTGTAATGTTTCACTCTAACTACACAAACACACAAAATCTCACAAAGCTGTATGTGGAATTTTGTGTGTGTAAAGTGTGAAAGTTGGTTTTTTGGACTTTTTGTGGCTGTGTGAGGTTCCTGCTTGTTGCAGGGGCCATTTTGGGTCTAGCACAGCTGCTTTTACATTGTGGGTGAGCCAGTTGTGTTGTGTTGTGTGTGTTTAGAGTGTGAAAGTTTTTTGGGGGGGCTTTTTGTGGCTGTGTGAGGTTCCTGCTTGTTGCAGGGGCCATTTTGGGTCTAGCACAGCTGCTTTTACATTGTGGGTGAGCCAGTTGTGTTGTGTGTGTGTAGAGTGTGAAAGTTTTTTTGGGGGCTTTTTGTGGCTGTGTGAGGTTCCTGCTTGTCGCAGGGGCCATTTTGGGACTAGCACAGCTGCTTTTACATTGTAGGTGAGCCAGTTGATGTTTTTTAATTTTTATTTGGTGTGCATTGGAAGAGGGGTAGTCTTATATGGCGAGTATAGCCCAAACCCTATATTTTAACAGGAAAAGTTGGGGGTCGTCTTATACGCCCAGTCGTCTTATACGCCGGAAAATACGGTACATGGGCAAATGGACATGGCAACCCTTTCAACTAATCATTCCCTTAAACTGCTGACAGCAGTTTAAACAACTTTCACTCTGGAAAAGTATTTACATTTAGAAATGCCATCAGTGGAGAGACAGTTATTTGTTAAGTTTAGATTCGAACTTCTAGATACCAACATTAGATTCGGCCGTTATCGGAAAATCCTGTATGACAAAAGAATATGCATATGTGGGGTAAACGTCGTGGAGGACACGGCGCATATAATATTCGAATGTAGTCTCTATCAAGAAGTAAGAAAACAATATCTGTCCCCAATTATAAATAAATTTCCCCACTGGAATGTAAGCCAAAAATTAGCATTTCTGTTGAGGGCTGACTCTCCTCCCCTGGTAAGAGCGATCACTCGATACCTTAAAAGAATGACGGCAATACGAGCCAGTTATATCAAAAAAAATTTTATCGATTGTAAGGAAGATGAGCTCAGTTAGAGAGGAGCTATCCTATTTGGGTTATCTAGTCTTGGCAACTTAGCTATTGAAATTTGATATTGTAAAATTTTAATGTCATCTATCATATATTTTTAGATTGCTATTTTTGTAACTGTTTTATCTTTTTCCCTTTTTCTTTTCTGTTTTGTTTGAAAAGGCCTTCGGGCTATTCAATAAACTATACTATACCATCACTACACATTCATTCAATCCAGCTGCTAAATTTTGTTTAGTGATCTGTTTGGAGTCTATTACTCCAAACAGTAATAGATACTATATACTATATAGTAATACTACTATATACAGTAGACTTCTGTCAAATCTCCACTTTTTTCCTCCATAGAGTCCTCAAGCTGCTTTCATCTTCCCTCACTGGGAAGGTGATTCATCTGCTTGCTTGCTTGCTTGCTTGCTTTGGCTGCCCTTCTAGCATATCTTCCCAGAGAGAAAGCAAAGGGTTACTTGGCTTATTGCAGTGATCGATTCTGACAACCATCTATTTGTAAGAAGCTGAAATGGTCTTGGGCATGATTGCATGAACCCCGCATGCATTTCAAAGTCATAACAAAGTATTTTTCCATTTTTGAAAACATAAAACTTCAGTAATGATACCGATCACTGATGTCTGCTCTATCTTTCTAAATCCATGAATATTTAAGTTCCATCTGTAAAATGTGATGGCAAGAAAATAGGAGGCGGCAGTATTAGGGATGGAGTCTAGTCAAGGCATTAAAGTTTGCCTGGGGATCCTTTCTCAGTGAATTTCCTCAAGACTGCTGATCTAAGGAGAAAGGTCTGAAAAGGGTTTCTCATCTATTCCCTTCAGTTTGATTACTGGCTTTCAAATAAATGCCAGTGTGAATGCCAACCTATCACCACTCTCAGTTTAAAGCCTTCCTGCTCAATGCAGAAGGATCAGCTGCTGAAGGCTAAACCATATGATACATTATTACATTGAAAGCAGCTGTTATTATTTTTTTCTGACAGAGCTGTGACCTTGAGCATGAATATTCCCCCCCCCTCTCTCTCTCTCTCCCTCCCTCCCTCCCTCCCTCCCTCCCTCTCTCTCTCTCTCTCTCTCTCTCTCTCTCTCTCCTAGTATTTTTCAAGCTTGGTAATTTTAAGACAGTTGGACTTCAGCTCCCAGAAATCCTCTGCCAATGTAAATTGCCAAGTTTGAAAAACATTGATTCAGTTGTTCCCTTTCCAGCCACTTGGAATATATAAAGGTAAAGGTTTCCCCTGTCCAGTTATGTCCGACTCTAGGGGGCGGTGCTCGTCTCTGTTTCTTAGCGAAGGAAGCCAGCATTGTCCGAAGACTCTTCTGTGGGCATGTGACCAGCATCATTATATGCCAAAGCCCACAGAATGCTTTTACCTTTCCACCTATTTATCTACTCACATTTGCATGTTTTCCAACTGCTAACTGCCAACAACAGCCAAACCTCCTACAACTGACCCCATCCCATTGGGTTCAAAACCCCTACTGATCACAGAAAAGGAAGTGCAAGACCTATTTCACAGACAAAAGCTAGGAAAAGCTCCAGGCCCAGACAAGATAACTCCTTCTTGCTTAAAAGTCTGTGCTGAACAATTGGCCCCCATCTTCACCTGTATCTTCAATAAATCACTAGAGATGTGTTATGTTTCTTCTTGCTTCAAATATTCTACTATCATCCCAGTGCCAAAGAAGCCCACCATCAAGGAACCGAAGGACTACAGACCAGTTGCTCTAACATCCGTAGTCATGAAAACCTTTGAAAGGCTAGTGCTGTCCCACTTGAAAACTATCACGGATCCGCTGTTAGACCCCTTGCAATTTGCATACCGAGCAAATAGAACAACAGATGCTGCTGCTAATCTGGCTCTGCACTACATCCTACAACATCTTGAATGTCCAAAGACCTACGCAACGGTCCTCTTTGTAGACTTTAGTTCAGCATTCAACACCATCATTCCAGACATTCTTCTAATTAAGCTAAACCAGCTAGTGGTACCCGAACACACTTGTAAGTGGATC
The DNA here is from genome assembly GCA_022577455.1 of Arizona elegans. Taxonomy (NCBI): domain Eukaryota; kingdom Metazoa; phylum Chordata; class Lepidosauria; order Squamata; family Colubridae; genus Arizona; species Arizona elegans. The sequence continues at coordinate 99,824,651 of JAKOOJ010000002.1, read as the reverse complement.
ATAAGCTTCCTAACAAGCAGGAAGCAGCAGGTGAAGCTAAGCAGAATCACATCAGATACCTGCACAATTAGCACAGGGGCCCCACAAGGCTGTGTGCTCTCTCCACTTCTCTTCTCTCTATATACCAATGACTGCATCTCAAATGATCCATCTGTTAAACTACTGAAGTTCACAGAGACACAACAGTGATCGATCTCATTCGAGACAATGATGAATCTGCATAGAGACGGGAGGTTGAACACCTAGCCTCGTGGTGCTACGAGAACAATCTGGAACTGAACACACTCAAAACCATAGAAATGGTGGTGGACTTTAGGAGAAACCCTCCCATACTACCACCTCTTAAAAGACTAGACAACACAGTATCAACAGTAGAGACCTTCAAATTTCTAGATTCGACCATATCTCAAGACCTTAAATGGACACCTAACATCAAAAATGTCATCAAAAAAGCACAACAAAGAATGTTCTTTCTGTGCCAACTCAGAAAGCTGAAACTGCCCAAGGAGCTGCTGATACAGTTCTACAGAGGAATTATTGAGTCTGTCATCTGCACCTCTATAACTATCTGGTTTGGTTCTGCAACCCAACAAGACAGACACAGACTTCAGAGGATAATTAGAACTGCAGAAAAAACAATTGCTACAAATGTGTCTTCCATTGAGGACCTGTATACTGCAAGAGTCAAAAAATATTTACAGACAACTCACATCCTGGACAAACTGTTTCAACCCCTACCCTCAAAACGACGCTATAGAGCACTACACACCAGAACAACTAGACACAAGAACAATTTTTTCCCAAACGCCATCACTCTGCTAAACAAATAATTCCCTCAACACTGTCAAACTAGTTATTAAGTCTATATTACTATTGATCTTCTCATCGTTCCTATCACCCATCTCCTTATGTCTGACTGTAACCTTGTTGCTGGTATCCTTAAGATTTATATTGACTGTTTCCCTTTGACTATCATTAAGTGTTGTACCTTATGATTCTTGACAAATGTATCTTTTCTTTTATGTACACCAAGAGTATATGCATCAAGACAAATTCCTTGTGTGTCCAATCACACTTGACCAACAAAGAATTCTATTCAGTTCTATTCTAGGATGGCAGCAGCTGGGTGGGGCAAGTAATGAGAGACCCAACTGCCTCTCGCACAACACTTGGGTCTCAAATCCAGACTGTCAGCTTTCCAACTGATAAGCTCAACATCTTTAACCACTGAGCCATCACACCCCTAGAGAATACTGTATATACAAACAGTTCACCAAACTGCTCAGAAAGTTAACAACCAGTTCTCCCGAAGTGGTGCAAACTGGCTGAATCCCACCACTGTATATATATATGTATGTATATATGTATGTATGTATGTATGTATGTATGTATGTCTTGGTTCTTGGGGGGTGTCTCCCTATTATCAACCTAATCCAAAGGGAGACACCCCCCAAGAACCGAGACACAGAACAGGACAACGGCATCACCCTCCTCCCTTACATCAAAGGCACCAAAGATAAAATCAGAAAAATTATCCACAAACACAATATCAAGACAGCCTTCTGCACTGACTAAAAAGTAGCCAACATCTTAAGAAACCCCAAAGACAAGATCCAGCTAGAAAACCAAGGAGTCTATGAAATACCATGCAAAATCTGCCCAGCCACATACATTGGACAAACTAATAGGAGAATAAATGCATGCATTGCAGAACACAAGAACACAATCAGAAAAGAAGAAAAAACTTCCTCCCTTTTTCAGCACCTTAAAACAATAGGACACGAAATTCACTTTGAAGAAACCAAATTAATCTTCAAAACTGAACACTTCAACAAGAGAATAATCATGGAAGCCATCGAAATAGAGAAACACTCCCATAACATAAATAAATGTGACGATACCTCCCGCCTACTGGACATCTGGAAACTAGCCCTAGTCAACAGAAGAGTCCCAGCCATGAAAATTAACACTGGATCCAAGATAACACATGACACCACCACCAATCATCCTCACCAGATTCAAACCCAAACCCATCCCATAGATGAAATACAACCTCCATCCAGAAGCCAGACCACAACGGCATCACCAGCTGCTGCACCCCCTCCGATCCCCACACAAAGCAAACTGACACACGCCATGAACACATGGCAAGACCTCAAACTCAGAGCCAAACCAAAGCCCGGGATGTGGCATCACAGCCATCTACTCAGGACATTACATCAAAAAACTCAGGATATCACAACACTAGAACTCAGGATGTTAACACACAGCCCATTACCCAGGTCGTTAAAACACAAAAGACTATTGGGCACACATTAAGGATCTCACCCACACAGGATGTTACAAAACAGCTGACTAATCTGCAAACATTAACTCCATCTACCAATCAAGATATAACAACACAGGCAACCAACCCACTCACAGCAGCAAAGCCAGCACCCCACACCTCCCCACCACTATTTATAGAGAGATGGCAGCTCCGATCATGCTTTCCTCGCACAAGCACAAAGCTTTTGTGTTTTAACAACCTGGGTAATGGGCTGTGTGTTAATATCCTGAGCTTTAGTGTTGTAACATCCTGAATTCTGTGATGAATTGTCTTGAGCAGATGGCTGTGATGCAACATCCTGGGCTTTGGTTTAGCTCTGAATCTGAGGTCTTGTCATGTGCTCATGGCGTGTGTCAGTTTGCTTTGTGTGGGGATCGGAGGGGGATGCAGCAGCTGGTGATGCCGCCGTGGTCTGGCTTCTGGATGGTGGTTGTATTTCGTCTATGGGATGGGTTTGGGTTTGAATCTGGTGAGGATGATTGGTGGTGGTGTTATGTGTTATCTTGGGTCTGGTGGTGTCATGTGTTAATCTTGGGTCCGGCCGTAGTCAACAGAAGAGTCCCAGCCACGAAGATTAACACTGGACCCAAGATAACACATGACACTACCACCAATCATCCTCACCAGATTCAAACCCAAACCCATCCCATAGACAAAATACAACCACCATCCAGAAGCCAGACCACGGCGGCATCACCAGCTGCTGCATCCCCCTCCGATCCCCACACAAAGCAAACTGACACACGCCATGAGCACATGACAAGACCTCAGATTCAGAGCTAAACCAAAGCCCAGGATGTTGCATCACAGCCATCTGCTCAAGACAATTCATCACAGAATTCAGGATGTTACAACACTAAAGCTCAGGATTTTACAACACAGCCAACTACCCAGGATGTTGCAGCACAAGACTCAGGATGTCACAACACTGGAGCTCAGGATGCTGCCACATGGCCCATTACCCAGGTCGTTACAACACAAAAACCTAATGGACACACAGCTAGGATCTCGGCCACACAGGATGTTACGAAACAGCCGACTAATCTGCAAACATCAACTAAACAAGATGTAGCAACACAGCCAACCAACCCACTTACAACAACAAGCCAGCACTCCACACCTCCTCACCAGTATTTATAGAGAGACGGCATCTCTGATCACGCTTTGCTCGCACATGTACGAAGCCGAAGACACCAGCCTGAAGATGACGAGTGGGACCTCGTCGAAACGTTGCCAAGATACTCTTAATCTTACACGGGAAAATACCCGAATACACCAAAACTTGCATATATGATCTGTACATTTATAGTTTAGCCCTGAGGAAGGGGAGGCTATGGCTTATGTTCATGTCCACGTGTCCTCTCCATTTTTAGCTGCATGAGAAACATCACATAATGTGAGCTCTTTATGCCACATCTGTAATGAAAAAGTCCAGATGATAACTGACTGGAAACAAAGAGATGGAAAAAATAACTTTAATCAGTGGACACTTGTTGGGTACCTCAAAGGGCTATGACTAGACGTTTTAGCCTTTCCTCTGTTCCCTGGAAGATAAACCAGTATTGGAGAAATAAGTACCATAAATGCATATTTTTAAACAAACATAATTGCAAAACTATTTTTTAACTTTAGACAAAAGATGCAAATTTTCCCTATTAATGAAGATAAATATATGGTTGCCTTGATCAGGGTCAACAATGAAATAAAAAAATCCACAGAATAATACAATAAGGATAATAAAAGATAGGCAGACTGCAAGATGGTGCTGGACTGCTAAAAATGAGGGGGGGGAAATCTCTTTCACTGCAGTGAATTCAACTTATTACTTCAGGATACAAGATTCTGAAGAAACATTATAACTCCATGAACATCTTACACAGTTTTTTATTGTTAAATTTATATAGCCATTCATCTCATTGTTGTGACTCTGAGTAGCTTATGAAGTTAAAAATCTAGAAAACAATTTTAAAAAAATCAATCAAAAAATAAATGCATTACCAACAAATTACTATTTTACTGTTAAAATCATAATCAGTGGAAGAGTGCCATTCATTTTCCTAAAAGTATAACCACCTAGCAGTCTCTCTACACATTACTTTGTGCATAGAAATGTAGGTCAGGAATTTTTAGCAAAGCACTAGAAACAAAAATTGAACCTAACACAATATTCCTAGCTAAACTTTTAAATTGCATTTCCAGAGATAGCAGATATTTTCTCTGTCTTAATCCTCTGTCGTGGACTTCACATTTCCCGAGATGCCAATGAATTAATTGAGTGGCTGGGAAAATAGGCAGAAGCCTGATCCATTTTCTCAGCTTCCATACCAAGTTGTATCTTCTAATTCCTAGTTCTGCCTTCTGAATTTACCCTTTACTCCCCACTACACCAAAGAGTTCAATCATTCAGTTTCCCAAAGGGAGGGGTAAGGCATCTCTTGGGGTCTACATAACAAGCAACATTTGTGCCGTGAGAAGATATTGGTCTTATTTCTATGCCTATCCACAAAGGTCAGTTTTTGTAGCTTGCCACTCACAACCTTCTGAACCTTATGACTCATGGTTGTTTACAGGACATCCAGGGCAGAGGGAGAACCAGCTGTTTCTGGAGGAACTGTAATTCAGCGTTATTAAGCATTAGCTTTCAAGGATCTTAGTTGATTCTTATGAGTGCTCACATTGGCTAGGATATATGGGAGTTGTAATTCCAGCCCATTGGAAGGGCACCAAGTTGAAAAATGCTCTTCAATCCAAATGAAGTTATAATTATTAAATTTCTAATTTTTAAGTAGAACCTTTCCTAATTTCAGATTCTGGGAAAGATGGATGCCTTGGGAACTTTTTACAAAATACCGAGAACCTAAAAAATACTTGCAATATTCAGATATTTTTGATAGAAAACATGTAGCAGTTGACTAATTGTAAAGCAATTTAACACATTCATAATGTAGAAAAGCAGACCAAGAAGTATGGCACTGTTTAAAATAATAAACATTCAGACATAGATTATATAAATTAATGTAAATGTTTCCACTTTGAACCATACATGCTTTTCCTATTTTTACTTGTCTCTAAAATAAAATGCAAGATTCCCAAGTTACATCTAGGGAACCATCTACTTCTGTTTATATCTCATTCAAAGGGAAACAGACAAGACAGGTTTTATTCCTTTGGATTCAACCGTAGCCCTAGAGCTGCACATGGGGAGATAATAAGACTATATTCAAGATACCATTATTGGAAAGGATTACTGAGATTATATACAGCAAATATTGAATTCAGAGGAAAAAGAGGTTGATGAACGCTAATTACAATTATGATTAACTTGTGCCTAGGGTTGTGATATGTAGTTAACTATGTATTTTAATTAATTTATTCTAATATTTGATGGATTAAAAAAAGGCAACTATAATCAGGCAGCAGTTTTGCAATGCTCCATTTTTAAAACATGCAAGTGGAAGATAACTGCAATCCAACAAAAGGCAGAAGTTCACTGTGACGTATCTAAAATGTGCTTTCTTTTCAGAATTATTGCTTAACTTAGAATTATTATTTCTCATTTTGTGGAGAATTTGGAGTGACACAAATTTGTTTCAGTTTCAGGGTTTGTTTGTTTGTTTAATTTAATCTTAATCTGTTTTTAATCTCTTAATCTGTTTTTTAAGGTACCTGACCTTAAATCTTATCTGAAGGATGATGAATATACAATATTCACTGGCACTGAAAATCTGGTGGGAGATTTTTACAAGTCACAACTGGAAGAAAGATCTTTCGATCCTCTTCTGTTTTGTTATTTGCCTAAATCTTGGAGACTGTTGGTTGAATGCACTACTCCTAACAGGGCCATGATCAGTTAAATCGCCAGATAAAAGAAAGAGAAGCAAATCTAAAAGTACCAGTATATTTTATTTTGTTAGATTTGCATCCTGCCTTTCATTAAGTAACTCAATACAACATTAAATATATTCTATATCCCAATTTTTCTCCACACCTACTGTACCCTGTAGTAAATTGAGCTGAGTGAGCGTCACTGGCCCAAAATCATACAAGGAACATCTATGGCTGAGGCTGGATTTGAATCTAGAATTTCCCAGCGTTGGTCTAATAGTTTAATAGCTATAATATGCTGCAGGGGTGGGTTCTAAATTTTTTTACTACCGGTTCTGTGGGCATGGCTTATTTTCTGGGCGCGGCTTGATGGTCATGTGACAATTATTTAGGATTTAGCAGAGGTACTGGTCTACCATGCTTTTAACTGCTTGCAGAGCTGTATCGGTCTACCCATTTATTTTTGCAGGCACTGATCTACTCATGTATTTTTGCAGGCACCGGTCTACTCATTTGTTTTCTTTTAACACTGATCAGCTGTAGCGGCCCTTTGAAGCCCTGCGGCAAGAGTTAAACAGTTTTTTTCCCTCTAGCCATCAGCTGGGACTCAGGAGGCAGCAATAGATTGAGGGTTGGGCCAAATAAAAGATAAGAATAACGCGGGGGTGGCGGGGAGGTGGGGGGGGTGCAGGGGAGGCCAGAACCGGTTCGGTGATGTCATATCATCACCGCTACTGGCTCGGTGAAACCAGCCCGAACTTGGAGGAACCCACCACTGATATGCTGGCTTCTGTTTTTAAGAGTCCTTCACTTAAGGTCTACCACTATAACCACAAATTTAACATATATTTTATTTTCTTAATATATTTCAATATCAGTTATCAAGCTTTCTTCCACATTCTTGAAGAATTCCAAAACAGTTCTGGCATTCCCTAAATATTCCCTTGAAGTCTTCTTATGTGTAATCTTTCTCCGTGCGGAAATGTCCATACGGGTAGTCTTCGACTTACGACCACAACTGAGCCCAAAATTTCTGTGCTTAAGTGAGACATTTGTTAAGTGAATTTTGCCCTATTTTATGACATTTCTTGCCACAGTTAACTGAATCACTGCAGTTGTTAAGTTAGTAACATGGTTGTTAAGTGAATCTGGCTTCCCCATTGACTTTGCTTGTCAGAAGGATGCAAAAGGTTATCACATGAACCTGGGATGCTGCAACTGTCATAAGTATGAACCAGTTGCCATGTGTTTAAATTTTCATCACATGATCATGTGGGGATGCTGCAAAGGTTGTAACTATGAAAAAAGATCATAAGTCACTTTTTTCAGTGCTATTGCAACTTTGAACGGTCACTAAATGAACTGTTGTAAGTCGAGGACTACTTGTACTTTATTCATAAACTATAATTATATAAGCATTGTATATTTACTTTTTTACACATTTATCAAAAATATATATGCTTATCCAATTCTTTACACTGGGAAAAACCCATGAGGCAAATTCAGCAGGATTTCTCATGATTAACAGTATGAACAATCTATTTTAATTCATCCACAAGCAGACTATAAAAATTTAAAATATTTTCATTTAAAATATTTTAACATCTATTTCAAAATATTTAAGTTCCCATGGAATGTTTATCTTGCTTTTGTTTGCACCCCATTCTTTTCTTTCCTTTGACAGGAATTTATATATTTATGGTTGTTTGGTTTCTCTCTAATAAGACAAGCTAAATTTAGCAGGTAGAACAGAACATTCCTCAGGGAGAAGTTATCATTTATTGCAATGACACATGCAAGAGTTACAATTTCCCTTCTCATCTCTTCCCTTTTTTTCCTTTCCTTTTTTATTTCCTTTTTTCTTTTCGCAACATGTTTTCTTCTACAAAAATACTGCAACTCTTTCAAAAAATTTCCACCAAATTTGTGGCTATAGAAAGTGGGTTGGTGATGTTTTCACAGGAGAAGAAATACTTGGATGTAGCTTTGATTTTGTTCTGTCCCATTCCTGCAGGCTAATGATTTACTGGTAGAAAATGTACTCATAATTTCTTTTTGAAATAGTAATCCCTCTACACCTATGTGTAAGTATCAATGACAGTTAAGCATGTTTGCATAGAGGGCTGATAGAAATATCATGTGGAAAAACAAAACTGTCGCAAAGTTTTTCTAAAAAATACTGAAAATAAAAGAAAGGTGATGTTACCTAATTTGGGTAATGAAATGTCTGCAAGAAAACAAGCAAACTCAGAGAGCACCAAGGACCCCTCATAAAAGAAAGGACCATGGAAAACTTCTCAAGTCTTAGTTGGATAATTTAGAGCTCTGAATTAAGAAAGTTTAGCAATATCTCCCTCTGATTCCAGACTATCAGCTGCAGAGGGAGCTGGCCCAAACTAGCATCAATTTTGCCACAACAGCTAGTCATTAAAATCAGGAAAGACTGTAGCATTCTGCTCCCTGGACCATACCATTTCCTAGGTGGGGGCAATCAGGTTCATTAATTGTGCATAATGAAAAGCAATGATCTAATCACAGGTCAAACATGCAGTGTCACATTGTTGTCACATGACGTTTCGTGACATTTTTTTCCTTCATGGAGCTGGCGTGGGCGTGGCCTGTGTGTGATGCATCCGTCCCACAGGCCACCAGTTTGACACCCCTCTAGAATCTAACTTAATATTCTAACATTCTAATAAAGCAAAAAAAAAAAAAAAAGGATTGTACTGGTGTGCGAAGTTTCAGTGGAGTTCATCTGTTCAGTGAAACTTTGGATGAACCCCTCTTTCAAAGCCAAATTGCAAGTATCATTGGCTGAAGTTGGTCCTTTGAGGTAAGGCTGTTGCAGATCAGCCACACCTAAATGCATCACAAGATGATGTTTGTCCCAACTACCATTCAGAATGATGTTGCTGGTGTTTTTTTTCTTTCTTATATTTAGGAACTGTCTTCTTGTGCTGACTGCATCTAGTACAACGGTCTTCATAATGCTTTTGATCCCTCACAAGCAGCCACTGAAGCCAGTGAGATCCCCATTATATATCTCAGTAACTTGTACTTGGAGGCACAGAGCTTTCATTTAGTCAGTGCAGCCACTGATCACCCCTCTTTTCAGCCCCAGACATAACCCTTTCTGTATTATTACCATTGGCAGTGATGTTGTATTGTTTTCTATGCAGTGTTTTTCTTCCTCGGCAGACATGCCTTTAGAGACACTCAATTCTGTCAGGGCTCTGCTGGGATTATTAATTTGTCTGGGCTGTCACTTTTGATGTCATTCCAAAATTCTGTTTGGGCTGAGCATTAGGGAAGGGAACTTTATTTAAGGAAAAGAACTACCTTTTGGCTGGTACTCTAAACCTACCCTTTTGAAAAGCAATAGCTAGAACTGCTGTCATCACTGTGGCTTCCTCTCAGCTCCTACAGTTCTTACTGGTATCACTGCAATAAATGGAAAATTCTCCTAGTGGAATATATTCTGCTCTACCTGCTAAATTTAGCTTATCTTGTTAGAGGGAAACCAAACAACCACATCAATGTAAATTCCTGTCAATAACCCTTACACAAGTAATTTGAGTTTGAGCAAGTAGCAAACTGCTCAAGATCTCATTAACCTTTCTTTCTCTGATTCTTCAACAACTTTGTTTTCCCTAAAGTTTTTATTTGAAGGAAACTAGTCATGGGATGTGCATTTTGGTGAACCTCTTTTTAATTATTTTTGTTGGTTGGGTGTATGCAGGCTTTTAATGATTATTTAAATCGTGATAATAAAAAGCAAATGTAAGTAACTTTATGGTTCAGGCACAGTATATTGTCTTAAAGAGTAAGTTGTTGTCCAATCCAATCTACAGTGGAGACCATTGCCTCAATATCTATTGATTGTGCCACAGTATCAAGCAGATGGTGAACCATAATTCACAGTTGGTAAATTTCACACACTTTCTAGGTTTTAAATAACACATGGCTTGCAGCCAGCCTTCAATGCTGCTTTTCCCCAAATTGTCCCTAACTTACCGTATTGCTTGCCAGTAAGATACTTGAGAGATCATAAGGCTCCCTGCCAAGAATATGATGTTGAATCTTCAGTAATTTTTCTCTTCTTAATTGAAAGGTTCTTCAAGATTTCAATAGGATTTCTATTCTCTGTGCAAATTTTGCACAAAAAAAAGTATTTAATTAGTTGATTTGATCAAATCTGTGGCCAGGAAATACCTTTTTCTCTTGTCATCCTGTTCCTGGGATGTATTTATACATGTATCTCACAGAATCTAGCTTCTCCCACGTACTATCCCTCTATTTTCAATTTTTAGTTAACACATTTATATTGGATACATATCATTCACAAACACAGGCTTCTATGCGAGTGTAATTCTTGTGCAAAAATCTCCTCCAGCTTTTGCAAATACCAGCAGAAGCCAAAAGGAGGCTGCAAGATGACACAAAGCACTTTACTGAAGTGTTCCTTGCATTCCCTCTTCACTGCAATGAGGCAAATTAAATTCACTACATAAAAGTATTTTATTTTGATGAATGAAAATTTGCTTCAGAAATGTTTTCAAAGGAGAACATTTCAAAGACATTTTCATAGATAAAGTGTGGATGTTTTATACTTATTTACATATGAGGTGGCCAAAACAATCATGTGAATAGGCTGTTTTTTCTTTCACTATAAACTCTCTGCTTATCTGCAGCCTTTGTGTTTGATACGTTCCATTCAATCTTAAGAGATGACAGGATAATTCTTTCTACTGGACTTTTCCAGTAATGGTGGCACTACAATTGGTACAGGAGACATTTTTCTTTCAAAGATTGTTGGAGTATTCTTCCCATGAAGAACTTCAGTATACAGTCTATTTTTCAGATCACAAATCTGATAGACAATTTCAAATGGTCATTTGTGTTCCACCCTAATGATCAAATTATTGTGTATGATATATAAATACATATGTGTGCAACTTGTATGAGTTTGCCTCTATAGCCATCTCCTCCAGCTTAATAGATTTCAGATCTATTGGAGCAGTAACAGAAAATGGGGATTTGAAATTCCATTATAGCTGGCAAGTGTTGCTAGAACAAGTGAAATAAGTGCCTACCATTGCACATATTCAGTACCCATTCTTGCTTTCTTGCCCAATGCTTGAGTCATTTGTTGCTTAAGTGATATTACAACTGAGTTTAGGTATACTCTGCATCTGGAGGTACCACCATCATTGAACCCAAGTTGCCTCAGATGCTCTTTTGTGCTAGTGGAATGAATGCTCCCATTCCTTGCACTCATTTGCTGGCTGGCATCTGGTGTCTCAGCAATAGGAAGTGCCAGGTCTAACTATTCACTTGGCTAATAAGTGCAGTGCAAGTAGTAGTATGACTGGCATGACACTACTTCATCGGACTGACTCCTCAATATTTAGCTTGTAGCTCTGAAGCAATGCTGTGTCTTTATCATGGGCTATATTAGCTCCTGACACAGAAACTTCTCTTTGCTGAATGTCACTAGCAAACTCCCAGAAATGCTTCAGCCTGATCAACCAGTTAGATTCAATTTTGTCTCCAGCTAAACCCAGGAGACTCAACATGTCTGCTGGGAGCAGAATACCATTGTTCCTTCATCTAATGCTTGCCACATATGAATATTGTCAGTCTGCTGGTAATCTCTTTTTAAAATACAATCAAGAGCTTGTAATGAAAACAACATTTATTTTTGTAGATTTAACAGCACAAAAAGAATACACTTCCCTTCCCCACCAGAGATTAAACTGTTCTTCCTCAGCATAATGCAAGTATTATCTAGAGTCCATGTTTGGAAAAGATGGTAAAAGGCCTCTCTACCTTTTAGGTGCAGTTTAATTAAGAAAATCATGGGGTCAGTGAAGATGACTACTTCAATAAAGTTTCTGCTCTTTAGTGCTAGGTCAGCTGCTGATTAAATATCTAAGAGTTAAACCTGTATAAATGGCATGGAGCTTGGGTAAATCCTGGGTAAATATCATGACCTTGCATAAAGTAAAAAGACTTACCTGAGACAAATAGGTAGAGTTCATGTCTCCTAGCCTTGACTAGAAGGCAGCAGGCTTGTATTGAAAGGATGGTGTTATGGAAGATTTATGGTCAATAGGAATTCTATGTTACTGAACAGGTGTCCCAGCCAATGTTCTGTAGACTTTGGCCCCCTGCATGCCCACTCTGCATGTCTTAAGGTGAGGAACAAATTGTTCATTCTGTTATCATTGACAGATGTTATGCTGGTCATCTTATTGAGAAATTTTGCAGGAATGAAGTAAAGCATCAAATTTAGATGTCTTGTGGTTCTGAATGCCCTTTTGTTCTCGTGAAGCCAAATAAGCCTTATGATATGCTAAAGAGCTGAAAGCCACATAGTTGACAACAGATGAAGAAATATTGGGGCAAAGCAGATTGAGAAGAAATGAAGACCTAATTGGTATCAATTTTCACAAGCATGGATGCAATGGCAGCTATATAGTTTTCTCTTTGTCTTCAATTTTCAGTGGTTCATTGTAAAAAAATTGCACATTGAGTCAATCAGATCTGCATTCTCTTAGATTGTAGTATTAGAGCAGGTCATGTGAATCCTGGCAATTGCTGGCTATATAAATGTTTTAAATAAATAAAATTGCTTATCTTGCTATTTTGGAGTTTGTAGTTCTCAGAGTTATGGGCAAAATTCCCAAACAACCATTAGATGACAGCAGAGAATTAAAAAGATTTATTGCTCCTTGCTGCCATCTAATGGTAACCTAGTTTGGGTAGAGCCAGATAGTTGGAGAGCTGAAGGCTGTTTATTCAACCTTTGTCCCTCCTGGCTAAGCAAAGATACCAGACAGGACTAGACACATAGTTAAGGGATCTGATTAATGTTTCTTTGTTGGGAGTATTTATCCCCACTGTTTCAAGAAGGTGGTTATAGAACCTTTTTTTTAAACATACTGGGTTGGCTAAGGAGGCATGTAGAGGGAAACTGAGATAAAAGTTTGCAAAGAAATGCCAAGAACCCTTAGCAGAGAAAAGAGACAAAAAATGAAACAAGAAAACAAGGATGCAGAAGAAAGATTTAAGATAACCCCACTTTGATTCTATATGACAGTGACTTTTTGGCACTGAGTGCCAAAAGTGGAGCACGCGCATGTGTGTGTGCTGGAGTGCCAGAGCCTGGAAGAGAGCAGCTGGCCAGTGTGCATGTGTGTGGTAGCCAGCTGCTCTTCTGGATTCCATCACATTCATGCACGACAGATAGCTGGTCAACCAGCTCTCTTCTGGGCTCTGGTGCTCCAGCACGCATGCATGCACATGCTCCAGTTTTGGCACTCGGTGCCAAACCTGGAAAAGCAGCTGGTGATGGTATGTGTGCCCACAGAGAGGACTCTGTCTGCCATCTCTGGCACACGTGCCATATGTTTGCCATCATGGATATACATGGATATAAGACAGGACAGAGGGAGAACCTGGCAGATTTTAAAGTTTGTGTTATTGTACAACATAAATCAACGCTCCAGTTGCCCTTACAGTGTCTGTTTTTAACCTGGTCTACCTCAGATTTGATAAGTAATTAAAGTGTAGGAAGAAACATCCTTCTGGGTTCTGCTCCAAGTGGGGAAACAGACACTGGAAACATGGAGACTGCTTGGAAAGATGGTTTAATGGTGGACAGGATCACATGGTTTGAGTTCCTGAACAGAAAAAAGGGGCAGATACAGCGAATCATCGGGTTTTTATGCCCTCTCTGGCTTTGCACTTCCTGGGGTCCCGAAACAGTATCCTGATTGTGTTCTGAATTGAGAACGGCAGATAAGAAACCAAGATAAGCAACACGGTTTATTCACAGCAACAACACAAGAGTTAAAATGTAACCTGACATCGGTCGTGCGCAGCCGCTATTTATATTGCAGCTGGGCTCGCGCGACCAATAAAACACTTTAAAACATTCACACCTCTGCCGGCCGAGCTATCAGCTCGGCCGATCAGGAAGCCTCCCATTGCTGGGCGGCCACTCATCAGATTGTAACACTCCTTCCCCTTTAGATAGTACAATAATCGTCCAGATAACCCGGGTGCCTACATGCACGCCCGGACCGGCGCAAATCGCCGTCCAAGTGATCAGGGGGTGACGCCGTCTCTGGTACTTCCTGAGATGTCGTAGACGGAGGTAGCTGGTCTGAAGACGGTGGAGTATATGATGATCGTGCAAGGACATCTACGGGTACCTCTGGCAATGAAGGAGCTATAATTAGAACAGGTGAACGTGAAGACCCCAACAACGGAGCCTCTAAAGTACTATCGTCCACCAGATCAGCCATCGGAAGTGCACCAAACATATCTGACTCCTCGTTACCCTTGGTCCGAGCTGTAATGCGACTCCTTAGCTGGTCTATATGGCACCGCCAGGTCCGGCCATCCTCAAGTTCGACCCTGTAAGAACGGGGTCCCGTGACTGAAATGATACGTCCAGGAAGCTACAAAGGATCACCCCCATAATTCCTGGCGTAAACGCCATCACCAACCCCGAACACCCGGGGCTGACTAGAGGAATCCACGGGTGCCTCAGGTCCGGATGTAGCCTATCTAACACAGTCCTTAGGCGCCGGCCCATAAGAAGTTCGGCCGGGCTATGATTGGATACCGGGCATGGGGTTGAGTGCTGTGCCAAAAGGTACCGCTCCACCTTCTCTTGCCAATCACCGGGGCCGAAATGGGCCAAAGCGTCCTTGGCCGAGCAGACGGCCCTCTCCGCCCGGCCGTTACTGGACGGATGATAAGGTGCCACCAAGGCATGACGAATACCCAACCCCATCAAAAACATCTGAAACGCTGCCGAAACAAATTGGGGTCCATTGTCCGAGACAATTACATCGGGAAGTCCATGTGTGGCAAATATGTTATGGAGAGCCTTACTCACAGCGTCCGATGTGGTTGATGCCATATGAATAACCTCCACCCATTTAGAATAAGCATCAACCATGATTAGAAAAGTCTGGCCCTAAACAGGCCCTGCTAGATCTATATACAGCCTGGACCACCGATTCCTGGGTATCTCCCATTCCCTAGGTGTGGCAGCCGGGGGCCCTGGCCGGGATGACTGACAAACTTGGCACCTTGCTACCCAATCTATGATGGCCTGATCAAGCTTAGGCCACCAAACATAACTACGGCCTTAGGCCTTCATTCTCTCGATACCAGGATGACTATCGTGCAGCCGTTTCAGAATAGTTGGCCGCAATGCAGGAGGAACCACCACTCGGCAGCCCCACAAAAGGCACCCCCAGGAAATAGAAAGCTCGTGTTGGTGGATGGAATATGGCTTAACCTCCGTGGGTAATGGCCCATGCGGCCATCCCCTATGCACCCAATCCATGACCTGTACAAGGGTAGGGTCCTTAGCGGAGTGTTTACCTACATCCGCAGCCGTCACAAGGGAAGGAACATTGTCTAGCAAAAGAACCAGCTGGTCTGGAACGGGATCCTCTATGGCCAAAGGAAGGGGGCAGCGGCTAAGGCCGTCCGCATTCCCCAAGGCGCTCCCGGGGCGATAGATTAACTGGTAGTTATAGGCGGCCAAAATAGACTACCGCGCCAAACGCGGGGAGATAATCTGTGGAGTAGGCTTATCTCTGGCCAACAAACCCAAAAGTGGCTTGTGGTGCATAACCAATTGAAAGGAACGGCCGTAAATATAATCGTGGAACCGCTTTACGGCGGCCACGAGTGCCAGCACTTCTTTATCCAGTTGACTATAATTCCTCTCTGTCATTGACAGAGTTCTGGAATAATAGGCAACTGGAGCTTCGGACCCGTTGGGCAAAACATGATTCAGCACAGCGCCGATGCCATATGGGGAGGCATCGCAAACCACGGTGAGGGGTATATGGTCACTATACTGGACCAACATGGCATCAGAAGTAAGTAGATCTTTAACAGCCCTGAAAGCAGTAGCTTGGGCTTGCCCCCACTTCCAGGGGGCCGTTCTGTCCAATAGCCAATGGAGTGGTTCCGCCACAGACGCCTTATGCAGCAAAAATATACTATAGAAATTAAGCAGGCACAGAAAAGCCTGAAGCTCGGTCCTACATGATGGTGTTGGAGCATTCTTTATGGCATCGACCTTAGAGGGTGTAGGATGAATGACAAACTTATCTACAAGGAACCCTAAAAATTCGGCCTGAGGGACGCCAAACTTACACTTAGATTTTTTAAGTTTCAGGCCCTTTTGTTGAAATCTGCGTAGCACCTGGCGAACACGTTCGACGAGGTTGTGTTTGGTGGTAGCCGAGATCAAAACATCATCAAAGTAAGGAACGACACCAGGGATTCCTTGGAACAACCGCTCCATAAGGCTCTGAAAAATGCCAAGAGCTACGCAGACCCCAAATTGTAATTGGTGGCACTTAAAGGCGCCCCGATGCATGATGATTGTTTGGGCGGTGGCCATGGCGTCATCAACAGGAAGCTGTTGATATGCCTGGGACATATCCAATAACCAAAAATAGACCCCTGACCCAAAGAATGTAAGAGGTGCTGAACTACCGGGACCGGATACGGGTGGGCCTGCAAGGCCCAATTAAGGGTACACCTAAAGTCCCCACAAATATGGATGGAACCATCCGCCTTAGTGGGGATAACAATAGGGGTCTCCCATCGGGAATGATCCATAGGCTCAAGTACACCCTGAGCCAGCAACTTATCTATCTCAACATCCACCTTAGGGCGAAGGGCAAAAGGGACCCGTCGGGGCTTAAGGCGTATAGGTGGCACCTGGGGGTCTAAATTGAGAGATATGGGGATGCCCTTATATTTACCCAAGGTGCTGTCGAAAACCTCAGCGAACTCTGTCATCAAAGTTTCGAAGTCATCACTAGACGTGGTATGGATGCCGGCAATGGAAAGCCCCAGCGCCCCGAACCAGTCTAAACCCAAAAGGCTAGGGAGCCTGCCCTTGACTACCAAAAGTGGGAGGGGACCTGCAAACTCCCCCCACTCCACCATAAACTGGCTGCAACCCAAAATGGGAATGCCATTTCCATGGTAGTCGTGAAGACGAGTAGAACAGGGTTGCAAACGGTTACAAGTGAAGGATGGCACCAGCTCTTTAAGGGTCTGCCAGGCAATGATGGACTTAGATGGACCAGTATTCACTTCCATCCTGCATGGTTTTCCTTTGATACGAACAGTCAGAAAGATCTTCTTATGACCCGAGACAGCATGGCTGCCAAACGAGAGAAGATCACAGTGGGAAATAGCGAAACAAGAGTCCTGGGGACCGTTGAACCCTTTCCGGCCTAATTTGATGGAAGGTGGTACACCCATGACGTCCGCGGAGGATCTCGAACGGCAAACCTTTGCCAGGTGACCTTTCTTTCCACAGTGGCGGCAAACGGCATTTCGAAAACGGCAAAAGGAACCAGGATGTGAATCCCCACAACCCAAACAAAACACTGGAGCCTGTCCTTTGAAGGGTGGGCATCGATTGAAGACCGACGCCTTGAGGTGGTCCACCTCCTCTTCGCTATCAGCAACGGTATCAGAGCGTTCATAGGACTCCCCTAGCTGTATGGCTGCACAATGAGAAGCCGGTAGGACGTGCAGGAAGTTTCGAATTTCCGCCGCAGACCAGTCAGACATCTCAAACGCAGCCGCTTCCTCAACAGCAGTCTCCAAATTGATGACAGATTTGGCCAACAGGTGGCGCTGCAACCGCAAATCGCGCACGCCGCAAACTAGTTGCTCGAGGAGGGACATCAAGATTTTCTTTTTTTTTTATTGAAAAAGTTTTTCAAATACAGATTTTCCCCCTTTTTTCTTCCCCCTCCTCCCTAACCCCCCCTCACCACCCCTCCCCCTGTGACTTCTTCAAAGTAAAATCCAAATTCATAACAGATTATATAATACTTTAACATCCCCTTACTCCATTCCCCAAATACTGACCCTTTCTTTCTAATAATATTATTATATCCCCCTTTTACTATACATTTCAAAATAACATTCTACTATAACATTGTGTAATAACTTCTAATTTAGCATAGTAATATTATTATAACACCCAATTTAACAATAATCTGCCCTTTTTCTCCTCCCGCATACATATATCTCTTAAATCAAATCTTTTATGTATATTAATATAACATTTCAAAACAGCCTTCCACTTTAAAACTATATAATAAATCCTAATTTAATATTTAATCTTTTGTATATATTAATATAACATTTCAAAGCAGCCTTCCACTATAAAATTATATAATAGATCCTAATTTAACATTTATTCAACTCATAGTCTATCCATTTCCTCCACTCCCATAAATAGACAAACAATAAACTAGCCTATCTCCACCCACTTTCCTACAAAATAACAATTCTTAATATCTTTATTCTTCTGCCCATCCTGCTAAAAAAAAATATTCCCTTATATAGATAAAATCAATGACTTTAAACTTGTAATCCATATAATGTCTTCTATAATGTCTTTCAACTGGATTATTAACTCCATCACCCATATGAGGGTAACATCACATCCTAATTCCAACAGAATGTTCAGAATCCTCAGTTATCATCTGCCCCCATCAGTAATAAATATCTTCATGTATGTATATATAAAAAAGAAAACAACCACCCGAGTGACATTATAATTGTATTCCATATAGTATCTGTAGTAGTGGCTTTCTTCAAGATTATTAATTCCAATCATCATAATAGGGTAACAACCAGATCTTCTGCGTGCCCCAACGTAGCTCTCTTGCCATATGACTTAACATAAACATAATACATTTATCAAAGAATCCAAAATAGATAATTCCAATCCAACATTTTGAGGCCCTCTTCACATCCCAAAAATACGGCATTGCAGAGGTCTGTCACTCTCCTCAGGATAATATTAACCAATACTTCGCCTCAACTGTCTTTTCATATATTCAATCATCCTTTGGATAACTGGCTTTGCTGTTGCCTAGTTTAAAAATTTTTGTTTTTGTGAGACCTATTTCTTTTTTTCTTGACTTTTTGTGGGTTTGATCTCCTTCCTGATTTCCTTTCTATGAGTTGTACATCAACTGTTCGATTTTCGTTCTGATCTATAACTTGATCTTGTTGGTTTTGCTTTTGTAGCTTAAATCGCCATTCAGGTTTCTTTTCTATAAGTTGTATATCAACTGATTGATTTCCATGCTTGTCTGTGACTTGATGAGTCATCACATTAGAATCCAACGCCGCTTCTCTCGTGTTTATAAGTAGTCCAACTGAGACATCTAAAGGATCCAAAAGCGATTCATCTACAAAGGCCTCTGTAGCTCGATGTTTTTCCATTATTTCTAACTCCTTCTGCTTATCCTGTGTTATGCATGAAGATGTTGAACTCATTTTCAAAATCTTATAATAAAATTCTTCCACTTTTTCAACAGTATTTAATTGGTATCTTTCTCCTTGATTTCTCAATATTATACCCACTGGAACATCCCACCTAAATAAAATATTTTGTTTTTTTAACTCAGTCGCCATAAATGCAAATTTCTTTCTATCTTTTAACATCTTAGGCGGCAATTCTTTCTATATCCAAATTTTTCTCCCATACAGTTGTGGAGTAGAATTAAAGGATTTTTGCACAATATCATTTCTTATTTCTTTGTCTGTAAAATAAATCACCACACCTCTATGCAGTTGCCTTTGCTTTGCAATCCAAGAATTTATTCTGTAGACTCTATCAATCCTGCAAAATACTTCCTCAGGATGAACCTTTAAAATCCCAGCCAGAATTTCAGCAGATATTTTCCTTAAATTATCTCTATTATTTTCCTGTAATCCTCTCATTCTGATCGCAAATTCTGTGAACCTGTGTTGCATCGTTAAAACTTCTTTTTCAATCCGTTGTTTTATATTTTCTACATTGCAAGTCTTATGATCAGCTTCCATTTTGAATTTTTCTTCTGAGCTATTGTCTTGAGTATTTATCAAATCATTTTCAATTCTTTGTATTTTATTATCCAAATTATAAATCTTGTCATCAACTTCCTCCATTTTAGACTCTAATAACTTAATATTATTATCCATCTTTATAAATAATTCTGTAAAGGCATCAGTTACTGTTATAATCTTTTGTTTGTCATACTTTAATTGTATCAATTCTTTAATTTCCTGCTTAAATTTTTCAAGATTCTGGTTCACAATCTCATCCCTTCTTACCATCTCCTCCAAGAGAAATTCAATTAAGTTAAGATCATTTTTCTGAGTCTGTAAGTTTAAAACTTGTTCACGTAGTTTATAAATGGGGGAATCCTCCCCCACTGCTTGTTTGTCTGGCTTTGTTAATTTAAATGCCATCCTTCCACACAGACAAACTCTTTTTTAAGAAAAGAAAGCTTCTTTCCAAACAAGATCAGTATCAGATCTCCAGGAAAAAAGAAACATAAGAGTGGAACTTTTTTCTTCTCAATTGTAGCCAGCAGTATTTATTCCGCTACTTTGTAGCTTGTTATTGAAATGGAAGGACTTTCTCTTTCAGCTTCCCTTCTCAAGCCTGAGCAGTCGCCATTTTAAATTTCTTTTTTCCTTTCTTCAATATCATTTATAAAGTCAATGAAAATACTTGCGATTTAGGGTCCCAGGTCCAGATCTCATCCTCTTTCAATAAACGATCTGTTAATTTTCTTTAAAATGCTTGTTCTCGTTGCCTGGCTCTGCAAAAAGGCAGAGGTCTCCCGAAGCCCGGAGCAGCGGCGAGGGAAATAGGGAGCCTCATCTGCTTCGTCCCCCGAGAGTAAAAAAAAAACTCTGGGGGCTTCGCAGAGAGCTCTACCTGCCCCCACCTGCTCTGTCTCACATTTCCTTATGGAAATGGAGTTTTCCGAGCCACCTTTCAGCTGTAAAGGCGGCTCTTTACAGGCTACGGGGCTGGCGGTCCTGAGAGACCATCTGGCAGCGACAGAGAGCAAACAGGAAGTCAAGATTTTCAAACTCACAATTTATCGCCTCAGTCCGAAGGGATAGTCATTAATGGACTCCCCTTCCTTTTGCACCCGTTGTCGAAACATGAAACGGCGAAAAATGCGGGAAGGTGCGGGTGCATAATGGCCCTTCAATTTAGCCAACAAAGTAGGCCAAGAAACGGTGGACAGCTGTTGGGGCGCTACAAGCGCCCGTGCCATTGCAAAAATCTGCGGCCCACACGCGTTGAGAAAATGGGCTCGTTTCCGGTCATTGGAAAAGTCAGTATAGTCATTTGCCTGCAAGAAACACTCGAAACGCTCAATATAAGCATCCCAAGTTTCTGCGCTGGGCACAAAAGGCGCAGAGATAGCCAGATTACTCATTAGAAAGAGTTGCAGGCCCACAAAGAATGAGAGAGAAGAGGGGAAAAAAATATTTGCCTCACGTAGCTACCTTCCGAAATGCCAACAACAGAACAATTCTTCTCTCATGGCCGTACTCAGTGGGAGTCATCCCACCTTCATCGCCAGTGTTCTGAATTGAGAACAGCAGATAAGAAACCAAGATAAGCAACACAGTTTATTCACAGCAACAACACAAGGGTTAAAATGTAACCTGACATCAGTCGCGCGCAGCTGCTATTTATATTGCAGCTGGGCTCGCGCGGCCAATAAAACACTTTAAAACATTCACACCTCCGCCAGCCGAGCTATCAGCTCAGCCGATCAGGAAGCCTCCCATTGCTGGGCGGCCACTCATTAGATTGTAACAGATTGGTTTTCAGACTCCCAGGGGGTGGGAGTCTTAGCTAGCCTTGCTGGCTGATGGTCATCTGTGCTTCCCAGGTCACATGTGGTGAGTTTCTGCTGCTATTGTGTAGAGGGCTAATCCTATCTTTGTTGGATCTTTGGCAATTCCTACTATGGCTCTGCCTGAAGGAGGCAGATCTTTGTTATGTAGAATAGACTGGCCCAGGCCTTAATGGCCCATTGACAAAGAGTGGGGGCAGGACGATGGGAGCTACTTCAAAACATGCTTATCCATTTCTCATCCAGGGAAATATAATATTCTGCCTTTTCAATATTTCCCAAAATATTTCACTCTTCCAGGAAAGGGGTGGGTGCTAACCTCCTACAAAAGGCTGTCCTGAAGCTTTAAATTTCTGGCAATGTGATCACAACTTCAAAACAATCTGGATTATGGAATACACTTCTTCATGAATTCTGCTTGCACTCTACTTTTTTTGCCTTCAGAAAATCTCTAAAGATACCTTTCTTCATTCCAGATTTTACATGCCAATGCTTTACAGTTGCTTAATTTATTATTTTTCAGTTTTGCATTTTAAATAGAAAACCATCATAGGTGTTCACTATGAAAAGAAACTGAGCACATAAACCAAGTAAATAAATGGTCTCTCTCTCTCTCTCTCTCCTTGCCTCTCTCTCTCTCTCCCTCCCTCCCTCCCTCTCTCTCCATACAACTTAGCTCACTTAAGAAAGAAAAACATGGCACATGACTGTGTGCAAGCTCATTACTTTGATAAAAAATGATTCTTTCTCTGAGATTCTGAAAGGAATTGTTGCATTTTATTTCTTGCTACACTATGGCTTTAAAATGGAACAAAAAGTTAACACAGCATTACTAACAGCCATTGATAACTTTCTCCTCCATGATTCTAAGTCTACTTTGAATGATGAAAGTTAATAGCTGTCACTACACCTTGTGATACTGAATTCATTGTTAGCTTTGTGCTGGGTGAAGAAGCACTTCCTTTACAATCTTCCATCATTCATCTTCTGTGGATGATTAATCAAACATATTTCTCTTTCTCCTTTTTCCAAGTCAGGCATAATTTTATACGCCTTCACCAAGCCTCACCACTTGCTCATCTCCCCACCCCCATTAAGAAGCTCCTTAATCATTTTTGGTTACCCTTTAATCTTTCCGCCTCTTCAATATTATTTTTGAAAAAGAGAAAGCAGAATTCTGCAGGGTAGGCCAATTTTAGCCCCACTGTGGAATTTTATAGCAATGTTAGATATTGGCAGTTTTGTTTTTATCTTTCTTCCTAAAGATCCATACCATGGATGTCGCCTTTTTCACAGTAGGCATACATTAAGACATATCTTGGAACTCTATGATCTCCTTTGTTTACTTCAGCTCAGCTTATAGCATAGATTCAAGGGTCTTTTCCAATCCTTCTTTCTGAAGAATTTTTTTATCAGAATATACCAGAGATTGAACCTGAGGCCTTCCACGTGCAAAAACATGAGATGCATTATTAAGGTATGATTCTTCTTGGCATTCAGTACTTATTGAAATACATAGTTTTATACAGGTAATTGTAAATTCAGAAAGTTCACAATTGCAAGTTTGCAAACATCCAAGAATAACAAAATAACATAATGAAATACTTCAGTAGTACCGTTGCATTATAATACTACCTTTTAAACCTTTATATTGTAATGATATAATCCAATTTAAGTACATAACATTTTTATTACTTTTCATTGTTAATTAAACATCTATAGATTAGGCATTTTCATAATCATTTTAGATGCCTTAGGGTCATAGCATCATCACACCATGAAGTCAC
This sequence comes from Arizona elegans, assembly GCA_022577455.1. Taxonomy (NCBI): domain Eukaryota; kingdom Metazoa; phylum Chordata; class Lepidosauria; order Squamata; family Colubridae; genus Arizona; species Arizona elegans. The sequence continues at coordinate 99,800,979 of JAKOOJ010000002.1, read as the reverse complement.
CATATAATTGGAAAAATGTGCTAGAAGCAATAGATGAAATAGGCATTGAAAAGAAAAAAATCGTTTGAGGGGAACATTTTTGTCTACAACCTCCTCTCACCCACACACTTTACATACTAAAATATTCATTTTGTTAACATTACCACAGCCCTAATATAATCCAGTGGAAGAGTTATATTCATATCCAGCTGATAAGATCTTATGAATCTCAGTAGATTTGCTATTAAATACTATCTCTTACTAACTCAAATTCCTGTGACATCAGAGCTTGATCCCGATTTTGTTGCAAGTTCTTACTAGCCATTTCAGTTTCCTTTCAGAAGAAAATGTGGAATATAAACAATTTAATGGAATCTTTTTTAGCATATTCAATTACAAAAATGTAATTGATTTTTATCTATTAATGTTAAACTAATTAAACTAATTAAACTAATTTTCATTAGTTTAAATTTCATGTTTGTCTTTGATTATTCAAAAGCTTTTTTCAAATAATTTCTTCTATCAATTTGGCTAAAATTCTGCCACATAACTTTCTTTTGCTTTCTTATGCGATTCTTTAAAGTGTGAATAAATTAATGGTTTATCTGAATAAAAAGAATTTCAAAGTTCAGTTATAATATAATAAGAGCTCCAAATTGTTTGTAATTGTAAAACCTGCTCCTAGATTATTCATGATTAAGTTTTAAGAGGTGCTTTAATATAGTGACCATCTTAAAGTATCTTTAAGGCATCAATCCTTTTAGATACATCTCTGTTATCTGATGTCAGGCTCTTCCTCTTTCATATGCATACTCACTCTCACACATAGCTTATCTGGGATAAGTGGATAAAAATACCTTCCTTGTAAACATTAATTTGGATTCAAATATTAATTCATTAGATTCATAACATTTTTTTTTCTCCAGAGGGTCAGAGTGTTAATGTACAGTGCATTCAGAAAGTATTCAGATGCCCTTCACTTTTGTCAGTTTTGTTATGCTGCAGCTTGATTCTGCATTGTTGACATTCATTTCTCTCTCTCATTAATCTGCATTCAGTACTACATAAAGACAAAAGACAGAATTTTAGAAATGTCTGTAAATTTATTAAAAAGAAAAACCTGAAATATCACAATTGGCATAAGTATTCGGACCCTGTGCAACAAGATGTGAAATTTAGCTCTGGTACCTCCCATTTCTCTTGATCATTACTGACATGTTTCTACACCTTGAATGGAGTTGACAAATTGACAAAAGTGAATGTGTGTGTGTGTCTGAATATTTTCAATGCATTGTGTGTGTGTGTGTGCGCGCGTGTGTGTGTATAATAGTCCCTCCTTCAATTGTTTTCACAGCAATACCCCTTATTGTAAGGTATATTGGGCTGATTGTTCCAAAAGCCAACAAGGGAATTTCCATTACTGAGTATGGATTTGACATATAAAATATCAGAGTTGGTACCTTATTGCTTAGTGTTCTACTTGGAATGCTAGAGAAAGAACTTTGACCTATCTGGGGAATAGAATCTATTTATTTATTGGCCATTCAGTGCACAGTCTACAGTATAACAAGTAAGGTCAGATATCAAGCATTGGTATGCTTGACTTTTTTTTTTAAAACAGAGTATCTTCCTTTTTAGCTGAGCTGGTTCCCTGAATTGTTTTATCTTGCCGGTGAGGTAGTTTTAACATGACACCTTTAATTGCTTCAAATGTCAACTTGCTACTACTTTGTTTACAGGACTGTGTGGAACCTCTCCAGGGTTGTGTATAAGGGGAATGTTGCAGGAAATTTTCCCTTTCAATGAAGTGTGAAAATATACAACAGATGAGTCGCAGCTGGGTGTCATTGCCAAGTCACCCATTGTAAATTAAGCTGCTTTTATGAGGAAGAAGGTGTTTCACTACTGGACAGTTTTAGAGCCATGTCTAAGAGATTGAGCTGAATTGAATAAATCTGATTTCAATTTAATTTCTTCCATGGACTCTCTAAAGAGCCTTAAACTCCCATCTCTTATCTGCAAAATAGGATTATTAAACATATCACCAAAATATAGTACATAGCAGGAGTGCATTGAATACTGCAAATGTACTGCACTGAAGCACATGATCATCAAGATTGTAATATTTGAGAGAATTCAGAGAGATTGGTGTAGCGGGTTAAGGTACTGGCCTAGAAAAGTGCTACACAGAAGTACATCATCATCATGGTTGTAACATTTGAAATAGATAAGAGAGCCAATACTGTCTATTGATTAAGGCACCAGGCTAGAAAACAGGAGATCACGAGTTCAAATCCTTCCTTAGCCATGAAAGCCAGCTGGGTGATTTTGGGCCAGTCATTCTCTTTCAGCCCAACCCACCTCATATGGTTATTGCTGTGGAGAGAAAGAGGAAGAGGAAGGAATATTGTACATATTCACAGCCTTTAATTACTTATAAATTAATAAAATGACAAGACATAGCTTATCTATTTACTTTAAAAACGTAACTCATGAAATGCCAATTATAATTAAGAATGGGTGATATCAGTAGAGTTGTTCATGTCAGAGGTATTCAGCAGAATGAAATGATGTTCTTGTACTGTACAATTTTATAAGTGGAAATCTCAAACTGAGTGTTTCTGTACATGAAAAATAAAAATAAGTGCAAATAGAAAAATAGAATGGTATAGAAGAAAGCCATAAAATCCAGATTTCTGATTTAGTTGTTAATGAATAGTAGAGATTAGAGAGGGCCAAGTGGCATGCTGTGATACTACATGGGTACCCACAAACAATCATCCAGCTCCCACTCCAGTTAAAGGGTCATCCAAAAAGAAATTTTCCAATATTAAAGACAGAAGTAATTCAAAATATCAGCTCTACTCACTAAGCTGAATACCCAGGAGATATATGCTTTTTAAAATTTTGCTTCTTCTATGTCTTTGATCCACTATAGATTTGACTGTATGGAAAATGAGTTGTACAAAAAAAAAGAAGAAGAAGAAGAAGAAGAAGAAGAAGAAGAAGAAGAAGAAGAAGAAGAAGAAGAAGAAGAAGAAGAAGAACAACAACTCCAGTTCTGGAAAAACTTCCCATTTGGTTGAGTCAAGTGCTTAAACTGAAGCTGAATATTCATAGGTTAGGATGTGAAACCCAACAAACCAGAATCAGGAGACCTAAGTAGTTTTGGGGCAGACTGGACAGCAGAGTATATTCAGAATTTCTTTATCCAGGAAATCTTGGGAAGTCCTTAGGTATCTCAAAGTGTGTGACAAGAAAAGTAGCAAAAAAACCCCCATCTTGTCCACAATACACATGAATCTGCATGGCAGATCAAGACAGCAAATCAAAACATCTGAAGTTAATGTAAATGGGCACATAAATAGGCAGGTAAGGTTAGAATTACATGTTTTGAGTGAATGCTGTTATGTTTTTGTTTTTATGTATGTTAGACTGTTGGACTGCTTTTCTCCACTAGGTGGCTTCTTGCAAGCTAAAGGCAAAGTGGTGTTTGTGCGTATGTGTGCTGGGGGTGGGGGGCACCTCCAAGCTGCTGAAATTGAAGAGAAAGGAAATACTAATGCAAAGGGGTGAGGATCAAGTAGCTGCATTAAAGCTCCTGGCTCAACACAATGATCTGAGAGGAGAAATATGAAGCAATGAGGGTTTAGAGGAGATTTGTCCCAGCTGAGAGAGCTGGCTGACTCCTACACTTCCCATTTACCTGATTCTTCTCCCCCTTATCCCCGCCTCCAGCTTTGCTTCTTGCCGGCTTCTCTCTCCTTCAATGGAGAGAAGACGAGTGGCGGGTGGAAGAGGACAGACCAGGAGCTGGGTGATCTTTCAGTCGTGAGACTCTATAGACAGCCGGACAAGGAGCACTCCTGTTCTCAGCTGGGCTTGGCGCTTCTCTTTCCAACCTCGGTAAGTCCACTGTCACTTGTTATATTTCGCATTGCTTGGGGTTTGCTTGTTTCAGCACCAGGGAGAGCGACGCAATGGGTTGCCGGCGCGCTCTCTCTTTCCTCCCCAGCTTCCTTTTAGGATCCTGGCAAGCAAGATTGCCCTTGCTGGCTGACGCAGGATACCGGAGGCAGGTGTTTCTGTGTGTTTCAAAGAAAAAACGGATGCGTGGGAAACTGTCTAGGATCTCCTAGATGTGGAGGAGAGTCCTTCATTTAACTCCTCCTGACGATGAAAATGTTACTGGGTTCAAGTTCAGCTTAGATCTAGGGGCTGATGAGTGTGTGTGTATGTGTGTGTCTTGGTTAGTACACGGTTTTTCTGTATTGCCCTGCTGATGAAGTAGGATGGGAAATGTCCAGATTTTCAGAACTCCATCCTCCGTGTGCAGAGTTGGCAGAAGAAGATAATAGGGAATGCAGTGGAGGAGTAATCATTCTGGTGTGCAGATTGTATAGGTGGAGAGGGAGTTGTAGGGCATTAGTTACTGAGGAACACCTGTATTTTCCCCTGGAAATGTGAGGCCTTGCTGCACTTTGTTTTGCCTAGACTTGTTAAAATGAGATTAAATTGAGTCAACTTGCTCTCAGTGCCTGCTGGGAATGCAAAAAGCATCAGGGAAAATGCTATTTTTTGCATGCTAAATGGGCAACATTGTCTACAGAAGGATACAATAATCAAAGGCCATCTTCCTTGCTATTTAATTTTGAACTCTGCTGTTATAACTCTTGCCCTACTTTCTGTCATATGCTTCCTTAAACCCCATTTTCCCAAATATTTATGCTTGCTTGTTCTAGAAGAAAACAATAATATTTTGCAGATAAATGGACTGATAATATGTAGCTATCTTTTCCTTTCCCACTCCTTTCATAAAATGATCTATATGGAGAATCAGGTTTAAAAGATCTTTTACATTCATAAAAAGGAAATGTCTTTGTTCCTTTAAATTGCTACTTTCCCATTCATTCCATGACCTATGCTATCTTTATGGCTTCTCTCAACTCCAAATGTAATTTGCTATGTGACATTCATAGGGTCTGCTGTCCAAGAAAAATGAATCTGAAACTTGGGTTTTCAAGTGTCATTTCACAGTTCTTCAGATATTGTTTTTGTTTGTCCTGTTAACTATTACCAAATGCAGTAAGGAATCTGCAAATCAACTTGCATTGGTTTGAAACTTTCCTCCTTCCCAATTTTGTTTTCTGAGTTATGTGCCTTAGAAATCATGATATAGACTCAAATATCAATTTTCCTGATTTATGAATGTGAAACTATTCAATTCTATTATCCCTTAGCCAGATCCTTCCTGTTTCTTATTGCTTGTTTTTGCACAGAGAAAGCTGCACTTCTTTGATCAATATTTGTCTCTCATTTGTAGTATGTCTCTTTCCTGAAACAAGGTGCTCAGAATGGCAATTGACTTTGTGGGATTAAGTCCTATTTTTAAAAGAAAAAAAATCAAATCAATATTTTTGTGTTATAACTATATCTGAAGTCTTGATGCAGCTTTTTTTTCCATCATGTTTGTGACACAGGTGGGGTCTACGGCATTTCAATAGTTCTTCCTTCCTTGGAAATACTAACAAGAAATCAGATTTCAAATTGGTCATATGAGACCTTTATTCTTTTCAATGTATTAATAGGCAGTATGTTTCTGAGATGCAAAACAATTTTTTGTCAGCAACACAAACAATATACTGTACTCAGAAAAGTGCACAGCTATAGCAAAGGCTTAAGGAAAAGTTCTATGGAGATCAAAAACTTGCTGTACTAGCCACGAATTTGATCTAATCTGACATCTACTGAATCCATCCTATTGATCATGTGAACATGATAGGCACAATGAAATGAATCATGATTTACTGAATTTACCTAATTGCCTGTGTTTACAAAAGATATCAAACAATAAAGTATCCACATTGAATGGGCTGGATTTACATAAACTAGCATATTGTGCAAACCCAGTCAGTAGCAATTGATAATAGGAATTAAAGCAAAGTGCTCCCAAGACTGTTCTATAAGATAACATCATATGCTACCTACCGAGTCCCTTTACTAATAACCACTACTTCGTGTTTTATCAATATTTATTATGGAATTTAAAGTAAATCATCCTCTATATAAATAAATCATTTAGAGGTGATTTAATTTTGTTAAAATGATTCCATTTTCCTTTTGTGTAGGCTTTATAGAAATTTGACATTGTTCTGTCAAAGCAAACTGAACAATCTCTGGGATTCTTAAATATGAGCAAAAATTAAGCTTCAATTTCATCAAAGAGGTTAAAGGAGTGATTGTAGCTTTGAGACCAATCACCAGTTTCAGGATTCTGTGCATTCTTTAGTCTTGATTCCTTCTTTGATATAGCATTAAACCACCCTTTTTCTGTTCTGAAACTTCCCTGATTATTTATGACAATGGTTACTATAAAAGCAGCAAAACTCTGAAAACCAAGATGATCAAATGAAGAATACAGTAGATTGAGATAAGAAGCTGACTTTTTCTTGAAAAAAATTGAAATATATATCGTTTTCAGCACTGTGGACTTAAGCATTAAGTCAATATTTAGCAACAGAATAAGAGATGCGGGATATAACTAAAAGTACATTTTGAAAGAGTGGTTTCATAACAGTGGTAAAGGAGATGCTTTCAACTTGTGTGCTAGTGAACTGTAAATTCTCTGGAAGCTTATCATGTATTCATACTCAAAGAACTAAGTGGAATATCCCTAGATATCCTGTATTTTGTGATAAAATCTGTAAAGGGGATTTATCATCTTAATGAAACTACATTGTATATTTATTTATATTTATGCATTGACACGGCCTCCTCCTTACATCATATCCCTCTTTCTCTGTTTTTCTTGTTGTTTTTCCCATGCACTTTACTATGCTTCCCGATGTCTTTCAAAGTGCCTCCTTGTTGTCTAAAATAGTATGAGAAACATATTAAATATTGTGTATCTTTACATAATATTTATTTATTTATTTATTTATTTATTTATTTATTTATTTATTGTGATTTATATGCCGCCTTTCTCCCTAGGGACTCAAGGCGGCTTACAAAATGACAACTTCAATACAAATCACAATACAATACAAAATTAAAATCAATAACCCAGTTAAAAAACAATTTAAAATTATACCAGTGTACCCCCAAATGGATCAGTTTAATTGGCGGAAGAGCCACGTCTTCAGCTCGCGGCGGAAGGAAAGAAGGTCGGGGGCTGTCCTGAGCTCAGTGGGCAATCCATTCCAGAGGGTCGGGGCTCCCACAGAGAACGCCCTCCCCCTGGGGGTCGTCAGCCGACATTGTTTGGCCGACGGCACCCTGAGGAGGCCGACTCTGTGAGAGCGCACAGGACGATGGGAGAACAGTTGGAGATGGTCCTGCAAGTACCCCGGGCCTAAGCCATGATATAAGTAGTACCAGCTGGTCAGATTATCTGTTCAACAGAATTATGAAATATTAGTATCTTGTATTATTTGTATATACTATTGGTTTTCTGATTTAATTGCCACAAGTTGGTTTGGAAATAATGTTTGGACACAAAGCGCAATCAAACTGTAACTAATGAATATCAGTAATGGCAAGCAAGCTTCTCTGAGAAACAGCTTGCTAATAACCTCCATCTCTCTCTGCAATGCCCAACTACAAAGGAAAATTACATTTACATTCATCTGTGGTAGCTGTAACTCATATTTTTTGATGAGTGAGGGGCTGTAACATACTTTCATAATCATCTGCAAATCTTAAACTTTCCATGGAAGTTGTGCACCGATTTACCTGAAGAAATGTATAATTTCTAATAGTTCAGGATGCTTTAAAATTGCATTAACCTGGTTTTTGCTAGATTCTAATTTTGTAGCTAAGTGGTACAAAATTCAACAGCTTGAATTTTAGATGAGGTAAAATAAGAAAGAGAAATTCTGTCTAACTCAAACCCTACAATCATCCTAAAATGATTGGTCTAATCAATAGTACTTTCTGAGATATTTGAAACATGAACATGGGAAAAAAGTTTTTCCATTTCTGTGGAAAAGCCTATAATAGAACTCCAACAAAACACAAATGAAGTTGAGATTTATTTCTATTTCTTATTTTACCTCACCTAAGATTCAAGCTTTTATATTTTGTATTACTTAGCTACAGAATTAGATTTTTGCAAAGTAAATGTTAATGCATTTTAAAGCATCCTTAACAATTAGTTTTTATACACTTCTTCTAGGCAAATCTGTGCACAACTTTCATGGAAATCTTAAGATTTGCGGATGAAAATATTTCATAGTATACGTGTTTTAAAATTTCTACATCTGAATTAATATTAAGTGACTTTCTCAAGGAAAAACGAGAGAGAGGAGACAGAAAAATATACAAACACAACACACCCACATAAATACTCCAAGATTTCCCTCCCTAGAATTTTGCTCTATTTGATTAGCTTAAGTAACAGACTTCACATTTTATCTGTTTAATCTTCAGATTCCTATCACTGGAGTAAGCAATGGGTTTCGGGAAGTGGAGCGCTGTTATAAATGACTTAAACTCATATATGAATGCAGCTATTCACTGACCAAACTCTTGGCAGGAAGTAGCAGAGTGTAAAGCATTTTCCAAAAAAAATTTAAAAAAAATGCTGTCATCAGGTGTTTTGGATTGGTGTGCATACGTGTTCAGCTTCTTTTCTCTTCCATCTTACTTTTAAAGATATATCTTTATTCTTTTTTAAATCTGTGTCTTCTCAAGAGGGGTTCTTTTCAACTCCCACATTACACAGTAAGTCTAATGAATGAGTGGTATGGTGGTCTAGTGATAAAGACACTCACCTCCTACTTGGAAGATTGAGAGTTCAATCCTAGGTAGTGGCAGATGCTTCTCTCTCAGGGCGCAAAGAAAAAATATCTACTGCAAACTGCACATAGGCATCAGGAAGGGCATCTGGCGCTCAACTCCATTCAGTCGCCCTGATTCTACCCTGAATTAAAGGATTATAGGGTCATGAAAAGGGAGTTTAAAAAGGGAGGATGGCTAAAGAACATCAGACTCTGTTTTAAGTAGATTTTTTTCTACAACATCTGTACTTTCTTCTAATAATCTAATGAAGATTTTTCTGTAACTCAACCTCTGAATTTAATAACAATATATATTACTTTTACACTGAAAAACTGCCACATATGATGATTACATTGGCTTGTGTTTAATTCCATATATAAATTGTGGATTATTGCAATTAATCACCAGAACATAACCTCGCTCCATGCTGAACAAGCAAATGTCTAAACCTATCATTATACAATCTATATAAATAAAAATGTAAATGTCTGTTTGTACATAACCACACATCTCCGAAAGTTCTTCACCGATTGCTTTCAAATTTTGACTCAATGTTGCATTCGACTACGGGCATGTTTTTATATACCTATATTATATACATGTCACACCTGTGACAGGTAAAAACATGAAAAACATTGGAAAACATTGAAAAACATTGAAAAACAGTGCCATCTGTTGGACGTAAAATCAACATGGCACCCTCCCAGCCCTGATTATGCTCAACAGATTTCTGCTCCCTATATTTAGACTCTCCTTCCAAGAAACTGCGCATTAAGGTAGGCAGAGATGCCCGAGCACCATATCCTGCCACCAGGCTCGGCAGGTAGGCAGCCGGCTCCCCGCTGAGAAGCCCTCGCAGCCAGCGCTTCTAGGGTTCGATGGGGCCCGCCTGAGCCTGGCTCTGACCTCACCCTCCCCCGGCCACCCAGCGAACTAGCCTCGCCCGCTGCTGCTGCCCATCCCCCTCGCCAGCCGCTCTCGAGGCTCCCTCCAAAGAACACCTGGCAACGAGGCTGCCTCGGTCTGCCAAGCAGGAACCCTCCATCCCTCGCCTGGCCTGAATCGTGCCTGGCCCAGCACTACCACAGGCCCCGAGGTCAGAAAAATCAGCCGCTAACCGGCGCTATATGAATCCGGTCGGTGAGCGGGAGATGGAGGCAACTGAAGCCTCGGGGTCGCCTTTGACCAGTGCCACCTTTGGCAATTCACACTCTGGCAGTTCATGGAGCCTACATGAAAATTTCACCCTCTGGCAGAAAAGGGGCTCTGGGGAGGCTTTGGGGGGCAGAAACGGGCAGGAGGGAGGATGGCCAGCCCTCCTTCATTTTGTCTAGAAGAGCGGGGGACTTAAGCATTCTCCTGCCCTTGGCAGGAGGGGGAAGAGAACTGTGCAGCAGGGGTCCAGTGGAGTGTGCGTGGCTCCTGGCTTTGCCGCTTTCTTCCTTCGGGCGGGAAGCCCCAAACCAGCCTCGAACCCCCACCGCACCCCCTCCCTCCCTTCCCTTCCCTTCCCTGCTATGCATCACCCCGTTGAGCCCCCAGAGAACATCTGTGTAGGGAGGATGGAGAGAGGGGGAGATAGAGACACATAGAGAGATACAGAGGGGGGAAGAGAGAGAGACATAGAGAGATACGGGGGGAGAGAGAGAGACATAGAGAGATACAGAGAGAGGGGAAGAGAGAGACACATAGAGATACACAGGGTGGGGAGAGAGAGACATAGAGAGATACAAAGGGTGGGAGAGAGAGACAGAGAGAGATACAGAGAGCGGGGGGAGAGAGAGAGACATAGACAGATACAGAGGGTGGGGAGAGAGACAGACATGGAGAGATACAGATGGGAGAGAGAGAGAGAGACACAGAGAGATACAAAGAGAGAGGGGGAAACAAAGAGGGAGGATTTTGTGGTTCCCATTGTTTTTTAGCAACTGGTTCTCTGCCCTAATCACCAGCTGGATAGGTGTGGCTCAGGGGCTGTCATGTGACTGATGAAAGTGAGTGACGTCGACTTGGCCATGCCCACCAAATGTTCGTGGAGAGTTTGGAACTTCAGCCTCGCATTTTTAGCCCAGCAGAAGCACCAGACTGGGCCACAGCAACGCGTGTATACTGTACAACAACACATTTATAATGTACAGCTAGTACATTATAAATCTGGGTGATTGTAAATCTGGGTGAGATTTGACAGAATGGAACTGTAAAACATATTTCAGATATATGTTAGGTTTCTTGGACGTTGGACAATTCTTAAAGAAGAGGGTGAAAAGAAAGAAGAAAAGGATTCCTTGTATGGCTCATTAGAATTTGGCACAACTCAAAACCAGTCCTCTAATGATGGTCCACTTGCAGCTGAAGATATAGGCAGACCTTTGTGCAAGATATTCCATTTACTTCCAACATTACTTGTTCCGGAAAAATTTAAATTTGTATAATATTTCAGAGGGTATCTATATACATCATTCTTCACTTAATATTTATGTGGTCTTCATCTATACACTATAAAAACTGAGCCAATGCATCCTATGATGGGAAAATGTAATATTCCAAATCTTTTCAGACTTATTGAACTTCATTGAGACATGAAATGTCTTTCCTTCTTTTGATGTTTAATGCACTTAACAAACGAGTATTTAATTAAGATTTTATGCAGTGGCATTAAATGTATAATGTTATCTAGAATAACATTTGACTGCTCTATTTTTGTAATTCTTGCATTACATTTCATGATATTTTCATGAAAATATTTCATGTTCTGATATACATAAACCATGTTGGAATACCATTCTAAAGACAAGTTTATAAATCTAGCAAAACAGCACAGAACAATCAACAATATAACCTATCTCCACTTTCCAATATCAACCCTGAAATAACACACAAGGTTGCCAAGTTTTGCATGGTGGCAGGCAAAATCAGGCATAAAATAATTAAAAGCAATTAAACCTGTCTGAATATAGATAGCCAGAAATGGCTCAGGTTCAATATTAACCATTGGCTTTGCGATGTATATACCATGTCAGCTACTAAACTATATTTTTTTCTGGTTTGATAGGAGTCTTTAAGAGAAGTTATAATTTTTAAAACACGCTTGGATCATTTTACTGTTTTATTTTCATATATACATGTGTCTGCATGTGCATAGTATTTATTTATTTATTTATTTATTTAGTTAGTTAGTTAGTTAGTTAGTTAGTTAGTTAGTTATATTTCTAAACTGCCCATCTCCCTCAAAGAGGAGCTCATTGATTTGATATTGCTATTTCAAAGTTTATGTTATCCAGATTGCCAGTTTTAATCTCTTTTCGCTTCATTGCACATGTGAGCAAGCTACACATATTTTGATTTAATATCGTATTTTAGCCAAATATTTTGTTCATATGTATCTTTCTTAACCCTCCTGATATTGTCAATTTAGTTTAGATGTTCTGAAAATTTGAATACCAGTTTTTTGTGCTGGTTAATGACTGTAACAAAGTTAAGTATAAGTTTATGAACCTTTGAAATATATGAATAAATAACTGAATAATCAGATCCTGCTTTTCCTTGGCTGACATGGAACATCAATTCTAAACTACAAATAATCTGTGTCAATGACACAGGGTCATTGGGTAGCTTTTAAAAGTGTGGGAGAAAATTTTCAATAGTTTTGTGTTTCTACTTTGGTCCAGATTCCATTCACTGTGAGATGATTAAAGTATCTTTCTCAATTCTGAATATTTTAATGATCTGTCATTTATAACGGCAACTGTGGTTTTATGATTTACATTAGATTTTAGCCTATGTATTTCTGCCCAGAATCTTGGGAATAGTGCAGGCTATACATTGTAATAAGTAAACAAATAATGATTATTGGTTTTCTATTAACACAACCATTGCATTGATAAAGAGTTTGCATAGCAGTCAGTCAGATATTCCTGGAAACTTGTAAGGAGGCAGTTGACAAGAACTACAGTATATTCTGTCCCAGATAAGAATTATTCTGGGATATGCTGCCACTATGCAGGACAAGGATTACATGTATACCTGATAATCACTGAGAAACCTGTGTCCTATGTCTTTAGTTAGTGCAATCAGAATTGTTCCATGTAGTCCACCAAACAGCTGCTCAGTGATTATTGTTATCACCTCCAGCATCACAGTATGTAAGCAGAGGGAAGAATGAATGTTACAGGAAGGTTTAAAGCTTACTTCACCCATAACATTTTGCCAGGACAGCAAAAGTGTTTCTCAGTCCCCATATACGTGATTACATTTTAAAAATATACACATTATTGGAAGTTGCTTCTAATAATGAATCCATATAATTACAGCAATAGAAACACCTGCATGATTTTCATGCATCACAGTGTGAAATTAATTTGTGAAGAAAAGTTGTCATGTGTAAAGCATCCCAGATTTCTTTAATCAATCATTCATGCTAAGCTTCCTATTCCGTATCTTGTGGGACAACCTTTTCTTTGATTGCCAAAGAAAAATGCTGTGGCAAATCAAATGGGAGACATAACTCGGGGGATGAATTTATGGATTGTTCAGGGTATGTAATAGAAGCAACCCCCCAAATTTCTCCAAGATTCTCTAGCAGTGAATTGTTATGGTTCATTCATAAAAGAGGCAAGAAGAAAAGAAGAAACCTCAGCATTTTCTAACAACTGACATATCTCCTCTCCTGTGTCTATTAGCTTAGGTCTAAAAAATAAATAAATAAACGGATTTAAATCTAAGAATGTGAGTCCTTCAGAAAAATGACCTCACTGAAGTGAAGTGGGTCATCGTATGCCTGGATTGAACCTTTTCAGATAGCAGAAAGAAGCTTGACATAATTAAGTATTCTCCTATTTTCCCATAATACAATAGCAAGGCACAAACCCACAAACAACCATTCAATAATAGCATCAGCAGCAAGAACAACAATACATTGTTTAAGTACATAATGGTAACATAATGCAAATGCAGCTGCTATTGACATCTGTGAAATTAGGTTAGATGCAGCATATTATTACTGAGTAATGATGCGGCCACCAATTTCTATATGTATCAGTAATATGTCTTGATTAAGTGACATTTTCTAGCTTTTGTTTTTTTTTTTAATCTTGGAAAGCAGACCAATCCACTGGTGCTGTTTTCTATCTTGGGACAATATATTGTAAAGTTATGTTTGTGCTTGAGTTGGTCAAATGCAGGGGCCAAATTATTCCAAAGTAAAAGGGTTGTAAAAGAGGGACAGGAGCTATAGGTTTTGGTAAGTGGGACCTTAGCTGGCACTCCTGAAATGTCCAGCTAGTTAATCTTAACAGGACATGCAATGTTTCAGATAACCATTTTCTTTGCCGTATATACAGGTAGTCAGCCACAACTGAGTCCAAAATTTCTATTGCTTAGTGACATAGTTAAGTGAATTACTGTAGTTGTTAAGTTAGTATCTCAGTTGTTAAGTGAATCTGGCTTCCCCATTGATTTTGCTTATTGGAAGATTGTAAATGGTGATCACATGACCCCAGAACATTACAACCATCATAAATAGATGCTAGTTGCCAAGTGTCTGAATTTTGATCACATGATCATGGGGATGCTGCAACATTCATAAGTGTGAGAAATGGTCTTAAGTCACTTTTTTCAATGCCGTTGTAACTTTGAACGGTCATTAAAGTTTGAACTGCTCTAAAAACTATCTGTACTATTTCTGATTATTACTGTTGCTTTGTACTTTAAAAAAATCCTTTGACTGATGGTTATCATTCAGCACAGCTTGCAGATTTCAGGATACTTATTTTAGCCATCTATGTAAATCCTGTATTTAACATGTCCTAAGTCCAACAGCATCAAATTTTCTGTTTGGTTAGACTGAAATTGGGACATTTTAAAAATCATTATTATTGTAGAAGCTATTCTAATTTTGATATTGTTAATTTTTTAAAAAACAGCTGGGATATAGCATCTCTAGGGAGAGGAGATATTTGCTATATTTCTTAAATGGATACTGATTTCAGGTTCACTGCCATGTTCCATTGTAGAATTGTCTTTCTCCATTGAGAGTGGAGACAGCAGCCAGTGTGGGCTCTACTCATCCAATCAGATTGAAGGACTGAGTCAGCCAACAACTTTAAGTCCCGCCCTTGTTGCCGGGCAGGCCCAGCTTTTGGCTCAGTCCTTCAGTTGGACTGGCGTGTGAGTCTCTAGCTTCCCGATGTCTTTCAAAGTGCCTCCTTGTTGTCTAAAATAGTATGAGAAACATATTAAATATTGTGTATCTTTACATAATATTTATTTATTTATTTATTTATTTATTTATTTATTTATTTATTGTGATTTATATGCCGCCTTTCTCCCTAGGGACTCAAGGCGGCTTACAAAATGACAACTTCAATACAAATCACAATACAATACAAAATTAAAATCAATAACCCAGTTAAAAAACAATTTAAAATTATACCAGTGTACCCCCAAATGGATCAGTTTAATTGGCGGAAGAGCCACGTCTTCAGCTCGCGGCGGAAGGAAAGAAGGTCGGGGGCTGTCCTGAGCTCAGTGGGCAATCCATTCCAGAGGGTCGGGGCTCCCACAGAGAACGCCCTCCCCCTGGGGGTCGTCAGCCGACATTGTTTGGCCGACGGCACCCTGAGGAGGCCGACTCTGTGAGAGCGCACAGGACGATGGGAGAACAGTTGGAGATGGTCCTGCAAGTACCCCGGGCCTAAGCCATGATATAAGTAGTACCAGCTGGTCAGATTATCTGTTCAACAGAATTATGAAATATTAGTATCTTGTATTATTTGTATATACTATTGGTTTTCTGATTTAATTGCCACAAGTTGGTTTGGAAATAATGTTTGGACACAAAGCGCAATCAAACTGTAACTAATGAATATCAGTAATGGCAAGCAAGCTTCTCTGAGAAACAGCTTGCTAATAACCTCCATCTCTCTCTGCAATGCCCAACTACAAAGGAAAATTACATTTACATTCATCTGTGGTAGCTGTAACTCATATTTTTTGATGAGTGAGGGGCTGTAACATACTTTCATAATCATCTGCAAATCTTAAACTTTCCATGGAAGTTGTGCACCGATTTACCTGAAGAAATGTATAATTTCTAATAGTTCAGGATGCTTTAAAATTGCATTAACCTGGTTTTTGCTAGATTCTAATTTTGTAGCTAAGTGGTACAAAATTCAACAGCTTGAATTTTAGATGAGGTAAAATAAGAAAGAGAAATTCTGTCTAACTCAAACCCTACAATCATCCTAAAATGATTGGTCTAATCAATAGTACTTTCTGAGATATTTGAAACATGAACATGGGAAAAAAGTTTTTCCATTTCTGTGGAAAAGCCTATAATAGAACTCCAACAAAACACAAATGAAGTTGAGATTTATTTCTATTTCTTATTTTACCTCACCTAAGATTCAAGCTTTTATATTTTGTATTACTTAGCTACAGAATTAGATTTTTGCAAAGTAAATGTTAATGCATTTTAAAGCATCCTTAACAATTAGTTTTTATACACTTCTTCTAGGCAAATCTGTGCACAACTTTCATGGAAATCTTAAGATTTGCGGATGAAAATATTTCATAGTATACGTGTTTTAAAATTTCTACATCTGAATTAATATTAAGTGACTTTCTCAAGGAAAAACGAGAGAGAGGAGACAGAAAAATATACAAACACAACACACCCACATAAATACTCCAAGATTTCCCTCCCTAGAATTTTGCTCTATTTGATTAGCTTAAGTAACAGACTTCACATTTTATCTGTTTAATCTTCAGATTCCTATCACTGGAGTAAGCAATGGGTTTCGGGAAGTGGAGCGCTGTTATAAATGACTTAAACTCATATATGAATGCAGCTATTCACTGACCAAACTCTTGGCAGGAAGTAGCAGAGTGTAAAGCATTTTCCAAAAAAAATTTAAAAAAAATGCTGTCATCAGGTGTTTTGGATTGGTGTGCATACGTGTTCAGCTTCTTTTCTCTTCCATCTTACTTTTAAAGATATATCTTTATTCTTTTTTAAATCTGTGTCTTCTCAAGAGGGGTTCTTTTCAACTCCCACATTACACAGTAAGTCTAATGAATGAGTGGTATGGTGGTCTAGTGATAAAGACACTCACCTCCTACTTGGAAGATTGAGAGTTCAATCCTAGGTAGTGGCAGATGCTTCTCTCTCAGGGCGCAAAGAAAAAATATCTACTGCAAACTGCACATAGGCATCAGGAAGGGCATCTGGCGCTCAACTCCATTCAGTCGCCCTGATTCTACCCTGAATTAAAGGATTATAGGGTCATGAAAAGGGAGTTTAAAAAGGGAGGATGGCTAAAGAACATCAGACTCTGTTTTAAGTAGATTTTTTTCTACAACATCTGTACTTTCTTCTAATAATCTAATGAAGATTTTTCTGTAACTCAACCTCTGAATTTAATAACAATATATATTACTTTTACACTGAAAAACTGCCACATATGATGATTACATTGGCTTGTGTTTAATTCCATATATAAATTGTGGATTATTGCAATTAATCACCAGAACATAACCTCGCTCCATGCTGAACAAGCAAATGTCTAAACCTATCATTATACAATCTATATAAATAAAAATGTAAATGTCTGTTTGTACATAACCACACATCTCCGAAAGTTCTTCACCGATTGCTTTCAAATTTTGACTCAATGTTGCATTCGACTACGGGCATGTTTTTATATACCTATATTATATACATGTCACACCTGTGACAGGTAAAAACATGAAAAACATTGGAAAACATTGAAAAACATTGAAAAACAGTGCCATCTGTTGGACGTAAAATCAACATGGCACCCTCCCAGCCCTGATTATGCTCAACAGATTTCTGCTCCCTATATTTAGACTCTCCTTCCAAGAAACTGCGCATTAAGGTAGGCAGAGATGCCCGAGCACCATATCCTGCCACCAGGCTCGGCAGGTAGGCAGCCGGCTCCCCGCTGAGAAGCCCTCGCAGCCAGCGCTTCTAGGGTTCGATGGGGCCCGCCTGAGCCTGGCTCTGACCTCACCCTCCCCCGGCCACCCAGCGAACTAGCCTCGCCCGCTGCTGCTGCCCATCCCCCTCGCCAGCCGCTCTCGAGGCTCCCTCCAAAGAACACCTGGCAACGAGGCTGCCTCGGTCTGCCAAGCAGGAACCCTCCATCCCTCGCCTGGCCTGAATCGTGCCTGGCCCAGCACTACCACAGGCCCCGAGGTCAGAAAAATCAGCCGCTAACCGGCGCTATATGAATCCGGTCGGTGAGCGGGAGATGGAGGCAACTGAAGCCTCGGGGTCGCCTTTGACCAGTGCCACCTTTGGCAATTCACACTCTGGCAGTTCATGGAGCCTACATGAAAATTTCACCCTCTGGCAGAAAAGGGGCTCTGGGGAGGCTTTGGGGGGCAGAAACGGGCAGGAGGGAGGATGGCCAGCCCTCCTTCATTTTGTCTAGAAGAGCGGGGGACTTAAGCATTCTCCTGCCCTTGGCAGGAGGGGGAAGAGAACTGTGCAGCAGGGGTCCAGTGGAGTGTGCGTGGCTCCTGGCTTTGCCGCTTTCTTCCTTCGGGCGGGAAGCCCCAAACCAGCCTCGAACCCCCACCGCACCCCCTCCCTCCCTTCCCTTCCCTTCCCTGCTATGCATCACCCCGTTGAGCCCCCAGAGAACATCTGTGTAGGGAGGATGGAGAGAGGGGGAGATAGAGACACATAGAGAGATACAGAGGGGGGAAGAGAGAGAGACATAGAGAGATACGGGGGGAGAGAGAGAGACATAGAGAGATACAGAGAGAGGGGAAGAGAGAGACACATAGAGATACACAGGGTGGGGAGAGAGAGACATAGAGAGATACAAAGGGTGGGAGAGAGAGACAGAGAGAGATACAGAGAGCGGGGGGAGAGAGAGAGACATAGACAGATACAGAGGGTGGGGAGAGAGACAGACATGGAGAGATACAGATGGGAGAGAGAGAGAGAGACACAGAGAGATACAAAGAGAGAGGGGGAAACAAAGAGGGAGGATTTTGTGGTTCCCATTGTTTTTTAGCAACTGGTTCTCTGCCCTAATCACCAGCTGGATAGGTGTGGCTCAGGGGCTGTCATGTGACTGATGAAAGTGAGTGACGTCGACTTGGCCATGCCCACCAAATGTTCGTGGAGAGTTTGGAACTTCAGCCTCGCATTTTTAGCCCAGCAGAAGCACCAGACTGGGCCACAGCAACGCGTGTATACTGTACAACAACACATTTATAATGTACAGCTAGTACATTATAAATCTGGGTGATTGTAAATCTGGGTGAGATTTGACAGAATGGAACTGTAAAACATATTTCAGATATATGTTAGGTTTCTTGGACGTTGGACAATTCTTAAAGAAGAGGGTGAAAAGAAAGAAGAAAAGGATTCCTTGTATGGCTCATTAGAATTTGGCACAACTCAAAACCAGTCCTCTAATGATGGTCCACTTGCAGCTGAAGATATAGGCAGACCTTTGTGCAAGATATTCCATTTACTTCCAACATTACTTGTTCCGGAAAAATTTAAATTTGTATAATATTTCAGAGGGTATCTATATACATCATTCTTCACTTAATATTTATGTGGTCTTCATCTATACACTATAAAAACTGAGCCAATGCATCCTATGATGGGAAAATGTAATATTCCAAATCTTTTCAGACTTATTGAACTTCATTGAGACATGAAATGTCTTTCCTTCTTTTGATGTTTAATGCACTTAACAAACGAGTATTTAATTAAGATTTTATGCAGTGGCATTAAATGTATAATGTTATCTAGAATAACATTTGACTGCTCTATTTTTGTAATTCTTGCATTACATTTCATGATATTTTCATGAAAATATTTCATGTTCTGATATACATAAACCATGTTGGAATACCATTCTAAAGACAAGTTTATAAATCTAGCAAAACAGCACAGAACAATCAACAATATAACCTATCTCCACTTTCCAATATCAACCCTGAAATAACACACAAGGTTGCCAAGTTTTGCATGGTGGCAGGCAAAATCAGGCATAAAATAATTAAAAGCAATTAAACCTGTCTGAATATAGATAGCCAGAAATGGCTCAGGTTCAATATTAACCATTGGCTTTGCGATGTATATACCATGTCAGCTACTAAACTATATTTTTTTCTGGTTTGATAGGAGTCTTTAAGAGAAGTTATAATTTTTAAAACACGCTTGGATCATTTTACTGTTTTATTTTCATATATACATGTGTCTGCATGTGCATAGTATTTATTTATTTATTTATTTATTTAGTTAGTTAGTTAGTTAGTTAGTTAGTTAGTTAGTTATATTTCTAAACTGCCCATCTCCCTCAAAGAGGAGCTCATTGATTTGATATTGCTATTTCAAAGTTTATGTTATCCAGATTGCCAGTTTTAATCTCTTTTCGCTTCATTGCACATGTGAGCAAGCTACACATATTTTGATTTAATATCGTATTTTAGCCAAATATTTTGTTCATATGTATCTTTCTTAACCCTCCTGATATTGTCAATTTAGTTTAGATGTTCTGAAAATTTGAATACCAGTTTTTTGTGCTGGTTAATGACTGTAACAAAGTTAAGTATAAGTTTATGAACCTTTGAAATATATGAATAAATAACTGAATAATCAGATCCTGCTTTTCCTTGGCTGACATGGAACATCAATTCTAAACTACAAATAATCTGTGTCAATGACACAGGGTCATTGGGTAGCTTTTAAAAGTGTGGGAGAAAATTTTCAATAGTTTTGTGTTTCTACTTTGGTCCAGATTCCATTCACTGTGAGATGATTAAAGTATCTTTCTCAATTCTGAATATTTTAATGATCTGTCATTTATAACGGCAACTGTGGTTTTATGATTTACATTAGATTTTAGCCTATGTATTTCTGCCCAGAATCTTGGGAATAGTGCAGGCTATACATTGTAATAAGTAAACAAATAATGATTATTGGTTTTCTATTAACACAACCATTGCATTGATAAAGAGTTTGCATAGCAGTCAGTCAGATATTCCTGGAAACTTGTAAGGAGGCAGTTGACAAGAACTACAGTATATTCTGTCCCAGATAAGAATTATTCTGGGATATGCTGCCACTATGCAGGACAAGGATTACATGTATACCTGATAATCACTGAGAAACCTGTGTCCTATGTCTTTAGTTAGTGCAATCAGAATTGTTCCATGTAGTCCACCAAACAGCTGCTCAGTGATTATTGTTATCACCTCCAGCATCACAGTATGTAAGCAGAGGGAAGAATGAATGTTACAGGAAGGTTTAAAGCTTACTTCACCCATAACATTTTGCCAGGACAGCAAAAGTGTTTCTCAGTCCCCATATACGTGATTACATTTTAAAAATATACACATTATTGGAAGTTGCTTCTAATAATGAATCCATATAATTACAGCAATAGAAACACCTGCATGATTTTCATGCATCACAGTGTGAAATTAATTTGTGAAGAAAAGTTGTCATGTGTAAAGCATCCCAGATTTCTTTAATCAATCATTCATGCTAAGCTTCCTATTCCGTATCTTGTGGGACAACCTTTTCTTTGATTGCCAAAGAAAAATGCTGTGGCAAATCAAATGGGAGACATAACTCGGGGGATGAATTTATGGATTGTTCAGGGTATGTAATAGAAGCAACCCCCCAAATTTCTCCAAGATTCTCTAGCAGTGAATTGTTATGGTTCATTCATAAAAGAGGCAAGAAGAAAAGAAGAAACCTCAGCATTTTCTAACAACTGACATATCTCCTCTCCTGTGTCTATTAGCTTAGGTCTAAAAAATAAATAAATAAACGGATTTAAATCTAAGAATGTGAGTCCTTCAGAAAAATGACCTCACTGAAGTGAAGTGGGTCATCGTATGCCTGGATTGAACCTTTTCAGATAGCAGAAAGAAGCTTGACATAATTAAGTATTCTCCTATTTTCCCATAATACAATAGCAAGGCACAAACCCACAAACAACCATTCAATAATAGCATCAGCAGCAAGAACAACAATACATTGTTTAAGTACATAATGGTAACATAATGCAAATGCAGCTGCTATTGACATCTGTGAAATTAGGTTAGATGCAGCATATTATTACTGAGTAATGATGCGGCCACCAATTTCTATATGTATCAGTAATATGTCTTGATTAAGTGACATTTTCTAGCTTTTGTTTTTTTTTTTAATCTTGGAAAGCAGACCAATCCACTGGTGCTGTTTTCTATCTTGGGACAATATATTGTAAAGTTATGTTTGTGCTTGAGTTGGTCAAATGCAGGGGCCAAATTATTCCAAAGTAAAAGGGTTGTAAAAGAGGGACAGGAGCTATAGGTTTTGGTAAGTGGGACCTTAGCTGGCACTCCTGAAATGTCCAGCTAGTTAATCTTAACAGGACATGCAATGTTTCAGATAACCATTTTCTTTGCCGTATATACAGGTAGTCAGCCACAACTGAGTCCAAAATTTCTATTGCTTAGTGACATAGTTAAGTGAATTACTGTAGTTGTTAAGTTAGTATCTCAGTTGTTAAGTGAATCTGGCTTCCCCATTGATTTTGCTTATTGGAAGATTGTAAATGGTGATCACATGACCCCAGAACATTACAACCATCATAAATAGATGCTAGTTGCCAAGTGTCTGAATTTTGATCACATGATCATGGGGATGCTGCAACATTCATAAGTGTGAGAAATGGTCTTAAGTCACTTTTTTCAATGCCGTTGTAACTTTGAACGGTCATTAAAGTTTGAACTGCTCTAAAAACTATCTGTACTATTTCTGATTATTACTGTTGCTTTGTACTTTAAAAAAATCCTTTGACTGATGGTTATCATTCAGCACAGCTTGCAGATTTCAGGATACTTATTTTAGCCATCTATGTAAATCCTGTATTTAACATGTCCTAAGTCCAACAGCATCAAATTTTCTGTTTGGTTAGACTGAAATTGGGACATTTTAAAAATCATTATTATTGTAGAAGCTATTCTAATTTTGATATTGTTAATTTTTTAAAAAACAGCTGGGATATAGCATCTCTAGGGAGAGGAGATATTTGCTATATTTCTTAAATGGATACTGATTTCAGGTTCACTGCCATGTTCCATTGTAGAATTGTCTTTCTCCATTGAGAGTGGAGACAGCAGCCAGTGTGGGCTCTACTCATCCAATCAGATTGAAGGACTGAGTCAGCCAACAACTTTAAGTCCCGCCCTTGTTGCCGGGCAGGCCCAGCTTTTGGCTCAGTCCTTCAGTTGGACTGGCGTGTGAGTCTCTAGCTCTGACTGCTTTCTTCAAACTATCTGTCCTTTTTGGAAATATTGGCGTTTTTTTGGACTTGGACTGTTTTCTGACATTTCTTCTGCTTCTCCCTATGGACTTGGTTGCCTTTGGAATTTGTGAGTTTTTCCCTGTGTTTTCCCTGTGTTTTCCTTTAAGGGCTGTTAATCCTCTAGTGTGAGGGTGTTTTGATTTGTCCCTTTGGGGACCCCTGGGGGGCTTCCTGGGAGTCCCTGTCAGACTTGGTAGCCCCTTCCCTTCAGGATCTGGCCCCTTCCTTGCTGAACGCTTCCCCTGGCGTCTCAGACTTGTCTTCTCGGCCGTTTTTTCACGCCGTTTCTGTGGTGGCGGCCATTTTGTTGCCCTCCGCTCCAGTATACAGCCTCTAAAATTTAAAAGAAGACTTCTGCCTGCTGTTGGGACTTTGAACCGCTCCTTACCCCTTCACTAGAAGCTGGATTTGCCGTCTTCGTTGTCCCTGGTTGACTTCTCTTCTGTGTATGTCCCACGTTGCTGCAAGTGCTATTTCGCCGCTCCGACTACCAGCTGAGCTAATTAGTGGAGATTCTTCCATTCCTGCTGCTCTTCAGCAGCGCCGGCAGCCAGCTAACAGCTGAGCCGAGGCTGAAGGTTTCCCTTGTTTGCACGCTTCCTTGCTGCAGCGCCTGGACGGCTTCCTGTCTGTTTGGCCATTAAAGTCTTTGAGAGTGGAGCTTCGTGCCCCCCCCCCATCCCAGCGACAGTGACTGAGCTGCTGTTTTTTTCCTGGAAGCTGTGGGCAACTTTAAGGGGCAATTGTCTGGACTGCACTTGACTGGGCTGGCTGTGCAGGTGTTCGTGGAGCTTCGCGCCCCCTCCCTTTGGCTGTTGGACCTGTTGTATCCCTGCTGTCTCTGCCAGCCTCCATTTGCTGCCTTCCTGTTTGCAGCAACCATTTTGTGGAGTGGCTGCGCTCCTCTGCTGTTCGCCCATTGGATCGTGTGCACAGGGCTTGAAATTAGTGGAGTTGCCGCGCTCCCCACCTGGTCTTCATCTTGTGACTGCTGCTTCTGTTCTGGGATCTGCCATCATGCCGAAGTCATTGGCCAAATCCAAACATGGTCGTAAGCACGACTCTGCTTCTCAGAGGCAGTCGGAGGATGGATCTGCCTCGTTTCAAGATCCTGCGCAGTCACTTGTTGCCCCATCTTCTCACGTCCATCACAAGAGCAGGAAGCATAGCAGCACGCTGGACAAAGTAGAAAAGCGCAGGGACAGAGTCCTCACTCAACTTTGTGCCAAAGCGACTTCTGACCTTCAGGCTTCATCGGCTTCTGCTCCGCTGCAGAGTTCTCGACCGGCGACTCCTGACCAGTTGTCTCTCAGGGACTGCCCGGTCACTATCTCCACTTCAAATTTGTGGGGTCCTGCTCCTGCGGACCTTGTCACTGTTCCGCTTCCGGACGAGGATGTTCCTGATATTCCACCTCCTCTAGACTCCTCTGAGGTTCCCTTGGTTCCGGTCCAGCCTCAGGAGGCGGTGAGTTGTCCTCTACCTTCTGACCAACTGCAAAAGATGATTGAAGTGGTAGTGCAAAAGACTTTGGCAGCGGGTCTTCGTCCCTCCAGTGTAGCTGGCTCTGTTCGGTCGGCCTCGCTGGAGCAGCCTCATTCTTCTGGTCATGCATCCTCCAGGGCGCCCCACTCTCCTTCTTGCTCCCAAGCTAGTCAACTCTCCTCCCTGTCGGATGCGGACAATAGTGACTCTGGGTTGTCGGACGACGAGAACCTTCCGCCTGATCAGCTGGCGACTACTGCCCTTTTTCCGCAGGCCTTGTTCAGGTCTCTTCTGTTTAAAGACGTCAATACGGCTCAACTTTTCTCCCCTGCTTCCCAACCTTCTGTGTCTGTGCCGCCCGGGACTTTAGACCCGATGTTCGCTGAGCCGGCCAAACCTATTACAACCATTCCCACGCCTCCGCTTTTCCTGGATGTCGTGAAATGGCAGTGGGCTTCGCCGGGGTGAGCCCCTATCCCTTCTTCATCTGACCGTACAAATTTCCATGTCGCATCTGAATTGGACACTCTCCTGCAGCTTCCATCAATAGATGCTCCCATCGCCGCTCTCCTGTCTTCTGCCACTGTTCCGGGCGATCCGGCTGAGAACTTACGACCTGATGAACGCCGTGCTGATATGGTTCTCCAAAGGACGCATCTGGGAGCGGCCTGGGCCATTAAGGCGGCCTCTACAGCGTCCTTCTTTAACCGCTCCACGTTGTTGTGGCTCCGCCAGTTACAAGAGAAATTGTCACCGGAGGATGCTCGTATTAAGCATGACCTAAATAAGATTGTAGCTGTGGTTTAGTTTTCAGCGGACTCGACACTCAGCGCTGCTCGTTTTGCTGCCAAATCGCTAGCCTCTGCTGTGACAGCTCACCGTTTGACCTGGCTCCGACATTGGCAGGCAGACGCCAGGCATAAATGGAAGCTCGCCTTGGTCCCATTTGGGGGGTCCCGTTTGTTTGGGGAAGCTTTAGATCCCTTTTTGACTGAGACCAGGGACAAATGGAAGGTGTTGGCGGCGGCTTTCCACAGGGGGGATTCCCGCTTCTCTCCGTATCCCCCTCGACCCCACTTTCGAGGTAATGATGTTGGAGGGTCCTCTTCCTCTTTTCCCTCTCCCCGGCCGTATGCAAATTTTGGCAGGCACCGGGGCTCACAAGATAGGGCATCTCGGGGCAGATCGTTCGGGCCTAAACGGCCCTTTCGAGGGGGAGGAGGTCGTTCCATCCGTCGCCGGCGCTAATTTCGTTGCTGATCCTCCCATTGGCGGCAGATTGGCCATCTTCGTGGCCGCCTGGGAACGGTCCACCTCTGATCAGTGGGTCCTAGCCACTCTTCGTTCAGGTCTAGCTATCGAATTTGTCTCCATCCCCCCGGATACCTTTGTCTGCTGTCCGGTTTCTCGTAATTCGGTGAGAAAGTCCCTTATGGACTCAGCGGTTCAGCATCTCCTGACCATAAGGGCTATTCAGCCCGTCCCCTCGGGTCAGGAGCGTAAGGGCTTCTATTCCCGGGTTTTCCTGGTTCCCAAATCTTCGGGGAGGTGGCGCCCTATTTTGGACCTGAAACGTTTAAATAGGTACGTGGTGTACCGTAAATTTAAAATGCAATCATTACAAACTATTCTAGCCGGTGTTCGGAGGGGCGATCTCCTCTCCTCCATAGATCTTACGGAGGCTTATTTGCACATCCCTATCCTTCCTTCCCATAGGCGTTTTTTGCGGTTTTGTTACGGGGGGGATCCATTATCAGTATAGGGTGTTACCTTTTGGTCTCTCCTCTGCCCCCCGTACCTTTACGAAGGTGCTGGCTGCCTTAGCGGCATCTCTTCGTGTCCGTTCTGTTAGACTTTTATGCTACCTCGATGATATTCTCCTGTTGTCCCCTTCTGTCGCTCAGGCAGTTTCGGATGTTCGCCTCACAGTAGAGACTTTGGCAGCCCATGGTTTCTCGGTTAATTTAGATAAGAGTCACCTCTCCCCTTCCACCAGTTTGGTCCATTTGGGGGCCCTTATCGACTCTGTTCAGGGTAAGGTGTTTTTGTCCCCCGATAGACAGGCGGGTATCTGTCAGTTAATTTCCAAGGTGGAAGCTTGTAGGGCCGTTTCCCCTCTTGTCCTCTCCCAGCTGTTAGGGGAAATGATCTCTGCCATCTCCATAGTTCCCTGGGCACAGCTGCACACATGGGAACTTCAATGGTTTCTCTTGCCATTGCAGAAGGCGGGCAGAGGCACTTCATCCAGGCCAGTTCCGGTCCCTCCTGCTGTTCGACGGTCCCTGCAGTGGTGGCGTTCCCCGGCCCTAGCTGCGGGATCGTTTTTCCTGGAGCCTCAGAGGGTGGTAGTAACCACAGATGCCAGTCTCCACGGTTGGGGGGCCCACTGCCAAGGTCAGTTGGCTCAGGGCACTTGGAGCCCGGCGGAGTCCCGTCGACCGATCAACTGGCTAGAACTACAGGCAATCTTCCTGGCTCTCAGGGCCTTCCGAAACCTGATCTCCAACTCCCACGTCCTCGTTCTGATGGACAATGTTGCAGCGAAAGTGCACCTGAACAAGATGGGGGGTACCAGGTCGAGGTCGCTTCTTCTGTTGGCCCTGCAACTGGGATTCTGGGTGGAGCGACACCTTTGCTCTCTACGGGCAGAGCATATTTCCGGAGTGGACAACTCCCAAGCGGACTGGCTGAGTCGTTGTCGAGTGGACAACACGGAGTGGCGCCTCCATCCCCGGATCTTCCAGGAGCTGTCTCGGCGGTTCGGCATGCCGATTATCGACCTCTTTGCAACACACACGAATGCTCAGCTGCCACGGTTCTTCACCCAATTCCCAGATCCTCAGGCAGCGGGCGTCGATGCTCTTCGAATTCCATGGCCGGTGGGTCTTCTCTACGCCTTTCCCCCGACTTCCCTCCTGCCCAGAGTTGTTCGCAAGATCTTGTACGAGCGGGTGGAAGTGGTCCTTGTAGCACCTCATTGGCCCCAGAGACCCTGGTATACGGACCTTGTGTCCCTCTCGGTGGCCCCATCGTGGTGCATCCCCCTCGAGGACGACGTTCTGTCTCAGGGCGCTCTGTTGCACCCGGACCTGGCCTGGCTCAATCTGACCATTTGGCAGTTGAGCGGAGCACTTTGACAGCAGTGCATATTCCGCCGGATGTTATTCAGACATTGCAGGCCTCGCGCCGCTCTTCTACGGATCGGATTTATTCTGCCACCTGGCGTGCCTTCTGTTCCTGGTGTTCCGAGTCTGGTGTTTCCGCTCTTCAGCCATCCATTGTGGACATTTTATGCTTTCTGCAGCAGGGTCTTGCTCAAGGCCTCTCTTCCAATACGTTACGCAGGCATGTGGCCGCGTTGTCTTCGGTCCTGGTCTGCGGATCTCTGCCATCATTGTCGCAACATCGCCTAATCCGGCGTTTTCTTCGAGGGGCTACGAATTTGTGTCCTCGTGTATTACACAGATACCCGACCTGGGATCTCCCTTTAGTATTGGAGTCGCTTATGGGCCCTCCGTACGAACCTTTGCGGACTACTAGTCTCCGTCTACTTACCTGCAAAGTCGCCTTTCTTCTGGCGATAATGTCGGCCTGTCGTATATCGGAGATAGCAGCATTGTCTATCCATTCTGACCTTTGTGTCTTTCATTCGGACCGTGTAGTACTCCGTTTGGACCCTACTTTCGTCCCGAAAATCAATTCAGTTTTCCACCGTTCGCAGGAAATCATTCTGCCTAATTTCTGCCGCGTCCTGCTCATCCACGGGAGCGCAGATGGCACTCGCTCGACGTACGACGGGCTTTGCAGATCTACATTAAGAGGACATCTGTTTTCCGTCATTCGGAGTCACTGTTTATCTCCTTTTTGCCCGTTTCCCAGGGGTGCAAGGCCTCCTCATCTGTTGTCGGTCGTTGGATTCGGCATACCATCGCTTCGGCCTACGACCTTCGTTCCCTTCTGCGTCCAGCTCAAGTGACCGCTCATTCCACCCATAGCGCTGCTACGACTGCTGCATGGGCAACTCAGGCGCCTTTGTTGGAGATCTGCAGGGCAGCCACGTGGACTTCACCGGTTCCCTTCATACGCCATTATTGATTGGACCAATTTGCATCGGCGGAGGCGGCGTTCGGACGACGGGTGCTTCAGCGTGTCGTTGTCGGGGAGACTGCTGTTGCCGACCAGCCGGTTCCCACCCTGAACTCGGGACAGTGAACTGGGGTACGTCCCACACTGGCTGCTGTCTCCACTCTCAATGGAGAAGGGGCGTTGGTCCTACCTGATACGCTCCTTCTCATTGAGTGGAGACAGCAGCCAGACCCTCCCTTACTCCGGCTGTGTTTTTCTGTCTGTCTTCCTCTTCTCTTTACTTACCTGGTGGCCGATGTTGCCTTCTGTGCCCAACACGCCGAGTCAGTCTTACGAGTCTTCGCCAAAAGCTGGGCCTGCCCGGCAACAAGGGCGGGACTTAAAGTTGTTGGCTGACTCAGTCCTTCAATCTGATTGGATGAGTAGAACCCACACTGGCTGCTGTCTCCACTCAACGAGAAGGAGTGTATCAGGTAGGACCAACGCCCCTTTTGTGAATTTTGTGAATTTGTGAATGAAATTTTCTGCTACATTTTCCTAGATGTAATTAATTTTCCTAGAGGATTAATTTTCCTCTAAATTAATTATGTTAGAAAGATAGAATCCATCATAATTATGCTTTTGGAAACAGAAAAAAATGTGTTTCTTGGAATGAAATGCCTGGGACTCTTCATATCTTGATGTGACCATAAATGCTGCCAGGAAGCCATTCCCTTCTCTGAGGAGGGCAGAAAGAGGGAAAGTCCTTGCCCCCACCCCAACAAAGTTAGATCTGGAAGTGACCATTATAATATTAACAAAAAATGTGGCTTCATTTGGTGCCAGGGTGAGAGTGGTGGGATTGCATAGGGATACATCAAGAGTAAAGATCTCTTGATCTGAAGGTGAATGGAAATACTTCTTTGAAGGGTCCCACTTATTTTACAGATAGGAAGATATTAGCCAAGAGAGAGAAGTCACCTCTCTCTTGCCTGCTTGTCTTGGCCCAGGAGTGGCTGAATAGACCAGAGATGGCTGAAGATTTCTCTCTTCCCTCACTTAAGGCCAGATCTTACCACCTTGTTTTTGGCATTCAGCTCTTCTCAGACATGGTCTGTGGTTATTGCTTATGTAGTTATTACTTATGGCATGGTTCAGCTTCTATGGGTATTAAGACTGCAGCTGGTGTTACTACACAAGCTGCCATCTCTATTTCCCTGCCATGGGTATTGAAGTCTGACTGATCTCTGATATAAAAATTGTCATTTCCAAGCTGAGTTTCTGTTCGTCTGGCACTAAGGTCTTCCTGGATGGTATTTTGTACATTCTTTGTATATACAGGCAGAATTGCTTGACATCTTCTATCTTTGATGGCAGGATTAATCTAGGCTGGTGCGAGGGGGAAGGAGCAGATGGCTCACAGTCAGTCTGCTTGCTCTCCTCAATCCTCATTATGGTTCTGCTTTCTTCTCACAGACAACTAAGTATGATGGGGGCTCATACAGGAACAAATATTCAGTGCTTATTTGAATGTCTGTCTTTCTGTCATCTATCTATCTATCTATCTATCTATCTATCTATCTATCTATCTATCGTATCTATCTGAAACTTCTGGTACTATCTATTTATGTTTGATGCTGTTGTCAGCACTGCTTCCCCTCCTTCATTTCCCCCCTTGAAGTCTTTGGTTTCTTTTGCCCTCACTGTGATTTAATTGCATTGGCTATAATGGGAAAAAGAGTTGATGGTATCACTATAGGAGATCATTCCTCTGGAGCCCACTTTGGGGGGACTTTAGGGAAAGCTGGCTATCCTGTTGGTTTTTTTAAAATATAGGTATATGCATGGATATTCCCCAGTGACAGCTGGAAGCTTCCTCGAGGTGGAACAGTGCTGAGTTCAGCTCAGAGAAAGTGCTTTGCTATATAGGGATACAATCTTACTCAACTGAAAACCTCTCCAAACGAGACAGTCTACAATATCTTTCCCTTGGCTGTAGGATAATGAAATAGACTGAAGGTACTGTTGATGAACTCAACCATTCTTCTGGCCAAGAGCTGGCCCAAGTGTAATGGTGAAAAATGTCTGGAGGGCTAGTCTGCTGTGCTGTTTTAGCAGGGCCAATTTAGGATTTCATGCCCCCCACAATGAGTCTGCCTCAAACTATTCTTGCATCAATGCATATGCCAGGATAAAACCTAAACTTAGTACTTGTTTCAGCTTGAAAGGGAAGTAGTCTGGATAATGGCAACTTATCTCCACTGCAGGTGCAAGAAAACTATTAAAATGGTTCACTTTGGAAACTTAGGAAATCTTATGTTGTCGTTAGTCACATAAGTTGTATCCGACCCATCATGACCCCATGGACAATGTTCCTCCAGGCCTTCCTACCATCCTCCGGAGTCCATTTAAGCTCACGCCGATTGCTTCAGTGACACCATCCAGCCACCTCATTCTCTCTCATCTCCTTCTTCTTTTGCCTTCAATCTTTCCCAGCATTAGGTTCTTCTCCAGTGAGTCCTTCCTTCTCATTAGCTGGCCAAAGTATTTGAGTTTCATCTTCAGTACCTGGCCTTCTAAAGAGCAACCTTATAGATTCCTGAATTAGAATTAAGTCAAATCTGATCCTTCTACTAAGACTCTTATTGATCTGGGGAATGGGATCACACAATGAACCACTTAACTATTATCCTAAAAGCCTTTTCTGGTAAAACGATAAGATTCTTTCTGGTTTATTGAGGAGTTCTGTGCAATAAATAGGCTATAAGACCTCCAGAAGGCAGCTCTGTCAGGAGGCCAACTTGAACCACATGAGTGGATGTAATCATTTGACTGGCATGTTGCTGAATGCTACAAAGAAACTAGCTTTCTTTGCATAAACATGTTGGTGTCCTCTAGAATTGCTATTTTTTTTACTGTAAAATGTTTTGAAATGCTTCTGCACAGGAAGCAGGATATAAATATAGTACACTATATAAAATAAATACCATCTTATTGTAATATAATGAAACAATTAACTTTTGAAACAAAATGATCTGGATGATCACAGACAGGGTGGCTTTAATTGCTCTGTAAACAAGTGAGAACAAGATCAATAAAAGAAAGGTGAAAAGTGATTGCTAGAAGTTATCCTTGGCAAAATAAAATGTCAGGAAAAAACTACACCCACCCACACACCCACACTCACCCACACCCAAACCCACACTCCTCAGAGGGGATTGCTAATTTATAATGTGATAAATATGCTACATTTACTATTAGAGAGCCAGTTTAGTGTAATGGTTAAGGCACTAAGCTAGCAACTGGGAGGCCATGAATTGTAGCCTTCCCTTCATCATAAAGCCAGCTGGGTGCCCTTGGGACAGTCATTTTTCTCAGGTCTAGGAAGGAAGCAATTGCAAACTACTTCCAAACTCCTGCCAGGAATACTGCAAGGACCTGTCTGGGCTGTCACCAGGAGTCAATAATGATTTGAAGACACAGTCATGCTTATAAGTAACTGGTAAATATCCAAGGATATATGACAGTTGATTAGGGATTTTAGAAGAATCTTGGCAATGCACTGGTTTCAAATCCAGCTCATTTTCATACCCTTGTTGCTCTGTGAAAATTAGGCTTGTTTTATATTAGCATAAGATTAATTGCAAATGCAAATTACATGCTTTTCAACAGAAGCCAATATGACCTATTTCTGAGTAGAGTTGTGGCATATTCCACCATTAGTTCATGAGAAGTTACTATTCAAACACTGATGCCACCCAAAGGCACTGCATTTCAAACTAGGTGAGCTGATATATAACTTGTACCTTGCCAACCTACACATGAGCCATCTATACTGTGCAGCATCACATACTGAAAAACAGCATCTATCTGTGTTGTCCGAAGCTAAGCATGTCTCAGTCTAGTCAGTGCTCTGTTGAAATTCTATGATGGACAAGAGCAATAGCATAAGCCCTCTACCAACTCAACTTACAATACACACCTGTACCATCATAACCCTTAGTAGCAAACAAGGTGCAGATTGTTCTGTATAATTGCAATTCTCCACCTGCCACTCCTTATTTCTCTCTCTCTTTATTTTCTGATACTCAAGGAATGTTCAAGATATGGCTTTTACGGTATTTTTAGAACAATTTCTTCTACTGTTTCCCTTTTATCAAATTTGTAATGTGTAATGTGGTAATTTATTTTGATTTATAATACTACTATTTTAATATTTACTTTGTAGTTTACCCACGAAGTCTGGATTGGGACTATATGCTAAGGTACACAATGTAAACAAAAGACATACTGAATTCTCATCTACTTCTGCTACATAGTAGACAATTCTTTCTGAACCGTGAGCATTATATTGGGCTGTTTGATTCATGAATATGGATTCATTCCTAGAATAAGAATCATTTCAGGTGATAGTGAATGTCAATAAGAAAGAAAATCATTGCACGAAAGGATTTTCTTAGCTTACTTAAGCAAGAATTCAGCAGTAAGGTCCTGATTCCATAAATTATAGGTTTGAAAGGAAATCATCTAGTTCAACCCTCTATTCAACACTGCAGCAATGTTTCTCAGCCTTGTCAACTTTAAGATGTGTGGACTTCAACTCCTGGAATTCCCCAGCCAGTGTGTCCAAACATCTTAAAGTTGACAAGATTGAGAAACACCGCACTACAGTATTGTTGACACGTAACCAACTTAGTTCAGCCTGAACAAATGCTTGACTTTATCCACACAGGGACCATTCCATTTTTCTCAGTCCAAATCAAATTAGGATGATATATACATATGTATGTTGATGATACATACATGTGGGTATATGTGAATGTTCCATTGTTGATTTCTATACCAAACTCTGAAAGTAATTTTTGTTACATATAAACAGTATACATAATTTGATCAAGTTTGACCTTTTATCTCCTTCTTTCCAACTGCAAAGAAACAAACAAAGAAAAAAGGCAAATCTTTTGTAGCTTGACCCAGTTCCAGTGCATAAAGGCATAATATTTCTGTCTCTTGGATGCTAAACATATATATATTTAAAACATTTACCTTTCCTTTTTAAAAATAACATATGCTTTTTTCTGCTTCTAAAGTCACTGGCTGTGTATTGTTTACTCTGATTGTAGAAGCAAAATCCTTTATTTGGGATGTGTCTGCTTACCCTTTCTGAAGCAGGACAACTTCACAAAAACTTGGGCACAGTTTTTACAGTGAACCCTGCATTTACATGCCATCCATCACCATGATGGATTTTCCTTGTGGCTTATAATAGGCCGCCTTTTCAGCCAAACAAAATTTGTATCCCAAATGGATGGAACTTATGAAAGATGCAATAAAGCTTCCATTCAAAGCTACACACATATTTATAGACATATAAATGAGGTTTAATACCATTGAGAAGTCACCATAAAATAGCAAAAGACTTTATCCAAGTCTATACATCATGCATAGATCAATGTGGCAGGCAACATGTCTGCATTTTGGCAGGAGATAATGTGGGTGTCTGCGCTTTTAATATACAAAACACGAACCATGGTGGAAAGAAAGAGTTGGAACAGGGAGTGATAGAAAAAATTTTATTGCATAAAGTCCTCCAAGTAGTTCTTTCAAAGAGGAATAACAGACATTTCATTCGCTTTTTTTAAAAAAAATAAAATGTAGGTTCATGTTCTTTGCTTTTTGTGATCAAACAACACCATCTAAAACGGCAGATTTTATATGGTGGAAACATAGTGAACAGTTTGTCTGATTTTGCTATAATCAAAAGTTTATATTTGTTCTTTAGATATTGATGTGTTTATTTGAAATGATAGAAAATACTTGCCTCTAATGATAGGCTTGCATATGTTGCCACTAGAGAATGCTTGTAATTCTCCAGCCCACAAACAAATCCACACATTTCCATAGAAATAGGGATACTTGAGGGCACCACACAGAAGTGGGAACAGTGCATGCGGATCCCTACAGCTTCTTTGAAATATCCTCTGTTCTTTTATCTGTGATTTCAAATTATTTATTAGCCTTTATAGGATATTTCCTTAAAATCTAAGTAGGCTGAAATTCAGTATATCAGACTTTGCCTAATTCTTATGATTAGTTATACTTCAGAAGATTTGGCTTAGCTTAAAACCTGTTGCTTTTCACGTTGCCCTCCACACCCATCTGTTAATTTCATTTGGAGGCATCTTATTCAGCCATGCTTTCCTGGCCCACACAGTGCTATCAATTATCTCTATCAGGCTCTGTACCCTTGAGTCTTAGATCAAAGCTACCTCAAGTCAAACAACCTCTATGACCTACCTGTTTCTCAAAGTTATAGGCTGCCATATATATACTGAGGAAAATGACCTGTGCCACCTTTCCCCCTGGCTACAGGTTGTTAACATTGGTTTGACAGCAACTAAGCCTGGAAGAAACTGGAGGTTGTCTTCGGCTCCCAAGAGATGCCTAGAATTTGGCAAAACCCAGCTCTCTGAACTGAGGAAAGCATGGTCAAGCCAATTCATCATATCAATAAATGTTCATATGGATTAATTTCTAAAAGTCAGCAGCTGTGCTCTTGCCTCTCACACAATATAAACTGAAATGTGCAATTTTCAATCCTATCATTTTTATTATTTTGGTTTTGACACCACCACCAGAGAATTAGAATTTTCACTCTCCTTTAGTTTCCCCAGAAATCCACATCAGTAGAGTTTTAAAATAAAAACATAAAACCAAACACACATTTTGTAGGAATCTCATGTATTTTGCTTTCAAGTCTTCTCAGATTTTGGGTGACTTGATTCATTGTTCAGTTATAAGGCATTTGGAGCATGTAGAACAGAGTTCCCCACCCTTTCTGGCTTTGTGGACCAGTGGGAGGGTAAAGGAAATGGTTCTGTAAGTGTGGCAGGCACATGCACACACCCACTGCTCATGCAAATAGAGCATGCACTGGCCCACTGCTCATGCAAGTAGGGATGTGCATGCCTGTGCTCGCCCATCACTTCTACAGACCAGTTCTGAACTGCTCAAGGCACAGTAGTGGGCCACGGCCAGGGGTTAAAGACCCCTGATATACAAAAATCCTGCCTCAGTGGAGGTCATTCCAGACCAAAAATGGGATCAGAAATATACAGTAGTGGCCAAAATTGTGGAAACCTTTTGGGAAAAGTGGATTTTTAAGGTTTGATGGCTAATAACACCACTTTTTTTTTTTTTTGGAGTTTCAAGATAATCATATTCCACTGCTGGAATGGCCTGGGAATAGCCCAGACCTTAACCCAATTGAAAATCTATGGAGTCAATTAAAGAAACTTGTTAGTCAGAAGCGACCCAACAATAAAATCCAGTTAATAGAAGCAATCCTTCAATCTTGGTTTCACATTATAACAGCTGCAGAACTAAAAGATTTGGTTCACTCCATGAGAAGATGATGTAAGGCCGTAATTCATGCTAAAGGTTACCCAACTAAATATTAACTGACATGATAATTTTTGTATATCTCATTTTTTTCTACGTGTTTCACTTTTCTTCTTTATACTGTAACTGCTATTCTAATACCAAATCCTTTCATACAAGTTATTGCATTACATTCTTGATTAAATTATCTTTCCATTGATATATAATTTTATGGTACTACTCCAAAAATAAGTGGTGTTATTAGCTAGTTTTAGAAAATACATTTTTCCCAAAAAGGTTTCCACAATTTTGGCCACTACTGTATAATGCCGTCTTCTACAAGATTTAACAGGTAGTATAAGCAAGGACATTGTGTGATAAATGCTTCTGCAGTGCCCTGTATGAGCTTCCAGAGCCCTACATTTTCAGCTGTTCAACTTCTCCTTTCAAAGCTCTCCCACCCCACCCACTCCCGCGCTTTCACAGGAAGAAACAGTGTACTACACGAAGGGATGGGAGTCAATCACTGAGGCATCCCTATGAATAGAGAAGAACTCAATTTACACAAAATCTGCCTTGAAAAGGGGAATAGAGCCTGTCTGGGATGAATCACAGAAATCACACTTCTCAGGAGGTCATAATATCTCTATCCAATGTCCTCATTAATTCTGTCATTCCTCTTTATATTGTTAGCAGCTGTGGAGAGGAAGAAGCTTAAATCAGTTCTCTGGTAAGCAGGGGGAAAGGTTAGGAGTGGGAATTTGTTCTCCCTCTTCACACACACACTCACACACTCACACACTCTCACACACACACAAATTGCCTTCAGTGATGGAGTACATTAGCTAGGGGTAAGGACTTGGTACCAAAGAGAGTGGATATGCATCCAAAATGAGGGCAAGATTTATCGCTAGTTGAGTCTGATTCTGCTTAACCGTGGCTTCTTTCAGCAAGGATGGGAATCCCTCCTGCAGGCAGACATTGGGAGATGTCCTCCCACATGTAAATTTGCCTACATTTCTTCTGATTCTTGGTAGATATTTTACTAGTACATTCCTCACAGATGGAGTTAAGTTATAATGGTGAGCATTTAAATGAAGGGAAATGCATATAATTATTTTATTATTTCTCTAAATGCATCTCTTTGTTAAAAGCAGAATCTCCTTTTCAATGCAAAGATCTTTTTGTTTTTTTATTTTTACAAAAATGGGTGTTCATCATACTGTTATATGTAATACACCAAGCACTTCTGAGCTTCTGTTTTTTATTTAATAGTAATTCCAGATGAAGTGTGTTCAATATTGATTATTGCATATTTTAGCTCCATATTTGAGTGTGTTAACATCCATTTATCTGGTCTACCTTACCTCCAACCAATGATGCTCTCATGCTTGTGTTAGAGAAGAAAGTTATAAAGGTTTCTTCTCAGAAAGATCCTTGTACTTCCTTCACTTTATTTGCTTCCACGGACACTGAGGGGGTTTCCATAATGTGGGAATGATACCATTACATTTTGAACCAATAAGAAGGGCTCTGAGGGGTCCTTGTTATTCTCTGAGCTTGGTTGTTTTCTTGCAAACTACGTAACACCATTGTCAGATCCGTGTATCTGCCATTCTTCGTGGAAGAAGAGGGGGGGGGATTTGGAGTTGTCACATTAGTTCTTTTCCTAGGTGTCCTAAATATCCAATTTCTTGCCTGATCCTCTTTGTATAAACTTTACCCTGATTTATAACCATTGTTGGAGAATTCTCACACCTCGGGAAATGAAAGAGAAGGTGGGGGAAATGAGTGGATTGTAAAATGACCCTGAGAAGCTCTTCATATCTGTTTCTCAGAGAGGCTGGTGCAATTCGCATGCACACCGGCAGATTGGTCGGAATCCACATCGGAAGGTGGGGAGGGGTTTCCTAATTTCCTTTATCCTGAATTGCATGCCCTGAAGGACCCCAGAGCCTGCTTTGAGTTTTGACTTGCTTTCATCCCTTTCAATAAACAGTTCCTTTTGAAATACAAAGTTCTCAAGAGTTCGTACTTTCTTGGAAGGGGTGGGGGGTGGGGGGAGGGAAGCTAGTCCTCACACCATCAGTGCTGATAATGTTGAGCACAGATGATATTAGCTAGTTTGGGTAATGAAACATCTGCAAGAAAACAATCAAGCCCAGAGAGCACCAACCCTAAACTATAAACATTTTCCTTTTATAAGAAGAGTTCTATATGAAAAGTTGGTAGTTATACCACCACAGTTGAAAAGTGGACCTTGATTACTGATTAATTCAGAAGCAGCAATATGGACTTCTCTGCAATGTCTAGATTTACAAACAAGAATTAAACAAGGATCAGCCTGTAGTGAATTTCAGGATGGATTAGGAAAAGACAATTTGAATATACCGCAATTTCATGTAAATGTATAACATACAGGCTTGGAAATGAATAGTCTGGGGAATCTGTAACGATGAAAGTGGAAGGGAAAATACAAAGTGGTGCAACCAACTCATGAAGTGATTGTTGATGTCACATAAGTACTGCTTGTCTTTTCATTTCTAATTGCCAGTATAGTAATAACAGACCTCTTATGTTGACTGAAGAGGGAACAAATGCAAGTCGGAAAGAAATGGGTACATGAAATAAGTCTGCAGATGAAGAGAGACAAACAATAAGGAAAGTTAGTAGCAGGGTGTGCTCAATATTCTGTATTTTCCACAGTCTTCTCATTTCTGCAAAACAATCAAAAACAAAATATGTTTAGGGCATTTCATTCCAGTGGCTCAGCAAGAAGAGATAAGGTCAGAGGAGCAAAGTCATGAATAACTGGGAATTGGACAGGCTGTTACCCCCAAGCAAACAAGGTGCTTCACTTTTAGATTTAAAAAGAATGGAATGGAATGGAATGGAATGGAATGGAATGGAATGGAATGGAATAGAATAGAATAGAATAGAATAGAATAGAATAGAATAGAATAGAATAGAATAGAATAGAATAGAATAGAATAGAATAGAGCTGGAAGGGACCTTGGAGGTCTTCTAGTCCAGCCCCCTGCTGAAGCAGAAGAACAAGAAAAGTGAGGAGGGAAGGGAAGAAGATGCTTT
The DNA here is from genome assembly GCA_022577455.1 of Arizona elegans. Taxonomy (NCBI): domain Eukaryota; kingdom Metazoa; phylum Chordata; class Lepidosauria; order Squamata; family Colubridae; genus Arizona; species Arizona elegans. Next base: position 99,761,854 of record JAKOOJ010000002.1, on the reverse strand, counting down.
TAAAAAAATCTTATTTTTAAAGATAGTCATAAAAAAAATCACAGTTCTTATGTGGGGTCTCATCCCTCCCCAGTTAAGATAAAATGGCAATGCTAAATTTTATACATTGAAATTCTTGATGTTTTTATCAAAAGGTCAAAGGGGTATCCACAGTGTTTCAGTGTAAATTTCAAAAAATTATCAAGATAAACAAGTATTTACCAGCCACTTTAACCACCCATTTGGCACATGTCTTGGGGTGGCAGACATCATTAATAAATAACTATTCAGTAGAGTAATTCAGTAAATTTACAATATAGTACTTTGGTGTTATGGTTAAGGTATCAGACTAGAAGCTGGGAGACTACGAGTTCTAGTCCTACCTGAGGTAGAAAGCTCACTGGGTGACCTTTGGCCACTTGGTCTCCCTCAGCTCTATGAAGAGTGCAATGGCAAATCGCTTCTGAAAAACCTTGCCAAGAAAACTGCAGGGACTTGACTAGCCAGTCACCAGGAGTCAATCCTGACCTGAAGGAACACCCCCACTTTAAAAAAAAAATAAAAACCATTAAGAGTTGGAGGGAGGGAGTTTGCCAAACAGAAACACATAAAGTACAGGAAAAATGCATCCAACGGGTCCTTCCCCTCCCAGACTGGGGGTGAGGAAACAAGATTCTCAAAAGGTAGGGAGTTTTGGGCCAGCTGAATCTCAGAGGGGATACTGTTCCAAAGGGTAGGTGTAGCCACAGGGAAGACGTATCCCCTGGGTCCTGCCAGAGGACCTTTGGTTGCACCATTTGATACTTATGAGGAAACACGCATTGCTGTAGAAATACATTCAAGGGAAATTCATGGAGAATATGGTGATACTCCTGAGTCTTAAAGTTGTTTCATCTGCAGTAGATAAGGTGGAGAGAGAGATTGGCATGTCGTCACTTTATTTCCTTCCCTTTATTATGGCTCTGAATTCAAGGTTTCCAATTTGGGAAGCAGCCAGGCATTTAGGTTGCAACGGGGCATCCGTGAGAAAATAAAAACAAATGGCTACAACTGAAGTCCTGGACTTTTTCTTTTTATAGTGTGTAGTGCACACGTCACATGTGACCCATGTAAAAAGGGGTGGAGCATTGACTGAGTGCTCATGGCTGCCATTTGACTTTTTTGTTACTCTCCTCTGTGTGTCGAAGGGTGGAATTTGTTCTTGCAATTTTCCATACAACTCTGGAATGGAATGCTCAATAAAGATTAGAAATGTTTGAAGAGAAAACCATACTTTTTAATATGAAAAAAAGTCCCTAATGTTTCTAACTTTCTTCTGGGAAAGTAATAAAACTGACAAAGTAGTAGTCAGACTAAACTGAACTGTTTTTTTTCTTTTTGACAAGAGTTTTTTTAATTTTTATTTTTATGGTATGGTGATTAATTTGTGCATTATGCCTAGAAAACCCACAGAAAATCTGAAGTCTGCTTCAATGCAATTGTGTTCAGAGCCTCCAGATAAATGAAATATTTCAAAAGGTATAGTAGCAATATTCATGGGAAAAAAATCATCATTTTTCAACATAAAGCAAAATTCAAACTGACTTCTGCTCTGCTAAAATTCATCATCCATTGTTTTTGCACTAATAAACACTATTTTGAGAAAGGTGACTATTCAGTGGATAAATGAATTTCCCTCTCTTTAAAATCATTTTTCATTCCATCATTCTTCATTCAGCAAAACACTTCTCATAATGGATTCTTTATCCTTCTTTAGTATCACATGTGTCCTCATTGCAATATTTCTCCAGGAACTGCATATAGTCTGCACCAGCCAATATAGCAAAATGTAATATTGTGGCATATTTTTATACTTAAGAAATATTTCATTGCTTATTCTGTCTTTGTATCAGCACTGCCCAAACAATTATGGAGATCAAGACAGCAAATTGCATACACACTAGTCTGGTCCGCTTACATGATTATGTCACAATCATACCGTTGGCTGCCAAGAGTAAAACAAATCCAGGTGTCAAGGTAGATGAGCATATCAAGTCAACTTTTTAATCAATACTGAAAATAAGAAAAGGTTAATTTTGGGTAGCGATAAAAAGGAGTGTCAGTCTCTGCTCCACTTCTGATAAAATAAAGCTAAAGAAATTCTGCCACCAAATAATGGATGTAATTTTCCCTATTTGCATGCAAACCTATCTGCCCGTGATGTCTTGGCAAGGTCAATTCAAAGCTGTGGGATAATAAAGGCAGAGGTAAAAAGGTGAAAGAAGTTGTGTATAATAAAGAAAAATGGTGTGAAAGCCCATTTGAGGTAGCGTGGATCTGAAGTATGTCACAAGTTGCATTTAAAACTGCCTCTTCGATTCATTCCACACATTTTCATCTAAAAAAAAATATTTCCAACTTTAAGGTGCTTTCTCTACACCAATAAATTCACTGTACCTGACTCAGTAGTTCAATATTTATATACATATTGATATTCATGGAGAGAGAGAGAGAGAGAGAGAGAGAGAGAGAGAGAGAGAGAGAGAGAGAGAGAGAGAGAGAGACGCTCAATAAGTATTTATACTGTTTCTGAGCACCTGATGAATTACAATTTAAACTATAGCTTTAAGAAAAGGGGTGGGCAAAAGGTGAGGAAAACATCTGCAGTAAATGGTTAATTGTAGTATTACAGCAGAAGAAGCCAAAGCGTATAGGAAGTATACTTGGCTAAACTTTTTCAGCAGCGCTAATAAATAAATAAAGGCACAAAAATGGCTTTCCTGTGTCACCTGATATCCCTATGGAAGAAGCAGTTTATCTGATGGTCTGTCTTTCTCCACTTAGATCTACTTGCCCCATCAGGTCTGGCAGGAGGGTCATGGGACTAAGGAATGCCATATGACTAAGGAAGAGAGCCTTTTAAACCATGGTATCCGCCCCCTGGAACATCATCTCTCTGGAGATCAGAGTGGCACCAACCCTACTGGCTTTTTGCAAAGGCCTGAAAACATGGTTTTACCAACCAACAATGGGGCAGTTTCATGAGTGCCATGTAATGTCTCTGCTACAGGAGCTGCATTGGTTGCTGTTCAAAGTACAGTTCAAAGATCTGGTTATTATCTATAAAACCCTATATGGCTCTAATCTTCTAGATTTTTTTTCCAACTAGATTTGGCCCATCCGATCTGAAAGCACATAGGTTGCTGAAGGTCTCCACCTGTCATGGGGGTCCCTTCCTTTGGGACAACTTTTTTCCCTGAAGCAAAGTGGTCTGATATTCTCATGATTTTCCAAAAGCTTCTAGAGATCTGGCTGCAATGGCTACTGAACGATGATGGTAGTTGTTTGGTTTACATCTGTAGAGTTTTATTATTTCTTAGGTGTGCCACTGTGTCCTCATATGAACATTGCTTTAAGAGTATTTAGCCCAAACAGTATTCAGGCATTATTAATAAGATTCAGTAAATGCTCTCTCTTTCTTTTCTCTTTCCTCCCATAAGAGTCTGATATTGCCAGGTATGGGAAACAGCCAGCATAATGACACTGAAATCAGAGATAGATTGTACCACAAACAATGGGGAAGCCCAAAATTATTCTTATTCTTAATCTTGTGCATAAAAGTACTTGGTTCACATCATATTCAAATCCATAATGTGGCTTGTCAGCTTTAGCACTTTGTGTTGCATACACCCAGGAGTTGTTTATACACATATCCCACGTACACAGGAAGCCCCACAGTTCCTCCTGAGATTGCTTATCATTCATATGCTGCTCTCTGCTATCCATAGCTCGTTGTGGGCAAACCAAACTTGACTACTCTGCAGTCTAGTGAAATGAGATTATTTTCATCCAGCATGTCTCTTGATCAGTTGGAAAGCACTCATTGTCCAGGTCTTAGGGCTTTGCTTTATGATTGGGAATACAGCTCTTTGGAAATGGTGGCTTTTCTGGCATGTGCTCATATATTTGCCTCCTTGTTTGGCTACTCAGTGTAATTGATTGCAACCTTACCATAGATAAGACAAAGTTATGTATGTGATTCAGACTGGATTTAAGGAATATGTGGAATAGCTAAAAAACTATTAGATGGAAGTACTACAGGTTGACCGTACCAAGCTAATTGTCGCTTATTTGGTGGTTAAACCATCACAGCTCATTGCAATGTATGAATCCAGTCACCTTGGTCTGTTGAGTGCAGAGTCAATGCTATCTATATTGACTGGCACTATTTATCCCATGTGTAAGACAAAGCTCCAAATCAAAAATTTACTTCAGCCAATATAATGAAATGTAATAAATAACACTTGATAGAATAAAACTTCCAACAATTTTCATATGTAAGCAAAATTATCACTGCAGGTGGTAGTACTGTCAAATGATAATGACTTACTCATGGCATATTCATGTCACCAAGCCCTGAAAAAGGTTTACCTATGAAAATATAAATATTTTGCAGGTGCCAGCCTTTTTATTTCCTTCACCACTTTGGAGATCTTTGGCACATGGTTGTGCTTGTTCTGTAAATCTCTATTGCCAATCCACTGCATAATTATTTCCCTTCACTAAATTAAGAGGAACTCAGAATACAGACAAAAGCCTTTTTCAACTTATTCCAATGAGGTCATTTGTTGCTTAAAAATGGAATAAAGCATAAAAGAGTTTATTTCATGATTCTGTTCCACGTATACACTCCCATTTACACTGGAAGCGGGCTCTATCATCTTCCATCTCCCTCCGAGCTCTGCTTTAGCTTATTTCCATCAGGCTTGGAGATTACAACACTAAGAATTGAGCATATTTTCACTGAAGATTTCAACTGCCTTCATCATCATTGCTTCTAACCTAGAAATTCAGGCAATTGTATTTTGTATTTAGATGATGTTATCAGCCGCTGGGGGTGCGGGGAGCTTTAGCAAAAATAATTGCTAAGACTTTGACTCATTATAGTTGTCAAGATTCTTTCAAAGAAGCCATGGCAAAGTGGCAGAAAAACCGATAAAAGTTTAGTATGTGGATGTGACCTTTATTTTTGCTCTCTGAATAACAAGTCTGTCTTTAAAACAGGCAAAGTTAGCTTTTTTCAGCTGCATTTTAAATGTTTGAAACTTGCCCTGTTCCCAGGATTAGATGGACTATTGTTTATGTTAATGCAGTTTAGGATATCCATAATAGTTGACTCCTAAATCCTGCTGAAAAAAATGTCTATGAAGTATGTAGGTTACTTGCATGGATTCATGGACCTCAGCCAAATCTGGTTTATAACTGTGGATCCCCTTAAGATTCCCTTTTTCTTCCTACCTCCAGAACAAAACCTCAGTGATGGTAGCAGAGCAGAGAACAAAAAGGAAAGGTGGGGGAAAACCCAGCACATTTCCTTTTTATTATTATTATTGAATAGTTTTTTCCTTAATACAAAATACAGATAGAGAAATAAAGATGATGGAAAAAGGAGGGAGGAAAACAGAGGGGGTAAAGTGATTTTTTAAATATTTATTTATATTTGTTCCAAATTCTATGGATGTCATGCCAAAGACTCTCAAAATCCACATTTATTTTAACTTTATCAAGCCATGGATAAACGTGCCATCCAAGCCTCAATTCATGACCTCCCAAATCCAATAACCTCTTATTCTTGAGTCACCCATTATTTCATCCAAATCAAACAGCATGCCTCAAAATATAATTTTATATCTGGAAGACCCAAATCTCTTTCTTGGGCATCTCATAATTATTTATACTTAATTCTTGCTTATTTTTCTTGCCAAATAAATGTCCCTTTGCCATTGCTTAAATGGAACCTTAGTCATCAATATTGGCAATGACTGAAATAAAAAATAACATTTATGGTAAAATACTCATCTTGAACTCAGAGATCCTGCCCAATAAAGATAATTGCATTTTTATCCCAAGCTTAACTTCAGACAACAATCAAATAAACAACAGCCCAATCAAGAAACTGCCAAAGAGCCATCAGTAAATAGCCCAACCAAAGAATCTCTAAGATACCCACCCTCCCACCCACCCACACAGACAGACAAGACATCAGAACATAAACTGACAGCAAACAGCATTCCTTACTAGCACTGATGATGTTACCTAGTTAGGATAATGAAATGTCTGCAAGAAAACAAGCAAGCTCAGAGAGCCCCAAGAACCCCTCAAAGCTCCAAAGTAATTCAACTTCTTCATCAGATCATCCAAAGTATTTTTGGGGTCCATTTAGGCAGAAAGCGTCAGGCTTGCTTTCTTAAACAGAAAATTGCATTTTTGTTTGCTGAAACACTATGTTACATTTTTAAAAAGCTGCATTTTTCATCACTTAAAAATAAAAAGGAAATTTTGGTGAAAAAAGGAATTAAAATGATTATTGAACAGCCAACACTTTTTATATTAACACTTGCATCAGTGCATCAATAATTATGGCAACATTTTCAAGTATCAAGTGCTATCAAATAATTTTGTGTGATGGTGTAAACACTAAATAAAATAATATTGGAAAAGTGACTGAAAGAGATTAAGTCATACATACACAGAGACACATATACATACACATAGGCACACACACACACACACACTAACATACATTATTTGATTAGTGTCTGTGTGTGTTAGTAGATATGTCACCAAGTGACTCATGTTATAGTTCCTACATTATGGTATTGAGCTAGAACAGGGGTCCTCAAACTTTTTAAACAGGGGGCCAATTCATGGTCCCTCAGGCTGTTGGGGGCTGGACCAGCTGCATGGGCGTGGCTATGTCATCATGTAACTGGGTGGACGTGGCCAATTTAGCAGTCTATTTTGCCAAATTAGCAGTCCATTGAACAATACACAGCAGCCCCCTTTTCTATTCTTCTTTTTAATACTGCATGAAGTTTTTGTTCTAGGTTGTTTTGTTTTTTTCTGGAGAGGTTGGCAGTGCCTGGGGAAGGAAAGGCATGCTTTCCACAGGTCTCATGGTTATATTTAAGGGGCCAGTCATTGGTGTTGGAAGATTCATTGATGAGGTGATAATGACTGGATGTGTGATGTTCACTGGTGCAGTAACTGGAGTTGGTAAATTGACAGGTGTGGTGAGTGTTAATGGAGAACTCATTGGGCTGGAGATGTTAACCGTGCTCAAAACTTTGGCTGTGCTTCTCATGTTCACTGCAGCAACCACAATGTGAGGAGCTGCTCCTTTGGTACTCCCCCCCCCCCAATTGTCAGCAGCTGCTCACTCAGTCACATGATGACCTAGTCATGCCAGTCATGTACAGCCAGTGTGTCCTCCCAACAGTCTGAGGGACTGTGAATTGGCTCCCTGTTTAAAAAGTTTGAGGACCTCTGGTTTAGAATCTAAATATTGTATATTGGAAATATAGTTTCTTCCATTCATGTTCATTAATGAAATCCTTAAAAAATATTGAAATGATTGAATAAAAGGAAACCCCATGTTCCACCACAAGTATACCAATAAACTGTCTTTACCCATTATGAGAATGAACTTAACTTTCTTTCAGGTTCATATTTCCTGCCTTCTGTCTGTAAAATTTGGAAGAGGAAAAGTACTAATAATATCATTTACAATTTCTCATGTGATTTGAATCTTTACTCTGTTTAATCATAACTATCTTTTCATCAACAAATATTAATATTTTGTGATATTGACCTGTTTCAACAATCCATTGCTAAAGTAAATAGCAGACCAACTGAGCTTTAATTTGTGTCTAATCATAAAGTGAGGTGAAAGAGTAGGCATAAGAAACTTTGGAGACCAAGAAAAGCTGAAGTTTATTCTTTTATTTCATTGTGACAATGAAATAAAAACTAGATTGCTATGATGCCTCCATGTAGGAAGAAGGAATGGTGAGTTATATTACCCCTTTTCCCATTCTCTTTCAGGAGAAGAATCCAAAGTACTATGAAGTAGCATACAGTAGACTGCATGAAAGTTTTTTTTAAAGAAAAAATAATGTATATCTCTTCAAGGGTTATTAAAATCTCCAAAGAATAATAAAAAAGAGCAAGAATCCAGCTTCAAGCAACTAGTATACCAATATAATAGAATACTTTGGAGGAGGCTTTCAAAGAGATAAATATGCATAACCAAAGCCATTTCTGTTTTCAATGTCTCTTTATTTAATACTACTCCAAAAAGCACATACATTCAAAGGAATAATATTTGGGGTATTGATGGGGTCAGAAGAATAATTTGGGGTTCCAGCTCAAGCTGGGGTTGTGCAAGAATAAAGAAAAATTAAATCCAGACAGCTTTGAGAAGGAGAAATATAGCTGCAGAGAAAATGAGATACAGAGGCACTGTTTTATAGGGGAGTTTGTCCTGCATGTGGAAGTGTGCATGTGCTGATTCCAGGGTGACATTTGAGAGGCGTGGATATGTGTAGCTAAGTGTCATCTATGATGTTTAATCTTGTGAACATGCAATTCGCTGGGAGACTATTTTAATTAACTCTATTTGTGTTTAGCAGATCTTCTCCTTTGATATATGGATTAGGTCTGGCTAATTTACTTGAAGTTTGAGGAAGCTTGATTTTTCCATTTGCTATTTTTATTTATTTGATTAGCTTAATTTCAGCTTGACTGTCAATTCCTCAGTATAAGGAATGAAATATATGTTGATATAAAACTTCCCAGAATGCTTAGAGATATTTGTTGTTGAAACATGATGAGCAACAAAGATTTTAAGAAAGTCATTTTCTGTACTTTTAAAAAAAGTACATTCATAAGCTTCCAAAGTGCTGTGTGAAAAAGAGATGCTTTTCACAGTTTGTGAACAATAGCAAGGGGAAGGCACCAGTAATAAAGAAAAATGGGATGCACAATTTTGACTTTAATTGATTGAAGTTGCTGGAGAGTGTAGAAGGATGGAATTGATGAAAAAGAGTATCCCTTTAGAACATGGTTTAGATATTTTTCCTTTGAAAAAGTAATGGTGGAAACAGTTTGCATGCTGGACATGCTTTGTACTGAGTGTGTTTTCCAACTGATTGATTGATTACTGTATGTGCCATCAAGTCATTTTCAACTTCTATCAACCACATAGATTGTCTCCAATCTATCCCTAACCCTGTTCTTTCAGGCCACCCCATAGTGATCATTATCACCATCATATACGAGTCCATCCACCTTTCTGATGGTTATCCTCTTTTTTTCCTCCACCTTTTGCAACATTAGAACCTTTTTCAGAGAGCCGAGTCTTCAATAATGTATCCAAAGTAGGATAATTTGAGCATGACCATTTGTGCCTTGAATGAGAACTCTGGGTTTAATTGTTCAGTGACTCATCGGTTTATTTGTTTGTTTGCTTGTTTTTCGGGTATCAATGGTACTCTTAGTGTCTTCTCCAATACCAATGTTAAAATACATCAATACTCTTCCTATCCTGCTTCTTTAAATTCCAACTTGGAGTGACATGGGTTGTGTAATTCTGATCTTTGTAAGTATAGACACATCGCAGCATTTGAATATCTTTTCCAAGATCTTCATGGCTGCTCTACCAAGTGCTAATCTTCAGCAAAACAAATTTTTATTTTCTTGACTGCTTTTTTCTTTTACTGTTGATGGTTGATCCTAAAAGGCAGAAGCTATCCACCATTTCAGCACCTTCATTGCCAGTTTGAAGGCTGGTTCTTCTATTTGTTGTCCTTAGTCTTTTTATATATAAATTTAGTCTCACATTTTCTCTGTGCTTTTTCACTTTAGTACTAGGCTTGCAGATCCTTTGCATTTTCAGCTGTCAGGCTAGTGTCATCAGCCTAGTGCAGGCAGTTGATGCTTCTTCCATCAGTTTTAAAGCTGTTCATATAGGCTGAATAAATAAGAGAAGAGTATACATGCTAAGTAGAGGGAAAGCAAAATCTTGAGTAAATGTTTTAAATGTTAATTCATCTTCCAATCTCTAAAAGCAACAATGTCCACTTAGAATCCCTACAGTTTTTTTGGTGTTACTGGTCAGCTGCAAAATCAGAGACCATTGTTCTTTGTTATTAACTACATTCAAACTGTCCAGATATTTTCTTCAAGAGATGAGGCATGAACACATTTTAGTAGCTGATACCCACCAGTTATCAAGGACCATTAAGCAATCAATCAAGCTGTACAAAAATCTTTCTTATATGAATGAATGTAGTAAAGCTACAACATCCTTCTTGCTGATATTGCAGCTTTAAGCTGTTCAGCAAAAATCTCACAATAAAGCAGGGAGGTTTTGCAACTTATTGCAGAGTAAATATTTGTGTATGACATTTTATACAGAATGGGGTAACTTAATTTCCGCAATTTGGGGAGGAAAAATAAAAGATCTTTGTATATATTTTATATATATTTTATGCTTTCCCGCTAGGGCAGAGGTGTTTTGAGGGACTCATCAGGGTTGTGTTTGACCTTGGGGGGCCAGGTGAGCATGGTTAGCTTGACATCACTCGTGTCGGGGGAACCTGTGGTGGCCCGAGCGCTCTGCCAGTGAATACAGGCTCCTGAGCTCCGTTTTCAGCTGCGAAGGCCTCCTGCAACCCACTGTCAGTGAAAAAGGAGCTTGGGAGGGCTCCACACAGCCTCCCGAGCTTTATTTTTGTTGGTAGAGGCACCACGGGCCAGTCCTTCACTGTTCCCAGGGCAGTCCCATGGGCCAAATCTAAGCACCTCATGGGCCAGATCTGGCCCCGGGCCTTGAGTTTGATACCCCTGCTCTGGGGCTTGAGCAATATTGTAACTAGTACTATGTAAAATGTTTCTCATAGAAAATGCATGAAACACTTCACTTTTGGATGTTCCAGACCTGAACTGAAAAACACATGTTTGAGATATTTTTGTCCTAGTACAAAACAAAAATGGAACTGTTTTGTTCTGTGTATTAACAAAATGAGACTATTTTGATCTGGGCAAAAGTGGTCCAAGGACAGGAAAAGCTGAGGGCATCAGCATCTAAATGGAGACAGGGGAGGGAGTGCGCTGATGAATTATGCCACGCTGAGACATTTATGGTGTCAGTGGCGGCTGAAGCAAGGGAAGATGTTGGGAAGATGAGGGGCATGTGGGCCATTCAGATATTGCCATGTCAGAACACCAGCAGGATGCTGGATGAGGAGAGGAGGAAAGAGAGGAAGATCAGGAAGAAGGTTGTCTGATGGGATACTGTATATCATACTGGGATCTACTGAGGGAATGAGGGGAGAAGAGGTGATGCATGCTAGCTTTGCTCTACCTGCCTGTTTGGAATTTACTGTCTACAACCTAGAACAGCCAAGGTGATTTGGATTTCAGTCAAACATGGCTGATCCTATACAGCTGAATCTTCAGAAAAGTATGGTTTGTTCTACAATTGAAACCTGCCACATTACGTGTGTGCAGGGATTGGGAAGAACTGGCATTCAGAAAATAGTCTAGGGAGAAGATGTAAAGACTAGGTAAGGTTGAATTTGGCCTATAAGACAGTGGTTCTCAATGTTTGTTGAAGAACTGTAACTATAAATACAGTATACAACTCTTGACATAACCAATTATTATTATCACCTTATCTGTAGGTGGAAACAATCAAACAAAGCATAAATTCTAGCTCAGTCCTTGACATCTCCTTTAAAGGATTTCAAGATTGGACTGAGAAAGACCCTGCTTGGGATAATGGAGAAACATCAACATTTCATTATTTATTTTGCTATAGAAGTAGAATGTATGGTTATAGAGCGGGTCGATTTCTGCCCTGCTCTCTCTTGAGAAAGACCAGAATCACAGAATACCAAAATGATAGGAAGACTGACAGGCAAGTTAGCATCTTCAAAAAAGTAGTAATCAAGTTCAGCCAGGTTAGCAATAGCTTGCACCATCATGGACAGAACAGCACAAGAGTGTAGTGATAAGGCCATCTTCCAACCAAATTTCTGATAACTTCTCCAGAGCCTTATTGTAACAAAGTTTCAGAAGAGTAACCTGGTCTTTCTTAAGAATACTTCTTTTGGAATAATACTTCAAAAACTGACTTAGCTGAAATGAAATTAATCCTTTGTCTTCTCTTTTTTATTTTATAAGATTTGGTGAGAGTTGCTGCATTGAGCTTTATCTAATAGAGTTTTATCTCATAATTTAGCAGAATATTTTTGAAAAAAAAAGTATTACAGTTGTGGAACTTCTTTTCTTTCAAATAACACAATGCAACATAATATAAAAATCTTTATTTCAGTCATAGACCAGCATAATACAAAAGCACATTCTCTAAAGGTATCAGTATGTGCAATTCATGGGGAGATGTTGCTTTAGGTTTTCATGAAATGTTTTCAGTGGGTTTTTTAAAAAATCAAATTGCTGATCACAGCATTTTTATAAATGGTTTGGTTTTTATTACTATTATTTCTTGACGATTTTATTTTCATTTCTTTTGTTGTTTTTCATTTTATTTGCTCACTACATTCAGTTCTTCAAAAAGCAACAAAAAAGAACAAATTAGAGGAAAAGCAAGATTGTTGTCTTCCATAAATTCTAAGGGGTGCCTGTTCCCTCTGCCAGGGGAATACTGAAGTTGTGGTGTCACTGCATGGTTTACAGAACAATTCCCTGGGTGATTAGAGAAGGAATGCAAAATAGGGGCCTCACCTGTGGGAAAGGATCAAAATCTGCAAGATGGCAGGTGTGATGTCATGATCCAAGCCAAGACCTTTTTTGTTTATGTGTCATCATAATAACTCACCTGCCGTTTTGCAGATTTTGACATCTCCCAGAACCTTTTTTGCCTTGTCCTTCCTACCAATTTGAGTATTGACCTACAAGAGGTGTCTGTTATCCTGAACTTCTCCTTTCCACTTAGTTTCCAATTCTCCTGTCCTGCCTGAATGGAGATTTAACTTTATTATTCAGGTATCCACATCACCTTTACAGTAAGCCCTCTTCTTGTATCTATTTGGCTGCTTTTATTTAGTTATAACAGGCTGATAAATATTGTGGCATAAGCCATCTGCATCCTTTGGCCTCTCTTAGGTTCCTGGCAAGGTTCAGCATGCATCTGGCCATGAGAACCCTTTCATCTATTTGAAAGAATTGTTTTTTGAGATCTGGAACTTACCAGTTCAGCTACTATCAAGCAGATTTTTGTAAAAGATAGAACAAATAGTCTTTCCCAATTTGGTCTTCACCCAAAATATTGGATTACCCATCCCAAAACAGCATAATGGCTTGGAATCATGAGAGTCATAATTCAATATCTGAAGTACCGGGTTGTGGTTAGCTGATTTATTTCCCCATTTTATAAAAGATTCAATAGAAAATGGTTCACAAATTTATATTTTCATGCCAAGGCAGTAATTTTGGAGATAAATACAATCCTTTTATTATGCATAAATATTAACATAATCTTGTTCCTGATGCATTTTATGTTACTGTAACATGAGCTATGCATCTTTTAATACATTTGTATCTAATGTAAACTTTATAAAAATAAAAAAGCATTGCACAGTGTTGTTTTCTTCCCTGTCTCATGCAGAAGATATAACCAATGACCCCTGAAGTTTGTCTTATAGATTTTCCACTTAGGAGCATTTCGTCTATGAAAACAAACCAAAACAAAACAAAAAGCCCTGTAAATAACAAGTGTGTGTTTATGTGCATTAGAAATGCAGAGTTGTTCCATTTGTATTAGCGGGAACATGTGACTGGGTGATATAATTATTCTTCATTTGTCTGGCTGCTTGGAATTTGAAAATTGATTGGCTAGTCGATAACAATGCATTTGGACATGAAGCACTGGCTGCTGGCAGAAAAGGGAGTTTGTTGTGTCCCTGGTTACAGTAGATCTTTAATTAACACACCAAGATCCATTAAGTTAAAGAGCTTGCTGCTTTTCTCCCCAGAGCTCTTGGCTCTTACTGGACTGTTTTGAATAGCACCAGTCTATTACTTTATAAAGACCTTAGGAAAACTATCTATGCTCAGCACACCTATTAAGTGCCAGAAAAATAAAGCCATTCACCATTCGTATCTCATTCATATTAGAAATAGTCTGACTTGTGATGATTTCCATGTCCCTAGGTTCAGGTGATTTTGATGCGATAGCGGGTAAATTTACTATGAAAACAAAACAGGAAGCTATTTATAATTTCTCAGAGCAGTGGATTCCCCTGTTCTTTTTAACCATATGACAATCCTTTGAAAAAGGCTCAGTTAGAGATAATGACTACCCCAAATCATCCAGGGAGTTCAATAGCTGAATGAGTATTTGAATCAGCCTAGTCAGTTTGATATAATAGTTAGGGCACTGGGCTAGAAACTGGAAACCATGACTTCTAGTTCCACCTTAGGAATGAGGTCAGCTGGGTGACTTTGAGCTTGTCATTCTCTCTCAACCCTAGGATGGAGGCAATGGCAAACCACTTCAAAAATCAGGTCAAGAAAACTGTGTACAGGTAATTGCCAGGAGTCAAAATTGACCAGAAGATACCCACAAAAATATCTAACAGTAGTCAAGTACCACAAAACCTGAACCATCCTGGATCTTGGATCTGAGCAAGGAAAGAAAAAGCAGAAGGAATGTGTTGCATGGGAGTCTTTGTCAAACTGAACAACTGACAAAAAAAAAAAAAAGAGCATTTGATTTATTTGTGCTAGCTAGCCACTTACTGGGTTCATGTTTTCATTGTTTAGAGTGGATGGATGAGCATGAGTTGCTTAATCTCTAATCTGAATAACAGATAATAAGACCTTTGGAAAATAGTAGTATAATGAATGCCTTGGAAAATATATTCGAATGCCATGATATGTCTATACCTACAAAGAGTAGAGTCATGCAAACCATAGTATTTTCTGTGACAGTCTGTGGAAGTGAAAGTTGAACTTTGAAGAAGCAGGCTAGGAAAATATTGATGTTTTGGTGTTGGAGAATATTATGGAAAGCCAAGAAAACAAACCAATGGACCATTAAACAAATCAACCCAGAGTCCTCACAAATGACAAGGCTCACATTATGCAAAGACCAGTTCTCTGGAGAATGGTCTAATACTGGGAAAAGTGGAAGGAAAGACTCAAAAGACAAGGCTTGGAACACATCATCATGGAGAAAATCTATGTCAGTATGAGTCAAAAATAGTTACAGAGCATATAATCAATCAACCAAAATCAAGAATGGCAGGATCTTATCAGCTCTTTGCACAAATGACTTATCTTTTTTGTTACTCAGTAACAAACTGTTTAATTGTTGAGGTAAAAAAGCATTTCCCAATTTTCTGGCCCAGTGAAAATCAAATCAGATGAGACTTTTCCCAGGGATTTCTATTGGGAAATATATGGAGCAAGACTAAGGCAAAAGAAATTAAGAAGTCCAGAGCAGAAGGTAGATCTATCTACTCCCAAGGTGTAAATATGCTAGCCGGGAAGTGTTCCAGAAAAGCCTTCTTCTGGAAAAGAGCAGAACAAGGATTAAATGGTTTCTGGAGTAGAGACCTCATTTTTTAAAATTGTTTTATATCTGCAGATGTTCAATTTAAAAATGGACTGACCATACTGCAACATTACTGAGTGCAGTTCTACATAAATTAGTGCTGTTCTATGTAAGTGTCCTGTAATACCAAAATCTGGAGAAGTAGATAACAAGACTGCCCTTTCCCCAGATCTGCCAACATATATTTTGTTGCCAGGATGTTAAAGGGACACTCCTCAGTCTGTTTAATGCAATCCTAATTTACTGCATCCTATAGAGTGGCACAAAGAGAGAAAGAAAGAGAAATGTTGCACTTGCATTACTCACTGATAGATGATAGATGATAGATTTTCCACAAGAAAATGCTTAGCAGTTGATGGACAAAGGAGGTACATCTAAAGAACCAGCCTCCCTCCCTCCCTCCCTCCCTCCCTCCCTCCCTCTTTCTTTCTTTCTTTCTTTCTTTCTTTCCTTCCTTCCTCCTTCTTCCTTCCTTCTTTCCTTCCTTCCTTCCCATCAAAAACATCCCAGTTCTCTGTTGCTTTGCTTATCAACCTCTCTTCTGCTTTTTACATTTCTAATAAAAAGGCCATAAGTACTATATGGGAGCAATGATAAATCTGGGGTGTATAATTAAAACCACTATTGATTTCTTACCTTTTGGAGCGCCTTATCTCTGGTAAACTAGAAGGTGAAAGGTGAGATAAACAACCACCGGAATGTAAGCTGTAAACAGTTTCATTTGCATGACCTGAAAGCTGCAATACAGAAAATGGGATGGGGATAGGGAGAAGGAGAAGGAGAAGGAGAAGGAGAAGGAGAAGGAGAAGGAGAAGGAGAAGGAGAAGGAGAAGGAGAAGGAGGAATGACACTATCATTTGTCATTAGGCAGGATGTCCAGAATGTGAACATTGAATATCCAATTAATGTTTGTTCTAGTAAAAGTTTGGCATGAAGTTGATAGAGGTGGCTTTGTCATACCTCATATGAGGATCAGCTATGAATCCTCTTTTTCTATGTTCCAGTTTATTGTTGACATGAAAACCATTTTTCAGGTAGAAATATTGCTTCTTCATTATGCACTAGCTTTTAAAGTTGCCACTATTTCATCGGTAGTTGCTAATCAGGGATATATATCAAAACAAACAAACAAACAAACATTATATGAATGCTACAAAAAGCCATTGCTTTTACTGAACATGACAGTTTATTTGTATATTGCACCTTATTCATAACTATATATCCATAATGATTTAGGAATACAGAACAATTACATGAGTTTTAGTGACTCAGATCAAGCACCCTTTTCATCAAACATCTGTTTTCTAAGATGACCAACTGGTCAACTTTCTGAGAAGTGGGTTGTGATTATGATTGTACACGACATTAAATGTTTCTGATTTTTAAAGCTTCATTTCTTGAGACTAATATTAATAATTTATTAATTGTATATGCTGCCCTATTCCCAGCATCATTTAAAAACAAAGAACAATACTAAAACACAAAAACAACACAAGACAAAATTTATTTATTTATTTATTTATTTATTTATTTATTTATTTATTTATTTATTATATTTCTATACCGCCTTTCTCCCGTAGGACTCAAGGCGGTGTACAGTCAAGAAAAATATAGAACAAAGATGGTGAAGATCCCAGGAGGGGATCAAGGAAAGGGAAGAAAGGAGGTTCAGGAGGAACCTCATTCCAGAAGTCCCAAAAGTGCTTTTTGAAAAGGCAACTGGATTTTGTTTTTCCTTGAAGAAAACTGAACTGAATAGAACTGAAGAAGATTGTTGGATGAGAAATGAAAAGTCTTCAAGGAAAAACAAAGTCCGGTTGCCTTTTGAAAAAGCACCTTTGGGACAGTCATGATCTGGATGACCATGGACATGATCTGGATGACCATAGACACTCATTGCAGATGGCAGGCACTGACAGAAAAGGGTTTCCAGGGTCCAAATAGAGGGCACCATTTAGATGGATATAGCCATCTGGTTTCCTTTGCAACAAAATGGAAATAATTTACCACTGAGTACTTTCAGGATATCCTCTCAAATTCTCACTCTGGCCCACATCACTGGATTGCCTGATGATCACAAATTCAACTCCTAACCAGACCCAAACCTGCCTCACCTTTTTAGATTAGCCAAAGCCAGCTAGATGCTGCCCTATGGTTCTAAATACAATGTCTCTAAAAGAGATTTATAGAATCATAGTACTGTGGCAATTAATCTTTGGTCTACTGCTTTTCCACGAATGTACCAGTATATACATATTTTTATAAACAACAGCACCATTCCTAACTTTCATTGGACTGCATTAAGAGGAAACTAAATTAACTAATCCAAGATTTCCCCTCTCTGTTCCAATGGGAAATTGTGCTATTTTTTCTAAGCTGATCTGCTTTTTAACTTGTACGGACTTCTGAAATTCCCAAACGTCTTCCTATCAAATTGGAAGAAGGAAAAATGCAAGGAAAATGGCATAGCAAACATCCCAGGAAATGTATTTTTCCCAAAGGCTCAGTAGCTCTTTAACAAATTACATTTTTGCAGGGCCACCATCACATAGCAGCTTTCCAAATGTCAATGTGTTCATTACACTTATTACCAAGCCCACATCTTTAAGATTGATTGATTGAAACATTTTGATGTTTTCCTAAAATTCTCACAATTCATGGCCATTTAAAGTAGGAATTCTAGTTTTGAATGATCTAATGGCTATCATATATTAACACATGATGAATTTTGTGGGAAAGTAGTCTTTCCTATTTGCCTAAATCATTTGGTTCCAATTTCATTGAGTTTTGTTTTATTGGAGAAAAATATCCCCAGCCTATTTTTTTAGTTCCACTTTTACTTTTGCAAGTTTTATCTGTTTCACTCATCTTAGGACAAGTGATCCAACCTTTTGATAATTTTGACTATTTTTTATGCATCATTTCCAAATCTACTCTTTCTCTCTGTGTGTATATATATTAGATGAAACAGCATTGCATTCTAAATGCAATTATGCTATCTGCTATTCAGAATAATTTTCAGCTACTTACTAGCATTTGGTTTTTTCATTACTGGGGGTGGGTGGGTCAGGAGGAGGACAATTCATTAGAGTTTGAGACCTCACCCTTTGTGAGTCCTGATCAGTTAAGATTTCATCCATATAATTCTTAAACCAGAATGTCTTGCCTTAGACTTTGTGGCTGAAAATACTATACCTTGTTTACATTTTTGTTGCCTACTCACCCAGTATGGAGATATCATTTTGAAATTGTTTTTCATCTTTTTTTACAAAAATGCATGTTAACTCCAAACTCATTTGCCAAATGTGGAATGCTTTATAGCAAAAGTAGTATTCTCTGCATGATGGGGAGCTATTGAATGGAAGAAAGAAAATTCTTTCTTTCTTCTTACTTCTATGGAAAAAAAGGAGGGGAAAAGGGCACCCAAACAGCCCACGGCAGAATACTGTCTAATGGACTGGGGAATGGAAACTGGGGTGCCTGGTGACGGGGTCTCATATAGTAACTCAGAAAAGATAGGTGTCAGTGCACTGTTTCGCTCTCTTAGTAGTGGGATATCTCTAGATTAGACATTTACTTGAATAGAATAGCACAAGTATATTGTGGGTAAAATTAAGCATTGTTGTATTTGTAGTATACTGATCAAAATGTGCCCAAACTAATACAATTCCTATCCTTTAGTAAGGAGTGTTGCATCTACACCTGGTCACGTGGTCTTCTCTAATTTACTCAAAGGTAATGTGTGAAAGCCTCAAATGCAGAAACCATGATGGCTGGTGGAAATCAATTTTCTATTGTCCATCTGGACAGTCATCACCTATGGAAGACTGTAACCTATAAGGGAAATAGCAGAAGTAAATAAACAGTATGAAATTAAAAAAAGGTATGCATATGTTGTGTACCTGTGAAACTAAGGGAAAGGGAGAGGATATATTAAATCTGAATCAAGATGGTCTGATCTTGTGAAATGGAATTGAGTAATACTTATATAAAAGTAAAGATATGGTTTAATTACACAAAAAGGGATAAAAATATGTCAGAAATAATGAACCGGTGTCAGCTGTATTATTAAACTTGGAATTCATTCGTTGGTGCCAAGTTGCATGTTATGCCCCAGTGAATGATGATAATGAAAGACCATGGGAAAAGTTGATTAACATTCTGAATGAATGCAGTTGGGGAATGGAAGGGGGATGATTTCTTTAGATAACAGGAATGGAAGTGGTAAGATCAGAGTGGTTGAGTCAATTAAAGACCTCAGAATGAATGAAAATGATGATTAGTGAGTATCTATTTAGATAACTTCTTTTTTGTTTGTTTTTCAAAATAAAGTTAGGTAAATCTATTCGTATATAAACATCAAAATGTAAAAATGTCACTGTACCTGTTGTTTATGATGAAAGACTGAAAAAACAGTGACGAATACAAGAGGATGAAAGATTCTTAATAACCTACCATTATTTGGCAATGTCAAGAATGAATATTGAAGGGAAAAATTAGAAAGGGGAAAAAGAGAAAAGAAGTGAGAGAAATGAGAGTAAAAATAGAACAATCACATAAAGAGAAAATACAGGTCCTGCAGGGTAAATTGTTAAAGAGAGATTAATCTCCCAACAAAATAATGGAATATAGTTGTAAGGAAAGAGTATGTGGAAGCTGCTTGGAACAGACTGGACAGAATTATGTCATAAAGAGCCACAGGACTATGTGAAGTTATGCAAACGGGAAGTACAAAGAAGATGTTTTGTAGTATGATGAAGTGAAAGAAATTGTGGTTGAGAAAAAAATGCATGCATGTAAGGGAATGACTACTGCATTAAGTGATGAATAAGAGAAAGTTACTGTATTATGTGGACAGAAAGAAATACAATTGCATCAGAAAGGAATGGTTAATATTTTAAAAGACATAGAAAATGCAGAGTAAATTTTTTGGGAGGGGGGGAAATGGGGGGGGTATCAGTGGAAAAGGCCTCTAGGGGAACAAATGAAATTAAATATAAAGGGGATGGAATGATTAAATATGAAACTGTAATGAGAGCATGTTGGAAGGTGTGTTTTAGAGATTTCTGTGGGAATAACAGCGGAATTGTAATGAATGCTGTAAATGTTGGTATTTTTTTTTTTTAAATTAACGAAAAAGTATTAAAACTTGAACATGTTGAAAAATGGTAGGGATGGATGGTATAGCTCGATAAATGTGGTTTGCTTTTAGAATGCCTCCCCAATTTGTTTAATGTTTGAATGAAGATGGCACTTCATTTTGATAGTCAGAAGGATGCTATTAAGTGTTCCTTTTTACAAAAGGAAAGCTAACAAGTGTGGATGCAAAAACAGAGCAATTTCTCAAACATGCCTCAGAAGATGTTGGCAGAATTCTAATTGAAAGTGTGCAAGAAGTAACAAAGCAACATTTGGGAAGTGTGGCTTTATGTGGAGCAAGATATATTTACAACACAGTTTTGGTCTTCAGCAGATCAGTAGGAGGAAGAAGGCTTATTATATATTTGGGAGTTTAAAGAAATGATAAAGTGAACTTAATTATGGAGTGTCTACATCAGGGGTGGGTTCTAACCGGCTTTACTAATGGTTCTCTTTGTGCGCGCGCTTCGTGTGTGATCACTGTGTGCATGCTCGGTTTGCTAGCCTGCATGCCAAACTTGCGCTTTGCGCAAGCGCGTTGCGAATCTGCCCAGCTGAGGTGCAGCAATCCACTCTGCCGCACCTCTCAGCTGGGCAAAAAAAGAAGAAATTTAAGGTTGGCATAACGCTGGGGCGGGTGGGAGGGCCCAGCTCCCAAAGACAGAGAACTGGTTCGGTGATGTCATATCGTCACTGCTACCGGCTCTTGCGAACCGGGCCGAACCGGGAGGAACCCACTACTGGTCTATATCAGTGGTGAAATCCAAATTTTTTTACGACCGGTTCTGTGGGCTTGGTGGGTGTGGCTTGATGGGAAGGATACTGCAAAATCTCCATTCCCACCCCACTTCAGGAGAAGGATATTGCAAAATCTCCATTCCCTCCCTACTCTGGGGCCAGCCAGAGGTGGTATTTGCCAGTTCTCTGAACTGCTCAAAATTTCCACTACTGGTTCTCCAGAACCTGTCAGAATCTGCTTGATTTCACCCCTGGTCTACATTAATATGTAATTGAAGTTTATGCAAATTATGAACACATGCGAGACACAGCTAACTGCAAGGGACTTGGCAGTTTCAAAACTTTCTCAATCCGGGTTTTACTTAATTTAATTTAATTTAATTTCCAATTTATATACCGCCCTTCTCCCTGAGGACTCAGGGCGGTGTACAGCCAAGATAAAAAACATAGAATACAAATATTAAAACATTTAAAAATATATATAAATTTAGGCCGAAAGTTAAGAATCACAAACTAATTAAAAAATTTAAAAATTTCTTCTAAGCCAACCCGGCTTGCTGGAAAAGATGGGTTTTCAGGGAACGACGGAAGGCATTGAGGTCATGGATTCTCCTTATCTCCAGGGGCAACTGATTCCAGAGGGTGGGAGCCCCCACAGAGAAGGCCCTCCCCCTGGGGGCCACCAGCCTACATTGTTTGGCTGATGGCACCCTGAGGAGGCCCTCTCTGTGGGAGCGTACGGGTCGATGGGAGGTCGTTGGTAGCAGCAGGCGGTCTCGGAGATAGCTAGGCCCTATGCCATGGAGCGCTTTAAAGGTGATAACCAACACCTTGAAGCGCACCCGGAAGACCACTGGGAGCCAGTGCAGCTCGCGCAGGAGCGGTGTTACATGGGAGCGCCATGTTGCTCCCATCACTACCCGCGCTGCTGCATTCTGGACCAGCTGGAGCCTCCGGGTGCTCTTCAAGGGGAGCCCCATGTAGAGAGTGTTGCAGTAGTCAAGGCGAGAGGTGACGAGGGCGTGAGTGACTGTGCACAAGGAATCCCGATCAAGAAAGGGCCGCAACTGGCGAATCAGGCGAACCTGATAAAAGGTCCCCCTGGCCACAGCCGTCAGATGTTCCTCCAATGACAGCTGCCTATCCAGGAGGACTCCCAGATTGCGAGCCCCTTCAGTGGGGGCCAAAGACTCGCCCCCAATAGTCAGCGATAGAGCCAACTGACTATATCGGGATGCCGGGAGCCACAGCCACTCAGTCTTGGAAGGGTTGAGCTTGAGCCTGTTCCTCCCCATCCAGATCCATACAGCCTCCAGGCACTGGGACATCACTTCAAGGGCATCATTGGGGTGGCCTGGGGTGGAGATGTACAGCTGGGTGTCATCAGCGTACTGGTGGTATCTCACCCCAAAGCCACGGATGATCTCGCCCAGAGGCTTCACATAAATGTTGAACAGAAGGGGCGAGAGGACCGATCCCTGCGGCACTCCACAGATGAGAGGCCTCGAGGTCGACCTCTGCCCCCCTGCCAACACAAACTGCGACCGGTCGGAGAGAAAGGAGGAGAACCACCGCAACACAGTGCCTCCCACCCCCAACTCTTCCAGCCGGTGCAGCATGATACCATGGTCGATGGTATCAAAAGCCGCTGAGAGATCTAATAGGACCAGAACAGAGGAATAACCCCTGTCTCGAGCCCTCCAGAGATCATCCACCAACGCGACCAATGCCGTTTCCGTGCTGTGCCCAGACCTGAAACCCGACTGGAACGGATCTAGATAGGATGTTTCCTCCAGGAATTGCGGAAACTGTTGCGCAACCACACTCTCAACAACCTTCGCAATGAAGCGAACTTGTGACAAGTTTGTCTGTATTGGCAGTTAATAGAGTCTTCTTCCTCTCCCACCCCCTTAAGGCAATTAGCTCCAAAAACTGATAGGTTAAACACAGAAAGATGCCCTCTAGGTTTTCTTGCTAGAGAGATGTATGTACTTTACTTTTTTATAATTGTGGTTTATATATAGACAGTCTCTAATAAACAAAGTTAAAGACATCATTGTCTCAATATATACTCATGCCACCTCTTTTAATACCCCCATCAAACTAACGACGGGAAGGAAAATGCATTTTATTACAGAGTATTGGCATCATTTTTCCTCTGGTGATGTAAATAGTAGGATGAGGACTGCAATTCAATGTGAGGCAGAAGCAGTATTGTAAAAAATATATCACTTATTGATTGAGGACATGCTTGACACTGAGAAGGTCCCAGATTTCTCTGGATTGGATTCAACCCAATCTAACTAAAGAATCTCTCCCAGCAAAATGGAAGACATCTAGGAACCCACATTAGCCAGGGTAAGCAGTGGTGCATAAGAAGAACAAAGGATGCTATAAAATATTATTTGATAGGAACTGGTATGTCTCTACTCTTTTTATGAAGGCCAGAGGGTTTATAAATTAGATGTTGTTTGATTTATACCTCAAGGCAGCAATGCCACACTCCCTCTTCCCATGTTCCCACCCCAACACCCATCTATAAGATGGGAAGGGTTGACAGTGAATGACTGGACCAAATTCACTCCTTGAGTGTCTGCGGCCAAGGAGTTTAATCTATGCCACACCCACACTGGCTTTCTTTAAATTATATGTTCAGGTAAGATATTGGTAGGATTATGTCTGAATAGAATTTTTATAAATATGCAATTCTGCCTAGAAATCTGCTTTATTTTTCTTTTTAATTATATTTAAGAAACAGAAAAATGATTCATAAAACCACACAGGTGCTAAACAAAATTAGATTTGCATATATGCCTAGGTCACTTTATTAAATAGTTAATATTTAAGCAGTTTAATACAAAATAATTAATTTAATATAAAAGTATTATGTGCAATTTTAAAATAATACACATAAATTAGAAAATGCACATTCTATATGCACAATAATACACATAAATTAGAAAATTAGACACATCCAAGTGTCTAAACAATTTCCCAAACAAAGCTCTGGTGATAACATTCTTGTTCAGCAACTCTCTAGCTCAATATTAACTCCAACTCAGAATCACTCTATAGTGTCATGCAGGGATTGTTCTCAGGTATAATGAAGCTTCTTAGCTTCTCACTGAATTGTCTGCATGCAAAGCAGATGCTTTCAACTGCCTGGAATTTCCAATTTGGCCAAGTAACAAAGGAGCATTGGAAATCCAATTGTCGTTGTCATGGACATCATCGACATCCTCTTTATCAAGCACCTGCACTAACAGTTCAGAGGGTATCCATTTCTTTTCCTGAAGATTCCAAATGTAGACCCTGGTGAAGAATTCCCTATCATGTTGATGATGTAAATATGCAGGTTACCTCTTGCAAGAATTTTCAGAACTGCACAGTCCCATCAGAAAAGAATTGGTGTTCTGCATACCTGAACACCAGGACCTACAATATCTTATTTTAGAGCAGACATTCAATAATGGAAAGCTCTAAATCAATAAGCTATTAACAGGGAGGTAGGAAAATAAGGCAACATAATATTTTCTCAACAATTCATGTGTTAATGGAGACCAATAGCCAATGGCTATTCCTGCCCTAGTGATTTCATTGCTTTGTTTTCTAGGCTGATGCCAACTAAGCCTAGTTGGCACATAACCCTTAAAAAACCTGGGACCTCTTGGTCAGGTACTTAATGCAAGATGCTGAGCTGAAGGGAAAAATAAAGTCAGACCCTAGTTCTTCACTCTAGCAACTGGTTCATGAGAATCAATACTGAATAAAAGCTAGAGCTTTGCCAGCTTTTCAACAGATCCAGCCACCCTGAAACAGATATTTGCTTTGGAGGAAATCTCTCTGGATGCCAATGGGACATAATGTCTAATATAAACATTATACCAAGGAGAGGATGTTTTCAGGGCTGTCACTTTTCTCCTTGATAATTTTCTCCTTCCCACCCAGATGATGTAATTTATATATATATATATATTTAAAAAAACAACCTCCTCCTTACATGCAAAGGCAACCATTCTGACATAACTTGGCCTTGAATGTCTCTCTTTCACTGTTTTATACTCTTCCATCATCATTCTTGGATTTTCATTTTGCCTCTACTTCAGTCTGCCTAAAATGAGTCTAAAGCACAGACAGTAAGCCTACCCACACTCTGTCAAGAGCAACAATGAAGTATGGGGGGAAAGTAGCCAAGCTCTTATCCCTATTCATCCTAAAGAGAACATTGTGTCAGGCATGCCTCCATTCAAAACCCAAGAAAGGAAACACCCCACTCCATGTTTGTAGAGAAAGATACTTTTACTGAGTTTGAACTGATAGCAATGAAAGAAAAGCAAT
The DNA here is from genome assembly GCA_022577455.1 of Arizona elegans. Classification (NCBI taxonomy): domain Eukaryota; kingdom Metazoa; phylum Chordata; class Lepidosauria; order Squamata; family Colubridae; genus Arizona; species Arizona elegans. The sequence goes on along the minus strand of JAKOOJ010000002.1, from coordinate 99,736,260 downwards.
GAAGATCTGAAGCAAAAGGCACAAAAGTTACATAATGAAAGTATCCCTCCCCCAAAGACCCAGGGTAAATGTCCAATCCCCATTCCATTTGGTGTCATGTGGGCAGCATCTTCAAGTGTTTTCGTCTATCTGGTATTCCGGGATGGTTGACCTTGACTGGACATAGACAAGTCCATACAGTTGTGCAGTAGACCATAGGAGCAGTCCTCCCTATTTGTTCACATAGGGTATCTCTCTCCAGCTCACATCCCTCACCCAAATGCTAACCTTCCCCCCCCCACCCTCATTACTATGGCAGCCGATAGCAGGCTAACATCATCGAGGCTGACACATTGTTTCTTTCAACTCTATAGTCAAGTAGCCTTTTCCCTCCAACACAACAAGCACATTGTTGTGACCCAGGCCCAAGTAAGTAGTAGGAAAATCAGTCAGTGAAAAAACAAACAAACTTTATTCTAACAGCTGAGAATTACTTCATTTCCAGCGTCATTCAACTAAATTAAAGCAAATTCCTCCCAACACAAATTCCTCAGTCCTATCGCAAACCTTGATCCAATTAGGCAAACTGCCAAAGGCCTTTCTTGGCAAACGTTCAGAAGTCACAGATACAAAAATAAATATAAGACGTAGACTAAGAAGAAGACGACGCTACCAATGTTATTTTCTGGCAAAGCCCAAACGCCATTGCTGGTCTGTTTTAAGCCTTATGGGAGGGGCCAATCATCTCTTGACCCTACTCCTGAGTTGTCCTCTTTGCTTGAGCTGCTCTTGCCTTCTGGCAGCTCTTCTCATGCATGCATTAGGAACAGGCTCCTCCTGTTCCTCTGTCTCATTCCTATCAGTGAGTGTGCATAGAAACACACATATGCATGCAGAAGCTGGCTATAGTTAGTACTCAGAGCCTTGATGCTTATTACTGAACCTTCATATCACCCCCGCCCCCAGCCCAGCCTGACCCAGAACCCTATCTCCTTTTTGATGGACCATTTCATTTCCCTCAGTCTTGTGGCGGACACATTGCAAGCAAAAGTGCTTTCCCTTTCTTGTGATTGATCTCTCTTGTAAGGTGATGCTTAAGATGTAGGGCAGTGAATACAGAATCATTCATTGGACAACGCCAGTATCTTTTTCTCAGTTGATCTTGCTGTGGAGATAAAGCAGCAGAAAGAAGTGCTGTATAAACTGTCTCCACCTGCTGCTGGAAAGGATGGATATAACTGGATAAAAAAAATTGTCAAAGAAAGGAAGAGACCCAATTTACCATTAAGACTGCTCTTCCCTCCTTAGTGAGTGGTGCATTTTCTAAAACTTCACATCCCCCTTCAAACAAACCTTAGCTATGATCATTCTTTTCTTTTTAGTGCAATCTTGCAGTAATGTCAAGTAAATATGAAGAACAGTTAATTGATAATCAGAAATTGATATAATGCTACTCCAACAGTAGAAAGCTCAGGCAAATAGGAGGATAAAAACAAGACAACTGTTTGACTTATTTTTGGTAGAAAATGATTTTCATGGGGCTTGTTCATACACACACATACACACATAGTTTAGTACAGCCTCTTTCTAGAATGGCAAAAGAGAGGCAGCTGTCATTGTTGTCCCCCAAAGCCAACATATGGATTGTATCACATCCTCAGTCCTAGGAGCCCTTCTGCCCCCAGGAGAATGACACCAACAAGTTCCTAAGTTTGAGAGAGAATGACTGGCCCAGGGTCTCCCAGCTGGCTTCATGACTAAAGCAGGACTAGAACTCATGGTCTCCATGAAGCATACCTTTGAGAATAGAAATGAATGGAAATTCTGCCCAGTTTCCCTAGATGATGATGTCCCAGCAGTCTCCTAGAATGAGGGAGTTGCAAAAGGGGTGAATTAAAGTCAAGGCCACACACACAAAAAGTTGCTTTGCCATGCTCTACATCAGAGGTGTCAAACTCGATTTCATTGAGGGCTGCATCAGGGTTGTGGTTGACCTTGGGGGGCTGGGGTGGGCATGGCCAGGGTGGGTGAGGCCAGCTCGATGCCACTCATGTCAGGGGTGCCTGTGGTGGCCTGAGTGCTCTGCCATTGAAAACGGCCTCCTGCAACTCTCTGCCAGTGAAAATGGAGCGTGGGCCAGCCTTCCCGAGCTCCATTTTCACTGGCAGAGGCACTGTGGGCTGGTCCTTCACTGTTTCCAGGGTGGCCCTGCGGGCCAGATCTAAACTCCATGGGCTGAATCCACACCCCAGGCCTTAACTTTAACACCTCTGCTCTACATGAAGGATGGCCTCAGGTGGCCTCAGATTGCCACCTGTAGTTTGGCTTGCAACTTAGTGTGAAAAAGTGACAGTCATTGCCCGGTAGCAACATGTCTCTTAGTCACTGGAAAACCAACATAAAGCTAGACCAACATAAACCTCTATTCATGTCATGAATAGACATGAATAGAGGAAGGAAAAGAAGAAGAAGAGGAATAAAGGGAAGCTCTCTATACAGATATATTTTGCTTTGTGGAAAGCAACTGATCTGTAGAAACATTTTCAGTAGAAAATAGGAAAGGTTAGTAGGAGTGTTTTCAAGCTGTATGTCAAAAGCCACAATGTTCACTCTTGGAGGCCATTTAAACAGAACACTAACTGGGCTCTAGGGGCACATTGTAGTCTAGGTTGTATAAATTTGCCTGTGGGCATCTGTCAAATGGATCATCCTAAATTGCTGCAGGAAGCTAGATCAGAAGGCCTTTAGGAGTCCGAATCTACTAGGTGGTTTATTTACAGCTTTGCATGTTGTAGTTTTATCCCAGCTGGTGTTCTCCAATTGTGCTTGGACTGCAACTCCTAGAATTCTTAACCAGTATGGCCAATTCTGAGAATTATATTCCAAAGAAACCTGGGCTCATTATGTTGGGGAAGGATGTCATGGGTGATTCCAGGATTCCAGCTCTGCAACTATTTGCTCATCAATTGCCATGCTGTAATGTTTGCGGGAGAGCAAACGGCTGTTTTCTATTGGGTATGCAAAGACAAGCCATTTGACTCCTTTCACTTTAGATAGAATGCCTTCACTTCTTAGCTAACTGGTTAAATAAGCTTTTCAATCCTTTTGGACTCAATAGGAGACGGTAAGCATTAAATTCAGAAGTAATAATTAGATCTTGACAGATGTACACAGTATTGCGAGGTGTGGATCAAAGATGACATAATCCTCTTCATAAGAGAGAGATGCCCAAAGAATTATATATCTCAGGTCCTCCCTCAGCTAGAGAAAAAGAAGAAGGTTCATTCTTTTAAAATTGGAAACCATGGAGGAGTTGGGGAAAATAGGGCTTCCATTATAACTTCTGATGAAAGCTTGGAACAACCAAGAAGGTGCAGTAATCCAACAACCTTGATGTACAGGATAATTATAGGCTGCTAAGACTACTATTCTATATTTCTTTGTATAAGCCAAAGTTGAAGATGTTATTTCTCTTTAGAATCTTTGTATAATTTTGCAGTAGTAATTTGGAAAGTTTTCTCAGGGTCTTTCTGAAAATACTATGGGATTTGGAGAGGACCAGCACATTTTGTGATCTATAAGTAGTCCTTGACTTACAATTATTTGTTTAATGATGGCTTAACATTATGGTGATGTTGAAAAAAGTGACTAACAATCCATCCTCAAAGCTACAACTGACATACCTGCCCTTTGGGTACTTGGCAACCAACTTGCATTTATGATGGTTCAGCATCTTGCAGTCCCATGATCATGGTTTACAACCTTCCCTGCAAGCAAAGTCAGTGGGGGGAAGCCAGAAGTCAGTGGAGGGAAGCCAGATTTGCTTAACAACTGCATGATTCATTTAAGAACTGCATAATTCACTTCATAACCACAGTAAAAATGATCATAAAAGTGTCTGGTTACATGATGACTCTCTTAATGCTCATTGCTCAGTGACTGAAATTCTGATCCCAATTGTATAAGTCAAGTACTACCTGCAATTTTTTGGGGAATTTTTCTTTCTAAATTGCTAAGCTGTATCATTGTGATTTATCTTTACTGAAACGACTTGCCTTTTAATATTTAAAGTTAAAGGGAATTTACTAGTTTTCTTCTCTTTAAATGATGCATGATTTTTTTTATCTCTGTTGAGAGTCTGTCTTTCTGGTTCATGGCCGCTACTTTTCTCCCACTATTGGTTTGGTTGTTCTGCTGCAACGCCTAACACAAACCTAATTATTAGCAACCCAGCCTGGGATTTTAATATAGTAATACTAGGCACAAAGGGTTGTATACAGTACGTCTGAATTTCATGAGAACAACACGTACAGAAAGGATGTCTATTTCTGTCTTCTCCACTGCATTAAAACAAATCCTGTTGCTAAAATTCTCCCCAATGACAAATATTTGGGTATATGCTCCCTGCTAGAACCAATAAGAAAGAAAATTGTTGGTTGAGTTTTTAAAAAATGCTTTGGACTAGAATGTAAAGAAAAAGAAAAACCACTCACACTGTTAAGGCTAAAACTACTGCCCTGTGCATATTTGCTTTTGACAGTTGGAATCAGCAGGCTTTGCTTTTGACTAAACAATATTCAGGCTGGATACCTTCCTAAATCTCTGGAATTCATTTGTTGCTACAGATCTCTGGAAGGCTGCCAGCCACTCCTCTGTTGGAGATCCCTGGCTTCACAGATGAGCTTTCCTTTGTCACTTCCATCATATCCTCAGGATTCATTAGCAAGCTAACCAGTTTCCTCTCCCTGACATCTGATTCTATTCAGTGGCATGAAGAATGAGCTATGATTGTTTCCTGTAATTGCAAATGTACTCTTTCCCCCCTCCAATCTTTTTCTGACACTATCCATGGATGCTGACTTCTGAGTATGATAAGAAAAAAGAAGAAGCTCGATTGAATCAAGATCATGAGATGGAAGATATGTATCACACAGTGATTTTCTCACAGAGAGAAAATTAATGGTTAGAGAGAGCCTAATGGGGCACCTTCTTTCATAGGCTCAGAAGAAAACTCAAATTCTCTATTTTGCTTCGAAGATATTCTCTGTTCCTTCCTCTCCTTTAGAGAGAAGTGTGGCATCTCACTAGGAAGCACTACAGGTGAAAAATTACAAAATGAATAAACTCACAGGAGAAAAAGATATAGTGCCAGTAGTACTACTTATGACACTAAACACTCTAGCCTTGCTAAATAATATCACCTTTTTTTTGCTTTAATTTATATGCCGCCCTTCTCCGGAGACTCAGGGCGGCTTACAATGCGTTAAGCAATAGCCTTCATACTTTTGTATATTTATACAAAGTCAGCTTATTGCCCCCACAATCTGTGTCCTCATTTTACCTACCTTAGAAAGGATGGAAGGCTGAGTCAACCTTGAGCCTGGTGTGATTCGAACTTACAGTAAGCAGCAGATGTTAATTACAGTGCTTTAGTCCACTGTACTACAGGCTCTTTTTTTATGATATAATGCAGACGTTCATTGGAAGGAAGAATCCAATGTAGACACAGCTTATGGAAAACTGGTGCTGGTCTGGCTATTTCCTGATATCAATTGTCCATGAAGCATGTGTTTCAACATCTATAACATTTTCCAACTACTTTTGGAAAGTTTTGGTTGCAGAAAGCAAAATGCCTATTTCAGTCTTACTTTGAACAGGAAGATTTTTCAACACAGCTTCTTTCCTCTTTGGGCATGGCAAAATGGTAACCTCCACAACGTTATTGCCAAAATAACCAAAATCTGAAGAATCTTCATTTCAAATTATGAAGGTAATTTATTATGTGTCATCACCAAGAAAACAAGCTTAGATAAATTATGTACAACTGGAGTTAGCACTCAGAATGGTTTGATACACATATACATGAATACTACACAAACACACACACACACACATTTTCTGAGGTTTTCGCAGGTGTTTGTATGTAAGTCTTTGATTATTCAGGTTTTCTCCTGCGTAAAATTGGAAGTGTCTTGGCGACGTTTCAACGAAGTCTTATTCGTCATCTTCAGGCTGGTGTTTTTGGCTTTGTGCTTCTAGGAACATTGCTCCTAGAAGCACAAAGCACGAAGCTGAAAACACCAGCCTGAAGATGACGAATGACACTTCGTCGAAACATCGCCAAGACACTTCCAATTTTACGCGGGAGAAAACCCGAATAACCAAAGACATATATATATATATATATATATATATATATATATATATATATATATATATATATATGCAAAAAATTAAAATCTCGGGTGTTTTCCCACGTCATTATAAAAAAGTTGGTTAAAATATTTAAAATCCTGGTTAAAATCCCAGCTTAAAATCTTCTAAAATTCCTTACAGAGCACTCTGCAAGGTCCTTTAAAACCTCAGCTAAAATCCTACCAGTGACTTTAAAAGTTTTTCTTAAAGCAACGTTTCGACAGGTCACACCCTGTCATCTTCAGGCTCTGTTTCATGTAGAAGCTATGGGTTCTCTGTTGCGGGGCCGGAGCTGTCGCTTATCTATATTGGCTAGCCAGCATACGTCAGCAGCAGCAAATAATAAATATTATTTATTATTAAATACTAAATATTATTTAGTAAAAAAACATTCTTGAGTTCTTAAAAAGTTTCTTTATCTCTAGCACTATAATTGACTATAATTCCACCTAATTAATTACACAAAAATGTTTGGCTTCAGAAAATCAAGTTTAAAATATTATCTAAAATTATCTAAAATGGCCCCTTTCTCTCACAGAACAGAATTTTGCACTTTTGGTAAATGGAAAAGCTTCATAGAAAGGCCCAATGCAGTCTTCCAATACTACAAATAAATTTACTCCAAGGAGAACTGGCCTCTTTCTGTTTTGTTTGGTCCTCTATTCATAGAAGCCTACAACTGAATTGTTTATCATAATTGTGTAAATTAAGATATTTATATCTTAATTTATACAATTTATAAGCTACCTGATTCCCAACTGCTCTGGGCAGTTAACAATTAAAATAACAGTGTAAGTCTAAATGAATGCATTTTGTTAGAAGATTTAAAGAAAAGCAGCAATCAAATTGCAATTGTCAACTGATTCACAATCTAAATATATAATCATTTTAGTTGTTTCTCTTACATTTTACAGTAGAAGCAGAAAAATGAATTCAAGTTGATGGTAAATTAAGAGTATTGGCAGTCTTGAACAAATATTTACAAATATCCAAGGGCTCAGAGATAGAAAAAAAACATAGAATCCTTGACATCAACCTTAAGTATCGTATACCAAAGGAATAAAAGATACATTTTTATTTTCAAATGTTTTCCAAAATCTACCCCAAAACAACCAGGTAGATAGGTAGCAATACTATTTGGGTGAGTTTGAACCTTGATCAGAAATCTATTTGAAAGGATCATTACTGTAATACCGATATTTAGCGTAACTTTAGAAAGCAGCCTTTACACTTATTAGGTGAAAGCTGAAGGGGCCATAGCTGAAGGTTGGTTAGAAAAGGCTATGGTAACGTAGATCAATTCTGTAAAGGCAGTGTGAGTAGCTTGCCGAAGGCCAGCCAGGGAAATTGGTGACAGAGTAATTATTCATAGTTTCTTGATTTGAGTTGAAATTTTTAGCTTCCAATTTTGGAATTGTAGTTAGGTGAAAATCTGTCAGCCATTGAAGATAAAAGCTACTTATGAAATTGTTCCTCACTTGATGGCTGTCAACAGACCCTTCTTGCCTCCCAAACTGCTCCTTGGGGAGAAAAATAACCCTGTTGCTAAGTCTTCATGGTTATCAGTTCGTGCGTCTTGCTCTGAATGATTGTTTTACACAGAAACAGCCACAGCCAAGATCATGGGAAAAGTTTTTCATCTTCTCAAGAGCCAAAATGCCTATAGAAAACTGAGCTCCTTTGAGGTGCAGGAAAAATACTTTGTAGAAACAATCTTACATAGAAGATGGCCAGCATCTAAGAGGCTTTCTTTGCTCCTGCTCTCTTTTTCTAGTCAACCCTTGGAGACATTTTAAAGACAGTTCTTTTTCATATTTTTCAGCATCCATTAAGCATCATGAAATTTAAGATTTTGAGTGAGGGTAGGATAGGCCTATAGCTATCATATAAAAATCTTGCCAGGTACATGAAAGGAGCCCCCAACTAGGCATCCCCTTGGCAACAATGTCACCTGCTAATCCTTTCAACCCAGACATGCCTCAGTGTTTGTAACTTAAGTGCTATACCATCATATGAAATGGATTTATTGTGGTTTGTTTATGATTGTATTTAATTTCAGAATGGGTAAGCTAATTAAACAAGCTAGAATCCCAGGAACGTGTGTTCTGTTGATGACACTTGTTTCTGTTTCAATTCTCTGTTCAAAAATAATTGTGCCTGGTTTGTAACTGTGCCCATTTTAGTTGGGGCTCGGCTAATGAACATATGCAAGAGAAAATGTGGAAGACTGGATGAAAGAGTGAGAAGGAAATAGGTAAGAAAGCCTTTTTAAACCTCAGGATCTGGGGAAATTTGGGAGCCACCCAAATTTTCAGCCACTGTGCTAAAGGCTGGATATTTTTTAAAATAAAAAATGTATTAAAAAATACAATCACAACAGTAAAAACTAATACAAATTAAAAGAACAGAAAGTGTAGAACAAAGAGATATAGAAAGAAAGAAAAATAAGAATATAGCAAAGAAAAAGAGCCTTGATAGTACAGTGGTTTAGTGCACCCTGTTATTAACACAGCTGCCTGCAATTTCTGCTGGTTCGAATCTCTCCAAGGCTCAAGGTTGACTCAGCCTTCCATCCTTTCTAAGGTAGGTGAAATGAGGACCCAGTTTGTGGGGGCAATAAGCTGACTTTGTTTAAAATATACAATAGAATGAAGACTATTGCTTAACGCATTGTAACCCTCCCTGAGTCTCCGGAGAAGGGCGGCATATAAATCAATTAAATTTATTATATTAATTTCTTCTAAATTTCATCTCTACCCATTTCCTTTCCTCTGGTTTATCCATTGGTACCATCTATTCCATATTGCATAATATTTAGAGTCCTCCTTATCCTGTAACTAAGGTAGTTTGTCCATTTCTGCGCATGTATATATTTTTTGTATTAGTTCCTGGTCAGTTGGCAGTCGATCGCTTTTCCAAAATTGTGCTAGCGCTAATCTTGCCGCCGTGATTATATGAAGCATTAGGTATTTTATGTCATTTCGGATGTTCTTTTTAATCATGCCTAATAGAAAAATCTCAGGTTCTAATTCAATTTCATAATCTGTTATTTCTCTTATCCATATCCTTACCTTGTTCCAATATTTCTTAATTACTGGGCAGAGCCACCAAGCATGGTAAAAAGTTCCCTGTGTTTTTCTGCACTTCCAACAGGTTGGATTTACATTTGGGTACATTTTCGCTAATCTTGCAGGGGCCAGATGCCATCGATACCACATCTTATAATGATTTTCTTTGTAGGCTACCGATTTTGTCATGCTGTAGTTAGTTTCCCACACCCTTTCCCATTCTTCTAGCTGTATACTGTGCCCAATGTTTCTCGCCCATGCTATCACCTGCCCTTTAACTAATTCTTCTGCCAAATCATATTCAAGTAAGTATTTATAAATTTTCGAAATTAATTTCCCTTCTTTAGATTCTAATAATTTATCCAATCTGTTTTGTTTCACATCTATCCCCCCGTCCTCCTGATCTTTCCTGTATCTTATTTTTATTTGTGAATAGGGCCACCAGTCTATTGCTATTCCTTGTTCTTTTAATTCTTCCCTAGTTTTTAATTTACCCTGTGTATCTAATATTTCTCTGTATCATAATATTTTTTGTTTTGATAATATATTGGGGTGGGTGATTGCTTCTATTGTCGACAACCAACCGGGGACTTCCATGTAATGTTTGCGTTGAATTTGTTGCCATGTACTAATTAAAGATTTCATAATGGTTTGATTGTTAAAATGTTTATATGTCTTGTTCCCTGAATTCCAAATAAAGGCATGCCATCCCTTCATTAGGTCATGTCCTTCCAGATTTAACAGTCTTTGATTATCCAGAGTTATCCATTCCTTGATCCATAGTAAACTGGCAGCCTTATAATATTTTTGCCATGCCGGAAAACCAAAACCGCCTCTAATTTTATCATCTTGTAATATATTTAATTTTATTCTTGATTTTTTCCCCAATTTTATCCAAATTGTCAAAAAATTTCTTATCCAATTTTATTGGAATTGTTTGGAATAAATAAAGGAGTCTTGGAAGTATGTTTGATTTTATCACTGCTATCCTCCCCAGAAAGACAACCTTAGTTTCCCCCATTTATCTAAGTCTTCTTTGATTTTCTGGACTAAAGGTTCATAATTGTTTTATTGTTGCTGTTCTAGCCGTCAAATGAATCCCTAGATATTTCACTTTTTTAACTGCCTGTAATTGTGAGTCATTTACTAATTTCTCTACTTGTTTTGTTGTCATATTTTTTATTATCACATTTGTTTTTTCTTTGTTGATTTTTAAGCCTGCTACTTTTCCAAATTTTTCAATTTCTTTTATTAACTTGGGGGTTGTTTCTATTGGATCTTCTATGAAGAAGACAAGGTCATCCACAAAAGCTTGGACCTTGTACTCCTCTCTCTTAATCTTTAGTTCTTGTATTTCTTTATTTGCCCTAATTCTAATTAACAGGTTTTCTAGCGTTAAAATGAAAAGCAAAGGGGACAGTGGACATCCCTGCCTTACTCCTTTATTTATTCCAAAAAATCTTGTTGGATTCCCATTTACCAATATACATGCTTTTTGGTCCTGGTGTATTGATGATATCATTTTCGTAAATTTATCACCGAAATTCATACTTTTAATTTGTTCTTTCATAAATTGCCAGTTTACTTGATCAAGCGCTTTTTGTGCATCCAGAAAGATCAGGGCCACCTGTCTCTCTGAATGCACTTTATAATACTCTTAAACATCCATCACCATCCTTAAATTATTTTTTATTTGTCTTGTGGGCAAGAAACCATTTTGATCCTGATGTATTTTATTATGTAATATTTTTTTCATTCTATTAGCGATTATATTCATAAAAATCTTGTAATCGGTATTCAACAAAGAAATCGGCCTATAATTTTTTATTAATGTGGCATCTGCCCCTTCTTTTGGCATTAGGGAGATATACGCTTCCTTCCATGTGTTTGGTAGTTTTGCCTCCAACAGGGCTTCTAATAATATTCTATATACTTCTAATAATATTCCATTTAATAATTCTCCAAATGTTTTGTAAAACTCTGTTGGTAAACCATCGGTCCCCAGAGTTTTATTATTTTTCTGTCTCTTCAATGCTTCTTTTAATTCACCTATCATAATCTCCCTATTTAATAATTCTTTTTCCTCCTCTGTTAATATTTGTACTCCCTCTCCTTTTAGATACTGTTCAATTTCCTCTGTTGTTACTATGTCCTTCTCATAAAGCTTTTGATAATATTGAAGTATTATTTCCTTTTTCTTCTCTATGCTTTGTGGGATCTTCCGCTCATCATCTTGTAGTTTCTGAATTGTTCTTTTTTCCCTTTCCTTCCTTAGCCTATACGCCAACCACCTCCCTGGTTTGTTTGTGTGTTCAAAATGGTTCTGCCTTATATATTTTAAATTCAGTGCATATTTCCCTTGTTCTAATATATTAAGCTTATGTTTTGCCACTATCCACTTCACCCTTATTTCTTCGTCCCCTGGTTTTCCTTGCAGTTTATGTTCCCAATTTTGAATTTCATTTCGTACTTTATTGTATTCTTTTTCTCTCTCTTTTCTCCTTTTTGCGTTATACGCTATTGTAAGGCCTCTTACATACGCCTTAGTAGTGTCCCATAAATTTTGTAGGGAGGTGTGTTATTTTGTATTTTCCTTATAGAACAATTCTAATTCTTTTTCCATATACTTCTTATATTCTTTCTCTTTTATTACCTGTAAATTCATTGTCCATCTATTTTTCTTTCTCTGGTGCCCCTTCCATGTCATCATTAGTGGGTTGTGATCGGCCCAATCGTTTGATAAAATTTCTACGGTTTCTATCTCTCTCATTAACATACCGGATACCCATGCCATGTCTAACCTGGACCAAGACTTGTGTGGATTCGAATAATATGTAAAGTTTTTAGTTTCGGGATTGTAAAACCTCCAACTATCTATCATATTTAGCTCTTCGACCATATCTGTAAAGGTTCTGGGTAATATGTTTTTCTTATTTTTATTTTGCTGGTCACATTTATAATCTTTTCTTACATCCGAAATGGCATTAAAATCTCCAATTAGACATACATTTTCCATTTTTTGATCTATAATTTTCTCATGCACTTTTTTATAGAATTCTAATTGTTTACTATTTGGTGCATATATTACAACCAATAATATATTTTTGAAGTCAAATTTTAACTCTATCATCACAATTCTACCTTCAGTATCTGTATATCTTATATTGCTATCTATCCCTTCCTTGATATATACCACTACTCCTCTTTTTTTCTCTTCTGCCAACGATGAATATGCTATTCCTAATTTCTTATATTGTACATAATTTATATCTTGTTTCCTTATGTGTACCTCCTGGAGGCATACTATATCAGATTTTTGTTTCAGAATCTTTTTGAAAATTTGGTGTTGTTTAGATGGTGAGTTGAGTCCGTTTACATTTACTGATAGAATTCTTAGGGTTCTTTCCATATCTTACTGACTTTCCTGTTGTTTCTTCTTTGTTTCTTCTAGTTCCTTTTTTTTTACCTCTTGTTTGTACTCCTCCTTCCTCCTGAGTCTCTCCTTCCTCTTCTTTTCCTCCCTGTGGTGGGGTTCTTTCACGTTCCTGTCTCTGTTTTCCTTTGATATTTCTTCCTCCCTCCTCTTTGCTGTCATTTATTATCTCACTGCTCGTCATTTGGTCGTATAGTTCCCTTGCTTTACTCTGCGAATCCACCTTTATTTTCCTTCACTGCCACGTTAACAACATTCCTTCGGGTGTCGTCCATCTAAAAGGTATATATCTCCTGTTTAGCAACGTGGCCAGGAACCAGTAGTCTTTTCGCAAGTCTCTTATTCTTTTAGGAATTTGTTTCAAAGTTATTATTTCTTTGTTCTTATAAAGCATAGGTTCATCCTTTGTTATTTTGTACACGATATCCCTCACCTTTCTTCTTACAAATGTACTTCCCGCGGAAGTTTGTGTTGTCGGGCATAATTTGTGTGAACCCAGTACACTTCATCTAATTCATTTATTATTTCTTCCCTTTCTCTTTGGAGAGCCTCAGCTATCATCTCCGCCATTATCATTGTCAAATCTTCTTCTCTTTCTTCAGCTACATTTTGGAAATGCAGAAAGAATGCCGCTTTTTCCATTTCCAGTTGGGCTACTGTGTTCTTGAGCTCTTTATTTAATCCCGTCATTTTTGTGTCCAATGCTTCCAACTTTTCTTCTGTCAATTCAGTTTTTTGTTCTATTTCTTTTATCCTTTGATCATTTCTTTGAATAATTTCTTGGATCAGATCCATTTTTTCATCAATCTTTTGAATGTCGTTCTTAACTTCTCTCTTTACCTCATCCATATCTTTTCTAGATTGTTCATGGTTTCTGGTCATGCATTCTTGCATTTTAACCATTGTTTCTTGGATTGTCATTAAAGTAGCTTGCATTGTTGGCAAACTGGGTGTGCTGGGTTGTTTCTCTGATGCGAACATTCCCTCCAGGGTTTTCTGTGATACTGGTGAGGCTGATGGTCCAGCTAAAATTGATGTCATTTTCTTAGCTGTCTTCAATGTTGTTGTAGTAGTACTCATCATCTCTTTCAGAATTCTATATTGTTCCACCAGTATTTTATCAACTTTCTCCCAAATCACCATCCAACTTTTGTATAATTTCTTTCTTTCCCTTTCCTTTGCCCTTATAAAGATTCAATTCAATAATCTCTCATTCACTTTATCTATTTTCTTTAAGTAAGGTTCCTTTAACTGGTTAATTATCTCTTATAAAATACTTCTTAAAAATGCAATAAAAATATAAATTTAGATATAATATAGATATTACATTATAGATATTAATATAAGTTAATCTAAGTAATTAGTATCAATATATATAGATATAAATAAATATAGATATATATAAATATATAGTTTAGATAATCACAGACTTATTCAATTAATCAATTCTTACTGCTTAATGTTTAGTTCAATAGATAATAATTAATAATTGTAATACTTAAATTACATAAAATCACGAATATGTTTATATATATATATATATATATATATATATATATATATATATATATATATATATATATATATATATATATCAATTTTCTTACTTCTTCGTAGGGTCTATGTGTGTTTTTCTTCTAGCCAGGTTTTCCCTACGTAGTTTTCCCTACTGAGCTGGAGCTACAAAAAAAACCCTTGGCTAAGTAGGGAAAACCTGGCTAGAAGAAAAACACACACACACACACACACACACACACACACACACACACACACACACATATATATATATATATATATATATATATATATATATATATATATATATATATATAACTGTTACAAAATCAATTACTTCCCACTACTTACTTCTGTAGCACTACAATTATTATAAATCCTAGTTTGTTATATACTAATTTATTTATTGATAAACAACAAATATCACTATAGTTCTTAATCAATTCCAATAGATATCAATAGCAATAGCAATTATATATGTTTAGAGAAAAGAGGATTGTATAGGAGTAATATATTTTCAGTTTTCTATGACTTCTATGAGTCTTTTTCGTCGTATTTTCAACAAAGGAGAGGTGCAACTCATTTCTTTTTTACGTTGAAATCTTTCCGTTTCAATATGGCGATCTCCAATCTGCACAGTCACAGTCTGCAGTTTTTTTCTTTGCCAAACTACCTCTTTCCTTCTGTTAGAGCAGCCAAAAAAAAAAAAAAGGGAGGATACAAAGAATGTTCGTTTTTCTTTAAATCTCTGCACTTTAAATCCACCTCTCCTCACCTTCGTTTTCGCTGTTTTAAAGTCTTTCTCCGCTTGTCTATGTCCTGACCTCTTCCTTTCTGCTCGCCTCTTCAGTTGCTGCCCCTTTATGCTCTGAGATCTTCTCTTTCCGTGCTGCTCCTCCGGAAAAATATTTCCTCCTCGATTTTGCACCAAATTACTCCAAAATAATGATCCTCACTTTCTGCTCACCCTCGGCAATCTTGCACTGTACTCACTCCTCCGCTCCTGATGGTCTCAATCGGCTCGTCGGGCCTCCGGGCCAGCTGCACTTGCCACGCTAGCTAGCTTCTTCCCGAGCCTGGATTGAGGGATCTTCTCGGTACGGCGGGAGATTGCACCTCTCCTCACCTCCCCGAAGTTTCCCCTCTTTATTCCCGATCTCTCCAGGATCGGTCTTCTCCAGAAAAGGCACCAAAAGCTCAGAAAACCAGCAACAGAAAGAGAGCGCTTCTCTCCTGCTCCGCCAGAGCCCTACGTCACCGCTGGAAGTCTCGGTATATAAACTAACTTTTAATAACTTGTTTATACCTGTTGTGATGAAGATGAGAAGTCACTTTTTTTCTCAAGAGCAGAGTATTTGAATTGATACAATCAAGATCAGATTTTTAAAAATTGTCAAAAGATTGAAAGATTGGGCAAAAATGCAAAAGAAATAATAGATCATATATTTAGTTTATTCAAGAAGATTACACAAACTGATTATAAACAATAACACAATCACTAAAATGATTCACTGGAACATCTGTAAAAAATATTGTATATGCCCGTAATTAAAGGTTGGTGTGAACATAAAGTTGAAAAGCAGTCAAAAATGAGTAGATAAAAATATTTGGGATTTCCAAATACAAGCTGATAACCTCTTGCCTCATGGCACATCAGATTTAACTGTAGCTGAGAAGAAAATGGGTAATTGATGTGGCAATACCATGATATAAATTAACAGATTAACAGAGTAAGAAGGGACCATCTAGTCCAACCGCAACCCCCTCCCAAGCAGGAGACCCTACACTATTTCTGACAGATGGCAGCCTAGTCTCTTCTTGAAAATCTCCGGTGGTGAAGCTCTCACAACTTCTGAAGGGAAGCTGTTCCATTGGTTGATTGTTCTCATTCTCAGAAAATTTCTCCTTATTTCTAGGTTGAATCTCTCCTTGATCAGTTTCCATCCATTATTCCTTGTCTGGCCTTCAGGTGCTTTGGAAAACAGGTTGACCCCCCCTCCTCTCTGTGACAGCCCCTAGAACAGAAGAGAAAGAATTGAAAAAGATCACAAAGTATCAAGATCTGAAAATTGAAATTGAAAGATTATGGCGATGGTAGTCCCAGCGATTAGCAGCACACTGGGTGCCATAGTAAACAATATTGGATGGCACTTAGGAAATGTGCACATTGACAAAAATTTCCATTTGTCAAGTGAAAAAGGCCACACCAATTGAATCTCCAGATATATTACATTGATACATTCTGACATTCTAGGTTTCGAGAATGAACTCGATGTGTATAAAGGCCAACACCAGCTAAAGAACTGGCAGCTGTGATTTTGCATAGTTGTATATATACTGTAATAATTATTACATTATAATAATTGTAATGTCCATGGGTACCTACGAGACCACCTTCTGCCACCGATAGCCTCCCACCGTCCAGTTCGCTCCCACAGAGAGGGACTCCTCAGGGTGCCATTGGCCAAATTATGTTGGCTGGTGACACCCAGGAGGAGAGCCTTCTCTGACCTCCGAGTTTTCCGTTGTGCTCTTAAGACCCTGCTCTTCCAACAGACAGGGCTAGCTTCATAAATTGAGTTTTAAATTTGGAATTCTTAAATTTTTGGGTTTTTTAGTTAATTGCCTTAAATGTAATATTTTTAATAATTTTTTAAATTTAAATTGTGATATTTGTATTGTGTTTTTACCTGGCTGTACACTGCCCCGAGTCCTTCGGGAGAGGGGCAGTATAGAAATAAAATTATCCTTATCCTTATCCTTAATAAACATAGACTTCATAGAGTAAAGTTCTGTTCACTGTATGAATGGCATAGAGCACTGAGAAAGCAAGTCCTGTGCACTGAGTCAAAAGAGGGTTTCGCTTTGATAAAGGTTCATATGAGGTAGCCTTTCAAAGCTAGTCTACGAAGCAATGTACCACCCAGCTTTTAAAAGCTAAGTGGACATTCTGTTTCATTTCACATTGCCTCTCATCCGCCAGCGATTCTAGCCAGAGGCTTTTATACATTCCCTATGCATGCCCAGAAAACTCTTCCAATCACCTACAAGAAGTGCTGGGCTCAAGGTGACCCAAAGGGCATCACTGAAGAGGACTACCTCACCACAGTTAGAATTGCACAAAACACCTTATGAAAGAAAAGCACTGTGGCTTCACACCGTCCTTTTGTATAAACATACAGCTATTATTGCACCAAGGATTAGGAAGAGAAGGGGAATATAAAGGGAAAGGTGAGAGACATAATAACTTGCTGGCTGTAATAATTACAAAGCAGCTACTAGAAGCTGCACAGACATTTTATGCATTATGAAAAGGCATTAATATATCTCATTTCTATTTAAAGCATTTAAATAATGTTTGGGAAAGCCCAGTTCAACAGTTTTATGATGGAACTGTACAATAAGAGTTGTCCTTGACTTACAACCATTATATAGCAAGGGTTGAAAGTTACAATGGCATTGAAAAATGTGACTTATAATGACACACTTATAACCATTGCAGCAACCCGACACAGGCAAGTGATTAAAATTCAGGTGCTTGGCATGTATTCATGATGGTTGCAGGTCATGTGTTCACTATTTGTGACTTTCCCAGCTGGCTTCCGACAAGTGAAGTCAAGAGGGAAGCTGATTTGCTTAATGACCATGTGATTGTCTTAACAATTGCTTCACTTAATTGCTTAATTGACTTAATTGCTTCACATAATGGTGATAAAAGAGAATGTAAAATCAGGAACAACTCACTTAACAACCAGCTTGCTTAGCAATGGAAATTCTGGTTTCAGTGGTGGTCATAAGTTGAGAACTACCTGTATCTCCTTGTCTCAAGGAGGACACAGCTTTTTTTGAGATAAAAATATTGTTTTTAATTACCTATTCTAGGCTGGACCAATAAGTATTGACCTATCCCAGTAGCCAATAAAAGGGAAGGGCTATTGTCCAGTTGGGATATAGAGAATTAATGATACACTTCAATAGTTTTAGTTGGGAACTTTGGTTAGTCACAAGTGATTTCTGCCTAGTAATTTTTTTAACTTAGTTGAGAGTAAGCAGGCATCCATGTTTAGTAAATAACAACAACAGTAGTGTACAATACCTGAGAAATTTTATTTAAATCCCTTTTTGTGCCACCATTCATGTATTCATTAACTAATGACTTTATTAACTGACATAAGACTTTATGTTACTTCAATTAAGCAGGATTCATATGTGTCTATAGTTTTATCATAGGGGTTGTTGTAAACAATGGAATTTGCAATGTGCTAGTAAGGGAAATTGGAATTGTTGCATTCATCTAGTTTTCTATACAGAATGATGCTTATATGCTATTGTGTAGTTTCTTAGTAGCATATACTGAAGGTCAGGATTTTAAATGCATATAAAATTCACCCATCCATCTGTGTTATTTTACATGGATAAGGAAGGTGATTGAAGTCCATAATGGACTAGAAAAATGACAGACATGTACTTAAAAATGTCTCTAGGAAGGGTATAAATTACAGCTTTTCAAAGCCTAGATTGCCAAGCATGGCAAAATATATTCTCTGTCATACTGTTGAAGTTCAGTTTCATATATAGAATTGGAATGGGATGCTATCTTATCCACCTTTTGAAGTAGCAAAATTCTTGGGTCTGTCTACCCCTGAGATTTATACCAGGGCAATAGACTTATTGTTTCATGGGGAAATTATGTCATCTAATCTTTCCAGAAGATTGGTACTGTTGCTGAAGAGTGAATAGTCACCAACAGCTTCAGCAAGAACCAGATACTATAGTTCTGCCTACTTCAAAGTCTCTTCAAGACAGCTTTGTTGCAGCCTTGTTTAAATTTTTTTTTTTGAAAAAGGCCATCCCTGATAGTATAGTTACAATGGCATTGGCAGTCTAGTCTGGGTTTCCTCCTATTAGCTAGGATAATTTTAAAAACTATTAAACTGAATTTGACGTGATTGTGACGGAAGTTTGATGAAATGATTTATTTATTTTATTTCTAAACTTTCTCATTTGTATAATCTCTTGTGCAGTTG
Organism: Arizona elegans; assembly: GCA_022577455.1. Lineage (NCBI taxonomy): Eukaryota > Metazoa > Chordata > Lepidosauria > Squamata > Colubridae > Arizona > Arizona elegans. Next base: position 99,717,043 of record JAKOOJ010000002.1, on the reverse strand, counting down.
GCTGGATCTACATTTAATTATACTGATTGTTTTTTCTACCTGGTAAACCTTCTGCATTGAAGTCAAAATAGAGGGAGTTGTGGGATATATCATAGGTACGTTAAAAAGAACCCATGATTCTTCTCATGTTCACATGGTGGGAAGACAGCAATAAGGTAGAGGGATTAGTGTATCATTATAGATTCTCTTATTAAACATAACAAACTGCCTTTCACCACGTAGATATCAGAACAATAATTAAAGGTATAACTAATGCTAATACAAGCAGTCAATTGCTCATAGCAATTCCTATAAATAGTGGGATGAAATGAAGATGTGGGTGGTTCCATGAAAACTTTTAAAGAGAAGATGCCACAGAGCTTCTTTTAACATGTGGCCTTAATGATAAGTTTGCTTTTTGTGCAGCTTTTCAACGAGAGACTTCTCCTTATTTCATGTTTTTGTTGGTTTTAAGAAAGAAAACTATGGTATTGTGTTTTACCTTGTTCACAGTGGAAATAGCAAAGAGAGTAGAAAGAGAGAAAGGGTGATGCTATCAGCTTTGTGTATTGCTCCTGAATTCAAGAGAAAGGTTGAGGGCCATATTGATTGCCAGTGATAAGAGGAGCTGTGACATGGATGCCTTAAGTGTCAGCAGTCTCACAAATTGCAACCTGTTTAAGAGGAGGGAGAGGGTTATGTTTTTATTCACATAGTGTACATCATACATAAATGTTCATGGCAAATGTAGCTTCTTTTGTGCAGGCTCATAGAAAAAATTGTGTCTTTGTTTTAGGCTTATTTATTTAGGTAAAACACTGGCAGTGTGATCTGGTCATTTGACACCTGCCAGGTGCCAAAGAAAAGGACTGCTGGTAATATTGTGCTGGGTGTTAAAGTTAGATTGTTGCATTAGGGCAGGTGATGAAAAGGAGTTGAGCAAGGCAGTGCACCAAGCAGAAGTGCCAGCAGCCTTATGTGGGAATGGGGAGAGGAATCCTCTTTTCTCACCATCATGCCTTTAAGCAGAAATCATGAGGCAACAGAGTCAAAATACCACCCAGAGAGTTGAGCGCAAAGTCAAAAGCAGTCAGGTCAAGCAGGAAGCTCCAGTCAAAAGCTGAAGCAACAAATAATGCCAGAATTAAAGTGGATTTTGGAAAGAGTTCAGGGGTCAAGCTTCTGAAATCCAAGATAAGATCTAAGAATAGATAGGAATACTGTAGAGAGCAGAATCAAACATCTTTTCACAAATATTGCTCCAGCAATAATGCTGGAAACAGAGTTTTTATTATGAGAGCTTCTGAAGCCCCACTCAGGTTTTAACCATTGGTATCTACATGAAATAGAAGTCTTCCTTTGAAACCTTTATGCACATGGAGGCCTGTTATCCCATTGGGCACTTTGTTGTCTAACTTGAACTCTCCGCTATCTTAAGGTTTTTAAGTCTTTTGAGTTTGGAGTCAGCTTCTGATGAAGATTGCTCCTGAAGAGGAACATAGCATAGTGATAGGCCAAGTGATGACAATGGAAGCAGTTCTCTCTAGCAAGGGAATATTTCTCAAACTGTATTCACATCGGGTGAGATCACAGGCTGCTGATGCTAACACACGAGACTTATAACCAATCCTTAATAGGCATAGTATTGCTGTAGGTGTTGCTTTTGCCAAAGTTGAAATCCAGGGGACAAAATCACATCATAACATTCACTAATAAGGCCAAAATCAACCTCAGGAGTTTTCACAGACTGGTCAAATGAAATCAGGATCAGAATATGAAACCAAGAAGGCAAATCCAGTGAAAGAATTGAAAGTTCAGATAGTAAGGCAATGCAGAATGAAGATAATACAGTGGAAATTGAAGCAGATTTACAATGCTGAACCCAACCATCTGGAAACTTTTATAAGCAGATTTTATAAACCACTTTTCAATCCAGCTTCTTTCTCAGATAAGAAATGATGTGCAAATATTGCTAAAAAGCCATCTTCCATTGATGCTCAGTGCTAAAGAAAGATAGTGTAATGCTGATACTCTACCCATAGAAACTGCCCCTTGTAAACCTTGAGAAAGGTGGTGCTGTTCTTACTTTCTAATGCAGTTCCTCTGAAGGGAGATAGTCAGTGTGTCAGACAGACTACTCTGTCTGATCCATGGCAGATGGATCTGCCATGGTGATACTGATACCACAAGGATCACCATCTTCCAGCACTTAAAGAATATAGTCAGGAGTTCCACACTGCTTGCTATATAATATACTAATAATTTCACTGGATAAATTGGATGGTTTAGCTCTAATCCAGAGAGATGTTGATATTAAAAATGCAGCCAACAGGTCCTATTAATTTAAAGTGGATTTAGCAATGGCTATATTTGCAGCTATTTTCTTTTATTCAGGTAGACATGAACCCATTATGCAGAGATGTGGCTCCCTTGAGAAGTCCATAATGTTGGGAAAAATGAAAGGAAAAAGATGATGATGATGACTGGCAGCAAGATGCATGGATTTTATCACAACAACAATAAGATTGAGGATACCGTAATTACACAGGAAAAGATCTATCTATTGGTCTCTAAATTCAACAGCAATCTGCAAACCCCCAATCAATCAATCATTAGTTGTTAAAGTATCTGGATTAATTTCAATGTTCTGTCAGCACCATGAGTTTGGGGCGTTTTATAATGAAAATGGCCCTTGTATGTTGCTAGCTATGATGTTTATTAGAAATTCTAATAGAATTGTTTTATCTTTTCGATCAAGACTGTGCAATTCTGATTAGACAACATTCCAGATTAAATAGTGATACAATTATCCACATTTTTCACTTCTGATATTGAGTAGATCAGGGAAACAGATCAATTATATTTTATTCATTGCATAGTTGTTGAAAAATATTCTGTATCTTATGATGAAAATCTCTACATTCTATCACAAAAATGTAGTGAAGGTGGCCAGAGTTTCCACTGTATCAAGTCACAGATCTCAGGATGGAAAACCTGCAAAGGGTTGGTGGGTGAGGGAAATCAGTCAGAGATAAAAAAAGATCTGAGAAGAAAAAACCGGTATTGGGAAAACGTATTACTGTGAGAGGATTCTAGATAGGACAGCTTGGCCATTTGTAACATTAATGCCATTGGTAATGCTGCCCTCATGTTCCAATGTACATAAACAGTTCTGTGTTCTTGTCTAATCAAAAGAAAAGGACCATAGATAACTGGACTCACTGAAAGATTACAGATATCTGCCTGAGGAGGGAAGGCAGTCCACAAAATAGCACCCACATCATGTTGATGGATTCTCATTCCCCCTTCTCTCCACATAAGGGAAGAGTTTAACTGTTGCTGGCAGCCATACATCACTACTTTATAAAAGAACCCTAGTGCTAATCTGTTCCAATTTCTCTTCCTTGACCCTCCAGTATGTTGCAATGAATCCCTACAATGGCTGCAGAGGCCAAGACAAGGCAGAGCTGTAGCACCCACTTCTTGAAGTGAAGTAGCCTGCCAGCTGAAGTTCTAGAAACTATTTCTGTGGCTGACATATACAGTGTTTGAAAACATGGATATCAATAACCTGTATGTAAGGGGGCTATCTTTATACAATGTGCAGTTGGACTCAACTTGCACATTGAAGATAGTGGATAAGTTTGCGTAACATAGTGTTATAAACTTGTAACTTCTTGAGCCAAACCAGCATTCATATACAAAGTAAAAATAGATTTTTCATAGCACGATGGGTTACTGTATTTGGTTGCATTCCAGTTGGCTGCATATGATCTGCCACAGAGGAATATGAAATAGGCAGAGAAAGAGACTATCATGCAAAGCATATGATTACCTCTAATCTATATTCCTATGACGTTTGCAATTTATATGCACAAGGGCCCGGAGCATTTGTTGTAAAGGCTATGACAGGATTTTCACAGCTCTAAATTATATCACAATTGTCCATATTCTGGTTTGTCATTTGAGCCCAGATCATGGGTCAGATTGTATTAAAATGAAACAGTTTAACCAAAGTTTATAATCATGATTTATTTTGGATACCTTAACCAGAGCTTGGCATATCATCTCAACCCAAATCATTGGGTTTGAAAGAGAATGCTTTTAAAAAGAATCATATCTCTGTATTTCAGGGTTTTCAAATAGTAACGTAACTGTCTCCTTAAATTAAGTTAACATCTCCATCTATTATTCAAACATTGAGCAGCTTAGTCTCAGAGCAACTTAGCCAATGAAACTTTGAGGATGGAGCTTTTAAACAACAAGTTACTAAATTAGTAAGTTCAGAAAAATGCTACCTTAGCTGTCAAAAACAATCTATCAGAATATATTCAAAGAATCATATAAAATGGGACTCAAAAGTGCAATTGTATTGCCTGAACATACGAACAAACCTAACCTGCACTTTGAAGCAATTATTTGATCATTGTCTAAGAATAAATTGAACAGAACAGATAGAACAAAATAACAGAGTTGGAAGGGACCTTGGAGGTCTTCTAGTCCAACCCCTTGCTCAAGCAGGAGACACTATTCCAGAGAAGTGGCTGTCCAGTTACAACTTCTGAAGGCAAGCTGTTCCAGTGGTTAATTATTCTCACTGTTAGGAAATTTATCCTTAGTTCTAGGTTGCTTCTCTACTTGATTAGTTTCCATCCAGTATTTCTTGTTTTGCCTTCTGGTGCTTTGGAAAATAGGTTGATTCCCTCTTCTTTGTGGCAATCCCTCAAATATTGGAATACTGCTATCATGTTACTCCTAATCTTTCTTTTCACTAGACTAGACAACCCAATTTCTGCAACTATTCTTCATATGTTTTAGTCTCCAGCCCCCTAATTATCTTTGTTACTCTTTTCTGTACTTTTTTTAGTTTACATCTTTTTTATAATACGATGACCAAAACTGGATGCAGTATTCTAAATTTGGTCTTACTAAGGCTTTATAACATGGCACTAATACTTCATGTGATCTTGATTCTATCCCTTTGTTAACCTAGGATTGCATTGGCTTTTTTGGCTGCTGTCCCACACTGCTGGCTATATCTACGTGATTGTCTACTAGCATTCCAACTGCTATTGAGCCAGTTTTACCAGCCTATCTTCTGGAGTGTTGGCTATTCCTGCTCGTTTACTCTCATATGCAAATTTGATGAATCCCCCTTCTATTCCCTCATATAAATCTTTTATGAAGATATTGAAGAGTACTGGGCCTAAAATGGAACCTTGTGGTACCCCACTGCTTCCTTCCATGTGGATGTAGTTCCATTGAGGAGCACACATTGAGTGCGATTTGTCAGCCAGTTACAAAACTATCTGGTGGTGAGGCTGTCTTGTTCTGACCTAGGCTTCCTTAGAAAGTATAAAGCACAATCTTAGTCACACAAAACCTCTTTTATTTATATGACTGTAAATTACTTTCATTTACAGTCCACAAGGCTTGATAAACAGTCTTTCAGAGGAAGTTTATCAACACCCACCTATCTCACGTGGAATGCTGCCAGAGAGCTAATTTCCAGGTGCAGGGCAAGGCCAAACTTGGCACAGAGTCACAAACAGAATATTCCAATTATGAATCGGCCAGATGAACTAATTGCTTCCTGCAAAAGCTCACACCCAGGTTGCTCTTCTTTTATGTCTTATGGGAGGGGCCAATCATCTCCAAGCCTTACTCCCAAGTCGACCCTGTTTTCTTAATTGTTCTTGTCATCTGGCAGCTCTGCGCATGCACACATTGGGAACAGGCTCCTGTTGTTCTTCGGCCTCTCTGCTGTCAGTCTCCGGAGGCTGCACATAACTATCAGATGGCCTTGGCCCCCTCTCTGCCTCCGATGCAGAGCCCTCGTCTGAGCTTTCCCCAGCCCCTAGGACTGGCCCAAGTTCCTCCCCATCCTCCTCACTGTCCAACTCTGCCGCCAGTTTCACTGGCCGCCGGCAGGCCACAACATGTCTCTCCCATCTATCCCATGATGAAGAGCCATCATTCAGTGGCAGAATACAAACCTCATGTATAGGAGGTTCCCACTTCAACCCTTGGCTTTCTTCCAGTTAAAAGGAGATCAGTAGCTAGGTTGAAATTAATTTCTGTTCAACACTCTGGAAAAATATTGCCATCTAGTCTAACACTAGAGAAGGTAGCTTTGTATGCCTATGTGTCTACTACCACCTTTCTGGAGAATTCATTTGGCTAGAATAGACGGGAAAAGCTGAATCAAAGCAAACAGTCATTCGAAGTCTAATACAGATCCAAAGGGTGGACAATCACAATCGAGAAAAAATAATGTCATTTAATGAAGTTCACTGTTAATGCGATGACTATACTGTAGTCTATATTTTGGAAATGGCACCCAGCAATCTACAACATGTGCAATCCAATTGCAGAGGCTGAAAGGAAAAAGATACATAACATGATTATATTACAGAAACCAGCTGTGTTATTGCCTCAAATGGATGCATCCCTAGATAAATGAGAAGACAGTTTAGCCTTGGTGGCCTATTGAGGCTGCCAACAAAGATAGCGCAATTTTTATAATGGGTAGACATGTATGAGCTGAATTGCCTTTACTGCCCACTATAGTGCAAATAGTAGGTTATAATTATTATAGTTGAAGGACATGTACTGGTTTATTTCAAAGTTTTTTCATTTGCAAGTTTGTGCTTAATTGCAGTTTTACCCTTTATCATGCACTACAGCATTACAGTAAAACCAAAACCCCAATTTAATTGGTTTCCCGTTTAATTTAGAATCAGCTTGGCTTTTATTTCTGCCTATAGCCTTTGAAAATAGCATATTTTCCCGAGAATTCACTCCTGGTTCATGTTGGTATGTAGTCCAGATGATATTGCAATATACTGTATATGAATACATTATTATGCTGTCCTTTGGCATTTATATTTCAGTTTCATTTGGGGAGAGAGGCTATAATTTTTTCTTTCTCCCACATTGTGTTTAAAAAAAAACAACCCTCAGGTTTCTGATAAGCAGAAGGTATGCTTCTTTTGTCTCTGCCAAAAATGTACAGAAAGTTGATTGTCTTTCCTTCTTTCTTCTTGCTACCTACCCATTTCATTATTACTATGGTTAGATTTATGTCCTGTCTTTATTGTATACAACTCAAAGTGGCATATATACAGGTAGTCCTCTACATATGACATAATTGAGCCCAAAATTTCTGTTGCTAAGCAAGACTGTTAAGTGAGTTTTGCTCCATTGTGCGATCTTTCTTGTCACAGTTGTTAAGTGAATCACTAGTTGTTTATTTTATTTATTTATTTATTTGATTTTTATACCGCCCTTCTCCAGCAGGACTCAGGGTGGTGAACAGCCAAGGTAAAACATAACATACAAAATTTAAAAACAGTTTAAAAGATATTAAATGATTTTGGCCCACAATTTAAAATAGTCCAATTAAAATCAATTCCAAATTAAAACCGAAAGGATGGGATCAAGCCAGCCAGGCTAGATGAAATAAATGAGTTTTAAGGGCCCGACGAAAAGTCCGGTGGTCTGGTATCATGCGTATCTCTGGAGGTAGGTCGTTCCAGAGGGCAGGTCCCACCACAGAGGAGGCTCTCCCCCTGGGGGTTGCCAGCCGACATTGTCTGGCCAATGGCACCCTGAGGAGGTCCTCTCTGTGCGAGCGTACTGGCCGGTGGGAGCCTATTGGTGGCAGAAGGCGGTCTCGTAGATACCTCGGCCCTAAGCCATGGAGCACTTGAAGTGCACCCAGAAGACCACCAGGAGCCAGTGCAGCTCGCACAGGAGAGGTGTCACATGGGAGCGCCCCGTCGCTCACATAATCCCCCGCGCATCCATTTGGAGCCTCCGGGTACACCCCAATGCTCTCTACATCCCATGTAGAGAGCATTGCAGTAGTCCAGATGGGAAGTGACGAGTGCCTGAGTGACTGTGCATAGGGAGTCCCGATCCAGAAAGGGACGCAACTGGCGTATCAGGCGAACCTGATAAAAAGCCCCTCTGGCCACGGCTGCCATATGCTCTTCTAAAGACAGACGTGCATCCAGGAGGATGCCCAAGTTGCGAGCCCTCTCCGTGGGGGCCAATGACTCACCTCCAATAACCAGCGATGGCGCCAGCTGGCTACATCGGGACACCGGAAGCCACAGCCACTCGGTCTTGGAAGGGTTGAGTCGGAGCCTGTTTCTCCCCATCCAGGCCTGCACGGCCTCCAGGCACCGGGACATCACTTCAAGGGCATCATTGGGGTGGCCTGGGGTGGAGATGTACAGCTGGGTATCATCAGCGTACTGATGGAACTCCACCCCAAAGCCACAGATGATCTCGCCCAGTGGCTTTACATAAATGTTGAACGGAAGGGGCGAGAGGACCAACCCTTGCAGCACCCCACAAACAAGGCGCTTCGAGGTCGACCGCTGCCCCCCTGCCAACACAGATTGTGACCAGTCAGAGAGATAAGAGGAGAACCACCGCAAAACGGTGCCCCCCACCCCAACCCCTCCAACCGGTGCAACATGATACCATGATCAATGGTATCAAAAACCGCTGAGAGATCTAACAGGACCAGGATAGAGGAGCAACCCCTCCCCCAAGCCCTCCAGAGATCATCCACCAACGCGACCAATGCCGTTTCCGTGCTGTGCCCATGCCTGAAGCCAGACTGGAGCGGATCTAGATAGACAGCTTCATCCAGGTACTGTGGAAGCTGCCACGCCACCACACTCTCAACAACCTTCGCAACAAAACGAAGGTTGGAGACTGGACGATAATTAGCCAAAACAGACGGATCCAGAGAGGGCTTCTTGAGGAGGGGCCTCACCACCGCTTCTTTCAAAGCGGCCAGCAGGACACCCTCACTCAAAGAAGCGTTAATAATCCTCTGGAACCAGTCTCGTGTAACCTCCCGGGAAGTCAGCACCAGGAGGGACACAGGTCCAATAAACATGTGGTCGCGTTCAGCCATCCCAGAATCCTGTCCACGTCCTCAGGAGTCACAGGATCAAACTCCTCCCAGATAACACTCTCAAGACCTGCTTCAGTCATCCCGTCCGGATTTACCCAGTCAGAGGCCAGACCTTCCCGAATCTGAGTGATTTTATCATACAGATACTGCATAAAATCCTCAGCTTGACCCTGCAAGGGATCATCCCTTGCTCCCAGATGGAGGAGGGAGTGGGTCACCCTAAACAGGGCGGCTGGGCGGTTATCTGATGATGCAATAAGAGCAAAAAAATAGCTAGATTTTGCCACTTTTATCGCCACTAGGTAGGTCTTAATATGAGAACTCACCAGTGTTCGGTCAGATTTGGAACAGCTGGTCCTCCAACCACTCTCCAGGTGTCTTTTCCAGTGCTTCATCTCCCTCAGCTCCTCAGAGAACCATGGAGCTAGGTGAGTTCGGTGCCGGGTCAGAGGCTGCAAAGGCACGACGCGGTCCAAAGCCCCAGTGACCGCACTATCCCAGGCGGCCACCAAGTCTTCAGCCGAGCCATGAGCCAGAGTCTCAGGAAATGGCCCAAACTCCATCTGGAACCTATCAGGATCCATCAGGCACCTGGGGCGGAACCACCTAGTCGGTTCCGCCTCCCTGCGGCGGGGTGCAGTGGTTAGAAAGTCAGGTCGAAGGAGTGAGTGGTCAGACCATGACAAGGGTTCAATGACTATATCCCCTGTATCAAGGCCACTCGACCACTGACCAGAGATAAAAACTAAGTCCAAAGTGTGCCCGCCCGTGTGAGTAGGGCCATGAATTAACTGAGTCAGGTCCATGGCCGTCATGGAAGCCATGAACTCCCGGGCCACCTCAGACATTTCACCAATGTATGGCAGGTTGAAATCCCCCATAATCAAAAGTCTGGGGGTATCGACCACCACCCTGGCTATGACGTTGAGCAGCTCAGGCAGGGCCGTTGCCACGTGGCAGGTAGCCAGGTACATGATCAACAGGCCCATCTGCACTCCACGACCCCACTTCACAAGAAGAGACTCACATCCGGCTATCTGTGGAACAGTGGTCTCCCTCGGATCAAGAACTTCCTTTATAATAACCGCCACCCCCCCCCGCCCCTGCCCTGAGCTCTCGGCTGATGGAATGCGTGGAAGCCTGGTGGGCACATATCCACGAGGGGAACTCCCCCCTCCTGGCCCAACCAAGTCTCCGTAATGCCTGCCAGGTCTGCTCTCCCCTCCTGAATAAGATCGCAAATAAGGGGGGCTTTATTTACCACGGACCTGGCATTGCACAACAGCAGCTGAAGGCTCGGGCCCTGAGCAACCTGGGGAATGAGAAGGACTATGGGGACCGGGGGCGTGCCACCGCTCGAAGATAGCGAGTGTGCGCCCCCACCACATGATATGGTCCCCTGCTCCCACCATATCTGCCCCTCCTACTCAGCGTATTGATAGAAAAGCCCTCAGCAGAGTGAACTCCAATACCCCCCTTACCCCCGGAATCCGTACCCCCCCATGGCCCAACTGGCAGCCGGGTCAGGCCCCTCCCCCCATGGGTTATCCCCCAAACCCACACAACCCTCCTGCCCCCCAGAACCCCTTAAAAATCTGTCTAAAATTTCCCCAAAAAACCCCTCAATCCCCTGTTTTGCGACATGCCACCTCTCGGGGTTCCAAAGCCCGTCATAAAGGTAGGCCCTTGATAGAGTGGAGGGCCACACCTGTGAGAGGGGGGAATCTCGCAGAATAAGAAGCTCCGCTGACAAATACATCTAATAATCAGGGGAAGCCCATGACCAGGGGGTTAATCAAGTTGGTCCAAGTTCCGGAAAAAGGGATATCCATTCAGATCCAAGTCAGTAAGCTCCACTGCTCTCTCACAGCAGTGGGTAGAGTCTTAAGCCATTTCAGGGCCAGATGTCAACACCAGCCGCCCTCTCACAAAAGCTGGGAAGGGCCAACAAACTGCAGTCTTAATCCAACTTGGATGAATCGGCTCCAGTACCCTATCAAAGAGATTTTTGGAGGAATTGAAGACTATAATTTCCTAAAACTTCCTTTCCATTTGTATAGCACGTTGGGGGGGAAAATTTTCTTTCCTCACTATTGATTTTTGTATTGTTTTTTTTTCTGCTATTCTTTAACAATAAAAATACCATTAAAATTTTTTTTAAAAAAATCCGACTCCATACCAGACTTTATTATTTATTTATTTATTTATTTATTTATTTATTTATTATTGAATTTCTATACCGCCCTTCTCCCTGAGGACTCAGGGCGGTGTACAGCCAAAATTAAAAACATGCAGGACAAATATTAAAAAACAATTAAAATTAAATTTGGCCCAATTAAAACTCATTACCAATTAAAACGTTTAAAACATTTAAAACAGTTAAAAATTTCATCATAAACCAGACTTGAGATCCAGGATATATCCCTCTACAGTTGGGAAGCAATTGATGACAACCACCAATCCACAGGACCACAGGCCAGGAAGAGACTCCTGCTCTTCCTGGCTGCACCTTAGGCGAATCAGGAGGCTATAAACGTCCATAGGAGGCAGATGTCACATTGTTCAGAGGCCACCTCCAGATGATAAATAGCTATGCAAAGGCCAGTAGACCACACGAGGCACAGAAAAACCTGGCCAGAGATGTTTCATGGCCAATGGGGACAACAATGCCTCTAGCTCACCCTCCATCCACATGAGGGAGGGGGGAGAGCCTCTGGAACGACCAGGGGTGGGCCCTCTCCAAGTGGGTCACCTCCCCATGGCTGTAACAGGCAGTCCCAGTTACAAACATTGGTAGCATAGTTGGTATAGTGGTCAAAGTGCCCCTTGCTCTCCCAATGGGGGTCTCCTGCCCCTCTTCTCCCCTCTTCACTCTCTCTGATGTCATCCCCTGCAGCCGCTCATCCCAGTGTCGCAGCCAACAACAACATCGACGTCGCAGCCCCCAAAAACGCCTTCATCCACCACTGGGTCCCACAGAAGCCATCCCCATGGCTTCCCCTGGAGCCCCAATGAGGGGCAGCACCGCCGACACTGTCGCTGCTGTTCTGCCAGCCTGGCGGCCACAGAGAAACACCAAGGCCACTCTCAGCCGGCTGCAAAGCCGCATCCCAGCCACCTCCATCCTCGTCCTGGCAGTCGCGTCCTGGAGAGCAACCAGCTCTCAAAATGTCAGGAAGATCGGTGATCTTAAGTTAGTGACATAGTTGTTAAGCATGATTTTGCTTATCAACAAAAGGTGCAAAAGGTGATCACATGACTGCTGGACACTGCAACCATCATCAATACGAGTCAGCTGCTAAGCAGCTGAATTTTGGTCATGTGACCATGGGAATGCCACAACGGTTGTAAGGGTGAAAAATGGTAATAAATCATAAGTCACTTTTTTAAGTCTTGTAACTTTGAATGGTCACTAAGTGAATGGCTGTAAGTTGAGGACTTCCCGTAATGCACTCATCTCTTATTTTCTCCACAACAAAACTCTGTAAATCAGAATGGACTGAGAGAAAATGAGAAAATGCCTAAGGGAAGACTGCAATGCACATTTTTAACCCCGCAGCTTAACCATTAAATCCAACCAACATATTAATGCCTATTAATGTTAATAAATGTACATTCCATTTTAATTTTGTCTCTTTCATTACCTGTTGATTTTAATAGGAGAGATTTAAAACATGTTTTAACACTTCGTTCCATCAGTGAGATTAAACAGTGCTGAACCTTTGCTTGGATGAAAGTCAGAATATTCTGTAGTTTCTTAATCCAGTTTTTGATTGATGAGTTGTTCAATTTCCACTTAGATGCTAACTGCATTTTGACAGTTATAACAGCATCATTATTGATTTTTTTTTACCTTGTTTGGCAAGCATGTTCTTTGCATATGGCCCAAGGCTGCAATCCTGTGAATGCTTTCCAGAGGTTCAAGCTTTTCAAGTGGGCTAGAACTGCTTTTTATGAACTATCAGGGCCAATTATCAGGCTGGTAAAGTTTAGGACTGGATGTTCAGCATGCCACCTCCTGCTGAGAACCTCCTCATCCCTATTGGATTATTTGTCTTGCTGGAGAAGAAAAATAGGAAGAAATCTTGGAGCTGAAAGCTGCACATAAGGTTGCCAAGTGTTCCTTGATGGCGAAACTATGGTACGCGTGCCACAGCTGGCATGTGTAGCCCTACTGGTGGGCACACGAGCTCAGCTCTGGTGTGCATGTGCATGCCGGCCAGCTGATTTTCGGGCCTTCTGGGCCCACCAGAAGTAGGGAAACAGGCTGTTTCCTGCCTCCGGAGGGCCTCCAGGGGGGTGGGGAAAGCCGTTTTCGCCCTCCCCAGACTCCTAGAAAGAGTCTGGAGCCCAGGGAGAGAGAAAAACAGGCCTACTGGGCCATCATGTGCCAGGAGCAGGGGGATCGTGGTGAGGTTGCATGCACATGCGCAGAGGCAGGGTGCATAGAATTATGGATGTGGGGATGCACGCGCATGACCTCACCGCCCCCCTGCTGCTGGCATACAATGGCAAAAAGGTTAGCCATCACTGCTATAGGTGAACAGAGACACGAAGAAGAATTGCTGTCCGTGTACTCGTAGTCGTCTACATTGGCATCCCCTGGATGGAGTCTATACCTGGTTAACAGCAAGACAAAATGGCAAAAAAAGCTGTTATTATGGAACCTAAAGGGCAACTTGAATGGGGAAAAGCCAATCAAGGTTGCTTATTTATTTAGGGAAGGAATGAAGCAATGGGTTAGGGCGTCATTCGGGACATTTTAGGACAAGTGACAGGAAAAGTTTAGAAAAAGTCTAATACATTTAATACATTTCTCTGTATTAGTTCCTTGGTCCAAAAAAATAATGTTGCAAATTATAAACAGGGAAAGCTCTTCACTTTTAAACAAGCCAAGTGACACAGTAATAGAGAATTTGAATAATACTTACATTGTAATAATATTTATAGATATCTAATTATTTATTCAGAACAGAATCCTGCTCCTGCCTCGGAATAAGTTTCATTGTGCTCAACATGGTATGTCCATGTAGCATTGCAGGCTTATTTAGTATTTGCAGTGTTTTATCCAGCTTTTCCAAATGCTCAGAGCGGTTTGCAAGATGTGAATTAAAATGTACACCAATCAATCTATTGAATAATTGTGAAATACAACCTATTTGTATGATTGTTTTCTGTTTGTTTGCATCTTGTACTTAGATGGCAATGAGATCAGTAATGGGCTCTATTATATTGTGTTTAGCCAGGGAGAAATGACCTTTCTATGCTATCTATGTTGAAAATAAACAATAGGCACGGAGTTGATTTTTGGGATTCTTCAAGTCCCTTTGCACTTCTTTTTATTCTCACTTACGTCTGCTTGACTACTATCATTTTTAAAGGGTTCTGTTGTCATGAATAAACTTCCTTTTAAATTTGCAAATTATCATTTGAAAAGAATCATAAATGACTTAAAACATTTCAATAATCCAATGGAATTGTGGTTAGTAGAGAAGCTCTCTAGTGGAAAGAGAATAAAGAAAGAAGAAGAAAATAAACAATTTAGAAAGGGGTCAGTTGGAGGAACGTTGTCCATGGGGTCGCGATGGGTCGGACATGACTGCGACACTAAAAACAACAACAACAACAGTTTTGTCAGCTGGTTTAGAAAAAGACATTTGTGATTCATTGGATTTATCTCCCAACTCCAACGTCTACTATATCATGCAAACACAGAGGAAAGAGGACAGTTATATAATTCGTCAAGAGACCAGACCAGTACAAACAAATCGTGAATTAGAAAATTGTATCATACAGAAAAGCAGTACCTCTCCTCCCATGAGGCCCACTCTACCTGGGGCATGGTTGATTGACAATAATTCAGGCCTGCCGCCGAGATTTCTTTAGAGCTCTCTGCAGAATGTTTGCATGTAGGTCAAAGTTTCCACAGAAAGGGGATGAACCCTTTTGGACACTTTTAAGAAGCACAGTGCCTGTGCACATCGACACCATGGGCTGCAGCACCTCTTGCATCCTAAAGTCAAGAGAAATTCAAATACCTGATTCACCCTACCCCAGAATTAGATCTAGTGGATTTCTGTAATATTGTTGAGAAGGTAGGTCACAAGGCAATTCCAATGCCTTGTTTCACAAATAGCAGGGCCATGGCTCAATGGCATTTTAGTTTAGAGATGGGTAACATACAGCCAGCCATAGAATCTATATTGTGGCTTTTTTGCTCCCCCAAATCGTGTCATCAAAATTCAAACAGAAAAATGGCATGGTTTTATCTGTGGGGTCTTTTTTCCTATGAGCTAAAAATAAGAGATAAAACGAATGTATTAAATCCCTGAAAACCATAATGATTTTTTAAAGAATCTCATTATTCATCGCACATCATCTCATTACCAGCCATATCCTTGCAGCTCTTGCAGGTGAACACAAATTGTAAAAATGAAGGTGTTGCCCCAGCTGCTAAAACGTTGCCCTGCTCTCTTCTATTTCATAGCTAGCACCATCATTTCTCCAGTGGGACTCAACCTCGCTAAGAGGATATGGTTTTGAAACTTGGATCTTACATTCTTCGGTTTGCTAAGTTGTACCAGATAAAGTCAGAGACTTGGTTATTTGCATGGTTTTGCATCTAGAATGTAGGTTCCATATTTAGAAGATAGAAAGAATTTTGACCTCTGTAACCTCTCCTCCTTCCCCAAATGCCATGCAAGAAAACATGTAAGCCCACCCTGGATTTGCCAACCAATTAACCTGACAGTAGTCTCTGGTAAACAATAGCCTCATTTTCTGTGAAATTCTGTCTCTTGTCCTTTACTAAAGTGTCATTTTACTTATAATGATTTTTTTTTAATTTTTATTTTTTTGCCCCAGTAATGAAGACCAATGATATAGGAACAAAGATTAATGTGGTAGTAGAGACACAGAGGATGAGAAAAAAAATGAAAAAGGCAAACAAAATACATAGCCTCACTCTAACCCTCTCATTGATGAGTCCATTGGGCATGGATTATTATCAAGGCTTCATATAATGAGCAAGAGAAAGACACTTCAGAACAGATTACAGAATGAGAAAATGTGTGGATTGTGGTTGTGTACTAAGGAGGATCAGAATTTAGGTCAGCCCTGGAGCTGGTTGAGATGTATGAATGAGTTCAACTCATTTAGGAGAGGCTAGACAGGGGAAGGTAATGTATGTTGTCACCTAAGTAATATATACTTAATCTGGCTAGTCTTTTAAGCCTTTGTGTCAGTTACCAGAAAATGAATGTGTCTGAACAAATTTATTTTAAGTTTTACTCCATTCGTCAATCAGGAAGGGTTCCTAGAGAAACTTGCAAACAATTAAAAATAAGCAAAGACTTGCACTCAACTTTATAAGGACAAAAATATCATTTGGTTGCTAGATATATTTAAGGTATGATCTGACTTCCAATCCAGAAGTATGGAGAGTTCAGTCAATTAAATCCAGGCCCTCTTGGATCAGCAAACTGATCTTTCCCCAGAAAAGGCATCTGTGGCAGCTGCTAAGGGTAGTGAAGATTCCCCCTGGATAATCAGCAGGGTCTTGTGCAGGGGGGAAATCCAGCAGGTTCTGACAGGTTCTGGAGAACCAGTAGCAGAAATTTTGAGCAGTTCGGAGAACCGGCAAATACCACCTCCAGCTGGCTCCAGAGTGGGGTGGGAATGGAGATTTTGCAATATCCTTCCCCCAGGAGTGGGGTGGGAATGGAGATTCTGCAGTATCCTTCCCCTGCCATGCCCACCAAGCCACGCCCACCAAGCCACATCATACCATGCCCACCAAGCCACGCCCACAGAACCGGTAGTAAAAATAATTGGTTTCCCCACTGGTCTTGGGCAACAAATGGGAAGAGAACTCACCTCTCCAGAAAGCAGGTTACATTAATCAGCAGTCCCTTTATATCAAAACTAAATTTCCATTGTCCCACTCATTCTGCTCAACAGCTCTATACCAAATCTCCTTACAAGATAAGAAGCAAAGCAAAAGATATCTAGCCTAGAAAGTTCTGGTGGGCAAAAATATCATTATCCGATTTGGACTATGGCCAGTCTGAAGTTGTCAAACTTTTATGAAAACTGCCAGGGACTTTTAACAACAGGCTCAGGAAAGCTCACAGTGTATTATGCAACTCAATCAGTAAGGCAGTAACTTCTTTGGCAAGTGGCCAGGTAGCAGCCACAAGCCAAGGGTATAATTATCAGCTCAGTACCATTTAAGAAAAAAAGAAAGATAAGCATCACAGATTCCTTTTATAATTTTTTTCTACTTCTGTGTTTATTCTGAGCAAAGAATGATGGGCTATAAAGTGTGCCTTTGCCTTGTTTATAATCCTAGCTCAGAACAGCATGAACACAGGTAGTCTTTCATAGCTGCTGCTCTTTCCTTCTTTTGCACACATGGGGGCTTGCAGCCCCTGGAACAGATGATTGATTGGTTGGTTGGTTGATTGATTTAGGTGCCTTTAAGTGATTGTTGACTCCCAGCAGCTGCTTGGTAGTCCTTGCAGTTTTAGAGGTATGCTTTCAGAAGTGGTTTGCCATTGCCTTCTTCCTAGGGCTATAAGATTGACTGGCTCAAAGTCACTCAGTTGGCTTTATGCCTAAAACAGAATTAGAATGCATGGTTTCAGAGTTTCAAGCCCAGTGCCTTAACCATTACACCAAACAGGCTTTTTGTTAGCAGTATGACAACCGCTTGCATTGTTTCCATTGCTGCTAGCAATCTCAATCTGGCCAAAATTGCCAGTGGAGTGGGCAGGAGGATGGAAGGACTCCTCTTCTTGCATCTTTCCCAGGTAATTTATTATGTCATGTAATGTGTAGCCTTTTAGTTAAGACCAAACCTCCTTCAGGATGAATATCAAGCACATACACACATACAATCCAGTAGTGGATTCCACTTACCTTTGCTACTGATTTGGAATTGGGAGCGCTCGCGTACAGCACTTCTGCACATGTGCAGAACCTTCTGCACATGTACAGAGCATCTGTGATGACATCTGGGTGGGTGGGCGGAGCCTCCCACCACCGCCACTACTGGTTCTCCTGATCCGGGGCAAACTGGTAAAAAACCACCACTGATATAATCTAGGGTGTCAAATACGTACACACAATGTCATAAAAGATAACAGTTTTTAGGCATAATTATAAAGGATCCGGTAAGCTATTATACAGTATTTAGAACTATGGCACTCCTAATATACATGGAACAGAATCCCATTTAATTCAATATGATTTCTGAGAAATCATATACTCAGATCATGTGTAAAAGAGCCAACAACTGGCATCTCTGCCACAAACATTAAATTCAAACCATAATTTAGGAACCTCATTTTCCAAATGTGCAACATGGAAATAAAATTATTGCTTTGCTATTCATTAAAATATTATTAATAAAACAACAAATTTGGAGTATTCACAATACCCATAATACAAGATAAATTAAAGATATTATTTCCTATTAAGCCAAAAGTAGTATTAGTTTGCAATTTCCCTCACTTATTTCTGGGTTTGAAAAAGGCCCCAGACACTTTAGTAATGTATCTTTTTTCAAAAGTACTGATGAGCTTAAAATCAGTCATCTACACATTTTTCAGTCAATTGACAATCTTGCTGTATTGGGACCCACACAGTGGGAAAAGGTTTACATGATTTCAGTGCTAATAAGTTATCACCCATTTCAAGGCTTTTTAAGATATCTTCCCCTCGGGAACCGCCACTGAATCTAAGTTTGCAAATTTCCCCCCTCCCATTCCTTTCCTCTGGCTTCCCATTCCTTCCTTCTTTTGTTCCTCCATTGAGGAATCTGAAAGACTCCTTTTATTACATTAGACAGTAATATGAAGAGAGACTCTTTCTTTTCTGTCTGCAGATGGGTTCCTTGTTCAATCCAAGTTCTGTTCGATGCTGGAGAATAACAATGAATAGGGACATTGCAGGGAGGGTGTGAAAGAGCATTGCTCTGTATCAAGAGACATCACCATGTCTGTGTCCAAAATTACTCCACTTGTTTCATTGAAAACAGGGAAAGGGCTGGTTATGAGAAGCATACTAATATTGTTGCAGCTGGTGCTGTTAACAAGCCTTATCTATGATTTCAGGCTCATTTGAACCAAAATACAGGCTCTTCTGACTAGGAAGTTCATTGTTTCTCCATTGCCCATTTGGGCAGTTGTTTTTCAGTCCTAAATGTACTCCAGTTGTGGGAACATGTAATCAGATGAAAATCCCTTTAAATGGCCTGGCAAGAAATCAGAGCAGAAACAGCTCTAGAGACCCCAGGGTGTGGGTACATCTCTATAAACGGGACCCCTGAGATTGTGAGGCTCACCACTACTCATATGGGAGATCGCCTCATCCCATTGGGCTGAAATGGTGCCCTGTTTTCTGATGGGAGGAAAGCATTTTGCAGGAATGGAGAAAGCCTCATTATCTCATTCCTCTTTACAGTTCTCCAGCATTCTCCTTCTTTTAACAGGTGATGTGTACCTCAAATGTGCAGGCCATAAAAGGATTCCCAGATGAATCCCATAGGATTTCTAGAGGGAGGCATAGCCCAAGCATTTTATTGCTGAGGCAAAAACAAAACAGTCCTCTGCCACCAAATGTTCATTGGCAGTTGTTTCTTTATTAATATTCTCCATACCTTCTGAAGCAGCAAGCTGATTCATGGGAACCAAGGCAGATTTTTATGGCATGTCCAATTGCCTCTTCAAAAGAAAGTAAACACTTCTACCTTTATGAAGCTTGAACCTGCTACTCCAAGCTAGGCCACATGCTAGGAAACAACAATAGCTCCAATTCTCCTCCTTGGATCTCTTTTAGGTAGCAAGTTTCTGACAGTCTGTGCCCAAACTCATCCCTAATACAGGGATGAATTAAAGCAGACACCAGTAGTTGAAATTTTTTATTCATCTCACTCAACCAATTGAAATAGTTATCCTTATTATAAATTTATCATCTGGAAGATGATCAATTTAAAATCTTCAACTATTTGCAAAAGTGTCTAAATATGAATATGTGAAGGACAAGCCCTTCTGAAGGTATCAGAAGGTGTAACAGAATAACAGAATTGGAAGGGACCTTGGAGGTCTTCTAGTCCAACCCCCTGCTTGAGCAGAGACCTTATACTATTGTGAATAAATGCTTGTCCAAACTCTTGACAATCTCTTGGTGCATCATTGTCAAGAGATCCCCTTATCTACCAAATATTCTTCTGCATTAGAAGATGGGAATAAAACCACTTGGGAGATATATTGGGTAACCTCATCTGAATCTTAAAATACTCAGTACCTCTGTTTAACCAGGCTTTTCTTAATATAATAGTTGTATTTGTTTGCTTTTAATTTTACAATATATTTTTTGATTGTTTTAACTTTGAGTGAAAAGTGGGATATAAACTAAACCATGGGGGGAAGAAAGAGGCTGAAAGAATTGTGGTGGCTTGAAAAACTGCTAGGTGATCATGGAAATAATATTGGGTGAGTAGACAGCTGCTCAGCTGGGAGCACTACTTCACATAAACAGCCATTTGTGATGAGCACTTTGCGACCACAAACTGATTAGCAGCTGTGGGAACTATTAGGAAGTTTACACAAAGGAGGTCATCAGGGGCAAATTGCTATCACTTTATTATCAATGTAAAAATAATTCCTCCACAGAGAGCTCTTTCATTCTCCTATCCTGGAGCTTGGAAGAAATCCTTCTCCACAGCCTGTCCTTAATGTGGTCATGCTGTGCTGCTGTCTCCATGCTCCTCCATGCAATCCTGAAAGATAATTAATTAGTGGTTAAAATGTGCACTTTGCCAACCATATAGAAAAGGTAGAATCAACTGCACCTGTTAAAATGTTGCTTGCAAGACTAGAGCCCTCCATCCATTTTTTATATTCTCCCCCCAAAAGACTGTTGACTATCAAACAAACAAACACTACATGATAGTAAAGAGGTCATCTCTCTTAACTGCAAGTTACGGGTCACCTACATTTATACAACAGAGAGTGATGTGCTAATTGTCCTGAGAGTCCATATTCAAGAGGGGTATTTTGATGTCTAAGATAGAGATGTTCCACTGTGGGGTGTCATCAGGAAGTTCTACCCAAATTCTACAAAATACTTATTGACTTGTTGGCTAATCAAGCTATTGACCATTTAGCGCCAGAGAGAAGTTAGAGTTTTTTTGTATTTTTTGGCAAATCATGGCAAAAAAAGGTTGTAAAATTGGATAAAACAACCATCTTGTTTAGCAAGAGAAATTCTGTTTTCTACTTACCATCAATTGTGGTTGTAAGTTGAGGGCCACTGGTATATGAAGTTTAGTTCATCCAAAAGTGAGTTGTTGGATTCCATGGCAAAATATGGGAGCTGCTACCATTTGCCATACCATGAGAGGACATGCATATGTGGTGCCTCAGCTCTTGGAAATTTTGCTCATTTTCTTTAACTGCCAATTATATGCCCCTTTAGGATTAGATATTTAGCATATCTATTAGAAAGAATAGCCCACTGGGATCTGAATTATAGATTGTCTTATTTCCTCCTGGGCTCTAATGTCTATATTGTAAGCAGAATTGAGATGAGAACAAGGGTCACACAACTGAAAACCTACTTCAGCCAATTCAAACAAAACAACAATGTAATGGAAAAGGAATGGTGGAAAATGAAAGGAACAGACATTACCCCAGTGAGATTCTATGGACTCCCCAAGATACGCAAAATAGGAAACCTCCTCAGACCTATTATGACACTATGAGACACCCCTATGTATTACCTGGCTAAATGGCCGTCTCTTTGTATGATCACATATGTATTTTATTACTCTATTTTCTTTTATCTATTTTCTTCCAGAATCAGATCATGTGTTGTATTTTTATTTTATTTTAATGATATGGTCATAAGACTAATCAATTAAATATTCTATTTCATTCATCCAAAAATGAAGAAGACAAAAAAAGTGTATATATAAGTGTATATCACACACACACACACACACACACACACACACACACACACGAAAAATTAAGGAGCCAAGGCGATCCCCAAAGTGTCAGATATTATAATTCAGGCTACAGAAGCGTAAAAGCAAAGTCCTTTCAATTATAGTGTATGCATTTTGCCTGGGGATGCTAGTTAATTTCAGAGCTTCTGCATCATTTCTTCAAAATAATTGCTGACCTGTCTATTAGGCAACTCACTGACCTATTGACCATTGGATTTTTATTTTAATCTCCTGGCTGCCCTCAAGTGGTCATGAAGATTGGTGTGGCTAAAGTGCTGCTACTAGAGAAGCCTGGACTTGTCCAAATTAGATATCTTCTTCTGTTTTCCCAGGGAAAAAATAACTATTTCTTTACAATTTCCCAATGATTTCTAGCCTTTCCAATCATTTTTTTTTTAGTAAACAAAGTTACAAAGAAATCAAACACTTGTACTAAAAATAAATAACCATTCTTGGTACAGCAAATCATTTCAAATATTGTTTTTTAGGTGAGAAATATTTGTAAAGCTCCAATTTTAATTACAACCTGCAAGATCACCTCTTTCCAAATAGAAGTTTTAGCAGTACAGATTGTACATTAATTAATATATATATATTAATGCTAATATATTAATTAATATAGCATATTAATTACTCAAAAAGCTGGATACCAGCCCAAATTCACTTTGCCTTTGCCTTTCAGATTAAAGCACAAATGCAGGAGTAGACCTGCACAAAAAGCAGCTGGAAGGAGGTTATTTGGATTAAAAAAAAAAAAGTAAAGCCCTACCAAGACCATGTTTATTTGGAGCTAACTGACTAATTTCCTTAATTGGTTGTGGCATTGTCCAGACATGGGTTGCTTCAGTCGGATCTGCTACTGGCTGAGTCATAGGTTTTTGACCACGCCTCTTGCTCCTCCCTTTCAGGCTCAGTTTCGACTCAGTCAGCCTGAGAGAAAAGGTCGATCACACATACTTTGTGAGTTTTTTGACCTCTTAATTTACCTTATTTTTCTTTTCTTTTACTTCTTGAATTTTTACTTGATTTTTTCCAAGGTTACCGGTCTACTGGGCAATTTCTTTTTCTTTGCAGTCTGCCGGTCTATCTTCTCTTGGAGCGACCTGGTCTACCAGGCTTTGCTTTGCTCCTGGCGGCGGCCATTTTGGAAGCCCCATTTCAAATTTTTTAAATTTTTTCTTTGGTGAGGCTTTGCAGCTCTACATCACCAACGAATGTACAGGGAGCTCAAATTGCTATACCACCAATGATTTAAAGTGATTTCCTGGTAACAGCTCCAGGATCGCTAATTTCGGCCGCCGCCACCACCCTCAGCTCCCAGCACCGACAATCAGCTGTAGGGTGGCTCTTTGAAGTGGTGCAGTAAATTCAAGCACAGTTTTGCTGCTTTGCCACCAACGAGCTTAGTGCAGGAGTTTGGAAGCCCTTTCTCTTCCCCTTTTACCACCAACGTGATTTCTGCATTAAGGAGAGCTGCAAGGTTATTCCTTGCTCTCTCCCTGTGGCAATTTCAGCCAGCTGTTACTGGAATCGTGGCTGTGGAGGCGCTTAATAGGAACTGTTTCTAGGGCCACCTAGACAGTGACCTCTGGAGCAGCGTTCATCCTGCTCACGTGTGACCTGGCAGCCATTGAGCTTAATGCCAGAGTTGTCGCCATCTTTGTTTTTTCTCACTCCATATGGCGAAAGTGAAACTAGCTCTTCTCCAGTCGACATCTTGGTCGCAATGAGTATACTATTAAGATGGTAGATCGTTGTTCCCAAGGGGAGGGAATTGCTATGTCCACAGGAAAAAAAGCAACTTGCAAACGCAAGCACCTTTCTAAAGCAGAGGAAAAGGATTTGGAAAGGAAACACAAAACTTTAGAGAAGCAAATTAGCAAGGCTGTTGCAAATGTGCCCGGTAAGGAGGTTTCTCCTCCTCCATCTACCCCCCTCCCGATTCCTGCAGTTAGCCAGGCCTGGTCATCAGAAGGAGAGGGAGGGGTTCTTCTTCAGGAAGAACAAGGTACACTCCAAAATCCCTTTGCAAGTCAATTAATTATTCCTGCAACTCCTGATTTTGGTGGACATGTGGCAGCAGCAGCTTCTGCAAGGGAATCTCTCTTGCCTGTGCAAACCCCTGAGGACCCTTTTAAAAATCTATCAGAAGGATTGAGGATCCTAATTGATCAGGCTATTGCTTCCCGTGTGGCAGCTGCCTTTCAGGATCATCACTCTGGTTCTATAATTTCAGAGCATTCTGCTCAAATTAGAGGCTCCCCTGCAGTTAGCCTTACTGGCTCTCACTCCCCTGCAGCTTCTAAAGCTAGTAAAGCCTTTGTCTTTGAGGCAGAACGCCACTCTGATTTATCAGATGATGAAGGAGTGATTCAAGACCAACCTGCCTTTACAGGTTTATTTCCCCCAAATAAATTCAAGTCCTTGTTGCATAAGGCACGCATCACTGCTGCATTGAAGGAGGATGATTACCTCAAGGAAATGCAGGAAGCTCAACAGGGACAGTCACAGGGACTTTTCTCTGAGCCTCCTCTTGAACAGTGTTATGTTCCAACCCCACAACTGTTCATAGACATGGTTAAAAAACAATGGTCTGGTCATGCAACCATGTCATCTGCACATGGTTCAGACAAGAGATATTATGCTGTAGCACCCAAGTTTGCTCAATTATTACAAATTACAAATTCCCCCAGTGAACAGTCCTGTAGCAGCTCTTTTCTCTTCCTCTTCATATGTGGCAGGGGATACATCTGAAGGTCTACGACCAGAGGATAAAAAATTGGAATTTCTTTTCAAAAAGAATCATCAAGCTGCAGCATGGGCAATTCAATTGGCTTCCTCGGCCTCATTTTTTAATCGAACCACCATCATTTGGCTTCAACAATTACAAGCAAGGGTGCCCTCTAGTGAGATTCGCCTCCATCAGGATATTAATAAAATCATAGCTGTCACTCAGTTCTCAGCTGATGCTACTTTAAATTTGGCCAAGTTTGCATCTAGGACCCTAGCTTCTACAGTATCAGCCCGCAGGATGCTCTGGCTCCACCAGTGGCTGGCAGAATAGCGTTTGGGCCAAATAGTGTTTGGCTGCAGCTCCATATTCAGCAGAGAAGCTGTTTGGTGAGTCGCTTGATCCTCTTCTTATTGAAACACATGACAAACAACATCTAAACGTTCTGACAGAAGGTCCTCTCCCTATTACAGGAGAGCATCCTTTCATTTCTATTCTCAAGGAATCCCCTCCCATCAGGGTTACCTTCAAGAATCAAACCGGACTTTGGACCGTCAATCTTTTTGGGATAGGAACAAGCAATTCCCGCAGTCCAAATGGTCCTTTCGCGACTCTGGCTACTGCCAGTCCCGCAGCCATAAATGACTCACCGTCAAACCCTCCCATTGGGGGTCGCCTGGCCCTCTTCACGGACAGGTGGGAAAGCTCAACCCCAGATCTCTGGGTCCTCTCAGTAGTGAAATTCAGCCTTCCCCTGGAATTCCCCTCCAAACCTCTGACCTGTTTCATTCAATGTCCACTTTCCAACATCGAGTCCAGACGTCAACTGATGGACGTTGTTCAGCACCTCCTGCAAATACACGTCATAGAAGAGGTTCCCCACAGCCAGTGGAAACAGGAATACTACTCCATCCTTTTCGTGGTTCCGAAGCGGTCAGGGGTGGGGGTGGAGAGCGATTCTAGATTTAAAATCCCTCAACTCTTACATAGTTTATCACAGATTCAAAATGTGTTCACTAACCTCTATTCTTCAGGGGATTCGTCCCAACAACTTTCTAGTTTCCATAGACCTCATGGAGGCTTACCTTCACATTCCCATCCTGCCAAAGCATCGACAGTATCTCCATTTCAGCTATGCAGGAAAACATCTGCAGTACTGAGCTCTTCCCTTCGGGCTGGCATCGGCCCCAAGAGTCTTCACAAAGGTCCTGACGGTTGTAGCAGCCCACTTAAGGCTAAAGCCATTAAGGCTCCAGGCTTATCTGAACAATATTCTGATTCAGGCTCACTCTCGCGACCAAGCCTTACATGACCTGGACCTCACAATTTGAACTGTGAATGATCACGAGTTCCAGATCAACTACAAGAAGAGCCAGTTAGTGCCAGTCAACAGAATTGTCCATCTTGGCACCATCATCGATGCATGTCAGGGAACCGTCTACCTATCCTTGGAATGGCGATCCAACATAAGGGACCTGGTGACTCATATTCACAAAAACCCATCAGTTCCCTTGGCCACCTTGTCCAAACTCCTAGTCAAGATGGTCTCCTGCATTCAGATCATTCCATGGGCACACCTTCACGCCCCCCACTTGCAGTGATTCCTACTTACTTTCCAATGAAAGTGTCAGGCTCACACCATGTCTACTGTCAGAGTTCCACTCTCAGTCAGACAATCGCTACATTGGTGGACATCACCTTCTCTAGACAAAGGATGTCTCTTCATGGATCAAAACCTCATACTCACTACAGACACCAGCCTGTATGGCTGGGGAGCTCATCTCGAATCGCACGTAGCTCAGGGATGCTGGTCAGCAGCAGACCTAACCAACCCTATCAGTTGGCTAGAGCTGAAGGCCATTCATCTCGCCCTCACGCAATTTTGACGGTTTGTTCAAAACAGTCATGTCCTGGTATTGACAGACAACATTGCTGCAAAGGCGCATGTCAATCATCAAGGGGGAACCACTCAAGACGCCTCATGGAGGAATCCTTTCATCTAGGCAAGTGGGCCTAGCAAAATCTCCTCTCCATTCGAGCGGACCACATAGCGGGGATGGAAAACACCCAAGCAGATTTCCTCAGCAGGACCCAGGTGGACAATGCTGAGTGGCAGATCCATCCAGACGTATTCCACCAGATATGCAGCAGGTTTGGAACTCTGTCCATAGACCTCTTCACAACGAACCTGAACACTCAGCTTCCTCGCTTCTTCTCAAGATTCCCGACACTGGGGGCAGAGGGGGTCAATGCTCTCCGACTCAAATGGCCACCCGGTCTTCACTATGCCTTTCCACTATTGCCTCTAATCTAGGCCCTGCTTCGGAAGGTCATCACTGACAGGGCAGAAATTATCCTCATGGCTCCACACTGGCCACGTCACCCGTGGTTCGCGGACCTGGTCAATCTCTCCATATCTCACCCTTGGAAGACTCCATCAGACCAGATCATCCTGCGCCAAGGGGCCCTGCTTCACCCGGAACCTCAGTGGCTCCAACTGCCTGCCTGGCACTTGAAAGAGTCCTCCTAAGACAAGACAATTATTTGGATAGGGTGATCCACACTGTACAAGCCTGTAGAAGTAGGTCCACAGTTAGGCTCTACAATATCACCTGGCTAGCCTTTTATAGATGGTGTAAATCCCGCCAGGTCAACCCTCTTTCAGCCTCCCCTCCCCAGATCCTAGAATTCCTGCAGGATGGCTTGGACTGCGGTCTGGCCCATAGCACCCTTTGAAATCACATGGCGGCACTATCTACGGCCTTGTCCAGTTCTTCTGGACAGCCATTTACTCAACACCCTGTTATCAAAAAGTTCCTTCTAAGGCCCTCCTCAATTCATAGATATCCCACTTGGGATTTGCCAAAGTCCTTAACACATTAACTGAGGCTCCCTTCGAACCTCTTCGCACTGTCCACCTTCATTTCCTCACTCTTAAAGTAGCTTTCCTAGTGGCCATAACATCAGCTCGCTGCTTATCAGAGCTGGCAGCCCTTTCTGTTAGAGAAGATCTCTGTATCTTCAGACCTGACACTGTTGTCTTGAGGCTGGACCCCTCCTTTATCCCTAAAGTTAATTCCCTCTTTCACAGGGCTCAGGAGGTTATTCTCCCTAACTTTTGTCCACGGCCTTCTCATAACTTGGAGCGAAGGTGGCACACCTTAGATGTGTGGAGGGTTCTAAAAATTTACATTAAAAGAACTGCCCCTTTCAGAAAATCTGAGGCCTTGTTTGTTTGCTTTTTACCAAGTTCCCTAGGGTATAAGGTCTCCTCTGCAACAGGAATAGAGTCACTGGAATAGAGCTTGCATCGCCTCAGCATATCAGGCCCAGGCGATTCCTGTTCCCAGTCGCATTACTGCTCACTCCACATGGAGTGCTGCTACCTTGGCGGCCTGGGCAACTCAGGCTTCCCTTGAGGAGGTCTGCAGAGCGGCCACCTGGTCCACCCCCTCACCATTTATTCGCCATTACAAGTTAGATGTTTTTGCTTCTGCTGAAGCATCATTTGGCAGGAGGGTTTTATAACAGGTGCACCAAGCAGGGGTCTCTCCAGGCCCTTCAACATCCTGCCCTTAGGACTGCCAAAACTTTGGTATGTCCCATGTCTGGATGATGTCACAACCAATTAAGGAAATTGGGCATTGGTCTTACCTTGAATGCCAAATTTCTTAAGAGTTGTGGCATCGTCCAGCCCCTCCCTCTGTCTCAGGGCCTGTAAAGTTTTGTTATTATTATTATTATTTGTTCAACGTGTATGCTGCCTTTCTCCGAAGACTCAAGGCGGCTTACAATGCATTTAAAAACCATATATAAAAACATTAAAACATTAAAAACAAGTAAAACCCATTCACACCATTCATGGCCAGATCTTGCCAGATTGCAACAGTGAGATCAACGGCCCCGGGCCTGCCAGAAAAGCCAGGTCTTCACCACTTTTTGGAAGGCCAATAGGGTGGGGAGGTAACTAGTTCCAGAGAGCTGGGGCAGCCACAGAGAAGGCCCTCCCCTGCAGGCCCGCCGGCCGGCATTGTTTAGCTGATGGGACCCAGAGGAGACCAACTCTGTGGGATCTTACCGGTCACTGTGAGCTATGAGGTAGAAGGTGGTCTCGAAGATAACCTGGCCCTGAGCCATGTTTGTTAATGTTCAAGGAGTTTATTTTCCAGTTGTCCTGTTGGACCGGTTTCTATCTCTGACGGTGTTGGCTCCTGTTGGAGATCTTTCTTGTGGCCCTTCTTCGCCGAAACTGAACCTGAAAGGGAGGAGCAAGGGGCGTGGTCAAAAAATTATGACTCAGCAGTAGCAGATCCGACTGAAGCAACCCATGTCTTGATGATGCCACAACTCTTAAGAAATTCGGCATTCAAGGTAAGACCAATGCCCATTCTATACTAGTTAAGTGGATTATTTGAAAAAGTTGAAGAGAGTTTATATGACATGCTTACCTACTCCCCATTTTTGTGCTCCGTGGTGCAAATAAATATATTACATAATCATGATAAGCAGGCTTTCGAGAATTAATAAACCCTTGAGATTCTTGTCTAGTTTTATTTCAGAGTTATTCAAGATAAATAGAAATGAGGGTAAGAGGATAGATGGAAATTTCAATAAATAAATGATTTTTAATTTTAATTTTTAATTTTTTATATATTTTTATTGTTTTTTTGCTCTTTTTAACTTTTATTATTATTGTAAGCTGCCCAGAGTCACTGTATTAAGGTAATGGACAGCATAGAAATCCAATAACTTTTTTTAAAAAGTTGTTATAATCCACTACTGGTGAAATGTTGTGGATAGTGAGTCATAAAACCAAAGTATAATGTAATTCTGCTATAATGCATATTTCAAAACAGATGAAGCTTCCCAAGTCTTGTTGGGGTTCAAAATTTATTATTATAGTGAAATTTATGGAAGATTTATTATTAATAATGGCATATAAAAGGCTTTCATACTTGTGCATGGTTAAGGACTTTGACCTGGTTTATTCATGAATTTTTAATGTTCTAGAAAATGCTGGATATATTATTAAATTAAGGATATTGATTTTGTCATGCATTTTACTTACTGAAGTCTGCCACATTCAGCGTTCACACACATACACAAACACACAAGTTCAACGAATACCTTCTGCCTCAATTATTTGAGATAAGCGTGCCACAGGTTGGCCTACATACTGTAACCTAATTAATGTAACTGGAGTACCTTTTCCTTTCACAGGCAAATAACAGATCCATAGTTAATCTGCACTAGAAATTAATTTCTGTGCATCTTCTAAAATGGCCCCTGAGTTCCCTCTACAAATTATTTTAAATGATTGCTTATATTTCAGGAGCAGCATCCATAATAGTAAATGTCCATTGTTTTATTTGAAATTATTCTGCAGATTTTTTTTTTCTTTTAAAGAAAGGATTCCCAGAAGACAAGAATAAACTTTGCACAAATGACAAATGTCAGTTTCTGTCTGACTTTTCCTGGAGCCCTTTTATGCCACATTGGCTCATACTGAGAATTAGTAGACAATCCATCATAATTTCAGTTCCAATGCAAAGTTAAATAGATTGTAAGAGAATCTTTTATTCCTAGTGAAATAATGACCATTTGAAAAGAAGCATATTAGAAGTTAAGTGGAAAGTTGCTGAATGTCAAAGATATGAAGTGTTTACGGAATCTATTACACATTTTGCACATCCAAGAATTTCAGGAAAATAAATACCTGCCAGCAAAATTAGCAGAAGGAGCTTCTGAAAAATATTTGGGATAATGTGTAAATTAATTTCAACTCTGAAGTGAGCTATTTTGGGGGGTCCCAATTGGATTGCAGTCACATTAAAATGCTGATTTAACTTCGTCTGAAGCACCAATATTAGACAGCAGTAGTCTCTCCTGTTACATTCTGACTGCCTGGAATACAGCAGATTTTACCTTTTCCTGGTGTGACCCATTCTCATTCCAGATATGTCCATTTATTTTTAAATGGAATCAAAATTAAATTTTGATGACATGACTGTTTTTCAATCCTGTTTTTAAAAATAATCATTTATCATATGAAAGCTTAGAGTTTGCTAAGTGGTTTTGGAGATGGCATTTCTAGTTTAATCTTGCTGCCTCCAGGCATGGAGAACTCTGATATCAGCAGCCATGTTGGATTTTCCTGGCAAAACAGAAATGACAAAAGATAGTAGCTGGACCTGGTTAACTTTGAGCTATGACATTTAACAGTTGTTTGTGGGAGAGAACAATTCCTTCAATGAGAAAGTTATGAATCAAGGGAAGAAGAAGCTCAGCTCTGGTTTTGAAGGTCAGCTATGTTGTCATATGAATTTACGAGCTGTGGGAAGATATATCTATTTTTATTTATTCAATTTCTACAGCCACCTATCTCAACCAAGTGACAATTAAAACAAAAATCAAAAACAGTAAAATGGTAAAAACAACCAAAAAATAATTGCATACAGCAACCAAGATAATTAACTAACTAACAGTAAAGCCAAGAAATGGGACCCTTAACACATTCTGAGCCCCAGGCCTGGGTACACCACCAAATTTCTAGAGCCTTACAAAAGGCCAACAAGGTTGTAGCCATTCTAATCTTTGAAATGGGAATATCCCATGAGGCATGTGCTAACTTTGGGATGTAGGGACAGAACTCCCATTGGTTCAGCCTGGTATATAGGCATTGGGGATTAATACCCTGGGAGACTCCAGTTCTTCAAATATTGGATGACATGCTGCCAGTTTGACCCAAAATTGGAAAGAGGGATAAGGAGGGGGGAAAGGCGAGGAGGGAGGGAGAAGGTACAAAATGGAGTGGCTGGACAGACAAATTGAAAAGTGAAGTCATGTGAGCGTGCAGACCAGTTGTTGGTTGGGAAAGGAGAAGGCAGGTCTATAGTAGCTTCCCTGGAAGAAAGGAAGACCTGAAAAGACATCTTTACCCAAGCACAAGATATGGAGAAAGGAGCTGGTTGGCTACAGATGGCATCTTCGTGCAACATCCAAGACAGGAAGAAGGAGAAATCAGTTGTTTGCGAAGCCCTGTTCTCCTGGGAAAGACTGGGCAGAAGACACTTAGAGAGGTTTTCCCTCAATGGAGGAAAAGTAGTATGGCTGAGCAGATTCAGGAGAAAATCAAGCTGTATTGAGCACACTACAGTAAATCCATCTTACCCTATACCTTTCTTTTCACTTTCTCTTGATAAGCAGGGGAAGGAAGAAGATTGAGGGGGGAGGAAGCAAAGCAGTTAGCAGCTAGAGAGAAATAGTCTCTGGAAGAGAGATTTAGGAATAAAGCTGACACTGGGGTTGTGTGCTATCTAGTTTTTTAAAAAGCATAAAAGTCTCTATTGTCTTGCTTCTTTGTGTCAATAAACCTTCAGTTCTGAACTAACCTGGTCTCACTGTGTCCATCAGAACCAGTTAAATGTAAAATGTTGCACATTCATTATATTCAGTTTCTGATTTTTAAAATTTCAGGGCAAAATATTTCTGTTTGATTTTTGAAAATCCATATAAGATCTCCTGGTGTATTTGTAGATTTTTACAAACCCATGTAGCAATTCTAATGGGAGACTTAATCACTTCTGGCAAAGCCCACAGATGTTCCCTGTGGCATGATAGTTCTCTCTGTAGTGTATATATAGTATAGCTCCTTGTCAACTTGCCATTCTTGTAGACAGATAACTATCCTTCTCCAGCAAAAGCACTGCTAACAAGCCTCACTGTCTGAAGTTTATTGAAGTGGTGTTATGGAGACAGAGAGCCCTCCTGGTCTCATTTAGATCTTTTAAGTTTAAAAAACTCACTGATTAAAAGGGAATTGAAATCTTGCTAATAATTTGTTTCTTCCACCACTGTACACACCATGCAAATTAACAACAATGGCAATTGAAGGAGTCCCTCCTTCCCTTTTGACTACACACCACCTGTCCCCACTGCCCTCAGTGTGAAGCCCCTTCCTTCCTCTTGAGCTCCCACTAGTGAATTGCATGAGTCTCATTCTTAATTAACTGTGCCAGTGCAAGCTCTGTTAGGTATTAAATGTTTGTCACAATCAAATTAAAAAACCCATCTTGATAGGGTATGTTTTTCCAAGTCATTACAGGTTGATGTAATGAGCTTGCAGGTTTTTCTCCTGCTTTGTCTATATCCATTCCCCCTGCCCCCCAAAGTCTTCTGCTTCTTAGAAAAAAGAGGTGCAGCTGCCAGGCAGAAACTAACCAGGGGGAGGGAAATGATAGTGTTTGCCTCCCTGCACTCCAGTCACAAAGATAAAATATATTAATTTTCCCCACTTATCCCATACTCCCCGGTAGCCACTACAACTGACTGCCTACGAACAGGCCATAATCACTAGCAAAGTGGCACGAGGGAAGTGATGTCATAAGGTCAGCTGGCAAGCAATTGCCTTGTTCTGGAGAACAGACTCTGAGGCTGAATCCTCAAGCAGCAACCATGCTAAAGAATAGCTATGTCCTGTGCACTAGATGCTGCTGGCCATCCAAGGAACCTGGTGGAAATACCCCCATCATCAAGGAATCTTGAACTGTTTTAATAAGTTGAAGAGCTTTTAATGGCCTGAGGGAATATCCTTGAGACATAAGAAGCAAAAGAGCCACAGCCAGGGTAAAGGTGAGATAAGAAACATCTCAAGTCACAGAAAAAAATGGGGTGGAGGAAGCATCTCAGAAGGACCCTCTTTAGTTCCTGGAAAGTAAAAGGAGGGGAGGGGAGAAGTGCTTCCAGGCTTGCAGGCTTGTGTTACTGCAACCTTACAATAATGATAGTCGTGGTATTAGTTTCTTCTCTGAACTACCTAAAAGAACTGAAAGGGTTGGAAAAGACACAGAAAAAGATTAGCTGACCATAAAGCATGTTGAACCTCCCTTATCCTCACATCATAAGAAACTAATGTGATGCCAGCCAAGAATGAATAGTGGGAATAGAGAGTTCTTTCTCAAACACTCTCTTGTTCTCTCTCACACGCACATAAACACAGTGCATTGGTTAAAAATTATTACGAACAAGTGTTTTGGACTTTGCTTTCTGTAAAAGTGCTGCTGCTTTTAAAGGACTCTGCTAATTTTAATAATTCGATTCCTTAAAGGAACAGCATCTCTTCACCACCCCCTTGAACCTAAGAGTAAAATAGAGAGAGAGGTGCCTTAATGAGTCACAGAGGTGGCACTACAAGTCTGAACCAACAACTATAGTATGTAAAGAGTTTTCTGTATTTCTGTGCTGCCATCTACTGGTCATCTGGATTTTTTTCAACCTTCCCTTGCAGGTTATTTCTTAGTTCAATTGTGCTTCAAATGCAATTGTTGAGGAACATGAAGGGGACTTTGCTATTATGGTCCTGTTCTGCTTGTGGGTTTTCTGTGAGTATTTGGTTGGCTACAGGACAGATGGAATGCTAGGCTTTTATCTCATCTAGCACAACTTTTAATATATTCTGATAATCTGAAGGTCCCGAGCCATGACAATGCCAAACATTGTGTTCTATAACAAGAAAAAAAGACGGTGTGAAAAGGCATCAGATAGGAGTATTTCTAGTTTTCTAATTTTCTGTTCTATCCCCTGTGCATAATAAAGCCATAATTCTTCATATGTGAAATAAATCAGTTTATTAATTAATTAATTAAATTATTCATTCTTGCATAGTTTGGATACATATTTCAGCAGCACTTATCTTTGGACTACAGTAATCTTTGTAAGATAATATCAAAAATTTTGTGAACATCAGACCCAAATGGAATATTAATTGAATAAGCCTCATATTGTATTTTCAATATAGTGGAGTTGGTAATTATCCCTTTTTGAATATTTTCTGAAAAAAGCCAATAGACAAAAAAAAGGAGTTCAGTTGAATTAAGCTCATTTTAAGATTATAAGAGATATACTTACTTTAAAAAAAATATTTGCAAGTGATTTGGCAATACAGGCTATTCTGGATCATTATTTCAGAGTTTTTAAAGAAAGATAACTAATATCCAGCTTAACAGTAATCTTTAATACTTTATAAGTAGTTTAGGTATAAGAAAAACTGCCTGGAGTCCAATGGAGTCAGCAAGCATAACAACATTAATGAAGGGAAGGGAAAATATATTCCAGTAGTGAAGAACGTTAGATGAGGCAGATACTTCTCAGCCAAATTTAACAGACTTTGTTTGAAAATATTGCCATATTGTAATTGTTCTGGACTTAAAATCTTGGTTATACCATATATTTGTGCTCAGAAAAGGAACACAATTCATTAGGCGTATCATGGGAAGTTCATTATATGCTAACCTATAATCAGGCATCCCAAATGATGAACTCACAAATGTTGGATATAGAATGACAGAATAGTTCTGGTTCCCCTAAATACCTACTTTTAAGCAGCTCCGCCTCTATGTAGAAACCAGTGACAAACCTGAAATATTTAACAATACCTGAACTTACAAATTTTCTCAGCCTGGTTCCCTGTGAGGCTCTGTGAGCCTACTGATGCTATAGAAGGGAAATTCAGAAGAGTTCCTTTCAATGATTGGATTGAATGCAATAGAGTCCCTAAGACATGTTTTATTATACTACTCTCTGTTCCTTTTCTTTTAGTTGGATTGTAAAGAACAACAAAAATAAAAAAAATGGCTTTCTCTCTGTTTATATTTCTTTTATATTTATGGGTCTATGCTGTAATCTGAATGAATGAATGGACATGAGCATGAACATGAATGAGCATATGTGCTTACTTTCCATCTATTAACTGGCACTGTATCAACACAATGGAGGAATTAATGAATTTTGCACAATGGCACCTCTCTCCCTCCCTCCCTTATTTTACTTCATTCAATTTAGCAACAGAATTGCTAGCTCTAGTCTTGAAATTTAGCTAATGTTGTAAACTGGTCCAAAGTCCTGGCTGTAAAAAAAATAACTTTTCTCTTAAAATATCAGCTCCAGAAGCCTAATCTGAAATAATCAGAACTACAGCCTATCCCAAACTCAATACGGAATGATTATGAAACTGTTTTCTTTTATTGTACGCTCATCAAAATGAATATGCAAAATGAATACTCAAATTTCTAGGTTCTATCATATCTCAAGACCTAAAATGGACACCTAACATCAAAAACATCATCAAAAAGGCACAACAGAGAATGTTCTTTCTGCGCCAACTCAGGAAGCTCAAATTGTCCAAGGAGCTGCTGATACAGTTCTACAGAGAAATTACTGAGTCTATCATCTGCACCTCTATAACTGTCTGGTTTGGTTCTGCAACCCAACAAGACAGAAACAGACTTCAGAGGATAACTAGAACTGCAGAAAAAACAATTACTACCAACCTGTCTTCCATTGAGGACCTGTATATTGCACGAGTCAAAAAGAGGGCTGTGAAAATATTTACAGACCCCTCGCATCCTGGACAAAAACTGTTTCAACTCCTACCCTCAAAACAACGCTATAGCGCACTGCACACCAGAACAACTAGATGCAAGAACAGTTTTTTCCTGAATGCCATCACTCTGCCGAAAAAATAATTTCCTCAACACTGTCAAACTATTCACATTAGGCAACATTACTATTAATCTTCTCATCGTTCCTATCACCCATCTCCTCCCACTTGTGACTGCATGACTGTA
The DNA here is from genome assembly GCA_022577455.1 of Arizona elegans. Taxonomy (NCBI): domain Eukaryota; kingdom Metazoa; phylum Chordata; class Lepidosauria; order Squamata; family Colubridae; genus Arizona; species Arizona elegans. The sequence goes on along the minus strand of JAKOOJ010000002.1, from coordinate 99,680,762 downwards.
ACTTTGTTGCTTGTATCTTTGTGATTTATATTGATATTGTTTCCTAGTATGATTTGATTGCTAATTGTACTGTATGACTGTGATTGGGTGTTGTGCCCTGTGATTCTTGATGAATGTATCTTGTCTTTTTATGTACAGTGAGAGCGTATGCACCAGAGACAAATTCCTTGTGTGCCCACTCACACGTGGCCAATAAAGAATTCTATTCTATTCTATTCTATTCTATTCTATTCTATTCCAACTGAATTGGTGCTACTTATCTGATCTCATGTTTTACTCCAAGCCTGAGCCATTTGGTGGTATTTAGGTCTCTTGATTTTCAGCATCTTGTTCTTTGGGGGATCATTTTCTTATTGTTTCATTATTATTATTGTTCTTGTTTCCTCCTGCAATTTTCCTGATTGTATCACATGAAGAAGAAAAATGTGAGTGTGCACAGTCAGTAAGATTATAGCACGTTGAAAGAAGGAAAGCAAAAGTAAAAATTTCCAGCAATGGAAACAATATTGAAATAGTGTGATGCTTCCGTGGGATAACTATCTTTCCAGTAATTACATAGTGCACTGAATGTTAAAAGAACATGCAAAACCATATTCAAAACATGCTGTACTTTCAAGTGTGATACCTTCAGAGTAGGTTCACAATGCAGAATGCGGGAAAATTTCCTCATCCCAAGGAGCAAGGAAAGGAAACTGACTGCAAATATATGAAGTACATACTACTATAATAATATTCATTAACACACAAAATAATATGGGATCCAGTCTCATTGTTTATGTTCTGTGTTCTATTTATCTGATTTATATTCTGCCTTTCATTCAGGAGCAAAGGACAGCTCTCTTCACCTTCTTTTTTTTCCAACTTGGCTTGGCTGAGAGAGAATGACTGGCTGAAATTCAGCAGTGAGCTTCCATGTGAGCATTCAGCATCCCAGCATTCGGCAGGGAGCTCAGGGTGGACCAGAACCTGGGTCTCTCCACTTTTACAATCCAACATCTTAATCACTGGGGCACACAGGGCCTCATATAGTGGTGAAATCCATTTTTTTTTTTACTACCAGTTCTGTGGGCGTGGCTTGGTGGGCATGGTGTGGCTTGGTATTCATGGCTTGCTGGGTGTGGCAGGAGAAGGATACTGCAAAAATCCCCATTCCCTCCCCACTCCTGGGGGAAGGATATTGCAAAATCTCCATTCCCACTCCACTCTGGGGCCAGCCAGAAGTGGTATTTGCCTGTTCTCCAAACTTCTCAGAATTTCTGCTACCAGTTCTCCAGAACCTGTCAGAACCTGCTGGATTTCTCCCCTGGTCCCATACACAGTATATGACATACATTGGATGTGCTGTATGCAAAGGGGCTGTAGGAGAACAATACTACTTCATTCTGGCATCATCTACCTTCCTCAACACCCATGCCTTTGGCTTAGATGTCCTCAAAATCTATGCATATCAATCTTTATGCATATAGACTTTTTATATATCCTGAGATCCACTTTTGGACTGAAAGTCTGAAACAACTACCTAGGAAAGGAGATACTTGTATTTCCCCGAGTTTCCATTTACTACATACTGTCCCTTGATCACCTGGCTGAGTGCCCTTTCCCACTTCTATCCAGGATGCTATCCACACCCATCCTAGAATCAACAGAATACTATCCTAGCATGAACTTTACTTTTTCACTGCTGCTTGCTATTCTGTCTCTACTATCACTATCTGCAAGTGACTTTCACTTGGTCGTGCCCTGATAATTGAGTGCCTGATAAACAAAGCAGTCTATTGGTCTTTTGGTGTTGTTGCCATCTCTGTTCAGCATATCACAGCTGGTACAAAAATGATTAGCCAATCGTGCCACTACAACAGGTATGGGATGAGTCTTTAGGACCGTAAGTTATCTCTAAGCTGCTTTGTGTTTCCCTGTTCCCACATTTCATTTTATAGTAAAAAGTGTTTTAAAATACCAAATAGGAATCACAAAGGTAATGTCACTTTAAGGGTTTCCCAATGGTACCTAGTTCTGGAGGTTTTCAAGAAGAGACTGGACAGAATGGTATAGTGTCTCCAGCTTGAGCAGAGGATTGGACCAGAAGATCTCCAAGGTCCCTTTCAACCCTATTATTCTATATTCTATGTTCTGTGTTACTATCATTTTATAAAATAGTAGTCTTATCAAATTGTAAAATGCAACCTTGGACAAATCTGGGCAATGTAGAAAGTAGTCAGTGTCAGAGTTAGCAGTGTTATTGAAGTAATATGGAACAAATCTGCTCAACTGCTACCACCATGCCTCCCCCCCACCAATTTGTTTGTCCAAAGAATACACTGAAAGTTTCTTTTAAGTCATGTTCAACTAGTGGTGATGACAAACACATATTTATGTAGCTTTCTTTGCAACAGCACAGTTAAGAAGTGCTGATCAACTCTTTAGGGAATAAGCAACAGAATGGTGATAGAAGCAGCAGTCAGACCAGGGGGGGAGGGATTGTGCTTACCTTCACACAAAACACCCAGTACCCATATAATGGGTCACCCAACTTCACCTCTAATGCCAAGGATAGTGAAGCTTAATATATTTTGCACACTTTGAATCTGCCATTGGAAGACGTTGGAATAAGAAGAAAAACTTTATCACCAGCATGGCTATGCTTCATTTAAGATGTCTCAGTCTTGGGCTGAGCACCAAATAAAAGGAGTATTGTCAAGGAACAAAAATAAAAGGAGCATTGTCAAGGAATGACTGTTGCATGAGTTAAATGCAAATAGGGATATAGCTTAAGTCTTGCTAGTGATGAATAGAAATAGCAAGAGTAATGATCTAATACAAATGTCACAAGAATCCAAACATACATTGTTCATTTATGAAGAGACAGAGTTGAAAGAATAGTTTGTGAGAAACGTGTGTGTGTGTGTGTGTGTGTGTGTAAGAGGAATTTTCCTGGGATCAGGGACAAGCTAAAAGAGAACTCTTGATAACAACTATTCAAGTCTACACTGAATTTTTATAATAGAAAAAAATGATGAATGAATTCTCTGTGCTTGAGATAGTTATTCCTCTTCAATTTTGGCATCTGAGCCCTGATGGTTTTTTTTTTTGTTTGTTTGTTTGTTTGTTTTGGTATGGGTATGTCCTTTGTTTGGTATCTAGAGAAAACAGAGATAGCGATATCCCAGATCATCTTCTTCTGCACCAGTCCTTCATTATTGTACCATTATTCTTTTATTGCTCCTTTATCTCCACTCTGTAACATGACTATGTATTTCTCCCTTCATGTTCATTGCTTTTCTAACATTGCATTCTATTTATGATATTGCCTTGGTGATGAGAACAGTGGATTGTGAGAACAGATGGACTACTTTGGGACATCTTAACACAGAAGATGGTATTCTACTGATCAGTGTCATGTTATTCTTTTCCTTTAATATATCCCAAAGCCTGCTTTGAGTCACCAACATTTTTATTTCAGTCTCTGTTTAGTTACAATTTAGAACCTCTCCTATATAGAATATTCTTTCCTTGACATGGGAGGTTCACTAAATTACATCTTCATTATATATTTGTTTCCTACTTATATTTAGATATCTGTGACATTTCTCATAATTTCCAGCAAAAAAGAACATACTATATAATTCTCTACTTTTGCCTAGACTTTACTTTTGAGTCATCTTGTAAATTAGCCCTCCAGGAAAAAAACTTCATTGATTCCAAGCCCCTGTTTTAGTTGCTGTTCTGTAGTTTCATGGTTAATTTTTATGGAATTTTACTTTGAGCAGACATAATGCGTTATCTACCAGGCTTTTCATGCACAACATAAGACAAGTCCTTCGTGTAAAATAGCTTCCCAAAACTGCTTTAAAGTGAAATTTGGCCAAGTATGAGGGCTCCTCGGGCAAATTATTTAAAAGCAAGCAATGTGACTTAGAATGCAAGACGTCTTTAATTAAGCTGAATCTGCCTCCAGTCAACTTAGAATACTGCCATAAATGATTGGCTGCATAGTTAAAGAGTACCTGAGATTTCAATCAATCCTGACCCCAGACAGAATTCAGCAATCGGATCCTTCAAAGTCCTGTGAATCAATTTGAGGTTCTCCTCAAGTGATTAAGACACAAGGGAAGTAGTGGACACAATGTCTACAGAAATTGTAATAGTTGTCCTAAAGTTTCCATAGAACATGAAGCTACAAAACAGAAAAAGAAAATTAGGGGTATTAATTTGAAACTGTCTGATATAATTTCCAATCCCAGGGCATGATTTATCAGAGGTCTCTAATTACAGTGTTTTGAGAAAAAGGCATTGAACTAATATATCAGCTTGCACTGATTTGTTTTGTGCACTGCCCTAGTTCTCTCTCTTCTGTGTTGAATTTATAACTATGGTGGTGTTTGGGAGATTTGTGGCTTCTGTTTCACATCAGTACCAATCTGTTTCTAATCTAGTTTCTGCCTCATTCTGATCAAGTCCTTTCCTTTCTGTCCAATCCTAGTCTAAATCTTTATTTTTTTCCCAAACCAGGACTTAGTCATTATAATTTATTCGTGCTATTGTTTATTTAAATCTATCGTATTTTATTTATCAGTATTTATGTTCAGAGAACATGATCTCCTTTATTCTTTAATTCCAGCTTCAGTGTTGATCCTTTCTGTTTTAATCTGGTTGTGATCCTTCTTGTAGCTATTGTAATACTTTGCTTTTTATACCAGAGTTCCCCAACCTTCCCGGCTTTGTGGACCGGTGGGGGCGGGGAGAGGGGATGGTTCTGTGCAAGTGGTGGGGAAACACGCGCACGTGTGCAACTCTATTTGCAAGAGCCGCGGGCACGCACGCACTCTGCTCATGGAAATGGAGTGTGCATGCACACACTTGCCCACTGCTCGTGCAAGGCAGGATGCATGTGTGCATGGTTGCCCACTGCTTTGGTCAGCGCAGTTTTGAACAGCTCATGGCCCGGTAGTGGGCTGTGGTCTGGGGGTTGGGGACCCCTGGTCTATACAATTCTATGTTAATTGTGGTGTGTTTGTGTGATGCTTGTATATCTAAGTAATACATTTATATCATATATCTATCTGAATATCATACAGAGAAATACAAAATTCAGTATATAATGTGCAAAAGAACTATCCCTAAATATTAATTATGTATCTCTACAGATTATGCAATAAATCTGTATTTCATCTATTATAATACCATAGTTGCTGGGTCAGTCCTTCTGAAATGTTACAAGTTACTGAGGAGCATCTCTCTAGTATATTGATTCATTCAATGTCTTGAGACAGGGTAGTGAATCTCTTTTAATTCCCTTAAGAGGTTATGGTTGTATCCTTCTGAAATATTGCAAATTTCCTCTCCATGCTTCCTCTATGATATATGAAGTTTTCATACAAAACCTTGTCTCACCAAAAACTGGTGAGTAAGTAAATCCTTTAAACTTAAACTCTAGAGGCTGTTCTTGAACAAAATACATCTCAGAAATTAGGTAGGTTTCTCATAGAATGAGCTATTGTAGCAATTTCACACAGTTCTGTTCAAAATAAAAATGTTATAGCCAGCTGTTGATTTTCCAGTGATAGTCAATGGAGCACTAAAGTTCCCCTGACAAATCCTGATCTGAATCTGAGCCAAATCTAACCTCCACTGAAACACCCCTAACTCCAGTCATTAAGAGACACAGGTTTTGACTCAAATGTAATAGTCAACGCATTATCTTACAATATAACACTGAGATTCAGCGTGTTCATTCTGTGATCTCTGATTAGAATTACTCATATGAGAATTAAAAAACACACTGTTAGGAGTTTGATCCTGACCGGCTCAAGGTTGACTCAGCCTTCCATCCTTCTGAGATCGGTAAAATGAGGACCCAAATTGCTGGAGGCAATATGCTGATATTGTAAACTACTTAGAGAGGGCTGTAAAGCAATATGATGAGGTCTATAAGTCTAAGTGTTATTGCTATTTGCAGAGATTTCCTCTCCTTTAGCCTTCCTGTAATGTCACAAACAGATGCATTCATCAACAGGATTCCTGCCACTGCCTCTAAGTTCCAGCAACCTGTCTTTTTTCAAACCCCTCCCCAACCAGAGTCCTTCAGACACGTTGGACTTCAGCTTTCATAATTCTGGGAAAGACTAGTTTGTGACAGGCAGGGGCTAGAAGGAACCATTTTCTGAAAACCTATCAAGCACTCCTCCTTCACAAATTATCCAACATCTTTCCTTCCACATTTGATTAATCAATTTAGGGAGGTCATTTTTGCCCAAAAAACTTTCTAGTTTTTTTTTTTATACAACTAGAAAGAGATTTGTGATTTCCTGATTTACTTTACACATATACGACTGTGTTTATTTTGCTCCATGCATTAGTTCTGTTGAAACAAGCTTGAAAGTAGGATTGTAGTGTAAACATTTAGCTTGGTTTCTCCAGTATTACATTCATTCTCAACATTGTTATTTGGTGTTAAGGCTAAGCTAAGTATACAGTTTTTAATAGTGTCATAACAAAGTAATTTCTTGTAAAAACATTGATTTTTTTACATTACCCTCATTCTGCCCTTAGTTACACCATCAATTAAGCAAATGCAATTGATTATATTGCCTTATAATGTTTCTCGTTTTCTTGAATGATCTCAGAATGAATCAGATCAACCGCATGAATAAACAAAAAAGCAGTGAACGTTAGCATCACATAGAATTGGAGGAATTTGGTTGCTGAGCATCTACATTCAAGCATGTAGGTGGACTGCTTGATTGATTGATTATCTGTCATCAAGTTGTTTTCAGCTCCTAGCAACCACGTACATTTTCTTCATCATGATCTATCCCTAACCTGTTCTTTCAAGCCTCCCAACACTAATTGCCAGTACATCTGAATCCATCCACCTTGCTGCTGGTTATCTTCTTCTTCTGTTTTCTCCCATTTTTTCCAGTGTTTTAGCTAGGAAGAGACCAGGGTCTACACACAATATTTAGTGCTTGGTCATTTATAATTTGAGTGAGAACTCTGGGTTGATTTGTTTGATGATCCACATCACACTCAGGACTACTCAGGATTAGCAGGGACATATAACTGTCTTCTGTACTTGAGGAGCTGTCATAAAGAAGAGAGGATTGACTTATTCTCTAAATCACCAGAGGGCAGGACAAGAAATAATGGTGGAAGCTTGTTAAAGAGACCTTCAACTTAGAAGTAAGGAGATATTTTCTGACAGTGAGAACAATTAATCAATGGAACAGCTTGCCTTCTGGAGTTGTGGGTGCTCCAACACTGGAGGTTTCAAAAATAGACTGGACAACCATTGGACTGGGATGGTATAAGGCTCCTGCCTTGAGCAGAGGACAGGAGTAGAAGACCCCCAAGGTCCTTTCCAGCCTTATAATTCTATATTCTATGTCTTCTCCAATACCAAAGTTCAAAGACTACTTTTCTTATCCTTCTTTGTCGAAGTCTTACTTTTGCTTCCATAAAGCGTCACAGGGAATACCATAGTTTGCATGAAAGTGTAGACACATCCTAGTATTTGAATATGTTTTCAAGGCCTCCATGGCTGTTCTAAGAAGTGCTAGTCTACACGACAGATTTCTTGACTGCTTGTTCCTTTAATGTTGATCATAGAGGCAGAAGCTATTCACCACTTTGATATCATCATAGTCAATTCTAAGGCAGATTGTTCTACCTGTTGTCATTTGTTTAATCTTCTTTATATTTAAGTTTAATCTTATTTTTTTCACTATTACTCTTTGATGTTTAATAGTAGGGCTTCCAGATCCATTTCATTTTCAGCTATCAGAGTAGTGTCATCAGCATAGCACAGGTACTGTACCGATGTTTCCTCCTCTAATTTTAAAATTACACTCATCTTCTTCTAATCCAGCTTCCTTTAATATATATTCAGCATATAGGTTGAATAAATAAGGGGAGAATATACACGTATGATACTCCTTTGCCAATCTGGAACTAGTCTCTCTTCAGTAGCTTTATCCATGTAAAGCTTTAATCTGTGTTGGATGATGCTAAGCATTATTTTGCTAGTGTGTGAAATTAAGGCTATTGTACAATTTTATTTTATTTTATTTTATTTTATTTTATTTTATTTTATTTATTTTTATTTTATTTATATGCCGCCCTTCTCCGGAGACTCAGGGCGGCTTACAATGCATTAAGCAATAGCCTTCATACTTTTGTATATTTATACAAAGTCAGCTTATTGCCTCCAGAAACTGGGTCCTCATTTAACCTACCTTAGAAAGCATGGAAGGCTGAGTCAACCTTGAGCCTGGTAAGATTCGAACCTGCAGAAATTGCAGGCAGCTGTGTTAATTACAGGGTGCATTAAACCACTGTACTACCAAGGCTCCTATTGTTTATACACTCTGTCAAGTCTCCTTTATTTGGTATTGGAACATAGATTGACCTCTTCACTAGGTTGGCCACTGTTATTCTTCAGATTTGCTTGTCTAGCTTGGTTAGAACCTTGACTGATTCTGTTGCTTTCCATATTTCAGTAAGTATTCGATTAGTTTTTGTAGCCTTCTAACTTGGTAATGACTGGAGTGTTGTTCTAACTTAACCTTCTAGTACTAAAGTCATTGAAGTGGGGAATTGCTTCTAAGAAATCTTGGATGTTGACCTCTCTTCTGTGCAGAGTATACTCGTTCCATTTTCTTTTGATATGCTTTGAATTGGTTGCTATCTCTCCTTCAGCTACCAATTCAAGATTAGAAGCTCCTGAATTCAGAGATCTTTTGGAAGATTTCCCTTCCACAAAATGTATTCTTCCATTTTAAATGTCTCTACAGATGCTGTTGTAATATTGCTTGTTGCATCTTGTAACAGCTCTCTGAAACTCTTTGCTAAGTTCCTTTCCAATATTTTTTTGCCTTTCTTAGCTTTGACTTCTCTTCTTGGCAATTTCTATAGTTTGTTTTGACATCCAGTTTGCTTTCTTTCCTTTCTTCATTTCTGGCAGACACTTTTACATTAATCTTTAACTACTTTTTAAAATCCATTCCATAATTCCTTTGGTTCTTGATCAATGAAGGACTTCAGAGATTCCCAATGTTCTTGAAAATGGTGAATATATACTCAGCATCATATCATGGAAATAGACTTTCTTAATTTTTTAGCTTAACTTGCTGTCAACTTGTCAGCTTGCACACAAGTAATCTGTGATCTGTTCCAGTCAGCACCTGACCGTATCTTTGATGCTATAATTCAGCTCTCTACCTCCCTTTAGCAATAATATAGCCACATTATTTCATATTCTACATCCAATGATATCAGTGTAGAGAGGCATTATTTGGGTTGTTTGAAGACAGTGTTAGCTCTGAAGAAGTTATTGGAATGGCAGAAATTGATAAATCGGTCTTTTGCTTCATTTCAGTTTCTCATGTCATGCAGACCAACTACATTTTCTCTTTCATGTTTCCAACTTTGGAATTCCAGTGTCCATCCCAAACAACATATCTTGCTTGCATGTTCTGTCAATGTCAATTGAACTTGATCATAGAAGTCAACAACTTCCTTTTCTCCTGCATCAGTGGTTGAGGCTAAACTTGAATGATTTTCACATTAAAGGTTGTCCACAAAGTCTAACTGATAATATTTCATCATTGATTGCATTTTAACCATGTGCTGTTCTTGTTATACCGTTCCAGACTATAAAAGCAACCCTGTTTAGTCTTTGTTTTTCATGTCTTCATGTAGATGGAACTATTGGCATTTTACATGGTTGTGCTTTTATTAATTATGTATTTAGCTCAGTTCTTGTCATTAAAAATAAATGCCACAGATGTTAACAGAAAGGTAAGCACTGGTTAATGTATCGTTCTTCTAGCAATCAACATGCATGTAATTTCTAGTAACAGGAACATAGCAAGAAAGGATGCAGTGGAAGGTTCATCAAGGGATTTAAAGAAGAGTTAGGGAAGTGACTAGATGGTGCTCCAAGGCCAAAATGTAACACTAGATGGCTTACAGTTTAATGGCACTGAGCAGTTTAATTCGGTAGAATGAAGAGATTTGGGATAACATCAGGAACAATGATAAATGTATATATCTACTTTACATCCTGATTTTTTTTTCTTTTTGAAGCTCATAATCAGCGGTGAGGTAATACTCTAAACTTCTCAAGGTCTGTAGTTGCCTATATAAATCATCCTGGTCTCAAAAAATGCCATCCATTGAGCAGCTTTTGTTCACAAAAGGGCAAAGGCCACCTCTGGGAAGATGCAAGATTAGCTTTAATAATGAACTTTTGAGCCCAGCATGGTGCTGAACATGGTTCTAAAAAAGAATTTGGAATGGAAAGCAATGCAGCAGGTCTGTCTTTTCTTCCTGCTGGCCTGAGGAAAATAGCAAACAAGAGGGTGGAAGGGAAAAGCAAGGTTAGAAGCTTGGATGTGCTTCAAAAGATGACCAAGACTGGCACATCCTTGCCTCTTCACTTGGTCACAAGGACAAACCATTGAACTTAAAGGCAATGATCTTTAATAGGCATGTAGCATATTCTCTCAAAAAGCATAATATTATCTATAAAGATGGGTCAACAGCAATCTGCAACCCTGCTAATGCAGTTTTGCATGCTAAATGGCATGTCAGCAGCCCAAGACAGGGAGCTGAAATGCTTTTCTGATTGATCAGCAATACTGGCATGGGCCCCAGTGAAGAAAGGGCAATTTCACTGGGATAAAACTCTGTGGCTTTATGAAATAATATTTTCCACCTTTTCTTGGCCTAAGATTGTTTCATGATCTCTAGGCATTGTCTGATGGGCTAAAAAGAAATACTGCAAATAAGCAATTCATTTCAATTAGGTCTATGCAGCATTTGAAAAATAATTTGGAAGAATGCTTTTTAGTGTGTGGAGAGATATGAACATAGCATAGTTTAAGGTAACTTTATCTTTTCCTGAAATTGTGTGGCTGCTGTCTAATCCGAAAAAAATGTACTTGCTCAAAGGAGTTATAGGCAGGTGCTTTGTTCACATGCACAAGCACACACACACACACACACACACACACACAGATACAACACATTGGACAGTGTTGTAGGTTCCAAAGGTTGGAAAACCTTTTTGCTTCTTGCTAATGTTGAGGCTGCAGTTCTAACAAGGAAGGAAGGAAGGAAGGAAGGAAGGAAGGAAGGAAGGAAGGAAGGAAGGAAGGAAGAAAGAAAGAAAGAAAGAAAGAAAGAAAGAAAGAAAAGCAGTTTCCAGCATAGGCATACATAATATTGCTCTGTTTGGTTTCCTTTACCAGATCTCTCTGAGTGAAGCTGCTGCGTGTGATATATCTAAACAACTTTCTGTTACATTAACTTGACTGTAGCTTATATGTGAGAAAATATATATATACTTGTTCCCCTCTCTGGCCTCCAGTTGACGTTAAGATTGCTGAATTCTGATATCAGTAATGCCTCTTTTCTGTTAACATTGCTGGTGCAGATGAAAATGCTAAATCCAGATTTTTTTTTTTCCAGACTCATTTCCTTTCCACCAAACAGGCAATTGAAAATATTGTCAGGGATGCTTTCTCATTCCAAGTGGAAAACCAAACTTTCAGGAAGAGAAGAAGGGGCAAAAAAGACAGGCACTTTCGTTTCCACAACTGAAACCCACATATTTGGAGACCTTTCAGATTGGGAAGGCCTGGACAAAACTTTTGACAAGACAATTTGTTTTCTTTTCAGGGTATTCTCAACCATTTTCTCCAGCAAAGATATCTTTTTTTCTTTTTTCAGATATTTTGATGATCCAGCTTTCACACTCATATGTTATACCTGGGGAAATAGTAACTTTGACAATCTCTTTTGGTTGTCAGTGTGCTGTGCTTGCACTTTTATGTCTTTCTTCAACATTGCAAACATTTTTTTAATTTGACAGCAACAGTCATCATCCTTGTGAATGTATGTATGTATGTATGTATGTATGTATGTATGTATGAATGAATGTATGTATCTATATGTCTTTGGTTATTCGGGTCTTCTCCCACGTAAAATTGGAAGTGTCTTGGTGATGTTTCGACAAGTCTCATTCGTCATCTTCAGGCTGGTGTTTTTGGCTTCGTGCTTCTAGGAGCAATGAGCAATTGCTCCTAGAAGCACGAAGCCGAAAACACCAGCCTGAAGATGACGAATGAGACTTTGTCAAAACGTCACCAAGACACTTCCAATTTTATGTGGGAGAAGACCCGAATAACCAAAGACCTACATAGAAACACCCGCGCAAACCTCAGAAAACATATATATATCTCAGTGGTGGGTTGCCGCTGGTTCGGACTGGTTCACAAGAACAGGTAATAAAACTGGCGGGGAGTGCATGCGCAGAAGCTTCTGCACGTGCATGTGCATGTGAGTGCGAGTGTGATGCAAACCGGTAGTAAAGGTAAGTAGAACCCACCCCTGATATATGCAGCAGTGGGATTTAGTCAGTTTGTATCACTTCTGGAGAACCGGTTGTTAACTTTATGAGCAGTTTGGCAAACTGGTTGTTGGAAGAAATAATTAGGGCAGAGAACCGGTTGTTAAATTACTTGAATTCCACCACTATGTGTGTGTGTGTGTGTATAATATTTATAAATATATTAAATATATAAATATTAAATAAATATAAATATTAAATATTTGACCTTTACAGGGAGGAGTCATAAAATATGGGTGTGGCTGGCCGATGAAGTCCAAAAAGACAGAAATAGTGCTATCCAGTCTCCCATAAGTCTCAGAACAAACAACACAATATGTCTGACAAAGCCTGAAAGTGGTGATTTGAGATATCACCCCACTATGGCCATGTAAACAACTTGATCTACATAGGAAAAAACCCTGACTACAAAAGTATTATATATATATATATATAATCTGTTACTACTTCCATTCCTTTGCCTATTTCTGGTGTGTTGGCATTGCCCATTAACAAAACTTTAACGCGCATTGAACAGCAGACTACTTTCTGCAGTGTCTTCTTTCATCTTCTATCATATAATGTTTAAGTTTTCTTCACTTCCAACTGTCAAAGTGATTTCCTTGACTTCTACTCAAGTTGAACTTTCCATGCATGACGAGCAATCTGATTGAGTTGAATAACCTGCAATAAAAAACAGAACAATGCTTTTGGGTGAGCAATATCCAACAGATCTAATTGCAATCCCCCATATTTTGCATTGTGTGTAGAGAAAAACCAAGTGGTGGGATGTTAGGGATTGCAAAATTGACAGCTGTATTTTGTCCTACAAAGATAAGAAGAAGACAATGACCATGTCAGTGATTAAGTCCCAAAATACTGGCATGGCCCTAGTACTATGATTCTACTTACCAGCAGCACTGTGAGGCCCTCTTTATTTAGTACACACAGAAGAGAGTTGGTTAAGCTAAATGCATTTGAAATGAAGGCAGAAATGCATAATTACTAAGTTGCATTAATTTTAGTAGAAACTAAGTACAACCAACTTACTCTGGACACATTACTCTTTACTCTTATGGGAAACAAAAATGCTATGATTGGGGTGGGGGGTCACCATTTCAATGTTGAGCCTGATACTTGGTGGGCCAGCATTCTGTCTCTGATAGGAATCCTGAAATATATAGGCTTTCTCTTTAATTTGTGCCCAAAAGTGAACAATAAAGTGTTTTAGAGAACAGAAGAACAACATATTTATACATGCCCATATTCTTTAAGTCTCTTAGAAGTGTATTTTGTGTCACTATGGTTCACTTTCTTCCTAGGATTAAGGAGGCACCCACATTAAAGCTTCTTTACTATGACTTGGGAAAGAGCTGATTTATTGACATGGCAGTGGGTGATGCCATTGGTCTGAATCAATAGATCAAAAAAAATGAAATGTAGGCTATCATTACCAGAATATTGATTGAAATCCTCCCCTTGGCTATCACTCACAGACATCTAAAGATTGCTTTACTCCTCAATAAAATAGTCATCAATGTCAGGCCCATATGATGCATTGGGATTGCCAGACAATCCGTCAGGTGTCAAAGATCATGGATCCCTAGCAAAGGATCCAACATAATCTATTAGTTGCTTTTAAACAATGCCTTTGATTTCATGCCATGGTCCATCTATTGCCTTAACAACTGTAGACTTCTGAGCTACACTCAGAAATCTATTTCTGTGGGCCAGAGTTGGTTACAATTCCACTATACCAGTGTATGTCCTTACACTAAAAATATGAAATAAAAAAACTTCATGTAGTCTGTTTTGATGGGACGGTTTATTCATTTATTTAATTATATGCTGCCGATCTCATTTGGCAAAGGTACTCTGGGTGGCATATGAAAGGATTTCGCATATCTAATGTACAATATTCAAAATTCTGGTTTGCATTTGTTTCTTTGTTTATTCCTGTTCATTATTTAGAAATAAGGTACAATCCTTTAAAAAGCATGATAAAACAAATCAAATGTAATCAATAATATCTTAATTTCAAAGACTATTAATCATAGAAATACGAGACAGAGAGGCACAATGGACAGAAGACATGATCAAGTTATGGCCATTAAGTCCCCCCAATGCCAGATGGTATTCTGATGCCAAAGACATCTAATGTCAGCGTCAGTTTGGCCTTGACATGAGTGCTGTTCCAGGATGACCCTCTTCCATGTTCCCACATAATATACTCTTCCAGCTGTGAGTGCTACCTATGCCCTGTAGATATTAATGTTTAGGCAGGTATATATGTAATAATCTTTAATAATTAGGTTTCTAATCTTTTAAAAGTCTTAAATGTCATTGGTAAAATCTAAATGTCTTATCAGAAATATGGAATAAGCTACTGCATGCTTTTTAAGCATCCATGTTATATGGGGTTCGGGAAGGGTATTCTGAATAACATCCTCACTGTAGTGGTGGGTTGCTACCGGTTCGCCCCGATTTGAGTGAACCGGTAGCAGCAGCAGCAGGAGGCTCTGCCCACCTGCCCGGACATCATCAAATACGCTCTGCGCATGTGCAGAAGATTCTGCGCATGCGCAGAAGTGGTGCACGCATGTGCGAACCAGTAGCAAAGGTAAGTGAAACCCACCACTGCCTCACTGCCATATTCTGCACTGAGCACAGCTTCTGAGTCATTATCAGACGCAGACCCTTCCAGTATCCATTGAAATAATCCACATGTAAAATTATCAAGTCATTGAGAAAACAATCCCTGACAAGACACAGAGGACCAAATGCACTCTGGGCTATTAAAAACCACACAAGCTTTACTTGACACAGATTAATCCAGGATAGGTGTCTCTGTTCCTTCAGAGTTCAATTTCATCCAGAGCTGAAGAGTTGCACAATTTCCAAATCGCACAAGACTTGCACAAATCATTAGCTGCAAAAATCTGTCTTATTTATCAAATTATTGCCCCTCATTCAGCTATTTAAAATGTCTAGTCATTGGTCCAATATCTGTACGGTGTCAGCTGACTCTAGTAAATAGGGAAAAATAAAGTTGGATATGATCAACAACAGGTGATGTCCAATTCCCAGCCTTCTAACAGTGCCACTCACTTGCGTAGCAGCCATAAGTAGAAGCCTTCTACTTCAGTCTCAGATAGAGAAATCAGCAGTTGGTTGGTGTTATCAAAAGTGCTTCCCTTCCCTACCCCCACTACCTTATTCCAGGCATAGGACATTTGCCAGAGTAACCAAGACAGTTCCAAAACCAGGCCCAAAAGCCAGCTGGAACTAGTCTGCATAATCTGTATTCTTACTTTGATCAGTCACTGCCTCTTAAGTACCTGGCTTATATATAAATGACAGTTTATATTATATTTTGAAGAAAGTTATCCCTCTTTCCCAGAAATTTTTTTAAGCACCCACCCCCCAAAAAAACCCAATCAGAAACAAGGGAGATGGACAGTTAAGAAAGATGAAGAATGAATGAATGAATGAATGAATGAATGAATGAATGAAAAACAAACAAAGAATGAATGAATGAATGAATGAATGAATGAATGAATGAATGAATGAATGAATCTGACTTTAAAGCCACTCACAGGGTAAAAAGGATATTCTCCTTTTTACCTAAGTTCTCAGAGAACTTATTTTCAAAAGAATCAAGCAAATAGAAATTCAGAAATAGCTGCATTTAGAACAAAACTAAATGGCAGGTTAGATCTCTATGTTTTGTTCTGAGCTTGAATTCTTAATAATAATTCAGGACCATTCAGGGAAGCCTTTGTAGGAATTGTTCAAAGCCCAAGGATGAGTTCATCCAGACAGTATATTTTTCTTTGAGATATGTGGAACTGTTGAGAGGAAGATTCAAAAGGACCCATTAAATCCAAGGATGGCCTGATCTTGTGCCCTCTAAATTAAAACCAAAGGGGAGTCACCTCTGGAGTTCTAAAAATTAAGATATCAAGATCTGCTTTATTCAGAGGCATCTTCCAGAGGAACAAGAAGAGAAGGTTATTGTTAAATGGTAAATGCCATAAAAGAAGCTTTCTTGCCATGACAACAGAACTTGGGGTCCAGTTATTTTTCCTCCACCTGGAATTTTTGGTTCACAGATTCCAACTATCTTAGTGTGCCTTTAGCTTTATTGCTTGAAAATAAATAAACATGGCGATGGATGAATTAAGTTTTTCTGCTTTCTCTCAATTTGCAAATATATTTACAAATATGTCAAGTTTGATTGAAAGTTTAAAAACAAAATATCCTAACAACATTGTATGCTTTATTGTGTCCAGGATATGCATTTTTGTTTAGTTTCTTCAAACATGATGTATTTTCATACCTTATTTAATGAATATATTTATATTTGTACAAACTTTCTTTCAATATGCTTTTTAAAATTAGAAATGCATTGGAAAATGTGGATAAAATATTATTTTGAATGTTAACATTCAAATGTAAACTAAACAAATTTCCCCCTGCTGCTACAAGATTCATGTTCAATTCCTCATAGGCTCTTAGGCCTACGAGACCCCCTTAGGTACTGGGTCTCAGGATTATCCCACACAAATGGAAGTGCTTATAAAAACACATGCATTCTTGTTTGTAGTGGCACTAACAGGATAAGGTTTGGACCAGTAGCATAGTCTAAACCAGGGGTCAGCAACCTGCGGCTCCGAAGCCACATGCGGCTCTTTGGGCCCTCTGCTGTGGCTCCCTGTCGGGTGATCCCACCACTGGCTGGCCCCACCTCTCGCCTTCCCCTCCCAGTCACTCCTTGCCTGGCCTAAGAAGGTAAGGGTGATGGCGGGGGATGGCGAAGTGGCCAGGGCAGAGAAAGAGAGATACAGAGAGGGGGGGGAGAGAGAGAGACATAGAGAGATACAGAGAGAGAGGGAGGGAGGGAGGGAGGGGAGAGAGAGAGATGTCAAAAGGGTTTTGTCATTCCTGGTGTTTTTTAACAACTGGTTCTCTGCCCTAATGACCAGCTGGGTAGGTGTGGTTAGGGAGGGGGTGTCATGTGACTGGTGGAAGTGAGCGACATCGAGTTGGCCATGCCCACCCAGGTTTTGTGGCTCCCAGTGTTTTCTTTCTGTGGGAAATGGGGCCAAATGGCTCTTTGAGTGCTTAAGGTTGCAGACCCCTGGTCTAAACTGATCTCAAACTTCTGTAGAATGCCAAGGCTCAGTAGAGCAGGTTGAAAATAGATATAAAACAATCTGAGAAACATGTTTAACTGAGCAAAGTGAATCAGGAATTTACTCCTTGTGCAAGAGATGAATCCATATAAATGAGACAGAAACAAGATGGACAGATTTCGGACTTCCGGTTTGCTGCTGGCCGCCGCCAGACGTTCCTCTGGGATCGTCAGCTCCCTCTGCCTGTATAGAGCCGCCGTTACAGCGGATGGCGGCTCGAAAAAACTCCGTTTCCAAGAGGAAACGGAGAGAGAGCCGGCAGGGGTGGGTAGAACTCCCCGCAGAGTCCCAAAAGTTTTTTTTTTTAACTTTTGGGACGGAGCGGATGAGAAGCCCCATATCCCCTGCCGCTGCTCCGGGCTTTGGGAGACCTCTGCCTATGCAGAGCCAGGCGTCAAGAGCAAGCCTGTGAATCTAAAAGAATAATTAAAGAAATGAAGAACTGGACCCTTAATACTGAACCGCAAGTATTTCACCCTTTCAAAAACTATTTAAAAGAAAAGAGCAGAGGAAAAGAGGGAAAAAGAGCCTTCTAAAATGGCGTCTGCTGTGGCTGGAGAAGGGCTAAAAGGGAAAGTCCTTCCGTTTTTCATTATTACAATGTAGCGGAATAAATATCATTGGCTACATTTCTAGAGAAACCTCGCTCCTGTGCTGCTCAGAAGTTTTTTTTAATGAGGGAAAGTCTTTTTGTTTTCTATTTCTTCTCTTATTTTTGCTAAATCTTGTCTGTGTGGGAAATGGCATCAGGACTTATACAGCTGGACAAACAGGGGGGGGAATTTCCCCCCTTAAGAAATTGCGCCAACAAATTTCAACTCTCCAGCGTCAGAAACCCGATTTTAATATATTAGAATTTATCCTTGAAGAGATTGTAAGAAGGGATGAGATTGTGAATCAGCAACTTGAAAAATTTAAGCAGGAAATTAAAGAAATTGGTGAATTGGTGAAATCAGAGTCTGACTTCTTGAATAAAAAGATTTCAAAAGTTGCTAATGGTTTATCAGGCTTTCTGATTCGGATGGAGGCAAAGACTGAATTATTAGAGACTAAAATGAAGGAAGTCGAGGAGAATTTGGATGACATGACTCAAAAAATTAAAAAGGATTTGATAAACATTCAGGATAATAGCTTGGAAGACAAATCTAAAATGGAGACTGACCAAAAGATTGGTAATGAGGAAAATGTACAACAGAGGATTGAAAGAGAAGTTTTAATGATTCAATATAATTTTACAGAATATGCAATTAGATTGAGAGGTCTGCAGGAAAATAATAGAGATGATTTAAGGAAAGTATCTTCTGAAATTCTGGCTGGGATCTTAAAGGTGCAACCTGATGAAGTGTATTGCAGGATTGATAGAATTTATAGAATAAACTCCTGGTGGGCAAAGCAAAGGCAACTGCCTAGAGATGTGGTGATCTATTTTACAGATAAAGAAATTAGGAATAATATTGTGCAGAACTCTTTTAATTCCAATTTGCAATTTCATGGAAGAAAGATTTGGATTTTCAAGGAGCTCCCGCCCAAGATGTTAATGGAGAGGAAGAAATTTGGCTTTTTAGTGACTGAATTAAAAAAAAGAAATATCCTATTCAGGTGGGACATCCCAGCTGGTTTAATATTGAGATATCAAGGCGTAAGATATCAATTGCACACTGTTGAAAAAGCGGAAGATTTTTATCAAAAAATTCTAAAAATGAATTTAACACCTTTAGGCATAATACAGGATAAGCAAAAGGAGTTGGAAATAAAAGGAAAACATCAAATTACAGAGGCTGTGATGGATAAATTGTCTTTGGACTCCTTGGAGACCCCAGCTGGACTGTTTATAAATAAGAGAGCAGTGTCATCCGAACCCAAGGTGATGAATCATCAAGTCACAGACAAGTGCGCAAATCAATCAGTTGATATACAAGTGATGGAGAAGAAAGATGAGATGATAAAATTAACCCAACAAGAACAATCCACAAAGCAGAATGAAAATCAACCAGCAGATATACAATTGGTAAGCAAGAAAAGAGGATGGAAATTCAACCCGAAAAAGAAAAAGAAAAGAAACAGATCTTATAGAAACAGCAATTTCCAAACTAAGCAACAGTGAAGCCAGGCGCTTTAAAAAATGAATGAATATTAGAAAAGACAGTGGTGGCGAACAATTGTCTGATACTATCCTGAGGATTGTGGCAGATCTCTGCAAGGCCATGATTTTGGGAAGTGGAAAGAGCCTCACTTTGTTGGATTTGAATCATCTAATTTTTTCTTATTTACTTTTTTTTTCTCTTGGAAATATATTATAACTACTTTGAGTTATAAGGCAGGAGAGTTTTGCTGGGGCATGCAGAAGATCTGGATGTTACTCAGTAGGATGACGGGAATTAACAATCCTGATGAATACCACAACTATAACCATACGGATATATTCATAATTATAATGTCACTCGGGTGGTTGTTTTTACTTTTATACAGGTGTGAGGATATCTACTACTGATGGGGGCAGAAGATGACTGAAGATTTTGAACAAACTGTTGCACCAGCATGTTATTTTACCCTATTATGGGTGATGGATTTAACAATCTAGTGGAAAGACATCAAAGAAGATATTATATGGATTATAAACTTAAAGTTATTGTCTTTTCTCTTTTTACATAATGAAATGCATATATAGATATGTGTATATCTTAGTAAAGTGGGCAGTTGATTATATTTAGAATCGTATTGCATGATTTTGTAGGAATTGAAGGGCTGAAATAGGTTAGTTTACTGATTGTTATAAAATGGGATGCATATATAGATATGTGTATATTCTAGTAAAGTGGGTAGTGGATTATATTTAGAATTGTATTGTCTGATTTCAAGTCATATATTTAGAGGAGTGGAGGAAGTGGACAGAATTGAACAAATTTGGTTGCAGGGAGAAGGCCGATTTAAAATGTTATATTAATATATATAAAAGATTAAAGGTTAATTTGTAATAATACTCAATAAGTTTAGGGGAGGAGAAAAAGGGCAGATTACCGTAAAAATGGGAGTTATAAGATTAACAAGTTAAGGGTCAGTATTCCGAGAAGGGATTAAGGGAAAGGGAAGATATTATGTATGTAACTAGTTATGAAATAGCCTATTGTTGTGAAGAAGTCACAGGGGGGGTTGGGTGGAAAGGGTGGGTTAGGGAAGAGGGGGGGGAAAAAGGGGGAAAAACTTGTATTTGAAAACTTTTTCAATAAAAAAAAAAAAAAAAGATGGACAGATTTCAATACAAGGAATGATGTTGTCCCACTCAGTCATCTAGCAAAGAAAGACCCCTCGCCATATGTTTTGCTGAAATCATACTTTACTGAAGCTTAAATGTTACAGGAGTAGCATAAGATGAATCTGAGGTTTTCCCATGCAAACGACACAAAGGAAAATTCCCTCTTCCTCCATCCACTGGCCATCCCCCAGTTATCTGCAAATGTCCAATCAGGTGCTTGTATATTGTTTAGGAAACAGGTGATCAGTTCCCAGCTCTGCATATCATTAATTGACCTTGACTGGCTCTAGCTTCTCACAGGGCTCAGCTGGGTTTCCATCCCCCCTTTTTTCCTTACATTTCAATCTTTCCCTCTCTCCTCCCTGTGTTAATGTCAGGTTGTCAGCTCATGAAGTCTGGATAGGACAGGTGAAAGGCAGCCATGACAGGTGTATAGACACAGACTTGATCAAAGGTTCCAAGTTGCAGTATTAGTTCTACCCAGGTATAAAAAGAAGATGGCTAGCCCGGGAAATTTCACAGCAAATTGCAAGAGGGGGCTGGTAACTCTGGGATTGTCTGAATGAAAGTACATCCTCCCTACCCCAAACAGGACAATCTCATTTGTAGGCAAGCTGAAAAAGCTTAAGCTTTTAAAGTTCTCTTCATTGATTGAGGATTTGCAACTAAATCACTTTCTATAGAAATGCATTTGCTCCCTCATTCTGAGTGCATTAACAGACCAAAGGAGGGAACAGGATTCCCTCACAATGCATGATTGTCTGACATTGACATGTGAGAAGCGCACATTAATTTGAGTCCTTGGGTATGCATAGTACATGCCTCTCAGGAAATTCCAGACTAAATCAGCCAATCCTGACCAGATTCAGAGTGCTTTGCGAGCCAGGTCTGAATTAGTCATTTAACTGTAATAGGATTTCATTTTTCAAATAGCTAAACATTGGAAGCTTTAGAGGTAAGGCAGGTATTTATGGTTTGGGCTTCTTTTCAGGAAAAGAGGGTGATATCTGACAACAAAAAAGGCCAAAGACATCCTATTCGTCTCTCTGTCTAGAAGGAGGTAACACAGATGGTGCTCAGGGGCAACACAAATTCAATTTTCTAAGATGCATCGAACCAACATTAAGCACATTAATCCTTACTCATTTCAGTGGGAGGGTGTTATTACGATGAATGGCTCTCTTACTAGTATAAAAGGAATTTAATGTGCTCAGCTGGTTTGTATTGATAATACCCAACCCCTTGCAGGGTAATCAAACATATTTTCAGTAAGGTAGAAAAAAAATCCCAAGTTGTTCACAGGCACACAGGACAGATTAGGTACAAAACCTGCTGTTTAATTCAGGAAAGCATCTTCAATCCATTATATTCAATCAGAAAATGGAAAATGAGAAAGAATACTGCTGAATTAGACAAAGAGTTCCCCAAGCCCAGCACAGTCTTTCCACAATGCCTCTAGAGGTCTACCAGCCAATCTGAAAGATATGTTCTCTTTTCCATTGTGGTCACCCAGCACTTTTATGCGGAGACATTTTGGAGAGTCCCCATTGTCTACAGTCGTTGACAAAATAGTCTCCTTTGCTTGGTTCCTTGGTTTGTTTTTACAATCATCCACTGTAATTGATCATCACTGCATCATGTGAAGTCTATAAATTTGTTATGAATTCTATGAAAAAAGCATTTGTTTAGTTTGGTCTGGATCCTCTGTTAATCTAGTCTTTGCTGCTATCTACTGTCTTGCAGATTATTGCAGCAAGATCCAATAGCCCTAGAATGATATAGTTCTAACATGAGGTTAGATCAGCTGAGGTCTAACCTCATGCTGGTCTAACCTCATGCTTTTTGTATTTATTGAACATACTGCATATATACTTATGTCATGTTTCCCAGTAGAAATTTCTTTGGACTTCTTTTGAAAGCAAAGTAATTGAGCCCAATCAGTTATCCTTTTTAATTCACTTTTGAGCAGCTGCACAGGGCAACTGTATTGTGGCCTCATTTTAAAATGTGTATGAGGGCATCACAGGGCTGATAGCATTATTTCCAATACTTTCCCTAGTAATGCCAATGGCACTGCCTTTTTTATAGCTGCCACACATTGCTTTGACCTTTTCATTGATTTCTCAGCCATGACTCCAAGATCAGAAAAATTACTGATTTAACCTGACAAGTGATCAACAATCCAGTCCTTGACCTCATTTACAATGAGAAAAATAAACAGGATATTAAGGACTAATTCTGACCAAGTATAACAATAATTATAGAAAAACGTATTTTATTTATTAAGCCATAGCAAACAGGCCATAATTGTCTAAGTGTCATAAAAGTTCCTTATTATCTGATAAGGCCATCTCCACTTTTATTTTAAAGCCACATTTGTAGAAATGATTTCCATTTTTTGTGGAAAACAATTGTTCCTGCAAACTTATACACTGTAATCTAAAATATGTTAGATTCATTGTACTTCAATTTCTGGTACATATATAGAAAGTCATCAACTTAACCATAACTGAGCCCCAAATTTTTGATATGAAACAATTGTTAAGTGAATTTTGCCCCATTTTATGACCTGTCTTGTACAGTTGTTAAGTGAATCACTGCAGTTGTTAAGTTAGTAATACAGTTGTTAGGTGAATCTAGCTTCCCCATTGGCTTTGCTTGTCAGAAGGTCACAAAAGGTGATCACATGATCCCAGGGCATTGCAACCGTCATAAATATGAACCAATTGCCAAGTATCTGAATTTTGATCATGTGATGGGGACACTGCATCAGTTGTAAGTTTGAAAAATAGTCATAAGTCACTTTTTTCAATGCTCTTGTAACTTTGAACGGTCACTAAAGGAAAAGTTTTAAGTCGGGGACTATCTATACTATATATACATATTCTATCTATTTCTATTTGATTTCTTTTTGTAAAGGAAAACATATTGGTGACTTAGCCATTGGTGACTCTTACCCATGCTTACTTGGAATTTCAGAATAGAAATGCAAAGCTAGATGTCAGTGTATAAGAGGTCATGAATTGGAATAGACATGGCAACAGGTCAGCCAATGGGGACTGTTTGGTGACTCAGACAGTTTGGAGCCTGGGCATGGCTTAGCTTGACTGTTATGTATAAAAGAGTTGGTTTGTCCTTGCAATATTGCCTCTGTATTATATACCTTCTGTGTTTCTGTCTTTTGAGTTCGGGTTATGGCTTCTGCTGCGTGGGTATTGTATATAAAGAAGTTTCTTATATAAATGAATCCTGCTGAATTGTTTACTTGTGTGCTGGTTGGATTGCTGCAAACTCTAATACTAAAGTTATGTCCCATTGAAAACAGTGGACAATATTCCTGTTAAGATATGCATTCAAGTAAGGATTTGATTCAGTTTATGCATATTTTCATGACTGATCTACATCCTACGTACTATGGAAGAGGAAAGAAAAAAACTGTAAAATAAAAAGGTTAAGCAGATCTTTAGAAGACTTTTATTAGGGCTTTTCAAAATTATTATTTGTCATGGTTCTTTGTGGCCCACAGAATCCTCTTCTTCCTAGGCACATACAACATACAAACTCATGTCACTGTAAACAAAGTTTACAGTGACATGAGTAAAGCTTTCTTATTGTTTCAGAAAGAGAAGTTTAATTATGAACATTTGCCATCTTATTCTCATGTTTCTTGTGAGAATGTCCACTAAAGAAAAGAATTACAGTACCCAGTATTGTAGGGATGGGATTCATAATGTTTTGAGGCAGGATCTGGAGATAAGAGAGGGACTGGCTCAAGGTCACCCAGCTGGCTTCATGCCTAAAGCAGAGCTAGAACTGGCAGTCTCCTGGTTTCTAACCTTATGTCTTAATCACTACACCAAACTGATTCTCAAAAGCATAAATTAAATGATACATATTCTCTGTTCTCAAACTAGGTCAATAAAAATACTGCACATTTCACCTTTTTACATATATTTGCATTACATTTTGTATATTTTTAATGTTTTTTTCCCTTTTTTAGCATATAACATTTTAATATTTCTGGAATACCCAACAATAAAATGGCGCTAACACTGTTTATCAAAAGGTTCAGCTATTGATAAGTAAAATGCAAAGAGGAAAATCTGCTCAAATGAGAAACAAATGAGTTGGCAATAACCCCAAGAAATATGATATTGCCAAGATTTTAGGATTGATGCAGCTAGCTCTACATAAAATAGCTAAGGCAGGAGAGCTGATAAAGCTGAGCATAAAGACCAGTTACATTATATCTGGGCTGCTAAGCTCCAGATGACCACAAGAAGGCTGGTAAGAGTTTCTGCAGTATCTAGCTGCATGACAGTCCTGGACTTATATATACATCCTTCTTTTAGACAAATGTCATTGTAGAATAAGGACAGCCTGTCCCCAGTGATGAGACACTAGAGAATAAATGGCTTGCATCAATTGGTTCACTTCTATTAAAGGACAAGTTTGCTTTTCCATTAGTCACAAGCATTTTGTGTGGGAAAGAGTGTGATTGCACTATGATCTGAATGAATTCTGTTGCAGATCTAGACTGCACTCAAGAGAACTGATTGGGGGAAAAAAACATGTTTCCAGAACTTCTTGATCTCCAAACATATCTCTGCTCTTAAGGATTTCCTTTAGTGCAAATCAATAAAAATGTGTTTATTGGGAAAACATTTCTGATTCAGTGAAGTATTTTAGCAATCTAAACAGAATGGGGAAAAACCAGACTAGGAGAAGAAGATTAAAACACTAGAATGCATCATGGGGTGGAAAGAGCAGGCAAGGAAGAAGGGGAGAGGAAGACAGAAAAACTAAGGACAAAGGGACTAAGTAATTACAAACTCAAAATGGAGAAACTGAAGAGAAATGATGTAACAATGATATATTTATAGAAGAATACATAGTCTGAATCTAATGAATGAAGAACCTACCAAACATTCCTTTGTTGAGAAGTAATAAAGAAAAAAATATTAAGCTGAGGTATAATTTGGTTTTCAAATAATGTACAGTACTTTTGGATGAGAAGCAGAACATTTTCAAGGGGGAAAAAAAACAAGAAAATCTAGTTGCCTTTTGAAAAGCATCTTTGGGCAACCCTGACCTGGATGATTGAGAATCTCCATAGACTTCCAGCAGAACAGATCAAGCCTACTTCTATGTCTTCTTGTAGCTGCTAGGGCCGTGATGGTGAACCTATGGCACACGTGCCACAGGTGACACGCAGAGCTATATCAGTGGGCACATGAGTGTTGCCCTAGCTCAGGTCCAGCGCGCATGCGCGCACTGGCCAGCTGATTTTCAGGCCTTCTGGGCCTACCAGAAGTCGGGAAACAGGCTGTTTCTGGCCTCTGGAGGACCTCCAGAGGGGTGGGGAAGGCTGTTTTTGCCCTCCCCAGGCTCCCAGAAAGGCCCACCATGCCAAAAGCAGGGGGGAGTTTGGGGGGGATGGGGCACATTGAATTATGGGTCCCTGTGCTCCCCCCGCTTTCGGCACGCAATGGCAAAAAGGTTAGCCATCACTGTGCTAGGGTATGGAAGGCTGGCAAAAGTAGAGGCAGCTCCTGAGCCACCACTCCTTCTACCCAACCAAAGCCTTATGTGGGAGTGGAGAACCAAAAGAGAAAGCAAGGCAAAGGGGAAATGTTTCCAAGCTTACAGTAGAAGTTTCTTCCCAAGAAGAAGCTGTTTACCCCTCCCCAATGTATTAGGTGCTGCAGTGAGTATTGTGTTGAGGGAAATGCTGCCATGGATATCAGCAGCTAAAGACATTTCCTGTTCACCTTCCTTCTATGGTAAAGCATCAGAGATGCCAGAGTGATCTGCAGAATAGGAGAATAGCTCTACATCCCTCACTGGTGGCAGAAGATATGGGTGGGAGAAACAATTATATGCATTGGTGGCAGTTCTCCATTCTCAGGGAATGGTCACTTTGACCATAGATGAGAGAAACTGGAGGGGAGGAGAGAGCTGAAGTGGGTCTTCTGCTTCCAGCAACTGACCCAAAGGAGACACTTCTCCTCCCCCATTTCTCTCTTCCGTCACTGCTCTGCCTGATTGCCTCAGCTGGACAGTCAGTACTCAAGTACTTCAGCAGTGCAGCCAGGATATGCTGTCAGCTAGGGTCGATGAATAAAAGCAATATAGAGACACCTTACAGAAAGCCAACTTTTTCAGCAGAAGAGCTTATTGCCAAAAGCAGATTTTCTAGGTCCTTCTTAGTTGCTAGGCAACATGGCTATAGAGCTCCTAATGAGATCTGTAGGCTAGGTGACCCTTGCTATTAGGCAAACTTAGGCTTTAAGGACAAATTAATATTTGATGTAGTTTTTAGTATGCTTCTCTGCCATTACTTTCCCAGCATTACATTTGCTTATATTTTTTTCCTATCAGTTGTTTCCAGGCTGTTACTTGTCAGCTATATTGGAAGACATTGGATGGGGAGGGATGAGTGATGAGGATCCCAAAATTGGAAATGAAGAGCAGATGTTACTTCTTGAGGCCATCCTCATGAGTATAGTCACTTAAGTCTGCTGTTGAAAATTAACCCAAGTCCTACCAACTGCATTGTCCTATCATGAATTTCCTTCCAAGGCCTGGAATTTGGGAATGTATACCTCTTGACAACAGTAGTAGAAAGAACAACCCAAAACAGTCTTTTTTTGTTGGCGTTACAGCAAAGAAAAATATGCATTTCCATTTAAATTACATCAAATCTTTTAAATTTACATCTTTGCATAGAAATTAAGATACTGTTTTCATGTGAATTCATCCTCTTTAAAATTCTTTTTCTTTTCACTCTTATTCTCTGTAAGTGACATGTAAAGACTAAGTGATCAAGTGAGTAAGAGTTTAGGGACATTCAATAAGCTTCTTAGTTTATCCATACTTACTCAGAAGTAAGTCCATTTTCTTATTGGCTTGTCTTTTTTTCTAATCTGTTCAACTAGTATTGAAGGAACAATTTACAGGCTATGGAAATAAAATATAGAAAAATAGTCCAGGGGAAGGGAAGGCAGGAAAAGGAGGTGCAATTTCAGCAACTTAATCAGTATAGACAGTTCTCCTATAAGATAGCATAGAAGCACAGAGAAAGACAGATACATAGTCTAAATGTTTAGCTAACAGGACATTATTGACATTTTCACTGTTTAAGTAGAGATGTAATTCGTCTCCCTGGTTTCTGTGCACCTTCCTGAGAGAGAAATAGCGGTTCGCTGGCCAGAAAAACATCTGAGCAGTAGTTATGTAATAGTAGACTGCTCCATCTACTCAGGTGGGATCTGAGCCAATCTTACTAATCATGGGTAAGCAACTGTGCATTTTCTTGGCTACATCTCTCTCTCTCTCTCCTAAACAAGCACAGAGTGTGATCAGAATCAATTACATAATTGCAGCTACAATAGAAACCAAGGGACAGGTAATTAGGGCCACATTTTTATTAATTTACACGAGAGGTTTGTAGCAGAAGCATTAACCATGCAGGATCTGACTGAGGTGGAAAATGCCTCCGTCCCCCATAACTTCCTTTCCTTTACATTCTTTAAAATACATTCTTATTTAAAGTTTTAAAAACAATAAAAATTACAACAAACTAAATCAACCAAAAAGAAAGAGGTAACAGAGTATAATAAAAAAAGAAAAAGAAAAATATAGACAAAAAGCAAGATATAAAAGTATATAAAGACATAACGAAGTAGCTTGTGGTATTCTATACAGAAGTTATTAAGTACAATTATATTTTAACCTCTCTAAAGTTATATCCTAACACTCCTCTTTCTATAATTTATCATATCTAATCATCAAAACCATAAATCACAAGTGATTTTTTGTTCTTTTCATGAAAATGTCCAGAGGGATTTCTAGTCACTAATAAATATAGATATTGGGGTTTTTTCCTCTGTTCACTGTTTTTTCCTCAGTTTATCCATCTCAGCAAAATCTGCCCATTTCACCAATCATTCCTCCATAGTGGGTAGTGCTGAATCTTTCCATCTTTGTGCATATAATAAATTTGCAGTAATCGTATATTGAAATAATCTTCTGTAGCTCTTCTCTAACTGTGTATCCATCAATCCTAGAAGGAAAAGTTCTGGCTTCAATTGAATATTAGTTTTTAAACTTCTCTTATGTCAATGTATGCTTTTGAATCCATTTTTAAAAATCTTTTTTACATGTCCACCAAGCATGATAGCATGTCCCTTCACATTGTTCACATTTCCAAAGTACATTTCCAAAATACATTTTCAAAATACATTTCCAAAATACATTTGAAGCATCAAATTGTTGGTACATGACACCAAAGAAATTATCTGATGATAATAATAATTGCTAGATAATTTCTCTGATGTCATGTGCCAACAATAATTTTATAAAAATTGTCTTTAAGATCATAACACATAGTGTAAATTTCTAGGTGGGCATCCTTGTATAGTCTTCCTGGCCTCAGATCACTGGATTACTTGCTAAAGCTCCATTCAGAACAAAGTTTCTCTCAGTTTTTGGACATGCAGGTCCCCAAAGATATGCTTTGGAAGGAGATCTTTTGTCCTTGGAGAGCCACAGAACTAAAGGACCAGGATAAGAAATATGTGTTCCTCATAACTTTATTTGTTTATCAATCATAATTACAATCTCCCATGTCCCTCATAGAGTGACTCTGGGCTATGATTATATCAGCTCACTGTCTCAGTTAATGCTCTTTCTCTCCATAATTTTTACTTGCATATTTAACCTGCTGAGGGTTAATTAACCTGTGGAAGCCACTATGCAGTCTTTAAACCACTGGAACTGGAAGGTAATGCCATAACTGAGTCTAAAGACATCTGGATAATTCAGGGCTGCCTTATCAAGCACATCTTTCTCACACTGATATAATTCACTCATATTATTACATATTACAATGCATTCATATGTTGGAAGAATTATTCTCACTTTCAGGATGGCCTGGTCATTGTTTTTGTTGGCTCTGGAGACATCTGGAACATCCATGCATTCAGTGGGTGCAAAATGGTTTTTCCTACAGAAAGCTGTTGATCTTTTTTTTCCTCCCCCCCAATTCCACCTGAGAGAGTTGAGTATTTTGGAATGGCTGAGACAAAGATGCCAGTGCTGCAGAAGTAAAACATAAGCAAATCCAGAAGAACAGAACTGAGAGTTAGACAGAGTTCCATAGAATCTATTTGATTGGAGAAAAAGGTTGTTAGAGATTTGATTTTTTAAAAAAATGAAGTCTTTCCCACATGCTGGTAGAGTGAGGAGCAAAATTAAAATCTTATTCTCCTAGGTATTATATAGAATAAAACTTGAAAAATATAGCCACTTTATTGATTTAATAAACACCAGCTCTCCCATTTTTGTGCAGATCTTAGTGCTAAAATGTATAACTGTGTGGGGATAAACAGATATGTGTTAAGTACAACAATGATTTTCATTGTTTAACTAGGGCTACCATATTCGGGATATAAATTCTGGAAGAACGTAAAATGGCAACTAAGTTATAGCATGTTTGGTATCTCTTGCTGCCACCTACTGGATAACCCCATATATGGTGGTCCTAAACTTGAGGGTGCATAGGGTTCCGCCAGATCCTGAATTTAAATTGGAATCATTAGTTTAGGCAGATTCGTGGGAAATCCAAGCTTGAGCTGGATCTTATTGAAATCAAATCATATATGAATCTGAACATTCCCAAAGCTTCATTACAGTCATATTAAGGAGATAAAGCCACCACTGATAAATCTACAGCATGCACACGCATACGCGTGCACACAGAGAAAATAATGAGTACCCAAATGAAACAAAACTGGAAACTGGTACATTTCTGTGCAAACTCTCCATGTAAGGAAAAGTCCTTGCAAAGTGAAGAGTGGGAAAGGAGGCATATATATTTTTCACTGACAGCTCCAGATTTCAATCACCACAAAAAGCATTATCATGGTTTTTCCATCATAGTGTTAAGGCAGGAGGAGACAAGCTGAGGTAATATATTTCAGAACTGAACTGAATTCTTTAGGATTGTTCTTTCTTCCAGAAGCAGAAAAGTCAGACATTTTAAGAATATAGGTCCAGAAAATATTTACATATTTAAGTTAGGGTTGCCAGGTGTCCACTATTTGAGCGGACAGTCCACTTTTTTCACATTATGTTCACTATTTTTTTTCACAAAATAGTGGACTTTTTTTTATTCAAAAGCTTTATGATGAAATGGTACGTAATCAAAAGCTGTACAGTCTAAGAGAATAAGGATAGGAGAATCGCGTTTTGTCTTTTTTTTCATAAGTTAGAATGAGACAAAGATCGAATGCTCATTGCAATAATCACATTTTACACAACAGCGCAAAAAATGCATTAAAGTAGTTATCTTTTGATATCGAAAATGTAATGCTGAAGGTTTTTGCCGAATTTTCAAATTCTGCGAAGAAACGAGAAGAGTTGAAATCATTTTTTGAGTTTTGCGAGTCAGAATTCCATGAAGTTTTGTGCCATGTTCCAACATGTTGGCTAAGTTTGTTTAAAGCGGTCGAAAGACTTCTTTTAAACTGGATACCTCTAAAATCGTATTTTATTTCTCTTGGATCTGATGAGTGGCATAAGGTTATCTGGAACCTTATTTCGGATCAGGAAAATGAACTCGCAAAGGACGATGAACCAACAATTTCAAAACTGTATTTATATTTCACGCACTTCTTCATGTCAATAATGCAAGACACCCTACTGAAGCTGGAAAGCAAGAAAATTCTTGCATGTGATCTTCACATTATCATGTGTAAGCTGCGTGATTCTTTGCAAAAAAAATACGATGAGCAGTTTTTTGGAATGAAAGTTTTATTTGCCTTACGTAAAAAACATTTGCCTGAGAATGCCATGCAAAAGTTCAAGAAAGAAGCCATCAACGTGTATCAATGAGCCATTGCGTACCTAGAAAAGTGGTATAATTTCACCGATTCAGTATATGAGACGCTAAGTTGTTTCAATCTAATTGATCGCAATAATCCTCCAACTTTAGAAGAAATGACAAACATCTGGTTATTATCACCATGGCGAGAAGAACTTCCACCCAACACTCTCTTCGATGAAATTTCTGCCTTAGAAGAAGTTTATGTTCATCTGCAGGGCAATTCATCCCTTGATAAGTGGACGTACTTTTTCAAGAAAGAACCAGCTCCGAGTTTACTAAACCTGTTCCAGTATTGTGCATCAATTCCAGTATCAAATGCAAACGTTGAACGAATTTTCAGCGTCATGGGAAATTTGTGGACTGATGAACGTAACCGACTACTTGTATCAGTTCGAAGTGGAACTTTTTATATTTTTTAATATTTCCCAACGTTGTACTGAAATTAAAGAATTATTCCTTAAACACAAAGAATTGATCAAAGCTGCGCAGTCAAATAAAAAATACACACAACAGCAAAGTAAAATGTAATTTAATATTTTACATATTATTATAATATATTTGATTTTTTGAATTTTAAGTAAAGTTTTGAAGTGATTATTTTAATACGTGTTAAAATGTTTGTAAGAAAATATATAATTTAATTGTAATTTTTTTAAATTTTTTTTAACTACCCCGCCCCCCCGGTTTGTCCGCTATTTTTTGGAAGCAGACCTGGCAACCCTAATTTAAGTACTTCTATCTCTGCCATGTTTTGATTTAGAAGATATGAGAATGTATGAATGCCTTTTTGCATATAAAATTCCTTGCATAAAGAAATCTAGGTATCCACATGAATGGTTGTTTGTATATGTCTTCCTGAAGTCTATAGTCTGCCTTTTATTTCCATGTGCAACTTTTCCTTTTCACACTTTCTCACTTACCACACATTCAGTGGTTTTTCTAGAGGATTTGTCAGGATTTTCATTAGCTCAATGTCTCTTGTCAAAACTGCAGAAATATGGTTAAATTCATCGGTGGTACATCTACTTACTAATCTACTGATTGCAGAATCAAAATCATTTAGGGTAAGGGTCTAAATCTTTATTTTTCCAGTAGGAAGGCTGCACAACTGGGAGAGCTATGCTAAAATTATTCTTCATAAATAGCTAGTTTTCTGCTGATTTGTGTGAAAATAAGAAGCATTAAAATAGTCAAGTTTGGCAGTCCATTCCTGTCTTAGAATAGGAGGAGTCAAGTCCATAAACATTGGATGGGGCTGAAGACTATAAAAAGGGCAGAGCCACATCATTTGTGGATGAAAAAGGCCAGAGGAGCAAAGTAAGGATGTTTTAAAATGTGACATGATTGTTTTGAGAACATGCTCCTATATAATTTTCTTCTCATCCCCTCATCTAACAGGATGCTCAGGTGAAGCATCAGGAATGCATGTTCCCTGAATCTATAGACTGCCCACTCTTACAAGAGTGATAGATAGAGTAGTCCAGTTTCTCTAAGATGTTCCATTTGTACATGTTAATCCATACAA
Organism: Arizona elegans; assembly: GCA_022577455.1. Classification (NCBI taxonomy): domain Eukaryota; kingdom Metazoa; phylum Chordata; class Lepidosauria; order Squamata; family Colubridae; genus Arizona; species Arizona elegans. Next base: position 99,647,513 of record JAKOOJ010000002.1, on the reverse strand, counting down.
TTGATGGAAAAATGGGATAGAACAACTTGCTATTTACAACAAACTCATTAAAATGTGCTTCACTGTTAGTATTTTAAATGTGTTTTTATAAGCCTTACATTCTAGAATGCTAATTTTTATACACGTTTTATGTTTAAAACATGCCTTGCTGTGTGGATTTTTATACACTTTTGAACTACCAATGAGCTATTTGAAGTGCAAACAACATTCTGGAAAGTACAAATTATGTTGGTTTATTTAAATATATTAGCTGAACAAAATCTTGGAGCATCTCTTCCTGATACAGGAAGGGGCATATATTGTACTTAAGAAGTTTACTCTAGTTCTCAGTTGTTGGTGTAGGTAATCTTGGACCAGATGTTTAGTAAGTTGATTCCATAATACTTATACAATGTAGATTTATATACTATAGTCCTTAACTATCCATCTTCACTATAACCCTGTGAAGTGAGTAGTTATCATGCCTATTTTACAATTTGGAAATTGCTGATGCTAAGCAACTGACTTGCCCAGAGCTATCCATTAAACTGGTATCTGAGCTGCGACTTTCAAATGGAGAATTGATTTATTTTAGCTGACTTGGGGAACTTGGTGTGGGTGGGTGTGCATGAATGTCAGAAAGAAAGTTCACATTTTTGCATCAAGACTAACATTTTACATATGGGCACATTGGATCTGAATAGTATTAGAATTAGTTTTGGAAACTTAAACCCAAGAACTTCATTGAAGGAAAATCTCATTGCAACCAATTCTGAATAATATTCAAATGTGGGAGAATTTCACTATGGTGTCAAATACAGGTAGACCTCAACTTACAACCTACACAATTGAGCCCCAAATTTCTGTTGCTAAGTGAGACAGTTATTAAGAGAATTTTGCCCCATTTTCTTGCCACAGATGTTAAGTGAATCACTGCTGTTAAGTTAGTAACACAGTTGTTAAGTGAATCTGGCTTCCTACCATGTTTGTTGCTTGTCAGAGGTTGCAAAAGCTTATCACATGGCCTGGGTCAATGCAACCATCATAAATATGAGTCAGTTGCCATATGTCTGAATTTTGATCACATGATCAAGGATTATAAGGGTTGCAAATGTAAAAAAGGTCCTAAGTCACTTTTTCAATGCTGTTGTAACTTTGAACAGTCACTAAATGAACTATTGTAAGTTGAAGACTACTTGAATTTCCAGTAGATTAGACCATAATCTGTAAACCATTCTAAAGATTTACCTCCATGGTGTTTTGGTAAATCCTGATCCCAGGACTTTCCTAAAACTGCAGCAGCAGAAGGAAAGGAAAGAGATCTCGTATATCAGTTCCGATGCCTGCGACATCTGGTATTTGGCTTCTCCTCTCAAACATTTCTTTTGGTAGTCTTTTTATTCAAACATTAAATATTTATGCAACAACCTGAAAGCATTTTTTCACCTTTTGAAAAATACAAAACAACTCCTCTCTATACCCAATATAAACTGAAGGACAAGTTTTCAACATCTCCATTTCTCACTTTAATATGGGAAAATATCAGCTCCTCACCTTGATTCGTGAAGTGAGAACAGATGTCTTTGTCTTGGTGATACAAAGTGTTAAAAGAGAGACAGGGAATCCTCCAGGAAGTTCCCTTGCGAAACCGCCCTCAAAATAATCATTTCCAGAGGTCTTGCTGGAGCACCAGCACCCCCATATGAAATATTCTTATTAGATAATCTCTAAGTAATTTAATTCTACTGAATGATTCCTCATCAACTGGCAACAAAACGTAACTGTTTTTGTGATGAGATTGCATGCCTGATTAAGAGTGCAGAGCTGTGCTGTGTAGATTAGGGAAATGAAGAAAAATACTGCATCAATGGAAAATGCAAAGGGAATTTAAACAGAGTATGTAGTTACTCCAAATGGCCTCAAGACAGTTCACCAAGGTGAATACTCCTGTTGTTCACAAATACAATGCAAGTAGAGAACATACTTACATTTAGTTCTCTGGAACATAAAAATATCCTCATAGTTTAAGTGGTGAAAGGGCCCCCATGAAGTTCTATCAGCAGATAGTTCTCTGTTTAAAATGCTGCCCAGTTCAAGTCTGATTTCACAATAAAGGGCTTCCAATAGTTGCTCAGAGGCAAACCTCTGGAAAGAAATTTATTTATTTGTATCTTGCCTTTATAATTTTTACAAATAACTCAAGGAGGTGAACATATCCAATGCACTTTCCTCCATCTTTTTCCCCACAAGAACAACCCTGTGAGATGAATTGGGCTGACAGAGAGGGATCAGCCCAAACTCACCCAGTTGACTTTCATGCCTAAGATGACTAGAACTCATGGTTTCCCACTTTCTAACCTGGTGCCTTAATCACTAAATCAATCTGGCAAAGTTGAGCAGATACCCAAATTCTCTGGGTTTAGCCTTCCCCACCATGATGACAGGGGCTTTATATTCATTCATTCATTCATTCATTCATTCATTCATTCATTCATTCATTCATTCATGAGTTGTTCTCAAGTTATATTGTGTATAACTTGTGTATTGTGTGGAATGTGATATTTTTTCAATCTGAATTTAGAGAAAACCAAGAAAACCAAGAGAAGGAAATGCTTCCAACTAAAATTTCTCAAAATTGGGCTGCAATTTTGGAATGATTCAGATCCTGCTCTCTTGAAATATGCTGCAAGATTAATTTAAATGTTGCTTGCTTATATTTGCATCCTGTATGTTCAGAAGCTGTACTTTAGATAAAATCAATATTATCAGCCTCCTCTCCTTTTCTAGTCTTCCATTACTGATCCAGCACTTTCCCCCTTGAGAGATGTACTTTAAGTTATTTATAATTATTATATGGTATAGCAGGATGATCATGTTTTTTTCAGCAACTAAAAATAAAATAAAAGCTGTTAAAACATCAAACTCTGAACTCTATAAAGTGACATAACAGAAACAGAGCCCAAAACCAATATATATGCCAATCTTAAGAGGAACAACTAACATTTACTCAGTTCTTAAAACTTCAGAAACATCAACAATTGTATAGATTGCTAGGAAAGATTAAACTTTAAAAAAACTTAAAAGGAACTTTAAAAATATGACAGATAATAAAATCCTGTTTTTAATAACTTAAAAAGGAGACAGGAAACAATGAGAAATCCACCATCTTCTTTTGGCTTTCAAATGGGCATGCAAAAATGAAAATGTTTTCTGCCTGCATCTTGGAAATACAGAGGTTCTTGTTTTTCTTTTACCTTTCTCCAATTTTTCCAGAAAATTTCTTCAAGAGATATATCTCTTTAGGTGAAGGTACCTTCTGATTTCCACAGAAATCTTTCTCATATTTTCCTCATGACAGCCATATTTGCTTGCCTTCATTGCATGTATGGACAGCACTGGCATTGTGTGCTGACAAAGAAATCATTTTGTTTTTCCTAGTAGTATACATTTGTTATGCAGGCATATGAATGTCACATTTGTTTCACTTGAGAGTTTTGCTTATCTGATCAGTGAAACAGTTCAACTGTGCTGCCCATTTAATTCACCTTATGCCACCACTTTCTTTGCAAGAACATATCACAGTTTCAAATGCAGGGATTTGAACTCCCAGAATTCTCAGCAATGGCCATACAATCTTGGAGATTCTGGGAGTTGAAGAACATAACATCTGGAAATTACCCTAGTTGAGAAATATTCATTTAAAATAAGCTTGCCATACTCCCCTATTTAGAATTTAGAGAGACCATTATGAAAAAAAAAATGCTTACCTGTAATAATGGTCTTCAAATGGTCGGCTCTCCTGGACTGCTGTGTTAGTTTTGGAGGATCTGTGAGAAGTCACACCTGTAGACATGTGCAGTAGACTGCCAAAGATCTTTGTAACAACAAGGTTTCTGTACATGCAGAAAACACCCTCTGTGAATTCAACCAATACCTCCTTAAAGAGTGATCGCTATAGGCTAAGCAATTTTTTAAATATTGTATATTCTATGGGTCATTCCTTCATATGATTGCTAGTTAGCTTTGTAGTACTGTGATAAATTGATAAGATTCCACCTGATTCTGAAAGAAGATCTGCCTGAAACTGGCTATCTTAAATATTAATCATATATCAGAACATTATCTAAAAGGATTATTTTTTCAAGTACATCCTGTCTTCCCACTTTCATATACATATGTATTCTGCCAGATACTCCTATTCAGATAATTTGCAGACATCTTTCTTCTTAAAGAAAAAAAAATTAGGAAGAAAACAGTATGTTAAATGAGTTAGATCAGAACTATTAGTAATATATGTTTTCCTCCATTTTGACTAGACATGAGATGTAGTTCTGCCCATCAAAATCTACAGTGGCAAATTCTATTTTGACAACAGACAGGTCTTCATGTTTTCCGATCACTGGTTGAATGATACTTTGGAAAATTTGAAGAAAGCAGGACTTAGACTAGAAAAATATCTCAGCTAGACACTACACATTTCTGCATTAAAATAAGCAAAATTAAAATATTTTGCAGCTTATTCACCAAAGTAACTTGGAGGCTATTCTCTGTCACTGATCCTTGACTCTGCAGCCCTTGGTCTCCTGAAGAGAAGGAGATGCAAACTATCACTATTTATTTATTTTCTCTTGGTTTCAAGAGAAAACTCCAGTAGCCTTTCCATAATATTTTTCTAGCATAACCATAGGTCTACAAGAAGATCCTTTTGAAGATTTAAAAGATGCTCAAACAGGTATCAAGTTTCATATACTTTTATAAAGTTTTAGGTGGATTTTTTCCCTTGCTTTGTTGTTTATTTATTACATTTATAACAAGTACAATCCTACAGAAACCTAAGTGCATCTTGCTTTGTTCTTGAATTAGGATTTTATAACAGTTGGTTTGAAATGTTGCCTCTATCTCTGTTTCAAAGTCATCATGCTGCCTTGGGAAGCATGCCAAACAGACAACTTATATATCAAACAAACAAACAAACAAACAAACAAGCACATGTTGAAATTGCAATCAGGAGTGTGCAGTGCTTGGAATTTGAAGGCAGAAAGATACTTGGGGGGATGTGCAGGCTTGCACATTGTTCTTGTCTGCAACTCGGAAAGACAAATGCATATTTGTCCAGAATCACTCTGCTACAGCAGAAGGCCATCATATAATTACAGGAAAAGACATTGCTGGCTTATGGAGTTACAGACAGGTGCTAGTGAACTCCCCAGTGCACTCTAAAACATTTTCTGCTTACAGATCCTAAGCGCCACACAGCCTGATGCAAACACTCCAACACTCTCAACAGCATGCTTAGAATTGGCCCTTCTTAATATGCAAACAACCCAACAGCCTTTCATTTCTTAACTGTTGAAGAAGCCAGAGTGGGCTTCCTTTCAGCTCAGCTGCTGCTGTGCAATATTATTTAGTTGCACTACAACTTTCAATACAGATTGTCTGCATGTGTGTTTAAAACTGTTACAGAAAATTCTCGTGCCATGAAGTGAAAACTGAAATGGCGTCCCTGCTGCAGATACAACTGGAGGGCTGAATGAAGTATTCAGACAGCTTCTCTGCAAAGCACCTTCCGTATTCATCCCTATCTGATCTTAAATTTCCATATTTACTCTGGAGGTAGACAGTTGTTTATTTAAAACAGGAGGCAACTTGCACCGTGCCATTTTATGCAGACACCCTTTTAAAAGGCAAAATTGGTAAATTCTTAATTTAAGAGGAAGCTGCAGTGCCATTAAACCTCACTGCTTAAAACCTTCAGCAGGCACGGTTCCTGCTCACTCATCCTTACTTAATTGTACTCTCGGATATCTTTCTCAGAAGGATCACAGAGGTGATGTGCTTTTCAAAAGAACATGCCTTTGACTATACATACATTCATTAGCCTGTGTATAAGGAAGCAGAAACAAATATGTCCAAAAAAACATCATTTTGGATTTTATTCAGAACGCAGAATATACTTAGTTGTCAATGGAGGGTAATATCGATAAACCAATTAAAGAAACAGAGAGATTTATTGAACATTGTAGCTTCAGTTTTCAAAGAATCTTACCTAGTGCTGTCAGATCTAAATGTAAATTTTGGGTAACCTCTAGATGGCAGCAAAGAATTTTAGTTATTTGCTGCCATCTAGTGATCATCTGAATTTTGCTGCCCGCAAAATTGTTTGGTAATCCCAGTTTTTTTGTATAAGCATAAGTAGTTGCTGAATGCTAGAACACAATGAAGGAAAAATGTCCGCTTACTAGGAGGAAGACGAGGAAGAAGCTTACTACAATAAAAGGATCCCTACTAATGTCTTCATTAATGTGATTGACCTTCTCTATGCAACTTAAAATACATGCATAAAAGTACACCACTTCATTTAAAAATGCACAAGAGACGAGATTGGAATTAATATATTTCAGGCATTCAAACCACTTTATATTTATTATCCGCACAGGCTTTCAAGGGACCCATAAGCTAGCCAATGTTATTATGTTTATATTGCCCCGAGGAAGCAGTTTTGGAACACTACCTTGAACACTACCCAGGATCTCTGTGATGCAACAAAAACAGGAGATTCCATGGAGATCTTTTTTTTTTTTTTTTTTAAAGAAGAACTGGGAAGTATCAAGTGAGGCTACAGCATGGGAGGAGGAATGGAATTTAGTCATTTCTTTTATGCCTTTGGCCCTATTTTAAGACATACATTCACAGATGCTGTTATTTATCTGGAAAAACAATATATAGATGTAGTTCCTTTCTTTATCTTCTTCCATGTAGTCCCCAGGAACATAGAAACATTCTAAGAGGTTAATTTTAACAGTCCCCATGAAGTTCTTTCAACTGTTCTCCTTTTAAAATGCTGCCCGCTTCGGATCTGGTTTCTAAATAAAGAAGCCTCTGATAATCAGTCAGAGGCAAAGCTCTGGAAACGAAGCTGAGCAGAAACCCAGGTTCCCTGGGCTCAGCCTTCCCCATCATAATAGCAATAGCACTCAGACTTCTATACTGTTTCATAGAGCTTTACAGCCCTCTCTAAGCAGTTTACAGAGTCAGCATATTGCCCCCAACAATCTGGGTCCTCATTTTACCAACTGAAAAGATGGAAGGCTGAGTCAACCTTGAGCCTGCCAAGGCTTCGAACTGCCAAATTGCAGTCAGCCAGCAGTCAGCAGAAGTAGCTTGCAATACTGCATTCTAACCACTGCGCCACCTCGGCTCATAATGACAGGTACTTTATATTCATTCAATCAATTAATATAACCACTCATCCCAGGTGACACTGGACAGCTCACAGAATTTAATACCACTGCAAAATATAATAAAATACAGGTAACCATAAAACCATATTTAATTCAAATTAAACCATAATGAAACATAACCAGTGTCATTTACAATCCATAGCTCACAAGCAGTGGAAGCATCTAGCAGGCTTCTAACTACAACCAGTTTTCCAAGCACAATGGCAAGTAGGATTGTAGCCCTTACTTCTAAATGTTTTTATAGTTAGTTTTAATTTTTAAGCCACCCAGAGTTGTTTTTACAATGGACAACCATATAAAACTTTTAAATAAATACATTCTATAATATGGTGTGCCAGCATTCTCTTGACTTGTTTAGGGGAAGTGGTTATTATTCATTATTATTAGATGTTTATCCTTTATATATACTGTATACAACTCAAGGCACTGAACATACCTATTTCTCCTGACCCATATTCTCCATTTCCACAATTTTGTACTTTGTCCTAATATTTAATAGGTCAATAACAAACTAAGTAAAAGGTTTCTGAGCTGATAATGAAGAAGTTTTGGGAGAAAAATGTCCTCTTGTTGTTTTTCCTCCATTTCCCCCCCTGCCAGATTACCCTGACCATACATTATCATGATACCATTTGAATATCATGGCTAAGAGGCATTAAAAGAGCCATCTATCATGACTTAGTTTCATTTCCTTTTAAAGTCATACAAGCCAGCGGCAAAGCTTTTGGCAGCTAATTTTATAAGTGAATTATGTACTGGATAGAAAAGAACTTTTTGACAACTACCTTTAAAACTACTGCCAATCAATTTAACTGGGTAACTCCATTTCTAGTTTTATAAGAAAAGGAGAGAGAAACACCCTCCCCCCCAATTTTCTCTATAGCATTTCAAAATATTGAAAATGTTTCTTCTCAGTCCATTAATACCCAGGGTATATCTGCTTACAAATAGGCACACTGAATTCAGTTGGGCTAGCTTCCCTAGAATATATATAACTGCTCCATAAATTATTATAGCAGAATTATGCCAGCTATCATACCCAAGGTTGACTATTTATTCAGCCATTAAGGCCATATTATTCTTCAAAGTCCTTGAGATTTGGCAGTGCATATTGGTGTAAAAGACTTTGTTGTGAATCGGGAAGTTCCCAGTTTGAATGACTCCTGTCTTCAGTATTGTTATTAACTGTCTGCTGTGTTCTATGCTGATAACTTTAGTTCCCACAACATATCTTTGCTTGAGATCAGGGGAAAGCTTTCCTGGAGTGAAAGATTTGGTGCAAAAAAGTAACTTTTATTTAAATCAAATAAGCTTCCTGAAGCCTCTATCACTTATGTGTCCCAGTCAGTTTGATGGGGAGGTGGTAGAAGAAGGAACTGACTTCTAAGTCCCAAACTCAGTTTTGAGCTGGAGCATAAACAGTACATAGCCAGGGGTCAGGATCTCCGTCAGCATCAGCAGTCTGAAGAATGGTCAGAGAGCAATGAGAAGCAACTGCTGACTTTGGATTCAATTTTTATTAGGTTTACAATCCTTCAGAGTGAGGCTTAACAGAAGTGACTGACCCGAAGTTACATCCATTGGAAAAGTTTGCTCAGCAAGAAACTGAAGTTAGATTTTCCAGTTCTAAATAAAAAATGTAACCCATTCTATCATATTAGCTCCTCTGAACCACCTAGCTGAAAAATGAAGGTGGAAAGCATGGACAGAAACCAGGACTGCTTCGATGGGATAGTTAACATGATTCAGTTAGTGAGCAGAAACTGAGAAAACCGTAGAATAGGTTCAGCTTCTACGTTTCTCTAAAACAAGGGTGGTTTGAACATTACTGAGTTACAACTCCAGAAAGCAGATTCCATGGAGATTTTTTGGCTCTTTAATGTTATGTCAAGTTCAACTCCAGAATTCTCATCTCATTTGCAACAGTTATTTGTTTGCAAATGTGAGAGATATAAGAATTATTCCTGTAAAAGTATAACCTGAGTTATGCCATTTTAAGTGCCTTATTTTACCTTGTATAACCTGATTATATAACTATACAAAAAGAACATAATAAGGATTTTCTGAAATGATTACCTTGTAGGAAATATGTATCATGCAGTTGTTTTGACGGAAACTGATGTTCTGGGAAAGGTACTGAAATGAGATTGTTTTAAGGTTTGTCTGTTCTAGGAAAAGAGAAGTACGCAACTGATGTTTTTGAGGGGTATTTCTGTTGGGAAATTGGGGAATTTCCAGGGTGGATCATGTACTGCATATGTTATATAAGATCTGAAACTAATTCCCAAGGGACTTTATTGACGTGTGTTCTGATGTATCCTGAAGACTATATAACCGGTGTAAGTTGCTTTCTTTTCGTCTTTTCTCTCCTCCAGAGAGAAAGGCCCTTTGCAAAGTGAATAAACTCTGTCTTGGCTTATATATTTAGTCTCTGTTTTCTCTGTAAAAAGATAATGAGGTTTTCCTGTTTTTCACAGCAAATCTCTAAACTTAAGCCTCTTAAGATACCATCTTCCAGCAACCCTTGGCATAGAGCAGTGTTTCTCAACTTTAGCTGCTTTAAGATATGTGAACTTCAACTCCCCAAATCCCCAGTAAGCGTTCCCAGGCAAGTTTCCAAGTTTCCCATCCTTGATCTGCAATCAAATAATTGCCACAAATGATATGAGAATCATATGATTAACACAGCCATAAATGGTTTTGAATGATTTATCCATTTTAGAGTATAGATCTGAGTTTGGTAATGCTGGATAAGAAATCACATACAATCCCTTTGCAACTCTTGTTGTGACCTGTTGAACGATCACACAAATGAAATACATTTTTAAAGGCAATACTCTGATTACATTTTGAAAGCTGTGACTGTCTTCTAAGTTTTAGCTGACATGGTGTGAGTTCACATTATTCAGAATAAGTTGGTGTCTGCTCTAGCTCATATGATTATTGTCCTTCATTGGGGAGGGACAGGGCAGAATGTCTGACCTCTATTTTATAACTTTAGTTTCTTTTTTTTTTCTTTATCTTTTCTTGCATTTCTTTCTTTCTTTTCCATTTGTCTTTTACTGAATAGGAAGGAAGGAAGGAAGGAAGGAAGGAAGGAAGGAAGGAAGGAAGGACGGTACTTATACTTAAATTGTATCTGAGCTGGCAAATCCACAACGATCCTGATTTTGCTGAAATGATGGACATGACTGGTCAGGAACAAAAATCCTACAAAAAGCAAAGCCACCTCTCATGAAAAAAAAAATATGCTTCTTCATTTCGATATCCAAGATGCTAAAGCAATTTCAGGAGCACAGTACTTACCTGTTTAATTTCCAAACATGAGTCTTGAGCATTGATTACCTTTTGTGTTATTGCATAACATTTGAGAATTCATTGTTCCCACTGCAGGTTTGCTAACTTGCAATCTAAAATGCTCCAAAGCCCAAATTCTGTCCTAATCTTAATCAGCCATTTCCTTAAACTGCCACTGCTCTGATATTCATATTGGTGTCATGCTCTTTAACTAAAGCAACAGAAATGCTATAGAGGTTGTTTCATTCTCCAATAGCCTCTGGCCATTTCTTCACCCATACCCAAATAGCTTTTGAAAGCCAACAGTTAATTTTCCTAATAAATATTGTTCAATTTTACCATTGTGAAAGATGTGCCCCACGATCAAACGCTATAGAAAATTCACTCGGAAAAGTCACAGAGTCAAACATCACTAGTTGGAAAGAATGATAAAAGATCATCCAGCCAAATTCTACAACCTTAACATTGTGTTTCAAACAATGCACAGAGGAATTCTGCCAATCATTCTGTGTCAAGTTCTTTTTCAGCACAATCAAGGAATCAAACTGTTGTTGTTTAAAATGGCAGCTCTCCTCATGTGGCAGATGAGGAGAAAAGATTAAAACCTTGCTTAAGGAATAAACTATCAGTTCTGATAGTGGCAGCTTTAAAGAAGGAAAAGATTTATGCACCCACATGGGTGGATCTCTTTTGGAGCCCTTATTAATTGCAGCTTTTTGTTTTGCTGAGCAGTAATTTATATCTGAAATTCATTTCATTAACAATTCTATTTCATCTCTGCCAAGTGAGATTTGATAAGTGTTAAGCATGTCTCATCTGTGAACTTTTTTCCAAATTGTATTGTTCTAGGATTGTCATTTCTCATTATGAAAAGCCTCAGCTTTTGCTAAATTTGCATTTGCAGTTTTAAAATGGAGATTAGATATTAATCTATATATATAATATATAATGAATATTATATATATTATAATATATATATATATGTAATATTATATATATGTGTGTGTAATATTATATATATATATATATATATATATATATATATATATATATATATATATATATATCAATTTTCTTACTTCTTCGTAGGGTCTATGTGTGTTTTTCTTCTAGCCAGGTTTTCCCTACGTAGCCAAGGTTTTTTTTTTTTTTTTTTTTTGTCCTGTGGCTTTAAGGTGTTGGACCAGACTATCTATCAGAAGAAAACACACACAAACCACTATCTGCACGCACTCTTACATCACCACCCTGCCCAGATCAACTCTGTAGCCAAGACACTCATTTCCAGAACAAAACGCTTAGCTGATGAACAACACCTAAAAACTGAACTACACACCCTCACTAACGTACTAACATCCAATGGATTCCAAAGAAATAAGATCACCAACCTAATCCAAAAAGAAACCCCCACTAAAATCCAAGACAGAGAACAAGAAAACGGAAAAGCCCTCCTCCCATACATAAAAAGCACCACAGACAGAATAAGCAAAATTCTCCACAAACATAACATCAAGACAGCATTCTGCACAAACCGAAAAATATCCACCATCCTAAGGAACCCCAAAGACAAAATTGAGTTAGAAAATCAAGGAGTATATGAAATCCCATGCACCGTCTTCCCCACCACATACATCGGACAAACCAACAGACGAATAAGTGCACGCATAGAAGAACACAAGAACTCAGTCAGAAAAGAGGAACCAACTTCTTCCCTGGTCCAACACCTTAAAGCCACAGGACATGATATTGACTTTAAAAAGACCAGAACTATCGCCAAAACTGAACACTTTAACAACAGAATAATCAGAGAAGCCATCGAGATAGAAAAACGCCCACACAGCATGAACAAATGAGACGATACCTCCCGCCTACCAGCCATTTGGAAACCCGCCCTTATTGACAAACAAGTCCCTAACACGACGAATGACACCAGACCCACACTCACGAGAGCCACACAGGATGTCACCACCACACATCCACGCAGAAAGCAGACTCAAACCCACACTGATAATGAGCCACGACCAAGGACCAGAAGCCAGACCGCAGCTGCATCATTAGCCACTTTAAACCCCTCCAATCCATACATGAAGCAGACTGACACCCACCATGAAGAGCTCGCACGGCCACAAACATGAAGCCAAACAACAACAACGCAGCTCACCAGTTCAAATCCCCCTGCAACTCAGACTAAGCTGAGCACAACCAAGCCCCCACCCAAACAGAACACACCCCCATCCAATCAGAGCACAACCAACCCCCCATCCAATCAGAGCACAGCCAAGCCCCTAACCAATCAGAACACACCTCCACCCAATCAGAACACAGCCAAGTTCCCATCCAATCAGCTCACACCCCCACTAGCAGTTAAAAGGAAGAGACAGCTGCGATCTCACATTGCTCCTGGAAGCACGAAGCCGAGAACACCAGCCTGAAGATGACGAATGAGACTTCGTCGAAACGTCGCCAAGACACTTCCAATTTTACGTGGGAGAAGACCCGAATAACCAAAGACCTACATATGTAATATTATATATATATATATATATTCATATTATATATTTATATAATATTTTATATATATATATATATGTATATAATATTATATAAATATATAATATGAATATTATATATTCATATTCATATTGTTATTATTTTGGGAGAGTTTCTTTCAAAAACTTACGAATAGGCCATTTTAAAACTGCAAATGCAAATGTATATTATTAAAACAATACTATACTCTATTAATTACTATATTATTATATTATATACATAATACAGTATATATATTATATATATAATACAGTATATAAAGTTGGTTAAGATCAGAAGTGTTAAAAAAACTAGAGGTTTTATTTTAGTAACTCAAGAACAAGCTTTGCCAACTAATTGCATGAAAAGGTGAAAATTCAACATGTAACAAATAATAGCAAAATATTGGCTTAGTAGTGAAAAGGATGAAAAAATGATTATTTGATTAGTGGCTGCAGCAAAATTTCAGAAACTGACTAAAAGTAGCATCATGACCAAGTTGCCAAAATTATTTATTGGTAACTTTACCAGAGGTCTGAATACGAGTGTAAAAAAGAAAAAAGAAAAACTACTGGGATCATAAATTTAAGAAGGTTTTGGAAATAACCAGGTTAAGGTCTTATGGGACTTTACAATCCAAACAGACAAGTATGAGATTCCTGACATAACAGTTACAGGTAGTCCTCAATTTATGACCACAACTGAGTCCAAAATTTATGTTGATAAGTGAAGCAGTTGTTAAGTGAGTTTTGCCCCATTTTACGACCTTTCTTGCCACAGTTGTTAAGTGAATCACTGCAGTTGTTAAGTTAGTAACGTGGTTGTGAAGTGAATCTGGCTTCCCCATTGACTTTACTTGGCAGAAAGTCACAAAAGGAGGTCATGTGACTCCAAAACATTCCAACCATTCCTAAATATGAGTCAGTTGTCAAGCATCTGCATTTCGATCACATGACCGTGGGGATGCTGCAATGGGTACAAGTGTGAAAAACAGTCATAAGTCACTCTTTTCAGTGCTATTGTAACTTTGTATGGTCACTAAATGAACTGTTGTAAATCGAGGACTATCTTTATTGAAAAGAAGAAAATCTGGTTCATTGATATTGCTACATCAGGAGATTGAGGAAAAATAATGGAAAAAATATAAAATACTGGAACTTGGACATTGAAGTTGAATGTTTATGGGAAAAGAAACCCATTGTTATACCAATCATATTAAATACCCCAAAATCTTGAATGGAACTTAGAAAATCTGCACATTAACAAAATTTCATCTGTCAATTACAAAAGGCTACACTGCTTGGATCCACAACATACTACACTGATGACACCCTAAGTCAAGGGTGTCAAACTGGCAGCCCACAGGCCGGATGCGTCACACGCAGGCCACACCCACCCCAGTTCCACAAAGGCAAAAAATGTTGTGATATATCATGTGACATCAATATGACATGGCAAGTTTGATACCCATGCCCTAAATTCTTGGGAAGAACTCAGTGCACATGAAGGCCTACACCAGCTAAAGAAACGACAGCTTTGAGTTCACATTATTGTGTATAATAATCATGAGCTTGTCTGTAGAGAATCCATTCTGGTATACCAGCCTTTGCTTTGGTCCAACAGCCTGGCACTGTCAGGTCCTATCTTTTTTCTAGGATAATAAAATTGTTGAAATATTTTATACTGTAGCTATTGTATAAGGCTAATTCGGTCCCTATTAAACTAGTATAATTCGCTTGCTCTATCAATGCAACAATTAAAGTATTTATCAAATATAGTGAGTCATCACCAACAAGAACTCTCCAGAGGGTTCAGTAAATGCTTGTTTCTATTGTTTTACTTCCACGATTGTGAAGGGTTTTTATTGTCACAAGACATCAGTTCTCCCTGTGATACACTGGTGTGATTCACTGTAAAGCCACAGTGTAAACATGTGGTTGGGATGATAGAGTTACAATTGTGGTGCCTGGATGGGAAAAGGAATGTGGTTTGTTAAATGTCCAGTTGCTGGTTGATATCCCAATGTTTTATCATAACACTAGAAGATGAGAATATATAAATAAAAATGAATTTTCATCACTTCAGGGAGAAGACACTGCATTCATTGCAATGATTGCCTTGAAGTGGGAAGCTTCCTCAGTGGAGTCTGAAAGGTGCTTTTTCAAGAGGTGCTTTTTCAAGAAGAAAAAAGAGAAAGTCTTGTTGCCTCTTGAAAAAGCATCTTTGGGACAACTACGACCTGGATGACTGAGAATCTCCATAGACATTCCTCAGTGGAGTACCATCGGGATTCTCATGGTGCCGAGATTGGATTTTCAAGCTTAATTTCAGTTTTAAAAAAGTGTTTGTTTAGTCCTAAGTATGTACCTTTTCCAATGATATGTTAATAGATTTCAAGTTTTGGGCATGAGGTAATGGAATATATCCTGCAAATTAGAAATCTATTAACCACTAAATCAATCACTAGCACTTGAGCAGATGAAAATCCCAACATGACTGTGACAAAGCCTTGCATTTGTTCAGACAAAGCCCATCAGGAGGTATGGGGGGTATCAAAAGAAAGGAAAATGAAGAACATGAGGATAAAACAATGACACTGGAAGAGACCAGGATTCTAAAGCTAGGCGGATAGTAGCAGTTATTTCATACCATCAAATAAGAAAAAAATGGGTCATCCAAAGGAAGACATTGATCTGAAAAATACATGATACTGTATATGAAAATGCAAATTTAGAAATATTTCTGTATTTTGAATAGAATACAACAAACCTTACCATAATCTGAAAGATTGATAGGGTGATTTGTGTGCCTGCTCAGTCTTCTGTCCAACTGCTATCGTGTTTCCCCATTGGGCTTCAAAATAAGCACTTGGGCTTATTTTCGGACTTACTTTTTTAAAGTGCTATCTCTGGCCCCGCTCCCTCTGTTATGCTGTCTGCTCCCCAGAAGCAGCAATGGAAGGGAAAGGGACGGGTGGGGGGGTGGAATAGGCATGCAGACTGGTGCTCAGAAGCCCAAAGGCGGCGGTGGGCGAGGCAACACAGACAGCTGCTCCTGAAGGGGCCCTGGCAGGCTGCTGATGTTCAGAACGTTTTTAGAGGTTTTCAATCTGGGATGATTCAAGCCGGCCAGGCAGGAGCAGTCCCGCAGTGCTGCGCTCGACAGCGCCAGGAGGGCAAAGAAGCCAGCAGCAGCATGGGCAGCCGTTTGGCCATTTAAAGACTTGTGAATTTCAACTCCCAGAATTTCCCACAGCCCCCGCATCAGCTCCTTCCCCTTTCTGGGTTGCGGTAGCTCGCACCCACTGGGTCTGTTGGGGTTGGAAGTTCAATTGCACCCCATGAGGAAGCCTCCATCAGCTGAGCCAGCATAGGCTGGGAGCTGCCTCTCATTCTGTCTCTCTGTGGAGGCCTCCCAGTGCAATGCTCTGCCACAGCTTCAGAGCAAACCTCCGCCTTCCCTGCAGAGGATTGCAAGGCTGGAGGCTTCACCTTGCTCTGATAAGCAGGAAAATTCCCCACCCCCACCCCATTTCCCTGACGATCGTTCTATCCTTGGGGAGATCTGCAGAGACACATATCCCAAAAATGCTCCCTCAGAACCCTTCAGCCTTGCAATCCTGCGCAGGGAAAACGGAGGTTTGCTCTGAAGCTGTGGCAGAGCATTGCACTGGGAGGCCTCTGCAGAGAGATAGAATGAGAGGCAGCTCCCGGCCCGTGCTGGCTCCGCGGGCCACAATTAAGGTGCCAAGCTTCCATAAGGTGACCAGGGAGGGGCTGCCTCCTATGCTGCCCATGCCCACCCCTTCACTATATTTACGCCCACTCCAAAAATCAGGCTTGGCCTTATTTTCAGGACATGTATTTTCCGGAAAACACAGTAGCAGTTGATGAATATCTCTAAATGGCTGAAGTTTTTTTCATGATTCTTTATCTATAAATTGGAGTGATGCTGGATATCATTCAAACAAACAACCTTAGAATGGAGAACCATCTTTGGGATGTATAAAGGAGGCTGTAAGGCTTAAGACAACCTCAGTGAAATGCTCAAACAAAGGTAATTATCTTTCCTGCTCTCTGAACAGTCAGTTATCAAGCAAAATGTTCTTCCTAGGATGAGTCCAATTGTACTCATCTCCACAGTCCAGAATATTTCTGCTCTCATAAAGCCGCAACACATTCATTTTGGGAGATCCAACAAGTACTTTTGGGAGATCCAACAAGTACTCCCTTACTTGAAGTACAAAATTCCTAAAGAGATGTTATAACATGAGGCTCAAGCTATCAATCTCTATGCAAGAGATTGATACTATGGGTAAAGGGAAGCAGGATATATATGGCTTAGATAGGACAAATAAATTGCATTGATAGGCAACAAAGAGAAAGGAGAAGTGAGCTGAGATTCACATACAAGGATAGGAATGATAGAGGAAAGATAGATCAGTACAAATTCCAAATTGCATAGCAATATATACAATACGATGCTGACATATCTTCAATCCAGAAATGACATCCCACTTGAAAACTCAGCAGAATTCATTTCTTCAGTGCTTGATAGGAGTATGCAAACTTGTGATTTGAAAGTGCCTTTTTGGGGGGTGGGGGGTGACTAGAAAGTAATCTCAGTTCAATTCCTTTTGCTTGTTAAGTTACAGATGGAGACTTTGAAAATCTGATGGGAGATTTGAATAGAAACAAGTTATATTAAAAGTATATGGTTCCCAATGGCCAATTGGTCTCAAGATTCAATTATGTCAAACAAGTGTAGCAATTGTTAAAGAAATTTACTATTCACAGAGACAGTTGAGGATCAAAGTGACTTTTCCTGATCAACAAAGGTATTTGTGCTTCTCTCCCATCTAGGAGGAATAATAGTTGTTGTGAAAGTTGAAATGGTGCTGAAGGAGAGAAGGAGATCTCCAACATAAACCAGACCTACAACCAACATCAGTACTTTTGGTAGTTCCATGCAAGGATATGCATAATTCCCCTTCCTGAACTAGGAAACGTAATGCTACCTAATACAGATCAGTAAAAACTTTGATTAACTCATCCATGTATAGAAACTCTTTTATTATCCCAACAAGGCAGCAGAAACAGGAAATCTACTTATTTTTAAATGAGTTGTGATTGCTGTGACGTATTACCAGTTTATTTTCTTTATTTTATTTGTATCTGCTATTCCAAGAAGGGATTAAGAGATAGTACACCAATGAAAAAAAAGTGCCCCAGCTACCACTTGGAAATGCAAGAAGGGGGATAAATGTTTGAGCATTTCCAACTACAAACAGGTCAGTCCAGAAAAATATAGAGGTCTACCCAAAACAATCTACGCAGCAAAGCTTCTCTCCATAGACCACCTCCAGCCTTGCAACTGTATTTTCCTAATGGAGCCTTAGAAGTTTGTTTACTACATTCAGCTCAAGTTCTTGTTCACAACTGATTCCATACCTAAAAATGGATCAGGTGAAAACAAAGATGGAATTGACTATTCCATCAGCATACAGATAACCCCATGTGTTCCCTTGTATTTAGAAAGGGGAAAAATAAAATACTTCTTTTTTAACAAAAATGACAGTTGAAGATGTTTTAAGAAAGGGTCTGATACATCTATAAGCACCCAGAAAGCCTTAAAGACCTGAGCCACTCACAAGCGGAATATGTATACCCAGAAATCTCCATAATTTGCAGAGTTTCTGCAACAATATTTTGTTTGATATGTTCCTGTTCTCACATCATGCTTAATCCAGTTAAAACCAGTGGTGGGATTCAAAAGTTTTTATTACTGGTTCTGTGTGCGTGGCTTGGTGGGCATGACATGGCTTGGTGGGTATGCCAGGGGATGGATACTGTAAAATCTCCATTCCCACCCCACTCCAGGGGAAGGTTACTGCAAAATCCCCATTTCCTCCTGATAAACTGGGACTTGGGAGGCAGAGAATAGATGGGGGCGGGGCTAGTCAGAGGTGGTATTTATCGGTTCTCTGAATGCCTCAAACTTTCCGCTACCAGTTCTCCAGAACTGGTCAGAACCTGCTGAATACCACCTCTGGTTAAAACTATACTAATAGCCTGGGGGTTATGGTATAAAATGATCATATTTATTTGTTTTTTAAAAAATTGCCATTTAAGGAATACAGAATCTCTTTCCACTGTCTCTAGGAAGTTCTCTTCATCACATGAAGCTAACAAGGAGATTCCTGGCAAGACTTTTTACATGATTTGATCCATCCTTATTGGCTCGGCAGATAGGATTGGAAAATACAGCCAATCAGTATTTGGGAAATTGCACTGCACTGCCAGGACTTAGTCATGAGTTATTTAATGAACAGGATCTATATCTCAATACTTTTTCTTTGAGGGGTCAAATGGAGCAGAATTGGGCAAATTCCCACATTTTGTTGTGTTAATATAGTGTGTTGCATATATACATGCAATATATATAATGTTATGATAATATAGTTGGTCTAGGAAAGATAGTATAACCCCAAATAAAACCAGGATAATTTTGAATTAAAATGTAACCATTCATTGCTTCATTAGTGTTCACACCACATAGTTTAACTAGTTTAACCTCTTTAAATATGCTGTAAATATGGCCACCATGTTTTCTAGAAGATTATCACTTGTCCTTATCTAGCATTCCTGAAAATATATTTGTCCAATTTATATGGCCACTCATCAAAACGAGTGACACTGGAAGGCAAACAGATAGAAAAATAAATAAAGAACAGAACACAACAGAACCAATAACAAATCTTATTTTAAAAAATCTATATGTTGATATTTCCAGATCTGTTACTGACATTTCTAGTTTTGCCAAACAACACTTTCTTGAATAAGTCACCCAATTCTTCTGCTTGGGTCTTAAGGCATTGCCCTTTCCACCCTGCCTCGAAGGTAACTGGTGATATTAGCCATTCCATTATTTTATTCTGCCTGCTTGAAATTCTTTGGGCTTTTTCATTTGGTTTTGTTAACTGCTTTCCCTACTTCTCTGCTAAATTTCTGCACAGTCTTTTTCAAATGGTATGGCATACACTTGATTGCCTTTAACGTCAGGGTTTTCAATGAATTTCACTAAAGCAAAATGCAGATTGAATAGGAACATTCTGAGGGAAAGTAGGACAGCAATATTCTTCAAGAGGGGTTACATATCCCTGTTTAATGTATCTAACACTATTAATTGCACAGGAGGACTAGATGCATTTTGACTGTTTTTCAAAATAGGTGAACTTTGTCTAACAGCTGGTTGGGTTTTTTGGCCAGATCCTGATGTACTGTAGAGGAAAGAAATACTTGGGATGGATACTATTAAATGAAGACATGAGGCAAATGGATTCTCTTCCCCTATTGCATCAGTGGATACTAGACTATATGCTGTACACTCTACTAAAAGCTTTCTCACCAGATTGTTGTCTAGCTTTTGGCTTGAAAGCCTTCAAGTATTGAGAATCTATTATCTCATATGATAGCATATGCATTCCAAAAGTACTGTTTTTCTTTCCAAGTTTTTCCATTTTGGAGACATAGATGAACTGTACTTGTATTGCACTATACGGAAGACCTGGAGTTGCAATCTAATATCCCTAGTGAACTCAGGGATCAAGCTAAAGGAAATGCAGCTCTGTACTTCTATTTGGTACCAACATTGCTAGAAGTAGGGCCATTTTGAAGAACAAAACTAATGCATCAGGGTATTTTTTGATTAACTTGAGAATTTTTACTGTTCACTCCAACTCTGTCAAACTTATTTCAGAGGTCACAGAACTGACTGCCTAGATATAATTTGGTACTACTAGATACCATCAAGATTAGTTAAGAAATCTTGTGAAGAGTTCACATTCTGAATCTATTTCTGGGAATTACGTAGAGGTACCCTTTTTTGGCTCAGACATTTTATATACATAATCATTGTGACTTCCTGTTAGAAAAAAGAGGATCATGTAAAGTTTAACTATTAAAACATCAATTTTTCATTTTTAGATCCTGTACAACAGGGGTGTCAAACTCGATTTCATTGGGTTGTGTTTGATCGTGGGGGGCCAGGTGGGTGTGGCCAGGGTGGGCGTGCCAACTTGATGTCACTCGTGTTGGGGGGTGCCTGTGGTGGCCAGAAAGCACTGCCTGTAAAAACAAAGCTCGGGAGGGTTGTACACGCTCTGTTTTCACTGGCAGAGGTTTGCAGGAAGCCGTCACAGCTGAAAATGGAGCTTGGGAGGGCCATGTGCACTGTGCGCCAGTCCTTCACTATTTCCAGGGCAGCCCCGCGGCCAGATCTAAGCACCCTGTGGGCCGGATCTGGCTTGCGGGCCTTGAGTTTGATACCCCTGCTGTACAACATCTTTGTCAGTATCATTGTTCCCTTCAGTTTTAAACCCACATCCAAAACAGCCTGATTTTCAATTACATCACCTTCTCTCTGCTCTTTTTTAAGCCCATTTTTATTGTATTAGACAGTCTAAAGAATACGTTCTGAGTACATTGTTGCCAAATATGCTTACATTCTTCCAGAATTAAAATATTTTTCTCCATTCTGTATTAGTAAGTCATCTCCTTTTTAATTTTCCCAACCTTAAAGTATCTTCTTATCATGTTTTTCTTTCATCCAAACATTGTTCCCAGGAAGAGATTTCTTATACTTAAACTCAAATCTTTATATATTTTAGTGAACTTTTAAATAAACTACAGGAAGCATGCCTATAACTTTTTCAAAATCTTGTTTCCAGTTTATCTGGCCGCTTAGTCCATTAAATACTTTCCAAAATCAACATTCTACCCTTTCGTTGTTTATTTCTAATTTAAAAAAGGGTTTTTTAAAAAAGTTTTTGACTTACATGAATCTTCTTTAGCTGATGGGGAGGAAAATCACCTGTGTAATAAAAGTTGTCCTTTTGGGGGTTCTTAATGTCCAAAAAACAATCTATAAGCCATTTCCAGTAAAAGCGACTAAGAGGGAAAGTGGGTGAACTCAACATCTTTTTTGAAAGGCTCTGAACTGCAGCTTAGGCAAAGCTGTTTTTTGTGACTGCCAGAACTCTAAAACCTGTCAGAGACCACTGTTTTATGGTCCCATCATAGGGAATGTCTGTAAGTGATCCCAAGTCCTCTTCTTTACCTGGAGAGGAATTTGGGGAGCTGATTTCTTCTCTGGGCTCCACTTTACATCATGATCATCTGCTCCACTAAAAGTGAAGCAGTCTTGGTTCATTTTTGCTTTCCCAGAAGTCTTTCATAACAATAGTCAATTAATGTTACATTTTTAACATTGGTTTAAAAAGGGATTCAGATATTAGGTTGATAGCTTGTATAAAACTTTCTCCTCTTTTAAATGGGTATTTTAAATTCGGTTTTAAATTATTTGGGGTTTTAATATGGTCAGCCAAATCTATTTAATCTGTTTTATCTCTCTTTTAAATTTTGTACTTTATATGTTTTATTTTATGGCTGTTCACCGCCCTGAGTCCTTCGGGAGTAGGGCGGTATACAAATTTAATAAAATGAAAATGAAATGAAATGAAAATGAAATAAAAGGAGCAGCACAGCAATCTAGCCCATAGGGATAGGCCCAGTGGTGGAATTCAAATAAAATAACAACTGGTTCTCTGCCCTAATGATTTCTTCCAACAACCAGTTCACCAAACTGCTCAGAAAGTTAACAACCGATTCTCCCGAAGTAGTCCGAACTGGCTGAATCCCACCACTGGATAGGCCTTATGATTATATCTGGAACTGCCAGGCTATCACTCATACTGATTGTCATCAAAGTACAACAGTACAGAAAATGGTTGCCATGAGGATAAGATCATTCACAGAATGGGTTTAACTACTTATTTTTAAAAATGCATTTAAGACTTCCGGTTTCCTCGTCTTCGGCGGCGACGGTGCTTTCCTTTGGCACCGCCACCCCCGCCGCTTGTAGAGCCGCTTCCTGATTGTGAAGCGGCTCGAAATCTTCGAAATCCCTAGGATTTCAGAAGAAGAGGCAGCAGGGCACGGGTAGAGCCCCTGCAACCCCCCCAGGGAATTGTTTCTGGGGAGGAAGCAGGCGCGGCTCCCTTACAACCTGCTGAAACTCCGGGCGGCGTGGGACGTCTTCTGCCTGTGCGGAACAAGCCGACCTCAGGAAACCTTTAAAGAGCGAGGAAAAAACTCAAATAAACATCCGCAATCCACTTGAACCCTGAAACTTTGAACTGCAAGTATCAGACCTTTGCTGAACTTTTTTACTGAAGTGAAAGTCTCGGAATGAGTGAAAGTGATTGAAAAAATATGGCGCTCAGCAAATGAATTAGTGGGTGTGGATTGGTGAAGTTATCTTGTCTTGCTACAAAGTTAAAAAGTTGTTACAGAGTTGCTCCGGCTGCAACAGAAATAAGAGGAAAATCTCTCCCTTTTACTTGTCTTTGCTGCATTATAGCTTTGCTTTGAGTAACTCTGGGGGACTTTTTTAGAAGGTATTGTGGAGGTGGCAGAAGAGGCGGACCCTCCCTTTTTAAGAAAGCTAGCTTACGTGGCAGGATGGCTTCATAAAACTTCTGAAAGACCAATTCCAAATGCTTATAGCGGAACAAGTTGCAACAAACTTACAATATGCAAAGCATAATACATTCTGCAATGCTAACAAACCAGGCAGGTGGTTGGCTTACACATTAAGGAAGAAACAAAGCATACGGACTATTGATAGTGTTGATATTGGTGGGAAAGAAGTTTTTCAACAGAATTTAATAAAAGAAGCCTTTCTTCAATATTACACTAAACTATATGCCAGAGAGGAGGTGCAGAATGGACTTATAGAAAAATATTTGGATAATAAAAGAGTTACAAAAATCACTGAACAACAAAAGGAAAGAATGGATTATCCCATAACAGAGGAGGAGATAATAGCAGCAATAAAACAATTAAAAACAGCCAAAGCTCCTGGAACGGATGGTCTGACAGCAGTGTATTATAAAACTTTACAGGCAGAAATGGTGGAACAACTCAGAGACTTATTTTGCAACATACAACAAGGGGGAAAAGTACCTCCATCGTGGACTACAGCTTATATTTCTTTGATACCAAAAGAGCAAGTAGGTCCCAAAAAACCGGAGAATTACAGACCAATATCTCTTTTGAATACGGATTATAAAATTTATGCAAAAGTATTAGCCAACAGACTGATGCCAGTAATTCAAAAGGTGATTCATGATGACCAAGCGGGATTTATTGAGGGTAGGCACATGAAGGACAATGTAAGGCAAGTAATAGATTTATTGGAATATCTTGAGAAGAATAAACAGATCCCTGCAGTGCTGGTCTTTCTGGATGCAGAGAAGGCCTTTGATAGAGTGGATTGGAATTTTCTACTAAAGACATTAAAAAAGATGGACTTTGGGGACCAATATATACAGGCGGTCTCAGCAATTTATCAAGAGCAAAAGGCACAGATTATTATCAATGGAAGTCTGACAACAGAGTTTAAAATTGAAAAAGGTACAAGACAGGGATGTCCATTGTCCCCATTGTTGTTCATTTTAACACTAGAAGTCTTGTTAAATACAATAAGGGATTCTAACACATTGAAAGGTATAATGATAAGGCAAGAGGATTACAGAATAAAGGCATTTGCAGATGATCTGGTTGTTACCCTAACACAGCCAATGGAATCGATAATCCAGATGAAGGACATTATACAAGACTTTGGTAAAGTTTCAGGTTTCAGATTGAATCAGAGAAAAACTAAGATGGTAGTTAAAAATATGACACAAGATCGTAAACTGGAGTTAGAAAGAAGGGCAGGTTTTGAGATTGTACCAAAGGTAAAATATCTAGGAGTTCAGGTTGCAGAATCAAATATGAAATTGTTTCAAAATAACTATGAGGCGTTGTGGCGAGAGGTGCAAAAAGATATGGAGATTTGGAAAAAACTGCAGCTGTCTTTACTTGGAAGAATAGCAGCAGTTAAGATGAACATTTTGCCAAGATTTCTTTTTTTGTTTCAAATGATTCCGGTGCTCAAAAATGATAAACAACTAAAAGCATGGCAAACTGGTATCAACAAATTTGTTTGGAATGAGAAAAAACCAAGAGTAAAAATGAAAATTATGCAAGACATCCCAGAAAGGGGAGGTCTCAAACTTCCAAACCTACAATTATATTATGATGCAACAGCTTTGACTTTAGTAAGTGATTGGTTTGGAGGAAAAAAGACTGGAATATTGAATGCAGAAAGTTTTGATTTGGAATTTGGATGGCACGCTTACTTATTTTATGATAGCAAAGTGGATAAAGTATTTAAAAGCCATATACTTAGAGATTCTTTGCTGAGAGTTTGGAAGAAGCACCGAAACAACTGGAATTACAAAATACCGCTATGGCTGGATCTTGGTCATACCTTGTGGAATACAAATATAATGTCACTCGGGGGGTTTTTATATAAAGAGGTTCTTTTTGCAGATGCGGGCAGATGGCAGCTGAAGACATTACAGACATTGTTGGCTGAAGGGATTAATTTAACTTGGTTACAATATAATCAATTGCAATTGAGATGGAAAGAGGACCAAAAAACTGGTATTATGATGTATGAGGAAGAATTAGTTAGACATATAAAAGAGAAAGGCCCAATGCATATTAAAAGACTTTATAATGTTTTGTTAGAAAGGGATTCAGAAACTGAACTAGTTAAAGACTGTATGGTTAAGTGGGCACAAAATTTTGAGGAACCAGTGATGTTGGAAACATGGGAAAAAATTTGGGTTCAGAATGTTAAATTTACACAGTCGCAGAATCTGCGGGAAAATTTCTACAAAATGTTTTATAGATGGCATTTAGATCCAAAAAAATTGTCGTGTATGTACCCTAGTGCCCAGCCTAAATGTTGGAGATGCGACTGCTTAGACGCTACATATTATCATGTTTGGTGGACCTGTAAGAAAGTTAAGGCTTTTTGGATAAAAATTTGGTGGGTCATGCAGAATGTTTTGAAGAGAAAGATTCAATTTTCTCCACAACTGTTTTTATTGGGTATAGTTAAGGGTTTTACATTGGGGGAAACAAAAATGATATTGTACATGATAACTGCAGCAAGATTGTTGATAGGTAAATACTGGAAAAATGAAGCGCTGCCTTCGATTGAGGAATGGATTTTGAAGATGGCCAGTTTTGCGGAGATGGCGAAGATTTCAGCATATTTAAAAGACTGTTCTCAAGAGACTTATGAATGGGAATGGAAGAAGTGGATAGATTATGTTCAGAACAAATATCAAACTAGGAAGTACCAAATAGCTTTTATTTGAAAATGTTATATTAAGATAGAAATATTTTAAGGTCGAGGATGAAAATTTATTTGAAAATGTTATATTAAGATAGAAATATTTTCAAGGTAATCAGGATGAAAATTTATTTGAAACTGCTATATTAAGATAGAAATATTTTCAAGGTAATCAGGATGAAAATTTATTTGAAACTGCTATATTAAGATAGAAATAGGTTAATGTAATGAAGATGAAAATTTGTAAGGGGAGGGCGGGGTTCAAGTTTTATATACAAAGGAGGGTTTTTCCTTTTATTTGACATGATTATATTGTGAGGAAGTCTGGGGGGAGGGGTGGGTTAGGGTGGGTTAGGGAGGTTGGGAAGTTTGGGGCGGGTCGAGGGGGGGGAAAAAAGGGGTGAAAATGTAATTGTAAAACTTTTGCAATAAAAAAAAATGCATTTAAAATGCATCTAACTTTATCATCTCTCATATTTTCAATAAATGAAAAAAATATTATTTGTCTTAATCAATGTTAAAATATCTGTACTTCTACAGTACTTTAGCTCTAGATCTCCCATCCTTTAAATATATCCAAACATTATTTTGACCTTGTTCTTGCAAAATTGGCTAGAGAAGCCAATTTTTGGCAGAAAAGATTCTTTCCACCTATGTAGATCTTTAGAAATATTACTGTACTTCATTTTTCCTGATTTTGGGAAGTGTAGAACTAAAAACATTTTACAAATCTCCAATTTCTAATTTTTGAACATATATCAAGCCTGGGTTAATTTTTCTAATGATTAGGACAGCAATCTTAAGCAAATCATGTACTAATGAACCACCCATACAGTTCTGTTCAATATCTAGTTTTTTACAATTTAAATCCATTTTTGTTACATCATCAATACTCAGGTGGAATAAATGTTCATACATTTTATTGTTTGTACACATTTCTGTTTTACTACTAAAAAGTGCTGTTAGATGATGGCACTCCACTACTAGAAAGTGCATACTAATTAAATGATTCAAGATATTCCTTAGTATATGAAATCCAGATAAAACTGTTGTGGAAATAACATATGTTTTAACAGAGCTAGTGACCTTAATTTCTATTTAAATGTAGAAATATACACAGAGGCCTCATTAGGGCATTATAATGAAACCATGGTTTAGTTATGAGGAATTTCTGCAGATTTCCTCCCATTTCTCTCAAGTAAATTAATCTCCTACCTCTTTATTTCTGATGGATTTAATTCTCCTTAAAAACATGCTTTCAAAATGGGAGAATCATGTTCACATCTGAGATATAATGGATATCTATCATCTGAATCAGGATGTGGATGAGGGTTATAAATAAACATATGGGAACTGAAATGTTTTTTTCCTGGTAGATTAATTATGGTTTGGCTCTAAAGCTTGAAGCTGACAATGGCCACTTATAGAAACTATTAAAAAAAATCAAATCAGAAGAGTCAGAAGTCAGCAAGGGCTTGGACTGATACCTCAACATCCATCCTTCTAAAGGAGTCTGCATCTTAAGAATTGGGACTTAAACCAGGAGCTTAAAATAATCTGCCACATATATTTCTTTATAAATAAAACACAGAAATAATTATGGAAGGAAGCAATGCCTGAGCCTCTATCCTCCAATAAGTTCAAGAAACTTTGGAAGAAAACTCACTGCAATATAAATAGAACTCTCTAAGTGTAGCTTTAAAGAATTGTTTTTCTACCTCAATAATTTTAAGATGTGTGGATCTCAACTTCCACAATTCCTCTGCCAACATGCTGGATTGGGAATTGTGGGAAATGGTCCACATATCTTAAAGATGCTGAGATTTTTAAAAAAATTACTCTAAAGTGAGGCATAGGATGCTGGACTTTCATGTTAAATAAAACCCACCCATTAAATAATTAAATTCTCATTTATAAAAACATTTTAAAAAAATAAATGATTAGTAGTTGTTTAGGAAAAGGATGAGCTATAGCTATGTATTATTTGCAGCCTGTCCAAATGCTATATTAATTACATGCCCTACTTGTGCATCTATAATAAGCATGACTGGGTTTAAATTAA
Organism: Arizona elegans; assembly: GCA_022577455.1. NCBI lineage: Eukaryota > Metazoa > Chordata > Lepidosauria > Squamata > Colubridae > Arizona > Arizona elegans. The sequence goes on along the minus strand of JAKOOJ010000002.1, from coordinate 99,619,154 downwards.
ATTGATTTGAAGTTGGGTAGAAAATGTTCTGTTATGGTCATTAGGTAGCCATCTTCCTTTGCAGAAATTCCACACCCTCTGATGGTTACCAATTGATTTATATCCCATCTGACAAGAGTTTTTAAAATCTTTTATGTGTCTCATGCAATCCAGTAATTACAAGGAATGCCCCTATTATCTACACACACACTCACAACACACTCTCATCTCAAATTATTCAAAGGCCCTAGAAAACTCTTGGCAAAGAAATGCATACTTTTTGGTAGACAGTGATTTTTTCAGAAGAAAAATAATTCAGATCCTTCCAAGCTGATTTCTTTATTGCTTCATGTCTATAGACAAAATTTTGTCACACTGAAAATCCTACTACCAGCATCTACAATATATCCTGTGAAGTATTAGGAAAGGACTATCTTTCTCTCACATGTAACATCCAGATGGAGTTGTCCAATGGTGGGTTGCTACTGGTTCGCCCCAGATTGGATGAACCAGTAGCGGAGGCAGTGGGAGGCTCCGCCCGCCTGTCTGGATATCTCTGTGCATGTAAAGTGTTGCGCGTGCGCAAGTGCGCACGCACCCACGAGCAAATTGGTAACAGCCAAAATTGAAACTCACTACTGGAGTTGCCTCTTACTCCTCTGTAATTAACCCCCTCCCTCCTGGAAAACTACCTTCTTTATTAGATTCCATACAGCAATGTTTTTGATGTATATTCCTCACAGTGTTCCTGCTTACTCTCTTGTAATTCCTTCCTCACCAATGAATGCAAATACAAACATTAATTTTCTTCTTGCTAATTATCCCATCCTCAGAGAGAGTATTCCAAAAGGTGAGGGAATGAAGAAAATGGCCATATGACCATATATAACTGCATTAATTCATGGACCTTGAGCTAATTAACTATTTTTAAAAGAAAACACCTTTAACTTCTTCCTAAAAGAACAGATTTTTAATCTTCATGGTTATTCACTTAATTAATTAAATGAGCAAAGTAAAAAAACCTAACAAGGGAAGTTCTGAAAAAATAGATTGGCTACACCCAGAGCATTGTCTTACAAGTTGATACAGATACTACACTGATATAGACAAGTGAATGAATGGTCTGAATGTCAAAAAAACAGATCCAACATGCAAGAGAAAGTAGTCAGAACTTCTAGACTTGGTGCAGTGAGTTTTTTGGATAGAAAAAGTGTCATGGCAGACCCTTGGCTGGCTTGGGAGTTCAGTGGAGCAACTGTAGGCTATTTGCTCTACTATGTTGAGAGGTTCTTCATTGTCTGGTCAGCCATCTTGAGAGACTGAAAAGCACAAGAAAAAGGCTGTCCAAATTCATGATTTCTAGCTTCATTGTGGGGGCAATTAATTACTAAGGCAAACAGGTTTTATATCGCCACAGCTATGGCTTGTTGTTGTTTTTAGTTGCAAAGTCGTGTCCAACCCATCACGACCCCATGGACAATGTTCCTCCAAGCCTTCCAGTCCTCTACCATCCCCTGGAGTCCATTTAAGCTCATGCCTCCTGCTTCAGTGACTCCATCCAGCCACCTTGTTCTCTGTTGTTCCATTCTTCTTTTGCCCTCAATCTTTCCCAGCATTAGATTCTTCTCCAATGAGTCCTTCCTTCTCATTAGGTGGCCAAAGTATTTGAGTTTCATCTTCAGGATCTGGCCTTCTAAGGAGCAGTCAGAGTTTATCTCCTCTAGGACTGACCGGTTTGATCGCCTTGCAGTCCAAGGGACTCGCAGGAGTCTTTTCCAGCACCATAGTTCAAAGGCTTCAATTCTTTGGCGCTCAGCCTTTCTTATGGTCCAACTTTCACAGCCATACATTGCAACTGGGAAAACCATAGCCTTGACTATACACATTTTTGTTGGCAGGGTGATGTCTCTGCTTTTTAGTATGCTGTCTAGATTTGCCATAGCTTTCCTCCCCAGGAGCAAGTGTCTTTCAATTTCTTGGCTGCAGTCCCCATCTGCAGTGATCTTGGAGCCCAGGAAAATAAAATCTGTCACTACCTCCATTTCTTCCCCATCTATTTGCCAGGAATTGAAAGGGACGGATGGCATAATCTTAGTTTTCTTAATGTTGAGTTTCAAGCCAACTTTTGCACTCTCCTTCTTCATCCGCATCAAGAGGCTCTTTAGTTCCTCTTCACTTTCTGCCATTAGAGTGGTATCATCTGCATATCTGAGGTTGTTGATATTTCTCCCAGCAATCTTAATTCCAACTTTTGATTCATCTAGCCCCGCCTTTCTCATGATGTGCTCTGCATATAAATTAAATAGGCAGGGTGACAGTATACAGCCTTGCCGGATTCCTTTCCCAATTTTGAACCAATCAGTGGTTCCATGTCCAGTTCTCACTGTTGCTTCTTGACCTGCATATAGGTTTCTCAAGAGACAAATATGATGGTCTGGTACTCCCATCTCTTTAAGAACTTGCCACAATTTGTTGTGATCCACACAATCAAAGGCTTTAGCATAGTCAATGAAGCAGAAGTAGATGTTTTTCTGGCACTTCCTAGCTTTGTCCATGATTCAGTGTATGTTGGCAATTTGATCTCTGGTTCTTTTGCCTCTTTGAAATCCTGCCTGTACTTCTGGTACAGCTATGGCTAGCTGGTACTATGTATTGCTCCTGTCAAAACATTAAAAAATAAAGTATGGAAACTGACTGTTGCTAAAACATCAGTTTGAGGATTGGTCCATTTTGACTTTTCACATTTTCCAGGTCAGGCATGTCTCCAGTCAAAAAATTCAAGATAGTGGCAAAAGCCTTGTAATTGAATCCACATCCTTTTTATATTTGTCACAAGACACATTGAAATGGAGGTGGGGCTTCAATCACATGGTTGTAACCACCATTTTTGACTTCCCTGAAGACATTTATGTCTGAGGTTGCCTTTCATATCCCTTCCTACTGATTCTTATCATCAGTTGTCAGACTTGCCCCGCTCTGATCTCCTAGGGAAGTAAAACTCTTGACTCCATTTGGTTGAAGCGAAAAGGCACTTTTACTAAAAGATGCAGTAGAGTTAAGCAGAATTTCTCTAAAATTCCTGTGCACCAATACAGAACTAACCTCTTGGTTCCCCCTAGCTCTCCCCACATGGTCCATCTATGTGTAGCCAATCCGGCACCACTGAGATGTTTTGGGAAACACTGAGGTATTTGAGTTGGTGAAATTCCACTCTCAGGGTAAATGGCCTTGAAGCTGCCAGCACACCAGCACGAACCAGATTCCAAAACGCTCTGTTCTTTCTCAACTGTCAATCTCCCTCCCAATTTTCCATCATAAAAATATATAGCTTTATTGCCCATTTGTTCCTCCCTCCCTTCCTGGATTGATGGCAGACTACCAGCAAGGCACCAAGCCAAAGATGGTGGATCTGACACCAGTATTTTCTTGTATTTTCACCATTCCTCTATGCTCATAGAATGTTCTGCAATTTGAAAAGTATATCTAATCTAGAATAAATAAAGTTTTACAAATACTACATATTGCCATGGAACAAGACTTTTGTTTAAAATGTAAAAAATCCCAAATATTAAAATATTAATACTCATAGAAAATGCATTATTAATCATGTTCATAGTGTACTTCTCTGACTTATGATTGCAGAATATGCAGCATAATACTTTGCATGTTTATTGAAAACTAGATCCTAGTTTACTTTTGTTTCAGGAGAGCCTTCTGCCTTGTAACTGCAAAGTGGAAGCATAGATACATAGATAGCCTGACTAGGTGGCTCAGTGGCTAAGACACTGAGCTTGTTGATCAGAAAAGTCAGCAGTTCAGCGATTCAAATTCCTAGTACAGGTCTCCTGTGTGAGCAGGGGGTTGGGCTAGATGACCTCCAAGGTCCTTTCTAACTCTGTTACTGTTACTAAATGCTGGAGAATGATAACACCACATAGAATTGCACTTTCTTTGTTAAATGGAGATATTTCCATACCAAAATTACCTGAATGTCATACATGACCTTACTGGTTCCTCCCTTATGATCAGTTACAATGAATAAAAGCTCAGTTCCGTGGATTAGTATCTAAATAAACATTATTAGTGTTATCAACCCAATTCTGATTTCTGAAATAAACCAATCCTTCCCTACCCCAGTATTCTTCTAAAAAGTTTAAAAAATAAATTGAACAATTTAAAATATTTTAAAATATTTTTTGTAAAAAAACAATTAAGAAAAGTGCAAAGTATTTAAACAAGGAATTTATAAAATAACTACATATTCAGTACAAATTCTTGGGCAATTTATCTTATGGATCTTCCCAGGAAAGATATAATTTACTTCTCTGTAAGTTAAACCTCCTATGTAATTTTAAAATTACAGATTATCATTAAATCAAATTAATATATGAGTATCAACAATCCCGAGAACCAATCCTGTGAACCAATCCAGTGCAGTGGTTAAAATATTAGGCTAGAAACAGGGAGACTGTGGATTCTAGTCACATCATGAGCACAAAGTCAGCTGGGTGACCTGGGGCTGGTCACTTTCGCTCAGCCCCGGGAAGGAGGCAGTGGCAATTCACTTCTAAAAACCTTGCAGGGACTTGTCTAAACAGTCTCTGAGAATCAAACGCAATTGAATGGAAGAAAAAAAATCAATACTAATCAACATTATATGAAATATAAATTAAAATGAGAAATATACTCTTATCTGTTCAATAAGACATCTAATCTTATTTAACAAAAACTCCATGGTTTAAATGTTAAAACCTCAGGTTAAGGGACACTCAAATTTTGGATGCGGTAAAAAACCAAAGAGAAAATTATAACCCCAAACTTTATTTTTTGTTCTATGTATTTAATCCATTTATATGGCTGCCCACCTCACAAATGTAACTCTGGGCAGCTCATAACACATTAAAAGAATATCAACAAAACATAAAGCCTACAAAGAACACCAAGAATAAATCCAAAGCAGTTGGTAAAACAACAGTTCCAGAGGATTTCCAGGTTTCCAATGCTTTGTGAAAGGCTGGTAGAGTTCAGTCTTTGGTTGGGATCAATCTAATCTCAAAACCAAAATAGCTTACTTTTAAATTAAATGCTATATTAGATTTATTTTTGAAACACAAGTTTGTTCTGTGCATTGAGACATACTCCCACGGTTGCATTGTCATTCTTTCTACTGAAAGAATTGTTTGTACTTCCCAATTTAAACCACAGAATATCCTGACAGCTTTTAGCATATACTAGTTCAATATACTCTGTAAAAATACATAGATAGTTTAGTAATATTTAATAGAATGATAGTTGGAAAGGGGGTTGGAAAGGGGATTCAACTTTTAGAATTTGCTTCATACTATTATAAATCATTTCCGATAATTGCTGGCCTTTACAATATTCTTCCAAATACAGAAGAATTTCCAACCTAATCATTTCTAACACTGATCAATTACCAAAGTTACCAATCAATAGTGGAGTGATGTACCATCAGTAAAACGTTTCATGCCAATTTTCTCTAAATGTAATATTCTCTGTAAATTTAATATTTTCCTATTTCCCATAGTTGCATATCAATTATTGTGTTTAATTTTTGAATCCATTTAATCATATAATCTTTAACAAAATTTATTATAAGTTTAACTTAAACTTGTGGGTTCCTAAATCATATCACAAACAATTAATAAGGCCAAAAAAGTGCTCTGAGTTTTGTTTAAAAAAGATTGCATAATTCGAAGAACTTGGAGCCAATATAATTTTAAAATATTTCCTGTCCCATTAAAGGTAATAGAAGTTATTTTTCACCTTAAAATTTCAGTCTGATTTAAGCAGGACTCATTTTAGTTGTTTAAGGATTAAAGTTTTAAAATCTGTTTAAAAAACAAGAAGATCCAAATTAGGAAGAACATTAGAAGAAATAATGTTTGGGACATCATTTATTCCAGATTCCCACAAGAATTTTATTCTCGGTGTTAAAGCCAGAACTGCACTAAATATTCTCTCTCGGTTTCTTGTCAAGCCAGCACTTTCATGAAATAGAAATGTCTCCCATAAAATATTTTTTTTTCTGTCTTATTCAGAGTTACTATTGTTATTTCTCGTGATGGTATTCCTTACTTCTCCTATCTAGAAGGTTAACATGAACAATTACCACGTGGTGGTTTGTTTATTTATTTAACTTACAGAGCCACCATCTGTCCAAGAAACGCTGGTTTTAGGTGACATGTAGTTAATCATGAAGCCACCTGCAGTGTTCCTTCTATCCTATTTCCACCTGCCACTCTGCCCTCACTCATTGCGCCCCCCCCAGGCAAATGCAACAAACTTATCTGCAGGCATGCACTGCCTCTGCAGCAGTCGGAGGCTAAATTGTGTGTCTTTCAAAAGCCAAATCATTTCTGGACTTTGTGTTTGAGGTGGAAAAAAATGAAACTTTGATTTTGGGTTTTGTTGATTAGACAGGTTTGTTGTTATAGAAATGGCTAGTATATATTATTATTAAAAGCAAAAGGTTGAGGGTGTATGTTTTATTCTACTGTGCTAAAAAGAGATGAAAGTCAATGCTTTTCTTTCTTTTCCCCCTTTACCCTACACTTTTTTCTCTTCCTTTTTTTCCTCCCTTTCTTTCCTTTTATTTTCCTTTTCTTTGTGTTTTATATTTTTATAAACTAATACAAAATTCACATACAAAAGTGCTAGCCAAATAGCAGTCTCAATCTTATCTCCTATCTGAACACTTCACCAGATTCTAAATTCCTTTTCTCTGAATAGCTTTTTTCTACCAGAAAAGGTGCTCCTTAGGTAAATCCTTATTCCATTTTGGGATCTGACCATCTGCCTTCCTATCTTGGTTTGTATTATCTACCTCTGGCCCTTGGCTCTTTACCAGATGCCTCTATTATTTGAAAACTTGACCGTCAGGAGGGTCGTTTCTTATATCAGATCAGCCTTTGTTTATCTTTAGAATTTTATTTCTTGATTGCTTTGGTTTATGAAAACTGCTTCTTGTATCTTTCACTCCTGCTTCTGGATATTTGCTGACGTAAGTCTTCCCATAATGGTTTTCATTTCCTTTGGATTTAAAATCAGGAAACCCTCCTCTCAATTAAAAAAGTAAACAAAACACCTGACTGCTGGGAATCCTACATGGGACTTAAGCTCAGTAAACACAGTGGGACAAACCTTTTTAAAACATGCTTGGAAATCACTTTTGTAAAAAAAAAAAAAAAAGTTTCCTGATAAGTATCACAAAGAAATCATTTTCCGTGTTTGTAGAGTTATTTTTATATACATACATACATACCTAAAAGGAGACAAGATGTGTCTTATAAAAGCTGCAAATTAAAAGTGTCTATCCTTCCATTCTGATTTCTGAACCCCAATTTCTAAGGTGTATTTACTGGTGCATCAATTTTCAAAATTTGCTCTGCAGTCTGTCCCATCTATTTTTTTATAATCTTCCTCACTGAGTCAGCAAAGCTACTGTGGGATACTCATTAATGAACTAATTTGGATTAGAGTATATTTAATTAGATATAATTACACAGGGTCTTATCTTGTCAGCCTCCTACCTCAATACCAGCTGCATCAGTATTAAAAAGGTCCATGACAAAGCTTTTCTTTTTCTGCCAAAACTGCACTCAAAGCGGATATGATGAGAAGTAAGTCTAATGGGCATTGGTGTACCATTTTGGCAGACCTACCCAGTAGATTCCATTTTTCACTGATTGTAATTAATTCCACAGCAGGGCTGAGATACACAGTGAATAAAATATTTAATGATCCACAATCTGTTGAAAAGAATTGCAGGCTTTTGCGTTATACCAGATCTGACTCTGGTATAGCTTCATATCAACATTTTTACTAACATATTAGAATAAGATAAACGTACTTTCTGCAATGCATGCTGTGTTGAGGACAATTTGCAGCATTTCTATGCTTGATCAGAATTCTAAGAGAACAAAAGGAGCAGTCGTATTCATTTCATCATAGAGATAAAATGCCATGTACAGTTAGAATCAAATATCAATGTATTTAGAAGATGTAATTAAAGGCTACTAGTAGCTCAAATTATTCTTTATATAGAAGTCTGGCTAGCTTTGTGTGAATTGTGCTTTCTCTTTCTAAGTAAACGTCCTTCACTCAGCCTTAGGTAGGAATGGAAGGATAAAACCTGGTCATTTTGCTCCATTTTTGCATCAGGGCAGCTGAATGAGTCGATCACTACTGATGCAGAACTGGAAGAGAACTGTAATCCCAGAGGAAGTTGTCAGCTGTGTCAGAATTGGTCATTGCTCTGAGTGCTACAAAGATATGACCACAAGCATCGGCTGCTACAGAAAGTAAAGCTGATTTGGTCTTACCCTTGAGCCTTCCAAAGCTAGATTAAATTCTGAGGTTTCAGATTTCTAATTTTTATCCTTGAGCATATTTAGCTTTTGAAGCCACTCTCTCCCTCCTTAGTTATTTTTAATACTTTTAGTTTTGTCTCCTGAATATCAGTCAGTTTGATGTTTACAGAAATCAACCAGGTTGTCATATGCAGTAATTGAAGAGATAAATTCTCCTGTATTATGTAGGAGCATCCTCAACCCCAAGTCAGCTAGCCTGCCTTCCTTTAAAGATCTGGGATTTTTTGTGGGAGTGGATGACCTGCTGGTTTTTCCGCAACATTTATGAGCCTCTATGTTGTTATTTTGCATTGTGGATTTTTTTTTTTTTTACATTTTGTTTTACAACATGTTCCTTATTGATTTTTACTGCTATTGAATATGATCATTTTAAACTGCAACAAAAGTGTTCCACAGTTATTAAAAGCAAAATTTATAAAGGAAGTACTATTTGGGAGGAGCCCTCTTCCCAAACCCTGGACAATTACTTCACTCCCAACTTTCTAATTATGAATGAACATTTCCCGGCAGTAGTACTTGGATTGGATCACATCAAACTGCCATTGGAACTGGACCAAATGTGCACCAGAAATAGGGCAAAGGAGCATAAAAGGCAAGTTTTTCCCAATAACTGTCAGCACCATTTCTAACAAATGAGGATGATTGAAAATGGTGGCCTTAGAACAGGGACAAGTAGGCAAAAAGGACTCTTGCCACATTGAAATTGCCTTAAAAATAACATAAAAGAGAAAAACTAAAAAAAAAATGATGTTATTTCCATGTTATTTGAGTTATTTCCAAAAATAATAAAGGTGGGATATAAATACATCAATGGAAATGAGAGTTTTGCCATTGCTGCTGGTAGTCACCCAGATAACACTGACGTGCTATTTGCATCAAGCATGTGACTCTCTCTTGTTTAGCTACCTATGGCTTCTTTGCTGGCTACCACTGAAAAGCAATGTGTCTTGCTGCTGTAGCTCTAGCAAGACAAATGGATCAGCCAAGCACCAATTAAAGCTAATGCTAGCCAGGCACAGCAAAGCCTCATCTCTCTCCTCTTATTAAGTGAATGTCTGGCACCAGTTGAACCTGTTGAAGGGAAGCCACAGCACAGAAGCAAGGTTGTTTACATTTTCTTCTTTATTTATTGCTGTTTTGGGTTCCTTAGGCTCAGCTAAAACACAAAACTCAGGATGATATCTTAATAGACCCGAGAACACAGAATTTTGAAAAATATAAGGAAGGTTAGAGGGCAACAAGAGGACAGCATGAAATGTGTCTGAAAAGAGTTTGGGTTGTTTTCCCTCTTCCTGATAGGTTGTTTACAAATTAAAAGCTAGTCGGTTGTTTGCTAGGCTAAGGATGGATTTAAAATGTTAAAGATTTAGGTTCTAGTATCTCATCCAAGAGTAACTGTATGCTGGTCTTTTGAAGCAAAAATAACAGGATCTTGCTGTGATCAGAGCAAAGAATCCATCTAAACTAGGATTCTTTTCCTAAGAGACATCAGTCAAATGTCTCCAGGAAACTTATAAAAGGCCATTCTGCTTGTTTATTTAGGATTTAGTTTATTTATTTAGTATAACGTTGCTTCTCTTCCATCACAGAGTCATGGCTGAATGAATGTGAAGGCACCAAACTAGTCTTTGCAATATGAGGCTTAATCTGAGGGGAATGATCAAAGCCCTTGGTAGATAAACCAGTTTGGGGGGGGCATGTTTCTGGAGCTAAGCTTTGGCAAAAGATTAACATAGCCACCCTGCTAGTCAACATAGAATGGTCTTAGACTTGAACCAGATTGCCAGAACTGGAACTCAGGAATTTAAATTGCAAAGAAAAAAAAATTGAATTGTCCTGATAACTAAGAATAACAGAAGCAAATCCTGAGTCTCCAATGACCATAGTTGGAACCTGCATCTCTCTCCTTTGTTCACTCTAAATCACATATCCTCTCAGTTCCCATTCCATAATGCAAATAAGTACCCAATCAAACAAAGCTACATCTTTCATACATCCTGCTGAATTTTAGAATGGATAAGACAATAGTTCTGTATGCTAGTGTGGGAGTCATTACACTAACTGGCAATAAAAAATGCCTTAAGAAGACCTGAAAGTTTATTTTCTTTCTTTTTTTTAAAGTTTTATCCAGGGAATAATTAAAAGTAAGCAGATGTGTTTCTCTCTCTTCCTTAACATCTCAACATCTTGAGTTGAGTCTTTAGCATATAGCTTTGTATAGAAATCCAAAAAAGCCTTTTTTATTAAATTCTGTTGGTAAATCTCCTTACCTCTAAATTCTATCTTTTCTATAGTACGTGATTTTTGCTTTTTCCTCATCGTGTAAGCCAGCCATCTCCCAGGTTTATTGGCATTACAGAATGTATTATGTTTGGCATATTGTATGCTGGTTGCTACTTGTCCAGCCATTAACATATTAAATTGCTCTCTTAGAATGTTTATCATATCTTTTGCCTTTTTATCTCCCGGGTTAGTTATAAGCAATTGTTCTTTCTTTTTAATTTCCTCCTCTATCTCTTTCCGTCTGTTTTGTTGTTTTAATCTATATTTATTGTTCAGAAAAATTAATGTTCCCCTCATATATGCCTTACTTGCATCCCATACCATTTCCATCGAGGTACCTTTATTCATATTATTAACAAAAAATTCTTTCATTTGTTTTTTTAAGTTCATTCAAGTTATCTTCATATCTAAATAAATTCTCATTTAACCTCCAAGACCTCCTTTCCCCTCTTTCCTGTTCTAATTCCACCCAAACCAGGCTATGATCAGTTAAAGTTCTTGGACATATCTTTGTCTTCTTCATCCTAGAAAAAAGATCATTTGTGGTTAATATAAAATCAATCCTAGAAAAAGATTGATGCCTATCTGAAAAAAAAGTAAAATCACTTTCCAATACGTTCCTTTCTCTCCAAATGTCTCTTAGCTCCATATCCTCCAAAATATCAAAAAAAGATTTAGGCAGCTTAGCACACATGGATATCTTGGATAAACTTTTTTTATCTTTCTGGGTATTTATTACCCCATTCCAATCACCCATTAAAAGTAAAGATCTGTAATCCCATTGTAGTATTTTAGTATGTAAAAATTAAAAAAAATTGTCTTGCTGTTGGTTAGGTGCATATATTCCAATTACAAGCAGCTTCCCACTCTGTGTTGTTAATTCAATTGCGATATATCTACCTTGAGTGTCAGCCTCAATTAAATTGGCCGGTAGGCCTCTTTTAACATATATAACTAGGCCGTTTTTCTTTTCTGGTGCTGATGCCACAAAGTGTGTACCTAATTTCGAATTTATCAAGTACTTTTGATCTGAAAATTTAATATGCGTTTCTTGCAAACAAATAACATCATTTTGAAATTGCTTCAAGTAGTGAAATATTTTCTTTCTTTTTTGTGGAGAATTTAAACCATTGACATTCCAAGATAAAAATTTATTTGCCATCTCTAGGCCCTCCAAGCTTTGAGAGCATCAGCTGAACCTCCTCCGCCATTTTGGACTTTGGCCTTGCTCCTCCCACTGCTTGTGTTTTTTGGACTTATTGGGTTGAATCTTGAGGCTGTCGTGCCAGATGCTGTTTATAAGTGGCTCTTGTTAATCGTTGATCTTTTGGCATCTCTATCATCTTTAATAGCTCAAGGGTTGGTAGTGGACCCCCACTCAACAATAAGTCTTCTTCCAAATTAGCTCCTCCAGCTAAGGCTTGAGCATAAATTTGTGCTTGCCCTCCATCTTTCTCCTGTTGTATCATTTCCAATTGCTTTCTAGCACCCCCTGGTGAGGGTGGCCGTCCAGCCTTTAAAACATTGGCGTAAAAATCTTTTGCCTTGCCAACTGTATTTAAGCGATGTCTTTGCCCAGCGTATGTCACTATTATCCCAAATGGGACATCCCATCTGTACTGGAGCTGTTGGTTTCTTAATTCATTCACCAAAAAGCCAAACTGCTTTCTATCTCTTAACTTTTTAGGAGGAAGCTCCTTCAAGACCACCAGCTCTTGTCCATCCACTTTAATCTTGTTTCTGTAAGAAGCTTGCAGAATGTCATTTCTAATTCTCCTTGTTGTAAAATAAATCACCACATCTCTTGGTAGCTGCTTTTGTTTTGCCAGCCAGGAGTTAACCCTATAGATTTTGTCCATTTGAATTGCCACATCTTCTGGCCTTTCTGAAATCAGTTCTGCTAGAGCATTGGAGCAAATATCTTTTAAATTTTCACCACTCTTTTCTTTCAAACCTCTCAGTCTCAGGGCAAATTCCATTGATCTGTATCGTAACATGACCATTTCATCATCCACTTTCTCTGTTTGTATCATAACCTCTCCTAATTTAGTTGCTAGCTCCAAATTAGCTTCATCAACTTCCCATACTCTCTCCTCAATCTTTAACATATGATTAGCCAGTCCTAAAACTGCAAAGACAATGTCATCTCTTATTGCATCATGTTTTTCCTCCACCACATCTTTAATTTTCTTTAACTCCTCTGAAAATTCTTTCATCATTTCTGCCTGATTGTTCAGGGCACCCATTATAAATTCTTTAAGGTCTTGTGATTGTGTATCAGCTGGAAGTTGTTGTTTTTGAGTCACTACAGGGGAACCTCCTCTCCCTTTAGAAGTTGGTGGCTTTAGTTGTTTAGCAGCCATTTTATTTTAAAATGAGTTTTTTTCTTTTACAGCCACAAAGTCTTATAAACAGTCTTACAATATCTATTTCAGAGTTTTTTCAGAATAAACAATCCTCTCTCCAATCTGTTCTCAGTCCCCAGCAATTTTCTCTTCAACCAGAAAACTCTTAACAAGCAATTTCCCTTTAACTTTCACTTTCCCTTCCGCCCATAACAAAGGCTTCCTCTCCAGCCTCCACCTCAGGAAAGTTCCGTTTGCAACAATGTATTCCAGGAGTTAAGCTCTGTATCTTTTAAAAGGCTTGCACTCTTGCTTCCTCTCTGTCTGCCTTGTTAGAAATAATTGAAACTCACTGTTTGCCAGCAGAATTGGATGCGACGTCTGGCTCTGACTAGCAGAGGCACCAGCGATCTGGAGCAAGGGAGGGCTGAACTGGGGAGCTCTCACCCTCCGAGTCCCTGGGATTAATCCAGGGACTTTCGGGGAGCTCTACCCACCCCCTCCGACTCTCCTCTCCTTCTTTGCCCGAAGGAGAGTTTTTTCAAACCACCGGACAGCAGTTTAGCGCTGTCAGGGCGGTTTTTATAGATCGGGTGGCTGGCGGTCAATGGAGACCGTCCTCGACGTCCGCGGAGCCACCGGAAGTCCACCAGAAAAGACTGTTTATGGTGAATTAAAGTATACTCAAATAGATGGTACTATACTAAAAACTGAACAATCTGATTTTACCATTTGCATAAATGTTCCATAATATTAACTAGGAGATCACCTGATTACTCCCTACCTGTTCTTTTCTTAATCACTGGCTTCATTTCTCCCCCCACCCTCAATTCTATACAATCATCAACAGTGTCAAAGCTTATACTTTCTCTAGAGAGAAGATATTGCAGATACAATCTATTCTCACTGTTTGTTAATATTATGCATGGGCCAGTTTCTTCAAGCAGCAATCTATAGGCAAAAACAGAATTTGGTCACAGATACAAATGTACAGTAAAGAGGTGTAGCTATGAGCTGCAGTAGCAAACATTAAAAATCAGTTAAATTAACAAACCCAGGAAAAACATTTTGTTTGGATAAAATAACAAATCAATACTAAAACAGAGGTCAAACACTCTTGCAATAAAACAAAGGAATTTAAAATTGTATATTCCTTTAGAAATAAGGGATGTGGTGACTCAGTTGCTAAGATGCTGAGCGTATCGATCGAAAGGTCAGCAGTTCAGTGGTTCAAATCCCTAGTGCCGCATAACAGGGTGAGGTCCTGTTACTTGTCCCAGCTTCTGCCAACCTAGCAATTCGAAAGCACATAAAAAATGCAAGTAGGAAAATAAGGACCACCTTTGGTGGGAAGGAAACAGTGTTCTGTGCGCCTTTGGCATTTAGTCATGCCAGCCACATGACCACAGAGAGGTCTTCAGACAGCACTGGCTCTTCGGCTTTGAAACGGAGATGAGCACTGCCTCCTAGAGTCGGAAACAACTAGCACATATGTGTCAGGAGAACTTTTACCTTTACCTTTATCTTTACCTTAGAAATACATTCACAATAGACTTAACTACAGTTACCAATTTCATTTTTTTTCATTGCTACAGTACAGCCGTATTACAGATACTGTAATTTCAAAGGATGACAGTTCTATCAAAATCACATTTTGATCTTAGGCTTTAATAGTACCCTGGGTTTTGGAAAAAATCTGAACTTAATGGGACTTCAGTGTCTTTTCTTAGGAATAACATTTGGTTTCAGGAAATATTATATTAGCCCCTGACCTCAAGAGCTAGAGAATAATCATTTTAAATATGAATATCATGTATTATGAATCAATATCTGTCTTTGTCTCACCAATATGCTTGTCCTCTTTTCTTATTAGAAGAAAGAGCTTGGTGGTGCATCAGACATCTTTCCTAATTGCAATTCTTATTCTTAAGTGCAATAATAACTATGTTGCTAATATATAATCCCAACTGCTATTTCAGTGGAGAATATTATTGTTTCTCCCTGCCTTGGAACAGTAATGGTGAACCGGATGGGCATATAAAGGTTCCGGGGTACAGGGGAAAATGGCAGCTTTTCTAACAAAACCTGTCCCCGAGATTAGCCTCTATGCCGAAAAGCAGACAGATTGGTAGGACAAAGACAAATGTACTCTGTGTCCATTGTAAACTACAGGAAAAGAAAGGAATATCTTATCAGAAATTTCAACTGATGTCTTCCAAAGACTTTTGAAATTAAGCTAAATGTTGCATAAAATTGTTACCGATAACTACAGCATTACTAAGGTGGAAATTGTTTCAGCACAGCTATTCTAAAGATAGATCCTGCCTCATAAACCTTTTATGGAGCAATTCTATATCCACTTACTTATGAATAAGCCTCAATGGAAGTTGCTTCAGAGTAGGCAGGTGTCCAATGGTACTATTCATTCTTTAGGGTAATCAGCCATATGGATAATGGTACCAGTAGACAATGGGTTTTCAGAAAGGGTTTGATTAAATTCTTCTCCAAAGGCACCCAGAAAATGTATCAGTTGTGAAAGAAGAGAGAGCTCTTCTAATCTAGTCATCAGTTGAAAACCAGAAGGTAGGGTGAATAAATACTTCCCACTAGAGAGGATAATAAATTTTAAAAAGTGGATATATTGTTCCTGTTTTTTTTATGTACTCTAAAAAAATTAACTGGTTAACGATGAATGAAATGTCTACTAATGTATCTATATATTGTGAAGGAGAGGGGAAAGGGAATCAATCTACATTTTAATTTTTTTACAGTATTGCTTTAATATAGAAACATAGAACAGAAAACTATCAGCTAAATGCAAAAAAAGTTGTACAAAAAAAAAATAAGTAGAAAAGAAAAAAAAAGCCCCCCAAAAAGGTGTGAAGGAGAAAAAAACTCAGTTCTTAATAACAAATTCAAATATTCAAACTTTCCACTATATAGTGTAAAATATCTGTCATATAAAGATTGCAAGTATCTCAAATCCATATTTAAAAATAAAGTGTAGCAGATAGTAAGACTCATAATCTAGGTTGTATTGCTTCTCCAATAGTATGATATGTCAGGATTGCTTCTGGTCTAGAAGAGATACTTTTGTATATCCAAGTCAAGTGTTGATCAGATAGACACACCTCACAAGTTTAATATCTGCAACCATAGACTAGAATCTCAAGCATCTCTTGGTCATTCTTTTATAATTTCTCTGTTCCATTTGATATTTTCTTACAAAACATGTAATGAGACTCAAGAAGAGTTAATAATGAACACAGAATAGTAATTTAATAAAATTAGGAAGATTTTCAACCCAGAAGACCTTTCAGACAAGTTTTGTTTATCTGATTAATGTTAAAATATAAAACCTGAATAGCTACTCTACTTTGAATTTGAAATAAATCACCTCGTTTACGGAAAAATAAAATTTACCAGGTGCTTGTATTACTTATGTGACACACCTGTCTCCTTCAATCTGCTTCAAATCTCTACTCAACGTTGCAAATTTTCATGTATGGAGGATCCAGTGTCATCACCAGGATGTATTACCATGCATGGGTATGGGTTTCAGCCAGAGTTTTTGAAAGACCTTAAAAAGGTTTTTGTTTGGGAATTTAGAGGATTCTGAGCTGTGATCTTAGCCAGGATTTTAAACATTTTAACTAACAAACTTATAATGATGTGGGAAAACACGCGAGATTTTAACTTTTTACACACACACACACACACACACACACACATATATATATATATATATATATATATATATATATATATATATATATATATATATATATATCTCAGGTTTTCGCGGGTGTTTGTATGTAGGTCTTTGGTTATTTGGGTCTTCTCCCACGTAAAATTGGAAGTGTCTTGGCAACGTTTCGACGAAGTCTCATTCGTCATCTTCAGGCTGGTGTTCTCGGCTTCGTGCTTCCAGGAGCAATGTGAGATTGGAGCTGTCTCTTCCTTTTAACTGCTAGTGGGGGTGTAAGTTGATTGGGTGGGGACTTGGCTGTGTTCTGATTGGGTGGAGGTGTGTTCTGATTGGTTAGGGGCTTGGCTGTGCTCTGATTGGATGGGGGGTTGGTTGTGCTCTGATTGGCTGGGGGTGTGTTCTGTTTGGGTGGGGGCTTGGTTGTGCTCAGCTTAGTCTGAGTTGCAGGGGGATTTGAGCTGATGAGCTGCGTTGCTGTTGTTTGGCTTCGTGTTTGTGGCTGTGCGAGCTCTTCATGGTGGGTGTCAGTCTGCTTCATGTATGGATTGGAGGGGTTTAAAGTGGCTAATGATGCAGCTGCGGTCTGGCTTCTGGTCCTTGGTCGTGGCTCATTATCAGTGTGGGTTTGAGTCTGCTTTCTGCGTGGATGTATGGTGGTGACATCCTGTGTGGCTCTCGTGAGTGTGGGTCTGGTGTCATTTGTCGTGTTAGGGACTCGTTTGTCAATAAGGGTGGGTTTCCAAATGGCTGGTAGGCGGGAGGTATCGTCTCGTTTGTTCATGCTGTGTGGGCGTTTTTCTATCTCGATGGCTTCTCTGATTATTCTGTTGTTAAAGTGTTCAGTTTTGGCGAAAAGACCAGAACTATCACTATATATATATATAGATGTTTTGGAACTGCACCCAAGCACCTATTAGTACAGGTAGTCCTCAATTTACGACCACAAGTGAGCCCAACTTGTATGCTGTTAAGCAAGAAATTTGTTAAGTAAGTTTTGCCCTATTTTATGCCCTTTTTTGCCACATTTGTAAAGTGAATCACTGCAGGTCTTAAATTAGTAACATGGTTGTTAAGTGAATCTGGTTTCCCCATTGACTTTGCTTGTCAGAAAGTCACAAAAGGGGATCACATGACTCCAGGACACTGCAACCGTCATAAATATGAGTCAGTTATGAAGCATCTGAATGTAAATCACATGACCATGGGGATGCTACAATGGTCATAAGTGTGAAAAATGGTCATAAGTCACTTTCTTCAGTGCTGTTGTAACTTTGCATGGTCACTAAGTGCACTATTGTAAGTCGAGGCTTACCTGTATTGTACTATTTTTGCTTTCTTTTGCCACAGTTCTACTTCTGTTTACTAGTCCTTATGTTTTGTGATTTTCTGTTCTATTCTGCTGTCTCCAGATATTACCGTGTTCACTATCCAGACTTTGTTGGATTTCTTATCAACAATAGTTAAGTCTGGAGTGCTGTGTGGCAGATGCTTGCATATTTGAATCCTCAAGTCCCAGGGCACTTTAGCTTCTTCATTGGCTATTATTTTCTCTATTTTATTATCCCATCAGTTCTTGTTTGCAGGCAAATGGTATTCTTGCAGATGTTCCAATGCACCATTGTTGCTATTTAGTCATGCTGTCATTTGTAGTCAGTCTCTGTGATCTTCATGCAGTAGCTAACTAGGTGGTCCACTGTTTCTTCAGCTTCTTTGCAAAGACAGCATTTGCTATCTGTTGATGTTTTCTCAATTCTGGCTTTATACATATTTATTCTTAAGACTTGGTCATTGTCTTAAGAATAAGCCCCTCTATCTCTTTCTTCAACTTTTCTGCTCTTGGTCATTGCAAGATTTTGTTGTTATCTGCTTGGCCTGCTAGTTTTGTATGTATTGGCCATTTAATATTTGCCTTGCCATGTCTCTTTTCTATTTTTCACTTGCTCTTTCTTGTAGTCCATGTTGATCTCTTTGGTATCATTATGGTTTATGATTATGGTTGGTCACATAGTCAGCCAAATGTTCAAATTGGACTTGGTATTTTTATCCACCTATTGAGTCTTTCCCAATCATCTGGAATAGGCAGATGTTGTTGATTGATGGTATTAAAGGTATTATTGCAGTATATAAGCAGATCCAGGTAAATTATAATTATTTAAATGTGTATACCACTCAACTCTGGCTGGTTAACAAGTAAAAATCCAGAACAATATTAAATCCTATTAAAAAAATAGGAACTGGCAGGTGACAATTATGTTACTTTTGATTTCTAAACTTCTGGCCTTTGATATAAGTTTCTCTTCAGAATTTGAACACCCTTTAGGAAAATATTATTTTCCTCTTCTAGTTTCTATTTATAAAAGGTGTCTTTCATGATTTTGAAGAGTGGGGCTTTACATACTTTTAATGGAATTATGAACAAGGAAGATTATTGGTACTTAGTCATGATGATTACATAGTGCCTCTAGGATTAGTGGCAAAACATACCAATATGAAAACAATCATCCTGCTCAAGGAAGAAGAGACAACTCCTCGCCTCATTATTGCCTCCATTATTAGATTAGATTTTCAGCAAATCTTAAGGTGACTTTCCTATTATAAGGGAAACTTATTTTGGAAATCCACTTGCTTCCTTTTAGATACTCGTAGTATATCCATGGAGAACCTCAATGGAAACACACTCTCTTACTCAGTTTACAGTCCCAAACTCAGATTTTTTTCTAATCTGACCATTTATCCTGGGTATAGCTCTTCCTCTTGTTCCTCAAGATTATTCTTACTACACAATATAATTATTTTGAAGGCGTGCTTTTCCATTATTTGCCAAAGAGAAGCTCAAGAAACAAAATATAGATAACCCATTTGCAGATCCCCTTCTATAACCAGAAGGAATAAGCAGTAGTTTAACAGCAAATTGTTGTTGTTGTTAGTTACAAAGTCGTGTCCGACCCATTGCGATCCCATGGACAACATTCCTCCAGGCCTTCCTGTCCTCTACCATCCTCTGGAGTCCATTTAAGCTCACACCTACTGCTTCAGTGACTCCATCCAGCCACCTCATTCTCTGTCGTCCCCTTTCTCTGTTGTCCCCTCGTTCTCTGTCATCCACAAATTACTAGTGGTAAGCTAAGGATTGTTCAGTAGTAGGACAATTTTTTAACTAGAAACACAATTACACTGTGAACCAAGGCAAATACTCTTCTCTTTCCACCAGAGTGCAAAAGCTTGCTCTGCATAATTAGACACAGCTTGGATGACTATTGCTTTCAACTAAGAGGGAAAAGTTCTCCTTGTATGTCATTGTTGTTTAATTACACTGTAACTACCAATCTGTTGCTCTGCACCTCACCACTTAGTGCCACTGTAATTACAGACTCCTCACCATTCTCTGGGAACAAATAAGAGTCCACCAGCATTGCTTCCTGTAATTGGGCACCATGATGCTGGAAAAGGAGCAAACACCATGCTGACTTCCTTATTGCTTTGCTAGTTACCCTGTCATTATCTCTAGGTTTCTCTAGTGTGAGAGATTTGACATGTCATTATGGGAAGACCAGGGCTCCTGTCAAATATCTGTGTGTGTTTTGTTTAATCTGCTAATACTAGTTTTTAAAAAGCCATTAGGTAGAAAATATGGCAATAATTTTCACCCTCTTAAGAAGATGAACACCACAGAGTCAGCTTAGTTTTTAAATGATTTATTTTGCTTTGAGGGTAAAACAATATGTTCTACCTAGCTACTCAAGATTGGTTACTGCTGTCAGCTCTGCCAAGCCTGTAAGACCTTGAGGAACAAGAATGCTGAGTCCAATGCTATGATTTCAGGACAATGTCAGAACCAATCTGCAGGAACAGACAGAGAACAGCCTGATTTCATAGATCCCAGGGCTGAGGCTGCAGGATAAACGGTATATGCTGAAGAGAAAAACCTGAATATATGCAAATGTAACATGGAAATTAAGTCTGCAGAGTAAATGCAACTTGCTGAGATATCATCTTTTTCAGTTGCTTCTGTACTGTGGACAAAAATAAGGAATGATGAATGATACTTTGGAGAAATAGGCAGAGGGCTTCAGCCAAGACTTCCAAACTATGGCAATAGGACATTTTGACTGATCCTGTTGATGAAAATTAAAGGCAGCAGCATCTAGAGCAGGGCTGTCAAACTTCCAGATGCGTCACGCACTGGCCACAGCCATGCCTGGTCTAGCCGGGGAGGGGGGGGAGAAAGTCCCAATATGACACGTGATGCCACCATGACGATGTGAGTTTGACACCCCTGATCTAGAGTAAGTCACCTCTCCATTCCATGATTGCAAGAGGTACATCTGGGCCCCACATTCATGCAGAATACTGCTATGGTGAACTGGATCTAGGTTTGAACCAGGAGTAGGCAGCCCACATACTGATGACCCATATAATTAAAAATGTCTATATATTGTTTTATGGGGATGAAGGTTTTTTTAATTTTTTTTACATCCCTTGGAATCAGATAGCAATAGCACTTAGACTTATATACCACTTCACAGTGCTTTACAGCCCTCTCTAAGCTGTTTACAGAGTCAGGATAATGCCCCCAACAATCTGGCTCCTCATTTTACCAACCTTGGAAGAATGGAAGGCTGAGTCAACCTTGAGCCGGTCAGGATCAAACTTCTGGCAGTGGGTAGAGTTAGCCTGCCATACTGCATTCTAACCACTGCGCCACCACAGATACCACAGAAAAGAAAAAAATGTTATGATATTCTTGTGTTTAAAACCTTTGGTGCCAATCTCATGCATCCAGGGATGGGCATCAGGATACACAACTGTATCCAAAGCCTTCCTTCCTCCCATCTTTTCAGTGTCAGACAGGAACCCAATTTTCCATTGCAGTGCCCTTCTGTTTGCAACAATGTACCCCAATGATTAGAGCAGCTCTAAACTTTCTAGCTTTTTGGAAAGTCATTAAGACCCTTAAAGAGGATGGCTTTTACTCCTCCTGGAGATTTGGTATCTTTTGAATCTTGTATTTTGATCTCTCTTACCTGTTAATTTTCCTTTGTATGAGCTTTGTAACCTGGGGACTGTGTAAACAGTTAATAGATAATGGCAATTGGAGAGGCATATATAAGACTAAGCAAACAAATAAATGAAATTTAAAGCCTATTTAATCTTCATTAAAACACAGTAATAAAACAAGCAGCCTCCATTCATCTCATCAGCCAAAGGAAATTATCTACCAAAGGTCAGCCTGAATAAAATATGAAATACCCAAGAACATCCAGATTCAGGGCTGAAACAAATTTTACACCCACACTTCCAACCTGAATGTTTGGGACGAATGTAACACTACTCAACACAGTTAGACTGACTATTTGCTGGTTTCCCTTTTTCTAAGCAGAACCATCTCCTTCTTGTCTGGATTTCAAGTTATCTGCTTGAAATATCTAAATATCTATTCAATTATTTACAAATTTAGCTGCAGACACAAATACACTTTCCTACTGATATAGGGAATGTTGATATAATAATGAAAAACCATTATAGCTTGTGAAAGACTTTCTATAGCTAAGTCCCTCGATGAAACAGTTTGTGAACTTTTTTTAAAAAAAGCAAATTGGTTGGAATCAGATATTGACAACTGGTTGGAGTCAGAGGTCAAAGCTTTGAATATTTGAGATGAGCAGAATTCCAGAATTCTCTGGAATCAAATTTGCACTCATATGTGCATTTTAGTTAATCTATCATCTCCCAGTTGCAATGTATGGCTGTGAAAGTAGGACCATAAGGAAGGCTGAGTGTCAAAAAATTGAGGCCTTTGAACTATGGTACTGGAGAAGACTCCTTCGAGTTCCTTGGCAATCAAACTGGTCAGTCCTAGAGGAGATCAACCCTGACTGCTCCTTAGAAGGCCAGATCCTGAAGATAAAACTCAAATACTTTGGTCAACTAATGAGAAGGAAGGACTCATTGGAGAAGAGCCTAATGCTGGGAAAGATTGAGGGCAAAAGAAGAAGGGGACCACAGAGAATGAGGTGGCTGGATAGAGCCACTGAAGCAATCGGCGTGAGCTTAAATGGACTCCAGAGATGGTATACGACAGAAAGGCCTGGAGGAACGATGTCCATGGGCTCACAATGGGTCAGATACGACTTTGTGACTAACAACAAAATCATCTCTTTGCTTCAGCCAACATTGCAGCCCTGAGAGTTTATGGAAGCTTGGAGGTATGGATTCTCTTTCAGTTCTTCAAGAACCTTTGTACACTATTAAATGTTGTCAGAAATATATTTCTGTTCCAGCTGTATCCACGGCTGACTCATGTAACTAATTACACCCAAATATAAGCCTTCCTTCCATGGACCTTCTTGTATAATATAAAAGGAGACTGCTACACAATAGTTGTGCTTGGGCTGGGCGGCAACTTGCATTAGGGTTCTTTAATAGTAGCAATAAGGCAAAGTGTTTCAGAGTCTTAGCATTGAATTCATAGAAATAGTCTTTTCTTTCACCAACAGACATAATGTATGCAAAGGACTGAGAAATATATTTTTCTAGCCTGCCAGTTAATTAAGTGATAGCTATGCAAGACATTTTCCCTGAAGGAGTACAGTTAATTCGGGTTTTATAAGGTGTGGGGTTTTTTGCCTTCATTTCTATTTTTATTATTATTCAGAAAAAAAAAATGCAAATGATCAAGTAGAAAAGAGAGAGAAAACTGGCTCCTTCTGTACAAAGGAAAAAGAGGGGAAAACTAAAAATTAATAAAAAGGCTGTTAGGAAACTACAAATTATACTCTTCCCTCCCATTGTACCCTGACTTGAGATTTTCAGTCAGTATATTTGCAAGCATCAGAATGGTAAAGAATTGTTATTACAGTGACAATTTTATTTTTTATTTTGTATCAATTTTCTCTTAAATTATAGCTTTGGGTGAATTTTATTGATCTTCTATTGTTCCTGTGATTGTTATATTATGCTTTCTTAAATTTTTGGATTTATCATGCAAATTTTATTTCTATATAATATTTTAATAATAGTTCATATAGATATCCTAGTAGGTGATTCCACTAAAGTGTTTCAAATTCTGTCATCCTTCTTAAAATGTCTCTCCCAAGATCATTTTTTAATCTTCTTGAAATTTTAAAGTGCATTTTAAAGTTTGGGACTGAAATTATAAAATAAAACGTTCATCTTAAGTAGTGTGTTTATTCTGATAGTAGCAATTGTTCCTAATCATAATTACATATTTTCCATCTATCAAGATTTTTTAGTTTCTCTCGAAAATTTATTTATTTTGAACTATATTTTTATTTAAGAGCACTGGTTAGAGTGCAGCACTGCAGGCTATTTCAGCTGACTGCTAGCTGCAGTTTGGCAGTTCAAATCTCACCAGCTCAAGGTTGACTCAGCCTTCCATCCTTCCGAGGTCTGTAAAATGAGAACCCAGATTTTTGGGGGCAACATGCTGACTCTGTAAACCGCTTAGAGAGGTCTGTAAAAACACTATGAAGTGGTCTATAAGTCTAAGTGCTACTGCTATTGCTATTACTACCTGTCACTTACAATCTCAAATATTTCATTAGATCTTTTTGTTATCCTTTGTTATTTTCTTCTGAAATTAAATTTCTTCTGATTTTCTTTGGCTTTTTTGTACTGATTTTTGTATCCAGAATATTCAGCACAACCAAAACCTGATTGTTTTCATCAGTTGTCTTACTGCACTTTGTGGTTACATGAACTACATTATGTGCATAATATTTTAACTTATGTTCCTTTCCTTGAATCTTAATACTTTATATTGGTTTATCTTTTCGAATCTTACCTGCTAATACTTCTAAAGCAATCACAAACAGTAAGGGGTAAATAAGGCATTTTAGCACTGGAAGGAATGTTTAAATAAAATGTGACTACTCAAGCCAGGATGCCTTTGTTCATACATCATCTTCCCAACAAAACTCTGGCACCAGTGGCAACACAGAGAATACATTTGGTAGCATGAATAGAAGCAGTTTCTAGAACCCCAAAAATAAACAGTACAGAAACTGTTCAGGGCTGCATACCTGGTATACATTTTTCATGTGAGGTTTATATAGTGCTACAGTGTGCATTGCATTCTGTAGAGTACAAGAAAACCTGACTCTGCCCCAGATGGATTACTGTCAAAAAACTGTCATGGCAAAACAATAAAAGAAAGAGGGATAGAACAAGGGAGATACACTTCATGCCCTATGCTGAGTATTCCAAAATTGTACTGGCATTCCCCATGTAACAAACAAGATCTGTTCCCGAATCTATCTTTTGGTCATATTTGTAGCTAGGTTGGAATGGATACACAGGGCAGTGTTAACAACAACATCATTTGATTTAAAATGGAAGATGGCGGTCTCCTTTCTCAAGCTGATGAAGCTTGCAGAGGCCACACAAAGTTTTCATGAGTGTCATGAGCATTTAATACAAATGTTTAATACAATAAACTTTATGGCAGTCTGTTTGTAATAGGAGTTGTTCGTAAGTTGGACATTCTTAACCTGGAGATTGCATGTACAACTCATTAATAAGATTCCAGGTTGTGACAGACTGATTCTCCAAGTTTGAAACAAAGGCAATTTCCAAATGTATGTGAAGATAGAAGTTTAAATTAGGGCCTCTTGCACTTGTGTGTGCTCTGCCTTCAAGCTACAATTCTCCCCACAGCGTTAGCATGGAAAGAATGTGTAATTATTTCAGTTAATGAATTGAGAATGACTCTAGGGTCACCTGTTTGTAAATGCAAAATATCCATCTTGAATATTTATATAAGAACAAAAATCTGATAAATGTCAACTATGGAATTCCACAAACATTTTTTTTGTTAATCTGGAACCTGTAATTATGTTTTTGTTGATTTGGAAAAATGTTCATCTACATTGCAGTCCAAGATCGTCATTGTTACATCTGCATAGTGCTGTTGCTTCTTTTTTTAAAAATCTAGCCTCAATGGCCATCATTCAACTTAATCGACTCACTCTAGACTCAATTACTTTGAAAGAAAAAACTTTCCCCATCCATTTTTAAACTAATATTATATATCTCCATTATTTCCCTATTTGTGTGTCTTTTCTTTAAATGAATATGCTTGGTGACATTTACTGAATTCTAAAAGGTTAATGAAATAGGAGTTCCTTTTGCAGAATCTATGCTGATTCTCCATGTTATTATTACTTATAAAATGTGCATGGTGCTAAATCATTCCAATGCTGGGCAGTTTATGAGAAATAAATATTTCATGTAATCAAATAACCACTTTTTAAAAAAATCAAAATATCATTCTAAGAAATGGGGAAAAGTAAGCAATTAAAATGTACTTCCCTGCCTCTATTAACACCTCAATAAACCCGAACCAATAAAAAGTAGCAAGTAGCATAATAAAAATGATGGTGAAGGTTCATGCTCCAGATATCCTCTATAAGAATTTATCATTTGCTAGTTTCCAAACGGAATTGCTGAGGTGGACAATCCATCTAGACAAAGGCTATCATTGGAAAAAAAAAAACCCCACATACCTTTTAGCTTCAGGCCCTCTCAATTCTCACAAATGGGGCACTACTGCATTTCTCAGGAAGATCTCCTTGGATGAGTCAATACTGGTTCAAGCAGGCAGTCCTGCAAATAGTTTGGTACCAAACTACCAAAGTTACTATAAGTCAAAACAAATACTTAGAATTGGATCCCCAAGCCTACTGGCAAACCTACTGGCAACCAATGTAGCTATTGTAGGTGCCCACAATATCCGGGTATACTGTGAACAGAGTGACTAATACTAGTGAACAAGCAGGATCATCCTTCAAATTTAATTTCCATATGGAAACAGAATCCTGTAGCAATAGTAGATTTCAAAATCAGCCCCATGGAGCACATTCCCAGAAGCCTAACTATATAGTCATAAAGGGATGAGTTACTATAGATCGATGCTTCTACTCCAAGGAAGGGCTGCAACCAGAATTCTTGTAGCATACGTAGAAAACATGGGCAATGTATCATAAGCATAGCCCCCCATTTATGTTTTTTCACCACCAACAATATTCAGGAGCAAAATGTCAAAATTCAGCAATGCCACATTTGTTAGTGTTCTTTAACAAATGATAATAATCCATTAATTTATTTAATTTATATCTGATCTTTCTGCTCAAGTCAACCTAAAAAAAATCCACATAGCCCTGACTAGCATTAAAGAATGGCATATTTATTAATTAAATGTGTATGCCACTCATCTTGCTGGAGGCGACAGTCACCAAAATGATTCATTGGAACATCTGCAAAAATTATCATGTGCTAACACTGAAAATTGTTGAGAACATAGAGTTGAAAAAAGTAGTTGAAAATGAGGTTAAAATATTGTGGGATTTCTGGATACAAACTGATAATTTCTTAGTTCATTAAACTGTAGTTGAAAAGAAGAAAGTGTGGATAATTTAGGGGATAGTAGGATAGAAGAGAAAAATTGGAGAAGATCAGAAAGTATCAAGATCTGAAAACTGAAATTGAAAGATTATGTGGTATGATCCATGTAGTCAAAGCAAGGCAGGCCTCTAGACACTCTTTTATTTATCTCAACAAATGGTCCAGCAAGCAGCCCTCCAATGACTGGTAAGGCTCCACCCCGATGCTACCCTGAAGGCAGCCACCCTCAGTCCCCCAAAAACAGGCCCTATAGTATAAATAAAGTCCCCAGATTAGGAGCATGCTCACAGGACAAGGCCCAGGGTTCCAAGTCCAGTCCACAAGGCAGAGTCCAGGCACAAGACAATGGCAGTCCCCAGGCAAAGAAAAGGTCCAAGGCAAGAAGCAGTTCCAAATGCACAGTGAAGCAAAGACCAAAAGCAGTCCACAAGAGAAGGGCAAGGTCGGTCCAAGACACAAGGCGAAGAGCAAACTTTGAAGCAAGGCAAGGCAAGGCAAACAGCAACAGGCATGAGTCAAAGCCAAGGCAAACAATTGTTCCTGGCAAAGACTAACTCCCCATGGCTTCTCCTTAAGTTACTCCATTGCAGGTGTTCCTTATGAGAAGGGGTGGGGCAACCTCCTCCCAAACCTTGCAGTCCTTCTCTGGGCTTGACTACGCTCCACTCTCCTTGCCCTTGGATCAAGTAGGCAGCTGTTCCTCATCAGAGAGATCTGCTGTCTCCCAGAACCACTGCCTGTCAGCAGCCAATCCTCCCCTGTGTCTGTGCAGGCAGGCAGCTCTACATCTGGTTGACCACCTCCCCCAATGCCTGAGGGGCCCAGGACAGCATTGTTCTCAGATCCTGGCCTCTCCAAACATGCCAAGAGACACATGCCATCCCCGTTAGATGGTCCCAGTTCCGACTCCTCCTTCTCCTCCTCCAAACCTGGCTCCAATGGGGCCATGACATTATGGCATAAAGTGGCTATGATAAATTCCAGGGATTATTAGCCCACTGGATGCCAAACTTGGACGGCACTTAGGAAATCTGCATATTGACAAAAATTCTGTCTGTCACAAAAGGCCACACTGCTTGGATCCACATATATACTACACCAATGCATTATGATATCCTAGGTTTTTGGGAAGAACTCAATTCATATGAAAACCAATATGAGATAAAATTGTGTATATAATACTAATAACAGTAATAATGGCCTCTGGTTGTAAAATGATTTTCCTGCTCTGCTGTAAATCTTTACATCAACAACAGTATCCTATAGCAACAATTTTTCTTTGCAGTTGGTTGGTATTTACTGTTTTAAATTCCAAGTAGGAGACTTTTCTAACTTCTAGCAGAGGCGCATTTAAATGTACCCAGTACTGCCTCAACATCTTTTTCTTTTAGAGATAAAAGTTGTGACTCTAGATTCAGGCACCATTTGCAAAATTTCTCAAAACCTATTAGTAGGATGGGAATTTTGGAGACACTCAGTTGCAGATAAATGGCAACCTGGCAAGATTGCAAAGGCAGCAATCTGCAGAATCCATTTGCAAAATCAATGTACTTCCTTAGCCAGGGTGGGAATCTTCCCAGGCGGTTAATTACATTAAATAAATCTTTGTAGAGGAATAAGTTCAAAACTATCATGTGTCCATTTCAAATGTCCCAAAATGGAAATGATTGCAAATTGTGGCTCTCCCCAACCCACCCTCCATAAAGGTACTTTGTGTTTCAGTATTTCCACAATGAATTACAACTCAGATACTTGATGATAGGGCACTGCACTGTCATACAAACAGAAAAATATGTCCTCTCCTTAGGGGAGAATATCAACATTGTTCTATTTGTACTTTGCACATCTGAAGGTTTCCCAGTGCTAATGTTGGATCAAGAAAAGAATGTAGAATTTCATACTCCTAGTCTTTCTCTGGGCACTTCCTCCCTCCCTCCCTCCCTCCCTCCCATACACATTTTTCATGTGTAAATCTCACTATGCTCAAAAGGACTTACTCCAAATAGACTTTGCAGTTTACTTTACTTTACAATGTACCGAGGACTGGGTCTGCAGCCTACTTTCTTGATCATAAATATTCTTATACCCCAAATTCCTAGTCCACTTACTTAGGGTTGTAGGCTCCCCATAAACATGGAATATTTAACTCTACTTTTGATTTATAATTGCCTAGAAGACAGAGGAGCTGAAAAACAGTGAAGTTTTTTCCTTCCATTTTCTATTAACACACTTCCAAATTAATTGCTGCAAGCAGCAAGTCAAGATTCCAACAGTAGGCTAAAATTTAGGGGCTTTATTTGGCACTGCACATCACCTAGCAGCATTTTCCTCACATTGTAGAACCATGAATCTTGATGGCAAGGCCCCTGGCCTGAAATCCTGTTTTGCAATTGCTAGTCTCAGTTGAAAGGACTGAGGTAGATTTGTTATGGTCCTGACAGGAGAAGGTAGCCTCATAGGCTTTGGGTAATATATATCTGCTGTACTGCTTTGATATAGCATTTCAGCAAATGCTGAACCAGAGTGTATTAAGATGTCACAGTACCCCACCGTCTCTTCTACTGACATTTAGATTGCAAACTCCTTGGGACAAAAACCTGTTTTCCCCCTCTCTCTTACTTTGTTCTCTACAAAACAACATGATTGGATTCAAACCTAATCATCATTAGAGTCAGCACTTTGAAATCAGTGGGAGAAACTAGTCACCATTCACTTCCATCCCATTGTTTGCTATCAGCATATGCTAAGTAAGTTTAGATTTAATCCTTGTACATTGATAGCCCTGTGTAAATCATGCCAGCAATATAGTTTTATATATAATGCTATATGTACATAATGGAACGGTGTGCTGAAGGTACAGTCTTGAAAAGAAAGTTCTAGGATTTATGTATAAAAGGGGTTGAGAACTCCCTTGAAGTTGTAATCTGGGGACAGTGTTACACTGCAGACTTCCTTCTGCTTTATTATCAGTTTAACTTAACTGTTTCTTCTACAAAAGTATATTTGAAATGGGAATGGGTAAAATTGCTTATGATTCTCAAAGATTCCTGCTGTAGATTCCCAAAGCAACAATTGCTTCTCTTTCTGAACCTACCGAATGGCTCATAGTCCAATCTATGTACAATCATACAACCTATGATTTGTAGATGCAACTTTAACTGCAGAAGCCCTCCGCCAAAAATCTCAAGTTGCTTATGAGAATTAGTCTCAGTTATTGATGGAGAGCACATAACACTTGCATACAGAGCGTTTTTATTACTACATCACAATTCATTGCTAAATAAAATCAAGCTCCTAACTGGGTAAATCTGAGGGTATCATGATGCCCATACTGCTTGCTGTTCTGCTCAGCTGCTAATTTCAGGTCAGTGGCTGCTGTCCGCACTAGGAATGCAGGACAGCAGCATTTACCAACTCATATCATTGCTGTTCATTCAGCCCATGCAGGGAAAGTGGAAAATATGGCTGTTTACTGGAAGAAGATTGACATTGGTTACTATGCAGCAGAAAGTTATTGGCACACAGATAAACAACTAAAAATCAATTCCAAAGTCAATCAAGAACCTCCTTAGGAAATCTGTACTGTAAAGGATCTTTTCAACTACTACCTTTGGGAGCATCAAAATGACTTGACAGAAAGCATGGAAGCAAAAAGTTGGGGACATTTTTAATTGGTCACCGAAGACTGAAGATTTAAAAGAGATGGATCATCCATTTTCTCTGCTGGCGTGCAAATGGGACGTGCAAGGCAGGTAGAAATGCTGAAACATGAATGGAACAGATTAGCACAGAAGGACATCGTATGCCAAGGCAACATTTGTCTGCCTCCCATATGGGATGATTTCTGCAGTCTCTTCACTTATTGTTAAAAATCATGTTTTCCCAATATCTTTTAAAGCAAATTCTATGCAAGACTATCCTTGGAATATATATTTGTAATGTCAGGTTTTACTCCCAGAATAGACATTAATCCTGATGAATAAAGATGATTTTTAGGAATATATGCAACTTGCTGTTCATGAACTATAGAATAGTTCCTTAGTCTCAATATACTGTAGTTATCAGAAAAAGTGGGCTAATTAAGGAGATAAGATATGGGGATAAATTCATCCATCTTGTTCTCTTCTGTCAGTTTTTACATGTGTTTTCCCAGAGATCTAGCAATTGTATTTGTATATTGATTCTGTTACACACTGAGACACAAAGAGAGACATCCTGCATGCTAGTTTGTAAGTGGAGATATGTAAATGTAAATTGTTCGTTATATTCCAATTGCACATTTAATATATGTATCTAGACTTAAGAGCTATAAAGCTAATTAGGATATTTCATGTTTTTTGATCTGAGAAATTTGTTACACCAAAATTAGATAAATAATTAAATTCTGTTTGTGCATTAGTCCAGACTCTGGATGTACAGATCAGACCATATTAATATGGTCAGGAAAATATTTCTCAAGGACTCTTTAATTGAATTCTAAATACAATATTATTATTATTATTATTATTATTATTTGTTCTGATTTAAATATGGAGGAGATTTAGCCTTGGGAGTTACACACACAGGAATCAGCACAAGTTTACCATTTTACTCTGCCCTTCCTATGAAGGCATTTCTAAGCCAGACCTATTTTTTTAAGCAGAAAGTTTATTTTTGAATTTTTTACAAAATTCTGAAAGATGCTCCTCTCTTTCCTAATTCCTATTAACCAGAAGCTGTTGGCTCAACAACAAAATTAGAGTGTTCACTTAGCTTTTTCCTTTCCCTTCAAAAGTACTGGTGGTCTGTGTGATGCTATGGATGCAACCATTTATAATTAGCAACTATAAAGAGGCATATTGTCTGGCCAGCTGCCTTAACTAGATGCAAAATTAATCTGGTATGTGAAAATTTCTGCAATTTTTATTTTGAAGGAAAAGAAGCCAGTTGGGTGAGGCAAGGAAACAATAAATGTCAGCATATTCTCCTCTTCCCTTCTACTGCAAAAGCTGAGAAACAATAGACAGGAGAGATTCCACTCAGCTCTTATTATGGAATTTGTCACCATCAAAGAATGATTGATACCAAATTAGACCATGATGTCTATGGATTCCAGGGAGCTCCAAAAAAATCTCTCTTGTGCCTACAAGGCTCCCTGCTTCATCTTCCTCTTTCAAGTCTTTTATCTTAAAGAAGTGGATACAAAGCTGACATTCTGCAAACCAAACCACCAGAATCTCATATCATATTTACTTGTAGCAATGCCTCAGGACCCAAGAGTGGCCTTACTTGGAGGATCCCAAGGAGTTAAGTTACCTTATTTGTCTGTTTGTTGAATAGTTTTTATAAACTATCCCAATCAAAAAATAGTCTAGGGAGTATATATTACAAAACAAAGAAATTACAATAATTACCAACAGCACTAATACAGCTCTTTGGCTAGCCACAGTTTCATAGGATCTATCTCACTGAAATAAAATGTTTTGAGGATCTCTTGGCAGAAGGGTCAGGACCAGGTGCACCTCTGAGGGGAGTGTTCTTCCAAAGGCCATTACTGAAAAATCCTAATTTGTGACCCACCAATCTCTTATCTCACATGGAAGGAGGATTTCTAGCACATTCTAATTTGGTTTAGACTAGGTAGGCAAAATCATCTATTGATAAGATTTGAACCTGTGCATCCTAAGAACAGTACAATATCTTAAGCATTACATTGACTTTTTTCGTAGCCTCATTTCAACTTCCTCACTGGATTTTCCTTTGAGTAAACCTGCTGCACATACAGTATATGCAATATCTATCTATCTATCTATCTATCTATCTATCTAGAATTCCTACTCTACATCCTGTATAGATAGAAACAAAAGTAGGTGTTGTTTTACCCATAAAGAATGGCCAATAATGAAGGTATATGGTGCTGAGCATTTGTAATCTGGATCTTACTTGACCTAAAAAAACCCTGTGCTTGTTATACTGCAAAATGGTCCAGAATTTTACTAGTGTGGAAAACCATTTCAGTCTTTCCTCTTTAAAAAACAAAAAAACAAAAAACAGAACACTAACATTTAACATTTAACTGCTTGGGACAAGAAGAAAATTTGAGACTCCAGATAGCTAAATTAACTTTTTTTTTAATTAGAGAAAGGATAACATCTACAGTTATTGTTACCTGGAAACCCCTTATAGTTTTTTTTGTTTGTTTGTTTTTGCATGTAACAGCAAAAAATGAACTTTTGATTTAGCTTTTGATTATTAGAAAATTTTAGATAATAGAAAAAGGGGGTGTACTGTGTAACCATAGAGTGACAATTTTGTAATTATACTTGTATTTGCTGTAAAGGAAGTGAGAAACTTCCTCTTTCTATTTCTTTTTATCTTTTCTTACTGTATGTCCTTTTCTTTGTTTCTGCTTTTGTCCTTTCTTTTCCTTCTGTACTTTGTATTGGTTTCTGTTAATTTTTAATCTTCGCTCTAAAACATGAGAAAGCAAGAGATATGTGGGGCTCCAAATCTAATTTACATCTTGTTCTCTTTTATACCTCTATTAATTAATTTTCCTTCAGCAGCTGCAGGCACAAATTTGCACGGAGACTAAATCCATATGCCCCCCCCCCCCCCACACCAGACTTGAGCAACCTGGACACAAAAACAAAACTCTGTGCAACAATGAGGGAGCCCTGGGGAAGTTTTTCTGTGCCTCCCTCCTAGCTTAACTCCCCAGAGTTCTGCCTCAACATGCAACTGCTTAAACTGCTCAACAATCACCTCTACTTCCCAGGGGTGGAAAGGGGCTTTTCCAGTGCAACTACTTAGCAGCTCTGAGCTGTTCTGCCTTTGCTGCCATTTCCTGCTTTTTTCTTTCTTTCCCATCAAGTGACAAAATAGGGACGCCTACTACTGTTGGAGCGCGGGAATAACGAGAGGCACAAGCAGGCTAGTAACAACAGCTCTTTAATTCAGGGTGAGACTTCAGCAAAAACTCACAGGCAACAGTCCTCTTTATATACTTTCCGGAGGCGACCAAGAACCAATCAGGATTCACTATGCATTTGAATTTCCCGCACAAAATAGATACATACACAACAACTACCGCATCTGATGCTAAGAAAGATGGAGCTGTGAAGCCAATATCTGCTCTCGCTGGGAGCAGGAAATGCACCTCTCTGGATTACAACCTGCTGCACTCATGCCACAATGAGAAGATAAACTAATGCCTCCATGATCATTTTGTAGGCTTCGAGCTCAAAGTTCCTGTCTCTTGATATCTGCATGGCTTATAGCAAGCAAGAAGAGCAGATATGGAGACCAAGGCAGGCATTATAATCAGCCTTTACTGCACAGTACATTGCAACTGTTATGCCATTTCATTCTTTTTATTTCAGAGGTCACAGAGTTTTTTTTCCACCATGCAGGCTGGCACAAATATTTCTTGTGACAAAGTTTTCAAAGGCTGTTAACCTGCTTGACTGTTTAGCACCTCTATCTAAGCTGATGTTTCATACAGACTTCCATGTATGACAGGTCCACTGTGCAGGAACAATTCTACACATAAATGTCATAAGGCTGGAATCAGGTACTGGATATGCTGACAAGATGTCCCTTGGGATCCCAGGCCAGCTCAGTTTCAGATATTTCTACATAACTGTAGGGAAATACATTGTTCTGGTTCTATGGCTTCCACTTTCCACTATTGTTGGATTAAAATTCTAATGGTCAGAGGACATAGATATTTTTTCTCAACAATCACTAGGGAATAATTGGGAACCACTGACCAATAAAGACCAGACCAAAAACCACCAATATGTTGATTGAAATAAACATTTTCACTGGTTGTAGAAGGAGAGAGAAAAGATTATTATTGTTTTTCGTGGCTAAGGAAAAGCAAATTGGCACTGAATAAGCAAAAGTGTACAGAGGATATCTTGCTAAATTTCTGCAAGTTATAGAACTTTCTTTTTTCTTTCTGGCATAGAAGCTTTCAATCAACCTATCAATCAATCAGAATAGAGCTGGAAGGGACCTTGGAGGTCTTCTAGTCCAACCCCCTGCTCAAGCAGGGGACCCTAGTTTCAATAATAATTATTTTAGAGTAGAAAGGGGCTCCGTGGCATTCCCTTAAGACATGCTAGTAGTTATATAGATAGCTTTCCTTGAACCAAGATGACTATTTCTAAAATAATCAAGGAAGAATTATTATTCTTGATCAATTTATGCTTTTACAGTGGTAGCATTCCCATTGCAACAGCAAGGGACATTCTTCTTTAGGGAAAAAAATGTTTCCAAGTGCTTCAAAACTTACCTTCATGAGAAAGACTACATACCCTGGAAATGAGAGCCTCATTTTCCTAGATGCAATAAATGTGTAAAGGCATGTAAAGTCTTCCAGCACTATAAAGATTATAATATATATTATAGCATAAACTTCCATAACCTACAGACTGTGTGATCAAATATTGGTTATCCTAAATGATTGGTATTAACAGATAAGGAGATTAAGGAGAAAAGGGTTATGAAAATAAAATTTGGAGACAAAGGCTATGACATGCGAGAGGATTGGTAGGGGTGCAGGAGTAGAGATTTACCCAAAGCATGTATTCTGTGTAATGAGCCTGCTAAACTATTTGGATAACCAGTTGTTTTGCAATACATGCAATATCTATGGTTGCCTTATCCCAACAAAGATTTCTGAAGGCCAATTGCACACCTTGAATCTGAGTAAACCTAAAATGTAGAGGAGTTGGAATTGGTCATGTTGGCTAGGGGTTGAAGGGAGTTAGAGGGCAGCGGGCTATCTAGCCTAGCCTAAGCAAAGGTAGATCATCAGTTCTGCAACTTCCTTTTTCTTTGCTGCAGAATTTTTTTTTTAATGAGCAGGAAGGAGAACCCGGGAGGAGGAGACAACAAATAGGAAGGAGAAGAAAGTGGAAAATGAGACACAGAGGGGAGAAAACTTGACAATCATACCAAATTGCAAGATGAGATTGAAAGTGTATTCCAAATGTCAAAATATTAGATACTAAATAAATTGAACATATCGAAACACAAAACCGTAAACTGAGCCTAAATGTTATTCTGGGTTTCTTCCATGCCGGCCATTCTCAAACATTATTTTTCATGGTTTACTGTTATATTGCTGTTCTCTGTGGAGAAGTTTGACTTCATGCCAGCAGAGTAGAAAACAGAATTTATTCTCTTTCTTGCACCATGACATGTTTATGTTTGCTTATTTGTCCATACAAATTTCCTCCCATAACAGATCTATACCAGTTCAAGGGCTCATGTTTTTATTCAAGGGCATGTCTGAGGACTAGAGGAGCTAGGCGTTTTGCTGGTCTTTAGCTGTTTGTGGCTCCTCCCCATAGAGCCTCATTTCATCTTTTCCAATAAAATAATTATGATATGGGAAGAATGGGGACTATGGAGCAGTTTCTCAGGTCAGGTATCCTTCTCAGTGGAGATATTTCTCCTGCAAAGTTTCCCCAACTAAGACAATTGCAATACAATCTCTAAAAATCTGGGAGACACTAGATTAGGGAGGTCCATAGTAAATCATCACATTTTATGTGTGTTGGTGATGGTACACAGGTAGGATGAAATAGTGTTCCCACTTACCCAGCTTCCAAGCATCATTACCATTACACTATACTACAATTATTTGTGAAGGAAAAGCACAAATAAGATGTGAGCAAGAGATGATTTCTTCATCCTATCTAGATCCGTTCCAGTCGGGTTTCAGGTCTGGGCACAGCACGGAAATGGCATTGGTCGCGTTGGTGGATGATCTCTGGAGGGCTCGGGACAGGGGTTATTCCTCTGTTCTGGTCCTATTAGATCTCTCAGCGGCTTTTGATACCATCGACCATGGTATCATGCTGCACCGGCTGGAAGAGTTGGGGGTGGGAGGCACTGTGTTGCGGTGGTTCTCCTCCTTTCTCTCCGACCGGTCGCAGTTTGTGTTGGCAGGGGGGCAGAGGTCGACCTTGAGGCCTCTCATCTGTGGAGTGCCGCAGGGATCGGTCCTCTCGCCCCTTCTGTTCAACATTTATGTGAAGCCGCTGGGCGAGATCATCCGTGGCTTTGGGGTGAGATACCACCAGTACGCTGATGACACCCAGCTGTACATCTCCACCCCAGGCCACCCCAACGATGCCCTTGAAGTGATGTCCCAGTGCCTGGAGGCTGTGCGGATCTGGATGGTGAGGAACAGGCTCAAGCTCAACCCTTCCAAGACTGAGTGGCTGTGGCTCCCGGCATCCCGATATAGTCAGTTGACTCCATCGCTGACTATTGGGGGCGAGTCTCTGGCCCCCTCGGAGAGGGCGCGCAATCTGGGAGTCCTCCTGGATAGGCAGCTGTCCTTGGAGGAACATCTGACGGCTGTTACCAGGGGGACCTTTTATCAGGTTCGCCTGATTCGCCAGTTGCGGCCCTTTCTTGATCGGGATTCCTTGTGCACAGTCACTCACGCCCTCGTCACCTCTCACCTTGACTACTGCAACGCTCTCTACATGGGGCTCCCCTTGAAGAGCACCCGGAGGCTCCAGCTGGTCCAGAATGCAGCAGCGCGGGTAGTGATGGGAGCAACATGGCGCTCCCATGTAACACCGCTCCTGCGCGAGCTGCACTGGCTCCCGGTGGTCTTCCGGGTGCGCTTCAAGGTGTTGGTTATCACCTTTAAAGTGCTCCATGGCATAGGGCCTAGCTATCTCCGAGACCGCCTGCTGCTACCAACGACCTCCCATCGACCCGTGCGCTCCCACAGAGAGGGCCTCCTCAGGGTGCCATCAGCCAAACAATGTAGGCTGGTGGCCCCCAGGGGGAGGGCCTTCTCTGTGGGGGCTCCCACTCTCTGGAATCAGTTGCCCCCGGAGATAAGGAGAATCCATGACCTCAATGCCTTCCGTCGTTCCCTGAAAACCCATCTTTTCCAGCAAGCCGGGTTGGCTTAGAAGAAATTTTTAAATTTTAAATTTTTTAATTAGTTTGTTATTCTTAACTTTCGGCCCAAATCTATATATATTTTTAAATGTTTTAATATTTGTATTCTATGTTTTTTATCTTGGCTGTACACCGCCCTGAGTCCTCAGGGAGAAGGGCGGTATATAAATTGGAAATTAAATTAAATTAAAAATTAAATTAAATCTGAAGTGTATTTTTATTGGCTGAATGAATCAGATCATTCAAGCCAATAGTACACATTTTAATTGGAAGAGCTGAAATTTATTTATTGTGTTTGCATTCCTTTCCATAAACCATAATATACATTTAGATTGTCTAATCTGTTGTGCTACATATAAATGTACAGTTTTTCATTTTGTAGAAAGTTATAATATTAATTGAGTATAATACTCATTTTTTTCTATTATTCTTGTAAGATGGATTTTAATGTAGCGGCATTTTTTTTTTACCAAGAAAGCAACATGATATTTTCAGATCATATATATCCCATGCCAGCATTAATACCTCTTTCCTCAGGCATGTTTTTTTCTTCAGCAGGAATTTCATTCATTCATTCATGTATATATATATTTTGGTAATGCAGAATGGCTGAAAATCCCCTGTACTCAGGAACCTTACAAGCCCTACAGTAACATAGAGAAATTGTGATAAAGGCTTTGTGGTGGAATCACACTTTTAAATGCAATTACAGTAGGGCATAAAAAATAGTAAGCTATGCATACTAGAAAATCCTGTTCTGCACTGATTCATATTTTACTTTTTGAAGCTGAATAGGGAAAACAACTTTCTGCTCAATGCAATTAGTAAAATATAGATACAATTGCCATAAACTGAATGCCAGATATATTTAAGTGGCAAAGACTCTTCTTAATTTACATGGACATGAGGCTGTTTTAACATGGTAATTCACAACTTCGAAGTTAATTTACTCTTTGAAGAGGTTAACTTTTTTTTAAAAAAATGCTTCATTTACATTGATATTTGCATTTAATAAAATTAAATATAATTGATTATAATTATATTATATATAAAATTATATTATATATAAAATTATATTATATATAAAATTAAATATAATTGATAATACTGCTTTCCAGCGCATTTAAGCATTTTCTCTACTGTAACATTAAAAATTATCACTTGATAACAAGTTTCAAAGGTCTCTAAAACTGCAGCAAAGGTGTTTGGAGCCCAAGGGCCCTGGCTGTATATATCTTTTCTAACTAAATCTACATCCTGGTTATGCCACTTCACCTCACACTTGGGGACTCATGTGATTAAGATGAGTAGAGCAAAATACAGTAAAGAGAAATGTTATTGTCCTATCATACCAACTTTTCAGAATGTGGAACCAGTTTATCATGTAAGTCCTGACTTTCTTGCAGTCTAAAACAGTATAATCCAGCAGTAAACTCTACCAATCAAACTTTAGCTATAGACTACAGCCTGCCTTTTTCTTTTGGAAGGATCTCTTAAAGCCAGAACTTGAGAAATAGAGAGCTGGTGGCTCTCGATTAGAAGTGGCCCTCCTGCATCAGTTTTTCCCAATCCCCTTTAAATCTCTCCTGCATATCATGACATCATGGCTTTATGCTTAAAAGTGCACCTTACCCCGCAGGGGGATCTCTCTAACGCTATCCCCGTTAACAAGGGGGTTAGGCAGGAATATATTCTGGCACCCTTTCTCTTCAACTTATATATCAGTGACTGGAGAAAGGCATTTTCGGATCACATGATCTACATCCATGCCCCTAGACTAGCTGATTATAGATGTCCGTTCCTGCTCTACGGTGACGATGCCGCAATACTTTCATTTTCCCGGGTGGGCCTACTTAGAGCCTTAAAAATCTTTTCTGCCTATTGCTCTGCTAACCAACTGCATATAAACCACTCAAAATCTAAAATCATGATTTTTGCAAGAAGCAGGAAAATCTATCAATGGAACCTTGATGGCATCCCAGTGGAACAGGTCCACAGATTCCAATATCTAGGTATCCTCTTTCAATCCAATACCAAGTGGCCTGCGCAGGTTAAGTCCCTCTGTAATAAGGCTAAGATCTCCACCCATGCCCTCCTGCACTTTTTTCATACTGAGGGAGCTCATCACATCCCCTCAGCATTAAAAGTCTACAGGGCAAAGGTGATAGCTGCTATCACCTATGGCGCCTCCCTCTGGGTCCAATCCAACATTTCTTCTCTTGAATCTGTTCACAGCCAGTTCCTACACCGTCTGATGGGAGTCCCCCTCCCCGCATAAGTAACGCCGCAATTTGTTTGGAACTGGGCATATCCTTACTTGCAACAATCTTGTGGAAACGTGCAATTGGCTATTGGTTGTCCCTGTGGAC
The DNA here is from genome assembly GCA_022577455.1 of Arizona elegans. NCBI lineage: Eukaryota > Metazoa > Chordata > Lepidosauria > Squamata > Colubridae > Arizona > Arizona elegans. Next base: position 99,578,737 of record JAKOOJ010000002.1, on the reverse strand, counting down.
CAGATTCCCAGGCTACTACCTAGGCCAATGCCTATGGCGGGACCCTTTTCATAGTCCCTGGGCCCGTAATATCCATACAAAACTTTTGAAGATCGGAATTTCCCCCATTGAAGCTTTTATTCTAGGCCCTGATGCTGCCAAATCGTTGATCTTTCAACGGCTGGATGACATTGATCGACAACTAAATCTGGCACATGGATTGGGAACATGCTCACTGTTTTCCCTTGATATTGTTCCCTCGTCTCACCCTCCGCCTTACCTCTCCACGTTACACTCTATCAAACACAGGCTCGCATTTATGAAGGCACGATTTAATGTGATCCCCTCGAATGTCCTCGACAGTAGGCTTTCGGGGGGGGGGTAAAATCCATCCATTGTACATGTGACAGCCGATCCCCGGAATCCCTGTTCCATATTACATTCGTATGTCCCCACTACCGGGATATAAGATCAAGACTCATTTCTCCTATTTCCCAGAGATTCCCTGGTTCACCTGATATGTTCAGCCTTTATTTCCTACTCCAGGACGCAGACCCCAATATAACTCTAAAGGTGGCAAAATTTTTTGCTACAATCGTGGCTGGAAAAAACAGGAAAAGAGACGGGTAAGCCCGACGGCAGAGGATCACCAGCATTGACAGTACAGATTGTATTTGAGGCAGTAGATGGTGTACTGTCCCACAATCTATCCATATTTGTAAAATATGCTCCCTTTCTTTGTCTATTTTAATTTGGTCTCTGACCGCAATAAAGCTTACTTACTAGGCTTTATGCTTCTGCCTGCCCATCAGGCAACAGTCAATTATATAGCGGAAGACTCCCAATTTAATGAAGTCATAACAAGTGGGAGAACTTAACTTGGGACTACCAGTTTTGATGGTAGCCTGGTGGCCTATGTAAAGTGAAGTTTTGCCCTCCATTTGTAAAGCTGAAAACCTGATTATCTTGGTCTGATTGATCTAGTTTCAGCCAAGCATACTGATTGCTTTTATTAGCTCTGCATCCTTTCCTGCTGCCATGTCTACTTTAGAGTTTTACACACTGTAGCCCTCGGGTTAAATTGCTCTGTCACATTTCAGCACAGCCTGTGTATCTTCAGCACTGTTCCATTATCTCTTAGCAAAATTCATTTTCCGGCTGTGATACAATCAGGAACCAAGTGCTGTATGTTCTTTTGCACCTTAAGGAACACATATACATTGCTCACACGATAAGAAAAATGCTAGACCATGATGAAATGTAGACATCTTGAAAAAGTTTTCTTTAGGCTGCAGCAGAAGAAATCACTTGATATTTCCGGAGAAGTTAAAAATGGACAATCAAATTTTATAAGCTCTTTTTCTTTACATTTTCCCAGCACAAACTAACATATCTAGTATATCAGCAACATTGAATGTTATGGAATTTCTCCACTCCACTTACTTCTAACAACTATTGCTAGATTCTGATTTTCCATTAGAAATGTAAAGAGTAATTGATTTCAACTTTAGTTTCTGGCTAATTCCTCCCAAACCACCATATAAATGCTACTGCTACATGATGTCTGGGCAATGGAAGCACCCACCCAGTGCACCTGTCTACTCTTGGCTTCCATTCCCTTTTGGCATCCATTCCCCTTTTTTGCCAACAGCATTCCTATCACCTTTTTTCCTTGGGACACTTCACCTCTAATTTGCAGAGAGCCAGTGCTAAGTGCCTTGCCATTTGCTGGTGGAGTTCTTCCATCTGATCACATGCAAGGGATTGTATTTTAGGAGAATGGCCACATGTACAGAGGATATTTCCTGTGTTCTATATGGGAATGAGTAGGGCATTGGTTTGATCTTTTTTATTATTAAAAAATTAGAAATATCTTTTGGATGAAACCAGAAATTACCTGAAATTTTATTCTTTTGAGGTAATTATTTGTATGTGAAATATGACAGATAATTTTACAGTTTATTTTTATTTATTTTATTAGGTATGAGTTCTAGTTATGTCTGAGAAGCTTAGAAGCTTCCAGAATGGTAATAAGTTTAAAAGATTATTTAGCCCTGTGAGATTGGAAAACATCATCAAACCAGCATGGCACAAGCAGAATCCCTTTGCACCAGTGATGGGTTCCTCCCGGTTTGGTCCGGTTCGGCCGAGCCGGTAGCGGTGACGATATGACGTCACCGAACTGGTTCTCTCCCCTCCCATCCTCCCACCCCCCCACGTTATTCTTACCTTTTATTTGGTCCCACCCCCAATCTATTGCTGCCTCCTGAGTCCCAGCTGATGACTAGAGGGAAAAAAACTGTTTAAACTCTTGCCGCGGGGCTTCAAAGGGCTGTCCTACAGCTGATCAGTGTTAAAAGCAAACAAATGAGTTGGATCGTAAGTGCGAGGACTGGTCGTAAGTGCGAGGACCTTCCAGAAATGACTCTGACCAGCTAGCCACACCCACCTAGTCACATGACCTCCAAGCCACACCCACAAAATAAGCCACACCCACAGAACTGGTAGTAAAAAAATTTAGAACCCACCCCTGCTTTGCACTGTTTTCAGTAACATCTAACTGCTTATGTAAAAGGAGTTTGTTTGTATGGAAGACTACTCACAAATCAGAAATCATATCTGTAGCCCAAAGTAGTCAGAACAAAAAAAGCTTCTGTATCTTATTTGCCAGAGCAGATCACAGGAAGTTCTTCTATGGCTCTTCCAGTAGAGCTTGGCAAAATAAAGAGGTTTATTGATAAGCAAATGCTTTCTCATTCAGACTCAATACTCCAGATCAATTTCCCCCAACGTATCAGGAGTCTTTGGGAAACTATTGAAATATGGTCTTATTGTAAGTGTTCAACCCTGCCCTGTACAATGTCCTATCACATAGCTTCTGAACACAGGTTTTGCAGCTTTTTGCCTCTATTCCAAAGTGTTTGCCAGTGGCTTTTGCACCCCTTGATGTATTTTCCTGCTAAAAGTGGAGTATGTGACTGTTGCAGAAATGAATTGCGGCAACAGTGCAACTGATATACAGCTAAGTCCGTATCAAAGACTTCAGGCAGCTCTACAACAGACTGTTTTGTTTATTAATTGCCTCAAGCTAGAAGTAGAAGCAAGCCATTATATACATTAAGCTTAAGGAATGGCATTAAAATAAGCCCAATGCAGGAGGAAAGGCCTGTGATTGAATAAGTACTGTAATCCTTGCACTGACTACTGTAAGTCATGCCATAGTAGTAATCATCATGTCAGAGATCTGTGATGAAAATGCTTATGTCTTAGGCAAGGGAGCCATTTCATTTTCCATGCCAACTTAATACAGATGTTGTCATTTTAGTTGCAGGAAATAAAAGTTACACCAGAGGAAAAAAAGATGTATGTATATTACTTAAGAGCAGTAAAACTCCACTCTAGACGTTATATGGAATTGCTCTTTGATGTTATAAGTAAAACACATTTGACATATGATGAAAAAAGGCTACAGGGAATATTTGGCTCTCATTCTTTGTTCTCTGTATTTGCTTCTGGGAAAGAAAAGATTCCAAATCTTCCAAAATGTGTTCCACACTTTGGCATTTTGGGTTTATTTGGTTAAGATGCTAAGCAAAATAAATAGAAGTCAGAAGGCCAGTTCTCAATCAGTAAGCCTACAGTTATAATATATGACATCAGGTTACTCAGGAGAATAATACCTTAGGGTTAGAGCCAATAGGAGAGGTCAGGCTCCCTGGAATGTAGGGATCACTATTTAAATGTGAGTTTTTTCTTATCTAAAAGTATGTGGATATGATCGTTCTCATGCTCTCACTATAAACGATTGTTAAAATGTACAATCATACTACCTAAGAACCAATTTTAAAAATAAGTACATAATAGGAAGTCATGCAAGATAAAATATTACTCCATCTATAGTGCAACTCAAAAGTCATAAATGCTTCGCTTCTCATGCCATTTTGAATGGCTCTCATCTAAATATCTGGTGGTTTTTTTCTGAACAATTTGGACATTCATAGCCTCTCTTGCGTTTTTATTTCACTGTGTGGAACGAGTGTTGGATTTTTTTCCCAGGTGTTTGGCACAGTTATGGTTATGCACTGTTTATGTGCAATCCTTGAATGGGATTGGAAATGCAAAGGCTGACAGACATTTGCATAAAGAAAAAAAACTAAATCTTATTAAGGGAGACACAGGAGTATGAAAGAGGGATTTTTCTACCTGAAAAGGAAATGACCTTTTGTCTGCTAAGACTTAAGTTGTCTTATAATTCCACTGAGATCTCAAAAAATTATCCATATTGAGATAGCATGCACATTTATTTGTCTTTGGTCCTTAATACAACCTGAATCCACAGTGTCTGATTCTGAATTTATCTCCTTCCTGTATTCTCAGCTCAGTGTTAACAGTTACATTTCAATGAATACAGAAAATGTATAAGAATTTTAAAAATTATCATTTCTGTTAAGTTCTGGAAGCATAATAAAACACATTAAACATGAGTATTGAAGATGTACATTCAAAGAATAGAAGTCAATTAATAAAGGGAATCCAACTAATCCTGATTAGTAAATCAGGGACTGTTTGGAATGGAATCAGGAAAGCAAAATCACAAACAATTCCAACAAAGAGGGGAAAAAATGAGAGAAATTCAAATAGGCCAGCCTAGATACACACTGAACTCTCTAATATGCTGAAGAGAAAAGGGGACACAGAAGGACCTCAGCAAAGCCTTTGACAAACCGTCTCATCATATTCTCCTTTACTGAATGGTATAGTCTGAGATATGCTACTACTGTCAAATGGTCATAGTTGGCTGAATGATTACACTCAAGGAGGGCACATTAATGGCTTCAGTTCTCATTGGAAGGAAGTATCAAGTGGAGCGTGATATGGCTGTTCAACTTTCTTATCAATTATTTGAGTGAGGAAATTGAGGGGACACTTTTAGAATTTGTAGATGACACATAGCCGGAAGGAATAGCTAATACTACAGATGAAAAAAGAAGCTTGAAAAAGACATAGACAGGCTTGATCAGAAATTAATAGGATGGAATTTAACAGAGGAAATACAAAATTCTAGATCTGAGTAGAAAAGATATATAGCCACAAGTACCAAATTGGGAAGATTAGCAGTAATACATATGAAAATGACCTGGTTTCCTTGTTGAACATGAGCCAACAGAATAATACTATCTTGGGCTACATGGAATAGGCAGCATTTATAGGAAGCATAGATGAGTTCCAGATCAAAGAAAGTCATTGTTTCACTGTAGTCTGCCTTGTCAGGCCCCATTTGAAGTTCCATGTCCAGTTTCAGTGTTCATAAATGAATCATTGAATACAATTAAAATACAAAGCTGACAATTATAAAATTAAGAAGTGCCATCATAACATGTCAATCTGAAAGGCGCTCTGGAAAGTTGATGTTTTCACCAACTTCCAGAATGCCATGAGGGGTGGGACCATTTATGTTTCAGAGAGTGCTACAGAGAACACTTGCTATTATCCTGCATACCACACCGCCTGTAGAAGTGCTTTTCCTAGTTGTCCAGGTAGGAAGGTCAGACACGGTTGAGGAAAAGTAATCTCTAAAATATCCAGCACCTCAGCCATACAGCATCTATTCTCTGCCCTGACTTTTTTAGCTGGCAGTGGCTTTTTTGAACTCTTAGAGAAAATACCTTTCTAGTCCTGCTTAAAGCTTGCTCTTTTCACAACTGAAAACAATATGCCCTTTAGGGAGAAATACACACCACACAGGGAGAAATTTGCAAGTCAATGTGTTTATTGCATTTTGAACAAACTTATATTTTTCTATGCCAGAATTGCTTGCAAAAGCACTAGAAAAAGTTCATACAAAAATTCAAACAAATATATTTGGCACCTTTTTCTGTGGAATTTGTGTGTGGCAGGGAAACAAAAAAAGAAATTGTGCTAGAAAAGAGAGAATTTAGAGGAAATGACCTTGACCATGAGCATCCAATTCTTGTTACTTCTTGAGATATTTAACCAAAGATTATAAAGGGTGCAGCTAGGCTATTCTGCACATATGTATTAATGGGGCATGACAGCTGTGGATTTCCAAAAAAAAAACAAAAAACAAAACTGCGGACACTTTTGGTAATCCTTGCTCTGAGTAGGGAAATGAAGTATCATTAAAAATAATCCATACTATTCTAATACAACGCTCTAAAACCTTCTGCTTTTCCACAAGTTGAACAATTTTTGGAGACTACCTATTTCTCCCAATAAGCCATTACAATTATAACTTTCAGTCAGCCTGCCCATTGAAACTACAGGACCAGTTTAAGCAATATGGAGGGCCAATGTCACATCAAGTCTGGAGCCTAGTCCAAACACAACAGCCCAAAGTTAACACTGCAGATGGATTCCTAAATAAGAGGTCAAAATGAGATGTTTTCAAAAGGGAATCATCCATCCATCCATCCATCCATCCATCCATCCATCCATTCATTAAATTTCTGTAGCTGCCTATCTCAGTTAATGACTCTGGGTGGCTTACAATTCAAACACCTGTAGAACCTCAACTAAATTGTAAAGATGTATCTAGATAAAACATATTCAATATAAAATGTAATGTACACTATACTTTTTTTAAAAAAAAATCCAAATTATTTTTTAGAGAAAGACACATTTCTCTTGGCAGAGGGGGAGAGACTAAGAGAAAAAGAAGCTGCTTTTATTTATGAAATGCTATTTTCTTTGCTCTCTGTCCTCTTTGCTTACACAGAACTGCTGTACAAATTGCCTCCGTTTCAGTTCCACAAAGAAACAGAACAAAAAAAATCCATCATAATGAGAGCCTTTTAGTGTCCATTTATTCCTGTCCTGTTTCCTGTAGTTTAGCAAGTCAACTATGCAGAAGAAATCCTATCGACTTCACCCACAACTACTAACCTTCCTCACATCTGAAAAAAGTCTGAAGATCCAAAATGCAGCATCAATTGGATCACTTCTGTCTTCCTGCCTGCACTCAACTCTCATCCAAAGCCCATTCTCGCTTATCTCTTCTTCCCTCTCTGGGCCCACCAAGCAACAAAATGGAATCAGAGGAGGGGATAATGTAACATTGTGATGCTGGATTCAAAATTACTGGACTTGAGCCTTGAACAATTATTCTGATGGGTCCAGAGGAATGCTCTTCTTTGTCTCAGCTCAGTCCTAAAAGGCAATAGAGAGGGATGTGAAGTGGCTGGTGGGATAGCAAGATAATTGGAGAGTGACTGGGGCCCAGTGCAGACACAGTCTGGTAAGCAAGTAGGACAGATTCCTTCTCTGTCAGAGAAGGCTGCCAGAGGAAAATGTTTCTCTCATTCTCCTTGGTCCCTGCAGAGCCATTGCCATCACGTATGCTGCCCTGCCTTGTCCTCTCCTCTTCCATGCCCTGCCTGGTCTTCTGCATTCAGTGATACAGACAAGCAGGCAGGAACCAGAGCAGGTTCAAGAGACTGCTAGTGGCAGCAGGTAGGAGACCATCACAATAGGCAGAGACAGATAGGGAGGGAGGGAGGGATAAAAAAAGCTTAGACAGAGACTCCCACTTTTCTGTATTCCTCTGCAAACATTTATATCATTTAAAAAATTAAAAAAAAAACCTTATATCTCCTTTAAACTAGGATAACTGCTTTGATTTTATGTTATTATTTTGCGTGGGTAATGAAGTGCTGAGAAATCTTTGTGCCTGTTCTAAAGCACAGTGAGCCAGATCCTCTCTCTTTTTCTTTCCTGACTGTTTCCCCCCTTCCCCCAAATGCTTATGTTGCTTCCAGGAACTCCTTGGCTGGCTGCCCTCTCTCTTCCCTCTCCCATTACATTAGAGCCTAGTGGCTTTATTCCAAGCAACAGAAAACAATGTGCCCATCAAGCATGCTGCTTCAAGGGCATCTCTGAGGAAGAATGCTAGGTAGGAAGGCAGTCTGCATCATTTATGCAAATACTGCAAGCAAATAAACGGAAAGTTTCACAGAGGTAAAAATCGTCCTGTGGAAAAAGGGCCTCCTAGAAGTTGGGGACTACTTATTATTTCTTTAGTCCCCCTGTAAGGGGGGTTTTCCCCAGATGAACCTGTTCGTTTGTCTGAAAATTCAGTCCCTTTGCCTTCTTCCTGGGTTCCTCAGTGGAAAATGAAAATTAACCTAAGGGTTAGAAAGAGTTTCAGACTGAGATATTTGGCCATCTTCTCCAATCCATCCATCCTGCTTAGTTCATCAACTTCCCAGGAACAACTTCATCCTCTGCCCTGCTAAACTCCATTGTCAGATGCCACTCTTTGTTTTCAGGCTCTGCGCCTGTCTCCGAATCTCACCCAGAGCAGATTTGTGGGCTCAGTAGCTGCAATTCTTCTTTGATTAGAAAAAGTACAAGGAAGGGAGGGTTATTGCTGAGAGCCAATGGTGTGAAGACAGCTATTTTTGACATTATAACCCTGGATTTTGACAATCTGTCACGGAAACATCCTTCAAAGTCATGGAACTAAAACAAGATTGTATATATGAAGGATTAGTTTTATACACTGTATAACCATAGAATCCCAGAGTTGAAAGGAACTTTGCTCTCTGCAACCCCTTCCACTTTTGGGATGTTTAGTTAAGATATCTCTCAGATGTATTTTGAGATGCCTACTTTGGCTCTTATAAAGCCATCTTCAACCCATGGCATGAATATTTAAATCTAGCTGAATGTGGCTCAGCCCTACTACATGATGGGAAGGATTGAGATTTTCTAGATTGGGGAGTAGTAAATTGACCTTTTTTTCTTTTTAAAAATATATTAAGCGTACTTTTGAAGTCATATTGCAGTTTTCACATATTCCAGCTCAAAATGTTACATGAAAATTGAATTATCATGTTTGGAATTGGAGGCACTAAAATGTAATATTGTGGTCAGTACAAGTTGCAAGGAAGGACAAGGAGCAGTTTGAGACTGTTGTCTCCACAGATTCTCATTGTTGTAGAATAATGGTAACAATCCTTTCAGGTCTTGCAGGTTTTTTTGTAATTGAAGAACACTGAAAACAATGGCAAATTAAATATTTTTTTAAAATCCTAAAATAATTCAGCCTTATGTCTAGGAACCTAAGGAGGAGAAGATAGTTTAGGAAAAAGAAGATAAATGGGTGAACAGAAGACTATTAGTGGTGTCTGGAAAGTGGCTGAAGATTAATTAGATTGTTGTAATGAATCCCATAGTGTAAAATGGAATTTATGCTAGGATCCTTCAAGAGTGAAATGAGTGCTGGCCCAGATGCAAAGGAGGGGCGGGGGCTAAACTGGGGAATTTGGAAAGTGGGAGGATGGAGTTATCTCTTAGTTCTCACTTGTTTCAAGCCTGCTTGGGATGGATGCAATCAGTGGTGAAATCCAAATTTTTTTACTACCAGTTCTGTGAGCATGGCTTGGTGGGCATGGTGTGGCTTGGTGGGCATGGCAGGGGAAGGATATTGCAAATCTCCATTCCCTGGACTTTGGGGCCAGCCAGAAGTGGTATTTGACGGTTCTCTGAACTACTCAAAATTTCTGCTACCGGTTCTCCAGAATCTGTCAGAACCTGCTGGATTTCACCTCTGGATGCAATATCATATCTCTTTCTCTACAGGCCTTGAGAAAGAGTCTTGATCTGTTTTATTCTGATAAATGTTGATATTGGCACAGAATTCTTTTTACAGATAGTGTAGTTCTGGACTTAAGATTGTAATTGAGCCTGGAATTACAGTCTTAAATTGTTACAGTTGTAAATTGAGATAGTCAGGTGACTGGAAATAATTTTTCAGACATTTTGCAGCAGTTGTTAATAAATACCATGGTCATTAAGTGAACACCACAATTCATTAAATGAATGCCATGGTTGTTAAGCAAACCTATTCAAATCAGAAAAAAGGGCCTGGTAGCTCAGCAGACTGATAGCATTGTGATTAACACCAGCTGTCTGCAATTACTATAAGTTCGAATCTTACCAGGCTCAAGGTTGACTCAGCCTTCCATCCTTTCTAAGGTAGGTAAATTGAGGACCCAGTTTGTGGGGGCAATAAGCTGACTTTGTATAAATATACAAAACTATATTGCTATTGCTTAACACATTGTAAGCCGCCCTGAGTCTCCGGAGAAGGGCGGCATATAAATCAAATTAAAAAAAAAAAATCGCAAATTGAGGTCCATGTTGTAATATACAATGACATGTAAAGATGACCACCCAAAGTCTAATCACATAATTGTGGGCAGGGGTGGATTTGATGTGGGTATTTATACTGCCCCATTTACCGAATGGGGCAGTAAAGCACCCATTCTGTGGCCATCATAACTTCGAATGGCCCTAAAATGACCTATTGTTAAGCAAGGACTACCTGAATTTGAAAAAGCCTGCTGCACTTCTCCACCATAAAAGCTTTGTTCCTCACAGCTTACTGTATGTTACTAGGATGTTCTGGAAAATGACAACTCTTCCTTATGTCTATAGAAATGGAAAGCTGTAATGTGCTGAAAACAAGTAACCCTTCCCATGGCTCCCAGATATTATTTTTGATGAAATGGAAAGGCAGAGCCTTTCAGGATGCAGTTTCATGCATGTAGAATGAATTCACCATTGTTCTAGAAGAAACAAGAATCTGTATGTCTCTCCCTGCTATGGGATAAAACCCTTCAGGGATGAAACCTATTCTCCATGTTGTCCAAAATGTATCTGTGACCAAAAACAAACAAACAACCCTCCAGTTTCAGACACAAATAACATCTAGCTGTCCTCCAATAAGATGGTTTTTCCCCCAAATCACGGTATCTCCAGGACCAATTATATCTGAAAGTTCATATCTCTGGAATTGCTGTTTGAAGACAATTACCTCACAGCTATGGCAATTCCTATGCCAACCTCCCCTCGTTCTGCTTTCTTTCAGATACTTTGAACACAAACCAATTTTAACCTAAATGTCTTTTAATGTAAATAACATTTAGACATCAAGGAGAGTCACTTAAAATCAACAAATCAAAATTAAGTAACCAGGAATGCTCAAGTCTGAGAGTTGACTATGAATTGAAGGAATTATGTAAATTGCACACATTATGCTAATATTATTTGATTGTGGATACGAATGCCAACCAGGATCAGTAGAAATATTTATTCAGCTTGCCAGTCATGTTGGGTTAGGTCCTCAGTATAAAAATAATGGACTAGCAAAAGGAAACAAAGGGAGGATACACAACATACGAAGAAAGGAAGAAATATTAAGACTTTTTTAAAAGGAGGGGAATTGTAAACATATTTGCTTAAAAGCAAACTCTGCAGATTTCAGTGGGAGTTCCAGAAAATGTCTATTCAGAATGGATGTTTGGCTGAAAGATAAGAGTTCCATTCTCCCCAAATCTTGGGAACCCAGACTATCATTCTGTTGCAGACCTTTAAAATTATGCTGATCTGCCCCATCCTCAGTTATCTGAGAAGAGCAATTGTCAAGTGTAGGACAATGATGCAGGTTACATGCAATAAGGAATATTTTGGAATAGATATTGAGTTAAGAGAAGAAGAAAGACAGATTAAAAGTTGCATGCGGGACAAAGGATAGAATCAATGAATCAGAGGGCTGGAAGGGACCTTGGAGGTCTATTCTAATCCCCTGCCTAAGGCAGGAGTTCTTATACCATCTGGACAAATAGTTGTCCAATCTCTTCCTGAAAATCTCCAGCAATGAAGCACCCTCAACTTTAGGAAGCAAGCCCCCAGTTTTGTGTCATCTGCAAATTTGATGAGCAAAATTTCAAAAAATTGAAATTTCAATTCCCCACATCTAGATCATTTATGAAAATGTTGAAGAGTACTGGGTCCAAGACAGAACCTTGCAGTAGCTCACTGTCCATACATAATGCAAGCTATATTGTTGTAATCATGGGGGGAAAGAATAATTTTCTTTAAGCTGCTGTTTGCTGGCTATTGGAATGGACAGATGAAATACATACTGGGAGTCATACAGGAAATCAGCCTTGCCCTTCAGTTGTCCCCATTGCTCTTAATAAGACATATACCCCCATAATGTTGGAATTGTTTAAAGATCAACAGTCTATATCAAGCCATGGGTATTGCAAGATGGTCATGTGATCCATTTCATAGTTTCCATCTCCTGTAACAGGTTAACAATCAGAAGCTATACAGTAAACGTATCCTCAAAAGCAGAATGACTTTTTATTTATTCCGCTTGTATAATGGTACTTGAAGACCAGATTAAATTTGGGTGGGATCCCAGATTCCACCAGCAGTGACTATATTTTCATGCTGGTGATCTGTGACTTGGTCAGTTTGAAAGATGGTTAAAACCTTTATTCCCGGCACCCATTTACATTTGTCCAAGTTGACTCCATCAGTTGACTCTACCACATCACCACTAAATTACCAGTCAACTTGGACTAGTCCACTTCCAGAGTTGGTGTTCTTCTGTTCTCTCCTTTTAAATAATATGTTTTGTTCTTTTGATTTATTGTATAGGAAACATGTTTGAAAAGAACAATGCCCAACAGCTATCTCCCATAGGAAGTTCTCTAAGGGCATTTGCTCATTTGTAATTTAATACATGTTCACAGCATCATCCAGATACTGTTGATATGAAGTATGCCCTTTCACATTAATGTTATTTTGGTACTACAATGGGTGGGTTTGGGTTACTCTAGAAGATGTTATTTTTTTTAAAGAGAAAATGAAAATATAGTTTAGCTACTATGGTGAATATTGTGCAGCCAGAAATGAGAGGTCATCAAAAGAGTTTTGATTTGAACCAAAAGAGCCCCTAAAGGCCCTTTTTGTATAAACAGGTTTTTATATATAGGGGGACTCATTATGAATCTGGGATTCCACCCAAATTTAATCTGTCTTTCAGATTAGGTTCCTATTTGCCAATTCAAGGCTGGCTCAGGGATACCTCTCCTCTTCAACTACTTTTGAACATGGGTCTACCATTCTCCTGGAATACTAGTACCTATATCCAACTGTTGAGGAGCGGTTCAGGAAGAATAGAATAGAATGGAATGGAATGGAACGGAACGGAACAGAATAGAACAGAATAGAATAATTCTTTATTGGCCAAGTGTGATTGGACATAGAAAGAATTTGTCTCTGGTGCATAAGCTCTCAGTATAAGCAGGAAGAGCTCACATGGCATAATGAGAGAGACTTGACTCGCTTCATCCTGGCCTAGTCTGTATCCTACCACATCCTGATTGATGTGCTTTTTTGGCAAATTCCCCAAATTAGTAAGAGCTGCAAGGAAGCGCCTGGTAATATCTTACAGAGTGCTATGTCTGAACAGTACTTTGGGAAGCAATGGGTCAGTCATTACATGACTACATGCCTCTGAAGAAACTGGTTGATTTTTGCAAAAGCCCAAGCCAAAATGTCAATGGAAGGTAGTATCAAATGGCTGAAGAGGAGAGGTATCCCTGCCCCAGCCTTGAATTGGCCAATAGGAACCTAACAGATTCCCACTCCAAATGTCATCACAAAGGTCATGAATGAGGCTTATCAATTGTATGTCAAGCCTTAACGTAGCTAAGGGGGTATTTGGGCTGAGTAAACTGAGAAGTTGGGAATGAGAAAAAGGCTACATCATGAGGATGTTTTCTAAAAATGGTGAATAAGACATGTTTATGCCATGATAAGTTGGATGTGTGGATAAGCCCAAAGGGCAAGGGTCCCATTGCTTTATCAGCCTTTATGAAATTCCCTAAATGCTTTATTTCCCTATTATTCACCTTATTCCAGCAGATTCCTTCACCTGGTTTTTCCTAAATCAAGAAAAACATTCTCATTCCCTTCATACCCAGGTATTATTTAACTCAGTCCATTTCATCAGAACTGGCTGTTAATGTCTCATACAAGTTGTAGCTCAGCCCATTTGTCCAGGCAAATTGAGAAGGATCCCTATGTTATATGTCCTTATGCCTATTTAATACATTAAGATTCTGGACATAAAACATACTTACATCAACCCAGTTCTAAGAAAAAGTTGGCCAGTGAATATAGGATTGCATTGAACGCCTCTTCACTACCATTACTATTACTGCTGCAGCTGTTGCTGCTGCTATACCCATGATGGCAAACCTATGGCACGCATGCCACAAGTAGCACGCAGAGCCATGTCGCCTGGCACGCATGGCGGTGCCCATTCCTCTTCCGGGTTTCCGGCACATGCATGTGCACCAGCCAGCATGCACGCCAGTAACGAGAAGACCCACTGGGCAGCTTCTCTTAGCGTGTGTGTGCACTGGCCATGCCATCGACGCCCGCTGCCCAGGATCTACGTTGGAGGCTGTTCACGCCGGCAAAGCAGCACTGCCTCTTTGCCTGCGCCACTGCCTCTTTGCAGAGGAAGCGGCAGTTCCTCCTCCTCCTCCTGCCAGCCTTGCTGTAAACCTCAGGGTTTGCCTTATGGGGGGGTGGAAGAAAGGTCCTGGTAAGGGGGGAACCCTTTTTGCAGAGGCAGCGGTGGCTCCTCTTCCTCCTGCCAGCTTCGCTGTAAACCTCGGGGTTTGCCTTACAGGGGAGAGAAAGATCCTGGCGGGGGGCGGGGGGGAATGTCCTGCTGACAGCAACTGCTGTCACGCTCCGGAGAAGCCCCATTGGAGCACCAATTAGCTGTGTGCATGGTGGTGGTCAGCACAAGAGAAGAGGGGGACACCAGACACTCAGCTCTGCAGCCCTGCGGAGCCGGTCAGGCAATTTCTGGGATGCAGGCGGGGCGCGGGGCTTGCCTACATAACTTTGCCAGCACCGTTGCCTCTTTGCAGAGGCAGTGGCACCAGCAAAGTTATGTAGGCAAGCCTTGTGCCCCACCAGTGCAGGCCATGCCAGAAATCACCTGACCAGCTCCAACAGGGCTTCTCTGGAGCATGGCTGCAGTCACTAGCACCACGGACATTCTCCCCACCACCACCAGGATCTTTCACACACACACACCCCATAAGGCAAATCCCGAGGTTTACAGCGAGGCTGGCAGGTGTGGGTACATGCACAGAGGGCGGAGCAGCACAGGGGGGTTGTGTGTGCATGTGTGAGGGAGCAGGCCACATGGGGGCATTGCATTATGTGTGTGGGCATGCACGCATGCAAACGCCCCCCCCACTCCCCCTACTTTTGGCATGCAACAGCAAAAAGGGTTGCCATCACTGTGCTATACTATCACTGTAGAGTTTTCATTGTTTAAATATGTGTACCACATCAACAAAATCAAAATGTGGGAGAACTAAATTTGAATGGTAAAAATCCTTGAGCAGTAATACTTTCATGATTATTCACACTTATCAGGTTTCAACCTACTTCTATTTCAGTAATCTGAGCAAAGCAATTAGGGTCACATTTTCTAAAATATTGTTATCAAGAAATGCTACTCAGTTCAATGGGAATTCTGTACTGTATTTGAAAGGTTTTCCACAGGGAGTGGAAACGTCTCTTCTAATTTCCAAACATATGCATTTCTCAAAGGGTTCATTGCATCTCTCAATATATTATTTAGAGCAGATTCCTGCATCTGTAATATCAAGGTGATGAGAAAAATAAATCCTATTTGAAATTGTAGTGGTTCATGGCAGCAGAAAATTCAAGACACTCATGTCTTATTGGCATTTTTGGAACTCACCTTGTTTTTTATATACAGTTATGTTGAAATTATAAAGATCTTTAAAAGTTGTGTCAGATATGAACTACTTTGGCATTTCTACTTTTGAAGGGCTAGCATGATATTGCCAGTATGTTTATTACTTAATTTAAATAACACCACAGGGTACACAAGGAACTAGGAATGCCCTGTCTCAGGAATTAATGCTTTTATCAATTCTGCTGAGCTATTACTTAGTAATAATTGGGCAGAGAAATTATCATGCCTCTTTGGTACTAGATTCCATTCAGTTTGCTGGGGTGGGGGGGAAATACTTTAGAAATGTATTTAAAGAGTGTCAGGCAAATGCTCATAGGTGCAGTGTGGTGTTCTTGCATTTACTTTGTTTCAGAATAGTCAAATGAGTGTGAGCCCGAATGTCCTGTCTCCATCCTTCCTTAAATTCCTTAAATTCCAAGGAAGGGCATCAACTCCCTCTAGGCATCTGGATATGCTATTGTTACCACTAAGGGAGAATTCTGCCCTTGGGTGAGGAACTGAAGCATTTTCCTACCCCTGGAGAACTCAGCTCCCCAATTTCTCCACTTACCATTGTTGTGGAAAATATTGAAAGGACATTTGTGCCATGTTCTGTTCCTAAAATCTTTTCTTTCAGAGTTTCTTTTCTTCACGGTTTCTTTGTTAACTGCATTTTAAAAAAACTTCCCCAGCCATTGCCAATACTCAAAGGACTGCAACTGAGAAAGTCATCGAGCCACAGCAGTGCACACTCAGCTGCTATTCTGAGTAGATATGGCTCTATTAACCCTGCTCCCCATATGCCCATCTATCACTCTTTGACAAGTGGTGTTAGTACTCAGACAGTGGGCAATTGTTAACTGTTTAGCACACTCTTCCCTGAGTATAGAAGGGATGGAATTCCAGCATCAGGGCTAAAATACTAACTCCATTAGTGGAGCAGAGAGGCCATTCTGATAGGACTTCATGGGGGAAAATGAAAAAGCACAGCCTATAATGAAAGAAATGCTTTATAGTCTGCTAAGTGGGCAAAAGCTCCAAGATTAAACATTGTAAACTTGATAAATGTTAATAAAGGAATCTGTACATTTCCAGTCTTAAACCTGGCAAAGCCATGGACGGATTATAGGCTGCCGTCTGTGAGGCTGGCACAGCTTCAAGTCTGGGCAGTGCAAATGTTGATGATGAAGCTGGCAAGAAACTGTTTGTTGGCCATGCAGATGGCATGGCTGGCAGATTGCCAGTTGGTGTGAAACCTGTTTCATATCACAATAGGAATTGCTTAGGCCATAAAACATAGATGGAACTTTGGCAGGATAGGTAAAAGGATGCAATAATGGCACTCAGGTAGCTATTAGTGCCAAGCCAAATATTCCCAATTTCACTGCTTGGTGGAGATTTACCATCTCTGTGGGGTAAAATGATGCCTGAAAACACTGAGATGGCAAAAATTAATGTTGTACTCTAGAGGATTCAGCACTATTTCTTCTCAGCTACTTTCTCCTTTTTCCTAGATCCATTACCACCAAAACTCCTTCCCCTTCTCCAGTGTTAAAAATGTATTCCACAACTAGCCATACTGATATGTCATGACTTTACTGAGGAGAAGACAAAGAACCACATGAAAAAAATAGACATTTTTGGAATGAGCACTAGAACATTTCTGAAAAAGAGAGGTGTTCTTGGCCCTGCTAAAAATGTTTATGAAAACAATATAATGAGAGTAGTTAGAGCTCTGCCTTATCAGTCAGTCCAGGACCAGGAATAAAGTTGAAGAACCACCCCTATTGAAACACTGTGTAGGTCCTTGACTTATGGCCACCATTGAGCCCAAAATTTCTGTTGGCAGTTTTAAATGGGTCAGAGTTGCAGCCCATTTTGCAACCCTTTTTGGCACAGTTGTTAACTGAATCACTGCCATTGTTAAATGAACCAGCTGGGAAGGTTACAAATGGCAATCACAGGACCCCGGGATTTGCATCTGTCATAAATACATGCCGGTTGTCAAATGCCCAAATTTTGATCATATGACCATGAGGATGCTGCAATGATTGTAAATGTGAAAAATAATCACAAGTCACTTTTTTTAGTGCCGTTGTAACTTTGCTCAGTAAATGAATGTTTGTAGGTCAAGGACTACCTGTAAAGGGGAGGCTGGTAGGTTAGGGCCTCACTCATTAGGCAGTGTAAGAGGAGGCATATGAAAATATATGTCTGAAGCTAAAGCTGCTTTCTTCAGAAATGCTTTATACATGCCACATTTAGGTTTTCATTGTGTTCAATGATTTTATTATTATTAGCTGTAAAATCCCTGTGAACAAACATCCTTATTTGAGGACTCTGGTTTAAATGTGATTCCCATAGATTACAATAGGACCTTTGCTCATGTGCATCAAATTGCAGTTTACAGAGCATAATTGGAAGGGTACTATACCCTGGTTTTAGAGTATGGCTTCTTCCAGTCAGTCAGGAAACCATTGTAAGGGGAAGGAGCTGAACTGCATCCTTTGTAGATGACCCATCTGTCTTTCAAAAATGCCACTTTCAGAGTTTGTGAATAGAAAGTATTACAACTAAAGCAACTGAATTACTGGGATGGCTGCAGCAAAGAAGGAGATTGACTTTCTGCCCCCTTGTGAGTAAGCAAGTCCTAAAGACTTCTTGCATTCCCAGAACAGCTTTAATGTGAGGACTTGGTGAACTCCTGCCATGAGTCTGATCCAGCCAGAAAGACTCCACTGCATACTCGATGTAGAGGAGTAATTCACTCAGGATATATCTACAGCAAATTATAATGTGGACTTACTGAATTTCACATTTTAAAATCATTGAGCATCCTGGCATTTATTCTTCAAATTCATCTAGCTTTTTTCCAGAACTTTACAATTCCATTTGCTGTTAAAAATGTATACAAAGCATGTATTTATAAAGACATTGTAAGAAAAATATTATATGAGGAGAAAGTTTTGGCAAAAATTATTAAACACAATTACAAATGTTAAAAATGCACATCTTTGAAGAGATATGGACCAAAATAAATAATTTGAAAAAGGGCTTTTGTTGTTTAAAAATCAAGTTTGATGAACTAACCTTTTCAGATGTAGCTGAGTCCAGGAAAACTGGTTTTATGATGGCTCAGTGGAAGAACAATATGTGCTTTGCAAAAAGAAATTTAATTTTCTAACATAGATAGTAAAGGATTTCTATCTTGTATAATATTTATTGAGAGTTTTGAATAAACAATAATGAGAAAGAAAGAAAGAAAGAAAGAAAGAAAGAAAGAAAGAAAGAAAGAAAAAAGAAAAAGAAAATTAAAGAAAAGGTAAAAGGTGCACATGGAAAGAATGAAAAGTAATAAAAAGTAGTGGTTTCCAACTGCAGCAAATATAGGTACAATTATAAAATTACCTTTTTTCCTATGGTCACAAAAAGAAAAAAGTCTCTTTTTTCCATTATCTTTGTTTATAATCTTAAAAACCATCAATCATAAGATCATTTTTTTTCTGTTTAATGAAAAAAGTGTACAAAGTGTTTCCAATCAGAAATAAATATAGATGTTGTCTTTTCTCTAACCAAAGAAATCAGTTTGGCCATCTCTGCAATTTCCATCATGTTCACCAACCATTCCTCCATTGTGGGTAGTGCTGAGTCTTTGCACTTCTGAACAAATAATAATCTTGCTGCAGTTATCATCTATAAAAAAAAATTCCATTGCTTTTTTTCCAACTGTCTGGCCATCAATTCCAGAAGAAAAGTCTCTACTTTCAATTGTCTTCCAACTCTTTCCTGTGCATTTGAATCATTTGAATCTCTTCCAATTCTTCTTTGAATCTTTCTAAACATTTTCTTGCCTTCTTTATCTTTTGTTATGTAGAAGCCACTAATTACATGCACTCTTTAATAGTAAACACAAGGCATTCCCATGAAGATCTGGTCCCTTTGTCTAATTAATTCAAGTTTATGTAAAACAACTTTCACCAAAAATAAAAATAATAAAAATAGAAAAAACACTGTTCCCTCTCTCCAATTTAAACATTCTTAAATCATTTCCTTGTTAAGCTTTTTGCTAAGGATTCTTGGATCTTTAAACCCTTAAAGTCTCTTTATAATTTTGTAATCCAGAAAAGTGAAACTTGCCAAAAGGAATCTTATCTGTGCTGCAAAAGCAACTCTCTTTATCTCTAGATTAATTACTTCCAAAAGTATTGGCCATAATATCGTTTTGCTCTTCTGGGGATGTCAGCCTGCCATAATTCCTTACTGGAAGCTCCTAAGGATCTCTATCAACAAGCTGATTGCCTGACATGATATCCTGTTGCCTCAAGAGGCATTAATCCTTCCGGACTACATTTCACCATTTTTGGCAGCATTTTTAGTGAATTTGAAAAAAGTGAGATATACAAAAAGAAAGCCACCACAAATTCCATTGAAGTTAAAAGTCTGCTTATTACTGAAGCTATCCAAGACCACATTTATGGCTCCTCCCCAACTAAATTTGAACTGAGCTTAATAAAAAGACAGAGACCTGATATGTTTCCAAAGTATTTGCCTTCTCCCTTTCATTCACCTTTGTAGCTCTAATTTCTGATTGCACATATTTGTCAGGGGGGGGGGGCAGGTATGTGCCTGTATATAATATTAAATCAATCCTAGGGAGCGGGGGCTTGCTCTTCCTTTATTGATGTAACTTTACTGTTGTGACAAGAGAACACAATACATAGGTGATCTTTGGTTTTATATTCTAACCTTATCTCCAGTACATGCTTGCCTATTGCTTAAATTAGAAATGCTATTGCAATTATCTGTTCTCTGAAAGGACTGTTCTTAGAAGTGGGGAACAAATAAAGAACAATCTGAGATTTATGAAAGAGGCTGCCTGCTGATGATGCTGAGACAAGTTTAGCCTCATATGGTGCCATCAAAGCTATCTGTGTCTCGACTCAGAGACTCCATGCATCAGATAAGAAATGACTTTTTTCGAATGAAAGCATAAGATCTTGACAATAGAGCTGTATGTCCATCTCTGGCAGTTTATACTCATCATCTATTGAGAGATAGTAGAAAGATAGTAAGTTCTAAATGGCCATACCCGATATGAGGAATTGATGAACTGGCTTAGAAGTTGAAAGGATTATTTCATACTATCGCTATCTCCATATAGAAGGAGAAACTGAAACTGAAGAAAGCATCTATCCTCTTGTTGCTATAAATGCTGATCTCCATCATTTTGCTATATTTTAGCAGCATGATCAAAAAAACAGAACCAGCAACAGAATGTTGATTTAGATGGGATCAGGCTTAGCAGTTAATGCTTCAGATCACTACAGAGCAAACTCAGTTTGTAGACAAGTCTTTCTTTCCTTCTAGGAAAGGATGGGGAATTTGTATTTCATGGAACACTTCTCTGTTGTTCTTGGGAAAGAAGGGAGTCAGAGTAGTATTTAAGCCATCTGATAGAGTTAAAATATCTTTTTAAAAAAATCTCATTGGCCTCCACCCGCACTCCCAAATCCCATTCCAGTCCAATAACATGGCATCAGGTTATCTTTTCCCCAACCCATGCAGCCTTAAGTGCCCCCCAAAACCTCCCTTTTCCTAGTTTGAATAACTTTTTTTCTTATAAATTTCTAGAAAAAGTTTTACAAAGAACATTAAAATTAACTAATGAAGGGTAAAAGAAATGAAGAAAAGAAAGAAAGAACAAAAAGTACAGAAAGAAAGAATTTAAAAAATGGAAGGAGCTTCTGATTTCCTTAGCAGCAAATATAAGTACATTTACAAAATTATTTCTTATTGTATGATAAAAACTTTTTAAAATTACTCATTTTTCTCTGTTATCCAAAGTTTTTTTCCCTACGGTAATAAGCAAAATCAGAAATCATAAGTCTTTTTTTTCTATTTTATACAAAAAGTCTGTAAAAGAGTATCCAATCTGCCATCCAGGAAGCTATTATTTTTTCTCTGATCAATGTAGTTAACGTAATTTAGCCATCTCTCCAAATTTCATCATTTTCACCCAGATTTCTTCTGTTGTGAGTAATGTTGAACCTTTCACTTTTGAGCATATAATACTTTTGGTGCAGTTGCCTTATAAAAAACAAACTTTCATTACTTTTTCCTAGTTGCCTGTCAATTAGTCCCCAGAGAAAAGTCTCTGGTTTCACTTCAACCCTCAGTTAAGGTATGTATTTGTATCCAAATTATTTTGGCTTTTTTAAACATGTTGACTGTTTCCCTATGACTATCATTAAATGTTGTACCTTATGATTCTTGACGAATGTATCTTTTCTTTTATGTACACCAAGAGTGTATGCACCAAGACAAATTCCTTGTGTGTCCAATCACATTTGGCCAATAAAGAATTCTATTCTATGTCCACCAAATATGCTAAAATGTCCTTTCATGCCGTTCACATTTCCAGCAAAGATTTAAAGTACTGTACTTTCATACATTCTAGACTGTTTCTCTTGTGATAAATAACAATTGTACATCATTTTATAAACATTCTCTTTAAAGCTAAAACATAATGTAAATTTCAATCCTTTCAACCACATATTTTCCTATGGATACACTTATATACTGCTCTTATTAATACACATTCTTTCAGTTTTTCTTCTGTCTCATATTTCAACAGAAGTTTATA
The DNA here is from genome assembly GCA_022577455.1 of Arizona elegans. Classification (NCBI taxonomy): domain Eukaryota; kingdom Metazoa; phylum Chordata; class Lepidosauria; order Squamata; family Colubridae; genus Arizona; species Arizona elegans. Next base: position 99,556,505 of record JAKOOJ010000002.1, on the reverse strand, counting down.
CATTTTAATAATAATATGTTCATCATTACTACATAGTTCTATTTCAAATTCAGTCTTACATTGTTCAAAATTACAAAACATTTTATCTACTTTAGACCTTTCTGGTAATTGTACATAAGAAAACCATTGACAAGAATATCCTTTTCTTGTCAATATTTTCTTGATTTCATTGTACAATGTAATCTACCCATGAGAAAATCCTATTACATCACTATTTATGCTTAATTATAATTTCTTATCTATAAACTTCTTCTTGCACTGAAAGCTGCAAAGGTCTTTTCAGGCAAAAAGTAAGTTTAGATTTATTCCATATTCTTAAGAAAAGCCTGTAGGACTTTTTAAGGCAACCTAAACTGAACCACAATGCTTTCCCTTAATACAGTTTCAGTCCCTTCTTATATCCACTGCAGTTTAAATCAGGAACTTTTCTTTCTTTTGGTTTGTCACAACTGACCGCTTACTTGGCATTTTTCCCATTCAGTGCAAAGTGGCATTCCTGCCCTGGGAAACTCTAAATTCCAACATAAATTCACTAGGAATACAGGACCAGTTTGACAAATCTTTTTCCAGGATGAGCTTAAGAAACATATGACTTTCATCCAAATATATTGCTTTCATTTCACAGCACATTTTAAGCTAAGCAATGTGCAGAAAGTAGCCATCCCAAAGTTGCCAAATACGTTTTGTCACTCTCTCTGGCTTCCTTTGATTTATGTTATTCCCTCACCTATGCAGAGAGTCTATGCAAAACTAGATTCACTTTCTCTATTTTTTCAGTTTCCTTCTCTGGCAGTCATTTAATGTTTTTCCTGTTATTTTCCACTTCTTACTCAAGGAAAAGGCTTCATCTGTATTCCTCAGCCATGTAGAAATATATTCTGCAAGCATTTGCATTTTATTTTTTTCATTTTTCAGAGCCAACTACCCCAACATTTATTTTATAGTCTAGATTCAGAGATAAAAAGCAAGATTCACATCATGCTAATTCCCTATAGCAGAAGATGCTAAATGCAAACAAATACATGCTTCCATTTTCCACAGATTCATGCAGCCTGACCACTCACTCTTTCAGACGTGCCATTCACACAAATGACTCCTTATTAATGGCTTGCCCTTTCAGAGGACAAGACTTACTGGACTTCTCCTGGTTCCAGGCAAGGCCTTTCTACTCTAACAGCTAACCAGCCTCGACTCACTGATAAATTTGCTTCCTCTGCAACAGATTGTGTTGGATGAGAAGATTGCTCATCCATCCATTAGACCAGGAAAGGTGGACCTTTTCTTGATGTTGTTGAGGGCTGCATTCTTGCAGGAACAATTTGATTGGGGCTCCTGCATCATATGGAATAGGTGAGGCTAAAGCATGTGGGGCACAACCAGAATAAGAAATGGGTCAAATTTTGCTCTCCTACTATCCTTCCCTTTTTTCTCTCTTCACACAGCAAGCTGCTGGGGAAAGGGGGTGATTGTTTTTGCTTGAGATCTGAACTGATTGCTTACAAATGAGGCCTATCCCTGCATTAGGGAAATTTTGTGCCAGGCACAAGCTATTAATGTAAATGGAGTTTTACAAAATAAATTAAAAAAGAAAAGATCCCTGCCTCAAAGAATTTCCAGTCCAAAAATCATTATAGTTGTCTTAAAAGAAGGAAGGGAAGAAAATGCCCGTAGTTCTGCTATAAGTGCTTATACTACATTTCAATATACAGGCCTTGGAGTTGTGCCAAAGACGTCATAGTAATTGCCGTTTTGATTTGCCAAATTGCAAAAAAGAACTTTTAGACCTTAGAAAGCTACAATTGTGTCTATTTATTTCCTAAGAAATTATTCTGCTACAATATTGATTTAAAAGCAGAATGTTTTCTTTAATAAACTGGTTAAACTATACAAGGAAAAAGGTCATTGTTCTGCAAAAAAACAGGCCAGATTTGAGAGAGGGAGGGAGGGAAGGAGGGAGGGAGAGGGGGAGGGAGAAATAGCAGATGAATGATAGGTTTGCATCACACAATGTCTTGACATTTATGAACATAAATTTACCTGCAAGGACATTAAAGATAAGAGGAATCTAGCATTACAAACTCTGAGGAAGTTGCAAAAATCTGAACAAGACCAATTAACAGCATAACCTGATGAAAGTTATCTCTAAAATCTCTTCTAAAGATAAAATCAAATAATGGTTTCTCAATGATGAGCACCAGAAACTCTATACTTTCCCTGGTATATTTAAGGTAGCCTTAGTAGAAGAAGGTCTCCAAACATTTTCCTTGAATTTCCTTGTCAACATTTCAGCCTTTTTCTTGGGACAACCAGAAATAAGTGCAGGCCATTAACTTCCCCTGGGGATTATGCACAGTGCTCTGTCTCACTCTTGCTCGTTCACTCTTTCTCTCTCTCCACCTCTCTATTAAAGTTTTAAATGTCTCCTTTATTCCAACATTTCAGTATCTTAATTTATTGACATTTCAGGAAGGCAGCTAGAATATATACAAGTCAATAGGAAAGAGCAATGAGTTCAGGAAATCAGTTAGAAAATTGTGATGCTGCAGAAACTTTCTAAGAGAAGCAACACCAAAGGTAGCCCATCTACAGTATGTGCCAGATGGAGAACAGTGTCTAAATGAGTCAAATATGTCAGACGCATCTCATCTGTTAGATGAAGCTGACCATTGGGTTTCTCTCAAGGTTTATGCCTGTGAGCTATATATGTACTTATATACATAGGAATGCCAAAGTGAACTAGCCCTGTTAATGAAAGCATATGCTCCATTTTAAAAGCATAATTTTAAAAGGACCATTTCTAGTTCTATTCTTGACCTTCCTCATTCAGATACTCAACCAAATGGCCAGTAGTTTAGTCATCACTGGCTGAATTGCTTTTTATATAACCCCGATCTCTGTTGGGATGCTGATAACTCTAGGTAATTCCAGTTCCCAGCTTCTCTCAATTACTATGGCTTCAAAAATCAGAACTTACCTGTGGCTATAAGTCATCTCAATAACTTGTTCACACTATCATTTGCTGCAATGCACAGCTCTAGGGGAGCATTGGTTCTATTTCAAGGCACATTGTCAAATCTCACATGGTTAGGATTGTGCCCTCAAATCTATTAAAATGCACATTGGTTCTTTGACAGAAAGGCCAATATAGAAAAGTAGAAAGACAATCCAAGACATAAGACCTGCAACAAATGCTGGAAGTTTATAGTGATTCTGTTCAAGCCTCCAGCCAGGCAGGCATGTTCCTTTCAAGGATAATTTTCATTCCGTGTCTTTTCCCTCCTAGTTTTTTTTTTAATATTTCCAAAAAATATTGTGATTTTTTTCCTCACTGAACTTTCTCAGTTCATTTAGGCTGCTTAGACATTTTACATCATAGGTGTTATTTTTTCCTTTTTCTGCAAAAAGTTAGGTTTTCTCCCATGTTTAGGGGATATGCATGCGTATAGCCATTTTGGCAACACAAAATAATTAAGATGCTGGCAGAATCACAGAATATTGGAATACAAGTTTTTGCAAAGCCTTTTGGAAGCTTTCCTGTAAAACAGGAGAACAGGTCTCTGATCTGACTTTGCTTTAGCAGGTCATTTGTAATGCATGAACTACGGAAACTCTCCAAAAACATAAAGTACATTAATTAGTTCTGAAAGGACAAATGCTAAGAACAGGCATTATACAATTATTCTCAGAGTCACCTAGTTCTGCCTGAAGTATAATTTAAATGAGCAAGGCTTCAGAGTTCAATAAGATGGATAATTTGATGTCCGTTATCCTTTCTAAGAGAAATTTGTGCATAGCAGTCTAAATCTGGTATAGATTTTGAACCCGTTATGAATCTGAAGTATATATATCACTTTATGCATGCACGATCAAAATTTTAGTATATCAGAATTATAGTCACTCTGGTAAGAGACTAACTACATGATATAAATTACATATTTAAATAGTAACAAATCACCTAGTTACATTTAGTAACATCAGATCTCCAGAATATTTGTCTGATGCAGAAAGGGGTCATAAATTTTCTATTGAAAATACTTGTCTGTTTGTCACCATTTGCCCCTAAAAATGGGAAATGGTTTTCCTATGAATTCATGTTAAGTTATAATCTGAAGCAGAAATAGATTACAGGTGGAGTCTAACTAGCTGTTTCTCTAAAGTGAAAAAAGCTAAGCTTAATGTTGAGATAATTTGATACAATGGCTACATAAAAATGTGATTATTTAGGTGATGGTATTAAAGATCAGGATGAACATAAGAAGTAAAGGCAAAGAATTTCTGTAGCTACAGTGCTATGATGGAATGTAGTGAGGAAGCAGATTCCCAGGAGGGAATGGGTGCATTCCAGAGGAATAAGAGGAAACTCAGCTCAGATACTATGTGTGAGAGAAAGAGGGTGAAGATAGTATCTCCCTAATAGTTCCCAGAGTATATTGTAGTTGCAGATAGTAGAGTCCTCAGTCTGGCTAGATTCATGTCAGGCGCACAATCAAGAATGGCACATGGCAATTCTTGTAAATTGAATTCTTTATTGTTTCACACCTATAGACAAAATCTTGCCAGACTGAGGACTCATTGATTGCCTTACAGAAAAATGAAGTAACATTGTCATTTCTTATAGACTGATATGTAGATACAGATCAAATGATATCATATTCCATTAAGTTTCTTTCCTAATTACACAGTTATGCCTTTATCATTTTTAGGAACATTTAATACAAAATATATTTATGTCTAGCCTCTTTGCACTATTCATACAAATTCATGGCTTTTCCACATGGCATCATTAAAATTCTGTTTTTCAGTGGGCAAGCATTTTTGTATGATGTTCCTCTGTGGGACAACAGGGAGGTATAAAAAGATAAAAGCAGCTACCCTATGGCCTACTTACACCAAGTATCATTCTTTCATTATTCAAATATACCATGGGGCCTTACTCATACAGAAACCAGGGTACCACTGTTCCAAAAGACTTGTATTTGGGGTTCATAAAGAGTCCATTTAAGGCCTGAGACTTGCCCTGCAAAGCAGAGCACTGGCAGGCTTTAGGTAGAAAGATTCCTTCTGAAGCTGAACCTTCCTTCAGGTAAAATCTCACAGATACATTTTAAAAGACCAGGGACAGCAGCTGCTACTGACCAGAATGGAGGGGGACATTGACCAATAAGAAGGGAGTCATTGCTTACAACTAAGCACCATAGACAGACTGTATAGCTGACAAAAGTCAGAAAGCACCACTTTTTTAAACTTTTTTTTTTAATTAAATAAACATTAAACATTGGACACAGTGCAACCTTCTTGGCTTTGTTATTTCCATACATATTTTAACATAACAACAGATACAATTCCTACTCATCGTACATTGTTACTTTGATATTATAAAGCACCACTTTTGATGTGGAGCAGGAGAAGACAAGTGAAAGCTACCTTTACTGTGAGCTGAGGGCAGAGCTGAGGGACTCAGAATGTGGCCATGAGCCTTGAGTGGCATTAATTTACATTTTGAAATCCTGTCAAGCACATATTTTGCACTGATATGAAGTTGGCTGCAGTTCATGCCAATTTGAAAACTTATTAGCTTTATATTATAACCTTTGCTGGACTGATGTAAAATCCAGAGGTACATAGGGCCAGAGAGAATGGTGATAATTAAGGAAGTTGATACCAGAAGTGCCAATCAGCCCAGTCTATAGCCTGCTTCTGCTGCATACTTTTAGGGCTTCCTTTATAGAACTTAATTTCTTATTTATTTTCTTTACACAAATGCACTTCTAAAGACCTCACGTGAACAAATCTGTCTACGATTGTAACATTTAAAATAAAATCTGGTCTTATTTGCCTGAATATTACTGAAGAATTTTTCTAAAAACACTTCTTTTTCATTATCCTCATTTCAGTTATCAGATATAACTGATTTACTTCTCTGGTATTAATATGATACTAATGCTCTGTATATATTTGTCATGATTCGTGATTTTCTGTGAATTATAAACATATTATTTACTGACATCTATCCTAACATAAATGTTCCTCTTTCTGTGCCCTTTGGTAATTTTCATTTGATGAAAGCTTATCCACTAAGATAAGTTTTCACACTTTGTCAATCTACACTCTAGTAAGATGAGAAATTTTCTTTTTCTTTTCTTTTTTCGGGAGGGTTGTATTCCTCAGAGGGTAATCCTGAAATATTGAGATACTGAATATTCTGTCAGATCAGTCTTGTAGAGCAAAATGAATGTTTAATCAGAAAACTGCAAGTGAACAGTTAGGAATATCGTTAGAAAAAGAAAAAGAAAATTGTCATTGTAAGAAAGGCTTCCACACAGAGTAGCTGGATATTTCAACAACAGATGTGTAGATTTTAGAATCTAAACTATGTATCTATCTACATCCAGAAACACACATATACACACACATACTGTACGCACACGCGCATACATACGCATAACACACACATTCATGTTCCCTTATCTGTCTATTCCATCTTTGGTCTAGGAAAGTAGGCTAAGAGAGCTAATGGTTATCCAGTAGGTTTCCATGGCTAAGGAGTTGAACATGAGTCTTCCTGCTCCTAATCCAACACCTTTGACCATCACATCACACCAACCTGGAATCTGCTTTTATACTTAAATATTTTTAATCAGCATTTCTCAATTAACTGCTTTCTGTGGGGATGGTGTCTTTCTTCTGTTATTTAATGGAATAATAAATAAAGATAGAGGATATTCTATTCTGACAATCCCTAGAGTTGTCAGAAACAGTAGAATTTTTCTGAACTCTATTTTTTTATTGCTTCATAGCAGCTCATATTTGGAAGTGATTCTTGTCATATTATTGGGCTCAGAACAACCCCACCTCAGGGAAATTCCTCTGTTCTATAAAACTAATCTCGCTTTCCTTTATTATTCTAATCATGGTGGATGAGTCTTATTCCTCAAATAAAGTGTTTAACTCTGTATTAACAAGCTTAAAGACTGTTTAATATTTTTCGAGGGAGTAAAATATGAGGCTTAATACAATGCAGTTACTGTATATGCATCATTCTCACCTATACAATTTTTATAAGCTTGAAACCAAGACCATTACTTTAAAAAGAGAGGTAGCTAAATTAGGCATGTACCCGTTTATATATGCACTGAACAACCCTGATAATTTAATTTAATCTCCTAATAAATGCTCTATAGTCTATAGACCATAGTGTGCAAAGAACATAACCAATATTTTCACAGATGAATTTGTCTTTATTATGTTGTTCAAATGGAAAAGCATTATCCAATATGAAAGCATTATTTGCTGAAACATGTGAGGCCCAAAGGGGGAAAAAAGGACAAGGTTACAATTCATAATTGTATAGAAAAAGAGACAGCAGCAGATGTGTCCTGCAAGATATTTCCCATCAGATCCTACACTCTGCAGCTGAATCCTACACAGACGGAACATTGAAACTTAGGAAACCCTGGGACTTGGCAAGGAAAGCTATCTTGGTTTTAGACTCTGCCATGAATGGTTCTTTTAGTGACCAGTGAATTTATCTGCCACCAAGCAGATTTGCTCAGAAAGCCAATGCAGTTCTAGAAAAACAACTGGCAGAAGAATGATAATTAGTACAGCTCTATTGTTTAGGTTGTAAAGCACTAACTTTCTGAAGAAATAGCCTTTTCAAACAACTCTAAATGCCTCCTGTATCCCCTTGGAATTAAAATGCTGACTTGCATTCTGGGCATCTCAAAACAGAGCCTGCCAATCTTGTGTTAAGATCAAGAAAGTTGTCTTCACTGTGCCTATTAATTGTTCCTGTTGTTGTTGTTGTTGTTGTTGTTGTTGTTGAATGCTCTTCAACATCTCAACTCCACTTTGTATTTAGCTGTACTGCAGCAATCAGACTGTCTTAAATTACTTTGCAGCATTTCTTTAATGTAGCCACAATAAAATGTCTCAGCAGGCATATTACTGCATTCACATAAATTTCAGGTGCCCTGTTTGCTTTTTGCACAGATGGGTTGGGAACAACACAGTATGCCTGCAGAAAGCTATCGATGCACCACTGTTTAAACCTATGCAAGCCAGATCAGATGCTGGTGTTATTATTTTCACAAGGTAATTCTGGACTGCCTTGAAAGCTTCACAGGTGCTTCTGTTAAAAGATAAGTGTTCGTAAGGCATGTTTCTACAAGAGCAGGGAAGTTTTTCTAAAAGTCAAAGAAAAATAGCTATTGTAAAATGGGAGAGTGGCTTAAACTTTTGATGAGGAAGAATTTAATATTGGTGAGTTTAGAATACAAACTCTTTGTAGTTTGGAATGCTAAAGTGCCTTGCATTCTGGGTCAAGCATAGGCCACAGTCTGTAGCACTGGATTATATTTTGCACTGAGAATTTTGAACAGATGCCAGACCATTCTTTTCCAATGCCGTAAATGTAAAATAGCTCCATGTCACATTTTAGATTCATATGACTATATTTCCATACCCTTTCCATCATTTTTAAGGTGAAAGCTCACAACTTCTCAAGGGAGCTTGGCCTTCTCATAATTGATGTTTGAGCATTCTCATTTGTGCTTCAAATAAGAATTTGATACCAGGTTTTTTTCTATGTTTTATTTGTTTTTTTTCTAAGCTATTTATTATATTCTTAAGAGTCTTCTCCAACACCAAAGTTCAAAAGCATGAGTACACTTTCAGGCCTGCTGCTTAAGTCCAACTTTTGTTTTCATAAAAAGTGTCATAAGAAAAACCATTGTTTGCATCAATCAATCAGAATAGACCTGGAAGGGACCTTGAAGGTCTTCTAGTCCAACTCCTGCTCAAGCAGGGAACCTTATACCATTTCAGACAAGTGGCTGCCCAGTCTCTTTTTAAAAACCTCCAGTGTTGAAGCATTCACAACTTCTGAAGACAAACTGTTCCACTGGTTAATTGTTCTCACTGTTAGGAAGTTTCTCCTTAATTCTAGGTTGCTTTTCTCCTTGATTAGTTTCCATCCATTGTTTCTTGACTGTTTACATGAAGCTTTACATGAAACCAAAGTTTACATGATTGTAAAGTTTGAATGTCATCCCAGCATCTGAATACTTTTCCAAAACCTTCATAGGAAATCTATCAAATGCTAGGCTCCAGCATATTTCTTGAGTATTGGTTCCTTTACTGTTGATAGTTGATCCTAAAAGACAGAAGCTATTAACTATTTTAATATCTTCATTGTCAATTCTGATTGCTAAACCTGTTTTCATTAGTTTGGTCTTCTTCAGATTTAATCCTAGTCTCATTTTATTTTCACTGTGCTTCTTGATTTGCAGATTATTTGAATATTCAGCTATCAGAATAGTTTCATTGGCATAGCACAGGTTACTGATGTTACTGATGTTTCTTTCTCTAATTTTTTCTCTAATTTTAAAATCATTTCCATCTTCTTCCAATACAGCGTTTATTTATTGCAAAAATACTCTTCAGTATATATTCAGAATATAGGTTACACAAATAAGATGAAACTATACAACCTTTTCTCATTCCTTTGTCAATCTAAAACTAATCTGTTTCCCCATATTCTGTCCACATTATGGTTTCCTGTCCTGTATAGATTTTGCATGAGGAAAATAAGATGTTCTGGGATTCTCATTTTCCTAAGGACTGTCCTATGATTATTTTTCATAGTTGTCACATTGAAAAGCTTAGCCCATGAAACATATAGCAACTTCTTTTTTGTATTCCTTAGTTTTATCTAGAGTGCATCAGCAGTTATGTCTCTTGTTTCCTGGCCTTTACTAAAAACAGCTTCAACATCTGTCATATCTCTCTCCATGTAGAGTTCTAATTCTCATTGGATGATCCTGAGCATTATTTTGCTAAAGTGTGAAACTAAAGTTATTACGTGATAGTTTACACAAGCTGTTAAATCTCTTTTCTTTGACATTAGTATGTAGACTGACCTCTTTCAATCTGTTGGCCATTGTGTTGTTCTCCAGATTTGCTGGCATAGTTTAATTAAAACATTTACTGATTCTTCTTTTGTTACTTGCCATGATTCTGTAGATATTCCATCAATTCCTGTAATCTTCCAATTTGATAGTGACTGGAATGTTGAAATGAAATCATCTTCTAATACTAGAGATTCCTTTAAATAAGGAATATCTAAGGCATTTGGATGTTATCCTTGCTTTACATAAATTCTGTATACTCCATCTTTGATGGATTTTTTTTAATCAGTTATATTTTTTGCCCATTGGTAATGCCTTTTTGAGGTTAGAATCTCCTTCTGAATTCAGAGATATTTTGGAAAACTTGACTTTTTTTTCCATGTCTGTTTCCTTAATGATTTTACAGATGTCGTTGTAGTATTGTTCTTTATTTCTTCTAACAGCTCTCTGAAATTTTTATATTAAATTCTTTTCTGAGATGTTTAACTTTATTTGCATGATAATATCAGCAACTAATGGATATCTGGTAAAAAATTTAGTATTTAATTTTCAATATTGCATAATGTACAGTCTGTTCTTCATACAATTGTAATACTAGATAAAGAGAATCAAATTTTTAAAATGAATAAAAATTACACTTATTCATTCATTCACTGAAGGCATTAATCTTACATATTTGCATATGGCAAAAATACATGCACTTTTAGGGTAATCGGTTCATTTGATGGGGAGTTTAATAGTAGGTGTTTCAATCAATGTGATGACAAACATGTGTGAGTGTTGGAGGTCATGCCTTACTTAAGGAACAGAATTCTGTGCACAAATAGTCCTCACTTAACAGCATTAATTGAGATCAATTATTAAGCAATAAAAATCCTGTGTAACTGCAACAAAGCAGTTAATTATACTTCCCAGACTGGAAAAGGTTACAAAACTATTTCCAAAGAGTTTGGACTCTACCAGTCCACTGTTAGGTAGATTGTGTACAAATGGAGCCAATTGAATATGTCCATATTCTGTCCATGACCTGACATTCAACAGAAAGTGGATCGTGCAGCAAGACAATGACCCAAAATACAAAAGTTGCATGATCAAAGAATGGTTAAAGCAGAATAAAGTTAATGTTTTGGAATGAACAAGTTCATGTCCTGATCTTAATCCTATAGAAATACTCTGGAAGGATCTGAAGCAGGCAGTTCATGCAAGGAAGTTGAAGCTGTTATGAGTTGAAGCTGTTATGTAAGGAGGAATAGTCTAAAATTCCTCCAAGCTGATGTGCAGGGCCAATCAATAATTATTTCAAGCTGTAGTTATTACTTTCCAAGGGATGCACACCATTTACTGAAAGCAAAAGTTGACATACTTTTGCCACATGCAAATATGTAGCTTTGGATCATTTTCCTCACTGAGTAAATGAACAAGAATGCTGTTTTAGAGCCATTTGTTTAATTGGGTTCTCTTTATCTAGTTTTAGGACTTGTGTGAAGAATGGATCACATTTTAAGTCATATTAGGCAGAAATATTGAAAATTCAAAAGGGCTTACAAACATTTAAGCACCACTGTATACATAAAATGAATTGAGAATAAACTTCATTCAAGAGCAACTATTGATTTGTGGTAATGTGGAATAAAATGCAATTTAACTGAAGAATCTGTACCAACTGACATAGGCAATTTGTTGGTTTGCCTTTTGCAAAATTTAAACTACAGTTATTTTTTCTAACCTCCTTTCTGCCTTATAAATAATCATTATTCAGCTCTTAACTTTTTTTAAAAAAGGTGTCCTATGTAATTGTTCTCAGAAGTCTCTTATGACCATACGCTCTGTTGTATTTAAAATGTTATCAGCATACAGCCTGAAAACTGATTGCGAATCCACAATTTTATAATTAATCCTTATATCTCCAGTCCTAAATGGATTGGTACGTTCTTACCCTCTTATTATTCATTTTCTGTTTTAAAAGAAGCCACCAATGATTCTTAAAAGCTGTATTTTGAATTATTTACATGGGAGCCATCAGTGATAAGAAAAAAGCATGAAAAGAGTGGGGAGAAAAAGCTATTCTGCTAAACCTCTTAATAAAGCTATTGATTATTCTACCCAGTTAAAAAAAGGCTGCCTTTTGTTTGTGGATACTGGCCCTTCAATGCCTAAGCTAATTTTTTTTAAAAAATGCACTATGAACAGTATTTATCTTGCGAGTCATATTATTCCTTCCCCCTATATACTTTAATGATGTTTTGCTTTTTCTACAGCATATCTTTAAATCATTAGAGAGCTTCCTAAAATGCAAACAGTTGTGTTTTGTTGCTTTTCCCCCTGCTTGTTATTGCAAAATGCTTCATAATAGCATGAGACAGAATGGTCCCAATGCAATGCTCTTGGTGTGCAGTTGAACTGGCTTTTCATTCTAACTTCCAATGCATATTCTCTTGGGTGCTATAAAACATAAGAGCATAAGATCTTAATGGAATCAAGCTTTCCATTTTTCTGGAAAGCTCATGTTATATGTGATGAGGTGCCAGAAGAGATGCCTAGAGCACTATTGGAGGAAAATGAAGAGTGAATCTGACCAAGCATTAGTAGGAACCCATACCTCTTCACTCTTACCACTATAGATAGCTATCCAGCAGCCTTTATATGACTCAAGAAGCAAGATTTTGCAGTTCCCTGCAGTGAGTTTGAAAGTGTAACACCTGAGGGATAGAGTCCTTGGGATTGTTAATCTACTCACCTGTTTACAAGAAACATATCCCTGCTGTCTGGCAAAGGCCACCCAGACGGTGACATGTGGTTGGGTCCATGTGATTGTATCCATTTTATCAAGAAAGAGGATTATATCTCTTCCTTGAAGAAGGAGGTGATATATGACCTCCTCAAAAAGCTTTTGATGTTCATCTAGTCTCCAACTTTTCATATTTTAGGGAAAGATGTTGAAAAGGTGGTTCCCTTCAGAAGGACGTGAAGGAAATAGATTATCCAGACCAGGGGTGAAATGCTCCCAGTTCAGACCGGATTGCCTGGTCTGGTAGCGATGGCGGGTGGTGGTTCGGAGAACCAGTAGCAAAAATCCCTGCACACACACCCACACACCCCATGCCCAGCTGAGCTGCGCGGTCATCAGAGGCTGTTTTTTTTACTTTTAAAAGCATTTTTTCTACAACCTCTTCGGCCAAAAAAATGCTTTTAAAAGTTAAAAAAAAAAGGCTCTGATGATCGCGCAGTTAGCTAGGATCGTCAGAGGCTTTTCAAAGCATTTTTTTCTGCAACCTCTTCGGCCAAAGAGGTTGTAAGGAAAAAAATGCCTTTAAAAGCCTCTGGCAATCCCCGCTGACTTGCCTGATCATCAGAGGCTTCTAAAAGCATTTTTTCTGCAACCTCTTAAGGTTGTAGAAAAAATGCTTTTAAAAATTAAAAAAAAAAAGTTGGCCATGCCCACCCAGTCACATTACCACCACCCCCACCAAGCCACACCCACAGAACCGATAGTAACAAATTTTAGATTTCACTCCTGATCCAGACCCCTTTCAGTCAGATTTTAGATCAGGTCATAATATTGAAACAACATTGATCGTGTTTGCTGATTGAGGATTGGGACAGAACTAATGCAGCTATCAAGGCTGTCCTCTTTATAGATCATATACAGGGATTATGATATGTAAGGCATTTTTGAGCTTAATGGTTTTGCCCTCCTATTTAGTATCTATCTGGAGCTGTTGAGGTCATCTCTTGGCTGGGGATCAGGTATTATTAATAATTGGAGTACCTAGTTATATATCTGAACCCCAGGCCAACTAGGTTATGGATCAAGATCTTATCTTGGTATCTGAAGACTATGCCGATTTGGATGGAAAAGAACAGACTCAGGCTAATTCTTGACATAGCTGATTGCTTGTGAGTATTTGAACAACTCAGGCCTCGAAAGGTTTTATCTTTAGTCCTGAATGGAGTCTCGCTTCCCATTTTATTTATTTTATTTATTTGTTTGGTAAAGTTGTAGAGCATCCCACATACATGACTCTGAATGATTTACAAAAATAAAAAACACAGACACTATTACAAAATAACCAAAAAGTATCACAAACATTCATAAATAATAGAAACCACTAAAATGTGTAGGATAGTACACTAATTTCCTGAGCAATACAAACACTTTGCATGCTCTATACCCATGTTCCTAGATTCCCAGATGACATGGAAAAGTTATATTTTTAGGCCATGGAAATGGCCAGCAAGACAGAGACCTAAGGGAAATGATATTCCAAAGAATGGGTGCACAGCATAAAAAAGTTTTAAAAGATTAACAGAATTTCGAAGGGACCTTGTAGGTCATCTAGTCCAACCCCCCCACCCAAGCAAGAGACCCTACACCATTTCTGACAAATGACAGTCAATCTCTTTTTGAAAGCTTCCAGTGATGAAGCTCCCACAACTTCCGAAGGCAAGCTGTTCCGTTGGTTGATTGTTCTCACTGTCAGAAAATTTCTCCTTATTTCTAGGTTGAATCTCTCCTTTCCTCCTTTCTCTCAATTTCCATCCATTATTCCTTGTCTGGCCTTCGGGTGCCTTGGAAAATAGCTTGACCCCTTCCTCTCTGTGGCAGCCCTTCAAATATTGGAACACTTCTATCATGTCTCCCCTAGTCTTTCTCTTCACTAGACTAGCCATGCCCAGCTCTTGTAACTGTTCTTCATATGTTTTAGTCTCCAGTCCCCTAATCATCTTGGTTGCACCCATAATTCTATGCGCCCCACCCCCTGTCATGCGCACGCAGGCCCCACCCCCGCTCTTGGCACGCAATGGCCTGGTAGGCCCGTTTTTCTCTCTCACCAGACCCTCTCTATGAGTCTGGGGAGGGCGAAACGGCCTTCCCCATTCACCCCCGGGGGCCAGAAATGGCCCATTTCTCAACTTCCGGTTGGACAGGAAGTGACTTTTTTGTTGTCCCCAGCCTCCAGAGACTCCTAGAGAGGCTCCCTTACTTCCCTTCATGTAGACCCATTAAGGACTACTCGTTGAGTATAGTTTGTTAGCAAGTTATGAATTCATCTGGTGGTGATGCTATCTATCCCACTTTTTTCTAGCTTACCAAGAAGTAGTTCTCCTCTTGAGTTCCATCAGATGACATTCCTTTATGGATGGGACCTGTAACATACCCTAACTCCCAGGCTTGTAGATGTGATTGGGAAGAGGCAACCCCTTAAATAACCCGGCCTGAACCCATTTGGGACTGGTACAGAATTTGAGGGACTTTCAGGATTCACAGTTCTTGCTCAAGGAGCAAGTGGCAGCTGTGTCCAAGAAAACCTTCTCATAGCTTCATCTAGTGCTCCAGGAGGCCCTTAGGACACTCATTCATACTTCGGTCACCCATTGTTTGGACTATTGCAATGTGCTCTACATGAGACTGCCTTTGAAGACAGCTTGGAAACTGAAACTAGTCCAGAACACAGCAGCTTTGATAGTTACAGACCAGTCACTATATGCCCATGTAACCAGCTGCACTGTATACCAGCAGGTTTCTGGGTACAATAGTGAAGTGCTGCCTATTTCTAGAAAACCATTCATGACACAGGACCAGATTATTTAGAAACTGGGACAACATACTCTGAACCCATCAATTAAACACTGACCCCTGATGGAACCCAGGAAGAGGGCCTTCTGGGTGCAATTCCTGCTGTCTGGAATGATGTTCCTTCAGAGATTTGTACAGTCCCCACTGTGACCTGTTCAAATCAGCCCTAGCTGTTTCAACAGGCTGTGGGTTAGAATGAGTGGTTAAACCTCTTGTGCAATGTTTGGTCTAGTACAGTTAGTTTAATTTTTATGGACATTTGTTTTTGTAACTTTTGTATAATATTGTCATGATAGAGATGGGCAGCCTATAAATTTAATAATCAATCAATAAATATTGTGTGGACTTTATTTGTCTCCATAATCAATAAAGAAAGAAGCTTTGTAGTTTCAATTTATGTACATTCTGCCTTCAATAATCACACCCAAGGCATAAGAGTTTGGGGGTCAAACTGCAAACAGTGCTAAATGTGCCTCTGCATTTAATGAGCTGATTTTAAAAAATGGAAAGCGCATCAGCTGGGGAAACAGTAATTAATGGTTTGCAACAAGCATAAACAAAGCATTAACTGTTTCCTACACTACCTACTAAAGGCATCTTCTTTGCAAAGACTACTGGGAGGAGCTATCTTCCTGATGCAAAGAACAGTGAAACTCCTCCAGCAAGATTGTTGGGGTCCCAGTGATATCCTAGATCAGAAACATTCCCCTAGATTTCCCCATGGCTGGTTGGGGAATTCTGGGAGTTGAGGTCTACAAGTCTTAAAATTGCCAAGGCTAGACACCCCACTCTAGATTCATGCTACTTGCCTTTCTTAAAACCTACAGGGAAATGAAAACACAAATCTACCTTTACATGCTGCTTCGCTCAGATAAACTGCTAAGAAGGCAATGTTTCGGTGAAGGACAAATATCTACAGTAGGTATACCAATCTAGGGAACAAATCTAATGTGAGTTGCTACTTTTCCCCCCTTTTAATAATTATCTGAAACACAATCAAGTACAGTTACCAAATTTTTTATCAATAGTATAGTGAATTTCAACTTTAGCATTCCTAGCCGCACCCAGTCCCTTTGAAATTATCTCATCTAGGATTAAGAATTTGGAGTCGAGAGTCTCCACTGGCATGTGGGAGGGTTGTTTTCCTAAACATCTTAGCTCCGTGGAGAGCAGATGTGAAGAGATGTTCCTGGGGAGATAATACCTTACTTCCCCAAATTGCTGTGCTATAGAAAAGCATTTCTTCCCCGCATAGCTCTAATTAGGTTGACTTCTTTTTTCAAGCATAGACATAGCCGCAGGCTACATATTAAGCCTGACACATAGTGGGATGGAAGTGGCTAGATGACACATCAACTGTCTTGAAAACAAGTACCTTCTAACATAACAAACATCTGTTTGAGCCACAATTACCATGTTTACGTCACATCAGTTTTCATCTTTCCTGAGATATTTTTTGTTATTCTGATTCATTTGTCAGGAATCCCTATGCCTCGCATCCTTCCAGAAAATTTTGTAACTTAAAAACTCTTCATTTCTTGCAGGACTGTAGTAACAAGGTATCATATAATTCACAAAATACAGTGGAAAGTAGCTTTATTTCTATAGAGAAGGGTGTTCACTATAGGAGCATGCTGATTGGACTTTATGGGGGCTGCAGTCCAATACATTCCAAGGATTTGGGACTAGGGAAGGCTGATGTATGTCTTCACAGAACACACTAAATCAAGAGCCCTGGTGGCACAGTGGTTAGAATGCATATTGCAGGTGAATTCTGCTGATTGCTAGCTGCCAGCAATTCAGCAGTTTGATTCTCACCGGCTCAAGGTTGACTTCCAATGTCAGTAAAATGAGGGCCCAGATTGTTGGGGGCAATATGCTGACTCTGTAAACCACATAGCAAGAGCTGTAAAGCACTGTGAAGCGGTATATAAGTCTAAGTGTTAGTGCTATTGCCTAAACATTGAATCACCAAGATATATGCATTTTTTAAGCCAGAAAAAAGCTTCTAATGGTTTGGAATATTGAGAGCCCCTAACAATAACAGGGGAGACTATTTAGACTATTTAAGAGGCAACGTATATTTGGATTACTATGAAATGAAGTCTTTATTTAAGATATGGGCAATGATATTCTTGACAGTGAGGAAAAACTTGCACAGAAAACCTTTAATCTTTAAAACCAGCACCCTTAAATTATTTTCCCAAAGTCATGTGGCTTCTTTTATGCACAGTCCAGACATTCAAATAGCCTGAATTGCTGAATGTCTGCACTCTCAAGAAAATCCCACAGGAAGTTCTTCTATCGGATCTTAGCTTTTATGTACAAATATTCTCATTCCAAACAGATTCTGTTTGGTGAAATGTCAAAACATTCCAGAACTCATTGAACCTGAACTGGCAGGTTATAGTGGGCTTCTTTTGAAAAGAGTCGGGAGGCAATGAATGCAGACAGGAGCAAAAGCTTTGCCCATTGGGTGAAAGGTAAGTCAACGTATCCCCAGGTTGCTGGAGGAACCAAATGATTCACCCCGATTTCTGTTACTGAACTGTGAGAACAAACAGTGGTAATTTTGCAATTCAGCCAAGGAAAGAAAGGAAAGATTGTCTTTTCTCCGGCAACATGATTCCATTTCAGTTCAAAAAGAGGATACAGAGCTAAGTAAGGATCCATTCAGATAGCTGGCATAACTTGCCATCCTCCAGTCTATGAAGCAACACAAAGCATACCAGGCCAAATTTGCTCTGTTTAAATAATCAGTTTCTAATCCTTATCAGAAATTTGCACCATGAGTGGTACTGGCCTAGTACAGTATTAATGCAGGCCAAGAGAAGTTGCACTGATAGGTGGATTGCCCTCTAGCGTGAATATCTTCCACCAAATTCTCTTACTAGCTAGAGAGGCAGCTTAGCTAGAGCCTGAGATAGGAGGGGTTTCTGTAAAGCAGGAGAGACTCTCCCTCCTACTTTATTGGATTACCTGCAATATCTGATCCAATGGAGTACACCTTCGGTCACCTTAGCCCACTGCAAATACACCAGGCTAGAAAACAAGAGATTGTGAGTTCTAGCCCCACCTTAGGCATGAGAGCTGGCTGGATGACTTTGGGTCAGTCTTCCTCTCTCAACCCACTGAAGGAAAATGTGTTAGGTATGATTTTTGCCTTGCATTAGTTTTAAAAATAATAAAAGCGGGATTAAAAACAAACCAACAAATAATTCAGTCAATGTCTCATTTAAGATAAGGACAGTCCTGCAATTTTTAAAAAAATCCCCTTAGCTCTGTACAAAAAGAAAAAGAATTGCACCCTTCCATCCATTTCCCCCCAATATGGATGCTTCTAGACATTAGGAAAAAAATATCTTCATTATAATGAATTGAAGCTGCCTGGCTACAAAGCTGTCATTCTTGCTATATTAAAAATCCAATTGAATGCTGTGAAGGTAGCATGATATACCACCAAGTTTGTAACTAGGAACCTTTTCTATCATTTCTATGCATAGTTATAGACTGCAATGGGCAGTCCCTGCTGAATGAGGTGATAAATTCTAAATAAAATTAATATTATTTTAGACTGAAGGAGAGGAATTCACTTTAAGCACTTTTCTACACTGCCACTATTTACATTGCATAATTGAAATACATTATTTCTATGCAAAAAGAGTTGGGAGAGGGGAGAAGTTTTTTTAAAAAACTAAGCAGCAGCCTGGGGTTTTATGCACCTATTGTCAGTATTACCCTTGCTCAATCAAATCCACATTTTTCTTAAAGGAAAGGGAACAAAGAGTCTGTAAGCTCTGCAGAGCTCCAACACTTGTAGCTCACATTGCAGCTAATCCACAAATAAGATGGTTCAGCTTCTAAACTCAGCTTTAGTTATGGGTTGCAGAGCTGCTTTGGTTGCAGAGTGCAAAATTCATGTGGTCTGTAACCCAAAGATTTGCGATGAAGTTGGGTGTGAACAGAGAATGTTAATTTGAAATTCTGTAACTAAATTGCAACATGCAGAGAACCAACTCCTCCAAGGCAAGTAAATGATGGTTCAAATTTTGGGAAAAGATAGCAAATTCATAGCAGACTTGCAGATTCATAACTTATTACCCCAGTCCTAAACGTCAGGCAATAGGAGAAGAAAAAAGATTGAAAGGAAGAAAACTAGTTTAAGGAGAAAAGAAGGTGAGATGAAAAAGAGAAGAAGAAAGGAAAACAGGAGCTAGCAAGTGGGGACACCTTCTGTGGTCCCAAAATTGTGATCAAGAAATGAAGGGGAAAAAGCATAAGGCTTTGTGCAAAGAATACCAGAGTAACAACTGACAGTTGTTGAGCTGAAGAAGCTTCTTGGATGAGAAGCAAAACATCTTCAAAGAAAAAACAGAAAGTCCAGTTGCCTCTTGAAAAAAACACCTTTGGGACAACTGACAGTTGAGTTAATATGATACCTGAAGAGCTAGGGGTGAAGACAAGCTGAGAAGCATGCTGGACTTTGCTGGGGGTCTGGGGAGTAAAGATGCTAGAATGAAAGAGGACAGACAGATTGAAGATCTGATGCATGAAGGCAGAAATAAGCAGCCAAGTATGTGAGATGTTGGCAGAGACAATTATACTGAATGCATTTATCAAGTTGAAAGAGGTAGAGATGAAATTTGAGCAATATACTGCATATTTTAAAGTGGTTCATAGTTTAATGTTGCAGAAAGTTACTACTGTGCCTGTCTGCTATTATTCATATACTATATGTTGTTTCATACAATAATAGATTTGGAAGGGATCGAACCCCCAGGTCAAGCAGGAGATCCTATACCATTTCAGACAAATGGTGTCCAGTCTCTTTTTGAAAGCCTCTAGTGATGGAGAACCCACAACTTCTGAATGCAAGCCATTCCATTGGTTAATTGCTCTCACTGTTAGGAAATTTCTCCTTAGTTCTAGATTGCTTCTCTCCTTGTTCAGTTTCCAACCATTGTCTCTTGTCTTGCCTTTTGGTGCTTTGGAAAATAGTTGACCCCCTCATCTTTGTACCCTCAAATATTGGAATAGTGCTATTATGTCTCCCCTAGTCCTTCTTTTCATTAGACTAGACATACCCTGTAATTATATCATTTCCTAATGATGTAGGCAAAAATGGTAAAAAAAGGTATTTCTTTTTCTTATAGGATGCCCCAGTAGGAAAAAAAAATCCCTTCTCAGACTATGCTACTGATGGAAAAGTTTGGTAGCAGCAATGAGAATAATCTCTGTTTAGAGGAGGAGGAGAAGTAACACTTGTGATGTCAGGGATGGAGTATTGGGAGGAAAGTACATTCTCCAATTTAGGACAGGGTTCTGTGTTGCTTTTGTGTTGTAGCTGAACCTACACATGAAATGCTTGTAGGCGTCACTCAGAAGCTTTATTTACAAACAGTCTTGATATTTTAAAATTCATTAAAATGTCAAGTCAATACAGAAGAGTCTATCTTTGCAAATCCCGTTGAAGATTTTCAGATTGTGGGGTTATTTATAGACTCCACTGTTCCTAGATATAGGACATAATGCATTGGGAAATGCTTCAGCACTGTACTTATGATTATGATTTGTACAAAAACCACATGTCCTTGTCATACTAAGTGAGCTTTTTACTTCAGAAAAATTCTCGGAAGATTGTTCCATTTTCTTTCAGCCTCACCAAGTTTTTCTCCTCTTCACTCTAATAGCCTTTCTGTTCCTGTTGTAAATGGTTATGTTCTTATAGATGTGGTGATGACACCTGGCTTAAATGGCTTTAAAAGGGATAAGATAAATGCATGGAGGATAGGTTTTGATAGCTAAGTGAAATCTCTGTCCATGGAGTCTACAGTATATCTTCATAATTTGACCTGCCGCAGTGCAAGTAACAGGATAGAATTGTGTCTTCATTGCATTGCCTGTAGAACGTTTAGAAATATGTGCTTGCCAACTCATGGAAACTAGATATTAGACCAGATCAGTGATGGTGAAGCTATGACACGAGTGTCAAAGTTGATAAGCCATGATGTTCTGAGTGACACACCAGTGTTCATCAACACTTAACAACAACTATTCTCCCTCTTTGAGTTACCAAAGAAATTGATACACATACAAGAAATATGCAACTAGCAACACCCAAAGCTTAAAATGATTCTCACCATCCATATCCATCCATCCAATCTGTCCCGGGTCCACTTGGATTTTGCGGGCCCCTTCCAAGGCCATACCTTTATGATCATAGTTGACGCCTATTCTAAGTGGGTTGAGTTGGTGGCAATGGCCTCAACCACAGCGGAGGCAGTAGTCAGGGCACTCAGGAGGGTATTCGCTACCCATGGCCTACCAGATTTGATTGTAACGGACAATGGGCCTCAATTAATGTCAGCCACATTCCAAACTTATTTAGCAAGACATGGCATTAGGCATGTCATGGTAGCTCCGTTCCGGCCGGCTGGAAATGGCCTTGCTGAGAGGGCCGTGTGATCGGCCAAGGAGGCCCTAGCTAAATTGGGGCCTGGGGATTGGCATACTAAGTTAGCTACCTATTTGTTAGCGCAGCACGTGACCCCATGCCCGACGACAAACCGCAGCCCAGCTGAGTTGTTAATGGGCCGCCGGTTGAGTTTTGTATGGGAGAAACTCAGAGTTGATTTGCCCTAGGGGCCACCCCCTTCTCACCCAGTCCAGCACTTGGCGTAAGATTTTGTCTTTGGTGGTGTACCAAGCAACGTCAGCGGCAGACACCGGACTCTGTTGGTCATCAATCTGTAGAATAGATGAGGCTGGAGCAGGGTCGTTGACAGGAGCAGGAAGGGGGCATCTGCTGAGGGCATCAGCATTACCCAAGTCCTTACCCAGGCGGTGGGCCAGGCTATAATTGTAGGCCGCCAGGAATACGACCCACCTAGTCATCCGGGGGGACAGGATCTGCGGAGACTGATGATCGCCGGCCAGAATTCCCAACAATGGCTTGTGATCTGTGAAAATGTGAAAAAAACGGCCATATAAATAATCATGGAAACGTTTAACGCCAGCCACGATGGCCAACGCCTCCTTGTCAATGTGCCCGTAATTACGTTCAGCGGCAGAGAGAGTTCTGGAGTAATAAGTGATGGGGGCTTCAGTCCCATTAGGTAGCTGATGGCTCAAAATGGCCCCCACCCCGTAAGGTGATGCATCACAAGTCAGAGTCAATGGGAGTTCGCTGTCATACTGCACCAATACAGAATCCGAAGTGAGGAGTCGTTTCACAGCCCGGAAAGCATCGGCCTCCTTGCGTCCCCAGGTCCACGGTGTTGATTTATCAAGAAGGCGGTGAAGAGGCTCTGCGACAGTTGCTTTGTGCTGCAAGAACATATTATAAAAGTTTAAAAGCCCCAGGAAGGCTTGTAATTTGGCTCTGCCGGTAGGCGGTGGGGCACTCTGGATAGCTTGCACCTTTGCAGGTGTAGGATGCAACCCGGCAGCATCAACGAGGTAGCCCAAGAACTCTACCTGAGGCACTCCCATTTTGCATTTGTTGGGCTTGAGCTTGAGTCCTGCTTGCTGGAAATGGGATAACACGGCACGGAGACAGCTGGCAAGGTCAGCTTCTGACATGGCAGAGACGAAAACGTCGTCGAAGTAAGGAATTACTCCTGGCAATCCGTGCAGCAGTCTTTCCATGAGGCATTGAAAAATGCCTGGGGTGACACAGACCCCAAATTGCAGTCGTCTACAACGGAAGGCACCCCTGTGAGTGACAATCGTCTGGGCCTCTGCAGTAGCTGCATCCACTTCCAGTTGTTGATAGGCTTGCGCCATATCCAATTTAGCGAAAATTGAGCCACGGCCCAACGAATGGAGGAGGTGATGTACCACCGGAACAGGGTAGGGGTGAGCCTGTAAAGCCTTATTTATTGTCGCCTTGTAGTCCGCGCAGATGCAGACAGAACCATCAGATTTTATTGGGGTGACGATAGGCGTCTCCCACCGAGCGTGATCTACCTGCTCTAATATTCCCTGCGCTATAAGTCTATCAATCTCCTTATCGACTTGAGCACAGAGTGCCAAAGGCACTCTCCGTGGCTTAAGGCGGATGGGGGCGATTTTGGGATCCAAATTAAAGGATATGGGGGTACCTGTATATTTGCCAAGACCCTCACTAAATACATCAGAGAACTCCGTGAACAAATCAGAAAATGCAATAGAGGAAGTTGCATGAATACCTGTAATAGCTACCCCTAAAGTGTCAAACCACTCTAATCCTAATAAACTTGGAAGTGTGCCATCAACAACAATTAAATTAAGGCGGCCACTGAAACCCTTGTACTTGATTCCAAATCTCCTGGATCCCAAAACCGGAATGTGATTACCTTGGTAGTCACGAAGCCTAAATGTACAAAAGGATAAACGCTTCCTAGACATCGAGGGCACCAGTCGTTTAAGAGTGCTCCATGAAATTATTGACACAGAAGAGTCAGTGTCCACTTCCATTCTACAAGGTTTATCCTCTAAGAGAACTGTGAGGAAAATTTTTTTCCTCAAGTCTGATTTTGACTGGCCTATAACTGTCTCCGGGTGGCAGGCACCCTTGTAAATATTAAAACATTCTTCTTCCCTCCTACTCTGCCTGTTTCGGGGTTGGTAATTTCGGCTAGGTCTAGGAAGACTGTTATAATTATTATTATTATTACTGTTATTAGCCGGTTGGCTAGCTTTACAAACCCTAACAAGGTGCCCTTTTTTACCACATCGTCTGCAGTCAGCGTTTTTGAATCTGCATGAGGAACGGGAATGATTCCCTCCGCACCCTGCACATGGGGCTTGAATCCTCAATCCCTCAGAATTCCCACCTTTCTTTCGGGTCGTTTGTAAGCGACTTACATCTTCCTCGCCCTCTGATAGCTGGTCAGACTCGACCTCAGTTTCCTCATGGTGAACCATGGTAGTTTTCTGGGCAACTTGTGGGCTGAGGTTCTGCCTTATCTCGGTAGCTGATTTAACTGATAATTCGGAGGCTCTAGCCTCATCTATAGCTGTTTGCAACGTAATATCCGTTCTAGCTAATAAGCAACGCTGTAAGCGGATATCCCTGACCCCACATATTAACTGGTCCAAAAGGATATCTTCTAAGTAATCTCTAAAGTCACAATACAAAGCGGCTGCCCTTAAGGCTGCCATGTATTGATTAATAGTTTCCCCTTCTGCCTGAAAATGGTGCCGAAATGCAAAACGTCTAGCAACTCTTGAGGGTAGAGGGGCATAGTGGCCTTTTAAAATAGCTAGCAGTGTCTCCCAGGGCACATTATGGACTGTCTGAGGTGCTAATAGTGCCCTAGCTGTCTCGAACATATCATGCCCACAGACACTGAGGAAAACAGCTAACTTCCTATCCCCTGGCAGACTTTTATAGTCATTTGCGACCAGGAAACAGTTAAAACGGTCGAAGAAGGAATCCCAGGTCTCCACTGCCTGGTTGAAAGGGGCAAATGTAGATAGGGTGGACATCTTCCTGAAGAACAGTGTCAGACCTTGGAATTTGTGATGTCTCGTTGCTGTGGCTCAGCTCAGTGCTTCAGCTCTTGTAGTGGCTTCACTCGACCTGCCGCCTCAGAGTAATCCCAATCCTTCGTCGCCAGTTGTTCTGTTCATGGAACAAAGGCTAAAGAAGGGAGGCGAGGCAGGATAAACACTTCACAACATATTTATTGGCTAACAATAACAGCTAACAGTGACTTGCTCTGATTAGCTAACTACCTTGGAGAGCGAGCAAGGTTTTGAGGCACAGACAGCTCTTTTATACTTCAGCTGTCAGAGGCTGGGCCAATCAGGAGCTGCCAATTTCCCGCCGGCTGCCTGCTGGCGTTTAGACCAATCGGCTGCTCTCTTGGCCGCTCGTGCTTGCCGTCCGAACGTAACAGAGAGCAATATGCAAAATGTGATTGGAATATGACAGGAATCTTCCAATTGCTGCACAGGATGATTGTTTGTGCAGTGAAGCTCATTTTCAAGGTACAAGCACAGAGGATATTTGCAACTGCAATAGTCTTTAAAATGAGTGTTCTATCAGTGTTTGTCTGAAATCAGTTTTTGCATTTGTGTGAACAAGATGTGTGTTGAATTATAAATGAATATGTAAAGAATTGTGACACACCAATCTAGTCAAGTTAGGCATTTTCTGATATATATTTTTTAGTACTCTGAGCTCAAAAGTTAGCTATTACTTGACTTGATGGATCATCTGGGAAAGTTTCTCTCCATCCTCCACTATCACCACTTACATTTTACAATCTGTTTACAACTGTTTACTTAATGTTACTGAAGAACCATTTTGGACAGCATATTTGCTAGTTATATGGAAGGATGGAAGGTGACAGGCAACACTTAGACTGGAATTGTTGATAGGTTCCATGCCTTTCAATATATCCATATTGCCTCTAGCAAAAATTGATGGCTGAAATAAGTAAAAATTCAGCCAGAAGCTGCCAATTGCTGGTACAACTAATGCTTTTCAGAATAAAATAGCACAAGACAGTTGGTTGCCCTTTGGAGTTTATTCTACAAATGTAGAGAATTGAATGCTGGTGAGGTAAGAAAGCCTGTTCATAATTATCTAGGTGAGGATGTCTATAACATACATATTTAAAAGTGTTCTCTTATTCTCCTGTATAATTTCAGCTCTAACTTGAAATGGAAAATGAAATTCTATAAATACTATTTATAGTGTGTTTTTCTGTCTGTCTCATGAAGTCATTAACAGGAAAACTTAACATAAGAGAGATTTTAGTTACTTTATTTTTAGAAATGTCTTAAGCTTTTACAAAGGTTTCATGCCTCCAGTTTGCTTTTCTCCCAACCTCTCAAGTCAACGTTATCCACTTTGGGAAAGTTCTGAATACACAAGGGGTAAATGGGCAATCATGCAGTCTTCCACATGAGAAAGGTTTTAATAGGAAATCCATTTAATACATTACAGTGAAAGAAAAAGATATAAAAGGAGCTTAGATGGTAAATAGGGAATAGGAAAGGCAGCAATCGTTCTTTTTGAAGTCCACATAAAATTAGGACAGATCAATCTAAGGTAGCCACGCTAGTTACTGTCATGGATTCAGTCTGAAGAAGGAGTACAACACTGAAGAGGAGAACCATGTTTGTTGCAAGGATCTCTGAGTGCTTGCTTGCATGAGAAGAAAGAGGGACCCTGAACAACGAAAAAGCATCTCTATGTTGTAGTTTCTTGTTAGAGCTACCCTTGGGCTGTACTATGAGCTGGTGAGGATGCTTCTATTCTTTGGTTTATATAGGATTGGGAAGGGGCTTTGTTTGGGGACAGTGAGGATCAATTTGGGTCTGATATGCTTAGGTTTGACATGGCCATGATTAAAAGACAGAGAAGAAAAGACTATGCAGTCTCCATTTTCTTACATTTATTTTCAGCTTTGCTGCTTAAACATTGCTAGTTTGTTATTATCTTTTTCTTCTTATCACTACTGGAAAATCACTAGAGAGCTAGTCAACAAATCAGGAAATGGTCTAGTGCAGGGGTATCAAATTCAATTTCATTGAGGGCCGCATCAGGGTTATATTTGATTTTGGGGAGCCAGGGTGGGTATGGCCAGGGTGGGCATGGCCAGCTCATTGTCATTCATGTCAAGGATGCCTCTGGTGGCCCAAGTGCTCTGCCAGCAAAAATGGCCTCCCAAGCTCCATTTTTGCTGGTAGAGTTACTGCGGGCCGGTCCTTTGCTGCTTCCAGGGCAGCCCCACGGGCCAGATCTAAGCACCCCTTGGGCTGGATCCGGCCCCGAGCCTTGAGTTTGATACCCCTGGCCTAGTGGCTGAACTTGCTTTCCCTAAAGTTTAATATAAAAAGTAATATTTTTAAAATGGTTTAACTGCTGTATGAAAAGAGATGACATGTGAGATGTTTAATGGGAAGCAAAATATGAGTTCAGGTCTATTTTGGCTTCTCAGCATATGGCCAACTCAGCAAATGTTGGGGATATTGATGAGCCTTGTCAATATATAAAGTCACAATCAAAAACTCTGTTTTCAGAAATCCAAGAAAAGTTTGTGAATGAGTGTGAGAAATGAAATATATATGATACCGCTGAGTTTACTTTATTCAAACAACATAGTCTGGATTAGGACCCTCATGCATGGTGAAGACTAGTTTTTATATTTCCTTCTTCAAAATGAGATGAAGCCATGCTGCCAATGTCCAGCTACTACACTCACAAGGAGGTTATACAAGGGAGTTATGGTAGCCACATCTCATCCTCATGTTATGGGTATTGATCCTTCCCTTAACAGCACTCATGTGCTCTAGTTTCTTCTTAACTGATATGAACAAAGAATCTACAAAAATTCAGAAGCACAGAAACAGGAGGCTGCTGGCTTAAGAATGCCTGGTTGTGTTGACTTGGAATGTTAAGGAAAGGGTGGAAAGGAGACAGATTGTTTCTGCCTTCAGCACTATTAATCCTGTGCATTTTGTCAGCGCTAAATCCACTGCAAATAATAAAAAATAAACCTGCCTTGCATTAAATCCTGAGCAGCCCATTAAAAACTGTGTACACAGTGAAACAAACACATGATTAAATGAGGCCTATAGCAGTATTTCTATAAAATGCCCCTCTAAATAACATTATGGAAAAGGCCCATTCGGAGCTGATTAACCTCAGTTCAGGAAGATCATTTATATCAAATCATTATGCTCAGTTGATTAAAAATGAATTAATTCCTACAGAAAAGCTTTTCCAACCACTGCCTCTCCTCATAAATCTAA
This sequence comes from Arizona elegans, assembly GCA_022577455.1. Lineage (NCBI taxonomy): Eukaryota > Metazoa > Chordata > Lepidosauria > Squamata > Colubridae > Arizona > Arizona elegans. Next base: position 99,528,269 of record JAKOOJ010000002.1, on the reverse strand, counting down.
CATGAAGTTGAAGGGGGGGGGGGGCTTAGAATGTAAAACCTAAACATGCAATTTTTAACTAGTTGCTAACCCAAATATGTGGGGGTTATATAGGAAAATATGTGCAAGTATTTACTCATTCAGCACCCATCTAAGCCTTGATGGGTTGAAGTTCCTAAGAATTACCTTCAGGGAATATATTCAAAGTATGGGAGGATCTTGTCTCTTACCATCTCACTGTCACCAGTAGAAATTCCTACATTTCAAGACTCATGATATTTAAGAGCCAAACCATCAAGATGTGGCTTATGCATCTTTTGTGCGTGTATTTCTGTGTGTTCCTTTTTAATATGGGGGGGATCTCCTTTTTGCTACAAAAGTTGCATGTAGTTCAAAGGAACAGACACCAACCACCATCTGCCTAATTTAGCTATGGTTCAACATCACCTCACCTCATCCCTATGTTAAGGCCAAGCAAAGATTATCTGCAGCAATAAATGGGAAGGGAAATTAGGAAAGAGGTCAGCTCTCACCAACCCTACTGTGTCCTTTAATTCCTTAAAAACACCATCCTTCATACCTATAAATGCTATATAAGAGACCTCAACAATAGGGTAATGGGAAAAATTGCTGCCCCCTCTTGCCTACTTTGATTGTCCATTGTCCTGAATTTAATTAGCAAATGGGCCCAAGGCAATCAACTCTCTGAACAATCCTTATCCGTGCAACTCAGTGGGTTATGCTAGGCAAGCTACAACTAAGTGGTTATGGACTAAAAGAGAACAATCCCATGAACATTGCCCTGACTAGCTTGGAGGACAAGTCAGATGCAATAATCAGGAGAACGTTAAGAGTTTAGGAAACCAGTGTTGTCTATTTTATTCAGATTTGTTTTTCTGAGTGAAGTATATGACTCTGAATGGTAAAGTGGCCCCCTGACTAGTGTAGAAGGAATGTAATTAAATTGCATTTAGGTACTCTGAGAGGCTTTCCCTTTTCAGTGTGGCATTTTGCAGTCTTGTATCCACTTTACACCAGAGGCATTTTAATGCAAGAAAGAAGGAAAAACAAGGCTCATAAAACTGATTTTTGAACCATGCAACAGCCAGAAGCTTGAGCAGCTGTATGATAGGATTTTTGCCAAAGGGTTGACATCTCTGGGGAACTGTGAGACAAAAACATTGGACAAGGACTGAAATTAGAAATATCCTCAAGTCTCAAACTAGGCTGCAGGCAGATTTTATCCAGTAACCCCACAAGTTTACAGAGACACATAATGGCAGTCATTCTGCTGATTTCATGAAGCCTGTTTGAACTACTCACCAGAAATTTTTTTAAAAAAACCCAAAAAATAGAAAGGTTCATTTCTAATTTGTTGATATCTGTATATAACAAAGCCATTTATGGGAGAGAACACCAAAGCTCTGTTTTGTTTTTTTGGCCAGGTCAAAAAGACATTTCTTTCCTGCACAATTAAAGCAAACACCCTCATATTCAGTTGTGTGGCACTAAATTAATAATGCTGTAGAATATTATGGTAGCAAACTCTACCATCCTTCTGTTAACTTGTATAAGTTTTATGAGGATCACATTTTCTCATTTTTATACTTGTAATGTTGTAGCCTATTATATTTATATCAAAACTCATTTTATCTTTCTTTCCTTCTTTTCTTCCTTCCTGTCTCTTATGCTCTCTCACATGTATGAAATTTACATACCAATTTACAATTAAAATTTGATCCAGATTCCTCTATCAGACTTTTTAGAGTTCAAATATTATGAAGAAATTTGAAAACATCTCAAGAAGAATTTCTAGTGGTTACCCATATGTAATTTTAATTTTTTTCTTTCAAAAATTGGATGAATATTGCAGCAAAACTTTCATTTTCTTTAATGAGTTTTGAATGGCCAATTACTCACAATTGTTTTGCAGGGTTTTCTGCATTTTTAAATTAAACCTTGGCTTTCCTTATTACTTTCAGCCAAAATATGTGCCTCTCTCCTACTTAGCACTTTTTTTAGAATAATAACCTTTTAATATATTGTACCTTTATATATATAGTACAATTCTTTCAGTTTATTTATTTATTTATTTATTTATTATTTGTATTTCTATGCCGCCCAACTCTCCGAAGACTCTGGGCGGCTTACAACAAAGACAGTATAAACAATATACAATAAAAGACGTTAAAAAAACCCATACACACCGCTCATGGCCGGATCTCGCAAGATCGCAGTGGCGAGATCAACAGCCCCAAGCCTGCCGGAAAAGTCAGGTTTTCACTATTTTCCAGAAGGCCAGTAGGGTGGAAGTGGTCCGGGCCTCAGGAGGTAGCTGATTCCAAAGAGCCGGGGCAGCCATAGAGAAGGCCCTCCCCCGCGGACCCACCAGCCAACATTGTTTAACTGATGGGACCAGGAGGAGACCAACTCTGTGGGATCTTACCGGTCGTTGGGAGCTATGCGGTAGAAGACGGTCTCGAAGATAGCCTGGCCCTAAGCCATATAGGGCTTTAAAGGTAATAACCAACACCTTGAATTGTGACTGGAGACCGATAGGAAGCCAGTGCAGCTCACGGAGAATTGGTGTAATGTGGGAGTACCTAGGTGCACCCACGACCGCTTGAGCGGCTGCATTCTGGACCAACTGTAGTCTCTGAACACTTTTCAGGAATAGCCCTATGTAGAGCGCGTTGCAATAATCCAACCGTGAGGTGACAAGGGCATGAGTGACCGTGAGAAGAGCCTCCCGATCCAGGTAGGGTCGCAATTGGTGTACAAGGTGAACCTGTACAAAGGTCCCTTTAGCCACAGCTGCCAGGTGTTGCTCTAATCTCAGCTGTGGGTCAAGGAGGACACCCAAATTGCGAACCCGTTCTGAGGGGGACAGCTTCTCCCCACCCCCAGGGCTAAGGATGGACATGGTTGTTGGGAGGCAATACCCACAGCCACTCGGTCTTGTCTGGGTTAACTCTGAGCCTGTTGACTCCCATCCAGATTCTCACAGCCTCCAGGCACTGGCACATCTCATCCACTGGTTCACTGAAATGATGCAGGGTGGAGATATACACTGGGTATCATCGGCATACTGCTGATATCCCACCCCGTATTGTCAGATGATCTCCCCCAGCATTTTCATGTAGATGTTGAATAGAAGGGGAGAGAGGACCAAGTCCTAAGGCATCCCACAAACGAGGGGCCTAGGGGTCGACTTCTGTCCTCCTATTAACACCGACTGTGACCAACCAGAGAGATAAGAGGAGAACCACCGTAACACAGTGCCTCCCACTCCCAACTCCCTTAGTTGGCCTAGCAGGATACCATGGTCAATGGTGTCGGAAGCTGCTGAGAGGTCAAGTAGCACCACGATAGAAGAATGACCCCCATCACGGGCTTGCCAGAGATCATCCATCAGAGCAACCAAAGCAGTTTCCGTGCTGTAGCCAGGTCTGAAACCAGATTGAAAAGGGTCCAGATAATCCGTTTCATCCAATGTCCATAGGAGCTGAAGTGCCACCACTTTCTCTACAACCTTCCCCACAAAGGGTAAGTTGGAGACTGGATGAAAGTTCTTTAATTCTGCTAGGTCCAAGGAAGGCTTCTTGAGGAGGGGCCTTACGACCGCTTCCTTTAATGGTTGAGGAAAAGACCCTTCCCTTAAGGAAGCATTAACTAAAGTCAGGAGCCAGCCTCGTGTCACCTCCCTGCTGGCCGAAACCAGCCAGGAGGGGCACAGGTCCAACAAACAAGTGAAGGAACTCATCGCACCCACAGCCTTGTCCACTTCCTCAGGACTCACAGGCTCAAACTCATCCCACACAATAGGACTAAGACCTGCCCTGGTCATCTCGGTCGGAATTGCCCAATCAGAATCCAGGTCCATCTGAATCTGAGTGACTTTATCCAACAGAAACTGCACAAATTCCTCAGCTCTACCCTGTAAGGGCTCCTCCGCTCCCCCTACATTAAGGAGAAAGCGAGTCACCCTAAACAGTGCAGCTGGGCGAGAATCAGCGGATGCAATAAGTACGGAAAAATGCGAACATTTTGCTGACCGTATCGCCACTAAATATGTCCTAATAAAGGCTCTTAAGAGTGTTCGGTCAGATTCAGATTTACTGGTCCTCCAGCGTCACTCTAGACGTCTCTTCATCTCCCAGAGCTTCTCGGTAAACCAGGGAGCTTTCCTGGATCCACTGCTCTTGAGAGGTCGCAAAAGCACAATCCGGTCCAGTGCCCCAGGCAACAACCAGGGACTCTGCTGGGCTGTAGACAAGGGAGTCAGGTATCTCCCCAAGCTCCTTCTGGAACCCTGCAGGGTCCATTAGGCACCTGGGGCAGAACCACTTAATTGGCTCTGCCTCCCTGCAATGGGGGAGTGGCGCCCTAAAGTCCAACCTCAGCAGGAAATGATCTGACCACGACAAAGGAGAAACATCTGTATCCCTTAATTCCAAATCACGTCTCCACTGCCCCGAGAGAAACATGGACTTTACTCCATGGACTTTACTCCTAAATAGGTAAGATTACCCCCATAATAGGAAAATATGCTCATTCCTGAAATCAAGGCCAAGTATACTTTGAGTGGCAGGCTGGGGGCATATTTAATTAACTAAATAGAGCAGAGTATGACATCAGCTTGTTGGGGTAGCCCAGTTGAGTTGCTTTCATAGAAATGAAGCCTGGAAAGTCTACATTTTAAGTAGAAAAGAAGAAAGTAATCTGCCTGTCTTGGTTGGCTTAATGTCTTGGTTGTTCCCTCTTATTTGAAGTTTTAATTACTTTTTCCAAGATAACCAGGGAAGTTTGGGTCAAACTCTTAAAACCTAACAAAGTTAATATTAGCACCACAATAGGCCATGCATTAGCCAGGACATATATTTTTCCTATGGCAATTTATGCTAGCCCTTAGGAAAACTAATTTTCTCAGCCATTGATAGGACTAGGTGTTATTTTTCTATATAGTGTACCTGCTATTAGAGAGAAGCAAACAAAGATACATTTTATGCTGGCTTAATCTTGTCACTCAAACCAGATCATCACTGCATGATGATGTAGTAAGGGGGATTGATGATGGACAAAATGCTTATTTAGGAAAATGTTTGGATGATCAAAAGTTGGGTTCTTATTTAGAACAGGATGTTCTGAGAACATTTACTCAAACCTCACTGTGTTTTGTGTATAGGGCTACTAGATTTGGACTGCAAAAAATCTAGAAAGTAAGCATGAAAACTAACACTTTTCAATCATCTAATACCCAGGTCCTCAAACTTTTTAAACAGGATGCCAATTCACAGTCCCTCAGACTGTTAGGGGGCAGGACCAGCTAGGTGGGCATGGCTAGGTGGGCATGTGACTGGATGGGCATGGCCAATTTAGCAGTCCCTTTTTCCAATTTAGCAGTCCATTAAACAATACACAGCAGCCCTCTTTCCTATTCTTTGGTTCTTCCAGTGGACAGAGCGCCCATGAGTCCAGGTCCAGGGCCTCTTTGAAGTGATAGATGAGGAAGCATTCAAGCCAGTCTCTTAGTTTTCCAGCCAGCCTCTGGAATTCCCACACTGTCTTTTGGGGGGTGGCCCACTTGCTTCAGTGCTTTGATCTGGGCTTCAGCTTCTTGCCAGTGGGCCATGTCCTCAAACCAGGCTTGGAGTAGTTGGACGAACTCTTCAGCATCCTCTAGCTCTGTAGTAAAGGTCATCGTGTAGTTCAGTTATCAATCCCATCACTTCCCTTTAATTCATGCCGAAATAATTGCCGAAATAATGTCCCGATCAGTCTGATATTGGTCCCCATAGCAATCGATGTGGGACCAAATACGATTGAGGAAGTAGGCCAGCTTCTCTGGGGTCCTGTTGAACATCGCTCTAAACCATGGAGAAGGAGTGCCTAGCGGTGGGGCCTGGGCCCAACCAGGGGGGATCTGGTCTGCAGGAGGCAATCAGGACCGATGGGTGAGGGGGAGTGTTGGGTCTCAGTAGTCCCAACGGTTGTTCTCATAGCGCCAGACTGGACTGCCTAACGGGCCTTGCTGTGGCACCGTTCTGATTCCAGCAGGAGCTGTCATCCCAGTAAACTGGGCCCGATTGGGAAGCCTAAGGTGCAATCTGCTTCGCACCAAGTGAAACGAGGCTGATGCTCCACTTGGTGCCACTGTGGTCCCCTGGCCCAGGAAGGTAAATGTGGATTGAGTCAGAGCCCAGCCAGGTGGGCTGGTATTAAGAGGTTATGTGATGCTACCCATGCTGAGCTGGTTGAACTGCTCTTGTAGACCCACCAGTGACGGGCTTCGCATCGGCTGAAGAAAGCCCCACTCTCGGGAATCGCTGAGATCAGCCGGTCTTGGTGCTCCCCATTCGAGGGCCTGGGTCTGCTCCATTCTGCTCACCCCCATCTGATGTTCTCACAGCATCATCCCAGTCAGCAACTCTTGGGACAGTGTGGCTCCCGCAGCTTCGCCCCATAGAGAGGGATCTGGTTGAGTGGCTTGCCAGGGCACTGGCTTGTTGGACCGAGCACCCTGTCAGCATTCCACTTCAATGGCTTCCGCTGCCTTCCCCACAGATTCGGAAGAGGAGTAGAGGGTCTTGACGTGGACCATCAAACCAGTCCCGGTGGTTCCTTCTGTGGTCACCATTCTCTCCTCCATCTTCCCTGAGTTTTCACGCCGCCTGGTGTCAGGTCAATGCTTGGGGTTCAGGACCCCAGACAGCACCCTAGAGGTTGGGGAACTGGTTCATGTCAGGGTTCCAAATAACACCCCCAACAAAAGAAGACTCTGATGCTAGAAGTTCCTCAAACTTCCATTTTATTAGAGATGTCATATTGGCGCATCTGGGAAAACCTGAATCTGAAAGCTTCCAGGCTTTACCTACCCAAAAGAAAATCCAAGTCCCTTCCCCTGCACCCACATGTCCATCACATGGCCCAGTCAATGCACTGTCCCAACTGGAGATGCCTCCCAGTCACGCCACTCCAAGTGCAGGCTGGATATCTCTGCAACTCCATGCAATCCTCCCTCCCAGTTTCTCACAGCACTAAGTGTGGCAGCCCTGAAGATCCAAAGAAAAAGATGGCCTCCAGGGCTGACAAAACATTGGGAACTGTAGGAAAGCTACCTCTGACAAAGAAGTTTCAGCTCTTCTACTAGACTTCCAATCTCTGCATTTCTATTTTCATTTTTTTCCGTTTGGAGATGGGCAGCTGCTATGATATAAGCTTAGACAGCAGCATAGTATAAGATCTTTAGATGAATATAGGTTTTTCTCAGACTTTAGAAGGCAATGCTACTTTCCCTTTTCTACATTTCCAGTTATGATTCTGAATAGGTCAATCATTCCACTCTGTTCTTGGCTAATGAAACCACTCAAATAAGCAGCAACCTTTGATCTCCTGCCACTAATAATATCAATTTAAAATGGGCAATATTTCTATTCAACATTCTGAACCTACATTTGGGGTTTTTTTGTTTGTTTTTCAATCTGGACATTTGATGAGTGTTTGAAAGCAAACACGTTTCTGTGTGTTGCATCACTGTTTCACTTGTCATTCTTTGCAACATATTTCAATAGCAGCTGTTAACTTCCCAATCTGGAATCATTAACAGTCGTGACCATTAGCACAGCTGCTATTTTATAGCAAGAATCTCTCTTTTTCTCCTCTCTGTATTCATCCCAAAAAAAAGGTAAACTCAGGCTTGTGGTGGCCTTGGAAAAACCTGATGTTCACTCAGCTGGGACTGAACTTGTACTGCAGTAATTCTCCATTCGCCTATCTCCAAAATTTGTCAGATTCAATTTGTCAGGTAGCAGGATTTAAAGAATGACAATGGAAAAGAGGAGTAACTGAGATAGATGGCATTCCATTAGTTACATCAGAAAAAAGTCTTCACATCTTTGATATTGCCATGGTGGATTGGGCCCCTTCCATCAGTTAAACCAACTTCTTTTCCTTTCTCAGGCTTTCACATTCCCATGGGTAAAAATGCAGCTAATAACATTTGCTTCCCTTGCAAGATCATTGTATGGTTTCATCCTTCAGTGTTCACCAATCCCGCTGGGACCTGAATGTGAAGCAATTATCTTATTAGAGGAGTAACAGGCACCTTTCTATTTTGGGCTTGTACAGAAATGTAATATCAAATAGGATTGGTTTTTACAAGAGCTAGGATGCTGTCGCCAGGGACAAAAGCATCCAGTTCACTCCTTCTGACATGCAGCCTGCAATCAAGAAAAGATCCATTGATTGCAGGGGATGTGTATAAATATAATACAACAACATAGGAAAAACCTGGCTGTCTACTGTATGAAAAAGACAGAATGATCTTAGAACTACCAAAGCTTGAGGAAAGACTATTCTCAAGGAGAAGCAAGTTATGTTCTACTAGGCTTAAGAAGCTTCTAGTTCATCAAACTAGACATTTCCATCTCAATTCTGACTCTGTCTTGATTAGGCCTATGTAGTCCCTAAAATGAAGAAAACTGTAGTACCTCAAAGTTGTCAAGATCTACTTTGTTTCAACAGAAGTCTTTTCTCTATAAGCCTGCACAGAAATCTGCTACAGACCAAGAAAGAAGCTGTGTGGATGCAGCACATAGGCATGAACTATGAATTGATTGGCCAGTTTGTGCAGACATTGTTCACATTTACAATTTTTCATGTATTTATTGAGGAGAGTTAAGCACACTCCAGTCACACTCAGGCAGCTCACAAGTATATGATAAAAATATAATAATAGTCTTCTCGAGTGGTGCAACTCTAATCAATTCTACATACAACTATAAATAATACGATAGAAAATATGATACAATATTTATTAATAAAATTTGTATAGCAATTCATTACACCCAAGGCACCTCTGGGTGAGATTCTGGACGGCACACAGCAATACAGTAAAATTAATCCAGCCTCAATCCGCAAAAGCCTTCCGAAACAGCGAGATCTTTGCAACCTCAGAAAGCAGATCATTCCATAGGACAGGAAGTCCTACAGGCATCTGCTGAGAGGCCCCCTCCTGTAACATTTAGTGGTACTCTTGGACTAAGAGGTTGGGAGCTCACTGTCAGGGTAAGTTGACCGATGCCCTAATTAAATCAGATCAGGAATGCTTCATGAGTTGACACTCACATTTATTCAGTGCCTTAGAAATCCATGCTCCAAACTATGTATGGTTTTAAAGTACAGCCCTGAACCTCAAATATCATTTAAAATCACACAGGAAACCAATGCAACCCATAGCAGTGGTCTAACATGGCAATATTACTGGCCAACATTACTGACCAGTAAGGATCATCAGGCACTGCATATTGGACAAGCTCAGTTTTTTTGGTGGTCTCCAAGAGCAACCCCATATAAAGAAAATTACAGTGATCTAAGTAAGAAATGGCAAGTGAATGTTCTCAGTACATTCTATGCTATATAGTTGTTACACCAGAAAAAGCCTCCACCTGTTTCTCTAAGTCGAATGAGTTCAGATTGTAAACTCACTTTCTCAACCCTGCTGAGAGTTACAGTTGTCATAGTTGTAGATTCAGTAGACATGAATTAACAGCCATATGATCAGGTTGAATTTGAGTCTGTTTATTTCCATCCAGATTCCGGAGAACCTTCAAGCCAGCACTTTTAGCACAAGTTTAATCAAAGTTAAGGTTATCACATTCTGGAATTTAGTGATTAAGGCTACATGTATGCAGCTGAATCAAGAAGGAAAGTGCAATCATTTCTAAAACAGAAGCTATATCAACCAAAGTCTGATGGGAATAAGAATCATTGCACATTTACAATTGGGGTGAATTGTTCTGCAGTATTTTAAACTTTCCATCTAAATAAAATAAAGAGAAATAATACAATCTGTGCAAAAGGTGTGAACTGAGACTTATCTGAGTTACCATAATGTGTGAACCCAGTCAAATAATGCATTGAATGATTAAAGTATTATAAAATCATCTCTGAAATCTTACACTCAAAATTATTATTCAAATTTTGGGTCTTTTTTAATCACAAATTATTAGAAAATTTGTCTAGAGATTCTCAGTCATCCACATCATGGTTGTACCAAAAGTGCTTTTTCAAGAGGCAACTGGACTTTTTTTTTGTTTTTGCTTGAAGACGTTTCACTTCTCATCTAAGAAGCTTCTTTAGTTCTGACTGAATGGTGGAGAATGGAAGAATTGCTAATGACCAGATGACTTCAAGGAATATAAATTCTTCCACTCTCCACCATTCAGTCAGAACTGAAGATGTTTCTTGGATAAGAAGCGCAATGTCTTCAAGGAAAAAGAAAGAAAGTCCAGTTGCCTCTTGAAAAAACACCTTTGGAATATTAGACAATTTATTCTGTGGTACTTTCTCTTCCTACAAAACAACAGAAAATTTCTACCAGCCACTTCAAGCCCATCTTCTACATTGCCAGAAATTGACCACAGGCACTCTGCATTTACCCCATTTCAAGATTCTTATGAAACCTTTAAAATTGTATTTGATCATAGGCCCACTTCCTGTCAATAAGGCAGAAGAAAAGTCATTCTTCTACTGGGAAAGGAAAATTCTCCACTTCTCCTATATTTAAGATAAAAGTTTGTACATATGCCCAATGTGGAAGATTTATACTCTTGGGGAGCAATATGGCTTACTCAGGCCTATCATTATTGGATTGGTAATGTTTAAATTGAATCTCTACTGCTTTGGTGCTCAGGTTTAGGCAGCCTTGGATATTCTGCAATGACTGTGGACTGAGTTAAGGTATGTTTCTAAAGTATAAACTGACTTCAGAAGGAAATACAAGACCTATCCCACATTTCATGCAGATTTCTTGTCTTAATAGATAATAATTTCCAATTAGAAAGTACTGTATCCTTTCTCCTGATTACTGGATTGAATATTCTCATTGGGGACAAATGTCAGATGAAGTAATTCAGAAACCAGATGTAATTTCTGCTTTTCTTGTAAGAATTGAATAAAAGGAAAGAAAAAATAATCCTAAAAGCAGGCAGTCTAGAAGCTATTCTAATAAGTTAAGGAGAAAAAAATAGCTCCTTTCTCCCCAAATACTGTTGTTCTCTTTGAATGAGAAGATGTAATCTGTTACATGTCTCTTTTGCTCTCTCTAGGTGGGTTCAGAAGTGTTGGCTTGATAGAGGTCAGTTGCTTTGAAGAACTGAATCAAGAAGCGTATCGTGTACTGGAAACTTCAAACAGCCTGTTGTAGCACGTAGCAGGTACTGGACTACCTTTATTGTCCTTCAGCATGTACTGTAGTGCTTTGCTGGTTCAATTTGGTAAGAAGTTGTGAACTCTACCCTGCACAACTATTCTACCTCTACATTTTAATAGCAAATCTTTTGTTCTTGTTCTGTTAGTTTATTCTGAAGTATTGGAAAGCCCAAGAATCTACCATCTTTGAACTGCGTTTAACCAAAGCCTTGCAGGACTCAGGACCCCCAGAATGCACTAAGCAGATCTAACTATGGTTTGGATCCCAGCTTCAGGCTTTACCACATCTGATGAATTATTTTCAGATGGTAGACATTGTCAGGGGAAGAGGGAGACTGCCTAAATAGCAAGCCCAAAGACATTAACATGCATACAGCAGCTAATTATTGGGTGCCGGATTTTGCTGGACTGCATGAAGGACCACACAATTACATGAATGCAAGGAAGTAATCATTGATCACATTGTTTTCAAGTAAGGCACTTAAGGGTGCTGGTTATTTAATGACTGGAAATAAAAGCTTATTGCTATGCTTGCTCAAGTTGAGGGTGCTACTATATTCCTCCGTTACCTGACCGCTTATGAGCTCATATAAATCATACTTTGAATTGAGGGGTCCTTGGTGCTCCCTGAGCTTGCTTGTTTCATTACCCAAACTAGGTAACATCATTAGTGCTAGTGATGGTGATGTTACCTAGTTAGGGTAATGAAAATTCTGCAAGAAAACAAGAAAGCTCAGAGAGCACCAAGGACCTCTCATGTCAACCCTGAGTACAAATATTCTCCTTTATCAATATTTTGAATTATTTACTAGCCTAACTCAATGTTTTCACAGCTTCAAATGTCTAGCATAAAACATAACCTTATCCATACAGTTATTGCCATTAGTCTCGATGTGGTGGAAAGAGAAACAAACTGGAGATCCCCTTTAATTTCAGAGCTTTCCATAAGCTCTATATATCTCTTTCTCCCTTGTGAGATACCCTGTGGATATGATCAACGGCGGTGACTGCACAAAACTTTTTAAAGAACTAGTTATTTTGGCAGCATGCTGAAGTCTTTTTAACACCCTCCCAGCCCACTGCACTCCAGAAAAACTTTTATTTACCACACAAAGAGCTATTGTTAGAGAACCCATAGGAAACCAAAACCATCTGCACAATTGGTATGTTATGATTCAATATATATCACAATATGGTGCTGACCCTATTAATCAACCAAAAGGAACATTTGTTTTAGACAAAAGCATGTGGTGGGTGAAAGGCTACATGCAATACTTTAACCCTGGCTGGCATTGTGTATCACATCCCATAAATGATTTGTTGGAGACACCCACAAGAGAGTAAGGAAAGGAGTTAACCAGAGTGCTGATGAATAATAACAATTAATTTAATAACTTGTTAAATTTGTATACTGCATGACTTTCAACTGCTCTAGGAGGCTCACAACAATAAAGCAAAATTATAGTGATAAGTATCAATAAAACATAAAAGATAAAATATGTGAATGTGTCTCCTTCTCCCTCACCAAAGGCCTGAATGAAGAGTCAGGTTTTCGTGGCTCTTCTAAACAACAGCAGAGTGGGGGAGCATCAAGATCTGGCTGGGAAGGGTAGCTTATTCTAGAAGGCAGACACTGCTACAGAGAAGGTGCACTGGCTTGCAATTACAGTGTTGCAGCGTTCCACATCAAGGGATTCCCTTTTTGTGACCTTCACTGTCAGCTTCCAACAGACAAAGTCAACAAGGATGGCAGAAGGTAGCAAATGGCAATCATGTTACCATGGGGCACTGCAACCACACAAGATTCACCTAACAATGGCAACAGGGATGCCAGAATTGCCATCATAAATTGAAGCAGTCACATGATGTTGCACCTTACAATTGCATCGCTTATTTATTTAACAAAATGACCATTCTATGCTTTCTAAACATTATTCAGAAACCAGCAGGCTTTTACTCCAGCCCCTTTTTGCATTACCAACCCTATAGAAGAACAGACCCAGACCCAGACTACTGCAATGCTCTCTACATGGGGCTCCCCTTGAAGAGCACCCAGAGGCTCCAACTGGTGCAGAATGCGGCCGCGCGGGGGATTATGGGAGCGATGGGCTGCTCCCATGTGACACCCCTCCTGCGCGAGCTGCATTGGCTTCCAGTGGTCTTCTGGGTGCACTTCAAGGTGTTGGTTACCACCTTTAAAACGCTCCATGGCACAGGGCCTGGGTATTTACGGGACCGTCTTCTGCCACTGATCGCCTCCCACCGGCCAGTTCACTCCCACAGAGAGGGACTCCTCAGGGCGCCATCAGCCAGGCAATGTCAGCTGGCAACCCCCAGGGGGAGGGTCTTCTCTGTGGCAGCACCTGCCCTCTGGAACGACCTGCCCCCGGAGATACGTAGGATACCAGATCTCCGTGCTTTTCGCCGTGCCCTCAAAACTTTTCTATTTCACCAAGCTGAGCTGGCGTAAACCCCCCCCCCCTTTAGATATTTTAATTGTAACAGATTTTAGTTGGGATGTTTTAAATCTGGGCCAAAATTTGTTTAATTCTTTTAATAATTTTAAATTTTGTATTGGATGTTTTTTATTCTTGGCTGTTCACCGCCCTGAGTCCAGCAGGAGAAGGGCGGTATAAAAATTTAATTAAATAAATAAATAAACAGTTGGCAAATTTCTTGACCCATGACAAAGCACTTCATGCTGAAGTGGAGTTTGTCATTATCATGATTAAACAATATCGTTGTATGATAGAAACCCAGGGTTAGAAGCGAAAAGAACAATACAATACGGGCAGTCCTCAATTGGAATTGGCAATTCAATCATTAAGTGAAGTAGTCACTAAGTGAAAAATCAAGTAAGCATGACAGTCAATCAGAAAAGAGCCACAGGAGATGACTGTTGTACTGGATCACTGCTGAGAGACTATCATATGCACAAAAATGGAAAGACTGAAATACCCACAACAGAGGATCGGGTGCTAAGATACAGCAAAAAGCAGTTCAGAAAGAGATACCATACTTTGTTTAGGCAATCTTTCCACTCTGTGGAAGTGGTGGGAGAAAAAATGGGTCAACAATGTGTACTAATTGATTGTAAAGATGCACGTGTGTGTGTGTGTGTGTGTGTGTGTGTGTGTGTGAGAGAGAGAGAGAGAGAGAGAGAGAGAGAGAGAGAGAGAGATTGTAAACACAAGCATTGGTTGCAAAGTTACTTTTTATCGCTGTTATACTGTGAATGATTGCTGTCAGAGGCACTCATTAAATGAGGACTGTCTGTAATTTTTAGAAGGTGACTGTGGAATCAATGGCACCATTACCACCTTTAATTAATTGATGTACTTTTGTATATATTATTTTATTTTACCTCTGGTATCTACAATTTGCTTAGATTCCTTTTAAGTTAAGGCAGTACAGGTAGTTCTCAATTACTGTAATTACTGTAAAGGTATGGGAAGGCCAACATTCACTGACAGTAATTGGGACCAGGAACTCTGCACTCAGTGACAACTTTGGCATAGTGGTTTATGTGTAGGCTTAGAAATCAGGAGACTTTGAGTTCTAGTCTCACCTTGGCAGCTGGGTTTTTCAGTCACTGTTTCTCAGCCAAACTCGTCTCACAGGGTGAGTGTTGTGAGGAAAATAGGAGGAAGAAAAAATATTGGTATGTTTGTCTCCTTGAGCTATATATATTTAAAAAAGCAGATTATTTTTTTAAAAAAACACTAAGCAAAGCAGTCATAAGGTGCAATGACACAGTGGCAGTTCCAGGAGCCCCAGCTGCTTTTGTTAGTTGAATCCATGCAGTCAGTGTCTATGATCACATGATTATCATTTGTGACTTTGCTATTGACTTGGTTTATTGGAATCCAGCAGCGAAAGTTGCAAATGGCAATAACCAGAGTCAGCTGGGCAAGATAGATGGTATAGAAATGTGATAAATAAGATAATGTGACTACAGAATACTATGTCATCATAATTCTGATCTGGTCACCAAATGCTCAAATCATGATCATGTGACAGCTACAAAGAGCAATCATAAGTATCCCTTGTTCTGCACCATCATAACATTAAATGGTTGCTGAATGAGTGTACAGTAAGCAAGGACTACAAGCAGTTACATTGCATAATAAATGAATAAGTAAGATGCGTATGAAGTGAAAGTGATGGGAAAAACGGATCCCTTCCTTTGTTCCTTTCTAGCCTGTTGTTGCATTTATTAAAACCCTCAGTGCACAAGGCTCATGGCAGCTCCTGCTTTTCTTACCAATTAGAGTTTGCTGTCATAACTATTGAAACATGTGGAAAGGAAAGGAATACACACAAAAAAATCAATACAGATTTATGGAGTTGTGTAGTATTAATGCAGTGGGCAGTAACCATTTCTTTTTAACAGTTAAGAGTCAAACTGAGAACTAGCAGCGGGAAGTAGATATATCAATGCTCCAGCAGTCACTCTCTTTTCTCCTTCATGCATGGTAAGTTTAAGCAGGAATGTGTCCAGATCAGAAACTACCTAATTGATATATCTAAAACAATAGAGGGAGAACCAGTTTGGTGTAGTAGTTAGATGGCCTTGGGCTAGGAACCAGAAGATCATGAGTTCCAGTCCTACTTTAGCATGAAAGACGGCTGGGTGACCTTCGACAGTTAATGTCTCTCAGCCGTTGAAAGAAGGCATTTCTGAAAATCTTACCAAGAAAAGTGCATAGACCTGTCCAAGGTGTTACTAGGAGACAAAACTGACTCATAGCTCCCCACCCCCGAGTTATTTGGTTAGTTAGTGTTTTTCTTCAAAATTTGCACTTCTGTACAGTTTTCTATTACAAATATAAGCTGCAGTTAAATCAGCTCTTTTCCCTAGCTCCAAGGTTAGTGTCTGACTACTAGAATTCCCAATTGAGAAGACTGAAGGGCCAGCTAGTTTAGGATTATAGGATTTACTGCCCAATACATAGGAAGCCACAGGTAAGAAAAGCTGATAATGTACAAACAACAATGCATATTATTACAGAACACTTCCTGAAATACATATTAAACAAAGCTGAATTAATTAAAGTTTTATGTTAATAAAACGCAAAAATGTATATGGATTTTCATGTGAGAAATTTAAAAAAAACCTCAAGCTGATGTGCAAATTGGTCAAAGTAAGTTTATGTTTGGAAAAATAAGAAACCAACATGGACAGATTAATCCATTCCTAAATTTTAAAAGACCAAACAATGAGAGACAATGATTATTCAGCAGGATGTGTTAGGACTCTGCTAGCACAAAGTCACAATAGGAATGATTCAAGGGTGGGTTCTACTTACTTTTACTACTGGGGCCATGCGCATGCATGCACAGAAGCATTTTCATGACATCGGGGTTGGTGGGCGGAGCCTCCCGCCGGTTCCATAGAATGGGTGCGAACCGGGGGCAACCCACCAGTGGAATGATTCATGAAAGATGTTGATATAATTTGGTCCAATATTTTCATTTACTAATTTTATTTTCATATTGCAGTTGCTCGCAAAAGAGCCCTAATTATTGCATGTCAGCATTTATCTTCCCTTTCTCAAAAGAAGTTAAATGCACAGAGTGGAAATGTGATGTCTTAGACTGATATCTTTAATCAGTGAATGGATGGATGGGAGGGAGGGAGGGAGGGACGGGGTGGGGAGAGAGAGGGATTCTACCACAAGTTCTGAAAGATATATTGGTGACAGAGCCATGAGATGTAAACTAGCAATTTGTTATAGGAGGTCAAAAGAGCAATGCCCCTGGGGTGACTGCTACTAATTAAGAGTAGAAATAATTTTGCCTTATTTTACCTCAACTTGCTTAGTGGTGCCTCACATGGCATGGTTTTGGTTCATGAACTAAGTAATAAAAAACAACTGGTGTTAAGGTAACTATTAAAGATAAGAATCCAAGTGAAAAAGCAAGTTCCCTTGAGTATGTTATGTGTTAGAACTGAAACAAATATAGTTATTTACTACTTGGTATCTGTCAGGTAGGTGCAATTAAAATAGTTAAGTATAGTGAAACCTGATGTAATGGGCCAAGTGGGAAATAGGAGGACTGTTACTCCTGAATGCTTGCTAAAGTGCAAAGTATGTCATCTGTGTAATGATATCAATATGCACATGAGGTATATTGTGCTATTTGTATGCAAATGACACGATTTCCCTCCTCTGTTAATGACATCATGTGTAAATGATATAAGTCACTGCAAATGAAAAAAAAAAAGATTACTTCAGGTACACTTGATTTGTTCGTTATTTCTGGGGGATGACCAGAAATAATTTTGGGTCATACCAGTATCATCCAAAGCCGTGATGGTGAACCTATGGCACGCGTGCCACAGGTGGCACGCAGAGCCTCTCTGTGGGCATGCCAATTGTCGTCCCAGCATGCGCCTCCCACTGGCCAACTGGTCTTCAGATCTTTGCTGCGCATACATGGGAGGCAGGGCGCATGCAGAGTGGGGCTCGTATTGTATTTTGGGGGGTTGAGCGCGTGCGTGTGCTCCTTTCTAGGCCTGGAAGGCCTCCTGCACAAACCTGTAAGCCAAAAATGGGCGAGGGGGGAGCGGGACGCATGCACGGGGGGGGGGACACTTGCATTGCATTTTGAGGTTTCCAGCACATACATTTGCACACACACGCTTTGGGCACTCAGCACCAAAAAGGTTAGTCATCATTGATCCAAAGCCTGCTAGATAAGGAGGAGGAGGAGGAGGATAAAGTTAGTTTTGGCACTTGGTGAATGCATAGATTTTCTCTCTCTGCTAAATTCTACTAAATCAGGATTTGCTACATTGAGTTTTCACTAAGTTTATAAATGTAGAAAATATTTAGCATTGTCATTACAGAAAATTAGGAAATTCTATTAATTAAAAGAAGAGTAATTCCATGCAGGACCAACTGGCATTGCAGGGATAAGGAGAGAATGGCATGACAATGTAATCAAGAGACAGTGGTTAAAGGTGGCATTATAATAAAGAGGTGGCGGAACTTTTTGTTACTCCAGAGAGACCATTGGTAAGTGCACAAACATTATGATGTCAGAGATTGTGAAATTTGCAGTGGAGATATAAGCAAGAATAAAGGAAACATAATGGGAATAATGATGATCCTGATAGAAGAAAGATAATGGTGGAATAATGAAGATAATAACAATAAAATAGAAGGGATGGTTAATATGAAAAGAAGACCAAAATAAAATGGATAATATGCTGTCATATTCCCTTCCATTTCCCATGTACTAAGAATGTACCAGTAACTTGTAAAACTGTAATGGATGAAGATAGCTCTGACAATAAATAGCAATCAAATTGCAATAGCAAAATGATGACAAGCATGAATGCTGGTCTTAAAACCAGTTGTTTTTAAAACAAGTTATAGGTGAAGAGCAAAATGCAGAAAGAAAGAAACCTGAGTACTAATGGATGGTCATAAAGGTGCCTCTTTTTTAATGTGAAGAAGATCCAGATTTGCCAGAAAGAAAGAGATAACAAAATGGTAATGGCATAATTAAGTCTGTAACAAAGTACAGTGATAACAATAATGGGACTGTAATTGTGGTGAGGTGATGACTGAAAAAGAAAAGGTGAAGATAACAACTGTAGAGGAGATGATAAGAAAGATAATGGATTGCAAGGCAGTTGTTGTTCAAAGTAATGGAATTGGTATAGGTAATGGAATTATAATGAGGTGATGATGACCATAATAGGAAAAAAAGTTATTCTAATAAAAGGGGTGAGGGGCTCCTAATAAAAGTAAGTATCAGAGCTGTAATACTTGCAGTGATATCTGATAGCAGAGGAAAGGACCAGGGCAGTACTATATCTATGCACCATGGAAACACTCTTGATAGGTTTAAATGCCAATGGGAATTTGTAGAAGCACAGATCAAGATTTCTGTAAACTGAAAAAGACTTCTTTTTCTGAACTGAAACTGGAATCCCTCTTACACCGACACAATGTACTTTTAAGGCAATGAACAAGCCATGGTGGCATGACTCATACACAATACTGAAATACATAAATGACTGGATTAACATATAACACATAAACTGGTGTTTCTCAACCTTGGCAACTTTAAGATATGTGGACTTCAACTCCCAGACTTCCATAGCCAGCCATGAGGAGGTGAATACAACTACTGTGGAATTCAAACTTAAAGTTGTCAAGGTTGAGGAACATTGCACTAAGCAGTCCTATTTCCAAAAGGCCAATCTGATGCACCAGTCCAGCTTTGGTCATTTGGGTCCACAGCAAAAGAGATCCCTATGTTTTGGTGGCTCCCAATAAACTAAGTAGCAGAGGTTACCTTCCCAATTTTGGTGGTATGATAAATGGATTGATGGGTGATATTTCCTATTGCAAGTTGCATGTTTGACATTCTATGTAATTTCAACACATTTAGTCTATTTTGGAAAGGGGATGACATAGCAATAGGACTTAGATTTACATACTGATTCATAGTGATTTACAGCACTCCCTAAGGGATTTAGAGAGTCAACATATTGCCCCAACAATTTGGGTTTTACTGACCTCAGAAGGATGGAAGGCTGATTCAACCTTGAGCTGGTCAGAATCAAACTCCTGGCAGTGGGCAGAGTTAGCTTGCAATATTACATTCTAACCGCTACACCATCATGACTCTATATAAAATTAGATCTATGAAGAACTTATCTGAAAACAATTGAAATACAGCACAAATAAACAACTCATACAGGCACACAAGAACTGTGAGGGGCTTTGATAGCAGACTTGTGGGCTCCACTGATGCACAGAATCATGTGCCTTCTCTACCCTTCATACTAAATTCAGAGAGGGCTGTAAAGCACTATGGGCTGGTATAGAAGTATATGTGCTACTGCTATTGCTATTGTTTTTTGCAGTAAAAAGATTTGGGAGCAGTGGTGGGTTTCTCCCAGTTCGCCCCAGTTCAGGCAAACAGGTAGTGGCAGCAGCGGGAGGCTCTGCCCACCCGCCCGGACGTCATCACAGATGCTCTGCACATGCGCAGAAGAGCCGCATGCAAGCAAAGCGAACGTGCACACATGCACACTCCCAGTTCCGAACCGGTAGTGAAGGTAAGTGGAACCCACTACTGGTTGGGAGAACCATGAAATGACAGAATAGATTCTACTACTTGGAACTGTTGTGATGGCATTTTTCAATGTTTCCCCATGTGAAGTGGATCTAGTAAACTAACAGTCAGCTCCAAAACCTTTAACTTTTGAGCAGGTTTTCTACTTGAAGGATTTTTTTTATCTGTGTGTAACAAGGCATTGAGACTGAAATGTTAATGGAGCTTTAATGTAGGTATCCCCAATAGATCGATATTGCAATTTTATCAGTCGCTTCGACTTAGTTTTCTTTTAATTGTGAATTTTTGTATTTGTTTTTATCTTTGCCACCCAGAATTCCTTCAGTAGATGGGCAGTTAAATAAATGTAAGGAAAAAGGAGACTCTTCCAGTAACAGTTTAGACTATTTTGCCATCCAGACCATGAGCAGAATGCAGATTGCTGCTCTGTTCTGTAGGCTAGAAATAAAAATATGCCTCGTAGAGTGGATAAATGGGAATATCCACTGGTCTGTCATAATGCAATATCATGTCACAAATTGGACTTGACATGTGGTGCACTCACTCAAAATATTAAACCTCCATTTGTTTCTTTGATTTACAGTATATACAGTATATCCTCCAAGTGTTCAATAATTGAATAAAAGTAAATTGTGATATTGTGAGAAGATTTTTTAGGTGTATCACATACTGCGTTATCAATCCTACTCTGCATAACACTATGAAAAATCTCTTGCACCAGTTGCCTGTTCCTTCACATAGCATTTCATGACGTGTATCATTTAGTTGACTATTACATCTTACTGAGCATTTCTGATGGTCTTTGCGTCATCTCAGAGTTGACAGGCAGGGGTTATGGTATTTGACACAGATGGCTGAGAAGGTGGAGAATATTGTTGTAAATGCTCAGACAACTGTGAAATAAAGATGGGAAGAGAAGATGCAAACAATACTATGGAATTGAAGAAAAACAAGAAAGAAAAGACTGCTGTAGATTATGGCTCCTTCTAATATAAAAATATTGTTTTGTAACCAAAATTATTATGAGTAGGGGCACTTTGGCTATGGGCTTATTAAAAAAAATGGGTAGGAAAAAATGCCATAAAATAAGAACTCAAACCTGTCACATTTTCAAAAAGCAAAGCACTTGGTTATTTTTTTATCTCAAAACATGAAGTTAGAAATAATGAAAGTTTCAGAAACTGGAGCGAATGATAAATTCCATTTACCTTATTTCCTTCCCCTCGCCACACAATCCCATTTATATCACAGAAAGAAATACATTCCCAAATACTACAGGCCTGTTCACAGCTTTGCAATTACTAATATCAAAGAGATCCTGATCCTTTGGAGAGCAATTGTCCTTCTGCTTTACCTTATAACCCCAGAATAACAGCTTTCCTCAAGATGGTGCCCTCTAGACATTGTCAACTGGCTGCAAATATTGGATGTCATAGGCCTACAGATGGGACGATGTTAGGTTGAAAAATGTAACTCTAATCTCTTTCATTCACATTTTCATCATTTACTAAACAGATCACATATTAAAACAACAGAATTCTGAGTCAACTAATGGACAGTGGTTATTATGTCAACAATTATTCTGCAAAGGTCTTTCCTTGGAGGAAAGAATTCTAAATAAAATTCTAGAAGGCATCATCCAAAGGATGTCACGGACACTTTGCTCAGAAGAATCAAATTAATTAAAGCCATCTTTGACCTCCTGACCACCTGGATATTAATCAGCAATACTTGTCAGCTTTTGAGCACAAAAAGCTCTTAAAGGGAAAAGGGTTAAGCAGTCCCTCCTCCATAATTGTGCCAAAGTACATCTTTTTTAAGAGAGAAGGGGGAAAAAAGATATGTTTGATTATTATACATAATTTGGCTCCATTTCTGTATATTCAATAGTCCTAAAGATCCTTCTCAAATTCCCTCTGCCTATCACACTGCCTTGGAGACACAAATGGAGAGACTCCAATTAATGGTCTCTCAGTATACTAAGACTAAATGTGATTGGTTATGCAATGACTGAGTAGTGGAACTTCCAATCAAAACATGGCAATACAGATATCACCTCCTAGTTTATACCCCACAGACAGAAGGAAGAAAGAATTCAAAGAGGAGTTTGGGAGTTAGGTGAAGGGGAAAAGACTGCTCATATTTAGTGCCAAGAGTGATAAATATTAATTTGAATATATATTACAGAATTATAAGACAGTGTTTATAAGCAATTTAGGTTATTTAATACAATTTTATTCATATCTTTATTTATTGTCCAAGTACCATCCCATATATCCTATACAGTATACTCCTGCTAGTAGTGTGATCTAGGAGACAGAAATAAAGAAGAAACAAAATTCCAAAGCAGAAAAGGGTTTAGTTTAATGGGTACAGCAAGACAAATAGATACTGTATTCCAGACAGCTCCCAAAGTCAATGGAATTTTACTTAATTTTAAAGAATGAAAAGAATGAGAAAGGGACATCCACAAAATGGAGTATGGTTTATAACTCAGTGTGTCACGGGGAATCCCTAGACATCAATGAATTAGTTCTGAATTCCAATCACCAAATTTACAGGATACATAGCCAACTTCTAGAAAACATACCTGGATGTGTATGCGCCAGAATCCAAGTCAAAAAGTGGGAAATTGCTGGGAATATTATATTCCATCAAAAGTAAGGCAATGCTTGACACCCCAAAAAGAATATGATTGATATTGTCATGGAAAATTAGCAGTAAAATACATCAGTAGTCTATGTACATGCTTAGGCTGTTATCTAGGTGCTAACTATTCATGAACCATTTCAAGGCTTCTGCTCTTCTTTAATTTTTTTAATCTTCTTCTTTAAACAGTATTTGAACAAGTCAGCATTTCAAAGAGAAGATGCTTTTCAAATAAGAGATCGTCCTTAGCCAGGCCAGGCACATAAACACCTAAAATTGTATCAAGGGGAAAACATTGTTTTCTGTACAGAAGTTTCTTTATATCACCTAGGTCACATGGCTGTTAAGGGGATAAACAGGAATAGGTAATTAAATGCCATTCTGAGCTAACTGGAAGGAGGAATAAAATTTAACTGTGATAAATAAATTATACGTTGAAGTTCTTTAATCTTTTGGTTTATGCATTGATTTTTTATTTATAAAGCATCTGCCATTCTTACAGACCAAGGAATAGAAGGAGAAAAAGATTATTTATTGCACAGAGATTCATTTTTCCTCATAGGAATTATACAAAGGTAGTTGTGCACATGGTTACAATAACAGGCTACCTCCTAGGACAAGAGCTGAGAAAAGGACAGTTTCCTCTTCAATGGAATCCAAAGTCCCATCAAAGTATCACACAAGAAGATAATTTCTATCTTCATCAACCCACTTTTCATCTCTAAAGCTTTATGTGATTTTACTGTCCAATCATGCCAGAAGGTGATGGAGTCTTCATTATTTATAACATTTGTCTCTAAATCTAGGCCTGTTATTGGGACTGCTTCAGATTTTTTTTTCTATTTATTCATATTGTATCCAAATGTTTTGCAGCTAGTCCAACTTGCAGACATCAGCAGCTACCTTTCCCCAATGATGAGATTTTATTCACCATTTGATGTCATGTTTCTCCAATACATGACAGCCTCATACATTAAGGCATGAAGACGCATCAGTCCTTCTAAGAAGGAGAACAGAACTTCACTTGTTGAGCATCTTAGAAGCAAACCATGGCAAGGAAATTGGGGAAGGGGCATACTGTGCTGCTCAAAGGCCCGGTATGGGTGCAAGGACACGCTAATCCCTTTCAGGCTTCAAACCCAAGAGAAAAGTTTGGATTTATCATTTCTAATGTCAGAAATTATGGATTCATAGTTTCATAATCATAAAGATTATGCAGGAATTAAGAATGAACAATCCATGTAAGATTGCATGTTGAAGAAAACACTCTTGAAATTGAATCAGCAGCTGCTTACATCAGAAAGAGGTTAAAAGGATAAAAATGAAAGTGGTGAGAGAGAACACTGCCTTCAACTATGCAGGATAACTTGTTTATCCTAATAATTTTAGGTTGATAATCAGGACTTTCTAAAATACTTTACTTTTTAAGAAATACATTGCAAGTCCTGCAATACAGCCAATAGTCCCCTTGGAAACTTGCCTCTGGAAATTTCACTTCCTATTCCCAGGACCTATTCTTTCCATCAGGTTATTCCACTCAACATGAATAAGGAATGTGACCATTCTTTTGCATTTCACCTGAAAGAAATAAAAGAAAAAAAGATGGTTCTTGTTTGGAATGGGAAGCCCTTCATTTTAAGAGCATAGTTTTGGCAGGAGTAAAATATTCCATTCTTCAGGCACTGTTTTCCCTACATCTGCCACCTAATGGAAAAGTCTTGATTAGTCTAGCCACACAGCCAAAGAGGAAGAAAGCCAGTTAATTAATCTTGATTTTTAGAGTTGGATTTCTGGACTAATTTGCAGGAAACAGTCCCTCAGGATTGAAACATGTCTTTACTCCTTGCAAACAGCTGTTTATTTGCATTCTTTTAGTGGGTCATTAAGGTCAACTGGAGGTTAACAACCTTTTAAAAGAATGCAAATAAACAGCTGTCTGCAAAGAGTATAAATCCTTTCATTCCCCACCATCCAGTTAGAGCTGAAGAAGCTTCTTGGATGAGAAGTGAAACGTCCTCAAAGAAAAACCAGAAAGTCCAGTTGCCTCTTGAAAAAAGCACCTTTGGGACAACCATGATCTGGATGACTGAGAATCTCCATAGACATAGTATCATTTCATTCTCAAAATGATGCATAGCCATCTGAGATTGCAGACAGAAAAGCTAGGGCTATTGGTGCCATATGAAAGCAAACAAACGAAAGTTTCATCAGAGTTCCTAATCAGTCAGTAGGCAGAACAAGGAATGAGAAATTCAACCTTCCTTGGAGCAACTTGACCTTCCATAGAAGACTTAGGATTCCCATTCTGGAGTCTACTTTGAATCAGACTTGTACAATGGCGAGGAGCACTTGAGCCCACTTAGTACAAGCATACCATCTTGAAATATCAAAGATGGAGACACACGCCTTAGTTACATTTCCTTTGGACTACAGTACTAAAGCTTCCTCAGCAGAGAATCGCCTTTGCTGCTGTCTATACACTTCAGCTAGTTCAGAATGTTACACCTAGATTTTTGAGTAGGATCAGTTCGAGGGAACACTTTGCCCCCCTCCTCTCCATATCACACATTTTTCCTGATCTATTTCCAAGCACAGTGCAACATACAGATTTTGAAGCTATATTTGGTAGGATCCGTTTTACCTAAGGTTCATTCTTCTATTTTAAGGCATAAAGGCTTGAAGATCTTCTGAAATGTTCTGTTCTTTGTAGGTTGGGCCATTTCTTGAGAAATTTGGAAAAGCCTTCTCTATGACAAGTGCTGGGTTTGGAACTATTGATGTCTAGAGTAGATTGTGGTTCAGTATTTTCAGGAAAATATGTATTTTTAAAAGAAATTAAATAGGTATTTAAATATAACCAACTTGTGAATGAGTAATTGGTTTCAACTACAGACAGTTTGATTCTTATGTAATACTTCATAGTTTGCATTTTATTTCTGCTTTTATACTTTATTGTTTGCTACCGTGAGCAATTTTTAATGAAAAGATGTGAATAAATTTAATTAATTAAACAGGATTGAAACTTACATACATATACATTAATGTTATGTATGTATAGAGTTGCCTCAGTGAGATGGGTGGCATAGAAGCTTAATAATAAATAAATAAATAATATAAACACATACACATACTCTACATATATTTTCATACATTATATATTATGTTTATATACATAACCATCAAAGTTTAGAGAAAACTTCCCACCTTGCTGAAATTGATAAAAGCAGCCCCAAATTTCTTAATCCAAGTGTATCTTCTAGGAAAGAACTATGATTTTTTTAAAAAAGTAAATTCCTGCCAGATCTAGGGCTTGAAGGAAACCAAGTGAGTGAAGCTCAATTTTCAAAAACATCAAAAATTTGCATATGTTACTGTGAGATCTGTTCAGGAAGACAATGCCTGCAGAGTTTGCAAAAGGTGTTCTTTTGGGAAGGCAAGAGAGGGAGGGAAGAGAGAGAGAAAAAAAAAACAGAGACCGGGACCGCCAGCCTCGTCGCCCGTAAAGAGCCGTCTCTACAGCTGAGAGACGGCTCGAAAAACTCCGTCTCCTTGAGGAGACGTGAGATAGAGCCGGCGAGAACAGGTAGAGCCCTCTGCGAACTCCCCAGAGTTTTTTTTACTCTTGAGGAGGAAGCAGAATGTGGCTCCCTATTCAGCTCGCCGCTGCTCTGGGCGTTGGGGGAACTCTGCTTTTTGCAGAGCCGGGCGATGGGACCAATCCAGTCAACGAAATCTAACAGATTGTCTGAATAAACAGGATGAAATCTGGATTTGGGACCCTAAATTGCAAGTATTTCTAACAATCCTATGAGTGATTCTAAAAGCGAAGAAAGAAAGTTTAAAATGTCGACTGGCTGAGGCTTGAGAAGAAGAAAGCTGAAAGCGAAAGTTCTTCCGTTTGAATAGTTTAATACGTTACAAAGTATCTGAAATAATAGCGCTGGCTAGAATTGAAGAGAAAAATTTCTATTTCATGTTTCTTCCTTCTTAGAGACTTGATATTGATATCGTTTGGAGAAAAGCCTTTTTTTTAAAAAAAGAGTTTGTTTGTGTGGCAGGATGGCATAAAAACTGACAAAGCCAGACAACCAAGCTGCGGGGGGGGGGGGGGGTTCCCCCATTTACAAATCATATGAGCAAGTTTTGAGCTTGCAGATTCAGAAGAATGGCTTTAAAGACCTAAAGGAATTTGTTTTGGAGGAGATGGCAAGACATGATGAGATTGTGAACCAGAATCTTGAAAAATTCAGGCAGGAAATTAAAGAGTTGGTACAACGAAAGTATGATAATCTGAAACAACAGATTGTAACAGCTTTGAAAAGTTTTTCAGAAATAGTTATAAAGATGGATAAAGATACCAACTTAGAATTAGAGTCTAAAATGAAGGAAGATGATTATAAAATTGATAATCTGGACAATAAAATACAAAGAATTGAAAATGATTTGATAAATATTCAAGAAAATAGCTCAGAAGTAAAGCCTAAAATAAAGGAAGCTGACCACAAGACTTACAATGCAGATAATATAAAACAAAGGATTGAAAAAGAAGTCACAATGATGCAATATAGGTCCATGGAATTTGCGGTCAGAATGAGGGGAATACAGGAAAATAACAGAGATGATTTGAGAAAGATGTCTGCTGAAGTTCTGGCTGTGATTTTAAAGGTTAGTCCTGAAGAGGTATCCTGTAAGATTGATAAGGCCTACAGAGTAAATTCTTGGTTTGCAAAGCAAAGGCAGTTGCCTAGAGATGTGGTGATTTACTTTACTGATAAAGGAATAAGAAATGATATTGTGCTAAAGTCTTTTAACTCCACTCCAGAAATGAATGGAAGGAAGATTTGGATATATAAAGAGCTGCTGTCCAAGATGTTAAAAGATAGAAAGGAATTTGGATTTTTGGTGACTGAGCTAAAGAAACAAAACATCCCATTTAGGTGGGATGCTCCAGTTGGTATAATATTAATTTCAAATACAGATTTTTCCCCACTTTTTTCCCCCTCCTCCCTAACCCCCCCTCCCCCTCCCCTCCCCCCATGGCTTCTCCAAAATAAAATCCAAATTGATATCAAATTATATAATATAATAATATAATCCTTTTACACCACCCCCCACATGCTAATCATTTCTTTTCTAACATTATTATTGTATCCCCCCTATACTATACATTTCAAAGCAACCTTCAGCTATATAACTATATAATAAATCCTAATTTAACATTTATTCAACTCATAATCTACCCATTTCGTCCACCCCCATACATATATCTCTTAATTCAAATCTTTTATGTATATTTATATCTAAACATAACATCCCTTTTCCTAAACTAAACAATCAGTAACCTAACCTATCTCCACCCATTTTCCTACAGGTCTACCATACATATTATTTTTAATATCTTTGTTCTTCTGCCCACACCACACAACTAAAAAATATTTCCATATATAAATAAAATGCTCAAATAACTTTACATTTGTAATCCATATAGTATCTTCTGTAATGTCTTTCAACTGGATTATTAATTCCATCACCCATGTTAGGGTAACATCAGGTTCAGCTTCCAACAGTATATTCAGTCTTCCATTACCATCTGCCCCCATCAATAATAAGTATTTTCGTATATAAAAAACCACCCGAGTGACTTTATATTTATGTAATATCTTCTGTAGTGTCTTTTGTCTAGATTATTAATTCCAACCACCACATTGGGGTAACAACCAGATCTTCTGCATGCCCCAATCCCATAGTTCTCTTGCCTTATAACTCTGCATATACGTAATCCATTTTTCAAAGAGTCCAAAATAGAAAGTTCCAATCCACTCAATCAGAGGCCATCTTCCACATCCCAAAAGCACCAGCACTGCAGAGATCTGTTATTCTTCTCAAAATAGTATAAGTCAATAGTTTGCCTCAGCTATATTTTCATGTATCAGCCATCTAAAAATCCCGCTTATTATATTTAATCATCTCTTAAGTAACTGGCATTAGACTGTTGTTTAGTTTAATTTTTTTTAGTTTTGTAGGACCTGCTTCTTCTTTTCTTAACTTTTTGTGGTTTAGAGCTCCATCCTAGTTGCCTTTCTAGGACTTGTATATCAGCTGATTAAGTTCCATGCTGGTCTGTAACTTGATAAGACATCACATTAAAATCCAAAGCCGCCTCTCTTATATTTATAGGTAATCCAGCTATAACCTCTGAAGGAGAATCCAAAAGCGGCTCGTCCAAAAGGGCCTCTGTAACTTGTTGTTTTTCCATTACCTCCATCTCCATCTGCTTAGCCTGAGTTTTAATCTCTTGTTCATTTTGCTTTTCTTTATTCCCCTCCTGTGTTTTTTTTTTTTTTAATTTGATTTATATGCCGCCCTTCTCCGAAGACTCAGGGCGGCTTACAATGTGCTCAGCAATAGCCTTCATCCTTTTTTTGTATGTTTATACAAAGTCAGCTTATTGCCCCCACAACTGGGTCCTCATTTCACTTACCTTAGAAAGGATGGAAGGCTGAGTCAACCTTGAGCCTTGGCGAGATTCGAACCCTGCAGTAATTGCAGGCAGCTGGTCTTAATAACCAGCTTAATAACAGGGTGCCTTAAACCCCTGTACTACCAAGGCTCTGTTCAGTGTTCCTAACACTGAAGGCATACTTGAAGATGTTGGATCCATTTTAAGAACCTTATAGTAAAATTCTTCCGCTTTTTCAACAGTATTTAGTTGATATCTTTCTCCTTGGTATCTCAATATTATACCAACTGGAGCATCCCACCTAAATGGGATATTTTGTTTTTTTAGCTCAGTCACCAAAAATCCAAACGGAAGCCAAACCGGAAGCCCAGTTGGTATAATATTGAGATACCAAGGAGAAAGATATCAACTAAATACTGCTGAAAAAGCGGAAGAATTTTACTACAAGGTTTTTAAAATGGATCCAACATCTCCACATATGCCATCAGTGTTAGGAACACAGGAGGGGAATAAGAGAGGCGGCTTTGGATTTTAATGTGATGTCTTATCAAGTTACAGACCAGCATGGAACTCAATCAGCTGATATACAAGTCCTAGAAAGGCAACTAGGATGGAGATCTAAACCACAAAAAGTTAAGAAAAGAAGAAGCAGGTCCTACAAAACTAAAAATTTTTAAACTAAACAACAGTCTAATGCCAGTTACTTAAGAGACGATTAAATATAATAAGCGGGATTTATAGATGGCTGATACATGAAAATATAGCTGAGGCAAACTATTGACTTATACTATTTTGAGAAGAATAACAGATCTCTGCAGTGCTGGTGCTTTTAGGATGTGGAAGATGGCCTCTGATTGAGTGGATTGGAACTTTCTATTTTGGACTCTTTGAAAAATGGATTACGTATATGCAGAGTTATAAGGCAAGAGAACTATGGGATTGGAGCATGCAGAAGATTTGGTTGTTACCCCAATGTGGTGGTTGGAATTAATAATCTAGACAAAAGATACTACAGAAGATACTACACAGAATATAAATATAAAGTCACTCGGGTGGCTTTATTACTTACGAAAATACTTATTATTGATGGGGGCAGATGGTAATGGAAGATACTGAATATACTGTTGGAAGCTGAACCTGATGTTACCCTAACATGGGCGATGGAATTAATAATCCAGTTAAAAGACATTACAGAAGATACTATATGGATTACAAATTTAAAGTCATTTGAGCATTTTATTTATATATGGAAATTTTTTTAGTTGTGTGGTGTAGGCAGAAGAACAAAGATATTAAAAATAATATGTATGGTAGACCTGTAGGAAAATGGGTGGAGATAGATTAGGTTACTGATTATTTAGTTTAGGAAAAGGGATGTTATGTTTAGATATAAATATACGTAGAAGATTTGAATTAAGAGATATATGTATGGGGGTGGATGAAATGGGTAGATTATGAGTTGAATAAATGCCAAATTAAGATTTATTATATAGTTTTATAGCTGAAGGTTACTTTGAAATGTATAGTATAGGGGAGATATAATAACAATGTTAGAAAGAAATGGTTAGCATATGGGGGGGGTGTAAAAAGGATGGTAAAGTATTATATAATTTGATATCAATTTGGATTTTTTTTTTTGGAGAAGCCATGGTGGGGAGGGGAAGGTGAGGGGGGGTTAGGGAGGAGGAGGGGAAAAAAGGGGGGAAAATCTGTATTTGAAAAACTTTTTCAATAAAAAAAATTGCATATGTTACTGTGAGATCTGTTCAGGAAGACAATGCCTGCAGAGTTTGCAAAAGGTGTTCTGCCATCTAGTATGACAACTCATTTGGAACTGCTTAGCAAGATTAAGGGCAAGCAATGCTGAGTCTCATATTCATTCATTTGCTTGCTCACTAACTCATTCATAAATTCATTCATTCATCCCCTGCATCTGCAGACACTTGATAAATATTTCAATAGCAGCTACTGAGGCTGATGGCCTCTGTGTCATGTAAAATGAGGTATTTGGCTTACTCAATGAGGAAGGCTATATGAATATATAAACAACCAGAAAATACACACACAAACACACAGTACACACACACAAAGGACAGGGAGGGAGACAGGACAATTTAGAACTCTTGCAGATGCCTTTTCAGTTTAAGAATAAACTCAGCCTGTCCAAGCTGGAGACAAATGTGCAACAGTTGGTTCATGGATCCCAAAAATTATTTTATTATGAAGAGGAGTGCTGTGCCAGAAGTTGTGTTTAGCATTCGACCTGTGCTCAGTGTCAGAACAGAATTGGGCACAATTTATTTAATGTACCAAACAGAAAAGCATAGAGAAGCTGGTCAGGACCAAATCAATTCCGCTTTGTGTCCTGCCATTAGTCTCCCAAGAAGTTCTGATCCTCATAATGGTGAAGGGGAAGGGATTGCAATGGTTCTGCAAAGATGTCCCAGGGATTTAGCTTTACATTTACAGAGCAAGCAAGCCAGCACTGAAGGAATTGTCAAACTGAAAGGTGACCATAAAGGCAGATGCTGGGAAGGAAAGAAGTCTCATGATGCATCTGTTCTTGGAAGGTAATATTCATGCTTTGAATGGCTGTTCAGGCAATCTGGCTTCATTCCCAGGGTTATAAATGTCTTGTATTTAGATTTACATGCAGTAAAGGAAAGGACAGGAAATCTACACTCTAAATGTTGCAAAATTACAATTCCCAGCAGCTCTAGCCAGCATGACCAATGGTGAAAAATATTGGAAGGAGAACTTCTCTGACATTTAGGAGACTGCAGTTTTCACTCCAGTGGTTTAATGGAAAATTCTGCCATGAAAATCTTATGGAAACAAATGGCACTATATCACAGCATATTCTAGGAACTAAGATTTCAGGCTTCAGGTTGGATATTTTAAGTTTGTCTTGCCTTGTCACTAAATATTTGTTCCCCCACGTTCAGCAGCAGTCACAATACAAAAACCTATTCAGAAAGAAGCAATTTCTTTCAAAAGACACCCAATTTCCTAAATAAACTATCTATTTTGAGTCTGATAATGAGTTCTCTTTAGTCCATCTCAAAATATATTTTTTTTGATAAATTTTTTTTATTTTCAATAACACAAACAAAACAAAACATAAAAACATTATCATTCCATACAATTATAGACAGTGTATCAGTCGGTGGCATTTTTGTGCACAAAAAAAGTCCATCTCTAAATATTTTAAGTAAATCCTGGTTGTTTTTATCATGAGCTACATTGAATTAGATATTTAAAAACTCTTAATATAGCAGGATAGATTTATGCAAAGAAGGCAAATCACCATTCTGAAAACATGGAGATTTAAGAAGTGTAACTAAATGCCACCAATGTTAACAGAAGTGGTAAAGACTGTAATAAATTTCAATCTTTATCACATTTTAGTAAAACTATAAGGAATGGATTGGAATTTGGATTAGAGACTGTTGCAGAGCAGTTAATGAATGCTATTTTGAGAGAAGTTATCTTGAAGTTGATAGCACTGGTCTGAATTTTCATGACTCTTGATCTTTTTATTTCAAGTTGCATGAAAATGAAAGCTCTTATTTAATTTTCATGAAAATCCTGGACATTAAACGAAGTGTGAAAATGCTGCTTTGCAGAAGTTCAAAAACTTGGAGTTCCAGATGTGTTATCTGAATATTTTAGATCATTTAGGGGAAACTCATTGTTAAATTCTTCAGAGACCCACCAGGCTATGGCTTAATAGCATAGAGCTGATTATCAGTCAATCAGAAGAGAGCTGGAAGGGACCTTGGATGTCTTCTAGTCCAACCCCCTGCTCAAGCAGGAGACCCTATACTATTTCAGATAAGTGGCTGTCCAGTCTTTTCTTAAAAACGTCCAGTGATGAAGCCCCTACAATATCTGAAGGCAAGCTGTTCCATTGATTAATTGTCTTCACAGTTAGGAAGTTTCTCCTTAATTCCAGGTTGCTTCACTCTTGATTAGTTTCCATCCATTGTTTCCTGTCTTGCCTTCTGGTGCTTTGGAAAATAAGTTGACCCCCTCTTCTTTGTGGCAGCCCCTCAAATACTGGAATACTGCTTTCATGCCCACCCCCCAGTCCTTCTTTTCTCTAGACTAGCTATACCCAATTCCTGCAACCGTTCTTCATATGTTTTTGTCTCCAGGCTTTTAATCATCTTAGTTGCTCTTCTTTGCACTTTTTCCAAGTCTCAACATCTTTTTTGTAACATGGTGACCAAAATTGGATGCAGTATTCCAGGTATGGCCACGCTAAGGCTTTATAAAGTGGTACTAATACTTCATGTGATTTTGATTCTATGCCTCTGTTTATACAACCAAGCATTGTATTAGCTTTCTTGACTAGTGCCACACACTGCTGGCTCATGTTTAAATGATAATCCACTAGGACTCCAAGATCCCTCTCACAGTTACTGTTTTTGAGCCAGGTTTCACCCACTCTGTACTCGTGCCTTTGGTTTTTCCTGCCTAGGTGTAAAACCTTGCTTTTATCCACATTAAAATTCATGTTATTGGATAGGGCCATTGTTCAAGTCTGTCAAGATCTTTTTGGATCCTGCGATTGTCTTCTGCCAGTTTAGTGTCATCTGCAAATCTGATAAATTCCCCTTCTATTCCCTCATCTAAGTCATTTATGAAGATATTGAAGAGTACTGGCCCTAAGACAGAACCTTGTGATACCCCACTGCTTACTTCCCTCCATGTATACATAGTACCATTAAGGACAATTTGTTGAGTATGGTTTGTCAGCAAGTTACAAATCCATGGTGGTGATGCTTTCTATCCCATATTTTTTTTTAAATCAAGTTTTTTATTTTTGTATAGTTTATATATATCATTATGTGAATGGTGTGTTATCTGAATATCATACAATTCAATACAAATAAACAAATAAACAAATAAACATATTCATAATTATTACATTCCATTTTCCTTATCCCATATTATTAATACATTGCTTTACCACCCTTCCATTCTAAACTTTCTTTAACATTTTCCCCCCTTCACATTATTACAGTATATTCAAAGACATGTTTTATTATTTATACTCCCATTATTTAATTCTTCCTCTCTATATACTATATATTAGTTCCTTTCTTTCTTTCTTCCATTATTTAATATCTCAATAGTGACTTCTAATATCAATCACAATCATTTAAAGCATTCAACATATTCCTATTCTATCTTTTTCTAATTTTCTCATTCAAACTCTAGTTTTCTTGTTCCATATAATTCTACTATTATTACGCATAGCTATAGCTACTTATCACATTACCTACACAATAGTCATATTTTCCACACTTTTGATAATACCATCTTTCAACCTCTGATTTCCAATTAATAGTATATTCTCATTTATAATTTTCCCATAGTTACATATCTGTTTATAGTAAAATATTTATTATATTACATACCAACTAATTATCCAGCCTATATCATTCTAATATTAATACAATTATTAAAATATGATCATAACGTATCTATAACTCTTTTTCTCCCTTTAACCATTATCTCTTGTCCACATACAATCCTTTAATCCTACCTTTTTTTACTAGTCTCCCATGTTTTTCTCTTAAGTTTTATATTCCATCTACTTCGAGGTTTATAGTCTGAATCTATAATTTAATTTTTCTCCTTGCCCTACCCTTTCCCACTGTTTAATTTGAAAGCTTTCTGTTCTAAATCCTATCCCCCCCACACACAAGCCTCTTCCTGTTCCTCCCATTTCTTTTTTAAAACTTTTAAAGTATTTTCTCTCTGTTTTAGTTCTTCTATCCTTATTAATTTTAAAACTGTTTCCTCCTTCTTATCTTCTTTTTGCTGGTTTCTTAATTCTATTTCCCCTTCTATTCCAACTGTTAATTCCATTCTTTCCTTCTTATCCTGGTCTTTGCTCCTTGTCTCTTGTATACAATTTTCCCATCTTCTATCTATTCGATCAAATATTTCCACCATGTCCTTGTGTAGTTCCAGTATAAGGTCCTTAATGCTTTGAATCATTGACTCCATTCCGTTTAAATCTCCACAATCATCAGTTCAGAAACCAAGCCTCCAAATCAAGTTTTAATGTCTCATAAATATTCAATCAAATCAGCTAGTTACTTCAGGGATCCTCCACTCCTCAAGTCGTTTTTATATATCCAATAATATTCAGGGGTCTCCAAATGCAAAATCTTATTTAATATTCCAGTCTCCAGTGGTTAAAGGGTAAATATGTATAGTTCGATAGTTATTTTCATTTATTTCAATGTTTACTCCTAACTTGCAAAAATTCACTTTCATCAGCAGATGGTGGTCTTTACTTCATTCTGCTGCCTCTCTGCTTTTATTTTGACAAGTCCAATGTATTTATCTTGTTTGTTTTAACTTTTAAATCCAAATACTTAAAGGAAATTGTTTGAAGAAAAGGTTGGGTTATGATTCCAGCATCTTAATATGCCTTCTTAATATCATACCTTTTATTTTGAGGATTCAATTTCCAGCTTAATTTTCTTTTTAAACAAATATTTACTTTTTAAATTTCCAATATGTTTTTTCCCAATAATTGCATGCCACTGTAACAAATCATTCTAAAATGTATTCCCCTTGAATTTTTGGGGGGGTCAAGCTTCAGAAATAAATCTTTTCTCACACAGATGACACATCATTCACTGTTTCTGCACAAACTTATGGTTTCTGGATGTTCCCTGGCTTCATGGCAGCCATTTTGACTGCTGCTGCTTCTAGTCTTTGGATGAGGGGGTTTTCCGAGTAAGGGAGGGGAGATGCGGCTCCCCTCAACCTGCAAGGCAGCCCCCCTTTGCTTCCCCACCCTTTCAGGGTGGTTATGGCTTCAAATGAAGCCCCCAACAGGGAGAGCTCGGAACGGGGCTGCGGAGCTCACAGACTTCGCTTCCGAAGGCACCGGATGTTCAACCAGAAGTGAACCTCACATTTGTATAGTTTACCAAGTAGGTTGTGGTATACTTTGTTGAATGCCTTGCTGAAGTCTAAGTATACTATGTACATTACCTAAGTATATTATCTATTATACGAAGATAATATACTAAGTATATTATCTCCAGCAGCAGACTTTGTCTGTTTGCCTCTGCATTCTCACTGTCTGTGCCCCTGCTGGCTACCTCCTCCAGAGGGGAGTGGATATGCTCTCCATTTAAAAAAATGGATGATGTAAGAAAAAAAATCTTTATATATGAGCTTAAGTCCCTTTCCTTCCTTCCCCCAACAGTTGAAATGGGGAAAATGTTAGGACTTACCCTAATTTTCAGAGTATAAAACGGTCCCGACTATAAGATGCACCTACCTTTTTTGGGGAGGAAAACAAGAAAAAAAATCTGTCTCTACCTCCCAGCAATTTGCCTCCTTACAGCAAACAGCAGAGGTCAAAAATGGGGTTTGCAGAGGCGGCAATAGGCAATGACAATCCCTGCAGCCTGAAACAGCTGATGGTCAGGAGGCCGATCCAATGGACAATCAGCTGCTTGTGCTAATCAAGCTGTGCTGAAGCTGAAACTGAAATGGGCTGTTTGCTGTTTGCTCCAAGGAGGCAAATTGCTGGGAGACAGAGGCCAAAGGGCGGGGGCCAGCAGGTGGGCAGGGATATATTCAGTCATAAGATGCACCCAAATTTTCACCCTCTTTTAGGGAGAAAAAAGTGCATCTTATACTCCGAAAAATACAATACTTTTCAGGATCATTTTTTTGCAGTGGTTAAAAGGAAAAGAGGCAACTTCTCCACCAAGTTCTATCCACTTCCAGCTGCTGACAAAATACACCATAATTTGTCCATGGAAATTCTATATTCTTTCCAATTTTGCAGTCATGGGATTAGCATCTCCCTCCCATCATTGGGTACTGTATACACACACATACATGCACACAAACTAAGAAGCACAGAGAGAGAGAGCTCTGGGGAAAATATGTGGCAAAATCAAAGGCAAAATCCACTCCCAGCCCCTCAAAATCCATCTTTTACCCCTCCCATGTTTAAGAAGCAGGGAGAAGAGTTAGATGAAGGAAATGAATTCTGTCTAATTTAGATAAAAACCTTGGGGCATTCCCCAAACTAAGAAAAATGCAGCATGAGAAGCTCAATGTCTCAGTAGCATTCAAAACCATCAATCATAGTATCCTTCAAGTCTATCTGCAAAGGTTGGGAGGCGGGGCACCGTATCTCAACAGTTCTCCCTGATGTATGGTTATGTTAAGGCATTATTTCTATTTCTATCACTTTTATGATTGTTTGAACCATGCTATGTAAGACAAAAAGAATTGCTTCAGTATTGAGGCAGCAAATAATTAAACACAGTTTCTTTTCATTCAACTCTGGGGAAGCAACTCAGAAAAGCTCATGGGCAAAATCTGTAAATCCCTGCAATCTAGCTCAGTGTAAGTTTACTCAGAGTCAAGTGTATTTCTCTGTTCAGACATTCAATCCTCAGATGACAGAGAAGAAAAGCAGAGCTACATTCAGTGTGCTGCACAATCAATCCTTCAGCTCACTTTTTATACAAATCTCAAGCTAAAATTTGTGCTACACTTCTACTTTCTATGTGTAATCAGGAATAGGTGAAATATATGACACAGCAAGGTCCTGGGTCCAAAAACCTCCCTCCTCTTCCCCCAACCCTAACTGTGTATGGCTGGAATGGTGAGGTTGATGCAATGAACAAACCAAGTGAATTCTTCTCATATTGGGGTTTGATGCCAAAATGGTTATTAAATCAATCTTCAGTAACCAGAATATTGTTGCTACAATGTGCAATTTCATTTCAGAGTAATTACACAGAGAGACACACAACACACACCATTCAGAAACCCTTCAAATGATCACTTATCTTCAGAAGTGTTAAACTAAATCCTGAGACTTCCAAAGAATCAAAATAGTTAAACCTTCACAAAATGAGAAAAAGAAGCAAATTTGCTTCCAATGCCACAAGAATTGAGTGAGCAGAAATAACTTCAATACGTTATATTATTTTTGTCTCTTTTCTACATTTCTTCTGTCTATTGATGCTGCCCTTCCTTAATCTGTTCCACATCTTTTTGATCATGCCAAGGCAGCTATCTATCAGATATATCTCTGACTTTAATGGATGCTGATGAAGCAGAAGCACAATATAAGATGGGATTTAGGACTGGAGTTGATTAAAAAGGCAGAAAGGAAAGATTTGAGGGGATGCAGCTCAAAAAATCACCCATTAGCCCCCTTGCAAGAAGAGTGCTACAAGAAGGGCATGCAATGGGTAAGGAAAATCCAATTCTCGTGAGGTGTATTTTCTTCCAAAATCAGGAAACTGAAAGTGGACTACAAAGATGTTCCCTGTAATGGTCATTTGTATGGTGATTATTACACTCTATACTTATTAGCAACATTAGTTATGATGCACTGAATAACAGCATCAATAATGTGCCTTTGACTGTTCCATTGCTTATATGCTTGACAAGGAAAGTGCTTAGCAGGTAGCTATCTTACACTCATGAATGAAGTCATATATGAAAAATAGTTTATATTTATGAATTTCATTCCTAATTCTATAGAAATATGCACTGTAACTTGCACAGAATAATGTCTAGGCAAAAAGGTGAAAGTTTCCCTGTCCAGTCATGTCCAACTTTAGAGCATGGTGCTCATCTCCATTTCTTGACTGAGAGATTTCAACATAAATTCAACATACATTTCTAGTTATTTTTCTTTTTAAATGCAAATTTGCATTTCATTTGTATTTCTGACTTTTTTAAAAATGCATTTTCCTGGATTAACTTCTTTCCATTTTACATAATTATATGCAACTTTCAGGAACATGTTTTTTTCAGGTGCATCTGTCACACTTTTTTGGGGGGCACGTTTTTGACACCCCATCCAAAAAAAAGGGTTGCAGACTTTATGCTATACTATCATTATGCCAGGATAGAACTTGTTTTGGCAAATTTCTCAAATCTGTTTCTCAAATCTGTGCACAAAGACATTGTTCTGATTTATTTTACAACCCTAATCAAATTCCAGATATTTTAATTAAGTTTATTTCCGATTCACTGTCTTCACTTTAAAGAACCTGTGCAGTTTCCATTTGCATAAAAAGTGTTGTTGGAGAAATGTATTCAGTCGTAAATCTATAATATTTCCATTATTTCACCTTGGACAAAAATATCTGAGGAAGTGTTTGTAGGATGAACATTTAGGAAATGGAGAACTTGCCACTATATTTTTCCTTACATGTTAAAAAGAGTTGGCATATTCATGAAATGTGAATTGGTGATTATCAGAACTGACTGACTTCATTCACAAACAAGGTGAATGAATGGGAAAACACAGTTCCCAACTGTGTTTCCCTGAAAATAAGACCCTGTCTTATATTTTTTTTGAACCCTGAAATAT
Organism: Arizona elegans; assembly: GCA_022577455.1. Classification (NCBI taxonomy): domain Eukaryota; kingdom Metazoa; phylum Chordata; class Lepidosauria; order Squamata; family Colubridae; genus Arizona; species Arizona elegans. The sequence continues at coordinate 99,488,481 of JAKOOJ010000002.1, read as the reverse complement.
GCACTTGGCCTTATTGCCATGCACTCAAAAGCCCGATTGGGCTTATTATCAGGGGATGTCTTATTTTGGGGGAAACAGGGCATGAAATTACTTTTGGAAGCTATCCTATCAGCAAACATGACCAGTTTATATGTCTTTCTTTTGGTTTTCATTTTGTATGTTCTTTTATATGATTTTATTGCTTTTATTGATATTTTTAATGATGCACACTGCCCTCAGTCTTTTGCTGAATGATCAGTTATACAAATTGATGGATTCACTACTGGTAATTAATTAGCAACTTTTTAATAGTCAAAACTTCAGTTCAGAATTTCAAAAAATGAGTTTAAAACATTTGACTGCACTCAAAGAAAATTACATTCTGCACATGTTTTTGCTCTTAAAGCAAAGGTCAAGCTGCCTGGAGACAATTCCTATGTCTCACATATTTAACAGTAAAATAAGAGGACAAGCACTGAAGCTGTAGGGTGACATGATGTCTTCATCAGTGAAGCTTCTCTCCTGCATGGCAAATGTACAAGGGGTTTTTTTGTAGATTCTATATTGTAGGTGGAAAGTTGGGTTGCTCTCTGACAGCCAAAAATCAGAAGGATTCTGGTAGTACCTTTTCTAATGAACACATTTTATTAAAAGGCAGAAGGTCTTGCTCATTTCATCAGATGCATGGAGAGATTAACCTGATTTTCAGCCTTTTTGTGTAATTTAATGCTTTCCTCACTTCAGTTTTGTGGAACATTATCTATAGGTAATTTATTCTCCTGCCACAGTGTTTAGTCTGTAGGTCATGACTGGTTCTCAGCCAAGATTATTTTGCTTTTAAAAGTAAACATATGCTCTTTCCTTGACTTTTTAGTGGTTCTCAATATCACTGTGCTTGGTCTTCTTCTGGACCTCCTTGGAGGGCTGGGGACTAGAGGCATCACGTTATACAGAATTGATTCCTTCCCAAGTACCCAGTAACAGTTGAAGGGGAGGAGAGATTGGTCCAGTGAGTCCTTTGTTGTAGTGAAGATTAGGGTGTTTACACTCTACACCAGAAGAGGTCACCTGTCAGTTCAAGGTCAAATGTCAGAACCAAAGTTGACATGATTCTTGACTTGGTACAGATCTTGGTGGCAAGAAATAAACTGAAGTTATTGAGCTGAGCATCAAGATGACAGAAACAGTTTTTGTGCAGAAACCATCTGCTCTGCTATTAACTGTGGATGGGATAATGGCAGCCCTGTTGAAATTACAGGTCCATGACTTGGGCCAGGGCTCACAGTTACTATTGGATTTGCAAACCAAGACAGTGGCCAGAAAACATCCCCACTGCATTATCTGAAGTGATGGTTGTGACCTTATCTAGAATGGGAGAACTTGCTGACAGTAAGCTGTGCTCTCATCAGCACCAGAATAGTCTACTGTCTTCTGAACATTCTGAATAGTTCTACCTGTGAAGACTACTCAGAAATTTCAGTTAGTGCAGAATGCAGCTAAATGCATGTTGGTAGATAAGAACTGTTAATGCTGTGTGTCACCTATATAGCAGGCATTGCATTAATTTTTAGTAAGCTATCTGGTTCTAATTGCTTGTGGTGTTCAGATGTAAAACTATACTTTGGCTCATAAGTACTTTAATCCAACTAAGACTGATTACTCAGTATGCTCATCTCAATTGGTGATAGTGGAGATCAATCAATCAGCTGGAATAGAGCCGAAGGGACCATGGAGATCTTCTAGTCCACCCCCCTGCTCAAACAGGAGACCCTATACAATATGAGACAAGATACTCCAGATGTGAACAGTGAGAACTGTGGGAGCCAAGAAATGTTTTTCCCCACTTTGCATTTTGTAAACTATCTTCTCCATCGACCCAACCCTGGTATGATTTGTAAAGCTACAAAGTCTGAGTCTATTGTCTAGAATAATGTAAAGCTATGGTCACTAGACTGATGAGCTGGTGCCATGGTATTTGAGATTGTTTATTAGTTTGCCTACTTGTTTTATTTATTATTGTATTACTACGTGGTTACTACTGTTTAGTTTTAACTGTATTTTAATGTTTAATGGCTTAGTGTAAACTGCTGTGAGTTGAGTATACAAGCATGATAAATTACTAAGATGGAAAAACCTTCAAACCAACAACACAAAAAAAAACCTTGGCAGACTCCACCAATTCTGGAATGACTTTTAGATTTTCTCCAATAAGAAAAATCAAGTAGAATGTTCCCAGAACAGATATGCAGCTATGCTAGATGATCATATGCAAAATATGCCATCAGGGGGAAATGGTAATGCTGTCACCCTTTCTCCACGGAATGTCTAAGAAGAATTTTGTGCTTGGTATATTCTGTGAAATTAAAATGGCAGTCACTGTAAAAGAGATGTTGTAGAAAAGCAGAAAAGCAAACCAACAGCAAGAAAGTCAAAAGTGTTTTCATTTCTCCATGCAGGATGAGAGAAAAAGGGAAGGAAAAGAAAGCAGTGAAGTGACTGATGGGTTCATTTTTTAAATCACAGATTAAAAAGACAGTTTATTTGATAAAGGTTTGGAGGAATGTTGAGTAAGATGGAATGTACTTTTAAAAAGGCTGTGGAAGCAATATAATGTATAGATTCATCCCAAACAGGTATGGAAACTCATTGGAAGATTTTTAGGACCATGTCCAAGTCAACATACTTGTTCTGAGAGTAATTCTTTCATTGGTCAAGAAGCTTTACAAAATAAACAAAAAAATAGTTGTTCTAAGGCAGAGCATGGTTCAAAAATCATCTGGAGAAAGTGCTTTGGACCTTGTGCGAGGGCAGCATCTCTCGGTCACTCATTAAAGCTTGACATTTTTAAATTAATTTTAATTAAATATTTTTTACAGAATAAAAACATTTAAATAAAATAAAATAATGGTGAGAAATAGTGGTCTTCCCTGCAAGCATTGTTTAATTATGTGCAAATATAACAGAATTCTTCATATATCTGTTCTAAATCTGAAAATGTCTCATTGAATAATATTTCTATAAAGCCTGCAGTTTTTATTAATATTGTTTACCAAATAATAGAATTAAGAAGAATTAATTAATTCTTCCACTTAATCCTTAATTAGTAAAGATCCCCTTTGGATAACATTTAGGATTTATCCCTATAGGAGGTAGAGCTAAGCATACAAAAAGGAAGGAAGGAAGGAAGGAAGGAAGGAAGGAAGGAAGGAAGGAAGGAAGGAAGGAAAAATAATTATTCCCTGAGGCAAAGTAAGCAGCTTCTTAAACAGTCCAAGAGGATTATTTTTCTAAAGTAAATGAGGCCCCAAATTAAATCTTGTGTAATATCTTATTTGATGAGTTTTTAATTGCTAAGTTTTGGTGTTTAATTATAATGTTGTTAACTTATTTGTATGTTATTGTTGGCTGCCTCAAACACCAGTTCTAGTGCTAGACAAGATGTACATTTAATAAATGTACTAATATGTGAACTATTAATGCCATGCAGATAATTTAGTTTGATATTGGAAAACCATTCAGTAAAGTTCCCCATAATTTATGGTTAGCAAAATTGTTATGTGCAAGCTAGATAACTGTATCTTCATGGGGATTCACATCTAATTAAAAACTGTATTCAAGGCATAGTCAATGGTTCCCTATCAAGGAATCCTATGAGGCAATAGTTAGCAGCATAGAAATCTGGGGGGGAAACCTAAATGATCTCAACAGAATATTCCCTAATTAAGAAAGGAAAATAAAAAGGACAGGTATAGAATGGGAACATCTATGTGGATAATGATACATGTGAAAAGAATCTTTTATATGATATGAAATGTGAATGTGCACTTGGGGAGCATTAATAGTATAATAGTTCCCAAAAGAAAGGGGATAATAGTCTGTTTGATTTATACAAGGATATAGGAAAACTGAAGTGGGGTCAGCAGAAGGTAGCAGTATACAAAGCAAGAAATCTGGAAAACCTGAAAGAACTTTTGGCCTCAAGACTGAGGGCTGAATATACTTCAAATACTTAACTGTCTGCCATACGGAAGTGGAAACTTTCTGCTATCCCAAAGGATAGAACTAGAAGCTCTGTGTTTATGTGATAAAAAAATTGATTTTAGGAGAAACACCGTAGTTGCAGTAGTTTAAAAGCAGATCCAATTATCTAGAAGGCTAGCAAGGCCCCCCAACTGAAGTCTTCCAACAGAGATGGGCAGCCATCTGGGAGGGATAGCATAGCACTCCGTTTCCTGCAGTAAACCTGTATGCTTAGTTCAGACTTCAGAAAGCTTACAAATCCTTCCTTTTGCTATTCAGAATTTCCAAAACAACTCCCTACTTCTTGTCCCCACTTTTCTTGTGTGTCAGGAACAATAACACAAGAACATTTGTCATATGAAAAATCATCTGCAATGTCCTGTTCGTTTACTGCTTATCAAGCAATATTGAAACAGCAACCCTTAATGATTTGCCTTGGTTTTGTATCTCAAAACCTACACGCATATTTGAGCCATCTAATAAATCACTTCCAGGGTTTTTCCTCCCTCTAGCATGATTTATATAATATTAGCATTTTATATTTCATACATGTTAACATTTATAATGTTCAAAACCCTACATGCTCCATAAAAGTCATTGAGCTGTTCTAAAAATGCACTTCTTTCACATTAAAGTTCATGAAGTATATAAGAATTTTTCAGTGTCATTATACTTTAGATTTCAAATTCAGTGTATGGAATCTATATTGAAATTTTAAGGGCAAAAAAGGAAAGATTAATATCCTCATTCATAGTTCGAAGTATGCACTAGTAGTATTACTAGTCAATCAGATTTATATGTTTGTGTTTAGGGGATAATAGTATGGCATGACCTTTAAGAATTGATGGAAATTTTCAGAAAAACTACCTCTGCACATGTTCTTCCCACTTCCCCAGAAGTCACCACATACTTGAAATCTATCTATATATTATTTCCCAACCAGAGGAAATTGTGTTGCAATCTTCAGAATTTGAGGATTTCAATCTCAAAACAAAGCAAGGCCATATTTTCCCAACATTTGCTAAAAAAAGATAAGGACTTTACTTCTTAAAAACATTTTCTTTAGCAAGGCAAAACTAACCTGTTTCCTCTCCGTCTAGACTCACTGTTTAGACAATAGAATTACATCCAGTTTGAGTATTACCTGGAGCTGTCCTCCAGGTAATACTCCACAGTAATCCACAGTGCTATCCATAGTGTGGATTTCTACCATAAACCCTTCTATACTGAAACTACTGCTTGTCTCTGATTATTCTGGGTAAAACTGGAAACTGAGGAAAAAATAGGGGAAAGGGAGAGAGTCTATTAAACTTTCTCTCCCCATTATTTTTCTGCTAAGAATCATCTTTCCCAAACTACTTCTTCACCACTTGAAGTGGGGATGAGGGGGAAATAAATAAAAGTCTCTAATTTTTTTGGTGAAAAAAGTAGGCTACAGAATGATCAGATGTAGATTATAGTTAATATGGCTAGATGAGTGGAAAAGAAAAATATCAGAATTTCATATCATGTGTAATTTGAACCTTAGTGTTATTGTTAACATTTAGAGACATATAGCTTTCTCTTCTCACTGTTCCACCAGATTTTTCATCTATTTTGATTCTCACTGGCTCAAGGTTGAGTCAGCCTTCCATCCTTCCGAGGTCAGTAAAATAAGGACCCAGATTGTTAGAGGCAATATGTTGACTCTGTAAACCACTTAGAGAGGACTGTAAAACTCTATGAAGCGGTATATACCGTATTTTCCGGCGTATAAGACGACTGGGCATATAAGACGACCCCCAACTTTTCCTGTTAAAATATAGGGTTTGGGCTATACTCGCCATATAAGACTACCCCTCTTCCAACACACACCAAATAAAAATTAAAAAACATCAACTGCCTCAACACAATGTAAAAGCAGCTGTGCTAGACCCAAAATGGCCCCTGCAACTAGCAGGAACCTTACACAGCCACAAAAAGCCCAAAAAAACAACTTTCACACTTTACACACACACACAACACAACACAACTGACTCACCCACAATGTAAAAGCAGCTGTACTAGACCCAAAATGGCCCCTGCAACAAGCAGGAACCTCACACAGCCACAAAAAGCGCAAAAAATCAACCTTCACACTTTACACACACACAAAATTCCACATACAGCTTTGTGAGATTTTGTGTGTTTGTGTAGTTAGAGTGAAACACTACAGAAACACACCACATCTCAGAAAGCTGCACAAATATTATTTTATTTTTATTTTTATATGAAAACTAAATTTAAAACTTCCTAAACTTTAAATGGCTAGGTCTAAAAAAGAACAACTAAAAAAAACCCCAATTAACTATTTTTTTAAAGCTCCCAAAGGGGAAAAAAACTTACCCAATAGAACAGGGGTCTCCAACCTTGGCAACTTTAAGACTTGTAGACTTCAACTCCCAGAATTCCTCAGCCAGCTTTGTTTTTACTGGCTGAGGAATTCTGGGAGTTGAAGTCCACAACTCCTGCCTGCATGATTGCAGGCAGAGAGTGGCTTGCTGATGGAATGGATTCAGGCAAGCGAAGCAAGGCAAGCGTTGCGATTACCAGCTAAGGTAAGCAAGCTGGAGGGGGAAAACTTTTTTCTTTTTACAGGACTCTGGGCTCTGGCGATCCCAGCTGAGTTGCCTGATTAGCAGGCAACTCAGCTGGGATCGTCAGAGCTTGGATCGATGGCTCTGGCGATCCCAGCTGCGATGCCCGATTGGCAGGCAACTCAGCTGGGATCGTCAGAGCTTGCAGAGTCACGTAAAAGGAAAAAAGTTTTTTCCTTTAACATGGCTCTGGCATCCCAGCTGAGTTGCCTGATTAGCAGGCAAAGCTGGGATCGTCAGAGCTTCGATCGCCAGAGCCATTTAAGGCTCGTTAGAGTCTTTTGGGCTGGTCTGCCTGGTTACAGGAGAACGACCCCCGGCGTATAAGACGACCCCCGACTTTTGAGATGATTTTCATGTGTTAAAAAGTCGTCTTATACGCCGGAAAATACGGTACTGCTGTTCTTGAGACTATGAATTTGTTATTATTGTCAATGAATCTATATCCTTTTGTGCCTGTTTTGTATCCCATGAATCTGAGCCTTCTGGATACGTTATCTCCCTTACGTCTTAATTGTTTTGGTATGTGTACGTCTGCTGTAACTCCAAATATGTGCATGTGTGATATTTTTGGTTTCCTATTGTACATCACTTCGTATGGTGTTTTATTTAGGATGCTAGACCAGGTCCTATTTTGGGTATAGTTTGAATATAGTAATGCTTCTGACCAGAATTGTTTTCCTAAATCAGCATCTTCTAATGTACATCTAATCATGGTTTGCAGTGTCGAGTTCTTTCGTTCTACTGTACCATTCTGAAAAGCAGAAAATGGGCTAGTCGTGAAGTGTATCATTCCTTTGTCTTTTATCCATTGTGAGAATTCTTTTGACATGAATTCGGATCCCCTATCTGTCATGATTTGTTTTATTTTGATATTGTGTTGTGTTTCTACACGTTTGTAAAATTCTTTGAATTTTTGGAGTGTTTCATCTTTGTGTTTTAAAGTATAAACAAATCCATAACGGCTATAGTCGTCTACAATAGTTAGGAAATATCTTTTTTTGTATGTGATGGATGGTGTTAATGGACCAACCAGATCCATATGTACCAGATCAAAAATTTGGTTAGAGGTCCTTGTTGCCCTCTTTGGTTTTGGGTTTGTTCTGAATTTTGAGGATTTACATACTGAGCATTCCAAATAGTTTTTACAATCCTTTATTTTAACGCCATCAGCATGTTCAATCATTTTTTGTATTACAGGGAAACTTGCATGTCCCAATTTCCTATGCAACATGTGTGCACATTCATCATGAATTGGTTTGCCTATATTGGGTCTTTTGTTATTGTGTGTATCACTAGTGGGTGTGTCTTTGTGATTACAGTGTGTATTGGGTTCTTCATTGTCATTGTTGTTACTATGTTCATGTCGTCATCAGTGTTTGTATTAATGTTATACAACCATTTATCTTCTGTTACAAGGAAGGGTAGGCCCCCTTCGATAACTACACTATTCAATTTAGTCCCATCCTTTTCTAGTATTGCTTTTCCCTCAGAGAAGATTATATTTATGTTGAAATCTTGGCTTAATTTCACTGCACTAAGTATGTTATGTGATATTTCTGGTATCAACAATACCCCCTCTACTTTACCTAAACCAGGTATATTTACATCTCCTTTCCCTATGACTTGAACATTTTCTTGATTGGCTACTCTTATCATAAATTTATCATTTGTGAATGAAGACAGTATTTTCTTGTTATTTGTTGTATGATTAGTCGCCCCTGAATCTATGAGCCAAGTATTGTTTTTTGAATTTTGTGTGATGATATCGTTATGTTTATCTAATCCATTTAATGATCCTGATTTTCTGTCCCTTGAATTATCTCTATCCTTTCTGCGTTCTCTGTAGTTTGGGGAGTCTCTATATCTGTATCTATCAATAGATGATTGCCTGTCTTGATATCTACCCCTATAATCACGGTTTTGTCTTTCCCTATGAAACATGGGGCAATCTCCCTTAGAGTGTTTTCTGGATCCACAATTGTAACATTCAATTGTTTTTTGGTGATTCTCTTGGAAGGTTACCCCTTTTGTCTGTCTGTGTTCTGTGTATGCATTGTATCTACTTCTCCTCAAATTATCTTCAGCTATTAACTTATTTGACAGACTTTCTATGGATAAGTATCCTAGATTGATTGAGTCTAAGTGTGATATGTAGTTATCCCATGATGAATCTAATGAGTTAAGGATAACACTTTTCATTGTCTGTTCTGATATTATTTCTCCTCTTAGATGTAATTCTGCTCTGGTTTTGTTTAAGGATATTAAATGTTCACTTATGGTGGTTCCAGATCTTAATTTGGCTGAAAAGAAATCTTTAGACATTCTAGTGGTTGTTGCTACACTTTCACTATGAAACAATTTAAACATGCATTGAATTATTTCTGAAACAGTAAGATTATGCTTAATACTGTAGTACATGGCAGGTGATATGCTAGAAATTATTAAATAGAATGCTCTGTGATGCAGGCAGTCCATTTTTAGAGTCCAAGGTCTTTTGGGAGGATTGGTTATAAAAAATAATAAATTTTCTTTCATAAAGACAACCTGAATTTGTTGACACCATTCCTGTAAATTGATGCCATCAATTCTAAGTTTTGGGAAATCACTAGGTAGATTCCCAATATTACTATTCCCACTACTTACAACTGTGGGTAGTCCATGGTCCTGTAGATGTTGAAAATTGCAGGATGGTGTGGGTATTCTGCTGATGAGCTTGAAAGGTTCTCCTTCTTCATAAAGTTCATTGTAGTTCTCTGTGTTCATCTGCGCATGCGCGTTGGTCATTTCTCTGCTGAAGCCGCTGGGAGAGGTTCTCTTTGCTGTAGCTCCCTCGTAGTGCTCTCCTTCTGATGATTCGGTCTCCGGCTCGATCTTGGGTGTTCTGCTGGCAGCTGTGGTTCATTTCTTTTGTATTTTTGCATTATTGGCTTTTATCGATTCTTTTGAAATTGTTAGACTTGTGCCAAACGTTTTAAATATTTTTCTCATGGGTGTTTCGATTTCTTGTTCGGTGGATGATTCCTCTGTATCTGTTTCTGACTCTTCAGAAGAGTAAATATATTTTTTGCTATTTTTTATGTTTTTTCGCGCCAGAGTTTTTGAATGGTGCATTCTGATTGGTTCAGCCGTGTTCATTTCTGTGGCCGGTTGAAAAGAAGATGGCTGCCTTTCAAAATTTTGAGCGGGACCTCTGGTCTTGCTTCTGGTTATTTTTTCTTTCGTTGTAGGTTCGCTCACCATTTTTGTATTTTCGGGTTTGGCTTTTTCAATGTCTTTTTCTCTCGCTGCTCCGTTTTCTTCCAAGAAGCCTCGGAGTTTCGCGATGAGTTTGTGGTCTTCTTTTTGACTTTTTATTAGCCTCAGTATCTCCGATCTGAGGTCTTTGTCTTTTATTTTGTTCTCTTCTTGGTTGTCGGTTTCATCTGCTGTTTCTTCGATGTCTGTGGTGTTATCTTCAGATTCTTTGATTGTTGTATTTATTGGTTCGTCGATCATTTCTTGATCTGTTTTTGTTTCTTTATCATTTGCCCTGGTATTGGGTCTTTCTTTTTTATTCTTGAGGTTTTCTTTCTTAGGCATGTTGGATTTTATTGAGTCAGTTAAAACCATCCTCTGCTACCAGCTTGTTACAATATTTTGAGGATCAGACTCAATGATGAATTCAGAGGCAATTTCTTCAGTTAAAGAAAAATTTATTCATAATAGTCATTCTACTTATTCTTGTCAGATTTACAGTGAGAAGCAAGCATGAGGTAAAAGCACTCTCTATTTATATCAAAGGGGAGGAGTCAAGAAAGGGGGGTGATTACACATGAATACATTAAAGGAGGATGAATAAATTAACCCTTTATATCCTGTACATATATACATATCTCTTGTTATAGAATAAGGCATTTACTTATGACACTGTCAATATCTCTAATTTTTACCCTATGCAGAACACCAAAAAAAGCAGCAATGAAGAACAGTTTGCAATTCCATCAGATTTATGCAAATACTGTTCAATTGTTAACCAGTACCATTTTTCCCTCAAGTGGTTCATGGAAGAGAGCATAAAATCTTGAAAAATTCTCATTTCACAATTTTCTTTCATCTGTATTACATATTTTATTTATGGCAGGTCTACAAAACATATACTAAAAGGGCAAAAATATCATAGGGGCTGTGGACTACATTGAAGTCAATTCACTTATCTGGAGCACAAGATGGTTGGAAACATCTCTCCCTCTCTCCTCATTTTTCACTCAGTTTTCAGATCAGATATATAACTGGTATACATGTATTCATTTCTCATTGACTGTATTTTCACACTGAATTACATGTGTACATGTGACAATCAGTACTGAGATAACTGACCTCCATCTGATGTGCTGCAATTAGTCTTAAACCAAATATTCTTCAGTTGTGTTTTGTCACTAATTATTATGTGAAGGGGATTCTCTCTCCAAAACAAACACCCCTCAAACTTTCCTTTTTCATGAAGCCATTTAATTATGATGGCATAATTCTCTGTGTATTCAGTTCCACTCGCTTTATGCCAATGTCAGTAAGAACAAATAAAGATCATCGGAGTGAAAAAAACGTCTCCTGTACCAGATAACCGTTTCTAAACAACCAAGAATTGTGGAAAATGCCAGCATTCTCCTCAGCATTGTAGCAGCGATCTTTGAACATTATTAAAAAGGGAGTTACTTTTTCTACTTTTGACCACTTGAACATATTACATAAGTTATATTTAAAAGGGGTGCTTGTGTTACAATCATTTAGGCCTGAGATGATCACCAGCCGATTATTTCAGTCACTAACCATATTTAACTTAAGGTCAGTCTGATTGTCTAGAGAACAACTATGAGACCTGTTTATGGAACTGTAAGTTTTTGTCAGATCAAAAGGCCAACCTGTCCTTCCTCATGCAACAATGAAGTCCCTTCAGAGCTGTCCTTGCTATTTAGACTCATTAGGCTTCAAGTAGAAAACAGAAAAGCCCTGTTGTCCTAAAACTCACTGCTTCAAAATAACTATTTGGAAAGCAAATTTTCCTGTTGGTTATTTGATATGCTCTCAGCTATTTCACTATCTCTGTGGTAACAACATGACAGTTTTTAGAAGATGAGGGCTCTTGCTGAGAAGTATAATAATGTATTATGTTGATAAATACTTTATACAGAAAGCGATACTTCTGAACTGGTTCCTTTGCAGCATCCCCCACCTTCTGATAATCCATGTACAGTAATATATAATCCTTTTTTTATTATCTTTTCTTCTGAGGTTTTCAACACAAATAAAATTTTACAAGTTGAATGCTAATTAATTCAGGTCAGGGTAGTTTTTTCCCATGCTAATGTCTTGGGTCTAATACTGTAGATCATTGTAAGCATTTTGAAAATTGCTGAAACTACTTTTTGTAAAAAGAGACCTGTAAGTAGCTCAATTCATTTTAACAGTGGATTCTGAAATTTATTCTACTAAAAAGGAAGGCACTTCAGAGTAGTGATTTTTTTAAATTTCATTAATATAATAATTTTTAACGTTTCCATATGGATTGTGTGTGCTAGGAAGCCTGCATGTTTATAGAAAATCTTTTCCAAGCTTTCAGATACAGTACCATATGTCCGAATATAGTTCCCATTATCCAAATACAGAGGACCACTAGCCAATTCTAAAGTGCTAGATCAATAAAAGAGATATAGGAAAGCTGCTTTGTAGAGCTTGTTTTTTCCATTAATGAATTACTATATTCATGGTAGAATAATATGTCTACATAATTGTAGGGTATTGCATAAAATTAACTCATTGATTTAGCATTGTTTTTCTTTGCTATTCCAACTGTTTGTCCAATATGTAACGGAGTTCAAAAAGGATACTGTGAATTTCAGGAAGAGATTTGAAAGGATTCAAGAGGCTACCCCAGAAAGGAGATTGCCCAAACATTAGTGCATGTAGAAAATGTGTTTTGTAGCTGTGTGGCATAGTGTCCTTCTTCCATCTACATTTTGGCTGGAAAGGCTGCAGGTAGACCTGCCTAATTGAGGACTGTGTATTGGCAGAAGGAAGCCAGAGGCCAATATCCGGGGTCCTCTGGAAAAAAATGTTTGATTGCCTTTGTCTCAGAGTTAGTAACATCTCTGTAGTGACGGGATTAAGCATTTACATTTCTTTGGTAATTCCTCTAGAGTAGATTTTCATGCCTTCCAAGAGACAGTATGGGAAGTAGCAGTATTCTTTCATGACAGCATAATAAAATTATTTCCAGAACAGATTGACTATCAACTTGTGGTGGGAAATGAAAATGAATGACCTCTTAAAATGAATTATCCTGAGTGACAAGCAGCATTGTCTCTGAGTTGTCCCTAAAGAAAAAAAATGAAGTGAATTTTGAGGTAACTGCTTGGCAAAGCAGACAAACAGATTTCAGGGATGCTAAACAAGATGTGTACAAAAATGAAGACATAATTAACTGCCAGCTCCTAGTCACAGAATATCATGTTCCAATAAAATAAACATTACATAATACAAATAAATTGTCAGGTAGCAAATGAATATAAATATCTTTCCATGGAGAGTAACTTTATCTCAAAAGTTTTGCATTGGATAGGGCACAAAAGGTTTCTTTTCTTTTCTTTCTTCTTTCTCTTTCCAGAAGTTAAAAAAATCTTCACTGCTGCAACAAGTAGCTGAAGCATTTCTATGCAAAATTCTGCCCCATAATTTTACATAATTCATTTCTTAGGAAAAATAAATTTACTGCATCTTTAAAGATCAGTCTGTACCCATTCACAGTTTAGAGAATTTATTTTTCTTTTGCAAACAAACTAACATTTTCACCCCATCTCCAATGTTCATAGGCCTGGCAAAGGAATTAATGAGCCAAGAAAGAACTAAACTTTTCTTTCAACAGGTTGTCAATCCATTCATTTCTCACACAATCATGCATACTTTAGAAAGATAGAGTGTGCTGTATTTGAGTAATTAATAAGTACATTTTAGGAAGTCTGAAATTGACATATAGGCCTTCAGATTCTAACCTGAGTGCAGTTTTTCACAAACAGATTTGTCCACTTCCCAAGAAAGGCAGTTGTTAGATGGTCTAGAAAAGGGGAAAATTCTGGGTTCAAGATTTGAAAAGGTTTCATAGAAAACCAGCACTACAATCAAGACAATACATGTCACAGAAATAATCTCTTGGTAGGAGAACTTACTGACACATGTATGACATTCAGTTATCAGGAGAGTAGAGTTCATGTAGTTTCTGGAATCATGGTGCAAAACATTTGGCAGATAAGATGGGAGCAGAAGAAGGCTTGACCAATTTTCTTCCTACATACAGAGTGCAGTTTTGATTTTTTTGCTCCCGTCACAAGGAAATATATGGAACATTGAGAAATGGCACATGAATACGTCTTAAGCCCAGGCACTGTGCAGTCTTTTTAGTAGAAGATTGGGACAACAGCTGCCTTTTTCTAACCCCAGCAGCTTGTTGGGGACTCCTTTCCCTTGGAGGAATCTTGTGGAGGATGTGTACATTCTTTTGGGAGGGTCATGATGAGCTAGTACACTGTAGGGAAGAGATGGAAAAAACACCTAAGTGTTTTGATGTAAAAAAAAAAACCCTCTCATGACTTACTGGTCTGAAGAATACCTTGATTAATCATTCAGTTTCTTCTTTACACACTACACAAATATACAGGGAGGGGAGGGGAGGAGAGAGAGACCAGGTTTACTGGCTAAGATGGTCTAATTATGTTGGCAGACTCTCTTCACCAATTTTTTAATATATGTAAAAATCAGGATAAGAGAGTTTGGAACTTGACCAATTTTTTTCCAGTTTCCACCATGATAGACAAAATATTCAGTTATATCTAAGTGGGAAGTTAGATTTTTTTTTTTTGTTTAAAATAGAATTTTCACAGCTGTGAAATTCTCAGCTGTGTGGTTGCTAAACTAAATGTCATGCAAACTTACCAAACTAGTTGCTTTTCTCACCTTTATTTACAGTATTATAAAGAAAATAGTATATGAAGAGTTTGATGTAAATTGGATAAAAGGTTGTAAATAAAATAAATAAAAGCAGATGGCAATCCAGACTGAGACCATGGAGCCATACATCTTTCCACTTTAACTCACAAAATTTTCCCTTACAAAAAGCTCTGAAAAGAAACAACATACTCCATTGTCTAGGATTGGAAGTCTAAATTTTCTCCACTAGTGCTTGGTGCTCCTCAAATACTAATTCTACTGCAAACAAAAAAAAAAAAAAAGCAGATCAACTGCTTGCTGGCATTGAGTTCTTGGTTTGTGATTCAGTGGGACCAGCTAAGAACTGAGCAAGCTTCCATATATAAAGCTGTTTGTTTGTTTGTTTGTTTGTTTGCTTGCTTGCTTCCTTGCTTCCTTGCTTCCTTGCTTATAAGATTTGTATAGCCACCTATCTCACACAAATGACTGAGCAGTTTACAGGATTAAAACACACAAACCCACCAAACAGAGCCCCTGGTGCCCAAGGATAAACAGTAACCCCACTCCCATCAATAATAACATAACTCATCTAACCATCTGACCCAGGTCTACAATGCCTTACAAAAGAATAACAGTGCCCTGCAAACCTCCAGGGAGATGCTGTTGGCAGAGAAGTGCTGTCCCTGAGAAGGCATGGCTTCAGAGTCAGCAACATGACATTATTTTAAAAAGGGGGAATCTGGAGTACACTGTCTCTATTAGATCTGGCGAGGCATGCAGAAACAATAAGGAAAATAGGAAAATGGAAGACTGCAAGTACCCTATCCCTTGTCATGGAGGACTTGTAGATGATGATCAGCACTTTGAACTGTACCAGAAGCCTACTGGGAGCCAGTAGGCATCACAGAGCAGTGTTGGTAAATGCCAAGAATTGACTACACCACTGCATTCAGGATAAGCTGCAACTTCCAAGTGCTCTTCAAGGGCAACCCCTTATTGAGTGTTTTACAGTAAATGAGAGGTGACTATGGTATGAGTCACCATGAACAAGGCTTTCCTATCCAAGAATGAGCACAATTGGTACACAAGATGAACCTATATAAAAGACCCCCGCTCATGGCTCCTACCTTCTCTTTGAGCAGAAACAAGAGGACCATTACAAATTACACAACTCTGATTGAGGAAGTATACCAGTTAAATATGGAAAATCTCTAAAACTGGGCCATTAGTTCATCATGCTACTGATGGCCAAACTAAGGAACTGGCTTGTACAGATTGAGATGGGATATGCTTGTACTGCAAAGTTTGAATGTTATTGTAGCCCCTGTCAGCCAATCTACGGTTAAAAAAAATGGCTTTTTCTTCCCTGCCAAACAGAACTATTAGTTCTTGTTGGACAACAATGTATTCTGGCATCTTCAGCTGGCCAGAAAGTTACTGGTTCCAAATTCTCATATTTTCAATCCTCATTTTTATTATTTTTATTTTTGGCAATGGTTCAGTAGCATTTCCCTGAAATTGTAAATATCAGCCATTCTCAGGAATTCCCTAGGCAGCTTCCTGAACCCCTTGGCCCTCAGCATACAAACAGTTCAAGAAAATAGTTTATATGTATGTCTATGTATGCGTATGTATTGAAGAAAGGTACTGCCAAAAACTGATAGAAATCATGAATGGCTTCATAGAATAACACCCAGTTTTTACAACAATGAATATCCAGTGCCTCCATTGTGCTAGATTCTGTAGGAGAAAAGCAGGGGGAGGGGGCAGAGTTAAATGTGTCATCAGCTTAGAGTTCTTATGTTGCCACAAACAATACAAGTCCAACCCCACTTGAATTTTATTGAACCTTATCTGGCATTGATTGAGTTTTGAACTTTAGTTTACTAGATTCTTGTGTATAATGAATTATAAATCTTTCAGATGTCAACATATAGTCCTAATCCTTTACATCTGACAGATTTTGTACTACCAGATTGGGGCTGCAAAGCCATTTTTGTGTCACAAGGTTAAATCACACAACAGGGAAAAACTGCACAACTGGGTTCTGTTCTTCTTCAAACTTGAAGGACTGCCATATATTCAGGCACTTCTCAATTTATAATCTCAATAAGGATCTCAACTTCCATTACTAAATGATGGGATCTTTAAGTGAATCACACCTGATTTTACTGATTTTCTTGGTAGAAGCCAGCTGGGAAGGTCGCAAATGACCTTGGAATGTTGTCACCATCATATATACATGATAGTTGCCAAATCCCTGAATTTTTATCTCATGTCTGTGGGGAAGCTGAAACAGTCCTAGTGCAAGGACTGATCATTAGTCATTTTTTAGCACCGTTGTAACTTTGAACAGTTATTAAATAAATGATCACAAGCTGAAAACTATACGTCCACAAATATACTGCGCGTACAAAATATTATTGGAGCCACTTTTGTTTCCAGATCATCTGGATCCACTTTCAGAGCTTTTTTTTTTTTAATGTCAAAAGATTTTTATAATAAGGATCAGCGGTGAAATGCTCCTGGTTCGGACCAGCTCGGGCAAGTAGGTAGTGGAGATTGAGGCTAGTTCACCGAACCGGGAGCAATGGCTGGCTGCCATGCCCCCGAACCGATCCACGGCCCGCAGTCCTGCCATGCTTGCCTGCCTTCCATGCTGGTGTCCCGCTGGCCAGCTTGCAAAGGCAAGTAAGCAGAAGTCCACGTGGAAGGCAGGGAAGCATGGCAGGGCTGCGGGGAAGGAGTTAGTAGCACACACACACACACACACACACACACTCAAGCAGTGGCTTCCCTGCTCAGCCCCGACAAGCTATGCATCCATAGCAATGGGGTTGTTTTGTTCTCCGTGGTGGTGCTTCGGGAGGGCAGGTGGACATATTCATTATAGTTGTCAGCTGCAGACGTCCACCTGCCCTCCCGAAGCACCACCCCAGTGAACAAAACAATCCCATTGTGCTGTGCCTCCTTCTGCAGCCAAACGCGCCCAGCCATCCGTGCCCTTTCCTCCAATGGGCTGTGCATGGGGCGCTTGGAGAGCAAGCGAGCAAGAGAGCTCTCCAACCTCTGTTTTTTTTTGGGGGGAGAGGAAGGGAGGGATCTGAAGCCGAGGCACCCAAGCTTCTGCCAGTGGCGGGGCAGCTTCTCAGCAGTCAGCTCCACCTGACCTACTCCCTGAGTCTCGCCGTTCTCCTGCCCCCCCCCCCCCCCCAGGTCAAGCAGCTGCAGGCTCTGCGGTACAACAGGACCTCTCATTTTTCCCACAGCACGGTGTACGCTTGCTACCTCTGCTTGTCTGCTTGCAAGCGATGATCTTCTCTGCTTCTCTTGGGATACTGGTGCGGGCACCATGGATGCATAGGTTATTGGGGCTGAGCAGGGAAGCCGCTGCTTGAGCTGGGGTGGGGAGGAGAACGGCGAGACTCAGGGAGTAGGTCAGGTGGAGCTGGCTGCTCAGAAGCTGCCCCGCCGCTGCCAGAACTTTGGGTGCTTCGGCTTCAGATCACTCCCTCCTTCCCTCCCTCACACACACACACACAGGTTGGAAAGCTGTCTTGCTCTCTCTCTCTCCAAGCGCCCCACGCACAGCAGAGTGACGTGAATGATGTCAAACTGGCCATGCCCACCCAGTCACATGACCACCAAGCCACGCCCACAGAACCGGTAGCAAAAAATTTAGATTTCACCCCTGATAAGGATGCAGTGAACGTAATGTGCAGTAGACGTTTATGAGCAAGTTTGAGAAAAGAAAGACAAGCTTCATTACGTAAAAGCAAGCATAGCAACAGTCTCCACTCATAATTTGCAATGGTGACTGCTTCAAAATAGCAGGAAAGATGTAATTCCTAGCCTTGTTATCTAAGTTTCAGGGAAACTTCTGCTTAGTTATACTCTTCTGGGGGAGTCTGAGAGCCCACTTGGGTGCTTACACAATCTAGGATAGTTGTAGTTATTAGAATTCCATTGCTTCTCTACAGACAAAAGCAGAAGCAGAGGGTTCTTATTTTGTAGTATTAGAGGCAGATTTCCACGGACTTCATTGCTGGATGTTTTAGCTCCTCCTGACCAACTGACAGCACTGTAGGACATGACAGTTTGCTGTAGAAAATGGACCATAAGCTGGACAAGCTAGTTGAGAAAAATGGGAGTCAAGCCAAATGGCTCATTAGATGATCAATTAAGTAATTTACCACAGGTATATTTTTTTCTCTCATTTTTAAACAAAGTAGCCTCTGCAACACAAGACCTACCCGAGAGTGCTTTCTGAGTTGCTTCTTAATCTATTTGGCTTTTTGATGCATAGAAATGAAGAATTACATATAAAAATCAGGATTTGCTTGATATTTCTTTGTCTTTTCATTTTTGGGGTGGGGGAGATTATAAATTTCATAAAAAGAAAAATTGAAATTTGGAAGATACTCAGATTTCTCCAGAATGAGATGCCAATTTAAGGAAACTGTATACATAGAATATTAATTTTAACAGTTTAACTGCCTCTCTCAAAACCATGCCATCCTAATACAGTTTTACATGGAATCAAGGCCCAGGGTTTTTTTAAAGAATATAATTATATTGAAATTAAATTCTGAGTTAATTCAGGAAATTCTGGGTTAAGAATATACGCCTGCCATAAAATTTACCAGCACTTCTATGTAGGATGGATGGATAGACGGACAGATTTATAAGTGCTGTCTTGGGTGCAAAGATCTAACATTCCTTTGAACAGAAGTAATTTCTCTTTACAGAGCAAAGGTATATTCAGAATGAACCATGAGGACACAAAGAACTTCAGAAAACAGCTTCCAATTGGACAAGGAGTACTTCAACAAATTTGTCAATGCTCATTCATTAATACGATCATCAGTGGAGTACGATGCAAACAAATGTTTGCTGTTTACTGTTTTGGGTTTATTCTACATTAAAAATAAGAACTTTGAACCCTAATTTCCACTGAAATACTTTGAACAAGTCCCTATCTTTCAGCTCAACCCAGTTCACGGGATTGAGCAAAGAGAAGGTGGGAATATTATAGAAACCCTCTTGCGTTATACAAAGTAGAGATATACAAAGGAGGAGGAGGAGGAGATGTTGTTCAGGACTCTCTATGTTATGTCCATATATGGGCATACCCGCTGGATTGGCTAGTCCACCGGCAGGAGATTTGAAGATCTGTCATTGGCCGGCTTGCCTGCCGACTCCCTTTATAAGGCAAGCCCGGCAGCACAGTCGGCTGTTCTGATTCTCTTAATAAAAGTGCTGAACGGACCACTCGCTGCTCGTGTATTCTTTTTCCTTGCGCCAATCTAACACTCTATAAGTCATTTTAATAGTAATGTAACAAAATATCATAGCAATATATCTAATAGGTGCCGTCATTGCTTGCCTGCCTTCCCCCTTCTCTGTTTCATTCTGTGATGTACCTTTTTTAAAGGGTACGCTTCATGCCATTGGCAACACTTCAAACAATACAGAAGTTTCTTAATTTATTTTCATTATCCCATATTAAGATTGCTGCCTGAAAATCAGAGATATAGTACTGAAAAGCAAATATGCCAGATAAAATATACTTTGCAAGATAGTTTTATATTCTTTTATCTATAGCTTCTCTGCTGTTTTGGTTTCTGCGTGGTATTATTTCCATATTTTCACCCCATCTTCCAAATCCAGATGTTAATAGAAAAATACAAAATCTATTTACTGTGTTTCAGTCAAGTCAAAGTAAAAATGTCCCTTGCTTTTATTAAATAAGACTTCACATCCATTTTCCCATGCAATGCAAGGGCATTTGAGAATTGGTTGTCCCAAAAGTGTTTTTTGAAAAAGGCAATTGAACTTCCTTGGTTTTTTCTTTGAAAACCTTTCACTTCTCATCCAAGAAGCTTCTTCAGGCAACTATGACCTGGATGATTGAGAATCTCCACAGACATTGACAAATAGTTAGATGTATATTGATCTCTTCTCAATAACAAGGCTACACGAGTAATGGAGAAAAACTAAAACTCCACACTTCAGAATTTTGAATTCAGAGCCTATAGCATCTTCATTTTAAAGGTAGAAAATCTGAATAAGAGGTAAAAAGAGACTCAAATTAATTATTTCCTAAAATACATGGTAAATTAAGCACATCACATTTTTATTGTCTTGATCTGACTCCATCTTTCCAAGCTACCTATAAATCTAGCTTGTTCATTCCTTGTATGTCCTTATATGCCCTGTTGTTTGAAGCCAGGAAAATAAGCATTCCTATATTTTTATCTGTCACTTCAGGTAATGGTGATGTAAATTCAACTCCATATTAAGTATTCTGGGAAAATAAGTTGTAAAAGGCACTGTATGGCAGCTGAACACTTTGCTTCTATTAGCTTTCAACAAAAGCCAGCAATCTCATTACTCACTGAGATGGAATTGTTGGTCATTATCACAATTTTTGGAAGGGAAAGCTTTATAGCCCTATTGCGAAGATTTTTATTCTTTGTAAATGCTGACAACCAGGAATTACAGCTTTTCAAATTCTCTTCATTTTCCTTGATGTAATGTTCTCTCTGAAATCAGTAGGAGTTTTTCTTACTGATTTCCAGGAAGCAGAACAAAATTACAAATCCTTAAAGTTTTTAAATCGTTGAATTTAAGATTTCTTTTTTGCTCACTTTTCCTATATGAGTCATTAAATTTCTCATATCAGCATTTCATGCCCAGAAAATACTCAGGTTGGACAGAAACCTGTGTAGGTTGCAGTGTTACAAGATGAAGTAACAGATTCTAAGGGAGCTTCGATTGACGCCTAACAGATTTTGCAGGAGTAAACTTCAAAATTATTACTGTGATAATCCCAATTTTCTTCCTTCCTTCTGAGATTTTAGAACTTTCCTGAGAGGGCTTCAAATTTGGGAGCCAAGTCTATCCAAAAAGCCCTCACAGGTGTAGGCTAATGGGGACTGTAGAAATCTTTTGATGCCCTAGAATAGAAAATTTAAAGAGAGAAACAAACAATTGGGGATTTGAGAAATAAAAAAATCTCAGAGAAACAGAGGAAGACAGAAAATGTGAGTTAGGAAACAGTGCAAAAACTCACACCTCAAGAAGGAAAGGCAGGAAAAGGAAAGTGGAGTGAAAAGCTGGGCCATCATAGAAAATACTCAAGAGATTTTCCTGTAGTATCGGTGAGAAGAAGACATTTGCATAGACATTTGAAACAAATCACATAAATATTTTGTCAAAACTCTCTTATTAATTTTTTTAGTACCAATTGGTTAATATTTATATTCAGCACTCCTTGCCTTAATTTTATCCAGAGTAACTGTACTGAACAAACTGTATACAAAATTGCTGCGAGAATATAAACTCATACCCATGATGTTAACGATTTTGCAGAAGGAACTAAATGAAACTTTCGCTGTTGCCTAGAAATAATCAGGCTTTTCAAGAGTTTCAGAAGTGTTCATAACGAGGGCAACCTTCTGATATCCCAGAATCCTCAGGCAATTTCTGGATGACACCAGCTGAAGAAGTAGATGAGGATTTAATCTTAATGGTTCTTTAAAAAGTAAATCCTCTTTGAAACCTGGCATATTGGGATTGATTTAAAGTTATAGTCAGCTGTCACATTTACATCCGTACTGGTCAAAGGAAATAGAAGCCCTCTTTACATAATATATCCATGGATATAAAAAGAATTATAGACTTGTGCCTATGTTCTTGCCTACAAATGCTGGGATGTGAGCAATCATACAACCTCACGCATTAGCATCAACCAGGTAACCATTTATATTAGCAATAACACTTAGACTTATATACTGCTTCTCAATGCTTTACAGCTCTCTCTTAAACAGTTTACAGAGTCAGTTTATTGCCCCCAACAATCTGGGTCCTCATTTTACCCACCTCGGAAGGATGGAAGGCTGAGTCAACCTTGGGCCTGGTGAGATTCGATCTGCCAAATTGCAGACAACCAGTGATCAGCAAAAGTAGCCTGCAGTACTGCATTCTAACCACTGCGCCACTGTGGCTCATTTAGGAGATAAGAATTAATGAACTTAAGATATAATTCATAGGGAATTTTCTTGTGAAAGTTCAACGAATAGGAAGAGGATAAACAACTTTAAATGTTCCACCTAAGACCTCTTGTGCTAATTTCCCTTTATATAATTACCTGTGAATTTTTTTCTCCAACTCTCCAATCCTCTTCTGTCTGCATATATTAAATGTTTCTGTCCATTTGATTTCATTTGCCCAATGCCTCTAAAAACATATATTTAAGACTGCTTCTTTCTTTCTTTCTTTCTTTCTTTCTTTCTTTCTTTCTTTCTTTCTTTTTCTTTCTTTCTTTCTTTCCTTCTTTCCTTCTTTCTTTCCTTCAAAACCCGCCTTTTCCCAATAGACTTGTATTTGGCCTTTTAGTTCTTGCTGGGGGCAACGTAGATCGGAGGCAGCTGCTCCTCATGGTTAAGCCATTATACTGTAGCTGACAGTCTTCTTATTGAAACTCTAGCCAGCCCTAAATGGACTCTGACTTGCCAAGCTGGCCATTACTTCTTTGTGGGCAAGAAAAACAATACAATAGAAGCATTCCTGTTTCAGATGAATTTTACCATCCAACACGAAAGCTCCAATGTAATCTTGTATCTTAATGAACTTTTGGTATTGATTTCTGCAGTAAACTTACTCCTTGTCTTACTTGCTGAAGATACTCTTTCCTTCATGCTCTCTCTCTTTCTTTTACACACTTTTAGTAATGGAACAAGTATAACTGTAATTAAAGCCATTGAATAGCTCCATGCCATTTAATAAGACTAGCACATGAAGAATTTCCCCATGGATTATTCCCTCATAGTTGATCTACCTCATTATTACATCCCAGTCTGAATAGCAAAAGGCAACGTCTACTGAATAAAGTTCCATAAACTGATGCCCTTCAGTTGAGATGAGTTGGAATGGCAACTCTTAGAACATAGCCTCTTGAGAGAGACTGTGATACTAAGTGCATGTTTTTGTTCTCAACCTGAAACTGTATTCATAAATACAAATTTATGAATAATGATTCAAATAATCAGATTGTGCAAGTCAAGAAAGTACTACTGAGTTTACCAGCTGATAATTGGGAGGCAGAATGGAAATGGTTGTGTGTTGTCCTAATTGTTTCAAAGCACTATGAAATATTGATAGATGAATGTGGCTTATCCATTGCTCTCGGGGGGGGGGGGGGGCAGGTTGGCCTAAGTTTTTCTTCTTCAAGGTATTTTGACAAAGATATTTTCATCTCAATTCCTTCAGTGCTTAGCATTCCACAGTTGTGATAAAAATATTAAGGCCATTCCCTGAAGCACTGCTTGATTAAGGTCATTTTAATTCAAATTCAGAAAGAAGCTTGTTCCTGGATTTGCAGTTTTGCTAGCCTCTGAATACCTTTCTATGAGAGGGTGGGGTAAAAGCAAGGAGAGGAAAATCTTGGATCAGTACAAAAAGAGCAGCAACTATTACTGCATAGATATAGGGCAATGTTTTTCCAGCAGTGCCAATGGCTCCTACATAGACTTCTTAGCAAAACAACCAAGTGGCTGCTGTCCAGTGCTTTGTTTGAAAATGATCTCCTCATCCTAGGAAAAAAAGAGAGAGGAAGGAAGGAAGGAAGGAAGGAAGGAAGGTGTAGAGCATCTTAGAAGATCAAGACTGGGATGGGGACCATCCTCCCCAGCTTGACTTTGGATGAAATGGTATTTTGCTTTTGCAATGAACTTGTGAGAATGCTTCTAAAATGCTCAAAATGTTAGAGACTTCTTATTTAGAAAAAAAATGTCTTTCAGAAGGGACAAGGAGAAATAGGGAGGAAAGAGTTGTGTACATTTTCCCTATTCTCTAGTTTTGATTCCCTTTGATTTTTTTTTTCCTTCTTGTTGTTTTAAAATACATTTGCAAGGTTAAACAAAATCTACACTCTTGGCACCCTACCAGTAACAAAATGGCTTGAGGTAATTTGCAGATGAGAAGGAATAATGGGCAAGGAAAGGGTATGCATTTCTTTCCTAACACGATTTGACTGTTTTCTTTTTTGCTTAATGTAGAGGCCCCCGAGAGATTTGCTTCTCTGTCTGAGCTGGGTTTTGTCAGTCATAAGGCAGGTGAGGACTCACATGACTTCGCTGAATGCTTTTACCCACAAATTCCTACCCATAAAAAATTGGACTGAAGAGTAGTCATAAAAGGAAAGGGAAAGGGAGTCAAAAAACCAATAGCACTCCAAAGGTCTCACTACTGTTATTAATCCTCTCTCCCCTCAGATATCTTCCTTTCAAGGAGATATAGTTGTACTCCATCTCATTTGTTTCTGGAAACTTTACCCAGCACTACTTGTCTCCGTATCATCTCATCTCTCAAGATGACATCTCCTGTATCAGAAGGCACACCCACCCACTATTAAACTACCTGAATTTAATTGACTGGGACTAATGTTCCTTTTTGGTGTTCCCACAAAATAAAAAACAATCCATTTAGCCACTTAGAGTACATATTTCATTCCAAAAGGGTTATGTCCCAAGATAATTTGTTAGTCTTCAGAAAATTTTCTCAATAGCTTGAACTCTGCCACAGAGTCTTCCACCCTTTAAAAAGACACAAACAACTGGTTTTGCCTGCTGCTTCTTAAGAGAAGTAAAATGGATTGATTTGTTCAGGCCTCTCCTCATACTCATTTTTCTTCTCCTAAAACTTCAGCTTTATGAGAACATGGCCTATTTAATTTTCACAATGGTCTTTTAAGTTTCTGCTGCATTCTTAAAGTATCGTTCCATCTGCATCTCATTATTTATAATGACTTATGCTGACGAAGCTATTGAAGTGCCATACCTGCTTTATAATCTACTTTAATGCACATTTGGTCTAGTAATATTAAAACAAAAGAAAGAGGGTGATTTTAACATTGCAGTAGCTACTGCTTAAATGTGATTGGCATGTCATGTAAATTGTGGATGAAGGAAAGAAAGTACCGTAAATATATTTGATTGATAAAATTAAAATGCTGGTAAAGAAGCAAGAAGAAACTGCTCATATGTTCAGAGTATGATAGCATCAATGTTGATTAAAGAATCAAACAACCAATTTTATAACTGAAATCATGTCATTGCATTCCTGAAATTGGACGTAGATTTTTAATTCTGCTATAAAGACATGTGAATCAGTCTTATTTTGAAACTCTGCCATCTTCATGTAGATATAACCAAAAGCTTGTTCTGCCTTGTTTTTTTAATTAATCTGCAGGTTCAGTTTTTTAAAATAAATATTGCTCTCATCATATTTTAAAATATTTTCATCTGAAAGCTGTAATTTAATATTTGTGAAGTGAGAAAAACAAAAAACAAGTATGTTCTGAGCCATATTTTTGTCCTGGAAGGGCAGATGAAGTCAGTTCATATCCATATCTGCAAATATTGGATTTCCCAAATAATCTGCTTATACAGAAAAATAGAATGAAAAACTAGAACTTTATTTTTTTCAAAGAATCGAAAATTACAGAATTCGATATCCACAATGTACTGCTCGTTATCCTCAGAACATCCTCTGTGAGCTGTTGCTCTTGATTTAGAAATGGGGGGAATGATGCATAATGATTGGGTCACAGTGCAGCTGAAGACCGCTGAAAATGAATGACATTTTGTATTCATGCTTTCATTGCACATTACCAAAGAAAGTTGTCCAACAGTTCACCATGATAAGATTGGGAAATTACATAAAAGGGGAGCAGAGAGAGAAAAGTGTGAATGCACAGTATACTGACACATACACTTTGTGTGGCTCATAATAAGTATAAAAAGAAAGATGTTTGGTTGAATGATGAGGTAAAATAGGCTGTGGAAATGTTTGGGAAATGGTTGAAAAAGGCTAAACAAGTGAAATGCTACATGGGAATTAATTTGACAAAGGAGGAAGAGCAGTGGTGAAATGGGTTGCCACCGTTTCGCTGCCTGTGCATCCACAGTGCGTACCAAATGCATGCAGTGCACGTGCATGCAAAATGTGTGCCAAATGCACGCTACGCCTGCATTAGTGGTGGGTTTCAAACATTTTTACTACCAGTTCTATGGGTGTGGCTTGGTGGGCGTGGCAGGGGGGGATACTGTAAAATCTCCATTCCATCCCCAATCTAGGGGAAGGTTACTGCAAAATCCCCATTTCCTCCCAATCAGCAGAGAATAGATGGGGGCAGGGCCAGTCAGAATTTTTACTGCCGGTTCTCCGAACTACTCAAAATTTCCGCTACCGGTTCTCCAGAACTGGTCAGAACCTGCTGAAACCCACTTCTGATGTGCATGCACAGTGCACACCAAATGCATGCCATGCTTGTGTAGTGCACACCAAATGTACACTGCCTGCACGCATGCACAGTATGCACCAAATGCATGCCATGCGCATGCATGCGCAGTGCACACCAAATGCATGCAGCACAAGTGCATGCAAAATGCGTGCCAATTGCATGCTACATGTGCATGCACAATGCACACCAAATGCACGCTGCGCTTGCATAGTGCACACCAAATGCACGCTGCGTGCAGAAAAAGGTAAGTAGAACAGCAAGGAGGGGGAACAGCTGTGCCATGCGATTTCTACTGAACATAAATTACACGGCACAGCTAATCGTCAGAAATACCGGTTTGGACAAAGTGGTACCTTTTTTTAACTTTTTAACTGGTAATAATAAAAGCTACTGGTTCAGGTGAACCAGTAGCTTTTATTACTACCGGTTTGCCCAAACCAGTGCGAACCGGTAGCATTACACCCCTGGCCTAGTATTTCTGAGTGTCCTAGTCTGGACAACAAGGAGCCTCTGGCAGAGTGGTGATACTAATAATATAAATAATAAAAGTGATGTTCGATATTAAACTGAAGTGAAGGAATACTGGATGAAGTATTTTAGGGATGTGTATAGGAAATTGAAAAAATGCTATAAATGTCTGAGGAAAAAAATGGTGAAAGGAAAGCAACAAATGCAATCAGAAAATTGAAAAATGGTAAAGCTGCAGTTGTAGGTGATGAAACTGGAACAATGTTAAAATAAGGATGTGGTTTGCTTATGAATTGACCATGTGATTCATTTAATGAGTATATGAAGTGACTGAATCAATGCCGGATGCTTCAAAATCATTGTTCTCCTATGCAATGGGAAAGGTAGAAAAAATGAATACAAAAATTAGCAGGGATTTGTTTACTAGGTTTGTCTAAAAAGATGTTTGGCAGAATTAAGAGTTAAATGATACCAAGGTTGACAGAGAACAAAATTTATTTTTTATTTTTATTTTTTATTTTATTTTATTTTGAATTTGTATACCGCCCTTCTCCCTGAGGACTCAGGGCGGTGAACAGCCAAATAAAAACATCAAATACAAATATTAAAATACAGTTAAAAATATATATAGATTTGGCCCCATTAATTAAAACGATAAACAAAACAATTAAAAACACTTAAAAAGAATTAGGCCAGCCCGGCTTGTTGGAAAAAGAAGGTTTTAAGGGCTCGGCGGAAGGCACTGAGGTCATGGATTCTCCTTATCTCTGGGGGCAACTGATTCCAGAGGGTAGGTGCCCCCACAGAGAAGGCCCTCCCCCTGGGGGTCACCAGCCTACATTGTTTGGCTGATGGCACCCCGAGGAGGCCCTCTCTGTGGGAGCGCACGGGTCGATGGGAGGTCGTTGGTGGCAGTAGGCAGTCTCAAAGATAGCTAGGCTCTATGCCATGGAGTGCTTTAGTAAAACTAAAGTAAAGTAATAAAGTTTTATGCTAAGCAAGCAATGTGCAGATCAGATTTGTGCTCTTCTGCAAGACCCTGAAATGTGTATGAATATGAGAAAGGAAGTTTATTATGTGTTTATTGGTTTAAAGAAAGCATATGAAAAAGTGAATATATTTGTATTATGGAATTTTTGGGATGAATATGGAGTTGAGGGTTGGTTCATTTCTCTGAATGATATCCCAACCTAAGTTCAAATATTATAAAAGAGAGGAAAATACAGTTTGTCTTTGCTTTTTCTGTATACATTACATCCCCAGGTAAAATGCCAGATTAACCTATCTGACATGATCCAGAATGTTAACAACCTGTTTTTCTCTTCCATAACTTGAAATAAGCTGCAATCATTCACTGCCTGTAAGAAATACATACAGTTTGTGTCAAAATATATCATAACCAGCTGAATTGGAAAAGAGTAGTTATCACTGCAAACTCTATATGCATTATTTATCAATTGAAGCCTCTGCAGTAGGAATACAATTTATTTTCTCTCAATCCACCACAAATTCAGCCTTCTTCCTCTTTATGCTGCTGCTTCAATAGAAGATGAAAGAACAATTTACTATACTTTGGGGAAGAGACATTACTCCTGCAGCATTTATGGTTCCTTGGAGCAAGGTGACCCTTGTGTCCAAAAGGAGCACATGGGCTGGGAGATGAGAGTGGATGCCTCTTGCAAAACTCCAGATCCCAGAAAGCCTAATATTTCTCCTGCTCTGAGCAGCTGTGGAAGCAGCAACCCAAAGCTGCCATTGTAAAATAAACAAAGGGAAAGGAGACGATATTTGGCATATTTTAAAAAACATAACAACCTTAGCCTAGCATATGTTTTAAAGCATAGCAGCTATAACTATATTTCAATATATGACAAAAAATGTCTGCTGGGTTTTAAAAAAACATAGTGGCCTCTATAGTGCGATTAAAGCTCTGCCTATTTTTGTAATACACATAAAGGATCTGGCCCTCCAGCCAAGGCTTTGGCTGGCATGAGTGTAGCCTCCTTTGAGGACTGTGTTTGTAGGGAGTTGCTGATTGGTCTCCAGTTTTGTCATCTTTTCTTTGTGGCTGTATTATTTTTATTCTTGTATAGTTTTTCATATTTTATGTGAACTGTACAGAACCATTGCAAGTTGGGTGGGTACAAATTGAATGAAATAAATGAATTATTTTTTTTTAAAGAAAATGGGCAGAGCTTCAATTGTACCATCATGGCAAACATCTTGACTTTTTCTTATCACATCCTGCTGACATCTATCAAATGAGTATACTATATTTTCAATAACGCCTCTTCATGAGCTAGAAGGCAAACTGCATAAGCAGGCACTTCCATCATAACTGGCATTGACAGGAAATGTCCATCTTTCTTCTTCAAGGACTGTCATATGTAGAATTTTTAATCTTATCGTCTACTTATCATCATTTGAGATCTATTTCTGTCAGCCCAGAGAGTACCTTAATTATATTATAATTTGTCAGCATTTCTTTAGAAAATTATTACTCATTTGTTTCTCTGGTTCTTGATATGATATGATAATATAATAACATAGCAGGTCTTCTGCTATAGTGCTGATGTAGCCTCATGATTACATAAATGCTGACTGGAGACAGTTTCACATAAATATCTCATTTAAGAAGAAATTATAGCACTGGGGGTGGAGAGAGAATGATCAAAGCAGGAGACAGGAAAAACGGCTCCCACAAGATTATGCATTTTAAAATCTAAATTGGAAAATATGTGGTTCTGCCCAATATCTAGCATCCAAGCAAAGAAAAAGGCATATGCTCCCAGTAAAGCAATGTTTCTCAACCTTGGCAATTTTAAGATGTGGGGACTTCAATTCTGGAATTTTCCAGTCAGCGTACTAGCTGGGGAATTCTGAGAGTTGAAATCTCCACCTCTAAAAAGTTTCCCAGGTTGAGAAACACTTAAGTAAAGGAACTGCTGAAAGCAATTTATACTGACAATGTAAACATAAAATCTTGCCATTAACTATCATATTCCTGGTCCTTCTAATTCTACTTTTTTTAATTGATGAGATTATAGGGGAGGGGGATTGAATTTAGAACTTTGCATCTACAAACATGTGCTTTATCCCTACCTTCCTAATACTGGTCTCTAACTTCCGCCTACAAGATGACTTTGAATTCTAAGAAACATCTTCATACCACAGACAAAGCACCTAGACTGCTGATAGCTTTATTAAAGGGGGGAAATGATCTTCAAATACACCCTAGTCTTGCCATTAACCTGTCGCACGACCTCTGCTCTGGTGAGTCCACAGCCAGTGATCAACTCAGTAGTGGCTTGAGTGCAAAATCTGATTGCACCAGGTACTTTTGCACTGCCTTTTCTCATTAGAAGCTAGGTTTTCCCAACCAAATGGGAAATCTAATTTTCCACAGTACTAAATGCCACTCAAACATATATCTTTAGCTTTCTGCTTATTTTCAATTAGTCCTCTTGATATGATCCCTCTCTCTATGTAGCTTACTCAGAAAGAAAAGATGATTAAATGTTGGAAAAACAGAATGAATGGGGTTCTTGTATCCTTGCAGGGAGAAGTAGAGAGTTCTCATAGGATTTCAGTTCATTACCTCTGTGCTAAGTGGCAGCAAAAATTCATCATTTAATGGAACACACAATCTCTTCTTCTGAGACTTGTCTTTAATTCTATGGTTTCATATGAACTTGAAGGAAGGTTTTAGGGTGGTTCTGAATGTTTGCAAAGATTTAATTACAGGTAGTCCTCAATTTACAACCATTCATTTAGTGATCATTCAAAGTTCAATGATCTTTGAAAATGCACTAAAAAATGTGACTTAAACCATTCCTCACACCATCTTAGGATCCCCATGGTCATGTGATCAAAATTTTGGTGCTTGGCAAGCCACATATGTTAAGGACAGTTGCAGCATCCTGGGTTCATATAATCACCAGTTGTGACCTTCCCAGCTGGCTTCCAACAAGAGTCAATAAGGGAACCTAGATTTACTTAATGACCACATGGTTCACCTAACAACTGCAATGATTTGCTTAACAACCATAGCAAAAAAGGTTGTAAAATTGGGGCTTGGCTGACCTTGCTAAGCAATGAAAATTCCAGTCTCAATTGTGGTTGTAAGCCAAGGACTACCTGTACGTGTTTCCATGTTTTGAGTTTGAGAACAAATTCTTGAATTTCCTTGAACTTTTTTTTTTAAGAAATATATTCTGATTGTATATTGTTCTGAATATGTTATGTAAAACTATAAAACCAATTCAGATGGCTGATGCTATTGATTTCAACCTGACCTCAATGTCACACTAGTTAACTCAATTGGATAATATTGAGGGCAATCAAATGTTTAGGCTAATTATTACTGACAAAGATTTCCAGAAGTTTTCTGAGCAGAAAAGGTATAAAATGATTGGCAACTGAATTTAATTTAGGCAACAACACAAAATCTGTACCCATGCTATTAAATTACTTAAGGGAATAAGACAGTGGGAAATCTATACAAATTTAACTCTTACAAACAGAATATTATTTCCCGGAGAAGAGAAACGTGCAGAAATTGCTTTTAGTTTAAAGTTGCAGCCCCAGCAAAAATTTGCTAGTTTAGGCTGAATCCTTGTTAGTTTTCAAGCTACTTAAAAATATGGGACCGAAGGATTATAAGCCAAAAGAAGAGTGAAAAGCTGGGTGAAGAAAAGGCAAGGAAAAGTTCACATCATAGCTGAACTACAGTTGAGTTATGGATAAGCCCATAGTTAGACCAGGCCAAAAGTTAGAATTTCAAACATGTTACAGTTAATTCAAAAAGAGCTCTCATCCTTTTTCTGGATCAGGGGGATTTTGGTTAAGCACAGAGTCAGCCAACCTATTATGTGCTCAATAGGGTCTCAGCTATTTTCTTTATTTAAGATTATATTTTAATCATTCCTGGCCAAGCCCTGGGTGCCCAGCATAGTACAAATTAAATTTAGCAATACACTAGAAAAAATTTCAACAGCTGGCTGACATGTAGAAATTAAACAGAGATTTTTGTTTTGGTTTGTTTTTTCTGGGATGAAGTATGAGAGTATGAAAATTCTATAGGATGAATCTTCAACCGCTAAATTTCTATTACTGAAGCTTTTGTACCAAAACTGGAAGTCTTCAATATTAAGAGCTAGAAATACAGAAAAGAGAGGTGTATTTAATGAACACTGAGATCCTAACAGCTTTCAAATTAAATATCTGAACCTGTATCCGTCTCAGATATTTGCATAAATGTGCAAATAAAAATTCAGAAAACAAATGGATGCAGTTTGAATTAACAGCTAATTTTGTTCTGCCTATAGCCATGCTACAAGGCACAGACAATCTAGCTGCTTATTGCTATTGGGCTAACACAATGAATGTTTTCTCACTGGCTACTCTAAGAGAAGGAAAGTTCTCATGGGAGAGACAGAATTAGAAAGTTCTTCATATCTGATTGATGTGAATGGATATTTTTCTTCTCTCCATTTTTTTAAACTAAACTACCTCCAGTAGTATCCAGCTTTCCAGTCTCTATGTCAGATTTGAATTAAATGATTTATTTCAATAATTTTCCAGCTTTAATAAATGATAAAAAATAAAGTTATAGAACATAAACAGAGATTGTTTCCAAATAAAATCTAGTATGACTGACAGAGAAATTAGGAAAATTAATAACATTTCTGTATAGTTGAAATGTTGAAACGGTTGAATATAGTCCTGTGGCAACATGCACGTACAATGAAATTGAAAGGATGATCATAGCTGCTGCTGTGGGGTCCCTAGTAGATAACAAGCCAACCTTTGTCTAAATTAGGGTTGCCAGATTTCAACTACAAAAATATGGACAACCAGTAGATAGTAATAAAAAGTAAGTATTTTCTATCACCCCTTGCGTTCATCTAGTGTCATTTGGACTTTTGCAGATCAAATCTTGGCCTGAATTAAATATTTCTGATGAAGATTAAACTGTAATTTCCTAAAGGAAACTCTTCCTTAGCTCACATCTGAGACCAGTCCCTTAAATTTGCTTGCTTTAATTCAAATTTTAATTCTAAGTTGCATTCTTTTCAGAATCTTTCAAAGGATTCCTATTTTTATTTCTACCTTTAAAATTCCCTCTCTCATTTTAACCTTTAAAACTCAGGGATGGGGAGAGAGACAACTGCCAAATTATTCATCTTGGTTTTTATGGAGTTGTGGAGTTAAAATGGGAACAGGAGACTTCCCATTCTTATTCCCACTCTAATTTTGAAGAAGAAATGAAAAATTATATTTTTATTGAATTTTGTCCATTTTGATTTTCCAACCTTATGGAACTATAACTCAGTTACTGGAGGTTATGAGCAGCCCATCCCTAATTGTTTGATCAAATTTCCAGTTGGTATATCAATATGCTGAAATTACAAACTTAGTCCTCTATCAGTGTAAGGATTTATTGTCTCACCTTTTGATAGGTAGACAGAAATCTCCTTTTTTCTTTTTTAATTTTAACTCTGCTCTGTGAGGATTAATTAAAGAAGATAAGTAAAATAAGAATCACCTCTTCCTTCTGGATCACCTGGAAATGGAGAACAGTTGAAAGCTGAATTTATTTTTCACCCACAAAAGAAAGTAAAACTGAACAATGGAAAAAGAAAATTATGCAATGTTGCTTAACAGTTTAAAAACTCTTTCTCCTGATATATAATATTTCAGGACGATTGAATTAATAGCCGATTTTATGGAGATATTTATAAATGAGTGATTTTTCATTGCAACCAACATGTAAGCTGGAAATTGAAATTTCTTATCATGTAGCTTTCTATTCCTATTTCAGTACAGGAACTCAGTCCTTTGACATATGACTTTTAAGTTTAATTGTACAGAATCATACCTTGCATGTAGCTTAGCAGGTAGTATCTTTAGAATGGAATTCAAAGATAGGGATGTTTCTAGATCCGCCTACAAAAGCATTTGGAATCACATGCTTTTCAATAAAAACTACCTGGCAGCAAAACAGAAGGAGATTAAATTTTTTTTTTTGACATTTTGGTTTGAAGACTTATTTGATTCAAAGTCTCAAAAAAAAAAAAAGTTTATTAGCTTGAGATTTTTTGAAGCAAAAAAGTAGCCAATCTTTTTAATAGATTTCATTTTATATTTTTCAGAAGATAGGTCACCTTACCTTGAAGCCATTTTCTGTACTATATTTTTATTGTCTTTTCTCCAAGTTTCTATAGTATAAGTTTGTTTATCTATTTTACTTTCTCTTAGGTTTTAGGTTTTAGCTATTTTTCTACAGTTTTCACAATCTTTATTTTTCAGAAGTCTTTATTGCTATTAAAAGAATAAATATTTATTCAGTACATTTTTATTTTTTGCGTTTTTCTTGATTTACTGTATTTTTTAAGTTTATTATAATTATACTTCCTTTTTTTCTTTGATTTAGGAGCATACGGGAAAAGGAATTTATGTGCTGTTTGTTTGTTTTTAATTCGTACCATCTTAGTGTTTTGTGGAATATTAAAGACCCAAGAGAAAATAGACACTTATTAAACTAGGCAATTTAAATATTCTTCCTCATGAAAAAGATTCATTTCATGTATTAATTATAATGGCTTTATTAAGGTATTTTACATTTTTACATACTGTAGTTATTTTGAATACCTTTTTAGTTTCTTCTGGACCAATTATGGTTGGAAATGGTTTTGAATCCTCTGTAAGATCAGAATATTGTTCCACTTCAATTTAACACGGAAAAGCTTTAATGTTAGAGTTTAATTTGATGGCTATACTTCTAAATCTTATACAACAAAAATATACTTTTTTTTCAACTTCACATCAGATTTGTTTCTGACTTGGTTACTTTTTGTATCTCAAATTCCAACTGATAAGATAAAGTTATATAATATAGATCCCGTTTTAATATCTCTTCATGTTCAGTAACACTATTAATTATTATTTTAAAAGTTTCCATTGTCTTCAAGATTTAAATACATCATTATTAAAAGATTATCTTTTTTTATAAAACAGATGAATCAAGATTTTGAATATTGTTTTAACATCAGATATTCTATAAACTTAATTGGAATGCTTTTAAGGAATATATTTGTAGTCCTTTTATTGCATATATTTCATGGAAAAAATCTAAAATCTAGATTACTAAATATAATTTCCAAGAAAATTTGGAAAAGAAAAGTTGAGACCCTATTGAACATAAATGCAAAACTACTTACACTGAAACTGTATAATGTTTTTCTGTCTGCTTTTTTGGAACTTAATACCTTCTATGCATTTGAATCAAAATATTAAGTGAATTGCATAAAGCAACAATTTATTCATGTCTAAAACGACCTATGGATGTATTATTAACTTTTTAATCCTAATGGTTATTCTACTGAATGACCTAAAGCATGAATATATTTTTTTCTCTGTCTCTCTGTTCTATATTGTTGGAAATTTGTAATGATACTTTTCTGAATAAAGTTTAATTTATTTTTTCCAACTTTCTTTAATGAGGCTACCATAAATATAAATTTAAATTGGTAAATAATATTCTGATTGTGCTAGCTATTGCTCAATTTCTTTATTAAATGTTGTTGGCAGCATAAAATTTGCTGAATGCAACCCTGGCAAAGAGATCACAATCAAAATTACCTTCAAATTATTTCTTGTTCAATCTGATTTTATAACGATATAATGCAATATTAAATTTGATACTGCTAGATGTTGTTTTAGATGTAATCAAAAATAGTGTTAATACTGGTGGTTTTGATGGACACAGAAAAGGCCTTTGAAGTTGTACAATTGAAATGTTTAGAGTAAACTTTGGCCAAACATGAATTTTTCTTCTTTAGTACAATTAATTGGACTAAAATATGGCTCTCTAATCCTTCATTGGCTTCATTGCCCATGGAATTGTCTCTTCACCTATCACCATCAATGTCTTGTGGAACTTGCCAAGAATTCTCTTTTATCTTCTCTTGTTTTTAATTTTATATTAAACCATTAGCTTATTTTATTAGGCAAGCCAATTCTGAGCATATAGGCAGTTTGAGTTGAGCACATCCTGTTATTATATGCTGATGATGTTTACATTTTTATGAATGTTCTATATCAAACTGGACTGGTATACCACAGCCGTTTGGTAAATTGGAAGGCTACTTAGACTTGGACTTAGAATAACTTTATTGTCACTTTAAATGTACACTAATAGGCATACATTAAAATGAATTTTTGTTGCATACTGATCTCAAAGGGTCACCATCTCCAATATACACTACATAAATATGACAAATAAATAAATAATGCATATACCCACATACCCACATATTTTATATGACACAGAGAAACAACACAGTCTAGTTCAGATGTATATCGATGTACATGGTGAGAAAAACAAATCTTGTGAGTTTACCAGACAGATGGCATAGAGAACAAAGCTGTTACAGAATTAGGTAGTCCTGCTAGAAATACTTTAAAACCTTCTCCCATAGGGAAGAAATAGAAATAGACCATGAAGTAGGTATGTGAGGTCTCTAACAATGCTTTGAACTCTAAGAACATAGCGCT
Source organism: Arizona elegans (assembly GCA_022577455.1). Taxonomy (NCBI): domain Eukaryota; kingdom Metazoa; phylum Chordata; class Lepidosauria; order Squamata; family Colubridae; genus Arizona; species Arizona elegans. Next base: position 99,451,575 of record JAKOOJ010000002.1, on the reverse strand, counting down.
TATGAGCAGTATCCTAAATAACAGGAAGCAAGCTTCCTATAATCTTCTCAGGTGTCCTTACCATTCTCTATATGGACCTTCTATCTGAGGCACTGCTACTACCAACCAAACAGTGATGCAGTTTGTTAAAATGCTCTCAATCGTGCCTCTGTTAAAAAAAAAAAAAAAAAAATCCTAATAGGCCCATTTTGTTCACCAAATGCTGAGGAATGATTGTGTTGAATGACGAACTAAAATCAACAAACAGCATTTGCACCTCCAGGTGCACCAAGCTAAGATAAAGCACACAGTAAAGTGCATCATCTATAGAGCGGTTCTTCCAATAGGCAAACTATAAAGAGTCAAATGTAGGGGGAAGGAATGAAACTATACAGTCCTTTACCAATCTCTCAAAATGCTTCATCATAATGGAAGTGAGTGCAACTGGTCGGTAATCTTTAGGGCATGTGGTGCAGAGGTGGGTTTCAGCAGGTTCTGACCAGTTCTGGAGAACCGGTGGTGGAAATTTGGAGTAGTTCGGAGAACCAGTGGTAAAAATTCTGACTGGCACTGCCCCCATCTATTTTCTGCCTCCCAAGTCCCAGCTGATCGGGAAGAATGGGGATTTTGCTGTAACCTTCCCCTGGAGTGGGGTGGGAATGGAGATTTTACAATATCCTTCCCCTGCCACACCCACCATGCCATGCCCACCGAGCCACACCCACAGAACCGGTAGTAAAAAATTTTGAAACCCACCACTAATGTGATGATAGGGTTTTTTGGGCACTGGTACAATGATTGCAATCTTAAAACATGATAGGAACCATGACCTAATACAACAAGAGGTTGAAGATGTCTGTGAGAACAGTGGCCAGCTGGTCAAAACACTCCTTAAGTACCTGCCCAGGGATATTATCAGGACCCATAGCTTTTTGAGTGTTGACTTTCCGCGGGACCTTTACTGAACAGTAGTTGTATCAAATCTGACCACCTGTTCATCAGGAAGGGGAGAAGCCTTCCTTGCTGGAACATTGTTTGCGGCCTCAAACCATCAAAAACATGTTTAACTTGTTTAGAAAATCCGTGTCACCCTTACATGTCAGGGAAGCTGCCTTATAGTCAGTAATGATCCAAATACCTTGCCACATATGTCTCGGGTCCATAGGATCTTGAAAGAAGTTCTGTACTTCCTGACTATAGGCTCACTTTGCTGTTTTTATAGCACGTCTCAAATCAGCTCTTGCTATTCTAAATGCTGCCACATCATCTGATTTGAAAGCGGTGTTTCTCACTTTCAACATCGCACGGACTTCCTGAGACATCCAAAGTTTCTCATTTGTTCACTTATTTGGATAAGTCTCAAAATTCTTCCCATTAACTAACATCTATAAAAATTGATAATAAAATGGACTTTCAGTTCAGTTACTGGGAATTGGCCTGTAAATTTTTCAAGGTGTTTGGGACTATTTAAGACAGTGTGTCCATCTGTGTACATACCTTGCCTGCTGCTCTTATAATTATTGAACTAGAATAAAGCCTTTGAACCACTTGTGGGTTTCACTCACGTTTGCTACCGGTTTGCTCGCGCACGCACGCTTGCTTCACTTGCATGCGCACCACTTCTGTGCATATACAAAAGCTTCTGCACATGCACGGAGCATATTTGATGACATCCGGGAAGGTGGGCAGAGCCTCCCGCTGCTACCGGTTCCCCCAAACCACACACGAGACAGGACAGCATGAGAAAGTAATGGAGGAGAGTAGGTAGAAGGATAAATCTGATAGAGGCATACAGGCCTGTGAATATCTTCCCTTAAAGGTAAAGGAAAGGGATGACTATATAACAAAAATATAATTTGACTAATTTCAACTCCAATAAATTAAAATTTGTTAATTTGATCAATTGTCACACATTTAATACATTTCCCTTCTTTCAAATAAAGAAATTATATTTGTTAGGAAATTTTAGGCATCAAATGCAATTTGGGGGGAGGGGCATATAATATCTTAGAGACTTAAATTTGAGAAGAAGATTTTATTCCCATCTAAGGTGTAACTTGATTAGAGAGTACAGAGGCTGAACACACAAACCCTGTGGCCAACTCTGAGTTCTAGTTCCCCCACATACATACAAATTTTTTGCCAAATTTCTCTTGCCTCCCAGGTTATATCCCAGGTTACCTTACTGAATTATGAAATGATATTGCCAAGTTCTGGGATTCTGAATGCCCTGCAGTTATGCTGAATAGATTGTCTATGAGTTTAAAAAAGCCCCAAGGAGCCCAGATTGAGTCCAGATTACAAGGTATGCCTGGCTACCGCCAAAACAGAAAATTCAACTAATACAGGGCTGTCAAATTCCTGGCCCGCAGGCCAGATGGGTCACGTACTGGTCATGCCCATGCTCGGTTTAGAGAAGGGGGAAAAGTCCTGATATGTCATGTGACGTCGCTGTGACACTGTGAGTTTGACACCCCTGATCTAAAACAACAAAGCTCCTTATCTGATAAAGCACTCTTTTCACTACCTCTTCTTTATGATTTATGCTGCAGACCAGTGGTGGGATTCAAAATTTTTTACTACCAGTTCTGTGGGCATGGCTTGATGGACATAGCATGGCTTGGTGGGTGTGGTGTGGCTTGGTGTGCGTGGCTTGGTGGACATGGCAGGGGAAGGATACTGTAAAATCTCCCTTCCCTCCCCACTCCAGGGGAAGGTTATTGCAAAATCCCCATTTCCTCCCCATCAGATCAGAGTCAGGGACTTGGGAGGCAGAGAATAGATGGAGGTGAGGCCAATCAGAGGTGGTATTTACCGGTTCTCTGAACTACTCAAAATTTCCGCTAGTGGTTCTCCAGAATTGGTCAGAACTTGCTGAATTCCACCTCTGATGCAGACCTCTGTGGGAACTGAGATAGAGTCACCTGCTACTAAGGTGGCCCTTCCTCACTTGGTTTGGTCCCAATGGGGCATATCATTCAGAACTTGTCTTCAGCCCATTTGAATTTTCCCATGTTTCTGCGTTACCATTATAGCAATAACAGGTGGTGTTTTTGTTACTTCCGGTACATTTTGTACATTACCGTACTTTAAAAAAATGTTGAGACATGCTATTAGATTTGAGCTGACACAGCATGTGTTTTGCATATGGATAATAGATGATGGTATTTTGATAGAATCTGGAAGGAGGCAGCAAGAGCAGAGTAATTTACTTCTGACAAGAAGCACACTATCTGGGTTAAGTGGAAAGGCCCTGCGGAGGTCCGTAATACCTTAAAATGCCTAATGAAACATGACAAGTATATATTACATAGGTGGGCATGAGGCCATGTTACTTTTACCTGCATAGAATAATAAGAAACCAAGAGAGAGAGAAAAGTAATATTTTCTGTCAAGTAGACTCTTAATTGGTGACAGAGATCCAAAAAATGACCTGTTTCTCTTCACCATTTGGCAATCTTCATAGAAACAAAGATATAGGGATCTTCCATATGTCTAGTCTGGTCATTGACCCTTCTAGCTCATTATTTTCTATAGCAGAGTGGACACCTTCTTGAGGGACTTTGCCACCAAATCACATACCAGGAACCACAATCAAAAGATAAGAATAACACAAAAACTAAAATTTTACCACAACTTCTCCACACACACATATTTTTCCAGGGTTTCTTACCAAGATATAAACAAAAGGCATTATTTTCTCTGGTTTGTTTTTTAAAAAAAAAGTTTAGGAAGAAAATCATGAAGTTGAGGTGCAGACGGGGTTTTAAGATAGAATTGGAATGGAAGGATATTTCGATTCCCACCATGGACGAATGGCTACAGAAGTTGATGGAGTTGGCAGAAATGGTTAAATTGACCTTTTTGATTAAAGAAAAGAATATAAGTACTTTTGTTGCTATATGGAAACCGCTTCTGTACTTTGTGCTTGAAATGGAAAAAAATGAAACTTTAACCTTGGGTTTTATTGATTAGATTAATTTGTTTTTATAGAAATGGCTAATTTTTATTGTTATGGAAAAGTAAAAAGTTGTGGTTTGATGCTAATGTTTTATTTTACTGCAAGAGAGAGAGTTGGAAGTCAATGCTTTGTTTTTCTTTTCTCCCTTCCCCCCTCACTTCTCTTTCCCCTTCTCCCCCCACTGTGTCATCCAATTTGCTTTTGTATTTTGTATTTTATTCTATAATCTAATTTTAAATTTTTTTTAAAAAAAACATTGCTTATCTAGTGGAACTGTCAGGCACTGAAAGACAAGAACAACATGCATAAAAGCTCACAGTAGCTACTTTATTATTGTTCGCCTATACAGACAGAATCTTGCCAGACTAAAGTAGACTCTGCATAATTCTCTGATAAATTATATTGTACACAGTCCTGAGCCCCTCTCTGAGGGAAGAGGGGTAGGTAGAAATGGAATAGAGATAGGTAGATGATTGATAGATAGATAAATAGATAGCTAGATAGATAGATAGATGAAAGATGAGAGAGAGAGAGAGAGAGATGAGAGATAGATAGATAGATAGATAGATAGATAGATAGATAGATAGATAGATAGATGATAGATATTTATTTATTTATTTATTTATTTATTTAATTATTTAATTATATTTCTATACCGCCGTTCTCCTGCGGGACTCAGGCAGTGCACAACCGAGATAAAACATAACATATAAAATTTAAAAAACAGTTTAAAAACAATTAAATAATTTCTCCCTGGTAATTAAAATAACCCAATTAAAACCAATTCAATTAAAACTGAGAGGATGGGATCAAGCCAGCCCAGATAGATGGAACAAGTGTGTCTTCAGGGCCCGACGAAAAGTCCGGAGGTCTGATATCGTGTGTATCTCAGGGGGCAGGTCATTCCAGAGGGCAGGCGCTGCCACAAAAAAGGCTCTCCCCCTGGGGGTCGCCAGCCGGCACTACCTGGCCGACGGCACCCTGAGGAGGCCCTCTCTGTGTGAGCAAACCGGTCGGTGGGAGGCTATCGGCGGCAGAAGGCGGTCTCGCAAATACCCCGGCCCTAAGCCATGGAGGGCTTTAAAGATAGTCACCAACACCTTGAAGCGCACCCGGAAGACCACAGGAAGCCAGTGCAGCTCGCGCAGGAGAGGTGTTATATGTGAGGCCCCGTTGCTCCCATAATCCCCCACGCGGCCGCGTTCTGGACCAACTGAAGCCTCCGGGTGCACCTCAAGGGGAGCCCCATGTAGAGAGCATTGCAGTAGTCCAGGCAGGAAGTGACGAGTGCTTGAGTGACCGTGCGTAGGGAGTCCCGATCCAGAAAGGGACGCAACTGGCGTATCAGGCGAACCTGATAAAAAGCCCCCCTGGCCACGGCCGTCATATGCTCTTCTAAAGACAGCCGTGCATCCAGGAGGACGCCTAAGTTATGAGCCCTCTCCGTGGGGGCCAGTGATTCGCCCCCAATAGCCAACGATGGCACCAGCTGGCTATATCGGGATGCCGGAAGCCACAGCCACTCGGTCTTGGAAGGGTTGAGTCGGAGCCTGTTTCTCCCCATCCAGGCCCGCACGGCCTCCAGACACTGGGATATCACTTCAAGGGCATCGTTGGGGTGGCCTGGGGTGGAGATGTACAGCTGAGTGTCGTCAGCGTACTGATGGAACTCCACCCCAAAGCCACGGATGATCTCGCCCAGTGGCTTCACATAAATGTTGAACAGGAGGGGCGAGAGGACCGACCCCTGAGGCACTCCACATATAAGAGGCCTCGAGGTCAACCTCTGCCCCCCCTGTCAACACGGATTGCGACCGGTCCAAGAGGTAGGAGGAGAACCACTGCAGGACGGTGCCCCCACCCCCAGCCCCTCCAACCGGTGCAACATGATACCTTGGTCGATGGTATCAAAAGCCGCTGAGAGGTCTAACAGGACCAGGATAGAGGAACAACCCCTATCCCGAGCCCTCCAGAGATCATCCACCAACGCGACCAATGCCGTTTGCGTGCTGTGCCCAGGCCGGAAACCGGACTGGAGCGGGTCCAGATAGACAGCTTCATCTAGGTACCGGGGAAGCTGCCGCGCTACCACACTCTCAACAACCTTCGCAATGAAGCGAAGGTTGGAGACTGGATGATAGTTAGCCAAAATAGCCAGATCCAGGGAGGGCTTCTTGAGGAGGGGCCTCACCACCGCTTCTTTCAAAGCGGTCGGCCGGACCCCCTCACTCAGAGAAGCATTAACAATCCCCTGGAGCCAGCCTCGTGTAACCTCTCGGGAAGCCAGTACCAACCAGGAGGGACACGGGTCCAATAAACATGTGGTCACGTTCAGCCATCCCAGGATCCTGTCCACGTCCTCGGGAGCAACAGGATCAAACTCCTCCCAAATAACACTCTCAAGACCTGCCTCAGTCATCCCGTCCGGACTTACCCAGTCAGAGGCCAGGCCTTCCCAAATCTGAGCGATCTTGTCATACAGATACTGCACAAAGTCCTCAGCTCGACCCTGCAAGGGATCATCCCGCGCTTCCAGATGAAAGAGGGAGCGGGTCACCCTAAACAGGGCGGCTGGGCGATTATCTGATGACGCGATAAGAGCGGCAAGATAGATAGATTTCGCCACTTTTATCGCCACTAGGTAGGTCTTAATATGAGACCTCACCAGTGTTTGGTCGGATTCGGAGCGGCTGGTCCTCCAACTAGTCTCTAGGCATCTTTTCCGGCGGTTCATCTCCCTCAGCTCCTCAGAGAACCAAGGAGCTAGGTGAGTTCGGTGCCGGGTCAGAGGCCGCAAAGGCACGACACGGTCCAAAGTCCCGGCGGCCGCACTAGACGTTTCACCGATAGATGGCAGGTTGAAATCCCCCATGACTAAAAGTCTGGGGGTACCAACCGCCACCTCGGCTATGACGTTGAGCAGCTCGGGTAGGGCCGTTGCCACATGGCAGGGAGCCAGGTACGTGATCAACAAGCCCATCTGTACTCCATGGCCCCACTTCACAAAAAGGGACTCACATCCAGCTATCTGTGGAACAGTGGTCTCCCTCGGATCAAGACCTTCCTTTATAATAACCGCCACACCCCCGCCCCTGCCCTGGGCTCTCGGCTGATGGAATGCATGGAAGCCTGATGGGCACATATCTACGAGGGGGACTCCCCCCTCTTGGCCCAACCAGGTCTCCGTAATACCTGCCAGGTCCGCTCCCCCGTCTGATAGATAGATAGATAGATAGATAGATAGATAGATAGATAGATAGATAGATATAGATAAGAGAGCGAGAGAGATAGGTAGGTAGGTAGATAGGAAGGTAGGAAGGTAGATAGATAGATAGCAATAGCAATACACTTAGACTTATATACCACTTCACAGTGCCTTACAGCCCTCTCTAAGTAGTTTAGAGAGTCAGTATATTGCCCCCAATAATCTGGGTCCTCATTTTACTGACCTTGGAAAAATGGAAGGCTGACTCAACCTTGAGCCGATGAGACTCAAACTGCTGAACTGCTGGCAATCAGCAGTCAGCAGAATTAGCCTGTAATACTGCATTCTAACCACTGCACCACCATGGCTAGATAATAGATTGATCAGCTGTCTGCAACCTTTGGACTTGGCAGCCTGGCTGGAGGGGAGGAGAACCAGGCTGCATGAGCTTCGGATTGATGTGCACATGCAAATAGCTTGATTTGTGCAATTCAGGTGGCGGGTGCATGCGCACGGGCATGGCAGCCCACCACTCATGCAGCTTGGTTGCAAATAGGCCATGGCTCAGAGGTTAAGGACTCCTGATAGATAGATAGATAGATAGATGATAGATAAACAGACAGACAGACAGATAGGAGAGGGAGGGAGGGAGGGAGGGAGGGAGATCTGCTATGAATAATTTAGGGAGGATCCCTCCTGCGCTGCTTCTTGCATAACAACAACTAAAGGTTGATGTTTCTCTTTACCCCTCACTTCTGTAACTCAGTGCCAGATTCTATCACAGGAACCTACATTGTCTCTGATAGTACCTTAAATTATCTCATGCCACGAAAAAAAGCACTCCACATTTTCATGTAGTCTTTCAGATATAAAGGGACAATTGTCTGGCTTTCATTGGAAAAGGAATATGAAGAGCCTTGGTTTTTTATGCTAATGTTGATTGCTAAGGTTAGTTTGGTGATTAGGTTGTCACTTGAGACATTTGTCCTACGAACCATAATTGTCCAGGGTTTTAATTGGTGCCAGAAATTTATTAGATCCCTTTTTCTTAAGACTTGCCTAACTTGGCTTTATGCAAATTTATCATAAATTTCTTCAACTCTCTCTTCCAAAAATTGCAAAAATGCATAATAAACAGAAGTGTGGGAAATTTCTAGAGAATTAGTGTGCAAGTTCACCATCATCTAATGGCCAAACATTTATCATTTAAGCTGTCCACAGAATAAATGCCAAAGCTGAAGTATGCTTGTTTCAAAAGAAATAGGGATGAACTTATGAAATTAATATTAGAAAAGAGGGGGTGGGGGACTTCCGAAACTACATTTCACTGAATGATGCTATTTAGAATTTATCATTCAAATATTTAAAAGCCCTTCTAATTAAGAATAAATGGATGCTCTCTTTTTGCTTTCATGTTTGCTTTAAGACATACTATATGACATTTTTTTTCAATATCACTATCTAGGAAACGAAGTGTTTCTCAATGTCCAACATTTGTACAGCTACTATACGTATGTTATTTGTACAATAGCTACCAGAAAACTGCATGTTTTTGAATGTTATTAGACTATACATTAGAATCAGCCATTAACTGTCAAGAACAAAATATCTCAATGAACATTAGAAGTATAATGCTCTTTAATTTTGTATTTATATTTTAACCTTACTATGTAATTAAGCAATCAAATGCAGTCACTCAGTTGAAGCAAGCCATTTAAGTCCTATAACTGTTTATGCAATAAACATTAATTACTCATCTTTAACTTTATTTTATCAAGTACACATTCCTATTCTGGACATTTACTGTATGCATTAGTGAATGTTTCTCACAAATCACTGTCCAGTTGTTAAAGTTGAAATTCAAATGCATGAATCTGAATCTAAAGTGCATCAAATTTTAGGCCTTTCCTTTCAATCATAAAAGAATCCTGCTGAGAAATGAAATGCCTTATGTTTTCAGATGCCACACCATTTAAAAAAAGAACTGTCGCTTTAGTTTAACTTTAATTTTGAAGATGGACCAGCACTTAAGGAATAGCCTTGGAGCTGGACAGAAGGTGACTGATGATATTGCAGAAAGTTCTTTTGTTCAAGATACTAAACTTTGAAATAAGTCCTGTCCATAGAAAATTATATGTATTACATTATTTCAACCCAGTGTCACTGGTGAATTTTTCTTCTTGGATGGTCACTTTTTGCTTTTAGTAGTTCAATTTGCTTTCTCCCTCCTCCCTGTCTCTCTTTGTATAGTATTTTTATACTCCACAATCTGTGGCAATTCTCACTAGCTGACATGTCTAAAAACATAAACTGAATACCAATTACAAGATAAAAAAGATTTTTAAAAAAATAAATAAAAAGATACAATAGATGCAAATTGTAGGAGAGCCATATTTGTCTACTATAGCAAAAAAAAATTAAGATAGCAACTTTTCCATCTAACAAAATTTATTCCGAAGCTTTCATTAGCTGCAGCTCATTTCATCAGATGCATAGAGTGGCTAAAGTGATGTGAGATATAAATAATTGGGATGAGGGAAGAAGGCAGCAGGGGAGGGGAGAAGGAGGAGAAGATAAATTATGTGAGACAGATTACATTACAGATGAGAGTTACCGGTATATGTGAGACAGATTACAAATCCCACCTTTTCTTTTTTCTTTTTTTAATTTTTTTAAAAAATTGTAAAAAATACATCAATATGTATGATGTATATATTGTACATATACAATATATACAACATGAACAGTGAGGCATCTGGGTATCATTCATTTGAATACAAATAGTAATGATAGTATTAATATTATTTATTATTTAATTCATACTTATGTAATTATAATAATATTCTTATACATATTTGTATTAAAATATAAGCCTTCATTATTTAATTGTTCAACATTTTAGTCCCCCATTCTAATAACAATAACATATCATTAGAACATACATAGTATCACCATCTTTCAACTTCTAATCTTTATATCTAGCTACTACTTGTAATATATACTGCTCAAAAAAATAAAGGGAACACAAGCAGAAGACATCTGAGATCTGAATGAATGAAATAGCCTTATTACATACTTGGTTCTTTACCTACAGTAGTTTATACACTGCTCAACCAACTAAAGGGAACACAAAATTACTGTATGTAACGAACAAAGTATGTAATAAGACTATTTCATTCATTCAGATCTCAGATGTCTTCTGCTTGTGTTCCCTTTATTTTTTTGAGCAGTGTATTATATAAAAATATGCATAATAATATTCCCCCTATTGTGTCTGCCTCTATTCTATACCAATAGCAGACTGGGTTATTATAAAGTCTGGTTCTGGGACAGAGACATATAACAGGGCATTATCAGTTTACTGGTAATCCCTCATCCTGTGGCAATCAGTAATCTTGCCCAACAGTTTCATGTACATGTTAAAAAGGAGTGGAGAGAGCACCGAGCTCTATGGCACCCCACAAAGCAGAAGACATGTGCCACCCAACTCTAATTCCCTAAGACCTTAATATTATAGATAATGGATGGAAATATGAGATGAAAATATATCTGTTTGTAATTGAAGCTGTAAGTCACTTCTTTATATATTTATTTTCTTTTTCTTTATCATATTCTTTCTTTTTTTCTTGCACTTTTTTATTTTTCCTTATTAGTCTTTTATCTCCCTTCAGGTTTTTGCTATAGTGATCAAAATCCTTAATAAAAATAAACAACAAAATAAAGACAATGAGTCTCCACTGCCATATCATTGTCTGTCTCCTACCTCTATCAATTGGTACTTTATGAGTGTCCGTAGCATGATCAAGTGATTTACATGCACATACAGTAAGTACAGTATAAAGTACAGAGGCTCTAAGTTCATCCACTCAGCAACACAATGGGCTTTTCTACCATTCCTGAGACAAGGAAGAATTTTGATATGGAAATGCTAGCTATAGTCCAATCTAGCCATGCCTTGGCAATGAGTGCAGTCATTGTGTTGCCATATACAGTTGACTATTGGATAGTTTCAGCAGTGACAGCCAAGTCACAATCTATTGCTCCCTAGGACCAGCAAATCCTGGGAAGGCAAACCCTGCAAGATTAGCTGGAGCTAATAAATTATGGATGGACTTTAAATACATTTTCAAAATATTTATTTGGTTGTCTGTGGTTGTCTATCTTGCAGTAGCAAATCTGGGTGGCTCACCTAGGGTTAAATATTTGATAAATGAACAATAGTTCCGCGTGACTAATCACTCATGTTTTTAAAGCCTTCTGAAATGCTAGCAGGGACAAATGAATTAGGGGATAAGGTGGAGATGGGGGGAAGGCATGACATGACAATAGTGGTATGACAGAAAAGGCCAGCTTCCTGGATGTTGCTAGATGATGGAGCCCAGAGCATGCCTCTCCTTGTAGGAAAGTTCTACCCATAGCAATATCAACCTTTGAAGGTAGAACTTTTGTGAAGGATTTTCTATAATTTCAAGCACTCCCTCCTTTTCCCCAGGAGAAAGGCAGGTCTTCCTTTCATTCCAGAGACAGCAATTTCCTCCATGTTCCACCAATTTCAATCTCTCAAGCCCTCCCACCTACTCTTTCCTTCTTTGCAGATATTATGTGGCAGGCGGAGGAAAGGATGAAGCCCAGTAGTATGTGGGTGTCACCTGGGCTGCATCAGTCCAAACCAGTCTGAGCTGCCTTAGCTTTAGTTTCATTCAAAGGACTCCATGGTATGGATGGATTTGGAGTTTCTCTCCCTCATCTCTCCTTTTTCTTTATTCTCTGTCTCCTTGGAGGATTGGCAACATTGCAAACAGCCCATCTAAGCTGCTTAACAGATTTCCCCTTAAACATACACACATGTGTGGGCAATGATATTTCATTATTCAAACTACCATCCCTCATGCACCAGATTATCTCTCTTTTCTTCCTATTCCCATCCTGGCAGTCCTCCTTTCCTTGACTGCTGCCACTCAACAAGCAGAGCATGACAGGACTTCCGGTTTCCTCGTCTTCGGCGGCGACGGTGCTTTCTTTTAGCACCGCCACCCCCGCCGCTTGTAGAGCCGCTTCCTGACTGCGAAGCGGCTTGAAATCTTCGAAATCCTTAGGATTAAAGAAGAAGAGGCAGCAGGGCACAGGTAGAGCCCCTGCAACCCCCCCAGGGAACTGTTTCTGGGGAGGAAGCAGGCGCGGCTCCCTTACAACCTGCTGAAACTCCGGGCGGCGTGGGACGTCTTCTGCTTTTGCAGAACAAGCCGACCTCAGGAAACCTTTAAAGAGCGAGGAAATAACTCAAATAAACATCCGCAATCCACCTGAACCCTGAAATTTTGAACTGCAAGTATTAGTTCTTTGCTGAACTTTTTTACTGAAGTGAAAGTCTCGGAATGAGTGAAAGTGATTGAAAAAATATGGCGCTCAGCAAATGAATTAGTGGGTGTGGATTGGTGAAGTTATCTTGTCTTGCTACAAAGTTAAAAAGTTGTTACAGAGTTGCTCCGGCTGCAACAGAAACAAGAGGAAAATCTCTCCCTTTTACTTGTCTTTGCTGCATTATAGCTTTGTCTTGAGTAATTCTGGGGGACTTTTTTAGAAGGTATTGTGGAGGTGGCAGAAGAGGCGGACCCTCCCTTTTTAAGAAAGCTAGCTTACGTGGCAGGATGGCTTCAAAAAAGCAGGAAGGCAAAACAGGGGGGGGATCCCCCCCACGTAAGCAGGATACGCAGTCACAAGCCCAAAAAAAAGATTTGGATATGGGAGAATTAAAAGCATTCATTTCAAATATTTTGGATGAGAAATTTCAAGACATGGATGATAAAATAAATAAAATAGATGAAAAAATTCAAAAGTCACAACAGGAAATTATGCAGGAAATGCAGCAGAGCCAAAAGATGGTGACTAAAAAAATAACGGATGTGGCGTCTGGTCTGGCAGGATTTATTATGAAAGTTGAGACAAAAGTGGATGAATTTAAATTAGAAGTTAATGCTAAGATGAAAAATAATGATCATAAATTTCTTGATGTTGATGACAAGATGCAGAGAGTTGAGAATGATATTGTTATGATGCAATTTCGTGCAATGGAATTTGCTATAAGGCTTCGAGGAATTAGAGAAGAGGAGAGACAAGATTTGAGACAGATCTGTGCCGAAGCCCTAGCTGTGATTTTAAAAGTTGAACCTGAGACGGTTTTTTGTAAAATAGATAAAATCTATAGAGTTAACTCGTGGGTGGCCAGACAAAGACAACTGCCTAGAGATGTGGTCATATATTTTACAGACAGAGCAATAAGAAATGACATTTTGCAAAAATCTTTTCTCACTTCTGTGCAAGTGAGCGGATCCAAGATTACAGTCTACAAGGAGCTCCCACCTAAGATGTTGAAATCTAGAAAAGAGTATGGTTTTCTTGTTAAAGAACTGCAGAGTAATCAAATCCCATTTCGTTGGGACGCCCCAACTGGCATAATTTTGAGATATAAGGGAGAGAAACACCGTCTGAATACTGTGGAGAAGGCGGAGCAATTTTATAATGACATCTTTAAAGAAAGAACCCCATCCCCACGCACATCTACAGTTTTGGAGATTAAAGAGAGGGATAAGAAGCAACCTCAAGAATGGCAACAACAATCTAAGGAGGAATTAGCAGAGTTGAAGGGTGCTGAAGGAGGTTTTCTGGATGAGCCCTTGCTGGAACCTTTCCCAATCTCGGAGCTGGCTTGGGCGGCTGAAGTTAAGGATCAGCGTATAACTCGAGCAAAAGCCAAGGAACTTAAAGAAAAGTTACAGCAGGAGAGACAAGACAAGGCTGGGGCTGTGGGAAATGCAGGACAGAGGGTCTCAGATGAAATCCTAAGGTTCTGCGCTTCGCTCCAGAAGGAGAATAATGATGATTAAATGTTTATCTTGGAATGTGAATGGGTTGAATGTAACACAAAAAAGGAAGAAAGTATTTGCATATTTAAAACAACATAATAATGATATAATTTGTTTACAAGAAACGCATATTACAGTTCAAGATCAAAATTATTTGAAAAATTCCAAATTAGGAACACATTTTATATCTTCAACTAACCAAAAAAAGAATGGTGTGGTCATTTATGTAAACAAAAAATTAACAGCCAAACTTATAGAAGCTGATCAAGATGGTAGGTTTGTAGCAATTGAATTACTTTCTGCTAATAGTCAAATTCTTCTGATAGGAATTTATGCTCCTAATCAACAACAGGACTATTTTTATAAAATGCTGCATACTAAAATACTTCAATGGGATTATAGATCTATTTTAATTATGGGAGACTGGAATGGAGTAATTGACTCTAAATTAGATAAAAAGACTTTGGCAAAATCAAGAATTAGATTACCACAGACTTTTTTTGATATGAAAGAAGACCTGGAATTAAAAGATATTTGGAGAATATATAACCCAAAAGAACTGGACTATACTTTCTTCTCTGACAGACATAGATCCTTTTCCAGGATTGATTTTATTTTGTTGTCTGATGATTTACTTGTTAGGACAAAAAGAACAAAGATTCTGCCAAGAACTTTGACTGATCATAGCCCAGTCTGGATAGAAATCGAGACTTGTAAGAATGAGAGACGCTCTTGGAGATTAAATGAAAACTTGTTTAGATATGAGAAAAATATAATAGAACTTAAAAAGCATCTGAAAGAGTTTTTTGAAATGAACTTGAATAAAGGCACCCCAATGGAAATTGTGTGGGACGCAAGCAAAGCTTATATGAGAGGGGTGCTTATACATATGAACTCTAAACACAAGCGGATTCGACAAAAGAAAAGACTTGAATTGGAAGCAGAAATAAAGGACAAAGAACAGTTACTTATTAAAAATCCAACAGATGAAAGAATACTTAGTGTTATAAAACTTCTGAAAGACCAATTTCAAATGCTTATAGCGGAACAAGTTGCAACAAATTTACAATATGCGAAGCATAATACATTCTGCAATGCTAATAAACCAGGCAGGTGGTTGGCTTACACATTAAGGAAGAAACAAAGCATACGGACTATTGATAGTGTTGATATTGGGGGGAAAGAAGTTTTTCAACAGAATTTAATAAAAGAAGCTTTTCTTCAATATTACACTAAACTATATGCCAGAGAGGAGGTGCAGAACGGACTTATAGAAAAATATTTGGACAATAAAAGAGTTACAAAAATCACTGAGCAACAAAAAGAAAGAATGGATTATCCCATAACAGAGGAGGAGATAATAGCAGCAATAAAACAATTAAAAATAGCCAAAGCTCCTGGAACGGATGGTCTGACAGCAGTGTATTATAAAACTTTACAGGCAGAAATGGTGGAACAACTCAGAGACTTATTTTGCAACATACAACAAGGGGGAAAAGTACCTCCATCATGGACTACAGCTTATATTTCTTTGATACCAAAAGAGCAAGCAGGTCCTAAAAAACCGGAGAATTACAGACCAATATCTCTTTTGAATACGGATTATAAAATTTACGCAAAAGTATTAGCCAACAGACTGATGCCAGTAATTCAAAAGGTGATTCATGATGACCAAGCGGGATTTATTGAGGGTAGGCACATGAAGGACAATGTAAGGCAAGTAATAGATTTATTGGAATATCTTGAGAAGAATAAACAGATCCCTGCAGTGCTGGTCTTTCTGGATGCAGAGAAGGCCTTTGATAGAGTGGATTGGAATTTTCTATTAAAGACATTAAAAAAGATGGACTTTGGGGACCAATATATACAGGCGGTCTCAGCAATTTATCAAGAGCAAAAGGCACAGATCATTATCAATGGAAGTTTGACAACAGAGTTTAAAATTGAAAAAGGAACAAGACAGGGATGTCCACTGTCCCCATTGTTGTTCATTTTAACACTAGAAGTCTTGTTAAATACAATAAGGGATTCTAACACATTGAAAGGTATAATGATAAGGCAAGAGGATTACAGAATAAAGGCATTTGCAGACGATCTGGTTGTTACCCTAACACAGCCAATGGAATCGATAATCCAGATGAAGGACATTATACAAGACTTTGGTAAAGTTTCAGGTTTCAGATTGAATCAGAGAAAAACTAAGATGGTAGTTAAAAATATGACACAAGATCGTAAACTGGAGTTAGAAAGGAGGGCAGGTTTTGAGATTGTACCAAAGGTAAAATATCTAGGAGTTCAGGTTGCAGAATCAAATATGAAATTGTTTCAAAATAACTATGAGGCGTTGTGGCGAGAGGTGCAAAAAGATATGGAGACTTGGAAAAAACTGCAGCTGTCTTTACTTGGAAGAATAGCAGCAGTTAAGATGAACATTTTGCCAAGATTTCTTTTTTTGTTTCAAACGATTCCGGTGCTCAAAAATGATAAACAACTAAAAGCATGGCAAACTGGTGTCAACAAATTTGTCTGGAACGAGAAAAAACCAAGAGTAAAAATGAAAATCATGCAAGACATTCCAGAAAGGGGAGGTCTCAAACTTCCAAACCTACAATTATATTATGATGCAACAGCTTTGACTTTAGTAAGTGATTGGTTTGGAGGAAAAAAGACTGGAATATTGAATGCAGAAAGTTTTGATCTGGAATTTGGATGGCATGCTTACTTATTTTATGACAGCAAAGTGGATAAAGTATTTAAAAGCCATATACTTAGAGATTCTTTGCTGAGAGTTTGGAAGAAGCACCGAAACAACTGGAATTATAAAATACCGTTATGGCTGGATCTTGGTCATACCTTGTGGAATACAAATATAATGTCACTCGGGGGGTTTTTATATAAAGAGGTTCTTTTTACAGATGCGGGCAGATGGCAGCTGAAGACATTACAGACATTGTTGGCTGAAGGGATTAATTTAACTTGGTTACAATATAATCAACTGCAATTGAGATGGAAAGAGGACCAAAAAACTGGTATTATGATGTATGAGGAAGAATTAGTTAGACATATAAAAGAGAAAGGCCCAATGCATATTAAAAGACTTTATAATGTCTTGTTAGAAAGGGATTCAGAAACTGAACTAGTCAAAGATTGTATGGTTAAGTGGGCACAAAATTTTGAGGAACCAGTGATGTTGGAAACATGGGAAAAAATTTGGGTTCAGAATGTTAAATTTACACAGTCGCAGAATCTGCGGGAAAATTTCTATAAAATGTTTTATAGATGGCATTTAGATCCAAAAAAATTGTCGTGTATGTACCCTAGTGTCCAGCCTAAATGTTGGAGATGTGACTGCTTAGACGCTACATATTATCATGTTTGGTGGACCTGTAAGAAAGTTAAGGCTTTTTGGGTAAAAATTTGGTGGGTCATGCAGAATGTTCTAAAGAAAAAAATTCAATTTTCTCCACAACTGTTTTTATTGGGTATAGTTAAGGGTTTTACATTGGGGGAAACAAAATTGATACTGTACATGATAACTGCAGCAAGATTGTTGATAGGTAAATACTGGAAAAATGAAGCGCTGCCTACGATTGAGGAATGGACTTTGAAGATGGCCAGTTTTGCAGAGATGGCGAAGATTTCAGCATATCTAAAAGATTGTTCTCAAGAGACCTATGAATGGGAATGGAAGAAGTGGATAAATTATGTTCAGCACAAATATCAAACTAGGAAGTATCAAATAGCCTTTATTTAAAAGCGTTATATAAGATAGAAACATTTTAGGGTTGAGGATAAAAATTTGCTAGAAAATGTTATATTAAGATAGAAATATTTTAAGGTTAAGGATGAAAATTTGTTAGAAAATGTTATATTAGGATAGAAATATTTTTAAGGTAATCAGGATGAAAATTTATTTGAAAATGTTATACCAAGATAGAAATAGGTTAATGTAATGAAGATGAAAATTTGTAAGGGGGAGGGAGGGGTTCAAGTTTTATATACAAAGGAGGGTTTTTTCCTTTTATCTGACATGAGCATACTAGGAAGTCTGGGGGGAGGGGAGGGTTAGGGTGGGCTGGGGAGGTTGGGAAGTCTTGGGGGGGTAGTGGGGGGGGGAAAAAGGGGGTGAAAATGTAATTGTAAAACTTTTGCAATAAAAAAAAAAAAAAAAACAAGCAGAGCATGACACTCCAGAGTCCTTGGTGATGTTTTCTCTTCGTTTACTAACCCCACTCCTTTACCACTGAAGATGTTACTTAGTCTGTCAACAAAATGTCTGCATGCAAACAACCAAGTTCAGAGAGCATCAATAACCACAGTTCAACTCAAGCTGCATATATTCCCTTCTATAGGCATGGCATTGCAGGGGACAGGGAAGGGCAGTTATGCAGCAAGCCTGGTGGGGACCAGCAGATTACTGATTTCTTAGAGTTTTCATCCATATCTGGGGAGGGAGGTCTGGTACTTATTCAATGCCAGTATACCTAAATCCAGCTTTTGGGCTGCATTGGTGGAGGTCTGGTGAGGAGATGAGGCCATGTTGAGTACATGGAGGCAATGTGATGAGCCTAGTTTGTTAATTAAATTTATATTTCACTATCTACAGATATGCATCCATGAAAGCAGTGAAGTCATTTATTAGGGGCTAAACAAATGCTGACATAAATTTGGATAATGCCACTCAGAAATTAATAACCTCACTGCAGGTTTATTTATTCTTGGAAATGTAGAAATGATTCACAGAAGAGCAAGCCAACAAACTATTTTTAATATTGGTATCAAGACCTGAGTTCTCTTACCTGCTATAGCACCAATGAAATTAAATCATCCAGAACCTTTGTTATTAAGCCACTGACTTCCGTCATATGGGAATAAACAGAGTTTTATTGAACTGTGGTGCAAAATTCAATAATACCAGGAAGAATATATTATAAAAGTGACAATACACATAGCTACCATCACAGCAATAAGTTTAATAATTAAGACAATGGGATTTGCTTTCAGTCAATGACATTCAGTCAATATGGCATTCAGATGCTTTGGCCCATGAGTTTGTAGCCAACCTAGCTCAAAATCAGCAAGAGCAGATTTTGGAGGCTGCTTGGCAGAGCCTGAATTCCTAAATCCTGACATGAACAATTTCAGGACAGAAAGATCTTTCTATGTAATCAAGTCACTATTTTGTTGTCAGAAAGCAGGAACGGAATTCTGCTTAGAAATAGAGTCTATTCCCTTGACCAGTCACAACCACCTGGAAAGTCTGGATTAGTGATTTAGTCACTTACTGTACTGAACATTTGGCAGTCCCCTAACTTTTAAAAAAAGAACAAAAACATTTTCATTTTTCTGATCTCTTAAAAATCTGTTCCTAAACCACTAAGAACAAATTCACATTTTTGTTCTTAAACTTTGCCCTTTCCTGCTATGGCAACTCTATAAACTCAATCACTCTGTTAGTGCCTACCCTAAGAAGCCTTAGTAGTGTGAAATCAGCTACATAAAAAAAAATATTTTGGGCCTTTTTACTGAGATATCAGAAAAGAATGTGCAAATCAGCCCCAAGAATCAACACTGCTTCTTATTTTAAATCAGTGATATAAATAAAGATACACACACACACACACACATGCACACTTTGAGGGAAAGATCTCATCCTACTGTGTACTTCTACCCAAGAAGGATAATTGCAACCAGGCTGGTCATAATTATATCTGTATCTTTGGGTCTTTCCTGACTGAAACAGAAAAAAATTCTGACTGATAGCAGAGTGTTGCTTTTGTGTAATGTACAGCCATTCCAAACCTTTGGTTATTAAATTAGTGTTATTAATGCATATCATTTAATCCTTTAAAGAATATGCCCCTGTGGAAAAAAAAAATAAGCATTCCAGAAAGCAAAGGGCTGTCAGCCTGAAATGTCATGTAAATCTATACAGGGAATATTGCTGCTCCCTTTACACTCCATCGCACACCTATTATGGGCTCTCAAAAAGAAAGGTCATTTTTCAAGCCATAAAATTATGAGCCTATTTTACACTCAGTGTCCAAGAAAAGTGATTTCTAATGTACAATATACCTACTCCTGTTTTCATTCATAAGTAGATACCACACCTACTGTTTTTGACAGTCACCCACTCTTTCACTGAGACACAAAACCAGACATCAAAGTAAGTTTGAAATCTGGTAACCCCAAACCTCCTCTTTCTTTAGCATCTAAAGTAGTTTATACTGTATCTAATTCTTGGTGTGTGTGGGGGGGGGGAGATTCTTTGTCATATGAACTTGGAAATATCCTGTTTAAATGGAGTATCAATTCTAAATATCAGTAAAGTCTGAAATAAAAATAACATTCATCTTAATTACAAAAAATCAACCAATAAGGATAATTGCAAATTATCCCTTCTTAATAAGTCTTTTGTAATACCATTCCACAAACTGAAATTTTGAAATAATTTAGAATTTGTATTTGTCGATGTAAACCCAAGACATTTCACCTTTTTTTCCACCGACTTTTTTGTCAATATTTCATAAGCCTGAAAAGCTATATTCTTGATGAGCATTTTGTTTTCTGTTCATTTATTTTGAAGCCACTTGAAGCTCTGGTTTCTCTTCAGATTATATAAATATTTTGCTATTTTACCTATGTCCTATTTATTCTGGGTTCAGTTAAAAGTCTGTCATTTTGAATTCTGGTTCCACCATTCATTCTGCCCCATTGAGCACTTAGAAAATGTCTAGTAAACAGAATTTCTTATTTTTTGGGGTAAACATGACAACAACATATCACTTAAGTCCTCCTAACCAGGTTGTATTATTGGATTCCGTGATAGTCACAGTCTGATGTGTAAGAACCAGAATTCGAGAATTTGAATGGGATGAGACAAAGATACTCAGTTGGAAAAACAGATAGAATGGAGCATGCCATGAGGGATGCATAGATGAAGCAACTGATTAAAGTTTAGAGCAGAAAAATCATCCAACAACAACCTGCCATTCTCTGCATTGATTCTAGACTCTTACTCTGAATTTTTACTCTTTCATCAAGGGAACTGAAATGTAGAGCCAGTTTGGTCTAGTGGTTAAAGCACTGGGCTAGAAAACAAAAGACCATGAGTTCAAGTCCTGCGTTGGCCATGAAAACCAGCTGGGTGACCTTGGGCCAGTCTCTTTTTCAGCCAACTCACCTCATAAAAGTTGATCTTGTGTGGGAAATAGGAGGAAGAAGATCTGTTGGATAGGTTCACTGCCTTGAGTTCTTTGTAATAAAGGCAGAATACAAACAAACAAACAAACAAATGTTTCTACTGATTGATTTTACATCCTCTTCAGTTCAGTTTGTATCCATATAACTCAGTAATTGAGGATTATTGTCTACAGGTAGCATTAATTTTAGATCTGCAGTTTTCTTTAGACATATCTGTATTCTCTTGGCTATAACTCAGTCAGTCTTTGTTGGTACATTCACCTTCCTACATAGTATTTCTAATGCTGACATGTCTGGACTAGTAACTGTTGATACATACAAGATTTTACTTATTGCTGTCCTTATCTATAGTGTTGTCTGGCAGAAGAGTGCTGATCTTTGGTCTTTAAAGAAATGTGTCTCTATTGGCATCTGTACTTCATTGGCTTTTATCAGTCCAAGGCACTTTATGAGATCTGTTATTTTCTCCTTCTTCCTCTTTCTACTCTTTCAATCCAGTTTCTAACGAAAGGAGAGGTTTCATCCACTTGCTTTATCTCTGTCCTCTTACTTTTTAATTCCCTTCCCTTTCCCTTTTAATCTTTTTTAATATCCAGATCCATAAACTATAGAATCATAGGGGTGAAAGGGACCTTGGAAATCTTCTAGTCCAACCCCCTTACCCAGGACAGGAGTCTTTTGTCATGTTTTCCCAACAAACATGACAAAAGCTTTATTTTTGAAAAGCTCCAGTAATAAAGAACCTACAATATTTTCTTCTTTCAACAAAAAGTCCATATAAAGTTGCCAGTCTTTCAAAAAGGTCTTTCTCATATTTTTCCCTGACCAAACTTATCAACTTTGCCACTGCCATAAGATTGATTGATTGATTGATTTTTCCTTTCTGATTATTTCTTTCATCTTTGTGCATACAGTAATTTTGTCATATATACAAGTATGTGTCAGCCTCTGCCTTTTCTGCTTTGGCTGCCATAGTAATGGGAGGGGGGAGAGCAGGTAGCATGGGTGGGGGGAAATGTGCTGGAGGAGGAAAACAAAACTGATAGTTAAGCCACCGGACTGTATATTTGAAGCTGCCATCGGGCCAACAGTCGTGGCATTCCTGATTGATGACGCTGGCAAACGTGTGCTTCCACCTGACCCCTGGGAGACCTTTGGATTGGATGATTTACGGTGGACAGTGGGAGGGGATGCTTTCTATATGCACTTTTCGTGCGTATTGCCTTAGATTCTGCTTTCCTATGGTTGCGTTCACTTCATCTCTAGTAAAAGTACCTTTCTCTATAAGCAATAGAGTTTGGGTCATTCTTTCCTGGACTTTGAAGGAAGCACACCTGACAGTATGAATTCCCATATTTCTTTTCTAATTCAGTGTCCAGGAGACCCAATAGATAAATTCTGGTTTCATCATCATTGGATTTGTACCCAAAAAATTTTTGTTTTTTTTTATAGTTCCACCTTGTACAAGTATTCTCTTTCACTCTTCCAACATTGGTTTAATATTCCTTTATACATTTGAGAATTTGTATTTTATTCCTGTGTAGAGATTCAGTCATTAGCTAGTTGTAGCCACTTGTCTTGGTCAGTGTGTTGCAGCTCTCCTATTTATTGTTTTGTGGAAGGACTTATTTTCTTATCTTCTTTGATAAATGAGGAATCCTTGGTGCACTATGAGCATGCTTGTTTTCTTGCAGAAGTTTCATTACCCAAACTAGGTAACATCATCAGTGAGTAGCACTGATGATGTTAACTAGCTTGGATAATGAAACATTTGCAAAAAACAAGTACACTCAGAGAGTACCAATGTCGCCTCGTGTCAACCCTGAGCTACAAATATTCTCTATTATTAGTCTTTGATAAATAGTAGTCTTTAGCATCTTACTGCTGGTTGAAGCTCTCTGATTCTACTTGCTATGCGGTTATTTCTGGATCTCGTTCTCAAGAAACAAGGATCATTCTTTCTGCTTGGATGCTGCTCCATTGCTTCCCTAATTGGGTTCTCTAAACAAAGCCTTGATATTTTTCTACTATTTGTCTATCGTCATTCATCAAAATAATCTACCATCTGTATATTTACAGACCACAGTGGCAGTGTCAAGAATTCTGCATCCCTTGTTTTATTTCTTCTTATAACGTATTATTATAGCTTTTCCAAAACATCTCCTTTTCCATTAAATGGGTAAGTGAAAACATGCTTTTAAAAAATCATCAGTAAATTTCAGAAAATAAGGTTAGAAATCCACATCAATCTGAAAGAATCTTATGTATTTCTACTAATTACCAAGAGACAGTAAATGGTCCAGGTCAAATTTGCCTTAACACATTTGTTTTAATGTATTTTTTTTTCTTCAGATTTATAAGGTTTTATTTTCAGTTCCTTAGTCATCCCTTTAACAGTCTATATTTCTGTGCCCTAATCTCCTGCGCCAGTGTTTCATGTAGTCATTGTACAAACATTTTTTTATACTGCATGATTTCTCAGATGTATGTTGTACTTAATATAGAAAATTCTGTCCCAGTGTTCCTTTTAGGAGGAATTGGTTGTCAGGAAAAAACAAACAGTAGCTTTATATACATGCCTGAGTGTAATCTAACACTCAGAAAACTGATTTCCAAGCATGGTACAGAATAGACATCATGACTAAATATTTCTTATATTTGTTTCTCACTAATTTTACAAATGAAAGGTCCTTTTTCTGTTCCCTCTGCTTCTACAGTTTCTCCATCTGCAAAGTGTGCAGGTACTTTAAAACTCCTAACTCAGGGATCGGCAATCTTAAACTCTCAAAGAGCCACAAAGGTCCTAACCAGAAGCCCCCTGTTCAATTCTAGAGCGAACCGGAAGTCTGGTTCCTCCACCTAGCACAGCTTCCTTTTTCCTCTACCTATCCTAACTGAAAGCCCTATCAATTGTGGAGCTGACTGGCGATAGGGAGCCACAGCAGAGGGATGAAAGAGCCACATGCAGCTCCAGAGCCACCGGTTGCTGACCCCTGTCCTAACTAATTCAGCAGAATAATTATTGAAATAGTGGGCGGTTGCATCACTGTACAGATGAATTTGACTCTTCTGACTTTTATTAAGATTTATTCCACAGTTTCTCTATCAATAGGTGGTTTGGCTTTGCTCCCCAACCTCGTTCTTTTTTCTTTTTCTTTTGTCATCACTTGCCTTGTCAGTGACTGATTCTCTGACATTTGCCTCTTGCATTTAATCCTTCCAACTGTTATGAGTTTGACAACTCTAGTCAGCTTTCTTTCAGATGTAAATTAGGTCTGAAAGAGAAGCATTACCTGCCTGCTAATTTGAAATTTATTTATTTTCCATTTATTTTATTTATTTATTTTCGAATAGGTTTCGAAACCTATTCCTTCTTGGTCTATTTCATTTTCTGCTTGCTTTCTAAGATTATATTTTAGTACTGTAAATGTTCTTGAAGAAAACTTAAGTTATCTTTTATTTAAAGAATATTAATAATCATCTCATGTTTTGTTAAGAATGCAACTCTTTCAGGTACTTCTGGTAAAGTTACATTTTGGCTTTCGGATTGCTTTAAAATTTCCAGAAAGGAACCTATTTGAGATGACAATTCATTTTCAGCTTTAGGTTTTTGTTATATACTTGTAATATTAAACATATTTGAAAAGCCATACAGTGCTGCTTTGCTGAAATAAGCCTTGTAATTTATTCCAAACATCTTTGAATTCATGTCCTCAATGTGAATCTGTAGTGAGTCACTTACATTCTGATTTAAAATATCTTACGGCTTCTCTGTTTGCAGAATCCCATTCTCCTTCCTTTTTGGTTTTTCTTGGCCATTGTTCTTCTTGAATATGTATAACCCTAATGGTATCAGCAACTTTTTCACCGGAAGGGATGATCTTGTATGGACACTGTCATTCAGTATCTGAATAGAGTCTGGTTTGTTTTTTGTTGTTTTTTTTTTGCTAGATCATAGATGACCATCATATCTGATAAATTTGCCTGCTTTGCAGATTGGCAAACACTTGTATCAGAATGTTGTTTTGATGCTGGTGCTTATGTGAATGAAAAATAAAGCAAGTTAATAGTGGTAGCACGGGATACTGAAGTCTGTTTGCAGCTAAGAGTCATATGGAAATTGAATCAGGAGAATACCTGAACCACAAGGGTCAAAAGAGAAAAAAGATTGAACTGAGAGTAAGGGGGGAAAGGTTCTGAGAATATAAGTGTTTTGGACAAGGAAACAAATGAGGGGTCCTTGGTGCTCTCTGAGCTTGCTTGTTTTCTTGCAGACATTTCATTACCCAAACTAGGTAACATCATCAGGGCTATCTAAGGAAACAAGTGCAAAACTCCACTGTTAAATTCCTGTATCTGTATCCCTAGAGGAGTATTTTTCAAACTTGGCAACTTTAAGGTGTGTGGATTTTAAACTCCCAGAATTCCCTATTCAGTTCTGAGAGTTGAAGTGCCATCATAAAGTTCCCAAGTTTAAGAAATAGTGTTATAGAGGTCAGTAGGTTTAAAGGTGCAGAAATACCCTCCATGCAAGATTTAATTCTAAGCTATTTTATTGCATTAGCTAACTTAATTTTTACATGATTCTGCAACCTGCCTACATTTCAATTTTGCCCCTGAGTCTGCAAAAAGTACCTCCTGGTAATGGTCTGTGCCATTCATACAGCGGCTTTCGGTGTGCTCCTTTCCCAGTCTTCCAGGCTGCTTCTCTATCACATAGGGAAAGCTTTTGAGGAGCTGCTGTGGTGAACAAGAACTCAGAGAATTGAGAGGCTAATTAGAGGATAGAAATTAGCAGCATCTGAAAGTGTAAATTAGTTATTTAATTTTAAAAAATTCCCATATTTTAATTTATTTATTCGGTCAGCAGCAATAAAAGGTCAAATACTGAATATATTCATTTGGAAATGTATTATTGAAAAAAATTACAAAGACAAGAGGCAAAGCTGTTTTTCATTGCTGAAAAACAAATTACAACCACGTGAAACAATTTATGGTCTTTAAATACCTAAGAATTATTTTCCAAGCGTCTACCTCCAGGAAGGAACAGGGGAAAAAAGTCATCACTGATGGAGTCATAAGGTTGCTAACACAATTCTGTGTTTTGTTGGCAACAATTGCCAATGATATCTGTGCCACTATTAATATCTGCAAAGCTAAAGTGATGAGTTTCTTGCCCTATGGGACCTATATAGTTCTACAGTTCATTATTTATTAATCAAATTTATATACAACTACAGTAATCCTCATTTAGCAACCAGACACTTAGCAATTGTTTGAAGTTACAAGGGATGCCCCAAAAAGGTATTACAACTTGATTTTGAAGTTCCAATAGCTACAATTCCCGCAATCATGTGATTGTATTTTGGGCACTTGGCAACTGGCTTGCATTTACAGCCATTGCTGCATTTTACAGTCTCATAATTTTAGATAATTTGTTTTTGCCGGTTTGTGATGTTTACTTCTGATTTCTGACAAAAAAATTGCCCATTTAATAAAACAGTTTTACTTAATGATCACGGTTAACAACTATGGTGTTTGCTACCAGCTGCAGCATTTGCTTACCGACAATTGCTAAAAAGGTAGAATTAGGCATGATTGTCTGGTGACCTGCCTAATCATCGCAATGACTTACTACTGTAAGTCTAGACTTTATTACAGTCATAAATTGAAGACTACCTGTAGCTTCCCATCTCACTAAAATGACTCTATGCGCAACAATAATAGATAAACCAAAAAATATAAAAAACAGTAAATCCAGTAAATCCAGATAAACAATTTAAAATTGTAAGAGTTATATTCCAGACTTCTTGGTTTGTAGCTACTAATTATCCTTGGGATCTGGACTGGTTCTGCTTGAAACTATGTAAGGATTGCCATCTCAGACTCTTTCCCATTCCTTTCTCTTAAGATTTCTCATATCCTTAACATTACGGGACAGCTATCAATCATATTGGAAAAGAAACTGATTTAGATCTTGAAGGCTATGACATTTCAATCCAATATTTGGTCTCACTGGGGAAGATACATTCCAGTTCAGATCTGAAACTGGATTCCAAATTTTTTATCCTGATACCATCATTTCTTCCCTCAGGAGTAAGAGAAAGTCTCTTTTTCATACAAGACTTTTATTCTCTATGTCTGGATATTCTACAATACTAGAGATTGCATACAAGAGTTAGAACCCTGAGGGAAAAGGAAAGATTTAAAGATGAAATGGTTAAGATAAGAAAACATATTGCTAACATAGGAATAGGAGCATAGAAATCAAACACAGAGATAGAAATGTATAGATTAAATAAAGATGCAATAAATATAGAACAATGGTAAATTTATACTAGTAAGAAGAGAATAGCATTAGATAAGCATTTAATTTTGTAGAATAAAACATTTTTGTGGGAAAAACAAACACTCTTTGTGTGTGTCTTCTGCACGGTATTAAGAAAAACCCTAACAAGGCCACAAATAACAACTTGCAAGACATAATCTAGTGAAACAAATCCTTCACATTCAGGTAAATGCCAAAGATTTTTCTGCTGGCTTTCATCAGGACTCAGTGGAATATACCTTCAGTCTCAATGAATGAACTTCATGAATACAACTGTCACCACAATGGATACTAGACTTCTATCTTGTTGAAAAGGGCAAAAAT
Source organism: Arizona elegans (assembly GCA_022577455.1). Lineage (NCBI taxonomy): Eukaryota > Metazoa > Chordata > Lepidosauria > Squamata > Colubridae > Arizona > Arizona elegans. The sequence goes on along the minus strand of JAKOOJ010000002.1, from coordinate 99,423,712 downwards.
TCATTCTCAGATGGACAGTGAATGTACTCAACAGCGATGAAATTTTAATTCATGAACTTATTGCCTTTCACATCTTGTATTTGTAATGTTAGCCATAGCTAGTCTGAGGAATAAGAAATAAGAAATACAAAGCTGCAGGTGGTATCAGCCATATGGTGCCTGTGCTATTGAGTAGAACCAATAAATTAGAAATATGAATGCTTCAGGAAAAATTACATAGGATGACAAACTTATTGATGGGACCAGGTGAATTTTTATTGGTTCTAAGTGGTAACAATTTTTGCTGGAAAAGTAGCAAAACATGCATACTATGCATGTACAATATTCAAGATTCAGACTGCAATATGCCCATTTTAAAATGTTTTCAAGGACATACTGTCGCTAGTAAAGAAAACCTCAAAAAGTGTTTTCAATCAGGCTAAGCTAAATGGTTTAACAAAGTGTCTGAATAAGCAACTTAAATCAAATGTATGAAGTGCTTCAGGGGTGGGTTCTACTTACCTTTACTACCGGTTCGTAATGGGGCCATGCGCAAGCACAGAAGTTTTGATGACGTCAGGGTCAGTGGGCAGAGCCTCCCGCCAGTTTTACTACTGCTTCTATAGAACCAGTGCGAACTGGGGCAACCCATCACTGAAGTGCTTGTAAAACAGGTTTGATAGCAACAGTGTCTTCACACATCCTATATACAACCAGTGATGGGTTGCTACCGGTTCGCTCCAGATCGGGCGAACTGATAGCCACGGTGGTGGGAGGCTCCGTCCACCCACCCGGATGCTTCTGTGCATGTGCAGAAGCATCATGAGCATGTGCGCGGCCATGAGCAAACCTGTAGTGACGGGTTTTGAAACCCACCCCTGTATACAACACACTGTACCCTTGAAAAACAGAATGTACCAGATCTTTTCTTGTCCTCAAGAAGTTGAATGCAAGCTTCCTTAGCTCCATCAGGCTGCTAGGCTGTACTGAAGAAGAAATGCTAATTCTTTATTATAAGTGATCCCAGTATATCATTTTTAAAGCTATAAAAGCTATATCATATTTAAAGTAGAAAAAATAACAGTTAATCCACCATTGCTATTCAAACAAAAAAGACCAACCATATGATTCAATTAACCAAGATAAATCTATTTGTCAAAAAATAACTCTGTTATGTATAAGCATCGCCCACAAATGGTTGCCAATAGTTATTGTTGTTAGAAGGTAATTTTGCTTTGTTCATTCTATTGAATGTTCCTTAATGGTCAATGACCGAAATAAAGTTTCTGGCTGTGTGATTCATTGTATGACAGCTTCACATATTTATAAAAGTGTGATTCTATAAATGGCTATCATCCATGAATTTTAAATAATAATATGTGAAACAGTTTACAGTATGCTGTTTTTCCTTGTTGTAAGATGCATTGTTATATCTCTTTCATCTTCTTTTCTGTACCTTTTTTCTATGGTCAAACACTCATAAAATTAAAGTGTCTGTTATGCTTCAACCAAAATTCAACTAAGATTGCTAGCTTCTTTTAAGGGGTGTGTTTATTGGATTTATTTTTCACTTATATGATCCATCACACACTCCCCCTACCCCTGAGACACAGATAGGTAAGTAAAAAGTAAAATAGGGGATTCCCAGTACTCCTTGAAGCTTTTCAGAACTTCATAGGAGGAAAATAATCTCTTAACGTATGACCTTTGCCCTGATGTTTCAGTGGATTCTAGCACATTGCAGGAGTTAAAATTCTCAGGATACAATTCAAGTCCAATTTCATTGTAAACAGATCTAATGTTTCCAAGAGAAATGTAATAAACAACCATGATTTTTTAATGCACAAGAGATTTCTCCTACTGATGCAAAGAATGTGAATCTTGCAAACAGCAATTTGTGCCTAGCTCCAAGGATACCCAGGGAGCAGTATTAAAAATATGTGCCACTTTTTTGAGCTTAAATCTTACCAAAGGCGAGTGAAAATCAGTCTTCAAACCTCCTGCATTTTGTTCAACATCTATTGACCATTATTTTCATAGGGGCCATAAACAGAGCCCAGTGAGATTCTGTAGATTCAGATAAAACTAGTGATTACCAAGATGGCCTGGTCAATTTACAACATCCTCAGTTATTCCCCAAAGATTTCAGATTTCCAGTAATAAATCTAGTCTCCATAGAGGAACACTCCATGTAAGAAGCAGCTGAAAACAACCCCTTTCCAATTATCAGAATTTACCAATAAGCACAATATTTAAGGAAATATTTAAACATAATACTTTTAAATAGTAATTGTGTAATGAAACATATTTAGTTTGAATTTAGCTAAAGCTGAGGGAAGATAGAAATAAGTGGATGATTATTGACCATTTGCCCAAACAATTTGCTTTTATTTTTGTTTATCTTGGGGTTATTTGCTCATTTTGTTTTGTTTTTGCATTGTGTTATTTTAAGATCTTCAGGGTTTAATGCTGTTTTGTATGCATTATTCATTTCCCAGATTTATGTATTTAAGATGGGTGGCCTTATACATTTTCTAAATAAATAAGTATATAATTTCTAAACAATTTATAAAGGCAGCCTTGTCTATCCAGTATTTATGTTTGTTCAGCACAGAAGACATGAGGATTTTCATGATTATTAATGAATTTTCATGATTATGAAATTTCATAATCATGATTTTTCATGATTATGAATACAATTTCCTTGATTATATACCTTGTCTCCACTGTGAGAGCATCACGGGGACATCAGTTTTACCCAATGGAAAATGTTGCATATCTCAGAAGGTACTTGGGTGTCTAATGACAATATATGCAGCCAAAAAACTATAAAGTTAATGTTTCGGTAATATGCAAATCTACCCAAAAAATAATTGTAGCTCATGGCCATATGAATCATTCACTTATTTCCATCTTCCCCTGCTGATTTCAGACATAAATTCAGTACCCGCTTTTATTATCTGAATCTGCTACAATTAACCCAAAATGTGGCTATCTTCAACACATTAGAATTGCTCACTATTAATCGTGTTGATGCCAAAAAGCATGGAGGAAATAAATAAAACCCTAAGAAATGCAGCAAGATTAAGGTCTATGTGACTCAGTATAATAGTAATAAACAAAATCTACACAGTTCATCTACAAATATTTTTCCAAAACAATTCAAGAAAACTGGGAAATTCTATTTTGATACTGATGAATATTTAAATGTTCTTGTTTGGCTAGAATACAGGAAATACTTGTACTTGTCACATCAATTTGATTCACATGGCCACCTACCATAGAATCAATATGAATTAATTTCTCTCGTGCCAAAACTCTCTGTCCCCAGCTAAACCTGTCATTCATCTACACTGGGTTATAACAAAACCTGTTCATTCATTGCCACTCTTATTTCCACCTTCCTGGATTATATCATACACATGAATAACAATATAAAAATATAAGTAAATTGCAGTGTAGTTCATGATAGACATTGCTGTCTTCAATTAGTTTAATTATATATCATGTTTCCCACATTAAAATGTAGATACCCAGATAAAATAGAGCTTTCAAACTTTCTATATTGAAGGAAGTCTTTCTGAACCCAATCCTTACACTACAATTTACAAAAATTGTAAAAATTGCAAATAATTGTGGCTAACTTTTAGGGAATGTATTCACTCAAATGAGGAACTAGATGAACTTGCTAAGTATCACTATGTGAATGTTTTTAATAATGTGTCAGATTAGTGGTTGATCTGTCATAGGGCTGCCTACAGTGATACCTATGAATGAAGGCAAATATACGTGTCCCAGGATAATGCTGCTGGATCCAATCCAAGTTGGTCACTGAGACCAGAGGTTTTGTCTTCCAAGCTTTTGGACTTGTGCTGGAACCAGCCATCAACACACCCCAATCAGCATCTAAAAAGCCACATACAACAGTCACCATATAAATACCACACACAGAACAGCACATACTCTGCTAGAGAGAAGTTCCCTGAAGATGGGCCCCAACACGAGTCTGAAAGCTTGGAAAACAAAACCTCTGGTCCTGCTGATTGACCCAGATTAGATCCTGCAGTGATACTTACCCTTGGCATTTCAAAGCTATAAGACAAAATTATGTGTGTGTGTGTATGTGTGTGTGTGTGTGTTTTCTGAGGTTTTGGCGGGTGTTTGTATGTAGGTCTTTGGTTATTCGGGTTTTCTCCCGCGTAAAATTGGAAGTATCTTGGCGACATTTCGACAAAGTCTCATTCGTCATCTTCAGGCTGGTGTTTTTGGCTTCGTGCTTCTAGGAGCAATGTGTGATCGCAGCTGTTTCTTCCTTTTAACTGCCAGTGGGGGTGTGAACTGATTGGGTGGGAGCTTGGCTGTGTTCTGATTGGGTGGAGGTGTGTTCTGATTGGTTGTGGTTTGCCACAAACCAGAAGCCAGACTGCAGCTGCATCATTAGCCACTTTAAATCCAATAGATGAAGCAAACTGACACCCACCATGAAGATGTGGCACGACCATGAACACGAAGCCAAACAACACCAATTCAACTCACCAGCTCAAATCCCTCTGCAACTCAGACTAACCCAAGCACAACCAAGCCCCCACCTAAACAGAACACACCCCCATCCAATCAGAGCACAGCCAAGCTCCCACCCAATCAGTTCACACCCCCACTGGCAGTTAAAAGGAAGAAACAGCTGCGATCACATATTGCTCCTAGAAGCACGAAGCCGAAAACACCAGCCTGAAGATGACGAATGAGACTTCGTTGAAACATTGCCAAGACACTTCCAATTTTACGCGGGAGAAAACCTGAATAACCAAAGACCTACATACACACACACACACACACACACACACACACACACACACACACACACACATATATATATATATATATATATATATATATATATATATATATATATATATCAATTTTCTTACTTCTTCGTAGGGTCTATGTGTGTTTTTCTTCTAGCCAGGTTTCCCCTACGTAGCCAAGGTTTTTTTGTAGCTCCAGCTCAGTAGAATCTCATCTACTCGGTTCTGGGCTTTTTTCCTTTCTAACACCTAGCAAGCTCTAACTGCTTCAGTAGGCCAGAAGAAAAACACACATAAACCCTACGAAAAAGTAAGAAAATTGATACTGTACCTTTACAGGGAGGATATGGGTGTGGCCTACTGATGACAGCTAACGAGCTAGAAATGGATCTATTTAGGTCTCCCACCTAGCAGTTAGAGCTTGCTAGGTGTTAGAAAGGAAAAAAGCCCAGAACCGAGTAGATGAGATTCTACTGAGCTGGAGCTACAAAAAAAAACCTTGGCTACGTAGGGAAAACCTGGCTAGAAGAAAAACATATATATATATATATATATATATATATATATATATATATATATGTATGTATGTATGTATGTATGTATGTATGTATGTATGTATATGTATATGTATATGTATATGTATATGTATATGTATATGTATATATGTATGTATGTATGTAGTGAGAGAGCACTAAATGGACACATTTGTCCATGTTCTTCACTTGTGTCTTCCAGACCACAATGCACACCACAGTGCTGAAATAGCAATTGCAATAGCACTTAGATTTATATGCTGCTTCATAGAGCTTTACAGTCCTCTGTAAGTGGTTTACAGAGTCAGCATATTGCCCCCAATAATCTGGGTCCTTATTTTACTGACCTCAGAAGGATGGAAGGCTGAGTCATTCTTGAGCTGTTCGGAAATGAAATGAAATGAACCCTCTTCCCTTAATTGTGCAACCTTGTTACTAGAGGTTTGCTGCTCCTTGTGCCAGTGCTGCTTTATCTTTGAACAGGGAGATGCCATTTTGGCTAAGCTAATGTCACGTTAGAAATGGTAACATAATGCTGCCTTGAGCTTTCCCTTGTTGGAAATTCTTGTCTTTTTCCTCCCTCCTAACTCCTCTTAGCAACATGCCAGCATATTTGGGAATGCTGCCCAAATGCAGAATTGAAGGTTGGCCAGCATTATCAGTCACACAGATTGAGAAGGCAACAGGTTTGCTACCCTCATAACTGGATACCTTTTGGGAATTGTTAATTGTATATATAGGATTGGATCATTTTTCTCAGTGAATAAATGAACAAATATAATTTTTTTCACTCATTTGTTTACCTGGGTTCTCTTCAGCTACATTTAAGACTAGTTGTGGAGAATGGTCATTAGGTCATGTTTATGCAGAATATTGGAAATTCAAAAGTGTTCACAAAGTTTTAAGCACCAATACATTTTTAACTTGCTTTTTCAAGATATTTATCCAAAACTGTAGGTCACTGTCATCCCTTGACTACAAAAAATAGCAAACAAATAATTCAGCTCTTAGCCAAATATACTTATAACCATACAGTATGTGCTCTCATTTATATTCCTCTAATTACTAAGCTGCAGTTTGTAAGTTTTCCTTCTTAGAATATTGTTATACTGGCACTTGTAGTCAACAAATTGCTGCTATTTTTGTCCAAGCCTGCTGACCTTCTTAGTGCTATGTTATTTTTCAAAAATGAGATTTTCTGGATTTTACGAGTAGCATAGGCAGCTTAATATAGCAACAGACGTTGAACACCACATGAACACACTGCAGTACAGTGTTGCCCTGACCCAACCCAGCCTTGGCCAATTTGATTTCATCAATCATTAATAGAGAAGCCAAGGTGCTGGCTGCAGGGATGGAAGAAAAAGAAAACCAGAAGCATTCCAGAGTGCTCTGCAACAATTATACTCCATGAAAGAAAAATTATGAAGCAGAAGAGCAACCTGAGCCAAATAGGATGGAGTAAAAGTTGGTGTAAAATGTGGGGCTTGATCTAGTCTGTTGAAGACTATTGAATCTCCCCATTCAAACCAGTAGGTCTATACTTAAACCTAACTGAACCTTTCCTACTGATTAGCAGGAATCAGCTAATCAGAATATAAGTGAAAATATAAGGGAATATATACCGTATTTTTCGGTGTATAAGCCACACTGGAGTATAAGACGCACCTTAATTTTGATGGAGGAAAACAAGGAAAAAAGTATTTTACCTCTGCCTACCAGCATTTAATGTGGCGCCACCCTCCTCCTCCTCCTGCAAGCAAGAGGTGCAGGGAGTACTCGCTTTCCCCCAAAGAGACACTTCGCATGCTCTGGGGGGAGGGACAGAGCACAGCCTGAGGAACAAATCTCTTCGGGATGGTCTGGGGGGGGAATCTGCCCTGCAGCTTCAGGGAACAAGGCGGGTGCCACGATTTGCAGCTGGTCACCCCTCTGGCCGCGCTGACTTCACTCCCCAGCAATGTGAGGAGCCGCCTCCGCCGCCGCCTAAGCCCTCTCTGCACCCAGGAGCCAAGCCGAGTTGAATGGGAGCCCCTAAAGGGAAACGTTCCTCCTTTCCAGCCATTGCTGCCCGGATTCCCCAATGCAATTCTCAAGAGGGAGGGTTGTTCCTCAGGCTGTGCCCTATGTTCTGTCCCCGTCTCACACACGCACACAAACAGTCAGCCAGGAGTTAAAATAAACTTGCAGACAATAATTTCCTTTGATAACAGGATTGGCAGCAACCCAGTAGATGCTTGCCAAAAACTTTACTCACAGAGGGAGGTGTTCCTCCTCCATCAGATAAACCAAAATAAATTCACAAAGCCAAAGAATTGTCAAGTCCAGTCCATAATAATTCCAAGGAAGGCAGATAACGAAGTTCCAGAGACACAGTGTGACTTGCTAGCTGTTAAGTTTTGTCCGTCACAAAACCTGAATGGCCACCACACCCCCTTTTATCCCCTGTGGGGTGTGGTCCAGTGACTCAGCTTAATCTCTGGCACGCCTCCTTCTCTGCTGCGCGCGCTTGTCTTTCCGACGCTGGCGGGGATCCAGCCAAGACTTATCTCCATCGCTGTCTAACTGCGGCTGCTCAGAGATGCCTGGCTCCTGGCCTATCTCTTCTCCTTCGGGAGACACCTGAGGCATTGCCAGAGAGGAGGGTCCTGGAGAGGGAGGCCTTGCCAACTCCTCTCCTTCACTTTCGGAGTCTTCTCCCTCCGATAAGACGGGCTCGGGGGTCGGAGTCACAACACCCTGACCCAGATCCCTGCCACCTGGAACTGGCCGAAAATGGCCCAAGGGGGGGGGGGGAGATGGGTGGGCGGGGCTATATTTGGCATATAAGACACACCCAGATTTTCATCCCCTTTTGGGGGGTAAAAAGGTGTGTCTTATACATCAAAAAATACGGTATATAGCAGAATACAAGGGAAAAAGAAAGAAGAAAGAGGGGTGAGGTAATTATTTGGATTGCTCTATCTAGCACACTTTAAGAAAGATCCTTGTTCTATTTCCATTCCTTGATTTTTGAAAATTTTCCTGACTTTCTCCCTTCAGTTGTATAACCATCATCAAGATTCAGCTGTCTTCTTGGAAAAGCAATTAGAAATCTCTGAAAAGAGACCTTCTATGCTAGATAAACTTTTCTCAGTGCCAATTGAAAAGTTAAATGAACTTCTTTCTCAACATTCTCTCCCTTCTCTCCCTTTGCAATGAACCTCTCCCAGCAATTTCCTCTAAACTTCCGCATAAACTTCAAGTTGTACAGAGTTCTGTTTGCATATTCTTTGTTGTTGATTCCATATTTTAAAATGCATTTTAACATATTTCCCAGAAAATCTGTGCAACACAAAGTTTATGTAGAAAATCTCATTTGGAGTTTATCAGCATACTTTCTAAACAGGACATTAAAAATCCACATTAATACACAAACATAATACAGAAACATAATAGAATCAACTCATTAACACAAAACTGACACAAATTGAAAAAAGACTAATAAAAGCATTCCAACCTACTCTTTTTTTTTCCATATGGGCCAACAGCATCTTGTTTTACACACATTTCCCCTTGAGCACCTTGCACTGAGCAGAAAGTTTCACGTGGTTTTCTGTTTATGCTCAAATGTCAACCTGAAAATTTCTAATTCCTAAACTGGATTCAATGAAGAGCAAAAGAAGACATTTTCTCTTGTTCTTATCTGACATTCACTCATCTATTTTGGAAGAGAAGAGAGATATTTTAATATATGACTCAAGCCCCAAATGGAACAGGTTCATTTTTAATGGGAAAGAAAAACACTGAACAAGAAGCCATATTCCATAGGCTGCAAATGTGTCCATTTTTAATACTTCTAATACTGTAATATTTTCTAACACCTTTGCAGAAGAAATACCATCTGATTTGAACACCTGGTTCTATGCATAGGATTGATCCCCAGGTTGATATCTGAGATTTATTAAAATAAAACTAAATACAGGAGCATTATCTATCTGTCTGTCTGTCTGTCTATCTATCATATTTAGATGGCCATTCATCTCCCCAAATTGTGACTTTGGGTGGCATAGAATAGTAAATGAAAAAGAAAACAATAAATATACAAAAACAGTCATAATTAAAACCTATATGAAAACATAGAAGCAGAGAGGATGATGATGAATTAGTAAGTTCCCCTGGGGTCTCCAAGCTTGACAGCATAGCCAGGGTTTGAGAGATTTGTTCAATGTTAAAAGGGATGGAGTCGCCTCACTTTCATGGGGAGCATGTTCCATAAAATGGATGCCAAAGTAGAGAAGATCCACCTTCTGGGACCCACCAAGTGTAACTTATTTATTTGTTTATTTATTTATTTATTTATTTATTTATTTATTTATTTATTGGTTCGATTTATATGCTGCCCTTCTCCGGAGATTCAGGGCGGCTTAAAATGTGTTAAGCAATAGCCTTCATACTTTTGTATATACCTGCTTAGTAGGGCTTTCAGCCCCCCCAAGCAGTGTTCTTTTTTTATATATACAAAGTCAGCTTATTGCCCCCACAATCCGGGTCCTCATTTTACATACCTCGAAAGGATGGAAGGCTGAATCAACCTTGAGCCTGGTGAGATTTGAACTTGCAGTAATTGAAGGCAGCTGGTGCTAGTTAACAGCAGTTTAGTCTGCTGTGCCACCAAGGCTCCATAATAGAAGGAACCCCAAAGCAGGCCTTCTGTGCCAGGTTTGGTGAGATGAACAGACATAATCAGGGAGAGATGGCCCCTCAGACAACCCAGCCCCATGCCTCATAAGGTTTTAAAGTTCAAAACCAGCATCTTGAATTGGACCTGGAAGCACACTGGCAACCAATGCAGCTCACGGAGCAAGAGTGTAACAATTCAAGAGGCACATATAACTTGCCCGTGCACTGCTTTTGCATGCTTTTCAAGGGCAGCCCCATGACCAGCACATTCCAATAAAAATAAAGAGGCATATGATTAGGAGAAGAAAAATAGTGTATTACTGACAAAAAGAAAATCACTCACTATCTCTTAGTATCTGATACTTTTTTGGGTGATTAAGAAAGAAAGAGAAACCTGTACACCATAGCCCTAACCTGTATATGTGTCTTTTAGAAGGAGGGAGGGAGGGAGGGATGGGGAGAGGGTGGGAGGGAGAACAAATTATTAACTTGCTAGAATCCCTTCTTTCAGTTATCAATACAGCCATGTTAATTAACTACTGTATATCCTTGAACAGATTCAAGTCTTATATCCATGTCTGCCTTTGTTTATTACAATAAAATAACAGAACCTAAAAGGGAAATTAATGAAAAAAGATCTGGCGTTTTTCTTTTATGTTTCAACAAAGGTTGTGCAAGACCTCCAAGTTCATTTTCCTTTTGGAAGCAAAACTGATTGATGGGTCTAATTAGGAAAAATTACATGTACCTGCGGCAGGTAATAACAAATCCCTCTGAACCCTGAAACCTGAACCACATACTTAAAGCTCCTTGTCTGTTACCGAATTATGAGAGCCAGCCCATTCATTCTGCATTTTTATCTTTTTCAAATGGGACTGCAATCCCTATTCCTTTACTGAGTTTTAATTTCTTAATGAAATGCTAAAACCATACACCCATCTATCCATGCATGTCCCCAAAAGCATGCCAGTAAGATCATAAGAAGTGCTGCCTTTTTTTGGTAGAGTGTCATCCCTGACTAATGCCTAGAACCCTTCAAACTGGGATTCTGATGGTGAGGTGACAATGATTATGTTTAAAATAATTATAATCTTTGTATTCAATGAGGTTTTGCTTGAATTATGTTTTCGTATTGCTTTTATCTCAAGGAACTGGAGAAGTGATAAAACAGTGGACCAAGAAAGGTTTTTTAAGTGGAAAAGTAGCAGCTACAGCCACAAAAATGCTGCCAATTCTATATTATTGGAATGTCAATCATATCTATTTGCAGTGGTAAATGGATTCCAGTCATCTTACAATATCAGAACTGGCCCAAGTAATTTTATTCCATGAAGAAATAGACAGGAAAATCCTTCTCCTTTCATAAATCTTCTGCATAAAGGTAGAGGCCATCTTTCCAGAAATCTTCACTTTGGGCTTCAGAAAACCCCAAAGAGAAAAAACTTCATGGTTGTGAAATAGTTGTCAAGAGAAAAACCAAATGCATAGGTACAGTATATGTGGTAACTGGCTCTGTACTAGTTACTGCGAGAGGGATCTTGGAGTCCTAGTGTACAATCACTTAAATGTGAGCTAGCAGTGTGCTGCAGCTGCCAAAAAAATCCACATAGTCCTAGGCTGCATTAACAGAGGGATAGAATCACGATTACGTGAAGTACCACTTTACAATGTAAGACCACACTTGGAATATTGCATCCAGTTTTGGTTGCCACAATATAAAAAAGAGACTCTAGAAAGAGTGCAGAAAAGAGCAACAAAGATGATTAGGGGACTGGAGGCTAAAATATATGAAGAACAGTTGCAGGAATTGGATATGTCTAGTTTAATGAAAAGAGGTGACATGAAGGACTAGATGTGACATGATAGCAGTGTTCCAATATCTAAGGGGCTGCCACAAAGAAGAGGGGGGATCAATCTATGTTCTAAAGCACCTGAAAGCAAGACAAGAAACAATGGATGGAAATTAATGAAGGAGAGAAGACCCTAGAATTAAAGAGATATTTGAGATATTTCCTGACAGAACAATTAATTAGTGGTATGACTTATCTTAATAGCTCTGCCTACTGTAGAAGGTGTGACTTAACCTAATTTTGGATATATGGGTAAGGTGAAGCTAAGTGAGGGGTACTGAGCATTGATGATGTTACCTAGTTTGGATAACAAACTAGGTAACTAGGTAATGTCTGCAAGAAAACAAGCAAGCTCAGAGAGCATCAAAGACACCTCATTTCAGTCCTGAGCTATGGATATTCTCCTTTATTGATGAAGCTAAGTCTTGGTTGCTGCCTAAGAACGCCCAGTGGAAAGTTTAAAAATATGACAGACACGAATGCAGATCTCAAATCATTGATGGCCGGAGTGGAGTAATATTGCTCTGCCTACCCTCCAAACCCACTTTCCTATTTGCTGTTTCCTGCAGCAATGCAAACATGTATTGACATTTGCAGGTTGGTGTAAGATTCAAGCAAAATAGTTCCATTGGCAATCTTTGTGGAGAAGATGATAAATATGAAGAAGTCTTTCTTGTGAGGAGAAAATGGAGAGCAAGCTACAAAATTACAGAGCAGTCAGCATCAAGCTACCGTCCTTTGACAGCAAAGATTTAGTAGGGAAAAAAACTGCTGAAGATAGCCAGATTGCATAATTCTTCTACCTGCAGAAAGCCCCCAATTCACCTCATTAGCACTGTATCAAAATGGAGCAGTAGGAAAAGTCCATTATCTAGTGCTTATAAATTATCAAAGGACATCATTACCTTGGCTGCTGAAGGTTACCATGATAATTATATTGATAAGATGGGTATGTAGCTTCCCCAAATATCTTTTCATCAAGTTCTTTTATCTTCTCTAATTTATAAGTGTTAACAAATGTGTATACAGTCAATATTTGTTCTATCTTTCTTCCCTTGCTTTTGCAGGATCACATTCATCCTTCCTTCTTATTGAATTATCTCTGTACCTTTATATTGTTAGTCTCTCCTCTCTGCTGCTCCTGCCTCTGTCTTTTATCCATCCATCTTCCCCTGCATGCTGCACAGACTTTTGCTCTCTTATTTCGTCAGTTGGTCAACCTCTGTTCACTTTCCATGAAAAAGTGACTCTTGTGTTCTTTATTGAGTCAGTTCCACAGAGAGAACCATCTAGCATCCCCACAATGCACAAATTTGGCTTTGAAGTGTTGGCTCTTTCTCCACTCAGCTTGCTCAGAACCAGAGTTGCTATCTTATACCTAACATATTGATATAAAAATGGTAGTCATGGAAAGTCCAAATAATACCCAGCCATAAGGTTATAGCAATCCTTGAAAACAGAAACTACTAGTAAGTCTTAGTTGTAGAACCACCTGAGATATTGTATGAGGCCAGAAGGCAACCTGAAACCGGTGGGATTTCTTTCAAGCCATTAGTTACCATGAGAATAGCTAGTCCAAGAATCTGAGAAGACTCAGTGTGGAGGCTTCCTAGCCTACTCTACAATATTTTTTAGGTATAAAGGATTCATTTTTACCAGAGAAGAATTGAAATTTGATTTAGTGGTGAAGGCATCAGGCTAGAAATCAGGAGAGTGTGAGTTCTAGTCCTGTGTTATCCATGAAAGCCGACTGGGTGATTTGGGCAACTCACATTGTCTCAGCCAGACCCCACCTCAGCTGAACAGAATCAATCTGCCATTTTCTTTCATTTATTTGTCAGTTTGTGGGAAGGATGGGGAGGAAACAGAAAATAGAGAGTGATGCATAAGAAAAAGACAAGTAGAAATTGTGAACCAAGTACTGTAAACTGTGCAGGAAATGGATGTTTTGGGGCGGCATGCAATGTACTCGATTTTTTTTAAAAAAAAAATAGATTGTAGGGTGTGCTGAAAAGAGGATCCCAGTATGAAAAAGTTGATTATTGTCCAGATAGTACTGTCCAGACAGAGGCTAGGCAACCCAGTTTTCTCCAAATGCTTTGGACTACATCCTATATTATGCCTTGCTCTTGACTATATTGCTTGGAGAGAATGAGAGAGAACCAAGATGCCTACCCATGTTTAAGATGCTCACTTTTTCACAGGAACAAAAGAAGAAACCAGGCCACTTATGACTTGGTGATAAGAGGCCCAAAAAGGCCTACTACAGATTGACCACCATGACATATTAAGAGGGCAGGAATCAAGAAATCTTCTCCCAAGGCTAGGGTGATCCCTGATAGCATTCTGAAAAGTATTAAAACTATACTTTCTCAAAAAGTCTTTGGAAAGTAACAATAGGCACCAGGGCAGGGAGGAGAGGGGGAAGGGGCAGCATTGAAAATATGGTAGTATAATGTTTTTGTAGCAATTTTAACAGCTGTTAATCAGCTAATCTAGAGTAGTTATGAATAAGGAGCATACAAATGATGCTAACCAATTAATGAAATAAACATCTACTGAACCACTTCCATGTTCACAACCCTTGGGGCAGCTCATTTCATCAGAATTATAGTGTTCCATCTTAGACTATCTCTCACCTTCACCCCCTTAACTGGAGATTTTATAAGGTTGTCACTGAACTTAAATCTGTGCTCTTCTTTCTCCCATAGAACAAAGGTGGAGATGACATCTACTGATTTGATTTCAGGGAGAGGGTATTATTCACTGATTAAGGAGGAAAGCAAACAGCAGCTGTAACTTTAAGAAAAATTAAAGCTATAAATGCTGAGCATATTTTTAGGCTTGCCATGATTTTGCGAAACGGAAAAAAGTAGTACACAACTGATTGTAGGAGTAGAAGATTCTTCATTCTCCTTGGGGAATAAAAAAAAAACCACAATACAGAAAACAGGTATGAATTATATAAAGCAATTTTACATTTGTCACTGCTGTATTATATATTCCTACATTGGTCCCCATTCATTCTGGTAAGATATGCAGGGTCTGGAAAATCTATTATCTTGTCCTTCATTCATGGGAACAAAGTTTTTTCTCCATTCTCAAAGGGCATGGGGAGGATGTAGCTCTAATATCTCCCAGCCTGCTCTGCTCCTTTGCTTCATATAAGTTGGAGTGGTTCTCAGGCCACCTTTGATCATGTTACTAGCTGAATATCAGTTATATTGTCTATAGAATAGAATTGATTAATCTCTGGGATTCAATTATGATGAGACAACAGCACTGACTGTGTTACCCTAGTCATGTGTCTACCCTAACGCATGTATAAAATAGCAGGCAGGAATCTGATTTTTACATTACAAAAAGTTGCATGAGATAATCAGAATCCAGTTTTACTATTCAAGGTGTCTTCATTGTATTGTTTTTCTGACTAGTTTAGCTGCAGCACCAGAGCTGAACTAGGGGGAAGCAGGGCTGGGGTAGAGAGAATACCCTTTTAACAAATGTGCAGGCAATTTTTTTTTTAAAGTTCATTCTCTCACTTTTGTTCAGGAATGACTGAAGAATTTTCATTCTTTCCCAGTCCAGTAGCAAATTAAAAACTTTGGACTGTTCTATCCTTAGACTTTTCCAATGTACTTCTCAGTTCCAAAGATATATTAACATGTATTTAAAGCTTCTCAGTTTAAAATATGTTTAGTAATACCTAGATGTGATGAAAATCCATTTGTCATTTGTGGAAATAAATATTTCAACTATAAATCTTTCTGGCCAAATTTTTAGTGCACAATAACATGCAAATAGGACAGAGCAGACAAATGTGAAATCCACATGGCCATGTAGAAACAGCTCAATCCATACAGCCTGCTTAGTTACATATTTCTTTGGAAGTTACAGTCTGGCTTTGATCGCTCTTGCCTTGCTTTATAGGCGAATGTGGAGAACTTGTGATTCCACCAATTTAGCTGCTGCCACTCTCATAACCACTTGACCTTCACTTTGATGGGCTTACATTCCAACCTTTGCCCCCTCCCCTTACCAAGATTTCTTGCAGTTTAAAAATGCTGGGATCTGAAGACTCCTCTAAATCTGATTTATGTTAGTCTCACAGAATTTTACACACAAACACACACACACACACACACACACACACACATTCGGGTTTTCTCCCACGTAAAATTGGAAGTGTCTTGGCGACGTTTCAACGTTTCGAGCTTGCTCCTAGAACAGTGGTTCTCAACTTTGGGGGTCGAACGGCCATTTCACAGGGGTCGCCAAAGCCCTCTCTCGCCCTCCCTCCGCCACGCCTTCACTCACCCTCACCCTCTGCCTCTGTTGGATCGCCCGGTCGCCATTCGCTTACCCCGCCCACTCCCAATCTATTGCTGCCTCCAGAGTCCCAGCTGATGGCTAGAGGGAAAAAACTAAATTCTTGCCACGGGGCTTCAAAGAGCTAACTGCAAAGAGGTAAATTCCTGGAGCAAATTTTTTCCCCCTAGCTATGCTGAAAAAGCAAAATTGAAAGTAAGGAAGCAGGGTCTTTGCTGCAACGTGACAAAATGAGGCAGAGAGATTTCTTTTTCCTCACCAAAAAAGGTAGATGCAAAACTGCAAACAATGGGAAATTTAGGGCAAAAGAGGAGGTTCAAGATTTTAAAACACAAAAGCAAAAAAGCTCTATTTAACTAGGGAATTGTAATAATTGAGATACTATTAATTGTATATTGTGTTGAAAGCAGAAATGGTTAAGTTGTGGTTTGGAGGAATATATGGGGAAAATTATTTGGTTTATTATTATTGGTAAATATAATTAATTGATTTGTAAGAAATTGGATTGCATGAAAATAATTGGAATATTCATGTTCATATTGATTAATATACAAAAAGATAGTTATATAACTAATTGATTTATATTAAAATGTTGAATTTGTATTAAACAACTGTATTACATAATTACATAATTAACCAATGTGAGGATGGATATAAAAATAGATGACAATGTGAAGGGGTATAATATAGAATAGAAGGAAAAAATTGAATTTGATTAAGATTAGAGATGAGGATGAAGGGTAATATTGGTTTTTTAAAAAAAAATAGATGAGGGATAAATATGGTAAAAAGGAAATATAGAAATTGTAAATTTAATTGAAATGTGTAAACACTGTGTTGGAAGAAATATCCTTCTGGGTTCTGCTCCAAGTGGGGAAAAAGACACTGAAAACATGGAGACTGCTTGGAAAGATGGTTTAATGGTGGACAGGATCACATGGCTTGAGTTCCTGAACAGAAAAGGGGCAGATACAGTAAATCCTCGGGTTTTTATGCTCTCTCTGGCTTTGCATTTCTTGGGGCCCTGAAAGAGTATCCTGATTGGTTGTCAGACTCCCAGGGGGTGGGGGTCTTAGCTAGCCTTGCTGGCTGATGGTCACATGTGCTTCCCAGGTCACATGCTTCCCAGGTCACGTGTGGTGAGTTTTGGTTGCTAGATGGGGCCCATTGTGTTAGTTTCTGTTGCTATTGTGTTGCAAATGTCTCTTGACAAAGGATTGACTTTCTGCCTCTGGCCCATTAACAAAGGGTGGGGGGCAGGAAGGTGGGAGCTGCTTTGTCTGTAAAATATGCTTCTCCATTTCTCATCCAGGGAAATATAATATTCTGCCTTTTTAATATTTCCCAAAATATTTCATTCTTCTAGGAAAGGGGTGGGTGCTAACTCCTACAACTGTTTAAATTTGTGAACCGGCCAAATACTCTGTTCAAAGAAAATGTGTTGTATGTTTGTATGTGTGTTTCTAATTATTGCTATTTATTCCTATTTGTTCTCTTTTATTCTTTAAAGTTTAACAATTCATTCTTTATCTTAATATCTTAATATTTGTTTGGGGTTGGCTTTCTTCCCTTTCATCTTTTTTATTGTACAGCAATCTTTCTCCTCAAACCTACCATCTCTGTCTTTTTTTTCCTTCTTACTTTCTCTTCCCCCCCTCTTCTTCTTCTCCCTACTTCCTCTTTCTTTCTCCTTCTCCTCCTCTCTTCCTCCCTCTCTTACTCTCACTCCTACTCTAATTTCCCTTCCCTTCCTTCATCCCTCTCTATTGCTGTATCCTTTTATGCATATGGGCTGAAAAGGTTATTTTTAACTGGTCCTCGCACTTTTGACCAGTCCTCGAACTTATGACTGTCCTCACAATTTACGTTTTTGCCCTATCTTGTCACCATGGTGAAGAGAAGCAGTTGTGAAATGAGTGACACGGTTGTTAAGAATGGTACAATGGGCATAAATGATGACCAGTCATAACTGTGAAGACTGGTCAAAAGTGCGAAGACCTGTCAGAAATCACATTTTTCAGCCTCTGGGTAGTCCTTTTGTGCACAGGGACTACTCAGAGGGCTGAAAAAGTTATTTTTGACTGGTCCTCGCACTTTTGACCAGTCCTCGAACTTATGACTGTCCTCACAATTTACGTTTTTGCCCTATCTTGTCACCAAGAGAAGCAGTTGTGAAATGAGTGACATGGTTGTTAAGAATATTGCATAGGCATAAATGTGAGGATGGTCATAAGCCTTGATAGCACAGTGGTCTAAGCACCCTGTTATTAACACAGCTGCCTGCAATTACTGCTGGTTCGAATCTCTCCAAGGCTCAAGGTTGACTCAGCCTTCCATCCTTTCAAAGATAGGTGAAATGAGGACCCAGTTTGTGGGAGCAATAAGCTGACTTTGTATAAAATATACAAAAGGATGAAGGCTATTGCTTAATGCATTGTAAGCCGCCCTGAGTCTCCGGAGAAGGGCGGCATATAAATCAAATTTAAAAAAAAAAAAAAGTGTGAGGACCAGTCAAAAGTCCGTGGACCTGTCAGAAATGACTTTTTTCAGCCCTCTGAGTAGTCCCTATAGACATAGCCATGGCCACCCGGTCACATGACCAGCTAGCCACGCCCACCCAGTCACATGATCCCCCCCCCAAGCCATGCCCACAAAATAAGTCACGTCCACAGAACCGGTAGTAAAAACATTTAGAACCCACCCCTGGTTGGGGGTCACCACAACATGAGGAACTGTATTAAAGGGTCGCGGCATTAGGAAGGTTGAGAACCACTGTCCTAGAAGCACGAAGCCAAAAATACCAGGCTGAAGATGACGAATGAGACTTCCATACCACCCAGAGTCTTTGAGAGATAGGCAACCATGTAAATTTGATGAATGGATGGATAAATATATAAATAAAAATAAATAAACAGGCAAGCAAGTTAATATTTAAATTGTACAGGTGCCCAGTGAAAATTAAATGCAAGACAAATTTTCCAGCAGCAGGAAAGCATGAGGCAGTCCCCTGATCCCAGTGCTGTGCTTGGAATAATGAGGCTCTTTTGGCATGGAATCACAACTTTGCCTGCAGAGGCTCTGCCACAATTCTTTAAAGCATTAGAGTGAAATGTTGATCAATGCATAGCTTTCCCAGCCCCCATCTACCTATCCTCAATCATTAACAACAAAGGAAAAATCCTGCTGAACAAAAGTATAGATTCAGCCTAACTACTTTGAAGAAAATAGCTTTCCTTGCAGGATGAATTTGGCCCTTGGAATTTGGATTTAACATCCAGGGGCTGCAAATCAATACCGAAATGGAAAGTTGCCCTGCTGTAGATAAAAACACTTTACGAAATCATTCAGTTTGCAAGTGGGAGGTGAAAAGCTGTATTTGTGTGTCTTACGCAGAAACGTAAATAAACCAAATATTGTGCAGGGTCTTTTAATTATATTTAATGCAGCGGCCTGAAACTAGCTCTGCATTTCTGGAGAACATTACATGGACTGAGATGAAGGCATGCTTTAAATAATCACTATTGGTATTTTAATACTTCATTCTTTTTTCCCCAATGCCACTCAATATGCGCAGAATAAATGTTTTAGAGAGGTAAGGAAGTATTCCTCCTTCTGATGTGGACTGTACCTATCTCATTAGAACCAATCAGCCAAGCTGAAAAAGTATGAATTCTTTCCAAGATAGCTAAAGAAACTGCTTAGATCCAATAGGCATAAATCAATGGGCTCCTTCCAATGGTATTGCATGGCAATGTAGAAAACAGTCCTCAGCCAATTAATATTGCCACTCCAGATGCTTCTCCAGATTGTCACGGTACTTAACAATTATAATTATTACAGTAATTATTTTGAGCCATTAATTTTTAATTTTAAAGACTGAGAATCAAGCAACAGGTTGCTGGGCCAGAGAATTGATAGCTTAAAACTAAGTTTGGAAGAGACTAGAGTAAGGGCGAAATAGAAGAATTTGCATTTTGGAAGGCAGGGCGGATAAGTATTTCAGCATGCAATAGGGACTGAGAGATTGCACTAGAGCAATGGCTGAGAGAATCTGGTACAATTCAGGCTCCTTTTCCTCAGATGGTCTCAGATTCAGTTGCTGCTTGTCTTGACTGAAGAAAGACGGGACAAGAAAACTACTCAGCACCAGCAGCCTAGAGCCTGACTCTGTATAAAGGCAAAGCGGCTTTCTGGTTTGACCAGATGGGAAGGTTCTGCACAGTTTTAAGATTATGAAGCACTTTGCAAATGGGAAAAATCATAAATAGTAGTGGCTGCAAGAGTCCAGCCGCCTTTTGTTTTACTACGGATTAGAAAAACCTTTTGACTGACATGGATTACAAATGGATCCCTGTTGCAGGCTAACTTGTACCTTTCTACTTTATTCTATGCAATGTTACTCCCATGCATAGAAACACTGTCTTGATCTTTGTCATTAGATTTTCTTAGGAGCTACTTGTAACAATATATTGCTGTGCTTCATTGCAGGTCTTCTTAAAATATTGTTTCCCAAGGCTGGTGTAGAAGTTCCCTGTCCTTCTCAAGAAAATGAGGGCGGATGGTGAAAATGTGATCCTAAGAAATGTTCTGGTTAGCCTGAACTTAATGCTGTTGGCATCCATCTTCAGACCCTTTGAATGCCACCTGGAAGTGATGACAGAGAGAGTTAAAAAACAGGTGACTGATGAAGAAGGCAGCTTTGCCAACTACACATCCCCTATCAAAGAGCAACCCATGGTCTTCAGCCATATATACAACATTAATGTGCCTCTGGACAGCCTCTGCTCCTCATCCCTAGAGGCTTCATCTGACCCAGAGGTGAGTTCGGAAGATGACCGGATGACGGAATACACCGAGCAGACCTCAGACAGTGAGAGCCAGGTCACCTTCACCCACAAGATAAACCTCCCCAAACAGACTTGCAAGTGTGCCGCCTCCTCCCGGGATATACAGGAGCTGCTGAGCAGGATTGAGATGCTGGAAAGGGAGGTGTCTATACTCCGAGACCAATGCAACTCCAATTGCTGTCAAGAAAATGCAGCCACAGGTAGTAACTAATGCCATGAGGTCCTCCTAGGAGCTAAGAAATGTCAAAGGTGAAAGAATGAACTTGGAGACATTTGCTTGAAGTTTGAACACACCGAATACTCCATTCTGCTTCCAAATTTCAGAGTTTCACGTTTGACAGTCTTGACATCCTTTTTAGTTTTACTCTTTATTAGTAGGATTAGGTTCATGTTTAATTTTTACTATGTCCAACTTTCCCCTTCTTTCACCCTGTTTTCTTTCCTTACACTTTATTTTTTCTTTCTATAAAAATAATTATCTGTCTCTGTTCCACTCCTTTTACAACTATGCACACAGGTTAATGAACCTTTTTTTCAGGGGGTACAGGATCACTTCAAAAGGCTTTTGGGAAGAGGTTTGCCTCTGGTAGTATCACTGTCCAAAATTGCTGTTGATAGGCAGAAGCAGTAGCAGGCATCATTCCTCTGAGAATGCCCCTGAAGTATTACTTGAAAGTACCCAATGGCTACCATTCTGTGCCTCCCCCCACCCTCAAATAGTGCTATTTCCTGATTATTCTAAGGAAAAGTTTACAAATTCAAGAAAATCTGCACTATGACTGTATCTCCCATGACAAAATTAATTATTAAAGACTTTACCAAGTCTTTAATAATTGTGAGCTTATATTTTAAAAAGACAAGGAGAAAAAAAAAGTTTTAGAGAATCATCCCCAGAGTTTGAGAAAGTGTATTAAAATTTTGATGCATAAGCAACCTAACAATTTTGAAACAAGGAATCAATTGCTCCCAAATTTTAAGGAAACCAAAGTTAGAACAGGAAATCAAGAGCCTTGATAGTACAGTGGTTTAGTGCACCCTGTTATTAACACAGCTGCCTGCAATTTCTGCTGGTTTGAATCTCTCCAAGGCTCAAGGTTGACTCAGCCTTCCATCCTTTCTAAGGTAGGTGAAATGAGGACCCAGTTTGTGGGGGCAATAAGCTGATTTTGTATAAAATATACAAAAAAAAGAATGAAGGCATCTTAACGCATTGTAAGCCGCCCTGAGTCTCCGGAGAAGGGCGGCATATAAATCAAATTAAAAAAAAAAAAATCAAAAGAAAAGTTGTATACTGTCATCTTTGTGGCATCATAAAAGGAGAATAAGCCCCTTTACGGCTTCCAAAAAATGAAAGTAGTATAAACAAGAGCCCTTTTCTCTCTCATGCAACTATGTATGCAAAGCATCAAGGGAAGGGAATGCATTCAATCTTACCCTTTTCCTATGGTTACTATACCTGAACTGAAAAGATGCAGATGACCATTAGATAGCAGGGAAGAGATGCAAAAACTCTTTACTGCTATCGAGTGGTTTTCTAGATTTTTCATTCTAGCTATGGTATCATTGATTCATTCATTCAATCAATCATTCATTCATTCATTCATTCATTCATTCTGCTAATTTATGCTACCAAAGCATTAAAAACATAAGCATACATACAAAAGCAATATAAAGTTTCTGGACTCTATTATCAACCTGACTTTAGAGCCCGAAGGAAGAATCACATTTGTAAAGGCTTCTAGAAAGCCAACCAAGTCAGGGCAATTCAAATCTCAGGGAGAAGCAGTGATGAAATCCAATTTTTTTTACTACCGTTTCTGTGGGCGTGGCTTGGTGGGCGTGGTGTGGTGTGGCTTGGTGGGCATAACTTGGTGGGCATGGCAGGGGAAGGATACTGCAAAATCTCCATTCCCACCCCACTCCAGGCGAAGCATACTGCAAAATCTCCATTCCCACCCCACTCCTGGGGGAAGAATATTGCAAAATCTCCATTCCCACCCCACTCTGGGGCCAGCTAGACGTGGCATTTGCTGGTTCTCCAAATTACTCAAAATTTCTGCTACCAGTTCTCCAGAACCTGTCAGAACCTGCTGGATTTCACCCCTACAGATTTCTACAGTGACAGAAAGCCATTTTTTCTAGGTCCAATGGGATGGCACTGTTTTCAGAAGGGATCTTGCCAGATCTGATGGGATGGACAGAAACTAGCATTCATTCTTTCTGGCTTCCTCAAATTAGAATGAGAAGATAGATGGGCAGCTTTTCTCAAAAGTAGAGTCCTCTATGAGTATGTGTTCCCCGTACAATATAAAATCCTAGATAAATGTAAAAAATATGTATATAATGGTGAGTAATGGGCAGGAAACCTAGTCTCATTCTCCCCTTTCATGTGATGAAAATGAACTTCTGAACAGAGCCAAGGAATGCAGCAATTTTCACATCTGTGCCATTGAGACAAACAATCATGTATCTGATTACTAATGAACAGCCTTCAATCATTTGTGATCATATAACAAGGGCACATATTTAAAATGCCTGTGACATTCTGTCTTCAGCAAACTAAAATGCAATCAAAAGCAACAACAACTCTCTCAATGGAAGCAGAACTGTTCATATGGGTTCTTTCTGAATAGCAAACAGCAAAGCTTTGTGGAATTCATTGGAAACCTGTCAGTTTAGTCATTCAAAAGACATGGTTCACTTGGTCAACTCTACAAATCTGTTCTTCAAAACTAAAGAAACAGCAGGCCATTGTGCTAAGATGTTACTGAAGAGAGCTGTTGCCATAATGAATCTCAATTCCAAAAGGGATAGGTAGTACACAGAAAATATGCTAGATGGGAGAAAATGTCATCAAAGAAAGAAGTACTCTTTTTAAATATATATATATATTTATTGAAGAGATTATTAACAAGATAAAAACAATGCAGATATTAGAGAAGAGACAAAGAAAATAAAAATAATGAGTAAAAAGAAAGAAAAATGAAAACATAAAAGAAATGGCTTCTGTTCTTTTTGACAGAAGTTATAAATGCATTTTTATTTTACCCGCTCTCTTTAAGGTTACATCATAATTTCCTTTTTTTTCTAAGCTACCCTTTCTAATCTTCAAATCCATAAATTACAAGTTCATTTTACTCTTTTTTCAACAAAAAGTCCAAGGTGTTTCACATCATTGATAAATATATGTGTTGATCTTTTTTTAATCAAATAAGTTTACATTGCCCTCTCTGCTAGTTCTGTCATCTTCACCAACCATTTCTCCCTTTTGTGTATTTCAAAGCCTTTCCATTTTTGCTGGTATAATAATCTTGCAGCAGTAATTGTATTTAAGAATAAATTTCCACAGCTCTTTTCTAATTGACTGTCCCTTAATCCCAGCAAGAAAAATTGTTTCATTTTCCATTTCCATTCTTTGTTAACATCTTTGTCTTTTGTTTATTAATTTTAAAACCAACTAACATCACTAAATCCTTTAGTTTTTCCATTTCTTCTAGAGGATCTTCCAACATTATTACCAGGTCATCAGCAAATGCCCTTAAAAGGTTTCTCTTTAAATATTGACTCCAGCAATTCTCTCGTCTTGTGTTCAATGCTTCCAGCTTTCATTTAGATTGAGGAATTGAGTCTTTCCCAGTGCACTGAGGGAAGAAAGGTGTAATAATGGGCATCTGGATTCTAAAAGTCAGAAATGAGACAGAAGCTGTGATTCTAACATTTAATACAGCTGAGACAAGAGAGGCTGGACAGTACCTCTCTTGTTAGAATATTAGAAGAATGTACCTGAAAGTACTGAGACAAGGAATGTTAAGGCTTCAACTGAAAACACAGGGGAAATGGAGATGGAGTGAAGAATCTGGGCTAATCAAGCCTCTTAGCAATTTATAGTAATATCCTGAAAGGGGAGCATCTGTGCAATAAGACTATATAGAGCTATCCTTCCTATATTTAGAAAGGGTAGTTCTAAAGGGAGGAAACAATGGGTGAGATACTCCAGACAGCCATCCCCTCCCAAACCTGCATTGATCCTAAAGGATTAAATTTAGGAATCCCAAAACTGAACACTCAGTAATATTTATCTACAGGCAAAGGCCTCTGGGCAAAAGGAGGTTGGCAGGGAAAACAAACAAAAGAGAAGTTCTATTTCCATTTGTTTAATTTAATTACCCCCTTGAGGAGAAGCTTAAGCGGTACAACTGGTCTTCAATCAATCATATAGCTATAGCCTGAACTTAACAATAAAAGAGTAAGATCTATAAAATCATTTTAAATATGCACTTAGTATGAATGGCAAATGCAAAAACACAAACTCTTTAAAAGACTAAAAGCAACCATTAAAAGTCGATAAACAAAGATATCTAAAACTATCATTCAAAAATATAGCCCCAGAGTGTTAAATTATACCTGACATAATGTAGAGGCACATACATTAAAACACTTGAGTGAATAAACATGGTTTGGTTTGGCCCTGAAAGAGCAAGAAGGGAATATGCTAAGACTAAGTGAACTTTCCTAAGAGGATATTTCACAATATGAAACCACCACTGAAAATGCCTGCTCACCTCAAATAATTATTCGGTTAGGCTCAAAATATAGATACATTCAGAGCAAGGCCTCTGATGAGGTCCTTGGAGTTATTTTCCTAACCAGGAAGTGATTGATAGAGAAAAACTAGTGTTTTTAATTGAGTTGTTTATGTTGCAATCTTCTATTTCAGACCCCATTTGTTCCTTCAAAAGCCAAACAAGAATCAACCTTGTGGAGGTTTAGTTTTTTTTTTTATAATATAAGATCAGATTATCCAGGAAAAAAATATTTAAAGCAAATCAAGTTTAAAAACAGAATTGAATGTGTTATGTCCTTATAAGGACATCCGCCCGGATTGGCTGCCAGCCACCGGGCGGGAAAGTTTGAATCCCTGTCAGGGGGCGGTGCGTCTGCCGGAGCGAATATAAGGAGAGCTCCAGCAGCGCACGCCAGTCTTGCTACTGTTGCTGTTTAATAAAGTTACTCATGTAACGAGCTGGTCACGTCTTCATTCCTGCGCCGATCTAACACTGGCGACGAAGGACTAGAGAGAAGAAACGAACCTTGTGGCACCAAGCCAACAAGACCAAGACTCCGGCACCTGGAACCACAGTAGGCATTTCCAAAGGCATGGCATCCGCTGAAGTCACTTTGCCAGCCCTTGCTCCTTTCCGCCCAGGGAAGGACAAGTGGAAATCCTACGTGGTCAAATTTCGGCAATACCTGAGAGGCAACAACATCAGGGACGCCGCCGATGACCGGAAGAAGGGCATCTTCCTGGCCAACTGCGGCTCCGAAGTCCTCGACATGGCAATCGATCTCGTAGCACCACGAGACATTGAGGAAGTGCCATGGGCAGACCTGCTGCAGATCCTGGAAGACCACTATGCCCCAACGGGAACACCAGTGGCGAACCGTTTCACCTTCCACCAGAGGGATCAGAAGGAAGGTGAGACCATCAAAGAATTCGTGGCCGCCCTACGCCAGATCGCAGCCAGCTGTGAGTTTGACCACGTGGACAACGCCATCGCTGACCGCGTGGTTTTCGGCATGAGGGACAGGGGCCTCCAAAAGAAATTCCTGAGCAGGAAGAAGCTCGTGCTCAAGGATGTGGTGGAGGAAGCCACCGCATCCGAAATCTCGGAGAAAGCAGCCGCCGCAGTAAGCAGAGCAAAGGGAATCCACAAGATTCGCTCCACAGCGCAATCGTCAACAGAGGATTCCACAGCTGGATCCGAATCGGAGGGAGAATCCACCGTCCACAAGGTATCCAGACCCCCAAGGCGGGAAACCGCCCAACGGAACTACAAGGGGGAGCTCTGCACCAGCTGCAGAGGGGACCATGCCAGAGCAACCTGCAAGTGGAGAGATGCGACCTGCCGACGCTGCAACAGAAGGGGTCACATCGCCGAAGCTTGCAGAGCTGAGGAACCAGCCACAGAGCCCTCCAGCCACCGTCCCCGCGAGAATCGGAAGGATTACCAGAGGTCATCCAAACGGTCCTCTGGCCCTTCCAGACGCAGAGACGACGAATTTCCCCGGAGCGGAGCGGTCCACCAGACGACCATCGCTCACACGACATCAGACAATGCCACCAAGTTCCACGTGACCATCCATGTGGAGGGAGCACCCTGCAAAATGGAGGTAGACTCGGGCTCGGTCTACTCCATCATGGACTGGCAGCAGTTGAAGCGCCTGCAACCCAGCATCACCAAGCGAGAGCTGAAGCCACTACACTCCAAGCTCGTCGACTTTGGGGGAAACCCCATCGGAGTGTTAGGAAGAGCCAACATCCGAGTCACCTACAAGCAGTTCGAAGGCAAGCTCCCCATCACCGTCGTAAAGGACAGCCGACCGAACCTGCTAGGAGTGGAGTGGTTCAAGCCGCTGGGGCTTTCAATCGAAGGCATCAACCAAATTGGCAGGGACGAACTCGACAACCTCATCGAAGAGTTCAAGGAAGTCTTCGATGGTAAGCTGGGGAAATTTGTGGGGAGGCCAATCTCTTTCAATCTGGATAAGGGAGTCACCCCAATTAGGCTCAAGCCCCGCCGAGTTCCATTCGCCCTGCGGCCGAAAGTAGACGAACAGCTGGATAAGCTGATCGCCCAGGGCGTCCTGGAACCGATCGATCATGCCTCATGGGAGACCCCCATTGTGACCCCACTGAAGCATGATGGGTCTGTGCGCATCTGCGCCGACTACCGTTGTACCATCAACAAGGCGTTGGCACAGAGCGCATACCCAGTCCCAGTAGTGCAACACCTGCTGCATTCCCTGGGATCTGGCTCAATATTCGCTAAAGTGGACCTGGCCCAGGCTTACCAGCAATTGCCAGTGGATGAAAAAACGGCGGAGGCACAAACAATTGTCATGCACAGGGGGGCATTCAAATGCAACCGCCTCCAATTTGGAGTCAGCGCTGCCCCCGGCATCTTCCAATCCATGATGGAACGCCTGCTCCAAGGCGTTCCAGGGGTGGTGCCTTACTTCGACGATGTGCTCGTCTCCGGGGACTCAAGAGCCCAACTCCTTGAAAGGCTCAGGCTTGTCCTGCAGCGGTTCAAGGCCAAGGGTTTGAGAGTCAGGCGGGACAAGTGCATCATAGGAGTACAGGAAGTCGAGTTCCTGGGCTATCTCATTGATAGCACGGGCATCCACCCCACCAAATCAAAAGTGGAAGCAATCCATGAAGCGCCGAGCCCAAAAAACAAAACGGAGCTTCAGGCTTTCCTTGGGTTGCTCAACTTTTACGCCATCTTCTTAAAACAGAAAGCCACAGTTGCTGAGCCACTCCACCGCCTGCTGGGGAAATCGGCGTCCTGGAAGTGGGGCCAGGAAGAGGAAGCAGCGTTCCGGGCCATCAAAGGACTATTGACGTCCAAAAGCGTCCTCATCCAATACAGCGAGACGCTCCCCATCAAGCTGACCTGCGACGCGTCGCCATACGGGGTGGGGGCAGTTCTCAGCCACAAGCTGCCCAACGGCACGGAAGCCCCCATCGCCTACTTCTCGAAAACCATGTCCGGCGCAGAGTGGAACTACAGTCAGCTGGACAAAGAAGCCCTGGCAATCGTGGCAGGAGTGAAGCGCTTCCACGAATACCTATACGGAAGACGTTTCACCATAGTCACCGACCACAAGCCACTCCTGGGACTACTCGCAGGCGACCAACCCACCCTAACCTTCATGTCCCCGCGGATGACGAGATGGGCCATCTTCCTGGCCGGCTACGCCTATAGGCTCGTGCACCAGCCAGGCACAGCCATAGGAAACGCCGACACACTCAGTAGATGCCCATCGAAGAACCCGGTGGAAGACCCAGCCCCCACGCTCCATCTATTCCACATAGATGACGACGCCAGCTGTCCAGTCTCCTCCGCAGATGTGGCCACACACACCCAGAGAGACCCCACCCTCCGCCAAGTAAGGTCCTGGATCCTCAGGGGGTGGCCATCGGAACAGACGGAAGAGAGGTTCAGCCCGTTCACCAGGAAACAGAAGGAGCTGTCCACCATAAAGGGCTGTCTGCTATGGGGAGACAGGGTGCTGATTCCAAGCACCCTGCAACGGCGGACGCTAGAGACACTGCACAACGGGCACCCGGGCATCGTACGCATGAAGGCCCTGGCACGGAATTACGTCTGGTGGCCCTCACTGGACAGAGACATCGAACAATGGGTCTCCAGATGTGACCCGTGCCAAGAAGTCCGCCCCACGCCACCGCAATCCGAAGTCACGAACCGGGAGACCAAGGAAGAGCAAGTGACAGCCGGGGTCTTACCGAGACTCAGACGCTCTTCCCGGGTCGGAACCGAACAGCACCGCCGAGGCGAAAGATCCACAGGCCAGGAGGAAGACCACCAGAACCAGCCATCCAAGGTCTGCGGTCCGGCCGGAGGCGCTGAGGGTGACCCCGCACACTCGCCAGCCGAACCGAGCCTTCCGGGGAAGGATCCAGGAGCCACAGGAACCCCGTCCGTCCAGGGCGGGGACACGGGAGAAATGAGACTGCGCAGGTCAAGTAGGGTGCCTAGGCGTCCTACGTACCTGCGGGACTACGTCACGTTTATTGACGAACACTGAACTTTTTTCTTTGGACTAGGGGGGAGGAGTGTTATGTCCTTATAAGGACATCCGCCCGGATTGGCTGCCAGCCACCGGGCGGGAAAGTTTGAATCCCTGTCAGGGGGCGGTGCGTCTGCCGGAGCAAATATAAGGAGAGCTCCGGCAGCGCACGCCAGTCTTGCTACTGTTGCTGTTTAATAAAGTTACTCATGTAACGAGCTGGTCACGTCTTCATTCCTGCGCCGATCTAACAGAATGTAATCTATAGAGTCTATAAAATGCAAGGGGAGTTATCAGGTGAAAGTATGGATTCCCCTTGAAAAGCCAGTGTGGAAATGTCTCAGCTAGCGACTACTGTCTGAATTTCACACTGACAATTTGCTCTGAAATGGAGATGTTGTTATGCTTTCCTTCCAGGACTACCAATGGTAGAGCATTAAAGCAAGCAAGAGAGAAAGTTCTATTGTATAATGAGAGTGAAGATACTTCCTTGTAGTAAGGAAGAAAAACAAGATAGCAGTTTTGCAATTCCAGAGGATTCCTGGTACACAGTAATGTATTTGTGAGCAGAAAAAGATTTAAGAAAATTAGATCTGTAAAACAAATCACTCAAAGATCAATCAACCTTGAAGCCCACAGAATATCGGAGTAATTGAACTATGAAAATGAAAGGTTAAAAAAAAATAGCTGGCAGCAGAAAGAAAGAAGGAAAATTATGGGGAGAGGAAATTGTACCACAAAAGCAAGATACGATCCTATCCTGCAGATGAGGAAGAGTGTACACCAAGAGGTTAGGGCTTGGCCTACTGAATATGGGCTACAAAAATGTGAGTGACAATTAGAAAGCAACAAAGATAGTTTGCTGCAGCTTTTCCCTACTATCTAATGTCATCCAGAGTTTTGAATTTTTGCAACCCATATAGGAGAGTTCTATTAAAACTGTTATCTGCTGTTCAGTACCGAGTTGGATTAGGAGGAAGAAGATAAAAGAGACTTCTTTGTTTCTCACCCACTTACACCCCACCCCCAAAACACATAGGACAGTAAAAGAATCAGCAGTATTTTAGTTGTGAACCTGTTAGGAAGAAAGGGGGATAATGTATGTTTCCTTCCTACACATCATCTTCTCCTTCCTTCCATGTGGGAGGAGAATATTTGTTAAGGGATGAGACAATACTGGAATATGTTGTCCTATGTCGTCAGCCGTCAACCTTCTCTTTTTTTTCTTCATCTCACCATGTATTATAAAGTTGAGAAGCTGGGTCCAACAGTAGCATCTTTTCTTTATCACAGGTAGATTCTTGCTGTTTGCCAGAATTGACTGAGCAGCAGGAAGCACTTCCCCATGAGTAGCGTTGGGCAAGTTCTCAGATTAGAAACCATGGGGAGCCTGATAAGTCAAGATGGGCTCACAGTTTGGCAATATGTTCCATCTCTTTTAAGGACAATTCATCTACCTATCCTTGGCAAATGACTTCTCCCATTTTGTTGAAAGTTACCATTTGCAATAATTTCACTTTTATGCACTCATAGATATATACCAAACACTAAATGGTGGTTTTGAGGGTATGAAGAAGAAGTACAATTTTTATTATTTTGCAGAGTATTATTGCTGTTTTAATGATTACATTATAGCATTAGCACTTACAATTATATACCGCTCCATAGTGCTTTACAGCACTCTCTGAGCACTTTACAGTGTCAGCATATTGCCCCCACAATCTGGGTCCTCATTTTACCGATCTCAGAAGAATGGAAGGCTGAGTCAGTCTTGAGAATTGAACTCCTGGCAGTTAGCAGAATTAGCCTGCAATACTACATTCTAACCACTGCGTCATAGTACTCTTATGTGATAGGCATTATGTAATACTCAAAGACTGTACAGGTGCAATAAAACCCTTAGGCTCTAAGTTTTGAGTAGTTGCCTAGAATCACGTTGGTAAGAAGAGCGGCCATAGAAATTGAAATAAATAAATAAACCAACAAACTCTTTAATTAATATTGACAGCATTTCCATTGCAAAATTTGACATTGCATCATTAAATGTTTATAATACATGTACCAATGGTGGGTTTCAAAAATTTTTACTACCGGTTCTGTGGGTGTGGTTTGGTGGGCATGGCATGGATTGGTGGGCGTGGCTTGGTGGGTGTGGCAGGAGAAGGATACTGTAAAATCTCAATTCCCACCCCACTCCAGGGGAAGGATACTGTAAAATCTCCATTCCCACCCCAATCCAGGGGAAGGTTACTGCTTTTCCTCCCGATCAGCTGGGACTCAGGAGGCAGAGAATAGATGTGGGTGGGGCCAGTAAGAGGTGGTATTTACCAGTTCTCCAACTACTCAAAATTTCCGCTACAGGTTCTCCAGAAATGGTCAGAACCTGCTGAAACCCACCTCTGGACTGTACATACAGACCAGGGCACCTTGAGACACCAGGGTAGAGTTAAGCCATTGGAATGACAATGAATATGCTGTGCACCTTCAACAATGCATAAGAATGGATTGCTCCAGCAATTGTCCTCAGAAGGAGGATGTTCTATGAAATATTAGAGAGTATGCAAACTCATGTTAAAAATCTATCCAAAAATATATTAGGATGCTTTCATGTAGCCTGCTAAGGGTTTTTTTTTTTTTTTTTTTTTACCTTTTTCTATGTAAAATTCTTTCAGATGTTCTTTTCTTGCTGGCAGTAAAAAGTGGGAGGACCTCCTTAAGGCTCAACATATTATAAAAAAGATCATGGTGGCCACCAAAGAATCAGAGACTTGTCTACTTGTGACTTATTCTAGATGTTTGGAGATATTTTTAATTTTGATTAAGTATGGGATTGAGGATTTTGATTTGAGCCAGAATTGGGGGGAAAGCTGGATGATTTTAATGAAACCTTTGATACACCCACCCACCCACCCAAGTACAAGTTTGTTCTGATGGAGTACTTATGCATAGTATCCATCAAGAATGCTAATTGATCTATAGCTATCCAGAGCTTAAAAAAAATTGCAATTTTTATCAAAAGACCTCCCAGACTTCTGGGAGTGGGGGTAGTGTTCATAATCAAATCTCAAAAATACAGGCAGTCCTCGACTTACAACAGTTCATTTAGTGAACATACAAAGTTACAGTGTCTTATGACCTTTTTTCACACTTACGACCATTGCATCCCCATGGTCACGTGATTTACATTCAGATGCTTGACAACTGGCTCATATTTACAACCGTTTGCAGTGTCCCAGGGTCATATGATCCCCTTTTGCAACCTTCTGACAAGCAAAGTCAATGGGGAAACCAGATTCACTTCACAACCATGTTACTAATTTAACAACTGCAGTGATTCACATAAGAAATGTGACAAGAAAAGTCGTAAAATGGAGGAAAACTCACTTAACAAATTTCTCACTTAGCAACATAAATTTTGGGCTCAATTGTGGTCATAAGTCAAGGACTACCTGTATACATTTTACTGTCACCCTCTCCCACCCCATCTCCCAAATTATCACATATAAACTTGATATTAATACCATCAATGTATCATTGTAGGAGAAGGAACCTCTGTTATCACAACTGTGGATTGAATTTAACAGAGTTGCAATTTGCTGGGAATGGGGAAGAATCTCTTTGGCTTTTGGTGTCAGAAACATTTTTCATCTGCCAGGATTTTCCCAATCTCTCCTGTAGCCAATTCCTTAAGTTCTCTTTTTCCATTTATTTGATGCAGCAGCATGTTAAATGTTGCCATCCTGCAGACACCAGGACATTAAGTGGCCTGTAAATTGCATGTCTGGGGGCCACTTTTCCCTGTGATGGATGCTATTCAGAATGCCCATGAGCGACCATCTGGTGGCAGAAACACCCGCTGGATATGGAGCTTCTAGGCCACCTGGCATCCATTCGAAGAACACGAACATTTCTTGGGCTTCTTAGTACCTGAGATGATGCTGCTCAAACAAAAAATCCATGAGATATGCTTGGAAAATCAATACCAGGAAGAAAAACTTCCAATAAATAGTTGAAATAAAAATAAATAGTTTTAATGCAACAGAGTTGTAAGATAGACAGGTTTATATTCTGAGTCAGGTAATACAGTCTTGGAGCATCATAAAGAGAAAGTCGATAACAGAAAGTCTTAAAAATATCAAAACATGCTCTGCCATATATATATTTTATCTACTTCCTCTTTGTGATGCTCCAAGACTGTATTACCTGGCTTGGAATATAAATCTGTCTATCTTACAACTCTGTTGCATTAAAACTTCCAACTATTTATTGGAAGATATATATACCATATATATATATATATATATATATATATATATATATATATATATATATATATATATATATATATATATATACACACACACACACATATACACACACACACACATATATATATATATATTTTCTGAGGTTTTCGCGGGTGTTTGTATGTTTGTTGGGGGTTGGCTGTGCTCTGATTGCCCCCTTTGCTCAAATCCCCCTGCAACTCAGACTAACCCGAGCACAACCAAGCCCCCATCTAAACAGAACACACCCCATCTAATCAGAGCACAGCCAACCCCCCATCCAATCAGAGCACAGCCAAACCCCCAATCAATCAGAACACACCTCCACCCAATCAGAACACAGCCAAGCTCCCACCCAATCAGTATTTTGCAACACTTAAAACCCCTTCATGTATTGTGGCCTTTGCATAAGCTGTGTTTTAAATTCCATGGAGTTTGGGAAATATTCTGAAAGGTCTATAGCATGATATGATAACATCTGAATAACTTTATTTCCCAAGACCTCTAGCACCTAGTATTGTCAGGGACAATAGTGTTCCACACTTATTTGTAATGTTTCCTTAAATGGTTTCCAGGACTTATAACTTTACCTAATCAACCCAGCTGTTCTTAGGAACCTCATAAGCCAAGTCCTGTAATGGCTGGGTCAGTATCATTACAGGCATCCATCATTCTCTCATTTTCTTTCTCATTCCTTGCCTTTATTAAGGAAACTCCTTCCTCCATTAATGCCAGGAAAATGTAGAATTATTTGCCATGTTTATTCCTTACTGCAACGCTTCATTAGAGTCACTGTGGGGAATTCTAAATGGAGAGAGGTACCCAATCGCATTTTGGGGGACAAAGGGGAGGAGGGACTATGAATTTAATAGAGGCATCAATTGTAGTTGTTGAAGCTATCCCAATATATCTCACTTTGAGCTGAGTTGAAGTGGTCTTTATTCATTATTAAGAAGGTATGAAGTGTGCCAAGGATATAGCATTAATAATTGTTTTTACAATTCCAGGGCAGCTGGATTACCTCCCCCATTGCAGCAGTCATGGTAACTTTAGCCTGGAAACCTGTGGGTGCATCTGCGATGAAGGCTGGGCTGGAAAGAATTGCTCTGAGCCTCTCTGTCCCCTTGGCTGCTCTAGCCGGGGTGTGTGCATTGATGGCCAGTGTATCTGCGACAGTGATTATAGTGGGGAGGATTGCTCCGAGGCACGTTGCCCAACTGACTGCAGCTCCCGAGGACTCTGTGTGGATGGAGAATGTATCTGTGAAGAAGGCTTTGCTGGAGAAGACTGTAATGAGCTCAGATGCCCAGAGGACTGCTCAGGGAAGGGAGTCTGTGCCAATGGGACTTGCATCTGCCAAGAGG
Organism: Arizona elegans; assembly: GCA_022577455.1. Taxonomy (NCBI): domain Eukaryota; kingdom Metazoa; phylum Chordata; class Lepidosauria; order Squamata; family Colubridae; genus Arizona; species Arizona elegans. Next base: position 99,388,462 of record JAKOOJ010000002.1, on the reverse strand, counting down.
GCTATGTAGGGGAAGACTGTGGGCAGCTGAGGTGCCTCAACGCTTGCAGTGGGCGTGGATTTTGCCAAGAAGGCTTGTGCTCTTGCGAGGAAGGTTACCAAGGACGGGATTGTTCAGCAGGTATGGCAGAATGTAACAGTTAAGATAATGAATAAATATAAAACTCAAAGGACCCCTAGCAAATTTCAGTCCTTACTTTGTCATTTTTAGAAATCTGAAGCATTTTTTTTTAAAGGAGCATTTGCCAAGGAAAATATTGGAGCTAGTATATACATACAACCAGATCCATTAGAAGTTAATGGATTATGTATCTTTTTTAAAAAAAACACTGAAAAGGGTGATTTTGCATGGGCATTGTTGACTTAAAGGCGATGAGATGCTTGAGGATTTTGCTCAATCCTCATTTTTAAGTAAACAGACATAATTTGTATTCCCCACAATCCAGACAGTGAATATTATTAATCTCCATTTTTCTTATTTCTCTACAACAAATAAACTTTAAAAGCATATAAAATACATACTGTACTTAAGACAATCCATGTTGAAGAATGCATTTTACCATAGAAAAAAGAAAATATTTTAATATGGAAAATAATGGGATAAATGCATTTTCTTTAAATATGCAGTCATATCAAAACAGGATTTATGCACAAGTAGGCATATCTATGCATCCATATTTCAGGGCATACTGCTAGTAATAAAATATAATAGTGAAAGACCTTTATTATTGAAGCAAGCTTTACGAAGTTGTTAATACAAGTCTAGAAGTGAAGAGGCTTCTCTTTCAATGAACTTCTAGTCTATATTGGGTAAGAAGAAAAGAGGGGGATCCAGATAAGGTCAAAAAGTCAAGAAGGTGGCCACAACAGTGCAATCTAAGCATCACCTGTTTTATTTTGTTTTTTTGCCCTGTTGCACATACCCCTGATAGAAAGGAAAGGAGATGCCCAGCTCAGAGGGACCATATGTATGCATTTGGCAATGGGACTGAATTCTAATAAATCTTGAAGTTTTATTTTCTTACTATTTGTGCTTGTTTGTCAGCCTTCCTGGGTAGACTAGACAGGCGACATTACTAGATGAGCTACCATAATTGTACTTTATTGTAAGACCTCATTAACATAATCTTGCAAATCTGAAAGTACAAAACTTTTGCCCTCTCATTTACAGTCTGAGAAGCTAGGGAGGGTGCCTTCTGAGTCTCTTTCTCTGACCATTGTGCAACTGCAGACTCTCTTATCTCTTCCCTAGACAGCATTTCTTTACCCCACCACTCAAGATCTTTCCCATATACCTTTTTGTTTTCCAAGAGCAACATACATTTTCTGCTTTTAACTGCTTTCTCTGAATATTACCTCTTTTTCATTCAAGGACTGAAGACTTACCACAAATCAAATATAGCTACCAAAACTACAAGGCTGGACTCTGAAATCTTTAGGCAGATAATGCCATAATAGACCCAAAGGCCAATGCTCTGTAAAGTTTCTGAAGCAGAAGAGCAAAGTATAGTCACTCAACCAAATGAACAAAAGATTAGGAGTCATAGCCCAGAATAATTGTGCATTCTTGGTAAGGGACCTTACCAGACAATGAGATTGGAGTGGTAGCAGGATATCATATGATGTCAAATGGTCTTCTCAATATATTCTTTTTATTCTGTGTAAAGACCATGCTGAGAATATTGTAGTTATTTCTAGGTACTACTTTTAAGGAAGTACACTGATAAAATAAGAACGAATGGCTTAGATTACAGGGAAGTAGATTTCAATTAGTCATCAGGAAAAAATTCAACAATAAGACCCTGTGAACAATGGAACAGGACAGACTGCCCTAGGAACTGGTAGACTTTCTTTTGCTGGAAGTGTTTAACTGAGGTGGGGAAGCTTTGGGGCAGGGATTCATTTAGGTAGTGGGTAGGACTACCTATCCATTATCTAAATGGGGTAGGGGCCGCAAAGAATCAGACACGACTTAATGATTGATAATCATTAATCACTAATCAAGGGATTAGATAATCTTCAACATTTCTTTAACCCTTAGATTCTATGTTTTTACAAAGAGGTCTTATTGAAATAGGCTAGCTGTTGAGTTATAACTTTTATTTCATGGGAGATTGAAACTGACAAATACTAAAAAATTGACAGATAAGCAACAAAGTGCCAGTTCAAGGACCTGTATTATATATTCTGGATGTTACAGTGAGGTAAAATGTGGTCGCAGCTTCTCATGGCAAATCTTCACCAGTCCCTTAAAAATACTAATGCAGAATTACGCAAATATGCCCACTCTTCCCCCAATAAATTAGTGCAGATCCTGCTGTTCTCAAATACTGTCAATAAAATATGTAAATACTATGATTACACCCTTCTATTTTTCTACATAAAATAGTAAAAAAAAAAAAAAAAACCAAGCTGACCTTGTGCAAGGTATGAAAGTGCCATTAGGTGGTGGAAGGAAGAAATGAGCCATTAAGGAGAGACTTTGGCAAGGGTTCAATACTCTAGAGATAGAAGGAAGCATGTAACCCCAATAATCCCATCATGAATTTGTTTAGTATAAGTTGCATCTATTTCTTGACCTGGGCTATCTCAGAGGGCTGATAGCTTTGCTCTTCTCTGCTCTACTTTATTGAAAATCTGGAAAGAAGTTGCTAGCGAAATCAGAGGATGGAGAGATGGAAGAAAGGAAGCCAGAAACAAAATGCTAATAAAGAGGGCAAGCCATGACAATAACAAGGACTTCAGGAGATGCTGGCAGGTGACCAGAGGAAAGAGCAGCGATCCATGATTCCCAGAACTTCCAGCACAATCTCTAATCATATTTGCAGCAGGTCACTGGATCTCACCTTCAAGATCATCTAGCTGTCTTTGAAGACCACTTGAATATCGTAGCTGGTGCAAAATGCTTGTTAACCTGCTTGCTAACTGGCACTTGTTGCCATGAGCTGTGAAACTTGCATTAATTGCCAGTGAATTTCTGGATACAATCCAAAATGCTTTCACCCATAAAGTCCTGCGTGGCTGGACATGCGAGTACTTGCCAAACCACCTTTTCTCAAAATTAATCTCTTTGATTCATTCTTCTCAGGAAAAATTGCTATTTCCCATTTTCAGGAGGCAATTGGGGTGTAAAACACAGATATATTTTTTTTTTAGTTATGGCCTCAGTCCTGTGGAATAACTCCCTTTAGAAATTAGACTAGCAGTCTTTTGAACATCTTCCAGAAACTAATGAAAACAGAGCCCTTCTGGAGAATAGGATGTTTATTGTTTTAATTGTTGTTGCTTCATTTTTAATTTTTATTTAACTTAATTAGTTTTGTTTTTGTGGACATTATAATCATTATCTCTCTTTAATTGTTAATCACCAAGAAACCGTGTAGATTACAATAGTATGACATGTAATAAATAAATGAATCATAAATATATGTTCTAAAACAGTTGTAGAAGAACAAAGAATTTTTATTCCAACCTTTAAGAGTATCAAATCCATTTCTAATATCTGGAAACATTGTTGTTTATCCCTGTATTTCTGATAATCAGCAAGGTCAGAGGTACCAACACTGAACAGGCATTTTTAGAAGAGTCCTACATGTTCTAGCTTCCTGTAGAGATGCCATGGGAAGTAGCAAACTCTTTGGTTTCAGAAGACCACTCAGATCTGGGATGTGTTTTCCCTAGTTTGTTTTTATGTTTTAGAACTTCTAGTAACAGAAAGGTTTTAGCTGTTGCATGACCACCCTCATGGCATTTGGTATGATAAGCTCAGGCAGCTCATCAAGCCCAGGACTAAACACTTTGCTTGTTGGGTAATTTGTGTCATTCATCAGTTAAGTAATACACTGCCTCTCTCTCTCTCCCTCTCTCTCTCTTCCCCCCTCCCTCCCTCCCTCCCTCTCTTTTCAAAAGAGCAGGAGGGCTCTTATCCAAAGTGCTTTTCTACTTTTGCTTCAAGGAGAAGGCTATTTTTTAAAAAAGGAGAAAAGTGCTGTTTCACAATTCTCATTTCAAATAGTAAGCTTAATAAGGGTGAGAAGAGGTCTTGTGAAAGACCACTCCCTCCTAACTCAAGGCAATTTCATCTTACTAAATGAATTGTCCAAAGGGAGTGAAGCAAAAGAGGCAATGACCAGAAACAGCATCTTTCCTGCTAATGTTTTCCAGAAGTCTGCCTCTTTCCTTTTTGCAGAGGAAAATAACAGAATAACAGAATTGGAAGGGACTTAGAAGGGTCTTGTAGTCCAACCACCTTCTCAAGCAGAAGATCTCATATCATTCCAGACAAATGACAGTCCAGTCCAGTCTTTTCTTGAAAATATCTGGTAATGGAGCACCCACAATTTCTGAAGGGAAGCCGTTCCACTGAATAATTTTTCCTATCAGGTTGTAACTCTCTTTAATAATCTTTCACCCATTACTCCTTGCCGTACCCTCAGGTGCTTTGGATAATGGGTTGACCTCCTGTTCTTTGTGACAACCTCTCAAGTATTGGGAAACAGCTATCATGTCACCCATAGACCTTCTCTTTCTTAGACTAGATATACCCAATCCCCCTAACTGTTCATCATATGATTTAGCCTATAACCACCTTATCATCTTTGTTGCTCTTCACTGCACACTTTCTAGAACTGGAAGAAGTATTCCAAATGTGGGCTCAATGGTGCAGTATAGAGAGGTACTATAGTGCAGTATAGAGAGGTATTTCCTGTGATCTTGTTGCTATCCTTGATGCAGCCTAGGCCTACATTGGCTTTTTTGGCAGCTGTAGCAGACTGCTGACTCATTTTTAAGTGGTGGTCCATCAGGACCTCTAGATCTCTTTCACAGACACAACTGTTTAGCTATGTATCACCTCTTCTATACCTGTGCATTTTGATTTTTCTTGCCTAGGTGCAAGACTTTACTTTTCTCACCAGTGCATTGCACTTGGTTTCCATTGAGTTTACTACTAGACTTTACTACTAAGCAAATGGGCATAGGATTGCTACAGTACTTAAGAAATAGAATGGAAAGTTCCTTCCTATCACTTCACTCCATGTTTTCATTTCATCCACTCCAGTTGGAATAACAGAAGCCAAGGCTGTGATGCTATATCACAGCCTGATGATGCCAGCAAGAGCTTCAAAGGCTTCCAGAAAATCTCGTCCCTCAATTCCTGGCAAATAGATGGGGAAGAAATGGAGGTAGTGACAGATTGTATTTTCCTGGGCTCCAAGATCACCACATATGGGGAGTACAGCCAAGAAATTAAAAGATGCTTGCTCCTGGAGAGGAAAGCTATGGCAAAGTTAGACAGCATACTAAAAAGCAGAGACATCACCCTACCAACAAAAGTGTGTATAGTCAAGGCTATGGTTTTCCCAGTTGCAATGTATGGGATGAAAGTTGGACCATAAGAAGGCTGAGCGTCAAAGAATTTAGGCCTTTGAACTATGGTGCTGGAGAAGACTCCTGTGAGTCCCTTGGACTGCAAGCTGATCAAACCAGTCAGTTCTGAGATCAACCCTGACTGCTCTTTAGAAGGCCAGATCCTGAAGATGAAACTCAAATACTTTGGCCACTTAAGGAGAAGGAAGGACTCACTGGAGAAGAGCTTAATGCTGGGAACGATTTAGGGCAAAAGAAGCAGGGGGTGACAGAGAATGAGGTGGATGGATGGAGTCACTGAAGCAGTCGGCGTGAGCTTAAATGGTCTCCAGGGGATGGTAGAGGACAGGAAGGCCTGAAGGAAAGTTGTCCATGGGGTCACCATGGGTCGGACATGACTTTGTAACTAACAACAACATCCATATTGATGTCAGTTACCCTAGATGGGGTTTTTTTTTCTTATGAACTAAATTTGCCTCATTGTCCCCAGCGTCTCATCCCAAAGGGAAATAAGAATATACTAAACAATGCCATCATCAAACAAAGAGCACAGTCAAGTGTTTAGCAGCTAATGTGATAGAAGTAATTTCCTCTGGCTAATTAAAAAGCTTGGGTGTGTTTCTATATTGACTCTGACATGTTAATATTTTTCTTCCTTCACCAGTGAGGTAGAATCATGAAAGGCAATCTCTTCTGTCTTATTGTTTACAGCTGACTGCACATGCAGGAACTTAATATTCTCAAATGTCCTCTGCTTATTAAAGTTAATCCTTACTGTACTAAATTATTTCTAGAATAAAGAGAACTTACATATATTTGTATATCTCCTAAATACTGTATAGAGACAAAGCCTTTTTGGCTTAGCAAGCTTTTTTTATGTATCAATTTTACAGCCTCAGCCATGCATTTGACCTGTTCAGTTTAAATTGAAAATAAAGCCTCACCACACTTCATGTATAAGCTGGCAAGTTAAATAATACAAAGATGTGGAAATTTCAATTCCACTTACTGTATTCCATATCCTACCAAACAGCCTTCACAATATGCTATCTGATCTCTCTCTTAGCACTGGCACTTTCACACACAAGAATACTCGATGAGTAGAAAATTTCTTACTTAATTCCAAAGATCATCCTTCCTTCTAGTGATGCTATATTTTATACTGGTAGTCTTCATTTAATGACCATTCATTTAGCAACTGTTTGAAATTATGATAGCACTGAAAAAGAGACTTATGGCCAGACCTTAGCTTAGGGGTTTAGCAACTGTCCCACATTTACATTTGGATTCCCAAAATTCTGAGCTCTCACTTCAAAAAGGCATGTTTCTAATCTTCATAGCTGCCAAAGATAGCTTTAAAAGATCAGTTATTATCATTTTATTTGTATCTGAATCTGGATGGGGAATTGTGTGTGCAAGCACATCTTACCATATGAAGCTCCCTTACACTCTTAACAAATTGAGAGATGGGAACGAGGACTGCAAAGGCAGCATAGCTCGGTTTCCAAAGTGCCACAAACAATGAAAGACAGAGATTGAAACAGTCATAAACTGATGTAGCTGTAATATTTGGAAATCCTAGAATGTTTATATATTATACTATGTAAAAGAAAATATGCATGTAAAAATACTGCACATATGCATATTACAAGTGGAATGCTGGAAAGAGTGAGTTGTGGAGAATGGCATTGCTGGTTAAAGTCAAAGCCACCCCAAAAGAAAACTGTGCACAACTTCTGGGACTTTTATTTGGGCCTAAATGGATTGTCTATTGGAAAAAATTACTATGGCAATAATACAATATAAGCTATGAATTAAAAATAGGAATTCCCAAGGTCCACCTGAAAGGTCTCCCCATGAGGAGGAAATACAAACACAACACTGACACTTAACTTTAACTAAGACTTAAGTCTACTTTGTGCAATACATTTGTTTAAACAACATCTAAGCCAGGGGTGAAATGCTCCCGGTTCGGACCGGATCACTTGATCCGGTAGCGATGGCGGTGGGAGGTTCAGAGAACTGGTAGCAAAAATCCCTGCCCCCCCTCATGCCCAGCTGAGCTGCACAATCATCAGAAGCTTTTTTTTATTATTTTTAAAAGCATTTTCCTACAATCTCTTCAGCTGAAAAAATGCTTTTAAAAAGAAAAAACAGCCTCTGATGATTGCAGCTGGGATCATCAGAGGCTTTTAAAAGCATTTTTTTCTGCAACCTCTTCAGCCGAAGAGGTTGTAGAAAAAATGCTTTTAAAAGCCTCTGATGATCCCAGTTGAGTTTCCTGATCGTCAGAGGCTTTCAAAAGCATTTTTTTACAACCTCTTCAGCCGAAGAGGTTATCGAAAAAATGTTTCTAAAAGTAAAAACCGCCTCTGCTGATCAGGCAAGTCAGCTGGGATCGTCAGAGGCTTTTAAAAGCATTTTTTTACAACCTCTTCTGCCAAAGAGGTTGTAGAAAAAATGGTTTTAAAAGTAAAAAAAAAAAAGTTGGCCACGCCCACTCAGACATATTACCCCCCACCACCAAGCCACGCCCACAGAACTGGTAGTAACAAATTTTACATTTCACCACTGATCTAAGTGAATATTTAACAAAATAAAATGTCCTTGCAAAGACAATAACATCAAGAGATTTCATCAGAGAAGAGGAATCATGGTGGCTCCATTAAATATACTGTATAGATGAAAGCAAATCTGTATTGATTGTAGGAATATGTACAAATGATGTTGCCATTGTGCCATTTGACTTGGAACATTTTCCATTGAATTCAATAGAATATACTCCCAAAGTAAGGTGCTCAGTATCGGAATCTCAGTGAGTTGGTCGAAAGGGAAACAGATGTCAAAGAGTAGTTTGAAGAGATTGGTGAATCACATTTGAAAATTGTCTCCTTCTCTCTCTCCTCCCCACCTCCAGTTGCTCCTCCGGAGAGCCTGCAAGTGGCTGCAGTCAGAGACCAATCAATTGACCTGGAATGGGATGGCCCAATGGCTGTGACTGAATATGTCATTTCCTACCAGCCAGCTGTGCCAGGGGGTCTGCAGCTCCAGCAGCGGGTGCCAGGTGACTGGAGCACTGTCACTCTGAAGGAGTTAGAGCCAGGCCTGACATACAACATCAGCATCTATGCTGTTATCAGTGAAGTGCTCAGTGCCCCTGTTGGAGTCAAGGTAGCCACCCGTAAGTATTCTCTACTTATTCTGCACCCTGAATTGCTATTTCAGGTTTCACAACTGAGAGAAGTTTTTAAAAAGAGATTTTAAGGACATCCCTTTTCATAGGTTTAAAAAGGTTGAAGATTAAAACACAAAGAAGTCTCTGTCTGAAGGTGATTGGTTGCAGATATTATAAACTCCTATAGAATTATTGTTAAGAAAGCCTGCTTCCTCTGTAGCAAAGGAGCAATTGTTCTGTTTTGTTTGAGAGACTGAAACGCATTCTAGGCAGTTCGGTTTATTAAGTGTAGCTGAAGATTATAATAAAATTTAGTGATTTGAAGTCAGTTTCAACATATCTTAACTAAATCAATATGGAAAAATTTCATTTGGGAAACACATCTGTAAGAAATTAAAAGAGCTTGGTAAAATCACCAGTAAAGTCAATCATCTCAGTGATTATTGGGTCCCTGGGATTTCCAAATTTCTATATCACATTTCTAGACAGAATTTTGTTTTTCTTCCCTTATCACAACTGTTTGCCCCAGTTCCTTGCTATACATTGCTTGGTAGATATGTTGAATAACATATCTACCAGGGAGATGGTCCCATAAAATCTGTCAGAGATATGTTGTATGATGGGACTGAGTCCACTTAACATACTGGAAAAATTGGTTTCATAAATTCTTTGGTTCCAGAAAATATTCATGTGTCCTTGCTCATGCTGAGTATGTATATGTATCCTCACAAAATGATTTATTTAAATCCAAGTGGAACCTGGACAGTATAAGCTTGGAACAGTCATGCTCTACCTATTAAAGTGAACTGATTGAGATATTTTTGCTGCCTGGCAATAAACGGTAGCTTACAGAACCCAACCAAGCTGACAATGGCAACAAGGCTTTACTCTTTTCTGCAGCTGACAACAGCAATCTAATTTAGGGTGGCCAAACCAGACCAGGCTACTAACTGCACATAGCTTTGTCCTCCATGTCTTCTGCTGATGTTGTTCCCTAACCCTCACATTTGTTAGCTGAAACAGCTGCCACTCTCCCTAATTATAGGCTGACTTTGCTGTGTAGTGTTTGTGGGACAGATTATGCTCTGATTCCAATCAACCAGTTAAGGCCAAACTAATATAAATTCATGTCACAGAACTGCAATACTTGCTTTGACTATAAGACTTGGGTTTTTTTCTACCTGCAGCAACAGGTATGACTTCCAGGGTATCCCACAGCAGGCAGTGTGAATCAAAGGAAGCAACACCCAACAGAATACGCCACAACTCTTATATGGCTAGCTACCTTGGGAAGGGTATGGAGCAGTGGTGATTCAGCCAGTTTGCACCACTTCGGGAGAACTGGTTGTTAACTTTCTGACCAGTTTGGTGAACTGGTTGTTGGAAGAAATCATTAGGGCAGACAACCAGTTGTTAAATTATTTGAATCCCACCACTGGTATGGACTTAATATCTCCAGGAATTTACTATGCAGAAAACCTCATTATAGGTGTATGAATAGGTGGTTGGCTTCTTTTGACCTCTGAGCTTCATGAAGACAAAACAATAGAATTCTGTGCAAGCAATGAATTGCTCTGTTTGAAAGAAAAATTAGTTGATAGAGGACTGATATCCAAAAAGGAGAGCTGAGAAAGGCAAATAATATTATCAAACCAATCTGAATCTTAGCAGAGAGGCATCACATTATAAAACACAAATCAGATATGGCACACTTTCAAGGTTCTATTTATCAGGATTAACTGAAAAGTTTCAACTCTGAGAGCCAATACCGATATTCATGTGATTTTCAAAATCATTGAAATCCAAATCCCATTACAATCTTTTCATCCTCCAGAAATATTGAGTTAGTAATTTAAAAAGTCAATCAGATGTTGGAAATATATTGGAAACAACATTAGCATCCTTGCATAATTAGGTCTGTTTCATCTCAGATCATATCTGCTCACAAATTTTGGGTTACAGCAGTGCTTGGGAATTCAAGTCCATTAAGGTTAAGGGAGGGAGGGTAACCTGGCCTGCATGTATGAGTATGGTAGCAGCTTGAATTAGAGGTATTGAAATTTTCATATCACAGAAATAAGCTCAGTCACCTTTGCTGTCAACACATCAAGCAACTGCTAAGGATATGGTTTGTGGGGTGATTAAAAAATTGGCAACCCTTAGCTTACATATGTTTTAAAATTATGCCATTGTAAGGAAAGAGAGATGATTTAAGGTAATTGTAAATCAATTGATCTTAGATATCATAATGAAATTCATCTTTCAATAGGTGAACCACAAGGGAAGTACACATACACATAGACACAGTTTTATTGGTGCTGCCTGCAGCATTCATAAAGCCTTTCCAATATGTTTTTCTCACTGAGTTTCTTGTATTAAAACGACGATAGGCAAGAGAAAAATATCTCAACTGACATCTATTCAATTCACTTGATTAAAACCAAATAGCTTCCATTCCTACAGATAGATTAACACTTTCTGGCTATGATATCATAAAGATACAACTGAACATTTAGAAGTATGAATTACAGGCAATTGCAGCTTTGAGCGGACAATTATGAATATTCTGAGCTTTCAGTCAGGAAGGGCTGTGGCACTCTGCCAAATGAATTTGTCATTAGGAAAGCCAGGCTCCTTGTGCATTCATGAAAACCTGCTACTACTGAAGAAACAAGCATAGCTTGGAAAGAAACATATGGAGATCAGTTAGCCTCTTTCGTCTTCATTATCTTGATTATGCAACCAACTTTTGCATTAGTGCATTACTGACCCATAGAGCTTGTTCGGGATATCATTGTGGACATAATTAATCTTCTGCAAATATCCTTGCTTCGTGCTGAAGTGTTACCCCTGGGGAAAATCTCCCTTCTGTTCACAAAACTGTTCCATTTTCAATAACTTGGATTCTTTCAATTACTAGAGAGTTCTTTCAAGAAGTAGAGATATACTTTTCTTTGTCTTATTTTCACCATTCCCTCCCTGAAGTTATGAGTACATAGTATAAGTGTTCTAATTGTTTTGTTGAAGCAGGGTGTCTCCCAGTTATGTACTTTGGACAATGGAAAATAGGCATTTGAGTATGTAGTGAGGAGGATAGTTAAACCTGAACTAAAGAAAGATTGTATTCCCCATCTCTATCTGCATCTCTGTATTTCAGAACTCTCTACTCCACGAGGACTGCAGTTCAAAACTATCACAGAGACCACTGTTGAGATGGAATGGGAACCCTTCTCCTTCTCCTTTGATGGCTGGGAGATCAGCTTCATCCCCAAGGTAGCTGTCTTGCCTTTGGAGATATCCTTTTAACAGAAGTAGTTATCAAAACATTTGGAGAAATTTCAAGTTATGGTATCTTTGGTACATAGGCTGGGGGAACATGTACAGTATGTGTGCAGCACTAGAGGGAAGACAAAAAAATAAAAAAGTGAACAAAGACCCAGGAGAAACTTTAATTTTAATATGCAATTTATTGAGGGTGGGCATACATTAGCAGGAAAGGAGCAACCTTATTCAACTTACATTCAGTCGACACTGAAATAGTTAAAGCTTTCAAGGTTCAGCGGTAACATTTAAGATTGAACACAGGTTCAAAGGGGCATTTAGAAGGCTTAGAGTACAGATTAGAAAGTGATAGAGAGGCCATGATCCCTATCAGAGAAAATGTTATTGAACTGGTAGAAATGAGAGATTTTCCCAACTTCAGTTTGGGTGGTTGATGCCTTCATGCTTTTCTCCGCCTGCATGCATGATGGGATATTGCTCAGGGACAGCCTATCATTAAGGAGAATAAACCAATTACAATGCGATGTTGAAAATCATTAGAGATATGTCTTACCTAGTTACAATCTGTTCATGACCATAAGGATGTTTTTGCCAAAGTAACATCCAAAACACCTGGGAAATTGGATTCCCACCTTTAATGGTTCCAACGGTAGAATTTAGAGTTAAGTTTCTGATTGAGGGGAAAACATCTGCTTGAAAGAGAAATTGGAAAAGAGAAATCTGCTGAATCTGCATACAAGAGCTCTAAGGGTTAATTCTTCATTGTCCAGTATAGGCAAGTCGCTCGGGAAAAGAGACTGAGGGACACTAAACCATCAAATTGAAGATGCCTTGTAAAGAGCAAGATAAGGAATAAAATTGCAACAGAAAGTTTCATAGAGTAGTGATTCTTAATAATGTAAATTGGAAGTAACACCGTTTGATCTTGGAGTTCTTAGTGTCACTGGGATTTTCTTGATTATCATCTTGGAACTTCCCTTTATTGATATATTTACCCAAATATATATCTTTTCCACTGATGTCTGCATTATCAATTTATTCACACATTCCGAATTAAAGCAGAAATTTGACTTGATTGTTTGTTAATATATCCTTCTTTCTAGAATTATCCTCAATCGAGCTAGCTTTGGTTCTGTCTTTGGACAGGATTAACACAGTAGATCAGGGGTGTTAAACTCGTGGCCTGTGGCCTGAATGCGTCACATGCTGCCCACCCCCAGGCCTGGTTTAGCGAAGAAGGAAAAAGTTGTGATACGTCACGTGACGCCACTGTGATGATGCGAGTTTGACACCCCTGCAGTAGAGCATCTCCCTAGAATGGATTTTATCTAGCTTATATGACTTTTCCTCTGCTTGGATCCTGTATCCAACTCACTTTTTCTTTCTCTTTGTCCTTCTTCACATGACCACATGAGATATTGCTTTGCTATACACCCTTCCCTGGACCAGTTAAAGGCTTAACGAGATAGGCAGTAGCGTCTGAGTTGAAATTCTTGGCTGACAAAGTTAGGAGAGAGTGAGTCAAAGTCAGTTTTTTGCAAATCAACCAAAGGCAGAAGAAATAGAAATCAGCAAGTAGTGGAAGAAGCTGACATGCATAAAGCAGGCCACCTTTTGCTGATGTCACACTATAGAGTGAAGATCACAGGATTGATGTTCTGGTTGTAGTTTGCTGCTGACCGTAGATATAAACCCCCTGCTCTGTGAAAAAGGCATCAGCTTTTTTGATCATTACATCATTGCATGTATAGTATAGTGAAAGTTAGAATTACTGTTTTCTAATTCATAATATATTTGCAATGACAGAAATATACGTATCATTATGTACAATTATTTTATACCACTACATTGTCACTCACACATGAATAATATATTTTGAATTGAATACTTTAAGTGCCCAAGTGTGATTAGACACACAAGGAATTTTTCACACAAATATTTTATGAAAGGACTGAACCTGCAGCTCACCAGTCACTAGTGTGCTGGAACTTACAGAGCAGGTGCTACTTTTATTTCTTTAATAGTTTGCTATATTATTTTAATGAAATCATATTTAAAATGACTAATAAAAGTTATTTGGTAACAATGTTCTCCTGCCTTCACTCTGTTTCATGGATTCAAGGTAATTTATAGAAATTGTTTTAGTACCTACTTCTGTAACAGTCTTCGCAATTTAAGTATTAAGTCTGGATAACCAAACTAATAAAATTATTCATGTAAATCTCAGTTTATGGGGGATTGGAATATACTAACAATCACTTTTGTATGTTTTAAAAAGATTACCTATTTTTAAATGTTAGTGGAGGCAGGAAAACATTGAACATATAAGCATGCTGCAGGAAATACTGAAAATTCAGCCACATACATATTGCATTTACAATAGCATAAACATACCTACAAGCTCAACAATTCATCCATCAATCTCAGGGATAGTAATGCATTCTCAAACACAAACAAAATATCAACAAAAGATTTCTCAGTCACACAAAAGATTATTCATTTTCTCAATCTTCTATTTCTCCTTCTCTCTCTTTTTTCCTTTCTTTTTCACACATACACAGGCTTCCTTACAGTTTCTACTGTATATTCTGTATATTCCTCCATCCTGCATATATATATGTGTGTGTGTTACTGTAAAATCCCCATTTCCTCCTGATCAGCTGGGACTTCGGAGGCAGAGAATAGATGAGGGCAGGGCCACTCAGGATTTTTATTACGGTTCTCTGAACTACTCAAAATTTCCGCTACCGGTTCTCCAGAACTGGTCAGAACAGTCCAACTCTAAGTAAATACTCACTTTATGATTTATTAAAATTGAGACAATTATTTTTCCCCCTCAAAATTGAAAGAAAATCCATTCTTACCATACTTTTATTTATTAGCAAAAGTTTACAAATTCCTATACATATTTGTCCACTTTTTAGATTTATTCATAGGGATCATATATGCTCTTTTGTGTTTTAAAAAGTGGGGTAAGAACACTGGAAGGTTGTAGATGCCATATATTATTAGAATCTATACTTCTACAGACTGCCCCTTCATGCTTCAAAAAAAATTTCATACAGTAAATTCACTATAGCTCCCAATTTGCTGGGGTATGGATGTTTCTCTTTCTTTGCAGAGAAGGGAAGTAAATTTTAGGGCACAGCAACATGATGTTCAGTAATGCCCAAGGAGACAATTCAAAGTTTATTTAACTTTGAATCAGTTTTTTTAATGTCTATAGGACAATGAAGGGGGCGTGATTGCTCAACTTCCCAGTAGTATGACAACCTTCAATCAGACCGGCCTGAAACCAGGTGAAGAGTACACAGTCAATGTTGTAGCTCTCAAGGAACAAGCCCGAAGTTCACCCACTTCAGCCAGTGTTTCAACCTGTAAGTAACCCTAACTGACTTTTTTATGTAAGCTTGTGAATTAATATCAGCCTTCTTTCCTGATGGGAAAAGACTATTTAAAAAGTAATTTGCTTCAAGAAGAATCATCGTGTTTAGGAATAATATACTTCTAAATAATAAATGCAGTGATAGAAGAGACTTTTGCTTTTTCCTTCATGCTCTATTTGTGGGACACGAGAAACACCTGTATGAGCATTGTTGGAACCGTTTTGCTGGAATGGATAGATCGACAATAAGGTTAAACAAGTTCTCACCTAGGAAGCAAGGATTTTATTTGTCTAGAAATGTTTCTTGTCATCTTTTTTACATATCTGCACTTAGCAAAATCTATTTTGGGGAGTGGGGGAAGAAAACCATGCAAATAGCTTCAACACAGGATGCATCAACAAAGCTAATTTTAAAGAGTTAATGAACTCTTGATCCGGGCAAAAATATGTATGCCAGCTATTGCATAGCACAAGGAGGTCTTCCTTTAAAGAAAAGAGAACATGCTAAATATTAATTCGCAATCCTGATGGACACCTTACTTATCCTTTCATCATGTCAGCAAATACATACAGACATTTATTGCACACAAACATTTTTCCCCCTTTACAGATATAGCAGTGTTTGAGAACTGCTTACGGGATGTAGCTTACCAATGACATCTATAGGCCACGTGAAGCAATTATCCATTTCAACTGGTTTAAGAGACTTTTCTGCCTAATGGTCCATAAGCAAAGCCATACCTTGCTGTGATGATAGAAGAGCTGCTAGAGTATCATTGGTTTCATTCTCTTTATTTTCCTTTGGGTTTTGACCCTGACTTATGTTTTGCAGTATGAGTAAGAATAAAGGAGCTTAAAGTATGCTTGGTGTCAAGACAAGGCCAGCAACATGTCAGCAGGAGTTGACAGGACCTTCCAGGAATACTGTACAACTTGAGTGAAAAAAGACTCATAGAAACTAATTTTTTTAGAGGAATATCTCATATTGACACTTCAGTGTCTTTAGTGTTAGAGTAGTAAGGATTACAACCTTAAATGAAATTCTCAGCTTCTCATGTAGAGTTCAAATTGTATCTCCAGCTTGAAAAGATTCTAATCCGAAACCAGTAATTCATACACTGGTATGAGTAATTCTACTATGTCTCTATATTCTCAATGAAAAATTATTAGAGGGAAATAAAAACAGTGGAATGAATCTAAGTTATTTATTATTATTTATTTATTATTTTTACAAACAAATCAAGGCATTGAACATATCCAATAAATCTTCCACCTCCTACTTTCTCTACAACAATGGGTATCAAATTTACCGCGTCACATTGCCATCACATGAAGTTTTGTGATGTTTTTTCCATTCGCAGAGGTAGGGTGGGCGGGGCCTGCACATGACACATCTGGCCCACAGGCCACCAGTTTGACACCCCTGCCCTACAACAACAATCCTGCAAGGTGGATTGGGTGAGAGAGAATGACTGGCTCAAAGTCACTCAGTTGTTTTTCATAACTAAAACAGGATTTGAACTCATGGTCTCCTGATTTCTAGCCTGGTGCCTTAATCACTAGACCAAACTGGGTCTTTCTATATATAAGTTGGCCTCCTTATTATATGTGAAATTCTAAGTATGATTCTAATGGATACAAATAGTTGGTGCCATTTGCCTCAACCTCAATTTACACAGTTTTTTTTTAAATCCTTTGTATCTATTAGAGGACTGTAACCATTTCACACGGAATTCTTTCTTAACTTCCATGTCTTTACCTTCCTGGTTTTAATCTTTCTTGGCATCTTTGACCATTTTTTTCCTTCTGTTTCATATACAAAATTTAGGATCACCAACCACACCTAAAAGTCCTTAGTTTTCAAGTAAGTTCCTTTGCTAATAAGAAGCTGAAGTTCTCAGCAATAATTTACTTCTGCATTTATACATTGTAAAACACTACAGTGAATATATGCAGACTTTGGGTAGGGATATGTCAGTTTTCTGTTCCCATGAAGATTTTTGAATAAAAATCTAAATAAAAATAAAATAAATCTATCTGAATATACAGTACATTCTCTGAGCCATTTAAACACAAAAGTAAAGATATACAAAATTGTCACTGCTCTTTTTTTTTCTTTTTACCCTAGTGAGGTTCCTCTGGAAATAAACTTGTCAATGAATATAGATTGCTTCTTCTAATATTCAAAACCCCTTATTTCAACTTATTTCAACTATAATGTATATATTTAATATTTAAGAGCTTCCATTTTATGTGACCTTGCATTCCTACGCAACTGCCGAGATCAAAATTTAATCCCCACAGGCTTCCAACTGAAATTCCACTCCAACTCTCCAGCCACCAAACGCATTCTGAAAAGAACAGAACTAGCCCTAATCAGAAATGAACTCCACAGAAAAAGATTCCTCCTAGACCGAATCAACAAGGATCTCCTCACACTTCACCTCAAACTCAGCAACAAGATCCACCCCGCACTTTGGGACAAATCCAAACAACTTGCCGTCTGGAGAGCCGAAACACAGACCACCCTCAAGACAGACACACACACCAACAAACTCCGAAGACTACAAGAACGCCAGAAACAATCCCCTCCACCCTCACAGCCACACATGAAACAAACAGTGCATAACATCTCAGATAGGATCCTCACCAAAGCCGAAACCAATGTCCTTTCCAAAGGATTCAACTTTGCAGTCGCTCCCAAAAGCATCCCCACTGAAACCATTATATGCGGAGTTGAAACCAGCCTGACCAAAATCAACCCCGACGACGCAAACAGAATCAGACTCGAAATCACCAACATCCTCTGCACCAGCAAGCCACCCAAAAGTAACTTACCCAAAGAGGAACAGACAGCACTACTTAACCTGAAAGAAGACACCAGCATAATAATCCTACCAACAGACAAGGGCAATGCCACGGTGGTTATGAACACATCTGACTACCAAACCAAATTAAACAACCTACTCCAAGACTCCATATACAAACCCCTAAACACAGACCCCACCACCTACCTGGAAAAAACCACCAGATCCAAAATAAAAGCCTCCCCCATCAGCGAAGAGATTCAGCAAAGAATCATTCCCAGAGAAAAATCATCCAGATGCCCTAAGCTTTATGGTCTCCCCAAGATACACAAAGAAGGAACCCCACTTAGACCCATAGTCAACTCCATAGGCTCACCTCTACAAAACCTAGCCAAATTTCTCGCCAAACAACTACAGCCCTATGCAGAATCCATCACCTCATACGTAAAAAACTCATTCCAGTTCATAGACATCATAAAGCAACAAAACTTACAGCCCAGTGACCTAGTCGTGAGCTTCGATGTCATATCCCTCTTCACCCAAGTACCAATCAAAGAAGCCTTGACAGTTATCCAAAACAAATATAACCCCCCCAAGCACATCTTAGATCTGACCAACCACTGCCTATCCAACACATACTTCATCTATAATGGACAGAAATACAAACAAACAGAAGGAGCACCCATGGGATCACCCCTCTCACCTGTCATTGCCAACCTCTATATGGAATACTTTGAAACCCAAGCTCTAGAAAAATCGGATCACAAACCAAAACTCTGGCTCAGATATGTGGACGACACCTTCATAATCTGGCCACATAGGAAAGAAAAACTGGACAACTTCCTCACACACCTCAACAGCCTACACCCCAAAATACAGTTCACCATGGAAACAGAAGCGAACAACCAACTTCCCTTCCTGGATGTCTTAGTCTACAGAAAATCCAATGGCTCCCTAGGACACACTATCTACCAGAAGAAAACACACACAAACCGCTATCTGCACGCACTCTCACACCACCATCCTGCCCAGATCAACTCTGTAGCCAAGACACTCATTTCCAGAACAAAACGCTTAGCTGACGAACAACACCTAAAAACCGAACTACACACCCTCACTAACGTACTAACATCCAATGGATTCCAAAGAAATAAGATCACCAACCTAATCCAAAAAGAAACCCCCACTAAAATCCAAGACAGAGAACAAGAAAACAGCAAAGCCCTCCTCCCATACATAAAAGGCACCACAGACAGAATAAGCAAAATCCTCCACAAACATAACATCAAGACAGCATTCTGCACAAACCGAAAAATATCCACCATCCTAAGGAACCCCAAAGACAAAATTGAGTTAGAAAATCAAGGAGTATATGAAATCCCATGCACCGCCTGCCCCACCACATACATCGGACAAACCAACAGACGAATAAGTGCACGCATAGAAGAACACAAGAACTCAGTCAGAAAAGAAGAACCAACTTCTTCCCTGGTCCAACACCTTAAAGCCACAGGACATGATATTGACTTTAAAAAGACCAGAACTATCGCCAAAACTGAACACTTTAACAACAGAATAATCAGAGAAGCCATCGAGATAGAAAAACGCCCACACAGCATGAACAAACGAGACGATACCTCCCGCCTACCAGCCATTTGGAAACCCACCCTTATTGACAAACGGGTCCCTAACACGACGAATGACACCAGACCCACACTCACGAGAGCCACACAGAATGTCACCAACACACATCCACGCAGAAAGCAGACTCAAACCCACACTGATAATGAGCCACGACCAAGGACCAGAAGCCAGACCGCAGCTGCATCATTAGCCACTTTAAACCCCTCCAATCCATACATGAAGCAGACTGACACCCACCATGAAGAGCTCGCACGGCCACAAACACGAAGCCAAACAACAACAACGCAGCTCACCAGCTCAAATCCCCCTGCAACTCAGACTAAGCTGAGCACAACCAAGCCCCCACCCAAACAGAACACACCCCCATCCAATCAGAGCACAACCAACCCCCCATCCAATCAGAGCACAGCCAAGCCCCTAACCAATCAGAACACACCTCCATCCAATCAGAACACGGTCAAGTTCCCACCCAATCAGCTCACACCCCCACTAGCAGTTAAAAGGAAGAGACAGCTGCGATCTCACATTGCTCCTGGAAGCACGAAGCCGAGAACACCAGCCTGAAGATGACGAATGAGACTTCGTCGAAACGTCGCCAAGACACTTCCAATTTTACGTGGGAGAAGACCCGAATAACCAAAGACCTACATATATATGTATATATATATATATATATATATATGTAGGTCTTTGGTTATTCGGGTCTACATACAAACACCCGCGAAAACCTGAGAAAACATATATATATGTATATATACACATACAGTTTTTAAAACTAATACATATTAATAAACAACAGAAGTAGGAAAGAAAGAAAGCAAAAAGCAAAAGTGAAGAAAGAAAGAGAGAGAGAAAGAGAGAGAGAGAGAGAGAAAGAGAATAAAAAAGATAAAAATAGAAGAAACTTCTGATTTCCTTTGAGGCATGTATAAGTACAATTACAAAATTATCTCTTACTCTATGATTACCACAAACAGCTATTGGTAATAGCTTTTCTGTTATCTTTTCTTTCTAATCATCAAAACCACAAATTATAAATGCATTTTTCTGTTTCATGCAAAATGTTTATAAGGGGTTCCCACTCAGCCATAAATGTACATTATTTTGTCCCTTTGATCAAAGAAATTAATTTCTTCTTTTCTATTTGTTCACGTACTTACTGTCTCCAGTAATTGATGGGCCAACCCAGATTTTGGTTCGTGATGTCTCTGACACTGTGGCCTTTGTTGAATGGTCTCCACCCCGGGCTAAAGTGGATTATATTCTACTGAAATATGGCCTAGAGAATGAAGAAGGGGGAAAGTCCACTTTCCGCTTGCAGCCTCCACTGAGGCAGTATTCCATGCAAGCTTTACGACCTGGCTCCCAATATGAAGTCTCTATCTCTGCTGTCCGTGGTGCTAATGAGAGCGATGCTGCAATCACCCACTTTGTAACAGGTAAGACCAAGCATTAGTTGAATATTTCATTGGTGCAACGCTGGCCCTCTGCTTTCTCCCTCAGTACAGTAGAGGAAGAGTCATAGCTTAGTATTATGGTATATTCTTTGCATTTAGAGGAATCTGGAGGGAAATGCTAGCATTTCTACCTAAAAAAATATTTCAGTCTTATCAAAATCAACCTCTGCCTGAGATCTTGGAAAACTTATCTACTGAAATAAACAGATTAAAATAATAAAAACATGTCCTTATGAAGGTCGGCTGTCACAGGATAGGTCTAAGACTCCAAAGCTTTTGTCTTAAGGAGGCAGTGTGAAACAGCATTCCAGGTTTTCTCCCCTTTTATTCCAACTATTGATAAGCATGAAATTATTCGCTTAATTTAATAACTCACTTAAATTACTTGCTTTGCAAGTACATTTGCAAGTGTAAATGAAAATATTTTTTTCTGAATTCTAACTCTCACCTCTATTCAACTTTAAAGCTATATATATATAGGTATATATATATATGTATATATATGTGTGTGTGTGTGTGTGTGCGTACAAGTAATGATACAAGCTTAACATTTGTTAATTTCAATTCTGTCCCTGCCTACTCTTAATTCTAGGTTCAGAAAGAATTTACAATATTAATGGCAATTGGCTTTGATCCAGCTGATGATCACTTGAGAATTATAACTTTAGAATTCATTTCTTTTCTCATTTTTCAACCTCTTCCTCTTCCTGAAAAAGCTAATGAGCTTTGATCAGTGCAAATATTGCCTAATCCTTGTAAGGATCACTAGCCTGTTTCTGGATTGAAACCAACCATCCATCTTTACGTATTGTCTAAATCTATATTATCTGCCAGATTTCAACTCCATTTCCAACTTTTTTTTTTCCAGAGCGCTTCACTGAAAATTTTTAAGACTACCTCCTTTGCCAACCCATCTGCAGCCTTCTCTTTCTTCTATGGGAATCTTTTGATTGAACCTTTGCTCTTACCAAAAAAGTGAGCACAGTTTGTTCAGTTTAGAGTCTGCATCAATGAATGGCTCCACAAAGAGCCAATGAGAAACTGTAGGCAAAAGCAGGCTCAGCTCGCAGGCATGTGGCATCATTATTCTACAGGCATGCTAAGTACTTTGGCACTTACTGAATAACCTCCTTTTGGTCCTCCCTCTTTCATCATAGCAGCAGAGAAACACCATCCTGTCAACCTTTTCAGTTAGAAAAATAATGTGAAATTAAAAATCATTAATTCCAAAAGAAACCAGCTTACAAAGCAAGCATAGGGAGAGAGGATAGAATATTGGGTTGAAAGAGAAGCATTACACTGGGAAGGAACTCTGACCAACCTCATAATAAATGTATTGTACATTCTAGCATCATATTCAAGAACTTAGAACAGGTTTTTTTTTAGTCAACACTATAGTCAGCTAGCAAGTTTAATTTACAACTCCATAAAGGAGGAAATGGAAAACAGAGCTTGCAACTGTTTTATGGCTTAGATATTGCCTGTCATAAAGATTTCAGATGGATACTAGAGCTTTGTATCATCTCTATGATAATATTGTGCTGACTGTACTTAAGAGAAAGGGGAATGTGCATCTATCGATTTGCTGAGTTTTTCATTCCTAGACTTTCTTTGGTGAGATGTCATAATCAAAACAATAAATAAAGTAGCAAAACCATTGCATGATGTATTTGCTACTCTTGTTTCACACAGTGCAAAAGGTTCTTATTTTCCTTCAGTACCCAGAATGTGGCATGGCAACCCTCAAAATGCTAGGGAAGGATACCACAAAATGATACATTCGGGTCAATTATTCTTCCACAAGGATGGCTGTGATTAATTTCTTTCAAAGATAGCTACAACTCTTCCAGACCGCTAACTTTTCCATCTCCAAACCACAGTGAATCCAATTTAAAATATACCTGAGGTAGAGCCAAGCTTTTTTTGATCCATGACTATTTTTAGATTTATTTGGATATTAGGATGTTTTAAGTGTACAATATGTTTTCAATTCAAAGTTCACAGAGAACTGCTGATCAATGAGCACTTGCACTTCTTGGTCAATAACAGTGCATAAAGAACTGTCAATCAGTGCTTGTATATTAGCCAGCACTTGAATGCCTTTCCATCTCCTCTTCGAGATGCAATAGCAATAGCACTTAGATTTATATACCTCTTCACAGTGCTTTACAGCCCTCTCTAAGCAGTTTACAGAGTCAGCATATTGCCCCCAACAATCTGGTTCCTCATTTTACCCACCTCGGAAGGATGGAGGGCTGAGTCAACCTTGAGCCTGGTAAGATTCAACCTGCCAAACTGCTGGCCGCTGGTGATCAGCAGAAGTAGCCTGCAGTACTGCACTCTAACCACTGTGCCACCGCGACAAATGCAAATCCTTTTCTCTTCTTCCATGTTTTGTTCAAAAAATGCTAGTATTTCCACATGATTCTGTGCATAGCAAAACTCTATTGCCTTTTTACTTCTTTTTTTTTTAAGAATTTTTTTATTTTTTAAAACAAAACATAAAACATAAATCCATCATCCATACAATTGCAAACAGTGTGTCGGTCGGTTACAAGTCTTTTACGCTTCCTCACCATATTCATTACTTACTAATTATCTAATTTCTCATATTACCAGTCTAATAAGTATCTTTGTGATATAATCCTCATTAATCATTTAACTATGGCTTTCCCCTTTTTTCATAAAAATTATTTTCAAATATTTATATTATAACATTCATTTCTTCATCCTAGGTTAACAATAGCCATACAACTTTGTATTATATTTTGTATATTTCTACCATTCTTATGTTATAATGGTCTCATCTCTATTTCATTTCCATGTTTTATTATCTAGCCATTGATAAAATAAATCCCATATCTTATAATATTGTTTATCTTCTTGTTCTCTAATCTCAAATGTCAATTTGCTCATTTCAGCACATTCCATAATTTTCTTAATAACTTCATCTTGCCTTTTTACTTCTAACCTGGCATTCCAGTATTTTTGCATTTCGGCTCTTTATCAGTTCATGGCAGCATGCTGCTATGACT
Source organism: Arizona elegans (assembly GCA_022577455.1). Lineage (NCBI taxonomy): Eukaryota > Metazoa > Chordata > Lepidosauria > Squamata > Colubridae > Arizona > Arizona elegans. The sequence goes on along the minus strand of JAKOOJ010000002.1, from coordinate 99,364,311 downwards.
GGATCCTATGATTTGGGAGGTGGGACAAGCCAGGATGTACACAAGGTGGTAAGAAGTTGCTATTTTTGAAACATTTTGTACCTTGAGGGGGTGTTTTTCTCACCACAGACTGAACGCAATAATACTGAGATGCACTGCAATTCCTTATAATTGTAAATCCCTGATTATGTCACTGATCAATGGGAAACTCATACCACACCAACTTCAACAGGAAGACCTCCACATCTTAACTCACTTTTCTTAAAATTACTGAAGACCTTTCTTTTGGTGTGGATTAAGACAAATCAACAGAACTAAAACCTCACTGAAGTCAAATTTAACCTCTGCTACTTTTAATAAAATGAAATGCAACTACCACATCACACTCCAGTCCATATCATCTTAGGTGTAAATCTCATACAGGAATGTTTCCCCCTAGGTGCCTGGATGTAGAATTTTACCTGTAATTTTAATCTGTAACTCTTTTCTGTGCAACTTTAAAGCCTCCTGACCTTTTATTCCTGCTTCTGTTTCTCCTCTTGCTGCTATTTGCAATTCAGATTGGGATCAAATTTATACAGTTCTGATACTGGCCCTGCATATCATTTACTGAGGTTCCAGGAATACTTGTCAGCTCCACAATGAAAATGTACACAGATGAAAAGGAACCCAAACCTACCCAAATATTTATGTATGCAATTTGCATCTGGTTTTTCTGTCTATAGTTAGGGGATAATTGGGGCATATCCTACAGCAATTTGTAATTGCTTGTTTGTGAGTCAACAATCCAATTTGGGACTGCCACTGCTAAGATGCTTGTGTAAAACCACAATTTGTTTTTTGTGTACATAAATGGGCAGGCTAATGACATTATTTGAGACCAAAAAAAGGGTAATTGGATCAAACAGTTTAAGAACCACTGTTACAGGCAAAGCATGCTTTTCAACCAGGTGCATATTTAAATGTGAAACATCATTGTTTCAGGTCCCTTATGTATTCATGTGAGATAGAAGGACATACCTCTGAGAGCCCTGAGCCAAACAATAGTATTTCTTTTTTAAATGTCAAAATGCAAAAGAAGGAGCCTATCCCAGCAGATAGTCCTGGACCAAAGAAGCTAAAGGGAACATTCAGCTTAGAGCAGCTTCATGTATAGCATTATGCTCCTTTTAAATGTAACAGAAAGAACAAAACTCAGTGAGATAAGAATGCTGTTCACATAGCCACATTCAGATTCAATTTCTAAATCTAAAAGCTCAGAAAGATTTCTTGTTGCCTAAGACTGTACAGAATCAATTCTAATAACAGAGTCCTTTATTTCATAAAATTAAACTAGGCTTTAATTTGAAGCAAATTGATTTCATTTTAAACTCTGACTCCTTGGATTTTCCATATTTGGCTTCATTTTAAATGTAGCAGATTTGACATCAACTGAAACATATATCTTTAATGTGTTACACAACTACATAGTTCTTATAGTTACCATTGTTGATATTTTATAATTAGCAATTCCTTTGTGTTTATGGTTCAAATTATCTCTTCCTAGAGTAATAGCGTGAAACCTAAATAACCTGTCCACCTGAATTGCTTTTGAAATGCATTTCCAAACATATCTTAATAATATGAGATATATTTGGTGTGAATATAAAGGAATTGTATTGTTTGCTTTCTTTTTCTAATGCAGAAATTGATGCTCCGAAGAATTTACGCGTACTCTCTCGGACATCAGACAGCCTAGACCTTGAGTGGGACAATAGTGAGGCGGAAGTGGAAAACTTCAAAGTGGTATACAGCACCCTGGCTGGTGAGCAGTACCATGAAGTTTTGGTGCCACGCAATGCAGGTGCCACATCCAAAGCCACACTCACTGGTAAGCCTTTGGACTAGTTGCAGAGACTCCAGTGGAAAAACCTCATAATTGCTTTTAAGTGCAAACATACATGTATCATTGCAGTATAATCTCTTCGTTCTAGATCAGGGGTGTCAAACTTGCGGCCGGATGTGTCATCATGTGCTAACCACGCCCACACCCAGTTTAGCAAAGGGGGGGAGAAAGTCACAATAAGTCATGTGACAACATGGGTTTAATACCCCTGTTCTAGAAGATTAGTATTTCATTTGTTTAAATCGTTAGATTTATATTCTACTTTTCTTCTAGGAACACAAGGAAGTATATATTGCATTTCTTCATTTAATTATAAGCCAAGGGTAACAATCAGAGAAGAGAAAGAGAACGACTGGACCAAAAGCACCCAGAGAGCTGAGATTAGGACTTCAGTCAGGCCCTTCAAGTCTTATCCAACAGATCAACCATTTATATCTGAACTTTGTTGTTATTGTAATGGCCTCAGAACATGAAAAGCAGTTTGGGATGAAAGCCCATTGGTATTCTTATTGCCTTTGCAAAATAATGCCACTTTAAAGATTAGCACAGCATTTGGATGCTAGTCAACCTCCACGCTTTTTATATTTTAAAATAAACTACTATTACACAATTCTCCTAAAGCTACAAAATAAAAGCCCCAGAAGAATAATAAAAAACAAAAAATACTGTAGCATAGTATTTTAAATAGGAATGATTACCTTAAGATGTTCTTTCTGTATTGTGTTCAATCTATAGTGGCTCTTTTGTGCCTCAAAATCTTCATGAAGCTACCAGAGTTTATTCAAAAGTTGAAAAAGTGTCTCCCTTTAACAAAGTTTCTTATAAGAAATATTTTCAATTGGTCAGTTTATTTGTAAACTCTTTGGCTCTCCCAAAGGCTCCTGTTTTTCTCCTTTACCTTGGTCTCTTTAGTAAAACAGGTTTTGTTCTGTGCACCCTGAAGTAGAAAATGGTACTACTGTTTCTCACCTCTTTCCAGTTTTTCCTCCAAATATTGTTTTTGAAGCACAGATGAGTATAAGAACATAAAATAAATTTTCTTTAATGCCTCCTTAAATAAAAAAATGTGAATTTACCCTACTGGACATATTTTAAAATTTATTTTGTCTATCTCTGCTTCTTTTCCTACACAAATGCAGTATTTTCAATAGACCCCAGTCTCTGTACTTGAAACAACCAAGTACTTTTTATGCATTGCTGCCTTAAATAGATTTTTAATGAAAATTAACATCCATTTATCTGTTGAAGTTAATATTTGTGGCAGAGATGTCTCATTACCAAGGAAACTTCTTATTGTATGCCATTACAGTATCATCTAAATATTTATGAACTAAATTATCTGAGCCCTTGTCCATTGTGCGAGATCCCCAATGTCAAGAGCCCACCCCTCAATCCATTGCTTTTGTTACACCATCTGCTGCCTAATAAATGCACTGGGAAATTAAGGGTACAGGTGAGGGGAAAGGTACATAGGTACGCCGCTCACAAGGTTGGGGGGACATTTAAAGGAAGATTTCAGATTGTGCCTTTATTGGGCAGTTACCTTTTTCATTCACAGAACTTCACCAAGGGTCCAGGTAGTATCTTCTTGCTTTGTAGCCCTCTTATGTTTTCCACATTCCTTTTCTTGTCTTACCATAGAAAATCTTTTTTTAAAAAAAAGCTTGGCCTTTTGATTGATAGCATGAAAAGCTTATTTGTCTAGAAATAGCTGCAGTGGGAGACCTACCACATACCTGAATAACTTCAGTTGAAATCAATAGGATTTCAAATGAAATCAATAGAACACTTGACTTTGAATTGTAGCTAGGGAAAAGGATGGATATGTTGTTCTTGTTCTCATTAAAACACCCTTGGACGTCTACTGGTCAGACTAATGGCCATCTATTCCATCACACCCCAAGAGTAACCCCCCCCCCCCGATCACCAGCCTCCCAAGCAAGGCAGGGTGATAACAGCCCTCCCATGTTTTTAGCTTCTACCTTCTACATTGAAAAATGTATAGCCTCCGAAGAGGGAGGGGTAGGTAGTATACTCTGTTCTGTACAATCCTTGCCTAAAAGAAGCAGCACTCTTATAATGGATTAAGTTGCTAAACCTTTGCTTTGGGGTCTAGCAAAATATACCTTAGCGAGCAAATCTTTTCATTTGTAACTGAATTATGATTTATTTTTTAAATGACAGGGATTCCCACAAATAATTTTTTTGTATCCAATACACAAGTGAGAATACTCAAAACAGGGCTGGAAGAGTGAAGGGGTACATAATTTTTCAGATATTTAGGTTATGTTTGAAAAAGAAGAAGTAATAGGAGCATTTCCAGGTGAGGCTTAATATTATAGGTTCATAAAATGGAAAACATATTTTGTTTCGAGTTCAAAGGATAATACTTTAAGTTGTCTGCATTGTGACAGAACTGATCTTTAAAAGCATCCTAAATGTTCCTTATTCTTTTAGAATAAAAACATCTAATGTTTCATATATTCTGGACATGGAGAATAATTGAAATATGGAATATGGTGTCAATGCCAATATTTTCCACAACATTTGGTGGGGTAGGGCTTGTCCATATTGGCTGAAACTTGCAGAAATTCTGGCATGTTGTTGTTTTTTTTAATGAAAACAGGAAATGTCTCAGACAATCTTAAGAAACAGAGCAGAAAATTATCTGATTTGATGCTGGGGTACTGGATCCAATTAAAAATTAGTCAGCATCTCTTAGTTTGATCATTCCAGCCATTGTTATAGTAAATTTATTTGAAAGATTTCGTTCAGGAGGAAAGGTAACATAATAGCATCTTTCCTCCTATTTACTGCCACAACAACCTCTGAGGTAGGCTGGGCTGAGATAGAATTGGTCCAAAGCCAGTTTGGATGGACTTAAACCTGTTTCACCTCAGTGCCAGTCCAACATTTTAACAGCAGCAGCATGCTATATCAGTAAATGTTGCCAAACTTTCTGTATGATGGCAGTGAAAAAAAGGGACTATTGCCTGCTTCTTGAGCAGAAACTGAGAATCCAGCAAGACCTTCAGTCTGAGCACCAGTCCCAAGCAGGGAAATGAAACATCAATCAAGTCAAAGAAGAAAGGTTGCTAGTATTGGCAGAACCAGCCATGTTCCAAAGATGCTTTTTCAAGAGGCAACTGGACTTTCTGGTTTTCCTTTGAAGATGTTTCGCTTCTCATCCAAGAAGCTTCTTCAGCTCTGAAGAATGAGATGAATGAGATGAAAACATCTTCAAAGGAAAACCAGAAAGTCCAGTTGCCTTTTGAAAAAGCACCTTTGGGACAATCATGATCTGGATGACTGAGAATCTCCATAGACAGGAGCAGCCATGATCTGGCTATAGTTTAGCTTAAGGTTGCTCCTCCCTATCTAGAACCTTACAACCTCCAGGCACTGGAATAACATTCTGACAGCATCATGGTTGAATAAGAGTCAAGAAGTACAGATGAGGATAATCAATATACCAATACTTATATGATCCCAAATCAAAAATGGCTATTTCCAGAAGCCTCATGTTGTTGTTCAACAGAAGTGAAGAGCATATTGAGCCCTGAGGCACCCTAAAAATCAAGGGCTTCAAGCTCAGTTACTGCCGCCCAACCAGAACTTTTGGAATCTGTTACAGAGAAAGGAGAAAAACCACCATAAAATTATGTTCCTCATTCCCACTTCTGCAATCAGCCAGTAGGATGCCAGTGAATTACAAGCTGCTGAGAGATCGAAAAGGACCATGATAGTAGCATCACTCCTAGCCAAGCTCTGTCAAAGGTCATCATTAAGCATAAGTAATGTCCTCTCCATACCATGTAGTCCCAACCTGAAATGCATTCAAATAATCTTCTAAATATAGCATACATCTTGTATGCCTTACATTCATTTTACATATACATAAAATCTCACTTAACATTTAACAAAAATGGTTTGTTTGTATGTGTGCATGCACATCCATGCAAAAACATCCCCAAAGCAAAGAATCTTTTAAAACTGCAATATCTTACATTCCTGGAAGTCAGGCAATGTCCTGAAGCAGCAAGCAGTTCATTTATTTTATTATTTTATTTTATTTTATTTTATTTTATTTTATTTTATTTTATTTTATTTTATTTTATTTTATTTTATTTTATTTTATTTTATTTTATTTTATTTTATTTTATTTTATTTTATTTTATTTTATTTTATTTTATTTTATTATTTTATTTTATTTTTATGGCCACCAACTCATTTTCAGTGTCTCTAAGTGGTTTAGAAAAAGTAAAATATCTCTTTTAAGATCTTGGCTGTGGTTTGCTTGTTGCTTCACCTCATCCATAGAGTTCAACTCAGCTTCAGCCCAGTCTGTCTCCTGGTCAAATTGACAACTGGGACCCACCAATATCATTACTGTCTATGTGGGAAGGTGAGTGGAATATGGGAGAAGGTTGCGGGGAGTATATTAGGACTATAACTGATTCTCACAGCAGTTACAAAGTTTAGTAGAGAGATCTGTAAGCAAACCAGATGGGTTTCTATACAGTGTGCATAACACACAAGCCTTCATAGATAGTCTTTTCCATGACTTAGGTGGCATGAACTAGAGATTTACCTTGATATGATTCATTCCAGTGAGCCAGTGATTGGCTATGTGTTACACAGGCAAGTTTGTGTTTAAGGGACAGCATTCATTCCTTACCATCAGCTATATCTGAATATTGGTAGCAGCAGGCAAGGGCTAATAGTCTGGACGTCTAAGTAAGAGTGCTAACCCTTAGTCTCCATCCAGCATCAGGCAGGGAATGTCCAACCAAGAAGCTTTGTCCTATAGAATGTGAATTGCTCCAATAATTCATCATTTCCCTGTCAATGAAGAATCTCAGTCATTCAGGTAGAGTTGCCTGGAAGCTGACTCGTGGCAACTGGACTTGTTGGTTCGAAACATTTCACTGCATATCCAATTAGCTTCTTCAGACTGGCTGAAGAAGCTACTTGGATGAGCAGTGAAACATTATGAACCAACAAGAACAGAAATCCAGTTGCCATGATTCAACTTCCAGACATCATTTCCCTGAAAAACATACTTTAAGGATGCTGGTTAATGGGAAAATTAACAGTTGAGCAACCACTGCCATTTTTTTTTTAATGTCAAGATTCAGAGAACAGATAATCTTCCAACCACCACTACTTGAAACAATTGCAGATTGAATTGATTCCTAAGCAAAATAAACTGTCAAGACACATTTTGTTTCCAGAATGTAATGTTCAAATTGGCTCTTTAGAGCTCAAAATAACTTGTACTCAAATTGTATTGCATACGCTTTATTTAATGTGCATTGGCCATGCTCTCTTTACTCAAATTTTACAGAATATGCAGATAATATTGCTATTTTTATGCTTTTAGATTTTGATTTCTCAATAATTATGCCATATGTTCCTCATGCAGAAAATCCAATTTTTTAAAACAAGAAAGTCTGCAGGTGTAGATAATCTTTTTTAAAAACTATTTTCTCTTTTCAAGGTTCCTCCTGCTGCTTTTGGCCTGATTAATTACCTCTTCTCTCCACTGCAACTAATGTGATTGGTCCCTAATTATTTTCAAAGGTTTCTTTAGAATGGAGGTGGGAGAACGGAGGTGGGAAAAAAACATTCAATTCTATATTTCTTCATTGTATTTTCCTCCCAAAATTTCTCCAAATAAGTGCAGCAGGAAGCCTTGCTACTTGTTGTGAAACAACAAAGGAAATCATGCTTTGAACTGCAGTTTTCTCCTTGCTCGGTTTATTTTCAGCACTGGAGCAAGCTAGGGGAAAAAACAATGTTCAAAGTAGCAAGAATAAGGTAAAAACAAATAGAAAGGGGATAGCATAGAAATTAAGTATCTTGCCATGTATTTTTTTTTAATTGACTAAAAAACAGGATAACTGGATATTGAAAACTATCTGAGAAGGTGGCAATAGCACTTAGATATATATATTCCTCCATAGTGCTTTACAGCAGGGATCCCTAACTCCTGGGCCATGGACTGGTACTGCTCCACAGTCTGTTGGGAACTGCAGGTGAGCTCATGAAGCTTCATTTGTAGGAGCTACATGCAAAGCCATTGTCTCTCCATCATTGCCGCCGCCACTGCTGCTGCAGTTCTGTGGCACCAGAAAGGTTGGGGAACCACTGCTTTACAGCCCTCTCTAAATGGTTTACAAATGTCAGCATATTGCCCCCAACAATCTGGGTCCTCATTTTATCAACCTCGGAAGGATGGAAAGCTTAGTCAACCTTGTGCCCGAGGCTGATATTTTTGTGATGCAACTTCACTGAAATGTACTGGTAAAGCATTGATACACTGACAACTCACTAATAAACTACCAGTAACTGTTGCCTACTATACATGAACTGGACTAGGTGAAGCTTGATTTGATCTTAGGGCCAAAATATAGATAATTATACAATAAATGCTGCTAGGAGCTGCTCAAATATTTTTCCAACCTTAATAACAGCTGTGATGGTGGGGATGAGAGCCATGATGAAGGGGGAAGAAATGCTCCCTTTTGTGTTACTGTTCTTTTCTCCACTCCCAGCTGCTGTTTAATTCCAGTGAAAAGCTCCCATTGATGCCAGAAGCGGCTTCCATTCCATCTCATCGACTATAAAACACAAACTTTAAAAAAAAAATCCTCACCCACCATCTTACCTGTTTCTCTATGCTAAATTCCTTATGCTGTTTGAGGACTGAAAAGGTTTTTCATTTACTGGGGTTTTTTTGAAAAAAAATACTCATTGAGTGTCATATCTTTATATTTTTAAAATCAGAATAGCTGCCAGAATAATTTTGTGTGACTTATTTAAGAGACAAAGTGTTTACCTGAAGTAATTTAAAACACTGGTATATCACTCTATAAAGCTGTAAACAATACCAGACAGACATCAACAGCATTGCATTAATTCATCCATCCATGCTTTTGTAGAAAACCCCATTGAATCTTTTCCCAATTCTGTAATCTTAAAAATTGGGCAGTCAGTGAAATCGTGGAAAGGCAAACAAGTAGAACTCAAGGAGACAAGACTGAAATACCAGCTTTCCTCATTCAGATGGAAAAACAACCTATGTGAGAAATCACATTCAGCATATAATCCTCCATTCCTAACTGCAATGCATTACACATTTTGTAACTTGCCAATTGCTCTGCAGACACCTGTGGTTTAGCAGACACTAACCCATCCTCTCTCTAATTTCCATGGATTCAGCAGGGACATTTATAGCAAGCTTCTACTTGCATGATTTTAATGTGCATAAAACCCTCTGTGTCTGTAAAATTCAGAAGCCTGACAAAGCAAAATTCCTGACTACATAGAGATTTCTATCTACCTGTAAGTAATACAAAACAAAAACATAAATTCTCCCCACTCAAGAAAGAGATTTTTGGCAACCTTCCCACTAGTCTAACATAGGCCACGCTGCCCTCCTTACTAGTATTGATCTATTCATCCATAGCATATTATATTTAATAAACAATATAATACAATACAGTATGTAAATATAATACAATATGTATTTAATTTTAAAACACATGTATGCTGCTTTTCATTTCTGGGAAGAAAATTGTCTATACTACTACGTCTTCTATACTTCCAAAGAATTGCAACATCCATTCAATAAACAAATACTTTTTTAAAAAAGCGGACAAAGAGCCAGTGGGATCTGCTTTGATCCAATAATGATAATAGATGATGGATTGGTTGGAAATTAACTAAATTGCTGTCTCCCCTGATGTGCCAAAAACCACAGGGCAAGCTTCCTGCAGGCTGCTGGATACTTACAGCTCCACAACACGCAGGGAGAAGCTGGCTCCTATCATTAATTATTGAATGTTTCATTTATGCCTCATAAATAAGAAACTCAAGTGAAAATGTTAGATGTCATATCAGTTTGGTAACAAATAAAGCCATCCTGGATGTTCTATCTCTCTCTTAATTTTAGCATTATAAAAGACAACTGCAACAGTTCTGAATAATAATCAAGAATGTTATTCTTTTCCAACACGCCCAATTTTGTCAAGCTAAAATGTACAAAATTTTATTTATTTATCAAATTTAGATACCATCTCATTCACAGACTCTTAAAATGGTATCCAGAATCAACAAATCTCCTATCAATGAATCTGTACACTAGTAAAACTGTCATGTTTGTCTGTGTGTAACCTTCAGTTGGATGTATCAGTGCCTCATAGGGCAACAATTTTTGAACTAAGTACCTTCAATGGGCTAACATACAGAATCCCAGGACCTATTACTTCCATGGGAATGAAATTTGGGGAAGTTGTGGTTGCTTCAGCACCAGTTAACACACCACTGAGGTCAGTCATAGTCACATGATGGTTATTTCCTACGTTCCCTGACTTTCCACAAGTCAATGGAGAAACCAGCAGGAAGTGTAAACTCAGTCATGATTGCCATCATTCTTTCAGCTTTGCTTGTGGGAACTTGGCAGGAAACATCATGAATGGGGAAGCAGACAGGGAAGGTTGCAAGTTACCTCTCACCACCCAGCCTCCCCAACCTCTCTATGCTCAGGCTGTGCCAGACACTCACACTTCCCAGCATGCGCTCTTCAATCTATGCAACATCTCTTGTGCACCTTACACACCCTGACCTGTGCTGCATCCTCACATGCCCTCCCAAACCTATGTGGCACCTTTTATGCACACTTCCTACCCTTCTTGAACTTTACACCATCCCTGCATGCCCTCCCTTTGGAGATAAGTCAGGAAGGAAAGTGGCAGTAGAGTTTTCCTTGTGATCCACAGTTCCCTTTATTAGAGAAAGGAAAGTGAAGCTACCTTCTTGCATTTTTAGTCAGAAAATGGATATTGGATTGTATTGGTAGACAGTATTTAATATCATTGATAACCTCTAGCTAATTGCCCTTTATCCTTTATCTCCATATGTCAGGTTGAAAGAGATTTTAGATCCAACTCTTTGACATAAACCCATTTATTCAGAACCACTCCAAACATAAGAAGTACCAAACTTCTTCATGATCACCTGCAGTTATTTATCTTAGCTGTTATCAGGTCAGGGGTGTCTACAGAGTGTGGTTTAAAAAAAATCAGGATGGTGGCTGCAAAGGCTGCAATGCACCTACAAACCAGGTACAGCTGCCAACTTGCCCTTTTTTATTATATCCTGTGAATCTATATTACTGTAGATGTTGATGCAGAAAATCACCTAACACACTGAAAAAAAACATGTGAACTGATAATACTGTACAGCAGGGGTGTCAAACTCAATTTCACTGAGGGCCACATCAGGGTTATGTTTGACCTTGGGGGGGCAGGGCCAGCTTGATGTCACTCATGTTGGGGGAACCTGTGGTGGCCCAAGCACCAGCGAAAACAGGTCCCAAGCTCCATTTTCAGCTGCATAGCCTCCTGCAACCCTCTGCCAGCAAAAGCAGAGCTCCCTCCTGAGCTCCATTTTCACTGGTAGAGGCACTGTGGGGTGGTCCTTCACTGTTTCCAGGGTGGCCCTGTGGGTCAGATTTAAGCATCCCACAGGCTGGAACCGACCCCCCCGGGCCTTGAGTTTTACACCGCTGCTGTATAGAGTTACTGTGCTATACGTGACCCTAATTTACAGAGGACAATTTCCTCTTCAAAAATTGTATGAATCCAAGACCAACGTAAAGCTTTGAGAAAGGTTTAAAAATATAAGACAAGAAGGACAAACATACTGTAATTGTAGAGTAGTTAAAATGTCAGAATGGTTCAAATCCACACTGAGCACACACATCTGCAACTATTCTCCTTCCCTCCCCTCCAAAGTTGTTGAAACTAATCTTCAAATATCTTCACTTCACTGCCAACCTTCAGAGCCTGGAGGCATATCATTACAAGTCAATCAATATCCCCTCCAACTGCCTAATGGGAGCCTGAAGAGAACATCATACAATTGTTGCTCTGCCCTCTGAGTCACTGCTAGTCCCACAAAAAGAATATAATTCATTCTCACCCATTCTATGCAAAAATAAACAAAATAAATTGCCAACCATATTACGATAAGATATTATGTGAGGATATGCTCAGCGTGACATGCTATTGTTCTCCCACTGCATTTAAAACCCTCTGAAAGTGATATGTTACCAGCAGGAAAGAGAGAGTTCAGAGCCTGGAGGTGAGTTACACATCAGTTACCAGGAGAAACTGGACCATCAGCAAACTTTGGAGAACTGAGTAGAAACCTCCAACTGTTCTCCACTGCAGCAAATCCAGAAAAGCTTCAATTTTCAAAATCTGTCAACATTCTGCAATCACACAGGTTCCAGACCAAAACTTACAGAGGTGCTTTTAGTCATGAAAAACTCACTGGGTAATTTTGGTCCAATTTCATAGCCAGCTCTACGTTATAGGTTTATTCAAAGAATAAAATTGGGACTGGTCAACATCTATGCAAATCTGGTTCTTCATAAGATAACAGTTATAAGAATCAGAAGACTCATCACTCTTTGGTATGATCTAGCGGTCCTCCAAACCTTTGCAGCCATTGTTGGTAATCCTAATAAAAACAGAAATGAGAGTAGTAGAAAAAAGGGAAGATACTCATGCAGCAAATAAATGTATAAATGAAAGCAGAAGCTTGAACAGGCCAATTAAGACTCAGCACCTGAATAGCAGATTCAGCAGGCACAGAGCCTAGAGTTTTAGGTTCATTTGCAAGAATTTCTCCAGCGTGAGGCAAAGCTGCAATAAAATATAGGATTATAAATCACATGCATTTGTTGTTAAGTCTCTGCTAAGAATGTTTTACATATTTTTTGACAGCAATACCTATTGCATAAATTTGGCCATTGCAAAGGATTTGTCAAGAAAACAATGTTCTGTTTTGAACTAGAAGGTCCTACAAACCAGGGTTCCCCAAAGTGTCATTATCAATCCCCAAAGATCAATGAGACTATCCAAGGGATTGTTGTCATTAACAGTACCAATTATATATATATATATATATATATATATATATATATATATATATATATATATATATATATATATATATATATTTTCTGAGGTTTTCGCGGGTGTTTGTATGCAGGTCTTTGGTTATTCGGGTTTTCTCCCGCGTAAAATTGGAGGTATCTTGGCAACGTTTCGACAAAGTCTCATTCGTCATCTTCAGGCTGGTGTTTTCGGCTTCGTGCTTCTAGGAGCAATGTGTGTGATCGCAGCTGTTTCTTCCTTTTAACTGCCAGTGGGGGTGTGAACTGATTGGGTGGGAGCTTGGCTGTGTTCTGACTGGGTGGAGGTGTGTTCTGATTGGTTGGGGGGTTGGTTGTGCTCTGATTGGATCGGGGATTGGCTGTGTTCTGATTGGATGGATGTGTGTTCTGTTTAGGTGGGGGCTAAACAGAACAACCAAGCCCCCACCTAAACAAAACACACACCCATCCAATCAGAGCACAACCAAACCCCCAACCAATCAGAACACACCTCCACCCAATCAGAACACAGCCAAGCTCCCACCCAATCAGTTCACACCCCCACTAGCAGTTAAAAGGAAGAAACAGCTGCAATCACACACATTGCTCCTAGAAGCACGAAGCCAAAAACACAAGCCTGAAGATGACGAAATATATATATATATATATGAACAATCTGAAACTCCATGAAGGTATCAATGAGCTGAAGAGTTTGGAAACCCCAGTTGTAAACAAAGAAGGCCTTTTATACCTCCTATCTAACCAGTGTGTCACTAATCGAGGTAGATATTTATTTATTTATTTATTGAATTTATATTGCCACCTATTCGCCCATGGCGACTCAAGGCGGCTTACAGAATATAAAAAAAAAACATTTAAAACAATAAAAACTAACAAAAATAATCAAATAAATTAATATAGTACAATATAACAAAATCACCCCCCCACCCCGGCGACAGCAGATCACACAAGCCATTTAATGGGCTCCATCCCGCTCTGGGTTCTCCAGGCCCACTGGCAGAACCAGGTCTTTAGCACTTTCTGAAAGAGTATTAGAGTGGGGGCCATTCTAATCTCTGGGGGATTGATGTTCCAGAAAGAGGGAGCCACCACGGAGAAGACCCTTCTTCTGGGTCCCACCAGGTGTATCTACCTCAGGGATGGGTCCCGCAACATTACTTGCCTCCCCTCTCTGATGGGTTGGGTAGATGTGACCAGCAAGAGACAGTCCCTCAGATAACCTGATCCCAAGCCATGTAAACAAGATATGTTTACTGATGGATTGAGTAACAAACAATTACGCCAATTGAGTCAAAAGTCACCATTGAATAGAATCTGCACCGTCTTTCTCCAGGAAGTGAGTAGCATTTCATGAGTCTTGAGAAAGAGAGTACCCTCAAGACTCATGACATCACTGTGGACATCCAGTCTGTGGGAGGGGTGTTCTTCTAGTAAGTTCCTGATATGGCAAGATTTGCTTTTACAGCTGCAGTTTCTCTCCAGCTCTTCTTGATAGACAAGGTTTCTAAACTCACTGGAATTGAGTGCCTGTTACGTGTCTGCCTAGTTGGAGTTTCTTTAATCCTGTAGGAATTAACCAGATCAACTGACCCTTGTGGTTATTCTCCAAATTTCTCCTACTGAATTTAGGTACAGCAGGTCCATTGCATTGACTGATAGCAGTTGCCACAATTGTCAGTTGGAATATGTTTTTCCCCTATTTGGAGGAAAAAGGGCATGAAAAATAGAAGCTCTGCCCCAAAGTTAAAGCCGTCCCTTCATCTTGGGTACATTGATGAACATTTTGTAGAATTAGCAACAAACCTTTTGTTGTGAAGATAGCAGCCAAACAATATACTCTGTTTCCCCCAAAATAAGATACTCCCTGATAATAAGCCCAATCGGGCTTTTGAGTGCATGGCAATAAGGCCAAGTGCTTATTTCAGGGTTCCAAAAAATATAAGACAGGGTCTTATTTTGGGGGGGAAACAGTATATAGTGTTGGGAGATCATACTGTCATTCATGGTGTCTTTCAGCCATTTTTTCAACTATGTAATAAACATTTACATGAAATCAAGTATATATTTTATAATTAAATTTTAACTGCATTGTAATAAAACTATGAACTGCATGGTTTTATAATGGCATCCAGAACTATTATAAAAGCTTGATAGACTACCAGATCTTCCAAGATCTAACCATTGATTTATTAGATATATACTTCTTTTTATGTAGATTAACCAGGATTCTAGGCAATATCTTTTCACCCATAGATAAAATCCTCCAGAGTTCAAATCCAATAAAATTGTTCAAATCCAGAAAAAATCTAATATTGTTTCTGGAGTGGATGAAGGAAAATATATATTGTTTAATACAGATAAGACAAACGCTTGTAATCACACAAACAAAGACAAGGGTTTACTAGCGGTGTTGAGTGGCTTTTTTGCAGGGAACGGAAGGATATGCATCTTCTAAATCAGCAAATACTACATTTAGCTTACTTCAGCTATCATTTGGTCTAGCCTGGGGAAAATTTTAGAGTGGATTTCTAAAATCAGTGGCATCTTTTTTCCTTTTCCTTTTTTCTTTTTCTTTTTGAGGCCTATCCAGAAGTCTGAAAAAAGAGAGGCTATTTTAATAAATGGCAGAAGCGTGAACCTCTTCTGAAATTTGTTTTGAAGACTGCACTGTTTTAATATATAACATAAATTCAATCATTTATAATTTCCTGACAACTGTCATGATGGGCTGAAGATGGTTTCAAAGAGCAGAGCCAATAAATACAACAGTGAATGGATCAGTTCCCTGAACCTCTCTTCGCATCAAGGAGAGGACCAGGATTACTCACAAGTGCTCCGAACAAATATATTTCTAAAAGATCTCCTATCTTTATCCTTCATGTAGTCACTTTGCCATTTGGTCACAATTTGGCAGCAAAGGCTTTATCATTAATTACGATTTTATAAGACAAATCATGGAGTCTCTTGTCTGAATATGCATGTATCACTCTATCTCTGTGTTTAGCCTGTTCTGATGCATCCGGTTTGTTGATGGTGATAAAATAACTTAGTTTTGATGTGCATGCTTATTTACAGTGCTGGAAATAAATGTTAGGACTGAGCATTGTCTAGAAATATTTTTTAAATTTTTTAAGTCCCTTGTTCCACCTGGAGCAACATTTTACCTGGCTTGAAAAACCTGAAGTTCCTATCAAAAAACCCAATACAGATTCCAGAGAAGCCTAAAGGTATTCAGTTCTGTTTTACAATAGATTTGCTAAGAGCTCTTTGCTTTTTTCTGTCCAAGACGAGGGGGGGGGGGGGAGAGAGAGAGAGAGAGAGAGAGAGAGAGAGAGAGAGAGAGAGAGAGAATCTCTCTGAACATGCTCCATGCCATCAAGATCCTTCTGAGCATTGATCCTGAATAACAATTTTTGTACAAGAAAGAAAAGAAGAATGATGTGATGATAGCTTTTAAAGTTATTTAGTTTTTAAAATACTGATTTTTTTCAGACATCTTAACTGAATTGCTTTACTTTGGAAGAAAACAGATGTTGCACAATCATTCCATTATTTCCTATATTCTTCCATTATTTGTACCTCACCTGCAAACCTTAGCAAAATATTCAAATAATGGTTTTATTAAATAATAAATAAATAAATAAATAATTTTATTTCTATACCGCCCTTCTCCCAAAGGACTTAGGGCGGTGTACAACCTATTAAAAACACAAAGACAGACATCAATTAAAAATAATTAAAATTATTAAATAATTTCGGCTCAGATTTAAAACCCCAAAAATTTAAAACACCCAATTTAAAATCATTACATTGATAGCCCGGCCTGGCGGAACAGCAGGGTCTTGAGGGCAGAGCGAAATACACGGAGGTCGGAGATCTTACGCATTTCCGGGGGCAGTTCATTCCACAGGCCAGGGGCTCCCATAGAGAAGGCCCTCCCCTGGGTGTCGCCAGCTGACATAACTTGGCCGATGGCACCCTGAGGAGACCCTCTCTGTGGGAGCGGACTGGCCAGTGGGAGGCTATTGGTGGCAGAAGTCGGTCTCGAAGGTACCCGGGTCCTATGCCATGGAGCGCTTTAAAGGTGGTAACCAGCACCTTGAATCGCACCCGGAAAGCCACTGGGAACCAGTGCAGCTCGCGCAGGAGGGGTGTCACGTGGGCACAACGAGTTGCGCCCATAACCACCCGCGCGGCCGCATTCTGGACCAGTTGGAGCCTCTGAGTGCTCTTCAAGGGGAGCCCCATGTAGAGAGCATTACAGTAGTCCAACCGGGAGGTGACAAGGGCGTGAGTGACTGTGCGCAAGGCGTCCCAGTCCAGAAAGGGCTGCAACTGGCGAATCAGGCGAACCTGATAAAAAGCCCCCCTGGCCACGGCTATTATATGCTCTTCTAAAGACAGCCGTGCATCCAAGAGGACACCCAGATTGCTAGCCCTCTCTGTGGGGGGCAGAAATTCACCCCCAATAGTCAGCAATGGCACCAGCTGACTATATCGGGACACCAGAAGCCACAGCCACTCGGTCTTGGAAGGGTTGAGTCTGAACCTATTTCTCCCCATTCAGACCTGCACAGCCTCCAGGCAGCGAGACATCACATCAAGGGCATCATCGGATGGTCTGGGGTGGAGATGTACAGCTGAGTGTCATCAGCGTACTGATGGACTCTCACCCCAAAACCATGGATGATCTCACCCAGCGGCTTCACATAAATGTTGAACAGAAGGGGCGAGAGGGCAACCTTTGTGGCACTCCCCATGCAAGGCACCTTGAGGTCGACCTCTGCCCCCCTGCCAACACAAACTGCGAATGGTCGGAGAGGAAGGAGGATGGTGCCCCCTATTCCTAACCCTCTGGTCAATGGTATCAAAAGCCGCTAATAGGACCAGGACAGAGGAACAACCCCTGTCCCGAGCCCTCCAGAGATCATCCACCAACGCGACCAATGCCGTTAATGTGCTGTACCCCTGCCTGAAGCCCGACTGATACTGGTATGGGTCCAGATAGATAGCTTCATCCAGGTGCCAGGGAAGATGCCGTGCCACCACACTCTCAACAACCTTCGCCACAAAACGAAGATTGGAGACCGGACGGTAGTTAGCTAATTCAGCCGGGTCCAGGGAAGGCTTCTTGAGGAGGGGCCTCACCACCGCCTCTTTCAAGGTGGCGGGAAAGGCACCCTCATTCAAAGAAGCACTTATAATCCCCTGGAGCCAGCCTCGTGTAACCTCCCGGGAGGCCAGTACCAACCAGGAGGGACACGGGTCCAATAAACACGTGGCGACACTAATCTTACCCAGAACCCTGTCCACATCCTCGGGAGCCACAGGATCAAACTCCTCCCAGATAATATTTTCAAGACCTACCCTCGTCTCCTCCCCTGGACTCATCCAGTCGGAATCCAAGCCTTCTTGAATCTGAGCAACTTTATCATGCAGGAATTGCACAAAATCCTCAGCTCGACCCTGCAAGGGATCTTTCCACACTCCCCCCCCCCAAAGGGAGTGGGTCACCCTAAACAGAGCGGCTGGGCGGTTCTCTGCAGGTGCGATAAGAGTGGAAAAATGGTTAGATTTCGCTGCTTTTATCACCACTAGATAGGTCTTGATATAAGACCTCACCAGTGTCTGGTCAGAATCGGATTGACTAGTCCTCCAGATGCTCTCTAGGCATCTTTTCTGATGCTTCATCTCTCTCAGTTCCTCAGAGAACCAAGGAGCCAATTGAGATCGGCATCGGGTCAGAGGCATGACACAGTCCAAAGCTCTGGCAGCCGCATTCTCCCAGGCGGCCACCAGGTCTTCGGTTGGGTCATGTGTCAGGGTCTCAGGAAATGGCCCAAGCTCTGTCAGGAACCTTTCGGGATCCATCAGGCACCTGGGACAGAACCATCTGGTCGGTTCTGTCTCCCTGCGGCGGGGGGAAGCGGCTAGAAAGTCCAAGTGAAGGAGTGAATGATCTGTCCATGACAAGAGTTTAATGTCTAGGTCCCCTCTACCAAAATCATTCAACCACTGACCAGAGATGAAAATCAAGTCCAGAGTGTGTCCCCCTATGTCAGTGGGGCCTTGAACTAACTGGGTCAGGTCCATGGCCGCCATGGAAGCCATGAACTCCTGAGCCACCTCTGACACCTCACCTGCGGATGGTAGGTTGAAATCCCCCATGACAATGAGTCTGGGGGTATCAACTGCCACCCCGGCAATAACGTCGAGCAGCTCGGGCAGGGTCGCCGCCACGTGGCAGGGAGCCAGGTACGTAGTCAGTAAACCCATCTGTACTCCACGGCCCCACTTCACAAAAAGGGACTCACATCCGGCTATCTGAGGAACAGTGGTCTCCCTTGGACAAAGACTTTCCCTAATAATCGCCGCCACTCCTCCACCCCTCCCCTGAGCCCTTGGCTGATGAAATGCACGGAAACCTGGAGGACACATTTCAACGAGGGGGACCCTCCCCTCCTGGCCCAACCAGGTCTCCGTAATACCTGCCAGGTCTGCACCCCCCTCCAAGATAATATCACAAATGAGGGGGGCTTTGTTAACAACCGACCTGGCATTACATAAAATCAGCTGCGGACCCAGGGCCTGAGGCTCTGTGCCACCCCAGACACGAGTTGCGCATTGGGGGCCGGAGTGCGCAATCGCTCGTAAACTGCGTGTGCGCACCCCTGGAGCATGATATGGCCCCCTGCACCCGTCATATCTGCCCCTCCCACTCATTATTTCAATTGCACTGCCCTTCCTATCACCCCTCTGTTCACCGGTCAAATTTCCTTCCACAACCTCTCCGCTGCGTCCAATCAATCCATAACCCCACTCAGTGGCTATATAGACACCCCCCCCAGGTCCACCTTAAAATGGCTTTAGCCAGGCAACTGCAATTGTTGTGTGAAAAAGTATCAGGCTATGAAGTCAGACAAAAAAGAAAATATTACATATATGGAAATCACTGCAGCTTATTGAGTCATACACTTTATTGTATGTTTCCTTGGGCAGACTTGGTGCCAGGAACAGAATACGGAATTGGGATTTCAGCTATAATGAATAGTAAGCAGAGTGTTCCAGCCACCATGAATGCAAGAACTGGTAAGTGACATACTGCATATAGGGTGGGTTGCCCCCGGTTTGGACCAGTTCACAAGAACTGGTAGTAAAACTGGTGGGAGGCTCCGCCCACTGACCCGGACGTCATTATAGGTGATCTGCACATGGCAGAACAGCGGGCGCGGGCGTGATGCGAACCAGTAGTAAAGGTAAGTAGAACCCACCCCGATACAGGTAGTCCTCAGCCTGTGACCACAATTGGGACCAGAATTTCTGTTGCTAAGCCAGGCTGTTGTTAAGTGAGTTACAGCTGATTTTACAACTTTTTTCCGCAGTTCTTAAATGAATCTGCAATCATTAAGTGAATCCAACTTCCTCCCATTGACTTTGCTGGTCTCAAATGGCCCACATAACCTCAGGATGCTGCAGGTGTCACAAATACACGCTGGTTGCCAAGTGTCTGAATTTTGATCATGTGACCATGCGGATGCTGCAATGGTCATAAGTGCAAAGACCCATCATAAGTCACTTTTTTCAGTGCTATTGTAACTTTGAATGGTCACTAAACAAATGGTTGTAAGTTGAGGACTATCTGTATATAAAACCTGACATTCCAGCTAAGAATGTAGGTAGGGTTACCTTCCATTGACATTAGCTCTACTGGAGCATTACAAGAAACTAGAAAGACTTCAAAGAGCAAATCTTGCTAGTTTTGTTATTGGGAATCAATGGACCAAATCTAGGTTGCTTAGGCTACAAAAGTATCCTCAATCATTATTGCAAAAAACTTAAAAAGGCTGTTATACCCTTCTGCAAACCATGCCTTTGGTATATCTTGAAGGGAGATTTTGTAAGCGCCCTGTTGAAAAGCATCTCTCACTATAATAAATAGAGGACATATTTCATTGTGTCTGCCATTGTCCCATTTATGATGAGGTTGGGGCAAATTTATGGTACTAAATGTCCATAAGGTCTTGAACCCTTAAACTGTTTAATTACATTCTTGCAGGTGTGTTTGCAGGTTGGTCTTTTACCTTGTCATTTAAGCAAACAGAATTTTAAGTTCTTAACTGTAGCCCTGAGTTTATCTGATTTTCCTATATCCAGCACTTTTTTTTTATCATCTTCTACTTTTTTTAATGTTGTTTTGCTTCACAGTATTGTACCTTATGCTCTACTATATTGTTATTACCTGTGATTACAATAAGGAAACTATTTACTTACCATATTAAAAATGAAACAAAATGTGACAATATTCAAGAGTTCCAACCAGCTAACAATGCCTTCTTTGAGGAAGTACATTTCCCTGCAGAACATGCATATAGAATTGCATCCTATGTTTATTGAACATTTTAGTTCTTATTGAGCTATTTGGATCTTCTCCCTTAGGTTCTTTTTTTTTTTTTTCATTTTTCTTTTCCTTTATAACATTTTGTACATTTCTGAAAAGCTGCTAATGTCTTCATTTCATAGGAGAATGTTGTTTTAGCCTCACAAGGATCTATTCTTAGCTGAATTCTCTATTTAGCGTGTGCCCTCAAATGAAAGAAATTTACTGGTACAACAGGCTGAGGTAATGCATTAAAAGAAGATAAAATATTGCTGCAGTAGTCTAGGTCACAGGTTTATTCATTAGATACTATCGCAAGACAGGCAGTTTTCTTCCTATGTAATAATTTTCCTTCATAAAGGGTACAGCTCAAAAATTAAGATTGGAATTTTTAAGATTGATGCCAAACTCTGGCCATATTCCTGTTTTTTTAGATTTTTTTCAAGCCTTATTATATTGTAAGATTATCATGTTATAAAATGAAAATAAAAAGAAGGTAGAAAAATGGAAAGGAGGAAGAAAGTAGAATGAGAATATAGGGGAAAGGGGAAAAGAAAAAAGGAATCCAACTTTTTTAGTACAGTAAAATATAAAATTACTGCTTAATTTTGTATTTTACTAGAGCCATAATGGTGCAGTGGTTACAATGCAGTACTGCAGTTCGAATCTCACCAGGCTAAGGTTGACTCAGCCTTCCATCCTTCCGAGGTCGGTAAAATGAGGACCCAGATTGTCGGGGGCAATATGCTGACTCTGTAAACAGCTTAGAGAGGGCTGTAAAGCACTGTGAAGTGGTATATAAGTCTGAGTGCTATTGCTATTAATGTTTTTACATTATCACAAATACTATCCATTTCTATAACAACAAACTAAATTAATCAAAACCCAAAGTCAGGAGTTCGCTTTTTTCTATCTCGAGCAGTTTCCAAGTAAAAACAAAGCTAAATATGGTCTTTTTTTCTAATTAAAACAGTCAACTTTGCCATCTCTGCTAGTTCCATCCATTTTCCATCTATTCTTTCTATTCTGTTCTGTTCTTCTATCTATTGTGGAGATTGATGTATCTTTCCATTTCTGTGTATATCAAATTCTCACTGCAGTCAAGAAATATAGTAACAGATCTTTTTTCCATCTGCTTATCCAGTAATCCTAAAAGGTTTTAACTGTATATTAGTTTAAAAAGCTTCTGCATTTTAATATGGATCTGTGGCCAATATTACTTTGCTTTCTCATAACTCCAACAAAAATAATAAAAAGCACCTCCTTTAGATTCTTTTTTAGATTTTTTTTTAAATTAACTCCATCTGCATTATTTTTATACTGAATACTCCTTTCTCTTCCTAACCTGTGTGGTCAGTTGGGCTGAGAGAGAGTGTCTGATCCAAAGTCACCCAGCTGGCTTTCATGTCTAAAACAAGACTGGAATTCACAGTCTCCTGTTTCTATCCTGGTGCCTTAATCACTAGAGCAAACTGGCTTGGAATGGTTTTAGTGCTCACCCGCAGGGCAAATTTTCATTTCTCCATTATATGACAGTCTCCTACCTGGCCATTGGGCTGTTTCTCCATAACTATTTGTGCTGTGAAAACTAAATGCCTGTGTTGCACTGCTATTTTGAGGTGCGGGGGGGAGAGATGTTATCGGAAATGGGAATAGTGACTGAATAAAGGTCTGCCAGGAAATCAATAATTAAAAAAGTAACATTGTAAGGCAACAGCAATATTTCTTCTGAATACCATGTCCAAATTGCTGTTGCTGTTTGAGGGGGAAAAAACTTCTTTTGCAAACATTAGGAAGAAAAGACTAAGCATATTTAGTAAATGCTAAATTTATTTAATCTGAGACAATTTATAAAGGGAGGTAATCAGCTGCTGTTGATGGAGCTCTGCAAACAATCTGACCTCATTACTGTTATGTATGTATCTATTTTGTGCGGGAAATTCAAATGTTTAGTGAATTCTGATTGGCTCATGGTTGCCTCTGAAAAGTATATAAAGAGGACTGTTGCCTGTGTTTCTTTGCTGAAGTCTCACCCTGAATTAAAGAGCTGTTGTCACTAGCTTGCTTGTGCCTCTCGTTATTCCCGTGCTACAACATTGGCGACGAAGGTGGGATAGAGGCCACAAGAAGCAAACCAAAAGAGCTCGGAGTTTCAGCCAGGGTGACTAGCGAACACGGAGACACGGCATGTCTGCCTACGTTCCGCCTAAACCCTTCGACCCCACCCGAGAAAAGTGGGGATCGTATCTGACCAGGTTCGAGTGCTCCCTGGAAGCTAGCGAGATGCAAGGGCTATCAGCAAACCAAAAACGGGCCCTGTTCTTAAGCCACTGCGGGCCAGATGTCTTCGAGATGGCCGAGTCCCTCTGCGAGCCAACCCCAGTCCAGACAGTCCCCTGGGACGTTCTTCAAGCAAACCTGAGAGCCCATTACGCTCCAGTGCCTTTGAAATCAAAGATGATGGCGCAAGAAAATGGCGCGAATCTCAAAAGCGAGAGACCTACAGCACGAGAATCGGCCAAGCCAGCACAACCAACGACGAGAAAGTCTACATGAAAGTAGAGATCGATGGCAGACCGTGTGAAATGGAAATCGACACCAGGTCTACACTATCAATAATGTCCTGGACAACACTCAAAGCACTCCTGCCTAAATTCCAGAAAACCCAGCTGTCCCAACAGAAAGTTCGCCTCCTCGATTACCAGGGAAACCGAATTCCCGTAGAAGGCGTGGGCACGTTCCGGGTCACCTACGGCGAGTTCCAGAAGGAGCTGCCCCTGACCATCGTAAGCAAGCCACTACCGAGTCTCCTGGGCATGGCGTGGTTCCGAGCCCTCGGCATGGGCTTCAAGGGCGTTCACAGCATCGGTGGGCCATCCCTCAAAGAAACCCTTCTTCACGAATTTCGGGACGTTTTCGAAGAGACTTTAGGCAACTACGTGGGGACCCCTATCTCTTTTAATTTAGACCCCAACGTAGCGCCAATCAGGCTAAAAGCAAGACGGGTTCCATTTGCTTTAAAGCCCAAAATTGATGCAGAGCTCGACAAGCTCATTAAGCAAGGGGTGTTAGTTCCGTAGATCACGCCAAGTGGGAAACCCCAATAGTCACGCCAGTTAAATCAGATGGATCAATTAGAATTTGTGCTAACTATAAGTGTTCGATCAATAAGGTGTTGCAGCAGAGCGCCTATCCCGTTACGATCATCCACCATCTGCTACACTCCCTGGGGCCTGGCAAGCTATTCGCAAAACTAGACCTTGTGCAGGCGTACCAGCAGCTGCCAGTAGATGCCGCTACGGAAGAATCGCAGACCATAGTAACTCACAGAGGTGCCTTTAAATGCACTAGGCTACAGTTTGGGGTTAGCATCGCCCCAGGGCTCTTCCAGAGTACCATGGAGCGCCTTCTACAAGGCCTCCCAGGAGTCGTCCCATATTTCGATGACATTCTAATTAGTGGCCAAGACGAGACTCAGTTAGGACATAGGGTTAGACAAGTCCTAACCAGATTCCGAGAAGCAGGACTCAAACTTAAACGAGCAAAATGCAAGATAGCGGTTCCACCAGTGGAATTCTTAGGCTACCGAATCGACGGCACGGGCATTCACCCCACAGAAAGCAAAGTCAGGGCCATCCAGAACGCGCCCACCCCTAAATCGAAGCCCGAACTACAGGCCTTCTTGGGGCTGCTTAATTTCTACACTATGTTTTTGAAGCACAAGGCCACCGTTGCCGAGCCACTGCACAGGCTCCTTGGAAAAAACGTTCCCTGGGTGTGGGGCAAAAGAGAAGCGGCTGCATTCAGCGCAGTAAAGAGACTTTTGTCTGAGGACAGTTTCCTCATCCAATACAATTCTGAACTACCTCTAGTGTTGGTGTGTGATGCTTCCCCTTTTGGCATAGGTGCGGTTTTAAGCCATAGACTGCCGAATGGGTTAGAGGCGCCCATCACCTATTACTCTCGCACTTTGTCCAGTGCTGAAAGGAACTATAGCCAGCTGGACAGGGAGGCTTTAGCGGCTGTAGCTGGGGTCAAAAAATTTCACGAGTACTTGTTTGGCCGTACTTTTGAACTCATTACGGACCACCAGCCTCTCTTGGGACTTTTGGCTGGAGATAAACCGACCCCGGCTGCACTTTCTCCCCGGATGACCAGATGGTCCATATTCTTAGCCGCCTATTCCTACAAACTGTTACACCAGCCGGGCAAGACTCTGGGACATGCTGACGCTCTCAGCCGATGCCCCTTGCCCGAACTATTGGACAACCCGACTCCGGAAGCCCCAGTGCTACTCATAGATGTTGTATCCCCGGGGCCCATTTCTTCAAGCGAGGTGGCTAAGGTTTCTGCCAGGGACTCTGTCTTGTGCACTGTAATGGGCTGGGTGATGCGGGGTTGGCCTCCCAAGGTGGACAATGGTGATTTTCAATTGTATTTTAACAAGAAAAAAGAACTGTCAATGTTGGGGGGTTGCTTATTGTGGGGAGACAGGGTGGTCATTCCATCGCGGTTAAGGCACAGAGTCCTAGAAATGCTGCATGGGGGACACCCTGGTATTGTTCGCATGAAAGGCCTAGCTCATAGCTATGTGTGGTGGCCACATCTTGACCAAGACGTCACTGAGTGGGTGGGGAAGTGCAGGCCCTGCCAGGAATCCCGCCCAGATCCTCCGATAGCTCCCGTTCGGGAATGGGAAAAACCAAAGGGACCATGGGGGAGGATTCACATCGATTTCGCTGGCCCGTTCCATGGCCAGAACTTCTTAATCATTGTAGATGCATATTCTAAGTGGCTCGAGATTGCCCTAATGCCGTCTACCACTTCTGAAGCTGTAATCAAAGTACTCAGAAAACTGTTTGTAACACACGGGTTACCGGACACCCTGGTTTCTGACAATGGGCCCCAATTCATGGCAACTCAATTTGAGGGCTATCTAGCAGAGTTAGGCATAAGACATGCATTATCCGCTCCTTTTCATCCGGCTTCAAATGGCCTGGTAGAGAGATTTGTGAGAACAGCCAAAGAAGCTCTGTCCCGGCTCGATGCAGGGGACTGGCAGGCTAGAATAGATGAGTTCTTAGCTGTTCAGCACGCCACCCCATGCCCAACCTCAGGCCGCAGCCCAGCCGAGCTCTTAATGGGCCGAAAGCTAAGGTGCATTCTCAATCGATTGCATCCCAATTACTCCCCCGATAACTTCAAGGGGGAAGGGGGAGGACTAAGGCAATTCCAAGTGGGACCACCAGTATTTGCCAGAAACTACACCAACGGGCCCTTGTGGGTAGAGGGAACCACCGTAGGAATTACAGGTCCAAAGTCATACACAGTGAATATAGGGCATGGTAAAATTTGGAGGAGACATATAGATCAATTGCGTAAACGATTACAAAACGAAAATCCAATTACTGTAAATCCTAACTATCAAAGTCTTCCTGACACAGCTACCTCAAGCCCGAGTAAGCCGGAATACTTATCTGGCAACCCAGAGTTCCAGCGCCACCCCAGAGAGTCGACACTCCCAGCCAGGGATAGCCAGACCTCCGGAGAAATCCAGGAGGTTCCATTGGCGGAGCTGGGAGAGACGGGAGGTCCCTCCGACCAGCTCGACGCCTCACCAACAACTGAACTGCACAAGTCAACCAGGACTAAGACATGTCCTGGTCACCTGCGTGATTTTGTATGTAAATATGTAAATAGATAGGTTAAGTGCCTTCTGGCAATGGAGGGGTGTTATGTATGTATCTATTTTGTGCGGGAAATTCAAATGTTCAGTGAATTCTGATTGGCTCATGGTTGCCTCTGAAAAGTATATAAAGAGGACTGTTGCCTGTGTTTCTTTGCTGAAGTCTTACCCTGAATTAAAGAGCTGTTGTCACTAGCTTGCTTGTGCCTCTCGTTATTCCCACGCTACAACAATTACCAAGGATCTTTCCTTGGCTTTTTGACAGCCACTTTTCTCCAATGCCAGCGACATGGATTTACTGATCCACAGAATAATCTCTTCATTTCTTTCTTTGCTTGCTAAACAGAAACCAGTCCTCAACAAAGTGAATCTTTGCAGTTAATTCCAGAAAGCTGAGAAGACGAACATGTGTGCCCAACCATCCCACTTCTCTTGCAATTACATGGAGTGAAATTATCCTGCAGCAGAATGGTTAATCGATATTTAACTCATATGTCAGGATAAGGCCACTGCAATGAGGAAAAACACTCTTTTCCTGTGCTGAAAAGCATTCAAGCTTTCAAATCTGCTAAATTCCAAGTGGCAGGCATCATTGTAATTTCATTCTCCTATTGAGGTCAAAACCCTTCAAAACATGTTCAGAGTTTGAAGAATAGTGTATGGTTCTTGTTTTATTTTTGATACAAAGACAGCAGCCATGTTTAGATGCCTTCAGTCTACAGTGCAGTGATGATGTAATTGCTGGGCCAAGAGCTGTTTATGAACAGCTCCTGGCCCAGCAATTCATTTTGGATTCCTATTGGAATCTGAATACATTTTTTATGGGAAATATGTTTAATTTAAAAACAACTGTGGAGCAGAGCTATATTTTCTACCCAACCCCAGGATTCTCAGCCACACTTAAGGATCGCTCTCAACATTCTTTTGAAATTCTGAGAGAGGAAAGTTGATATTTTCTTTCCCTAAGCAAGCAAGAACATTTTTATTACAGCCATTGAACAGTCAAAGTAAGAACAAAACAAAACAAAACATTAGCATGAAAATCATTCTGGCAAGATCTAGATAAAGCTCAGGGCTTAAATTACTCATTACTAACCCAATTCTTGAAATGTCACTTGGCAGATTCAACATGCTGCAGCATAAAATTTGGCCACATGAAGAGGAACAGCTCTATCTGCACAGCCAATAAAAAGGAAGTATAAACTATATCAGTTAATAAACTATATACTTAGTTTATTAGTTAAAATTGAATGGTCACACAAGGATCTCAATAAAATAAGAAATACAACTGAACATGACTCAGGGTTTCAGCCTGCCCTGAGCCACAAGGGGAGACCCAGAATTCCATAGGAATCTTATAAAATGTACCTTCCATTACCAGCTATGGTAAAATGTTAAGCCAACATAAAAATACTACCTTACCTCAAGGTGATTAGATTTTTTTTCCCTATATATATTTCTGGTTCACTTTTAAAGTGTCAATAAAAATGTATCCTAAATAGTTGGTGCATCATTGGCCCAGAGTCATTTCATTATGAGATGGATGGCAAATATATTCAATAAATAAAATAAATAATAAACAGAATGTACATCTCAGTGGACTTCCATCTTCTCAAGCCATGATGTGAAAACATGCACGGAGAGCCTATGCATTTCTTAGTTAGAAATTTGTTAGCCACAGCTGGGTAAGCTACCTGTTGAAAATGCTGTAGTACTGTAATAGATTTACTTAACACAGACAAGGGATTGATATTTCCTCTCCCTTAGTCGCTGCTAGAGAATATTCAGTGAATCTTATGTAACCCTGAGTGTGATTTACAAGCAGAAAAGGACATCTGTCCCACATTCTGGTTTTCCATATGAGAATAATTTCTGTAATTAAAAATGAAAACACGAAATTTAATGACTTCCAAGTCAACTCATTCTGTTATGCTACACTATAGGATCATCAATGTCAAGATAATTGGGCAAGTCATTCTATTGTCCTTTATGGCAAGCAGGGCTTCGTGCTTTCTTTGATTGAGGCAGGAGGGGGACAGGAGTATATTTAGCTATACAAATGAGGCACCCAAAAAAGGGTCAGTCTCTATCATAGAACTGGTAATACTTGATTGTTACACATTTGCTTACAATAATCCTATAACAATTTCTATGTTTAGCAGATAACAGTGAGAATTTAATAAATCAATATTTTAGAGCATATATGCACAGATCCAGAATGTGCAAAACAAAGAAATATGTGGAAAGTCTCCCTCTACCCACTCCCTTCCCCCCCCCTTCTGTTTCTGGGGGGAAAATTATAACCATGTTTTTTAGAATTTGCTACATCTTCACTGAATTTTAATAAAGCTCAGAAGCTTTCAGGTAAAACTGTTTTCAAATAACCATCTATACGCTATGGATTTCATGAGCTTTTTCTTTTAAAAGTAGAAGATTCACGATACTTACTCAACCTAAGCAGGACTATAGATCAGACAACTGGGAGAAAATATGCTAGAAAAAAGGCAGCATCAAACAATATCCATTTAGCTCCAATAAAATAGCATGGCTGATTACACATAATCAATTCAGCAAAGGAAATATTACCTTTAACACAGAACCAAATGTTTGCAACTTTCTATCTCCCATGTTGAGTCATGTGTACTTTTGAATGTGCTAAAACAGCAACATGCATTCTCCCAGATTCTTGTCATAAATAAAAATAAGCAAAAATAAAATATATAAGAATTAATACAAATGGGAACACAAAGTTGAAGGGTTTAAAGAGGAATACTGCAAACCTTCTGACATTCATATTTATGAGGGTACTTTTAAAAACTATCTCTTTGAATGAATAGCAGATGTACATAACAAAATGCTACAGATGTGGGAAGAACTCTGATTTAGCCTCCATTTCTCTGTATACTGAGAAGAATAGAGTTAAAGATGTTCTATTTTTATACAGCCAAAAGCAAGCTGACATTTTACACATGGGGAAAGCATTTACAGCTGGAAATTCAATGCAAACAGCTTTTGCCTTTATTTGATATTTATATAGTGATTAGTGTGGCAAATATCAAAGTCTGCCTTAGAATCTCAAAATATTGATTTTTAGATCAAACTGCTCTATCAATGTTACTCAACTCTACTTCTTTTCCATATTAGGTTTGGCTGATTGCTTTGCATGCTTGTATCATTACAGTTGCCAATCTGTATTTTAGGGACCTGTGCTTTTAAGAATTGCAGTTTCAGATTAGGGAGAAGGGAAATTGATTGATTGACCAATGAGGCAGAAAAACTCAGGTCACACCATCTGAACCTCAAGCTTGCATTGAGCAAATCGTTTTCAGCTAGACTTCAAAGGAAGTTCTTCTAATTTTGCAAATGCTCCTTCCCAGAGGCTGAGATGGCAATGGTATTACTTGCATTTTGGCATCAAGTGAAATATTAGTATTGCCCTTTCTTATTTAGATTTAATATTCACACCCTGTCAATGTCTTTTGGCCCTGTCACATGCATATTTATTGTGTTTTAAATTAATATATTTTTCCTAAGAGCCAGGTTGGGGCAATGATGAGACACTGGGCTAGAAACTGGGAAACTGTGTGTTCTCGTCCTGCTTTAAACATGAAGCCAGATGGATAACTTTGGGTGCCTCTCTACCCTAGGAAGAAGCAGGGGCAAGCCATTTCCAAAAATGTTGTCAAAGAAATTGCACTTATTTGCCCAAGAGTCAAGACTGACTTGAAGGGATACATGTCTTTCTATCATTGGTTTTATGGAGGATGGTGGCTCAATGTCTTAATGATGCTGGAGATGGTCTCTGTGCCAGCGGTTTGAGTTCTAGCACTGTGTGGCACGGTGAGCTCCAGTCACTCACATCAGGTTCTGTCTACCTAATAGTTCAAAAGCATGTTCTACAAGAGTAGATAAATAGGTACCATTTTGATGGGGAGACAAACTGGTGTTCCATGCAGGCAGTCAGATTTCTGCTGGCTCTGGAGTGCCTATTTGCAGTGCCTATTTATGAGAGGCTCTGGGGAAGAGAGGGGGGCTAGGATGCTGCTGCAGGAAGAGCAGCTCATCTTTCGAGTACAAAGCCAGCCCAGCCTCCAATCTTGGGAAGTGCTTGAACATGTCCTACAACAGAACTGGTAAACTGGCAGCCAAACTACTACCACGAAAAGCTTTCAACAAGGAAGGCATATGTAGAAGGGAAGAGGACTGTGGCACAAGAGCCAAGCTGTACCAGCTCCTTCCCTTCTTCATAGACTGGCAGGGCTCCTTCCAGAATGTTTCCATCTTTCACCTCCCTTTTTCACTACAGTATGGGTTATTTGGGGTGGGGGATTGGGATTGCCCTCCAATCCCCTTGAATAAAAAGACAAACTGTCCCATTCCCATGAAGGGAAGTGATTATGAAGGTGAGAAATGTTGCAGGATAAAGCAGAACAAAGGGGAAATGGGCATTTGTAACAAAGCACTACAGGAGCCACTGGCAATTATCCCTACCCATCAGATAGGTAGGAAAAGAATACATTCATCCCAGCCACATCGTATATTCAGGAGAATTGTTAAGTGATTTGTTTAGCTACCAGGAGATAATGCTAGATGGGAGGGAAAAGTGAGCCAGGAAGCTATCACTGACCTGGAAGTGTCCAACATTGCATTCTGTAAGAAGAGCAACTTGCTCACCATCAGATGTGGGATCTTTTTCTTCTCAAAGATGGAAGAAAAGCACTTTTAAGTTGCTGTGTGTATGTGGTTTTCTTCTAGTATGTTGTGCAAACTCACCCTTTTAAACAGATCTCAGAGACAATTGAAGGATAGCTGGCTGATAGTAATTTAATATTTTATTATTTATAGCTGTGAGGGAAAAATGTCACTGGTTGTGGTCACAAATTGCTGAGGACCAACTTTGGGAGTAGGAAAGAGGTGAAGCTGTTGATTTTTTTAAGCCAGAAGTATTGAATGACAGCTAATGGCTATTATGGAGGGTCTCAACTGTGTTTTCTGTATACAAAATTTATACACTGAGATACCTATCCAATTTCTCAAGACAAATTCAAATTTAAATAGATTTTCAGTGGAAATGTTCTTATGAAATGTCTTCATGACAGACCTTTCCGTGTAATCTGTTGTCCTAGAGTCTGTGTATCTGACCATTTATCATTTCGCATTCCAGCTGTGTTCTTGAAATAGCTCAAAGTGGTTTAAATTAACATTTAGATAAATATTACGGACATGAAAACACAATCAAATTCAGCATAAAACTCAAAATGTAAGTTAGTTCTTATCCTGAAGGTGAATGCATTTCATGCCTTTGTTACTTTCTGTCTTTTTACATATCCTGCTGCCGCCATAGAGTTGGACAGCCCTCATGACCTGATTGTGACAGCTTCCACAGAAACATCCATCTCTGTGTCCTGGACCAAAGTCAAGGGTCCCATTGATCATTATCGGGTCATCTTCATGCAAGCTTCAGGAATGGCATCAGAAGTTACTGTCTCTAAAGATAAATCTGAGCTTACACTCACAGACTTAGAACCTGGGACTGAATACACTATCTCAGTCATTGCTGAAAGGGGCCGACAGCAAAGCTTGGAAAACACTGTGGATGCCTTCACAGGTACTAAAGAACTATCAGATTACATTAATCAGGTACTGAGAGAAATCTCAAAGGTCTTCCATTGCTATTTTATGACTGTCTAAGCATTCCATGTCACATTTGGTTGGTGTATGTCTTAGACAAAGCCCTCTAGTATTTAGAAGATTCCTCTCATGCCCTGGGCATCTGAATGGCCATGTGCATGTATACACACACACACACACACACACACACACACACAACTTATTTTTCCCACTTCCCTGTTCCTCATGAGTTGCAGCCCACCTTGATGAATCCCTTTATATAGAATAATTTATTTCAGAACAGTTTTTCATTTCTCAAAACAGAGAACTAAAATTCAAGAGTGCTCATGAGATCCATTCCAAAGATAAATTCCCAAACTCTTAACAATAACAGTAACCTTTCTTAGCTGAGAGAAACATTTGATCCTATTTTAAGTTAATTAATTAAACTGGGTTGATATTATCATTAATGTATAAAGATAAATTAGGCAAAATTTCACATACGCACACTCAAGGTTTTATGGTATGCTTATAGCCTTGAGGTTTTAGCCCTACCTTATTTCTATGTTAATGAAAACTATCTCTGATTATTTGATGAGCACATCTAAATTTATCATTACATTTCACATCCTAGGGCTGAATAAACTCCAGCCTGCCATTTTCACATTTACAGGTCTGTTCTCTGCTCTTATTTTTAGGATTCCGACCAATCACACAACTTCACTTTTCTCATGTAACTTCCTCCAGCGTGAACATCACTTGGAATGACCCCTCACCTCCAGCAGATAGGCTGATTCTGACCTACAGCCCCAAAGATAAGAAGGAAACCAAGGAAGTGATGCTGGACCCTACAAAGAGACATGCTGCTTTGTCAGGTCTACAACCATCCACCGAGTATATCATTTCCCTGGTGGCTGTACATGGCCTTGTCAGCTCTGAGCCAATAGTTGGTTCAGTCACAACAGGTAAAAGAGCAGAGTGTTCTCTATTCTGGTGTGATGCCTGTTTTTTAATCTCTTCTACAAGAGAGTTGATTACAAGATCCTTTAGGAAGAATGCCTTTTGAGTAGTTGCCCTTGTAAGCAGTGGTGGGATTCTGCCGGTTCTAGGCGGTTTGGCCGAACCGTTTGTTAAATTGCTGGCTCACCCCACCCCTTTGCACCACTATTTATTGCCAATAAATAGTGGTGGGCGATGGGTGGGCAAGCCAGCAATTTAACAAACGGTTCAGTGTTTTTTTGTAATTTTATTGGCCCGTGGAGCCAGCTGATCAGCTAGAGGGGAAAAAACTGTTTAAACTCTTGTTGCAGGGCTTCAAAGGGCCACCCTACAGCTGATCAGTATTAAAAGAAAACAAATGAGTAGACCAGTGGTTCCCAAAGTGGGCGGTACCACCCCCTGGGGGGCGGTAGGATGTCTTAGGGGGGCGGTAAGAGGCAAGGGGGGTGGCCCCCACCCTTTGGCCTGTGCAGTTACCTCCTTGCAAGCAAACAGCAAGAAAAAAAACTCCTATCAGCTTCAGCTAGGCTAATTAGCTCATTGATTAGATTGG
Organism: Arizona elegans; assembly: GCA_022577455.1. Taxonomy (NCBI): domain Eukaryota; kingdom Metazoa; phylum Chordata; class Lepidosauria; order Squamata; family Colubridae; genus Arizona; species Arizona elegans. Next base: position 99,330,253 of record JAKOOJ010000002.1, on the reverse strand, counting down.
CCTCCCAACTCTCAGCTGATTTGCTCTCAGCTGTTTTGCACAGGGCTCTGCTGTTTGTGCAAAGAGCTAAATTGCTGGAGCAGATTTTTTTTCCTTATGCAAATCAACCTTAAAATGAAACTGAAAGTAAAGCAGGCTGTTGGCTTTGCTGTTTGCTGCAACGTTGGAAAATTAGGCAGAGGGAGATTTCTTTTCTTTTTCCTCACCAAAAAAGGTAGGTGCAAACAATGGGAAATTTAGGGCAAAAGAGAAGAGTTCAAGATTTTAAAACATAAAAGAAAAAAAGCTCTATTTAACTAGGGAATTGTAATAATTGAGATACTATTAATTGTATATTGTGTTGAAAGCAGAAATGGTTAAGTTGTGGTTTGGAGGAATATATGGGGGAAATTATTTGGTTTATTATTATTGGTAAATATAATTAATTGATTTGTAAGAAATTGGACGGCATGAAAATAATTGGAATATTCATGTTCATATTGATTAATATACAAAAAAGATAGTTATATAACTAATTGATTTATATTAAAATGTTGAATTTGTATTAAACAACTGTAATATTACATAATTAACCAATGTGAGGATGGATATAAAAATAGATGACAATGGGAAGGGCTATAATATAGAATAGAAGGGAAAAATTGAATTTGATTAAGATTAGAGATGAGGATGAAGGGTAATATTGGTTTTTTAAAAAAATAGATGAGGAATAAATATGGGAAAAAGGAAATATAGAAATTGTAAATTTAACTGAAATGACTAAACACCATAGGTTCACTGCCGCCGCTGCCCAAACAAGAGAGGAGAAAGAGATGGAGAGAAAGGGAAATGAAGGAGAGAAAGGGGGGAGAAAGAGAAATGAAGGAGAGAAATGGGGGGAGAAGGAGAAATGAAGGAGAGAAATGGGGGGAGAAAGAGAAATGAAGGAGAGAAGGGGAAAAGAGATGAAGGGGAGAAAGGGGGAGGGAGAAAGAGATGGAGAGAAAGAGAAATGAAGGAGAGAAAGGGGGGAGAAAGAGAGATGAAGGAGAGAAAGGGGGGGAGAAAGAGAAATGAAGGGAAAAAAGAAAGATGAGAGAGATGAGACATCCAGAGATACCTGTTTAAAAGAAAATACTGGGAGCCACAAAACCTGGGTGGGAGTAAGTGATATGGTGTTGGCAATGCCCATCCAGGTTTAAGGCTGTGTTTAAGTGTTTACATGTGTTTAAGGTTGAGTATTTAAGGTTGCAGACATCCGATCGCTTCACCCTGCAGCCAGCCCTGTAGGCCTGCGCCCGTCTCCCACCTGGGCAGCAGCGCCCTACCTACCCCAGTTATATCACCTTGCCCTGCAGCCGACCCGAACGCCCGCCTCAGACTGCCTAAGACTGCTCCAGCAGGTCATTTTTATTTAATTAATTTAATTAAGAATGCTGCAATGGGCATAAATGATAATCAGTCAAAAGTGCAAGGACCAGTCAGAAATCACTTTTTTCAGCCCTCTGGGTAGTCCCTATGTGCATATGGACTACTCAGATGGCTGAAAAAGTTATTTTTGACTGGTCCTCGCACTTTTGACCAGTCCTTGAACTTACAACTGTCCTCACATTTTACGTTTTGCGCCCTATCTTGTCACCGTGGTGAAGAGAAGTAGTGGTGAAATGACTGACACGGTTGTTAAGAATGCCGCAACGGGCATAAATGTGAGGATGGTCATAAGTGTGAGGACCGGTCAAAAGTGTGAGGACCAGTCAGAAATGACATTTTTCAGCCCTCTGAGTAGTCCCTATGCACATAGTCACGCCCATCTGTTCACATGACCAGCTAGCCAAATCTACCCAGTCACATGACCAACTAGCCATGCCCACCTAGTCACATGCCCACCAAGCCACACCCCCAACTAAGCCATGCCCACAGAACCGGTCGTTAAAAAAATTGAATCCCACCACTGCTTGTAAGTATATCTCTACACACACACATAAACACACACATACTGTATACACCATCACCACCAAAATTATGGTCGCCTTCAGAAAAGCTGTTAAGATCTAACTTTTCTACCAGTTGTTTGGGACCAATTGAGTGGAGTCTCCTTTTAGATATTTTTATTATTGTGCTTGGTTGCCACTTCATATTTTGTATTTTATATTTATATTCTGTTTGCTTTATAGCTTTATTTGGGGGGGGGGGTGTCCTGATTTATTGTTTGTTTTTCTGTTTATGTTGCCCAAGTCTCCTTGTTTGAGTTGGGCAGCTTTATAAATCTAATAAATAGATAAGTACATACTAAAGGCAATCTTTCAAATGAGAGAATGCTCTTTGATTTAAATTTAAACTCTTTTGGGATATTAAAAATCACATTTAGCTCAAGGTAGACTAGCTTACATTGCCTACTTAATATAAGCTGTTCAGTTTCTGAAATATCTGAAAACATAAATAACTGTATGCTTCAGTCCTCAATACTGCTTGAAGAAGTCACATTAGGATACATTTGCTTTAATATTTCAGCTCCTTTAAATAGTCCCATCTGTTTTCAATAATGCCCCAAAATAGGGGGGGAGGGGAGATGTGACTGTTTTAAAAAGCTCTTTGCTTTCATTATATTCCATCTCTTTAAATCATGTTTGAAACATAGAGTCTTTCAGTACAATAGAGGAATAATACAGGTTATTTCAAGTCTAAGAATGATATGTGAGGCCATAAAGATTGTTATGAAAATTATAACATGATGTAAACTGATTTTTTGATCTGTGAAGTAGGGTATAGATTAACCAAAAATCAATGTTCTATCTCAATTTATTTATCTTACTACTGTAATTCCTAAACTTTTGGAGAGCTAGTAGTCTGTTCCAATACATTTATATTATTAACAATTCTGGTAAGTCATACAGGATCCCGCAGCCAATACATATCACAAAAACATTTGCCAGCTCAATCTTGGTGTAAGTCTAGTTCAGGATTTATCATTTTCTGATGAGGGGCAGTGACTGGAACAGAATGCAAGAGTTGGGGGCTCCTCTCAGGGAAATCAATATTACTGATTTTTAAAATGTATTGTGAGCCACCCTGAGTCTTTGGAGAGGGGCGGCATATAAATTGAATTAATTAAATTAATTAATTTAATTTAATTTAATTTAATTTAATTTAATTTAATTTAATTTAATTTAATTTAATTTAATTTAATTTAATTTAATTTAATTTAATTTAATTTATTAAATTAAATTAAATTAAATTAAATTAAATTAAATTAAATTAAATTAAATTAAATTAAATTAAATTACTGTATTCTGCAGATTCCAAAATTATTCTTTGGGAGGTAAGAATGAAGAGAGCTTCCAAATTTTAATTTAGAAAATAGTCTCTGTAGCTCTCTGATGTTTGAGAACTCTTGCTGCATTCTTATTATCAGCTGTATTTTGGTTTCCACCTGGAAACAAGTAGCTACAACATAATCTGGCCATAACTTCAGATTGGAGTAAGGAGTAGTAAAATAGTTGACGCAGACAGAACATGGACTTTATGAAATGACCAAGACAACTAGATCCCTATTTCATGCTTTCTCACAAATTTCCATTGCTAGTGCCATGAATACCACTTTGCCTTCACTTGGCTAGACTGTAGAAATAACTGGTATCACAGAAAACCATTTTCAATATATAGCATTACAGAACCAAACTTTTGTTTGATAAAATTACTAACATTTTTTGTTTGTTTCCTTAAAAGTATGAGTGGAAATAGAAGAGGCGGGCATCTGGGAAGCAAACTGATTCCATTTCTCCTTAATTACCCTGACACAACAAACACACCACACTTCTGTCCAAAACAGAGAGCTTTCAAAAATGAAAATGAAATTGCTTGCTTCTCAGTCACACTCCCCTGAATTAGCACGTCCATGGTTGGAGGTTCTCAGAAGCCCTGCTGATCTTTAGGTGGTATGGCAGTTATGTGTGGTTTGGGTTTGGGGTTTTTTTAGAACCAAGAAGCCCTGGTTATAGTAACCTTATCCTCATAAGCTCATAGTTAAACTACTGGAACAAATGGGCTGCTTTTGGAGAAGAACTGCATTAGTCCAAAATGCAGTGGCCAGTTGCTAACTGGAGGTACAGATAAGGCAGATTGTTGCTCCAGTTGTTGTGCTTCTGCTACTTTGCTTCAAGATCCAATTCAGAGTTTTAGGGTTCATAGACCAGATCAAGAAACCAACTCCACAGGAAGGCTAAGATTGCCTTTTATTGAGATTGGCTCAGAATTGTGCAAGTCTGATTATGCTCCCCTTTCTTATACTCCAGAGAATCAAGGAGGCCTATGCCTGAGGTATTTCTGAATTTTATTTGGTTTCTCGGGTTTTTTTTTTTAAAAAAATCAGCCTCTTTTGTCTGGATAACAGTTCTTGCATATTTCTATCAAGGTCATCTCTTGTACGCTCTATATCAGCTTCCAGGTACTTGCAGATAGGGTGACTGGACATTTTGCTGCCCTAGGCAAAGTCATTTTTCCAGTACCTCATATGGTTTGGTTCATCTTCCGACTTTGTTGGAATGTGTCCTCTTGTTTCTTTTTTCTTCTTCAAGTTTTTGGGCTTTACATTTATGATTTTCAGTCCTGGATATATATATATATATTTCTTTTATTGGACATTTTCATCCTTGAGTGTGTTGGCTCAAGAAGTACATCTAATGCCTTTTGATTTTTATGTTTTTTTTTTTTATTTTGCCATCCCCTAAAATATGGGTCCCCTAGGTCAAAGCCTACTTTGTCTTAGCCTGGAACTATTCCTAGTATCTTTTGGAAAGTTTCAATCCATCCAGTATATCTTTTCAAAGAAGGGATGATATAGTGAAGGGGGCTTGACAGCATTCTGCATACAGCATTATGTATATACTGTATAATTGCTACCCAAAGTTGCTCACTATATTCCCATTAGAATGTGAATTTTGGAATTTTTAACTGTTGCCTCTTGTTTCATTTAGGGATTGATCCACCGAAGAACTTGACAATTGTCAATGTGACTACAGAATCTGTGGCTCTCCATTGGGCACCTCCAATTGCACCTTTTGACCACTATAAGATTTCCTGCAAATCTGCCCAAGGTAATTCTTCTCCATCCCCAAAGTTTGTGAATGGAGCTCAAGGGCCCCAACAGAATATATATAAATGGATTTATAAAGCAGGATAACCTATTCAGCAGCTGGGCTACTTTCAGCCAGCATTATTAAGGGTCTTACTGACTGTATGAACATTTTTTCCTTTGAAAGCAGACTAACATTGTCCCATTCATGCACCTTTATGCTCAGACTTAAGATCCAGTTCATTGGATCCAGTTTATTCCTAGTTATGTTTGCTCAGAACTGCAGTCTTAATGTGCTTAAAAAGATTATTTTATTGCAGTTCCATAAAATGATACACCAGACTTTCAAAGATTTTAATTTTAAAAGACAGATGGGCACTCAAAATAAAATAGGGGTAAATGTTTTGGCAAGAGACTCTCATTGCATTTGACAAGCACCTTGAATAAGCTACTTCTATACAAAAAGTCATCTGCTAGTTACTTGAAGAACACATTCCCCAGAAGTAATTCACTGTAGATGCAATTCAGTTTCCTGCCTTGTCTTCTGACATTCCGCTGAAAACATGGAAGCATGTTGACATAATGCAACTGCACATTTTAAAAAATAGGGAACAAATAGCATTATATGTTTACAGATAATTTGGAGCTGAGTAGATGCATATATGTCTATTTATTGTATAGAATATAGTGTAGTAGTTAAAGTATTGAACTAGGATCAGAGAGATGCAGGTTCAAATCCAACTTCAGCCATAGAAATGTACAAGTTACTTTGGAGCCACTCATTATCTGTCAGCTCAGCCTAATTCACAGGTTTTTATATATGTTTCCCCAAGCAAGTATAAAATGAGTTCATACAGTGTGATAAGCCACCATTGTCTTAACCATGGCTTATTGAATAAGCTGCACTTAGCTTAGTTCACATAATACACTAAGCTATAAATCATAGCTTACAAATCACAATGGATGAATGAGCGTATTTTGAACCCAAACCAAGCAACTACAATATTGTTCTGCACAATATATGAACCTAGTGAACATGCGGTCTTGTCTAGGTTGTTAGAAAAGAAATATTATCATGCTTAGAAAATCTTAAAGCACAACATGGATAAACATCACTCCAAAAATATTAGGGATTGTAAATGTAATGTTGGATTGCTTCTCAAACTGTATTTCAAGAAGCTCTGAACTTTCTCATGAGATACATTCTTCTTCAGATAATGTGTTAAATACAGCCCATGTTTGATTGCAATGCACAGCGCCAAGAATTTATTCTGTACATTTCTGGATTACATTTTAATTAAGTCCACCAAGTCTGAACTGAAACAATACCAGAGATTTTCTGTAGATGACTGCCAATTTGTATACTTCCAATGGGTTAGAAGATTTCTTATGGCCACTTCCCCAGATTTTAGATGCTTAACAAGTAGTCCTCAAATTATGACCACAATTAAGGCCCAAAGTTCCATAGCTAAGCAAGGCAGTTGTTAAGTGAATTGCACCCGATTTTAAGACCTTTTTTTCCCATGGATCGTAATTGAATCACAGCAGATGTTAAGCAAATCAAACAGTTAAGTAAATCCAATCCCCCACCCCCCACCCTGACTCTGCCTGTTGGAAGCCAGCTAGAAAGGTCACAAATGGCGATCACATGACTTCAGGAAATTGTGGCTGTTGTAATTTCACTGCCAAGCATCCGAAATTTGTTCATGAGACCCGGGGGATGCTGCAACACTTGTAATTGCAAGGACTGGTTGTCAGTCACTTTTTTCAATGTTGTTGTAACTTAGAAATAGTTGTAAGCCAAGAGCTATCTGTACTTGAATCCAGAAAAGAAAGAAGAAGCATAAGGGCTATGTTTTTCAGGTTTTTCCATGGAACTAAGAATGTAAATTCTGCCTGGATACGACCTCGCATTTGTCAGGCTGTTTTTGGAACACCTGCATTAGCTGAAAATAACAAGGTCATTTTCTCAATCCCTACAGGACGGGTTGACAATATAGTTGTTGCAAAAGGTATTACTGAATATACTCTCAACTACTTGCAGCCTTCAACTGAATATGAAATCAGCCTAAAAAGTATAAGGGGCAGAGAGGAAAGTGAACCACTTTTACATACCATGTATACAGGTATGAGATGCGTCTTTGAAAATATAGAAATGTAACAAGTTTATTTGGAGAAAAGATGACTCGTGATAGACAAGCATTATTAGCTAATTATAGGATGACCCTGTATCCCACTGATCCCACTGAGTTTGACTGAGCCAGGAACCAGGCCTTTCGATGGAAACAAATTTGGGGAAGCTAAAGAATGTTCAATCTAATTATATATATATATATATATATTTTATTGAAAAAGTTTTCAAATACAAGTTTTTCCCCCTTTCCCCCCCCTTCCCTAACCCCCCCTCACCACCCATCCCCCCCTGTGACTTCTTCACAACAATAGGCTATTTCATAACTAATTACATACATAATATCTTTCCTTTCCCTTACTCCCTCCTCAGAATACTGACCCTTAGCATATTATTCTTATAACTCCCATTTTTACGATAATCTGCCCTTTTTCTCCTCCCCTAAACTTATAGTGTATTATTACAATTTAACATTTAATCTTTTATATATATTAATATAACATTTTAAAGCGGCCTTCTCCCTACATCCAAATTTAACATTTATTCAGTTCTATCCAATTCCTCCACTCCCCTAAATATATGACTTAAGGATCCTTTTTCTTAGACTAATCAATCAGTAAACTAACCTATTTCAACCCTTCAATTCCTACAAAATCATGCAATACAATTCTAAATATAACCCACTGCCCACTTTACTAAGATATACACATATCTATATATGCATTCCATTTTGTAAAAAGAAAAAAGACAATAACTTTAAATTTATAATCCATATAATATCTTCTTTGGTGTCTTTCCACTGGATTGTTAAATCCATCACCCATAATAGGGTAAAATAACATGCTGGTGCAACAGTTTGTTCAAAATCTTCAATCATCTTCTGCCCCCATCAGTAGTAGATATCCTCGTATATATATAAAAGTAAAAACAACCACCCGAGTGACATTATAATTATATCCATATAGTTATAGTTGTGGTATTCATCAGGATTGTTGATTCCCATCATCCTAATGGGTAACAACCAGATCTTCTGCATGCCCCAGCGTGACTCTCTTGCCTTGTAACTCAAAATAATTATAATATATTTACCAGTAAAAGAAATCCAGAGTAGATAATTCAAATCCAACAAAGTAAGGCTCTTTTCACATCCCAAAATCACGGCATTACAGAGATCTGCCACAATCCTCAGGATAGTATTAAACAATTGTTCGCCTCCAATATCTTTTCAGATATTCATTCATTTTTTAAAGTCCCTGGCTTCACTGTTGCTTGGTTTAGAAACTGCTGTTTCTATGAGATCTATTTCTTTTCTTTTTCTTTTGCGGGTTGAATTTCCATCCTCGTTTCGTGCCTACCAATTGTGTATCGGCTGATCGATTTTCATTCTGCTTTATAAATTGGTCTTGTTGGGTTAGTTTTATCATCTCATCTTTCTTCTCCATCACTTGTATATCAACTGGTTGATTTGCGCACTTGTCTGTGACTTGATGGTTCATCACATTGGAGTCGGATGACACTGCTCTCTTATTTATAGACAGTCCAGCTGGGGTATCCAAGGAGTCCAAAGACAATTTATCCACCACAACCTCTGTAATTTAATATTTTCCTTTTGTTTCCAACTCCTTTTGCTTATCCTGTATTGTGCCTAAAGATGTTAAGTTCATTTTTAAAATTTTTTGATAAAATTCTTCCGCTTTTTCAACAGTGTTCAGTTGATATCTTACTCCTTGATGTCTCAATATTAAACCAACTGGGGCATCCCACCTAAATAGGATATTTCTTTTTTTTAACTCAGTCACTAGAAAGCCAAATTTCTTCCTCTCCATTAGCATCTTAGTCGGGAGCTCCTTAAAAATCCAAATCTTTCTTTCATGAAATTGCAAAGTAGAATTAAAAGAGTTCTGCACAATATTATTCCTAATTTCTTTATCTGTAAAATAGATCACCACATCTCTAGGCAATTGCCTTTGCTTTGCCAACCAGGAGTTTATTCTATGAATTCTATCAATCCTGCAATACACTTCATCAGGTTGAACCTTTAAAATCCCAGCCAGAATTTCAGAAGATATTTTCCTTAAGTCATCTCTATTATTTTCCTGCAGACCTCTCAGTCTAATTGCATATTCTGTAAAATTATATTGAATCATTAAAACTTCTCTTTCAATCCTCTGTTGCACATTTTCTTCATTACCAGTCTTTTGGTCAACCTCCATTTTAGGTTTGTCTTCTGAGCTATTATCCTGAATGTTTACCAAATCCTTTTTAATTTTTTGAATCTTGTCATCCAAATTCTCCTCAGTTTCCTTCATTTTAGACTCTAATAATTTAGTCTTTGCATCCACCCGAATCAGAAAGTCTGATAAACCATTAGCTGTATTTAAAATTTTTCGATTCAAAAAGTCAAACTTTGATTTCACCAATTCACCAATTTCTTTAATTTCCTGCTTAAATTTTTCAAGTTGCTGGTTCATAATCTCATCCCTTCTTACAATCTCTTCAAGAAGAAATTCTATTATATTAAAATCAGGTTTCTGACACTGGAGAGTTACAACTTGTTGGTGTAATTTATTAATGGGGGAAATTCCCCCCCCCCCCGTTTGTCTAGCTGTGTGAGTCCCGATGCCATTTCCCACACAGACAAGATTTAGTGGAAAAGAGAGAGAAAAAAAGGCTTGTTTCCAACCAAGATCAATATCAGATCCCCAGGGGAAAAAAAGAAAAAAAAAGCAAGAGTGAGAGTGAGGTTTTGCCTCAATTACGGCCAGAAGTATTCATTCCGCTACTTTGTAATAGAAAACGAAAGGACTTTCCCTTTCAGCCTCTCTTCAAGCCGCAGCAGTCGCAGCAGCAATCGCCATTTTAAAAATCTTTTTTCCTTTCACTTCTTAAACAACTTCAATAACTTTTCTAAAATAAGAAGAATACTTGCGCTTCAGGATCAGAGGTCCAGCTCACGTCTTCTTTAATTAATTTAACAAATTTACAGGCTTGCTTTTGCCCCCTAGCTCTGCGTGTAGCAGAGATCTCCCAGAGCCCGGAGCATCGGCTGGGGATACGGGGAGTCTCTTCCGCTCCGTCCCAAAAGTAAAAAAAAACTTTTGGGATTAGGCAGAGGACTCAACCCACCCCAGCCTGCTCTATCTCCGTTTCCTCATGGAAACGGAGTTTTTTCGAGCCGCCATTCCGCTATAAAGGCGGCTCTTTACAGGCAGTGGGTGCGACGATCCCAAAGGAGCGTCCAGCGGGGACAAACAGCAAACCGGAAGTCCTTCAATCTAATTATATTAATGAATTCCTGCCATGGTCTGCTTAGAAGTCTACGCCTCAGACTATATTGGCCATATTGAACTAGTAGTCAAATTCAAATATTCCACTAAATAGCTATTTGATGCATTGGCCCTGACAAAATAAAGAGACAAATGTTAATCTGGGAAATAAATTTTGAATTCTTCCTTTGGGACAAAGCTCCACTACTACCCACTGAGAAATAGGTTATAAAGAAAGGAGCAACAGTAAACAATATGTAAAATATTCTACCCCAATAGAATCAACTTGTATCAGAGATAACTTCACTTGGACTTGAGCCTACAGCTAACCCTTTCAAATTGCCTAAGGTCGAAAAATGTTAGCCAATTTCAGAATCATTCACTTGTATTTATATCTTCATATTAATGTTGACCTGAAAATTCAGGAGCAGTAGAGGAATGCTAAGACTAAAACGTGGTCCACAAATTGCCTATCCTATTTCAAATGTTCCTATAAACATAATAAATAATATGGCTAGTTACAGTTAAATATACCGAACAGTGTTTTGCCAAAGTTTCAGGTATATGCTGAAAACTTATAGGCAGCTTTCCCGCTTACATCATTTTCTTCAATCTTCTTTTTGGAGAGAGGGGAGGGAGTGATAAAATATCTCTGGTCATGTATGAATGCTGTGTTATTGTTGAGGAGGTAATCCAAAGAAGTTCTAAACCTATTACTTCATAGTCCAGTAAGATCTAACCTTGAAGTACAGCAGCTTCAATGGAGGCTGCGACAAAGAAATGATCAAGTGCTTCACTGATAATGCATTTTAGTTGGGACTTTGTTGATAATGATTATTCTAAAACATTTATTTATTGAGACATCCATTCATCCATCATGTCTATGGAGACTCTCAGTAATCCAGGTCATGGTTGTCCCAAAGGTGCTTTTTCAAGAGGCCACTGGACTTTCTGTATTTTCTTTGAAGACCTTTTGCTTCTCATCCAAGAAGCTTCTTCTTGGATGAGAAGCAATGACTCTGAATGGCTTACAAAGCTTCCATGAGGGTTTTGCTGTCATAAGCCACCCAGAATCACCCTACTGGGGAGATGGGTGGCACATAAATTTAAGAAATAAAAACATTATTCTCTATAACTTTTGCATACATAAACATAAACCTTTACTATGTTTTCTATTGTCTTGGTCTTATTGTTTTCATCATTACTAATGACTAATAATTCTGATGACTACCTCATCTTGCTTTTTGCCTCTTTTGCAGCCATGGATCATCCAAAGAATTTGATTGCCATAAACATTACCCCAACAGAAACCTTGCTAAAGTGGGACCCGCCTGGGGTTGAAGCTGAAAATTATGTCATTGTGCTTACCCATGACAATGGTATGTCTTTACGTAATGATCAAGTTTCAGCATGGAATTGAGGCAACCACCACCAATCAGCTAAGCTAAACACAAGTGGCTGGGGCTGATGATGAAAGTTGATATTAATCGTTAAATGCTGAAGAATGTTTGGCATAAATTTCATTATATTTTACAACAATATTTTTATTCTCACACTTTTTTCACTCACACTTTAACTATGGCTCTCCATCTTTCTTAGTCACAAATGAGTGAAGGACAACTGGTCTTAATTTTTTTCAGTTGTTACGCTTTCAGACCTTTCCATCTCCACCCTTTGTTACATTTCAAAGAAGCAGAATTTTTTAAAATATTTGTGATACAAGTATAACCATATTTTTAGAAGTGTTAACTGTTCATTAATGAGACAATTAGCCATTGACTCAGTACTGTTCCCTTGCAGAAATAAGAACAAATACTGTAACTAATTCAGGACAAAGTAAGAGCTGCTTTGTTGTCCTTCTTCAACATTATTTACTTCTGGCAGGATTCCTGTATTATAGGTTGAATTTGTGTCTACACATTTTTCCCTACCAAGAAGGGATGTTGTATGTGAATCACAAAATAGTTCCCAACTGGGACATAGGAATGAATCTCCCTGTTTATCCTAATATTAAAAATAAATCTTACATAAGATTAATGACTTAACATGAATTCAGCAGATCCAGTTTTTGAGACTTGCTGAATTTGTATCTGATTGGTCTTGCTAAAGTCTGTATTATTAATAAACCTAGACTATTGCTATCTGAAAACTGACTTTGTGATTCTACCTTTCTTTCCTTTAAAACATTGAATGAGCTATCGGATAATTAATTCTAATTCTTGTTTCCATTTGGATCCCACCTAGCCTCATGTTCTGTTCAATCCTTTTGCCTCTGATTTCAGTTGCAGGAGAAACTATTTTGGTGGACAGGACCGAACAAGAATATAAGCTTATTGATTTGCTTCCCAGTACCAGCTATAAAGTCACCATGTATGCCATCAATGGGCCTGTCACAAGTAGAACCATCTTCACCAACTTTACTACTCGTAAGTATTATATATTCCTCCCTCTGGTAGGAATTTACAAGTTGATTTCAAATACTAGGAGGAAATGAAAGTATTGCTTGATAGTGATAAGCCACAATTGCATCTATATTTTCTGGGTTAAGCTCAGTGATTTATTGTATATTGTTCATTTTCTGCTGCTCCTCTTGCTCAGAATTGTTTTTAAAAGCATAAAGAATAATGTAGAGATGGCCAGTTTCTTCAGTTAGTGGAGTGGAAATTTGTTGGTCCCACTGAGTCCTAAGAACCTGGATGGCATTTTTTTCCCTTGGAAAACTATAACTTCTGCATGACTCATTTTTAAAAATCCCTATCACCTCTGCATAGATATGTAGGCCTCTTCCTCTATTCCTTTCCTACCTTTACAGTTTTGGATCCGCCATCAAATCTTACAGCAAGTGAAGTGACTCGGCGAAGCGCTCTTCTTTCATGGCTTCCTCCTGTAGCTGAGATTGAGAACTACATCATGACCTACAGATCCCCCGATGGGAGCCGCAAGGTGGGGCCTTCATCTCTTAGCTCCATTATGAGGGATGGCAACATTTTGTGGCTGTATCAAAGAATTTGGAAGCATCTGTGTTAAGTCTATTTTCAGGTTTCCGATACACTTAAACTACAATTCTCATGAGTTTCCTGTCTCATGATGGTAGGAATCGATATTGCTGATTTTTGGAAAGTGGCCAGGTGTGGCCACTTGTGGTCTGTAATGATAAGTCATTGAATCAAACAAAATGGCACTTTTATATTTTTCTTTTTTTGCTTGTGTGTAATGACCCTAAGGAGGGGTGTCAAACTCACAATATCACAGCAGCGTCATGTTACTTATTGCAACTTTTTCTCCTTTGCTAAACCGGGTGTGAGCGTGGCCAGCACCAGACGCATTTGGCTCGCTGACCACAAGTTTGACAGCCCTGCCCTAAGGAGTCCAGAATCACTTGTATATACAATTGTTTGCAGTTATTTCTCCTCTCTGGTTTATTCTAAAGTGGTTTCAATTGTTTCATTACTATTCCTAATGGGCCTACAAATCAAGAATCATATATTTAATATGATGTTGTTACAGTACAGAACAATAAACATGGCTATTTGTTGAAAGCATTAAAAGCAAGAGCAATATGTTATGAGTGAAGGTTATGAGGTCACATGAGCAATCTATAGCTAAAGAGCCTGTAATACAGTGGACTAAACACTGTTATTAACTTCTGCTGCTTGCAATTACTGCAAATTCAAATCTCACCAGACTCAAGGTTGACTCAGTCTTCCATCCTTTCAAAGGTAGGTGAAATGAGGACCCAGATTGTGGGAGCAATAAGCTGACTTTGTATAAAATATACAAAAGAATGAAGGCTATTGCTTAACGCATTGTAAGCCGCCCTGAGTCTCCGGAGAAGGGCGGCATATAAATTAAAGAAGAAAAAAAAAATCTAGACAATCAGGACTAACAAAGCCAACTCTTACAATTCTTTAAAAAAGCAATAGTTTAAAGGAAGGACTTTCTTCTCTCCTGGCACACAAAATAACTCAGTGCTCCTGTTTGGCTATGTGTTTCTTAATGCTTTAAAATACAGAGCCCTTTGTCATGGGTTGGAGAAGAAAATAGTTTCTTAAATGGAAGAATTATTTCATTAGGGGTGTTACTTGGAACCCGGACTATCTGATATCTGTATAGACATACACCCAGTGATGGGATTCAGCCAGTTCGCACCACTTCGGGAGAACCGGCTGTTAACTTTCTGAGCAGTTTGGCAAACTGGTTGTTGGAAGAAATCATTAGGGCAGAGAACCGGTTGTTAAATTACTTGAATCCCACCACTGCATACACCTAACCTCTTGCTCCGAGTAACCAATTATGAAACAATCATACGTTCCAGAACTGTACATGAGACTGAAAACTTGAAATATCACAGAAGGCACTAGCAAGCCATTTCTATATTATTATCAAAAACACTAAATTGGCCTTTTTAAGTAGTTACTGAGAGTGGATCTCAAATTGAAGGAATGTTTATCATTTTATTTATGATCTATTATAATAGTTTTGCAGCATTATTATTATTTCAGTAAGATAGTACTCATGCCTGCACAGTATGAAAAAGTAATGGAAGGAAGCAACAGGCCAGCAAGCAAAGCTGGCTAGTCTCTTCCCTTATAGAAGAGAATCCTTTCACACTTACTCAGAGCATTTCCCCACTTCTATTCAACCCATTCTGCACTGTAATCGCTGAAGAGAAATACAATTAGAAATAGCATTATATCTTGGCCAACTGCAGGGGAATTGTAGAAGAGATAAGATACTTCTGCCTCCATATTTTTAAAGTCATGGTTTATTAAATAGATTTTATGCACTATTTTTATCCAAAAAAATTCCTATAAACTTCACCTAACTAAAAACATCCTAAGCTTTCACAGAAGCAATTTCCATCAATTCATCTGCCAATTACTGCAGAGAGTGAAGGGAGCTAATATTATTATTCAAACTTGCATGCAACTTTTTAAAGGCTTTTTGCAACATCTTTGTATAGCTTTCTTATTGATTTGATTTAATGCTGCCCAAGCCAAAGGACTTTGTATGCCCCACATATACCAAAACAATATAAAAAACAAAACAAGTAGTCCTCAATTTACAACAGTTCATTTAGTGACCGTTCAAAGTTTCAAGACCATTGAAAAAGTGATTTATGATAGTTGCAGTGTCCCAGAGTCATGTGATCACCTTTTGCGACCTTTTGACAAGCAAAGTGAATGGGGAAGCCAAATTCACTTAACAACAGTGTTATTAATTTAACAACTACAGTGATTCACTTAATAACGGTAAAGTGGGCAAAATTCACAACTGTTTTTTTTAATCAAAAAATGGGTGGGGGATGAGGCAGAAATATAATAATATATTGATATATCAACACCAGATCTGGGACCAAAGCCAGATTTTAAGAGTTTTCCGGAACCCCAGGAAAGAGGGTGTTACCCTTACCTCCAGGAGGATGCTGTCTGATGGGGGCAGCTGTGACAGAGAAGGCACCCTTTCTTGATACTATAATAAACAGGGCTGCTGGGCAGCTCTCAGCAAATGCCATAGATTAAGGGCAGAAAAATAACCGGTTCAGGTTTTTCTCCTGTTTGCCTGTTTGATTAATTGATTGATTTGTGTTGTTTATAAAATCATTTTAATCTAGGCTGTCTGTATGGTTTGATTGTTTTATCTGTTTTTATTGGGTTTGTACACTGCATATAATCCATTGAAGTTGGGCTAATAAATTCAGACAAATAATAATTACTCCAAGTTTTAGTATCAGCCAAGAAGTCCACACATAATAGACAAACAGAATAGTCTTATCTCACACTGCAGTGTTCTTAGATGTAAGAACAAAGTCCTCAAGTCAGATACAAGCTGATAAGAATAGATACAGACTTTTAATCTCTGTCCAATAATCAAGAAGTGATGTAGAGATCCATCTCCAATTTTTGGAGCAAGATGCTTCTTAACTATTAGTCACTGACAAATGCTTGTAGAAAAGGGATATTGTGTTCTAGTTCTGTTTGAGGTCTTGTCATAGAGATTTGGAAAACTGGATATATGGTTACAGTAGTTAGCTGAGGTTTTCCAGCACCTGAATCTGAGAAAATAGAAGCGGAATATTGATTTTTTTTCTGGAAGTTTCTGTTATTTTTCTGTTTCTGGGTATTTATTTTGTAAATTGTTTTATTTGGATTTTTAACCCTCTGTATGCCATTTAGAGTTACTCTGGTGAGATGAGCTGCTATATACATTGTTACAGTAAAGTATGTAAGCAACAGTGAAATTTAGAAGTTTGTCATGAAAATTATTATCATGAGAAATTCTCTGTTTAGCAGAAATGAATTATCCTGAATGGCTGATTTTGTTTCCAATCTTTTGAACTGGATTATAGGGACCTTTTCCATTTCCTCAGCACACTAATTCCTCCCAGCTCCCCTGCATGAGTCCCTTCTCAAATCAATCTTCTGTGTTTTTCATGTCAATTTCGTGCAATTGGATATTCTCTGGCAGCTCAAAGAAGAGAATAAGCCTGATTTACAATTTTGACAGTAACTGAGTAGTACAACCTAGCATGTTTTGTTCCATTACATTTGAGACCCATTCATGTTGGTATAATTGATTTTTCCACTGCCCACTGCCAAGAGTCAAAGGTTCGAGATAACAATCTTGGTGTTGGGGAATTTTCAGATACCTTTTCCTCATTTCCTATTCATTCTCATTTCTTACCCAAGCTCTGCAAATTTCATCTCTGTTATATTTGTGTTTCCATTTTGTTGATGATACACACAAAGGAGCTGATTGTGGATGCAGAAGATACCTGGATCCGCCTAGAAGGCCTTTCTGAAAATACAGAGTACACTGTGCGCCTGCAAGCAGCTCAAGATGCTGTGAGGAGTGGATTTATCTCCACTATCTTCACTACAGGTAAGAGCAGTACATCATATGTTATCCTATTTCGCATGGCCACCATAACCACCATAGTTTTATTAAGAGAATGATTTTTAAAATGAGCTCTGTCTGATTTGCATCATTCCTTATAATTAACTGCTCAGGTTCAGAACAGCACAAATACAGAGCAATTTTCATAACTATTCCATGCACAGTCAGTTACTATTACTAAAGCTTAAACCTCCTAGCAAAAATTAACTCTCCTTCCTCCCCTACACAAAAACAGTGAAAGTAAAATACATTGTGGAGCCTGTTTACATAATATCATGGAAGTAGGCATTGCCATGACCACAACAAAGACAGGCCAACAAAAGCAAACACTTGGTCTCTAAATGCAAACTTTTTTTTCCACACATTTTTTTCACGCATGCATTCATGCAGTCATGTAGGGACAGGAAAAGATTGCGATGGGATGGGCTCTTTCTCTGATAACTCCACCATAGTTTTTCATTTCCTGATCTAGCACAGAAGGAAAAAATGGAAAATGGGAATGGGCATCTCCCAGCCTGCTTTACACAATCAGAATGACTAGAAATTGCAGATAAATGACTGTCCCAGCCACCCCAATTTATGGATTGCTGGTGAACAGAGTGACTGAATTGGTTGAGTGAGGTCCCACCATAAAAATCTTTCTTGGAGTTCAAGATAGAGATTTCCCAAACCAGTCATCTGTTTCCAAAGTTAGCAATGAACTAAGAACATGAATAGATGACACAAGGGAAAAACAAATGTACTTCTTCAGAAAATTAGGTATTCCTTTTTAATTTTCTTCCAATAACACTGAACTTTCTATCCTGTTTATTATTTGACTTCTGTGTGGAACAACAAAATGAAAGATAACAAAATCAGAGTAGCAAATATAAATCCAGCACAGAATAATTTAAGGCAAGGGAAATTTAAAGAAAAAAAGGTTTTGACTGGTACTAGGAAAAGAATAGAAGTAATGCCAGAAAATCTGTCTGAAGAAAGAGTCCCGAAGAGAGGATGCCTCATTAAAAAGGAACCGCTGCCGGTTGATTTACTTTGGAAGATAGGGAGTCAATTTTAGCAGATTCTTATGTGGATAGACTTTTACACAAGGTAATTTCATTGCAATTCCAACATACCTGGAGGGTTTCCAGCTCTTCAAGGTGGTCCACACAGGGAAGCACAAGCCATGAGTATTAACACTAACTTTATTGTATGGTTACAGTATCAGAATCTTGCAGATCTGAAAGCACTTCTCCTCTCCTTTACTTTTATTGTCCAGAAAATTAGGGAGGGTCCCTTCTGAGATGCTTCCCATGCCCCTTTTCCTTCTGTGGACTGAGGTACCCTTTTGCATTGTGATTGTCTAGGCTGTGGCTCTTCCTCCTGTCTCCCAAGGTCACTGCCACATACCATTTACAGTAGTGCCACCAAGGTTGACAAGCCAGCATACTGTAGGTCTTTCAAAATAACATAATATGTTACATATATTAATTTCATAGTTGTGGCAAAATATTCAGATTTACTAACTGGAGTTTCCAAAGGGCTTTCAAAAGTGCACCTGGACTGTAAAGTGTTACAGTGATTTTTCTCCAGGTCATGAGCTAGCAGAAAACTATGCTAGTATAAAATGCACTGCCCACAAGTCCGATCACTAGACAGAACCACCAGAATGGGTTTTTGCCCAAAAAAGAATAAAGAGAGATGAGAGATGTAGGGTGCAAATGTCTCATTTGGTCCAATTATTGGCAGCGGAAGACCCCCTTCCCATTTCTTCCACATGCATGCAAAAATATACTTTTCTTTTCTTTTTTGCCACCCACTGCAACAGTTCTACTTCTCTTGCAACCCAAGGCAAGAGAAGGTGGGAAGCAGATCTTTTGGTGCCAGTTCTCTTTCTCTTCAGCTGCCACCTCCCACAGGAAAGCTGTTCAATACACTCCCTGAAGATTACATGCCATAGCACCTAATCTGAACATGGGCTGCATTTTCTAACATGTGTTTTATGGAAGCCCATTGCTGTGCTGGAATGTGGGTTGTAATCCCAGTTGCTATAGTTTTTATATTTCTGTGTATGTTTCTGTTACTTTTCATATTGTGAACCACATGGAATCATGTATATGAGATTGGCAGCCATTTAAATCATTTATTTATTTATTTATTTATTTATTTATTTATTTATTTATTTATTTATTTATTTATTTATTTATTTATTTATTTATATTTCTATACCTCCTTTCTCCCGTAGGACTCAAGGCGGTGTACAGTCAAGAAAAATATAGACACAAATTAAATATATATATACATGAAAGCCCACATGCATGCATGCATACACACACACATACCTGTAAATTAGATACCGTTGTGGACAGTTTACTGTGACCACCTTCCCACCTTGCCTTCCTCCGACAGTTTCTTGATCCTACTCAATATCTCTGCAGGATAAGATAAGAACTGTTTCTTTCCCACATTTCTCTTGCTATTCTCTTGCCCTTTCTGCATCGCTCTCAGGAATCCCCTCCCACTCAGGGTAGAGAAAATGAATAGTTTTAACCAACTGTTTTAATACCTAACATCTATTTATTCCCAATACAGCAAGATTTTTTTTAAAAAAAAATATGAATATCTAACTCCACAATCTGAATGTTTCCTTTGTGTTGAAGTGTCAGTTTATGAAGCACGTTGTTATAATCCAGGTGCTACTGAGAAATCTCGCCTTAGCAGAATACTATTCTGTAAACACATTGTGAATAAGAGCAGAACAAAAGGATAGCTGTGTGAAATTACTTCTTTAGAAAGCCACGTTCAAAAATGGTCAAATCCAATTTCATTTGTATAAAGTGTTCAGAAGAGATGACAAAAGGGAAAAGAGCTGTCCACCCATTCGCACTGTCTGTGTTTATATCTAGTAGCCTAAAAGGAATTCCTTGGACGTATTGCAGACCTATGCTTCACTAAGACAAATAAAAAGGCTTTTGAAGTGTCAGTTAACAACAGTAGCTATCAACAGACACAAACCCCGCTTGCTTTAAATAGCCAGAGATCAGTGGCTGCTACATTATTCTTCCTTCCACTTCACTTAGGATAAAGGATTAGAGCAAGTTTGTTGCAAAGGATAAAAGAGTTTTCAAAATGATCCATCCAGCTTAGTTAAAGCTTATCAAATCGCTTGGTGTAATTTGACATAGCATGCTTATATACATCTTCTCACTTGGTCACTTTTCATAGAATCATAGTGTTGGAAGGGTCCTTGGAGGTCTTCTAGTTCAACCCTCTGCCCAGTGCAGGATCCTCATTACATCCTGGATATATGGCTGTCCAATTTTTTTTTTCTTGAAATCTTCCAGTAAAGGAGCACCCATGATTGCAGGAAGTAGGTTGCTCCACTGCTTGATAGCTCTTACATTTAGGAAATTCCTCTTTATTTCAAATTTGAATGTGTCACTGTAAAGCTTCCATACATTGTGTTCTACCTTTGAGTGCTCTAGAGAATAAATGCACACTCCCTTCCCTATGACATCTCTTCATCAACCAGATGATTGGTGTCATGTGTCCCCTTAGCCTTCTCTTCTGTAAGCTAAACACATCACATTCCTTTAAACAATCTTTGGAAGATTTTGTTTACAAGTCCCCCACCCCACCCCAAGTATCTTTGTGGGTTTTCCCTGCATTTTTTCCACTTCTCAATGCCTTTAATTTATACCACGACAACCAA
The DNA here is from genome assembly GCA_022577455.1 of Arizona elegans. NCBI lineage: Eukaryota > Metazoa > Chordata > Lepidosauria > Squamata > Colubridae > Arizona > Arizona elegans. The sequence continues at coordinate 99,309,218 of JAKOOJ010000002.1, read as the reverse complement.
CTTCTATATTTTTAAGAGTCTTTCTGTTTACTAAGGAAATGCTATGAAGGGGACAGATTTTAGAACAACCTTCAACCCTAGATGCATGCATGGGTTTTACTAAAAGAGATTCCACTATAGGGATCAAGGATCAAGAGCTGATCCAGTGCAGATTTAGCACTCCTCACATCCTCTCAGTCAGCCTTCCAAAGGCCCTACAGAGGTGATCAACTGAACACTTCTTTGAACATCCTTCTCCAATCTGGGCTTCCAGATGTATGGACCAACTTACAGAATTCACAATATAATGTGTGTAGTCTGACAAAAAGCAAAAACAAAAAACGTCTCAAGACGCCAGTCTGATTAAATTCTGGTAATGCTTTCCAAAACAATAAGATATGATTAACAAAAAGGAAATTCCCTGGCTGTACACTGAAAGTGTTGTGCCTGCTCATGTTTATTGGAAACATAACAAAGAGGCCTTTTATTCCTTGCATCTTGTTAATAACTATCTGTCCTTTGTTGTTCATATGTATAGAAACCTTTAGGGGAAACACATTACAAGTCACACAAAGGAAACATTCTTTTGAATGTCACCCATTTCTTCCAAGGTCTGTTGAAAATTTTAAAGGTATTAATATAAATGGAAAATAAATAATCCCCATGAAGTGAGTTGAGGAGTATAAGCGGTTTAAATATTGTAAAAAGTAAATGTCTCTTTGCACAGTGAAAGACTTGGAAATATCTATGAATCTTAAAAAAGGAAATTATATAAGCAATATTAGTCCCAAAGGCAAAATTGTATGTGTTCATTGTCATTAAAGCAATGAAGAGCTGTTTGCAGTGCCCTGCAAAACTCTTGCTCCATTTCTTGAGAAGCAGAGGTAAACAAAATATGTGCAAAACAACCCAAATTAGCTATTAGAACTAATGATATTACCTAGTTTGGATAATGAAATGTCTACAAGAAATCTACCAAGCACAGAGAGCACCAAGAACCCCTCACAACCCAAATTATTTGATAGAGTTCAATCATTTACTGGTACAGAAATTATACATAAGTGTATGCAGTATTCTTCATGGCACTTAAGAATAGCATAACCATTTTTTTCTATTTACAAAATCTTAGTCATCTGTAGAAGCACAACAACTGATCTGATGTTTTGAACTAGGAAGATCCCAAGTTAAGTCTAGGTCTGTGGCTAGAATTTTTATGTCATTTATTTTCCCCTGACTCTAAACTGTACCCCTTATTTGGCTCAAGGTTTGTGCAAACTCAACACCATGGTCAAGTCAGAAGGTCAAAAAGACTGATAGCAGAGAACAGTTCTCTTCCAAGGTACACCTCAGAGTATCATGCACTAGAAGGAATCTAAATGGGAAAGGAGGTCCCTATTTGCAAGAAAGAGGGGTGTCTTCAATGGTTGTCTCCAGAAGTGCCCTTTGTACAACAATTCTAGCTAACCTTCTCAAAGGAAGGTTGCACAGACATCCCTCTCAGCAATTCCCATTTACATTGCTGATTGCTGGGACTCATGGCAAAACAATGGCTACTGTGGCAAAGGAGTAGTTGTCTAAGATTGTACAGCCAGAGTTATCATGGGCCACATCTTTTGTTATTCAGAGCAAATGGCAGAGGTTTGTCACCAGCAACTTCTTCAAACATCGTTGTTACCTCAAAAACAGTCTGAGCTTGTTTGATACCCAGTTTTCTGTGCACAAACTGCATTCACTTTTTTCAGTGCTGCTGTTCCTTCAAATAGTTGTTAATGGTTATAAATCAAGGACTATCTGTAACCTCCCATGGATCAAGTTCCTCCATAGTTCTGAATAATTTCTTGTTGTAAAATTAGAAGTGACCCTTAGATCACCTCCCTAGTTATCAGCAAAAAATATTAGTGATATTCATATTAAGGAGCATATTTTCTTTTCTTTTCTTTGAAGTAAACTCCTAGGATGTGACTTACTTCATTGATCTTAATTAATTATGAATGATATCCCTGGTAGTGCAATATGTAAACAATCCTGCAATCTCTCTTCTGCTGTTATTGCCCCCATCTACAGGAGGCCGTGTGTTTATGAATCCTCAGGACTGTGCCCAGCATTTGATCAATGGTGACAATTTGAGTGGCGTTTACACCATTTCCCTTAATGGGGATCTCAGCCAGAGAGTGCAAGTATACTGTGATATGACTACAGATGGCGGTGGATGGATTGTAAGTGAATAACCAATGCCACATGTTATCCAATTTAGTTATCAGAGGTAGAAGAAAATGAACACATCTAGTCCAGCGTATAAACAATACAACTTTTGTGTAGTGCAACTTTTCATTTTACAAATACCAACTTAGGTTTTGAAAGTTTGCCAAAATAACTATTGTCATTTATTTTTTTCAAAATTCTTTCATCTCTTCATAAATTAGAGGTAGCAGAACAGAGCTTTCTGAAAAGAATCTTAAATCATGAAAAAAACATTTTAGTCCATCAGAGGCTCTGAGGTTATTAGCGTGAAACTTTAAGGGTTGTTGTTATAGAACAAATAGATGGAAAAAAATTGTATTGAGGCCCATTTTAAATGGCTGATCTTCAACACAAAACTTATTTTGGAAAGCAAAGGTGGGGGGGAATCTTACAGGTACTTACTGTATATTTTACCTGAATGAAAGTTCTTAGATAAAGGATGTAAAGCAGGAATGAAAAATATGAATCAAACATCAGAATGACTTGCTGAGATATTCTATTTCCCATGCCCTGAGGACTAAGTTAATAATAGTTACAATCAGGTTCCTTGTGATTGGTTTTACACTGAAACTCCTTTTGGGAGTGAAGCTGCAACTGATTCATGATTCTATCAAGGAAATTAATCAACAGTGAAATTTCCATGTTCACTGCTCAATATATTGCAGCTAGAGGGAATGTGTGGACCTAGGATAGGCTACAGAAGACCTGTGAGATAATTTAATCTCAAAAGGAAATGTGTTTCATTTTTAATATGGGCAAAAGGCCTTATTGCTGATATTTTCATTTCATATATAGGAGATAGGAAATTACACACATACACACTCACACATAAACACAAACACACATAACAGGATTAGATTGCAGTCGATACTGTGCATTAGCCATCCTCAAAAGATAGATCAGAAGTAGCAAAAGTAACAATAAAGCACTCACATACTGTAAAGCCAAGTAAGGCCACAAAATTTCTTACATGACCTGCATGAATTCTTGAAGAAAAATGTATTCCTACTCCATCCACTTCAAAGCTTGCGTATTCAATTTCATATTCAAACTTTCACAGATAAAGCTACCCATGTTCCAGGTTGGAGTGAATTTCACAATTGGCTTAAAATAAAAAAAATCTTGCTTTTGCTGTTCTCACAGCTGAACAGAAATAGTTTAGGTTCCATCTACAGTAGCACATCATGTTGATTCCCTTGAGAAGTTGCCAGCAACATATCCTATCAGCCAGAAATCATCCCTGATTTCCTGAAAGAGGTGGGGAAGAAATCATATTTCAGATGTTATAGCAATAAAGATTAAAAAGAGATGATAATCAACATTCAGTATTGAATATTCATATCTTCAGGACTACCTCATTCAACCAGAATTAATCTGTCTAATACAAACTATATGGGAAAAAATGATCATAGTTCCCTCTACCAGCCCTCAGCCATTCCCTCCCTTGCAATGGCTGAGATTAGGAAGAGATACCTCTCTCTTGGAGCAAACCACAGGAAGACAGCTTGCCCCAGCTCTGCAGGTCTTCTAGACGTTGGTCAAAATCAAACTGTTCCAGAAGATTTTGGGGTAATTTCCCTGTTTCCCCAAAAATAAGACCTGGTAAGACCTTATTATCCCCCTTATTTGAGCGCATGCGCTAAAATAAGCCTACCCCCTGAAAATAAGCCCTCCCCAAAAATATTTAAACACAGAACTGGAAATCAGGTAAGGTGGCAAGAGGAGCCCCATCTTGCTCCACACGCCCCAAAATAATAAGACCTCCCTGAAAGTTCTCTCACTTCTACCATTTATTCCTCCATAGTGGGTAATGCCAAATCTTTCCACAGAGAAGTGGTGTGTTTTTGTTTTATTGACATCAATGGTAATGGTTTTTATAGTTTTACTTTTTTCATTTGTATTGTTGTATTGTAGATGTTTTTAGGTATGTAAATTGTCTGAAGTTTAAAAAAATGCAGTGGTTTAAAAATCTGGTAAATAAATTTTTGCACTGAATGTAAGGAAAGAGTACAACCAGTTCAGAAACTCCCTGAAATTTCTATGTCTATTTTAAACTCATCAACTTTTTCCCTTTGAAGTTTTCTGTTAGAAAAATCACACATCTTCCTGCAAGACATATTGAAAGTCTTCTTATTTCTTACAATATCCTTCACCTTGATCTTTCCTTGCAGGTTTTCCAGAGAAGACAGAATGGATTGACTGATTTCTTTCGCAAATGGGCAGACTATCGCATTGGCTTTGGAAACCTGGAGGATGAGTTCTGGCTGGGTAACAAATCACTAACTTTGTTTGCCACTTACACTGTCTGTGGAGAGACTAGATATCTGTTCATCATAGCACCTGAAAACATCTTCTCTCTGTCTCCTCTTCCCCCCGATTGCCTTTTTTAATCATTGTTCTCTCTGCCTCAACAAATAGTCTGGTTGGCTTGGCAGCTTTATTCATTTTTTGTTCTGATTTTTATTAGTAACAAACCACATGCTATGAAAACACATAAAACAACTAGACACAAGAACAGTTTTTTTCCCCGAATGCAATCACTCTGCTAAACAAATAATTCCCTCAACACTGTCAAACTAGTTATTAAGTTATTACAACTTTGTATAGAACAACACCACTTGGGGGTGGGGGCGAAAGCCCTAATAAGCAGGTATATACATAAAAGTATGCAGGCTATTGCTATAATGCATTTGTAAGCCGCCCTGAGTCTATGGAGAAGGGTGGCATATAAATTGGACTAATAAATAAATAAATAAGTCTGCATTATTATTAATCTTCTCATCGTTCCTATCACCCATCTCCTCCCACTTATGACTGTATGACTATAACCTTGTTGCTGGTATCCTTACGATTTATATTGACTGTTTCCTAATACGATTTGATTGCTTATTTGTTCCCTATGACTATCATTAAGTGTTGTACCTTATGATTCTTGACAAATGTATCTTTTCTTTTATGTACACTGAAAGCGTATGCACCAAGATGAATTCCTTGTGTGTCCAATCACACTTGGCCAATAAAGAATTCTATTCTATTCTATTCTATTCTATTCTATTCTATTCTATTCTATTCTATTCTATTCTAGTCTAGTCTAGTCTAATCTAAAATGGCTTCTACCTTATTTTTCAGGTAATGAAGCCCTTTTGCTTCCATAGAATGTGTTGATCAAATTCTTTGTTCAGATGACATGGAATCATTGTCTTATGCACATATATTTTTAATTATATTACATGCAGTCACACAGCATTATAATATCTGCTGAAAGAAAAGCCTGTGCCAAGAAATTATTGTGCATTAAGTTTATATTCCTTCCAGCCCGCAATGTATAGGAAGCACAATATAATTCCTAGCCCTACCTTTGTGTATTATAAGGAAATATCAATAGGGCATAATTAAATGAATTCCTTTACTATAGAGAATTCTGTTCTTCTGTAACAGACTATATACTACATTAAACACAACATGCCCCAAGAAAGTCTGTTTTGAGAAGATGCCCATCCTTAATCTAGCTGCACTCTGTAAAAGTAAAGATTCTTTCAAACTGAGTCTGACTCAAGGTGACTACATAAATATGACTATATAAATTTCTGTTCAGTAATGCACAAGCAACCCTCCCTCCCCAAATTCCCAGTCTACCCTGCAACCTTTGGATTTCCTAGTGATTTCCTTTTCAAGTCAACCAGGCTGAACACTGCCTTAGAAACAACCAAGTTCAAGTAGATGCTGCCATCTACTGTACACAAATATTCAGTTTCAATTTAGCCTAATACATACGTCTGTCTGCAGAGGAGAATTTAAGACTATTCCTCTTCCATAAAACAAAGATCCAATTTGGCAAACTTATTTAATCATGAAAGGTAGCCCTAACTCTCCTTTTTATCAAAAATCATAATTTTTAATTTATGACTACTGTATTCTGGATGGGCATTTTGGTAAAAAAATTGAACTTCATTTTTCACTTCATTGTCTCCTTTAGACCTGTAGAAGAAATTATTAAGGAGTTGAACTATTTCTTTTCTATGCCTAGAGCAGCAGAAGGAGATTCTGCTGATTGTGTTTCTATGTTTCGTTGAGGTTTTGCTCTTTAACATTCTGTCAGATTTCTTTGTTTCCCCCAGAAGTTTAAAACACATGGCTCCTTGACCCCACCTTCATCATATCTCACCCATTCCCAGAAAAAAAAACATCTGGAAATCCATCTGAGAGGGAAAACATTGGGAGAGAGATTGATAGCTTCTGTCTATTCCTTTAAGGTGCTTAAAGGGGCAAGATGCGAGAATCACCAGAGAATTTTTCAGCATAGTCATGAATTTTAGTGAGAGAAACATACAAAATGAATTATTGGAATAAAATGGTTCAAGATAAGTGTGATCATATTCATTAAATAGTCCTTGCAGCCCGAGGATTTCATGATCTTGGAAAATTCATGAAAGGTTTCTGGATAAGGAAATAAGCTATCCCTTCCTTAAAAGGCTGGACCAATGGACCAGTGCTGTTGTTATTGTTTTTAATAGTCATTCTATTGTAAATGCAGCCTTCACACCCATATAGCAAGTTCATCAAGTTGGCTTTGGAAAAGAAGGTTTCCAAATCAGATACCCAGCATAGTAACCTGCTATAAAAATATTGTAGAGACTTATTTGGATCTTTCAAAGGAAACTAGTATCTTTAGCACAACCAATGAAATATGTTAACATTTTATTGGTTTTTATTTTTATAAATTCTTTCCTGAATACAATATAATAAATGGGTAAAATATAGCCAAATAGACAGAAATAACTGCAGTGAAAAGCCAAGACTACATTTGAAGATGTTTCAAAGGGAAGGGATAATTTCTGAGGTCCATTATCTAGAACCTTCCAGCACATATCCATTCTACTCTCAATCCAAATTCCATGCCATCTGAAATATGAATTCCATTACTCATTGTTTACAGATTTCTAGATACAAGATCTTATAAAATCTCTGTTCATGTTCTGTTTATGTTTTCTCCAGGGTTAGATAATATGCACAAGATTACATCACAAGGGCGCTATGAACTGCGGATAGATATGAGAGATGGTCAAGAAACAACTTATGCCTATTATGGCAAGTTTTCCATTGGAGATGCCAGGAATCTCTACAAGCTCCGGATAGGGGAATATAATGGCACTGCTGGTATGCTTTTAAGAATTACTCCTCCCATCCCGGACTATCTCAACAGACTATCTTCTTCTCATGGAGCAGGGGAAATGAAGGCTGGGGGAGAGATGATGGAACTAATCTATGTGCTTTCACCCTTAGAACCACTTCCTTGACATCACTCCCAGTTATTCTCCCCTTCAGAATAACAGAATAACAGAGTTAGGATGGACTTTAGAAGTCTTCTAGACCAATCCCCTGCTCAAGCAGGAAACCCTATATCATTTCAGACAAATGGTTATCCAATCTCCTCTTAAAAATCTCTAGTGTTTGAAGCACCCACAACTTCTGGAGGCAGATTGTTCCACTGATTAATTGTTCTAACTATCAAGAAATTTCTCCTTAGTTTTAGGTTTTAGTTTCCATCCATTGCTTCTTGTCCTCCCTTCAGGTGCTTTGGAGAATAGGTTGTCTCCCCCCCCCACTCCTCTTTGTGACAGCCCCTTAGTTATTGGAATACTGATATCATATCACCCTTAGTCCTTCTTTTCTCTAGACTAGCCATATCCAATTCCTGCAAGTGTTCTTCATGTTTTAGCCTCCAATCCCCTAATCATCTTTGTTGCTCTTCTGTAAAAAAAAATAGGCTTGTGGGAGGAAGGGAAAGGGCAGATTTGGAGCTAAGACTATGAGAGGGGAGAAGGGGGGCATTGGGGAGAGGAAAAGCAGATGCATTGGTGCTCACCCTGAAGGGTGCTGTTGTCATCCCTTTTTTCCCCCCTGCTTTCAACTCCTCATGGCATAGTGGGAGCAAATGGGCCAATCCCAGGAATCCCAGGAATCCTGAGGTATCCTTCATTGACTGGGCAGGAAAATGCCACTGGACCAATTAGGAATTCTTTCTGGCTGAGTAAAAATCCCTAGAGAAATTTGCAACCCCTTTTAAAATGAAACCAGCAAAGAGCCCCAAGCCCATTGTTTCTCCTTCCAGCCCTGAGCATTTGGCAAGGCCGGAAGTGCAGGATCAGTACCTGAATGTCAGTAGAGCAGCTGGTCCTTGAAATGGGCGTGCCTGGAAGAAATGGCAGCAGTGGTGGGCCTTCTCTCACACATGCACCACACTTTCGGCCTGGATCCGTGCAGGGAGTACCCAGTTGTGCCATGTTTACATCAGGCTTGGCCAATGGGCTGCTGCGATTCCAAACTCTGGCTCACCTCAGCTTTAAAGACCTCTAATTTGAGAAGATTCAAACTTAAAGCCTTTTGCAGTAAGGCCTGCTGCAATTCTCTTGTCCCTCTCTTGAGTTATCCCGTATTGAATTGTCCTGCAGCAAGTTGTCCTGGGGTGAGTTGGACAGGGCTGGATAGCTGGGGTGAGACAGCCAGGGTGAGTCGGATGCAGCAAGTTGTCCTAGACCCTTTAACATCTGCATATAAAATTGATTCCATAATCAATTTCTATAAAACACAATTCTATAGAAACTAATAGTAAGAGGTTTTTTTTAGTTTTAAAAGGTTTAATCAGCTGTTCTAGTATCTCAGTTGTCTCAAAAGCTGAAAATGCTACTCATTTAACAGTACAGTCTTTAAGGATCCTGAAAACCAGCATACAATATGCATATGTATTGGAGCAAGGTGTGTATTGGAGGATGTAGCCACTGATTCTGAAAGCTACTGTTTTATGTCAAAATGTTCAGCTGTTCTCTTTTCCTACAAAAATAAATAGCCAAGTGCTATCTGTTTACAGTACAACCCATTTACTTAGCAAACATGGTTTGATGATGGTCACCTGAGTGCATGAAACAAAACAGGTGCAGTGAAGACATTTAAATTCTTAGCTCTGGAATCAGAGCTTTCTTATAGTTCTTTGATATTATTGTAGTTCCAATAATAGAAACCAAAATAGAAACCAACCAATAGAAACCATTGGAGTTCCAATAATAGAAACCAAAATATCAATCTTTTGTTGATGGAAAAAATTAAAGGTAATGCCTTATTTTGCAGGGGACTCGCTCAGCTATCATCAGGGACGTCCATTTTCCACCAAAGACAGGGACAATGATGTTGCTGTTACAAACTGTGCTATGTCATACAAAGGGGCCTGGTGGTATAAAAACTGTCATCGAACTAACCTCAATGGTAAATATGGTGAATCCCGACACAGCCAGGTAAGAGTAGGATCGATACAGTACTGTTTGCAAGAAAGAGCCTATTCTTCTGGAAAGGATATAAGAGTGAGTGAGAAGCCAGACAATTCGTCATATAGATTTGATTAGTTTCAGGGATCAAATTAACTAACAGCACTGATTATGTTACTTAGTTTGGGTAATGAAACATCAGCAAGAAAACAAGCTCAGAGATCACCAAGAACCCCACATAACTAATAACAAATGGCAGTTTACATTTTCACCAAATGCCAAAAGCTTTTTTAACAACAACAACAATCTATGGGGAAGAGAGTCATCTGGATCTCACCCCAGTCTACATAATACAGCCCAAATATCTATTGGTGGCGCCACTGCAGCAAAGTATACTTTTATAGGCTACTTACAGTTTGAAAGCAACATGGCATAAAGCTCAAACCCCAGTATGGAAAAAATGCTATCACTATGGTCAGGGTTTATCTTTTCCCCATGCCTCGAATTTGTTATTAATACTGTTGTTGTTGTTATACTTATTCCCTAAAAATTACATAAGGTTTTATATTTAGAGCTTTAGGAAACTATTTTAAAATAAATCAGAAAAGATTATATTTAAAAAACAGAGAATGGGGCAATAGTTTGGAAGAGTTAGAATTCTGCACTACATTAAACCAGAGTTCAGGTAAAATATAAATTTGAATATTCAAATCCTTTTTGCCATAAAAAAAATATGCCTTGTAGAGAACTAAACACAGCAGGGGAAAAAAGTCTCACTGTTTTAAATGCACCAGTAGTCTGCATGTTGAGGAGATTTATATGGAGAAAAAAATTAAAAAGTTTAGTGTTTTAAGATTGAATGTGGTTATGGATAGAATGTTTATATCTTGTTTTGTTTACTTAATTCCGGTTCTTACAAAATAATAAAATTATATGCATTCTGGAGTGGTAATAACAACTAAAATATCAAGCCCAAATTATCTCTTATCCACCTCAAGGCTATCCTTATTTTCTACTCACAGAGAGATTATATACAATAAATGAAAATATAATCTCTTTATCTGCAGCTCAAAGTGGTTTTTTGTTTAACACCTCATTGTTCACAATATTTATGTTCAAATGTTTGGTACTAAATAAGTGGTGATACCACAGCCATAAGGGTAAGGATAGCTAGACAAGTTTGAAAGTTTTAAAACTTGTGTCATTATTATAAACTGTTCCCACTCAAATTATTGGGACATTTTGGCTTGAAAAAGTGTGATATATTTGCATCTCATAACTGGAAAGAGGTGCTGTGCAAATGGTTCCAAGCATATTGATTCCTTTTCCTCTCTTTGGCCTTCAGGGTATTAACTGGTACCATTGGAAAGGACATGAGTTCTCCATACCTTTTGTGGAAATGAAAATGCGGCCGTATAACCATCGCAACTCCCTGGGGAGGAAACGTCGATCAGTACAACTGTGAAATGGCAGGACTCCTTCTGGACAAGCAGTCCTTTTCTTTCATGCATTTGCATTTTATAATATGAAAAGAACAAAAGTAAAACTGAGGTAGAAACCTGCTCCATGCTGAGGGCTGAGGAACACCATGATACCCCAGAGGGCTGACTAACTTTGATACAACCATAATGCTTGCTATCATTCCTAGGAACCTATTGGGCTCCTGCCTAGCCCCACTTCTTTGGGTTTTCATTCCATTTCTTCTTGAAATTATTAGTCAATGGTTTCATTTAAGGTCTTTGTCTTAACCCAATTTCTGCTGTTGGTTATGGCCGCTAGTTCTGAGCAGCAAAAATCCAAGTGACCACTAAATGACAGAAAGAGTTAGCATTTTCTCTCTGTCTTTTTTTGCCATCCAGATTTTTGCAATCTAGATCTGTTGGCCCAGTTCAGCCCTGTTATAGATGCTTTCTTTTACTGCTTTACTGGAGGGTACTGAGGGGGAGGAGCTCAAAGAGCTATTTTTAAAGATATTTGGACCCATGCAGCTATATGATTGAAGCAGAATTTTCACAATGATGCCCTATTGAGTCAACGTAAGGCCATCTGCCAGGAAGAGAAGAAAAATTATAGCTATTTATTTCAACTCATGTCGATCCCATCTTGCACTCAGCAAGCAACAAGAACATACATACAGCCCCATACACATACACACATACATATTCAAACAAACATATCCATATACACATACACAAACATATATACATACACATAAATAAGCATATATAATTCCTAAAACAGTAATCTTCACATTCACAAATTAGTTTATAGTTACGAATGCTGCAGACATACACACTCTGAACTCTATTTGGAAGCAAAGTCCTCACTTCTATTCTAGACTGTTCTCCCTCCATATTGTTTTGCCCTATTTATTAGAGGCTAAATTAAGGAAAGGGATTGGTGGATTACCCTGGCTTTGTTTCCCTTCCCACCCAGTGCCATCACCAATTAATCTTCCTAGAAAGGATGGAACGGAGTTCAATTTTAGATGGATGCCTAAAACAGTACGTTGAGCCATCAATCAAGTTCTCTGCCTAGCAAATGGTTGGTACTAAAGAGTGGGGAATGGGGTAAAGCAGACAGGTGTTTCCTGGTGTTCCTCATAACTCCCTCCTTTGTGTCTATGACCCTTCAGAGTATTTCTGAACACAAGTCCAGTACTCTTCTGAAAGAGCCCTAACCCTGACGCATTAAAAGCAAAAGTGATTGCACAGAGTGGAGGAGTGAGGAACATTAATGAGTGAGATCCAATGAGTGAGATCCATCTTTATTTAATGCTGCAAAGGAGAGGCAGTGTTGGCAGCAAATGGCCAATAGGTACATTTCTGGCATCATGGCAGACACTGAAAACTAGGTGGTAGTTGGGCACAGAGAACACACAACTGGAATTGATCCACATATAATAACAGCATGTAACCCAGCACTGCCAAATCCAGAATGGAGTGGGCAGAATTACACAGCCATCCCCACTGTCACCAGAGGCTACATGAGTTAGTGTAGTAGAGTATTGCACACGTGGCTACAAGAATTGCAACTGCAGTATATTAGTCCCCAAAGGGCAAGGCAAGAAGTGTAGCTTGTGTGCAAGTCCTCAGAAATAATAAAAGTAGCAAAAATTGTAAACTACGCAATCACTTTAAATCTCTTTTTTTGTAGATACAAGGGGGAAAGTCTGTAATATATTCAGTGGTGACCATAGCTAGCAGAAATCTGTTTCCCACTTTATATTGATCTTCTATGTGGCACAGGACTAATTTTCATCCAAGAGACCACTACACCCATGCTATAAAAGAGGTTCAGCACTCTTGCAGATAAGCACCAAACCATATTTACAAGGAGCCACTGAAAGACCTGGCCAGCACTATAGAAAGTGCCAATATGACATTACAGGATGCTGCAATTGGAGCCAAACTGGCCATAGACGGCAGTGCTAAGCAACTATAGAAGTAGGGCTGTGCTTAACAGCAGCCTATAGCAATTAGTAGGGGTTGGAGTGATCCCATCTCTTGATCTCAGCAACCAAATGGTCAGTGAAGGTTGCCAGAGGATACCCATGACAGAAACTGTCAGGAGAACAGAGAGGTCTACTTTAATACCAGATGGGCAAAATATGGCAGAAAAAAAAGGAATAGGCAAGCCATGTTCATGCTATGACTAGGAGGACATGAAGGCAAGACTTAAGAAGGTAAATTCTTTATATAATTACTTCCAACTATATAGTTACAGCATGATCACCAAAAGACAAATATTGTCCTCCTTTGTTGGGGAATATTGTTCACCCTTGAGAATAATCTCTGGAACCCAAATGTAGCTGTTTGTTTATTTTCTTAAAAAAGATCAGCAAGTGGAAATAGGAGTTAAGAGTTGAAATCCTGAAATCTGAACCAGATATATCAGATATAACCAGGTATTTATCTTAACACATCTGTCCTATGTACTTTTCCCAGTCAAGTCTCTCCAGACTTCTTTCAGTCCATGGCAATTGCAGCCTCAGTCACAAAAAGCCTTCATTTTGTGTTTTTCTAAAAAAAAATCCCATACTATAAATAATAAAAATCTTAACATAGATGTCTATCTTTTCTATCATGGTCCCCGACCTGTCTTCCTCCATAATACCAAGTGGAGGGGGAAAATCCACACATGTATCTGTTACACATAGAAAACAAGCATGATGAATTGGAGCTTTTCTTGCCCCAGAGCCTTGTGTATATGTAAGTTCTGTGGGTTGGTTAGGCATGAAGGCACATTCAAGTGAACCCATGTTTGTAGGTTGTACAAGTTTCAATAAAACGTAAGTCTAATTAGATGGGCAGACCTTAATCTAGTTCATTTCAAACACTTATTCTTCTATCTGCATGTGCTGACCAATTCCTTGAATTGGTTCCTGCCCCTACACATAGCAGTTTACTGTATCTCCTCCATAATTACAAAAGTGATCCATTAGCTCACAAAGCATTGTATAAATCACTGTGTCTGTAAACCCAAACAGAAGCACCTGATCCCTCTTAACATGAGTTTGTACTAAAAATTGTAACTGCAGAGTGAACCAACACAAGTTAGTGACATTTTTGAAAATATTTTAACAGAATATGCATCTATATATGACCTTTAGAAATCAAATAACAGAATTTTAAATAAATAAACAGGAGCATGGGAAACATCTAAATTATCAGCAAAGATACTGAAGGTTAGTGAATGGATATGTTCTTTTGATTTGGCTGTGAGATTATTATAGTTGGGAAACAGCAGAGCAGGTAAAAAAAAACCACTATTGGGAAAGGGAGGGAGGGAGGGAGGGAGGGAGGGAGGGAGGGAGGGAGGAAGGAAGGAAGGAAGGAAGGAAGGAAGGAAGGAAGGAAGGAAGGAAGGAAGGATCTTTTAAAAGAATAGAATAGCACACAACAGCCATCTAGTGATGCAATCAAGGAAGGAACTTTAGATTAGCCAAACTACTTTATGAGTCACTAAATTTGCATAACTGACAATAAACAAGGAGGAACAGTGAGTCTATCATACACATTGTTTTAGGGACATTTGTTCTAAAGTGAAAAAAAGTAGAAACATAATCTAATTTACAGAAAGTTTTTAAGTATCCTATCTGCCCAGCAAGTTTTAAATTTCAATAGAATATTGTATTCCTTTGGGGTATGTCGTCATCATCATCATCATCATCATCATCATCTTTCTCCTCCTCTATTAATCCAATGAATATCATTAGAATGGGTTCTTTCCAATGGTTAGATTTTACCAAGAGACTAGAAATCATAGCAGTATTGTCATACTATGTAAAAAGTTCCTAGCAAGAGTTTTTGTTTGTTTGTTTGTTTTGGCAAAGTCAATACTATTAAGTCTTACAAATTTAAAACTTTCACATATTTGGTGAATTCTTTAATATAGCTCCAACAATGCAATTACATTGGTGTTAGAGAACTTTTTTTCCTTCCAAAGTCATTCACTGCAATTTGCTTATCATAATATTTTTCCATTTGTTTTTCAAATTTGTTCAACTATCTCCTTGGATTGCTACATTTATAGAACATTTCTTCTTCTTAATAATAATAATAATAGTGTGTTGCCTTTCAAGAATATACTGATCTGTATTTTTAACTTCACACAATCCTGTCTTCATTTTCTAAGGCTTTTTGAAGTTTATGATCCCATAGCTTTTATGAAACCAAATGTTTTACATAAATTCCAGTGCCAAATTTTTGCAACTCTATCCATAGATTATATATTCAATTTGGCTTAGTTTTGCTAAGCCACTAATAAGGTATTCTTTGAACTTACATAGTATTTGTTATCATTTGAAATATGTTCAGTTTTGGCATTAATGTTTGCTTGCATACTGTGTTTTTGAGCTGCCATGATTATTGTTCAATTTCTTTTTAACTATTTCAGCCACTGCCAAGTCAAATTTTGGTTTTATTTTCTTTCAATATCATATTGAGTATGAAGAGATTTAAATTTCTAGGCATTAATTAGGTTTTACAAACTTCTACCAGTAGTGCTTTTTTTGTGCCTATTATAATCATTCAGGCCATATTTCTCTTCTACCCTTGTATGCTCGACTTGAAGTAATTCTCTCCCACCTTTACTTCTGGCGAAGTAGAACCTACCAATCTCACCTCTTATGTGAAAAGCATGGTCATTAATTTTCTTGGTGTTTTTTTTTTTATCAAGTGTCTAATTCAGCTTGAGCCCAATCAATTATACCCACACTATATTGAACAGCAGGAACAGCCCAAGTGTTTATGTCTTTAATTATATTCCCCACGCTTAATTTTGTTTTCAATTTTTAAAATTTGTTTGATATAATCAGAATTGCTATTCTTTTTAACTTGCTCGTATAGTAAATCGGAAGCTTCCCATTAATCCTTAATAAACCTTCTTCTGGTGTCAATTGTTTCATGGCATTTGCATTCATTAGCTTCTAATCAGTCTTCTTTAACGATTTTGCCTCCTTCAATCTTCAAAGTTGCACCTTTGTATAGACAAAAGTGCATTCCTATATCCTCACTAAATATATGGACTGTCTCCAGGAGAGATCCAAGTTTTTTCCTTTTGATTTTCAAATAACTTTAGGTCATCCATTCATGAATTATTTTTGGATCTTGTTTAAGAGTTGCTTAAATGTGAGGATGGCATTATTGCTAAAACAAATGGTGAATGTGATAATGATGGGAACATCCTCCTAATTTTAACTAATTGTGTCTGGATGCAACATAATGAAACAGACTGCCCTCAGGGTGGCAAAGAAGTGAGACAAGGCTATATATTTTTTCCTTTTTTATTCAACCATTATGCTGACTGAAGGTGAGTGTCTGAAGGCCTTGGAAAAAAAATTCAGATGCCACAACGTATGAATACCTACAGAGGTCAGAATTATACAAGCCAAGGATTTCTTTTTTGTCCCATTTTATGAAAAGCAAAAAATTGGACTTGAAGAAGCAGGATAGAAAGAATATTGATGTTGGAGAAGACTTATGCAACAGATAGCCAAGAAAAGGATCATGGAACAAATCAATCCAGAGTTCTCTTTTGAGTCACAAATGACAATAGTGGTCATATTAAGTGAAAACATATTTCCTTGAGATGTCCACCACAATACTGGGAAAGGTGAAAATAAAAAGAAAAGAAGAAGAACCAGCAGCAAGATGAATGGACTTGATTTCAGTGACAGTGTGTATACCACAGGGAGATCTTGAAAGGCTAAGCTGGGGTCCATCTATGTGGTTGCTAAGAATTGACACTGAGTTAATGGTACGTTATCAATTATTCAATTTTGACTTTGCCATTAAACTTTACTGTTGGCTACTAGATTTATTTCATGCATTCATCAACACTTTAATGTTTTACTAATCCCAAAAATCTCTAGGCATTTTCTAGTCCACGTACATGGAAGTGAGCCAAGTGCTTTTTCATAGTCTAACCAAGCAATAAAAAACTTCTTCTCTTTTAAAAGGTAAAGGTTCCCCTTGCACATATGTGCTAGTCATTCTCGACTCTAGGGGGGGAGGTGCTCATCTCCATTTCAAAGCCGAAGAGCCAGCACTGTCCAAAGACATCATGGTGGTCATGTGGCTAGCATGACTAAACGCCAAAGGCGCACAGAACGCTGTTACCTTCCCACCAAAGGTGGTCCCTATTTTTCTACTTGCATTTTTTACGTGCTTTCAAACTGCTATTTTGGCAGAAACTGGGACATGTAATGGGAGCTCACCCCATTACACGGCACTAGGGATTTGATCCAGATTCTTCTAAGTTTTTAATTAATCTTCTTGTCAATTAATCTCTGGTCTTGCGTGCCTTGTGAATTTTTAAAAGTTCCATTTTGCTAAAAAGATAAAGCGCAACTTAAATCTCTTATAAGCAAGTGATAGACCTGTAGTGGTCAAGATTAGTGCCTTTCACTTTAGTTTTTCTCACATTAGAAAAATTCTTCTCACTGTCATCTATACTTCATTCTTTACAGTTTACAGAAGCTTATTTAGTTATGTTGCTAATCAGGAATGTAGGTTTGCAAGGTATTTAATCCCAAAACTGTATTTATCCCTCCCTGGGTTCACTCTGAATTTTTATTCTTTTAGTTTGAAATTAAAGAATTCAGTTGTATAATGACATCTTTCATTTGTTTTCCTTCAAATATGTTCTTCATTTTTTATTATTCATTCTGCCTTATTATTATATTCTGCTTTATTTCCCCATGAAACCTTTCTAAACAAAACAGTTTTCCTTCATCCAGGTCTTGTAGTTGTTTCAAATTTTTGCCCAATCACTATCAAGATTTTAAAAAATAAATAAAAATTGTTTAAAAGAAAACATTTTGCTTGAACTGTTTAATTCTATTTTATAATGCTCACTCTTCTGAGCTATTGCCATAATTCGTTTCTTCACTTCTGAAACTTCCATAATGGTCTGAAGACCAATATTATACTGCTCTACAGGATTATGGTTTATTTTTTTAAGGATGCACTATTTCAAATTCTTCAAGTGACTTAAATCTTCTTCTTCTTTTTTTGTATATGTTTTATTTGCAGTTTTCCTTTAACAACCAACATATTTTGTGGACAGTTTAACGACTGGGCCATACATTTTTATACAGTGCTAACCATAATAATACAATTACATATACATAGTTTTTATCTTCCAACTTCTAACCTTAATATGTGCATTATAATTATAATATACTCATTATGTATCAATATGTATAATACTATTTTCCCAATTTGTACTTATTTTTTTCCCACTTTGGGTTCTTCCATATTCACCTCTTTATCTTTAAACAGTACTATCCTCTCTTTAAGATTCTTTATCACTTTCTCCAAAAATATATTTAGACATCAATTATATTTCTTCATACAATGTGTTTATTGACCCCTGTTAGGTCACCAATATTTTAATATTTTAAATATTGCTCAAATTCCACCAAATTTCCAATATCTCAGTTTTCTATAAACACCAATAAAACCAATTATTAATAAAATGTAATCAGTCCTGGGATAATATCTCTAAATCCCCTGAATTTGTAATCCTTAAAAACTATAAATTCCAATTTATTTTTGCACATTGTTAATCATAATAATACATTTAAATATGCCTAATTACAGTCTTCCACTTCCTAACCTTAATATATTTGTGGATATAATAAATTCTATTATATATCTATATATGTGTTACTATTTTCCCAATTTATACTTTCTATTTGTTTCTATTAGTTTTAATACCATCCCAGTATTACATGATATTATGTCTCTATCCATCATCTCTCAGCCTTTTTTGAATTTCATCATTTCTTGACTTTTTGGTGATTCTCTTATATTTCTCTCTTGGAATCCTATATTTCTTTCTAACATTTTTACATAGACTGAATATTCCCTCTGCCTTACCCCTTATCTCCTTCTGCTGCATCATTTGGATGCCCATCCATAACCCTTTCATTATTTTTGGGAAGTCTTCCTTTTTTTTCTCTGTGCTATTGTAAGCTATTGTAAGCTATTGGATTCTTAATATTTATTGTTATTGTCTTTTCATTGTTTTTGTTTTCTTGTATCTTATTTTGATTTGTCTCCTCCACCACTCCTTCTGATTTCTCATCTGTCTTCTGAATATTTTTTTCATCTTTTCCCACCATTTATTGAGGGTCTTCTACACTTACTTCTTTTTCTTTGGACAATCCCATCATCTCCTTATGATTCTGTCACACTTTCATAAAAGCTTTTAGCCATCATTAACATTTCTTCATAGAATTTTATTGTCTCCTGCTGAGTCATTTTGTACCAAATTAATAAATTAAAAATTACTCAATGTATCTCTCATATTCCAGTATCCCAATATCTAAAAACTCCAAAAAAGTCAATTATTAATAAAATTTATCAATCCCCGAATTATTCCTCCAAGTCCCCTAGCTTTCTAGTCCTTAAATGCTATAAATTTATACTTTACAGTCTTTATAGTGTACAGTTTATACCTTCCCAATTGTCCAAATTTCAAAGTCTTATTTGTCTTTCCTTCTTATATCCTTTTTCCCCCTTTCCTCCCCCCCCTTTCTATCGCTTTTCTTCTTTTGCCTCTATCATGATATATCAAATGATGTTAGTAAATCAAATCCAGTTTGGCCCATCAGGTTTCCTCAAATATTTCAAATTCACCTTTCAATGAACAGTTCAATAAGGTTTTGGTATTTATAGTTCAGTTCCTTTAAAAAATCTTCAAACACCTCAGGAAATATTTTCAAGCCTCCAAATCGTCTAATAAGATAAAGTCAAGGTCAAATAGCCTTCCAGCTGTTGTTTGCTTTTTCTTCTTTCATCACTTTCACTCAGATTTCCTATGTTGCAGTAATCTTCTTCCTCTAATTGATGGCTCCCCTGCTCCCAATTCCGGCATTCAACTGAATGTAAAAGTCAAAACAGGGGGGGTTAAAAATAGAGTTTAGAAAAGCAATTTCTCCCAATAATCACTTTTCACGATGTTATTCAGCTTTTTCCAGGTTTTCTTTGTTTTAAAACATCCTTTAATTATTTCTTTTGCATCTGAATCTTTAATCTTTAGTCTTTCTTTTTGATTTTTAGTCTTTAATCCTTCTCCATAAATCCAATTGCCGCTTTATTATTTGGAGATTGGTTTTTGTAATTTTTAACTTGGGTTAAATCTTTGGGGTAGAAGTTGGAAGTTATCTCACCCAGTTTCACTGCTCTGTCCACTTACTGCTCCAGCACAAGATCTTAGTGTCCCGGTTGTCCTAGCTTGTGACAGACCAAAATGGCCATCGTTCCTGCTGCCGTTCGAGAGAGCTTTCTTCGAATCAACAAGGAAATTGCTATTTCCTCATGATCAATGAAGCACCTCTACTTTTTTCACCACCCCTCCAGGCAGGTTCACCCCATAGAGTCTCCCGGCAAGCAGTTGCAGGCTGCATTTCATGGAACCCGGTGGAGCTCCACTATTTTCCAGCCGTTCCCACTCGGACGTCAACCGGAAGTTCCCAAGTGACTTAAATCTTCTGATGTTTTGTTTTCTTTTTCTTTATTTTTTGTTCAAGTCAGATTTTCCTTTTTAATTTCCTTCACTAAATATCCTGGTTTATGGAATTCTGAAATAATATCAGTTTATTTTTTAAACATTTTGCTTACCATCATCTTGCAAAATAAAGTGAAATCATTCCTTTTTATTTGCATTCAATGTGAAAATCATACCCTTTCTAATTCTTTCATTTGAGTTTTTATTATTCTTGCTAATTCATTCTGCCAATCAGTTAAGTAAAATCCTTCCAATTGTTCAATTATTTATTGTACTTCTTGGTCAAAGTATTCTAAATTTTCTTCAATTGTATTTTCTATCATGCCTTCAGAGAATAAATTTGACACTCTTTGGTTTTCATTAAGTTCCACAAAAGTTTTCTTTATTATTTGCTCAATTCCTCCTAGTTCTACTTCTCAGACAAATTCGCTTTTAAAGAAATGATCACCTAATGATCAACTAATCATATTAATCCATATTTTTTGTTCAGTTGTATTTGAATTCAGGAATCATTGCTTCCACATTTCAACCACTCACTTTTGGAATATTTAATAGTTAATTTTGAAAAGTAATAATATTCCATGATGAACTGGTATTCCTAGTTCTCTCTGGGTTGTTGTTTTTTTTCTTTTGCCATCCAATTGCATTGCATTCCCATATCCTACTGCCCTAGAAGAGTGGACAAAGTCCTCTAGCACACTTGACACTGGACTCCCAAGAGCCATAATGGCCAGCACAATCCTTGTTGACCTGGGTGATGACAACCTAGCACAAAAATCAGTTTCTCATGTTTTTAACTTGATTAATGGGTTTTGGAAATACTTAGTCAGGTTTCTTAGTTCATAACTCTCTGATTTGCTTGAAAATTATGGCAGCACAGCTACCTTTAGCATAGTCTTCAGCATCAAAGCATGTAACATCCCCACTGCGAGAAGGTGGTTTCCATGGTGGCTTACTACTACTACTACTACTACTACTACTACTACTACTTACAGACTGTGCATAGAACATCAAGAGAGGAATCACTAGCGCAACATGGATTAATAAGTTTTTCCATCTTCCCATAAAAGTACCAAGTGACAAAAGAGGACCAAAGCTTTGTATCCTTAATAATTGTGCAAAACTAGGAATTACAGCAATACTCGATTTATCTAAAATTCTGTCTTCAGCACAGTTCTTTAAGGTCCAGGGAACCAGTCGTGTCTTGCATCAGATCCCTTCCACTTCAGTTGTTTCTTACAGTGAGACATACTTCTATTATTTTAGCTGAGGCAGATTTTGGATATAACATCAAATTCTGCACAAAGGAATACATGTATAACACAAAGGAGATGAGACACAATACCTTAGGTTGTTGGTACTAATTTTTCTTGTGATAGTACATGCAACTGGCATCCACTAGTATCCTAAAGCGCATCCATAATATCACTCCATACAGATTACTTTCCTCTTAAAGACACAATTTTGCTTAATTGATCCTTCTTTGTACATGGTAATCTGGTAGCACTGGCTTGGATAAGGAGGATTTTTAATTAATAAATAAATAAACCTTCTAAATGCATGTTTATGTATACAACGAAGGAGTGTGACTTTTATAAAAGTCCTTGCAATAAGCTCTAGGTGAATAGTATCTTTTCCTATTCTTTATTTCTCAACCTCCTAACAGGCAGAATGGGCCAAAATTATTAAATTAAGAAATGCCCTCTCTAGCCATAAGGAACTCTTTGTGATAAACCACTGTGACTCTGGAGTTTTCTGAGAATGCTGAAAACAGTGCCCCCTTTTCATTTTTGTGTCCCTAGACATTTCCCCTTTTTTCTCCTGTTCAGGGATGTCATTAGGTGCTCTGATGATGATTTTCTTTAAATCTTAGATCCACATGCCATGTAATCCAGTAATACTGCCTAAAGGAGGATGAGTGCTATATTGGTTCAGGTATTGCTGTGTCTGCAAGGAAAGATAGATGGGATGGGAGGAAGCTGGGGGAACTAGGATCAGAACCAGGTGAGATACTGAGCTGTCTAAGAGTTCTTATATTTGGGCTAGCACCTCTTGCCAGAAGAGTTTTAGAAAGATTTTTAAAACATGGGCCCTTGGTATATGGGTAATTCTAGAACTGAATTTATTCTCTGACAGAAGAAGAAAATGAGGTGAAAGCTCCCTCAGAAAGACTCCAAAGAAATCTTACCTGTGAAAAAGAATGAGGAGGAGAAGGGGAAAAAGCAATTGCCCTTACAAGGATCCCATATGGAACCGTAGCTTACAGAATGGGATTTACGCTTGTTAACCATTGTTAACTAGTATTTTTAGTCCTGATTGCTTTGTAGGCTCTGTATAGTTCCTTTTTTAATGCATTTTCTATACGTTAATAAAAGATTCCAAAGGAGAAACTTTGGCGTGTCTAATCAATGTGTTTGGTCTGACGGTGGGAAAGATGGGCAAAGGGTGATTCTCTGAGCTTCCTCAATTTTAATTCAGGTCACTTCAGTAAGTGTAGTCAGTGCTGAAGGATTGTAGGTTGCAGTGATAATTTCTGCACATTAGCAACCTATTTCTATATGGAATTAGTTTGCTCATGATCACTAGATCATAGCAAAGAGTTAGGAATTTCTATATCTCTTTGCTACCATCTTGTAGTTACCTAGATTTTTGCAATCCAGATCTGGTAGCAAGACTTCATACAGCATCTCACTTTCTTTCTCATCACTACAATCACTACTCGTGACTAAAGAAAACTCAGTATACATCAACAGCATAGTCTTGCATGGAAAATGACCAATGTGTGAGCCTTTGAGTCTCAAAATATCAATCTTAAACTTAAGATATTTACCATGTTATTTGACCACAAATCTTTATAGGGGAAAAGCACCAGTAAAATAAAATATGAAGATATTGTCAATATTTTTGAGATACTGAAGACCCGGTGTTATCTGTAAATCAAGATACAACAAAGAAAATAGGAAAGGTAGGGCAAACAAATTCAGAATAAGAGCAGGACAGAACATTAGCAAAATCAGAACCAAGCTATACAAATTTTCAGCAGGGAAGAGAAGCAAAAGACTTTAATCATAATGTTCAAAAAATGATAATAAAGGTTATCTTATTTTACAATCTGGAAAATATAGAGAGTAAGATCAAAATGCCACAAACCTCATACTTTGCAGGAAGCTTTTGCAACAATATTGTGAGTGGCTTGGAGTCAAATTGAGTTATAGGATAGTACACAAAGACTACAAATAAATCAGAAAAGCATTGGAGATGGGGGGGGTGTGCTGTTACAGATAGTGAGTTGCGGTAAGTAGTTACCCTAAGAATTAAGAGCTGTCTCCTTAAGAGATTGCATTGTGGGAGATGTAGTGAGAGATCGCATTATGGGAAATGTAGTCCATGACATGTGACCTTATCTGTGTGTCTGATTGGCCACTGAGGCTCTCTGCCGGGATTTTAGAACAAAGACCTGGCCATATGTTGAATTACCTCAGAGGAGAGAACATGCTTTCTGAACAGGGAGTCAGAACTACCATCCTTTTACACTAGGAAATGGGACAGATTATGAAATATGGATGCACCTCAGCTGGACTCACTATGATTGTAAGTCTTATATGTTCAAGGATTCCCAAATAAATATAATCTGCATGAAAACCTGTTTGCTAGAGTTTATCTGCCTGTTCCCAGTGGAGCCAGATGCCTGGGGAACAGAACAGTAAAAGGATGTAGATGCCTGAACCCCTCCCTCTCTTTCGGAGCATTGATGGACATTCTGTTTGAGTGAAAATGCATCTCTTCTCTGTGCACAACTTATATAATGACTTTGTTTGCATCTAATTGAGACCTTTGCTTAGCCATGAAAGTGACAAAACTTGCTTTCCTTCTCTTTGCCTGAGTGAAGTATTCTGCTCAGCGGTAAAAGACAGAAAGAGAAAGACAGTTCTTGTGCTAGCTAAGAAGATTGCCCTGCCATAAAGAGGCCCAGGGGCTGCATGTTTGAATCACCTTTGGCAGTAAAAGGACAGAAAGAGAAAGACAATTCTTGGGCTAGCTAAGAAGATTGCCCTGCCATAAAGGGGCCCAGGGCTGCATGTTTCAATCACCTTTGCAAAGTTTGTGTGTATGTTGTTTAGAAGTTTACTTTGCCAGTAAAACGAAAGGCCTTATTTTAACACAAAGTAATCCGAGCCACCTAGGCTCTTTGGAGATTGAATTTGCATGATACAAGTTGCTTCCCAGCCTGACCACTCAATGTGCATTTGAAAAGAAACAATCCAGCCATAGTGCATGCTGTTGCTTTGAATCTTGCTTGAATAAAATACTGGAAAGCTAAATCCCCTTTACAGGGCAAGCAACTAAAGCCCAAAGGAACCCAAGTCGAGGAAAGCCTCTTAGGGTCTCCAAATAGGACAGTTGCTTTGCAGCTCTATACAAAGGAACACGCTGAAACCAGTTTAACCCAAGCATTAGTTAGGTAACAGCACCCTAGTGGCCAAAGGTGTACTGCACCAACCACCCCCAATGGTCAGAAGGCAAACTGCAACAACGTCTCCTAGAGTTTGCAACGCACCCCAGCAGTCAACAGGTGAACTGCATCAACATCCCCTAGAGTTTGCAGCGCACCCCAGTGGTCAACAGGCGAACTGCAACAACGTCTCCTAAAGTTTGCAACGCACCCCAGCGGTCAAGAGGCAAACTGCAACAACGTCTCCTAGAGTTTGCAACGCACCCCAGCGGTCAAGAGGCGAACTGCATCGACATCCCCTAGAGTTTGCAACGCATCCCAGTGGTCAACAGGCGAACTGCAAAAACATCTCCTAAAGTTTGCAGGAAGTTCCCCAAGTTTCCCAGTCATGGCTGAGACCTCTAATGAGTCAGCAGAGTTGAACCTCCCAGCTAATCTTGACACACCTGAAGCATCGGATGCCATGGAGTCTTATCCAATCATGGCAGAAGCATATGATTCATCAGGAATGATGACCCTTCCATCACCCAACCTCGACACAATTCCAGAAGTGAATGTCCAAAATTCCAAAGAGGCTGAAGCTCATCAGAGAACCTATGACCTCAGGCAGCACAGGAAGCTCACTGGTATTATGCAGTCAAGCCTGAAGGAAGATTGGGACAAGCATTATCGTCGCAACAAAAGGTATTGGGAGAAGTTGCAACAGATCTGCAACAGGCCTGTGGATGAGCTTTCACACGGCTGCATCCGTACGTTGGTGAATGAAATGGATGAACTTTATAAGCAATGGAAGACTTCTGAAAGCCATCTTGTCAACATCCAGCAGCAGCTAGAAGACCCAGAACTTGTGGGGGACATGCAATGCTTAGAGATGTTGAGTGCGGAACGTGGGAAAATATTTCAAAGTTGTAAGGACTCCTTCCACAGGGCGCTCCAGGCGAAAGGCACATCAAGGGAGAAAGCCTCCTCACCCCAACGCTCACATGCATCTATCGCTCATTCTTCCAAGAAAGCTGCGAGTGAGAAGGCCCAATCCAAAGCAACCCATCGCTCACACGCATCATCTCATCGGTCACAAGCAGTCCCCTCTTACAAGTCATCCCGGTCTCGGCAGGGTAGCAGTGTCTCACAACAATCTTCTGCCTCAGGTTCCTTCCATCCTTCCAAAGCATCTTCCCATCACAGCCAGTCATCCAGAGCCTCCACAGCGAGGAGTTTCGCTGCCCGGGCAGCAGAGGCACGAGCCGAAGCTGCAGTGGCCAAAGCAACCTTGAGAGTGGCAAAGGAAGAACAATTGCTGAAGGAAGAATTGGCCAAAGTTCAGGCCAGACTAGACTATTTGAAGTATGAAAAAGAGACACTGGGAAAAGTAACACTGGCCGAAGCTTTAGAGGCGGCGGCTGAACACGCTTCATTCAACTTCAATCCTCGACAGTTAGAGGAGGAGGACTCGGATGAGCGTGTCAAAGCCTATGTTGAGGACCAGAACTCCCCACAGCAGGGACAAAGAGGAGAACCTCACCCACCAGCTCTACGAATTACTCAGACAGCAGATATCGTAAGATCTAGACCACGAGACTCCTCCTTTGAAAATGCATGACCTACCCCGGCAAATGAAGACATTCGGGGCAACCAGAGTACTCCTTCAGCAGCAATGAAGGCATCTCTGGAGCCAAGCACGCAAACAACCATGAGAAACCACCTCAGAGTGGAGGCTAAGGAGTTCCAGCCAAACCTGCCAGTCGTTCCGAGTGCCGACGTCCAGCCCAGTGGAGGTACTCCACTTGCCTGCCAGGAAAAGGACCTATCATCACCTGTGGCATGGAAAGACGAAATTGTCTGTAAACATTCTGTAGGGAACTACCAGCCAGCGTTGGCACTTAATCCTGCCCTAGCCAACGCAGTAGGGCGAACCTTGCCACCACCCCCATCGTATAACTCTCCTGAAGTCCAAAAGGATACTGCAACATCCTGGAGAAGGATGGACCTGGCACATAGGGGAGTACACAAGTTCTCCGACAAATCAGGCATAGATTACATGCTATGGAAGCTTCTGTTTGTAAATGCCATTAAAGGCGAACAACTGGAGCCAGTCGAGGAACTCGGTCATATGTTCACATGGCTAGGCCCACAATCAGTACAAGCAGTAAAGGGGGTCTACGCAGCAAAAATGTACGAGCCAGTCGAAGCCCTCAAGCTATCATGGGAAATACTTGATGAGCGGTATGGGGCAGCTACAATGACAGAATCCTCATTCCTAGAGCGGGTCGACAACTTCCCTGCCATGGATCTCAGTAACCCTGAAGAACTATGGAACTTCTCCGAACTACTTACACAGCTACGATCAGCACAAATGGATCCCACCTTGCCAGGACTTAGCTGTCTCGACCTGTATAAGACACAAAGGTCTATCGTTGAAAAACTGCCAATGAAACTGATTGATGCATGGATCGAGCTAGCTGATAATTACAGGGCAAAGAACCTTGGCAGAGAACCACCCTTCGCCGCCCTTCAAGAATTTGTTGCCCACATGTCGAAGAGGTACAATGATCCACGAAATAAAGGTTTTACAATACGAAGAACCTATGCCAGCAGAAAAACCAATCAAAGCCTTGGTCCGATCAAGGGCCCAGTGCAGGCCGCAAGAGGAACAGCCTCTGTGTCAGTGCATAGCACAGAGGTCGTTCCCCTGTCAACAAGGAACTCCGATGTAAAGCCGTCTAAGAGTGCTCTACATCGACCTCAGAAAGCGAAGGAAGAACCCGTTTGTCCACTGCACAAGACCTCGCATTCTTTGAATAAGTGCAGAGAATTCCGAAAGAAGCCCCTGGGCGAAAGAAAGGCACTGATCAGGGAGTACAAAGTCTGCTTCAAATGCTGTGAGTCTGCAGACCACCTGGCCAAAACTTGCACAGTTAAGGTGCTATGTTATCTATGCAAAAGTGACCAGCACCCAACCGCCTTGCATCTAGACCGCGAGTTGACGCCACAACCAGTTCCTGCTCCACGTTCGGCTCTTACTCTACGGCGGACTCCTAACCCCACTCCGACTAAGGAGCCTCAGCACGACAACAAAGTGCGCCCAGATACAGCAACAAATGTCAACTGCACCTCAGTATGCGGAGACTCACCATCACCTCGTTCATGCCATCTGATCTGCCTAGCTAAAGTCTACCCAACCAGACACCCGGAAGAAGCTGTGAAAATGTATGTGATAATGGACACACAGAGCAATCAATCATTAGCCAGATCAGCATTCTTCGACTACTTTGATGCCTATACCGAGAACACGCAGTTCACAATTACAACATGCACTGGGGCACAGCGCACAGCAGGGAGAAAGGCCATGGGACTCTGCATAGAATCGTTAGATGGAAGTGCGAAATTCGCATTGCCGCCACTGCTAGAATGGGATGCTTTACCAGACAACCGCAGTCAAATCGCGACACCAGAAGTAGTAAACAACATACCTCACCTGAGACACATGACTAATCTCTTCCCTGCCCTAGATCCTGAAGCCGAAATCCTGCTCTTGTTGGGCATGGACGCCCCTGCAGCCTTTTCTCCCCAGGCAGTGGTCAATGGCCCAGCAGGCTCTCCATTTGCCCTCAAGACAGGACTCGGGTGGGCCATCTTGGGAACAGTCTGTGTCGACCGGCTGCAGGCCCCGAATCAGGTGAATATCTTCACAACCTCCATTCTAAGCAACGGGAGAACATCACACTTGAAACCATGTCAAGAACACTTCACAATTTCGACAAATAACCCTGACTTAGGTACGACAGTGTTCCAGACCAGCAAAGAGGACAATGACCTAGCCTTGTCAATAGAAGACAAAGAATTTCTGCAGCTCATGGGAAAGGAATTTCAGGAAGATGTTAGCGGAAGCTGGATAGCCCCACTGCCCTTTCGTACGCCCAGACAGCGCCTGCCGAACAATCGTGAGCAGGCCCTCTCTCGCCTCTTCAGCTTGAGACGACTCATGAACAGGAAGCCCGCTTTGAAAGCCCACCTGGTGGAATTCATGGACAAGATGATCCAGAACGGGCATGCTGAGCTTGCCCCTGCCCTGGAGAAGGAGGAGGAATGCTGGTACCTACCATTCTTTGGAGTATACCACCCACAAAAACCAGGTCAAATAAGAGTGGTTTTCGATGCCAGTGCACAGTTCCACAACCTCTCCCTGAACAAAGTCCTTCTCACAGGACCTGACCTTACCAACAGCTTGTTAGGCGTGCTCATCCGTTTCAGAAAAGAAGCTGTAGCCATCATGGCTGACATTCAGCAGATGTTTTACTCATTCCTCGTCAGGGAAGATCATCGCAACTATCTGCGCTTCCTGTGGTTCAGCGACGAACAGCACAACCAACAGGTCACAGAATACAGAATGCGAGTGCACGTCTTTGGGAATGGTTCTTCCCCTGCTATCGCCAACTATGGTCTGCAACACACCGCTCGCATAGGAGAGACCAGGTATGGTTCAGATGCCAGGCGCTTTGTGGAGCGAGACTTCTACGTTGATGACGGCTTGAAATCTGTACCCACTCCAGCAGTAGCCATAGACTTGCTAGGCAGAACACGTCAGATGCTAGGTGCACACCACCTCAAGCCGCACAAGATTGCATCCAACAGCGAAGAAGTGCTAGCAGCCTTCGATCCTGAGGACCACGCCAAGGGATTGCAGGACCTCGATTTTAGCACCGACACTCCCCTTATCCAACGGAGCCTCGGTCTGTGTTGGGACTTGAAGAAAGACGTCTTCACCTTTAGAGTCCCAGCCCAGAAAACCACCTTCACAAGGAGAGGAGTTCTGTCAACAGTGAACAGTCTGTTCGACCCTCTAGGATTTGCTGCACCGATAACAATTCAAGGGAGGCTCCTTCTACGTACGCTGTCCGAAAGCACCAATGACTGGGACGAACCGCTTCCACAAGAACAGAAAGACAATTGGGAAATATGGCGTACCTCCCTGAGCTGCCTCCAGAATGTCCACATACAGCGCATGTATGTTACCCGCTCACCAACCACCGCACCGAAAAGGGAACTGCATATCTTCTCAGATGCATCAGTGACAACTATAGCAGCCGTGACATACATCAGGGTCTACGGCGGGGAGAGCAACATTCATGTAGGCTTCATCATGGGAAAAGCGAAACTAGCCCCACGACAAGGTCACACCATACCAAGACTGGAACTCTGCGCTGCCGTACTAGCTGTGGAGCTTGCAGACTTAATAAAGAAGTCTATGGACCTTGAATTCCAATCCACCACCTTCTACACTGACAGCAAAGTAGTGTTGGGTTACATTCACAACCAAAGCAGACGTTTCTATATCTATGTCAGTAATAGAGTAGACAGAATCAGAAAATCTTCAAGCCCGGAGCAATGGCGTTATGTGCCAACAGACCTGAACCCAGCAGACCAACCCACACGGCCCTTCCTTGCATCCCAGTTAGCAGAATCGACCTGGCTAAAAGGTCCCGAGTTCTTGGCCCATCCAAACAGTTCGATATCACTAGAACCAGGACAATATGAGCTTCTAGACCCAGATCGAGATGCGGACGTTCGACCTCAAGAGCTCAGCAAACCTTCCATGCAGATCAAGGAAGCAACCGTACAGGCCACCTGCTTGTCAACCACAGTCAATGAGGAAACAAAATGGCCCCCTAGATGTCCACTGGAATCAGCTCGTTTCGAACGCTTCTCCAGATGGAAGTCCCTGGTACAGGGAACAACCACACTCGTACGTATAGTGTATCGCGACATAACCTTCGCAGATTGTCAGCTCATAGCAGAGAGTGTAATTCTACAAAGTGTGCAGCGAGAAGCATACCCAGCATTGGTGAAGTGTCTAAAAGCCGAGAAGCCTGTGCCGAAATCTAGCCAATTGCTGAAACTGAACCCATTCCTAGACAGCAACAACATACTTAGAGTTGGAGGGCGCCTAGACAAGGCAAAATTAGACTCGAATGTAAAACACCCTATCATCCTTCCCGCGCGCCAACATGTGACGAATCTGATAGTCCTACACTACCATGAAACTGTCCACCATCAAGGCCGCCACTTCACAGAAGGAGCTGTCAGAGCTGCAGGATTTTGGATTGTGGGAGCCAAAAGAACCATTGTGTCTGTCCTGCACAGGTGCATGCATTGTCGGAGACAACGAAGTGTGACACAACACCAGAGGATGGCTGACCTACCTCCTGAACGTTTCAGCACAGGACCGCCATTTACCAACGTGGGCGTAGACGTTTTTGGCCCTTGGTCAGTGTCGGCCCGCAGGACGAGAGGTGGCCAAGTTAACAGCAAACGTTGGGCTGTTCTCTTCACGTGCCTTAGCATTCGAGCTGTTCACATTGAAGTCATTGAATCTATGGACACCTCCAGCTTTATCAATGCTCTACGAAGGTTCCAAGCCCACAGAGGCCCAGTCGCAATGTTTAAATCAGACCGTGGAACAAACTTTGTAGGAGCCTGCAAGGAGTTACGAATCAATGAGGGCACTCACCTTGATTCGCCAATTGATGACTACCTGAAGGCCAAAAACTCTGTGTGGACTTTCAATCCTCCCCATGCCTCCCATATGGGAGGAGTATGGGAACGAATGATTGGAATAGCCCGTAGAATTCTAGACTCCATGTTGATGAAGACATCCGTGTTAACCCATGAAGTCCTCACCACCCTCATGGCAGAGGTAGCAGCTATCATCAACGCCAGACCCTTGGGCCCGGTTCACTCGGATCCCGAGAATCCGACTATCCTCACCCCAGCCACTTTGCTGACCCAGAAGATGGGTGAATGGCCAGCGCCGGCAGGGCGCTTCGTCCCAAAGGACATGTATGCACAACAATGGAGACAAGTTCAATTGCTGGCCAACACCTTTTGGAAGCGCTGGAAACAAGAATACTTATCTACTCTACAGGAGCGCCGCAAGTGGAAGACTAAGGAACCTAACCTTGAGGAAGGGGACCTTGTCCTGTTGAAGGACAGAGACGCGCATCGGAACTCATGGCCCATGGGACTTGTACACCAAGTTGTGCCCAGTTCTGATGGACTAGTCCGCCAAGTCAAAGTTCTGATTGCGAAACCAGAGCAGTTACCCACCGGTCAGCTTAAATCTACCAGAAAGATTTACATCAGGCCAATCACCGACCTGGTACTGCTACGAAGGAAGTCTGAACTTATAGTACTAGAAGACCTTCAAGATTGAACCTCGAGCTTTGCATGAATCGTGTCCACTTCACTGTTTGCATTGTTTGATGCTATTACCTTGTTTACTTTAGTTACGTAGATAGTTACATTGCATTATTTTCTGCTATGCCTATGTTTATCTCAATTAAGTAGTTAGTTAGTAGTGGAATTTATAATTCCAGGCGGGGAGTGTGCTGTTACAGATAGTGAGTTGCGGTAAGTAGTTACCCTAAGAATTAAGAGCTGTCTCCTTAAGAGATTGCATTGTGGGAGATGTAGTGAGAGATCGCATTATGGGAAATGTAGTCCATGACATGTGACCTTATCTGTGTGTCTGATTGGCCACTGAGGCTCTCTGCCGGGATTTTAGAACAAAGACCTGGCCATATGTTGAATTACCTCAGAGGAGAGAACATGCTTTCTGAACAGGGAGTCAGAACTACCATCCTTTTACACTAGGAAATGGGACAGATTATGAAATATGGATGCACCTCAGCTGGACTCACTATGATTGTAAGTCTTATATGTTCAAGGATTCCCAAATAAATATAATCTGCATGAAAACCTGTTTGCTAGAGTTTATCTGCCTGTTCCCAGTGGAGCCAGATGCCTGGGGAACAGAACAGGGGGGATAAAACAATGCCACTTTTAAAATCCTAAATAACCTACAGAAAATAATAATTTGAGAAGTAGAAGAGATCAGGAAAATTAGAGGGAAACCATTTAGCCCAACTAAATAGTCTTCGTTAAAAGTTCATGATTTTTGTACTTTTTTACTTTGTTCTAAGACCAAACCACAGCCTAAAGCCAACCATTCAGAAAAGATATTTCACTGCTCCAATTGCAGGAACTCCAAAAACACACAAAGAGCCAGAGAAATATCTGCAAAGAATATGGCTAAAGAAGCAGCATTTGTCAGATATCTAAAATACTGTAGGCAGATGATTTGAGGGGTGGAACATACCCTGTGAAATGGAAATTACCTAAATAACCACAATAATTGCTTCTCA
Source organism: Arizona elegans (assembly GCA_022577455.1). Lineage (NCBI taxonomy): Eukaryota > Metazoa > Chordata > Lepidosauria > Squamata > Colubridae > Arizona > Arizona elegans. The sequence continues at coordinate 99,276,066 of JAKOOJ010000002.1, read as the reverse complement.
GAAGAGAAGATCTCTCTGTGAAATGTGGCAGCAAGGGCAAGGATCTGACCTAAAACATAGCTTTGGGCCACAGGGAGGACTTGCATTCAGAAAGAGTTATGCCAGCTAGCACTGTGCTAGGCACACCTCAGAAGAAGCACAGATCAACCCAACAAACACTCAAGCCCAAAAGCTGAATTCAAGTAAATATAGGGCACTATTTAAGTACCAAAATAAAACAATAAATGCAGCAACTAGATACATACCGTACACATGTATAACTGGACTGAGATTGCTTCATTGAAAGCAGTGGAAAAATGTATCTCCATACAACAAGGTGTTATGAAATGGGGTAAAAAAAGGAGTAGCAAGTCAATGAACCAGCACTTTACATGGCAAAGAGAGGCCTCAAAAAAGAAGCAGAAATTAGCAAAGAGATGATGCCTTCTATTAGGCAAAATATTCCAAGGACTATAAGAAAACGTGTTACTATAATTAGCCATTACTGTTTAACTGAATGTCTCCACTCAGTTTGTACTGAATAAACAGTATAACATTATAAGCATCAGCCAGCTTGGAGTTTTGGAAATTTTTGAATGTAAATGTTAAGCCAAACTCCATTCTGAAGCATGCAGTTTTGAGGCTTAACATGCCTCCACATCCCACCAAAAATCTTTCTAAAGCTAACTTTTAGCAAGTTTGTTGAATGGCTTTCTAATATAGAATTGGATAGTTATAATGCAGTAGGACAGCTGAGATTGTCAAACTGGTACCTTAGAAGACTTCTAAGTCTTCATACTTTGGTCTACCTCCTGCTTTGGGTTAGTGGCTTGGTAGTTTCCATTGCACGTCACCTTTTCCCAGCATGCAGTAAACCTGTCACTTAAATGGTAGCCACATGCAAATATGATCAAATCACAGATAATATCATTCCTCCTCCGCTGGATATCACAAATTCAAAAAAACATTATCACTTGCTCTCAGAGTTCCAGTTTTCTGTTTAGTTTCTTGGTTTCAGGCAGCAGGTACTTCTTTCCAATTTATACAGAAGGGGGAAAGATTAACAATACAGCTTACATTCAAGAGAGAGAGAGAGAGAGAGAGAGAGAGAGAGAGAGAGAGAGAGAGGGAGGGAGGGAGGGAGGGAGGGAGAGGGATTTAGGCACAAAGCCAGCTAGATGACCTTAAGCCAGTTACTCTCTCAGCCCTAGGAAGAAGGCAATGGCAAACTACCTCAAAATCTTACCAAGAAAACTGCAGGGACTTTTCAGGCATTTCCAGGAGTCAAGACTGACTCAAAGGCACAAATGCACACAAAAATAATTAACACCAGTGACCTTATGTATACCAAACTTTTTCTTGCAGTAATTATTTAAAAAAGTTGTGTTGACCTTTGAGAAAAGACCAGAAGGTTGCCTGAAAGTGGTGTATAAAGATTAGAATATTTTTTTATCTGGGACCAGGAGTTTGCCAATTTATCTCTGGGATTTTTTTCTAGTAGCAAAAAGAACATGTCCTTTATAACTTAGAGGGAACAGCAGACTATAATGCCACTACTCAAGCTAATCCTGATCTGGTGCTCTTGGACCTGAACCTATTTGGATGGCAATTGTTGGTGAATGTTGTCTTCAGAGTTCATACTTCAAGCTCCTGCTTTTCATTAATTGGTGCTACTCCTCATTACTTTTTGTTCAGGTCTGCTTGCTGCAGCAAATGGACAGCATAGCAACTTAACTTTCAGAATAGGTATTGAAAACATATCTGTTAATAAAGACAATTTAAAACTTATCTAGCTATGACAAATTGATATTGTCTATTGCAAGGCACATAGATAAAACTCCAGGGATGTCAAACGATCAATAGTGCAAAATATAAAGTAATACTGTGATTCAAACATGTTGATTTATAGACATGCACCCCAGTGGTGAAATCTAAAATTTGTTACTACCGGTTCTGTGGGTGTGGCTTGGTGTGGGGGGGGGGGGGTAATGTGACTGGGTGGGCGTGGCCTTTTTTTTCTTTTAAAACCATCTTTTCTACAACATCTTTGGCGAAGAGGTTGTAAAAAAATGCTTTCAAAAGGCTCTGATGATCCCAGCTGAGTTGCCTGATCGTCAGAGAGTTTTTAAAAAACCCTCTGCCGATCAGGCAACTCAGCTTGGATCATCAGAGCCATTTAAAAGAAAAAAAAGCCTCTGATGATCATGCAGCTCAGCTGGGCATAGGTGGGGGCAGGGATTTTTGCTACCGGTTCTCCGAACGGCACATCTCCATCGCTACCGGATCGGGTGATCCGGTCCAAACCAGGAGCATTTCACCCCTGATGCACACACACACACACACACACACACACACACACATATGTATGTATGTAAGTCTATATGTACCGTTTCCCACAAAATAAGACATCCCCTGATAATAAGCCCAATCAGGCTTTTGGGCGCATGGCAATAAGGCCAAGCGTTTATTTCAGGGTTCAAAAAAATATAAGATAGGGTCTTATTTTGGGGGAAACACGGTGTGTATGTATGTATGTATGTATACATACAAAAAGATAAGATGACACTGAAGAGTGGAATCCTTTTTTCTTTTTTTGCAGAAACCAGACATTCTTTTAAACAATAGGAGTTTTTCTATTTTAAGAGTATGTCATAAGAACACTCCTGGCATGGTAGAAGGGCTGGGCTTGTTCATTCACAAAATGACTGCCCCAATAAGTATCACATTTATGCAATGTCCATTCATCAAAGAGGTTGCTCCACACCAATCCTTCTGAGCATCCTCCCAAGAAATTCCCATGTATTTATTTATCAAATTTATTTAGCTGCCTATCTCCCAACTGCAACTCTGGGTAGCATGCAATAAAACAAGACAATAAAACACATATTAAATAACAATTAAAAACAATAAAGCATAAATAAGGCCACAAGAGATTGCTTAAAAGATTGGCACATTGCAAAGCTATCTCGTGATATCCCTATTTCAGGAGATCCCTGGGCCATTTGCTCACATTTCTCTTACATACACCCAGGTTTTTTAAGAAAAGAATTTAATTAGCAGATGGGAATTTCACTTTTCTATTTCAAACCACGGTGCAAGGAGGAGAAATTATGAAGAAGAAACTGGAAGAGTTTAGTTATTCTTCTGACAATCAGGACAACTTGAGCCACATATATTGTTAAAGGTACCTCTGAACAAGGAAAGATTCCTAGAATTTACAACTCCTCTGGGAAACAGGGAAGGCAATTAGGACTTTAGCAATATGTTCAGCTCCTCTGCAATAAAAGTAAGGCAACTTCAAGTGTGCACACAATTAAATTCTCATTTTTCAGTGTTTCATTCTGCTCCCAAGAAATGTCTGTGTAACAGATGCCCCACAGTCTGTGAAAGCTATGAGAGGCTGTGAAAGCTATGAGAGGCCTTCAGAAAATCTCACTTGTGTAATAGCCAAGTGGTGCTACAGTTGTGCTCAGCCATTGGCCTTCAATATCTTTATGTCATCCAAGATTATCAATAAAAGTTTAGTGAAGAGCTCAGTAGTGGGTTTCAAAAAATTTTACTACCGGTTCTGTGAGTGTGGCTTGGTGGGCGTGGCATGGCTTGGTGGGTGTGGCTTGGTGGGCATGGCAGGGGAAGGATACTATTAAATCTCCATTCCCTCCCCAATCCAAGGGAAGGTTACTGCAAAATCTCCATTTCCTCCCGATCAGCTGAGGCAGATAATAGATGGGGATGGGGCCAGTCAGAATTTTTACTACTGGTTCTCTGAACTATTCAAAATTTCCACTACTGGTTCTCCAGAACTGGTCAGAATCTGCTGAAACCCACCTCTGAAGAGCTGCTATGTCAAATCACATAAACTACATCTTTAACTCTGCTGGAAATGGGATTCACTGATTTATTTATTGTGAGAGTTATTCTAAATAATTGATGGTATCTGTACTAAGAATGACTAAGAATGATCCCAGATGATATTGTTACAGGACCACCCAATAACATACACACTGATTTAGATATGTGTAGTAAAGATATTTCTAGACCACAATGTTTCTCTGCCCCAATCTCCTCAGAAAGCATTCTGCAACAAGAGTATGCCATCTACACTTCTGGAGATTTCAAAGTCCTGAGAAATAATACTAATCATTGCTTACCTCCCAGCTGATCAGGAGGAAAGGGAGGGGGGAAATCATCCAATCAGAATTGAGGTTAAACCCTTTCTTTCTTATTCTTTCCAATCTGATATTAGCTCTAAAATAAAAGCTTCCACTGATTTCTATGGTTGCTTCCTTTGAAATTAGAGTTACCATCTTCAAACTACAAAAAACTGGATAAACTAATGTTGGAAATAAAGTACTATAGTTTTCTGTGCAGATAATCCTCAATTTATGATCCTAATTGAACACATAATTATGGTTGTAATTATGGACATAAATTGAAGCATCATGTGACCAGACCCAATTTTTTAATATTTTTACAGCAGTCATTAAGTGATTGCCATGCTCTTTAAATGAATCAATTTTCCCCAACTGGCATGTTTTTTTAGGAACCGGAAGTAAAAGCAAAAGCAAAAAAGTCACAAATCACAGTCATATGGCCATGGAACATTGCGAATCACTCTAAAGGTAAACTGGTTACCAAATGCCCAAAATGCTATTAAGAATCCATAGCAGAGGGGATGGCCATAACTTTGAAAATGGGTCATAAGTAGCTTGTGGGGACCACTTAACTTTGAATGATCACTAAGCTGCATTCTCACAAGATCTTAAACCCTCAAATCTCATGAGTTCCATATAAATTTTCCCCAATTCAAACTTTTTAAGTAAAACAAACCCCCTGTATTCTGTATTTCTATACTGTAAAGTGTATGTGTGTGTGTGTGTTTGTGTGTGTGTGTGTTCGTGTGTGTGTATTCTGCCTTTTCTTTTTGTTTAACTAAACTTCCAGTATTTTCTTTCTTGTTTAAAAAAATAACACTGGGGAAAGTTATTCAGAACCACAATTCTTTATAATAATATCATGTTAGTTTACAACATTTAAAAAACTGTGTCTCTGTGGTATTTTCTGCCATGACTTCAAAGGGAAAGACAGGAAGCACTTTTCACACTTTATAAGGAGTTGTATCCTGTATTTTATAATGGTTGCTCTCTGTTTGACCTTGGTTGCTAGCTGCAGTATTTGTTTTTGTTCTTCTGAAAAGTTACATTAACTTTCCCCTGAAATATCTTCCTTTTCTGTGCACAGAAGTTTCCTTTTATTTAAATGAGGAACATGTGAGAATACTTGTCTGCAACAAGGAAGTCTGAAGGAACTCCTGGAGGTTCTTTCTCCTTTCCCATTGACTACAGGCAGTGGTGAAATTCAATTTTTTTTACTACCTATTCTATGGGCTTGGCTTGGCGGGTGTGGTGTGGCTTGGTGGGCGTGGCAAGATCCCCATTCCCTCCCCACTCCTAGGGGAAGGATGTTGCAAAATCTCCATTCCCACCCTACTCTGGGCCAGCCAGAGGTGGTATTTGCCGGTTTTCCAAACTACTCAAAATTTCTGCTACCACTCCGAACCACTTAAAATTTCCACTACCGGTTCTCCAGAACCTGTCAGAACCTGCTGGATTTCACCCCTGACTACAGGGTAATTCCTAGTCACCCTTCCTCACTTCCACTTCTGCTTCTCCAAACTTTCTTTGCATAGAGGCTTTTTTGCCAGCCCTGATATCCTCATCAAAAAAGCAGGGCCTGGAAGATTTCGTCAGGATGGAATTCTGTGGCTGAGCCAAGAAATTACAAAGAGAAGCTACTGAAAGTAACTCCAGTTCCCTCAAGCACCAAGGTTGCTCACCCAAAAATAGGAGGCTAGATTCATCCTCTAAATCAGTGGTTCTCAACCTGTGGGTCGCGACCCCTTTGGGGGTCGAGCGACCCTTTCACAGGGGTCGCCTAAGACCATCGGAAAACACATATTTTCAATGGTTTTAGGAATAATTTTATGGTTGGGGGTCACCACAACATGAGGAACTGTATTAAAGGGTTGCGGCATTAGGAAGGCTGAGAACCACTGCTCTAAATATTAAGAACAAGAGAAGAGAAGACAAATGACAGCAATGGAAGCAAATACTTAGATTAGTGGTTCTCAACCTTCCTAATGCCGCAACCCTTTAATATAGTTCCTCATGTTGTGGTGACCCCCAACCAGGGGTGGGTTCTAATTATTTTTACTACCGGTTCTGTGGGTGTGGCTTATTTTGTGGGCGTGGCTTGTAGGTCATGTGACTGGGTGGGCATGGCTAGCTGGTCATGTGACTGGGTGGCCATGGCTATGTGTATAGGGACTACTCAGAGGGCTGAAAAAAGTCATTTCTGATAGGTCCTCGCACTTTTAACTGGTCCTCACACTTATCACCATCCTCACATTTATGCCCGTGCAGCTTTCTTAACAACCATGTCACTCATTTCACAACTGCTTCTTTTCACCATGGTGATAAGATAGGGCAAAAAACGTAAAATGTGAGGATAGTCGTAAATTTGAGATCTGGTCAAAAGTGCGAGGACCAGTCAAAAATAACTTTTTCAGCCCTCTGAGTAGTCCATATGCATAAAAGGATACAGCAATAGAGAGGGATGAAGGAAGGGAAGGGAAATTAGAGTAGGAGTGAGGGTAAGAGAGGGAGGAAGAGAGGAGGAGAAGGAGAAAGGAAGAGGAAGTAGGGAGGAGAAGAAGAGGGGGAGGAAGAGAAAGTAAGAAGGAAAGAAAAGAGAGAGGTGGTAGGTTTGAGGAGAAAGATTGCTGTACAATAAAAAAGATGAAAGGGAAGAAAGCCAACCCCAAACAAATATAAAGATATTAAGATAAAGAATGAATTGTTAAACTTTAAAGAATAAAAGAGAATAAATATGAATAAATAACAATAATTAGAAACACACATACAAACATACAATGTATTTTCTTTTGTAGGAAGTTAGCACCCACCCCTTTCCTGGAAGAGTGAAATATTTTAGGAAATATGAAAAAGGCAGAATATTATATTTCCCTGGGATAAGCATGTTTTGAAGCAGCTCCCATCTTCCTGCCCCCACCCTTTGTCAATGGGCCATTAAGGCCTGGGCCAGTCTATTCTACATAACAAAGATCTACCTCCTTCAGGCAGAGCCATAGTAGGAATTGCCCAAGATCCAATAAAGATAGGATCAGCCCTCTACACAATAGCAGCAGAAACTCACCACATGTGACCTGGGAAGCACATGTGACCATCAGCCAGCAAGGCTAGCTAAGACCCCCACCCCCTGGGAGTCTGACAACCAATCAGGATACTCTTTCGGGGCCCCAGGAAATGCAGAGCCAGAGAGAGCATAAAAACCCGAGGATTTACTGTATCTGCCCTTTTCTGTTCAGGAACTCAAGCCATGTGATCCTGTCCACCATTAAACCATCTTTCCAAGCAGTCTCCATGTTTCCAGTGTTTTTTTCTCCACTTGGAGCAGAACCTAGAAGGAGATTTCTTCCAATACTTTGAACAGAGTATTTGGCCGGTTCACAAATTTAAACAGTGTTTAGTCATTTCAATTAAATTTACAATTTCTATATTTCCTTTTTGCCATATTTATTCCTCATCTATTTTTGTAAAAAACCAATATTACCCTTCATCCTCATCTCTAATCTTAATCAAATTCAATTTTTCCCTTCTATTCTATATTATACCCCTTCCCATTGTCATCTATTTTTATATCCATCCTCACATTGGTTAATTATGTAATATTACAGTTGTTTAATATAAATTCAACATTTTAATATAAATCAATTAGTTATATAACTACCTTTTTTGTATATTAATATTAACATGAATATTCCAATTATTTCCATGCAATCCAATTTCTTACAAATCAATTAATTATATCTAGATCCGTTCCAGTCGGGCTTCAGGCCTGGGTACAGCACGGAAACGGCATTGGTCGCGTTGGTGTATGATCTCTGGAGGGCTCGGGTCAGGGGGTGCTCCTCTGTCCTGGTCCTGTTAGACCTCTCAGCGGCTTTTGATACCATCGAACATGGTATCATGCTGCACCGGTTGGAAGAGTTGGGGGTGGGAGGCACCGTACTAAGGTGGTTCTCCTCCTTTCTCTCTGACCGGTCGCAGTCTGTGTTGACGGGGGGGCAGAGGTCGGCCCCGAGGCCCCTTATATGTGGGGTGCCACAAGGATCAGTCCTCTCGCCCCTTTTGTTCAACATTTATGTAAAGCCGCTGGGTGAGATCATCCGTGGTTTCGGGGTGGAGTACCATCAGTACGCTGACGACACCCAGCTGTACATCTCCACCCCAGACCACCCCAACGATGCCCTTGAAGTGATGTCCCGGTGCCTGGAGGCCGTACGGATCTGGATGGGGAGGAACAGGCTCAGGCTCAAGCCATCCAAGACCGAGTGGCTGTGGTTTCCGACGTCCCGATATAGTCAGCGGGTGCCATCGCTGACTATTGGGGGCGAATCATTGGCCCCCACGGAAAGGGCTCGCAACTTGGACTCACAGCTGTCTTTAGAAGAGCACTTGACTGCCGTGACCAGGAGGATTTTTCATCAGGTTCGCCTGATCCGCCAGTTGCGTCCCTTTCTGGATCGGGACTCGTTACGCACGGTCACTCATGCCCTCGTCACCTCCCGTCTGGACTATTGTAACGCTCTCTACATGGGGCTCCCCTTGAGGTGCACTCGGAGGCTCCAACTGGCGGGTGGCGCTCCCATGTAACACCTCTCCTGCGCGAGCTGCACTGGCTCCCGGTGGTCTTCCGAGTGCGCTTCAAGGTTTTGGTTATCACCTTTAGAGCACTCCATGGCTTAGGACCTGGTTATTTACGGGACCGCCTGCTACCACCAATAGCCTCCCACCGACCAGTACGCTCCCATAGAGAGGGGCTCCTCCGGGTGCCGTCGGCCAAACAATGTTGACTGGCGGCCCCCAGGGGGAGAGCCTTCTCTGTGGGGGCACCTACGATCTGGAACGAGCTCCCCCCGGAGATACGGAGGATCTCAGATCTGCGTACCTTCCGTCGCGCGCTTAATAATAATAATAATAATAATAATAATAATAATAATAATAATAATAATAATAATAATTTTATTTCTATACCGCCCTTCTCCCAAAGGACTCAGGGTGGTTTACAGCCTATTTAAAAACACAGACAAAACAACAGTATAAAATTTAAAATAATTAAATAAGGTGGCTCAAATTTAAAACCCCGATAAATTTAAATACCCAATTTAAAACTATTGTGTTGATAGTCCGGCCTGGCGGAACAACAGGGTCTTCAAAACACCCGGAGGTCGGAGATCTTACGAATTTCCGGGGGCAGTTCATTCCACAGGGCTGGGGCTCCCACAGAGAAGGCCCTCCCCCTGGGTGTCACCAGCCGACATAACTTGGCTGATGGCACCCTGAGGAGACCCTCTCTGTGGGAACGGACTGGTCGGTGGGAGGCTATTGGTGGCAGAAGACGGTCTCGGAGGTACCCGGGTCCTATGCCATGGAGCACTTTAAAGGTGGTAACTAACACCTTGAATCGCAGCCGGAAGACCACTGGGAGCCAGTGCAGCTCACGCAGGAGGGGTGTCACATGGGCACAACGGGTTGCGCCCATAACCACCCGCGCGGCCACATTCTGGACCAGTTGGAGCCTCCGAGTGCTCTTCAAGGGGAGCCCCATGTAGAGAGCATTACAATAGTCCAACCGGGAGGTAACAACGGCATGAGTGACCGTGCGCAGGGCGTCCCGATCCAGAAAGGGCTGCAACTGGCGAATCAGGCAAACCTGATAAAAGGCCCCCCTGGCCACGGCCGTCATATGCTCTTCTAAAGACAGCTGCGCATCCAGGAGGACACCCAGATTGCGAGCCCTCTCCGTGGGGGGCAAAGATTCACCCCCAATAGTCAGCGATGGCACCTGCTGACTATTTCGGGGCGCCGGGAGCCACAGCCACTCGGTCTTGGAGGGGTTGGGTCTGAGCCTGTTCCTCCCCATCCAGACCCGCACGACCTCCAGGCAGCGAGACATCACATCAAGGGCATCATTGGGGTGGTCTGGGGTGGAGATGTACAGCTGAGTATCATCAGCGTACAGATGGCACTTCACCCCAAAACCACGGATGATCTCACCCAGCGGCTTTACATAAATGTTGACCTTTCTATTTCACCAAGCCGGCCTGACCTAAGTCTTTCCCCTTTTTAAATGGAAATTTTAAATTTGGTTTTAAATTATTGGGGTTTTAAATTTGTTCAGCCAAATTATTTAATTTCGTTTTAATCTATTTTAAATTTTGTATTTATATGTTTTATTCCATGGCTGTTCACCGCCCTGACTCCTTCGGGAGTAGGGCGGTATACAAATTCAAATAAAATAAAATAAATAAATAAAATAAATAAATATATTTACCAATAATAATAAACCAAATAATTTCTCCCATATATTCCTCCAAACCACAACTTAACCATTTCTGCTTTCAACACAATATACAATTAATAATAGCTCAATTATTACAATTCCCTAGTTAAATAGAGCTTTTTTCTTTTGTGTTTTAAAATCTTGAACTCTCCTCTTTTTCCCTAAATTTCCCATTGTTTGCACCTACCTTTTTTGGTGAGGAAAAAGAAAAGAAATCTGCCTGCCTAATTTTCCAATGTTGCAGCAACAGCAAAGCCAACAGCCTGCTTTACTTTCAGTTTTGTTTTTCAGCATAGCTAGGGGAAAAAAATCTGCTTGAGCAAGCAGCAGAGCCCTGAGCAAAACAGCTGAGAGCAAATCAGCTGAGAGTCGGGAGCCAATCTAATCAAGGGCTAATTAGCCTATGCTGAAGCTCCGCGGGACCAATAAAATTACAAAAAAACACCGAACCATTTGTTAAATTGCTGGCTCCCCCGCACCTCGTCCACCACTATTTATTGCCAATAAATAGTGGTGCGGAGGGGCAGGGCAAGCCAGCAATTTAACAAATGGTTTGGCTGCACCACTGGCTATAGGGCAGCCCTTTGAAGCCCCGTGGCAAGAATTTAAACAGTTTTTTTTCCTCTAGCCATCAGCTGGTACTCAGGAAGCAGCAATAGATTGGGAGTGGGCGGGGTAAGCAAACGGCCAGCGATCCAACAGAGCAGAGAGTGAGGGTGAGTGAAGGCGTCGGGGGGGCGAAAGAGGGCTTTGGCGACCCCTGTGAAATGGCCGTTCGACCCAAAGGGGTTGCGATCCCTAGGTTGAGAACCGCTGACTTAGATCATCCTTCCACCAAGTGTCAGCCACATCCCCCATCTAGAGTTCAGCCCTGGTGTCTTGACTGAAGATCCAATTGCCAAAAATTTCTAAGGAATTGGAAAATTGAGGAGGAAGAATGTTACAAGATGGAAACTACTATTGTATGTCAGAATAATGTTTATAAGTACTATGTTTGGAAACGTCAGTACAGGTCATGGTTAACAGTGTCGCTTATTAGTACCTGACAGCATTGATCATAGTAATTTATATAATGAAATTAGTCCTTGCTTCAAAGAAAAAGCAATCTAATTCTTTACAAAATAGGAAACATAGGAAAGCAGAATGAGAAAAAGAATTATAAATAGGAGCAAATGTAAATAGAAATAGAAATAGAAATACATTCTATTGGCACTCTAATTAATTGATGAATCAGATTGAAAATACTGTCCTTAACTATTGTAACTAGGCAGCATTTTCAGAGAATTTCTAGTGAGCTTTTTTTCAAGTATCTTTGGGTTTCAAACATCTTTGAAACCCAAATTCTGCAAATATCATCTTTAAAAAAGTATCCAATTATCTCTCTTACCTGAAAGGAATGTCTTTTATGAAATGGAACCAGCTGCAACCAGTCACCTGGACAACTTTGCACCTGTTGCAATTTCAAAATTAAATTTATTTAAAATAAATCCTATTAATTTCAATGAAGCTTAATTCAGCAAAGAATTACTTGGATTGCAATCTTAATTAATAAATGAAGTGGTTACTAAATCTCACACAATAAATGAAGCTTTCTTTAAAGCGGGGGGGGGGGGGTGATATCCTAGTCCTGTGAGAATAAGGTTCCCCAGTAATTTAACAGCTACGTCCATTTCATTGCTCAACATCACTTCAATGCTAAGAAACATATTGGACCATATTTTGAACAAGGAATCAGGGTTTCTGTCCATGACAACAGTTCTTTCAGACCAAGTTCAATATGTTACAATAACTGGCTTGATAAATTAGTGGACCCTGGCCATCATCAGAACTTTATACTTGATCTCCAACACTACAGAGTGAGGCTACTGCTTTCTTTTTACAGTAATAAGCAACCTCCAAGAATGTTTTCAAAAAAAAAAAAACAGCAAACAGCCATCAATTCCCATCTTTTGTCTAAGTAATAGAGAAAACTAAAATCAAATGGGCCAATTTTAGTGGACCTTTCACACTACAATTAATGAATGAGCGAGAGCTTGAATCCTAAAATTTAGGAAAGAGGAGGGAAGGACTGTAAGTTCTTCCTCCATCCCCTTCGCTTTCCATAGAAATTCCAAGCCTCTAAATCCTTTGGCACAAATGACATCCTCTTTGCTTCCCCCCCCCACAAAAAAAATCCCTATCATCAGGAATCCCATACTCCCATACTCTTTCCATGTGGAATGAGACTTTAGAATAGAATAGAATAGAATAGAATAGAATAGAATAGAATAGAATAGAATAGAATAGAATAGAATAGAATAGAATAGAATAGAACAGAATAGAATAGAATTTTATTGGCCAAGTGTGATTGGATGAACAAGGAATTTGTCTTGGTGCACACGCTCTCAGTGTACATAAAAGAAAAGATACATTCATCGAGAACCATAAGGTACAACACTTAATGATAGTATAGGGTACAAATAAGCAATCGAATCATATTAAGAAACAGTCAATATAAATCGTAAGATACAAGCAACAAAGTTACAGTCATACAGTCATTAGTGGAAGGAGATGGGTGATAGGAACAATGAAAAGATTAATAGTAGTGCAGATTTAGTAAATGGTTTGACAGTGTTGAGGGAATTATTTGTTTAGCAGAGCGATGGCGTTCGGGGAAAAACTGTTCTTACATCTAGTTGTTCTGGTGTGCAGTGCTCTATAGTGTCATTTTGAGGGTAGGAGTTGAAACAGTTTATGTCCAGGACGTGAGAGGTCTGCAAACATTTTTACAGCCCTCTTTTTTACTCATGCGGTATACAGGTCCTCAATGGAAGGCAGGTTGGTAGCAATGGTTTTTTCTGCAGTTCTAATTATCCTCTGAAGTCTGTGTCTGTCTTGTTGGGTTGCAGAACCAAACCAGACGGTTATAGAGGTGCAGATGACAGACTCAATAATTCCTCTGTAAAACTGTATCAGCAGCTCCTTGGGCAGTTTGAGCTTTCTGAGTTGGCGCAGAAAGAACATTCTTTGTTATGCTTTTTTGATGACATTTTTGATGTTAGGTGTCCATTTTAGATCTTATGATATGGTAGAACCTAGAAATTTGAAGGTCTCTACTGTTGATACTGTGTTGTCTAATATTGTAAGAGGTGGAAGTATGGAAGGGTTTCTCCTAAAGTCTACCACCATTTCTACGGTTTTGAGTATGTTCAGTTCCAGATTGTTCCAGTCACACCACAAGACTAGTTGTTCAACCTCCCGTCTGTATGCAGATTCATCATTGTCTCGAATGAGACCAATCACTGTTGTGTCATCTGCGAACTTCAGTAGTTTAACAGATGGATCGTTAGAGATGCAGTCATTGGGATAGAGAGAGAAGAGAAGTGGAGAGAGCACACAGCCTTGTGGGGGGGCTGTGCTAATTGTACAGGTATCTGATGTGATTCTGCTTAGCTTCACCTGCTGCTTCCTGTCTGTTAGGAAGCTTGTGATCCATTTACAAGTGTGTTCGGGTACCGCTAGCTGGTTTAGCTTAGTTAGAAGAGTGTCTGGAATGATGGTATTGAATGCTGAACTAAAGTCTACAAAGAGGACTTTTGTGTAGGTCTTTGGAGATTCAAGATGTTGTAGGATGTAGTGCAGAGCCATATTAACAGCATCATCTGTTAATCTATTTGCTCGGTATGCAAATTGCAAGGGGTCTAACAGCAGATCCGTGATGGTTTTTCAAGTGGGACAGCACTAGCCTTTCAAAGGTTTTCATGACTACAGATGTTAGAGCAACTGGTCTGTAGACATTCAGTTCCTTGATGGTGGGCTTCTTCGGATGATACAGAACATTTGAAGCAAGAAGGAACATAGCCCATCTCTAGCGATTTATTGAAGATTTCGGTAAGTTGGGGGCCAATTGGTCAGCACAGACTTTTAAGCAAGAAGGCCTGCAGCTTTTCCTGACTTTTGTCTGTGAAATAGGTCTTGCACTTCCTTTTCTGTGATCACTATGGGTTGGGAACCCAATGGGATGGGGTCAGCTCTAGGAGGCTTGGCTGTTGTTAGTGTATCTGAAATGGGGCTTGTGGAGATACGTGGCTGTAGTTTCCTTTCAAACCTGCAGTAAAACATGTTCAGGTCATCTGCCAGTTGTTGATTTCCTTCAGCCTGGGAAGCAGGTTTACTGAATGGGCTCCCAGCTGCCTGATATTCTTTTGACATTCTCCCCTCCAGAGTTTGTACACTTTACAGATCTTGAAAAAAAATTGGATGCCCATAGCTAGCTGTGACTCAGAGCCTAAATATATTAGGGCATTGAGGGTTATTTTTCTGTTGCTGTTGTTGTCAAGGCACTTTCTTTTTTACTTCTCTGGGCTCTCAGCCTTGCCTGTCATTTTGTGCCAGCTGCAGCTGGCAGATGTATGCTGTGCCTTCCAATAGTGGCCTCATATGCAGCCAGTGGCCAAGACTGGGAGTTCCTTAGGAATTTGGGAATTCTGGGAAGTCAACATTTCAACACACCTGGCGAGTCTCTAATGGGTTTAGAAAAGCAGATCTAAGACTTAGCAAAGGGGTCCTAATATTCTTATAATTCCTTACCAAAATTCTAGGAATAGGAGGGAAATGGTTAATCAGACACAGCTGTGTTTACATTTGCTAGTCCCAAATTAGAGTATTGTGCCCAGTCAGACTGCATTGATATTTCTTATGCTTTAAGTAAACAGCAATACTACTTAAAGTAAAACTAGCATTTTTTTCTATGTAAAAAGCTACACATTCAATTTAGCTGCCTGGGTTTTGGGGGGGGGAGTAATTGGGGTTATTACAAGAGCAAACATCCCTTTCTATGAAAATGTGATTATCATTTACATTTATTTTCTGCCTTTCCTTTGAAATTTTTATTATAAATTTATTTAAAATATTTATAAGACCACCCCTCTCACAATTTGTGTCTCTGGGAAGCATACAAAAAATCAAAAGGGAATATTATTATTATTATTATTATTATTATTATTATTATTATTATTTAAGAATAATCGAGATGGAGGAAGGGAGGTTACCAAAGCTAGCGCTAATGGAGCAGATTATCTCAAGTAATAAAAATAATTGGTTATCAAGAGTTCTGAAGCAGGTATCTAGCTCTGGTATTCCTTTAAATTGGCAGCAGTACAATCATAGGCAGATCTGAAATTGGATTGCACAGAGATTTAAAGACATAAGTGCACAATCGGATATTGCACAGGTGACTGCAGTACAAGTTTTTTGTTGTTTTTTTTTTTAATTTGATTTATATGCCGCCCTTCTCCGGAGACTCAGGGCGGCTTACAATGCGTTAAGCAATAGCCTTCATTCTTTTGTATATTTTATACAAAGTCAGCTTATTGCCCCCACAAACTGGGTCCTCATTTCACCTACCTTAGAAAGGATGGAAGGCTGAGTCAACCTTGAGCCTTGGAGAGATTCGAACCAGCAGAAATTGCAGGCAGCTGTGTTAATAACAGAGTGCACTAAACCACTGTACAAGTTTGCCCTGGTTATCGGCCAATAAACAAATTTTTAAAATAGAAAAATATTTAACTGTGCCTTTGTTTCCCGTCATAAGGAGATATTTTACCAAATTGAGATTAGACCAACTTCAAACAAACATGCTTTGGGATAGGTATAAGGATATCCCTGTAAGTGAAAGAGTCTGTTTATGTGGGAAGGGGGAAGTTGAAACAATGTCCCATGTAATTTTTGACTGCCCCTTGTACTCAGATCTGAGGGAACATCAGCTGGGCAGGATCTTTTATGCCAGCACCCCTAAGTCTAAAGAGTGCTTCTTGCAACATTGTTTGGTAGGTTCAAACTTGCAGCTGGTGAAATGGATTGCCAAATTTGCTGTAAAATTGATGGAAAAAAGGACAAAGCTGATGCAGCAGAATGTAGTAGATTGCAGGAAAGATCACTTGATTTAATAATATAATTCTAATAGTAGTTTTAAGACTGATTGGGTAGATGCAGGGGTGACATTGTAATATAATTTTAATCATATTTAATTTGTATTTTAAATTATTGTATTTTATTCTGATTTCATTCTAGAACGTATTTTACTCTAATTTTATTTTAAATTGTGTTTTATTCCTATTCCAATTTCATTTTAAAATGTTTCTACCTAACTTTTGTAATTGTTTTGGAGCGCTGCATTTTGATATGGCCCAAGGCTAATCAATAAATAAAGATTGGCTATACAATCTTTGGTTGGAAGGGGTTGCAGACCTAGAGGCCACAGGAAAATGTGTGTGCAGAGGGAAGGAGACCAGCAGAGACACAGAGAAGAGTCAGCCTGAAGTTGGACTGGAGCAGGCCAGAATGGCAATTAAGCTGGTGGATCCAGAAGCAAGAACTGCCCCAGAGCCCAGAGGCCTAGGCAGAGAAGTAGGTGGCCCAGATCAGAGACCAATGGTGTGATGGAGGGGGCCTCAATGGATCATAATCTTATCTCTTTTACAATCTACTAGAACAAATGAGCCTCACAAGCAGTTTACACTAAACTGTTTTTATTTACATAAAATAAAACAAGGTCTATTCAAAAAGAATATTAGATGTCATTCTCTTTCTTAAGTGTCCTGTCAGCTCTCTGGTGCAATCGCTCTATGCGATTGGAGTTCAGGCTTTTCTTCCTCAGAAGGAAGAGGCTTTAGTGACTTCAGCTCTGCCTCTGATCCCGAAGAGAAAAAATGTCTGCTGGCAAGCATCTCCTTTTATACTGTCACAGTGACAGTTAGGGGAGGGCATAGAAAAGCCCGGGAGATTCAAAGCCAGGAGCTGCTCTCTGATTGGCTTATTTAATTGTCTAAACCAAAGGCATTAATAGGCACAGCAACTGTGAGGGAATTTTTCTCTCACAAATGGGAAGGAGTGCAAGGCTCAGAGACCAGAGACAGGTTTAGAGACCTCCAGTAAGGCGGACCAGAGCTGGTGATGGCAGAACAGCTGACAGAGCCAGGGTTAGGCTAAGCCAGGCTGGGGCTGCAAACTCTGAAATTCCAACAAATATGGGGACCAGCAAAAAATTTAAGGGTGAGCCTCCTCTAGGACTGAAAGGGAGAAGCTTATAAGGGAGTTGGGATGGGTGGGTACAGGAGTCCAGGGATCTCAAGGTGACAATGGGTTGATCCCTAGAGTGAGCATAGAGGTTACCCAGGTACTCAGCTTTTCTATGTTTGCTTCCCACTTGCCTGGGTGTAAGACAGGCAGGGTAGGAGTGGTTCCCTCACTGACTGGCAAGTGGGAGAAACCATCTTGTGGTGAAAGGGTATATTTAGTAACTATACTAAATATATACTACATTATATACTACAACTGGGGGTTGTAGAGACGGAGGACTCTTGGCGGCGCTAAGACCTACTTCAGCTTGGCGCCTCACTGGCATCCTGCCATCAACTACTGGGGGTAGGAGAAGAGGAAATAGGCAATTGGCTTATACAGGATAGAAACAGGGGTGGGTCCTAAAAATTTTTACTACCGTTCTGTGGGCATGCTTATTTTGTGGGCGTGGCTTGGTGGAGTAATGTGACTGGGTGGGCGTGGCCACTTTTTTTTTTTTTTACTTTTAAAAGCATTTTTTCTACAACCTTAAGAGGTTGCAGAAAAAAATGCTTTTAAAAGCCTCTGACGATCAGGCAACTCAGCTGGGATCGCCAGAGGCTTTTAAAGGCATTTTTTTTTCCTACAACCTCTTCAGCCAAAGAGGTTGCAGGAAAAAAATGCTTTTAGAAGCCTCTGACGACCAGGCAACTCAGCTGGGATCACCAGAGGCTTTTAAAGGCATTTTTTTACAACCTCTTCCGCCGAAGAGGTTGTAGAAAAAATGCTTTTAAAAGCCTCTGATGATCCCAGCTGAGCCGCACAATCATCAGAGGCTTTTTTTTTACTTTTAAAAGCATTTTTTCGGCCGAAGAGGTTGTAGAAAAAATGCTTTTAAAAGTTAAAAAAAACAGCCTCTGATGAGGTGGGCGGGATAAGTGATGGCAACCGGTCCGGGGACCGGTTCGGGGGCATGGCCAGCCAATGTTATTACCAGTTCTCTGAACTACTACAAATTTTTACTACCGGTTCTTGCGAACCGGGAGCAACCCATCACTGGTAAAAGTCCACCTTACTGGGTGAGCAACCAATTCATGTGGTTATAGGTAGAGATAGAAACAGGAGCAAGAAAGTAGGTCCCTGATACTTAATACTGGTGGTATGTTCTAGCCCTCCAAGCTCATGCCCATGCACAGCAGACATTCAGACACCTGGGTCTTTGACTGCCGTTAATGAATACCAGGTTGGTCAACAATAAGGCACTCCTCATTTGTGACCTTATTGGAGAAGAACACGTGTACCCGGCATGCATCACTGATATCTGACTGACACTAGAGGGGGGTGTTCCCCTCTCAGAGATGTATCTGACTGGATTTAAGGTTTGGCACCAGCCAGGCCCCAGGGTAGGATAGCAAGATATAGCAATAATCATTTGGCAATGTCTTTGGGCCTTTAGGGACTATACTCCCCAAGTTTCCAGGTGTGAGATTCTGTTCCTGAAGTTTGGTTTGCAGGATCAGTTGGGCTGCATTCTTCCTACATAGTCTCTCAGTGCCTGAATTACTGGAAGTCATCTCAGGGTTGGTAGTGGAGTTCCACAGGCTTAGATCCTGGGGAACGTCCATCTTCCCAAGCTTATTGGTCTGTAGTTCCTGGGTCCATTTTTTCCCTTTTTTGAAGATTAGAACCACATTAGTTCTTTTCCAGTTGTCTAGTAGTTTCCTGATGCTCCAGGAATTTTGAAAGATACGGTTCAGTGGTTCTGAAATCCCATCTGCCAGCTCCTTCAAAACCCCAGAATATAATGCTATATTCTGGGGTTGAATGAATATAATGTCCTGGTGATTTAAATTCATCTAGATTGGATAGGTGTTGTAGTGACATTTTTTTGTTTATTTTGAGTTGTATTCCTAATATGTTTTTATAGTACTACTAGCTGGATACCCGTGCTTCGCTAAGAAACTATGTGATCGGGCTTGATAAATGGACACTTACAGCTTGAAAATTAATAAGTAGTTACGATCGGCCTCTCCTCTCCCCTTCACTCCCTCAGCCTTGCCCCACAGAACCCTATCATATCCTATCCCCTTCTCTCCCTCAGCCTTGCTCCACAGAAACCTCCCCTATCCTATTCCCTTCTCTCCCTGAATCTTACCCCACAGAAGCCTCCTGTTAGATCGGCGCAGGGAAAGGAAGACGCGACCAGCTCTGGTCCAATTCAGCACTTTATTCAAGCACAAGAATAAGACGAGCGGCTGTGCTGCTGAGGCTCTTTAAATACGCTCCGGCAGACTCAGCTGCCCAATGACAGTTCTTTAAATCTCCTGCCGGAGGATTAGCCAATCCCCGGCGTATGTCCTTATAAGGACATAACACTCCTCCCCCCTTAGTCTGAAAGCTGTCCATCAAAGTCAATGCCAATATGCGTAACGAACTCATGCAGGTAGGCGGGGCGCCTAATGGTTCTGGAAGACCTGCGCAGTTCATTCTGAGCTTCGCCGCTGACCTGGGTGGGCAAAGCTGCTGTCCTTTCCGGCTCCCCGGTTGGGGCAGCCCGGATTCCAGCCGTCGAGTGTGCGGGGCCCGCCCCAGCACCTCCGGCCGCAACATCTGGATCTGCCTGCTGGTGTCGCCGGTCCTTCCCTCGCCCGGCGTCTCTGGAACCTCGCGGTTGGACATCGCTGCTGTCCGGTGGGTGCCGTCCGAAGTCCGGTAAGTCCACTGGTGTTATTTCCAACTTCTGCGGCTCCCGATGGTGTTGATGTTGGTAGTGGTCGACCCTGCCGGGGTGGTGTTTGCCTCCGCTGTCGGGTTGGTGCATGTCGACCTCGCGGGGTTGGCGCTGGCTGGCCTGGTCGGGTTGGTAGTGGAGGTCTCCCTCACCGGTCGGTCGTCGGCCGGCTCTGTTGGGGTGTTGTGTGCTCTCCTCGCCTGGTTGTTCCCGGTCTACTCGCCTGGGTCGGAGGTCTCCCTCCCCAGTCGGTTGTTGGCTGGCTCTGCTGGGGCGTTGTGTGCTCCCCTCGCCTGGTTGTTCCTGGTCTACTTGCCTGGGATGGAGGTCTCCCTGGCTGGGGTGTCGTTTGTCGCCCCTGCTGGGGGTGTGTGGCTCTCCCTCCCAGGTAGTCCCCGGTCTACCTCAATGCTGCGGTGGAGGTCATCCTCGCTGGGATGGCGGGTGCCCCCCTTGCTGGGTTGGAGTCGACACCCCTCAGGCCGTGGGTACCGGTCTACCGTTCTGGATTTCCACCGGTTCAACTCGTGGTAGTGGCGTTGGTCTGCTTCGTCGGGGTGTGGTAGGCCTACCTCGCCGGGGTGTCGCAGGCCTGCCTCGTCGGGGTGTGGTAGGCCTACCTCTTCGGGGTGTTGCAGGCCTACCTCGTCGGGATGTGGTAGGCCTACCTCATCAGGGTGTTGTAGGCCTACCTCGTCGGGCTGGTTTCTTTCCGTTCCCCTCCACCTTTTCCGGAGTTGGTCAATGTGAGGTCTACAGACCTGTCCATCTTCCAACTCCACTCTGTAGGACTTCGGGCCAGTTGAGCTCTCGATCTTGCCTTTAAGCCATTTCGGAAACCCGTGAAAATTAAGCACGAAGACCGGGTCTCCTGCGGCGAAGGGGCGGGGCGGATGGCTGGCATCTGATGGCACCTCTGGGTTGTACTGGGGGTGCAGTCGATCCAGATGTGACCTCAGTCTTCTCCCCATCAGCAGTTCGGCCGGGCTTTTCCGCGTCATTGTGTGCGGCGTGATGTGCTGGGTTAGGAGAAACTGGTCAATTCTCTCTTGCCAGTCGCCGGTGCCCATCTTGGTGAGGACTTCCTTCGTGAGCCTCATCATCCTCTCAGCTTGTCCGTTTCCAGCCGGCCTGTAGGGGGCAATCAGGGCATGGCGGATGCCCAGTCCAGCCAGGAACGTTTCCATGGGCTTGGAAGTGGGCTGTGGCCCATTGTTGGAAACGAGTACATCCTGTAGCCCGTGCGTCGCGAAAAGTCTCCGGAGTGCCCTCGTGGTGGCTTCTGTTGTTGTGGATACCATGGGCACGACTTCCAGCCATTTCGAGAAGGCATCCACCACAATGAGGAGGTACCTCCCACTCATCGGCCCCGTGAAGTCGATGTGGATTCTTGACCATGGGCTGCTGGGCGTCTCCCATTCAGATGAGTGGGCGTGAGGCGGGGCTGGCTGGGATTCCTGGCACGGGTCACACCTGGCCACCCAGGTCTCAATGTCTTTGTCCAGAGAGGCCACCACACGTAGCTTCGTGCCAGCCCCTTCATGCGCCCGATGCAAGGGTGCCCCTGGTGCAGTGTCTCCAATGTGTTCTGTGGAGTGCCCGAGGGATCACAACCCTGTCGCCCCAGAGGATGCAGCCCTTCATTGTGGTTAGTTCTTGCTGCTTCCTGGCGAATGGGGCAAACTCCTCTGCCACCCTCTCCGTTGGCCACCCCCGCAGGACCCAGGAGAGTACCTGTTTGAGAGTTTTGTCCTTCTGGGTCTGCGCTGCCACGTCTGCGGAGGTGACTGGGCAAATGGGGTCATTGTCAATGTGGGATAGTCCGAGTGTGGGGGCGGGGTCCTCCACAGGCTCCTGGGATGGGCATCGGCTCAGGGCGTCGGCGTTTCCGATGGTCTTGCCAGGTCTGTGGATGAGTTTGTATGAGTACCCGGCAAGGAAAATGGCCCAGTGTGTCATCCTGGGCGACATGTAGCCGGGTGTGGGTTTGTCGCCCGCTAACAGTCCCAACAGTGGCTTGTGGTCTGCGATGACCGTGAAACTTCTGCCATACAGGTATTCGTGGAAGCGCTTGATGCCAGCCACGATGGCCAAGGCTTCCTTGTCCAGTTGGCTATAGTTCCTCTCGGTGCTGGACATCGTCTTGGAAAAATAGGCGATGGGTGCCTCAGAGCCGTTGGGAAGTTGGTGGCTGAGGACTACTCCAATCCCATATGGTGATGCATCGCAGGTCAGCAGTAGTGGGAGCGTCTCATGATACTGGATGAGCACGCTGTCCGAGGAAAGTAGTTTTTTGATGTTCTTGAAGGCTGCTTCCTCCTCTGTCCCCCATCTCCACGGTACCACTTTCCCCAGCAGCTGTTGCCTTTTGTTTTAAGAAGACACTGTAAAAATTCAGTAGTCCCAAAAAGGCTTGAAGCTCCGCTTTGTTTTTGGGGGCTGGAGCTTCGTGTATTGCCCTAACTTTTGCTTTGGTGGGGTGGATGCCAGTGCCATCAATGAGATAGCTCAGGAACTTGACCTCCTGGACCCCAATGATGCATTTGTCTCTCTTGACTCTTAAACCCTTCTCCTTAAAGCGCTGTAAAACTTGTTTTAGCCACTCAAGGAGTTGGGTTTTAGAGTGCCCGGAGATTAATACATCATCGAAGTACGGCATCACCCCTGGAATGCCTTGGAGAAGGCGTTCCATCATTGATTGGAAAATTCCTGGGGCTGCACTGACTCCAAATTGGAGACGGTTACATTTAAATGCACCTCTGTGGGTGACAATGGTTTGAGCCTCCACAGTTTTTTCATCAACTGGCAGTTCCTGGTAAGCCTGGGCCAGGTCCAGTTTGGCAAATATTGTCCCGCTCCCAGTGAATGCAGCAGATGTTGCACCACTGGCACAGAGTATGCGCTCTGTGCCAGGGCCTTATTGATGGAACACTTGTAGTCGGCACAGATGCGCACAGATCCATCATGCTTCATGGGGGTCACAATGGGGGTGTCCCATGCCGCATGATCGATTGGTTCCAAGACGCCTTGGGCTATCAGTTTATCTAGCTGAGCATCTACTTTGGGCCTCAAGGCAAACGGAACTCTATGGGGCTTAAGTCTAATGGGTGTAATTGCCTTATCAAGATTAAAGGAAATGGGCTTTCCCACAAATTTCCCCAGCTTACCCTCGAAGACTTCCTTGAACTCTTCGAGGAGGGTGTCGAGTTCGTCCTGCCGAATCTGATTAACCCCTTGTATTCTGAGCCCTAGTGGCTTGAACCATTCCATGCCTAGCAGGGTCGGGCAGCTGTGCTCGATGATGGTGACGGGGAGGTCGCCTTGGAATTCGTGGTAAGAGGTGTGAAGTGAGGTTCTTCTCAGCACTCCGATGGGGTTTCCCCCAAAATCGACTAGCCTGGAACGTAGGGGTTTCAGGTCCTTCTTGCGGATGTCTGGCTTGATGCACTTCAGGTGTTGCCAGTCCATGATGGAGTAGATTGAGCCCGAATCTACCTCCATTTCACAAGGGGTTCCTTCCAAGTGTACAGTCACGTAGCACTTGGTGGCAGTGTCGTCGTCGTCGGAGAAGTCTATGGTCGTCTGGTGGACCGCTCTCCTCCGGTTCCCATCATTCTCACCCCGTCTGGACTGGTAGGAGGACTGTTTGGATAATCTTGCGTTGTCCTCTCGATTTCCGCGCGGCCGGTGGCTGGGTGGCTCCAGGGCTGGTTCCTCTGCTTTGCAAGCTTCGGCGATGTGCCCCCATCTGTTGCAACATCTGCAGGTGGCATCCCTCCACTTGCAGCTGGCTCTGGCGTGGTCCCCTCTGCAGCTGGCACAGCGCTCTCCCCGGTCGCTTTTCCATGCGGTTTCCCGCTTCGGGGGTCTGGAGACCTTGTGCACAGCTGATTCTTCCTCGGATTCCGATCCAGCTGTGGAATCCTCGATTGATGACTGTGCGGCTCTGTGGATTTTGTGGAGCCCTTTAGCCTGGAGCACTGTGGCTGCTGCTCTCTCGGAGGTCTCAGAGGCTGTGGCTTCCTCTACTACATCCTTGAGCACGAGTTTCTTCTTGCTCAGGAACTTTTTTTGTAAGGCTCTGTCCCTCATGCCAAAAACCACGTGGTCAGCTATGGCATTGTCCACGTGATCGAACTCACAGCTGGCAGAGATTTGGTGCAGGGTGGCCACAAATTCCTTGATGGATTCACCTTCCTTTTGATCCCTCTGGTGGAAGGTGAACCGGTTTGCCACCGGTGTTCCTGTTGGGGCATAGTGATCCTGCAGGATCTGTTGCAGGTCCGTCCATGGCAGCACTTCGATGTCCCTGGGTGCCACCAGGTCGATGGCCATCTCAAGGACCTCAATGCCGCAGTTGGCCAGGAAAATGCCCTTTTTGCGATCGTCATCAGCATCCCTGATATTGTTGCCTCTCAGGTATTGCCTGAATCTGATCATGTAGGACTTCCATTTCTCCTTCCCTGGCCGGAAGGGGGCAAAGGTCAGAAATGTGGCTTCAGCTTCTGCCATGCCGCTGGAAGGTGCCTAAGAGTGACTTCAGCTGCCTAGTGACTTAGCTCTTGGGGTTGGCTTCGTGCCACGAGGTTCGTCGCTTGGTTCTTGATCCCACCCTCGTTGCCAGTGTTAGATCGGCGCAGGGAAAGGAAGACGCGACCAGCTCTGGTCCAATTCAGCACTTTATTCAAGCACAAGAATAAAACGAGCGGCTGTGCTGCCGGGGCTCTTTAAATATGCTCCGGCAGACTCAGCGGCCCAATGACAGTTCTTTAAATCTCCCGCCGGAGGATTAGCCAATCCCCGGCGGATGTCCTTATAAGGACATAGCACCTCCCCTCCCCTTCTCTCCTTCAGCCTTGCCCCACAGAAGCCTCCCCTGTCCTATCCCCTTCTCTCCTTCAGCCTTGCCCCACAGAAGCCTCCCCTATCCTATCCCCTGGTTGCTGTTGTGAAAGTAAAACTGAAAGTGAAACTCCTCTCTTCTGCTTGTGTTCTGCATTTGGAAGAGATTTCTTTTCAGGTGGGGAGGGGGAATAGAACTCCTTAGCATCAGAGCATGGAACAGATTTCTTTTCAGGTGGGGAGGGGTAGTAGAACTCCTTAGCATCAGAGCGTGTTAATCATAATATAGGAAATACTAATGCTCTGATGGTCATTTCGAAAAATCCTTTCTTAGTGAACACCTAGATGCTAAGAGGAACATATGTGGCAAATTTCAAGTTTGTAGGCTTTACGGTTCTGGAGATTTTGTGATTACAGCGTGAGTGGTTTTCACTTTTATTTATATATATATGTATGTATGTATGTATGTATGTATGTATGTATGTATGTATGTCTGTCTGTCTGTCTGTCTTTGGTTATTCGGGTCTTCTCCCACGTAAAATTGGACGTGTCTTGGCGACGTTTTGACGAAGTCTCATTCGTCATCTTCAGGCTGGTGTTCTCGGCTTTGTGCTTCCAGGAGCAATTTTGCTCCTGGAAGCACGAAGCCGGGAACACCAGCCTGAAGAAGACGAATGAGACTTCGTCAAAACGTCGCCAAGACACGTCCAATTTTACGTGGGAGAAGACCCGAATAACCAAAGACCTACATACAAACACCCGCGAAAACCTGAGGAAAATTATATATATATATTTACCGAGTCACCTGGTCTATTCCAACATGAACCCAGGAGCCCTCAAGCAGTTGCATCCACAACAAACCATTTCTCCAGTGCGCTGCTTGGAGAATCCAAATTATGGGGAGTTCCTCAGCTTGATTGCTAGACTGGGTGAATGTTTCTTTAAGAAACATCCTTGGCCACTCCTCCCTTGCTTGGCTAGGCTCCAGTTCATTCACTCAGTCAAGCAAGAGGCTGGTTTTTTCCTTGGCTCTGGCAATTTTGACTGAAGAACTTCTAAAATTTGGTTTCTCCAAACATCTTTATTATTTTTCCTTCTAACAGTGACTTTTCTGATCAATCCAGCTCTGGTACTGCTGCGGTGGGTGAGTACGCCCTGGGGATCTGCCAGGGGGCTCCCCTTCGCTGCCTCTGCTGATTCCTCAGAGCACTACCTATCAGGCACCTCCGAGTGACTGTATTTGCCACCGGCGGTTGTGTTGGGTTCCGGATCGCCGGAATTACCACCTCCGCCTTTTTTCCACAAGATTGCTCTAAAAAAAGTTTAAATTTGGCGGCCAGGAGTCCCTGCATTGGCTTGGCTAACTCCTTATTGTCGGCTTCACCTTCTGCCTTCGTTGCGGCACTGGGTGGCTTGTAGGAGAGCTGCGCGCCTTCTAACTGCCTATCTGACTGCCCCTTCGCTTTGTGATGGCGCTCGGCGGCTGGCTTCGAGCTGCGCCCCATTTTGACTTGTTAATTGCTTCCCGTCATCCATCTGATGAGCGCTGAGTGGCAGCGGAGATCGGCGGCTGGGTTCGAGCCGCGCGCACCATTTTTAACGGTTTTTTCACTTCCCGCCATTAATTGGACATCAGCGCT
The DNA here is from genome assembly GCA_022577455.1 of Arizona elegans. Classification (NCBI taxonomy): domain Eukaryota; kingdom Metazoa; phylum Chordata; class Lepidosauria; order Squamata; family Colubridae; genus Arizona; species Arizona elegans. Next base: position 99,249,411 of record JAKOOJ010000002.1, on the reverse strand, counting down.
TTGGGGCATCAGCGATTGGCGGCAATTTCAAGCCGCGATCATTTTTTTAAGGCAATTTTGACTGAAAGAGGCTCCTGATTAATTCCAAGACTCTCTAAACAAATTAATTATATTGAGGCGAAGCGGCCTAGGGGTCTTTGGACACCTTTTTGGCCCACATAATTATTGACTTACCAACATAGCAGTTTGATTTCTTGCTTCTGTTGTTATTGTTCCTATCAAAAAAAGAGAGAGAGAGAGAGAAAAGAAGAAAATAAAATAATAATTAATTGATTACAAATTATTCACTTGATCTCCATTTCGTCAATTGTTGGTTTTTTCAAAAAAAAAAAAGAGAGAGAGAGAGAGAGATTTTCCTTCAATTACTTACCTTGTCTGCATCCTTCACAATGGCCGACTCTGACATGTCATCCGAAATTGAACAGGCCTATAGTCCTCCTGAGGTCAGAAAGCGATCAAAGGCCTCCTCCAAAACCTCCAAACATCGTGATGTCAGGGCTAGGTCTGCAAAGCCCTCATCCTACTACACGCTCTGCCGCTGCGGATAGGGCTGAGGAACGAAAACGCAAAGCCTTTGAAAAGCAGTATCTTCTTGCCCACAAAGGGCCCAATCATCTCATCGCCAGATGTCTCCAGACAGGCCTATGCAGGTGCCTCAAGATCACTCTGGGGCTGTTCAATGCTCTTCCAATGTACAACACTTAAGAGATGCGGCCTTCCCTTCAGTGGTTCCAGGACCTGCCAACCAGCTCCTCCAGAAGCTACCTTTACACCCACGGCAGCTGGCCTTCGTCCATCAGAGGGCCTTCAACCTTCTCTGTCTCGAGACATCCAGGATCTCGTGTCTCAAACTGTCTCTCGCATCCTGGCTTCTGTTCCTCACCAAGTGCCTCATGCTCCTGTCCTGGCTCATCCCCCCTTGGCTCCATTATATGACGATCCGCGACGTGCCTATTCCCATTGTCCGGAATCACTTCTCGCAGAGGACTCCCTTTGGGAGGAGGAGGAAGAGGAACTCGTGAGGGGGAATTGTCTGAGGATGAAGACCTAGCTCCGGAAAGGCCTGCCTTTACGGGACTTTTCCGTCCTTCCATGTTTAAGTCCTTGCTCCACAAGGCCAAAGTTACCACGAACATGGGGATTACTCCTTCTCAATCTTCTCAGACCTCTGATCCTAATCCTCATGACGACTTATTTCACCTGCAGAAACCAGATCAGGATTTTATCCCATGTCCAGAGTTACTCACAGACGTGGTTCAAAGATCGTGGTCCCAACCGGCTTACATCTCTGCTCCTACCAGACTTGACAAGAGGTTGTATTGTTCAGATCCTTCCTTTCAGGATCTAATACAATTACCCTCTGTGGACCCACCCGTGGCTCAACTGACGTCGTCCTCGGTGATTTCTAACAATGTGCTTGACGGGCTCAGAGCTGAGGACAGAAAGGCTGAGCTGTCTCTCCGCAAGACGCACCAAGCAGCTGCCTGGGCCATCAGGTCAGCTACAGCTACTTCTTTTTTTGCCCACGCATCACTAATCTGGATGCGCCAATTACAGGAACGGCTACCACCTGAGGGGACAGCAGGCTCCACCATGACATAAATAAGATCATGGCACCCACCGAGTACTGTGCTGACGCGTCCTTGAATGTGGCTAAATTTTCTTCTCGGGCCCTTGTCTCTAATGTCACCTCTCAGCGTTTACTTTGGCTCCATCATTGGAAGGCCAATCTCAAATCAAAGTGGAAGCTGGCATCTGCTCCCTACAAGGGTTCTCTTCTCTTTGGAGAGGCCTTAGATCCTATACTTGTGGAGGATAAGGATAAACGAAAAGTTATGCCTTCCTCTTACAAACGCCATGACAGGAGGTTTGCTCCTTATGGCCAGCGGCAGCCATTTCGGACTGACTCCGGGCCCAGTGGGTCCTATTTTTCCAGGCAATACTCTCACAGAGGAGATTGAGCTGCTGAACGACCTGCCTACCGGGATCGTGGCAGAGGTCAGCCCAACACCAGACGCCAGTACCGTGGGGCTTCCAATCGACCTTTCCGAAGGGGCAAGTGACTATACTGCAGAGCTCCCTATTGGAGGTCATGTTCTCCATTTCTTGTCCCAATGGGTCTCTTCTACAACAGATGTTTGGGTTCTTCAGACCGTGAGGTTCGGCCTCACTTTCACCTCTCCAGCCCTCCGAACCACTTTCTTCGGTGCCCTCTTCCGAGCAATCCAGAAAAGAGAGCGCTAATGGACGCAGAAATACAACATCTGCTCGACATCTGCGCCATCGAACCTGTGCCAGTAGAACAACGGGGATCCGGTTTCTACTCGCGCCTGTTTCTCGTCCCCAAGTCTTCCGGGACTGGAGAGGGATTTTAGACCTGAAGGCACTCAATAAGTTCGTCAGATGCCACCATTTCAAAATGCAGTCGCTCAAATCGATTCTGCAGGGCGTCCGACGAGGCGATTTTATGACATCGATCGATCTCAAGGAGGCTTACCTGCATGTCCCGATCCGTCCTTCACATCGACGGTTTCTTCGGTTTGCCTATTCCAACAGGCACTTCCAGTATCGGGCCATGCCGTTTGGCCTCTCGTCCGCCCCTTGGACCTTCACGAAGCTTCTGGCGACCTTGGCGGCATCTCTGCGACAAGTCCCCATCAGGGTCATGTGCTATCTGGACGACATCATCATTCTATCTGCCTCTCGACATCAGGCTGTAGAGGACCTCAGGATAGTTTCTCGTCTTTTGCAACAGCACGGGTTCTCCCTGAACCTCGACAAAAGTCAGCTCTCACCCACCACTCGCATTCTCCATCTTGGAGCTGTCATAGACTCAGTCAGTTGTCGTGTCTTTCTGTCCCCCGACAGGGTTCACAGCATCCACTCCCTGGTGACCAGAGTTCTATCCCTCAGATCTGTTCCCTTGATCACCTTATCCCAACTGCTTGGCAAACTAATTTCGTGCATCTCAATTGTCCCGTGGGCTCGTCTTCACTGTTGTCCTCTTCAATGGTTCCTCCTGCCTTATCAGAGATCCCTCCGAGCATGTTCAAACATCACTGTTGTTCTCCCAGCTGCAGTACGGTTGTCTCTGAAATGGTGGACCTCCCCGTCCATACGGAGGGGCTCCTTCTTTCTGGAACCCAATCAGCTAATCCTAACGACGGACGCAAGTCAGTTCGACTGGGGCGCTCATCTGATGTCGTCGGTGGCCCAGGGACTCTAGTCCACTCCGGACTTACAGCATGACATAAATTGGCTGGAATTACGAGCAGTCCATCTCGCTCTCCGTCATTTCAGAACATCTGTGAAGGGACGTCATGTACTAGTCCTAACAGACAATACAACAACAAAAGCACACATCAACAGGGAAGGGGGAACACGCTCCAGGCATCTGATGGACGAGACGACGAGAATGCTGCTTTGGGCGGAGAAGACCGTTCTCTCCCTGACTGCCGAGCACATATCCGGGATCAACAACATCACGGCGGATTGGCTAAGTCGGACTCAGTTGTATCAGGCGGAGTGGCCCCTGCATCCAGCCTTGTTCAGAGAACTATCGAATTGATTCGGCCTTCCATCGGTCGACCTGTTTGCAACACACCTGAACACCCACGTTCCCCGATTCTTCTCCCGGTTTCCCAGTCCCGGAGCAGAAGGGTGCAATGCTCGAAGCAGGTGACCACGGGGCCTGCTCTACGCCTTCCCCCCTCTGCCTCTCATCCCTCGGGTGATTCGCAAGCTGTTGGAGGAGAAGGCGGATCTCATCCTGGTCACCCTCAATTGGCCGCGTCGCTCCTGGTACGCGGACCTCCGGAGTCTCTCTGTGGAGCGTCCTTGGCACATTCCCAATGACCGGATATCTCTCAGCCAGAGGGTCGTTCTGCACCCAGACCCTCAATGGTTGCAGTTGACCATCTGACGTTTGAGAGGATCCGCCTGAGGAAGGACAACATCCCGGCTAGCGTGATCCACACTATGCAGTCTGCCAGGCGTGCATCAACAAACCATATCTACGACGCCACCTGACGTGCCTTTTGCACCTGGTGTTCCAAGTCCCATCAGGACCCTACAACTGCATCTCCTTCTGATGTCCTTGTGTTCCTACAGGAGGGTTTGGACCGGGGCCTTGCTCCTAATACCCTGAAGCGTCAAGTGGCGGCCCTCAGCACAGTTCTGTCTCCTGTGGACGGTCGATCTTTGACACAAGACTCCTGTATTCGGACTTTTTTACGGGGAGCATCCAATCTCCGTCCTCCTACTATCCATCGATACCCGACTTGGGACTTGCCATTAGTTCTATCAGCCCTCATGTCACCCCCCTTTGAGCCTCTGGCTTCTATATCCCTTCGATGTCTGACTCTTAAGGTTGCCTTCTTAGTGGCGATTACTTCGGCGAGATGAGTGTCCGAGCTGGCGGCGTTGTCTGTACGACCTGACCTATGTGTTTTCCATCCCAACAAGGTTGTGCTTTGTACAGATCCTTCCTTCCTACCCAAGGTAAACTCGCTATACCACCGTGCCCAGGAGTTAATTCTACCTGACTTTTGTCCAGCTCCTAGCCATCATCTTGAACAACAATGGCATACCTTGGACGTGAAGAGAGCTCTCCGTCGGTACATCAAGCGGACTGCTTTGTTCCATAAATCCGAGGCCTTGTTCCTGTCCTTCAATCCTTCTACCTTGGGCATGAAAGTTTCATCATCCACGATTGGTCGTTGGATCAAAGCCTGCATCATCATGGCGTACCGCACCAGGAGGGCTCCTCTGCCAGGGAGGATCCTTCCTTACTCTACCCGGAGTGCAGCCACTTCAGCTGCTTGGGCTACTCAGGCATCCATCCTTGACATTTGTAAGGCTGCTACATGGACTACCTTGACACCCTTTGTTAGGCATTACAAAATTGACTCCTTTGCTTCAGCTGAAGCTTCATTTGGTCGTTGAGTGCTACAGTCTGTCCTGGCTGTTTCGTCCCCGAATGATGCAGCCTCCCACCCTACATCTGACTAGCTTGGGTATATCCCATAATTTGGATTCTCCAAGCAGCGCACTGGAGAACGAACGTTGTCTTACCTGAACGTTCCTTCTCTGCGTGCTGATGGAGAATCCAACCCATCCCTTCGGCTGCTGAGAGCCAGGACTGTTCTGCCTTTGTGTCTCTTATTGTTTGTTTTCGTAACAGCACCATCTTCTGTTGACCTTGCGAATGAACTGGAGCCTAGCCAAGCAAGGGAGGAGTGGCCAAGGATGTTTCTTAAAGAAACATTCACCCAGTCTAGCAATCAAGCTGAGGAACTCCCCATAATTTGGATTCTCCATCAGCGCGCAGAGAAGGAACGTTCAGGTAAGACAACGTTCGTTTTATACCAAATATATTTTACTGATAAAGAAATAATATATAAATATATATATATATATATATATATATATATATATATATATATATATATATATATATATATATATATATATATATATTGTTAGGTTGGACTATTTTTTCCTTTTGCATAAAGAGAGATGCAAAGAATGAGTTAAACAGTTCGGCTTTCTCTCTGCTGCCCATTACCTGTTTACTATCTTCTCCCATTAGTGGACCGGTCGTTTCCTTGACTTTTTTAATGGTTCTTGTTTTGACATTTTCTGTCTTCTTTCTTTGTTTTTTAGAAAAAATTATAGCCATTTTTCCATTAGCAGATTTTCTAGTCCACTTCTCTTATTGATGTCTTTCAAAATTTTCTCCATTTATTGGGTGTTGCTCTGAGGCAGTATTTCTCAAACTTTAAAATGTGTGGACTTCAACTCATAGAATTCCCCAGCCAGCCTCCTCTCCATTATTTCTAAACATTGAGTTACAACCTATACAGGAAATACTACATAATGCAACTTTTAAAAACCACAAAAACAAGGAACTGTGCTATTGCCTGAAGATACATACTGTAGAGCAAGAACTATGTGCATGAAAATATGTTCCACTTGACCCAGAAGGCATGTGGCAGAACCAGTTATTTGAAATACTATACACAGGATGTAAAAGTAACCAAAGGACTTAACCAAAGAATTAACTTTGTTTTGTGTATGTTTTTCAATTCAAACTTTCGAGTTGTAAAAAGTTGTTATATGTATGATAATGGTTTGATTCCATTTTTCAACATTATTTGAAGATCCTTTATTTAGCAGCTATCGAGTCTTGTATGCGTGCATGCTCATGTGCCTTCAAGTCAGTGTTGACTACTAAAGTCCCTGCAGTTTTATTATTTGTTTGTTTATTAAAGTATTTTTTTTTCAAATAACTCAAGGCAGTGAACATATCCAACACACTTGATTCTTCCTATTTTTCCCACAACGACAACCCTGTGAGGTGGGTTAGGCTGAGAGAGAGTAAATGGCCCAAGATCATCCAACTGGATTTCATGGCTAAGGCAAATCTAGAACTCAGGTCTCTGGCTTTCCAGCCTGGTGCCTTAACCACTAGCCAAACTGGCTCTTATCTATTAGTATATAGCATTGTTTCCCAAACTTGGGAAATTCAAGATGTATGGACTTCAACTCCCAAAATCCCACAGCCAGCCATGCTGGATGGGGAATTCCGGGAGTTGAAGTCCACACTTCTTAAAGTTCCAAAGTTTGGGAAACACTGGTATATAGTATGACTTAGGGGTTCCAGATATACTCCTGAGCAGCTCTGGTTATACTATAAACGTCATGTTTTCATAAATCAACTCATGTCAGGTTGATTTATCAAAACTGTACAGCTATATTCACCCACTATTCTCCGCCAAGTTGGAGACCACTGCTGACAAATGACTGATATCTTGAGTAGCTTTGCATTTTCATTTACCTATAAATGGGGAGAATAGCATGAGATTTTGGTTTTGGAATGTATTGTAATGTACTTACACTCTAAGGATTACAATTATTGGGGCCTAGCAAAAGTTTGATTTCACAGAGGGCCATAATCAGAACAGAGTGACATCAAGAACAAAAAGCTGTATGAACAAGACAATTACAGAAAAACATATACTGTATCTAGCTACCTTTGTATAAGAATTAAAACAACGGTCATTTTAATACATTTATGTTATTGAAACACATTGCCTGTACTTTAATTTTTTTTTACATTGTAAATTCTCCTTATCAGTCCAATTACAGTATGTGTCATAATGGTAATCTAGTAAACATATACACAGTGAAACTATTTCATGCATAAAAGATTTTGATAGCAGTACTTTTCTAAAATGTAATTGGTGGGCAGTAAATAAACTACAATGTACTCTGCAATCGAACATATCTTGAAACTACACAGAAGCAGTAAAAGAAAGTCAGATAAATCTGAAAGCAATCGCACACCAGAGTCCAATTACCATGTCTGTATATTTTCTTAAAACCCATATTCTCTCTAAAAACATGTATTTATTATTCAAACTTATTAATTTAAGTTTATTAATTAATCAAGTTTATTAAATTAATAAATTTAAGTTTATTATTAATTTATTAATCAAATTCTGCAGCAATTCCAGGAGTCTCTGCCATACACAAAACAAGAATATGCATAAAATATAAAACATACACATGGAACAAATAAAACCTCCAAACATATGGCATTGCATCAGGCCCCAAAAGTATTTTTCAGAATGCAGACTATGCTGGTAATCCTTTGCGTGAATTTCCACACAAGCTGGGCCCCTACATTAGGATGTAGGTGCACAAAGAACTGAATGTACATACTACACAACCATGTATCGAAAGGTTCTGCTCCTGTGTTGAATCACTGTGCACATAACTGCGATCGGGAGGAGGATGTCATTTGAATGATGTTAATGGAGGGGCAGAAATTTTATCCGAAGAGTTCAAAGATCAATTGGATTGTACATGTTTGCACTTTGGAGGGAACAGAAATTATCTATAAAGGGCCATTTGCAGTTTTTGTAATAGTCAAGAAAAAATAATCTTGGACTGAAACTGAAAAAACTTGAATAAATGCTAGTTTATAAAATGTCACTGGTGAATGATTCCATTGGAAATGTTTGCTCATTTCCCTCTGTTTTGCTAAATATTGGTTCAGAACACGGTAGATTTATACCAGTTCAGAAAGAATGAGCTGTATTTCTTGAAAGGGTAAAGTCATCCACACCCATTTACCTCTTTCATTTGCAAGTACACAACAGAGCTGGAATGATAAATTTTAAAAAGACAACTTGAATAAATTTTTGGGTCTATTTTTAGTCAATCTACATCTGGCCAAGTTTATTTTTAGAATTTAACTGGCCTAATTGGAGGAGGTGGAGATAGGGATGGGATTGTGAAGGAGACATTTCTAGAAAATATTCTAAAGGAATGCTGTTGAGAGAAAAGATTTTCCATTACATATTTTAATTTCAGTTAAAGAGACGAGAGTGGAAAAGAACACTGGTATGAAAACATGAGAATGCCTTTTCCCAGCCTTTCTAGCATAGATTTTAAAATCTTCAGAATAAAAAATATTTTTCTTAAGAATAATTTTATGCTACAAAAGTAGAGTTTTATGTCAGACAAAACTTAGTACAACAGCTGAAGTCAGAAATTGTACTTATGATCTGGAAGAAAGGCCACTTTGTAGGGAGCTCGTTCTACTTGCATAATATAAAGGATCATTTCAAATTAGGACATTACATTGGAGGAAAATGTTAACTATATATAGCTCCATTAAGTAATAATTAACCATGTATCAAGCATTAATGTCAATATATTGCCAAATATATAATCCAATTCTCATTTAATGTCATGATAAAATGATGTATAGCTTCGTGTCATATATTTGTTATTATTATTATTATTATTATTATTATTATTATTATTATTATTATTATTATTATTATTATTATTTAAATTTGTATACCGCCCTTCTCCCGAAGGACTCAGGGCGGTGCACAGCCAAATTAAAATACATACAATACAAAATTTAAAATAATTTAAAACAAAATTAAATCCAATTGGCTTCCCGAAATATTAAAACCCATTACTCTTAAAAACCCTTTAAAAAAATTTTAAGCCAGGCCAGCTTGCTGGAATAGGAAGGTCTTCAAAGCTCGACGGAAGGTACGGAGGTCTGGGATTAGTCGTATTCCTGGGGGGAGCTCGTTCCAGAGGGCGGGTGCCCCCACAGAGAAGGCCCTCCCCCTGGGGGCCGCCAGTCGGCATTGCTTGACCGACGGCACCCTAAGGAGGCCCTCTCTGTGGGACCGAATTGGCCGGTGGGAGGTTATCGGTGGCAGAAGGTGGTCTCGCAGATAGCCGGGCCCTAAGCCATGGAGCGCTTTAAAGGTGAGAACCAATACCTTGAAGCGCACCCGGAAGACCACCGGGAGCCAGTGCAGCTCGCGCAGGCAAGGTGTCACATGGGAGCGCCAAGTTGCTCCCGTAATCACCTGCGCGGCCGCATTCTGGACCAGCTGGATCTTCCGAGTGCTCCTCAAGGGGAGCCCCATGTAGAGAGCATTGCAGTAGTCCAGGCGAGAGGTGACGAGGGCATGAGTGACCGTGCATAGGGAGTCCCGATCCAGAAAGGGACGCAACTGGCGTATCAGGCGAACCTGATAAAAAGCCCCCCTGGCCACGGCCATCATATGTTCTTCTAAAGACAGCCGTGCATCCAGGAGGACGCCCAAGTTGCGAGCCCTCTCCGTGGGGGCCACTGACTTGCCCCCAATAGCCAGAGTTGGCACCAGCTGGCTATATCGGGACACCGGCATCCACAGCCACTTGTGTCTGAAAAGTGCAGTTTGAGAGATCCTTCAAAATAGGCCTAAAGATTCAGGAAGATCTTCAGGAAAGCAGTGGGTAAATATAGCAGAAAGAATATTATTAATAAGGTATCAGATGGTGGAATGTGGAATAGTTGAGGTAATGGTACTTTGATAGAAATACGTACTATATATCAGGTGCATGAAAACTGGCCTGGTGGAATTGGAGAAGCTTCCATTACTCATGAAACAAATGGGAACATTTATTCTTGGGAATTATCACAGAGACTGAATGTTCAAGACTGACCTCCAGCTTCAGTTTTTCTAAAATATAAAGCTATCTAATTCATGGCAGTGGCTGCCACAACACTGACAGGGTCAACAGATTCCGCCCACCCATGTTTTTGTGCTTGCTTCAGAAGTATAAAGCGTTTTATAACAATGATAGTTATTTCACAGCCAAGCTATCCCAAAGTGTTCAGTGGTTTATTTAAGATTGTTTTTCCCTGGGATGGGTGAAGTGAAGGCAATATTTTGTGGCCAAAGGGGAAGATTAGGAATGTTAGGGTATGATGGGGCTGTTGCAAGCTACAAGTGAGATTTGGGCTAGAGTTCTGTTCAGACCAAAGCCTCTTTAAACTAACACAAAGATTAAAAAGACTTTGCCTTTAGCCAAAGCACATGTGCTATAATTAATCTCACCGTTATAGCAAAGGAAGCCACTAGTAAGGTATACTCCTTCCCCTATTTCCTGTTTTCTTTCAGAGACTCAGAATCATCTGGTATAGTTCTTATTATATACTATATAGTCACTGTTTTAGATTATATGTGAAAAATCTTTTCTCTGCTCTTTCTTTTTCATCCAGCTCCTGATCTCCAACTGCTCTTTGTCAAGTTTCTACTCTCTACTATTCCACTCTGAATTTTCTTCCAACCCAGATTTCTTCCCTTAGATTTATCTTTCTGCCCTCCCTCAAATTTAAACAAATACTTTTGCCTATGTTTAAGAAAGCCTTTGGTGATATATCAAAACCCACCTGGACTACTGTAATGCTCTCTACATGGGGCTCCCCTTGAAGAGCACCCAGAGGCTCCAACTGGTCCAGAATGCATCCGCGTGGGTGATTGTGTGAGCGACGTGGCGCTCCCATGTAACACCTCTCCTGTGCGAGCTGCACTGGCTCCCGGTGGTCTTCCGGGTGCACTTCAAGGTATTGGTTACCATCTTTAGAGCGCTCCATGGCTTAGGACCTGAGTATCTACGAGACCACCTTCTGCCACCGGTAGCCTCCCACCGGCCAGTACGCTCCCACAGAGAGGGGCTTCTCAGGATGCCATCGGTCAAACAATGTTGATTGGCGGCCCCCAGGGGGAGAGCCTTCTCTGTGGGGGCACCTGCCCTTTGGAATGACCTGCCCCCGGAGATACGAAGGATGCCGGATCTACGCACCTTCCACTGTGCCCTCAAAACTTTTCTATTCCAGCAAGCCGGGCTGGCGTAGCTCTTTTTATTGTTTTTAATTCGTTTTTTTTAAAAAAGGTTTTTTTTTTTTAATATGGGCCAAATATGGGCCAAATTTGTTTAATATACTTTTAAATTGTTTTAAATTTTATTTTTGGCTGTACACCACCCTGAGTCCTTCGGGAGAAGGGTGGTATATAAATTTAAATAATAAAAATAATAAAAAATAATAATAAAAAACAGAAGAGAAAATCAAACTCAGACTCTATTGCTGATCCATTCATTCCAAGGAACCTGACTATTCATGAGCTAGACAGCAGATCACAAAAACAATTCTAGAGGATAAGTTGATCACAGATACAGTCTGACTTTCTCATTAGGTAAAACTGTCCCATTTCTGGGTGGATCATTATTACCAAAATGAAAAAAATATTGATAACTTCATAATCCAGAGAAAATATTATTTTGCAAACAGCTCTAACATTTGTACTGTGTGTTACTGATAAATCAGAACCTAAAGAGCCAAATGCTGTTCAAAGAATCCATTTCCTTAAAAGTAAATATAGGGGTTTCATGAGGGGAAATGGAAAGCTTTCTCTGCTTTCCATTTTGATCTCCCCCAGGTGCAGGAAGAACTTACATTGGGGCAAGAGTATACATGTTGTATGGCTATCTTTGTATTTTTATCAGGAACAAAAAAGTGCTCAAGAAGTAATTAGTTTCTGGGAAATAAGGTGGGGGAGATATTACCAAGAAAAAATAGCCCCAGGTCTCTACAAATGTTGGCATCATAAAAGTATGCACTGAATATCAACAGTTTAGATATTCTTAGCTGCCTTCAGTGAAAGCCATCCTTAAATAACAGTTACCACATTCATAGTAACCAAAATCAGGCTTTTGCAGGACAACTTTAAATATGACTAAGTTGATAGTAGTCTTGAAATTTCCCCTTTTGAGCTGTGTATCAAGTAGTTCAGGGACAAGTGAGTCACACAGGTGGAGTTTGGAGCAGTCTAGACAAGCATCTACCACAAATGTCTTTTTAGGCAGAGATGTTCTAAACACAATGTTTTCTTGTTGCCATTACATGCCCCTACCACACTACGAAGTAGTACTGTGTGGAGCCTGACCAGATGCAAAAGAAGATCAGCATTCTATAACTTAAATGAGATTCTGATCAGATCCTAGGTCATTCTCAAAGCATCTAATTTGAAGCAACTGTTATAAACCCCAAAACCCTGACCTTTCACATAGGCCAAATTATATTTCCACAATTCTTACATTTGTGCACAGACACAAAATTGTAAAGTTTGTAAACTCAAGATCTTTTATAGGTTTGAGCCTAGATACAAACGCATTGCATTCAAGCACTCAATCCTCACTCCCTTTTCAGAAGTCAACCATTTATGAGGGTTGTTTTATTGGGGGAAGCGGGATGCCTTTCGTTTTGTGACGCGCTCCTCACGAGTTGTTGTTTTATAAGGCGAAAAGGACACGAGACTTGCCTTCCCCTTCATAACTGGGCTGCTGGGTGGGACGTAGGGTAATGGGGAAACTGATGCCAGGAGGCCGAGCACACGAGCCTGGCATCCTGGTCGACTGAAAGGGGGCGACGCCACCCCGCGCGAGGCACGAGAAAGGCGCTGCTCTGTTCGGGGACGGGTTCCAGAGCCGGGCGAGGAGGAAGCGTCGCCCCAGGAGCCCCGGTCCCGCCCAGGTACGACCAAGGAAAGGGGCGTGGAGGCCCAGGCGGGTGACAGCCCGCGGAAATGCGGAGGCTCCCGTGGCCATCGTGTGCGGAGCAGATTTCCCTCCCTGCTTTTTGCCGGAAGATTAGAAATTTGTTAGCCGGCTGGAGAAATGGAGACGCCGGTAAGTTTTGCTTTCAGTTCTCATCCGCTTTCCTTTGCCCTACTTAAACTAAACTAAAATCCGTATTGATCTGAGTTCCAGCCGGTTCAAACAGACCAATCTTCCCCCGATGTTTTCTGTCTTCGGCACTTTCTCCCCGTTCATTCCGACTGAAGCGCCTAGCCAGACGCTCCTAAAACGTACTTATTTGGAAACAACGCCGATTGCTCAATTCATTATTTACGCTAACTAATTCGTTTTATAAAAGTCGGCCGTGCCCAATTCGTGCATTCGGATCAGACGAGCCGCTCGGAAGCCTGAATCGGTTGGGGTTTCGCCTGCCTGGTGGGCTGCCCACAGCTGGATTCGGGTTCCCGGAAATCCCGCGCGCCCTCGGTGGCAGAGAGTTCTCACTGGCTGTCGATTCTCGACAGCGGAGGAGGAGAAAATCTTGTAACTTTCCTTGTAATTAATTACCAAACAATGTCACTATGATCCCCTGACGTAAGTGGATTTAATTTAAAAAATCAAAAATATTGCCAACTCCGCTTCAGCAGCTGGTAGAAGCCACCCTCCAAGGACAGAGGCAGTTTGCTACGGAGTAGAGATAACTTTGCCTTCACCCCAACAATTGTTGGTCTTCTATCAGCTGCTTGTTTAGCAGCTGTTGGAAAGCAAGTGCTGGACAAGGTGAGCTATTAGTGCTATTAAGCAAGGCAGTTCTTGTGACTTTGATAAATTCTATAACTTTAAACAATGATATTGACATCAAAAGGCTAGGACCAGGAAAAAAGACCATCTGTGATTATTTTTTGGGTGAAAACCAATGTGTGTTGCAGAGTGACCTACTCCAGTCCTCTTAGCCAGGCAGTGCCAGGCCCAGAAAGAGCAAGCATTTCCAGGGCTTTTCCTGGAATCCTAAAACAAAGTCTACTTGTCTTGGTGACTACAATAAACAAGGTTAAAATATAAAAATAAAATAAAACACTGTATTGTTTTTCCATGGTTAGGAAGCGAGACTGGTCCTTTTTTAATCCTATACTATAAGCAATATCAGTTTGTCCTGCATTAGTTAGTTGCAAATCCCCATTTTATCTAGAAACGTATTTTCTTTGTAAACCTGCAATAAATGAAAAAGCACCATCATTACTTTTGTTTCATCACCACTGCATTTGTAATAGATTATAATGCAATTTATCTCTGATAACCTGGGCAAGGTGTGACAGATTCTCCACTCAGAATCTTTTTGGTGGCAACAGGATAGATATGAGATGCTGTTGAGTTCTAGAAACTAAAACTGCACAAACTGAATAGGAACTGGGCAACTGTGAATAGGATGAAGAGACATCCAGATCATGCACACTGAGTATACACAGGTCTGAATTTGCCAGAGTAAAAGTTTGCAACCTGTGTCCTTGGATATGTTATGTTTATGCCTTCAAGTTCACTCCTGGAAAAGTATCTAAATTTTCTTGGCAGGAATTTAGAAGTGATTTGCCATTGCCTCCTCCCTAAGGCTTACAGAATGTGTCTGGCCTTCAGTCACCCAACTGGTTTTGGACCTAAAATGGAACTAGAACTCCCAGTCTCCCAATTTCTAACATACTGATGCCTTAACCACCACTGTACACCAAATTTGCTTTCTGGCTATATGATCTCAAAACCTTGTGTCACCAATAAAAATGGGTGGAGTTTTGATCTCATGATTCTAGCTATCATCTTGATATATTTTACCCTTCCTCTGCAAACATAGAGGAAAGGATGGTCTATGCTTTGGTTGTAATTGCTGTTGCATCAATTTGTTCATCTTGTTGCTCAGTTCCCAACAGATTTTCCCTGAGGGAAAATTACTCATCCTGATGCAGAATTCAGAGGAAATATGTTGAAGTTTCCTTGATCATCTGAGAATCCAACAAATTTCCCTCTGCTGGGAATTGGGCTGGTTATTAATTTTCCGTGCATCCATGGCTTGGATGCACCAACTTTTATATAAACATTCAATACATACATGTTTTAAATTAGGACCCAGCATGCTTTGGAAATTAATTCAGAAATTCGTTGGAAGTTATATAAGAATATCATTTCCCTGCTATTTATTCAAGCAGGCCAGCTATGAAGCCCAACTTCTGACTCTTTTTCCAAGAATATATACCCTAGAAGCTTCTGTGAGGGAGGTCTTTTAAGAGTCAAGATCATAGCCATAATTCCACCTATGTTTATGTGCAATGCATGTACAAAGGGGCAGGTTTTTGACTTTGTAGTTGTAGCCTGACTACTATTCTGACCGTTTTTAAAACTACCCCGCCTTATATATTAAGTTAGAAAAAAACTGCAGTGCTCCGCAATTCTGCTCACATGAATAATTCATAACTGGATTTCCTAGTCTCTATTTCCTCCCATAATCATAACTAACATACAGATGCTAATTTGACTGGAGCAATAGTAGTTATAATGTTTACTTTCTACCATTAAGAACAGGAAGAAACTCTCTTATTTTGTCATCTGCCAAACTAGTAAACATGCACCAAAAAAAGTGATTAGGAAAAAATACAGATTTTTGCTCCTATTTCCCCCTCCCCCTTCTTTTTCCTGGTAGATCTAATAGTTTCAGGTGTAGAACATTCATTTGGAAAAAGATGCAGAGGGCATAGGGTTAATTTCTTTCTCAACTGCTGCCATAAGACAGCTCAAGGGTTCTTAAATGTTTAAAAAGGCATCTGAAATCCAATCCAATAGTGTTTAGTTTGAGATATTCCAGGATATTCAACGGAAGGGCTCCATCAAAATATTTTTATTGCTTTTCACATCAGTGGAGAGGAAGGGAACAAATGGTAGAAATGAATGAAGGTAATACATTATTGGTACATGCTTACCTAAACATACTGTCAGCCTGGATCTTCTGGAGCTATAATGACAAGGTCACGGTAATTCTGCAGCCAAGCCTTCACAAAGGACCTGGAGAATATGAAGTTCACTTGTTGAGGTTAAACCAAAGGAAAAGGGGGAGGAACCATCCAGTGATCTGAGGTTTTGAGTGCTCTGAAGTTGTTGAGGGATATGGTCATTTTCTTCTGCTGCAATTTGGATTATGGACAGAGAACTGTAAACAATTCCATTGAAAATTAAAGTTGAAATTAGGAATTAAAGAAGAGCTTGCAAAGGAAGCTTACAAGGAAATGCCAAATTGAGTGGATAATATAGGACCACAGGTGGCACACATAGCCATATCAGTGGGCATGTCAGCTCAGCTCTAGCGTGCATGCGCATGCCGGCCAGCTGATTTTCAGGTCTTCTGGGCCCACCAGAAGTAGGGAAACAGACTGTTTCCTGCCTCCGGAGGGCCTGGCGGAGGTGGGGAAGGCCCGTTTTTTTTTCTTAGCTGGTTCCAGATCCTCTCTATGCATCTGCAGAGGGCGAAAACAGCCTTTCCCACTCCCTTGGAGGCCCTCCAGACTTTTCCCAACTCTCGGTGGGACAGGAAGTGACATTTTTTGCTGTCCCCAGCCTCCAGAGACTCCTAGAGAGACTCTGGAGGCTGGGGACAATAAAAAAGTCACTTCCTGTCCCACCGAGAGTTGGGAAATGGGCCCTTTCAGGCCTCTGAGGGAGTGGGAAAGGCTGTTTTCGTATTCCCAGATGCATAAAGAGGATCTGGAGCCAGGTAACAAAGAAAAATGGGCCTACCGAGCCATCGCGGGGGGGTGTGTGTTTGCATACATATGTGCAGGGCAGGGCGCATAGAATTATGGGTATGGGCACGCATGCGCATGAACCTCCCCTGCCCCCCCCTCCTGGCACATGATGGCAAAAAGGTTAGCCATCACTGATATAGGACCTTGATATTGGATTTTATATTTCTCTAGTTACAGTTCTTTTTAACAAACTGTTCTATTTGTGTTTAGCCTTGGAAGCAAATGCATGTTTTAAAATCTCTCTTATAAAGGCTGCTGTTGGTCTTCTGTTAACTTTGCCCTTTTTTGAACCATATCCTTTTAACACACTCAATCTCATCTTAAGCCATTCTTCTTTAAAGAGAGAAGCAAGAGTCAAACTAGACATTCAAATGCAAATAAAATGCACCCACATTTTAGAATATGTTCCTTTTGAACAGTTTCTCCCCTCAACCCACAACCCCCCAGGAAACAAAACCATCTCCTTGTTATTGAATTTTTGGAGAACAATAATCACATGGCTCTTCAGAAAGGCATTTGAAAATGAAATCATGCTATCTCGAATTGATTGATTGTAGGGTCCTAAGATTGACAGACAAGGAGTTGGAAAACATTTTTTTGTTTTGATAAGGTTTATTATCTTAGCTCTGCTTTTTAGTTCAGTCTATCTCCTAAAATGTAATAATCTGCCCCTACCAAGTATCACTACTGTAAGCTCTGGCTTGTCTACAGTATGAAGTATGAATTCAGGTCCAATCTTATGCATAAAATTAAGGGATCATGTTTTCTGGATACTCTTCTATAAAACATCTTGATTCCTGCCCTGCTGGAAACATAAAGATTATCCACACATTCTGTACCTGTGGTTGAAAATATTGGTCAATAACCTAGAGGTTTAGGATAGTTCTCTGCCATTAAAGCTAATACTTTATTAAGTAGATTACTAATTTGCAGAGGCAAGACCAAGTGTCTACCCCTTAGAAGCTTGGCTGTAGAGTTTGTTTGCTTTATGGCAGTCAGCCATGATAAATAATTCAATGAAGGGTGTAAGCTGTAATCCTTTCCAACAAAACAATGATAAAAACACCTTTCTGAAAGATAAATATTAAACATTAGCTTTGGGAAATTATCACTGTATTTCAGTTTTCCATTGGTTAAACAAGATTCTGAAGCAAGTGGTATTTTGTCAACTTTTACTGGTAGCTGTTTTGGAGGTCAGTTAATTATTTAGATTCAAGATGTGCTGGCTTTTTTTTTTTTGTTGTTGTTGCAAACTTTTTCAGCTTCTGATGGGCTGAAGGAAGCAACAGAAATAGAAAAATAGGAATAGAATCATAGGCCTGAAGGGACCTTGGAAGTCTTCTACTTCAACCCCTTGCCCAAGGCAGGAGATCTTATTCATCCTGGACAAATAGTTGTCCAGTCTTTTTCTCCACCAATAGAGCACCCACATTTCCGGGAATCAAGCTGTTCCACTGAATAATTGTTCTCACCGTTAAGGAATGTCTCCTTAGTTCCAGCTTAGGTCTTCCTTTGATGAGCTTCCAACCATTGCTTCTTGTCATCCTTTGGAGAATAAATTGACCCCTCTTCCCCATGACAGCCCTTCAAGTATTGGAGGACTGTGTTGGCTTTTTTGGCAGCCGTAGCACACTGCAGGCTCATAATTAAGCGATGGTCCAGCAGATACTCTCTCACCGGCACAATTGTTGAGCCAGATACTGCCTATTCTGTACCTGTGCATTTGGTTTTCCCTGCCTAAGTGCAGGACCTAAATTGCTGGATATGCTTGATATAAATGATTTTAGTGCCTGAGTTAAAGCCAAAAATGTGTTGGGGCCCCCATTTTTTAAAAAAATATTTTTTCCCCAAATAGCTTGTTCCCTCCTAAAATACAGTACAGGAAAGTGACAAACAACTTTTTTATCAGAAATCTAAACTATTTTCTCACAAGGATTTTGAAATTAAGCAAAAGCTACATAAACTTGGTCAGGTACCACCTATTGCCCATCCCTATTTAGATACATTCCAATAGATCTAAAACAGGGAATACTTAAAAAGAAAATATTTATAGTTGAAGCCAGACTATTTACAACATGATCAGCCACAGTTATGCATCCTTTATATAAATAGATTCTTTGGATGCCAGTTGGCTTGGTAATTTTCTAAAATGAGATAAATAAAAAAGAAGTTAAAAGGAAAATCAAGCAGATCAAACCCTTTGCAGACTGCTCATGGGTTAAATCCACATTTTTAAAAAAAGCTAAAATGTACAAATCCCACCAAGGTCAAAAACATAATAAAGGCAAGGCCCTTCTAAACCTTGGCAAATTCAATGTTATAGTGTAGATTTGATCATTTCTGTGTGAGAAATGATACCCCTTAACACAATTTAAGAAAAGTTGAAAAACTACAAGCTCAAATAGGACGGTTGAGGAGGGCCTATTGGTCTCAGGAGACATCTACCATTGGGTGAAAAAAATCATTCAGGCATATCCAGTTATATTCAAATCTTGCCACTGTGACTAGATCACTTCTCCAAACTTGACAACACCTGGGTTTAACTAAAACCAGGGCTTATTCAATTCTCTGCCCTGCATTTCCTCTGGCACAAGTGAATTCCTGCATACATAGTTTACTTCTTTGTTGGTGGAAATATGCAACATAAATCATCATGAGCAGTTCAGAAATTGGAAATTGTAAGTTTTCAGGAGGCAGAGCTTGGAGATTGTAGCAGATATTTGGAAGAGATAACAGGAAGTTCTCAAATTCCATGAGCAGAATAATATGCAAGCTATGCAATTTTATTTTGCCAAACATATAAAACAACTTAGATCATTGTACAATTCTGGGCCAAGAAAAAACTGGAGTATTAGGAACAAAACATAACAATTTGGGGCAATAAAATCCCCTACCTGTTCCTGGGCATGAACATGGACATAGCTGGCAACTATCATTGTCACCCTGAAATACCAACTTCCACCTAAATCAGCACCTTGGTTTCTCAGGTTACTAGTACAAAAATCAGGTAAGTAGAAGGCTAGATTGCAAGAGGAGGAATTCTTGAACATAAGTTGGATATACTATGAAGGATTTTTTGAGATGCATGAGAAATCTTACTTCATGGGAGTAGATGCAGTGAAAACAGTCACTTCCTTGTATACACACGTGGCAGCATCAGTGGTAGGTTGCTACCGGTTCACCCAGATCGGGCAAACCGATAGCGGCGGTGGCGGCAGGAGGCTCCGCCCACCCACCCAGAAGTCTCTGTGCATGCACAGAAGCTTCTGCGCATGCGTAGAAGTGTCGCACATGCGAGCAAGCGCCCACAAGCGAACCGGTAGCAACCGAAATTGAAACCCACTACTGGACAGCATGGCATTAATTTTCTAAACTGTGCAACATCTGTACCAAAAACAGCCAAACAATGAACAGCATTACAAAATAAATATTCTTTGGCACAGAAATACATTATCATGTAATATTGCCGATTGTTTACCATTTATGGTGTTTTAAATTCTTTATGCGTAGCAAGGCTATGCAACTCAGAGTTGATTGATGATTCTGCAGTATGGAAAATAAAGAAATATGTTGCAGGATTGAAATAGGAACAAATAAGTAACTTGATATGAGCACTTTTATCAAACTTTTTGAATAAAGTTGACTGGATTCACCTGACTTGAATTCTACTGCTGGGGCAAATTATAGGGAACTAACTTGGACAAACTGTCATATTTATATGAATTATTTTCAGCTTAATATTGAGGATGCAGATTATATTAGAAGATGAAGGCCACCAAAAGGAAAATTGGCCAGATTGATCTGGCCTTAGATTAAAGTAAATGAACAGAGTTGAGTTTAGAATGTGGTCTTGCCTGTTTAAAGTAGTCAGTTATAAGGCTTTTTTGGGAGGGGTGGGGGGAGTGGTGTGTCTGAACATGGAAGTCTTCTATAATTATACCTATCTGAAATGTTCCATTCTGGATAAGGTTATCCTGATAGCTTTGCTGCTGTAGATGCATTTAAATAAAATTGATTATCTGGAGCCATTTCAATTAGAGTTTCATCCTGGATACACTCCTGAGATAGCTTGAGCTAATTTAAGACTTATGCTGGAGATTAGAAGAGGGGAGTATATAATTGTTATTTTCCCCAGATCTTTCATTGGTTTTTAGTATCACAGTTCATTGTATTGTTCTGGATCATCTGGAGGGGTTGGTTCTTGAGAGCAATTTTTCAAGGTTTCACTTCTTCTATTCAGGGTGTGCCTAGAAGGTTGCTGATCTATGTATCTCAGAGAGTTCTACCCTATTACCCAATAATATGATAGTTTACATGGAACAAATTGAAATTAATATTTACTGTTTATGGGCAGTTGTTTACAGATTTAGAATAAAAAAAATGTTTGTACCTGTATAATACAATTCTATATTTTTTCTTTTATTGTAAAGAATACAATCATTATCATTAATAAGGTGATTGACACATCAGATCTACTAGATGAGTAAATACATGCTGTGATCCAACTGTGAGAAATATTGGTCAGAATATTTCCTTAATTAAAAAAGATTTAAATGTTTGGCTGTGAGGTATCAGGTGAGAAGAAAGAAATAGAACAAAGCTAACATTTGGCTGAACAAGGATAACTAGAAGGAAGTCAGAATGAAAAGCCCCTATGCTCATTCTCCATATTCTTTGAACGATTTTCCAAACTTTCCCTTCTAAGCAACAGTTTCTAAACTTGTTTTGTCTTGGCAAGAGATCATAACATAAGGACTTCTCTACCCCCACTTTATTTTTCCTTTGGTATTTCTGAATGAGCTGAAGAAGCAATTTAGGTTAGAGAAGGAGGCTGTTGTGCTTTAGGCAAAGAAAACATTCAAGACACAACGGGAAGAGGTTCCGTTCTTGGCTTTGCCTAAAACTTCCTGAGCAACCTCAAGAAACTCACATGTTCTCTATGCCTTGATTTCCAGCTGCATTGGGGGTGGGGGGTAGTATTGAGTGGCTGTGATGAGGCTTCCTTTGTCTATTTAGATAGTCATGCAGTTCTTAATGACCTCAAGTAACATCCAGTTGCAGAACAGGATGATCAGGCCAGTGATTTAGGCTAACATTGGCTATGCTAGGCTTTCCCCCCTCTCTCCTGATTGCTACCAACAATTGTCCCTAAAGGAACTTCCTAGAATGATTTTTTTAAAAAACGATTTGTTGTGATTTTTGTGTTGCTCATTAGCTATTTTGATGGAATTTGTATCCTAAATAGTGAAAAACACATGGAAACTATATGGCTGACCACACTGTTGTTCAAAAACCAAAGAAACCTCCAAACCATTTCTAACCCACATATATGGTATAGTGACACCTACTTTGGGACTTTCAGTTCCCTTAAAAGGTTGAATATAGCACTTTGCAAGCCAAAGGCCACATTTGTCTGCTTTAATTATCAGGGTTAATAAATCCTTTATTTCCCATCAAAAAGGTATTAAAGCACTAACATGTGGGAAATACATCATCAGTCTGTTTTGTATTGACTCTAGCTGCTGAGTTTCAATTATTCCAGTTATTTACCATCTTTCTTCATTTCCGGAAGTATTGTCTCTAATTCCTTTTTCCCAATCATTAACATTTGAATTATTCATCTTAATTTACATTATTATCAAAATTAATAATGTTGTTAAAGTACTTATTTCCACATTTCCATCTGCTGAGATTTATCACAAACAAGTTCTATTCATTCTTTTTTACAATAATAATCGCTTACATGATTTCAACATTGTTATTTTCTTTACAATTGAACTTTAAATATTCATCTTAATTTACATTATCAAAATTAATAATGTTATCAAATTACTTATTTTCACATTTATGTCTGCTGAGATTTAATATAAACAAATGCTATTCACTCACCTTTTTGATATAATCATTTATAGTAATTTTTCACCATATCTTATTATTTCAACTTCTGGCATATTATTCTTTTTACATACTTCTTTATCATTTCATATTCAATGCTTTCACCTAAATAACATCACAGTATATCCTATAATTCTTCTCTCTTACCGATACAATAACAATTTAAATTCAGTACTATCAAAATCACTATTTGTTATTTTGTCTACTTTCCCATTCCCATTCATTAATCTACCTTATTATATATATTTACTAATATTTACCTCATCGTCATTCATCTTTTTTTTTTATTTGAAAAGTTTTACAATTACATTTTCTCCCCATTTCCCCCCACCATCCCTCCCTAACCTCCCTAACCCTCCCTAACCCACCCCTCCCCCCCAGACTTCCACAGAATATAATCCAAATCAAAATCCCCTTTTTATAAAACTTGAATCCCTCCACCCCCAATATATTTTTTCATCTTCACAAAATTCAAATATTTCTATCTTTATATAATACTTTCAGTTAAAAGCTATCTGATACTTCCTAGTTTGATATTTGTTCTGCACATAATCTATCCACTTTTTCCACTCCCATTCATAAGTCTCTTGTGTGCGATCTTTTAGATATGCTGAAATCTTCGCCATCTCTGCAAAGCTGGCCATCTTCAAAGTCCATTCCTCAATAGTGGGCATAACTTCATTTTTCCAGTATTGACCTATCAGTAATCTCGCTGCTGTTATCATATACAATATCAACTTTATTTCACCCAATGTAAAACCCTTAACTATACCCAATAAAAACAATTGTGGAGAAAATTGAATTTTTTTCTTCAAAACATTCTGCATGACCCACCAAATTTTTATCCAAAAAGTCTTCACTTTCTTACAAGTCCACCAGACATGATAATATGTAGCATCTAAGCAATCACATCTCCAACATTTTGGTTGAACATTAGGATACATGCACGACAATTTCTTAGGATCTAAATGCCATCTATAAAACATTTTATAAAAATTTTCCCTCAAATTCTGCGACTGTGTGAATTTAACATTCTGAACCCAAATGTTTTCCCATGTTTCCAACATCACTGGTTCTGCAAAATTTTGTGCCCACTTAATCATACAATCTTTAACCAATTCAGTTTCTGAATCCCTTTCTAACAAAACATTATAAAGCCTTTTAATATGCATTGGACCTTTCTCTTTTATATGTCTAACCAATTCTTCCTCATGCAACATTATACCAGTTTTTTGGTCCTCTTTCCATCTCAATTGAAGTTGATTATACTGTAGCCAAGTTAAATTAATCACTTCTTCCAACAGCGTTTCTAATGTCTTCAATTGCCATCTGCCCGCATCTGTAATTCATCTTTAACCATCATCTCTCAATCTTTTCCCATTTTCTAATAGTTTTTTGCACGACCCTTTATCTCGCTCTAACTTCTCAATTCTCTCTCTCTTTTTTTTCTCCTTTTTATATATGTTACATTTCAACTTCCAGCTTCCTTTTATCTTTTTTGTTGTACTTTTTGAGCATCCCTCACCAAGATTTTCCCTTGTCTCTCCCAGATATTTCCCTTTTTCCCTTTTAACTGTTTCTTTTTTAGGGGGAATTTTCCTCTTTTCCTCTCTACTCTTTTTACATTCCCAAAAATTTCTATAATATTATCTATCTGATTTTTATTTTTTAATATTTTCTCTTCAACATTATTAACTTCTTGCTTCTTGTGATCCTTATATTACTATTGTATGTCAATCGGACTTCCATTCTGTATAAGAATGTGCTTATTTTGCAGTTCTACTGATTGCCCTCCTGCCAGATAGGTGGGGTTTTGAGGAATGGGGAGGCAGGATTCAGAAGAGCAAGGGGGATCAAAAGAAAAGTAGGACAGTCCTATTTTTCCTAGCTTTTGACCTGAGCATTTTTCATTGAGGCAGGAAGGAGATGAAATAAGCACAATTCATATTTGAACAGCATATTTGAACAGCATAACAACATATTTGATCTAATGTGATTCATAATTTATTTCTAATGATAATGTTAGGCAGATGCCCTATCTCAATACCTATTCTGATTTCTCTAAGGATGAGATTTGTTTTCTATATTCCTCAGACTATAAAAAACAAAGAAGGGGGAACAACACATCCTATATTATTGAGAAACAGAGAAAGCAGTTTAGCCTGTGAATTACCTCTGAAAGGAGAAAATAAATAGTACCTACTTATTTACTTGATACATCTGAACAATGCTTTACAGTCCAGTTATAGTAGTTAAGACAACTTAATGCCTGGTTTAATCTTAGATTTATAATTTAGCGCAATTTATCTTCAGTTTTTAGTTCAATTTAAAGTTACAGTTTAAGTTATTTAGTCAAGGTAAAACGTTTATAGTGTACTTTACACAAAAGAGAAAAGAAATGTCAAAAAAATAACAAGAGGAATAGTTAAATGGTTTGGTCAAGACAGACAAAGCTCTCCAAAATATTTGGAGGCTTGGGAATTCTATAATGATCCCTCAGGTTTAAAACTGAAATTATTTGGGAGGCAAGGACAAGAAAAGTCAAGGTGAGTGTCCTAAAAATGGGCAGAGTTTTAGATCACAAGATTATGGCTGCCATCTTGACTTTAGACCTCTTCCCTGTATTTACCCCTAACAATTATAGAAGTGTCCCCTGAGGCACTTTTTTACATTTACATACAAATGTATAAATACTATTAAGTCCAAGAAAATGTCAGACTGGTTAATGAGCAAATAAACTAGCCAAAATGAAAAAATGGAAGCCACTCCCAAATTAAAAGAACAAAAAAGGATGTGCAGGAAAAAAACATTTTATATAGGCTGCTTGGGGATAGTCTGAAAGTGCCAATATTTTTTAAAAATAAAAACTGGCAAACCTATTTTTCAAGCAACTGGGTAGTAGAAAGACTATGAGCACATAAATAATTTCATTGCAGAATTTTAAGAATCCGTCTTGCCTGTCCTGGAAATGGAAAGAGAACATCCCCTAGGAGGATGCAGTACAGTATTATTGGAAAATATAAATTCAGAGCAGGGATTGGCTGACATTTTAAACACCGATTTACTGTATACAGTTATTTTTGCATCAGCAAACAAACTCTTACTTATTTCAGATGGGAGCTGTTCAGGTGTTGGAAGTTATATGCATAGGGAGGTTTGAGGGAAAACCACTTTTTCTACCATTCACCCTGTCTGAATTTCTTTAGTATGTTACTTGATCATGTTAATCAAATAATACATTGTTTTCAATATTTATTGGAATTATTTGGAACAAAAAGTTAAGTCACGGTAGAGTATTCATTTTTATTCTTGCAGTTCTTAATACAACAATTCTTCCTGACCAAGATAATTCCAGCTTTCTCCACCTTAGCATGTTTACTACTATATTCTTCCAAATTTATGAATAGTTAATTCTACAAATATCTTTATAATTTTTGTCAAATAAATTCTTAGATATTTAATCTTTCAGTAATATTGAACTTTGCTATTTATAGCAAATGTTAAGGGGATCAAGTTTCATATTGCTATAGGTATTCCACTAATAATATTAAACAATCCTTTGAGTAAGCAAATATATATGAAGATATATATGAGGACCTAGATTGTTGGGGGAAATATGCTGACACTGTAAACCGCTTAGACAGCTGTAAAGCACTATGAAGCGGTATACAAGTCTAATTGCTTCAATTTTTATTCTTTATTTGCTCATTAAATGATTTTAATTAATTTTAACTATGATATTGTATATTTTTATTTTAATTCTGGCTGTACACCGCCGTGAGTCCTTCGGGAGAATGGGCGGTATATAAATAAAATTATTATTATTATTATTATTATTATTATTATTATTATTATTATTATTATTATTCTCCTCAAATTGTGTTCTTTAAGGAGGAGAGAAGAATCAAACCAAAATTATAGCCAAAATGTACTATGTGTAAGATCAATTTTATAAATTCTTAAACAAATGCCAAAGTAGAGCAAAGTAAATACATGGAATATTTGTGAAAATATAGAAAAAATATGGTCTTTTTCTAGGTTATAGATTGAGTAAAAGTGGAAACATTTGGACACCAGTCTGTAATATATTTTTCAGAGCTTGCTCTTTTGTTGTTTTCTTTGATATGTGTGTAAAATATTGTAATTTCAATTATGGCAATTGGGGGAAGGATCATCATTCATACCTACTGTTATTGATAACATTTCAGTAGTCTTACTAGATTAAACTGTGATCTATTTATCCCTGTATTTTTTTTCTAGCAGTAGCTAGCTATTTACCAGAGCAAATACCATTTTATTTTTTAACACTTTTGTTCCCCACAATTCTGCCTGACCCTATAACAAAAACTAAAGTCCTCCAAAGGTATGGGACTAGTATCCAGAATTCCAGCTTACATGGCCAATGACTATAGAGCATGAAGGCAACAGACTTAGAGATATACAGATGTTTTTCATTTGAGGCTTGAGGAGGCACTCTTTCCTGACATACAATTTTGTTTTTCAGCTTGAGCATGCAGAAAACCATCCTGTATATTTTGCAGGGGAAGCTGGCTGTACATAATACTGCCTTGAGAACTATTAGTATACATATTTTTCCTCTTCCTGAAGGTGCTTTTCCAGAGTTTTTAGGATTTACTCTGCTTTTTAAAAGGTGGGATGGAAATGGTGACAGAATAAAATGTTGTTCTTAGAGCAGTAGGCAAATAAATTAAATTTAAATTTAAAAACAATAAAACTGTCGAAAGCAAGAAGACTCTAAAAGCATAGTTTGATTCACTAGATCCACCAATGTATTGTGGAGTTAGTGGCTCTATTTGGCTGCAGTTGGGAGGATAAAGACACACTGGTGTATTTTGCTCCCTATTTCTTATAAGTCAGACCATACTCTAAAAAGAGAAAAGAAGGGAAAGCTTCCCTTATTCCATAATTTATCATTTCCAAGCCTATTCTGCCTTCTTTTTTGCACATCTCAAGTTACTGGCGTGTAGAACTGCATATATTAAACATTAATCAAGGAAGTTTCAATTCTCCTGAGAGAGGAAACCCACTTTTTCTAAATTGTAAATTGTGGCCCATTTTACTCTTGCATGCCAAATTTTTGTTATATTATATAAAGAACTACAGACAAATAAACCTTCCTTTCATACTTCAGCCTGTCTTATATGAGGCATGTCCAAAAAAGTTAAATCATGGAACAGCTGCCATCTCTGAGGCTGAGTAATTATGGTAACTCCCCTCCTCCTTTTCATTGTGAGCATCTCCAATGCAGCTAATAGTTTGAGGGGAATTAAACAAAGCACAGTTGAAGTAATTATTGTTCCTTTGGCAGACAATAAGGCCACTAACCTTGAAGTAGACCCCAGATATTTTCTTCAAGTACAGCAGATTTCAACTGTTTCTCAGCTCCTTTCTACTACCTGGAAGATACCACTTTTCTAAATTGTACCAGGCATCACTTCATGGATTGCCAGCTACAGTTAAACCATCTCCTGTCTTTGGATCCTTTTAACAAAACATTTGATTATCACCTTAACTGTCAACATTGAGAATAGCATGGACTTGCTGTTCTAAACTAGCTCATTTTTAACAAATTTAAATCTTAATTCTGGTGGGTTATAACAGCACTGCCCATGATACCTATGTAAATACTGCAACTAAGTTTCTGATAAGCTGGTACTGGACTATCAAGAAGTCTGTCGCAAGACTGACATCATCACTGTGGTTGGACTGTCAATGAAGGTTAGAGGAAAAATATTCTTGTGTCCTGAACGGAGTGATAAAAAAGATAAGTAAAATCAGAGACTTGTTTGCTGACAAGGTGACACAAATCAGTATCATCAATAGATCTAGGAGTTTGCTTTAAAATCGCCTTAGGTACAGGTAGGTGAAGTATCTCAGATGGCAGCAAGGCCTTTTTTGTTGCACCATTCTACAAATAATCCAGAGTTGCCATCTTTAAACATACTACCATTTTTAAAAGAAAAATTGATGAACTAGCAAAAGAATTTCAGCATTCCTCCATAACTGATTTTTTTCTAGAGTAAATTGAAACTACTGAATGTTTATGCCAGCTGCTTACCTATCCATTTCAGTCTTTCACCTCTGTAGATCTGATGATGATGTGCCAGATTGATATTAACTATTGATTTGATATTGACAAACAAGAGCCAAATCAAAAGAAATACCTCTGCCTCCACAACTTTATTTTAAATAGAGATAGTTTAATATATGAAAAAGGAAAATAATCTTTAAATGAACACTTTTGTTACCTATATTTATTTCTCCACATAATCATCACCATTCATCACACATCATCTGCCAACAGTGAATGAACTTCTTAAAACCATCATGAAAAAACTCTATACTTTGTCTGTTTGAGCAGGTCATTTCCATGTGTTCCAGATCTGTTACTTGAAACAGCAATTAAGAGTTCAGAAGCACAAGAAAGAACTTCTGCTGCAGCATGGCAATTTAAGGTGCTGCATCTAAAGACACACAAAAGGCAATTGCAAAGTTGAATCTTACCACGTAGTCCGGGCTTTATCATGTAACTTTTTCCAACATAAACGAAATATCTTCATGGACATCTGAAATGGAATGGTCTGGCAAGACCTGATTGAATAGAAAAAGTGTAGAATTCTTTCTAGATTAATTTTTTAAAATGTTGCTATTTAAAGCAGGAAGGGGCCCTTCTTTTCATTCAACCTTCACTTGAAAGATTTTTCTTCTGGATTATCTGCCCTTAACCTAGTCACTCAATTCTTCCTATTGCTTATAACGCTTATTGTCTCTGTAGATCTACTTTCAGCTCTATGTCTGATTATTTAATCCTACCATTTATCTTTTATTGATCATGTCAGGTTGTACCAAACACTTAATGTACATGTTAGGATAGTTTAGACCAGTGTTGTTAGACTCATATTGCAGATGGAGGAATTGAAGTAGAGTGGCAGTAAATGACTGAGATAGCCCCAAATTTATATAGGGATGATATTTGAATTAGGATTTTCATGATTTGTAATTCTGCCACGGTTATTAGAGTTCTCTCGTAACTCTATGTCATGCAAAGAAAGTTTTTTAGCTATTATGGAAAAATATAGCCTGATCTGTGACATTTTAATCTGAATTTAATGGTGGTGTAATTATGAGGGTATTTCCTATAGCATTTCATAATTTCCAGTTCAACTTTTCTATCATCCTCACAAACATTTCGTTAATAATATGATGGTTAGAATGTTGAATGGAGGCAGCGTGGGTTTAAGGGTGGCTGGGTTCACATTCAGCTGTAAGTAACTTGATCCATCTCTTCTAACCTAATTAATTAGAATATTGAGAGAATAATATGGAAAAGCTGTATATCCTTTCTTAAGATCTTTGGCAAATATATAATTTGGATCACAACATATTTTGTCTTTACCAGCAGGTGCATTAACTGAAACATTTTCCCTTACTCATTTGTCCCATTTTTATGTTTCATCTTCTACCTTTGCAGAAATTGAAAAACTGAAGATGTCTGCCTAACTTCAAAGACAAAATCCACAAAGAGTTCCCATTTAGGACAGAGGCAAAGGTCAAGGAAAGAAACTTTAATATTCTATCAGACCTGTTTCCAGTCTGCAAAAGTTGCCATGGAGCAGATCAGTAATTTTTTTCATTCCATCTGGTCTTTTATCTGCTTAAAACATCAGGAGGGCATCTATAACACAATCTGTCTTGCTGTATTAATGGGGTTACCTGTTCTTGTCCTCCTTGTTGGAATTTTCATCTGTTGCCATTGTTGTTTTTGTGGCCAGCAGCAAAGGAACAAAAATAGCCACAGCAGCAGTAGTCCAATCCAAGGGAAAAGAAGACATAATATTATGAAGAAGAAGAAAAAGAAAGAAGAAGATCTGTGGATTTCAGCCCAGCCCAAAGTGCTCCTGCTGGCAAAAAGGCCATCATTGTTGGTTTAGAGGAATGCAGACGGACAAGAGTTACTTTCCTTTCATATACAGGAATATTCCTATTGCTATCTCATAATGTGTTCAGCTCCACATCATAAAGCTGAGAACATGCCATTCTATCTTACTTCCACATGAAGGAAGTTAATTTTTAAGTTTAGGAATGTAGCTGTATTTTCAAGATACATGCAAGCTGCAACATTACACCAACGCAGAATGAATAGTGTGCATCCACTGAATGCATATTATTTCAGTGTACACCAAAGGTATATGCTTACATGAACTCAGTAGCAAATTGTATTCTACAAATAGGCACTTGTGCCCTTAGGATGCAGAATTAAAACTAGAACTTTTGCTTTGCCTAGCATAGCTTGCACTGAAAGCTTATGTGCACTAGCAAGTAAGAAAGTAAGTAAGCAAACTCTGCTGTATACATGAAGGTATATATCATATATTACCATACACATTTACTTATACAATCTGATTGCACTGATATGTAAGCCAAGGTTTTTAATTGGGTTATTTTTAAAAGAAATTGGGTTATTTTTAAAAGAAGGAGAAGACTATGACTAGTGATTATTTGCTAGTTTTGGAAGAAAATTGCTGAGTTAGTTGGGCCTTTGGTCTGAACATTTGGGCACACAAGAAATTGTTTTATTAACAAATGTCTCACATTCTTCTCCATGTCTGAACTAGTCAGAATTTTATACATTTTACACATTGCTTGCCATACCAATAATCTCTACTTTCATTCTTTAAAGGGTTAGGTTTTTAGGACTTCCAGCTATGCTGACAGCTTTGGATGTACCAAATTGGGGAATGGGGTAGGCTGAAGATCAGAAAGATGAGACATTAGTATTGCACAAGTAGTAGAAAAATAAACACCAATATCATATCAATCAACATGATGAAAAATTTGGTGGGGGAGGGAACCCTACAATCTTGGAACAATGTATTATGACAAGGGAATAATAAATCTCTTGGTCAAGGCAATTGCAAATATATTTTTGCATTTTCATTAAAAATCTATTACTCTGTGCTTAGATTAAGTGATGGGGTGACTTGTTACCAATATGCATTCTGTTCTTTATTTTTAGACTTGCATTCTAGGGTTACTCTAGAGATAATTAAAAGAAACCCACAACCTTTTTATTTAAAAATAAATTTATTTTAATAAATTGTGCTTCATTACATTTTGTGTCCAAATTTCTACTACTTACTAATTAAAGAAGAAAATGATTTGTTGTGTTAAATTTTCTGACCACGGGGGAGTAATTGGCTCAAAAATAAAAACATAATCAAATGTGCATTGTCTTAAATAATAAGACAACCACATGTGTAAAAACCCCTCTATTCTCACAAGAGTTGTGTCTGCATAACATGCCAAGGACTGCCAGATGCTTTCCTTCTCTCTGCACTCAAGATTTCATGATCTAATTCATCTCTGTCACATACACAAACTGAGGTTCTGCTCCCATAACCTACTTAGGGTTATTGTATTGTAGAAGTTCAAAGTGGGAACTGTTGGCCCAGTCAGTAATTTCTGCAAACACACTTAATCATCCAGGAGCTTACACAAATTCCATCCAGTCATATCGTAAAAAATAAGAGTATCTATAATCTATATATAGATAAGAATATCTGTATTCCCCAAGTAGAATTCTTGTCAGGAGTGTGTACCGTGAAAACCATTGCTAAAGGAATTGGATTTGCAATTGCCTGGGTTAAACATGTTGTGAGAATGGCCTTGCAATGCATTAATGGAGTATATATTAATATGCTATGAATTACCATATTGCCCTGAAGAACAGTATGCTAAGTCAACTGGCCAAATAATTGATTTTGATATTGTACTTATAAGTAATATCTTTTTGCATAAAATGTAACTTCAAAAGTATGAAGTAAAAATATTGTGCTAATTTTTATAATGTTAAGAGTGGAAAGAACTCTGAATGACAATTATAGGTTCTATTCTAAAAAATTAGAAATTTCCCTTGTTTGATTCAGTAGGTTTTTCCCATTTGGCCTGCAGAAATCTAGTCCAAAATTAAATGTCAGCAAAGAGATACAAAAGACTTGGCTGTCAATGGATTTTACACAAGCAGTATAAACCCAGGTCTGGTAACCCTATCTGCTTTAAGTGCCATATGTAAATTGTCCCCCACGCTCACTTATTATGTTACCTCCTCTTTTTCTCTGAAACTAATCTACTCATGTACAACATTATATCTCATGAAATATTTATGAAATTGCCAACACAGTATTGCCACTATAATCTGTGCCACTAATTTAATGTAACACTTCATGTGCCTGATATACCCCTTTTCTAGCATAGATTTCTGTTCAAGCTTCAATCTGGAGAAGTTGTGTAGGTAAGCAATGACCATCTCCTTTGGAATTTATTCTTTAATGACTATCAATTTTAGTCTTTTATATAAGAAATTTAAGATATGCAAGGATATTGTCATTTAAACTGATTGAATGATGTATATCCAATTGTTGCACGTCACAGTGGAAGCCTTGGGTATACTAGTAATTGACACTTCCACAGTAGTAGTAATAGAACTATTACTACTGTAAAAAATTTAAATCTCATCAGTTTAATGATAAATCTAGATAAAGTACAATAGGATTGTAGTAAGGTAGCCCTTGAGATATGACCACAGTGGAGCCTGCCCACTATGGGTGCATGTTGTAATGGTCATTGGGTGAAGAATCTCACCTAATGACGCCACCATCCCTGCTCTCCCCAGTGAGTCATTAAATGAACTCCAGGGTCTTTAGGTGAAAAATGGCGTGCCTCAGGGGTCGGATAGGCCCTTGGAGGCCTAGTACAGGCCTAGGTCCACCTGTCCTAGCCTCCGAAAGTCACCTCCATTCTCCAAGATACTCTATGCTCCACCCCCTGCCCCTTGGCTCCCACTCCCATTGGGTCTCCCCCGCCCCAGGCTTTAAGCCTGATTCCTACCCCACCAGGCCAAACACCCTCCTCCTCACCTTTTGAAAAGCACTGAGGCCATCCAGATTCCAGAGCACTAAAATGAATGACTTCTTTGTGCAGCTTCATGCCATGGTTCCAGAAGCAGCCACCATTTTATCCACAAAATGGCAGATGCATTTGGATCACTGCTAGATGGCCTGGGGAAAAACTGCTGCTTCTGCTGCCTTAACCAAGTCTACTCTCAGCGCTTCAGAAACTTTCTGCAGTATCCAGAAACTTTTCCAACGCTGTGCAGATCCTAGTAAGGTAGCAAAACACAACAGTTTGTCTGGCATCATTCTGGCCCTGCCCACAAATGGTTGCCGCACAAAGTCTTTGCACAAAGAGTCAGCATTAAATGGTAGAGTGTTATTCTTCCTTCATATCTGTGATAGTTCTTGCTGGTTAGTTCTTGCTGGATTGAAAAACTCAAGCTTTTCCTGCCACTTTTCACCCACCACATTGTCACACATATGCTATCCAGCGGGCTCTAATGTGGCAAAAACAGCCAACAATATTGGAAGAGCACTGTGTTTTATAACACACAGTAGTGGCAATGTAGTTTTACCTATAAAGTATAACTAAATTTAAGGTCAATATTGTATCTCTTAGATAGTGCTAATAGCATATGAAATACAAGGTACCAGAATAGCACCAAATTTAAGAGCAAGCAATTAATTAATTAATTTTAAAATGTATTGGCCACCCATCTTACCTTGAGGTAATTCTGGATCAATAATATTTTGGTAGTGATAATAAAAAGACATCTGAGAAAAAATTATATAGATAAAATATTTCAGGAGGTGATTTTTTTGTATAGGGGAAATAATATTTCATGACCTATGTTCTACTTGAAATAAGTTTCAGAATTAAACCTACGTTTTCTAATAGTAGAAAGGCAGATTCGCCAATGAAAGGGCAAAAATTGATCTTCCAAACAATACTTGCATGGTTTTATTCCAGTTAGAAATGGAAACAACTCAGATGGATTTTTTTTCCTGAAAGGAATACTGGAGTTCCTCATTTCAACTTGCTGATGAACAGATGAAAAGCAAAGAGAATGGGTTTTTTATGTTTGTTTTTTGTGTCATACAGAAACTTTCTTTTCCTGGAAGACAAGTTCAAATAGGACCTGAGACTCTGAAAATGTTAATATTCAGGTTAAATCACAATAAATCCCTTATTGAAAACACAACTGATAGAACATTATTTCTTAAATCAGCCTTCAGTTTTGCAAAGCTGAATCACCCAATGAGGCGGACAAGCTAACTTAATGCCCTTGCCTACTTGGCCTTGGGTTCTCAAAACTTGTGAAGGCAACTGAGTAGCATAAGTCACCTTGCTGTCAAGTAGAGAGGGATAATGAAGACTGGAACAGGGCTCTCAACCTTAGCAGTGTCAAGCAGCCATTATGGTCACAGGCAGCTTTAATGGTCACAGGGAGCTTAACCAGCACCAGCACCTCCACCACTTGAGAATATATGAGAATCTGGGGCTTTTTTCTATAAGTAATGCAGACACGTAATGTGAGTAATACAGATGTAATGCATATTTTGTGGTGTTCCCAACAAATCAAACCAGAAAATATTTCTAAGAAAGACTTGGATTAACTGATATGATTATATTTATATTAAAATGAGCACAAAAGGCCTGACACACTATTACATGATCGTGCATTGCTGTGTGTGGTTGGCAAATACAGCACTTCCAGAAGACTTTTAAACATTAGTCTCCTTCCTCTTCACAGCCAGAGATCTCCGTTTTCTACTCAAGACTGCCTCAAAGCTATGTGAACGTGGACGGATCTTCATTTCAGCATAAGGGATAGAATATAAATGGCCTTTCCATGGCTCCCAGTTAATTCCCTGGAAAGAAAAAATAGAATATTAGTGAGCTTGTTAGATCAAGTTTTTCAACCTATAAACAAATGTGCAAAATTTTATAGTGATAATACAAATATATACATACATCAATATTCAACTATTATTAAGGTTTTGTGGGTTTTGCATATGTATTTTCTGTGTAAAAATCTTTTAAGACAGACTGATAAATTGTCTCATTTGATCTAGTAATAACTATAATTACATGGCACTTTACATAAATTACTTTGTGATTAGGGATGTGCAGGCCTTCCACCACATCTCTCAGTATCTCTTAATGAAGCAGCATCTTTGCTTACAGTCATACAGTCCCAGGAAAGTGCATATTTGAGATAGGTGGATAAAAATGGCAAATCCAGTCCAAACATCTGGTTTACTGTGCAATGAGCCATAATAATAACACTCAATGCATATGAAAGCCACCACCAGCTAAAGAACTGGCAGCTGTTATTTCATTTTTGGGTACATAATAATAGGACCTTCACAGTCTGAGCATCTTAACCTTCAGTATCTTCTAACAAGTGGCATGCAGGGATCAAACTGAAAAGGCTTGACTGTCAACTACAATATATCTTGTATGATATTACAGACATCTTTTTGACTTTGAGGGATAAAATTCATGATTGAAATACAGCAAAGAAAGGTGATGTGGTTTAGTGGCTAAGATGTTAAATTATGATGGGAAAGGCCAAGTTTGAAAATTTAACAAGCAAATGATTGTACATTCAGAAGTATCTCAAAAAACTGAAGCATCTAAAGCAAATGAAGATCACTAGACTGGAAAAGTCTGGCTTGAATGTAATTAAACAGTGTGACATAATAGCTAAAAGTATTAATGTACTTCAGTTGGGATTAACAGAAGCAGAGTGTTCAGGTCACTCAGAATATTTATTTTTGTTTGATTTTAATCAGGACATGTTTGAGATGTTATATCTACTTCTGAACACATTTTAAAAAGAACTTTCATAAACTAGAATATTTCTTGGAAAAGCAACCAGGATGGTGAAAAAGCTGGAAATAAAGGAATGGAATTAAACCTATGAGGAATGGATGAAAGAACTGAAATAGTTTACAGAGTCTTATATTTTAGCAAAAAAATATAATTGTTAACAGACCCAATCTCTTGCTTCAGAAGAACAAGGTTTACAACAATGGAAAACAATCAAAAAGAGGTGGATTTGATAACGTTATAATAAAATTTCTAACAGTAAAAGCAACTCAAGATTGCAACAAGTACCCTAAAAATGGGATGAAGAGTTTCACTGCAATATTTAAGCAGAGGCTGGACAGTCATTGGAAATATTACAGTAGTAGATTTCACACTGAAAAGAGTTTAACAGGATCATGGTCTCTCAACCTTAACAACTTTAAGATGTGCGGAATTCAACTCCCAGAATTCTCTAACCAGCATGCTAGGTGGGAAATTCTGGGAATTGAGGTCGACCTATCTTAAATTGCCAAGGCTGAGAAACAATGGATTAGATGACTTTTAAGACACGTTCAGAGTTTATGAGCTTCCATAATAGAAGCTCATTATCTCTTTCTCCAATAAATGTGTTATTATATATGCTAATCAAGAAGCACTAGATCCGAATGTGTCATGCACTGGTCATGCCCACACCCAGTTTAGCAAAGAGGGGGAAAGTTCCGATATGTTACATGACAATGTGAGTTTGACACCCATGCACTAGATCAATCTTCTTCCACAGTCTACAGGAAAGACGTTTTTCTTCTATTAAATAGTTATTGAATGTGTATAATTATTACGGTTGATTTTTTTAAAATTAAATTTGTATTCATATCACCCATGCAAATAAAAATAGATCTGAAAAAATGTCTTATTTTTAATCGTAATTTATAGCCATATCTTAAAAGAGGCATTCCCTCCTATGTAAAAAAAAGGAAGGAATGATCTTTAAGATGTTGCTAGATATTTACACACTTATTTTAATGAAAAAAACTCTTTACAATATTTTTAGAATCTGCTACCAGATTAACTGGGATCAATATGAACAATGAAGTTTATTAAATAGAGTCATTGATTCTTTTTTTTAAAAAAAATGCATAAATGCTGCAGCCGTAAAAATAAGGATTCTTTGTATTATTTCAAAATCAAATAATAGTAGAAAAATACTCTTCTCCTTTCATAATAATGATTAAGATGGTCTAAACCACTGATGGCTAACCTTTTTGCCATCCTGTGCCAAAGGCAGGGGGAACACAGGGGGTCACGTGTGTGCGTGCCCACACCCATAATTTAATGCGACCCCCCCGCGTATGCGCATGCGACCCCACACGCTCCCCCTGCTTTTGGCACATGATGGCACGGTGGGCCTGGTAGGCCCATTTTTCACCCTCCCCAGGCTCCAGAGGCTTTCTTGGAGCCTGGGGAGGGTGAAAAATGGGCTTCCCCACCCGCCTGGAGGCCCTCCGGAGGCTGGAAACAGCCTGTTTCCCGACTTTCTGATGGGCCCGGAAGGCCCAAAAAACAGCTGGCCGGTGCATGCATGCACGCCGGAGCTGTGCTAGGGCAACACTCGCATGCTCACTGATATGGCTCTGTGTGCCACCTGTGGCACACATGCCATAGGTTCACCATCACGGGTCTAAACAGTGGCTATCACAAGGAGAAGTATTAACAGTAATTTTGTATTCTTGAAATGGGCCACGTGTAATCTAGAAAGATATGTACCAGACTCACCTCACTGTGCTTGTGTTCACCATACTTCCCATTGAGATTAGCCAGGTGGCAGTTCTTATACCACCAGCCACCATGGTGAGTTATAGCGCAGTTGGTAATAGCTATATCGTTGTCCCTGTCTATGGTTGTAAATTTCCTACCATTATGGTAAGTCATGGCATCCCCTTAGGAGAGAAAGGGAGCATTAGAATCATAATATTTCTGACTTTAGAAATCCTTTGATCACTGACATGAGTGGGCAGAAATGCAATTAAATACCTTTCAATGCCTCCACACACAGGCACAGAAACATGCAAGCAATTAATCAAAGAACAGATATAAAATCTTGCTTTTTAGCAAGCATAATTTAATATGAGTTAATCCTGGGTTTCTCAGCGCATTATCCATAAGCACAAATGTCCAGCAATCACCTCAACTGCTGCCCCCAGGCTCCAATCAAGATTTTTTTCCCAATTTGGGAGCAATGGGAAAATATTTGAATAAGATGATTTAGAGTTAGGGTTAGGTTTTAGAAAAATGAGTGACTTTAAATTAAAGGGTTTCAATTTGAAAAAAGTAATGGGGGGGGGTGGGGAAGAAAAATTGACCAAGATTAGAGATTAGGGCAAATGGTAATATTGGTTATATATCAGAAGAAACAGAAGGAAAATAAAATAAAAAATTAGAGAAAGAATATTATGGCAAAAAATGAAATATATAAATTGTGTTGGAGAAAACTAAAAGCTGTATAAATTTTGACTTGGCCAATACTCTGTTCAGAAAAAAATGTATTGTTTGTTTATTTGTGTGTGTTTGTTTTGAAAAAAAATAAACTTTTATTTAAAAAAAGTTTTTTTTCCAAATTTATCTTATTAAGAATAATTAACCAAGAAGCTGGCACGCTGCAAAGCAAAGTACCGGCATCTTTATGCAGAATAACTATAAATACGTGTATGTGCCTTAAACTAAATAGTACAAAGCAATGTACCAAGTTGGTATCTTTATGCAGAATATCTATAAATACGCATACACATCTTAAATTGAATGGTGCTGACAAGGAATGGCTTAGCCTCAAAACGTGTCTCAGCACCAAGTTTCTTTACTCCACCAGATATCATCAAGCTGACAACATGAAAGTTTTTCCCAGTTTTAAAATTTCAGAAAATAAAATAACTGCAGCACTTATTGAGGCAATAAAAAACCAATGTGCCTTCAGCAGAATTTCTCAGCTTCAGAAATTGGCTTTTCCTCATCTGATTCCTTTTTCCTTTCCTGATTCCTCAGAAATTGGACAGCTAGATAAAATTTCAAAGGGTGTTTTTATTTATTTTTTTTGTACACTGTCTCCTTTGAACCAGAGAAATGAATGGACAAGAGTGGGGAGGAAGCCAAAAAAAAGTGTATGCATGTTTGTGAGTAAAGGAATGTAAATATATTTCCTGACCTTGGCTAAACTTTTATTTCTCAGTGAAAATGTTATGGTTTCAAATACTTTAATTTGCTTATTGTTGTTCAAACTCTGAAACTGTTTTTCAGGCAGACAAAAGGAAGTATAGTTATTTCCCAGATAAGTCAGTTCTGTGATTGACTATAATTTTTCTTAATTATATTAAATGGAATGGAAGATACCATCATACTATGTAAGCAGCATGAAAGGACATGCTGCTGAGTGATGAATGTTTGTTGTATATTTTTTTAATTTTAATTTTGTGGCTGGCCTTTCTCATTTGTGCATGCATAATCCTCTTACAGAAGCTACTTGCTAAAGCATCCCTGATACACATTTCCAAAGTGTCCTTGAATATAATAAGTTCAGGAAGCCCTGAAAAATTGGTTGCTGCCCAGATGGATGTGAGATTTTGCTTTTTCACTATCCGTTCCCACTTGTCCCTTTAATATCTCACCCCCATTTGGTTTTTTTGTATTTTATTTTTTATTTGAAATTTAATAAAGTTTTATTTAAAAAATAAAAGAAATATTTACCAGCAGTGCCTCTGTAGTTTCCCAAAGATAGCTTGTATCGATCTCTGCTGGAGCCCACCTGGAAGAAATCATAGGTGGCATAGGCTGACTCGTTATGAGTCCGTAAATCCACCCTCAACTCATAGGGAAGGTGGGCAGACCTGGTGAGATTATGCAGTTTTTCTAGACCTGTAAGAAACATTCCAGAGTCAGATTTAAGATAGGCTGCCAAACAAACTTGTCAGACCTGTCCCAGCTTGGGCATTCAGGAAAGAAAGACCCTCGATTCCATTTGTAGTGAAAGGTATACTGATGCCAAGTGGTTATAGAATAGGATTTCCCATTTAGTCCTGCTAATTTTCCTTTCTCCCAAGCCCTCCCCACCTTGATCATCTTGGAGGTGTCCAATAAGGTTCAAAATAGGTGTTTTGCTAACAGCTCCACATTTTGACACCTCTTTGGCCGGGCATTCCACATTCCATTCCCAAGCTTATGTCTTTGAATCTCTCAAGCTCTCAAGCTCTCATCCTGTCATCCCTCTCCCTATATACCCCTGCTCCTCCCTCCCCCTTTTATGGCAGGATGCCATCGAAGCAAAACAGGGCTGACCTGACAAAACTATTATATTCAAGGCATTTTTAAGTCAAGTAAGATTTCTCCCATAAGAAATGGAGTTATTTCTATAGAATAAACAAA
Organism: Arizona elegans; assembly: GCA_022577455.1. Taxonomy (NCBI): domain Eukaryota; kingdom Metazoa; phylum Chordata; class Lepidosauria; order Squamata; family Colubridae; genus Arizona; species Arizona elegans. The sequence continues at coordinate 99,208,654 of JAKOOJ010000002.1, read as the reverse complement.
TATTATACAATAATTTCACTGCATATCACTTTATATCAGTTCATTAATAGAAATACTTCAGTTTCCCATTCTAAGAATGTGTGTGTATGTGTGGGGGGAAGATATTAACTCTTCCAAGTAGATAATAAAACTGATTTATCATTTATATATCCATTTATATGCTCTCTAGCAAAGTTTATGATTATGAGCTACAAATGCCATTTAGTAGTAGGAAACTTTAAAAACTATAAACTGAACATTAAAGCAATGTCAGGCCCAAGCCCAGAGATGACGCAGCATAATCCTATCAGGTTCAGTCCTTTATTTGCTTACTCCCAATGGATAGAGTCTTGCCAAACTAAAACTATAACCACCTAACCTATTAGATATATCCTGAGAGATTCTAGGATGTGGCTACCCTGAACCTTTTCTCTCTGCATTGAGTCAAAACTCTTCCCCACTGCTCCTGCAGGTGCACATTCCATCACAGTCCACCACCACCACAACTCTATTCCCATTTAGCTAATGATTTTCAAGCAAAGTTATGACTCTCTATAGCTCTCTACAGCAGGGCTGTCAAACTCCCAGCCTGAGGGCTGGATACGTCACGTGCTGGCCATGCCTACACCCAATTTAGCAAAGGGGGGGAATAGGTCCCGATATGTCACGTTACGCCACCATGACATGCGTTTGACACCCCTGCCCTATAGCATTACAAAGCATGACCTCTGGTGCTGGGTCCTTACATATTGTATAGCCAGATAGTACTAAATGCAATGGGTTTTTTAAAGTAAAACTCTTAGAATCTGAGCCTACTTTGGCACACTATAGGTAATCTTCCCAACTTTTTCATTATGATTGACTTACAATCAGAATCAAGCTCGGAATTTTGGTCATAAGTCTTTGTAGTTGTTAAGTTGGTCACCACATAACTTGATTTGATTTTTCAACTGGTTTTACAAGAGTTGTTTAGTGAATACATGGCTGTTAAGTAAACCACATAGTTTTTAAGCAAATCCAGCATATCCAATGGGTGTTATTTGCTTTTTACTGTCAAAAAACGGCATAACAAGTCACAAATTATGGTCGCGTGATCACAGAATGCTGGAACTAGTTATAAATTTGAGCTGTTTGAAATGTGCCTGAAATGCCATCATGTGACTGCAAGGGTGCATGTAACTGTCGTAATTTCAATTTCAAAGGTCATAGGTCGTAACCTTTTTTGAGACCATCATAACTTTGAATGGATGTTAAGCAGTTGGTTGTTAAGTGAAGACTTCCTGTAGTATTGAGACTTTAAGAACTTGGGCCATGGAAGGAGCAGTGTGAAGATTCAATACCCATCCTCAGAAAAGTAGAATCCTTTAATTAATATTTCTGCATTAATAGTGGTTCTTCTAAAAAGCCTATACATCCATTTTGAATGATATTCAAAAAACAATAGTACCCAGCCAAAATTCTCCAGAAGAACTTCCAAAACCTTCAACATAATTCTTCCATCTCTTAGAGAAATCCAGCTGCCCTGTGGACCTCCGCTGAATCATCTGTAAAAGCAGGCAGAAGCATATGAAAATTGGATTACTGAATGTTAATTCTACATATAGAGTATTAAACATAGAAGAAAAATTGAAGGTAAATCAGTTCATAATCCAGTAGATATAAATAGACTAGAATAAGCTATAGAATATTACACATGAAATTCTCCCTGAATTTGAGAGTTCCAGATAATACTATTTCATTTATGGAGCAATCATGGTATCAAGTAAGCTATCCATTTTTATTTCTTCTTTGATATCCAACTCTTCAAACATTTAAGGTGCACAGTTTTAGATCATATCTTCCCCCTAATTTTTCATTTCCATGTTTCATGGCTATAAAAGCACACACATACACTGACCCATAACAAACAAGGTATTTGTCAGGTTTCGATGCTATCTCAAAATAAATGAATTTCCAAACTGCCGATCTTTAAGGAAATTTTCTCTTTATTCGAGCACAGCAATCTGATCCTGGCTCTTTCACGGTCAGTACTGACCTTTGCCACCCAATCCCTCCCTTTCCGATCCCCAATTCTCTGCTTCTCATTGGCTATCTTCCAAGTCACTTTCCTGATCCCTTCTTCATCAGATCACAGGAATGTCTCCCCCCTCTCCCATCTCCGAGGAGACAGAATCTTCAAAGGGATTTAGTAGGCAAAAGTTCAAGCTTCTCCTCTCTTTGTCAGTGCTGGGACGCTGACATCATTCTTGTGTGGTCTCATTAAGAGTATTTGTCTGTGTAGAAAACTAATTAACATATTCTTTTGTGTACCAAAAGCTTTTAAAGTGAGAAAAAAGTGAACTGCACCCATTTCAAAATTCAAAGTATGTTTGTGTGTAAAATAGACCCCCATACACACATACACACACAGACTCCATATTAAACTATGAAACAGAAAGAATATGAGGTAAGACAGAAGGTCAGCAATGGAGACTCATGACTAACAATGGATTGTCTGTACTTAGAATCAAAGTCTTCAGAGGTTTCAAGATGGTTGCAATGCTGGTTGCAATGCTGTGGTAAGCAATGCTGGTTGCAATGCTGTGATAAGCATGGAGGAAAAATGGCAAACTCAGTACAGGTAGGCCTCATTTAGTGACTGCCTCAGACAGCAACCATTCACAGTTATGACAGTGATGAAGAAATAACTTTGCACGCAATCCTTGTGTTTATGACCTTTGCAGGTCTGTACAGCAAAGCAAAGCTGAAGTAAGATCATAAGCACAGTTGCAGTTTCACTTAGTAATTGCTTTGCTTAGCAGCTAAGTTGCTGATCCCAATTGTGATTGCTAAACAAAGACTACCTATACCGGGAATAGCTAAAATTAATAATGTTTTGAAAGTAATGAAAACAACACTCACTATCCAACCCCCTCCATCAGTTGTCATATCACAATATACTTCAAGGTGTCTGTTGCTGTCACCATTCAGGTAGATGGTATATAGGCCGCTGATAGAATTACCATTTTGCTGGGTTTGGCTGCAGTCCGCAGGGTAGGGATAATGCAAACTGACTTCAGGAGCAAAACAAATAAGAGCTGACATTATTAAATTTAAAGATGAAGATAAAAATGCAGAAAAGTCTTTGAATAACCTAGTGGCAAAAAAAGCTGAAGCCAAACCATCTAAACCACTAAGACATTTGGATACATTTCATTAACAGCAGAGAAAACGAAAAGAAACACTAAGAAAGCAAGGCATGAATCTGTGCAAATGCAAGTCTAAACTATTAAACACTGATAAGACTTCTATTTCCCAGGCAACATTTCATTGCTTCTTTCTTTCTTTCTTTAATTTATATGTCACCCAAATCCCAGCAATTTAGGAACATTTTTGCATACAACTGCATTTTAGGACCATGTCATTGCATTTGTCACCTGTCAATAATCTTGTATTTCTCCATCTTCTCCATTTTTTTCATTATTTTATAGATTAGATAGAAAGAGAAATCTAGCTTCCTTTGAGAAAAAAGAAAGGAAAAGCAGTTTCCTAATAACATTCTGTAAAGTATACTTCAGAATCCTGTTGTCCCTTTTGAAATACCTTTATCCGTTACTGAGACCCTAACAGCTTTCTGTACATGGCCACCTGAATTGGCCTCTCTGCTCTTTGTTGTCTAATATATCTTCTGAACAACATGACTGCTTGAAAGATGTTACTTGGTCATTGAGAGTTGTATGTGCTTTCCTACTTATAAGTGTGCTATTTTTTAAAATGTATCTTCTTTTAACCGTAAGCTTCCTTTTGATTCTCCAAACAGGGAAAGACACTTGGCTAAATTTCAAATAACAAAACTGTCATTTATTCAGTTTAATATTCTATTCCATTCCATTCCACTCTACTTCACACCACTCCATTCCATTCTGAATTGGTGAACTGAACTGGACTCTTCTCCCACTATATTTTCCTATATTTAGTGGCACAAATAGTGGCATTTAATATGGTCTTTGCATCTCATGTGTTTTACAAAAAGAATTTTCAAAGTATAAATATGAAGAAATTAAAATACTTTTTTCTGACCATTGACCATTTATTATATGCTCTTTATTTGATCTATTTAAAACAATCATATGTCACAATTGCCTTGAATCATTATTTACCAATTTAGGGACAGCAGCCACACTTACATTCTGTAAAATTAAAACTGAACAATAGGAATATGGCACTTGGAATTACTACCAAATCTATAGAAATCTCCCAATGCTGACATTTTTGAAACTACTAACCTTCATTCTATTTCTGAATAGCTACTGCTCTTCAAATTTGATGATTATGTCTTTTACCAATTTTGGACTGTTTTCAGACTAGTTTATTAGATCAATAATATTCCCACATGAGAAACAGGAGTTGTAACTTACAAAATCAAAATGCAAACATTGCTTAGTTTATTCTAAGCCCAAAAGTCTTTTTGTATTTGTTATGATATCCTCAAATACATGGTTATAAATATAACTATTCTTTTTTGTTATTGTTGTCTTCAGTTGCATATTTTGTACTAATGTTCCATTTCCAAACCATCTTTTACCATAAGTTCTTGCTCCAGACAAAACTCATCCCAGTTCAAATTCATTCCAGGTTCCTTCTCCTTTTAAGGACAAGTTACATATATAGCACCAAAATATTACAATACGAGAGTTCACAAGGCTTACTTGTAGAAAAAGCGGTGGTCACAGTTCGACTCCTCTGGTCTCCCTTAAAGGCTGTAATGTATATGGTGTACTTAGTACCACGACTCAAGTTTTCTAAAACAAACTTTTGATCATTTGCTCCAAGCTGCACTTCCTGTCACAAAGAAGAAAGAGACTGAAATTATATTTAACTAACACATTAACCCTCCATTCCTATGAGCTGCTTTTCCCCAAAGCTCAGTGATGAATAGGAAATTACATGACTGGCTAAGATCACTGGGGACAGCAGATGACAAAAAATGTATGCTGTTCTTTAACTATGTGAAACATTAAAATGCAGACAGTATGTGAATAGAACAGGATGCATTTATATTCTCATTTACACTTTTTTATTTCCTGAATCACAAATGCTCTTCAACCATTTTGTGAAGCCTATCAATCTTTAGGGTTTTAGCTCCCTGCTGCATTTTTGAATGCACAGTTTTTATCACCATTGCTTGTCTCATTTTTAGGTGTCTTTTTGATAGTGTAATAAAACATTATGTGGCTAACACAATAACATTTAACACTGAATATAAGGCAAAAACTTCTCCTCATACTTTGTGATCTAGTATTTAAGGCACCAGCCCAGAAAGCCAGAGATTGTGAGTTCTAGTCCTGCCTTAGTCATAAAAAACAGCCAGGCAATCTTACTGTCAGTAAGATTAGTAAGACAGCCAGTTACTGTCTCTCAGCTCAACTCACTTCACAAAGTTGTTATTGTGGGAAAAATAGGAGAGAGAAGAGTGTTGGATATGTAGTACCACCCCAAAAGGGCTGCTAGAGTCCAGATTCTTCTACCCCCTTTCTACAGGTACCCAGGTTCTTCCTGCTACAGTCACTCACCAGGTGTCTCAATGTTCATTGTTCTGGACATGAGTCTGCTCTGATCTCCTTCACAGGCACCTCCACTCGTCCAGCTCAGGTCACCTCCACTGTCCACTGGGGTGTCTGGAGCCCTTCTGAGCACTGGCCTGCTCACTTGTCTGGGTCAGCTTGCCTCTGCCATCTGCTGGTACATCTGACCCCTCCCCCCCCCCGTCACAGGCTTGCCCACTCTCCTCTGTCCATTCGCCTCTGTCATGTCTGGAGCTCCCTCTGGTCACTTACCCACTTATCTGGGTCCATTCACCTCTGCCGTCTTCTCTCCCCTTTCCAGCCAACTCTCTCACCAAAAGTCCTTCCACCAAAACAGGACAGAGCCCCCTTTTCTTCTTTCCCCGCCTCTTTCTCTCTCATGGAAACTTCAGGGTTATTTTAACTAAAAATTCTAATTCCTCAATTTCTAACTTTGTCTGAGATTAATGCCCCCCCGACCCCCCGGCTGCCTCACCTTTCAGGATTCCAGCCAATTCTCTCACCAAAAGTCTTTCCACCAAAAACCTGACAGAAACACACACCCTCTCTCCTTTTCCCGCCACTTCCTCCTTCAGCTGAAGGTCCAGAGCTCCAGGCCTCCCTCCACTACAAATATGTTTGCCACCTTGAGTTATTTGTAAAACTAATAAAGGCAGGAGATAGATAGATAGATAGATAGATAGATAGATAGATAGATAGATAGATAGATAGATAGACAGACAGACAGACAGACAGACAGACAGACAGACAGACAGACAGACAGACAACCATGAAGGCATGGCAAGAACCATTTTTAGCCTTTCTGTACCACACCTACACTTTTTTCTGTATCAGGGATATCAACATCCTTCACAGACACAGTGTGAATTTCTGCAGAGAGGGCCCTGCAGCATATGCATGTCTGTGGGATGGAATGTGCACCTGCAGGAGCAATGGTGGCGGGGTTAGCAGAGTTTTCCCAGAGAGATGCCTGGATTAAGAGACTGCACAGTTGCAAGCTGGATGGGGAGAGGAGAATAGATTCAGGAGAGCCACACCCTAGAATCTCTCAGGATATATCTAGTAGGTTAGAAGGTTATAGCTTTAGTTGGCAAGATTCTGTCCATTAAGTGTAAATAAGTAAAGGATTGAACTTGATTGGATTTCACTATGTTTCTGAGTTTGAACCTGACATCTGTGCGTCCAGATCAGTTTTTGACTCCTGCAGATTAACTGGATTAATCCCTGCAGTTTTCCTGGCAAAGTTTTCAGAAGTGACTTGCCTGCTTCCTAGAGCTGAGAGAGGGGGACTGGCCAATGCCTAATATGGGATTAGAATTTACAGTCTCCCTGTAGTCATATACCTTGCATGTAAGACCCTCCTTGCAGATTTTTGCAGCTGACATAAAAATCCAACTTGCTGTTTATTCTTTTCTTGCATTAGTGCCCAGCACGGGAAGAACAGTTGTGTTTTCCAATGTGCTGGGCCTTTTCATGATCCATTATTTGCTGATAATTATAGCTTAGTTTCTATAAACCATCACTTGACTGCTATTGTAAGAATGCCTGAATTCAACTTTCATCTTCTATATTATTTTCCTGCCCTATAATTTGTTTTTATTTTGAAGTAATTGTAATAGTTATTTGTTTTTATTTTGAAGTAATTATAATAGTTACAGTATTTGTTTTTATTTTGAAATAATTATAATAATTCTAATTGTGAACAATTATTGAAATAATCATATTATTTTATCAAGTTTTGGGCCATAGGATGTGTTTTGTTTACTTAAACAAATTGTACCAGGTTAAGTTGCATATTCTTTTGGTTTTAGTGTGAGTTGCCTAGAACTATAGAACAAGGTGACATAAAAACATATGTACAAAAGAAGGCAAAACAAGACATTAGAATCAGGCTCAATTTATGGCAAATCTAGATGTGTTGTTGTGACTGTTGTCTGAAATGATCTAAGCAAGTCTGCCATGTGCTAATAGCTGGGTTGACCAATTTCACATATGGTGCATTTAGCAGGTTTACCTTACTGATGCCAACAGGATGTTGATAGGTGAGAAGATAGCCACTGATTTGAGCATCTGGGGGCATCCAAGTGACTACTCCACTGGACTGTGTCACATCTGATACACGGATATTCTTTGGTGGATCAATATCTAGACAAAGCAGTGACCAGCATGAAAATACTCAGAAAGCTTATGAGAATTCAAAAAATTGTATGCATATTCTGTGTTGCCTGTGTTGTTGAGTGGAACAAATTCTTCTTTGTTCTATATATCTTCCTCTTTTCCTTGAGCAGTTATGTTTTAAAATACTTGTTGTCACTGCTGCCCTGGTTTGTCTCAGAAGAAGCAAACTATGGTATGGTAAAAAATTGCCTGTTGGAGAGTACATATCAGTGTCCATGTAGTTTTCTGAACAACAATGAAGCAATACTTTGTTACTGTCCATTTCCAGAATATTTTTTCAGTTCCAGAATTTCCTGGCAACTCATCTCACAAATCACTGTCTTAATTTGTCCCACATTGAAACTATACAGGCGGCACCATTCAGTGACCTTATTGCCAAGGCAGGATAAGGCTGAGTCATCAACACAATTTACTAGTATATTGACATTTTTTTCTGCCAACGTAGAGACTGGAAGTTAGCATATTAATACAGCCATTTGGATGTCTGTTAAGAAACGGAGTAGTTAGGGAAGAATCAACCCCAGAATATGTAGCTGAGGAGAAAATTTATGGACATGCTTAGGAGATATTGAAGGAGGTACTGAGAGCCAGCAGTAATATCTTGGAACCGAGCTATTACTTTTTTCTTTCATTCAAGATATAAGGGTTTAGAATACATATTAGGATACATATTTTATGTATACTGGCATGCCCCTTTTTATATTGAAGAATGACCAACCAGCTCTATCACCCTGTAAAATATTGTAGTCCTCAATTCTATGCATGTTATCTAAGAATTTCAGGAAATAGAGTGATATATAATTTACAGTAAGCATATATTTTTGCACTATAAGGGGCCAAATCGAAGATCTCATGGATAAATGTCTTTGGAGGGACATAAAAGAAAAGAGGCAGTGATACATGCAAGGGAGATAGAGCATAGTTCTGTAAGAAACTTTCTAATGCCCCAAAATGATGAGGCTGAAGACACAAATCTACCAAGTGATCTTTTATTTCAATTCTACTATCATTCTCTACAAGCTTTCAAATTATACATTTCCACTCCTACCTTTTCTTGAACATGTAGCAAAGATAGCAGAACCTAATTGGATATTTATAAGTTTACTCCCTATTTAATCCCAATAACAGGGAGAAAGGAATACTTATAGAATAATTGACTGTCAGTCAACAGAGGGTGCTGCAGGACTCCGTATATATGCTAGGTTTGTCCCTAGCATTTCCTAAGCAGCCCTGTTCATGCAACTGTGTAACTGGAAAATATAGTACAATTTGTACTGGAATACATAAGGAAAATAGCAATAGCAATAGCACTTACATTTATATACCACTTCACAGTGCTTTACAGCCCTCTCTAAGCGGTTTACAGAGTCAGCATATTGCCCACAACAGTCTGGCTCCTCATTTTACCGACCTCAGAAGGATGGAAGGCTGAGTCAACCTTGAGCCGGTGAGTATAGTATAGAACTCATCACCTCTGGTAGCAGTATGATTATATCACTATCATTTTCAAAGGACACCCAAGGTGCTTTTTCAAGAGGCAACTGGACTTTCTGTTTTTTCTTTGAAGATGTTTCGCTTCTTGGATGAGAAGCAAAACGTCTTCAAAGAAAAAACAGAAAGTCCAGTTGCCTCTTGAAAAAGCAGCTTTGAGACAAGCATTACCTGGATAACTGAGAATCTCCATAGACATTCAAAGGGCACTCTTTCATTAAATTTATGTTATTCAGAACCTCTGCAGAATATTTTTATAGGTTAAGAAATGCAGTTATCCACTCCCACCACCCTACTCAAGTTTACCTGTCATCATTTTTGTGCTTGCCCTTCTGCTCTGCTGGCTTCCCTTCACTGCCCAGATGTGGAGAACATATTCCATGCCTGGTTTCAGGTTTGTCAAGGTAGTCTTGATGTTATCCTTCCCAACGGGTACCTCTCTGGTTTCTCCATCAGCAGATGTATAGCTGAGGATGTTCTGTTCTACAGGTGCCCAGGCCTTGTTCCAAGACACAGTGGCTGAGTTTTCTGTCACCTGGTCTGTTTTCAGATTGGTGGGGCCATCTATTTCTGTGAACCAAGGAACAGTTTATTTTTTCCTCAGTAACATTGGATTATATTTTCTTTTTAAAAGTCCTCCATTTTCTTAAAATGATCTGTCAATCTTTACTGAAGAGACCATATGGCCATGTGTAAATTTAAGATAACTTTTAACAACTAAATATCAGCATTATACACTATGCTTGTTCCTTGATGTCTGAAAATTTAAATTAATGGATTACTAAAAAAGGAAGCAAGAATCTGGGAAAACCATTTATTTATTGTTTCTGAATAGTTTTGTCAGAATTGTTGTCATATTCAGCTTCAACAAAGGCAGAAAGTGTTATATATATAACTCTGCCATCTTGTTCTTAACATGCCTGTTATAACAATTACTGAAAAGAGGAAAGTGTGGTTTATTGATGTTGCTAAATCACATGGTGCTAGGATTCAAGAAAAACAATTCAAAATACTGGGACTTGCAGATTGAAATAATGCTTATGGAAAAAGAAATCTATTATAGTGCCAATAATGGTTGGAGCCCTTGGAGTGATACCTTAAGTACTTCTTCTATATCCAGAAATATATTGGATTTATCAGATCTGAACACTCTAATTTACAAAAAGCCACCTTGCTTGGCAATGACCAAATTCTTATACGCCAATTTAATAATTCTTAGTCCTAATTTAGGACTTGAATTAAGTTTTCACCACTCTTATACTGTGAATCTAACTGTAGATTACCCATACATAATATACCGACATGCATACCTGCAAATATATAACAATATATGATTACCATATTTAACCAATTACTACCGTATATTATTAAAATATTTGTTATTTGTTTATCTGGTTTCTCTATAGTTCATTCTTTGACAATCAGTACTTGCTTGATATCTTTCAGGTTCTAAAGTCACAAACTGAACGTGACTTATTTTGACAAAACTGAGAAAGAAAAAGAAGATATATGGTTCCTTCAGCAGACTGTAAAACTTCAATCTGCTGCCAGAGTTCTAATACTGCTTCACATATAACTTGTACAGTTCAGCATGTTAAAAAGAAGTGCACTGAGTAGAATTAAATCGCAAGGACTCATGAAGATTTCACAATTTCATATCTATGGAATACCTGTTTCAGCTTCTGTGCTTGCCCTTCTGCTCTGCTGAGTTCCCTTGACAGCCCAGATGTGGATAGTGTACTCCATGCCAGGTTTCAAGCCCACAAGAGTAGTGGTTCTCTTGTCCTTGTCAATGGATATTTGTCTGGTATCACCACCAACTAAGTTGTAGCTCACTACATAACCATCGATGGGAGCCTGGGCTCCATTCCAAGAAATGGTTGCTGTGTTTTCTGTTACTCGGTCTGTTACTAAATGTGTTGGGCCATCAATGTCTAGGAAGGAATTAGAAATTTAAATTAGGACAGTGATTCTGACAGGTTTTTCATTGTCCACCATTTTTCAAGGCTAATTCAGAACATTTTGATGCTTGGGGGTATACAATCCACGTGGCACCCTTTCATCCCACCAGTTACAAAGGGCATAAGACAGCCTGAGAAGATTTGATGCCTGGGGCTAGCACAAAGAAACCTTCCCATGGATGCTGCTCACATGGATCATTTCTGTCTCATCTGTTCTTTTAAGAGCAATCAGAATCACCACTTTTTTTGTAATCTGCTGGTTTCTTCACCTAATACAGATTTAAATGATAATAACAACATCTGTCCACAAGCTCCTGTCAGAATCACATCCATCATGTTTTGTTTTAGAAAATCTGTGTTGCCTTCTCAAGTATACTGGCTGACTTGTAATGGTATACATCTCTTTCCCCCATTCAGATCTTTTCACTGAGAGTCATTGCAACCTCAAGGTCATCCCTTATTGTTTTGTATCTTGTTTTCCCTCTTTTGCAGTAGCAAAGAATCTTTGCCCAGATTTTCCCAGAGACTGGGTGGGGTAGGTGGGGGGTATCATACTTCTGGAACTGAGATGTAGCTTTCTCTGCTTGCTCCTTCAAATATATACACCATTTATTATCATGATTCCCCACATCAAGACAATCCAGTCTTAATCTGAGTTTTAGCAAAACTAGTTCTCTTCCCATTTCTAGCATTGAAGTTACTCCTTCGGGAGTTCACTTGCTTAAAAATAGATGTTATTACACAGGGGATTATATTCAGGGTCTTCAGCTGGACATCTTGCTACAGCAAGACAGCTCTGCCACATTTAAAACTTCAAACTAGCCTAATTCCTGGGAATCCCCAAAGAACCAGAGTTTTGTATTCCACGTATTTCAATCTTATTTGTTTCTGGCATATTTGCTCAAACACCCCCTTCCTGCTATGGTGCATGAATTTCTTCATAAAAACTGTTTTCTTGTCAGCTGATAACCTCAGTTCTTCCAAAGATCTGAAAAGTAGAAATGCTCTCTTAATCCAACTCTTTCTTGGAAAGAGATCCTGGTGCCTTGTGAAAGGGATTTAGAAAGTCTTATTGCTTAGGTCAGCATAGAAGAAATATGCTTTCACTTGATAGCATGTTTGTTAGACTTCTTCAATCAAATGGCTGCAATGTGGTAGAGCTTAGTGTCTATGGGCAGTGTAAGAACTGTAAGCACTTCAAGGTAAACCAGACTAGGAAACCAAAGTCATGTAGGCTAATACCACTGTTACTATAAAGATATAGTAACATAATTTTGCATGTCTGAATGTGCTTTCCCACCCTCTCTTCAACTTGGCAAGAACTAGGAAAAATTTTGTCTGAGACATTTTTTCACATCACATTTCTTCCCCAGACACAGAGTATCTAACCATTGCCTTGGTAGCAGCTTTTCTTCCTTCTCCTCAAGGTCATTCCTTCTTCAATTTACAAGAACAGGAGTGAAGCTGCTGTGTTTATTCCAAACTGCTCTTACCTGCATATAATTGATGGAGGGAGGAGAAGAAATTCCAGTTGAATGTGAACAAGTATTCTGCCTCTTTCCCCTGGGAGCACCAATGTGGTTTACCATCACCACCATCTAGTTTCATGGTGAGTTCCCTCAAATTACTAATAATTACTTAGATTTCTGTATAATTTGGGGTCATTTTAGACAAGTTATGTGGAGTCTGCTTTTCTGAGAGCAACTCTTTTGTGTGGCTAGAGTAACATTCAAATGACCTAACCACTTGGCAAAGGTTGTCTGTGTGGTCTTTTCACAGAATTGGCCTAAAGCATCTTGTGGCAGACTAGTTCCATGATCAGATGGAACTGTGCTGATCCCTTGCTCCTCAGGAGTTGGATCATATTTTCCTGTCTCGTATGTAAAATCATGCTTGGGCAACTAGAGGTCTTTCTCACCAATGTGTTAGCATTATATACTGCATGTTGGTAGAAAGCAATACCAGCATAAAATTTGCCAATCCCTACCATGGATCTATCATGTCTCTTCTGAGTCCCTGTCAGATAGTATTATCCTAATTTATGAGTGTGCCATAATAAAGGCAAGGTGATTGGCTTTCTCCTCTGGCTTTGTTGCCACCTCCCCACTTCAGCAAATCATCAGCCAGCAGATAAAACATGTCTGCCTGAGCACTCTGATAGCAATGATGGACTTCAGGATTTTATCTTTAAATGAGCTGCTTTGGAAGAGTAATTAAAACTGGCAAATACAGGGAAAGTAACAAATGAGCAGCAAAAGCTCAGTTTGACATCCCTCATTGTTTTTGGGACACTGCAGTAAAGAGGAGGAGAACTAGTATATCTACCTTTGTTCTCTTCTCTCCTACTTGTTCAAATCCTGGAGTGAAGTTGGTATCAGAAATAGACAGGACTTGCTAATGTTCAATATAAAAGGCACTCCAGAAACAAAACTACTTGTGGGGAGACTAGATACTGAGAGGAGAATTGTTGCAATGGTTAGTGATCAAAAGTTCGGGGCATACCTTTATCTCCCAACTCTCCCCAAACACATATAAGGCCTAGCTTTCAAGATAATGGCTGACAAATCATTACAGAGTTGGCCATCTTGAAGCTTTGGCGCAATGGTTCCAATAATCTCTTTTTCATATAGTGATACATGTATATGCTTTTCAAATTACCTTGCTGGTTTGCAGGAGTGTGTCATGAGAGAACCTATTTCTTTTAAATAAAGGACTGGTTTTAGAGAGCTCCTTCCTGGTTCTTACATGGTTGCAAATATCTCAAGAAAAACTTTGTTTGCTTATGAAAACATTCAATTGGAAGCACAACTGTTTCTTCAAATATATTGAAGACAGTATCATCTCCTTCCTCCCAAAAGCATTTTGATCACTGAGGCAAATGGCAGGAGTTAGATGAGGGAATGGGTCTTCACATCATGTCCCTGTGCCTCCTTCTTACTTGGCCAATGGTAAGTTACCGTATTTTTCGGAGTATAACACGCACCTTTTTCCCTCCTAAAAGAGGCTGAAAATTTGGGTGCATCAAATGTAGCTTTTTCAAAGCTTTTTTTTCAGCCCTAGCAAGGCGTTAACGAAGCACTAGAGGGGCAGTAGCCAGTGAAGTGATCTCCATGCTTTGCTCCGACTCTCAGCTGTTCTTTATAAGCTTTTTTTCAGCCCTAACTAGGTGCTAGCCAAGTGAAGCAATCTCCCCCATGCTTTGCCTGCTTTTCTCATTGCTGCTTCCTCTCAGCTGTGCCTTAGAAGCTGTTTTTTATCCCCAAGCAGGGGATAAAAAACCAGCAAACTAATTTGCTGAAGCTGACCAGACTAAGGACGCTAGCCAGATGAATATCTAGTAGGCAGATTTTTCCCCCCTATTTTCCTCCCCAAGAACTAATCTGCATCTTATACTCAGGTGTGTCTTATACTCCGAAAAATATGGTAAATGAAATTCTATGTTAACAGACAAAGGCAACTTCATCTCTCTTGCTGGTCTATACTAGCAAAGGTAAAAGTTTTCCCTGTCCAGTTGTGTCCAACTCTAAGGGAAATTCATCTCATCTCTGTTTCTTAGCTGAGGGAGACAGTGCATCTGAAGATACTTCCGTGGTCATGTAGCCAGCATGACTATACAACACCAAAATGCACAGAACATTGTTACCTTCCCACCATAGTTCCCATAGTTACCAAAGTGGTACCTATTTATCTATTCACATTTGCATGCTTTCGAACTGCTAAGTGGGCTGGAGCTTGGGCAAATAATGGGAGCTCACCCCATCATGCAGCATTCAGATCTTGAACCCGGCTGCCAGCTGACAAGCTCAGCATATTTAACTGCTGAGCCATCACACTCCCTGGCCTATATATAGCACATCACCTTTAAGATGTTGCTTAGAGAAAAGTAAGGCTTTTCAATCTTATGTAGTTCTTAATAAATTTATCTTACTCTCTAAATATAAGGAATGTCTCTTAACATTCATTGATAGCGGGGCAAGGCTTAATCTGCAACCAAGACAACAATACCATGAACATTTTCTAATTGGGGCCTGATGCTACTTAATTATTTGGTATCCTTTTAGCATTCTGCATGTTCTTAGAACCACATCTTCTAATAAGACTTCTGCCAAATTCAAATCTCCAGTCAAAGGGACATTTTCTGATCAAGCCATTTTCAATGTATCAACCAACAATAACTAGCAAAGCTTCACTTATACCAATAGTGTCATTTGTTTGGGTTATACAATTAGAAGCAAGACTGCATTGGCAAAACTGCAACTCCAGCAGTCTGCCCTCTGACTGATGTCATGCTATGCAATTCATTCTTGGACGATTCTGAAGCCAAACTTGTGGTCTTCTTTACTCCAAAGCCAGGAGTTTGGTGGTAGCCATCCCACACAGAAGCAAAACATGAACCAACCAAAAGTTACAAATGTATAAACATCACTGAGCACATAACATCCCGATGTTTTAATCTGAAATAGTCAAAGGAGCCTGGGATAATCTCTGATACATTTTTAAATGGTTTCCAAAGGCTGGAAAGCCAAAAGAGTGGTCATCATGACAACCCCACTCCCAGGTTTTCAGACTAGCAACTGAAGACATAGCAATAGGGAATTTGACCTGCTAACACAGATGCATTTTCCTCTTCATGCATTTATTTTAATCATTAGCATAGAGCCTGCACTGAATATAACCCTACAATGACCTTTGGTATGAGGCTTTCTGTGGGGAAGTTTCAATATAGAATTCAGGGCCAATGAACTCTGAAGTGGGGAAGTTTCTCCCTGAGGTATGTAACAGAAATTAAGGGGCAGATTGTCAGAAAGCTTACAATAGTCCAATTATGAACTAACTGGGTCATGAATGACCATGTGAAGGTCATCTGGTCGAGGAAGGGGCACTACAAGATGGATCTGTGCAAAAATCTTCCTGATCATAGAGTTGCACTCTAATCTCAAATGGTATTGTCCCGAAGCCCTTGCTACCTGAAAATTCTGGAATCTAGAAAATTAGAATCATTTATATAAGTCCTACTCAATATATATTATGAATATATACATGTTCCATACACGTCAAGACTCTGCAGACCAACCAAACAACTCACAGAGGTTGGGACCAGAGTTAACTGGGATAATCCCCTCTCTTCCTGGCATGCCTGTTGTTTCTTCCTGGACACTAGCTTTCAGTAAAGTGTGATTGGATGATCTAGCTGTATGACCGATTGCTGCGATAGCTGTGAAGACCAATAGTGATTGTGCTGTGATATTGTGTAAGAATGTCATTATGCTACAAACAAAGCTTTCTGTTTATACCTGTCCAACCATGTACAGAAGATGGCTTCCCTTCAGCCTCATTCCTCACAGATATGACAGTGATCTTATATTTGGTTCCTGGCTTCAAGCCTATGGAAAGAAGAAACGGGGGAAATGATAAAATGGTCTGAAACATAATTGTCCTTTTCTTTCCTTTTCTTTCAAGATTTAATGGGACAAGTTTTAAATTACATTTTTTACATTTCTTAGATAATATGTCCAGAGTAATACTTTGATATCATATTTGAGGAAGAATAAAGTTTCACTTTGGTTCTACATTATTGCACTCAAAACAATTACATCACCTTTCAACTGTTTCTGAGCTCAAGGAAGCCATTAATGTAATGCTTTAATGTTTTGTATCAGATTCTATGAAAAAAATTGTTTTGTTAAGTCTATGGCTGCAATCTGCAGTTTTCATCATAGGCTTTGTTGCATAACCCACTTTATAGCCACACAAGACAGACTTTTATTGTAGCAATACCACAACTATTGAAATGTTTCCATTCTAGTGAGTTTTAAATTGTCTAAGACTATTTGCATTCTAACAGAGCACTGAGAGGTTTTTTAGGCTGCAGTATTTTCTCAGAGTCAGCTTCTTTTGAAGCAGGTCATAAAAGGCATCTGGAATTTTATAAAATATATGTTTTGTTTACTGATATACAGATTGAGTAGAACTGATGCTCGCAGACACAGTGCCTACAGATGGTATACGAGACATATTAAGGACAGAAAATTGTGGGTTCTCTTGATTTTTCTTTCCTACCCTTCCATCAAACTTTACCAGCTAGCAAAAAAATATCCACTGGTCACCCTGTAATCATGGGTTGCGCCTGGAGAAGCCACTTTTGACAATTGATTAGTCCAGTAGTTTAATGGAAATGTTGTCTAGGGGTAACCTAAATTTCAGCTGATAAATTTCATCTGGACACAGGTTTAGTGCTACTCTGAAATAGTATTAAACTTATGTTCAAAAACAGCTTGGACAAAGAGAGCAGGAATAGGGAGAGTTGTGACTTTAGCAACAAAGACCAAAATGGTCTTTCTCCCCATTTTATCCTGCACCTTCTGCCATAATAAGTCAACTAGGTCCAACAATAATATCATCATCATCATCCCAAGTCCTTGGTAAAGACCTGATAGGTAAACAAAAATCTCAAACCCAGTCTGAACATCTGGCTGACTGTGCAATGATTAATCATCATCATCATCCATTTTAAGGTTGCTGGTAGCAACCTGTATCAACCATTAGCACCAATCAATGATATTTGTGATACATTTTTAAATGTTCAGTTGACTGAGTTTCATGTTTAATGAAAAGAAATAGAACCAACAATAACAACAATAGCAATAACAATAATATACTTGGAACAGCTTCCATCCTGCGATAAATATCTGTAACACCATCAAACATCCAGATTTGGTAAGGACTCAATAGGTGGACAGAGATGCCAAACCCAGACTGAACATCTGGCTGACTGTGCAATGATTAATCATCATCATCATCATCATCATCATCATCATCATATATTTTAAGAAGATACTTGGTTGATACCTAGGACGCTGGCAGCAACCCGTATCAACCATTAGCACCAGTCAATGGTATTTGTGACACATTTTAAATGTCCAGTTGACTAAGTTTCGTGTTTAATGAATAAAAGAGATAATAATAATAGAAAGTCATAGAAAATGAAGAAGTTAAATTGCTCTGAGACTTTAGAATTCAAACAAACAGGTACCTGTCACATAACACCTCAGACTTAACAATTGTCGATAAGAAAGACAAAAAAAATATGGATAGTGGATGTGGCAGTGCCTGAGACAGTAGAAGAGAAGAGAAAGAATTGGAAAAGATAACAAAATACAAAGGAAGACCAATGAAAAACAGAAAAGAAGCATCGGAAGACAAAACAATACATGGCCGGTGCATTTTAAAAAATAGCAGAAAAAGCAGATAATAACAAGACCTGGCAATAGCTAAGAGCAGGAAAGCTGAAAAAAGAGACAGAGAGACTAATTCTGGCGGCACAAGACCAAGCCTTAAGAACAAATGTATACAAAGCCAGAATTGAGAAGTCAACAATGCTGCTTCTGCAAAGAAGCTGAAGAAATAGTGGATCATTGCAGGTAGCTGCTGCAAGAAGATAGCTGACTACAAACAACAGCATGACAAAGTAGCAACAATGGGGCATTGGAAGATCTGCAAGAAATACTTGCAAGCAAGAATTGGTGGGACTATAAAAAAGAGAAAACAATAGAGAATGAAAACTAAAGTGCTCTGGGACTTTAGAATTCAAACAAACACATAACATGCCAGACTTTACAATTGTCAATAAGAAAAACAAAAATGTCTGGTTAGTGGACATGGCAGTACCTGGAGACAGCAGAATAAAAGAGAACAAACAGAGAAGATAAAATACAAAAACCTGCAAATAGGAATAGAAATAGCAAAAAAAAAGAAAGAAATAGAAATAGAATAGAAATAGCAAAAAAAAAAAAAAACACCAAAAAACAAAAAACAAAGGGAGTACCAACAGTAATAGGGTGCAAACCCAAAACAACTGGAGCACCTCTTGAATACCCATCGGCATTCACAAATTCATCATCACTCAATTGCAAAAGACAGCTTTACTCAGGACAGCTTACATCCTATGACAATACCTTCAACATGATAAAACATCAACATCTGCCTATCCCAGGTCCTTGCGAAGGACTTGGTAGGTAGGAAAAAAATCCCAAATCCAGTCTGAACACCTTGCTGACTGTGCAACAAACCATAATAAGATTAAAACCATTAATACCATAATAAGATTAACACCAGTCCAACAATCAAGAAGTAGACAATGCCCCAATCAAGGGTCTAATAACACAGACAAGCAAGCTAATAGTAAACAACAGTCTAATCGAGGAACCACCAAGACTATTCCCACCAATATTGACAGGGCAAGCAAGCCACTACTATATAAAAATAAGCGCAAACTCTGTTCCCTTCTAGCACTGATGATGTTAGCTAATCATTACCTAATAATCATTTGGTAATGAAACATCTCCAAGAAAACAAACAAACTCAGAGGGAATCAAGGACCTCACAATTAGTTAGATGCTGTTCAGACAGATCCAGATCTCCAAGCTGGCAGAGACCAGGTGGTCAGTGAAGCACTTCGTATTGAGCTCACAGAAAAACTGTTACAGATTATTGTTTGCTTAAAGGGAAAAAAGGACCTAAGAATTGGAATAGCTAAGAAGGATTCTAAGCTTTCTGAGGTACAGGATGGTGATGACATGAAGACATCATGAGGATATGGCAGAAAAAAAGAGGCTGTTAGGGCATGTTTGTGGTTGCAAACTGAAAAGCCTGTTATAACATTCTACCCAGCCATCATTGTGCCAACATATCAATGTTAACAAAGACAGGTTTTGCACTCCATAATTATCTTATGTTTTTAAAATACATTAGCAATCATTAGGGGAGAAATTCTGCAGTTATCCTTTGGTTCTAAAATAAAGTAAAAGAGAAAATAATATTTCCAAATTGGACAGAAAGGAGGAAACAGAGACTTTGATTCCCAAAAGCATTTAGAAAGTGCTTCTTTGGAAACCAATTATGTGTCAGGGCTTCTGGTTGTCTGCTGAAGTGGTCATCTATGTTCTGTGCTTTAACCTATATAAAATATTGTAAGCTTCTAATGCAGGAGTAGGCAAAGTGGAGCGCACCTTTTAGAGTCCACCTGACTGACTGCCATATGTGGACTACAACTCCCCAGCCAACCATCTTAAAGTTGCCAAGGTGGAGAAACACTGGTCTAAAGCCCTTGCTGCAGGCTTTCTTTCCAAAGAAATTGACCTCTATCCCAGAAATGGAAAGCGCATAACAAGATGGTAAAATATAAATAGACGAGAACCCTAACTCTGAAACAGAAACTTTTTTTTCATTCCTGCAATTGCTCAGCCAACTTTTTAGTACCAAATGAACAGATTAATTGCCCTTAATCTGGATAAGCACACATTGATTGCTTACCTGTGATGATGTATCTGCTCTTCACATCATTACTTTTGGGAACCACTACTTCCTTCTCCTCTCCAGACAAAGAACTGAACCTCAGTTTGTAGTAATCCACTTCTGCTGCTGGATTTTCCCATTCCACTTCCAATGAGTTCTCAGTCTCCTCTGTCACCCAGATATGCCCAATCGCAGAAACGGCTAAAACGAACATTGACAAAGAGGACTCCAAGACTACAACAACCAAGCTTTTTTGTGCAGAGTGTTGATTATAAGGACATTTTTAACATGAAGAATTATGTAATCACTTAGCTATGGTAAACAAAAGGATGCATTTATACTTGCAGCTTTCCCAAAAATCTACTAGTGATTTTTGCACAAAGCAAAAATCTAATTTTTGTATTAGCCTACAACTAATACAAATAAATGTTGGTATTAATCTACAGCATGGCAGTCATTTTCTAAAAGTCCATAAGCACTTTGCATTGGTGTAGCAACCAACCAAACTTTTCCCAAAACCATGTTTCCTCTCCTTGAATATATCTCTATAATTATAATTATGTTTATTTCCATTTTCCGTCTTGGATCCTTTTAGATATTGATACTATTGTACAAATAAATCTTTCTTCAATATAAAAAAACACATGTAGTTTTAGGATAAACTTATTTTAGGATAATTTAGGGTCATGTCAGGATTTGAGTTAGTCCTCAAATTAGTTAGTAGGATTATATTTTATGAGACAATAAAAAAGCCTGCATACAGTACATGACAAATTCACTTTTTAAAACACTGACTGAGAACATGAGTTTTGGGCAGAGGAAGTTTCATCCCTCCCTTTTCCTGAGATTCTCCCCTCATCCCAAAAAATAGGCTTCCATACATATAACAGGTATCAAAACAATTCATGATCATCAGTGGGAACTTTGTCTAAATGTTACTGGATGGAAGGAAAGGCTTCATTTCTGATCTTTAATTATCAGTTTTTTCCTTTTTCTAAACCCTGAGATAGGAGAAGGGACCTTGGAAAACGTGCAGTTGGAAAACAGCTTTCAAACCAGAGGTGGGTTTCAGCAGGTTCTGACCAGTTCTGGAGAACCGGTAGTGGAAATTTTGAGTAGTTCGGAGAACCGGTAGTAAAAATTCTGACTGGCCCGCCCCCATCTATTCTCTGCCTCCCGAGTCCCAGCTGATCAGGAAGAAATGGGGATTTTGCAGTAACCTTCCCTTGAATTGGGGAGGGAATGGAGATTTTACAGTATCCCTCCCCTGCCATGCCCACCAAGCCATGCCACACCCACCAAGCCACGCCCACAGAACCGGCAATTAAAAAAATTGAATCCCACCACTGGCCATGGATATTTATTCCTCATGTAATTCTTGGCTGTGGCTCTGGTCATGAAAAAAGCTACCCCAAACTCTGGAGAAATCTTGAGGGAACTGGTTCCAGATGGAATATTAGCACCATCTGCTACAGTATTCAATTACTGTTAATTCTTGTCTTTAAACAGTTATTTTTCAGAGGGAACCTGCCACTGACAGGGCATAGATATGCACATGATTTCCCCCCACCCCATCCCAAAAAGGAGAGAAAAACATAGTGGCATGAAATATGACTCCGGTTAGAGGGGCTGTACCTTCTGACCTCACTTTGGCTATGGAGGTAACCAAAGAAAGAAACAAATGATAAATTAAGATAAATTAAGTAAGCAGATAAAAACATTGCAAAGAGAGTTAAAATTAAGCTGATCCCTATCAGCTACTTTCCTTTTTTTTTTTTTTTTTTGGACACTAGAATCCAACTTGGGACAAAATATTAGAGATAGCTACCATTCAGACATTTGTTCATTCAAATAGCCATATTTCATATAGGGACCATTTCCCTAAGAAACAATATTTGCACTATTAGTTTTTCAAAGTCTTAGCCTTCTGTTGATGTGAAGACCCTGCAGGTTCAAAGATAATGGAAAGAAAATGGCAGTGTCCTACCTGTGCTACCTTGCAGGAGTTCTGGTTCACTGAAGACTTCCTTCTTTACATTGCGAAGTGTGATTACATATTCTGTGCCAGGAATCAGACCCCGAATCTCATAATTTGTCTGATCTTTGGGCACCCGTATTTCTTTCATCAAGGTCTCTTCCCCAACAGGAAAGTAACTGATGAGGTAGTAGTCCACATCTATTATCTTATCCCAGCCAATGGTTAGGGAATTTTCGGTGGTTTTAAGGAGATGGACATTCCCTGGGGCAAGCACTATTGGGAAATAATGGGAAGATTTTAAAATAATGCAGCCTGTGAGTCGAGCAAGGCATATCAATTTTATCTTTATAATTTGCTTAGCAATGGGTAGGCCACAGCATCTCATTTTTTTATAATTAGTGGCACAAGTGTTGACAATAAATATTTCCTGACATTGTTTTTCATGCATTAAGCAGCAGTGTCCAATTCTGAATATTCAAAATTTGAATATTTTCATCAGATGATGAAGTGCAGATCTGGAACCTAATAAAATCTACCCATTTTAGGTTGCATTATCTTACATTGACTTCCTTTTTTTCAAGCAAAATGTTTGATCAACTGCAAGGAGCCCAGAGGTAACTTACAGTAACTGTAGAAAACAAAAAGAAATATTGTAAATTTCTGTTATCTTTCTTTAAGGATATAAGAACTGTATCTTTTTTGCATTTTGTCTTTCTATGACTATCCAAGTAAAGACAACAAACACTCTTTCATCAGAATGGCGGTTAAAATCCTTGACAGTTCAATAAATATTTATATGCAGTATAAAAGTCCATTATGTTACTTCATTTATCATTATAAAATTTAGAAAAGTAAGTAGATTAGAAATGTATGAACCTCACTGGAAGAGAAACTAGCATTCTTGAAGTACTCAGCTGCATTCCTTGAAATGAGGGATAATGTACTTCATATTCACAAATCCTATGGTAAATTAAGAAGAGCTCCCAATTCAGTACAACAGAAATTGGAGAGCACTTTCTGGCAGATTATATTCCTAGTAAATAATAGCAGCTGTAATAAATATTCTGTTCAATATATAAGAGTTGCTTCAGGTACCCTGAAAACAAATTTCAACAGCATACAAAATGGGTCTTTCCAGTTATAGCGCCACATGTATAGTGCTGTCTGAGTGAGAACAAAACAATGAGCCACAAACTAGGAAACCCTGTAGTCTAACAATGTGCATGAATAAATCAGAATAAGTCAGACAGTTCTCAATATGTATGCTTTAACTTATTGTATGCTACTCATACATACAACATACCATAATGGATTTTGTTTAGTTGTAATATTTTAAAAAGATGGAAAGATTTCTGGAAAACTAGAAAATAATTTTTTCAAAACCTTCCCATAAAAGTATTTGACTGAAAAACAAATTAAGTTTGAGAGGAGATAACAGGAGCAGTTGCTTGAGGCCCATGCATGGAGAGGGCTCTGCCCAAAATATAATTCAGTTTTTGAAATAATACAATGAATTCAAGACACTAATCAGTGAAAAAAGTTATTCAGTATTTTGAACTTTTCTAGGCCCTCTCATATTGACTTAATTGATAAAAAGAAAGACAAAAAGAAAAAAGGTGTCCTGACCTTGCATGCAATGAGGACGAAGGCAGTGGTGAGTTGCCCCCAGTTTGGACCAGTTCGCAAGAACCAGTAGTAAAACCGGCGGGAACCACCCCCGATGTTGTCATCAGTGATCTGCGCATGTGCAGATGCGATCCCATTGCGAAACGGTAGTAAAGGTAAGTAGAACCCACCCCTGGACAAATGTAATTCTGCCCCCCCCCCCAAGATGGGGTGTATTGAAAAAGCAATGACCGTTCAATGAAATCTTCATTTAAAGGTCCTTCAGCATTGCATGGACAGCTAGGGAAAGGCTCTTACCTTTAGAGCAGTCTAGCTCTTTGAAACCATCCTTACAATAACACTCGCCACTGTCACAGTATCCATTGCCACTGCAGTCATTAGGGCACCTCTTCTCACTGCAGTCATCTTCAATGAACTCCTGATAACACTGGCATATCCCATGGATACAGACCCCATTTCCACTGCAGTTCTCAGGACACAGGAGTTGACTGCAGTCATCACCAGCGTAGCGGGCATTGCAAATACACTGGCCATCAATGCAGCGCCCATTACCACTGCAATTTCCTGGGCACGTGGGTTGGGAACAGTCCTGCCCTTCCCAGCCTTCCTCGCAGTTGCAGCTGCAGATCTCTTGGATGAAAGTGCCATGGCCACTGCAGGATGACACCCCTGTTCAGGAAGAGGTCCAGAACATAGGAGAAAAAATGGAAGACAAAGAAACATAGGCAGCAAGATCCCAACTCACTTGAAAAGAATAATGAATACTGACACTTTGTTTACATGCGTAAGCTCCAGTTTTAAGCAAAAAACATCTTGAGCTAAATCCTGTCTTTTTACCCCTAAGCCAACATGTGCAATACTGCTGCTTTGCTTTTAAGGATAATAATATGATGATGAATGAATTTTCATTGGGTATAGGCAGGGTGAATCTACATAAGAAAACCCTGTGAAATAGTTTACAGAACTTCAATAGTCTTGAAGTCCACTATGCTAAATCTGGATCCCCATCTATGGATGACAAGCAAGCCAGTGTTTGGTGGGTGATATAAAGCAAGTGTCAGACACATGATAGGGAACAATATACAGTCAACAGGCTACACAACTAGCTTCCTCACCTTGTCCTCTTCCACAACATTTTTGAGGGTTACAGATCCTTTTCAGATGTGCCACTTCTAGTTCTAAATTTTCCAATCTTTCCAGCAACGCTTTAACCTGTTCAAGGACTTCACAGTCTCTTTTAGGAGTTTGCAGCCGAATGTTATGCCTGAATATAATATTTTGCTCCTCGCCCTCATCTATTTCGCCATTAGTGAACAACATGTGATTGTTGTCTTGGAGAGGCCCCAGGTCTGGTTCCACTTTGAACTGAAAGGACTCAGGCACATTAATCTTGTATGAGTGACTAAAGCTGATCTTCTGGCTTTGGTCAGAGCAGTTTTCGGGCTGAGCAGGCAGTTGTGTCAGGACCTCCAGGAAGGAGCAGTGCATCAGAATCCCCAGGAAAATAATCCACATGGCCATTGTGCTTCTGTAAATACAAGAATAGAAAGGCTCAACTGGGGAAATAAGAAGGGAAGATGAGGTAAACAATATAAAAGTATTTTCTACATATTATAAAGAGTGCAGGAAAAATATTCCTGGCAATCTTGACTGGGGAATTGATCAAGAGCTGATCTAGACATAAAAGAGACTTGTTGGGCATTGGTTATCCCTACAGAATGCACTTTGGCAACCCCTTGCTTCTTGCATAATAAATTCATACATAAATACATACCCATTCCTTTACACCATGTAACCTATGCTTCTCTGTTGTTTGGAAAAATAGATTACTAAGTGTAGGAAGTAGGTATGGGAAGAAGTCTTTTTTAAATGCTTTCAAGGGAGCATTTAATCATGCATGTGCCACTGAGCTTGAATTATAGTTTGGCTCAAGGTTCAAGTTTTTTCTGTTTGCCAAAAGTATGAAAAGTGATACATAAACTATCAGAAGTTTACTAAATTAATTAAGACCCTTCTGGGCAAGGCTTTCTGACTTGTAGGGGGAGATTTATGAGGTGAAGCCTTATCAGGCAAAGTAAT
The DNA here is from genome assembly GCA_022577455.1 of Arizona elegans. Taxonomy (NCBI): domain Eukaryota; kingdom Metazoa; phylum Chordata; class Lepidosauria; order Squamata; family Colubridae; genus Arizona; species Arizona elegans. The sequence goes on along the minus strand of JAKOOJ010000002.1, from coordinate 99,182,504 downwards.
TTTGTGTTCATGCTATGAGTTTCTGCGTGGATTGGAAGTGCAATATACACATCAAGGAGCAACAAGTAAACCTTCTGGAGGAATCAGGCAACCAAGTTAGAAAAAGGAACTCAGGAGGAAGGATGTATGTATGAATGAGGAGCATGCAAATGAGGAAGAAGGATCTGTAGAATGGAGTGCCTAGACAAACAGCTGTAGTTGGAAAAGACAGATCAGGAGTAATAACATAAGGAAGCATGACCAAGGAGATAGCTTTCCAAGAAGCTTAGGGCTTGTTTCCACCCTCCTCCCTAAGCTTCAAGCAGAAGTCAAAGTACAGGTGGTCCTTGGGTTATAACATCAATTGCAGTGGTGAAATTCAATTTTTTTTTACTACTGGTTCTGTGGGCCTGGCTTGGTAGGCGTGGTGTGGCTTGGTGGGCGTGGCAGGGGAAGGATACTGCAAAATCTCCATTCCCACCCCACTCCAGGGGGGAGGATACTGCAAAATCCCCATTCCCACCTTACTCTAGGGCCAGCCAGAAGTGGTATTTGCCGGTTCTCTGAACTGCTCAAAATTTCTGCTACCGGTTCTCCAGAACCTGTCAGAACCTGCTGGATTTCACCCCTGATCAATTGGGACCAGAATTTCCATTGCCAAATGATGCTGTCATAAAGCACAATATCATAAAGCACATGACCACATCACTTAGCAATGACAACCCTGGCAGTGCCGGTTGCTGCTATAACCCTGGGTCGATACGTGGGAAGAGCTGGGAGTCCCAGGCAAGCAGGCCGTGCTACAGACAAGACCTGCAGAATGTGGGTGTGGTACTGTGTGTGTGCGCCGGCGTGCTATAGGCAAGTGCTACAGAGTGTGGGAAGACAAAAAAGTGAGCAATTTCTGACTTCCTGTTGACTTTGCTTGTGGGATGGTAAGAACTGACAGACTCCAGAATGAAATCAATATGCAATTGTTTAAAACCAACCAATGCAAATACTAAAATGACACTATTATTTTCTATTTTACCTTAAAATGATTTAATCCAAAACAATGTTTAGATTGCCCAATAAATTTTCCACCTAAAAGCACTGCTTGAGAGAAACTTTAAAAAACAAGTATTAGGATGACCAAATATGCTCTTTTCTCTTCCCTTCTCATCTCACAACATACCATTCTTCTGAAATAGCTTCTCTTCACAGCTATCCTGTGGTTTGGCTGGCTACTTGTCATCAAGGACATTGCTAAAAATCTGCTATTTTATTTTCCAAACTTTTTCTCTCGCCACAGAAATTAGCTATCTCAGTGTGCCTCTAATTCCTAGTTTATTCTGAAAAACATTATGCCAAAACTTTGGATTTAAACTGCCTAAATGATTGCAATAAAGTGTAGTAAGGATGATCCATGATCTTATTTGGCAGTGTTTTTATCCAAACTTGCCAATTACAACAAGTCATTCATTTTTTAAAATAAACCTCCTTCCTTCAGTTTTGCCGCATGACATTCTCAGCCACAAGCGTGACTTTGTAATTAGAGTTTGTCAGGGCCACAAATTGATTCCAGCTTTGCTTGTTGCCAGTCCACCAGAGTAAAATTGGGCCTGACTTGGGACAAAGGCCTATTATATAATGAATTCATTGAATCACCAGGTATGAATTAAGGTAGAACCAAGGAATCTATTATTAAAGGGATGTGTTGCAGTGAATAATAGCAGAAAAATTGTCTCTTAAAAAGGAAGCCTATTGGGTTATATGTTGGATAGCCTCAGCAAAGTTTCTTACAGATACCAAAGAATATTAGTTGCTCCACAAGGTTGGATATACATTGTTTATGTGACTATCACAATTATAATTTATATTATAATTTTATGAAAGGGCCACTCTGAAGAGAGGAACATTGGATTGCAATGAAAATGGCAGGAATCTTTGCCAACATCTGTATTGTTTTCTTTCGAACTAAATTGTCACCATATGTATTCCCTGCTTACCTGTGTGCACACATGGGCCTCAATCTAAAAGGCAACTGGATTTACATGGCATAACCCCAGGAGCTGTTTACTGAGATAGGGGTGGGAGCAGAGGGATCTCCCTATATAGCACAGATCCAATTTGCATATACTGTATAGGACAACTGGCATCAGAAGAAAGAAGTTCCTAGTTTGTTCTTTCCTTCTTGCAGCCATCTACGGGGGGCAAGATTCAACCAGGTACATAAAGACGAGGCAGGACTTCAACCAAGTGGCCATGCCCATCCTTTTGACATTTTCAGCCATGCACATTCTGCAGATTTTTATTTATTTATTAAACTTTTATGACACCCATCTCACAACAACTGAGCAACTCTCAGATACCCTTAATATCTTCATTTTTCCTGATAATCACTAGCAAAAAACATCTGTGTGTGTGTGTGTGTGTGTTTACCTTTTGGTTTACTTTGCAAACAAATCCAGTATTTAAGTAATTATTTTCATCATACATCTCTGGACTGTTCTCCGCAACTTGCTTTTCTTTATGCATAGCTTTTGAACTAATTTACAGGTTTACTTACTTATCTTTTGAACTAATTTGCAAATTTCAGTCCTTAGGAGTTGTACTAAAAAAATGGAAATTGAATAATCTTTCAGCCAATCAAAATAAAAGATTGTTTTTACTAACATCCTGTTTCAAGGTTATAATTATCAGTAAATTTACACCACAGCCATTTTATTTGTGAAGCACTATTCAGCCAATAATTCCCCATATGAAGTTTTATTATTGGATCATCTGTAATTATCCAAGCTTTACTCTTGGATAAAAGAAAGCATCGGACATGGGAGAAATTATTTGTCCTCAATCATTCATGCGTACTGCAGCAGTACATGGTTCAAACTACAACTATAATATGTGCTGCAGTTATGAAAGGAGAGAAAATGATATGTGCTATTCTCAAGTTTCTAGAAAACCATCCAAAACCATCTCTGAATTAGTAGCCAAAGTGACATATTAGCCAGAGAATTTATATTTAATAGGATACCATTTTTGGAATAAGTCCCATAGACTCTCATCTGTTGTTTCCTCTGCCTCATTTGAAATATGGAGTTTACTGCAGTTGTTTTATTTTATAAGGTTATGCACAAATTGAAGATATGGTAGTACATTCTTTTAAATACTGTATAAATATAAAAATCATCTGAAAATGAGGCTTACACTATACTGGAGCAAATACATAAGAATTCAAACTATTAAGGTGGTAAAAAGTATATATGTGCCAAACTTATGATAAATTAGGAAAATTACATTATTAATTGAAATTAGCAAATTGGAAAGTAATGAATTCTGGAACTATTAGAAAAGGAGTATTCCAAACAGGTTCAAAGTTGTTGTTTTAGACTTGGATTTAACATACTAAAGTATACTATGTTTGAGGCTACTTTGAATAATAAATATATTTTTGATGCGATCTACTTTTATCCTTATTACAAACAAGCATACAGTGCTCCAATGAAATATTTAAAAATGTTTCATTTGTATAACAATGGTGCACACAAGCCCTACACCAAGATAGAGAGTTCTGAACCGATCTTATGCATGTTTATTCAGAAACAATCCTACCTTGTTCAACAAGAATAACTTCTGATATATTAGGGGGGGAAATGAAACAAGGCAGTCTTTCTTTTTTTTTTTTTTTTGAGATGACCACTTTCAATCAAATGCATTCATGTTCAAATCAGAATCGGATAGCTATTTTAAAAAAAAAACCAACCTAAGGACCTGTTGCTTGAAGGCTGCATATTTATTCCAGTATGATCAATATTATACTAATTTTAATGGAACTTTAATACCTGCAAGATATGCATGGCAAGATACTAAAGGCAAGAAATAGCAATGGAGTGAGAAAAAAATTGTAGATTATTGGCCAGGATGCTGTTATTAAAGTATATTCCTCCTTTGGTACCTACAACCAAACCCCAGATGATCACACAATTACTATCTCAGATGTTTTATGCTGTTTCAATCAAAGTACAACTCCCTTTACACCTGGCAGTTTGTCCTTAGATCTGCAAAAAGAATAGATGCGGCATGACCAGATTATAAACTTTCAAAAGATGGATAGATTGCTTACATCGATGCTGACCCTCAAAAATAAGGAGCCAGATTTGAATGTGAGTGTGGGTTCAATCTTGTAAGGTAGAAGGAAGAGGAAGAGTTAAGGAATACTTCTTCTTATCATCCTTCTGTGTATCATAAGCTGATACACAGGTCCTGAGGAAAAAAAGAGACTAGTAGTTCCCTCAAATTCTGCAGACCAGAGAAAAGTCTTCCTTACCTTGGAGATGTACCTTTCTTCCAGGTGAGTATCAAGAGCTGTCTGGTGTGGCCCACACTTGCCACAAGGAGAAGCAAGCAAAGGTCAGAGAGGGATGCCTTTTCTCTTCTCTCCGCTGAAGGTTTACATTTCTTTGAGAACAGATCAAAGAACCAATAGAGTTACTGGGTGGTTCCCTTCTGGGTTTTTTTTTTTCTTTTCAGATGGATGGAGGTGGTTTGAGGGATGGAAAAAGGGATGAATCTTTCTGTTTTCCTTGTTAACGCTGAAAAAATTGGGCTCTGCAAATGGATTCAAACCAGTGGTGAAATGTAAAATTTGTTACTACCAGTTCTGTGGGCGTGGCTTGGTGGGGGGGGTGTAATATGACTGGGTGGGCGTGGCGAACTATTGTTTTTTTTTAACTTTTAAAAGCATTTTTTCTACAACCTCTTCGGCCAAAGAGGTTGCAGAAAAAAATGCTTTTAAAAGCCTCTGACGATCAGGCAACTCAGCGGGGGTCATCAGAGGTTTTTAAAAGCATTTTTTCCCCTAAAACCTCTTTGGCCGAAAAGGTTGTAGAAAAAATGCTTTTAAAAGCCTCTGATTATCCCAGCTGAGTCGCGCTATCATCAGAGGCTTTTTTTTTTTTTTACTTTTAAAAGCATTTTTTCAGCCAAAGAAGTTGTTAAAAAAATGCTTTTTTAAGTAAAAAAAACAGCCTCTGATGATCGCACGGCTCAGCTGGGCATGGGTGGGTGGGGATTTGCAGGGATTTTTGCTACCGGTTCTCCGAACCACCCACTGCCATCGCTACCGGATTGGGTGATCCAATCCAAACTGGGAGCATTTCACCCAATTCAAATAGAGAAATACAAGCATGATTTTGCCCATTTAGGGTGGACCCAGGGGTTTGAGCTGACTCTGCCAAGAGGAAACCTGGAATTCTATCTCTACTAAAGCATGGGCTTTCTGGGAAGCTATTGGCAAAATCCTGCTTCTCATCCCATTTCATGGAAAGCGACTCCAGCAGCCTACCTGAAAAATCAGTTCTGAAGACACATAACTTAGCTATTGGGGTTCTTATGGCTCTTGAATCTAAGCCATAAAACTAGGGCAACCTTTACTTCTAAATTAAACATACTATTTCTTCCTCAAGAAATTGGTGCCTTAAGCTAAATAATCCTAACATGGCACAGATCACTTTTAAAATAGCCAAGTTTCTTGCTTCAATTACTATTTCTTGAAATGGAGCTTTATGCTCTAATGATACGTAAAGTGATCTTGCACATCTTGGTTGCAGTCATTCACTGTTGCCAGAAATGAAGTGGTTGGTCCAACTCTACGCGGAGAATGCAGTCTCAAAACTAATTTAATGGTAAGTTACAAAGGGCTTTAAAGGTTGCACTTTAAATTGCACCTGAAAACCCATTGGCCCATGGCAGACATGTAGTATGCTGGCTGACATATAGGCAGCTGCACCTAGAACCAGCTGAAGCTTCTCTCTTTAAAGACAGCCCCATGTAGACCTTCCTGCAGTAGTCCATGTGGGTGGTGACCAAGGCATCAACTACTTGCAGCTAGAAATCTTTGTATTTTTTTTCTTTTTCAAAAGAAAAAGCAAGAAAGTCCAGTTGCCTCCTGAAAAAGCACCTTTGGCACTTGTAGCTAGATTCCTTCACCTCAAGTAAGATCACAACCAGCCAGAACTTGGCAAAGCCCCCCCACCCAGCCATGACTTCCAGTTGGTATTTCAGCAGGAATCATGTATTCAGGAAGACCACCAAATTATGGGTGTTGCGCTCCCCCATAGATACCACTGGAGCTTTTATAAACAAACAATAACTCCATTTTGCTAGGATTTAATTCTCGTCTGTTTTCTCAGATCCAGATCTTCACAGCCTGCAGGTCCAAGATAAGACTTCAACAGCATCTCCAGTCAGGGTAAGTACCATCAGTTTACTGATGGAATTAAAACAAACCATCAGAGGATTGTTCACACAGGCAGATGAAGGCACCAATAAAGTCTTTTATTGCACTGCTAAAACATGACAGGTGGCCCTCCAGGGGTGTTGTTAAGCCTTCACTTCACTTTTCCCCAAACCAGCCACCCACAGTCAATGTAACACAGTCCCATCGGCTCAGTCCAATAGTTACCAGAACCAAGCCCCTAAACAGGAAGAAATGTGAAGTCTGCAAACCCAGTGCAAAGGTTGCATAACAAGGTCTGTAAGCCACAATCCAAAGTCAGAGTCCTCAAAGCAAGGTATGCAAATCCAGAAGCTGAAACATTTGTTGAAGTTCAGAAGTCAAGGTTTCCAAAGGTCAGGAGAGTGAATCCTGAGACAAATGGTTGTTCCCAATGAAGGCATCCCAGTAACCTCTGGTTAAATCACCACAACCAAGTGTTCATTGTGAGGAGGGCCAGGGCAGCCAGCTCATGAATAGCCTCTCAGACTTCCTGAGTTTCCCTCCATTTCATTCTCCATGCCCTCAGATCAGGTGGGGGAGGCAGCTAGTCCTTGTCAGAGAGGAATCTATTGTCTCTCATCACCACTTCCTGTCTGCAGTAGATACTCCCCTGCATTTATGAAGGCAGGCAGTTCCCTGTCCGGTTGACCACTTCTCCCAAGGGAAGCATTGTCGTCAGCCCTGGACTCTCCATTCCCCTTGAATGATCCCAGTTCCAACTTCTTCTCTTCCTCCTCTGAACTGGGATCCGTTTGGGGCCATAGCAGGACCTTTCTAAGAACTCTCCCCAATCTGCATGACACCTCTTGTGCATTCCCTTTAGCCCCCCCCCCCCTCTGATTCACACAACACTTTTTATGCACCATGGATTGGGAAGTGTGCACAGGAATGTAAAAGAGGTGCTGTGAGGGTCAAGAAGAGTGTATGAGGGGGTGCCAGTCAAGAATGGTGCATATGAGTCACAGTGGTGTGTAAGACATGATGATCAGGTCATGTAGGGTGTGTGGTGGGGGGCAGTACAGGTTAAGAATGCATAGGGGTTGCAGGAGTTTGTGGGAGGTGCCATGCTGGTCAGGATTGGTGTGGGGGCAATTGGTGTGGGTTTGGAAGGATGCCTGGGGGTATTTAGGAATGTGCAAGAGGTGCTGTGTAGATAAGGGATGGCACGCAGGATAAGGAGCAGAACAGATTTGGAGAGGTGGGGGGGGGATGCCCAACAGGTCCACATGGGGATGGTGAAAGAATGCAGGATGCAGGTTGGAGAAGGTACATGGGGGATGCAAGAGGTGAAGACATGCATGAAGTACACAAATTAGAGAAAACCCATGAGAGGCAGCGTGGTTTGGGGAAGGTGCACTGCTGCAGCCCAGGCCAGGGGAGCATGCAGGGAATTGGCTTAACCGGAAGAGGATGCAGGAGTTCTTTTCCTCCCACTCCCTCCCTCCTTGCCTTTTCTTTCCTTTCCAGCAGGAAGCTAAGTGTTGGATGTGGAAGGGAGAGATTGTGAGACTAGCTGGGAAACTGTCATGGAACTGAAGATCACATGCCTTCAGCAGCAGCCCAGCAGTACAACAGCAGCCAGTAGTAAGGAAGCAGCTTTCCCAAATGTAATTCCTTCAAGAGTCATGGCTCCTGGATTTTGGACACATTTTGAAAATTAACCCATTTAAGGTATCTTGGTTCAAAAATTGATACACCATTTTGCCCAGTTGAGTTTCTGTAATATATAGATGATAAATTCTAAAACCTAATTGACTTTAACAGAGTTAAATTTGATGCACATATACAGTCAACTAAGAAATGTGTTATGCTTTTTGCAAATTCCTGTTGGGCCCAAATAAATGTTGCTTGATACAAAATCTTCTGTAAAATGATCTTATTAGTTCATATACTGTTCATCTGTGTATTCTTTTCTGATGCAAATGAGATGAACCATGTTGTTGTCATTAATGCACTGACAATTGAGATAGTGGGGGGAAATTGTGATGGTACTGGCAGCCTCATCATGGATTCCATAGATCATCCTATGGATAGTCTTTCACTATGAAAACAAGGATTTCACTTCAACTCACTATCTTGGTTCCCTCCATTTGTAGTACTGAGCAGTAGCAGAGAGTCAAGACCATGGCAATATGTGCAAAGACACAGATGCAGCTGAATTCCAATGAAAGTCAGATGAAGAACAATTAAGCTAAAGTAAAATTCATAAAATCTTTCCAATCAGTTCTCAGGCATTCCTGTTTGAAAACCCAGCTTTACCAACCTTTTCATCCTAAAGGAATCACATTAGTTTAGAAAGGAATAAAGCTGTAATCACTGAATGTAGTAGGGCGCACTTTTGAGGAAATACATAAAAGGTCACAGTGCATCACACTGTGAGAGGAGAGCATAACAAAAAAGTATAAAACTATAAAGGGAAAGTTGACAGAAAGAAATTTTTCTCCTTTTGTATTGCTAGAATGAAATTGCCAGCAGGTGCAAAGCAGAGAAAAGAAAGATGCTTACTCAGTGGAAAGGCCACAAGAGTGGAGCTCTCCCACTGTCCCATTCAAACCAGCCACTTACTCAGAAGTGAATCCCTATTCTGATGATTGTTTCATTCTCTACTTGGCCAGGCTTTTGGCAAATCAACACTTTTTCCCCTTCCATATCTTCCATAATCATCAAGCCAAAAAGGGAATAAAAAGACCCAAGCACCTCTCCACCAGCAATCAGTACCAAGATGAGCATAGATTAACTTCAAGATTAACATCAGACCAACAATCCAGTAAACTATACCCAAATCAAGGAACTGCCAAACAAGCCAATAGTAAACGGCCCAAAGAACCTCTAAGACGACCCCCACCAACACTGACACAGCAAGCCACTAGAATACTATAAACTGAGAGCAAACCCCACTCCTTATTAAAAGTGATGATGTTACATACCTTAGGCAATGAAACATCTGCAAAAAAACAACCAAGTTCAGAGAACACCAAGGACTCCTCAGAATATACAGTGTAGAGAATTTTGCTCCTCCTCAAGGCCAGGATGGAAGTCATAACCATAGAATAGAATAGAATAGAATAGAATAGAATAGAATAGAATAGAATAGAATAGAATAGAATAGAATAGAATAGAATAGAATAGATTCCGCCCCAGGCGCCTGATGGACCCTGATAGGTTCCAGATGGAGCTTGGGCCGTTTCCTGAGACTCTGGCTCATGACTCGGCTGAGGACCTGGTGGCCGCCTGGGATAATGTGGCTGCCGGGGCCTTGGACCGTGTCGTGCCTTTGCGGCCTCTGACCCGGCACCGAACTCACCTAGCTCCTTGGTTCTCCGAGGAGCTCAAGGAGATGAAGCGCCGGAAAAGACGCCTGGAGAGTAGTTGGAGGACCAGCCGCTCCGAATCCGACCGAACACTGGTGAGGTCTCATATTAAGACCTACCTAGTGGCGATAAAAGCGGCGAAATCTAGCTATTTTGCCGCTCTTATCGCGTCATCAGATAATCGCCCGGCCGCCATGTTTAGGGTGACCCTCTCCCTCCTCCATCTGGAAGCACGGGATGACCCCTTGCAAGGCTGAGCTGAGGAGTTTGTGCAGTATCTGTATGACAAAATCGCTCAGATTCGGGAAGGGCTGGGCTCTGACTGGGTATGTCCGGACGGGATGACTGAGGCAGGTCTTGAGAGTGTTATATGGGGGGAGTTCGATCCTGTGGCTCCCGAGGACATGGACAGGGTCCTGGGACGGCTGAACGCGACCACATGTTTATTGGACCCGTGTCCCTCCTGGTTGGTACTGGCTTCCCGGGAGGTGACACGAGGCTGGCTCCAGAAAATTGTTAACGCTTCTTTGAGTGAGGGGGTCCTGATGGCTGCTTTGAAAGAAGCGGTTGTGAAGCCCCTCCTCAAGAAGCCCTCCCTGGATCCGGCTGTTTTGGCTAACTATTGTCCAGTCTCCAACCTTCGCTTCGTTGCGAAGGTTGTTGAGAGTGTGGTAGCGCAACAGCTCCCCCGGTACCTGGATGAAGCTGTCTATCTAGACCCGCTCCAGTCCGGCTTCCGGCCTGGGTACAGCACGGAAACGGCATTGGTCGCGTTGGTGGATGATCTCTGGAGGGCTCGGGATAGGGGTTGCTCCTCTATCCTGGTCCTGTTAGACCTCTCAGCGGCTTTTGATACCATCGACGATCGTATCATGTTGCACCGGTTGGCGGGGTTGGGGGTAGGGGGCACTGTTTTGCGGTGGTTCTCCTCCTACCTCTCTGACCGGTCGCAATCTGTGTTGACGGGGGGGCAGCGGTCGACCCCGAGGCACCTTGCTTGTGGGGTGCCACAAGGGTCGGTCCTCTCGCCCCTTCTGTTCAACATTTATGTTAAGCCTCTGGGTGAGATCATCTGTGGCTTCGGGGTGGAGTTCCATCAGTAAGCTGATGACACCCAGCTGTACATCTCCACCCCAGGCCACCCCAACGATGCCCTTGAAGTGATGTCCCAGTGCCTGGAGGCCGTGCGGGCCTGGATGGGGAGAAACAGGCTCCGACTCAACCCCTCCAAGACAGAGTGGCTGTGGCTTCCAGCGTCCCAATATAGCCAGCTGACGCCATCGCTGGCTATTGGGGGCGAATCACTCGCCCCCACGGAGAGGGCTCGTAACTTGGGCGTCCTCCTGGATGCACAGCTGTCTTTAGAAGACCATTTGACGGCCGTGGCCAGGGGGGCTTTTTATCAGGTTCGCCTGATACGCCAGTTGCGTCCCTTTCTAGATCGGGACTCTCTACACACAGTCACTCAGGCACTAGTCACTTCCCGCCTGGACTACTGCAACGCTCTCTACATGGGGCTCCCTCTGGGGTGCACCCAGAGGCTCCAGCTGGTCCAGAACGCGGCTGTGCGGGGGATTATGGGGGTGACGAGGCGCTCCCATGTGACACCTCTCCTGCGCGAGCTGCATTGGCCCCCGGTGGTCTTCCGGGTGCGCTTCAAGGTGTTGATGACCACCTTTAAAGTGCTCCATGGCTTAGGGCCGGGGTACTTACGAGACCGCCTTCTGCCAGCAATAGCCTCCCACCGGCCAGTACGCTCGCACAGAGTGGGCCTTCTCAGGGTGCCGTCCGCCAGACAATGTCAGCTGGCGACCCCCAGGGGGAGAGCCTTCTCTGTGACGGTGCCCACCCTCTGGAACAACCTTCCCCCAGAGTTACGTACAATAATTTTACGACGATTTTTCGTCGGGCCCTAAAAACCTATTTATTTCAACTAGCTGGGCTGGCTTGAGTTTAATTTTAAATTGATTTTAAATTGGGTTGTTTTAATTTACGGCCAAAATATTTAATTATTTTAATACTGTTTTTAAATTTTGTATGCTCTGTTTTTACTTTGGCTGTGCACCGCCCTGAGTCCTTTTTGGAGAAGGGCAGTATAGAAATTAATTAATTAATTAAATAATTAAATAAATAAATAAATAAATAAATAAAGTGCAGCATTGTTTATATGAAATAATTACATACTGGACCAGCATATGCCCTCAGCTTATAGCCAGTCACAATGTGATCTAGTTTGATGTGGACCCTGTACTCATAGGATACTATGCCCCATTTATACGGTTCCCGCAGATGCCATGTGACGTACAAATCTTATTCAGGATTGTCCATTGTGACATAATTCCTAGCCTGATCTCATTTTTGTGGGCTCAAAGTGACCAATTAGGCTTTCCATTGGGAATCAATGTTAAAGTTGTTGAATAGATGGTGTGCAAGTGCCAGCGGGGGCTTCCTGGATTTGAGTCTTCTGGTTGATGTTGATGTGTACTGGTAGGAGTGAGTTGTTCATAATTTTTCCGTATTCTCTCACTAGTGCATCTTCACTACCCTTGGCTTTAATGAGGAAGTCCTGTGATCCATAATTATATTTTCCAAAATGATTATGGTGTAAGAAATCAATTTGTGGAGATTCTAAGTGGAACAAAGCTTTTCTTTTTTTTTTGCAGTCGTTTTTAAAGTGTGGATTATATCCTTGGAATTCAGCAAAATGCCCTTTTATTATACAAGTACATCCGACCTGCAGTCCACAAGAATTTTTGTTATACATATTAACTATATTATGTATTTTATATGTGACTCAAGACAATTCCTCTTTACTCAGGACAAAAGTTTGAACAACCATGTTATACACTCACCTGCCTTATAAGACGAATATGGTATAAGGCCAGAGTTGTAACTCCTGCCATATTCTGCCCATGTGGAGTTTATGTACTGAACTTGTGGTGGCTTGCCAGTTGTCTAGGTCCTGATTTATGCTGTGTCCTACATTCAGCCTTCCAGAATGGCCAAGACAGGAGCAATGAGATGGCAGCTTTCCTTAATTTTTTCTTTTAAATTGGTAAACATGGCTTTTAGAGACTGCTTGGTGCCATTTTCATATAACTGTTTAAGTTTGTAATTCCCACCCCCCTCTTAATTTGATGTATTTGCTGTACCTTATGATTGGCACTGCTCTGTAAATAAATCATTACCTATTTATCATTTTGTAGAAAAATCATGTTTTTAAGACGAAGTACCACCTGCTCAATCATGATCATGAAGGACTGAGAACTATAAAATGCTGTATTTGTAAACTGAGTCGTGGGCATACAGATAGGGATTTAGAAAAAAGAGGGAGGCTAATGGAGAAAGCAAATGTGCTATAATTATAGAACTGGAAGAGACATTGATGTCAAGGAGGGGAATGACCACATTTGTGCTTTATTGTGAACATTCCATAGTATCATATTTTCCACTTGGAAGTCCATCCCACATGTTTTTTATGAAAACTCCCATCCCAACCACCAGACCTCTGTGGTGTCTAGAAATCCTTACTTGAGGCTTTTGCAATTTCTACTAGCAACTGAATTCAATATAAAGGCATTTATTTGCACTGACATCAGCACTGGGATGAAATCCCTGTACATCGTAACCTATCATAATAAGTATTTTTTCTCTCATTCCATGAAGATGCTTCGAAGAATTTCCTAGATTTATGTATGTAAAGGATAAATAATAACATAATACTTTATTCTGGAATTTAATGTGTCTAGTAAGAGGGATACAGATTTTACATATTTTCCAAGTTAGGTTTACTCAAGTCTGGAGATGAATTTAGAACTGACTTTAGAATCCCAGTTTGTAACCTTGTTCTTTCAATTTGTAAGTTTCTTCTTTCTCACTGATTTAGCTATTCTTTTCAACTTAAAATTTGCTTTATTTAAAGAATTTATATGGCGATTTATCCCACAAAGTGATCCTAGGCAGCTGACAACTAATAAAAATAATAGAATTATAATACAATAAGTAGAGAATCAGAAGGGCCTTCTCTGCCATGGCTCCTGCCTTTTGAAAACTTACCCTGAGGTATGATCAGTTCCCACCCTTCTGACCTTCCATAAGGGCCTGAAGACTGGCTCTGCCAGAGGGCTTGGGGCCCCAGTGGGGGAGCATCACATTGGACTTGGCTGATGTGTTAAGAGGCAATCCCACCTCTTCCTTCCTGTACATCCTACTCACTCACTCCCCATCTTTAACTATAGTTCCATTTTTATTGTAATTTTCATTCTCATTGTTTTAAAATCTCTTGTAATTTTAATGATTTTAATACTATCCTGTTTCCCTGAAAATAAGACATCCCCTGATAATAAGCCCAATTGGGCTTTTGAATGCATGCGCTAAAATAAACCTCCCCCTGAAAATAAGCCCTCCCCAAAAATATTTAAACACAGAGCTGGAAATCAGGTAAGACGGCAAGAGCCCCCTCTTGCTCCACGCGCCCCAAAATAATAAGACCGCCTCGAAAATAAGGCCAAGCACTTATTTCGGGGTTCAAAAAAATATGAGACGGTCTTATTTTTGGGGAAACACAGTATAAGCCACCCAAAGTTATTTTGAAACAAGATGGACTGCAAATGGATATCAATTCTTCTTACCAGATACTAAAGCAACCAAAGTATTAACCTTCTGACTAAACTCTTATCCTACCTCAGTATTTAGGGAAGAGCCAGGTCTTTATGGTTCTCCATAAATAGTAAGTACACAGTGTGTTCAGAACTGATAGCAATAGAAGGCTTCCATCTGGAGATTTTTTTTTATAACCCGTGTCTCAAAGTCAAGAAGGCTATTAACTCAAATTGAAAGAAAACACATAAAGGCTTTGATGCTTATGCTAGTATTGGGTGAAGGGAAGATGTTTTACAATTTGGAGGAGGATATGTAACAAGACAGTAATTTTTCAAAACCTATCTTGAAAATTGTCTTTTTTAACATGTCCCAGTTAACATGGCAATTAATAGAGGTCCTAGGAATCAATTTTAGGAGAAGCTCAGAGAAGATAATAGGCCATGGCTAAACGTTTAATATTGAAATGAAGATTTCATAGAAGGAATTCTGCATTACAAATGGAAATAAAGTTTTGTAGAAGAACCCATGATGAAAATCAGGACAAATATCTGCTCAGAGTTTAAGAAGTTCTGCTGTCTATGAATGCTCAAAGTATTGAAAATAAATAAAATGATTTTAATGTCTTATACTAAAATGATTTTGGAAGTATAATTGAAGTATGATGGCATTACAGCAACTGAAGTATGTAATTGATTCGAAAGGAACAGACCAATGCAGAAGAAAGCTGCAAAACATCTACACCTGCTTAAAAATGCAAAGGAATTATTTTATAAATGTTGAAAGCATCTAGGTTAAAGTATGGAAAGGAATCCATAATAGCAATCCTATTGGTATACTACCCAATGTAATTTTCTAATCGTTCAAAGAAATATAAAGCAGTAGGCACAAATTACACTGCCATTTGGTGGGAGTTCCAGTGCATTTCTTCACCTGTATCTAACTATAGTACACACATATCCCAGCAACCTCTTTTATTTATAAAATTTATTTGCTCTCCATCTCGTATCCAATGTCTTTGGGTGGAGTCCAGAGTCTTTACCTACCTTGTCTTCAAGTCATTGTCTTGTGAGCTTTCCCCTTTATCACACTTCACCAACTATTTTTCCATGGAAGAATCTGTCACACTTCACCAACTATTATGCCAGAGCTGCAATCAGGTGACCTAATGTTATCTATTAGCCACTTTCTGATGGTGTATGTCCCTTAGCTCAGCTCTTGTCCTTCATTTGGATAGAAGGAAGATGCCACATGATTCTGTCCTGGAAATAGTATTCTTTGTATTTTTATTAATGATCTAAGTAGTAGATGGAAGGAATGCTTATCAAGTTTGCCAGTATAGATGGAATTTGGGAAAACAGTAACAACACAGACAACAAAACAACATGCAGAATGATTTTAGGAGATGAGGGAAATTGATATTTCATGAAAATAAAAACTTGTACATTGGGGTGGTGGGGGGTGGTGGAATCAAACACCCAGATATTGAATGGCAGCTATCTAGCTTAGTAATATTATGTGTGAAAAGATCCTGGAATATAAATGGATCACTAATTGAATCTCAGCCACATGACATACCTGCAAAAGAGACAAGCACAATTTTAAGATACATCAACACAAGCATTGTTTCCAAATGACAAGAAAGGTAGAAGATGAACATCTATCTGTTGCAGATTCTTTAATCTAAATTCCTGAACCAAATTGATTGGGCCTGATGACTCTTATGATTTTGTGGTTTAATGATTCTATTTTTGGCAGTGATGGAATTGAAATGATTGCACCAACCCTCTAAAAATTCCCTCTTACATGTGAATACACACTACTTCAGCTACGTGAAGTCTAAAAGTCAGAAAACTGAGATTGTTAGTTATATAGGCTGATATAACAGCACTTTTTTTAAGTCACTAGCACCCCCTAAAGTACATTTTGATATTAGTGCCACAAGACTTAACTAATTTGAGTTAAGTCCTCTAATCATCTGTATTCCTTGGAAAGAAGCAAATGTTCTGCTTTGGAAAAAAGTGTTCTATTGCAAAATATAATTAGCTGAAAAGGGAAGGAAGTAAAGTTTCATATATATTTAAATGTAGGTGGCTGAACAGACACCACCTTGACAGCAGAGTAACAAGGTTAATCACTTCTCTGATTAAAGCATAGTATCTGTTTCATTGAAATGATTGCAGTTATATATCTATAATTTTTTCTTCCTTTCAAAACGATGGGGTGCTGCTGTTGCAACCTGAAGCAGCTCATGATCTCTGATGGTCTCTGCAGAAATCAAGGCTTTCTCAGCCTCCTGAACTGATCCTAAGGATGTCACTTCATCTTCTACTTTCCAGAGGAACTGCGGCCAATACAATAAAGAATTTTATTGACATGTAAACGCTACTCAATTATTATTATATCCATTTTTGTGGAACATAGTCCATCAGAGACCCCAGAAATTTAATCTGAGAAATACACCCAACAAGTGGTGGGAAGGAAATGGAAAAGAGAATAGTGAAAAATAATCTTCAGCTAAATGAAGTTAAATGTGACACAGATTCTTACACCAAATAGGTAGCTATGTTAAGAATTGTGAAGTTTCAGCCTTAGTTTTATCTATGGGAAACAGTATCCTGAAAAACTCAAATCACCACTAATTTTTAATATTGTTATATTGCAATTTGTCTTACTGCTGGCTCATCAAGTCTGTCCATCAGCTCCATAGAATAACAGTTTCCCAGCTATAAAAATCTTACTAGACTTATCCTTTTAAAATTTATAGCTAGTTTTGTATAATCATTGTATTAATGTAATTATACTTTTCTAGTTAAACTTTATTTGGTCTTTAGTTTGATCTAGCAGTGTTACCTTCTCAATTCCCTATACCCGAGTGCTGAATTGTGTCAACTTCAAAAACAAGCATACAAACAAGAAATCCAGAATTCCATTTATGTATTCTATTAGTGCATCGTATTAACTCACAATTATATGATTCTAGATTTGCTTAATAAATCTAGCTGTTTGGGTTGAAAAAACACCCTGGATGGTTCTTGAAAAGTAGCCACCCACATTTAGTTTACCAGTGCGGTTGAATTTTGTGAATTCAGCCCCACTGAGATTTGTTATGGATTGGTCTCTCAATAAAAGCTTCTAAAGAAACAAGGCTTTTACCTGCTGCAATGAAAGTAGTCCTGTAACATCTGAACCACCAGGCAGAAATCTTAACACACAATTATTTGGGAACACAAAGCTCAATCTAGCCTTGAGGATGTAACTTAATCCTATCTATATGTTTGTGCAAGTTGTGTGTAGATACGAATATACATATACATACATACATACATACACAGTATGTATATATACACGGTATATGTGTTGTATATACACACACACACGCATATATTACTATACACACACGGAGTGGGAGAGGGAGAGAGAGAGAGAGATTCTATAGAAATAGTACAAGCTCCTACACTCACCTTTAAAAAATTCATAACAGCCATATTTTGTTAAATTTTGCCGCCCATTCCCACAAACCTCGCTCGCTGCTTCCTCCCCTTCGGCTTCCTTTCCCTTCACGCCTTTTCCGGCATTTTCACGCCCCGGCGGGGTTAACTCACACGACCTTTCTGTCCTATTGCGAGCAACGCATGCGCAGTTCAAATAGCGTTGCTATAGGGAAGATGGCGGCAGTAGCTTTGGCGCTGCGTTCGGCTCTTCGGCAGGTTAGAGTCGCGGCCGGGAACGGCTGCTTTCCCTGTCGGCTGCTGTGCTCGTTGCGTCAACTTCGGCTTCTGCCCCCACCCCCACCCCCACCAGTCGCTCCGAGATAAGCCCAGCCTTAAAATCTGGAATTTGAGGAGAATGAAAGGCTATGCACAACAAGCCTTGCCCTGTCGACCTCCCGAGAGTCCTGTGGCGGATTGGTGTTGCCTGCCCCTTTTCGGCCTTTCTAAAGTTCTTATTATCTTGCTCATATTATGGCATTCTGCTAGAATTCGTTAACGGAAGGTGCAGCGGACAGGCTAAAACTAAAGCGCTTCTCTGTAGGCTTAGGTATTGCTGAAGTGCAGTCCCTGCCACTCCACATCATTGGCCATGGAGTCGTTAGTTGTAGTTGAACGACTTCTGGGGGTTCTCCATGTATGTTTAAACTTTCTCTGTCTCTCTCCCACTTTTTTCTGATGAAGAAATAGTAGCAAATTGTTCTGTAAAACTCCTCTGCCCTTATATAACAGAAATAAGAGTTGGAAGGGACCTTGGAGGTCTTCTAGTCCAAACGCCTGCTGAAGCTGGTGACCCCTAGATCATTCCAGACAAGTGGCTGTCCAGTGTCTTCTTAAAAGTCTTCAGTGAATGAGCCCACAATTTCTGAAAGCAAGTGGGTTAATTGTTCTCACTGTTAGGAAGTTTCTCCTTAGTTTTAGGTTGCTTCTCTCTTTGATTAGTTTCCATCCATTGTTTCTTGTCTTGCCTTCTGAAAAATAGGTTGACCAATATGATTGCTTTGCTTTTTTTTTAAAGATTTCAAACATTAATACTTGGCATCAGTCAAGATTTAGACACGCATACCCATTTGCCTGAACAAAAAGCTGATTGTAATTTCTTTTTATTAGTTCTTCCCCATACCATGTGCTGGTCAAATAAGAAGTTATTATGTGGACTGGAGGATGGTACGTGATGTTAAGAGAAGGAAAATGGCTTTTGATTATGCAGATGAGAGATTACGGCTGAATTGCATTAGGAAAAATAGAATTTTGCCTAAAGAACTCCAGGTAAGAAGCATATTATTTTTGTTAAGGTATTATGAAGTGAAATAACGAGAAAACATATTTGAAAATTTATCTCATATGCTTGATTTTGGCCAATTAATAGTGAAAAACTAAAATTAAAATAGCATCAACACCAAGTGTTATTTAATATTTAATATAACCATGATCAAGAAACAGGCTATATCAGAGCCCCAGGCTTGATGGCAAATCTAAGATTGTAATGTTTTGTGAAAGGCCAGCATGGCTGAGGCAAATTTAATCTCTAATGGGATGTTGTTCCAGGGGCTAGGCACCACAGCAACATCTCTTCCTGGGCCCCACCAGATGACAGTCCCTTGCAGATAAGTTTAAGAGCATGTCTCTTTTGCTGTATCCAACATGACAGGTAGACATCTGTGCATGTTAACACTAAATATATTTTCTATAATAATAATAATTTATAATATATAATCCTCTTACACTAATTGTATTTATTGGGAATGTTATATTGTGCCATTCTGTTAAAGAATCTCAAATGTTATAAAGATAGATTGCGATGTTCAGACAGTTAAATTGTAATTCTTTTTAAGTTTTAAAAATGTATTTTCCTGCTTTAATTTTAATTACTAGTATCTTTTTAATAATAAGTCTAAGCACTGAAGAATTTATGCTTTTGAGTTGTGGTACTGGAGAAGACTCTTGAGAGTCCTTTGGATTGCAAGGAGATCAAATTAGTCAATCCTAAAAGAAGTCAACCATGACTGCTCTTTGGAAGGACAGATACTGAAGCTGAAACTCAAATACTTTGGCCACCTAATGAGAAGAGAAAAGTTGGGATGTTGGGAAAGATCGAAAGCAAAAGGAGAAGGAGATGGTTAGATAGTGTCATCAACACAATGAATATGAATTTGAGCAAATTCCGGGAGACGGTGGAGGACAGGGGGTCTGGTGTGTTATTGTCCATGGGATTGCAAGAAATCAGACATGATTTAGCAACTGAACAAAGCATCCTTTTTAAAATGTTTTTGATTTATTTTATTTTATTGATTTATTTATTTTTATATGCCGCCCTACTCCGGAGACTCAGTGCGGCTTACAATGCGTTAAGCAATAGCCTCCATACTTTTGTATATTTTATACAAAGTCATCTTATTGCCCCCACAAACTGGGTCCTCATTTTACCCACCTTAGAAAGGATGGAAGGCTGAGTCGACCTTGAGCCTGGTGAGAATTGAACTCGCAGTAATTGCAGGCAGCTGGATGTTAAATGCTGCCTTAGTAGGAGGCATTAGCCTCCTACGCCACTCAGGCTCCTATTTTCTATTTAAGACACTTTAAAAGTTGGTATGTGTAGGTTATGAAAAATGCAAAATGTATTTTTGTTGAGTAGCCATCTGTATATGTAATTAGAAAATTCCATGCAAAAAAAAATCTAATTATTCAGAGATATCTTGGATATTTTAGTTGATAACAATAGTTCCACTTCCAATCTAATTCCTATTGGACTAGTTAACCAGTAGGATTACAGGACCTCATATGAAGAATTCAGTGTATTTATTCAGAGAAGAGAATAAATACAGATAAAAATCCTGTGATCCCAGATTCCCTACCATGTCAGTTTAGGATTGGCAGTTCCAGTTGAAAACAGTCTTTGAGATTCTTCACTCTCACTCCATGTGACATAATTATACACATCTTTGGTTAAGTATACGAGGGGAATTTTATATTTTTAAAAAACTTGTTCCAGGAAATTACCGATAAGGAGATAGCTGATCTGCCCCGAGATAGTTGCCCTGTGCGGATCCACAATCGATGTGTTCTGACATCCCGACCTAGAGGTGTGAAAAGGAGATGGAGGCTCAGCCGAATTGTCTTCCGCCATCTAGCTGACCACGCCCAGCTCTCTGGGATACAGAGGGCAATGTGGTAACATACAAGCAAGTAATCTCTTCAAACATGACAAAACTGTCCTAATTGAAAACTCCTGAACATGGAATGGAAGAATGAGAGATGGTGAATGTTAAGTATGTTGGCAAGGATGTCAGTCTGATATTATGAAGATGTGAACCTACTCTTGCAGCTCAGGAGAAGACATGAAAAATAAACTATGACAGATTTGACTCTGGTTCATTTCTTGCATTTGAAGTAATTTTTTAACTTTATCATTACATTTTTCAAAAATAACACTGCATGTTATAGCCTAGTTTACATATCATAACTAGTTACAATAATTTCCTGACTTTTATAACATAAGAATAAGACTTCAGAAAAGATAGAGTTCTAGAAGAGTAGAATAGTATATGCATGGCCCAAAATAAGTGTTTAGAAAACTTGGGATTTAAGTTGAGAGTACAAGTTGAAAGTAATGTATACTTCATCCAGTGCCTGCTCCTGCCAGTTGATGCACATCTCCACTGAACAGACATCTAGTCCATTTGAACTCCCCCAGCAAGGGAGAATCCCCATTGGTTTTAGGCAGACTGTTCCATTGCTTAGCTACTGTTACTGCCAGAAAAATCTTCCCTCCCAACATTATATTTAAAATTGTTGATCTTTTGCCTGCTTTAATGTGACACCCATAAATATTTGTAGACCTTTATGAAATCCCCCCCCCTCCATCTTCCCTGTTTCAATATAATACACTTTAACCATTCTTCAGAGGGATTGGCACAACCTTATTCTCAAAGCATTCCGGTGAATGTGTTCCAGCTTCTTTTTTGTCCCTTTTGTTGTGGTGCTCAGAAGTGTTCAATTTGCAGTTCAACCAATAGAGTACAGTGACATTATTTGTCCTGAGACCTGGAGTGAATGCTTCAGGAGTCCCATTAAGAAATCCCTTGATGTACTTACTGTTGGTGGTCCCTGGTACACCTAGATTTTTCTCACGTGCAGTGCCAAATGAGGTCATAGAATCCAACTCTTCGGTAGAGGACATCTAATCCAAATTGTCATTGTCCCTTTTGAACTGTGATGCCTGCAGCTGAACACAGGACTGCAAGTGGGACCTGACCTGGCTAGAGTAGTGTCTATAATCTGGACTCAGGGCGCTTATTAATGTACCCCAAGATAGCAATTTTTTTTAACAATTAGATCACACTGATGGCTTTTATTTATGGGCATTCAGATTCTTTTCACATATATTCCCACCAAGTCAAGTCTCATGAATTTTTTTTTCTGCCTTCCATTTTTCCTATTCACATGAAAAAAATTGTTTTGCATGTTAAATTCCATCCTTATGCCTACTGTTGAAAAACCTGTCTTTTTGAATTTTTTATCTAAAACATTAGCCACTCCTTCCAATTTTGTGACATTTCCTAATTTTGTAAATGTCTCTCAACTCCTTCCTCCAGGTGAGTGACAAAAATGTAAAAAACAGCAGAGGTCCAGGATGGAGCCTTATAGCATTCCACTCAATGCTTCTCCAAGCTGCGATGGATCTATTAATCACTTGAGTGCAGTCATTAAACCTACTGTGAGTTCATCTAACAGTAGCTGCATTTAGCTTGTATCTTACCATTTTAATGAAGGGGAATGTCATGAGGCACTCTCTCAAAGGTTTGCTAAGGTCTATGTACCTCTGTTCTTCGATACACTAAAGTAATTATCACAAGAGAGGGTCTAGTACCATGAGGGCAAACCTATGGCATGCATGCCTGAAGTGGCACACGGAGCCATGTCGCTTGGCATGCGTGGCGTCACCCATTTCTCTTTCAGGTTTCTGGTGTGCATGTGCATGCAACGATCAGCTGGCCTTTGTGCATACAGCAGTGCCGGAAACCAGAAGAGCTGGTCTTCCATTTTCTGGCTCATGCACGCTGGCCAGCTGATCGGTGTGTGCGCATGCGCGGCAGTAACCAGAAGACTTGCTGGCCTGCGTGCATGCACATGCCAAAAACCATAAGTACCTTATCTGGCGCGCACATGCCCCCTGGGCAGCTCCTTTTCCTGGTCACAGCCCTGATGAGCATGCAGTGTGCTCCCTTTTCGACACTTGGTGCTGAAAAAGTTCACCATCACTGGTCTAGTACAATTTGTGACAAGCCCATGCTGGTTCCTCTTAATTGTACCCTATCTAGCCAAGTGCTGATAAGCATGCTGCCTGATCATCTGTTCAAGACTACCAGTATAGATGTCAAACTGGCAGGTCTAATTTATTGAGTTCTCCTTCACCCTGCATGTCTTTTTAGAGAGTTCTGCATGTATCAGTGCTGGCTTCAGATTTTTCTTGTTTTTCCTCATAGGAATTGTTTGCAATTGTTATCTTTATAATCTCATTTCATAGCTTTTCCCATTCTTCCTGAATACATCACAGGGAATTTAAACCATTAGAGGAGTCAATCTAGCTTCCTCCGTGTTTGTCAAAATCAGTTCTTTTGAAGATAGGTGCTATAGATTTGACATTTCTCAGCTCCTCCTACTCAATTCACCCTCTTCCCAGCCGCTAGCACTGGTATATACAATAAGTCAAAATGAAAGCATAAGGATCTTCTCGTCAGATAGGGAATCAATTTTATATAATGTAGCTAATTTTCGTGTAGCAACAATCAAAATTTGTGGACAGATAATGAGCAAATACACTGAAAAATCTTTTTAATCATTACTGTCATTAAGCTGACCTCTTTTCCTCTAATTAAAACCACTCATCAGTTTATCAGCCTAATATTGCAGTAATTTCCCATTTGTTGACAAACTACTAGTTTTAGCTGAGTTTTAGTCTTAGCCTTTAAGAATAAACTCTTTTATATTATATTTGTAGTATAGTATACTAGATCCAAATGTTCAAGAGCTCACATAAATTTGGTATTAACTAGTTTGTATTTGTTCTTCTATTGTATTGTGTTTGTTTGGTTGCTGTTTTAATCTAGCGATTGACTAAATAAAGGAACACATGACAGGATTTTATATTTATAATTGTACATCATCCTGATAAGCCTGACCCAAAATTCAAATCTATTGCTTTCACTGAAACTGAAGGTTTTCTTTCTAGGCTAACCTCATCTGAGGAATCGGTATTTCAACTTTTGAGAGACTGGAATTATATACTTACACTTATTCATCACTGTGTACTTGAATATATACCAGTCTGGGAATTGCCAAGGTGTGTTGGAAGGACAAACATTTAAGGAGACAGAGAAGTTTTACAGCATATTTTATTTCCCATCTCCAATCTGAAACATAAATTTTGTAGTTTTTGCTTTGAAGATGGTTATATAAAAAGCACATGTACTCTGAACAGAATATTGCAGCAGAAACCTCCATAAATCAAATGTAGATTAAATTAGCAAGCACAATCTTCAACACTTGTTAAATGTCTAATGGCAAATCATCTTTGGATTGTTTTTCTCGGCTCTCCACCCATGCTTTGTTAATTGTTCTCTTCATCTCATCATCTCCTTCTGCATACATCTTTTTCAATAGATTCATCAGTCCTTCACTGGGGTCAGATGTATCATAGGAAGCTTTCCTAAAGGATATACGTGGACAGGAAATTATGCTGTTATGTATTGAGTTTGGTATATTCCATAACATGAGCCAAATGCCCAAATATTTAACATTCTAATCTTATGGTCTATGATTTATTTATCTATCATTTCTCTATCTCTGTGTCTATGTAAATGTATATATGTGTGTGTCAGTCCTGAAAGTCATCTTTTACTTTGGATCTTCAGGGTGCCACATTTAGGGCGTGGGAAATTGGGAAGGGGGATTGTATGGAGATATATAGCCATAACAACATTCCTTTCTTTGAGAGTCAAGGACATTCTGCTCTGCACCTGGAGTGGTATGATTGGGAGGCATCTCCAGTTGGGACAGTGCATTGATTGGACCATGTGATGGGCATGTGGGTCCTGGGGCAGGAACTTGCACTTTTTTTGGGTGGGGAAAACCTGGAAGCTTTCAGATTTGGGTTTTCCCAGATGTGCCAATATGACATCTCTAATAAAATGGAACTTTGAGGAACTTCTAGCCTCGGAGTCTTCTTTCGTTAGGGGTGTTACTTAGAACCCTGATAGTGTGTGTGTGTGTGCGCGCGCACACACATATTCTTTTGAGAGCAGGCATCAGAATTTTATTTTTTAATCTGTGCCAGTGTGTTCACAGTAAAAAAGGGGCAATAAAGCTTATTTTGAGCACCTTTGCCTGATACTGAATTTGATATTTGAAAAAATAATTTGATTAAAATAAAAATCATGGAATTTAAGTACAAAGCCTATATTATTTTTCAATGCCTAACTTGTTTTTTCTCACAAATCTTCCAAAACCAAACTAATACAATAGCTCTGGAGATCTAGTAATATACATTAATTCATATACATTTGGTAAGATTAAAAAGTTCATTTAACTGTTTTCTGTACATTGTAATATACCAAAAGCTGCTAAAATACAACCAATGATAATTTAAATAATATCTAATTATAGTTTTCATTTCGGAGCAGAGTTCCAGAATGTCATCATGTTATCACTCTGATATTCAATATAGTATTCAGTATAAAAATTGCCTGGTATAAAAGTTTTGGATTTTTTAGTGAACATGTTTCAGCAACTGGCCATAAAATGCAATTTCGATAGAAATCTGGATTATTCTTTTCCCATAAAGTTTAAGAACCATAGTGAGCAAGAACAGGATAAGTTTAAATACTTTAAATTTGTTCAACCTCCATGTGTTACATGGATTAAATGAATCTTGGTTTATTGAATTTTAGCTTGCAAACCTTTTTCAATAGTAACAGCAATATCATACTGCTGGAACAAGCAGATGATGTACACTTACTCTTTTTCCTTAGTATCTTTTTCAACCTGCGTTAGGCACTCCCATTTTTCTTCTTGCTGCTTCTTACATAATATCAAGATCATATCTGTTTTGATCTGTAAGGAGGAAGAAAGCAGAGTTCAAAATAATGCAAGAAGCCAGAATTACCAGAAAGGAACTGATTTGGATTATTTTCAAAACCCAATGCAGATATATTAAATTATTTAAAATAACAAACTTACTTTTATAATCTAATCTTGTAGAATGTTTCTTTTTTAAAACCCAGAGCTTAAGAAATTTAAATCATAAATGCTGTTCATAAAATTCAAAACCACGGGTTATTTATCTTCCTAAGATTCCCTTCTATATCTGTCACTGAATTTAACAATTGCAACATGAAAGCATTAGCTACGAGTCTCATATGTGATGATACTGGATTGATAAATTTGTTCTAGACAGAAGAGATTTCCTATTTTCAAATCTGAAATTACATTTTCTAAGAACTCTGAACCTGGATGTGATATGAACTATTTTAGATTTTTTTTTTTTTATACCTTCGCAAGGTGAAGAAAAGTCTGCCAAGGAAAGCAGTACTCCAAGATAAGATTCACCAATTCACTCAGAATTAGGCCTATATTTAGCAGCTGGTTCCCTCTTACTCGGGACTAAGAAAAATAGAAATGCTCTTTGGGAATAAGAAATGCAAAGACAATTGTCTATCAATCTACCAAAGTAAAAGACCATCTGTGATAAAGCTAATTTATAGGAAGACACCAGAAAGCTGAAACCAACTTAAAGGCAGGGTTTTGCCTCATTATAAAGCTTGGTTTCTTTAACCATTAATCATTGTATAAATCACAAATGCCAAGCTTGCACACCATTTTAAGGCAAAACCAAACAAAATATTTAATGAATAAATGTAATGAGTAGAAAGCCAGCCAAAGCATTTGTATGAACAGTATTAAAATTGACTACATCAGATATACTGACCTTCCATGAGCTGCTTTTAGCTAAGATTGGTTTCAGAAGGTTGTTGAACGTCATTGTATAATTTTTGTTATTTAAATTTTTCACCAGCAGATGAAATGAACTAAGAGGATAAGAAATTGAATCAGAATTCTCTAATAAACAACCACATCAAATAAACATCAAGAAGCCACCTTAATAGGAAAAAGGAGAAAAAGCTATAGGTTCACTTGGGCCTAAAATTTAATATAGCTGAATGTTTGAAAAAGTTTTATTAAATATGGATGGATAAGACCTCAGCAAGGATTGCATTGCTTTAAGACATCAATTTGAGTTGCAGTCACGCATTTAATCTGTTTTATATATAATGGGTCTATCAGAAATAAATTAAAAAGAGTTTGGGATAACCTAGTATCAAAGGAGACACGATCCTGGTCTTGAACAGAATTATCTCATTTCTTCTGGTCTTGTATAATGGCGCTCATGTAACCAACAGTGATCAGGATTATGTTAACTAAACAGTTGAACAAAAATAAAAATCAGTCATATAGCTAAGCTACTAGGATAGGATAGTTGATTGGTTGCTGGTATTAGGACTCCTTTATCATGTTGCATGATGCTGGCTTTGTGGGTATCTTAGCCATGATTGACTCTTCTGGCATTGTGGGCAAATATCTTAACCATGGTTATCACCAGACTAAGCTTTGTTTAATGAGCCAGTATACCTTTAAGAGAGATTATCTTTTTTCCTTTTTATAAATGTTGGAAGCAGCAGCAGGTACATGCTATCATTTCTGTAAAACTGTAACGGGAACAGAAGTCATCTCTTCTTTCTATATAAGAAGAGGGATCATTTTCCTAATCTCTTTGAGACTCTGTGAAAGCAAGCAGCAGTAGCAATAGCACCAGATACTGTTTACACCTATCAAAAACAAAACCTACCTTTCTGTAAAGTGCACCTGAATATTCTCAGCTGGCAGATGTTGAACACCACTTAATGTGACATAGATTTTCACAAATTTATCGGACTGATCCCATGCTAAAGGAATGAAAAGAAAGCATTTTGGATATTAAAAAGCGAATACCAGTTTTAAATAAATTATAACATTTCAATATGTTTATGAATAATTTGATTTGTGTGCCGCCCATCCCATCTAGATCTTGTGTCTAAATCAAGTTCTTCATTTTAATTCTGAAATAAGCTTTAAAAATCCTATTAGGCATGAAAATAAAGATTAGAAAAATAACGGCTACCATACCCACAGAAATAGGATGATGTAAAACTTTGAAGAGATTGTTTTTTTCAATTAAGGTCCTTTCAAGGTTACTCTACAAAATGAATCACAGCCCAAAACCTATAAAAAAATTGAATAGCTCACATCACATTTAAACAAACTCTCTGGAGCTATCCTGTTCCACGCATATCTATCAGAAAACGTGTTTTTTATATACCTGCATTTAACAATTTTCACATTTGAACTGATGATTTAATTAGCCAGTCAATATAGTCAAGGCATATAGTGCTTTGTTAGATGCGCTGGCTTGCAGAAGATTTCAAGGTTCAATTCAAACAATTTAATGTTTAGCATTTCTAAGGACAAAGTATAAAAAAGAATAAATTCCTCATGTGATTATTTTTCTGTAGGACATTTTCATTTTGGAAGACCTTCCAGTTATCTCTTTTCCCATGCTGAAACTATCAAAAGCAGACTCATGGATGGGTCATAGTACTGACAACCTATTCACTCATACACTTCACTCTTTACAAATCCTTACAAACTGGAAAAGGTCAATTTCAGGTTAATTTACAAGAAAAATGGATCCAGCAAATTATTACACAACTGATCACCTAAGCATAATAAGTAGATCATAATCAAATCATATTTATTGGACATACTGGCTGATGCAGGACAACATTCAGCCACTGTATTGTGTCCCCCCTCTCTATTGGAAAAAATATTCTAGCCATTCTATAACATCATTTTTATCAATTTAAAAGCAACATTTGATTCAATACCTAGAAATAGGGTATGGATAAAACTAACATCTAAAGTTATTGACTCTGTTTCTCCCTTTGATTGTGAAGACTACATATCTCAATGCAGATTAGATGTGCCTCTAGTATTTCAGTTACTTTTCTGTCCTAAATCCCATTTAAAAAGGATTTAAGATTACTAGCTTGCTTCAAAATTTTTGTATCCATTCTGTATTTCAAGCTCTGACAAAAACAGAATTCCATTCTCAAAAGCATGTTTCAGTTCTCTTTTATAGTGACAAAACAACCCTATCTATCACATAAATAGGCTTATATGGAGCCTCCAAACCCTTTCCTCATACAAGTAGTTACAAAGCCTTTTTATCAGCTTTGCCCAAACAAAAATAGTGGTTTTCATTTACAAGATTTGCAAGTTGGACCATTGCTGGAATATTTTTTTAATACAGAACACATCAAGGCATTTAAATATTTGTAAGTATATCCTAAACATAAGCCTTGAGGGGAAAGCCAATAATGCTATCACACATCTGGCTTTTAAGATTACCAAACTATTTTTGAATTTGTCAACAGCACAGGCAGTAATTACGTTCTTGCTGCTATAACTACCTTTATAGAGTAACTGTTACAACCTACCTTTTCTATGACATGCAGTATTGTCACTACAGAGATCCAAGACCTCAAACATCCAGTCTAAATTCCTAAGAACTATGGTATGAGTATCCTGGGTTCTTTTCAACTCCAACTATGTTCAGAATTTAGTCAAGCTTTTTCTGATAACTATTGGTTTTTTTCTTGAACAATAATTCTTCTAATTACTCCCTTGCCTCCCTGATCCCACAGAATATTTTTCAATCATTTTGGAAGAAAGATACAAAACTGAACCTACAGTTCTATGACTTGATGTTGAAAGAGAGCTGAAATGTTGTTCTTAGAACTGATCTTCAGAAATACCTCGGTACAACTCACACTTTTGTCATGCTGATTTTCCTGACTTTTTGTTCCATATAAATAGACATCAGACTGTGCTTTCTATGCCAATGTCAAGAAAATTCAGTAATTTCACAAGTTAGTATTAGCATAGCATGTATGACTGTTTCCAATGGAAAAAACTCACACATTTTATACAGTTTTAAGGTATAGATGTAATATCACTCCTATCTAATCTGTACTGGATTCAATACAAGTAGCTCATTTATCTTCAAAAAGCATTTTGTAACAATTATTAATCTCAATGCAAATCACCCCTGGATTGAAATGTAGGTTTGATTCAAGTTTCTAATAATGTATTCATTTCTCTTTCCCCACTTTCTTTCCAATAGGCACATAAGCTAATTTTCTAGAGGGCAAAGGGAAGAACATCTGTTTGGATAAAAGGACACAAATAAGTATTTTTCTTCTCTCCCTTTGCTTCTGAATAATCTAATAAGTATTATATTGTCAATAGGGAACTATTTATAACTATGGTCATATATGCTCAATTCTAAAAATATGCACATACTAAACTCAGTAATATGCATTATATTATACATAAATGTTACATGGTTTTTGCTTCATTCATTCTACATTTACTGGTTAGGGAAGCTAATACTGGAAGCAAACTTGAATTGTATCACTGTTCTTACAACCATAGGAATTAGCAGCTCCATGAAGCTGAATACTATGAAGAATTGTTTTCATTTACTTATATGTTCACAAAATACACTATATTACACATAATCCTGCCTATGACATATGCAACATTTTCTTAATATTCCTGTAGATATACGCAACCAACTTTTTCAATATGTGCTAGCTTGTGATACATGAGTGAAATAAATGCTGGATACTGGAAGTTATAAATAGATGTTGTTTATGCAGCTTTGTGTAGTACTGTGATGGCTACACTATTTCCTTCTACTGCATTCTGTAATGAGGGAAAATAAATCCATTTCTACCATAATTGTTGATTTTCACTGTATATCCAGTGACTGTTGGTTTTTCTTCTTCAGATCCTTCAGCTTTTAGCTTGAGTGGCTGCCAGTTCTTGATTTCCCTCTCTATTTTGTTTTTTTCTGCCAGCAGAAAGTCATATACTCTCTTTCTTGTTGTCATTTTCAAAAGCTCCTTCACTTCTTCCAAATCTTTTTGTAGCTGCACAGAATACATTGAGTATACAAATTAATTAGCATTTCTATCAAATGTTCTATCAACATCTGTTTGAGGGGCAAGCTTATAAAAAGTTAACAATAAAGATCAAACCACAGAGACAAACTAGGCTAGTGACATTTAGAAAGAGTTACAAGAGCATTCTAGTTGCTTAAATAGAGCATAGCAACCTTGACCAGTGTCTTGTAAAAAGAGAATTCACCCACAGAATGAAAGATTATGACAAGGAGATGGAAGTGGTTTAAGCTCACCTAAAATCTGAACCAGAGAGCCACTTTGGTGTAGTGGTTAAGGCACCAGGCTGACTTAGACACGAAGCCAGCTGGGTGACTCTTTCAGCCCCAGGAAGGAGGCACTGGCAAATCACTTCAGAAAAACCTTACCAAGAAAATTGCAGGGACTTCTCCAGGCAGTGGCCAGGAGTCAAGACTGACTGAAGGATTGGGGGGGGGGGGGGGGGGGTTAATAAAAATAATTCTGAACTAGAAACATTCTGGTTCTATCATCTATATAAATCGATATAAATTCTCGTGGCTCCACCTCTGCGCAAGATCATCCCTCCTCTGACTTTTGCAGCATCCCAAGCCCTGCTAGTGCCCGCTCCTAAAGCCAACCTCCAAGACAACCGGCCCAGGCCAGCGGAGAGTTGCTGCTGCTCCCCATCCCGCCAGCTCGGATCTGGGTCTCCCTGCAGGGACAGAACCGCTTCCCTCCCCTTCCCCTTTTCACCTCCTCCATGTCTGCGCCGAGCACCGGCTTATATGATGGTGAACTTCTATTCCGGGTCAGGAGTTGGCGCAGGCGCAGAGATTCCCCTCTCGAACTTTCCCGACGGTTCTGCCGGGCCTCCCGCATTCGTCTGCTCGCCCAGCCAATAACGGGGCGCTTTCCTAACGGAAGCAGAAGAAACGCGAATTTAGCAACAAAGAGCTAGAAAAGTAAACACGAATCTCTCTCTTTCTTGTACAGCTTCCGGGTTGATTGAAAGGTAGAGCTATTTAAACGGGTGATAGAGATGAAGTCTGAAGATTCCAGTCTTGCTTCCAAAACAATAATAAGGGTACCGAATAAGTGTACCAGCATTCGAGATCAGCGGCAGACATTCTGTCACCACAGGAATCAAAGGATGTTGTCACAAGAATCATCCATACATCGTTAAAATTAGGGCAGGAAGTTAACCTGGAACTTCGGAGCAACAAAGAAAAGGATGCTCACCTACATGAAGCAGAGGCCACCTACTCCTCTACACACCACAGGCCTCAAGCATCATACCAATGCCAGGACACTCACTGCCTCCCCTCCTCAACGGTATGGTACAAGCTGGCCTAAAGCAGAAGCACCAGGCAAGTATGATTACACACCACACTCACTCTACAGCAATGTGCCACCATCTTACCCATCCACCTCAGATCTTGCCTAGTTCCTTGCTGAATATGACCTGATCACTAAAGGACTTGGGAGGTTTGACGATTGGCCAGAAAGTTACAGAGCCTGGTGATCATCCTTCCAAAGTACAATAAGCGATCTTGACTTATCCTACACTGTGGAGATGGACCTCTTAAACCAATGGCTTGGGAAAGACTATGCTCAGCACACTAGGAGGATCAGGAACATTAACATAAAATGCCCAGAAACTGGTCTTAAGATGATCTGAGAAAGATTAGAGGAGTGTTATGGCTCAGCAAAGGCAATTGAAGATGCACTCTTTAAGTAAGTTGACGATTTCCCTAAGATAACCAGCAGGGGGTACCAAAAGCTAGAGAACTAAAGGATTTGTTGCAAGAACTACAAGCTGCCAAAGTCTCTCTTGGATACGACCAGGGGGATTAAACCCAGTCTTGAAGGTACCTCCTGACTGACAATAAAAGTGGGTTACATACAGGTTCAAGCATAACACAAAATCCAAGCTGCCATTTCCACCATAGAGTGTGTTTGTAGACTTTGTCTCAGAAAACGAAGATCATGAATGATCCCAGTTTTGACCTCACACTGGCATGCACCGAACCTCTTGATTCCAAGCTGAATAGGCAATGGTGGCAGTACATAAAACTAATATCTCCTCATCAGATTCTCCTTACAGATCACCAAACTCCTCTCACCCAGAGGGCAAAAGCAGAGACTCTGAGAAGCTATGCCCTCTACACAAGAAGCTGCATTCTTTCCTGAAATGTAGAGCTTTCAGAGAGAAGTCTCTAATGGACCACAAAGCCTTCCTAAAAGGGAATCACATCTGCTTCAGGTGCTGCTTATCCGTGTCATACCTCACCAGGAACTGTAAGGTTAGTGTATCATGCACGGAGTGCAAAAGTACAGACCACAGCATAGCACTACATCCCAGCCAAGCTCCTTGGACCGACAAGACAGCTGATGATGCCAACGGGCAGGATGGGAAGCAGAAAAACATTGTTTCAAACATGCCAGTTCAAACTTTGCATACCTCTCAGTATACGGTATGCAAAGATCCTGCAGGTGGCAGGTTTGCTCAAAAATCTGTCTAGTGAGAGTGTACCCAAAGGGCCAGAGGAACAAGGCCATCAAAATGTATGCTGTTCTAGATGATCAAAGCAATAAGTCTCTATAAGACTTATTGTCTATAAGTCTAATAAGCATCAAGGCTGGACTCCCTCAGGACCTGTGCAGGCATTGTTGAGACGGGGAGGAGACTACTGCCTTCAACATAGAATCCATAGATGGCCATACATCTACCCTTGCCTACCTTAATCGAGTGCATCCAGATTACTGGGCAAAAATCCCCATGCCAGATGCAGCAATGCACCAACCACATCTGAGATGCATAGCCCATCTCCTATCAGAATATGATGAGCAAACCCGGATAACCCTGCTCCTGGGAAGAGAGCAGGTTCACAAACTAAGAGAACAGATTAACAGTTCCCACAATGCTCCTTATGCTCAGAGACTTGACCATTGGTGGGTCATCATAGGGGATGTCTGTCTGGAGACATACACAAACCCACTTTAGTTAGCACCATGTTTACCAGCACACTAGATAAAGGACATCCTTCTCACTTCCAACCATGTCCCAACCACTTCCTCATAAAGGACTTGCCAAATAGCACCCATGTACCCTGTCCCTCAATACCACCTAGGGTGCACCATCTGTCACAGAACAAAGGAAAATACAACAGGTGGCAATGTCTCTGGAGGACAGATTCTTTCTACAAATAATGGAATAAGGAGTAGTAAAGGGAGAGTCAAATCATTGGATTGTACCTTTCCATTTGAGACCCCGAAGACAGCATCTGCTAACAAGGAACAGGTGTTTAAGCGGTTTGTCTCTCTCAGACATAATTTCCTGAGAAAATCAGAAATGAGAGATCACTTCTTTGCCTTCATGGGAAAGATATTTGAAAACAATTATTCTGAATTAGCCCCTGCATTTAAAGACAATGAGGAATATTGGTATCTGCCCATATTTGGGACATACCACTCTAAGAAAACAGGCCAGATTAGAGTGATGTTTGACTCCAGCTGTAAGTAAGGTGTGTGTCAGCCCTATCCTAGCTTGGATGTTTAGGGGAGAAAAATTCTGATTCCATTTGTAAAGAAAAGGTATGCTTTTACTAAGGCCAAATGGTTACAGCATAAGCAAAGCCAGATCTGACTATTCTGGTGTAAATTCAGTTAATTTTCTCTTCTCCCAGGACCTCCCCCCTTGATCATCTAGTCAGTGTCCAATAGTATTCAAATTAGCTATTTTGGTAAGAGTTCTAAGGTTTGGCACCTCTTTGATGGGTGTTTGCATTCCATTCTCATGCTTCTGTCTCCGATTGGCACCTCTGGTTCCTGTCATCCCCCGTGTTCCCTTGCCCTACTCCCCGTTTTATGGCAGGATGCCATCAATGCGAAGCAAAGCTAACATGGTGTAATGGCAGATCTGATAGTGTTGCTAAATGACGTCTTTCTCTCCTTAATAACAGACTCATAGGAGTACTCTTCCGCTTCCATATTCTGTCGCATTCATGGCAGACATCCACTGCTTCCTCATTAAACAGGAACAAGGCATTTCTTGAGATTCTTCTGGTTCAGAGACAACGATCCTTCCAAAGACATTATGGAATACTGCATGAGGGTGCATATCTTTGGCAACAATCCTTCCCCCGCAACTATGGGGTCAGACACTCAGCCAAGAAGGTAAGCCAGTTTATGGGCCAGACATCAGACACTATGTAGAGAAAGAATATTACATAGACGATTGCCCCAAATCACTGCCCACTAATGATGCAGCAATTGGTCTCCTTAACAGAGCATAGGAGATGCTAGCCTGTTCAGACTTAAGGCTCCACAAAATTGCTTCTAACAGCAGAGAATTGATGAGGCCTTTTATGGTATGGACATTTTGAATGATAAAAGGGGAACTCAAATCTAAACAAGAATTGATTAATCAGGAGGATCGATTTAGCATGGTGGCCATATGTGCAAATACAATCAAGATATGAGAAAGATGCAAGAATGCATGGTTTCTATAAAGAACCAACCGAATTAGACCAGATATTACTAGGGACATATGAAAAATTACCGGTAATTTAAAAATTTATAGCTACTTAGGTAAAGGTTCCTCTCACACATATGTGCTAGTCGTTCCCAACTCTAGGGGGCGGTGCTCTTCTCCGTTTCAAAGCCAAAGAGCCAGCGCTGTCCAAAGACATCTGCACGGTCATGTGGCCGGCATGACTAAACACCAAAGGCGCACGGAATGCTGTTACCTTCCCATCAAAGCTGCTCCCTATTTTTCTACTTGCTTTCAAACTGCTAAGTTGGCAGAAGCTGGGACAAGTAATGGGAGCTCACCCCATTATGCGGCACTAGGGATTCAAACCGCTGAACTGCCGACCTTTCAATGAACAAGCTCAGCATCTTAGCCACTGAGCCACTGCATTCCAGTTAGCTATTTATTAAACTACTTATTGAGCTACTTATTGAGTATTAAAATGGAAGAAGAGCAAGTTTAAAAGTCAGTGATAAGATGGGCTAAAAACTTTGGTTACTCAATAGAATTAGACAAATGGCAGAAATTGTGGAATAGAAACTGTAAATTAACAGTGTCAATGGCCTATAAGGAAAATCTATACAAAATGTTTTATAGATGGCATTTACCACCAGCAAGGGTAGCAAAGATGTTTGAAAACTTATCAGTTAAATGTTGGAAGTGTAATCAGACACCAGGTTCATATTATCATATGTGGCGGACATGCCCAAAAGCAAAAAAAAATACTGGACTAAAATACATACTTGATTAGAAAAAATGATATAACAACACATAGATTTGAAATCAGAAATATTTCTGCTGGGGATACTACCAGAACAGTATAATGAAAAGGAATACATATTTAATTTTGCATGTAGTAGCGGCAGCAAGAATAGTGTTGCACAACAATGGAAAAATGATGAGGTCCCGACAGATGAAAGTGTAATAAAAAAAATATTAGAATCTGCTGAGATGGATAGATTGACACTGAAGATAAAAGAAAAGGAAGAAACAGAATACTTTTTAACATGGGATATATTTTACCAATGATTAACTAACAAAAACAGGTTAGAATTTAAAAAGAATTCAGAGATAATAAAAATTTGTACTGAAAATATTGCAAGGTGGACAAACTGTTTTATTATTTTATTATTAATATTAATATGTTTATTAATATTACTAGTATGATTATGGTTATTGTTGTACCTTTACTTAAAATTAATTATGCTCAGAGAACACGCTGTTTAGATAGAAATGGAATGAAAAAATATACCAATAAAACATATATTTAAAAAAAATTGATGGAGGCCTTTACCTCTCAAGACCACTCTACACTTGGATTCCGATTTTCAAAAGATGGAATGATCTTAAGATTCCTCTGAGTCAAACCTCAATGTGTTGCCAACCTCCCAGTATCACTAATGCAACACTGCAATTCAAGCATTTGAACTGGGCCTCATGAACTATCTAAAAGGGGCTCCAAAATTCCTTAGGACCCAGAGATATTTTTTTTTTCAGAACACCACAGCCAATAATTTTAGTTAATTTATACTTATTTCTAAACCTTAAAGCGGTTGCCTTATAACATGGATATTTCAGATTCATGTAGAAATCAAAACACCCAATCTTGTATTAGACAGCCACAAAAAGGCCCAACTAGATTCTAGCTTGGCAGTGAGTACCTCAGATCACTTGAGACAGAAAGTCAGCAACAGTTAATTGGCATTAGCAGTTCCTTTACCAGATCATGGGGAAGGCAAACTTTATGGTAGTCCTTAGAGTTCATATTTGCAAATTATGTCTAACAAAGAAGCACAGAACCAGCATAGTTAAACTTTATTTTACAGAACTGACTAAAAGTCTATTGCATTAATTTGGATTAAAATGAATAGAACCTTGGAACGTTTTTCATAGCATGAAAACCAAATACACAACTAATAGTCATTTGGTGGTGATGTTAACCTGCAAGATATTATTATGCACATTATATATAATTTTTAAAAATCCATCAATTTAAGCAATTTAATTCTCCATGAAATAAGCAATTTTATAAACATTTTATGTTCAATTCAAAAATGTAACAAATGCTTTTTGCACTTTAGAAAGATACAAAACAAGTATGATTTCCAGAGAGACACAGGAATCATTTCAAAAATTGCTCTACCAATCATAAATTAGCTTTTCTTTATGCACTTTGGACACGTTTTACCATGAATACTTTCTGTCTCCTGTACAAACCCTATTAATATTAATGGAAACAGTGCAAGAGCACCATGGGTGCAATCCCCCATTAAAATTTACCTATTTTATTTTGTTCATTTGAAAGGTCACTGCTCATAAAAACTTTTGTTAGATTATGCCCATAATCTGCAGATTGGCAAAAGATACGGTATTGGGGTGGGGAGAGTAGTGGCAATATATAAGTAAATTATGGAAATCTTAAAGGCAACATATGAAAAGAAACATGGTTTGACTGCATGTTCTTATTTAGTAACTTATTTTTTTTCTTTTTTTCGAATTTGTTTTCCCACTAATATTGTTAATGTAGCCTGAGAGTCAAACCTTAAAATAACAGCTGCATTTTTTGCCAGGAGGAATGAGAGATGTAAAATTGTTCTGAGATACCAGCAAACCGTGACATTCTGACAAATTACACCTTGCTCTTTTCTTCTTTTGAAAGATTTAAAAAATATAAATAATTTTAGCAATGTATGGAACAAGTAGTTCTAAATTATCCATGTTTCAACATCTAGGTCTACAAAATGACATGTAAAATGTGACAGAATTGAGATGGGGCTTCCATCAAGGCAGCTGGGAAGAGTATTCCACATGAAACAGAACCGTTATAGAACTTCCCTCTGAAAGGGTCACATTAAAACAAATGAAAGACACAGAAGGAATTGGTTTCCCAGCTGGGTCCCCTGCCTTCCCCTTTGTACAAGTTCTCTGGAAGAACTGCCAAGGGGCTTCAGCTGATTTAGTCCATTGTGCTCTTTTGCATGGGGTGCAGCTGGAACTATGTGCTGCCTTCTTTAGGTGACGATGAGAGTTGAGGCTGCTGTAGAGGCTGTGTGCCTGTTGCTGTTTTGATAGAGTTCAAAGTTTTGCTGAACCAAGAGTTTTTGGCAGTTTGAATTTCACTCATAAGTGCTCCTCTCTGGTGTTCCAGTTCCTAAGGAAAGAGATGAATTAAGTGCTGATAAAAGAATGATTTAATATAGCAGAATAATCTGAGTTAGTATGAAGAACAAATGTAAATAAAAATGGCATGCCTAACATGTGCCCCTCCTGATTCCCATTATCCTTCTCTGTTGACCACACTGGCTAGGGATGATGAGAGTTCCAAATTCAGAGTGAATTTCACCTCAACCTATCTCACAAGAATATTGAGGTGATAAGATAAAAG
Source organism: Arizona elegans (assembly GCA_022577455.1). Lineage (NCBI taxonomy): Eukaryota > Metazoa > Chordata > Lepidosauria > Squamata > Colubridae > Arizona > Arizona elegans. The sequence goes on along the minus strand of JAKOOJ010000002.1, from coordinate 99,143,873 downwards.
GAAAAGAAATCCTTACATTTTACTTTCAAGTACTAAATGACCAAATAAGTAATATTGTCAGTTCTGTCATCGTAATCGCTTCAGCTCGTTTTGCTTCACTGGCATCCTGCCATAAATGCAAAGAATGGGGATGTAGGGAGGAGGATTGATAGGATGGCAGAAACCAGAGGTGCCAATCCAGAATTCCAAGGATACGAGAGTGAGAGAATGGAATGCTGAAAGTCCACCAAAGAGGTGCCAGACTCTGAAGTTGTTACCAAAACACCTAATTTGAATATTATTAGACACTTACAAACTGGTCAAGGAGATAAGGCCTGGGAGAAGAGGGAAAAGGCAGGTTTTGCATGGGAAAATCAGATCCAGCTTTTCTTACGCTGTAACCACTTGGCTGGGAATGGGATACATTGCCTCACTGAGGGACAATTTAACAATTCTATTTAATTATTTTAAATAAATAAATTTTTGCCATTCACATTTCATGCTGTCCTCCTTTTGCATCTTTTCTTTAATTATTCGATTCCACCACATCTTTGATAATAGTGTAACTCTTAGCCCGCAGCGAGTTGTCCTGCGGGGAGTTGGCCACAGCGAATTGTCATAGACCTCACTTGGTTTTAATTAAAGTATACTTTTCACTACAAATAGAGTCAAGGGTCTTTCTTTCATAAGTATCCAAGCTGGGACAAACCTGACAGACATATTCCGGGCCAAGGCAAAAACATATCCCAAACAGATATACTGTATGGTGAAAGATTAGAGGCCTCTTCTGCTGTTTTAGAACCAGGCAAAGCTAGTTCTCCTAATGGACCAACTGATAGCCCAAACTTGTTAAAAGCAGCTGTTGTTTCTGGAAATCAAATTTTCACTCGTCAAATTTTTCAAATTTAGGTGAGCATAAGTAATTAGCCACCCTTGCCTCTAACGCTGATACAAAAACTAATGCAGTATTACTGTAATACAGGATTTCTTTGTTAAAAGATTCTAACTACATACTGAAATATATTCTCTATTCTCTAACTATACTTTCTATTGCATAAAATACCTTCAACTTTTCTCACATTTGTTGTGTTTTTCATAGAAGGTCCATAACAAAACCTACAGAGCTTTCATAGAGGGCCAATGCTCTTCTATAAGAGAGTAGGCCCCAATTTTTCTAAATCTTGCTAAGGCATTATTTCAAACCAAACCAGCACTATTTCTAGACAAAACTTCTAAACCTGACTGGATAGACTTAACAAACCATAATAATTAACATAATTATCTTGGGATGCTTCCAAATAAGGTATTATGGCATATTTTTATTGTCTTAATCATGGAATGTTATGGAGGAATCAACATACATTTTTCATCTTAATCCTATGCTGTTTTCCATATCTTTTTCTGTTCTCTCCAATAATGATCATTTGTACTTAGACATCCACTTTATAATAACTTACAATAATTATGCAGCATGCTGCAGGTATTTAAAGCTATCCTTATAAAGATAACAAAAATATATTATACAATTGGGTTAAAATGTTTTATGAGTGATCTGAAATGACAACACATTTTGGTTGCTGCCAATCAAATCTAACCTAATCTCTGCCCTACTCAGAAATATTGTGATCATGAATAAATCTCTGAAGTATAAACAAATTACAAATTATAAACACAAAACATTTAATCAAATAATTAAAAAGATAAAAGTAACGGTATATGAAAAGCAGTATTTGTATCTTCTTGAACCAAAGGTGGTGCTTGTTAGGAAAGCAAAGAATATTTCTGGTCTCCCCAAAGTCATGCATATCATAATACATCTATAAGGAGCCATGGTGAGCAGTTGTTAGAATGCAGTATTGCAGACTAATTCGGTTCACTTGCCAGGTGTTTAATTCTGACCAGCTAAAGGTTGACTCAGCCTTCCATCCTTCTGAGCTCGGTAAAATGAGAGCCCAGATTGTCAGGGGCAATATGCTGGCTCTAAACCACTTAGAGAGTACTGTAAAACACTATGAAGCGGTATATAAGTCTTAAGTGCTATTGCTGTTGGGTACCTTATCACATGAGGCCTACAAATAATACCTTTTTGTTAATAAAGGCTTTGATAAGGACAGCCATTAACTTTCAAATACAATCAAGCAGCAGAAAAAACAAAATCCATTCTTTGCATGTTGAGTGATGCAATGAAAATCGGTACATTTAACAATGTAAAAAAACACTTCTAAAATTACATTACCTGTATTTTGCATTTGGCTTCCACAAGTTGCAGCTTAGTCTGTGCCAAGTCCAGTTCCATCTCTCGCAGTTGTTTCTTAAGGGCATCTTTCTCATCATCTGTGTCTTCTCCTGGCCTTTCTTTAGCAGCAGGCACTTTTAGTGTTCCTTCTTTACTGAAAATTTCACTACAGTGTTTGCAAGTCATCACCTTTCCCTGAAATAGTCAATTACGAACCATGATGCAAAAATAAAAACAGTAATGTCCAGCCATATTCACTATATCAGTCTGATATTCTGGTAACTAATCACTGAGCAAATGAAATCGGATGGCCTGTGTTCTTCTTAGCCAAGAATATTGTCTAATATGACATGACAAGTAAATCTATTATAGACTATGAGTATCACTGGGTATGAAACATGTCTTTCTATATATCATACATATCATACTACAAACCTTAGTATATTTTAATACTGCAACATGCTGCATAAGGCTTCTTGCTGGGATTATTGTAAAATTATATAATATAAAGTTTATTTATATTTAACATAAATGTAATAATATAAGGAATGGAGGGTTAGTGACCTAGGAAACACTTTTTTTCCCTCTTTCCATTAAAATAAGATCTTCTGGAGTTTTTATTTTGGAAATGTTCCCAATCCACACTTTTAAAAGGTAGAATATATAACATACTAGTGTACACAGAATGTGAAAGCAAAGAGTTGTGGTTCTCCCTGTGTCAAGAAGCAACACTGAATAAGGAGAAGTATCTGCAAACCAGGCCAGACTAAATAATCTAGTAGATTTTGTTCATGTTGCCCCTTGATAGGAGAACAGCATATTTATTTATTTGTTTGTTTGTTTGTTTGTTTGTTTGTTTGTTTAAATTTCTATACCGCCCTTCTCCAATATAGGACTCAGGGCGGTGAACAGCCAAAGTAAAAACAAGACATACAAAATCTAAAAACTGTTTAAAATAATTAAATATTTTGGTCGTAATTAAAACAATTCCAATTTAAAATCAGTTTAAAATTTGACTCAAATTTTAATTTACTAAAACTGCAGCAGTATTGTCACTTCATGTTTTCTAAAGAGTAGCCCTATGTGTTACTGGGAAAATGACTGAACAATGAAGCATCCTATATACTGTGCTTCAGTAAATGAAAAAGGACAGTTAGGTGAGAGAGCAGGTAAACTGTAGCACAATGGAGCAAGAACAGGAGATAGGAGAAAATGTTCACAGCAGAGTTGGCATCTGATCCATTGCTAGCTCTTCAGCACTAATCTTGGGATCATGTGTTATTTTACAAGAGCTGCTCCAGTTGGCCTGCTATCCTATGCGCCATTTGGATTGCAGGTGTAAAATAAAAGACAGAGTTAGGGCCCTCACTGAAACGGGATGGAGATCTGTTCCCATTTCTTTGTTTGTAATATGACTTAGTTTAGGTTTTGTTAGAACCTGCTAACAAAGAATCTAACTTGTATTGTACTGTTTGCCAATTTGATGGACATCCCTTAGTTGTGATTCAGGAAGTAAGATTAATGGTTCAATAAACCTGTGTATTATTGATATGGTCAGTAATGTTTTGGAAAACATTATGACTGGAAATAATATAAGATTATTGTGAGTCTACTGTTTGAACCAGTTAATTTCATTCATTTTTAAATTCCTGCTTATTCTGATTACTGGTAATGTCTGCTGACAACTCCTACAACTGTTTCCCAAATCCTTGGATTTTGTGTGCTTTTCTCTTTCTTTGTAATCAGTGTCAACTGTACTTGGAAGGTTACAGATGACATTCTTCTAAGTATCAGTGATGGTTATGTAACAATTTGCCCTTGGTTTTTTGAGATTTTTTAAAATTAGTTTTATCTGGTGATTTTGATGAAAAGGCTGCTCCAGACTAGACATATCAACATTCCTTTGATTCAAAGGTTGCACATGATACACGAACATGTCTCCCTTGCAGTAAGTCCATTATACAAGAAAATTTCTTACACCGGTTTAGAACTCCTAAATCATAGATAAAGGTTTGCAATATGGTTTCAGGCTGTGAAATTGCCTGTTCCTCCTGCCTATCACTAACAGTCTTTACATTTAAAGTGAGGCATTATAAACTGAGAGAAATCAATTCTCACCTTTACAACTTCAAGTTCTTCTTTACTGGCTACTTGTTGTCTTTCTAGTCTGCTGCTCAACTGGGAACAAATCTAAAAAAAGGTGGAATATTTTAAATGGGACCTCCTTTTCAAAGAAATTTCAAAAACTAAGCATCTTTTAATACAATAGCAACATGTTTAAAATGAATCAGTATATCAGTTCCTTACAATGTATCAACTCTGTCAAGGGTCATTCACACCCAATTGAAAGTCTTCAAAAGAAAAAACAAAGTCCAATTGCCTCCTGAAAAAGCACCTTGAATGGTATTTCCAAGATTTATTAAAACTAAGATATCATAATTATTGGTATGAGGGGATAAGCAATCTATAATATGTCTATAGCAGGTTTTGAACATGGAGAAAGCATGTTTGTTAACTAGATTTTGCTAGTTGATGGCTAAGAAGTAAATGTTAACTTGCAACAGGTTGAGATTTGTCCTGGGAAGTAATAACTATGTGTTAGTATTTTCAGTTAAAAATACAGAAGTACAAACACTAACAAAATTTGGATTAGGAATTATGCATTATACAGAAATAAAACCCTAAATATATTATCATGGTAAAAATAAACATCAGAAATGAAATAAAGAACATATGCTACAGTTTGAAACCAAAACAAAACTGGAGAAGACCAAATCATAGGTGCTAAAACCCCTTCAAATTGCTTACAACCTCAGCAAAATACAACTCAGGTTCACACTTTTTAAAATGTTCTTTGAGAGGTCAATGGAGACGTTGCTAATCTTCATTCTATTTTTAAATTCCTAATATTGGTTGATTTCATGTTAGGTACTTCATCTCTTAAATATCCAAAGATTCCACGTACCTCTGTTAAAACATCTGGGCCATACTATTTCAAACTTTTACCTAGAAATTAATGTACTTAACAGAATCTTTCCTCTCCAAGTTATATAAACTTAAAAGGAAACTGAAATCGTAACACCTGTCCCCCCCCCAATCAACATAATTACTTGTTTGTATTCCGCAATGATTGCACTTGTCTTCTTTATTTCAGATTCTGCCTTCTCCAACTGCTTTCTGAAGATCTCCTTTAGCTGCGTAAAGAAAAAAAATCAATTAACACTAATCTTCGTCAAACAACTATACAATCTAGGGAACTAGAAAATAACAATTTTAAAACATACTTTTTGTCTAAAAAAGCTACTGTTCTATACTACCATTTCATATCTTTGGTATGTTGCTGAGTGTCTTTGCAGCAGAATAGAAATGTGGACATAAATAAATAAAACTGAAAATGCTGATCTATAACTTATTTTAGGAGATTAAATTATCTGTTTAATTCCTAGAATAACAAAATATTGCTATCTTTTAATTAAAAGTCAATTGGATTTTCATGATATAAAAGTATGCCTTATTGTGAAATTCCTGAACAAGAATATAAGAGATAAGATAACCTTTATTGTCATTTTTTACTGTGAGCATACTGGCACACATTAAAAATGAAATTCTGTTGCCCACTTTCACGAAGTTATTGACTTGAGGATCTCACAAATTTTTAATCCTGCAGTTAAATTAATTCCAGTGTGTTGACTATCTAGAGTGATGAATTGGCTATTAATTAGCTGTAGTTAATTTTAAAAAATCCTTTGAAACATGATTTCTTATGCTGACATATATAAATAGTGTTAACTCTGATTTCTCATTTAAGAGATGCAAGAATTCAAGGATAGGTAACAAAAGGAACAAGTAGGAGATGACCAAGCTGAGCCCATGGGTAAAGTCAAATGCAACATCAGTTTGGAATTTACACCCCCATAAGAGACCTAAGTCCAGCACCCCTTGAAGTCTGTTGGCTCTTATCTAACACCTATCCACCTTAAAAGTTACTAGTTCAGATTCTTGGATATAGATAGTATGAAATAAACTTGTAATACTTTTGAACTCTATCCTGGCTCCGGACTTCGTGCACCTGATAACACATTAGCTTAAGCATCTTAATGCTCTTGCTAGTTATGCTAATTTGTTTCCTAATATGACTTTCAAATCTGTCTAACAAGTTTAGGAACTATTTCTATTAGTGATATTCAAAGATCAAATACCTCCAGGAAAGGTTGTTCTATGTACCTGAAACAAGATACACTAAATGTTTAAGAGAATCAACATTTCTTTACATTAAGAGAGTGGTACTTTCTCTGTCCCCTTCTCTTTGGTATGACCTCATGAATCAGTGGAACCCATTTTACCTGTGCTGTTTCTTCTTCCTGTTTTCGCTTCTCCTCTTCAGTTTCCACTAGTTTTTGTTTGGTCAGGAGAAGTTCCTTATTCAAAACATCTGCTTTATCTTCAGCCTGGGAATTTCAGAATGACATGGACTGAGCAATGAGATTCCCTGAATAAGCATGGGCAGTTCAGGCATGGGTCCATAAATAATATATCGACATAGGTACAACTGGGGTCTATCCCTCCCCCAAATTCTGGAACTCGGGGGTTGTAAACGATTCTCTGTAATACATATATCTATATTGAAAGATCCAAAGCCAACATTTCCAATCCAATTATTTTTATTATTCTGCCAGTAGTTAACATATGGAGCAAATTATTTATGCTTGTAACATCCAAACGTAACACTTAACTCTGCTTTTTACAGTTCATTTTATTAAGCTTTAAAGTTATCAATTCTGTAAAACTTTTCAATTTTAATATTATGTGTAATAATATTGGCTAGTAGTATTACTGAATAGTAAATGATTATACACTTTAACAAATAAACCATTATATTAAAAAATCCATGTAGTGGAGGGGAAAAACAAAAAAAAATCCTATATTAAATCCCCTAGATAAGAAAGAAAAAAGGGCCCCAGAAAATAAAGAGAAAAGACAATATAACCCTCAGCAATATTATATTTAATTCTAGTTTAAACAAGAACCATTTTAAATAAGAAATCAAACTACTGAGGACTATATTATATGATGCTGTTTAATGTAATCATTACAATTCCACTTTTAAATAACAAGTTACATCTAAACCAGCAGTCACCAACTGGTGGTCCACGAGAAAAGTTTAGTGGTCCGCAGAAAAATTATTTGCATTTTTTATATTGCACTAAATCAGGGGTCCTCAAACTATGGCCCCTGGGCCGGATACATGCAATGAACATTTGTATTGCTGCAGAGAGTCTCCCCCTTCGGGGTCTTTTTGTGTGTGTCAGAGAGGGCAGAATTTTCACTCAGGGTCTGCTTCAGCCTCATGATACGGGGCTTTGGACAAAGACTGGAGGAAAGCACTGCTGGTGGCGAAAAGATGGAGGGCCTCGTTCCAGTGAAACTGCATCATGACCTGGAACTGGATGACCATCTCAGCCCACTGAGCCTGCAGGCGCCAGTATCTGGCCTTGCACTTCCACAGGTCTTCCCTTTGCTTGGAAAGCCTTTGCTCGTAGTCCTCAGTTAGGTGCTTCTGCTGAGCCTCCTTCTTGGCCAGATCCAATTTGAACTGAGCCAGCTGTTTTGCCAACTCTTTCTTGTGGTGGCTGCTTAGCTCCAACAACTGCTTCCTGTTGGGGGCCTAAGGAGCCTGGGTGGGGAAGGGAGGAGTGGCTGGGAGGGGAGGGGCAAGTAGAGGCAGCCAGGCACCCCTCGACATGAGTGACATCGAGTTGGCCATGCCCACCCAGTCACATGCCCACTTAGCCAGTCATTAGGCAGATCATATTAGTAATCCGCAGGATTTAAAATTATGAATTTAGTGGTCCCTGAGGTCCAAAAGATTATTGACCCCTGATCTAGACCATTTCAAATCATATTTTACAGTCTTCCTCTCCATTGTTCAAAGCTATTTCAGAGGCAGGGATCTGACAATATCTGTTTAGCCAATGTTTTACTCTGGAACATAACTATTCTTCCCTAATCATATTTTCCCCATGTTGATAAATCCAAAATTCCCCTTTGATAGAGATTCCAGAGTTTTTGGACTATGATTAAAGACAGCATTAACATATTTAACTTTTAACGGCCTTCCAAAAGCCTTGTTCAGCATAGTGATTTTTTCTAACAATAAGAAATTAAAAGATGACCTACACAAAACTTTCAAATGCATTTTATGTCCAGCACAGAAACAATGAGAACCAAACTTTTTAAACCATTCTTTGAATACAATTCTGAACATTTTTTGCTAAAGTAATTTAAGCTTTTAGGTTATAAGAAATAATTAATGTTATTAAAGCCAGAAACCATTAATTGGGAAATATAAAATATCCTAATACTGTATTCCAAATGTCTTTCATATTAGCCAAACTTACTTTTCTAATTTTTATCTTTATTTTCAGTAAAGGCCTTCTACAATATATTCAGTGTCTCTAGAATGTCATAGACCCCATGAAGACATTATGACTAAACAATGTACATAACAAGCTTTTGTACTGTGTTGCTATTCTGTATTTTTAGATAAACAGTATTCTTTTTGTAAAATCTAAAAAGTTGTAAGAGTTTTGTTTCTTGATAGTAAAATAAAAGAATGATCCCATTTTAAAAAATACATTTTCTCAGTCATCTTTAAATAATAGTGCTCCAAAGTCCTAACTTCTCATGAGGAAATATCAATTTGAGTTTTCTGATCAGTAAGACCAGATAACTAATTGCCTTTCATACTAAAAAAAGAACTGAAATTCTACTGTAATTTGAACCAACAGTTCTCCAGGATTGCAACAGTAGTAACTGTCTTGTTGAATCCACTAAGTATTATGTTTATACATCTAACTCAATTTCCACACATAACCAATGCCAAACATTAAGGGATTATTAGGTTTTCTATTTTGGTTTATTTGTTTATTTGTTTTACCATTGGACTTTGATTTCCACAGAAATTTAGTTATAGAGGAAGACTTCATACCTGGTCCAAGTCATTTCGTAGAGCAATTTTGCTTGTTACAAGTTCATGAGCAAGATCATCATTCTCTTGCTCAAGTCGCATGCTGGCTTCCTGAAGCCTGCGATTCTCCCTCTGCAGAAAAAGAACCAACAAGCAGAAAGTTAACAGAACAGAGAGAAAAGAGGTGGTGTATCCATTTATACTTTAGAAAAGAAGTTTAGAAGTGTTGCTAATTTACTGCATCCATTAAAAGCTAGGCAATTAATGATATAATGATACGTTGTTCATTAGTCAACCAGATTAGTCAACCAGATTAAGCTCAGGTACTCAATGTCGTCTTGATATTGTATTCTATATGTAAATGTCATCTTTCATCATTATTCCCATAGATCATGTAAAATACTTATTTTCTCTTGAATACAAAAAGCATTCTATCCCTGACATATTATGCCTTGCCTTAAGAAATACCCACAAATAAGGAATATTGTTGACAGTTTACTATGTTCCCCCATGCCTTATTCATTGCTGTTACTCACTTTTTAGATCTTTTTAGACCTTTTTTACATTTTTAATATATTTCTTAGTTTGTATATGTAATTTTATTTTATTGTATTATTTTTTATTTTTGTACCCTACCTTCCTTATGCTGGTTTTAATGGTAATAAAGATTTGATTTGATAATGAAGTTGAATTAATAATACCCAAAGCATGCTAAAATAATGTGTTTTTCTGTCTCTTCAGCAGGACTTATGACATAGGATTTTGAAGCTGCTAGTTTAATTCAATCTTCTCTTCAAAATGTTACTTTCATTATTTCTACCATCTTGATTTTTTTAGATTCATTGAAGGAGGAATCGGACTATATACATGCAATCTCTTAAACAGGAGCAAATGTAAAAACAAAACAGGCTTGCTTGAATATAGACAACAAGAGTTGTATGTTTACCTATTCAAAGTAAAAAGCAAAGTTATTATTAAGGATGAAGAATTTCCACAAAAGGGATATATTCAGAGTATTCAATTTTAACCTTGGAACTGATCACGACAAAATATAGATATGTGCATGGTTATGCATAAAATAGGAAACATATTTTGTTTCAAGATTAGAACAAAACAGCCCTAGTCAAGTGTTCTGTGTTCTGAGGATGGAACAGACTTTGAATGTACCACATTTTCTCCATCTAGAAGAAAAAAATCAAGAAAAGGATGCCCTTCATGCCCATAGTAATATACTTATTGAAAGCCTCTTGCACAATGTGGTGTGAAATCTTTCCCCTAAGTTTTCCGTTCCATTGAATAGAAAGAACATGAAAGTATTTTGGCCTAGCTTTTTGCCAATGGCCACACATGGTCGTATTGGGACTATTCCAGTTCAGAAGGCTGCTGCAATTAATGCCTGACTATAGCATGAGGTGGGTTCCTGGAGAGAAGAGTGCACTATAAAGCACAAAGGTATCCCCTCCCTCCTTTTTCCACAGCAAAAAATCCACATACAAAAATTGAACACACACACACACACAGCACTATTATGGCCATTTCCAGGTTCTGAAAAAAATTGTCAGCAAAAATTGCATGTAAATAATATTAAGAATGCTACAATAGAAAAAATACTACTTTTCAAAATAGGAAACAATAGTGTAGAGAGTATATGTAACAAAGCCCAGTAAAACAACCCAACAGAAAAGCCTTCATTTTAAATGTCTTTTGAAAGTTCAACATGAATACATACAAGAGATTTTAGAGTGCATGCATTAATACATACATCATATTTGAACTAGCAAAAATGCAACCAACAATGCATTTTTAAATGCATCCTGAACCTACATATCAACAAAATAAAAGTCAAAGCTTAACCAAATAAACAGTGAAGACATTGTGAAAAGACTTTAAGTTGGTTTGCTAAGCTTTGGTGTGCATGTATAGTGTATGTGCACTCTGTGCATTTCCTCATGTCTTGTTGTCCACCAGCAGCCTGCAGAGCTGGCAGCAGAGTCGGACAGTGAGGAGTCTAGGGAGGAACATGGGCCAATCCTGGAGTCTGGGGAAGGCTTGGATGAGGGCTCTGCGTCAGAGGCAGAGAAAGGGCCATCTGGGAGTTATGTGCTGCCTCCGGAGCCTCCAAAGTCAGACTTCAGCGAGGCAGAGGAACAGGGGGAGTCTGTTTCCAGTGTGCGCATGCACAGAGCTGCCAGATGGCAAGAACAGTTAAAACAAAAGGGACAACTTGGGAGTAGGGCTTGGAGATGATTGGCCCCCTCCCATAAGATTTAAAAGAGGAGCAAAGGCATCTGGGCCTTTGCAGGAAGCAACATTGTTAATTCTGTGCAGTTTAAAGTCTGAAGCTCAGATTGATTCTAGACTCCATGTGACTTTGCCAATTAGGTCTTTGGTAGCATGCCAAGGGAGATAAAGGTGGGTGATTATCAGCCTTATCCCAAAGGACTCTTTACAACTATTTGGGACTCATCTGTGAATGAACAGAATTCACAGCTGTTAAAATAAACAGATTTTTGGGACTACTCGTGTGTTTTACTGACTCAGGAAGCCTAGGTCAGAACACCATGCATAGAATATAAGACATATTCAAAAAAAAGTTACAAACCCATTCCAATATGGTACAATGTTAGTAGTTCTTCTATGTATAATTGATAACAACCGTTACAACATTAGCAACACTTATGTGTGAAACACCATGGTTCATGCACATAATACAAAACTGTATTTACCTGCCTTATTTTATCTCCACTGAACTGCTTCTTTATGCGGGGGCATTGGCATTCTGTTGATGGCATTCATGAACTCTAATTTCCCTACAGCGAAGAATGTTTAAAAAACAACAATTTACTTACCCAATTGACAGACAATGACATAGTTGCAAGTGATCCTCTTCTTTTCTCTGGCCTGGAATCTGTTCTGTTGTGATCCAGAGAATTGCCTCCATGTGCATGTGCTTTGAATGGTATGGGGCCTCTTCAGAGTCACTGCACCTTGACTGACTGGGACCTAGCAACATCCTTATGGGCTGTGTATGAAGGAGGGGGTGAGAGTGGGTGGGAGAACTTTGAGAGAAAGCTGGCATAATACCATTTTAACTTAGGTGGGGCAATACATAGATAGGCCCCAGTACAAATTACTCAGGTGATCCTCTTTGTAATGTATATCCCTCAGGGGAAAGAAGCTGGGGCTCGCCCTAATATGAAATTAATGCTTTGGAGAGGCAGATCAGCTGCTATTAAAGGGATAGCACTCCCCAGTAGAGAGCTGGCTGCCTGTGATTTGAAGGATGAAGTAAGGGGTTATCTTTCAATTTCTCTCCAATGGCTTCATGAAAAGAAAGGGTTTGTACTTCCCAGTCAATATTCCATGTGGGAACTATGGGATATCACAGCATTACTTGCCTTGGGTCTGTCACTCAGGGTGCAGGAACTTGCTATTGATCAACTTTTATCAGGCAGGGCAGTCCAAAACAGGTGTTTTTCTTATCTTCTTCAAGCTCACATAGTGGCTTCTGTTATTTTGGCAATGCAGCAAAGATGTTATCCCAAGATGAGGCTGGTATGCTTGGGCATGCCAAGAAAATTCCCAGGCTGTCTGCTGCTACTACTATTGAGCCTCTCTTCTCTTGGATACAGCCTTTTCTCCCTTACTCCTTCTGAGCCTCATCTGCAACAAGGAGCTTTGTCCACCAGGGGAGAGATCCGTTCCTGATCAACTTTCCTTCACCTTTGGGTCACTTCCTGGAATTACTCAAAGTTTTTTAAAAAAAACGAACTGAAAGCAAAAACTGACTCATGCAGTATAGCATAAGTATAGAGACAGCTTCAATTATTTCTCTACTCCTGGGGATCAGAGAGACATGCATTCAAGTGCTGAAAAGTTCACCAGCCACATTCGCAATATACATAATTTCCAATCTGATGTCTCTGGACCATCTTGTTGTTTGCTCAAAAATGACTGCTTCACTTACTGCAGGTTTCCTATTGCTGCTACGAGTAGCTGGATAGTTTTCTATCAGATATGGTGTAGTAAATCCTTGAAGTGTGTAGATGTAGGATTCAATCACCTCTTAGGCACCTTCCAACTCTATGATTCTTGGACAGTAGAAGATGCCCAAGAAGGTGCTTAAGTATTCATGATGTTGAATAAACATTGTGTCCTCACCTTTTGCAACAGTTCAGAAGAATAACATGGGTCTTAAAACTGCAAGGTTAAAGTGCAGCCATACTACCTGTCCAGATGGCTCCTCCCCTACTTTGCTGATGATAATCTACTGATTCCTCTGTATCACCTCTATTACTATTTGTGATCTTCATTCACAGGATTGGGTAACTCCTCATTCCCCTGTCCCTCAAACTCAGCTTCTGGGCTTCTAAGGGAGGGTAGAGGTACTCACTATGACTAGTGGTACCCACTATTATGACAATTGATGCCACTATTTCTGCTGCAAGGAGTATTACCAACTGGCCTTTTATCTGATTATAATTTCCAAGTCATCGATTTTTTTAAAGTTAGGATGTCATGGAAGGGGGAGGGTTATATAGCCGCCATCTAACTATAAGAATTATTCTACACCTACCTGAACAAATAGGGGTAGAGTAAAAGATATATGTCTTAAGGAGAAGATAAATTTAAAAACAGAGAAGGATGATATCTCTCTTCTATCCAACACTCAATATTGCTTTAAAATTCACTAATAGGATAAAATGCCCAAAGTTGCTTCAACAGTGAGATGGAGGGAGGGAAGGAGAGGGGGAGAGGGAAAATGGGATGTGGGATTGAGGCAAGCAGGCAGGCAGGAAGATAGATACTCACTTGGTGAGCCAATCAATAGTAGCAATATTGGTACTGCTTGTGGTGGGCCAGTCAGTGGAAGGGCAGTTAATGTCATCCTCCTTCCCCATTGGCAGAGCAGAGTCCCTCATGGCTCTTTAGCCCTCAGGCTTCTTTATAAAGAATTCTACTCTGCCTTAGCATTCCATCCCCAGAACACCCCATTCAGCCTAAGCCAACCAATACAGATACACAACTGGCTAGACATGGACAAATATTTTAAAACAATAATCATAAAACCCAACATTGAATTGCAGAGCAAGGCACAACACTGAGCCTGTCAACACCAGTTGCCTGCAATTACTGCAAGTTCAAATCTCACCATGCTCAAGGTTGACTCAGCCTTCCATCCTTTCAAGGTAGGTAAAATGAGGACCCGGATTGTGGGGGCAATAAGCTGACTTTGTATAAAAAAGAATACCGCTTAGGGGGGCCCGAAAGCCCTACTAAGCAGGTATATACAAAAAAGTATGAAGGCTATCGCTTAACACATTGTAAGCCGCCCTGAGTCTCTGAAGAAGGGCGGCATATAAATCGAACCAATAAATAAATAAATATGTTGCTCAAAATGGGCAAGTATTGTTCTGAGTACAGTATGTTTTGTGCAAAGCTCGAAACAAAACTTTTGCAATCTATGTGTCTGAATTCAAGTTTGGAATGCTTGAAAAAGCTGCATCAAGCACAGAAAGTTTTGCACATCCTAATGCTTGGTAGAATACAGAATTGCTATTGGATTAAATAAAAAAGATTTATATATACATTCTTATTTAACATGATTTTCACCTAGAAAAATAATATTCTGATGTTTAGCAATATATCACTGCTCAATTACAATATAAATATAATAGAAGTGTATGAAACTATGAAAGTATTACCTAAGTAATAAGGGATTTTCCGTATTTAATTAAAGTAACGTTAATGTATTTTGTTTTTATTTATTTTTCAAATACACATTGAAAAGAAAAAAGTATGTGGTACATACAATTTTAAAAAACAAAATATGGCAAATGGTGAACAAATCTCAATTGATAAATCTAAAATATCAAATGGCTAATGTATTCTAACACAATTAAAAACTTAAAATACTGTAACATTTTATACAGTTTCTAGTCAGAACATAACTCTATTGAACTTTAAAAATACTTTGTCAATACAATTAAAATCAATAAGAGGAAAAAATAAAAACTATAAAGAATACATTTGTAAAATATGATAAATATGAAAATTATGTCAAATTAAAATATTCCATTTCTAGAAATGGTTTCCAAATAAGATTGAGTTCTGCATCAGATTTACTTCTTTAATATGAAGTAATTCTAGATATTAAAGCGAAGTCCCATTATTTGGTTAAATATTTTTTGATGTTAGAGAATAAAATATTTCTCTGAAAACTCAGAAATCAAAGACAAGAGCAGTCAGTGTTTAAGGTGGGCACAGATAATCCTAGGATTCATTACAACTACTTCTGTTACAAATTACAAGAAAAGGGTGGTAAAGCCATTCTGAGAAAGTTCAAAAGTGTGTTAAGTCTTTAAAACAATATTGAAACTAAATCTCTTCACATACAGGTAGTCCTCAACTTATGACCACAATTAAACCCAAAATTTCCATTGCTAAGCAAGATAGTCATTGAATTTTGCCCAATTTCATGATCTTTCTTGCTACAGTTGTTAAGGGAACTGCCGTAGTTGTTATATTAGTAACATGATTGTTAAATGAATCAGACTTCCCCATTGACTTTGCTTGTCAGAAGGTCACAAAATGACCCTGGGCCACTGCAACCATCATAAATACATGCCATTTGCCAAGCGTCCAAATTTTGATCCCATTACTACTGGATGCTGAAATAGTCATTAGGTTTAGTGAAAAACAGTCACAAGTAACTCTTTTCAGTGCCATTGTAACTTCAAAAAGTCACTAAATAAATGGTTGTAAGCCGAGAACTACCTGTATGCACAAATTCTGTATTTCAATCACAAGATATGAAGTTTTCAGTTCCTTAAAAAAAAAACCAAAATCATGGAGAAGCTGGCAATTCTCTTGCCTTGTGTTTTTATAAATTTGCAAATCTTCTATTACTTCTCTATTTCTGGAGACTATCTGACAGAAATGTGAATAATTCACTAAAGCATGCAAGCTCTGAAGGCATCCAGCCGGAACAAGAGTTGAGTTTATATTCTCTATTAAGTGCTTGTCAAAAAGCTTCAGTGTATGCAAAGCAGATAGCACAATGTAAGCATGAGATTTCTGGCTCTGCATTTACAGACAAGTGGGCAAGCAAGCTGTGTGGTAGGAACTGCAGTGTCCTCCTTCTTGTAATAAGAGTGTGCCAAATTTCAAAGGAAATATGTCTGATATATTTAGCGAATGATTTTTAAAAAGCCTGTGTGTCCAATCTTTTCTTAGCTTATTAAAGTCTTTTCTTCTGGAGATGAAAAAGAAAGGTTTTGTTATACCAGACTTAATCCATCTTCTCAACAAGAAAGAAGTCTTGCAATAATAGATTTAATTTTTTTTAAAAAAAACAGTAATTAAAAATCACTTTAGTCCTGAAAAGCAGCAACATTCTCAGAGGGAAAGTCAGTTAAAGCATCTCAAGGAATAAGCAGACTGATTTCGTTGCCTCCAGGGAAAGTATAATTTAAAAAGAACCTAATTATTAACACTACTACACAGAAGATAAAGTTTGTGCACTGCATATGCCAGCCAAACTTAAGATAAATATGTAAACAGAAGCACTTTTTCCACTACAATATTATCTGTAGTCTAAAAATAAGGATTGTAACATCCAAATACAGTCTCAGGGCTCTGCATCATCAACTGAAAAGGTGAGGGGGAGAATTCTCAACTATCAGTTAACAAGGAGGATACTGCATTTCCAAAGACCCCCCCCCCCCAAATCAACACCATACAGTCAAATAAAACTTACCTCCAGCACTGTCACAAAGCAACTACCGTTTTCAATCATGGATAAAAAGTTGAGAAACAAAAAGAGAAGCAATCCAATGAAATTTAAAGGCAAATCAACAATAATTAGGAAGAGAACAAAACCCCACGTTGAGAATTCTGCATGGAGGTCCAGGGCTTCGTTTTTGAAAGATAGCTTATTTCCTACTATGGCCTATTAAAGCAAATGTTTGATTGAAAGGAGGAAGCTCAGACTTGAAAGGCAAGTCCTAACTCACAAAACTGTAAGCACTACCCAAAATGAAGAATAAACAACTACAGCAATTGGTCCATTTAAAGCAAGTAGATTTCACTATTGCTTGTAAACTGGGTGTGTCATCTTTCACTTATATACATACAACATGTCTTTTTTCAGTTTTAAAAAATCTGATTTGAAATGTAGAAGAGAGTTTTTGATATTGGTTAGTTTGGAGTTTTAAAGTTTCATATCCAAATGAAAAAAAATAAATAAATGCATAATAAATTATTGCAAACTACTTTAGCTTTTATGGGCTAAAATACTTCATATTTTCCACTGGGTTTTCTGCTGCTATAGGTAATTTAAAAATACAGACTGAATTATTCATATAAGTCACAGTTATATATGTAAGAATATATATCAGCTATTATTTTTTCTATTTCTCTGCTGAAATACATGGACTAAAAATCTTGCCAGATAGAAGAAAATTCTGCATTCCTAATTCCAAACCCATTAACCAAATGAATGTTTCATGAAATTGGGAGACTTATTACTGTAATTGAGCTTCATCAAAGAAATTTACCATGAAAAGACTATATATAACCCTTTCTCTTATTAATATGATGTACCAACAGCAATTTATGGCTGGGACATGAACATGCCTAATCCTCCTGTCTTCTGCTTTCCACACAGCAACCCTGTAAAGTGGATTGAGCTGAGAGAGTGACTGACCAAAGTCATCCAGCTGGCTTTCATGCTGAGGGTGGGACTAGAGCTCATGGTCTCCAGGTTTCTAGGCCTGTACCACTACACCAAACTGCCTCTCTCTGATTTTTCTTAATGGATCAAATCAGTGTGCCTCCTGTATTTTCTGCCTTTATGCATAGATTTTCATATTTTAGTTATATCAGGGGTGGGTTCTACTTACCTTTACTACTGGTTCGCAATGGGACCGCACGCACACTTCTGCGCATGCACAGAAACTTCCCTCTGATGTCCGGGACAGTGGGTGGAGCCTCCTGCCAGTTTTACTATGGTTCTTGTGAACTGGTCCGAACCGGGGCAACCCACCACTGGGTTATATGTAATATTCAAAGTCCATGAGATCTTAAGTTTTAAAACTCTTAAGACTCAGACTTTGAAGGCAGTATCAAAGATCTTGCTGTCTGTCTAAACAAAAGGTTTAGAAATCTAGCAGTGTTGCAAAATATCTTTACTACTCACTGTTGAAATAATTGCTTAACAAACTGCAGTCCTGCTGAACAATGACGTTTCTATTAATATGAAGAAACAACCAGGTTTTGAAAATGTTTATGGGGGAAAATCTTTGAAATGTGATTTAGTTATTCAGGACATATGCTTTGTACTCAAAATCATATTATTTAGTAAGTTATTTAAATAACATCTAACTAGCCAAGTTAGCAAAATATAGATTAACATAAACAAAGGTATTTCAAGGCAACCTCTCCTGTATCATATATTTGCACTCTTCAAACTAAACAATAAAAAGGTGGTAGGAGAACACATTCATTACTGAAAGCTGAACTTTAAAAAATATGCATGTATGTATATACATTACTGAATAAATATGAAATCTCATTTGAGTTAAATTCAAAACACAATAACTGCATTGACATATCCAGTATTCACTCCATACAGGCTGTCAAAACAGGGTCATAATGGGCACTTAAGTACAATTATTTTCAATGTGTCTGATAAAGAGGATCACAGTCCAAAAAATGTATGCCACATTCATTAGATTACTATACTAACAGATTAACAGTTACTCCTATAGCAGCTATCATTATGACACAGAACGAAAACCAGAGCTAAGTAAAGTGAACAGCAAAGAAACATTACATTTAAACTCAATGAAATATCTATACATCCATCCACACCAAACACTGGCTCTCTTATGAATGGGATACCCACAATTCAGGCATTATTATAAAAGCTGAACACTAATAATCCAGGGGATTATTTTTTTCAATGGTAATGGATTAGAGACATTTCAGAGGAAGACACAACTGACACAGGAACATGGCACTGAACAAATGATGCATCCAGTTCAGTAAATCTAAAATGATCAGTTGTCCACAATTTCTGACAAGAGCTTTTCCCCACCAACTGTGACAGACCCTCCAAACTTCCACATTATTACTTAGACTCAATAACACATATTTAAATATTCTTATTTTCTCTTAATGTCTCATGATGTAGAAAATTAAAGAAAACAAGCTTGATTTCCTGAGTATTTTGTTCCAATATTCTTGCACAGTGCAAGAATTCAACAAGGCAGTGTGGAACTAGAAACTCTTTCATTCAGTGATGCATAAAGAGAGAAGGGTAATGCTCAGCTGTAAAAAGGCTGTATGTGTTTATTGTGAATATATTATCAGTCAGGAAACAGTGGGAATTTTTTTACCCTTATCAGTGAATAAGCATGCATACATGCAGCACACTGAGTCTTTCAATATTTTTGCAAAGTTAACAAAAGGATTCACAGTATTATAAATGTTTCCAAATGTATCCAACATTCTTTGAATGAAGCAGTCTTCAACACTGATAAACATCTCTTTTGATCATCCTTTAATCCTTAAGAAACAATGAGGAGATGTTTTTCCTCCATTTCCAAATTCCTCCTGCTTGGTTATCCAAAATTTCTTTTGGGTAGCAGACAACAGGTTTCACTTGATTATACTGAATCCTAACAATATCAAGGAAATAGTTCTGAACAGAATTCTTTCTTTCTACTTCTACTAATAATTGGGACAATCTGGACTCTTTTACTTAATGGATGTCAGTGGATAAGACTGATTCTGAAAAGAGCCAATGAGTAGAGCCACTCAATTTTAATTCCATTTCAGTGTTGACAAGACTGAAGCTGTGCAAGGAAAACTCATTGTTTAGAGCTGCCACTGATGGAGCTCTCTGACTGGTCTCTGAGTAAAATCTATACACTCTCAAGCTACAAAAGATTTCTAGAGAGGAAGCTGGGATGCCTTTCACTGTGTAGCCATCATATTAGAAGAGGTATTTGCTTTACTGAAGCACAAGAAAACCAGCAGTTGGTACTACAGATACAATGAATGTTGAGAGAAATGGTAAGAATAGAATTATGTTGATTTGCAGACCAGGACTTTTTGGGGAGCATGATGTGAGTTAAGTACCAGTTGATACAGATCACAAGTAATAATATATTCATTCTGAATTGGCAAAGCTTTTAAAAGATGGAGAGATAGATATTTCCTGCAGTAAAAGACACCAAACAACGGTGTCTCTTTAGATTACCAAGCCAAATTCATTTGAAATTCCAAAATTTAAAAGCCTATTTGATACTATCAAGAAATCTAGAGTAGAAACCAATCTAACAGCATGTAATTTTTCTTCTGATTCCTGGGAAGAAATCAACTTGGATAAATATAATGCCTGACTTATCCAATCTGACAGGATAGAGGGCCATCTTTACATTGCTTTTGATTGAATATGGATAAAAGTCCTTATCAGACTTCTGGATATAAGTATGCAAGTAACATGTTCTGATACTGGGTTGCATTCCTTTGGATGAATTCAGCCTATCCCTTCATGCCAGAGGTCCAGCCAAGTGCTATCTTAAAAATCAACAATTTAGCCTCTCATTGAAATAGAGGCAACAGAGCTATGTCCAGGGGTCTGCCCTCCCTGCTTTTAGGCATCATCCCTGCCCAAGTTGATAGATTCTGCTGCCAAACTGGCAATAAAGTCCCCAAAGCTAAGGGTACTCGGGGATTTCAATCTGCTGAGTGGTGATACTGAGTTCAGGATAGCTCAGGAGTTTGTGGACACCATGGCAACCATGAATCTCTGCTAAATCCTCAACAGCCCAACACATACTATAGCTGCACGCTGATCTGACTTTTGTTTTGAGGCAATTGTGATGTGATCTGTAGTACAGAATTTTAATATCAGTCCATCGCCATGGACAGATAATTCTCCAGTTACTGTGCTTCTTCCTTATGAGAGACAGATTCTATTCCATCAGCCCATTGCCATCAGAGGGCTCGCATGGGAGTTTGGGATCTTCCCTGGGGATCTGGCAGATGGTTCAGTTGAGGCTTTGGTGGCCTTTGAAATAGGTAGATTTCTGGGCCTTCGATCACATAACTCCTATGTGGTCATTGCCTGTACCTGGTTCTGGGTATATTTTGATTTATTAAAGAACTCTGGGAGACAAAGGGCCAAAAGATGTGGTAGATATGCATTGGAAGATGATTTGGAGTGAATGCAATCAAACATGAATAAAAGCCCATATCAAGGATTACCATATAGAAATCAGGATTGCCTCACAGGACCATTTCTCAGGCCACTGTGAGGAATATTTTAACTATTTGGAAGATAAATTTTCACTATGATAATGATCTGTCACTATTGTTGTATGTACATTGTGTTTTTAATTGGCTGTACACCGCCCCGAGTCCTTCAGGAGAAGGGCAGTATATAAATTAAATTATAAATAAAATAAATAAATAAAAATAAATATACACCGAGAGTTTATGTACCGGAGACAAATTCCTTGTGTGTCTAATCATACTTGGCCAATAAAGAATTCTAATTCTAATTCTAAAATCATACAGATGTGCACTTGTGGAAAGAGGGGTTGATGCCTTCTGCCTTGGTAGTCCTTGAACTCAGCTATCTTATATAACAGGGGAGTCTGGAGGCAGTGGATTATGGACTCATTCTAATCAGATACAGACTGGTATGTGGTATAGGGAGAGCCCTGATCATACATATATTTGTGCTGTAGGCAAGATAGAGATGGTGCATCTGTCCTTGAGCTTCTTCATCTCTCAGTGGTTTTTCATACTGCTAACCACAGATCCTTCTGCACCAATTCTGGGGGTTGGGAATTGGGAGTCACCATATTGTTGTTGTTTTTTTCCATTCCTTCAAAGCCTCTTCCAACTAGTGGTGAACAGAGGTTGCTCCCTAGGTCCTGTTGATTGGAAAATGAACTAATCTAGTTGTAAGGCAACATTAAACTTCCATTAAACTGAAGAATGTTTGGGGAAGTACAATCCCACTGTAACACATATTTAAATAGCAAATTACCTGTACGGTTATTGTCACAAAACATCCTGTACTTAGTGAGACAAGTATGTAATCTATCCAGGCTCCACCTCTGTGGACTTATAAATAAAATGTGAAACTATAATCATTAGCAGTTTCTTTACCTCATACATCTATTAATTTAAACTGAAATAACAGTTTCTTCAACATTATTATCAAATCATGCCTTTTGTTATGATCTACACCAGTATCGGTCTGGAATTCTATCTCTCCATTTTGTCTTTTGTCATTACATTTTACCACAGATGGTTATAAAAAAGTGAATTCCAATTTATTTGGTACATAAAGTGAAAGTAAAGTAGTTAATAGCCGGCCCCTCAAAAATCCTTTAACAAAGTTATGTCTACTCTTTTTATCATTAAGAACATACATCATTTCAAAGAATGTAGAGCTATAAAAAACAATAATTAAACCCTCAAGATTTAGAAGAGCCTCTTGCTATCAGTAATAGTCCAAAATCAAGCATTTTAACAGAAAATCATTTGGCTTAAGAATTGCCTGCAACATTGCCATATTTGCATGCCTTGGCTATAACAATGAATCATTCTTTTGTATATAACCATACATATTCAACCCTGAATGTTTGAAGTCACAATTTTAACATCTTCAATTCTAATTCATCCCTCCTTTTCCTTTTCATTCTATAAAGAACCTCACTCTCATAGAATTCAACAGTCACAAAGCCTCAATACATCAGTGTTCACTTTGAGGGACAAAAATCTCTAAATTATATGTGCATGCAGATATAAACCTTAAAATTATATAATCTGACATGTAACATGAACATCATGTCCACATTATTTTAAGATAGAATTCAAATTCTGCTTTAGATCAATGTAATATATTAAAGATCCAATTTTCCAGATTACTCAAAAGTTGGTTTAACTTGTCTAAAAAGAATTGGCATAAATTTGGGTATTTTTTAAAAAAAGTCTTACCAGTCTAAGCCCCATATACATATCACGAATAACAATATTTCCAAAGGTCAAGAAACATGAAAGTAATTTGACCTATTAGTTTTACACAGTGCAATTGTTCAGTCCTAATACTTAATAAAACCCATTTCAACAACTCAGTGGTTCAAATACATTACTGCAATAATCCTTACAACATCCCTGTAAGGTAGGCTAGAAGTATCATATGTATATAACATATGCCAACTGAGTGGAAGAACAGATTAGTGATAGAAATACTATTCAAACTTCAATTTCAGGTTGCCATTTTGTTCCATGCAACTAGTTATGGGAGTTCAGTCCAAAAATGTAACAAAACGAATAAAACTAGAGTTCCACTTTACTAAGGAATTCTGTTTTGTTCTTGCTTGTAACCAACATAACATTGAAATGTGGTTCAATAAAATGAATTATTTCACCACCTCTGCCTCTCAGTCTATGAGATCGAGAATGTTATAAATATTACTAAATCATCAAGAGTATTTGCATCATAGAGGAAAAAGTCATTCATTCAGTGCAGCCAGTCAATTATGGAAGCATTTGCCTTCCAAAATGCATCTAAGGTAGTGAACCACACATAACTTTGTCTAACATATAATTCTTTGCCTCCTTTGCATGTCAGTAGAAGAGAATCCCTCATTCTTTTTCAGCATGCCATGCAGTTTCCCAGAAGTATAA
The DNA here is from genome assembly GCA_022577455.1 of Arizona elegans. NCBI lineage: Eukaryota > Metazoa > Chordata > Lepidosauria > Squamata > Colubridae > Arizona > Arizona elegans. Next base: position 99,119,976 of record JAKOOJ010000002.1, on the reverse strand, counting down.
CCTACAAACATATAAACTGAGAAAATAAAAACATTATATGTTGTTCCTAAATAAAATAAATAAAAATAAATGGCTTCAAGTAAAATATAAAATTTAACAATAAAGAATTTTAAATAAGTCTCTTGAAATGTGCCACAAAAGGCATTGTGAACTCACTGCCCAGATCTCTCCTTTCAGCTTGTAAAGGCAATCTTTTTCTGTTCTAATGGAAAATATCTGAGCACATGGCAACCCATTACCTTGTATCGATCCAAAGGGTCTTCCTGCTGCAGCTGATTCTCCCTCATCATTTGATATTCTCTCTCATATTTCTTCAGCTTCTTTGTAGGCACCTGTAGGTTAATAAAAATAAATAACAAAAATATTAAGGTTAACATTCGAGGTGAAAAACTACTCTAGCAAGACATATAGGGACTAAAAGAAGTAGGAGCTATTGTATACTCACCATCAACAGTAAAATAGTCTCTTGATCTTACAAAGAACTGCCAGTACATTTCAAATGAAAGTAGATATGTTACTTCTCCCCAGCAAGGCTACAGTGTTCTAATTATGAGGCTAAAAGTAGGGAATATAACTCAATTCACAATGGAACTTTATTATTTCTATTATTAAAGGGGGGGGATCACACTTCCCAGTGCTAAGAGCAGCAGCTAAGTACCCATCTCAAAATAAGATGGACTGGGATTCGTGGGGGGGGGGGGGTGTCTTTATAACTGGCACTAATTTGGGATTCGGGACAAATGTGTGCGATTATAACTAAGAAAATTATTTTGAAAAACAGGTGGCTTCCATCAATATGAATTTGAAATTTCGGTTGCACCTCCTACAAAGACCCATAATATTTGTGTGGGAGTAGTTCTTCTCCCATTATAATATAAACCACACAAACTAAAGTATAATTGTTTTAATTACAGATAGGCAGTGGGAGTATGGCAAAATGAGGCTACAAAAATGTACACATCATGACAGTACAATATGAAGATAGGAAAAATTAATGAGAAATAGGACATACTTCAGCAAATGGAAATTTTAGTCCTGCTGTACACACATAACGGGTCTAGGACAACTGGCCATCTTGCCTCAGCCAAATTGCCATATTTATTTATTTATTTAATTTATTTTATTAAATTTGTATACTGCCCTTCTCCTGAAGGACTCAGGGCGGTGTACAGCCAGAAATAAAACCATGACAATAGAAAAATTAAAAACAAGTTAAAACAATTAAATCAATTGGCTGAAAATTCTAATAAAACAAGCCATTAAAATAGTAAAAATATTAATATTATTTAGGCCAGCCCTGCTTGTTGGAATAGTAATGTTTTTAGGGCACGGCGAAAGGTACGCAGGTCAGTAATCCTACGAATCTCCGGGGGCAGCTCATTCCAGAGAGTAGGGGCCCCCACAGAGAATGCTCTCCCCCTGGGGGTCGTCAGCCGACATTGTCTAGCTGATAGCATCCGGAGGAGCCCCTCTCTGTGGGAGCGTACCGGTCGATGGGAGGCTATCGGTGGCAGAAGACGGTCTCGTAGATACCCAGGGCCCATGCCATGGAGCGCTTTAGCCCCCCTGGCCACAGCCATCAGATGGTCTTCCAGGGACAGCTGTGAGTCCAAGAGGACACCCAAGTTGCGAGCCCTCTCTGAGGGGGTCAAGATCTCACCCCCAATAGTCAGTGATGGAGTCAACTATGACGGGACGCCAGAAACCACAGCCACTCGGTCTTGGAAGGGTTAAGTCTGAGCTTGTTCCTCCCCATCCAGATCCATACAGCTTCCAGGCACCGGGACATCACTTCAAGGGCATCATTGGGGTGGCCTGGGGTGGAAATGTACAGCTGAGTGTCTTCTGCGTACTGATGGAAATCCACCCCGAAGCCACGGATGATCTCGCCCAGCGGCTTCACATAAATGTTGAACAGGAGGGGCGAGAGGACCGACCCCTGTGGCACCCCATAGACTAGGCGCCTTGGGGTTGACCTCTGCCCCCCTGCCAACACAGACTGCGTACGGCCGGAGAGGAAGGAGGCAAACCACCACATAATGGTGCCCCCCACTCCTAACCCCTCCAGCCGGTGCAGCATACCATGGTCGATGGTATCAAAAGCCACTGAGAGATCTAACAGAACCAGGATAGAGGAACAGCCCCTGCCAACATACCATGGAACAACTTGCCGCACAGAATTTCATGTGTGATAACTCAATGCGATGTTATCCACCACTGTTTCTTTGACATTATTTCCATTGACAAAAATGGAACTAATGTCAAAGAAACAGTAACAGATAACATTTATCATGTTGAGCTATCCTGCATGGAATTTTCTGTGGCAATTTGTCTCATGGCCAGTTGGCCACAGCGAGTTATCGCATAGCGAGTTGGCTGCAGCAAGATGGCTATGGTGAGTTGGCCACAGCGAATTGTCTCATTCTGCACAACAAAGTGACATGTTACACTATGTACAGAGTAAAGTAATCGGACAATGTTAGTTGCTTGTATAGAAGCATAGAAGTATTTGGTACCTGTTCCAGGTACTAAAAATATAAAGGTAAGCTGAATCTAAGAAAGTAAAAGGCAATGAAGCTGGCCAAAATAGGTCAGTCTGCATACAGAGAACAGTGTGAATGTTCAGGCTGAGGCAATCATGAGGCCTCAGTGCACTAGTAGCAGCAAATCTATCCTCCAAAGTCATCTGGCTGTTAAACAAAAAGGATAATTGACTATTAATTAAATCTCCTACTGGAACACCTGCTGTTTTCTCCTCTGACTAGCTTGCTTCCTTGGAGCAGGAATGCTGATTTAGAAGGTTTAACCATCTACAGTCTCACCAGACGGCCTAAAGCAATGTACACAGGTAACTTATCCAAAGTTCTAAATATTATCAAAACGAGTTCTCTTGATGGGAGGTCTGTAAACACAGTCTTAAAACTTGTGCTGTCCACTTCAAATGACTCTGATAACTGCCAAAACAAAAATGAAGAACTCCAAAACTTGAATTTGAAAAATTTCAGCTTTTATACAGATTAACAGAGTTGGAAGGGACCTTGTGGATCACCTAGTTCCGTGATGGTGAACCTTTTCCGGACTGAGTGCCCAAAGCGTGAGTGCAAATGTGTGTGCGTGTGCCTGAACCTCCAAAATGCAGTGTGTGTGTGGCCCCTGCACATGTGTGCACAGCCCACCGCTCATGACCCTCTGCGCATGTGTGGCAGAGACCCGATGACCAGCTGGCCGGCAGGAGGTGTGCATGCATGCGCGGCAGAGCTGAATTGGGGCGATGGCTCATGTGCCCACAGAGAGGGTGCTGTGTGCCACGCATGCCAGAGGTTCGCCATCACAGATCTAGCCCAAACCACCCCCCAAGCAGACCCTACACCATTTCTGACAGATGGCAATCCAGTTTCTTCTTGAAAGCTTCCAGTGATGAAACTCCCACAACTTCTGAAGGCAAGCTGTTCCATTGGTTGATTGCTCTCACTGTCAGAAAATTTCTCCTTATTTCCAGGTTGAATCTCTCCTTGTTCAGTTTCCATCCATTATTCGTTGTCTGGCCTTCAGGTGCTTTGGAAAATAGCTTGACCCCCTCCCTCTCTGTGGCAGCCCCTCAAATATTGGAACACTGCTATCATGTCTCCCCTGGTACTTTTCTTCATGCCCAGTTCCTGCAATCATTCATCGTATGTTTTAGCCTCCAGTCCCCTAATCATCTTGGTTGCTCTTCTCTGCACTCTTTCTAGAGTCTCAACATCTTTTTTATAGTGTGGTGATCAAAACTGGATGCAGTACTTTAGGTGTGGTCTTACTAAGGCTTTATAGAGTGGTACTAGTACCTCACTTGATCTAGATTGTATTCCTGTTAATGCAATTTAGGATTGCATTGGCTTTTTTGGTTGCCGCCGCACTCTATTACCTCATATTTAATTTGTTGTCCACTAAGACTCCAAGATCCCTCTCACAGTTACTGCTATTAAGCCTGGTTTCATCCAGTCTATATGTGTACTTTGGCTTTTCTTGCCTAAGTATAAGACATTACTTTTCTCTACACTGAATATCATTTTGTTAGATAGGGCCCGGTGTTCAAGTCTAAGTATAGTATGTCCACAGTATTTTGCTGGTCTACTAATTTAGTCACTATGATGAAAAATGAAATAAGATTGGTTTGGCATGATCCATTTTTAACAAATCCATGTTGTTAGAGCCTTGATAGTACAGTGGTTTGGTGCACCCTGTCATTAACACAGCTGCCTGCAATTTCTGCTGGTTTGAATCTCTCCAAGGCTCAAGGTTGACTCAGCCTTCCATCCTTTCTAAGGTAGGTGAAATGAGGACCCAGTTTGTGGGGGCAATAAGCTGACTTTGTATAAAATATACAAAAGAATGAAGGCTATTGCTTAACGCATTGTAAGCCGCCCTGAGTCTCCGGAGAAGGGCAGCATATAAATCAAATTAAAAAAAAAAAAAAAAGTTGGTTGCCAAAAAGTACATCTATTTTTTTCTGTTTGGTTGGGTGGCCTGTAGTATACACCTATGGCAACGTCATTCTTTTTTTTCTTTTATATTGACCCATATTTTATTTATTTATTTATTTTATTAAATTTTTATACCGCCCTTCTCCTGCTGGACTCAGGGCGGTGCACAGCCAACAATAAAAAAACATCCCAATACAAAATTTTAAATTTTAAAAGAATTAAACAAATTTTGGCCCAAAATTTAAAACCTCCCAACTAAAATCCATTTACCATTAAAAATATCTAAGTGGGGAGGGTGTTACGCCAGCCCAGCTTGATGAAATAGAAGTTTTGAGGACACAGCAAAAAGCACGGAGATCTGGTATCCTACGTATCTCCGGGGGCAGGTCATTCCAGAGGGCAGGTGCTGCCACAAAGAAGGCCCTCCCCCTGGGGGTCGCCAGCTGACATTGCCTGGCTGACGGCACCCTGAGGAGTCCCTCTCTGTGGGAGCGAACTGGCCGGTGGGAGGCTATCAACGGCAGAAGGCGGTCCCGTAAGTACCCAGGCTCTTTAAAGGTGCGCTTTAAAGGTGGTAACCAACATGGAGCGCTTTAAAGGTGGTAACCAACACCTTGAAGCGCATCCAGAAGACCACTGGAAACCAATGCAGCTCGCGCAGGAGGGGTGTCACATGGGAGCGCCACATCGCTCCCATAATCCCCCACACGGCCGCATTCTGCACCAGTTGGAGCCTCCGGGTGCTCCTCAAGGGGAGCCCCATGTAGAGAGCATTGCAGTAGTCCAGGCGGGAAGTGACGAGTGCCTGAGTGACGGTGCGTAAGGAGTCCCGATCCAGAAAGGGACGCAACTGGCGAATCAGGTGAACCTGATAAAAAGCCCCCCTGGCCACGGCCATCATATGCTCTTCTAAAGACAGTCATGCATCCAGGAGGACGCCCAAGTTGCGAGTCCTCTCTGTGGGGGCCATTAACTCGCCCCCAATAGCCAGCGATGGCACCAGCTGGCTATATCGGGATGCCGGAAGCCACAGCCAGTCGGTCTTGGAAGGGTTGAGTGGAAACCTGTTTCTCCCCATCCAAACCTGCACGGCCTCTAGGCACCGGGACATCACTTCAAGGGCATCATTGGGATATGCATTCTAGGAGGTTTTCGTCTTTGGTTCCATACATTTCTGTAGCAATGTAGTGGTCCTTTACATACAGTGCAACTCCACAAATCAGATAACATAAATGAAGCTGACACAGAAAATAGTTAACCCAGATAACCCCAACCCAGCAAGAAAGTTCAACAAAAATCCTAGATATTTTCACAAATTCCATTGAAAGCAAAATAGATGTCTTTATTTCTCACATATATCCAAACAGAGACACACACAATCCCCTTTTCTTTGTGTCATTGGCTCAAAACTGATCACTCAAAAGCCAGATTTTGCAGGAATAGAAGCAAAGCTCACGAGAACGCTTTCTATTCTTTTTCTATTTTCCACTTGGGGACACAGCATATTTGTAGCACAGTGAGTTGCTAGGATACCTCTCTGTGAGTGCCTGTCTTGTATTCTCAGCTGCTTTATCACTATCTCTGATCAACAGAACCATCAGTAAATACAGGGAGGAAAGAATAAAACGATGAGGAACCAACTACCATTAAAGCGAATAATATGGTATATGAGATGGGGGGTGTAATTTATAGTGTTAATTGGCTGCTGAATAAATAGCCATATCTTTAATAGCTTTTTATAAATGATACTAGATAAAAATGAAAGTGAGGATGATGCAAATATGTGCAAATATCAATTGGTGGATTATACATAAATATCTGTAATTATGGTGCAGCTTTTTCAGAGGAATACTAGCATTATAGTTGGTTATAGCGAAATAACTAGTATTTTTTTTAATATTTTCCATAAGGTACTGCCTACAGTACCTTACTGGATTTGGGAATGACTGAATAGAAAGGAATCTTGATGTAATGATGGACAGCTCAATGGAAATTTCAATCTCATGATTGGCTGCTTAAAAAGGACAAATTCCTATATCAGAAATTATTAGGAAATGAATGGAAAATAAAACAGCCCAAGTAATAACATGAATTGATAATGTAATCATACTTTGCAATATTGCATACCAGAAAGCGGTTAAACTAGAAAAAGAAAAGAGAAAAAAAGATCAATTAAAATTTTGAAATAACTAGAGCCAATGTTTTAGGAGAAAAGACTACAGCAATTGGTGTTTTTAAGTGAAAGCAGATGAGGCAGGTCAGGCATGCTATGGAATATGCGAAATGATCAAATGCCCAGACAGAAATTACTTTCGGTCTCCAGCTCACAGTACTAGTGGAGCCTGTAGGGCAGTGATGGCGAACCTTTTTGGCATTGCGTGCCAAAAATCTGAGCGGGTGAGCGCTGTTGCGCTCCCACGTGCCGGAACCCATAATGCAATGCATGCTCCCATTTACACATGCGTGCACGACACCCCCCACGCTCCCTCTACACATGCGCCCATACTGAGCATGCGTGCCCCCTCAATGCCCCCCCCCCCCACTTTTTCCAAGTGGGCCGGCATACCTCTTACCAGAGGACAACTAGGTACCAGCCCTTCCCTGGTGAGACAGCTGTTCCCCACCTGGCGCATGGCGCTGCCAAGATGGCGGGGCCGAGACTGCCCCCGAGGAAGCTCCGAATGCGAGGCTTGCCTGGGCTCCTTCCCACTGGGAGCTGCAGGTCGAGCAGGTGGTGGACGGGGGACAGGCTGCACCTAAGTGGAAAGCCCAAAGATGCATATGCTGCCCTCAGCGCTTCCCTGACACCTACCTGCCTGCCGCCGTCGCTGCGCCTTGCCTGTTTCCCCAGCTCTTCTCTAAATGAGCACTCGACAGCTGGGAAAAACAGGAGCCGCCACATTCGCTCTGCCCCACAATTCTGCTCAGCTCAAGTTCATGGAAATCATGTGGTGGCCCTTGAAACTTTAGGAGGGAACTGGCTCCGAGATTAGGAGGCAGCCTTTGGCAGAGCCAGCCCAATGGGAAACTGAAAAGAGAAAGGCTTTTCCCTTCTTCCGCCTCGCTCGTGGGCTGTGGGGTTTGGGATGGCTCTAGAGCCGAAATTCTGATGAGCTTGGCTGATGATCGGGCAACACCAGAGCTTCCTGCTACACATGTTCATTCTCTTGCCTGTCTTCTTTCCCTGTTTAAAAGAGCCGCACATGTAGGGGGGAGAGATCTGACTAAAGAGCTGTGCTTTAGCTGTGCTAAAGAGCTGCCTCCTGCCTTCCATGATCTCCAAAGTTCCTCCCCCATGGAATCATAGCTTTCTCCTGCCTTCCATGATCTCCAAACTTCCTCGCCCATCGAATCCTACTTTTCTTCTGCCTTCCACGATCTCCAAAGTTCCTCCCCCATCGAATCATAGCTTTCTCCTGCCTTCCACGATCTCCAAAGTTCCTCCCCCATCGAATCCTACTTTTCTTCTGCCTTCCACGATCTCCAAAGTTCCTCCCCCATCGAATCCTACTTTTCTTCTGCCTTCCACGATCTCCAAAGTTCCTCCCCCATCGAATCCTACTTTTCTTCTGCCTTCCACGATCTCCAAAGTTCCTCCCCCATTGAATCATAGCTTTCTCCTTCCTTCCATGATCTCCAAAGTTCCTCCCCCATCGAATCATAGCTTTGTCCTGCCTTCCATGATCTCCAAAGTTTTTCCCCCATTGAATCATAGCTTTCTCCTGCCTTCCACGATCTCCAAAGTTCCTCCCCCATCGAATCATAGCTTTCTTCTGCCTTCCACGATCTCCAAAGTTCCTCCCCCATCGAATCCTACTTTTCTTCTGCCTTCCACGATCTCCAAAGTTCCTCCCCCATGGAATCATAGCTTTGTCCTGCCTTCCACGATCTCCAAAGTTCCTCCCCCATCGAATCATAGCATTCTCCTGCCTTCCACGATCTCCAAAGTTCCTCCCCCATTGAGTGCCTCCTGCCTTCCAGTACTCATGAGATCTTTGCAGTTTCTCCCCCCATCGCATTAGCTTTCTCCTGCTTTCCTGCAGAGGCATCTGCAGAGGGTAGAACCTGCAGAGATCGGGAATGCTCTGCCTTTGTGCATGCGCGGCAGAGACCGGAAGACCAGCTGGCTGATGGGAGGTGTGCGCATGTGCGGTGGACCTGGGCTGGGGCGACGGTTGGCGTCGCCCAATATATTAATGGATGGCTACAAAAAGTCAAATATTAAATTTTGCTCTGTTTTGGGAATATTTCTTCACGAAAAGATAAGTTAAATGAAACAGTAATATATATATATATATATATATATATATATATATATATATATATATATATATGTATGTATGTATGTATGTATGTATGTATATATAAGATATTGTACCTTGTCACATGTAAATACAAAGCTGAAAACATGTACATTGTTCAAAGATGGAAGAAAAGTCACAATTAAATATTAATAAGAAGCACAGATCTATTTATCTGTCATAGAATAGAATAGAATAGAATTCTTTATTGGACACACAAGGAATTTGTCTCCGGTGCATAAGCTCTCAGTGTACATACAAGCAACAAGTGATAAATCATGATCATAATCATCGTAAGATACATTCATCATAAATCATAAGATAGAACACTTAGTGATAGTCATAGGATATAAATAAGCAATCAACATAAATCATATTAGGATACTAAATAAAACAATATAAATTGTAAAATACAAGCAACAAAGTTATAGTCAGTGGTGGGATTCAAGTAATTTAACAACCAGTTCTCTGCCCTAATGATTTCTTCCAACAACCAGTTTGCCAAACTGCTCAGAAAGTTAACAACTGGTTCTCCCGAAGTGGTGCAAACTGGCTGAATCCCACCACTGGTTATAGTCATAAGAAGATAAGGAAATAGGTAATACGAAAGATGAGAAGGATAACAGTAATACAGCCCTACTAAGTAGTTTGACAGTGTTGTAGGAATTAGTTGTTTATCAGAGTGATGGCCTGAGGGAGGGGGGAAACTGTCCTTATGTTTAGTTGTTTTGGCATGCAATGCTTTAGCATCGTCTTGAGGGAAGAAGTTACTTAAAGTTATTAAGCTATTTAAATTTTCTCTGGTACAGACAAAAATTCCAGAATTTTAAAATAAAAAATACAAAGTCTCCAGGGAGATAAGGTTGAAATCAATGCTATTTTAAGGCCATTTCATATTCTAAACTAGCGTGGAAACATGTTAATCAATTGCAGCTTCTCACATTGCTCTGATGCTATAGAGATTACTTAATCCATACAAAAATAATTCCTCTCTATTTAAAAACAAAAGAATTTTAGAGCAGCAAAAACAATCTTTTCCTTTGAAAAAAAAAGTATTATTGAAAATGCCTACATACAGTACTTCTTACATTCAAAGTTATTGGTGTAACAAGAAAAGAAGCCACAATTATTTTGTGGTATCATAGCAATACATTCTTGCAATGTAGGATTAAAGCATTGTTTTTGTTAAAATGCCTTTTACCAGTCAATATTTTAATATTTCTAAACTGTTATAGTCAGAAAAAGCATTTTAGCATTATATGAAGACTAATTTTCAAAAAGTGATAAAATAAGACTCACTACATTCACTAGCTTAACAGTCTTTCAGAAACAGATCAAAGAACAGCACTAGGAACCTATATTTGTAGACAAAGTTAATTTTTTTGCTTTGTTCCAAAATCAGGTTCTATGAGATAAGAAAAAAAACTACTTATCTTTCTAGTTATATGTAGTGAATATTCTAATAAAGAACACAACGAATAATTCATTGGATAAATGTTAATTAATACAAATCCTCTCCATTATTTATTTTAGAAGGAATTTTGATCCAACCATTTTTTTAAAAAAATCTATAGAAAAAGGCATCATTGTCTACATCAGGGGTCATTGAGGGCCATTATCAGGGTTGTGTTTGACTTTGGGGGGCCAGGGTGGGCGTGGCCAGCTCGACGTCACTCATGTCAGAGGTGCCTGTGGTGACTCAAGCGCTCTGTCAGCGAAAATGGACTCCTGACCTCTGTTTTTGGTTGCAACATCTTCCTGCAACCCTCTGCCAGTAAAAACGGAGCTCGGGAGGCTCCGTTTTTGCTGGCAGAGGCACCATAATTCTGATATTAATGATAATAGTTGAAATAATAATAATGATCAATTTACTTTATGCTCAATACTAATGACAATAATAAGTATTCAGGTATATCTGATAATAGTCTTTCAACTTCTAACATTTGCATCTACATGTTAATTGTAATATATTATATAGCAATATACCTAGTAATATTTTCCCCATTTCTAATTTCTACCTCTATTTTCTAACTTTTAATCAAGCAAATCTTATATTAAGAAGTATTCTATATCTATCCATCATCTCTTGCCCTTTTTAGTATTTCATCTCTTATTGGTTTTTTGACCAATCTTCCATAGTCCTCCTTGGTTTCTTGCATCTCCTTACATCACTCTTATTTAATCTAAATATTTCACCTGCCTCTACATCTACTTCTTGCTGTCAAATCTCCAGCATGCCCATAAATGACTCTTTCATCATTCCTGGGAGTTCTTTCTCTTTGTCCTCTTCTATATTTTGAGCTCTTAAAGCATAGTCTGCCTGCTCTGTTTCAGGAATTTTTACTATCTCTTCCTCATCTTTATCTGTTTGTATCATTTGTTGGTTTGTCTCCTCTATTTCTTCCTCTACTCTTTCTACTTTCTCTATTTCTTGAATTTCTTGTACATTTTTCATTTTTCATTATCATTTGCAGAGAGTTTATGTCATGTATCAGTTCCTTCATCTCCCTATGGTTCCTTATCATAGCTTCCTGAATTTTTTGCTGCAGTTGTGGGTGGAAAAAAACGGGAAAAGAGACGGGTAAGCCCGACGGCAGAGGATCACTAGTATTGACAGTACAGATTGTATTTGAGGCAGTAGATGGTGTACTGTCCCATGATCTATCCATATTTGTAAAATATGCTCCCTTTCTTTGTCTATTTTAATTTGGTCTCTGACCGCAATAAAGCTTACTTATTTACTTCCCGAATACACTGAAGGATCAATAGTATTTCTTTTTGAGATGCATCTAATTCTCCCTGTTGTGACATTTTACTTTAATTTAATGGGCTAAGAATTACTCAATAATCTACCAAGATCCCAATGTCCCAATTGTCCATCACAGCAAAAGGTCAATATTAGAAAAATGTACTCAATCCCGGAACTGTTCCTCAAAATACACAATGTTTATAGTCCTCAGGATCTGCCAATTTGCTCTCTCTCAATTTTCTGAATTTGTAGGTCTTGTTTAACTTTTCTTCTTTCACCTCGTAAGATGTTCCATCAAGCAGCATTTATAATCCAGAATGGCCCACCAGGTTTCCCCGTGTCTCATCAATCCACATAGTCAAATGTTCAGTTTCAAGGGCGATTTCTGTTGTTTATAGTCTTCAAAAGGCTCACCAGTTACCTGTGTTTTCTGAAGTAGGCCTTTGTATGCATTATTTCCATTATCTTATTAAAATATTTCACTAATTGTTTTAGGAGATATTTCATTTTTAGGATGAAACATAGAAAACAGACTAGTTTGAACAAAATATCCTGTCCCTTCACATAAAAATTGATTATATTTTGAATAAATTATATATACCATATGATGATGTACAAAATATAATTTACTTCTGAGACTGCAGAATGGGCCCAGGAAACAATCTATCTGTGAAACACCCCATGTTGCCTGATGGATGGGGTCTTTGACATTACAAAGGGCTGAATATTAAGCAAGATTAAATGGCTAATTTATCATACATACATACATACATACATACATACATACATACATACGCATGTTTAATAGTAAAAGTCAAATTCCAGGACATTTTATAGAAGGTATTTTATTTTATATTTTGATATTTTATAAAATAAGCATTGCTTCATTTCCCTTGTTTATGATGTATTTCCTTTGCTATTGCTTTCCATGAATTTTAGGCAGATTAATAAACTACTAAAAAAATGAGAAGGGCAACCTTCAGAATTTCTTTATGTAAATTACTGTCATATGATGGGAATTTTAATTTTCCCGTTTTCAACACTATCACTAGTATTCATCCTGACTTCTATTTTTAAATGGTATTTGAGGAACCAAGCAGAATTAGAAAGTTATTAAGCGACCTCTCTGACATTTCCCTTAAGGCAGTGGTTCTCAACCTTTCTAATGCCGCTACCCTTTAATACAGTTCCTCATGTTGTGGTGACCCCCAACCAGCGGTGGGTTCTAATTTTTTTTACTACCGGTTCTGTGGGTGTGGCTTATTTTGTGGGTGTGGCTTGGAGGTCATGTGACTGGGTGGGCGTGGCTGGCTGGTCATGTGACCGGGTGGCCATGGCTATGTGTATAGGGACTACTCAGAGGGCTGAAAAAAGTCATTTCTGACAGGTCCTCGCACTTTTGACTGGTCCTCACACTTATCACCATCCTCACATTTACGCCCGTGCAGCATTCTTAACAATCATGTCACTCATTTCACAACTGCTTCTCTTCACCATGGTGATAAGATAGGGCAAAAAACGTAAAATGTGAGGACAGTCATAAATTCGAGGACTGGTCAAAAGTGCAAGGACTGGTCAAAAATAACTTTTTCAGCCCTCTGAGTATCCATGTGCATAAAAGGATACAGCAATAGAGAGGGATGAAGGAAGGGAAGGGAAATTAGAGTAGGAGTGAGGGTAAGAGAGGGAGGAAGAGAGGAGGAGAAGGAGAAAGGAAGAGGAAGTAGGGAGGAGAAGAAAAGGGGGGGAAGAGAAAGTAAGAAGGAAAGAAAGGAGAGAGGTGGTAGGTTTGAGGAGAAAGATTGCTGTACAATAAAAAAGATGAAAGCGAAAAAAACCAAACCCAAACAAATATAAAGATATTAAGATAAAGAATGAATTGTTAAACTTTAACGAATAAAAGAGAACAAATATGAATAAATAGCAATAATTAGAAACACACATACATATATACAATGTATTTTCTTTGAACAGAGTATTTGGCCGGTTCACAAATTTAAACAGTGTTTAGTCATTTCAATTAAATTTACAATTTCTATATTTCCTTTTTGCCATATTTATTCCTCATCTATTTTTTTAAAAAACCAATATTACCCTTCATCCTCATCTCTTATCTTAATCAAATTCAATTTTTCCCTTCTATTCTATATTATACTCCTTCACATTGTCATCTATTTTTATATCCATCCTCACATTGGTTAATTATGTAATTATGTAATACAGTTGTTTAATACAAATTCAACATTTTAATATAAATCAATTAGTTATATAACTATCTTTTTTGTATATTAATCAATATGAACATGAATATTCCAATTATTTCCATGCAATCCAATTTCTTACAAAATTAAATTTCTTTAATTATATTTACCAATAATAATAAACCAAATAATTTCCCCCATATATTCCTCCAAACCACAACTTAACCATTTCTGCTTTCAATACAATATACAATTAACAATATTTCAATTATTACAATTCCCTAGTTAAATAGTGCTTTTTTTCTTTTGTGTTTTGCCCTAAATTTCCCATTGTTTGCAGTTTTGCACCTACCTTTTTTGGTGAGGAAAAAGAAAAAGAAATCTCTCTCTGCCTCATTTTGTCACGTTGCTGCAAAGACCCTGCTTTTCTTTCAGTTTTGCTTTTTCAGCATAGCTAGGGGGGAAAAAATCTGCTCCAGCTCTCTTTGCAGCTAGCAACGGAGAACAGACTCCTGCACAAAACAGCTGAGAGCAAATCAGCTGAGAGTCGGGAGGCCGATCTAATCAATTTGTGGTAATTAACCTATGCTGAAGCTGAAAGGGGCTATTTTTTTCTATTTTTGCAGGCACTGGTCTACTCATTTGTTTTCTTTTAACACTGATCAGCTGTAGGGCGGCCCTTTGAAGCCCCGCGGCAAGAATTCAAACAGTTTTTTTCCCTCTAGCCATCAGCTGGGACTCAGGAGGCAGCAATAGATTGGGAGTGGGTGGGGTAAGCGAACAGCCAACGGCGATCCGGCAGAGGGTGAGGGTGAGTGAAGGCATGGCGGGGGGGACGAGAGAGGGCTTTGGCGACCCCTGTGAAATGGCCATTCGACCCCCAAAGGGTCGCGACCCCCAGGTTGAGAACCGCTGCCTTAAGGGCTATCTCCCCTAGCTGGAATCTGCCTGGTCCATGTGTTCAGATAGGGAAGGGAACCAGAGGGTTCTATTCCTAGGAAAATGCACCTCATCTGGTGGCCTTGGAGACACACTTGGTACTGCTAACCTTCTGTCAAGTGCTGTTTGGCTGAACTTTGTCAGGTTAGGTCTTTTTGTTAATTAATTGAGTGAATATTTTTGTAACATATGCTCCTTTTGATCTTAAGAGGCAATTATTTCAACAAAGAAGCTCTCTTTCCTGTTTACTGAATAGCCAGAGATAGAATAGATAGAGACTAAAAAACTTGATTATGCTGGAAGCTTTAAATTGGATGAGGATACACTTGCTCACATGATACTATTATAGCCGGGTCTTGGTTTAAAATCTATACATTTGTTAATATTATGTTACAGACCTCTATAATGTTTACCATATTTTAAATTACACAATAAAAATGGAAATTATCATTATATGAAGAACTATGTAAACTATATGAATATTTACCAAACATGTGGCATAACAAAAAAAGAATGATCTTTGATATTGACAGTGCAACTCCAGGATTACAGTCTTGGATCAATGATATTTAATTTTCTGTCCTTGAACTTGTTCAACATTGGCATATGGAAATGTGATAATACTATTCAAGGATGTCAAGTAAAGCTATGAATTCATTATTCAAGATTGTCAGGGCTGGATTTCAAAAACCTTGTATATAATATGATCGTGAGGTGTTTTTTTTTTACATTAAAAGTTTTTTTTAAAAAAAATATTTTACAAATTCCATATTATACTCTGTCATTTGTATTTTAAACTGACTCCAAAAAGATATTTGTTATGTTTTATTAGCACTGCATACTACTGTATTACAATAATAGTACTGTCAAAAAGGATACCGACAGTTACAGGCGAGGAGTGGTAAAATTAGTGTATTTGTAGGTCTAAAATATACCTAAAAGGGGGTTTTGGCACACAGTTTTCAGCTGATCTTTTTAGTAGTAAGATCACATGGGGTTCTACAAAAATATATGATTGAAAATATTTTCTTGAAAAATTCATAAGTCTAGCACTGGAAGACGTCAAGTACTAGACCCTTCACTAGCTGGGTTCAAGCCAAATATATTTCTTTTCTTTTCTTTTTTTTTTCTTTTCTTTCTCTCCATTCCAAACTATGCTCTATGTACAGTATCCCTCCATGACGGGAAGCTGATCAGCCATTTTTATACAGACTTGTAGTAAGAATTTTAATTAGTGGCTTTGGTTGCTAGCTTGCCTTAGTGCTGTCCAATGGTTTGAAGATTCTGCTTTTAATCATCAAGGTCAATATTATCAATCACACAAAAACTGAGGCAATGTCCTTTTGATACTATGAAAAAATAATTGATTCTATATGTAGAAATGAATGTCCTGATATGATGGTGCATGGGGAACTATTGGAAAATGGGGTTATATGTTTCATTTCATTCTTTTATTGAAATTTGTACTAAGAATTTCTCTGCTATTATATTCTAATATATAATAATTAAGAATATAATATGTAAGGTTTACAGTTCTTATTAAGTTAAGATTTGCCATGATGCTTTTATAGAAATAAAACCTTGTTTCTATTTTTTTTTTTTATTTCTCTGAGTATATTTAATTGCTCCATCTGGTGACTTTTAAAAACAAGTGTTTACACATCTATATTCATATCTGAATGAAGAATCAAAATATATTTATGGTAACATATTTTATATGGAAATCAAACAGCAGATTAGATGTTAGGTTTTCTGAGTTAAATAGATGAGGATGAAGGGTGGAAAACATTGGAAACCAAAATAGGAGTTATATTTTTAATTCTTCAGTTTTAATTATGAATATTGATCTTTTTGGCATTTGCTTATATCTCCCTGTACATAGTACTATCTCAGCATATCAGGCTATCCACCAAATGCATATGCAAAAATACTTACTTGACATGCAAATGTAAAAATGCTCATTTACAGCTAGAAGTGGCTTTTATCTGAAAGGCCAAAACAATTAACTAAGAAATAATTTTGTTAAACTATTACACAAAAGATAAGATACAAGTCTGTATTCCACTTGATAGTTAAGGATAAATTAAATTTATTTGGAAGCACTCAAGCATAGTTTGTTTTATTAGGTAGTAAATATTTTGTGTAAAGCATTATGGTGAGGTTTGTGGTGAATGGAGATGTTGTAAAGTAGTTAAAGTAGTGTTCTGCCTCAGAACACTAGCTATAAAAACTGTGTCTTACTCAGCAATATACTTGCCCAAACAGAATGTGCTTAAATCATGATTATTATATACTGGATTATTCAGTATAAATTCTGTGCAGCTAGGTATTTGTATAGATAAATTAAGGATTAACATTCCCAACATTCTCAAGAGTATAGTGGACTCAGATTCTATAGAAGCAACACAATAGCCAGACTTAATGCTCCAATGAAACTTTAACTACCACAGAGAAACATGAATTTCTTTAAAGCCAACTTTTTCTATGAAATTTACCTCCAATCTCTATTGTCAAGTGAAACAAAATAAAACACACAAACACATGTAACACAATCACTCACATTCTTTTTTGTACCTTATGCAAACACAAACAAATAGAAAGATGGGGTGGAAAAGACTTATTTTGTGTGTGCGCAATAAGCTCACTAGTCCTACAGGTTAAACAGCATGAGGTTAAATAAATAAACTAGAGTACAGTAATTTTAGGGTCTCTTATTCATGTAGGAACACTACAGATGAACTGTATAGCCAAATTCAAGGGTGTTCAGAATTGTACACAAGAAAGAATCTGAAAGGTTCAAAACAATATCTCAATCCGGAAACTGTTAAAACTGTTAAAACAGTGAAAGCTGAAAAACATAGAGGAAGAAGACTTTTTTCACATTATAGACATTAAAAATAAATTGGAGTAAATCATATTTCATAATGTAAACACCTACCACATATCTAGGTTTGCTGATTGCCACCAGGCTGGCTAGAAAATCTTCATCATACAGCTGGCTAAAGACATGAGAATCGTAGGCCGTCACAACAGAAATTTCTTCCATCATGTTGTCAGCAAACTCTGTTAGCAATGACCAGCAATAGGACGAAGAATTAGCTCAGTTCAGTTTAGCTCAGTATGACTTTTTCACAGCAGCCACCTGAAGTGATTAGGCAGGGAGTGTCACCGAAGAAACAAAATATAAAAAAAAAGGAAAAGGAAAAAGAAAAAGAAAGAAAAGCTCCCGCAGCCAATGAGAACAGTTCCTGGATGCTGCTTTTCCTTTGGGAGTTTTCTTGGTCTCTGTGTGGCACAGATAGATGAAACACCTGTTCATATGTCTATATGGTAACAGTGTTTCCTTAAGTTTTCTTCAACCATAAAGTAATCTTCCAACAGAAAAGTAATTCCAAAAGAAGCCGAGAGAAAGAGGAACAGTTCAGTCCACAGCGAAGATCTCCTATGTTCTCACAAAGCTTTCTTTAAATGCAATATTTAATCACACTAGATTCCTTTTAGTGGAGGAGTCAGATTTCTCAAGGCAAGTTGTTTTATGCATTTTCCAAAGATTTGCACAGTAGACATGAATAGCATTCTGTCATGATTGGGATTTTTCTGTATAACCTGCCAGATATTTCGGAAACAATCCATATTTGCATGGTCGGATATGTTTTCAATACACATTTGACTTTTTAAAAATTATTCTAACATTACAAAAATTAATTGGCATTTTTAAAATGGAGATTAAAACACAATCAAGCTTTCTTCGTTGGTCAAAAAGTAAGATGATAAAATCTTATTTAAATGATATTCTTTCATAAGAAATAAACTATTTTTTTCCAAAAATGAAAGAAAATCCAACACACAACATCTCATCCTTTTGCAACATCCCATCCTTTTAATGAAAAAGGTGTTGGTCACAGAACTGATAGATTGACCAACATACCAATAAGGAAAAACTTTAAAAAAACTTTTAACATTGTATTTCCATCTATGTTTCTAAAATATTGGAAAACAGCATTCTATAAATTAAAAAATAGAATATATTTTAAAAATGACTCGTTCCATTGTGGTTTCCTGCAACATTCTCTCCTGCCTAGCCCTGTGATAAAAAGCAAAATGTCACGTTTGTAACTTGCAAAATGAATATATAACTTTGCTCTGCCCTCAATTTCATTTTTCTCAGCAAGTACTCCCAAAATCTTTCATGGTCATTTTATTTGCACTTAAATAACAAACCTGGGAATACCTTTTGTGTTTTAATAAGAGAGAAATAAAAGCACCATATTATTGCTGTGAAACTGGGCAGAATTTTAATAGGTTTAAATAGAGAAAGCATGAAGAACAAATCCTTGAGATTAAAATATCTCATATTTAATCCAAAAAGCTATTTTAATAATGCAGTTTGGCAATGCTGAGGCTAATATGGGCTTACTTGATTTCTTCCCAATGAAGGCAGCTCTGATCCATATTGTAAACAAGTAATTCTTCTTCTTCATCAGTGGGTCGAATTCCTGCCTGTCATTTTAAATCCTCCACTTTATTCTTCAGATTATGTCACTGGGGTAGGGAATCTTTTCACAAAAGCATTTTTTAAAGTAAGATTTTCTGGCTTCAACTTCCTGGTTGAAAATCCTTGCTAGAAATGAAAGTACTCCTTCTCGCCTTTGTAGTTCTATCAGTCTGACTCAGCAAGGGTTGATAATGTGTGCAGAAGGTGACTGAACAAAGACACCTGTTGTAGGAGAAAGCAAGGAATGGAACTTCCCGTGATTCTTTGCTGCCTGGGAAGGTTTTCAAGAAGGATCTACTTATAACTGAGAAATGCCTAGGCTTCGAGAGTGCTTACCCTCTCATATATTCTGTGGTAAAGACCAAAGGATGAACCAGGAAATGGTAAATTTTCCCAAAACTAAGGGCATCTAGATAGTTTATGATTCAATCAAATGCATATGTAAATAAAAAGATACAAAGAATCGTTTTACCAAACCCCACCTTAGCCAAACTACATTTAAAGCAGACTTTTTATGAACTTACAAATAACACTATTCATTTCTGGATAGTAACCCAAACTTAATTTCTCTCTCATTTAGCCATCAAATATATTCTATTAGTTCCTCTTTTTTAGTTTCTATGCAGCGCTTTCTAAAAGACAATCCAGGCATTGGATTACCTGGGAGGGCACTTATGACTGTGTAAGAGAGGAGTCCCATAAATTATCTCTTTCTATAGAAAAAAATACCAAAACTGGGCAGCTATAATAAGTAGCTTGTTAATAGTTTGTGACTTTTCTATAGAGCAGTATAGCTATATGCAGACATGTTCTAAGATAGTTCAAGCACTTTTCTGCAGAATAATTCACTAAGAAATTAATAATATACTAATTGCCATCTTATCTCAATTTTTAAAATTAATGTTGTGGTATTGTATGAACATTCCACAATGATCTTTCAGTAGAATATATGGCAAAATGTTTCTCATCCTCCCTCCTGTTTCCAACTTTCATGATACATTTCTACACTAGTTTAAATAAATAGTGTTCAAAAACACCACTAATGTTAAACTTACTTTGCATGCCATATAGAGTATCTACAGATATAGAAAGTACCGGTATGTGTCCATCCAGACTACCTCTAGAATGTCTAGTCCATCTCTCATTTAGTAGAGATACATTTCATCCTCATACCCTTTTATCTCACCTAGATGTAATGGATAACCACTCTCAATAGTTTCAGATGTTAAACAGGGTAGGGAAGGGAAGAGGATAAAGTCATACACACACCAAAACATATCCAAGGGCCTGACCTCTATCAGCTCAACTGATTCTGTCCATCTGGCTTCCAACTCAGAGCGAATATGAGTTATTTTTTCTATAAAGTGCTTAGACAAGTCATCATAATTTGCACTAATTTGTTCTTCTGCCCTTAAGGGACACTCTCAATAGTATAACTGGCAAAGATTCTACAGATATAATAAAAATGGAGAATTAATTTGGCTTCACTGCCCTTATCATGACAAAATAGGTTTAAACTTGAGCTTGTACCCCTGTCATATCATATTTGCTTCTTGTTTTCCATGAGCATCTCTTCACTCATTTCATTTTTCAGAGTTCCTCAAAAAAGCAAGAAGCTGATTAGGAAAGTCAGGAAGGTCTTCCAGAAGCTAATGAAGTGTTCAATAGAACTGTCTTTTAAACTACTGGGTAAATCTCCAACTGCCATCTGAAAACCTGAATCCATCAGATGTCTGGAAAAGCCATTTTATTTGCACCCTTCTCCCTGCACAGGTTAGCAACTCCAATTAATGGAATAATCTATCCATGACAAGGGATTGATGAAGTGTCCCTCAGATTCCTAACTATGTAAGAGACACAACACACTTCCTAAGAAGTCTGAAATCCATTGGCAATCTCCCTAATAAACCTATTTTAACAACTATGTATGCTGAGTCGCTATATACCAACATCCTACGTATTAATTTCAAGCTATGAAAAACATTATAGCTGATATCAACACAGCATATCTTGACAGTAGGCCTATCGCTTTGCACTCATCCAAAATGACTGCACCTTTGGTAATCATACACCTAGAAATCAGTGGCACCACTGATGCTTGACTCCACAATATTCTGACATCTTCTTAGCTGACTCAGAATGCTTTCTCAATTCTTATCCCCTAAAACTCCTCCTTTATTTGATATTCACTGATGTCATTTTCATAATCTTGGACCCATGAAAATGAATCTCTCTGAAAATTGAAATTCTATTATGATCTCAACAACTTACATCCCACCATCAAACCTAGCCCATCTCAATCCATCTAACAAAACAAGTCCATTTTCTCAATATCACAGTAAAACTACCCAATGGACATGTAAGCATTTCATACAATAAATCTACATATCAGGAAGCGAGTTATAGCACACAAAAACATACACTTTTTTAATAAAATATTTTAGTTTGGAAAAACTACTAGCTCTTCCTCCTTCTCCTGGGTAAATAATTGCCAAGTGATTTTCTTGAGTTCTCTTTTCAACATTCAACAGTATTCCTGCATTTTTAACAAATTTTCCTTTTTTAAAAGTTCAATCATAAATATTTTTACTTATGTGTGTTAAATACAATATCATATTCAAAATTGTTTTAACAACATTTACAACCTGTGTATTAGATCCTCCAAGCTGCAATGGTCACTTCATTCATTCATTTGCTTACTAACAAATAACAAGAACTTTGCAATGGGTAGTTCCATAATCAAGTGTTTGTTTGTATTGTTATGCTCTGAGTATATAACTGATGTGTGAATTTACTAATTATTGCACCAAGTTTAAGGAAGTTGTTGCTTTAGCTCAGCTGGAATTTCTCGGAAGACCAGAAAAATTGCTCAGTCACTTCCTTAAAATTCTCCTTATGAAATGTTAAAATAAATGACAATTCTTAATATTTAATTAGTAGTATTTAAAAAAGTAATTAAAATTATGACTGCATTTAAGACAAGACAGTCAAAAACAAAACTTTTCATAATGAATTTGTTCATTTTTGTCATTCTGTGCAAAAACAAATTAAATCCAGTAATCTGAATAATGCCTAAAGAGAAAACACTTGGATGAAGCCATGAAAATATAAAACCAGAGAGAAGAGTTACACAACTGTTTTGAAATTTAAGTTTTTTCTTTTACATTATGAACACATTATTTAAGCAGAACTTGAGTCTATGTATATAGAAAGATCTTACTATAAATTTTACACTGAAAACATTCTTCTAAATATGTAATTTAGGAATATATTAAATCTCTTTGGAATATTTTGTACATTTTACTTAAGTAACAATTTTTCAAGAGCCCAAATCGTAACCCAAGTAGGACATTTGGATTAACTGGTAATAACTATATTCCCTCAAATTGTTTTCAACTTTTAATGGCCATTTATATGGCCATTCTCCATGATCTATCCCTAACCTGGTGTTTCAAATCTTCCAATAGTAATTCATTGCCAGTGTAATGAGATGGGCAGCACACAAATCTAAAAAAATAAAAAAAAATAAAAAAATAAAAAATAAAAATAAAAATAAAATAAAATAAAATAAAATGATAAAATAAAAAATAAATAAAATAAAATAAAATGTCCACCCACCTATCGGTAACTTCTACTAATCCTCTTCTTTGCTTTTCTTCCATTTTCCCCAGCATTAAGAGCCTTCTCCAGGAAATTATGCCTTTGCATAATGTGTCCAAAGTAGCATAATTTGAGCCCAGTCACTTGTGCTACAAGTAAAAATCCTGGGTTGATTTGTTCAATGATCCACTTTTCTTGGCTCTCCGTGGTATTCTCAGGAGTCTTCTCAGATACCAAACTTCAAAGCATTAATATTTTTCCTATCCTGGTTCTTCAAAGTCCAACCTTTGTTTCCATAGAGTGTTACAGGTAATAATATGGCTTGCTTGATCTTTATAGGTGCAGAGACATCATAACATTTGAATACCTTTTTTAAGGCCTACAGGGCTGCTTTACCACATGCTGGTAAGGGGTGTATTTGTGACTGTTCCATTACTGTTGATGGTTGATCCTAAAGGCAGAATCTATTACTCTGATATCTTCATTGTCAGTTCTAAGGCTGATTACTCTACCAATTGTCATTAGTTTGGACTTTATATTTAACTTTAGTCCCATTTTTTCACTTTGCTCATTGATTTTTATTTAGAGCTTGAGGATCCTTTCCATTTTCAGCTATCCAGGCACTATCTTTGGCATAGACATACTATTGATATTTCTTCCTCCAATTTTAAAATTATGCTCATCTTCTTCTACTCCACTTTTTACAAATTGAATAAGGGAAGACTACACTGCCTTGTCATATTCTTTTGCCTGAAGCCAATTTGTTTTACCGTGTTCTCTCTTACTGTGGCTT
Organism: Arizona elegans; assembly: GCA_022577455.1. Taxonomy (NCBI): domain Eukaryota; kingdom Metazoa; phylum Chordata; class Lepidosauria; order Squamata; family Colubridae; genus Arizona; species Arizona elegans. Next base: position 99,096,435 of record JAKOOJ010000002.1, on the reverse strand, counting down.
CCTGATCTGTATAAATTTTTTGTGAGATCAATGAGATGTTTTGGCATACCCATGTTTCTGAACACATTTCTATATGATATGGTCAACAATGAACTTTAATCAATGAAGCATATAGTGATTTTTTTTTCATTGTTTGACTTTCTCAATTATCCATCATGCATCAGTAATAATATCTCAAGTTTCTCGCCTTTTCTAAAGGCATCTTGGACATCTGGGATTTCTTTATGACTACAAGAGAGTGAGCAGGCATACAATGGGGAACACATATTTAAAAGACAGTGCTAGCACTGCCTATTTGGCTAACGCCCTCTAGCCATTTGGAAGCAAACAGAAGCCCAAGGTGTAGAAGTGATTAAAGTCCTATCAGTTACAAGCAACAGCTGTGAGCTGACCAGTTAAGGTCACAGAACTGATCTTGTTAATTTGCAGTTAACACTTTTTAGGGACTCTTGTGCTGCAGAGAAAAACAGTTCCACAAGAGATTGCATGTTTCGTCAAACATTAGTCACAAAGTTAATTTTTCATTACCAGTGCAGTTATTAAATGAATAATACCTGTAGTCTGTCACACTGGGGGTCTGGAATAAGATCTCACAAAATTAGAAGCAAGCAGCCTAAAACTGAATTAAAACTGGCTTACGAAAATAAGGGACAGTGGAAACTATTCCTCCTGCCTCCCAAAAATGTAGTTTCAAGTCTCTTGTACTATGCAAGAAAAGAATACAAGACTTTAAATCTTGATTTTACTAGAAACGGCTTGTGTTTGATACACAGTAGTTGGAATTCTTTCATGAAAGCTTCGTTATCTTTCTTACAAAAAACTCATTGATCACAGATATGCCTGCTTGTATCTGTTTCTAGTTCAAGTGTATGATTGAGAAAAGTTTGCCAACTGGAAATCTTTACATGATCCTTTGCAACCCACAAAGATTCCTAGGTGTGCAATTATTGTGTGGTGTGGAAATTAAAGTAGGAGCTAGTGGCCACATTTGCATATGAAAAATTCTAATTATGAACCAACTACTTAGTTCCTCTCTCAAAAAAGCCGGGAGTTAGAGGACAAGAACAGACCATGGGTTTTCATTAGGACTCCTAACAGGCTAGTTAGGCAAGTAACCAAAAGAGATCCAACTTAGCATTGTAAAGTAATGACCGATGCTTCTGCTATTTATTATTGTTTAGCTGTTTCTGTTGACTGGTAAAACTAAGAGGGAGGGATAAAAAATTATGCATCAACATGTTGCTTGCTCAGTTTGTGTCAGAATTCTTCACTATTCTGATCAACCATAATACAAAATTACAAAATACCTCCTAAAGTATTGAACTACAGGTAGATAATTTTAAAAATGTAGAAACATAACAGCATATGAATGTTTTCCTGAGATTGGGTCAATACCATAATAATAATAGTTGTTCTTTCATAGAATTATAATTGATTTAATTAATGATTAAATAAGTAACCTGGTCAAATGCATTAAGCAATAACCTTCATACTTTTGTATATACCTGCTTAGTGGGGCTTTCGCGCCCCCCCCCCCAAGCGGTGTTCTTTTTTATACAAAGTCAGCTTATTGCCTCCACAAACCGGGTCCTCATTTTACCTACCTCGAAAGGATGGAAGGCTGAGTCAACCTTGAGCCGGGTGAGATTTGAACTTGCAGTAATTGCAGGCAGCTCGTATTACTTAACAATGCTTTAGTCTGCTGCGCTACCAAGGCTCATTCATGCAATCTCATAAAGATTTGATCATTTATGCAATTTGTATATGAAGGAATGTTATTGAAAGAAATATGATATGTTACTACGTTTTTTGCAATATACTTTAGAGCAGCAGTCCCAACCTTTTCCAGCTCCGTGGACTGGTAGCAGTGGCGGCGGCAGCAGGGGGAGGAGATGGTTTCACACTCATGCATGCCACTTACGCAAATTGAGCTTCCCACGCTCACCCATTGCTTGTGCAGCCCAGTTGCCAACGGGCCATGGACCAGTAGTAGTCTGCAAACCAGGGGTTGGGTACCCCTGCCTTAGAAGATCCTAAAATAAGTGCATTTACTATAAACTGTAAAATGAGCCTCCTTCAGACATTATATTGCTCACTGGCAAGCAAACCATTAAAGCCACAAAAAACAGACCAGATTTAAGAAATTTTAGAGAGACTGGAGTTGCAACTGGACAGAGACATTGGTATTGTCTCTGTCTATATAAACAGATGAGTAACTAAAGGGTTTAAGCCAATAGCACTTTAAGAAACAAAGAGACAGCCTTTCATTGCCCATATTTTTCCCTACTTCAGCAAAGGCTGATTGTTATTTTGCCAAACGCTCAAGGAACTAGATCGATGTGGCCTTCAGAACAGTTTGCCATATTAAAGTTCATGTTTGCTCAAGTAAAATTTTTGGACCATGCAATTTTTTCTGACTAAAACGTTTCTCCAATTTATCATTAAAAATACCATCACAGTATTACAATTTCTCCTGAAAAACTGCTACATTTGTTACTATATACCAATCTGTTGCTTAGGAACTTTTAAAACAATAGTATTCCTGAACCCCTGTCTTATTGAGTCTGGTTTTTCTGCCATACAAGGGATTTACATATATTCTGAAGATATTGCTTTGTATTTGAATATTTTTTTTTATTAATACTTTTCAAATATAACATCCCATCCAACATCTGACCAGAAGAGCTGTGTAAGAACATTGTTCAGATGAGTAGAAATACACTACAGTAACCAGGAACACCAGAAAAAGAAACAGGCTGCTTATACAACATCTTACAACAAAATGGATACCCAGGTGATTTTATCAAAAAGTGCCTGACTACCTAACCCACTATAGCACAACCAATACAAGCTATGAAAAAAATAACATCTCTGAAATAACCAACAGATTATTACAACCACATGGCATCATCGTGGCACATAAACTCCCTTTTTATGATCCTGTAATCCAATGAAACTCTCCAAAACATCTTAAGTAAACCAAAAGACTCAGCAGCCCAGGAAGAAAAAACAAGAATCCTCTACTATATACAGTGTAAGGAATGTAACAGCTAATATGTAGGACAGGCAGAAGATTAGCAGAACACAGTCAGAAGACATGATGAAAATGTCTTAATTTCACAATTTGTGGATAGAGTCATCTGGTTTCAACTGGGAAACTATGAGCATCTTAGACCAAACTAAATAAAAAAACCACTAGGGAATTCCTGGAATCTTGATATTCAGACAAAGAAATAAACCAAATATCCATATCACCCAATGATTAAAAGCTAAGAAGGAAACAAGACCAGAACACATTTCCTCCAATGGCCAACAACTCGATAAACACAGATTAACACTATTACCAAAAAAAAACAAAAAAAACAAACCCCAAACAGAAAACAATATCCTAATCAAGGAACTACTCAGCAGAAAATCAAGCCCCCACCAATACTGGCAGGAAAAACTACTATATATGCAGTCAGATCCAGAAATATTGGGACATCGACACAATTCTAACATCTTTGGCTCTATACACCACCACAATGGAGTTGGAATGAAACAAACACAATGTGCGTTAACTGCAGACTGTCAGCTTTAATTTGAGGGTATGTACATCCAACTCAGGTGAACGGTGTAGGACTTACAGCAGTTTGCATATGTGCCTCCCACTTGTTAAGGGACCAAAAGTAATGGGACAGAATAATAATCATAAATCAAACTTTCCCTTCTTAATACTTGGTTGCAAATCCTTTGCACTCAATCACAGCCTGAAATCTGGAACGCATAGACATCACCAGACGCTGGGTTTTATCCCTGGTGATGCTCTGCCAGGCCTCTACTGCAACTGTCTTCAGTTCCTGCTTGTTCTTGGGACATTTTCCCTTCAGTTTTGTCTTCAGCAAGTGAAATGCATGCTCAATGGAATTCAGGTCAGGTGATTGACTTGGCCATTGCATAACATTCCACTTCTGTCCCTTCAAAAACTCTTTGGTTGCTTTTGCAGTATGCTTTGGGTCATTGTCCATCTGCACTGTGAAGCGCCATCCAATGAGTTCTGCAGCATTTGGCTGAATGTGAGCAGATAATATTGCCCGAAACACTTCAGAATTCATCCTGCTGCTTTTGTCAGCAGTCACATCATCAATAAATACAAGAGAACCGGTTCCATTGGCAGCCATACATGCCCACGCCATGACACTACCACCACCATGCTTCACTGATGACGTGGTATGCTTAGGATCATGAGCAATTCCTTTCCTTCTCCATACTCCTCTCTTCCCATCACTCTGGTACAAGTTGATCTTGGTCTCATCTGTCCATAGGATCTTGTTCCAGAACTGTGAAGGCTTTGTTAAATGTTGTTTGGCAAACTCTAATCTGGCCTTCCTGTTTTTGAGGCTCACCAATGGTTTACATCTTGTGGTGAACCCTCTGTATTCACTTTGGTGAAGTCTTCTCTTGATTGTTGACTTTGACACACATACACCTACCTCCTGGAGAGTGTTCTTGATCTGGCCAACTGTTGTGAAGGGTGTTTTCTTCACCAGGGAAAGTATTCTTCAGTCATCCACCACACTTGTTTTCCGTGGGCTCCCAGGTCTTTTGGTGTTGCTGAGCTCACCGGTGCATTCCTTCTTTTTGAGAATGTTTCAAACAGTTGTTTTGGCCACGCCTAATGTTCTTGCTATCTCTCTGATGGGTTTGTTTTGTTTCTTCAGCCTAATGATGGCTTGCTTCACCAATAGTGACAGCTCTTTGGATCTCATCTTGAGAGTTGACAGCAACAGATTCCAAATGCAAATAGCACACTGGAAATGAACTCTGGGCCTTTTATCTGCACATTGTTTTAATTGGGGTAATGAGGGAATATCACACACCTGGCCATGGAACAGCTGGGAAGCCAATTGTCCCATTACTTTTGGTCCCTTAACAAGTGGGAGGCACATATACAAACTGCTGTAAGTCCTACACCGTTCACCTGAGTTGGATGTACATACCCTCAAATTAAAGCTGACAGTCTGCAGTTAACGCACATTGTGTTTGTTTCATTCCAACTCCATTGTGGTGGTGTATAGAGCCAAAGATGCTAGAATTGTGTCGATGTCCCAATATTTCTGGACCTGACTGTAAACAAGGTTAAAGCTCACACTCACTAGCACTGATGTTATCTAGTTGGGTTATGAGCAGTGGTGGGTTCCTCCCAGTTCCACCCGGTCCCACCGAGCCGGTAGCGGTGATGATATGACGTCACCAAACCTGTTCTGACCCCCCCCGTGTTATTCTTACCTTTTATTTGGCCCCACCCCCAATCTATTGCTGCCTCCTGAGTCCCAGCTGATTGGCTAGAAGGAAAAAAACTGTTTAAACTCTTGCCGCGGGGCTTCAAAGGGCCGCCCTACAGCTGATCAGTGTTAAAAGGCAGTGTGCTGGTAGACTGGTGCCTCCAAAAACAAATGAGTAGACCAGTGCCTGCAAAAATAAATGAGTAGACCAATGTCTGCAAAAACAAATGAGTAGACCTGTATAGCTCTGCAAGCAGTTAAAAGCCTGGTAGACCAGTACCTCTGCTAAATCCTAAAGAATTGTCACATGACCATCAAGCCATGCCCACAAAATAAGCCATGCCCACAGAACCAGTAGCAAAAAAATTTAGAACCCACCCCTGGTTATGAGATGTCTGCAAGCAAACAGTCAAGCTCAGAAAGCACTAAAGACCCCACATTTCAACCTGAGCTACATATATTCTTTTCTGCATCAGGAGAGTTTTGAGAATATGGTGGTGCTAGTGGGGAAGGTGAAACACATAAGACTTCTTTCTCCTTCTTTTTGGTTGACAATGAATCTGCAGATTTTGAGTGGAATTATTTTTTTGGCTTATCTTCCTGTGTTAGGAAAAGTAGTCTGGTTCACATCTGATTGGAACCAATGCCCCTGGTGCTGACATATCAAAAAGCTACATTGAGCTACAGTTTTGCCAGGATTTGCAATTGGAACAAAGTATGTATTTGATAAACCCGGAATAATTATTAGAAGTACAAAAGAGCGTTGAAAACCAAGAGATGTGATTGTTAATTTGATAAACCTTTTGGTTATATAGGCAATTCTGTCTAAGCTTCATCATGACATATAAGGTAAAGCTTCTGTCAGTTGTCATTCTTAAAGAAAAATGCAAAAATGGCAACAGACCCAAGGCTTTACTGTGAATAACCAAGAAAACTTAATATAGAAGAAGAAAAAAATGTTCAAAGTAATCCTGAAGAAAAAAAGAAACTCTTTCCTAAACATTGCACGAATCAATAAATCTTTATTATGGTCAAAGACAAGCATAAGGAATGCGGGATACAAAAGTATTTGAAAACATTTAAAAATACACAGTGTGTTAAAGCCAAAGAATCCTTACACCCTGGGCTGAGCACACCCTGTCAAATTAGTCTATTCAAGAATTAAAACATTCTGGTGTAGATCTAGCTCTGTTGAGTACTGCACCAATTTGAATGAGCCCCAGAAAGAAGAACCAGATTTTCCATAAACCATTTTTTTGTCTAAGCAAACTGGGTGGTAAATGGTGATTTTTTTTGGGTGGGTGGGTGGGGGGAGGGGTTGAATAAAAACTTAGCAAAGATATTCTTTGTTCAATTATTGATTTCTCAAATTGTCAGTCTTTATATTAGCTTTATTTTATGTCAAAAATGTCCAAGATAATCAATCTTACCTTGACATTGCAGGCCTGTTCCATAAGCCTTCTAGCATTTTCTTCAGCTCTGTACCTTTTAGGCAGCTGCACTCTAAAAAACTTTAAAGCCCCTTCAAAATCAGCTTGCAGAAGATCCTCCTTGGAAGTCTGCAAAGAAATACATTGGAGAACAGGTGTAAACAGTGAATCAAAGTAGCTTTGCTCTATTTCATAAGATATAGCATTTATATAAGATATAGCATTTATATAAGGATAAATCCAATCAATGGAATAGGAAGCTAAATAACCCTATTTTCTAAAAAGAAAATTAGAGTCAGCATAATGTAAGATATTGCTATTCTTCTATACTTAAAAGAAAATTGGAGAAGGGGAATGTGTTGGATATGTTCACTACCCTGAGTTATTTGTAAAATAATAAAGTTGAGAAATAAATACTTAAAAAGTAATGTTAAAATCATGCTGATAGCTTTTCTTTCTCAGACCTCTGAATTGTGTATCTTTGCAGTATAAAGTTTTGAAAGCTTCAGAAATGACAGAACAATGCAGCAATTGCCTTCATGGTTAACTATGTATAAAGGTAAGTAATATACAAAAAAAAAAAAACCCATTTATAAACACATAAACCCCAGTTATAGCGAACACACCAAAATTAATATACCACAGATGAGGACCAACTTGGAATCTGGATGTGTTGCCATTTTTTTATGTTAATGATTAAACAAAGTAAATTTGCTATTGTGATAATTCCTCTTATGGAATTCCTCTTGTGATAATTCCTCTTATGAAAGTTAGTACTTCTAGAGTAATAAAGCAGAAATTTATCAATATTCTCATTTCAGCATCTGTGAAAAAAATACACTCTCATCCACATTCCCATAGTATATAATTTTGTGATAAATATTTGTTTGCATTTTTATTTGGGAAATTAAAATGTGAACTCAATAAATTGTACTCACACTCTCATTTTCACTATCTTACTGGGTTTAATTGAACCCCAGATCAGCTTCCTAAAAGACCTGAAAAAGGACAGGCCTCATGGCCCTCCATCTTCTCCTTGTTCCTCAGTGATACACTGCAAATGTGCCTGGTATGTTGCAATGGAATTCTCTTTTTACATACATGTAAGAATTATAGTTCTTTATTTTATGTATACATATGATAGCATATATGCTCACACACATATATTTAGGTATGTTTGTCTTACCAAACAGGAAGGTTATAAATGCATTCAAATATTCAGGACAGAATTTAGCATACAATGATAAATTTTGGCTTTCCTAATGAGAAATACTTGACTTACAGCCACGATTAAGCCCAAAATTTCTGTTGCTAAGTGAGACAGTTATTAAGTGAACTTTGCTCCATTTTACAAACTTTCTTGCCATACTTGTTAAGTGAATTACTGTAGTCGTTAAGTTAGTAACATGGTTGTTAAGTGCATCGGGCTTCCCCATTGACTTTGCTTGTCAGTAGGTTGCAAAAGATGATCACATGACCCCAGGAAACTGTACCTGTCATAAATATGAACCAATTTCTAAGCATCTGAATTTTGATCACATGACCATGGGGATGCTGCAACTGTGATAAGCATGAAAAATGGTCATAAATCACTTTTACAAGTCCCATTTGAAGTGCCGTTGTAACTTTTAAAAGTCACTAAATGAATTGTTGTAAGTCAGGGACTACCTGTAAAGGGAGAAACTAACTCATATATTAAATCCTTCAAATTGAATATTGACTAACATAAGACAGGAATATGGAGGAAATCCCTCCTTAGTGGAATCCTATCTTGATATGATGAGATATCAGTAGATGTAGATGTGAGAGAACCTGAAATTATAAGAAGGTTTGGGTCGGGCAAGCATCATAATGCAGGTGATACAATATATTAACAAAGCTTTGTGACCAGAATTCTTTATCTGAAATAATGTTGTCTGAAACTCCTGTTTCAGACAACATAAATACAGATTCCACAAATAGACATCATCACGGGATGGACAACAAAAATATTGATTGCATAATAGGAAGGAAGAGAAAGAAGAACATTTAAGAGACTGCTAATAGGTGGATGAAAAGTTCACACAAGTTCCAAACTACCCCTTTTAAAAAACAATCTAAAGTAGTTAATATCTGTAGTATCTAACCGATTTACCGTAGTTCATTTAACTTATGCAAAAAGGAATCTAAGAAGCTGTAGAAAGAGGAAAGAGACACTGGGAAAATTGAACTGGAAGAAGACCAGAAAAAAAAAATCTTCCAAAATATCATCAAGAAGCACCTCCAAGAAGCTTCTGAAACAAATTATCATGCTAGTTAACAAAAGACTTCGGGGGTGGGGGGTGGGGGGAGGAAAAAGTCTTGGGGAATAAAGTTAAAAAATAATTGAAGCCAGACATCAAGCAAGAATAGACATGGCAAAATATCTTGAATAAGAATGTCAACAAATTGAAGGAACTAATGAAAAAAACATGAAAAGCATATTTATGATCAGAGGAACGTTTTAACTAGGTTAGGGCTATTCAAGTGTACAAGTAGTCCTTGCTTAACGACCAGTCACTTCCCATTTGAAGTTATGACACACATACACACAGAGCTACTTACAACTCAGTTTGGAGTTCTGATGGCCACACACACACACACACAAAGCCACATAATTGCATTTTGGGCATACGGCAACCAGCTTCCATTTATGGCCATCTGCAGCATTCCAGCATTTTTTGCTGGTTTCTGGGATTTACTTCTGGTTTCTGGCAGAAAAAAACCCAAAAAACCATCCACTGAAGAAAATGGGTTTGCTTAACCACCACAGTATTCATTTAATGACTGTGGCATTCACTTAACATTTGTGACATTTGCTTAATGATTGCCTAAAAAAAGTTGTAAAATCTGGAGCGGTCACATGGTAACCTACTTAATGCACCACCACGCCTTACAACCATAATTCTGGGCTCAATTACAGTTGGAAGTCAAGGACTACCTGTAATCATGGAAGAGGTTCTAATTGAAGCAAATTAAGTTAAAGAAGATTAAAAGACTATTCTAAAACCCATTGCAAACAAGATTACAGAAAAACAGAAACATTTGCCAAGTCAGCATATGTTCCGGAAGCAATTCCCTTAGAAAATGAGTTTATATAATAACAATAGATCAGATGAAATACAACAAACTATATAAATTATTTATTGAACTTTTAAAGATGCATGAATAAGGACATTAAATGCCAACACTCCATTCCAACATATATGAAACAAGACTGTGTCGCCTAGAATTTTCAAAAAATGTTGTACAATATATAGTTATATAATAATGAAAAGAAATACAAGAGAAAATATGAATTATTAAACATTTACAATAATTCACTTGGCAAGTAATCTAATGACAATACAGTCATACAGGCAGGCTGAAACCAAAGACAATGAGCCAATTATCAGAAAAGGCAGAGGATCATAAAGTTAGATAGGTATAGATGAATAATAGAGATAGAACATAGAGTTGAAAGGGAGGGACCTTGGAGGTTATCTAGTTCAACCCCCTGCTCGAGCAGGAGACCCTATACCTGTGATGGCAAACCTGTGGCATGCATGCCACCGTAGCCATGTCAGTGGGCACACAAGTTCAGTTCCGGCGCGTGCAGCTGATTTTCGGGTCTTCTGGGCCACCAGAAGTAGGGAAACAGGCTGTTTCCTGCCTCCGGAGGATCTTGGGGGTGGTGAGGAAGGCCCGTTTTTCTCTCACCTGGCTCCAGAGCTTTTCTAGGAGTCTGGGGAGGGCGAAAACAGCCTTCCCCTCCTCAGAGGTCCTCCAGAGGCCAGAAATGGCCTGTTTGCCAACTTCCGGTGGGACTAGAAGGCCCGTTTTTTGCTGTTCCCAGCCTCCAGAGCCTCTCTAGGAGTCTGGGGAGGGTGAAAATGGCTTTCTCCCTCACCCCCGGAGGTCCTCCGGAGGCCGAAAATGGCCCGTTTACCAACTTCCAATCCCACCAGAGGCTCTGGAGCCAGGTGAGAGAGAAAAACAGGCCTACCGGGCCATTGTGTGCCAGAAGCAGGGGGAGCAGGGCACGCTCACATGTGCATGCGTGGGGTGCATAAATTATGGGTTTGGGCACATGCACGCGTGACCCCCCCACGGACCCCCTCTCTCCTGGCACGCAATGGCAAAAAGATTAGCCATCACTGCCCTATACCATTTCAGACAAATGGCTGTCCAATCTCTTTTTGAAAGCCTCTAGTGATGGAGCACCCACAACTTGTGAGTGCAAGCCATTCCATTGGTTAATTGTTTTCACTGTTTGGAAGTTTCTCCTTAGTTCTAGGTTGCTTCTCTCCTTGATTAGTTTACATCCATTGTTTCTTGTTTTGCCTCCAGGTGTTTTGGAAAATAGCTTGCCCCCCTCATCTTTGTTGCAGTCCCTCAAATATCAGATAATAGATACTTTTATTTTTGCTTTATTTATTTATTACATGTATTTAATTACAGCAAAACACCATGCTAGAATGTGGAATACAAAGGGTATATTAGATACAACAGGATGGTTCCTGAGTTCTTTCTGTGGAACACATATAACTTAACTTGAAGGTACATTCAAAGGGGAGAGGCACTTGAAAAGCAGGTTTGCTATTAGAAATGGATAACTGGGCAGAGAAAGAATACCTCAAGCTTGGTCCAATAGTAAGGGTTGCAAAAGACAAAAGAGCTCTAGAGTTTCAAGATCCAGGGAGAAGAGAAGAAAAAAAGGAAGATTGTGCAGAATTGGAGTACTACAGGTAAAACAATTCAGTTAGTGGATTGGCAAGCACAGAAAAGCAACAGTAATCCCAGTAAGTCCAGTTGGCACATTGGCCAGAAAAAGTTGGCAAGGGATCCAGGCAGTTGGCCAGGAGGTTTTGCTTGGCAGAATGCCTAGAAAAGAGGAATCTGGTATGAAGGAAACTTCTGCCATAAGATTGCCTGGAAGCAGAACCTTTGAGAAACCACAGAAGTTAGGTCAATGGTTGGAGTCAGGGCATGAATAGTGAGAAAAGCAACAGTGAGAAACAGTGGGTTTTTTGCCCAGCAATTCGGTTATAAACAGAATGTAATGAATAAGTGGCACCATTAATGGCACCATTACACCAGACCAGGATGGAAGAAAGAAGCTGGATGGGAGTCAAGCTAAACCTGCACCCAAGTCAGGGTGGGTACATCACTTCTATTCAACAGTAGCATTAAGCCCACAGGTGTCAAAGAAGTTCCAGATGGGACAATGAAGTTCAAAGAAAAACTGAACCCCAGGTGTAGCTACAGCAAGTGGGACTCTGGACAGGGATAAGCATCAAGCAGCCTCAGAAATTCTTCTCTCCTAATACTCTTTACAAAGAACCTCTTAAAGAGGGAGGAAGTCCTGCACCAGACCCCCAGGAGTGACAAAGGCTGTTTGCAAAAGAAAATTAAAGCATAAAGTAGGTTAAACATCTATACTGCCTTGGAAATCAGCCAAGATCAAACCAACACTGTTTTAGATTGAGATGATTTGAGCAGTGGTGAAATCTAAATTTTTTTGCCACCAGTTCTGTGGGCGTGGCTTGGTGGGCATGGCCTGGTGGTAGTCATGTGACTGGGTGGGAGTGGCCAACTTTTTTTTTACTTTTTAAAGCATTTTTAACTAGTAAAGAATGCTTTAAAAAGTAAAAAAAAGGTTCTGATGATCAGCACCTAACCAGCCTGACCCACCCCTCGCCAAGCCAGATCCAACGCCTCCTAGCCCCGAAGATTGCAAGCCTTTCCATCTCAGCCACCCAGCCCAGGAGATGATTGGGGGGTGGAGAAACAAAGCACTCGGCTGCTCCCCCTTTTAACTCACCCCGAGCTTCCTGCTGCGGATTTTCACACCTTGCTTCACACGCCCGGGATTGTCGCCCTTGTCTTCTTCTTCCTCCTCTTCTCCGTCTTCCAAGTGGAAAACTCTGCTCGCTAAAAACCTCACTAATACTGCTTTGCACATGGCTTGTGTGTGTGTGTGTCTTTGTTCCTGGTCTTTTGCAGCAGCCCATGCCCGATGTCCACACATACACACACAAGCCGCGTGCACAGCGGTATTGGTGAGGTTTTTAGCGAGCAGCGCAAGAAGCCAGACTTGCCTTCACAGGTACAAAAGCTTTCTTACAAATGGAAAAACGCCAGGAGAAAGCAAGCGATTCTTTTTGCACTTGCTCCTGGCGTTTTTCCATTTGTAAGGAAGCTTTCGTACCTGTGAAGGCAAGTCTGGCTTCCTGCGCTAAAAACCTCACCAGTACCGCTGTACGCGTGGCATGTGTGTGTGTGTGTGTGTGTGTGTGTACGTTGGGCATGGGCTGCTGCAAAAGACCAGGAGCAAAGACACACACACACACACAGAGGCTTTAAAAGACCTTTAGAATGACTCGGGGGTTCCTTCTGGTTGGCCTCCAAAGACAAGAGGAATGAAGGCGGGGTGGATTGGAGGAGTCATTTCCCTCCCCCTCCCTGCCTCCGCACTGACATTCAATGCAGCTCACGCGCACGCGCACACACACACACACACACACACACACACACACAGAGGCTTTAAAGACCTTTAGAATGACTTGGGGCTGCTTCTGATTGGCCTCCAAAGAAAAGAGGAATGAAGGCAGGGGTGGATTGAAGGGGTGAATTCCCCAACTCCGGTTCAGTCGGCCGGGGACGGGACATTGGGCACAGGCTACTGCAAAAGTCCAGGAGCAAAAAGACACACACACACACACACACACACACACACACGCCGTGTGCACAGCGGTACTGGTGAGGTTTTTAGCGAGCAGCACAGGAAGCCAGATTTGCCTTCACAGGTATGAAAGCTTCCTTCAAATGGAAAAACGCCAGGAGCAAGCAAGCGCTTCTTTTTGCACTTGCTCCTGGTATTTTTCCACTTGGAAGATGGACAGGAGGAGGAGGAAGACGACGAGGGCGATAATCACGGGCGCCTGAAGCAAGGCATGAAAATCCGCAGCAAGAAGCTCGGGCTGAGTGAAAAGGGGGAGCAGCCGAGAGCTTTGTTTCTCCAAAACTGGTAATAATGCTTTAAAATGCTTAAAAAGTTTTTTAAAAAAAAGTTCCAACAATCGTGCGTCACTCAGCTGATTGTCCAAACTCTTTTTTTTTTTTTTTAACTTTTTAAGCATTTTTTTACTACCAGTTCTCTGGAAGTAAAAGCAGGTAGTAACGACGACCAGGCAGGTGGGCAGAGCCTCAAGCTACCATCACTACCGGTTCTCCAAACCACCAGCCGTCATCGCTACCGGATCGGCCGAACTAGGCTGAACCGGGAGCATTTTACCCCTGGATTTGAGTTGAAAATTCTTTAGAATCTTGCTAAAAGAGAAATTGGAAAGCAGATGTCCCTGACAATTAAAAGAGTGAAATCGGAAAACACTTGTCAACTGTCACCCACCACAATGAAATATCTGCAAGATTCAATGCTTAGTTGTTACATCTTAGACTCATAGAATCATAGGGCTGAAAGGGAACTTGGGGGTATTCTAGTCTAACCCCCTGCCCATGGCAGGAGACTTTATATCACCCCAGACAAATGGTTGTTCAATTTTTTCTTGAAAATCTCCAGCGGTGGTGCTGTGCATTACTTTCCTATTAACAAAGGGAAGGGTAAGCTTTTTCTACAAGGAACAGATCTGTGTGCCTTTGAGTCTGTACCATTCCAAATACCTGTGATTCCTGGACATTAGAGTGTTCTTTTGAGAAACTTTTACAATGAACAAAAAGTTATGGTACTGGCTGAAATTGGAAAAATTGAATGGGTTAGTTGCATTCATTAAAGGAATGGCAAAATTAGAACAAATTATAGCTGAAATCAAAACAAGAGATTACAATGCAGATATTTCTTGTACAGAAAGAAGATTTAAAAAGTGAACAAAGAGGAAAAAAGTGACTACCTTACAGCCGATAATGAAGAAATTAGCATTATTTTTAGCTCAAAATAGATATGATAGATAATAGACTTCAAAGGATAGTTAGAACTGCAGAAAAAAACAATTGCTACCAATATGTCTTCCATTAAGAACCTATATACTGCACGAGCCATAAAGAAAATATCTACTGACCTCCCTCACCTCCTGGACATAAACTATTTCAACTTCTTCCCTCTAGACAACGCTATAAGGCATTGCACGCTAAAACAACTAGACACAAGGACAGTTTTCCCCCACACCATCACTCTGCTAAACAACTACTTCCCACAATACTGTCAAATTACCTAGGCTGCATTACAATTATCCTTATCATCTTTCCTATTATATATTTCCTTATCTTATAACTATAACTTTGTTGCTTGTATCTTCCAATTTATATTATTTGTTTTATTTAGTATCCTAATATAATTTATGTTGATTGCTTATTTAGTATCCTATGACTATCATTAAGTGTTGTATCTTATGATTTTTGATGAATGTATCTTATGATTATGTGATTGTAATTTATCACGTATTACATTGAAAGCTTATGCGCCGGAAACAAATTCCTTGTGTGTCCAATCACACTTTGCTAATAAAGATTTCTATTCTATTCTATGTTCTAGAAAAGTAAATGCATTAGTAATCCTACTGAGAAAAGCAGTCACAAACTTAGAAAAGAACATGACAAGTAAGAATTTTTTATCTTTCATATCCCGATAGGGAAAGCAGACATATTTTCCAATGGTAATATGTGTAAAAATTGGACATAGAGAAAAATTAATGAAATAATGCCTTCAAAGCAGGGGTGAAATTTAGCTGGTTCTATCCGGCTCAGGTGAACCGGTAGCGGTGGCTGCGGAAGGCTCCCGCCACCCACATGGATGCCATGATGTTGCTTTTTTGTGACATTTTAAGCCTCTGCGCATGCACAGAAGGCTTTGTGCATGTGCAGACGATGGCGCACGTGAACATTTGTGAACTGGTATGGAAGGTAAGTGAATTTCACCCCTGCTTCAAAGTATAGATTTTGTGGGTCCCACATGCAAGAAAAACCTATCAATGTGTCCTGGAGTAAATATTTTTAGGTCTGTCTTGGACGAGAACTATCAAAACGTTCTAATTTTGAAATAGTGTTTAGAAATTCAGATAACTTTTCAGTTTCTGATGCAAAGTGATTGTAGACTACATAAACTGTTGGAAATTCTGAGAACTAGAAAAAGACAATGGATAAAGTATTTGAACAGGACGAAACAGATTGTTTGAATATATGGCTTTAGATAGTTTGTGATCAAACCAAACTGCATTTCAGATATTTTCATCTGGTTGTTAGTCTACAGTAGCAAAAATTCAGGAGGAGTCTGGCAACATCTTTTCAGATTAACACATTTTATTAAAAGGCACACATTTTTGTGAGCTTCGGCAGATGCGTGAATTGACTAAACTAATATCTGATTAAACTTATTGCTCATGAAAGCTTATGTCTTTTAATAAAATGTGTTTGTTTGAAAAGTGCTACCAGATGGTTTGATCTGTACATGATAGCAGCTGCTTTGCCCCAGATATAGAATAGAACAAAATGTGGTTGTTTTAAGGCAGAATGGCTGGGGTAGAGTAAGAGTGGGGGGAAAGCCAAGGCTTTCGTTGGTGATGGGTATGTGTAGACATCATAGTGGCAGCTGAATGGATATATGGGGAGGGGAGGGTTTGGATCAAGGAAATTAGAATTAGGAAGGTCAGTGAGATGTGTCAAATGAGGTATCAGCTACAATAGCCGAGGGGAGACAGAATAGTAGGAAGAAAATGTGATGAGAAGTTCAGGAGGCATTAATATGATATGCCATTTATACAACCTATAAAACCTTCCTTGACAGTGTTCTCAAAAAGATTCATGGGATTATCTAATAGACATTACATATTGACTAGTAGACTTTACATATATAGGGCTAATTTGGGGGGGGGGTCAATAACTTCTACAAAATTGTAGTAGTTAAAAGGCCAAGAAACAAAATTAAATTGCTAAAAAGAAATATATGATAGGAATCACCTAAACTTATGTAAATGAGAGAAGCAGCTCATTTCCTATTTGTATTTACTTATTTGGATTATATTCTGCCTTTCATTCAGGAGCTCAATGCAGTGCACATGGTGCTCTTTCTTCCTATTATCCCTGCAACAATCCTATAAGGTAGAGTATCGGCCCAAAGTTATCCAGTGAGCTTTTAGGCTTGATTGTAGACTAGAATCTGGTCTTTTTGCTCCTGATCCAACATTTTAATCATTATGCTATACTTGTTTTTTGGATTAAAACTAATTGATCTTGTTAATTTATTTCAAATGATTTGGATGTGATGTGATGAAAAAAATGACAAGATGAGATAAATGTGAAAGAATACAGCCATGAGAAAATACACTGAAGAGTTATAATTCATATCAGTAATTGTAAGATATGGGATAAGATACTGAAAAATAGGAGAGAAAAATTGGAAAAAGTAAAACCATGGAGGCATCTGTTAAAAAAAAGAAGCAAAAAATTAAATTATAATTTCATTATATAAATTCACACATTTGTCTGCATAACTCTGGTCCCTCACCTAAAAAAGAGGACAATAAAACAGTGTAGAAAATTTTAAATGTTAAAGACAGAAACCAATACATAAAAATTATGAATGGTGTGTCTTTTCAGTTATTGTTCATGACAATTAAATAGAATTACTGTTTCCAAAGACAGCACACCTTTGCTTTAGCTAAATATGAGATGTTGGTGACAAACTGCAGGAAATAAAAGCCACCCCCAGTATGTTCTATAGACAGATACTGGAAATAGTATACCAGATCGAACATTCCTTGATCTCACATCTGAATTGATACGTTTACTGTAAAAAAATTTGAGTATCGTTTATTAAGATTTACAAGGGTGCCAAATTAAAAAAAAAAAGAAGTGGCAATTTCTCTCTCATATCAACAATACATACAATTTATTGAGGGATGATAGCAGGATCACTTGCTGGTCACGGTAGTTGACCTGCTAAAGTTTAGCCACATACATATTCTGCTTTTCTAGAGGCAGCAGTTACAGCTTAACAGAGTCTTAGCCATTTTAAGGACATGTTAATAGAGAAGAAACTCTTACGTTTATCACTGACTCTGTATTGGAACAGCTACAATCCAGGACTAAAAGGCACTGCATAAAATATATTGCTATGAAACCTGATTTGCTTAAGGACATGATGGATTATAAATTAGATAATGACAAATCTTGGAGTTAGACAGATCAAAAATTTAAAAATAATAGAAATGTTTTATCTTTTGATTTTGATAATATTTATTCACTATAATGATAAAATGTTTTGATGGTATCTTGTCAATTTATTAAATAAGCTGATGGGCCAGAATAGTGCAAAGAATTGAAATTCAGATGCATCCAAAGAGTTTTAGAAGAAAGTTTGGCTACCTCAAACTTGTATTCTTTGCTTGTCAAATAGGATCTCCATATTCACCACGAGATCAAGGACAAGAATATGCATATATATTTCAGAATCATAGTTCATTAACAATTATATTTTTATTATTTAATAAGACATTGTTATTTTCATGCCAATATCCTTATTCTAGAATCCATCTCAGACATGATTGTTTGCTTAGGACAACAATTAACAATTGACAACCAACAAAATTATCCTTTGTATCTCAGTAGAAAGGCAGAATAAGAAGATGTTTCTCAGTTTTAATAGCAACAAGTCATACAACATGGGGTTTTTAAAAATGACATTAATTTAAAATTAACAGGTTTTTTTTTTATTTTCATGCTTTTGAAAATTATATAATGGAGCTTTAAAAAAATAAAAATCAGAGATTCAGAACAGAGAAATAATGTTGGATTCACAAAATAGTGGACAGTTCTTCCTTCTCACTATCTAAAACAGGCAGAGCGATTTGGGACCAAAATACAAAACTGCTCCAATCATCATGACCAATAATGTAATATGATGGGAGTTGTCCAAAATAACAGGAGGGCACCACGTTGCCTATGCCTGGCTTTGAAGGAAGGTAGCTAAGTGCCATTGCTTCCCAACTCTAATGACTAAAAGAGACAGACCCTCTAATGAACCACTAGATGAACTGGGTATGTGAAAGCAGACAGACAGTAGACAAGAATGACAGATTTCCTAGACACCCGTTTTTGCAAAACAAGGATCTCACCGCAAGAAGACGAGGCACAAACAGGCGATGCCCCATCCCCAGAAGTTCCAGCACTCGACAAGCATACTCATTCACAAGCTTGCTTCTCTCATCGTGAATATCCTGGGTCCTTCTGATGGGTGGCGCGAGCTTGGGAGCTGGGGTTGGGCAAGACACCCCTTCCTCCATCAGCAAAAAACTGCAAATATCCAGAATGAGAAATGCTGTCTTCTTAAGCCACAGTTTTCCACTATAATATTATGGGAGCCAGATTTAGGTCTCTTAGAAACCAATGCTTTTATTGTCCACAACAGGGACAACCAAGTATAATATTTTTAAAAAATCCCCCCAAAACATGTTTGGAGGAAGCACAGAAGAAGTCAGTATTCCAAAGTACAGCCGCAAATATAAGCTGAAGACTTGGATCTAAAAATGCCCGAAAAAAGAGAAAAATGGCAGAGAATGATGCAGAAAAAGGGCTGCAATGGCCCAGCTTGCCTAGAAGTGCATGTAAGTACAAGGAGGAGAAGCAGAAAGAGCAAAAAGCCAAGGCTGGTTGTAAAGCTGCAAAGAAAAAAAGGATGAGCTCATTGCAATCCCTGATTCGTGACAAGCGTGGTTAGGCGTCTGCTGCTGCTGCCGCCTCTCTCTGTGAATCGGTAATGAAGTGATAGAAAAGGCGGGGGAGGGGGGAGGGAAAGGCGGAGGCAGCTGAATGAGCATGCAGAGGATGCCTCAGAGGAGAATGCTGTCATAAGAAGCCAATGGTAAGCGACCCTCCAAATCCGCCTTCCTTCCATATATGTTAGCTCCCCAGCACACAGACAACCTTGTTGTCTCTTGCTTAGGCAAGTCAGACTGAAATTCAACCATAATACTAACCCTGATAGATACAGGCTTTCAAATCAAGATTTAATCCTGCCTAGACATATGGAATAGAGAAAATAGGGAGGGAAAACTTGTCAGTCCCACCCAGATTGCTGCATGAATGCAAGACAGATGGAAAAATAGAACAGCCGAGTGCTAAAACTGTGAAATGTCTGAATTTGTGCTGTTTGTGCAACACAAATTATACTTTTCAGGACAGACAGCTTTATGTAGGTAAAATTTCAGAAATTCACAAACACCAGTCTAAATATATCAAATAAGCATTCTGAGCCCAGAACAATATTAAATGCGGGATATAACTGAAAAAGTGTTTGATACAAAAGATAAGTTATATACAAGACAACATAGAAATCTTTCTTGTATATACATCTGCATGAGGAATATTTAACATTTTTTCTCCACATGACCTAGCTTTATACTCTCTGGCCTTGGCAATTATTGTCTGCAAAATAATTTCCACTGATTTTTCCCCTTCAATGAATCTAGTCCATTCTGTGTATATGGTACATACCATGTTTCCCCAAAAATAAGACCATGTTTTATATTATTTTGAACCCTGAAATAAGCGCTTGGCCTTATTGCCATGCGCTCAAAAGCCCGATTGGGCTTATTATCAGGGGATGTCTTATTTTGGGGGAAACAGGGTATGTGGCCATGCCATTTTATGCATTCTATGAAGGTGACTGAACTTGCTAGCATGAGCCATTTATGATTGTCCTGACAGCAGGAGACTGGCAGGAGACCTTATATCATCCTGGACAAATACAGTAGTGGCCAAAATTGTGGAAAACTTTTTGAGAAAAGTGTATTTTCTAAAACTAGCTAATAACACCACTTTTTTTGGGAGTAGTACCATAAAATTACATATCAATGGAAAGATAATTTAATCAAGAATGTAATGCAATAACTTTTATGTAGGATTTGCTATTAGAATAGCAGTTACAGTATAAAGAAGAAAAGTGAAACAGGTAAAAAAAATGAGATATACAAAAATTATCACCATAGAAAAAACGAGATATACAAAAATTATCACATCAGTTAATACTTAGTTGGGTAACCTTTAGCATGAATTACTGCCTTACGACATCTTCCCATGAAGTGAACCAAGTCTTTTAGTTCTGCAGCTGTTATAATGTGAAACCAAGATTGAAGGATTGCTTTTATTAACTGGGTTTTATTGCTGGGTCGCTTCTGACAAACAAGTTTCTTTAGTCAGCTCCATAGATTTTCAATTGGGTTAAGGTCTGGTCTATTGCCAGGCTATTACAACAGTGGAATATGATTATCTTGAAACTCCAAATTATTAGCCATCAAACCTCAAAAATACGCTTTTCCCAAAAGGTTTCCACAATTTTGGCCACTACTGTAGTTGTCCAGTCTTTTCTTGAAAACCTCAGCAGAGGTGTACCGACAGTCAAGCTTTTCCACTAATTGTTCTCACTGTCAGGAAGTTTCTCCTGAGTTCCTGGTTGAATCTCTCTTTAACAAGCTTCCATCCATTGCTTCTTGTCCTCCAAAGTCAGGAGCTTTGGAGAATAAGTCAACCCCCACCTGTCTGTGGCAGCCCCTCATGTGCCAGAAGACAGCTATCATGTCACCCCTATTCTTCTCTTCATTAGGCTAGACATACTTAGTTCCCTTAACCATTCCTTGTACAATGTATTCTGCAGGCCCCTTATCATCTTAGTTGGACTTCTATGCACTCTTTCTAGGGTGAGCATCCCTCATCCCTCAGAACTCTTGACAGTTTTATAAGAATATGCAACCTTAAAAATTCACAATCAAAACCAACAATAGACCCCACAAAATATTGGGGAACAGACTATATTGTAGTTCCTTTGGATTCCAGGAATTATATGTAAACACATTTAGATATCAGTGTTATGGAATTACAGATGAAACTAAAGATAGGATATGTCTCATATACCAAAATAACCACCTCTGTTTTCTATAGCAGCTTAATTGCTGTCTCTTTTTGGGTCAATCTGTTCCAAAGTTGATCCATTGTTATTAACGAATAGCAGAATCAATTTTAAAAATCCAAATGGCAGTATTGTTGCTCTGTTAAAAACAAGGAAATTTCTGACAAATTAAACAGTATAAAATGTGTTATGCTTTGTGTTATGGTTCTGTGAGCAGGAGTTCACTTCTTCAAATGCTGCAGATAGTGTGTGTGTGTGTTCACAGGCAGACTGTGGAAGAACTGTACACAATGATTTCAGGAGGAAAAAGAAATGGGAAAATTTGGTGATGGCTACAATAATTATTACTGAGCACTTCTGGGAAAGAAATGGTGAACTGCAAAATCGCTGTCTCTGGCAGGTCTAGAGCACTAGGAGAAGAGGGAAAGCCAACACAGCCCAAACTGTGGTTCAACACATTTAAAAAGACACAGACAGGGTTCACATACTTCCTTTCTTAATCACCTTTGTAAATTACTTATTAATCGCTTTTTTGATATTAGGAACATGTCAGACTAAGGAGAACAAGAAAACATGGAACAATTCAGCCAGAGTCAGTTCTTTATTTGCCTACACATAACAGACAAGAATTTTGCCAAACTAAACCCTCAGCCTAACAGATTTACCCTGGAGATTCTAAGTAGGGACCATTCTAACGCTCTCTGTCTTCTGTCAATCTTCGGGCTGTGGGGCCCCTTGTATCTCCCTTCTTTCTGGAATGTGCTCCCTCTTTCCTGGGAAACTGCCTCCTCACTATAGTCTTTCATACCAGCTCCCTTTCCGTGGTTATCATCTCTCAGAGAATCTTCATAAAGGCAAGTGTATTATATTACATGAATTTCCTTCAATCCTTAGCAAAAGAAATTTTATACAAGTTTAAAGATTTTTTTAAAAATCTCTGTTATGGAATAGACAGCAAAAGGATAATTAGAATGTTGATTTTGGAAAGTTATAAACAGACTAGTTCAGGTGGATTTGAAAAAAAAAATTGAAACTAATTATTAGAACCTTTGCCATAGGAAAATGCTGCTGTTTTGATTACTTAAACATTTATCATAAGATGGCATTTTGAATGTTGAACATTAGAGGAAACCAGATGGAATTAAAAATTAAGTTAAAGGAGAACTTAACTTACTAATACCAAATGGAGTAAAGAGACCCAAATGTTAATTTTAAAAATGTCTATCATTATATACAAGCTGTGTTTGGAAGATTATGGGAAAGGACTATCTTTACTAGATAGGATTGAATCTGATTTGAAAGTGGATCTAAAACAATGGACTACGGGAATGATATGAAGGAAGATGCTACATTGGATATACAAATGAAATTGAATGATGCCTTACCAAAACAAAAGAGTGACAAGAATAATTTTCTTATACTGAATTTATGAAAGAGACTTGTTAAAGTTATGAAGAACTTCATGAAAAGGGGGCAAAGAATAAATGAGAAGAAATCAGGTTCCAGGATTTGAGAGGATTAACAAATAAGATTGTTGAAAGAAAAGGAAAGGAATATAAAAAGTTCAAGATTGTTAAAAGTAAAAAAGAAGGAATATAAAGTTAGACTACAGTAGACTAGACTAGACTAGACTAGACTAGATTAGAATAATTTTGTCACTTTGAGTGTACACTAATCGGCATACATTAAAATGAAATTTTGTTGCATACAGCTCTCAAAGGGTCACCACCTCCAATATACACTACATGAACGTAACAAAGTAAATAAATAAATGCATTCAAAATTATGCATATACCCACATATAGTTGATTTTGCTGATCAGGATTAAAATAGATATGTTGTTTTCTCTGGTAACCCTTAGTGGACTTTTGCTGACCCAGCTAAACAATGAGACTTTAAGGATTTGTTTACGGAGAAGAGATGAAATATGAGAAGAAATCATTTGTTGTATTTTAAAACAATAAGTAGTAAGTTACTAAAATTGTTTATTTTTCTTATTGTGATGAAAGAATCATATATAGAAAGGGGGGGAGAATATGTCTGTCATATTGTATCAGGAATCAGCATATTCAGTCATTTAAGAAACACTTATTCTTTCATAGGTATTTCATCTGAGGGATCAACAGTAGCTATGCATTCTGTATACTTAATCCAATCTGTCATTCAAGAAACTCTAAGACCAAATATCCTTACAGTATTTTAAAATGAAATCAAGTCTGAATTAAAAAGAAGAGATGGAGAAGTCAGGGATTAATGAAAGGAGCAAATAAACATCATCCTGTTCCTACAAATTAAATAAATAAATAAATAAATAAATAAATAAATAAATAAATAAATAAATAAATAAATAAATACATACATACATACATACATACATACATACATACATACATACATACATACATAAATAAATAAATAAATAAATAAATAAATTTCTATACCGCCCTTCTCCCGAAGGACTCAGGGCGGTGTACAGCCTATTAAAAGCACAAAGACAGACATCAGTTAAAAATAATTAAAATTATTAAATAATTTTGGCTCAAATTTAAAACCCCAAAAATTTTAAACACCCAATTTAAAAATCATTACATTGATAGCCTGGCCTGGCGGAACAACAGGGTCTTGAGGGCACAGCGAAATACACGGAGGTCTAAGAGAGTCCTGATGATCTTCTCAGTAACCACAGGTTTCCTAATTCTGGAAATGCCTATATGACAGCATGTGCTGGCAAGGATAGAGACTAAAGGGAGTTTATGTCATGCATAAACCAGAGTTGTGTTTTGCTTGTTCAGTTTTTGTTGATGCTCTAATTCTGAAAAATTATTATGGCATCCACAGGTAGACTGTGGAAGAACATCTTGTCAAAAAGTTTTGTCTTCTTCATGACTTTCCATAGAAGTACTATATATAACAAAGAAGAGGGTAAATTTTGTTCTTGCTTTTTTTCCGTATTAATAAATACATCATGGCTCCTTTTCTCAGTTGTGATTTGCTTTGTTATGTTTTGTGACAGGAGCAATTTGCCTTTTCATTTCCTAAAATGTAGGTCTAAAGCTCTGTTTGCTAATTGGCCATTCCTTTGCAGATTTGGAGCAAAATCCAAGAACAGGGGAACTGTTAAGTCATAAGTTTTGCCCTGAGAAATGGTAGAAAAGCATCAAACCTTGGGGCCAAAACCTAGGACCTCTATCTCCTGCTCTTTTAGCAATAAGAAGAAATAATATGTTGTCGGCTTCTTCATCCCAGCAAACTGAGAAATACTCAGTCACCATATATGGCTGTATCCTACAGTCTCCAAAGGATTCCACTCAACACAGGGATGTTGAATTATTGTAAGTAATTCAGCACCTCAATTTAGCTGAAAAAACTAAAAGACTGAATAATCGCATCACTCTGAAGAAAACAATCAACACTATCTCAATGGTACAATATCTGTCAGGCTTACCAGGTAGAGGAACCATAGCCAAATAATTATACTTTACTGTAAAGTACATTAACAAACTCTTCCAAGTCTGAAAGTACAATTCTGCCACTGTCACCTTTGCAGCCCATAACTTAGAGTGGGTCCCTCCTGACCCTTTTGCTCTGTCCTCTATACAGTTGTGGCCATACCCTTTTACCTGACCATTCCCTAAACAGCATCTCTTTGACTGGTCCTAAGGCCATTCCAATATATCATTACATTATCTCTTTAAAAAAAATGATTTTAAAAAGGCTGCTAAGCTCAAATAATATATATAGCATAAATACAGTAATTCTTACAGAAAATAATGTCACAAATTTGCTTATTAATGAAAATAGATGTCTTAAGTGTTCCTTTTTCTAACACAACTCTAGATCAGCATCAAGATTTAATGAAAAATAATTTATTTTTTACCTTTATATCTTGCCAGAAAACTCCTAGAAGTTTACTCTCATAAAATAGCAAACATAATATTCTTTAGAAGCCAAATATATTTGCTGAAAATACCCACAGAGAAAAGTTTGAAAGCAGTGCCTAAGATATGCATACAAACTAGGTTTTATAGAAAAACTTACTGGCTGACTAAATTTACACAAAAACTGTTCAGGCAAAAAAACCCTGAAGATGTTTTAACAATGGCTTGTTATATAAGCCATAATGTGAAGATGCACACATGCAAACCACATTATGGCATATTGTTGTGCATGAACCAGGCATTTATGTGACAAAGTTTTTTGAAAATTGAATTAGTTTGATAGATGATCTCAAAATTATTCTTTCATAGTAAAGTAATTCCTTGCCAACAGAGGAAATCTGCTAGAACAGATTGAACCCCATTCACTTAAAACTATAATCAAGGAAACTCCAATCTGGCTGAAGTTTGGTGTCCTGGAAGGAAAATCATGACCTACTCAGAAGAACAATTAGAATTTCTAAGATTTCATGTTATAAGTGCTACCTATCATCTAGACTCAACTGCTGTACTGGTAGATATACTTTTCATAGGTGATGTTGATATATTTGCCGTTTGTCACCCTAATAGGTAACTTAGAACCTAGAACCAAAGTGAAAAATTTTTAAGTATTTGGGAATGGATCAAGGAGGGATATTTATTGAACTATAATGCAAGGAAAAAATTCTGATTTTTATCTGTTTGAAGATCTGGATCCCAATATTCCACTTGAGATTGTCTATTATTTTATCAGTGCTGAGAACAGCTAATGCCAAGAAGAAAAGTCACAATAAATAAGATCAAAAGTGATTTGTCTACTTAAAGAAAATTCAAACCTAACTAATAATATAAAGTGAATTAAGGATGTTCCCAGATAATTTGCTTCAACCATCATATGAGATAGCATTAACTAAGATTGTTTCCAAATGAGATGACCTAATTCTAACTAAATATAAGAGTAAAGGGTGAAATAAATATTATGTTTTGTGAGCTCCTTATGAGCTTGCTTGAAACGGCTACATACTTAAATTGTGACCTACTCAATTGATCTTCCAGTTTATTAGGAATCTGGAGAGCTTTCTGGAAAATTCTTGTAATTATGCTTTGTCATTCATAAAGTAGCTTTATGCTTCTGTACCTTAATAATATTTTTAACTGTATATAATATATAGGCTTTGGCCATAATAAAGTGTTTTATGAATTAACCTCAAGATGTTTCCTATGGCAATAAAAAGATAATGCTTCAAGATATCTACACATACTCACTTGGGTCATGGAATCAGTAGCACAGAGAAGAGTGGGAATGAAGGTCATCTTATTCAAACTGATCCTAAATGATGGGCTCATGATCATACCACCATCATGCCTTACTACCGAAGAAAAATTGTACTGGATGTCATCACAGCAATTGTGTGAAAAGACTTGGCAGTATCTGTTGTTCTGAGCATTTTTTCAAAATGAAGACTTATTATAATAATTATAATTATTGATTATAATCAATCTATTTAAGTGAAGAATTAATGCTGCTATTAATATTTATAGCAGCAAGTCTGGGGGCAAAAAATGCCCAGCTGAAAGCAAAAAGACTATTATGAGAAATAAAAATGCAAAATGAAAGAATAATTGAGTTGATAAGCAAGAAACGCATTGTAAGCTGCCCTGAGTCTCCGGAAAAGGGCTGCATATAAATTGAACCCATAAATAAATAAATAAATAAACAAACAAACAAACAAACCACAACATTTAAACAAAGAAGAAGAAGAACAAACAAAAGAGTAGAAAATACTTTAGCTGTGTTCCTAAAGTACTACAGCTGTGGAAGGTGACAAAGAACAAAGAACTTCCTAAAGGGAATGCACAGTGTGTAAACTTTCCTGTTAAGGAGCTTCAGACAAGAGATTTTGGGCAGGCACAAATTCACAGCAGTGCAAGTGAAGAAATATTGAGACATATTCAAGAAAGGAAGACAATTATACAAGCAGGATAGATACTACGTTATTGTACACATTCTATCACTTGCTAGATATTTCTATCACTTGCACACCATTAGCAAGTCACATATTTGCTACTTTTAAAATAGCATTGTAGCACAATAGCACAATTTGTTGTTCCAAGTGGTGCCAAGAAATTTAAATTCTTTCCATAACAGGTAAAGAGGAAGCTTTGTAGATTGTTATAATCAGTTATAGTCAGTTATAGTCGGAAAAAAAACTGCAATTTGTTTATGGCCAACCATGTTCAGCTGGTGCCAATTATCAGAAACAAAATTATTTATTTGTTCATTCATACAGTATATTAATTTATTGAACAAATATATTTAGCCACTCATCTACCAAAGGTACTCTGGATGGCAGAGAGAAATAAAGAACAAAAGCTAAAATTCACAAAAACCTAAAAGGAAACTTAAAATTCACAAACACTTAAAAGGAAACTTAAGGACTTGAAGCACAGTGGGGCACGTGGTTAGGATGCTGGATTGGGGGTTAGCAAGTCCTCATTCAAGACCCGAGTGCTGTTGCATGGAAGGGTGAGCTCCTGTCATTCACTCCAGCTCCTTGACGGGGACATGAAAGGAGCCCCCACAGGCATCCCCTGTGCAACAGTGATATCATCAGCTAATCCTTCCAACCCGGAAGTGCCTTAAACAGTGCCTCCAATATGAACGGGATAGGAGGCCTCTGACAAAATCTTAACATCAATCCATCAGGCATATCCACACCCACAATTCCATTAAAATTTCAGTCCCGTTGCCTGGAGGAATAACCAAATTATCACAACATTCCAGAAGATCAGAAAGGTAGAGACTGTCCATATCTTAGTGGGGAAACTGTTCCATAAAAAGACAGACAGATTGACAAGCTTCCAAGGATCCACAGGTGACACTGCTTCAGCAGGGAGACTTAGAGCTTGCACACTTTGCCTGATCTAATAGGATGGGCAAAAGGCACTGGGAGAGACAGTCTAGCAAATATTCTTCATGTCATATAAGGCTTTAAAGGTGACATCCAGCACCTTGAAGGACAGCCAGAAGCCTACTGGAAACCAATGCAGTTCAAATAGCAGCGGTGTTACATATGCATGAATTAGCCAACTACCATCCGGTCTCCAACCTTCGTTTTGTGGCGAAGGTTGTTGAGAGCGTGGTGGCACGACAGCTTCCCCGACATCTGGATGAAGCTATCTATCTGGACCCGTGCCAATCGGGCTTCAGGCAGGGGTACAGCACAGAAACGGCATTGGTCACGTTGGTGGATGATCTCTGGAGGGCTCGGGACAGGGGTTGCTCCTCTGTCCTAGTCCTATTAGATCTCTCAGCGGCTTTTGATACCATCGACCACGATATCATGCTGCAACGGTTGAGGGGGTTAGGAATAGGGGGCACCGTTTTGCGGTGGTTCTCCTCCTTCCTCCCCGACCGCTCGCAGTTTGTGTTGGCAGGGGGGCAGAGGTTGACCTCGAGGCACCTCGCATGGGGAGTGCCACAAGGGTCGGTCCTCTCGCCCCTTCTGTTCAACATTTATGTGAAGCTGCTGGGTGAGATCATCCGTGGTTTTGGGGTGAAGTGTCATCTGTATGCTGATGATACTCAGCTGTACATCTCCACCCCAGACCACCTCAACGATGCCCTTGATGTGATGTCTCGCTGCCTGGAGGCCGTGCGGGTCTGGATGGGGAGGAACAGGCTCAGACTCAACCCCTCCAAGACTGAGTGGCTGTGGCTTCCGGCGTCCCGATATAGTCAGCAGGTGCCATCGCTGACTATTGGGGGTGAATCTTTGCCCCCCACAGAGAGGGCTCGCAATCTGGGTGTCCTCCTGGATGCACGGCTGTCTTTAGAAGAGCATATGACGGCCGTGACCAGGGGGGCCTTTTATCAGGTTCGCCTGATCCGCCAGTTGCAGCCCTTTCTGGACCGGGACGCCCTGCGCACGGTCACTCATGCCCTTGTTACCTCCCGGTTGGACTACTGTAATGCTCTCTACATGGGGCTCCCCTTGAAGAGCACTCGGAGGCTCCAACTGGTTCAGAATGCGGCCACGCGGGTGGTTATGGGCGCAACTCGTTGTGCCCATGTGACACCACTCCTTCGCGAGCTGCACTGGCTCCCAGTGGTCTTCCGGGTGCGATTCAAGATGCTGGTTACCACCTTTAAAGCGCTTCATGGCATAGGACCCGGGTACCTTCGAGACCGACTTCTGCCACCAATAGCCTCCCACCGGCCAGTTCGCTCCCACAGAGAGGGTCTCCTCAGGGTGCCATCGGCCAAGTTGTGTCGGCTGGCGACACCCAGGGGGAGGGCCTTCTCTGTGGGAGCCCCAGCCCTGTGGAATGAACTGCCCCCGGAAATACGTAAGATCCCCGACCTCCGGGTATTTCGCTGTGCACTGAAGACCCTGTTGTTCCGCCAGGCCGGGCTATCGACATGATAATTTTAAATTGGGGTATTTTAAATTTCTGGGGTTTTAAATGGAGCCAAATTTATTTAATAATTTTAAATTTTAAATTGATGTTTGTCTTGTGTTTTTAAATAGGCTGTACACCGCCCTGAGTCCTTCGGGAGAAGGGCGGTATAGAAATAAAATAATAATAATAATAATAATAATAATATACCAGGAAGTACCCAATACTGCTTATGCCATTCCATTATGGGCCAGCAGAAGTTTCCAAATGCTTTTCAAAGGCAGCCCAATGAACAGCATAGGTCAATAGCCCAATTGGAAGGTGATTAAAATCTAAGCGACTATAAGCAGTGCTTAGTCTAGGATATGGGGACACTGGTACACAAGATAAGCTATCTTCTTATCTCTCAGACCTTCCTAGCCACAGCTGCAAACTGATTTTCATGCAGGAGCTGCAAGTTCAGGAGCCCCCAAAACACATCTCTGATTGGAGAAGCACTACCCATCCAGCATTAATGACAGAATATCACTAAATATTTCTTTGTTCTACATTGCCAGTATTTCTTAACTATGAAGCGCAATGCTCATCTTCAAAGATAATAGAAGTTTCTTAACATAGGAGAGAATCCCAGTATGCCCCAATGGCATTTTAACATTTTCAGCTGGATCAACAGAAATGTAGAGCCAAAAAAATGTCCCTGCTACATAACTACCGTATTTTTCGGTCTATAAGACACACTCCCCCCCCCCAAGTGGGTGGAAATGTCTGTGTGTCTTATAGAGTGAATGTTGCCAAAGCCCTGCTGACCCACTGGCCCCCACGGCCTCTGCCTCCCAGCAATTTGCCTCCTTGCAGCAAACAGCCTGGTCAGCTTCAGCACAGCCTGATTTAGCACTAGCAGCTGATTGGCAGTTGGATCGGCCTCCCGGAATACTGCTGATCAGCTGTTCAAGGCTATGAGAATCACTGCCACACATCGCCATCGCCGCCATCGATCACCACTGCCACTTATTGCCACCTCCGTGCATCCTGTTTTCGGCCTCCGCGTGCCTCATTTTTGGCCTCCATGCATCCCGTTTTTGGCCTCCCCAGGTCCCGTTTTCAGCCTCCGTGCGTCCTTTTTTTATTGTTTTCCTCCTCAAAAGCTAGGTGCATCTTATAGCCCAGAGAGTCTTATAGTCTGAAAAATACGGTATTTTTGGAATACTACAGCTAAATATGGGATAGTTAACCAAGGCAGGATATAACTTTGAAATCAGTCAAAGAACCATTCTTATGTAGAAATCACCTTGCAATGGGTTCTCATAATTATGAATATTGTCAGACCAACAGATTCATTTATTTGCTTGTATTTTTACAATTATTTACATCCTGTCCATTTTCTCAAAGGTCCATTTTCTCAAAAGTCTCAAGGAGATTTATCAAGGAACAACAAGCCAATAAAAACAAAAATCCCACCAACTCAATTAACTCAAGCAATTTTTATATTATACACCCTCTTCAGTGCCTTTTTTGAAGGCCAGAAGATTGAAGATATCCTTATTTTAGGAGACATGGTGTTTTAAAGAGTTAGAACTCCAATTAGAAGGTGCTTTAGTGAGCCCCATCCCATTCATTTCTTGCAGGATGGAGATTCCCAGTGTACCATCCCTAAAGGTTTATAAGGAACATAGGAAAATATGATTCAATACCTACTTGGGTATAGTTTTTAAGTTGAATTAGAACTGGAAAAAACCCAGTGATTAAATATCAACTAATAAAATACAGCTGAATACATTAACAACTGCATTCTTGATCAGTTGAAGCTTCTGAACTGTCTTCAAAAGCAACCACATGTAGAGCACGTTACTGTAGTCTACATCAAAGGTAACATGGATAATGAGCATTTGGATCTTTTGCTTCCAAATTGTGTTCATATTAAGAAAGAGTCTAACAAAATAATGGTTTACTGCAGTTTTTTGGAATTAAAAATTAAAAGAATTACAAAAATTGCTCCATGGTCACTAATAAGGGATTTTTTAAAATAAATTAGATGAGAGTACATTCTCTTTTCTATTACGTTTTCCTGAAGCCAATTAATCAAAATAGTAAACAAAATTATGTGCATATAGGCAATATAGTAACATTTATGGCACCAAGGTACTTCTGTGAATTTGCTGATGTGAGTCAATACAGAAAGAAAAGAATTTTACAAAATTATCTTACCTTTAAGAGAGCCAAGGCTACATTAAAGATAACATTCAGACCCTGCAGTGTAGAGAAGAAAGAAACAAAAAATAGTATTAATCCAGTTTGCAAGGGATTTAACTATGTAAACAATACTAATAATACTAGAGTTGTGTCAAAGTTTTTATTGATAAACATACAAAAAGCAATATTTTAAAGGACTTATACACTGAAAAAATAACAAATTAGAATTAAACACTATTTTTATTAGGAAAATTAGCGAAAGATCTAAACAATATAATAAAACTAACAAGGTAAAAATGAAAAAGTAGGAATATAATATTGTTTAATATTACCTGTATTTATAGATCTAAGAATTAAGATCACACATTTCTTCTCTCCTAATACATTATGTATAGAATACTATATAGTTAATGGCGATACCTTGTTTTCTATTACATCTGAATTCTTAAATTAGAATTTTGGCAAAACCCAGGACTATGATCTGTGGTTTAGCATTAGCAGAAATTAGAAGTTTTCCAATTGCTTTTCAAAAGCAAAAAATCAAAAGCATAAACAGATAAGAAAAGAGAAAGAGAAAGATTAAGAAAGAGAGAAGACAGAAGTGCCTGAATAAAAGAAAAAGAAAAAAGAATGAGTTCTGATATTTTTGGTACCAATATGAATAAAAGAGTATATCAAACTCTTCCTCTAAGGTTAACATTTATCTACATTATTTCTATAAACCCATATAATATTAATAATCAAATCCTAAAACCATCACTTCATTTCTTGCAAATTGTTTTGTTCTTTAAAAGTTTGCTGTCACTGACTGAATAAATATTATTGATTGATTAATCATTTCTTGAAAAAAATCCAAGTGTTTTCTAAGTAAAAATAAAATTGGCCAACATCTTTTTTTTAATCAAAGCTATCAATTTTGCCATCTCTGCTGATTCCATCAACTTCATCATTCTTCCATTGTAGGTATTTCTACGTCTTCCATCTTTGTGCATATAAAAGCCTTGATACTGTTATCAAAAATAAAAGAAAGTTTCATAAAATATTTTTATTTTATACGTGGAAGAAAGGGCTGAAATTTACACTGATTATAATTCAATAATATATTTCAGAGAGATAAATTTCAGCCCTTCCACATATACTTCCATTGATTTAATTGCATATTATATCCCAAAATTTTTGCCTTAATCCTTTTTTGTCTGTTTATCATTTATTTTTTTTGTTTTTAAAAATCAATAAAGTTATTAAGTTTTCCAACTGCAGGAAGCAAGTAGAAAAGCAAGCACAAGAATCTTGGTATCCTGTGTGATTTAGCTTGTGATTTGTACATCCATTAAAATTTACAAATGTTGCTAGCATAGTACAGAATCAAATTATTAAACAATCCTATAAATAGGTTTTAAAATAATGTTTGGTAACAATCCTAAGGAAATTGCATTTCATCCACTAGAGGTCAGAACTGTAAAAGTAATAAAAATGAATGCTGAACAAAATTGGAACAATCACTTCAGAACCTCACAAAAACAATAGTCAAATATAAAAGAAGGAAAGCAATGACTTAAAGAAAGGCACAGAACCTATTGTTTAATGATCAGCTTATTTCTCTTTCCCATGTATAAGAATTTGCAGTGTTCTTTTTAATAGCCTCTGGTGATTACAGAAAATGAGGCGCAAGGTCTACTTCACAGACAAAAGCCAGGAAAAGCACCAGGCTCAGACAAGATAACTCCTTCTTGCTTAAACGTTCATTCTGACTAACTGCCCCCCATCTTCACCTGCATCTTTAATAAATCACTAGAGATGTGCTATGTTCCTTCTTCCTTCAAATGCTCTACTATCATCCTAGTGCCGAAGAAACCCTCCATCAAGGAACTGAATGACTTCAGACTGGTTGCTCTAACATCTGTAGTTATGAAAACCTTTGAAAGGCTAGTACTGACCCACCTGAAAACCATCACGGATCCGCTGTTAGACCCCTTGCAATTTTCCTACCGAGCAAATTGATCGACAGATGATGCTGTTAATATGACTCTGCACTACATCCCACGACATCTTGAATCTCCAAAGACCTATGCAAAGGTCCTCTTTGTATACTTCAGCTCAGCATTCAATACCATCATTCCAGATATTCTTCTAACTAAACTAAATCAGCTAGCTGTACCTGATCACACTTGTAAATGGATCATAAACTTTCTAACAGACAGGAAGCAGCAGGTGAAGCTAGGCAAAATCACATCAGATACCTATACAAGTAGCACAGGAGACCCCCAGGGCTGTGTGCTCTCTCCATTTCTCTTCTCTCTATACACCAATGACTGCATCTCAAAAGATCCCTCTGTTAAAGTACTGAAGTTCAGATGATACAACAGTTATTGGTCTCATTCAAGACAATGACGGATCTGCATACAGACAGGAGGTTGAACAAGTAGCCTTGTGGTGCAACTGGAACAATCTTGAACTAAACACACTCAAAACCGTAGAAATGATGGTAGATTTTAGGAGAAACCCTCCTATACTACCACCTCTTAGAAAACTAGACAACACAGTATCAACAGATTTAAAATGGACACCTAACATTAAAAATGTCATTAAAAAAGCTCAACAAAGAATGTTCTTTCTGCGTAAACTCAGAAAGCTCAAACTGCCCAAGGAGCTGCTGATACAGTTTACAGAGGAAATTGAGTCTGTCATCTGCACCTCTATAACTGTCTGGTTTGGCTCTGCAACCAAACAAGACAGACACAGACTTCAACAGATAATCAGAACTGTAGAAAAAACAATTGCTACCAACCTGCCTTCCATTGAGGACCTTTATACTGCACCAGTCATAAAGAGGGCTGTGAAAATATCTACAGACTCCTCACATTCTAGACATAAATTATTCAACTTCTACCCTCAAAACAATACTATAGGGCATTGCACACCAGAACAAGTAGACACAAGGACAGTTTTTCCCCGAATGCCATCACTCTGCTAACCAACTAATTCCCACAACATTGTCAAATTATTACTAAGACCGTATTACTATTATTCTTCTCATCCTTCTTATTACCTATCTCCTTCCACTTATGACTATAACCATGTTGCTTGTATCTTTACGATTTATATTGTTTTATTTGTTTCCCAGTATGATTTAATTGCTTATTAATAACCTATGACTATCACTAAGTGCTGTATCTTATGATTCTTGATGAATGTGTTTTTTTCCTTTTATGTACAGTGAGAGCATATGCACCAAAGACAAATTCCTTGTGTGTACAATCACACTTGGCCAATAAAGAATTCTAATATTTATGATACTCACATGCTAATCTTAAACAGAGCTGTTCTACACTCGCTATAATCATGCAAAATACAGGTAGTCCTCAATTTACAGCCACAATTGAGCCCAACATTTCTGTTGCTAAGTGAAAAATTTGTTAAGTGAGTTTTGCTCATTTTATGACTTTTCTTGCCTCATTTGTTACATGAATCACTGCAGTTGTTAAATTAGTAACACAATTGTTTAGTAAATCTGGTTTCCCCATTGACTTTGCTTGTCAGAAAGTTACAAAAGGTGACCCCGAGACACTGCAACAGTCATAAATATGAGTCAGTTGTCAAGCATCAGGGCCTGGTGGCTCAGCAGACTGATAGCATTGTTATTAACACCAGCTGTCTGCAATTACTGTAAGTTCGAATCTTACCAGGCTCAAGGTTGACTCAGCCTTCCATCCTTTCTAAGGTAGGTTAAATGAGGACCCAGTTTGTGGGGGCAATAAGCTGACTTTGTATAAATATACAAAAGTATGAAGGCTATTGCTTAATGCATTGTAAGCCACCCTGAGTCTCCAGAGAAGGGCGGCATATAAATCAAATTAAAAAAAAGCATCTGAATGTAAATCATGTGACCAAGGGGATGCCACAATGGTCATAAGTGTGAAAAATGGTCATAATCACATTTTTCAGTGCCGTTATAATTTCGAATGGTCACTAAGTGAACTGTTGTATGTCAAGGACCACCTGTAATTCTTCCTCTTTCCCTTTCCCTTTCCTGCATCTGATGAATCCTATTTGTTATTTTAAAGCTAAAATTCTTCAAATACCTGTACAGGATGCATTTAAAACAACATTATGCCTAGATTTTTGAAAAATCAGAATTTGTTGAACAGGCAATAGTGGCCTAGTTTGCACATTAAGGCATAGTTTTACATCACATAAAGCAAAAAACAAAAAAATCACTATGGGTACTCTATGAGTGTGAATCAGTCCAACTGATTAATCAAAGCAGGCTACATTAAGGAGATCAGACGGGTAATCAAAGCAGGCTAGACTAAATTATTTATTCTGTGTTGAATGCTACTGGAAATGAAACCAGTTTTGTACTAACTCTAAATTTAGCGGAACCTTATCTATTGGCTTGTTGAAACAAATCAGAATTATAAACTGGATGCATGATTCATGCCATGTACTGTTCATGAATTATCATTTGCTAAATTACAAAGAAAGGATTGACAGTAATCAGAAGTTAAGGTAAAACTTTCCTTCCAACCAGCTAGGATAGGCAGTTAGGATAGGCAACTGCAACTGCAACATCTGCAAATGCAAGACTTGCTCTGACTCATTCCTTTTGTGATATTTTTTTTAAATCAGACTTTGTACTTTTAACTACCTTCTAAACAATGAGGAGTTTATTTCAGACAACTGAAACCATTTTTATAATAAGTGAAAGCCTTGAGTTCTATGAATCATTCCATTGTCTAAACAGGGACATCAGAAAGATTTACTCAAATACAGCTTAAAAATAAAGATGATAAGAAATATTGGTGGAAGAACCTCTCACACTAAAATAGGATAAAAGAATGATGTGCAAGTGGCAGTACATCTCCATCTAATAAAAGAAGCAGTCATCCTTGTAACTATAAGCCCCAAAAAAATGACAATTCATTTCATGCAAAGCAAGCTTCTTTATGGATAGAAGGTAATTTTACCTCACAAAGTAGTAAATCAATTATGTGGAAGACCATACAAAGTGGAAACTTGGCAGTGAAGAGGGTGAGAAACCACTGGGAAGCATACATATGAGCTTCGAGATTCTGTTCCACAAAATGGTTATATAAATCAGGCAGCTGCTCCTATGGAGAAAAGTGAAAGACGAAGATGAATACAACTTTTCTTCTGTAAGACGTTAAATGCATCATCAGAATCTAAATTAACATGCATTGTTTTCTTATACTTCTGCTTATGAAGTATATGCTTATATTTCTACTATATTTTAAGCCAATGTTAGGAAATATTTGTAGAATAAACACTTTGGTACTAAATATGAAGATCATATGTGTTTCATGTATTATGTATGTTATGTATGTATACCCAAACACACACATACAGGTTGCACATTAACTATCAATATCTCAATTTTTATGGACAGTTAAGCATACCTATGGTAGGATCTGTTCATTATTCCCCCCCCCTTTTTTTTTTTTGCATATTCTTTTTCTAAAACAAAGAAAAATTCCAGGTAATACCTGCATAAGTTTCTCCAGCTGATAAAATTTTCTCCGCAAACCTTCCAAATTGTTTTTATACAGCTCCCGCAGGCCATAGTCATACATGATCTTCACTAGGATACAGAAGGCTTGTTCTTCAGGCATCTGCATGGAGACCATAAGTATAAAGTGACCTCCAAGAACCCTTCTGTAGATGGGTTTATGCTATGAGTACGCAAAAAGATAGCAAATAGCTTTCAGTCAGGATTTTGTACCTGCTGATTATTGTGGAACTGATTGGAATTTCTCAGGAGGATATGAATTTTCAGAATTTAGAATAACAGCTCTTCCATATATTCAGTGCTCTTATAAATGTGCTTTTTTGCAAAAGTGAAGTGCTAAAAAGGAAAAAAAAATCTCTAATATTTAAGGATAGAACAAAATAAAACTTAACTCCTAAGTAATAGACTAATCAATCACTAATCAAAACTATTTTTAATAATATGTTGCTAATTGTGTATAAAAATACAGTGATTTAGAAATTTGTAATTTAGCAAAGAGCAATCCATCTTTTTTTCCCCTATGGTTTGCAACTGTGTTTGAATTTCAAAAAATCCCTTTGCTTTGAGAGACATATATTGTGTATAATATGCTTAATCCTCTCTTCTCAAGGGCCAGTTGAAAGTCTGTTCCATTAGTGATCTGGCAATTTTCTTATCTGGGGCCAATCTACAGATTTCAAGTCAAGGCAAGATTATCTACTTTCACATTTAAAGAAGCAAACAACCTCACATAAAAGAAATGAACAGAAGTCTTATGAACAACCCCATGAACAACCAAACAAAAGTCACTCCTGCCTTAACAGATAGAAAGGCTTCCTTCTTTGACACAAATACACCAAAAGCCTAGCTAAAAGTTTTTCATAATGGCTGAAAAGAAAAAAATGTCTTTAACATCTACTCCAAGGACTAAATTTCTCTGAATTTCGAAGAGTAGGAACATCCACTTACTCTTGTAAGTGTCAAGATGAGATTAAATAGGTAGGGAAATGTACAATTAGAAATTTGAAAGGTGGAAACAAACATTTCACCTGCTTGTCTGATTAAACAACAGTGTTTCTTTTTGTAGTGTACTCACATGCAGCAGAAGAACAGCAGCAAGAAAGGAATGACCCTGACAATAACCAATTTCTTCATCATAAACTGAATATGCCTGAAATTAAAAAACATATTTGATTGTAATTGTGAATTATTAAATTTCATGGTCACAACTGAAATGACATGGCTCCCTATGAGTGACTTGTTTTTCTTACATTCTATCATAAAGATGGCAAATGCTAATCTGAAATATAAAAGCTTGAAAGTCATTTTCCCACGCAACATGGAATGTATTGCTCTAAATTCACCGTGTGCATGTACATTCCGTGGTATAATTACAACACTTTAAAAAGCATACCATTTTGTCATTCATTTCAGGCATCAATCAATCACTTGAAACAGCTACAAATACACTGAAGGAAATCAGCTTTTAACTCCTTTTTAGGAGACAAGATTCAATTTTTGTTATCTCCTAAAAATTCACCTCACCTTGTGAAAAGCATATGAAAGAGCTAGTTATACCCTACCAACACCACACATACAAATATGTGCTTTAAAGATGGGATCTAAAGCCCCAGAGAATCAAAACAAGCCTGGCATCTAAACATTAATAATGTTTAATAATGATTTCTGACAAAGGTGGAAGATTACAATCAGTTGGCACCCCTACTGTTGTCAGGCAGTGAAATGACTTTGGCAAGCGCTAAGGAAATAGTCTTTACTAAGGCAGAATGAGCTTGGAAAACCTCAGGAAGCCAAAACAATTCACTGGCTATCTTAATAGCATTCACAATACCTCTTGCAATTCATTGTGATGATGGGGGTGGAGGGTGTCTCCACTGGATTAAAACAGAAGTGACAGCACTAAATCTTGCCAACACACTTAGCTCTAGAACATTCTGGCAGTGCTCTGAATATTCACAGGAAACCGTGAGATGCACAGAACTCACAAAAAAGCAGCATTTTGTGATTTATGGCATACAAAATGGCATTTTAAATTCATTTGAAAAAAACTGGCATTCTCAGAACGGGTGTTGTTGTTTTTTTTTGCTTGTTTGCTGGTTTGTTTTACAAATAATATCATAGTAATAAATTATAAGCCACTGGTCACAGACAAACTGCAATGAACATTTTTAAAAAGCCACCTAGATAATTTAAAATAATTATTTATAATTTATATATAAATTATAAATTATTTATAAATTTATAACTTATAATTATAATTTTAAAATATAATTTTTCCTTCTCATGGTATTCAAATAGAAAGGAGTGATACCTCAAACGGAGTATATTACTTGTACTGAATTATTAATTCTGTACAGATTCTTGCTCATTCATTCCGTCCTCGGTCCCATCATGACCACACATTATTTTATATAGTACCTTTTGTTCTTTAAATACCTCATCTTTCTGAGAATCTCATTTAAGTATGCAATCATGTCTTGGTCTGCTTTTCCCTTCACCTCAAGCTTTTCACTTTTTCTTTTATACCTCTTCCACACCCACTCAAATGCCTCTGTATCCTGCCCAACCCTTACCGTACCTTTCTTACATCCTCACACATTCCCTTCAACCTCCCCCAACCCTTGCCTGCACTCCCTCACACTCTGACAACCCCCTCATCTTTGCACACCATCCCCTATCCTTGCTGCACCTTCCTCACAATACAGTGCACTTGTGCACCTTCCCAACCTTCCTGGGTGTCTCCAGTGCATCTTCATGTAACCTTATGCACCCTCCCCCCTCACACAACCCCTTGCACCCTCATGTAACCTTCCCAAACTACCTCTCATGTCCCCTCACACCCCTGCACACCATCGTTGACCCTCACCAACACTCCCTCAGACTTGTACCCTCTCCAACCCACTCTGTGCCACTCACACACCCCTGTACTCCCAGCAACTTCCCTGGTCCTTGCTGTACTTCCCTCGCACCCCGTGCACCCTCGCTGCACCTCCCTTACATCATTGTAGACTCTATGGGTCTCTCTAACAAAAACTTAGAAGCTTTGCCATGTTCTTTCTCCCACTGTTGATTAAGAAGGCTTGGCCTGGTCCTTCACAAGGCTGTTGTTGCATGCACAAGGCTTTCTTCTCCAGGTTGTTTTTCTTGCACACAGTGGTTTAATTGCAAGACCCGTTGTCTTCTAGGTCAGCGGTTGCCTCACAAAGGACCAAGTACTCCTTGTCAGCAGCAGGAGCAAGAAGACGGTAACAGTCAGCTGTAGTGCAGAATGCAGAGTGACCAGGGTTTTGGAGTGGATGGATGATATCAAGAGCAACTACAGCTGCTGGATTAGGATGGAGGGTGACGTTTCCGGGGTTGGGGTGGGAGTGAGAAGGGCATGGCTTCATGCTGTGGCTCAGGGCTTCTTGCAGCCCAAGAGCCACAATGTGCCAAGAAGCCTGGGACACAGTGTATTCTTTCCTCAGTCTCCCTGTACTCATACACATATCCCACATCTTCTTTATCCAGCCTCCCCGAGCTTGCATCACATTGTAGCAATCCCCAACTTCTGCACAGCTGTGCTGGGCCTTCCAGGACAGCACCCTTCCTTCCTTATCTGAAATTCCCTTTGCTTTCCCCTTAATGACCTATGCATCTGGAGTTACTATGGTAACTGAGATTGCCAGGCTTGTCATCACTAATCATGTGAAATCGTGCTTTACGATTGCTTAGTGACTGGAATTCCAGGCCCAACTGTGCTTGTAAATTAAGGACTACCTGTATTATCCTAGTAATACAGAACCATCTTCTCCAGGTAAAACTGATCCATCTTGTCTGTTCCTCCTGAGTAGGGATGTGAACCAGAAGACAAGGCTATTTTATTATGGCTGCCTCCCAGTAGAAAAGCCTATTCTCAGACATCCAGATGGCATCCTCCCTGATGATATTTAGGCAGGCAGTGAAGCCACAGCTGTTTCATAGAGCTTTTAATCTGTCATTTTAACCATGAAGTTCCTGCTGGTTAACAGACACTGGGTGGGGGGGTGTTGAATACTTTATTATAGTTATTGGGGAGGTTGATTGTGTTTGTAAACCTTTGGTAGTCCAACAATGTACAGAAGAGTTCCCCAACCTTTTCGGCTTTGCAGATCGGGGCGGGGGGGGGAATGAGGAGAGGGGATGGTTCCGTGTGAATGGCAGACAAGTGCACACACGCGCACAGTGGACAAGCACATGTGCATGCCCACTCCATTTGCATGAGCCATTGCTCATGTAAATGAAGCATGTGCACCCATATTTGCCTGCTGCTCATGCAAATGGGGATGCATACATGTGTGATCACCCACCACTTCCATGGCCTAGTTCTGAAAAGTTCAAGGCCCAGTAGTGGGCACGGCCCGGAGGTTGGGGACCCCTGGTATAGAGTACCAAAAGAGAAACAAATCAGCCAGTAAGTAGATATGTCTACATGGAAATATAAAACGTCTATATTCAGAATCCAGGCGCCCTTCCACATTCAGCATTTTCTCAGGAACTGTCACTTTTTTTAGTCCCATTTTATATGATACCACAGTATGTATTTATATGTATATTTATATCTTGTCTTCTTTAGTTTACTCACTAAATTTTTTCATCTTTCTTCTACCAGGACTTTTGAGGTAACTGAAATTCTGCTTCTTTCCAAAGATTAAAGTGCAATCATTCTTAAGGGTATTCTGTCTTTCTGGAAAGATGTGGTTTTATTTATTAATGTATGTGCCTCCCTATTATTTCAGTAAAAAAACAAACAAACACCATATAATGCTTAAAAAACAGTGTACAGCAGAGGTGTCAAACTCGTGGGTTGGATGCGTCACGTGCTGGCCGTGCCCATCTCTGGTTTAGCGAAGGGGGGAAAGTTGCAATACGACACATGATGACAACATGTCGCAAGTTTGACACCCGTCTGTACAGGTAGTCCTCAACTTGCAACCACAATTGAGCCCAAAATTTATGTTGCTAAATGAGAAATTTGTCCCATGTTATGAATTTCTTGCCACATTTGTTAAGTGAATCACTGCAGTTGTTAAATTAGTAACACAGTTGTTAAATGAATCTGGCTTCCCCATTGACTTTGCTCATCAGAAGGCTGCAAAAAGTGACCCTGGGACACTGCAACTGTCACAAATGAGTCTGTTGTCAAGCATCATGTGACCATGGGGATGCTGCAATGATTATAAGTGTGAAAAATGGTCATAAGTCACTTTTTTCAACACTTTTTTTTGTAGTGTTGCCATTGTAACACTACAAAATCACAATAACATCAGCAACAGCACCAAATACAGCCGAAGTGCGGATACCCTCAATATCAATTCCTCATTTATTTATTTATTTATTTATTCATTCATTCATTCATTCATTCATTCATTCAATAGCTGACTTTTTACCGGTCTTCTTAATTTTTAACAAGGATGATATTTGTGCTAGTCTTCTATTTAGTGGTTAATTTACATAAGAAAGCGAAAGTAGCAGAATAAATTAGAACTTTCTGGTGTTTTGTGTGTTTTCTTTCTAAGATAGAAAACACAGTAGAAATCCATGATAACTATCTAGAATGCTATTGCAGAAGGCAATCCAAAGTTCCTCAAAATGTTGCTGCCAAATTGCAATTTTCGGTGTTAATGAATAAACAATTAAATAAATAGGGAGGAATCATCTTAGTTCCATTTCATTAAATGTTAATTCAGCTAAATATACATTTTGGCCCAATCTATTTCATTGTTCTGCTGCTGCCTATTTGTAGTATTATGGACTCCAGAATGTCATCCAAAGGCCTGTTGTGTCTGAAACCTGAAAAGCTACTGTGCACCCTAATCATAGAATGTAACAAGTCTGAAAAATCTTTACTAAAAGAAAAGCAAATAATTAGAGGAAGACCCTTAACATTTGTATTAACTTCCTAGAATTACATATTTGTTTAAAATGAGAAATTACTCTGTATGCTCAGGTCTTAGTCTCTTTTAATAGCAAAACAATATCTCAGTGTGCCAACAAGAATAAGTGGTTAAAGATGAAGGGCAATCTTTTTGGTACTTTCAGATGTATTTTTTTTAGGCATTCAAAAGATGTAGAAATCAGGAGTGTAGTAATCAGTTATGTTGTAGCCAGGCTGAATTGGACTTTTGGGGTGGGGAGGGTTAGGTTAAGAGGCAAAATGGAAAGCAGAATATGGCTAATATTCAAAAAGTTATTTGTCTTTTTTTCCCCCAAAAAAACCTGTTTCCAAATAGGTTAGAACTATACTTCACTTTTATCTTTTTGATAAATTATTAACAAACTGGCACGCATACAGCCTACTAAAACATACTGAGGTTTCTCAATTATAACCACAATAAATTGTTTCTGATTAACAGAAATCACTAACTTGTGAGTGTGAACAACGGGCCTCACATTAAACTGTTTCAGCCACAGGAGTCCAAGCAGGTGAAAATCATTACTTTCTACCAATTATTGTGGTTTCCTGAGGGAAAGGTATCTGTACTACACATGCAAGCAAGAAACCAGGTCACCAATATTATTTCATAACGCAGTACAACACAGAAAATCAATAATTTTACATGAAGGGCAAAAAGGCAACATTGCAGATTCCCCATTATGCTTTCAAAAAGGAAGACTCCATTTTCTAGCCTCTTCTAAGTGCCTGGATATGTTATGGGCACTTAGGAGTATTAATTAATGAAGATAATATTCAATTCCCTTTCCAAATTGACATTTGGCCCTGCACCAAAGCAATGGGCTCCTTTCTATCCTCACTAACACTCCAGGGTGAATCTAGCATCTGGCCCTCACCTCTTAGATTAGAGTAGCAGTTTTCAAAGTGTGGTTCGTAGATCCTTAGGGGTCCTCAAGACCCTTTCAGGAGGTCCACAAGGTCAAGCCTTGTACAATTGAACTTGCTGAATCTGGCTGGATGAATAGTCACTAAAAGAAATCATAGCAGTGCCACTTGCTAATAATATAGTAACTTGCTGACTTAAAAACTTAGCTGCAGTTTTTAAGTCAGATGAATTTAAGTGAAGATGAATTAATATACATTTACATTACACATTTACATTGTTATACAAGCTGTATACTCACTACTTTACATTGTAGCCAAGTGTCATTT
Source organism: Arizona elegans (assembly GCA_022577455.1). NCBI lineage: Eukaryota > Metazoa > Chordata > Lepidosauria > Squamata > Colubridae > Arizona > Arizona elegans. Next base: position 99,051,669 of record JAKOOJ010000002.1, on the reverse strand, counting down.
CTTCAGTGTTGTCACATGAAAAGAGGTACTTAAATATTTACAAAATGTGAGGGGCTGTACTTACTTCTGTGACATAATATGTATTGTCTTCAGAATTGAACTTTTCCATATACAAATGGATGAATCTATAGACATGGCTGAACTTGTTGTTTTACTTGTATAACTTATCTGATATCAGCATCAACTAATAATTGAAGATCTTCTTTTATGTGAATGCTTGGCAACACACACAACTGATGCTGAAATATTCAAAGTGCCAAATAACTTTTTTTTTGCATCTCACGCTTTATCCTGGAACAACTGTGTGGACATTTGCACTGATGGTACAAAAGCAATGGTAGGGAAAACTGCTTGCACCCTAGTATAACAGAATAACAGATTGGAAGGGACCTTGGAGGAGCAGGAGACCCTATATCATTTTAGACAAATGGCTGTCCAATCTCTTCTTAAAAGCTTCCAGAGAGAGAGCACCCACAGCTTCTGAAGGCAAGTCATTCCATTAGTTAATTATTCTCACCGTTATGAAATTTCTCCTTAGTTCTAGGTTGCTTCTCTCCTTGTTTAGTTTCCATCCATTGTTTCTTGTCTTGCCTTCTGGTGCTTTGAAAAATAGATTGAGCCCCACTTCCTTGCGGTAGGTAACCACTCAAATATTGGAACACTGCTGTCATATCTCCCCTAGCCTTTCTTTTCTCTAGAGTAGTCATACCCAATTCCTGCAACCAGTCTTCATACATTTTAGCCCGAATCATCCAGGCCCCTAATCATCTTTGTTGCTTTTCTCTGCACTTTTTCCAACATCTTTTTTATAAAACAAGGCATAAAACAAAGCAGTTGAAAAGACTGTTCAAATATTCCTCTCTTTTCCAACAACATATTTGTGTGAAGCAGAGTTTTCTTTGTATACTTTAATGAAAATAACATATTGCAGCAAATTGAATATAGAAGTAGATATGAAAACCCAGTTGTCTTCTATTATGCCAGACTAATTTTATTGCATTCTTTGACAAAATGACAAAACTAGTGGACCAGAGGAATGCTGTTGATATAATTTACTTGGACTTCAGTAAGGCATTTGACAAAGTAGACCATAACCTACTACTTGATAAAATGGAAAAATGTAGGTTAGACAACATCACCACCAAATGGTGTGATGCTGTCTTCATACTTTTGTATAAATATACAAAAGTATGAAGGCTATTGCTTAACGCATTGTAAGCCGCCCTGAGTCTCCGGAGAAAAGCGGCATATAAATTAAAGCCAAAAAAAAAAAAGGATTCGTAACGGGCTGACCAACAGCACTCAACGTGTCATCCTCAATGGAACTGCATCTACATGGAGGGAGGTATGCAGTGGGGTACCCCAGGGCTCTGTTTTAGGCCCAGTACTCTTCAACATATTCATCAATGATTTAGACAAGGGGATAGATGGGCAACTCATCAAATTTGCAGATGACACCAAGCTGGCAGGAATAGCCAACACTCCAGAAGATAGGCTTAAGATTCAGAAGGATCTTGACAGACTTGAACATTGGGCGCTATGTAACAAAATGAAATTCAATGGTGAAAAAAGTAAGGTTCTACATTTAGGCAAGATAAACAAAATGCACAGGTACAGTATATATGGTACCTTGCTCAGTAGTAGTAATTGTGAGAGGGATCTTGCAGTCCTAGTGGACAATCATTTAAATATGCAAGCCAGCAGTGTACAGCAGCTGCCAAAAAAGCCAACACATTTCTAGGCTGCATAAACAGAGGGATAGAATCAAGATCACATGAATGTTAATACCACTTTTTAATGCCTTGGTAAGGCCACATTTGGAATACTGCATCCAATTTTGGTTGCCACGACGTAAAAAAAGATGTTGAGACTCTAGAAAGAGTGCAGAGAAGAACAATAAAGATGATTAGGGGACTCGAGGATAAAACATATAAAGAACGGTTGCTGGAACTGGATATGTCTAGCCTTATGAAAAGAAGAACTAGGGGTGACATGATAGCAATGTTCTGATATCTCAGGGGTTGCCACTAAGAAAAGGGAGTCAAGCTACTCTCAAAAGCACTTAAGAGTAGGACAAGAAGCAATGGGTAAAAACTAATCAAGCAGAGAAGCAACTTAGAAATTTCCTGATAGTTGGAACAATTAATCAGTGGAACAACTTGCCTCCAGAAGTTGTAAATGCTCCAACACTGGAAGTTTTTAAGAAGAGATTAGATAACCATTTGTCTGAAGTGGTGTAGGGTTTCCTGCCTAAGCAGGGGTAGAAGACCTCCAAGGTCCCTTCCAACTCTGTTATTCTATTCTATTAAACCAGATATTAAAGAAACTTGTAAAAATGTAAAACAGTGCTACTGTTCTTATTAAATGTGTATTTGTTTTGGAAACTAGTTATTTTTCATTAAAATGTTATTTAGGTTAACATGTAATGGATTTATTATTGTTATTGTTAAATGAATAAATATTTTAAAATTGTATCAGTTTTCATTTCTGTTATGGTTAAATACAGTATCAATAGATATAACCTACATTTTAATAAAGCTCTTTGGGATCTTTAGTGGTTTTTAAGGATGTAAGGGATCCAAAAACTAAAAGAGATGAAAATTGCTAGGCCAGAATACCTATTGATTTAGTGGGTATTAGACAATGTGTCCTCTGTTGGGTGATTATTTCAGAGATATTTCCTTACTTAAACAGAGAATCAGAATTGCCACAAGTGGGCAAAAAAGCAGTGAAAGCGAGAGCAACTTCTGACTTCCTCCTGGTTTCCCCATTGAATATCCTTGTGGGAACCTGGCAGGGAACATCAGAAATCTCATTAACTACCTCCTTTCTGTCCTCTCTCGAATTCCTGCTGACGCCCCATTTACTTTCCTTGTGGGAAACTTTCAGGAAGAAAGTTAAGCGGAGAAGCGGGTAGGAAATTGTAAGTCCAAGGCCAGCCAGCAGATAAAGTAGCTGTTGCCAGGTGGAAGAGGGAGTGAGGAAATGTGCAAGGGTACAGGTTAGGAAGAGTATGCTGTGTGGGTTTGGAAGGGTCAGGTAGTGGGAAGGTGGGTAGTAGGGGTCAGGAAGGATACACAAGGGTACATGGGATGGGATCAGCAGCAGGAGGGACGAGGTGGGTTGAGAAGGATGTTAGTATCACATGGATATACAAGAGGTGCTACATGGATCAGAGTGGGTGCTCAGGTCAGGGATGATACACAGAGAGGTGAGGCAAAAAGAGTGTCTGGGGCAGGGGTGGGTTCTAAATTTTTTTACTACCGGTTCTGTGGGCGTGGCTTATTTTGTAGGTGTGGCTTGGAGGTCATGTGACTAGGTGGGCGTGGCTAGCTGGTCAGAGTCATTTCTGGAAGGTCCTCGCACTTACGACCAGTCCTCGCACTTACGACCAGGCTCATTTGTTTGCTTTTAACACTGATCAGCTGTAGGATGGACCTTTGAAGCCCCGCGGCAAGAGTTTAAACAGTTTTTTTCCCTCTAGCCATCAGCTGGGACTCAGGAGGCAGCAATAGATTGGGGGTGGGACCAAATAAAAGGTAAGAATAACATGGGGGTGGGGGGGATGGGAGGGAGGGGGGGAGAAACAGTTCGGTGACGTCATATCATCACTGCTACCGGCTCGGCCGAACCGGACCGAACCGGGAGGAACCCACACTGGTCTGGGAGTTTGATAGGTGCTATGCAAATCGGAAGGGCGCACGGGGGTTCAGAAAGATGCCACATGGGTTGGGGAAGGTGCACAGAGGGGTAGTGTAAGGAATTGTGTTTTCCTTCCTTTTCTTTCCTTCCTTCTTATTTCTCCCTCCCTTTCTTCCTTCACCTTGCCCTTCCTGGCAAGTAAGTGACTGCTGCCAGGTGGGGGAGGGAGAAAGTGACTGTGAGAGAGGCTGGGAAACTATCACAAGACATTGAAAATGATCACATGACAGCAGCAGCAGCTCAGCAGCACTGAAGCAGTATCAGCCTGGCAATACTGAAACAACCATAACTTCCACAAATTTCATTCCTTTGGGAGTTGTATGTCCTAAATTTTGGACACATTCTGTAAATTAGCCCATTTGAGGTACCTTGGGTCAAAAATTATTACCCTATGATGCACTATTTTGCTCAGTTGAAAGTTATAGAAATGAGAGTTTTAGTAATATATAGATCCTGGTGCAAGCCAAACCTTATTATTTCCTTGCATTCTCTACCAGGGCCTCTCCATCTAATCTAAACTGCAAAATCCTAACATCTGGTTGTTTTCAGTTAATGTTAGGTGGGAAACCCAATCTAATCTGATGTCATACTATTGTAAAACTGTTTGTCACATAAATTAGGAAAACATATGCAACAAACCTATGTAACTTCTTAACAAAACTCCAAGACATTTGAACAGCTATACCTTACAAATCTTATATAGAGAATCCTGTCCATCTCCTCCAGTATCTTTAAAATATTCGTGTGCTGGAAATGTACGATGAATATCTCGTGTAATGACACTCTCCTGGGAAGATTCCTGCAAAAAGAAGATAAAGAGAAAATCCAAACCATATTAAATTTGGGTAGCAGAACACAGTTAATATAAATCACGTGCTTGGCAAATTTTATAACCACTATATTAGTATTTTTAAAATATGTTGACAATCGGAGCAGGATGGGATCCAGATTATTCTACTTTATAATGCATGCAAACTAAATAAATGTTTGCTTCTTACAAAATAAAAAGCATTGCTTTTATTGTCTTATGATATATCCTGGAAGAATCTGCTTTGGTTAAATTATTGAAAATAATTCCTGCTTGAGTCAGAACTAACAGAAAATTACCATAGCTGATTAATAAATTGTTAATACAAGTTGTAAACCTACATACATTTCCATTATTAATTATATATAAATTGAACTTTTCCTTTTTCCTTTTTTCTTTTTCTTTTAATATACAGAATATATGTCTGGAGCAACTAATTTATTAGTATGCATTGCTAGTTGTTTCCAATTCCAATGCATCTTAATCTACCACAAGAGAGTTAGACTTCTAAATTATTTTTAAATTTAAGAAAAAGAACATCTTGCTGGTTTCAGAAATGGAATGGTACTGGGAAGCTAATATTAATTTAAAATGTGAAATGTTAAGTTTGAGTTATCAAGCAATTACGAATGAGGCACATGGCTTTTATGTTCTACTATTTACTAAGACTCCTGGAAAACTATGCATGTATTAAGAAAACATCCAGTCTCTTGCAAAAAAATAAATATTTTAATACACAATTCGAGCAATCTAAATTCAGATATATTGCCAAGATAATTTTCAGTCTAATTTAATTGCAGCGTGTCATAGCAATTTTCACTTGTGGACATAGATTCAAATAAGAATAATTTTCATACCTGAATCTCATTCATAAATTCATAAATTTCCAGTATAGAGAAAGACCATTGTCACTTAAATCATGAATGCAATAACAAAAGCCTGTTTTAGGTTGTTTCTTCAGATACCAGCTAATGGGAAATCTGAGGATGAAGGCAAAACTTGTCCCCTAGCTTCAGTTGTTCCTGCTGTCTATTTTCATTGTTTTCATTGTTTTATCCTACTTTTTAGAGCAAGCATCTACAACTTTACTAGGTCAGTGATTACATTTGGAATTTTGAGAGTATTTTAAGATCATTTTCACGAAGTCCCTTAGTTGATATATTTAATAACCATCCATATACCAAGCCTTGTCCAGCAGTTTTTCCTGTGGATATGAAATTGGAAAGGAAAGATCACTGGCCTTATCACCTACTCATCAATTCTGCCTGAAAATAAACATGGAGAAAGTGGCGAACCACTGCATGTCATGTCCTCCATTCATGATCCTACATTCAGTCCAGAAGGCTACTATGATCAATTCAGTGGTGGAATTCAAATAATTTAACAACTGGTTCTCTGCCTTAATGATCGGCTGCATGGGCGTGGCCATGGTGGGTGTGGCCATGGTGGGCGTAACAGGCAGCACTCGGCCTCTTGCATCCCCCTGGAAGCAAAAACAGGCCGTGGAGGGGAATGCGGCACCCCCTGCACCCCATTTTGGGCCTACTAGGCCTCCGTGCAGCCTCCTAGGAGCAAAAACAGGCTGTGGAGGGCGTGCCGCCCCCGTGGTCTGTTTTCAACCGAGAAGGCCTCCCTGAAGCCTCCTGAGAGTGAAAACAGGCTGCAGATTGACAAAATTTCCATCTATCAATTACAAAAGGCCATACTCATTGTATCTCCACATATACTATACCAATACATTACAACATTGTAGGTTCTTGGGAAGAACTCAATATGTATGAAAGTCAATGTTAGCTTAAAAAACTGGCAGCTGTGAATAATAATAACTATTATTATTATTATTATTATTATTATTATTATTATTATTCTTTTATTCATTAAACGTGAAACTCAGTCAATTGAACATTTAAAATGTATCAGAAATAGCATTGACTGGCGCTGATGGTTGATACGGGTTGCTGCCAGCATCCTAGGTATCAACCAAGTATCTTCTTAAAATGTGCAATGTCCCGAGTAACGCAGTTTTTTGCAGTTCCACTGGTGTTATTACAGGAAGCTGCTGTTTTTTGATGTATTTTGTAAAATTCTTGGACATGGTACTAAGTGCCCTGATGACAATGGGTATCACTGTTATATGTATAATAATAATAATAATAATAATAATAATAATAATAATAATAATAATAATAATTATTATTATTATTATTATTATTATTATTAAATAACAAACACAAAACTGGGATACCAAATCTCAAGCCAACATGGCAAGATAAATCATCTACTATACATGGATGACTTAAAAATGTATGTGAAAAGCCCCACTGAATCAATACTCAATACTTTCCAGCAGTGTACTGTTTTTCCAAACACCCGGGCCAGGCCGGGCAGCAATTCCCAGGAAGGTGCCCCGATCGAGGAGGCTCAGGCTGTATCCCGAGGCTTGCATAAACCGCTCCCACCCCTTTCAAAACAGCCACCTGGCGCTTGTCTCATGCGCCCAGGGCTGGGAAGCGGTTCTTCTTCGGAGAAGGGGGGAAGAGGCAGGTGTGCCGGCGAAGATGGGCTTAGGCTGCTCATTCTGCTCCGACCCCGAACCCTTGCCTGGGCTCCTCCCCGCTGGGTGCTGGGCTTCCTGGGAAGCCCCCTGCACCTTTGCTGCCTCAGTCGGAGCCTGATTCCGGAAGCGGCCCAGGGAAGTTTGGAGATCGGGACTCAGTTGGCAAAGCAGGCGCTGCACAGGGGGCATAAGGCAAGGCTCAGGGTTCCAAGTAACACCCCCAACAAAAGATGACTCCGAGGCTTGAAGTTCCTCAAAGTTCCATTTTATTAGAGATATCATATTGACACATCTGGGAAAATCTGAATCTGAAAGCTTCCAGGTTTTCCCCACCCAAAAGAAAGTCCAAATCCCTGCCCAGCACCCACATGTCCATCACATGGTCCAATCAGAGTACCGTCCCAACTGGAGATGCCTCCCAGTCACACCCCTCCAGGTGCAGGGCAAGATGTCCTTGACTCTCTGAAAAAGGAATGTTGTTAAGACTATATATCACCCTCTGCTCCATACAATCCCCCCTCCCAGTTTCCCACAGCAGTAAATGTGGCAGGCTTAAAGGCCCAATGTAAAAGATGGCTTCCAGGCCTGACACCCAGCTGGAATCATTAACTGGACTTTGCCTGAACTGGAAAACGTGGACCGGAAAACATGCAAACTTTTGAAACTTTACCCCACTTTACATCCACGAAGTGACATCGACAAGTTTTACCTGCCAAGAATAGGGGGCAGAGGGCTACTACAAATCCATCAAACTGTAGAAGAAAAATGTCTTTGAATGACTATGTGAATCAAAGTACAGAAAAATTGCTGCAGGCTGTGAAAATGGAGAACAGTATAAAAATGACAAAAACAAACATAGAATATAAGGAAAATAGCTGAATGACAGATTAAATTGATGGAAAACCAAAGCTTTACATGGACAGCACTTGAAAAACATTGAAGGAAAATGTGATAACAACTTGATATGGGCATGGCTTAAGATGGGAACCATCAAGAAAGAAACGGAAGGTTTAATACTTACTGCTCAAGAACAAGCACTACAAACTAATGCCATGAAAGCGAAGATACAAAAATCCACTGACAATCCAAACTGCCGACTTTGCAATGATAAAATTGAAACTGTTTCACATTTAATATGTGAGTGCAGCAAAATCGCACAAACTGATTACAAAGCTAGACATGATCGAGTTGCTAAATTAATCCACTGGTCATTATATAAAAAATATGACTTACCTGTATCCAAAAAACCATAGGAACATAAAGTAGAAAAAGTTGTCAAAAATGAGAAAGTTAAGATCTTGTGGGACTTTCGAATACAGACGGATTATCATTTGGAATATAACACACCAGATACCATGGTTGTCGAAAACCAAAACATACAATTTATTTATTTATTTATTTGTTTGTTTGGAAAAAATATATATTTTTGACCATAACAAAACACAAAACAACCATCATCCATTACAATCACAGAAAGTGTGTCGATCGGTTACAATTCTTTTGTGCTTAATCCCATATCCAAAATTTTCAAGTTATTTAATTTCTCTTATTTGACAATTTTTTTATATCCTTTTATGCTATTATTCTCATTCAACAATTATTTAACAATGGCTTGTCTCCCATAAAAAATCGCTTCATATATTTTATCATTACATTTATTTTATATTTCATACTTCATTTCCATGTTTTATTATCTAGCCATTGATAAAATAAATCCCGTATTATATAATATTGTTTGTCTTCCTGTTCTCTAATTTCAAATGTCAGTTTACTCATTTCAGCACATTCCATAATTTTCTTAATAACTTCATCTTCAGTAGGTATTTTCTCTTTTTTCCAATTTTTAGCAAATACAATTCTAGCTACTGTTAAAACATTTACAATTAAATTTCTCAATTCTCTGTTATACGTTTCTGGTAAAATCCCTAATAAAAATATCTCAGGTTTAATGTGTTTCTTGTCATTTTTTCCAAACAAGTGTGGATTTTAGTCCAATATCTTTTAGCTTGTACACATGTCCACCACATATGGTAGTATGATCCTGGAGTCTGATGACATTTCCAACATTTCTCCGATTTGTTCTTGAACATTCTGGCTATTCTCGTCAGGGGTAGATGCCACCTGTAAAACATCTTATACAAATTCTCCTTATATGCTGTAGACATTGTCATTTTATAATTTTGCAACCACAATTTTTGCTATTTCTCTAAATCAATCCCATGACCAAATTTTTTTCCCCATGCTATCATTGTTTCTTTAACTTGTTCTTCTTCCAAATTTACCTCTAATAAATAACCATACAATTTTTTAATTACATAGTCATCAGAACCCATTAAAATTTTATCTAAATTAGTCAAGACATTATAGAAACCTTCTTGCTTAGAATCTTCTTCATATCTAGAACGTATTTGCAAATAAGAAAACCAATCCATCTTAAAACCTTGTTCTTCCAGTTCTTGCTTCGATTTAAGTTCACCCTTTTCATCCATTAATTCACTATATCTAACAATTTGTTCCCTTCTAAATATTACTGAATATGAAAATGCTTCCATCGTTGATACCCAGGCTGGAATTTTCAAATAATGTTGTTTTTTAGTCTTCTCCCAATTTAATAACAAAGCCTCACATATATGATGTCTTCTAAAATACCCCTGTACTTTTGTTCCCTTATACAATAAAAAAGCATGCCACCCCAACAACAAATCATGTCCTTCTAAATTCAATAATCTAGTATTTCTTAACGTTAGCTATTCTTTAATCCACATCAAACTTGTCACTTGATAATAAAGTTCCCAGTTAGGTAAACCAAAACCCCCTCTCATTCTAGCATCTTGTAACAACTTTAATTTTATCCTCACCTTCTTTCCCTGCCAAATATATTTTAACACAATTTTATTCAATTCTTCAAAAAAATCTTTCCCCAATCTAACTGGAATTGTCTGGAACAAATATAAAATTCTAGGCAGAATATTCATCTTAATAGTTGATATCCTCCCAATCAATGATAATTGTAAATTTTCCCATTTCGCCAAGTCTGTCCCTATCTGTTGTTTAAGTTTGTTATAATTATTTTTTTTAAGCGTGCTACGTCTTGCTGTCAAATATATCCCCAAATATTTAATTTTATTTGTGACCTGCATCTTTGATATATCCGCCAATTCTTCTTTTTGCTTTACCAACATATTTTTAGTCAGAATCTTCATTTTGTCTTTATTGATGTTCAAACCAGCTATTTTCCCAAACTCTCCTATTTTATCTATCAGTGTAGTTATTGATATTAATGGATCTTCAAGAATGAAAACCAGGTCATCTGCAAACACTTGCAATTTGTATTCTTCTTTTCAAATTTTCATTCCTTTTATATCTTTTTCTTCTCTGATATTTCTATTTAGCACTTCTAATGTTAATATGAACAACAGAGGGGACAGTGGACAACCTTGTCAGGTGCCTTTTTTTATCTCAACAGAATCTGTCAATTCTCCATTTATCATTACTTTTGCCTTTTGTTTATAATATATGGCTTCAATTGTTTGGGTAAATTTTTTACCAAAGCCCATCTGTTCCATTTGAAGCAACATAAATAGCCAATTCACATTGTCAAAAGCTTTTCGTGCATCTAAAAATATCAAAGCTTTTCAGGATAGACTTCATAGTATTCCAAAGTGTCCAGAATTATTCTCATATTGTCTCTAATTTGTCTTTTTGGCAGAAACCCATTTTGATCTGAGTATATAAAATTGTTTAAATATCTTTTAAGTCTTTCTGCCAATATTGAAGCAAAAATTTTATAATCTGAATTTAGCAGGGATATAGGTCTGTAGTTTTTGATTTGTTGTGGGTCAGTGTCCTCCTTGGGAATCAATGTAATATATGCCTCTGACCATGACTTGGGTATTTCCTTCTTTGTCATCACTTCATTCATAACTTCTAAAAGTGGGAGACTCAAGGATTCCTGCAATGTCCTATAATATTCCGCTGGCAATCCATCTGGCCGTGGTGCCTTCCCATTCTTTCGTTTTTTAATTGCTTCGGTTAGTTCCATCATCATTATATTTCCCTCTAGCATCTCCTGAATATCTTTAGGAATCCGAGGTAGATTTGCATTTTGGAGATATCATATCACATTTTCCTCTATATTTTCCTGCTCATACAATTGTCTATAATAATCCTGTATATTTTTTTTTCTTCTCCTTGTTTCCAAATTTACTTTGTCCTTGGTCATCGATTAGTTGTATTATTTTTCTTTTTTTTTAATTGAAAAAGTTTTTCAAATACAAATTTTCCCCCTTTTTTCTCCTCCCCTCCTCCCTAGCCCCCCCTCACCACCCCTCCCCCTGTGACTTCTTCAAAGTAAGATCCAAATTCATAACAGATTATATAATACTTTACCATCCCCTTACTCCATCCCCCAAATACTGACCCTTTCTTTCTAATAATATTATTATATCCCCCTTTTACTATACATTTCAAAATAACATTCTACTATAACATTATGTAATAACTTCTAGTTTAACATAATAATATTATTATAACTCCCAATTTAACAATAATCTGCCCTTTTTCTCCTCCCCCTACATATATCTCTTAAATCAAACCACTTATGTATATTAATATAACATTTCAAAACAACCTTCCACTTTAAAACTATATAATAAATCCTAATTTAACATTTAATCCTTTGTGTATATTATAATAAATCCTAATTTAACATTTATTCAACTCATAGTCTGTCCATTTCCTCCACTCCCATAAATATATCTCTTAAACATCCCTTTTCTTTAAACTAAACAATCGATAAACTAGCCTGTCTCCACCCACTTTCCTACAAAATTTCCATACATAACAATTCTTAATATCTTTATTCTTCTGCCCACCCTACTAAAAAAAATATTCCCTTATATAAATAAAATCAATAACTTTAAACTTGTAATCATATAATGTCTTCTTTAATGTCTTTCAACTGGATTGTTAACTCCATCACCCATATTAGGGTAACATGACATCCTAATTCCAACAGAATGTTCGGAATCCTCAGTTATCATCTGCCCCCATCAATAATAAATATCTTCATGTATATAAAAAAAAGAAAACAACCATCCGAGTGACATTATAATTGTATTCCATATAATATCTGTAGTAGTGGCTTTCTTCAAGATTATTAATTCCAACCATCATAATGGGGTAGCAACCAGATCTTCTGCGTGCCCCAACATAGCTCTCTTGCCATATAACTCAGCATAAACGTAATACATTTATCATTTATCAAAGAATCCAAAATAGATAATTCCAATCCAACGGTTTAAGGCCCTTTTCACATCCCAAAAATACGGCATTGCAGAGGTCTGTCACTCTCCTCAGGATAATATTAACCAATACTTCGCCTCAACTGTCTTTTCATGTATTCAATCATCTTTTAGATAACTGGCTTCGCTGTTGCCTAGTTTAAAAATTTTTGTTTTTGTGAGACCTATTTCTTTTTTTCTTGACTTTTTGTGGGTTTGATCTCCATCCTGGTTTCCTTTCTATGAGTTGTATATCAACTATTCGGTTTTCATTCTGATCTATAACTTGATCTTGTTGGTTTTGCTTTTGTGACTTAGATCGCCATTCATGTTTCTTTTCTATAAGTTGTGTATCAACTGATTGATTTCCATGCTTGTCTGTGACTTGATGAGTCATCACATTAGAATCCAACACCGCTTCTCTCTTATTTATGGGTAGTCCAACTGAAACATTTAAAGGATCCAAAGACGATTCATCTACCAAGACCTCTGTGGCTCGATGTTTTTCCATTATTTCCAGCTCCTTCTGCTTATCTTGTGTTGTGCATGAAGATGTTGAACTCATTTTCAAAATCTTATAATAAAATTCTTCCGCTTTTTCAACAGTATTTAATTGATATCTTTCTCCTTGATATCTCAATATTATTCCAACTGGAACATCCCACCTAAATAAAATATTTTGTTTTTTAAGCTCAGTCACCAGGAATCCAAATTTCTTTCTATCTACTAGCATCTTAGGCGGTAGCTCTTTATATATCCAAATCTTTCTTCCATTCAGTTGTAAAGTAGAATCAAAAGATTTTTGCACAATATCATTTCTTATTTCTTTGTCTGTAAAATAAATCACCACATCTCTAGGCAGTTGCCTTTGCTTTGCAATCCAAGAATTTACTCTGTAGACTCTATCAATCCTGCAAAATACTTCCTCAGGATGAACCTTTAAAATCCCAGCCAGAATTTCAGCAGATATTTTCCTTAAATCATCCCTATTATTTTCCTGTACTCCTCTCATTCTAATCGCAAATTCTGTGAACTTGTGTTGCATCATTAAAACTTCTTTTTCAATCCGTTGTTTTATATTTTCTACATTGAGAGTCTTATAATCAGCTTCCATTTTAAATTTTTCTTCTGAGCTATTGTCTTGAGTATTTATCAAATCATTTTCAATTCTGTATTTTATTATCCAAATTATTAATCTTGTCATCAACTTCCTCCATTTTAGACTCTAATAACTTAATATTATCATCCATCTTTATAAATAGTTCTGTAAAGGCATCAGTCACTGTTATAATCTTTTGTTTCAAATTGTCATACTTTGATTGTATCAATTCTTTAATTTCCAGCTTGAATTTTTCAAGATTCTGGTTCACAATCTCATCCCTTCTTACCATCTCCTCCAAGAGAAATTCAATTAAGTTAAAATCATTTTTCTGAGTCTGTAGGTTTGAGACTTGTTCATATAGTTTGTAAATGGGGGAATCCACCCCCCTGGCTGCTTGTTTGTCTGGCTTTGTTAGTTTAAACGCCATCCTTCCACACAGACAAACTCTTTTTTAAGAAAAGAAAACTTCTTTCCAAACAAGATCAATATCAAATCTCCAGGAAGAAAAAAACATAAAAGTAAAACTTTTTCTTCTCAATTGTAGCCAGCAGTATTTATTCTGCTACTTTGTGGCTTGTTAAACTATTGAAACAGAAGGACTTTCTCTTTCAGCTTTCCCTTCTCAAGCCTCGGCAGTCGCCATTTTAAATTCTTTTTTTCCTTTCTTCAATATCATTTATAAAATCAATGAAATAATTGCGATTTAGGGTCCCAGGTCCAGATCTCATCCTCTTTGATTAAACAATCTGTTAATTTTCTTTAAAAGGCTTGTTCTTGTCGCCTGGCTCTGCAAAAAGGCAGAGGTCTCCCGAAGCCCGGAGCGGCGGCGAGGGAAATAGGGAGCCTCATCTGCTTCGTCCCCAAGAGTAAAAAAAAAAACTCTGGGGGCTTCGCAGAGAGCTCTACCTGCCCTCACCTGCTCTGTCTCACATTTCCTTATGGAAATGGAGTTTTTCGAGCCGCCTTTCAGCTGTAAAGGCGGCTCTTTACAGGCGACGGGGCTGGCGGTCCCGAGGGACCGTCTGGCAGCGACAGAGAGCAAACCGGAAGTTGTATTATTTTTCTTGATTCTTTTTTCAATTTATATGCTAACCATCTGCCTGGTTTATTAGCATTCTCAAAGTAATTCTGTTTAGTACTTCTAATTTTTTGGGCTAGTTTTTCTTTCTCCAATAACTACATTTTATGTTTTATTGTATCCATTTTCATTTTAACATCTTTCTTGTGTGGACATTTCTGGAGGTCTTTTTCAAATCTCTTATAATCATCTTCCAATATTTTATTAGTTTGTCTTTTCTTAATATTTCTCTTCCTTGTATAGTCTATTATCAAACCTCTGGCATAGGCCTTCATCGTATCCCAAAGATTTTGCATTGATGTGTCCTCTTTCTTATTCGCCTTGAAAAAGAAAGCCAATTCTCTCTCCATTTTCTGCATAAAATCCTTTTCTTTTAGTACAGTGTTATTTAAAGTCCATCTGAATCTTCTCCTTTGTCATTTCCATTTCACTGTCACTGGATTATGATCTGCCCACGTATTTGCTTCTATCTCAATTTGTTCTATATTCAGAGTCAGTTCCATTGTTGTCCATATCATATCTAATCTAGACCAAGATGAATGTCTGTCAGAATAAAAAGTATATTGTCTGTTTTTCCCATTTCTGTCTCTCCATGCATCTTTTTTTTTTTTTTAATTTGATTTATATGCCGCCCTTCTCCGGAGACTCAGGGCGGCTTACAATGTGCTCAGCAATAGCCTTCATCCTTTTGTATATTTATACAAATTATTGCCCCCACAACTGGGTCCTCATTTCACCTACCTTAGAAAGGATGGAAGGCTGAGTCAACCTTGAGCCTTGGAGAGATTCGAACCCTGCAGTAATTGTAGGCAGCTGGTCTTAATAACCAGCTTAATAACAGGGTGCCTTAAACCCCTGTACTACCAAGGCTCTTTTAAGTTTACTTCCTCAATCATCTTGAAAAAAGATTTCGGTAGTATCTTTCTGCTATGCCTTATTGTTTTATGTGTTTTATAGTCCAATTTCTCATCCACTATATCATTAAAATCTCCCATCATACAGATATTATCATATTCCAATTCAATTATTTTCATATGCAATTTCCTATAGAAGTCATTTTGATTGTTATTTGGAGCATATGTTGCTATTAACAGAAATTTCATATTATTATCTATTATTTCCACCACCAAAATTCTTCCTTCATCATTTGCATATATTTGCTCCACTGGTATTGTATTTCTAATATATAAGACAACTCCTCTTTTTTTACATTGTGGCAATGATGTAAAAATTTTTCCTAATTTTGAATACGCCAATAACTGTTCATGTTGCTTTTTAATATGTACTTCTTGCAAACAAATTATATCAAATTTTAATTTCTCTAATTTGTGAAATACCTTTCTTCTTTTAACAGTTGAATTAAATCCATTTATGTTTATTGAAATCAATTTTTTCTCTTCCATGTTCATACTTTATAGGATTTATTGCTCTAGTTGTTCTTGGTTCACGCTGTTCTTTATACTCCACAATCCCCCCTACTGCTCCTTCTGCTTTTTCAATCATTGCTAATTCCTCTTCTTGCAGTTCTATTGGTACCACTGTCTTTTGCAATTCCATTTCCATTTCCTTCTCCTTGAAAAATTCTTCATAAAATGCTTTCGCTTTGTCTATTGTATCTATTCTATATCTTTATAGTTGCCATTTTAACACTAATCCTTCTGTTATCAGCAATCTAGAGTTCACACCTTTTTGAAGTAGTATTTTAGTCAGAAATTGGTATTCTCTCCTCATCTCCCTCACTTTTCTTGGTATTTGCTTCAGAATCACAATTTCTTTCTCTTTGTACTTCAATGCTTTTTCTCTGGCAATCTGCAGTATTTGTGCTTTAATTGGTTTCTTAGCAAACCTTATATGTACTTCTCGTGGTAATTTGTTGCGCATTGCATATCTAGTATAAACTCGATATATCTCATCTACGCCATCCATCATCTTCTTCTTGGTAATTTCTAGTGCTTCTGCCAAAATTCCTATCATTATTTCTGCCAAATTCTCTCCTTTCTCTTTTTCTACATAAGATAAAATTCTGATCTGTCCATCTCCCATCCAATTAATCCACTCCTGTCATGTTCAACTTCTCCCAATCTATTGTCTATGTCTTTAATTTTTCCTTCTCTTTGCTCCTCATTTTTCTCAATTTTTTGCAATTTATCTTCATATTTCAACATCATTTGCTGTATACTCGCCACTTTTCATCTGTCTTTAATTGTTGTTATTCAATCTTCTGGACTACTTGAAGAATCATCTGTAATGTCGTCTCTTTCTCTCTTTCTTTTTCTTTCTCCTCCTGCTGAAGCATCGTCTGAATAGATCGCTGTCCTCCAGATGGTGATGAGGAAGGCGTAGTTGAGGCGGAGCCAACTGCCGTTACCTTTCTACTCATTCTATCAAGTAGTCACCAGCAGCCAAAACAAAAAAAAAGGAAAAAGCCAAGAAAAGAGAGAATAAAAGAAAAAAGGGAGAAAGAAAAAATTAACAATTCTTCAGGTTCTTCAATACTCTAATCCACTTTAAAAAGGGCTTAATTTAGTCTCAATGTCAATAAAATATCATCAAAATCAATTTTAAAAAATGAAAGAAAGGAAAACAAAACTGAAAAATGAGAGGCCAAAAAGCCAACCAAAATAAATAATTAAATAAATAAAAGTCAAAAATCAATCTTCAAGCACTTGTACACCTTAATCCAATTCAGTTATATATGAGAAGGGAAAAAAGGAAAAGTTTCCTAAGTCCATTGAAAATGTTTAAGCAGAGGAAGAATACAGAGAGTTATCACTTAGCAGAGAAAAAAATATGATGAAAGGTGAAAGAAAAAAGAATTCATTTTTTCTACAATTCTCCTTCCCAAACAACAACAAATCTCTCTTGTTCAGTCTCAGACTCCTACTTCTGATAGTTCCCCGAAGAACACATGAATAAACAATGCAGATAATTCCAACTTCCTCAGATGTACTTCCAACTATCTTATCTGCAAGAATGTTCAGAGTCCTTGAGTTGTAACTAAGTATAACACAATTGTTTCAATTTACTACTTGAATAAAAAAGAGTAACAAAGTTTCCAATCCAGTAGATGGCAGTATTACACACTCTTTCTTCCCCACTATTGTAAACCAAAAGTTGTTTGTCAATAAAATGGAGAATTAAAACAATCCTCAGAGGGAGAAAAAAAAATTAAATCCCTCCCCCCCCCAAAAAAATTTCAATAAAAGGCACAAAGGCATATAAATGTAAGACAGCTCTCAGTTCTATTAGTCCTTTTCAATCCAGAGCCGGTCAAAAACAAAACAATGATTTATACCTCCATCAATGCAAATGGTTTAAAAATAAGAAATAAATCCAGCTTAATTTTGCCACTTAATTTCCTTTTATCTCCAATTTAATTTTCACTTCAGTCTCAGGGTGTCCTTTTATATTGGTTTAAATTGAAAGTCTCTCACCGCATCGACTCACTGTCCTTCTAATCTTCTTCTGGAGCTGTCCCAACTTCAGCAGTTACAATGGCTGCCGCCCCGCCGGTAGAAAAAGGGCTTCTCCCAGATCAATCAGAGACTTTGCGATGTCCCTGGGATTGTCAGGATGTGCCCTCCACTATCACAGTCAAAACTAGACTGTGAGGTCCAAGAAGGACCATCTAGCGGCGGGGCTCTCAGCAGCGATCCTGGAGCCCAGAAATCCTCCGACGGTCCCATCGTGACGTCAGCTCCTCCCTCAAAACACTATTTATTGATATCGCTGTACCAGGAGACACCAGAGTCGAAGAAAAAGAACTGGAAAAAAATCACGAAATATCGTGACCTGGCCATCGAAACTACATGATTATGGATGAAACATATAACAGTGATACCCATTGTCATCAGGGCACTTGGTACCATGTCTAAGAATTTTATAAAAAAAGATCAAGAAATTGCAGCTTCCTGCAATAACACCAGTGGAACTGCAAAAGTGTGCTACTCGGAACATCGTACTTCTTAAGAAGGTACGTGGTTGATACCTAGGATGCTGGCAGCAACCCATATCAATCATCAGTGCCAGTCAATAATATTTCTGATACATTTTTAAACGTTCAGTTGACTGAGTTTCATGTTTAATGAATAAAAGAGATAATAGTAGTAGTAGTAGTTGTTGTTATTCACCATTGCCATGTCAGCTCTGTCAGAGAGTTATCCAGAAACACAACAAATGCATCTTTGTACTGAACACAGTCATGAAACTCAACTGAAAAGGATATAAATAATTTGCTTCCTCCATGAGTCACCTTCTCAATCACTTTCCCAAAAACAGATTGGGGATGACTTGAAATTATCTTACACTACTTGTCCAATGATGTCTTCTTGAGAAGGGTTCATACTACCATTTCTTTCAAGCCCAGCATTATCACCCTCTCACTTGAGAATGAATTTATCATCACTTGGAGCCAACTCCATGTTGTTTCTTGGAGGCTTTTTTTAATCAGCCAGCAGGAGCATTGATATAACTAATAGATGGCTAGATTCACAGCCCTGAGAACCTTGTCCATTTCTTTCAAGATTTGGAGGAATCTAAAATTCCTCCAAAATAAGAGGAATATGTCTTCGATAGAACTTTCTCAGCTGGAATTTAGTCTAAAACAGATCTAAGCATCATGAGATGCTTAGAGTAATCCTTACCATAGCCTTGCAGATAATTTGTGATGCTTTCCTTCCAAAAAGGGATCAAGCCAACCTAAACAGTCAGCAAGCCACAGATATATGAAGAACAGAAAAACAAATTTTGCTGCTCTTATTGTAATGAATATCCAACAACTGAAAGAAGCTGTGCTTGACGGGGTAGCATGGAGAACACTTGCCTTATAAAGTCACCAAGAATCAGACACAACTGAATGGTTAAAACAACAAGTAGTCTCTAATGGGGCTCTTCAATGTGATTGGTCAGACTCATTTTTTAATCTTCCTCCAATAGCACTCTTTCTTCTGTTGTTTCATTTCCTAGAGCTGTTCAGTGTACACTAAGATTGTTAGGGGTTCATAAATCTAGATGACTCCACTGTCAATCCTTCAGCGGAATCAGGCAGCATAGGGAAATCATATGTAAACAGTTGCAGCAATCCCAAGTGTTCCTTAGAACCTAACTTTAACAACCTGATATCCAATTATCTGTGGCGTAGTGCTTCTGAAAGCTGCTAGATCTTCCCACATAATACCCCCATAAAATAATAGGGCATAATGCAACAAATTGTTATCAACAATGCTGCAGAAATCTCTGCTTCATTTCAAATTTTATATACTTTCTGAAAAAATATTAAGTCCACATATGGCATACATTTTTTAAGTCAAAACTAATGAAATTGAACTTTACAATACGCTAATTGATAGAATACATTCTGCTCTCATTTCAGTATAAGAGGTTCTGCAGTCCACGAAGTCATAATAAATTATAAAATGTGAATGTAATGATAATATATATTCTATTTTTAACAATGTCAACATATAACTGCATTATCAGAATAAAGGTACGAGTTGTTTCACAGTTAAAAACAAAATTCAAGAGATTTATTACAAAATTAAGGCGTGTAGGTTTTAAAATGCAACTAACAGCTTGTTAATCAAGATGTTTAAAAATATTCCCCTGCCGCTGCTCCGGGCTTTGGGAGACCTCTGCTAATGCAGAGCCAGGCGTCAAGAGCAAGCCTGCGAATTTAACAGAATATTCAAAGAAAATGTGAGCTGGACCTTTAATACTGAATCGCAAGTATTTTACTTATTCTTTAAAAAATTACTTAAGAGAAAAGAGGAGAGGAAAGGGGGAAAAAGAGCCTTTTAAAATGGCGTCTGCCGTGGCTGGAGAAGAGGCTGAAAGGGAAAGTCCTTCCGTTTTCTATTACTACAATGTAGCAGAATAAATATCACTGGCTACATTTGTAGACAAAACTTCGCTCCTGTGTTTTCTTCTCTTTTTTTTTCTCTGGAGACTTGATATTGTTTTTGATTGGAAAGAAGTTTTTTTTCTTGTTTTTTTAAGGGAAAGTCCTTCCGTTTTCTATTTTTTCTCTCTTTTTTACTAAATCTTGTCTGTGTGGGAAATGGCATCGGGACTCACACAGCTAGACAAACAGGGGGGGGAACTTCCCCCATTAATAAATTACACCAACAAATTGTAACTCTCCAGTGTCAGAAACCTGATTTTAATATAATAGAATTTCTTCTTGAAGAGATTGTAAGAAGGGATGAGATTGTGAACCAGCAACTCGAAAAATTTAAGCAGGAAATTAAAGAAATTGGTGAATTGGTGAAATCAAAGTTTGACTTTTTGAATCGAAAGATTTTGAACACAGCTAATGGTTTATCAGACTTTCTGATTCGGGTGGATGCAAAGACTAAATTATTAGAGTCTAAAATGAAGGAAACTGAGGAGAATTTGGATGACAAGATTCAAAAAATTAAAAAGGATTTGGTAAACATTCAGGATAATAGCTCAGAAGACAAACCTAAAATGGAGGTTGACCAAAAGACTGGTAATGGACAAAATGTGCAACAGAGGATTGAAAGAGAAGTTTTAATGATTTAATATAATTTTACAGAATACGCAATTAGACTGAGAGGTCTGCAGGAAAATAATAGAGATGACTTAAGGAAAATATCTTCTGAAATTCTGGCTGGGATTTTAAAGGTTCAACCTGATGAAGTGTTTTGCAGGATTGATAGAATTTACAGAATAAACTCCTGGTTGGCAAAGCAAAGGCAATTGCCTAGAGATGTGGTGATCTACTTTACAGATAAAGAAATTAGGAATAATATTGTGCAGAACTCTTTTAATTCTACTTTGCAATTTCATGGAAGAAAGATTTGGATTTTTAAGGAGCTCCCAACTAAGATGCTAATGGAGAGGAAGAAATTTGGCTTTCTAGTGACTGAGTTAAAAAAAAGAAATATCCTATTTAGGTGGGATGCCCCAGTTGGTTTAATATTGAGATATCAAGGAGTAAGATATCAACTGAACACTGTTGAAAAAGCGGAAGAATTTTATCAAAAAATTTTAAAAATGAACTTAACATCTTTAGGCATAATACAGGATAAGCAAAAGGAGTTGGAAACAAAAGGAAAATATCAAATTACAGAGGCTGTGGTGGATAAATTGTCTTTGGACTCCCTGGATACCCCAGCTGGACTGTCTATAAATAAGAGAGCAGTGTCATCCGACTCCAATGTGATGAACCATCAAGTCACAGACAAGTGCGCAAATCAACCAGTTGATATACAAGTGATGGAGAAGAAAGATGAGATGATAAAACTAACCCAACAAGAACAACTCATAAAGCAGAATGAAAATCGACCAGCCGACACACAACTGGTAGGCACGAAACGAGGATGGAAATTCAACCCGCAAAAGAAAAAGAAAAGAAATAGATCTCATAGAAACAGCAGTTTCTAAACCAAGCAACAGTGAAGCCAGAGACTTTAAAAAATGAATGAATATCTGAAAAGATAGTGGAGGCGAACAACTGTTTAATACTATCCTGAGGATTGTGGCAGATCTCTGTAATGCCGTGATATTGGGATGTGAAAAGAGCCTTACCTTGTTGGATCTGAATCATCTACTCTGGATCTCTTTTACTGGTAAATATATTATAATTATTTTGAGTTATAAGGCAAGAGAGTCACGCTGGGGCATGCAGAAGATCTGGATGTTACTCATTAGGATGATGGGAATCAACAATCCTGATGAATACCACAACTATAACTATATGGATATAATTATAATGTCACTCGGGTGGTTGTTTTTACTTTTATATATATACGAGGATATTTACTACTGATGGGGGCAGAAGATGATTGAAGATTTTGAACAAACTGTTGCACCAGCATGTTACTTTACCCTATTATGGGTGATGGATTTAATAATCCAGCGGAAAGACACCAAAGAAGATATTATATGGATTATAAATTTAAAGTTATTGTCTTTTTTCTTTTTATAAAATGGAATGCATATATAGATATGTGTATATCTTAGTAAAGTGGGCAGTGGATTATATTTAGAATTGTATTGCATGATTTTGTAGGAATTGAAGGGTTGAAATAGGTTAGTTTACTGATTGATTAGTCTAAGAAAAAGGATCTTTAAGTCATATATTTAGGGGAGTGGAGGAACTGGATAGAACTGAATAAATGTTAAATGTGGATGTAGGGAGAAGGCCGCTTTAAATTGTTATATTAATATATATAAAAGATTAAATGTTAAATTGTAATAATACATTATAAGTTTAGGGGAGGAGAAAAAGGGCAGATTATTGTAAAAATGGGAGTTATAAGAATAATATGCTAAGGGTCAGTATTCTGAGGAGGGAGTAAGGGAAAGGAAAGATATTATGTATGTAATTAGTTATGAAATAGCCTATTGTTGTGAAGAAGTCACAGGGGGGGATGGGTGGTGAGGGGGGGTTAGGGAAGAGGGGGGGGAAAGGGGGAAAAACTTGTATTTGAAAACTTTTTCAATAAAAAAAAGATGTTTAAAAATATTTAACAGCAAAGAGTAAAACAAATTAAAGTAGAATTAACATTGGCATTTTGACTATTTAAAACGTGTTTACTATAGTTTGTGCTTTTTGTTCAATTGGAAGAACAAAAGCAGCATATTAAAAATAATTTAGGTGATACTTTATACATCATTTAATATTGCTTGAATTAGAAATAATTAATCTTTAACTCTTTCTTTTCAATAAAGTACAATAAAGACCTGGAAAATTATTATATCAATATTTATTCATTTCACATCATTTATTCCCAAAGGAAGGAGAGGGGTCAGGATAATTTTTTTTTAAAAAATCTGTGTTCGAATGGTCTCCCTGTACACATTTAACTATAGATGTTTCTATGTAGACTTTCTGGGTTTTAATAAAGTGTAGAGCATAACAGAATTGAACTATGACTGATGAGACTTAGATTAAAATATCTGCAGCCTGGAATCTCAGGATCAAATCAGTAACTATCCTTTGCTGTTTACTTCTCTAACAGGTGGAAGGAAAATAACATTGAAGAAATAACCATGCATTTTACTTTGAGTAGCTTGGTAAAAAGGCAGAGTAGACATTTTGGTGAAAGCCCCACACTCCATTATTACTATTTATATATTGTGTGCTGTTTCCATTAATCTCCTTTGTTTCTTGGAACAAAGACTGATGCCTGAAAACTGACAATGGTGAAGCACCAAGAGAGAAAGGGGTTTTGTGTGAATTCATTTATGCCCTGATGAAGATCCAGATATACAGTTAAGTAATAAATTCTTCATTGTGGTTTCTGATTCAAATCAACAGCAACAACTTCGAGATTAATAGGGACCACATCACCAGAGAGAAAAAATGCATCTCTAATAACACATAATTTTGGGGGGCATGAAGTTCAAATCAATAGTGTTAATTGATGGGCAAAGGATTTAATCAGATTGCAATTCAGTGTCTTAGTTCCAAACAAAGGGATATCTGAAAGGGGCCACTGGTTCTGGTGGAACAACCTCTCCTGAAAAATGTCAAAGATACTTTACTCCCTCTCCATACCAGGAGGCTAAAATTTTCTTAGGAATCTGAGTACAAAATAACAGTTACTCATCCCTTTAGAATGGACAAGTCTTAATAATAATTATTAATAATTTTTATTATTCTTATATTTTTATATAATATTCTTATTGTTTTTTCCATTAACTATTTTCTTATTAATATAGTATATTTATAAGACAAGATAACAATTTAGTAAAAATTCTTTTCGCCTGTTTTGTAAGGGGTAGGAAATTAATATTGCGGTATTATATTAATCAGCATTCAACTAAGGAGGAGGAGTATATGTGTTAGTATATCTGTTAGTCTTTTTTAAGACACTTATTCTTTTTAATACCTTGCTTGTTGTGGGGTGTGGTTTTTTTGGTGTTTTATATCTTAACGTCCCTTGAATAAACTAAATATTATTATAAAAAAGAATGGACAAGCTATTGCTCTCCTGGTGCTCCCAGTATGCCACAACTGGTTCAAAAATCTTGTGTTATTTTAAAAAAGTGAATAATGAGGATCCGAACTAGATGAAAAGATAATACACAATTTGAAAGAAAAGATAGATCAGGCACAATACAATGGCTGTGGAGTGCAGTATTTGGAATGAAGGACGCTGTGTTCGTTCATAAGCCAGGTGAGGAGGTAGATGGGTGACTTAACTGTCCATTGATCAAAGGTTCTGGATAGGAGCATTACCAATACAGACCAAAAGCTTCAGTTTGAAATGAGAGACTGATAGATACATTTAAACTGAATGAACGGGACTTCCGCTTGGCTCCGTGAGCCTCGAAAGACGTTCTTTTGAGAACATCCGTTCCCTGGCTCCGTTAAAGCCCCAGAAGAGCTGACAAACTCTGTCTGGAGGCTTGAAATTCTCTCCCCAGGCAAAGGGGAGAGAGAAGAGCAGGCAGGTGGAGGTAGAGCCCCCGCGAACATCCTAGGAAAGATCCTGGGGCGCGAAGGGCGCGCGCTTCCTAAAAGCCTGTCAAGCCGCTCCAGACCAGGGACGTCCCCGCTAATTAGCAGAATTAGAAGCCGCAACCAATCTTGCTGAATGGAAATGAGGGAATTAACATCTTGAACTAACAGCAGGCGGAACGAGCAAGGAGAAATCAGACTGCAAGTATTTTTTACCTAACTCCAATGCCTAGAGCCTCCTTCGGAAGTAATCACTTAGTACTTTGCAACAATATGCCGATTGAAGCTTGAAAGGGCGGGGGAAACGGAAAGTTACAGGAAAAGTTTCGTTTTGCTGGCAGCCCTTTGCCTGGAAAAAAAAAAAGCTTTTTGTGCTGACAGAAGGAGGATTTTAAACGTTAATTAATATTGGGAAATCTTTTGAGGAACTCTTCTTTTTGGCTCTGATTAAATATAAAGACTAATTTCAAACTGGAAATGGCATCAAAGTCTGTAAAAAATGTTCCTACTAAAGGAACTGGGAGTGCTGGTAGCTCCCCAGCTCATATTCCTAGATTACAAGTTCCTGCTCCTCCAGCGGATCCATAGACCTTAACGTTGGAGATGTTGCAACAAGCTCTCCAAGTCCCCCAAAATAAAATTGTTGATGTGATTGATGAAAAAATTAAAGAAACTAATGAAAAAATTAAGGAAACTAATGAAAAGATACAGGCTGTGTCAGATGAGATTGCAATTCGCAATCAGGGGATTAGGGATGATATATTAATGGCATTTAAGTGTCTGGCAGGCAATATTGAAATGGTGGATGATAGAGTTGAGGAAATTAAACAAATCTTCTGAAATTTTGGATAGTAAAATAGGAGAAGCTCAAAACAGAATTCAAAGGGCTGAAGATGATGTAACAATGATACAATACAGAGACATGGAATTTGCTTTAAGATTCAGAGGGGTGAAGGAGAATAAACAAGAGAATTTGAAAGAAATGATGTCAGAAGAATTGGCACCGCTGGTGGGGGAGTCAAAAAATGATCTGGTCTGGCAGATTGACAAGCTGTACCGCATTAATTCCTGGATTGTTAGACAGAAACATCTACCAAGAGACATTGTGATATACTTTACTACAAGGAGAGTACGTAATGAAATTTTACAGGCTACTTTTAAAAACAAATTTCGGGTGGAAGGCCAGGAAGTAATGACAATGAAAGAAATCCCCCCTAAGATCTTGAGAGCTAGAAGGGAGTATGCTTTTCTGGTGGATGAACTGAGAAAATGCCAGATACAGTACAGATGGGAGGTGCCAACTGGACTAGTGGTGACTTACTCAGGAGAGAGATATCGGCTTAATACAATTTGGAAAGCAAGAGATTTTTATACTAATGTATTAAAGGCTGGCACACCCAAATCAACTAAATCACCAGAAGGCAAAAGAAAGAAAGAAGTAATGGAAGCTGAGACAGAAGAGCTCTTGACAGTAGTTCAGGGGGGAGCTTTGGCTGATCAAGAAGAAATATTACAAATCCAAATGGCTACTCAAGAGTTGGCGCTGATTGATTTCTCACAGTTACCAAAGGATCAAAGACAGACCAGATCAGTGACAGCTAGACTCAAGGAAGAATTAAGACAGCAACAATCCCAGATGGCAACTCAAGAAATGATCCAAGATACCACTAAAACAGGAGCAATGGGGGGAGCAAGACCTAAAAGTCAAATGAGATCAGAGCATCAGGACTTGCTTCAGAGGCTCCAAAGGCCCAGAGATGGGAACTAGGTTTTTGACTTGGAACGTTAACGGTTTGAATTCTCCACAGAAAAGAAGAAAAATATTTCACTATCTCAAGCAATTTAAGAATGAAGTAATTTGCTTACAAGAATATAAGAATACAAGATCAAAAATATTTGATTAATGCAAGACTTGGTACATCTTACGTAGCAGCAGCAACAGAAAAGAAAAATGGTATAGTTATATATTTGAAAAGAGACTTAGTTGCTAAATTAATTGAAGCAGACGATCAAGGAAGATTTTTAGCGATAGAACTTTTAATAAAAGGGGGAAAAAAACTTGTAATCGGAGTTTATGCCCCGAATCAACAACAAGAAAATTTTTATAATTTACTACACTCAAAATTGACACAGTGGGCATATAAAACTTGTATCCTGTTAGGCGACTGGAATGGTGTTTTGGACGTTAAAAAAGACAAGAAAGGACCTAAACAAAATATGTTAACAAGAGCAAAATTGCCCAAAGCGTTTTGGGAAATGATGGATGACTGGGAGTTGAGAGATATTTGGCGTGAAAGAAACCCGGAAGAAAAAGATTTTACTTTTTTTTCAGATAGACATCAATCCTTTTCAAGGATTGATTTTATATTAATTACTAATGATCTTTTATCTAGGGTAAAAAATACGAAGATTTGCTCAAGAACATTGACAGACCATAGTCCAGTTTGGCTGGAATTAGAGTATGAGAAAAGGCCTAGGAGGTCCTGGAGGTTAAATGATAATTTGTTTAGGTATGAAGAAAATGTAAAAGAGTGTAAAAAATTTATGAAAGAATTTTTTGTTATGAATATGCAAAAGGGCACATCGATGGAAATGGTATGGGATGCAAGTAAGGCATATATGCGAGGAATTTTGATATATTTGAATAATAAATATAGAAAGAAACAGGGGACAAAAAGAAAAGAATTAGAAGATGAGATTAGTAAACAGGAACGGGCTTTAGTAGCTAATCCAACAGATAAGAAAATCAAAGAGGTAATCAATTTATTGAAAGGTCAGTTTAATATGTTAATAGCAGATCAAGTGGCAACTAATTTAAGATATGCAAAACATAATATTTTTTACAATGCCAATAAACCAGGCAGGTGGTTAGCATATTTGTTAAGGAAAAAGCAAAAATCAAGGACAATAGAGAGAATAAAATATAAGAGTAAAGAGGTTTATGAGCAACAATTTGATTAAAAAATCCTTTTTAGAGTTTTATTCGAGGCTGTATACTGGTGATAAAATTAAAGATATAGATATAGATAGATATTTGCAGAAAGAGAATATTTATACAATTTCAAAGGAGCAGAGGGATAGTTTAAATCAATTGATAACTTCCGAGGAAATTGCGTTAGCAATTAAACAGTTGAAAGTGGGTAAAGCTCCTGAGACGGACGGCTTGACGGCTATTTACTATAAAACCCTACAGGAGAAAATGATAGAACCGTTGAAAGAATTATTTAATAATATACAACAGGGAGGAGAGGTACCTCCAACTTGGAAGACAGCATTTATCTCATTGATCCCAAAAGAAGGGCATGATGATACAGATCCTAAAAATTATAGGCCAATTTCATTATTAAATACAGACTATAAGATATTTGCTAAAAATTTGGCAAATAGATTAATGACAGTCATGCAGCAAATGATTCACCATGATCAAACTGGTTTTATAAATGGTAGACAAATGAAGAGTAATGTAAGGCAAATTGTTAACTTATTAGAGTATTTGGGAAGGAACAACCAGGTACCCGCAGTGCTTGTGTTCTTGGATGCTGAGAAAGCCTTTGATAGATTGAATTGGCAATTTTTACTAAAACTAATAGAAAGGATGCAATTTGGAGAACAATTTGTACAATCTATTAAGGTAATATATCAAAAACAAACAGCGCAAGTAATAGTTAATGGTGGTTTAACAGATGCTTTTAACATAGAAAAAGGAACAAGGCAAGGCTGTCCTTTGTCCCCGTTATTGTTTATTTTGACGCTGGAAATTTTATTAAACAACATACGCGAGATGAATACAATAAAGGGAACTAAAATTAGACAGCATGAGTACAAGGTACGAGCATTTGCGGATGACCTGGTTGTTACCTTAACCCAACCGGTACAATCGATTACAGCCTTGATGGATATAACCTGCTTATATGGACAAGTATCTGGTTTTAAAATAAATGTAGCTAAAACAAAAATAATAGCTAAAAATATGGTTAGGAGCCAAAAAGAAGAGATAGAAAAGTTAACAGGATTTGAAGTACTTAAGAAGGTTAAATATCTGGGGGTCTATATTATGACTGCAAATACGAAATTATATCAGTACAACTATGAACCATTATGGCACAAAATACAGAAAGAGTTGGACAATTGGAAAAAACTACAACACTGTCTTTGCTGGGAAGGATAGCCGCTGTAAAAATGAATATTTTACCAAAATTTCTATTTCTTTTTCAAATGATACCTATACTTAAAAAAGATGAAAACTTGAAGGAATGGCAGAAGGGCATAAATAAATTTGTGTGGGCAGGGAAGAAACCACGAGTCAAACAAAAGATATTGCAAGATACTAGAGAAAGAGGTGGTCTTAAGATGCCCAATTTAAGATTGTATTATGAAGCTGCTGCCCTCTCAGCAATCACAGATTGGATAAACTTAACGGAGGAAAACATATTGAATATTGAAGGATATGGTTTGGTTTATGGCTGGCATGCTTACTTAGTGTATGATAAGAAAGTAGATAAGACTTTTAAAAGTCATATATTAAGAAATGCTCTATTGTGTGTCTGGAAAAAGTATAAATATAAACTAAATGATAGGTTACCAATATGGACAGTACCCAGACAAGCGATAGAGAACATAAATTTAGAGCAAAAGCAAGATAAGATTACATATAAGGAACTCCTTTATAAGGAAGGAGTCAGATTACAGTTAAAATCCATGGAACAACTAAGAGAAGAAGGGATTATTAGGACTTGGTTTCAATATGGACAGCTGCTGGCCAGATGGAGAGAAGATCAAAAAATTGGTATTTTGCAGCAGGATGAGAATTTGATAAAGCAAATAAGAGATGAAGGTCAAATGCACATAAAAAGGTTGTACAATGCATTACTGGAAATAGACTCAGAAACAGATTTAGTCAAGGATTGTATGATAAAATGGGCACAAAATGTAGGTGAACCAATAATGATGGAAACATGGGAAAAGATATGGGTTAGAAGTGTAAGATTTACACAAGCACAAAATCTAAGGGAGAATTTTTACAAAATGTTTTATAGATGGCATTTAGATCCAAAAAAACTAGCTTGTATGTATCCAAATTTACAACCCAAGTGTTGGCGATGTGAGTGTGAAGATGCTACATATTTTCATGTATGGTGGACATGTAAAAAGATTAAGGCTTTTTGGATAAAAATATGGTGAATTATTTAAAATATTTTGAAGAAAAAAATTAAATTTACACCACAGTTTTTTCTGTTGGGAATAGTTACGGATTGTACTGTAATAGAGACTAAGCTGGTTTTGAACTTAATAATGGCTGCCAGGTTACTGGTGGCACAGT
Source organism: Arizona elegans (assembly GCA_022577455.1). Taxonomy (NCBI): domain Eukaryota; kingdom Metazoa; phylum Chordata; class Lepidosauria; order Squamata; family Colubridae; genus Arizona; species Arizona elegans. The sequence goes on along the minus strand of JAKOOJ010000002.1, from coordinate 99,021,391 downwards.
ACTGGAAGAAGGAAGATCCACCTACTATTGAGGAATGGACATTAAAAGTTGTGCATTTGGCAGAAATGGCAAAAATGTCATCATACCTTAAAGACCATTCAAACGAGAGATATATATCGGAATGGAGAAAATGGATTGATTACATACAGAAGAAGTATCCGAATAAGAAGATTCATATAGCTTATGAATGAAATAATATTAAGTAGTTTATGTTTGGGGTTTTTTTTTGAGTTATAAGGAGTTAAGGACCTAGGGAGAATATGAAATGTAATAATTTGTTAGCATATTTTAGTTTTTGGTTTGTGAATGCTATACCCTGTGCTCGTTCTGGGAAGTCTAGGGAGGGGGGTGGGGGAGGGAGGGGAAGGGAGGGTGGGAAGGGGAGGTTGGGGTTGAGGAGGGAAGGGTGGGGGGGTGAAAATGTTTGTATTTTTCATAAAACTTTTCAATAAAAAAAAAACTGAATGAACGCTTTGACTAGACAATACATAGGAAGAACCAATGACTTGGAGAAAAGGCAGGCCTAGGCCACCCTGCTTCAGTTTTTATGTAGATGTGGTGAAGAGTGCACATAATGAAGCCAAGCTGTTTCAGTGAGTACAAGAAAATAATTCCACTTGGCTATATATATCTTTGTTGCTGAAATATACTTTTTGTCTGACAAAGAATAGTCAGTTAACTTGAAATCCTCTATATATCATTTGACAATGTAAGAGAAGAAGAAGAAGGAGGCAGATCTTGTCTCTGTGTGGAGAAAGCAGATCTGTTCCTTCTGGGAGAAGATATTTTCAGTGCAACAGAAAAATAAAAATCCTGAACTGTATCAATCAGGGTCACCAAGTTGTTGTTGTTCAGAAAGTTACCAGGGAAACAGATAAAGTTTGTCCAGAGGAAAAGGAATCCATCCCCCAGGTTCTAGGTCTTGGATCCCCCTTTTCTCTTGTACAGCCAGAGAAAAGTACACAAGTACAGAAGCCATCCAGGGCCTATACCAGGGGTGTCAAACTCAGGGCCTGTGGGCCAGATCAGGCCCACGGGGTACTTAGATCTGCTCTGCAGGCCCTCCCTGGAAACAGTGAAGGGCTAGCCCGCGGTGTGTCTGCCAGCAAAAACGGAGCTCCCTTTTCTGGCTGCGACAACCTCCTGCAGCCTTCTGCCAGCGAAAACGGAGCTCATGGGCCACGCCCACCCTGGCCACACTTGGCCACGCTCACCCAGTCCCCCAGAAGTCAAACAGAACCCTGATGGGGCTCTCAATGAAATTGAGTTTGACACCCCTGGCCTACACAATAAAAATAAATGCTGAATTCTTCCTCTGAATTCATTTTCAGCAAAGAAAGTGAGAGTTATGGTTCCCTCCCCCAGAATGAATTTAGAACATGCATACCCAAAGCTATTTTCCTGTGTTCAGAAATCTTCCTTAAAACTAGAAATTCAGACTTTTTGTCCACAGCATTGCTTCATCTCCTTAGTAACTGACAGCATTTCTTGTAACCATTTCTGCAGTACTTGCCTGAGGCAGGTTGGAATGAACTATAAATAGCACATTCTGCCATCTGTCTTTTTATTCGAGTTAGCACTGAGTTTATGCTTCACTGATAATCACCCATGTGCTGCACCTCCAGCAGCTGTAGGTAATAGTAGCACAAGGCCAAGTTAATGAAAGGAATAGAATCTTTTACTTATACAATTAGTCAACAGTTTGATATTCATCATTTTTTAAAAAATCACTGTGTTCATAGTATCAACATTACAAATCTGATTCCATAACCTCTCCTAAAAAACACAGTTAAGATTTTTCAGAGATTATGGAATGTGTATTAGATGTTAGAGTAAATAATAAATCAATTACACTAGAAAGTTTGTAACAGAGCAAAAATTATATTTAACCCTTATGAAACAAACTGATAATATCAACATCAAATATGCTTAAGAGATCTCAAGAAGGAAGAATAGAAGGGAAGCAAAATAAAAATCAGAATGTTAGTAAAAGCTCTAAGAAAAAACAAATATAAAAAATGGTCTGAAAAGAGAAGAACTATTTAGATTGGGAGTGGGATGGAATTCAAGTTATGAATTAGCTTAAAAGAGAAAGCAAGCCAATTCATTTTAGCAGTTAATGCAAAAAATCTCTGAAACGCACAACACACAAACAACCAGTGCATCCCACTTTTTCCCCTCCAATACTAATAGAAAATAATTTGATTTTTTAAAATTCATTTTTATCTCAGACCAAGTAACACCAGCCGTACCATTATTTTTAAATTCTTTTCTTCTTATCCTAAATTTGTCTCTGTTGAAGTATATTTACCTCTTATTAATGCAATAGTTTAATAATGTTAAGTTTCTGCATATAACATGAACCAAATGTATCTAATTTCTCATAAACTGACTTATTAAATAAACTCTGATATAAGGGGTAAATACTTATGAACAGAGTCAATTCAAATATTTATTACAGCCATAAGTCAGTATAATACAACTTCTATTTTTAAGACTTTTAGATAATTAAAACATGGCAGTACGCGCTATTCTGTTTAAGAAGTTATTTTCAGGTTGACCTGTTCCTAATTCTCAACTCTTGACGATGCATCCCCTTTCCCATAAATGTCTAATTGATTTATTACTAAAAAGCTCAGGTGCAGTGATACCATGCAGCATTTATTTTTGTTTGTATCACCTTAGCAACTTATTTCTCTTGCTCTAGGAAAGGCTGTACAGGCAAGAGGTTCATGGCTGCTAGGAATAGGAGGATCCGTATGTTAGACTATCTGCCCTTACTGTTACTGCAAACAGTAGCAATATTACTCTTGCAATTTAATCAGATTGCTCTTCTGTTGCACACTAAACATGGAATTCTTAATACATGGAAATGCTTTTCAGTACATGCTAATATCTTCTAGAAAGTCCTTTCCCTAGACACTCTGAGGATCTTCATAACAGGATTCTTAATGGCCAACCACACCATTATACATCATGGGCTTCATTATTAGAGTATGAAAATCAAATTCCACAAACCAAATGATAGTTTAACTAGGAATTACAATATTTGGCTTTCCCAAAATATTAAATATATTCCTCCTGTTTCCTCCTGTTTTCTTTGGAATTAACAGAATAACAGAGTTCGAAGGAACCGTGGAGGTCTTCAAGTTTAGCCTTCTGCACTAGTAGGAGACTTATATCAATCTGGACAAATAGCTGTCCAAACTCTTCTTAAAAATCTCCACTGATGGCACACCCATATTTTCTGAAAGCAACCCATTCCATTCGTTAATTGTTTTCACTGTTAGCAAATTTTTCTTAGTTCTATATTGGTTCTCTCCTTGCTTAGTTTCCATCCATTGCTTTTTGTTCTGCCTTTTGGTGCTTTGGTAAATAGGTTGACCCCCTTCTTCTTTGTGGCAGTCCCTCAAATACTGGAATATTGCTATCATATCACCCCTAGTCCTTTTCACTAGACTAGAATTACCCAATTCCATTCTTCAGCCTCCAGCCCCCTAATCATCTTTGTTGCTCTTCTCTGGACTCTTTCCAGAGTCTCAACTTTTTTTATATATTGTAACAACCAAAACTGGATACAGTATTCCAAGTGTGGTTTACTGAAATATTATAAAGTGGTACTAATACTTCACATGATCTTGATTCTATCCCTCTGTTAATGTACCCTAGGGTTGCATTGGCTTTTTTTGATGGTTGTGGCACACTACTGGCTCATATTTAAGTAAATGTCCACTAGGATTCCAAAATCCTCTTGCAGTTACTGCTATTGAGCCAGGTTCTACCTATTCTAAACCTGTACTCTTTTTTTTTTTTTTGGCACAAGTGTAAATCTTTACTTTTCTCTATATTGAATTTCATTTGTTTGATATGACCCAGTGTTCAAGTCTGTCAAGATCCTTCTGGATCTTGAAGCTATCTTCTGGGGTATTGGCTATTCTATCAGCTTGGTGTCATCTGTAAATTTAATGAGTTCCCCTTCTATTCCCTCATCTAAATCATTTATGAAAATATTGAAGAGAACTGGCCCTAAAACAGAACCTTGGGGTACCTCATTGCTTACTTCCCTCCATTTAGATGTAGTTCCATTAAGGACTATACGTTGAGTGTGGTTCGTCAGCCAGTTACAAATCCACCTGGTGGTGATGCTGTCTATCCCATATTTTTCTAACTTACCAAAGAAGTAGGTTGTCGTTTACTTTGTCAATGCCTTACTGAAATCCAAATATACTATATCCAGAGCATTTCGCTGGTCCACTAATTTAGTCACTTTGTCAAAGAATAAGATTTGTTTGGCATGATCTGTTTTTGACAAACCCATGTTGGCTTCTGGTTATAACTTTGCTTGCTTCTAGGTTTTTGCAGATCTGTTTCTTGATTATCTTTTCCAGGATCTTCCCAGGTATTGATGTCAGGCTGATTGGTCTATAGTTTCCTGGATCATTCTTTTTTCCTTTTTTTAAAGATTGGAACTATATCAGCTCTTTTCCAGTGCTCTGGTAGTTCCCCGGTGCTCCAGGATCTTTGAAAGATATGGTTCAATGGTTCCAAGATCACATCAGCCAGCTCCTTCAGAACTCTGGGATGTCATCCATCTGGTCCTGGTGATTTGAATACGTCCAGAGTAGACAGATATTCTCTTAACATTTTTTTACCTATTTTAATTTCTATTCTTATTCCTAGTCTGTGTTTTATGGTTCTGTTTTTGGTAAACTGGACTTTTTCTTTTTGCGTGAAGACAGATACAAATAATGAATTAAGCAGCTCTGCTTTCTCCCTGCTACCCATCACTTCCTTGCCAACTTCTCCCATTCGTGGACTGATTGTTTCCTTAACTTTTTCTTGCATTTTACATGTTCAAAGCAGGGTTTTTTTCCTCAATTATTTCTGACATTTGTTGCAAGTCTTAGTTCATTCTGAGCCTTAGTTTCCTGTTATATTATGTCCATTATGTTATAGCCATTATTATGGCTATAACAAATTAGGTTATATCCACTCATTCATAACATAATTTGGAGGAACATTTTCCATTGTTTGTACATCCAAAAAAGGATTAAAAGACTGAAGGAAAAGGTTGATTATATGATTGATTTTGGAAAGTTGATTTTGGATTAAAGATCCAGATGGATTTGAAATAAGATTTTGAAATTAATTGTAAGGAATCTTCCTGTGGGGAAAACTGTTGTTTTGAACTCCTTTTAAAAAGCATGATAACATGGAACTTTGAAGGTTGGATACTAGAGGGAACCAGAAGGAACTAATGATTACAATTAAAGAAGAACAACACTTAACATTCTTAATACAGAATAGAGTAAAATATTTTAACATTGGACATATTGAAGGATATTTTCAAACAATGGACCCAGAAGTTAACTTTAAGAGTATTTTTCCCATTTCCTTTTTCTCTGCTTTTTTTCTTTTTAATCTTTTCTTTTTAATTTTTTATTAATTTTCTTTCATAAGTGTATTTTTTAATAAAATTACAATTTTAAAAACAGAAAAGGATTAAGAGCTGAAAGAATAGTATTATGAGATATCTGAGCCTTTAAGGCTGTTCAAAGCTATTCCAAATAAATAAATAAAGGACACTTCAGAAATTTGAATGCCTTCCTTGCAAAGAGGTTATACTAATCTTCCCTGTATCATTTCAATTTTAGTATATACTCTGCCAATGCAAGCGGAAACTGTTCCTGAGGATCTTTTTAACACTGACAATGCACAATTCTGCATGACAGCTTGCAGCATCCATCAACCAAAGGTTATTCTATTCTATGCTTCAGTGAAGTACATAATACAATCGCTAATCATAGCAGAGCAGTTCTTGTGACATAGCATGAATCAGTGTGTGGGAGGCTGTTCCTTTAATTTAAAGATGCAAATACAAAAAATGGATTGGCAGGGTGTCTGTTATGCTGATTTCTCCACAGGTCTTTTATTCTCCCCAGTTTTCCCCACCTTCATCTCTATCATCCTCTCCCATAACCTACTGCTACTTTTTACTGCATCTTTCCAATATTCTCTATATGCTTGATGCCCCTATCTGCTTTCCCCTTTCCTCAGTACTGTGACTCACTTGCTGTTTTCCACCTCCTCTCCTCTACCACTATTATATGTCAACCAATCCCCAACCCCTTGCTCCACATATAAACCCTTTTCTGTCTCACATTTCTTCTGTTGAAGGGTCTTACTTATTTTTTCCCCCACTCAGTATAAAGAATTACTTTTTTTTTCCTGGTTTAGAACCTCTGCCTTACAGGGACCTGGATTTATTAGACCTGTCTAAGCAGAATGATTTAGATTTGTCAGTTTCTTTGGCAACTACTTAGTCAGACTTTCTCCATCCTTTGAAGTGGGTAATAGCTTTTGTTTATCTTTGGTTCCTTTGGGAGAGCTTAAAGAAATCTCCCAAATTGTTTTGATCCAGATTTGAAGACATTGGTGAGTAAAAACTGATAATTAGCAAAAAGCTCAAATGTTTCTGAGTGGCATTACATTGGTAATCATGGCTCTTACTTAAAACTGAGTTGAGAACATGAATCAACTAGCAAAGAAGTATGAGAAACTCATAATCCTTATAGGTTTCTTTTACCTCTTTTCTCATTTGTAAAGTCTGTAGAGAAAAGAAAAAAACTAGGTGGTTTTGATTTGACTTGGTCATTCTTACAGGCATGATGACTACAGACCCAAAGAACTGTAGAAATCTCTCTGATGCCACTGTTAGAACATGTTTTTATTTTTGGTTTGTTTATCTATATCTAAATTTATGTAACTGCCCATCTCAAAGAAGTAACTGGGCAGTACTTAGCCGTTATTGTAAAGGGGCAGGTGTGTGTGGAGAGAGAGAGGGAGAGGGAGGGAGGAAGAGAGAGAGAGAGGGAGAGAGAGGGGGGGAGAGGGAGAGGGTGAGTGAGAGAAGCAGGCAGGCAGGCAGGCAGAGTCAATATTCCAGGAGGTTCTCATGCAAAATGTTAATCCAGTCTAACAAGCCTTTTGCAACTTCCAGGTCCTTGGCCCAGGAAAATGTGCAATCTCTTATTTTAGGACTCTTTCAATGAATTGATCTGTAAGGAAGTCATGGATATCTATTAGCGCGACTGCTAGTAAAAGATTTACAATACTGTAATCATGAGATTGCAGTCCCATGATTACAGTACATTACAATAATTTTCCGTTGTGTAGAACATCAATACTTTATTCTTTTCTTTTTAACTTGCTTTTATTTATAATTTCAATTTATAAAGCAACCTATCTTAAATTCAAGACTCTGAGAAGCTTATAGCAGTTAGAAACATCATTGTCTGGTCTTTGTAATTGCCACTCATTACAGAGTAATACCTATTTGAAGCAGGGTGGATAAAAATCAGTGATTTTTTTAAAAAAAATCAAAAAAATCAGTTTTTTTATTTAAATCGGATTTTTTTGATTTAAATCAGATTTTTTTGATTTTTATCAAATTTATTTTAATAAAAAACTTTCGGGGTAAAAATCTATCATAAGATAGTTTTCTATTTAAGATACATAAATAATTTAGTTTATTCAGCATGAAATGGAGCTTAGTTATGTAGCATGAGGCTGTATATTCTGCAACACTGGGACTATTGGTGAGTCAACAGTGGGTCAAAGGAGTAGCAGAGATGACAGTTGCTCTTTAAAAATTATGATTTAAATCGAGTTGATTTAAATCAAGCCTTTTTACTAGTGATTTAAATCATGATTTAAATTGTGATTTAAATCGAGTTGATTTAAATCAACTCGATTTAAATCAAATCCACCCTGATTTGAAGCAAGAAAAATCACATTAATGTGGTGCAATCAGGGATCAATGTAACATTTGATTCCTTGCTCTTGTGCAACAATACACTTTTTGAGACATGCATAATCCATTATAGGAACTATAAAGTTCCTAGTGTAAAACAGCACAATATAAATCACTATTATTCATGCTTTATCTTTCTCCTACACTGAGACCTGCTATTTTTAAATAACCCTTTTCTGCACAAAAGCTATAATTACCCTTTTTCAAAATAGATTGTGCTCAGCCCTACTTATAAAACTCTTCATATTTTAAAACGATCAATCAATGTTAAGGTCTACAGTAGAAGTTCTGAGTACTCAAGATCAACATCTTTGAAGGTCAATAAAGTGTTTTATCATATACCCAACCAAATACTGGAGCAATAGTAGGGCTCTGTCTGCTCTTAACTGCAACTGCATCCAAAGGAAGTCGCTCATGGAATAAAGCAGGGAGTAGAGGGAGTTTTTTAGAGGCACCGAAGCCATAAGAGGAAAGAGGGATTGGTAAAAGTCAGCTTTTCTACATTGGAAGACTCCTCTCAAGCACTTATGATGTCACCAGATCCAGAATAGTTAAACGTATTGGCAACATTATTGTGTAGTTGCTTATTTAGGTTGTTGCTCTGTTTTGCATCTGCTAACAGAGTCTTGCTATCTGCTTGCTTATTCCCCTACAAACGTTCAACCCCTGTCCATATTAAGGGGTATAAATATGCCACTAGAACTGCCATCACTATTACACCATACCTTTTCTCCCTTCCTGTTCACATACTAAACAAATAGACTATATGTTAAGAAAAATAAACACAATTTCTCAATATGCTCCTTTCCTCTGCTAGGATCACTTTTCTCTCAATTCCACTTTGGCTGCAGCCTCCAACTATTGTCACTATTGTATTACTTGGGGCTATGCGGACTATGGTATTATGCTCTCAGGAAAAAGAATGTGTCAGAACTGCCACCTCAGTCGTCTTTCACCTTTGCTTTGGTGCCAGTCTGCCATGAGCTATGGGGGGCGGGGAGCCAAACAGGAGTGGGGTGGGAGGATCCCAATTCATTGTTCCTGCCGGAAACTTAAATTCAAGGACAACCCCTGCGAAGGAATGTAGCCACATACCAAGGATGACTGTTTCAACAACGGTTCAAACAACATCTAGTTTGAATATGATTGGACAATCAAGGGCTAATGGGGTGAGAGGATCCTGGGAAGGGGGAATTGTGCTTGGGAATTTGGCGCATGAACCTCAGATCTGGCTTTGCCTTATTGTACTACACTTGGCCTTTAGTAAATACTATCTTTTTCCTAAGATGGAGTCATAGATCGTTCTTGTTTAGGGTTCAAGTCAAGTCAGATGTGACAGAATGACTACATAGAAAGGAAATACAACAGGAGAGAGTTTTATTTGGATATGAAACTAGCATGTGCATACATTATCAGTGTGTGACAAAGCATATGAATGAGCATATTGCTGATAATGAACAGACAAAGTGCTACCAACCAAACATATTGCAAATCTCTGCAGGTTTCAATTTCATTATAATTGTTTACTTATTACATAATTTGCACTATAAGAGAAATGCAGGAATTGTTCATAGAATAAAAGGCACAAGCTTGCCACTTTGCCTTACCTGCAGCATGGAGGGTCATTTGGTGACAGCTCCTGTAAATCCTGCTCAATCCTCGCCAAAGGAGTGCCAAGTGATCTTTGCTGCTACACTTAACAAACTTATGCAAGGCTCCTTACAAACTGCAAGGCTCAGGTTTAATGATATGCAAATATTATTACTATGGATTTGTCACACAGCCAGTCAAATTTCAGACTGGATTTAACATTTTTACCCACCTATTGAGTCCTTCCCAAGTGTATGTTGATGTTTGATGGTATTAAGGGTTTTGTCACAGGATGTAAGCTGTTCTGAGTAAAACCGTCTTTTGCAAACGACTAATGGTAATTGTGTCAATACCGATGGGGTTCAAGTGGTGCTCTAGTTGTTTTGGGATTGCATCCAAAGTGCATATTACTATTAAAATTTACCTTTGCTTTCTTTTGCCACAGTCATTCTATTTCTATTTCCAGGTATTTTGTATTGTTATCTTCTCTAGTTCTTTCTCTTCTATTCTGCTGTTTCCAGGTACTGCCACTCCACTGTCCAGATTTTTTTGTCTTTCTTATTTACAATTCTTAAGTCTAAGATGTTGTTAATGTCTATGTGTTTATTTATCAGAGTACCAGGCTTCTAGAAATTCCCTGGTGTTTTTGGACTTGGCTTGGTCATATTTTTCCAATTGAAACTATGGTTAAATCTGCCTATATGTTGTGAAATTAAAGTTTTCATCATGTCTTCTAAGTGCTAGTTGGTGTTCATGGATGCATTCTGCCAGTCTTCTGCCTGTCTGTCCTACATAGTGGTTGTAGAAAAACTCCTGGTTTTCTTCTGGGGTTGCTGGGTCTTTTGCTTTGCTTAGGACAGTGATGACTAACCTTTTCCAGACTGAGTGGCCAAAGCCTGAACCCCCAAAATACAATGCGCGCGCGGCCCCTGTGCATGTGCTCTGCTCCCACACATGTACGTGTGGCCCACTGCATGCATCCCACCCCTGTGCGTGCGTGCCCCCCACACACGCCCCATGTGCGGCAGAGACCCGAAGACCAGCTGGCCAGCATGCGTGCATGCACAGCAGAGCTGAACTGGGGCAACAGCTTGTGTGCCATCAAAGAGGGCGCTGCGTGCCACCTCTGGTACACGTGCCATAGGTTCGCCATCCCAGGCTTAGGTCCTTAAAGTCCTTTCGAAGGAGTTTAATTGGCTTGGGTGCTACTCTGATTCCATGTGGTTGTAGTAGTCTGTTGGTGGTTTCTGAGATATTTGTGATGTATGCCAGTGTAATTCTTTTTAGGGTTTGTGTTGGTTGTGCTGTATTGGGTTAAATGGTCAAGGACAAAAAGACCTAAGCACCTCTCTACCCGCAGTCATACACAGATCAGCATAGATTAACTGCAAGATTAACATCAGACCAACAATCAAGTAAACAATACCCCAATCAAGAAACTGCCAAAGAAGCCAGCAGTAAACAGCGTAACCAAAGAATCTCTAAGATCACCCCCACCAACACTGACAGGGCAAGCCAGTAGAATATATACTGACAGTGAAAAGTGGAACTTAACCATTGCCAGGTCTTGTTATTATCTGCTTTGTCTGCTATTTTTTTTTTAGTGCACTGGCCATGTAATATTTTGTCTTCCCATTTTTCTTTTGTATTCATTTGTTCTTTTTTTTGTAGTGTAGTTTGATCTCTGCAGTATTCAGTAAGCCTTTCTGGTGTACTAGCTTCATTGCTTCTTCTTCACTGTCCTTTAGATATTATTCAAATGTCCTTTTTCTGTTTCCCTATGACTATCATTAAGTGTTGTACCTTTTGATTCTTGACGAATGTATCTTTTCTTTTATGTACACCGAGAGCGTATGCACCAAGACAAATTCATTGTGTGTCCAATCACACTTGGCCAATAAAGAATTCTATTCTATTCTATTCTATTCTATTTTCTATTCTATTCTATTCTATTTTCTATTCTATTCTATTCTATTCTATTCTATTCTATTCTATTCTATTTCTATTCTATTCTATTCTATTCTATTCTATTCTATTCTATTCTATTCTATTCTATTCTATTCTATTCTATTCTATTCCATTCCATTCCATTCTATTCCATTCTATTCCATTCCATTCATCGCTGTTAATATTGTGGTTTGCTGCATTACAATCCAGATGTTCAGACTGAATCTGGCATTTTTATCTACCTATTGAGTGCTTCCCAAGAACCTGGGATAGGCAGATGTGGATGTTTGATGGCATTATTATTATTATTATTATTATTATTATTATTATTATTATTATTATTTAAACTTAATTTTCTGTGCTCAACTTTTTGTGTACTGGCTGGAGCACCCTCGCAGTTGATGTTCATCCATCTTAAAACTGCCAAGGTTGAGAAATACTGGTCAGAATAGAATTATTATAGAATTAATAGAATTATTATAGCATTTAATTATTGTTGTTTATTGTCAATTCTTTTCTACTTCTGAAATCACAATAAAAATGTTCAGCTTTCAAGGCCCACACATGTAAGGAAGCAAGAATTATGTAGACTTTAATCTTAGAATTAGAGGTAAATACTGACTCATTGAAGCTGCAAGAGGTATTTACAACCCTCATTTATTAGTGAACTCATCAAAGCAAAATATTTTGAATCACTTCTTCTAGCACTTCTTGCTACCTGTAATCAGTTGCCATTTTTGAGATAAACTAACAGCATATTCCTTCTCATGTTTTGGTTGTTTATGTTCTTTCATTGCTTTCCCAGCCTCCTTATCAGTGATGGATTGCTAACGGGTCACCCTGGATTGGGCGAACAGGTAGCAGCAGCAGTGGGAGGCTCTGCCCACCCGCCCAGACATCTCTGTGCATGCGTAGAAGCTTCTGTACATGCGCAGAAGCATCATGCGCGCACACGAGCAAACTGGTAGCGGCGGGATTTGAAACCCACTATTGCTCCTTACCAATATCTCATCCCAATGATTTGAATTGCATTGGAAACACAACAAACAAAACTTTGAAAAGGAAGTGGAAGACAGTAAAAGATAGTAATAGAATGATGAAACCCAATGGAAAACCTCAACTACTAAGGGCTCCTATAAAAATATTGCCATTAATAAAGGATGTTCTATTATTACTTCCCAGGATTTTATAGATACTACATACCTTGTCACTAATAAGAGACTTAATTAATCCCACACTGCACAAATGTAACCACTACTCAATTTCTTTAATTAAACTAATCTCCTAATTACTCATCCTTCTTCCTCTTGGAGCTAAAACTTATTTTGCTCTAATGAGATTACAGCCAAGAAAAGCAATGCATGTTAAAGTACATGGGAGAATAATCTATTTTTAGAAAAACTGCATTTCAAAATGAGATAAATTAATAAAAGTTTTCATGAATTGATATGGTGGCAATAATCATATTTTCGTGTGTGTGTGTGTGTAAACCATTATTCAAATGAAAATGTTTTCATACTATAGTAATATTCCTCATTGTTCACTTGCACTTTTCTTCTCCCTCAATATTCCTTAATTTCTCTGTCTCTTGAGAACTGGTCCTATCTTCAGCTAGTATAAAATTCTCCTGAACTTGGAATCTATCACCCATCTCCTCCCACTTATGACTGTATGACTATAACCTTGTTGCTAGTATCCTTAAGATTTATATCAATTGTTTCCCTACGCCTATCATTAAGTGTTGTATCTTATGATTCTTGATGAATGTATCTTTTCTTTTATGTACTCCGAGAGCGTATGCACCAAGACAAATTCCTTGTGTGTCCAATCACACTTGGCCAATAAAGAATTCTATTCTGTTCCGTTCTGTTCTGTTCTATTTTATTCTGTATGAAGTTGTACATTTTTTTTTCTATTTTCTATACAAAAATACAGCTACACATCTAAATGTAAGTAGGTATCTAAATATACATATTTCAGCACACAATTGCAATGTCTTCATCAGCTTTCCTAACCTGATGTTCTCTAACTCTTATAATCGCTTAGCCAGCATTATTTTCTGGTACTGAGAAAGTAGCATCAAATTGGGAAAAAGAACGTTGTCTTACCTGAACGTTCCTTTTCAGCTTCACTGCGAATGCAATCCACACATGGGTTGCTTTCCCATGATGCATCAGTCTTTGAACGAAGGCGCGACCACCTAGGTGAGGATCAGATTCAGATAAGTAAGGAATACAATGGAACCACAAGGAACTGGAACCAATAAAGGAGAAAAGGCAAATGCAACAACAGGGCAGGGGTGGATTGCATTCGCAGTGAAGCTGAAAAGGAACGTTCAGGTAAGACAACGTTCTTTTTCCAGCTCACTGCTCATGCAATCCACACATGGGATATACCAAAGTTCAGATCCCAAGGGCGGGAGACAAGTCGCTCCGTGTCCTGGCCTGCGAGAACACTCTGCAGAACACGCCGACCAAATGAAGCCTCAGCCGAGGCGTAAGCATCGATCTTATAGTGTCTAATAAATGGCGTAGCCGAGGACCATGTGGCAGCTCAGCAGATATCCGAAACTGACGCCTGTGTAGTCCAAGCAGCCGACGTTGCAGCACTACGCGTAGAGTGAGGCAAAATACGAGGAGGAACAGGATGGCCTCGTTGTTCATAGGCCGTGGCGATGCACTTTTTGATCCATCTGCCCACAGTAGATGGAGAAATCTTTTGACCTAAGGAAGAAGGATGAAAAGAAACCAAAAGTGCCTCAGATTTTCGGAACAATTCAGTCCTCCGAATGTATCGACGCAAAGCCCTACGAACGTCGAGGGTATGCCAGTCCTTCTCTCGTAGGTGCTTGGGCGAGGGGCAAAAATCTGGCAGTACGAGCTCCTGGGCACGATGGAAATAGGAGTTTATTTTAGGCAGGAACGTAGGATCCAGACGCAAAATCACAGTGTTAGGTTGAAAGATGCAAAGATCCTTTCTAATTGACAACGCGGTAAGTTCGGAAACCCGTCGTGCAGAGGTTATCACCAGAAGGAAGGCCACCTTGTAGGATAAATACTTGAGAGGAACAGAACCCAAGGGTTCAAAGGGAGGAGACATAAGGGCCTGCAGAACAAGTGGAAGGTCCCAGGATGGGTAACGATGGACAGGTGGCGGGCGGAGGTTGACAGCTCCGTGGAGAAAACCTTTAACAGACGGAGACAGAGAGGAATAAGGAGGACATCTTATGACTGTGGACAAAGCAGCAGTTTGACGCCGAAGGGTAGATGGTGACAAACCTTTGTCGAGACCTGCTTGTAAGAAGCACAAGATATCCACAATCTGAGCCGATGTAGGGTCAACAAATTTGACAGCGCACCAAGCACAAAAGGATCTCCAGGAGGACTCATATATCCGAGAAGTCGACGGTCGTCGGGATGCTTGGATCGTATCTATGACCGGGTCCGGTATACAGTCTTTTTGCAGAATGACCCGCTCAAACGCCAGACGGCCAATTTGAGCCATCCTGGGTCTGGATGAGCGATGGCTCCTTGACGAAGTGACAGGTGGTCTTGCGGAATCACCCACGGTGGGTGGACCGACGCTACCAGATCCGCGTACCAAGGGCGGCGTGGCCAATCTGGGGCCACTAAGAGGAGTTCCGCTTGTTCCTCCAGTAATTTGCGTATCACTTGAGGAATCAGGGGAAGTGGAGGAAAAGCGTATAAGAGGCCCGGTGGCCAGTGGCACCTGAGTGCATTGTGATCCTCCGCCCTCTGACACGGGTAGCGAGTCACAAACCGAGGTAGTTGAGCGTTTGACGGGCTGGCAAAAAGGTCCACCACGGGTACGCCGAAGATGAAACAAGCCGTGCGAAACAGACTGGGATGCAGTTGCCATTCGGACTGGTCTATGGTCTGTCTGCTTAGCCAATCGGCCCTGGTGTTTTCCACGCCGGAAATGTGATCGGCCCTCAACGATAGGACATGCGTCTCCGCCCAACGCAGAAGTTGTTCGGACTCCAACATCAGGGGTCTTGACCGAGTGCCCCCTTCTTTGTTGATATGGGCCTTCGCTGCGATATTGTCCATCAGGACAAGGACGTGATGGCCCGACAGGAGTGGTTGAAAATGACACAGGGCTAGACAAATAGCCCTTAATTCCAAGAGGTTGATGTTGAGCCATCTCTCTGCCCCTGACCAGCGGCCCTGCACAATCTGGTCGTGAAGGTGAGCCCCCCATCCTTGAAGGCTGGCGTCCGAGGTCAAGGTCAGGTGGTCCTGAACCAGGAAGTGGGAGCCCTTGCGAAGACCCGGTCCCAGCCACCAACAAAGGGAGAGACGAAGTTGAGGTGGAAGTGACACCTTACGTAGAGAATCGCTTTGGCCCGATCGTTGATAAGGGAGGAGAAACCATTTTAACGGCCTCGTGTGACGACGGGCCCATGGTACAATTGAGAAGCTCGAGACCATTTTCCCCAGCAATTGAGAGAGATGAAGGAGAGGAATGGACTTTTGCGATAGGAAAAGATGGATTAAGTCGCAGATGCTTTGAATTCTGTCCGGGGAAAGGAAGACTTGCCCTTGTACAGTGTCTATAATCGCCCCGAGGTGTGGCAGAGTGGTGGAAGGGTGAAGATGGCTCTTCGGGAAATTTATTGAAAAGCCATGGAGCTGAAAGGCCTCGACGACATTGCGAAGATCCTGAGACGCTTGGCTTCTGGACGATGACAGGACCAGGATGTCGTTGAGATAACATAAGACCCTGACAGGGACCTTCCTGAGGGAGGCCGCCACTACCGCCACCAACTTTGTAAAGGTCCTCGGGGCTGATGATAAGCCAAAGGGCATGGCGCAGTACTGATAGTGGTCCTCCCCAATCTGAAAATGCAGAAACTTTCGGTGTGCTGGCCGGACCGGAACGTGCAAATATGCCTCCCTGAGGTCGACGGACTGGAGGAAATCCCCTCGACGAATTCCTCCAAGGATGGACCTCAGAGAGTGCATTTTGAATCTGCGGTAAGATACTGACAGATTCAATTGCTTCAGATTGAGGATGGCCCTCCAACCCCCGGAGTGCTTTGGAACCAGAAAGAGGGTTGAATAGAAGCCCTCGCCCCGTTGCTCTGGAGGAACTGGCTCTATTGCCTTGATATGCAATAGGTGGAGAACTTCCTTCCGCAGCTGGCAGTCTAACTCCCTTTGGAGAGGAGGGCAGCAAATGTGGCGAGATGGACGGCGATCCAAGAACTCTATGGCCAAACCTTCTGACACCGTACGAAGAATCCACGCATCCGTGGTCGACTGTTCCCATTGATGATGAAAAAGATGGAGGCGGCCACCAATGGGATCCAACCGGGTGTAGTCACTTTCCTCTACGGTATTGACGGAATCCGGCACCACGGAAAGGACGTTTGGCTGTGGTGTTACGGGGCCTGTCGCGAAAGCGCTGGCGGTCGGACGAGCGGTCAGAAACTGGAAAGTAGGAGCGTTGAGAGTAGGGAGCTCCTGAACCCGACGAAGCCCGAAAGGACTGCCGCTGATAGTAAGGTGTATAGCGGCGCTCAGGGCAGCGATAGGATGAAGTGGGCATAATCTTGCGCTTATCCTTATCTTCAATCAGGACAGGATTGAGGGCGGCACCAAAGAGAGATGGGGCCTTATATGGGGCCGCTGCCAATTTCCATTTGGCTTTGGAGTCAGCTCTCCAGTTCCTAAGCCAAAACAGGCGCCGCGATGTTATAGAGGAGGCCAAAGCTCTCGAGGTGAACTTGACCGAATTTTTTTTTTATTTTTTTTTATTTATTTTTTTTAATTTGATTTATATGCCGCCCTTCTCCGAAGACTCAGGGCAGCTTACAATGTGCTCAGCAATAGCCTTCATCCTTTTGTATATTTATACAAAGTCAGCTTATTGCCCCCACAACTGGGTCCTCATTTCACCTACCTTAGAAAGGATGGAAGGCTGAGTCAACCTTGAGCCTTGGCGAGATTCGAACCCTGCAGTAATTGCAGGCAGCTGGTCTTAATAACCAGTTTAATAACAGGGTGCCTTAAACCCCTGTACTACCAAGGCTCTTTAATTTAAAGATGCATCCGCCGAATACTCGGTGGCAGCAACTATTTTGTTCAGATCTTGATGGAGGCGCGCATCTTCCGGTGGTAATTTGTCCTGGAGTTGCCTCAGCCAAAGTAGTGTCGCTTGATTAAAAAAGGAAGTAGCTGTAGCAGTTTTTATCGCCCAGGCCAGAGCCTGATGCTCCTTGCGAAAGGAGAGTTCCGACTTCCTGTCCTCAGATTTAAGGGCGTCCAGGGAGTCAGTGGAGACCAAAGAGGACGAGGACAAATTGGCAATCGGATGGTCCACCACAGGTAAGGATAATAAGGCATCCAGCTCTGGTGCTGCGCAATAGAGCTTCTTGTCTAGAGCATTGGGCCCCATCAACGAACCCGGTTGAGACCAGGGAGACTGCAAGACCTCTGAAAAGAGTTGCGGGCAGGGAATGAAATCTTTGCCCTGCTTCGAAGATGAGAAGAGAGCCTCGTGAGGAGCGGTGGATGACGTAGCATCAGAAGACGTCGAAGCCGATTCAGTCATGTTGGTGGTCTGCCGTGCCTTGTGCAGAAGGGATTTAAACAAGGAAGGCCTGAATAGACCAGTAAAGGCAGGCACATCAGGTGCCAGACCTTCATCTTCCGAAAGTTCCAAATCCTCCTTAGGTTCGTCACCACCATCAGATTCATCCGATGAGACTGGCGCCAAGCGTGAAGGAGACTTGGTCCGAGTAGGAACTGACGAAGGAGGGATGTCAGAAGGTACAATCGGCCCTTGTTGTAGGGAGGATTGACGAATCCCAGCTGCTAACAGAGAGGACAAGGCATTGGAGAGTAAGGATTGTAAATCTATTTGTGTTGCCAGCAATTGACCATTCGGGTCGCGAAGACCAGCAGCAGTCGGAGTAAAGGTCGCTTCTGGGCGAGATGGAGGAGGGTGAACCGGTCCTCCCAGACCCACAGATGAGACATCTGGTAAGGACACGGAGGTTCGTTTGGACAGGGTGCCAGAGATGCCCTGAGGGTCGTTGGAGACCAAGGGGCGTGAAGGAGAAGCTGGCAATAATTGAGAAGCCGAGGTCAGTGATGTGGCAGACGATTGGCCGTGAGACATCAGAGGTGGATCCACCGGAAAAACAGAGGCCAAGGAGGCCTGTCTGGCCCTATCGAAATGTCGCTCAAGAGCCTTGTGGCGACGTTGAGCATCTTTGTCTGCTGCCGATGACCTGAGGTGGCGGGCATCACCAGAGGCCGACGTAGGCCTGGCACGCGATTTAGACTTATGTTTTGCAGGGGCCCTAGGTGGGCTGGGCTCCCGATCCACATCCGACGAAAGGTAACCATCCGCCATTTCACAGTCTTGGTTGAATTGGATTAATTGGTTCAATCCCCTTTTTTCGTTGTCTAATTTCAATTCTTTTTTTTTTTTTGATTAATTAACTTTCAATTATCAATATGTTATAATCGTTATGATTCTGGATTTTTTTTTTGGATATGTATATATATATATATATATATATATATATATATATATATATATATATATATTTAAATTCAACAGGAATAACAAGTCAACAATGAAAAAGGCAGCAGACGCCAAAGGTCCCAATTCAAAGGGGACAGCAAAGGCAAAGACTTATAATGGCCAGCCAGTTGAAAGGCAATAAAGGCGCCACAAATCAAGTCCTCGGTTGCTAAGAGAGGTCTTGAGGGAGCTGATCAGTCAAAATGGCCGCCCAGAGGTAATTCAAAATGGCGGCCACAAGTTCGCAACGGCCGTTATATAAACGCGGGCTGTCACTAGCAGGTCCCTCACTGTCCGGAGAAGCTTAGAAGATGCAGGCACCGCCCGAGGGACAGAAGCCTGCTCTGCTCACCACAAACGAAGCCTCTGCAGCCGATCCTCAGCAAAGCAGTCAATTTGACAGAAAAAAACGGCCAGCGAAGCGCTCAGGAGAAGAGTTTTTGTGGCGGTTACATCAGAGCCTGCAGGGCGAACCGTACAGAGAGCTCCAGAGCCGCCGCTAAGAGCCCAGCAAAAAGTAAAAAAGTTGAAAGTGGTGTGGGGGGTGCAGCGGCAGCCGGCAGCCTCTCTCGCACACCGGCGGCTAAACAGAAAAAGGGGGAAAACGCCCGAAGGACGGAATCCCCAGCTGCGGGCAACAGAATGACAGAACGGCCCCTACGAAGGAAGAGGGGAAGGCTCCCGACTCAAACCTCCGTATCGCAGCAGCAGTAAGGGTTCAGCCGAATAAATAATTCTAAACAAAAATAAAGAAAAAGCCTAACGCAATGGCTAGAAAAAACGTAATAATTTCACCACGAAGGGAGAAAGCACCAGTCTAGAAGCAACTGAGTAAAAAGACTGATGCATCATGGGATAGATGGGCGTGGCCACAGCACGGAGGGAGATATTCAAGAAAATTTACCCAGTCAGACAAAAGCGATGAGGAAAGCAACCCATGTGTGGATTGCATGAGCAGTGAGCTGGAAAAGTTAATGAACTACAAACAAATGTATCTTCAGAAATAGTGCATTCTAAATGACCAGTAGGATATTACAGGGGGTACCCAAACATATTCAAACATAGCACTAGCAAGTTGTGTTGAATAAATAGTTGAAAATAAAATTCATTTAAATTAGATTCAAAATGAATACAAACACTGTATGAAATAATGTTTTCTACCTTTAAAGAGATGTGATTTAAGAAAAACAGAAGCCATCCTGTTTAATTCAGATGCTATAGTTTATATAGGATTGTTGCCTAAAAGTTATTCTCTTTATCCAAATTCTTCCACTCATTTTGCTTTTGTGAACAGAAAATTATCACTTATTATCATTGACATTTCCAGTTTATATGAACTAATTCTTTACAGGATCTTACCCTTATTTTTAACCAAATTTCTCTTAAAATACTTCCCACATTTGCATATTGATAATGTCTCAAGATTAATGAGCCTTGTTATCTCATTAGCAACTCACGTAACTAAAAATTAATAATATAATCTTCAACACACCTTAGGTAAACCCGTCTTTAGTCCATTTCTTAATATCATGTGCTTAACAGGACAAGAAATGCCAGGAAACAGATAGTTAAGGATGATGTGCAAGATAGGAATTAGAGAGAGGGGGGGGAAGTGAAAACAGCTCTCTCTAGTGAGAACCAAAAGACCAAAACAGAACCCTCTTCTCTATCCCACATACTCCAACACAAGCCTAATCATATACATCTTTGTAAAGGCTACTCAGCACATTTTTCCTAGTGCCTGCCTAAGCCTTTTCCTCTCTGCCTACAAAACATCTGTCTTTCCATGGCAAATAACTCTGCTGTAAAGCCAGAGGAATAGATGAACCAAGAATAAGAATCCAAGGCAGCAAAATGCTGGTGACCCAAACTCTTGATTGCTACATGAGACAACCTGTGTTACATCATTTGCATCATACTTGGCATGTAGGGCCTCATCTAAAAAAGGCCATGGAGGAAGTGTTCAAAGCAACCATCGTGCTTTGTTGAATGCATATTCTTTTTGAAAAGGGAATAAGGCAAAAGACTATGTATTCAACAAAGCATGATATATTTTTCTATATTTTTTTCTCATTCATATATGCTCTTTCTGTAAAAAAATCAACCAGATGGAAAATATTCCATGAAGTCACTATTCTAACATTCTCCTAACCAGGAAAAACAACAACCCCCAACACTTGTCTGCTATCTGATTTGTTAGACAAATGCCTATAGAGACCCAGGACTCATGGCCAAAAGGAGGGATCTGACTCATAGTGGGTGAATAAAATGCTTCAGGTCAACATCTCCCTGAAGCTCTTCTTCCATGTGATACAGAGCATTCCCCTAAAATGTTTTATTGCTTTTTCTAATGAAAACACCACATTCCTGGATCAGTGTGATCTGGTTTTGGCAAGTAACCTGGCTCTACGTGGGGGTGGGTGGGGGGTGGGGGTGGGAGAGGGAATAGTTCTCCTGAAGTGATGTCTGCATATCCCAGATTATTCCAACCTCCAGTTTTAAATCTGTCTTTCAATCCTATTATTCTTATATCTGCTTTACAAATAAAAAAATATGGAGATTATATACATCCTTGTCTATGCCTTTTCCTATTCTGGACCACTTGGTTTTCCAAACAAATGTCCTGATTTAAAAATTGACTTTTACACCTGAAACCTAAATTTAGATATATTAGATAAAAGAAATAAATATGACTTTTTGTGTGCCACAATTGCCAGCCTATCCATGCCCACTAGCACCTCCCCCCACCAAACTAGCAAAGCTATAGGGCTTAGTACTGGAAAGGGCAATCACCATGAAAACGGTACTGGTTATAAATGGTCCTGCCTATAAACAGGTGTGCCTATGTTTTTAGCAAATTCACGTAATGATTCTTCTAAACTTTGAAATTCATAATATTTGCAAACAGTATATCAATTATTCAGTGGGCTAGAATATGCTTGATCACTTCCACTTGGTCCAGGATTACTTTAAAAACTTATTTTTGTTGTTGTTGTTGTTGTTTCTCTTTTTTCTTCTTTTTTCTTCATTTTTTATTATTACTTTTTTATATTAAAAAGTTTTTATTTTATAAACATGCATACATACAATATATAATCAATCAATCAGTGTATCATCTAAATACATCTTTTTTCCTGATATTATCATTTCATTTGTTGTAACATTTTCCCCACATTTATCAACAATTTTATCCCAACCCAACCCTCCCCCCCACACCGACCCACCAACTTCCCAGAGCAAAAACAGGGTATAACATTTAACAAGCAAAAGCTAAAATATACTAACCTACTACAAAATTTAAAACTCCCTCACACTCTTTAACTCCTCTTTTGCAAATTCATCAACCTCCCTTTTGTAAATTCTCAAAATCAGTTAGATTAAATTCTTTCTTCCTGAATATAAGAGCCTTTTTCTTGGTATGTAATCCAATAGCTTTAACAATATTACAAGCATTAACAAACATTGATAAATTTCATTTTCATCCCTCAAACACCTTTCTTTTTCAACATTGCTCCATAATAAGATTCTAAATTAAGCATTTATCCTCTTTATTCCTTCATAAACCAATTATCAATTTCTAACTATTCAGCATTAAAAATTCTAAATTAAACATTTTAAAACTTTAAACATTTTATCACCTATACCTTTTAAAACAATATAATCTTATATTAAACATTTTAAAAAACCTCTTAATACATCAGTAAGACCTTCTTAGTTCATTCCTCAAAATATAAATTTCAAAACCTTCAGGAAACTATCCCTTAAATTTTTAATTAACCATTTCTATATTTTTTTCCAGTCCTTCTTCCTCAATTAACATTGCTCTCTAATAAAGTTCCAAATTAGACATTTATCCTCTTAAAATACTATAATCTTATGTTAAACATTTTAGAAATCTCTTAATACATCAATAGGACATTAAGTCATTTCTCAAAAGTAATAATTTTAATTAGCAATTTTATGATGTTTGTGTGTCTATATTTTTCTTGACTGTACACTGCCTTGAGTCCTACGGGAGAAAGGCGGTATATAAATATAATAAATAAATAAATAAATAAATAAAATATAAATTTCAAACCTTTCAGAGAGGTGTCCCTCAAATTTTTAATTAGCCATTTTAATACCTCGATAACTCTTAAAAAGCTTCTTAAAATACTATAATCTCATGTTAAACATTTTAGAAATCTCTTAATACATCAATAGGACATTAAGTCATTTCTCAAAATATAAATTTCAAACCCTTCAGAAAGGTGTCCCTCAAATTTTTAATTAGCCATTTTAATACCTCGATAACTCTTAAAAAGCTATCATTTTTACCTCGATAACTCTTTAGAAGCTATCATTTTTATATCCAGAACCAATTGTAATAACCCACTTCCTTTTTATTATTATCTTAGAATAAACTTTAAAAATACAAATTTAATTAAGCCTCTCAACCTATTGCCCAAATGCTCCCCAAAAAAGATTAATCTTCAGTTCTTCCCTTCTTTCTGTATTTTTTCCAGTCCTTTTTCTTCGATAATTCTTTCTTCTTCAGCATTGCTCCTCCTTCTGCTTTTATTTTTGAGAATTTTAAAATTTGGATTTGAGGTTGATGTCTGTTTGAAAGTTTTTGTCTTCTTAAAGTTATTTCATTTAATTTGAAACCCCCATAAATCTCTCTCAAGTCCTCCAGATTAAACTCTTCCAGATTCCTTTGCTTTCCCCTCTTGGTCTGGAAAGCATCCTTTTTGTCCAAAGTCACATTAAACTGAATTTCTGCCCCATCTTGTTCCAACAGCTCACTACTGTCTAACAAGCCTTGAAATGATACTATATTCTCCTTTGTCTCCATGTTTTGAGTCAAAACAGTTTCCTCTTCCTGAGACTTCCATCAAAAAAATCTTTTAAGATTTTCCAGTAAAGCAGTGGTTTGTGACTCAAAAATTTCATGTATTATAGCTCTTATTTGTGTATTTGCTGGTGTGTGTAATAATAGTCCTTCAGCACTTTCAAAAGTGCCAGCCATTTTCTTTTTTTTCAAAGTCCAATTATTTTTAAATTTGTTCAGTTTTCAGGTCAATAAATCCAATAATTTTCCACACAATTTAGAAGTATAGAGTAGTTAAGATCAATACCATAGTCTTTTTCATTTCACTAGCACTTTAAATCTTTTTCTTGCCACGTTTACAATGTTGCACCTTTAACGATCACTTTCACTTGTAATTTTCGTTTTAAACACCCTTAAGCACCATCTTTTTTCCTTTTTCTTTTAAACGGAGTTAAAGTTTAATACTTGCATTTCCTGTTCTCCTGATTTGCTCTGCCAGCATCCAGATTCGAATTTTCTCATAATCCTTAAAATTGTGCTGCTGGTGTGGTCACGACCCCTTGTTCTGCTTAAAGCAGAATCGTCCCGGATCCGGAGCACTGAAGGGCTTTCAGGGAGCTCTCACCCTGCAAACCCCAGGCTTAAAAAAAAAAAAGCCTGGGGGTCTAGGGGAGCTCTACCCAGACTCTTCTGCTCTTCTCTCCCACTTTTTCCCTGCGGGAGAGTTTCAAGCCGCTAGAACAGCTGATTTTCGCTGTTCTAGCGGCAAACGGAATCAAGGGGCTGGAGCTCCTGAAGGAGCGTCCATTCGGGGAACGCGGAGCCACCGGAAGTCTTAAAAAACTTATTTATGGCAAACTGCTATGCAGGGTCCTCAGGTTACTAACCAATCCTTTAAATTCTTCAGACAGAATAATAAATTTAGCTTTACTGTATATGTAACATCCTTCAATTAGTTTACCTATTACCTTCATTAAAAAAAAAATACGTTTCAAGGGATTTCTAACACTTCCCCTCACATTTCCTAGCTGAGGATTTAAACTAATTTTCACTGTTTGAAAAGAAGCATCATCCCAAAAAATATCAGAACTGAAGGCTCAGTTTGGGATTCCCTTTTGCCCTGAGACGGACATGTGATACTGTTAATTCATGGTAGTTATTTTAAGATGACATCTGTTTGGATCTTTGCAAGAAGTCCTAAGCTTCAGTATATTATCTGATATTTTTCCTGTCATTCAAGATTTCTTCCTCTTCCTCTTGCAACTAAGGTTACGGCCTAAGAATCAAAAAGATTTGGTGGGGAGGAGGGGAAGAACCTCTGAATTTAATTTCCACAGCAAGCACAGAAAACTTATTTTTTAATCAACACTTAAAAAAATAAACTTCAGCTGTTAAGTATCAGCAGAGTATCAGCACACATATGTCCAATGTGTTATTTCTCTCTAAATAACTCCCAAACCTTAATTATGTTAACAAATTCAGAGATATTCTTCAAAAGCTACCTTCTTCAAAAGCTTCTCCAGAAAATTTCAGTCTTACATCTTTCCTCTTCTTTTTCTCTCAAAATACTTCTTGCCTGGTTAACTGGAAGTACAATGAAACGTCTAAAAAGATGTCCTTAAGTTTACCCTTTTAACCCCTCACCTCCTTTTCAAGATACATCATTTTTCAAGCAGGAACAAGTTGCTTGTTGGTAAAAAAATTAAGCCTCAATATTTTAGAGCATTTCTAGAATTAATAAAACTTCCTGCTTTCTTGTGACTATAATTCAAGCCACAGGATAACTGAAATAGTGGTAATATTTGCTTACAATATTTTAAATAAAAATTCCAAAAATTAATATTGGGAATGCTAGGCAGATATTTCTTTTTTTATATAACAGCAAAAGCATTTTTTATCTTATCCTAGTCTTCAACCCAAAGAGTTCCTAGGCTACCTTGCAAAGATCAGAAAGAAAGTAATTCCTGCCCACAGGCTTACAGATTAGTAATTGCAAAGAAAAAGAAGAGAGGGAAAAAAACAGCTAAAAGTTCAGCAGGTAGTAATTTAGTAGATAATGGAATTGAAGCACAATAAAGATCTGCTGATTTCTTTCTCTCTGGTAGCCTCAAGTGGTAGTTGGAAGAAATGCTCTATCGATACACAATGGAGGTTGCTATTTTCCTCCTACTTCCTCTCATTCTGAAGGCATCAATAATAGAAACTGGCAGCTAGAAACTTTATTTACAGCTTCTTCTATAGATGTTTCAGGACTTATACTAGCAATCTGTGTTTATCTGTCTGAACAGAACTGATATTACAAAGGTTCTAGTTTATAAAAAAGATATTTATAATTCTATAGAACATATCACATTTTAACCTATTTTGTTAATATAAATTATTTAAATGAAGTTTATCTACAAGCTAGTTATCATGTTCTTGAATAGAGCAACACTATTTTCATAAAATAACATTAAGAGTGAAGAAGTTCAATTAGTTACTAATTATCCTGGCAGTGTTTAACAATTTCCATCATCCTCTAGAGCAGGGGTGTCAAACTCAAGGTCCGGGGGCCAGATCTGGCCCAAGGGGTGCTTAGATCTGGCCCGCGGGGCCACCCTGGAAATAGTGAAGGACTGGCCCATGGTGCCTCTGGCAGCAAAAATAGAGCTCACAAGCTCCGTTTTCACTGGCAGAGGGTTGCAGGAGGCCATCACAGCCGAAAACAGAACTCGGGGGGCCCTTTTCACTAGCAGGGCACTCAGGCCACCACAGGTGCCCAACACAAGTGACATCATGTTGGCCATGCCCAGCCTGGTTACAGCCACTCCAGCCCCCCAAGGTCAAACGCAAGCCTGATGCAGCCCTCAATGAAAGTTTGACACTCCTGCTCTAGAGTTAATAAATTAGCAAATCCTGCAGAACATGGTTTCAAGAATTCTTTCTTTTCTACCTATAGCCATAGAAGATACAATTACTGTATTTTCCTTCAGATAAAGAATTAACCTGTTGAATCTATGGGGGATGTATGATGCATCTCTGCTTCCCCTTATGCTGCAGCTGTGTGAAATAGCAAGCAACATAACACCTTCTTTGCAGGGCTACATTGGTGGTTATTCCTCTGGAATATTTTTCTCTGTAACGCCTGGCTGGATCTATCTCATTTACAGGCTTCCTCTACCAGACCAAATTTGGTTCTGTGCTTTTCAAAGATATATCCAGCTGAAAGCAAAGTCCTGAGCTTTTCTTTCCAACATTCTGTTGGATTAGAAAAGAATAAAGAGAGAGAAACAAAACTGACCAGTAAACGTATATTAAAGCAATGATGGCACAAACAGCTGAAGATACTTGATCAAGCACCTCTTTTCAATGAATACCTCAAGAAGGGGATCATGTAGAAATGGTGTTAGGGAGAAATCCTACAGGGAATGTCTTAACGGATTCGTTCCAATCTTTCAACAGCCGCTCCACTTTGGTCATGTGACTGGAGAGGGCTTAAGACACTTAGCCATATATCAAGCTGCTGCCCTGAATGAACCAGGTTTTTTTCTGGAGGTTTTCTCCCCCACTTCTTTCAGCTGGAACTCACCCATTTTTAAACCTGATCCTCCTTCTGCTGGGCTCTCTACAGTGTCAAATTTAATGCTGCTTTCTTCTCTTTGGGAAAGTTATCCTGCTGATATGCACTCAGACTGACAAGAGTTCTAAAACTCTACACAATTCTTTTCCAACATTTGGTTGTATGTGAAGAGACTAAAAAGTTAAGAAAAACATTACTTTTTTTACTAAGATTATAATATTATAACAAATTAACAATTTTAATAATTTGACTGTAGTATATTCCATGTTAATCTCACATAAGGGTGGGGGTTTCTACTTAATTCTACCTGGAGATTCTAGGAATCACATTTTCATATCGGAACTTCAACATGAAGCCATTGCACCCGAGTGAAAACTTAATTAGTCTCCAGACAATTCTCAACTCATAAAAATCACAAAGATAAGCTAAAGTAAAACATCACTTGCCATCTTTTAGTTCTGAGGTTTAAATACAGCAAGTATCTTAAGTAAATTTAAACCCATGAATATTATTTCCACTCCATGAATCTCCTTTGGCAATAGGAAAACCATTGTTAAAAAGATATTGAGAGCTGTCTCCTGTAGGAACAAATTCACTCTCCCAATTTCTTTCATATAATTTCACATTCATAGATGCATTTTCATTTTAAATATCCTGTAAAATTATTGAAAATTAACAAAATGCAGAGCTTTATTCAGTACATATTAGACTTTGGCCTTTGGTCTAGGTTTCTCTGAAATATTGAGTTCTGAAACTTGTATAATTTAAGAAAGCGACTTTGTTTTTCTTTTACTATTAGCACAACATCTTTAATGCAAAAGTTACAGAAAGATTTTCACAGGATGGACTGTCATGAAATAAAAAATTACAATGCTGATATTAAAAACATGGGCCACATGTAAAAACTCAATAACAACTTCAGCTGAGATTTTTAATATGGTTTACTAATATTTTTGGAGCAAACCCTATACAAAATGAAGCTATATAAGTCACACTGGTTTTAGTGAAATTAAATGAGATTATGTGTTCTCAATTGTTCTACAGAAATCAAAAGACATTGCTATATTTTAGTTGGTTCCTGTCCCAACATTTTTAATATCCTTACATTAATTACAGAAATCTAGATAAAAATGCCTTTTCTCTGAATTTCAGAATTTGCATACTATTACATAGCAAAGTACTAAGACTTTGACTTGCATTTGGCATTAATGCCTTTAGAACCTGACTAGGATTTTTTCAGGAAAAAAAAGGTCTTTACAGTCAATTGAAAAATTATTCATTCCAGTGTTAAACAATGATTTAATAATAGTTTAGGAAAACCACGATACAGAATACAAAATGTACATTTTTAAACCGTTTCATATACATGCTAAATGCATGCTCTGCACTGAACAGCAAAAAGGTGCCCGAACAATTGGGTCACAGACTCCAAAAGAACAAAAGAAAATTAGTTCGTCTTTATATATTACATTAGGGGGAAAAATGTATTCCTCCACAAATAAGCATTTTAAAATAACATACAGTACTTATATTACTACCACAGGTTTTGTTTACATATTCGTAAGTGAAAATTTTGTTATTAATGATAGCCTGGGTTTAAGTTCAGTCTGCTGGAAGCTTTGCTTGCATTTACTAGTACCCCACTCATCATCTTTCCAGCAATGTTTTCTTACTCTTGCAAAATATAATTCGTGTTTACAATTAATATTACTTCTTCAAATTTTATGCTGGCAACATGCAGATATTATAAAGCCTATATATCGGATTGTGCATGATTGCCTATTCTCCCGCCATCCCTTACATAGAACAAGAGTTAGCCCGTTTTCTAGGAACAGGCTCTTGAAGCATGCTGTCTTTTTTACATATACAAACTGAGCATATTGTCTCTGACAATCTCCAAAGTCCCAACCTAAAAACACTATTTGACAGACTATATATTACACAGTTACAAAAACTATTGCTAATAGCAAGCCAGGTTGTTACAAAAGAGAGTGCTGGATTTTCCAGCACCTTAGTGCTCTCTAGCATGAAATATATAATGTAGGGCAGCCAGAGCACATAAAACACACTGGTTATACGAAATAAAACCATAGCATAGCGGCTATCTGGGCTATGTCCAGTTTCTGCAGCAGTATCTACTTCATGACTAGGAAACCGAGCTCTCCTGTCATTTATCTCTTTGGTGTGCTGCCGGCAAATTTTGAATATGTGGAAATATGTAAAACAGATTATAAAGGCAGCTGGAGCATAGAGTAAGCACACAATAAATCCAGTAAAATAGGCGTTGGTGAGCCAAGAAGCTGCACACCATTCAAAAATGTCTCCATGATAACCTGGCTTTCCCCAACCAAAATAGGAAGGCAGGAAGATAAGTCCTGAGTACAGCCAAATCAAAATAATGCAGATCCTCAATCGACAGGGGGTGACCAACTGGTTATAGGAGAGTGGTTTTGTGATTGCAAGGTAGCGATCCACACTAATGAAAGCAAGGCAGGCCATAGAAACACTTTTCAGTACAGAGATGACATACACAAAAATTTGACAAGTTAAGGACTCATGAACACCTACAGAATAGTGAAGCAATGACAAGGTAGGAATTAAGCAACTAATCCCAACAAAAAGATCAGCATATGCCATAGTCTGAATAAAGTAGCTGGTGGTATAATGATGCAAAAGTGGAGCACAGTGGATGACAAAAATTACTGTTAAGTTACCAGTAATAATTAAAACTGTTAGTAAGATAATAACAATAGTCTCAAGGATGCAAATGTCAATGGCATTATAATGTCCAAATCCAAAAGGGCAGGATAGATGCTCAGATACATTCTCATTACTATCATTCATATTCAGATTCTTCCATTCAGTCCATGTGAACTGGTTCATAGTTTGTAATACTTGACAATATAGTCAGAATTCCAGTTACTAGCGATCCATTGTTCACCTGCTAATTTTTTTCTGTGCCTCAGTTTCTCCATGTAAATATTAACATTGCTTCTGAATAGTCAGCACTGAAATCTAGAAAGCAGGCAGAAAGGCCACTATCCAGCTTCTTCCTGTACTCCTTCCTTTCTCAGCAGAGCACAAGGCACTTTTAAACAAAGCCAATCATTCAAACTACACTTTTGAAAGGCAGAAATACAAAAATAGCAGGGTGGGAAGAAAAGAAATACACAATGTTGCAGTTAAAAATTCTAGAAGTACATTTTCCTGGGGAAGGGAGGCATTTAAAAAAAGGAAGCCATGGTAAAAAATGCTCCATATACCATTTTTGAAACCAAATAACAGTAAGGTTTAAGAACAATATGACTAAGAAATCCAGTAAAATGTTTATTCTGGTATATCATATCTTTTGGTTTTCAGATCATAATGTTCCTTGTATCATCTTAATCTGCATTTGTATGGATATTGTTCTGAGTACATGAATGCAAACTAGCTTTATTAGTCTTTGGTAATGTGTTAAGAAATACAGTTAAGTAGTAACTGATATATGGAGACTCCTGTCATCCCTTTGATGAATTAGATCTTCTCCGTTTAGTTAAGAAGATAAAATACAATAAAGAAAAGGCACACACTGGCATAGTGTTAGAGTTTCAACAGCCAATTCAGTTTGAAACACGCTGCCGACCTTAATGTGAAAATGTCAACAAGATAATCCAAGCTTCTCACAGAACACAAAACTGTCTTGCATTTAATGTCAGGAAAAACAAAGTTAAATCCTTGACTTCTGAAATAAGGCTACAATTGCAACAACATATGATTATTATAGTGAAGTTCATAGCTCTGTCCCAGACACTTTTCACCTCTATAGCAATCTCCATATTTCTTTTTCATATGCTCAACACAATGCTATCATTAACTCTCATCTGCATTTTTCTGAGAAGCTAATGAAATGTTGATTTAACAAGAAAAGCTGTCATGGTACAGTATTATTCCATTTATTTTCTGGATTCATTTTCTCAGTTGCTGTGTATGTATTTTCTTTAGTAATTAAATAACCATCTGCTTCCAAAAGGCTTGTATGATGTGGCAAAGCATTAACATATTCATTACATTTGCAATAATGACACATCCATGGGTTACAAAAGTTCTTTCAATACTCACTAATAAGCAGGCATTCGATACATGCAGCAGTCTTACTTTCTAACCTATCTCTATACAAATCAAATGCATTTTTAATTAAAGATCCAAAGAAAAGCAAATCATCCAGTCTTAAGAAAATAAAAATCCAAAGTAACTTCAATTTTATATTAAAGCTCAGGTGAAGGGCTTTTTTTTTCCCTTTTCCTTTTTAAAGTCCTGGAATCACACTTGTGCTATTTAATAGTCCACGGTGTGGAATTCCTTTCATGAGAGGGAGAGTAAGTATTTTCTCTGCTCCTGCTGCAGCAATGGAATAGAAGACATCCTTTTCTAAGTTTCACGCCTCATGTTCCTTATCACCACGAAGTGCTGAAAATCCTTGTTTTTAATGCCATCCATAACATGTTGCCTGTGATAGGCTTCCGTAAGCAGTCCAAACTACTATAAAATTAATACTGATTGCATTCTCTTCCCGAAGCAACAAGAAAGTGTATTTGGTAATACACTAGCTTTTGTCTCAAAATGAGGTACAGATGCTATCCTGTTTGCTGAAAGAGTGCTCTTTCTATTCCTTACATGCTTCCTTATGATATTACAGTTTTCACCCTAAGTCTGCCCCTCCTCTTCATCCTTAGCTGATGCAGAAAAACTCACCATCAGGAAGGTGACTCGGTCCTTCAGTCCCAGTCAAAAGCACAGCCAATGGCTATTACAGCTGAAGCTGTCACTAGGTAACAGTTGCCAGGCACAATGCTAGCTTATACCCTTCCACAGCAATCCAATCCATGAATAAGGATGACAAGGGAAGATAATGAAAATGACCACCCAAATTAATATATTACAAACTGTAGGAACAGAGGCGTTTTTGTCAGCTACGTTCTTCCAATTAACAAACCATAAAATATTCATTGGGGTAACACTACAATGCTCCATCACCAAAACCATTTTTACTGAACTATACAGGAACAGGACCAGTTAGCAAATCAAAGTAATTTAATTCTTACTGACAAGAATTGTCTATTAATTATTAAACTCACAAAAAGGGTAATAAAAAATTTCTGTAGTCAACTGGCATTTCAAATTTGGGTCAGTATAACAACTATAACGAAGGCAAACATGTAAAATGTTCTATAAAAACACCCATTCATTTATTTCCATGAATGCACATGGTAAATAATGATAATAATCAAATTCTCAACACATGCTACATTGCAAACTTAGATTACTATATATTACCCAAATCTACAGAATCTTAATAGCACTATAAAATTGCTATCAGTGTAATAGCCTAGTAATTGCATCATTAAAGATCCTAAAATTATACCAAACACAGGATTTGTTTGTTTTCTTGAAAGAAAATGCTCTGATGTTAAATAACTGTATTGTTTGCCATTATTGGGTTGCTAACATCTTCTACTGGAATACTTAGCATTTTATAAATAGGCTAAATATGAGTGAATTGCTGTGTTCCAAATACTACATTTATTTTATTTCTATTTTTAAACAATTATTAAGGCTAACCATCTTACAACAGTGACTCCCAACAACAAACCAGGATTAAAACAACACGGTCCCTGACATCTAAGGTATACAATATGTCTCAAACCGGAAAAACACGTCAACAGCTCACCTAACCATCTGGCCCAAATACCTGGGAAAAAGCAGGTCTTTAGAGCCTTATCAAAGGTTAACATGGCCAGGATGATCTGCATCTCCAGGGGAGAATGCTATTCCACAGGGCAGGTGCTGCCATAATGAAGGCATGACTTCTAGATCCAACAAGGTGGTTTTGTTGGGTTGAAGGGACCCCAGAGCATGTCCTCCCCAATAGACCTGATGGGGCGGGCAGAAACAATAGGGACAGGTCATATGCTATGCAGGTGACTATTGACACCTTGAAACATACCTGTAAGTCTATATATTGTATGGTTTTGTGTCACATACTTTGTTACCACTTTCATCATCCTCAACCTCGTCTACCTTCTACCTTAGACAAAAAACTTCACATACAATATTTAAAGAAAATCCTTTGGTCTAGACCAGACTTTCCAGGAATATACCCTGCTTAAAGGAACACTCTTGTGGTCTGGAAAATGTGTTATATAGTGTTTTTCCCCTAGGCATTCCAAAGTTTATTCGTTTTGCTTGAAAACAGTATATCCTCAGTTATCTATCTTTTTATCACTTTTTATAAGTTTAATTTTAAGATTTGTTTTATTTTAACCTAGTTTAATTTATGAAATTTGTAGCTTTATTTTATGGTCAGTAAGTTTCAAAGGAATTCAGTTAACAAAGCATAAAACTTGATTTTATGTTTTTCCCCTTGAGCTAGCATCCTCAAATAATATTTAATGTTTAGGGTCTATAGGCTGAAAACATAATCCCACCATATATATTTGACACTTGTCAATATTTCAGGGTATTTTGATAGACAGCGGTATTACTGATTAATATAATTCAACTACAACTCTGGAATGAAAGTTATTTAGCAACATATATTTAATTAAACTTGATGCCAGAAATGAAAAATGCCTTTTGTACCCTTTATAAATCCTCACTACACATAACCACAGAGAACAGGCAGATTAAAGATTACATCTTTTTCAACAAGTAATGACATCACTGCATTTATATAAAAAAGGCCTGTGTAAATATTTATGTTGAGGAAGCAGTGCAATTAATAATTTATTTAAACATTTTTCTACAGTGTCCAACAACTGTTCCATTTAGGAAAGATGTTACCTGTACTACCTGCACTAACTCAACTTTGAGATTTAATATATTCAGATGTTTATACTATTTTAAAGTTTATCCTATCTCATGGGAATTGGCATCTGGATAAACAAAGTAGATATTTACTTACAGTTCAGATATGTCACTCAGCATTAGAAAGAAAAACATGCAGCTCCAATTAGTTAACGGTCTGCAGAATTGATCAATATAGCAATAGCACTTAGGCTTATATACCTCTTCAGTGCTTTATAACCATCTCTAACCAGTTTACAGAGTCAGCATATTGCCCTCAATAATCTGGGTCCTCATTTTACCGACCTCGGAAGGATGGAAGGCTGAGTCAACCTTGAGCCTGGTGAGACTTGAACTGTCAAACTGCAGGCAGCCGGCAGGCAGCGGACGTAGCCTGCAACACTGCATTCTAATCACTGCGCCACCATGGCTCATATATAGATATAGATAAGCTATATGGATTATTGTAACAAATTATGACCTCCTTTCATTAAAAGGTTTATTATACAAATTTATGTATGTATGCATGTATCTGAATACATGCATACATAGGTTGTAGGTTTTTGTTCCTTTTTTCTTTTATAACGTTGCGTATTCTTATGGGGGGTTTGTATTTAGTTAGGGTACAGTAAAAAGAAATTCTAAATTGGTGAATTCCTTGTAACAAAGAAGTATTTTAAGGCATGAACCATCTTACACCTTACAATCATTTGATGGTATCAATTTGAGCATTTAGAGAGACTTGTAAAGGAGCATATTGTCTAGATTGATGCCATATTACTTATTATATGTAATATAGGGGGTGTTATTGTACAATTCAGCTACAACAAAGCTTTCTGGCACTTTAAAGATTCAAAAATTGATTAACGCATAGGCTGGACTACATTACTATGCCTGCATTATGTGCACCACATTACCCGCCTTGATGTTCCACCGTAAAGAAAGGGAAAGTTCATATATTCCACAGGACAATATTCCATGCATCTTGTTCTGTCCCCGTCCCACACACGCACCCGCACAGACGGCCCGGAGTTAATAAGCCACACGACAAAGTCTTTGAAGATAAAGCTGGCAGCAACCCAGTGGCTAGCTGTCAATTCAGACTTTACTCACAAAACAAAGATTAGACTGCAAGCATTCCGATAAAGCAGGCAAAGTTTCAGCAATACAAGGATTAGTCCAAATGCAGTCCGACAAGGCAGGCAGAAGTCCAGTAACGCAGAGATCATGGATTATTTCTAGCTTTTGCTCGTCACAAACTGAACCGGCCACCACACCCACATTTATTCTCTGTGGGGTGTGGTCTAGTGACTCAGCTAATCTCTGGCACGCCTTCCCCTCTGCTGCGCACACTTCTCCCTGCACCGCTGTCGAGGATCCAGCCAGCACTTATCTCCTTCGTCGCTGTCCATCTGTGGCTGCGGGGACGTACTTGTCTCTGGGCCTATCTCTTGGCCTTCGGTGTCCTCCGGAGGCATTGCCAGAGAGGAAGGTCCTGGAGAGGGAGGCCTTGCCAACTCCTCTCCCTCACTCTCAGAGTCTGCATCTGTCGATAGCCCAGGCTCAGGCAACGGAGCCACAACACATCTGATGAAGCTTTCATTGCACAACTGCTGTAACAAAGATATAAGTTAAAGTATATCTCAGTGTGCAATTATTTATTTTCATTTTTTGAAAATGGTATCTTGCCAGTCTGAAAATATAAGACCAGAAAAAATGCTTCTAGGTAGGAGAGGCTAGTCTTGTTGATTTCCATTTCCAGAACATGCTGTGTCAGAATTCTTTTCACTTGTTCATATCTTAAGGGAGGAAAGTCTCCTGCAAAAAGGCATAAAAATATATTGTCCTCGACTTACAACCACAATGCAGTCCAGAATTTTGGTCAGAAGTCATTGCAGTTATAATTTGAGGCACCACGTGACTGCACTCAATTTTATGATTGGTTTTTATGACAGAAACCCGTAAAAAACTCACATCTCAGTCACATGCTCCAACCAGACATAAAAGCAGTCATGTGATGGAGTGCAAGCTGTAATTTCAAGGACGGGTCATAAATAATTTTTTTATGTGAAATGTGTTGTAACTTCTAATGATCATTAAACAGCTGGTATAGGTCAAGAATTACCTGTACAATTTGTCTAGAACGGAGTTCCCCAACCTTTCTGCCTTTACAGACCAGCAAGGGGAGAGGGATAGTTCCTCTTGCACGTGGCCAGCAAGCGTGTATATGCATACAGATCCATTTGCGTAAGCGACGTGCAATGTGAGCCCACCGCTCATGCAAAAGGAGTAAACGTGCATGGGCTCACCTGCTGCTTGTGCAAGTGAGAATGTGTGTGTGTGCTCACCCGGCATTTCCACACCCAGTGGCAAATAGATCACAGCCTATTAGTGGGCTGCAGCCCAGAGGTTGGGGACCTCTGGTCTAGAAGAATTTTATCTTCTAATCTTACAAGGGAGGTGGGAATAAATCCTATGTTGATTCAGTCAATACATAAAGATGATTAGCTAGATTTTCAAGTTGATCTTCATTGTCTGTTCCACAATGGAGACCATTAGAGGCACGGGATCATATCTGGAGCACATTTCTGGGGGTTCTCCTCAGTGGTGAAATGTAAAATTTGTTGCTACCGAATCTGTGGGTGTGGCTTAATGGTGGGGGAATGTGACTGGGTGGGCATGGGTAACTTTTTTTTTTACTTTTAAAAGCATTTTCTCTACCTCTTCAGCCGAAGAGGTTGTAGAAAAAAATGCTTTTAAAAGAAAAAAAAGCAGTCTCTGATGATCACGTGGCTCAGCTGGGCATGGGGGGGGAGAGATTTTTGCTACCGGTTCTCCAAACCACCTGCCGCCATCGCTAACTGATTGGGCGATCCAGTCCGAACCAGGAGCATTTCACCCCTGGTTCTCCTGGACTCACGACTCCTGCTCGAAGAGCAGGTGACAGTCGCAGCCAGGAGGACCTTCATGCAACTGCGAATTTTGTGTCAGTTATGCCCTTTCCTGAACCAGCAATTGCTACTCACAGTCACTCATGCCTTAGTCCAGTGATGGCTAACCTTTTTGCCATCATGTGCCAGGAACGGGGGGGACGGGGGGGATGTCGCGCGCATGTGCCTACACCCATAATTCTATGTGCCCACTGGAAGTTGGCAAACGGGCAGTTTCCAGCCTCTGGGGGGTGGTAGGGGAGGCCATTTTCACCCTCCCCAGACTACTAGAAAGGCTCTGGAGCCTGGGGACAGAAAAGAACGGGCCTTCCCCACCACCCCTGAGGCCCTCCGGAGGCAAGAAACAGCCTGTTTCCCTACTTCTGGGGGGCCAAGAAGGCCTGAAAATCAGCTGACCGGCATGCATATGCCGGAGCTGAGCTCACATGCCCACTGATATGGCTATGCGTGCCTCTCCTGCGGGAGCTGCATTGGCTGCCAATTTGCTTCCGGGTGCAATTCAAGGTGCTGGTTGTCACCTTTAAAGCCCTTCATGGGTTGGGACCAGGTTATCTGAGGGACCATCTCCTGCCGGTCACATCTACCCAACCCATTAGAGCGGGGAGGCAGGGAATGCTGCGGGTCCCATCCCCGAGAGAGATACACCTGGTGGGACCCAGAAGAAGGGCTTTCTCCATGGTGGCTACCTCTATCTGGAACATCATTCCCCCAGAGATTAGAACAGCCCCCCACCCTAAATCTCTTCAGGAAGGCGCTGAAGACCTGGTTCTGCCAGCGAACCTAGGGAACCCAGAGTGGGATGGAGCCCATTAAATGGCGAGTTCAAGAAGTTTGATTGAACTTGCCAGTTTTCTTTTACCCTACAATGTGTTTGCCTGCAGACAATGGCAAGACATGCGACGGAGCTACAAGGCAGGTAAGACACATTTCACATCTCCCAAGCCACACCCCTCCCCATTTGCTACCCCCAAATTGCATCCAATTTGAGAGGGATAGGAAGCCCTACCATGCCCGGCGAGAGGGGGAGAAGAGACGGCAAGAAGAGCGAGCCCTGTCTTGCTCCATGTGTCTCGCTTCTCCCCCAACCCCTTCAATAAATAGCCGGGCACTGTGGAAGAGGGAGCCAGGCGGGCACGGGCTTTGGGCATCTGGGGCTGCTGGGACTCGCCCGACGGAGAGGCGGGAGCAGGGTGAGAGTTTGCAAGCGATCGCCTTCTCTCCCAAAAGCGCTCCTCGGGTGCAGCCACTTCTGCCGCCTCGCGCCGGCCTTCCAAAGGGTACCATAGTAGCAGCTATCCACAATTTGTTAACCCTTATTTCGTCCCGACCCACGTGGCCCAGTACGGTTAGAACAAAATAAGGCTAAAAAAATTGTGGATAGCTGCTGCTACAGTATCCTTTGGAAGGCTGCTGTTGTGGCCCCGCTCTCTGAGCCTGTCCCATCGGAGGAAGAAAGCTCCGAGCATGAGGAAGAGGAGTCAGCCAGGCCTCCCTCTCCAGGCCCCTCCCCTCTGGCATTGTCTCAGATGCCGGTCAAGGGAGAGGAGATTAGCAGGGAGACAGGTGGCTCGGATCAGAGTGATGGAGAAACATCATTCCTGGACGCACGCCTCCGAAGGCGTGATAAACGATTGCAGCAGCTCAGGAGGCGTGCTAGGGATTAGAACTGAGTCACTGGACCACACCCCAGAGACTATATAATAGAGGGTGGTGGTCAGTGATCCTTGTGATGAACAAAACTAACCTTGAATAGTCACTAAAGCCTCGTTCGGAATTGCTGAGAGAAATCTTTATTGTTGTTGGACATTTGGAAGCTGAGTATTTATCTTTCTGTTTTTCTGTGAAAATAAAGGCACTTGGCAGACGGTGTGTCTATCGCTGCCAAGTTGGAGATAAAGAAACTGGGTGCGTTCCAAAGTGTTTCCTTAACCCTCGGCTGGCTGTGTTTGAGTGTGTGTGTGTACGGGGACAGATCAGCTGCCGAGGGCACATGGGGCACATTGCTTGACCTCCTGCTGCAGAAGTGGCTGCAATCCATGGCAAAAATGGCCGCCCTTGCTGGAGGGCTTATTTTCGGGGGAGGGCATATATTTACACCCACCCCAAAAATCAGGCTTGGCCTTATTTTCGGGACATGTCCAATTTTCAGGGAAACACGGTACATATATACATATACATACATGCATACATATATATATATACATACCCTGTTTTCCCCAAAATAAGACATCCCCTGATAATAAACCCAATCGAGTTTTTGAGCGCATGGCAATAAGGTCAAGTGTTTATTATCAGGGGATGTAGAATCACATCCACTCGATTCTGGACTTTTTTCTTTTCTAGCAGCCAGCAAGCTCTTCCTGCTAGGTGGGAGACCTATATAGATCTATTTCCAGCTCATTTGCTTTCATCAGTAGGCCACACCCACATCCTATGAATCCTCCCTGTAAAGGTATAGTATCTATTTCCTTACTTCTTCGTAGGGTTTATGTGTGTTTTTCCTCTAGCCAGGTTTTCCCTATGGAAAAAAGCCCAGAATCGAGTGGATGTGATTCTACTGAGCTGAGGCTGCAGAAAAACCTTGGTTACGTGTATACACACACACACACACACGTATGTATATACGTATGTATATACGTATATATGTATTTATATATATGTGTGTGTGTGTGTGTATATGTATGTGTGTGTGTGTGTATATAGTACGTGTGTGTGTATATATATGTGTGTGTGTATGTGTGTGAGTGTGTGTGTGTGTGAGTGTGTGTATATATATATATATATATATATATATATATATATATATATATATATATATGTAGGTCTTTGGTTATTCATGTTTTCTCCCGCCTAAAATTGCAGGTTTCTTGGCAACGTTTCGATGAAGTCTCATTCGTCATCTTCAGGCTGGTGTCTTCGGCTTCGTGCTTCTAGGAGCAATGTCTGTGATCGCAGGGAGAGAGCACTGCAGTAGTCCAGGCGGGAAGTGACGAGTGCCTGAGTGACTGTGCGTAAGGAGTCCCGATCCAGAAAGGGACGCAACTGGCGAATCAGGCGGACCTGATAAAAAGCCCCCCTGGCCACGGCCGTCATATTCTCTTCTAAAGACAGCCATGCATCCAGGAGGATGCCCAAGTTGCGAGCCCTATCCGTGGGGGCCAATAACTCGCCCCCAATAGCCAGCGATGGCACCAGCTGGCTATATCGGGACGCTGGAAGCCACAGCCACTCGGTCTTGGAAGGGTTGAGTCGAAGCCTGTTACTCCCCATCCAGATCCGCACGGCCTCCAGGCACTGGGACATCACTTCAAAGGCATCG
This sequence comes from Arizona elegans, assembly GCA_022577455.1. Taxonomy (NCBI): domain Eukaryota; kingdom Metazoa; phylum Chordata; class Lepidosauria; order Squamata; family Colubridae; genus Arizona; species Arizona elegans. Next base: position 98,981,020 of record JAKOOJ010000002.1, on the reverse strand, counting down.
TTGGGATGGCCTGGGGTGGAGATGTACAGCTGAGTATCATCAGCGTACTGATGGAATTCCACCCCAAAGCCACAGATGATCTCACCCAGCGGCTTCACATAAATGTTGAACAGAAGGGGCGAGAGGACCGACCCCTGAGGCACCCCACAAACAAGGCGCCTCGGGGTAGACCTCTGCACCCCTGCCAACACCGACTGCGACCGGTCGAAGAGATAGGATTCCCAACCCCTCCAACCGGCGCAGCAGGATACCATGGTCGATGGTATCAAAAGCCTTTTGAATGCTGGCGGTGCTGTCACTCTTGTGGTACCATGAGACGGAGTCTACAACCCACACAAGTGGCTCAGGTAGTGCAGCTCATCCAGAATGGCACATCAATGCCAGCTGTGGCAAGAAGGTTTGCTGTGTCTGTCACCAAAATGTCCAGAGCATGGAGGCGCTACCAGGAGATAGGCCAGTACATCAGGAGATGTGGAGGAGGCCGTAGGAGGACAACAACCCAGCATCAGGACCGCTACCTCCGCCTTTGTGCAAGGAGGGACAGGAGGAGCACTGCCAGAGCCCTGCAAAATGACCTCCAGCGGGCCACAAATGTGCATGTGGCTGCTCAAACGGTCAGAAACAGACTCCATGAGGGTGATATGAGGGCCCGACGTCCACAGGTGGGGGTTGTGCTTTCAGCCCAACACCATGCAGGACGTTTGGCATTTGCCAGAGAACACCAAGATTGGCAACTTCACCAGTGGCACCCTGTGCTCTTCACAGATGAAAGCAGGTTCACACTGAGCACGTGACAGACGTGACAGGATCTGGAGACGCTGTGGAGGATGTTCTGCTGCCTGCAACATCCTCCAGCATGACCAGTTTGGCAGTGTGTCAGTAATGGTGTGGGGTGGCATTTCTCTAGGGGGCCACACAGCCCTCCTTGTGCTCGCCAGAGGTAGCCTGATGGCCATTGGTACAGAGATGAGATCCTCAGACCCCTTGTGAGACCATATGCTGGTGCGGTTGTCCCTGGGTTCCTCCTAATGCATGACAATGCTAGACCTCATGTGGCTGAAGTGTGTCAGCAGTTCCTGCAAGATGAAGGCATTGATGCTATGGACTGGCCCGCCAATTCCTCAGACCTGAATCCAATTGAGCACATCTGGGACATCATGTCTCGCTCCATCCACCAACGCCACGTTGCACCACAGACTGTCCAGGAATTGGGGGATGCTTTAGTCCAGGTGTGGGAGGAGATCTCTCAGGAGACCTCATCAGGAGCATGCCCAGACATTGTAGGGAGGTCATACAGGCACGTGGAGGCTACACACACTACTGAGCCTCATTTTGACTTGTTTTACGGACATTACATCAATGTTGGATCATCCTGTAGTGTTTTTTTCCACTTTAATTTTGAGTGTAACTCCACATCCAGACCTCCATGGGTTGATTTGATTTCCATTGATATTTTTTGTGTGATTTTGTTGTCAGCACATTCAACTATGTAATGAACAAAGTATTTACTAAGAATATTTCATTCATTCAGATCTAGGATGTCTTATTTTTCTGTTCCCTTTATTTTTTTGAGCAGTGTGTGTGTGTGTGTGTTTTCTGAGGTTTTCGCGGTGTGAACTGATTGGATGGGAGCTTGGCTGTGTTCTGATTGGGTGGAGGTGTGTTCTGATTGGTTGGGGGCTTGGCTGTGCTCTGATTGGATGGGGGCTTGGCTGTGCTCTGATTGGATGGGGATGTGTTCTGTTTGGGTGGGGGCTTGGTTGTGCTCGGGTTAGTCTGAGTTGAATCAGTTCACACCCCCACTAGCAGTTAAAAGGAAGAAACAGCTGCGATCACACATTGCTCCTAGAAGCACGAAGCCGAAAACACCAGCCTGAAGATGACGAATGAGACTTCGTCGAAACGTCGCCAAGACACTTCCAATTTTACGCGGGAGAAAACCCGAATAATCAAAGACCTACATACAAACACCCGCGAAAACCTCAGAAAACATACACACACACACACACACCTCAGAAAAATAAAGGAAACACATGCAGAAGACATCAGAGATCTGAATGAATGAAATAGCCTTATTAAATACCTTGTTCATTACATATAGTAGTTTTATGTTCCCTTTAGTTGTTTGAGCAGTGTATAAACTACTGTATGTAAAGAACAAAGTATTTAATACGGCTATTTCATTCATTCAGATCTCGGATGTCTTCTGCTTGTGTTCCCTTTATTTTTTTGAGCAGTATATACATACATACATACATACATACTTGGGTGGGATTCTGGAGGTCTACAGTAAAATATTAAAATATAAAAACAGAATATAAAAATTAAACATTTAGAAAATTTAAAAGGAGGCAGGGATGATTACAATTTATTAGCAATTCGTTTAAAAGGTGAAGGGAGGGCTTTATTATAGGAACAGCAGGAAAGTTCATGCAATGATGTGGCAGTGGAAGGGGGGAGGAAATCAATGGCAAATTTCTAACACTGTCGGATTTTGAGCAGCTTTAAATTGTACAAAGAATATAGCTAGGGGGAAAAAGACTGAATAGAACAAACATCAAAAATATGTTCACATTTTACCTCATGAACTACAATCTATGTTTCAAAGCACAGAAACTCAGAAAAAAGCCAGAAATTCTGGGTTGTTATCTGAAGACAGTAATTGCCATGACACAACGAAAAGTCCTTCCACTTTCAGGCACCAGTCAGCTATCATCTTAAATGAAAAAAAGGATAGAAATTGCAAGCTCTAGGATGGTATGTAATATCCTCTAATGAAGCTAAAGATCATTAAATCTATACTTACGTCACATAGATTACTTCCACGTAATAAACAAAGGACATATTTTTATGGCTTCATTGAAAAAGTATCCACTTTATATAAAGAAACTATACCACCCAGCTTGCTTTTGTCAGACTCTGCATGAAAAACATGTCTCAATTCTGGGTACTGCAATCCAAGGATATTGGTACTGACAAACTGGAATATAGATAAGGACGATAATGATGGCAATAGCAATAGCAATAGCATTTAGACTTATCTATCACTTCATAGAACTTTACAGCCCTCTCTAAGTGGTTTACAGAGCAATCCCAACAATCTGGATCCTCATTTTACCGATCTCGGAAAGACGGAAGTCTGAGTCAACTTTGAGCTGATGAGACTCGAACTGCTGACAATCGGCAGTCAGCAGAATTCGCCTGCAATACTGCATTCTAACCACTGTGCCATTACAGCTTGTGATAGGCACAAAGTCCGTGTATGTGAAATAGGACCAGGAGGAATTTGGTATGTTTATCTTGAAGACATAATGAAGAAAAGCAATCTTATAGTAATCTTATGATATATGAAAACCAGTTTGTATTATTTTTTATGCCTCACCATTCTCACATCAAACTGCTCACTAATAAACCTATTACTAAATTTATTAAATTACTAGCAAATGTACTATATTCAGCTTCATCATTAAAATATGTTATCAAAAACAGTTCACAATAAAAATATGGTTATGCTTCCATTTTCAATTTTTCAGCAAATATTTCTGTGATGAGTCCATTTTTATATGATAGTATTCTGTCTAGTTTTGATTTACAGAGCTCAAGCAAGTTTGAATGATAAAGAATAAACTTTATCTACTTATGGTTCTAGCTTGTTAAGAGAGGAATAAGCCATTTAACTCACTTATTTTGGCCATGTCATTGAGGAGAATTCACTCAAGAAAGCAATTATGTTTGACAGCGGTAAAAGGAAACAAGGCCATCAAAGAACATGGTGGCTGAACACCATCAAATTGACACCAGCCAGAGGATAGAACAACTCAAAGAAGTAATTCAAGATCGGAAGATGTGGAGAGAACCGTCCCATAGAATTGTCAAGAGTCAGACACAACTGAATGAATAACATCATCATCATCATTATAAAGTCAATTCACATATAATATTAAGCAAATCATAAATGGGGTTTCCCAGCTTGTTCAATTGATTTTCATGGTAGGGAAAACAAGGAAGAACTGACGGAACAGCATGGCAGGTTGGTTGCCAAAAGACAAAACAATTAGAATTCTATCTTATTGTTATATGACAATTCTATTTCTATTATATAATCCTTCTGAATATATTCATTAATGTTCACATGCCAGTTTGGAACTAAGACACAATATGTCATTAATGTAAAATACATTCATTTCAGTGAAATGTAAGTAAGTTTAATTTACAATGTTCAATTGAAGACTTCATATTTAAACACCCACAAAATCCAATGGGAAGAGGTTTTTTTTAGTAAGACAAGAATGACAGTCACATTCATAAATTGAACATTATTGTTATAGAAATTGGCTTACTAAAAGGAAGGAAGGTAGAAAGTTGTTAAGCAACAGTAACATTAAAAGAAACCAAAAGCAGAACTAAATGTCAGCCACCCTCAAATGTACTATCTATAAATGTACTATCTATAACTCAACTTTAAAAAAACTCAGATTACTATTTTTTATAAAATCTTCTCGACAGCACAATCCTTACATAACACTACATAACATTACAAACATCAAAGCACTAAATAAGTAAATAAAATAGTTATTTTGACTGAATCACTATGGAATTCTTGAAATTTTTTCTGTTACATGCTAAGCTTCATTATAGGATTCATTATGTACTCTGCTCTCCAAACAGGTAAGATGAATCAAACTGCATTAGAGCTATAAAACAAGGTATTCATTCATTCATTCATTCATTCATCACCAGGCTGCAGACTACTTCTCAGTGGCTAACAATATAATATAAAAATAACAATCTACATGAACCAGTTAACTGATGGCAAATCTAGACAACACATAAAGCAGAAATCATACACCTAGCAGGAGCTCCATCCATTTTTGCCCAAAGCCTAGGAGGACGAGAGGCAGGTATTTAAGGCCTCCAGAATGCCATTAAGAAGGGAGCCACCCAGATTTCAAGAGAAAGCCCACTTCAAAGGACAAGAGCCACAATGAGAAAGCATCCCTCTTGAAAAATGAGGGACTCAAAATACACCCATCCTATCAGTCCAAACAGACCAGGCAGGTAACACTGAAATGGGCAATATCTCAAATAACTGGTTCATATGAATATAAGGTTATAGAGGCCATAACCACCCTAACTACTCAAATATTCTCTTAAATAATGTGCAGTATTTAAAACTAGAAAAATGAAAGATTTGGTATATAGTATAGAATACTAGTATAGAGTACTAGTATATTATAGTAGTATAGTATAATCATGCAGCTTCAAAAGATACATTCAGAGAAGTGCCATTCCTTATTGAAAGGCTCATAGCAGACAGCAAAGTATGCCTACCATAATTTTAACCTATTTTATTTGAAAAACAAAATCACTGCTTTAAAATATATAGCCATAATGTATTAAAGAAAACAAGACACTGACCTTTGTGATAAGAATTCTATATTTATCCAACATCACTTGATTATCATGACATCCTGCTAGTAACTGCCATACTTCAGCTCTCAAAGCTTCTGGTACACCCCTTTTCACCAATGAAGATAGACCTTTTGGTCGCATGTCCAGATTATTATGCCTAGATAAAATAAAGATAATTTTTTTCCAGTTCAATTTTTTTCTCTGTTTCTTATATTTCTATATGTGATATTGAGACTGCTAAAAAAAATACAGAGGACTAGGAAGGATGCTTTATCACCGTTTTGATCTTGCTAAGGTCACATTTAAGTATAATCCATACCATCTCAATACTATATCCCAGCCTGAAACCCAAGGGATCCATTTCCTCCAGGTCCTTCTGGAGCTGCAAGCCTAAAAATAGAAGACTGGAGTTAACCTAAGCAAGACTATGGGACAATTATCTGTGGACACCATGACACTGGGAAAACAATTACATTTTGCTGCTTTTATTTCCACAAGGTCACCCTAAGAAAGGCTGTTATCCATGCACAATTAGATTCAATATTTGCCTTCTCCAGCACTATTTTAAACATCTTTTCTGTTGTTTCATCTCCTTGAATTTCTCAAAAAAACAAGCAAGTTCTCCAGTTGTACCTGTGATCCAATTCAAAGCCATGGCTGTCCCTTCATTCTAGGTAGTGACAAGGACTTGGTTGAATTGTACCAAAGAACTGCAGGAAAAGTAAAAGTTTTCTCTGAAACTCAACAGGGTCCATTAGACACCTGAAGAGGACCCACTGAAGGGAAGACTGGTTGCAGGCAACTCTGTGGCTAACACAAAATGATTTGACCAGTGACTGTTCCCACTATATCAATAGCAAATGGTTTTTTCAATGAAATCTAGCCTACTAAAAATACAAAAAAAAAAAAAAAATTAAAAAGCTTACACTCCAGACAATTGCATAGATCTTTTTAGATATTTTTTCTTCCATTAAGTCATGTCCATTTCTCACTCCCTGCAGTTTTCTTGACAAAATTTTTGCAATTTGCCATTTCCTCCTTCCTAGGGTTGAGGGAGAATGATTGGCCCAAGATCACCCAGTTTGTTTCATTCCTAAGGCAGATCCTCCAGTTTATATAGCATGATGTCTTAACCACAACACAAAACTAGATTATACTCCTCCAAATAGGCAAGGCCAGAACAAAGTAATTTAATTTAAATTTCATTAGAATTACATACTATTTCATTTTTTTTAAAATTTGATTTATATGCCGCCCTTCTCCGGAGACTCAGGGCAGCTTACAATGTACTCAGCAATAATTATTAATTATTATTAATAATTAATTATTAAATAATTAATAATATTACCCTCTATTGATACGATAATTTTCCATTTTGACTTTTAAAAAGTCAAAGTCAGGGCCGAGCTGAGGATTTTGTACAGTATCTGTATGATAAAATAACTCAGATTCGGGAAGACCTGACCGCTAACTGGGTTAACTCAGACGAGATGACTGAGGCAGGCCTTGAGAGTGTTATCTGGGAGGTGTTCGATCCTGTGGCTCCCGAGGACGTGGACAAGATCTTGGGATGGCTGAACACGACCACCTGTTTATTGGACCCGTGTCCCTCCTGGTTGGTGCTGGCTTCCTGGGAGGTTACACGAGGCTGGCTCCAGGGGATTATTAATGCTTCTTTGAGTGAGGGTGTCTTGCCGGCCACCTTAAAAGAGGCGGTTGTGAGGCCCCTCCTCAAGAAGCCCTCCCTGGACCCGGCTGTTTTGGCTGACTATCGTCCAGTTTCCAACCTTCGCTTTATTGCGAAGGTTGTTGAGAGTGTGGTAGCGCGACAGCTTCCTCAGTACCTGGATGAAGCTGTCTATTTAGATCCGCTCCAGTCCGGTTTCAGACCTGGGTACAGCACGGAAACGGCATTGGTCGCGTTGGTGGATGATCTCTGGAGGGCTCGGGGTAGGGGTTATTCCTCTATCCTGGTCCTGTTAGATCTCTCAGAGGCTTTTGATACCATCGACCATGGTATCATGTTGCGCCGGCTGGAGGGATTGGGAGTGGGGGGCACCATTTTCCGGTGGTTCTCCTCCTATCTCTCCGACCGGTCGCAATCTGTGTTGACAGGGGGGCAGCGGTCGACCCCGAGGCGCCTTGTTTGTGGGGTGCCACAAGGGTCGGTCCTCTCGCCCCTTCTGTTCAACTTTTATGTGAAGCTGCTGGCTGAGATCATCCGTGGTTTTGGGGTGGAGTTCCATCAGTACGCTGATGATACTCAGCTGTACATCTCCACCCCAGACCATCCCAACGATGCCTTGGAAGTGATGTCCCAGTGCCTGGAGGCCGTGCGGGTCTGGATGGGGAGAAACAGGTTTTGACTCAACCCTTCCAAGACCGAGTGGCTGTGGCTGCCGGCGTCCCGGTATAGCCAGCTGATGCCATCGCTGATTATTGGGGGCGAATCATTGGCCCCCACGGAACGGGCCCGCAACTTGGGCGTCCTCCTGGATGCACGGCTGTCTTTAGAAGAGCATATGACGGCCGTGGCCAGGGGGGCTTTCTATCAGGTTCGCCTGATACGCCAGTTGCGCCCTTTTCTGGATCGGGACTCCCTACGCACAGTCACTCAAGCACTCGTAACTTCTCGTCTGGACTATTGTAATGCTCTCTACATGGGGCTCCCCTTGGGGTGTACCCGGAGGCTCCAACTGGTGCAGAATGCGGCCACATGGGGGATTATGGGAGCGACGGGGCGCTCCCATGTGACTCCTCTCCTGCAGGAGCTGCATTGGCTTCCGGTGGACTTCCAGGTGCGCTTCAAGGTGTTGTTGATCACCTTTAAAGCGCTCCATGGTTTAGGGCCGGGGTACTTACGGGACTGTCTTCTGCCACCAATTGCTTCCCACCAGCCAGTTCACTCCCACAGAGAGGGCCTACTCAGGGTGCTGTCGGCCAATGTCGGCTGGCGACCCCCAGGGGGAGAGCCTTCTCTGGGGTGGCACCTACCTTCTGGAACAATCTACCCCCAGAGATACGAGTGATCCCAGGCCTCCGGACTTTTCGTCGGGCCCTTAAAACCTACCTCTTTCAGTTAGCTGGTCTGTCCTGATTTTATGATGGGGTTTTTAAAATTTGAAATTGGTTTTAAATTGAAATGTTTTAAATTATGGGCCAAATTATTTAATTATTTTAAACCTATTTTAACTTTTGTATATAAAGTGTTTTACTTGGCTGTTCACCGCCCTGAGTCCGAAAGGAGAAGGGCGGTATAGAAATTTGAAAAATAAAAAAATAAAATAAAAAAAAAATAAAATTACAGCTTGGTGAAAATATGAAGGATTCCACAAACAGCTTTCAACACTAGGACTGAGAATCTGCATATTTGAGTTAAATACTTCTAAAAGAAAGCTTATTAATTTTTTCCCTGCTCTGCAGTTCTGAAAGTTTCTTTTAAAAGTTAGTTTAAAAAAATTTCTCATTAACTCTTACCATCGTCCCAACAATTCTCCCCAAGAATACAATATCTTCTCTGGGCAATCTTTAGATACATCACCAGTACCACTTGAGAGTTCATTATCGCTTCCTGCAAGAGAGATCAAGAGCAACAATATTGATCAATGTCATAATATATCCTTTATTTGAGTTACGAATAAGCTAGGTATGCTGGCGGTATATTGCCCATCCTGCTGCTCAGCAGCATCTTTACTCAAGAAGCTTGACCTCATTCCCAAAATGGGTATAGTCCCTCCAGATGCTAGACTGAGAAACTTCAGCATCCATGTCTGGGTGAGGTGGGGGGATAGAACAAGATCAGCTCATGATTTTAAGACATCCATAACTAATAAACTTATCCCATTATTATGGAACGAATGTAAATAAGTGCATTTTACTCTCACCCTCTTCAGCATCATCCTCTTGCAAAGAAATTTGATCAGCAAAGCTTAATGGACTAACTGCTTCTTCCTCTCTTTCAGAATTGCAATGTAGACTCAAGACTTCGTAGATTGCATCTCCAGCATTTATACTGCCCTTCCCTTCACACTAAATACAAAAGACAAAAAACATAATTCAGCCCAAGCAACTCTAAATACTAAAATGATTGTTCATTTTTTTCCTGTATAAGAATGAAAAAAACTAATGGATAAAACAAATTCTATTGGTTTGACTTCATTAAGCCATTACAGTTGCTTGCTAACACTGTAGCTAATTTAAAGTTTGATATGCTAAAAATACAAAAAGAAAGAGTAACCATTCATAGTAGAAGTTAAATAAAACAAACACTAAAATAAGGTATAATTCAGCCCACTTAACAAATAATTTATTTTTCTATCTGAAACATTTAGTTGCCTGAAACTGAGAAGAGAAAGCACTCATGCAAAATATCAAAGCAGAAAATCTATAAACTCACTGTCTATCCTGAGGAGTAAAAAAAAATAACGTGATGCCAAGTTAGTAACAAAAGATTCACTGTCTGTTCAACATATTCAAAATACACTGCACGAGGCAGGCTCTGCACCCTAGTAGTAAGTCCAGCTCCCAGGCAGCCATTCAATGCAATATTACAAAGTATAATGATGGCTAACTCAAAATAAAGAATATATCAAGTTACCTCCAAAAATCTAAGTATATCAGACAGCCTGACTGATGCCTAAAAGGTAACAAAAAAGGTGCTAGATCAGGAGTGTCAAATTCGAGGGCTGCAGGCTGGATGCATCACACGCTGGCCACCCCCACTCCCAATTTAGCAAAGGGGAAAAAGTCACCATACGTCAGGTTGTTACAACGTGTCGCCACGAATTTGACACCCCTGTTTTAGATGAATCTTCCTTAAATGGAATTTCACAATTCAGTTATTCATTTAAAGGAGATTATATAGCTCTATATAGCATATCCTATACATGTTTTATGGGTATTTAATAGAGGGCACATGGACACAGATAGGTATTTAACAGAGGAAATTCCAAGCTATTAAATTACGACTTTGATGCAGTTTGCTTTCTCTAGCCTTATAAACATGTCCAGATTTTTTTTATTGCCATAATCCCAGATCACTATGCCATTCATTTTACTTCCACTTATGAAAATTGCTCTTTGAGGCAAAAGCATTTTGAACCTTCAAAGGTTGGACCTATCTTGCTGGAAAACTAATAGGCTTAAACAGAATGTCATTTCTGTCAATCTTCAATCTTTTTTTCAACGCTAAAATTAATGTTTCAAAAACCCTAAGTATAAAATATTGCATCCAGTTACCAAATTTTGAATTGTTATACCTGTAACAGAATATGTTGAATTCTGAATTGAAAAGAAGTTTCACATATTTTTCTCTCATCTGAGGAGTTTAACTAAGCTGCTATATTTTCTCAGGGACAGAACCCTTATTGTAGACAAGCCTCAGTCATGCTTACAGGGTCCTTATATACTCAAGACTCTTTCATTGTTGTAATTAAAAATTTAACATGCTATTGCTCAATTTTCATATTAATCGTATACTTGCTGCTTTAATTCTGTTGATCTGTTACAGAATGAGTAGCATACATACAAGTGAAACAAACAAACAAAGCCCTTGACTGCAGACCCAGCAGGAAAGACTCAAATCCTTACTTGCCATATCTGAAAAAGTTTTCTTGAGCCAAAACCCTCTTCTGGCACAGGACCAGGGGTGAAATCTAAAATTTGTTACTACCGGTTCTGTGGGTATGGCTTGGAGGGGGGTGTAATGTGACTGGGTGGGCGTGGCCATTTTTTTTTTTACTTTTAAAAGCATTTTTTCTACAACCTTAAGAGGTTGCAGAAAAAAATGCTTTTATAAGCCTCTGACGTTCTCAGCTGAGCCACACAATCATCAGAGGCTTTTTTTTTTAACTTTTAAAAGCATTTTTTTTGGCCTAAGACGTTGTAGAAAAAATGCTTTTAAAAGTAAAAAAAACAGCCTCTGATGATCGCGCGGCTCAGCTGGGCATGGGGGGGCAGGGATTTTTGCTACCGAACCACCCGCCACTCCTCCGAACCACCCGCCGCCATCGCTACCAGATCAGGCGATCCAGTCCAAACTGGGAGCATTTCACCCCTGCACAGGACATACCATCATGAGTAACATAAAGTCAAATCTTTCAACTGAGGACATTTTACATTTTCGAGATGGATCCAATCATGCACTAACAAAACCTGGTTGGGGTGTGTGTGTGTGGAGTTCAACTTCATGACAGATTTTGTGAACAAGCAGCAAAGTGAGAGAGAACAGCCCAAGGACACAGTCTTTTTCAGGATAGGCGCTTAACTGCCAGGAGGATTAAGGATATGGAAAGGCTAGGAGGTGAAATTGCCAATCAAAGGAGGACAAGACTCCTGGCATCTTATGCAGCAGCAGGAGAAGGGAACTAAGAGAGGACATGTGGGAACTGAAGATAGAAGGACATGTCTTACAAGAGATTCATTGTTCAAACCTGGGACTACCTCCCTCTTTCAGAGAGGCTAAATTAGAAATAATTTTCAAACTGGGATATGCTAATATGGATGGGGGTGGGGGTTTACAGATAAACTGCACAAAGAAATTACCCTATTTAGCTATTACATAATAGCCTGTTTTCCTTTATTCCTATATCAGCCAACTTTCTCCACTATCCTATTGCTCTGAGTTATGTTAACGTACAGACCTGAAAAATTTCTAAACCTTCAAAGTGATGAGGACAATGAGATGCTAAGTCCTAAGTCCTACCTATATTAATTTCCTTCGTTCATGTCCATGTTCATATTCATACCTGCTATCTTGTACATGTTTGACAAACTAATAAATAAAATAAATGGAAGAAAGTAAACCTAAAGGAAGGTGTGCAACAGACCAAGGCAAAAAAATAAACTGGACTTGATTTATTTTAAGTGGATTTAATTACAGTAGTTACCTATAATGTCTATTAGGACTAAGCCTTGGCTTATCCACATCCATTCTCTAACTACAGGAAGTCCTTAATTTATGACAATTGAGCTCAAATTTCTGTTGCTAAGCAACATATTTGTTAAGTGAATTTTGCCCAATTTTACGACCTTTCTTGCCACACTTGTTAAGTGAATCATTGTAGTTGATTCACTTACTAACATGGTTGTTAAGTGAAACAGGCTTCCCCGTTGACTTTGTCAGAAGGTTGCAAAAGATGATCACATGAGCCTGAGACACTGCAACCGTCATAAATGTGAATCAGCTGTGAAGCATCTGAATTTTGATCGCATGACCATTGGGATGCTGCAATGGAAGTGTGATAAACAATCATAAGTCACTTTTTTCAGTGCCGTTGTAAATTTGAATGGTCACTAAATGAACTGTTGTAAGTCGAGGACTACTTGTATTCCCTTCCAGAAACATTCAATCAGATAAGGCAAAAATAGCTCAAATCACTTTCCTAATCAGCCATAAATTCCAAAAAGATATTGTTATGAAAGGTATCATAGCAAGAAATCCTATAGAACAAACAGAAATGGATTTCCTCTCTCCCATTAGTGGCGCAAGTCTAGCCATAAAAGCAGTCAAGTTAATTTTGTCTCCACTCAGGATTGACCCTTTTTTAAGTCGTGCATTTGAATATGCAATTTTATCATATTTACTAGGAATCCTAAACACCTTGTTAAATCCTTGTATTAAAAATATTTTTTTTTCTTCTGCTATGTCTCAGTTGTAATAGACTATGAATGAATAAAGATAAGATATAGATGGAAAAATAATTTTAAAAATTAATTTTACCTTCACCATTTTTGTTTAGCATAACAAAATTCTGAAAGCTTTTAGACTATTTTCTTAAGACACTGAATTATTTCATTAAAATTATTAAATAAACTAGCAACTCTTCTGAATGAGAATTATTAAAGAACCCAAATTTCCTATTAAAACATTCACAAACTTTCAAACTAAGATTCTATAGTTTAGCATTTATTTTCATAAGAATACAGCCTATGTTATCAGTCAGTCTAGAAATAAAAAGGTTGAAATGTTCTCAGATGTGTAGGTTTTAAAGGAACATTCAGTCCTTGAAACTCTTTCAGAATCTGATAAAAGGAGCTATTTTTCAGATATGGTAAAGTATCAAGGTGGCATCAAAAAAGCTATAAATAACTGCATTAATAAAAAGAACAGTATGCTGCACTTACTCTTGACACAAGAAACAGAATTTCCTTTCAGCATTAAAATTTGTAGAGTATAGCCTCACCAGTAAAAAAAGGGGATTTGATGAAACTGGCTCTCTTGAATCTTTCAAAGCAAACAAATCATGTCACCCCTAAAGCAGCAGAGTAACCTACCAGAGATTTATTGCAGCTATTCTTATGAACAAAAATTCTCTACCCAACTGCTTTCCAAACAATCAATCTCCCAGTTCATATACCAAACGCTAAAATGAAAAGTCTTCATACACAATAGGATTCCATGAGGTAAAAAAGAAACACACAGAAAAAAATAATGAGTATAGAAATTAGTGCCTCAAGAATCTCATTGTTAATTCCTTTTCAAATGCTCAGGTTTGATAAATAGAAAACTGAGTTTGTAAATTTAAGTTATTTAATTAAGATGGCATGCAGCATGGGCTAAGAAAGCTGCCCAGAAGGATGGGGGAGAATGTCCATGCCCTATGTAGCATTCTTTCTTTCTCTTACAGACTGGAAGCAGAATACTGAAAAACAAATGTTAATTTTAACAAAACTTTCAAATACGCGTCCATTAACCTGTTCGCAATTTATCTCTCTCTTACTGTAATAAGGACAATAAACAAATACAAATGATAAATGAATAATAAACAAACAAATAACATCACAAAGACATATGTTCGAGTCATAAAAAAAATTGAAATTTGTCTAGCTGCCATTATTCAAAGATGTTCAAGTCTCATTGAGTACAATGCAATTTATTCCCGGGGGGAGGGGGGGCATGGAGAGTGCTGACATTCCATGGGGTGTGTTTCTGACTCTGTAGATTTGGTAGTGCAATCAAATAGCAATAGCAATAGAACTTAGACTTATATACCGCTTCATAGTGCTTTTACAACCCTCTCTAAGTGGTTTACCGAGTTAGCATATTGCCCCCAACAATCTGAGTCCTCATTTTACCCACCTTGGAAGGATGGACGGCTGAGTCAACCTTGAGCCGGTGAGATTTGAACTGCCGAATTGCAGCTAGCAGTTAGCTGAAGTAGCCTGCAGTACTGCACTCTAACCACTGCACCACCTCGGCTCTAGTGATCCCATGTTCCCTGAACTGAGGGCTGCGCTTGTTCCTTTATAGTTTCTTTTGTTTTGCTATCACTCTTTGTTATGAAGCTTATCACTATTGCAGAAGTGCAAGCAGAGTGTGTGGAGCTTGAGTTTGTCATCATTTGAAAGCAAAAGGATTACTGATTTTTGCAAGTTTCTTTCCTAAGGAGGATTTCCCATGACACATGCTGCTTTCATGGGGATGCTGCCTATGTTTTGACTGCGTATGAACATTGATAAGTTTCTCTTAGTTCTCTTACAAGTTTGTGTTGAGGTTGGGATGAACTGTTGGGTGTCTGTAGACAATGCTGGATTTGGTTTCTCTGAGGATAAGGAGCCAGTTGTTGGTGCTTTGAATAGTAGGAATGATTAAACTGGTGGCATAAGTGAGGTTATCTGAAAAAATGTTTTGTGGCATACCATTATTTTTTATTTACTGGAAAATTTTGTGTTGGCATATTACGATACTCATGGTAACTAGACATTATATCAGCAAACTCTAAGTTTTAGTCAATGTGTCATCATAGTACATTACATAATTGTAATTATAATATGAGCTCTCTGTCTGTATTGTTTAAAATGTGGGCTGCTGCAACTGGAAGAAAGTGAAGATGGTTGGTCTTCTTCAAAACCAGACCCCCATATAACTTACTACAATATAGACTTGGAAAGTTATCAGTATATTAATCATCTAAGATATAAATTTTTGCTTGCCCAAAAAGCATATGGAGTTGGTCTGTCACATTCTCTAAGAATTTGCCTAAAATCCTTACATGAGGAGTGATTCAATAACGTTACAGTTAGTCCTCGCTTACCAACCACTGATTCAGCAATTGTTCAAAATGTTGATGATGGTAAGTGAGTGGCACTCACAACCAGAATTCAAAGTTGTGTCTGCAGCAGTGTCCCCCTGGCAGAGTTTGGGTACTTCATAACTCTTGTGTATTTACAATGGTTGCCGGGTTCCGTGGTCACATGATGCTATTTGCAACTTTCATAGCCAGCTTCCAATGAGCAAATTCAATGGAGAAGCCTCTAGTGGATAAATTATACTGGTTGATTGTTTTTGTTTTTGTTTGAGATGATGGTTATATAAATTCCATAAATAAATAGCAAGAAGTTGCAAATCCCAGGCATATGATATTATGCTTAACAACCCATGGTGATTTGCAGCCAGAAGTGATAAACTGATGTCAGGTGCAGTCATGTGACTTTTTACTTTACACCTGCTTCACTTAGCAATAGAGTTGCCAGTCCTATTTTGCAGTTGGTAATAGAGAACTACCTGTATTATTATTATCCTTACCCATTTCCTCCTGGGTAATTTACAGTTGAGAAGGGCAGGGTTTAAAAATAAAGATGAACCATATCCAACAAATCTGCAGTTATGTCACTTGACTAAGGCAATCAATCCTCCAATTCCCAGCTCTCAAAGAAACTTGCCAAATTCTCCAACTGAAAAAGGCATTTCTCCCTATTTATTTTTTTTATGTACCATTGATGGCCAGGTTCCATTTGCCTATAAACTGTAATCCCCAACACTTAATTTACATACCATTTTGCAAAGTATATATAGACAATGAAATACTTTTCCAACTCATTAAATTATTTCTTCTCTTTTTATTAAAAATTACCTGTTTTAATTTCATATAGAATGTTTTTGTGTAAGTTTTCCTGCTGAAGTACCAGAAGCGTTCATTGGCTGGATACACTCGCACAAGTGTCTCTAACAGAAAACGAACTGGCTCTACCACTTCTGTGACTACCATATCTACTGCCACAGTCATGTATACACGCTTATCTGTAACACACAAAGAAAATTAAATTTCACATTAAATGGCAATAACAATAAAGTATACTCATATGCTTGGGAGCTTATGATTTCTACTCTACTGAGATTCTTCTCTTGTATAACTCCATATTGGTATTTCATAACATTGCCCTCTCACCTACTCTTCTCTTTTCTCTCCAAAGTTCCACTTCTATTTATGCATCAGATCTGACTTTCTTAATGCAATATCTATTGCATTATAAATAAATGCATATTGCAGTTCATGAAGAATGCTATTAAAACAGAAGGCTATATACAATATATTTAATCCCTTTCCAATAATGTGATCACAGAATAGCATTTTAAATGCATGCTTACCCTTAGGAGTTTCTTCATTTAAGACTAAAAAGATAGGTATATTAGGATTCCAAAGGCCAGTTATTGCATACGCTTTACCATCTGAACTTTTCCCCATAGACTCCTAAGAACAAAAACAGGATTTTTCCAAAATTACTTTGCAGTTTTCGATATTGTGTCTGTACAACTAAAAACCATAAACATTTTAAAACAAGTACAATCTTTAGTCTTAATTAACAACTGAACAATAGTAGAGATAATTCCCTTAAATTGTTTTTAATTTGCCATTTGTTTTAATAACAGCTTATGTGAGTATAGGAATGTAAAACCACAGAGCCAAACAAAGCACATTTAGCTAAAAACTGCAAATTTATGTGGACATTATTAGATCTCACATCTTACATATGATACATCAAAAATATTCTATATCTTTATATTATAAAAATTGGATTATGCCCATGTACATATAAATAGTCATATCTACTTCAATTTTACAAAGCTTTTTCCTTGCCAAATTCCCATATTCTCAATATTTATGTGATATACATATCCTAGTATTTTGGACAAATATATTTGGACCAACGGGTTAATAAAATCATTTTTTATTATTTTTGAAAGCCTGCTGGATTTGGTATATTGGAAATTATTTAGGCCATCTCATTTTGTACCATTATTAGTTTTCTCTATAGGAGGAGGAGTTGAATTTGGTTCTTCTGCTCTCAGGTTGACATCATTTTAACTAGGATTGTCCTAGCTAATCTACATAAATTTGATAAAATGATGAGAGCTACTTGAAAATTACCATTACAAATCTCTTAAAAGTTTTTTTCTAAGAAACCATCTCTCCTGGGTTAGCGCACTCCATTTAGATCTCTCAGAGAAGGGATGATGCAAAAAGAGCCTTGGTAGTACAGGGGTTTAAGGCACCCTGTTATTAAGCTGGTTATTAAGACCAGCTGCCTGCAATTACTGCAGGGTTCGAATCTCGCCAAGGCTCAAGGTTGACTCAGCCTTCCATCCTTTCTAAGGTAGGTGAAATGAGGACCCAGTTGTGGGGGCAATAAGCTGACTTTGTATAAATATACAAAAGGATGAAGGCTATTGCTGAGCACATTGTAAGCCGCCCTGAGTCTTCGGAGAAGGGCGGCATATAAATCAAATTAAAAAAAAAAAATACGATCAGCTAGGAACCTACATCTGGTGGCTCCCAGGTGGGTGTCTGCTGTGGTCCCTCCCTTACATCTTTCCCTCTGAAATTAGATTGGCCCATCCCTTTTGATTTTTTGAAAAGCCTTCAGGAGCTGGTTATGCTGATAGGCCTGGGGCTCTGAGGGAATATGAGATTTGATGGCTTTATTGCTGAGAGAGCCATTTTTATCTTCCCTTTGCCCAGAGTTTATTATTGTGACTTTTTAGATTATCTTATTGTTTTATTTATTGTTGTATAATGCCTAGCGTCCCCCTTTGGGGAAGATGGTTAGCTATATCCATTTGATAAATAAACAAATATGGAATCCAGCAATCAGCAATTAATGAAGGCAACTATACAACTACTACTGAAGAATATTCTAGAAGCATAACCATTTTCTGCCTTCATGAAAAAAGAAACGGGACTTCCGGTTTGCTGCTGGCCGCCGCCAGACGTTCCTTTGGGATCGTCTGCTTCCATTGCCTGTTAGAGCCGCCTTCACAGCGGAATGGTGGCTCGAAAAAACTCCGTTTCCAAGAGGAAACGGAGATAGAGCCGGCAGGGGTGGGTAGAACTCTCTGCAGAGTCCCAAAAGTTTTTTTTTACTTTTGGGACGGAGCGGATGAGAAGCCCCATATCCCCTGCCGCTGCTCCGGGCTTTGGGAGACCTCTGCCTATGCAGAGCCAGGCGTCAAGAGCAAGCCTGCGAATTTAACAGAATAATCAAAGAAAAGACGAGCTGGACCCTTAATACTGAATCGCAAGTATTTTACCCTTCAAAAAACTATTTAAGAGAAAAGAGGAGAGGAAAGAGGGAAAAAGAGCCTTTTAAAATGGCGTCTGCCGTGGTTGGAGAAGGGCTGAAAGGGAAAGTCCTTCCGTTTCTTATTACTACAATGTAGCGGAATAAATATCACTGGCTACATTTGTAGATAAAACCTCGCTCCTGTGCTGTTGATTGAAAAGAAGTTTTTTTTTTTTTTTTTTAAGGGAAAGTCCTTTCGTTTTCTATTTCTTCTCTCTTTTTTGCTAAATCTTGTCTGTGTGGGAAATGGCATCGGGACTTACACAGCTGGACAAACGGGGGGGGGAACTTCCCCCCTTAAGAAACTGCACCAACAAATTCTAACTCTCCAGTGTCAGAAACCTGATTTTAATATATTAGAATTTCTCCTTGAAGAGATTGTAAGAAGGGATGAGATTGTGAACCAGCAACTTGAAAAATTTAAGCAGGAAATTAAAGAAATTGGTGAATTGGTGAAATCAAAGTTTGACTTTTTGAATCAAAAGATTTTAAAATCTGCTAATGGTTTATCAGACTTTCTGATTCGGGTGGATGCAAAGACTAAATTATTAGAGTCTAAAATGAAGGAAATTGAGGAGAATTTGGATGACATGACTCAAAAAATTAAAAAGGATTTGATAAACACTCAGGATAATAGCTCAAAAGACAAATCTAAAATGGAGACTGACCAAAAGATTGGTAATGAAGAAAATGTACAACAGAGGATTGAAAGAGAAGTTTTAATGATTCAATATAATTTTACAGAATATGCAATTAGACTGAGAGGTTTGCAGGAAAATAATAGAGATGATCTAAGGAAAATATCTTCTGAAATTCTGGCTGGGATTTTAAAGGTTCAACCTGATGAAGTGTATTGCAGGATTGATAGAATTTACAGAATAAACTCCTGGTTGGCAAAGCAAAGGCAATTGCCTAGAGACGTGGTGATCTATTTTACAGATAAAGAAATTAGGAATAATATTGTGCAGAACTCTTTTAATTCCACTTTGCAATTCCATGGAAGAAAGATTTGGATTTTTAAGGAGCTCCCGCCCAAGATGTTAATGGAGAGGAAGAAATTTGGCTTTCTAGTGACTGAATTAAAAAAAAGAAATATCCTATTCAGGTGGGACACCCCAGTTGGTTTAATATTGAGATATCAAGGAGTAAGATATCAATTGCACACTGTTGAAAAAGCGGAAGATTTTTATCAAAAAATTTTAAAAATGAATTTAACACCTTTAGGCATAATACAGGATAAGCAAAAGGAGTTGGAAACAAAAGGAAAATATCAAATTACAGAGACTGTTGCAGATAAATTGACTTTGGATCCCCTGGATACCCCAGCTGGTCTGTCTACAAACAAGAGAGTAGTGTCATCCGACACCAAGCTGATGAACCATCAAGTCACAGACAAGTGCGCAAATCAATCAGTTGACATACAAGTGATGGAGAAGAAAGATGAGATGATAAAACTAACCCAACAAGAACAACCCATAAAGCAGAATGAAAATCAACCAGCAGACACACAATTGGTAGGCAAGAAACGAGGATGGAAATTCAACCCGCAAAAGAAAAAGAAAAGAAATAGATCTCATAGAAACAGCAATTTCTAAACCATGCAACAGTGAAGCCAGGGACTTTAAAAAACGAATGAATATTTGAAAAGATAGTGGAGGCGAACAATTGTTTGATACTATCCTGAGGATTGTGGCAGATCTCTGCAATGCCATGATTTTGGGATGTGAAAAGAGCCTAACTTTGTTGGATTTGAATCATCTGTTCTGGAATTTTTTTTTTTGGTAAATATATTATAATTATTTTGAGTTATAAGGCAGAAGAGTTACGCCGGGGCATGCAGAAGATCTGGATGTTACTCAGTAGGATGATGGGAATTAACAATCCTGAGGAATACCACAACTATAACCATATGGATATAATCATAATTATAATGTCATTCGGGTGGTTGTTTTTACTTTTATACAGATGCGAGGATATCTACTACTGATGGGGGCAGAAGACGATTGAAGATTTTGAACAAACTGTTGCACCAGCATGTTATTTTACCCTATTATGGGTGATGGATTTAACAATCCAGTGGAAAGACATCAAAGAAGATATTATATGGATTATAAATTTAAAGTTATTGTCTTTTTTCTTTTTACAAAATGGAATGCATATATAGATATGTGTATATCTTAGTAATGTGGGCAGTGGATTATATTTAGAATTGTATTGCATGATTTTGTAGGAACTGAAGGGTTGAAATAGGTTAGTTTACTGATTGATTAGTTTAAGAAAAAGGATCTTTAAGTCATATATTTAGGAGAGTGGAGGATTTAACAATCCAGTGGAAAGACACCAAAGAAGATATTACATGGATTATAAATTTAAAGTTATTGTCTTTTTTTTTTTTTTTTTTTATAAAATGGGATGCATATATAGATATGTGTATATCTTAGTAAAGTGGGCAGTGGATTATATTTAGAATTGTATTGTATGATTTTAAGTCATATATTTAGAGGAGTGGAGGAATTGGACAGAATTGAATAAATGTTAAATTTGGATGTAGGGAGAAGGCCGCCTTAAAATGTTATATTAATATATATAAAAGATTAAATGTTAAATTGTAATAATACACTATAAGTTTAGGGGAGGAGAAAAAGGGCAGATTATTGTAAAAATGGGAGCTATAAGATTAATATGCTAAGGGTCAGTATTCCGAGAAGGGACTAAGGGAAAGGAAAGATATTATGTATGTAACTAGTTATGAAATAGCCTATTGTTGTGAAGAAGTCACAGGGGGGGTTGGGTGGAAAGGGCGGGTTAGGGATGAGGGGGGGGAAAAGGGGGAAAACTTGTATTTGAAAACTTTTTCAATAAAAAAAAAAAAGAAACAAAAATATTTCCAATTCTGATTCCAAAAGGCTATATTTGGGATGAGAACAATGGATTTTTTTGACAGAGTCATTAAATCCAAAATGAGAATTATCACATAAGCTTTTGCCAGTTACACTAGAGAATTATTACCATATCCAGTAAGTGCATGTCACTGTTTTTGACATTTCGACCTGGACTTAGCAGCATTCCAAAGCACCTGCAATCAGGATTAGTGAAGACAAGAAAAAATCAAGTTTAAAACACTGAATTGTATATTGATATTACAGAGTATCATTTTCAATTTAAATAGGGAAAATCAGTCTAATCCAGGTCCTATCAAGATAGTCATTTTAGTGACTGTAGCCTGAGGAATACATAAAATGTTTGGAACAGTGAAACCTAATAAGTTGTCTGTTTGACACTGACAATACCATGGGTAGGAAAAAGTGGAATAATTAACCTGACTGGCTTTATCTAGTAATTAATCTTGTTGGAAAGAAAAGTAATTAAATTCAGAAGTCAAATTTACTCTGAGGTTCCATTTTGGTTTGCAGGCAAGTAGAATACACAACAAAGATTTAAGCCAGTTAAATGCTAGTTAAATACAAAGCTAGAAAAAACTCTATATCCGTGTTGGTGAACCTATGGCATGAGTGCCGGAAGTGGCACACAGAGCCATTTCTCCGGGCACGCGAAGTCATCGCCCGTTGTTCTTCCGGGTTACGGTACGCCGGTCATCTGGTTTTCATGTGCACAGGCATGCCGGAAATTGGAAGAGCAGCCGCCCATTGCACATGCGCACTCCAGGAAAACGATCTTCCTGTTTCCACAGTGCGCATGCGCACCGGCCAGCTGGTCTGGTTTCTGGCGCGCATGCGCACACAAAGACCAGCAATTGGCGCGCATGCCAAAAGACGCAGAGAGGGAATCTCTGCGGTCACTTGCTAAGGGAGCAGAGCAAGGTAAGCTAGGAATTCCCTCCCTCCCTGCCCGCGCAAGATACTTGCGCGGTCCCAGGCGGTCCAGACCACCGGTGGACCAGCAGCCTTTTGCCCATGCTGCTCCCCCAGTCAGAAGGGGGTGCAGGAAAACACACGAGGCCACGGTTGCTGCCAGCTGGGCCTGCCTGCCTTCTTCGGTTGGCGGGCGGCTGAGGCTTGCAATGAATGGCGCAAGCAGGACTGCAGCTCCGCCTCCGGGCTGTAGATGTGCCTTGTGGGAGCGGAGGCTCGGGAGAGTCGAACCCTCCTGTCTGCCTTACGATGGGCTTTTCCAAGGCAGGGCTGGGCTCTCCAACCTTGGCAACTTTGAGAACTCTGGGAGTTCTCAAAGTCCACAAATCTTAAGGTTGTCAAGGTTGGAGAGCCCTTTTCCAAAGGGCGCCTGCAACCCGCGACTGAAGGAGCTGGAGTTGTGGCTGTGCCGGCTGTCCTGTCTCGCACCACCCCATTCGGCTCCCTTCCCCCCAGCCTCCCCCTCCTGCCATCGGGCTCGGCGCCTGCAATCACACCAGTTGGGAATCGTCCGCGCTGCTGGCGGATCCCGGGTTTCCTCCTCGCTGCACTCCGAGGGACCCAGCAAGGGAGCGCCAGGACCCCAGCCGTGCTCTCCCCTGAGGCAGCCCCGCCTGGACCGCTGCCCGGCCTGACGAGGAGAGAGTGAAGGGGCAGCATCTCCGGCCGACCCAGCACCTGCTCTCTGCTTGGAGAACCCGCTGCTGTCTCTAGAACAGTGCTGAGCTGAGCTGCCCCAGGAGCAGTGGCCGTGAACCGGCGCTGCGCTCTTGGTCTCTGAGGGAGTCAGCCCTCTCCGTGGGGAAACCCACAGCAACATGCGGGGAGAGGCAACCCGATGCGAAGCGGCAGCCCCGAGGCTGGACTCAAAAGGCCTCTGCTGGGATGGGTGAATGGGGCGCTGGCGAGTTGTCAGGCAGGGCCGAGAGCGCTGCCGCCGGCTTGGGAACAGCTATCTTGCTAGGGTAACTGGTTGTCCTCCGGTAAGAGGCGCGCCGGCCCTCTTGGAAAAAGTGGGGGTGCATGCGCGCATGTGCAGTGTGAGGCGCATGCGCATTAGGAGCATTGGGCAGGTCATGCGCAAATGGGGAGCCCATTGCATTATGGGTGCTGGAACACGAGAACACGCAAGGGTTTGCGCGCTCGGACTTTTGGCACGCAACGCCAAAAAGGTTCACCATCACTGCTCTATATGCTTCCATGCGCCCTTCTAAGATTCAGAATGCAGCAGAACATTACTGAAATTATACTCTGAAGGAGAGTAAGAGTTTCTTTAGCAAAAGAGAAATGCAGCAATTAGAAGAAAATCCAAGCATAATCAGTCAGACCACATCTATTAAGTATCATTGATTACAATGGAAAGACAACAAATGAAAACAATGTATTAGGGCCGTATACTTCCTCAGATTTTACTAAAAAAAGGTGCACCCAAACAAGGAGAAAGGGAAATACGGTACTTGTTTGCAGCTTATTAAAGCATCTGTATCTAGTCCTAGGATTACAGAGCTGCTGTGAGGCAGCTTCCATTGTAGCTACATGGTTCTGAAAACCAACAAAGTTGCTTAATTAGCTGCAATTCATATTTTTAATTATATATTTAATTTATATGCTGCCCATTTTATCAACAGCGACTCTGGGCAGTTTATAAATACAAAAGTACAAACATTACAATATTCAATAAAGCAAAATTAAATAACAATTAATCTGTATTGGATTAATCCTTATAAAATCCAAAGCGCTGCACAGTTCTACCACTTACTTATCTAACAAAAATTGCAAATGCAAACTTCATTTTGCAGTTGAATCAAAAGACAAACTGTAACTGTCATTTCCCTTAAATTTTCATTTTAATTTTGTAGAAATAATAACACCACAATTTTTGGGCCATGGGAAAACCATAATTGGGGTACTGATGGGTTGCCTATTTCTGCAAATACTGACTTTGGATTTTATTTTCTGACAGGTCACTGACAGTTATTCTTGCTCTACATTTGCTCTGGAATATTCTATAACTGATCTTCCAATACAGCTGTGTATACTGATGAAGAATAGTGTAAACCAAGGGTCTCCAGTCCCCAGTCTGTGGACTGGCACAGGTCTGCAGCATGCCAGCAACTGGTCCGATCAAATAAGTGAAGCCCCATCCACAGGATACAGGCAGCACAAAAAACACAATCCCTCTATTCCCCAGAAAAACCTTTCTCCATGGACCCGCCCTTGCTGCCCAAAAGGTTGGGAGCCGCTGGTGTAAACTACCTGAAGGACTGTATTTTCAGAGAGTTAATCCCTTCAAACCACTAGATAATATTTCACTTTTGCTTAGATTACTGCTTTTAACATAACATTCAGAGTTACTCTCTGATGTTACAGATAGGCAACGTGAACTAATGTCACAACATCTTAGATAAATTACAGCATTTACATGATGACATCATCATGCCCTTGTCATTTGTTTCCTTCCATGTCTATTCAGTTTTCTTTCTTTCCTGACCTCTAGTAAGTAAAGGAGCCTTTGCACCTTGTTGCAACTGAGAAACAGATTGGCTTATGTCTTTCAGTTTTTAAAGCTTGGGGGAGCCATCTTAACTTTGGACCTGAATGTTAGATGAAACCCAGCAACAATTGCTGATGAATGCATTCAGTCTATAAGTATCCCAAATTGTTGAGTTTTTACTGTTGTTTGATGGATCAATATGGCTACTATCACAACAGGAATATCGTTAATATCTATATTAAAAACTTAAACATCTTAAGACTAACTTGCTTTAAAATTTGCCATTGCAGCATATTCAATATTCCAATTAAGCTCAGCTGGGAAATTCCAGCTTGTGACCCCATGGTAGATCTGGTTCATAATGCAGTGGCCAGCAGCAAGATCTTCCCAGTGGTGGTAGATAATTACTAATTATCAAGAGATGCTTAGCTGACAACTACTCCAGACCATAATATATTTTTAATTTCCTATTTTGATTTATGTTTTTAGTTTTAAGTATTGTTCGTTCATGCTGTTTTCTTGCTCTGGACACATGAAATGAAATGAAACAAAATGAAAACTGTTGCATCTACCATAAAAAAATCCCCCTTCTAAGATAGAGGTAGGTTAGTCTACTTACTATCCCACCAGCTAACCAAAACAAAATTTCAGAATAGGCTCAACTTCCCATTTGGTGCTGGAAGGTAGAAAAATAATATTTTACTTTCCAGGATGGGAAGAGAAACAATCCATATTCTTACAGGATTTCCTTCTATAAAAGTTCAGAAAAACTGTAATTAAATAGTACTACGGTATTACACATGATCCTCATTTACTGGCCACTTGTTTAGTGACTATTTGAAGTTAAGACAGTATTGAAAAATAACTTTACAGCCGATTTATGACCATTAGCAACCTTCTCAGTGTCCCTCACTTACATGATTGCCTTAATAGTCAGTGTGCACTAACCTGTGGATACCGTTTTTTTTCCACCCCTTTGCAAAGCAAAGAGATTGGAGAGGAAGGGGTTGCAAGAAAGTAAAGCTGTTTATCTTCTACATATCAGTGGTGAAATCTAAAATTTGTTACTAACGGTTCTGTGGGCGTGACTTGGTGGTGGTGGTGATGGGGGTAATATGACTGGGTGGGCCTGGCCATTTTTTTTTTTTTACTTTTAAAAGCATTTTTTTACAACCTCTTCGGTGAAGAGGTTGTAAAAAAATGCTTTCAAAAGGCTCTGACAATCCCAGCTGAGTTGCCTGATCGGCAGAGACTTTTTTTCTTTTAAATGCCTCTGATGATCCAAGCTGAGTTGCCTGATCGGCAGAAGCATTTAAAAGAAAAAAAGTCTCTGCCGATCAGGCAACTCAGCTTGGATCGTCAGAGGCATTTAAAAGAAAAAAAGGGTTCATCAGAGGCTTTTTTTTTACTTTTAAAAGCATTTTTTTCCGCCGAAGAGGTTGTAGAAAAAATGTTTTTAAAAGTAAAACAAAAAGCCTCTGATGATTGTGCGGCTGAGCTGGGCATGGGGGGGGGGGGCAAGGGATTTTTGCTACCGGTTCTCCGAACCACCCACCTCCATCGCTACCGGATTGGGCGATCCGGTCTGAACCGGGAGCATTTCACCCCTGCTACATATTACATGCACTGGCAGCCCAGGTTGGGAGCAGCAGGAACTCTATGCAAACAGGTTACTGTCTTGAAATCCCTTTCTCCAGTCTCTACACTCTAAAGGGGTGTGTCAGATGTGAACAACCAGATCCATACTTGCAGAATTCAACTATTTTATTATGTTCTGCCAATAATACAGGAATCTCCCCAGTCTGGCAGGTCTCCCCTGGGAACAACTAAATAAGCTTCCAAGGAATTCAGGGAGGACCGGTTGTGACCTTTTTATGGTTGCACAGTGACTCTAGACTTGCACCATGCTTCATCCCTATTAGATTGAATACTTCCCCAACATTGGGGAGAAAAAGAGCATGTAATTTCTGTAGACAATCTCTCCTTTGCCTGACCATTCTTCCCACCTCCAGAGTGGAAGATTGGAGAGGAAGGGATTGCAAGAGAATAAGCAGTCACTTTGCTTAGCAGCAGAATTGTTGATCCCAATTAGTCATTAAGCAAGATCTATCTATATTAAAAGTCAGGGGGAGTGAGTTACAGTTAAATACAATGACATTAATAACTAGGCTCCTGAGGTTGTTGTTCAGGAAGGAAGAGTGAGAAGTTAAAATAATAGATTCCTAACAAAAGAGCCACAAAAATTTATCTCTATGATTTTTTGCAGATTGTGTTTGTGCAAAACCTCCCCACCAGAAATAGGAAAAAAAATAAGGAAAAATTAACCAACTTATAATTTGTAACTATCACTGAATATTAATTTTTATACAAATATGAGTATGGGTACAGACAAACCTGACCTTAAAAAATACATTGTTAATAGTCCAGATTTATGCATAAACAACTAAGACAATCATTTATCAAACAGGTTTTCTGAGTGCAACATTCTTGAAAAAATTAAGAGAAAAGTAAGAACCTAATATGAAACTAAAGATTGATTTCAAATCTTATGGAAAGGCTGCCATCTAGAGGAGATCGTTTTTAAAAGCAACATTTTTGTTGCTTTGAAAATGCTTATTTTTTTTTAGTAGACAGGAATTAGGAGCCACAATTTTCAGATAGCTTTTTATTTCCTTAATAATAAAGCAATTTTATTCAAATTTTATTTTATTTTACAAGAAAGCAAATTCAAACTTTTTCCATTTCAAGATTCCATCTTGGAGGAAAAAAGGTACCTTCCTCAGATACCTTCACCATTGCTAGAATCTAACACATTCAGGATCACACTACACAGCTATTTTTATGAAAAATAGAACAGTGAAAAATTAAGTCATAGATCTCACGTATATTAATTTAACCAGGATATAATCTGCATTAGAACAATTATCCAGAACAGATGGAACATTTTTAAAGTCAAAAATCTATCTTTAATAGTTCTTTATAGAATATGAAAAATGTTCTAATAAATGCTGGATGAAATGTTGGATCATATTCCGAGAATTCAATATTAGCTATTGGCTATTATAAAACTTTCATAAATAAGCTGTATACTAAAATGTATTTATTTCAACCTTATCAACTCCAAAACATTTCAAGATAGCTTATGGTTTTTTTAAAAAGCATACAAACACTTTAAAATATAATGAATAAATCAATAGAAAATATTAAGGACAGACAACAGAAGTTGGTGGACAAAGCTATTAAAACAGCTTGCTGAAGAGAAATGCTAGTTTGGTACTCCAAATTAAGCTTTCATGTGATTTGTTTAATCTTGGTTTAGCCTAACACGTGAACTTAGCCACTATAATTTGTAAATCATAGTTTATGATTTGTAAATCATAGTTGATGGCTTGCCTTTGTATGTGAACCAAACTGCTTATGCCTATTTCAGCAATCATGGATTACAGTAAACTATATTAACCTAAATTGTTAACCAAGCATTTATAAAAGAACTAAGTAACAATGTAAGTGACATTATTACTATCCAAATACTAAAAATTCAATAATAGTGTTACACTTAATACAAAAAAAGAAGAATGAATACAGGAATTCCAAGATACCTTCATAACAGATAAAATATTACACAAACTGCATTTTAAGTTCTGTATTCGATACACTTTAAATGATGCAACAACTAGTACTGTATTATTAAACTGAAAAACAAAATCTAATAATATGTAGAGGAGAGAGAATCTGTTGATAAAATCCATGATTTTTTATGCTCGCCCTAGGAGCCCCTGAAGTCAGAGGTTTTATTTGTAGAAAAAAAAATTTACAATGTCTTTTAAATCAAAAGTTATACAAGACAGCTTGGAATCAGTGGCTTGAATTTTAAAACAATTCAAACTATGGCTATCCAAAATTAAGAATGAAGCAGCAAATAGAACATATGCTTACTATTATACTTTTCAAAAAAAAGCTTCAGAATATATTCAAGAAGAAATATTGCACACATTTGGGATCCTCGGCTAAACGTCCTGTTCCTGTTGGCCTATGAACTGAACTTTCCTGGTGTGGGCCAAACAAGGTTAAGCAGGTTCATACAGGGGAACAATCCTTCATACAACTTAGACTCCAGGTTCTCCTTAACTTATGACCAAAATTGAGTCCAAAATTTCCATTGCTAAGCAAGGCAGTTATTGAGTTTTGCCCCATTGTATGACTTTTTTGCCACAGTTGTTAAACGAATCACTGTAATTGTTAAGCGGTCGTTATGATTTTCCCCATTGACTATGCTTTTCAGAAGCTGTCTGGGAAGGTTACAAATTGTGATCCTATGACACTGGGAATACAAATACATGCCAGTGCTGAATTGTGATCAATTTTGAGTATATGCTTATATGTGACTATATACGGTAAGCACTTTCAATTGGGATCATTAACAAGTCAGCAACGGAAATGATGAAACACTGGTGCAAAATTCACTCATCCTCCAGTTTTTAAATTGTTTTTGTGGAAATACTATTTTGGAAAGACACTGAGATTATAAACATTATAAAGCACTATTAATGACGGATGGTAGCTATTATTACCTTTCAATGGCCAATTCTTTGTTGGAAATCTGCTGTATAGTGATGACAACCTTCTTCTCAAGGCCTTGCTTTAGTTTGAAGTAAAATTTCTCTCTGTCCTTTGGTACTGGACTAAAGAATAACATTCTATCAAAATCTGTTCAACAGCAAACTCTAATAAAAATTCTAATAAAAAATAAGTTCATCTACCTCATTAAAATCAAAGAACTTCAAAAAGGCACAAAATAAAATGTTTTTACATATTGTAGGCAGCTCACTATTAAAAAGACTGTCTATTCCAACATTGCCTCTGGTTTCTAAAATCTTAAACGTTTGGGAATATATGATCCAGTGGTGAAATGTAAATTTGTTACTACCAATTATGTGAGCATGGCTTGGTGGGGGGGTAATGTGACTAAGTGGGTGTGGCCAACTTTTTTTTTAACTTTTAAAAGCATTTTTTCTACAACCTCTTCAGTCGAAAAGCATTTAAAAATGCTTTTAAAAGGCTCTGACAATCCCAGCTAAGTTGTCTGATCGTCAGAGGTTTTTTTTTCTTTTTAAAGCGGAAGAAAAAATGCTTTTAAAAGTAAAAAAAAAAAAAACTCTCTGAGGATCACACGTCTCAGCTGGGCATGGGGGGGGTATAATCTATTTTCTAAACTATGATAAACTGCTTTACTATCCATCAATCCTTGCATTCTCTTGTTAATATGTTCATTTTGAATTCCTTAGAGGATGGTTATGAAGCAATCTGAACAAATAGGCAAAATTAATTTACTTTCACAAATTTAAATTATTTAGGTTTTTTTCCCTCTATGTTGTCATTTTTTTCATTTACCTGAAATTCCCTTTACCATCATCTTCTTTGACCTCTAAAGAAACAGTGAATATGAATATATCACTGTCAGGACTTGAAACAATAGCATCCTTCACATTATCTGATGCCTGTTTGGAGGAACGTTTGAATGCTGTTGAAAAACTATACAAAATTCGGCTAACCTAAAAATAAACAGAGGATGAGAGAAGGGCATAAAAGATAATTTAGGAAGAACAGAGAAAGTTTAACAAAACCAATAATTTATAATGCAAAATCAAAATGTACAATACTTATATATGTAACTAATTATTTTACATTTTACATATTATTAATTTTCAGAAAAAAACTAATTTGCAAATTTACAGTTTGCTGTTCTTTAATAAGTCTTCCGATACTTGAACCTTAAAAGAAGAACAAAATGTATTTAATCAAATATAAGATGCCAAGTACAGCATCTTAATAATCAATAAACCATATCTATTTGTCAGCAAAAAAAAAATTGTTATCATAAACATTCTTGAATAGTAACCTGAATTTAGGAAACATATACTAATTGCTGATAAATGGTAATGCCAAAATTATCTTTTGTGAACCTCTTTTAAAGCAACAAAATACTTATATAACTATCCCAAAAATTTGAAGGGCATTCATTTAGTATGCTACAGTGTTCTTCCCATAGCAGTTTTAGAGGACCGATACAAAAAAATACCATATGAACCGAGATTGTGCCCCTGCGGACAAGGGCTTATTGAAACTATAGCTCATGTCCTACTATCTTGTATCTTCTATAAGGATTCGCATTATAATACGTAACCTAATAAAATTTCTGGGAAATACTGATCTCTTCTACCTACGACTGCTGTATCAAATCAGTATTAACTAGTTTCTTTAAATGTACCCAAATTTTGCTATGCTGTATGCAAAATTAGGCAGACTCTAAGTGCCCACTGATAATCCATCACTAATCATAATATATTATTTTGTCTGTTTTTATTTTTTATTTTTATTATTAGTATTATTTTTAATGCTTTTATCTCTAATGCTGGTCTGTGACCGTATAAAAATTGATTGATCTTTGTGACTAGTAATTCAGGAAAACCTGAAGAACCACAGGTCACTCATTCAAATCCTCAGTGAAAACAGTAAATTTAACTTCTGAATGAAGATTTTTAATATCACATTTATTTAATATCACAATTATTCAAATGATAAAACTCAGTTTTATTCTCAGTTTTTGAAAGACACTGAAGTTAAAAATCAGCCCCATTTGGATTATTTGCATTCCTTAAAACATAATGGAAGCCATAAAATAATAATAATAAAAGGTGCATAGAAGTTAAGTAATTGATTAAATTCTTGCCAGATAACTTGAAGTCACTTTACAGGACAAATGGCATCTACTTGGTATTACATCCAGAGCACACCCTCCTTAGATAAAGCACTGGCTGTGTACTTGAATGTGTTCCCAGTTGAGCATCCAAGTCCCAAGAATTAACTTTGCTTGCTCAATGTTTTTTCCGAGGAAAATGGAAGATTTAAAGCAAGCTTCTGCTTTCATCTGCTGCCTAATGAGATGATGGATGGAACACAGATACAAAAGGGAAGAGAGGAATAGAAGTGGTTGGGTTCATGTGATAATTAAAGTTCTTTGTGGGAGGGGGTATTACCATCTGCCTTATAGGAAGCCTTTCTGAAGATGCCATCTTTGGACCCAACCGTGTTGGATAACTTTCATCCAGTCTCCAATCTTCCCTTTATAGAGAAGGTTTTTAAGAAAGTTCTTGGAGTTCAACTGTAAAGGACCTTGGATGAAGAGGATCATCATACTGGGTTACAGTATTAAGACGGTATTGGTTCTGTTTGTGGGTGCTCTTTAGAGAAGACAGTAGTGGTACAACCAGCTTGGTTTTCTTCAGTAGCTTTTGACAGCATTGGAAGTGGGAGGCACTGTTTTATAGTGATTTTCCTCTTTCCCCTGTGGTCAGTTCTAATTAAAGTTGGGGAAGGGGGGGGGTTGTCTAACTCTAGGCCCTTGCATGTGAGTGCCTCAGGGGTTAAGTCTCTCACTTCTCTTTAACATCTGCATAAAAACTGTGAGATCATTTGATAGTGTCAGATGCATTATCATCACTGCTTAAGGAGGAGGTAATTGCTCGACTGGGAGGGGGGCACATATGCAGATATCCATCTCCTGTGCACATTCCTGGACCAGCAAGTCTTGTTCATGGTCACTCACAGTTGAATTATTGTAATACAGTATATCTGAGGCTGCCCTTGAAAACCACTTGAAAATTACAACTGGTCCAGAATGCAGCAGCACACACAATGTTGCCCCCACCCCCATTTACCAGATTACATTGATGTTACACGAGCTGCACTGGCTCCCAGCTTCTTTCCAGGTGCAATTTATGATGTTAGCTATCATTTTTAAAGCCCTATATGGCTTTATGTCAAGTTATTTGCAGGATTGTCTATCTCTCAGGCATCTGCCCATAGCACCAGGTCAGAAATAATGGATGTGCTTGTTAGGTCAATTCCCTCAAATGTTACAATCTAGTGGGGCATAGGAAGCGTGCCTGGCAACAGCAACAGTGCCTTTTCTGTAGCAATGCTGGTTGTGTAGAACACCTTTTTCCTGGATTCTGGCATGCCCTCATCCTTTTAGTGTTCTTTTCCTCCAAGAGTTGGAACAGGACAAGATTGGAGTGCAGGGATTTTATTGGTGGATGTATTGGAAAGTGTTGGTTGAGATACTGGGTTTTGGTTTTTTCTTCTTTGGTTTTCATTATGGTTGTGAACTGCCCAGAGTTATATTACGTAAGAGGGATGGTCATATAAGTGTGAGGTTTTTTTTAAAGCTGTGCTCACATTCTGCAGGGAGATGCAACAATTTAGTGAATCAGACATTTCTCATCCATAACCTATTATTTCAACAGAGCTTTCTGAAACAATAATACTTATTCTTTCTACTTACTGCCTCTTTAATTTCACAAGAGAAGACATGAATTTGAAACTCCTCAGTGCCAGAGTAACTTTCAGTAAACGCAAAGCAGTCACATTCCAAAGTCCCATTTTGCCCACGGACACAGAACAACACTTTGTAGATTGGGAAAGAAGCAATTTCTGTACTGTTGGACTGATCTATTATTCTAAATGAAATGAAGAAAATTAAAAAACCTTTGTAATTCTGTGAGAAATAATAATTTCTTTGCTATTTTTGATATCTGTATCCACTCTGGAAAATGTTTAAAGTGTTCACAAAAAGGTATTTGCAATTTAAATATTTAAATGCTATTAAATTTCACAATACATGACAATATGCTGTTGTTCAGTTTTGTCACTTATATTCTAAATAGATTTTAGATCAATAGAGTTCACATTTATTATATGTAGAAATATTTAACAGTATCTGAATATTCACAATTTCATCACAACTGCTTTCTTTGACATGCATTTCAGCATTAAGTACATTTTCACAGTATACTTTTTTAACTTTTATTTATTTTCTTTTATGTTTCAACTAACTGTTAAAACTACAGGTTGTTTGGATACAACTAAGGATAAAATTTTAAATATATAATTAAATAATTATAATCTGTGAAATCACAACACGTCATAACTATTATATGGACTGGTGAGATACTAGAGTATATAAATAACACAACCAAAATCTCCATTAATTTCCCTGAAAACGGACGTTGCTTGCCTGAACGTCCATTTTCGGGGCACTGCGACTCCAATCCATGGATGGGTAGTATCTCCTAGTTGCTGGGCAGAAAACTGAGTGCTAATTACTTCCCTTTGCCAGGCCACGCCCACCTCGACCAATTAGCTTCAGTCTTTCCTCACGAAGGCGCCCGGAACAAGATCGACTACTGTCCCTCCAACAAACAAGAACCAACATAAATAACACCCCAGGAAGCCGAATGGGTGGGTATGGATTGGAGTCGCAGCGCCCCGAAAATGGACGTTCAGGCAAGCAACGTCCGTTTTCCATTGCGCTGCTCCTCCAATCCATGGATGGGATGTACCCAAGCTCAAATGTCCAGGGCGGGAGGCTGACTGGAGACCTCATTCTAGGGTGTGGCCACTTGTTGTAAAACTCTGCGTCCGAAAGCTGCGTCCGACGAAGCATACTGGTCAATTTTGTAGTGTCGAATAAAAGAAGAGTCAGAAGCCCAAGAGGCTGCTCTACAGATTTCAGCCACTGAGGCATTCATAGACCAAGCTGCCGACGCAGCCGCACTGCGTGTTGAATGTGCGTAAATTCTAGCCGGACGAGGACGTGCTCTTATGTCATAGGCCGTCGTGATGCAAGCCTTTATCCACCAGGCAATTGTAGTAGACGATACTTTCCTCCCCATCGAGGAAGGAGTGAAAGACACCAACAAGGATTCAGTTTGTCGAAAAGACTCAGTACGTTTGATATAACATCGGAGGGCACGTCTAACGTCCAAAGTATGCCATAAGGCTTCAGACTGATGACGAGGGTTCGGACAAAAGTTAGGCAGAACTAACTCTTGAGCTCGGTGGAATCTTGAGTTTATCTTAGGCAAGAAGGATGGGTCCAAGCGCAGGACCACTCTGTCACTATGAAAAATACAAAGGTCCTTGTGTACAGAAAGAGCAGAGAGTTCTGATACACGTCTAGCTGACGTAATGGCCAGGAGAAAGGTGACCTTAAGCGTCAGAAATTTTAGAGATACCGAAGCCAAGGGCTCAAATGGCGAGGTGGTAAGCGCTTGAAGCACTAATGGAAGATCCCAGGATGGGTACCTGTGAATCACCGGAGGTGAGATGTTGGAGGCCCCATGCAGGAAACTCCTAATCCTAGGATTATGTGAAAGAGTACGGTGTCTCTCGCACGAGATGACGGTGGATAAGGCCGCCACCTGGCGACGAAGTGTGGCAGGAGCTAGACCTTTAGCCAAACCTTCATGCAAAAAGTCAAGAACATCCGGGACCTCCGCAGAAGTTGGGTCCACGTGATGGGAAACACACCAGGAAGAGAACGCACGCCAAGAAGCTTCATAAATTCTAGTGGTGGAAGGGCGCCTGGCAGCCTGAATCACTTTAATGACATTGGAAGACAATCTGTCCTTTTGTAGCTGGAGCCGCTCAAGCGCCAGGCGGCCAATTGGAGCCACCCTGGATCAGGGTGGAAGATGACCCCCTGGCTGAGCATCTTCTCTTCCGGCGGTATTGTCCATGGTGGGGCTGCAGACAGGCCCACTAGGTCTGCATACCAGGGTCGGCGAGGCCACTGAGGCGCAATCAGAAGCACTCGGCTCTCTCCAACAACAGTTTCCGAATCAGTCTGGGAATCAACAGCAGAGGCAGGAAGGCGTAAAGAAGCCCGGGAGGCCACTGACAGCGCAGGGCGTCGAAACCCTCTTCCCCGCTGGTCGTGTAACGCGTGTAAAACCTCGGTAGCTGGGCGTTCTGAGGCATGGCGAAGAGGTCTACCTGAGGACAACCAAATCGGCTCACAATCTGTTCGAAGAGGGCAGGTTTGAGAGACCACTCTGCAGGGTCTATGTGCTCCCTGCTGAGTCAGTCCGCCATGATGTTGTCCTGCCCCGAGATGTGGTCCGCCACCAGAGAAGCCGTGTGCCGTTCCGCCCAGGCTAACAAACTCTCCGACTCCATCATCAAGAGCCTGGAGCACGTGCCCCCCTCCCGATTTATGTGTGCCTTGGTGGTGACATTGTCCGTCCGAACTAACACATGTTGTCCCTCCAAGGCGTGTACGAAATGGCGTAAGGCGAGACGAACAGCCCTCAACTCCAGCCAATTGATGCTGTTCGCCCGCTCCGCCGGAGACCACTGACCTTGAATAACTTCGTTATGCAGATGGGCTCCCCAGCCCGAGAGGCTGGCGTCGGTAATGAGAACCACCCGGTCCCGTTCAAGGAAAACACTCCCCCTCTGTAGAGCGGGGGACCTCCACCAAGTGAGCGACAGTCGGGTCTGTGGAGGCAAGACAATTTGATGAGTCGATGTGCTGCGGTGCGCTCTCTGGAAGGGAAGTAACAGCCACTGAAGCGGGCGGGAATGCCTGCGTGCCCATGGAACGATATGGATGCAGGATATTAACTTCCCCAATAATTGATTCAGCAGGAGCAGGGACACCTTCTTCTGGGATTGAATTTGTCGCACCATAGTTCTGATGCCTTGAATGCGATCTGGAGACAGAAACACCTGACCCAGCTGGGAGTCGATCACTGCACCCAGGTGTTGGAGCCGCGTCGTAGGCGTCAGATGGCTCTTCTGCCAGTTGATGGAGAAACCGTGGTCCTGGAACACCTGGAGGACCACCTTCATGTCCTTCCGTGCCTGCAACGGTGACTCTGACATCACTAGCAGATCGTCGAGGTAACAGCTGAGACGTACAGAACAAGACCTGATGGAAGCCGCGACCACTGTCACCAATTTCGTGAAGGTTCTGGGGGCCGAGGACAGCCCGAAGGGCATCGCACGATACTGAAAATGCATGCCGTTGTACTCGAAGCGGAGATAGCGACGATGTAACGGGTGGATTGGAACATGCAGGTATGCTTCGCGCAGATCTACAGATTGAAGATAGTCCCCTTGCCTGACGGACGCCAGAATTGACCTGAGGGAATGCATCTTGAACCTGCGATATAGAATGTACTGATTGAGACATTTCAGGTTCAAGATGCCCCTGTGGCCCCGATGACTTGGGCACCAGAAATAAGGTAGCGTAGAATCCAGTTCTCTCCTGGCCCCTGGGCACAGGTTCCACCGCATTGATGGAGAGGAGGTGAGAGATCTCTGCTTCCATGAGTTCCCTCTGGACCTTGCACCGAGGAATGGGGCAGCGGCGAAAACTGTTGGGGGGCAGTGAGTGGAATTCTAGGTGTAGACCCTGTTGAATGGTCGCGTGGATCCAAGCATCGGTTGTCGAGAGGCCCCACTGGAGGGAGAATTGCTGGAGTCGACCTCCAATAGGACCTGGGAGCAACGAATCACTTCCCTCTGCGAGGAGGTCGGTAGCCGGAACCTCTGAAGGGACGCTTCGCCTGGGATTGATTTCTGGATCTATCTCGAAAGGACTGCCTGTCAGATGCTCGGTCAGATACTTGGGGATAGGATCGCTGGTAGTATGAGCCACCTGACCCCACGGAGGATCGAAAGGACTGACGCGGAGCATAAGGAGCATATCTCCGTTCAGAGCGGCGAAAGGATGATGGCAGTACCTTACGCTTGTCTTTATCTTCTATCAAGATTGGTTCTAGACAAGGGCCGAATAGTGAAGGGGCAGTGAAAGGCGCTGACGCTAATTTCCATTTAGCCTTATCAGCACGCCAATTTCAAAGCCAGAAAAGGCGTCTGTTAGTCACTGTTGCTGCCATAGCCCGTGAAGCAAACTTCGTCGCTGTCAAGGAGGCATCCGCGGAGTATTCTGTTGCTGCTACAAGTTTATTAATGTCCTGGTGCAGCCTGGTATCAGCAGGGGGCAACCTCTCCTGCAGTTGGTGGAACCAGATTAGCGAAGCTCTATTAAAAAATGACACAGCTGTGGCAGCCTTGATCGCCCAAGCCACTGCTTGGTGCGCCTTACGGAACCCCATCTCCATCTTGCAGTCTTCTGCCTTAAGACCGTCTACCACGTCCAAAGTCAGCATCGAAGAAGTTGGTAAGGCAGCGACAGGGGCGTCAACTGATGGTACGGTCAGTAGGTCTTCCAACTGCGACTCAGCCGAATAAAGGCGCTTATCAAGGCCACTCGGAGCTGTCAGGGAACCGGGTTGGCCAAAAGCCAATGTAACGACATTGGAGAATAAGGGAGGACACGGAATCACGTCCTGGTCTTGGTGAGACACTTGGAAAAGTGCATCATGCGGGTGTTGAGAGTCAGATGGTTTGCCAGTAGACCCTTCTGCAATGCCAAACCCTGTAGCAATCTTGGCTTTATGTAGTAAAGATTTGAAGACAGAAGGTCTGAACAAATTCGTAAAAGCGGGTTTCTCGGGGGGAAGATCCTCATCCTCTGAGAATTCGACATCCTCCAGACAAATTTCCCCTTCCTCCTCCTCTGAAGAAGATTCGACAGGACGGAGCCTACTGGTACTAAGAACCGCATCATTGGCAGAGGCCTGAGCTTGAGAAGGCTGACAGATATTGGTCGATCTAGTCACATCTTGCTGTATGCCAACTGCTAAGATCTTTGCCAGTGCATCTGACAACATAGATTGGAAACTCGCAGAAGTGTCAGGCACCTCTGGGCGGAGCCCCGCCGCAGTGGGTGTGAAGGTAGCCTCTGGCAGGCGTTTTACGTCTGAGGATGGATTAGAGTGACTAAAGACATCAGGCAAAGACATTGATACACCTTTGGAGCGGTGTAGGTTGGATTCAGTGAGTCCTGTTGAAGTTCCTGATGAGGATCCGGCCTGTAAAATTCCAGTATGACCTGCACAGTCCTGCGAAGCGGAAGCCTGCCTTGACAGAGATGCCTGATGTTGTTGGGCCCTCTCAAATTGCTTTTCCAAGGCCTCATGGCACCTCTGCTCCGTCTTATTCAAGTTAGAAGATTTGGAAGCCGAACCGGATTTATGGGATCTGGACTTAGCTTTCTTTTTGCCTGACTTGTGTTGGGTGGCAGGGTAACTGGCTGCGCCCTCCGAGTCAGATGGTAAGGCTATGTCCGCCATCAAAAAGGAGGGAGGTGTACGGGCAAGCAGTGGCACAAGTCGCCAGAGGTCAGCACTGAGGCTCCTTTAAGGAAATGCCCACAGTGAGGACTCCACTGAGTAGGGGTCAAAGTAGGCCCAGAAGCTGCTGAGCTCAAACCCCAAAGCAAGGCAGCCAACAATAAGGTAATGGAGGGATATGTTAATCCGCCCTGGTCAAAAGTCCGTAACACAAGTCGATGAGTGTGATTAATAAGGCCCCTAAGACACCGCTGGCAGCCGGTAAACTGTCCCTTTCTTCTTCTTTTTTTATTTAAGTGCCTCCAAAATGGCGGCCGCCACGCCGACAAAGTCCGAAAACAAAATGGCGGCCGTCACTCAGTCAGAACCCCTCTGGAGGCGCCGAAGACGATGTAAATGCAATCGGCACCCTGAACTCACAGCCTGTGATCCGGTTGACTGGTTGCTGCAGTCCCAATGAAGAACGAAGCCTGCCTCCGAAAAAGCGCCGCACACTACTAGCGCTTTACAGCTGATTCGCAATCATCGGAGGCCGCCCGATGGCAAGGCAGGCGCTCTGGAGCCGCTCGATGATCTGAGGGAAAGGCGACAGCAGCGTTACCGGCTCACCGATAGGCTAGCACGTCGCCAGCGGCAAGGAAAAGCACGGATCCGCCCAGCCGGGTCGCAATCCGGCACGCTGCAGCCTGATCGGCGGTGAGATAGGCCAGGCGGCTTGGAGCCCCAAGCTCGCCTAAAGCACCCAGCGCTACAAATATTTCTCCTCAGAAGCTTCAGTAGAATAAATTTGGCACAAAAATAATAAAATAAAATAAGAAAAGGGAAGGATTAAATCTAATCAAGAAGAGCACTCAAATTGCCAAGTTCTCACAGCAACTGAATGAGAAAGACTGAAGCTAATTGGTCGAGGTGGGCGTGGCCTGGCAAAGGGAAGTAATTAGCACTCAGTTTTCTGCCCAGCAACTAGGAGATACTACCCATCCATGGATTGGAGGAGCAGCGCAATGGAAAATGTTTTATGTATATTTGAAGGCAAGATATTGACTTTCTCCATAATTGTTTTAGACTAGAGTATATATATTATATTATGCCTGATACCGGTAGAGACAGAGGTAGATATGAAGAAAAAGAAAAAATACAGAAAAGAAAGAAAAAGAAAAGGAAAAACATAGAAATGTAATTCCTTTCCTTCAATTTTTGACACCATAGTTCCTCATGAGATTTATCAGGGAGATCATATAGAACCGTCCTCCAGCATATGCATGACATCCTTGTTTAGTCGCTGGTAGTACACGAACAGAAAGAAAACTTCAATTGGATGAAGCCAAAAGCCCCATATAATCCAGCACCGCATGTCACATTCAGAATTTATAAGCATGGCGAAAAAGAGAACCAGCTCTCCTGGTAGCAACTAATAACTAATATATATAACATAGTCCATAATTGAATAGGTGACATAATGTCATCAAGCCCCATTGTTGATAATCCTCTCCTTTGTAGTTTTGTCCAATTTTTTTTCCAGTTTCAAATCCATCAAGTGATTTCACAGTAAAACAAATATCCATAGAAAGGTGGATATTTATCTATCCACACATATTATTTTCAAATATCCTATCTTAAATTTCACTGTAGTTCTCAATCTAGTAAAAATGCTCCTTGCTTAGATCATAAACTTCAAACCAAATCTGAAAAAAGCTCTGCTCCAAAAAGCACCCCACTTGAGCTTATAAAGCTGCTACAAGTGCCAATGCCCTTTCGCGTTATGTCTAGACTGGAATTAAGGCACCTGCTTTCCTAATCAGCTATCTGCTATCAGCTATACACTGCAAACATCCAGGCAACATTTGAGGAACTTGAAAGAAAGATGGGAATTAGATATGATCTTCAAAACACAAAACAATAGATTTTACTGAGCAACTTGAAGCTCCTATAGGAGGAAGCAGGAATCCATTCCTGTCCTGTTCTTAAACTTATTTGGATACCTTGCTCAATAGATACTCAATAGAAACATCCAGCTCACCTAACAGAACCATCTGGGATATTTGGAACATAAAGAGTTACAGGAGATGGAGAATGATTTGAGTTTTTCAAAGTTGCCATGGCACACAAGGCCTCTGCTTCACTGCGGGGAGCAGAAACTTTCATACATCCGAGGTATAACAATTTGTTGAATAATACACTATCCTCTTCTGAAGGTACAGTGAAAGAATGAGATGTTTGCGATGAAGATTCTGAAACAAACACAATTCAACAATTAGCCAATATTCATTGCGAAGTGTCATTCATAATGACAGAATCATAACCACAACAATGTTCTTGGGCCACCTCTGAAATCTGTTGCAAGATTATAGATGATTATATTATATTAATATTCCTAAACTCTAAGTGCATAACGACCACAAAAGAGTCTTATAACAGGACTGCAGCACCCACACATTCATTTGCCCTTACGACCAACTGCAGGGATGCTAAAGCAGAACCACCCACCTATCTTCCCTCCTACCCTCCCCCCAGGGTCTCTGCAAACATTTCCCTCCCTGAATGGCTCCCTGCTAGCTTTAGGCCTGATTCCCACCCCACCAAGCCCCACACACTCCTCCTCACTTACCTTTTGAAGATCTGAAACTTTCCATAGCACTGGAACAAGTCACTTTGTGCTCAGCCGCATGGCACAATTTTGGGAGCAGCTGTTATGTATCCAGGGCCCAAATTGCATTCTGGTAGCTGTAAATATCGCTGCCACTTCTGGAATCGCACTATATGGTTATGCAATTAAGTGATCCATTCCAGCACTCTGGAAGGCCTCAGAGCTCTTCAAAAGAAGAGGAGGAGGATGTTTGACCTGGTGGAATGTGAATCAAGCCTCAGGGGACTCAGTGGCAGTTGGAAAAGGTGCGTGGGGAACCAAGGGGCAGGAATCAGATCATGGGGTCTCTCCAGGAATGGGGAGCCTTGGGAAGACCCGGGCAGGCTGGCCTAGGCCTATGCTAGTCTTCCAAGAGTCTACCCCATCCCTAGGCAGCCCATGCTCCATTAAGTGACCTATACGTTCATTTAATTATTATACTGGAGAGAGCAGGGATGGGGAGAATCAAGTTACATGCTTTATTTATTATTATTTATTTATTTATTAATCTAATTTATATACCGCCCTTCTCCCAGGAGGGCTCAGGGCAGTGTACAGCCAAGATAAAAACACACAGATATAAAATTTAAAAAACAATTTAAGAAATATTAAATAATTTGGCCCATATCTATTAGGATAAAACAACCCGTTTTAAAAAATTAAAAGTTAAAAATCAAAAGATTAAAAATTAGGCCAGCCCGGCTTGTTGAAATAAAAGCGTCTTGAGGGCATGACGAAAGGTGTGTAAGTCGGGAATCCTCCGTATCTCGGGGGGCAATTCATTCCAGAGGGCAGGTGCCCCCACAGAGAAGGCTCTCCCCCTGGGGATCGCCAGCCGACATTTTTTGGCAGATGGCACCCGGAGGAGCCCTTCTCTGTGGAAACGTACTTTACTTAATGGCTATCACAAAATGCAACCATAACAGGTAGGCCCCATTACAGTCATATCTCAAGAACTACCTGTAATTTTAAAGGTACTGACAACTATCTGCAAATATGTTTCAAGCAGCTTCCCTCAAATATTTTTCCTTCTTAAAATATGAAAATGAATGTTAAAATAAATGCAAAATTCAGCAATCATTATACGAATAAGAACATGCATTATGAATGTTTTTATCTTTTCCTAAATATCTCCTTCAGTATTTACACAATTTACAAAGTATTTCTGCTATTACAGGTAGCCCTCAATTTACGACCACAATTGAGCCCAAAAATTATGTTGTTAAGTGAGAAATTTGCTAAGTGAGTTCTGCCCCATTTTAGACTTTTCTTAACAGATTTGTTAAGTGAATCACTGTGGTTGTTAAATTAGTTAACACGGTTGTTAAGTGAATCAGGTTTCCCCATTGAATCTGCTTGTCAGAAGGTCACAAAAGGTGATCACATGACCCTGGGACATTGCAACCGTCAATTGCCAAGGATTTGAATTTTATTCATGTGACCATGGGAATGCTGCAATGGTCATAAGTGTGAAAAATGATTATAAGTAATTTTTTCAGTGCTGTTGTAATTTTGAATGGTCACTAAACAAACTATTGTAAGTTGAGGACTACCTGTACTTAAGAGTCATCTTCAAATGGGATCGGCAGTACACAAATTTAATAAACAAACAGACAAACCTGCGGTGGGAGAATCAAGTGGAAGATGCATAGAGCTTTGGTTCACAGAAACCTCTTCAAAAGATTGTTGGCAATTGCCACTCAAATCCACAAAATCAGAAATACTTTCTTGCGGGCCTTTGTCAAAATCTTTCAGTACATTTTCCATGGTTTGTGTTATTTGTTGTTCTTCATCTGGAAACATCTAGAAGAAAAAATAGAGGAAAAATATTTATCAGTAAAGGTAAAGGTTCCCCTCACACATATGTGCTAGTCATTCCCAACTCTAGGGGGTGGTACTCATCTCCATTTGAAAGCCAAAGAGCCAGCGCTATCCAAAAACGTCTCCATGGTCATGTGACTAGCATGACTAAACACCAAAGGCACACGCAACGCTGTTACCTTCCCATCAAAGGTGGTCCCTATTTTTCTACTTACATTTTTACGTCCTTTCGAACTGCTAGGTTGGCAGAAGCTGGGACAATTAATGGAAGCTTACCCTGTTACACGGCACTAGGGATTTGAACCGCTGAACTGCCGACCTTTCAATCAACAAGCTCAGCGTCTCAGCCACTGAGCCACCACGTCCCTCATCATTTATCAGTACAGTATTACAATTCCACAAGCAACAGTATGTCTTAAACTTCAATAAATACCTTCATATCATAGTCAAGCTATTTCCAAATAATCAATTCCTGAAAACAGATACCTTATTTAATTCCATTAATATTTTAGCTGTTTATTACTATATATGTTTATTTCTCCATCAGTTTTTGGTCTGAGGACAATGGAAAATCTTT
The DNA here is from genome assembly GCA_022577455.1 of Arizona elegans. Lineage (NCBI taxonomy): Eukaryota > Metazoa > Chordata > Lepidosauria > Squamata > Colubridae > Arizona > Arizona elegans. The sequence continues at coordinate 98,936,832 of JAKOOJ010000002.1, read as the reverse complement.
TCACACTAATCTTTTTGTCATGTCTGTCATACAAAGTGATTCTTGTATTAGTGTATTATTCTACTACTAATTTAGATATATTTTTATGACAGGGTTACTCATCTGAAATGAAAAAAATTCAGAAACTAGTAAAATTAGGAACTAATATAAAAAAAAACAAGGGAAGTTTTATCATTGGATTTTAATGGACTATTTTTAAAAGAAACATTTTCATGAAATTGGATATACCAGTTATTTTAAATGAAAATTTAAAAATTTTATTTAATTAAATTTAATTTATTTAATTAAAATAAAAAACTCCATTTTTTATTTTAAAAAATCATTAAGAAAAAAATATGAAAAAAAATGGAAAAGAAGAGTCATACCCATATACAGATACCAATAATGCATAAAAAAGCGGCTTTCAATCTTCCTCTCAGCAGTTATACATACAATTCTAATCAGACTTCTTTCTCTAAGATTACATTGTCATTCCCTTTTCTATATAAGCTTTTATTTCTAGTCATCACACCAAAATCCGTCAGCAAAATGAAGTCCATTTCAAAATTCAAAATTCTAATTCTTTTTGCCATAAGAATCAAACAGCAAAATTACTTCCAATTAGTTGTTATGTATGTATCTTTTTATTACTAAAATCTTTTAGATCATAATCTTCTACAAGTTATAATTTTATAGTATCTAAAACTCCAATATTTGAAGATAAATGGAAAACCCAATACATTATACTTTATGAAATACAGAGATTTAACAAGTTCAGAAAACATCTACAACAGCGGTTCTCAACCTGGGGGTCACGAGACCTTTGGGGGTCGAACGGCCATTTCACAGGGGTTGCCAAAGCCCTCTCTCGCCCCCCCCACGCCTTCACTCACCCTCACTCTCTGCTCTGTTGGATCGCCGGCTGTTCGTTTACCCCACCCACTCCCAATCTATTGCTGCCTCCAATGGCTAGAGGAAAAAAAACTGTTTAAATTCTTGCCCCGGGGCTTCAAAGGGCCGCCCTATAGCCAGTGGTGCCGTTTGTTAAATTGCTGGCTTGCCCCGCCCCTCCGCACCACTATTTATTGCCAATAAACAGTGGTGGGCGAGGGGCGGAGGAGCCAGCAATTTAATAAATGGTTCAGTGTTTTTTTGTAATTTTATTGGCCCCCGGAGCTTCAGCATAGGCTAATTAGCCCTTGCTTAGATCGGCTCCCGACCCCCAGCTGATTTGCTCTCAGCTGGTTTGCTCAGGGCTCTTCTGCTTGCTTGGAAAGAGTGCAGATTTTTTTTCCCCTAGCTATACTGAAAAACGAAAGAGAAAGTAAAGCAGGCTGTTGGCTTTGCACGTTGGAAAATTAGGCAGGCAGATTTCTTTTCTTTTTCCTCACCAAAAAAGGTAGGTTCAAACAACGGGAAATTTAGGGAAAAAGAGGAGATTTTAAAACACAAAAGAAAAAAAGCTCTATTTAACTAGGGAATTGTAATAATTGAGATACTATTAATTGTATATTGTGTTGAAAGCAGAAATGGTTAAGTTGTGGCTTGGAGAAATATATGGGGGAAATTATTTGGTTTATTATTATTGGTAAATATAATTAATTGATTTGTAAGAAATTGGATTGCATGGAAATAATTGGAATATTCATGTTCATATTGATTAATATACAAAAAAGGTAGTTATATAACTAATTGATTTATATTAAAATGTTGAATTCATATTAAACAACTGTAATATTACATAATTAACCAATGTGAGGATGGATATAAAAATAGATGACAATGGGAAGGGGTATAATATAGAATAGAAGGGAAAAATTGAATTTGATTAAGATTAGAGATGAGGATGAAGGGTAATATTGGTTTTTTACAAAAATAGATGAGGAATAAATATGGCAAAAAGGAAATATAGAAATTGTAAATTTAATTGAAATGACTAAACACTGTTTAAATTTATGAACCGGCCAAATACTCTGTTCAAAGAAAATACATTGTATGTTTGTATGTGTGTTTCTAATTATTGTTATTTATTCATATTTGTTCTCTTTTATTCTTTAAAGTTTAACAATTCATTCTTTATCTTAATATCTTTATACTTGTTTGGGGTTGGCTTTCTTCCCTTTCATCTTTTTTATTGTACAGCAATCTTTCTCCTCAAACCTACCACCTCTCTCTTTTCTTTCCTTCTTACTTTCTCTTCCTCACCCTCTTCTTCTCCTCCCTACTTCCTCTTCCTTTCTCCTTCTCCTCCTCTCTTCCTCCCTCTCTTACCCTCACTCCTACTCTAATTTCCCTTCCCTTCCTTCATCCCTCTCTATTGCTGTATCCTTTTGTGCATATGGACTACTCAGAGGGCTGAAAAAGTTATTTCTGACTGGTCCTCGCACTTTTGACCAGTCTTCGAACTTACGACTGTCCTCACATTTTACGTTTTTGCCCTATCTTGTCACCATGGTAAAGAGAAGCAGTTGTGAAATGAGTGACATGGTTGTTAAGAATGCTGCACGGGCATAAATGTGAGGATGGTGATAAGTGTGAGGACCAGTCAAAAGTGCGAGGACCTGTCAGAAATGACTTTTTTCAGCCCTCTGAGTAGTCCCTATACACATAGCCATGGCCACCCGGTCACATGACCAGCTAGCCACACCCACCCAGTCACATAACCTCCAAGCCATGCCCACAAAATAAGCCACACCCACAGAACCGGTAGTAAAAAAATTTAGAACCCACCCCTGGTTGGGGGTCACCACAACATGAGGAACCGTATTAAAGGGTCGCGGCATTAGGAAGGTTGAGAACCACTGATCTACAATCTGCCTCTCATATGCGATACTAACAATGGTGTGTTATTCTACATATGGCTGCATTCTACAGAATGCATGTAAAGCCTAGGAACAAAATTAGAAAGTTTGCATATTATTTGGTGATTTCACAATTTAGTAAATATGACACTTTAGAACAATTTTAAATATATAGTTGTTCTTTCAAGCAGCAGCTTTAAAATTCAAATGAGCATTAATAGCTATGTGATTTATTAATAGTGATGGATTAAAAATTCAACTTCCTTACTATATTACAAATTACAAAATAGTCTACTAAATCATTCTAAGCTACAAAATCTTTATAAAAATGTTTTAAACAAATACACACTATGGTACATTTACAGTACAACAAATTTACTGATTATGTGGCATGTTCTTCAACCAAACAAGCAGTTAGAGCGCATTAACTGTATAAATATATTTGGGAATGAATATTAAATGTTGTTCTCCTTATAAAGCAATGAAAAGGTAAAAATAACTGTTATATATTTGGATTAAAAATAGCAGATGCTTAATGCTTCTTTTAATTGACCTAGATACAATGCAAGATATGAAGCTATTGTCTAAGTCCTTCTTAACATCCAGAGAGGTTAAAAAAGCATCCATCCATCTATCTATCTATCTATCTATCTATCTATTGAACAAGAGTGCTAATGCATGGAAAGAATAAAACTGATTACACAGAATAAAAATAAAAATATTGCATTTGAAGAAAATAAAACACTATGTTCCAGCAAAAGCAGGGCAATGTGAATAATTGCCTCAGGATCTGGAGAACTAATCACTCAGGGAAAAATTGAGTCTGGATTCTGTCAGCAAATTCCATAGGAGAATGTCAAGGTATTTGTGAAGTGAAGCTTAAATAAATGTGAATAAGGTAACATGAGAACTAATAAATAAATTTATAACCAAATGGCTGAAGCAAAAGACGTTTCAATTTTTTGGAATGTTCTGAACTTAGCTCAAGTAAAATGTTGTGGCAAAACTGAAGTAAGCAATTCATACAAGACAGCTCAAAAATACTGTATCTTAAAGAGGAATGCATCAAAATCCTTCCAAACCAATGTGCAGGATTGATCAACAAAATCAGGAAACATTCAATTGTATTTATTGCTGCTGAAACAGGTACCAGCAACTACCAAATCTAAAGCCTTGGGGAATTCCATCAGATGGTGATCACTGGCTCAATATGTTCAATAAAGACATGACATAGTATATTGTTTTGAGTGTGGTTTGTGTAATCTCTTTACTTCTTATAGGATTAAGATTAAAGTCAGATTATGGATAGTTCTAAAGTTATTCATAAACTCTTTTTACCACTGTATATTGATAATCTTTTACAGGTAGTCCTCAACATAGATGCATAATTTGGACCAGAATTTCTGTTTCTAAGCAAGGGGTTGTTAAGTGAATCATACCTGATTTTTAAACTATCATTTGCCATCATTTTAATACTATATTGAAAAATATTTTCACTATTCTATTTTTTTCTAATGCGATTTACTTATGTTAGCTCACATATGGGAACCAGGACTTGCAAAAGGTATGTCATTTTTTAATTAGTTCCTGAGGACTACAAGAGCATAATTTATGTGTTTAATATACAAGCCAATAACCAAAGAAAGTGAAGAACATCACAGAATCACAACTGGCTGACTTCTCTTTCGGATCTCCTCTCTTACTTCATTCCCCATTTATTATTCTCCTGAGAGCAGTCAGGATCCAAAGAGAGATCTCACGTTTAAATTTACAGTTCCAAATTCTATTCTTAGACCAAATGGTTTTAGCTCCAAGGTGCCTAATAATGTATCAGCAGAGCTCACTCACTATCACCTTGAGCACAAGTTAGTCAGCCAGTTAGAATCAAAAAAATTGCTGAACGAGAAAATGGCTGTAACACTTGTATTTCCCCCTAAGCTATGAATACAAATTATTTCTAATTACTGTACTTACTGAAAATTATATTTAACTGGCAGGGCAGAAATTTAATATGAATTGCTATTATCCAAAAAGACACCAGAAGAGAGGCTCAAATAAATATAGAAAACACCTGATAGAAAAGTGTTCTAATGAGGAGGTAGATATCTGTGTGTTTGTGTGGGTGGGTGTGGAGGGGTGCACACAATTGCACACTTTCAAGTCAGTACTGACTCCTGGCAACTGCTTGAATAAATCTCTGCAGTTTTCCTGGCAAGAGTTCAGAAGTGGTTTGTCATGATTTTCTTCCATAACTGTCTCAAGATTATATAGTTGTTTTCGGGACTAGATGGGACTAGAACTCATGGTCCCCCAGTTACTACAGTAGGAATCTTGGTGCCTTAACTGGTTATACCAAATTGGTTCTCAAATGCCATTATTATGCATTATGCATTCACAATGATTCATTGACTATATAATGGCACAAAACCTTGCACATTGTTAGCCCTAATAGTGATGAAAGGTTGAGTCTCTGCAGCTCAAGTTTTTAATTTTTCTCTCCTTCCTCCTCAGCCAAGATTGAATCCCATACACTTCCATCTCATGTTTATGGATTCCAATCACAGGAGGCAACAAGTGCCCTATCATTTTAAAGATTAGACACACATTTTTCTTGCCTTGATGTTTAATTTATCATACCAAACAGTCAAAGCAACAGCACAACTTTTCACTGTTTCCAGGTTCTCTTGATTACTTTCCAGAGCTTCCCTCAAGACTTGACTGTTTTTTTAAAGACAAGGAAGTTGCTGCATCTTCTTCCAAGTGATTTGGAAAATTTCTCGCATATCACAAAATATGGTGAGGATCCATTCTATCACCATCACCATTCCCACCATCATATGCTTGACTATCTCAGACTCCCATGACACTGTGGGGTGGGGAGGGAGATCACTGGGTTCAAAATTGACCTACTGGCATCCAGGCACTTATGTTGGTCATTCAGTTATATGCTTCATCCCAGCATTCTATACTTTCTCATCAGTGGCCTTCTCTCCACCCACCCACCCACACCCCATGTCATTGCTCCTGAATCTTTTTCATAACACCAAATGTCACTACGGCATGTGGGAGAGAATCATCTTATAAAAACATGATATCTGCCATCATACTAACAATAAAAAGAGATGCAAATTCCTGCATTCTCTGCTACCTCAAAGACAGATATCTTTGCTTCTGAAAGAGTAGAAAAATGAAATCAATAGATTTTCAAACAAAAGTGTAACTTCATATGGTCACAATATTAAAAGCTCAATACTTATTTAGATATTAAATTTTAGAACATTGCCAGTGTTGTCTCAAACATGAAAAATAAAGCATATTAATTATGCAAATTTAATTATCCTAATTAAAGAAACATAATTTAAAAACCAGCCTAGATTCCTACTGACTATATAGGCTAATCCCATCAACCTGATGTCTCCATTAATAAGTTATAGAGTTGTGCAAATTGATGTACTTAAAATTATTCCTGTATAGATAATCCATTGAAAGGAACATCTAGTGTTTCAAATATTCTGAATGGAACACCTAAAGATTCCTAAATACTTGAAGCAACATGCTTTATATTTGAAATAGTGGTTTCACAGGCAGAACATTTCAAATCAAAATGTTTAGCATCCCATACTTGAAAATTTTTTCAAGAACATTCCGTTAGCCTCTGATCTTAGCCATTCAACATATCCCTTTTTTCTCTATTTCAACTTTATTAAGCATTGTACTTATTTTTCTAAATCATCATCCATGCACATCAAATAAGTAGAATATGTAATATTGTATTTGCTGATCATTATCTCAAGGGCCTCTCAGCCATTGGGCCCAGGATTGACTGACTGGCTCTTCTTGAAGTCCACAATATTATTAGGGATCAACTTTGAATTTATAATTTCATGATGGGCTAGTTTTTCACTCTAACTGTTCATCTGTCATATATTACTGCTGGGAAGCCCATTAACAATACAATGTGCTTCCTTGATATTGCACTTAGCACCTCTTGCAATTTGCTAAATGATTTATCAATGTCTTATGGTAAACAGTGATGTTCACTTTATATCCACTAGCTATAATGGCATGATCTTATTTATTGAGATATAACAATTATTGCTATTTCTTTCTGTGGTCTCAGGCACAGATAGTAAACTGTGCAATTATCTGGACTGAAATGTTCCATTACACCCTAAGCTCATCTACATCTATTCCTAAAACATACAATTTCTTTTTTTAAACTTTCCATTCTGACAATTTCACATCATCTTCGGCCCGTCATATTTTCATATCTCGTGTTCCAACTGAGCCTGTCCTTGTGAAGCAGAGATTCCCAAACTGGCCTCTCTGTTCATGTGCGTAAAGACATTCTGTCAAGCTTCAGCTGGCAAGACAGGACTGGAAAAACACCTGGTAATTTATTTTTACTGTAGAAAATTGTAAGCCATAATGAAAGAATGCTAGCAACTAGAGTTTCAACCACAAATCCTATTTATAGACAGAATTTAAACCTTTCAATGCCTTTTCTTGTGCCTTTCCTACATAATGAACAATTTTAGAGAAAATGAAGACTCTCTTTCTGCAAGTTGAACAAAATGGAAAGTGTGCTGCTTTGTTATCATGTTGTTCTTTGTGAGAATTTTCACAAATTTGTTAGGCCACAGTGATAGAAGCATCATATGAATTGTGGTTATTCAACAGTAAAATAAGAAAACATCAGTTGAGAGGTATATGCGGTTTGTTGACAGTATAAGAAAAATTACACCATGCTTATTAAAAATTAGCTTTGTGTTGTTTCCTTCTATTCTGACCAAATCTGAAAGCAAGCCATAATATCGCAATGGGGGGGGCTGGGGGGGGGACTAAATATGCAAATTTATCTTCTGGTAAATTAGGTAGGACCTATGCTTTCTTTTGGGGATCCATAATTCACATTCTATAAAGAAAGTAGGGGAGACTGTAAGTTTCCAGATCAGTCTGTTCCTTCAGATGTTCAGGATAAAATAATGGCTGCTAGTTGGAGAATTTTACCTCCATTTTTCAACTCTAAGCCCACTACCCTACCTTTCTACAATCTTAATTCCTACTCCTACACCTTTTCTTTCCATCATACACACTCTTCAATTCCTTCCCTCTGTTAGTTCTATTCCTCAAATAAAATAGGAGAAATAATAGTATATTTTGAAAAGCTCATATAGTAATTTCTATACAGTATAGCAAAGAACAGGACAATATTTTAAGCTGCTCATTGTCGGCTACTTTTTCAACTCTATGTTCCCACCATTTTTTATTATTATTTGATACTTTTACAGATGTTCCAGTGAATCATTTTGGTGACTGTCTTATGTCATTATTTATATAACCAGTCTGCTATCTTCTTGCACAAGTTGAGTATATATAATTATTTATTCTGCTGCTTCTTCTATCCTATCTTTTTATATATAAATTAAGGTGGTGAACATACCTAATATTATGGAATAATTACAAGAATTTCCTTCCAAAACAAAATGTATCAGTGTTCAGGATTTTAGAGCATTAAGATATTTCCTCTAGGCTAAAATATCTCTAATATATAGACTCTCAACAATATAGAAGTGTTTGGTTTAAAAAAATATTTAAAATCAATTCAGATATTTTTATTTCCCACTGAAATTTATTTGTTTTTATAATCTGTTGTGAATTATTACAGAATTAGAAATCAGTGAAGTAACAATATGAAATGGTTTTGAAGTAAGTTTTTTAGGTTTTATGCAATATTTTAAAAACCGTAAATGGGGGGAGTGATTGCTATTACAAATGGCAAAGGTTACTCTAAGAAATAGGCTGCTACAGATTACAAACATCACAGTACACACTGGACTTTAAACTATCACAGTGCTATGTCTTATTCTTGATCCACGTCACCAGTAATAAATTCTTATATATTATGAACTACAAACCTGCTACATATTTTAAACCTTATTTATAAATGTTGGTAGTGGTAAATTTGTTTAAAGCTAACTTATTAAAAATTAACTTCAAACACTGAAAGCATGCCCCACAACCTCAGTATTTACCAAATGAAGTTGAACACTTTTGGCAGAAGATAGAAATGTACATATATTACACAATGAATATTTGAGCCAGTCAGTTCAATACTACTTATCCTCATATGGTTCTTCAAAGTCTTAAATGGAGTATTTTCAAATGATTTCAATGACTAGAAATCATTTACTAGAAATATCAAGGAAAAAGCATGAATCTTCCATTTGAAGCATACCTTCTAATGTTCAACTAGCGCATTCAATTAAGGCTTTATTAGCATTTACAACCATTCCATTGCATTCCAATGCAAGATACTTTATTTATAGTGGGAAAACTGCTCCAGTAGATTTTCCAATTCATAACACCACAGTATAGATTTGCACCACAGTATAAATCCTATTTCTTTTCAACAGTTCAACAAAACTTTTAAATATAGCCTTCTATAACCTGGCAGCTCTAAATGTGTTGGGAATGTAACTCCCCCGAAATCCTAGTTACTTGCTTCAATAAATGTTCTTCAGAACCAACTTATCAGGGCTATAGGTTCCTATTAAATTATTAAATTATTAGATTTTTGTATTTACACACACATTCAACTTAAGGCGATGAATGTACTTAATACTGTACTTAATATTGTTGCGTCGTTTCCCCACCACAATCCTGTGAGGTGGATTGGGCTGGCTCAGAGTCACTGGGCTGGCCTTCAAACCTAAGGGAAACCTAGTATTCGGTCTCCTGGTTTCTAGGCCAGTCCCTTAACCACTACACCAAACTGGCTATCTCTTCATCATAAAAGTATCCACAGTGTGAATACTTCTCTAGATTCATTTTCAGAATGCCTGCTTCAAACATATTTCTTAGGATTATTTTCATGCCATTTATATTTTATCACTATAAGAGACTATTGCTGAGTTCACATGTATGTGTTGGCTAATTATGGTTTATTGTATTGTGGAAACTCAGGCAATTAGGTTAATTCGATAAATCAATTGTCACCTTTGAAATGAGTGTTCATAAAAATCTTGACCAATTCTAAAGTCTGATAATAAGATTTGTCTTTAAATGCAATTATACAAATTTGGGTGACAACTGTTCATTAATATTTTAAAATATATTAATTCGCAGAACTCAGTCCACTCTGAAATACTGGCAAAGTCCTGCTACTGGAGTCTGACTTTCCTATCATAATTTCAAGGCTAACATGCATGTAAATTCCAATCAAAGCAAAATTAACTAGTCTTACCTATTGCATTTAGATCCAGTTTATACTTGTTTAATGTTCACTTCTCTGTTGTAAATGAAGTTTTACACAGTTCAACTAAGTATACCCAAGATTTGTTAGAACTTTATTAAACTTACATCTTTGGATCCTTACAATGTATCGCAATGTAATATCTAAAGAAAATCGATTTATTTCTCTACCTCAACCATCTACTTTTTAAAAAAACCCACTGCTTTTTGCATGGGAAAAAAGGCCTGAACCACATCCTTCCTCTCATCATGCATTTCCTATATCTCACTAGACTAGAGCACCGCTCAACTTCACCTTAAAAACGCCCCGATTCTGCCCCCTCCACCCCATAAATGCCTCCCTTCTCACGGATCCCATCCACCGCGTTTTGTAGCGCACTCGCTAAGCCACAAGAAAAGACGAGCATCACCGGCAGCCACGCTCCATCCTTAGCCAAGTCCTTTCTTTTTGAAAAGATACGTGACCAACTTAAAGCAGCCCCAAAAGTTCATTTCGGCAGCCCATGCACTTTGAGCTGCCTAAGGTCGCCACCCCTCAGCTTGTTCGGACAGCAATTACAAGGCCAAAGAGATTTCGGCACTGGGCTCCTCTGCGGCTGGACCTCCTTCTCGGAGGCAGACGTCAACTCTCCACGAAGTGTTTACTTCCACCCCGCGCCTGTCCGGTGATCCCCCTAAAAAAGAAAAAGATCTGGAACTGGGAGGAGAGGAAACCTAAATTCCGGACCTGGAGCCAGAATAAACTAAAGGCAACTGGACTCAGCCGCCCCAAAGGCGTGAAAGCTCGCCAGCGAGTCCAAGCTGAGGTCTACTCACTCACAACGCTCCTTTTCTCCTTTTTTCTCTTTAGCACATCATCTCCACTTCGCACGCCGGGCAAGATAGCGCCCCCGGCGGGAGAGGGAGCCTCGCCTCCGTCGCCCCTCACCCAGAGTCGCTCCCTCGGGAGGGTGTCACTGCTGCTGCTGCTGCTGCTGTTGTCGTCGTGGAGGGAAAAGAGGAGGCGCGCCTCTTCCGTTCCTCTCTCCCGGCTGAAGGCGGCGGTGACGAGGGCGATTCCGCGGAGGGGGCGGAGAACTGAACGGCGGAGCAAAGCCGGCAGGAGGAACCGCCCCAACCTACATCACGGCAACTGCGCAGGCGCCTCAGGGCCGGTGCAAAGGCGCGCTAGACTATCCTGGGGTGACTGACAGGGTGGAATCCAGCAACGGAGGATGGAACGGTAGCAGTTGGGACGACCTGCAGAATCGAACCCCGAAAGTTAACCAAGGAACGGGATCGCGGCTCCATGCCCCTTCCTCATTATCCTTCCTTCCCTGCTCCGACACGACTCGATTTGTTAAGTCTCTGCCTCGTTCCCGTGTCGTCCCTGGAGCTAAAGTTCAGAATACAATACTGCTCTTAGCTTTCATTCCTTCAAACACTCAGCATCTTCAAGCTGACTGAAGTAAACCAGCTGAAGGAATGATTCGCATTCTCACTAATCTGGAGTCTAAATTCAAGGGGATGTAATTCGCTTTATCAAGAATTAAGAAAAATATTTTAATAATCAGAACCAAGGAACAAACACTATTTTCCATTTGCCACCAGCCAAAGATCCAGGATCATATTTTTATGTACCGGTATTTGTTAATGTATTCAATTTGTAAGACTGCCTAATCATCATGTGACTCAAAGGAGCAAAAATTTAGATCTGAAAAATTTAATCTCTTACAGCTGGTTCCTGGATTGATGAATGGTGCAATTTTTAAGGATTTTTTTCACTCATCCAAAATTAATCTCTTGATATAGCCTCACTACTGTATTTTAATAGCCTTATTATGAAACAAACATGGTCATAGTAATCAAAATTAATTTTCTTTAAAATCACTTAAAATTGCCAGCTGTGTAACTTAATGTTTTATTGCTTAACGCATTGTAAGCCGCCCTGAGTCTCCGGAGAAAGGCGGCATATAAAAAAAAATGTGTCCCTTGAGTTTTCAGGCCCCTGAATCTCTTCGTTTCTCGAAGTACATTGTAAAAACGTAACAAATTCAGTCTTCCTATGCAATATCCATCATCTGAGTTTTGTACCAAAGCATCATTACATTCGTATCTCAACAAACCATGAACAATTTCCTTATGTACCTGTCAAGCTGTATCATCTGGTGAAGCAGCTGAATAGTCCAAAGCCTTAATGTGTACATGATATGGTCTAAGATGTCACTTCTTTATAGTGTTTCCGGTGTGTCATTAGAATATAGAATTATTTATTGTCCAAGTGTGATTGGACACACACACATACACATGGAATTGATTTTCAGTTTACAAGGAATTGATTACACAAGACATAAAGTCTGTTTATGAAGATGAACTCCAGCTTAACGCTGACCTGGAACAAAACAAAACTGACCATATTGCAAGGAGCATGCAGTACCCCTCCTCCTAAACATATTGATAAATACTATTTACTATGTTTCACCTAATGGTAATTACCAACTCCCTTACATCTAATGGAAGCTACATCCTGCTAATTAGCTTTGAGACCAATAATTATTATGGTAAAAAAGGAATTTTAAATGGAAGCTGTTATCTAATTAAAACAGGTGTGCCTCTATTTGGCCTTCCCATTGTTTTAATAATTGCATCAGATATGGCCCTTGGATTAATCATCCAATAACTCTTTTTATGCTCCTCAAAATGTACCACTTTTATGCTCCATATTTGCTGATTACAATTTCCAGCAGGCCCAGCCACATGGACAATTGTAAGTATGTATTCTTCTGTATAGTGCCACAGTACAAAATAGTTTGGAAAGCAGCATGCAAGGCATTAACGTACCTGTTCAGCATTTACTTACCTGTATGTTGTTTGTTTATTTATCACATTTAGAAACTGCTAATCTCCCTCAGAGGAACTCTGGGTAGTGTACAAGTAAAATGTTAAAAACATAAAAACTAAATATAAAATTTAAAATACAGGTAAGGATAGTTAGTGGAATTAAGTTAATAAAAGATGGGGGGAGTTTTCAGGATGCTAATTATCTCCACAGCTGTGTGATATTTTTGAGACTAGGAGAGTGGGGGCACCCCCTGCCTGTGGGGGAAGAATATTCCAAAGGGCATGGGCAATGACAGAGAAGGCTGTCTTCCTGGACCACATCACTTGGAATTCTTTAACTGACAGCATCTACAACTTGCCTTCCCTATCTGCCCTAATGGGATGGACTGATGTGATGCAGCAAAGACAGTTCTCGCCCCATGCTATGTAGGGCTTTAAATATAACCAACACCTTGAACTGGATCCAGAAGCAGACAGGCACCCAATGCAGTTTGTGCACCAAAAGGCAAGACAAGAAACAGTAGTTGGAAACTAACCAAGGAGAAAAGCAATCTACAACTAAGGAAATTTTCTGTTGGAACAATTAACCAATGGTATAGCTTGCCTTCAGAAATTGTGGGTTGTCCATCACTGAAGGTTAGTATAAAGAGACTGGACAACCATTTGTCTGAAATGGTATTAGGGTCTCCTGCTCGAGCAGGGGGTTTGACTAGAAGATGTCTGAGGTCCCTTCCAACTGTAGTATTCTATGTTCCCTGCAGTTTGCAAGTCTAAAATTGCAAATACTCCTGAGGTGGGCAACACCTTGCTCTACATGCCTTGCAAAATCTTTCTGGGATTCTTCCAATATTTGTTTTGGCCAAACTAGCTAATCCAAAGGTATTGACAGAACTCCAAGACAACTTTTTTTTTCTTTTTAGGGTGAAACAAAATACCTAGAGATCCCTTCCAACTCTGTTATTCTATTATATTCTACCTTCCTTATCTAGAGCAAGCATGACACCAAAGATTTTTTGTATTTTTGTGCTGCCATCTAGTGGTCATTTCCTTTTTTCCTCTTTTGCGGTTCAGGTATAAGAATTGTATTTATAAAGGGCCATGCAGCTCCTCCAGTCATGGGCCAGGCCAACAATTAGAAAACTAAGTTACTCCAGTCTTCAGCAGTACAGCTGAAAGGGCTCAGTGCACTCCTTTTGGAAAGTATCCACAGGGGATACCTATAAGATTGCTGAATGCCAAAAATGAAAAGAAAACCTGATTACTTTGCAAAGGAAGGTGGAAGTTTATACCTCTGATTTCAAGTATACCACAGAAAAGAAACTCAGTGCTCAGAGCAACATTTTCATGCAGTAAGCTTTTGTGACCTTCCTGAGTTCTGTCTTTTGACATTCTCTTTCACAATTTTGCAATATTTTAAACCAAGCATCAAATCTCCTGAATTTGATATTTTACTGAAAAAATATTTAATTGTAGTGAAGCTGTTTTAAGGTATTATAAGGCTCCACAAATTGAATAAATAAATGAATTGGGGGTCCAGTGCAACACCTGTTTCAGAAATCTATACCCACATTGGAGGTAAATTCATGCAAACTGAGGTGTTAAAACTATATATTCAAACTGAATATCAACAAAACCTAAATAAAACCTAAGCATCAATAAAACCTAAACTAAAAATTTAAGATGTATCTAAAAGAAATATTGCATACAAATCAGAGATGCTATTTATTTAACTGACCATTATTTAATCCTTTGTCCTCCAATAAAACGTGTGGTTCGTTTTGTTAATCCATACCTGTGACTACAGGCTCAGCTGAAAATACTGTATATAAGAGTGTGCATATCTATGCATTGCATGTTTGGACTGCATATTACAATAGTCAGAACTTGCAGGCATCCAGAATTTTAATTAATACACATAAGCCACATGGGTCTTCAGAAAAGTCACTGGTTTTTATATCATTGTAACAACAGAGGGCATAAGTATAGTATACATAATTTTGTTAATCAGATTTCTTAATTCCTTCTGAAATTTTAAATTATCAATTTGCAATCCATGTAACTGTTCTAGTCCACCAAAATGATGTGGGCAAAATGATAAAATGTATATCATTGGTAAATAGCTATTTGATATAAGAATTTCTTATATCCTACAATCTTTGTCACTAGCTTTTTTCCTAATATTAAAGTTAAAATAATAATATGGAAAAGTTTTGCTTAGACACAATAACTCATACAGTATATACAGTATAGTGCAGCAGATTCGCTGGTAATGCATGCATTCATATCCATCATGCTATTTCTTTTTGCATAAGCAAGATCCTGCAAGCAGGAGTAAAGCTTAACTCTAAGAGTATTTTATTTTTATATTTAGACTGCTACAACCAATTTGGAATGTCTGAACATGGACTTGCAATTTAGATATACATACATATCTGTAATGCCATATAACCTTTTGGAGAAAGCACAATTATGCAAAGTATAGTAAAAGCATAATATAAGTAGTCCTTGACTTACAACCATTCATTTAATGACAGTTCGAAGTTACAACAGCACTGAAAAAAGTGACTTATGACCGTTTTTCACACTTATCGCCGTTGCGGCATCTCCATGGCCATGTGATCAAAATTCAGACCCTTGGCATATCTCAGCAAATTTCTTAGCAAAGAAATTTTGGGTCCAAATATGATTGTAAGATGAGGACTACCTGTATAGTAAGACAAAGGAAGAAAGGTATCAAAAAAAGAAACAAAAAATGAAACTTAACCAAACCATTCACAATAGAGTTTCAGGCAAACCATACTTCTTTCCACATTTGCATTTTCTTCCTTAAACTTCTCAATTGCTTTTGAGGTCTCATCCAATTATGACTTCCTTAGTTTTCTGCTACTCTCAATCCATTCCATTTTCCTTCATACATTCATTTTCTCTCTATCACCCAATTATCTCAATGTTTTCGTTGGTACTGGACATTCACTTTTGTATTCAGTCTACATTCATTCATCATCCATTAATTCCTAAAGGTATGATTTTGCTACATACACATCCATACCTACACCTACATCCATTATATTCAACTTACATTTATGCTTATGACATACTCAATTCTCAAAAACGGCAGAAACACACACATACACAGCCAAATCCACTTCTTTTAACAAATATAATTCCTTGTGTATTTCCTAATCTGAAGTTTGGAGTAAATCTCAGGTATCCTGACATACTTTGGCTTAGCTTAACTCCTTGGTTTAATTTAAGACCATTAAACATGGTTTAGTGAGATTACAATATTCTGCAGACAGGAATGTAGCTACCATAAAGTATACAGGTAGTCCTCAACATATGACCAGCTTGGAGTTATGGACCCCCAAAAACCTTACAACCCAGTTTCAAAGTTATGACTGTTACAATGCCCACATGGTCATGTGAACAAAATTCCGGCGCCTGGCAATCCACTCACCCTTACAACTAACCACAAGGATGTTGCATCACCTCTACCTATCTCTTCCTAGCTCACCCTGCCAAGTCTGCTTCTCGCTCCACTGAGTCCCACCCAGTCTTCTCCACACTCCATCAGTGATTGATTGATTACTTACTTTTCACTATAGTTCTTCTGAAAGCCCTGGAAATTATATTGGGAAAGGAAAGCAAGTCACTCTGTTCCTTGACCTCCCTACAGGCCATTTGAAGTGGGTGCAATTTCAGAACATCAACGATTCATTGCAACTGCTTCCATAATGATGCCCACTTTCAGGATGGCACCAGGCAGTTTTGAGATGCCAAGGCCTCATTTTCTTCTCCAATACTAGGCCTTCCAGGGTCTTCGCCACCGAGGCATCCTAGGCTTCGCTTAAAATCACATCTGGAAGAACAGGGAAGGGTTATTAAGTGAGGCAATAACATGGACACCTTGCTTGATGACTATCATGATTTGCAACTATGATGGGCAGGTTGCATTATGCCTATAAGTCAAGGATTACTTGGATGCAACAACTGATTGCCAGCTGTCAACGAAAAGTGGTAAATGGTTTTTATAATTTCAAAGATTCAAGACCATGGACTTTTCCTTGCACACTTCTGAATTAAACAACATAGACTTGGTGGCCTTGAAGTCATGCAATAATTGTATATTTACTGTATATACTGTACAATGGTCAACTATGGTGTGAAAATAAAAATTTTGGAAGTCCATGTAACAAATACACTTCAGCAGATTTAACAGAAGCAAAACAGTAATGAAATTATCTGAGATAAAACTCAAGTGAGAAAATGCCAGAGATGGTATATTTTGGAGATTTATATGGGAACGACACTGATATGACTATGATGATGTTGACTACATTATTGCAACGCACTCTACACTGAACTGCCTTTAAAGATCACCTGAAGCTTCAGTTGGTATAAAATGTGATAGTCTAGGAGCTCATGTGTATTTGCCAGCAGACATTTATTACACTTCCTCTGCATTGGATTCTTATTAGCTTCTTGGTGGCGAACTATGAATTTAAGAAACCCTTGATGACGTAGCATCAAGTTGCCTGAAGGTCTGTCACTTGAGTCAGCCCAAGCACCTTGATCATGCATGTAGTAGCTGGCATCTCCTCACTAAGGGTTATGGCAGAAACCAGCCAATTTTCACCAAAATTACTGTATTTTTTCTGCCTTTTAAATCTTAATAATTCTGTGCATTCTAACTACATTATTTGAAGCTTTTCTCTCTATACACTTCAACAATATTTTTCTCTAATCCTTTTTTTTCTGCAGATATCTCTTACTTGGGTAGGTAAGTAAGTAAACTATTAGAATCTTTGACCAGCATATGTACATATTTTTGTTCAGTTTTACCCTCATGAGCTCCTACAGATGCATCATCTGATTATGATGGAGCTAGTTTCTGTTGTTCAGAAATTATTTTTCTACGCCTGCCTGACAGAAAGAGGAAAACATTCGAAGGCATATTGCTTACGCCGATCACATTTGCTGTATCCTGTGGTTATGCAGAGATAGAAATTAACCATTTCTGGCTCTTGAAGGCTGCGCTGAGGATGCAGCAAATAGCTTAACAAAATGACGACCGAATTCTGTGCGGGTTTATTCAAGAAGTCTTCTTCTCCGGGAGGAAGCACCTTATATTCAACAGGGTTAACTATCTAGTAGGTATGCAGGGGACGATGCTCTTAAAACACTATCGATTGCACGTCGTTTCAAAATGCGGGAAATGGCAGGCGTTTTTTTTTCTGTTCATCCGCCTTCCTCGGTTAGGGCATAAAGAACTGAGCTTTCCAGCTCTAATTTCCTCCCGCTTCCCCCTTTTGGGAAGGAAGGAAGGAAGGAAGGAAGCGCCAGGAGTGAGCCGGGAGGATGAGTCTAGGACTGCTCCACCCCTCCAGGAGCAGAAAGGGGAGGCCGACTGACCCAGCGAGCAATTGCATTAGCAGTGACGCCTGTTTAGGCGAGGAAGGCTTTGCTGCTGAAGCAAGCAAAGAGGCACCCAAGATGGCCTCTGCTGCAGGAGCGGCCGTGGCAGCAGCAGCAGCAGAGGGCCAAAGGCTGGGGCAGGAGGCCGCGGTCGGCCGGCTCTTGACGCTGGTGAAGGAGGAGGTAGGCGCGACGGCCATGGCCGTAGTCCGCAGCTGAGAGGAGCTGCTGCCGCCGTCGTGAGGTGAGCTCTCCTCGAGTAGGGAAACAATAGGGCGGAGGCTGCGGCCTCCTCCTTCTTTCTCGAAGAAGGAAGGAGGAAAGAAAGAGAGAAACGGCGATGCCTGATTTTCTGAGAAGAAAACTCGGCTTTCTAATGCGCCTGAGAGACGATGTCTATTTCTCTGTTCTGCATCTCCCCTCCTCCATTTTTTCTTCCCTTTATCTGGGTCTGTAGGCCTCAGGCTTCCACCGTTCTCGATTTCTGTCGTTCGCCGCTCTGGTGCCTTCGAAGCCGAGCAGGAGATACTCTCCGGTGTTGAGACAAGCCTTGGGAGGGGAATGTCTTTGCCCATTTCTCTGTATTCTGGGCCGGAGGATGAAAGAAAAGGGTTCTTTAGGAGAGTACTATATTTGTTATATTATTAAATTGATAATCCTGGCCAAGTTTGCTTGGGCGTTCACCTCACAGACCTAAGCGAGAAGTGCTGGTGCTATAAATCAGTTCCTTGCCTCTCTCTTCCTATTCCTAGGTTATACGTGCTAGGTTGACTAAATCTTGAGCATAGGATCTCCCTGCATGTGTCAAGTTCCGTGCTTGGAACTAGGAGTAGCCCCTGTTCCAAGAGTCAGAATTTCTTTAGTGTAAAGGGTCGGGATTTATACCTGTACAACTTGTCATTTTGTGTACCATAGTTCATTGCTGTGGGTGGATTCGTTCCTCCATCAATCCTATTTTCCAATTTTGTTTAGTTAGTACATACAAGGAAGAATGTGAATTTCACCACTGTATATTTTAAAGTTCAAATAAACATTAATTTTGATCCATTTTTTGCTTTTCCTAAGATCTGAAACTTAGTTTTGTTAATCAGTTTTGCAGTTTACTGAATTCTATTTTCTTCCCCACATATTTTGAAGACACTCTCAGGTAGATTGAGTTTGTGTGACCAGAAAAATAAGTGATGCATAAAAGTGAAATGGAATTTTAAATCTCTGGAGAAGTGCTGCTTCTTTGAATTTACCAAATATACATTGTGGTTAAGAAAATAGAGCAAAAATGTATTTGACTGGAAATGTGGGATACGAATTTAAATAGTCTACCGCCTTTATATGTAGCAAAAACAATATTTTTTAATGGGAGAGTAGCAGGAAATGACATCTTGAGAATAGTTCATACTATTTTGTACATATGTACAAAATTAAATCTAAATTTTCTCTTTTTTCATCATATTTTCTGAGAATGGATTTAAATGAACATTTGTTAAAAATTAATACATTCTTATATGCTTGATTTTTTAAAAAACCAAAGTCTTAAAGCTTAAGAAAGCTATATCAATTTCCCTTGTGAAAACTATAAGTTTAAAAGTATATGTTTACTATAAATCTCTACAGGTCTATAAAATTTGTTTTATGGTTACACAAACTCTTCATTTTTCCCCATTTTTAAAATGTGACTTATTTTTTGTCAAAATTTATATAGCCACCTCATACGAAGAGACTTTTGTTTTATGAAATTGGCTGTCAAATAAATGTAATCTATCAGTATGTCATTGAAGCCATAGAAATAGGTTATAAGGCTCAAACAGACATTAATGATATAATAATAGAGTGGAAAAAATCTCATTTCTGATTACATTAAAAATTTAATTTAATTATGGACCACCTTAAGGTGTTTTCTGTGGGACCTTTAAAAGTTTCAGGACTACATCTGATATAATTCCTGAATATTTATTTGTATTCTGCCTTTATTATTTTTACAAATAACTCAAGGCAGCGAACATATTCAACACACCTTCCTCCTCCAGTTTTCCCCACAACAACAACCCTTTGAGGTGAGTTGGGCTGAGAGAGAGTGAATGGCCCAAAGTCATTCACTTTACCCATGGGTTTCATGGGTAAAGCGGGACATGAACTCACCAACTCCAACTTTCTAGCCAGGTGCCTTAACCACTAATTATTATTTACATAATTTAAACATTTAGATGCTATAAGATACTTTCTAACATCTTAGGTTGGAGGTATGCTAACTGTAATTGTATATACATTTTACAAATAAATATATTAGAATTGATGGACTAACATTGATGGAAAGAAGTATCTCCTGTAGTCAGTAAAATTTACATCAAGTACTATGAAGAATGGCCTCAAAAAAGAAGGTGTTGACATGCATGTTCTCAAGCACGTTCTTGGGTCCTGATCCAAAACACTGCTCAAAGCACTTTTCAACATTTTAGCTTCCAATTATAAAGAAAACAACATGAATCTTGTATGTTAGTGTATCATTTTATACAGATGTGTACATAACTTTATTCTGCCATTGTACAGTACAAGTTAATTACTAATTTGACCTTAGGTAGTTAGGTAGTTATAATATGAAGGAGATTTTAGTTTAAGGAAAATAAGTTTTATAGAAGTCAATAAATCAAAAAGTAGTTGGAATAATTTGACACATACACACATGTTAAAAATCGGGAGACCATGAATTCTAGTCCCACCTTAGCCACGAAGTCAGCTGAGTGAACTTGGGCCAATTATCTCAGTCAGCCCTAAGAAGAAGACAATGGCATACCATTGTTAATGGTACCATTAACATTTAATACCATTAAAATGAATTAAAGAGAGGTTGGGCCCATCCTTGATGCACATTTTATTACAGAAATATTCAGTTGAAACTAGATATTTCCTGAATCTTTTGACTCTGTTTCTGCATAAACTTGAATTTTTCACTCTAAGACATTACAGATGTAGTAATTTAAAAAAATTCTATGTTATCTGTGGTTATATAGTATTTGCTGATTTAAGTGTACTGTTAAGAGCTAGCAAAATCAGAACCAAACTTTGTCACAATTTTGTTTTGCCATTTAATGCAACATTTTAAGATTTTCAACCTTCTTGCATTTAGCTTTGCTTCTCATTGTCTTTTCAATCTCCCTCTCTAAACTTCCTATCCAATAAAATGTGATATTACTGAGTTTATAATTATCATAATGACTAGCTTTCTTCCACTTAGCAATTTCTTTAGGTTCATGCACTGATCTTTTGAACTTCCTCTGAGCTTCTGAATTTCCTAGTAAAACAAAAAAAAAACAAACCATCCATTTTACCACCAAGAACAAAACACAAGATGGCTGAATAGGCAATTTACAGTGAGGAAAATTTGTCTTCATCAACTCTTTCTCCATCAGTTGTTTATTTAAATGATCTTATTTTTACTCATCTTTCTAACTTAAAAACAGTTATATGATTTGGCTGAGGGAATCTGCTCCAGATATAAGTAGCCTCAGCTTGGTAGACTACTGTATATGCTTGTATTATATAGGCAGAAAACATTTGAGAACTGAGCATAAGACTTCTTTGGCCATGATACAAATTTTTAAACAATGACTATTTAATTACCATATAAAAGTGTCATGGGGGCTATGTTGAATACCCATCTATTAAGTTTGACATTGGGAAAAAATAGTCACTGATCCACATGGTTTTTTATTATTATTATTACTGTTTATGTCTCACAGCTATTTATATTTTACAACTAGATGGTCAATACTCTAATTATATAACTTTGCTTCTCAATTTACATAAAATATTAATCTACCTGATGGAGAACATGGCTTAACTTCAAGTTCTCTCAACAATATGATTCTTAATTTTTATGCACAATATCAGCTTAACTAATGTAGCTTGGCATGATCACAAGTATTAAAATACCTAATAATAAGCAGTGTTACATTTTTGTTTTTAAAATCCCTGGTGCGTTTCTGTTGTAATGGTGGTTACATCCATGCATAAACCAAATTCTTTAGATTATTCTGGTTTGTTCTAAATAAATGTTCTGAACCTATAGCTCTTTCTCTGTAAATGGCTTTAACTTGTTTGAATATAACCGTACTCTCATAATTTAATACAGGCCTCTGATTCATTCCTCCCCTATTTGCCAGGCCTTCTAAGTCACTAGCCAATATTCTGGCTTAATTGGGAGCATTTGTCAGTATGCTGCATGTACCTCTTAATTGATAGATATAGGCAACTATTTCTTTGCTTGCAAGATTTTCTTTAGGATTAGGTTTCCTAGCTTAATGTAGGACAGCATTCTGATTCTGATAAAACTGATTTCTCTTTTTGCTAATTGGCCAAGATGTGCCAAATTGCCAGTTACCTTTCTTATCTTTATCAGGGAAAACTATGTTATATGGGTATAATGATGTCTACTTTACTAAAAATATAAAAAACATTATTTCAGATAATGGGATATAATAATGATGGGAAACAGATTTGTATCTATTGGCCGCTCTGGTGATTGCCTTCGCCCATGGAAGTTCATTACTTGAAATGTGGGAGGAGAAAATTGTAAAAACTGTGAATTAACAAATAAAATTCAAGAAAAAAATAGACATACTGGGTTTAGAGTTACTATGAATGAAAGGGCAAATGAAAGAACCAGCAATGAGTTTTGTGAAAATTATGCTTTGTTTCATAGAAGAAACAAATATTCTGTTAGGTGAATGATATCAAATAAGAAAAGTAATTGGGCTGCTTGACCCAACATGAATCTGAATAGTGACTGGTAAGTAAGTATCTGCTTAGAAAAATGTCTATTACTTTCAAATACATAGCTTAAATATAAATCTTTATCATGGAAAAGGAATTAATCAAAAAGCATCATTGGTCTACTTGTGATGAAAATTGGAAAACATTAATAAAGATACAAGAGAAATGAGTGAATGTAGGATAGACCCATTTTTGATTGTTGGCAACAGTTACAATGAAAAATACCCATGGGGAATTAAATAGAAAAATATCACAGAAATGAGATTGTAAAAACAAGAAAATAGCACTCCTGTATGAAAGATTGTACATCTGTTTGAAGATAAGAATTATGTCAGACATAATGAGATGTGAATATAAAGAAAGAAAATATAGAAACTGATTGGAACTAACTAAAAATAATCAAATTACAAAATGCCATTGTAGCATTGAAGTTACATGGTAGGAAATATAAGCAAAGATTCTTCTCGTGTGATAAAGAGGTTGTAGGTTGGGAAAAGTACATATAAGAAAATGCTGCAAAAATGATGAAAAAAGATATTATATAAGCTATATATTTAAAAAGCTGCAGAGAATGTAATCAAAGAGCAATAAGAATTTAAAGGGGAAGAAAAAATGCTGAATGATTTTAATGGAAATGGAATACAGGTCCTCAATTTAAAACAGTTTATTTAGTGACTGTTCGAAGTTAAAAGTTATTTATGACCATTTTTCACACTTATGACCATTGTAGCTTCATGGTCACGTGATCAAAATTCAGAAGCTTGGCAACTGACTCATATTTATGACAGTTGCAGTGACTCATGGTCATGTGATCCCTTTTGCAACCTTCTGACAAAGTCAGTGGGGAAGCCAGATTCACTTAACCGTGTTACTAACTTAACTGCAGTGACTCGCTTAACAACTGTGGCAAGAAAGGTCATAAAATGTTGTAAAATTCACTTTAAAATGTTTCGCTTAGCAACAGAAATTTTGGGCTCAATTGTAAGTTGAGGACTACCTGTATTGTTTTGGAAGTGAAAAGGCCTAAACAAAAGCTTCCAATAAACTTACTTGCGCTATTGGGACATGCAGTTATGGGATTATACTGATGCATTGAAAAATGAACTTAAAACAAATACTAAAATGCAGTGTCCAAGAATAAAAGTAATAAAAAATCATAAATGCTCTGGGAATGTTGAAAAAAGTTATGTGATATATCTATAGGGATATCATTGATTTAAGTCTCCTTGGGAAGGCATTTGGCAGAGCTCTGATTCTTAATCTTTTCAGTGAACAAAGCTTGCAAAATGCTGTACAGTTTTATGTAGTTTATGAGGTACATAGATCAAGTCACCTTCTTTAGCAAATATTTGAGAAATCTGAGAACATCTGATTTCCCTTTGGTTGTTTAATATATTTATTGTATGAATAAATTTACAAGGAATGCTTTTGACATTAGAACTATATAGCGATTATAAAGTGTTTGTACTAATTTATGCAATTGATACTGTTTTTTGGCTGAAAATATAGTGAACGGTTCCAAAGTTTTACACAAATGGCAAAATGTAGTGCAAGTATATACAGTAAATAAATTTGTTTACTTTTATTTATTGTTTACCAAAGATGAAAAAATAGATGGAGAAATGTCAAAATTTGGAAATGTTCATAGAATAGGTAACATTTCGGGGAACTTGCAAGGTAGAGCTGAGGATTTTTGACAATTCCTGCATGATAAAATCGCTCAGATTCGGGCCGGCCTGGACTCCAATTGGATAGCCTTGGACAGGATGACGGAGGTGAGTCTTGAGAGTGTCACCTGGGAATAGTTTGACCATGTGACTCCTGAGGACGTGGACAGGAATTTGGGGAGGCTTAACGCTACCACATGTTTACTGGACCCGTGTCCCTCCTGGTTGGTGCTGGCCTCCCGGGAGGTTACACGAGGCTGGTTTCAGGAGATTACCAATGCTTCATTGAGTGAGAGGGTCTTCCCATCCGCCCTGAAAGAGGCGGTGGTGAGGGCCCCCCTCAAGAAGCCTTCCCTGGACCCGGCTGTATTAGCTAATTATCGTCCTGTCTCCAACCTCCGCTTCGCGGCGAAGGTTGTTGAGAGTGTGGTGGCGTGACAACTTCCTCAATTCCTGGATGAAGCTGTCTATCTAGATCCATGCCAGTCGGGCTTCAGGGCAGGTTACAACATGGAAACGGCATTGATCCCATTGGTTGATGATCTCTGGAGGGCCCGGAACAGGGGTTGCTCCTCTGTCCTGGTCCTCCTAGATCTCTCAGCGGCTTTTGATACCATCGATCATGGTATCATGCTGCGTCGGCTAGAGGGGGTGGGAGTGGGGGGCACCATGCTACGATGGTTCTCCTTCCTCTCTGACGGTACACAGTTTGTGTTGACGGGGCAGAGGTCAACCTCGAGATTCCTCACTTGTGGAGTGCCTCAAGGGTCGGTCGTCTCGCCTCTTCTGTTTAACATTTATGTGAAGCCGCTGGGCGAGATCATCCATGGCTTTGGGGTGAAGTGTCAACTGTATGCCGATGACACGCAGTTGTACATTTCTACCCCAGGCCACCCCAATGATGCCCTTGATGTGATGTCCCGCTGCCTGGAGGCCATGCGGATCTGGATGGGGAGGAACAGGCTCAGACTCAACCCCTCCAAGACTGAGTGGCTGTGGCTCCCGACGGTCCGATATATCCAGCTGACACCATCGCTGGCTATTGGGGATGAGAGCCCCCTCAGAGAGGGCTCGCAACTTGGGCATCCTCCTGGACTCACGGCTATCCTTGGAGGATCATATGACGTCCGTGGCCAGGGGGGCCTTTTATCAGGTTCGCCTGATCTCCCAGTTGTGTCCCTTTCTGGATCGGGATGCCCTGCGCACAGTCACGCCCTCGTCACTTCCTGGCTGGACTATTGTAATGCTCTCTACATGGGGCTCCCCTTGAGGAGCATCCGGAGGCTCCAGATGGTCCAGAATGCAGCCGCGCGAGTAATAATGGCAACTCGTCGCTCCCATGTAACACCCATCTTGCGCGAGCTGCACTGGCTCCCGGTGGTCTTCTGGGTGCACTTCAAGGTGTTGGTTACCACCTTTAAAGCGTTCCATGGCTTAGGACCTGGTTATCTACAGGACCGCATTCTGCCATCAATTGCCTCCCACTGACCAATACACTCCCACAGATAGGGCCGCCTTAGGGTGCCGTCAGCCAAACAGTGTAGGCTGGCGGCCCCCAGAGGGAGAGCCTTCTCTGTGGGAGCTCCGGCCCTATGGAATGAACTGCCCCCGGACATACGAAGGATCCCCGACCTCTGTGCCTTCCGGCGTGCTCTGAAGACCCTATTATTCCAGTAAGCTGGACTGACAGGATAAAGGTTTTTAAATTGGGTTTTGATAGGGGTTTTAAAATGATCTTAATTAGATGTTTTAAATTTGGCCGAATGATTTAATTATTTTAATAAGCTTTTAATTTTTGTTGTACATTGTTTTTATCATGGCTGTTCACTGCCCTGAATCCTTCGGGAGAAGGGCGGTATACAAATATAATAAACTAACTAACTAACTAAAATTGAAAAAGGTACAAGGAAATAAGAGTTAGTATGTTGGTATGTTAAAAGGAACATGGAAATTAGAGTTGGTATGGTAAATATGTTAAGAAAAAAAAGTAAATTGCATGCTGTGAGAATGGATCATTGAAGATGGATATTATATTAAGGCAATATCAACTCTTTAATAACCACATAGATTTTTTTTTTCAAGATGATCTGTTCTGAATCTGATCTTTCAGATAGTTCAATAATGCACCTATTGCCACTGCTGGTGGTTGTCCTTCCTCTCTTTCCTTCCACCTTTCTCAACATTGTAAAATTCTTCAGAGCATTAGGTCTTCTCATAATGTACCTGAAGTATAATAATTTGAACCTGCTTATACCTTGAGTGATTTGTTTGATTATCATTATAGTTGTTGTATTTGCTACCTACAGTATTCATGGAGTATTTTCCACCTCAAAGATCAAAGGCATCAATACTATTTTTGCTTCCATAAAGTTTCAAAAGATAAACCATTTTCTAATTTCTATTGATATACAAACTTTCTGATATCTGAATAATCTTTCCAAAGACTTCATGGCTACTCTACCGAGAGTGATAGTCTATGGTGTATTTCTTGATTGCAGGATTCTTTCCTCCTGATAATTGATCCTAAACCGCTATCTTACCACTTCAGTATTTTCATTATCAGTGCTAACGCTGGTTGTTGTATCTGTTGTCATTGGTTTGGTCTTCTTCAGGTTAAAATTTTAATCCCATTATTTCACTGTGCTCTGACTTTCATTACTGTAGTTCACAAATCGTTTGCATTTTCACCCACTCTTTATTTTAGATCTCATAGCAGCATTTTAGATAGCTACAGTTCAGACTAGAAAACAGCACACTTCACGTATTTGCCAGTGCAATCCATCTACTGCCATGTGCCCTAAAATCATATCCACCTATTCCTCTTTGGTGAGAAAGGCTAAAAATCTTCCAGACAAGGTTGCAGTAGCACAAAATATGAATAAAAAAATATAGTTTCTTAAAGGGATTGTCGACCTGGTGGTCTCTACCACCATGTAAAGCTCAGTTTTTGTGAAGAGGTGGTCAGAAAAAGTCATCTATGAGCTGTATTCAGTCTTGCACATTTTATATCTAGTTTCCTTTGTTCTAAATTATCAATCCCTAATCCATATTTCTAATTCTTCATACTCTGCTCCAATCACTATATTTTATTATTCTATTGATTGGAACAAATGGTTCTCTTCCCTTTCAAATGAACTGATAGCTTTGCATCGTTTTCTTCAATGACTCATATTTAATTGGTTTCTTTTTAGTTTTGGGATTTGTGTGAAAAGATCCATTTTATGTAGAAATGGGACTGCAAACTGCAAGCACTACTCTATATACAATATTTCAATAGCATCTGTATATGTTATAAACTAAGGGGACTGATTCAAATTATTTTAATATATTTACTTTTTTTAAAAAAAATTGATACCGTGTTCCCCAAAAATAAGATCCTGTCTTATATTTTTTTGAACCCCAAAATAAGCGCTTGGCCTTATTTTCTGGGAGGTCTTATTATGGGGCACGTGGAGCAAGATGGGCTCCTCGTTGTCTTAACTGATTTCCAGCTCTGCATTTAAATATTTTCGGGGATGTCTTATTTTCAGGGAAAGTGTATGTTTCCATTTAAGACAAATGTTCTTATAGGGTGGCATATGAAACATTTAAAATGAAAACCTTAAATGTATCTAAACAGGCTAAAATATACTGTATATAATGTATACAGGTAGTCCTCAATTTAGAACGATTTGTTCAGTGACTGTTCAGAGCTATGGTGGTGCTTAGTGAAGAGACTGGTCACTGGAGTTATGACCATTACAGTGCCCCTGCAGTCATGTGATCAAAATTTGGGCACTTGGCAGACCACCTGCATTTATAACTGCAGGGGCACTTCTAACTCCCTCTACCCACCTATCTCTCCCATCTATGCCCTTTTGACTCCCTGCACTCTATGTCCCCTGATGCCCCAGCTGAGATACACCATCTTCTTTCTCATTCTTCTGACCAAGCATGCTCAGTCTGGCCTTTTGCCAGGCAGCTTGCTGGCTAGACCAGGCTTTTTTCCCCAGATTGAACACATTTTTCTTACAAGACCTGGAGAAGATGGCTTCACATTTACAGCAGCTGCCTCGTAAAGGGCCAAGATGGGTCCACCTCATCAACAGTGGGAGCAAGAAGACAGCAAGTCAGCTGAGGTGGCAGAGTGCAGGGCAGCAGGAATCTTGAAGTGCAGGGGGTGTGAGGGCATCTGGGA
The DNA here is from genome assembly GCA_022577455.1 of Arizona elegans. Taxonomy (NCBI): domain Eukaryota; kingdom Metazoa; phylum Chordata; class Lepidosauria; order Squamata; family Colubridae; genus Arizona; species Arizona elegans. Next base: position 98,907,952 of record JAKOOJ010000002.1, on the reverse strand, counting down.
TACGTCTTCATGTGCACTGTGCTGCTGGGCCACACTGGGACTGGGCTTCTCACTGCCCTGTGGTTCAGGGGCTTCTTGCAGCCTCAGAGCCACCACGTCCCTTTATACAACAGTGTTATCATTTTGCTACTACTTAGTGCCATCTGGATTCTTCAGCCTAAATATGGCAACCTGTGTAAAACTGAGTATAAAATAAATAAATAAAAAACTAAATCTTATTCTCTATTCCATCTACCATCACAATCCCGAAGTAATATGCAGTAAGGATATCTACTCATTTCATCAGGGTATCTAATTTGATTTGGGATTCAAGTCAGAAGCAAGATTCAAAAATCTAAAGTATTTTTGTATCAGAATGCTAACATTTCTAGACATGGTATTCTCTCTAAGAAAATAAAGCCTAATCAATTTATAAACGGTAAATGCAGTTTTTGGAGCTAAACTGATTGTACATGAAGGACAATTAAAACTCTGGTAATGAGTATGCATCTGCTGCATATATAAACTTATTGAGCTTGCTGTGAGCTTTATATTAAAGCTGCTTCAGGATACAGAAGTGTACGGTACAAGATTTGTTTCCCAGTCTTCTTTATACCCATTGAACAGTGAAAACTTAAGGAGACTAAATAGTGACTTGCTCAAGCTCACTTAGAAACCGGATCCAAATCTATTATTATGATCTCACTTCTTGAACCTTTAGCCCATACATAATTCAAAAACCCACCTCTGTGGGACTGTTTTAGAAAGGCAGAAATATGGCTTGTTGTCTTATTTTTAAAAATGTCTTTTTTCAAACTGCTTTAAATTCACAATTATATAGCTGCTGTATGCTCTACATACCTCACTTTGAGAGGGAATAGACATTAAATAAAAAATGCAAATAACTATACACAAAAAGATTGCAGGGAGAGGTTATTTTTATTATGGGTATGCATGATCTAAGAATAAGAATCAGTTGGAATCATGTAGAAGATAGTTTACTGTAATTGATAAAATATCAATCCAACATATCTTGCGTAATGTTACTGTTATGTCCATTGCATACAGCAGTAATGGATCATAGTTAAGTCATTATGAGGCGGTTAAGTTGGGCTTTGTTCTTATTGGCCAATCACCTGACTTGCATGTGGTACTTATTTGAATAGTCAGCCTTATATAAGAATACATCAAGGGAAAGGACATTGGCATTTTCAGGCAGGCAGGGAGTTTGGGTGTGTAAACTTAAATTCAAGCAATGGCTGCTACCACCTGGAGAAGCAGGAAAAAGAGACAGATATACCGGAGGCAAAGAAACAGGGCTCAGTATAGACAGAGAAAGCCTAGGGTTGAAAAGAGAAATGCAAGGCATGTAAAACGTGGCTATGGAAAGAAAATTTCCAGAAAACCTCCCAGGAAAATGCAGAAGATGAGGCTTGACAGTGTCCGAATGACCAATGAGGCACAAAATATCCTGCATTTTTGTGTGCATGACCTCTACAAGAAGGTGTCCTTGGCAGCTGAGCGATTGAGAAAGAAGAAGCGTCATGTCTCTATTACTGTCTCAGATGTAAGAAATGCCCTGAAAAAAATCATGCCAAAGAAATATGACAGAAAGTCTGTATCCTCCATATCGTGCAAGTGCCATTAGAAAATAATCTCTTTCCTCTCCTACAATAGACTTAGAAATGAAGGAATAAAAAGGAAGGGGGGGAATCACCAGTCTGAGATAAAATCAAATGCTTTGCCTGCCTGAAAAAACAGTACCTTCAAATTTCCAAGCAATCCTGTGACCTACCTTTTATTACTAGATCAACATCATTACTAGTAATGAACTCAAGGATAAACAGAATCTAGCAAGATGATTATCGTATTGCTGTTGTGCTGAATTAGAGAGATAACTTACCAGTTGTCAGAGGAAAATTACTTCCAAAAGTTGTGGAATACCAAGGACTCTGATCAGCCATATGGAACATGTGAGATGTACCCTGAAGGGAGATATATTCCCTTTTTCAATAAAACAGGATTTGTGCAGGATAATACATCTTAGTATGTGTCTTTTATATTGGGGAAATGATGGCATCTTTGTCAGGCTGTGTTTGCATTTCATTCAGTCTCCAGAGCTTATAACTTTGATCTCTGACAATGTTCTGAATGCAACACTAAGTTGAAAGTGACTATGTCTGCTGTCTTTGTAGAATTTATAGAATGCAATATAAGTCATTTTGTTGTTAAATTTGTCTATTACTATAATTTTGATTTGTCTTTTTAAATGCGGTAGAAAACATGCTTTTATGCCATTCTGTTTTAGAGACTTGTATCCAAGTACATGTTCAGATTGATACATTTATTCAGCAAATATATCTTAAATATTGATCAGATAATAAATGTTATATTTGAAGTGTTTGTCCCTTCTCCAGTGTTCCCACTATATCTTCCATTAGACAAAATCACTGCAGATACATAGTTTGAATTTGAAGCGTTTACAATTTGAATGCTTCATGTATGCTAAGCAAATTATTTGTTTAGGTGTCATGTGAAAATTTGATATATTAATATTTTAAAATTTATAAATTATGGATTCAAAAGTGTCTGACTTAATATCTAAAAAGCATTTCAGTTCATCTCAAAGTACTACTCCAAAACAGGTTATAAAGAGTTAGTGTTTCTCTCTGTCCCTAAAAGGTCTATTCTTAAGTATTTTAGTCTTCTCTGCAGAATGTGCCATCTTTTGTTTATTTCTCATCCTTCAAAGCACAAAATATTGTAAAAAAGAGTACAAAAGTTTCCTCTCAGCCCTTCTTCTTTGAGTGTCAGTAGTGGAGAGAAAAAAGCAAATAGACCTGAGGAGCTGAGAAAGGTTGGAGAGGTGAAATTATAAGGAAAAGGAACAATTGAGTTTTGAAAGTAGCACTTAGAAATTGCATGATAAGTCAATTACAAATTGAAACATTGCTTTAAAAGTAACCAGTTGTTAGAATGAAGCAAATTGTTTAAGAAATACCTGGAACCATATATTTTCACTAGAACTGGTGGAAGCAGGTAAGCTTTCAAAATAGGTGCTTCTGAGATTCAGGAAAACAGCAATGAGAGGCGGTGGGGAGCAAAACAAGACATCTAAAAAGCATATGATGAAAAACAAAATTGGAATAATCTTTGTGTTGTGATGGTGTTGAATGACTGGCCCTTACAACCGATTCCAGAAATTCCAGCTGTCTCAGGGTCCGTGTGCCCACATGATCATGAATTGTGCGCCTGGCAACCAGTTTGCACTTAACGATTGTTGCAGCATCCCACAGTCACATAATGACCATTTGCAACCTTCCCTGCCAACTTTTCACAAGTAGTCAATGGGAAAGCCAGAAGGGAAGGTTGCAAGTCACTCTTGTAAGTCCCCCTGGTCTTCCTATACTCCCATTGGTCCTTGGCTTTCCTGTGCTTGTGCTGCACCATATCATCCATCCAGCCTCTGCTCTCATGCAATATGCACCAAGCCTTCCATGCCTTCCCCCAAATCATGCACACCTAGCACCAACCTTCTCAGGGCCTCACCTGGCATTTCCAACCCCTCTGCAGTACCCCTGCATTCCTTATTTGGGACTTCCACCATTTCCCATTTAATGACCAATACATTGTAGGTTATGACAGCAACTGGGATTGTTGGGATTGTTGTCACTAAGTGATATAGTGACATGATGCTTTATGAATGCATCATTTAGCGATGGCACTCCTGCTCCCAATTGCCATCATAACTTGAGGACTACCTGTATTGTTACATTATGTATCATTTCTTTTCTGTGTCTTAACTAAATTATCCTATTATTCTAAATACATGCAAATTTAAAAACCATGCATGTTATTTGGGATTTTTATATACAATAAGTCCTATAACTAGTCTTTTAATGACTATTTGAAGTTATGACAGCTTGCTTTCCAATGTTTTATGGTCTGTAAAACTCTTCCGGCCATCGTGCCACCCTTCCTTCCCCCATAGTCACATGATCATGATGTGGGTTTTGGCAACTTGTTCACACTAATGACTGGTTGTCAAATGCCCTGCAATCATGTGATCGCCATTTACAATATTCTCTGCCAGCTTCCCAAGAAAGTCAGTGAGGAATCTGGCAGGGAAGCTTGCAAGCTGCTACGGTCTGCTGAAGGATTTCCCCTTCCCATGTGTGGGGCAGGTGGAAGTGGAAATCCTTCTTCAGGCTGCAAAAATGAAGCTTTGGGGTCCCAGTTTTGTTACTCCAGCCCAGCAGTTCCCTTCAGCAAATCCTGCAATAGGCTGGTGAAACAAAACAGAGATTGTGAAAAAATTGAAAAGGTTCTTAACAAGCCTTAAATGTTAAGGAATTGATATATGCTCCACAGATGATGAACTTGTTCTTATTCTTTAACTTATACATGCAATTAACAGAGGAGGTGATTCATAACATTCATTCATACCATTTGTCTACTCTGAGGGAACTATTGATGTCATTTAGTAACAGTCCAGATGAGGAGTGATGAAATGAGACTTCTCTTGATCAGAAGTTGTATTTATTTAACCACCACAAAAATTACTCTTGGCAGCTCATATAAAAGTACAGTATAAGACAAACTTATATAAAAATTGTAAATACAACAACATTACCAAAATAAAAGATGGCAGCAACAGCTCAAATTCAGGGAAGGCTCTCTGAAAAAGCTCAGTCTTCAGTCACGAATCTTGTGAAACGTGAAGTACAGATTTTGATATGGATGAGGTTATATTTTCCTGAAGAATTAGCTCATACATCTGTATTCCCAGATGGAAATATGTTGGCCATGAAATATTGATAAGCAGTCACATTAACCCATTAAGAAGCCAGAATGTAAGTGATTATATTTGCCATGTTGCATGATTTGTACATCTGGGAATAGCTTAGTGTATTTGCATAGGATTTTAAGATATAAATATTATGATAGATTGAATTACTTTTTTTAATGTTTCATTTTTTTGATGACAAATTAACAAAGGAAATAATAGATATAGCAAACAAATTTGGAGTACTTTTGCAAAGTACATTTTCTTTAGTAATTTGTAAGGTTTTCCTTTTATTTGCCTTCCTCTTCTACTTGGTTTGTTCTACAATCAACCTGAAATGAAAAAATCTTTTTCCTTCTAATTGTATGTATTACGCACAGAATTCTGCAAAAAGGAAACATCTCATGTTTTATTATCAAAGTAGGCCTTTATGTGTATTTCTCTTTAGCCAGGTTCTTCCTATGTAAACCAAGATTTTTATGCAGCCCTAGGTCAGTGAAATCCCAATCCACTAGAGAAATACACATAAAGGCCTACGAAAAGAAAAGAAAACAAATACTGTACCTTTACAGGGAGGATACATGGGATGAAGGTGTGGCTGACTGATGAGGGCTTAGAAGTCCGAAATAGATCTATCTTAGTCTCCTTAGTCTCCCAATGGGCAGCAGGGAGCTTGCTGGCTGCTGGAAAAAAAAGCCTAGAAACTAGTGGCTTGGGATTTCACTGAACTAGGGCTGCATAAAAATCTTGGTTTACATAGGAAGAACCTGGCTAAAGAGAAATACACATAAAGGCCTACGAAAAGAAAGAAAACAAATATGTATGTAAGTATGTATGTGTGTATATATATATATATATGGACAAAATGGTAATGAAAGAACCATATACTGTATGAGTTTTGCTGGACAAACATTCTCTATGATTGTGATCTAGGGGGAAAATGTTAGCAACATGACAGATATATAAAAGATTACAAGGTCCAAAAATCTGATTGGTCTATTTGAAGAATGAGAGTCATTCCATTGGCATCCTTCAGTCTCAAGAGACTATGGTATCGTGCTCTGGAAAGAGGTCCTAAAACTGCATCTAGTGTGACTAAAAAGGCCAATTCGAGAGCGGCAATTCCTTCCACACTGAGGGCAGATACATTCTGTCTCCTGCCCAGCCCCCAGATTTCACTGGTTCCAGGACTGCCTCTTTGCCTCAGCCTGCTGAACAAGTGTCTCTTCAAATTGGAAAAGGCCATGATGCGTCTTTAGCTTCCAAGCTAAACGATCGGAGGTCAAGGTTTCCCAGTTGTTAATGTCCATTCCCAGGGCCTTTAGGTCCCTCTTGCAGATATCCTTATATCACAGCTGTGGTCTCCCTGTAAGGCGCTTTCTCTGCACTAATTCTCCATACAGGAGATCTTTTGGAATCCAAACATCAGCCATTCTCACGACATGCCCCAGCCAGCGTAGACGTCGCTGTTTCAATAGTGTATACATGCTAGAAATTCCAGCACGTTCCAAGACAGTGCTATTTGGAACTTTGTCCTGCCAGGTGATGCCAAGAATTCATCAGAGACAGCGCATATGAAAGATGTTCAACTTTCTCTCCTGCCGTGCGTAGAGGGTCCAAGACTCACTGCAGTACAAGCGTGTGCTCAGGACGCAGGTTTATAGACCTGGATCTTTGTATGTTCCATCAGCTTCTTTTTAAGCCATACTCTCTTTGTAAGTCTGGAAAATGTGGTTGCCGCTTTACCAATATGTTTATTCAACTCAGTATCTAAAGAAAGAGTGTCAGAGATAGTTGAGCCGAGATACACAAAGTCATGGATGACCTCCAGTTCTTGTGCAGAGATTGTAATACAGGGAGGTGAATCCATGTCCTGACCCATGACTTGTGTTTTGTTCAGGCTGATTGTTAGTCCAATCAGGCAGGCCTTGCTAAAACTGTCCATAAGGTGTTGAAGGTCTTCAGCAGAGTGAGCAGTGACGTATTGCAGTGACATAGCAGTGAGTGAGCAGTGATGTAAATGCTCAGATAACTGAGCATTTAGTTAGAAAAAAGGTTTCAATGTTTTGAGATAAATGAATGGATTTGTAGATGGTGTCCATTTGTATGTACATAGAGAAAAGTATACAGGATAAGATGATGTCATATTCTGAACGTTATAGGCATTTGTTTAGCAGTGTTGTGTGGTATGAAGAACAAGACAAGAATGTCCACTTTCACTCTTGCTTTTTAATATCTGAGTTGAACCTTTGGGTTGTGCTATTAGACAACATAGAGAGGTCTTAGGAGAAGTATATAACTCGGTCGAACAGATTGGTTTTGTTTAATGTTATTCTTTAGTTTATTTCTAAACTTCACATAGTCTTTTTTTAAAATATTTTTTTAATTTTAAATACAAATAATACAAACAGTACATATACATCTACATACAAAAAAAGGAAAAAAATTACAAATATTACAGTGCACCCCCACCTCCGGAGACCACTTTTTTTTCTTATATTTCTTCTATAATAACTAAAAGATATACAATATATTCCAATTATGCCCTTATCCCCTCCAAAACAACGTATATTCTTGAGTAGGTGTATTCCCTTTGTCTTCTACCAACACTGTTTTTATAAAATCTCTCCATATTTCATAATTGTTTACTTTAATCATCCCTTTTTTAAATTTAATTTCTGTTAATTTATTTGTTGCCATACTCCAAATTTCATTATACCACTCATTTCTTTGAATATCCCAATTTCGTCCCCAATATTTAGCCATTAGTAATCTAGCTGCCATTATCAAATTTATAATTAATTCCTTTTTTTTTTCATTTATATCCTGGTTTTTCACCAGCAACAGTAATGTAATTCTCGGTGACATATCTAAATTTATATTCAAAAGTGTTCTAATTTCTCTAAACACCATGTCCCATATTTTTGTGCAGTATCACAATCCCACCACATATGTTTATATGTTTCAATCTCTTTCTTGCACCTTCAACAAATATTTGTATGTTTACCATCTATTTGATTTAATTTACGTGGCATTAGGTACCACCTTCATATCACTTTATATCTATTTTCTTTAACTCTGACATATTCTTATATACTCTTCTATTCCAAATATTTTTCCAATTATTATCATTTATTTCTCCTAAATCTGATTCCCAAATTAATTTTAAACCTTTTGCCTGCTCTTCTAATTCAGTTAATATTCTATATATTTTCCCAATTCTTCCTTTACCTAACGTGTTTCCCTGAAAATATGACATGTCCCGAAAATTAGGCCAAGCCTTATTTTTGGGGTGGGTGTATACACCCTCCCCCGAAAATAAGCCCTAGTGACAGGGTGGGTGTGGCCAGCACAGGAGGCAGCCCTTCCCTTCCCTGGTCACCTCAGGGCTGCTTGTCCCCTTAATCGGATCAGCTGAGCTTCGGCCGCCATTCACAAAACAGCTGATTTGCGGGTGCTGCTCAGGCCACCACCTCCAATTGTGGCTGCAAAAGAAGCCGGAGGCCAAGCGATGCACGCCACACGCCTCGCACCCTCCTTAACTATGACAGTCACAGCAGGCAGTTCCATCCACAGAACAGAAAAGGAAGGCATGGAAATCCATACACCTGGGACATCGGAAGAAGCCCTTTGAGGAGACACCGCTGCCGATGTGCAGGAAATGTGCCCCCTCCCCACCTATAGATCATCCTTTCAAAGAGGAGTTTCACCAGGATGAAGAGGTGGCTGGAGGCAGCATTTGCATTGGGTTGGGCTTTCTTCACAAGGGGGATAATCTGGGGAGTGAGAGATTTAGGAAGCCTGGGCTGGCGTGGGGCAGTTTCTCCAGTGAAGCATCTGATTTATCCCCAGGGGTGAGCGTCTTGTGGGCTGGCCAGAGAGGGAGTGTCTCCGCTGAGCTTCGAAACAGGGTGAGAGGCAGGAAAACCCTCCCTCCCCATTTTCAAGCTGTTTGCAAAAATGCCCCATTCTGAGCCTTCAGCATATTCCAGTATTGCAACATTGAAGGCTCGGAATGGAGCGTTTTTGCAAACAGCTTGAAAATGGGGAGTGGGATTGTGCTGAGCTTCAGAACAGGGTAAGAGGCAGGAAAGCAAAATAGTAGGATATTCTAGTCCAAATCAGAATTGATGCCAATAGATCAAAAATGGATTACCCATCCATTTAATATTAATTTGGTATTTGAATCAAATCAATTAAATATTTAGGTATGTATATACCAAAGGATATTTCTCAATAACATATTGTAATATAAATAAAACAGAGCCGTTTCTTCAGATATTGATAGATGGGAGTCATTAAATCTTTGGGGAAAGGTAACCCTCCAAAATGGACATTATTCCCAGATTAATTTACATTCTGAGTTGAATTCTAGTTTATATACTGTATCTGGAAAATATTTTCAGAAAATAAATTCTTTGTTTAGAAAATTTCTATGGCATTCTTTGATTCTAAGAATATTTTTACCAAAATTGCAACCACCAATTAATGCAGAAAGAGTTGTTTTTCGAGATCTAGAACTACATCATTACATTTACCTACTGTTTGTTATTACATACTGGAAGCCAGCAATTGGTGTTAATTTTCCAATTTGTGCAACTTTGTAATATGCACATATATCACTTTTAGCTGGATGGATAGTATTAAGATCTATAAATACTAAAACTGTACTATCGCTGGAAATAATTACATCAGTTAGAAAGTTATGGAATATGATGTCTAATAAAAAAGTGATTTGATGCTCCTAACCAAGGACTCCCTCTGCTTCCCACTTAAAGCCCCTTTCATGTGGAGTTATGACAAGCAACTCGGATTGCCGGAATTGCTGTCACAAACTAAGGCAGTCAGATGACATTGTGTACTTTACGGCATCACTTAGCCAAGGAAATTCTGGTCCCAATAGGACTATCTGTATGGAAAAAAAATTGAGTGCAGTGGGATAGGGTTTGTGTAGTAAAATAAGTTATGGGATCAAGAATGAATGTGGACTAAATAAATACAGACTGAAAACAAAAGTTAGTGACCAGCATGAAAGAAATATATTGACATGGTTTGATCATATTGTACACAAAATAAATATATGAAAAAAAGAGTGAATATATGTAGAGGAAGATGGTCAAAAAATCTGAGGTTAGATGAGGTAAGATTGAGAAATTTAAAGAACTCAAAGCATTAAATAATATATAAATGTAATTTCCAAAGAGTGTTTTTGAAATATAAAAAGGATGATAATATGTCATTTATTAATTAATGACTAAGAAATTCACTTTAGTATTATTTAGTTCCAACATAATTGCATTGTTTATTAGAATGAAAGTACCACTTTTTGTGTATTGTTGATGCACTTTAAAAATGAAATTTTATTACTAAATTGTACACTGAAAAATGTGAATTCTGCAACTTGCATAAATTATATTGACTATTTCCTAATGTGATTTGATTGCTTATTTGTTCCCTATGACTATCATTAAGTGTTGTACCTTATGATTCTTGATGAATGTATCTTTTCTTTTATGTACACTGAGAGCATATGCACCAAGACAAATTCCTTGTGTGTCCAATCACACTTGGCCAATAAAGAATTCTATTCTATTCTAATCTATTACAAGTCGTTCATGTTTGGGACCAGCAACTCATTTGTTAAGCAAAGTAGTTGCTAGTGGAACCACAACTGTGCTTACGTTCTCACATCAGTTTTCCATTGCTTTATGGATCTGCAAAAGTTGTAAATGTGAGAATTGGTCATAGGATTACATTTTCATTACCGTCATAACTGCAAATGGTCACTAAATGAGGCAGTCATTAAACAAGGTTGCATTGCACTTTGCTGCCCATGTCATCCACAGCTGACCTTCGCAGTTTGCTGCTGCTGCTGACAAGGCACATAATCAGGCCTTGCCTTGTGGGAAGCAGTTACTAGCCACATGTAACATCAGGAAGAAGGCCTTGCATAGCCAGCAGCTTCCTTGCAAAGGACCAGGCCAGGCACGTCTAGTCAGCACTGGGAGTTGGAGGTTGCAGAATACAGGGAGACAGGGCAGAGATGGGAGGGGGGGAGATAAGAGGGTGTGAGGAGTTGAAGGCCCCCTGTGGTCATAAATGCAGGTGGGCTGCCAAGCACCCAAATGTTGATAATGTGACCGAAGGGGCACTGCAGCAGCCATAACTTCAAGGATTGGTCATGAATACTTTTGCTCAAATAAATTTTTATTAGAAAATAAACCATTAACTACATGACATAGCATGTAGTTTGCATACACTTTAGTGTGGTTTAATAAGGGTCAGGGAGGCAACTTTATAACTCTTTTCTTAAAAAAAAGCTAATAGAATAGTTTTCTTGTAAAAAGATTGAGCAATATAAAGTGATTATAATATTTTGTTCAGCAGAGAAAATTTTTTGATCAATCATGAGAAAGCAATATAAGTCACTGTGCTGTGTATACCATTTATTCTGTCTTTTGTATAAAATAGATGAATTTTTCAGTAATATTTCACATAAAATCTCCATTAGCTAATTTTATTTTTTTCTGTTTACTTTTTAGGTTATATTTCACACTATGTGCTGACTGTCTGTACTTACAGAAACTATTTAAAAACAGGTTTTTTTTTCAAAATAAATTTGATTCCAGTGGAATCTGCTTTAGATTTTGTCTTGTGAAGTAACTCCTGAAGCAATGCCTGTACAAGCTCCACAATGGACGGATTTTCTCTCCTGCCCTATTTGCACACAAACATTCGACGAAACGATCCGGAAACCCATCAGTCTAGGTTGTGGCCACACAGTCTGCAAGATGTGCCTGAACAAGCTCCATCGGAAAGCATGTCCTTTCGACCAGACCACTATCAATACAGACATAGAACATCTTCCTGTGAATTCAGCTTTGCTGCAGCTTGTGGGTGCTCAAGTAAGGGAATGTTTCCTTAGTTTCCTGCTTTAGATTTTTTTTAACTAGTTGTCATTTTTTTCATCAAATAAGCAACTGTATTTTTTAAAAATCTCAGAAAAAGTAAATAATGAACAAATGTAATAAACCATAACATTTTCAGGTATATAAATCATCACCTGGCTAAGGAAAGAGTTTCCTAAAGTCCCCAAGTTTCATTATAGGGTGCCTAGCCCTAGGCAATCACTTAATAGTTTTAATATGTTAAATAAGTGTGAAACCCATGTGAAAAAAGCTTGTTTAAATTGTACACCATTAACCAATCTGCTGTTGGGAATCCAGCAAATTTGTTTTGTAGTTTTGAAAACATTGTATCCTGTCTTGAATGTGTTTGTGTATAAAATTCTATAGAATCACAATTTTTTTCTTTTTGTAATGTTACAAAAAGAAAAAAAATTGTGATTCTATACCAGTGATGGCTAACCTTTTTGCCATTGCGTGCCAGGAGAGGGGGGCCGGGGGAGGGTCACGCAGGCACGTGCCCACGCGCATGCGTGCACAACCCCCTCCCCTCCCCCAGCTCCTGGCACATGATGGCCTGGTAGGCCCGTTTTTCTTTCTTACCTGGTTCCAGTTCCTCTCTGTGTATCTGGGAAGGGCGAAAACAGCCTTTCCCACTCCCTTGGAGGCCCATTTCCCAACTCTCGGTGGGACAGGAAATGACATTTTTTGCTGTCCCCAGCCTCCAGAACCTCTCTAGGAGCCTCTCTAGGAGAATCTAGGAGCCTCTAGGAGTCTCTGGAGGCTGGGGATAGGAAAAAACGTCACTTCCTGTCCCACTGGGAGTCGGGAAATGGGCCCTTTCAGCCTCCGTAGGGCCTCCAAGGGAGTGGGAAAGGCTGTTTTCGCCCTTCCCAGATACACAGAGAGGATCTGGAGCCAGGTAAGAAAGAAAAATGGGCCTTCCCCATCCCGCCCCCAGGCCCTCCAGAGGCAGGAAACAGCCTGTTTCCCTACTTCTGGTGGGCCCAGAAGGCCCGAAAATCAGCTGGCCAGCGCGCGCATGCGCCCCAGAGCTGAGCTGGCGTGCCCACTAATATGGCTCCGCGTGCCACCTGTGGCACGTGTGCCATAGGTTCTCCATCACGGTTCTATACTATTCAATAACTGCTCTGTCTTGTTCAAGACTGGAATAGACAATGAAAAGTGAGGAACTGTGTATAAGTTTTGCAGACATAGGTGGGAGAAATAAAAACATGAAAGTAGCCATTTCTTAACATATTTGTTGTATTCTTATGTTTTCTATAGATGCCAGAACAGCAACCAATAACTCTACGCAGTGGTGCTGAAGATACTAAACATTATGAGGAAGCCAGGAAATGCGTGGAAGAATTAGCCTTATACCTTAAACCGCTTAGCAGTGCAAGAGGTGAATCATGCTTGTCATCCTTTTTCCATGTTTTGGTGACAACATGTGTAAAGAATGTCCAATTAAGAAAAAAAGTGCAAGTAATTTGAAAAACATGTAAAAAAAAAATTACCCACCATGCTTTCTTCCCTTTCCACCTCCCGTCAGCTTTTATGGTATGATTATGTGATTTATGACACTTGGTGTCCTGAAAGGAACCAGTTCACTTCCAGTTGGAGGGAATGGTGTTATTGTTTCACAGCAGTTAATTTGAACATGAACAAAATTTCAAGGCAGAAGAAATTGTGCCTTGAAGAAAGTCTGAAGAATAATGTATACATTTTCCTCAGCAGATCTAAACACCATAAAATTTTTAACCCTTGCATGCTATTTGAATAATTAGCCCCAAGTAGATTGTATATAACTTTTGCGTTGCTCTCAAGAAATTCAAAAAAATAACATTTTTCTCTTCATAAAGGTGTAGGATTGAACAGCACAACTCAGAGTGTGCTTAGTCGGCCCATGCAAAGGAAGCTTGTGACGTTAGTCCATTGCCAGCTGGTGGAAGAAGAAGGGCGGATCCGAGCTATGCGTGCAGCACGATCTCTGGGTGAAAGAACTGTTACTGAGCTTATTCTTCAGCACCAGAATCCCCAGCAATTGTCTTCAAACCTTTGGGCTGCAGTGAGGGCTAGAGGCTGTCAGTTCCTTGGACCAGGTATGCAGCAGGGAAAATGGTTTTCTATCAGTGAGAAGATCAGCTGTGCTATGAGCAAAAATGCTTTACATATTTTTTATATTTGAACAATTCAAAGCATTTAAAAAACCAGTTTCTTTTTAATGATAGTGTGGTTTATTTCTACTTTATATTGCACAGATTTGACAGGTTTTACTAAAGTCTTACTAAGTGTTCAGCTATACGGTAGGATCAGGAGGAAATGTAAAAATGTTTGCTAACAGTTCTGTGGGTGTGCTTTGATGGGCATGGCTTGATCATGTGACCGGGTGGGCATGGCCAACTTGACGGCACTCACTGTTAGAGCCAGGAGCTGCACATTTTGAAGCACATTCTGCCCTTCTGAAGCCCCCAATGCTTTGAGTTTCCCTCTGCCAGCCAAGCGAACATCGGAGCCTTCTCTTGCAGAAGCAGAATCCAGGCACAGAAATGGAAAAACGGGGTGGGGTGGGGAGGAGACAGTGTAATTAGCAGAATCCAGGTACAGAAATGGAAAAACGGGAAGGGGGGAATGGGGAGGAGAAGATGTAATTAGCAGAATCCAGGTACAGAAATGGAAAAACGGGAAGGGGGGAATGGGGAGGAGAAGATGTAATTAGCAGAATCCAGGTACAGAAATGGAGAAAGGGGGGGGAATGGGGAGGAGAAGGTGTAATTAGCAGAATGCAGATGCAGAAATGGAAAAACGGGGGGGGGGAGAATGGGGAGGAGATGGTGTAATTAGCAGAATCCAGGTACAGAAATGGAAAAATGAGGGGGGGAATGGAGAGGAGTAGGTGTAAGAAGACGTTTCCTTAGATCGTTGATGCTCCCAACAATGAGTTTGGTGGCGATCTAAGGAAACATCTTCCAGCTCTTCAAGATCGACTTTAAGCCAACAGCAAAAGTAGTGGCAGCGGGGGGGGGGGGGGGACAGGTGTGTGTGTGTGTCTGTCCCTCTCTCCGCAAGGACTTGGAGGCAGACAGTGTCCCTCTGATGAAAAAAGGCAGCGAAGCCCTGGTTGTCACCTGGGAGAGGAGGACCGCGGTGGGACACACACACACACACCATCACCCCCGCTGCCGCTACTTTTGCTGTCGGCTTCTCGGCACTCTTAAAGTCGATCTTGAAGAGTTGGAAGATGTTTCCTTAGATCACTGACGCTCCGAACAATGAGTTCAGCAGCGTGGAAGGCAGGCAAGCATAGCAGGGCTGCTGGGAAGGGAGTAAGCTTCTAGCTCCCTTTCCCACAGCCCTACCATGCTACCCTGCCTTCCACGTGGCCATCCGCTTGCCTGCCTTCGCAAGCTGGCCACGGGAAGTCTGCAGGGATGCATGGCAGAGCTGTGGGCCGTGGTCCAATTTGGGGGTATGGCCAGCCGCTATTGCTACCAGTACGGCAAACTAGCCCCAATCTCCGCTACCGGTCCTCCCGAACCGGTAGCATTTTACCTCCTGGGTAGGATGGTGCTTTATTAAATTGTTTAAAGATTCAATACAAGCTCGAGCAGTACCAGATAAAGTAATCAAGGAAAAAGCCTCTCAAATATAAACTAACAAGTTCAGTCTTCAAGAAAAATATAAAGTAATATTTAATAAGTTTCCACTACTTTAGTTATAAAAATTCAGCATTTGAATTTTTGGAGTTTGTTGTTACCTAAAGCTCTCCTCGCAGCCTTCCCTGGGTATCCTTCAGACATTGAACTTCAATTTCAGAATGCCCATCCAACAATTTGTGGGTTCTGCCTTAGGGGACAGAAAGTAACACTCAAGGCCCACTTCTTAGTTGCAAGGAGTAAGTTCAACTGCTTACACTGATTTATTCGTTAATTACAGGGAGTCCTCAATTTACAATTGATCCCAAAATTCCACTGCTAAGCAAGGCAGTTTTTGAGTCAGTTGTGCCCCATTTTATGTTTTTTTTTTGTTTTGTTTTTGTTTGTTTTTTTTGCCATAGTTGTTAGCAATCATTGCAGTTGTTAAGTGAATCTAGCTTCCCCCATTGATTTTGCTTGTCAGAAGCTCCCTAGGAAAGTTGCAAATGACAATCTCAAGGCCCCAGGACAATGCAACCATGATAAATACACGCCAGTTGCCAAGTACCTACAGTTTGATCATGTGACTGTGGGGATGCTGCAAGTATGGGAATTGGTCATAAGTCACTTTTTTCAGTTCTACTGTGACTTTGAACAGTCATTAAATGAATGGTTGTAAGTTGACTGCCTATATTAAGTATTGCAATATGTATTGGACTGAAATATTCAGTGGCATAATTAATCCTATGCTCAGCTATTTGCAGTAAGAATATACTTGGGGTTTTTAGCATTTTTGGGAGGTAGGTTTGTCTTTGCACTTGGTCATTCCTATTTTTAAAACCATGTCATAAACAGACTAGTAATTGATATGGAAATGAAAATTGTCTGGTTCCTTCTAATGCAAGTAAATTATGCTCTAGGGCAAGGGTCGGCAACCTTAAACACTCAAAGAGCTACTTGGACCTGTTTCCTACAGAAGAAAAAAAAAAACAGGAGCCACAAAACCGGGGTGGGCGTGGCCAACTCGATGTCACTCACTCCCAATCAGTCACATGACCACCTAGCTGCGCCTACCCAGCCACAAAACTATTCTCTTATGTCTCCCTCTCCCTATCTGCCCCTCTTTTTCCCCCTCTTTCTGTATCTCTATGTCTGTCCCTCTCCATATCTTCCCCTTTCCACCCTTTGTATCTCTCCCTCTCTTTCCCTGTCTCACTCCCTCTCTATGTATCACTCTGTATGTGTCTCTCTATGTCTCTCTCTCACCCATTCTCTGTGTATCACTCTGTGTGTCTCTATGTTTCTCTCTGTATGTGTGTGTTTGTCTCCTCCCCTCCCTTCGGGTGACCGTCCTCCTCCTCCCCCCCTCCTCTCATAACTCCCTGGCTGGCTGTGGCTGAGCAGGGAACGTTTGCATGCACAGGGAGACCCTCAAGCGAGCGCCAAAGCACAGCAAAGGGGTGCGCGGGTTGGGCGGCCTCTCACTTAGGAGGGTCTTAACAGGACACAGCTTCTCTCCTGTACTAATGCTCTGGCCATCGCCTTGCCATCACCCACCCCTGGCAGCTCTTCAGCCGAGTGCAAAGGGAAAGAGTGAGACTGAGAGTGAGAACATGGATGTGTCTTTCCTAAGAGTATAACTTTAACTCTTTTGAGGCAATTGAAAAGTTCATGTGAATGTGTAATAGTTGCATATTAGGAAGACGTGAATTGCCAAAGCAATATATTACTCTTTCTCTTATACAACATAAATAATAATTACCTTGGGGATTTGTATTGCCATTTCAAAGTGAGGAGTTTCCACTCCTGTCCCATCACTGGTTGGCCCTGCCCTTCTTATTTCTTTTTTGGACTCCAGCCTGAAGTGGCAGGAAGCGAAGGCTTTCTTATGTGCAAATGTGGCGCGAAGGCAGGAACAGGGCAGCTTCGCTCCTGCACTTTCTGGCGATCCTCTTCCAGGCCAGCTGGCTGAGCTGGGATCGTGTGCACGCACGGGGTGACCCTCCTCAAGTAAGCGCGAAAGCTCAGGAAAGGCACGTACGGGGCGGGCAGCGGCTTGCTTAAGGAGGATCTCTCCATGCGTGCGCACACTCCCAGCTCATCCACAGCCAGCCAGGGAGTTACAAGAGGAGTGGGGGATGAGAATTCAGGAGCAAAGCTGCCCTGTACCTGCCTTCACGCCACATGTGCACAGAGGGCAAGTGTTGCTGAGGCAACATTCATACCCACTGCAGCCAGGCTTAGATCAGGGGCTGATTCAGACTTTGAAAATTCCTTCCAATATGGAATTGGTGATTGCGGAAGCCATTAAGCAGGGCATCGCTGCAGGACTGCAGCAGAGCAGAGTGGCCTCTGTGGTCTCTGGTTTTTCCGTGCAGCCAGTACAGACTCAAATATCCCAACCACCAGGGGATTTTTTGGCCTTCCCAGAGCCCTATTCTCCAGCCCCCTCTGGACAGAGCCAATCATCGCTCTCAAAGGAGGCAGAACTTTCAGAAGATGAGGGACTAGCACTGGACCAACCGGCCTTCACAGGGCTTTTTAGATCTGCCCTGTTTACATCCCTCCTCTTCAAGGCACGAAATACGACCTGCCTGAGTCCAGACTCTACAGTGTCAGATCCTGCCTTTGATGCGGCAGATCCTATGGACTCCCTATTTTCGGAGCTGACCACTACAGCAGAGGTGATTCCCTCACCCAAGCTGTTAATTGATGTGGTACAAAGTCAATGGACCTCTCCAGGCACAGGCCCCAACCCACCTCCGTCAGAGAGGAAACTATAATGTGGGACCAGACCTGGCCCAAGCGCTCCAGACACCTATGGTAGATGTTCCAGTGGTGGTCCTGTCCTCACCCTCGGTCATACCCAGTGATCTGGAGGACACACTAAAGGCAGAGGACAAGAGGGCGGAGCAAGCGCTTCAAAGAGGCCATCAGGCGGCTGCATGAGCGGTCAAGGCTGCCATGTCCACCTCTTTTTTCAACAGGGCCTCTCTGCTCTGGCTGCACCAAATGCAGGAGCACATTCCAGCTGGGGATGTTCGGACCCACCAAGACATTAATGAACTTATCGCCGCAGCAGAGTTCTCAGCTGACACTACATTCAATGTGATCAAGTACACCTCAAAGGCCATAGCGTCATCAGTGGCTGCCAGTCACCTGCTATGGCTCCACCGATGGCAGGCAGATATCAGGCACAAATAGCCTCGGCCCCCTTTAAAGGGGAGAAGCTGTTTGGGGACGCCTTGGACCCCATCTTAGGGGAGTCCAAGGATAGGAGGACAGTTCTGCCATATTTCTTCAGGCAAGGCAAATTTCATGCCTCACCTTACTTTTGCCGCCCCTCTGGTCGTGCGCTGGACTCCAGTTCCGGGTTTCAGTGGTCACAGAGACTTTATTTCCTGAGACAAGAACAACAGCAGGACAGGTCGGGCAGGAACAGGCAGTTCCAGCACAAGCTGCCCTTTCGGGTGGAGGAGGTCGCTCCCTTCAACGCTCAAAGTGACAGCAAGACCTCCCATTGGCGGCCGCCTGGAGCTATTTGCCAAGCGTTGGGAGGACATCACCACAGATGCCTGGGTCCTGGAGACGGTAAGGTTGGGCGTCTCCCTAGAGTTCCTCTCCACACCCCCGAGGTTTTTCATTCATTGTCCCATCTCAAGGGACAAATCATAAGTTCCTCATGGAAACCGCTATTCAACATCTGTTGGACATTCAGACGATCCAACTGGTTCCAGAGGACCAACAGGGACTGGGATTCTATTCCATCCTGTTTGTAATCCCAAAGACCTCAGGGTGGTGGTAGTGGAGGGCAATTCTGGACCTGAAAAGGCTGAATTGCCTACTAATTTACAAGCGGTTCAAGATGCAGTCATTCCAATCCATTCTGGAAAGCATGTTTACAATTACACCTTACAAATCTCCAGGATTCTCTTCAGCAACAGAGATCGTTGAACAGACTACCACCCAGCTGGCTTCCGGTCTCGGCCGATGGAGCCGCGGGTTTCTTACAAGCGTGAAGGGCTAAGCCCAAGCCTGCTATAAGGCGAGGGAGCAGGCAGCAGCCGCACTTATTCAGACAGACTTCCTGTACTCTGAACCCCCTTCAAACAGCTTTCCCAAGCCCTTAGCCTCCAGCAGTTCACGGAGGCATCTTGAGTCCCTGCTGGGTCTCCAAGCATACTCTTTGGTGCCAGACATTTGTCACGCCTTTAACAGCGGCTCCCCAAGTGGGTTTTGGATAACTTGCTATTCCTGGATTCTTCACAGCAAAGACCCTTTGGGGGAGATTGACACCCATTTGGCTGTATCCTCGACCAGTGGAGCCGCCTGACTGATTCCAGGATGAAGAGCTTCGGCTCGAGCCCGCTGAAGGCCAATCGATCAGCATAATCACAGAAAGGTATTTTGTGATTGCGGAGTAGCGTAAATGAACCTGGCTCCACGCTGCTAACCCCAGGAGCTCAATAATCGTTCCCTTTCTG
Organism: Arizona elegans; assembly: GCA_022577455.1. Lineage (NCBI taxonomy): Eukaryota > Metazoa > Chordata > Lepidosauria > Squamata > Colubridae > Arizona > Arizona elegans. The sequence goes on along the minus strand of JAKOOJ010000002.1, from coordinate 98,888,160 downwards.
CGCTGGCCCAGCATGAAGAGCCTAGTTCGACCCTGCTGGAGGCCGTAAGTGGAGGCCACAATATAAACTGGCTGAATCTCAGGGCAGTTCACCTGGCCCTCAGGCAGTTCCAAGACATGGTTTCGGACAGATACATCCTAGTCATAACAGACAATGTGGCCACCAAGGCCCACATAAACCGCCAAGGGGACACCCATTCCAGGTCCCTCATGCAAGAGGCAGAACAACTAGGCCTCTGGGCAGAGAGACACCTTCTGTCCCTCAGGACAGAACATATTTCTGGAGTGATGAATGTGCAGGCGGACTAGCTCAGCAGGTCCATTGTCGACCACTCAGAGTGGTACCTGCATCAGGCTTTATTTCAGGAGCTGACGGCTTGCTTCAGACTTCCAGCTGTGGATCTGTTCGCCACTCAGGACAACATGCAACTGCCCAGATTCTTCTCAAGGTTTGTGGTATCAGGGGCGGAGGGGATCAATGCTCTTCGCAGTACTTGCCCCGAGGACTCCTCTACCCCTTCCCTCCACTTCCCGTCATTCCAAAGGTGATCTGGAAGGTATTGGTGGAAAAGGCGGAGGTCCTACTTCTGATTCCACACTGACTCAGAAGGCCATGATTTACCGACCTGGTCAATTGGCCGGTGACCAGACTTTAGAGGATACCACCAGTCAAAATCTCCCTCAGCCAGGGGGCCTTGGTCCATCCGGACCCATAGTGGCTTCAGCTGACTGTCTGGTGTTTGAGCGGAGACTTCTGAGCCGGGACAATTACTCCTCCTGGGTAATTCAGACTATGCAGGCCTCCAGGAGGCCTTCCACTAATTGGATATATGCTGCAGCCTAGAAAACTTTTTGCACCTGGTGTTCCAGGTCGGGATTGAACCCTCCATCGGTATCTGTGGCCAGATACTGGAGTTCCTCTAGGAAGGACTAGACAAGGGGCTATCGTCCAATACTATCCGTCAACAGGTGTACCCTGTCCTCGGTCCTCTCTTGCGGGGATCTGGAGTCCCTCGCTTAACACCCGGCCATGTGCAGGTTCATTAGGGGCGCAACGAACCTAGATGAATTTCAGAGTTGGCCCTCTCTGTCAGGAAGGACCTTTGTATCTTCCATCCCAATAGGATGGTCTTGTGGTTGGACCCTTCCTTTGTCCCCAGGGTGGGCTCATGGTTCCACAGGGCTCAGGAACTTATACTAACCAACTTCTGCCCGGGCCCAGTACACACCCTGGAGAAGAAGTGGCACAACTTGGACATAGGGAGGGCCCTCCACATGTACATTAAGAGGACTTCTTCCTTCAGGAAGACAGAGTCTCTCTTTGTGTCCTTCCAGCCCTCTACCCTGGGCAACAAATTCACTCCATTGACCATGGGCCGCTGGATTCAGGTGTGCATCACCAAGGCCTACGAACTCCAGGCTCTTCCTTTGCCTCGGCAGGTAACAGCCCATTCTACCAGGAGTGCAGCCACAACAGAGGGGTGGGCAACACAAGCAGCTACATGGTCCTCTCCATTCTCTTTCATCAAACATTACAAGCTGGACACCTTCACTTCAGCTGAAGCGGCCTTTGGCAGGCGAGTCGGTCCATTCTGAACAGGGGACTTCAGACCAGACTGCAGCCCACCAGTAGGACAAACCAGCTTAGTATGTCCCATTCCTGGATGCTATCTCCACCACAATGGAGAAGGGGCGTTGGTCTTACCTGATATGCTCCTTCTCGTTGGGTGGAGATAGCATCCAGCCCCACCAGGGGTGAAATGCTCCCGGTTTGGACCGGAATGCCCGATCCGGTAGTGATGGAGGTGGGTGGTTCGGAGAACCGGTAGCAAAAATCCCTGCAAACCCCCTCCCCCATGCCCAGCTGAGCTGCGCAATCATCAGAGGCATTTTTTTTTAATTTTTAAAAGCATTTTTTCTACAATGTCTTCGGCCGAAAAAATGCTTTTAAAAGAAAAAAAAAAGCCTCTGATGATCACGTGACTCAGCTGGGATAGTCAGAGGCTTTTAAAAGCATTTTTTCTTCGACTGAAGAGGTTGTAGAAAAAATGGTTTTAAAAGCCTCTGCCGATTCCAGCTTAGTTGCCTGATCAGCAGAGGTTTTTTATTCTTTTAAAAGCCTCTGCCGATCCCAGCTGAGTTGCCTGGTTGGCAGAGGCTTTTAAAAACATTTTTTAAAACAACCTCTTCAGCCGAAGAGGTTGTAGAAAAAATGGTTTTAAAAGTAAAAAAAAAAAAAGTTGGCCACGCCCACCCAGTCACTTTACCCGCCCCCCACAAGCCATGCCCACAGAACCAGTAGTAACAAATTTTACATTTCACCACTGAGCCCCACCCTGAAAGAGTGGTCTGGTCCTGGGTCCAAAGTGGGAGAACCTTAGCAAAAGACACGTCAAGTCTGTCAATAAGTCTTCGCCAAAAGCTGGGGACCATTGGTAAGGGAGGTGTGTCCTCACAGCTCTGACAGACTCAGTCCAATCACCTAACAGAAGAGGTCCACCCGTTCCTGGATGCTATCTCCACCCAATGAGAAGGAGCATATCAGGTAAGACCAAGGCTCCTTTTCTAGCACGATCCTGATGTAACCTAGAGATTTCTATAACTCCTAATATACTTGCTAATTCGTAGAATTTGTAATATCTTTACAAAAATCCTATATTAATCCTGTCATGGTCCTCTTGATTTTCCAGCGATGCAGGAGGAAGCCCTGAAGTTAGTTCTTTTAGCTTTAGAAGATGGATCTGCTTTATCTCGAAAAGTCTTGGTTCTCTTTGTGGTACAGAGGTTGGAGCCACGATTTCCTCAGGCTTCTAAAACCAGCATTGGGCATGTTGTCCAGCTTCTTTACAGAGCCTCCTGTTTCAAGGTACAAAAGATTTTAAGTGCTTGTGGATCTTCTTTATCTGGTAGTTATGTCCATTCTTAAATTGTGTGTGTGTGTGTGTGTGTGTGAATTTCTTTTGCACAAATGGCATGCAGAAAGTTCCGCAGAATTATCATTTGCAAGAGAGAAACTTGATTAGGCACACTTATTCCTTAAGGTTCATTACTTTATCTTACTTTAATAGTTTTGCTCCACCAGGTGACTAAACGTGATGAGGATTCCTCCCTAATGCAGCTGAAGGAGGAATTCAGAACATATGAAGCTCTGAGACGAGAACATGATTCCCAAATTGTACAAATTGCTATGGAGGCTGGTTTACGCATAGCTCCAGATCAGTGGTCTTCATTGCTATATGGAGACCAGTCTCACAAATCCCACATGCAGTCCATTATTGACAAGGTAGTTATCTCTTTAAATCATTGTCCTTTTGTTTCTCAAATCAATTTTAAAAATGCTGATAAAATTGTAAAGAGAAATTCATATTTATATGTGAAATGCACCAATTACAATTTTTTTCATTCTGACTTTATACAGGTAGTCCTCGACTTACAACCATTCATTTAATGATTGAAGTTACAACAGCACTGAAAAAAGTGATTATGACTCTTTTTCACACTTAACTAGTGTTGCAGCATACCCATGGTCACATGATCAAAATTCCTGCACTTGACTATTGGCATGTATTTATGAGGGTTGCAGTGTCCCAGGGTCATGTGTTCACCTTTTGTGACCTTTTATCAAGCTAAGTCATTGGGGATGCCAGATTCATTTAACAACTTGGCAAGAAAGATCGTAAAATGGGGCAAAACTCACTTAACAACTGTCTTGCTTAGCAATAGAAATTCGGGGCTCAATTGTGGTTGTAAGCTGAAAACTACCTGTAGTGGGAATGGAGTATCCTCCTTACTTGTAAAGTTTAGCTTTGATACAAAATACCTGGGAACCTCTTTCACCTTTTAGACGTAGAGCCTATTATGAACCGTGGTGGTACAGTGGTTAGAATGCAGTACTGCAGGCTACTTCTGCTGACTGCTGGCTGACTGCAATTTGGTGGTTCGAATCTCACTAGGCTCAAGGTTGACTCAGCCTTCCATCCTTCCGAGGTCAGTAAAATGAGGACCCAGATTGTTGGGGGCACTATGCCTTAGAGAGGGCTGTAAAAGCACTGAGAAGCTGTATATAAATCTAAGTGTTATTGCTATTATAGCCTAAACTAGAAAGTGTGTTTTTTACCTATTTTCACTTTAGTATTCATTGGTGAATTCCAGATGAATGCTTTTTACTACTACTACTACTACTACTACTACTACTACTACTGCTATTATTATTATTATTATACTTTAAAACTGTTTTATTATTTTATTGTATATTTTATATTTTGTAAATCACTTTGAGAGGGTTTTATATAGGAACTAGTATAAAATACAATTATTTCTACTAGTAATAATGTTCCTGAATGTTATTAATTCCTTGAATAAAAATAAAAACAGCCATAGATCATTTCTTAAGCTTAGAGCTAAGATGTGATTGTTGCGCTAAGTAGTACTTTGGAAGGTACTTATATTGCAGAAAAAAAGGATAAAGAGCTTTTATATAAGGCTGCATGAGGCAAGTACTTAAAATGATTTGGAAGCATTTCAGGAGTGATTTTTAGCTTTAGTCTATGACTTTGGAGGCCTGGGCTTGTATGAGACCATAATGTGGAAGGAGTCTCTTGTAGTCCAACTGTGGGGAAAGCATTGCAGTTTTTCCATGTGTGTGTTATGAAACTACAGATTAACTCAGAGCCTATGAGGGAACTCATGTGTATGCAGTGCAAAAGAAACCAGATCTTTGTTTATACATAACTAGTAATGATATTATTGAAATGGAAGGATGAGTGCAAAAGATGCCAGAAGTTAATCATTTTTTCACTTTTGTCTTCTTATAATAGCATTTTTCTTTATTGAAAACTCATTTTAGTGTCTTAGTATACTCTTTTCTACTACAATTAGAAATTAGTGCATTATTACGGGAGCTTCCCAATACTCCCGGGTTACACCTCTCCTGCGTGAGCTGCACTGGTTGCCGGTGGTCCTTCAGATCCGCTTCAAGGTGCTGGTTCTCACCTATAAGGCCCTTCATGGCATGGGTCCGGGGTACTTGCAGGATCACCTCCTGTTGGCCTCCCACGGCCCAGTGCGCTTACATAGGGCTGCCCTCCGGGCGCCATCGGCCAGACAATGTCAGCTGACGGCGCCCAGGATGAGGACGTTCTCTGTGGCTGCACCGACCCTCTGGAATGAGTTACCCACCGGGCTCCGGACGGCCCCTGATCTCCGTTCCTTCCGCAAAGACCTGAAGACATGGCTTTTTAAGCAAATTGTCTGATTCTATTTTGGGAGGTTTAATTAATTGTGGGATTTTAATTGAATCTTTTAATCTTATTTATTATTGCTGTTTTATTGTGATTTTATTGTTGTGAGCTGCCCCGAGTCCTTCGGGAGAAGGGCAGCATATAAATTTTAATAAAATAAACAAAATAAAATAAAAATAAATTATTTCTGGAGAAGACACCAAATTTTGGAAGACAAAGTGGTTTATATCAAGTCATAAATAATTAAGATAATAATTAACATGTATTTTCTCATTTGATTGGGGTGTCCATGTGGACAGAAAGCATTTCTAATGATTAATATGTGAATGTGTTAAGTTGCAGACCCCAGCCTCTTTTGCACAGAGTGTTCAGGAATTAACAATTGCTCTCCAGAGGACTGGTGATCCAGCTAATTTGACCCGGCTTCGACCCCATCTTGAACTTCTTGCAAATATTGATCCCAGTCCAGGTAAATTTGGATGGATGGATGGATGGGTGGATGGGAAGGTGGGCAGGCAGACAACAGTTTTTATATCATCTTAAAACTAATATAGAGAGCTCTGGTGGCTCAGCAGACTAAAGCACTGTTATTAACATCCACTTACATCTGCTGCCTGCAATTACTGCAAGTTCAAATCTCACCAGGCTCAAGGTTGGCTCAGCCTTCCATCCTTTCTAAGGTAGGTAAAATGAGGACCCAGATTATGGGGGCAATAAACTGACTTTGTATAAATATACAAAAGTATGAATGCTATTGCTTAACGCATTGTAAGCCGCCCTGATTCTCCGGAGAAGGGCGGCATATAAATCAAATTAAATACTCTAATCTTAAAAAACACATAAACATATATTTAGGAAAGTAAAAATCTCATGACAATTTCAAATATCATGTTATTTTATGATATATTTATCTTATTGTTTTATTGTATTGTATTCTATTTTTGACAGAAAAGTCCAGTGCAGAAATATAACAAAAACATTTTAACGTAAATCACCATGTAAAACCAACTAAGTTTATTTTTAAAAAGAAAGTAAATAAATAGTCAGAGGATCCTTTTCTTGTCATAAAAGAAACTAATTTGTTTTTCAAAATCAAATCTTAATTCTTATATATCATTACATCCTTGTAAATGTCTTCTATTTTCCATGTCATTAAAAAAATGAATGGTTTTTATGATGAAAGATTTTTTTGTTCCATAAAATTTCCCATTGCTGAGAAAAATTCAGTTTTTTTTTTTTTTCTTCTAAACACTGTAGATGCTCCACCACCCACATGGGAACAGCTTGAGAATGGATTAGTTGCTGTACGGACTGTGGTACATGGACTGGTTGATTACATCCAGAATCACAGCAAAAAAGGAGCAGATCAGCAACAGGTATAGTGAATAGCCGGGGTCCCCAACCCCTGATCTACAGTTTGGTGCCGGGCTGCATCCTGTTTGGAACCGGGCCATGGAAGTGGTGGGCAAGCACAGTGTGTGTGCACACGTGAAGCTGCATTTGTGAAAATGTTGAGAAACCATCCCCTTCCCTCACCACCACCGCCAATCCACCAAAACAGGAAAGGTTGGAGACCACTGGTATATAGTGCAGATCTTGGGAAAGGTGCACCTAGACCAGGGGTGTCAAACTCTATTTCATTGAGGGCCACATCAGGGTTGTGTTTGATCTCGGACAGCTGGGGGTATGTGGCCAGGGGTGGGGGTGGGCCTGGTGGGCGTTTGACACAGGCTCAAGATGCATTTTTCCCCTTCTTTCTTTCCACAGTTCTTTACTGTAACCATTTTCCTATCTCTTCTACCAGATATTACTGGCAAACATTTATTACTTATTCTTCATACTCCACTAAACTTTTTATTTCTAAATTTATACCCTATTGTTTAATAGTAAATTGCTTTTCCAGGCAGAAAAGCTATTTATACTATTGTATTTTTATTATTCAACTAATAATAAAAATACAATAGCATAAATAACATGATAATACAAGATCTAACAGCAGAGGTAAATTTCCAGGGTAGTAAATAGAAATGGTGTCAATTATAGATTGTTGATTATATATTAAATGGACCTACAGTATGTAAAATCTGGCATTAAACTGTAGTATTAACATAGGATGTTGCTTGTTTTCTATCCAGATCAGGCACTTACTTGAGGCCACATAATTATAATCCAGTCCAATGCAGTCCTTCAGCAGCACTGTGTAGCCCGTTTTTGGCCTCCCCGGCCTCCCACAGCACTCTACCGGCCAAAAAGGGGCCACCCAGAGCCCATGCCCTCGCAGCCCATTTTGGCTGGCAGAGGCACTGCAGGCTGGTCCTTTAATATTTCCAGACCAGCCCTGTCTTGAGTTTGACCTAGACAAAGGGCTCCTTTCTGAACTAAAACAGAATAAACAGTTGTTTATTCTTTCAAATTATATGTAAGATAACAAATTGCCACAAGGGATAATAGATTTTAGGCATTCTTTGAAGCCAAGGTCAGTCAATCTTAGTTTTCTGTGAGGTTAGTGTACTATATTATTACTTATCCCTATCTACAATATTCACACTATTAAATGATATGATTAAGTTTTCTTTTTTAAATAACCTACTGTATCAATACATAAAGGATGAACTTGCTCATGTTTATATGAACAGAACTGGTATTTTATTATCTATATGCTATGATTTTGATGACAATTATAGTCATAAAACCTAGTCACTCATGTCATTTTTAACAAAGGTATCTTTCTGTATTTTTTCTTCAGATTTTTTTTCTGCTTATCTTGGATAATTATTTTCCAAATAATCTTTTGTGTTCTTTTATCTAATTTAGCCACCTCAGCACAGCAAGTACAAGACATATATGTGTCGAGATATGAAGCAGAGAAGAGAATGCCCCCGTGGGGCCAGCTGCACATTTGCACACTCACAGGAAGAACTAGAAAAGTAAGTTCCATGTCATTGTTCTACTTCTACCTTAAATATTATATATGAGCTTAAAGTCGGAATCAATTCAGTTCAATCCTCAGAGAATCAGAATAGTAAAACCTTTGATCATTCAAACAAAAACTGGGAAACAGCAGTTTATAAATCATACAGTAGCATTTTATTAATAATTTATTCATCTGGATGTATCAACCATAGAGATTTTTTAAAATTTTAATTAGAAATTGCTGGTACTACAAGGGGGGAAAAGTACATTTTTAAAGTTGACCTTTAGATACAAGAATTGGTAAATATTACTATGATTGTATTCTTTTAGAAGACATTTAAGAAATTATAAAAATAATTGAACTTCTGTTTTAATTATTAAAATATTATTAAAGAGGAATTTATTTCACGAATGAAGGCAAATATATGTGTCCCAAGATAATGTTGCAGGATGCAATCTGAGTCCATCATTAGGATCAGAGTTTTAGTCTTCCGAGCTTTCGTTCTCATGCTGGATCCCATCCTCCAGAAATGTCTCTCTCATCAGAATGTGTGCTTTAGGTTATTCTAGGCATAGTATTTATGTGGTGCCTGGTTGTGTGTGACTTTTTAGTTGTTGATTGTGGTGTTGATGGCCGGTTATTAAGTCGTTGGCTACTTTCTTGTACTTCCAAGTCCTCAGCTCCTAAGAACCTGATAAGCTGGCGGTAAATCAGCACTCCTATATACTGAAAGGGGCCCATTTCCCAGGCTTCAATCATTTCTTTGATTATTCAGGAAGTCAAGGACTGGATCCTTAATTTATTTCACTTGGGCTGAGCAATGAAATATTCAACATGTTTACATTTGACGATGAACTGATAAGAGGAAAGTGAGTTGGGAAGAGATGTTTTTGAGCAAATGTAGTCTTTCTTAAAAGCAACTACAAAAAATTATCTTCTTGCCTACTTTGATCAGTTTTGGATTTTTACTTAATCATCTTGCTGTTTTACAATTTGTGAACTATGATTTTATTTTATTTCCTATCTCTGTTTTTAATGTTTTATCTTATGACATGATTCTGATTGTATTTGTTGATAATTTTAAAAAAATACAAGATGAGATAAGGTCTCAAGTTGTGTTTCATCTTCATTTATCGTAGGATTTCCTATTTAGAAGTAATACAGTTGAAAAAAATTGGCAATAATTAATAACCCAAAAGTTTGGAATCCTGGTGAATAGCTCAGTGAAAAAAATGATCTAGTGCAGGGGTCCCCAAACCCCCAGGCTGCAGCCCACTAGTGGGCCATGAGCCATTAGAAACTGGGCCTCAGATGTGTCAGGCAAGTGTGTGCACTCCATGTGCGCAAAAAGCGGGCACGTGCCCGCCGCTTACACAAACGGAGCTGTGCGAGCACGCTTACTGGCCACTCACATGGAACCATCCCTCCCCACCACTGGTCTGCAAAGCTGGAAAGGTTGGGTAACTGTGAGCTAGTGGATCATTAGGAAACAATTACTGCAAATAAGTTGTGATATGGCCATACTTGAAGGCTGAGTTAAAAGATGTGCAGTTGACATGTGGGAAATTTTGTGTTACATTACTGTTTTTTACTCTGAACTAAAGTTCCAAGATAAGCATAAATTAGTTGCTAGCCCACCTGCTAGCATTCAAATCCTTTTAGTCTTTTGTAATTCATCTCTCTCTTAATCCTTTCAGAAACATACAACATCTTAATCCTTTCAGAAACATCCTCATCTTATTAATGAATGTTAATTCATCTTAATAATGTTAATATTGGAACCTAATGTTTTTCCTTGCTTTTGTTCCATCGTCTATCACCCTGATGGCAAACCTATGGCACGCAGAGCCTCTCTGTGGGCACGCATGCCATCGCCAGCTGCTCTTCTGGGTTCCAGTGCTCTGGTGTGCGCGCACACTCCAGTTTTGGCACTCAGTGCCGAAAAGATTAACCATCATGGTCTATCATCTCTATTGTTCCGCTGCCAAAGAAGTTCCCTAACAATAACCTCAACAATTACAGACCAGTGGCACTCACTCCTATCATCATGAAGTGCTTTCAGAAACTGGTCTGTCAGCACATCATTTCTGGTCTTCTGCATACATTTGATAAATACCAGTTTGCATACAGAACAAATGGATGCTATAGCCATCACTCTTCACACTGCTCTGACTCATCTGGAACAGCGGGGCGAAGCTATGTGAGGATGCTTTTTGTAGATTTTAGCTCTTGTATTTAACACAATTCTTCCACATAGACTAGTGTCTAAATTTATGGATCTTGGGCTTTCTTATTCTTATGCCTTTGTATTATGGATTTCCTGTCTGGCCACTCTCAGAAGGTCAGATTAAGTAATCATATCTCCTCAGCCCTTATTCTTAACACTGGTACATCACAGGGTTGCGTGTTGAGTCCCTTACTCTATACTCTTTATGTACATGACTGCATTCCCATTCATGCCAGTAATACTATTAATAAATCTGCAGATGATATAACAGTGGTAGGACTCATCCGGGTGGGATGAGTTTTTTTTTTTTTTAATTTGATTTATATGCCGCCCTTCTCCGGAGACTCAGGGCGGCTTACAATGCGTTAAGCAATAGCCTTCATTCTTTTTGTATATTTTTGTATATTTGTATAAGTCAGCTTATTGCCCCCACAAACTGGGTCCTCATTTCACCTACCTTAGAAAGGATGGAAGGCTGAGTCAACCTTGAGCCTTGGAGAGATTCGAACCAGCAGAAATTGCAGGCAGCTGTGTTAATGACAGGGTGCACCAAACCACTGTACTATCAAGGCTCTTTGCCTATCAAGATGAGGTGGACCGGTTGCTTTCGTGGTGTGGAGACAATAACTTGGTCCTTAACACCAGTAAGACCAAGGAGTTTATATTGGACTATAGGAGGAATAGATCGGACATTCAGCCCTTGGTTATCAATGGAGACCAGTGAAGCAAGTGGCAAGTTTTAAGTTTCTGGGTATCTATTTAAGTATCTTGGAGCCTGGGGAGGGTGAAAATGCCCTCCCCCTCCCCCTTGGAAGTCCACAACAGCCCATTTCCTGACTTCCGGTGGGCCCGGCAGACCCATTTTTTGCCCTCACCAGGCTCCAGAAGCTTTCCTCGAGCCTGGTGAGGCCAAAAACAGCCTCCCCCACCCTGTCTGGAGGCCAAAAATGCCCTCCCAAAGTCTCTGCGCAAGCCCTGTACTTACCTGGCATCCAAAATGGGCTATGTAGAGACTCCTGGGAGGGGAGGGGTGGCGTGGGCGGAGCCAGCTGAAAATCAGCTGGCCAGTGTGCTGGAGCTGAGCTAGGGCAACAGCTCGCGTGCCCACAGATATGGCTCCACGTGCTACCTGTGGCATACGTGCCATAGGTTCGCCATCACGGGTCTTTGACTTCTTGGGGTGGCTGGGGCTTCATACCATGCCACACTGCTGGGGCACCTGAGGCTTCCCGGGTGGCTTTGCAGTGCACTGAGGTTCAGGGGTTTCTTGCAGTCCCTGAGCCACAGTGTGACGAGCAGCCCCAGAAGCCTGCAGTTTTGAGGTTGCTGCCCTCAAGGCAAGTTGTAGGGCAGCCAAAGATGCAGATGGGGAGGGGGATATTGAGAGGAGGCAGTCCCTTACCTTAGAAGAACTAAGGCTTGGGACAGGGAGGGATCAAACTCAGAATGGCTTGACTTGGGATGGGTCCTCAGCTAACAATTGGTGAAGGTCAATTAATCATGGGAACGTGGAGTGCTGGGTTTGCTATTGCTAAGTGATGCAGTCATGTGATGCCATGTTTTACAACCGCGTTGTATAGCAATAGAAATTCCAATCCCAATTACCATTGTAATTCAAGGGTTACTTGTATTATCTAGTTGTATGTAATCCACATGTATTCATAATATTTGTAAATATTGGGCCTGAATTAAAATGCATCCTGTTGCAACTGTAACAATTCTGTTTTGTTGATTGATTACCATATTTTTTTTCTTGAAGATTTCGCAAGATGAACAAACGTCTAGTTCCTCGAAGACCTTTGAGTGCCTCCTTGGGTCAACTAAATGAAGTGGGCCTGCCCGCAGCAGCTATTATCTCAGATGAAGCAACGGTGGACCTACCCAATAGAAAACCCTCTACCTTGCCAAATGGGATTGTTTCACCAGGCAGTACAGTGACACAACTTATCTCTCGTGGAACTGACTCCAGTTATGACTCAGTCATGAAACCTGGGAAGATGGACCACCATAGTAGCAGTGCCCCGGGATCACCTCCTGATTTGTATGCTTCTATATTGTTTATTTCTTAGAATTTAACAATATAAATTAGCTTGCAAAAGAGTAATCCACACATGCTTCCACATGCCAAAATTGTATGTACTCAAAATATAGAGTATATACTTCTGCACTGATTCCTCCTGGCAGCTTGTATATAACTTGATATGTACAACTTTTTCTATCTGTAAGTCATTTTTTTCAGAATCAAAGCCTAGGGCAGAGTTTCCCAACTTTTCCAGCTTTGCGGACCGCAGGGTGGGGGAGAGGATCATTCCCTGCAAGTGGCCAGCAAACGCGCACACTGCTCACACAAATGGAGCATGGTTGCACGTGTTCGCCTTCCGTTTCCACAGCCCAGTTGCAAAGACCTCGCAGCCCAGTAGTGGGCCATGGCCCAGAGGTTGGGGACCTCTGGCCTAGGAGATCAACCTATATTCAACATATAAAAGCTCCTTAAACTTGAATTTGATACCTGTTCATGTCATTCAGATGCTGCCAATAATGCGGAAGTAATTTGCAATTGTTTTCTTTCAAAATACTTTTTTACTTTTTTAAAACTTCACAATTTGACCAACCACTATAATATTTCTTTGAAAAATTGACTGTGCCAGCTTTCCTTAATTTCCAAACCTAGTCATGGTCAAGCGTTGCTGCTGTTGAGATTTTCTGCTTACATTGGATAAGAAAACAAATAGTAATTTTGTAAGGTTGCTGCTGTAATAGTTAAGGTGCCAGGCTAGAAAGCAAGAAGTCATGAGTTCAAATCCTGCCTTAGCCATGAAAGCCAGCTGGGTAATCTTGAGCCAGTTCTCTCAGGCCAATCCACCTCACAGGGTTGTTTTTGTGGGTAAATAGTAGGAAAAAGATGTGTTGGATATGCTTGCCACATTATTTGTAAAAGTAATAAAGGTGGGACATAAATAAATAAAAATGAAGTGGGATTCTTACAAAAAACATCTGATATTAGAAAAAGTGCATAGGGTTTCCTGCAATGAGGAACATAAGGGTGGGATGCTTAAATTAGTGGCAGAATACAACAGAAGAGCATCTGTTTGGAAGCAGATGATCCAGAGGTCATTTCCCAGATGTAGGGCTGTTAGAAATCCTCTCTCAAGTCATTGAAAACTGCTGCTTGTCACTGTCAATCACCGTTAGCAATATTTGAGAGTGAAATCCTTCTAAGTTTCCCACAAGTAAATGGGAACACACAGCAACAATAAAACAATATCTATACTAAGTTGTAATTGCTTGATCTTTGTGTTTGTCTAATCTAGGCTGGAACCTGTTTCCAAGAGCTCTCACCCAGTGCCCTCCCGAGGACCTACAGACTTGCCTCCAATTTCAGTAGGCAAGCAGCTCCAAATAGTTCCCCGAGGCTCCCAGTTGTACCCAGCTCAGCAAACTGATGTTTTCTATCCAGATCCTCGAGGAACAGCTCCCCCATTTGAGCCTCCACCCTATCAAGCAGGTAAATCCCATCTACATGAAATTTGGTCTTGAAATAAAATGTGTTTTTCCCTTTTTGTGGTTGAATAGTAAATATCGATTAAATTCTGTCATCAGAATATGATGCTTTCCATCATCTTTTAGGACAGATATTGTTTGCAAAAATAAATGCATGTCCTCAAATGTAAATGGGGAAAAAAATTAACTGACATTTTAATTCATGCAAACTCTGATTCTCTGAAGTAGTTAAAACAATGGACTAAATATTGTTCCAAATCTTGTTTCATATATTTAGGTGTATATTATCCTCCAGCTCAATCACTACAGTGTATGTCTCGATTCGTCCGACCTCCATCATCTATTCCTGAACCAGGTCCTCCTTTTGTAGAACAACATTATGCACCCTACCTTCAAGATCGCATCATGAACTCACAATACAGCGCACAGCCACAGCAATACCCCCCAATGAGTCAACCTGTATATCCTCCCCATTATGACAGCAGACGTGTGTATCCTGCTGCTCAGCCATACCAACGGGAAGATATTATCCGAGGAAGTCCTGTTCCGATTGAAATTTCTCCACCTGCTATATCACCATATATACCTGAAACAAGAGACAGATATCAACAAGTGGAGGGCTACTATCCAGTTGGACCACATCTGAATCAGATTAGACCTTCATATCATAGAGTATGATACATTTTTTAATTTTATGATTATGGTAAAAGTAATGTGCCATTTTTAGTTTTAATTTAGTTTTAAAGCAATTGTGTGCTGTCCCATTTTATGGGTAGCTTCATTAAGGCCCCTAAATTAACCAAGCAAGTTAACTCAGCAATGTATATTCTGAGTTTAGATTTAAAAATCTATCAAAATATAAATGTTGCAAGAAAAGCCAAGATGTGCACATTTCACAATGCAAATTTAAATTTATCTTTGTTTTTTATAATTAATTTTGCTTCTGAAAAGAATGAGGGAGGTTCAAGGCATTGAAAACCTATAATTGATTGTTGTAAATCAAGAAATGGGACAGAATTGCATTTCTTTTCCATCTCAAATTCCAGAACAGAATTTCAGTTTGCAGGAAGACCAGAATTTATTCTGTAATGACCTAAGGCAGTGTTTCAGGTTGGCAGTCATGGGTGGGTGGGGGCAGGGTGGAAAGGTGATGGTTTTGTGTGAGCGACAGGCCCTTGCCCACTGGTTCCCACCACTCACATGAGTGGGGCTGCAAGTGCCAGTGCCCATTGCTCACGTGATTTAGATTGTGTGCGCATGCCGGCCTACCACTCATGTGGCCTGGTTGCAAATAGGCCTTGTCCCAGTAGTGGTTGGAGACCCCTGGCCTAAGGAATAGCCTAAGTAAGTACTTCTATCTTTTATTTTGTTAGAGGATTTTTCTTTAAGCTTTGCTTTGCTGAAGCCATTCATTCACAGATACACAAACCAAACAGATAATATTTCTGATGTGTAGCAATGAATAAGAACAACTATAGAGTGGTTGGCATATGTTGTTTTGATACATTCCAGAGTTTAGAGAGGCAAAGTGACTGGGTATCTCTGAGAGGCCAATGTGAGTTTTAAATATCTGGATAGCCAGTAAATGGCAGAATATAAATTGCAACCCAGGTTACTGTGTTTTAATTTCTGCAGACAATGAACTGCTAACTTCTATGGTTTCTTATCTTCTTCAAAGCAACACTGAGTAGATTATAAACATCTATTATAGATTATTAATATTTATGCTTTCTGATTGTATAAGTGTTAATGAAACAAGATTGCTTCTTATATGTGTGGCTTTGGTGACCTTTTGTTCACTAAGTATAATCGGGTGAACACTATAGTTAAATGTTCATGGAAAACCAGTATCAATGATTAGAAAGTACATTAATACATTTAGCAATATAACTAACAGATTATCAGATTCCAAACCTGGAAATGTATCATTTGGGTTAAAGTAGTTTTCCATTCCTTCAGTCACCAAAAAGGTGGTTAATTTGCTATGTTTTCATTTAAAAAAAATTAAAACTTAAATATAAAATGTGATATTAAAATCTTACATTAATTTTGTGGGGGAAAAAATAAAATAAAATAAAATAGTAAGGTAGCATTCCTAATTTTCTCCAAAATGCTGTTGAGCAGAAATGTTTGCCTTATGAAATTGATAATGACTCAACAGATGTTACTGAATCTAAGAAGGGAGGTTTACTAAGAAACTTGTATTGTATTGAAATAATTTTACTGCTTTGCTAAAGTATCTTATAACTTTGGGATTGTTGACTTAAGTTCATTTGTAGACTACAGGAATCTTCATATCTGCATTTTTTTTAACCTTCAGGAGCCTTATAGTCGGGCTCCCCCTCAGCCACACCCTAGTTTAGATGAATTGCATCGAAGGCGAAAGGAGATTATGGCTCAGCTGGAAGAAAGGAAGGTCATCTCCCCACCACCATTTGCATCATCACCAACCCTGCCTCATTCTTTACACACTGATGAGGTAAGCATATGTATAAAACAATTTAGTAGCGAGTATGACACGTGGTTTAAAAAAACATGGGAAATTTGTCCTAAATAGAAAAATGTAGATGACCTGTTTGAAGAATATTCTGCCATGATCTAAATCCCATTATACTAACCAACTATCTTAAGGGAAAAGTTGAATCAGGTGTTCCAATCACTGAGATGATAATCAGACACTGAGTTTGAGGGGCTCTTCCCTTTAAAATATTGATGGCAGGCACCATCAGTCTGCATTTCATGATTGATGGTTGTGGAAATGAATGTTGTCCCATTCAAAACAAATTTCTGCAGACCTCAGAAAAAGAATTATCAGTGTTCACAAGGCAGGTAACCCAACTGCCAAAGACTTTTGACTCATCAGTTCACACTCAGAAAGATAGTGTAGAAATAAGGAGAGTACATTCTAACAATCATAATTCAAATCATGAAACAATGGCAATAAAGTACATTTTGTTTAATCATAATCGCTTCTTCTCTAAATAGGATGTCAGGGTAGTGAACTGTAGTATAGTGTGGTGTAGACCATTTTGAAGGTCACGGTACTCTAAACTTACAAATTCAAGTAATCCTTGGGTTACAACCCCTCATTCAACAACCATTCAAAGTTACAAATGTGCTGAACAAGGGGGATTTACGACCTGTTCAAGAAGTTGCAGCTATCACATGATCAAAATAATTGTGATCTGGGCATTTTAATGCCTGGCTCATGATTATGACATTGCAGTGAGCCACAGTCATATGATTGCCATTTACGACCTTCCTTGCCATCTTCCCACAACCACTGCTAATGGGAAAGCTGGCAGGGAAGGTTAGAAGATGCTCAGGTAAGTCTCTCCTGTCATTTTTCTCCTCACGGTGGAGAAAAATAGAGTACAAGAGCCCAGAGATTAGGAATTAGTTTTAAAAGTATGAGAAATTCCAAACCTTATAAGTTGTCTCAAATGTTTAATAAATGTTCTTACCTGCAATTAGTCTAGACAAAGTAATTCCAAATGACAGCATAATACTTCCTTTCTTTCACTGACATGAGTGGGCTTTGTTTTTATGCAGTACTTGGATGAAGACCTGAAGGTAGCAGGCAAATATAAAGGAAATGATTACAGCCAGTACTCTCCCTGGTCGTGTGACACTATTGGCTCCTACATTGGAACCAAAGATGCAAAACCCAAAGACATTGTGGCAGTGGGTCTTGTGGAGATGGTGGTAAGCATGCTGAAAAAAACCAGCAAGGTACTCTTGGTAATTGGTAAATTGCCAGATGACCAGGTTATACAAAGGTTTCCAATGGAGATTCTCCAGACTTTTGTAGCTGATATGACAACAGCTGAGAAGAAGTTTAGGGATCAGTACTAACATTGTACAGGTAGTCCTCGTTTAACAACGCTAATTGGGACTGGAAACCCAAGTCATGAAAGGACATGGTCATAAGTCAAAAAGTAATACGATTGCACCATTTGGTTATCGTAGTTCTGGCAGTCCCAGTTGCCATTGTGTGGGTTGTTAAGCAAGGACCTCAAATATCTGAGACTTCCAACTTCCTGCTGGCTTCCCCATTGATTTTGCTTATTCCAGTCTTTCTTTCTCCTAATTGTATGTCTGTAGCTGAGTTAGAATTTATCTCTTTCCACTCCTTGTTTATAATTTCATATAAAGTAAAATTGAGGAGAAAACTTTGAAATCATGAAGTATGGATAATTTTTTCTCCAGCTATGCTCCATTCATATAAAGTTATACATTATAAATTTCCCCCCAAGTCCATAATGGCCTGGTAATACAATATTTTTTGAGAGAAAGAAATAATGTTCCATGGATAATTGGATCTACCTCCAAAGGCCTTTGCTTGATTTGTACATTTATACTACTAAATATTTAGCCTGCAAAGAATAGTCTGAATGCTATTAATATTATTTGCTTACAAGTTTGAAAAATTACTGTTGTGCAAGCCTCTTTCTCCAATCAGGCCCCCTCCCACCATAATTGTGATATGGAAACATCTGAGAAATATGTCAGCTAAAAAGGAGAAGCTTGCTTGTAATTCTGATCATTTAATTTGTCACTCCAGAATGTGGACAGCAAGGGAATGCGAGATCAACGTTTGGATTTACAAAGGAGAGCAGCAGAGACTGGTGATGATGATCTTATTCCCTTTGGAGATAGGCCTACAGTATCAAGGTTTGGTGCCATCTCACGTACCTCCAAAGCAATGTACCAGAATCCAGGCCCCATGCAAGCCATGACAGTTCAAGGGGCTTCTGCAAAACCAGTCAGTGTTTCAGGTATAAAGCTTTATTTTCTTGGGGCGGGGGAGGGGGTGTTGTAGTAGCTTTGAATTAGTATGTGGCTTGGTTATGGAAACAGGTTGGCAGGCGACATTAAAACCAAAAGAAAGCTGAAATAACACTGGCTTCCCATGAATAGGGGAATACAAGTAGTCCTCAATTTATAACTGATTGTTTAATGAGTACTCAAAGTTAAAGCACTTCCGACCATCATAAAAGGTCACTCTGCCCCCCCCCCCCCCCCCTCCAAAGTTACGTGACCCTTCCTTTCACTGGTGAAGATGGCAGTGAAATTTGCAAGCAGAAGAGAAATACCTCAGCAAGCTTTAGGAATGGACCTCAGATCTTTAGAATTTGAGGTTCATTCTTTCAGTGCACTAAGGGTTTCCCTTCCTCACACAGAAGAGAGGGGAAATTCCTTGGTAGGCTTCAGGAACAGACCTCAAATCTTGAAGATTTGCTAGGTTCCTAGGGTTGTCATTCTGAAGGCCCAAAATATTTCTAACCATCAGGACAATGGCACTTGTTAGTTTTCTACCCTAGCCTAGGAAGGGTAGAAAACACAATCATTCTTGCAATCATTGGGAAGGCCTGTTCTCCAAATTGTGCATTTTGGAGAAACATTCCCATTATTGCAATAATGGGGCCCACTTGCAGGATGGCAAGACGTGGCCTCAGAAGGATGGCCACGCCTTGAATTGGCTGGTTGCTCCTGCAGCTTCAGGAAAAGGCAAAAAGTAAGTGGATGGGGGGGGGCAAACATCCCAGATGTGATGAGGCACTCCACTTAATGGCCCCCAAAAAATCACTTAACAACCACAACTTTTAGTTTTAAATAGAAATAATGAAAAGCTGAGCAGTATCCTTTTATGGAACTCATCAGAACAATCGTAGTAGGAATGGAGCCAGTTGTTGAGCAGGTTTACAAATGAAACACTAAAGTTGCAAGATTTTTTTGCTAAAGGAAATCTCAGCTGAGATCCACTAGTTAAATTTAGAGTTACATAGAGAGAGATAAAATCTAGAAACAAAAAATCATGTTACTGCCTTGTATGTTGCTAAAGAAAATTGATGGAAAAGTCAGCCAAGCTGGCTTCATTCTTCATAGAGGGGTAGTGTAGTCACAGACTGGTCCATGCAGTTTTGAGATATGCATGTTCAGATCTATTTGCTGTGAACTATAGCTGTTTAAAAGAGGAGGAAAATATGACCTATTAAAATTGGCAAACATCAAAAAAACCTGTTTGTTTTACATCAAATTTTAAAATATTACATCAATATTTTAAAAAGAGAGAGAATATGTATAAAAATAAATGGTGACTCATAGTGATCTGTTGTAAATGCAGTCTTTACAAGGTTGCACAGAAGGCTGATTTGGAAATTGAATTAATTATTAGGTTTCTATTACAATAATTGTAATGAATAATTTTTATACAGGATTTTTCTGTTCTTTATAGATTACAGCCCATATGGAACACACAGTGCATGGGGAGGTTCACCATACTCACCCCATCAAAATGTACCTTCTCAGGGACGGCTTGGTGACAGGTAGGGGATTTGAACTTGCACATGCTATACATGTTTTAAGTTTTCTCAATTAAACTGAGAAGCAAGAACAACAACAACAAAAACTTTTTCCCCTTCCAAACAATTATCTATCCGAAAAGGGAAAGATTATCTATGACAGACATTGCTAACCATGGGAAATCTTTGCCATCATCTGAGAGAGAACAGCAGCTTCGTCTTGAACTGCAGCAGTTAAACCATCAGATAAGTCAGCAGACACGAGGACTTGAGGTATGTATTCTTAGCTCTGTACTTTTTCTTAGAAAGAAATGAATTTCTTAGAGAAATGAAAAAGAGAGGGAGGCAGAGCAGTGTAAATAGATTTTTATAGTGCATTCAAACGATGCCATAGAATTTCAGAATGAAGAACTCACCACTGTTCAGTCATTTTGAATGTGATTTTAAAATGACAGTATTAAGGGAGAAATGGCTGGTACCATTGAATTCTGTATTCATTTGCATATAATATTTGTTGTTCTCCTATCCTCCCACACATGTTCACAGACTTGAGATCCATAAATCTTATGTAATGGAAATCAGTATTATTGCTCTCTATTTTATTTCTTTTCATTTTTATAGTGTTCTTTGTGTTTTTTTTTCCTTAATAGCAGACTAGATGATAGCTATACATAATTTATTGAGAGCTTATGAAAAAGGTTTATTTCTCAGGTTGAAAATTTAAATTTATGATACTATACTGGACAGGAGTATTGACTATAACCTATATTTATCCCAGAATATCTGTGTTTTCGCAAAAAGACAACATGAGGTAGCTTATGGTCAATTACTTTACTAATGAGCACCTTGAATTGTACCTGCAAGCCAACTAGTAGCCTGTGGAGCAGTGAATATCAATGCTCATACCACAACATAGCCATTATTGCCCAGGTTGCTGCATTCTGAACCAACTGTAGCTTCTGGGAGGTCTTCAAGGGCATCCCTGTGTAGAATGCATTGCAGTCATCTACTTACAAAGTGTCTAGGTCCTGAGTGCCCATCTGGTGACCTTCAATTCTTGTGTTGCTGTTGAAGACAACACAAGTTGTGCTTAATTTGTGCATGCTGTGTTTGCTGGTGCTTAATGGAGGAGTATTGGATGGCTTACAAATACCCACCTTGATATTAGTCTTCTTTATTATCATTAAACTTTTACTTTTTAAAATATATTTTAATTCATCGTATAAAAAAAGGAGAGAGTATACAATAATATTATAGCTCTAATGTACTAATCAAAATTAATCTTATATATGCATTAATGTCACATCATACAGAATAGAATAGAATGAGCTGGAAAGGACCTTGGAGGTCTTCTAGTCCAGCCCCTTGCTCAAGCAGGAGAGCCTATACCATTTCAGATAAGGGACTGTCTAGACCAGGGGTGTCAAACTCAAGGCCCAGGAGTTGGATCCGGGCCGCGGGTGTTTAGATCTGGCCTGTGGGGCCGCCCTGGAAAAAGGAAAGGACCCACCCACGGTGCCTCTGCCAGTGAAAACAGCCCTCCTGAGCTCTGTTTTTGCTGGCAGAGAATTGCAGGAGGTTATTGCAGCCGAAAACAGCTCGGGAGCCTGTTTTCGCTGGCAGAACGCTCGGGCCACCACAGGCACCCCCAGCATGAGTGACATCAAGCTGGCCATGCCCACCCTGGCCCCCTGAGGTCAAACACAACCCTGATGCAGCCCTCAATGAAATCAAGTTTGACATCCCTGGTCTAGACTCTTCTTAAAAAGAGTCTGATGGAGCGCCCACAATTTCTGGAGGCAAGCTGTTCCATTGGTTAATTGTCCTCACTGTTAGGAAGTTTCTCTTTAATTCCAGGTTGCTTCTCTCCTTGATTAGTTTCCAAGCATTTTTCTTGTCCTGCCCTCTGGTGCTTTGGAGAATAATTTGACCCCCTCTTCTTTGTGGCAGCCACTCAAATATAGTTAAGTTGCTAATATTTTAATCAATTTATTTGTTATAAGAGCATTATTTATTTATTATATTTCCTATTTCTTTATTGCCCATCTTCCTCAATTAAACATATTGGCATCTCTAGTATACTGCAATAGTTATTTCTTTAAGGCTTCAATCTTCAGTTTCTTTCTCCTGTCATTTGTTATAATAGACTGCAGTTTGTTTATCATTCTGATTGATTGACCTCTGTCTTGTCAATTGCAACCTATAAAACTTGTATATAGGTATTCCTAAACTTACAACCATAATTGAACCTGGTATTATGGTCATAAGTCATGGCAGTTACTAAGTGAGTCATCACATGACCATGATCGATTTATAGCAGCAATCATTAAGCAAATCTGTGGACATTTTTTTGCTTGAAAACGGCTGAAAACCAAAAATTCTGGCCAGATGAGTGCAAGACGCTGCAAATGGCTGTAAATGCAAGCCAGTGGCCAAGTGCCCAAAATGCAGTCATGTGATCATGAGGCCGGCTTCAGAACTTTGAAAATGAATACTAAGTAGCTCTGGGGCAGTCTGTCATAATTTTGAATGGTTGCTAAATGACTGGTCATTAAGCAAGGAGTACTATATGCAAGTTGGATTTCCTAACAGTGGTGTAATCAGGATTATCAACAATAAAATTTTTATTCAAATATAGAAAAAGGTAAAATTTTGTAGCTCGTTATAGAGTTACATTATATAGAAATACTATATTAGAGTATTGATATTTTTAATGATTAAAAAGTGCATATTATCATCATCTTATTTTCCAAACTATTGCAGTTCATTTTTATGAAGAATGAAATCAGTGAATCTTCCAAGACAAAATTAATTAACAGTAACATAAAATATTAAAACAAAATGGTCTTCCCCTAGATAGAAGACTTCCCTCCCGATATTCTAGAATATTTAATTTATTTAATTTAATGAACCATTTTCTAGCAATATTTATAAATATTTTAAAAATTACACTCCACAGGTTCTACAAAGGATTGCCTGGCTATTTTTATTTTTGGATTCTCCAATTTACCATGTTAATGACATTTAAATAGTATGATGTACACTAGTATGCCTTACTGTACAATAATTATTATCCATTGGATATCAATACTATCTATATATTAGACAGTCCTATGCTGTCTTCCAGATCAGATTTTCCAGACAGACATTTTAAAATTATATATTATATTAGAGTTCCCCAACCTTTCTGGCTTTACGGACTGATGGGGTGGGTGGGGAATATAGAGGGGATGGTTCTGCACGAGCAGCTGTACTGCATGCACAGCTCCATTTGCATGAGTGGCATGTATGTGTGCCTGCCGCTCACACAAACAAAGCATCAGAAGAATTCCAAAATTCATCAGGAAATTCCTCTAAAATAAAAAGTATGGTTTTATAAAACTTAGAAGTGTACATACTTTAGCCACTATATTTCTAATTCAAGAAATTGAATTTGTCTTCATCTGTCTTATCTTATGTGTTGTAATTTTGAGCAGTATTGTCTTATGTGTCTATAAGAGCAGCATAGAAAGTATAAATAAATCAGCCATTTTTTTTTTTATAATGAAGAATGTTGGGCATTAGAAGCCAAGCAATATTCCTGCATTTTGGCCTGATTCCCATATCTGCATGGTATAGTATGTGTGCTCAGTTGTGTATGTGCTTGGCTTTGTGCATTTAGGCGGTTAGTAACAGGCTGCTGTTGCAGAGGGAAGCGACCCCTTTGGCAGGCCAACCACAGCCCCCACCGCCACCTCCTAAGTGGCCTGGAATGATCTCAAGTGAACAGCTGAGCTTGGAGCTGCACCAGGTGGAGAGGGAAATCGGGAAGAGAACCCGGGAACTAAGCATGGTGAGTGTTTCGTAAGGTGGGCAGAGAAGCTACTGCTGCTGCTGTTTGGAGAGTTGCAGTGTTAACTGCTCTCACCATTTCTGAACAAGAGTCATTTATTTTGAATATTCAGAGCTAGTAGCTTATAGGTTTTTGTTTTTCTACAAATTTAATTTTGCAAGCTACCTCAGTTGAAAGTATGCAAGCACTCAAATTTACAGCAAATAATCCATCCTCTTAAGCATCTGTTATGTTACAATCTGCACACAATACTTTTTAAATGGCATTTGAAAAGGGGATGTGATTTTTCCAGCCCATGGTGATAGACTTCCTTGGTCTCTGCTGCTTGCACATGTGTTGGAAAGCTTTCTAGCCTGATAAAATAAAACAGCTTGGTCTAGGATTATGTTCCTTTGTTTGTAGCTTTTGTGTGAGTATGTAGAGCTTGGCTTGGTGCTTCATAATTTCTTCCCACCCATAAAGCAAACTTACAGTACATTGTGAACCATGGATTTGTCTTTCCTTTCCCAAGGAGAGCCAGTCTTCATTGGATGTGAAAAACAAAGCAAATGCTAGTAAACAGACTGAAAATGGACAGCAAGGCAAAGTACCACCTGAAGATCTTTCTTTAACATTCAGGTAATAGAATTATTTTTATTGGTAATTTAATTCAAACTTAAATATTACATAGGGTACAGTTATTTACATTTTATGTATTGACATTGTTTTACTTTATCTGCCAATGTTTAAAATAGTTTCAGTGTTTTCCGAATGGCAGTAGTCAGGACATACAACACATGTCTGACATTTCTCAATAGGTGTTTCTTTCAGTGATAGTGCTGGTTCCTTCCAAAGATATTCTCCAAATCAGTGTTGGTAGTCAACCAGCACAGCAGTCTTAGAATATTATAATACTATTGACAGTGCAGTCATCTAGAACTGGCTTAACTTTTACAGAATTTCTAGATTGAACTAAAATAACTTGATACACAGCAGAACATGCTCATTGTGCCAAGTTTGATAAACTCTGTTTTTGCAATGGTGGGAAGGCAATTAAAAAAAAAAATCTTGAGGTAACAATCTGTCAAAGGTATATCAATCAATCAATCTTTATTTCAGTCACAGTCCAGCAAATAAAAGCATGAAAACAATAATAGTAAAAAATAAAAATAAACGACAAACAGAATAATATATTTCAATTGGCTGTGGATTAACAATGAGCAATTAGTTTGTCCAATTTTACATATATCACAGCAGAATTTGGCTACTTTAAGAGAAACTACTTCATACTGATCTGATAACAGTATTTGCCTGTAAAAAAAAGACCAGTATTTCCTGGATATTTTACTAGGTAAGGTATTATAAATTGAACCTGTGAGTCCTTATAAAAGATGCAGTATAGCAGGACGTGAGTTATAGTTTCAATGGCCCATGGTCCACAGGGGCAGAGTCTCAGCTCATATGGTATTTTTTTGTATCGGCCCTCCAAAACTGCTATGGGAAGCACATTGCAGCATGCTAAGGTTAATGGCATTCAGATTTTTGGGGTGGTTATTTGATATAAATATCTAGCTGCTTTAAATGGGGCACTTTGACTACTTAAAAAATATTCTTGGAAAGAGCAGTCCAATCTTGTTGTATTTCCAGAACTTTAATAAATTGTTTAACTGCGCTAAGTGCACACTCATCTACATCTGTCAAAGATATAAATATTAGATTACCTTTGCCCAATTATTGCTTCTGCTCATGCTTACTAGGATAATGTGCTAGATTCTAGGCAGAGTTCTAACAAAACTATTCTACTTATACTTGTGGAATGTCCCAAATGGTGATGGAGATGTCCAAGTACTGTAGGTACAGCTTTCTGTGGTTAATGAAGAATGTGAATTTAAATAAGGAAACCCACAAACTGCAAGCAGAACCCTTTGAAAATGTATCTTCTACCTATAGATCATCTCAGTTTTGATGGTTTATTATTCTCCAGACAGAAAATCTTGTTTTATGGTCCAAACAACCAGGCCTGGAGGAAAAATTAGAAATTGGAGATTAGCAGTTTAGAATTAATCTGAAGATGGAGATAATAGACTGAGTGGATAAATGTATTATGAACATTAGATTATTCCTAGCGGAGTGCAGAAATAACGAGATTTTGTAAAATATTACTAACATTGGAGATTAATTTTTGCTTAGGGTTTAGTGTCATACTGATCCTGCTACATACTAATTCAGAGGGCCATCTGAAATAGCTTATTTATATCCAATGTCTTTTCTTGGTTAATCTTTTTTCTTTTTTTTTCCTCCATCACTTCATTGTTCCTTTTCCTTTTTGACACTTATTACTCAACAGTGATCTTCCAAATGGATCTGCCCCAACCCAAGAAATTATAGGCCTTCTGTCAAACAAAACTACAGCTCTGAACTTGTCAGAGGACACCGACGCAGTAGCAGGTGACCAGGATACCCAGAGAACCGGAGCAACGCCCACCTCTGCTCCTTGAAGGAACAAAACTATCCCTCCACTTCTGTCGGGGGTCACCTTTTCCCATCCTTGGATTGATGAAAGACGCTGAGCAAAAGTCTTCAACAATAGCAAGTCTGAGACAATGTGCACAACACCACTACTAGGAACAAACCCTGCACATAGTTCACATTAACACATTTTTTAATTAAAAAATGAAAATTAGCAGTATCTGCAAACAACTCAAATTAAATTTGTTTTTGTTCTGTGAATGAACTTTATTTTAATAACTTTGGATGCCTTGAATGCCAGGGCTTTAAAAGAAACAGATATTATATATATATATATATATATATATATATATACACACACACAAACACACACACATTTTACACACAGAGACACACATACTTTGTTTGATTAATTGTATGATCTAATGGGATAGGCTTTCTGTTTTATTTTGGTATTATTACATACCCAGTGTATCATTAACTTTTCTAGATGTTCATTCTCCTACCAGAACAAGCTCATTCACCATTTCTTTTTGTGGTTTCTAAAAATAAAAGAAGGAGTTGAGATGGAGGAGAAAACTCTAAATTGTCCCAAATCTGTATCTCTCTTACAGATACTGTCGTAACTTTTTGTTAATTTAAGATTGTGAAGGATTTACCATTGCATTAGAAATCAAACTTTTTTATTGGACACCGAAAGCTTCAAGGAGTAGCAATACTTATTCCATTTTAAAAGTGACTGGAAATGCATTCTTTATAAACTGGCTAAGAAGCATTAATTATGGCATTTGTGACATAGAGCAAAAGTGTTTCATTTGCATAAGTAAGCTTAACCCCTCCCCCCCCCCAAAGAACTGGATTAAAGCAGAATCTAGAAACTAGTATAAAATGTCTTCAGATGGGATAAAGGTGCAACGATTAGTGTAATATCTTCTTTCACATGTCTGAGCTACAATTTCTGTATCATCCTATATCCTTGGAGGAGGCAGGCACATTAGATTCTCTGATGCAAGAGAATTTTGGAATCTGTCTGAGGTGCAAGGTGATAAATTCTATTTTATACATGATGGGAAACATAAAATTGGTTGTAACAATATTCTCCTTCCTGTTTATTTTGCATCCAAAGCTAATAATACCATGATTGGTCAGCACTATCTTTCATGACAAAACTGAATATTTGAAACTCAAGATTTTTGAGTTTAACAAAAAAATGGTTCCGAAAAAAAAAATCATGTTAATTTCAGCAAGTCCATTACAGAAGCAGCAACCTTTCAAGTGTGTATGAAATGAAAAGATTTCTTAGCTCTGCAAATGCACATTCATTTATCACATTTCTTAAACTGCACAGATGTGATCATATATACCCATGCAAATTTGACTTTTGTCCTCCTCTCTCCATTTTATTGGCGCTAAGTAAGATGCATATGTGGAAAATCTGGAAGAAAATTCTTGCATCCTTTCTCTGTAAATTACATTTTTAAATTTCAAAATGCACTGGCTATGTAATAAGTTGAAGCATTGCTTTGATCGGGTAAAAGCAAATGTTTATTAATCTTGTTCTAGATTACTTTCCTTCCCTTAAAATCCATTGAAGTTAAAACATCCTTTTATATCCATTTTATTCTTAAATAAAATATGTTGTGAGCATACAGGCCCCCTGTTGCCTACCAGTAGGAAGAGTCAAAATAGAGACATTTGCAAGTACTGATTATTTATTATAGTTACCTAGTCAAGGTGTTGCATTTTTACATTGTTTTACAACCTGGCTGGCCAAAAAACTAATGCCCACATTGCCTTGGGATTTGAGCATTCATTTAAAGAAAAAACTAAAATATGTACATGTGTATATGCTTACACATAAGTACATGCGTGCACATGTTCATTTTGTGTCTGTGTACATAGATATTTAAGGATATTTCCTCATGATTACCGCTATTTTAAAGCATCCAGGACTTTGAAGCACTCTGTGTGGTGTGTCTTTGTGTATGTATGTATGTGTATGTATATATGTTCATATACGTAAAAACACACATACATACACACACTCCCTCTCTCTTTTAAAAGACATTTTAATTCTCTTTTCTTTGATTTATTTAATTCTGTATAAAGAACTTTCTCTTCTTTTCATACTACCACCCAGTCTTTCACTCTCTTAGAAGAAAGTGAAAGACAAACTTCGCTTTTCTTCAGGTTCTCACTTAATGTTCTTTATGTACTCTGTTATATCTTTCCTACCTTTCTTTCTGAAGTAAACTAATGTCATGGCATAATTAAAGAAAGCTTGCTTATATAAATTGTTTTTCTTGCCATGTCTCCAATATAAGAAGTCTTTTTAGTAAATCAGGCTCACTATTCCCAATATAAGGCCATTCTTAAAGGTGTTCTCTTCCAAAGAAAATCCAACTTGGAATAACAGAAAAATTGGCTTCCATCTAGATATGCCAAGCAGACTTGTTTCCTACAGGGAATTTTCTGGCTAAAGAAAGGGAAGACTGAACATTTTTCATACATTTAACTATATATGTATCAGACATAAGTATGGAAGAATTGGGATTGTAATTACAAAACCATCCCTTCTTACATTAATCCATTCTTTAGACCATTTATAGCACGTCTGTGCCTCTAGATATTGTATATGCATAGGTCCATATTTTGTACACATGCATATTCTTCATGTTGTACATACAATTATTTTACATATGTACACGTACATATGTTCATAAAGCACTAGGCAAAAAAGTGTGTGGAAGATGCTGTTGTTAACATTGAGAAATCTCTGCTATAAAATTAAATGCTTTGAATCTGAGCTAACAAGACCTCCCATTATTTTCCTGTAGTTGTACTTTGTGCACAGTGCCCTATCTAGGTTAATGCCCTTTATGCATAAGCAAATAGTTTCTGTTTAATCTTTGCAGAGCACTTTGATCTTGGCTTAGTTTCCTGTTTTCTTTTTTAGGCTCTAAAGGACGAGTTAAAGTGATGAGCATATAAAGAACTGTCTGACTTTCATAGAGAACAATCTATAATACTGTATTCTCAGGTGTCTTTTTAAAAAACTAGCTTTTTCAAGTCCATGTGTTAAAACCTCATAAAATTTCTATTTGGGAGCAGAATTCAGGTTGATGTGGAAACAATGACACTTTGGTCTTATAAAGCCATCCTCATGAACCTTGGCATTAGCTTTACATTCTAGATTTTGGTTTTTTGCAGACCTGAAAAATATTTGCCTTCTGTCCATTAGAAAAGAGGAAACAAGCCAAATACATATGCATGGCTGTGTTATGATCATAACTGAACTCTTAAATATCCTTCACTCCTCATTTAGACTGCTTATGGAGCTATAATACATTTTTCTGAGAATTGTTGAATGACATTCATGGTTATGATCAGTATCTTTTTTCTATAGAATATCAATATCACTCTCATCCAGCTCTGCTATACATAATAAAGAGCAGTATGTTATTTTTTAAAACATATTTTATTTTAAACTTGGCTGGAATACACTGAGTTGTATGAAATAGGTTGTTCTTTATATTAGGATGCTATGGCATCATAAGCAAAACTTGTATTGTGTACTTAAATTAAAAGATATTTGAGAGATACTAAAATATTTAACCTCAAGCACATTTTATGAAGGATTTAGGTCATTTTTTAAAAAATAAAGCGAAAGCTCAGGTTTCAGAATATCAATTCAGTAATACTTAATTCAGTGCATGCAACTCAGACTTCCAGATTAAATGTGTTTGGCTAATTAGGACCTGCGAGATCCATTTGAACATGGCTTTTTAAATTTCTGCTTCTTGTCTCTACATCTCTCCTTTGTATGTTCCCATCACCCTCCCTCTTTCATGCACCAGGTAACAGCATGTTGCCTCAAAATAGAGCATTCAGATGAATTTGAGTACCCAATAACTTCTATGAAGTTGCATTTCCTTATGGTGTTATTACTCAGTGATGCATAAATGTGGTATTGCCCCTACTTGTAGGCAAATGAGGGGTCTGTATAAATATGGAAAATACCCTATTCACTTAAGGAGAGCCAAAGACTTGTGCTTTACTCTTGGTTTGATTGTTGTTGTTTTTTCTTTCTATTTTTTTCTAATCATTTTACTACAATAGCCAGTTTGGATTGAAAATCTTTTATGTTTTCAAACCTTAACAGTGGTAAATAGATATAAAAATTCTTGACTGTCAAGTCTTACAAAATGCATTCTATGATGATGACTTATTAGCTCATTTCAGAAGTGCTATGTTAAGCATCATTACATTTGCAGCCATTTACCTTAATTACTTTACCTTTTAAAAAGATATGTGAATGTTGTCCCAACACACTTAGATTTATAATGTACAAAAAGTGTTTTTAGAAGAAACATTGTTTATTTTCACTGTTCCTGCTTGAAATTTTCTATTGAACTGTACTAGAAGTAAGTATGAGGAAACTTGAAAGAAACTGGAGAGAGATTCTGAAATAGCACCATCAGTCTAATATTATTTTCATAGTCAAGTAAATTGTTTCTTTACATTTGGCTGTGGACAATACGTTGCACTGTTGCTTGGAAACACAACAAATAGTAACCTATTGTCTGCTTTTCCAAACCTATACAGAAATTTCTCTGGATAGGAATCACAAAACACATCCACGATCTCAGCAACATAATGTAATCAAAAAGCAGTCTTGTTTCCTAATTCTGTCCACTTGGTAAGCATGGACTTTATTAAAGCAAATAGTCCCAGAGAGAGCCTCCTCTAAATTATGCTTCCTGCTTCCAGTGTTACAGTAATTATGAACTGCAAATCTTGAACTATATTTGCCAGGATGTCGTTTGACATTTTGGCTCCAGCCTCAGATCTCTCATATGCTTTCAAAATCTTGCTGTTATTATGAACAGGACATCTGCTTTACTGTACAGCAATTTGTGGGGAGGGGGAGACAAGCAGTTGAAGAACTGAGTTGGAAGTCATGCCGGTGCCTACTTCTTATCCATCTCAAAATACTAAGAAGGTTGGGCAAAAACGTCTCCAGATTTTGACAGTCCCATCTAGACAAGCTGTTTACTTTGTGTGTTTTGCTATCACACCTTGTGGCATCATTTACTAATATGAGTGAGAATTTTAACAGTATTTTCTTTTAAAATTCTCACTAATACTGTTGTCAGTAACATGGATTCATGTACATATCCAGTCTCTGAACTGATTTAGCTGGAAAGGACACTTGATACAAACAGGGAAGCACTTGAAGATGTCATCAATATTTGACACACACACGCCCAAAAAACCCCACCCTAAACTGTAATTTGATGTGACTAGAATGAGCCACTGTGAGCACTGAGCATTTACAGTATGTTTCCCCTAGAATAGTTAAGAGTTCACAATATTTTGTTTTAGATTTAGTACAAATTACCATGTCATCTAAACCTAGATAATTTTTTTGTATTAATTTCAAAATTATTTATAAAGTTTGTTTCAAACAGTGATAAGATGAAGCACAGTTTAACCACTTAACCACCTAATCAGACAACATGGTGAATCAAATGCAGAAGTAATCTTATTTCATGTCCAGAAGAGAAATGAATTGCATTTAATGAAAGCACAGTTGAAGTTCATTCTAATAGCACTAAATCATGGTTTCACATTAAATATAGTCATTCAAATGACAGTACTGGAGTTCCCTTGTCCAGGCCTCCTATTTCAGTGTGGTACATATCACAAGTAAACAACACATACTTGTTTCATCATAATACACACAATAAAAAACAGTTATAAATAAAATAAGTTGCAGATTGCCTTAGCCTATAGACCAATTCCTGTGTCATCAAATAGTCATGATGCAATCATGGGACTTGAATAGGAACTACTTACATCTTTTTGTGGAAGCATGATTTAACTTTTTTTTTTACTACAGAACAGATATCACCCCAAAATTATAAGTCTTAATTAGGTGCCATTTGAAGTTCACTTTGCACGCAAAAAAGTAGCTCCATTTTTTCTAAGATCTGTTGTGCAATATTCAGATATTAGACAGTGTCTTTTTTCATCAAAACATTCCAGAGATTGGTATCTGTGTCGCAAGATTAATAAGGCTATGTAGGTACGCTCAGTATAACACCAAGAAGTGCCATTCTCCTTTTATAAAACTTGCAGTGAGATTTCTATGTTGTGTTGGATACAGTAGTCAATGCCCAAAATGAAATGTTATAGCTGGGACAATTGCATTTTGACATCTGTATGAAATTTAAAATTTGGAACAGTGAACCTTCATTGTGTTGATAGTGTCTTGAATAGCTATAGTTACCATTCGGTGGCTGCAGAGCTTCTATTCTGGTATCTAATATTACTTGCCTGCATGTTACATATGGCTGCCTGATGCTTTTTTCACATATAAAAAGTATCTTGTCTGAAGACATAACATACTGAAGGGAGGAGTCTAGAAGAACACACCAAAGTGCATCCTTCTCTCTAAAAACTAAAAGTACTAGGTATGCTAATGTTAAATGTATACATATATATATATATATTTTATAAAAACAAAATCCTGTGGCATATTGGTGTTTGCTGTAAACAAAATTTGTTTGCTTTTGTGTATGTTAAAAGTGACTTCAGGCACAATTGTAGTGGGAATGTCTTCCACACAAATCCCTCTGAAAGTGTGGGATATGTGCAAGAAGACCACCTCTGTGCTCTCTTGTTGTTAATGTTAGTTTGTTGTAGCAGACAATACTCACAAGTCTTTGGCATCCAAAACCAGATTGTGTAACTGGATCAGAATCCCACAGCTGGATTTGCATAAGGCACTCTTTCCAAGTTAGCCATTCAAAGGGAGGTACAGAGGTGGAGAGCAGGATGGGCAGACCTAATGAAAATTGTCTGTTTGGCCAGCTGTCTTGGCAGCCCTCAGTTCTAATCCTGCACAACCCCCTAAAGGGTTTCTCTGCTGTCTGTTGTGAGTTTACAATTGCCTTGCAGTCTCTGCTTGCTATGTAAGCAGCCTTGTTGCTAACCATGAACCCTTTTCCTTGAAGGCAACTTTAGTTTAGTTTTGGTTTTTTTTTAATTAGTTTTCAAGGATTGGCAGTCAGCAATCTGGATTTTGCTCCTTATTTTTATTCAGCCAATTTGACATACATTATTCTTCCTCCTCCAAAATCTCCTGGTCATTTCCAGTTGTGGGATTTCTCTCTCTGTATGTGCATTCTTTATGGTTTGGGGGGGTGTTAAGCCAAGTTTCCTTTGGTCTTTTTAGGATTGTACCAGTCTCCCCGAGACATTCTTAAGTCATTATCACCTTTTTGGGTGGAGTTCATTTTTTTTAATAACTTTTTTGACATTTTGGTGCATTATGCTTGGGATAGAGCTCATGTAATTTACCAATCGTATTGATTGTATGTGATTGTGCCCTGCGGAGGTATATTTAACAAAAAAAAAATAAAGAAAAGAAAAAAAGAATTAGTCTAGGGTGATGATGATAATAAAGATTCCAAGATACTACGTAAAAGGTGTGGGTGATTTTGTGAATTTGCTTAGATTTATCTGTTGGTTAGTATTATAAAATGTGTATTCCTTTTCTCTGGCCTTTGCCTTCCTTCTGCTAGTTATTTAATGTTCTCAGTGTGAAATATACTGAGAAATGACTGTTCCAGGTTTGGAAGGGTGTGCTGGTGTGGTATGAGTATGGCTGGGCAAATGTGCCCTACAGAGTGCAGACAGGGAGGTGCTGGTGTGGGAACATGCTACAGAGTACAGGGTCCCTGAGATCTTTTACTTCCTAGCTGGACTTCTGCAGGAGAAAAAGTAGCAGAAGCAACTTTGAGAAGCGATTTGGAACCTTCTTTGCCAGTTTCCCTGCTGACTGCTTATGGGAAACAGTCAGAAAATAATGATCTCGTGACCACAGGACACTGCAGCCATTGTAAGGGCAAGCCAATTGCCAAGATCCAGATTGCAATCTCATGACCATGGAGGTACTGAGCCAGTCAGAACTTAAAAGACCATACCATTTGTTCCGCACCATCAAACTCTGAATGAGTAATCATTAACTGTGTTCTGCTTACACTCCTTTCATGAAAAAACAAGTTTTTCACTAGAACAGGTAAAAGATAAGAGAGTTTGTAGCTGTTTGCTTGTTTTACATTTAGTATAACCAATAGTGTCAGGCTGAGAGCCACTAATATGAGGTATAAAGCAGGAAAAATAACCAGGCTAGGACAACTAAGAGGAACAAAATTTGACTTTAAAACAGTTACTGTGATAGAATGTTTTCTTGCTCCTTCTTCCTTTTTGGAACTGCCTCGGGCTCTTAGCTCCTGTATCTAGTTTCAAGGCTCATATGAACTGTAGGTATACAAAAGAAAAACAATTCTACTAATCCTTTCACTTTTTGGGGTTGACTTTGGATTGACTGTAGATAACCAATGAAGTTGAATAGGGTTAGGTTTTGGGCAATGTACAACAGAGTAAAACAAACCAATACACATTAACAATAATTTAAAGGATAAAAATGGAAACAGATGCTTGGAAAAGCCCCACATGCCAGTTAGCTGGATCCAAAAGCTCATAGAAACAAATGTTTATAGAGACTTTTTGCATGTAAGAATATAATGTTTTCTGAGCCTTTGGATAACATTCCATAATATAGGTGGATATAGGATATAATATAGGAAAGGCTGGCAGCTTTATCCAAGTCCCATGAGCTGTGCAAGAAGAGATTTTGCCCAGAGTTTACTGCGGCAAAGTACTACCTATAATAATTCATGGTAATGGGAAACCTGCATGGTAAACGTAGTGATAGGCCAGACAGTCTGGCACTCACATTCTGGATTAATTGAAGCTTCCAATTCTTCTCCAAAGGCTGCTCCTCCTAGAGCACCCTGCAGCAGTTCAACCATTCAATTCAATTCAGTTCAATCATTGGGGCCTCCTGATTCAGGTAGGAGGACAATTGGCATGCCAGTTAATGCTGGACAAAAAGTTTTCTGGCTATGGGTTCCACCTGTTTAAGCAAGTTGCAGATGACATTTGGGGGTAGCGCAGCTGTTATTTCTGGAGAGCCTTTATATTTATTGACTTAAACAAAAAACTTGATCTTGGAAGTATTTCATTTGAGCCTATTTTATCCATCCAGATACTAACAGCCTACATATTTTCAGGCAGTCCATAGTTTCTCTGGCTCAGCCTGGATGTTGATGCAACTTTGATGTGATTACTGTACTTGAGATCTTCACCTCGGACCAATGGATGATCTCACCCAGAAGCTTCATATAGGTGCTAAATAACAGAGTATCTCTGTACAGTACAGTATCTCATGTTGGAAACACTTTCCTATGAGTACTAACCAAACTGCCCACTCAATTGAAGTGGAACTACATAGAATCATAGCATTGGAATAGACCTTAGAGGCCATCTTGTTCAACCCTCTGTTTAGTGCAGCATCCACATCATCTTTGACAAACTGCCACCCAGCCTCTGTAGACTCTTTAACAACACATGGTGTCATAGCTAACCTACAATTGATACAATCAAGTTCTTCCTCAAGTCAAACCTCAGCCCGTTTCCTTGGAGTTTTAACCAACTGATCCTGTACCTGTTAAAACACTCTTGAACCTTAAATAAAAGTCCACTCCATCTTTGGTGTGACAACCCTTCAGATATTTGAAGATTGCTATTCTATTTCCTATTAACACTCTTGTAGGCTAAATGTCCACATCCTCTCTTTCTCACACAGCCTCATAAACACAGATTCAACATATGTCCATCTGTGTGTGTGGTGGCCAAGATTGCTTGCAACAAGCCCATATTTACTACCTCCTCATGACATGGGGATTACATAATCCAAAAGCAGAAGCCTCAGGAACTCGTCAGCATTGGCCCTGTGATTATATCCCAAGAGCTTGTGAATAGCCCTACAGTAGGGGAGCAGCATTCCAAAATGCCATGGAAGGGCTCATATACCGTTTCCTGAAATGTCCCTTAACCTTGATTATGGTTTGAAGCATTGCAGTAGTTGCTTTCTTCATGCAGGATTTGGCACCATGTTCTTTCCAATGCAAAGGCTTATGAAAACCAATTTCAGATGTTCCTCTTCCCATTTTCCAGTAATTGGTAAGGTTACTCTGAGAAAGAGGGGAGGGGTTCTCCTGTATCACTCTCCTTTTAATAGTGACCTGTATCATGCTGAAGTTTCCCAGAAATCAGTGTTGCCTTCACTGAGCAGCATTATGTGATAGTTATGCCAAGAGAGAAAGAGGGATGAACAAAGGCATAAAAGATGACTGCAAGAGGGACACTTTAATGGACAAGAGACACAGTTGGCCAAGAGCTCTGGCAATCCCAAAGACACAGCAGGGAGAGTGTCCTGAGATATCCTGTGCTTTGCGCAAAGCAGTGTGATTCTAGGAGCTAGAAATCAGGATCTACCAGTAATTTAGTGGACTCTGGGCAGGGGAAATAGCATAAATGAGCCTTTCTTGAGAGGCTTAACTACCATCTCATTCAAACATTCTCCAGAAATGCACTCTTGTATTAGATGCAGCATATACAAAAATTACGTTGGTTTGTAGTCAAACAAGGAAAGATGCTCTTGCAGAATACACAGCTGGTAGCAGATTCTAATTCAGGCTGCTGTAAAGGCCCCCCTTGAGGCATTAGGGGAAATGCCTGATAATAAAAATCACAAGTAGGTCGTCTTCAGTAAAACTACCTTTCTTCCTTTTTTTCTACCATGTTTTCACTGTTGCTACATTCCACCAAAGAACTTGAAGCTAGGTGCTAAGTGGTCATTAAAATCAGCAAATTGTAGATATGTCCCTAATAAATGCCTCTCACCCACAAGCCCCATTTCATGGATTATAATAATTTCTATGGGACAAGTATCTTCCCCCTCCCCCCCCCCAAAAAAACCCCACTTGATTTCAATTTAATTTAAAAGTGTTGGGTTTTAGTCTGCTTGCTTTATTTATCTAGGCAAAATAATAATATCTAGCTATATATAGAATAAAAAAGACATTCAAGAGACTATTTTATGCTCAGCTATGAATCCTTTAGCAACCAGGTGTTTTGTTTATGCTCAAGTGTAACCACAGAAGTGTCCAGGTCAGTGGGTGGAGCCTCCCGCCACTGCTGCTACCAGTTCGCCCAATGCGGGGCAAACCGGTAGCAACCCATCACTGCACCGAGCAGAGTAGGGTGAAATTGACCAGAGGTCTGGCTGGGGCCTTTTTCTTTTCCCCAGAGTCAAATAAAAGAGCCAGAAAGCTACTTGATGTAGGTATGGGTTGGTTTTTCATACCGAAGAGCCTTAAAATGGAAGTTCCCCAAAGATACACTCCAAACTGTAGAGGGTATGAAGGGACAATTGTGGCTGCCCTTCTTCAGGAGACAGTGGAAAGCTGGTAGGAAACTGGGCTCAGAAGCTCAATATTTTGTAAAATGAAGTTTTAACTGTGCTTGGAGTACCAGATCTGAGCTGCAACAATCCTGACAATCAATAGATGGTAGCAACATGTTACAGATCTAGTAGCCATAAGCATCTTGGAGGTTTCAGTACACTGGGGGTGGGGGGTGAGGGAGGGGAACGGAAGGGAGCATTTAGAACTTCTGTCAACCTAGCACACTATCCTTGTGTGGAACTACCCATTGTTAAAATCCTTGAAAGATACAATGGGAGCCTGGACTGAAGTGTCTCTTCCCTCCTTAACCTAGTCATACTTCCCCATTGTTCTCTCCACTATTTCTTATCTGCAGGCTCTGACCTCACCAAGGTGTACTTTAATCACTGTTTCTGGCAAAGGGCTGGAATTCTAACTCCAGCACTCTTCAAAAGGGACCTTCAGAAAGCACCATTGTTTGCTTTCGCCCCCAAGAATTCTCTCCAATCTAACAGGAGTAAGTCTTAAAATCTCTCTTGGTTGCCAAACGAAGATTATGTGCAGCAAAGAAGGTAACTTCCTTTTCAATGACTGTTTTCTCATTGGGTTGGGTCTCTGCCATATGTGTGGCATGTGTCCTCAGGTTGAACATTAAAGCTGCTCTCAGAATAAACATTGCTTTGCTCCACTATTTGTTTAACTTGCTTTTTGAGATCAGTGACCTTTGACCTTCATGGCTTTCCCACCCCCTTTCCTCTTCTCTCCTTCTCTTGTTTTGGAGCTGTTTGAGGAGAGTACAACTGGGCAATAAGCTCCATCAGAAATATTCTACGGATTGAAATGGTTTTTTGCCTAAATTAATAATTCAGCCCTTTGAACATCCTACGCTACTGGAAAGAATAACTCAAGAAAGAGGTAAGAAATTTCAGATATTTATTATGCAAAGAAAACAGAACACAATGGTAGAAATATGTGATTACCTTCACTAGAAAAATAGGGATTGGTTAACAGAATGGGAAAAAAGAATATAATTTTCCATATTCTTTCACTAAGTTTATTGTGTTTCATCCGGCATTAAAGGTTTTCAATGAGAAATCTCAGTATCTTCTTATGTGGGACCAATCCCAAGTGAAGTAGCAACCTTCTTTGGTAGCAGGTTTTAGGAAAACATTAAATGGCCATGAGTAGTCAGTTATCTAACTTATTATTACATTTTTCTCCAGAATTATTTAAACATTCAAACTTTGGGGCTGTTTTTAAAAAGAAGAATGTTGGGAGGTGCTTGCTAGAAACCAAGAGATGGTGAGTTCTAGTGCCACTTTAGGCATGAAAGTCTCTCTCTCTCAGCCTAACCTACCTCACAGGGTTCTTGTTGCAGGGAAAATAGGAGGAAGGAGTATTAGGTATGTTTGTTACTTAACTCAAATTAATTTACTGAGTTATTTAACTCAATAAAGGCAAGATAGAAAAGGCTAAATCTAAGATTTTCTTCTGATAGTTCTAGAACTCAAGACAGTTTAATGGAATCTGATATGGTAAATTACAGGGCAGTCAAATGAAAGTCTTTATAGGGATCAACTTGAATGGTTTTTCAAGGAGGATTAGATAAATATATGCAAATTAGGCTCTAATCCTTGATAGTCACAACAATATAGACTACAAGTTGCTGAGGAAACAATGGCAGAAGATGGCTACTGTTTTTGGTTGGTTATATAGCTAATCAAATAGCTAATAAATGCATCTCGCCCCAAAATATCCTCTTATAAGCAGTTGAATATCCTATAAAAATCAAAGATCCCATTTTATGTGAAAATTCCATTCTTAAGTTGCAGGTTAAAACCACATGTGGGATATATACTACTTGATGTGAATTTATTATTTTTCTTTTGGATCTGCTAGCCGAGGTAGTTTTTGTGTTTTCTTTTCCTATTTCAAAGTAGACAAGCAAAAGTCCATTTATATGAAGAGATTGACATACTTTGTCAACACTGTGGGCTCTGACTTCACTTACCCAACCTGAAGTAAAAGGAAATATCTGTGAATTTGTTGTAATTGCGCTTAGAAACCTTTGCATCATTCCTTCCTATTTCTCAGAGCATTCCCTAGGACAGTGATGGCGAACCTTTTTCTCGTAATGTGCCGGAAGTGCCAGCACCCATAATTTATTTATTTCAGATTTCTATACCGCCCTTCTCCTTTCGGACTCAGGGCGCTGAACAGCCAAGATAAAACATTTGTACACAAAAGTTAAAATAGATTTAAAATAATTAAATAAAGTTTGGCCCATAATTTAAAACATTTCAATTAAAATCAATATCAAATTTTAACCAACCATAAAATCAGGACAGCCCGGCTAACTGAAAAAATAGGTTTTAAGGGCCCGACGAAAAGTCCGGAGGTCTGGGATCACTCGTATCTCTGGGGGTAGATTGTTCCAGAGGGTAGGGGCCACCACAGAGAAGGCTCTCCCCCTGGGGGTCACCAGCTGACATTGTCTGGCCGACGGCACCCTGAGGAGGCCCTCTCTGTGGGAGTGAACTGGCTGGTGGGAGGCAATTGGTGGCAGAAGGCGGTCCCGTAAGTACCCTGGCCCTAAGCCATGGAGCGCTTTAAAGGTGATCACCAACACCTTGAAGCGCACCCGGAAGTCCACTGGAAGCCAATGCAGCTCGCACAGGAGAGGAGTCACATGGGAGCGCCCCGTCGCTCCCATAATCCCCCGCGCGGCCGCATTCTGCACCAGTTGGAGCCTCCGGGTGCACCCAAAGGGGAGCCCCATGTAGAGAGCATTACAATAGTCCAGACGAGAAGTGACGAGTGCTTGAGTGACCGTGTGTAGGGAGTCCCGATCCAGAAAGGGGCGTAACTGGGGTATCAGGCGGACCTGATAGAAAGCCCTCCTGGCCACGGCCGTCATATAATCAATGCAAACCCTCCCACATTGGCATGCGCTCCCCCATACATGCGCCCCACATTGCACATGCGTTCCCCGCACATGCGCTTCTCCCCCCCGCCCCCTGTTTTGGGCCTGGAAAGTCATTATTCTGAGGGCGATCCGGGGCTTTCCTGTCTCCCCACTCGAGCAGACTTCTGGCATAGTCCCAGGCCTCCAGGCGGAGGGAGGGAAGCCCCAGCCTGCTGCTCTTGCCCCTGCCTCCCTTTGCCCCCAGCAACAGCAGTTCTCGTGCTGCCGCTTCTCTAGCACCCCCAGGAGTAGCTGGCAGGGCAGAGAGAGTGGGGGCAGGCTGTGGCGGCAGGTCATTCTCACCAGCTAAGAGACAGGCTGCTCCTGGAGCAGCCAGGAGAAGGAGAAGCTGCCAGAAGGGAGATGATGCCAGATCTCGCCTCCCGCCCGGCCAAGAGATTCTGCTTTCCTTGGCAAAGCGCTCATCACTACAGTGTAGGGGATGGGCG
Source organism: Arizona elegans (assembly GCA_022577455.1). NCBI lineage: Eukaryota > Metazoa > Chordata > Lepidosauria > Squamata > Colubridae > Arizona > Arizona elegans. The sequence goes on along the minus strand of JAKOOJ010000002.1, from coordinate 98,846,920 downwards.
TGGTGCCAGAGTATCTATGCCGCTACTATCCCGCCCCTCCTCAGCCTCGGTCACACTGCAAGGCTCCTCCTCAAGGAGGAGAAGATGGAGGAAGAGGGGGGGAAAGTCCAATCTGCAGCTACTTCGAGCAAGCTGCAGCACTATTACACAGGGCTCCAAGTGGTTGGAGAAGAGGCAGAAACAGCAGCTATGGCTGCGCTTCGAACAAATAAGTGGGGTTCCCACTTGCAACGCCGCCTCTGCCGCGAGGAACTTTGGAGAGAGAGGACGGGGGCAGGCTGTGGGAGCAGCCTGTCTCTTAGCTGGCGAGAACAGCCTGTTGCCACAGCCTGCCCCTGGCCAGGGCTTCCTTCCCTCCCCCCAGAGGCCTGGGGCTATGCCACAAGTCCACTCGGGCGGGGAGACAGGGAAGCCCTGGACCGCCTATCCTTGCCACCGCCTGCCCCAGCGGCGATGGTTCTCGCACAGCCGCTTCCCCAGCAGTGCCAGAAGCAGCGTGCTGGGGCTTCAATCCCTTCCCCCAGAGGCCTGGGGCTATGCCAGAAGCCTGCTCGGGCGGGGAGACAGGGAAGCCTCGGACCACTGATCCTTGCCACCACCGCCCTCTCGCCCCCAACGTTCTTGCACAGCCGCTTTCCTGGCAGTGGCAGGAGCAGCTGGCAGGGGAGAGAGGATGGCGGCAGGCTGTGGCAGCAGGCCATTAGCGCCAGCTAAGAGGCAGCGGTGGTTCCTCCTGCCAGCCTCGCGCTCTGGGCAGCGTCCAGCCAGCCGTACCTGGCCTCCCCCTGAGGCAGCCCATGTGAATCCCAGGCAGCGCAACTTCGGGGCCTTTCCTCATGGTGGCAGTGATGAGGCAGGCAGGCAGCCGGGCACAGGGAAGTGACTGGCAGCAGCGCTCCTGGCTGGCAAAGGGTGGAGTCCTGGGGCTGCATGTGGGCGATGATGGCATGGCCGGTGCGCATGTGCGCTAAGACGTTAAGGCCAACTGATAATCACGCACGCATGCACACCGGTAACCAGCAGACTAACTGGCTGGTGCACATGCATGCCCTGGAAACCCGGAAGAGGAATGGGTGATGCCACGCGTGCCGGGCGACATAGCTCTGTGTGCCACTTCTGGCACATGTGCCATAGGTTCGCCAACACGGCCCTAGGAAAACCAAATGCCAGTCAGGAATATATGCATGTGTCTCTTGACTTTGGGTGGTTCTATGAAAAGTGGCGTTAGCTTTTTGTCAACCATTCAAACTACTCCTCCAAATGGTTCACACCACACTGGAATGTAAATGGTCTTGACTTGAAAAAAATATGTGTTGTAATATACAGTCCCAAATGTTACTTTCTCTTGATTACAGGAAGATGCTGTTCCTGATACTGTTTTTCTTCTGTTTGTGCTCTACTGGCACCACAAAGTCCCACTCAGTACAAGATATATGTACTGCCAAGCCAAAGGATATCCCTGTAAATCAAGTCTGCATTTATCGTAACCCTGAGAAAAAGTTGCAAGAGGAGGCGGATCAAGAGAGAATCCCAACTTCTACCAACCCTCGTGTCTGGGAGTTGTCCAAGGCTAATTCCCGTTTTGCTGTCCTCTTATACAAGAATTTAACCAATGCCAGGGATGAAAATGAAAACTTCTTTATGTCACCAATCAGTATTTCCACCGCCTTTGCCATGACCAAGTTGGGTGCTTGTGGCAGAACTCTTCAGCAGCTAATGACGGTAAATGTCAGGTTAGGACTGTGGTCAGGTTCCTTGGTGATTAGGTTGGATTTAGCTACTGCAAAGATCATTCTCCTCTCATTTTATATCCACAGCCTTAACATATTTTTTAAGAAAAATATATATCAAGGAATATATTACAATGTTAAGTTTCCTCTGTCCTTCAAATATGCCTCAAATGTGCCATGTTAATCTGGCATCTCACTCTTTTCAATTCCAATATCCCAACTGAAATTGGGCAGGCCACCAAGTGGCATTTCTAGGCAGGGCCACTTCTTCCACCAGCTGAACTGTTTTCCAATTCCTTTCTCCTTGGTCTCTTTTTAAAGGTTTTTCAGTTTGACACCATTTCAGAAAAAACATCTGATCAAACCCACTTCTTCTTTGCCAAACTGAACTGTCGACTGTACAAGAAAGTCAACAAATCCTCCGAGTTGGTATCAGCCAATCGCCTTTTTGGGGAAAAATCTCTCAAATTCAACGAAACCTACCAGAACATTAGCGAGGTGGTTTACGGAGCTAAACTTTGGCCTTTGAACTTCAAGGTGAGCTAAGCATACAGTATAATGGGATAATGCTGCTCTATTTGCAAGTAGTTGAGTATCATCTATAAGCCTCAGGATCCTGTAATGCCCCTGAAAACCTTGGCGTGGCTCTGTGACTTTTTGAAAGCATCCTTGATTGCTGGCTGAATGCTGCTGTGGGTGAATGCAAAGTAACATTTTCTGTTGTACTTTGGCTTTTGGCCTGGTGATGCCTCAGCCTTTGCATACTGTTGATTTCCCTGTCTTTGTCTTACCCCACACTTTGTTTACCCCACACTCCTTGGTTTACCACCCAGCCAGAAAAAAGGTTCCAAGGAATTCAAGCCTTTATACACTCTGTTATGATGTTTTTGTTGTTCTAACAAAGATATTGCCTTTGTGTGTACAAATTTTTGTATAGTCAGCATGGCTAATTTTATCACTTTCCCCCCAATCCATATACAGTATGCTTCTTGGATACACATTTCTTCAAATGCTAACACTAATAATATATTAAAGTTATAACCAGTGTGGCATACATGACATTACCTCCTCCAGTTTTTCAGAAGAAGAACCTCTTGACTTGCCAAAAATCACCCAGTAATATTTGAATATTTCTCTAGTGATGATCCAACAATATAAATGCTATACCATCCTGTCTTGCAGGTGGACTAGCTAGCACTCTGATAATCTTTTCTAAATCTGAGTTGGGGGTGGGACAAATCTGTTCCAGGTTGCCAGGGGGATGAATAGTTGCAATTCTTGGATACTTGAGAAAAAGTAAGTAAGAAAATAAAAGAACTACTTCAACCAGTTTTGATGTTGTCCTACTCCATTCAAGAGGGCAATTGTTCTTGCTGTAATCCCACTGATCGTAGCATCCAAGAAGTATAGTCTTGTTGCTTAGTTTACTTAACTATGAACTTCTGCTTTGTAATTTGCAAAGTTAGCCACGAGGTTGTATTAAATTTGAGGTAGCTTTGACTTCAATTATCTTTATGTTTAAAATAGTTTAATTCAAACTTTACTACCGTATAAGGCAGTATTTCTCATCCTTGGAAACTTTAAGATGTGTGAACCTCAACCCCTAGAATTCCCCAGCTGGCATTCTGGCTAGGGAATTTTGGGATCCAGGTTCACCTATCTTAAAGTTCCCAAAGTTGAGGAACACTGCTGTAAGGAATGAGCTAATAATAACATGGGGAAGTCAATTGAGAGGGGAGATTCTCCAAAGGGTCACAGTATTTTATATTAATAGCATTTAATGGCTTTCATTATATTTTGTATTCATTGTATTTCTTGTGTGTCCAATCACACTTAGCCAATAAAGAATTCTATTCTGTTCTGTTCTGTTCTATTCTATTCTATTCTATTCTATTCTATTCTATTCTATTCTATTCTATTCTATTTTCTATTCTATTCTTATTTTTCTAAATATCTCATTGATATTTTAGTTTTATATGCTGTAATTTGCCTGGAGTCACTGGAATAGGGTGTATCCAAATAGATATACAATAATATATAAAACAAAAAAAGCTACTTTTTTCTGTGTTATCCCTTTCAGGAAAAGCCAGAATTATCCAGAGCAATCATCAATGATTGGGTGGCAAATAAAACTGAGAAGCGTATAACAAACGTGATCCCAGAAGGAGTCATCAATGAATTCACTGTTTTGATCCTAGTCAACACAATTTACTTCAAGGTATGGAAAATAAACCTTAAAACTGAAACTTGCAGATTTTTCTGAAAAGCTCCACTTAAAGTCATTTGGCTAACTTTGACTTCAATGCAACCTGCATTTTTTCAAGTTAAGACAGGCAAGAAGAATGAAGCCTAACTGATTTGATAAGCACAATCTTCAGACCATTTTACAAATTTCTAATAGATGTTCCTCCTTCAATAATAGGCCTCGCTGTTAATGAAAAAAAGGAGGAAGCTTGTCTGAGGTCTTCAATTTATTTAAATGCCTTTGTTTAAACTCTTTATTTCTGGGTTGTATTTAAAACCAAATCTTGCAGGAGTTAGCCAGGGGTGGGTTCTACTTACCTTTACTACCGGTTTGCAGCGGGGCCACGCGTGCAAGCTTGCTTCGCTTGCGCGTGTTCTTCTGCGCATACGCAGAAGCGTTTTGATGACATCGGGGTTGGTGGGCGGGGCCTCCCGCCAGTTTTACTACTGATTCTATAGAACCGGTGCAAACCGGAGGCAACCAACCACTGGAGTTAGCACATATTTATAGTCACTATGTACAGATGATTGAATGCCTTTTGGCACAATACTTTTTTTGTAGAATGTAGTAAATTCTTTCATTGTTTAATTTTAAATTGTAAATTTATCACAATTACATTTTACATCAGATTCTTCTTTTATTATCCTCTCTTCAGAAAATGATAAGATGGAAGTGCTCCAGGTCAGGCTGCCAAAGACTTCCTCTCTAAAATCCTGTTATAACCATCATCAGGTCAAGGACCCCTGATGACCACAGGCTTAATGCCTCCTGTGCAATTACAGTATTATTGCTTCTTATATAGGGCTTTTTCTGAATCTGGAGGAATTTAAGAAATCTCAGTCCTAAGACAGCATGTAACAGAAGGAGGAAAAATCATGTCTGGTTCTCAGTCTACAGGTTTTAGAACATCCTCAAACTCTTTCAGTTTTTCAGGAGGCCTGCCAACTGCTAATGACTAGAATATTAGAACATACTAATAAAATTTCCTATCAGCTCCAGCAAATATTGCCAGATTTTACATTGTGCAAGGAAACAAGCTGGCACCAGTATTCTGAAGCACAGCTTCAAATTTAACAGTTAGCTGACAGCTAACCTTTTCCCCTTTCCATGTTAAAATATTTGCAACCTACTAAACTTACAGTATATCTCCCAAATGCCAATAAAGTGTGCCTACTTAGGCCCTGCTTCTAGGCTTCTCCTTGAGGCTTTCCTCCTTCCCTATTTTACTGTTTGTCAAGAAAGGAGCTTGGCTCCAGCTAGTGAAAGGACATGGATCTGTTTCTGCTTCTTCTCTTCTCCAGTGTCCAAGTTTATAGAAGAATTTGTGGATTTGAATCTTGTTTATGTTGTGAACATTTTCTAGAGATGTGTACTCTATGTGTCTAACATGGATTAGGTTGTGTATTCCACTTTCCTATCCTCATACTGGAATAGATTTTCCTTATAAATTTTCAATTGATTTTGTGGAAATAGGGATCCATTATAAGAAAACAAATGCAGTGTTTTATAGAATATTTGTTCAGATAACATTTATTCAACTAACAGATTTTAAGAACAATAGTTTGGGGCTGGCTTGGTGTAGCCCATTCAATTTCTGGCTGATGGCTCTGTTTTCTATCACTGTGTTGATCTAGGGTCACTGGAAATCCAAATTCCCACTTGAAAACACAAAGATGGAGCCCTTTTTTAGAACCAACGCTGAGCCCTGCCAGGTGCCCACAATGTATCAGGAAATGAGATTCCGTTATGCTTCCATCGGAAGTGCCAAAGTCCAGGTGTTGGAGCTTCCTTACCAAGGGGACGATATTACAATGGTCTTTATCCTACCTTATCTGAACACACCTTTGGCCCAAGTGGAGCAGCAGCTGACCGCAGAGAAGCTGGAAAGCTGGTTCCATGCCTTGAAAGAGGTCTCCCTCTCAGTGCATTTGCCCCGTTTCCAGATAGAAAGCAGCTTCAGCCTGAAGGAGAAACTCCAAGAAATGGGATTGAGGGATCTTTTCAGCCCTGAACGGGCCAGTCTGCCAGGTCAGTTGGGATGTGCTTTAATGGGGAGCAACCATTATTTTGATGAATTTAGTAAAAAATTATAATGCAGTCCCTCTCATCTACGGACCAGAATTCCCTCTTCAAGATACTTTTCCACATGCATTGTGGAAAAAAGGTTTTCCGTTTTAGTTCAAATAACCTTTTTGAAATGGCACTATAGTCCATGCCAAGGAGACTGGTAACAAGTTCTCTGATTAATCTGCTTTATTTAAAAAATGTCATGAGCTATAGCTGACATCTAGGGAATGAAACTGTATGCCTTTTTATGTGTTAGTCAGAAAATGTGCTACAAGATTCCTAATTTAATACTCCAGATAGTTCAGAATTTTCATGCTATTTTGTTTAATATCTTGAAGAAGACACAGGATGAAAAAAAATAATGTTTTGCATGGTTGAAGTAAGGGCATCTCCTATTCCTGGGTCAGAGACCCATGATTAGCAATGTGCTTAGTTCCTCTTCCTTGCACATGCCTAAGGAACTCTGAACTGATGGTTATTTTTAAGAATATCACACAAACGTACACAAATTTGTCCCTCAGACTTTAACTATTATTTTAGCACACATATATTTTCTGGTTTTAGATGAAGGGTGAGAAATGTGGATCTGCAGATATTGCTGAAATATAACTCCCAGTGTTCCTTACTATAGCCCAAGCTGGTTGGTGCTGTTGAGAATTGTAATTCAGCAATTTCTAAAACAAAACAAAAAAAACAACCAAAGATCTCCTGCTGTTAGCTATTAACTTGTAGTACAAGTTGCAGGCCTCTTCTCTTGTAAAATGATTACCTTCCACCAATTCTTCACAGCCAGACAATACTGAAGCAAATATAGAAAAAGAAATACCTACCATTTGATCATGCAGCCTCATGGCACTTAGAGGTGCACTCTCTCCCACCAGAGCCAAGCACAGAGAGGGTGCATTCACTATGCAGCACCCCCAGAATAGTTTAACTCTGGACTCCTGACCTTGGGTGGCCAGAATATCTAAAAAAAAATTTTTTTTAATTTGATTTATATGCCACCCTTCTCCGGAGACTCAGGGCGGCTTACAATGCGTTAAGCAATAGCCTTCATACTTCTGTATATTTATACAAAGTCAGCTTATTGCCCCCACAAACTGGGTCCTCAATTTACCTACCTTAGAAAGGATGGAAGGCTGAGTCAACCTTGAGCCTGGTGAGATTCTAACTTACAGTAATTGCAGACAGCTGGTGTTAATCACAATGCTTTTAGTCTGCTGAGCCACCAGGCAGTGTCTTTTATTCCATATAAGATTATTGGTTTCTGTAGAGCATCAGCTTTAGACCCCTAGATCATTATTAACTTCTGTGCCTTTTTGTTTCTCCCACAAGAAAATTCACTTTTTTTCCCTTTACACTGTTGTCTTTTTCAGGCATAGTTGAAGATTCTCAAGTGGGCCTCTATGTTTCTGAAGCATTTCACAAAGCCTTCCTTGAGGTGAGTCAGGTTTCCTTCTTTGTTTCCACTCTACTTTGTTCTCTTTCCTAAATTAAGCTTCAGCTATTGAATAAATCTATTGTTAGCTGAACCTAAAAGGCAAGTCATTCTGGATCACCATTGCACCACAGTAGAAATTGATACAGGCAGGACCTATTTCAAGGAAGTGAAATATTTAAAAGGAAATTATTTTATAAATGCTATCCTTTTAAACAGTTCCCATTGTTTTTCTCCATGCAACACTGTGAGGAATGCTGGGCAGAGAGAATGATTTTGGGTGGGTTTCCCTGTCCAAGGCTGTATGGCTCAAATGATCAGATGATTTTGTTGTATGACTGATTTCATTAGTTCAATCAGTCAAGCTTGCTTAAACTAGCATAAGGTTAAAAGATACATTTTGAAACAAAAGACATATGTATGTTTGTGGCAAAATAAATCAGGGATGCCTATAGTCATTGACCCTAACTATGAAGTATTGCAGCCCTAATGATGTTCTTAGGGAAAGAAACACTGTCAAGTGTGTGTGTGGGGGGGAGAGGAATCCCCACAATTGTTTCTGTTTGGTCTCTGACTAATGTTCCTAATTCAGCATGCACATTTTATTTCATCAGGTAAATGAAGAAGGCAGTGAAGCAGCCGCTTCCACCACAGTTGTAATTTCCGGTCGTTCATTTCCTTTGAACAAAGTTGTTTTCAATGCCAACAGACCTTTTATAGTACTCATTAGGGAAGTGGCTATAAATGCCCTCCTTTTCTTGGGCAAAGTGGCTGATCCCTGTTCCTAAAATCTCTGATTTGCGATACTCTTGTCTTCTTAAACTGATCAATAAATAAATAAAAGAAAAAAGATTAAACCAACATCCACCTCTGTGTTTCTTTTTTTTTTTTTGAACAAAGAATTTTTATTGTTTTTTAGACATTTGTGCAACCCCCCCGTCCCTCGTCCCTCCCCCGACTTCCCAGAAGAAAAACGGGGTATGGATTTTACCAAGCATATGCTAAAATATGCTAAATTAATGCAAGACATTAAAACTCCCTAGACCCCTTAACTCCCCTTCTACAGATTATTCATCAACCTCCCGTTAAACACAAATAACATATAATCCTTTAGCCCTATGAATTATTTTTTTAAAAAAAACCAATAACAAACACTAGTAGATAATATATACTTAATCATTTGGCTATTCCTCCTGCTTTCGTTCTCAATATTCAAATATTTTTAACAATAACTAAACCTTAATTAATCATTAATTAAACTCTCAATTCATTTAGTTGATCATTGTAGTTAATCATTAATACATCAATAATTAGGCCAGAAAAAATTAATCTTCCTTTCTTCCTTTCTTTCTGTATTTTTTCCAATCTTTCTTCCTCCCTCCTTCTTTTATTTTGAGCAGGTTTTGAATTTTAACGGGGGGTTGATTTATCTTTAAAACTTGTCCCTTTCTCAAAACCATTCCCTCTGGTTTAGAGCCCCCATCTTGATTCTTCTTGCTTGTATAGACAGTCAGTTCATAGAACAAAGAATTAACGCGATCAGTTTGCAAAGAAAAATCCAATTGCTGCATTTCCATTAATTGTGTGAAAGCTTCTGCCAAATCCTCCGAGACCTCGTAGAGCTGATCAGTTTCTTCTTCTTTCTGCTCCAAATTATATTTTTGAAAAGTTCTGTCAGTTAATTCCAAAAGGGCAAGAAGAAGATTTGAAGATTCTTGAGGGTCAGCCAGTTCCAGCTTCTCTGTCTTAATCAAAATGTCTCCTACATTGTCATTATGCTTTCCTTCAAAAACATCCTCAGTTACTTTTTTATCCTCCACCAGTTCTGTAAGTTTTTGTTCCATGATTGCTGTAATGTTATTAATAATTTCAATTTGATTATTCATGGCTTCCTTTATAAATTCTGCAGTCTCTGACAAAAGCCTCCTGGCTCTGTGTTTCAGTTCTCTGTGTCATTTCTAACGCCATTACAGAGCCTCCACTTTCAGAAACTCCTTCCTTGGAAGCCATATTATTTTAAAAGAAATTTTCTTTTCACAGCCATAAAGTCTCTCAAACAACTTTCTCAAATTTATTTGTAATTTATCAAGCAAGATAGTCTTTTCTAGACCCAGCTCTCAAACCCAGCAGTTTAAATCCAGTCTCTGAGCAAAAGTCTATTAACAAGCACTTTCATTTCCTACTTTCACTTTCACACCCACAAAGACACCTTTTCCAGTTACAGCTCGGCAAAATCAAATAGAAACAATGTATCCCAGGAGTTAAGCATATACTTGCAAAAGCTTGTTCTCCTGCTTCCGTTCTGTCTGCTTTTTGAACTCAGTTGATCTTCTTGGCAGCAGAGCCGGTCGCTGGCATCTGGCTCCGTTTAAACGGAGTCACCACGGATCCGGAGCTTCAGTGGGCTGAACGGGGAGCTCTCACCCTCCAAGCCCCTGGAATTGCTCCAGGGGCTCCCGGGGAGCTCTACCCTCGCCCACCGGCTCTCCTCTCCTTCTTCTCCCGAAGGAGAGGTTTTTAAGCTGTCTGACAACTGATTAGCACTGTCAGAACGGCTCGAACGGAATCGCGGGGCTGGCGGTCCATGGTCATGTGATTAAAAATTCAGACACTTGGCAACTGACTCATATTTATGATGGTTGTAGTGTCCCTTGATCATGTGTTCTCCTCTTGCGACCTTCTGACAAACAAAATCAAAGGGGAAGCCAGATTCACTTAACAACTGTGTTACTTACTTCACAACTGTAGTGATACTTAACTATGACAAGAAATGTCATAAAATGGGGCAAAACTCACTTAACTACTGAAATTTTGGGCTCAAATATAAGTCAAAGACTACCTGTAGGTGCTATTTATAATCTTATTGTAAAATGTTTTGCAATTAATATGCCCCCTTATTTTCAGTGTAGAGCTGTAGACTTAAAAGGAAGAAACCATTTCTTATGATTCCTTGGAACCCTGACACAGGGATTGTATTATACAAATTCTGGTCTGTTCCATGGCCGGGTAAATGAGCAGAGGGCACCTGCTTGAAGTGTAGGTAGAGCTTATTTGACAGCAAATCAAACGTAAAATTCAGCAGTTGAAGGTAGGCTACAAAGCTAGAACTTTGAGTGTGATAGTACTTATGGTAATAATGGACTTTGATGTGAAGTGTGTCAGATGTGTCAATTGAGGTGTTCCTACCTTGGGGACATGTAAAGTCTAATAAGGAGGGTAATTTCTTACCCTGTGGAATGCCCCATGTTGATCTTAAAATGTATAAACCTCTTCCCAATTTTATGTAGGTTCCAGCATAAAAAAATTCCCATATTTTGAAGGGATTCCATTTCCCGGAGAGAAATGTTTAATCAATTGCAGCCCAAATGTCCAATGCAGGGGTAAAAAGATTAAGCAGTTTCTTTGTATCTTTGAGGTTATCAATAGATCAGAAGTGGTTGTGGTTTATGTGTGACCTCACATGGGGCGGGGGAGGTGTCCTAGGGGCTTTTATTTTCCAACAGAATGGAAGAACCTCATACACCCATGTATGAACACAGAAATCTGTGTTGCCAACTGCATAGCCTGCCATAAGTGTAGTGATAACTTCTGAGCACTTTGCCAGTCAGCTGATTAGAGAACTGACAGAAGTGCACTAATTTATTGGAAGATTTCCCAGGAGATAGTACTCTATTATCTATACTAAAATACCTACTATCCGTACTACAAAGTGAAACAGGATGAAGACAAGTGACTGTCCAGTCTCTTCTTAAAAACCTCCAGTGATGAAGCACCCCCCACATCTGAAGGTAAGCTGTTCCACTAATATTGTCCTCAGTGTTAGGAATTTTCTCTTTAATTCCAGATTGCTTCTTTCCTTGATTAGTTTCCATCCATTGTTTCTTGTCCTGCCCTCTGGTGCTTTGGAAAATGAATTGACCCCCTCGTCTTTGTGGCAGCCTCTCAAATATTGGAATCCTGCTATCATGTCCCGCAGGTCCTTCTTTTCTCTAGACTAGCCAAACCCAAATCCTGCAACTGTTCTTCATATGTTTATGAAGCCCTTTAATCATCTTAGTTGCCCTTTGCACTTTTTCCAAAGTCTTGTTGGAAGAAACATCCTTCTAGGTTCTGCTCCAAGTGGGGAAAATAGACACTGGAAACATGGAGACTGCTTGGAAAGATGGTTTAATGGTGGACAGGATCACATGGCTTGAGTTCCTGAACAGAAAAGGGCAGATACAGTAAATCCTCAGGTTTTTATGCTCTCTCTGGCTCTGCATTTCTTGGGCCCCCGAAAGAGTATCCTGATTGGTTGTCAGACTCCCAGGGGGTGGGGGGGCCTTGCTGGCTGATGGTCACATGTGCTTCCCAAGTCACTTGTGGTGAGTTTCTGCTGCTATTGTGTAGAGGGCTAATCCTATCTTTGGCAATTCCTACTATGGCTCTGCCTGAAGGAGGCAGATCTTTGTTATGTAGAATAGACTGGCCCAGGCCTTAATGGCCCATTGACAAAGGGTGGGGTGCAGGAAGGTGGGAGCTGCTTTGTCTGTAAAATATGCTTCTCATATTTCTCATCCAGGGAAATATAATATTCTGCCTTTTTCATATTTCCTAAAATATTGCACTCTTCCAGGAAAGGGGTGGGTGCTAACTTCCTACAGTCTCAACATCTTTTTTGTAATGCGGTGACCAAAACTGGATACAGTACTCCAGCTGCGGTCTTACTAAGGATATATAAAGTAGTACTAATACTTCATGTGATTTTGATTCTATGCCTCTATTTATACAACCAAGGATTGTATTAGCTTTTTTGGCTGTTCTCTTATCATTTTCTTGCTTATTTTAATTTTTATTTTTAATCTGTCTTTTACAGTTATGTTTTTGGTAGGTTGGGCTATAGTTTCTTTTTGTATGAAGACTAATGCAAAGAATGAGTTAAACAGCTTTGCTTTCTCTCTTCTGCCTGTTACTTCCTTGCCATTTTGTCTCTTTATGGACCGACTGTTTGCTTTCCTGACTTCACCTTTGCAGATTCAGGTCATCTGCTGATATTCTGCCTTAGTTATGTGTCCCTCTTTCCATTTTTTGTACTTATCCTTTTTGTCTTTTAGTTTATCAGAGATTTTTGTACAACCATGCTGGTTTCTTCTTGGATTTCTTGATTTTCTTTTCTAGTGGTAATGTGTTGGACTGGGCTTTTATGATTATATTTTTCAGTGTTTTCCACACTTCTTGAGTTGTTTTCCCCTTTAGGATTTTTATCCATGAAATTTTGCTTAGGCTCTCTCCGAGTTTGTTAAAATCAGCTCTTTTAAAATTTAAAACACTAGTTGTGTCTTAAGACAATATTCTATTGCTTGTGTTTGCATGATATTGAATTCCAGTATGACGTGATTACTCTCACCCAACGTTCTGGCAACTTCAACTCCCTTTATCACTTCTTCTCTATTAGTAAGAATTAGGTCCAATATAGTTTTTCCTCTAGTTCCCTCCTCTACCTTTTGGATGACAAAGTTGTCAGCTAAGTTGGTTAGGAATCTGTTCGATCTCCCACTTGCTGCAGAGTTTGTCTCCCAGTTGATATCAGGGTAGTTAAAATCTCCCATTACTACTGTGGTGTGCTTCCTATATACATTTGTTAATTGATTAGCAAAGAGTTCATCTATTTCTTCTGCTTTGTTGGGTTGCCTGTAGTATACGCCTATAGCAATGCCATTTTTTTTCCTTTTATGTTGAACCATATGGATTCTAGGAGGTTTTCATCCTTGGTTTTATGTACTGCATTTCTGTAGCGATGTAGTGATCTTTTATATATAATGCAACTCCACCTCCTCTTTTGTTAGGTTTGTTTCTTTTGAATAGTTTCTATTACATGTAGCTCATCCTGATGAGTTACAATAGATTATGAGGCATTAACATCTTCTGACTATAAAACAAGGATAGAAACATGCCAGAAGGTTTATTGCCTGGAAAAAAAAACAGTAGGGAATTTCTATGAATGAAAAATAAATATTTGGCAGTATCTTCAAGGTGACTTTTCTCTGTTAAAAGACAGCATGTAAAACTGCAGGCAAATAAAAAAAATACTCCACCTTTGAGTATTAAACCATTTAATTCTCAAACCACTCACATGCATAACATTTCTTTTATACAAGTGTTAAAGAGGAAAAATGCATTTGTTTTAAAATACAAACAGAAGTTCAAGTATACACTTATAGAAAATTTCAGAATTCTAACCAAGTTGCTAACTTCTCATTCACATTTTAAAGCTGTTTGATAAGAGCTTTTTTGTTGCTAAACTGCTTTAAAAGGAGTTTTATGCAAGCCTTTATCTTCACTATTATATTTTATCTTCTTCTACCTACATCAAAAGGAACACCTACATAATCATTACCATCAAGCTTCCCTTTTATTCTCCCTCCATGTGCTTAAGGATCAGTGGGACAATAAGAGGGTGCATAGGCTTAGAAAATGAGGATTAAAAATAAATTAGGCAGTTCTGCTGTAAATCATTTGCAAACAGCTGGGTCCCTTTTCAGCCTGCTGCAAAATAATACATTGACCTTGGTAATTCAAAGCAATGAAAATCAACCCAAAAGAATATACAGCAAGAAATCTCATTACTCCAAAGAAAAGTAAATATCCATCTATTTCAGGTTCATAGAAGATACCATATGGGGAATGATTTTGTTTTAAAAACCCACCTAGCAGAGAGAGGGGAAAATATATTTTAATGCTAAGAGTGAACAAGTATGGATGGGTGACAATAGCTCCCAACCCCCAAACAGACTTGAACCACTCTTCTCTCAAATTCTTACAAATCCCCATTAAAACCAGGACCACAACCCTATTGCTCCCTTTATGAAAATTACCTAGTATCTGTGCAATCCAACCATTCCATTTTCGTTTCCATTTGATGTGGCCAAAAGATAGAATATCTCGACAACGCAGTCAGTCAGAGCAACTGAACTCATTCTACCCAGTACAGGCCCAGCTTTCACTACCATGAAAGCCCCGCTCTCCCACTCCAATACAGTACAAGGTGAACTTATTTGAGGCAGAGATATTTACAAGAAAATCTAAAACCGACATTATTTCAATACAATTTGATCTGATGAAAGTTCAGCCCATTTTATTGCTGCAGTTCTGTATATGTTACAAACCTTAGTAGCGTCAGTTGCATTTTCTTATGGCTCTGTAGCTTGCAAATCAAAACTTGATTTGATGCAGAAACACAGCCCATTTCAATAAGCAAAAACTACCCTATTTCATAAGCAACCATGCATGCCAACCTTCCAAATATATATGCCAGGTTCCAATTAACGCACCCATGACAATATATCTGAATTAAAATGTGGGATGCAAACATAGCATTTTGCTTTCATAGTCTTGAGGAGTGCAGAAGTACTGATAAAGAAAAGTGAGCATATATAATATTTTCACCTCCTGGGATGCAGAAGGTACTAGGGCAGTCCAAAGTGTTAAGAAATGTTTTCAACATGCATGCTTGTTCAAATTAAACACCTTTTTTGAAAGCTGTTCCCACTTGTCTGCCTATGCAGAAATATGCACAACAAGCAACACTTTGCTGGGACTCCCAGTGAAGTGGTTGTGCATGCTCACAAACAGAGAAACAGCTGGGGACAATCTTACAAGAGATGCAGAGCTGTTCAAACATCCAACGAGAGGAGAGGTGTCTTGTTTGTGCTAGTCAGGGCTGCAAAAAAACTCTTCTAATCACTCTGCACCATGATAATCAGTGCTATCTATTTTCCACCTAAGACAATTCTCCTGTATATAATAGCTAACAATAACCATAGAATTTAAAGTGCTTGTGGGAAAAAGATGGGACAAGGAGAAGTTAAAATAACATACTTAAAGTGCCATACTACATTTAAAAGCTGGCTTGCAAGAAATAATACCAAAAAAAGTGTAATAATGAAATGGATCTTGAAATAATGCAGACAATGCCTGCTGCTGTCAAGTGTACAATGCTTTCTTTCTCTTTATATATTATACATGTGCTAAACTGCTAGCAGGCTCCCCAAACATCTTGGGAGTTTGGGTTCACAGTGAGATCAGAGATTGCAAGTTTCACCCATGTAGCATCTGGCATTGCTCACTGAGCATGCTTCTTATGGCTCGCTGCAGTGATTTTTCTCAAAAATTTCAGATTAATTATGGTACATAGTTTACAGTCTGAAGCCTCATATGAGGTTTTCATCCTGGAAAGCCTGGCTCAAATACTGTTGAGCATGGGAAGAAGAATTGGTGTTTGTCAAGAGCCACAAGGGAGGGGGAGACAAAAATTCATTCTCAAATATTGTAAAACATGCCCTCTCCCCAAAGCACTGACAATCTCTCATGGTGCATTTTATACTGCATATAAAACTCATAAAATGGCAAGATACTTGTAAATACTTAATTCAACATACAGTGATTTGTAGTCAAGGTAGTAAAAAAAGCATAGTCTTTGAAAATCTATATTAGATATGCGTGGTCAAGAGCTATAAACAAGAATGTAGTTAGTTATATAAAAACCAAGTGGTAAAATAAATAGCACCAGAGAAAGAGGCACAGAAATTTTTGCTGAAATTGCACAGCATTCTCTTCCTGAGCAGACTACAATTCCAATACCCAGTGGCTGCAAGAGGAACAATACTAATTTCAATGTTCTTTCAAGTAACATTTCCTGAGGGTAGGAGGTGTTATTCAAAATAGACCACTGACACACAAGCCAGTACTACCACTGCTCCCCAGTTCAATTTCGCCTTCCTCTATCAATTTCGCCTTCCTCTATAAAGTGTCTCCCATGTGTCACTGCTATTAAAAGGTGACTCCATGTATAATGTAGAGCAGGGGTATCAAACTCAAGGGGTGCTTAGATCTGGCCTGTGGGGCCGCCCTGGAAATAGCGAAGGACCGGCTTGTGGTGCCCCTGCCAGTGAAAAGAGAGCTTGGGAGAGCTGCATGAGGCACTCCCAGACTCTGTTTTTGCAGGAAGAGGGTTGCAGAAGGCCAGCACAGCCGGAAACGGAGCTCAGGAACCTGTTTTCATTGGCAGAGTGCTCGGGCCACCACAGGTGCCCCTGAGACAAGTGATGTTGAGCTGGCCACGCCCACCATGGCCATGTCCACCCCAGCCCTCCAAGGTTAAACACATCCCTGATGTGGCCCTCAGTGAAATTGAGTTTGACACCCCTGATGTAGAGAAAAAGAAAGTATATTTCATTATTATGGATTATAGGACAAGAATAACTAGAAGTTACTGGTCTGATGGGAACAGAATGAGTTATAAATCATCAATACACACACACACACACACACACACACACACACACACACAAAATGTATCAGTTTTAAACATACAGAAAATATCTTTTTTATGATCCCCATATAGTCTAAGTAGTCATAAGTAGTTCTCATTTACCTATTTCTTTGGGGCTTCTATAGGAGAACTTTCCACTCAACTACCCTGTGCTTCTCTATTTCCTTTGAGGACCTTCCCATTGTTTTATCTTGATTGTCAGTTCTGATTATTATTGATTTAGCAAACATAATGCCATCTCTAAGTTTCATTCTAAAATTTAGTTCTATTAATGTACAAAATAATTATTTGTTTCCATTATCGCACAGAAAACATCATCACAACATGCTGTAGTTTGTTCTAATACATGTAGGTTTGAATTGTCATTCATGAGATACTTAACTAATATTTTTCTAATAACAAAGTAAAAAATACACAATCTCCTTTGAATTTTATTTCCCTACAAGCATGTCTCTATAATTCCCTTGACATCAATATAGAAGTAGTTTGCCATTGTCTTCTTCCCAGTCTGGTCCACAGCTTTAAGAATCCTGATAATCTCCCATCCAAACACTAATTGGATCTCTTTCAAAACTGATCCTGCTTGGCTTTTTCAATATCTGCTAAGTGACCAAGTGCTGCCACAGACTGAGAGGAAGCTGATAATAAAAAGAATTGCATTTGATGTGTTTCAATAAAGAAACAACGTTGTGGCCAGTAAACTCATTCACAAACTCAGTTCATACAAAAGGAATGCAATTTCTGTCATGTTTAATTTGATGAGAGGAAGCCAGCAGGAGCAAAATAAAAAGGGACAATCCTTTCTCAGCCTAATTTCCTAGCACAATAAGATAACACATACTTTCTATTTTCTATTTAAACAGATCTGTCATATTACCGTGTTTCCCCGAAAATAAGACTCTGTCTTATATTTTTTTTGAACCCTGAAATAAGTGCTTGGCCTTATTGCCATGCGCTCAAAAGCGATTGGGCTTATTATCAGGGGATGTCTTATTTTGGGAGAAACAGGGTATTTTGACTCTCCAATCACACAATTACATTCAAGTACAGCGTAAGAAAAGGAACTCTATAGAGCTTACTCAGCAATTAAAGCATGTTTTCCTAGCCTCAATTTCAGATATCTCATTAATCCAAAAGGCTGGGGGCTTTCAACAAACATGATGGTTCACATTTAGTTTCCCCACTTTTCTCTACTGAATGTTAATGCAATGAATAAAGGGCAAGGCAGCTACTGTATTTGACATTATAGCCAATGTGGCTCATACAACTGATGCACAAGTGCAAGAAGCATAATATCCTATTGTAAAGACCCTTAAAATGGTGGTTTTGAAAAATTTTCCCCTCAAGGATCCCTTTTGACGCCAACTTGCTTACCACAGACATTGGAGCTTCCCTCGTGAAAACTATAGTACAGCAATCTGGACTGGGAGCACAACAAGAGAAAGGTTCCTTCTCACAACCAGGATTCAGACTATATTTCTCCATGGTCTCCAGAGTCTTTTGCCTTTATAGAATTTGGCAACTAATTAAAACACGAGTAATGTCTGTTTGAGAGTAAATCTGTAAGTGCATTTAAAGAGTGTGATTAAAGAATATGTATTGCCATCTGTATTTCAATATTAAAAAAGTCCCTCTCTATCGATGCCACAGCAAAGGGAACAAAAGGTACACCTCTATTCCGCATGTATTTGTCTTGACAACTTTGCTTTTGCTTCCAATGAATGTGAATATAAGAATGCATGGAGATCAGGTACCGATGTTCAAATGCCCAGAGTAACTGGGAACATAAGAACCAATCCTATGCTAAGTCAGTTGGTCCACCTTGCCTAGTAGAGCAACTCTCCATGTTCTTAAATACAGGTCATTTAGTAAGTTTTTCTGCTGGAGACTGGCTGCAAGCAAAGCATTTCTGAAATATGAATTTGACATCTTAAAATAAAAGATTCTTACAGAAAAAGTAGGCATAATTGTGACAAAATGAACCAGTTCCCTTCGGCATAAAAAAAAATTGCAGCATCTACAAAAGGGAAAGTGTGCTTTTAATATTCTGGAAGCAATTGTGTATTTATTTTTTTAAAAAAGAGTGAATAGTTTTTCAAGAAAAGTATCTACATTTCAGCTCAAAGAATCTTATTTCATATATTTGTTTTCTGCAAAGAGAAATTATTGTTTATTGTCAGAAATTTATTTATTTTTCATACTGAAAAACATGGGAGTATTGCAAATTCATCAATACACACGCTGTTGAATCCGGCCCATTGTGTCCAGTTTCCAAATTATACAGCTCCTTCTACCTTAAAATATTAAACTGTAATCAAGGGTAGATTACTTAAGGAAGCAGAAATGGAAGAAAAATGTTTTATAAAATGTTACACTACAATTTTAAATACTTCATTCAAATGTCTCAGCTCTTCATCAATAGTTAGAAAATAGTAAATTTCTGCCCCAGCAATCATTTGACAGCATTACATTACATTAATTCTTGGGAAGAGACAAGGTCCCTAAAGACTCTGTAATCAGTGTTAATTCTCTCATTTAAACAACCATTTACAGCAATAATTTACTAGCAGTCAGACCAAAAACTCTTAGATTACATTTGCCTTCCAGGAGTTCTTGTAGATTAAAACTGTATTGGTAGTTACCTGAACTCTGATTTCTGCAAAAAGCGTATGCCTACCAACCAAATGGGGTTAGCACTCACTGAATTAAAACACGTGGTAAGTGAAGGATTACAGCTTCTGTTTCCCTTTAAACAGAAACATTTAGCACTGTCCAACCAGCATAAATGAAGGAATGATGGATCTAAAAATTCACTGCAGATTTCTAAATAGCAGAGTTAGATGTATGCCTACATGCTTATATTGGTGCAAACTGTTCTACAACGAAATGAAAAATGGATGCATCTCTCAAGGGTATGTAGCAAACATAGCTTATATCACTGGAATTGAAGATTCAGTTAAAATGAGAAATAAATGGAGAAAACCCAAGTAGGTTAAATATGCATTAAGCAACTCATTTTATGCAAGCAATAGTTTTTTCATATCTAGCTGCAACATTCTGCTAATGTTGAAACAATTTTTTTGTACCAATTTCAATATGGAATTATTTGCAGTGGTAGAGGCAAAAAGAAGCAGTTTCTTTTAATTCTTCCAATGCTACCCAGAGCAGAACTGAGTGACTCTCACTGAAAGAACCCATAATTATTTACTTTCTCAGCCTCGTTACAAAGGAGGGTGGGGAGTTAAATAGTAAATAAATAAATAAAAATAAATAAATACAAGAAGAAGTTACCAAATGGAATCTCAGTTCTATCTGGTTGGTATAATAAAAAAGATAGATAGATAGATAGATAGATAGATAGATAGATAGATAGATAGATAGATAGATAGATAGATAGATATAATATATACAGAATCAGGATTTGGGAAGCTGTGCAGGAATTGGCCTTGAAGAACTCCTTTTTGTAGAGACAGTTGACCTAGTGACTTGCAGGGGCCCTTGAAGAGTAAGGCTCGTTAATGTTTAAGAGAAAATTAAACTCAATTTTTGCAACTGGAGGCAGTTTTTGTGTGAAAAATACCTAATCTTAGACATCAATGGCAACATTTTAAAACTATAAAAAACTCTGCATACAAATTATATGGAAGTAGTATTAAAACATCTGAACCTGTTTTTAGATAGCAGTACTGATGTGACTTGGCAATTACTGGATATTTGGCAATAAATATGCTACCGGATTTACAGTATTTGACAAAGAACACTGGAAGTCAAAGTCTGATTCCAGAATCATTCTAACTGGCTTTAGATTTTATGGCATTTGACGACCACTGGTATCAAATGGGGAACATATTAATCTCTGACAAATTTTTAAAAAGCTGAATATTGAGAATAAACTACCGTAATTCCATAGGCTCTGGTTCACATTCACTTGCAAATCTGAGCTTGCTTTCTTTTCAGCAGAACCCCAAATTCATTCCAGTCAAAATTAGTTCATAGAGTAAGGCAAAAGGTATTTTCAAACTCTGCTAGTGGTTTAAGTCATAGAAAGGTAATCTAGGCCATAAAGCTTGGAGGTCTAGTAGTAGTTTTCATTCTCAGAACAAAAAATCTGAACAAATGAAAAAAGTAATGAACAATTAAGGAAACCAATGCCATGTGAGGCAAGAATGGGGTCAATCAATCAGCACGTCAGATTGAGACATAGCAAGCCCTATATTCATGGAGCAAAAAGACATCAGCTATTATGGGCCCATACAGGTTTTGATTTTATAAAGAAAAGCACCTTCAGAAGAGATAAAAACATACCCATCATAACTGGCAAGTGCTGAAGAAATGGCTTCACAGGAGAAGGAGAAAGTGGAAGGCACCGGTTAAAAGTTTTAAACAATCTTGAGATTTACAAATGGGGAATTACCTTTATAAAGACCAACAAATGTTCAGAAATATATCTTAAATGCAGGTATACCAGAATTGAACTACAAAAATCCAGATGGCCCTTTAAAAAAAAACAACTGATCAAACTTGTCAGGCAAAATAGTGCACTATCAAACCTCAAGACGAGGCTTTGCTTTCTCCTTTATCTGGGTAATATGGCTGCTGGCTTCCCCAGGACAAGCAGGGGCAAATTCTGACAGCACACCTTCTTTCCCTGCACATGTAATGTCCATCTCCTTAAGCTCTTTGCCAGCAAAATGAATCCCTGGTTTGATCATGAGAATTTTCTTAGTGCTTTATGCTGGAATGTATCTTGCTTGACAAAATTAAATGAAAATTCAGACTTCAAGCAAAGTAAAATTTTAATGATTTTTTCTGTCAGGAATTGTTTTGTATTACTTCTTACAACTCCAGTTGCTTTCTAACAATTTGTGTAAAGATATACAGGTAGCCCTTGATTTATGACAGCAATTGGGTTTGGAATTTCTGTCACTAAGCCACAAGGTCATAAAATACCACCACATCCCTTAGTGACAATAATCCCTGCAGTTCTAGTTGCCACTATAAATCAAATCTCACAGTCTTTAGGGAAGGAAACTTCCTGCTGGCTTCCCACCATCAAGTCAGTGACGAAACTGACAGGAAGTTATAAGCCCCAGATGGCTCTCAAGCAAGTCAGCAGGTAAATAAGTGGCTGCTGCTGGATGGGAGAGGGCATGAGGGATGTGCATTGTGCACTGAGGTTTGGGGAGGGAGCGCAAGGGCACACAGGAGTGATGTGAAATATGGTGAGGTTCAGTGAAGGTATGCAAGAATTGAGGAGGGTGGGATGCGGCTAGCATGCCACAAGTACAGAGGGGCTGTGGAAGGGTGCATGGGTGGGCAATGACTTGCAATCTTCCCTGCCAGCTTTCCCATTGACTTTCTGGGGAAACCAGCAGGGAAAATAGCAAATGGTGATCATGTGATCGTGGAGCACTGCAACCAGTCGTAAATGTAAGCCAGCTGCAAGTGTCCAGATTAGGATCACATGACTGGAGAGGGTGTTGGAATGGCAGGAACTCCGAGGACTGGTCATAGCCATCATTCAATCAATGCCATTGTAACTCTGAATGATCACTAAATGTATGAGACTACCTGTATATGGAAAACATGACTTAAATGACAAGTAATGGCATAAGTAAACAGGTTTTCCATAAAGACATGCCTACAGAATATAACACGACACATAATCTTACAATATTGAGCATAATTTTGTTCCCTGGTTGTGACATTCTAAAAGGTTCTAAATCTAATCCAGCAATATGTTTTATGTAGTAACTTTTCCTATAATTGATATATAGAATTCCATATCACAAGATGCAGAGACAGACATTAACAGACTTATTTAAAAGAATTGGGCAAATTAAAAGGAATATAACTGCCAATACAGAACCAATTTGCCAATACATCTCAATGAAACATGACCCTGCATATATAGAAGCAGCACACCTTCACATCCCTCAGAAGTGTTAAAAAGGACATTCCCCAAAACATCAGCCTGCTATTGCAAGGCTGAATTATCAAAACCTTTTGTCTTGAACAATGGTTCAATTTATATACCTGCAAAAGTTGACCTTCAGTACTCAATTTGCAATTCCAAACTTGGCTTCCAGACACATATGTCTACCTGTCCACCTCCAACTAAGCATCCTTAGCCATCTTTGGTGAACTTGCTCCCAACCAAAAATAAAAAATAAAAAATCCATTGCCCAAGGAAACAGAAGTATAAACATTCAAAATATTTATATCAAAGAAAATATATCCTTCAAAATTCTGGAGCACAGAAATCACAATCAGAATGGTAGAGATAGTTTATTGTCTACTAAGAAATTTTGTAAAATGCTATATTTAATTTTAACTCCTCCTCTCAAAGGCCAATATATTGCAAGTGATTGACAAATAATCTAACGTTTTTTAAAAGAGCTAATAATGTTATAAACATTAACTTAGAAAATAGATTTACCTAATCTGCATATAACCTATTGACAAAACTATGCAAGATCTCATCCTTTCAACCAGAACAGAATCCTTTAGGTCTGAATCCTGGGTTTCCTCCAACAGACATCAACTATAGTTCAATATACATCATCTGATCCTTTAATAGTTCAGGACTGCAAAACTCCAGAAAACAATTTATAAGATTCATTCAAAAAATGTGGCATAAGCAGCAATTTCCAATAAGATTAGAAATTAATTCATTTGTATTCAATTTATTTCAGATATTTCCTGCTAGCATATAAAATTCTGATATATTTACAGATCATATATATATATATATATATATATATATATATATATATATATGTATGATACACACACACACACACGTATATACAGTGGGTCAAAAAAGTATTTAGTCAGCCACGCAAGTTCTCCCACTTAAAAAGATGCGAGAGGCCTGTAATTGACATCATAGGTAGACCTCAACTACGAGAGACAAAATGAGAAAACAAATCCAGACAATCACATTGTCTGATTTGGAAAGAATTTATTTGCAAATTATGGTGGAAAATAAGTATTTGGTCAATATCAAAAGTTCATCTCAATACTTTGTTATATATATCCCTTGTTGGCAATGACAGAGGTCAAACATTTTCTGTAAGTCTTCACAAGGTTGGCACACACTGTTGCTGGTATGTTGGAACATTCCTCCATGCAGATCTCCTCTAGAGCAGTGATGTTTTGGGGCTGTCGCTGGGCAACACGGACTTTCAATTCCCTCCAAAGGTTTTCTATGGGGTTGAGATCTGGAGACTGGCTAGGCCACTCCAGGACCTTGAAATGCTTCTTACGAAGCCACTCCTTCGTTGCCCGGGCGGTGTGTTTGGGATCATTGTCATGCTGAAAGACCCAGCCACGTTTCATCTTCAATGCCTTTGCTGATGGAAGGAGGTTTGCACTCAAAATCTCACGATACATGGCCCCATTCATTCTTTCCTGTACACGGATCAGTCGTCCTGGTCCTTTGCAGAGAAACAGCCCCAAAGCATGATGTTGCCACCCCCATGCTTCACAGTAGGTATGGTGTTCTTTGGATGCAACTCAGCATTCTCTCTCCTCCAAACACGACGAGTTGTGTTTCTACCAAACAGTTCTACTTTGGTTTCATCTGACCATATGACATTCTCCCAATCCTCTTCTGGATCATCCAAATGCTCTCTGGCAAACTTCAGACGGGCCCGGATATGTACTGGCTTAAGCAGGGGGACACATCTGGCACTGCAGGATCTGAGTCCCTGGCGGCATAGTGTGTTACTGATGGTAGCCTTTGTTATGTTGGTCCCAGTTCTCTGCAGGTCATTCACTAGGTCCCCCTGTGTGGTTCTGGGATTTTTGCTCACCGTTCTTGTGATCATTTTAACCCCATGGGGTGAGATCTTGCATGGAGCCCCAGATCGAAGGAGTTTATCAGTGGTCTTGTATGTCTTCCATTTTCTAATTATTGCTCCCACAGTTGATTTCTTCACACCAAGCTGCTTGCCTACTGCAGATTCAGTCTTCCCAGCCTGGTGCAGGTCTACAATTTTGTTTCTGGTGTCCTTCAACAGCTCTTTGGTCTTCACCATAGTAGAGTTTGGAGTGTGACTGTTTGAGGTTGTGGACAGGTGTCTTTTATACTGATAACAAGTTCAAAAAGGTGCCATTAATAATGAGTGGAGGACAGAGGAGCCTCTTAAAGATGAAGTTACAGGTCTGTGAGAGCCAGAAATCTTGCTTGTTTGTAGGTGACCAAATACTTATTTTCCACCATAATTTGCAAATAAATTCTTTCCAAATCAGACAATGTGATTGTCTGGATTTGTTTTCTCATTTTGTGTCTCATAGTTGAGGTCTACCTATGATGACAATTACAGGCCTCTCTCATCTTTTTAAGTGGGAGAACTTGCACAATTGGTGGCTGACTAAATATTTTTTTGCCCCACTGTATAGATATACACACACACTCATCAAAAGAGGATTTTCTAGAGCAATTCTGTGTCAAATCATGGAGAAGGTTTTTTTAAACAAAATTAAAGAATACGTAAAGCTTATGGAATATAAAACTCACTTCAGTTTAGAAGAACTGGACATTAGAAATTGAATACATCAGAAGTAAAACTCATAAAATCTAAAATTATTGGCAATAAATGTTTTCAAATTCAGAGATTAAGCTCTCTTCTCACAAAAAATTCTCTATTCTTAAAAAAAAATACAGCTTACCGATCAACCTTTTCAGACACCGAAAACATGACAAAGTTGTATCCTGAGTTCATGTGGATCTCTAAATATAAGTTGGAGTCTCACAAATATTTGGAAAAAGCATCTCTCATGCTCAAGGAAAAAAGCAATATAATTGTTTAGATTCTTTTTCCTCTTTTTTTGTTCTACGTTTGTTTACACTAGCTATTTTAAAGCAAATCAAGCAATTTGCAGTGCAATAATGAGTGTTAAGAATTATATTAATTTTACTCTATTGCTTTTGATAAGATTAATGCATAGCAGCAGACACAGGAAGATAATGGCAAAATTTCATTCTGCAAGTGCAGGACAATGAAATTATCCTTTCCTTCTAATGCTCTGTTGTTCTTTGAAAGAGAAGAGGTAATGTAAGTTCAACCTACCAAGTCTCATTAAAAAAATGAGATAAATTACTCACTACAGATAATTTTTTTGACGTTAGGCATTAAGTAATGAGGTATAATATTAAAGAATTTTACTTCACTTCCCTTTTGAGTCACATTAGGAATCAGTTTAGCACAGATGAAAAATGTCCAGATGCACTGAATAAAAAAATAGGATACCAACACATTTACACTACAGAATCTAGAGAATAATCCTTTGAGCTTGGGTGGCAATATAGCCAATGCCTAATGTCTCCAACAATTATGTCTTGAAGCTCATTTCCAGATTTTTCGTTAAGGTTGAATACAAAAATTCCAGCACAAGTAAATATTTCATTGCAGAACAAAAAAGGAACCCTCACCACAGGTTTGGTTCAATTCTGTCTAATGCAAACACTTTTATTTGCCACTTTCATTCAAACACTACCATACTAGCATTTATGAAAATGAATACTTTCTATTTTGTTACACAAAGCATAATAGTCTGAAACAAGTTTAAGTATTGAAACAGGCTTTGCGAATTTATGTGCCATCAGCTCATAACTTATTTGTATAAATAGCATTGTTTAGAATAACTAAAAAAAGAACACTCAAGGTAGAATCTGAGGGAAAAGTAAGATCTCAAGACAGAATCAAGCAGTTCAGCGGAGTTTTCTTTCAGCTCCAGCCACATCAACACCATGGGTTTCCACATAAATGGTCAAATGAAGTTAGATTCTTTCGTAAATGGCCCACTGCCTATTCTAGCAATTATATTCTGCCACCTGGCAAGGCAGAAGAACAGTTGACAATAGATGGAAAGCCTTAATATTTGGCACAATTTGGATTATACGAATCATAACAACCTGCATGTATTCCTGCAAGACTTCTAAATCTTCAAAGAGTGTCAGGCTCTTTAAGAACACAAGAAAGCCCACCCTTCTTTCTAGCTTCTCCAGTAATACACATTTATGAGGATTTCTTGATTACACTACAAATGTACTTTTTGAATAAAGCCACAAAGCTCAGGATATTTTGGCAGCTCTTATATTTTGTAAAGTCACAGATCAAGATCATTTTCTGCATGTACACACACATGCACCTTCACACAGTCACACAAACAAAATATTGAATGCTGGTCTCATTGGACATCATGATTGCATCCAGAGGTAATATTATCTGAACATAAACCCATAGTTAACTGTAATTATGGTTTGTTGAAATAAATCAACCTTCACAAGCTGTGATTTGAATTTGTCTGCTTCAATGAATGAATCATACCTAAAGTTCACATTTGTCTGGGTCCAGCTTTCAAAATAAACTGTTTTGCTTATAAAAGGAAATAAACGTTTCCCAATTCCTCCGGGCATATTGAAAGAAAGGACTGGGAAGATTGCTGGCACAAGCCTCTTACAGGCTTTTTCTCATAATATAGCCTTCTGTATGAATAAGCTGACTGGATAACTAAAGCTATAAACCCAGTTCAAAAGAAGACGGGCAAGAATATTGGCTCATTTGCATGCAAGTAAAAATGACATTTTTCAATGGCTGCAACTAAAAGCATATTTCACAAGCTTTATTTTTCTTTTAAAACGAAGCCTGGGCTAAGAGGCAAGAAATTCTCAATGATTCTGGCCAGGCTAAATAAAGAGGAGTTTACCAGCAAGCAGGTAATGACTGATGACACAATCCTGGATTACTTGGTCACTCCTCTGTTCACAGTATCAGTCCAAAAGGAACTCACAGCTCTGTAAATGCCACATTCAACAATCCATTACAACTTTTTGCCCCCTTAATATGTATGGATTTTTGCTGCATTCTGCTTTGGAGGAAACTCTTATATAGAAATGCTACACCATCATCAATTCAGCAAAGAAATATTCCCATTATAATTATATATTTATATATATTTATATATATATATTTATATCATACTTGTAGATAAATAAATGTATGCCTTACAAGTTTGGTAACATTTTTAAAATTCTATTCTTAAATGCTTAAAAACTTTGTTATAAACTAACTAGAAATATTTTCCAATTCTTTTTAGTGTAAATTGTCTCTTTTTGGTAGATTTGAAAGTTATGATTAAAGCAGCATATAGATAGATATATTCACATCTATTATCCTCCCTACTTCATCCAGAAGAAACGTGTGTGTGTGGCTTTGGGAGAATCCTGTCAAACTCTTAAACAAGTATGAGTTAATCTTTTCAATGAGTTTTGAATCTGTGTATCTTTGTGATCACAAAGAAAAATCACTGCTTGCTTTATCATGAATTGGGGAATGGAACAAATTCCTCAGTTAACATAAAAAAGAAATGCACACATCGGGAGGAAACGGGAGAGCTTCAAACAATTTTCATTCTTCCTGCGAGCATAATCAAGAGTTTCATTTTTAGAAGCAAGAAATGTATGGAGTAAGAAGGCAAGATTGGCGAAATATTAATATTATACAAATCTAAGCATGTTCACCAAAAAGTTGTTTCTTTCTTTACCATAACATTATAATTCCTCTCTCCATTCATTTCATGGCTCCACCACATCTCAAGCTTTCTCCTATAAGTTTTGCTTCAGCCATTTTAACTCCGTATAATCTATAATATTAGCATTATGCCAACTCTTCACCTTTATTCTACAGCATTGCTACTAAATACCAACACAGAACTTATTTTGCAAATATAAGACACTTATTTGAAATATTTGCTCTCCTGCACGTAACCTTTTAGTTATAAACAGAATATTAAGAAACATGAGATGCATATTTGCTGGATTTGGCAGAGAGAAAGGAGAGAGAAAGTGAGATCTCCCCAACTTCATATGTGAAATATTATAGAAGTGTAAAGGAAAAGTTTTCATTGCTTACAGGAAATGGGAGCTTTTACCCTACTGAACTGTAGGAGCATGTTTTTTGCATGTTTTTCATATAAAAATATCAAACAGGGAAACAAAGACAAACAGGATTTCTTCTCCCACCGAGATCCATCTATTTTGATATATAAATATTGCTGTTTCATTAGATCAAGTGCATGGGAGGCAAAGGATGACCTTTGGAAAAAGCCACTGTTTTAAAAATTCATCATAACTAGAAATCTACTTTTCAGTTTTTGCAGCACACATAGAATAAGTAAGAATTGTGACGTGTTCTGCACTACCCATATTTCACAACTGAAAATATCATTCAAAGATGGCAGAACCTCATACTGCAGTTACTGCCTTCTTTTTCAGTAGCTTAATTACTTAAATATTGTGTAATTTTTAAAATACTGCTCAAAAAATTGTTAGCCTTATAACAAACAGGCAAGGCCACACATGTTGAAATGGCAAGCCCCCTCCTCCTAATAAAAGCCCTTAGGTAATGGGTCAATTTTTTAAAAGATACATCAAATGAAAATGAGATAAAATACACTTAGGCATGGTTGGTTATAGTACAACAGCCATTGTTCTCAAAAAAGAATTACCTGGGAAATAAGAGTGGGGCACAAAACAACAAAAACCAATTCCTGACCCCATGTATCTTATGGAGGTATAATGATTTTGATAAATACAGATGCTGATGCTCTGCATACACATAGCTAGATCTCTGCAGCCTATAGGCCCACAGGATCTGTTGCCAAGAAATGAGAAAAATCTATTTCTCCTTGTTCACTACTGAATACTTTAAAAAAAAAAAAAGCCCACCCCTCCGAAGTTGTTAATCCCTGAATCAGAGGTTAGTTGACCCAGTTTTTGTTTTCTCCTTTCCAAGGAGATGGAGAAAAATAAGGGAAACCATAAGCACTTTAGTTACAGTACTGTATCTTTTCTGTTTTGGCAACCTCTCGGGAGTGTCTTCGTCCAGTGGCAACATTGCACAACCAACTATAGGAGCTCACCATCCCAGTGGGGTTTGCTTATCCTACAGAAGATCCCCTGATCCACTGGGCATCTGGTCTCAATCTGGCCCAGTAGTTGATACAGATCCCTGTGCCGTTTCCCCAGCCAGACCAGTTTCTTCCCGAAGAGGAGACTCTTCCTCGGCTTGCCCTCTGGAGGTGACAGTGGTCTCTGGAGAGATGCTGTGCGATCCCTCCAGTGGCATACAGCCAGGGTGATTCTTACGAAAGTGCTGGTTGAGGATAGCCTGGAAGGGGAAGCTCTTCCCACAGACATGGCAGTGAAAGGGCTTGTTGCCTGTATGTTTCCGGATGTGATACTCCAACTGATCCTTGCGGGTATACTTTTTGCCACACATCCGGCAAACAAAAGGTGTGATGCCCATATGAAGCCGCATGTGCCGGTCCAGACTACCCTTCTGGTTGAAGGATTTGGCACAGTAGATGCAAGTCAGACGTGGGTTGTAACGAAACCACCGTTCAGAAACTTCCTGTTCACGGAGATATTCCACATAGCCACTTACTCCAACAATAGCTGACTCCTCCACCTAGAACAGAAACATTATGAAGAAAAATAAATGTTGGCTAAATATAATGATGGACATTAACAAGAAGGCTTAGACATCTTTATGGTTGATCAGCAAAATCCAGATTTAGAAGCATTATTTCTCAGACTATTAAAGACTAAGACAAAACAACAAAGACTGTTATGTTTATGCCTTGCCTGAAACTTCCTGGAATCATATGGTGATCACTGCAAAAAACAAGATATACTGTAGAACTAAATGATTTGACTGGCATGAATGTCAATGTACCATGGAAAGTTTTAATTTTAATACTCTACATGTAATTTAAAAATACATATACTAGATTTTTTTAAAAAAAATTAACCATGCTTTGTGTGGGATTGTCCTTGAAGGACAATTAAACAACCCCAGCAATTTTTTTTAGCACAGAGAAAGAAGTATTTTAAGGTCTATAAGAGTCTTACATATTCATCAGTTGGACAAAATTAAAAATGTTTAGTTTGATTCACAATAATGTGGGACTGCCCTGTTTCACTAAACTGTCCTGTGCTTATCATCCAAATCCCTAAGATGAAATAAAACATTTTCTGTATCCAAATGCAGAGGGTTTTCTTATGATGGTGGGATGACTAAGGTTAAATTTCTAAAATGCAATACGCATGTTATAGTTTTGCTTTTAACGTTTTTCTATGTGCATACTGAGCAGATAGGGTTAGGAAACAAGATAAAATTCTGAAACGTAAAGAGGGTTTACTGCTTCCAGATACATTAGTAAGGTAAAGGTAAAGGTTCCCCCACACATGCATGCTAGTCATTTCTGGCTCTAGGGGAGGTGTTCATCTCTGTTTCTAAGCCAAAGAGCCAGCACTGTCCGGAGAAGTCTCCGTGGTCATGTGGCCGGCATGACTAAATGCCAAACGCGCACGGAGTGCTGTAACCTTCCCACCAAAGTGGTCCTTATTTTTCTACTTGCATTTTTTACGTGCTTTCGAACTGCTAGGTTGGCAGAAGCTGGGACATGTAACAGGAGCTCATTCTGTTATGTGGCGCTAGGGATTTGAACCGCTGAACTATTAACCTTCTGATCGACCAGCTCAGCATCTTAGCCACTGAGCTACTGCATCCCTTCAAGATACATTAGTAAAAGTCTGCTTATTAGTTCACTGATTAATAGTGTTTAGATACATATAAAAACCAGTTTCTTCACATTCCTTCCCAAAATTCATTTGACCTGTTTTATGAAGTATTTATACCCTATTATATTATATTATATTATTATAATTAATAATAGAGCATGTCTAATTCACCACTAACCCACCATATAACACAGTAGCAGAGTGTGTCTGTGTGTGTTTGTGTGGATTATGCACATATTGCAGTAATCTACAGGTTAATAGATAGTGACTTGACTTCCCAGTCTAGGACTGAGAAAATGACTGACCAAATTCAATCAATTGGGCTTCCATATGTAAGACTAGAACCTTTCCATTCTTAGCACAGCACCTTAATACTTGCTCTATCTCTCTTCATCTCTCTCACACACACACACACACACTCACACACACACTAATAACACATAAACACACACACCAACTGCAAAGTGCTTCTCTATAACTACTGTTATAAAAACATCAGCATCATGATTATCATCACAGAGCTCACCAAGAGACACCTACCTGGGAACTGGGCTGCTTAGGTTCATCCATCCGCCATGGAGATTCACTTTTTGACCTGTACCGATCATTTACAGTAACCACACTACCAGAAGGGCTAAATCTGCAGAAGGAAAATGAGATTAAGAGCTGTTTGTGTAATATACAAATGCTCTAAAAAAAAAGAAACAATGGAGATTCTACTTCATCACTAACTGATAATAGGGAGAAGAGAGATTGGATAAAATATAAAGCAAACAGAAATAAATTAAGAAAACTATAAAACTATAAATGGTAGTTTAAAGTTTTATGAAGCAATTTAATTTCTCAACTCAAGAAATACCTTAGTATAAGAAAAGATGGCTTTGCCTGAAACAAATTTGTCAAAACAGAAATATGAGATTATTTGTACATTGCCTGCATATGAAGTACAAAGAAAAAAAATACTTTTTAGAGTTTTTACAGGCTACTAAATCTACTGGTGCACTCTTAATTTCCAAAAGCTGTTGCATAAAATGTTAAACAAAAAATTAGCATATCAAAATGTAACAAAAGCAGATTATATCTCATAATCAAACCACAGAGGCCACCTCCTACACAAGATCAGGCAGGGGTATTTCTTCAATATTTCCTATTATAGTTAAGAAAGAACATTCTCCAAACAAAACAGTTTAATTCAGATTAAACTATCCTTAATCACTAAGGTGACTATAAAATTATGTTTTAGTAAATGAAGTTTAGTTTTCCAAATCATGGTTTGTAGTAACTATTGGTTGAAATTTAATAAATAAATAAATATAATATCTGAACTGGCAAATTAGTTACAGCCATTGCTTCAGAGGCTCCTATACTTAGATATGGGAATGCTGAGAAAAAAAATAAACTTATTCAAACAAAACAAAAGCAGAAAAAATTCACTGATGTTTGAGGAATCAACTGAAAGAAAAGGTTACAATTTAGTCAGACCAAGTTAGAGATTTGAAATTTTCCTCATGATGACTTGCAAGCATGCAATTCTCTGTTTTTAAATAGAGAAAAATTCTGTCCATCTTACAAAAGTGTCTTGCAATTTTTTGGCTATTACTAAAATTCTAGTTATATATATATATATAATCAATCACATGATTTTTCACTGAATATTAGGACCTCACATTTTTTTCAAAGTTCATTACTCACTGTCTCTGGTAAATGCCAACTAATCAACATATCTCATTTATTTCAATATCCAGAGAATACTTTAAATAAAGTTTGGCCAGAGGCAAATTAAGTCCTACTTAAAAAGCTCTATACATTTTCTTTTTAGAAGTTGAACTCTCACTATCATACTCTTAATTGGCTCTTTGTCCAGTTCACTACTTCTTCACTTTCTGAAGTTATAGACTACATCCAATCCATCATATTTTTCAGAGTATAAGATGCACCAGAGTATAAGATGCACCTATCTTTTTTGGTGAGGTAAAGAAGAAAAAGAAATCTCCCTCTGCCTCTGCGCAATTTTGCCTCGTAACAGCAAACAGCCTGTTTTACTTTCATTTTCAGCATAGCTTGATTAGCATAAGGAAAAAAAAATCTGCTCTAGCAATTTACCTCTTTGCAGCAAGCAGCAGAGCCCTCTGAAAAACAGCTGAGAGCAAATCAGCTGAGAGTCGGGAGGCCGATCCAATCAACTTGTGCTAAGTAGGCTGTGCTGAAGCTGAAAGGAGCTGTTTTTTTCTTGCTGTTTGTTTGCAAGGAGGTAACTGCTGCGAGGCAGAGGCCAAAGGGGGCCACTGGGTGGGTGGGCTACATTCAGTGTATAAGACGCACCTAAATTTTCACCCCCTTTTAGGGGGGAAAAGGTAGCCTTTTTTATATGTTTTGTTCCACTTCAATGTTTTTAGATTATGAGTTTTACACAGCAGGAATTAAGCCTGAAGTATTCTAACGTTTTTACAGTACCTTTGACATGGCAAAGGTAGACATAGGCACAGTATTAGTATTAAAAAGCAATAACAACATTCAGTCTTACCTGTCTGTTTCAGTGCTGGTTGGCCTGGCCACTTTTGTTCCTGATGAGCCCAAACTGTAACTTTCTTGTCCCACTGATCCATGTCCTGTTGTATCAATCACCATGGCAGTGACCTCCTCAGCACTGCTCCCATCTTCTCCAGATGGCTGATTCTCTGCCCCCAGCCACTCCTCCAAGTTTTCTGTTTTGATTCGCACTGCTCCAAGGACTTTAACATCATCATCCCCCTGCCCACCATGGTCTGCCACTCCTGTCTCTACATACCATTGACCTGCCCTATTAATCCTCAGTATGGGTTCCCGGCTTTCCACATCTGAACTCTGTTCAATTATTTGAGGACTTGTAGATTCCTCAGGAGGACTCAGTTCCCGAATATCCAGAACTGTACTAACTTGGCCCATACGGCTGCCTTTTGGAGTGCTATGATGAGGACTCAGAGAACGATTTAGAGACGGGGAAGCTCGATGAGATTCTGGGGGCCTTTCTTGATGCTTTGCTCTTGTTTGGCTCAATTCCATTTCAACTTCAGCCACATTAATTTTGAAATGAATTCCCTCCAGGATTTGTGTACATTTGTCTATTATATGTTGCATTTGTAGAAAACTAGCTGCTGTCAGGTAACTTATTATATCAGCAAGCTGGAGGCATATTCTCCCTGTGTAGCAAAAAGAAAGGAGCTGCTCAAATACAGTGGGATTCTTGATAACAGAGATGGAGACTGTGCTCATTTCGTTGAGTGACATATGATCTCGAAAATAAGGTGAGCTAGCAGCCAGCACTACCTTGTGCGCCCTAAAGGCTTGGCCTTGCACATTAACCACAATGTCACACAGCCGGCCCTGCATGCGAAGCTGGTTAAGATGGCTCAAAACAGAATTGCTGAAATCAGGAATCTCCAACTGAATGTTCCCACTTTTCTCCATGACGGCTCCAGTTGCAGGTGGAGCAACCCTAATGATGGAAAAATACACCGCTGAATTAGAAAGAGCTTCTCCATTTCTACATGCTTTGTAATGCATGACATTTAAAAAAAAACACAACTTTTTCATATCAATTTGCATGTGATTTTTGTGAATGACACATTTTCTTGTAAAACAGCTATGCAGAAAAAAACACAGAATGTTGGCAATTGAGTAGTAAATGTTCTTTTTTCTCAACTGTTTCTCTTAACAATATTGCCATTACTCAACATTCCAACTGCAATTATGCTAGCTAATTAACAATGTTACCAATAAAGGAGACAGGTAATGTTACATTATAAGATAATGTTACTTATTTCATGAACTGAACTGGGATTTTCATCTAGTTTTTCAGTAATTAGTGGGAAGATATGAATAAATGTTTTAATAACTTTCTGAAGGGCAGAACAATAAAATTATACTCTGGCCTAACTTGTAACATTTAACAAAAACAGTACAATGTATATACATTATTTCCAACACTTTATACATAGGATCTGACTTTTGCCATCCCTCTTGATAATCAAAATCTCAAATTAAGATGGAAATTCCATCAAAGGTTTAGGGCAAATGTAAACAATTTGGTTTACAATGTTGATAAAGGGGCCTCTCTAACCTGTGCAGTACTGTGAGGCATCTATGCAAGGATACAGCAGACTACTAATTCTCATGTCATTATTTCATTGTGACCAATCATGGTAATATACCTTTCACTCACTAATACACATAGAATTGATACTGATAAATAAAAATTCATTGAAAATAAAACTATATTTATTTTATATTGACGAACAATAAAAATATCCATTACAGTAAACTCTGTAGTCAGCTTATATATTAGTCAAGGTGATAGTTAATGCAAGAATGATATACTGCAATATGTTTTTCAAAGTCACATAGTAACATTACCGATAAAAACTGTATCTTCCATATGCAAATAAATTCTTTACTTTCTAGCCAGGTAATGATATTCCTGGTAGTTATACTAATTCTGGGGGGCAAAAATCAGAAGACATCAGAATGGATTTCTTTTAAGAATACTGCAAGGATATATGGATATGAAAACAGCTTATGCTGACAAAACATTATGAATGTAGCAACAAATACCATACAAGAATAAATATTGCAAATTGAGGGGCTAGGTAAGTTATTTGCCACTTCAACATAAAAAGCAGCATGTTGTACCTTATTTATTTTGGGTATTGTAAGGTTGATCAGGTCATCTTTATCAGGGGTGTCAAACTCGTGGCCCACAGGCTGGATGCGTCATGTGCTGGCCCCGCCCCCGTCCAGTTTAGCAAAGGGGAAAAAAGTCCCGATACATCACATGACACTACCGTGATGACACGAGTTTGACACCCCTGATCTATATCTATGTTATATTTTTCAGACAAGAAAGTTTCCTTAGATTCACTCTTATTTAATTAATGTATGCAGCCTGTCCTTCCAATATTTCTTCTGCAATGAACAGACACAGTTGGAATTCTACTTTCACCCATGGCAAGAAGGGTTTTGGTATGCTCAATGCGTGAAAAAAGGATAGAAAACATCAGCTATTACATTCCTTTTTTCATTAGCAATTACCGTATTTTCCAGCATATAAGACGACTGGGCGTATAAGACGACCCCCAACTTTTCCTGTTAAA
Organism: Arizona elegans; assembly: GCA_022577455.1. Lineage (NCBI taxonomy): Eukaryota > Metazoa > Chordata > Lepidosauria > Squamata > Colubridae > Arizona > Arizona elegans. The sequence goes on along the minus strand of JAKOOJ010000002.1, from coordinate 98,810,408 downwards.
ATATAGGGTTTGGGCTATACTCGCCATATAAGACTACCCCTCTTCCAATGCACACCAAATAAAAATTAAAAAACATCAACTGGCTCACCTACAATGTAAAAGCAGCTGTGCTAGTCCCAACATGGCCCCTGAAACAAGCAGGAACCTCACACAGCCACAAAAAGCCCCCCAAAAAAACTTTCACTCTCTACACACACACAACTGGCTCACCCACAAAGTAAAAGCAGCTGTGCTAGACCCAAAATGGCCCCTGCAACAAGCAGGAACCTCACACAGCCACAAAAAGCCCCCCCAAAAAACTTTCACACTCTAAACACACACAACACAACTGGCTCACCCACAATGTAAAAGCAGCTGTGCTAGACCCAAAATGGCCCCTGCAACAAGCAGGAACCTCACACAGCCACAAAAAGTCCAAAAAACCAACTTTCACACTTTACACACACAAAATTCCACATACAGCTTTGTGAGATTTTGTGTGTTTGTGTAGTTAGAGTGAAACACTACAGAAACACACTAAATCTCAGAAAGCTGCACAAATATTATTTTATTTTATTTTATTTTTATTTTTATATGAAAGCTAAATTTAAAACTTCCTAAACTTTAAATGGCTAGGTCTAAAAAAGAACAACTAAAAAAACCCCAGTTGACTATTTTTTTTAAAGCTCCCAAAGGGGAAAAAAACTTACCCAATAGAACAGGGGTCTCCAACCTTGGCAACTTTAAGACTTGTAGACTTCAACTCCCAGAATTCCTCAGTCAGCTTTGCTTTGCTGGCTGAGGAATTCTGGGAGTTGAAGTCCACAACTCCCTGTTTGCTTGATTGCAGGCAGGGAGTTGCTTGCTGATGGAATAGATTGAGGCAAGCGAAGCAATGCAAGCATTGCGACTAGCAGCTGAGGTAAGCAAGCTGGAGGGGGAAATTTTTTTTTCCTTTTACATGGTTTCTGGCCATCCCAGCTGAGTTGCAGGGAACTCAGCTGGGATCATCAGAGCTGGGATCGTCAGAGCCATTTAAGGCTAGTCAGAGTCTTTCGGGCTGGTCTGCCTGGTTACAGGAGAACGACACCCGGCGTATAAGACGACCCCCAACTTTTGAGAAGATTTTCATGTGTTAAAAAGTCGTCTTATACGCCGGAAAATACGGTAGCAATAATTAGCAATTATTAATAATTATTTCAATTATTAGGAACAAAATACATTATATCCTTCTTTTATTTAGTATTCTCCATCTGCTTCTATTTTTCAATAGTTCTTTTCCATTTTTTATGAAAGAAAAAAAAGATTGCGGTATCATTAATCTTGTTTATTTATTTATTGTATGGCAACATTAATCTTGGATTGATCTCCAGTTCTAAACACAAATCTCTTATTGGAGTGACACAGGATACCCAGTATTCACTCTTAATTATGTTTCCTTATGGCAAGGTTAAAAATTATGGTAAAATATTCCGTAATTTGAAATTAGTTTTATGAGCTTTGAACATGGACTTTTATACTTACACAGAATTAACAGAGCCTGATAGATGCTTTATAATTCTTTATTTCTATTGTATTACAAAAAGGAACATCCATTAACTGTATTTTATTGCATTAGTCTACTACGGTATTGTAGGGACACAATAGTGAACACTTTTAGAAATGCTAATAATAAAGTAGTAAAACAAGTAAACTTCAGTCTAAAAGCAGATAGATATCAGCAATAATTATATGCAGACTGTTATGCACAAATTATAGAAACACAATGAAAATTAACAAGATGCGTAAAGACCTCATGAATCCAATGTAGGAATACCGTATATGTTGTACAGATTCTTCTGAGCAAAGTTTCTTAAAATGTACAGAACAGCTTTTCCATGTTGCTCTAGTCCAGGACTGTCAAAATCCCGGCCCGTGGGCCAGATGCGTCATGCGCTGGCCACGCAGACACCCGGTTTAGCGAAGGGGGGGAAAAGTCCCAATACGTCACGTGATGCCATGACAACATTAGTTTGACACCCCTGCTCTAGTCTATGTATATAATTTATGAAGCCATAGACTTTAGAAAGTAGAATATTTTTACCATGAAATGAAGTGATAAAGCATATTAATTATGTGACTTTCTAATTTTAGGAAATATAGTTTAAATATATTACAATTCAAAGTTCATTTTTTTAAAAAAAAAGAAATTTAAAATCTTTTTATCAAATTTTCCTTTCCCTCATATACACCTGCTCCCATATCCTGATTCCAGACCAGATTTATGTTCAGATGTCCAACAATAAGAAAAGCCAAAGTGAAACAACAGAATTCCATGCAGTCGAGCTTCAACTGTGGCTAATCAAATATTTTCATGAAGGCAATAAGGCTGATGCTTCATTATTTAATAGCATTTACACTATTTCTACATTTGTTAAAATTGTTTCTTTATGAACATTTTTCTTATAAATCCATTTAAGCTATTGTAAGCAATTAATTGCATATATTTATTTTATTCTCATGCAGAATTGTTATTCTGGTTTGTCCTAACCCTACTCCTGATCTGGAACTTTGGTTGGCTCTGTTAATTAAACAGGGGGAAAAAAATTCCCAACATTACAAACAATTAGAGAAATAAACTTTTTTTCAGTTTTTTCAAAAGAAATCAGACAATTTCTCCACACTACACATAATTTTAATGAAGTTCTATAACATCTCTTGGCACAAACAGCGATACATGCAGACTAAAGAGTAAACTGCTGAATTCATTTTGGAGTATTTCCAAAGAGGCATGCAGGCAAGAGCAGACTACAAGGCAGCATTTAATCCTCCTTCCAACTTTCTAAATCTTTCTCTCCACAGAACCCCTTTCTTAGATCCAAATACTTCAAAAACCTGAGCAAATTGCAACGAAACAAAAACACTTTGCTCTTAACAAAAAGTACCTGAAGAGGACAGTTAATTAAAATAACCAAACTGAGGGAGGAATGTATGGGTGAATCAAAAGGCAAGTACAGTGACTGCAAACTGACAGATTTCAGCGGATTTGGGGGGAAGGTGCAAAAGAGCAAGGAAGAGGAGGACAGGCAACCTTGTACAGAGAAATATCTTTTAGGAGGAGCAAACTCCGTTGCTAAGATACAGAAGGGGAGAAGTGAGACTAGAAATTCGGGGGGGAGCATGCAGAATCCACACCGTCCTTTTGGGAAGTACCCCACAATGACTGTCCTCGAGTGCGCTCGAGGGTGGGAAGAAAGGGGAGAGAACAACTCTCCCGAGCTCCTTCCCTTTCCCGAGGGGACCGAAATACATCGCCTACGTACCTCCAAGGGGGGGGTGGGACGAGCCCGAACACCCTTCCGGAAGCGAACCCCCCAGAAGAGAAACGCCCCGGAAGTACATATCCCCCCTTCGTCTTTGTTGATTGACTTGCTTTCCCCCCAGCCCCACTGAAACAATCTTCGCGTCAGGTAGCCACACCCACAGGAATGAGCCCACCACGGAGAGGGTGGAACCTGCGCCTGGCGGACTGCCTGGGTACTTGTGGCGCTGAAGCGGGTGGGGTGGGGAGAAGTGGGGGACTGTTGTGCGTAGGAACCATTTTTTCTAGGGAGGGGTAACGGGAGGAGGAGCTATGCAAAGAAGCGTCCCCGTCACGTGACCCCCGTGACCTACACAGCGTGTATAAAAAGGGTGGCTGCGGCCTGCGCTTTCTCTTTTGGAATCTGCCTTTGGCTGCGTTGTTATGTAAGTATTGTAATACCCCCCCCCCCATAAGTGTTGCTTTGCTAATTTCTATAGAGGAGTTGGGCCTTTAAAATGTAATGTTGATTGTGGATGACCTTGGGGAGGCACGGATGGCGTTGGATTATAGCACGCATTCCGTCCCCCCCACCCCCATGTTTAGTTCTGCTGGCCGTTGAGCATAGATGGCGCTGCAATAACGGCTCAAAGGAACAGCCTTTCCAGATGGGCCTCGTGGTTGGGGAAAGCATAAAACCGATGATCTAAAAAGTTGAAAATGTTGAAAACTAATGCCTCACGGAATAAATAATGCTAGCTCCCCTTATTAAATCGGCATGCAAGCTTTTGCGTTGAGTTGAGTTTCCTCGGTAGGCCAGAGAGTAAAACTCAAAAAAGGAACTTGATGTACTGAGGCGGTGAGCTTCAGCCTCTTCGCGTTGATCTTCGGATGGATCCGAAGTACGTGATGCAGAGATCGATCTCTGATAAACTCTTTAAAGCTGTGTTTTTTTAAAAAAAAAAACCTTAAATGATTTGCGGGTATTTACTGCAAAACATGGATTTAATTACATTGGAAAACAACTTAGAGAGGGACCTTCGGAGTAATACCCCAAAAAACACGTTTTTTTCGTACCTGCAAATGATGATAAATTACGTTGGTAGGGACATCTGAGACTGTGATGAATGCCAACAATTTCTGAGCAGGATTAGGATCTTAATTTAGGTGTGGCAAGGATTACTCATTTCCAACTGCCTGAAAATTTATGTTGATTCCCCAAAACATTAATAAATCGAATTTTTTTAAGTAAGGGAAAGCATCAAAATTCCAGCTATTTTTCTATAAATAAGCTCCTCCAACCTGAACTACCCTGCATTTTATGCCTAACAGATCTGATGGCACTAATATTTAATTTTGATAAGATATTGATGAATATAATCTGATCCCAACCTTACTTAAACATTACTTAAGAAATTTTAGGGAGGGGAATAATTTTTCAGTTAGATTCAGCTTTATTCAGATGGAATCTTCCCTAATGATTGTCTTCATCTAATTCTAATGACTTGTGTCAACGGCCGTGTCACGTGGCCGTTTTAGCAATGGCTACTGCAATAATGAGGATGTATGACTGAGGTTGCTTAGGCATCAAAATGTTGATCAGTTGGCAGAGGGAAAGCACGGATAAAAAAATACACGAGAGAAAACTCATTCCAATTACATATTTCATAATTCATAACAAGCAACTTCTATATCTGATCTGAATAATGACTCACCCAATAACTGCACATTGAGAAACCTGTTTATTGAAAGGCTATTAATGTGAAACACTTGATAATGATAATCGATAATAATGACATTTCAAAACTACAAATTTTGAATCATTTCATCTTTGTCTTTTGGAAGCGACCATGAGATGACTCATTTTTGTCCTGATGTAATTTTTTTTATTTTTTATTTATTTATATGCCGCACTTCTCCGGAGACTCAGGGCGGCTTACAATGCGTTAAGCAATTTGACCTGATAGTGCAAGTAAAAAAATCATGCTTGTGGCAAGGAACAAGTTGCAGTAATATTTGAGGCATCCATCCCGCATCTACATCCAATTTAACTGAAAGTGTGAGGAAGTTGCTGCTTTTTCTTGAAAGTTGTAGGCTAAACACAGAAAGTTTTATACAGTAGTCCTTATTCCCTTCCTCAAAGAGGAAGCAAAGAGTCCTCATTGTTGGCAGTATAATTAGTTTTAAGGCTGCAGGTCAAAAGGGAGTTTGGATTTCTAAATATTCCCAATCAAAATACTGCCAACATTTATTAGGTCTATTTTGTTTTTAAAATAATTCTTGTCTGATAAATGTCTATTTCCTTTGTAGATACAAAATCTCAAGCCAATGCTGTCTGTAAAGGTATGTTTCTGTTCTTGTGGTACATACAGAAAGCTAAGTAAATAAAAAGTACCTTTAGTTGTGCCTTTGTGCCATAATGATGATGCTTATTTGCTACTCTTGAAAAAATAATGATGAGAACGCTTAACCCACCTTTGTTTCAAACTGAGGCACAATCTATGCTCTTAAAAAGAATCTTCATCCCTTTTGTGATTTGAAACAGACTTTAAAATATTTGCTGTTTTCTTTACAGGGTTTCACAAATGATTCTATGATCATGGAACAAGGATTGGTAAGTTGTAAGATATAAATAGTCTGTTAGGTTATTTTGTCCAAGGAAGGATGCGTGTGATGAAAACATAGTTCAGCAGATAATCTATGATGAACTCTTTGTCTTTCGCTCCTATCTGATGCATCCTCTATTTAAAGATGGTCTGATCCTAGATTGTTCCTCTTACAGATAGGCCTACTTCGAGTAATTGCTCATTAAAATCCCTCTGACCTCAACAGTAACTTGGTAGCTGATTAACATTTTTTAGATTTCTGCTGGTAAACATGAAAATTGTATCGTTCCACTGTATTCACTTAACTATATCTGAATTTAAAATAAATTATATGTTTCTTCCACAATATTATATTCATGTTGTATGTCCTAGCAGCTGAACTGAATATCTCTTACAGATTCTGTGTTTGCAAATATGGGAACACTACCCACTGATGTGCTGGCCTTCGGGTTCTCTAATATGGATCAGCTTTAGATGATGAAACATGTAAGTTGTAAAGAAAAAAATATATGATCTATTACAGGCTTTTTCTGCATTACCGGGCAGTACTTTATGAACAGTTCAATGTTACCAGGAAGATTCTTGGGTATTCTTAAATTGTCACAGTCCTTTATTATGAGTTCTTATTTAATGGTTCTTTATTTACAACAAGATCTTAGTTGCATTTGTCTATAGTTAAACTGGCAAGGATCCTAGTTTCGTTAGTCTTTGTTAAGCATTATTTAATAAATTTGCACACTGCCAGACTCCCAGTGATTCTAGGTGATTTATAAATGAAAAACAAGAAAACAATAGTAAAAACAAGGAACAAATAAAACCAGACAGCAACAAAAAATGCCCATTCTTATAACAAGGCTGTACCCCATCTTAATCGAAGAGCCATGTCTTTAAGGGCCTCTAAAATGCTATCAAGATGGGGGCCACTGGTTTTTCTGTAGTTATTATATATTGAGTTTGGAATTCATTCAATTTGCCAAACAAAAGGAAAAACAAATTGAGCCATGGTTCTAAATTGAAGAATGATCTTTCATGCTTGGGATCTGTTCATTTTCTCTGACTTGCATCTTCCACCTTTTAAAAGTTGTATTGGATTCTTTTTGCTAATTTGTTTTGCTGATCTGCAATTACGACACATTAGCTGTGTTGCTTAGAAATGTAAAGCAAATTTGCTGATGCAAAGCATTTTAATTGCGTCCATTCATCTTTAATTTATCTGCAACAGCTAATGTTCAAACAATTGGATTGGGAGCTAAAAGGACAAATGTATACTACTGTATATGATGCTGAATCAGGTCGCTGATACATATGAGGATAAATTGAATATACACTGATACAGTAGATCACAGCACGGTTTGGAAGAAAAAATGTTTTGTGAAGAAAAATTAGGCTAGAGGCTAAGAAAATAATTCTCTTTATAGGTCTTAATGGGATTGAGCTGTCTCTGAAGAACCTCAAGAAAAGGCAAGTTGAAATACAGAAAGTTGATTTACTGAGCAATATTATAAAACATTAAAGATATTCCTTTATTTAGGACTAATATTTGGTATTTTAGTTCAATGCTGAGAAACTTTTTCTCCAAATTTCTGTCAAAAATTCCTCCAATTCCCTATATGCCTGTAAGGAAGGAATTCTACTATACTGCATAAAACTAAAGCTAAACCAGTTGCGTCCCTTTCTGGATCGGGACTCCCTATGCACGATCACTCAAGCACTTGTCACTTCCCGCCTGGACTACTGCAATGTTCTCTACATGGGGCTCCCCTTGGGGTGCACCTGGAGACTGCAGTTGGTCCAGAATGCGGCCACGCGGGGGATTATGGGAGCGACGGGGCGCTCACATATAACACCTCCTGCGTGAGCTGCACTGGCTTCCTGTGGTCTTCTGGGTGCGCTTCAAGGTGTTGGTGACCACCTTTAAAGCGCTCCATGGCTTAGGGCCGGGGTATTTGCAAGACCACCTTCTGCCGCCAATAGCCTCCCACCGACAGGTTTGCTCGTACAGAGAGGACCTTCTTAGGATGCTGTTGGCCAGACAATGCTGGCTGGCGACCCCCAGGGGGAGAGCCTTCTCTGTGGCATGACCTGCCCCCTGAGATACGCACGATATCAGACCTCAGGACTTTTCGTTGGGCCCTGAAAACACACTTATTCCATCTAGCCGGGCTGGCTTGATCCCATCCTCTCAGTTTTTAATTGAATTCGGTTTTAATTGGGTTGTTTTAAACTTGGGCCAAAATTATTTAATTGTTTTTTAAAATGTTTTTTAAATTTTATATTGCTATATTTTATCTTGGCTGTACACCGCCCTGAGTCCCGCAGGAGAAGGGCGGTATAGAAATATAAATAAATAAATAAATAAAGCAGGAAGTTGCAGCCAGCATTTCTTCTAAGGACTTTTAGGGAAGACTGAAGAGGGGCATGCAAGCATGTTGGGGATATCCTGTGAATTTAAGCAGACTGCTAGATATGCAAATTCAAGGGCAGTGGCTAAGGGAGGTGGGCAACAAAGCACCGAGATTGATATGTATGTCAGTAGTGTAGGATAAGGTACATATAAAGGTTAAATTTCAGTATAAAGTAAATACAAAAATCATCTAAGAATCAAAAGCCTGGCAAAAAAGTGCATTTTTACAGAACATTGGGTGGAATCAAACATTCCATTGTCTGAAAGCAATTTAGAATGTCTTCTCCCACCTGTCAGAAAGAGGCCTTCCAAAGAGCTTCATCTGCCATATGAAGGTACAAACACGGGAGAAATTGTTCCTTTGATAGGTCCTACCTAAGCCATTTGGACTAGCTCTAATAAAAGTCTTAATCATCTGCAGGTTTTAATTTTAATTGCCAACATTAGATTCGGCCGTTACCGGAAAATCCCGTATGACAAAAGAACATGCATATGTGGGGTAAACGTCGTGGAGGACACGGCACATATAATATTCGAATGTAGGCTGTATGAGGAAGTAAGAAAACAATATCTGTCCCCAATTATAAATAAATTTCCCCACTGGAATATAAGGCATAAATTAGCATTTCTGTTGAAGGCTGACTCTCCTCCCCTGGTAAGAGCTATCACTCGATATCTTAAAAGGATGACAGCAATACGAGCCAGTTATATCAAAAAAAATTTCATTGATTGTAAGAAAGATGAGCTGAGTTAGAGAGGAGCTATCTTATTTGGGTTATCTAGTCTTGGCAACTTAGCTATTGAAATCTGATATTGTAAAATTTTAATGTCATATATATTTTTAGATTGTTATTTTTGTAACTGTTTTGTCTTTTTCCCTTTTTCTTTTCTGTTTTGTTTGAAAAGGCCTTCGGGCTATTCAATAAACAAATACAATACAATACAATTTTAATTGCTGTTTTTATAATCTTTTATTAGTAACCATAAAAATGGTGGATGCTAACATAAATTGTGATGAGTAGAACAATAACAAAATTCTACTGAAGCATTTTTCCGTTTGATCCTATTTCTGAGGCAAATTGAATATTGCAAATTGCTGGAAATCCATAAGGAATTTCCAAAGTCTCCTGGGAAAAATTTGAGCAGTATTTCTTGCATATATGTAGCAGATAGTTCTTATGTGTTAATTAAAATATACTTGTTATTTTTTAAGCATTTAATGCTGTTAGCCTGCATGATGAGAAGCTAATAAAACTGACTTTAAAGATGGAGGTCTGATTAGCTCTACCTGACTTTGGGCACCTACCTGGATCTTCCATGATTAAAAAAATCATTATCTTAGCTATCATCAACCTTTCTTTCTCTTTAGGACTTGGAGTAACACAAGGAGTTGTTTAAGAGCAAAACTGCTGACAGCGGTAAGCTACTACTGATATCAGCTTAACCATGTGGATTTACTGCAAGAAATTGCATAGTGTTTTGCAAACAGGATGTCCTTAAAAATAATATAATTTTTAATAATTCTATATTAATAAATGTGAAAATGCCTGTTTGATAAGATATCCTAAAGATGAGTTCAGAAGATTATTCTGCATAGAGCTCTGAAAACCTCCCAACAGCATATCTGTCATGGTCACCATTCTGCTAGCATCACTTTGCATTCTGCTCCCTGACATTTTTGCAGTGGGGGAGGGAGAATGGAATGTGGGAGAACAAGTGGGTCGGGGGAGGGAGGGGCGCCAAGCAGTGCCAGCCCAACAAGGAAGAAGTGCCAATCCAGCCCTAAAAGAATGTGGAGATGAAGCAGACGCACACAGTCTGCTACCTAAACGGGGGGGAGAAGTCCCAGGGAAAAAGAAAGTTATGTATATTGTTTTTGCACTAATTCAGCAGATTCCGCTTTGCTACTTCTATAACCACTTTTGCTTCAGGAAAGTATAATCTTGGTCAAAAGTATGGTCCAGGGGGTCTTCCTTTACTGAATGGGACGGATGACAATATCTTTACTCTTTTTGGTTACTGTTTAACTTTTCTGAGTTTGGCTATGTAGTCCAGTCAAAGTTTTATTGAAGACCTAGAAACAGGTCCATGGAATTCTGTGGAGTACTTCTATCTTCAAGATTGATCTGTTAAACCTTAGAATAAAGGTTAACCTTAGCAAAGCTTAAAAAGATTATGAAATACCTGAACTGAAATTGGGATGTGGGTGATAAAAATATTACAAAATAATACAAAACTTCCAATGTTTTGTGTTTGCGTATATAAATGGGTATTTTTTTTTATATTAACTAGGTTTTGAGAATGGAATTGGATTGAGGTAAGAGTTTAGTTTTCATTTATTCTGTATTAATGGTTTGTTCAAAGCTTTCTATCAACTTGTAACCAGTGATGAGATTAGATTCTGCCAGATGAATACTCATGATATTAGTATCAATCCGTTCCACTTTTCACTGAGGTTACATTGTTCAGTCTTATGATTAGGCATTCAGAGAAAATAATTGCTTTCCCAAGTTCTCACTTTAACTTACTGATGTATATTTAAAAATACCTTCTTCCTACTCTTCAAGAACATAAGATTGTAAATGGGTTATTTTGTGTTAATTCTGTAGCTATAGCAATGTATAATTCTAGTCAGCATATTTTAAGTTTGGTTATTTTCCACCAGGAAATAGGTTTCCTTACCCAATGTTGGAGCAAAAATTAGAAAGGAATTAACTGAAAATATTTCTGAGTCTTTTTCTACAGTTTTATAATAAATGTTTTTTCATTTCTCAAAAACTGAATAGATGTTTACTGTTTTACAGAAGCTCTTGAACAAGGTCAGTATATTTTTATTATTAATTATTCAGTCTTGAAAGTTGATAAAATTATGGGTGAATGACTTGCAGGCTGAATGCTCCTATTATACCTCTAATATCTTCGCTATGAATTTCACCATGTCAGATTTCATGACAAAAGTATTAAAGGTGGAATGAAAATTGACTAAAACTAGATGTGATGTTTTCATTTTTGCATAATCCGCTCCTCCCAAAAACCTCACTGAAATATTCCTGCACCAGAAATAGCAATCCTGCCTGTGTGAGTGGTATCAATGCCCCATTGGGCCTCCACTCAGTTCTGTAAAAAGCAATCTTGTAAAAAGAGTAGGGACACCTCAACACAGGCAAAAAGGATAATGTTTCCAAAGGGGGGGGGGGGGCACATTTGCTGCCTGTTTTGTTCCCTGATTTCTGAAAGAAAACATACCAACAAAAATTAGTTTGATTTTGCTGGAAAAGCCTATGATGTTTTAAGAGTAGTGGACAGAAACTTTTCTGAGAACTGAAAACACTGAGGCTTTATATTGCTGATATTTAGTGATATGTCATGATACCATAATTTAGTTAAAAACCCGAGATCAAATGAATTGCTAGTCAAATAGTATCTGCTTTGCACAATTACATAAACTGTTGGCTTAGAATATTTTTCATTTCAGATTAGTTTAAAGACAGTGGCACCTGATGGATATATTAGTTTTGACTTCACACTATAATGGTAAGCTCATATTTTAAAGGGTTGTAAGGGGGCATTAGATTTCCAAATGAAACAGTTTGTGTTCTCTGGCCTTGTTTTGTGTTAAAATAAATGTTTCCTTTGTACTGTTAATGATGAAATTGGAAAGAACAATGGGAATCTCTCTGAAAAATAGTGAAGATACAATTTTACTGAGACAGTACAAATGATGTGAACTAAATATGTTGTGTTACATTATAAAATATAAAATTAGCATTAAAAAATATGCTGGTTCTTGAAATAAACCTGTGTATTCCAGTTTGAAAGTCTTTTTAAAAAGCACCAAGAATTGCCATGTGTGATCCTGGCTTTGCAAGATGTATAAATGTTGTATTTTAATTATTAGAAACTGAGCTGTCTAGCAAAAAAAAAGTACTTAAGAGGCAGAAAATATAAGAATTACAGCAAATGCCATAGTTTGTTCCTATGTGGCTCAAGGTAGCTGAATTCCATTTTTTATCTTCTGCCATAACATAACTTAAGAGAATGGAATTGTGGGGACATGCAAAATAATTTTGATGTTAAATGAACATCTGCAGAATGGCCTATCGCAAGTGCAAAATGAGATTTTCAAGTAAAGTTTGAATTGGAATCTACAATGCTTTGAGCTGGAAGCTGATCTATTAATTGAAACAGCTTCAGTTTCACAGGAATTTATTTTTTTTTTTTTTTAATTTGATTTATATGCCGCCCTTCTCCGGAGACTCAGGGCGGCTTACAATGCGTTAAGCAATAGCCTTCATTCTTTTGTATATTTTTATACAAAGTCAGCCCCCACAAACTGGATCCTCATTTCACCTACCTTAGAAAGGATGGAAGGCTGAGTCAACCTTGAGCCTTGGAGAGATTCGAACCAGCAGAAATTGCAGGCAGCTGTGTTAATGACAGGGTGCACCAAACCACTGTACTATCAAGGCTCTTTGTGACATCTGGATGAAAATAAACATCTTGCCATCTTTCTAATTAACAGTAGAGGCTACTAAAGCCTGTTAGCTTTCTTTAGCTTTTCAAACAGGATTTCTCCTTGTTTTTAGCAAAATAATGAAGTTTTGTAGAGGTAGTATAAATTTGCTTGTGGCCACAGTTCAACCACACATGGAAGAAACAATGCAGGTAAAAAGTCAATTTTGTGCAATAGTTAGAAGTAAAAAGTTAATGTCTGTGTCTGATTTCTAGGTACTTGATGAACTGACATTTGGCTTTCAAGGTATGTATACCCTACTACACTAGCATGTTTATTTCTTGAGAATGGTGAAATGATGATACCCCAATCTTGAACTCTCTCTCTGAATATGTGATGGAATATCCAAGATCTGACCCATTCACATTTAATATTGTTTTGTATCTCTAAACGGGAAATAGATTGGCTTGATTCCTTTTCCTTTTTCTCTTTCCAGATCTGAGAACCTGTCCAGAAATTACTATTTTCAAATACATTGGAAGATATTTTGGAATCGGGTGTGGGTGCCGAGAGCCCTGGATAACTACTGCTGCTTCATTACTGGGGGGATGATTCATGACTCCGCTGGCGGCTTTCTGCCGCCTAGTCGCCGTGAGAGGGCAGCTGCGGCTAATTCCCCCGGATTAAAAAAAAAATTGTCGCAGTTGACTTGACTTTTCATTGCTGTGAGAGAGCGGTGAATCTTCCGGCTTTCCCACAGCCAGCTGCAGTGGTACTGCATCGGCCGTCTCCTGCTTACCATCTCCGGCGCCCACAGTCGCCTTTCATCTACCCCCTATATTTCTTCAACTGGCTTATACTTAAATGCTGCCTTAGGAGGCATTAGCCTCCTATGCCACTCAGGCTCCTTGGTTCAGTTCAGCAACCTGGCCCGTCCGATGGTTGTGGGGGAGCGGGAGGGAAAGAAGAAGCTAGGTGGAGAGAGGGTCTTTCAATCCCTGTGATGGTTGGGAGAGGCAGGCAATGTGAGAGGAGGGGTTATGGAGATAGCTGCCGTTGTGTCCAAACGGTGGTGTGCTCCTCCCCCCCAGGCTCTCCCTGCTCCCCCGCGGATATAGGAGTGCGGAGCCCTGGACTCCGGCTGGTGTACCTAAATGCCAGGTCCGTGATGAACAAGGCCCTCCTCGTGCGAGATTTAATTGACGCGGACCTGGCCTGCATCACGGAGACCTGGTTAGGGCCCGAGGGAGATGTCCCTCTATCCAACTTATGTCCCTTATGCTTTATAGCGAAGGTTGTGGAGTCCGTGGTGGCACAGCAGCTCCCTCAGTTCCTGAGGGAGTACCTGAACCCATACCAATTGGGTTTCAGGCACGGTTACAGCACGGAAACGGCATTGGTCGCCCTAGTGAATGATCTCTGGCAGGCTCGGGATGGGGGTTGCTCCTCCATCCTAGTCCTTCTTGACCTCTCAGCGGCTTTTGATACCATAATCCATGGTATCCTACTGCAGCGACTTGGGGGGGTTGGGGGTAGGAGGCACCATTTTACAGTGGTTCTACCTCTTGGGCCGCTCAGTTTGTATGGACGGGGGACAGAGATACTCCCTGAGGATGCCTCGGGGGTCGGTTCTCCCCCCCCCGCTCTTTAACATCTATATGAAGCCGCTGGATGAGATCATTTGTGGTTTTGGGGTGAAGTACCATCAATATGCTGATGATACTCAGCTTTATATCTCCACCCTAGGGATCCCCTTTCCGTGATGTCCCAGGTGGGCCTGGATGGGAAGAAACAGACTCAGACTCAACTCATCCAAGACTGAGTGGCTGTGGATCCCGGCATCTCGTGATCTAGTGGTCCCGTCACTTGTGATAGGAGGGGAGGTACTCACTCCCTCAGAAAGGGTTCGCAATCTGGGTGTCCTGGATTCACGGCTATCCTTAGAAGATCATCTGACGGCCGTGACCAGGGGGGCCTTCACACAAGTACGCCTGATGCGCCAGTTGCGCCCTTTCCTAAACCAGGATGCCCTCGCCACGGTCACTCACGCCCTTGTTATTTCGCAGTTGGACTACTGTAATGCCCTCTATATGGGGATGCACCCGGAGGCTACAGCTAGCCCAGAATGTGGCCATGCGAGTTGTTACAGGGGCTTCTTGTTACTCCCGTGTGACATCTCCTGCGCGAGCTGCACTAGCTGCCGGTGGGCTTTCTGGTCCATTTCAAGGTGCTGGTGCTCACTTATAAAGCCCTACATGACTTAGGCCCGGGCTACTTGCAGGATCATCTGCCTTCCTCCCATCATCCCGTGTGCTCCCACAGTGGGCCGCCTCGGTGCCGTCAGCCAGACAATGTCAGCTGGCGGCCCCTAGGGGGAGAGCATTCTCTGGGAGTCCTCTGGAATGGTTTGCCCACCAGGCCTAGGACAGCCCCCAACCTTCCGCCGCAAAGTAAAGACGTGGCTCTTTTATCAAATGGGCTGATCCATTGGGGGATTTTTACATTGAAATAATTTTAATAAATTTTAATTGGATTTTAATTTTTTATGTAATTTTCGAATTGTTGAATGTTTTCTTTGTAAGCCACCCTGAGTCTTGGGAGAAGGGTGGCATATAGATTACATAAATAAATCTAAACTAGATGTCATTAGATTAAAAAGATAAACACTGCAATAAAGATTTTACTTCCTGAACACTTTTTGAGTGTATCTTATATTTTTGGCTACTAATTATGAAAATAAACTAATCTATGACATACCATTTAATATAAATTTTTTTGCAATTTCATTTACTAATAAAACTAATTTTTAAGTTTACTAATTTTCACTTGTGTTATAAGATGCTTTGTGTAATTTATGCATATCCAGGTATGCACTTGGGATATTTCATAACATTTATGGAACTTGGACATGCTTTGGCATGCTCAGGCTGAATGGATGCTGCCTGGAAAGATAAAAGCAGCTCAAGTACAGTGGGGCAAAAAAGTATTTAGTCAGCCACCAATTGTGCAAGTTCTCCCACTTAAAAAGATGAGAGGGGCCTGTAATTGTCATAGGTAGACCTCAACTATGAGACACAAAATGAGAAAACAAATCCAGACAATCACATTGTCTGATTTGGAAAGAATTTATTTGCAAATTATGGTGGAAAATAAGTATTTGGTCAATATCAAAAGTTCATCTCAATACTTTGTTATATATCCCTTGTTGGCAATGACAGAGATCAAACGTTTTCTGTAAGTCTTCACAAGGTTGGCACACACTGTTGCTGGTATGTTGGAACATTCCTCCATGCAGATCTCCTCTAGAGCAGTGATGTTTTGGGGCTGTCGCTGGGCAACACGGACTTTCAATTCCCTCCAAAGGTTTTCTATGGGGTTGAGATCTGGAGACTGGCTAGGCCACTCCAGGACCTTGAAATGCTTCTTACGAAGCCACTCCTTCGTTGCCCGGGCGGTGTGTTTGGGATCATTGTCATGCTGAAAGACCCAGCCACGTTTCATCTTCAATGCCTTTGCTGATGGAAGGAGGTTTGCACTCAAAATCTCACGATACATGGCCCCATTCATTCTTTCCTGTACACGGATCAGTCGTCCTGGTCCTTTGCAGAGAAACAGCCCCAAAGCATGATGTTGCCACCCCCATGCTTCACAGTAGGTATGGTGTTCTTTGGATGCAACTCAGCATTCTCTCTCCTCCAAACACGACGAGTTGTGTTTCTACCAAACAGTTCTACTTTGGTTTCATCTGACCATATGACATTCTCCCAATCCTCTTCTGGATCATCCAAATGCTCTCTGGCAAACTTCAGACGGGCCCGGATATGTACTGGCTTAAGCAGGGGGACACATCTGGCACTGCAGGATCTGAGTCCCTGGCGGCATAGTGTGTTACTGATGGTAGCCTTTTTTTTTTTTATAAATACTTTATCAGTTTTTAAAAAGTTTTTTACAAAAGAAAGAGAATATCAAATCTCAGGTAACATCTGAGGTGTCGTGTAATTACATATGTACAGTGCATATACTACAAGTATCTTCAGATCTATCACTATTAGAAATGAGTATATCCTTATAGTCATGTTCTATTATTCCACCATATATACCACCTTTCCCATACTGCCTTAAATTTTGAGTTCTCATCTTTAAGCATACTGGTTAATTTCACCATCTCTGCACATTCCAAGATTTTACTTATTATTATCGTCTCTGAAGGTATTTGTTTATCCTTCCAATATTTTGCAAAAGTTAATCTGGCCGCTGTTATGATATGTATTATTAATTGTATTTTGTCTTTAGAGAGCGTATCTCCCATCATTCCCAGTAAGAAGATCTCTGGAGATAATTTTATATCCTCTTCCACTATTTCCTGTAGCCAAGTTTGTATTTTCGTCCAGAACTTCTTTGTCTCTGAGCAGGACCACCACATATGAAAGAAGGTGCCAATCTCCTTTCCACACTTCCAGCAAATTCCTGAGGCATTAGGAAATATTTTTGCTAATCTAGCTGGGGCTAGATACCATCTGTGAAATATTTTATAATGGTTCTCCCTATAAGTTGCTGATTTAGTAAAATTATAATTTCTATTCCAAGCCTCCTCCCAATCATTGAAGTTTAATCTGTGGCCAATATTTTTTTCCCAAATGCTTAGTTGGTTCCTGGCTATCCCTTCCGCTCTGTCTTCTCCTAATAAGAAGTTATAGAATCTGGCTAGCATTTTCTTTTCAATCCCCAACATAATTTTATCTAAATTGTTGTACTTCGTCTCTATCCCAAATTGGTCCCTATCTTTTTGATATCTAGAGCTTATCTGCATGTAACTCCACCAGTCCAAATTAAAGCCTTGATTGTTTAGTAGTTCTCGAGGTCTAAGAGTACCATTTCCGTCCAATATGTCTTTGTACGTGCCAAATTTTCCAATATCTCTTTTGTTAGTATCAATCAACGCCTCCATAATTGAGAGCCAAATCGGAGTTTTGGTATAAAATCTTTGTCTGATTTCTTCCCATGTTTGAATCAGAGTCTCCCTTAATTTGTGTCTGTGAAAATGTGGTTTCTTTTTATTCTTTGGGCCCCATAAATAAGCATGCCAGCCTGCCTGTAGATCGTGGCCTTCTAATGTCAGAATTCTCTTATTTTGTAGTATGACCCAATCTTTGATCCATACTAATTTGGCCGCTTTCTGGTATAATTGCCAATCCGGTAATCCGAAGCCGCCCATATTTCTTTTCCCTTGCAGCGTTTTATAAGCAATTCTTGCCTTCTTCCCTTCCCACAAAAAATCTAGCACCTTCCTTTCCATCTCTAGAAAATATTTTTTATCCAGGTTCACCGGGATAGTCTGAAACAGAAATATGATTTTGGGAAGAATATTCATTTTAATTGCTGAGATCTTACCTGTAAGGGATAGTTTTAATTTCTTCCATCTATCTATATCCTGTTTTATTTTTTGTAGTAATGGACTATAATTATCCTCTTTTAAAGAGGAATATCTTACAGTGATCCAAATTCCCAAATACTTTACCTTCTTTACTATTTGGAGTTCCAAGGACTTCTCTAATTGTTTCTTGTTCATCTCCGCCATATTTCTTACTAAGATTTTAGTTTTAGTTTTGTTAATTTTAAAGCCAGCGACTTCACCATACTGTTGTATTTCCTGGAGTACCTTGGGACCAGATTTTAAGGGATCTTCCATTATTAAGGCCACGTCATCCGCAAAGGCTTGTGTTTTAAAAATTTCTTTCTTAATTTGTAATCCTTTAATTTCTTTGTTGTCTCTAATCTTTCTCAATAGAATTTCCAACGCCATTATAAAGAGTAAGGGGGACAGGGGGCATCCCTGTCTAACTCCCTTTTGTATCCAGAATATTCGTGTCTTATCCCCATTTATTAAGATACTTGCTCTCTGTTTGTTATATATATTTTCAATCATCTTTCTAAAATTTGTGCCAAACCCCATCAAGTCAATTTGATTAATCATGAATTTCCAATTTAGATTATCAAACGCCTTTTGGGCGTCCAGAAACGCTAGCGCCAGCTGTTTTTCCGGGTGTTGTTCATAATATTCTATGACGTCTATTATTGTCCTCACATTGTCCCTCATTTGCCTCCCAGGGAGGAATCCTTTCTGATCACTATGAATCCAGCCATTTAAATTTTTTTTTAATCTCTCTGCAATTATACTAGTGAATAATTTATAATCTGAGTTTAACAGAGAAATCGGCCTGTAGTTTGCTATCTGTTTTGGGTCAGCACCTTCTTTCAAAATGAGAGTAATATAAGTTTCCTTCCAGGAGTCTGGGATTCTTGTACCCACTAGCACCTCATTAAAGATGTCCAACAATTCTAATAATAGTTCTTCCTCAAATTTCGCATAAATTTCCCCCGGGAGGCCATCTGGGCCTGGTGTTTTATTTTTCTTTATTTTGGCGAGCGCAGATTTGAGTTCTTCCATTGTGATTTTATTATTTAACATTTCTCTCTCTTCTTCTGCTATCTGTGGCAATTTAGCTTCCATCAAATATTGTGCAATTTTGTCTGGATCAGTCCCTTCCTCTTTATATAAAGTTTCATAGAACTTTCTCGCTCTTTCTAGCTTATCTATTTCTTTTGTCAGAATGTCCCCATTGATATCTTCTAATATAAGAATCTGATTTTTTTCCTGTTCTTTTTTTAATCTATAAACTAGCCATCTTCCCGACTTGTTGGCATTTTCAAAGTGATAGTGTTTTATCCTCTTAATTTTTTGTGCCAACTCTTTTTGGTCCAGAACGTTAAGATTATGTCTTGCCATCATCCATTTTTGTTTGGCCATCTCATCTCCCGGGTTTTGTTGCAGTTTACTATCTGCTTCCTCTAAGTTCTTAATATAAGTCGTCTCTAACTTTCCTTTCTTCCTTATTTTTAAACGCCATATACGAAATCGCTACTCCTCTCAAATACGCCTTCATGGTGTCCCAAACAATTTCCTTCGCCGTATCTTGCCTACCGTTCTTGATGAAAAAGCGTTTAATTTCTTCATTTAATTTTGTTATAAATTCTTTGTCATACAAAAGATTGGATCTTAAACTCCATCTTTGTTGTCTCCTCTTGTTGACGTAGTGCCAGTGTATTTCCAGAAGTTTATGGTCAGTCCACGTGTTTGTACTTATGTCTGCTTTCTTAATTTCTAAACCTAATTTTCTAGTAGTCCATACCATATCAATTCTGGACCAAGAATTCTGTGGATTTGAGAAAAAAGTGTATTGAGAGTCGTGGGGATGTAGAGTACGCCATATATCTATTAAATTGATTTCATCGACAAGATCAAAGAAACTTGCATGGAGCCCCAGATCAAAGGAGATTATCAGTGGTCTTGTATGTCTTCCATTTTCTAATTATTGCTCCCACAGTTGATTTCTTCACATCAAGCTGCTTGCCTATTGCAGATTCAGTCTTCCCAGCCTGGTGCAGGTCTACAATTTTGTTTCTGGTGTCCTTCAACAGCTCTTTGGTCTTCACCATAGTAGAGTTTGGAGTGTGACTGTTTGAGATTGTGGACAGGTATCTTTTATACTGATAACAAGTTCAAACAGGTGCCATTAATACAGGTAATGAGGGGGGGGACAGAGGAGCCTCTTAAAGAAGAAGTTACAGGTCTGTGAGAGCCAGAAATCTTGCTTGTTTGTAGGTGACCAAATACTTATTTTCCACCATAATTTGCAAATAAATTCTTTCCAAATCAGACAATGTGATTGTCTGGATTTGTTTTCTCATTTTGTCTCTCATAGTTGAGATCTACCTATGATGACAATTACAGGCCTCTCTCATCGTTTTAAGTGGGAGAACTTGCACAATTGGTAGCTGACTAAATACTTTTTTGCCCCGAGTAGCATGTGTGACTGTTACTCGTTTTCTATTGGCTTGTTATGCAAATTACATGAACACAATGTTATGCTTTGTAACAATCACATTAAAATACCTGGAAACTGATTATCAACAAATGCTGTAGGGTAGGGGTGTCAAAGTCACTTTGGCATGGCAATGTCACATGATGTATCAGGACTTTTTTCCCCTTCACTAAACCGGGCGGGGGCGTGGCCAGTACATGATGCATCCAGCCCATGGACTGGGAGATTGACAGCCCTCCTGTAGAGGAACAAGAAGAGGTAATTGTGGGCGAGTTGTTATGCGTCCAATCCTTGTACTTAATATTGGCAGGCATGATTGGGAAGGCATTGGAATTTTGGGTTGAAACGTGGATTTTTCATTCAACAAAAGTGATCTTAATTCAAAATTCCTTCAGTGTCGGGGAAAAAAACACTGCTTTGAAATGTGTATAGCTTCACTGCCTTGCTGTTGTAAACACTGTGGTGGGCTTTGAGGTACACAGCAATTGGGGTGCAGGTTGGCATCCATATCAAAATCCAGGAGAGTTTGAGATTATTTTCTTGCCTCAGATTTTCACCTTACCTCATTTTCTACTACTTCATGAGCTGTAGTCCCAACTGGTAATTTTGGACTTGTATCTATTTTTAAAAGCATTGAACTAAGGATGACGTGTAACTCAGTGCTACTTCAAGACCATCCTTGGTT
This sequence comes from Arizona elegans, assembly GCA_022577455.1. Classification (NCBI taxonomy): domain Eukaryota; kingdom Metazoa; phylum Chordata; class Lepidosauria; order Squamata; family Colubridae; genus Arizona; species Arizona elegans. The sequence goes on along the minus strand of JAKOOJ010000002.1, from coordinate 98,789,118 downwards.
AGTAACACAAGATTTGGGCTCCATTATATGATCTTGTTACTTACCAGTACATTTCATGTATGGTGATGTTTTATCAGGGAGTTAAGAGTAAGGTGGCAATTACTCCCAAGGACACCTATACAGGTTGTTGTCCAGCCTTTTTATACTCAGGTTTGTCTAATTGTTCTTGAGAAATGGTTTGCTGTGAGAGGTACAAGTTGTTTATTTGGGCACATTCGGGGACAATGATAGAAGGCCTTCGGAGTTCTATATTTCATACATAAAGTGGAAGCATTCTCATTACCAAGATGAGCTACCTCCCTCTGAAACTTAACATAATGGGAAGACCTTGCTTGCTTAAAAAAAGGCTTCATTTTGAACATGTTGGCAATAGCAGGATTTTTGAATGAAATAATTCATTTAGCATCTCCATAGGAACCATTTGACTTCTCTCAAATCAATTAATTGCTTTTCAAAGTATAGAAGCTGACTGAAGGAGAAAGTGGCCACACTTCTGGATTTCCACTATTATTTTGAATATGTAGAATGATATGGTTTGGTTGTAACTGATATGATTTACTTATCTTTCACCAATGCTTCCTGGGAGAGCAATGCTTGCTTTCCACACCTCTGGATATAGGTTTAGATCTCTGCTTATTCCATACAATTTAGGATCCACCTTTGCACCACTATTGCCTGCTTTTGATTCACAGTTGCCTCTGCATGAGCTTGTTTTAGCTGACTTGGCAGCAGTACTTGGATGACGAAGCTTAATAAAGATACTGGCAAAAGTATACTAGATGCCTCAGAAGGAAAAAATACCTAATGCATGGAAAAATGCTGAAGTGATTCTTATCATCCGGGCACCCGAGATGATTTTAAAGAAATATTGCCCAATAAGCCTTTAAATCATCTACAAGGTTTTCACCAAGATAAGAGCAAAAAGAATATTGAGAACATTACATGATGCACTATCAAAGGAGCAGGCAGGGTTCAGAAATGGCTACAGCACAACAGATCACATGAAATGTAGGAGAGCTTTGGTTATATTATGGCAAGATACTTTGCTTTTTAAGTATGTTGACTTTAAGCTATTTAGTAGGCTCAAGTGAAGTCTGAGTAAAGGAGAACATGAGTGCTGCCTCTTCCTTTCCCCATCCGGCCCATCCAGCAGTTTGAAAGCATGCAATATTGCAAGTAGATAAATGGGCACCATTTTGGTGGAAAAATCCTAGCTGTGTTCATGTGTGGACCTGGCCAGATGCAAGGCATCGCCACACAAGGCAAGGTGAGGCAAGACTGGCTGGAAGAGCCAGCAACCTGAGCGCTGCTAGTCAGCTGGTGTAAACTAGTTCCAAGGTTATGTGTGCAGGCACTGAACAACATAAAATAGCAATTTAGGCTGTCATGACTGCAAAGTGTGCCTAGCATTTGCAGATTTCCCCGATATTGTATGCCATACGCCAGGGGATCCCAACTCCTGGGCCGTGGCCCACTACCAGGCCGTGTGAGTGGTGGGCCGGCATGCATGCATGTGTGCACAGCTCAATTTGCGCAAGTTAAGCTGTGTGTGTGCCAGCCCGGTTCCCCTCTTCCCCCATCCCTCTGCTGGGCTGCCAAGCCACAAAGGTTGGGAACCGCCACCATGTGCTAAATACATTTTAAAAATTCCTTTTTCCCTAGGAGAGATGATAAAAATACCAGTCTCCAATAAAAACAGTAAAAATATTTCTGTTTCCAGCAGAAAGGTAAAAGATGGGATGAAGTAATAGAAAAAAGGTTAATTTATTTTTTTAAAAGGCTTCAGAGGGAGCTACCTCTATATCATCTCCATCCTCTACAAAACCATGAAGTGCAACATGTCACTGAAGTTTCATTTTCTGCATTCACACTTGGGCTTCTTTCCCCAAAATCTAGAGTGCTGTCAATGACAAACATGTCAAACAAGATTTCACCAGGACATTGTCACAATGGAAAAACTCAGGGCAATTGAGATCCATGAATGCTGGCTGACTTGCTGGACACTGCAGCAAAATGCATTGGACACTGAGTACAAATGAAATTCAGCAGCAAAACACTTGCAAGCCCACATGAAGAATATAGGAAATGTGATTAAATATATTATAGTCATTAAAAATTAATTTCATATTTCTCAAGGTTCCTACATGATAAAACCAGTCAGAAAATACATTAGTGTTCAGTTTGAAAGGGTCTATGTAATTGGTAAAAGTTTTTCAGGAAGCACAACTTTTTAAAAAAATTGTCCAGTTTAATTGGTACCTTATTAATTTTTACTGTATAATGAAATAAGTTGTAGCTGCAAGTTTTTTGTTTTATACAGGAAGACAGAGTTGAGTAATCTCTTCCAGAGATACACACACAGGACATAGTTATAAAAATAGAGATGCTACTGTTCCCAAAGAGAGGTATACACAAACACATAGACACACTGTTCTGATGTGGGGGGAATGTAGCCAACATCATTAGGGAGGTTAAATCCCATTGTCCCTCTTGATTTTCAAAAGTTGCAGCTGCTTTCACATTTTCTAGAGGTTCTCCGAGCAGTTTTTTCAGTGAGGCCTGTAGGAACTAAGGGCCTTGCAGGAACAGAAAAGCAATAGCTTTGTTTGGCAACTAGGAAGAGATGGAGTAATACACAACAGTGGAAAACACAAATGTTTATTGCAGAAGTTCAACAAAACTATGTAAGTGATAACTGTCCAGTTGTGATTTTTTGAAAAATATGTAACAAACAAGCAAACCTAACAATTTGAAATAACAGCCTCTATAATAATTGGGAGTTTTATTTAAGTAAAAAATATCAAAAGACAAATTATGTAAGTTGAAATGATTCTTTTTTCCCTACCTTTATTTTTTTATACTGACTTGTATTAGAGAAATTTGCCATTTTTGCTATCTGATCAAGTTTAATGAACTGGGGAAAATGCTTCCTAATTGGCTATACTGCAGTGATGTCGAACCTTTTAGACACCAAGTGCCCAAACTGTGTGCATGCGCATGCCCAAACTGAAAAGTGCACACACACGAACATGTGCATGCGCAGACACACGCATGCACGGGCATGCGCAGCAGAGACCCGAAGACCAGCTGGCCAGTGGGAGGCAGGCATTCCAACACCAGCAGAATAGCAAGAGGTAAGATCTTTTACTTTTGTGAGCTTCCGTTTCGTTGTTTGCAGGGAAACAGAAACTCACGAAAGAAACGCCACGGAGAGCTGACCTGGGGCAACAGCACATGCCAGCAGCGATGACACGTGCCAGCTGAGAGGGCTCTGTGTGCCACCTCTGGTTCGTCATCCCGGCTGTACTATATTTCTACCTTAAAACCCTGATGAACTCCTCCCCGCATTAGGTTTCAAATAACCACTGTTTTTAAAATAAAACTGAATGCTCTCCCAGAACCATCAATAGTTTTTGTTACTGGAGCCAACTTTAGTACTTAGCTTTGAGTAATTACTGTAGGATAATAGTACAATTAATTTATATTTCTACTATATTTTGGGGATTTTTGTTCCAAAATTAATTTGGAATTCTTGTTTTTATTCAGCTCATTCTATCTTACGTTTCCATGTTTGCAGTACATCAGGGGTGTCAAACTCAAGGCCTGAAGGCTGGATCTGGCCCACGGAGTGCTTAGATCTGGCCCCGCGGTGCCAGCCTGGAAATAGCAAAGGACCAGCCTGTGGTGCCTCTGCTAGCGAAAATGGGGCGTGGTGGGCCATGTGACCCCCCCCCACCATTACCTGGATGACCTCCTGCAAAATCTACATATACTTCGAAGACCCTCTATACATAAAGGCAACACAACAAAATGTCAAGACTGCATCTGACTATATCGCTATATAACAATAGTAATAGGACATACTGTCTTTTGAACGTAACATTATTGTACTTCAGATATACAAATATAGTAAAGCCTCATATTTGTGATGATTCTATACTTACCATTAGAACAAAGGCTCCATGGTATAATGAAGGATGCCCTTGATTCTTTCAACAGTTCACTTTTCCCACAAATAATATGGATAATCTGTTCACTAGTGACAAATTTAGAATCTTTGCTAAGATTTCTGAAGAATAGATAATTTTCAGTTAGTTCTTGCTTTAACTTCTGTCAAGGGCCATGTAACCTGCACATGATATGGCTCAAGTTCTTGTGGGTCAACATAATCTGGAGCATTGCTCATCAAATCTGTTCCCTTGAAAGACTTGGGGAAAGCAATGACATCTCGAATACTCGAACCTCCAACTAGAAGGCAAATCAGTCTGTCAAGCCCTGAAAAAGAAATGCACTAGATATTAATACTGCTATAAAGTTAAACAAGTTTTGCAAAAAGGATCCTACAACTGTCAATGAAACTATATCAGTATCTCTTCATTAATAAAATATATTGTACAGGTAAAATAAGTATAAGGTTCATTTCAGGAAAAAGCTGTGGGTACTTTGTCTAACACTTTTAGATTATAAAATAGACAAAGAGTCTGTGAAGGGTGAAACAACATGCATGTACAGTAGAATGTAAGAGCTTCTTATTCTATGTGCTTGCTAATTCACTCACTGCTTTTTACCTGTTTCTCTTGCTATCTTTTCAATGCTGGGAATTTTTCTGGAATGAAGGAATTATAACATATCTTTCATTAATTTAGATAATCTCTCTGCTTTATGTTAGTTGGGAAAACTATGTTGGTGAGCAACATGACTTTAATTAACTGTGCTGCAATTGAAAAAAAATCAGAGGGATAAGTATTCAAGTGCTGAATCAATAAAGCTATATAAATGTTTTACTGAGTATGTTGCTTTTTTATGACTGGGGACAAAGGTTCACAAATAAGAGAGAAAAGCTTCTATTTCTTCTTTCAAAAATAATCAATTTACAAACCATTATTGTTTTGTTCCTAGCTACACCGAGATAAAAATAAGTCCGAATAAAAAATAAAAATTTGACAAACCTGACTGATAAATGAAGAATATATTCTTACATACTAGTTTTGTGTAATGAGCCAAAGAATTTGCAAAGCAAGTTTTCTCTGGCTTAGCTATAATATTTCAAATATATATATATATATATATTTATATTGGGAAATTTTGCACTTTCATCCCCTAGAGATAAGCATGAATTAACTTTGCTTTTTCACCAAGGTACCAGTTTTCGTAATATGCACAATTAGTTTGGAGAAACAACTGGAAAGTATTTTATTTGTGAGGGCACAGATTGCTTATCAGAACATCTCAGACTACAATAGAAAAAAACCTCTGAAACAGCTTTTTACTTAGAAAAATGTGTGGTTTTCTATGTAGGAAAAAATCAATTGACTTTGTGATCTTTCTCACACTGATATCAGTGTGCTTACTATTTATTCATAGAATCATAGAGCTAGGGACCATAAAAGTAAGGTAGTCTAACTTCCTGTATGTAGCAAAAAAGAAAAAGAAAGAAAAATATACTGACCTAGTGCAATTCCTCCATGTGGGGGTGCACCACACTCCAGAGCTTCAAGGAGGTGATAAAGCAGCTCAGTATTCTCCTAAGAATGTAAGAAGTAGATCAAACAGGCTTTCTGTTCACAGAGTGACCAAACAGTTACATAGGGAAATTCATAGGCAGGGCTAGAGTGCAAATGTAGCTTTCCTGTATATTCCTTTTTTAAAAAATATTAAAAATTTTAATAGTGAAAGCTAATACAAAATAAAATTGCACCGAGACACTGCATATTCCTTCTGACACAAGAATAAAATAGCTACAGGTATTACAATCGATAGCCATTGAATTCATGGAAAACTAACTTGGATATTGTTTGCTTCTTGATCTTTGGTCTAGTGTTAATCTTGATGTTAAACTCTGCTCATCTCGGTGTTAATTGCTGTTGAGGAGGTGTTTTGCACATTTTGTTTTGCTTTTTGATGGTCTCTTCTGAACAACAAATAAATAATGTTTATCTCTATGTGTTTGATGATGGCTGATTTGTCTGGGTGTCAGGTGTTCAGCAATTCTCTAGTGTTTTTGGACTTGGCTTAGTCTAGGATGCTCACAGTTTTCCAGTTGAAACTATGGTTAGGGACCCCTGGTGGCCCAGTAGTTAGAATGCATATTGCAGGCAAACTCTGCCCACTGTCTGGAGTTGATTCCGACCAGCTCAAGGTTGACTCAGCCTTTCATCCTTCCGAGGTCAGTAAAAATGAGGCCCCAGATTGTTGAAAGCTGACATTTGTAAACCATCCAGAGAGTGGTACAAAATAGTATGTGACAGTATATATCTAATTGCTATTGCTATGTGTTGTGAAATTTGCTGATTTCAAATGAAATATACAAGACTATTTTAGTACAAATAATTACCTTCAAAATTGTCTCAAGTATGAAACGCTGCTGCTTTGCATTATGGATTCGAATAGAGCCACCTCCAATCTCATTACCATTCAATACCAGATCGTAATGCTGACCTCTAACCTTGCGAGCAAAAAGAAGGAAACAATGTAATTTGTATTGTTATGTATAGCTGCAAAAACCCTTGTGAAACAGCAAATCCCACCCAATAGTGCTTTTGCAACTAATGGGAACTACATATCTGAAGTTGACAGAAATAGAATGAACGTTTTTGAACAAGATAATTAGAGGCCAAGAAAACCATAATATGTATAATCCTATTTTTCTCCGGCCCTGATTTTGTAGTACATCTTTTTCAGATAAGGTAGACTTCTTGTCCTAAGATTAAATTGCTAATTATTAAAAAATATTTTGTTTTTATCATTTTGTCCAATTGTTTGTCTGCAGTATCCTGCTTTTATATTAAGAAACATAAAGGCACCTGTCTGGGATCTGAGTAGAGAAGATGCTCGTCCAAAGGATGGGGAGCAGTGAAAGGATGATGAGCAGCTTCTAATTCTTCAGGATTTTCTTCTTTTGGGAGGAAAAGTGGGAATTCTACCACCCAGAGGAAGTGAAAGGCAGAAGGGTCACGAAGTAACAGACCCTTTGTTTCCAGAAGTTCAGCACTCTTCAAGCGTAGCTTTCCTAATGCAGAGCACTGAAAACAAATGAGAGAATAGAAGAGAGAAAACGGCGGACAAGGTGCTAAGGCCTCATAGAAAGACCCAATACTTGCATCTCTAACTCCAAGCAGTGTATTATTATCAACTTGTAATTGTCAGGACCAGTTGATATTTTTTTAAAAAATACTGATTGAAAATGCAGTGGTTATTGGTCATTTGCTAGAAGGTAATTTATTCAAGGATGAATTAATGTTCAGTTTAATAAAGAAGGAACAACTCATCAGTGCAAACATCAAGTAGAGGTACAGGTGATTTATTGTTTATTGGTTTGATTTATATGCCGCCCTTTTCCGGAGACTCAGGAAGGCTTACAATGCGTTAAGCAATAGCCTTCATAATTTTGTATATATCTGCTTAGTAGGGCTCCCCCCCCCCCCGCAAAGTGGTATAAAAAAGTATACAAAGTCAGCTTATTGTCCCCACAAACCGGGTCCTCATTTTACCTACCTCGGAAGGATGGAAGGCTGAGTCAACCTTGAGCCTGGTGAGATTTGAACTCGCAGTAATTGCAGACAGCTGGTGTTACTTAACAGTGCTTTAGTCTGCTGCGCCACCAAGGCTCTTGCTTATCAAGAGGAACCAGATTTAATTTAAATTTAAACAAATAAATAAATTTAGATTTATTTTTGCTGGTGCCCAAAGACTAAGGGCATCAATATTCTACTTACCACCTGTTTGTGTTGGCCAGCAGCAAGCAACACCACATCCTCCATATTGGCCTTAACTGTTCTGATAAGCTCTGTTTTTTGCTCTTCATTAAGGAACTTTCCAAGTGGGGACTTCATGTTGCCCTCAGGTTTCAAAATCAAACATGATATAAACTGTACAGGACAGAAAAGTGGATAAGCAGCTCAGCACTTCTTGAAAAGAATGCAAACGAAACCGAAGGTGTTTAACTGCTTTAATTGCTCTTCTTCAATATATGGCAATGATTTTCAGATCCCATGAAATAGTTAACCAATAAAACTAACTGAACCCAAAACAGTCTAGTTTATACCAAGAACTTTCTGAGAGGGAAAAGAACACCATTATATCCACTGACAATAGCTTGAGTATAAGGGATCCTTGTCTAGTGTTAGATACCAACTTTTCCACACAGAAAAAGCTGGAAAAACTCAACCTGAACCTAGAAAGTTGTTAGTATTGAAGATACTAAGATAGATCAATAGTCTGAGTACAAGACCACTTCCTATCCTTCTGCGAGAAAGAATAATGAGAAAAAGCAATGATATAAGCATGGAATCAAGCACTTTAAGATTTCTCAAAATACAGTAATGCTGCAGAAGAGACAGGCCAGCAAAGAGTCTCTGCTGATTTTAGAACCCTAAGAATCCCTCCCATGAGCCATAGATTTCAGTTGTCCCCCCCCCTTTTTTTTTTTTTAAATAGATAAGAAAGAGCTCTGTATCATATACAGCCTTCCCCCACCCCATGCAAATATTCATAGTGGCTCTGGCAGACTGCTTCCTGTATGCAAATTGCTGCTTACTTTTGTGGCTAAGGAGTACACTTTCAGAAAGATTTAAGCTCTTTCATTCTTTAATATGAAGAAAATTGGTTTGTGCAATGTAAGAGGGACTATAAAACAAAACTTATTGGATCCAAACAAAAGTTTATCTTGACCAAAATCATCTTCACAGAGTGGGCCAGCTTTCTCCTTTTATTTTAATCCAAATTAAACTAATTTAAAAGAACTAAAAATTCTCCCTGTCCCAGCCTGCCCAAACTGATATGTAATATGCAGGTTTAAATTTTACATAGCCCAACATAAATTCCCAAAAGAAAATACTTCTTGGTTGTAATTATTTTTCCCATACCTGGTTAAATTGGGATTTTGACAATTCATTTAAGGATTCCAAATCTTTAAACTGTAGATATTTCTAGAGACAAAGATATATAAACACTAATAAATGGATTAAGTTTGTTATATTTTAACTGAGACTGCTATACATTTACCCATTATTTTTACATTAAAACTTTTTTCAGAATCAAGCTTAAATTAAAAATGCTTTCAGATTATATTTTCAGCTCTAGAAAGGAATCATGTACAACAAAAATGTGATTAATTCATTACAACAATGATATATAGAGAAGAACTTTCTTCAAAAAGATATAAAAATCCAAGGAAAACAATCTTAAAACAAAATAAAAAAATTGATTTCTTTATTTTCTATCATTCTCAACAATGCAATTAAAATAATTTCTAAACAGGTACTAAAATTCTATTAAATAGATAAAATAGTGATGTTCAGAATCGATTTTTGCTATCATCATGAGATAAAGGAAACAATTGTAATGCACTGTAATCTTGTAAACTTTTAATCATTATTTTAGTGCCTCTATAATTACAAAAACAGGATTGACATTAAATACTGCAGTAAGGAAAAACACCGTTTTCCTGTTTCCTAACTGTAGCATCAACTGGCAAGCGTCCATTCACAAGTATCTGTTTGCCTGCAACGCCTCCACATTTGGCATTCTGCTGCAAGTCAATTTGTGAACTAGTAGGGCAACAGTGAATTGAGGTGGATTTGAATTATGGAGATCTAAACTCGACCCAATGTTGAATACCTGAACTCAAATGAATGCCCTGATTTAGTCATTATTTCTCACTTTTAATCTATTTCACAGTTGTTGTAAATGATTTCATATTGGAAGAACAATGTAAATAATGACAAGTGCACAAAATGTAAGCGTTCTTAGTAAATCATGGATGAAAGGCTAAATTTAAAAGACTCATCCAAATGTGGCTGACAGATCATAACTGGGATACACCTTCAATAAATGTATCCCTTTTACTTTTTAGTATTTGACTTTAGAACAAAATTTGAAATTACACCAGCACTCATTTTTGTGTATATTCTTTTAGGTATTCTCAGAGATAACCCTGCACATTCCCAGTTTTCAGAGAAGAAAGAATCTGATCTGACTGCCTATAATATTCATTCCACTGACTGATGGACATAACTATCTATAACTCTATGATTTCTAGTTTGTACTTCAGAATGGGGTTGTGTGGAAGAAGTAGGAAAAAAACCTGCATTCATAATATAAGATGCAGCCTTTCCTGGCCTTCTTCCCACATCCTTTTTTCACATTAGAAATCTTGGCTGGCTTCTATATGTTGCACAACTGTCTTATTTCAACCTATAGATTAAAGATGTTTTTCTTTTAGTACATCTTTTTAGTACTGGTGCTATGGCTCAGTGGTTAAAGATACTGAGCTTGTCAGCTGGAGAGGTGACACCCCAGATTTGAGACTCGGAACTTCCACACAACATGGTCAGCTCCCGTTACTTGCCCCAGCTCCTGCCCATTTAGCAGTTTGAAAGCATGCAAAAGAGAATAAATTAATAGGTACCACTTCGATGGGAATGTAACAGAGTTCTGTGCACCTTTGGGGTATAGCCATGCTGGGCACATGAACATAAAAATTGCCTTTGGACAATGCTGGCTCCCTTGGAAAGAAACCACACCCTACAGTAGGGCACAACTGACAGGGAGACTTTTACCTTTTTACTTCTTTCTACAAGGACATCTATCTGACACATCACCATTTTTCCTATTCACTAACTGTACTGAGTTTGACAAATCTCCATAAGCTTGCTTTATTTTATTCAGTATTATTTTAATTTCAAGATACAAAGCAATACATTAGTTTAATGTATTCTTATTTTTAAGATATAGATCTTACTGAAACCAGTTTGACTTCTCCTGAAAAGATAAATTTTGCTTTTTCAATCATCTATTTGTATGCAAACCAGAGAGAGAGAGAGAACATATTTGTAGGGCTCATCATAGAAATAACAGCTTGATAAATGACAGCCTCCAAGATAAAGGACATTTCCCCTTACCACAAACAGCCTCACTCACCGCTCCCTGAGGAATGCAAATGGCTTTCATTGTAGCGTGGGGCTCACTGAGAGAGTTCTGCAAAAAGTCAACATCTGCATTCCTGAGAATGTGACTTACATCAATGATCTGGCATTGGAAGAAAAGATATAAATACCATAATTGTGACAACAAGAATATGACTGGAAAAGAACAAGGGAAGGGAAAGCAGTTTCAAACACAACTGAAAAAGGGCTTAGCTTTACATCCTATACTCATCAGCTGCTGAATTTTGTTCAAGACATTTGGACAGCTGCCACTACAACTCCTCGTGAACGGGAACAGAGGCTTTGGGCTGAATTCTCATAGCAAGGCTGTGTTAATTTATGGTAGCCAATAAAACAGTGATTTAGTTTCAGGAAAGATGGACTCCCCCCCCCCCCCTCACTTCCAATTTAACAAAATCACAATCTGCAGTGCAAGAAATGTTTGGGGTATCTTAAAAGAACAGTTGTGATTGACACAGGCTTCTGTAACTCAATACATTAGTACCTTGGTACTCAACTGCTTTGAAACTCATTTGAGTTTGGTACTCAGTGCATTTTGATATGAAAATTTTGTCCTGGTACTCATCATTATTTGTTACTCAATCCACAAGCTAGAATGCCTTGGTGTCGGCTGCCTTGTGACTCACTACATTATTCCTTATGGGAAAAATCTGTTTGGTACTCATTGTTTTTTGATACTCAACATGCCTCCGAGAACCAATTAACAATGAGTACCAAGATACCACTATTATCAAATGTGGCAAGTGTGTAGTACAATAAGAACTATCAAAAATTACTGCTTTAAAACACAGCAGAGAGTTCCATATTTCTCTTTCACACAAATTAAAAGCCAAAATGCATAATAATTTGATAAAATATCAAATTTTATTATTTATTACTCATTTTAATGTATATTCCAGAATAGATTTTCTGCAACAGATTTCCTGTTATTTGAACAACAAATTTGAGGCAAATGAGATAATCATGGAATCTGGCCAACCCTTACATGACTATATCTAATCATTGCCTCACTTCACTTTACCTTGTTGTTCTATTACAAGAAGGGTTAAAAGCATAACGTCTGGAAATAGTTTTTGATTAAGTTGGAACTGAGGTTTGATGCGAATCTTTCTACCTTGCAGAAGTTAAATTCAACTTACATAATAAATTATCCTTAATTTAAAAAAAAAATCCTTTATATTCTTGAGGTTAAGGAATAAATAAACAAGTAATCCAGCATTATTAAACTGGATCATCTAATCCCACTAGTCTCACAATTAGAATGAAATATGTGATTTCCTATAATAGAGTATGTCACCACACTTAGTTCTGCCTCATCACGAAAGATCTACATAGATCTACATAAGATTGCTAGGAAAAGCCAACAAGTGATACTGAGACAGTATTAAAAGTAGGTAATTGCTATTCTGTTCTTTTTTGCCCATCTATACCTCCCAGTGAGACTGTGGCATTTTTGAAGAAACTTGTTAAAAGATGGGGAGAGGTAAATAAATTTAATTCCCAGAAGCTAAAGGTGTCGTGGGTAAGAAAGTCTGTAAATTATGCATTTGGACCAGTTACCTAATTGTACACAGGCTATCTTTTTTTCTTCTTCCATTCAATCATGCCTGGTTCTTGGAAATTATCTGGACAAGTCTGCAGTTTTCTTGGTAAATTTTATTAGAAGTGATTTGCTACTACTTCCTACCTAGGGCTAAGAAAAAGTGACAGATCCAAGGTTGCCCACCTTGCCAAGGGATTATAACTCACAGTCTCTAATTTCTAGCATGATGCCTTAACTACTACACCAAACTTGCTCTCTAAAAATGATGTAAATTGACATACTCTAATTTAAACAAATTCCTCTTCACTAAATCATTAAATCATGCATGAAACTTGGAAATATTCCTGGATTGGGAGTCTTTTCAGTAGTTACCAATTGACACTCCCCCTTAAGCAATATAGGATTGATTTTATTAAGCATCCATATGGACAAGTGGTAGTTTAGGCAAGAATTCAACACAGCTTTCTTCAATCACTGTCTAGCAATAAAGCTAATGAAAGCCCCAAGGTCCTTATGTATTTTGTAAGAGGCAGCATTTAGAACTGGGATATCAAAGGGCTGAGAAATATGAATCCAACAAATTAGCATAAATTCAATATGCAAATTACACAATATTTGACTCACTCAATATACTGCTCACAACACTCACGCTTGAAAAAACAGAATTTATCAAAATATCAACAATTCCCAAAATAGAGATGGTAAGACACCATCAACAAAGATATGCAAGCCGTGAGGCTGCGTCCTGGAGACGTGCAAAGTGGCGCTCAATGATCCAAAAAGCGGACCCTGCACCTGTGGGAATACGCTAGGAAAAAATCCCTAGCGTATTCAACAAATCCCATTGCAGTTAATAGGCTTACAATATAGCAGCAGGGGTGTGGGAGTCAAGCAAATAGGTAATTTTGGTAAATGAACATGCCTTCATTCCAAAACGAGTATCAGGTTTATCAGTCCCATAAGTAGATAGTGCCTCATCATAGGTGATTGAAGGGAAGGGTATTTTGATAAGCCCCTTTTCCTTAGGCCAGGAATATTGCAGCATGCCCTCGATTAAAGCCAGAATTCCATCTTGCTCCACAAATGACATTTCAATATCTATCTTTGGGGGGTGAAATAAAGAAGAGATTTTTTTTTTAAAAAAATAAGGCATATAAATATCACTATTATTCTATTGAACGTTTTTGCAAAATATATATTTTTTTAAAAAATGCATTTTACTAGAAGGACTATAATTCTAGAGAACAGTCTTTCTTTCAGAGTCTAGGCTTAGAAATACTTGTACATGCTCAGATTTTGGAGCTGTATGGTTTTCACGTTTTTTAGGCCGATTTCTTTGCCCATTAATTCTCTCTTCTCTGTCCCTTCTATACAATTTTCTGGGAATTATCTATGCTAACTTGCTGCTGGAAAAAAGCCATGTTACCTTAGATGCTAGCATATTTATTATAGAAGATATACTGCAGATGATGTTATTAGATGAAGCAAATTCTATTGCACACAAACTAGTCCTAGCATTTTTGCAAATGTAGATTAGTTTTAAAACACACAAAGTATCTTTGAGCAACTCTTTGCCATATACTTACATCAACCCTATTTATAAAATAATTACTAATATCCATATTTTTTAAAATTATATTTTGAGTGCTCTTGGAAATTTTGATGCACTTTATTTTTTAATTTTTTTATTAGTAATTTACTAATACACACAACACACTCCATAAAGTCAGACTTCATTGTAAATCGGTACATAAGTCACAAGGGCAGGATATAAATCTAATAAACAAGCATAGTGCATGCCATTTTGGTGGATTTGGGATTCCATTTGCAAAAATGGTTGGCACTACTAAATCATAGAAATGAAGTAATGTGTTAACTGTAATGCCAAAACAGTAATAGCTCTCAACAGTGGAACAAATGACATTTTTCCATTTTCCATCACTACTCAATATTATTTGCTCTGTATACTGAATGATAAAGCTGAATCACAGAACAGTATTTTGGTCAGTGCTGCAAGTAACAACAGTGAGATGACAAGTATTCAGTTCCCAATTACTTTGCATTGTAATTACATATTCAGATTTTCCTCTTCCAAAGCCACTAAACTCCCAACTTCTAAACGGATGGTAATCCTTGTAGTTAGAGGTAAAAACAATGCCCATTTTAATGCTTTTTAATCTTATTCCAAACAAAAATAAATTACCTGAGTGAATTCAGGCTGTCTGTCTGGCTTTGAACCTTCATCTCGGTAACAGCGGGCAACTTGGAAATATCTGCCATTAGAAAATTACATTCTGGTTGCAGAGTATCTTTCTCAAGTAGCATGATCTCTCAAAACGGGGTTTGGAAAGAATATACATCTGAAAAAATTGCTATAATTTGAATTTAAAACAGAATAAACATTTGTTCCATATTTAGAAATTGATTAATCCATAGGCACAGGAAAGTTCTCCTGCATTGGGAACTGCAAAGAAAAAGAAGTGGTTTATGTGCTTGACATACTGAGATCATCTGCATACTTTGAGTTGCTTATGAGTGGACAAGACATTTTCTGCACTACCAGAAAAGGGACAGTCAGAAGATACTTTACTCCCATTGCTAAATCTGATTTTTTTTTCATTTACATTTCTTTCACTCACTACAACTGCAAACCATCCAAGCTGGTGAGAATCTGGATAGTGCCCAACAAAATAAAAAGAAAATGTAATTTATAATGAGTGAATGAATCACAGGATGAGCACTCATAATCATCTTGGGGCAAAGGCGTAAGTATTTTTATCACCAATACAAAATGCTAGTATGACTGGGGATAAATTCATCTCCAGAGGAAATGTGTTCTAGACTAGGGGGCACTACAAAAAAGCCCTGCTCTCCAGCCTATACTCATATATAAATCTATATATTTTCTGTGGTGGAATGTTCAAGGTGATGAGAAGAAATGTGCACATGCCAGTTCCTTGATATAAAATCTGGGACCACCCCATGTAAGATTATAAAGGTGGTAACCAGCATTATAAATTAGGCTTAAAAGACCACTAATGATCTGGCCCCTGACCAAGTTTCCATGTGCCATGTAAGCAAGGGCTATGAGCACCCCTAAATCACAAACCAATTCCTTTAGGGAAAGCATAACCTCATCTACAGTAATTATTAGATGTTTCTTTATAAATAGTAACTCCATCTTAGTAGGATTTAGTCTTGTTTTGCCTCACCCAAACCTTGACAGCCTGGTTCAGACTTTCTACTGCATCTCCAGTTCAGTCCAAGGTGGAAATGTGTAAGTGACTTTCATCAGTGTGCTGATGACACCTCACTCCAAATTGGATGCTCTCTCCTAGTGGTTTCATAGTTATTAAATAATATGAGGGGAAACTGATACTGGAGCAACCAAGGGAGTGAGTGCTGTCTCTCTCACACACGTACCCCCAACTACTGACTGGAGCCACCCACTAAAGTAGAAGCAGAATCACCATAAAATGGTGCCAATTCCCAATCCTTACATGTTTTATATATGCCATGATTCAGCAACCTGGTTCTCCATCTCATAGATGATTAGATTGTGGTCATAGACTGCACAGTACAGAAAATATTTGCAAGAAGATTCCAAGCATGTGAATCTTGTAGGCAGACATAGAGAGTTACAGTACTGTTAGGCAGATTGTTCTTAGCATGGAACTTGATTAATTGGCAAATAATCAGTTTGTGTGAGAAACTAACTCAGTCTATCCATTATCCTCTCATCACAAACTGCAGACCAGAGTTTTAGTGCTACCTTGAAAACGTTATTGTGCTGGTGGGGCCCCAAGAAGCTCACCTGTCCAGACCTCCTACCATTAGGAGCTGTTTAAACTGCTGAGGACTCTGAGGAAGTGAGTAGAACTTTCCAGCCTCCCGGGAAGGCACCACAAATTCTTTTGCACCCTGGTATTAAAAGGATGATGAAATTTAAAGCTGGAATTACATTGCCTTTAGAAGGAAAAAAAAACGAGGAAACTTCTAGTTTGAGTACAAAATATTTATTTCAGCCAAACCTCACTTGAAAAATTTAATTCACTCTCCATTGCATTTAATCAGGAAATGGAAGTGCAATAATGCACCATTTCCCAAAATACATCTCCTGCACTGTATTTCATTAACATCTGTGGTTCCCAACATTTCCAGCTCCAGGGATCAGCAGCAGCAGTGGCAGACGGAGAGGGAATGGTTTTGCACGTGCAACCTAACTCCCACACATGCACATATGAAGCTTCATGCACTCGCCCACAGCTTCTGGGCCAGCAGGTGGAAGGCCAGTACTGGTCCATGGCCCGGGGGTTGGGGACCCTGATTTACATGATCATGCATGTTTCTCATGTTAGAAATTAACAAAAGTTCTTGAAGCATATTTAGAAATAGTAAGAAGACCTAGGTTACTGCTTTTCAAGATAACCTTTATCATCATTTCTGTGTGCACAATGGCACACATTAAAATGAAATTCCAGTGCCTTCTCCCCATATACATACACACATACAGTACACATACACAGTACATATACTGTATACATACACATTTCTGATACTTGATTTATACTGTATATATCAAATATATATATTGATTTATACATAGCAAATATACAAATATACAAATAAATACACACACAATTTACATCTCTCCCCTATGAATCTCATGAAGTTAGGAAGGATTTTTTAAAGACTTCTTCACTCTTTTTAAAAACGTAAACCTATCCATGAACAAAAAGAGATGATAGCACTTTCTTGTGTTCCAGCTGTTATTTAGCAGGTTGCATTCCTTGCAGCATTTCAGTAACTAGTGTATTAATGAAGGTTTTGGTTTCAGAAAATGATGCTTAGCAACCATTAGTTAACAACTCTCTTTGTCAAACAAGCTGTAAAGAAACTTCTTTGTATCTTTTTTGTTTCTTTTCTATTTTTTTCTCTTCCCTTGCACCTTTAGCTTTTTCTTGCTTTCTTTATATTAATTTGCATTAGTTTTTATCTACCTTTTAAAGTTTTAATAAGAATTATTTATATAACGAATATTCTCCATCACATAATTTCATAACAAAACTAAAATTCTGACTATGCCAAGCAAAATCTCCAAAGTTGTCTAGATTCTATTGTTCTCTAAGTAACCTTACAAAGGGAAATACCAGAGACAGTCTAAACCAGGGATCCTCAAAACTTTTTAAACAGGAGAACAATTCACGGTCCCTCAGATTGTTGGAGGGGCTGGACCAGCTGGGTGGGCATGGGTAGGTGGTCATGTGGCTGGGTGGGCGTGGCCAATTTAACAGGCCATTAAACAATACACCCAAATTAAACTTTAATTTGTTATGCTCTTGGGGGTGGAAAGCAGGTTAGTGAAGGGATGTGGCTGCCTTGGGGTGTGTGAGGGACTTTGTGTGTATGTGTATATGTGTGTGTGTGTGTGTGTGTCTTTTTCTTTCTCTCTTTGTCCCTCTAGGGGCTGGGGAGGCCAAAAACGGGCCTGTTTTTGGGCCTCCATTACCACTGCCATCCAAAAACGGGCCTGCTTTTGGCCTCCCGAGGCCTCCGCACGTCCCGTTTTTGACTTCCTTGGATGGGGGCCAGAGGGTAGGTGGGGCGATGTGGGCGGGGCAGCCTCATGGTCTCGCATGGGCTGGATTAATGGCTTTGGAAGGCCCTATCCTGCCCACGGGCCATAGTTTGGGGACCCCTGTTAAACAAAGGCTGACTGAGACAACCGCCATCCAATTTTAGGTCATAAGCTTCCTATTTGTAATGCATTGGGCCAGAAAAATCCTTGAAGTAACTATGGCAGCTATAAAGTTCTGAGCTGGTGAGTTCAATATGAAGGCAGAATCATCCCAGGAACATGAAATATCTACCCCACATCTAAGACAATTCTGCTGCCTTAGAAAAGAAGAATTATGGGTAATCTTAACAATTGAATTAGTCACTATTCTTTTAGATGTTTGGGCTACATGATGTAATTACTTTCTGATATTTGATAATTTTATAAAACAATATATGTACAGAAAAGATGCCTTTGCATACTTACTCCTGGTGTTTTCTTAAATAGTGTTGGTGTTTCTACATCCACAAAATCTAAAATAAGATTTGATAAATTTTGTCAGCACCACAGTAAGTGAAAGGAGAAAAAAAAGTTAACTGTTAACAATTCTGTTTCTCTAACCATGATGATTACAGAGATACTCTCGCATTCTCATCACCACCTGGGATCTCAGCCGGAGGTTATACTGCATCTGAATACTTCTTAAGTCCAAATAACGATACTGCATTCGCAGTGCTTCAGTTTTCTGAGGAGGAAAAGAATGTTATTTTATAAAGAAAAACCAGCAATTATACCTCCCACAAAATATTGTTACCTAAATTAAAAACATAAGAAAGTTTTTATGCCAAACCATTACTCTTCACTCACTTCTTCCAATTCATATCTTGTCTATTACTAAATATATTTCTCATTGCTGGAATAATTTTACAGAATAATAGAATAATAACAGAGTCAGAAGGGACCTTGGAGATCTTCTAGTTCAAGTCTTGCTGAAGCCAGAGACTCCATACCATTCTAGGCAAATAGTTATATGATCTCTTTTTGGAAACCTCCAGTGATGGAGCACCCACAACTTCTGGAGGCAAGCAATTCCACTGATTAATTGTTTTCACTGACAGGAAATTTGTCCTTATTTCTAGGTTGGATCTCTCCTTGATAAGTTTCTATCTGTTACTTGTCCTGACCTCAGGTGCTTTGGAGAAGAAGTTGACTCCTGCTTTTTTGTGGCAACCACTCAAATATTGGAAGACTGCTATCATGTCACCCTAGTCCGTGATGGCGAACCTTGGCACGCGTAGCCATATCAGTGGGCACATGAGCTCAGCTCTGGCGCGCTGATTTTCAGGCCTTCTGGGCCCGCCAGAAGTAGGAAAACAGGTTGTTTCCTGCCTCCGGAGGGCCTCGGGGGATGATGGGGAAGGCCCATTTTTCTCTCTCACCTGGCTCCAGAGCCTTTCTAGGAGTCTAGGGAGGGCGAAAATGGTCTCCCCCACCCTGGAGGACCTCCAGAGGCCAGAAACGGGCCGTTTTCGGCCTCCAGAGGATCTCCGAGGGGAGGGGGGAGAGGCCATTTTTGCCCTCCCCAGACTCCTAAAGAGGCTCTGGAGCCAGGTGAGAGAGAAAAACAGGATTACCGGGCCATCACGTGCCAGGAGCAGGGGATCGCGCACGCATGCACGGGGCGCATAGAATTATGGGTGTGGGCACGCGTGTGCTCCCCGCCTCCCCCTCCTGGCACGCGATGACAAAAAGGTTAGCCATCACTACCCTAGTCCTTCTCTTTCTTAGACCAGAAATACCCAAACATTCATTCTATGTGTCAGCCTTCAGCCCCAATCTTTTTTGCTCTTCTCTGCACTCTCATTAGAATCCCAACGTCTTTTTTACATCATGGTGACCAGAAATCGATTAAATATTCCATGTGTGGTCTTATCAAAGCAATATAAAGCAGTACTAACACTATATGTGACCTTGATAATATCCCCCTCTTGATGCCGTCTACAATTGCGTTGGTAGCTTCAGCACAGTGCTGGTTCATACTTAAGTTGTTGTCCACTAGGACCTAGATCCCTTTCACAGTTTCTGCTGTTGAGTCAGGTACAACCTATTCTATACCCGTGCATTTGGTTTTTCTTGCCTAAGTGTAAGTAACCTTACTTTCCCACCATTGAGTTGCATTTTGTTGGATAGGGCTCAGATTTTAAGTCTGTCAAGATCCTTTAGGATCCTTTAGGATCTTGAGCCTATCATCTAAAGTCTTGGCTATTCCCCCCAGCTTGGTGTGGTCTGCAAATCTGATGAGTTCCCCTTCTACCCCTTCATCTAAATCATTCATGAAGACTTGAAGAGTATGGGGCCTAAAACAGAACCTTGGGATAGCTATGTTTCCCTCTACGTAGATGTAGTTCCATTCAAGACTACACATTGAGTGCATATGTTCAGCTAGTTACGAATCCATCTGGTGGTGATGCAGTCTATCCCACATTTTTCTCTCTTAACAGAAATAGGTTGTGGTCTACTTCGTCAAATGCCTTGCTGAAGTCCAAATATACTATGTCCATAGCATTTCGCTGATTTGCTAATTTAGTCATTTTGTCAAAGAATCCAATAAGTTTTGTCCGACATAACCTGTTTTTGACAAACCCATGTTCACAGGTATTGATGTCAGATTGATTGGTCTGTTATTTCCTGGATCCATTTTTTCCCTATTTCCCTATTGTGCTCCAGGATTTTTTGAAAGATATGGTCCAGTGATTCCAAGATCACGTCTGCTAGTAATTTCAGAACTCTGGGATGTAATACATTTGGTTCGCTGATTTAAACTTGTCTAGAGTGGATAGGTATTGTCTTACCATTTTCTTGCCAAGAATTTTACCAATTCTTCACTTGTATTCCTAATCTGTCTTTTATGGTACTGTTTTTGATTGGATTATTTTTTTCTATTGCATAAAGACAAATGCAATGAGAGAATTAAGCAACTCTACTTTCTCCCTGTTGCCTGTGATCTCCTTGCCATCTTCTCCTATTAGTGTATCAATCAGTTCCTTGACTTTTTTCTTGTTTTTTTACATATTGAAAGGTTTTTTAAAAATTATTTTTGACATTTGTTGCAAGTCTTAGCTTTCTTGACTTTGTAGATTCTGGAATATATTGCTATTTTGTTTTAGTTGTGTGCCCCCCTTTTCACTTTTTATACCTGTCCTTTTTGTCTTTCAGTTTATCAGAGTTCTTTTTGCAACCATGCTCGGATTCTTCTGGGATCTTTTCTTTTTCTTTTTCAGTGGTATTATGTGAGACTAGACTTTAATCTCATTTTCCTAAGATTCTTGAGTTGTTTTCCCCTTAAAGATTTCCATTCATGGAATCCTTCCCAAACTCTAAAGTTGAAATCAGCTCTCTTAAAGTCTAAGACATTAGTCTGATTTTGTTCTATTACTTGTGCCGTCATTATGTTGGCTTCCAATTATCACATACTCACTCTTCCCCAACGTTCCCATAACTTCAACAACCTCTATCATTTAATCTCTGTTAGTGAGAATTAAGTCAAGTATAGCTGACTTTTCCTTTCTCCCCCTACTTTTTGGCAGTTCCTTTTTCTATCTTTTGGGAATCAAAGTTGTTTGCTAGTTTCATCAGGAAATCTCCCACTTGATCTCCCACTAGACGCAGTTTGTCTCCCAGTTGATGTCAGAATAGTTAAAGATCCCCACTACTCTTCTGTACTGTATTTGTATTATATTGTATTTATTGTATTGTACTGTTGTTTTGTATTACTACAAAGTTCATCCCATTCTGAGTCATAATAAAAATACATGGGCACTTTTATTGAAGTGTCAGTTTTTAAGGATAGCAATTTAAACTCTTGCACCATATTCTATCAAAAGTGGCAAATGTCATCCCTCCTAGATCCAAATCACTCTGGAATCTCTCTGGATTTTATTTTATTTGAAACCCTGAACAATCCAAACATTCTGGATTCTGTTTATGCTGAACAGCAGCTAGTTCTGCAGAATTTCCAGAATGTAATGGTTTGTTTCGGATTTGAAGCAAAATACATTTTCCATTTTGTGTGCATCCCTATTCTTTTCTATAGAGAGGAAATAGAAGGGCAAAAAGAACAGATATGCAAGAATTGCCAAGGTATGCTGTCCCAAATATTCTATTAGGTAGAAATAAATAGCACACTAAACAGAAATAAGAAAGGTATATCTACCTTGATGAAATCTTTTATTTCAAATGGTAGTTTCTTACAGTAGTTCAGAACCTCTGCAGTTTCTGCTTTTATTTCAATATCTCCAGTTTGCATCCTCTAAATAAATTGAAAAAGATCACTTTAATTAACAAAATAACAGCTCTATTTATTGTGCCCAGAAAAAAGATTGTGTTTTTTTTAACCAGATGGTGTGGTGGTAGGATAATTTAACTTGGCAAAATCCAGAACCTTATTTCCACTTCCCCTTCACAAACTTTGATCTTGAGAGACCAGGAGTTTCTTTGAGCTTCACAGACCAGGAGCTCTTGAATCTCAAGTCAACATCTCTGTTTACCCATTTCAACTCACAACTTAATGGGCCAGGCAAGAGCAGGCTTGGGGAAAGGAAAAAAATCATGGGTCTTCCTGGCTCGTCTAAATAGCTAAATATCATAATTATTTTTGCAGTATTATCAGAAAACGACAAAAAAGATCTCTGCCCTGAACATAAATTTGTTGGATTACCAGCCAGGCACAGTATAAATCTTCATTTTTTTTTTTTTTTGAAAATTTCAATTCTACAGACAAGAACAGAAACTTCAAGGGCTTATTACTGTCAAATAAGTTGCTTTACTGCAGACTACAGAAAGAATCCATATTTACACAGAAGATCTGCCTGCTGCAAAGCATAGAAATCAACCTATCTGGGAAATGAGGGTGCATGGAAAGAGTGGGATCTGAGGAGAGATGTGAAGAAAACATAAAAAGTTATGTATTGTGCAGGTATATTTCCTGGAAATTCCAAGCACAGACGACATTAAGGCAGAAACTGTGGAGTCTTTTGAGAGGGCAGAGGACTTTTATAGTGCTAAATTGAAGAAAGATACTTCCAAACCAAATAGCTGCCAGGAAGACAAGGATCATTCTGCAGCTACCATTATAATTAACAGCTATAAGGTACAGAAGCAGATAGTTAGTCACCAAATTGTGCTCCCTGGCTACTTTCAAGGCACTTGCATGGCAAATGAAAATGTGCCCATTTATTCTCAGCAGGTATAGCTTTTAGGAAATCATTTTGGTAGCCCAAAGCAATAAACTGTACTTACTTAAAAGCAGAGGGTTTCTCCTTAAAATACTTACAGGGTTTGCCTGTCCAGGAGGCCGCGGAATAACAATCCCAGTCACTCGCACAACAGACTCAACTGGAGCATCAGAAAAGAGTTTTCTCAAATGGGAAGCAGCCTGCAGTGCAAGAAATAGACAAATCAAAATATGCATAATTCAAGAATGCCAGCAATATGCATTAAAATACATTATGTCTGGTAGTTATCAGCTAACTTCAGTCTGGCAATTAAATGGAACCTGAAAGCCCTCCCTTCATCTTTTACACTTGCCTCTTTTTAAATTTTAACTTTTATGTACTGTTTTTATATTTTCATATTTTATTGTACATTACCCAGAGTTTCTCCGTGAGGGAGATGGGTGATTCCAAAATGTGATAAGTGAATAATAAATGCTATCTATTAAAGTGTTTATTGAGATAACTAAAGTGTTGCAGACTAGGAGCAGAGAGAACTAGGTTCAAGTCTAAGCTTAGCCGTAGAAGCCAATTCTCTTTCAGCTCAATCTATCTCACCGGGTAGTTAGTGAGGAAAAAAAGTGTTATGTATGATATCACAAGCTCTAAATAAAAGGTGAGATAAAAATCTTTTTTGTTTGAAGCATTAATTCCAATGAACTTTTCTGGATCAGAACGAATTCTATCTTATCCAAAATTCTTTACAAAAAGATTACATCATGTAGCAGTTGGTAAGAATAAAATCAAAAAGCTAATGTGGAAATTAAGTTCTTTCATTCTCGATGCATGTTTAGATGGAGAAAGACACTTCAGATATGCTTTGGAATATTCTTTATTTCCTCGTAGATTATAGGACTGAACTTCAAAAAAATGATATGGACTATAAGCTGTGTGTACAGGTATGGATATTTATAATATTGTCTGTTACAAGGAGTGTGCACTGAAAAATTATAACTCTTTTCTAAATGATAAAATTTCATTCAAGATCCTGTCTTAATTTAATTTCAGAGCCTGTTTAAAAGTATGCTTACCTAAATGAATTATATATGAACTGTAACTTAAAAAAGAGCAAAATAAAAATTCCAGTAATTTATATTCTATACAAAGCAATTTTCCATTTTTTTCAATATCTGATCAAACAACATCCTGCTCCCCATTTTGATATTTGCCTAAGTATACAGTCTTGGCCGTAAATGTTGGCACCCCTGAAATTTTTCCAGAAAATGAAGTATTTCTCACAGAAAAGTATTGCAGTAACACATGTTTTGCTATACACATGTTTATTCCCTTTGTGTGTATTGGAACAAAACCAAAAAAGGGAGGAAAAAAAGCAAATTGAACATAATGTCACACAAAGCTCCAAAAATGGGCTGGACAAAATCATTGGCACCCTTTACTTAATATTTCGTTGCACACCCTTTGGAATAAATAACTGAAATCAGTCACTTCCGATAACCATCAATAAGCTTCTTACACCTCTCACCCGGAATTTTGGACCACTCTTCCTTTTCAAACTGCTCCAGGTCTCTCTTATTGGAAGGGCGCCTCTTCCCAACAGCAATTTTAAGATCTCTCCACAGGTGTTCAATGGGATGGAGATCTGGACTCATTGTTGGCCACTTCAGAACTGTCCAGTGCTTTGTTGCCATCCATTTCTGGGTGCTTTTTGACGTATGTTTGGAGTCATTGTCCTGCTGGAAGACCCAAGATCTCCGACGCAAACCCAGCTTTCTGAAACTGGGTTCTACAGTGCAACCCAAAATCCGTTGGTAATCCTCAGATTTCATGATGCCTTGCACACATTCAAGGCACCCAGTGCCAGAGGCAGCAAAACAACCCCAAAACATCAGGGAATCTCCACCATATTTCACTGTAGGCACTGTGTTCTTTTCTTTGTAGGCCTCATTCCGTTTGCGGTAAACAGTAGAATGATGTGCTTTATCAAAAAGCTCTATCTTGGGGCTTCCGGTTTGCTGTTTGTCCCCGCCGGACGCTCCTTCGGGATCGTCGAACCCACTGCCTGTAAGAGCCGCCTTTATAGCGGAATGGCGGCTCGAAAAAACTCCGTTTCCATTAGGAAACGGAGATAGAGCCAGCTGGGGTGGGTAGAGTCCTCTGCCTAATCCCAAAAGTTTTTTATTTACTTTTGGGACGGAGCGGAAGAGACTCCCCGTATCCCCAGCCGATGCTCCGGGCTCTGGGAGATCTCTGCTATACGCAGAGCTAGGTGGCAAAAGCAAGCCTGTAAATCTGTTAAATTAATTAAAGAAGACGTGAGCTGGACCTCTGATCCTGAAGCGCAAGTATTTTACTTATTTTATAAAAGTTACTGAAGCTGCTTAAGAAGGGAAAGGAAAAAAGATTTTTAAAATGGCGACTGCTGCGGCTTGAAGAGAGGCTGAAAGGGAAAGTCCTTCCGTTTTCTATTACAAAGTAGCGGAATGAATACTTCTGGCTGTAATTGAAGGCAAAACCTCACTCTCACTCTTGTTTTTTTTCTTTTTTTCCTGGGGATCTGATATTGATCTTGGTTGGAAACAAGCTTTTTTTTCCTCTTTTCCAGTAAATCTTGTCTGTGTGGAAAATGGCACTGAGACTTATACTGTTAGACAAACAGGCAGTGGCGGGGGGATTCCCCCATTAACAAATTACATGAACAAGTTCTAACTCTCCAGTCTCAGAAACCTGACTTTAATATAATAGAATTTCTCCTTGAAGAGATTGTAAGAAGGGATGAGATTGTGAATCAGCAACTTGAAAAATTTAAGCAGGAAATTAAAGAAATTGGTGAATTGGTGAAATCTAAGTTTGACTTTTTGGATCGAAAGATTTTAAAAACAGCTAACGGTTTATCAGACTTTGTGATTCAGTTGGATGCAAATACTAAATTATTAGAGTCTAAAATGAAAGAAACTGAGGAGAATTTGGATGACAAGATCCAAAAAATTAAAAAGGATTTGGCAAACACTCAGGATAATAGTTCAGAAGACAAACCTAAAATGGAGGTTGACCAAAAGACTGGTAATGAAGAAAATGTACAACAGAGGATTGAAAGAGAAGTTTTAATGATCCAACATAATTTTACAGAATATGCAATTAGACTGAGAGGTCTGCAGGAAAATAACAGAGATGATTTAAGGAAAATATCTTCTGAAATTCTGGCTGGGATTTTAAAGGTTCAACCTGATGAAGTGTTTTGCAGGATTAACAGAATTTATAGAATAAACTCCTGGTTGGCAAAGCAAAGGCAATTGCCTAGAGATGTGGTGATTTATTTTACAGATAAAGAAATTAGGAATAATATTGTGCAGAACTCTTTTAATTCTACTTTGCAATTTCATGGAAGAAAGATTTGGATTTTTAAGGAGCTCCCGCCCAAGATGTTAATGGAGAGGAAGAAATTTGGTTTTCTAGTGACTGAGTTAAAAAAAAGAAATATCCTATTTAGGTGGGATGTTCCAGTTGGTTTAATATTGAGACACCAAGGAGTAAGATACCAACTGAACACTGTTGAAAAAGCGGAAGAATTTTATCAAAAAATTTTAAAAATGAATTTAACATCTTTAGGCATAATACAGGACAAGCAAAAGGAGTTGGAAACAAAGGGAAAATATCAAATTACAGAGGCTGTGGTAGATAAATTGTCTTCAGATTCCCTGGATACCCCAGCTGGACTGTCTATAAATATGAGAGCAGTGTCTTCCGACTCCAATGTGATGAATCATCAAGTTACAGACAAGTGCGTAAACCAACCAGTTGATATACAAGTGATGGAAAAGAAATACGAGATAATAAAACAAAACCAACAAGATCAACTTATAAAGCAGAATGAAAATCGATCAGCTGATATACAATTTGTAGGAAGGAAACCAGGATGGAAATTCAACCCGCAAAAGAAAAAGAAAAGAAATAGATCTCATAGAAATAGTAGTTTCTAAACCAAGCAACAGTGAAGCCAGGGACTTTAAAAAATGATTGAATATGTGAAAAGATAGTGGAGGCGAACTACTGTTTAATACTATCTTGAGGATAGTGGCAGATCTCTGCAATGCCGTGATTTTGGGATGTGAAAAGAGCCTTACATTGTTGGATTTGAATTATCTACTTTGGATTTCTTTTACTGGTAAATATATTATAACTATTTCGAGTTACAAGGCAAGAGAGTCACGCTGGGGCATGCAGAAGATCTGGATGTTACCCACTAGGATGATGGGAATTAATAATCCTGATGAAAACCACAATTACAACTATATGGAATATAATTATAATGTCACTCGGTTGGTTGTTTTTACTTTTATATATATATGAGGATATCTATTACTGATGGGGGCAGAAGATGATTGAAGATCTTGAACAAACTGTTGCACCAGCATGTTATCTTACCCTATTATGGACGATGGATTTAACAATCCAGTGGAAAGACATCAAAGAAGATATTATATGGATTATAAATTTAAAGTTATTGTCTTTTTTCTTTTTATAAAATGGAATGCATATATAGATATATGTATATTTTAGTAGAGTGGGCAGTGGATTATATTTAGAATTGTAGTGCATGGTAATTTTGCAGGAAATTGGGTTGAAATAGGTTAGTTTACTGATTGATTAGTTTAAGAAAAAGGATTTTTAAGTCATATATTTAGGGGAGTGGAGGAATTGGATAGAACTGAATAAATGTTAAATTTGGATGTAGGGAGAAGGCTGCTTTGAAATGTTATATTAATATATATAAAAGATTAAATGTTATGTTGTTGTAATAATATACTATAAGTTTGGGGGAGGAGAAAAAGGGCAGATTATTGCAAAAATGGGAGTTATAAGAATATTATGCTAAGGGTCAGTATTTTGAGGAGGGAGTAAGGGAATGGTAAAATATTATGTAATTAGTTATGAATTAGCTTATTGTTGTGAAGAAGTCACAGGGGGGGATGGGTGGTGAGGGGGGTTAGGGAAGAGGGGGGGGAAGGGGGAAAAACTTGTATTTGAAAACTTTTTCAATTAAAAAAAAAAAAAAAAAAGCTCTATCTTGGTCTCATCTGTCCACAAGACGTTTGCCCAGAAGGATTTTGGCTTACTCAAGTACATGTTGGCAAACTGTAGTCTTGCTTTTTTATGTCTCTGTGTCAGCAGTGGGATCCTCCTGGATCTCCTGCCAAAGCGTTTCATTTCATTTAAACATCGACGGATAGTTCACGCTGACACTGATGCTCCCTGAGCCTGCAGGCCAGCTTGAATTGCTTTGGAACTTGTTTGGGGCTGCTTATCCACCATCCGGACTATCCTGCGTTGGCACCTTTCATCAATTTTTCTCTTCCGTCCACACCCAGGGAGATTAGCTACAGTGCCATGGGTTGCAAACTTCTTGATAATGTTGCGCACTGTGGACAAAGGCAAATCTAGATCTCTGGAGATGGACTTGTAACCTTGAGATTGGTCATATTTTTCCACAATTTTGGTTCTCAAGTCCTCAGACAGTTCTCTTCTCCTCTTTCTGTTGTCCATGCTTAGTGTGGCACACAGAGACACACAATGCAAAGACTAGGTGAACTTCTCTCCTTTTTATCTGCTTTCAGATGTGAGTTTTATATTGCCCACACCTGTTACTTGCCCCAGGTGAGTTTAAAGGAGCATCACATGCTTGAAACAATCTTATTTATCCACAATTTTGAAAGGGTGCCAATGATTTTGTCCAGCCCATTTTTGGAGTTTTGTGTGACATTATGTCCAATTTGCTTTTTTCCTCCTTTTTTTGGTTTTGTTCCAATACACACAAAGGGAATAAACATGTGTATAGCAAAACATGTGTTACTGCAATACTTTTCTGTGAGAAATACTTCATTTTCTGGAAAAATTTCAGGGGTGCCAACATTTACAGCCATGACTGTAAAAATTAAAGAATTTCTCATGTGTATTGAAAGTCTGTCTATTGCAGAGTGTGCTGGAGATACTGAATTCTTTATCTACTAAAATTTACATATCTTTACAAAGGAAAAGATATTCACTGAATTAAAATTATTAAAATATTATATGTTTTGAATCAGCAAATTAGAGATTATAAAACTGACCATTTTATGAGCTAGGAATAATCTGAAAGAGCAGCTATGAAAATTAAAAATTTACCAGTAATCCAGGAAGACTGCTCAGTAGTACTCCAAATCAGCGTGGCTAGAACATTACAAGTGATCCTCAACTTACAACAGAAACCAAAACCAAAATTTCCATTGCTCAGTGATGCAGTTGTAAAGCGCAATTGCAACACTTAGCAACAGCAATCCCTGCAATCCCAATTGTGGTGTTAGCTGAATCCCACAGTCATTAGGCGAGGCAACTTCCTGTTGATTTTCCATAACCAAGTCAGGAGTTACCTGAGAGACAAGGTTAGGGGGAAGGGTTGAGAAGGGTCCAGGAGAGTGAAGGGGTGGTGTAAGTCAGGGGTGTGCAGAGGCACAGGGAGAGTTGGGAGAGTACATGAAGGAGGCACAGCAAGAGTTGGGGAGGCTGTGTGAGAAGCACAGCAAGGGGAAGCAGAGCGAGGCTCAGAAAGGTGTATTAGAGGTGCAATGAAGCTCTGGGAGGATGCATGAGGGAGGCACGTTTGAGGCTTGGAGAGGGTGCACATGTTGGGGAGACTAACTCCAGCAACTTGTGACTTTCCCTGCCAACTTCCCCACTGACTTTCTGATTCACATGAATTCAGGACGCTGCAATCGATTGTACACGTGAGCTGGTTGCCAAGTTTTTTGTTTTTTTTTTTAAATTTGATTTATATGCCGCCCTTCTCCGGAGACTCAGGGCGGCTTACAATGCGTTAAGCAATAGCCTTCATACTTTTGTATATTATATACAAAGTCAGCTTATTGCCCCCACAAACTGGGTCCTCATTTCACCTTACCTTAGAAAGGATGGAAGGCTGAGTCAACCTTGAGCCTTGGAGAGATTCGAACCAGCAGAAATTGCAGGCAGCTGTGTTAATGACAGGGTGCACTAAAACACTGTACTATCAAGTGCCCAGATTGCTGGAATTCTGAAGACTAGTTGTAACTATCATTTGTACCAGTGTTGTCTAACTTTGAATAGTTGCTAATTAAATGGTTGTAAGCCAAGGACTACCTATAAATTTGTTTTAATGCAATGCTTGTTGGCTTCTAAGTAAAAAGCTACAAAAGCAGTTTTCAATAGCACTTACCTCATCCTGAGGTATGAGTATCTGTGTTAGTCCTTGGAAATCTCTCAAAACCACAAACTGTTCATGTCTAATAATGGGAGACAGACATAAGTAGACATGTTAGTAACACTTCAGATTCAACCCCTGCATGAAGCTCATGAATATGCAGTGCAGAGCTCTCCAATGGCATCTACTGTAAACAATGCCTAGTCACAGAACAGCTGTAAGCCTGGAGACAGCTCGACTAGACACTTTTACGTGACATATAAGTGTTTCACATGCAAGAAGACTTTGGTAGTACGGAACATTCAAAGATGTAGTATCTGAACATTACTTTTAATTTAAGAATTTGACCCTGGTCCTTAATTCACTTAAGCTCTCATTCTTTCCCTCCCCCCCGCCACTCTGTATTTCAAATTTCTTAACCATCAACCTCCCTTACAGATTTTTCTATAGGCATAAGAATTAGCATAGAGAAGAAAACAGAAACAAGATACCAGACTATATTTGTACATCCCAAAGCCTGATGTAGTAAGGCAGACTATTGTTTTAATTTTTTCTTTAGCATTAGCAATTTAATCATTCCAAGTCATTTTATTTTCAATTTACCTCTTATATTGAATCCATCCACACAGAGTGACCTCCTGACCTATATGAGCTGATCGCAACTCCCCACAGGTTTTGGACCGGGTAACAAAACTATTGACATCTTGGGATAAAATTTTGTTAATTCATAAAATGTGTGAAAGTATAAGCAATTTTTTCTTCAGTCCAACAAAAATTACTAGGACAAGTATAACGGTTATCAGTTATCAATAAACATGATATCAAAGCTTTATTCAACAGATTTATATCATAATTAGGGATGGTGCTTGAGAAGTGCAGTGTAGTCAGGGAGACAGGTGTGAGGGGATGAGAGGTGTGGCAGAGGTTGAAAGCTCACCCCTACTGGAAATGATATGCTAATATCCAATACATAATGGAAAAAACAAAGAAGTTCCAAAAAGTAGTACATGTTTGCATTCTTGATTACAATAAGGTTTTTGACTATGTAGTTCAAAACACTTTGCAGCTAGCCCTGTAATGGGCTACTTCATCTGGCTATGGATTTGTATACTGACCAGGAAGCAACAATTAGAAAGTTTCAGAATATGAACAACTTCATTAAAATATCAATACAGTTTTCACAGTCACTAGACAGAAGTGGTCGGCTACCGCCTTCTCCTGAGATTTGTGTGTTACTTCCCAATCTAGCCTCAAAGCCACAAAATTATTTCCCAGTGCTGGCCCTACATAAACTTTCCAATATCGGCCAAAGCCTGGCAGGTGTTGGCACCTGTGTATTAGCATCGGTTGGGGATTGGAAAACACATCCAAACCAGCAACGTAATTCCAGCAGAGGAGTCATTATGTTCTATTTAGGGAGCGAGCGAGTCCCTTGCTTTCGTTAAAGCCAGTCTGACATTAACAAGCAGCTTGCCACTGGCGAGGAAAACTTCGCCCAAACATCCGACCTGCCGCCCGCTCTTCCCCCTCACTGCTACCCCAGCGTGTCACAGACCTGGGAGGGTCGCATCCGTTCTGAACGACGCCCATTTGCAAGAAGTAAGCCTGCTCCACGGCTTCGCTCTTCCTCCGGGAAATAATAGCTTCAGGGGACGATAAAGGACATGTAGCCGACGCATGGCCAGTAAATCGAGACACCGGTCAATATATAAGACAAGATAGGAAACGAAGCGTCAGCCTCCGAGCTCCACTTCAGAGGGGCAGTTCCTCCGTCATACGAGCCGAGCTCCCGCGGCCACTTCAGCGGCAAGCATTACTTTGGGCACGGGGCACTTCCTCGGTTCCACGCCCGAATCAAATATGGCAGCGGCAAATCAGAGGACTGAACCCTGATCTCGCGCCGTAAACCGCTACCCGCATTTCAAAGCATGCGCACAACCATCCCCATCGCCGAACTGGCTGTCGGGAAACGGTTTTTTTTTCTTTTCAAAAAGAAATCGCCCGCCTCGGTTTTAAGTGTTGCTGGCTTCTTTTTCACTCAAAGATTAGGGAGCAATGTCTTCCCGGCGGTTGTCGGCGGCCCGCGATCGCCGAAGGGTAAGACAAGGCCTGCGGGTGTTACGGTTTTCTAGGCGCCGCCGATAGGAATCTTTTGAGGGGTAACTGCGGGAAGTCCTTACCCAAACTTGGGTTCTCCATGTGACCGTCGTAAGAATGGTTACGCCACCAATTTTCTGGGTTCCCACGACCCGGTGAAACAGGAGTGTGCCTTGTGTTTTTTATATTTATGCTGGTATTTGGCCATAATAAAGTTGCTGCCTGTCTGACAACTCATTTCTCCAATCCAACAAAGGTGGTTCTCCAGAGCCGGACATTATTCTTTTATTTTCAGCATTTTTTTAATGGATGATTCAACAAAATTCCCTTAATTAGATGATTCAGATGAATTTATCCTTCACATGATAGCAATAACACTTAGACTTATATACCGCTTCACAGTGCTCTACACCCTTCTAAGCAATTTACAGAGTTAGCACCCAATAATCTGGGTCCTCATTTTGCCGATGGATGGAAGGTTGAGTCAACCTTGAGCCAGTGAGATTTGAACTGCTGGAGTGAGCTGCGAGTTAGCCCTGCAGTACTGCATTCTGACCACTGCCTATCTTTTAAGATAGGGGTCACAAACCTTTCAGACCTCAGGGACCACTAAATTCATAATTTTAAATCCTGCGGACTACTAATATGACTGCCTAATGACCGGCTGGGTGGGCGTAGCTAGGTGGTCATGTGACTGCGTGGGCATGGCCAACTCAATGTCACGTTGAGGGGCGCCTTGCCAGCCTCTACTCGCTCCTTCCCTCCCAGCCATTTTTCGCCTCCCCGCAGTTGTTGAAGCTACGTAGCCACCACGAGAAAGGGTTGGCAAAACAGCTCGGTTCAAATTGGATCTGACCAAGAAGGAGGCTCAGTAGAAGCACCTTACTGAGGACTATAAGCATAGGCTTTCCAAGCAGAGGGAAGACCTGCAGGAGTGCAAGGCCAGGTACCGGCCCCTGGAGGGTCAGCGGGCTGAGATGGTCAGCCAGTTCCAGGCCAGGATGCATTCCCACTTGAACAAGACCCTCCAGCTCTTTGCCTCCAGCAGCACTTCCCTCCAGTCTTTGCCCAAAGCTCTGCACCAGGAGGCCGAAGCAGTCGGAATTTCTGCTCCCCACCCCCGACCCACACAAAAAGACCCTGAAGGAGGAGACTCTCTGCAGCAACACAAATGTTCATTGCACGTATCCAGCCCTGGGGCTGTAGTTTGAGGACCCTGATTTAGTTCAATTCAAAAAATGCAAATAATTTTTCTGCAGACCACCAGTGGGTGACCGTTGTTTTAAGAGGTGTGATGATGTTCCACTCTTTTGTAATGATATTACATTGCATATCTTTCCTCTGTTGCTTACGTGCTCCATATTATTTTGAAGAACTTCATTCTCATTCCCTTTAACAGATAAAGAAGCCTTATGATCATAATGCACTGAAGTTATATATAGTGGTTATGAAGGTATACAAGCAACTGAGCAGATTTATATGCTGAAAGATAGTTTGCTACTTTCTGATTTATGTATTATGTCAGTATAACATGTCAAACTATGAGATGAGATTTTCTTATTTTGTGTAACATATTTGTCTGATGATAATCTGTTTATAGGATGCTAGCATTTCTAATCACAGGAGAATGAAGACTGTTGGAAGAGCAACTACAGACTATGGAGCAAACCTTACAAACACTGCCTATCTTTCAAGAGGTGTGCTATCCCTCAAAGAAAGAAAGTTATTTGGTCAAACTCCAGCTAAAATAAGGATTTCACAAAATCCAGATCTACAGGTAAGGAACCATGAAGAGTGTAACTGGCAACATGTTTAAACAGGAAGCAGCTTTTAAAAATGAAGCAATTTAAATTACTCTCTAAGGGCAGGCATCCACAAATTTACTCAACAGGACAAGTATTCTCTGGAGTTGAAGGGTTGGCTGCTGAATGTGATATGCATAACAGGATAAAAACATGAATAAATAAAAATGTGTAGTAAATAATTTGATACAGCAGAGAATATAACAAAAATATAATGTCTAGTTGGTTGATTTATATAAATATAAATATGTAGGAAATAATTCTAGTGATATGACTATATGTGCAGATGATATGCAGTTGGCCAGGAGCCAACTTGTGAAAAATTGTGAATGATTTGCAACAAATGTTATTGATGATGCAACGAATATAAATTAAAATTAATACATCAAACATGAGGATAGTTGTGTAGAAAGATGAAGTGAGCAAGATATTCATTTAAAGTTTTTGAATACTTTTGAACTTTTAAATATTTGTGCATAAATATTACCTAAAAGTGGTCATATCAACCATTCTCCACTCAAGTTCTAAAATCTAGATAAAGAACCCAATTATACAAACAAATTACAAACATTATACTTGTTCATTTATTTATTATGGAACATGATCTTCAAATATTGAAAAGCTGGGCTCACAAACTTTTAAGCACCTCTGTACATAAATGGTGAAAAATTAAAGTTAACAAATTTTATTAAAGGTGGGGAAAAGGACAGAGAAATTTTAAGATGTACTTTTGATTGACATTTTAACTCACTACCCACTAGTAGCATTTCTACTAATGGGTAGTGAGTTAAAATGTCAATCAAAAGTGGATAAACTGATTTTATAATTGTGCTTCTGCCCATTTTGTTATTTGGAAATGAGAATTGGGTATGTTGGGAAAAAACAGGCAGTGAGACTGAAGTACTTAAGAATTACTTGTGTATTTAAACAAAAAGACACAGGATCAATAATAAAAAGATGCTAATTGTAAGCCAGTTTGGTGTAGTGGTTAAGGCATCAGCCTAGAAAGTGGGACACTGTGAATTCTGATTCTGTTTAGGCACAAATGGGGACCACATCAGAAAAGCCTTGCCAAGAAAACTACAGCGACTTGTCTAGGCAATCGCCCACAGTCCAAAACTGACTTGAACATAAGTAGTCAATCAACTGAATGTGGCTTGAATATAGATGTGAGGGCCCAGGTAAAAGGGCTGATGTTACTTAGATTATATAGAGGAAATTATTTATTTATTTATTAATTATATTTCTATACCGCCTTTCTCCCGTAGGACTCAAGGCGGTGTACAGTCAAGAAAAATATAGACACACAAACATCATAAAATTGCTAATTAAAATTATTACTTTGTTTGGTCAATTAAATAAAACCCAGAATTAGATAACATTTAAAAAATCATTCACATGTTCATATGTTTAGCCCTGCCTGTTGGAACATCAGGGTCTTGAGGGCACGGCGGAAAGCACGGATATCAGGGATATTCCGTATCTCCGGGGGCAGTTCATTCCAAAGGGCTGGAGCCCTCACAGAGAAGGCCCTCCCCCTGGGAGTCGCCAGTCGACATAATTTGACTGACGGTACCCTGAGTAATCCCTCCCTGTGAGAACGAACTGGTCGGTGGGAGGCTATTGGTGGCAAAAGACGGTCTCGTAGGTACCCAGGTCCTAAGCCATGGAGCGCTTTAAAGGTGATAACTAACACCTTGAATCGCACCCGGAAGACCACTGGGAGCCAGTGCAGCTTGCATAGGAGAGGTGTTACATGGGCGTAACGAGCTGCGCCCATAATCACCCGCGCGGCTATGTTCTGGACGAGTTGGAGCCTCCGGGTGCTTTTCAAGGGGAACCCCATGTAGAGAGCATTACAGTAGTCCATACGGGAGGTAACTAGGGCATGAGTGACCGTGCGAAATGAACAACTGAAGAAAGTGGGAGAATAGACTGAGGAGGAAGAGAATGCTTGAGGAAATTGTGCTTAGATTAAGTTGATGAATCCTCAAGAAAATATATTGGAAGTTTGAAGTACAACAGGCAATGTATGAGGTGATGGAACGACATGGAAGCAAGGATGGTTTATAAGACTAAAAAGGCATGCAAAAATATAGTATTGATATAAGCTAGTTTTAACTGCTCCTTTTCTTTTTTTCTCATCTCGGGTCTTTAGCTTCTTTGGTTTAAATAATTCTTGCTCTTTTGGTGCTTTCTTTAACAGTGCTTTCTAGAAAAGGAATGGTGAATCATAATTTATAGTGCACAAATTTTAAAAATGATGACTTAGAATGCTATGTAAATCCAGTCTATATATGTAAAAAATATTTACTAAATATACTACTTTCTTTTCATATTATTTTAAATCAATTATATAAAACAGAATCCTTTATTGATTCTGTTAATAAAGGGAGAGTGGTGTATTTTTTCGCTTTGTATTTTTCTCTTATCAGTTTTTGCTATCTTCTGAGTGATAAATACTGGTTTTAGATAACATAATAAGATAGAAAGGTACAAAAAATAACACAAAGTATTATATAAATTCTTTGTAATAATGTTTTCTCTGCTTTGTAAACTATGACAGGAAAATATAGATTTTAATCATCATTTTCTTTGCATTTATAAAATTTCTTTTTGTTGCAGGAGGAAGCTAGTTATCAGATACGATTCATTGTAACTAAGCAGTGGACCTTAAACAGTGTCACTCCTCTGCATAAATTCTCTTATGGACAATTGCGGGAATATTCTAAACAACTAAGTAATGTTATTTCTGCACAAAAGGAAAAGAGATTCATACTGGATGGTGAAACTGATTTAATGTTTCAAGCAAAGTTTTCTTCATTTTCTGTTTTGAAAACTAAAGGAAAAAAACAAACAGCAGTTCTTATTGAAGTAAGTAGGCTTATCTAATAGGTAACTAATCCAATATTTTACTAACAATGGCTTTGTCTTGATACTTTTGAAAGATATTACAGTGGGCAGGCTATAAAAGAACTTTGTTCTAGATAATTTTGTTTATCCATCCACTG
The DNA here is from genome assembly GCA_022577455.1 of Arizona elegans. Classification (NCBI taxonomy): domain Eukaryota; kingdom Metazoa; phylum Chordata; class Lepidosauria; order Squamata; family Colubridae; genus Arizona; species Arizona elegans. The sequence goes on along the minus strand of JAKOOJ010000002.1, from coordinate 98,751,721 downwards.
CAGCTATAAATATCTGTACTAAAGTTTTATAATTAACTCCTGGTGTTTCTTCACCAGATGATTCAAACCCAGGTAATCTCAAATATTTTTTTCTTGAAAGTTTATTGCATCCATTAAGGAAAATGAAAGAAAGAATATATATATAATATATGTTTGCATACACACACACACAGCAGAAAAACTCCTTTGATCAAGCTTTATGGGTTGGAAGGTTACAAAATTCAGGTTTCTGTTGGTAAGGTAGCATGAAACAAATCCAATAGAATCAGACCAAAAACTCTACTCCATATTTATGCAGCTCTGAACAGTCATAAGGGGAACAATTTGGCCCTGCCATGTATTTTGCAATGTGCTGCTTTTGAATCTGTAGGCTCCTATAGTTCAGCGGTTCTCAACCTGGGGGTCACGACCCCTTTGGGGGTCGAACGGCCATTTCACAGGGGTTGCCAAAGCCCTCTCTCGCCCCCCACCCACCCCCCCGCCTTCACTCACCCTCACTCTCTGCTCTGTTGGATCGCCGGCCGTTCGCTTACCCCGCCCACTCCCCATCTATTGCTGCCTCCGATGGCTAGAGGAAAAAAAACTGTTTAAATTCTTGCCGCGGGGCTTCAAAGGGCCGCCCTAGAGCCAGTGGTGCAGCCGAACCCTTTGTTAAATTGCTGGCTTGCCCCGCCCCTCTGCACCACTATTTATTGCCAATAAATAGTGGTGGGCGAGGGGCAGGGGAGCCAGCAATTTAACAAATGGTTCGGTGTTTTTTTGTAATTTTATTGGCCCACGGAGCTTCAGCATAGGCTAATTAGCCCTTGCTTAGATTGGCTCCCGACCCCCAGCTGATTTGCTCTCAGCTGGCTTGCTCAGGGCTCTTTTGCTTGCTTGGAAAGAGTGCAGATATTTTTCCCCCTAGCTATACTGAAAAACGAAAGAGAAAGTAAAGCAGGCTGTTGGCTTTGCACGTTGGAAAATTAGGCAGGCAGATTTCTTTTTCCTCACCAAAAAAGGTAGGTGCAAACAACGGGAAATTTAGGAAAAAGAGGAGATTTTAAAACACAAAAGAAAAAAAGCTCTATTTAACTAGGGAATTGTAATAATTGAGATACTATTAATTGTATATTGTGTTGAAAGCAGAAATGGTTAAGTTGTGGTTTGGAGGAATATATGGGGGAAATTATTTGGCTGATTATTATTGGTAAATATAATTAGTTGATTTGTAAGAAATTGGATTGCATGGAAATAATTGGAATATTCATGTTCATATTGATTAATATACAAAAAAGGTAGTTATATAACTAATTGATTTATATTAAAATGTTGAATTCATATTAAACAACTGTAATATTACATAATTAACCAGTGTGAGGATGGATATAAAAATAGATGACAATGGGAAGGGGTATAATATAGAATAGAAGGGAAAAATTGAATTTGATTAAGATTAGAGATGAGGATGAAGGGTAATATTGGTTTTTTACAAAAATAGATGAGGAATAAATATGGCAAAAAGGAAATATAGAAATTGTAAATTTAATTGAAATGACTAAACACTGTTTAAATTTATGAACCGGCCAAATACTCTGTTCAAAGAAAATACATTGTATGTTTGTATGTGTGTTTCTAATTATTGTTATTTATTCATATTTGTTCTCTTTTATTCTTTAAAGTTTAACAATTCATTCTTTATCTTAATATCTTTATATTTGTTTGGGGTTGGCTTTCTTCCCTTTCATCTTTTTTATTGTACAGCAATCTTTCTCCTCAAACCTACCACCTCTCTCTTTTCTTTCCTTCTAACTTTCTCTTCCTCACCCTCTTCTCCTCCTCCCTACTTCCTCTTCCTTTCTCATTCTCCTCCTCTCTTCCTCCCTCTCTTACCCTCACTCCTACTCTAATTTCCCTTCCCTTCCTTCATCCCTCTCTATTGCTGTATCCTTTTATGCATATGGACTACTCAGAGGGCTGAAAAAGTTATTTCTGACTGGTCCTCGCACTTTTGACCAGTCTTCGAACTTATGACTGTCCTCACATTTTACGTTTTTGCCCTATCTTGTCACCATGGTGAAGAGAAGCAGTTGTGAAATGGGTGACACATTGTTAAGAATGCTACAATGGGCATAAATGATGACCAGTCATAAGTGCGAAGACCGGTCAAAAGTGCGAGGACCAGTCAGAAATCACTTTTTTCAGCCCTCTGGGTAGTCCTTTTGTGCATATGGACTACTCAGAGGGCTGAAAAAGTTATTTTTGACTGGTCCTCGCACTTTTGACCAGTCCTCGAACTTACGACTGTCCTCACATTTTACGTTTTTGCCCTATCTTGTCACCATGGTGAAGAGAAGCAGTTGTGAAATGAGTGACATGGTTGTTAAGAATGCTGCACGGGCATAAATGTGAGGATGGTCATAAGTGTGAGGACCAGTCAAAAGTGTGAGAACCTGTCAGAAATGACTTTTTTCAGCCCTCTAAGTAGTCCCTATACACATAGCCATGGCCACCCAGCCACATGACCTCCAAACCACGCCCACAAAATAAGCCACGCCCACAGAACCGGTAGTAAAATAATTAGAACCCACCCCTGGTTGGGGGTCACCACAACATGAGGAACTGTATTAAAGGGTCGCGGCATTAGGAAGGTTGAGAACCACTGCTATAGTTGATTGTGTGGTTAAAGCAGCAGGCTACAACCTGAGAGACTATGAATTCTAATTCTGCCTTAGGCAGAAGACAGCTGGATGACCTTGGGCTAGTGACTTTCTCTCAATCCTAGGAAGGACGCAATGGCAAACTACTTCTAAAAATTTTTGCCAAGAGAACTGCAGGAATTCATTCAGACAGTATCCCACAATTGGACACTATTGAAAGGAGGAAAAAAAATCTTTGAACTACTTGTTTTGAAAATCGTTATTTAGCCCCAGTTTTATTGGCATTGTTTGAAATAGATATAATAGTCTTGGTAAAATATGTGGTGGGCATGCCCCAAAGCTAAAAAAATACTGGATGAAAATACATACTTGGTTGGAAAAAATGATAAAACAGCACATAGACTTGAAACCAGAGATATTTTTATTGGGCATTTTACCAGAAAAATATGATAAAAGGACTATATATTTAGTTTTACATGTATTAACTGCAGCCAGAATTGTATTTGCACAACAATGGAAGAATGATGAGATCCCGACAGATGAGAGTGTAATTAAGAAAATATTAGAATGACTTCCTGCCTGGCTCCGCAGCTTTGAAGATGCTCTTTTTTGAGCGCCCGTTCTCTGGTTCCATAAAAGCCCCAGAACAGCCGAAAAACTGCTGTCTGGAGGCTTGGAACCCTCTCCCCGGGCAAAGGGGAGAGAGAAGAGTTGACAGGCGGGGGTAGAGCCCCCCAAGTGTGCTAGGAGAAATCCTGGGGCGCAAAGGGTGTGGACTCCCTATTGAAGCCTGTCAAGCCACTCCGGACCAGAGACAACTCCGCTGAAGCGGAGCTAGAAGCTGCGACCAGAATCTGCAGAAAATCAACAGGGGGGGACTTTTAACATCTTTACTTTGATAGCAGACAAATCAGGAGAAAACAAAAGGAAACTTGCAAGTAACACTTTAACTCCGTTTTAATATGCAGAAAATGGCGCCTGAGGGCGGGAGGAGGAAACTACCAGGGAAAGTGCTCGTTAAGGCTTGTTAATGTTTTACAGCTACTGGATTACACCCTAAGAGAAAGTTTTAAATGGAAGCAGCCAGGAAAAGAATTTGGTTCTGATTTTAACTAAAATCTGGTCTTTATACTGTGTGGAAAAAAGTTGAATTGTTGTCCTGATAGCTGGAGAAATACAAAGTAGCTGAAATATGGCTGACAACAGGGCTGGTGAATCAGCAAATTCCCAAGCCGTGACTGTCCAGGCTTTTCAAGAACTTCTAGACTTTTTTACCTCAGCCCTGCTGAATACAATCGAAAGGGCTTTTTCAAAAAATAGCTTGGGAAATTATAAGCAGTTGTTACAGGGACAGCAGGAAATTATTCAGAAGAATTTGTTTTTGGAAGATCAGGAAATGAACAGGATTAAGAGATTGGCTGGTACAGCTGAAACAAAGGTTTTGGTGGACGTTTCCATTCCAATGACAGAAAAGCAACAAATGGTTTCTTTATTGCAAGCTGACAATTTTTATGGCAACAAATTTTGGCTATATGGACAAAGAAATGGATTGAATGATTATACAAGCCAGAAGAGACGAAATGAGGATTTCAAGTTAGAAAATGTGACTTCAAGAAGAGAGCGAGTATTTCAGAAACATCAACCTCAAATTACTATTTTAAAAGTTTCCAAAATAAAACTGGGGGGATTGTTGAAAGAATTTATAAAAAAAAAGGATTGGAAAAAATATAAAAAGAAGTGAAGAACAGAAGATTAAGAAAGATATTCTCCTGTGGATTTTGAAATTGGCATCGGGCAAATATGTGTTTTAATGGTTCTAAAAGATTTTTAAAATGTTTAACATAAGGTTATATTATTCTACAAGATATATGAGATAAATTGTATAAGCTTTTAGGATGTCTAACCCTTTGAAGCGAAGAGGATTAATGTTAAACTCAGAATTTTATTGTAAACTGATAATTAGTTTTGGATAGTTAAGAGTTGTTCTTTAAAAAGTTAGAGGTATTAAGACGGTTAATTGAAAAATTGAAAGATACCCTCCTGTAGATTCTGAAATTTATATTTGGTAAATAAGTGTTTTAAAGGTATTAAGAGATTTTTAAAATGCTTAACATTAGACTATATTATCTTAAAAGATATATGAGATAAAATGTGTAAGATTTTAAGATGAAATTTTTTTTTCTAGTATAGAAATGGAATTTATTCATGATTTTTATTGTTTGTAAGACTGCTAAAGTATCGGATTATGCATTAAGAAAAAGGGTTTTTTTCTTTTTTTTCTATATAAGTAGGAAGAATGAATTTAATTTAATTGGTATTGAGAATTTATAAAAGGGAGGTTGTTGAATTGGAGCAAAGGGAGTTAAAGAACATGTGGGAGCTTTGAACTTTATAATTTGTTAGTTTATTTTAGCATATGTTTGTTAGATGCTATACCCTGTTTTTGCTCTGGGAAGTCAGGGGTGAGGTGGGGAGGGGGGGATAAGGGAGGGGGGGAAGTGATGAATAGAGAAATGTTTTAGCAGAAGAAAGTGTATTCTAGAATATAGGAGTTGCTCAGATACTAAAAGAGGAAAATATTTCACAGCAAAGGAGAGAGGAGGAGGGGGTAGGAAGAGGAGAGGGAGGGAGAGGAATGGAAGAAAGGAGAGGAGGAAGGGAAGGGGACAGGAGTAGGAGTGAAGGCGAGAAGGGGGAAAAGAAGAGAGAAGTGGGGGAAAGGGTAAGGAAGTAGGATGAGGTGGGAGAAGAGGTAGGAGAAAGTAGGAGGGAAGAGGAGGGAGGGACGGGAAAGAAAGGAGGAGGAGAAGGTTTGTTGTGGAATGAGGGAAGAAGGAGAAGAGCAACTCCGAATGTAATTAAAATGTTTTATTTTAATGCTTTCTTTAAGGGAAACATGTATATGGAGGATTTCTTATGTATAAGAAAATGTATAATTCATGTGGGGAAGGGGAAGGGTGGGGGGGAGTAAATTGTTTGTATTTCTTATAAAACTTTTTAATAAAAAAAAAGAAAATATTAGAATGTGCAGAAATGGATAGACTAACACTTACTATTAAGGATAAAGAAAAAACTGAATATTTTTTGATATGGGACTTATTTTATCAATGGTTATACAATAGAAACAGAAGTCAGAAATGGAGAGACATAAAAAGAGGAAATGCGGAAATGGAGAATTGTTAAAGTATAATGTTAAATATTATTATTATATTGCTAATTACCCTGTTTCCCCCAAAATAAGACATCCCCTGATAATAAGCCCAATCGGGCTTTGGAGCGCATGGGAATAAGGCCAAGCGCTTATTTCAGGGTTCAAAAAAATATAAGACACGGTCTTATTTTCGGGAAAACACAGTATTATTGTGATGAATACTATTGCAAACATTTGGATTATGACTGATTAAAAACAATTGTATCCAGATCACACACTGTTGATGGAAATTGAATTTTTATATATAAATAAAATAAATAAAACATGAAAAAAAGAAAGAAAAGAAAATAGTTCTTTAGGACTGTAATACTGAGTAGCTTTGAAGGGTGTACTTTCACATAAATCCGATAGAATTCCTGCAAAATATCCATATATTCAGAAATTAATCTGATCATTGTGAATCTGTAGCATGAGTGGTGCGGTGGCCTAGAGAAAGAGCTCTCGCCTCACAATCAAAAGGCTGTGAGTTTAATCCTAGGTAGAGGCACATATTTCTGTCTCTGGGCACAATGAGAATATATCTGCTGAACAAAACTCCACATTGATGACAGCAAAAGGCATCTGGCCAGTAAACACTCTGCTAGCTCCATTCAGTTGGCCAGACTCCACACTGCAAGGGATTATTGGGTCGTTGAAAGATGATGATGATGATGATTGTGAATCTGTAGCATATGATACAGTACAATATGGAATTCAGTAAGAATACCTTTTATTAATGTGTTTATCATAAATTGAGAAATTATCTCAATTTTATAGAATTGTAATAAATGTATTCATGAATATATGTGCTTATAATTTTCTTTAGATTATGCAAAGACCTCGAATGGTAGATGATGATGATGAAGAAGAAAATAAGGTGGTATGGATTGGTTGTTTCTGTTACGCTTGTACAAGTGATTTTGTTGAGACTCTCCCAGAGGATTTTACTTGTTTGCCTTTATTTCTTGTACATGGTGCACAGGGTTTCTCAAATATTGTTGAAACCTGGCTTCAGCAAACTTTTGATTGTTATTTCAGCCCATTGCATATCAGTCCTATCCATCTTGCATGGATGGCTGCAATATGGTCTGGATACAGTATGGACCACCACACGCATGCAACAGAACTGACTTTCTCTGTGCCAGGTCTACCTTATCCTTTGGATATTTCCTATGCTATCCATTCTGAAGATGCAAAAGCTCTCTGGGATTCAATACCCAGTATCCAGGGAGAAGTTAAACAGGAAGAAGTGGAATTATTCATGAACTCCCTTTACAAGCACTTTCACAGGCACTTCAAGATATATTTATCATCTACACAATTAGTGAAAGTTTCTACATCTGTAGCCTCTCTTCATTCATCGGGAAAAATAAAGGTAAGCAACTTGCTTTTTTGATCAGTAATAATGATGTGAATTTGCTTTAAAAGGAAATATTTGGAAAGAATACTGTAATGGCATTAGGCACCACTGATCATATGCAAAAGTTTTCCCCCCAGCAATATCCTCTGCAAATATTTTAAGGAAGAGTATGGGTATATATATCTTCTAAAAATGGAGCTATTAAAAAGCACTATTCCTTTTTGCTCTATCTTCAGAATCAAGCCAAGATTGCTGCAGCTGCAAGACCTCTGCTGCTGCTTTGTTCCTGCAGAATGAACTGCTAGGAAGCAACTGTGGCAACCTTGATCGGGCTGAAAGACTCATGGGGGGTTTATCTCACTTACAAACCAAAATATGTTGGTTGCAATAGTAGTCTTTGAAAATAAAACACCCACTCAGTATCTAAAAGAGAAAGTTGAAGCTTTTAAAAATGTCTTCAAATTTTTGTATTTTTTTTAACCTTACTCCACAATGTGGAGCACTTTTCTTTCTGCTACAGCTGTCTTAGTCTTATACAGATAGTTCTCGACTTACCTCAGTTCGTTTAGTGACCGCTCAAAGTTACATTACTCACTGAAAAAAGTGACTTAATGATCGTTTTTCACACAACCATTGCAGCATCCCCTTGGTCACGTGATCAAAATTCAAATGCTTGGCAATTGACTCATATTTATGACATTGCAGTGTCCTGTGGTCATGTGATTCCCTTTTGTGATTTTTCTGACAAGCAAAGTCAATGGGGAAGCCAGATTCATTTAACAACAATGTCACTAATTTAACAATTGCAATGATTCACGTAACAACTGCTGCAAGAAAATGGGGCAAAAACTCACTTAACAAATGTTTCACTTAGCAACATTTTGGGCTCACTTATGGTTATAAATTGAGGACTACCTGTAAAAGTAAAACATGGTATTAAAGTACACAAAATAAAACATGATATTAAGTATGTAATATTTTGTTTTAAGCTTTTAAAGGGCTGGCAGAAGAGGCAAGCTGCAGACCCCATCAGTCAAGGAATTTTGGTCCTGGGTCCAGGAAGCCTTTTCTGTCATGGCTCCTGCCCTCTGGAATACCTTGCTCCACAAAGTCAGATCTGCTTCCACCCTTTTGGCCCTTTGAAAGGCCTTCGCTGTACTAATACATCCAGGGCCACATTGGAGGTGGCTAAATGAAATAGGGAACCCCCCATCTCTTCATGTGCACTTTGCTCCCTTCCTCTCCATCCTGCTTAGTTTTATTTTAATTGAATTTTTAAATTTAAGATTAGTTAGTTTTTAGTTAGTTAGTTTATTTGATTTGTATACCGCCCTACTCCCGAAGGACTCAGGGCGGTGAACAGCCAAGCAATAAAATACATAAATACACAAAATTTAAAACCAGATAAAATCAAATTAAATCATTTTGGCCCAGACAGATTAAAACACCCCAATAATTTAAAAACAGATTAAAATTTACATATTAAAAGAGGGAAGAGATTAGGCCAAGCCCGCTTGATGGAATAAAAAGGTCTTCACAGCGCGGCGGAAGGTGCACAGATCCAGAATCCTCCGTATCTCTGGGGGGAGCTCATTCCAGACGGTAGGTGCCCCCACAGAGAAGGCTCTCCCCCTAGGGGTCGCCAGCCGACACCAGCCGACAATAAAGATCTTTATTGTTTTAATGTTTTAAAACTGCATTTTATTCAATGTCTGTAAGCCACCTAGAATTGCCTTTGGTGAGATGGGCGGCATACTGGTTTAATAAATAAAATTAGCTTTCTTTAATGTTTGAGATATTGAAGGCTAGATTAAAAGTAAGGCTAAAATAAGAACTTTTGTTGATTTTCTGTTTGCTTGTTGTTTCCATGGATCTAATGGTATTTCTCTCTCCCCCCCTTTTTTTTTATCAGATTCACCATGCCCAATATCTGATGGGAGTTCTGTCACTGCTCACAGAACTGGCACTTTCAAAGATAATGTGACAAATTATTTACTGGGTTATATCTCATAAAGTTAACTACAGAAAATTATTTAGGATAGAAGATTGTAGAATTGTTTTTGTCCACTCTTCTCTTGTTGTATTTAAGTAGAAGGTAGGTTAAATGTGTTGTATATAGTATTAAGAGCTATATAGTTCCATTTTTTCATATTTCTAATTGGATTATTAAAAGAAATATATTATTCAAAAGTACAGTATAATGTTTGCAACTGTCTACATATTGAACTTTTGCTCAAAAAATCTAACCGACAAAGTGGGAAAACTTTAGAATTTTTAGATTTTAACTTCAGGTGAACTTTTCAGAAAAAAAAAACATGGAGATGGTATCCAATTTACCTATATCATTGGCTCTTCCCTAAATTTAAATGACAATGGAACTGCTATACTAATTAATATAGTAAAGCAAGGAAAAATAGTGAAAGTGTAACTGGGACATATTTCATCTACAGTATGTGAGGCCTATAATTATGAATCATAAAGATCAGGACCTTTTTCTTAATGATTCTGGGCATTTGGTCTTTGTGCAAAATAATTTCACTCCCATTCCCATTCTCTCCATTTTATTTAATGATCAGCATTCTGTGTTGTTTAGTCCTCACTGAGGTTTTGGGAAGATTATACAATTTAAGAGCTTTAAAATAACTTTTAATTTTCCTGTGTAACATCCTATGGCACTACATCATTCAACTTGGCATGACATGTGCCCCTAGATCAGGGATTAAATTGGGATTATGATGGCATGTTTTATACAAAACCTGAATCCATAATAGATTACTTACTTTTGACATGGCTCCATGAATCATCTGAGCGGGATCAGGTGGGGTGGGGTGGGTGCAAGAGAAATGATCTATGATGAGCTCCATCTTTATTTTACTATGTACGCAAGAGGTGGGAATTGCTTCAAAGTAGAGCACACCATTTGCAACTTTGAAAAAACTTCCTGACAGGGACAACTGCTTGGCAATGCAATACTGTTGATTGCCTCAAATGGGATCTCCTTTGGGTGGAAAATATTAAGCAGAATCTGGGCAGTCATTAGCCATGGAGTTGAACTATATTTTTTTTTAAGAGGAAAGACATTGGAAGAATCTAAGAGGATAATTTTCTATACTTTTTAAGTGAATCATTAGGTAATTAATGGAATTTTACAAAGTGGGAAATGCCTGGTGTGCTTTTTTAAAGCAAAGCCTGTCCAGAATCTGAAATAGACACTTAAGTAAAGACATTGATGTAGTTATCCTAATCAATCACAGCGGGACAGAAATTTGTGGATTCATTTGAAACAGTATTATGTGGAAGGATTCAGAATAGTATGGTAAAAACACACTTTTAATTTTGAGATACCTTTATAGCTAGCTGCATTGGAAATTACTGATTGGTTGGCTCAGATTTAGTTAATAACATTTCTGTGAAAAGTCAGATAAATAGAGTTTACGGACAGATACAAAGAATGGAAAGAAATAAAAAAGGACGTCTTTTTAAAAGGTGGCATCAGATAAGGTCTTTGATACATTTCCTGCCTATGTCGGTTTGTTGAATTATAGCATTTGCTTTTGGTGATATGTTCCTTGAGCAGTGGAATGAATGACAGAGATTTGGGAGCTCCATTGCTCAGAGCATCTGTATTGTTTTTATTGGTCTTGTCTGGACAATTGTCAGAGATGGAGTGCAACACATGATATCACAAAATGAGAAGGATGACATTGCCACCCAATCATTTGTGAGAGGTTGCTTGGATAGGGGAGGGTTTGGATATTTTGATTTTAAAGATTTTTTAGTTATTATAAGTAAAAGTGAATGTTTATATCCCAGCTGAAAGGCTAGCCAATATGGCTGCTTGATTCTCTAGTTGGACATGGAAGTTACCTTTTGGCTGTTTAGGAATGAAACACCTAGTCGAATGGGACAGTGCAAGTTGTATCCCAGTAGTATTGGGTTGAAAGAAATATGGCCATTTTTTCATTTCTAAGAAGATTTCCTGAGTAAATGGAATTTTCTACCTGTATTTGCTTTGCTTGAGCGTCAATGCATTTGAGAGAAATACAAATTCTTTTGTTTTTCTTAGATTCTTGGAAAAACTTCTAGAAATATTGGGATTTTGAATACTTATGGCATTTCCCATACATCTTTAACAAAGAAGTTTTTTATTATCTGCGGTAGTTATCTAAAAAACTCTCAAAGTACTGGAAGGAAATACATGAAAACTAAAAAAAAAAAGAAAATCCTTGAAAAAAATGTTGAATTAAGACCACACATTCCTATTTGGTACTAGAAAATCTGTGGGCCATTAGGTCATCTTTTAGGTAAATTCCTCACAGACATTTTCCAACCCTAGCCAAACAAGTTTTGGGTCTTATGAAGGGGTGTAAGAGGTGCTGCATGAATTGGGGAAATCGTGAGTATGGCACAGATTGGGAAGGATGTGCAGAGTGGCACAGGAAGTGCTGTGCAATTTGGGAGGTGGTGGTATGAGTTGAGAAAGGCATACAAGGGGTGTTTTACGGGAAAGGAAGCATGCATGGGAATGTGCAAGGGGCCAATGTGAGCACAGAGGGACTGGGGAGTTTGAGCCAATGGGAGATTTATCTGAATAACTTGCAACCTTCCCTGCTGGCTTCCCCATTGCTGACCTCCCTGCCGCTTTCCCACAGCAAAGACTTTACTTCTGGGAAGCTTGCAGGGGTCATTGCAATCCTAATTGAGTTTACACTTCCTGCAAGCTTCCCCAATGACTTTCCTTGTAGGATCTGACAGGGAGCATTGGAAATTATGATCATGTGACTGCAGCTAACTGGCAATGCAGTGGCACAGCCACACTGAAGCGATCTCAGCTTTGCCCATTTCAGTCCCACAAGAGTCATGAGTCCTGAATTTTGGATGCATTCTTTAAGTTAGCTCTTTTGATGCAATAATTATTGCCTTATGATACAGCATTTTAACCAATTGAAGTATACAAACAGATATGAGTGTTTTAGTAGTATATAGATGATCCCAGAGAATATAAAGAATAGCATAATATTAAGATTCAGGGTGATAGCAGAAAGAGTCAATTTGGCACAACATTGGAAAAGAGAAACTTTGCAATTAATACACAATTGGGAGACTAATTGGGAGACTAAACTGAAGAATGGGCAGTAATAGAAAAATGGAATTACTAGTAAGTATTGACAGCAGAAATATATATACAATTTCAAGCAGGAATGGTTCACTTATATACAACATATCATATAACAAAGCTAGCTAAGAATAATATTGTTGTTTTTTTGAAGAAAAGTCCTTCAAATAATAATGCAATAAAAGACCTGGCAATGGCTAAAGACAGGAAAGTTAAAGAAAGTGAGAGAAGGGCTAATTCTGGCTGCATAAGACCAAGCCTTAAAAACAAATACATACAAAATCAGAATTGAGAAGACAGTAACAGACAGAAAATACTACCTCTTCAAAGAAGCTGAAGAAACTGGACTTAGCTGCTGCAAGAAGACTGCATAAACAATGGCATGACAAAGTAGCAACAATAGTACATTGGAAGATTTGCAACAAATAGCATTTACCTTCAAGCAAGAACTGGTCAGATCACAAAATAGACGAAGTAATAGAAAATGAAGCTAAAGTGCTCTGAGACATTAAGTATTCAAACAGACATGAACCTGCCATATAACACCCCAGACTTAATTGTGAATAAGAAAGACAAAAAAGTCTGGATAGTGAACATAGTTGTACCTGAAGACAGCAGGATAGAAGAGAAAGAAATGGAGAAAATGACAAAATATAAAGACCTGAAAATAGAATAACTGTGGCAAAAGAAAGAAAAGATAGTACCAATACTGATAAGTGTCTTGGGTGCAATTCCAGAACATCTGGAGTATCACTTGAACATCATTGTCATTGACAAAATCACTATGGTCAAATTGCAAAAGGAGCAGCTTACTATTGCAACCACAAGTCCTTGGGAAGGATTTGATGGGTGGATAAAATGCCAAATACAGTCTAAATATCTGGCTGACTGCAACGAACCATAATTAAAATTATCCAAGCAGAAATAATATCGTTATAAAATGGAATTCAAGCCACTTAAAATAAGAATTTTTCAATAGTTGTTTTATTCTTGTGTTATTAGGATGAAAAGCAAAGTAAGTATGCAACTAATGTAATTAGTTCCTTTATATTTGTACATATACTTGTCTAAAGTTATCTTACTACAATAAGCTATGTCCAACAAGGCTATTCAGGTTACTATGCCCAACAAGGCTAGTCAAGTTGCTGTAAATATTGTTGCCCAACTAGGCTACACATTGACTGAACCCAATTGAGGTGGAGTTGCTGTTATCCTTGGATAAACAGATGTTACATATTTCTGGAGCAAATTTGTGGTTTGGGAATCTTTTGAGATTCATGTGTCCTGCTTGAACAACAGGTGAATGTTGTGGCTAGTGGGCTTTTGCCCAACTTTGGCTGGTGCACCAACTGCAGTTATATAATGGTGACAAGCCTACATGCTTTCATTATGAACTGTATATACGAATGCAGTATGCTTTACACGGGAGTCCCTTTGTGGCTAAATCTTAACTGGCTTCTTACATTGGGGGCATATTAGCATTTTGTTACCAGTTCAGGTCTAACTACAATTTAAAGTACTATAGTCTTTCGTGGCTTGACATTTGGGCACCTAGAAGATTGCTTTCCTCCAACCAGATTTGGCCCAACCTGTTAAATCATGTAGAAAAGTGCACCTGTCTTGTTCCACATTCCTGGTGAAGGTAAAAAGTGTTGCTTCTTTGTTGTGGCACTAATGCTATGGAATGAGCTCTCTACTGAGATCAAACTGAAAAACATTCATAGATTTTTCAAATAGCTTTTCATTTACACAATTTGCATCACTTGTTCTTGATTTTTGTTCCTGATTTCTATTGTACGTTTAATTCTATTCTTTTTACTGTTACATTGTAATTACTGAGTGTCTTTAGACTGATGACATAAAAACTGAATAAAAGAATATAGGAGATTACAAGTTTTAATAATTAATCTTGCTATAACTTTTTCCCAATACTGTAAAGCATAGTCTTTTGACTATTGCAACATGCTCTATCTGGGGCTGCCCTTGAAAAGTATCCAAAAGGTTCAAATGGTTCAAAATGCAGTGGTCCACATGATTTTGTGCAGGCTTAAACGTGCACATCATCGCTCCTGTGGGAGCTGCATTGGCCGCCATTTTGTTTCTTGATCCAATTCAAGGTGCTGGTTTTTACCTTCAGAGCCCTACAAGCCTTTGGATCCGGTTATTTCAAAGGCTATCTTTTCCTGATCACTTCTACCTGACCCACTAGAGCAGGGAGGCAGGGAATGCTACAGGTCTTTTTTCCTAAGGAGGTCCATCTAGACCTCCAAGAACAAGGGATTTTTCCATGTGACTGACTCCCTATAGAACATCATCCCTACAGATATAAGATTCAACTCTGCTTTGATTACTCTTTCGCAATGCTCTGAAGACCTGGTTTTGCCAATGGGCCCCACAGCCCATCAAAGGGCTTGTTTGATTGTTGTCATGGGGGGGGGAGGCTGGAGGGGTATTGTTGTGATTGATTTTATATGTTGTTTTTTATTGTTGTAAATTGCCCAGAGTAACAGAGTAAGTTGGGCAACCATATAAATTTTGTTAAATAACTAGGCACAATTTACAACTTTCAATCCTTTTTAGGGTTCCTGCAGTTTTTGTCTATTACAATAAACTAGATGATGAAAAAAGAAAATAAACAAAAAGCTTACTGAGAATACATATATCAACTGACCTATGTAAAAAAGCATTCATAACTAGAATAAACAATTTTTTTGAGTATTACAATATCAATTTGGCAAATACAGGAGTCATGAGAGAATAGAATACTCACACAGATTTTATTTAATAACACTATACAAGTTAACATGCTAGAAAAAGCATAAATTATATGTAAACAATTGTTTACAGAATACTTTTTCTTCATAAAGGTGCAAATGTTCAATATGTAAACACAAGAATGCCAACCTTTAGGGTAAAAGGTTTTATCATCTCAAGTAATATCTCCCCAAATTTGATTTGTGATTCTTCACCCCATCCGAATCGATGAATAGATATAATAGACATTGAAGATGCTTGAATTTATAAACAAAGTTGTTTCTTATAAATGTGAAACAGGACACTTTAGAGTCTCTTGTTTTTCCCCCAATGGTTATAATCCACAAAGATCAAGGCAGTTTATCCATTCTTTTGCAGCTTTTGGAATTGTAAGAACTAGCTAGGTGTCACAGGATGTATCAAATTAAGAATTGTTATCACTCAATTCAGATATAAGCTGTACATAGATATCCTGCATCTGATTCAGCTGCAATGCTGACATGGTTATAATAAATGTATTTTTACAATCCAATTTTCATAAACTGGTCTAAACCCCCCTCCCCCCAACAGAATAAAACTACATCTTAAGGATAAATATGAAAAGCTAAACTGAAAGTCCTAATGCTCTAATCACTTCTTTCAGAAGCATATTAAGCCTGGCCTTCTTATACTTTGGAATCCAGACATTTAAAGCAGAGTAAGGATAGTACCTGAGGCTAAAGTGGGAATTTATTTTATTTCCTATAAATTATTGTGGGTACTTTTTCCCCTTTCTTTAACCTATACTGCAAGATTACTGTCCAGATTTGTGATTGTGTATTAGAGAAATGTTCCCACTATGCCAACAGTGAAATGCATCTAAGGTTCGCACTCATTTCAATAAAATTAACAGCACTGAATAAAAGTAGATCTGGGTTCCTGAATTGCTTCTGTTTAGTTTCGTGGAAACCATCTAATAAATTGTGCTAAAACTTCCCTATTTCTATTTCTTGTTCCAATTACTAGATCATCAATTTGCAATACTTTGTTCTTGTTGCTGAGTAACACTGTCCTTATTTAATAGCTCTGTGCTTTGTGTGTATGTGTGTAATGAATAAAATGGAGTAAGTCTCAGTTTTAAGAAAACTGTCCAATACTCTCAGTACAATATGTTTTAAACAAAATCTATCACTCATCCTGCTGAAATGAGTAGGTTGAATGCCATTTTCTTTACAAGGCAGATGCAGAGAAGCATCTGGCTTTATTATACTTTCTAAATAAGGAAAATGATGTTTATAGAAACAATGCTCTCTTACAGCTTATCACTTCTTCACACAGGTTCACCTCTTTGAAAGAACTCACATATATCTGGGATCTTAGACAATGCTTGGAGTAACAGTGAATTCCAGTTCCAGCAGAAAGATTATATTAGGGTAGGAAGATAAAGACAAGGAAATTACTGTTCCAGGGAGTTTTCTGCAGTTGGGTAGCATGTTCTTCCTTAATTGTAGCAGAGAAGAGAGCAAACGTTTGAATATCCACTACAGTTCCAAAGGAAGAGGCACAGCAAGAACATAAGTGATCTCATTTTACTAGAGTCTTGAAAGACTCTTAAGTTACCTAACACAAATGTTTCAGTTGGAATGAGGAAACAAGCAAATTTTTCCCTTTGGCTTTTTACCATATATGGGATTCGCAGTGTGTCATTTTGATAACCCCCACACCTCCTCCAAGTCGACGATAGTTCATTCCTCCATACAGCCTGCAGAAGAAATTGTATGCTTCTTATAACAAAACGTATAAGAATCAGAGATAAGACTGCTGAAAAGTCTAAAACTGAGGATTCTAAATACAATTGATTTAGAAAATGAGACACTCAGTCATTTATATTCAATGCATGCAAATTTACATGATGCTTATAAGTCAACAAGCTTGTGTAAGAAGTTCATGAGGTTTTTCATCATATCGTCACAAACGTTATGCTTTTAATTCTAATTTTATTCACTTAAGAATTATTCACTATGATGAATTAAATGATTAAAATCTGAATGAAACACTGTAATAATAATGTATTAAAACCATAAAATATGAAATGCAATGGTGAATAAGAAAATTTTTAGCATAAGCTTTCATTTTTCCAAATTTTAAACTATTATTTTAGAAGATCCATTATTGATTAAACCTTATTAATTCATCAAAGCATACATGATTTTTTTCTATACATTGTGATTGCAACACATGTTAAGCCATGACTAATCAAGGTTTGTTGAACAAACTAAGTTGTCAATATGTTTGATAAATTGAAAGTTTGCATTCCTTTTTAAGAAGTTATTTTCTTGCACCTCTGAATTAGTTAAGCTTGGGAAAAGCTAAAAACAAATTGCGAATAAGCTAAGAAAAAAGTAACACTCATGCTCATATATGCTAAAATGCAATTAGTAAGCTACTAACATCTCTTGCATGTTCTCAGTTTTTCCTCATATAATTTGATTAGCAGAATATTTTTAAACTTAGAATGAATATACCTTGCATATACCAAGTTAAAGGTAATCTGTGTCAGGTCTTTCTACACATTTTATTTAAAGTAAAATCTTCAATATCTGCAAATGTCCTATCTGCAATAAGACAAATGACTTAACCTTTAAAGAAATTAGAATTCCAGAATAGCTCAGTTTGGGCATTAAGTAAAGCTGAATTTCACAACTGATATAATTCTATAATTTATTCCACGTAAGAATAAATAATTATGGAAGATAATAGATACCTTTGTGGAGTTCCTCTGGTATTAACTGTGCACATTTACACTACTTTAATCAAACTCACTTCCATTTCAGAAATCACAGATCATGAATTCTGAGAGTGTATGTGTATTGCTCCTGCCCTTATACCCACAGTGGGTGCTTTGTACAGACATTATGCCACACCATCATGTTTAGAATTGAATTATACTATGGTTTAGTATAATGTGTGAAATCACTCGTTATATCTCATTATATCTTGTACTTCATATGGTAGATCAGGAGTCCTCAACCCATGGGCCACAGCCAGGTATTGGGCTGCAGCCTGTTCAGAACTGGGCTACACAAGTGTTGGGCAAGTGTGCTTGTATAGGAAGCTCCATTTGCATGAGTGGCAGGCACTCACGTGCGAAACTCCTTTTGTGCGAGCAGTGGGTGTCAGGTAAATGGAGCTACACATGCCCAGTGCTTGTGCGGAACCATCTCCTCTCCCCTCTTCCCTCCACTGATCCGCAAAGAACAGTTGGAGATCCCTGCCATAGATTATAACTTGTTGGTGAACTAACCCATTATTTTCAAAGGCTGATTATATAATCAGAGGGATAACATGTTGAAATAAATACAGTGTGATTTATGCCTTCCTTATCACTTATAACTTTTGTAGTTTACCTCCATGTGTTGGCATCGGGATCAAATACCTCAATAGTCTTCAAGTATGTTGTGCCATCAAAGCCTCCCACGGCCATTAGTTGTCCGTTCACTACAGCAAGTCCAACCTATGAGATAATTAAGTCTGGTCTAGTGGTTAAGTCTGGTCTAATGGTTAGGTCAGTCACTCTCAGTCTAACTCACTTCATGGAGTTTATGGGGGAAATGGGAGGAAGAAGAAATATTAATAATGTTTGCTACCTTGAGTTATTAAAATAATAAAATAGGATGTAGGTGAATAAAATAGTTCTGTTAATTACATAAGCAAGAATGCTGCAGTACAATTTTTTGATGTTCAGTATTCTAAACTGCAACTGTAGTGACGGCAATTCCTGCAGTCCCATTGCCATTATTAACTGAATCCTACGGTCATTAGATAAGGCAACCTTGCTGGCTTCCCACAACCAAAGTCAATGGAAAAGCAGGCAGGAAGTTGCAAGTTCCGGGTTGGCAGACTAGGAGATAAGTGGTTGCTGCTGTGTGGGAGAGGAAGTGACAGGGTATTAGGATGCATGAAGGACATGGTGCAGGTCAAGCAGGCTGCATAAGGGGATGTGCGAGAGGTGCGCATCTTGAGCACAGTAGGCACTGATTGGGGAGGGTGCAAAGGTATGTGTGAGAGGCATGGTTGGAAAAGGTGAAAGAGTACATGAGACAGCATGGATTGGGGAGGTGTGCAAGGAAGTCAGAAAATAGGAGGTGCAGGTTGGGTGTGCGATAGTGTGAAGATGTGCAGCAAGCATTGGGGAGCCCAAATGGTGGCATGGCACAAATGCAGAGAGACAGGTGGGGGAGACTTTGCCCAGTGACTTGCAACCTTCCCTGCTGGCTTTCTAATTGACTTTTTAGAGAAGATGTCAGGGAAGATTGCAAACAGTAATGCCTGATTGCAGAGTACCTGACAACCACTCAAAAGTACAAAAGTTGTCAAGTGTCTAGACTCCATTCACATGATCGCAGAGGTGCTAGGATGGCCGGATTTCCATGAAGTGGTTATAACCACCATTCATTCAGTAATATTGTAACTTTGAATGGTCACTGAACCAATGGTCATAGGTCAAGGACCACCTGTAATTATTTTTATGCACACGTAAAACACTTGGAATAGTAACTTTGCACAGATCATCTTATGTGCCTAAGTTTCATTTAAATACATACAGTATCTAAAGATCTTCCATTAAAAATGATCTTATATTGTGTAATCTGATACTTTATAAATAATCATTATAGTACATATCAACATGGAGCCGGGGTTCTAAGTTCATTCAGCTGTAATGTCTATGCACAAAACAAACACATTTCCACAAAGAAGACTACCAATACCGTGCTACCTTTTCCTTTTCCAAATTCTAAGTTTTTAATTGCAACTTTTGTACTCCTATTAAATTGGTCTCTTAATACTCAGCAGTCTAATCATGGAACATATGAAGAAATAGTAGTCAACCAACCAAAGACCTTACCCCACTACGGCGTGATGTCATAGCTACTACAGGAGACCACTGGTTAGTTCTGGGATTATATCGCTCAGCACTGCTAAGTTCGGTAGTATCATCTCTGCCTCCCACAGCATAGATCATATCTTGATACACGGCACAGCCTAGGTGCTTACGTCGAGTGCCCATAGGTGCAATTGTATGCCAGCGATTCTCCTGGGGATTGTAGCGTTCCACTGTGGATGGTTTTTATGATACTGGTCAAACAATAAAGGCATCTAACAATAACAAAACACAGTCTAAACCCCTCTCCCCTGTATCAACAGCTGTAACAAAAGAATAATCAGAACAGATGAGATATTGGTAATTATCAAACTATAAACTAATCTAATTCAGTATTCAGTTTACTGTATATCAGTAGCCCATCAGATGTTTCAAGCAACACAGAAGAGTATTTAAAAAGTAGCAGTTTGTACATATTATTTCTCAAATCTGGAGATATACTAACTAAAATACTGGTTCTATTTAATTGTATCCTACATAAACTTTTTAATCCTGAGGAACTGTTAATCACTTTTAATCAAAACTCTCAATTGATTTATCTGGGAAATCTGTCTATCAGAGACAACCGATCTACTTAATGAAGAATTAATGAGGTATTGGGAAAAAAAAATATTTTCTGCTGTGTTACAGGCTCATTTTTTTCTCTAACACCAATAACAATTTTTTCATTGTTCAATGTCCTTGAGCAACAAAGGTATGAAAGTAAATGGAGCGTCTATGGGAAATACCTGTGTTCAGAGGTGATGTCCCATCAGAACCTCCAACAGCATACAGGAAACCCCCTAACACAGCCACAGCCACTCCAAGTCGCCTAGTACTCATGGAAGCTACACGAGTCCATTTGTTTTCTTTTGGATCGTATCTGAAACAAAAAGAAGGAAACATCTCACTGCCAGTAAAAATAATTCTGCTATCTTCCTGAAGGAACTCTTTTTCCAAGATGATTTTTAAAATACCTTTCAACGATGTTGAGACAGGAAACACCATCCTGACCACCTACAGCATACAGATATCCACCAAGTACAGCCACCCCAACACTGGTTCTGCAGGTGCTGGTAGGTGCCACATCGCTGCTCCACTGATTGGTTTTTGGATCATATCTGGAAAAGAAAGATATATTCTTCATGGTAATCATCTTGTAAGTTCTCGCTCTTTTTCTTATGAGTTCTGAATTTTCTTCTTTTGAAACTTCTATTTTCCATCTATATTGTTAAGAGAGTTCACCTGGATTGAGATTAAATACTGGAGTAAAAGCAAAACTATGTTCAGAGTAGCATTTCTATTCAGAATAAATAACTGATTCACTCCAGAAGAGGGAGAAGAGAGGAAGGAGGTGAAATTCTTGTTTTCATTTCTTTTGAAAACCTTCATTACCTGATACGTACTTAATTCTTGCTGGATTGCTCATGATTTTTAAGATATGGTCCGCCTTATGTGTTGAATTTAAACTGCTACTTTTAATGCTAATTTGTAGTTGATCCTAAGATTGCTTATATTATATTTTAACTGAATATTGTATCAATGCAAGCCACAGAGGTGGAGAAATCTGTTAACCAAGCTGTATTTATATGTGTATATGATGATCCAAGTTACAATTTTCTGAATTTACTTTTTCATGGTGAGATCTGAATTTGTTTTTTTGGCTTGTTCTCTACTGTTTTACAAAGCAAAATTTTGGGATTACATGAAGGGTTTTGTACAGTTCCCTTTGTCAACATAAGATGAAACTGCACAGCCTGAAGATATTCTACGGTGCATAGACTGCCTATTACTACCTTCACAGAAATCAAAAATCCCTATACAGATAGTTCTTAATTTACAACAGTTCATTTACAATGGCACTGAAAAAGGTGATTTATGACCATTTTTCATACTTCTGACCATTGCAGCATCCCCATGGTCACGTGATCGAAATTCAGATGCTTAGCAATTGTTTCTTATTTATGATGGTTGCAGTATTCTGGGTCATGTGATCATCTTTTGCGACCTTCTGACAAGCCAAGTCAATGGGGAAGCCAGATTCACTTAACAACCATGTTAATAACTTAACTGCAATGATTCACTTAACAATTGTGGCAAAAATGTCCTAAAATGGAGCAAAATTCACTTAACAACTGTCTTACTTAGCAAAAGAAATTTTGGGCTCAATTTTGGTCATATGTTGACTATATAATTTTTTTGAAAGGGAAGAAAAATTCTGAGTCATTTTAATAATAATACAAAAGCCACGTGAAGATAATGTCTACATTGCATCTATTAAGTAATGTATTGGAATATAATTAGTAATTAGCATAATGATCTTAAAAATTCTTCCTATGGCTGAAACTGAACCTTTTATCCAGACTTTAACAGTCCAGATGCCAGGACATTGACATCACTTGTTTGGCCTGGAGTTGTGATACACAACTGGTATTATCCACATAATGGTGACAGCCAATCCCATGCCACTAGATAAATTCACCCAATAGCCTCATGCAGACGTTAAATAGAAAAGATGAGAGATTTGAGTCCTGAGGACCCGCACAAAACAGGAGCTTGGACTGGATTTGCGTATATGTCCACCAATCTGTATCTATACCCTGATCTTTTAATTCTTGTCCAGTTTTCAAATACCCTTGTTCGTTTATTAGATCCTTGTACCTTATTAATTTGTCTATATCTGTTAGTTTTGGGCATTTCAGCACTTCCATTGTGAATAACCAGTTTGTATTTTGGTATAGTGGGTTTTTTTTATTTTTTGCCAGACCTGTAATAAGGCATTCCTAATGAGGTGTCTTTGAAAATAGCTTTTCTTCCCATCCCATAAAAATGCATGCCACCCTAGTTGTAGGTCATGCCATTCTAGTGTTAAGATTCTCTTATTTTTTAGTTCAATCCAATCTTTGACCCATATTAACACTCTTGCCTGATAATACAATTCCCAATCTGGAAGTGTGAAGCCTCCTTTCTCTTCGCTATCCTGTAATAGTTTTAACTTAATCCTTGATTTTTTTCCTTGCCAAATGTTAATTTGTTTAAATCTTCAAGTTTTCCCTGGTTTTATTGGTGTCACTTGGAATAGAAATAGTACTCTTGGTAGTATGTTCATTTTAATAGATGCAATCCTTCCAGTGAGTGACAGTTGAAGATTTTTCCAATTTTCTAAGTCTTTTTTTATTTGTTGTAGTAGCTTATCATAATTATCTTCCTTAATTGAGGAACATTTAGCCGTTAGCCAAAACCCTAAATATTTTACTTTCTTAACTCTTTGCATACCTGTTTTTTCTTCCAATTCCCTATCTTATTTTTTTTTGTAAGATTTTTTGTTATTATTTCTGTTTTACTTTTATTAATTTTAAGCTCCGCTACCTCGCCAAATTCTTCTACTTTTTGTATTAATTTGGGTCCCAATTCTAATGGTTCTTCTAAAATAAATACTAAATCATCCGCAAATGCTTGGACTTTATATTCTTCTTTTTAAATTTTTAAGCCTTTTATATCTTGATCCTTTCTAATTTTTATTAAAAGTGTCTCTAAAGTTAGACTAAAAGAAGTGGAGAAAGCGGGCATCCTTGGTTTACCCCTTTTGTTATGTCAATTTTTTCTTAGAAGGGTAGCAGCGACGTTTCAACAAAATCACATTTATCATCTTCTGGCTGAAGTTCTCGGTTTGGTTCTTATGGTCAAACTGTGTGATTGTAACTGACGTTTTTCTATGAAAAGAGGCAAAGGTGTATTCTGATTTTCATAGAAAAACGTCAGTTACAATCACACAGTTTGCCCATAAGAACCAAACCGAGAACTTCAGCCAGAAGTTGACAAATGTGATTTTGTCGAAACGTCGCTGCTACCCTTCTAGGGATATGTTTGCCATTACACGGGAAGAAACCCGAGATATTAACTGTACACACATATATACCCGTGAAAACTTACATACATACATACATACATACATACATACATACATACATACATACATATCTTGCTTTTCCATTAAATAAATAATTTATTTATCCCTTAAATAAATAAATCATTGCTATGATGTTAGCAAGCACACATTGAAGAGCTTATGTTTTGTTTGATAAGAACTTACCTTTCTACACTATTTAGGTAGGAAGAACCATCATGTCCTCCTACTGCGTAAAGAAGATCATCCAAGACACTAACTCCAACACCACAACGTCTTTTGCTCATGGAAGCTACCATCCGCCACTCATTTGTTTGAGGATCATAGCGCTCAACACTGGAAATTGCATCTCCACTACACCAGCCACCCACTGAGAAAATCAAATTGGGAGACAGTAGAATGGCAGGATATAATTAGACATATGGAGTGTGGGGGTCAGATAATATTTTATATATATACATATACATACACATAAACACACACAAATGCACACGCACATGCCTCTAAAGTGCATATTACACCCAGCAGACAAACTGCAGCTGTCTGATGACCCTGGAGGAGAGAAAAACAGGTAACAGAAACAAGATTGTTATCTTTCCCTTGATGTGCAATATATGGGTACAATTTGAAAGTGCTAGTAAAGTATCAGATGAAAAGGCAGGCATGAAGGCTCTTTAGAAAAACAAAATATAGAGAAAGTAGGACACCATGAGTTCAAGTCCTGCCTTAGCCCTGAAAGCCACATAGGTGACTTTGGGTCAGTCACTCTCTCAATCCAATTCACCTCACAGAGTTGTGGGGAAAGGAGGGGGAAGATGTGTCAGATATGTTCACTACCTTGATGTTATTTGTAAAAATAAAGATGGATATAGATAAAGAAATATTTGGTTGCATCTATCTGCAAATGCTTTGATTCCTTACTTAAGTGAGCATTTTTCCCACAACAGCCTAGCATAGTTGACAGGATCGGAAGGTCAGGAAGATAGAGAAGCCTGCATTTGGCATACCCCTGACATTTTTATAGACTTATGGTGTCTGCCTTTGCCCTTTATCTTCACCAATTCTAAACCTGTTTGGACATATTTCTTTGGAGTTTCAATAGGACAAACCTCTTGAAGACTCAGCAGGAGCAAGTCCAGGATTCCGTGGTTACAAATCTAAGTAAGTTATGATTCTGAATGGTGGTTGTGGATTTTCTCCATCTGACTATACAGGAACAAGTAAAGGGCAGTGAGGACTTGGGAGCCAACATACTTAAAGTGCAAAAGTGACCAGGGGGACAAAAGGGTAGCAATTTTTACCTACTGTATGTCTCAACCTCGTTGACTGGTATGTTTCTGTCCACTAATAAATTCCCGCCTGTATACCAGGACCAGGTGGCTCTCCCTCCCAGCCACCCTCACTTGTAGAAGTAGGGGAATTTCCTTGTGACCTCTGCATTATGAAAGACAAGAAGATTCTCATCTCTCTGTAGGGCTGTAACAAGTTATGTGCATGAGTATAAGTGAGAAAATTAAAAAGGTATATCAACCACAGTGCAGGAAACCATATGCAGCAAATAATGTGTACTCCAAAATGTATCAGTTCTATCTACTGTTCTGCCTTTTATGTTTTCTTATCGTAGGATTTCAAGGTAACACAGCCAGATCACCTTTACTTTTGTTGCTACAACTTCTTTGGCTATGCTTTTCCTCTTTTTTATCCTACTTTCAAATTTCTGTCTGAGGAACCTGCATTTTGTAAGACACATTGTGAATTTTTCATCTCACCATAGTTTTATATTTTTTCCCAAGTAAGAAAAACACAAAGATTTCTTGGGATCTAAGAAAAAAGCAAAGGCTCTTCACAACTGACAAAAATACTAAGAATTATGGACATGCATGCATACCTGCAAAGAGCACCTCTCCACAACGGATGGGTTTGCGTGGTCGGGTTCTAGGACCCTGCATCAATGGTCGTTCTTGGGGCAACAGCAAGTAGTTCTTAGCTTCATCTACTAAATCCCTACAAATAAATTAAAATACAGCCCAAGGAAAAATAAGTACTGCTAATCTGAAATATAGTTTTTAATACTGATGGTATTTATATTGGAAGATGAAGCATGAAATGCATATTTTGGTCTACATATGTATTTGTTGATAGAAAAGATGTCAAAGATAAACATTTTTCTAATAAGCAAGTCTTAAGAAAGAAACATATTAAAAAGTGCTATAGACTGACATAGTAATTTTTAACTGAGCAACTTCACAATTTTATATTAATAACTGTAGGATATTTCTCATTAGTAAATACTTACCTACATTCTTCATCACTTTTAATGAGGGGATCAGAGCCAACTGTGCCCACCAAGAACTTTGGACTAAGCAGTGGCAAGCGGACATGTTGCAAAACCTGTCAATCAAGAACAAAGGATCAAAAATCAGATGCTCTACTATTCTGGGAGATCTAGCAAGTTCCAATGATCAAATTAAATGTGGCCTCAGAACTTTGGGTATCACCTCATAGAGAGTAGGGCTGAATGAACTGCTATTTCACATTCTGATACATTTTCAAACAACCAACTCTTGTTTTGTTCATCTTAACAAACAACAGCACTGCAAATAAGTAACAAAGAAATGAATATCCTGCAAAATAGCATATTTGTATATGTGCAATCATGTAAGAAATATATTTGGGGTGTACCTGAGGAAGCTGCGGGCGCCTTTCTTGAATGCTGTATTTGACCCAAGCCATTACTGCATTAAACACTTGTTCTTCACTCCGGACATTGAGTTCATCACTGGAAATGATGTCAATAAGCTGATTGGCTGGAAGCAGCATGAATTCTTCACTTTCCATCACCTATAATAAGATAAGATTTTAAAGTAAGCAGAGCCATTTGGAAATTCAGAAGTTCTGTTGAAGAAAGTATTTCGGCACCTTTAGCTTTTGCATATTTCAGCTTAGGCATTTTATAATATATCTAAAGCACCATTTTTACATACAATAAATTTTACATAAGAAATATGTTATTTACATTAAGCCATCAATATAAATTATCTAAGTTCAAAATCAGTATGGGCCATTAAGCAGAATCATTTGCTTTGATTCCAGAAGCATTAATTAAGATGTTTGCCATTTATGGCTTAAGAGTGGCCTTTATAGAGTTGTCCCCATAGGTCTCTGTTTCTCCATTTGTAATCAGGAAATAATGACAACCCAAAATGCTATTGAGAGAATAAATCATTTCAATAAAGAAATTACATTTGTAATATGGACAAAAAAAAGTATAGAGAGCCTCAAGCAAAATTACTCAATGCATTGTAGGCAAATATATATATATTAAAAACCTTTTGATCTTAGTTTCTGTCAAAGACAGAGTGCCCCAGGGTTACAAGATGGACTCACTTTATCCCACCTCCTTTTCATTCGCTTTCTCTAAATATACACACAGGGGCTGTGCACCTCAGAGGGACTCAGACTGCAAAAGCTGCCAAGCACTAAAGTGCGAAATACAAGCTCCTGACAAGTTGCAAACACGTACATATGCATTCCCTCTAGGCCCTCAGTGGAAAACAACTTTTTCCAAAGATAGAAGAGAATCCATAACATTTCTATAACATACAGAACTAAGAAAAAAGATATTATCTTGCCCCATTGGAATCAGGTCAATTGAAGGAACTTTCTGAAATCTCTTTTTTGGACTGCTTTTGAGAAGCAACAATACAAAATATAACAATTGTACAGACCTTCACACACTCTAAACCCTAGGTTCCCAGGCAAGTAGGATAAAAATCACTTAACATAAGACATATAATAGTTTTAATAATAAAACCATATTTGGAGTTTTACTTAGAGGATTGAGATTGCCTTGCTCCTCTTCCAAAAGCCGAATGCATTTAGCAAATGGGGAAATCCTTACTTTTATCTTTTTAAAGATCCAGCTGATCTTGTCACACAGAAATTCCATGGGATTAAATTTTTTAAAAATAAAACATTGTATTTTAATTAGTAATTTTAGGATTTCTTGGTGAAGGGTATATGTAAATATCTTAAATAAATAATAAAACATTCAAGTAGATAGCTTTTTCTGCAGCTGTGGCAGCAAAGTATCTTTCATCTGAGGTGTTTCAATACAGGCTGGATGATCATTTGTTGGGAATGCCAGGATCGCAAATTCCTGTACTGGACAAGATTATCTCCAAGATCCCTTCCTTTACATTCCGTGATTCAATTCCTTTTATAAAGTTCTATTGTTTACTGAGCAAATTATAGATTTCAAATCAGTTTATTCTAAGAATTCTGTTAACATTTTATTCAAGTATCTCTTTTTCTCATATAATACATTGAAGAGTTGAAACAAAAATAATTTTTCATGTGGACCCCATATGACTTGTAAAAGTAGTGTCCCTGCCAATTCAGAATTTGCAGGATCACAATTTCATTTGGCTGACTGGGTCCCAGTTATACCTGTATTTTATACATGGATACATCTTTTCCCAATGAGCTAATCTAAACATGAAAATAAATTATTTTATAAAGATTATGAATATTTCCATTATTTCCATTATTCACTTCATAGATCACCACACAGCATGCTGCATTAACTATGTATAAGAAACGCACTGTGAAAAGTAATCATCTCAATTTATTAATAATAACAAATGATTATTAATAATTAATTAACAGAAATAATACTGTTAGGATTATGAAATAATACAAAAAGTCATAAGATAACAACTACCAATGCTGAAATTCAGCTACATATGGCCCAGAGCAATGTTTCCTTATGATTGTAAAATTATCGTTCTAAGAATAATACTTTCACTTGGTAGTACAGTACTATTAGATTCTATCAAAATACAATATTTTAGCAAGTATTCTCTTCTGTATTCTCAGTGTAGTACCCTATTAACTGTAATTCTACATAACTCTCGTTCTCAAGTTAATAAAAATTGAGGAACTCCCCCAAACTAAAAATCTATAATTGTTCTGTCAAAATACATTTGTTCTGCTCCAAAACATTTATGACATTTATAGTGAGGAATATCAAAAAGAAAAACAGGTTTATCATAATATGAGAATGTTTAAAAATTCAGACTTGCAAGATGCATGTAGTTTTAAGGTTTGATCTATGCAGAATACAGTACAATTTAGATTAAAAAAAAAATTGTGATGCAAAGACATCCAGTCCTATTATGTCATACTCATTTTGAGCAATTATCACATTTCCTTTCAATTAAAGTAAAAAAGTTCAAACATTAATCAGATTCAACAAATAAGATACAGCCAAATGTTTTAAAATATATGAAGCAAATTTCAGTATTCACCCATAATAAAGTAATATAATTGTATTACAGATTAAGTAGCTAAAAATAAAGAAAATAAGGAAAAATAAAGGAACCCATAGAATCTCTACATGAAAAACTCTTGCTAACAGTATGTGGAATAAGGATTTTACCTCATATCTATTTTTGCTGGATGAAACTTGTAATTGAACGGAAGTTGGTTTTGTTTTGTTTTGTTTTAATGCTGAGGACTGTTCAAAAACAATGAACCTTCATCTACTTTGGTACAGTTCATGTTGCTACTTGCTTATATTGACCAGATTTTAATTATAGGGTTACTCACCTCTTGAAAGTTATGCTGAGTGAATTTATCAGCAATTCTAAGAAGTTCACGGCAAGAATGAGTATCAGCAAACGCTCGAATGCCAAGGCAGTTGGAAGGATCCAACTGTCTTTTCAGAAACTCACAGCAGGCTTCTTGGATCTCAGCTAGTTGGAGAAGGCAAGCAGCTGGCAGTAAGGTCTGAACATTGCCCTCTTCTACCGTAATTTGGGAAGTATATGCAAAGTCAATAAGCAGTTCCATGGCCCTTTCATCAATGTCTCTGATCACCACCTCAGTCTGCCGGCTCTCTGCAAGTTCTCCTGTGAACATAGCTCGGAAGTAGGGACTGCAGGCTGATAAGATGACTCGATGGGCATAGATCTTTTTGGCCCCCACAACCAGGACCACATCACACAGCTCCCGGTGCTTACGCAACAAATTGATAACCTCCAATGTTTGGCGAGGGTGCTTGTCCGAGATGTAAGGCATGCGAGCAGGTTGTGGCACTCCTTCTGGTAGTTTGTTGGGATCTCCAAGAGTGCAACGGCTTGTTACATCCATTCCGGTTTCAGCTGCTCGATTACTAGTACACCTAATAAAGTAACAAAGCAGTGAGACCATTGGATGGAAAACATTACACCAAAAACATGAAGTGGACAAGCATTTATTAAACTATAAAGGGAAGGAAATAAAAGAGTCATAAGAAACTTCATCTTGACAGGTTTTTGATAGAAGTCATTCAACAATGGAAAAAACAGTAATGTAGCTCCTTATTAAAAGGGAAAGTGTACCTATTATAGCTGGAAATACTTTAATAAGGAAATATAAGATTTGGACTGAACAAATTTCTAAGAAAATATTCAAAATAAAATGGATGTAATATCAGATTTTCTTGCAGAATCCAAATAGCAAAAGCTATGTGAAAACATTAAAAAGCCAAACAGAAACTATGAACAATTTGGGTTATAAGAATTATTTTTAAAAAACTGCTAGTTTTTTTCAAGATATTCAAATTCCCCAAAATATATTTATAATTAGGTATGAGATGTATATTTTAATTATTCAATTTCCTTTTTTAACATAGAATCCAACGCAATGGGAGAGAATCAGGGAACTGTTTTATAGTTATTTCACATTATTTTCAATACTTGTAGAATTACTTGAAAATAAGATACATTGATACCTTATCTACAGGACATATAGACAATTTGTTCAACATTATGTACTATATCTAATAACATGTCAGAAAGTGCTTGAGTTGTCATCATTAAATTGAGCAGATGATAAACTGTTGTTTGGGGATGCTGCTTAGATTTCAGTTAAAATATTTGTTTTCCAATTTGCATGTTTATAATTTGAAAAAGTAGAATTTGATTTTAAAAAATCTATTTATGACATCTAAACTTAGAAAAAGAGTAAGAAAAAATATAAATCCAAAGTGGATTCATGGGATGTTTGCAATTTGTGAAATGGTCAAAAAAAGAAACTAAAGATGCCACAGTTTTAGTGGTCTCTCTAAATTTTCTGTAAAAAGTGAAGTAATTTTTTCCTGAACGTCCTATGTAAATCATAGTACAAAAAGGTATGGATAAGGGGAAAAAAGTCAAGATGTATCCATGGTTTATTGAACAGTATACAGTGGCAATGTTTACATGCATCCCAAAGCTAAATATATTGCAGCTTTGTTCAATGTGTGACCCTGACACTTGGTTTTTCTGATACCAGAAGTCAATCTTGTTGAATCAGCCATCCAGAAGGTAAAGCAGGAAAGCTTTATTTAAATATATTTTCTATATCTTATCCATTATCCTATTTTAGATAGTTGTTGCAAGTTTTAATCTCAGTAACTACTTAGATCAGATTACTAATTAAATGATGGTGATTAATTATTGTACATGAAAGGCAAGTAAATAGTTGTAAGTTAAACTAATTAATATTATTATGATGCAGATAGAAAGGTAGGAATTAGTAAAGACCAACCCTTAAAGCAAACCTTCATGGATATTTCCCAGTATAAGAATAATTTACCATTGTATTCTTCCAGCATTTTAGTTCCCAGTCTAGTATGGTCCAGGAATTCCCAGATGATCTCCTTTCCGAGTACTAACCAGGCTTAACTTATTAGGTTCTAAAATCAAACAAGATTGACCAAACGCTGCCAACTCTTAAAATAACACAGACACAAAATTTAAATTTATAGAGATGCACTGAAGCATTTAAATGGGGATAGGCAACTTAATAATGCTTCAGCAGTCTCAAAAGGCATGACCAACTGTGAGAGATACTGACAGTTGTGATTCAAAAGCCATGAGAGGTTGTAGATCGCTCACTTCTGCATCAATCTGTCTTTCCAAAATACAGTGGCAACTGTAGTAGACCACTGTTCTCAGAGGAAAATAATAATAATAATAATAATAATAATAATAATAATAATAATAATAATAATAGAGGACAAATGGAAAGTTTTAAAGTACTGTTGTACAATAGATAGATACAGATTAACAAAGTTGGAAGGGACCTTGTAGGTCATCTAGTCCAACCTTTATCTAGATTCTATACATTGATTATAAATCATAATTTAGTATGATCATGTCACAATTCAATCTACTTACTTAAGTATTTTAATTACCTGCGCATTGGTTTTGTGTCCATGCACTGCAAAGAGAAGTCTTTAAAATATTGCTGATCCTGGACAAAGAATAAAAACAAAACTATTTAACAAAAAGGCAACTAAAATAGTTTGTTACATATTTAAGAAATGATCAGATTATGCACCACAAAATAAATTCTAAGATAAGGATTATTAACAATTTCTACCTATTCATATCCTTTTCCAAACTGATTCTGCCACTACTATAACCATACTAAATCTATGTTTAATTCTAGCTTTATTTTATATAAGATAAATCTGATGAACATACACTGGACTGCGCATAAACAACTGGCCAGACTTCAGCACTGTCTTCTAAAATAAAAATGTATACTTATTCCTGCATACAAAACAAAACATTTGTTCAGTTGTCATTATATGAATACATTTGAAATTAAAAAAGCAAGATTAGTCACTCACCCTGTGATAAAATAGAGGTACAATAGAAGCTTAATAATCAAAAATCCTTGCCTTCAACTCATTTTATCCACTGAGATCCACAGCAAGGTTGATGACATCTAGATGCCTAAAAATAAAATGCAAAGAAAGTGAAATGGTTCCTCTAAAAACCCCATCATTGTTCTTGTTGTCTGCATTGAAATAAATCTTTGTTAACCTAGAATAGTTTAGATACCACAGAACACTTTCAAAAGATGACACTGAATATTCTCCTTAGTTTCAGAGAGTAAAGCACATACAAGGGCTATCTAAATCAATGAACATAACAGACTGGACAGTTGTTAAAGAGGGTAGATGTATTTACCAACTCAAAATGAATGAGTCTCAAAGCCTGCTTTTGATCCAAGAGATCTGTGATGACAGTTGGAGTCTCTCTGCCAGATATTGATCATGCAATAACATTCATTCCCTCCCCCACAATCCCTCACCAGCAATTTAGGCACCTGTCCAGTATTCCTCCTCATGAACTTCATTGGAAGTTCATTCACTTTTACTTTTTCCATCCCCTCAAAAAGACCTTTAACAAGATATGGGGTGTGGCCATTATCTTCACATGGTTGGTGAAGGCATAAACATGGAGCTCTACTGATGATAGCTAATAGGTTACAGGAACTAAGCAGAGATTTCCTTTTCAAAGTGGTATGCAACCAATGCTGTTCCCCCGGAAGATGATCAACTATACGATTTATTTAGGAAATTTAAACACCACTTCATTCCGGAGATCTCCCGATCCTGCTTGAGATACCTTGAAAACAAGGCAGCTGCCCGGTACGTATTGGGGGCGGGGGGGGGGGGTGCAGATTAGGTGGACCTGATTTATTTTTGCTGGGTGTTTCTAGTGGTACACTTCAGCATGCCCTTCAGCCCAAGGTCTCGCCCCAAAGAGACCTTTTCCATGCCCTTTTCTCCCCACGGATTCTTTTACAGCCTCCCCTGACCCAACTGTCCGCGACCACAAGCATTGCCAACCCTGGAAACTGACCTCCCGGGTGGAAGATAATGGAGCTTATTCTGAATTTCAGCGGCGGCGAGCCCAGAAGCCGTTGCAAGGAAATGCCATCTATCGGCGTGGGCTCTGCACAGTATCTTGTAGAGGGTGGGAGGAACGCAGGACCTTCCCGACTGCCACAGCCGCAATCATTCCCACAGTTCCCACTGGTGCCGGAAACTGCCAGTAGGCAGCACTCCACCCCACCAGATTTCACCCGCCGGAAGTAATCCTTCGGCCTTAGTTTTCCGTGCAAGAACTTCAGGTGTCGTTTCAAGCGTTCCGGCCTCAACCACGCTGAGGGGTTTCTATGGCGACGGGGTTATTGGTTTTTTTTCCCTCCCAGGAAATATCGGGGGACTCGGGACCCACAGCGAGGTTGCTTTTGAGTGGGGTCAGGATTCTAGTGCTGGTAAAGGTCATGCCCATTCATGCCATCGTTTTGATCAAGTTTTTTTTTTTTTACTGATTAGTGTACTGTATAATATAATGATTCTGCACTCTGTAATTTCAAAAACACGGTTGAAAACAATGTTGACTAGAAAAAATAGAAATAATCTGTTGAAGAGTATCGTGATCTAACGAATTGTTCTTTTTCTGGAAAAAGAATACGTTTTGGATAAAAAGATGGAAGTTTTGTAGATAGAAATGATGATGCTTTGAATCTGCACAAACCATATCCCAATCTGTTATTTAAAATATTTTATTTTTTTTAAATTAAGCTAATCTTGTGAAAATGGAACCCTTTGAAGAAACAGCGGCTTCAACAACAAATGAGCATGAGGATTTGGGACCTCAAGAGGAACCAGAACATTTTAATCCTCTCCTGAGGGCTGCTTTAAGGGGTGATATGGAAGAAGTACAACAGATTTTTGAGGACTCCGAGGATCCTGATCATGAAAAAGCCAATAAGTTTTTAATGGAAAAGGATATTCTAGGGAGAAACCTACTATTTACAACTTGTATGGTTGGTCAGAATGACGTTATCCAATCCCTGGCAAAATATGGAGTTGACCTGAAGGATAAGACAGTCAGAGGTACATAATGGTCTAGATATTTTGAATTAAGCATCACTTAAGAGTCTAGAAAAAGGTCCCTTTAAGAATTATGTCAGTTTATATTTTGAATTTGAAAACTGACACAAGAATGCTATAATTGATTGGTGCTCATAGTTATCTTTTCAACTAACAGAAGTTAGAGCTTTCTGAAGTAAGCCTTTATTAGTCCTTCAACTCATTTTTCTTTCCTCTTTTTTTCTTTCATTCAATCAGGTCTAATTCTAGGGGACTGCCTGGAGCAGTCCCTGCAGTTTTGTTGGCAACTTTTTTTTAGAAATTGTTTTGCTATTGCCTTCTTTCTGGGACTGAGAGAAACTGACTACACATAATTCTTGGCAACTCTTCAAAATTAGGATGGTGCTGACAAAAGTGACTTATGACTATCCCCATGTCCCCATGGTCATGTGTTCAAAATTCAGGTCCTTGACAGCTGGCACATATTTATGATTTTGTACATTCTAGTTCCAATTATGGTTGTAAGTCAAGGACTACCTATAGCACAATTCACCCAATTGGCTTTGTGCCTAAAGTGGGACTAGAACTTACAGTTTCCCAGTTTCTAACCTTATACTTTAACCATTAAACCAGATTGGCTCTCTTTCGTTCTCTATTTTTATCTAATTCCAGCCTAACCACAATTTTCACTTGTGTTGTACCTTTTTCCCCCCCCATAGATTCTCACACCTTCACCACAGAATTTGCATATAGTCTCCTTTAAGTCCTGGTTTGGAAAATGCTAACTCTCTTATTCTTTCCTTGGCTGTGAATCTACCAATTCTCTTTTTTTGTATGTATAAAGTTTTATTAAGGTTTATTATAGCATAAAATACAATGGAAATAAAGATTAAAGAGGAGGAGTGCAGGATGAAAAAGAGTAAAGAAGTAGTTGACTTTTGATTTTTTTCAACACAGTAAAATACTAATACAATTATGACATCAACATTTTATCTATACAAGCCAGTTCTATAACTACACATTTATTAAATCTTCAAATAATTTCTAGATTTCATTTTTTTTTCTATTTCAAGCCTTAAAACCAGAAGCCATATCCCGATAGAAACAAGACTAAATAAAATCCTTGTTAGAAAGACTTTATCTTGACATCTTAACCAAATCCATTTTTTTTCTTTTTCCCTCTCCTGTGGAAAGTGTGTGTGTGTCTGTGTGTGTGTGTATCTAAAATATTCTTTAAATATTTATAAATCCTTCAAAGTCTTTAACCTTAAAGAGAAAATCCTTTTTATTCATTTAAGACTATAAATATTTCTTTAAATATCTTACATTTCTATTTAGT
The DNA here is from genome assembly GCA_022577455.1 of Arizona elegans. Lineage (NCBI taxonomy): Eukaryota > Metazoa > Chordata > Lepidosauria > Squamata > Colubridae > Arizona > Arizona elegans. The sequence continues at coordinate 98,715,814 of JAKOOJ010000002.1, read as the reverse complement.
TATAAATATTTAGTTATATTATTAGATATATTCATATTCATAACTAAAAACAATTTTTATGTACTTTTGTGCAATGGTGAAATTAATTTTTTTTTACAACCGGTTCTGTGGGTGTGGCTGGGTTGTCATGTGAGTGGCTGGGCGTGGCCAACTCAATGTCACTCCCACCCAGTCACATGACCCCACCACCACCACATGTACCCAGGTTTTGTGGCTCCCAGTATTTTCTATGGGAAATGGGTCACGTGACTGAGTGGGCGTGGCCAACTTGATTGGTCTCACCCTTAGGAAATTTCTCCTTAGTCTAACTCACAATAAAATAGCACTGTACCAATATTTAGAATAGAATAGAATAACAGAGTTGGAAAGGACCTTGGAGGTCTTCTAGTCCAACCCCCTGCTTAGGCAGGAAACCCTACACCACTTCAGACAAATGATTATCCAATCTCTTCTTAAAAACTTCCAGTGTTGGAGCATTTACAACTTCTGGAGGCAAGTTGTTCCACTGATTAATTGTTCTTTCAGGAAATTTGAGGGGTTCCTACAAAAATGAGGGAGTCTATTTTCCAAAGCACCAAAAGGCACAACAAGAAACAATTGATGGGAACTAATCAAAGAGAGAAGCAACCTAGGACTAAGGAGAAATTTCCTAAGGGTGAGACCAATTAACCAATGGAATAGCTTGCCTTCAGAAGTTGTGTGTGCTCCATCACTAGAGGCTTTTAAAAAGAGTGAGGGAAGTACACCCAAAATGACAGTGTCAGGAACCAATTAAACAATGCAGAAAACTTAAAACAGCCATTCCCCTTTTTAAAAAAAGTCAACCCAAAGCAAACCCAGCAGCTGAGAGGGAAACTAAGAGCAGCTGCTTTGGCTAATTGAAAGCCTGGGCATGCTGCCAAAAGCCATTAACCCTTTCGACTCTATTATACTATGTTCTCTATGTTCTAAATTGCTTCACAGCAGAAGCAATACAGCTGGCTGGACCACACATGCATTAAATTCACGGCCTGTATGATCAAGCTGCATCATTGTCCCCTCCTGTATCTTTTTCCCCAGGAAGAAACAAGAAGTAGCCAACACTGCGGCAGGTATAAAAGGTCTTGGGAAACTCCAGGGAGCATCAGCTGATCACAGAAGTGTTACTTATTACTCTTTATAACATTTATAATGAAAATATTTGTAATCTTGTCCTTCTTCCTGAAGGGAAGAGATTAATCCCATCCCTAGAGGGGTGATAGATGGGTTTCCCTGCCCTAATCTTGTCAGTTTCTGTTGTTCTGTTGTTTATTGAGTTGATTCAGACAGTATCGGCTGCATTCCAGCTGCAACTGGAGCTATTAACTGAAGGGAGAGAGAGAGAGAAATAACCTCTCTTGCACTTTATTTTTAACTGGTTCTCCGAACTGCCTAAGCAATTTTCTAATGGTTCGGGCGAACCGATGAGAACCAGCTGGATTTCACCTGTGCTTTTGTGGAGTGGATATGAGCAAGACGGCTTGTAGTCTCTGTCTGGCATAATTGCTTCCTATGTTGCTTCATCATATTCTGTTCTTTACCTTCCTTTTGTGATCAAAGAATATTTTTTAAAAAAGAAGCTTTTTGTTGATCAACTGGTATCTCTCGGCCAACTAATTAAGATTGGAAGATTTCAGCCTCTCCAACAAGCAGTCCAGAAATGCAAATTATAACTCCCAATGTCAAATAAAGGTGGAAAATTCATGAAAATGATGAAATAAGACCACACATTTTTAAAGCCTTATGTTTCTCCCAAAAAAAAGTACTTCCTTATTTTAGCTCATCTCTGGCAACCCTCCTCCTTGTCATTCAACAATAATGATGTCCCCCAAAATGGCTAGATCTTCAAAAAGGAGTAACAGACTGTTTCTGAAAAGATCCTCTTTTATTTTAGTAATAATAAAGATCATCTTAATAATAATTTAAGAAATGAAAGGCATGACTCCTTGTCTGTTTAAAACCAAGTACCAAAACAGCTGTTTTTTCATCAACGAAGTGATTTTGACCCATCTTTTAGTTTATGGTTTTCTCACTTGGCTACCTTGGAGTGCTGCTCCAGTTTCTTTTCAAACTGCTGCTGTATGGAGGATGTATGGGGTGATTCTTGGATTTTCTCTAACTCAGAAGAATCATATAAACTTAGGGAACCTGTTTACAAATCAATTCCCTTGTTTGTAAATTGAAAAAGCTTTAGTCCAGAAAGAGCATTCCAGACTGGTCAGTCAACCATCTTCACTGGAAGTCTGACTATACTGTTTCTATAGCTTCATGATCCTCCTAGATAGAAAGTTCCAGAATTCCCAGCCAGCATTTGCTTGGCTTCTTTACCTCCGCAGTCCATTAATGTCATTAGCTCCCCTATAATGTTTCCACTGAGCAACTTTTTAAACCCAATTTTTTGGTCTTAAATACTTGTTTCTTCACTTTATTAAAGTATATGTACTATTCTGAAAAATTTTACTGTGTAAAATTTTTTTTTACATTGCTTAAAGCAATGTTTCTCCATCTTGACAACTTTAATATCCCTGAATTTTAATTCCCAGAATTCCCCAGCCAGCTTGATGGATGATATCAAGGTTGAGAAACATTAGCTTAAAGAGGTAATGTATTAATCTTTTGATTCTCAAGACTGAATTAGAGACTTCCAGCTGAGGTAGCAGCACTACCAGTCACAAGAAACGGAGTTCTCTGTTCCTGTGCTGGCTTCTCCCTGTTTGTGGGCTCCGAAAGGAGCCAAAGCTGCCTTGAAGGGGCAGCAAAGCTAAGGAGGGGCTCTGTGAGAAGTCGCAGAAGAGATCACAACTCTCCTGCTGAACCCCAGAGCTTTTTTCCCTCTATGCCATGGCGAGGAGAAGAGAAGCTGGGGCAGCCAAGGAATATCTAAGAATTGTGCTGGAGCGGAGTTGGTGAACAGTTTCTGGAACTGGGTGAGAAGAATCTTTTTATTCAAATTTTAACTCCAAAAGAAATTTCCAGGAAAAGAGAGGCTCATAACTATTTTTAAAAGAAGCAGCGACTTAACACTGAGGAAAATTTCAAAACTGAAGGAAAAAGAATTAAAAGGAAAAAGGGGAAAAAAATGTTAAAAATACAGAAAATTGGACTGGCGTTGTTTTGGATAGGCATTTTGAAATGCTGGAATTAGTTATTTAAAAAATTAACATTATTTTTCACATTATGGAAAACTGGAAAAAATTGGTTAACATTGAAATCTAATCTAAGAGTGCCACCTGCTGATGAAAGGAAGTATATAACACATTCCCAAAATCTTGGAAATATTTGATTACTGGAGACTTAAATGTGAGAATAAGAAAGACACTATCATTAAAATGACCCCTGAAGATTACAACACAAAATGGAATCTATAGAGGGATTTAAGGAGGTTCTGGAAAACCTATGGGACTATCCAGAAGAACAGGTTGATCAGCTTTGGGATATAAAGATTCATGAATATTGAACTTTTTGAGAAGTAACTTTAGGTTTGAATATATGGTTTTTGAATTATTGGACAAAAGAGGAACACAATAAAATTTAACAAGATGCTTCATCAAGAAGAAATGAGTGGAATTTGGGAAGAGATGACTCATTTATTCAAAGTACAAGGGAGATACTGATGAACAGAATTGAGAGTATAGATGAAACACTGGGAAATAGACTGCTCAAAAAATAAAGGGAACACAAGCAGAAGACATCCGAGATCTGAATGAATGAAATAGCCTTATTAAATACTTTGTTCGTTACATACAGTAGTTTTGTGTTCCCTTTAGTTGTTTGAGCAATGTATGCACTACTGTATGTAAAGAACAAAGTATTTAATAAGGCTATTTCATTCATTCAGATCTCGGATGTCTTCTGCTTGTGTTCCCTTTATTTTTTGAGCAGTATATAATACAAAGGACAATGAGTGATCAAGATGTCCAGGAAGAGGAGGAGCCAAATGAAAGAGTAGATGAAAAAATGGAACAGATAAAACAAATGAAACAAGATGATACAAAGGAGATAATAACAAAAATAATAAAGATTGATGAAATGAGCCAAGGGAAGAGTTTTCTAAGGGAATTAAAAAAGGAATCGGAGAACCAAGAAGATTTTTCTGGAAGAGAGAGAGGGGCAAGAGTAGATATTTTGAAAGCGAGACTATGGAAAAGGGCAGAGAAGGGAGAAATGTTTAAAATGAGTACTCAAGTTGTGGAAGTAGATATAAATAAAGATCCAAGAGAGGAATATGGGAGGCAAGCTAAGAAAAGAACAATTAAAGCTTTGAAGCGGATAAAAGACGATGGCTAGAAAAGGAATATGTTTAAATATAGTAGTGGCATAACCAAAAGTTAGAATAGGGATGTAAACTAGAGGGAAGGGGATTAATAAAATAGACATTTTTATATAATAAGGAGAAGTAATAATAAGAGGGGAAATCAGAATTTGAATGATGGTTTTATCAAGTATGTTAAAATAATATGGTGACTGGCATAAAAATAATATATTGAACTATTGAATAACCAAATAATGAAAGATTATAATCCAACATGAATATGTGCATGCTTGCCAAATGTAACAAATATGATTATAATATTTTATTTGTATTAAAATGTATGACACGTAGAATATGGTGAGTGACATGAAAATAACATATTGAAATATTGAATAAGCAAATAATGGAAGGATTATAAATTGAATAAGCAAATAATGGAAGATTATAATTTAACATAAATGCTGAATAGAATAGAATAGAATAGAATTCTTTATTGGCCAAGTGTGATTGGACACACAAGGAATTTCTTTGGCCTACATGCTTTCGGTGTACATAAGGAGAATAAAATACATTCATCAAGAATAAAAAGATACAACACTTAGTCAGTCAAGGTTACTAATAAGCTATCAAATCATACTAGGAAACAAATAAAAACAATATAAATTGAAAGATACAAGCAACATAGTTATAGTAATAAGTGGGAAGAGATAGATACTAGTAAGGAAGAGAAGAAGAATAGTAATACAGTTTTAGTAAATTATTTGACAGTGTTGTGGGAATTAGTTGTTAAGCAGAGTGATGGCATTCGGGGAAAAACTGTCCTTGTGTTCTGGTATGCAGTGCTCTGTAGTGTTGTTTTGAGGGTAGAAGTTGAAACAATTTATGTCCAGGATGTGAGCGGTCTGTAGATATTTTCACAGCCCTCTTTTTGACTCGTGCACTATACAGATCCTCAATGGAAGGCAGGTTGGTAGCAATTGTTTTTTCTGCAGTTCTAATTATCTGTTGAAGTCTGTGTTTGTCTTGTTTGGCTGCAGAGCCAAACCAGACAGTTATGGAGGTGCAGATGACAGACTCAATAATTCTTCTGTAGAACTGGATCAGCAGCTCTTTGGGCAGTTTGAGCTTTCTGAGTTGGCGCAGAAAGAACATTCTTTGTTATTATTTATTAGTATTAGTTTTATTATTAGAATTGAGTGGCAAAAAAATAATACATTGAAATGAAAGACTATAACATAAATATGTGTATTATTATTAGAATTATATAAGCTTGCTAAATGTAATAAATATGATCAATACTTTATTTCAGAGGTGGTATTCAGCAGGTTCTGACCAGTTCTGGAGAACCAGTAGCGGAAATTTTGAGTAGTTTGGAGAACCGGTAAATATCATCTCTGACTGGCCCCGCCCCCATCTATTCTCTGCCTCCCAAGTCCCAGCTAATCGGGAGGAAATGGGAATTTTGCAGTAACCTTCTGCTGGAGTGGGGAGGGAATGGAGATTTTACAGTATCCTTCCCCTATCATGCCCACCAAGCCACGCCCACAGAACTGGTAGTAAAAAAAATTGAATCCCACCACTGCTTTATTTGTATTAAAAGGTATGACATTCAGAATATGGTGATTGGCATAAAAATAACATATTGAAATTTTGAATAACTAAATAATGAAAGACTATAATTTAACTTAAAAATGTGTATTATTATCAGAATTATATAAGCTTGCTAAATGTGATAAATGCGATCAAAATTGTTCTAGTTGTACCAAAATATATGACACTCAGGTGCCACACTGTTCACGCATTGAAATGTTTTTTTAAAATAAAAAACTTGGGGGGGAAAGTCTGAATTAATAGATATAGGAGTTTTTACAGAAAATAGTTGGCAATTATTGTTGAGATACATATTAGGTAAAAGTTTATGATAATCTTGATTAGAGAATATTTTACAGAAATACTGAGTTGAAGATTCATTGTAAAATTCAGTAATATGACAGTTAAGCATGCATGAGAATAAAAGGAATGCTTATTAAATGGTTTAACAGGGAACAGAGAGTAAGATGTATGAAGGCAGTTTTTTTGTTTATGTGTTAATAGTAAATGTAAAAGGAATGTTTGTGAAGATACTCAATATATGTTTGTTTGACACTATAAATATGAAGGTACCTTTGTACCTCATTTAGCTTATTATTTCTTATTCCTTTTCTGTGCTTTGCATGTATGTTCTACATGTATTTAAGCATTGAGTCAGAATGGCATTATGAAAATTGTTTGATTGACCATCCAGCATTAATCTGATGGTTTGCTAACGGGCAGTTGAGTTTTCTTGTACATAAAGGAATACATTATGTAAAAAGTATTTCATACAGATATTATGCGCAGAGTTATGTACATTGATTTGGTTTGTTCTCTCAGGTTATACACTTCTTCATTGTGCTGCAGCCTGGGGTCAGCTAAACACACTGAAAAGTCTGGTAGAGTTGGAAGCTGATATTTATACAACTACATTCCGGGGTGAAAATGCTAGAGAAATTGCAAATCGATATAAGCAAACAGAGTGTGCTGAATTCTTGGATTGGGCAGGTAATATTAATAATTGTTAAGCTTCTTTGAGATGTGGATTTACAGTACTCAAATCATCTGAATTCTGTACAAGTACAAATGGCAAATAGTTGTATTTACTTATTTACTTATTTATTTACTTATTTATTTATTTATTTAAGTTATATACCGCCCTTCTCCCCAAATCTACAAAATCAAAAAATTCCCAATTTAAAACCAAAAAACCCAATAAAATTAAAAGATTAAAAATCCCCATTAAAACCATTTAAACTAGGCCGGCTTGTTGGAATAAATAAGTCTTCAGGGCCTTGCGGAAAGTGTGGAGGTCCAGGATCAGTCGTATTTCAGGAGGTAGCTCATTCCACGGGGCGGGTGCCCCCACAGAGAAGGCTCTCCCCCTGGGGGCTGCCAGCTGACATTGCTTGGCCGACGGCACCCTGAGGAGGCCCTCTCTGTGTGAGCGTATTGGCCGGTGGGAGGTTATCGGTAGCAGCAGGCGGTCTAGCAAGTATCCTGGCCCTATGCCATGGAGCGCTTTAAAGGTGAGAACCAACACCTTGAAGCGCACCCGGAAGACCACTGGGAGCCAGTGCAACTCGCGCAGGAGAGGTGTTACGTGGGAGCGCCCTGTTGCTCCCATAATCACCCGCGCAGCGGCATTCTGGACCAGTTGGAGCCTCCGGGTGCACCTCAAGAGGAGCCCCATGTAGAGAGCGTTAAAGTAGTCCAGGCGAGACGTGACAAGGGCATGGATGACTGTGCATAAGGAGTCCTGATCCAGAACTGGCGTATCAGGCAGACCTGATAGAAGGCCCCCCTGGCCACGGCCGTCATATGCCCTTCCAAAGACAGCCGTGAGTCCAGGAGAACACCCAAGTTGCGAGCCCCCTCTGTGGGGGTCAGTAACTCACCCCCAATAGCCAGCGATGGCACCAGCTGACTATACCGGGACGCCGGCATCCACAGCCACTCGGTCTTGGAGGGGTTAAGTCAAAGCCTGTTCCTCCCCATCCAGACCCGCACAGCTTCAAGACACTGGGACATCATTTCGAGGGCATCATTGGGGTGGTCAGGGGTGGAGATGTACAGCTGAGTATCATCAGCGTACAGTTGGCAACGCACCCCAAAACCACGGATGATCTCACCCTGCGGCTTCACATAAATGTTGAACAGGAGCGGCGAGAGGACCGACCCTTGCAGCACCCCGCAAACGAGGCACCTCGAGGTCGACCTCTGCCCCCCTGCCAACACAGACTGCGACCGGTCAGAGAGATAGGAGGAGAACCACCGCAGGACGGTGCCTCCCATCCCCAAGTCTCCAGCCGACACAGCATGATACCATGGTTGATGGTATCAAAAGCCGCTGAGAGATCTAACAGAACCAGGACAGAGGAGCATCCCCTGTCCCGAGCCCTCCAGAGATCATCCACCAATGTGACCAATGCCGTCTCCGTGTTGTACCCAGGTCTGAAGCCAGACTGGCACGGATCTAGATAGATGGTTTCATCCAGGTACTGCGGGAGCTGTCGCGCAACCACACTCTCAACAACCTTCGCAGTGAAGCGAAGGTTGGAGACCGGACGGTAATTTGCCAAAACAGCCGGGTCCAGAGAAGGCTTCTTAAGGAGGGGCCTCACCACTGCCTCTTTCAAGGTGGCAGGCAAGAAACCTTCACTCAGAGAAGCATTTATAATCCTCTGGAGCCAGCCTCGTGTCACCTCTCGGGTGGCCAGTACCAGCCAGGAAGGACACGGGTCCAATAAACACGTGGTTGCGTTTAACCTCCCCAGAATCCTGTCCACGTCCTCAGAAGTCACAGGATCAAATTCATCCCAGATAACATTCTCAGTCACCTCGCCGGAATCTACCCAGAGTCCAAGCCTTCCTGAATCTGAGCGATTTTATCGTGCAGATGCTATGCAAAATCCTCAGCCTGCCCTTGCAAGGGGTCCTCCCGTGCTCCCTGATGTAGGAGGAAGCGGGTCACTCTACACAAGGCGGCTGGGCGGTTATCTACCGATGCAATAAGAGCAGAAAAGTAATTACACTTTGCCGCTTTTATTGCCACTAAATAGGTCCTAACATGAGACCTAACTAGTGTTCGGTCGGATTCAGATTGACTAGCCCTCCAACCACTCTCTAGGCGTCTTTTCCGGCACTTCATCTCCCTCAGCTCCTCAGAGAACCAAGGAGCTGGGCAGGTTTGGCGCCGGGTCAGAGGCCGCAAAGGCACGACTCGATCCAGAGCACCGGTGGCCGTCCTATCCCAGGCGGCCACCAGGTCTTCAGCCGAGTCGTGAGCCAGAGTTATCAGGACCCATCAGGCGCCTGGGGCGGAACTACCTCATCGGTTCCGCCTCCCTGCAGTGGGGTTCGGCGGTCAGAAAGTCTAGTCTCAGGAGAGAATGGTCCTACCATGACAGGGGTTCGATAACTATATCCCCAACATCCAGGCCATTCAACCACTGACCAGAGACAAAAACCAAGTCTAGAGTGTGTCCTCCCGCGTGAGTAGGGCCAAGAATTAGTTGTGTCAGGTCCATGGCTGTCATGGAAGCCATAAACTCCCGAGCCAACCCAGACGCCTCACCGGCAGACGGCAGGTTAAAATCCCCCATGACCAAAAGCCTGGGGGTATCAACCGCCACCCTGGCAATAACGTTGAGGAGCTCAGGCAGGGCCGCTGTCACATGGCAGGGAGCCAGGTATGTGATCAGCAGGCCCACCTGCATCCCATGGCTCCACTTCACCAGGAGAGACTCACATCCGGCTATCTGAGGTACAGTGGCCTCCCTTGGATCAAGACTTTCCTTTATAACGACCACCACTCCCCCACCCCTACCCTGGGCCCTTGGTTGATGAAATGCGCGGAAATTTGGCGGGCACATCTCTACGAGGGGAAACACCCCCCCCCCTTTGGCCCATATACCGGTATATAATAACAAAAAGTTATTTTCATGGAGCACTTTATGGAGAAGCTATTTTTTAGCTAGTATATTGTTTTTAAAAAGACAATTTCCCAAAATAGTTAATTTGTGCTGCAAGATATTAATGATAGGTCAATTCACATGAGGCTGTTTTAAAAAACAGAATAAGTGTTTTAGGACATTGCATTTAGGTAGAAAGGCTAAATACCTCACCTAGCTGTATTCTACAAAGGAAGACCCATATGCCAGTAGTTTGCTAGACCACATAGAGCTGAGTATAGCTATTCAAATTTCACAGGAGATAGAAAGAAAAAAGCAGGAACTGAAACATCCTTTACAATACATGCAAAATAAAGTCAAAGAAATAAAGTAAAACCTCTTAGCAGAAAGAATCCCTATGCTATCTTTCACTACAGGTAGTCCTGGACTTACAACCCTTTGTTTAGTGACCATTCAAAGTTACAATGGCACTGAAAAAAGTGACATAACCAGTTTTCGCACTTAGGACTATGGCAGCATCTCTAGTCATGTGATCTAAATTTGGTCACTTGGCAACCAGCATGTATTTATGACAGTTACATATCCCAGAGTCATGTGATCACCATTACCTTCCCAGCAGCTTCCAACAAGTAAAGTCAATAGGAAAGGCCAGATTCATTTAATAAGCCCCATGATTCTCTTAACAACTGCTGTGATTTCCTTAACAACTATGGCAAAAAAAGGTCATAAAATGGGGCAAAACTCACTTTACAACTGCCTTGCTTAATAATGGAAATTTTGGGCTCAATTACGATTGTCAGTTGTGGACCTGTACAGCCAATAGGATGAGAAGGACAAGACGACTGTGTAAGAATTGGATTGTCCAACAAGCACATTCTTTTCTTCTAGGCATCTAACATGCGCTGAAACTAACAGACCCATGAAAAAGTTTTGTATTTCAAAGAGATAGGTAAAAAACCCTCTGCTTTTCATCAGCAGTCTTATTTTTGAGGCCTCAGTAATCAAATGAAGCATATTTTTTCCATAAAAGTATGTAAAATTTTATACTGAACTTCCTCTTACAATGTAGGAACTAAAAGTAATAATTTAGCAAACTTTTATCTAAATTTGTAATTCCACTTTCATTTTTGAATGAACATTATTTGTAATCAGGTAAGAGATCACTGGATTTTTAATAATCTTATGGCTTTTGTACTGTTTGCAGCCTGGTTGCCCCATGTTTATAATAGCTGGATGTAATTAAAAGATTACGTAGGTCAGTGAACTCATTCTCTAAAGATGGTGGAGTCTGGTAGCAGCCCCTTTTCAGCCTAACATATTTTATTATAAAGTATGAGCTATAGTTTGTGAAAACTTGTGCTTTTCAATAAAATTTGCTAGTTTGAAACGTTATCAAGATTCCTCCTGATTTTTCTCTAAAGTTGGGAATGCCATCTTTATGCATCAAACCATACTGTGGTTTGTTTGGTTTTGATTCAGCATATTGTATGAAACAAACCTTTAATAGTAAAATTAATACAACAAGGCATGATCTCTGGTGTCTCTCTCTTCCACTAACTTTGATCTTGAATCTGTTGGTCACTTCACAGCAGAACCATAATTCTGGCTTTGCAATTCTTGTTACAGTATTTTGAGTGTTATTGATACCATTATATTTATTAGCCTGGATAATAATACAGGTAATGATTGACTAGAACTGCCTGGAATTCTGAGCATGGAATTATAGTCGTAAATCACACCGATGGTTAAGTGGGTCATTACATGACTGATCCAATTTTACAACTTTCTCAACAAGAATTGCCAACTATTTTCTGTAAAAACTCCTATATCTATTAATTCAGTCTTTTCCCCCCAAGTTTTTTATTTTTAAAAATCATCAATGCATGAACAGTGTGGCACCTGAGTGTCATATATTTTGGTACAAATAGAACAATTTTGATTGCATTTATCACATTTAGCAAGCTTATATAATTCTGATAATAATACACAGTTGTTAAGCAAATTCAATGTCATTAAGAAAAAAACATTGTATACAATGGCGTTTTTTGCAGGAAACCAGAAATAAATGCTGATTTCTGACAAAAAAATATATATGAAATTATGGTCAAGCACGGTGGGATATTGCAAATGGACATAAATGTGGGCTGGTTGCTGAGCAACCAAAAGATGATTTTGTGACTGTGTGGGTCATATTTGGGGGTCTTTTGGGGGGGGGATCTGTCAGAACTTTAAATATCACTAAGTGACCGGTTGTAAGTCAAGGACTTCCTGTAGTGAGTCATTTCTAATTCTTGATGATTTTGTCATTTTGTGAGAAGTGTCTGTACCTGATCAGTACTCAAAGAAAGGATCATTTCTTATCAAGGGGTCTTCAGAGCCAGAAATGTAACTGATCACCATACAAGAGCACTAAAACAAAGCAGGTAAAACTGTCTTGAGGATGATCAGACGAACAGGTTCAGAGGCTAAAGAATAAAGGATCTTTTCCTTTCTTTTGATCTCTGGGCAACTTACATAAGCTTGACTTTTAGCTACTGAATCGCTCAGCCATCTTCTCATTCTTTTAGGATCACTTGCCTTTTGTCTGTTTTTTGCTTGCCTGTTTTCCCTGAGCAGAAATCATATCAAGAGAAAGTTGGGAAGAAAGGATTTTTTCCATCTTTTTTTTCTGTCACATAGAATTAACTATATCTGAAATCCAGCAAGCATGAAGAATGCTGAACTGCTGAAAGAGCACTTTGCTTCCTGTGAAAAGGGAGCCTTTTATTAAAATTCAGTCCCAGTTTTATATAACAAAGGTAAAATCATATTGAAGACTCACTCCATTATCTACCAAATAGTCTTTAATTATTGAGATTGTAGATGCAAATCACTTTGGTTTGACTTTAAAACAACATTTAATAGCACCTTTGTGTCTTCTTTAGTACAATTCATAGTATCCTGCACAGAATCTAACTCAGCATACCAAGCAACCTATATTGGAGCTTTGTTACTTCCTTTGCCATCTTATTGGATTGAGAGCAACACTTCAAATATTCAGTAAGAGCTGAATATAGGAAGGAAGAATATTTTTGGCCCTATACATTATATGGTGTCTGCACTGGAGCTATGGTTGTGCAGACAAACTGGAAAAAGCTGTTCATCTTCATCATAGTCATCGTTTTTTCTCTTTTTGCTTAATTTACGGTACTTGATTTCTTTTTTGTGATGATGGGTGACACGCTTCATGTATTTCATCATCTTGGAAGTGTTAGTCACTAACTTGTAGAGCATTTTGTTCATGTCGTGGCTATAGTCATCATTCATTTCTGTGACAACTGATACTGCTGTTGTCGGGTTTTCTGACTGTCAAGTGAAAAAAATTGCAAGCATGTTAATGTTGTTTTAAACTTATACATGATATATAGTGGAGACATTAGCATTAAGGTAAAAAATTAAAGCTTGTTTTTTATATCAGGAAAATAATTCTGTGTACTCTGATATCTTTTATTGTTATACTGAGTATTAATTTTATAAGTTCAGTAATTACCTGTCCATTTATTGATCTGTTCTGAAAATACAGGGTTTTTAAAATTAAAAAAATGTTAAATAGCAGATGGTTTTGAACAAGAGTTTGATATGTAGATAATAAGTAATGGATGCTTTTCTTGTCATACAAATAAAAGTGCCAAGAAAGGTTTCCTTATTCAATTTTGTAAGTATAGGAATTCAAGTTGTTGTTAAATATATATGATCAAAGCTAGTAATAAGACTGTTAACCTTATACAACGAGATCCATATTTTAAACTTTGGAAATCACTGTTCACCTTGGAGTCTAGGTAAGCAGACACCGATTATATCCAAAAATCCTACATTTAGACAAATACTTTTAGCCTTGCTTCAGCCATAAGGAGAAATTTATATAATTTACTATTACAATTACATTTCTTCTCTGCATAAAAAATACTGTTATTTAAAATTATTTAGCATATAATTTACTATTATATCTCTGCATGAAAAATACTGTTATTTAAAATTATTTAGCATAAAGCTGTACTGTAATCTCTATAATATTACATTCCAGTAGCAGAGTTTCATTACTATATTCTGCTGTTACTCCTTCCGTAGATATTATCTTTGTTTTGAATGTTTGGCTAATCACCAAAGTTTCCCCTCTCCAATATGCTTCTCATTTTCTTGAATTGTTTTGATTTTCTGACATAAAAATATCTGTTCCTTGTCTTTAGTCCCATTCTTGTTAGCTTTTATAAAGATAACATCTGAGAGCTGATTTTTTTTTATGGTAATACTTTTTTTTCTGAGAGCTGAACATTTTTTATGTGTCTTTACAACAGAGTTAGATATTTTTACTATTTACTGTGAATTAAAACTTATTGAAAATGTACACCATCTATCTTGGAGCTTCTTACCTCAGATTGGGCACTATGTATATATACCATTCAAAATCTAAATTAGACAAAATTTAGTTGAACTTAGAATACAGGTTGGAGTTAAGATATAATTATGGTTCATAGCACTATTATTACTACTATTATTTTAACATTTTATTTGTCACCTGTCTAGCCATTGGGTTATTCTAGGGGGCTTACAATAACAAAAAGGACGAAAAAAAAATGAAAAAGTGTGTAAACAGAAATAAAATAATAAAACAATAATGTAAACAATGATAAAGGAATGCAACAAGAATACTTCAATATGATAACCAGAAGATGGAGAGATGGAGAGCAGAGAGCAAAGACTCCCCCATTTGATCCTTTGGCCAACTAGCAGAGCCATGCCTTAGAATCTCTTGCAGATTGCGGATATTGATAATAATCTTTAAATGCACAACAATATAAATCATATATGGACTAGATTATATCAGAGTTTAGCCATTCAAACAGTTATTGAAATTACAATTCTTAGAAGGCTAAGATTTCAAGTCTAAGTTCCCTCCAGATGAATTGAGATTTTAACTCCTAGAATTCCATGTAGAAGCAGAGAAACCTGGGAGCTGCTATGAATTGACAATTATCTATTATGCAGAATATATATATATATACATACACACACACACACACACACATACACACACACACATATACATACACATACATACATATACACATACATACATATACACATACATACATACATACATACATACATACATACATACATACGTTGTGGAGAACCAGATATGCAAAGACCAATCCAATAGCATTCTCACTAAATCTGCTTCAGATAATAGGACGACAGATGTTGGGGATGTGAATCAGATGAAATAATTACATTATCAGCAGACAGCGTTATTTTTATTTGATGGGATTCTGAATTAGGGATAGGGAATGAAAGTTAGAGATCAGGCAATGATATAATTGGGAAAGGATGAAGCATCCTCTTCATTGCACAGCTGGTTTCCGAATCTTACCTTTGTGCTTTTTGTCAGTTTCAGTTTGGGTAAAAGGAAGTGTACAGCTAAACCTATAGCTATGACAAGTGCCACTTTGTAACTAGCATAAACTACTTCTAGGCACCCTTTAGATAGTCCTATGCCAGTAAAACACTGGTAAATGCGACATATTGAGTTATGAAAGAGGATAGATTGCTCTTTAGTCACCAATTCCAGATCCTGTGGAGTCATTTCCCAAGCAACTCTTGTCCAGGCTGGTCGTTCACAAAAACCAAGAACATCTTGCATCAAGAAGATAGTCCACAAAAGGAAAATCTGGCAAGAATGACGCAGAAACATTTTATGCTATTTTTAGACAAAAATGTCTCTATGTAATGGATGTTCCTTGCGTAGGAGTTGTAGCAACTGGCCTTTGAGGTTCATTATGGACTGTCACAAAAGAATCTTAGTCAAATAAATCCTTCCATGATAACCAAGCTTCCTGCCTGGGCATTAGAGAGATTTGAATGTGGTAATATTAGCCCATCAGCTGTGAGAAGATTCTGTGATGTCATAAAGGAGCTCCAGATCTTATAGAAAAGTGTCTATGAAGTCAATAAGAACTGAAGGAAAGTGTTTCAAAGTAAAGAAATGTAAGGCGAAGAATACAAATTGGAAATATCCTACTCTTAAAACAAAATGTACATTTATCAAATTATTAGGCGTAGACATGTCTTGTCCTTTGTTCCTGTACTATAATGTTATCAACATAAAAAGCACGTCATATAATTATTTATATATCCTCCTCCTCCTGTTGATCCTTGCCTTTCCTTATCCATGTTGGAATGGGCCTGTCATACTTGTTCCTTTAAAAATGCCATGTTTTCAGTTGCTATCAGGTAAAGAAATCTTTAGTACAATCAACTTGAAAATGCTGGCTAATTAATGCCATTCCTAAGGGAAGAAGGTAAGGTGTATTACTTAATGAAAATGCAGTACAAATGCCATGCTTCTGAAATAATGAAATAATAAATAATGAGAGATACTTGAAAATCTTACTATATTTTATACTAACAATTCTCATATGTAAAAATGTGTAAGTATACATAATGTTTTCCCTAATTCTGAATGAGGCATTTCTGAAAATCATAACCTAGCGTGAATATTTACTAAAAATCATTGACAAATGTCATTTTATTTTTCTAATAAATGGTTGTTTTCTGAATGTAAGATGCTTTAATCATATTGGAAAAAATAAATTCTATAATATTTTAATATAGAAAGATGTTATGAAATTATTTAAAGGATTATTCTAATTATCTTCCCCAAAGCAGTATAAATTTGACTTGAGGCTTTGTTAATTTTGCTGCTCAGATAATACCCATTGCATTATGTTAGACGGTAAAGGGAGAAGACATATCTCCATAATTTATACATACCTTGGGGTATTTATAAAGAGGAGAAAGGGGATGAAGAATAGAAATTAAATTCTATAGTGTCTTTGCTATCCCATACTTCTTGCTCATTACACTGACCACCAGGAAGTGGGCACTACATGACCAATTTCCTTCTATTTGTTATTCATCATGTATAAATAACCAAATATTTAATGGGATTCATGGATTAATTGAAGTCATGAACATTTGGACTTCTAGAGGAAGAGAAGGGTGTATGGAAGCATAAAAGAAAAATCCATAAATGGGGTCATGGCATAATATAACATGTAAATCTCCGTCCTGAGAGCTTAAGGGAAGTAGATTATTTACACATTCTGATAGATTGCCTATGTGGTGTATGTCATGTCAAGGTAGTGATTTAAGAGCTGACCAGCTGCTACGATGATGCAGTGATGCACTGATGTAATGATGGGAATGAGTCAGCAAGGTTTTTAGCTGTTATCCCTTTAAGAGCCTGTATTATAAGAAGAGGCCCTGTTAGGGCTTCTCTCTCTCGCCATGTGTTCTTCTCTGCTGTAATTTACTGATTGTTTGACTTCTGCTTTTAGTATGCATATGTATAGTATGTATTCTTTTGTAGGTAAAACCACTATTTCACATAGTAAAGCCGTGCGCACTCTGACATGTCATGTCTACAGGGAAACACAAAAGGAAATTTACCTTTTTGAAGTTATTATCCAGAAAAAAAAAAAAACAGCAGGAAAGACATCGGTTGACATTGCAAACACAATTAGAGTTAATTCTACATGAAAAAGGCAGACAAGCAGCAATAAATGCATGTGCATTTTGTCAGCTCCTTTTTAAAAAATCAATATGTATTAAATGGTAGAAAGAGTTTTTATCAAAACTCAGAGTGCAGAGTGCAAACTGCAGAGTGAAGACAGTTAATCTTTCAGTTTCTGGCAGTGTTCTTAATAAAAATATACCCTCCAACAATTATTTTTTTTCCTAGAAACATCTCATATAATTTAATCTCCAAATTGGATTGCTCGCTGGGAAAAAATTAGAAATCTAGATGATGCACAGAATCTAGTTAACTTCAGCTGTGGTAGACTTGCTATTATATAGTATGGCAGCATTTCTTGGATATTCTCACGTCTTTTTATTCTCTCTTTTTCTCTCTTTTTCAGAGGCCAAGCAGAATTTACGCAATTTTATTTCCCAAATCCAGGCAACAATCACTGATCCTGAGAAAGTTCAGGGAAAGCTGAATAAAGAAGATAAGGTATATTATTTAATTAATTATAGATTTTCTTTATATAGTGAGTTTAAATTTGGCTAGTTTAATCGTAAGCTAATGCCAAAACATATTTGATAGTTACTGAGTCATTGTTACTGATGATCCTATTTTATTTTATTTTTTGCAAAATAATTTTTTAAACATACAAATAAACATACAATACATCTTTTCGGAACAGAGCCTTGATCCGGTCATAAATTTGCTCAATTTTTTGTCATCTTTCACAAAATTTTATATATTCTATTTTTGCCACAGCATTTATTTCTTAATCTTAAATCACATATCTTAACTATTACCATCTTATAGAAAGTTTACTTCTATTAACTTAACCAAAGCAATTACTCTTCTATTAATCCACCTTAAATCTTAATTCAAATAATACCTCATAGTACATGCCCCCCACAGAGAGGGCTTGCAATCTGGGTGTCCTCCTGGATGCACGGCTGTCTTTAGAAGAGCATATGACGGCCGTGGCCAGGGGTGCTTTTTATCAGGTTCGCCTGATTCGCCAGTTGCAGCCCTTATTGGACCGGGACGCCTTGCGCATGGTCACTCATGCCCTTGTCACCTCCCAGCTGGACTACTGTAATGCTTTCTACATGGGGCTCCCCTTGAAGAGCACTCAAAGACTCCAACTGGTCCAGAATGCGGCCGCGCGGGTGGTTATGGGCGCAACCCATTGTGCCCACGTGACACCCCTCCTGCGTGAGCTGCACTGCCTCCCAGTGGTCTTCCAGGTGCGATTCAAGGTGCTGGTTACCACCTTTAAAGTGCTCCATGGCATAGGACCTGAGTACCTTCGAGACCGACTGCTGCCACCAATAGCCTCCCACCGGCCAGTCTGCTCCCTCAGGGTGCCATCGGCCAAGTTATGTCGGCTGGCGACACCCAAGGGGAGGGCCTTCTCTGTGGGAGCCCCTGCCCTGTGGAATGAACTGCCCTTGGAAATGCGTAAGATCTCTGACCTCCATGTATTTCGCTGTGCCCTCAAGACCCTGCTGTTCCGCCAGGCCGGGCTATCAATGTAATGATTTTAAATTAGGTGTTTTAAATTTTGGGGGTTTTAAATTTGAGCCGAAACTATTTAATAATTTTAATTATTTTTAATTGATGTCTGTCTTTGTGCTTTTAATAGGCTGTACACCACCCTGAGTCCTTCGGGAGAAGGGCGGTATAGAAATAATAATAATAATAATAATAATAATAATAATAATAATAATAATAATTATTATTATTATTATTATTATTATTATTATTATTATTATTATTATTATTATTATTATTACATTTCACAATTCTTATCCTAAATCCTCACTATTAATAATACAGTTCAAACATGTTTATATTTCAGAATCTTATTTCCATTTCTAACACTTCCTTACATTTATTATTCATATAATATTCATTTAATCTTTATTTCATTATTACTTCAAGTTCAAATCTTATCTCTAATCTTAAAAATATAACAATTTAACATTTGAACAAAATTCTTAATTCAAATAATACTACATAATACAATTCCCAATTATTTCCCTAAATTCTATCTATTTAACAATACCATTTATATAAAAAACAATTAAGTAATTCTTATTTGTAAATCATAGTCCTATATCATTTCAATTTTCTTTTCTTTTTTGCTTAAACAGATGTATTATTGAAAATATTCAAATTATTACCATTGTTATAGGTATTTAAACAATATCCCAATTATTATAGCCATTAATTTTCTCAAATAATACCATCTAACATCTTAATAAAAATTGATTCATTGTGTCCATTGATATATTTTCTTTTAACATAGTCTATTTCTCATATATTTTAGCTTCAATCCATATTTCAATTCTAAGTATCTGTAACATATTCTTCTCTCATTTTTATTACCATTGTTGATCTCAATATAGTCATTTTATATATCAAAGTCCTGGACTCTTCTATTTTACCCTATATTCCCTAATATTTTCTAACCTTTTTTTCTTTTGTCATTCCTCTATTAATCCCAGTGTAATCATCTTTATGTTATTATTAGTCTCAATATAATCTCTAGGAACCTCCTTTTTATTATTACTATCCAAATATTCAATTACTTATTCATATTTAATCTTTATCTTCTTTATTTTCAGCCCCTGTCTTGTTTCTCCATCTTCATTTTCTTGTCCGCTTGCATGTACTCCATTTCAGCTTTTATGTCCTCAAATTTTTGTCCTCTGTGCAGCATTATAATTATTTCTCTTATTTCCATTTTCCAAGTCAAATATATCTATTTGATCCTTTCTCTAATTCCTGTGCCATTTTATTCTTTTTAGTTTAATATTAGTCCAATTATAAGAGTTCCGTTGTATTCCCTTTTTTTCGCAACGTTAAGCCACTTGCAGACAAAAAAATCCTCCCCCACAAGTTTTCACAGTTGTTATCTATGAAATTCACAATTTTCCAAAACAAATATTTCTTTTTACTCCAGAAGGTGTCTCTCTACAATCCACAGTTTCCGATTGTTTAACAAGTATCCATTTTGTTTCAATTACATTAACAATCTTACATTAGCTTCTCTTTTTCTTTTTAGTTTTCAAAGTATCAAATCAGTTTTAAAGTCCAGTCCGAATTTAAATAGCTCTTCTCACTTCTTTTTTCCTTTTTTTCATTTTATTTATACACCATTTCTATTTTAGGACTCATTATCCATTCTCTTTGTTTTTCTTGAAATTTAAAAAAGAAAGGGAAAAAAAGGATCTCTTTATTTTTTTCCGATCCTTTAATCAAATCTAGTTATTTAAAATTTCCAAATAGTTTTGTTCAAGAGTCAATTTTCTTTCGTGTTTTTGTCTCTTTAAAATTATGCTTCAAGATCTTCTTTTCTTGCCCCCGCGCTCATTAGCCGCTATTTTATCACTAGGGGTCTTATAGTTAAAAGATGTTTCCCTTGTTGTTGTTTCTAACCTGGGTTGGCTGTCACTCACCCGGCTTCAAAAAAGTCTGTTCCATTCCTCACTCCTGCTCAATACTTAATCCGGTTGCCCCAGCTTCATGGCAGCTGCAATGGCTGCCATCCCCCACCGCCAAGTCATGGAGAGTTTTCTCTGACCTTCGAGGAACTTGCCTGTTCCTCTCGGTCATCCGAGGTGCCTTTCTTTCTTCCTCATCCCTACAGGACGGTTCTGGTCTGAAAACCCATCGGCAGCAGTTCATCAGTCCGGGTTTTCGCAGAGCTCATGAGAGCCCGCTAATTCCCCGATGCTGCAACACCAAACGGGAAAAAATCTCCAGTTCTGATGACCCTATTGATGATCCTATAAAAGTATTTTTTTTTGGTAAAGTTTTTTTAAACACACAAACAAACATACATCTTTTCTGAACAAAATATTGGCTTGGTCTTAAATTTGTACAGATTTTTGTTCATCTTTAACACAATTTTATATATTCAATTTTTCTCATAGCATTTATTCTCTCTAATTTTAAGAAACCAATATTGCCCTTCATCATAACTTCTCATCATATTATAGTTCAATTTTTCTTTTCCCTCCTTAAAATTTGAACCCCTAAATTTAAATTCACCTAATATAGTACAATCCCCAATTATTTCCTTAAATTATCTTATTCTAATCACCAATGATTCTTTTATCAACTATTTCAAATAATACAATTCAACATATTACTAGAAACCAATTAAATATGTATCTTAACCCAAATGTTCTGACTACTACAATTTCATATATTGAACTTCTTATATCTGGGTCTTATTTTCAATTCTTAAACATCCCTACATTTTGTCATTTCTTCATATTCACTTAAATAATTCATTATTACTATTCTATTACTTCATCAATTATTTGATGATCAATAAAAAATCAATTAAGTATCAATCTTACTCCAGTACCCCCAAATTTAAACTCATACAGCATAATACAATTCCTAATTATTTTCTTAGAATCTCTTGTTCCAATTTCAAATAATTTTTCTTCATCAACTATTCCAAATAATACACTTCAACATTTTTATAAAAACCAGTTAATTATATCTAACTAATTCATAATCCAATATCATTTCAGCTTTCTTTTATTTAGTTAAATTCCAAATATGTAATTAAGAATATTCCAGTTATTACAGTCCCCTTCATTAATTAAAAATATTCCAATTATTACATTCATCATACATCCATATAGCTTGAAATCACTTCAATAAAAAATACAATTTCATCTTTTCTCTAATATTCATTTACTCCATATTCCTCTTCCATTTCTTTCTCCCTTTCTATCTTTATATTTTATTTTATTTTATTTTTCTTTCCCCTTTTTTTTTATTTTAGAATCCTGAACTCTATTTTCTCTTTTTCTTATCTTTCCACTGCTAATCCCAATATATTCATTTTGTTTTTTAAAATCATAAACTCTTCTATTTTGCTGTGTTTTTCCCATTTTTTCCCATCCCTTTTTCTTATGTTCTCATTGTAAATCCCAGTGTAATCATTTAAATTTTTTATATTCTTTTTATTCCACCCTCTTTTCTTTCTTTCCCCTTTTTCATTTCTTCCATTGTTAATCCCAATGTAATTTTTTAAAGTTCTCCTTTTTATTATTACTACCCACATAATCATTTAATTTCCCATAATC
The DNA here is from genome assembly GCA_022577455.1 of Arizona elegans. NCBI lineage: Eukaryota > Metazoa > Chordata > Lepidosauria > Squamata > Colubridae > Arizona > Arizona elegans. The sequence continues at coordinate 98,693,386 of JAKOOJ010000002.1, read as the reverse complement.
AATCTCCTTGTCTTTGTCTTCTTTATTGTCAGTCTCTTTTTCTTGCTTCTCATTAGTTAATTCTTTGTCATCTTGAATATGTCCTAAGTCAATTTTTTGGTCCTCCAGTTTCACTTTTCCATACAAAATTGTAGTCATTTCCTTTATTTCCATTTTCAATGATAAGTACATCATTTTCATAATTTCCTTAAGTTCCTGCACCGTTTTGTTCTTTCTAGGTTGATATTATTCCAATTAAAGTTATGTTGTAATCCTCTTTTAACAAAAGAAGATTACAAAACAATTTTCTGTCACTTCGTAACTTCTGCCTTAATCTTCTTTTTTTTTTCTTTCTGCCTATGAGTTAGATGTCACTCACTTGGCATCAATATTCTGCTCAATTCTCCGCTCCTGCACAGTGCTTAGTTTGGTTGCCCCAGCTTACTGGTGGTTGTAATGCGCCCCCCCCCCCCCCGCTGCAGAGTCAGAGAATTTCCTCTGACCTCCAAGGAGCTTGCCTGTTCCTCTTGGTCTTCCAAGGTGCCTCTCTTTCTTCCCTGTTCCTACAGGACAGATCTGGTCCAAAGACCCCTCTGCAGCGGTTCGTCAGCCCGGGATTTTGCAGGGCTCATCAGAGCCTGCTAATCGCTGACTGTCTCGCCACAACCCTTCCAGTCGAATCCCTATAAAAGTATTATAGGGTCATCAGAAGTTTCATTTCAAATGTCAAACTACTTCTTCAGTCTTTTGCAAGGACCAAGTAGGAAGAAATGTCACATGATGTAGGGGACCTTTAGCTAACACTGCCAATTCCAAATCTTTTTAAATCAAGTGACATATATTTATTGGTGACTATACGTAACATATATTCTGAACAATTAATTGTTATATATAGCATTTTTGTAAACCACACATGGCTTTTAAGATACAATAAAAAAAAATAACGAATTGTAGTAAAATATTATATTGTTTCACACAAATAAAAACAAATAGCCTGGAATTAGTCGATTATAGTTCAAATATTAATTTCATAGATATTTAAAGTGAATATATGAACAAATGCTTCTTTATATTGGAATATTTCTAGGAAGTTCAGTATTTGATTACCAAATTTTTATATCTGAATTAATGCATGGAAATTTAGAAATATATTTAATACAATTTTGTAACTATTAACTATTTCCCAAATGTCTTTCAAATACATCATATATCCTAGCCTTTGCTATCTGTGAGCAAATATGCTAACAATGTCACACTTCTACTTTACTGTATTTTTGTATTTTGAAATTTCTCAAGAACCCTAATATTTATAAATAAATATTTTAGGATGTAAAATAATTTCCATTCTCTGAAATCATTCAAAAGTTACTACACCTTACATGCCTACATTTCGGCTAGGTTACCTCTAGTGGTTGCTAAAATGCTGTTTTTTGCTAATACTCTTGTTTATTCTGTGTAGACAACCTCCATCAAGGCCTGTCAGGCCAAACTGGACTGGCTTGAAAATACAAAAGAGCCTAATACACAAGAATTTATTGATCAGAAGCAGCAGTTGGAGGACATAATGCTTCCTATCTTCACAAAATTGGCTGCACCACGTGAGTATTTTTAAGCTTACTTTTGGATAAAAGAATTCTCACATTTTTAATTACTATTTTATTTTCAGGAAGTGTTTTCTGCTGGCACATGCTAGGTGTTGAATCTTTGCATAATCTAGAATAAATTTCTCTTAAGCGTTTTACTTCTACCTGCCAACTTAATTGAGTTTACTGAAAACCTCACTCCTTCCAATTCATTCCCATCCAATGCCCCATCAAATGACAAATATATACTAGTCCTTGGTTACCAACCACAACTGGGTCCAGTCACTCTGTCACTAAGCAAAACATTATGTGATCATGTTGAACTGTTGGACTTGTCTCTCCCACTGTGGTTAAACTGATCACTGCAGGTCATTAAGGCAGACCTATCACCATAACTTGTCATTTCACTTTCCATTTGCTTGTTAGAAAGCATCCAAATTTCGATCACATGACAGCAGAGATGGTACAATGGTCATAAGTGCAAGGAGTGGCCATAAAGTTATTTTGCCAGTGCCAAAGTACTTCAAACAGTTGCTAAAGAGGCCTGTTAACAGGATTTTATGATATTTGGTTTTTGCCAAATATGTTTGCAGAAATTACTGGCAAATAACTCTAATTTGCCGTATCATTGTTACAGAAGTCTGGTCTTTGTCTAAATCTACAGCAAACTTTATACTTGCTCTGATATTCTTTCTGGACAGCAAAGGTTTCTTCCTAGTACACTCCCCATGTAGATCTAATTTACACCACTTCTTTCCAATGGTAGATTCATGCAGTTTGACATCAGTAGGAAAGAGAGCTACCTATAGATCTTGTGATGAAATTCTGGAGTTCTTACAGACTTCCTTTAGTCTGGCCAGGTTTGCAGTTTTGAAATCTTTCACACTTGGAGTTGATTTTCTGAACAGTGGAATCATGGATGACTGTTTGGCAATCTTTTTACCCACTTCTCAGATTCTGAAGGTTCAGAGAGCTCTTTTCAATTTAGGCATGGTGATACCATACCCTTCAAAAACAAAGAGAAAATCAAACTAAATGTTTGAGGTTTCAATAGCAATAACACTTAAAAGAATTACATACTGCTTCATAGAGCTTTCCAGCTCTAAGAGGTTTACAGGATTAGCATATAGCCACCAACAATCTGGGTTCTCATTTTACTGACCTCGGAAGACTGGAAAGCTGAGTCAACCTTGAGCTTGTCAGAATCAAACTCCTGGAGTGAGCAATGAGTTAGCCTGCAGTACTGCATTCTAACCATTGTGCCACTACGACACTTTAGCACTTGAAGGTTTGAGTATGGATAACTTTGCTGTATTTCTTAAGGGGAAATTCTAAATCTAAATAGGAGATCAAATTGGTTTCTGTGAATCAAAGTATTTCACTTATTTCACACAAAAAATCTTCGATCACCGAATAATTGAAATGTCATACATTAGATTTCTACTCACATAAAGAATTCTGTAAGACAAAATAATTTCTGCCCCCCAGGTTTGTTTCAGAATAATTACATGGATTTACATGCAGTTTCCAACTCTACAGTATACATTCCACTATTCTCAAATTCTACAAAAAATCAGGATTATAATAAAGAAATGCATCCTTCAAATATACATGTGTATATTGCACAGCTGATTGTGGTAAATATGTGTATTTTCCCTCATGTGCAAGAAGTGTGTTTTATTTATGTCGAACTCTTAAAATTACAAAATACTATCTCTTCTCCAGTTGATAAAAAATGTGGCAATGCAACAATCACTCCCACCACGGCCTTTTGTCTTAAGTCAATGTTCTACTGCTTGTCACCAAGCCTTACTTAGCTTTTACTAACCACAGTCTCCTCCAAGCTGGCAAGCACAAATCTTCATCACTAATGTTCCTGAAACATTAATCCAGTCACTGCCACTACAGGCAGCCTGTCCCAGCCATATCCACCAAGAGTTAATCAATGCACATTCACTCCATGCGTGCTGGGTGATAGTGGAGCTTTCACTTATTTATAGTCAAAGAATGAATACAGTCACAATCACAATCAAATATAGTAAGATTTCTATCTATATAAATAAAAATGTAAATATCTGTTTGTACATAACCGCACATCTCCGAATCTTCTTCACCAATTGCTTTCAAATTTTGACACAATGTTGCATTCAACTATGGCAGTGGTGGGTTGCTCCCGGTTCGCACCGGTTCTCAAGAACCGGTAGTAAAAATCTCTTATCTTTCGGAGAACCGGTAGTAGTTGCCCCCGAACCGGTTCCCCAGCCGCCAGGTTCATCACCGCCATGTTCTTTGCACATGTGCATCCTATTGCCTTGCAAGTCCAATGGAATGTGCATGCGCAAAGAACATGGTGACAACAGCAGATGCTTTTTGGCAGCCTGCGGAGAAAGTGGCTGGCAAAAAAGCCTTTTCGGAGGCTTTCTGGCCAGCCACTTTCCAGCAGCAGAGGCTGGCTGGGGGCTGCCAAAAACTCAGGTTAGCTTGCCTTCCCGACTCTGGACCAGCCACCATGGAAGGTAAGCAGCCGAAAAAAGAAGTAGTGGTGGGGGAGGAAGGTAAGCAAGCGGGCCTGGCCACGGGGACCACCGGGAAGGCAGGCAAGCATGTTGGGGCCACTCAGCTAGCTAGCTCCCTTCCCCATGGTCCTACCATGCTTGCCTGCCTTCCAGCCCGGCCAGCGGGGGGGGGTGGGCGGCCATTCAGGGAGACGGAGCCGCTGTGCTGGAGGTGAGAGAGTGCCAGGAGCAGTGGCGGTGCTGGGGGAGGGTGGCTGGATGCCTCTCTCTCTCCCTCTCTCTCTCTCTCTCTCTCTCTCTCTCTCTCTCTCTCTCTCTCTCTCTGTCACACACACACACACACACACACACACACAAACCCCTGTTGGCTCCACTGCTGCTTCTTTTGCATTGGCTTCTCGCCTCTCTTAAAGTTGATCATGAAGAGCTGGAAGACATTTCCTTAGATCTCCCCCAAGTCATTGTGCAAAATCAGAGATCTACATTGGCTTCTTTAAGAAAGGTGAGAAGCCAATGCAAAAGAAGAAGCAGTGGAGGTGACAGGGCAGGGTGTGTGTGTGTGTGTGTGTTTATCCCTTCGCAAGGACTTGGAGGCAGTCCCTCTGAAGGAAAGAGGAGGCGGCGAAGCCCTGGCTGTCCCCCGGGAGAGGACCGCGGAAGGACTAACACACACACACACACACACAAACCCCTGTTGGCTCCGCTGCCGCTTCTTTTGCATTGGCTTCTCGCCTCTCTTAAAGTTGTAAAGTTTCCTTAGATCTCTGATGCTCCAGCAATGACTTGGGGGAGGAAACGGCGCCTGGTTCCACTTCCGGGACAGGAGAAGTGAGGAGCAGCAGCTGCTGCAAAGTTGGAAGCTCTTGGAAATATTGGGGGGGAGGGCGAGAGGGAAATGAATCTCTTCTTGGTCTTGGGGGAGAAGTTTGTCAAAATTCCACCCTTTTTTTACATGCATCCACATTAAGGGGGCTTTGTCCCTCTCTCCCCCTTTAGTCACTTCCCCACTCTTCGTCCGACCCGTTACTCAGAGACCGAAGCCCTGATCGGAGGAGTTTGTGGTTTGATGAGGCGATTAAAAGAAAGTCTGTTTTTCTAGACATGAAGCGTCTACCCCCCCACTCATTTTCCAGTTTGGGCTGCTAGGCAGGCAGGGTTTTATTTTATCAGCCCAAGGGTCAGGGGAAGGTACATAGGAAATCGCTCTGTCTGTGCAGCATCGGTCATGTGACTGAGTGGGCGTGGCCAACTTGATGTCACTCACAGCAAGGTGCCGCCCCACCTTGCCGTGAGTGACTTCGAGCTGGCCACGCCCACTCAGTCACATGATCACCAAGCCACGCCCACCAAATAAGCCATACCCACAGAACCGGTAGTAAAAAAAATTGGAACCCACCCCTGGACTACGGGTGTGTTTTTATATACCTATATTACATACATGTCACACCTGTGACAGGTAAAAACATGAAAAACATTGGAAAACATTGAAAGACATTGACAAACATTGAAAAACATTGAAAAACAGCGCCATCTGCTGGACATAAAACCAACATGGCAGCCTTCCAGCCCTGATTACCCTCAACAGATTTCTGCTCCTTATATTTAGACTCTGCATATTGCTTCCAAGAAACTGCGCATTTGGAAGGCAGAGATGCCCGAGAGCCATATCCTGCCACCAGGCTCGGCAGGTAGGCAACCAGCTCCCCACCTGGAAGCCCTCGCAGCCAGCGCTTCTAGGGCTTGGCGGGGCCCGCCTGAGCCTGGCTCTGACCTCCCCCTCCCCTGGCCGCCCCGTGAACTAGCCTCACCCGCTGCTGCTGCCCATCCCCCTCACCAGCCGCTCTTGGGGCTCCCTCCAAAGAACACCTGGCAATGAGGCTGCCTGGGTCCGCCAAGCGGGAAACCTCCGTTCCTCGCCTGGCCCAAATCGCGCCTGGCCCAGTGCTACCATGGGCCCCTAGGTCAGAAAGACCAGCCGCTAACCGCCGCTATGTGAATCCAGTCGGTGAGGGGGAGATGGAGGCAACTGAAGCCTCGGGGTCACCTTTGACCAGCGCCGCCTTTGATTTTGGTGAGCGCTCTTGCAGTTCACGGAGCCTACACGAAAATTTCGGCCTCTGGCAGAAAAGGGGCTCCGGGGAGGCTTCGGGGGGCGGAAACGGGCAGGAGGGAGGATGGCTGGCCCTCCTTCGTTTCGCCTGAAAGAGCGGGGGATTTAATCATTCCACTGCCCTTGGCAGGCGGGGGAGGAGAACTGCGCAGCAGGGGTCCAGTGGTGTGTGCATGGCTCCTGGCTTTGCTTTCTTCCTTCGGGCAGGAAGCCTCAAACCCCCACCGCACCCCCTCCCTCCCTCCCTCCCTTCCCTGCTATGTGTCTCCCCGTCGAGCCCCCAGAGAACATCTGTGTAGGGAGGACGGAGGGGGGCCCCGAGTTTCTGCTGTGGTGTGGAGAGCTGCAAAGACCTGGCCTGAAAAGGTAAGGGCGATGGCAGGGGATGCAGAAGAGGCCAGGCCAGAGACAGAGATAAACAGAGAGAGGGAGAGAGAGAGACATAGAGAAATACAGAGAGATGGGGGGGGAGAGAGACACATACAGAGATACAGAGAGAGAGGGTGGGGGAGAGAGAGAGACAGAGATACAGAGAGGGGGGAGACAGAGACATAGGGATACAGAGAGAGGGGAGAGAGAGACACATAGAGAGATACAGAGGTGGGGGAGAGAGAGAGATACAGACGGGGAAGAGAGATACAAAGAGAGAGGGGGAGACAGAGAGGGAGGATTTTGTGGTTCCCATTGTTTTTTAGCAACCAGTTCTCTGCCCTAATCAACAGCTGGGTAGGTGTGGCTCGGGGGCCACGTGACTGATGAAAGTGAGTGATGTCGAGTTGCTCATGCCCACCAAATGTTCGTGGACAGTTTGGAACTTCAGCCTCGCTTTTTTAGCCCAGCGGAAGCACCAGACTGGGCCACAGCAACGCGTGGCCGGGTACAGCTAGTAATTAATAAAATTAAACAAGAAATATATTTGGACATTCCCAAAATTAAACTGACATCCTTCTTACAACAATTACAATTCCATAAAATTTGGCAACCCTCCTAGATATTTGTGAATATAAATAGAAAGTATTTCACCAGCATTTTATTACCTTTAGTCTATTGCTTAACAAAAGCATTATTAGTTCAACAAGTCAGAGGGCACCATAGCAATAGTACAATGCTGTCTCAACCATCCCAACTCAACAGAAACATGGGCAATTTTGGGATGGAGTATGATTCAACCATCTAATGGCAGAACATTAAGTCTAGCAAGTGATAATGGTTTTCTGTATGAAATGGAATGGATGTTATTAAAATAGAGAGGTTATTTATTTGTATCCCACCTTTATTATTTTTAAATAATTCAAAGCAGCAAAATTATCCTACACAGCTTCCTCTTCCTACTGTCCTCACAACAAGTCTGTGAGGTGAATTGGGCTGAGAGAGTGATTGGTCCAAAGTCACCCAGCTGGCTTTCACAGCTAAGAGTCTACTTAATCTGAAGGGTCTACTACAAAGGTTTCATTATTATGAGAGAAACTTTACTGTTATATCTCTATAAATAAAAAACCAATGACTCACTGTTTAATTCTAAGGTAATGCTGTCAAATCCCACAGGAGTAAGGACCCACAGTGATTTAAATCTAAAACTGTGCTTTTCTACAAAAATAAAGCATCACCAGGGCCCAAATAAACTAAACATTTTTCCATAAATATTAAAATAACCAAATCATTAGCCCAGAGGTAGAATATTCTATGCTTCTACTAGATGTGAAAGGCAAAATCTGTTTTTAGAAAGAACTTGAATGATGTCTGGCATAAATTCCACTGTGTTGATGTATTTAAGAATGAGTGAACAATAACACATAAATATTTTAACTTGATTTATTTTCTGAACCAGCTAAATAAAAGATGTCATCTTTGTTAAATCTATTCCATACCTCTGCTTTAATCATTCACAAAATTAACATATTTTTTTCTGAATTAGGCTTTTAATTAATACAGTGGATTAAAATGAAAGTCCCAAATACAAGTAATAGTTTATTCAATTTATTTTGTAAACTGAATCCAAAAACCTTCATGTCTGATAATCTTGGAAACATAATACAAGATGTGAATCTTTTTACACATGACAGAAATTGATTCCAATTAATGAAAAAATATTAATCCGCTCTTCATGAATCATGCTTTATGTGGCTGGAGAATAGAAAATACATTAAAGAAAAATCTGTACTGTTTTAAAAGTGGTAATTTCAATTCCAAGAAGAAGGTGAGGAAAACTGATTTCATTTGAACAAGCCTAAACTGATTAGCTGAAGCTGTAAGCCACACCAGTCACTGGGTTAAAAGAAATTAATAGATACTTTGCTTCCCTTTTGCAACAGCCTCTCAAAGTATATTTCCACACATTTAAAGCAACCAGTCCTGCAAAGTCCCAGTGATAGCATTCTATTCATATGATTTCTCTTCACAATTGCTATGGGGAGGTATAACGAAGATAATTCTTGCCCGATGGAAGTTGCTTAGTGCAAATCCCTCCTGGAAACAGCTTTTTGGCTTCTTCATCTGATAAGCTTGGAACAACCATGACCTGGTCTCCAGTCTCACAAGGAAAGGAAAGGAAAAGAAAAGAAAATGAGTAATAATTTTACTAATTATTCTTATTTTGATAGCCTAGAACCTTCAGTCAATGAATCAGATTACATACATGAAACATACTATCATCTTCCTAGACATATACCTTATTGAAGCTGGATTGTATATGTTACTGCATATATTCTACATTTCAAATTATGATGCACATTTCTACAGCTGAAATATCTAATATGTTTCAGATAGTTAACAAAATAGTTATAATGCATAAGTCTAAGACTAGGATTTAGGTGTGTACCTCTTTATATCACCTCAATCCAAAACAAGAGAAACACTTCAAGCATTTTGTTAAAAATATCTGTCCTGGAAATGCAAAGATAAAAAGTATCTGCCAAAGAGCTCTTGTCACAAACTCCTACAAAAACAATCTATAGCTAAATAAAGGCTACTGATTTTGTCTCAGATTACCTTGATATTTAAAATAATTTACAAACTAGGTGCTCTGTATGTACACAGAAACAGACAAAATATAGAACATTACCCCCACCCCCACCCCGCAATAAAACATATTGCCAAACTGGAATATTCTTCCACAGATATTCAAAACACTTGTCATGGAATTTTCCAAACAGAAATAAAATTTATCAAGATTTCACAAGGTATCTTGATCATTTTCTCCTTCCCCTGCTTTTTAAAAAAGACATTTTCAGCTGATAAACTTATGGGCATTATAGAACCTGAATTAGGAAATCCATATTTCAGCTGGCAAATTCAGGTTACTCTAATAAAACTACCCCAAATGAATTTTAATGCACACAAAAAATATTAATGGAAATACTGATAAAAAAATAAAAAGGCTTACAAGCCTAAACTGGAGTACACTTGTAAGAAATTGAAGATAGTTTATAAGAGATTATGGCTGGAGAGCCCAAACAATTGATTATAGGGCTGTCATAAATATATCTATGATTTTTTAAAAATATCATCAGGACCAGGAACCCATCCATTTAGGGCAATGGTAACTGTAATCTCCCAACACTAAATTGTACTCTCAGGAGATCTTTCTCTGATAACTTCATGAAGGTCATTATCCAATCTATTTGAATATTGTTGTATTTAACAATATATAGAAAAATCTATTTCTTCAACAACTTTCACTGTATCTGAATAAAACTTTAGATTAAATGGATTTATATAAGTAAACATCTACCTTCCAGTCAACAGGTGTAGCAACTTTCTTAACAGCTGTTAATTGCAAGGAATCAACAACTCTTAGAATCTCATCAAAGTTTCTTCCAGTGGTTGCTGGGTAGAGGATAGAGAGTTTCAGTTTCTTATCTGGGCCAAAAATAAATACCTATAGGACAAAGTTACAAAATTGTAAATAAAACAAATTATTGCATATACATTACTGTTCCATAAATCATCAATTTCTTGCCAATCTTTTGTGGAATTATATAATTCAACTATTTAGTGTTATATTTTTCCTATGAGAAATAGCAAATGCATTGGGGGCCAATGTATTTAATAAAATGTAATTCTTGGATAGGAATTTCCCACATATCCTTTGAGAGGCTAAGTTCTTATCCAAAATTATTTATCCAGTATTTGTAATCCTAAACCTGGCACAATTGTGATAGATTTTATCATTAAAATGGGAAATATTTATATAAGATTACAACTGTTACGTAAAAAAGAAATTTGAGACATAGACAGGAACTTTTTTGCACAACTATTCTTTTGAAATGGTTGCTTTGTAAACTCTTTATTTCATAACATCCTACTCAGATTTTGAGTGCAGAACTCAAAAGACAGTGCAATCTATCCTAGTTTTTATTTTATTAATACTTTATACACACACACACACTCTAAAAACAAATCACAAAAGGGAAGATTATTTTAATATCATAACAATTGAAAGATTAGAGGAGAATCTACCTGCCAACATATTTCATTTTGAGTTAGTCATAAATGGAGGCCGGCAACTATGACTTATTCTTCTTCTCAGTTCCTGGAATCTATTTTATAGAATTAAATTTCTAAATAATATTACATGTTAGTCTAGTTTTATTATTTCATAACCCATTCCATTCTGATTAGATATGTCAGCAATTTTATTTCTTGCAGACATGCTTATTGGCCACATTGGGAGACCTGATGGACCACAGGATTCTCATCTGGTTAAATAATAACAGATTAAATAGAAATAAGGCAATAAACAGTACATAAGTAACTGAGAAAGCTGCAGCCTGCAAAAAATCAATACTAAAGGGGCAATGCATATTTACCACACGAGCAGTCAAAGGCATTCCATCTTTGCCTATCTCATCTGGATCCAGCATGCCAAGTTGGACTGAAAGTTCCCGTTTTAAATCAGCAATTATTGGAAAAGGGAGTTTGTCAATAGCCTTGTCATTGTTGTAGGCATTGATGTCCTGCAAAAGGGGAAAATTTAATGTTGTATTACAAATTTGTTCAATTACAATTAGTACAAAGTCAACTCTGAACAAAAATGGAGTGCTGTTTCATTTAGTTATAAAAACTTTGTTTTTAGAAGCCTTCCATTATGATTTATAAAAATGATCAAAACACTCAAAACTGTTTAAGCCAGAGTAACCCAAATAAATAAAAACAGCTTAATTTTTTAAAAAGCAAAATGCTGCAAAGAAGCAACCTACCATTTGAGACATTATATTGGTGCTAATGGAAAAAACGTGAAAAGTCATACTCAAAATGGGGAAACTAAGATTTGCATCTGTACATCCATTCGAGACTACCAATTTCTTCTGTGAAGTACTGGTTCACCAGAGAAGTGACTTGCTCATACTAGAAGTCAACCATTAGCTTCCGTACTGAAATGGCATGCCTAGTTTCTTGCACACAGTGTAAAGCAGAGAAGTGGAAAATGTGGGGCCCTAGGGCCACAATTCTAGTTAGGCAACTAAGTAGTGGTGACATACTGACAGCAGAAGGAAGATTAAGAACCAGAGACAAAAATAAGTTAGAGCTATTTTCCATCAGTCTGGAGACAACACTGGCAAATTTTATAATTAATCTAGATATATTTTATGATTAATACAGGTGGACAAGACTCTGTTGTCAGCAAAAAAACCTGAATGATTTTTGGTAAGTGAAATTTTGATCTATATGTAGGTTATAGAGCACATCTGGCCAAATTAAAAAAAATAGATGAGACAATCAGGAAATCCCTGGATAGACTAGACTGGGAAATAAAAAATACTTCCTGGAAGAAGGTAATGTCAAACAATTTCTGTATTATTATAGGTAGTCCTCAACTTACAACTTTAACAGAGGCTGCTCATTACAATCAGACGTTGTAATGACCATAAAGTGGGTAATCACCTAACTGACCCAATTTTATGACCATTTTTTTGCAATTGTCATTAAACAAATCACAATGGTTAAGTGAATCTACAGTTGTTAAGCATATGTCATGGTCGTTAGGTGAAACAATTGTTCTCTATGGCGCATTTTGCTGAAAACTGGAAGCAAACACAGGTTTTCAGCAAAGTTGTAAATTGTGGTTACATGACCATGAGGTGCTGGAAATGGCCATGAATGTGGGCTGACTGCCAAGTGTCTGAAATATGGTCATGTGAGCATATGGGGAGGGTCTGGCCATCAAAACTGGGTCATAATTATCTTTTAGGAAGTCAATTGAAACTTTGAAAAGTGGTTAATGACTGGTTTCAAGTCAAGGAATACTAGTATATGGGCTCCCTATAATCAGCAAGAACCAAACTCAATCTAAGAAGTTACTTTACATGCTTCCATGAATTCTTCTCAAATGTCCCATTTTCTACAGTGCAAGGTTGAATTCAATGGCTGGAGCACAATATGAAGGATCATATATTATTTTGCCTTCTAAATGTACTAAGAGGATGTGCACAAAGTAATTCATATAAAAGATAGAGTAGGTAGAGTACCTACAAAAGGTAGAGTAGGCAGTAGCAGATATTATAAAATAAGTATACTTTTATGTGTTTTTGGAAACAAGCAAAATAAGCATCCAGTTATGGATGATGCTACTGAACATTTTTGCTTTTTCTCATTTAATAATTTGTCTAAACTTTATAAACTTTAAGATGTCATTTTAATTAAATAACATCAACTTTTTGAATGCTTTTTTTGCATAAGATTTTAACTGAAAGTCCAATTAATTTACATGTATAATTTATTGATCTGCAGCTACAGCTTTATAAAGTCATACAAGTATTTTGTGGATATAAAACAACAATTTCTTTCTAAATTTTAGCATCTCTTTTAAAAAATCCTATATACAAATAATTAAGTGATTTCACCCAACGCAGGGAACATCTTGAGATTCCTTTGAACAGTCAACCTACTCATTTACCCACTATGTATTAAAAAAAGACAAGCAATTTTTATTTTCCTTTTTTAGAAATCAGAGTGGACTTTTTATTTTAGTAGGTTTCATACACTGTTTCAAGCAGTGCATAGGCAATGTTTACTTGTGCTCTCTAGAAAAGGAATTGCATTTCAGCTATCTGGAAAAATAGCTGAACAAGTTTTTAAAAAATCTGTAAGCAGCAGCATAACAGTAGTGTCATTTAATGTTACTAAATACTTTCAATTGATCTGTTTTACACTGCTGCTCTTCAGTTATTTATTATTTTGTATATACGAAATTAGTTACTGTTTCTGTAGAAGCACTTATTTCCATTTTTAAAGAAAGTTAACGGTATGTACAAGATTATATAACTTGTTATAAATAACTAAGGAATAATGGAGTAATTAAATATGCATAACAAAATGCATTCTTAGGTTGAATTTTATCTGCGCTTCAAGCTTAAAGAGTTTTGAAGGTATTAAAAAGTGCATCTTTGCATGAAATGCTTAGCAGATACTAACACTGACAAAAATACAACTTCATGACAAGTAAGCTGTGTGATTATGTTCTAAAGAGGCTGTCCTTTCTAGGTGTTTTCAATGCAACAAACTGTCCTATCATGATTGTACTACAAATGATTTAGCACCATGTTTAAATAGCACATGTGACAGTTTTGCTATGCATTTTTTCCCCATTTGCTGGTATAGTCATATCCAAGCGAACTTTTTTAAAATCTGTCATGCATTAGCGCATGGGAAAGGATAATTGTAAATTCCTCATGAAGTTCATTTATTTTGACACATTTCTTATAAGGCTACATTACAGCCTGCAAAATAGAAATCAGTATGACAGAGTGCTGCAAATGGTGAGGCAGGAAGCCACATTTTCAGGTTGGACACAACCCTGTTATATAAATACTAACTAGGTGTCTCCCAATCTTTAAAGTGAGAAGAGAATGATCAAATTTTTGTTCACTCAAAAGCCCTGGAATTTAAACCCTAATATCAACTTTTCTGTAGTGCTCAATCTCTATTTTTAATGGCTTTTATCTTGTCTGCAGGAAATCAACTCATCAAGCATAGGTGCCTGCAAACTCCTCCTGTTACCTAGTTCCTGAACACCTGCTTCAAAATTAGGATAACCGAGATTTGTTGTTCCAGTTGTGAAAACTCATACCAGCTGTGAATATATCAGCATAAAATTAAACCCACTATTCTATAAAGAGAATAACTATCAAAACAGTCTTAATACTTTTTATTAAAAAAACAAAATATATTTATTGATACATACAAATTACTGTCTTTACTGTTTTTGTTTTGTTTTTGATTTTCTCTTCTTACACTTTCTTTAAAAAACTGTTTTATTGATATTGATAAGCATGCTTAACCTGTTAAGCCAGCCCTATAATATGTTCACACCTGAACTATGATACAATTATGATGATAGAAATTTTAGTCCATTATATTTAAAGGAAATATAATCCTGAGGTTTGAGGCCTGAAATCTCAGCAACAGTTTTGTTCTTTTATTTTTTTCATTTGTACATGGGACAGAACAGTGAAATAATTCTCTAGGGATACCTATGAATATTGGTCTGTCTACAGATAATTCTCTGGCATTCATTAGGCTTCCTATTGCAGCATATATATTAAATAATCTTGAAACCATGATTTCTGAAAATAGCTTATTCAATTATCCACAATTTACTCAATTAATTTTTTATTTGTAAAGATTATGATGAATGTAAAACTAATGTTGAGGTTTTCAATGTCTTCATAATAGAACTATAGAAGAGTATCAGCAGAGACTCAAGGCCAAATGTAAGGATTATCAATCTGTGGTCTTCAACCTCTTTTTCTGTACCCTTAAAAGCCTTCTCTAAATGCACTGTCACAACTTGGCATGAGGCTGTCAAACTTACTATTGTATATTCTTACCACATTGAGACAGGAAACAGTACTCTAAAATGGCCTTTTCTTTTAAAAAGAAAATCTGAAAATCACTGTCCAGCCTACATACATGATTAATCCTGCCTATTTCAGCAATCCCTTAAAACAATAAATGCAGACTATCAAAATGTTTTCCATGTCTTATTGAAAATAACATTCCAATTCTTATCCTGCCTCTTTCTGTCATTGTTTTTTCCCCCACAATACCTTGCACCAGGCGAGATGGTCACTGACATCATCAATAGAGAGGGCTATTAATTTAACATTTCGCTTGGCAAATTCTGGTGCTAATTTTGCTGCTCGACCAAGTTCTGTAGTACACACTGGAGTAAAGTCCCTTGGATGAGAGAAGAGGATGCCCCATCTGAAAGAAAAAGAATCACATGGCAGATAGCATTGAAGCCTAGTAAGTCAGACCAGATATAAAATGTTATTTCAAAGTTTGTTTTCAACTGTGAACTGGCTAGTTGAGAGGACTTGACACTGAATAGCATCTAGAAAGTTTATAGCTTGGAATATTTCATTGATTCTTCTCCTTAATTTTACTTTTTCCCTTTTTTTGATTTTTGAGTTCTATAGCTCAGCCGTTTCCAATACAGTGGAGCAGATTGTAGGAGCCTGTAGTCTGCTATGTGTAGGATTGTTTCCTTATCTTGGATGGCAAACCTCAGATAAGGAAGGTTACTCACATGTAGGCGCCAGGAAATGGCATTAAGACCCTAATTCTATAAACAAGAGGAACAGGAGGAAAGGAAGTGGGATGTGTGTTAACCCTAGATAACATTATAAGTGCTTAAGCAAAGCAGTAATGGTTAACCAATGACTCTAGTTACCTGGAAGATTCTGTAGCCAATGAGATGCTGCCAAGTACACTGTAACTTGAAAGTAACAAACTATATAATGTCACTATGTAAGACAATAAAGTTACACCCCCTCACATACATCCTCAACCTTTGTGTGTGTGTGGTCACTACAAGTGGCGCTTGAACAAGGGACCCCTACTTCATCCAGCAAGGATTTGGTGCACCTTCAACCCGTATGGTATTTTCAACCTTTTAAAGGTTTCTGTAAGTACTCGTGGTTTCTCCAACCTTCTAAAGGTTTCTGTAAGTATGGGCTCCTCGCTTTCTGAGGAACAAAGAAAGCATGCGGAAGAAAAGCTATTTACTTAAGAAAAATTACATTGATGTGCCACAATGCAGTCTCTTAAGGCTGGTCCAGGAGATTGCAAATAAGTGTTTATGGTACCCAGAAAAGGGGTCTTTAAGATTATCTGATTGGGAAAAAATTGGGAAAGTTTTACATACTGAACCAAGAGCTAAGGTAGAGATTTTGCAGGTATGGCATTTATGTAGATATGCAGTGGAAAAATTTGGAATTGCTGAACTGTCTCTTAACTCCTTTACCTCCAAGTTATTCCAATGCTGTTGTCTGTCCTCCTTCCTCTTCAGAATATGTGATTCTGCCTTTTTCAGCTCCTACTGACATAGATCAGATTACTAAACCTTCTAACTCTGTTGTTCAGTCTTCTTTTCAGAAAATGGTGAAATCCTGTAAACAGGATTCCTCCATGCCTGGGGAAGAAATTGCAGAATTGTTGTCTGTATGTCCAGTACAATATCATCAGGGCCAGGGCCAATTGGCAGGACAGCAGATTGCAGAATGGGAAGGACTGCCTTATCAAATTTTAAGAGAAAAGGCTGTCACTGATTATGGTATTAATGGTAATTTTGCCAGAGGCTTGGTAGAGGGGACAAAAGAGTTCCTTCCCCGTAGCCATGTCTCCTCCCCTAGTCTCTCTTCCGCAGTTCCAGCCATAGCAGGTAATGCTGGGCTTGATTTAATAACTCAGGAATCTGTGGAATTTAAATTTCCTTTGGAAGTTAAATTTATTCCTTCTCAATTTAAGGGCTCTTTTCCCTCTGGTTTAGTGGGTCCTTTGCAATGTGGTCTTCCTAATCCTAATTTAATTCCTAATTTTTATCAATTGTTGGTGGTTGATTTAAAAGATTGTTTCTTTACTATTCCATTTCAACCACAGGATAAAGAAAAATTTGCTTCAATTCCTGCGCAAACTGTGCTTCCTCCAGCTACCTTCTCATAAAAAGGGGTGCTTTGTAGTCACTGGTGTTATTGATTCTGATTACATTGGAACTCTTTTTATTCAGGCTTGGGTGAATAAAACTTTTTCAAATTCTTCCTGATCGATCCTCTATTGCTTAATCCTCTCTATTACTTCCTTTCACCCTTTGTTATTCATACTAATATTTGGGGTTGGGACCTCCTTTCTTTTTTAAATACAAAATTGATTTTGGATGATGGCTCTTCTCCTTAAGTGGCTCTCTACTGTCCCTGTGTGATGTTTTTCATAATAGCATGCCAACTAAACGATATCATTGGTGTGTTTTACCACAGGGCATGCTTAATTTTCCTACTTTGTGCCAGCATTTCGTGAGAAATTTCCATCTTATTTGGTATATCATCGTATGGATGATATTTTAATTGGAATTAAAAAATATAACTTAATTGGCTTTCTGAAATATAAAATGGTTTATGTGTCTATGGATTATAAATTGATCAGAATAAATACAGCTGCATGTTTCTTATCTGTACTTAGGACATAAATTGTTGCAGTTTTCTTTCTGCTCCAGCTTTTCCTCATTTAAAGTTACAAAAAGTTATTTCTTTAGTAAATTTGCAACAATTGCTGGGTACTATTAATTGGGTCTGCTCATAATTTTTGTTACCTACGCATTGACTTAATCCATTATTTGAATTGACTAAAAGAAAAAAGCCAGGAGATTTAATTATAGTTTCATTTGTAGTATGTGCTACAGTTGAGAAAATTAATAACATCTTGAGTATCTAATTTGTGGATTGAATCTCTCATAGAGATTGTCAGTTATCTCTTAATATTTCCTCCTAGTAAACTACATGAAAATATTGGAGTTTTAGAACAGCAAAAAGTATATTGTATTAAATGGTTTTATTTGCCTTGTTACCATTAAAAATGTTTTACCCTTGTTGAAAGATATGAGAAAAGCAGAAACTTAAGCAGAGTTTCAGCCCCCACCTTTATCAATGGGCCATTAAGAAGCTGAAGCCACCTTATTTTACACAACAAAGGAAAGAAGAAATTACAGGGGCCAGCAACATTTAAATCAAGATATGGGACAGAAGAAAGAAAAGAAAACACCAAGAAGGAAAAGAAATCAAGTTAAAGTAACTAGAATTTTTAACACATGACGAAAGAAGAAAAACGCAGAAATAGCAAGCTGAATAATTATAGGGAATGAACAACTACAAAAGGCTAGGAAAAACAGAGAGTAGACTATAAAACAATTATTTATTAAGAATTTCAAAAGACTTTAAAGGGTCACATAGAAAATCAAAAGATGTTTTAGGATATTAAAAAGGGTTACTCTTACAGTTTAAACAGGCTAGCCTCGAAACACTGTGCTTGATTTATTTCTTGTCTGTCTTCCTATAAACAATAAATTGATTCTAATCTCAAGCAGCTCCACGCAGCACCAAATGGCAAACACACAGCTCAATTAAAGCCTGTTATTCTCCCCATTCATGTAAATCTGTGGGGGAGAGATTTGATGTTGCAGTCTCAAGCAGCTGACCTCCAATCATTTTGAAGCAATCTCCCAGCCGGGAGTTTTGAATTCAAGAAGGGAAAGGTTTCTTTTCATTCCTTAAAGGGAAAGGCTTCTTTTTCATTCCAACACTTTTATTTAAGCTATTGCTGAAATTATAACCTTGGGGCGTACTTAAGCCTGTCGAAGAAATGGAACTGACTTAATAAGTATCTTTCTTTATATCTTAAAATCTGACTTTAACTTTTATTTTCAGAATAATTTATTTCTTTAGTGTGTTTTAATTGACTATGTAGGTTGTATTTCATATCATCTGTCTACAGATCCTAGGTTTATTTGCTTAATGATTCATCTATTGTTTTCCTTCTCCACTATCGCAAGCTCTTTATTTTTCTGATGGGGGAGGAACGAGAGGAGTGATTGCTTACAAAGATCCTCATGAGGAATTCTGGAAAGTTTTCTCTCAATGTTCAGAATTGTCTGTTGTTATTTTAGCTTTCCACATTTTTTCTCAACAGATTTTAATTTGATCTCTGATTTTCAGTATGTGTGTCAACTGATTTTTAATTTCCTTAGTGCATATGTTACACTATCTTTGGATGATGATCTTCTGTCTCTCTTTTTGACATTACAGCAAGTTTTGCAAATTAGAAAGAATTAAATTTATATTGTACATATTAGGAGTCATCAGTCTTTCCCAGGTATGTTATCAGAAGGAAATGCTGTTGCAGACAACGGAGCAGCATGTTATCTGTAACTCCATGGGAAAGTCATTCATATTTTCATCAAAATGCAAAATCTTTGGCAAAACAGTTTCATATTCCTTTGGCACAGGCTCAGAATATTGTATGAGCGTGTCCCTCCTGCCAACAGTCAGCTATTCCGTTCCCCAGTGGGGTCAACCCTAGGGGTACCTCTGCCAATTTACTTGGAATTCTTTAACTCTTGTAGATTCTTTTTCAGATGTTCCTGTTAATGTTCATTTTCATGCAATAGAACCACTGACAAGACCGCTAGTAAAGTATTGTCTTGCTCCTAATCCTGAGTAACAACCTTCGCCAATCACATGGGAGCAAGTGAAGGCTACAACATACCAAGCTCAACAACAATTGAGTCAAGCTGACCTACCTCAAACTCCTGAAAATCTACTTGCTGCTGTTTTTGCTATTATTACAGCTAATTCTGTCACAATTCTTTTTTGTATTCTCTTGTCTTCTCTTAATTGTTACTGCTTTGAATAATACTCAACACGCAACTTAATCCTAAACTTAATTCTGTTCATTGGTGTTTTCTTTGTACTAATCAATATACTAGAGGCTTATGTTTTTGCTGTTATGCTCGCCATACTTGGCTTAACAATTGGAATGATTATGCTAAGGCTTGACATATTTTATTGAAAGTAGGGAATTATAGTTATTGTACTGACTATTATTGGCTTTGTGGAACCTTTAAATCTTCTTTGTATGGACCTAATATTGTGCCTGAAATGTATCCTGATAATTTTCCTATTTTTAACGCTTCTATGTGGTTCTTTTTTGACAAATATGCAACCAATGTACACCCTCAGAATTATCAGTGTGCTGCTATTGGCTACTTTTCCCTACCTGTGCAGATTGGTGCTCTCTCTTCTTCTTCACGACAATGACGTTCTCTATTAGGTCCTACATGTAATGATGAAGTTATCATTGATACACAACTGTCCTCTCTAAATAGCTTTGGCTGTGCTGTGGCTGGAGCTATTACTGGGATGATCACCTTAGGGGCTTACTCTGGAATAATAGCTCAAGAAAATAGACATTCTATCCTGGGTTTAACATGTCGCCTGGAGAAATCAATTAATGCCACTGCTGCTATTGTTCGTGATCTCCAACATGAAATTGAGGACCTGAATCAGGATGTGCTCCAGCAACGTTTTGCTATTGACTATTTCTTAGCACAACAAGGAGATTTTTGTAAACTTGTTGGCCATCGTGGATGTGCTGTTCATTTTCACTCTTTGAACAGAACCATTGAAGATGAACTTGCTAAACTCCAATCATATTTTCAGAATAATGTTCATGCTAATTCCTTTTCTTTTGACTGGTTGACCTGGTTTAAGCAGTTGTTTTTTTTATGCTGTGATTATTATTGTCATGTTAGTTGCTTGCTGTTGTTTCATTCAGTGTATTCCCTCATCAATTCTATGTTTCGTCCTGTTCCTCTTTTTCTGCCTCCTCATCAAATGCGATATATACAAAAATCTTTGTTCCCTCAAAATTAAATAAAAAGAGAGGACATGTAGGAGCCTGTAGTCTGCTATGTGTAGGACTGTTTCCTTATCTTGGATGGCAAACCTCAGATAAGGAAGGTTACTCACATGTAGGCGCCAGGAAATGGCATTAAGACCCTAACTCTAAAAACAAGAGGAACAGGAGGAAAGGAAGTGGGATGTGTGTTAACCCTAGATAACATTATAAGTGCTTAAGCAAAGCAGTAATGGTTAACCAATGACTCTAGTTACCTGGAAGATTCTGTAGCCAATGAGATGCTGCCAAGTACACTGTAACTTGAAAGTAACAAACTATATAATGTCACTATGTAAGACAATAAAGTTACACCCCCTCACATACATCCTCAACCTTTGTGTGTGTGTGGTCACTACACCAGATAAGAAGGGGTTTAAATCCCATATCCTGAACAAAGCCCAATCCTTTGCTAGGGATTATGGGATCTAAAATCAAATTTATCTAGAGGACACCTGGTTGGAAAAGTCTAGGCCATCCCACACTAGAATTCTGGAGAGCTAGAAAGCTTGTTATGCTACTTTAATAATTTTAGCATATTTTTCCCCTCATGTACCAACAGAGTTATCTTTGTTCTTCCCACTTACGTTTTACTAGCCCCATTATGTAACACGCAACATTTCATTTAGTTCTCAGTCACGAATACCTTCTCAATTGAAGCACTGCCCAGTGCCAAAGAGATTATAACCTTGGCAAACCTTCATACTGTTGTTAATAGCTAATGCTACCTCCCACTTCTCCAAACTGGTCTGCTTGCATTTCAAGTCCCTTGGTGGAAATACACATGTACAACATACCCAGACATTTTTCACAGTAGAATAATATATCCAAAATCCTTTGTGCAAGATCCAGCTTTTGTTTGACAATGTATGAGCAATGGTTAAGTCAAATTTGAATAGAGCAGTCAGTTTCAATAAAAGTGGAGATTGCACAGTTACATATATGCTACAGTTGCAAACTAACTGTTCCCTTTTTGTTACTTTTTAGAAATTAAGCATAATGGAATAAAAAATGTTCATGAAGTAATCTTTTCTTCTAGGAGCTGTGGGGTCATTTGATACAAAATGTTGAAAATTCTACACATTGTTATATAATCCATATGAGAAAAAAATATTTCAGGTTTAAGAAGTCTTAATGCTTAATTTATGTCTACAATTTCTGTCTTGGTAATTTTTGGTTTACTCTGATGTGTGAACCAACCTCAAGTGAAAAATATGATTTATAAAATTATATGAGTTAGCAAATGGTTTAGCAAATAGTAATTCAAATGAAGAAGACCTGATTATGTCTTATTCAGATGCATAAACTCAATTTAAAGTTACACAGAGGTCATTCATATTATCAAGAATTTGTTAAATTAAAGAGTAACTATTAAAAAGACAATGGTAATATAATTTCTATTCTGTACATTTGTCATCATTTTGAGATTACTTTGGATTGTCACAAATATCTATGGCTGTGTGAGCGACAAAATCTGCTGTGTAATACTATAAATGTTGTAGATAGTACTACTGTAATTTGGATGCTCAAGCAGAAAAGTAGCAATGTTAGGACAAATTTGGAAACCCTTAATAGATCCCTGGGAAAGCTGCCTGGGAAAACCAAGGGAAATCATCAAAACCATAAAAAAAGCAAAAGCTAGAAAATTTTGGACATGTGATACAACACCCAGAAAAATATGGCATATTTCACTTAATCCTCCAAGGAAAGATTGAAGGCAAACGAGGTCCAGACAGAAAAAGAACATGGCTTCAAAATCTAAGGGACTGGTTTGGACAAAAGTCAACAGCACTTTTTCGTGCGGCTGTTGATAAAAATAGTATTGCCAATATCCGATGATGGATATGGCACAACAAGAAGAAGAATAGATCACTGTTGGTTTCTGCATGCATACTATAACATTGTAAAACAACTGCTGACAATTGTTTTAATACTACCATCAGACATACAAAAGTCAGATGAAGATGTAAATTACATTCACATACAGAATTTATGTCAGCCAATATAGGAAGTCTTTTTTATCTTCTTGTAATCGTAACAGAATAACAGAGTTAGAAGGGACCTTGGAGGTCTTCTAGTCAGGGGTGGGTTCTACTTACACCTTTACTATTGGTTTGCAGCGGGATTGCGTGCCTTCTGCGCATGAAGCTTCTGGACATGCATAGATCGCCAATAATGACATCCGGGGCAGTGGGTGTGGCCTCCCACCTGTTTTACTACTGGTTTTTGCGAACCGGTCCAAACCGGGGGCAACCCACCACTGCTTCTAGTCCAACCCCATGCTCAAGCAGGAAACCTTATACCATTTCAGACAAATGGTTGTCCAATCTTTTCTTTAAAACCTCCTGTGTTGGAGCACCCACAATTTCTGGAGGCAAGTTGCTCCACTGATTAATTGTTCTCACTCTCAGGAAATTTCTGCTTAGTTCTAAATTGCTTCTCTCCTTGATAAGTTTCCATCCATTGCTTCTTGTTCTGCCTTCAGGAGCTTTGGAGAACAGGTTGACCCAGTTTTCTTTGTGGCAGCCCCTTAGATATTGGAACACTCCTATCATGTCACCACTAATCTTTCTTTTCATTAAACTAGACATATCCAATTCCTACAACTGTTCATATGTTTTAGCCTCTAGATTTGTTCCCCAATAGTCTTTGTTGCTCTTTTCTGCACAACATGGATTTCCCTGTGAATTAGCTTAGCAGGTGAATATCCACATTCATCCTGCAGTATACCTGAATTTAATATATTCTATCCTGTAGTCTTGACCTATTGCAAAGATTCATTTTGTATTCTAGTTTTTTCCAATTTGGCATCTTCCATATATATCAAACTTCTGAAACTCTCATCCACCATATCCTTCTCACATTGGCTAAGAAGTCTGGGTGCTGAATGCCTAGTACTCTGTAAGTTGCCAAATTGGACTCTAGTCAAGCAGCTGCTACAGGGAAAACAAGCAGGAGCAGCAGGAATCTACCCTTTGCTCTTTTGTCTGTACTTCCGAGAATGAAATGACTTGTCTCAGAGTTGCAATTTAAAGTTAACCCAAGTGATTATATCACTGATTTAAAGAAAGCAGAATTTTGCATTCCCACTATGATGAACAAATGTTTGTATTTTATGTATTTCCAGAACAATCACCTTAATATATTGGAGAAGCATAAATATATTGTTTTTATAAATCTAGTTATAAAACTATCTATTCCAAAAGCTATCATTATATATTTCTTAGCCTAACGATTAATATAACCTTGAAAATGACTACAATTTTCATTAAACAAAAGAATATACTAAGTTAGAATATTCTAACACTATTGTAACACTGCTGCTCAAATGAAAAAGACAATTCCAGCTCCTAATCCTTACAGGCTTGCTATTGGACCAAATTGAGTCATTTCAATGAATTCATTGTGGTATGCCTTTAATATCAATTTGAATTTTGCTCATTACCAGACATGTACCAGCATTTCTTTTAAGCCTCCAATCTATCCTCTAAAAGCAATCAAATTAGAAGTCATCAACTGCTGTTTCCTGTTTTGCTCAAACCATGGTTAGCAGCTTTGAAATAATCCATACATCAGAAATTATAATCAGGTTTCTGGGCCAGGAAAATAAAAAAAATGCTGCTTACAAGTCTTGATAGGACAGTGTGCACGCTATAACAAAAGTTTGCCACAGATTATTGTGATTTTTTTAAATAAATCCCAAATGATCATCAGATTATATTGTAAATTTATATCATTCATTACCTTGACTAGGAAGTGAGGAGCAAATTGGCAGCATTTTTGCTAACTAGATTTTTTTGGGTTAGTTTGAAGGACAACAGCACAGGTGTTTTCACAGAAGGGTATGAAACTAAAGGGCCTTCATTTTTTAAAGCATCTACATCTTTTCCTGGGATGCATGGATAAATCCAAAGAAAAAATAGTCTACTTTTAAAAAGTTATAGTAATTGTTAAGTTCTCCCTACTTTTGCAATTGAATCTGAAGCACTGCACAAGCCTAATGTATATGTAACACTACCTTCTCAAGTGGATAAGGTATGCATCTAATGAAATAGATTATGATCCAAAACTTAATACATTAAGATCATTACAGTAAAAGAAACCAATTTAGATCTAATTGGGACATACAAAATCAACATACCTAGTATAATTCCCCAATGTAATTAAAGTATTCTTAGTATTTTCCCAAGATTCCAAAGAAAAGTTGCCCATCTCTAACCACAACAGGAGTATCACAATTCTTCCTTGTCCCATGGGATTTTTTAAAAAAAAAACTAAGTTAAAAAAAGGGACGCTGACAAAGTCTCTCCTTCTAGCATCATCTTTATTTACAAGAATAGGGCTCTGAGAGTTTTGTAGAAAATAAAAATAAGAGAGGGGTTTGACCAGTGCTTTCCTGGAAATCTATCAATTCACTCAAGAAAAAAAAAAATTAACAGAACACTTTGTAGATTGGGAAGTGGCTGGAAAATAATCTTATTAGTTTGCTTTCTAATAAATAAATGGCTGTTCTGCAACTGACTACATTTACCATGGTAACTACTTAATGAAGAGGCATTCCCTCCCTACAACAACCATTATGTAAGAGGTTCTCCAACATTATCAAAATTCCAAATGTGTCTGCAATAATTCAGAGATTGCCTACTTTGTGTCAACAGTTATTGTGATATTATATAATACATTCTAAATGTGACTAAGCATACAGCACGTACAGTAGCTACACTTCATGCTATGGAATACATTTAATTAGAAGGATAGAAGAATAAAGGTTAAATTAAGAAACTCTGAAGATCCCAAGCTAAGAACACTGCCCACTTACCAAAAACGCAGCACAGGAAAACTTTGCCAAGGACTATCTGATCCACCATTCAGTTCATTTTTGAAGACAAAACGTTTTAGAAAATTCAAAAGGATGTGAACAATTTCTGAGCATATATTCTCAGTAACTTACTCAAAAGGTTTCTGAGAATATAAGGCTAGTTGATGTATTAACTCTTTTGAAAGCCACACTGCATGCATGATTTTCTCTCTGAACTTTCTGTCCACCAATTTCAATGGGACTTTGTATTCCAGCCTTAGGAAGTAAGAATTAAAGTCCACTTCTTTCACAGTGTACATATTTCAATAAACAATTTGTTCTTTCATTGTTAGAACTATTTATATTCTATCTTTCACGGTAGGTTATAAGCCATACAGAAGATAATTATTAAAGGCACAACGATTCTGTTTGGCATAAGGAAGAGGGAACAGAAAGACAAAGTTTTCCTTTGCCCTTTCCCCTCGTTGGAGTTAATTAGCCAAGGAGAAATATCCCCATCCTCCACCCAAAACAGTTATCCACGGTTTCCCCGAAGATGCTGCAGCCCTTTTAATTGCTCTAGCGCCGTTGATTACATTGGTAGCCCCCTTTTTCCGCCTGGGGTAGCGGCTCTACGCCGACTCTCCCACCAATGAAAGGCGCAAAGTATCTATGGCACTCTAGGGCAAAGCGGCCCTACCAAGCGAGGACCACCGATTAGAACAACCCTATTACGCGCAGCCTTCACCCAGTGGCCGCGGTTGCCCCTCGTACTCACGAGTCTCCCAGAAATTCGTGGAAGCGGATGGGACCGTGCGTGGTGTCAGCCTGGAAATTAGGCGCCTCGTCTCCTAGCAGCAGGCCCGGCATGGTCCTCTAACGTTTGCTGCAAGAGCGGGAAGGCGGCTCAGCTACGTCGGAACAACCGAAAGGCAAAGTGGAAGGAGTGAAGGAATAGCGACCCACATAGCCTAGCGAGGGGGCGCGGCTTTAAGGGGCGGACCCAGAGGACGGAAACCTTCCGCTGTTGGGGTTACTTACTCTAGCTAGCAGAACGCCGCTTTTATAGTACAGTAGGTGCAGACGAAGGGAAGTTTATGGCTGTGTTGAATGTAGGTTTTCCGATTCTCTGAAGCAAGACATCTTATGTTGCACGACGGGCTTCTTCGCAATATTCATATAATTGCAGGCATAATTGGGGAGAAATGCTAAAATGTCAGACAATCGGAAGAGCAAGTAATGGGGGGGGGGGTTGTTTGCAGAAACAATCGACGCCGCCTCAACTCCAGCCAAAATCTCCCATGAGGCAGCCTGGGAAATGTTAAAGACTGGCAAGGGCGCAAGTAGAAATTGAATTTTTAAAGCAGCCTAATCGAGTACGTGTTCAGTCAGAGGTCTGACCAAAGAACTTGAATCAAGTATTTAGGACTGCAATTGAAATCGCTGTTAATTTAAATTGTTTTGAACTAAACTTCCTTTCGGCCCACAAACGAATCATGAAAGGGACTAGCACCTTCGTGTCACGTTGGAGAAAGGGGAGGTGGGATGGCATGGCTTCCCCCTTTCTTAAAGGAAATCTTGAATGAATTGCAAGCGTTGAGATGGACGAAGCAACGTGAAGCCGCTTGTTAGAAAGTCTTACTCGCCAACACCTTCCCTGGATTTAATCCCACTGGCCTGCGCTATTCTCTCTGCTATTAAAAAAAATCGCGTGAGCAAAGTTTATGACTGTCATTGGTAAAGATGCTGAATGGCTTCCGGACTGAAGTGCTTTTTTTCAAGGTAGCATCTAACAGGATCTGGTGCATAGGTATTCACATGATCTAATTTTAACTCGTTTTAGAGTCATTCTGAAATCGGAGAGACTAAGTCTCTTTCCAGTTACGCTGCCGTACGGCCAGGAGTTGCGAAACAAAGAATCAAATTAAGCGGTGAGAATTGCTATTGAGGTTGACGCGGCCTCGCGGGCAGTAAAATGAGAGCGGGCGGGTGCATGCTGCCAAGAGCTTGTCATGGCGACTTACGTGAGTGAGCTGGAGGTGGCCAAGAAAAACCTGAGCGAAGCTTTGGGCGAAAATGTGAAGCAGTAAGTGATCATCAGGCGCCGTTCTCTCCCCCCCCTCTCCCCGGTGTTTCTTCGTTAAGCCGTTGGCCGTTGTTTTACAGCAGAGGCCTAGTTGGCATCGATCTCGATTTTCTCCTGCACCGGGTGTTTTGTAAGCTCGAGCGTAAGTGGATGCCCAATCAGCCCTCTACTCTCCGTATAAAAACCCACTGCCCTTTGTGAATAATATTTTCATAATAATATTTAATATTTAATAATATTCCTTTTTCTTCAGAACCGAATAGGCAGGCCTTATTTCAACACTGCTTAGCCGTGCAAATATCCCTCCCTCCCCCCTTACCCATGAAATGTTGATTAGGGAGGATGAGAGATCATAGGTGGTAGAAACTAGTCATGAAGGAACAGCAATCCAACTCTTTAGGCTTTCAGTTATTCAAGACATCACAATCATAATTTTAAGTAGGATTTGTGTAGCCACTTAGAAGTGTTTCACAAATTCTCAAAGGTGATTTTGTGCACCTTGGAGACATAAACAGTCATGTGCACATTAATTTAAAAATTTTAAATCAAATGTATGTAGAATCACTGCCTAAAAATTACTGCACCCATATTCACAGAAATATCCATCTAATTCTATTAAGCAGCAATTCTATATACTCTGGAAGTAATTGAGCAGTTTATTTCTGAGTAGACATATGCAGGTCTCTTTAAAATATCACAAGTCTCTAGTTTCCTGCAAGAAATTAATGCACCTTGATTTTTAGAGGTCAGGGCCAAATAAACCACTATGGTTTAGTGCATATACAAAAATAAACAAGCCAGCTATTTGTAATGACCAATATTAATCCTCCACTTTTTAAAACATTTGTTTTCTTAATATGTAATTTAAATTAACTATTGGAAATACCTGGGGAACTCTATAGAAACAAAGATTCGTGTTTTGTATGTGTGCCTTTGAGTTAGTGTTAACTCCTAGAGACTCCCAGACTAGTCCCTGCGATTTTCTGGGCAAGATTTCAGAAATGTTTTGCCATTGCCTCCTTCCCAAGGCTGAGAGTGAGTGACTGGCCTAAGATCACTCAGCTGACTTTATGACTAAGGTAGAATTTAGAACTCACAGCCTCCCAGTTTCTTGCCTAGTGCCTTAACCACTACACCAAACTAACTCTAGGAATAATGTACAGGAATTAAAATGTTGATTTAATTTCATATATCACTGTTTAGCGATATTAATTCACTTAATGAATTAATTTGCTTATTTATGATGTCCCACATAATATTCTTTTTTCACCAGTAAAATAGTGTAAAAATTGTACCACAGGTACAATTGAGACAAAATGAGACAGAAATAATATATATTCATTTTTTATTTTATTTATATTTATGTACTTATCAAAGGCCACAATGGGAATACCACTCTGAGCCATCCTCCTTATTTGCCCACAACCAGTATTAGGGAAATGGGCACTTGGGAAAACCAGTGTGGGGTAAGTGGATAGAAAGTCTGGGCTTTTATATGTCAACCTTGAGAAATGATAGAATTCTTAGCTTCAGAAAAGGAGAAAGGGATCCAAAAGCTACATAGCAGTCATAGATACCTGGGAAGATTCTAAAGTGGATTATAAAGCAATTGAGATGTAAACTCCTTGAAAACTATAGATTTATCAAGATACATTTTAAAAGGTTATCTCATATTTTAATTCGGTGATTTCCTTGGTAGATTGTTGGGATAGTATGTGTGTAATGTAGGGGTAGTCCTAAAGTTATAACCACTTGTTCAGTGACTATTCAAAGTACCAACAACTGAAGGTGGGGGATTTAAGACAGTGGTGAAATCCTAATTTTTTTACTACTGGTTCTGTGGGCATGGCTTGGTGGGCGTGGCAGGGGAAGGATACTGCAAAATCTCCATTCCCACCCCATTCCAGAGGAAGGATACTGCAAAATCCCCATTCTCACCCCACTCCAGGGGGAAGGATACTGCAAAATCTCCATTCCCACCTCATTCCAGGGGAAGGATATTGCAAAATCTCCATTCCCACCCCATTCCAGGGGGAAGGATATTGCAAAATCTCCATTCCCACCCCACCCTGGGGCCAGACAGAGGTGGTATTTGCTGGTTTTCCGAACTGCTCAAAATTTCCACTACCGGTTCTCCAGAACCTGTCAGAACCTGCTGGATTTCACCCCTGATTTAAGACCAGTCCACAAAGTTGTGCTTGTCGCAGCATTCCTGCAGTCACATGATTGCAATCCAGATACTCAGTGCCTGAGTTGTGATTATTACATCACAATGAGCTGCAATCATTGCTTCCCACAAGCAAAGTCAATGGCAGGAAGTCAGAAGTTACCCCCTGCTCCTGCTTCTTTTTCACCTGCTTATGCTGTGGACCCATGGTAATGGACTCATGGAACCGTCTGTGGCATCTGTGCATCTGCTTATGCTCCGAAGCCCCTGTCCATGGCATACCCATGCAGTTGCTGGTCTGCTTGCCTGTGACTCCTGCCTCTTCCTGCTTAATGACTCAAATGGTACTCAGATTACAACAGAAACTGGGACTCCAGAATTGCTGTTGCTAAATGATGCAGTCACATGACATTATGTTGTACGACTGCCTTGCTTTGCAACATAAATTGTGGTCCCAGTTGCTGTATACCCTGAAATTAACTATCTCAGTTTTAACACTGCATCTAATAAAAAATGAGCATGCTAGTTTAATGTAGGCTGCAGAACATGACAATAAAATGGCTATATAATTGGCTCAGAAATCATACACCATGCATTCTCATCAAATTGATCTGAGGTATCGGTTAACATGCTATACATTCAATCCTAAATTCTATATACTTCAACATTTTTTAATGATTGGTGGTGGATAGTGGAGGGAGTGGTAGATGAATGGAATGCTTATTAGATTTGCAATTAACATAAAATGGGATTAAATATTTGAATATCCTTGAAGGAATAATTTTGAACAATCTTGACAAGTTAGAGAAATAGGTAAAAGAGTACCAATTAACAGTGAAACTCCTTCATTTCAGAAACAACAATATAGTACAGATTGTACAATCTCTGTCTTAATAATACTTTTGGGAAAAAATATTGCAATAAAATTTGATTGAAAACTAATTAAAATTGTAATATAACTGCAAAAAAGGTAAATTAAATTTTAGACTGAATCATAGAATATAAATTTTAAATTATAATTCTACTTATGTTGCAACCATTTGCTGTACACTGCCCACAGACACTATGAAATCTTTCTTTTTGGGATACTAATTTGTCGTTTCCCATCTGCTTTGTAGAGAGTATTTTATCTTGGTAACTTAATTGCCAGTTTCACTGTGTAATTTTGCTGTTTTCATGCCTATTCAGTATTTTAGTGATATAGCACAATATAATTAACTACTATTTTAAATATAGAATTTTGAAATTTTATAAGTGTAAAGCTGTGTTAATCTATAGTGATTAAAAAGAGTTGGAAAAATTGCTGTCGGATTCCTGATGTGTAACTATCTTATAAAAAATGGGAAAGAAGAAAACTATATAGGAGGAGGAGAAAACGGTATTAGATAGTTATTGCCATCAGGCATGGAAATGCTTGCTGGGCAACTAGGTAGTCTTTTAACAATTTTTTGAAAGGCTGGTTTGCATTACAAACCTTAACTGGCTTAATTATCATAAC
Organism: Arizona elegans; assembly: GCA_022577455.1. Taxonomy (NCBI): domain Eukaryota; kingdom Metazoa; phylum Chordata; class Lepidosauria; order Squamata; family Colubridae; genus Arizona; species Arizona elegans. The sequence continues at coordinate 98,661,925 of JAKOOJ010000002.1, read as the reverse complement.
CACTACCCTCTTCAGTGAAAAAGTGGACTGTCACTAGAGGACAGTTTAATTTAATGTTTGGAGCAAAAATTAAGATAGAGGAAAAAGAAGTTCCCTAGAACAGAATGAGGAATTCTGATCCTCAAAACTCCCAGCCTATGAACATCTTCACATTGGATGGCCTCAGTGGTGAAATTCAATTTTTTTTACTACCAGTTCTGAGGGTGAGGCTTGGTGGTGTGGCTTGGGAGGCATGGCGGGGGAAGGATACTGCAAAATCTCTATTCCCACCTCACTCCGGGGGAAGGATACTGCAAAATCCCCATTCCCACCCCACTCTGGGGCCAGCCAGATGTGGTATTTGCCAATTCTCCGAACTGCTCAAAATTTCCGCTACCGGTTCTCCAGAACCTGTCAGAACCTGCTGGATTTCACTCCTAGATATCCTCCCTTTTAACTTTCCCTTTCACCTTTGCTTTTTAAATCCTGTTTGACAGAGTGCAGAGGGTTTATAATGATAAAACATCATCCATCTATTTTTTCTTACTAGTTCTACAGTTACTTGAAAACCTTTATGATTTGCCTCACCTGTTTGTCTTGTCCAATAAAGTCATTCTTATCCTGAACTAATGTTCAGTCACTGTTAAAAGCAACCTGTTGCTTTTAGGGCCAATGACAGGGAAAAGAAATACAAATATGATATTCCACATTCTGAATATCAGGCTTGCTGTCTCTCATTTTACAATGAATATGCACAGAATACCTTTATAAGGTCTAGAAATATAGAGCTGAGATTCTGAAAAATTCCAGGTTGTGCATGCTCAGCTAATACCTGACTTTTTTCATGTTTAAAATAGGCAACAAGAGATTTACTGCCAAGGATAGAAAGAATATAATCAGCAATTTGCCCAAGTGAAAAAAAGCCTTTTTGTGAAGTAGACTCCAATAATTGTTAAGTAATATAACTCGAATAAGTTGAGTGATAGTACTTTGTTTACTTAAGATAGGTGGGGCAAATTGCACTCTACAAATTACCTTTATACCATCTTCTCTGGATAAGATTTTGTAGTCCTCTCTGGCTAACTGAAGGTGGGAAACAGATACAAAGTATAGTGTGGACCCTAACATAGATGTATCACTATAAAAATTTCCAATAGCTCTAAACCTAATTTAACAATATTTATTGTTAAATATGTGCCCCGCACATATTGTTCCTTAGCCCTCCCTACACTCTTGGCCATCAAAAGGTTACCCATTCCTGTTTTAGGAGAGGATGAACTATAAGAGCCACACCTAACCTCAAATCTATTGGTTGAGATTGAGATTCTGCTCATTGAATATTTTCTTGCAATTATAAGAATTCTGTAAAACTATGATACTCTCATAAAGCAACTAGAGAGGAAAAATATAACTTTTAAAAGGATAAATCCATTATTGATAATCCATTATTGATATCTTGCACAGGTACTGGGCTAATTTGAAACTATGGTTTAAGCAAAAGATCAGCAAAGAAGAGTTTGATCTGGAAGCTCGGAGGCTCCTCACTCAAGACAATGGTATGAAAATAAACTCTGAATTGCTCACCTAGTTTTCTGAATTCTTCAGTTTCAAATGTCTAGGGATTAATTATAATTCTTTGAAATATATAGCATCTCAATGTTATTTAGTTACTAAAAAGTGCACTGTGGAATAAATGTGGTCATTTATTTTAGCCTTGAAGAATTTATCATGCCTGATAGTACTTAATACTTACAAGAATTTACCATAGTAAAACTTACCCTTGAAGAAATTTTAGAAGATAAAAGCTGAAAATGTTAAATTGCTGAATTAGGAATCTTGTATTTAGTTTTGGAATTGAAAAGGCTATTATATGTTTTTTGCTTTTATATCTTGCTATTATATCTTCTGTGCAAATTTATGAAGTTAATGCAAGTATATGTTAAAATAATTGTCATAATTGTAATGCAAACCATGTCTTTTATTTTGGCAGTTCATTTTCACAATGACTTCTTGCTAGCTATTCTTACGCGATGTCAAATCTTGGTTTCTGCACCAGGTAAGTCACTGAAAAAGTCTCTTTTGCATATGGATTGCATATGCATATGGAGAGACCCGCAGTGTGTGTAACTTATGGTACTTCTAATGTTCATTTCATGCTGTATTGGGCCACATTTTAAGAAGTTCATCTATATCATTTAAAGATATTTAGCTTTATACTGCTTTTTCACTTTTCGGAAACTGGTCTGTGTAAGTGTTGTTTTTCCACATTTTGGATTTTAAGATGGAAATAGGAACAAACAATGTTAAATTTTACCCACATACCCATCATTATCTTAAAACAGAAATTTCAGGCTACTTTTTTCAGGTTTGGCTTGGCTCAGGGTGAGAATAGAAGCAGTTTCCATTCTAGATATCCCCCACTCTGTTTTCCAGTTTCAGTACTCCAAAATATAAAGACGGGCCATAAAAATCTGGTTGTCCCTTCTAGTAACATGAGCATGTCATTAGAAAGCCTTTTGTGGCTTATGAAAAAACTGAGTTGCAGCTCCTGGCTCTTCCCAATTTTGTTATTTCAATAGTAAGAGTATAGATCGTGTGAGCACAATCACTTCGGAGCACTACGCATGAATCATCCGTTGCAATGATTATGTTTAAATTACTGGCTTAAACTTATGTTAAAGCAAAAGAACTGAACTTGAACGATGATTGAAGCCATAGAAGATATTCATGTGTCCTGCTTAATAGGGTGAACAGGCTGATTAGTAAGTTTGACAATAGTCTTGTTTCCTTGGATCTCTCAGAAACAAAGTGAAAAACTGAATAAACATATAGAAACATAATAGCATTATAATATCTAAAGTAACAATAGTTGTTGACCTTCAATTCCCTCTTTGAGGAAGGTAGATTGTTTAGAAATGTGAAATTTCAATTGACTACATTTTTGTACTTCGTTGTGTAATTTAAATAAACATAAATTCAAATTTTGCATGTGGAAAAATATTTATACCCCTAAATTTATCATTACCTCAAATACCTGAAATTAGAATCAGGGCAGGGCAAATGATTAGAACATGGTTAAAGAAGATTCTGGAGGAACCTGTTTTATTGACACCTCAGGCACTTAGTTTGATTTGCTCTTTGTTTTTGAAGGGTGTGGTATCACCATGCCTAAATTGAAAAGAGCTCTCTGAAGCCTTCAGAATCTGGGAAGTTTAAAAAGATTGCCAAAAATTAGTCACCAATCATTCAACTGTCCAGAAAATCAACTACAAGTGGAAAAGATTTCAAACAACTGCCAACTTGCCCAGGCAAAAAGAAGTCTCTAAGAACTCCAGAATTTCATCACAAGATCTACACCCTTTACTACAAGATCTAGCTCCCTTTACTATTGATGTCAAAGTGCATGAGTTTACCATTGGAAAGAAGTGGTGTAAATTAGATCTACATGGGTGTATGTGTGTGTAGCAGGAAGAAATATTTACTGTCCAGAAAGAATATTAGGGTAAGTATAAAGTTTGCTATAGATCCAAACAAAGGCCAGACTTCTGGAACAATGGTGAAGCAAAATTAGAGTTATTAGCCAGTAATTTCTGAAGACATGTTTGGCAAAAACCAAAGACCAGAAAAGTCTTAACAACATAATGGTGGAAATGGTTTGAGGATGCCTCATGGTCTTGGCAGTTCATTATCAAAGAATCTGTTAAAAATTCTTCATTGTACCAAACGGTTTTGGAAGATAATGTAAAACTTTGTGCTAGAAGGTTAAAGCTCAATGGAAAGCACCTTGCAACATGACGTTGACCTTGCCAACGGGGACAAAACCAGTTTATTAGAACCAAGGGTGTACTTTTTTTTCCTACAGAGAATAGAATATCTGATTATTTTTGTTGAATAAATCTTTGAAAGTCAATTTTCATACTTTCTGATCAATTAGTTACATGCTGCTTAAATAAAGATTAAAATACATATATGTCCACATATGTTAAATAGAAACAAAACTTTACATGGGGTAACTGTACTTGGTCACATGACTATATATAGTATAAGCTCCCACTTACGCATAGGTGGTCTTGAGGCCTCTAGCATGAAACCTACACTAATTTTTTTTAAAAAAATCACAAGACTCTAATATGAAAATGTGTAGAAAAAAGGAAGCCGTATTTGCATAGTTTCTACATAATAGCACTATCAACTAGTCCCTTGAAATTGCTTTATCAGCTACTTGTGTAACTGACACACCCATTTTAGTTCTAGGTGGAAGGTAACCGTGGACATACCATACCAAATTGATATTGCCCAACCCATGCTACACCTTCTTTAGTACACAAAGAGGCTTTTGGATTAGGATATTGTACCTCTCTTATCACAGGCATCTGTAACCCAGGGTCAGAAATTTCCATGTAGAAATTTGAGATGATATGATTCCCATAGAAAGATTTTCAGTGTGATGCTAATGATTTAATCAGATAATGTTCATATAATTACAGTGTCTATATAAGATACAGACATATCTTAGTGTCTGTATAAAGTGAACAAATGTTATGCAGGAGATCCACAGGAACGTTAAAGCAATGCATTTAGGAGCAGGAAAAGCTGTACTGAAGTCATGTTTGGCAAGAAAATTTGCATTAAAGCCTCCACAGAAGAAAACTTAATTTTCCAATTATTCTAGAATTTTTTTTAGAATGTTTATGTTTTCTTAGAGTAAAACCCTTCTCAAGATGACCTCTAGTAACCATCTTAAATAACAACTAAAATAATGGGCAATAGATTTTAAAAATCAACAATAGATAAAAATTAGCAATAATTCTAAAACATAAATGCTCTAATTAGAACCAGTTTTGAAGCATACCAAATTTTTTTAAAAATGTATCCAGGTTACCATTCAGAACCAACATAAGAAAATATGGTTTTGAGGAACCCAAAGTACAGTGTGTAGCTAGATTAATAAAAATAATGTTGTGAATAGTATCTTACCTTATGTGTCTGAAAACATCATAAAACAGTTATCAGGTAAGAAGTTCAAACACTTCATTTTAACCTTGTCTTATAAGGAAGGACAATGAAGAATATTCATAATATTCATAATATTCCTAAAGAATATTATACTATGTATGATCCGATAGGAACTATGTAACTGGGAGTAATTTTATGGATAACCTGAAATGTAGTAATTCTAAAGAAATTGGGCAAGTTAGCTATACTAGTCACAGTGATTGCATATGGATTTGTATCATTATCCCACCCACTACAGTCCTTCCTCACAAATGTCAAGTGAATCCCAGGTCCCAGATCCCAGATCCCAAAGTTGCTTGCTTCTATTCTAAGAGTGTATTCAGAACTGTATAATTATTCAGAGCTAATTTCCTGTATTGATAAAAAATATTGGAATAGGTTCAGAAGGACCTAGATTCAAATCCATCCTCAGACAAAGGGAGCTCACTATGGCCAAGTCACCCTTTTTCAGCCCAATCTACCTCACAGGATTGGTGAGGAGAAAAATTGAAAAAAGGAATATTTTGTATGCTGCCTTGAGATCAAGAGGGAAAGGCAGGATATAAATCATGAATAATGAATCTCTGAGAATTACTAATCTAATTATTAATTAGATTATTAATCTAATTCTTTTATAAATGAAGAAAATATTTTAAAGCAAAACAACTGAATATTATATTTAATTTCATTAAAAATACTAAAAGGAAAGACCAAAAGTATTCATGTACTGAGTTTGATTTTGAAGAGTTGACCATATGAACCTTTTGCTTTCCTATAATAATCTGCTGGACAAAACACTGACTTGTATTATTCTAGTAGTTTATTAGTATTATGTTCATTTATTATTTTAAAACTAATAATATAGTTCTAAAACTTGGATTATTTTTCATAGAAACTATAATAGGGATGGAGAATTAGGTATGTAGGATCAGAAGACTGGAGATAGCACGCCAGTAATTTCGAAGTAAAAATGCTACTCATGTATCACTCCTTCTTTATTGTTAGCCTTTACTGTTCACCTTTGGTGAAAAGGCATGTAACATAAATTTTCTACCTCTGCCACACATCTAAATGTGTGGTTCCTTTCAGGGAATGCTAAATATCAAACATTGTGTTGTGAATGACTAAATTAGATAGAAATGGATAATCTGGAATAAGGAAACAGTTGTCTGGGATTTCCTGTTAACTCCAGTGGGATACTATTGTTATTTGTATAACAATTTCTGAGATATCTCAGTAGAATAAGAATTAAAGATGCCTGAAGAAGTATAGACTTCTCTACTTATAATAGCCACCTGATCATGAATGTTACCCCTTGGCAGTGTGCAGTTTTTGTACCAGTATAGTTCATAATAGACAGCTTACTAGAAATCCAATATGAAAATTTGATACAACCTATAAAGAATAGACTAAGTACAAACAGATAGTATACTTCATCTTTAAGTGTATGTGTGTGTGTGTGTGTAGGGGGGGACTCACAAAGAAATTGATGCATTTTTTTCAAAAAATAAAAATTAAGCTATTGGATCTGAGAGAGTGAATATGGTTTTGAGTAGCACTATTTTGCCCTAGAAATACAGATGAATTGTTTAATTATGGCTCAGTTGTATTCATCTGGAACAGCAGTGAAATCCTACACCCCCGCCCCCGGTTCTATCCAGCTCACCGAACCGGTAGCGCCGGGAGGTTCCGCCCACCCGCTGGGACATCATTACGTCCCATTTTTTTACCATCTGCGCATGCGCAGTAGGTTCTGCGCATGTGCTGAAGAGGCATGCGCATAGTGTGTACGTGCTCCCATTCCCCAACCAGTACCGAAGGTAAGTGGATTTCACCGCTCATCTGGAATAAGTGATGTTTTATGCAGCCAAATTGTATTATTTTTCATTAGATGCTGGAAGACAAAGCAGTGTTGTGGTTAAATACCTGCTTTGCACAGGAACTTCCCCATTGCTACCCCTCCCCCCCTAAACTCTGGCATCTTGAGACCTTCTCCTCAATAAATTCAATAAAAATGGCAATCTACAGTGTAAATATTTGAAGGCTGTTTAGTATGAAGCTGTTGCAATACACAGCGTCTTTATTGAGACTTTCAGTGATGTTGCTGCTGTCTTTTCAAGTTTATGACTGCAGTCATAGACCACAAAATTTATTTAAGCAAACAGTAGATGAATACTTTTGGACCTTGCAAGATACTTTGCTGTCCTTTGATAGTTTATTTTAAATATCTGTTCTAATACTGTGTCTATACAGATTGTTGCCTTTGCCAAGGACAAATGATAAAGACTATTTAGATATTTGTGGACTCACTGACTAACTGAATTAGCAAATAGGGAGTATATTGTTACATAAAATAATGATTTCAGATTTCCTAATTGCTCGATTAGGAAACATAAATCTCATTACTATGCTTTCTTTCCTTAGCCTTTTGATTCTAAATTAACCTCATGATATTTCTAGAGACAAAAATGCTGATGGAAGGGCAATTACCTTCCCAAGGCTAACAAATACAGAATATTGGTGGTGGCATTAGCAAAGAAATGCTAATAAATTCTAAGGCTGAATCAGTAGACTTATTCTAATTGTAGATACTATACCTTTATGAGATACTAAGTTGCACAATACAAACCTTTACTGGGTAAAAGAGTCAAAACTATACATTTTTTTTAAATGATTGAACTGTATACAGAAATACTTTTCAGTATCTTCATAAATGATTTAGATGAGGGAATAGAATGGGAATTCATCAAATTCGCAGAGGAAACCAACGTGGCAGGAATTGCCAACATCCCAGAAGATAGGCTCAAAATTCAGAGGGATCTTGACAGACTTGAACAAAGGGCCCTATCTAACAAAATGAAATTCAATTTAGAGAAAAGCAAGATTTTACACAGGGAAGAAAAACCAAATGTACACATACAGATTAGATGAAACATGGCTCAATAGCAGTAATTACGAGAGAAATCTTGGAGTTCTAATAGACAGTCCCTTAAATATGAGCCATTAGTGTGCCGCAGCCACCAAAAAACCCAATGCATCCTAGGCTGCATCAACAGAGGGATAGAATCAAGATTACATGAAGTGTTAGTACCACTTTGTAATGGTTTGGTAAGACCACAGAAAAAATACTGCAGTTTTGCTCACCATGATATAAAAAAAGACTCTGGAAAGGGTGCCAAGAAGAGCAATTAAGATGATAAGGGGACTGGAAGCTAAAATATATGAACAATGGTTGCAGGAATTAGGTATGTCTAGTCTAGTGAAAAGAAGGACTAGGGATGACATGATAAAAGTGTTCAAATATTTGAGGGGCTACTACAAAGAAGAGGGGAGTCAACTTATTTTCCAAAGCACCAGCAGGCAAAACAAGAAGTGATGGATGGAAACTAATCAAGGAGAGAAGCAACCTAGAACTAAGAGAAGTATCCTGACAGTGAGAACAATCAACTAGTGGAATGGCTTGCCTTCAGGGATTGTGGGTGCCCCATCACTGGAGGATTTTAAGAAGAGACTAGACATCCATTTGTATGAAATGGTATAGGATCTTCTGATTGAGCAGGACTAGAAGTCCTCCAAGGTCCTTTCTAACTAATGATGATGATGATATATTTATGAGGACAAATATTGAACGAACAAGAAACCACGTATTTGTCAAGATTTCATTGGGGTGAAATAAAAGTTTAAGAGCTGCATTCTGCAAGTCCTTTATCAACATATAATTGAAGCCAAATTAAATTCTGTTGATAAATTTGAAAGTGTAGAACATTAAAATATTCTTTCCCACCAGGCAATTACAATGTAGCAATGAAAATCTTAAAGGATAACCTGGCCAAAGAAATTGCTTAAAATCTTGTTGATCCACTTAAGTGTGAAGAAATTAAAAAAGATGGCCTTTTAAAATATTAATCATATTACATTAAATTCATTTTAACTGTATTTATCTTGCCCCAGGTACTGATCAGAATTCTAGATCATCTCTCTCTTTCTTATTTCATTTGTGCAAGAATTGGAAATAAACTTTAAATTACTGATTCTGAAAAAGATTTCTCTGAATCATTGTGCCAAGTTAAACAAAATAATCATAAATCAGATTTAGATCAGGGGAGTTGACGTTCCAGCTTTCACTTGCCTACAGAGTTTATTGGGTGACTCTGGGCCACCTGTCTGAACAACTTAATTCTTAACATTTTTCTGGGGATGAAAAAGGGTGATACACCAATATATGGGATCTTAAGCTTTCAGACAAAAGCTAAGTACTGTATAAATGTGATAAATAAATAGTAACACATAGTAAGGCATAAAGATCTCTCTGAAGGTCCAAATCAGATGAGAATAGGAGGTTGCTGGGAAAGTTTGCTCTTAAACCATCCAGTCTCACAGGGATGTAATTGGGAAAAATAGGGAGAGGGAGACTGAGGTACACTATTTGAATTCCTGAATGTCATGTGCATTCTGTGTGTTCTCAGGATTTCATGAAAAACATAGCAGAATATCTCTTAATGCATTTTCTCTGTATATATGCATGTAATGTTGCACTCTGGTCTACTTCAGAATCATCTACATATTTTCTGTTGAAAAATAAGATAGATCTAAACTTACTGGCTTGTTTCTTTTTGAGGCTCATGGTAGTATTATTTTTTTTGGGGGGGAGGGGCAGGTAGAACAGTTTTCCTCTCTTCTGGCTCCCCTCCTCCCAATAGATTGTCTCATGTTGGTCTCTAGTTGCTCAGGAAGTCTTCAGCTCCTCCTACTAATGATCACTTCAAGAATGATCCTGGTCTATTCTCAAACCTGAAGCCAGCCAATCTGAAGTACACCAACCAATATTGTTCAATACTATAACAGCAATATCTTCAAAGGCTATTGCTATCTAGATATCAGGTTGCTGGAGTACTCCTCTTTCTTCACAGAGATTTGTTTTCCAAAACACTGCTTTCCCTTTAACAGCTTGGCACCTCCTCTTTCTCTCTCCTATGGGAAAATCTTCCGGTGGGCTTTACCCTTTGTAGAACAAAGAGTTTGGTTGTGTGGCTACCATCATGGCAGATTCAGCATGAGGTATGGCTTCTTGTGAGCTGTTGAGACAGAATATAAATCTAAGGAATTAATAAAATCTCCTTCAAGCATAGCTCAACTCCAGATTATTTCATGACATATCAACCTATTTTGCATGGCAACAATATGAAGATGATTTGCCAGTGCCTTCATCTGAGATGTTTTTCATCTTTCCAGGCTAGTTTAAAATTCTGACATGCAAGAATTCCCATAGAACTTCTAACCAGGCCAAGTTCTTCTCTACTTTTGAATTCTGTGGCATATCAGTTATTAACATAAAGCCATACATCTTTTAGAGATCCATCTTAAAAACTTACACCTAGAACAAGTGAAGTATCAATAATACTTACTTCAGATATAATTCACAGTCTGCATTGTCCCTTTTCTTGCTTCTTTTTATTTAATCCTTAAATAAATCAGTCCATTGACTGATGTTCCCTTTACCCACCGATACATTTTAATCATTTACTTATTCATCTCTGTTTAATATGTGTATAAAAAATGATGGACAGGTTGCATAAATTGTGTGGAAAACCCTTAACATAGAAGATGATTAGATAAGAATAAATGAAAACTCAAAAGTACCTGAATACACACTGTAGACTTCTAATAAATGCACAATGACTATGTGACCGCAGCTAGGTACCAGGCTTGGCTGAATCAATTTGCAGAAGAAAATATCTATGTATGCACAATTATTGGGCAACTATTAGTGTGCAGAAGTATTATGCAACTAAATGAAATATGCAAATTTTCCCATCTCACTCATTTATTTTTGTCTGTTAAAGTGAGAATAATAAACAACTCAAAATTTACAAATAAACATTTATGATAGTTAAAAAAATATATATATATCAGTGACCAATATAACCACCCTTCTTTTCAGTAACAGTCATTAGCCTTCCATTCATGGAGTCTGTCAGTTTCTTGATCTGTTGATGATCAACATTTTGTGCAACAGCAACCACAGCCTCCCAGACACTGTTCAGAGAGATGTACTGTTTTCCTTCACCATAAATCTCCTGTTTAAGAAAGTCTCACAAGTTCTCAATAGGATTTAGATCAGGTGAGGAAGGGGTCATATCATTCTTTCATCTTTAAAGCCTTTACTTTAAAGTAAAGGCTTTAAACTCCACGCAGTGGAGTACTTCAATGCATGCGATGGAGCATTGCCCTGCATAAAAATCATGGTCTTCTTGAAAGATGCAGACTTTTTCCTGTACCGCTGAAGAAAGTCTCTTCTAAAAACTGGCAGTAAGTTTGAGAGTTGATTTTGAATCCATCTTCAACCCAAAAAGATCCAACTCGCTCATATTTCATAATACCAGCTCATACCAGTACCTCACCTCCATCTTGATTGCATCTGAGTCGAAGTGGAGCTCTGTGCCTGTTACTGATCTAGCCATGGGCCCATCCATCTGGTCTGTCAAGAGTCACTCATCAGTCATCAAACCTTTGAAAAATCTGTCTTCAGATATTTTTTGGCACAGTCTTGCCGTTTCAACTTATGTGTCTTGTTTAGTGGTCAGATTTCAGCCTTCCTTACCTTGGCCATGTCTCTGAGTACTGAACACCTTGTACCTCTGGGCACTCCAGGTAGGTTGCAGTTCTGGAATATGACAGCATTGGAGGCTAATGGATTCCTGGTAGCTTCACGTTTGATTCTTCTCAAATATTTGACAATTTGCGGTTTTTTTTCTCAACACGTTTCTTGCAACCCTATTGACTATTTACAACAAAACCTTTGATGGTTCTGTGATCATGCCCCAATATCTGAGCAATTTCCAAAGTGCTGCATCTCTCTGAAAGACTTTTTACAATTTTTGACTTTTCAGTCAGTTAAATCTCTTTTTTAGCCCATTTTGCTTGAGGAAAAGAAGCTGCCTAATAATTATGCACACTTTGATATAGGGTGCTGATCTCCTTAGGCCACACTCTCCCTCATTACTCAAATACACATCACCTAATCTTCTTATATCCACTAAGCATTCAAGTTTATACAGCTTGGAGGTGGGAAATATGCATACAAAGGATGATAAGGTCAAAATACTCACTTGCCTAATAATTGTGCACACGGTGTACAATATTTCAGTGCTGTCATCCCATAGATTTATATAAAGTTGTTTGCAATTTTATTGATTGTTTTGGAATTATTTCTTTCATTTTAGCCATGTGAAAGTAATGTGGTGTTGGCTCAAATATTGTTTTGCCTTAATTCTATTTATGACTGGGAAAGGACCAATTTGTGATGTCTTTTCTTATCTAGGAAGCACTGCAGCTCCAAAGAAAGCAAACAATAAGCCTATTCTCTTACAGCTAGATTTTGGACTTTCATCCATTTTCTTTTATATTCCACTTCTATGATTTTTATAAATAACTCGTGATAAACATATGTACTACTCCCTACTCTGATTTCCCCCACAACAACAATCCTGTGGGATGAGTTGGATGCATTGAATGTGACTGGCCTGACATAATCCAGTTGGCTTTCATGGCTAGGCTAGGCTAGAATTCACAGTCTTCTGGTTTCTAACTGTCTGGTACCTTAACCACTAGTGGAGAGTAATTGCTTACATTATCAGCAGAATTACATTGAAAGAGGAAGGAGGATGGTTTTTAATTACGGCGATTATTTTTCAAGTTTTCCACTAGATAATCTGAATCTGCTCTTCTTTGTAATTTTACATATCAATAAATTTCCTTACTGCATTTAATTAATTGTTAGTTAGCTAACATCAAAGTGGCATATATGGCTCAAGGCAGCCATCAAGGCAGCCATCAACATCCCTGTAAGTAGGCTGGGCACAGACAGTGACTGGCCTGAAGTCACTCAGTGAACTAGAACTCGGCTCTCCCCAGTGGATCAAATCAAGAAAAGCTGTTTTATAATTGCTATTTTGTTTGTAGGCATTATAATCAGTTACTAGTCCCCCTAATATAAGTAGTATGATATATTTTAAAAGCTTACTGAAGAGTGCAATCTAAAATGCATGTAGTCTAAAATGATTGTAGTTTAGACATCATGTTAAATACAGTTTAAAATGTCATTTTGAGTCATCTGGAATAAAAATGAGAATATCTAATTTATAGTAAGTAAGATAAGATAAGAAATAGGTAGATGATGATTAAGAGAGGTGGCCCGCAAAATGGAAATGGCTAAGATATACTTAAATTGGGGAGGGCACAATCTGCCACTGTATGAATTATAAAACTTTGTGTTTTTCTGTTTCCTATTTTCAGAAGGTGCTGGCTCTCTGCCTTGGACAGGAGGTTCTGCACCAAAACCTGGCAAGCCTAAAGGGAAGAAAAAGTTTTCTTCGGTTCGGCAGAAGTTTGATGTAAGTTTCTGTTATGAGAATTGGAAGCACACAGCAGTTCCATTTCAAAGTCCTTGTTACCCCACGGCAGAATACCTACTATACCCAGAAGCATTCATTACACTTTGCAATTTTTTCCCTTCGCCAGTACAGAGTAGAGTATGGGAAAGCATGGGTAATTCAGTACACTGTGTTGCCCTAGGTCCGTGATGGCAAACCTATGGCACGCATGCCACAGGTGGCACGCAGAGCCCTCTTTGTGGGCATGCAAGCCGTCACCCAGCTCAGCTCCACCCCACATGCGTGTGCACCTCCTGATTTTCGGTCTCTGCCGGGCATGCGCGGGTGGTAGGGCACAATGTGGGAGCCGCATGTGCAGGCCTGGGGATTGGGTTGCAGGGACGGGGTGAGCTTGGGTGTGTGTGTGTGTGGCGCCCCCTGTGGCCCATTTTGGGCCTAGCAGGCCTCCCTGCAGCCTCCTGGGACCAAAAACAGGCCGCAGGGGAGGGCGCACTACATCCCCCTGCAACCCTTTTTGGTCCCAGGAGGCTGGGGGCCATGGGGGGATCACATGCATGTGGCGGGGGCGGGGGGAGCACGGGGGAGTTGTGCGTGCATGGACGGGGCACCGGGGGGTGTTTTGCGTGCATTGCATTATGGGTGCAGACACGCACACTCAGGCTTTCAGCACGCAACGACACAAAGATTAGCCATCACTGCCATAGGTTGTAACACAACCAAAAATATTTGCATACCTCTATTTCTCTTATTTAATGTAAATCACTGAAAGAAGACTTTCCAAGAAATGTGAAAGACTTTTACAAAGATCTGAATGGTAATGAAAAAAGATAAGAAAGGAAGATGGCATTAAAACTGAGGCTTGTTTTATCCCATGCAAATGCTCATGACAGCATATAAATTAAATGAATGGCAATAAAATTAACAAAATTTGTAGCTATAGTGGGAACAGATAGAGTAATCTAACATCACTAACATTTGCAAAGAGTAAAGTGAATTTTAAGTAAAACTTGCAAATGCTTTAAAATGTGATGAGAACCAGATGGTAATTTTGGGCAAGGAGTTCCAGAACATCGTTACTCCAAAATTCCAGGCTTTTTCCATCTTGGTTTATATTGAATCCTCTAGAATTTAGGGTAGACTTGAATGAATTCCCTTAATTTTTTCAGTTCTAGGCTAGGATCCATAGATTGCAATTAAAACACTGTAATGGGGAATGCACTTTAACATTGGGGCTGCTGAGGACTGCAGCAGGAGAGACCGTCAGTCTCTAAGTGGGCAGGTAAGAAAAAGAAAAATTGGTCTCTTGAGTCAAGCTTAGTGACTGCATAGACTTGTCCATTGGGCAGTGGCAATAATATGCATGTGGCTTGCTCTTGGCTTCTCAGAGCAGATTAGGTTTGTTGGATTCTGTCACCACGGAGGATAGTGGACAGGACAGTAAACTTCTATTCTTTTCCTACCCTCCTTTTTTGTTTGCTTGTTGTAGAGACATTGTCTAATCACTTTGATCCACTTCAGAACTGCTTATTGTCTAACTTAGACAACACCCTTGTGTAAATCCAAAGCACAGGGAGCATGCAGGGAGCGACCTTCATTTTGGTGAGAGCAGTGCAAGCCTCTAGAGAACTCAGAGCAGAAATAACTCCTAATTAACCCATAGACTAAGCTGTTTTATCTCTAATAAGGGGAATTTAGACAGATTAGGTGACTACATTCCTGAGTACCAACAGCTTCTCTCCCATTGAGATAAAATAGAAAGAAGAAGGGAGACAGAGGCTTTCCTGATGTTGAGACTCTAGAAAGAGTGCAGAGAAGAGCAACAAAAATGATTAGGGGACTGGAGGCTAAAACATATGAAGAACGGTTGCAGGGACTGGGTATGTCTAGTTTAATGAAAAGAAGGACTAGGGGAGACATAGCAGTGTTCCAATATCTCAGGGGTTGCCACAAAGAAGAGGGAGTCAAACTATTCTTCAAAGCACCTGAGGGTAGAACAAGAAGCAATGGGTGGAAACCAATCAAGGAGAGAAGCAACTTAGAACTAAGGAGAAATTTCCTGATAGTTAGAACAATTAAAAAGTGGAACAACTTGCCTGCAGAAGTTGTGAATGCTCCAACACTGGAAATTTTTAAGATGATGTTGGATAACCATTCGTCTGAAGTGTTGTAGGGTTTCCTGCCTGGGCAGGGGGTCGGACTAGAAGACCTCCAAGGTCCCTTTCTTCTCTTCTATTCTATTCTATTCTATTCTATTCTATTCTATTCTATTCTATTCTATTCTATTCTATTCTATTCCTTTTGAATCTCCCCCAGAACAGCAGCTGCCAGTAGAGAAGGAAAGAAAGGCATCTAAGCATACACATGTACATCCACTTTCCCTAGTAAATTCTTGCAAGGCACGAGAAGGAATCAAATCGATATAGACTTCAGGGTTGTTAAAGGTACCATTACAGGATGTAAGTTGTTCCAATCCTTTGCCTTTTGCAATGGACTGTTAGTGATTTTGTCAATGCCAATAGTATTCAGTGAGTGGTACTCCAGATATTTTGAGATTGCACCCAAGGTGCCTACTGCTGTTGATATTATCCTTGCTCTTTTTTTTTACCACAGTTGTTCTTCTCCTAGTTGCAGATCTTTGTAGTTTGTGAATTTCTCCGTTCTTCCTCTTCTATTCTGCTGTCCCCAGATGTTGCAACATCCACTATCCAGACCATTTTGTTTTTTTGATTAACAATTGTTAAGTCTGGAGTATTATGTTGTCGGTTTGAATTTTAAAGTCCCAGAGCACTTCTCTATTTTCGATAACTCTATTTTGCGCTCCCAAAAGTTCCTGTTTGCAGGCAAATAGTATTTCTTGAAGATATTCTTAATGCATCGTTGCTAGTTTGTTGTGCTGTTACTTGCAATCAGTCTATGCAATCTTCTGGCAGCACCTGATGACTATTATTAGTATTTTATGGCCAAAAGGCCCAAATACGGTAAATATATAATATCATTTCTCTGTATTTCAATAATTGTATATAAATATTTAATTTTCTAGGTAAATGGGTATGGAAAAGGAATTGGGCACTAAAATAACATTCATAGCAATTATTTATTTATTTATTTATTTTATTACTTACTCGTTCATTCGTTCGTTTACTTATTTATAATTTATGTGCCACCCATTTTATCAGAGATGACTCTGATTTAGATTATTTTTGCTATCTATTAAATGCCTATCTAGGCATTTAAACCATCATCATAAAGGGAAGAAATGAAATTTTAATGTTCATTTCAGAGTTTTTTAGTGGAAACAGTAAAAAAAAACATCTTAGTATAGATTAGCATCATGGGGGATATTGTCTCTAGAACAGGGGTCTCCAACCTTGGCAACTTTAAGATTTGTAGACTTCAACTTGCAGAATTCCTCAGCCAGCAAAGCCAGCAAAGCCAAAGCAAAGCTGGCTGAGGAATTCTGGGAGTTGAAGCCCACAAGTCTTAGAGTTGCCAAAGTTGGAGACCCCTGCTTTAGAAGACTACTAAATGAAATCTAATACAAAAATGATTATTTTTTAACCTTAAGCCATAACTGAGTGATAATCAGTACATACAAATGACATAACATTTTCCTGTTTGCAAATGTTATTAGTTTATCAAAATATAAAATATAATTAGGAAAATTAAAAAATGGGAAAATAGGGGAAGGAAAGAAAGGAAAGGGAATAGAAGAGTTAAATGTGACGTAGAAGGCAAAAAAGAAAGAAAAGACATTGACTTCCAATTCTCTTTAGTACAGTAAAAGATAGCAACATTACAGCCTCAACTTTTTACTTTTACATATTAGTATATAGTAGCCATTTCTACAGCAACTAATCTCTCCAATCAACAAAACCAAAATCAAAATGTTACTTTTTTCCATCACAAGCACAAAATCCAGAAATGATTTCCAAATAGAAACATAATTAGTTATATTTTCCTCTTCAAATAAAGCAATCAATTTAATCATCTCTGCTTTTTCTTCCTTGCAATCAATTTAACCATCTCTGCTTTTTCTTCCTTGCTGTGGAAATAATATCTATATCTGTTTGCACTTATTAAACTTTATAAACAATTATTGTTTATATTAAAAAAATCATTATATTCTTTCAGATTCTTTAACTTTAAAGGAAAAAACACCTTTTTTACTTTTTTAACTTTCTCTTAACATACATACTTTAAAATTCACTTTCAGTAATATTTTACAAGTTTTAAAAATAACTCAAACAATTATATATGAAAGAAAAAAACCATTTTCAAACCTTCTTTATAACAAAACAAAAAGTACATTAAAGATTTCTTCTGATTACATATCCTGTTTTCCTCAAAATAAGACATCCCCTGATAATAAGCCCAATTGGGCTTTTGAGCGCATGGCAATAAGGTCAAGTCTTATTTCAGGGTTCAAAAAAAATATAAGACAGGATCTTATTTTCGGGAAAACACAGTAGTTCTCCAATTTGTTGGGGAAGATTATCCAGGAATGGGTGGTGCTCTGCTTGGAGACCGAGTCAATCTTTCTTGGCCATGCCTCCCCTTGCCTGGACGCTCCCCAGTTCGACTTGGTCTTCCACGAGTTGAGACTGAGAAATGAGACTCACCCATTCTTGGATTTCTTCAACAGCACGAAAGCAGTTTGGATTGTTTTACCGAGCGAGGCTCGGTGATTGCTGGTGAGCAATCTGGGAGGTTACCTGTCTGCTGGTATCCCTCCCTTCTGGCTTATACTTCAGCAGAGGTCCTTGCCATTCCCGTGCTTAGCGGAGGGGCATTGCCTGCTAACAGGCAGCCCCTGGCATTAGTCTGCACCTGCAGAGAGGGATAAGGCCAAGCACTTATTTCAGGGTTCAAGAAAATATAAGACAGGGTCTTATTTTCAGGGAAACCTGGTAGATCCAACCAATAAAAATCCAACTAACTCCAATTAACTCATTAATTTTAAGTCACTCCCAACTCTAAACTTTTATTTAAGCATATTTATAAAATCAATAAATTCTAATACACCTTTTTAAAACTTCCTCTTAACATTGGTAATTTCAAAAACACTTTCAATAATACTTTAAAAGCTTTAGGAATTACTTAAGCATTATATATAAAGAAAAAAACACACATTTTCAAATCCACTTTACATTAAAATTTTCTTTCAAATTACATATATCAGATTGATAAAAATCCATCCTAATTCCAATTAACTCATTAAGTCACTCCAGTTTATGTTCATAGAATAACATATTTTTCTTCTCTGGAATGTCTGTCAAGAAATTATAAACTTCTCTTTTTCTCCAGGATTTCTCAACTTTATTAGTATGCACGAAGAAAAAATCCCAAACTTGCCCTCTTAAAAGTTGCAGATTTTCTTGGAACTCTTCTATCAATTGGTTGGAAGATTTATATTTAAACCATCATAATAAAGATTGGTGTCAAGTTTATATTCCAAAATTGCAAATGAGTGCTTTGTCAGCTGTTTGTGAAATTGCTGAGTAGTTTGGTAATTTTCTACACATAATTGCATCTCTGAAGCAATTTGAGTAGTTTTTATAACATCCTTAGAACATGGTCTATCTATAAACTGATACGTTTTATTTAATATTTTTTCAAACACACATCTGATAACTTGCTCAAGCCTATGTTCCATCTTTTTAGCTCCCTCTTGTGGTCAAAGAGTTGATTTTTTTAAAATTACTGGCCAATCAGAATTCATAAAAATCAGGTTTTAACCACCCATAGCAAAGCAAACCAAACTATAAACTTCTTAAAAATAGTAAAATAAAAGCCACAACTTTTTCCATCAAGGATTTTAAAAAAAGATACTCCATGCTTCCTTACTTTAACTTGCCTTCAGTAGCCTTCTTTCTTGTCATTTAACAAGAAAGAAGTCCCCAAAATAGCTCAGATCTTCAAAAAGGAATAGCAGGCTGTGACTGAAGAGAACCTTTTTTAGCTTAAGAAAGATAATAATTCCTAAAAGTGATTAAGAAATGAAAGGCATAATTTATTGTCTGTTTGAAAAGTAAATGCCAAAATGGCTGCTTTTTCAACAACAAAATAAATGCAGCCCCCCCCCCCAGCTGCTCACAAGCTCACTCTGAAGCACAGCTCCTGATGGAGGATCTCATGGGGGTGATTCTGAAACTCTCCCTAACCCAGGAGAGTCATATAAACTAAAGGAAAGTCGGTTCCTTCTGTTAGTAAATTCAAAAAGTGACAGTCCAGAGGGAGCCCCAGGGAGCCCTCCCTGGGTGTATTGTCAGTTGGTTATCTTCACTGTAAGTGACAACATTTTGACTGTAAATGTTGTCTAAATAATGGAACCTTTTTTTGTTTTGTTTTTTACAGCACCGGTTCCAACCCCAGAATCCCTTGTCTGGAGCTCAGCAGTTTGTGGCGAAAGATCCCCAAGAAGATGATGACTTGAAGCTTTGTTCACACACAATGATGCTTCCCACTTGGGGCCAGCTTGAGGGAAGGATGATTGTCACTGCTTATGAACATGGCTTGGATAATGTCACCGAAGAAGCAGTTACAGTTGTTGTCTATGCCATAGAGGTGAGATTACACAGAATGGCAAGTTTAGTCATGAATACTCTGATACATTGTGTAGTTCGGCATTGATTATCTGCCTTTCTAAAAATAGGAGCAAAAAGGATATCCATATTACAAGAAAACAGACCTATGAAAACTATTTTATCTGCTTATTAATATTAATTTGGGGAATTGTTTTTCCACATATGGCCAAGATTGAATACTTTCTTGTAAGTATATGTAGGCAAAGTTAAGATTGTGCTATTTAAGGAACAAAAGTATGGGTTAACATAAGTTTGATTTGCCTGTCTGTTTCCTTGGGAAATTTTATTTTTGTTTTTAAAGAAAGCTTTTGTTTTTAACACTTCATGCTTTATCTGAAGTTCAATTGAGATAAATATTATAAATGGACAACTTCTTGTCCCCTATGATTTCTTTTCTGTTTTCTCTTATAACAAGACTTCAGAATCCAGAAAAATGTTACGTGATTATGCCATCATTTGTATTGCTCACCTGTCTTTTCTATTCATATGTGAAATGAACAGTTTGAAGGGATCCATCTAATGCCTTCATCAACATGAATAATTCTGGAAAATTTCTTCAAGAATTTTTTGAAATGAGACTGGAGGCTAAGAAGGAGATGACAGACTGTGTTGCTGGTTTAGTACCTCTTTATGTTCAGACCAGAACCTTGATGTCACCTCTCTTCCTTTATTCTTGAAAGAGTATATTTTGACTCTTAGAATTTCTGATAACATACTCTTACTGAATTATTTGCCTTGCCAATGTAGGCTTCCCACAAATGAATAAAATCTTAAAAACACAGATTTTGTCTGTGTTTTTTTTGTTTGCAGGATACAAACAAATTTAATTCACAAATATTATTTGTATATTTAGTTCTTTGCAACATTTGTCATTAGCTCCTCGCATGCAGAAGTTAGAATCAACTTTTTGAGTCAACCTGAGTACCTCATTGACTATAGTTGGGCTTTATAGATCCAAGGGAACAAGATGGGTGTCCAGAGGTTAAATGAGAGCAAGCCGTAAGCCAAATGTTCCTCAGACGGCTGGATGTGAGTCCCTTCTTGTGAAGTGGGGTCATAGGGTGCAGTTGGGCTTGCTAGTCACGTACCTGGCTCCCTGCCATGTGGCAGCAGCCCTGCCTGAGCTGCTTGATGTTATAGCCGCGGTGGCTGTTGACACCCCCAGGCTTATGGTCATGGGGGATTTTAACCTGTCATCAGTTGGCGAGACATCTGAAGTGGCTCGGGAGTTCATGGCTTCCATGATGGCTATGGACCTGACCCAGTTAATTTATGGCTCTACTCACATGGGGGACACACACTGGACCTTGTTTTTGTCTCTGGACAGTGGTTGAGTGATCTCGAGATAGGGGATATAGTGATTGAACCCTTGTCATGGTCAGATCACTCCCTCCTTCGCCTGGACCTTCGAACCGCCACACCCCGCCGCAGGGAGGCGGAACCGACCAGGTGGTTCCGCCCCAGGCGCCTGATGGATCCTGAGAGATTCCAGATGGAGCTTGGGCCATTTCCTGAGGTTCTAGCACACGACTCGGCTGAGGACTTAGTGGCCGCCTGGGATAGGGCGGCGGCTGATGCTTTAGACCGAGTCGTGCCTTTGCGGCCTCTGACCCGGCGCCGGTCTCACCTGGCTCCTTGGTATACTGAGGAGCTGAGGGAGATGAAGCGCCGGAAAATACGCCTAGAGAGCAGTTGGAGGGCTAGTCGTTCTGAATCCGACCGAACACTGGTAAGATCTCATATTAAGAATTACCTAGTGGCGATAAGAGTAGAGAAGAGTAACTACTTTTCTACGCTTATTGCGTCATCAGATAATCGCCCAGCCGCCCTGTTTAGGGTGACCCGCTCTCTGCTCCATCAAGAGACGCGGGAAGACCCCTTGGAGGGTAGAGCTGAGGATTTTGTACAATATCTGTATGACAAAATTGCTCAGATTCGTGAACAGCTAGACTCTGACTGGATTGATCCAGAGGAGATGACAGGGGCAGGTCCTGAGAATATTATTTGGGAAGAGTTTGATCCTGTGACTCCCGAAAGCGTGGACAGGATACTGAACAGACTAAATGCGACCACATGTTTATTGGACCCGTGTCCATCCTGGTTGGTGCTGGCCTCCCGGGAGGTGACACGAGGCTGGCTCCAGGAGATTATAAATGCTTCTTTGAGTGGGGGTGTCTTTCCCACCATCTTGAAAGAGGCAGTGGTGAGGCCCCTCCTCAAGAAGCCCTCCCTGGATCCAGCTGTATTAGCAAATTATCGTCCTGTCTCCAACCTTCGCTTTGTTGCAAAGGTTGTTGAGAGTGTGGTTGCACGACAACTGCCTCAGTACCTGGATGAATCCAATTATCTAGATCTGTTCCAGTCGGGATTCAGGCCCGGGTACAGCACAGAGACAGCATTGGTCGCATTGGTTGATGATCTCTGGAGGGCTCGGGACAGGGGTTGCTCCTCTGTCCTGGTCCTACTAGACCTCTCAGTGGCTTTTGATACCATCGATCATGATATCATGCTGCACCGGTTGGAAGGGTTGGGGGTGGGGGGCACTGTTCTACAGTGGTTCTCCTCCTTTCTCTCTGACCAGTCGCAGTCTGTGTTGACAGGGGGGCAGAGGTCGACCCCGAGGCCCCTTATATGTGGGGTGCCACAAGGATCGGTCCTCTCGCCCCTTCTATTCAACATTTATGTGAAGCCGCTGGGTGAGATCATCCGTGGTTTTGGGGTGAAGTACCATCAGTACGCTGATGACACCCAGCTGTACATCTCCACCCCAGACCACCCCAATGATGCCCTCGAGGTGATGTCCCGGTGCCTGGAGGCCGTACGGATCTGGATGGGGAGGAACAAACTCAGACTCAACCCATCCAAGACCGAGTGGCTGTGGTTTCCGTCGTCCCGATATAGTCAGTTGGCGCCATCTCTGACTATTGGGGGCGAGTCGTTGGCCCCCACAGATGGGGTTCGCAACTTGGGCATCCTCCTGGACTCACGGCTGTCTTTTGAAGAGCATAAGACGGCCATAGCCAGGAGGACATTTTATCAGGTTCGCCTGATTCGCCAGTTGCATCCCTTTCTGGATCGGGACTCGTTACGCACGGTCACTCACGCCCTTGTCACCTCACGCCTGGATTATTGTAATGCTCTCTACATGGGGCTCCCCTTGAGAAGCACCCGAAGGCTCCAACTGGTCCAGAATGCGGCCGCGCAGGTGGTAATGAGAGCAATGTGGCGCTCTCATGTAACCCCCCTCCTACGCGAGCTGCACTGGCTCCCAGTGATCTTCCGGGTGCGCTTCAAGATTTTGGTTACTATCTTTAGAGCGCTCCATGGCTCAGGACCAGGGTACTTACGAGACCGCCTCCTGCCATCAATAGCCTCTCACCGACCAGTTCGCTCCCATAGAGAGGGACTCCTCAGGGTGCCGTCGGCCAAACAATGTCGACTGACGGCCCCCAGGGGGAGAGCCTTTTCTGTGGGGGCACCTACCATCTGGAACGGGCTTCCCCCGGAGTTACGAAACATCCAAGACTTACGCATATTCCGCCATGCCCTGAAAACATTTCTATTCCAACAAGCTGGTCTGGCCTAACTCCCCCTTTTTAATTGGCTTTTAAACTGGCTTTTAAATTGGGTTTTAAACCTCTTTAGATAAATTTGGATGTTCTTAATCTTTGATCCTAAATTACTTAATCTGTTTCTTAATAGTTTTTAACTTCTATATGTATTTGTATTTATTATGGCTGTTCACCGCCCTGAGTCCTTCGGGAGTAGGGCGGTATACAAATATGAAAAATAAATAAATAAATAAATAAATAAATAAATAAATAAATAAGGGGCTTTGACAATGGAAGTATACCTGGGGATAGGCAAGGATTCCAGAATAGATTGATGGCCAGAAGCAAGGGAGAATCCAGGCAGTGGCCTTTATGTTGCAATCTTCAGAGTACAAGCATTGGATGCTTCAGGGTTTAGCTTTTTTGCAAGCAATAAACAGACATTTCTTTCTCTGTAGAAGCATCTTAAGGATATCCTTACCTCTGTAATATCAAGAAGAAAGGCTTACCGTGTGAGGGACGGTCACTTCAAATATGCCTTTGGAAGTAATGTCAACCCACAGCCGTATCTGAAGAATAGTGTCATTGCTTACAATAACTTAACTGAGTGGTAAGAATTTACTTAATACTAATGTAGCATAAGAGAGAATGTGAGAATATAAAACTTACTTTTTAACAGAAATGTCCTAATAATCAGAGGTTGTTGTTTTTTTAAAAAAAATGAGAAATTGGCCAATCTAGGCATTAGTAAGCAACAAAATTTCTGAAAATAAGGAACTGGAAAGCTGGAAATCAGGTAAGATGGCAAGAGGAGTCCCATCTTGCTCCACGCGCCCCAAAATAATAAGACCTCCCTGAAAATAAGACCAAGCACTATGGAGCGCTATCTAACTGTAAATGTTATTGCCTTTGAATGATATAATCATGAAGAAAAGTTATGTCTCTCCCGAGTTCAGTATTATATTGCCTACCTTTTAATTTTTGTATTTATTTTAATTTTTGTATTTATTGTGTTTATTTTAGATAATTTGGTTTTGTGCAAGAACTACAACATGGATTATCTCTAACCTTCATATCATTTTGATAATTGTATTAGTTTTATTTGGATGTTAGCTCTCGGGAATCTTTGGAGCTGAGTGATCTATAAATAATAGCAAACAAATAAATCAAGAAATATTTTTCATAGTATGCATAATATTTTCTTTAGGTTTTGTTGAAAAATGCTACTAATAAATGCTGCCCAAAAATTTCATTTTTATCCAAATGCAGCCTAATATTATACAACATTATTCAGATCAGAAGTTACACATGACCTTCAAGTGGCCTGGTGAGGGCTATGTGCCAATTGACACTTCTGGTATTCAATTCTGAGCCAGCAGTGAACTCTTCCTTTTCCCCTAATAGGATGCCAAATCCATTTTTCTCCAATGTGTGTTTTTTCTTAGCCCTCCTACCTGCTTGGCTCCCCCACCTGGTCAAAACCTTGCTTCCCATCTACCACCTGACGATGCAGAGCAACAAGCAGCCCTCCTTTTGGCCTGTTCCGGGGACACCTCACCAGCAACCCTGCCCCCAGTGAACATGTATGATCTCTTTGAGGCACTGCAGGTAACTTTCACAGATTATGTATTTTAATTTCAGTTGTTCTCCTGATGGAGATGTTGTTTCACAACGAACTTACTACCAAGTAATGGGGGGGGGGGGGAGGAAAGAATACCCAGAAAGAAAATAAACAGCTTGCTTTCTATTTGTTCTTAAATGTGTATGCTGCCACATCTTTTAGATTCATGGTGTCTTACAAGAACATAACACACTGAATTGTCTGAATATTAACATAACTTTAATCTGAATAATAACTGTTAGGGTGTGTGTAAAAAGTATTTGTTGCTTGTGCAACGAGCAGAGCAGAAACACACAGGGAAGGAGATAAATGTGCGGCTCGTGTGAGAAAAAATAGTTTATCTACAAGTAACAAGCAGTCTCGGTGTAAGTAAAACAGTCCAAGGTCATAAACAGTAATATCAGTCCAATAAGTATCTTCCCTTATCAAAGCAAACAGACTTTAGTAACTCTTGGTATACAGTACCATATAATAGACTCAGTAAGCAACAGGATACAAACAGGTATCACTCAGGAAGAACTAGGAAGAATCAGGAAAATCCAGGAAGAATCAGGAAGGAACGAACGCTTCTCTGTGCTGCTTATTTATGCACTGCAGCCTAATTACAGGGTTCAGCAAACCCTGATTACGTGGCTCAGTTGTTTCTTAAAGAAACAGATATATTGCCTGAACAACAAGTTAGGAGTAAGCTGCAAGCTGAACCTAACATTCTCCCCATTGGGCAGGACAGTATACACAATAGCTACAAAAACAAAAACACACATCCAAATCATGTACAGTAGTATCAGGTACATTTCAGATTCTTAATCCAAATCTTTCACAACAATTGGTGTGTTTAATGGCACCTTGCGCTTTAGTAAAGTTATCGGCAATATTGTCCTCCGATGCGCAATATTCCAATGTAATCATGTTATCCTTAACACATTGCCGAACATTCAGATAACGTATATCAGTGTATTTAGTCCTTGTCTTTACAGCAAGATTCGTTGCCATTGTAATGGCTGCCTGGTTATCTTCATAAACCGTAATAGGATAGTCCATTTTGAATCCAATATCTTCCATCAACTGTTTATAATAAATCAGTTCAGTACATGTAAGTGATAGACAAGAAAACTCCGCTTCCATGGTAGACAAACTGATGTGTTTCTGGCGAATTGATCTCCATCCAATCAGGCAGTTATCCAACATGACTGCAATTCCAGATGTAGAAGTTCTGTCAAAACTGGCATCAGCATATGCCTTTAACATCATATTGGCATTTGGTTCTAAATACATAGCAAAATGCAGAGTTCTTTTAAGATACCTAAGAACACGTTTTGCAGCCTGCCAATGCCTATCAGTAGGCTCTGAACTATATTGTGCTAGTTGATTAACACTAAAAGCTATATCAGGCCGTGTCCAGTTGCTCAAATACGACAAACTGCCTATTAATGATTGATACAGTTCTTTACTGAACTGTGGACTCTGCAACTATCCTGTTGGAATTCCTGTGCCATAGGAGTCTTGGCAGGTTTACATAATTCCATCCCATATTTTTTTAACAATTTGCAGATCTTATTAGCTTGTGATATTTTAAATCCTCTAGATGTTTTCAGGATATCCAGCCCTAGATAATGCCGTATATGTCCTAGATTTCTAAGTTTAAATTTTGTTTGCAACTGACCAATAATCTCTCTGGCCTCAGCGTCGGTTCTGGTAATTATGGCAATGTCATCTGTAAAGAGTAACAAGAATGAAACACATCCATCCTGTTCTTTTTTAAACAGACATTTATCTGCTACGCCCTCATAGAACCCAATGTTATGTAATTCCTGCGCTATACATTGGTTCCACTCGTAACCTGATTGCCTTAAACCATATAGGCTTTTTTGTAGCCTCCAACACTCAGCTCTATCCTGTGTATCATAACCAGGAGGTTTCTTCATATATATTGTATGCCTCAACGGAGCGTTCAAATAAGCTGTCTCGACATCTATATGAGTAATTGAGCATTTATTTCTAGCTGCCCAAACAAGCATCGTTCTCAAAGTGCTCGCTCGTAAACTTGGAGCAAAAACCTCATCATAGTCTCTATCTGTCTGTGAGAACCCTTGTGCAACAAGCCGAGCTTTATGGGTTACTACCCCATCTACACTTTTCTTTACCTTAAAGACCCACCTACAGCCTATAAGTTTCTCATTTGGTGGTATTCTTACCACTTCATAGACACCAAGCCTTTTCAATGAATCAATTTCTCTATCCATTGCCTCCTGCCAGGCTCTTTGCTCCTTTTCTGGATATAATGTTATATCCTGATAACTGGATGGTTCGATATCTACTTGGCAAACCACTGTGGCTTTATAGCGATCTGGTGGATGCCGGTCCCTGGAAGATCGTCTAGGCATAACAGGACTCACATTAGGTATATTGGGTTCATCCTCCCCTAACCCTAATTCCTGTTCCTGTTCTTCAACCTTAATAGATGGTTTATCATCCATCTCAGATGAACTATCATCAGGAATATGGTCCATCTTAACATCAATATCTGTAAAACCATAGTCTGCTTTTTCTAACCTGTCCCAGCCTTCGTGTTCTAGGAATTTAGCACTAGCGCTACACAAAACTTTTGTTGTTCCTTTTTCCCAGAACCTATAGGACCTATGGTTAGCCTCATAGCCAACAAAAATCATTTTCTTTGCTCTCTGTTGGTCCTTCCTTCTCTGACTAAACGGTATATGCACCCAGGCAGGTGCACCAAAAGTATGTATGTAACTTAAATCAGGCTTCCTCCCGTGCCATAAAGCAAAAGGAATTTTACCTGTAGAGGAGTGCACCACATTATTTAAAATATGATTGGCACATAGTATTGCTTCTCCCCACAATTTATCAGGTAAACAAGCATCAGCCAGCATAGTCCTAGTCATAGCTTGTAGGGCCTGGCCTCTTCGTTCAATATATGCATTATGTTCCGGCCGAAAAGGGGCAGAACGTTTATGCTGTATCCCAGCGTCCTTTAACAACTTAGCCAACTGATGGTTAGTAAACTCAGTTCCATTGTCAGTAACAATGCATTTCACCTTAAACTTCTGCTTCCGTTCTACAAAGCGAAGCCAATTTGTGATACACTGGAACGTATCACATTTGGACTTCATAAGGTAGCAAAAACCATATCTGGTAAAGTGATCAACTATACTCAAAATATAGCATGCTCCCCCTAAACTGGGTTTCTTTGGCCCTATTAAGTCTAAAAAGACTACCTCCAAAGGTTTAGTTGTTTTAAACCCATTGCAACGGTTTGCAGGTGTAACTTTACTTTTATGCTGGTTACAAGTATTACAGTTCAGGTATTTGCTGCAAGCCCTTAAATTAATGCCTTTAGACTGCTTAACAGTCAAATGCAACAACCTGAAATTCAGATGACCAAGCCTTCTATGTAATAAATGTACGCATTCATCATGAGGCTTTACATTTCCAAATTTAGCTTTTGACTGAACTAACAGTAATGACTTATCCCTAATAACAAACAAGTCGTTTTCTAATTCTGCAGTAACTACAGTGCCTTCACATTCCAACAAACAGTTGTTGTTTTTAAAAGTTACTGTAAACCCAGAATGTAGTAATGACTTTACAGATAAAAGGTTATATTTCAAACTAGGGATATAAAGCATGAGTAAAGGGTGCTTACTAATAGAACATTTAACAAGTCCCTCCCCAGCTACAGTCACATTCCAGCCATTAGCTAATTTGACTTTTTTAGTACTTTTCTTCATATTTAGAAACAGTTTTGTGTTTTTTGTTATTGATTGAGAGGCACCGCTATCAATCACCCACCAATCCTCTTTTATATTATTAGATGAACTGGTTGCTAAATTACACCCTTTCCTGGGTTTAGCAGAGGTTCTAACAGACACTTTCTTATTATTACAATATTTTGCAATGTGCCCCTTAGCTCCACATGCATAACAGCGTTTAACAATATTGACATTCTCATATACAGCTTCCATTTTTGGTTGCTGTTACATCCTAAACTGGTCTCGTTCTTGCCTACGTTTGGCCTCATCCAATAACCTACCAGTTATACTGGCCAATGTTAGTTCATCTCTAGACAGTACTTCTAATGATGAAACAAAAGAGTCATAACTGTCATCCAACGATGAAAGAATAATATAAACTTGCTGCAGTTCAGTAAACACAAGGTCTTTCTCCTGTAGCTCCTGGAAAAGCCCTGTCATGGAGTCCAGGTGAGTCATCATGTCTCCTCCTTTCTGAAGATGTAAGCGAAATAATTTCCGTGTCAGGTAGATATGGACACCCACAGAGCCACGAATGTAGAGCTTCTTTAGCTTTGTCCAACACCTCGCAGCAGACTTTTCGCCCCGGAAATGGACAAGTTGCTGGTCTCCCAGTGTCAGGCCAATGATGCATAAAGCACGCTCGTTGTCCCTGTGAAACTTCGCTATCTTTTTGGCATCTTCATCGTCAGCAGCATTCAATGCAGTTATGTCCGGTGGATTATTAACCATGTCCCACAGTCCTTCTTTTCGCAAAAGTAGACAGCATTTTGTGGACCAGGTAACATAGTTTGTTCCATCCAACCGGGTTATAGTAGCATAACTTGTACCTTGCTCAAAAGCCATCATCTTGACTACTACACCCACTGCCTGCACTTCTCACTTCCACAAAAACAAATTAAAGAGCCCTGGAACGTTCTGGGCCCATAACCAATGTTAGGGTGTGTGTAAAAAGTATTTGTTGCTTGTGCAACGAGCAGAGCAGAAACACACAGGGAAGGAGATATACGTGCGGCTCGTGTGAGAAAAAATAGTTTATCTACAAGTAACAAGCAGTCTCGGTGTAAGTAAAACAGTCCAAGGTCATAAACAGTAATATCAGTCCAATAAGTATCTTCCCTTACCAAAGCAAACAGACTTTAGTAACTCTTGGTATACAGTACCATATAATAGACTCAGTAAGCAACAGGATACAAACAGGTATCACTCAGGAAGAACTAGGAAGAATCAGGAAAATCCAGGAAGAATCAGGAAGGAACGAACGCTTCTCTGTGCTGCTTATTTATGCACTGCAGCCTAATTACAGGGTTCAGCAAACCCTGATTACGTGGCTCAGTTGTTTCTTAAAGAAACAGATATATTGCCTGAACAACAAGTTAGGAGTAAGCTGCAAGCTGAACCTAACATTCTCCCCATTGGGCAGGACAGTATACACAATAGCTACAAAAACAAAAACACACATCCAAATCATGTACAGTAGTATCAGGTACATTTCAGATTCTTAATCCAAATCTTTCACAACAATTGGTGTGTTTAATGGCACCTTGCGCTTTAGTAAAGTTATCGGCAATATTGTCCTCCGATGCGCAATATTCCAATGTAATCATGTTATCCTTAACACATTGCCGAACATTCAGATAACGTATATCAGTGTATTTAGTCCTTGTCTTTACAGCAAGATTCGTTGCCATTGTAATGGCTGCCTGGTTATCTTCATAAACCGTAATAGGATAGTCCATTTTGAATCCAATATCTTCCATCAACTGTTTATAATAAATCAGTTCAGTACATGTAAGTGATAGACAAGAAAACTCCGCTTCCATGGTAGACAAACTGATGTGTTTCTGGCGAATTGATCTCCATCCAATCAGGCAGTTATCCAACATGATTGCAATTCCAGATGTAGAAGTTCTGTCAAAACTGGCATCAGCATATGCCTTTAACATCATATTGGCATTTGGTTCTAAATACATAGCAAAATGCAGAGTTCTTTTAAGATACCTAAGAACACGTTTTGCAGCCTGCCAATGCCTATCAGTAGGCTCTGAACTATATTGTGCTAGTTGATTAACACTAAAAGCTATATCAGGCCGTGTCCAGTTGCTCAAATACGACAAACTGCCTATTAATGATTGATACAGTTCTTTACTGAACTGTGGACTCTGCAACTATCCTGTTGGAATTCCTGTGCCATAGGAGTCTTGGCAGGTTTACATAATTCCATCCCATATTTTTTTAACAATTTGCAGATCTTATTAGCTTGTGATATTTTAAATCCTCTAGATGTTTTCAGGATATCCAGCCCTAGATAATGCCGTATATGTCCTAGATTTCTAAGTTTAAATTTTGTTTGCAACTGACCAATAATCTCTCTGGCCTCAGCGTCGGTTCTGGTAATTATGGCAATGTCATCTGTAAAGAGTAACAAGAATGAAACACATCCATCCTGTTCTTTTTTAAACAGACATTTATCTGCTACGCCCTCATAGAACCCAATGTTATGTAATTCCTGCGCTATACATTGGTTCCACTCGTAACCTGATTGCCTTAAACCATATAGGCTTTTTTGTAGCCTCCAACACTCAGCTCTATCCTGTGTATCATAACCAGGAGGTTTCTTCATATATATTGTATGCCTCAACGGAGCGTTCAAATAAGCTGTCTCGACATCTATATGAGTAATTGAGCATTTATTTCTAGCTGCCCAAACAAGCATCGTTCTCAAAGTGCTCGCTCGTAAACTTGGAGCAAAAACCTCATCATAGTCTCTATCTGTCTGTGAGAACCCTTGTGCAACAAGCCGAGCTTTATGGGTTACTACCCCATCTACACTTTTCTTTACCTTAAAGACCCACCTACAGCCTATAAGTTTCTCATTTGGTGGTATTCTTACCACTTCATAGACACCAAGCCTTTTCAATGAATCAATTTCTCTATCCATTGCCTCCTGCCAGGCTCTTTGCTCCTTTTCTGGATATAATGTTATATCCTGATAACTGGATGGTTCGATATCTACTTGGCAAACCACTGTGGCTTTATAGCGATCTGGTGGATGCCGGTCCCTGGAAGATCGTCTAGGCATAACAGGACTCACATTAGGTATATTGGGTTCATCCTCCCCTAACCCTAATTCCTGTTCCTGTTCTTCAACCTTAATAGATGGTTTATCATCCATCTCAGATGAACTATCATCAGGAATATGGTCCATCTTAACATCAATATCTGTAAAACCATAGTCTGCTTTTTCTAACCTGTCCCAGCCTTCGTGTTCTAGGAATTTAGCACTAGCGCTACACAAAACTTTTGTTGTTCCTTTTTCCCAGAACCTATAGGACCTATGGTTAGCCTCATAGCCAACAAAAATCATTTTCTTTGCTCTCTGTTGGTCCTTCCTTCTCTGACTAAACGGTATATGCACCCAGGCAGGTGCACCAAAAGTATGTATGTAACTTAAATCAGGCTTCCTCCCGTGCCATAAAGCAAAAGGAATTTTACCTGTAGAGGAGTGCACCACATTATTTAAAATATGATTGGCACATAGTATTGCTTCTCCCCACAATTTATCAGGTAAACAAGCATCAGCCAGCATAGTCCTAGTCATAGCTTGTAGGGCCTGGCCTCTTCGTTCAATATATGCATTATGTTCCGGCCGAAAAGGGGCAGAACGTTTATGCTGTATCCCAGCGTCCTTTAACAACTTAGCCAACTGATGGTTAGTAAACTCAGTTCCATTGTCAGTAACAATGCATTTCACCTTAAACTTCTGCTTCCGTTCTACAAAGCGAAGCCAATTTGTGATACACTGGAACGTATCACATTTGGACTTCATAAGGTAGCAAAAACCATATCTGGTAAAGTGATCAACTATACTCAAAATATAGCATGCTCCCCCTAAACTGGGTTTCTTTGGCCCTATTAAGTCTAAAAAGACTACCTCCAAAGGTTTAGTTGTTTTAAACCCATTGCAACGGTTTGCAGGTGTAACTTTACTTTTATGCTGGTTACAAGTATTACAGTTCAGGTATTTGCTGCAAGCCCTTAAATTAATGCCTTTAGACTGCTTAACAGTCAAATGCAACAACCTGAAATTCAGATGACCAAGCCTTCTATGTAATAAATGTACGCATTCATCATGAGGCTTTACATTTCCAAATTTAGCTTTTGACTGAACTAACAGTAATGACTTATCCCTAATAACAAACAAGTCGTTTTCTAATTCTGCAGTAACTACAGTGCCTTCACATTCCAACAAACAGTTGTTGTTTTTAAAAGTTACTGTAAACCCAGAATGTAGTAATGACTTTACAGATAAAAGGTTATATTTCAAACTAGGGATATAAAGCATGAGTAAAGGGTGCTTACTAATAGAACATTTAACAAGTCCCTCCCCAGCTACAGTCACATTCCAGCCATTAGCTAATTTGACTTTTTTAGTACTTTTCTTCATATTTAGAAACAGTTTTGTGTTTTTTGTTATTGATTGAGAGGCACCGCTATCAATCACCCACCAATCCTCTTTTATATTATTAGATGAACTGGTTGCTAAATTACACCCTTTCCTGGGTTTAGCAGAGGTTCTAACAGACACTTTCTTATTATTACAATATTTTGCAATGTGCCCCTTAGCTCCACATGCATAACAGCGTTTAACAATATTGACATTCTCATATACAGCTTCCATTTTTGGTTGCTGTTACATCCTAAACTGGTCTCGTTCTTGCCTACGTTTGGCCTCATCCAATAACCTACCAGTTATACTGGCCAATGTTAGTTCATCTCTAGACAGTACTTCTAATGATGAAACAAAAGAGTCATAACTGTCATCCAACGATGAAAGAATAATATAAACTTGCTGCAGTTCAGTAAACACAAGGTCTTTCTCCTGTAGCTCCTGGAAAAGCCCTGTCATGGAGTCCAGGTGAGTCATCATGTCTCCTCCTTTCTGAAGATGTAAGCGAAATAATTTCCGTGTCAGGTAGATATGGACACCCACAGAGTCACGAACGTAGAGCTTCTTTAGCTTTGTCCAACACCTCGCAGCAGACTCTTCGCCCCGGAAATGGACAAGTTGCTGGTCTCCCAGTGTCAGGCCAATGATGCATAAAGCACGCTCGTTGTCCCTGTGAAACTTCGCTATCTTTTTGGCATCTTCATCGTCAGCAGCATTCAATGCAGTTATGTCCGGTGGATTATTAACCATGTCCCACAGTCCTTCTTTTCGCAAAAGTAGACAGCATTTTGTGGACCAGGTAACATAGTTTGTTCCATCCAACCGGGTTATAGTAGCATAACTTGTACCTTGCTCAAAAGCCATCATCTTGACTACTACACCCACTGCCTGCACTTCTCACTTCCACAAAAACAAATTAAAGAGCCCTGGAACGTTCTGGGCCCATAACCAATGTTAGGGTGTGTGTAAAAAGTATTTGTTGCTTGTGCAACGAGCAGAGCAGAAACACACAGGGAAGGAGATATACGTGCGGCTCGTGTGAGAAAAAATAGTTTATCTACAAGTAACAAGCAGTCTCGGTGTAAGTAAAACAGTCCAAGGTCATAAACAGTAATATCAGTCCAATAAGTATCTTCCCTTACCAAAGCAAACAGACTTTAGTAACTCTTGGTATACAGTACCATATAATAGACTCAGTAAGCAACAGGATACAAACAGGTATCACTCAGGAAGAACTAGGAAGAATCAGGAAAATCCAGGAAGAATCAGGAAGGAACGAACGCTTCTCTGTGCTGCTTATTTATGCACTGCAGCCTAATTACAGGGTTCAGCAAACCCTGATTACGTGGCTCAGTTGTTTCTTAAAGAAACAGATATATTGCCTGACCAACAAGTTAGGAGTAAGCTGCAAGCTGAACCTAACAATAACAATTTAATTCAAATTTGTAAATCACATTTTTAAAAAGTTGTAACTAATTGATAAACTGTACACACACGCACACACACACACACATATATATATATACATATATATATATATACATACATACATACATACATATGTAGGTCTTCTAGGAGCACAAGGCCGAAGACACCAGCCTGAAGATGACGAATGAGACTTCGTCGAAACATCGCCAAGGTACTTCCAATTTTACGCGGGAGAAAACCCGAATAACCAAAGACCTACATACAAATACCTGCGAAAACCTCAGAAAACATACATATACATATACATATACATATACATATACATATACATATACATATACATATACATATACATATACATATACATATACATATACATATACAGTTGCAAGAAAAAGTATGTGAACCCCTTGGTATTACGTGGAGTTTTGCATGAATTGGTCATAAAATGTGCTCTGAACTTCATCTAAGTCACAACAATAGAAAAACACAGTCTGCTTAAAATAATACTACACAAATATTAGATGTTGCCATGGTTTAATTGAACATAACATGTAAACATTCACAGTGCAGGGAAGAAAAAGTATGTGAACCTTTGGACTTAATAACTGGTTGACCCTCCTTTGGCAGCAATAACCTCAACCAAACATTTCCTGTAGTTGCAGATCAGACCTGCACAATGATCTGGAGTAATTTTGGACCACTCCTCTTCACAAAACTGTTTCAGTGTAGCAGTATTCTTGGGATGTCTGGTGTGAATCGCTCTCTTAAGGTCATGCCACAGCATTTCAATCGGGTTGAGGTCAGGACTCTGACTGGGCCACTCCAGAAAGCGTATTCTGTGCTGTTGAAGCCATTTTTTTGTTGAATTACTTGTATGCTTTGGGTCATTGTCCTGTTGCATCACCCATCCTCTGCAGAGCTTCAGTTGGCGGACAGATCGTCGTACGTTTTCCTGCAAAATGTCTTGATAAACTCTGGAATTCATTTTCCCATCAATGACAACAATCCGTCCAGGCCCTGAGGTAGCAAAGCAGCCCCAAACCATGATGCTCCTTCCGCCATGTTTTACAGTGGGGATGAGGTTTTGATGTTGGTGTGCTGTGCCTTTTTTTCTCCACACATAGTGTTGTGTGTTCTTCCCAAACAACTCAATTTTTGTTTCAGCTGTCCACAGTATATTTTGCCAGTAGTGCTGTGGAACATCCAGGTGCTCTTTTGCAAACTTCAAACGTGCTGCAATATTTTTTTTGGACAGCAATGGCTTCCTCCGTGGTGTCCTCCCATGTACTCCATTCTTGTTTAATGTCTTCCTTATTGTAGATGTGTCAACAAAAATGTTAGCATGTGCCAGAAATTTCTGTAGGTCTTTAGCTGACACTCTAGGATTCTTCTTTACCTCATGAAACATTCTGCGCTGTGCTCTTGCAGTCATTTTTACAGGACGACCACGCCTAGGGAGAGTAGCAACAGTGCTAAACTTTCTCCATTTGTAGACAGTCTGTCTTACCATGGACACATGAACATCAAGGCTTTTGGAGATACTTTTGTAACCCTTTCCAGCTTCATGCAAGTCAACAATTCTTGATCGTAGGTCTTCTGAGAGCTCTTTTCTGCGAGGCATGGTTCATATCAGACAGTGCTTCTTGAAACCAGTAAACTCAAAACAGGTGTGTGTTTTTAAAGGGCAGGACAGCTGTCAGCAACACATCCAATATCATCACACTGATTGGAGTCAAGGTTGGCTCACTCCTGGCTCCAATTAGCTCTTGGAGAAGTCATTAGGCTAGGGGCTCACATACTTTTTCCTCCCTGCACTGTGAATATTTACATGTTATGTTCAATTAAACCATGGCAACATCTAATGCAGTGGTTCTCAACCTTTGTGGGTCGTGACCCTCTTTGGGGGTCGAATGACCCTTTCACAGGGGTCGCCTAAGACCATCGGAAAACACATATTTTCAATGGTTTTAGGAATAATTTTATGGTTGGGGGTCCCCACAACATGAGGAACTGTATTAAAAGGTCACAGCATTAGAAAGGTTGAGAACCACTGATCTAATGTTTGTGTAGTATTATTTTAAGCAGACTGTGTTTTTCTATTGTTGTGACTTGGATGAAGTTCAGAGCACATTTTATGACCAATTCATGCAAAACTCCACGTAATCCCAAGGGGTTCACATACTTTTTCTTGCAACTGTACATATACATATACATACATATACACATACACATACATATATATATACACATATATATTAATTAATTTGTGGCCAATAAGATTTTCACTTGTGTACTTGCAGATCCACCGGGAAGTGGTCCCTGCCCATACTGTCTATGCCCTCAATATTGAAAGGATCATCCTGAAACTCTGGCATCCAAACCATGAGGAGCTTCAGCAAGACAAAATCCATCGGCAGAGGTTGGCTGCGAAGGAAGGCCTCTTAATGTGCTAAGACTGTTTCCAGTGCTGACTTTGGGCTGGACTAATATATCTTCAATGTGCCAGTTGGCATTTTGACTTTAGAATCTCAACATTTGCATTATTTTATGAGCACTTCCAGGTGGAAGTGTGAACATGTTTCCCATGGAAATATGACTCAAAGTGAAAAGCATATAAGTGTAAAACAAAGCCCTGATAGCTTAGAAGATCAACTACTTTGCTGATAACTTTCAACAAACTGAATACCATTAATTCTGAAAATCTTTCTGTTCCACTAGAAAATGGATATTGCAGCAAAAACCAAATTTTTGTTTTCATTCCATCCTTAATATGTAAGATGATGCTCTGTCTATCTGCAGTACAAAGATAAGAGTTCCTACAGTCACCAGATACATAGGGCATCTAAACTACTGCTTTGGGTTGTTTTTACAAACATACATTGTAAATATACTATACAAAACTTTGTTTTGTTGGTATTTCTTTTGTATAATTTGTGATTATTTCATGTTGGAGAAGTCCTGGTTCATTAAAATAAACTTTATTGTAAAACAGTTTTCATTATAAAAATATTTTTTCTTTACTAAAACAGCAATATTTAAATCTGTGTAAAGTCCTTCAAATATATAATTATCACTCTGATTATCTTTTTAAATATATTTTGCCTCTGGGAAAGTAAAAAATAACCAAGTTGTTTGCTTAATTATTCAACAGAATTCATAACTCTTTAAAAGTGAATCTCCTTCACCCTAACATGTTTCACAGCAAAAATAGACAATAGAGATTTTTTTATTTGTGATTCAGCAGTATTTTGCAATATATCTAAGTGAGGTAAAGATTGCCAAACAGAATGGTGAAAAGTTCCTTAGTCATAAATCATAGCTCCACACAACCCAGAACTAGTTGAGGTTGTACCATAGGAAGCACATTTTTTGTTCTGCATTTTTTGTAGAGCCGTGATGGCGAGCCTATGGCACGCGTGCCACAGGTGGCACCTGGAGCCATGTCGGTGGGCACGCGAGCATTGCCCTAGCTCAGCTCCGGCGCGCATGCACATGACAACCAGCTGATTATCGGGCCTTCCGGGCTCACCAGAAGTCGGGAAACAGGCTGTTTCCAGCCTCAGGAGGGCCTCCGGGGGAGGGAAGGCCCGTTTTTCACTCTCCCGAGGCTCCAGAGGCTTTCTAGGTCCCACTGGAAATCAACAAACAGACTGTTTCAAGCCTCCAGAGGGCCTCCGGGGAGGTGAGGAAGGCCGTTTTCGCCCTCCCTAGGCTCCAAGAAAGCCTCTGGAGCCTGGGGAGGGCGAAAAATGGACCTACCGTGCCCACCCCACGTGCCAAAAGCAGGGGGAGCTCGGTGGGTAGCATGGGCATGCAAGGGGGCAGAGCGCATTGAATTATGGGTGTGGGCACGCACACGCGTGATCCCCCATACTCCCCCCACTTTTGGCACGCGACAGCAAAAAGGTTAGCCATCACTGGTCTAGAGGATTCTCAAGTTTCCAGTGCAAAGAAAAATCCCCACTTATTTCTAACAAATAAATTATAGAAATAAATCAAAAAGGTTATTTGATTTTACAAAGCTCTGGCACAGTGAAAATCACAGCAGGAGAACATTCATCTTCAATCTGTTGGTCATTTTCTTCAGTGAAAGTGAGAATAGGGTTTTTTTTTGGGGGGGGGTTACTCGGGGAAGAATTACTGCCATACAGAATAATTTGAATGTGTTCCATGTTAAAGAGACTTAGAAGAGATACAAGGAAGGTGATTTGTTGTCCATTCTAAAGGAAGAGAATGTAAACATATCTAATAAATGAACCTAACAGCTGGTTCATTCCTGTAAGCATGATTCTTCATTACTCAGATACTAAAAAGAACTCCCGGCACAGATTGTTCATCAAACGTCTCTTCAATCAGTGAAACGGAAGTATTCCATTTCAGGAGCAAAAGATCAGACTGGTCATAAAATACATCTTTCAGAACTGTGGTAAACAAGTTCATTTCCAAACAATTGCTGTTGATGTCAGTGGAAATGTGTCCTGAGGCCAGTCCTGTGTATGTTTACTTAGAAATAAAGTTTCATCTTCCTCAGCATGTCTTAATCCAAAGTATACATTTACAATTGCAAAAGGATTTGAAGTGGGCAGTCTGTGTCTTGCCCAGGTCCATTTGCCCTGATAAAATCCATGGCTAATAAAATCAATTACAAATGTGCCCAGTTCAAATCCCATCTTAGCTATTAAATATCACAGTGACTTTAAGCCTTTGATCTTCCATATGCTACATGGAGATAAATAATGATTAGCTTTTAAATCATTACAACTACTGGGGAGGCTCGAGTTGTCAATCATATCAAAATGGCTATATTTCTACATAGAAGAAGTAGTGCTAACTCCCTTCGACCTGATACATCAATAAAATAAGATGTCCATAAGATTTGGTTAAAAAAGTCAAGATGGTGGGAATGACTGCAATCAAAGCTCCATTTTTATAAAGTGTAAAAGAAGTCTCAAATATTTGTACAATAGTTTGCAGACACTTCTGCAGCTAGTCATTACATATCTGCAGCAATGTCCTTTTGCAGTACTTTTCATTTGCTAGAGAAGGACAGAAACAATAGGAAGCTGAAACATTGTGGTTTGAGCTATCTTTTGTATTCCTTGGAAAAATAGAACCTAGACTTTCATATTGCATCCTAGAAATGTTGCTAATTTTTCTAGTCCTAAAACCTGATAGTTACTTTAATAGATACCTAATATAGATAGCTATGTATGAAAATGACTGAGTTTATTTCTTCTCTAGGTGCACCCAAGCAGATATCACATTGCCCCGAGCTAGTTATACTAGCACCACAGTTTCACAGTTAGAAATGTGCATTTAAAATATCCCTGACTATGATCACAATTAGCCCCTTGGGGCAAATTCCATTTATTCCATTTATTTTGTTCCACAAATAGAAGAAAACAATGTGCGCATAATCTGACAGGATGAAAGATGGGGCAAGCCCACTTTAAGTGATTTTGAGTGAGCAGTAATTAATTTGTGGAACACAAAATGAGGGAAGGGAAAAGTCCCATCTCTCTCTGCCTGGTGATTGATCTGTGACTTTCTCATCTCTGCTCCTCTGCTCAGAAACATTAGACTGAATGTGATTGGCCAAAGGGGCTGGCTGGGATTCAAGGCAGCCACTTTATATCTTTCTGAAAAAAGACAGGCTGTGTTACAGACAGCGAGCGCTTCTGCCTTCTCACACACCATCTGGTTGTCTTCAAGGACACAATAACCACACGGCAAGATGTGCAAAGGATTAGCAGCCTTACCCCACACATGCCTGGAGAGGTGAGAGAACAAGTTTATGCCTATCAAAGAGGAAACTGATGAGGGTGATGGAGAGAGCGGAGATACTGCAGCAATCTGGCAGAATAAAAGCTTAGCCCATCTCTGTGCAGAAGAGATGCCTGCTTAAAGAAATGTTGGGAAGTTCTGTTCTCATTTGGTTTTGGAGGAATTAAGCAAGTGAACTGACCAAGCTGATGGCCTTTATTTCTCATTGGGCTTGAGATCAGAAAGGTAAATTACATTTGGACACAAAACCGTAAAAAAAAAAGTATGTTATAGTTAAAGACATAGTTAAAGAATGAGGAGCCAAATTCACTCAAAATACTGTTAAATCTACTGTGGGTGGTGGAATGATGTATTGCACAGCATGGGTTAGTAATATGAATTTTTCATTCAAACTAGCATAAGTAAAAGCTTTTTTTCTTCAGTAAAAATGTAAAAACGCTTTTGAAAGGAAAATTGTGGACAAGGGAAAGATTGATTCTCAGTTAAAGATACGATGCACTTTACAACTCTTTATCTCTCACACACAGACACTATTTCATAAGAATATGATGACAGTCTTACATGAACAGTTCTTGTTATATTTTGTTTGACTTTTTCTCATTCTTTTAATTACTTTCTTCCCAGCTTCATGCTAAAACCCAAGATATAATCAGAAAGCTACTGAGATAAATGTCTTATGACAATTAAATCATCATCATCATTATACCATTGTTCAAGAAGTTTTTCAGGGATCATAAGACACTGATTTCTCTTAAGTTTCCATCCATTATTGAATACAATGAAAAAACAAGATTATTTTTTGACCTTTCCTTCACTCGCCCACCTACCCACACATTTACTCATTCATTTAAACAGTCTGTAAACCCTTATACCTCATTGTAGCTATTATAAAGAAGGATAAATTTAAATTAAAACTACAGGTGAGGATATTGTCTTCAGGTGCTGATAGTTTTATTTTCTAATTATCATAAAATAGCAGAATTCTATCACGGTATTGGGACTAATTTATTTATTTGGGAAAATATTCCAGCAAATCCCCATCAGTTTATGATTTGAAACGATATAACCCACATCCATTGTTAATGTGTTTACTAATTCTCAGTTTCACAACTTGTTTTGCATCAATGCACTAAAAGAACTAAAACTAAAAGAAAAGAAAAGCAGGTTTAAGTGCAATCTCTTTGTATTTCTAGTGACTAGGTAAGGAAGGAAAAGAAATTGGTGGCTTAGATAATTGCAGGCCCTGATAAATAAAAACTTTGAATGGAATAAAATAAAAAAGAGCAGGATCTTAAAAATGAAACTTATATATGATGAAGAGTCATGAGTTTCAAAAACTTTTCAGCAGCACTTTTAATTAGCCTGAAATGAACCAAAAACTGGCATTAAAACTTGACAGTAGCCTATTATCCCAATGGCCCAGCATAATGCAGGAGTAAAGAAACCACTTGAATAACTTTGTTTTAAGGCTACTAGAATAGATAGATTCTGGATCCTCTTCCTGTATGTGTTTGTTTCTAAGATTTTACCTACTGCCAATAAGCAATTTTGACTCAGGAAGATTTTTTTTCATAGAAGGAATTTGTTTTTTAGCCATCCTAATTATTTTTGCATTATTCCATAAAGGGTTCCTGAAAATATATCTGGGAAACAAAAGGGTGCAAATATACATGTCAAACCTCCCTAGATTAAGAGTAGCTTTTTATTTCTCAGTGTGAGTGTTTGTGTGACGGCCAATTAATTTTGGTGTACATTCTTCTCTGAGTTATGCCATGAATTATGATATAAAATGAGATTCCATTGATTGATAGT
Source organism: Arizona elegans (assembly GCA_022577455.1). Taxonomy (NCBI): domain Eukaryota; kingdom Metazoa; phylum Chordata; class Lepidosauria; order Squamata; family Colubridae; genus Arizona; species Arizona elegans. Next base: position 98,619,555 of record JAKOOJ010000002.1, on the reverse strand, counting down.
GGAAAAGCCAAGTCATTTAATTGTTCTCTTATATTTTTTGCCAGTTGCTTTATTTTATTTATCTTTTAGTGTTTGCTTAATGTCTGAAGACATGTTTTGTCACATCTTTGCATCATCAGGGCAATGCTGCTTTGCAATGAAAAGTTTGCCCTATCTGTTGTTCCAGAGAAAGAAATGGAACATGCAATGTTCATATCCATTATGCATATGTGGTATTGTCCTTTATTTCTTAGCTTGGATCTGCATTAAGATTTGACTCTTGACTTTGGTGATCACCCATGGATAGGTTTCTTAAAACAAGTTTTAGGACGGTAATAAGAATAGGATGAATGCTTCACTATTAACATTTACCTAAACTTCTTTTTTTTGAAATGAACACTGGTACCATTGGGATAGGAAATCTAATTCTCCTGTCCATATGCTTTTGACATGGGACAACTATATTAAAATGTTAAACTTTTATCTGCTATTGCTTATAAATCCAAAATGAGAAATACATCTATCTGGAGTCTAGTTCTCACACTGCCAGTGAAGTGTATAATGATTTCAACAATGCGTATGATGACGTTCTCCAGTATATTTACCCTTACAAAATAACTCTACCATTGCTAGATTCTTCAGCGACTGTTTAAGCAGCCCACTCAACATTTGTACATTAAAGGATCTGTATCAACCTGGAGAGGCCACCCCAGCTAACAGGGATAGCAAAATTCTACAGAAGACAGAATCAGGATTCAAAAGGATCTAGACCAGCTGAAAAAGACTAATTATTGGGCACAGAATGCCCCCCGCCAGCCTCCTTCAGTCTGTTCCGTTCATCCCCATCCTCTCAATATTTGCCTTTTCAGGTTATCAATTGTTGGCTCAGGAATTCTGGGAGTTGAAGTCCACAAGTCATAAAAGGGCCATAGTTGCCCACCTCTTAGTGTATCTAATGACAACTCTGATGTGTATGGATATGAGTTTATATTCTTTTATCCATAAGGAATAAATGGGAAATTAGCACCTAAAAAGGTAATGGCCTTATTTTAACCCTCTTTAGTATATAAAACTAGATTTTTTTGGGTTGTATTATCTTTAGAACCTCCAACTGGGGTGTGACCCAGTACTACCAAAATATCTAACCAAAATGGGCAGAAAAATGTTCTTAAATCTCTGAATATCTAAAACATCCAAATTTAAATTTTCTCAGGTATGTGTATGTGCAAATATGTACATGCACAAAATATATGTTAGGTTCTTTATTTTGTAGTTTACAAGACATAAGGTATTATTTCTATTATTAGGGCAGGAGCTTGAATACACTCTGTGCCGTTTTAATGAGAGCATCCTTACTCAAGAGACCCTTCGGTCAACAAGGCGCATGGGGACCTGGCCACCCTTTGGCCTATGAAGAAGGCTCTTCCTGGGTGAAATGAATAGATTTCTTGGAACAGCTGATTAGGAAAATGGCCTTAGTATGTGCTGACATCCTCCAAAGAGATGGATGAGTAAAGCTTTCATTTCAAAATCTGAAGAACAGTTAAAAGGATAACATCTCAAAAACTCTGAGGTTTCCTGCCTATGGAAATAGAAATTAATGCAACTTAAAAGACTGATAATTAATGACATCTAGAGACTTTCAAGGGCTCCATTAGACATTACATCCTTTGATGATTTACCTTTGAAACACCTGAGGAAGAAAAAAAACAAAAGTTGCCTGTATGATTGATTGATTCACTTATGTATTCGATGGGCTATTCTTTACATTTAAAACCACTGAGTATTTTACAACTAAACTTTAAAATCAAAAGCAGTATGAAATATAAAGGGTAAACTAACATTTTTTTCAGAAGTTCTTTGAAGAGTTCTAACAACTAAACTAGCCTGAAAATAATTTTTTTAGGCGTGAGAGCAAATTTCCCTGAGACTTCATACTGAGTAGCAAAGCTTTGGGTTCAGCTGCTGCTAACTTGCCAGAAGACTCTAAGGAGATTCCTTGTTAGAGGTGCTGCGCTTCCTTTCAGCAGCGCAGCTGACGCTTTTGTCAGGACTGGGATGCAAAATAATGAGAGGGTGTGAATGAGGATAACACTTGAGGTGAAATAAAGAGCTCAGTCAAGGCACTTTACAGGAATAATTTTAATTTAAACATCTGCTGTTCCCGATAATAGGACATGGAGGGCTCTTAATTTGGTTCATGGTATACAAGATCAGAACAGATCCCTGGCAGACTTGAGGTTTATAAGGACTATTTATAAAACAATTTTATAACAGATATCTGGCAAGATTAGTATTGTGCAATCTCTCAGCCTTATTCATACTATATTATGAGTTCTAGATTCTAGATATCTGGTACAAGTCACAAAAGCACAGAAGCATAAAATTAGTAGACTTTAGAGATCTTCTAAAGCCAGGAGTCATCAGGTGTAAACCATTGCCATCACGCAAATGACATGAATGATCTTACTTGCACCCATGTATAATGATTTACCCTTCCTTAAATACCTACAGTATTTGTGCCTTCTCTGTTTCCCCATCACATTTTCCATAAGTTTTGTTTGCAGAAATGAACCATCACGGAGAAAAAAAATCCATAGATTCAGTTGTCTATCTGGAAGTACTCTAAAGCTGGGTTCCATTAAAGCCAGCACCGAATTAAGGCTATAATATGACCTTAGGTTTGTTTTTTGTTTTTTTGCTTAATATGTTGTCTGAATCCAAGGTTGTGATTCCAAGTGGCAATCCAGATTTTACGATTTAGCATTTTGTATGAACTCAAAGAATTATGACCTAGTCCACAAACTATGATTAAACAAATCATATTTTGTGTGTTCAGTGCTTTGAGTTACTTTTAAGTAAAAAAAGGAATGTGAACACCGAAAACCAATCAGAGGGAGAGGTGCAGTAGTGGGTTGCCCCCGGTTTGCATTGGTTCTATAGAACCAGTAGTAAAACCGGTGGGAGGCTCTGCCCATCGACCCCGACGTCACTAAAACGTTTCTGTGCATGCACAGAAGAATGTGCGCGCAGCCCTGCTGCAAACCAGTAGTAAAGGTAAGTAGAACCCACCCCTGGAGAGGTAGCCTCAAACTCTCCTTGTTTGATCTAAGTAATCTCTTTTGCAAGAGATTAATCATATTTTGCAAACTTGGAAGTGATATAGTTGAAGTTTAATCCTCTTTTCCTGTTGCTACAATAGAAAAGCAAAATCTTAGCAGATAGCCCACCACAAGAGACTCCCATAAGAATGCTGTTTATTTATATTTCCTGTCCTGTCCAGTCCCCCAAGCTTCATAGCGCAGTTGAAAAAGGAAAGCAGGGATGGGATGGCTAAGCCTTCCTCAGTTCTGTCTCTTGCCGTACAAGCCCTGCTCAGGCATTTCTGGACTTCGGTAGTTCGATCTGTCGTGGGTCTGAGGGGAATCAGGTTGATACAGAGCCAATCAAGTAACTAATTAGATTGTGTTGGTTGCTGAGGGTGGGGGGAGGGTACAGGTTTATACTCTACGTTGCTATGCTGTGGCTATTGTAAGCCTCCCAGAGTAACCATGTGGAGTTGGGTAGCCATATAAATTTGTTTAATAAGCAAATAAATATTAAAACTGGCATACAGTCATAATAGAAAATACCAAACTTCCATTCCCTATTAAAACTATAAGAGCCTCTGTGGTAGAGAATTATTTCACAATTTAGCCTAACTCTTCTGCCATTGATCTAAATGAGTGAGAGATAAGTAGGAAAAATATTATTTTAATAATTAATGACTTCAGCTGAAATTAAATGAAATAGGATGACAGTAACTCTACTGACTGGCAATGACAGGAGCTGTGGTCAAACCGATCTAGAGATAGCAGGTTATCTGAAGTTCGATCAGGATATCTTAATTGAACATACTGTGCTATTTTCAGTATGTAGGAAGAATATAACAGATTTGGATCTCATAGCTTTCAGTAGAATGCCCTGCCGCTCAGATGGAGCATCTTTTTCAATCTTGCATTTAGGGGAAACTACTGTATGTTCATGTATGCTTTCATAATTTTTCTTTCCAGAGCCAAAGAAATCAAGACAAAATTGGGCACACTCCTCCAGAAGCCAGACTCGGCTATTGATCTGATTATCCCTTACCCAGAGAAACCTGCAAAGGTTCAAAAGTAAGTATATAATAATTATTAGTCTCTTTACCACATGTCCATACTAAACAGTTTAGGAGATGGAAAGGTTTCCCATCCCTGATTAAGATGTGCTTTAATCTGCATATGGAAAGACAATAAGGGTGCATAATTGTGGTTTTGGATTATGAAGACCAGCCAATCACTTCTCATTACATACGTTCAGAGATATAACTTGGTGGAAGAATCAAGTGTCCCTAAATATTTTACTACCATCACAAAATGACACATCATAGGGCAAAGATGGTTGGATTCTTCAACCTTACAGTATGAGATCTGGGATTAAGGAAGTTAGAAGGCACTCCTTACTGTGGATATTTATTCACAATATTCTCAGATGATGCTCACAGGAAATGTGTGTAAATTCCCCACTTTTTGTTGGCTTCACTCATAACAGCAGACTGACATAAATTTAACATGTGGAACTTTTCCTGACATGGAGCTAGATGGGAAACGTGTTGCCATATCCAATTCTATAAGACTACTGTTTAAATGCAGGGCAGAGGTAGTTCTCGACTTACAACAATTCATTTAGTGACCATTCAAAGTTACAACGGCACTGAAAACGGTGACATATGACTGTTTTTCACACGACCAATGCAACATCCCCATGATCATATGATCAAAATTTGGGCACTTGACAACTGACTCATATTTATGTCAGTTGCAGTTTCCCGGGGTTGTGATTACTTTTTGTGACCTTGTGACAAGTGAAGTCAATGGGGAGCTGGATTTGCTTAACAACAGTGTTACTAACTTCACAACTGTGGTAATTCACTTAACAACTGTGGCAAAACAGATTCTAAAATAGGGCACAACTTACTTAAGAACTGACTCATTTAGCAATAGAAAGTTTGGGCTCAGTTGTGGCCATAAGTGGAGGACTACTGGAATTGTTATATTCCAATGATTCTTACAATATTCACAATGCCTTAGAAAAGGAAATCACATGTTGGGCTTTCACTGGTGAGTAAATGATACAAAACTTAACAGATTTAAAACAAGCATTTAATAACGAATTTATTTCCATGATACATAGGACAAGATATATATTTCATTTTGGAAAAGGCAAAATCAGATCAGCCTGAAAAATATTTCTGTGTTTGTCTCATAATTCTAGTATTTTTGAAACTGATGGTGTCAAGAAGACTGGTTTTACTAATGAAGAAACTTGTGATTCCTTATTATGTTTTTTTTAAAGACCCAAATCCACTCCTTTCATTAGTAGTGTGGAATGTGGTGACAGTTACTTTGCAGGGAGTGTAGAAAAGATAGAGGGAAGAAAGGGAGAAAGGCATATCTCCCTACAAAAAGGCAAACTTGCTTTGTATGTTAATTATAGAGAATATTAAGGTTTTTTTCCTGAGGGTCTTTGTCAGATGCTGAAAGCTTTAAAATCTTCCATCCCTGCTTCCCTGATGAAAAACAATTATGAACACAAGAAAATGCCTGTACTTCTGGAGTAGATTATCATCTACAAAAGCTTGAATAGTTAAAATGTGTTAATATTTAAGGTGCTGTTAAACCGGGATGCGATGGCTCAGTGGGTAAGACACTGAGCTTGATCGAAAGGTCAGCAGTTCAGCGGTTCAAATCCCTAGTGCCGCATAATGGGGTGAGCTCCCGTTACTTGTCCCAGCTTCTGCCAACCTAGCAATTCGATAGCACATAAAAAATGAAAGTAGAAAAATAGGGACCACCTTTGGTGGGAAGGTAACAGAGTTCCGTGTGCCTGGCATTTAGTCATGCCGGCCACATGATGATGGAGACGTCTTCAGACAGTGCTGGCTCTTCAGCTTTGAAACAGAGATGAGCACCTCCCCCTAGAGTCAGGAATGACTAGCACATATGTGCGAGGGGAACCTTTACCTTAAGACCCTCAGACTGTTTGCCTGCTTTTTATTTTTTATATATTTATTTTCTTTGCTACAACAAACTGACACAATTTGTCCCTCTTTTATAACAGATATAAATGATATAAAACAGGTTTTATATCATTATTGTTCGACCAGATTGGAAGCAGGCAAATTTAAGAAGAGCTATATGGGTGAAAAAGTGTTAAACTGTAGTGATACATTGATATGACCATTAGAAAAAGTGGCTCCATTTCTGTTTATCTGTGGACTTCAAGAAACTTGCTGCTGCCCTGCCAAAGGCTAATTGCCAACATTAATCACTGTCATTTTAATCTGTGAGAAAGCAGTCTCTCATCTGTACCAAAGACAAAGTAGTTCCAGGAACTGGAACAAAATGAACACCAGTAGCATTGATGCTATTAGGGAAAAAAGTGGCCTTAATGCACTAGGGGAACCTCTCTGGCTGATTGTCCCTGAATCTGTTTCCAATTAGGCTGTAAAAAAAGACTCAGCAGACAGGCTGATCTAAAGATTGCATGATGACGGACAAAATTGATAGTAGCTTAATTTTAACCACTGCTACAGACAAATTAGGTAGATCATGCACTCTTTTCAGAGCCATTTGGAACAAATTAGGCTGTGGGTTTATGGGCTGTTTTGAACATCATAATTCCCTTGTCATGGCAATGGAAACAGATGTGGTGAGGCAGGTTCTCCACGGGTCTTCAGGAAGGAAAATGTTTGGTTTCTCATTGGGGAGGAAAAGGAAGACCAGGGCTGCTCTAGTGATGAGAACAAAATTGTAGGTATCTGATCCAAACCCCTGCTGGATTCTGGCAGTATATCAATTTGAGAAATAAAATTTACTGAGCAAATTAGCCTTTTTTGCATAATTATTATTTTTAAATAGAATCATGTTTCATAATTTGGTCTGGTCTAATTTTGCTCAGAGTGCAAAGATGCAAATATTTGAGGTTTCTTCCCCTGATTATTTTCTGCCCCTTGTTTGCCTCAAACAATTAAGCAGATCTTATCTACGTGGACAGAAACTTTTATTTGATGAAAGCCGATTCTCATGAACTTGATGTCATGCCCCCAAACCACTTCCTGCATTTATACAGAACCAAGGGAGGCCTATGAGTCCTGGATTAAAGCCAGGAAAAATGGTCTTGTCTGTTGACAAGATAAAACTTCTCAGCTTAATCCAGTAAAATGGAAATGATTTCTTTACGGTCGTTCATTCCAGTATAAACCGGTTGATTAAATAGGAAGTAGGTTAAACAAACAATTATGTTTATTAAAAAAGGATATGTTGCTGATAAGAAAAACATTCATTAATCACTCATTAACATGAGGTGAGGAGATTTGCTTGATTATAGGCACTAGCCATTTTTAAAGTTGGCCAACTAGAGGTTGCTGGGAGAGAGGTTCCCTGCATTATTGACCTGCCCCTTAGGGTCTTTCTAACACAGGTCTAGCACTGTTTTGGAAAAACACTACATATGGATTAAAAACCATGGTATGACTGACAGTCCACATGTGCAGTGAAGTCTATAGGCTATAGACGTATAACTAATACCTAATACCTAATATCTATAGGTATTTCCTGGAGGTTCTTCCCTCATTTATTCTGCACTCCTATGCCACATATCCTACTTGTCAGTCAGGCACAGGGTGAAGCAGGAAAGAAAATTGCTGCAAGGGAGTGATAATATTAGCAGCACTTAAATGCAGAGCATGGATTGGAATAGGCAAAAATGGTGCTGCTCCTGTAAAGTAAGAAAACAGTAGAAAGTAACCTCACCTGCAAGTCCTTGGGAGAAGAAGCAACATAAATGTGGAATGCATTTATATGAGATAAACAATAAAATAAGTAAATAAATGTGAACAGGTCTATAGTTGTTTCAAAGACTTGTTAAACCAGTGTATAGAAAAGAAGCATGTGTAATGCCTCACCACTCTTACCAAATGCCAGTTCGGTGTAATTACAAGAGCAGATACAATTTTAGGAGCCAGGTGTGAGATCTCTCTGGCAACCTAAGCCATGTAGGGCAATGCCTAGCAATGTGAGGGAAAGAGTATGGCAGCTGTAGTCTAATGAGGCAGAGAAGAGCTGGGCAGATGGTAGTTTATGACTTCAGGATCACCAACATAATCACTGAGGCATTGCAGATGGCTCACGTGGCAAGACATGTGTCAGGAGAAGAGGCAAAACACTACTTTGAAACTGGAACAGCTACATATGAATTTAATCTGCTCCATGACATTAGGGCAAGCCAAGCCACTGAAGGAGATGTCATAACATTATGCCTAAAAATGGTTAGTGGGACATCTTTGTCCTGTAGGTAGGAGACATGAGGACAAGCCCACCTCTTAACTGATACGAAAACAACGTTCTAACTCTAACTGTCAAACTCCCAGCCCGCAGGCCAGATGCATAATGCGCTGGCCACAACCATGCCTGGTTTAGCAAAGGGGCGGGGGGGGATACGTCACGTGATGACGCTGTGACGATGTGAGTTTGACACCTCTGTTCCAAACCATTGACTAACCTCTGATGTTATAGCATGTCACTTTTTCCATTCTATCCTTTATCTTCTTTTTAACAGAATAGATGATTTTAAATAACAACCTTCTACTCATTATCATGCAAAAAAAGTCCAGTGATATTGCAGTTCTATAGCAGTTGACCTATAATTTTATTCATTTATACACATTCCCATTCTACTTTTTATATGCATCCCTTTGTTTATTAAAAGTGTTTCATAAAAGTACTGTGATGGCATTCACAGTGAAAGAAATGGCAGTTTCAAACTTCTGTTTCCTGGTTCAAGAATGTCCCAGAACTACATCCAGTTTTATGTCTTTTGGGCCATAGTAGTCAATGTCTTACTAGTGAGCTCTTTTTTCTCTTAGCTTGCTGGTGTCTGTATGGACTTCTATAGTAGTTGCTATTTTGTCTTACATTAATACTTTAATTTCAAATCCTTACAGCCTGAGTAAAATCAGATAATTAGTATCCACTTTGTCATGGGAGTCCATAGCATACTCACTTGAGACAAAATCAATCATTTTCTTGACCAGCGTGGGAACTGATGATAAATCTGTGGGAGAGATAAAATCAGATCCCAAAGCCACAGCCAAAGCAGGGGAAAAATTCAAACTTCAGATTTTGAAAAATGAAATGAAAGAATGAATACTCAGGGGAGGGAATACTGTCTGCGTGGAGAACAATTATCCCCCATTTAGCCCCATTCTGCTTTATACAGAACAACACAGAGTTGAAAATAAAAAAGATGAAAGGAATGACAAAGGCCTACTGAGGCCTAGTATTTTTGGATGGCCCCTCATTCAAAGGCCAAGTAGGGCTACCAACACAGCATGAAATTGTATATGAGAACTTCTCCATGGGGAGGCATAACAAACAAACCTGCTGGATTTTCTTTTCAGCTGTACAATCAATGGACAAGAATTTTGGGAATTACAAACTGCAGATTCTGGAGATATACATATGTTACAAAGAAAAATACCTAACTATATACATTTGTATAATTAAGCTTGTATATATATAAGTCAAAATCTGAAGTGTGCCACATTCTTCCCCCCTGACTCCTCCTTACCTTTCTGACTCCGCCCACTGTATATATAAGCAGCTGTTCCTGTCAGAATCCTTTGCCTTGCCTGATGATCTCCTGTGAAAAGAAACATGTAAATAAAACAGTGTTTTTGAATTCTCATATCTCGCATACTGATTATTGGGCCTATAACTAAAAGAAGAATTATAAGCAACAAAACTGGTAGCAAGAGGATGGTTGAAGAAGGACCGATCTATCAAAAAGATGCAAGAGACACCTACTCCAACTGAGGTAAAAAGAAGACCCATAACAAGATTATTAAATAAAAGAATGGCAGCTCAATTAACTCCCACAGAAAATATACTAAAAGACAGGCATTTACTTAACACAAATATCCTGTCAGAAGTAAAAAAACCACAGACTGAAAATAAAGACACTCCCTCAGTCATCAAAAAAACATAGATGACGATAAAAAGAAAATAATAGAATTAATAGAAACAGCTCCAAATAATCCTAAACTGTTTGCAAAACTCCACAATGTCATAAAAGACTATGGAGCAGCAACGGATGAAAAGGAGACTGAATACTGTCAAGATATAAAAAATACAATGGGAGAGTCAAGCAGCAAACATATGACAGCTGCTGAAGCCGGCGACATTTTCGCGCCTTTTTCATGGCGGCCATTTTTGAAAGAAACATCAATAAAAATGGCCGACCAACGAATAAAAACCTATTCATCTAACTCACCTACAGAGCCAGACATAAACGATGACGTACAGCTACTAACCACAGCATTCAAAAAGAAAATTAAACTACCGAGCCCACAATCGAAAAGCCCGGAAAAACACACCAAACCAATATTCTATAAAAATGAAATTGCAAATGATCTAAGCTGCCTTGAAAAAGAAACCGCATTCTACGAAAGTAAACCCAGACCATTCCCAGTGGAAACCCGCCACCCAACGAACACCAGAAACTACCAAGAAGATGTAAAAAAAGAATCATACTTACCAGAAAGAAGAGAACGATCCACGCAGTCCATGTGCACAGATGGCGACCCAGGATGGACCCTGCCTCGCAACCGAGCAGCGGAGCGGGATCGCCGAGCCTTTCTGGAGGACCGCGGAGACCATCGGGACTACAGGGATGCCCCGAGGATCCAGGCAACTTCCCAGACGAACGCCGAGCACCTGGAGCCGACCGGGATGAGACCAGGAGGCCAGCAGGTCGACTGGATTCTCCAGACAAGAGCCGCAGGCGTGGGAGCACTCTACAGCGACTGCGAGTCAAAAATAAGATCTGAGCATGCGCAGTCTCCATCTACAAAAAAAAAAAGAGAGTACAGAGAGATAAGTCAGTACAGACATACACTTACCATACCAATGCCATATTGTGAGTACAATAATGACTTAGACCATGGACAGCAACAAACTGTAAATAGTTTTCTACATCACTCAGGGTTTTACCAGCAGAACACATAAAACTAAAATCAGATGGAACTAACTTGTTGGAATGGAGCCAACAGCTCCAGGTGATATACTTAAGAGAAAATATGTTGTTCCTAATTGCCAATCCTCCCAACAGGCCTTGGACTATTGAAGTAGATTGTATACACCATAAGGCGTATTATATTTTAATTGCCACTATATCACTATATCCCAGTATCGAAAACCATCTGACAGTTTATGAAATATTCCAAAAATTATTTAATTTATCTCATAGCAAAAGCGTTGCATCAACAACTAGAATATCTAGGGAGTTTTATTCTACTAAATTAAAAGGTGGGACCACCATGAGTGAGCACATCATAAATCTAAACGCAACTAGAGCTGACCTTATCCAAAGGGGAGAATACATTTCTGAAAACAGCATGAAAAGCATAATAATTAACTCACTAGATTCCAGTTGGGATAACTATATAACCTTACTAGATAGTCTCAGTTTAGAGCGCATCAGCTTAGAAACTCTAACTAGCAAACTCATAACAGAAGATAGACTAAGGAGAGAGCGATCCTTGAATCACAGAGAAAATGGAAAGACAAAGAGAGTAGAATTCCAAAGTAAAAATAGAAATACACCAGAATGCCACACATACGATTCCAAATACTACTATAAAAGAGACTACCCAAAAAATAATAGAGACATGGACTACACATATCACAGGGAAAGAACTGGTAAGAAAATTAGCCTATCAGTCAGAAAATCACCAGATTACAGATATAAACGTAGAGAATCCCCCAATCCTAAAGATAGAAGAAAATACAGAGATGATTCTAGAGAAAATAAATACGGTTCACTATTTGGATTAGGAAACAACGAAAAATCAAAACCAGAATCTAATGCATGGCTTATCGATTCTGGAGCTACAAATCACACCACTCATACAAAAAAATACCTTAATGACTTCACAGAAAAGAATTACTATATAGAAGTGGCCAACCAAAGTAAAGTTCTAGTAAGAGGAATAGGTACCATTTTCATCAAAAGCTTAGGAAGAATAGAGGGGGTACTTTTTATACCAGAAATCCCACACAATATATTAGCTATACATAAACTGAGTGAGGAAAAAGGGATAGAAGTCACATTCAAAAGTGGGAAAGTGCATATAACCAAAGACAAAAGGAACATAGGTAGAACCATTAACAAAGGGGGGATTAACATACTTCCTACCAGAAGATGATAAATCGATATGTACAAACACAGAATTAGAAAACAAAGAAAATAAAACTAACACACACGAAAATTTTGAGAATAACATGAACGAAGGTCATACAGATGATAAAGCTGACAATAAGAAGGTATCATGTGGTAAACCAATTCACGATGAATGTGCCCATTTACTTCACAGGAAACTAGGACATGCTAGTTTCCCAGTTATCCAGAAAATGTTAGAATGTACTGATGATGCTAAAGTAAAGAGTTGCAAAAATTACTTAGAGTGTTCTGTATGCAAATCTTCTAAAAGTAAAAACAAACCTAGACCTAAAAAAGCCACTCGCACCACACACTCAATATTCCAGTTATTACATATGGACATAGTTGGCCCCATGAAACCATCAATCAAATACAGAAAAAGATATTTTTAACTATAGTGGATGATTTCAGCAGATTTGTATTTGTATATACACTTAACCACAAAAGTGAAGTATTTAAGAAATTCAAAGAATTCCACAAAAGAATAGAAACACAACACAACATAAAAATCAAACAAATAATGACTGATAGGGGATCAGAATTTTTGTCAAAGGAATTCTCCAATTGGTTAAAATGGTCGTTGCTTACCTGAACGACCCTTTTATACTCGCTGTGAAGACACTCCTCAGACTGGGTAACGATCACTCTCATTTGCACAGCTGAGTGTCAATCAAATCCCTCTGGAGCTGGATCCACCTCACTTCCTGCTCCTTCCTCAGACTTTTCACGAAGACAACTTGGACCAATAGCAGTAGAATCGACAGTGAGAGACTCCACCAAGTAGACAGACAGGAAGCAGACAGCTACAGAGGGAGAAAAAGCAGACCTCCACCAAAGCCAGGCACGGCCAAGAAAAAAGGGAGGGACGGAGTGTCTTCACAGCGAGTATAAAAGGGTCGTTCAGGTAAGCAACGACCATTTTCCTACTCGCTGTTCAGACACTCCTCAGACTGAGACATACCCAAGTTAGAGTAAAAAGGGGGGGGAACTAAGCCGTAGACTGGCCTTGGGGAGAGATTACAGACTGTAATACCCTTCTGCCAAAGGCAGCATCTGCCGAAGCAAACTTATCCAGCCTATAGTGACTTACAAAGGATGAAAGGGATGACCATGTGGCCGCCCGGCAGATATCATCTACCGAAGCCTGGGTAGCCCAAGCCGCTGAGGTTGCGGCGCTACGGGTAGAATGGGGCAGTATCCCACCCGGGACGGGGGCCTCGCTTAATTCATATGCCTTAGATATACAGGCCTTGAGCCACCTGCCCACTGTAGTCGAGGAGACCTTCTGACCCAGGGAAGAGGGAAGGAAGGACACCAACAGAGCCTCAGTCTTGCGAAAGGGGGCAGTCCTCTTAAGATATCTTCTCAATGCCCGTCGCACATCCAAAGTATGCCATCGCTTCTCAGCCGGATGACGCTGGTTCGGGCAGAAATTGGGCAAGACGAGTTCTTGGGCTCGATGAAAACGAGTGTTCACTTTGGGAACAAAGGCCGGGTCGAGGTGTAGAACAACCCGGTCAGGATAGAAAACACAGAGATCACTCCTCATGGATAAAGCGGCAATTTCGGATACTCTGTGCGCTGAAGTTACTGCCAACAAAAAGGCCATCTTGAAAGACAAGTAACGTAGGCTGGACGAAGCAATGGGTTCGAACGGTGGATTCGTTAAGGCCTGCAACACCAAGGTAAGGTCTCAAGTGGGGTAGCGATGAACTGGCGGCGGCCGCAGGTTTGAGACCCCTTGGAGAAAAGAACGAATCCTGGGGTCCTGAGCCAAAGGAACACGAGCCTCCCCTGACAGGACAGTGGCCAGGGCCGCCACCTGTCGGCGCAGAGTCGCAGGAGCCAGGCCCTTGGAAAACCCCGCATGCAGAAAACCCAGAATGTCCGGAACAGATGCAGATGTGGGGTCTACGTGATGATCTCCGCACCATCTGGTGAAGGCATTCCATGAGGCGTTGTAAATACGAATTGTTGATGGCCTTCGAGCTGCCTGAATAATGGAGATAACGTCGTCAGACAGGTTGTCCTTGAAGAGCTTTATGCGCTCAAATGCCACACGGCTAATCGAAGCCATTCTGGTTCCAGATGACGGACGGCCCCTTGAGTTAGTACTATCTTGTCGAGTGGAATCCTCCACGGTGGTTCGACCGATAAGTTCTTGAGGTCGGCGAACCACTCTCGACGGGGCCAATACGGCGCTACTAGTAGAAGGTTCGCCCGTTCTTGAATGACCTTCCGCACCACCTTGGAGATGACAGGAAGGGGGGGAAAGGCGTAAAGATGGCCCCGGGGCCACTGACTTCGAAGAGCATCCAGCCCTTCTGCTGCTGGAGACGGGTAGCGGGAAAAGAATCTTGGCAATTGGGTGTTCTGAGCCGTTGCGAAGAGGTCCACTAGGGGAAGGCCGAACCTCTTGGACAGGTCCTGGAACAGGCCGGGATCCAACCTCCACTCGGCGTGATCTATTTGGTGTCTGCTGAGCCAATCTGCTTCTTGATTGAGAGTCCCCGAAATGTGTTCTGCTTTTATCGATGAGAGGTGAAGTTCCGCCTACGACAGAAGACGCTCCGCCTCCTGCATTAGTGTCCAGGAGCGGGTGCCCCCTTGTTTGTTGATATGGGCTTTGGTGGCCACATTGTCTGTTAGAATCAGAAGGTCCTGGCGATATACAAGGTGTTTGAAGTGCATCAAGGCGAGACGGACTGCTCTGAGCTCGAGCCAATTTATATTGTGTAGCAGTTCCTTCGACGACCAGACACCTTGGGCTAACTGACGGTCGAGGTGCGACCCCCAGCCTCGCAGACTTGCGTCCGTGGTCAACACCATCCGAGCTGGTTCCAAGAAGGGGGAGCCCTTGTCGAGAGCCGGAGACAGCCACCACCTCAGTGAAAGGCGCACAGGAGCTGGAACTGTTACCTTGAGAAGAGTCTCTGCTCGACCTTGTCTCTGGTATGGGAGCAGAAACCATTGAAGGCGACGTAGATGGAAACGTGCCCACGGGACAATGTCTATGCATGAGATTAATTTCCCCAGAAGCTGGGAGAGTGTCAGTAAGGTCGCAGTCCTGTGTAGTAAGACTTGAGACACCAGTTTCCGTATGCTGACTCGTCTGTCTGGAGATAGGAAGACCACACACAGGTTGGAATCTATCGTTGCCCCGAGGTGTAGAATGCGAGACGTGGGAACTAGATGGCTTTTGGCCAAATTCAAAGTGAACACGTGGTCTTGAAGGTTCTGAAGTACTAACTCCCGGTCGTAGGTCGCCTGTTCTGGAGACGACGACAGGATCAAGATGTCGTCGAGGTAGCATGCCAGACGAACAGGAACCTCTCTGAGCGACGCTGCTAATGCCGCCAGCAACTTTGTAAAGGTCCTCGGAGCGGACGAAAGGCCAAATGGCATAGCCCGATATTGGAAGTGGTGGTCTCCAAACGCAAAACGGAGGTACTTTCTGTGCGAGTGGTGAATGGGTACATGCAAGTACGCTTCCTTCAGATCTACAGATTGCATCAGATCCCCTCGTCGGATGCAGCCGAGCAGAGACTTGAGGGAATGCATTTTGAACCGACGGTACAAGATGTGTTGATTGAGACGTCGTAGGTTCAAAATGCCTCTCCAATCGCCCGAGCTCTTCGGGACCAGGAATAGCGTTGAATAAAAGCCGGTTTTGAGTTGGTCCGACGGAACTTGTTCTATGGCCTGGATCTGTAACAGATGGTAAATTTCGAGCGACAGAAGAGAACGCTTCTCCGGCTGAAGTGGCCAAGGGCAGTGAACATAAAAGTCCTGTGGCATGGTGGTGAATTCCAAATGTAACCCTTCGGTGACAGTTTGGACAATCCAGGCATCCGAGGTGGTAGTTGGCCACAGGTGAGAGAATGCCTGGAGCCTGCCCCCGATGGGGACCAGGTGCGGTGAGTCACTTACCGCACCTGGAAAAACGGCCCGCTGACTGCCTGAAGGGTCGCCTGAAGTTGGATTGTCGGCGACCGCGGTCACGAAAGGGCGCCCTGTCCGAAACTGGCTGGTACTGAGACTGCGAAGATCTGTAGTAAGAGGCGCCACCGGCGCCTTGCTCCTGTCAAAAGGGCTGTCGATTATAAGGTACATAGCGCCTATCCTGACATCGGAAGAACGTGGGTAACACCTTCTTCTTATCCCTATTCTCGATCAGCACAGAGTCCAGGGAGGAGCCAAATAAGGCAGAGCTTTTGTAAGAGGCAGCAGTCAAACGCCACTTGGACTTGGCGTCAGCTCTCCAGTTACGGAGCCACAAGAGACGTCTTGAAGATACTGTTGAAGCTAAGGCCTGGGAAGCAAACTTAGCTGCGTCCAAGGAGGCATCAGCTGAATATTCGGCAGCTGCGACCAGTTTGGCTAGGTCCTGTTGTAATCGTGCGTCTTCCGGAGGAAGTCTTTCCTTCAATTGGCGCAACCACACCAGCGATGCCCGATTAAAAAATGATGAGGAGGTTGCAGCACGAATAGCCCAAGCTGCCGCTTGGTGTGTTTTACGAAAGCCCATTTCGGCTCGCTTGTCCTCAAACTTGAGACCATCCCCCGCCTCACCTACCAGGATGGAAGACGATGTGAGACTCGCCACTGGATCATCAACTGTAGGCAACTGCAGGAGAGCGTCCAGCGCAGGAGCCGAGGCATAGAGTTTTCGATCAAATGAATTCGGCCCCGGCAACGAGGCGGGGCGGTCCCAAGGCTTTTGCACAACCTGGCAGAACAGATCCGGACAGGGAACAAAGTCCTCATCAGGCTGAGGCAGATTGAACAAGTTATTATTGGGGCCTGATGGAACAGAGGCAGAGGAACCTTGAAGAGGCGTGGAATCCATATTAGTGGCAGCTTTTGCCTTGCGCAGGAGAGAGCGAAACAAAGAAGGCTTAAATAGTCCCGGAAAGGCCGGCTTGTCCTGAATCTCCTCCTCATCCTCTGACATCTCAAAGTCATCTAGGAAATCTTCCTCCCGGGCTGATTCAGGCCCAAGACTACAAGCAACAGATTGCTGTTGATGTTGTGCGGCAGGGGGATGCGCAGAAAAGGCAGAAGTAGTAGGACACGTTGGAGCAGGGAAGGCACCAGTGGCTTGCTGCAACCCCATTTGAAACATATGTGACATAGCGTGAGTAAAAAAGGACTGAAAATCCACAGACTGAGGGAAGCCCGGGCCCGTCTCAGGACGGAAGCCGGCTGCAGTGGGTGTAAAGGTAGCTTCAGGACCTGACCTGGAAGCTTGAGAAAAATGACTTGCAAAACTAGATGAGCGAGACCTAACACTAGGCCCTGGCTGATTTGTTGCAGAAATTGGAACCTCCTGAGAGGCCAATGGTTCATTCTCCCTCAGATCACTGGCCAACAAACCTCCACTAAGAGAGGCCGAGGGCTCGCAGGTCACCTCGTGGCTCAAGCCTTCAGGAATTGGACCTTGACCAGGGTCCTGGGCCTGTTGTCTAGCCTTAGCAAACCGCTTTTCTAATGCCTTATGCCTCCTTTGGGCATCCTTATCTGCAGTAGCAGATTTGGAGGACTTCCCCTGTCTGGAAGCCTTAGACTTCTTCCCCCTGAGCTGTTTAGGGGAAGGTACTGGGGAGGGAGATGGACTTCTGTCCAGATCAGAAGAAAGAGCAAGTTCCTCCCTGTCACCCATGATCAATCACCCCAATGAATTAATATATATTTACTAATCAATTGTAGATAAACAAGAATTAATTCTATAGAAATAATTGAATATTAGCAAGATAAATCCTAATATATATATATCTAAATGTTTTTTTTAAATGTAAATAATTATTTCTAAGCAAAACCGTGCTATCAGCATAACAAGGCAACAGCCCCCTCCTTTTTTTTAATTTTTTTTTTATTAAGAAATATAAATTAATTTAAACAATATATACTTCCCTGGGGCTTTCAGAGCACCGTGCTGCAGACAGTTGCCAAGTGCAGGTACGATCAGGACAGCGTCCTCACCTGCTGCCAATCTAGCGACCCTGGAAACCAAAGCCCAGGTCGCTAAGGCCACGGAGAGACCAAAACTGCGGCGATGATCAGGGCTCAAAATGGCGGCCCGTGAGGCGAATTTCCAGAAGTCCTAAGCCAGGCGAAACACAGCGCCTGCGGCCGGACTGAAGCTGCAGCAATAAGACAGTCACTATTTCTCAAAAACGGCTAATGAGCATGCCAGCCGGCAGGGACTCAAGCCGATAGACCTAATGGCCACTAAGGCAGTCCACAACCTCGCAAAATGACTGGCAAAATGGCGGCAATGGCGGCAATGGCGGCAATGGTGGGAACAGCCGAATAGAATTAACCGCCAGCCAAGCCAAGCCGCTAGCGGCGGCCGGAGCCCCGAACCGCCGATACGCGCTTTAAACCTCACCAAAGTGAAGGCAATCGAAGCGCAGCACCTTTAAACAGCACACAAATAATATTGAGCCAATTCCCTGAAGTAAGACAAAAATAATAAAGAAAATTAAACTAGAGAACAGACACTCGATGCTATTGAAATGGCTGAGTGAAAAAGTCTGAGGAAGGAGCAGGAAGTGAGGTGGATCCAGCTCCAGAGGGATTTGATTGACACTCAGCTGTGCAAATGAGAGTGATCGTTACCCAGTCTGAGGAGTGTCTGAACAGCGAGTAGGAAAATCACAAGGAATCATACATTTCAAATCTTGTCCTTTCTCAGCTTTTCAAAATGGTGTCGCAGAGAGGAAAAATGGTTTGTTGCAAACCATGGTTAGATGTGTGCTAGAGGATGCTGGTTTAGGACAAACATTCTGGGCTGAAGCCCTAATGTATTCAAATTACACCTTAAACAGGTTATGGTTTAGTGTAATTGGTAAAACTCCATACGAGGCCATGTACAACAGAAAACCCAAAATCAGTCATCTGCATATTTTTGGAGTTACCGCAGATGTTTACGTCCCAAAACAATTAAGGCGTAACGGTGAGAAAGTATCAAAAAGATTAAGATTTATGGGATATGAATCAGGAGCCAAAGGCTACCGATTCATAAGACAAAAACAATAAATTCATCATTTCAAGATCAGCTGTATTTCATGAACATACAAATTGGTCCAAAATTCATCTAAATGATTTATGCCCCATAGCAAAGAATACAACCAACACAAACAGAGAACACACACCACATACAACAAAATCCAATGCACAAAAAATAGAGAAACCCAAACATCATGAAATAACAACTAAAGAATGGAAAATGAATCATCCTGTCATTCAAGTAGACAAACTAACAGAAAAAGAAGCAAAATACATGCACAATTTGATATGGTTCGATGACCTTTTATCCAATATCTGGACTGAACCCGATTACCCAATAACCATATATGAAGACAATAAAGCTGCTATAGACATATTAACATCAGAAGCAGTAAATCAGAGGTCACGTCACATTGATATCAAATATAAACACGTTAAACAATTATCTAATATAGGATTCATTAAAGCCACTTATTGCGATACTCATGAACAAGTTGCATATATATTAACAAAACCTTTACCAAATAATCAACATGCTTACCGTATTTGTCTTCTAAATTAAATGTGTATATATAAATTAAAAAAAAAAAATTAACGTTAGGTATTTTTAGAGGGGGTTTTGTTACAAAGAAAAATACCTAACTATATACATTTGTATAATTAAGCTTGTATATATATAAGTCAAAATCTGAAGTGTGCCACATTCTTCCCCTCTGACTCCTCCTTACCTTTCTGACTCCGCCCACTGTATATATAAGCAGCTGTTCCTGTCAGAATCCTTTGCCTTGCCTGATGATCTCCTGTGAAAAGAAACATGTAAATAAAACAGTGTTTTTGAATTCTCATATCTCGCATACTGATTATTGGGCCTATAACTAAAAGAAGAATTATAAGCAACAACATATTAGAGGTCTATCAGAGTCCAAATAATTCCTAATGGGATGCCAGGATAGTTAAAGGATAGTTAAATGTTAAAAGGAGAATATGAAGAACTGTACTTTAAATGTTTATGTAATCTTCCAGTATCAGAGAATAACCGAAAATAGTCCTATCACTCCAGCCCTATATAAACTGCTTTCTCTCTTGCACCATAAGATGCCCCATAAGAGTCTCCTGCTTGAACAGGGGGTTGCACTAGAAGACCTTCAAAGTCCTTCCAACTCTGTTATTCTGTTTGATCTCCATTTTTCCTCAAGTTCCACTACCTCAAAGAGATAGTCAGCTTTTGCAGATTAATTTCCGACCTTACTAATTTTCTCTGCCATACCAATTCTCTATTCATTAACAAATTAATAGACACGTTTATCTGATCATATTGAGCAGCAGAGGAAAGTACATTTTATTGAAATGGTGATAGGACCATGAACCTGCTGCCTGAGGCAATCTATATGTTCCTAGTTTTGTCTAGTCCTAATCCAAAGTCTATGGTACCATCTAACTCAGGGGTAGGTTCTACTTACCTTTACTACCAGTTCACAATGGGATCACGCGCACCTAAGGACAACTTAAAGCTGTGTCAGATAAAGACATTACAATGGCATAGGAAGGAGGCTGCTGGGCCATATTTTTGCCACAGTTAGCTTCAAGTGAGAGAAGGCTAAGAAAAGTTACAGAACTGATGAAAGAGATTATAAATAAGTTATAAAATAATGAATAAGGTACAGCAACCATTCAATAAAAGACTGTTCAGGCAGTACCAATTCTTTTCTGACTTGTTGATCTAAAGAATATGCTTTTATATATTTTATATATTTTCATTTTAATATTTACAGGCCTTCCCCAGAAGAAACTTGGCAGTGGCGCAATTCCTTGGAAAAGCTCCTTCAAAACCCTTGTAAGACTTTTGTAAAGATCTCAACGTAATTATCCTAAGAATAATAAAATTTTTGTAGGCCATGAGAAACTACAGTAAAGCATTGCTATGTCATCTATGGAGGAGTGCTAAGATTGCAACTGCAATAATAACTTATTATCATATTTGTCATTTAGTATATTTGCATGAGTCTTATATGCAGTATAAAATTATACCAGTCTGAATCTCAGATCAGAAGCAGAAAGATCAGCGTATACCTGGGATATATTTCTATCAACTCAGTTAGTCTCATTATCTGGATGTATATAATATACCGTGTTTCCCCTGAAATAAGACATCCCCTGATAATAAGCCCAATAGGGCTTGTGAGTGCATGCACTAAAATAAGCCCGCCCCTGAAAATAAGTCCTCCCTGAAAATATTTAAACGCATGGGCAGTCGGTCCCCATCATTTCCTCTGGGTTCCTCCACACGCCCCAAAATAATAAGACCTCCCTGAAAATAAGGCCAAGCGCTTATTTCGGAGTTCAAAAAAATATAAGACAGGGTCTTATTTTCAGGGAAACGGTATTAACCTTGGTTGGTTTAGTCTTTTTATGTTTTAACAACATTTTTCTAATCCAGCCTATTTGGTTTAATAGAATAAAATGATTAGAATGAGCTGGAAGGGACCTTGAAGGTCTTCTAGTCCAGCCCCCTGCTCAAGTAGGAAAACGTATACCATTTTAAATAAGAGACTATCTAAACTCTTTTTAAAAACATACAATGATGGAGGGCCCACGATTTCTGGAGGCAAGCTGTTCCACTGGTTAATTGTTTTCACTGTTAGGAAGTTTCTCCTTAATTCCAGGTTGCTTCTCTAATGTATTGTACAAATCCAGAAAAGCAGGCTAAGTGCATTGTGTGAATCAACTTGTATATTTAAAAGGCTATAATAAAGAAATGAAACTCTGGGAAATTCATTATGTTTCAGGCAACTACACATACATGAATTTGTCCCATAAACAAGAGTATGAAGCAAATTCAGTTTCCACTGAAGGCTGTAGGGAGAATGTGGGTGAATGCAGGAACTGAGAAAGTATGTCTCCCCAGATAAGAGTCAGCCCAAGGCAACGTACTGACATTTACAACAAAATCACATTTCCTTCCCCTCCCACCCACCACATTCCATGCTTAAAATGCAAGAAGAGTTCAGTTCAATTTTTCTTCAACCCTGAAGACATTTCCTTCCTCTACCCTCTAAGTCCAATAAGACTCAATACACTTCTACTTTCCTGCTTTCCAAAACCAAAAACTGTGAACAAGTCTTTATCTATAGCAGAGATTTTCAAATTTGCTCAAGTTGTATGTCAAAACTGATTTTTTAAAAATCCCAAAAATAATCAAGAGGGTGGGAGCTTTGGATTTTAGCTGACAAGCTCCCCTTTCTCTATACTGTATCTTAGTGAATAAAATTCAGGTAGTCCTTGACCTATGACCAGAATTAAGTCTAAAGGACTTAATTGCTAAGGAAGAACAGTTGTTAAGTAAGTCGCACTCCATTTTATGACCATTTTTTGCCACAGTTGTTAAGCAAATCAATGCAGTAGTTAAGTGAGTCTGGCTCCCCCTCCCCTTGACTTTGCTTGTCAGAAGCCAGCTGGGAAGGTTACAAATGGTGATCACATGACCTCAGCACACTGCAACTGTCATAAATACATGCCAGTTGCCAAGCACTTGAAATTTGATCACGTGACCATGGGGATGCTACAGCAGTTGTAAGTGCGAAAAACGGTCATTAAATCCCTTTTTTCAGTGCTGTTGTACGTTGAGGATTACCTGCATATGTAAGGTGCTTAGTATAGAGCTGATTTAGGAAAAGTAAATCAGCTCTATACTAAGCAAAAGTAAATCAGCTCTATACTAAGCAAAAGTATGTTCCAGGTTGAGAATTACCTGTAATTAAAACTCTATGCAAAGAACCCGGGGGCGAGGGGGAGGTTTAGTCTCTTGTGGAGAGTTTTTCCTTATTCCTTGTGGCAAGGCTAAGGGAAAAAACTACTCTCTGTAAGGGAGTAAGGAAAAAGAACTTTATGCAAGATACCAAATTCAAGACTGGCAAAAGAGACTACAGCAGCCTGAGGAAACAGGTTACCTCTATCACGTTTATCGACCAAACTTCATTGATAGTGCAGTTAGATGTGGTAAATGGTAAATGCAGCACATCATTTTATATATTTTAATATATGAATATGGATTTTTCTCTAAGCACAGTACATCATTTTATATATATTAATATATAAACTCTCACAGTTACTGTTTTTGAGCCAGGTTTCATCTAATCTGTATTTGTATCTTTGGTTTTTCCTGCCCAGGTGTAAAACCTTGCTTTTCTCCACATTAAAATTCATTTTAATGTTTAAATTTGATTTTAATTATTGAAATTAAATACACAGAAAGAAAAGACTATCCAACATCTTCCAAAGAATCAGTTTCATAATCTTCAAGCAACTCTTCCAAATCACTGCTAGTTGAATTTTGAATTGAATTGAATTTTGTGTTAATTGTCCTGGAAGAATTTTTTTAATCTCCAGTTTAGAATTATCTTGCATTACAGATATCAATTTCATATTCCCCTCCTTTTTTTCTTCTGCACTCTATCTACCTTTTTATTCACTATACAACTATACACTCAATATCTTTATGGTTTTCATTTGGAGTTAACACTCCAAATTTGTAGCGCACAATAGAGGATTAATTAGGAAACTATAATTTAAAAAAAATAGTGTAATTCCACAATTGTAATTGACATTTTTAAAAATCATTTTTTCTTTGTGCAGATGGCCTTGCCAGCTTCCGGAATTTCCTCCAATCTGAATTCAGTGAAGAGAACATTGAATTCTGGATTGCATGTGAAGATTATAAGAAGACCAAACTGCCTACCAAAATGGCTGAAAAGGCCAAAAAGATTTATGAAGAGTTTATCCAAAGTGAGGCTCCTAAAGAGGTTAGTTGTTTGCCATTAACAGAATGGAGATAAAATCCTGGCTTTTGTTAAGAATTAGGGAATTAATTTCTTGAAGGGGTCCTCATGATTAGGTTCCACTGGGTGCACACCTAAACACGTATCCCTTACATATCCCTTACAGAAGAAATTGCTGGTTTCTTCCAGTTCTATATTATACTGAACAAAAACTGTATTTGTGAATGTTACAAAATAGACATCAGAGACAAGTCTAAGGAAGGTGTGCAATGGAAGAGTGGTCATTAAAAATTACAGGATAAACAATGCACTGAAAGGTGATCTATCAATCATACAAAGCATACCAACACATTCCTACAAAGAGTCCAGTGGTGGGATTCAGTAGAACCGGTAGCTAACTTATTGTTCAGTTCGGCAAACCGGCTGAAACCTCTCCTCTCCTCTCCCAGGCTGACTGAAAGAAAGAAAGAGGAAGATTCCTTCACATTTGGGGTTGAGAGGCAATAAATCTGAAGGAGCTGGTTTGTCCAGACGTTCCGAGCAAGAGAGACATGTGTTTTAAGGAAGGAAATTGCCTTTTTCTCCCATGAAGCAAAGCTGCACCTTTCCCAAGAGAGCCGAGCAGAGAATTCCCCCATGAGGGGAGGAAGGGGGCTGTGAGGAGGATCCAACTGGGCTACGAGGGATCCCTGCAGATCCTCTCTGCCTCTTCCTGGTTTAGCTGAGGGTTTTAGGAGGCTTCCCTTTGGATTGCGGGGGTGTCTGTTTGTGATCCTCAAGGCTGCCCCTTGCCTCTTCTCATCCAATGCAGTAACTCTTCTTACGGCAGAAATCTTCATCTGTGAAATGAAGGGGGGGGAGAGGGGTGTCTCAGCCATACTTCCAGCCCCAGAGGAGGAATTGGCAGTTCTGAATTGGGGGGATGAAGCGTTTATCTCGGACTTTTGAGATAAGAGGGGCCAGAACAACCAACAGCAGTAATGGGAATTTTCCCTGCCTGCATATCATTGGTCTCTGGGCAGAGTCCTTTGTGACTTCACCCAATGGAGGAGAGAGTTCGGCGCAAAGAGACAAGTGGAGAAATTGGGAGGGGGGATGTGTTTAGTATTGGGAGGGAGGCTGCCGCTCAAGGTGAGGGTTCATGGCAGCCCCTGAAGGGATCCTCCACTTTCTGTGCTCTCTTCATGATTCTAAGCCAGTATGCATGGAGGGGTGGACTAGATGTCCATTTAGGTTCCCAAACTGCCCCAGGGAGCATTTAAAGGGCACCTGGTCCTTGTCTGCTTGGGGGAGAGAAAGGGTCCCTGAAATGGGGGGACTGGGGGATTGGGCTGACTAAGGAGGAGAAGGGAGGGCCTAATCCGGAGAGAAGGTCTCCTGGGTGATGGGAGGGGAAGGTCAGCCCCACTGCCCGGACATCCCCCAGAGGCAAGGGGGCAGCTCCACAGTAGGGGCGGCTCAGAGGCCCAAGGACTGCAGCTGAAACAGCCCATATCCAGAAAAGGCTCTTTCTCAAACATTCCTCAGGGGAAAATCTATTTTTCATAATCTGAGTATCCTAAGGACTGTCTCTGGCTGCTCTGTGTTTCCAACACCCTCCCCCCCACTGTTGGCAGGGATCTTGATTGAAGCTCCCCCCACCTAAGCTGCCTGATGTCCATGGACCTTCTCCCGTCTTTGGCTCTCAGGGCCACCCTGGGGCTTCTCTCCGAGTGGAACATTTTCCAAAAGGAGGGTGGGGTCAGCATTCCTTGCCCTCCCATCAGCTTGGAAAAGGGTCAGAGGAAAGAGATTTCTTTGCCATTCCCCCCCCCTTAAGGGGAAACAGGGCCATTTGGGGATTACGTAGGAATCGGGGGCTGTTCCAGTTCATCTATGCAGGGGGGTACTTTTATTTTATTTCCCTTTGTTTTTCTTATGTCATAGCTTATAGAATAATCTTTTTTAGTCATAATTTATATAATGTATAAATAAAATCATAATTTATATTTATATAAATTGAATAAAATAAAGGATAAAATGATACACATATAAATCATAGGCTCTATTGGAATAATCTGTTTAGGCTGAGTCTACTTCTTGTATAATGTATTCCCTGGCAGATAGTTGCCCACCCTGCAATTTGACACATTCAACAAAGATCAACCTTGTTTTAATAATTGGTTCTTGAGCTCATGTGATAGTGCTGTATATAACTTGTAAGAATAGTAAATAAACTAGATTCAGTGCCTGGAATGATTGAGGTATATAGGCAAGCTATGAAATTTCATTTTAATGTATGCAAATTAGTGTATGTTCAAAGTGACAATAAAGTTATTCTAATCTAATCTAATCTAATCTAATCATGGAGCCCATCCCTGTCCTCCAGCTCTGCCGCACATGTGGGACAAGCCTCCCGCGACAGCCAACCTGACCCTGGGACGAGCCGAATTGCTTCAGCTGCGAGGAGCCTGGCCTATGGTTTCCATCACCCAGGCTTCCTGAAGGTGATGGGAACTGCAGCCCACTGCAGCTAAAGAGTTTAGCTGAGCCATGAAATTGAACACACCAGTAAAGCAGTGATGCGCCCTGAGCGAGGAAGCGTTGTGAGCTTTGAGGGTGCGAGTGTCTGTATTTCTGCGGCTCATGCACAGAATTCATACCGCGCCTTCTCATTGGAGTTCAAGGAGGCTAATCAAACAAATCATTTGTTTGAAAAATAAAGGGACAGATTACAATATTGATGAATGTAAATGAAAAGGCAATTTCCAAAGCTTTCCTCCCCCACCGAGTGAAACCTGAGTCGGCTCCCAGAGCAGGACATCTCAGGACACCCAGCTTTCTTTCCCTGACTTCCGCAGAGGAAGATAAAGCCAGCAAAGCTTATAGGGCAGTGCAGGCTGCCTCCGGAGATTGCTTCAGGGTAGGGGTGAGAGAGAGAAGCTGATGGTTGAGGCTCCGGCCAGCCCCCACCCCTGTCTGCCCATCAGATTCCCCGATCCAGGGCAGGGAGAGAAAAGATGCAGCTTCTGCTTGCATCCGCCCCCCACTTCCCTTGATATTCAGCCCACCTCGCAGCCCTAACATTCAAGCCCTAACACTAACCCTTTTGGTATATCAGTTTTTTATACTTAAAATGGTCATTAGAGCAGAGAAACAGTTGTTAAATTATTTGAATCCCACCACTGAAAGAGTCCATGAGCTGGAAGGCAAGACAAGGCACAAACTTCATTAGTGAGGTTATACACTGTCCTCTGAAGCACAAAGCGGTGGTAGAGTACTATTTTTAAAGTGGCATCTCCAAATTTAAGATTAAAACAGCATTGCTAGATTATGATCACAAAGCACTGGTGTTGACATTATGCAATTAGTGGAGGAAGGGTATTATTTTGCACCACTACCAGGGTTGTATCATAATCCCTATAGTTTGATTTGATGACAGTTAGCTTCATGTTTCTAACATTGCTAACAAAAAATATATTTATGTGAATCCAATGTTTCTTTTTTGACCTCTTGTTATAAATATTAAATGTATATTTATTTCAACTGTATTTTATCAAGGGATATTTATTAGCTATTATCTTCATATATGGAATTGCTATTAGCTTCATTTTTTCTATCAAATGCCCCACGTAAAGTATATTGTTGGCTTGATTTATGTGAGATAATATGTCCTATGTAATTCCTACAGCTATCTACTCTATCTCCCTCTTGTCAGGTGAATATTGACCATTTCACCAAGTCAGTGACCATGAAGAACCTGGTGGAACCATCTGTAAGCACTTTTGACCTGGCCCAGAAGAGAATCTTCATGCTGATGGAGAAGGATTCCCTGCCCAGATTTGTGCGATCTAATTTATATGAAGAGTTAATAAAATAGCAGTGTGGCGAGCTGTGCAAGGCATTGGTATACCAGCGCAGGGTCATTGCTTCCTCCAATCCCTAGTAATCAACATGTGTTATTTATATGGATAGTTGCTTTGCTTTGTATTTATTCCAAGGCTTTGAAAACTCAAAGTCTGTGTTGTTAAACATAGCAGCCATGCTCTACTGTTTGGTCTTTATTTTACTTCCTTACCTCTCTTTTTATCTCCATGACTCAATGTCACTGGCACAAAAATTGGCTTAGATAATACCCCAACAAAAAATATGACACCAATTATTTACATGCAAAAGACCAAATTGTTTGTATGACCTTCTATCTGCCTTTGATATCAAGTTTGTAGAATCAAGGACAACCCAGATTTTAGAATCTTAGGGATATACCATCTGTCCTAAAAAGAATTCTGACCTGGGTAGCCTACAAACATTGTTCAGTTAGCAAGTTAGTAATCAGATACACAATATACACATAGTTTTCAATCCATGTGACAAATATATGTTATTGCTACTGATAAGCAATCATAAGTTAACCAGTAACTTCACAGTGTCATAGACAAAATAAAGGCGAATGCAACATGTATTAAAGAAGGACAAATCAAGCCTCTATGTGTCACATATCACTCATAGCTATGGAGAAGATAGAAAACACCATGACTCAGTCAAGGGAACACACAACAAAAATACAGCCATAAAAACCATGTCTTTTGCTTTTTAGATATTCCCTCAGTGAACTGTATTTCATATTACTACCAGAAATAATGCTCTCACAATATTTTAACTCAATAATTTAACAGGTAAATATCTCATTTGACTGCATCCATTTCTGATGACAGCTAGTATTTGCTATGTTGTTATGAGCCAATGGAAACTAGTAAATATCAGCATTTGCAACATAAAGTAAGGAAATATTTAACAAATCCCTCAAATGAAACCAAGTTATCTTAATATGAGAATCCTTGAATTATATTTGCAGTTTGTAGCAAGAAAGTGATGATTTTGGGTTTATGAAAAAAAAATCCTAAAGTTAATGATATGCGAAAGAGCAATTATATATTACTGGAATTAAATAATCAATTGATTAGAGTTAAGTGGTTGATCAAAATCCTGAGCTGATTTGTTATTATTGATAAAAATAATAAATTGACAGATACCCTCACAGCTAGCAGACAATAGACATCATACAATAATGAAACAATTACAATATCTATTTTTAAATAAAAAGTTTCTTCATAGAAGCTGAAGAATATTGATCTGGACAATTTGTCACCCATCAAAGTAAATGCATCCCACTAAATTTGTCCACTACTTCATTAAATCTTCTATTTTTTGCAGATTTAATCAGTCAATAAAAACCAGATTTTAAGATTCCTGTGGAATATTCATAGTTAGGGGATTTCAGGTTGTGAAAGTTCTATTATTAAATAGAGAATAGAGAATATTCACTCTTGGAATAGCAGTGATGGATTCAGAATCCATTCTGCAGTGCTAAGAATGTGAGATAAATTCAAACCCTGTGCTAAATGGCTTTAGGGAAGGGGTAATAAGACTGAATAAATCAGCGGACCTGCCCAAACAGTATGATTTGTTTAACAACCCAGACCTTTTGTTACTTCTCTTTTTTCCATATTAAATTTATAAGTGTTATATTTTTATAATGGCCCTGCACAAATTCCAGTGCCCATGCACAGCTTTAAATATAATCCCTGAAATCTACTTATAAATTACCATAAAAATATTTAAGCCGAACCTTAAGCTGAACCTCTGTCTGTAGCGCACTTCCCAAAGTATTATTTTACTTACACACTTCAATCACAAGATTTAAATCTTCTTAAATCTACATATCTAGTAATATATGTACTAGTAAGATCAAGGTATTTAGCCTGCAGTGACATGAATAGAAAAGGCATCCAGATAGAGTTGAAAAAATGCATTTTTTTTAAAAAAAATAGACCAATTGTACTAGTCTAAAAATCAGTTTACAGTCAAGCCTCTACTTTGTAAAATACTAGTCAACCATTCAATATAGATGAGAAATCTTTCAATGCTGTTTGCCCATCACCATTGGCTGTGGTGGCTGTGCCTGATGGCCAGGGCGATTTCATGTCATGGCAGGATGTGCACAGAAGTCAATTTCAAGTTGACAAGTTGTCTAACATCATCCAACTAGAGGTTGATTTAAATTCCTCTATAATATTTTTTCTGATTTTTTTTCTCAGAGATGCAAATGGTTGTAATATTTTATTTTTTATCAAATGGGGAGGTAAGCCATAATTACTACCATGCCTCTCATATGATCTAGTGGAGCTCATGCAAAAGATGGTCAAACTGAATTGGGCCCAAATACTCCTTACGTGGTTTAGTTTTTTTCCTGCATCCTGAGCAGCAAAAAAAAAAAAAAAGAAGAAGAAAAAAGAAAAGAAAAACAGGGGGGAAAGGGGGAAGGGGACCCAAGTGCTCTGCATCCCTTGGGGTTTTTTCCTTACTTTATCTTTCTACACCATCAGTATCCTCTTCTTACTCATTAAGTTTCAGTTATCTCATTCCTGCCCCATAATTTTCAATTTTCCAACTGCTAAATGCTAGCCTTTAACACTTAGGCAGCCAATCCAACTACCAATAGTGACCCAGATCTAAATAGGACTGGATCCGGCATCTCTCTTCTTAGAGTGCTCTTTAACAATTGAATGAGCATTTAATAGCTTAAAAAAATGTAGATTTGGCCTGTTAAATATATCCAAAAAGATAAGTACCAGAAAATTTCACCAGCCAGGTCATCATTTCCAGTTCTCTTGAACTGCTTAATAAACAACATCTGTTTCCCCAAGCTAGAAATATTAGCAAACTATCCAATTGAAAGGAAATACCACAGAACAACTACTCTACAATCTTCTTCTCTTGAAAAAAAGATTAAAAAATGAGAGATTGAGCCTTGTGAAATTGTGAGGGGATTATGTAATTATTTCCAGGGTCCATTTTTGAGAGCACGTCCATCCTACTGACTCACAAGTCATTAAGATCCTGGAGGGAGATTTTCCAGTTACAGCTCAACAACTGGTGCCCTAGGCAAACCAGGCAGTTAGTTCCCCACTCTCAAACCCTAAGGGTAGATTTCTGTCCTGAAGTCTGAAGAAACTTGTCAATAAATTTAACCCAACAGTCTCCTTACTTGGCTCTATGATATCTGTGTTGACGTGAAGTGAAATAAACAAAGGTTCAACAAGTTTGTTAAAATTGTAGTAAAAAAATAACTTATAAATGTTGCTTCCACACTAATAGGCTAAATATATCATGCATGACTAAAGATTAGGATTAAATCTCAGCAACATCATGAGAATTAAAAAGTTATGCATCATTTTTTTCTAACTTCACTGCACAGAATATATTGGGCTAAATTCTCTCCATGCATCTAAAAATGGAAATATTTAGGTATGTTATGTCTCTTGAAGTGGGTATAGGAATTGGATTTAAATTTATATCAGAACATGATAATTATACAGACTTCTCTAGTTCATTATTATATTATTCTCAGTGGCTATTGTGGGTTCGGGCTCATTCTGGATAGAAAGCAATATGATTATAATTGTACAAGATTTAAATCAGTTGTGGCTATGAAAATTCTGTACAAAAGGTTTACCTTTAGGAGTTCTCCTATTTTAATTCCTTATAGGTACAGTATATTTATAGACCACAGTTTTAAAGCAGCTTCAAAATCAAATATACTCAGGATTTGAGAGTGGGGAATCAACTGCATGGTTTGCTTAGGGCACCAGTTGCTAGCAACTGGATTAGAGACATCACTGAGGGTGGCTTATCAGAAGCACATTTCAGACCTAGTGTTCCTCAAGGTATGGCATGGGATGTAGGTTCAGATGGTCCAATATACTTTTCTCTTGTCCACCCTGCCTCTTCTTTAAGTCCTGGGTGCATGGCACAAATGAGGTCCTCATATTTTATTCTGATACCAACAACTCTATGAGGTAGGTCAGGCTGAGCGAAAGGAAGCTGTTGAAGGCTGTCCAACAAATTTCCTGATTGATTTTCAACATCCAAAGCGCAATACTACAGGGGACAATCTGCTTCTCATTTCAAAGCCACTATAACAACTAACAGCTGAGCAGCACTTAATAAAACTAATGGAATACTCTCAAACATTCTTTATATTTGTAATTGCTATCCAAGACCAAAAGATGTCAAATACAAAGAAAGATATTAGTTCCAAAGAAATTTAGGGTGCTGTGCTCTACAACAATGGATTCTCAGTAGCAATAGCACTTGGATTAACATACCACTTCACAGTGCTTTACAGCTCTCTCTAAGCAATTTACCAAGTCAGCATATTGCCCCTGACAATCTGGTTCCTCATTTTACCGACCTTGGAAGGATGGAAGGTTGAGTCAGCCTTGAGCTGGTGAGATCGAACTGCTGAACTGCAGGCAGCTGGCTACTTCTGCCTGCAGTACTGCATTCTAACTACTGCGCCATTACGGCTCCAGTAATCTCCAAATTGCTATCAATAATAAATTCTCTTGATATTCCCAGATTTTCTTTAATTGAGGCTATTTTTTGAATGGGAAGGAGATAGAGACAGGGGAAAAAAATACCCCATTTCCTTTTCCATTTTTTTTAATGTGTTGCTTATCATATTAGCAGACATCCATTATTTTGATTTGGTCTAGCAGATAGAAGTATCCATAGCAATGGTCACTGGCTTCAGCTTGGCAGGTGCAACTGGTGAAGTGAAGCCCCATACCTTTTTACATGCATGCAATGTGTGCAATGCTAAAATGTGGCAGGGTTTAAGTCACCTGATGCTGCCCACCATTTTGGAGGCAGTGAAAGGAAAACATTCATCACATGGTATAATAACTTTATTGTGAACGGGGGAAAATCAGGTAAATCAGAATTGCAACTTTGACACATTGCACATTATTCTCGCAAGGATTTCACTTAAAGATTCCATTCAAAATTATGTCATTCTTTGGTTTGCCACAGCAAATACAAATATGAAATGTTTCCTGATATTTGAGACATATTTTAACAATATAAGTAGATCCAAACTACTGTTTACTTTTTGGTAATCGAGATGTCCTGCCAGACATAAACTTCCAATCTTTCCCATAAAAGTAGAGTTGTAAAACACGTTTGTACTCTATTTAATTTTGAAGGCCATGCATGTCATACTGTGTGTGAGGGATGGGAGGGGTGGAGGGAGATAAGAAGAGAGGATTGCAGATTTTTATTATGATTATTTTAGATCCTGCTAGTGAGATGGTGGTCTTGTTATAGCTGATATATTATTTATCCTATTTTGATTATTAAATAACACACATTAGTTACATATTTATATTCATCTTACTTTTTTATTATTGCTTGTAGGCTTATATATAATAAATATTGTATCAGGGTTCCAAGTAATAATCCCAAAGCAATCAAAACTCTGAGGCCTAGAGTTTCTTCAAAGCATAATTTTATTTGGGATGTCATGTTGGCACGGCTGGTGAACACCTGACTCTGAAGGACCTGGAATTTTCCCCACCAAAATCAAAACCCAAAGTTCTTGCCCTCAGGTCACATGTCCATCATGTGGTCCAATCAGGTCGTAGTCCCAACTCCAGCTGGCTTTGGTCCACGCCCTTCCAACACCTGGTAGAACATCCTTGGCTTCCATGGGAAAGAATGTATTTTGGCTACACATCCTCCAGCTATCTCTACTTCCCCCATCACGTTTCCACAGCTCCATCTGGCCTGAAGATGGCAGCCCTGAAGATGCTCTGAAAATGGCTTCAGGGCTGACATATTGGCAAAGACTTCTAAATTCTTCTCCTGCACAAACTACATGAATGAACAGAATGTAGGCAAGTTGTATTCTTCCGACACTTCTATTCATTGCCTTCAGGCTGAGCAGAAAACTTTTCCAGTAGATTTAACTATGTAATAACTTTTTTTCTAAATTTGTATGGTAACTTTTGCTAGAGTATAGTAATTTGTGATTTGAAAAGTGCAAATCACAGATGGATGTCAGATTAAAAATATTTAACCAGCTTTTCATCCAGTCTTAAATAAAGCATGTCCTACCATTTCATAAAGTGCTTGTTGTTTTGTGCAATACTGTTAGGCAACTGCCTTTAGGAAACATAATAAAGACATACAAATACAAAAATAAGCCTCTGTTCTGTACATCAGTGCTTCATCCCTCCACTTCGCACCCTTCTTCTTCAACAGCAGCCTACCATTCATCCTCTGTTAACCTCTGGTTGGTTACTCTATACATACAGTTAGTATCATTTCATTTAGATCAGGGCAAAGAAGCTGTAGAATTAAAAGGTGAGGCCAGGTAGTTTGGTAAGCGGAAACAGATTGAAAACAAGGCTTGAGGAAAGCAAATGCAGGGCCATTAATGCTGCCTTGGTAAATCTACAATCCCCTTAACTTCTTGTATATCAAGACTAGTTGATAAACTGTAGAGAGTTGAAATTAGTTCATGCAGAACGTTGAAAGCAATATGAAAGAAGTGTCTTTTCTATTATGAAACACCCATAGAAGCTCAATGTGTCTCCAAGCTGCTAATGATAATAACACATATTTTAGCTTTTGAAAGTTGAGAAATAGAGCTACTGCAAAACCAACTGGAGCAGTACTGGTAAACTTATAACATACGTAGGTGACATGCCCTATTTTCCAACAACAATTATTCTCAAAAGTAGGTTCTTAATGCAGTCTCCAGAAACTAAGAAGGCTTCATGACAAACCCTCATAGGTCACATGAGACATCTGTGCTTTTGTGTTGCCTGTGAAGCCTCTGAAAATCAGACAAAAAATAGGGTGTGCTTTTAGGCGGTTTTCAGAGGTTGCAGAGGCCGTAAAGAGCATTCCCCAAAACTGTTAAAAAACTGAAAGGGTCCCTGAAGGATCAGAGCTGAAAGGCTTAAAACATACACAGACGTAACCTAATTCAGCTTTTGTTAATTGCTATTGAAAGAAGCACCATTGTAACCTAACATGCCAACTGTATAGATAAAACTTCTAGGCGAATTGCCAAGCTTAACCTAGCAAAATAACTTCTTGTGAAAAGTAAAATGTGGATTCTGCCAAGTAACCTTGCTTATAACTGAAAATGTGTGTTCAAGCATTCCCTAACAAAGCTCTAACTTATAGGCCAGAAAATGTATTTCTTTCCCTTTCTAAAGTCTATTATTTTCGGAGCACTGAGAAAAATGGTGAAATTCGTGTGATATGAAATTATGTTTCTATAGCAATGACGTTCTGTGCAAGCTGAATGAGCTATAAGATGTTTGTAAAAGTTTTTTGCGCGCACCTGCTTTTCTCTCTGCCTGCTCTGTTAAGGTAGGAGACAAAAAGGCCGTCTTTTGCTTTCTGCAGAAAATAAAAACTGATTATCAGTAGCCTCATGTTCAGAATTTCATTGGATTTATCAGATTCTGAGCTGCCTTCAAAAACCTTACAAAATGAAGGCTTCATGCAACTTGGAACAGCCTCAAGTAGGCCGCAGAGGCCTGTCAATGGAGAGAGAAAACACCACCTGAAGGTAAGTGATGCAAAGCAAATCTTGGGCTGCAGGGACAATCATGTTGTTCCCCAAGGCTCATATTCGCCTTGGAGAATGGTGCCAGGTGGCCTGTTCAAGTGGCAGCAGTGGTGTTAGGGGGTGAAGTGGGCTATTTATGGCTCAGCCTTGTGAGGGCCATGCAGGATGGCCTTTGTAATACTTGTAATATAGGTTTGTAGCACTGTTGCCCTGGTTAAATAACATGGGTTTTCTTGTATTTTAATTGTCCTTATTTGTGTACTGTTAATAACTGGCCATAAGCCTGGGATTTTGCTGAAGTGCTTGGTACATTATAGATAAAACATTTTCATTTTCAGCCATTCCCAGGCAAGAAGGAACAGAAGAAGCATTAAGCCCTGTGCTGAGAAACAACTTTGATCTTTACCAATACACATTCCAACGGTTTTCCCTGGCAAATGTTTCTTTTTTACTTTTATTCAGAATACAATGCTCTTTTCAATCTTTATGCTTACATATTATTGGATACTTTATTCTTATGATGAAACTGGACAGATGATTCCCCCCCTAATTTAATCAAAATGTTCTTTTAAAAATAAAAAATAAACTTTTAAAAAATTATGCTAAATATAAAGGGGAAGATGTGTTTTCTTTTTCGCGTTCTCTCTCTTGTATAAAGGAACCCTTTTTATCTAGGAACATTTCACATAAATCATAAATTAAATGATCTTTCTGTCTTTCTGTCCCGCAAATTGAGATCCAGCAAACTGAGGCACAAACGTAGAGCCATATTTGGCCATCAATTGGTAGTGCTACAAAATACTACTGTTCATGCTGGCCTAGATGGCGAGGGGGGGGGGAGGGAGGGAGGGACGGAGAGAGAGAGAGAGAGAGAGAGAGAGGGAGGGAGGGAGAGGGAGAGTGGGAGGGAGAGACAGACAGAGAGATAGAAGAGTCAGATTAGGCATTTTTCAATTTTTTGAAAAGTCAAGTCCAAAAGGTTTGCCATCAGTGTAATAGAGGGACAGATTCTGAATATGGAATGCACTGGCCTAGATTTAGCCATTCCTGATATTAGGAGCCAAATCTGTGACAGTTGGAATTAACTTTTTCCTGATTAAAGTTTTTCTATAAGTGATTGTTTTGATACTTACGCAAATACATGCATTAACTAAGACATCCAGGGCCGGATTTAGATGAAAAGAGGCCCTAGGCTATTCCACTTATGAGGCCCTTTCACCAGTGGTGGGATTCAATTTTTTTAACAACAGGTTCTGTGGGCGTGGCTTAGTTGGGGGTGTGGCTTGGCAATCATGTGACTGGGTGGGCGTGGCTAGCTGGTCACGTGACTGTGTAGGCGTGGGTAGCTCGTCAAGTGACCGGGAGGGCATGGCTATGTGCATAGACTTTTTTCAGAGGGCTGAAAAAAGTCATTTCTGACTGGGCCTCACACTTTTGACCGGTCCTCACACTTATGACCATCCTCACATTTATGCCCGTGCAGCTTTCTTAACCACCATGTCACTCATTTCACAACTGCTTCTCTTCACCATGGTGACAAGATAGGGCAAAAACGTAAAATGTGAGGACAGTCGTAAGTTCGAGGACTGGTCAAAAAGTGCGAGGACCAGTCAGAAATAACTTTTTCAGCCCTCTGAGTAGTCCATATGCATAAAAGGATACAGCAATAGAGAGGGATGAAGGAAGGTAAGGGAAATTAGAGTAGGAGGGTAAGAGAGGGAGGAAGAGAGGAGGAGAAGGAAAAGGAAGAGGAAGTAGGGAGGAGAAGAAGAGGGGGAGGAAGAGAAAGTAAGAAGGAAAGAAAAGAGAGAGGTGGTAGGTTTGAGGAGAAAGATTGCTGTACAATAAAAAAGATGAAAGGGAAGAAAGCCAACCCCAAACAAATATAAAGATATTAAGATAAAGAATGAATTGTTAAACTTTAAAGAATAAAAGAGAACAAATATGAATAAATAACAATAATTAGAAACACACATACAAACATACAATGTATTTTCTTTGAACAGAGTATTTGGCCGGTTCACAAATTTAAACAGTGTTTAGTCATTTCAATTAAATTTACAATTTCTATATTTCCTTTTTGCCATATTTATTCCTCATCTATTTTTGTAAAAAACCAATATTACCTTTCATCCTCATCTCTAATCTTAATCAAATTCAATTTCCCTTCTGTTCTATATTATACCCCTTCCCATTGTCATCTATTTTTATATCCATCCTCACATTGGTTAATTATGTAATATTACAGTTGTTTAATATAAATTCAACATTTTAATATAAATCAATTAGTTATATAACTACCTTTTTTGTATATTAATCAATATGAACATGAATATTCCAATTATTTTCATGCAATCCAATTTCTTACAAATCCATTAATTATATTTACCAATAATAATAAACCAAATAATTTCCCCCATATATTCCTCCAAACCACAACTTAACCATTTCTGCTTTCAGAAATATACAATTAATAGTATCTCAATTATTACAATTCCCTAGTTAAATAGAGCTTTTTTTCTTTTGTGTTTTAAAATCCTGAACTCTCCTCTTTTTCCCTAAATTCCCCATTGTTTGCACCTACCTTTTTTGGTGAGGAAAAAGAAAAGAATTCTGCCTGCCTAATTTTCCAACCTTGCAGCAACAGCAAAGCAGTTTCAGTTTCGTTTCTCAGCAAAGCTAGGGGGAAAAAAGCAGAAGAGCCCTGAGCAAAACAGCTGAGACAAATCAGCTGAGAGCCGGGAGGCCAATTAGCCTATGCTGAAGCTCCGTGGGCCAATAAAATTACAAAAAAAACCACCGAACCCTTTGTTAAATTGCTGGCTCCCCCGCCCCTCGCCCACTACTATTTATTGGCAATAAATAGTGGTGCGGAGGGGCAGGGCACGCCAGCAATTTAACTAAGGGTTCGGCTGCACCACTGGCTATAGGGCGGCCCTTTGAAGCCCCACGGCAAGAATTTGAAGTTTTTTTTTCCTCTAGCCATCGGAGGCAGCAATAGATTGGGAGTGGGCGGGGTAAGGGAACGGCCGGCGATCCAACAGAGCAGAGAGTGAGGGTGAGTGAAGGCGTGGAAGCTGCTTTCTCCATCCTGCTCTCTTGCGTCCGGAGCCGGTGGAGAACCACGTGGCAGCCCACGTGGATCCCAGGCAGCGGAACTCAGGCTAGGGAAGGGGTGGGCAATTGCCTTGGCTGTCTCAGGAATTCTGGGAGTTGAAGGCCACAGGTTGTAAAAGAGCCACAATTGCCCACCCCTGGCTACGGTAGGCTGGCGCCACGCGGGTGGAAGGCAAGGGGCGGGCGAGCCAGCAATTTAACAAAGGGTTTGGCCAAACCCCCTAGAACCCCACCACTGTGTAGGCCCCTCTTGATCTTGAGGCCCTAGGCTGAAGCCTAGTTAGCCAATAGGAAAATCCAACCCTGAAGACATCTTATGGAAGAACTGACTACATATCTCCTGTCCTGTATCCAGCTCTGTTGGCTCATCCATCAAATAAAAAAAGGAGTGGTTTCCCAACATACTTTGCAAACAGTTCTCTCCAGGCATACATTACAGGTTATTTGGAAATAACTTTGGGGGGGGGAGGAAGAAAAATCCTGCTTAATGAGCAAAATGTCTCAAAGGGAATTTAGGACAACAGGACCTTGAGTATGCCACATTTGTGTGTGTGCCTGAAAATAATAATCTTTACATTGCAAACTACAGTTATTTCTAGAGGGAAAAGTTGAATTTATCAATCAAATTTTAGAGCAAAGCTCTTCAAAATATACTCTGACAGACTAAATATCACAAAATGCTTGATTCCTGAAAATGTATTTTATTTTTTAACATAATGGTCTAGAATGCCTTTGAATTTCATGTAAAAATCAATGTGATTAAAGTGATTTTCGCTTCAAAATTTATTGTATTCTGAGACTTCCCTATGTATATTCCATCACATTATTTTAAGTAATTTTATATGATATTGATTAAATTTATTTTCCAAAGTGTTTCATTATATGAAGTGCAAATATTTGTTGAGAAAGTTGTTTGTATAGATTAGTTTCAACGGGTGGACTTAATATTGCAAGGAATATATGGGAAATATTGGGTTACCAATATAATTGGTAATTACCCATAAAAATAATATTTTATAGGAAAAAATATTTTAAAGTGAATATTCTGAGGGCATAAACTGAGCCTCTCAGAATATTATTACTTTGAATCAGCTGTGTTATGAGGGAGCCATTTTAAAAACATTTTTCGCAGAATTAAAGTATGGGCTTGATTTATTTCAGTGTGCTCTCTGTCCATTTACAGGACTTAAGGATTTTTGTTTGGTTTATATCTGCTCCAGATGTTATTTCTATTTTTGGAGTCTAAAAGTGGGTGGAGGTTTTGAAAGACTTGCTTGAACGACTTGCTGGGGCTCCTAAATAGTAACCTTTAAAAAAAAAAGCAAATCAGTGAAGCTGATATTAGTTGTTAACACAATCTGTAGATTAATTGGATTGAAGGTCGTTTGATAAACTAAGAGAGAATTAATTTCCTATGTTCTTAAAATGAGATTAATACAACAACCACAGTTGAGATGGGTTGCAATCACACAGTGTGAGACATGATTCATAAACTGGAATATTAACTTATATATCTTGTTTAATTATAGTTACTACTAGAAGAGAATATTTGCAGTTTAGGGTTGAACTGTGTGGTTCTTGGTGCTCTCTGAGCTGGGCTATTTTCTTGCAGATGTTTCATTACCCAATTAGCTAATATCATCAGTGGTAGATGGGAGTGGGGTTTGCTCTCTTTTTATAAAGTAGGAGCTTGCCCTGTCAATGTTGGTGGGAATGTTATCCTTTGGCTTCACATCAACAGGATTGTCACTATTATTCTGACTGATTGCTGTGCACTAAAAGCCCCCAGGAATAGGCGCCTATCAGGCTATAGGAATTGGGGGGAGGGCTAAACTGTAGATGTTTAACTGTGGAGTTTTAATGTTATACACCTGTGGAATCACTGTGTGTGAGCTACATAAATCTGTTTAATAAATTTTTTAAAAAGAAAGAGTTGTACCATAGATTTTAAAAAGTTAGAGACTATGAAACTACTCTGATGAAAAAAATTACTCCTGATTTGTAGTAATGGAGTGTTGATATCTGTTGTTTGGCAACATATATATTATGGGTTTTTTAACATAACATAATATTTTTACAGTTTCTTTTTCTTTTTCTCCTTTTTGTCATCATTGTTATTAATTCTGGAGTTTTATTGTTAAGTTTTTGCATGTATTTACACTTTTCTCTGTTAACCTGCTTAACAATTAAAAAAGAAACCAGCAGAGAAAACTAAAACCAGCACCTCCTAATGTATCTGAGGGAGATGGGTGGTTTAGAAATAGGGAAATGTAATTAAACAAACAAACACAAACAAAACAAACAAACAAACAAATAATCCATGATCTAATTCTCATTACCATATAATGCCCCAGCACACTAGGCTAGCTTAATGGTTGTTTAGCTAAACATAGCATAGTACCTGAAACAACTGCTGGTTAAACTGTGCAGTTCAGCTGATCTAGTTATGAAACTATGCATAGCCAATTAAAATTGGGCTTTGCAAAAAGGCTAAATAATTACGGATGAGATTTCAATTTCTTTTCAGCTATGCGTAATAGTTACTGTTTATGACTTTCCTCACGTACAGTAGCTCTGTTGAAATGTAATGGTGTCATGGTCTCTGCTGGGACTCAGTTTGATTTTAAATTGTGTCTTACTCCAAAAACCAGCATTTATTTTGCTATGCACTGATAATAGTCTAACCTAATAAGGAAACATTAGTTTTACATTTGCTTTATTCATATATTGTTTATTATAGAATTCATTTCATTTTCTTTCCTCAAGATGAAAGCCTGTCAACATTCCGATTAAGGGATGAAAGCTAGACAGATCCTTGGTGATCGCAGTCCAATCATTTCATCACAAAAATAGAAAAACTGGAGACAAATGTCTGACTCTGGATTACAAAGGAAGTTTAGAAGAAAGAAGAGTTTATTCTAACATGCAGTTGGCTGCTTTTTGCATTGTTGGAAAAAATTATGCAGTAGGAAAAAAAACCCAGAAATTTATCAGAAAAACAAAAAAGAAACACCATAGAAAAATACCATAGTATTTTTTTCCTTTCAATCATATTATATAATTTCATTATTGTATAACATATGATATTTTATTTTTTTTGCATTAGCAGTGTATTATGGTATCCAATTACTTAACTGGTTAAATGCACTGATGCTTGAATTATTTTTTCTGCAGTTCTAATTATCAATTGAAGTCTGTGTCTGTCTTGTTGGGTTGCAGAACCAAAGCAGACAGTTATAGAAGTGCAGATGACAGACACAATAATTCCTCTGTAGAACTGAATCAGCAGCTCTTTGGGCAGTTTGAGCTTTCTGAGTTGGTGCAGAAAGAACATTCTTCGTTGTGCTTTTTTGATGACGTTTTTGTGTTAGGTGTCCATTTTAAGTCTTGAGATATGATAGAACCTAGAAACTTGAAGGTCTCTACATGTTGATACTGTGTTGTCTAGTATTGTAAGAGATGGTAGTATAGGAGGATTTCTCCTAAAATCTACCACTATTTCTATGGTTTTGAGTGTATTTAGTTCAAGATTGTTCCAGTTGTACCACAAGGCTAGTTGTTCAACCTCCCATTTGTATGCAGATTCATTGTTATCTCAAATGAGACCAAACACTGTGGTATCATCTGCAAACTTCAGTACTTTAACAGAGGGATCTTTTGAGATGCAGTCATTGGTGTACATAGAGAAGAGAGGTGGAGAGAGCACACAGCCCTGGGAGGCTCCTGTGCTAATTGTACAGGTAACTGATGTGATTTTGCCTAGCTTTACCTGTTGTTTCCTGTCTGTTAGGAAGCTTATGATCCATTTACAAGTGTGGTCAGGTATAGCAGCTGATTTAGTTTAGTTAGAAACTGGAATGATAGTATTGAATGCTGAGTTGAAGTCTATAAAGAGGATTTTAGATTTCTTCATAATGAAGATACTCGAATTTAATGCATGAATGACAAAGGAAATTATTTTTACAGATAGTCCTTGACTTACAACCATTTGTTTAGTGACCATTCGAAG
Source organism: Arizona elegans (assembly GCA_022577455.1). Taxonomy (NCBI): domain Eukaryota; kingdom Metazoa; phylum Chordata; class Lepidosauria; order Squamata; family Colubridae; genus Arizona; species Arizona elegans. Next base: position 98,576,960 of record JAKOOJ010000002.1, on the reverse strand, counting down.
TTACGGTGACACTGAAAACTGATGACCATTTTTCATATTTATAACCATTGCAGTTGGTCATATGATCCAAATTCAAACTCTTGGCAACTGACTCATATTTATGATGGCTGCAGTGTTCTGGGTTCATGTGATCACCTTTTATGGTCTTCTGACAAGCAAAGCCAATGGAGAAACCAGATTCACTTTGCAACCATGTTACTAACCTAACAATGCAGTGATTCACTTAACAACTGTGGCAATAAGGTTTATTAAATGTGGCAAAACTCACTTAACAACTATATTGCTTAGCAATCAAAAGTCTGGGCTCAATTGTGATCATAAGTCAAGAACTACCTGCATCTCAAATGTATTTTATGGAAGGAAAGTTGTCTTATCCATTATTTCCAAGATACCAGTGTTTTCCTTCCTTGCCAATGTCTTCCCTCCCTCCTTCTCGTCTTCTTTTCCCCTGTAATTTAAATTTTTGCCTGTTATGCTTTTGTTCTCTTTTTCAGTTTGAAAACAATAGAAAGGTACCTGAGGACTGTATTGAGAAGGAGAGCTATGCTATCTATGCGTGTGTGTGTATGTGTGTGTGTGTGTGTGTGTGTGAGAGAGAGAGAGAGAGAGTGAGAGAGGGGGGGGAGGGAGGGAATAAAATAGCCATTAAAGCGTAGATCCAATAGACTGTCAGATTTAACTGGTGAATTGCATTGTTCATTTATTTACTAGGCAAAATAGTCAGATGCTTTGGTTCTCTGCATATTGAAATGATACAGGTATTATTACTAGTACAGAAATATTATTCTGTACTAGTAGTCTATAATAATAAAGAAGGTGCCAAGAAGGTTAATCGAAATAGAAATACAATACAATATGTAAGAGTTATACTCAATCTGTTTCATTCTTAATAGCAGTCAATTTCTGCCAAATTTTACAAGCTGCTTTGCAAAATGTAGCAACATGTTATGTTACACTGTGATTACAATCAGAGGCCTAAGTATCAAGACATCATGCTGCTGAGTATGGCCAGGCAGCCTTGCAAATATTGGGGAGATGAGAAATCTGGAGGGATTATGCTCCTTTGCCAATCGGTAAAAGGGGAACTGAAAGCCTGCTTACAACATTTTCATGCTCGACATCCTTTATTTGCCATTTTTAAAGGGATCATCTACTCATCTTCCTACTCCTAAGCAGATAGGAAGAAAATGTGATAATGTTGACAGAGATGGCTTCCAGGAAGCCAACTCTACTATTAAAGGAGCTAAGCCTGTTGGGAAAAATATTTAACTAGAACCATTAAATTTGGTTCATCAAACTCTGTCCTCCACCTTTGGTCAGATCCAGCCTCATAATGGGCAGTAGAAACAGGGGAAACAATAGGACAAAACCAGTTTAACTACCCCTATTCTCCCTTCTTACTTGTCGTGGGCCAAAAATCCTGCCTTGCCTATAACCTCCTTGGAAAAGAGCAGCAGAAGCTGGGATTTTTCTGCCTTGCTCTCTTTTCTGGAATGTTGGCAAGTTCTGATGAATGCATGGGTTCAAGCTTATTTTTTATTTATTTATCAAATTTTAAAACTGCCCATCTCCCTCACAGAGGGACTCTGTACTTTTCAATCTCATTATTCCTCATCTGTAAAATGGGTATGTGTTTTCTGGATGCCTTTTCTATATGCTAAATTCCATATTTTTATAATATATATATATACGTTACTATATTTTTAGTTGATGGCATTTTAAAAAAAATGTTATGTTACAAATGACGGAAATCTTTTTAATGGATCAACTGGGATTATTTAGGAATTACATAGAGTTACTGTACATCTGCAAAATATAATGAATGTTTTCTAGAATGCCTGTGTGAAGTTTCTGAAAGATGCCCAGCCTGTTTCCTTAAACTAGTAGATGTGTGGTTTGATTTTATGCCCTGGCTTACTTTATTAGCTTTTTCTTTCTGACTAGTCACAGTTGCTCTCTGTTACACTGGGATATGGGAGGCTTGGACCCTAAATTTGATAGCTGTTAACCTTTAACTAATTAACTTCATATTAGGCTCTAGGCAGGAACTACAACTTTTCATTTCAAGATCTGACAAGTTTCCTAGGGAAAAAAAGGAAAAAAGAAAATGTCTTCTAGAATATTGAAAGAAGCATTTCAATCAGAAATTCTCCTTAGGCACTGGAGTTCAGATAAAGTAAAATAAAATTAGCAATTCATGCACTGGCTTATTTACCCACATAATCCTGCTGCTTGTCAGATTAATGCAGACACCATTGTTAATAAGATTACATCTCATTTTCTAGGCTCTTTTGATTTACCGTAGTTCTTCAGGGGAAAAGCAGTTAATGTAATAAAAGAAGAGTAAACCAAGTTTGCCTTACCAGCCTCTTCTTGACAATCAAAAACCTCACAAATACAAAACAAATCAAATAACAAAATGGACATCCATAAAACCAGTCAGTTGGATTTTGTTTTTGCTATCTAGTGGTAAGCATAAATGAGAAGCAATTAATTCCTACTTTGCATTTTTCCTGTCTATTTTTCTCCCACCTCATTTTATCAGATTTCTGTCTGGCTTTTTTAACCAAATAATGGTGCTAGAGGCACTTACTTATAAGTGCCTCTAGCACTTATAAGTGCCTCTGCAATTATATAACAAAATTAAACACAAATACAGTTCAATTGAATAGCTAGTCTACCATCATCTCAAAAAACTCAACCCACAAAGTTGAAAAAAGATGGTAATAGAAGAATCTGCTTAACATGCCTTGTGGGAATTTTCAGAGCTAGAGGCCAGCTACTAAAAAATATTAGGTTTTGTTTCCTCCAAATAACTTTTTCAGAAATCATCCAGCACAAAAGACAGTGTCTCAATTATCTAGATTCCATCCTTTTTAGGAATTAATAAATATTAATAATACTCGTGATAGGATGAAACTAATCTGTGTTAGTCAGGTCAAACATATCAACTAAATAAGAATTTGTATGCTTGTTCATTCGTTTGCTTGTTTGTTTAAATAAGACTAAATAAGAGAGGTATATTACCTTTGGCTTTTGCTCTTGGCCATCGTCAAATAGGAGAAGCTGAAAACATACTTGAATTCAGCAGATCACAAATTTGAATCTTCAAAAAGTGTGCAACATTCTATCATTGAGGCAACCCTATTGTGTGTGTCTTTTGTCAAACCAGGAACATCTTTGTCTTATCTGGATTCTTTTTTTTGCCTTTCACAACCCATCCACATCCAATATGAGACACTGATTTAAAATTTGTGTGGCTTTCCTGAATTCTGATTTTGATGGAAGGAAATAAAATTTGGGCATCAACCATCCCAGCAGTTATGTGTATCTATTAGAAAGCATGAAGGACGCTATAGACTTGTAATAGAGATTGGAACAAGATGCCCCTCATAATCTTCTTTTAATATTGCACTTCAGGAAGAGTGCTGTAAAAGACTGTAACCAAGTCCCATCTCATATAGATTACTCAGACCTGATTTCTTATAATCCACAGGTTTATTTGCAAAGTACAATGTGGCATACATGATAGAACAGAGTATTGTATGTTGTTGTGCATGGCCTACTGCATATAAACCATATATGAATTCTACAAGCTACAAATGTAAACTTTGCATGAGCAAAGCTATTTAAATTTATCAACAATGTAAAAGAATGAAGATATACATATTGGAGGTTCCATGGAAGATCATTGCAAGGTCATGCAACGAAAAGTTTCAATGGAAGAGCACAGATAGGTCATATAAATGGGAAATTCCATGGGGGGTTCATAGAAAGGTCAATCCTTTCCTTTTTGTCAACTCAAAGAAATAGCCAGCAAATGTTTCCTGGAAGGGCTAGAGAAAGGGACTGAGAGGAGCTTCCAAGATTAAAAATGCAAACTGACTAAACGTTAGAATATCAGGCATCTTTTTTTCAAACTGTTCTTATAGTACTTATTTAACATATGGCTGGATCATAGGAAACTTAGCCTAAATGCAGATTCATGTATTGATTAATTTAGAAAATTTATATGGCTAAACTCTGGATGGCTTAACAAAGCAGTTCAAGAAAAAATAATACAATAAAAAATAATAAAATGAAATAATAAAATGAAATAAAATCCTATAAACAAAATGAAAGAGAGGAACATCTGGATTTGCAGGTCTAAAGTTCAAAATTTAGACATTGGAAGAGCTCTTCACTGCTATAGATTTACTAAGTAAACTATCCAAGGTTAGATGAATGATTATTCAGTATTCTAGCACATCAGATTTTTTTTTCTGAAGATATTTTAGGAGTATTCTCTTTACTGAACGATGGTATCACTGAATTTTTTGCATTTTCCCCCAAAGTAAATTCCTAGGTTAGGGAAAGATTGTCATGGAGAAGATCTAGTTACATTATGTGATTACTTGGGTTGAAAACAAATCAAAGGCACATGTTCAATCAATCAATCAAATTCTTAGGGTTCATTCAAGAAAAATAAACCAACACACACACACACACACACACACACACGTATATATGTTCATGCTTACCTTGCTTCCCCTAGTAAATTATTCTAGTAAGGAATAGGGCTTGATTCCTTTAGAAGAAAACTACTGGAAACTCATGGCATTTTTGAGAATTTGAATTTATTTACAAATAAAAAATAGGCTAATATACTCTCAACAGCCTTATTCTCATGACATGTTTAATTGACTCACTGAGGAAGTTAAGATATGGATACTCCCAAAAGGGAGAAACTGACCCGGTCGATTAATCCACCTCAGGGATTTAGTTCAGCTACAAGTAGCATTGCATATAGAGAGCCAGTTTCATGGAAGGGTTAGAAATTGGGAGACTGTGAATTCTAGTCCCATTTTAGACACAAGGACAGCTGGGTGACCTTGGACTAGTTCTTGTTTCTCAATCCTAGGAACAAACTACTTCTGAAATCTTGCCAAGAAAACTGCAGAGACTTCTCCAGGCAGTTGCCAGGAGTCAACATTGACTTGTAGGCACCAAAAATAATAAAATAAAATAATTTTGCATATAATTAACTTCATCGTTTGGTACGAGATGTTTGGCAAATAAAATAAATAAATAAATAAATACAATAAATCTCAGTTTAAAAAAAACACTTTAGAGAGAAATAACAATGGAAAAAAACATTACAGAACCATCTTCCATTACAGAACTCACTAAGAACAATCAGCAAAACTCTCACCGTTTTCATGTGGTTCCTTGTAGCAGTGGCAAAACACAGTTTTTGTGTGGTTCCTTGTAGTGGCAAAGCAATACTAGTGCATTGATGAGGATCTGACTAGTGATGCTAAGAAATATTAGCAACACTCTCAAAGTGTAAGACTTCACGGCATAGCAATAATCTTCTCTGTAAAGTGGGTGGGCCTCCTCTGTTACCCATAGGATGATTTTTTGGCTTAGGTGGTATGTATATGTACTGCCAGAACTAGTAAATAGATATTGTAAGTGTGTTGTGAAACAGGCCACTGTGTCAGATCTCCAGAGAAATACTACCTCACTGACATTTTTGCTGTGTTTCACCTCCCCCGCCCCCCGCAACATTCCTAGGCTCCTAGAGTTTAGCACTCTTAGTGCATGTGAAACATAGGCCTGGTATTTCTTTTTCTGATCACTTTGTTTTCCTATTTTGAATTTCCCAGAGTGCCTCTACATCAAGATACAGTTCTGGAATAATTACACTCCAGATTGATATGCCACATTTATATCCTAGACAATTACAATTCTTTTTTAATTGTAACAGATTAAATGCAGATATTGCCCTATGTTCCCCTAAGTACTCAGTGTACAGCTGCAAGGCTGTATATGGGCCATGAAAAATTTGGGTATGGTTTCCTATGGTTTGTTTTTTGGCTGTCCATGTTGTTCTCCAGAGTCTTCTCCAATTCCAAAGTTCAAAAATGTCAATAATCTTCCTATCCTGCTTCTATGATAATATGTAGGACAGATACACAAAAGTAATTTACTTTGTTCACTGAGAAGAATTTCCTCATGGATTACAGTCTCTGTAAATTTTCCTTAAAGGTTGCTGAACATTTATATCTGAAAAATGGTTTACCTTTATCTGGAATATCTCGTGCCACATACACTGTATCAAACATACTTTCCCGATAATTAGTAACTTTGCTCCCATTCTTACTCCTAAACAAAAGAGTCCCGAGGCTTTCTCCAACACATTAGGGTAGGAAATGAAAAGTCTAAGGTGATAAGATAGCAGTGATTCCTGACATACTCTTGTATGAGTAGCAGATTTATTTTCTCCTTAGATGGTCTTTGAAAGCACTGCAATGTGTTGGTTAAAGTATGCAACCTTGTAAGGAGGGTGGTATGCAGGAACCCATAAAAACATCAAAACACCAGCAAGTGGGTTCCCTGCACTGACTGCGTAATGGAAATTCTCTACTCCATTCTATTAATTATTCTCTCTTGTAAACACTTTGAGAAATAGGATTTGTTTTGGCAGTGGAAAATAGTCTGGAACGTGTTTCTATATATACCGTAATTATAAGTTTCATTTTTAGCTGTTTGGAGGAAAACCCAACTCATATTTCAAAGGTCTATTTTTCCCAACTTTAATTCCTATCCATAGGTTGTTAATTTTTTAAATTTATATTACACTTTTACCAAAGAGAATCAAACAGCTACAAAAAGAAATAAATTAGCAAAGTTAAACTATTGGTATAAATCTTTAAAACTTCATTAATATATTCAAAAGACTTTGAACAGATGAGGGTTAATTCTTTTTCTGAAGACAGAATCCATGCAAATACAATTACTTTTTTAAAGAATTATATTAAAGTTACCATAATATACAATACAAATGAAAATAAAGATGATAGAGAAATAGGGTAGTAGGGAAGGGGAGAAAATGGGGAAGAGATATATAGATAAAAGAGGAAAGAAAAAGTATTGACTTCCACTTTTTTAGCAGAATAAAGTACAATTTCAGCTTTTTACTTTACTAACTTAATAAATACTAGCCATTTCTATAACAACAAACTATATTAATCAGCAAAACCCAACATCAAAAGTTCATTTTTTTTTCTATGTTGAGCACAAAGTCCAAAAGCAGTTTCCCAGTAAGAACTAAGCTTAATACAGTCTTTTCTTTAATTAAAACAGTCAATTTTGCCACTTCTGCTAGCTCCTTCACTTTTTTCATCTATTTCTCTGTTGTGGGTGAAGTATTTTTCCATTTCTATACATGCAGAACTGTTGCCACAATTAACATGCACAATAACAAAGTTGCAAATCTTTTTGCCAACTCTTTATCTAGTAGTCCTTAAAAAAACCCTTCAGGTTTCAATTTTAGCTTAATCTTAAGAATCTTTTGCATTGTAACATGAATCAGAGCCCAATACTTCTTTGCTTTGTCACTAGTCCATTAATGGTGATAACATCTGATGCCACCAGAACAACTAGACACAAGAACAGTTTTTCCCCAAACACCATCATTCTGCTAAACAAATAATTACCTCAACACTGTCAAACTAGTTACTAAGTCTGCACTACTATTAATCTTGTCATCGTTCCTATCACCCATCTCCTCCCACTTATGACTGTATGACTGTAACATTGGTTTTTTTTTATTGAAAAAGTTTTTCAAATACAAATTTTCCCCCCCTTTTCCCCCCCTCCCCCTCCCCTCCCCCTGTGGCTTCTCCAAAATAAAACCCAAGTTAATAACAGATTATATCATACATTACCATCCTTTTATTCCACCCCCCCCATATACTAACCCTTTCTTTCTTTCTTTTTTTTAATTTTTTATTATAGACAAACATACACAAACAAATATAAACATTTAAACAAACTAAACATAAACTAACTATACAGTGAAATCAAGTCATCAAGCTTGAACTTTGAAAATAGAGCTACTTCGGTAATTATATATCGATCAATATATCTGTACATGTTATCTTTCCTCATATATCGGTATTTATATAACGATATTTCATTTTATTTCCTTGTTTGGTAAGATTGGGTGGTATTTCTTTATTTCGTGTTCTTTTTATCTAGCCAATTGTACCATTTTTGCCAAATTAAATAATAGTCTGAGTCTTCTTTTCCCTGTATTTCTTTGGTCAGTTTGTCCATTTCCGCACATTCCATTATTTTTTGTATTATTTTTTCTTCTGGTGGCGTATCTTCCAGTTTCCACATTTGTGCGAAAACGATTCTGGCAGCGGTTAGGATGTGTATTATTAAGTATTGTGTCTCTTTTTTATAGTCCTTAGTCAATAATCCTAATAGGTATGTTTCCGGTCTGAGGGGCACTTTTTGGGTGGTGATTTCTTCCAGCTGACTTTGAATTGTTTTCCAAAATTTTTTGGCTTTCGGGCATAACCACCATATGTGGTAATAAGTTCCCTTCTGTATTCTACATTTCCAGCAATTCTGGTTGGTGTTGGGAAACATCCTTGCCAGCCGTGCAGGGGGGAGATGCCATCTATAAAACATCTTGTATGTATTTTCTTTGTAGGGCACGGACATTGTCAGTTTAGTGTTTACTTTCCACATTTTTTCCCACTTTTCTAAGTTAATATTGTATCCAAAATTTTTTGCCCAACTAATCATGTTTTCCTTCACCACTTCTTCTTCCAATTTGTATTTAAGCAAATAATTATATATTTTAGTTATCAATTTGTCGTCTGATTGTATTATGATTTTATCTAATTCATTCCTTTCTTTTTGGATTCCAAATTTTTTCATATCACTTTTATATCTTGATTTTATCTGTAAATACGTCCACCAATCAATGTCCGTGCCCTGTTGTCTCAGTTCCTCTGTTGTTTTTATATCTCCCTCTGTGTTCAACAGTTCGTCATAGGTTTTCATCTTGCCTATAGCCATTGTGTTCGGATAGATTTGGGCCTCCATGGTTGATAGCCATCTTGGGATTTTATCGTAATGTTTTCTCCTTATTTCAGTCCAAATTTTTGCCAATGCTCCTCTGATATAATGTCTCCTAAAATGATCATGTTGTCTGGGCTTTTCCTCCCATAAAAATGCGTGCCAGCCTTTGGACAGATCAAATCCTTCTAGTGCTAATGTTCATTTATCTTCAAGCGTCATCCAATCTTTAATCCACGTTAAGGCTGTTGCTGTGTAATACGTTTGCCAGTCTGGTAATCCCAGGCCACCCCTTTCTTTGGTGTCTTGCAGGTGTTTCAGTTTAATCCTGGCTCTTTTTCCCTGCCATATATACTTTGATGTCATTTTATCAAGATCTTTGAAATATGATTTCCCTGGGTTTATCGGTATTGTTCTAAATAAATATAACATTTTTGGTAAAATAGTCATTTTAATTGAAGCAATTTTGCCTAATAGTGATAGTTTCAATTTACTCCATGCCTCTAAGTCCTTCTGAATTTGTTTAGCCAATTTGATATAATTGTCTTCTTTAAGGGATGATGCTTTATTGGTGAGCCAAATTCCTAAATATTTTATTTTTGTTGTTGTTTGTATTCCTAATGTCTCTTCCAATTCTTTCTCCTGGGTTTGTGTCAAATTTTTAGTTAATAGTTTTGTTTTTTGTCTATTAATTTTCAAACCAGCCACTTCGCCATATTGTTTTATCCTCATTAGTAAATTCAGTCCTGATTGTTTTGGTTGTTCTAAAATAAATACTACGTCGTCGGCGAATGCTTGTAACTTATATTCCTGGTTTTTGGTTCTTAGTCCTTTTATTTCCTTGTCATTCCTAATTTCATTCAAGAGGGGTTCCAATGCTAATATATATAGTATAGGAGAGAGAGGACATCCTTGTCTCACTCCCTTGGATATTTTAAATTGGTCTGTTGTCTCTCCGTTTATCCATATTTTTGCAATTTGATCTGAATATAGTGTTTTAATCATTTTTAATGATTAAATTTAATTTTAAATGATTATAATTTTAAATGATAAATTTTAATGATTAAATTTAATTAAATTAAATTTAATCAATTAAAAATTTCTCGCCAGTTCCCATTTTTTCTAGTTGCAATATTAGGAATCCCCAGTTGAGATTGTCGAACGCTTTCTGTGCGTCGAGGAAGAGTAAAGCCATTTTTTCATCTGATTTTTGTTCATAATATTCCAGGATATTGACTATTGTTCTTGTGTTCTTATTGATTTGCCTGTTTGGAATAAATCCATTTTGGTCTGGATGGATATAATTCACAATAATTGTCTTCATTCTCTGGGCCATAATTGATGTGAATAGTTTATAGTCTGCGTTTAGGAGTGATATGGGTCTGTAGTTTTTGGTTTGAGTGGGGTCTGAGTCTTCTTTAGGTATCAATGTAATGATTGTCTCTATCCATGATTTAGGAATTTTGGCTTCTAAGATTGCTTCATTCAGGACATGTAGTAAAATGTCATCAATCAGCTGGTGTTCAATTTTGTAGAATTCCGCCGGGATACCATCTGGGCCTGGTGTTTTGTTGTTGTTCTGCTTCTTCTTCGCTTCAGTTAATTCTGACATCGATATTGGTCTGTTCAAGAGTTCTCTTTGAGATTCCTTTATTTCTTGGATGTTGGCTTTATTTATATACTCTTTAACTTTTTCCAATTGGATTTCTTCCTGTGCATATAGTTTCTGATAGAAATTCCTTACAATTCGCTTTTTTTCCTCATTCATATGCTGCAGTTGCCCTTGTTCGTCTTGGGCACTAGTACACTTAATACACTAGTTGGTGTATTAGTCTTTTTTCCTTTTCTTTCTTTAGTTTGTAGGCCAGCCAACGTCCTGTTTTATTTGCGAATTCAAATTGGTTTTGTTTTGCAATTTTGATTTTCCTAGCTATTTCTGTTGTTGTTATTAGGTTTATTTCATGTTTGATAAGGTTTATTTTCCCTTTGATCTCTTTCCTATTGGGTCTGTTCTGTAATTCTGCTTCCTGTTTTGCGAGTTCAATCAATACATTGTTTCTTCTTTGCTGTTTCTCTCTGTTTTTCTTCGCCTTGAATGAAATTGTTAGTCCTCTTATATATGCTTTTGTGGCATCCCATAGGATTTGCAATGTTGTATGTTCCTTTTTGTTAATTTGGAAAAATATCTCCATCTCTTTCTTTATCATCTCTATATATTCTTTATCTTTGATGATCTCTCTGTCCATCATCCATCTTCCTCTTTTTTGCTGACCTTTCCAGACTATTGTTATAGGGCTGTGGTCAGCCCATACATTCGGTGAAATTTCAATTTCTTTGATGTTTTCTCTTAATTCTGCGGTCATCCAGGCCATATCTAATCTGGACCAGGACTGATGGGGGTTTGAGTAATATGTATATTGTTTTTTGGTTTTATTTAATTCTCTCCAAGCATCTTTCAGTTGTAACTCTTGAATCATGTCCTTAAAAGTGTCAGGTAATGTCTTTTTCCTAGATTTGTTTTTTTTGTTACTCTGGTAATCAATGTCCATATCTACGATTGCATTATAATCTCCTATTATACATATATGTTCGTAGTCTAATTCTTTTATTTTATCATGTATCTTTTTAAAGTATTCTTTTTGGTTCCCATTCGGGGCATACATTGATACCAGTAACATATTTTGGGTCTCCGTCTTAATATCTATCATTAATATCCTGCCGTCTCCATCTGTGTAAATTGGTTTTGCCTGAATATGATTTTTAATGTATATTGCGATACCTCTTTTTTTTTTGATCTGATAGTGAGGTGAATAATGATCCAGGTTTTCTGTTTTCTAGTAATTGTTTATGTTGTTTTTTAATATGTACTTCTTGTAAATTGATAATGTCTGTGTCTAATTTTTGGAGTTTTTTGAAAGTATGTGTTTTTTTGGTTGGTAGGTTAAGGCCGTTTATATTAATTGAGATTAATTTCAACTCTCGTCCCATTGCCCTTAGTTTTTCTTTATTAATTTAAGTCTACTTGTGTTTCTTGTTACCATATGTGTCTTCCCCCTAGCCCCTTCTCTTTCCATCTTCTCCCTTTCTCTAGCCTTTTAACTATGTTTTGTTGAATTCTCTCGATCTTATCGTCCATTTTTTTTATATTGTCATTTATTTGTCCTACTAACCCTTTCTTTCTAACAATATTATTATATCCCCCTTATACTATACATTCAGCTGTAAAACTATATAATAAATCCTAATTTAGCAATTTCAACTCATATCTATCCATTTCCTCCTCCCGCATACATATATCTCTTAATTCAAATCTTTTACGTATATTGATATAACATAACATCCCTTTTCCTAAACTAAACAATCAGTAAGCTGACCTATCTCCACCCACTTTCCTACAGGTCTACATACATAATATTTTCAATATCTTTATTCTTCTGCCCATTCCACTAAAAAAAAAATATTTACATATATATAGAAAATCCTCAATTGACTTTAAATTTGTAATCCATATGATATCTTCTGTAATGTCTCTCAACTGAATTGTTAATTCCATTACCCATGTTAGGGTAACATCACATCCTAATTCCAACAGTATATTCGGTATCTTCGATTACCATCTGCCCCTATCAATAATAAATGTTTTCATATATAAAAAACCACCCGAGTGACTTTATATTTATATTCCATATAGTGTCTTCTATAATGTCTTCCATCAAGATTGTTAATTCCAACCACCGTGTTAGGGTAATAGCCAGATCTTCTGCATGCCCCAATCCCATAGTTCTCTTGCCTTATAGCTCAGCATAAACGTAATCCATTTGTCAAAGAGTCCAAAATAGAAAATTCCAATCCACTCAATTTAAGGCCATCTTCCACATCCCAAGAGTACAGCACTGCAGAGATCTGTCACTCTCCTCAAGATAATATAAACCAATACTTTGCCTCAACTATATTTCTATATATTCAATCAGCTCTTAAGTAAGTGGCATTACACTGTTGTTTGGTCTAAAAATTTTTATTTTTGTAGGATCTGCTTCTTCTTTTCTTAACTTTTTGTGACTTAGATCTCCATCCTGGTTTCCTTTCTATGAGTTGTATATCAACTGTTTGGTTTCCATGCTGGCCTGTAGCTTGATAAGTCATCACATTAGAATCCAAGGCCGCCTCTCTTGTATTTATAGGTAATCCAACTGTAACCTCTGAAGGAAAATCCAGAAGTGGCTCATCCACAAAGGCCTCTGTAGTTTGTTGTTTTTCCGTTACCTTCACCTCCATCTGCTTAGCCTGAATTTCAATCTCTTGTTGATTTTGATTTTGCTTTTCTTTATTCCCCGCGTGTATTATACGTGGAGATATTAAACCCATTTAAAAAATCTTATAGTAAAACTCTTCCACTTTTTCAACAGTATTTAGTTGATATCTTTCTCCTTGATATCGCAATATTATACCAACTGGAACATCCCACCTAAATGGGATGTTTTGTTTCTTTAGTTCAGTCACCAAAAATCCAAAATCCTTTCTATCTTTTAACATCTTGGGCGGTAGCTCTTTAAATATCCAAATCTTCCTTCCATGCATTTCAAGAGTGGAGTTAAAAGACTTTTGCACAATATCATTTCTTATTTCTTTATCAGTAAAGTAGATCACCACATCTCTAGGCAGCTGCCTTTGCTTTGCCACCCAAGAATTAACTCTGTAGGCCTTATCTATCTTGCAGGATACCTCTTCAGGACTAACCTTTAAAATCCCAGCCAGAACTTCAGCAGACATTTTTCTCAAATCTTGTCTTTTATCTTCCTGTATTCCCCTAATTCTAACCGCAAATTCCATGAATCTGAATTGCATTATTGTGGCTTCATTTTCAATCCTTTGTTTTATATTATCTACATTGTAAGTCTTATAGTCATATAGTCATACACCCTACCCTACCCTACCCTATTCTAAGACAAGTACCTTCTTTAGAAAACAAGTACCTTCTTTGGAAATGCAATTTCCATGAAAGTATATTCTAATAAGTAGGAGTAGTGTTCTTTTCAAAAACTAAAAACAGCAGGAATATTTGGATATGTAACTCACTTGGCTTGTAGAAATGATTAAAATGCACAGGTAATACAACTTGGAGAATTTTAGTCCCGATGAAACATGTTCAGGTTATTATTACTGAGTTACTATCTCAAAAATGAGATGATAAATACCCAAACAAAAACAACATCACAGAGAAATAAATAAATAAATAAATAAATAAGTTTGTGTGTATGTATGTATATAAATAAATAAATCTCTGACAAACCAAGGGACAAAAAAGACAAGTATAAAAAATGGAAAGAGTTTACAATATTTTCTTTTTCCTTTGGCGTAGGTTGGCTGAAGGTTTTTGGAAGTTGAAGTTCATGTGTAGGGTATCCTCTGTTTTTGTACTTTCATATTGGTCAGCTGGAGAAAACACCAAGTGAATCATGGTGTTCTCATTCTAAGGTTAGCAAAAGTGAATTAGACTGCGATTTTCTGAGGGATTAGAGAGTGAAAACAGTGGAAATGTTTATTCAGTTTATTCTCAGCTTAATTTACCTCTTGATTCTTTTTATCTCCTATATCTGAATTGTGATTGCAGCAAGTATGATGCAGCCCAGATTTTAGCAGTCAATCCCGCCTATCTGCAAGCTGCCACCTCAGGTGTTGATTGAGTGCTGTCATCAGAATCCATACACTCTACATTCCAGATTCTTTACATTTTCATCCCTACCTCTCCTTTTTCAAAAGCTGCATGACTGGAATGCTGCTAAACCCAAAATTACCCAATTCCATGTTCACTTCAAAATAACATTTAAGATCAAGTTTAACAAATAATTTGATCAAGACAACAAAAAATTGATCCTCCGTGCCCTTATTATGGCCAAAAGACTAATACTGCAGCATTGGGAAGATAAATGTATGGTCCCTTTTACTCAATGGGTTGAGGACCTGATTGCATTTGCTACCTATGAACAGATTGCCTATACAAATAGACTTTGTATGGATAAATAAAATGAAATAAGATACAAAGTACAGTAGGTTAAAAAACAAGTTAGTTATATCAATTTATTAGTTTATATATGTATATATAGTAAATGTATTGCATTACTTATACAAAATTCATTAGATTAAAACATGATAATTATATAAATCGTATGTATTTGAATAATAAGATAGCTATATATAGATATGTAACTATTTTACAGTTAAAATGCTATATATATATTTCTTCTACTGTATTTTGTACTTTTTTAAATAATGAAAACTTTCTTTTTTTTCTCTTTGACAATGTATTTATTTTTATTTTGGGGTTTTGCTTTTTTAAAAGTTTCTCTGCCATTATTTTAAAAATAATTAAAGAAAAAAATTAAGAAGTCTGTTCTTGATCATTTTAGGGCCTATACCATGAGGCTTATATTGTTCAGTTTCATTCCGTGTTCATTTACCACAAGTTTATATGGCGGGTCCAGACAAGGTTGAGAAACACTGGTCCAGCCATTTAAAACTTTTCTGTGTTTCTCAGGTTCTTCCTTTCCTCACCATTTAGAAAAGAACAAAAATCAGAGTGTTAAGACAGGATGGCTGATCAGTAGAAATAAGAGCCCACTATTTATAAACACTCTTAAAAAGAGCTCTCATCCTCGCACAAAGAGCTTGCAATTTATCCCTCACCCATACTCTTCTTATGCAAAATTAATTAATTCCCATCTCCTTTATTGGGATGTTAACTGTTGTAGCCTTTTTATGAGTAAAGTATCTTGCCAAACTCAATCATCAAACTCAAGATAAATTACATCCATCATTTTAGCTATGTTTTTTTCTGGAATAAATTCAGTTGCAACTATGTGTAATAAATTTATATTGCAAAATCCTAGCTGTTAATTTTTCCCCTAGAGTAAATTAAGTAAACAACTAATTGAAATAATCCCATTGCTAGCATTTCTACCATTGATGTTTACTAATTATTTATGTTCACTAAATCTAATTGGTTGGTTAAGAGAAAAATGATGCACCCTGAAGCAGTATTTTAACTGGATTTTAACAAACAGGAAACATGTAAATAGCAGAGAAAAAACAGTATCAACCAATGGCCAGAATTATACCTCTGTAAATAGTATTTATGGTTTTTGAGAGGGGCAGCTTCTACCCCTCGACTGCAGGCAGAAACAAAAGGTTAAACTCGGCAGCAGCAACTCCTCAGCTCATAACTGCTGAACTAACAAAGCTGATAAAGTGCTTTCAGGTGTTTTTTTTTTTCAAAATAAAAAATTTCTAGCTATAAAATCTCAGTTTAGATGGTCTAGATTACTGAACAGAGAGGCAGCTGTTCAATGAAAGGGGAGGAGGGTGCTACATTTTATCTTTCAGGGGCGTGAGAACTGAATATTCAAAAAGGACGTGGAGTTAGGTCATGAAATACTCTGGGATCAGGAGGAAACTATTTGTTTTGAATTACTTTTAATTAAAATTAGATACTATTACTATGGTTAGTAATAATAGTATCTTAGTAGGATAGTTTATTATCTTAGTAGGATAGTTTATTACTATTACTTAATAGTTTATTAGTAGGAAAGACTAAAATAACATAGCAGCAACACTGAGATGGATTTGGATCAGATGAAGATGTTAAGAGAATATGTTACTGAAATCAAGTAAAGTAACTTCATTGAGATATTTTTAAAATTCCAATTTACTGGGGAAACATTTAGAATCCAGCATGAGTTATTTAGGCCACAGTTGTGAATGATTGTGAACAGTTATTTGACTTCTAGTTCATTTGATTTTATCTTGTCTGTCTTGGACTGGTTTTAGATCATAGATGTTTATGTGTGCATACAGTATATGTAGAGCTTGACTTATTGTGTGTATTGATTTATATTAGACTTTTAGCCAACTGATCTTTAGCTATAAGAAGAAAATTTCATTTCATATATTTATATGTTTAATTGATATGGTATTAAGTAGATTTCAGTTAATGTGAATAGCTTGGTAGTAATATGCCTGATCATTTGCAATTAAATTGCATATGTTCTATGCTGAGCACTCTGCATTTATGATTGTACAATTCTGCAATTATTTACTCCTAAATTTTAGTATTTCTATTTTACAAGCTGTTTAGCTCATTTCCGAGGCTTATTGTGAAATGGCTATTTAGGGAAAACAACTGCCAGCTATTTTGGTTCATGGCTGCTCGACCACCATGGCACCCTACTATGTAACAAGTATTTTACAATATCCATGGAACACTCCTGCACAGTTTGTACTCTCCCAACTGAGTATTTACCCTGTAAATCGGATCTATTAATTCAGCAGAAAGGAGAGCAGAATTAGCAATGCTGTCACTTAATATTTAAAGAACTTTATTAATGGCAAGTTTATTTAAGTACAAGTCCTGGACTTAAATCACCAGAAATTCAAATCAAGGGAAGAGGAGAAATCCCGAAGTATCTTCCACAGGTACAACTACTCTATTCTGTTATTTCCCTCCTTTCCATATCTCAATTTTGTCCCAGGTGTCTCTGTCCGAAAACAACATTATTGATACTGAAGCTAACAGTCACTCATTGTGCTGTGTTTCAAAAATCGAAATGCTCTGGTTTTCCAACAGCCCAAAGCAGTTTTCATTTTGAACTTTCACATTAATGGCATTCTCATGAATCCATCCTACATTTATGTGTATTTCATTTCCCACTGTAAGGACTTTCCACCTCTCAGCTGTGTTTCAGTTAGCAGAGCCTGAGGATAAGCATTATGAAGCAGCTCTGCCAGCATGAGTTTGCAGCTATGGAAGACACACCTCTCCTGCATCTGTGATCTGATACCATGAAAGAAGAAGCTTTCCAGCTTCCATCACCAATCTTTCTCGTCACCATCCCATTTATAGCTTATTGTACAGTTGGGTGTTATGCTGATTTGCCTCCTTCCTTCAAGGCTGATTTCAGTTGGTGATGATTGTGGGGGAGGTCCTGTCCTCAGTCCCTACCAAGTGCCACAGGGTTAGATATCATTGGTATGCTGATGATAGCCGATATACATCTCTACCCCCAGTGAATTAAGCATTGCCATTAATGTCTTATCCCAATGCTTGGAGGCTGTGAGGGTCTGAATGGGGGGGGACAACAAACGTCAGCTGAACCCTGGTACAACTAAATGGCTTTGGTTTTTTGTAGCCTACTATGCCATTTTTGAGGCTGCATGGGGTTGCACTATTCCAGATACACCCAATGCACCATTTGGGGGTAGACTCACAATTCCTATTCAAGGAGCAGGTGGCAGTCGTGGCTACAAGGGTTTTTGCCCAGATTTGTCACGTGTGCCAGCTGTGCTCATTCTTGGATCAGCAGACACTGCTTATAGTCACTAGTGACTTCCAGATTGGACTACTGCAATGGACTGTACATAGGGCTGCCCTTGAAAAGTATCTGGAAGCTTCAGATGGTCCAGAATGCAGCAGTATGGATAGTTATGTGCGCTTGTAAGGCAACACATATTAGATCTCAGCACTGTGAGTTGCATTGGTTGCCATTTGCCTTGGGGTCCAATTCAAGGTGCACCTGGAAGGTCTCAGGAAACATGCCTGCTTTGCTGTGATGCCTGCCTTATAAAATATTCTTCCACCCCAAATTAGATTATTCCCATCGATTTTGATATTCTAGAAGGCTCTTTACACCTGGTTATACAATAAGGCTTGGGGCTCCCATGGAATCAGAGACCTATTTAGATGGCTCCATTGTTGAAGGGACCATTTTTATTTCTTTCAACGATGGGATTTCCAATTTTTAAAGGATATTTATTATTATGTCTGTTATCTTTGTATTTGCTATTTTTATATTCTCACTTTTTATCTATTGCTGTGTATTGCCCAGAGTTGCTTTGGGTAAGATGGGCAGCTACATTTGATTAATAATAGTAATATTGGGAGGAATATTGTGCAAATGATAAGGTAATTGTACATGCACTGACTGGGAAAAGGAATGAAGGAAGAGTTAGAATAATATTTGCTTCTCATTCTACAAAGGATGGAGAAGGGCTGATGTTAATTCAGGGGCTCTGGAAGCCAACTGGAGATCAGTAAACTTAATAATTGGCTCAATGGCTGCCTGAAAATGTTCTCTGCAAATTCCAGAATCACAAGGTTGCACATTAATTGCTCAGTGCAGTTCTGATGGCTACATATTATGAAGGCAAAGGTAAAATACTGGACATTATAAAATCTAATAGGAATGATATGTATGTAGAATTCATACTGGCAGTCCAGAATGAAAACTTCTCCAGCGCGCTGCTTGGAGAATCCAAATTATGGGCAGTTCCTCAGCTTGATTGCTAGACTGGGTGAATGTTTCTTTAAGAAACGTCCTTGGCCACTCCTCCTTTGCTTGGCTAAGCCCCAGTTCATTCACTCAGTCAAGCAAGAGACTGGTTTTTTCCTTGGCTCTAGCAATTTAGCTGAAGAACTATTCAAAATTTGGAATTTCCAAGTTTCTTCGACCTTCTATTTACTCTTCTGAGCAGTGTGGATTCGTCTGACTTTTAATCAGCTGTTTGTCGGACTGCCTGAGTTGTGTGTGACGGCGGTGGGTGAGTTAGCCCTGGGATTCCATCCAGGAGGCTCCCCTGTGTTCGCTACTCCCTTATTCCTCGGAGCACTACCTTCTGAGGCAACTCCGAGTGACTGAACTTGCCGCCGGTGCTGCGTTTGGCTCTGGATCACCGGAAAACCTCGCCTCCGCCCCACACTGCTCCTACTTCTCTATTTGGCGTCCAGGAGTCTATACCTTAATCGGCAAACTCCTCTCGTTTCTTAAGCTTCGCTGCAGCGATCAGTCAGTTCCATTTCTCCTCGCTGTTTGTCGGTTTCCTCATTTGGCTGCGGCGCTGGGCGGCTAATTCGAACAAATCGAACCACGCGCCATTTTGTTTTGCTCATCTGTCAGATCCCTCACACAGCAACGGCGCTCGGCGGCTAGGTTCGAGCCGCCCACCATTTTGAGTAACTTTTAAGTTTCCCGCCAATTTCTTTTCAACGAAATTCAAAAGCACTAATCCAAAGCTGTTCATTGCGCTGGGTGGATTGGCCTTATTGTTTAATACCTGTTGTGGGAGCTAGTTTGCGAAGTGGCCTTTGGGGTGTTTTGACACCTTTATTCCTTGGCCACCTAACTTGTTGCAAAGCGTTGTTGCTGGCTATTCAGCTATTTGGACTTAACTCGTTTAAATTCTTTCTTCTGCCTCCATCATCGCTCCTGTTTAAAAAAATAAAATAAAATAAAATAAAATAAAATAAAATAAAATAAAATAAAATAAAATAAAATAAAATAAAATAAAATAAAATAAAATAAATAAAATAAAATAAAATAAAATAAAATAAAATAAAATAAAATAAAAAAGAGGAAAATAAATTAATCCATTTAATCACCTTCTACTTCAATACATCTATTGTTATTGATTACCTTGTCTGAATCGATCATATGGCGGATTCTGATGTGTCATCTGAAATTGAGCAGGCCTACAGCCCTCCTGAGGCCAGGAAACGCTCAAAGGCTTCTTCCAAGGCTTCGAAGCAATGAGATGTCAGGGCTAGGTCTGCCAGCCCTCACCCTACAACTCGTTCTGCTGCTGCTGACAAGGCTGAGGAAAGGAAACGCAAAGCCTTTGAAAAACAATATCTTCTTGCCCAACAGACGGCTCAATTGCCTCGTCACCAGTTGTCTCCAGACAGGCCTACTCCGATGATTCAGGATCATTCAGTGGCTGTTCAAGGCCCTTCGAGCGTCCAACACCTCAGGGAGGCAGCCTTCCCTTCCGTAGTTCCAGATCCCTGTGTCCAAGTCCATCAACCTTCGGGTCTGTCTGCATCGAAGGCTACCTTTACCCCTATGGCCGCTGGTCTTCGTCCATCGGAGGGCCTTTAACCTGCTCTTTCTCGGGACATCCAGGACCTCGTATCTCAAACTATGTCTCGAATCCTGTCTTCTGGCCCGCTCCAAGGATCTCAGGTCCCTGTCTTGATGCCCCCCCGGCTCCATTGTATGGCGACCCATGCCATTCCTATTTCCATCATATAGAATCTCTCCTGACCAAGGATTCTCCCTGGGAGGAGGAGGAGCTCGAAGAGGGGGAACTGTCTGATGACGAGGATCTCGCTCCTGAAAGACCTTCATTTACGGGACTCTTCCATCCTTCCTTGTTCAAGTCCTTGCTCCACAAGGCCAAGGCTACCACTAATATGGGATTATCATCTTCCCAGCCATCTCAACAGACGGAGCTGAACCCTCATGACGACCTATTCCATCTGCAAAAGCCAGATCAGGATTTTATTCCATGCCCGGAATTGTTCACGGATGTGGTTCAAAAATCGTGGTCCCAACCCGCATACATTTCTGCTCCTACGGGCCTTGACAAGCGGTTGTACTGTTCAGATCCTTCCTTACAAGAACTAATACAATTGCCTTCAGTGGACCCCCCGGTAGCCTAGCTGACGTCCTCCTCTGTGATATCCAACGGTCCTTGATGGTCTCAAATCCGAGGACAGAAAGGCTGAGCTTTCTCTTCGTAAGACACATCAGGCTGCGGCCTGGGCCATCAGGTCTGCCACGTCTACTTCATTTTTCACTCGCGCATCCCTCATCTGATTGCGCCAATTGCAGGAGCAGCTCCCGCCAGAGGACAGCAGACTTCACCACGACATAAATAAAATCGTGGCCGACACTGAGTACTGTGCAGACGCATCCTTGAATGCGGCAAAATTTTCTTCTTGGGCCCTTGTCTCCAATGTCACCTCTCGGTGTCTTCTTTGGCTCCGCCACTGGAGGGCCGATCTCAAATCAAAGTGGAAGCTGGCATCTGCTCCCTACAAGGGTTCCCTTCTTTTTGGAGAAGACTTAGGCCCTATTCTTGTGGAGGATAAGGATAAATGAAAAGTTATGCCATCCTCTTACAAACGTCTTGATAGGAGATTTGCTCCTTATACCCACAGGCAGCCCTTTCGGACTGACTACGGGCCCAGTGGGTCCTATTTTCCCAGACAATATTCTCATGGAGGAGATCGAGCATCTGACCGGCCTGTCACTGCGTTATTTTATTTGCCAGCTGAACTCATCATTTCTGGACTGTCAGACTCTCCGTAGCTTGCCAACTTCTTATCAGTAAGCTATGTGTTTCCGTATCCACCCACATTCCTTCACTTGCTTCACACACTCTTTCCTTTGTTCTCTTTCCAGCAAGGTCCGGCTGAGATAGCCGGCAAGAATTATTTTTCAAAAATGTAGCAATTAACTTTTCTTAGTTAGTGAGGTGTTTTATTTTCTTTATAACAAATAAATGAGTTTTATTAGAAACTTTTCTTCGCGTTTTCTTTATCAGAATATTGCAACTTGGAATAAGCCATGATCCATCTCCTCTAAACCAGGTTTTTTTTCCCAGAGCCAAACATGGGATTAATAAATGCCCTGACATCTGGTAGCAGAGGATGGTTGATTTATGGCTTTTTTTCCTTGTTTTGTTATTTCTGATAAGAGCGCATAGGCAATTAGTTTTTAGCTACTGAGGTACGCTAATTATTTTACTAAGATGCCGAAACAGAAGAAAAAAGGCAAAATGAAACTAAGACCACTCTTCGTAAATGATTTGATTGATCTTTCCAACGAAGAGGTGGCAGACAGGAGATTTTCAGATTTCCAGCCCCTTACTACAGCCACACGCCTGGAACAAGAAAAAGCCGTGGGAACAGAAATGGAGGGAGATAACACAGAAGCTGTTTTTGAAGGAGAAGCACTACGACTGAGGTCAGTAACTCCCCCTTCTAATTATGCCAGCTCTCAACCTGTCTCCCCAGAACCTTCTGAATTTGTAACGCTCGGTGCAAGGCTAAAGCAAACTGCTGAGCAAAATTCCTCCCACGCAGAGAGAGAAACAATTCATTATTCTCCTCGAAGCTCTAAGCTCACCCTGGATGAGCTGGCTATGAAAGCCTTTCGTGACCGTATAAAACTCTATGAACAGCAGCTATCCCAGGCAAAAATGGCTATATCTATGCTTGAGCAAGATAAGGAAGATAACTTAAGATTTTCAAAAAGCGCCATATTGTCTTTTTCCTCGGAGCCAAAGACACTCCCCTTGGTGGATTTTGTGTCAGGCCAATTAAGACAGAGGGCCCTGCATACGTCACATGAAAGTCTCCCTGATCAAGTTACATATAAACATGCCACGCAATCATTTCTTGTAACTGCAAAGCTGCCCAAAGCTAAAGGTGCAGCACCATCTGCTGGCGAAAGTAATTTACTACAGGAAGCTGAAATGCCACAAGTGTTTCCACAGGCCCGAACTCAAACACCCCCTGGTGGTGTTGGTGTCTTTTTAGATGGAACACAATTAAACTTTATGCAGCAAAGGCAAATGACTGCATCTCCAGCAGGTCATGCCAATATTGCAGCTCAAGCACAAATGGCAACTGGAATACAGCAGATTTCAGTGCATCAGCCACAGCAGCTACAAATGCCTGCATATGTGCCCCAGCCACAAGTGCAAATAGGGCCACCTCCTGGTCCACCTCCAATGGCACAACCAAGACCATTTTTAGGTCCACAACAGGCACAGCAAATACCACAGGCATTTCTGCCAGCACAGCCAGCATACCAAGTGCAGGCTCCTTACCAGGCATTTTCTGTCTCTCCACTAACTGGTGAGTCAAAACTAAAAATGTCAGGACACAATTACAAAGCCTGGGTCAGTGAGATTACACTATTGCTTCTTAGAGAAGGCACGCACTGTATGGTATTTAACCCTCCTGCACAACCATGGGATTTTGCAATACGAGATTTAGAGATAAGGGCTCGCACAACATTATTGATGTCCATGGATACTGAACTGCAGGTCACTTTTCCACCAAATACAACAGCCCGTCAAATTTGGGCTGAATTGGAAAATTGCTACAGGCCTATCTCAATTGAATCTTCATGTTTACTCATGTCTGAACTCCATGGTTCGAGATTGAAACCTGGTGAACAAATTGGAGGACATTTGACCAAACTGAAAGGTCTCAGAACAGAATTGAGAGAAAGAGGCCATAACATTGAAGATATTCAAATGATCAGCATCATTATTAACTCTTTGAACTATGAATGGAAAGATGCTGTTACAAAAATTAACCAAGTCCCAATTGCTCAACACACAGTGGACAATGTCTGTAGACTTTTAATTGAAGAAGAGGCATTCATGTTGGCCACGCCACATTTGAGAGGACCACCCGCATCAAGAGCTCCAGCTAGGCGCCCCTTCCGAGGAAGGACCTACGCTCCAAGGATGCCAAGATGCAACACCTGCAACCGTGTGGGACATGCCACCCGGGATTGTCCCCAACGAGTTCCAGCTCCCATCTCATACTAGCCCAGAGGAACAGATTCCAGAGGCAGAGGCGGAAGACAAAGTCGTCGTGGTCCCCGGCGTGATCCACAAACTCCATTCGCCACATTGGCTTTAACCAATGATCCACAACTTCAACCAGAGTACGACAGACGACTCCTGTGGACTTTGGACAGTGGTGCAGCATTGCATGTTACCTACAGAAAGGAACTTTTCACAGAGATGCACGAGCCTGAACCTGAACTACGTGAACTTTATTCTTTTTCCAATCATCCTTGTCAGGTCAAAGGAAAAGGAACTGTTTATGTTGAAGAGCTCGATGCATTCATTCCTGATGTTTATTACATACCAACAGCAACCTGTAACTTGCTTAGCCAGAGTCACTTGTCTAGAGCATTAAAATTCCAGGTTCACCACCTTGAAAATGCAAGTTACATAGTTAAAGATGGAGATATTGTTGCTGGAACCATATTAATTGGTGGTGTTTATTACTTAAAGCCAAAGCCTAAAACACAAACACAGGCAAGTATAAAAACTCCAAAAAGGGAGAGCACAGGCCCAGATAGAGATGCTCCAGAGAGAGATCCTGTTGCTATTCCTAAGGCTCCTAAAGCCAACAAAAAGAGAATTGGTAAACAGGTTGCTCAGAGCAAGCCTGAGGTTCCGCATAAAAATGTTAATGTTGAAAATTCACTACCTTTGCATTCCAGGTGTATCCATAAATGGCATAGAAGATTGGGGCATGCCAGTTTCCATGTTCTTAGGAAGATGCCGGAGTTCGCAAAAGGTTTGGATCTAAAGGGGTGTAAGGTGTTTTTGGATTGTGCTGTATGCAAGAAGGCCAAATCCAAAGCAGCAGCCATTCCCAAACGTGCTACACGCCTGTCAACACGCATTTTTGATTTGGTTCACATTGACATAGTTGGTCCTTTCCCGCTATCATTTGGTGGTAGAAAATATTTTCTAACAATTGTTGATAATTACTCTAGATATGGATATGTATATCCTATGAAAGAAAAATCAGAGACTTTTCAGATCTTTAAAGACTTTGCAACCCTTGTTTCTACCCAGTACCAAGTTCGCATCGCCAGAATCCAGAGTGATCGTGGTGCCGAGTTCATGTCTCAGCGTTTCCAGGACTGGATGCGTAAGAATAGAATTATTCATCAGACGTCGGCCCCTGACACATCGGCTAACAACAGAGAGGTACTGCAAACCATGATGCGTTGTCTCCTAGAAGACGCCAACCTTGATATGATATACTGGGGTGAAGCTATCAAGTATGCAAATTACATTGTCAACCGTACTTGGAGCAGTGTAATAAATCAGACTCCTTTCTTCATGTTGTATGGCTACAAACCTGATCTTAAAAACATCCATATTTTTGGTTCATACGCTATGGTGAACATTCCCTTAGCTCAAAGAAGAAAAGGAGGCCCAACAGCAAAGAGATTGAGATTTATGGGTATTGATGATAATTCAAAGTGGAGCAAATTTATTGACTCTAAACATGCAATTGTGATTTCCCAATCTGCTAATTTTGAGGAAGATATTGACTGGTCCAGGATTCATTCCAATGATCCTGGAGTTTATTTTCCTAGAGATGATACCGCTGATGCTACGCAGATTGATGATCAAGATTCCACTGATTCTTCTCAACCTGATGTTCCGTCTTCGCAAGCCGCGGATGCTGACGCTAGCGACGAAAGTGAGGACGAGGACGAAGAAGAAGAAGACTGGACAGTTGTTCCGAGACGTTCCAAGAGGGCCACAAAAGGAATCCCTCCACAACGATATTCTTGGCAACTGACAAAAGCACCCTTGCCTTTGATTTGCAATGTTACACTTCCACCTGATAATTTCACACAAATCAAGCAGCTCCCTGATTCAGAGCAAGACAAATGGTATGAAGCAATGCAGGTTGAAATGGACAGTCTGAAGAAACTTAAAGTATTTACACCTGCAAAACCTCCAGCAAACAAAAAGGTCATTGGCACTCAATGGGTCTACAGAATCAAAAAGAAACCAAATGGTGAGTCACTGTACAAGGCCAGACTTGTAGCTCAGGGTTTCGCTCAACGTTATCCTGAGGACTACACAAATACTTACTCACCGACAGTCAGAACTGAGAGTGTAAAAATTGCTTTAGCAACTGCAACTATCCTTGGTTTAGAAGTTTTCCAGTTTGATGTTGACACGGCTTATCTACATGCAGACTTAGACAAAGAGATCTACGTGAGAAGTCCTCCAGGATTCCGACAGCAAGAAGGGGATACCTGGCTCCTAAACAAAAGTCTAAACCAGAAACAATCTGGTTTAATGTGGTACTTATGTCTTACTGACAAACTAAATTCAATGGGCTTTATTAAGTCTGAAACTGATGAGTGCGTGTTTACAAAAAGATCTAACAATGCATATGAGATAGTTCTTGTTTATGTTGATGATATTGTTTATATTGGTCCAAATAAGCAAATGAGTGAAATTTTTGCCAAAGCTTTGCAGAGATACTTCACATTGAAATCATTAGGTTACATTAGCACTTATTTAGGTGTTCAGATTGAAAAAACACAGAAGGGGTTTAGTCTTTCACAAGAAGATAAAATTGAACAAATTTTGCATCATTGCAACATGAAAGATGCTAACACAACAAAGACACCCATGCAAACAGATTTTCATAACTTGACACAAGAAGAAAGTCCTGAGTTCGAGGATCAAACACTTTATTGTCCAGTCATTGGGTCACTGTTATACATTAGTAGTTGGACCAGACCCGACATTGCACTTAGTGTTAATCTCTTATCACGACATGTAGGTAAGGCAAAACAGTTTCATTGGACATGCATTAAGAAATTATTGAGATACCTAAAATACACCAAACATTTGAAATTATTGTTAGAACCAACACATACTGATTATGCAGAATTATGTTGTTATGCAGATTCTGATTGGGCAAGTGATAAGAAATCACGTAAAAGTACTTCAGGTTATATGATGTTCTTAAATGGATGTCCTGTTTATTGGCAAGTACGTAAACAGAATTTTGTTTCTTGTTCATCTACTGAAGCTGAATATGCTTGTGTTTCAGATGCATGTAATTCTCTAACTTGGTTTGATGCTTTAGTCACAGATATCTGGACACACCCAATCCGACTGATCACCGTGATGGAAGACAATGAATCGGTGGTTTATATTTCTGAATCTCATTTCACAGGTTCTAGGTCCAGACATATTGACATTCGTTATCAAAATATAAAACATTTAGTGAAAAAAGGTTTTGTCAAAATGCAATATGTATCTACACATGATCAAATTGCTGATATGCTCAACAAACCACTCCCAGCAGCTCAACATGAGTATCTGTGTAAGAAGATGTGCCTTATTTGATGATGTACTGATATTCGCTCAACTGGCAAAGAAGGGGAATGTCACTGCGTTATTTTATTTGCCAGCTGAACTCATCATTTCTGGACTGTCAGACTCTCCGTAGCTTGCCAACTTCTTATCAGTAAGCTACGTGTTTCCGTATCCACCCACATTCCTTCACTTGCTTCACACACTCTTTCCTTTGTTCTCTTTCCAGCAAGGTCCGGCTGAGATAGCCGGCAAGAATTATTTTTCAAAAATATAGCAATTAACTTTTCTTAGTTAGTGAGGTGTTTTATTTTCTTTATAACAAATAAATGAGTTTTATTAGAAACTTTTCTTCGCGTTTTCTTTATCAGAATATTGCAACTTGGAATAAGCCACGATCCATCTCCTCTAAACCAGGTTTTTTTCCCCAGAGCCAAACATGGGATTAATAAATGCCCTGACACGGCCTACCTACCATGATAGGGGCAGGGGTCAACCCAATACCAGACGCCAGTATCGTGGGACTTCCAACCGTCCCTTCAGAAGAGGCAAGTGACTATACCACAGACCTTCCCATTG
This sequence comes from Arizona elegans, assembly GCA_022577455.1. Classification (NCBI taxonomy): domain Eukaryota; kingdom Metazoa; phylum Chordata; class Lepidosauria; order Squamata; family Colubridae; genus Arizona; species Arizona elegans. Next base: position 98,548,799 of record JAKOOJ010000002.1, on the reverse strand, counting down.
GAGGTCATCTTCTTCACTTCTTGCCCCAATGGGTTTCTTCTACAACAGATGCTTGGGTTCTTCAGACTGTGAGGTTCGGCCTCACTTTGGACTTCCTCTCCAGCCCTCCGAGCCGCTTCCTTCGGTGCCCTCTTCCGAGCAATCCGGAGAAGAGAGCATTAATGGAAGCAGAGATACAACATCTGCTCGACATCTGCGCTATCGAACCGGTGCCGATAGAACAATGGGGATCCATCTACTCACGCCTTTTTCTCATCCCCAAGTCCTCCGGGGACTGGAGAGGGATTTTAGACCTGAAAGCATTGAACAAGTTTGTCAGATACCACCATTTCAAAATGCAGTTGCTCAAATCGATCCTGCAGGGCATCCGACGGGGCGACTTTATGACATCAATCGATCTCAAGGAGGCTTACTTGCATGTCCCGATCCGTCCTTCTCATCGACGGTTTCTTCGATTTGCCTATTCCAACAGGCACTTCCAGTATCGGGCCATGCTGTTTGGCCTCTTGTCCGCCCCTCGGACCTTCACGAAGCTGCTGGCGACCTTGGCAGCATCTCTGCGACAAGTTCCCATCAGGCTCATGTGCTATCTAGATGACATCATCATCCTATCTGCCTCTCGTCATCAGGCTGTCGTCGATCTGAGAGCTGTTTCTTGTGTCCAGCTTCTCCCTGAACCAATTTATGTCATGCTGTAAGTCCCTGAACCTCGACAAAAGTTCTCCCTGAACCTCGACAAAAGTCAGCTCTCGCCCACCACTCACATCCTCCACCTAGGTGCTCTCATAGACTCTGTCAGTTGTCGGGTTTTTTTTTTTTTTTAAATTTGATTTATATGCCGCCCTTCTCCGGAGACTCAGGGCGGCTTACAATGCGTTAAGCAATAGCCTTAATTCTTTTGTATATTTTATACAAAGTCAGCTTATTGCCCCCACAAACTGGGTCCTCATTTCACCTACCTTAGAAAGGATGGAAGGCTGAGTCAACCTTGAGCCTTGGAGAGATTTGAACCAGCAGAAATTGCAGCCAGCTGTGTTAATAACAGGGTGCATTAAACCACTGTACTATCAAGGCTTTTCCTATCCCCCGACAGGATTCACAGCATTCAATCCTTGGTGACAATGTTCTTTCTCTCAGATCCGTTCCCCTGATCACCTTGTCCCAACTACTTGGCAAACTAATTTCGTGCATCTCGATTGTCCCGTGGGCTCGTCTTCACAGTCGTCCTCTGCAATGGTTCCTCCTGCATTATCAGAGATCCCGCCGGGCGTGCTCGAATATCACTGTTGTCCTGCCAGCTACGGTACGGTTGTCTCTCAAATGGTGGACCTCCCAGTCCATACGGAGGGGCTCCTTCTTTCTGGAACCCAGTCGGTTACTCCTGACGACGGACGCGAGTCAGTTCGGCTGGGGCGCCCATCTGCAGTCATCGGTCACCCAGGGCCGCTGGTCCATTCGGGACTTACAGCATGACATAAATTGGCTGGAACTACGAGCAGTCCATCTCGCTCTCCGTCATTTCAGAACATCTGTGAAGGGTTGTCATGTTCTAGTCCTAATGGACAATACAACAACGAAGGCCCACATCAACAGAGAAGGGGGAACTTGCTCCAGACAGCTGATGGAGGAGGCGACAAGAATGCTCCTTTGGGCAGAGAAGACCGTTCTCTCCCTAACAGCCAAACACATATCCGGGGTCGAAAATGTCATGGCAGATTGGCTCAGCCGGACTCAAATAGATCAGGCGGAGTGGCGCCTAGATCCGGCCTTGTTCAGAGTTCTATCGCAGCGATTCGGCCTTCCAATGGTCGACCTGTTTGCAACACACCTGAATGCCCACCTTCCCCAGTTCTTCTCCCGGTTTCCCTGCCCTGGAGCAGAAGGTTGCGACGCACTCCGCAGCAAGTGGCCTCACGGCCTGCTCTACGCCTTCCCCCCCTCTGCCACTCATTCCTCGGGTGATTCGCAAGCTGTTGGAGAAGAAGGCGGATCTCATCTTGGTTGCCCCCAATTGGCCTCGTCGCTCCTGGTACGCGGACCTCCAGAGTCTCTCAGTGGAGCGTCCTTGGCACATTCCCAACGACCGGATAGCTCTCAGCCAGGGGGTCATACTGCACCCAGACCCTCAGTGGTTACAGTTGACCATCTGGCGTTTGAGAGGATCCATCTGAGGAAGGACAACATCCCAGCTTGCGTGATCCACACTATGCAGTCGGCCAGGTGTGCATCAACAAATCGTATTTACGATGCCACATGGTGTGCCTTTTGCGCCTGGTGTTCCAAGTCTCATCAGGACCCTACCACTGCATCTCCTTCTGATGTCCTTGTGTTCCTACAGGCGGGTTTGGACCGGGGCCTTGCCCCTAATACCCTGAGGCGTCAGGTGACAGCTCTCAGCACGGTTCTGTCTCCTGTGGACGATCGACCTTTGACCCAGAATCCCCATATACGGACATTCTTACGGGGAGCATCAAATCTCCGTCCTCCTACTATCCATCGATACCCAACTTGGGACTTGCCATTGGTTCTATCAGTCCTCATGTCACCACCCTTTGAGCCTCTAGCTTCTATATCTCTTCGATTTCTGACTCTTAAGGTTGCCTTCTTAGTGGCGATTACTTCAGCGAGATGAGTGTCCGAGCTGGCGGCCCTGTCGGTACGACCTGACCTTTGTGTTTTCCATCCCAACAAGGTGGTGCTTCGTACAGATCCTTCCTTCCTTCCCAAGGTAAACTCGCTATACCACCGTGCCCAAGAGTTAATTCTACCTGACTTTTGTCCAGCTCCTAGGCATCATCTTGAACAAAAATGGCATACCTTGGACGTGAAGAGAGCTCTCCGTCGGTACATCAAGCGGACTGCTTCCTTCCGTAAATCCGAAGCCTTGTTCCTGTCCTTCAATCCTTCTACCTTGGGCATTAAAGTTTCATCATCCACTATTGGTTGTTGGATCAAAGCCTGCATCGTCACGGCGTACCGCTCCAGGAGGGCTCCTCTGCCAGGAAAGATCCTGCCTCACTCTACCTGTAGCACAGCCACTTCAGCGGCTTGGGCTACTCAGGCATCCATCCTTGACATTTGTAGGGCTGCAACATGGACTACATTGACACCTTTTGTTCGGCATTACAAAATTGACTCCATTGCTTCGGCTGAAGCTTCATTTGGTCGTCGAGTGCTACAGTCTGTCCTGGCTGTTCCGTCCCAGGATGACGCAGCCTCCCACCCTATTTCTGACTAGCTTGGGTATATCCCATAATTTGGATTCTCCAAGCAGTGCGCTGGAGAACGAACGTTGACTTACCTGAACGTTCCTTCTTGGCGCGCTGATGGAGAATCCAACCCATCCCTTCGTCTGCTTCTAGCCAGGACTGTTCTGTTTTTTCTTATTGTTTGTTTCCTGACAGCACCATCTTCTGTTGACTTCGTGAATGAACTGGAGCTTAGCCAAGCAAAGGAGGAGTGGCCAAGGACGTTTCTTAAAGAAACATTCACCCAGTCTAGCAATCAAGCTGAGGAACTGCCCATAATTTGGATTCTCCATCAGCGTGCCGAGAAGGAACATTCAGGTAAGTCAACGTTTGGTTCTTGCTGAGAAAGAAGATGGGAAAACCATTAGCATTTTTACAGCTTGATGAAGAAGTCTGTGGAATCTGTGAAATTCCTGAAGAAAGCAGAACAATAATTTTATAGAAACCTTGCCTGGAAGTTTTCTCTGTAGCATTTATCTCAGAGCATAAGCAAAGGATATTAATAAATTACATAGAAGCACTATGTGGGAGAAGCAAGCAGTGGTTTGCAGTTGCTGGACTTTACTTCACCACTAGATGGCAAAGAAGAAACAACTTCGCTCATGCTTGATTTAGAGAAGTATGTTAAAGGTAGAGACAAAAAACAGGATTCTCATCTACAATGTGAAATGAACTTCCTTTCAGCTTGTAAAGTGAATGATGCAAACTGTATTAATAAATGAAATGCCAGATCTGCCTTTAGTTGCATCTCTCTGCCCATGGCTTAGTTGGCACTTTTTCTCTAACAAACAAAAAGGACCACATGTACATTTAGTGTTTATTTATTTATTTATTTATTATATTTATATACCGCCCTTCTCCCGAAGGACTCAGGATGGTGAACAGCCAAGATCAAATACATAAATTAAAAACAATTTAAAACCAGATTAAATACTTTGGCCCATAATTAAAACCATCCCATTAAAATCCAATTTAAAATTAAAAACCGTTAAAATTAGGCTAGCCCGGCTTGCTGGAATAACAAAGTCTTCAGGGCACGGCGGAAGGTGCGCAAGTCCGGGATCCTCCGTACCTCCGAGGGCAGCTCATTCCAGAGGGCAGGAGCCCCCACTGAGACAGCTCTCCCCCGGGGGGTCGCCAGTCGACATTGTCTGACTGACAGCACCCCAAGAAGCCCCACCCTGTGGGAGCGTACTGGCCGGTGGGAGGCTGTCGGTAGCAGAAGGCGGTCCCATAAGTACCCAGGTCCTAAGCCATGGAGCGCTTTAAAAATGTTAATCAACACCTTGAATCGCACCCGGAAGACTACTAGGAGACAATGCAGCACGCGCAGGAGAGGAGTTACATGGGAGTGTTCATGTATTCCTTATTAAAATATTTTTGGATGGCTTCTATAAACTCCATTAACTGCTCCAGAGATTTTAGCACAGTTTAAAGGCAGCACAAGGTTGAGTTATTAACATTTATGTAATTTTCTTTCACAATTTAACTTGCACAACTCTTTCCCATCTTCAGTCTCCAAAAGTACATTTGGATGTTCTTCCAAATCATGTCATTCTTGTGAAAGTGCTATACCCACCTTTTCTGTTCTATGTTTCTGCAATACACAGTGATCATGGTGCGATCTGTTTTACAAACAGCAGATATTGCTGTCATTGAAATTCAGTAACATATACCTTTTTTGGGTGACATAGATTCAAAACTCTAATTCAGTAATGGACTACTCTTCTGATCACCTTTTCCAGCTTTTTTAGAAGAATAAAAATAAAATAAAATAAAATAAAATGATTACATGACTAGTTGGAATTTAACTCTGTACATTTGTTTGGGGCTAAATTTAATTCCATAGGGTTGGTGAACTGAATCAATCTGTACTTAATGTTCCAAGAATATTCCCCACCTCACCCCACGTTAACCATTTTGTGAAAACAGGTCCATTATGTTGCTTGTTAAAATTCAGCTGTTTTTATAAGGCAAACCACTATTGCATAAATTACTTCAAATATGATTAAAATTAAAAGCAGATTTACTGTTCTCTAGAAATGTGAAGTGTGAAACAGTAACATCTGACCATCATTTCAGGAATTTATGGATTTCACATTTCATATGGACACACTATAACAGAGATGGCTAATCTTTTTGCCATTGCGTGCCAAAAGTGGGGAGAGTCCGGGGGGGTTGCGCACGCGCGTGCCAACACCCATAATTTAATGCCCCCCATCCCGCCCCTCACGCATGTGCCTGTGACCCGCCTGTGCTCCCCCCTGCTTTTGGCATGTGATGGCAAAAAGGTTACCGGTGGGCCTAGTAGGCCTGTTTTTCACTGTCCCTAGGCTCCAGAGGGTTTCCTGGGGAGGGGAAAAACAGCCTCCCCCCCCGGAGGCCCTCTGGAGGCCGGAAGTGGCCCATTTCCCAACTTTCAGTGAGCCTGGAAGGCCCGAAAATCAGCTGGCTGGCGTGCACATGCGCGCTGGAACTGAGCTAGGGCAACGTTTGCGTGCCCACAGATATGGCTCCAAGTGCCACTGTGGCACGTGTGCCATAGGTTCGCCATCACGGCACTATAACATAGATGATATCAATCCATTTTCTATGATAAAGATTTTAACCCTTCCATTAATAATTATACCACACATTTATTTCCCTGCATGAACAATGGGCCCTATCCAATAAAATGAAATTTAATGTGGAGAAAAGCAAGGTTTTACACCTGGGAAGGAAAAACCAAAGGTACAAGTACAGATTAGGCAAAACCTGGCTCAAAAACAGTAACTGTGAGAGGGACCTTGGAGTCATAGTGGACGATCACTTAAACATGAAACAGCGGTGTGTGGTTGCAGCCAAAAAAGCTAATACAATCCTTGGTTGTACTGTATAAACAGAGGCATAAAATCAAAATCACTGAAGTATTAGTTCCATTTTATAAAGCCTTAGCAAGGCCACACCTGGAATACTGTATCTAGTTTTGGTCACCACATTACAAAAAAAATGTTGAGACTTTGGAAAAAGTTCAAAGAGCAACTAAGATGATTAAAGGCCTGGAGATTAAAACATATGAACGGTTGCAGGATTTGGCTAGTCTAGAGAAAAGAAGGACTAGGGGGAACGTGATAGTAGTTCCAGTATTTGAGATGCTGCCACAAAGAGGAGGGGGTCAACTTATTTTCCAAAGCACCAGAGGGCAGGACAAGAAACAATGGATAGAAACTAATCAAGGAGAGAAGCAACCTGGAATTAAGGAGAAACTTCCTAACAATGAGAACAATTAACCAGTGGAACTGTTTGCCATCAGAAGTTGTGCATGCTTCATCACTGGAGGTTTTTAAGAAGAGACTGGACAGTCACTCTTCTCTGAAATGGTATAGGCTCTCCTGCTTGAGCAGGGGGTTGGACAGTAGAAGACCCCCAAAGTCTCTTCCAGCTCTATTCTTATTGATTTATCAATTGATTGACTTATCCACTCCACAGGTCCAGTGTACCTGTGTAATTCATAAAAATTATTACCTACTGTCTGTTTGACTTAGTTTCACAGGTACACGTCATCTCTCTTTTTGGTAATTTATATTTTTCATCTTTTATTTATTTATTTATTTATCTTATATGCCGACCTATCTCACAATGGACTCAGGGCGGCTCACAACAATAAAACACAAGCCACAATAAAAATAAAGACTAAAATCTAAAAAATTTAAAATTAACCCATTAAAACCCTTAAAACCCCATCATCAGACCAGGTCAAGGGATTTGAAAAGCCAAGTTTCTAATTCCCGGCGGAAGGTGTGAAGGTCAGGCGCTAGTTGGAGCTCCAAGGGGAGTTGATTCCAGAGTGTGGGCGCCCAACCGAGAAGGCTCTACCCCTGGGGGCCGCCAGCCGCCACTGTCTAGCCTACGGCACCCTGAGTAGGCCCTCTCTATGGGCGCGAACTGGGCGAAAATTTTACCCAGTTTGCACTTGAAATCATAAACTTCCATGTTGCTCATAAATGTTGGCCTGCACTGCCAGTGACAGTTAGTGATTAGGAAATCAAACAGAGGCTTTGTTATTAATTTTGCTTATATTTGTTCATAACAGATTTTAAATGCACTTCTCTCAGGATGTCAGTTAATAAGTTCCACAAATGCTTTCAATTTCCTGCTTGTTCATCACAATCACTGGGCTTAAAACTTATCATAGAAGCATATAATTATACTGTTGGAAGGAATCTTGGAAGTCTTCTTATCCAACCCACTGGTCAAGGCAGGAGTCTTCATACATCTGGGACTAATGCTTGCCCAATCTTTACTTGAAAATCTCCAGTGTTGGAGCTGTCACAACTCTAGGAGCAAGTTGTTCCACTGCTTAATAGTTCTATCAGGAAATTCCTCCTTACTTTCAGGTTGGATCTCTCTCTGACGAGCTTCCACCCATTGCTTCTTGTCATACCCTCAGATGCTATGGAGAATAAATTGACACCTTCTTTCCTGTAACAGTCCCTGAAGTACTGCAAGACAGCTATCATGTCTCCTTTTAGGCTTCTTTTAATTAAACCAAACACACTTCATTCCTTTAGCTATTCTTACAGGATTCAGCCTCCAGACCCCTTATCATCATTATTGCTCTTCTCTGCACTCTTTTTAGGGCCTCAGCATCTTTTTTTGTATTGTGGTGATGAGAACTGGACACAGTGTTCCAAATGTGACCTCATCAGTGCAATATAGAGCAGTACAATCACTACTGTGATCTTAGTACTATTCTTTTTATTGATATAGCCAGGATTGGTTGGTTTTGGCAGCTGCAGAATACTGCTGACTCATACTTAAATGGTGGTTGACCAGAACACCTAGATAGTCAATAAAGAATATACTATTCTATTCTAAGTATGATTGGACACACAAGGAATGAGTAGTACCCATAGTACTCATGAGATCTCTCTCATGGGTACTACTGTTCAGCCAGGTACCACCTATTCTATACCTGTGCATTTGGTTTTTCCTGCCTAAGTGCAGGACCTTACTTTTCTCACCACAGAACTGCATCTTATTGGATAAGACCCAAGGCTGAAGTCTGTCCAGATCCTTCTGAAACTTGAGGTTGGCATAAATAATGAGGCCTGGCTCCTACATTCCTTCTCAGTGTAATGAATGCTTCTAGCAAATGACCAAACCTCTGGTCCTGCAACACTTTCCAGAATAAAAGGATATCTTACACCAAGGTGTCATAGTGGGAAATGCAAGGCTTAATTGTACACTAAAAGAGTTAATACCTCAGTGCACAAAGATACTGCTTTCTTGACAAAGCTGTTCATTGTGCTAATGGAGCCAAGGATCTTGCTGCTAAGGCAGAGTTGTGCAAATGTGCATTGGGTTCTAATGCAGCAAAGTACCATATCTGACTTTAGCATTAAAAAAAGATAGGTACTGGGTTATGAGATTATAACTTTATCACCTCTTGTTTTCAGTATCCCACAAGTGTTGCACAATTACTATGCCAGGATGACTGGCTTCCTGTGTGGTTTGCTACACCCTTTTATGCCTTGTTTTGCTATATGGCATATGTTTCATTTCCTCCTTTTTGCAGGATCCTTCCATTTCTATTAGCACATGACCACAACTTCACCATACATAAATTCCCCTAGAATTTCCTATAGCTTAAACAAGAAGAGGAATTTTTGAATTCAGATATTTTTCATTCCTTTTGGTCCTTTATAATGAAGGAAGAGAAGGAGGAGAAGGAGAAGGAGAAGGAGAAGGAGAAGGAGAAGGAGAAGGAGAAGGGCTTTCAAAATCTAAAACTACAAGAACCAAATAGATCACATTATACCAAACTTTTCAGCACTGTTCAAAAAAGTATTACTTTGTTCTCCTGCTCTTTTCTGCAGGACCACATGAGAAGTTTTTGCCTGAATTTCTCCTTTTAATACAGATGTCAAGGTTCCAACTAATGAACCCAACCAAGACAGCAAATCAAGATGATCAGATCTCTTTAAGTATAACTTTATTGAGTACATCATTTCAGCATGCATGAAGCAAAACCAAATCTAGCTAGTTGCTGTGGTGTTCATCTAATTAAAGAATCAATTCTTTCATCCCTCCTTTGGCCAAATCACATTGTCCAATTAGTTGTTATGGTGTCTCTATGGCAACTCCTTCAAGTTCTTGCTAAACATCTGTTGAGATGACCTTGGTTCCCATGGGATGATTTCTCATTGTCATCTGGGACTAGCATTCCAAAACTTTCCTTCCCCACATAGACTGTGACAAGCTTAAAAACGAAAAGATGGCTGCGACTGCATAGGCACATTTCGAAGTTGACAACAAATATGTAGACAATGTTTTCAGAGAAGGAGTCACATGTAAATAGACCTGTTTTTCTCTTGCTTTGACCACCAATCTCCCTTGCCAAGGACCCTCTCTCAGGCAGTTCTTAATTCTTCCACCCTTGCAGTGGGAATTTGAAACTGAAAGAAAATCTTTTGGGTAAAAAAACAAATATATTATGTTTTTTTCTGAGCTGGCTTGGATTTTCTGAGTTTTCTTCAAACCTAAAGCAGGTTTTAATTCAAGCCTTTAAAACAATTTACATACTTTTCAATGTCAAAACTTACAAAACAAAAAGCAAAATATAAAACAGATAATGGAGCAAATATATTCATAATCATTTGACATTCCAGGTGACTCTATTTATGGAGTTGCTAATAGTGAAAAATGGTTTGATGACACATAATCAATCAATCAATCAATCAATCAATGGGACATAGCTGGGACTTGTTCCTGTTCTGCATCCTATGAAAAAGTGCAGCCTGAGTTTTGAGACTTTCATTACCAATACATTACCCAAATGTGTGCTTAGGGCAGTAGTGAGTGGCAGCAGGGTTCCCTACAGGGAAGACAATATTATGGCAATCAATTTTAATTATGACTAAAGAGGAACCTGGTTATGTCCAGGCTGATTTTTCTAACCTTACATATAATTTAGGTATACAGGGCTGATGTACAAAAGTAAAATGTTCTGCTAATTTGGAATTTGGATATGGTCAAGTAATTAGCTGGTAGATTGGAAATACAGAGCTGCACAATGAAGCTGAGCCTTATCACAAAAAATTCTTGACTCTTAGAGGAATACAGAGATTCACACTTGCCATATATTTGTGTTATCTTACTTAGTTCTACTGTAGATGAGCCTTTATTAGGGCTCTCTTCAGTCACCTTGGAGAACGGATTCCCCCCAAAAATCTAGTATTACAGAGGCAATGCCCATGTAGATCATACTGGAGTGTGATTTTTAAAATATCTGTTACTCTTATTTGAGCCAATGGCTACTGCAGCCTTTTACAAATAATTTTGGCATCATACTTTTACATGAGTTACCTTATATCTGATAGAAATCCTAAAATTACTTGTTTGTGGCAATATTTGTTAGGAAATTGCTGTGTGTGATTTCTAGTTGTAAAACTTGTAGTTGAGTGAGCACACTCCCAAGCATTCCTTATATCCAGATTAGAGCAAGCACACATGCCTCTCATTTCAGCCAGCAAAAATGTAGGTTAATGCTTATTTATTACAAATCAGCAAACATCAAAACAGTTAACTGGCAAAATGGGACAAAAGACTGGCAAAACCATTGAAAGAAAGTGTTATGTAAATAGGTTTGTTTGGCGGGAAGTTCGAATTAACTGACCTTCAGCTGATTGGCTGACCACTACAGCTACAAGGTATATAAAGGGAGCTGGCTCCCTGGGTTAGTTGCTGGATTCTCACTATACAATAAAGAGCTGTTGTCACTCACTACTCTGGCTTACTGCGTCCTCATTCACCCAACTTAACATTGGCGACGAAGGTGGGATTTTGAGGCCAGAAGCAGAGGAGAGCTGAAGCCACACTCGAGAGAAAAGAGCTGAAGCCACGTTCAGAGAGGGGACCGGAGACCGTATCCTGAATCCAGCCAGGTGAGCGAGCGGAGCACAGGAGAATCCCGAAACGATGTCTGCCTACACCCCACCAGCGCCTTTCGACCCCAAGGAGGAGAAGTGGGGATCCTACATGTCCCGGTTCCAGTGCTTCATGGTGGCAAACGACATGCAAGGGCTACCGGACGTTCAAAAGAAAGCCCTGTTCCTGAGCCACTGTGGACCACGGGTCTTCGACACAGCCGAAGCATTGTCGGAGCCGAATTCGGTCCACAACATTTCCTGGTCGACGCTACAGACCCTGCTGAAAGACCACTATGCACCAACGCCATCGAAGTACGTCCAGCGGTATGATTTCTGGCAACGGCTCCAGCAGGAGGGCAAATCGATCAGCGAGTACGTCGCTGCCCTGCGTAAGGCCGCAACCCAGTGTGAGTACCGAGACCTGGATGACATGCTCCTAGAGCAACTAATTTGCGGAGTGAGGGACAGCCAGCTCCAGAGAAGACTACTCGCGAGATCAAACCTGACCTTACACACCACTCTGGACGAGGCAAGAGCACAAGAATCGTCAGTAAAGGCTGCAGAGAAACTGAAGAGCTCCCACCTAATCCGGACAACACAGAAGATGGCACCTGTGCACCGAGAGGCCATAAGCACCGCGAGCGAGGGGGAGTCTGAAGAGGAAGTCTACCGCACCAAGCAGTCCCGCACAGCCCGGAGGGAACCCAGAGACAGATGCGCCAGCTGCAGAGGGCCCCACTCCCGACAAAACTGTAAGTTCAGGGACGCCATTTGCCATTCCTGCGAGAAAAGGGGCCACATCGCTCGAGTCTGCAGATCCAAAACACACCAGAGCTACAAACCACGTGGCCAAACCTTCCAATCCGAGCCAGCGCCACACCGGAGGCCTAACAAAGATGGCGGTAGCCGAAAGGGCGCAAAATTCGAAGACGCTGGGGCTTATACCATACGCATCGAGCAGACCTGCACCTCGCCCGGAGAGAAGACCTACACCACGGTCGAAATCGAGGGACGGGAGTGCCAGATGGAGATCGACACGGGATCGCCAATATCCATCATGTCATGGGACAACCTGAAGAAAGCCATCCCCAGCGTACACATGCGACAGCTCCAGCCACAGCGACACAGGCTGAAAGACTACCAAGGGAACTGCATCCCCGTTGAAGGAAGAGGTGAGTTCCAAGTACAGTACGGGGAGTTTACCGAGAAACTACCCCTCACCATCGTCAGCAACAACCTCCCAAGCCTCCTGGACATGGACTGGTTTAGAGCCCTGGGCATGGGATTCACTGGAGTAAGGAACGTTCGAAGCACCCTGAAAGATGACCTGATGCAGGAGTTCCAGGACGTGTTTGACGAACGGCTTGGCAAGTATGTGGGGACCCCGATTTTGTTTAATCTCAACCCCAATATTGCACCCATTCGTTTAAAGCCTAGGCGGGTACCGTTCGCCCTGAAGCCCAAAATTGACATTGAACTAGACAAATTAATCAAGCAAGGGGTGCTCGTTCTGGTCGACCACGCCAAATGGGAGACCCCAATTGTAACACCGGTAAAGCCGGACGGATCAGTGCGCATATGCGCTGATTATACACCCTGTAAAGCCACAGGCCGAAGCCCGGCAGAGTTATTAATGGGATGGAAACTCCGAGGAGTACTAGACAGGCTTAATCCCAATTACTCCCCAGAAGCTTTCAAGGAGGGGGGGAGAGGAAGCTTAGAGAGTTCACCATAGGAACGCCGGTACACGCCAGAAACTACGGACAGGGCCCACTCTGGGAGGCAGGGACCATTACAGAAATCACGGGGCCCAAATCATACAGGGTAGACATGGGGGACGGGAGAGTTTGGCGCAGACACATTGACCAACTGAGAAAACGAGTAACTGCAGACACCGACGACAGATTTGACGAACCAATCCCTGACCATGACTACCAACCAGAAACACAAACTACAAGCCCGGGTAGAGCGGAGGACTTAGCTGAGGATTCTGGTATCCCGCGCCGCCCCATCAAGGTAGTCCAGGCTGCCGGAGAAGTCGCCGCCCACAAGGAAGTCCCGGAGGCCTCATTGGCGGAGCAGGGAGAAACAGAGAGTCCCTCCGACCTGCTCGAAACCACCCCTCTGACTGAACTGCGCAGGTCAACTAGGACTCGCACACGCCCTAGTCACCTGAGAGACTTTGTATGTAAATAACACCCCAAGTGACTTCTGGGAGGGGAGGAGTGTTATGTAATAGGTTTGTTTGGCGGGAAGTTCGAATTAACTGACCTTCAGCTGATTGGCTGACCACTACAGCTACAAGGTATATAAAGGGAGCTGGCTCCCTGGGTTAGTTGCTGGATTCTCACTATACAATAAAGAGCTGTTGTCACTCACTACTCTGGCTTACTGCGTCCTCATTCACCCAACTTAACAGAAAGAGAAATTAATGCCAAGCAACAATTTACATTATCAAAAGGCACAGTGGGATCATTGCAAACAGTAATTGGCACGGAGAATCACAAAGTGGTGAAATGACATGAAGATTTACGGCTTTGAAGAAAGATGTAGATAAAATGAGGGACAAGGGGGATTTCTATAATATCTAAAAGGGAGGTTGGACTATTGTAACTGTGAAAAAGAGGGTCATACGTCATATTGATTTGTCTGTCTATAGGCCTTTTAAAAAATAAAATATTTTTTTAAAAAAGTGAGTGAGTCCCAAAGTAGGCCTTAACCTTTCTATGCATGAAACAGCAGCAGTAAATAGGACATCAGATGATCCTATCATGAAAGAAACAGTTTTGTGAATGGAAGTGATATACAGGTAATCCTTCCCAGCATTAGGCTCTTCTCCATTGAATCCTTCCTTCTCATTAAGTGGCCAAAGTATTTGAGTTTCATCTTCAGGATCTGACCTTCTAAAGAGCAGTCAGGGTTGATCTCTTCTAGGACTGACCTGTTTGATCGCCTTGCAGTCCAAGGGACTGAGGTGGCTGGATGGAATCACTGAAGCAGTAGGAGTGAGCTTAAATGGACTCCAGAGGATGATAGAGGACAGGAAAGCCTGGAGAACGTTGTCCATGGGGTCCCAATGGGTCGGACACGACTTCGCAACTAACAACAACAACAGGTAATCCTTGTCTTATGACCACAATTGGGACCAGAATTTCCATCACTAAGCAATGCAATCACTGAGCTGCTGCCAACTTTATGACCTTTTTTGCTGCAGTTGCACTGTGGTCATTACCCTCAATTACCCTCAAAACGATGCTATAGAGGACTGCACACCAGAACAACTAGACACAAGAACAGTTTTTTCCCGAACACCACCACTCTGCTAAACAAATAATTCCCTCAATACTGTCAAACTAGTTACTAGGTCTTCATTATTATTAATCTTCTCATCGTTCCTATCGCCCATCTCCTCCCACTTATGACTGTATGACTGTAACCTTGTTGCTAATATCCTTACGATTTTCCGTATTTTTTGGCGTATAAGATGACTTTTTAACATATGAAAATCTTCTCAAAAGTCGGGGGCCGTCTTATATGCCGAGTGTCGTTCTCCTGTAACCAAGCAGAGCAGCCCGAAAGGCTCTGACAAGCTAAGTTCTGACCATCCCAGCTGAGTTGCCTGCTAATCAGGGATCGTCAGAGCCATGTAAAAGGAAAAAAGTTTTCCCCCTCCAGCTTGCTTACCTTAGCTGCTAGTCGCAACGCTTGCCTTGCTTCGCTTGCCTGCGATCCATTCCATCAGCAAGCAACTCCCTGCCTGCAATCAAGCAGGCAGGGAGTTGAAATTCACAAGTCTTAAAGTTGCCAAGGTTGGAGACCCCTGTTCTATTGGGTAAGTTTTTTCCCCTTTGGGAGCTTTAAAAATAGTTAATTGGGGTTTTTTTTAGTTGTTCTTTTTTAGATCTAGCCATTTAAAGTTTAGGAAGTTTTAAATTTAGCTTTCATATAAAAATAAAAATAAAATAAAATAATATTTGTGCAGCTTTCTGAGATTTAGTGTGCTTCTGTAGTGTTTCACTCTAACTACACAAACACACAAAATCTCACAAAGCTGTATGTGGAATTTTGTGTGTGTAAAGTGTGAAAGTTGGGTTTTTGGGCTTTTTGTGACTCTCTGAGTTTCCTGCTTGTTGCAGTGGCCAATTTGGCTCTAGCACAGCTGCTTTTACATTGTGGGTGAGCCAGTTGATGTTTTTTAATTTTTATTTGGTGTGCGTTGGAAGATGGTGAGTATATGGCGAGTATAGCCCAAACCCTATATTTTAACAGGAAAAGTCGGGGGTCGTCTTATACGCTCAGTCGTCTTATATGTCGGAAAATACGGTATATTGACTGTTTCCCTATGACTATCATTAAGTGTTGTACCTTATGATTCTTGATGAATGTATCTTTTCTTTTTATGTACACCGAGAACGTATGCACCAAGACAAATTCCTTGTGTGTCCAATCACACTAGGCCAATAAAAATTCTATTCTATTCTATTCTATTCTATTCTATTCTATTCTATTCTATTCTATTCTATTCTATTCTATTCTATTCTGCGAATCTGGCTTCCCCAATTGACTCTGTTACACAAAGAAAGAGAGTATGAGCAGGCAAGGGAAACAGTCGGCTTTCATTTAGAACCTAAATTTACAGAAAAGAGCAAAAGTTCATTTCCTCAAATTGTGAGTTAGCACTGACAGTTCTAAGATAGATGGGTGCCACATTCTTTTGTCCTGTGCAATCGTTTTTATGCAATTTTTAAAACTTCCTCTCTGCCAATTTCAGATTTCATTTTTTTTCCTGGCAACTCTTGTTAATCCCCTCTCCCCCAACCATTGCGTGTATGTGTTTATACTCTATAGTTTAAGTGGCTCTCTATAGAAATGTTTGAGTAGGCAAGTGTTAGCTGATACCAAACTATCAGCATTACATATTGGAAGCAAAGAAAAGACCTGGACCTGACTCTTTGCATTGAAGAACCTTTCATTTATGGTTGCCTACAAATAAAAAGATATTACAGAAAAGTCATAGAAGAGATTGCAAACAGCTTCCCCAAACCATCTAGCAATTGGGCAAGAGGAGAAAAACAAAATTACAGTTTAGCAGAGGATATTTTTTAAAAATATTGACTTTGTTGCTGACTCCAAACTGTCAGCTCCAAACTGACTCTGGGCAGCAAACAAAATTAAAATAAACAAGACAAAAGCCCAATAATGAAAATAAAAATGAATTTTCTTATAAAGAAAATAAATAAGTTAAATAAATATATAAATATATATATTTATATATATATATAAATATAAATAAATCTGGACAGCTAAGCCCGCAATATGTGCAACAGATGTCAAACATATCTAACAAGGGTTCCACTCACTCTACCACAAGGCCATCAGGATCAGGATCTCATAGGGAACCTTATTCTGGAAGGCAGTTGCTGCAAAAGAGGAGTGCTTCCCAGGTTGCAAAAGGTGATGTTTTTTAATTGAGGGGACTTGCAGCACGTTGATTCCATCAGCTTGTACCGGGTTGGCAGAAATCACAGGAGATAAAGTGGCCCCTTAAACAACTAGGCCCTTGTGGCAACTAGTGCAGCTTGAATTCTTCATTCTGAAGCATGTAAAAAAAGTCAAACCACAGAAATAAGTTTGCAAATGTTCAGTTAGAAAGTTTAGCTCTATTTAATGAGACTTACTCTGAAGAAATATTACATTGTATTTGAAGGTTTTTTTTGCATGTCTCTACACATTAGGTCTCCCCAGGTGGTACCCTTTGAGTAAGGCTGTTTTCAACTCATATCATTTCCAGCAGATCTATGTGTTCAGTGTTCTTGAAATGCAGACACTAATTGTAAGCATATTAGCTGTTTTTAAAGAAAACTAAGGATAATTTGAATGCTGCCTAGGGCTTTATATTTATGTGGCTATTACTTATGATCAAGTACAGTTTGAGGTTCTATAAGAATAAAGCAGGGGTGAAATGCTACCGGTTTGGGTAGTGAAAATGCTACTGGTTCACACGGCACAGTTGATCTTCTGAACTTTTAAAGAACTTTTTTTCAGCATTTTTTTACTACCGGTTCGGGCTAATAGGTAGTAAAAAATGCTGAAAAAAAGAAAAAAAAGGCTCCAACAATCAGCTGTGACAATCAGCTGTGCTGGGCAATGGTCAGAACTTTTTTTAACCATTTAAAGCATTTTTTTACTACCTATTGCCCAAACCGGTATTCTTGTGTAAAGTGTGATAGTTTGTTTGAGCTCTCTGTGACCCTGCTTGTTGCTGGGGCCATTTTGTGTGAAGTCCAGCTGCTTTTGCATTGTGTGTGAGTCAGTTGTGTAGCTTTTTTGTTATTTTTGTATAAAGTATGATAGTTGGTTTTCCCAGTCACATGACCATCAAGCCATGCCCACAGAATCGGTAGGGAAAACTTTTGAATTTCACCACTGCAATAAAGATGTACATATCTGATTCAATAAAGTATAATGGAAGACTAAATAAGTGTATTAACTTACTTACCTTATTTATAGACTACCAACTTAAACTCATGGCAATTTCAAGCATTAAAAAAAAATCATCAAATAGTAATAAATTGTCCCAAATGTAAAGCCACATCCTAGTGTCCAAAGTATGGACATCAAAGGCACTTCAAAAGGTTTGGGCTTTCTTTACTGCTTTCTAGAGTAAAATTTGGGATCTGCAGGAGCATCTTGTTTCATACATGTGAGCATAACCCAAAACCCAGTGTACTCTACCCACCCACGCTTCCTCCAGTCTTCTTAGAATCTCCTTGTAGCTGATCACACCAGACAGGATGGTCGTCCCTGAAGAGGCAGTAGTCAAGCAGATACCTATGGTAAATCATAACTTTAAAGAGAGTCTCTACTTTCATCTACATCCCTTCCTTCTTCTCTGTAATCCCAGCCTGCAGAGATACAAAAAAATGAACCAGTGAGAAAAAAGTGCCTGAACTGACTCCAGGAGATGAGAAAAATTCAAAGGCCTTCATCCATACCCATCCTAAGAATTACAAAATATTTCACATTTGTTGCATCACATTTTGTTTCCTTATCACATATAATATGCTGCTAGAAACAACTGAGTGTCTACTTCTGTTATGTATTGATACTTTTCAGCGGGAGTTTCAAATCTGCCTAAGTTTCTGATTGGCTGACAGTCCCTCCAGGATTGTATATAAGGAGGGCTGCAGCCTCTGAGTTTTGGCTGAAGTCTCACTGTATATTAAAGAGCTGTTGTCACTTGTTTGCTTGTGCCTCTCGTTATTCCCGAACCACTTCATTGGCGACGAAGGTGGGATAGAGGCCACAAGAAGCGAACCAGTGAGACCACGAGCTTCAGCCAGGTGACGAGGCGAACTACAGGAGGCATACCGAACATGTCTGCCTACGTTCCGCCCAAGCCTTTTGATCCGACCCACGAAAAATGGGTCTCGTACCTAACGAGGTTTGAGTGCTCGCTTGAAGCCAACGACATGCAGGGACTCTCCGCTAATCGGAAGAGAGCCCTCTTCCTAAGCCACTGCGGATCGGATGTGTTCGAGATGGCAGATGGTGAGCCAACGCCGGTCCAGACTGTTTCCTGGGACACCCTGATGGCAACTCTCCGGGCTCACTACGCTCCCGTGCCCTCCAAGTTCGTGCAACGATACCAACTCAGACAGCGCGTACAACGAGAGGGAGAACCGGTCAGTGCTTACATGGCGAGCCTGCGTAAAGCCACAACTCATTGCGACTATAGGGACTTGGACGATGCGTTGCTTGAGCAACTAATCTGTGGTGTTCGAAACATAAGGCTACAACGGCGTCTGCTCGCCAAACCTGATTTAATGCTTGCTAGAGCCCTAGACGAGGCCAGGGCTCATGAAGCTTCCACAAAAGCCGCAGAAACGCTGCAGCGTCCGCTGACCAGCAAAGACAGTCCCAAGTCTGCACCAGTGCACAGGGAAGACGCCGGATCCAGCTCGGAGTCCGAGTCAGATGAGGACGTCTTCCGAACAGAGCACCAGAGAAAAGATGCAGGCAGCCCCCGGCGAAACTGCCCCAGTTGTGGCGGGTATCATGATAGACTGTCCTGCAAATACAGAGAGGCTATTTGCAGGCGTTGTGAGAAAAAAGGGCACTTGGCGCGAGTCTGCAGAGCCATTCTGCCCAGAAAACACCAACCACGTGAGCGCCGCAGCCAACCAGAATCGACGCGTCAGAAGCATCCAATGAGAGAAGGTGGCGCGAAGAAACGGCGTGAATTTGAACCGCGAGATGGCCGCAGCATACACATAGACCAGGCCAGCATGGCGATCGAGGACAAAGTCAGCACGGTGGTCGAAATCAACGGCAAGCCATGCTCGGTGGAGATCGACACCAGATCAGCTCTCTCCATAATGTCATGGGCGACCCTGAAGACCATCCTGCCGTCGTTCCGAAAGGACCAGCTATCCAAGCAAAGACTGCGCATCCTAGACTACCAGGGGAACCAGGTCCCCCTCGAAGGCGTGGGCACGTTCCGAGTCACCTATGGAGACTTCGAAAAAGACCTGCCGCTGACTATCATCACAAAGCAGCTGCCAGCCTTCTAGGCATGGGGTGGTTCCGAGCCCTCAGCATGGGTTTCACCGGCATCCACCGAATGTCCGAGCCATCACTGAAGGACAGCCTCCTGAACGAGTTCCAGGACGTCTTTGGGGACACGTTGGGCAAGTATGTGGGGACCCCTATCTCCCTAAATTTAGACCCCAACGTAGCCCAAATAAGACTTAAGGCCAGACGGGTGCCCTTCGCATTGAAACCAAAGATCGATGCGGAACTGGACAAATTGATTAAACAAGGGGTGTTGGTCCCCGTCGACCATGCGAAATGGGAGACCCCCATAGTGACCCCAGTAAAGTCTGATGGCTCAATCAGGATTTGCGCCGACTACAAGTGCACGATCAACAAGGCTTTGTAGCCAAGCGCCTATCCGGTGCCGATCGTGCATCATCTACTACACTCCCTGGGGCCCAGAAAATTTTTTGCCAAATTAGACCTAGCTCAGGCCTATCAACAATTACCAGTCGACAACGCCACGGCAGAGGCGCAGACAATTGTAACTCATAGGGGTGCATTCAAATGCACCAGGCTCCAGTTTGGGGTGAGCGTCGCACCCGGCCTATTTCAAAGCACCATGGAGCGCCTCTTGCAAGGGCTCCCAGGGGTGGTGCCTTATTTCAACGACGTTCTAGTCAGCGCTCAGGACGAACGTCAGCTAGGGGATAGAGTCAGGAACATCCTTTCCCGATTTAGGGAAGCGGGACTTAAATTGAAGAAAAATAAGTGCATATTCGCTGTCCCCCTGTGGAATTTCTGGGGTACAGGGTGGATGGCACAGGCATCCACCCTACCGAAAGCAAAGTGAGAGCTATTAAGAGCGCACCAGCCCCCAAAACCAAGCAGAGCTCCAAGCCTTCCTTGGACTGCTCAATTTCTATTCGATGTTCTTAAAGGACAAGGCTACCGTCGCAGATCCCCTACACAAACTATTGGGGAAGAATGTACCATGGGTGTGGGGGAAACCACAAGCAGCCACTTTTGAGGCGGTAAAGAGACTTCTATCTGAGGACAGTTTCCTAATCCAATACAACTCAGCACTACCGCTCGTATTGGTTTGTGACGCCTCCCCGTAGGAGTTGGTGCCGTCCTAGGCCATAGACTGCCAATCGGCCTAGAGGTGCCCATTGCGTTTTACTCTCGCACCCTGTCAAGCGCAGAGCGGAACTATAGTCAATTGGACAGAGAGGCTCTGGCTGCATTTGCGGGGATTAAAAAGTTCCACGAATACCTCTATGGCCGTCAATTCGAACTTGTGACTGACAACCGGCTCTTGCTGGGACTTTTGGCCGGTGATAGACCCACCCCTGTTGCCCTGTCCCCATGTTTGACCAGGTGGGCCATTTTCCTTTTGGCCTACTCATACCAATTTGTCCATTGACCCGCATGGGCTTTGGGCCACGCAGACGCCCTCAGCCGCTGTCCCCTACCTGACCTGCTTGCCAACCCCACGCCGGAAGCCCCCATCCTTCTGATTGACGCTGTGACTTTGGGACCTATCTCCTCTTGCGAGGTGGCAAAAGCCTCTGCTAGAGACCCTGTTATTCGAACTGTGATGGGTTGGGTCCTCAAGGGGTGGCCGGTCAAAGTGGACGGTGGGGAGTACCAAGGTTATGTTAACAAACGTAACGAATGTTTGTTAACATAAACGTAATGTTTATGCAAGGGGGTTGCTTATTGTGGGGTGACAGGGTGATAGTACCAACGAAACTGAGAATGAGGGTCTTAGAATTACTGCACGAAGGGCACCCAGGCATTGTCAGAATGAAAAGCTTAGCCCGCAGTTATGTTTGGTGGCCCAATATGGACCAAGTCATCTCCAAGTGGGTGGGGAAGTGCAGACCCTGCCGGGAGTCTCGCCCTGATCCCCCGGTAGCACCCATCTGAGAGTGGGAGAAACCAAAAGGGCCATGGGGGAGGATCCACATTGATTTTGCTGGCCCCTTCCACAGGCAAACATTTTTAATTGTAGTTGATGCCTTCTCAAAATGGCTCGAAATAATTCTAATGCCTTCAACCACAGCCGAAGCAGTCATCAAAGTCCTGAGGAAGCTATTTGCCACCCACGGCCTACCGGATACTCTGGTATCTGACAACGGCCCTCAATTCACAGCAACCCTGTTTGAGGGCTACTTGGCCGGACTGGGCATCCGCCATGCCCTATCGGCCCCCTTCCATCCGGCTTCTAACGGATTGGCCAAACGTTTTGTAAGAACGGCCAAAGAAGCATTGTCCAGGCTAGATAACGGGGACTGGCAGGCCAGGATAGACCAATTCTTAGCTGTCCAGCATGCCACACCATGCACGGCCACAGGGAGAAGCCCAGCCGAGCTCCTCATGGGCAGGAAGCTTCGGTGCGTGTTAGACAGGCTTCACCCTAATTATTCGCACGAAAATTTCAAGGGAGAGACCACCGGACTAAGACAGTTCCAGGTTGGGTCCCCGGTGTTCGCTCGCAATTATGCTAGCGGACCTCTATGGGTTGCAGGAACCATAGTGGGCATAACAGGCCCAAAATCATACACGGTAGACGTAGGGGTAGACAGACTCTGGAAGCGCCACATAGACCAATTTAGGAAAAGGATAGTCAGCGAAGCAAACATCAATTTAGACATCTCCGAACCTAACTACAACAACTTTCCCAAAACAGCTAACTCAAGCCCGGGTTCGAGAGAATACTTAGCTGACAAGCCCTGGTTCCAGCGCTGCCCCAGCGAGTCGCCACTCCCAACCGGGGATAACCACGCCCCGGACAAAATCCAGGAGGTTCCATTGGCAGAGCCGGGAGAGACAGAAAGTCCCTCTGACCAGCTCGACGCCCCACCAAACACTGAACTGCGCAGGTCAACTAGAACGAGAACTCGGCCAGGGCACCTGCGAGATTTTGTGTGTACTTATGTAAATATTTGAATGCTAGTGCCTTCTGGGAAGGGAGGGGTGTTATGTATTGATACTTTTCAGCGGGAGTTTCAAATCTGCCTAAGTTTCTGATTGGCTACAGTCCCTCCAGGATTGTATATAAGGAGGGCTGCAGCCTCTGAGTTTTGACTGAAGTCTCATTGTATATTAAAGAGCTGTTGTCACTTGTTTGCTTGTGCCTCTCGTTATTCCCGAACCACTTCAACTTCCCAAGTCCATTTGAATGCCCCCATCATTTATAACTATTTTCATTCTCTGTCTTTCATCAGCTTTTTTTTTTGTTCTTGCTCTGAATCCAAACAAACAATCTTTGTGGAGAATTTCTGTCTTCCTTGCATATCCTTTGTGTCTGGTCTACTAAAGACATCTCTAGAAAGCACATTTAAACGTCACTTCCTCCTTTTGTCTGCTCAAAACTAATTGAGAATATCGGAAACATGGTTGTTTTGTTTTAATTCAAGTGGGCATTGCGTCTGGAAAAAATCAGATGAATCAAAGAGCTTCCTATAGAGCTAAGGCATTTCAAGTGAGGAAAAAATAAATTGGGAAGAGTCATAACAAGCTAGATTTTGGGTGTGTTCCAGCATTATTCTGTTAAAAATTATCCCCATCCTAGAAGCAATAATAATTTTTGGGACTTACTCCAGACACATTTTCCATGAAAGGAACTATTAGAAAATGCATGGATTGTTGTGTTCTAAAATGTACCAGCTGAACATAAGAAAAATATTCATAGCATTAACACTCCAGCAAATTATTTGATTTCTAAAGAAATCTCTTGTTCCAGAAAATTTGTTGCAGAGAGCAAAATGAACTCATTCCAGCACAAATTCATTTTCTACAACATATACCTATGTAACTATCAAGTCTTCTTAATCAGTGTTGTAACCAGTCCTTACCAATTCCTATCCTTTTAACATTTCTTCTACTACTTCTCATGTAATTCGTTGAAAATGAATTTGCTTTAGAATTATTTTGTGAAAAAAAGAGAATTTCAGCAAGTACTTAAGTTTTATTGCAAGGGAAAAACTCCCTTCTTTAGATCGTGCAGTATGAGTAGTCAGGAAAAGACAATAATAACAAGCAACACTATCATTAGTAGAACTCTATTTCATTGTACATTTGTAGGAAAATACTGGCTGTTTTAGATATTGCCCACGTGATTTCAATATCCCATTAACTGAAAGATCATCAGTTGCTTAAGAGCAACTATTGATTGCTCTTAAGCATGTCTTAAGAACTATTCACTCAAGGGTATCTCTACTTTATTCAAAGAGTTCTGAGACTAAAGAATTATAGAATTGAAACAATGCTATAATATTGGGGTCCCAAATCTTTTGTCCAAGAATATTGCGTCTACCTTGTCTAAAGGCACCTGATCCTTTTCACCAGGTATGATTATTAATTATCTTAGATTTAAAAAACTACCTGCAATTTTTCTGCAATCTTAGAAGTGGGCTGAATGGGCCATTTATAATAAATAGACAGACAGACAGACGACAGTATGGGTTTCAAATTTTTTTACTACCGGTTCTGTGGGCGTGGCTTGGTGGGCGTGGCTTGGTGAGCATGGCAGGGAAAGGATACTGTAAAATCTCCATTCCCTCCCCAATCCAGGGGAAGGTTACTGCAAAATCCCCATTCCCTCCCAATCAGCTGGGAGTTGGGAGTCAGAGAATAGATGGGGGCGGGGCCAGTCAGAATTTTTACTACGGTTCTCCGAACTACTCAAAATGTCCACTACCGGTTCTCCAGAACTGGTCAGAACCTGCTGAAACCCACCTCTGGTGTGTGTGTGTGTGTGTGTATACTCACTGAACAACCATTTGTTTAGTGACTGTTTGAAGTTATGACAGTGCTGAAAAAGTGACTTACAAGTATTTCTCACATTTACGACCATGCAGTGACCGGCTGTCATACGATCACCATTTCCAACATTTCCAGCTTCTGACAAGCAAAGTCAATGGGGAAGCCAGCAGGAGATTACAAGTCATAGTCATGGATGTCTTGCTTAACAACTGCATGTGATTAGCATAATGGTCTCACGCAATGGTGGGATGGTCACTAAATGGGGTGGTTTTGTGATGTTTTACTTAATGCCTGCTTCACATAATGCTTATCCTAATTAGAGGACAACCTGCATTAATGTTTTGTTGTTGGCCTTAAAAATAGCAGTCCTTATTTGGGATAGTAAATCCTTCATCAAATCATGAATTCAGCTCAGGCTTCATCTACCTAAGCAGATTGTACCCAAAGATATAATTAAAAAAAAAGACTGTCCACAGGCAATCCAAGCCAATTTCCAGGAGCTCTCTGCAGCTAGGAAATTTGAGACACACAACCCTTCACAGGGCATCCCTCTTCCAGCAAAGCTTAACAAACCCAGATCACTCCTTAAATATCAGCAGCCTCTGACTACCACTTAGGCCTGGTTTCCTTCAGTAATTTACCTGTGAGGAGTTCTGCAAAGTCTAGTGGTTTCTTAGTGTAGTCCAGCACTCTTTTTCCTCTTGTCTTTGGATCATTAGGTCTTCTTGCTGAAGGTTGGGGGAAAAGATTCCTGGTGTAGATTAGAATCAGCTGGATCCAGGGCATGTATGCTTACAGTTACAGTCTGCTGAATCAATGGCAGGGACAACAGGCCTTCTTCTTGGTTTGTTATAATGTGGCAGTGCAAGGTCCAAATTCTTGCAGTGAGTCCTCCTGGTTCTCTTCCTCATTCAAGGAGATCCCTTGAGATCCACCCGTGATAGAACCGTAGACATTAAAAGAGATTGTCACCATATTAGAAAGAAAGAAAAATAAGAAGAAGTTGACTTGTCTAAGTCATCTATTAGGTCTTGCCAGAATCACAAACAGAGTTGCAAAACCATTTGCCAAAGCTGTATCAATATGACTCAGAGGACTTTTTTGGCAATGCCTTTGGTTTATACTGTATTGAATTTTGTTTCTATTTTAATACTGTTTGTTTGTTTTTTTGGTGTGTGTGTGTGTGTGTGGTTTGTATGCATGTATAATATACATTGATGTTTCCTATTGGTTGCAATAGCACAACAGTTTGCAAAGAGGTACAAGTGATCAGATCTAATTTGCAAAAATCTCAATCACAACCAGATGATAGCGAAGAATTTGTTTCTTCTATGCCTTTACTGTCCTCTAACGACATCTGTCATTCAGATGTAGGCAATCCAGATATGTAAGCTGTAACAAATGTAGGAATCAAACATAATATAAAATGGAA
This sequence comes from Arizona elegans, assembly GCA_022577455.1. Lineage (NCBI taxonomy): Eukaryota > Metazoa > Chordata > Lepidosauria > Squamata > Colubridae > Arizona > Arizona elegans. The sequence continues at coordinate 98,522,901 of JAKOOJ010000002.1, read as the reverse complement.
GATTTGTAAAATAGTATTGAATTAAAGTTCTTATTATGAGAACATTAAGTTTCAAGTGACAAATGCAAGCCAAAATAAAGTGACTTCATTGGACTCTTAATTTTTTATCAGAATATTTTCTGTTAAATATTTTCTTCCTACAGGAGTTGTAGATGTTTGCACCATCCTTATCACAACATGGAATTGTAGGTGGATATAGAATTATATTTAATTTAGGTGTAGGCCTAACATTCAAAGCATATTTAGGATTGATCGCATGCCTGGATATAGCTGATATTTAAGCATAGAATAATGAAGATGTCAGGGTTCCAAGTAACATACCCATAGCAAACAAAACTCTTGAGGCAGATAGATTCCTCAAAGAATAAGTTTATTGGATATGTCATATTGGCATAGGCTGGTGAAAACCGACTCTGATTATTCCCGTGATTTTCACCTAATTAAAAATAAAAGGTTTTCACTTTCTCAAAACAATCAGTCACATGATTCGATCAGGATACTGTCCAGTTGCTAGGTGACTCCAGTTCCCTCCTTCCAAGCACCTGCAGGAATGCCCTTGGTTCCCAAGAGAAAGTATTTTGTTTTGACTACAGCACCCCAACTATCTCTATTCCCCCATCCCCGTCCCTCTTCTCCAGTGTATTAGCACTGAAGTCTCAAAATGGCTCAGTCAGGCCAGCTTCAGGGTTTCTAAACATGCAAGCATATTAACTCAGCACTTAGTTCTAGGAATGTGTGAAACAGCAGAGAAAAGAGCCCTAATAAAAATATTACTTTGAAAAATATCATGCATAGTCCTCCAGTGTCGTCGTCCCCAATTTCCAAATCCCTTAAGGGTGCTGGATTTCAATTGCTGCTGTTCCCTTTGGTTTGTAATGAAAAACCTTGGATGTTGTAGTTTTTCATGAACTAATTAATTGGCAAAACACATAGCACTGGGCTATTGTAAACTTAGACAACCTTTGTACTTAGTATTAAGGTAGCAGAGAAACTTATAAAATAAGTGCCTCTTACAATTTATTCCTGATTCTGCCAAAATGTTCCCTTGAATCTACCACAACATCTGACTAACCCTGGATTTTAGTGGCTTCTCTATATATAGGCATATTTACGTGTAGTCCATGAATAGGTTCTCTTACTGCTTTCAGGTTCATACTATGCCTACTATTTGTTATAACAGCCTTAAAAGTCTAAAGTATATCACCATGTGGCTAGATTTATGCCCCGATCTGAGAAAAGCAGGGCTTAAATATTCAGGCCAATAGCTGGCAAGGAGTTAACTGTATGTGGCTGTGGCAGGGCGGTCCAGTGAAGAAGGCAATAGGAAATCAGCAATCAGCTTTGAGGCACTTTTAGAGGAAGTGCTGATACAAGAAGCTGCATAAGGAAAGGTGTATAAGAGGAAATCAAAGAGGGAATCTCCATTGAAATGGTAGGTGCTCTTTCTTCCTAGGTAATTAACATAGCCCCAAGACTATGGTTAAATAGTTAGGGGATGGTGTAAGCTCTCCTCTCTGCAATAGCACTGCAATTGGGAAAAAATCAGTGTATCCAGTGTAAAAGTACTCATTGTTCTCATTAGAAGAATGCATTAGATACATGCAGTCAACTCTGCGACTATGATTCTAAGGATATGAAATAGGGGCAGGGGAGAAGTGTGGCTGAACTATGACTATCTTAAATGGCACAAAGTACTATTATAATTAGCCAGATGTGTACTGGCATGGACCTCTAGGTTATACAGCTGGATGGGAATCAATATGACTTATGTGTTTATATGCATAACCAAATGATTTGATCCAACTGGAAAAGGTTGTACTAGATTTAAGTCTGATTTAAGTTTAAAAATCATATTCAAATTCATTAATAATAAATATAGTTTAATTCTTATATTTTACTGCAATTCTAGGGAGTCTCTAATGTTTTTACCATTCGTATCTAACTATTTTAGAGTATTAAACTATTTCCTGCACGAGCCCCACTGTAATCAGGATCATGACTCAACAGGAGAATCACTGCTTTGCATGTAGTGGATCCTGAAATCATTCCTGTCTGAAACTCTGGAACATCACTGCCAGTCTATAACATCACATTGGATGGATCATGGTCCAACTTGAAATGCATAGAAGGAAAGCAATGCTAGTATACCTTCCACTTATCTGTTTGGCCCACCTTAACTAACTAATGGTTCTCAAGAGTTATATCAGGAGAACAGGAGTGGGGAAGTGTCATTGTTTTCGTGTCTTTTTTGAAGCTTTCTCATAAGCATCTGGTGGGTTACTGTGGATAGAGTACTTTCAGACAGATGCCTCCAGCCCCTTTTTCTGTTCTGTATTAACTCTGTAACTTTGTAGGGGATTATTATATTCTAAGACAAGAGATATAAGAAAACATATCTGGAAATTTGTGACAAAGAAGTTTAATTCCTTAAATTGCTGATTTGGGGGTTTGCTTCAGCTGAGTACTCTTCCTTTCCCATTCATATTGAAGCAATGGTGCAACACATTAATAATGTCAAGAAATATTTCTTTGATATATAACTGTATCTCTTTAAATAACACTTTGATTAGATTTGACATGTTTTTTCCCTTTTTCCCTTGTTACTTTGTCCAAAGATGAGCTTATTCTTTAATAAACTCTACTCATTCCAGTGGAAAAAGTCTACTTTGGATCCTGCCAAATTTTGGCTGGTGGGGCCCACTAGAAGAGACTTTTCTTTTGTGGTCCCCATTCTCTGGAATATTCTCCTGTTGGAAGTGTGGTTGCTTCCATATTCCTGGTCTTCCAGAAAAGCCTGAAAATTTGGCTCTGCTGCCGCCTGGCCTGGGGGCCAATGGCCTGCGACATTGGTTGTGGCTGATGGTGTAGAGAAGTTCCTCAGAGATCTGCAGAGGAAAACAGTAATTTCTTGACCAGAGAGAACTAAAATTTTTAACAGTCTGGATTATGAATGCCAGATACCATTGATAGTACAAAGAGCAGTGTAACAATACACGGGATACTGACTCAACCTTTATATTGGAGCAAACACATGGTTACTTTATGGTATATAGTATATATATAAAAGTATATAGCCTACCGTGTTTCCCTGAAAATAAGACCCTGTCTTATATTTTATTGAACCCTGAAATAAGCGCTTGGCCTTATTGCCATGCGCTCAAAAGCCTGTTTGGGCTTATTATCAGGGGATGTCTTATTTTGGGGGAAACAGGGTACTATCTCCATAATATGAATAGTACATCAAGTTGAGCTTAAGTAAAAAAAAAACAACCTTTCTTAAACTTGAATCTATAACTTAAGATGTTATAAACTATGAATTGTCCATTATGAGCCTGCAATCACACCATAATGAGAGTGGGTTATTTTGGTCCTGTAATTTTGAAGTTCTAAATCCCGAATCCTCTATTTAAGTTACATTAATAATCTATCTGGGTTAACTGATGATGTTGCAAGAAACACAAAGCTATAAGAAGCCAGAGTGGAGTCAATCTTGTGAGGGATGAGAAGACTTATCCAGCAGGTTAAAGTAAACAAGAGGTTCAGTACACAAAATTTGTTTCAGACAACATCTGAGCCAGCAGTGTTTCAAGTGAGATGTGGCTAAACTGTTAACTGAGTAAGGACATTTGAAGTTGATTGAGGCACACTACGTTTGACTTCTTGAGATCTAATAGAACTCATTCAATGTATTATTCCAAGGGATATTAGAAGTCAGTACCTAGATACTTTAAGTCCTTAACAGACTCTGCATCACAGAGGTTGATATAATAAAATTATCAAGCTGAGAAGACTGATGGTCAATAAATATTCTGGCTAATTTATTGCAGAACCTGCCATGAGGGATGGAGTGAAAGACCACCTTTAAATCAGTAAAAGCAACATAGGCCACTTTAGAAGTGCTAAAGTATTTTTCAGCTAAATAGTATAGAATTGGACATTGCTCCTCGGTAAAGCATCCTGATCTAAAGCTTGATCGTTCAGTAGCCAAGATATTTTCTGAGTGTATCCAATCAATGGTATAGAAATCTATAGTTTACTATTAAAAATGGAGGCTGTTGGACTTCCATTAATTTATTTGGATCTAAAGGTCATGACTGAATAGTACATATTTATTTTTCATCCACAGGCTTTGGTCAATGGGCAGTTCTGGTACAGATGGGTACATGACTGCTTTTTGCTTACTATTATTAGTTGGGGTAAGTAAGTAATCTTTAAACTTAGTGAAAATAACTTTTTGGTTTTATGCAACGAAATGAACAAATTATGCAGTAAAAAGAGAAGCAACTCTAGGTTAGACGTTTTGTAACCAAAATGTATTTGTGGCTGGCTTGATTCTGATATGGGCACCATTCCAGAAAAAAATTAGTATATTGCACTGGAAATCATGTTAAACCAGATGTTTTACTTCTTATTATCAGGGACAATTTCCTGAAATGGTCACAATTGTGACATTTTGCTTGTAGCATGCAATCTTTTAGAAAGCAAAGTCTTCTTTCCTGTAGTTATCAGGAAAAAAAAATCATTAATGCAAAATCTTATATGTTATTTTCTAAGTTCAAAGTGGTCTTGATAAGAATAAAATGATATTTAAATCTCAAAAATTAAAAGTTTACAAAGAAGTAGCTGTTACTGCTTTGGTTAAAAAACAACAACAATATAAGGGTCCTTGGTGGTCTCTGAGCTTGCTTTCTTGCAGACATTCCATTATCCAAATTAACAAAGTAATGTCATCAGTGCAAAATAAAGTAAATTAGTAAATTAGTTTCATTAGTAATGGTTTCATAGGAGTGTTAAAAATCTATATACTAGTAAAAATCCTTTCCTATAACTTTTAAGTGGGGAAAAAAGTGCAACACAGGACAAAACATTTTGAACCAATGTATGTCAAATGGGCTAACTTACAGAATGCATCAAAAATTTGAATTCCAAGACTCCTGTGGAACCGAAACCTGACAAATTTAGAAAACATTTTATGACATAAAAATGACCATAAAACAGTTTTTTATGTAATACAAGATGTCATAAAAGATTTTCCAGCTCTGATGTTTTACTGTGCTGTATAATTCAACATAGGATATTTTAAAGGCAGATACATCTCTAAATGTATCCTAGCTTTTCCGGTGATTTCCAGTACTACATTAGAAGCGCTGTTATTGTTGAAGGCATTGAGGAGAGAGGAAATATCTCTGAAAGGATGACTCAAAGAAGGGGTCAAGATTGTCTAGTTGACTAATAAAAATAGAATGCTTATTTATTTTATTCAGAAAGAAACTGATCTCTTTTCTCTAATAAACTAAAGATAGTCATTTTACTTTATTTAAATAACATTTAAAATCATGTACAATTGATTGTAGATTTCATAGATTTTGACTTGTCTAGTTACTGAATTTTTTTCAAGTCTAAGGAAGGTTATGAAGAACCAATATAAAGGCACAAAAATGAAACATTACACAAACCTGATCTATGGTTAATCAGAGATCATTCCTTTGTAAGTGATGTGTTCCTCCTTTAAGAAGTTTTAATTGCCAGAAAGTATTAACAGCAATTTTTCTATATTATTTCAGAAATGTTTCACTTGTTGAATGTCATTTAGCAAGTGTTAGGATCAGAGAACCTCTCTCTTATTATTAAACAGGTACTACAAATCACTCTGCTCTTTTCAGGGTAAAGACAACCTTGCAGTCTTTAAATGGCCTGGTACATTATTATTTCTGATAATATTAATATAGTTGTAATAACTGAAGCTTCTTCTTTCTTGATGCTATTTATTAATCTGGCAGGACTCCTCTTTCATGTGGATGCCTGGACTTACCACTATGGGGCCAAATCAGACCTAACCTGGGAAGATGCACGGACATTTTGCAAGACCTGGTATACTGACCTGGTTGCAATCCAGAACAAAGAAGAAATTGCCTATCTCAATGACTTCTTACCAAAACATTCAAAGTATTACTGGATTGGGATCCGGAAAATAAACAACACCTGGACATGGGTAGGAACCAGAAAGGCCCTGACCAAAGAGGCAGAGAACTGGGCTTATCAGGAACCTAACAACAGGCGATCCAACCAAGACTGTGTTGAGATTTACATTAAGAGGGACCATGAAGTTGGAAAATGGAATGATGAGCCTTGTGGGAAGAAGAAACGGGCACTCTGCTATAAAGGTAGTGAAATATTCCATATTGAGTAGTTATAAGAGTTTCTTTATACTACTAGGCACTGTTTGCCTGATGTTCTAGCTTGAGATTAGTTTGGGCATGATTAACCCAACTCAGTTTTCTAGGATTGTTTGATGTGTTGAACTATAAATTGACAGCATAACCTGGGTTCCCCAAATGCTAGGTCAACATTTGTTTGGGTAAATTTGTGGTGTAGGGTATTGCATGAATGTAACCTTAGCACAGGAAGATAGACTGCAATGAAACTTAAATTATTTTGATATTAAGTTTGTCCAAAGTTGGAACTGCAGCTTCAAATAATCCACCAAGATAAGATTAAACAGATACGATTTTAGAACATTACAATTGTTCATATCTAAGTAACTTTTTTGTTCAAAGAGAGAGATGCAGAGTTTCCTGTTATCAGAATTATAATCAGTCCCATGCTTATCAGGTTCCTCATGCTGCAGAAAATCCAATTACAGGTAACAAGATAATAACTGGGAAATTAGAATTTGCAATTCTGAAGTCTTAGAGTCCTGGAAAAAAAATAGTAGGGATACAGAAATCAACTCTGCAGTCTCTTATATATAAAAATGATGATATGAAAAGAATCAATAATTATTATGCACCTTTGCTCCTAGGGCATATTTGCAATTATGATTGATTCCTGTATTGTGCTTATGGTCACTTAAATTTAAGATGGATCAAGAGACTTGTCAAGACTGAAAGACTCTAAAACAGCTTGCAAGCCATTCAGCCCAGCTGCAGGCTGTCACATCCTTCTAAAAAGCAATTCTTTGGCTGCTGTGTTATCTCCCTTTTGATTCAGGGGAATTTTCCTTCCTGGGCATATTTTTATATGTTCATAAATATAAACAGAAAGAGATGCACATAAGTAAAATGTAAAAGCAAGTATATTAAAAAATTCAAAATGAAAAGGTCGTGCTGGGTTTCAAAACAGCAACTTCTTACATACTAACTAGGCAATGCTCTTAGCCACTATGCTATTTTAATACTAATTGTGAAGGTAGGAATACTCTTAGATTAGAGCAATTATTGCCTCAGTTGAAGGAGCATTTCTTCCTCTGGGAGTGCAGTAGCCAAGGGACTGTTGAAGTTAATCTGTAAGGAAGCAAAAGGCTCCACTAAAGAGAAGAAAAGCAATCAAGGGGACCTACAAGGAAAAGACTACTTTTCAGAGGAAAAGACTGCATCAGGAAAATACGCTTGGTATAAAATTTGCAATGGGAGATAGGTAAAGCCTGGCACTGTCCATTTCTGTCCTCAAAAAATGGTCATTGTCTTTTCTGGCAATGGAACAACTAGACAATGTAGATATGCCCATAACTTCACTGGAAATATTCTGGAATGGTAACTGCCCATTAACAATCACAACGAACAGTTCATGAGGGTCATAAGAAAATCAATATAATGCACAACCAAACTAAATTGAACTTTCTTTTGTGGTTACTTCCAGATAAATATTGCAATCTCTACAGAAAATGCTAGCAACACTACCTCATTACCAGCCATTCCATCTTCAAATAATTGCTGAATGTATTTTGTCCAGTAGTCTTAAAAGCATCCTTTTTGATGCTTACATGGAATAGTTGCAAGGAAAGAGTGATTTTTGAAACTGTTAGCAACTGTTAAAACATTGAGAAGTCAACTTCGCTCTATGAGGCTAGATTGGGATTGTGGGCAGGCTCTGTTATTCAAATCTGCAAGCCCATTGAAGACTTTGTACTGGAAATTTATTTCAGGGTTTCTTCTGCAATAGGCTAATAGAAATGGATCTGGAAGTGATGAGAAATGGAAGATACTTTTCCAAACAGAAAACAAATGTACATGAGTAGAACTGAAGTGAGGGAAGAAAAAAGACAAATTTATGAATTATGAATTTTGGATTTACTTGGATTGAGTTGTTATAATGCAATCAACAGACAAAAAGAGGAAACGTCATGTCATAAGTCTCTAATATTGTTTGCCTTTTGTTTCACTGGTCTTGGTCCCTGTTTTAATAGAAGCTTCTCTCCTGGGAACTGAGAAATATGTTGTATCCATTAATGAGGATGGTGTTGGAAATTATTTCTGCAAATAAAACAAAAGGCATTTTTGAATCAAAGAAAAAATTGACATTGAGAATTACCTGAAATATATAATAAAATATATATTGCATTTATTGAATGTATGATAAATTTGACATCTAAAGAAATAGAAGTAAACAGCAAAATAATTCTAGATCCTACGAAGGTACCACAAGATAGTTCAAAGGTGAAAGTGATTTTCAATGTTAAGGTTTAAATAGATGTATTCTTAGCATGAAAATTATAGACATAGTTTGCCTATAATTTGGAGGTGCTTCTGACACAATAAAGAAGTATGAAAATGCTAGCAAGAGTTCAGTTGCTAATGTAATTTTCTAAAGCATGTTCTTGAATAAAAACATTCTGTTCTCAGGACAGAGAAATTAGTGAAGGTTTAAAATAGTAACATATTTTACTTTTTGTGACCACCATGTCAAATATTGTCTTTTATACCATAGTTGTGTATTCATGCAGCACATTAATCTTTGATAGGTGCAAGACTAGCAGTTCCACATGGAAGCGAGTGGAAATGAAACCCCAAAATTGTCACCTTTTGATTTTCAGATGTTGAAATTGAGAATGATGATTTTTGTGGGTAAAATACTGGTAATACATGCCGAAGTCCCCTGTTTATCCTAGTTTACCATCACTTTTGATATGGCAGCATTACAATGGATCCCATTTGTGAATGATCACATGTTGGATTGAATGCAAGAGATATTGGTCATAAGATTCTTGTATCTGCCTTACAGTCTGACATAAGTCGTTTCCCCTTTATTGACATGGCTTTTTCTTTCAAAATAAATCTTGTAATTGGAAGAAGCCAAAAAGTTCTAAATCTTTAGTATGTTCATGACAAGAGACAGTTTGGTGTAATGGTTAAGGCCTCAAATTAGAGAGTGGAAGACTGTGAATTCTAGTCCCTTCTTAGGCACAAAGCCAGGTGGGTGACCATGGGCCAGTCACTTTAGCTCAGCCCTAGGAAGGAGGCAATGGCAAATCATTTCTGATAAACCTTGCTAAGAAAGCTGCAGGGACATGTCCAGAAATTGGACATGGTTCAATGGAAGAAAAAAAGCTCATTACGTAATTCTAATCCAATTCTAATTTTTATGCAGCTTCTTGTGAACCTTCCTCCTGCAACGAACGCAGTGAATGTGTGGAGACCATTGGGAATTATACCTGCCAATGCTACCCTGGTTTCTATGGCCCTTTGTGTGAAAATGGTGAGTCTGTTGACATTTTCTTTCTATTGTGATTAAATGGTATAGAGGCTGTGACTATAAGGGGAGGGAGGCATATTCTCAGCAAAGATAACATAATTATTTCAGTTTCCATGACACAGTACTGATACAAGCAATGTGATTCCCTCATGCAAGAGCAAACTACATGAAAAATGTCACGTCCACTTTGGTCCTCAGCCTTTAAAGCATTACAAGCATTTTATTTCAGCACTATTATTTTCTCTGGGGGATAGGCTGAACAGTCTCCCAGTTATTTTTCCAAGAAGACCTTGGTCACAAAGGAAAAAATGTTTTCTCTTTGGTGAGTGGGAACTCCTATGTTATGGTTTTTGTTTGGTGTTGATGAAACCTATTGATTTTATTTGAAACAATATTTAAAGGAATTCACTGTGCTAACATTCCAAAAAACACCGCAAGTAGCATCAGGCAAGTTGCATCGGTTACATCATAGGGATGCACTGGGGGAAGAGAGCATAGTTAGCACTGAATAACCAGTTGAATTTCTTTTTAGAGATCTTTAAGTCTGATAATACATCAAAACTTTAAAATATTAAATGTAATAACTGTTATTTGCAATTTTTTCTATTAAGTTATTTGCAAGCATAATGAAAAATATCAGTGACTTAAAGAAATGTCATTCTAGCAATAAACTGAAAACAACAGGACATTTCAAGCAGTTTTTCCTTAGCAATGTGGATTGTGCTTTCTCATACTGCAGGTTGGGTTTATATGCTTAGGATAAAGGTTTGTTAAGAAGTGCCCTAAGATATTTTAGATCATAAGTGTCTTTCTTTCAGCAATTTTATTCAGCAGAGGAAGTGATGAGCCCATGTTTCCATAAAATTAAATATCTTGCTATTAAAATAATTGCATTATTCTTTCGGGAGCTTTTAAAATAGTTGAGGTTTTGTGTTAATGGAAAATTTAGATGACAAGCCCTTGAATTCATCAGAATTCAAGAACTTCCCTATCTTTATTGCAATATAGGAAAAACAGTTTTGTCAGTGATGATGATGGCTTAATGTTATATTTTCATGTCTTTGTTTAGCTGTAAAATGCAACAAGTTTGGCCCTCTCCATCAGGCCCTGCTCATGAATTGCAGTCATCCGGGGGAGCAGTTCAGTTATAGATCTCATTGTAGCTTCAGATGTGATAAAGGTTTTATAATAACTGGGCCAGTCAACTTGCAATGTTTGTCATCTGGGCAATGGACAGCAGAAGAACCTCAGTGTACAGGTATTTATTTATTTATTTATTATATTTCTATACCACCTTTCTCCCGTAGGACTCAAGGCGGTGTACAGTCAAGAAAAATATAGACACACAAACATCATAAAATTGCTAATTAAAATTATTACTTAGTTTGGTCAATTAAATAAAACCCAGAATTAGATCACATTTAAAAAATCATTCACATGTTCATATGTTTAGCCCCACCTGTTGGAACATCAGGGTCCTGAGGGCATGGCGGAAAGCACGGAGATCAGGGATATTCCGTATCTCCGGGGGCAGTTCATTCCAAAGGGTTGGAGCCCTCACAGAGAAGGCCCTCCCCCTGGGAGTCGCCAGTCGATATAATTTGACTGACGGTACCCTGAGTAGTCCCTCCCTGTGAGAACGAACTGGTCGGTGGGTGGCTATTGGTGGCAAAAGACGGTCTCGTAGGTACCCAGGTCCTAAGCCATGGAGCGCTTTAAAGGTGATAAATAACACCTTGAATCGCACCCGGAAGACCACCGGGAGCCAGTGCAGCTCGCGTAGGAGAGGTGTTACATGGGCGTAACGAGCTGCGCCCATAATCACCCGCGCGGCTACGTTCTGGACCAGTTGGAGCCTCTGGGTGCTTTTCAAGGGGAGCCCCATGTAGAGAGCATTACAGTAGTCCATACGGGAGGTAACTAGGGCATGAGTGACCGTGCGCAAGGCATCCCGATCCAGAAAGGGACGCAACTGGCGGATCAGGCGAACCTGATAAAAGGCACCCCTGGCCACGGCCGTCAAATGATCTTCTAAAGATAGCCGTGAATCCAGGAGGACACCCAAGTCGCGGGCCCTCTCTGTGGGGAGCAAGATCTCATCCCCTATTGTCAGTGATGGTACCAGCTGACTATACCGGGACGCCGGAAGCCACAGCCACTCGGTCTTGGAGGGGTTGAGTCTGAGCTTGTTTCTCCCCATCCAGATCCGCACGGCCTCCAGGCAACGGGACATCACAGCAAGGGCATCATTGGGGTGGTCTGGGGTGGAGATGTATAGCTGTGTGTCATCAGCATACTGATGAACACTCACCCTGAAACCACGGATGATCTCGCCTAGCGGTTTTACATAAATGTTGAACAGAAGGGGTGAGAGGACTGACCCTTGCGGCACTCCACAAATAAGGTGCCTCGAGGTCGACCTCTGTCCCCCTGCCAACACAAACTGCAAACGGTCAGAGAGGAAGGAGGAGAACCACCGAAGCACGGTGCCCCCTATTCCTAACCCCTCCAGCCGGTGCAGTAAGATACCATGGTCGATGGTATCAAAAGCCACTGAGAGATCTAATAGGACCAGGATAGAGGAGCATCCCCTGTCCCGAGCCCTCCAGAGATCATCAACCAACGCGACCAATGCCGTTTCCGTGCTGTAGCGTGACCTGAAGCCCGACTGGAATGGATCCAGATAGACAACTTCATCCAGGTATCAGGGTAGCTGTCGCGCCACCACACTCTCAACAACCTTCGCAACAAAGCGAAGATTGGAGACTGGACGATAATTTGATAATATAGCCGGGTCCAGGGAAGGCCTCTTGAGGAGGGGCTTCACAACAGCCTCTTTCAAGGCAGCGGGAAAGACACCCTCACTCAGAGAAGCATTTATAATCCCCTGGAGCCAGCCTCGTGTAACCTCCTGGGAGGCCAGTACCAACCAGGAGGGACACGGGTCCAATAAACAAGTGGCAGCATTAAGCTTGCCCAGAATCCTGTCCACGTCCTCAGGAGTCACAGAGTCAAACTCTTCCCAGATAACGCTCTGAAGACCTGTCCCTGTCTCCTCCCCTGGATCTACCCAGTCGGAGTCCAGGCCTTCCCGAATCTGAGCGACTTTATCATGCAGGAATTGTACAAAATCCTCAGCTCGACCCTTTAAGGGATCTTCCCATACCCCCACCTGAAGTAGGGAGCGGGTCACCCTAAACAGCGCGGCTGGGCGGTTCTCTGCAGATGCAATAAGAGCGGAGAAGTAGCTAGACTTCGCCGCTCTTATCGCCACTAGGTAGGTCTTAATATAAGATCTCACCTGTGTTCGGTCAGATTCAGATCGGCTTGTCCTCCAATCGCTCTCCAGGTGTCTTTTCCGACGCTTCATCTCTCTCAGCTCCTCGGAAAACCAAGGAGCTAGACGAGATCGGCATCGGGTCAGAGGCTGCAAAGGCATGACGCGATCCAAGGCCGCAGTAGCCGCCCTGTCCCAGGCGACCACCAGGTCCTCAGTCGAGTCATGAGCCAGAGTCTCAGGAAATGGCCCACGCTCCATCAGGAACCTTTCAGGGTCCATCAGGCGCCTGGGATGGAACCATTTGGTTGGTTCCGTCTCCCTGCGGTGGGTGGAAGTGACTTGAAAGTCCATGTGAAGGAGAGAATGATCAGACCATGACAAGGGCTTGATGTCTATATCCCCTATTCTTAGATCATTCAGCCACTGATCAGAGACAAAAATCAAGTCCAGAGTGTGATTCCCCAAGTGGGTGGGGCCTTGAACTACCTGGGTCAGGTCCATGGCCGTCATGGAAGCCATGAACTCCCGAGCTGTCTCCAACATCTCACCAGCGGATGGCAGGTTAAAATCCCCCATAACAATAAGTCTGGGGGTTTCCACCGCCACCCTGGCTATAATGTCGAGCAGCTCAGGCAGGACTGCTGTTATGTGGCAGGGAGCCAGGTACGCAATCAGTAGGCCCATCTGAATCCCCTGACCCCACTTCACAAGGAGGGACTCACATCCGGCTATCTGAGAAACAGTCGCCTCCCTTGGGCAAAGACTTTCTCTAATGATTGCTGCCACTCCCCCACCCCTTCCATGAGTCCTTGGCTGATGGAATGCACAGAAACCTGGTGGGCACATTTGCACAAGGGGAACTCCTCCCTCCTGGCCTAACCAGGTCTCCGTAATCCCTGCCAGGTCAGCACCCCCCTCTGAAATAAGATCATGAATGAGGGGGGCTTTATTTACCACTGACCTGGCATTACATAACATCAGCCGTAGACCCAGGGTCTGAGACTCTGAACAACCCGGGAAACGAGCAGTGCTTTGGGGGTCGGAGTGGGCAATCGCTCGTAAACAACGAGTGCGCACTCCCGAAACATAATATGGCCCCCTGCAGCCATCATATCTGCCCCTCCCACTTACTATACTAATGCCCATCGCTTCATCCCCCTGCATCCTTGTCAGATTTCTGTCCCCATCCTCCCCACCGTGATCATCAGACCCATTACCCCTTTCAGTGGATTTATGGATCCCCCCAGATCCATTCCCACAATCCCTCCCAGAACCCCTTAAAATAGAACTTAAAGATTTATCTAAAAAACCCCCAAAGCCGTCGGTTTTTTGCAAACCACCTCTCGGGGTTCCAAAACCCGTCCTCAAGGGCGGCCCTTGATAACTGAGAGGGCCAGACATGCGAGAGGGGGGAATCTCGCAGTGCAAGGAGCTCCGCAGTTGAATACATCAAAGATAGGAGCGAGTTGAAGGAGATGAAGGATCATTTTCTTCTAAAGGTATGACCTAACATCATTGGTACCAAGTGTTGGCATAATGGATCCTTGCCAAGACCATAAATTGGTAGTGGGTTAGCTGAGCAAAAATGGATGAAGGCTTTTACAACCTTGCCATGTTTGGGAATCAGGTACAATTTTCATCTGACAATTATCCTTGTTACTTTATTATTTAGAAAATAAGTAGCGATGAAAACAAAATTTATCCAGATTGTATGGGAAAATTTGAATCTTAACCAGTAATGAAATTCAATTTTTTTACTACCGGTTCTGTGGGTGTGGCATGGTGGGCATGGCTTGGTAAGCATGGCAGGGGAAGGATACTGCAAAATCTCCATTCCCACCCCACTCTGGGGCCAGCCAGAGGTAGCATTTGCTGGTTCTCCGAACTACTCAAAATTTCCACTACCGGTTCTCCAGAACCTGTCAGAACCTGCTGGATTTCACCCCTGATCTTAACCATATTTCCCAAGCTACTATATAAACTAATTTGCTGATCTTTTAGATCTGTACTCCTCTGAATTTGGTATTAAACTATAAATAGAAAGAGATATAGCAATATAAACATAATACATTAGGGCCTTTTGCTTATCAAAATATATTTCATAGGAAAACTGTGTATAAAGACATATGTAATAGAAGAAATATATTGAACATGTATTTTGATTTTGATAATAGGCTTTAAAAATTACGTATCAATGCATAATTGAAATAAAACACTCTTAAAATAATTGCTATTTATTTATTTCATTTTTTTATTTTCCACCATTTTGCAATTCATCTTTAGTTCCTGTTTTTCTAGCTCAGATTGCTAGTTTTTGCACCATGTTCGTAGATGTGTGAGAAATCCAGTGTTAACTGTTTACCTACCTACTTTTCCTAAACGGGCTGTACTAGATCCTATAAAATTCAACAGTTTGCAGCTTCATTTGTGACAACAATAAGAAATAATTATAATTATAAAGTTAAACTTATACTAGAATACTTTTACACACTAATACTTTATAAAATAATAACGTATATGTAAAATGTGGTAAAAATAAATGCTCTGTATATTTCAGTTTGTCTCCAGTTTTCTATGTTTTCTAAACATCTTTCAGCACTTCAAATTTTCCAGAATGTTTACATCTGTTGAGGTGTATGATGCATTGTACCTAATTTCTTTCTTTCCTGCCCTTAGCTATCCAGTGCCAGCCATTAAATATCCCTGTAAATGGAAACTTCAGCTGCATTCATATCCATGGGGAATTTCATTACCAGTCTAGTTGCAACTTTAAATGCAAAGAAGGCTTTCTGATCAACGGAGCAGAGACCACTATGTGTGAAGCATCTGGAGCATGGAGTGCTACAGAGCCAACTTGCCAAGGTTTGAGGCTTTCTATTTTTCCTCAATTCCAAGATTCTGGTGTTAGTGATGACAACTGAGTAATCATTAGTAGGTACAGCAAGAAGACAAGGAAGTTTCTGACTGATTTATCACATCCCCATTGTTACAAAATTTACTAGTTGTTCTGATGTCAGGTTTCAAAAGCCAAAATAGACATGTTGCAATTCTTTTAGAACCTGGAGCCTAGAAGTACATAGCATTACACTATGGTGTTACAGATAAACAAATAGTGGGTATATTAAGTTTGGAAAAGATCCTTTCCATAGGGCAGGTCTATGCTTTGAGAAGTCAATCAGTTGATGCAATAATTTTTACTTCCATGAAAATGTGTGGCTATCCATAGGATTAAGTTAAATTTGAAAGATGTTCATTTGTGTTATGAAGACCTTTTACAATTCTGGGTTCATTGAGAAATCATCATGCTGATATGAGGAAGGCTAGGAACATTGGGAAATGTAGTAATAATTTATCATTCCCATTTACTAAACATATAATCATATGAAAGTATTGTCTTTTGCATAGTCTTTTTATATATGTGTTGCTTTTATGTATAGCAATAGCACTTAGAGTGATATACCACTTCACAGTGCTTTACAGCCCTGTCTAAACTGTTTACAGACTCAGCATATTGCCCCCAACAATCTGGTTCCTCATTTTACCCACCTTGGAAGGATGGAGGGCTGAGTCAACCTTGAGCCTGGTGAGGTTTGATCTGCCAAACTGCTGACAGCTGGTGATCAGCAGAAGTAGCCTGCAGTACTGTACTCTAACCACTGTGCCACCACGGCTCTTATCCTATCTATCCTATGTATTCTAATTCCAATCCCATTCTTTCTTATTTTTTTTTTAGTTAAGCAATGTCAGCCAATTCAACCACCTGCAAGAGGAATTATGGATTGTGTAAACCCAACTGGTGATTATAGTTACAACTCCAGTTGCAGCTTTGCTTGTGAAGTGGGCTTTGAACTTAGTGATTCCCAGCCTTTGATTTGCAGTGCATCTGGTCAGTGGACTTCTCCCATACCAACATGTCAGGGTATGCTGTTTAATGGAATTGTATGAAATCTGATGTCTAAATTTCTGTTTAGACTATTTATTTATAACTTGAGTTCAGGGGTGGGTTCTACTTACCTTTACTACTGGTTCGCAAAAGGATCGCACGCACGTGATCGCTTCGCTCACTCATGCACCTTGCTTCTGCACATGTGCAGAATACTGATGACGATATCCGGAGCAGTGGGAGGGGCCTCCCACTGGTTTTACTACCGGTTCTTGTGAACCGGTCCAAACTGGGGGCAATCCACCACTGCTTGAGTTGTGTCTGAAGATTTTTATAAGATCCATCTAAACGAGATTTCGATTAGTCATGAATAATTGCTCTCAGGAATTTCAGTAGATTTCAGTAGATATAATTGAAGTACAATGAATATTCAGTTAACCCATTCTTGTTTAGAATTAAACAAACCGTAACTCCTATTACACTTTAATATTAAGAATTCCCAGATTACAATTCACTTAAAGTTTATTAGCCTTCTGCAGCTATTTACATTATAGTTCAATGGTGGAACTGATGTTGTGAACTAATTGGTGAGAAGGAGAAGACCAAAACCAATGGACTCATTACTGAACCTAAAAAAATCATGTTTGTGTTTAAGGAAATCCAGGTCCTCTTAGCACAAGTACTTAAAATGTACAGAAGTTGGTTACTTGGATAAAATGACATCAATTTTAAATCAAGTTCTTACATATAGAATATGTATATCTTCATGTGATAGGATTGATTTAAAGTGCAAATGAATTGGCTGAAAGACAGAGAACCAGAAAGCATCTGGTGGCCCTTTTTCTGACCAATGAATTCTATTAAAATGAATATATTTTTGTGATCTATACTCACCTCAAATACATAAAATGGCTAAAATAATGTACGATTTAAATTGGGGTGAACAGGGATGGGGTGGGGAGAGGTGAATACAGGCTGTGTATGCAGGTGCAAGTTAGAAGTTGCTCATGAAAGCTTTTTAATATTTGCTAGCCAGAAGAGCTGCTGCTATATTTCTGATTTTTGCCACCATAGACTAACATGATTGTCCTCCTGCAATGAAGGACAAAGATGAATTCTTTGGTTGATGTAGGATCCATTTTGCTATCATGTGACTCAGCTTAAGCTCCAGATACGGGTGCATAAACAAACAAACAAACAAACAGTATCTCTTCCAAGCCATCTTCAACGCTCTTTAAACCTGTTATCTGTATTCATCCTGACTGACTTTTCTGTTCCCCTCCTTAGCTATTCAGTGCCAGTCCCTAGAGGCACCTGCTCATGGAAATACCACTTGCATTCATCTCCATGGGGAATTTCAGTACCAATCCAGCTGCACTTTTCTTTGCACCAAGGGTTTTCGGTTACGTGGAAAAGAGGTCACTGAGTGCACAGCTTCTGGAAAATGGACAGCTCCAGCCCCAGTTTGCCAAGGTTGGGAGTTTCCTTTTAAGGCCTTTCTTGCCCATGTAAAAATTATTTTGAAAAAACAGAAGCAACTCATTTTTCAACATTAGGAAAAGAAATGGATTCTCTTTTACCCATTAGCATTTGCACTGAAGGAAAGAAAGAAAATAGGAAACCAAGAAAGAGGTAGGAAAGAGATTCATGTGAATAGAAGTTTTATTACAGTCACAGATCAGAATTATGGACAGGAGCCTTGTGTATGCTGCATAAATAGCATAACGCTTCCCATGTGTCCAAATAGCGACAGGTCCAAAGGATGCTATACTACATACCAGTATATTATCTCAGTGAATAACAGTTAGCCGTTTAAAGGTGGATTTGGAAAATAAGTTAGAATTGTTATAGGTTGATTCTCAGAATCCTCCCTTCTTCTAGACATTAAAATAAGCAAGGCTTTCTTTGCTTAAGGTATTGGAAATAATAGTCCTGGCAACCTGATCCTAGAACCTGATACATCTTCAGGGAGACCGGAGATGACCTAGCTGACTCTCCCACAATTTTTGGAGTGGTGAAAGCATTTTTGCCTTAGCTAATGATCATTAACTGATAGCCCATACATATCCTTTTATGCATATCAAGAGAGAGCAACTGACTGGTCTAGTAGTTGAAAAGTTTTTTACTTCAGGAAATTAAAAAAAATCTCTTCTTGAATGATTATCAGATCAAAATGGTACATTGAAAGCTTATGATAGAGTAGTATACTTTTATACCTACACTTACATGTCTTACTTATTTCTTTCTCTATGTACTATGACTATGACCCCAGGCTTCACTGTGTGTCTGTATCTTTCCCAACATGGCTGAAGTGATGCTGGTATTGTGTAAAATTCAACAGCTTGCAGTTCCATTTGTGACAAACATAAAAGATATTTATAATAATAAAGCTATACTTTTGTGTTATAGGCTAAATATACTTCTGTGAAGTAATATTTTTATAAAGTAAGAACATAAGTTCTTTGTATATTCCTGTTTTGTCTCCAGTGTTCTGTTTTCAACATAATAAAAGTATTGTTAATGACTTCAAATTTTCAAAATGTTTACATCTTTAGTGGTATTAAAGCAGGGGTGAAATGCTCCTGGTTCGGACCAGATCGCCCGATCTGGTAACAATGGAGATGAGTGGTTCGGAGAACTGGTAGCAAAAATCCCTGCTCTCCCTGCCCCCCCGTGCCCAGCTGAGCTGCGTGATCATCAGAGGGGTTTTTTTATTTTTAAAAGCATTTTTTCTACAACCTCTTCGGCCGAAAAAAGCTTTTAAAAGTAAAAAAAAAAAAAAAGCCTCTGATGATCAAACGGCTCAGCTGGGATTGTCAGAAGTTTTTAAAAGCATTTTTTAACAACCTCTTCGGCCAAAGAGGTTGTAGAAAAATGCTTTTAAAAGCGTCTGACGATCCCAGCTGAGTTGCCTAATCGTCAGAGCCTTTTAAAAGCATTTTTTATATTGATTTTATTGATTTAAAAACAAAAACAATAAAAACATATACACAGGAGAAAAAAAAGAAAAAAAACGTACATACAGATACAAATAAAACATACACAACATATATAACATATGCCGGAAGTCCGTATAAGCATTTTTTAACAACCTCTTCAGCCGAAGAGGTTGTAGAAAAAATGGTTTCAAAAGTAAAAAAAAAAAAAAAGTTGGCCACACCCACCCAGTCACATTACACACACACCCAAGTCACGCCCTCAGAACCGGTGGTAACAAATTTTCACCACTGTATTAAAGCATTGTCTCTGTTTTCTTCCCTTAGCTGTTCAGTGCAAGCCATTAAATATCCCCATAAATGGAAACTTCAGCTGCATTCATATCTATGGAGAATTTCATTACCCATCTAGTTGCAACTTTAAATGCAAAGAAGGCTTTCTGATCAATGGAGCAGAGACCACTATGTGTGAAGCATCTGGAGCATGGAGTGCTTCAGAGCCAACTTGCCAAGGTTTGAGGCTTTCTATTTCTTCTTAATCTCCATTTTAGGATTCTGGTATTAGTAAGGAGAACTGAGTAATATTTAGTAGGTACAGCAAGAAGACAAGGAAGCTTCTGATTGATTTATCACATCTCCATTGTTACAAAATGTACTAGTTGTCATGACATTGCCAATACGGTCTACTATATTTGTAATAGCATACTATATAATGGGATAGCCTCCATGCATTGGAGATAATCTGTTTTGGAAGAAAACTCTTATTCCTGGCAATTTTCAGAGTTCCAGGCATTCCATAAGGCTTCTCCCTTCCAAAAAAGGTGCTCCTCATGTAACATCATTTCAAAGGTTTTCACTTTCTCAGACTCTCATTTGATTTTACTTCTCCTCACTGGTCAGAACATACCGGCTACTTAACTACTCTCAAAGGTCTTGTGTTTTGCATACAAATTAGGGATATTGCTAAGTTATTTTGTTCTCTTTTTTTAAAGGAGGAGGAACCTGTGGTTAGGTAGTAGTTATAGACCAGGGGTGGGTTCTACTTGCCTTTACTACTGGTTCGCAACAGGATCACGCATGCACGATTGCTTCACTTATGCATTCGCCTTGCTTCTGCGCATGCGCAGAATGCTGATGATGACATCTGGGGCAGTGGGCGGGGCCTCCCACCAGTTTTACTACCAGTTCTTGCGAATTGGTCCAAACTGGGGGCAATCCACCACTGTTATAGACTGGCAATCATGAATTGACTGGCTTCATCAAGAAGCCTCCCAGCATTTTCCAGCCACTGAACTAGAGAGAACATAATGTTATAAAAGTAATCCAAAAATTAATAATCCAAGCATAGACAGATGAATCTTGACAGACCTGAACACTGGGCCCTATCTAACAAAATGAAATTCAATGTAGAGAAAAGCACACATATAAACTGGGGAAAAACAGGCTTAATAGCAGTAACTGTGAGAGGGATCTTGGAGTCTTAGTGGACAACCAATTAAATATGAGCCAACAGTGTGTGCGGCAGCAGCCAAAAAAGCCAATGCAATACTAAATTGCATTAACAGAGGGATACAATCAAGATCAAGTGAGGTACTAATACTACTCTATAAAGCCGTAGTAATACTGCATCCAGTTTTGATCACCACACTATAAAAAGAAGTTGAGACTCTAGAAAGAGTGCAGAGAAGAGCAACAAGGGTAATTAGAGGACTGAAGGCTAAAACATACAATGAACGTTTGCAGGGACTGGGCATGGCTAGTCTAGGGAAGAGAAGGACCAGGGGAAATACGATAGCAGTGTTCCAATATTTGAGGGGCTGCCACAGAGAGGAAGGGGTCAAGCTATTTTCCAAAGCACCTGAAGGAATAATGGATGGAAACTGAACAATGAGATATTCAATATCTCATTGATATTCAACCTGTAAATAAGGAGAAATTTTCTGACAGTGAGAGCAATCAACCAATGGAAGAGCTTGCCTTCAGAAGCTGTGGGAGCTTCATCACTGGAAGCTTTCAAGAAGAGATTGGACTGCCATTTGTCAGAAATGGTAAAGGGTCTCCTGCTTGGGGGGGAGGTTGGACTAGATGACCTACAAGATCCCTTCCAACTCTGTTAATCTGTATCAGTATCTAAGCATGATTTCTTTTAAGAAAAATCCATCATAAAACTGAGCCATGCTTAAAAGTCAGTATCTTTATAAAAGCTATCCGTTTTTTTTTCCCAGTTACGCAATGCCACCATTTGCAGAATCCTAAAAATGGGAAGATGGCCTGCTCTCACCCATTTGCAGAATTTGCTTACCAATCCACCTGTCAGTTTGCATGTGAACCTGGCTTTCTCTTGACTGGAACAAATACAACCTTCTGCTTGGCAACCAGGCATTGGAGTTCTCCATTACCAGCATGCCATGGTAAAGTTCCTTTTCCTCACCTTGATTTTTGTTGCTATTTTCTGCAATGAAGTTTAATGTTTTTCTGACATTGGTCAGCTCTTTCAACTTTGGACAGTTTCAATTTAAACACAATATTGTAATCTGGAAATTTCCACTTTGGAGATTTGTAGAAATCTCCACTTTGAAGAGCACTGATTTCATTCTTGGACTTTCTTTTGGAATGATTGGGCTGGCCGTCGTAATTCTTTCTTTCACCAACAATCTCTTTCATTCTAGTTATTGAATGCCCAAACCTGAATACTCCTCAAAATGGAGAATTAAAGTGTTTCCATCCACATGGAAGTTTTGCTTATAATTCCAGTTGTGCCTTCTCCTGTGATATGGGCTTTGTACGCATTGGAACAAGTCAACTTCAGTGCACACATTTGGGAAAGTGGACTGCAGCCACACCCAGTTGTGAAGGTAAATAGAGAATACAATCTTAGCAGTTAGATAGAGAATCCAGTGCTGTGTAGATGGTAATGTAGAACAAGAAACAGACTAAACTAGAAAGAAACAATTATTTTATCTAGTACAGATTTTTATTACTGGAGGAAAGAGATGGAAAAGGGAGGCTTGTGACTTCAGACTTGTAAGACTGATGTGTGCCCTTTTAGGTAAACCAGACATGAAACACAACTAGATAAACAAATTATATTTTATCATAAGGCTACATTAACAGAATTTTGAAAGTCTGAAGGTACAAACTTCCCTCTTTTACTTTTAACTATTTGATCCATGAGGGTGGGTCCTCTATTCATTTCTTTCTTTGACCATTAAGCCACTAGGGGGTCCTGCTTCCCCCGCCTCATTGCTTCCTAGACAGCATCTCTTCATCTTTTCCGCAAGGTCGTTCATAATTCCATTACACCTCTCATGTAACTGCAACAAGAAAAATAATATCCAGGTGACTGTATGGACTTGGCATTTTCCTTTCTGAGTTTTAAAACATCAGCTAGTTTCTTTTGTATACCCAGTGAGACATCCTTTTCCAAATTATTCTTTTGCTCTGTCATTTGTAAATCCACTTTCAGTACCATCTCTATCTTGTTAGCTAAAATTTGTTCCATATCTTGTCTTTCAATAACATCTTTTGGACAGAGTCTATCCATGGAGGCAGGCATAATGACTGACACTGTGGACATTGTGTCAGCCTTCCTAATCTCTAAAAAAGATATATTTATCACAATAAGCTTTATGTTCTTTATAATTAATTTCAAAATATTATTGTAAAAGTTTCTATATTCCAAATTTACCTGACCCTTAGTCTGTTTATAGCTTTGTAAGATCACAATCTTGTTTAGTTTTTGGTTGTTTATTTTAAATTCTTTAAATTCTTAAGTTTATGATTAATATTTTCTTTCATTCAGAATTGAAGGCAAACTTATCGGGTATTTTTCTAAGGGTTTCTAATAGCCTAAAAGTAATTTCCAAAAGTCATTAGAGAGTGAATGTTTTTTATCAGGGCAACCTGGTCTACCCAAATATGAGACCGAGCATACTGCTTCCACTTTCACCTTTCAGCCCCAATGATTAGAGAGTGAGTTATAGGCAACTTAGTGTCCTTTAAAAGGCACCAACTATGGTTACAAGTAAGAAAGCTATTCTTGTCATTTCCCAGTGTTCACACACATAGGAGACCACTATCCTGCAGTCCTGCACTCCCCTCATGGGAAGCTGCTGTCCAAAGCATATGTAGGCAATCTCCCATTCTCATCTAATCTGTAGAGGTTCCAAATAATTGGTCTACTCACAGGTTCTTTGGTCATTGCTGTAATCATCACAAAGACCTCTTCAGTCCACTATTCCTCCAAATTTTTAAAAGCAGGAAAGGGACCTGAGAGCAAAACCTTTAAGAAATATTGCTGTAATGCAACACTAATGAAATAGCAGTAGCAACAACTGGATTTCATCCCTCCCGCCCCACATATTTCACCCAAATCTTATTCAGAATTTTGGGAATATAGCAACTAACTAAGTGGCTCCTTAGGATATACTTTTCTATGTCACAAGAACATAGCTTGGATACCAGTAAGTTCTAGCTGTTTATTCTGAAATAAGAGTGAAGTTGCAAAAGTCAGAAGATTTGGATACGTGTGGATAAGCAATTCCCTATGTGTGTAATATAAACGCAGTACTGAAACTGTTCATATTTGAGTATCCTTGAGGCATATCAGATGCAACTTGTGTTAATTCAAAAGCACAATCATTGAGAGATTTTAATCTAACACATCTGAAAGGCATCAGATTAGGGAAGCATGAATTGTTGGCAAGGTTGCGTTCTTTCCTTTCTTCCCAATATACATTCACGAATACCAGATTTAGAGAGAGTGAACTATAGTGACTGCTCATCTTTAGTGTAAAAGCAAGGGATGTTTATGCTGGAATAATTCTTGTGGCTGGAAAAGGTATTCACAGTGGCCATGATCTTAATGATAGTGGTATTTGACCATTGCCCCAATAGGTATCTCTACATTGATAGCATAATCAGTGGAAGAATGGCTTTACATGGATGATTGTAACTACTGTGGGGACAAATGAAATAGTTAGAATGTGTGATTTTTGCTTTCAATCATCTACTTCACCTCCCAACAATGATAAGAAATGGAACATAATCATTCAGAACTCTAGCCATTTTTCAAAGTGGTCTCTTATATAAACACTATGTTGAAATGGAATAGAGCTGATGTTTTGCCTGCTGAAACCAAGGTCCTATTTTCAGTAGATATATTTCTTGTTATAAGGATCTTATTTTAGTTGAGAGGAATGGTACCTCTGCCTGAAATTTTGGAGAGCAATTCTTTATCAGTTGTATTAAGCTCTGAATCATGTACAATATAATGAATTCTACTTTCTTCATTTTAAGAAAACATCCTCTGTGCTACATATTTCGTTATATGAGTACTGTGTGTGTCTGTGTGTAAGTATATGTCTATGTAGCATTTGTACCATGTAGTCTGTTTCCATTGCTGAGTGCCTAATATTTC
The DNA here is from genome assembly GCA_022577455.1 of Arizona elegans. NCBI lineage: Eukaryota > Metazoa > Chordata > Lepidosauria > Squamata > Colubridae > Arizona > Arizona elegans. The sequence continues at coordinate 98,497,912 of JAKOOJ010000002.1, read as the reverse complement.
ACATATTACAGATAGTTCTCACCTTACAATGGTTCATTTAGTGATTGTTTGAAGTTATAAAGGTACTGGAAAAAGTGACTTATAATTGTTTTTCAGAGTTACAACCTTGCAGCAGCCCCATCGTCATATGATCTAAATTCAATCGCTTTGCAACTGACTCATATTTATGACGGTTGCAGTATCCTGGGGTCATGTGATCCCTTTTGCAAACTTCTGACAAGCAAAATCAATGGGGAAGCCAGATTCATTTAACAACTGTGTTACTAACTTAATAATTGCACTCAACACCTGTGGCAAGAAAGCTCATAAAACAGGGCATAGCTCACTTAATTGTCTCATGTAGCAATATAAATGTTGGGCTCAATTGTGATCTTTAAGTTGAGGACTACCTGTATCACCTTTGTTAAATACCCATATATAAAGTATATGTACAGCTTATTGTATTTACAGCTTTGTTTTGTTCATTTCAGCTGCCAAGTGCCCATTTCTACACAAGCCAGCAAATGGCCATTTAAAGTGTCTTCACCCTCATAGCCATTTTGCATATGGCTCCAGTTGCAACTTTTCCTGCAATGCTGGTTTTCAACTAGTTGGGCAGGCAACACTTGATTGCACTGCATTAGGAAACTGGACTCAAGAAATGCCTTCCTGTAAAGGTCAGTATTAAGTACACTTTCTGGTAAGGGATGCAGAAACTATCTGAGGCCAGCTGAGAAATGAATTGTCAAATGTAATGCTTGGCACATCTGTAAAGAAAAACTAGAGTGAATCTGATCACGCAGCCTACACTGTGATAAGGGAGGCAAAGTGGGCTCACTTCTCCTTATTGCATTATCAAGCTATCATCAGCAACCTTGTTTAAGGTCACCATCTCCTGCCTGAGCATTTTGACCAATCTGCCTTAGTGTTATTGTCAACAGTCACTCATATTCATCAAAATCTTTTCCCATGGGCAGAGTTTTTTATGGTGACTAAGCTACCATATTGCCATATTATCTGGGACTCCTTTTGGTTCATTGCCTTCAAAGAAGTGGGTAGGGTTTTTCTAGATTGTCCTTCAAACATATAATGTGGACCTCTGTTCATCCTGCCTGTGGCAAGGAATAAGTAGAAGGGTGACCACTTGAATATGTTAGTTTGCTAATTCCTCCCTAAGTGAAGAGAAGCTGCCTGCAGCTTGAAGGAGCCTATGAAGTGCTCTCTTCTGAAAAGGCTACATTATTCTGTGATCCTAGAAAGCCCTCCTTTTTGGAAAAGGTGTTGAGACAGTGGCGATGGATCAAATACAGTACATAACACACTAGAAGAAGCAAATTTTCTGTATTCTTTTCAATCAGGTTCAGGCCCAGATAGGAGACAAAGATGACTTTTGTCGCTCTTCTAGATGACCTTGTTGGAGATAGTGTTTCTCTTCTGGTCCTTTTAGAGCTCTTTATGGCTTTTTATTTGATATGATGATACCGAATTATATATTGTGCTACCTCAGACTACAGGAGAGACACTGATGTTTTATCCTGGTGTTTAGAGACTGCAAAGGTCTGGATGGGAGTAAATGGGCTAAAGTTGAATGGAAGCAAGACAGAGTTGCTGTTTGTACATTGGCTTCTCCACCAATCCCAGTGGTACCTCTGGATGGGCAGGTGCCACCTGTGAAATAATAGCTTCTGAGTTTGGGGATGTTGCAGTAATTCGAGGATCGGACTCAATAAAGGATTCAGAAATGTAGTATTCAAACAAAGTATTGTTTATTTACAGTAGGCATTCTATATTCTCTGAATGATTGTAGATAGAAGCAAGGAAGAGGAGCGTGTATCCCCTTTTATATCAATAAGGCGGGATTAGAGGTAGGAGTGGTTACATATGAATACATTAGGAAAGGAAGAATAAATTAACCCTTGATATTCTATGAACATACATTTCCTGCATTCAAGAATAAGGCATTTACCCATGACAAATCCCCCTCTAAATGCTGATTCGACATACAACAGTAATTACATTCAGATTCAGAACAATATAAAACTTGTAATTTTGAAGTTAAATATTTATGTTGCTTAGATTGTAAAGGCTTAGTCAATATATCAGCTATTTGTTCTGTGGTTTCGCAATGAATAGCTTTAATGAATCCATCTTGAGATAATTGTCTTACATGTTTGAATTTGATATCTATATGTCTAGATCTCTGACCAATAGCGTCTGCTCTAGATATCTCTATTGAAGCTTTGTTATCTTCATGTATAACAAATGGTAATGAAGGACTCTTCCAAACGTCTGATAATAGATCATTGAACCATACAAGGTTATTAGAGGCTTTTGACAAGCAAATATACTCTGCCTCAGTTGTTGATGTAGCTACTAGATCCTGCTTTCCAGTATACCAGTAGACTGGACAATTGTTAAGAAAGAATACATAGCCGGAAGTGCTTTTCCTGCACTTAGTGTCACCTGCCCAATCTGCATCAGCGTAACAAGTGAGAATAGGCTCTTTAACATCGTTGGGTTCTAATAGTAGGCAGAAATCTAAGCTGTGTTTCAAATACCTTAGCACTCGTTTAATGGCTTCCCAATGATACATTAAAGGTTTACTGACATATCTGGATAATAAATTAAGGGGTAGAGCAATATCGGGTCTGGTCCAATTAGAGATATACAAAAGGGAACCAATAACTGATCTGTAAAGTGTATTATCATTAAACTCAGGAGATGATTCATTCATATTTCTTAAAAAATCAGCTTGCATTGGAGTATCACAAGGCTTTGCATCACTCATATTACATTTGTTCAAGAGTTCTATAATCTTATCTTTCTGAGACAATCTAAATCCTTTTTTAGTCTTACTAATTTGAACTCCAAGATATTTATTTACTTTCCCTAATGATTTTAAAGAAAAATGTTCATTTAATTTTGTTACAAATGTATCCCTTTTCTCTTTATGTTTGCCAATATACAAAATGTCATCCACATAAATTAACACAAATTCTAGTGAATCACCATCCCTCCTAACAAAGAAACAATTGTCTGCAGTTGTGGCATTGAAGTTCATAGCTTTGAGTACGTTGACCAAACATTCATACCAATGTTTGCCGGATTGCTTTAATCCATACAAACTTTTGTTTAGTAACCAAGTTTCATTTCTATTTGTGTTTTGGCTAAGAGGAGCTCTTACATATATTTCTTTATCGAGTTTTGCATGTAGGTATGCAGTTTGTATATCATATTGAAAGACTTCAAGATTAAGGGCTGATGCTATTACTAAAGCTGTCTTAACACTTTCAGTTCTTACAGTGGGAGAATATGTCTCGGTATAATCCTCAGGATACTTTTGAGCGTAGCCCTGTGCAACTAGTCTTACTTTATATAATGTGTTGCCTTCTTCCAGATTTTTAATTTTAAATATCCACCTAATACCAATAATTGTTTTGTCTTTTGGGGCTGGTGTTGGGGTGAATATGTTCTCGCAAACTGTCCATTTCTTTGGCCATGGCTAATTCCCATTTTTTTCTTTCTTCTGTGGGGAGTTTTAATACTTCCTCATATGTATTGGGTGTTGATGTATCATCATTTATGTGCATTATGTAATCCTTATATTTATTTGGTACTTGGTTCCTGTTACATCTAATTGTTCTTTCTGGTCTGTTATCGTTATCGTGTAAGTATCTTGCTTCCTTTTTTGTTAATGAATCTGTTTTGATTTTGGGACAGTTTCCTATCCATGTTTTATTGTTGCTCTTTTGTGTACTGTGGTTATGTTCTTCTCTTTCTGTCTTATCTTGATTTTCAATGTCTGGTTTTGTAGTTGGAAATATCTCATTAAGATGTATCTGAGACCAATTGGCCTGTTCGTGAAATACAGCTGTCCTAGAAATTATGAATTTGTTGTTATTGTCAATAAATCTGTATCCCTTTGTGCCTGTTTCATATCCCATGAATCTGAGCCTTCTAGATACATTATCCCCCTTACGTCTCAATTGTTTTGGTATATGTACATCCGCTGTAACTCCAAATACATGCATGTGGGCTATCTTGGGTTTTTTATTATACATCAATTCATATGGTGTTTTATTTATGACACTAGACCAAATTCTGTTTAGAGTATAATTGGAATATAATAGTGCTTCTGACCAGAATTGTTTGCCTAAACCAGCATCTTCTAATGTACATCTAATCATGGTTTGTAGTGTCGAGTTCTTTCGTTCTACTACTCCATTTTGAAATGCAGAGAAAGGGCTAGAGGTGAAGTGTAACATTCCTTTGTCTTTTAGCCATTGGGAGAATTCTTTTGACATGAATTCAGATCCCCTGTCTGTCATGATCTGCTTTATTTTTACATTGTGTTGTGTTTCTACACGTTTATAAAATTCTTTAAACTTTTTTTATTGCAAAAGTTTTACAATTACATTTTCACCCCTTTCCCCCCCCCTCAACCCACCCCAAACTTCCCAACCTCCCTAACCCTCCCTAACCCTCCCCTCCCCCCGGACTTCCACACAATATACTCATATCAGGTAAAACCCCCCTCTTAGTATAAAACTTATATAGAACTTGAACCCCTCCCTCACCCTTATAATTTTTTTTATCTACATTACATTGAAATATTTCTATCTTAATATATCATTTTCAAATAAAAGCTATTTGATACTTCCTAGTTTGATATTTGTTCTGAACATAATTTATCCACTTTTTCCATTCCCATTCATAAGTCTCTTGTGAACAGTCTTTTAAATATGCTGAAATCTTCGCCATCTCTGCAAAACTGGCCAGAAGCATTAATGCATAGACAATGAAATCCATGGAATTTATGAGCCAATTTTCTTTCCCATTTTCATTGAATGCTTTGGGAGGAAAGGAGGCGGTCCCACTTCAACAACATTCCACCTCTTATAGTGTGCATGTCTTAGTGGCTTTAACAGCTAGTTGTCATCTAGTGATTGAATCAATTGTCATCTATCTAGGTGAGAAATGAAATAATTCATTTGATGGAACACACACATACCGTATACACACACAAAGATGATAATTGACCACCTGACTGGGAAGCATTAGCTAGCTTTGTGAGCCTTCAAACACTGTACTGGGCTTACTTTCAGAAGAGGTGATATAACTTTAATAATTAGTCTACATTTCCTTCCACTCAACTTGCAAATTAATAAAAATAGTTAAAATACAATAAGTCTGCAATGCTGTATCTTCAAAAAAAAAAAACCTGACTCTATTAAAGTGTGATTTCAAAAACACTTATTGTTGATAAAAGACAGGAACAGAAAGTAGCATAACTGCCTTTTTACAGTATGGAACCTGTGAGAACATAATTGAATGATATGCATTATTTGATTCATCCAAGATGATATAGTTTATTTTAATTTGTACTTGTACCTGTTTTAGCTGTTCAATGCCCACCCCTGAAAAACCCAGAGAATGGCAAAGAAAATTGCTTTAATCCTTATGGACATTTTGCATATTACTCCAGCTGCACCTTCTCCTGCAACTCTGGGTTTGAATTAGCTGGATCAGAGAAGCTGAATTGCACAGATCAGGGAAACTGGACTGGAGAGACACCCATCTGTGAAGGTAGGTTTTAGGAAAAAATATGGGTTGAAGGCTAGAAATTCTTCATCTCTATCATGGTGGTTCATCTCCAAATTGAATGTAGCCTTAGAGCTGGTAAAGTCATAGGAGCTTCAGAAGATGAAAAATATATTCTTTTGAGGATTGCAAAAAAAAATGAAAGAAGTATTTAATTTTCAACAAGTCAATTTTCCTGATTTATAGAATGCCTTTGGTTTATTTTTGTAGCCATTATATGACAGATATAAAGATACATAACATACCGGTAGTTTACTCTTACAGCACACTGCCTGTTTGAGTAAGCTTCTTGGTTTATAATTCCAAAGAAGCAGCAGAAATAACAAATTTGATACCTTTCCACATCTTAACAACAGAAATACTTTCTGTATGTTTAGTTTATTACAAGCATATACAATAGCATTTTTATTTTCGTTTATTGGATTTAGAAGCCGCTCAATTCCCAGTGACTCTGGGTGCCTGACATAGTAAAATAATCAAAATCAAAATACAATATGAAGTAATATACCATAGCACATATGCAAATGCTCTATGCAGAACACAACATTTATTTTTCATTTATTGTTCTTTTTCCCTCTCTCTCTTAAAGGAACAATCCTGGTAAATAAGCTACAGATACACTAATTGAGACTTAAGCATTTAGCACCAAAGAAGCAGTGTTCTTCTAAAATCAAATTAAATATATTCCAGTGATAAATGATAGGTAGAATATGAACTTTCTGCAGAAACGGACGTTGTGTCCCTGAACGTCCATTTTCGGGGCGCTGCGACTCCAATCCATGGATGGGTAGTATCTCCTAGTTGCTGGGCAGAAAACTGAGTGCTAAATGCTTCTCATTGCCAGGTCCCGCCCACCTCGACCTATCAGCTTCAGTCTTTCCTCACGAAGGCGCAGGAACCAAGATAACCATAAAACTGGAACAAACAACAGATAAACATAACAGGAAGCCGAAAGGGCGGGTATGGATTGGAGTCGCAGCGCCCCGAAAATGGACGTTCAGGGACACAACGTCCGTTTTCCATTGCGCTGCTCCTCCAATCCATGGATGGGATATACCCAAGTTTAAGTGTCTAGGGCGGGAGGCTGACTGTAGACCACGGTCGCAGGTGCGGCCACTTGTTGCAAGACTCTACGACCAAAGGCAGCATCCGACGACGCATATTGGTCAATCTTGTAGTGTCGTATGAAGGATGAATCAGACGCCCAGGAAGCTGCTCTACAGATCTCCGACACAGAAGCGTTCGTAGACCAAGCAGCCGATGCAGCCGCACTTCGGGTTGAATGTGCATAAATCCTAGTCGGACGAGGACAGACTCTGACATCATAGGCCGTTGTGATACAAGCTTTAATCCATCTGGCCACTGTATTAGACGACACTTTCTTCCCCATCGATGAAGGAGTGAAAGATACTAGCAATGATTCAGTCTGTCGAAAAGACTCAGTACGCTTGATATAACGTCGGAGAGCACGCCTAACGTCCAGGGTATGCCATAAGGATTCAGTTTGGTGATGAGGATTCGGACAAAAGTTAGGCAGAACCAACTCTTGGGCCCGGTGGAATCTTGAATTTATCTTTGGTAAAAAGGATGGGTCTAAGCGCAGAACCACTCTGTCACTATGAAACACACAAAGGTCCTTGTGAACAGACAGCGCAGTGAGCTCCGACACACGCCTCGCTGAAGTAATGGCCAGTAGAAAGGTGACCTTAAGTGTCAGAAATTTTAGAGATACAGAAGCCAATGGCTCAAATGGTGAAGTAGTAAGCGCTTGCAGTACTAACGGAAGATCCCAAGATGGGTATCTATGTATCACAGGTGGCGAGATGTTGGTGGCTCCATGAAGAAAGCTCCTAATCCTAGGATTGTGCGATAGAGTACGGTGTTTCTCGCAAGAAATGACGGTGGATAAGGCTGCCACCTGGCGACGAAGCGTGGCGGGAGCTAGACCTTTGGCCAAGCCTTCATGCAAAAATTCTAGCACATCCGGGACATCTGCGGAGGTCGGGTCCACGTGATGAGAAACACACCAGGCAGAAAACGAGCGCCAAGTGGCTTCATAAATCCTAGTAGTAGAAGGACGTCTTGCGGCCTGAATCACGTTAATGACCTCAGAGGACAATCTGTCCCTTTGTAACTGGAGCCGCTCAAGCGCCAGGCGGCCAACCGGAGCCACCCTGGATCGGGGTGGAAGATGACCCCCTGGCTGAGCATGTTCACTTGCAGAGGTATTACCCAAGGCGGCATCGTAGACAGGCCCATCAGGTCCGCATACCAGGGCCGGCGAGGCCACTGTGGCGCAACCAGAATCAACTCCGCGCTCTCCAACAACATTTTGCGAATCAGCAGTGGAAGCAACGGTAGTGGTGGGAACGCGTACAGGAGTTCGGAAGGCCACTGGCAGTGTAGGGCGTCGTAACCTTCTGCTCCGCTGGTCGGGTAACGCGTGTAGAACCTCGGCAGCTGGGCGTTTTGGGGCGTGGCGAAGAGGTCCACTTGAGGACGACCAAATCTGCTCACAATCTGCTTGAAGATTGCCGGATGAAGAGACCACTCCGCAGGGTCCAAGTGTTCCCTGCTGAGCCAGTCCGCCATGATGTTGTCCTGTCCCGAAATGTGGTCCGCCACTAGAGAAGCCGTGTGCCGTTCCGCCCAGGCTAAAAGAGCTTCCGACTCCAACATCAGGGACCTGGAGCGCGTGCCTCCTTCCCGATTTATATGCGCTTTGGTGGTAACATTGTCCGTCCGGACTAACACGTGCTGATCCTCCAAGTCGTGTACGAAATGGCGCAGGGCGAGACGAACAGCCCTCAACTCCAGCCAATTGATGCTGTTCGTCCGTTCCGCCGGAGACCACTGACCTTGAACCACTGCATTCCGAAGATGGGCTCCCCAGCCCGACAGGCTGGCGTCGGTAATCAGGACAACTCGTTCCGGGTCGAGAAAAACACATCCCCTTTCGAGAGCAGACGACTTCCACCACGCGAGCGATAGACGGGTCTGCGGGGGTAAGACAACTCGATGAGTCGACGTGCTGCGGTGAGCTCTCTGAAAGGGGAGCAACAGCCACTGAAGCGGACGAGAATGTCTGCGTGCCCACGGAACGACATGGATGCAGGATATTAACTTCCCCAACAATTGGGTCAGTAGAAGCAGTGGCACCTTCCTCAGGGATTGGACCTGTCGCACCATCGATTTGATGTCTTGAATGCGATCTGGGGACAGAAACACCTGGCCCAGCTGGGAATCGATCACTGCACCCAGGTGCTGGAGCCGCGTCGTAGGTGTCAGGTGGCTCTTCTGCCAGTTGATGGAGAACCCGTGGCTCTGGAACGCCTGGAGGACCACCTCCATGTCCTTCCGAGCCTGCGACTCCGATGTTGACATCACTAAGAGATCGTCGAGGTAACAGCTGAGACGTACAGAACGAGACCTGATGGAGGCCGTGACCACTGTCACCAGTTTCGTGAAGGTCCTGGGGGCCGAGGACAGCCCGAAAGGCATTGCCCGATACTGAAAATGCATGTTGTTGTATTCGAAGCGGAGATAGCGACGATGCAACGGGTGGATGGGCACATGCAGGTATGCTTCACGCAGATCTACCGATTGAAGGTAGTCTCCTTGCCTGACGGACGCCAGAATTGACCTGAGAGAGTGCATCTTGAACCTGCGATACAGCACGTACTGGTTGAGACGTTTCAGGTTCAAGATGCCCCTGTGGCCCCCCGATGATTTTGGCACCAGAAATAAGGTAGCGTAGAACCCAGTTCTTTCCTCGTCTTTGGGCACCGGTTCCACTGCTTGGATGGAGAGGAGATGAGATATCTCCGCTTCCATGAGCTCCCTTTGGACCCTGCACCGGGGAATGGGGCAGCGGCGAAAACAGGTTGGTGGTAGTGTGTGGAATTCCAATCGAAGTCCCTGTTGTATGGTCGCCAGAATCCAAGCATCGGTTGTGGAGTGGCCCCACCTGAGGTAGAATTGCTGCAGTCGACCTCCGATAGGGCCCGGAAGTAGCGAGTCATTTCCCCCTGCGTGGGGGCCGGTAAGAGGAACCTCTGAAGGGGCGCTTTGCTTGGGACTGGGTCCTGGATCTATCCCGAAAGGACTGCCTGTCCGAAGCACGGTCCGAGGCTTGGGAGTAGGAACGCTGGTAGAAAGAGCCACCTGGACCCGAGGACGATCGAAAGGACTGCCTAGGAGTATAAGGTGTAAATCTCCGTTCAGAACGGTGAAAGGAGGACGGCAACACTTTGCGTTTGTCCTTATCCTCTATCAAGATTGGCTCTAGACAAGGACCAAATAGTGATGGAGCATTAAAAGGCGAAGAGGCAAGTTTCCATTTGGCTTTATTGTCCGCACGCCAATTGCGAAGCCAGAAAAGGCGCCTGTTGGTTATGGTTGCTGCCATAGCCCGAGAGGCAAACTTAGTCGCTGTTAGAGAGGCGTCCGCGGAATATTCAGTTGCAGCCACCAGTTTATTAATGTCTTGGTGCAGTCTGGTATCGGAGGGGGGCAACCTCTCCTGCAGCTGGCGGAGCCAAATCAGCGAAGCTCGATTGAAAAATGATGTAGCCGTGGCCGCCTTGATCGCCCAGGCCACCGCTTGGTGCGCCTTACGGAATCCCATCTCCATCTTCCTGTCCTCCGCTTTGAGGCCATCCACCACGTCAGAAGTCAGCATGGAAGAGGTAGACAGGGCAGCCACTGGGGAGTCCACAGAGGGTATGGCAAGCAACTCTTCCAACTGTGAATCAGCTGCATAAAGACGTTTGTCAAGACCGCTCGGAGCTGTCAAGGAACCAGGCTGGCCAAAAGCTGACTTGATGACATTGGAGAATAGTGGAGGGCAAGGGATAACATCTTTGTCCTGATGAGCCACCTGGAAAAGAGTATCATGTGGATGTTGTGAGTCAGAGGCTTTGTCAGTAGACCCTTCTGTAATTCCAAATTTAGTAGCGACCTTGGCTTTGTGCAGTAAGGATTTGAAGACCGAAGGCCGAAACAAGTTCGTGAAAGTGGGTTTTTCGGGGGGAAGATCCTCATCCTCAGAGAATTCGACATCCTCCGGACAGATCTCTCCCTCTTCCGACTCCTCCGAAGACGATTCGACAGGACGGTGTTTACTGGTGCTCGGTATAGCCTCATCCACTGGGGCCTGGTTTTGAGAAGGCTGAGAAGTTGTGATAGCTCTAGTCACATCCTGCTGCATTCCAGCTGCTAAAATCTTTGCCAGGGCATCAGATAGCATAGTTTGAAAATTCACAGGAGTATCAGGTGCCTCTGGGCGGAGCCCCGCCGCAGTAGGCGTAAAGGTAGCCTCTGGCAGACGCCTGTGACCAAATGGGACCTCAGAATGGCTCGAAACATCTGGCAATGACAAAGAGACCCCTTTGGAGCGTTGCAAGTTTGAAGAATAAGGTCTGGTGGCTGATCTTGAAGCGGATCCAGATTGTGAATTCTCAGAGGTATCAGCATCACGCTCAGAAGTGTGAGCCTGCCTTGATAGAGACTCCTGCTGCTGTCTAGCCCTTTCAAATTGTTTTTCCAAGGCTTCATGGTGCTTTTGCTCCGCTTTATTTGAGGAGCTAGATTTGGAATCCACTTTGGATCTGTGGGCTTTGGACTTGGTTTTCCTCTTGCCTGGCTTCTGCTGCGTAGCAGGATAATTGCAGGCGCCTTCAGAATCGGATGACAGGGGTATGTCTGCCATGATAAGTGAACCAGGCAGGCAGCAGTACAGTCTCTCAAGAGCTCAACACCGAGGCTACCCCCAAGGTAGATGCCCACAGTGAGGACTCAGATGGGTAGGGGTAAGCCAGGCCCAGAAGCTGCTGGGCTCCACCCCAATTAAAGTCAGCAAGCTGCTATAGACAGATGGGGGAAGCGCAAATTCGCCCCGGGCAGGGGACAGGACTACAAGACCAGCAGGGTGGCCAATAAGGTCTGAAAGTCCACTCGGTTTTAGCAGGCAAACCTCGTTCTCCTTTCTCTCTCTCTTTTTTTTTTTTTTTTATATAAGCGCCCTCAAAATGGCGGCCGCCACGCCGACAATGTCCCGAAACAAAATGGCGGCCGTCACTCCACCAGAGTACCTCAGAGCCTCGATTTCAATGCCAGAGAAAATGGCGCCGTCCACGATGTTGCCCTGCGATTTCGCCAGCTTCCGAAGCGATTCCGGCCCGAAACGGCTTGCCAAGGTGCCTGACAGCCTGCGCTAGTCTCTGCGGCCGCCGCGTCTCCTCGCGCCTTACAGCTGACTTCAATTAACGGAGGCCGCCCGAAGAGAGGGCCAGCACTCCGGAGCCGCTTAATTGACGGAGCTGGGGCGACGGTAGCTTTTCCGACTCACCAGAAAGCTAGCGCGACGCCAGCGGCTTGAAAAACACAGATCCGCCCAGCCGGGTCGGAATCCGGCGTGCTGCAGTCTTGATGAAAGGTGAGCTAGGCCTAGGCGGCTTGGGGCCCCAAGCACGCCCAAGGCACGCAGCAAGGTAACTGTTTTTAAAACGTAGCAGCTCCTTAGTAGAATTAAAAGGACAGGAAAAATAAGAAATTAAAATAAAAAAGGAAGGCAATGAGAAAGGTAATGGTCTAAATAGATTAATCCAAATAGAGAGCACTCAAATAGCCAAGTTCTCACAGCAACTGAGTGAGAAAGACTGAAGCTGATAGGTCGAGGTGGGCGGGACCTGGCAATGAGAAGCATTTAGCACTCAGTTTTCTGCCCAGCAACTAGGAGATACTACCCATCCATGGATTGGAGGAGCAGCGCAATGGAAAATGATGCAAATAATTTAAAAAGCTTAAAATAAATGAGAAAGTTTCATACAAGCTTAATGCTGTTGGTTTTTTTGGCCTAACGTCTAATATTCCCAGGTGTTTCTAGTTTGTTAATTTAACTTGCAGTAGCTCATCAGTCGCTAAAGGCTTCTCCTTCATTCGCTCTTTCTGTTATTTATTTTATTTATTTATTTTGTCAAACATGTACAAGATAACAAGTATATGTATGAACATAAACATAAACAAAGGAAGTAAATACAAATAAATGGGGACAGTAAGACAAGGACGGTAGGCACGCTGGTGCACCTATGGACGACCCCTTTATGGACCTCTTAAGAAAGGAGTGAAGTCCACGGTAAACAGTTTGAAGTTGAAACTGTCAGGATTTGAGGCTGTAACTATTAATTGCTTAATATTTTCTTCCTCCTGCCTCTTTCTGCAACATTTGTAGATCTTTCTCCTAAAGGTTTCAATTTGTTTTTTTGCCAGCTCTCAAGTGCCCAGAATTGCAGGCTCCAAAGAATGGACAGCTCAAATGCTCTCAATCTTATGGAAACTTCACATATGACTCCAGTTGTGTCTTCTCCTGTGATATGGGTTTTAAAAGAATTGGATCCAAAAGGGTGAACTGTACAGCTACAGGAGACTGGACAGGATTTGCACCATCTTGTGAAGGTCAGATAACTTACCACACTAAGTGCTATACACTGCTTGAAATGCAGGAGGGAAACATCTGCAAGCAAACAACTAAGCTCAGAGAGCATAAAGAATTCCACAGTTCAACTACATATATTCTCTTCTATTGGAGAAATTATTTAATAAATGAACGTACATGAACAAAATATATTAAGATGGTTTCCTATTCCACTTCCTGTGATTTATGGAAGACTTCTGCTCCTTCTTGGTTTTATGCCACGTGGCTGTAATGTGCGTAATTGTGAAGGAAAAAAACAGGAGTCTGGTAGTACCTTTTCCAATTAACAAATATTATTAATAGCCACATGATTTTGTGAGCTCAAGCTTATTCAGCAGAAGCACAAAGTGGCCAGACAGATGTAGGATTTAAACTGGGCTAAATTTGGGATGGGCGAAAGGAAGACAGATTATATGTAAAACAGGTTACAGGCAATTCATCATTGTTGTACTGTATTAAAAATCTAAAGTTAACAACCCATTCTGAAAATGGCTGAAACTTTTTGATGTCTGTGAGTACAACACTTTCTTGCTCAATGATTCTAAGAATAGCAGACCTCAAAATGACTATTTTAGAAAAGCTTCATTCAGTTTAAATCCTACATCAGTCTTTGTGCATCTGATAAAAAGAGCTGTAGTCCATGAGAAAGGTGCTATCAGACTTCTGATTTTTTTGCCACCATATAACAACATGGATCTCCTCCTATTTTAATTGTGAAGGAGCATCTAAGCCTTTTTAACTTCACCTTGCAGTAAGACCATCTGCAAAAACCCTCCTTCAGTACGTTCCCAATCCTGGGTAGGTTGGACAACACCGAAGAAGTATTGAGAGGGTTTTTTCCTTGCAATAATATCCCAACTATAAAATGCCCTTTCCAAGAAGCTTGCCTAATTACGGGTACATGTATGTTCAGGTAAAACCGTAAAAAGAGGCTTCCTGGGTCAAACTAAATGCTGCTACTACCCAGCAGTCTGTTCCTATATTTGATCAACTGGACATTAACATGGTAGGGATACCTTAGGCTCTGTGGTTGCAAGTGGTGGTCCCTGGACCCAGCCAAATGCAATTTGAAGGAATTGGTGGCATTGTTTCCTGAAATACATATCCACCCATCCACTTGTTCATCCTGAATCTGCCAGCAGTCAGGGTCATAGGATGACCTTGGAATTCAATAGTACGCAGGAGGGAGAATTATTCTCTCTTTCAATAATAGAATCCAAAGTCTGTACACCAAGTTTTCAGCAGCAGTAATTCTCCCCACCCCCTCCCCCACACATTTAGATGCTCCTGCACATACAAACATCATGTACCCATTACTCTTTTTCTAATTCCAACATCAGTATCACTACAACCAATATTGTGACCTTTCTTCACAATGTGATTCTTTGATCAGCCTTTGTCCAGTTCTAAAAGATCCTGTGATGTACTTTTCTTAATTTTAATTCCTGCCTGCCCTACAGCCATAAAGTGTTCCCCCCTTCAAGAGACAGAGAACATGAAAAAGAACTGCTCCCATCCCTGGGGCCACTTCAGCTACAGCTCCGCATGTCACTTCTACTGCACTGAGGGCTTCATTCTCAATGGAACGAGTAGGATGCAATGCCAACCTGATGGCCGGTGGTCTGCTGAGATGCCTGTTTGTCAAGGTACCATGATCTCTTTCTATGCAAATTGCAATCATCTGCTCCATTTTCGAAAAACAGTTGCAAAACAGTTCTGTAGAGTAGGGTAGGACTTTTGCCAAAGAAGTGTGTATTAGTGCTGCCCTCTGCTGGTTTACTCTAATTTTTTTTCAGAGAAAAAGTAATTTTTATAAGTCTCTATGCTTTACAGCTGTTGTTATTGTGTCCTCCTATCTTAGAAATATAATGAAGCACCTAGACAACATTTCAAAACTGAAATATTTAATTTATAAGAACTTAACATGTTTCTTTTGACATAGTAATTGCAAAGAACAACTTAGAAAGCACTTACTAATTACGGTAATATGTTTAAAATCATTATTTTGCTGTAATATTTATTTCTCTAAAATGACTCATAAAGGAATGTTGAGGATTTTTAAAAAACTCATATCCTCCCTGCTCATCCACCCCCCATTTTCTAAGAAAGTTTAGCTTGGCACATTTCCTCATAATGTTACTTCCAAGTGTACAAAGTACGTGAGATTTTGTTCAGAGTCTGAGGTCAAGGGCGTTTAGTTCTGATGTAAATGGATGGAGATCTGTAGAGCTGCAGAGCCAATATTAGGATATTGGAGTCTTATAAGAGAAGAATGTACTTTCTAGTTGACTTATTTCGTTTCTAATATATTGAATTTCAGAAAATGCTGCCATTTACCTAAAGCAAGTTTTGCTCTATACTGGTGGAGTCACAGCATCCCTTGTTGTTTTAATGATCTCTGGGGGTCTGATAGTTCTAGCAATTAAGCGTCTCGGCAAAAGAGGTAAGGAGATTTACACCATCTAATTGGGGATCGCCCAGTTACCTGTGATCTCATCCTCATGAGCATGAGAGTTCACATTTTTTAGCAGATATAATTATAATAGTTAAAACGGAATACAACTTCCCATTCCCTCCAATTTAAATGCCTTTCCAAAGTACGCTTTATACCAAAAATGTATAGTACAGGTAGACCTCGACAACCATTCATTTAGAGACCATTCAAAGTTACAACAGCACTGAAAAAAGTGACTTATAACCATTTTTCACATTGTTGCAGCATTCCCATGGCCACGTTATTAAAATTCAGAACTTGGCAAATGATTCATACTTATGACAGTTGCAGTGTCCTAGGGTCATGTGATCACCTTTTAGACCTTATGACAAGCAAAGTCAATGAGAAAGCCACTTAACAACTGAGTTACTAAATTAGCAACTGTAGTGATTCACTTAATGACTGTGGCAAGAAAGATTATAAACTGGTGCAAAATTCACTTAATTCTCACTTAGCAACAGAAAGTTTGGGCTAAGTTATAGTCGTAAGTCGAAGACAATCTGTAGTTCAAAGCCACATAATTTTAACTTCACAAAAATAGCATTGCATTGACCATAAAAAAAAAATCCAGCCTTGACATTGGAATATGCTTTTAGTGAGCCAAAACAATGTATTCAAATGGCCAGCCAGAATTCTTCAGAATTTCCTGTAAACAAGCAGCATAAAGTTGCTTAGAGAGCCATGGTGGCACAATGATTAGAATTGAGTATGACAGACTAACTCTGTCCACGGCCAGTTTGATCCTGACCGGCTCAAGGTTGACTTAGCTTTCCATCCTTCCAAGGTTGGTAAAATAAGGACCTAGAAGTTTGTTGGGGGCAATATGCTGACTCTGTAAACTCCTGAGAGAGGGCTATAAACCATAACGGAGTGGTATATGAATCTCAATGCTATTGCAATTAACTGACTCTCCAGTCAATGGGAGTGGCTAAGTTTAAACCAACTATGATGACTCTACCATGTTCTGTTTATTGATATGGGTCAATCTGAAAGTCTATCTTATTCCTCCCTAACACAGATTGGTTAGTTAGGAGAGGAGCAATTGACACAATTAATAAAATCTTCTGGAAAATTGCTCTTCTGAAAAATTATGTGTTACCTAGCAGAGAGGAATAAGACTTATTAGAGGAATAACAAAAAAGTTCCCTAAACTTGAAGAAGAAAATACATGATATAAATACACTAATATTTACACCCTTGCTGCTATTTTTAACTAATGCTTACATTAATAATTTAATTGTAATATTGTAATCCATTGGAATAATCTATCTTTTTATCTTTTTTCACCATCCAATGGGAACTATGACTCCATCAGAAGAGAAAAAGAAACTGCTAAGTCATACCAGGTATTGACTGCTATATGAAATTACAGTACATCAAATTTCTTAAATGAAGCTACAAAATAATGCAAATATGAACACTAATTCATTTATCATTGCATATGATTTTATAGATTTTATTCTACTTCGTTAAATATATGAAACACTAAGTCAATAAAATGACATGCCTGCACAATGAAAGATAGGGGGACTTTCTGGGGGTATCTGTGGTAATAGATGGGTGAGAGGTGGATAAGGAGATGTCTTGCTGTGTGAGTGGCTGTCTTATGTGTAGCAGGTCCTCAACCTTTTTGGTTTTGTGGACTGGCGGTTGCTTTGGTGGCAGGGGGAATGGTTTTGTGTGTGCAAGCTAATGAAGCATGCGCAAATGAAGCTTTGCAAGCTCACCCACCACTTCAACAGCCTTGTTCCCAATGGGTTGCCACCCGGTAGTGAGCCTCAACCCAGGGTTGTGGGCCCCTACTCTAGCTAATCACCTCACTGCCCAAATTAATGCAAACATCTATTCACAAGCTAAGCCAACAATCAATGCTCTGGATGACCAGATTTGTAGGAGTTGCACTTGAACGATTTTGTGTCAACTACTAACTTTTCTGTGGATTTTGATTAGGCAAATATTACATGATATGAATGTGTTAGTTTTTAAGGTGTCAGAAAACTTGTTCTTGTTTTTGTCTAAAATGTTGTTTCTGGAAGCTCAGTACAAAAGATGTTGCATTACTGAGAATAGAAGCAAATTACAGGATGAGTTTTTTTTTCTTCGCTCCACATTTCAAAAAGCAATTTCAAGCACTAGGAACATGACATATTAAATTAATTCTGAGATTTTCAAAACCCTAATTGTAAAGTGTGCCTTGAGGCCTTCAGCTCTATTTTCCTAAGTGACATGAATTGTACAATGATAACTATTTATCTGTTGCCTTTTAGTGAGTTGGGGGTACCTGGTACATATTCCAATTCAGCATTTGACTCAGTCTCCTAAGGTAAGATAAAAAAATGCTTTATTTTGATATGTTGATTTCCAAGGAAGGCCTTTATTGTTCTTCTCCATTCTCTGTCAGAACATTTCACAAATATCTGGGACACAATTGACCTTTGGATGGGGAGCAGAAGGAGTGGGTTCAAGGCTGACTCCTGTCCCAACCTTCCCCTGGCAATTAGATACGCTATTTGGCTATGAGCCTGATCCTGTGCAAGATAGTCCACAGCTATGAGCTTGCAAACAATGAGGTGAGGAAGTTGAGCCACAGTCAAAATGTCTAAGCCAGGAAGTAGATGAGAAACTATGAGGTAAACTGCTCTGAATCACCTATAAGAATTCATAAGCATGAGAGAAGTTGACACAAATATGAGATATGTTAGCCTGAAATCAAAACAGTCAAAAATCCAAGAACTCAGAAATCCAAGAGAAGTAAGTTGCTGGTCAAGGAAAATGGGTTTGTTGCTACAGAATTTGAATCTGCTCCTTAATTGAGTGTGAACCCATTTTCCGTCTCCGTTCCTGCTGCTGGGTGATCCCGTGTGAAGAAGGGGGCTAGCAGAGAGGGGAAGAGTGCAAGGTTGCTGCTTCTGGGACTCAGGGATTCGGGAAGGGTCTGGGTCTGGCTCATCCGGTTTCTCTTCCTCTCGCAACCAGCTTTTCCAGTCTAGCTTGATGCAGGCTTCCTCCCCAGGCCCCCGTCCATTACCCCCCCAACAGCCGGACAAAGCTAGGCAAAAAGTCAGCCCTCACCAGCGCCCAGCTTCACCGACAGGTCTGCAAAGGGCGCGTTGCCACCTGTGTCAAGCTAGACTGAACGTGAACGAGCACTGAGGAGACCACAGAGGAGGGAAGCCAGGCAAAGGGATGAGCGAGGAGCATCTGCAGCATGCTGGGCCTGGCAGACTTTCTAAGCCTGCCTAAAGCAGGGAGGGAGGGAGAGAGAGATCCAATCTAACCTCTGTGTGTGTGTGTGTGTGTGTGTGTGTGTGTGTGAGTGAGTGAGTGAGAGAGAGAGAGAGAGAGATCCAATCTAACCTGTGTATGTGAGAGAGTGTGTGTGTGTGAGAGAGAGAGATTCAACCCAATCTTGGAGAGTTATATCAGGGCTGGCGGCAGTGTGCTCTCTCTCTCTCTCTCTCTCTCTCTCTCTCTCTCTCTCTCACACACACACACACACACACACACACACACATACAGTAACTGGTTGGAACTTTCTTTCCTCCCACCCCCCTCCAGCCCCACCCATCAGAGACCTCTGGATCCCCAACACTGCCTGTCTCATGCAGGCACCACTCACATGAGTGACGTAGAGTTGGCCATACCCACTCAGTCACATGACCACCCCTAGCCACGCCCACCAGGTCATTAGGAAGAACCTGTTAAATTATTTGAATCCCACCACTGGTAGTAAAACTAAGGTTTGCTGTGTTGGCACTTTGCAATAAATAAGTGGGTTTTGGGTTGCAGTTTGGGCACTCAGTTCCTAAAAGGTTCACCATCACTGCTTTAGCCTAATGGTTTATCCTTTCTAGAAGCTGCAGGGTTGTTGGATTATTCTAGGACTTGATACTTAGTCAAGGTCTGTGAATGACTTGACTATCAAAACTCTTAGTTGTGCAAGTTTCTACTCAACAGTTTCAACCTCAGTTGACTGAGAGCGTTCCCACAATAGATTAGCAATCCACTAGCTTTACAGTACGTCTTTTCCACTGCATCTGAAAAATCCATGACCTACCTGGAACCACCATGACACTCTCCATTGATCAGATGCTTCAAAGATTAATATTAGCTTTTAAAATGGGCTTTGACTATTTATTTTATTTTATTTTATTTCCATAGCTGCCTATCTCAGCAAATGATATTTTGCATTGTTTCCATTGCTAATTGTCTTCCGTGCCCATTTCACTGCCCAATATATGGAAACATATTACATACATTGAAATAATGATATAAATTATCCCATGGGAAAACAAATTATTGATTTAATTTATCACAAATTAGACAAGGTATATTTTTATAAAAAGAAAATGCCCCCATATCCATAAACAAACATATCTCGATACCCTGACAATTTCTGTCTATGGAGATTTTCAGACATCTAGGTCATGGTTGTCCCAAAGGTGCTCAAGGGCTTGAGGTCATGAGACCAAGTGGCCTCAACGACTCTCGGAGAGACTGCCAATGACCAGATGACTGCAAAGAACATAAATTCATCTCTTCTCTACCATTCAGGAAGAACTGAAGAAGCTTCTTGGATGAGGAGTGAAACATCTTCAATGAAAAACAAAGAAAATCCAGTTGCCTTTTGAAAAAGCACCTTTGAGTCTGACAACTTCTGTGTTCCCAATGATTTTTTCCTTAAACAATTATTTCAACAATAAATCCAAAAATTTAAGTATGTGTTCAAGCCCTACAAAATTAGTTTTAATTATAAATTTTGTATTGCGGCTTTACTCGAACTGGTGCTGCCCAATGGGTTGGATTTCACTTTCCATAAATCTCAGCCAACATAACCCAAACCTATAATTCCAGAAAACATGAGTGTAAATTGAAATTCAACCTACTTAGAATGTGCCACATTAGGGAAGCCTGATCATTTCAGTCCATATCAGATGTAATTGCATTCTTAATCACTAGTTTGCTTATTTTTTCATATTAATAAATAAACAAGTTATTGTTTCTTTATATCCCACAGAACTCATCTGGAACATGCTATGAAGAAAAATGCTGATGCAATGGAATATTCGTACACCTCATTCAGTTCTGTTAATATTATTGATTAGGATTTGGGCTCACTGAAGTCAGTGAAAATAAATTAATATTTGAAACATGTAGCTTTAAAAGAGCTTCCATTCACCATGCAGCTATAGCACTTAAAGCAGTGGTTCTCAACCTTCCTAATGCCGCGACCCTTTAATACAGTTCCTCATGTTGTGGTGACCCCCAACCAGGGGTGGGTTCTATTTTTTTTTACTACCGGTTCTGTGGGCGTGGCTTATTTTGTGGGCGTGGTTTGGAGGTCATGTGACTGGGTGGCCATGGCTATGTGTATAGGGACTACTCAGAGGGCTGAAAAAAGTCATTTCTGACAGGTCCTCGCACTTTTGACTGGTCCTCACACTTATGACCATCCTCACATTTATGCCCGTGCAGCATTCTTAACAACCATGTCACTCATTTCACAACTGCTTCTCTTCACCATGGTGATAAGATAGGGCAAAAACGTAAAATATGAGGACAGTCGTAAGTTTGAGGACTGGTCAAAAGTGCGAGGACCAGTCAAAAATAACTTTTTCAGCCCTCTGAGTAGTCCATATGCACAAAAGGACTACCCAGAGGGCTGAAAAAAGTGATTTCTGACTGGTCCTCGCACTTTTGACCGGTCTTCGCACTTATGACTGGTCATCATTTATGCCCATTGTAGCATTCTTAACAATGTGTCACTCATTTCACAACTGCTTCTCTTCACCATAGTGACAAGATAGGGCAAAAACGTAAAATGTGAGGACAGTCATAAGTTCGAAGACTGGTCAAAAGTGCGAGGACCAGTCAGAAATAACTTTTTCAGCCCTCTGAGTAGTCCATATGCATATAAGGATACAGCAATAGAGAGGGATGAAGGAAGGTAAGGGAAATTAGAGTAGGAGTGAGGGTAAGAGAGGGAGGAAGAGAGGAGGAGAAGGAGAAAGGAAGAGGAAGTAGGGAGGAGAAGAAGAGGGTGAGGAAGAGAAAGTTAGAAGGAAAGAAAAGAGAGAGGTGGTAGGTTTGAGGAGAAAGATTGCTGTACAATAAAAAAGATGAAAGGGAAGAAAGCCAACCCCAAACAAATATAAAGATATTAAGATAAAGAATGAATTGTTAAACTTGAAAGAATAAAAGAGAACAAATATGAATAAATAACAATAATTAGAAACACACATACAAACATACAATGTATTTTCTTTGAACAGAGTATTTGGCCGATTCATAAATTTAAACAGTGTTTAGTCATTTCAATTAAATTTACAATTTCTATATTTCCTTTTTGCCATATTTATTCCTCATCTATTTTTGTAAAAAACCAATATTACCCTTCATCCTCATCTCTAATCTTAATCAAATTCAATTTTTCCCTTCTATTCTATATTATACCCCTTCCCATTGTCATCTATTTTTATATCCATCCTCACATTGGTTAATTATGTAATATTACACTTGTTTAATATGAATTCAACATTTTAATATAAATCAATTAGTTATATAACTACCTTTTTTGTATATTAATCAATATGAACATGAATATTCCAATTATTTCCATGCAATCCAATTTCTTACAAATCAATTAATTATATTTACCAATAATAAACCAAATAATTTGTCCCATATATTCCTCCAAACCACAACTTAACCATTTCTGCTTTCAACACAATATACAATTAATAGTATCTCAATTATTACAATTCCCTAGTTAAATAGAGCTTTTTTTCTTTTGTGTTTTAAAATCTCCTCTTTTTCCTAAATTTCCCGTTGTTTGCACCTACCTTTTTTGGTGAGGAAAAAGAAATCTGCCTGCCTAATTTTCCAACGTGCAAAGCCAACAGCCTGCTTTACTTTCTCTTTCGTTTTTCAGTATAGCTAGGGGGAAAAATATCTGCACTCTTTCCAAGCAAGCAAAAGAGCCCTGAGCAAAACAGCTGAGAGCAAATCAGCTGGGGGTCGGGAGCCAATCTAAGCAAGGGCTAATTAGCCTATGCTGAAGCTCCGTGGGCCAATAAAATTACAAAAAAACACCGAACCATTTGTTAAATTGCTGGCTCCCCCGCCCCTCGCCCACCACTATTTATTGGCAATAAATAGTGGTGCGGAGGGGCGGGGCAAGCCAGCAATTTAACAAAGGGTTCGGCTGCACCACTGGCTCTAGGGCGGCCCTTTGAAGCCCCGCAGCAAGAATTTAAACATTTTTTTTCCTCTAGCCATCGGAGGCAGCAATAGATGGGGAGTGGGCGGGGTAAGCGAACGGCCGGCGATCCAACAGAGCAGAGAGTGAGGGTGAGTGAAGGCGGGGGGGTGGAGGGGGCGGGGGGCGAGAGAGGGTTTTGGCAACCCCTGTGAAATGGCCGTTCGACCCCCAAAGGGGTCGCGACCCCCAGGTTGAGAACCGCTGACTTAAAGGATCTCAAAACTTACCAGAATTCATTGTTATTTATCTTCTGGCAAGATGTTCTGAAATGATCCATGTTCTTCCTGTGTTAATGGACTTTCAACTACTTATAACATTGCCAAGACGATGCTGTAGATATGCCAAGAAGTCTTTTTGGGAAATTGTAGCTGATTTTCCAAAATATACTAATTTCAACACTTAAAAAAAAGAAATGTAGATTTAAAAATTGTTTCTATTTTCTTGTATCAAGATACAGATGTAAAGACATAATGAAGCTTGCTTCTTTCAAAGCTTGGTTTTCATAATAATAATAATAAAAAAGAAAAATACACAAAAGACACCTGCGCTCCATATTTTTGAAGGAGAATATCCATCTTGTGCTGGATGTGGAGGTAGTGACAGATTTTATTTTCCTGGGCTCCAAGATCACCACAGATGGGGACTACAGCCAAGAAATTAAAAGACGCTTGCTCCTGGGGAGGAAAGCTATGGCAAAGTTAGATAGCAAACTAAAAAGCAGAGACATCACCCTGCCAACAAAAGTGTGTATAGTCAAGGCTATGGTTTTCCCAGTTGCAATGTATGGCTGTGAAATTTGGACCATAAGGAAGACTGAGCACCAAAGAATTGAGGCCTTTGAACTATGGTGCTGGAGAAGAATCCTGCAAGGCGTCTTGGACTGCAAGGCAATCAAACCGGTCAGTCCTAGAGGAGATCAATCCTGACTGCTCTTTAGAAGGCCAGATCCTGAAGATGAAACTCAAATACTTTGGCCACCTAATGAGAAGGAAGGACTGACTGGAGAAAAGCCTAATGCTGGGAAAGATTGAGGGCAAAAGAAGAACTGGACAAGTGAGAACAAGGTGGCTGGATGGAGTCACTGAAGCAGTAGGCGTGAGTTTAAATGGACTCCAGAGAATGGTAGAGGACAGGAATGCCTGGAGGAACGTTGTCCATGGGGTCGCAATGGGTCGGACATGACTTCGCAACTAACAACAACAAAAACAATCCAGCTTTTGCAGTGGCCCCTGAGACTTTACTAGAAATTGTTCACATACTGGAATTTATCTTTTTAAATAACGGCTAGAATCTTGTTTTCAAAAGCAAATGAAAGCGGACAACTCTAGGAAATTGTAAGCTGCAATCAATGACACATTCTGCACATGTAGCAAATACATGAAAACTCAAAAGTGCTGATCATATACTGTTCATTTTCAGGAGTCAAACATGTTTTATATTTTAAATGAACAATCCCTTTATAATAATTAATATGGCTAGTTATCAAAATGGTCTAAAAATCAAGAATACAGTTTGGTCAACTATCTTGTTAGGTATTGTTAGTTGACTTATTGCTCCAACACAGTCAAATATTTCAGACTCAAACAAGTCTCACCACACTGCATTGCTTCTTTCATTGTCCATTAGTATTTACAACTAGAAAAGACAACTTTCCTAGCATGCTAAAGTAGTAATATAGCAGATTGAAATCCTCACAAAATTAATTTGATATTGTCAAATCTCAGCCTGATCTATCTCATAGTGATGGAAGATATATTATGATTACAATGGGAGGATGTAAATGTAATAAAATTCATTATTTACAAATTAATGTTGTTTCATAAAAGCCGTATTTTTGTAACTTGAAAAAAAATAGGGGACAATAGTATAAATATATGATTGTGATACGAAGATAGGAATTGACTTCTTTTTGTTTAAAACAAGCTAAAACAGCAGCAGTAGGAAATTGTAACGTTTAGGGATTAAAACATGTAATATTTTAAACTCTTTGCATGCATTTAAAACATTATTTATCAATTTTGTGCTGTAGTTGTGTACCTACTGAGTAGCAATTGTGTTTTTAACAAACCTTACAATATGGAGATTCCTACAAAGGCTCCAGTATAGATCCTGTGCTGATCACCAAAGTTTTCCATAATGTTGCAAAAGATCTCTGGACAATTATTCAGTTCTTGCCATTTGTCAGAGAGATAGTTATACTATAAAATTGTTTGAATGGAATTTCTATTCATCTTTCAGGAAGTGTTGTAATTTTTTTTTTCTTAGTCTGAAGCAATTTAGATCCTCTAAGCCTATGGGATATCTAGCTTTCTGAAGTGTTTCTCTCAAATGCTGTAACTGATTTTTTAATTTATATGTGTTTTGGCTTGAGTAACTTTTTCTGTGCATTTTGTTTCCAACCAATCCTTGCCTAGAGTTTCCTTGATTTTCATTATTTTTCTTAGTCTTTCTTACATGTCTAATATTGTTAAGCCAATTTATGTTCCAACAGCTGAGAACAGGACACACTCACAATAAAAAGACAATGAGTCCTTTTATATATATCTTTATTCATCACACTATACTCTTTTGAAGTGAGCAATGTTTCTGATGCAGTTAAATCTAACATCAAGATTTCAAAGGCCACGTTTCTGCTTCCAGAATGTTTGATTTGGGACTAAGAACACAGCACTTGGGCACCACTACTAACTTTAACAGTTCCTAAGTAGGATTGTTACAAAGGTATTGAAGAAAGTTAGCATCCACCACCCACCTAGAAGAATGAAATATTTTAAGAAATATTAAAAAGGCAGAATATTATATTTCCCTGGATGAGAAAAGGAGAAACATGCTCTTGGAAAGCAGCCTCCACCTTTGTTAATAGCCCCAGGAAGACTAGGCCATCTTATTTACAAGACAAAAGGCCTTCAGCTCCAGGGTGATAGGATTAGCCCTCACTCAAGATCCAAGATTCATTGACTATGCTAAAGCCTTTGATTGTGTAGATCACAACAAATTGTGGCAAGTTTTTAAAGAGATGGGAGTACCAGACCATCTTATTTCTCACTTGAGAAACCTATATGCGGGTCAAGAAGCAATTAGTGAGAACTAATTGACATGGAACCACTGATTGGTTCAAAATTGAGAAAGGAGTTCGGCAAGGCTATATACTGTCGCCCTGCCTATTTAATTTATATGCAGTTCATATCATGAGAAAGGTGGGGCTAGATAATCACAAATTGGAATTAAGATTGCCAGGAGAAATATCAACAACCTCAGATATGCAGATGATATCACTCTAATGGCAGAAAGTGAAGAGGAAATAATGAGCCTCTTTATGTGGGTGAAGGAGGATAGTGCAAAAGTTGGCTTGAAACTCAACATTAAGAAAACTAAGATCATGGCATCCGGCCCTCTCAATTCCTGGCAAATAGGGAAGAAATGGAGCTAGTGACAGATTTTATTTTCCTGGGCTCCAAGATCACTGCAGATGGGGACTACAGCCAAGAAATTAAAAGACGCTCCATAAATTAAAAGAAGCTTCCTCCCCTGAGCACCAAAGAATTGAGGTCTTTGAACTATGGTGCTAGAGAACTCTTGCAAGGCGTCTTGGACTGCAAGGCAATCAAACCAGTCAGTCCTAGAGGAGATCAACCCTGACTGCTCTTTAGAAGGCCAGATCCTGAAGATGAAACTCAAATACTTTAGCCATCTAATGAGAAGGAAGGACTCATTGGAGAAGAGCCTAATGCTGGGAATGATTGAGGGGAAAAGAAGGGGACGACAGAGAATGAGGTGGTTGGATGAAGTCACTGAAGCAATCGGCATGAGCTTAAATGGACTCTGGGAATGGTAGAGGACAGGAAGGTCTGGAGGAACGTTGTCCATGGGGTTACAATGAGTCGGACACAACTTTGTGACTAACAAGAAGATCCAAACCAAGACAAAGCCATTAAGCCATAACAGGAATTGCCCAACACCCTTTCAGAACACAAGCCTCTTCATTACATCATCACCCAACAAGATTCAAGCAAGCCTGGGACACAGACAGCCTACAAGTTTACCTGGACCGCCACATAGCTCTCTGGGAGTCTGACAACCAATAGGATACATTTTTGCACAGGAACAGGAAGCTCAAGGGCAGTGGTTCCCAATCTTTTTTTGCCCATGCCCCACTTAAGCATCTCAAAAATCCTGATCCCCCCTCCTGTGATATATAATTCTTACTATTCAAAAAGTGAACTCCTACTCACAGGAGGAAGCCTAAAAGGCCATTAACTTGGTTTAAACAAGGTTCCAATTGCCCCCATTAAAAATCAAATTGCCCCCCCCCCCGTGGGGCATGAGCCCCACATTGGGAACCACTGCTCTAGGGCAAGGCCCAAGAGAGGGTATAAATTTCTCTCTCTCTCCACTCCAGTGGTGGGTTGCCCCCAGTTCGGACCAGTTCACAAGAACCAGTAGTAAAACCGGTGGGAGGCTCTGCCCACTGACCCGGACGTCATCAAAGTAGATCTGCGCATGCGCAAAAGAGCGCACCAGCACATGAGTGAAGCGAGTGCGCATGTGCGTGCACGATGCGAACCAGTAGTAAAATAAGTAGAACCCACCCATGCTCCACTCCATGTGGTCAGCTACCCAGAATCACAACTGTTTGGTGGTTCTGCTTCACCATTAAACCATCCTTCCAAACAGTCTTCATGTTTCCAGAAAGAAAGTGTCTTTCTCCCCACTTGGAACCGAACCCAGGTGGCCATTTCTTCCAACAGCATCTAAAGCAATGGCAAACCACTTCTGAAATCTTGCCAAGAAAATTGCAGGGAATCATTATGCGCCGACGATATTAATTAGTTGGATAATGAAACGCCCTTCAAGCAAACAACCAGGCTCAGAGAGCAGCAAGAATTCCACATTTCAAGGCTGGCTCGAGCACAAAACAGAACAAAAACTTTCAAGCCGGGAACCCACTTGAAATCTACAAGGCTGCAAATTCGATTAAGTTCTTTTAAGTTCCTGTCTTTTAAAAAGCTTACCCAGACAACATTATTGACAGAGGTGTCTTCCAGCTCCATCGCTGCCGCTATCTTCCACAGGGGAATCGAGAGAGAGAGAGAGACTGCGAGATCAAAATAGGGAGACGCTTAACGTTGTTTTAACGATTTTGGTCCTTCGCGGCCTCCGTGATCGAGGGGGGCGGGGATTGCGAGTAGGATGAGTGTACATACAAGTTTTTACGTAGCTCACGATCTTGATGTTCCATCCCGGAAGACGGAGATGGCGGCGGCAATGACGGCTTCCATCGCCGGCTGGCCCTCTGGAGAGCCTAGTCTCGAATGGGGTAAGGCCGGCCGTGGGAGCGGAGAGCTCGGCGGCAACATCAAGCCGTACTTGGTCACCGTCGGCAGTAAAGGGGCTGCGTTATGTCACTGCGTTATGTGTCGACGGGGGTGGGGGGTGGGGTGGATATTGCCCCGGGCAGAAGAGACTTAGTGAGAGTTACACCGTGTGGGGCTGGTTTGCCCCTCGTTTCTTCAATTACTACTTCTAGTTGTTCCCTCTTCTTTTAAATTATCTCGGGTTGCTTCCTCTTTTGCTCTTACGATGATCAGCCGAAGAGACAGAGATACGTTTAAGAGAGGATCTTGGCCAAGTTTATCTAAGCATCTTCCTACCGCCGGTTTTCTTGCCATGAATTTGAGCGTTTAGGGCAGGGGTCTCCAACTTTGGCCACTTTAAGACTTGTGGACTTCAACTCCCAGAGTTCCTCAGCCAGCAAAGCTGGCTCTGGGAGTTGAAGTCCACAAGTCTTAAAGTGGCCAAGGTTGGAGACCCCGGATTTAGGGTATTTCCTATTACCTATGTCGCTGTAATCTTATAGGGCAGGTATTATTTTTATCCCTATGTTGACGTTTATTATTCCTGGAGGAAAAGAAACTTGTTAAAAGCCACCAAGGACATTTGTGACAAGAGACTGCTGGATTTCCTCTGTTTTTCTTACAGAAGGCTCTCTCTGTATAAGCACTCTTTGAAACTCTAATTAAATAAGGTTGGAACCTAACTGTTGTTTGAGCCAGAGCAAGGACTTCTATTAAAAACAAACAAACAAACATGTATTTATTAGCTTGATTGATGTTTTTTATACTCTGTTCTCCAACTTGAAAGGTTTTTTGGAACAGTTTGTATAATCATTAAAAGCCTTGACAGTTTCTGCCCTCAGATTTATTTTCTTACAAATGCAGTTGAGAGGAGAAAGAGAAATTGGGGGGCAGGGGAAGGAAATATACAATATCTAAGCCAGCAAATATTAATTTTATGGTTAATATAATGGCTACCTTTAATGGAAATTCCTGCTCAGGAATGCCCAAATGACATTCTTGCCTCTAAAACTGATGGCCTTGTTGTCCTTTTTGGGGGTGGGGAGAATGTGCTTAAAAATGGGGAAATGGCATGAGAAAAAAACATTGACATTATTGCACTCCTGTTAAAATTGTCCACAGGTAGCTTATGACTCCATTTATAGATTGTGCAAAAATATAATAATTTTGTTTAATTACAAATAAAATACCTTCTGTGTGGCTCCTGTCAGTGGTGGAAGTGATAAAACATTCCATGATATCTGAACCAGATCTTTCTCTAGCTTTTCTTTCCCAAGGATGCTAAGAATTAGACATCTTCGATACATTATGGTTTTTGTATTGAATGTATTATGTGTTAGAAAAAAAAAAGAATTCCTAGTCTTTGAGTTTCTGTAGTTTATTTAACTTAGTGAGTGTATCCAAATTAAAATAATCATGCAATTTGTAATAACATGTTGGAATTCTAATAAAATACCACATGCAAATATGCTACAGTATTATCTCATGGGTTGATGTAAGACCAGTGCTTGAAAAGTAATCTAGTTCACAGTGTAACATTGTTGCTTACATCAGCAGTAGTGCTTAAAGATTTGTGAGCCTATATGAATTTTAAATATTTCTCAATTTTATATGAGTTGGTTGTTCTAAATTGGTAAAAGTTAAAAAACTGAACTTATGGATCAAATCAAGATCAATATGGATCAAGTTTTAATCAATCAAAAAAAAAGATAAAAGAACAGTAATTCCATTTGTGCTGAGTGAAATCTGACTGCTTTCTCTTGGTAGGTAGTTTTGTCCTGCCTCCTAGACCATCTTGCCTAGTAAGCAAAGCAGTTGGGTTCAGATGGAACTCCTAAAAGTCTAATCTTAACAAAATGAAAAACCTCATTCTGTTTTCCATTTATTTATTTATTTATTATTTGAACTTGTATGCCACCCTATCTCCGGAAGGACTCAGGGCGGCTCACAACAATAAAAACAAGCAAAATCAATGTTAAAAATACCCAATAAAATTATAAAAGACCATTAAAATCCCCTTTAAAACCCCTTCAGTCCAAACCAGCCAGGCGAAATAACCATGTCACGGCTGAAAGAGCGAAGGTTAGGGGCCACCCGGAGCTCCAGGGGGAGCTGATTCCACAGGGTAGGTGCACCCACAGAGAAGGCCCGCTCCTTAGGGGTCACCAGCCCTAGGGGTTTTCCATTACTTCTCTCCCTGTCTTTGAAACACAGCTACTCCCTGGAAGATACAAAACAACTAGAGCAGGACTGTCAAACTTGTGGGCCAGATGCGTCACATGCTCGCCACGTCCATACCTGGTTTAGTGAAGGGGAAAGTCCTGATATGTCACGTGATGCTGCCGTGATACCGCAAGTTTGATACCCCTGCACTAGAGAGACATTCAGCTTCAGATCATAAACATAGCAAGACTCTCTTTTGTAGCACTGGCACTATGCAGGAAGCATTATTGAACAGTCTGCTGGTTCCTTTGGTGCCAAGTTAGAGCAGTGCTTAAAAATAGGTCAAATCAACGTCCTGACCCTAATCCTATAAAAATGTTATAGAAAGACTTGAAACAGGTAGTCCATGCAAAGAAGCTCACCAACATCCCTGAGTTGAAATTGTTTTATAAAGAGGAATGGGCTAAAATTTCCCCAAACTGATATGTGGAACTGATCAACATTTTTGAACATGTTTAGCTGCATTTATTGCTGCCCAAAGAGGAACACACCAATTCTAAAGGAAAGGTTCACATACTTTTGCCATGCACAGATAGGTAGCTTTGGATCGTTTCCTCAAGAAATAAATGAAGATCTATAATATTTTTTTAACTAATTGGTTTACCTGGATTCTCTTTATTTAATGTTAAGACTTGTGGAAAACCGATCACATTTCAGGTCATATTTATGCAGAAATATTGATAACAGGGTTCAGAAACTTTAAGCACCATTGAAACAACCGGGAGAGGTCATCCATTGGGATGCTGTTGATCCCCTTCTAATCTCCAATCTGAGCCGAGTAAAAGATGCAACAGATGTCCTGTCCCAGGGCCTGGAGATTTTTCAGGAACTGAAAGGGGAAAGGCAGGCCAGGACTTGATTCAAACAAGACAGAATGACTCTTAATTGAAGAACTTTCTGATTCCAAAATTATACCATCTTTGACTCTTGAAAGGGTTGTGGTCCTTTGAGTTCATAGTTTCATTCATAGCTCTGGGAAACCATGTGATCAGCAGAGGCTTTGCCCAGCTGGAGCTGGTATACCAGGTGACCTTATCTGAAACAAGATATTCCTGATTAGATTTCTGTAATTTGCTCTCCTTAATGTTGTCCTTAAAGACAACCTGGAAACTTCAGCTGGTCTAGAATACAAGCGCTAGCATGTTTGTTGACCAATCTTGGTATTGTAATGATGCACTATTATTATAATTGGTTGCCAGTGTGTTTGTGAATGCAATTCAATATAACGGTTGCTACCTTTAAAGCCCTCAGTGCTTAGGGCCTTGGTATCTAAGATATCGTCTTTCTCAGATAGTCTCCAGTTATCTATCCCACATGGCTAGAGAGTATCTGTTAAGAGTCCTCATCTATCAGGAGGAGACCAAACATTGGATGTTTTGCTGACAACTCCCTCTTATATAACAGCTTGGTTCCTGAGGTGAGGATGGCCTGGAAGCTGGTAAATTTGCTTTTTCCAGAAGCCTTTGGGGGGCTGGGCTATGGGTGGGGTGTGCATATTTATGTCTGTTTTGTTATTAATTGACATTAACTGTTATAACTTTGTTATTGAAGCTTTAAAATTTATGTTTATTATTTTAGTAAACCACCTAAAGTCCAAGATGATTGAAGAGGTAGATATATATGTAAATAAACAACCACCTAATTTGGAAAAGAGCCCACTTCCTGAAAAGTAAATGTGCATTTATATATTTTAAACACTGAATCTTGGAATGAAAATAATTTGAAATAACATACAATAAAATTATGTTCTCCTTATTTGTTTTGATACCATTGAAGAATTTGCCCAGTGGAATGGTCTGTACCTTATTTTGAGGAAATGAGGAAGGCCTGAATTATTTTGTTTGGTTTATATTCCTTATGTGTTTATTTAAATCCTAGAATCTCTTCTCTTCAGTGAAATTGGTGATCTCTTAGGAGAAGATGAACTTCAGCTAGATGTAGAGAATGAAACCTATGTGAGTAAGAGGAAAGCATTATTAACCTTAATTATTTTATACTGTGTACATATCCTGGTTTTTATTCTTTTCAATCCAATAAAATGCTGCAAAGAATTTTATGTCAAGGGATTTAAGATTTTGTTCAACCACAGAAAAGAAAACAGAACAGAAAATAGCCATATTTAATAGGTGGAGAGAAGTAAGTGATAGAAAGATCAACGAATGTACCAGCCTTGGTGCTATGAAATTGTTTCATGATCTTTCTGAATTTCAGATATCACTAATCACAAGAATGCTATAAAACAAGCCTATCTTAATTTTTCTGATTAGCAACAGATGGAACCTGCTGTAGATTTAACATAAGAAATCTGAAACAATCCGGCTATTTAAATAACAGGGAATTTGAGGGCTTCTAGTCCAAACCCCTGCTCAAGCAGGAGACCCTAGATCTTTCCAGGTTGGCGGCCTGGAACAGGGGGAGGTGGGGAAAGAGAGGATGATTTTGTGGGAGGGATAGGTGCATGTGCACATGCAGGGGTGCCCGTGTGTGTAGTGACGCTCGGATGAGTGAGGCTGTAAGCACCTGCAACGAGGCTCGCGTGAGTGGGGTTGAGACTGCCAGTGGTGATGCTCACGTGAGTGGGGCCATGACAGGCCACGATGATGCTTGTGTGAGTGGGGCTGTGACCTCCCATGACGCTTGTGGCAGTGTGTGTGAGGAATGTGCGCACTGGCCAGTCACTCACGCGGCCCAGTGGCGATTAGGCCACGGCTTGATAGTGGGCCGTGGCCCACAAGTTGGGGACTCCTGCCCTTGACCATTTCAGACAAATGGCTGTCCAATCTCTTATTATTTAGCAAGCTTTAAAGCAGTGGTTCTCAACCTGTGGGTTGGGACCCCTTTGGGGGTCGAATGACCCTTTCACAGAGGTCGCCTAAGACCATTGGAAAACACATATTTTCAATGGTTTTAGGAATAATTTTATGATTGGGGGTCACCACAACATGAGGAACTGTATTAAAGGGTCGCAGCATTAGGAAGGTTGAGAACCGCTGCTTTAAAGGATCAAAGCACGTAGGTTGTAGAGGAGCCAATTAAATGTATTTACATCAGAAAGTAATTCCTGAAATGCTGATAATTTCTATATTAAAATATGGACTTGGAATTGGTTAAAGCATCTGATTATTGGGAATTGGGAGAAAGTGAAATATTAATTTGTAAAATAGTGTTATAGTGCTGACATGGCTAAGATGTTTTCTTCTGTCTCCATGAAACTTAAACTTGTTCTTAAAATTAAAAAGCTTTTTGAAATTTTAATTTTAAAATTTCAGGCAAGATATATGAAAAGCATATTGATGGTATGTGAATTCTACTTGTACTAATATATGTAGTGGACAGTAAATAAAATAGTAAATCATTTCTGTAGTGTAAGCAATTTGTATTCAATAATTACTGAGTTTTTAAAATACCTATATACCAATAACATAATAAATTAAATACCAGTGCTGTGGATTATTAAGGTAGTGTTTTATGAGGGATTATGCAACATTGATGGTCCAAAGTTTTCCATTTGTTATACCTTACTGAATGCTGGTGAAAAATAAGAGAGAACATATGTACTGCCATGAAAGATTACATTGTCAATTATTATCTTGGTAAACACTCTGTAACTATTAGGCTGTGTCCTGGAAGGCATGGTTTGTTTGTGTTTGATATATGAAACATATTGTTTCAGAATTATAAAAGTAAGAAACAAAAGTGAGAAGGTAGTAAAATTGATCTCTTGATAGCGGCCTAGTATTTTTATCCTTTATTTTCAACCTACCTTCGAGGATAAAGTAAAGCAATACTGTAATTCTTTTGCAGCTGGCCACTTCAGTGTTTTCCATAATCTTGCTTACTGTCGTTTATAGGAAAGCAACCTTGGTGACCTTGACTTTGATTTAGATTTGATGTCTTGGGATTCAGATGCATGGGATATTACGAAGCACGTCCCAGCAGGTAATTTTTGATTGAGTTGTTTATGATAGTAAGCAGTTGTAGAATTGTATAACTCTTTAAAAGATATTCTTTTCCTCAAATAATTTAAGCCAGGAGAGGGAAATACTACTTATCAAGAGCAGTTAAACTAGGAAAAAATCAGTTGCTTTGGAGGCAAACTAGGTGATAGGTTGAAGTCAAAGTAGTTTGCTCTAATTGTTCCTGCTTTTTGACAATTAGAGCATATGAAATATGGATTTGTAAAAAAGTTAGCATTGTTAGATTAACCTTATATTATTTTTCAATTGCATGCATTCCTTGCAGTAGTAGAATATTTTTTATTTTACAAAGTAATTGACGAAATAGTTTTGACATTCTGATGAATAGGTTATTTATATATGGACAGAGTGGTGCACCAAAGTTGTAAATCTTAGTGAATCAACAATTCCTTGTCAATCTTGAGTGAAGTACAGATAGTTCTCAATTTGATATGATATGACACAATAGCAGTGTTGAGGAGCTGTCACAGAGCGGAGGGATCAGCCTATCCAAAGCACCCCGAAGACTAGACAAGGAATAATGGATGAAAACTAATCAAGGAGAGATTCAACCTAGAAATAACGAGAAATTTTCTGATTGAGAACAATCAACCAATGGAACAGCTTGTCTTCAGAAGTTGTGGATGCTTCATCGCTGCAAGCTTTCAAGAAGAGACTGGACAACCGTCTGTCAGAAATGGTATAGGGTCTTCAGTTTGAGCAGGGAGTTGGACTAGATGATCTACAAGATCCCATTATATTCTAATTTACAACACAATAGGGACCAGGAAATTCATCGTTAAGTGGTTCATCCTGAAGTGAGGCACCAGGCAACTGCACCCAATTTTTTTGATTATTTTTGCCACTAGCATTAAGTGAATCACCTGCAGTCATTAAACAAGATATTACATGAATGTGACTTGCTACCTCCAGCTGGTTTTTCCATTGACTTTGCTTGCCAGAAGCTGGCTCGAAAGATTGCAAATAGTAATCATGTGACCACAGGGGTCTGCAGCTGTCATAAATACAAGCCAGTCACAGCAACTGTTGTAAATGCAATCTGCTTCCCAAGAGCCCAAATTGAGATCATGTGACTGCATGGATGCTACAATGGTTGTAAGTGCGAGGATCATAAGTAACTTTTTTTAGCATCATCATAACTTTGAACAAGTGCTAAACAAATGATCATTTAGCAAGGCCTACTGTATTCCATGTGGAGTTCTCTCCTAGATATTGTACTGTTCATTATTTTTGTTAATACAGAATTGAGGCTATAACTGATCAAAATACTACCAACAGACTAAGAAAATGGGCTTAAAATAACAGCATAGAATTTAATTGCAAAAAAAATTCTTTAGAAAAAAATCAAATGCTAGTTTGTTTATAGTTAGAGAAATTGTATTTTATCATACTGAGTAAAAGTTAGCAGTATGATTTCTGCAAAGTATTGTTTTCAAATCTTGGGAAGTAATAATTTTGCTCCATGTTGAATTCCTCAGACTCCATCTCAAGTACTTTTTCCAGTTTTGGACACCCCAAGGTTCTTTCCTCCAAAGTGGTAGAGGAAAGAGCAAATAAATTATAAGAATGATTAAGGAAGGGATTGGAAACTAAATTCAAAGTGAGAGACAGGGGTATTGTGTTTAAGACCTGAAAAAGCTATAGAGACACATACATTTTAGAACTGTAAACCACTCAGAGTAACTTGGTATAGAAAATGAATGAATGAATAAATAAATATTCCTGACTATCTATGGAAGTGTAACTGTTTAATCAACTTAAGATTTAAAAGGGCTAAAAAAAGTTGAAACCCTCCAAAATGAGGGAAAATGTCAGCTTGTTCAAAAAAGCTAGTGACGTAGTTTTAATCTCTCTGAAGAAAGCTCAGTCCAAATGCCCATATAAAAAAAAAAAGTTCCATTACTTTCATTTTATTATTAACTCAGCATTTTTTACATGAAGTCCATTCACAGTGAAATTTGCAGTTAGAGTAAAAAGATTCTGTAGGTGAAATAAATTCCAGATCCCCAGTACCCTATTTATGAAGGGAAGGCAGAGTGGCTGTGATCTAGAGATCGACCATTTAAGCACTATTCTCCAATCCCCAGTGTAGTGAATGTGGAATATACCTTTAGTGCCATCCTTCTTGAGAGGAATCTGTTAATTTTCTTTAATTCTTTCTATTAAAGATATAGATAAAGAGTGCAAAGTAGAACCTCTCTCACCAACTGCTTCAACAGATTCAGTTCCTTCTCCTTTACCTGTGGACTCTCCAGTACAACATGTACCTGTAAGTAATTTCTTTGGGCTAGTTAGATGCAATGAGGTAATATTTAACCAATATTCAAAATAATCTTTATTGTCATCTACTAATCCAGATGCAAAGAAACAATTGCATTGCTAGTTAACTTTTCCTTTATTGCTGGTGCTGAGTTCTTTGTAAGTATTCAGGAACCAATTAGCATTCAGAAGGAATGATGCAAAGAGTAAAGTGCCAGTTTTGAAATCCAAGGTTAGAAGACTTGCCAGAGTCAGTGAGCGAGTTCTTGATGCCTAAGATAAAGTTGCCAAATCTGGAAACTTAGACGATCCATTAGATCTGCAAGTTTGTGGCCTCAACGGCATTCCACATCTCCTTAATTTTGTGTTTCTGCCCTATTCTTTTATTCACGCTGTCAGCTTCTGTGGTAGTTGGTGGACATGCATACATCCCATTCCCCACCATCCAGCCAGAGCTGAAGAAGCTTCTTGGATGAGAAGCAAAATGTCTTCAAAGAAAAACCAGCAAGTCCAGTTGCGTCTTGAAAAAGCACCTTTGGGACAACCATGACCTGGATGACTGAGAATCTCCATAGAAGTGGACCTGCAGAGTTTTGGATGGAAATGCAAATGATTTTTTGCCCTACTCTGTTTTCCCCAAAATAAGACATCCCCTGATAATAAACCCAATCGGGTTTTTGAGGGCATGCCAATAAGACCAAGCACTTATTTCAGGGTTCAAAAAAATATAAGACAGGGTCTTATTTTAGGGGAAACATGGTAGTTTAGAATTTTTGAGGTCTCCTATGTTATGCAAAAATGTTTTAAATGCATTGTGACTAAACCATAACTGGGAAAAATAGTTTTACCAGTGTGTATTTGTCTTTTGCTTGTTTGTTGTAACAAGAATAATTACAGTGTTTGTAATTTTTTTAAACATTGCCAGGAAGGTGTGGAGTTTGGCACTAATTTGCACTTATCCACTGCATCGTTATATGACAAACACAGCTCCAAATCATCATTACCTTTAGAGCAAAGTGAGAAGTCCCCACCTAAAACTACACGTTCAGGTATGATTTTTATTTGCCCATTTTCCAATATGGGAATAATAACAGTGATCTAAATTAGTAAGAATAGCTAAGAATTGTGTCTTTCACTCAGTTAAATATCAAGAAGGCATTTTCATTGGTTTGCTTAGATCTTAAGTACGTTATCATTCCTTGTTTTTTTATTATGTATGCTCATATAATAGATGGCATTATTATAGAAAAGATACTTCACCATAAAGACATAATCCCTATTGTTCACATTATTTACAAATAATGTATGTGATTCAGAAACTTGCAGCCTAATAAATTGGCACTTTTAAAAACTTTTAATTAATTAGTTCAATTAAACAATGCTACCATACTGCTTTGAGTATTAAACTGTAATGAAGTAGTGTTGAGGTAGTTGAGGATAATTAGGTGTTTGCCACTTTTCTTTCTGTAGTGTCTTCCTTACTTGCTTGTGATTTTTAAACAGAGGTATGCAGTGATACATCAGCATCTTCTTCAGCTAAAACATAAATGGTTATTGTAGTTAAGGCTATTCATTTATTTCCAAGTGTATAGAACCACTAGGCTGATAAGACTATAATGTTATTTTAAGTACAGAAGCAAGAAAGGATATAAAAGAAAACCTGCCTTTGTGTGCTTCTCTTGTACAATTGAACTTAATTCGCTATTCCTTTCTGGTCTTGGCTTATCTTTCCATTTAAACTAGAGACTGTGCTTGAAAGCAAGCTGTGTTTAATAAATGGTGTGCCACGTATTTGAAGTTGGCCAGTGATAAGTTTACATCATCTTTTCTAATTTATATTAAGAATGAACCAAGATTTGAGCAAGTTAAAAGCCAATACAGTTATTGCACGAAGGAAGAGAAGGAGTGTGCAAATACCAGGCTTTACTTTGTTTGATCCCAGCTGATATATTTGAACCAGCCCATATATTACAAATAAGTAAAATGTGTAATCTTTAAATGCAGGTTTGATCCCTGGTTGTGTTTTACAATTTGCTTCATTTAATGAAGTTCCTCTTCCTGCCCTCCTTGTTGTCAGAACTTCTATTTCTATTGACCTGCAGACAATTGCATGAGGAGGAATATAACCTTAAAAAAAAAAACTATCATATTTTTTGGAGTATAAGACGCACTTTTTGCCCCCATAAAAGAGGGTGAAAATTTGGATGCGTCTTATACACCGAATGTAGCCCCACCCACCCACCGGCCCCCATCCTTTGGCCTCTGCCTCCCAGCAACTTTCCTTGTTGCAGCAAACAGCTCATTTCAGCTTCAGCACAGCCTGATTAGCACAAGCAGCTGATTGTCAGCTGGATCGGCCTCCCGACCCTCAGCTGTTTCAGGCTTCAGGGATTGCCATGGCCTATTGCCGCATGGGCCTCCGCTGTTTGCTGCAAGGCAAATTGCTGGGAGGCAGAAGTAGATTTTTTTTCCTTGTTTTTCTCCCCCCAAAAAGGTAAGTGCGTCTTATAGTCTGGAGTGTCTTATGCTTCAAAAAATATGGTACTTCAAATGCAAATTCTCTTCTACAGCAAATGGATCGTCGATGACCCTTAAACGAAGTAATCCAGCAGCCTCAAAACCGTTAATTCAGCCCAAGCCTCTGTTGCATGCCTTTTGTGAGACTCAGCCCAGTCACCAGGCAAAAGCCATTGTCATTCCAGCTCTTCCCACACTCCTGACGCTGCCCAAGCAACAGCCAGTTGTTACTATTCAGCCGGCACCTCCAAAAGGTATATGGGTTAAGGTTGCAGTGGGATGCATGCCAGGTCTGTTGTCGGGATTTAGCAAGTGATGTTGAATGTGTAATATATAATGTGTAATATGCAGACACTGCAATTGCCTAAGAGAGGATTGCTAAGTATTTTTACTGTAGAATTGCTTTAAATGGGTGCAGTTTTAATAGGTCCAACCTTCAAATTTACATTAGTTTTCTGTCAGCATCTAGTGGCAAACATTTCAAGTTCTCTGTCTAAAAGGGCTTTTTGGAGCAAAATTGAGGTGAAAAAAATAATTTAATTTCCAAATGGCAGGATTCTTGACCTCTAATTACTGGTAGTCCTTGCTTACCAATTGCTCATTCAGTGACATGTTCAGAGTTACAATGGCATTGAATAATGTGACACAACTGACCCTTGAAGTTGCAGATGTCATACTGCCCAGCATTCATGTGATTGTGATTTGCACGTTTGGTGACTGGCACATATTTATAATGATACCAACATCCCGTAGCCACATAATCACCACTTGCAACCCTCACAGTCGGCTTGTGATAAGCAAAGTGGGAGAAGCCAGCAGGGACTTGCAAGTTACAGTTAAATGATGTTGCGCTTAATGACCCATGGGGATTCATTTAACAATCACAGCTGGAACTGTAAAACTGCCATCATAAATTGGGCATGGTCATTTGATATTTCACTTTATGATTGTGGATCCCAGTTGTGTTGAGTAAGCAAGGACTCCAAGATCACCGCACATGAGGACTACAGCCCCATGCTCTAATTGCTTGCTCCTGGGGAGGAAAGCTATGGCAAAGTTAGACAGCATACTAAAAAGCAGAGCCATCCCCCTGCCAACAAAAGTGTGTATAGTCAAGGCTATGGTTTTCCCAGTTGCAATGTATGGGTGAGAAATTTGGACCATAAGAAAGGCTGAGCCTCAAAGAATTGAGGCCTTTGAACTATGGTGCTGGAGAAGAATCCTGCAAGGCGTCTTGGACTGCAAGGCAATCAAACCGGTCAGTCCTAGAGGAGATCAATCCTGACTGCTCTTTAGAAGGCCAGATCCTGAAGATGAAACTCAAATACTTTGGCCACTTAATGAGAAGGAAGGACTGACTGGAGAAAAGCCTAATGCTGGGAACGATTGAGGGCAAAAGAAGAACTGGACAAGTGAGAACAAGGTGGCTGGATGGAGTCACTGAAGCAGTAGGCGTGAGTTTAAATGGTAGAGGACAGGAATGCCTGGAGGAACGTTGTCCATGGGGTCGCAATGGGTCGGACACAATTTCACAATTAACAACAACAAAGTGAGGACTGCCTGAATTAGCAAAAAATTCAGGATTTTTAATTAAAACATTGGGAAAGGATATTTTTTATTTTACTTAAAAATAGGAAGATGTGATTGCTATTCTTTAAAGCCTTTTTTATTTTCACAAGCAATTGTCTCCGGTGCATAAGATCTCAGTGTACCTATAAATAACAAAGTAATATAATCGTAAAGGTAAAGGTTCCCCCGCACATGCGTGCTAGTTGTTTCCGGCTCTAAGGGCGGTGCTAATCTCCTTTTCTAAGCTGAAGAGCCAGCACCAGCACTGTCCGAAGACATCTCCGTGGTCATGTGGCTGGCATGACTAAACGCTGAAGATGCATGGAGCACTGTTACTTTCCCACCAAATCATCTCTATTTTTCTACTTGCATTTTTTACGTGCTTTCGAACTGCTAGGTTGGCAGAAGCTGGGGCAAGTAACAGGAGCTCACCCCGTTACATGGTGCTAGGTATTTGAACTGCTAAACTGCCGATATTCTGATTGACAAGCTCAGCATCTTAGCCACTGAGCCACTGTGTCCCCTAATATCATCATAAGATACCAATAATAGAAGATTATAGGAAAGATGAGAAGGATTCTGTCAGAGTTTGCAGCGATCCAACCAGCACACAAGTAAATAATTCAGCAGGATTAGTTGATAGAAGAAACTTGCTTATATACAATAATATAAAACATGATGCATGTATACAATATCCATGCAGCTCTTGCAATGTGGTAACAAGTACAAATACAAGAAGCAGAAATAGAAGCAAGGACCAGAACTAGAAGCAAGCTTATATACACAAAACAGTTAGGCTAAGCCTCGCCCAGGCTCCAAGCCGTCTCACATGGCTCACAACGGATCTTGTTTCTTAGTCAGCAAACTTCCCATTGGCTGACTTGTTGTTATGGCTATACCAGCTCATAATTTCTTATACATTGACAGATTCATTATATCTCATATCATTATATTCATGATATCTTTCTGTTGCAAATATATCAAAATTAACAGTACATTGGAAGTGGAATGGCTGGCCATTAACCAATCCTGGGCGATCTACATGATCTTGTCTCCTTTGGAAAATGAGTAGAAACTCACCTACACAATATAAATAAGCTAAGGTTCAAAAGCAGTATATCTATGATTTTCAATTTTTGTTTACTTATAGCACATTGGTTGATGAGCAGCTCTGTCTAGATGTATTGCTTATGAACAATTTGTGGATATTTTATGTAGACATTATGTGAGTTGTTGGTAGTTGATAGCTTGGATTGATGCTGTAGAAGTGGCTCTCTGGTCTAACCTGCTCTTTTAACTATCGTATTTTTCAGAGTATAAGATGCACCGGAGTATAAGACACAGCTTAGTTTTTGGGGAGGAAAATAGGAGAAAAAAAATCTGCCTACCAGGTATTCATCTGGCTAGCGTCCTTAGTCTGGTCAGCTTCAGCACATCAGTTTGCTGGTTTTGAGAGAGCCCATGTGCTTTTTATCCCCTACTTGGGGATAAAAAACAACTTCTAAAGCACAGCTGATCTTTGGAGAGAGAAGCAATGAGAAAAGCAAGCAGAAGATCGCTTCGCTTACTAGCACCTTGTTAGGGCTGAATAAAGGCTTCAAAAAAGCTACATTCAGAGTATAAAACACACCCAAAATTTCAGCCTCTTTTAGGGGGGGAAGAAGTGTGTCTTATACTCTGAAAAATACAGTATATACTATTTTAAAATCTAATTACAGCCTCAAAAGTAGCAAGTGATATATGATATGCTTTAGTGTGTGGTATTTAAATGAAGGAATCTTCAGTGTGTGAATCCAAGCCTTTAGGTATGACTAAAAGCAACATATTTGAATTCTTCAAAAATTACTGGTTGCCTAGGATAGAAATGTTCTAGGCCTATAATATGTTTAGTTCTATAAAGTAAAGCAATATTTTGTCTTCTTTGTACAACTATCATGAGGCAAAACATAGCATGCATTGAAAGTAACATTTTTGATAAGTGGTAAATCACTGTACCAAAACTTTTTGTTCCTGTCTTAGGTCAGCCACTAATGCTTTCTCAGCCTGCTGTGGTTCATCTTCAGACATCTGGAATTCTTCCTGCTTCAAATCCAGCCATTGCTGTTAATGGTGGACTAAAACCATTAACAGGTCACACCATTAGGGTATTACCACAATCAGCAGGAAAGAGTTTGACCTGTGGGAACCTAGCAGAAACTAAGCCTGTTCTTCACACCACTTCCTCAAACACAAACATGGATGTAAGTTCTTCCCAGCTTCTGTTTGTAATTAGCCCTTCCACCTAGAAAGTTTATTTGCTGCAGATCTGCTTTCTGGGTGCCAAAAATGTTTTAGCCACACACCACTAATGACATAATTGACAACATACATTGTCCAGAGAGGGATTTCACCTCCCAGCAATTTAAATTTTTCTATGAACTAGCAATCTTCTAGATTTTCTACTAAAGAGAATATTGGAAAATAAGTAAGGCTTGGAAATTCAAGGGGTGACATTTCAATTGGTGCTTCTTTGCCCTTTTTATTTCTGGTGGTGGAGCTGGTTCCAAGGTTAGACCCTGAAGTATTTGTGTGCACCTATGCGCCAATGGTGGGCTTCAAATTTTTTAACAATTGGTTCTCTGTTCTAATGACTGGCTGGGTGGGCGTGGCTGGGTGGGTGGGTGGCTGAGGCGGGACATGTGACTGAGTGGGCATGGTCAACTCTACATCGCTTGTGTGGGTGATACCTGTATGGGACAGGCAGGGTTGGGGAGGGAATCCAGGGGTCTCCAGTGGGGTGGGGGGGTGGGAGGAAAGAAAGATCCAACCTGTTTGTGTGTGTGTGTACATGTGTGTGTGTAAGAGAAAGAAAGAGAGAGAATGTGTCA
The DNA here is from genome assembly GCA_022577455.1 of Arizona elegans. Taxonomy (NCBI): domain Eukaryota; kingdom Metazoa; phylum Chordata; class Lepidosauria; order Squamata; family Colubridae; genus Arizona; species Arizona elegans. The sequence goes on along the minus strand of JAKOOJ010000002.1, from coordinate 98,454,337 downwards.
AGCTAGACTAGGAAAGCTGGCTGTGAGAGGAAAAGAAGCTGGGTAAGATGGACCCAGATGCTTCCCGGGTCCCCACATCCCAGAAGCAGCAACCTCACACTCTCCCCTCTCTGCTAGCTTCCTTCTTCGCACGGGATCGCCAGGAGTGGAGACGGAGAGGGAGAAGGGGGTAGTGGCAGCCGCTAGCTTTGAGGGAAGAGTGGCACACAGAAACGGGAGCCCACAGAAACGCCGTCCCCTTCTCCCTCTTGGTCTCAGTTGCTGGGCAATCCTGTGTGAAGAAGGGGACTAGCAGAGAGAAGAAGAGTGCGAGGTTGCTGCTTCTGGGATGAGGGCCTCAGGACACGTCTGGGTCCGGCTCACTTCACCGGTCTCTTCCTCTCACAGCCAGCTTTTTTGGGCCATTATCAGGCTGTTTTTGGGGCCGATTTTCGCCACAAAAACAGCCTGACAATGGCCCAAAAATCAGCCTGAAAACTCCCCGAAAAATGGCCTGTTTTTTTGGCCATTTTTCAGGCTGTTTTTCAGGCCATTTTTCACTCGGAAAAATGGCCAAAAACAGCCCAAAATGAGTGGGGGTGGGCCAACTGAGGTCCGATTTACTGGTTCTCCTAACCGGTCTGAACCAGCAGCAGCCCACCTCTGATATCACTTTAACAGAAATTAAACTACTGATCAGCTCTGCCTTTACAACTTCACTTTCTTTTCAGTATCAGATGGAGTGCCAAGGAAATGCCTTGTCAGACCATCTGGTGAGCATTGGGACAGTGAAGCTGAAATGAGTATAATTGATGCTTTATTTTTTTTTCTCCAACAGCTAAATCAACATTGTGCTTAACACATTATCAATACAAGCAAAATGTCTGCAAATTACTCCTGTTAAACTGGGTAAAAACTCACTTCAATACATCATCAGTATAGAGACCAAAAAGCTTTCTCAACTAATCCATGCATCCAGCAAACAAATTCTGTTTGACCTCCAGTGGCACTACTGTATGGCTGGAAGGGGAGCTTTTAGCAACTCTTTAAAAGAGGAAGAGAGGGTAGAATAAATAGGTTTATTGAGTGAATTTAGCGAGGCACAGAGCTACTCACCTAGCCTTCTCCTTTAATCTCTGTCCATTCCTGGGAGATGCAGGGTTATTCTGGCATCACTACCACCATTTCATTACTTAGAATGGGGAAAAACTGGAATAATTGTAGCTTAATTTTATTAGTGTGATGTGTTCAGGCTGCTTCCTAGGTATTACTTAACAATGGTCCAATAATAAACTCTAATTTCTCCTGGTGCTATTGTGCAATGTCACACGGATATGAGAAATTGCTAGTTCGAAAATAATTTTAAAGATATCTAATTGCTTGATGAGACAAGATTGTAAATTTGTAAAATAATCTTAAATCTGACAGTTAAAGTACTGTCAAATACTCTATACAAGTAATCCTCAACATATGACCATTTGTTTAATAGCTGAAGTTACGACAGCACTGCAATGGTTACAACCATTTACAACTGGTCCTTGCACTCATGACTGTCACAGCATATCTATGGTCACATGGTCAAAAATCAAGCGCTTGGCAACCAGCATGTTACTTACAACCAATTTAGCATCCTGGTGTCACATGATCGCCATTTGCTATCTTCTCAGCTGGCTTCTAATAAGCAAAGTCAATGGGAGAAGTCATATTCACTTAACAGTTTAGGATTCACTTAATGGCCATGGTGATTAGCTTAGCAAAAAAGGTCATAAAATTGGGTGCAACACACTTAATTATGGCTTTACTGGTTAATGGACATTCTGGTCGCAATTGTGGTCATAAGTGGAGGACAACCTGAATATAGAATATTAGATTTAGAGAAAATTATATAAATTCAAGTAACAAGAGAAATGGGATCTTCTGGAATTCTTAGGAATACTTGTTTTCGTGCAATATAATGACATCCTTCCCCACTCCCTTTTTAAAAGAAAACCCTGTATTGTTGTCAATCGCCCTATGTTTATTTATTTATTTATTTATTTATTATATTTCTATACCGCCTTTCTCCCGTAGGACTCAAGGCGGTGTACAGTCAAGAAAAATATAGATACACAAACATCATAAAATTGCTAATTAAAATTATTACTTAGTTTGGTCAATTAAATAAAACCCAGAATTAGATCACATTTAAAAAATCATTCACATGTTCGTATGTTTAGCCCCGCCTGTTGGAACATCAGGGTCTTGAGGGCACGGCGGAAAGCACGGAGATCAGGGATATTCCGTATCTCCGGGGGCAGTTCATTCCAAAGGGTTGGAGCCCCCACAGAGAAGGCCCTCCCCCTGGGAGTCGCCAGTCGGCATAATTTGACTGATGGCACCCTGAGTAGTCCCTCCCTGTGAGAACGAACTGGTCGGTGGGAGGCTATTGGTGGCAAAAGACGGTCTCGTAGGTACCCAGGTCCTAAGCCATGGAGCGCTTTAAAGGTGATAAATAACACCTTGAATCGCACCCGGAAGACCACCGGGAGCCAGTGCAGCTCGCGTAGGAGAGGTGTTACATGGGCGTAACGAGCTGCGCCCATAATCACCCGCGCGGCTACATTCTGGACCAGTTGGAGCCTCCGGGTGCTTTTCAAGGGGAGCCCCATGTAGAGAGCATTACAGTAGTCCATACGAGAGGTAACTAGGGCATGAGTGACCGTGCGCAAGGTGTCCCGATCCAGAAAGGGACGCAACTGGCGGATCAGGCGAACCTGATAAAAGGCACCCCTGGCCACGGCCGTCAAATGATCTTCTAAAGATAGCCGTGAATCCAGGAGGACACCCAAGTTGCGGGCCCTCTCTGTGGGGAGCAAGATCTCATCCCCTATTGTCAGTGATGGTACCAGCTGACTATACCGGGACGCCGGAAGCCACAGCCACTCGGTCTTGGAGGGGTTGAGTCTGAGCTTGTTTCTCCCCATCCAGATCCACACGGCCTCCAGGCAACGGGACATCACAGCAAGGGCATCATTGGGGTGGTCTGGGGTGGAGATGTATAGCTGTGTGTCATCAGCATACTGATGAACACTCACCCCAAAACCACGGATGATCTCGCCTAGCGGTTTTACATAAATGTTGAACAGAAGGGGTGAGAGGACTGACCCTTGCGGCACCCCACAAATAAGGTGCCTTGAGGTCGACCTCTGCCCCCCTGCCAACACAAACTGCGAACGGTCAGAGAGGAAGGAGGAAAACCACCGAAGCACGGTGCCCCCTATTCCTAACCCCTCCAGCCGGCGCAGTAAGATACCATGGTCGATGGTATCAAAAGCCGCTGAGAGATCTAATAGGACCAGGATAGAGGAGCAACCTCTGTCCCGAGCCCTCCAGAGATCATCCACCAACGCGACCAATGCCGTTTCCATGCTGTAGCGTGACCTGAAGCCCGACTGGAACGGATCCAGATAGACAACTTCATCCAGGTATTGGAGTAGTTGTCGCGCCACCACACTCTCAACAACCTTTGCAACAAAGCGAAGATTGGAGACTGGACGATAATTTGATAATATAGCCGGGTCCAGGGAAGGCTTCTTGAGGAGGGGCTTCACAACTGCCTCTTTCAAGGCAGCGGGAAAGACACCCTCACTCAGAGAAGCATTTATAATCCCCTGGAGCCAGCCTCGTGTAACCTCCCGGGAGGCCAGTACCAACCAGGAGGGACACGGGTCCAATAAACATGTGGCAGCGTTAAGCTTGCCCAGAATCCTGTCCACGTCCTCAGGAGTCACAGAGTCAAACTCTTCCCAGATAACGCTCTCAAGACCTGCCCCTGTCTCCTCCCCTGGATCTACCCAATCGGAGTTGCCTCTGTTCCGTTACAAATTTTCTGAGCTTTGAACAGTTTTTTTCCCCATCATCTCTATTATTCCCAGATGAATGTTCTAAGACGGCAGCAGCGCATGATAAAAAACCGGGAATCTGCCTGTCAGTCACGGAGGAAGAAAAAGGAATATATGCAGGGTTTAGAAGCTAGACTGAAGGCTGCTTTGTTAGAAAATGATCATCTTAAAAGAGAGAATGGTTCACTGAAGAGACAGCTAGATGACCTGGCAGTGGAGGTAAGCGCATTAATTATGAAAAAAAAATATTTCAACTTGCCTTTGCTTTACTGCAAAAGTTGTAAATGTGAGGATTGGTATCACCATAGTAACTGCAAGCAATCACTAAATGAATCAGTTACTAAACAGGAATTACCTGTAGATCTTAATAGTCATGAATAAAATAATTTGAGCAATTCCTGCTACCCTTGTCATCCAATACACATACCTTATAGAGCACTCCTTAGAACATTGATCACGACTTGTACATTTTATGATGGTTTTATAGGCATATACTTTCTCCTGTTCATTGAGATCACAAATGACATTTGCAATAGTGGCAAAAGGATGAGAAAAACGAACAATAGTAGCTAGTATTGTTATTAACCAAGGCTGCTGCCCCTTTATGGTCCTTTCAAAGTTGAAAGTGAAGCTACTTGATTATTATTTTTTTCATTTTCTATCTAGAATCAGAATCTCAAAGGCTCCCCTCCAAAAAGAAGAGCGTTCTGCGTGATGGTGTTGCTTGCTTTTGTAATGTTAAATTATGATCGGCTAAGGTAAGGTTCATAGGGAAGAATATATTTGGGGGTAGTTGCAAAATAAACACAAAATATGAGCTTATAATTTAATTCTCACTTCAGTAGTGGTTTCTTGGGATTAGCTGGTAAAATTCTATTGATTACACTGACTACTTACCGATCTTCTACTGGAAACTCCATCTGCAGGCAAGCGAATGACAATGATATCAAGAGAGCCTTCTGGATACTCCAGCAGAATCTTCAACTACATAGTGATTATATGATATACAGAGAATATTTGTTTCATTTTTCAATTGTATTGTGTTCTGGTTTAGATTATGATAGGATTGGGAATTGTGGGGTCTGAATCCAGCAAGGTTAGAAATAAAGTCTGAGACAAGAAAAGATTGTTTTCAAAACACTGTACAGATACTCAACATCCAGGACTGAGAAATGGGCAACAAAATGTCTATTACTGTATAAGGATATGAAAAAGTGACACAGGATTTAAATACTGGAGTCAATGTTTAGGTATAGCTCTATTTCTGGATTCTGCTATACCTGCTCTTCATCATTAATAACAGTTTATTTTAAACCTGCGGTAAAGATAACTTATCTAAGTCTCATCCTTGAATCTTCTTCCACAGAGAGATTTATTGCTATGCCCAGGCTAAACTGTTACAGGAACAAACTTTTCTTATAAAATAGAATTTAAATATTTGTGAAAGACATAGCAGTGGAATTGAGCATTGCAGGAGAAACATAACACATTCAAAGAATAGGGAGGACAGTTTTTGGCATTCAAGAAATCCATATTCCCAGTGTCACCGGAAGAATTGACTAGGATTTCTGCAGTGTTTTTGTTGGCCATTTTCAGAAAGTTAAGATTATATGAACAACATCACCAATATTTATTATGGAGAGGTTTTTTTATACTATTCCCTGTACCTTTAGCATTCTTTCATTGTTCTTGTTATTCTTTATATGTATATTCTTTACTGAAAATCTTACAACCACTTCAAAGAAAGTAATTGTAGCACTTCAGCTAAAATTGTGCCAGAAATTTGAAAATATCCAAGCTTTAGAATAATATTTTTATAAACAATTCATGATCAAGATCACGTGAAGTGTTAATGCCACTTTATAATGCCTTGGTAAGGTCACACTCGGAGTACTGCATCCAGTTTTGGTCGCCATGTTATAAAAAATATGTGGAGACTCTAGAAAGAGTGCAGAGAAGAGCAACAAAGATGATTAGGGGACTGGAGGCTAAAACATAGAACGGTTGCTGGAATTGGGCATGTATAGTTTGATGAAAAGAAGGACTGGGGTGACATGAAGCCGTATTCCAGTATTTCCCTCAAAGAAGAGGGAGTCAAGCTATTCTCCAAAGCACCTAAAGGCAGGACAAGAAGCAATGGGTGGAAACTAATCAAGGAGAGAAGCAAGCTAGAACTAAGGAGAAATTTTCTGACAGTTAGAACAATTAATCAGTGGAACAACTTGCCTCCATAAGTTGTAAATGCTTCAACACTGGAAGTTTTTAAGAAGAGGTTGGATAACCATTTGTCTGAAATGGTATAGGGCAGTGGGTCTCAACTTTCCTAATGCTGCAACCCTTTAATACAGTTCCTCATGTTGTGGTGACTCTCAACCATAAAATTATTCCTAAAACCATTGAAAATATGTGTTTTCGGATGGTCTTAGGTGACCCCTGTGAAAGGGTCGTTCGACCCCCAAAAGGGTCCCGACCCACAGGTTGAGAACCACTGGTATAGGGTTTCCTGCCTAAGCAGTGGGTTGGACTAGAAGATGTCCAAGGTCCCTTCCAACTCTGTTATTCTATTCTGTTCTGTGCTGTGCTATGGTATTGTCCATTTCAAGGCTTTTGTGGAAGGTTTGTCTGGAAAGGGAAAGATCTTTCTCCTGGCATTTGTCTGCCTCATCAGTTTTTCATTTATACTGCTTAAACTTTCCAGCCCCAATTTCAGGATTGTTTTGTCCCTAGAAAACTTTTATAACTAACATGTGTTTAGGATGATATCATTGTTGGCGGGAGCAAAGAGTTACTGTACAATTTAAATGAAAAATACCGTATCTGGTTTTTTTACTTGAACAGATCTTGTTTTTAGCCAGATATAGAAATCATAAACCAGTTCTGCTAGCTGGAAATATAGCCTTCCAATTTGTCAAAATAATATGTGGCCCAGAGAAGGCAGAGTAGAACTAAGCACTGAATGATGTTGGGCAAATGAGTATGTTGCTGATCAGGCTCCTTGCTGTGGGTTCTTCTTTTCCTCTTTCTATCTACTCATTCCATTTTGTTGCTAAGCATGACTCAGTGAGCCATATAGCTCAAAAGGAGCCCTGAAGTTGGTCCTTGATTTGCTGAATTTGACTTTCAGGAAGTCATTGTTATCTCTTCTGTGTGCTAATGTCAGTAGCAGTACAGTTGAACATACTTTTTTATGTGCAGTATCTGGGGGGAAATTGTCTTTGCTGCTTCTTCATGTTTGGCTCAAAGTTAACTTCCATGTTTAGTATAATAGAAAGTTTCTTGCTGAAGAGGCTACAACTCTTGTCAGGAACTCTCTTATGTGGTGAATGAAGTCATTGACTAGGAATCTGGAATCCTGTTTGAGGCTCATGCAAAAGATTTGTTCCATTTCAAGAGGGACAACTAGGTTTTTGACCATATAAGAAATTTTGTGAATAGTTCCAACTACACTTTATTTAAAGAACAAGAATGTTTTTTTCAATGTACTGGATTATTAAAATTAAGTGCAAGGGATAACGCACTGTCTACACACAATAATTAAAGCGATGAATATTATCCTCATAGATTACAAGGACAATTGCATGCTTTGTTGAGTTTTTTTTTTTTGTTGTTGCTGCGGTAGCTATGTCATCCTGGCAACAGAGCCAGTTCCCTATTGAATTGCAGATAGATGATACGTTTGCACTGCCATATGTAGCAGGTAACAGAATAACAGAGTTGGAAGGGACCTTAGAGGTCTTCTAGTCCAATCCTCTGCTCCAGCAGGAGACCTTAGATCAGGGCTGTCAAACTCCTGGCCTGCAGGCCGGATGGGTCACGCGCTGGCCACGCCCATGGCCAGTTTAGCAAAGGGGGAAAAGTTCTGATATGGCACATGATGCCGCTATGACGATGTGAATTTGACACCCCTGCCCTAGATCATTCCAGACAAGTGGCTGTCCAGTCTCTTCTTAAAAGCCTTCAGTGAAGGAACCGACAACTTCTGAAAGAAAGCCAGTTAATTGTTCTCACTGTTAGGAAATTTCCCCTTAGTTCTAGATTGCTTCTCTCCTTGATTAGTTTCCATCCATTCTTTCATGCCTTGCCTTCTGGTGCTTTGGAAAATAGATTGAGCCCTTGTTCTTTGTGGCAGGCCGTCAAATATTGGAAGACTTCTATAATGTCACCTTGGCCCTTTTTTTTTCACTAGACTAGATAAACCCAATTCCTGCAACTGTTCTTCATTTGTTTTAGCATCCAGCCCCCTACTGTAGTATTGGATTGTTATTCCCAGAAGATATTCAGCTCCAAGATTGTTCTCATGGCTACAAATATAAACTTGTTCTTTTTTTAAAATTGTTTTTCCTATGTTTATAAAAGGAAATAGGTTATGCTTGGTTCTGTATATGATAGATTTTTAAAATAAGGTGTTCACTTTTGTGAATATATCCTAGAAAGCTTATGGTCAAATGCCAGCTTTGTCTTCCAAAAATGGAAGACAAGTTAAGTTATATGAGTCTCCCAAAGCCTTAATCTAGCTATATTCTTATTGCCCTCAACTGCATTTGGTTTTTTTTTAAATAAAAATCACAAAATGTTGCCTATTTCTGAGCTGCAAGACTTGGGGAAATTAGCTTGGGCTCAAAACATTGGCCTAGATTCAACAATAAAAGGGGAGGAGAACTCTCCCTGGACCTCTCTTCGTTTCAGTGGAAGCTTTGGAAATAATAATGTTCTCCTTGAAGGACCAGATTCATAGCATGGGCATCCTTCTCAATTCACAACAACCCTTTGAATAGGCAGATAAAGGCTACCAATTGGGGGGGGGCACTCTGTGCCCATTTTCAGATGGTGTCTCAGTTGCACCCTTTCTGGAGAATCAGGACCTGGCAACAGTGATGTACATGCTTGTTTCCCCCAGGTTATATTATTGCAACATATACTACATAGGTCTGCCTATGAAAACTACTTGGTGGGTCCAAAAATGTAGCAGTCCACTTGTTAACAGAAAAGCGCCACTGTTTGCACATAACTCCAGGGCTTTAAGTGGCTACCAATAGGCTTCTGAGTAGAATTAAAAATCTAGACATATGATTGGTACCCTGGTACCTTAAGGACTACCCACTTGAAGTGGATCTCACCTGACCAGTACATAAACCTCACATTTTGGTTTTTTCATGTGTACCACCATGAATTTATGCAGGATGCGACATGAAGATGTACTGAATTTAAACTACTATGTCTCTTTCTTTCAGTGGGTTTGAATGGGGACCTGATTCTGCTGAACATCTTGCCAGCACTAGCTACCAAAGTCGACATCTTCTTGAATTTTCTGCAAGTAGGCCTCAGGAAACAGATGGCAAGAATAATGACGGGTAAGCATAAAACTTTATACTTTAGTGTCTTCCAGTTTGCAATAGTCTACATATACAAATGTAACAAACGGCTAATGTGTTGCTTATTACTACTTAAGGGTCCATAATTGTTTTTTTTTAATGATACAGACTATTTTCATCTGTTAATAGCTGTATATATATATATATATATGTGTGTGTGTGTGTGTGTGTGTTTAATATTTCGGGTTTCTTCCCGTGTAATTGTGGATATATCCCTAAAAGGGTAGAAGCGACGTTTCGACAGAATCTCATCTGCCATCATCAGGCTTATGTGAGGAGTCTTTTGCAGTAACTGCCATTACTATTTCAAATCTGGTGCTGGTAGTCTGGGATGGCTCCACCTTTTCATTCTGATTGGTTGGGAGTCCCAGTATGTGTTTATTGGCTTGGCTTCGGGTGTATGGTCGGTTTTTCTCCACTAGGTGGCAGGGCTTCATCTTTGTGGCTAGTTTGAATATGATTTGGTTGGGATTTGTACATGTTTTTTGATTAATGCTTGATCTATGTTTTATATTTGGTGTTAAGATTCGTCTATCTATGAGAGCAGGTTTCCAAATAGTAGGCAGACGTGAAGTGTCATCCCGTTTATTCATGCAATATGGTCTTTTCTCTATTTCAGTTGCTTCTCTGATTATTCTGCCATTGAGATGTTCTATTTTTGCAACTGTTTTTGTGTTATTAAAATTAATATTGTGTCCTGTTGTATTTATGTGTTGAACTAATGATGATGTGTGTTCTTGCTTTTGTATTGAGTTTTTGTGTTCCTCGATGCGCACACTCATTCTTCTGTTGGTCTGTCCAATGTATGTTGATGGGCAGGAAGCACACGGGATTTCGTATATGCCTTGGTTTTCTAATTCTATTTTGTCCTTAGGGTTTCTCAGAATGGACGATATCTTTCTATCTGTGCAAAATATGGTTTTGATGTTGTGTCTATGTAGTACTTTGCTAATTTTATCTGTTGTTCCCCTTATATAGGGCAAGATGGCTTTCCCATTGTTTTGTTCCTCTTGTTGTTTTTTCTTCTGTCTAGGTGTTGCATGTTGGATCATATTGATGACTTTATTTCTACAGAACCCATTTGATGTCAGTACATTAGTTAGTGTATATAATTCTGTTTGTAAATGTGCTTCATCAGCCAGACGTTTAGTTCTTGTGGTTAATGTTTTGGCAACAGAGTTTATTTGTGCTGGATGGTGGTGTGATTTGGCGTTGAGATAGTGGTTCGTATGTTTCTTCTTTTGATAGATGGTATGTCCTAAGGTGCCATCAGATTTTTTATAAATTAATACATCGAGGAAAGGTAACTGGTTTTCTGATTCTATCTCCATGGTGAACTTTATTTTGGAATGGAGGCTGTTCAAATATACTAAGAAGTTTTCCAGTTTATCTCTTCCATGTGGCCAGATCACAAAAGTGTCATCAACATATCTGAGCCATAATTTTGGTTTGTTAACAGTTTTTTCTAAAGCATTGGATTTGAATTCTTCCATGAAAAGATTAGCGATGACTGGTGATAATGGTGATCCCATTGGTGCACCTTCTACTTGTTTATATCTCTGTCCCCTGTGTATGAAATATGTGTTGGATAAACAATGTTCTGTTAAATCTGTGATATGTTTTGGTAGTTGATATTTGTTTTTAATTGATGACAGGGCTTCTTTGACAGGTATTTGTGTGAATAGTGATACAACATCGATATATTAGTGATACAACATATATATATTCCTGCCCATCAACATACATTGGACAGACCAACAGAAGAATGAGTGTGCGCATCGAGGAACACAAAAACTCAATACAAAAGCAAGAACACACATCATCATTAGTTCAACACATAAATACAACAGGACACAATATTAATTTTAATAACACAAAAACAGTTGCAAAAATAGAACATCTCAATGGCAGAATAATCAGAGAGGCAATTGAAATAGAGAAAAGACCATATTGCATGAATAAACGGGATGACACTTCATGTCTGCCTACTATTTGGAAACCTGCTCTCATAGATAGACGAATCTTAACACCAAATATAAAACATAGATCAAGCATTAATCAAAAAGCATATACAAGTCCCAACCAAATCATATTCAAACCAGCCACAATGATGAAGCCCTGCCACCTAGTGGAGAAAAACCGACCATACACCCGAAGCCAAGCCAATAAACACATACTGGGACTCCCAACCAATCAGAATGAAAAGGTGGAGCCATCCCAGACTACTAGCACCAGATTTGAAATAGTAACGGCAGTTACTGCAAAAGACTCCTCACATAAGCCTGATGATGGCAGATGAGATTCTGTCGAAACATCGCTTCTACCCTTTTAGGGATATATCCACAATTACATGGGAAGAAACCCAAAATATTAACTACACACACACACACACACACACACACACACACACACAGAGCTAATAGCTGTGTATATTATGTCTCAGAAATGTTGTAAAGTAACAAGACACAATTTCCCATCAGTACTATGTGCCTTATCCCAAAATCTGATCTTACAAGTTGGGGAGTATTTGTGCTGCTGTGAAATTCCTGTTCTCACTACTTAACAGAGAAGTGCTGTCTTTTCCAAGCAGAGTTGATATCTTGCATAAAATTGATCTTGCCATAGTTCTGTATGTATTTGTCAGATCTAAAATATGTGCTAAGAACCTTCAGCTGCTACAAAATGCTGCAAGTTTTAACAGGAACTGCTCAATACATAGTTTTAAAATAAAATGAAGTTGCATATTATTTGATATTGTGTTAATGGTTTCACTGAGCATCTGAACTTGCTGCTTATCTAGAGGAAAAGATAAAAAGGGAGAGTGTTTTGGTTAATACAGGTAGTCCTCCACTTACGAACACAATTGAGCCAAAAACTTCTGTTATTAAGACATTTGTTAAGTGAGTTTGCCCTATTTTACAACCTTTCTTGCCACAGTTGTTAAGTGAATCACTGCAATTGATAAGTTAGTAACTTAACTTATCAACTTATTAACAATTGTTAAGTGAATCTGGCTTTACCATTGACTTGTCAGAAGGTCGCAAAAGGTGATCACATGAGACTTTGGGACACAGCAATGGTCATAAATATGAACCAGTTGCCAAGCATCTGAATTTTGAACACATGGTCATGGGGATGCTGCAAAGGTCATAACTGAAAAACAGTCATAAGTCACATTTTTAGTGCTGTGGTAACTTTGAACGGTTACAAAATTAACTGTTATAAGTCAAGGACTACCTGTATTTTGTGTGGGGGCTGAAAGCTAGTTTATAGGTACAAAAACTATCATTCAGTTCTTCAGCTTCAGTGTAAAGTAGGGCTTTATATTCTGTGCTTTTCCAATTGTTGTTGGGCTACAATTGTAGAAGTGGTCAGTGGAAAAGTGGAGTCCAGAAGTATCAAGAAGGCTTCCTGTTCCTTACTCTAATGCTTCGTTCTGCAAAAGGACAAATATATTTCAGCAGAAATCTCTTCTAGTTTTAGTTGATGTGCATCTTAGAAATGTTTGTGTCCCAGGATCTTGCTGTCTCCCTCATTTTTTATGCAACAACTTTGTTTTTCCCAGATGAATCAGTCTAACATTATTGGAAACTTGACATCTTCTGAGATGTAGGCTTTTCCCATTCCAAATAGGCCTGTTCTGAAGCATTTTGTTCAAATAACCAAGATTTTTAAAAGGGCATTCAAACTGCTGGAACCTTTGTCTGGAAAATAATCTTATTATTTTCTTTGGATATAGCAAGCATTCTATGTAGTGAACTTGGAAAAGCATTGGGAGTTTTCTTTCTGTGCTGAGACAGATCCATATCAATTTATAGCCTGGAAAACAGTTCATCTTTTGCTGTTTAGAGCCATGATCTAAGAAGACCTTCTCAGGGCAAGTCTGGGTTTACTGGCATATACTTTTGGAATGGGAATTCATTTTACTTTTATTTTAATATGCTTTTTCCTCTGTTAGTAGGACTAGCACAGATTTAAGATGAATATGAAAAGCCAATGGAAAATCCTGCTCTTACTTGCCAAGGGAATAAGGCATGCCGAATGTAGAGGCATTTTATTGTTTGTTTTCCCCAGAGCTTTCCCAATTTGCCTGGGCAAATTGTTCTAAGCAGTTCAGAAGACTAGGCCCTAGGGTTGGAAGAGGATGATTTTTCTGTAACATGCTGAGGGAGAGAGAAACAGTATTGTTTAATTGTTTAACTGACCTTAATTAAGTGAAGAAAGAAATTCCCCTCGTGAAGAGTGAATCTATGCTGAATTGCTAAGGAATGCTCAGAGAATGGTTTGAAGCAAAGGGTTTCCTCTTCCTATTATATTACTTCACAGAGAGTAATAATCCAGTAGCATTAATGCTACAGAGGATCAACACTGGGTATAACAGCGGGGAAAACAAGATGCAGTCTGTTCATAAGAATTTACATTGTATATTTACAAAAAATAAAGGAACCCAGCAAAACCTCTAGCACAGCGGTTCTCAACCTGGGGGTCGCGACCCCTTTGGGGGTCGAACGGCCATTTCACAGGGGTCGCCAAAGCCCTCTCTCGCCCCCCGCCCACCCACCCCACCCCCGCCTTCACTCACCCTCACTCTCTGCTCTGTTGGATCGCCGGCCGTTCGCTTACCCCGCCCACTCCCCATCTATTGCTGCCTCCGATGGCTAGAGGAAAAAAAACTGTTTAAATTCTTGCCGCGGGGCTTCAAAGGACCGCCCTAGAGCCAGTGGTGCAGCCGAACCCTTTGTTAAATTGCTGGCTTGCCCCGCCCCTCCGCACCACTATTTATTGCCAATAAATAGTGGTGGGCGAGGGGCGGGGGAGCCAGCAATTTAACAAATGGTTCGGTGTTTTTTTGTAATTTTATTGGCCCACGGAGCTTCAGCATAGGCTAATTAGCCCTTGCTTAGATCGGCTCCCGACCCCCAGCTGATTTGCTCTCAGCTGTTTTGCTCAGGGCTCTTTTGCTTGCTTGGAAAGAGTGCAGATATTTTCCCCCCTAGCTATACTGAAAAACGAAAGAGAAAATAAAGCAGGCTGTTGGCTTTGCACATTGGAAAATTAGGCAGGCAGATTTCTTTTTCCTCACCAAAAAAGGTAGGTGCAAACAACGGGAAATTTAGGAAAAAGAGGAGATTTTAAAACACAAAAGAAAAAAAGCTCTATTTAACTAGGGAATTGTAATAATTGAGATACTGTTAATTGTATATTGTGTTGAAAGCAGAAATGGTTAAGTTGTGGTTTGGAGGAATATATGGGGGAAATTATTTGGCTGATTATTATTGGTAAATATAATTAATTGATTTGTAAGAAATTGGATTGCATGGAAATAATTGGAATATTCATGTTCATATTGATTAATATACAAAAAAGGTAGTTATATAACTAATTGATTTATATTAAAATGTTGAATTCATATTAAACAAGTGTAATATTACATAATTAACCAATGTGAGGATGGATATAAAAATAGATGACAATGGGAAGGGGTATAATATAGAATAGAAGGGAAAAATTGAATTTGATTAAGATTAGAGATGAGGATGAAGGGTAATATTGGTTTTTTACAAAAATAGATGAGGAATAAATATGGCAAAAAGGAAATATAGAAATTGTAAATTTAATTGAAATGACTAAAAACTGTTTAAATTTATGAACCGGCCAAATACTCTGTTCAAAGAAAATACATTGTATGTTTGTATGTGTGTTTCTAATTATTGTTATTTATTCATATTTGTTCTCTTTTATTCTTTCAAGTTTAACAATTCATTCTTTATCTTAATATCTTTATATTTGTTTGGGGTTGGCTTTCTTCCCTTTCATCTTTTTTATTGTACAGCAATCTTTCTCCTCAAACCTACCACCTCTCTCTTTTCTTTCCTTCTAACTTTCTCTTCCTCACCCTCTTCTTCTCCTCCCTACTTCCTCTTCCTTTCTCCTTCTCCTCCTCTCTTCCTCCCTCTCTTACCCTCACTCCTACTCTAATTTCCCTTCCCTTCCTTCATCCCTCTCTATTGCTGTATCCTTTTATGCATATGGACTACTCAGAGGGCTGAAAAAGTTATTTCTGACTGGTCCTCGCACTTTTGACCAGTCTTCGAACTTATGACTGTCCTCACATTTTACGTTTTTGCCCTATCTTGTCACCATGGTGAAGAGAAGCAGTTGTGAAATGAGTGACACATTGTTAAGAATGCTACAATGGGCATAAATGATGACCAGTCATAAGTGCGAAGACCGGTCAAAAGTGTGAGGACCAGTCAGAAATCACTTTTTTCAGCCCTCTGGGTAGTCCTTTTGTGCATATGGACTACTCAGAGGGCTGAAAAAGTTATTTTTGACTGGTCCTCGCACTTTTGACCAGTCCTTGAACTTACGACTGTCCTCACGTTTTACGTTTTTGCCCTATCTTGTCACCATGGTGAAGAGAAGCAGTTGTGAAATGAGTGACATGGTTGTTAAGAATGCTGCACGGGCATAAATGTGAGGATGGTCATAAGTGTGAGGACCAGTCAAAAGTGCGAGGACCAGTCAAAAATAACTTTTTTCAGCCCTCTGAGTAGTCCCTATACACATAGCCATGGCCACCCAGTCACATGACCTCCAAACCACGCCCACAAAATAAGCCATGCCCACAGAACCGGTAGTAAAAAAATTTAGAACCCACCCCTGGTTGAGGGTCACCACAACATGAGGAACTGTATTAAAGGGTCGCGCATTAGGAAGGTTGAGAACCACTGCCCTAGGCTGAAGCCTAGTTAGCCTATAGGAAAATCCGGCCCTGATAGTAATCATACTCTTTTGGAAAATGAAGAAATGATTGGGGGGAAAGGAAAAACAACAGAAAAGCATGCAAATATCTATTTGAATGTTCCAAAATGCTACCATCAAATATTTAATGTTGATTAAGATCTTAATCCAAAATGTTTTAAACTGTACATTTCCCTTCCTGGTGCCCCTCAGTGCTATGGAGAGAACACATGTAACTCAGGTTCTTGGCATTCTTTTAAGCTTGACTGTTTTGCAGATATTTCATTATCTGTCAACTCTTATGATGATGATTGTTACCTCGGCTGGTTATGGAATAACTGCAAGAAAGCCACCAAGCTCAGAGAGCATCAAGAACATAATAGCTTTGTTGGTTTCAGGCAATTCAGGTAGTCCTTGACTTACAACCATTCATTTAGTGACCATTCAAAGTTACAATAGCTCTGAAAAAGGTGACTTATCGTTTTTCACACTTTTGACTGTTGCAGCTTCCCCGTGGTTATGTGATCAAAATTCAGATTCTTGGCAACTGGCTCATTTATGACTGTTGGAGTATCTTGGGGTCATTTGTTTACCTTTTGTGACCTTCTGTTAAGCAAAATCAGTTGGGAAGCCAGATTCAGTTAGCAACCTTGTTACTAACTTAACAACTGTAATGATTCACTTAAAAACTGTGGCAAAAGAATAGGGCAACTGTTGTAAAATAGGGCAAAAATCACTTAACAATTGTCTTGTTTAGAACAGACATTTTGGGCTGAATTATTGTAAGTCGATGACTCCTGCATTACCCCAGAGATGTCAGTGTGACATTAGAGTGCAATTTCCACTTGCAGCTCAGAAGAAGATCCCTTCCTATGGGTGGCTACGTGAACATTTCTAAAAGAATAACTCTTCCGATCCTGAGATTTTTAAGTGTGCCTGTGGTTGCTGTCTGGTCCCTCAATTGCCTAGGATGATGTCCATTGATTGTTTGCAAATGTTCTTGTTGGCTTGTTGCAGAAGTGTACTTTAGGCATTAAGTAAATGTGCACTTAATCATCTTCTGATTGAAATTTGGCATTTTCAGCTAATAGGTGATTCAAATCTAACAGAGTCTTTCATTTCCAAGATAGCTACAGATGTGCCAAAAGCATAAATAGTTGAAAATATTTTGAAAGCAGGCAGTAAAATGAGACTGTTTGTAATGTCTTTACAATTAAAATTCTGTATCATAAACTATGCACAGGCATGAGTGTTGAAAGAAAGCCAATATTGTTTGTGTTTGAACTTTCTGAAACAGACCTTTTGGGGTAGAAGAATAGAATTTCCCATTCTCTCTTCTTCACATGTGTAATATCAGCATACTTCATGGCTAAATTTGTAATATTTTGGTTCATTTGATTTGACTATCTACTCCCTGGCCTACGTCTTAGATTCCTGGTGCTGGTTAGTACTTCACCAACAGCTACTCTTCTGTTTAGAATAGCCAGCTCACTCTTTTGCTAATGCCTCATCTGTTTTGCATCTTTTTCTTCTTCTTTCTGTGCTTGATTCTGAGAGCTCATATTGCACTGCTGTGATGTATTTCTTTTACACCCACTGCCTCATTATTTTCTTGACTATGTTCCACTTAATCCCAGCTCTGATTCCCCCATGTTCTGTTTGACTGAGCCTGCCCTTTCTAATGTTCCAAGAATTCTTGTGTGGTCATACACGTGGCTGATTCTCAGTCCAATTTTTTTAGCCAGGCATTGTCTTTTCCTTTTCTTGCTCACCCTTTTGAGCTTTTGCATCCTTGCAGACTGTGTCTTGATATTCTCAGTTATTTCAGACTTGTATACTGGCTTCTGGTAAACTGTAGGAATTGCCCTTGCCTTGTTGTAGCTCATACAGTACTTCTTCCAAACTTCTCGCTTTTCAGGTAACAGTGAAAAACATTTCCAAATCTATTTTTCAGTTGTTGTTGCCAGTTTCAAATGCTGGATTCTTGAAATAGAGATACTTGGAGAGGGGAGTAATAACTCTCCTGTAGAATTTTCAGCTGCAAGGGTTTATGCAGTGAACATAGACACATTCTTTGCATAATCATGTTAGAAATGGGCTCAGACGTCATCTTCTCCAACAACGTAGAATCTATTAGAACATCTCTGACAGATGGTCATTAAAGGCTCTGTTTGAAGATCTCCAGTGAAGAACTCTGCACTTCATACAGCATCTTGTTCTACTGGCTGAAAGTTCATATATTTATAAGTTGTAACCTGGACCTACTTCCTTAGAGGTTTTTTAACCAATTGATTCTGGGCCTGCCTCCTGTGGAAATAAAGAATAAGTTTATTCTTTATTTCCACAGTCACTCCTTCTGTGTGACTGTCCTTCAGGTATTTGAAGACTGCTGTCATATTTCTGCCTAGTTTTTTATTCTATAGGCTAAATATACCCATATGTTTTAAAGGTTCCTCATAGGGCCTGTTTTGAAACCCCTCACTATCTTAGTAGCCTTCCTCTGAACCTGTTCCTATTTGGAGGAACACCATCCTTTTCAAGTGATGGTGCCTCGAACTAGATACAGTGCCCTTAGTGGGGTTGACCAAGGCAGAGTAGATTGGAACAATTACTTCTTATGATTTGGATTCTGTGCTCCTGTTAATGCATCCCAATATATCATTTACTTTTTTAACAGCTGTAATGCATTGCTGCTTCATATTTAACTTGTGAGTACCAAAGGTATGCAGAGTCTTTTCACATGTACTATTGCCAAGATAGGCCTTCCCCATCCTACACGTGGCATGTGAAAACTAGGGGGTTGAGGGGTCTTTTATTCAAATTTTTAGTTAATTTTTTTAATTGAAAAGTTTTACAAAAAGAAAAAAATTTCCCCCCAATATTCCCCCCTCCCTTTCCCTCCCCTCAACCCATCCTCCCCCACAGACTTCCCAGAGCAAAATACAAGGTATTTCAATTAACAATCATAAGCTAAATTAAACTATCTATCCTTAGACTACTAGATCCCCCCCTGAAGCCTTAACTCCACTATAGATAACATAATACTTCTAGTACTTAGCATTCATTCATAAGCTATTTGATATTTTCTTGTCTGATACTTATTTTGAATATAATCAATCCACCTTCTCCATTCCAATGCATATCTTTCTTGTTTATAGTCCTTCAAATACGCTGAAATTTTCGCCATTTCTGCCAAATTCGTTACTTTCAGTATCCACTCTTCAATAGTAGGCAAAGAGTTCTTCTTCCAGTATTGCGCTACCAACAGTCTGGCTGCTGATATGAAGTTCAAAATCAATTTAGTCTCTAATACTGTACAATCCGTCGTTATGCCCAATAAGAACAATTGAGGAGTAAATTTCAACCTTTTTTTCAGAATGTTCTGCATCACCCACCAAATTTTATCCAAAATGCCTTGATTTTCTTACAGGTCCACCATATATGATAATAAGTTGCATCATCACATTCACATCTCCAACATTTAGCTTGCAAATTCGAATACATACATGATAATTTCTTAGGAGCTAAATGCCATCTATAAAACATTTTATAAAAATTTTCTCTCAAATTTTGTGCTTGCGTAAATTTAACATTTCTAACCCAAATCTTTTCCCATGTTTCCATCATCACTGGTTCCTGAAAATTTTGTGCCCATTTTATCATACAATCCTTAACCAATTCCGTTTCTGAATCTATTTCCAATAAAGCATTATACAACCTTTTAATATGCATCTGACTTTGATCTCTAATCTGTTTCACAAGATTTTCCTCATTTTGCATAACACCAATTTTTTGGTCTTCTCTCCATCTAGCTTGAAGCTGACCATACTGAAACCAAGTATAAATTATTCCTTCTTCTTTTAATACATCTAAAGATTTCAATTGCAGTTTACCCCTTTCCAAAAAAAGAAGCTCTTTATAAGTAATCACCTCTGTTTTTTGCTCTATACTTATATTTTCTATTGCATGTCTGGGATTTGCCCATATGGGTATTTTATAATTTAACTTATATTGATACTTTTTCCAAACCCTCAGCAACGCATTTCTAAGTATATTTATTTATTTATTTATTTTATTCGATTTCTATACCGCCCTAATCCTGAAGGACTCAGGGCGGTGCACAGCCAGACAATAAAACACATCCATACAAAATTTAAAAGTAGAATAAAATCAAATTAAATAATTTTGGCTCCGACAAATTTAAAACCCCGAACTGTTTAAAACCAATTTTAAAATTGAATGTATAAAATACTAAAAGATATTTAAAAATTGAAAATCTTTTATGAAAGAGGGAGAAAATTAGGCCAGGCCCACCTGGTGAAATAATAAGGTCTTTAAAGCGCGGCGGAAGGTGCGCAGATCTGGGATCCTCCGTATCTCTGGGGGGAGCTCGTTCCAGATAGTAGGTGCCCCCACAGAGAAGGCTCTCCCCCTGGGGACCGCCAGTCGACATTGTTTGGCCGACGGCACCCGGAGGAGCCCCTCTCTATGGGAGCGTACCGGCTGGTGGGAGGCTATTGGTGGTAGTAGGCGGTCCCGCAAGTACCCAGGTCCTGAGCCATGGAGCGCTTTAAAGGTGGTAACCAAAACCTTGAAGTGCACCCGGAAGACCACTGGGAGCCAGTGCAGCTCGCGCAGGAGAGGTGTTACATGGGAACGCCATGTTGCTCCCAGTACCACCCGCGCGGCCGCATTCTGTGCCAGTTGGAGCCTCCGGGTGCTCCTCAAGGGGAGCCCCATGTAGAGAGCGTTGCAATAGTCCAGGCGGGAGGTGACAAGGGCATGAGTGACTGTGTGTAACGAGTCCCGATCCAGAAAGGGACGCAACTGGCGAATCAGGCGAACCTGATAAAAAATCCTCCCGGTCAAGTGCTCTTCTAAAGACAGCCTGAATCCAGGAGGACGCCCGAGTTGTGCGCCCTCTCCGTGGGGGCCAATGATTCGCCCCCAATAGTTAGTGATGGCACCAACTGACTATATCGGGACATCGGAAACCACAGCCACTCGTCTTGGATGGGTTGAGCCTGAGCCTATTCCTCCCCATCCATCCATATGACCCTTAAACACTTTATCTACTTTTTTTCATATAACAGATAAGCATGCCATCCATATAACAAATCATAACCTTCTATATTTAACATTCTTTCTTCAGTTAAGTTAAATCAATCACTAATTTGAAATAAAACGGCTGCTTCACAGTACAATCTTAAATTAGGCATTTTAAGACCTCCTCTCTCCCTTACATCCTGTATAATTTTCAATTTCACTCTTGGTTTCTTCCCACCCCAGATAAAGGTATTAACCCCTTTCTGCTATTCCATCAAGTTTGCGTCTTTCTTAAGCACTGGTATCATTTGAAACAAAAATAAAAACCTAGGTAATACATTCATTTTTATTACTGCAATCCTTCCCAGTAATGATAGTTGTAGCTTTTTCCAGTTTTCCATTTCTTTCTACACTTTCTGCAAATTTTTAGTTAACTTTTTAAGGGATTCTAGGGAGGGGGAGGGTTTGATTGGAATGCGGGTTGTGGGCATGGGGGATAGCCCACTAAGGGGAGGGGCGGGCCTGGCAAGAAAGCACGGCGTGGGAGGTGGGTATCCTGGGGTCGAGGGGGGAATCAGAGTTTGTCCAGATAGTGCTTTGAACATCACTAGAGTGAGCGGGAGGGGTAAATATGGCGGGAGCAGGGGGCCATATCGAGTTAGGGGAGTGCACACCTGCTGTTTACGAGCAGTGGTGTGCTCCGGCCCCCAAGGCTCCACCCGTTCCCCAGGTTGCACAGACCCTCAGGGTCCGGCCCTCCGGCTGATGCTGTGCAATGCCAGGTCCGTGGTAAATAAAGCCCCCCTCATCTGTGACTTAATTGGAGCTCTGGATTGGGTCATGCCTGTGCGGCCTCTGACCTGGCGCCGATCTCATCTAGCTCCTTGGTTCACTGAGGAGCTGAGGGAGATGAAGCACCAGAAAAGACACCTAGAGAGTAGTTGGAGGGCCAGTCTTTCTGAATCTGTTAAGATCTCATATTAAGAATTACCTAGTGGCAATAAAAGCAGCAAAATGTACATATTTTGCTGCTCTTATTACATCATCAGATAATCGCCCGGCCGCTCTGTTTAGGGTGACCCGCTCCCTGATCCCCCAGGAAGTGCGGGAGGACCCCTTGGAGGGGAGAGCCGAGGATTTTGTTCAATATCTGTATGACAAAATCACTCAGATTCGGGAAGATCTGGACTCCGACTGGGTAGTTCCAGGGGGGTTGACTGAGGCAGGTCTTGAGAATGTTATCTAGGATGAGTTTGATCCTGTGACCCCTGATGACATGGACAGGATTCTGGGTGGACTGAACGCGACCATATGTTTATTGGACCTGTGCCCCTCCTGGTTAGTGCTGGCTTCCCGGGAGGTGACGCGAGGCTGGCTCCAGGAGATTATAAATGCTTCGTTGGGTGAGGGTGACGTCCCTGCCACCTTGAAAGAGGCAGTGGTGAGGCCTCTCCTCAAGAAGCCTTTCCTGGACCCGGTAGTGTTGGCTAATTATTGTCCAGTCTCCAACCTTCGTTTTGTTGCGAAGGTTGTTGAGAGTGTGGTTGCGCGACAGCTTCCCTGGAGCTGTACCTGGATAAAACGATGTATCTGGATCCGTTCCAGTCGGGCTTCAGGCCTGGGTACAGCACGGAAATGGCATTGGTCGCATTGGTTGATGATCTCTGGAGGGCTTGGGACAGGGGTTGTTCCTCTGTCCTATTAGACCTCTCAGTGGCTTTTGATACCATCGACCATGGTATCATGCTGCACCGATTGGAAGAGTTAGGGATGGGGGGCACTGTATTACGGTGGTTCTCCTCCTTTCTCTCTGACCGGTTGCAGTCTGTGTTTGGCAGGGGGGCAGAGGTCGACCCTGAGGCCCCTCATATGTGGGGTGCCACAAGGGTCGGTCCTCTCACCCCTTTTGTTCAACATTTATGTAAAGTGGCTGGGCAAGATCATCCGTGGTTTCAGGGTGAAGTACCACCAGTACGCTGATGACACCCAGCTGTACATCTCCACCCCGGACCACCCCAACGATGCCCTTGAAGTGATGTCCTGGTGTCTGGAGGCCGTGCGGATCTGGATGGGGAGGAACAGGCTCAGGCTCAACCCATCCAAGACCAAGTGGCTGTGGTTTCCGACATCCCGATATAGTCAGTTGACGCCATTGCTGACTATTGGGGGCAAATCGCTGGCCCCCACGGAGAGGGCTCGCAACTTGGGTGTCCTCCTGGATTCACGGCTGTCTTTAGAAGAGCATTTGATGGCCGTGACCGGGAGGATTTTTCATCAGGTTCGCCTGATTCGCCAGGTGCGTCCCTTTCTGGATCGGGACTCCCTACACACAGTCACTCATGCCCTCGTCACTTCCCGCCTGGACTACTGCAACGCTCTCTACATGGGGCTCCCCTTGAGGAGCACCCAGAGGCTCCAACTGGCGCAGAGTGTGGCCGCGCGGGTGGTTATGGGAGCAACATGGCACTCCCGTGTGACACCTCTCCTGCGCGAGCTGCACTGGCTCTCGGTGGTCTTCCGGGTGCGCTTCAAGCTTTTGGTTACCACCTTTAGAGCGCTCCATGGCTTAGGACCTGGTTATTTACGGGACCGCCTACTACCACAAGCAGCCTCCCACCGGCCGGTATGCTCTCATAGAGAGGGGCTCCTCCGGGTGCCGTCAGCTAAACAATGTTGACTGGCGGCCCCCAGGGGGAGGGCCTTCTCTATGGGGGCACCCACTATCTGAAACAAGCTCCCCCCAGAGATACGGAGGATCCCGGATCTACGCACTTTCTGCCGTGCTCTTAAGATTCTTCTATTCCAGCAAGCCGGCCTGGCCTAATTTTCTCCCCTGTTTTAAAATTCTTTTAAATCGAAATTTTAATCTGTTTTAAATCATTGGGATTTTTTAATTGTCTCAGGCTAAATTATTTAATCTGGTTTTAATTATGTCCTTTAACTTTTGTATCTATGTATTTTACTTTGTGCCTGTTCACCGCCCTGAGTCCTTCGGGAGTAGGGCGGTATATAAATCTAATAAAACAAATAAAACAAACATGTGTTCCTTTTCAATCCAGATGCATAATTGTATCCCCTTCCCTGTTGAAATCAATCCTATTTTTTTCAGGCCAATTCTTTCTTTTATTTTTTCTAAACTACTGTCTTATCTCAACAATATTACTCCCATCCCAGTTTGTGTCATTTCCAAATTTGATATGAAATCTCTTAATCGAGTCAGTGATAAAAATCCTAAACTCTTGAGACTTCACTCAGTACTTCCCTCCCAGCTGGGGAGGGGGGGCATGAATGAGCATTCTTTTGCTGTGGTAATTCAGTCAATGGTGAATCCATTTAACAGTGATATCAGCTGGTTCATTCTTATCATTTTCTGAAGGAAAATATTTTTTTTCAAGTTTTTTATTTTTTTATTTTTTTAAAACATATCACTGCATGAACAGTGTGGCACCTGAGTGTTTTACATTTTAGTACAAATAAAATAATATTAACCATGTTTACTATATTTGACAAGCTTATATAATTCTGGTAATAGTACACATATTTATGTTAAGTTATAATCTTTCATTGTTTAATTATTCAATATTTCAATATTGTATGTTATTTTTATGCCAATGACCATATTCTGGGTGTCATTCCTTTTACTACAAATAAAATATTATTAATCATATTTATTACATTTAGCAAGCTTATATGGTTCTAATAATAATACACATATTTATGTTAAATTATAATCTTCCATTATTTAATTATTCAATATTTCAATATGTTATATTTATGCCAATCACTATATTATTCAAGCATACTTGATAATACCATCATTCAAATTCTGATTTCCCCTCTTGTTATTACTTCATCTTATTATATAAAAATGTGTATTCCATTAATCCCCCCCTTTATTTTGCATCCCTATTCTAACTTTTAATTATGCCACTATTATATTTAAAAATATTCCCTTTCTATCCATCGTCTCTTGCCCGCTTTAAAGCTTTAATTGTTCTTTTCTTAGTTTGCCTCCCATATTCCTCTCTTGGATCTTTGTCTGTATCTTGACCCATCATTTTAAACATTTCTCCCTTCTCTGCCCTATTCCATTGTCTAATTTTCAAATGATCTACTCTTGCCCCTATCTCTCTCCCAAAAAAAGCTTATTTCATCAGTCATTGTTGTTTTTGTAGTTATCTCCTTTTTGTCATCTCGTTTTATTTGTTGGTTTTTCTATTCTGTTTTTTCACCTACTCTTTCAATTGGCTCCTTTTCTTCCTGGGCATCTTGGTCACTCCTTGTCCTTTGTATCATGTTTTCCAGCTCTCCATCTATGATCTGCATTTTATTCATAATCTCCTTGTAGTTTCTTGTCAAAGTATCCTTAATACTTTGAATTAACGATGCCGTTTCTCCCCAAATCCACTCTCTTCTTGCTGGTGGAACATCTCATTTAATTTTATTTTGTTCCTCTTTTGTCCAATAATCCAAAAACCATATATTCAAACCTAAAGTCACTTCTCAAAAAGTTCAGTATTCATGAAACTTTATATCCCAAAGCTGATCGACCTGTTCCTCTGGAGAGTTCCAAGAATTTTTCCAGAACCTTCATAAGTCCCTCTATAAATTCAGTCTTGTGTTGATGTCTTCAGGGGTCACTTTAATAATAAAGTTGATGTCTTCAGGGGTCACTTTAATAATAGTTATTATTATTATTCTCACATTTAAATCTCCAATAGTTAAGTATTTCCAAGATTTTGGGAATGTGTTATGCCTTCCTTTTGTCAGCAGGTGGCACTCAAATTTCAGTATTAAGTTTTATCCAATTTTAATGGTAACAACCCAAAATATAAAGATGTTAGTTTTTTAAGTAAATGGTTCCAGCATTTTAAAATGCCTATCCAAAACAACACCTGTCCAATTTAAAAATCCAATTTTCTGTATTTTTAAAGGTTTTTGCCTTTCTCCCTTTGATTCTTTTTCCTTCAATTTTGAAATTCTTCTCAAAATGTTAAATCACTGCTTTTAAAAATAGAAGTGAGCCTCTCTTTTCCTGGATATTCTTTTGGGGTTGAGTTTTAAATAAAAAGGTGTCAGCACTTCAAGCTGCATTTACTCTAGTGCTGACATAAGGAGAAGCGGAGGCATCTGGAAAGGGATGTTTGACTTTTCACCTACTTATTTTCCCTGGAGATAATATCCCCTAGGAGATGGGATGGGAGGGGGGAAATTCCTTTGAGCTGGAGCTGTAGATTAGGGATAGAGTGACTTGGAAGATGGCCAATGAATGCAGGGGAATGGGGAACAGAAAGAGGGTTTTGGGTCTGGAAGTCAGTGTTGGCTACGATGGAGTCGGAATTAGAATGTCGTGCTTAATAAATGGGAGTTTTTTTCATCAAAGACTTTGTTTGAAATGCAATTTATTTGAGACGACCTCGAAACCTGACAAAAGGATTCTTCTCACCCAGTTCCAGACACTGTTCAACAACTCCACTCCAGTACAGTTCTTAGATGTTTCTTGGCTGTCCCAGCTTCATGGCAGCCATCTTTAAGCTGCCTCTTCTCCTCGCTGTGGCATAGAGGGAAAAAAGCCTGGGGTTCAGCAGGAGAGTTGCGATCTCTTCCGTGACCTCTCAGGGTGCCCCTCCTTAGGTTCACCACCCCTACAAGGAGACTTTGGCTCCTCTCGGAGCCCACAAACACGGAGAACTCAGCACAGGGAATGTAGAGACCCATTCCCTGCATTTGATATTGATGCGACATCAGCCGGAAGGAAAATATTATGAGGCACTCAGTCATATGTTTTTACTGAATGAACAAAAGATTTTGTATCCTGCTTGATTTTAATCTATTTTACCTTTACCTTTATTTCATTGGTTGAACTATTTTATTAGTTTCACAGATGCCATTCTCTTTTTTAATTTACTACTTGTTTGTATAATACATTTATTTTAAAATAGATGTACAATGTTAAATATTTTAAAAAAATTATTTCCTAGATATAAGCCATCAGTTTCGGATAACAAAGCACTCATGGTAGTTACTGAGGAACCAATAATATATGTTCCTCCACCACCTTGCCAGCCATTTATCAACCGGACACAATCACTCAGGTAAGCTGTTTGTTTAAAAATAGTAGAAATGTTAGTGCCAGATACGCATTAGGACCTAATGTTTGACTTCCTCAGTATTCAATTCACTGGATGTATAAATAAAACTCACTGGTTAAAAGGAATATGTAAGTAAGAAGCTAAAAGAGCAACCTGGATAATTTTCCTATATTGGATTTATAAAAGAGACTTGTTAAAATTTTGAACAAAGAAAAAATGAAAAGAAATCAAGTTCTAGGGCATTATTTAAAGACATCAAGATTGTTAAAAGTAAAAGGAAGGAATATCAAGTTGGTTTATTGATCAAGGATAAAGTAGACATGTTGTTATCTCTGGTAATCTTTAATGGACTTTTGCTAATGAGGACTGAATAACAAGCATTTAAGGATTTGTTTATAGAAAGATGAGGTATGGGAAGAAGAGATCAGTGTTGTATTTTAAGAGAAGGAGATAAATTACTAAAATTATTTATACTGTATTGTACTGTACTGTGATGAACGGAGAAGTCATTTCTTTATATATATCTTTAGTATATTCTTATTGTTTCTTTTTAAATTTTATTTCTATTTTTTATTTTCTTTAGTATATTTTTATTGTTTCTTTCCTATTGTTACTTCTGCCTTCTGAACTTTGTATTTTTTTCTCTATTGTATTTTTCTTAGTTTTCATTTTTATCTTTTTAATTGTAATATTGAATAAAACTACCACATAAAAAGTGTCCTCTCATGCATTTTATGCATTTCAAATAAATTCTGTAACATTGACAGAATATTAGTCAACACTATGAGTTACGATAGCAATTTATTGGAAGGTTTGTTGATGAGCTTGCAATTCCATGTCCATTTCAGTGCCATAGCTAAAAGCAAATGTTTTTTATAGGCATCTATACTGGAGTTCATGTAGTATATTCCCAATATTATTTAAAAATAAGCAAATTTACTTTCTTACATCTTACCAATCTTCATCTATCCTAAGCAGGCACAAACTGATTGGGAGATCCAAATTCAAATATTGAAATCTGATGTAGATAAAATGAGATATTATTTCTGAGATTCTTCTTTGAGAGCATAAACAAGGCCAACCTGAATATGAGTTCAAAATCAGTGTTTTTAAGTTCTTATGGAGAAGGTTGTCCTTGAAGATATTTTTTCATTCCTATGATTATTTTGTTTAATGTTCATGTTATATGAACAGGTTAAGTCATGAACTAAGAGGTTGGGTACATAGACATGAAGCAGAAAGAACAAGATCAAGAAGGATGTCAAATAATCAGCAGCAAAAAGAGCAGACTGTCCAGGTAGGTTTGTGGAATCACTTTTTGTGGCAGCAGTAGAAGAGAAGGAGGAAAAATAAGATCCTCAGGCCCAGAAGTTCAAAAGACAGAATTGTGTGTTCCGGGGATTGAACAAAATTCTGATACATCTCAGTGTTAATGTTTGAACTTAAGTATCATGTGAGATACTTACATTGGTAGTTTGAATTGTTTTGGGAGACATCTGAAAATACCTTGCATTTTAAAAATATATATACTTAATTATAATTTTTCCTGCATATTGGTATATCTACTATAGAACTTTAGTAATGCTATATCACAGTTGTCTTTAAGTGATACTTAGTTTTTATATTTAATTTGGTATAAGGTTTATTTATTTATTTATTTATATGCTGCCCTTCTCCGGAGACTCAGGGCGGCTTACAAGGCGTTAAGCAATAGCCTTCATACTTTTGTATATTTTATACAAAGTCAGCTTATTGCCCCCACAAACCGGGTCCTCATTTTACCTACCTTAGAAAGGATGGAAGGCTGAGTCAACCTTGAGCCTGGTGAGAATTGAACTCGCAGTAATTGCAGGCAGCTAGAAGCTAAATACTACCTTTAACAGTAGCATTAGTCTGCTGCGCCACTCAAGTTATTTCCTTGTTCATTTTTTTCCTATCCCCAGAGTGCTTCAGGAAAAAATTCTGAACTAATGACTCTTCCCTATACAGACAACAGTGTTGGGTAAGTCAAAATAGAATCTTCTCATCAGTATAATATTATGTAGTTTAAAATGTTCCCTTATGTAGGAAATATTTAATAGTTTTACTGAAAAGAGCCAGATAATTTTATTGGCAATCCCCTGTTAACCCAGTTTTCATTCAAACTTTTTAAGGATTCATCTAGTCAAGTATTCCATTTCCTACAGTGGCCAGATATATTTTTCTAGAAAATTCACAAATGTACACAAGAGCATCAATATTTCCCTTTCATTAGTTCTGCTACCCAGGGTACAGAAAATATTGAATATGTCTGATACCCGAGGCCTAACCTGTCACACATGAGCAATTTTTCCTACTTTTTCTACTCTGAAACAATTGTCTTGCTGGAATTGGCATATAAGTTCTTTGCTGCCTATCAGAAGTAAAACCTCATTCGTATTATCGTTACTTAACTATACATTGTGATTCCATATTTTGCAGTCAGCAGAAGATGGCTTCTCCCACACCTCTTTCTGCACTTATCTGTGTACTAACTGTATTTTTAGATTCTATAACACTGGTGGCATGTATATATTTTCATTAAAAGAAAAAGGTAACTATTATGATACTGTGTACTAATTTCTGGCTTTGTACAGTGATATTACAAAAGCAGTAAAGCATGCTATTCCTGATAATTTGGAGAGCAAATGATGCTATTGGATGCTTGGTTTATTTTATGATACATTCACATGTTTTATGTATGCTAGTTCCAATAGTATCTTCTCATCTATTTCAGTGGGAATTCAGGAAGTGAGCTACAGGTTTATTATGCTTCGCCACGAAATTATCAAGATTTTTTTGATGCGATTCACAGAAGGGGAGATACATTCTATGTGGTGTCATTCCGTAGGGTAAGTATATTATAATGTTCAGCAATTACAAATATGGAAAGATTGTCCTTTTTTATAACATTCTATCCAAGAATTGTTGAGAATTGTTGTTTTTTGATGAAGCTAGTGTATCTTCTAAGTATTCTCAACATATAATCCCTGAGCTTTCTTAAGAAAGAAATTCTTAAGAAAGAAATCTTGATTGTGAAATTATATTACAATAAAGGTGTTTCCCTATGAAGAAGCAAAAAAAATGTATCCCCATGAATTTGATCAGAATTTATTGTTCCCTTAAGAAAAATGAGGACCGTTATTCTTTACTGGGAAAAGAAGAGAAAATGAGCGTAAATGAGATTTATACCTGAAAAATATCAGTACATATCCAGAAAATGAAATCATATAGTTTTCTCTTGTGCAAATGGGTCTGTTTTGGTCAGGTGTTTTTTCTTCATTGATGCTAAACAAATAAATTTATTGGCATCACATTTTCTAGGTATTTGCAGTGGTTTTGCTTCAGGAATCACAGACAGCAGTTCTTTTTTCAGCAGAATATAATGGAATAGGGAGTGAAAATATAATCAGGGTCTTGACAGTTTATAGAAACCAATTTGTATGTGAGAGGACAGCCATGGGAAACATCTATTTTTATATTATACCTCCCATCCTAGTAATACTTCCCAGAATGGAAGGTGAGTTTTAATAAACAACTTTTTAAAAATTTATCCTATTTTGTTTCTTGGAAATGATCAATGAGAAATGAAGTGTATGTTTAATTATCAAAAGGATAAAAGGATCTATTTACATTGTGGAGTTATCCCCATATCTATCAGCAGATGGAGGTAATGTTTAACTTTATTTTAAGAAAGTTGTTTTTCAAACATTCTACTTCAAGAGTTGATATTTTTCTCAGTTTGTCTGCTGAGGAATCTTTGTATATTATTATGGATTCTGGAAAATATTCTAATATGCTCATTGTTGTCCCATGTGTGTAATTTCTGTTGGTTCTCTTTTCATCTGATAAATGCATGTTGCAGTGAAAAAATGGTAAAAATGAAAGAGCTTTTAGGAAAATTTATCCTACATTATTATCATTTGTAGCAACTCTTGTACTTTTTCACAATGATTGATTAGCCCTTTAATCTCACTGTTCCGAAAAAGATTCTTGAATGAATGGTGGCATCGTGGATAAGCCATACAGATAGTTTCTTTGGATGTTGAGGATGATCAGCACCATTATCACTGGCACTGTATTAAATTTATTTTTCACTTTTCTTCTGGGAGACCCAGAGGTGGGATTCTGTATCACAGTACTTCCACTTGCCTGAGCAACCTGGTCTTAGGGCATCGTTACTTAGCCTTCAGCAATGAGGGTTTTCAGACCTCTATTTGCCGTGTTTTTAACTCGAAGGCAGAAAGACCATAGATTTGAAGGAAAGCTGCCATTTGCTGCAGGTAATACTAAGCTAGAGGCAGTTTGGTGAAGTGTAAAACATCAGCCTGGAAACAGGAAGATCGTAAGTTTGAGACACATATTTTAGTCACAAACCCTACTGAATGACCTTGGACCAATGACACTCTCAGCCTTAGGAACGAGCCAATGACAAACCATTTTGAAAATCTTGCCAAGAAAACTGCAGGGACTTGTCTAGGTAGTTGCTGGAGTCAAAAACTGATTTGAAGGCATTTAAACTAAAATACTAAGTTAGGTGGACATCATCTCTGTGATTGGTGGTCTGGTGTTTGTGGCTGGGTCTCTTCTGTATGCAAATTTCCATTTCTCTACCCCCTCTAATCCCTGTGACTAAACCAAGGAAGCTTTGTGAGTCCTCTACCACTGTTGAATAGAGTAAAGGACTAAATATAGTAAATCAACTGGGACTCCAGGAAAAAACAAAATTCTTCTATTCAGTAAATGAGACAACAAAGGATAGGGTTACAATTCAATTCTAATTAAAGGATAAAGTATGCCCTTTAGAGATCCTTTGTCTAGAATTTTTCAAGAACAGAGAAAACAAGTATTCGCTTTAACTAAGAGCATCTGTTTCTTTTCAAAAATAATCAATAAATGGAATATTGAAATAGATGTTTTAGCAATAGTCTTCATTTTGCTTTTATGCGGTATATAAATTATACATTTTAATAGGCTGTTTATTTCAGGGTTCAAAAAATATAAGACAGGGTCTTATTTTGGGGAAAACACGGTACATTTAGTAAAGGGAAATTATCGCTGATTCCACTGTCAATTTGTTGTTCTTATTAGAATGTTTATAATATAATATAAAACTTCTTCTTTTCTCTGATTTTAAAGTATGTGCAGAATTACATTAACTTCCCAAACGGTAAAGGATGTGGTCATACTTAGTATCTATATTTTACTATACATATGCAGGCATATATAATCAATCAAATCTTTATTATGCTCATAGATCAGTATAAATTCACTTAATTTTACTATAAGTAAAAATTCACTAGTGTGTCCAAACTCAGTGTTTTTTGTTAGTATGTATATATTTTGAGACCCAGACAGAATTAGTTGTTTTTTATGACTGAAATGTATGCATGTGCATGTAGGTACTGTATGTAGGTAGGGCTTACTTAGGATTTTACTTAGTCTGGCACGTATAGTTGGAATTTTGAAATTATGTATGTTTTGAGCACTCTCAAAATGACTGATGAGGAGAAAGGATTACCATGGCAGACATGGCCAGTTACAAAACATACATTTATTAAAATATAAATGAGGAACTTTTTGCCTGCTGTTTCTTCTCGTTCCTCCAAGATTTTTCCTACCGCTCCCAGTTTAAAGTTAGATAAAATCTCTTTCATCTTGAGCTTCATTTCTGATGATTTGAAAGATATATTTGTCCATCAAATCTTCATTATGACCAAAAGATTAGCATAATGAGGGTGCGTATAATCAATTAAAAAGGATAAAAAATACATCTGAGTCTAAAAAAAATTATAAAAAGCTAAAACCTATAAAACAAATAAATATAAAAAACAAAAATCCAGAAGGAATCTAAAAAGGGGGGTGGGTGGGATTAGATGGGTGTAGGGAGAGTGTAAATGTTAGTATATCACAATATAGGCACTCTAGAATGACAAACTAGATGCTCATTAA
Organism: Arizona elegans; assembly: GCA_022577455.1. Lineage (NCBI taxonomy): Eukaryota > Metazoa > Chordata > Lepidosauria > Squamata > Colubridae > Arizona > Arizona elegans. The sequence continues at coordinate 98,421,253 of JAKOOJ010000002.1, read as the reverse complement.
GACTACCTTATAGCACAGATCATCACTTGATGGATTTTAAATGCTACTGCGCAGAACCTGGCAACATAATAGCTTGTAACCCGGTTAGTATCTGAAAACAGTAGAGACTGTAAAATTGTCCTGTGCACCCTAGATGTTTATGCAGTAATGACGAGATGAAGCTAGTATGAATATGTTTGTAATACAGACACTGAGAGAGTACATGCTCTGTTGTTTCTGTATGACAGTGTCCAGAAGCATTGTCTCTCCTGGTAGGAAATCTTCCTGTATTGGAGGACAGCAGAGGAAAGGGCATGGCATCATGCCAGAATAAAGCTCCACCAGGACTACTTCAAGATTAGTTAAGTATAACATAGGAGAGGCAGAGTACCCGTTGGGTTGGTTCACTGACAATAAACATTGGGGACCTGGCTAGGTCCAGTTGGCACTCTTGTGTTTGTTATGTGCTATTGAATGAGTGCTTTGGCCTAATTATATTCCATGCTGAGTAAAAGACCTGGAGAAAAACCCAAGGGTAAGATTTTACTTGCCGCTGCCTTTTCCCATGTGGACTGAAAAGCATCTTTCATAGTTAAATTGTATTTATGCAATTTTCTTGAAAACACTTAAGAAGTGATTTGCTATTGCCAGAAAAAGAGAGAGAGGGAGCGAGAGAAACTTTCCAGGTTCCAGTCCTTTTGAGGATAAAAGAAGGACTTACATGTGTTGCTTCTGATTCACTGAAAGAACAGAATAATATTTCCTTATTGATCACATTTTATTGTGATTATTATATTTGAGTTTTGTAGTAAAAACAAAAAAAGAAGTGTTATCAGTTTTCTTGGGGGGGGGGGGATTAGTTTATTCATTTATTCCCTGTTGTTATTTTTATAAATAAGGCAGCAAGCATACTTTCTCCTTCTATTTTCACAACAACAACCCATGAGATGGGTTGGGCTGAGGGAGAGTGACTGGCCCAAAGTCACCCAGATGTTTTCCATGCCTCAAACAGGACTAGAACTCACAGCCTCCTGGTGTTTAAGCCAATACCTACCTTCATCCTGCAACTCAGGAAAGATCAGTATGTGTACTGCAAGGTTCATTTTTGCAATTCTGAATGGCTACGTGGAATCTACTTGGAATTCGTTGTTGTTAGTTGCGTCCGACCCATCGTGACCCCATTGGCAATGTTCCTCCAGGCCTTCCTGTCCTCTACCATTCTCTGGAGTCCATTTAAGTTCACAACTACTGCTTCAGTGACTCCATCCAGCCACCAAATTAAAGAGGCCAAATATGTAACTTCAAAGTGTCCATCTTCTCTCTTCTACTGTCTCTCATTGAGCCTTAGTTTTGGTTTAAATAGAGTTGGTAAAACTAGAATATGTAAGAATAATAAAAAAGTTAATCTTTTTCCAAATCTTAGTTCCAAAACTCTGCCCTTATTATAAAATGAATGTTATTTAGAACAGGAGAGAACATTGATGAAGAGTTATGCTGCTTTTCCGACAACATAAGATTATTCTTTTCCTCCCAATCAGAAGCAAATCAGTCTCTTGAACTGACTTTCTGCCTTGAATTTATAAATCCACAATTGTACTTTGGGTTATTTCCAGCTGCATTTTATTTCTCTCCAAAGTGCGCAATTGCAATTACTGATTTTATTGCATTGGCGTTAAATGCCCTTAACGCCAGGCAAGTTCCATTGATGCACTAGACTTCTCTGTCATATAACTGTTTTTTTTCAGAGATAATTCCATACAGATGAAGCCTTTTTCCTTCCTTGGCTCTATCTGTTTAGCCAAGTTTGCAATTATACAACAAACAATGTCTAGTGTGTTCTAAAGTCCAGGTGCAACAACAGTGAAATATCAGATGCCAATAGATCACAGCACCACCTTTTGGTTAAGAATCATAGTAGCTCTGCTGATATTTAACATTCCTGTACTGTAATTAGTTAGAAGTTTTTTCTTCTATTATTTATGCAGAGACTATAAAGCACATTTATAAGAAACTATTTCTAGACTGGAAAGAAGACTGAATTGCATCAGAAATAAAGCACCATGTTTCTTTGTAACGGATTCTACCTAATTCTAAATTTTAAACATGTAAAATAATATGGGTGACATAAAATTCGTATGGGGATAAACAAGAGAATATGCTCTTAGAATGTAAAATAGTAGTAGTAATTGTTTCCCTTGCTTTGCATCTGACACAGTGGTGGGTTGCTACCGGTTTGCCCCGGATCAGGCGAACTGGTAGCAGGAGTGGTGGGAGGCTGTGCCCACCCATCCAGACGCTTCTGGGCATGCACAGAAGTGTCACCTGCATGCCCGCGCCCACGAGCAAACCAGTAGTGACAGGTTTTGAAACCCACCCCTGATCTGACAGGTAGTAACTGCAAATAATAAAATATTATCTTTTCAGATTAAGTATTCTATGCCATTTTAAATTAATATGAGCAGAAATCTCTTTTCTATCCAGAAGATTACTTTCGGAATAGTAATCCTCTGGCTTTCATATCTGCATACTAGAGATCTTCATGATGGGAAACACTATTATTCTTGATGGATTACTGGGCAGCATAGACATTGGCAATTTATTATTAGGTGCTTTAAAATTCTATGGCTAAATATTTAAAAATTTGCATACAGTGATCCCACATATTTATTTTCTGCCCCTCTTTCTCTGGATATAGATATATATGGAACCTCAGAAAATTGCATGAGAATGATCATGTGATTTTGAGGGCCAGAGACTATGTAAGAGCAAGACCTTCTTGTGCAACTTCCAGAGTTTCTGAAAGGCCTGGCATGTCACAAAAAATGGCATGGTATCTCACCTGTGATACACATATTATAGGTTCACCATCACTACCCTAGACCTTAGGATAGTGCATTTGGATATTTTCTTACCATGTTCCAAGTAGAAAGTTGGTTCGGGATTGTACATGAACTTCAGGACTGTTATTTTTCTTTATATTTTCCTTTTCCTGTGTCCTTTATTTTTACAGAAAGAGTAAAATGTGTGAGATGCCAGAATTTAAAATGAAGTGGTACTCAGATATTGTAAGTTTTCTGTCTTTTGCCACTTCCTTCCAGTTTTTGACTCAATTTGAAAGAAAAGTCTCTTGCCAAATGCTATGCTGAGCCCCTTTAGGCTTCAGTTTAAACTTGGAGTCTGAATTCTGTATTGTAAATTCTTATCATAAGCAACCACTCAAGAAATGTACAAAACAACTAGGAAAAGGTTCACACAGTTTTGTCTAGGATTGTTAGAGAGAAGCAATCTAATATATTACAGTGTAATTATGGACGAGACAGTGCCTGCTACAATGCTTAAATAAGAAGGCTGTGTTTCTGTTTCTTCATTGTTATAGAAACAAAGAGTAGAAAAACAGTGTGGGTAGATAGCTATGGAACTGGAACATCAGCACTGTAGAAAGTCATATCTGAAAAATAAATTTAATGAACCTGGGAAAATGTGAAACTTTTAATAGAAACTATGTTGTGTTCCAAATTCTGTAAGCAATAATCTATCACACTGAGAACTTATTTAAGAGCTTTTTTAAAAAAAACATAAAAATGCTGAGACTTTGATTCTGTTTGTTTGATTATGTTGTCAGAAAAATATAAATTAGATCTTTAGACCAGTGTTTCTCAACCTTGGAAGCTTGAAGATGGGTGGACTTCAACTCCCAGAATCTCCTAGTGTTGAGAAACACTGCTTTAGACCAAGAAGAATGGATATGAAATTTCCCATAGCCATGATTCTTGCTCTCCATTGGCTTTTTACTTGCAAAAACAAAAACAAAAACAAAATCCTGAAATTTTTTTTGGAGCCTATGACTATGAATCCCAGTAAACTGCATAGATTTCCTATTCCGAAATTCTTTAGTTTAGGTTCATTTAGGTTCTATGTCAGAAGGTAAGTCATCAAAATCTCTTCTTTGGGATAAGTATTACTTAATAGTTGAGCAGTCATAGCTCATTTGTGTATCGGTGAAATTGTTATATTTAGGCTGTGATTGAAATTCCCTGCTCTACTATTATGGCAAATATGAATTTGTTGATACTGCATAGAAGGGAAAATATTTTTATTTTTTTCTATTTTTGTGTTATTTTTTTTAGCATAACTAATAACAGTGAATATTGCTAGCATTAAAAAAGTAAAAACTTTGTTTCCTGGGTTCCTGACCAATACTAAGTTCTAACTACTATTTTAAATGGCATGGTCATGTTGCAATTTGAATTTATGAAAAGCTACCATTTTTGGATCAAAAAAAATTCTGATATTGTGGGTGGAAATTCCCTAATCCAGTTCTTCCCAAATAGACACGTAGACTCCAAGAATTCTCAACCATGATCATGCTTGCTAAGTAATCCTGAAAATTGAAGTCTACAAATCTGTAGGGCACCCCATTGGGTAAGGTGCCCCAATCTCTGTTGAAGAAAAAATAGAACGAACAGGAAGCTTGGCAGAGTTGGCATACTTTCATAAATCGAATAATTGCTGATACTTCATTTATTTGCTACTGCCATATTTGTACATGAATAATAAAACTATAATCATTTCAGAAGCAGAATTAGGGACCTAGGAGATATATGTTGTCTTTTTTCCACTTAAGGTGCCTCTCTGCTGACACATTAAAAAAATAGTAACAATATCCTGAAGAGCTTGAGTAGATCTTAGCTCAATTGAAAATAAAATAGATTTCTCCTGTTTTGTTGCAAGAAATTCTTTGCTGTTTTCTGATTTGTTGTCACATAAAGGAAGTTGGTGTTCCCTTTCACCTGCGATTATAAAATTATGTGGATTAATTACATATTTAACTAGCCCCTTGGAAGCAGCTGAAATCATTCTGGAAATAGAAAAGGCCCTAAAATATGTAATCTTGAAAGCCTGGTCTCCTGGTTAGCCACAGAAGAAGGCATTTTCAGTACACATGGAGCCTTTCAGCTCTGACCTTGGGGTTGTATATTTATTTGATTTATATCTCACATTTCTACAAGGCTATGAGAAAAGCAAAATAAAAAATAGGATATAAACATTGAAAAACATAAATTGAAGTTACTGGTAATAGTAAAATTGTACACTAAAATCATACAGTATAATAGTTAAACATTTGCTAATCTCTATAATCTCTATAAAAGAGATTGTTTTATAGATTCTTTATAGATTTTCTATATGCCAACTGAGTGAAGGATGTTCTATAGCTTGGGAGAAGGATGTTCTGTAAACTTCTCCTACATTTTGGATTGTGATTCAGGGCTTGGAAGAGAATTTCCATCACAGTGATAATTGCCCACTGAGATTTTCGTAGGGATGGCTTTTCACATTGTTTGACACATGTAGAGCTGAATTTGTTTTGCTTTTGACTAGGTTTTGATTGGTATCATTTGGAAGAAACAGGAAACAAGAAAGTGTCCTGGTTTAAGAAATAGAAACCATACATTTATGCAAGCAGAAATTTTAAAGTGCTTAAAGTCTTTATGAATCCCTCAATATACATGCTATGCTTATCCTTGATTGATGATTGATTATGTGCCATCAAGTCATGGTTGACTCTTAATGACCACATAGTTTTTCACCATGACAATCTATCCCTAGCCTAGTCTTTCAGATCTTCCAATGGTGCTCCTGTTGCCACTGTACTGAGTGCATTCACTTTTATTTTTATTTTATTTTATTTTATTTTGAATTTGTATACCGCCCTTCTCCCTGAGGACTCAGGGAGGTGAACAGCCAAGTAAAAACATCAAGTACAAATATTAAAATGCAGTTAAAAATATACATATATAAATTTGGCCCCGTTAATTAAAAACAATAAACAAAACACTTAAAAACACTTTAAAAAAAAATTAGGCCAGCCCGGCTTGCTGGAAAAGGAAGGTTTTAAGGGCACGGCGGAAGGCACTGAGGTCATGGATTCTCCTTATCTCTGGAGGCAGTTGGTTCCAGAGGGTAGGTGCCCCCACAGAGAAGGCCCTCCCCCTGGGGGTCACCAGCCTACACTGTTTGGCTGATGGCACCCCGAGGAGGCCCTCTCTGTGGGAGCGCACGGGTCGATGGGAGGTCGTCGGTGGCAGCAGGCGGTCTCGAAGATAGCTAGGCCCTATGCTTTGCTGCTGGTCATCCGCTGCTCTTTTCTTTCACCTTTCCCATCATTAAAGCCTTCTCCAGGGAGATAGATCTTCACATAACGAGCCTGAAATATGATACTTTGAGTGCCAGTTTGCAGTGATTAAGGTGCTGGCCTAGAAGTCAAGACTGTCAGCCCTAGGCTTTCCCTCAGTACAAAAGCCAACTGGATGACTTTGAGCCAGTCACTCTCTCTCTCAGCCTAACCCTCCCCACAGGATTGTTGTTGTAGGGGAAAATAAGAGGCAGAAATAGTAAGTATGCTCCCTGCCTTGAGTGGTCATTTTGTGCCTCAGCTGAGAACTCTGGATTAATTTGTTTGATGATTATTTTTATGATTAATTTGTTTGGTTTTTCGGCTGTCCAACAGTATTATAGCCATTCTAAATCTGGCATCCACCAGACAGGTTAAGAATATATTTCTCATAAATCATATGAAAACATTCAGTCATGCTGATTGAGAGTTATGGAAGTTGCCAGTTTCAATACATTTAAAAAACAAGTTAGGGGATTATAGTATTCCTACTCAAAAGTACAGAGCCTGGGAGGATTGTTTTGTAGTGAGATGAAAACATTTGGGATTAGAAGTACTTACCTCCAAAATTTTCAGATTTGTTTATAAAGTGAATAGAATTATATGGATTTTTTTTTTTACAAAAAATGAAAAGGTATTTGTGAATCTGCATTTAAATAATATCTGAGGAACAGAATATTTAGCACAATAGGATTAGAAATAATGCTAGAAAATAATGCTAGTGCTAAAAATAATGGAGAGGGAGAATACATGGAAACTGAATAATATGAAATATTGTTGAACAATCTATGTAATGCAAAGAAAGTTGATTTCATAAGTACTGGCACAGAGAGCTTTCACTTGGCTTCCCCATAATCTGGAAGAGAAAATATCTAATCTCTAGAGTGGGTAAATTCCTTGCTAATGAAGTCAAACTTCCCGACTTGCTCCCTTTGTGCCCTCTTTTCATGCATACTTCTTCAAAACATATTTTTCACAAGACCTCATAGATAAGATGTAGATAACTTTGAAACTAAGCTGAAAATCTGAAATTCTAGAATTTTTTTTTTTGTCTTTTCTGTCCATCTACACAAATGTGAAATGTGATGTTAATGCAACTTCCAACTTCAATAAGTTGAAGTTGAATAAGTTTACGGAGACCTGGTTGGGCCAGGAGGGGGGGTTCCCCCTCGTTGAAATGTGTCCACCAGGCTTCCACGCATTCCATCAGCCGAGACCGCGGGGGGGGAGGTGGCGGTTGAGATATATATATATATATATATATATATATATATATATATATATATATATATATATAAAAATAATTTTTTATTACTTTAACATTACAAACAACATATACAATATTTCATCCTGTGCTATACATAAGAAAGGAAGATTTGGTTCTTCGGATATATCCTCATGATCGCCAAAATCCACGTTCTCGGGGTACAGGTACCGAAGCATCCAATTTTCCCAGCGCATAGTCCACAAATGGTTTCCAAATTTTCCAGAAAATATCTTCTTTATAGTCACCATTTCTAATTTTAATATCACATGTCATTTTATCATTTAAAGCTAATTTCCACATTTCACAATACTATTCTTCTATTCTAAAATTCACATCTAATTTCCAATATCTGGCTATTATAATTCTACCCATTATAATCATAATTCTAATCAATTCTTTCTCATATTTTGTTGGTTCTATTTCCTTAATTATCAACAATAATATAGTTTCTGGTCTCAATATTATTGCTTTCCCCATCATTTCAAATATCTTTTTTTTTTTTAAAATATTTATTAACATAAACAGACGTAAAACGCAAATACATACGAACACATATACATTAACACCGTACTAGAACAAAAATGAAATAAGAAGTCTATCGACTAGCTCTTAAGAAACTCTCGCATCAGTGGTTAGTTTCTATTTCCCTTATTTTTCCTTTATCTTACAGTTTTCGGATTAATTTGCTTTCACTTTGATATACCTTATACATTTTGAGCTATATCTTTCTACAGTCATGTTAACCATTTGTTTATACCATCATACAACTCTTCTCATGTGACTGGTTCTATGTTTCTTGATTTGAGTTCTCCTGATATCCTATGTTGTTGGCCCTATCCTTCCCTCTAGCCATAGGTACCATCTTTGCCAAACTAAATAATAATCGGTATCCTCTTTTTCTTGAAGCTCCTTAGTGAGCTTATCCATCTCCGCACATTCGGTTATTTTTGCGATTATTTTTTCCTCTGTTGGTAATAGTTCGGATTTCCAATTTTGAGCGTACACTATACGTGCCGCTGTCAAAATGTGAATGGTAAGATATTTTATCTCTTTAGTATATTGTGGTGTAGTCATTCCAAATAGGAAAAATTCTGGTTTCATTTCTACTTTTTGCCTTATTATTTCTTCAATTATTCTCTTAATCTCCTGCCAGTAGTGTTGTGCCTTCCTGCACGACCACCAGAGATGGTAGTATGTCCCCTTTTGTGTCTTGCATTTCCAACACATTGGTGATGTACTTGGAAACATTTTAGCCAAACGTGCCGGTGGGAGATGCCATCTATAGAATATCTTGTATAGATTTTCTTTGTATGGGATTGACATTGTCATTTTAAGATTTTCTGCCCATAGTTTATCCCATCTGTCCAATTCTATATTGTGACCTATATTTCTTGCCCAACTTATCATGTTTTCTTTCACCGTTTCCTCCTCTAATTTGTATTTTATTAAATATCCATAGATTTTTGATATCATTTTCTCATCCTTGCCTTTTAATATTTTATCCAATTCGTTCGGTTTACTTTGGAATCCATATTGTGTCCGGTCTGCCTTAAATCTTGATTCTATTTGGAAATATGGCCACCACTCAATAGTTATACCCTGTCTTTCCAATTCTTGTCTCATATATAAGTCTCCTTCACTATTCAGCAACTCTTGGTATTTCCTCATCTTTTCTATTTCTATAGTATTTGGGTAGATTAGTGCTTCCATGGGTGACCACCATCGCGGGATTTTACTATAGTGTTGTCTTCTGATACCTTGCCACGTTTTGTACAGTGAACCTCTGATTAAATGTCTCTGAAAGTACCCATGTTGCTTGTCTGTACCTTCCCACAAAAAGGCGTGCCAACCTCGACTCAAGTCAAATCCCTCTAAATATAGAGTTCTCCTGTCTAATAGGTCAATCCATTCTCTAATCCAATTTAACGACGACGCCTTATAGTATAACTCCCAATCTGGTAAACCAAGGCCTCCCTTCTCCTTTGTGTCCTGTAAGCATTTCATTTTGATTCTGGCCTTCTTTCCTTGCCATATGAATTTCCTTATCGTCTTGTTAAGATCTTTAAAAAAGTCTTTTCCTGGGCCAATTGGTATTACTTGAAAGAGGTAGAGGAGTCTTGGTAGTATGTTCATTTTGACTGACGCTATTCTACCTAAAAATGACAGTTGGACCTTATTCCATCTTTCCAAATCTTTTTTAATTTGTTTCATCAATTTAACATAGTTATCTTCTCTAATAGTTGTTACTTTTGTGGTGAGCCAGATTCCCAGGTATTTTACTTTCTTTACAATTTGTATTCCTAATTCCTCTTCTAGTTTTCCCTCTTGTGTCGTTGTCATATTTTTAGTCAGAACTTTGGTTTTTTGCCTGTTAATTTTAAGTCCCGCCACCTTGCCATATTCTTCTATCTTCTCTAATAGTTTAATTCCTACTTCTTCTGGTTGTTCCACTATGAAGACCACGTCGTCTGCGAAGGCCTGTAATTTAAAATCCTCTTTCCGAATCCTCAGTCCTTTTATTTCTTCTTCTTTTCTTACTTCGTTTAGAAGGACTTCCAATGAGATTATAAACAATAGGGGCGATAGCGGACATCCTTGTCTTACCCCTTTTTGTATATTTATTTTTTCAGTCATGTCCCCATTGATTGTAATTCTCGCTGTCTGAGAAGAATATACTTTCTTAATCATTTTTAAAAATTTGTCGCCAAAATCCATAGTCTCTAATTGTGCTATAAGAAATTTCCAATTCAAATTGTCGAACGCCTTTTGCGCATCGAGAAAGATTAAGGCTACCTGTTTGTTAATTTTTTGCTCGTAATACTCTAAAACGTTTATTATTGTCCTCATATTATTTTTTATCTGCCTCCTTGGGATGAAGCCGTTTTGGTCGGGATGTATATAATTATGTATAATTGTTTTCAGTCTCTGTGCTATGATTGTCGTGAATAGCTTGTAGTCAACATTTAACAGTGAGATAGGTCTATAATTTTGGACCTTAGTCGGGTCTGTATCTTCCTTGGGGATAAGTGAGATGATGGTTTCAGCCCAAGATTTAGGTGTTTCTGCTTCCAGTAATGCCTCATTGAGGACCTGTAGTAGTAATTCATCTATTGCAGACTGGCAGTTTTTATAAAATTCCGTTGGAATTCCGTCTGGACCTGGGACCTTGTTGTTCTTCTGTTTCTTTCGGGCTTCCATCAACTCCATCATTGTTATCGGTTTATTTAATATATCTCTGTGGGTTTCCTCCAATTTTGGGATATTTGCCTTTTGTAGATATTTCCTAATATCTTGGTCTTGAATCTCATCTTGTGAGTAGAGGTTTTGATAGAATTCCTTAACTATACGCTTTTTGTCGTGGTTCATATTATATGTTTGACCTGTTTCATCTTGCAACTGATATATTATTCTCTTTTCTCTCTCTTTCTTCAGTCTATACGCCAGCCAACGACCTGTTTTATTTGCATGTTCGAAATATTTCTGTTTGGCCGTTTTCATTTTCTGTGCGATTTCTGTTTGCGTGATTAAATTCAATTTATGTTTAGTGAGGTTCAGTTTTGCCCTTGTTGTTTTATCTTCAGGATTTTCCTGTAATTGTGACTCATATATGCTGAGTTCTTCTAATAGGTTCTTCCTCTTTTGTTGTTTGTCTTTATTTTTTTTTGCTGTATATGCTATTGTGAGGCCTCTTATATAAGCCTTAGTAGTGTCCCACAGGTTCTGTACTGAGGTTTGTTCCTTTATATTTATTTGGTAAAATATTTTTAGTTCACTCTCCATCATCTGTACATACTCCTTCTCTTTTATTATTCCAGTGTCCATCATCCACCTCTTCTGTTTGCGTTGTCCTTTCCATATTATTTTTATAGGGTTGTGATCTGCCCATGTATTCGTCATGATTTCAATATCTTGTAATTCTTTTCTGAGATCTGGCGTCATCCAGGCCATGTCGATCCGCGACCATGACTGGTGTGAATTTGAGTAGAAAGTGTATTGTTTAGTTTGTTTGTTGGCCTCTCTCCACCCATCATATAGTTGTAATTCTTCAGTCATGTCCTTAAATGTGTCCGGTAAGGTTTTCTTTCTGGTCTTCGTTTGTTTATTACTTTTATAATCTTCTTGTATATTCACGATTGCATTAAAATCCCCGACAATGCAGATGTTCTCGTACTCCAGGTCTTTGATTATATTGTGTAATTTCTTATAAAATTCCCTCTGGTTTCCATTAGGTGCATAAATAGATGCTAGCAGTATTATCTTTGTTTCTGTTTGTATTTCCGTGATTAAAATATGCCCTTCCGTATCTGTGTATATCTGTTTTGCTTTTAAGTAATTTCTGACATATGTTGCCACTCCTCTCTTTTTACTATCTCCTAGGGATGTATACAGTCTTCCTAATTTCTGGTTCTCCGACAGTATTTGTTGTTGTCTTTTAATATGTACTTCTTGTAGTGTTACAATATCAAAGTCCAATTTTTGCAGTTTGGTAAATATATGTTTCCTTTTCCTTGGCGAATTGAGTCCATTTATATTAATTGATATGATTTTGATTTCTCCTTCCATCTCTATCAGGTTTATTTGTTCGTTATTTTCAACTTTGTTGTGTTTCTGGTGACTCTTTGAGTCTTTTCCCTCGCTCCCTCTCTCTCCATTCTTTCTCTCTCTAGTCTTTTTGTGTCTCCCAGGTCTTTTTCTTCTCTCTCCGTCCGCTGTATCTCTTGTTTCCCATCATTTCAAATATCATTTCCTCCAATTGTTGCCAAAATTTTTTAACTTTATCACATTTGTACCACATATGTTCATAAGTCCCTAATTCCATATCACATCTCCAACATTGTTTACTAATTTTGTTATCCATTAATGACAATCTTAATGGAGTCAAATACCATTTCCAAACAACCTTATAATTATGCTCTTTAATCCTTACAGATAAAGTCTTCATAATTCTACTCTTCCAATTCACGTTCCAATCTAAATCTGATATTTTAATATTAAGTTCTTTTTCCCAATTCGTCTTCATCACCCTTTGTGGTTTTCCATCAAAATTTATAATCTTATATATCTTACTAACGAGTCCCTTTAGCCCGATTTCATCTTTCATAATTTGGAATACTAAATGTTCAAATTCAGTTTTACTTCTACTTATCGAACAGTTGTCCCTTACCTTCTTAGTCCATTTTAATATCTGTATTTTTTCAAACCAGCCTATTTTTCAAATATTTCTTTTCTCCTCCTTTCATTTTCTGAAGTTTTTAACCAATCTATTATAGTTTGTATATTTTCATCTTCCATTACCCTATCACGACTTATATTAGTTTTATTTTTTTATATTAGTTTTAATCGGCCAATTTTCAATTGTCTTCCCTAAGAAAATTATATCTGGAATTAAAATTTTAAGAAATTTATTCCAAATTTTACTCAGTCCCTTTAACCAATAGCTATTAATTACGCATTTTGATTTTGATTTATCTAAAAACCATGTTGAACCAAATCTCTTGATGTCTTTTAATTCTAAATCTCTTCAATGACTATCTTCACCTTTAAATATTTTTACCACAGTCCGAATAGTATAAGCCCAATAATAATTGAGTAGTTTGGGGATTCCTAATCCACCTTCCTTTTGATTTTGATACCACATTTTCTTCACTAATCTAGGTCTTTTCCCACCATTGCAAAATTTATCCAATTTTTTCTGATATCCTTCAATATCTTTCTCTGTCAAATTTAACGGTAACATCTCAAATAAAAAATTGAACTTTGGTAACAACATCATCTTACACATTGCAATTCTACCAAAACAAGACAACTTTATCATTTTATATTTATCTATCTTTTTCTCAATTTCATTCATCATCACATCATAATTTAGTTTTTTCATTTCTTTAACTTTGAGTGAAAGTGTTATGCCCAAATATTTCAATGTTTTTTTTATTGCAAAAGTTTTACAATTACATTTTCACCCCTTTTTTCCCCCCTCATCCCAGCCCAAACTTCCCAACCTCCCTAACCCACCCTAACCCTCCCCTCTCCCCCAGACTTCCACACAATATACTCATATCAAATAAAAGGAAAAACCCTCCTTTGTATATAAAACTTGAACCCCTCCCTCCCCCTTATAAATTTTCATCATCATTACATTAAGCTGTTTCTATCTTAATATAACATTTTCACATAAATTCTCATCCTCATTACCTTAAAATATTTCTATCTTAATATAACAGTTTCAAATAAATTTTTCATCCTCATTACCTTAAAATATTTCTATCTTAATATAAACTTTTCAGATAAAAGCTATTTGATACTTCCTAGTTTGATATTTGTTCTGAACATAATCTATCCACCTCTTCCATTCCCATTCATAAGTCTCTTGTGAACAATCTTTTAAATATGCTGAAATCTTCGCCATCTCTGCAAAACTGGCCATCTTCAAAGTCCATTCCTCAATCGCGGGCAGCGCTTCATTTTTCCAATATTTACCTATTAACAGTCTTGCTGCTGTTATCATATGCAGTATCAGTTTTGTTTCACCCAATGTAAAACCCTTAACTATACCCAATAAAAACAATTGTGGAGAAAATTGAATTTTTTTCTTCAAAACATTCTGCATGACCCACCAAATTTTTATCCAAAAAGCCTTAACTTTCTTACAGGTCCACCAAACGTGATAATATGTAGCATCTAGACAATCACATCTCCAACATTTAGGCTGCACATTAGGGTACATACACGATAATTTTTTGGGGTCTAAATGCCATCTGTAAAACATTTTATAAAAATTTTCCCTCAAATTCTGCGACTGTGTAAATTTAACATTCTGAACCCAAATTTTTTCCCATGTTTCCAACATCACTGGTTCCTCAAAATTTTGTGCCCACTTAATCATACAATCTTTAACTAGTTCAGTTTCTGAATCCCTTTCTAACAGAACATTATAAAGTCTTTTAATATGCATTGGGCCTTTCTCTTTTATATGTCTGACCAATTCTTCCTCATACTCCATAATACCAGTTTTTTGGTCCTCTTTCCATCTCCATTGCAATTGATTGTATTGTAACCAAGTTAAATTAATCCCTTCAGCCAACAATGTCTGTAATGTCTTCAGCTGCCATCTGCCCGCATCTGTAAAAAGAACCTCTTTATATAAAAACCCCCCGAGTGACATTATATTTGTATTCCACAAAGTATGACCAAGATCCAGCCATAGCGGTATTTTATAATCCCAATTGATTCGGTGCTTCTTCCAAACTCTCAACAAAGAATCTCTAAGTATATGGCTTTTAAATACTTTGTCCACTTTACTGTCATAAAATAAGTAAGCGTGCCATCCAAATTCCAAATCGAAACTTTCTGCATTTAATATTCCAGTCTTTTTCCCTCCAAACCAATCGCTTGTTAAAGTCAAAGCTGCTGCATCATAATATAACTGTAGGTTTGGAAGTTTAAGACCTCCCCTTTCTGGAACGTCTTGCATAATTTTCAATTTTACTCTTGGTTTTTTCTCGTTCCAGACAAACTTGTTCACTCCAGTTTGCCATACTTTTAGTTGTTTATCATTTTTGAGCACCGGAATCATTTGAAACAAAAAAAGAAATCTTGGCAAAATATTCATCTTAACTGCTGCTATTCTTCCAAGTAAAGACAGCTGCAGTTTTTTCCAAGTCTCCATGTCTTTTTGCACCTCTCGCCACAACACCTCATAATTATTTTGAAACAATTTCATATTTGATTCTGCAACCTGAACTCCTAGGTATTTTACCTTTGGTACAATCTCAAAACCTGCCCTCCTTTCAAGCTCATATTTACGATCTTGTGTCATATTTTTGACTACCATCTTAGTTTTTTTCTGGTTCAATCTAAAACCTGAAACTTTACCATAGTCTTGTATAATGTCCTTCATCTGAATTATTGATTCCATTGGCTGTGTTAGGGTAACAACCAGATCATCTGCAAATGCCTTTATTCTGTAA
Source organism: Arizona elegans (assembly GCA_022577455.1). Lineage (NCBI taxonomy): Eukaryota > Metazoa > Chordata > Lepidosauria > Squamata > Colubridae > Arizona > Arizona elegans. The sequence goes on along the minus strand of JAKOOJ010000002.1, from coordinate 98,405,868 downwards.
TCCTCTTGCCTTATCATTATACCTTTCAAGATATTAGAGTCCCTTATTGTATTTAACAAGACTTCTAGTGTTAAAATAAACAACAATGGGGACAACGGACATCCCTGTCTTGTTCCTTTTTCGATTTTAAACTCTGTTGTCAAACTTCCATTAATAATAATCTGTGCCTTTTGGTCTTGATAAATTTCTGAGACCGCCTGTATAAATTGGTCCCCAAAGTCCATCCTTTTTAAAGTCTTTAGTAGAAAATTCCAGTCCACTTTATCAAAGGCCTTCTCTGCATCCAGGAAAACCAGCACTGCAGGGATCTGTTTATTCTTCTCAAGATATTCCAATAAGTCTATTACTTGCCTTACATTGTCATTCATGTGCCTACCCTCAAATAATCCCGCTTGATCATCATGAATCACCTTTTGAATTACTGGCATCAATCTGTTGGCTAGTACTTTTGCATAAATTTTATAATCCGTATTCAAAAGAGATATTGGTCTGTAATTCTCCGGTTTTTTGGGACCTGCTTGTTCTTTTGGTATCAAAGAAATATAAGCTGTAGTCCATGATGGGGGTACTTTTCCCCCTTGTTGTATATTACAAAATATACAACAAGTTGAGTTGTTCCACCATTTCTGCCTGCAAAGTTTTATAGTACACTGCAGTCAGACCATCCGTTCCAGGAGCTTTGGCTGTTTTTAATTGTTTTATTGCTGCTATTATCTCCTCCTCTGTTATAGGATAGTTCATTCTTTCCTTTTGTTGCTCAGTAATTTTTGTAACTCTTTTGTTGTCTAAGTATTTTTCTATAAGTCCATTCTGCACCTCCTCTCTGGCATATAGTTTAGTGTAATATTCAAGAAAGGCTTCTTTTATTAATTTCTGTTGAAAAACTTCTTTCCCTCCGATATCAATACTATCAATAGTCCGTATACTCTGTTTCTTCCTCAATGTGTAGGCCAACCACCTGTCCGGTTTATTGGCATTGCAGAATGTATTATGCTTCGCGTATTGTAAATTTGTTGCAACTTGTTCCGCTATAAGCATTTGGAATTGATCTTTCAAAAGTTTTATAACACCACGTATTCTTTCATCTGTTGGATTTTTAATGAGTAAACTGTTCTTTATTCTTTATTTCTGCTTCCAATTCAAGTCTTTTCTTTTGTCGGGTCAATCTGTGTTTAGAGTTCATATGAATAAGCACCCCTCTCATGTAAGCTTTGCTTGCGTCCCACACAATTTCCATTGGGGTGCCTTTATTCAAATTCATTTCAAAAAACTCTTTCAAATACTTTTTAAGTTCTATTATATTTTTTTCATATCTGAACAAGTTTTCATTTAATCTCCAAGAGCGTCTCTCAGTCTTACATGTCTCAATTTCTATCCACACTGAGCTATGATCAGTCAAAGTTCTTGGCAAAATCTTTGTTCTTTTTGTCCTAACAAGTAAGTCATCTGACAACAAAATGAAATCAATCCTAGAGAAGGATCTATGTCTATCAGAAAAGAAAGTATAATCCAGTTCTTTTGGGTTATGTATTCTCCAAATATCTTTTAATTCCAAGTCTTCTTTCATATCAAAAAAGGTCTGTGGTAATCTAATCCTTGACTTCGCCAAAGTCTTTTTATCTAATTTAGAATCAATTACTCCATTCCAATCTCCCATAATTAAAATAGATCTATAGTCCCATTGTAGTATTTTAGTATGTAGCATTTTATAAAAATAGTCCTGTTGTTGATTGGGAGCATAAATTCCTATTCAATGTTTTTTTAATCCTTATCCCAAGTTGTTCTTGCATATTCTCCCACTCCTTACCATTATTATTCATTAATAGTTCAGATTTTGACCAATTTATTTTCAAACCTGTCATTTCCTCAAATTCTTCCAAATGCTTATGTATCTTTTTCAAATCTTTCTCTATATCTTTCAAAATAATCGAAGTATCATCGGCATACAGATTTATCTTATATCCCTTATACCCTTCCAATTCTTCATCTTTTTCTTTCATTTTTGTCAAAATTTCCATAACTAATAAAAATAATGTTGGAGACAGGGGACATCCTTGTCTCGTACCCGCTTCCAATCTTATCTCTTCTGTCAGCCTTCCTTTCACCTTCACTCTTGCACTACTTTTTTGATACAGTTTTGAAATAACATGTATAAACTTATTACCAAAACCTAGTACTTCAACAATTGTTTTAATAGTTTCCCATTGTACAGAGTCAAAAGCTTTAAAAATATCTAATGATACTATACCTATTTTATCAGCATTATATTCAGCAACATCTATAATATTTAATACTCTTCTGACAATATCACTCATGTATCTACCCTTCACAAAACCTACTTGGTGACTTATATACCTATCTATAAATCTACTTAATCTATTACTTATAATGGCAGTAAATATCTTTGCATCTTGATTAATTAAGGAGATGGGCCGATAGGACTCAATCCTTTCTAAGTCTTTATCTGGTTTAGGGATTATAGATATCACCGTTCTGTTCCATGACAACGGAACTTCTCCACCATGTAAAATTCCGTTAAATAGTTTTTGCAATTTTGGTATTATTATTTCCTTAAATTCTTTATAAAACTCAGCAGGTAATCCATCTTCACCTGGAGCTTTTCCTAATTTTATTTTTTGTATTACTCCATTAATCTCGTCTTGTGTTATATCTTCTTCCATCAAGTCTTTATATGTTTGGTCAATTTTCACAACATGTTTTTCTAAATAACTTCTCAGTTTTTCCCGATCAATTAATTTTTTCGAATATAAATTTTGAAAAAAGTTCCTGACCACTTCACATTTTTCTAATTTTTTATAGCATTTTATACCCTTATCATCTATCAAGGCTCCAATTTCTCTCTTCTCTCTTTTATTTTTCACCATCCTTGCCAATAACTTAGAGTTTTTATTGCTAAATTCAAAAAGAATTCCTATTTAAATATCTCATATTCTTTTTTACCAATTCTATATCTTCTTCTATCAATTTATTTTTTAGCAAATTTAGTTCCTCCAAAAAATTTTTTCTTTAGTAAGCAAAAATTGATTCTCCAATTCCTTAATCTGGCTTTTATCTTTTTCAATTTTATTTTTATAATTTTTATATTTTCTGCTTGATAACTTGATACTTTCCCCTCTAAACACTGCTTTCATCGCATCCCAAACAATTTCAAATTTAACCTCTCCATTATCATTCAATCTCCAACATTCTTCCCATTTTTTAAATATCCATTTTTTATCCTCCTCATTTTTATACAGTTTTTCATCGTATCTCCAACAACTTCCTTTTTTCTCAAAATTAAAATCTATTTCCATCGTAACTCCTGCATGATCAGAATCCTTAAAAATTCCCACATCTATCTTATCCACATTCTTCAACAAGTCTTTAGAAACTAAGATATAGTCAATTCTTGAATATGTATTATGTATCTTAGAGTAAAAAGTATACACTCTTTCAGTTCCTTTCAGTTCTCTCCAGGCATCCACCACGCCGTTTTGAAACATCCATTTATTTAAGGTCCCCATTTGCTCCTCCACGAGTGGGGTTAGTACTATCTATTTTATCTCTAATTAAATTAAAATCCCCAGCCACAATTACTTTCCCTACACTTTCAATTTCCAAAATTTTAGTTATTTTTTCAAGAAATTCTTTTTGCTTCTCATTCGGTAAATATAAATTAAGCAGTGTCACTTTTTCCTCATTAATATTTCCCACAATTATTACATATCTTCCTTCTTCATCCACAATTACTTGTTCTTTTTCAAAATATACCCTATCTAATATCAATGTTGCAACTCCTCTAGCTTTTGAAGTTCCAAAAGATTTTTCATAAATTTGCATACCCTTTATATACATTTTATTTGAGTCTTCAGATTTCTGATGGGTTTCTTGCAAAAATAATATATCTGGTAGATCTCTTTTAATTTTAATCCAATCGTTTTCTCTTGATCTGATTCCCTGTACCCTTCACATTCCATGTCATTATTTTTATTAAACCCATTTAAACTGTAACTTTTTTAATCCTTTCCCCTCCTCTTTCTTTCTGTGCCCAGATCCCAGCACCAATCTCCCACATTCCAAACAACATTTAACATAGAAGAAAAAAAAATAAAAAAAAAATAAAAAAGGACAAAAGACACATCAAACATTAAATAACAAACAATCTTGGTCCCCCACATCCTCGATTGGTTTCCGCCTCTATAAAGAGAGTGGGGGAGAGGGGACATGCTAATGGTCGGGTCACTTCTTTCGGGTAGTCTACTTAAATTCATCTCTCAGAGAAAAGGGTGGTAACTTTTCCCCGCACTCAACTTCCTGCAATTCTTTTTCAAGATCCTACAATTTCTTAGCCACTCCATCTCCCATTATATCATCATGACTTTTCTTTGTTCAACCGTCACAGGTGAGATTTCCTTCCGCTTTAATCCTTTAGGGTCTTGTCCAGCAACCCCTTTTTCTTCTGGTGTTGATGTTTTTGCATATGTTCCACCCATCTTGAGCATTTGATCTTTTATTTCTGTTATGTCCTCATCCTTTACAATCAATCCAAGTTCATGTAAGTATAACACTGCATCTGTTTCCAAAGTAATTATTTGCATTCTTCCTTTATAAAAAAATTTTAGTTGCTGTGGCGGCCTCCAGTTATATTTGATTCCATTGTCTCTCAGAACCTTTGTAATTGACTTCAAAAAAAATCTCCACGCCCTTTCTTCTCTTGATATATCCGGAAAGACTTGAATAATTTTCTCCTCAAATTTCAAAGCTTCACCCATCTCTCTCACTTTCACCATCACTTCCAGTTTGTCACTAAGATTTGCAAATCTGACAAGTACATTTCTATTTAAGCCGTTTTGTCTTTTAAACCCAATTCTAAAAACACTTGCCAGATTTGTTGCTGTAACTATGATTTGTGTATCCAGGTCATTGAGCCATTTTAAAACTCGTTGTTTCAAATTGTCCACTTTTTCTTCTTGAATTCCTCGAATAACCAGATTATATTTCCTCGCTTCTTCTTCCAAAAGACAAATTTTTTTATCTTGTTGTTCATTTTTAAAAAAGATTTCTCCAATTTGCCGATCTATCTTTGCATCATGTGTATGAATCTGCTCAATTTCATCTTTAATTATTGTCATTTCTACTGTTTGCTTTGCAAAATTTTCATTCATTTCTTGCTTCATTCTTTTAACTTCCAATATCATATTATCCATACTATCTGACAGTCCTGATATCTTTTCACCAATTTTAGTTAAGGCCACAGCAACTTGTTGCATTTCTAAAGATTGTTGGGTCGCCATTTTTTAATAAGTTTTAATTATCCACTTTTGCCAAGAGGGTCTGTAATGAAGATTAAGGGACAGCAATCCACAATTGAAGCTGAGACAGCTTATTATTGCACTCAAAAGGACCAGCAATAAAATTTTATAGTTCTCAATTCAGCTTACGTAATTTCCCTTAAAAAAAAAGAAAAAGCTAACATCCATTGGAAGGCACTGCCCAGAAATGCGTTTTGCCGCTTCGACTCAGGCACTTTCACAAACAAAAGATCAACTTAAAATTCACATATTCTTCAAGAGAAAAAAAAACCCCTTTCCACCAGTCTTTTGATGTTCCGTGCCTTTATCCCCCAGCAAAAACAAACACAGATCGCAGTAATAATGAGAACAAAGGCAGCTATTTGCTCCAAATACGCAATCGCGACTGCCTATCTGGTCACCCCTCACTCCTTCCACTTTCCCACGCTATGAAAAGCTTCAAAATTCAAGTCGTTCAGGGTGACCTACCAATTCCAAAGTCAGTCTACTGGGCCAGTAGCTCTTCCAATACAATTTATAGAATTTTGGTCCTTATCAGTGCATTTCAAACACTTTAATCCACATTTATCTTCCCTAAAATGCCCTGCGAAGTGGAGAAAACGTCCTCACACCACCACGGCCATAACCACGCCCCGGTGGCGGTTGTTACAAAAGAGGATCTTGGTCCGAGGGAGGCCACTGTTCCTCAGATTGCCAGATGTGAGTCCCTCCTGGTGAAGTGGGGTCATGGGGTGCAGATGGGCCTGCTGGTTACATACCTGGCTCCCTGCCGCGTGGCAGCGGCCCTGCCTGAACTGCTCAACGTGATAGCCGGGGTGGCGGTTGATACCCCCAGACTTATGGTCATGGGGGATTTCAATTTGCCATCCATCGGTGAAACGTCTGAGGCAGCTCGGGAGTTCATGGCTTCCATGGCAGCTATGGACCTGACCCAGTTAGTTCATGGCCCTACTCACATGGGGGGACACACTCTGGACTTGGTTTTTGTCTCTGGTCAGTGGCTGAATGGTCTTGATATAGGGGATATAGTGATTGAGCCCTTGTCATGGTCAGATCATTCTCTCCTTCGCTTTGACCTTCGAACCACTACACCCTGCCGCAGGGAGGCGGAACCGATGAGGTGGTTCCACCCCAGGCGCTTGATGGATCCTGATAGGTTTTGGACGGAGCTTGGGCCATTGCCTGAGGTTCTGGCTCACGATGTGACTGAAGACCTGGTGGCCGCCTGGAATAGGCGGCCGCTGGAGCTTTGGATCGCATCGTGCCTTTGCGGCCTCTGACCCGGTGCCAATCCCACTCAGCTCCTGGTTTTCCAAGGAGCTGAGGGAGATGAAGCACCGGAAAAGACGCCTGGAGAGCGGTTGGAGGGCCAGCCTTTCCGAATCCGACTGAACATTAGTGAGGTCTCATATTAAGGCCTACCTAGTGGGGATAAAATTGCAAAATTTAATTATTTTTCCGCTTTTATTGCGTCTACAGATAACCACCCGGCCACCCTGTTTAGGGTGACCCGCTCCCTGCTCCATCTGGGAGCGCAGGAGGACCCCTTGGAGGGCAGGGCCGAGGATTTTGTACAGTATCATGACAAAATCGCTCAAATTCGGGAAGACCTGGACTCTGACTGGGTAGATTCAGGTGGGGTGATAGAAGCAGATCTTGAGAGAGTTATTTGGGAAGAGTTTGACCCGGTGACTCCCGAGGACGTGGACAGGATTCTGGGGAGACTTAGCATGGCCACATGTTTATTGGACCCATGTCCCTCCTGGTTGGTGCTGGTTTCCCGGGAGGTTACATGAGGCTGGCTCCAGAAGATTATTAACGCTTCTTTGAGTGAGGGTTTCTTTCCTGCCGCCTTGAAAGAGGCGGTGGTGAGGCCTCTCCTCAAGAAGCCCTCCCTGGACCCGGCAGTTTTAGCAAATTATCGTCCAGTCTCCAACCTTCGCTTTGTGGCAAAGGTTGTTGAGAGTGTGGTGGCGCGACAGCTTCCTCAATACCTGGATGAATCAGTCTATCTAGATCCGTTCCAGTTGGGCTTCAGGCATGGGTACAGCACGGAAACGGCATTGGTCGCGTTGGTTGATGATCTCTGGAGGGCTCAGGACAGGGGCTGTTCCTCTGTCCTGGTCCTATTAGATCTCTCAGCGGCTTTTGATACCATCAACCATGGTATCATGCTGCACCGGTTGGAGGGGTTAGGGGTGGGGGGCACTGTGTTGCGGTGGTTCTCCTCCTTTCTCTCTGACCGGTTGCAGTTTGTGTTGGCAGGGGGGCAGAGGTCGACCTCGAGGCGCCTTGTGTGAGGGGTGCCGCAAGGATCGGTCCTCTCACCCCTTCTGTTCAACATTTATGTGAAGCCGCTGGGTGAGATCATCTGTGGTTTCGGGGTGAGGTTCCATCAGTACGCTGATGATACTCAGCTGTACATCTCCATCCCAGACCACCCCAATGATGCCCTTGACGTGGTGTCCCGGTACCTGGAGGCCGTGCAGATCTGGATGGGGAGAAACAGGCTCAGACTCAACCCCTCCAAGACTGAATGGCTGCGGCTCCCGGCGTCCCGATATAGTCAGTTGGCACTGTCACTGATTATCGGGGGCAAGTCATTGGCCCCCACGGAGAGGGCTCGCAACTTGGGCGTCCTCCTGAATACACGGCTGTCTTTAGAAGAACATGTGACAGCTGTGGCCAGGGGGGCTTTTTATCAGGTCCACTTGATTCGCCAGTTGCGTCCCTTTCTGGATTGGGACTCCTTGCGCACGGTCACTCATGTCCTTATCACTTCCCGCCTGGACTACTGTAATGCTCTCTACATGGGGCTCCCCTTGAAGAGCACCCGGAGGCTCCAACTGGTCCAGAATGCTGTCGCGCGGGTGATTGTCAGAGCGACGTGGCGCTCCCATGTAACACTTCTCCTGCGCAAGCTGCACTGGCTCGTGGTGGTCTTCTGGGTGCGCTTTAAGGTATTGGTTACCATCTTTAGAGCGCTCCATGGCTTAGGTCCTGAGTATCTACGAGACCACCTTCTGCCACCGGTAGCCTCCCACTGGCCAGTACGCTCCCACAGAGGGGGGCTCCTCAGGGTGCCGTTGGTCAAACAATGTCGACTGGCGGCCCCCAGGAGGAGAGCCTTCTCTGTGGGGGCTCCTGCCCTTTGGAACGAGCTGCCCCCGGAGATACGAAGGATCCCGGATCTACGCACCTTCCGCCGTGCCCTCAAAACTTTTCTATTCCAGCAAGTTGGGCTGGCATAGCTCTTTTAATTGTTTGTAGTTCGTTTTTTAAAAAAGGGTTTTTTTTAAGTAATATGGACCAAATTTGTTAAATATACTTTTAAATTATTTTACATTTTATATTTTTATGTTTTTATTTTTGGCCGTACACCGCCCTTCGGGAGAAGGGTGGTATATAAATTTAAATAATAAATAAATAAATAACAGGAAGTGGCCAGTAGAAGATTTGGAAAAGCTGTCCTTAAACAGTTTGCCATTTTTTTCATTCATGCAGTCTTTATTGTGCCATCTCCTAATGCTAAAGGGAAATTATCAAGGGAAGCATCTGTCTTCCTAAATATGAAAGAGATGATTATGTGCCATCAAGTCATTTTCAATTTGACCCACATAGATAGATTTTCTCCATGATGATCTACTTTGGAGGAAGTCACTAAATACTTTTTGTGTCTTTTTGGTTATTTTTACTAACTAACTGATTCTGAAAAAGTTGTATCAAGCAATTTGGTGTTCAGAGTAGAGAAAGATAGGATGTCATATTGCAGCTGTATTAATTTATACGTAAGTGGTATCTTTGAGTCTCTGTCAAATTAAAGCAAACAGATGCATTTAAGTAACTGAATTTGTCAAAATAAAATATATTACTGTCTCCATAATTTTATGCATTTTGATGTGGCATATCTGATAGTTAATGTGGCCTAATACATATGGGTGAATTTAACTATCTGGGGAAAAAAAATTGAATCCTTTCTTCATCCATGGTTTTGGATTATAAGAAAAAAGACTCATATTTCATTGAGTTTCTCAATTATTGCCAAAGTAGTAAGAAAGTAAAGCATTATTAATTGCCAGTTTAGTATTTGAGATACAAAATACCTAAATTTATTGTTAATAATAGTAAGTTATATGGTAAAAATGGAAATATGAACCTTAAAAACCCACCATCTGCTCTTTTCATGTGAAGTGTCATCCAAAGGCAAAATAAATCAAAGCAAGTTAGACTCCAGAGCAGATGACTTTGTAGCTCTGAGCCAACACTTTTACTATGATGGAATGACAATCCAAGAGAAAGCTTAAAACTCAGTGCCTGGCATAATGGTTGGAAAACTATCTGACTGGAAAGATGATGTTGCCAAATTAGACTGTGCTCCAATTTTTGTCATGGCTATCCTCTAGTTCAGTAATCTTCTGAGCACAATGCTCTGTACATTCGAAATTCAGTCCAAGGCAGTATGTTTCTTTAATCAAGTTAAAGTACAGATTTTGTTAGCTGTTGAAGGATACTAGCAAAGGCTACACATTGTAGACTTATTTCCACAGTAGCATCTAAACAAGGAAGAGCAACAGACAGTTCCTATTAAGCAAAGCTCCACTAAATTTCATGCCACATTTGTTTTCAAGATTGGCACTCCTTCTTTTGATCATTTAGCTTCAAAGATTCTTGAGACTAAATACAGTAATCACTATTTTGTAGCATGGTGGGTTTTTTTTTTAATTAACCACATTTTTAGTTAAAATAACTCTTACATGCCATCTGGGAAGCTTAAGATAGCAATAGCAATAACACTTAGACTTATATACCGCTTCACAGTGCTTTAGAGCCCTCTCTAAGTGGTTTACAGAATCAGCATATTGCCCCCAACAATCTGGGTCCTCATTTTACCAATCTCGGAAGGATGGAAAGCTGAGTCAACCTTGAGCCAGTGAGATGTCTGTTAATATAAATTAATTTATATTTATGCAGTGTATAGATTGATGTACGTTGTAAGTTAAAATTAATGATTTAAAAAATTATAATGTAATGGGGTAGCATGGTGGCTCAGCAGTTAAGATACTGGGCTTGCGGCTGGAAAGCTAGCAGCCCAGGTTCAAGACCCCAAGTGCCATTGATGGGTTAAGCTCCCGTCCTGCCCCAGCTCCTGCCAACCTAGAAGTTTGAAAGCATGCAAATGCAAGTAGATAAATAGGTACCACTTCATTGGGAAGGAACAGCGCTCCATGATGTAATACTGGCCACATGACTGTGGAAATAACTTTGGACAGCACTGGCTTAATCTCCTTGAAACGGAGATGAGTACTGCCCCTGTAGTCAGCAATGATTAGTGTCTTAAAATCCACAGGGACACCTTTAGCTTACCTTTTTAAAATGTAGCAGTAAAAGAAGCAGGGAATAAAGAATATTCAGTAAACTGCAGTTAATTAAAAAGCGAGAGGTAGTTAAAAATTAAATGCTAACTCCTCACATCAACATGAAAGCCAGAAACCATGATAAAGCTATTGTTTCAATTAAAAACAAATAGAATCATGAATAGTAATGATGGGTGAAGATTTGGTGGATAAAACGGACAATCTGAATGGTGGACATTCAGATTGTGAACTATTTGTGGCAAGAGTTTTGTTCTGTAATCCAAATGGGAATGTGGCACTCTGAATATTAGGGTTTGTTTTAAAAATGCAAGAATACTTCACTAATACTATAATTAAAAAAATATAATCCAAAGGAGGCAGAAATAAACTAGTTCAGTCTTTCCTGATGGCTGTATTCAACTATGATATTTTTATGGAAGCAGTTACGCAAGTTTGAATCCTTACCTCAAATGCAATTTACATGCTGAATTGGTGTGGGATTTATTTTTAATGCTAGCTCCTGAAAATACATGTACCTGGAATCTATACAGAAATACAGCAGTGGGTCAAACGTTCTTTAGTTAGGGATTTGTATTGGTTTTAATTTTATTTTACGTAATTTTTTCACATTTTAAAAGTCACCAGTACAACTTAATATCTGTAATGTATTTTTTAGGATCATCTGTTGTTACCTGCCACCACACACAATAAGACCAGGCGACCAAAGATGTCAATAGTGTTACCAGCAATAAACATCAGTGGTGAGTATGGAAGTTAACAAATTATCAAAAAAGCTGCTGTTTCATTACAGTCAAATTATATTAATATTTCATGGACAATTTAAAATGATATCTGTATAAGTTCAGTCTCTTCTGGTGAGCTGTGGTTCAAATAGTAATTTTTGAATTTTATTTATTTTGTTTATACATCACCAAAATCATACGATTCATGTCAGTTTACATTCATAAGGGATATTAAAACAGATAAAAACAGTTAAAAACAGTTCTGCTGATTATAGCAGAAGTAAAAGTAAAGAAACAATAATCATAACACATACCAGCAGCATCAATCTAGCAATGGACAATGTGAGTTTTCAAAGAGACTGCAGAATGACTCCATTCTGGCAGTTTTCCAAAAAAGAAATTAGGTTTTCTGCCAATTTGACTTCTGATGGGAGACTGCTATACAAAGCCAGGACAGGAAAGCACCATTTCAGAGCCTTCATGTGTTCTATAAGAACCTAGGAGCCAAGATATTTGTGGCCATAAAAATACAAATCTGCACTTTAAATTTTATACAGAAACCTATTGAAAGCTAGTTCAGTGCCCCCAGTACACTATAAGCCCCATAGCAATAGTTGTTCCCACTCACCACTGCTCAGGCTGTGTTTGGCAACAGTTGCAGCTTCTGGGTAACCTTGAAGTTATAGCCCCATATAAAATACTCTACAGTAATCTAATCATGATCTTTCCATGAGTCACTATTGTAGGACCTTCCACTTCAGGTAGAGGTTGCACCAGCCAAAGCTAGGCGAAGTCTTCTTCATCACTTCTTGCAGCAGTAGCATCATTCAATAAGGACACTCTAGTTATAGACCAGATATTTCTGAGGAAGTGCCATCCCATGTAAAGTATGGACTAGCAAAATGGCTTGTGGACAAACACAGCTTCATCTGGTTTGAGTTCAGGCTTAGTTTCTCTCTCTAAACCCTCAAAGCCATGACATATCCAGTTCAGTCCAAGGGTGACAATGAATAACCAGCATATTGATGGTGCCTTACCCAAACTGATTGATGAGTTTTTCAATGGCCTCATATAGATACAGAGGAGAAGAGGATTTAATCCTATAGTAGCTGACTTCTCCTTCTCCTTCCCCACTTACATGGATTGGAATTGCCCATTTAGGTAAGAGCAGAGCAAATAATCTAATTTTGCTCTTTTGTTTTGCTCTAAATCAACCACAGAAGGATACTGTGGTTGATAGTATCAAGAGCAACCAAGAGGTCAGGGAGGACCATGATGAGTGCTCTTCCACCATCCAGATTGTGGCAGAGATTATCTACCACAGTGAGTGACTGTTCCTGTTTTAGATGTCATACCCTGACTTGAAACCTAACTGAAAATGATCCAGAACATTTTTTTTTTTTGCTGAAGTAATGCCAACTTTTCAGAAATAGGTAGGAACTATGCAATAGATAGCCAGTATAGCTGAGCCCTGGTGGCGGAGTGGTGAGAATGCAGGCAACTCTGCCCTCATCCAGTAGTTTGATCACAACAGGGCTTGAAGTTGACACCTTTCACCCTTCCAAGGTTGGTAAAACGAGGACCCAGATGGGTGGGGGCAATATGCTGACATTATAAACTGCCCAGAGAGTGCTGTAAAGCAGCAGTCCCCAACCTTTCCAGCTCTGTGGACCAGCGCCAGTGGCGGTGGTTGGCAGTGGGGAGAAGGGATGGTTTTGCGTGCGCGTCACTTCCACAAATGCAGCTTCACATGCTCATCCATTCCTACTGGGCCACAACTCGGCACCAGGCCATGGATTGGGGACCCCTGCTGTAAAGCACTATGGGGTGATTTATAAGTCTAAATGCTATTGCTATAGCTGGGTCCAGGGATAATCTCAAGAATAGAAATCACTTTATGCATTTATTTAAATCAGTTCTTTTTCTAGATTAGGTTACTTCAAGATACTGGTATGAGGAATCACATGATGGAATGCTTATAAAAACAAGCAAAGGAAGAGAAAAGTTGGAAAATCAATGTTTCTATTTCATTGAGAGGCTCATATACACATGCATGCACACGCTCAACAGTAGGGAAAATTTGGGTGCATTTAAAGTGTTTTTAAATATTAGTATAACTTTGATTTCTTATAATTTTTATTGAGATTGCTCTTCTTTTCTATTTTAATATGTTTTGATTTGTTCTTGTATACCAAATTCAGTAAAGCAGATGAAAAGTATTTTCTGATTAGAGATCTTGTGCAAAGAAAAAGACTAAAACTACAGCTTAAGCATTTTAACTATTATATTTTCATAAATAGCATGGAAAAGTGGGGATAATACTGGTATTAGCAGAAAGAGAAATGCCTAAGTAAACTCTCAGTTTAGCATCTTTATATTGATATTTAACAACATTCTGTATTTATAGACACCTTTTCCTTTCATTATTCAAGGATTTACTCTGTTAAATAAATCATAATTTGATTTTGGCATTTGTCTGCAAAATATGTGCAGTAGAAGCAATTTCTAAGCAGACATAGGCTTTCACACCTGCAGGCAAGTAACTTATCACTTGCTGTTTGTACATCTGTTCCCGAGACATGTAATGCTACGGAAGCTCTCACGTTTCCATTGGAAATGTGTTTGCTGTCCCTTTCATTCAAAGATAGTTTGCCAAAAAGAACCAAATGTGCTTTTGTTCCACATAAAAAGCCTAAGAAGAAGGAATCCTGGTGAGTGTGCCCACAAGATCTTATGATGCATCCAAAAGGAGTATAAATGTACTTTCTGATGCACTGATTGCTAAAGTAAACAAGTATATTTATTGGAAAAATTAGATAACAAAATATGTTTTGCAAACTAAAGAGAAACCTTGCAAAGTCATAGGTGATTGTGGTTTCTTTTGCTGAAAATTTGATCGCTTACTAGCTCTCCTCCTTATTTTCATTTTTGAAATTCAGAGGCAGATTATATATTTTATGGTGTCCTCTATGAGGCTTCATGTTCTTTCATCCATTATTTGTATGCTCACATGTACCATAACTCTCTGTTTTAGTCAGTAGTTTGCAGTCTGGGGAATTATCTATTCATAGATAGCCTACCTAGCATAAATCTAAAGTATTTAAAATGCTCCTTATAACATTTATTTTATAAGGAAAAAAAACATTTATTGTATTTAATCTGCAAGAGACATTTAATGGGATTGGGCATGAAAACATACATATGGTCCAACATATGTCAGGAAGCGTGGGCAATATCTGTAAATCTGAATAGTTCTTTAATGTTGCTTAGGGTGTGGTATTACAGTTCTAAGTAAGATTGTTTAAATCAGGAATGAGGGAACCTCCCCTGAATCACCTCTTCTGAATTTTATCTGAGCAGAAAAATCTATTTGGATGTTCTCCAGAATTGTCAAAAGCAAGTCTGGAAGCTTTTTCAGTAAAATCTCTAAGTACTTGGAAGTCTTTCTGTAATTATCATATGACTTAACTATTGTTTTTTCTGTTCCTTTTGATAGTCTCTGCAGAATGGCATTGAAAAACTTTCAAATATTTTTTTTATTGAATGTTGAGATAGTTACTGAAGAACAAGGTTATTTTTGTCATAGTATTATGCTATTACTAAGATATGGATCCAGAAAAACTAATATTGGTGCCATAAAAATATAGTATATGTTTCAGTAGTGTGGTATTAATGAATCACATCTTAATAATTGAAAGCATTTCACTGTCATTTTTAGTGGGAAACTTGATGACCTGAGCTGTCTTGAGTTAGTTCAGATAATTAATACAGAAAGTCTCAGCGTTAAGAATGATTTCTGTTCCTCCATCTGTCTAACTCAAATTTGTATGTAAGAGTCAGAAGTCACACTTACAAATGGGCTGCCTGTTACTAAAAATGGTAGATGGCTTTCTCTTTCCTCTGCATCAGTAGTTCATGGAAACACTATGCAGTTACAGCAGTTTGTTGGCTCAAGGAAGGAGAATGCCGTCTGCCATTTTTAGTAACAGGCAGCCCATTTGTAAGTACGAGTTGTCTACAACTCAGATGTTCTTAATCCAGGGACTGCCTCTTAAGGTTTGTGTGAGTTATTAATAATGATTTAGATGTAATATTAAAATACATTAATGAAATCACATTACCTGTTTGCTACATAGAGAGTGATCATGTGTTAGCAACAATATATGGCAGAGACGGTGAAATGTTCCTAAGTTTCTCAGAAATCCTGCTAATTGGTAAATATAATTTCTTGGTTCTTATTATAGAAATATCTTTGTATTAAAAATGTAAAATACAGATAGTCCTCAACTATTTGGGACCAGAATTTCTAAGCAAGGCAGTTGCTAAGTGAATGGTGCTCAATTTGATTACCTTTTTTTGCAATGGTCGCTAAATGAATCACTGTGATTGTTAAGCGAATCATGGCTGTTAAGTGAATCTGGCTTCCCACATTGACTTTGCTTGTTAGAAGCCATCTGGGAAGGTCACAGATGGCGATCTTATGACCCCAGAACACTACAGCCATCATAAATATCCGTCAGTTGTCAAGCGCCTAAATTTGATCACGTGGCCTATAAATCATGTTATTTATATTGTAGAATGTCATATTGAAAGTGACCTCCAAAATCCAATCCCAAATATTCTTTTAAAAATCTAGGTATCAGTTACATAACATCAGTCTGGTTGCTGTTCATCTTTCATGGTTCCTGGACACAAACTCTTTCTTTTCTTTCATTGCCCATGGCTTCTTGTTAAGATAAGGATTCGTGTCCACAAATCTCAATATCTGGAAAAGTTTTCATAGAAAGCATCATGATTCATATTTTAACCTATATTTGGAGCAGTTGCACTGATTCAGATAACATACTTGAAAAGCAAGAATAAAAGAAAATGAAATTTAACTTCTAAATAAATAATTTTATAACTACCAGTTAGCTTTACAGTACTTTTATCTTAAATAACATTTAATCTCTTTAAAACTGCCTTATAAAATGAATTAATTGTTCTGACATCTTCACAAAGTTGTCATTAATGCACATTAATTTGATATGAATTTCCCATGTGCAATTAATCTTCCTGTCTGCCGCATTTCTCAGAGTAACTTAAACATCTGCTGTCATCATTTCTTAGTCTGTAAAAAGTGTTATAATTCTAAAATCTTGCTTATGGTGAAAAAACTGACATCTGCAGTTTAACATTTTTTGGAAACAGAATCAAAATGAAACCTGCAGCTTTTAAACTATTCAAGATGAAATACAGGTAGTCTTCAATTTACAACCACAATTGGGACTGTAACATCCATTGGTAAACGATGCAGTCATTAAGTGAGTTGTACCCAATTGTACAATCTTTTTTGGTGGGGGAATATTAAGCAAATCACCATGGTCATGAAGCAAATTAAGCAGTCGTTAATGGGATAGGCTCCTCCCATAGGCTTTGATTGTCAGAAGGTTGCAAATGGTTATCGTGACTGCAGGACCATTGTAAATACCTGCTGATTGCCAAGCACCTGGTTTGTAATATATGATTATGGGGACAGTATGATGATCATAAGTGCAAGGATCGGTCATAAATAATTTTTTCAGTGTTGTTGTAACTTCAAATAGTCGCTAAATGAATGGTTATAAATAGAGAACTGCTTGTAATAGCCCTTCTAAGCTCTTAGAAATCTGTGTACATATAGAAATGGCTTTTTTTTTATTAGACTGCAACCCAAATAACTAACTTTGATTTAAATATATATATATACATAACTTATCTACAGGCAAAGTCTTATAAAAAATAAATAGCTTTGAAAAGTTATTTCTGTTGCTCATATAAAATGTATTTTATATGCACTTTGGTGGCAAAATATTTTCAACCACAATACTGCCTAGTGATCCCATTATACAGGTAAGGTGACCAAAACACCTTACTTCCAATAAACAAATCATGACTAAATAAGAATAAGAATATTGGATTGTAAAATAAGCCAGATAATTAAACTCTTTACTGGAAAGGATTTTTATTTATTTATTTATTTTATTAGTTTACAATATAAAAGACAAAAAGACAAAAGACAATAGTAGGAAAAATAAGGAAGAGAAAAGTGTAGGAAAAAGGGGATACAGTAGAATAAGATTATAACATCAAACCTCAACTTTTTATTTTTACATAATAGTATAAACTAGCCATTTCTATAACAACAAACCTATCCAATCAGAAAAACCAAAAATCAAATCATTTTTTTCCACCTCGAGCATAAAGTCCATTTCCAAATAGAAACAAAAGTAATTGTGTTTTTTTTTCTTTAATCAAAGCAGTCAAGTTTAGCCATCTCTGCTAATTCTATCAGTTTTTGTAGCCATTCGTCCATTGTGGGAATCAAAGTGTCCTTTCATTTTTGTGCATAAAGTAATCTTCCTGCCGTCAACATATATAGCATCAAAGTTCCATTAAAACCAAAAGAAAAGTTTCTGGTTTTATCTTTACATTTACTTAGAGAATCTTCTGTATTCAGATGTGAATCCTACTCCAATATTTTTTTATTTTTGCATTTCCAACATTCATTTGAAATACCTTTATACATTCTTTATAACTTATCTGGTGTTAAATACCAATGATACATCATTTTATAGAAGTTTTCTTTTAAATTATAATTTAGTGTAAATTTTAAATCTTTCATCCACATATTATTCCATTGTTCAAGCATTACATTATATCCAAAGTTCCTTGCCCATTGAATCATGCAATACTTTACATATTCATTCTCCAAATTCAATAAAAAAATTATAGACCTTAGAAATAATATGTTCATCACTACTGCGCAGTAGGATTCATTTTTCACAAAATCAAATCCAGAATTCTTTTTGTTTGATTTAAATATTTCTTTTAATTGTAAATACATAAACCAATGGCAGACACGTCCTCCTGATTCTAACTCCTCCTTAGGCTTAAGGATAGGATCACCAAAATTAAAACATATTACCGTGTTTCCCTGAAAATAAGACCCAGCCCCTTTTGGGGCGGGCTTAAAATAAGCACTAGGGCTTATTTTGGGAGAAAGTTTTTTTCCATCTATGGGAGGCCCACTTCTTCTGTTTGCTCATCGCCACAAAAGAGCAGGAGGCCGAGTGACGTGTGGCCATGAGCAAGCAGAAGAAATGGGTTGGCGGCCATGTGGACTCCTGCTGCACATGGTTGATTGTGCTGCCACTGCGAGGCAGTTGTTGGGACATGGGCTGGCTGCGGGGCCCCTGAGGTAAGCTGCTATGGGGCGCATGGGGCAGCTCTATCCGCCTCACCTCATTTGTGTCAGCAGCACTGCAAGCAACCAGGCGGAATGGGCCATTGGCCAGCTGCGCAGATGGTTAAGTAGGTCTTATTTTGGGTGTAAGACTTATATTAGGCACATATGTAAAAAAATACATGCTAGGTCTTATTTTCTGGATAGGTCTTATTTTCGGGAAAATGGGTATTTGACCATACATCAACCAGTCTGGCTTCACCACCATTACTTTTCTTAAAAAAAAGCTTCCGGGGAGGGGAGAGGCAGCCAAAGAGGCATCTTCACAAAAAAACTTGTTTTATATTTATTCCAAACTCTTAGGATGGCACTTCTAACAAAATAGTTATTCAAATCAACATTTACTTTAACCTGGGGCCTGGTGGCTCAGCAGACTGATAGCATTGTGATTAACACCAGCTGTCTGCAATTACTGTAAGTTCGAATCTCACCAGGCTCAAGGTTGACTCAGCCTTTCATCCTTTCTAAGGTAGATAAATTGAGGACCCAGTTTGTGGGGGCAATAAGCTGACTTTGTATAAATATACAAAAGTGTGAAGGCTATTGCTTAACGCATTGTAAGCCGCCCTGAGTTTCCGGAGAAGGGCGGCATATAAATCAAATTAAAAAAATAAAAAAATAAAAAAACCTTGTCATACCATAAATAGCCATGCCATCCAAATCTTAATTCATGGCCCTAGGATTTCTAACAGATATGTGCAAATCTACTGTTCTGGGAAGGGAATGTTCTGGATAAGAACTAGACTAGTCCCAAAATGTCCAGGCGGTATAATGCAGTGCAATGCTGCAATACTGTATCCACACCAGCTAGTGACTTAGTCTCTACTCTAAATATCTGGGAGAGCCCACCATTCCCTGACCCAAGGCAATCTCTTCTATCGTAATAGTTTTTCATAATTGTAGGAGAAATTCTTTCTCTTAACATTTAGACAACATCTTGTTCTGGTTTTGTTCTGATTTTCACCCTTTTAGCTTTTTTCCTCTGGTGTAATAGGAATGAATCATTTTCTTCATAACAAATCTTTAGAATTTTAATGATATTTGCATTGTTTTAGCTTAATCCTAGTCTTTCTTAGCTAACTATATCTAATTCTTAGGCCTTCATTTTTTCATGCCTTTGCCAAGTTATGACCAGTTTAAAATACCTGAAATATACCTGCATTGCTTCTGCTGTCAAAACTTTGTATGTGTAATTACTGACTCTGAGCTGTTGTAGAACCACAAATGAGCATTATTGATTATATAGTTTAAGAGAAAAAAAGTCATTGGATGGATGGATGGATGGATGGATGGATGGATGGACAGGGAGGGAGGGAGGGAGAGGGGGAGGGAGAGGGTTGTTCTAGATAAGGAATTAACAAAATGTCTAGAGGAATAAATGCAAATACCCGGTACAACTCCTGTTATTTTTTAGTGTTTTCTTCTTCTTTTTTAATTATTTATTTATTTATTTAAAACAGTACATCAAACAAAAAAGGAATAGTCCAACAAACGATCGCGACAGAAACTTTACATAATATTTACACTTTCTACGGTATGTAGGCTTCAGTCAAATTTAACAAAAGTTAAACATAGTCCTGGCTATACTTGACTTTTTGGGTGTCTGTTGTTCAACCAAACATACCATTTGTCCCAACATTGGAAATATACGGAGTCCTTTTGATCTCGCAATGCTTTAGTCAGTCTGTCGGCTTCCGCATAATCCAAAATTTTCTCCAGAATCAAATCTTCAGCCGGCAGGTCTTTCCCCTTCCAATGTTGGGCGAAACATATTCTTGCTGACGTGGTGATAAATACACACAGACACCATATATTTGTGCCTATATTATCTGGCCTAATGTTCAGTAGATAGTACTCTGGTTTCAGAGGAGTAAATGCAAATACCCGGTACAACTCCTGTTATTTTTTAGTGTTTTCTTAATGGTTGTATTTAATCAACTGTGGATCCATCTTAGGGGAATAGTCATGACCAAAAGGTATCATATGTCAACAAAGATATTGCAGAAATTTATGGCAGAGTTCACTCTCATGGATTCTATTTTTGGTTCTTGCTAAAACATTGAGGTCTACCAACTAGCGCCAGACAGAAAATGGTTGAGTATAAAGGCATAATCTGTGATATCCCATGAGCCATATCCTCATACAAATATATGTATGAATTACCAGGGAATAAGAATTCTTTTTACATACTTTATCAGATTAAACAAAGGCATGTTTTATAAAGCAAACAGAATGAGAAACAATAAAAATTATGACATTCTCATTAAAAAAAACTACAAGACATATCCTAGACATATATGGCAAACCATTTAGAGACCTATCAATTGATTCCAATCTGCTTTCAGTTCACCATATCACAGAAAATCTGGTCCATGATGAAATAAAAGTATACTGTATTGAGAGCATTTGAACAGTATTTTTATGTTTGAAATAGGGTTGGCTCAAAGTGATTTATTAATGATAAAAGTAGTAATTTTTATAAATATAAAAATTAATAGTAATACTTAATAGTATTTTTTTATAAATATTCCAAAACAGTTTAATCATCTATTCTAGTTTTTTGGCAAAAATCTAGGACAATGCTTGCCAACATTCAGTTTCCTAGAATCTCACTTCTTGTCAGACTCTTGAATGGTTTACTCAAATTAAAAGTAATCCTTTTTGCCAGGCACAAATGTCAGAGTTATCTTTAAAGGATTTATTAAAGTGAAATGAATAGAGTTTTAAGAATGTCAACAGCTGAATTATTGTCTATAAGAACCAATTTATTTTCTAAGACATTAGGCAAAGCCTTTTTTTATTTCTTTCCAATAGCTTTAGTGAGAATTGGTGAGGAGGTAGGATTTTTTTCATGATAAGGGAATGACCTTGCAGGTGTCTCTTTACCCAACCCAGTCTCCTGAATCCTTATCAATCTGAGAATGGATCCTTACCAGGGGTGAAATCCAGCAAGTTCTGACAGGTTCTGGAGAACTGGTAGCGGACATTTTGAGTAGTTCGGAGAACCGGCAAATACCACCTCTGGCTGGACCCAGAGAGGGGTGGGAATGGAGATTTTGCAATATCCTTTCCCCAGGAGTGGGGAGAGAATGGGGATTTTGCAGTATCCTTTCCCTGCCATGCCCACCAAGCCATGCCCACCAAGCCACACCACACCCACCAAGCCACACCCACAGAACTGGTAGTAAAAAAAAATTGATTTCACCATTGACTCTTACGCTTGATTTCCAAGAACTTTCATTTTATTTTTTTCATGCTTTTCTAAATCTCAAATCTATCAATTTTACTCCAGGAATTTTAAAAGCTTATTTGTAACATGTTTATGTTTATGTTAACTAGTAGCAGTCCTATTACTACTGTAGTAAACTGCCTGAAATTGGCTCACTTTGTATCTAACAAACATAGCCTTGCAACAGTGGTGAATATATCTAGCTCAGATGTAGGATGAAGGTGGAGGTTCATTCTCCAAGCTTGTGGGTTGGTTTTTGAATGTTTCATTACCAAGGTACCAGCAGAGTTTAGGGGTTCTTGGTGTTGTTTTGTTTATAAGGGCTTTATGTGGTCAGTAATTCTTGTAATGGGGAGGCCATGTCAGGTTAGGGTCTTGTGATGGGTCAAGTATAGGTTGCATCAAGTGAGGGTCTTGTGTTGGGTCTTGTGATGGGGACGTCACGTCCAGTGACGGTCATTGGGAGGTAAAGTTCTGGTTGGAGGTGATTGTGTGGGTTGATTGATGATTGGTGCCAACCTTACTAGAAAAAAATCATGGCAAGCTTCTAGGTGACAAAGCTTGCCTGTTTTTAATAGTTACAACCAAACAAACATTCTCCATCCTCAAAACAAGATTGGAATAAAAAAGGAAAGAAAGACTCTTGTAGTCTTCAAAAGAAGACTCAGGAAAAATAGGATACTTCTTCCCCACTCCCTTTTTCAGTTCTGTTGTAACTTCAAATGGTCACTAAACAAATGGTTATAAGTCAAGGACTATCTGCAATGCTAACCCTTTAAAAACTGGTACTAGGATAAAGTGCAGCAGTGTATACATGCATTCCTTCCCTTGCTAGAGCATTTATAACATTTTGCTGGTGATTGTTTAAGTGTTTGTTCCCAGCATCTTGTGAATACGAATGGAATGTTATTTCACTTGGTATATCAACTTCCCCTCCAAGCCATTTTTCAGAATATTGAAAGCTCTGGTGTCTTGCATCCACTGTTGGCTGTTGGTCAACTGGATCTGGAGACTGAAAGACAGATTTGAGAATGTTCTCTGGAAAGCTGGGTTTGGGCAGATTGGAAGATGCTGTGGAGGAAAGTGCAGCTGGGCTTTTGGATTCTGAAGAAAGCACTGGGAAGGGAGGGTTGAAAAATCAGGAAATGGAGAGGGGATGGTGCCTTTGGATGAAGAGTGCTGGATTTCAGCACTAACCATCCCTTTAAAATATGTGCCTAAATCTCAGTGTATTACATATGTGAACCAAGCAACATTTTCACCTCTATGAGTAAGAGGGCAACTTGTAAAACAGACCAAAAAATGATTAAGAGTATTTTTGTGTATAAAGTTTACTAAATCTGTGTAACTTGAAAATTCATAAGTGTTTAGTCACTTGGACAGGAAACAGCAGAGAAATGAAATAATAAAGCAAATTCTGCAGGGAATTTTCATCTTGTCTTATTTTTCTAACTTGCCGCCTTATATATTAAAGCAGCAGAAAAGCAATTTTAGAGGTAACAGAAGTAGCCTGACATGTCTCTAACATATATTGAAAGAACTGGTAATGAGCCTCTGTTTTGGAATTGGACAGGGTCTCTTTTTCCTTTCTCCTATGAAAGACATTGTAATAGCATTAATCCAAACACTTTGGTATCCTAAGGAGGAAAGGTTGAACCATAAATTAATCTTCCTGTCCAGCTAGGTTTGCAGATTCATACAGTTGGCCCACCTAAGAACTTCACATAAACATTTGTTGCAGGTTCTGTATATAGCTATATATGCACTGCCAGTTTCTTGCCAAAAAAGGGAATGAAAACTAGTTTGAGAACAAAATTAAAACTGAGGAGGTTTATAAACAATTTTCTTGATAGGATATGTTCTTTGATATTTTATTGTGATTTCCTTGTCATTCAAATTAACTATCTACCCTTCTGACAAGATGTTGGTAAAATTATAGTTTGAAGCTCATAATATAGCTGTGAGAATGCCTGGTAAAGCCACATATTAGGCTTTTCGTTAGCATAACCAATTAACGTATTTGTACATCTGTTTTTTCTAGGGAGTATCGTCTTTATTTTAATTCAGGCTTGTATCCATTATTTTTTTTGTTTGATTCTTTTTCAGTAGGTACAACATATATTGTATTTGAATCAATCTATTTCAAACAATGATCAGAATCCCAAAGAAAAGGGAAGGGAAGGGAAGGGAAGGAGGAATTATAATACAGATAAAAGCCCTAATAAAACACACCCAAGATAATACTATTTTTAAGAATACCATCCTACTATTACAACATAGCACTTTGGTGCCAAAAAAAATATCCTCACAACCTCCTTGTGATCTGACATCAGAGCAGTGTAATCCTTCCTGGCATTTTAGGAGAGGAGTGATTGTACCTGGCTCTGCCAGGATTGGATAGAAGGAATAGTGTAGTTTGTTATTCGTGTTTATTGATGCCTTGGTTTCTCCAAATTCTTCAGCTTTGAGGTTGTTACTGTTCAACAACTCAAGGTAAAGCATTGCATTGAGCTAGTCAGCCGGGCAATTAATATATCTGTACTAGTAGTTGATTTGTTTGTAAAGCAATATAAGATGTGTTTAGGCAGGATTATTTTATAACTGAAAGAACAGATTTAGGAACTGGAAAGACTGTTACATGCCTTGCTTTGCTTTGGAATTCTGTGTGTAGATTGTTTAGTTTTCCACTCTTGCTATATTAAATTAATGTTTGGAAGAACTCTACTCCAAATGTCATCCCTTGAGTTTTAGTCTATCTTTAACGTATTTTTTTTTACGATGGAAGTGAAAATATATTTCATCAACCAATCCATCTTACAGTCTATCTTTTCTCCCTCTTGTGCTGCTGCAAAACAAAGGTACCATTTTAAGGAGACCAGGAAGGGGGCACGTGTAGAGTATCTAGTTCATATACCATGGACAGCTATTTTCTTGTCAGAAATCTATTTTCAACACAGTTGTAATATGTAAATAAATTACATAGTGTTAAAATCAAAATTAAACAGGTTAGAAATGTGTGAAATCTGTTGGTGCTGTTCTGTGTGTCAACTTGGGTGCACGGATGTAATAAATAATCTTGACGACCTCAGTGCCTTTGTCCAAGAAACCAAAATACTTAAGATATGAAAGCTTGCACAAGTTATTTTAGGCACCTTGTAAGTAAAGAGTTGCATAGCTCCTGAAATGTCTAAATTGGCAGGAAGGATTTTACAGGAACATAAGGATTTGTCCTGGTAAGGCTGTAAAAGAGAAAATAAATTCAAAGTCACACCTGTCTGTGAGTTCCCTGAAAAAAACAAATAAACAGGGCTCACCTTTAAATAATTGATTGCTAATATATCAGCATTGTGTCGAAAATTTGCAAGCAGGACAGGTTGTAAAAATAGCTAGTAAAAGTAATAATCTATTCAGACTTTTTTCTTAAATGCTCCAAAACAACCAGGTTCTAGATTCAAGGAATATTAGAAAGGTACTCAAAGAAAGGGTTCAAGGAATTCTTACACTCTGTAACTGTTTCATCTTTGCTAGGTTATTGAGTAAGATGGCAAAGGCAGTTAAGGCTTAATGTAGCTAGAGAACACCTAAATTAGCTTCAAGGTCTCATACTTGTTTCCACAAATATACTTCTAATTTGGCATATTGCTAAAATTGCACTCTTATTCACACATTACTATAAGGTTTAAAGTTTACATGTCCTTTATGTGCATATTTGTTAACTCACATGATTCCATAAAACATTTTTGTTTGGATTATTTATTTCTTTGATTAAATAAATGCAAAGAAATATAGAGACATATATCTCTGTACAAAGATATTCTGAGCAGCTTGAAACAGGTACAAAACATAAACACACAACGGCAATGTTACCTATTACATGTTTTGTCAGTATTGAGCAGAGATCATAACAAAGAACTGAACTGAACTATGAAACACTGACTTTCATTTCAGCTGGTGTGCTGACATTTTACTAAATAAATGATAGAAATTTGAAAAGTGAGTCACCAAGTACATCCTTGAACCAAAAGTACACGGTTGTTCTGGAAATACTGGAGACCGCTGGTTAAAAGCATTTTGAAAGCAAACAAAAGTGACTATAGTTTCATTTATTGAAATCATCTCTCTGTTTTGTCTTGATGGTGTTTCTTGTGGTTGCTGCTGTTGTTTTTTAATCCCATGAGTAGCAGTTTGTTTAATTTGCTGGGATAATGAGATTTTTGGTCAAGATTTTATTCCCTTAATATCCCTCTTATTGTCTTGACTTGAACCTCATGTCTAGCATTTTCTGGGAACTGAGCTTTCTCCTCTTGTCCCATCACATTCCATTTTCCAGAGCGTGGGAATCTTAACTGGGCACTGCAAATGAATCAGGATTGTTCTTAGTTTTAAAAATAAATTAATCTCTTTGAAGCTCTCCCATCTCTATTCATAACAGTTAACATATTTCAGATTTCTTTCTTGATTATACATTGGTTTCTTTTCACAACAAGGAGATTGTAACTGTTGTAGCATCTGACCTCCTCCTTTATTTATATAGATGTCTTCACCAAAGCTGTTTCTCCTTTTACATCTCAAGCCTCTTTGATATATTTAATTGGTATCTAGTCCCAGGTATTAGGAGCTATTAAAAAAGATCTGCAGGAAGAGGAAGTTGAACATCATCTATGTAACCTATTTGTACTTTCCAATTACCTGATGTACAAAGCAGTATGAAATAAATGTGTAATGAAAATTTACAATAAATCAAACAACCTGTGAAAAAAAGTTGCAATAAATTTGAGAGAATTTACAAAAAATAAAACAATCTTTTAATCCTCTAAAACATTAAATATGAACCATTCTAATTTCCATGGCTAAATTGAGCTGCTGAAAATGACCTGTTTTATGAACTCACCCACCAGATCTTTCCACTTTACAAAATATAAAGGTTGTTTCTCCAATGTTGATGATAAACTTTAAATTTACATATTTACATATTCTGGCGGTAAATATACGGGTTTATAGGTCAAAATGAGTGGTTTGAATTTATATGTTATGATATGTGGTTACAATAAACTTACTTACTTAAGTGGTTTAAATTGAACCTGAAAACAAAATGGAAATAACTGAAGTTGAAATCCAAATGTATTCTACTTGTAGTTCTCAAATAACTTCAAGGAAATCCTCACAATGATCAGGATTCTTTGTTTTGCACCTGATATCACTTGGGTGAAGTAAGGTGTTATTGCAGAGTTTTACTCAGAGTACTCCACAAGAGTTGTGAAAATTTTACCTAATTAAAAGGAACAATGTGCTATAAAATGAGTTTTGTTGATCCAAAATGGCTTTAAAGCAGGTTCTTTCATTGAAATAAAGCCCCGGGATTCATAAAGATGCTTTTTCTTTAAATTCAATAAATATAGTACCAAAAGAAGATCTCTCAAAATCTGATGGTATGTTCTTGGAGTGGAGTGTATTTTTAGCAGCTTTTTGCTATAATAGTAATTGGTGTTTATAGACATATTTGGTAACGCTTAGCAACTCTTTTGATGGAAATATTGTCCAGACAGTGGTGGAACAGCTCAGTTTAGTCTGAGTCACAGCATTTGCAAGAAGTGAGCTATGGGATGAGTTACAGCTGTGCCACTCACGTGCAAATAATCTAATGTAAATCTTCTTGGGTTGCTTTGGAGTTGCCCCATTCCTGGGCACTTTGAGGGAAAACTAAAAACTGTGTTTTAGATTTTACTCCTATAGTGTTTAGTTGAATAAGCATTTCCATTCATCTTCTGGCTTATCTGTCCTTGAGTAAACAAGAAAAACAAAACTTTCTTTTAATTCATGTTTTAATCAGTTACTTTTAAAAGGAAGAAAAAGAGATCAAGGGTGTATAGTATCAATAACTAGACAAAAGAAATTACTAGGGTTCTACAGTTAATGCTCAGATATCATTGAGGGAAAATTTACCATAAAAAAGAATACTTTAAATTATTTCATAATTAGAAAAATAATTATAGAGATCTTTTTGAATCTATGTGCTGAGTATCTATGTCTCTAATATTTTGTTATTTAATGATATAAAACATACACAAAACAGGTAGAAAGAAGAAAAAGGTCTCAAAATATGTAAATATTTTCTAAATTCTTTGTTGTACTGCAGCTAATATACATTATTTATAAACATTTAAAATTTTTATATATTTCTGATTTCATTTCTTTTGTCAAATTAATTTTCCCCTTAGAAACCATACCTTGAATGCTTGAATTTGTCTGCATAATATATAAGATATAGAAGCTGTTCTCGCTTGAATAAGAAAGTGAAAAGTTGATAGCAATAAAACATAAGCCAATGACTTTTGAGTAGTTTTTAAAATTATATTTTAATTATCAGGATATACCTTTAATATTCTGATCTGGGACCTTCTAAATTGCAGCTTGACATTTCACTTCATACCTTCAGTTTATATTTGTTATTTATATGTGTTTGTGTGCCTTGATGAAGAGTTGATTATGATGTTATTAGTGATTCCATACTTACGCAGAAGTGTTACTGAAACATCTAAGGTGATAAGGATGTACATGCCACTTCCATTCAAATTGTGCCATAGGATATTCCTTAGAGCAACCAATTTGGTTTCTTTCTCATGACCACATCTGCACCCAGATGGCTATGGGTCCAGTAATCTATATCCTTTAGTTTCCTCTGCAAGCAACTGCAGCCATATCACCTTCTCAATAATCTTTTTCCCCCAAGAGAAGTTTAGTGATAAAACTACAGTTAATTCAGTTTTGTTAGATCTCTGAAGGGTTTCTTAGTGGCGAGTGGTCACATCAGTTCCTTTTTAAGAACCTCTCCCCTCCCCTTCTTTCAAAGAGGCATTAAACTCCCCATCTCTTTCCTGCCTGCTTTAACTAGCCAAGTGAGGCAGGTCCAATCTGCAAGTGGCAGAGCTAAAGTTACAGTGGACTCTGCTGATTTCCTCAGAATTGACAGGTCAAAAGCCTCCTAGATAAGACCACCTCAATTTACTTCTGTCATTTCAAATTCTGTTTGTCCATGTTCCAACTTAGAGCAAATGTGAGTCATTCTATTCACAAAATGCTTGGCTAGGGGATAACATTGCTCCTGGCATCTCTTTATCTGCTTCATTTCTCAGATCTCCTTAGTAAACCAAGGAGATGCATGGAATAAGCAGACCACTCATAAATAATCCTGTCAAGCACTTTGATTGCCTCTAGCAAATCACTTCAAAATATCCAAGACTGCAGGGACTTGACCATGCAATCATGAAAAGACAAGACTAATGTGAAGGTTGTTTGTGTCTAAAACTACAAAACTATGCCTTTCATTTTGTTCATTCATTCATTCATGCTCTTCACCATATATTTCCTTTATATTGGTTGTCACTAGGTGAGTTTGTGAATATTGACTTCATTCAAGAATCATGACTTGGTTAATTGGTTAATCCACATAAATGTTTTTTAGGAAAATAGAAAGGCAAACATTAGATTGCAGACTTAATGTCAGATGTAGTGTTCCCTGCAAACAATTAGGAGAGTAATTGGTCATTTTGTCCACTATTCCACAAGTATAACCAAGTCCCAGTTTTATCTCAAGCATGCTCATGCTCTTCTGTTGCAGGCTTAGATCTCTAGAGACTGCCTTGAAAATCAATATATTGCTGCCAACATACCACCAACTGGGAGGTATCTGCACTATATTTGCACATTCAGGATGCATAAACAACTACTGGCATATTTATAAATCAGGATATCTCGATAGGAGAAGGGAAGTAATTTCCTTAATTATGTTGTGTAATTCTGCAAAACAACTACAGCATAAGTAACATACAGCACTAAAATATTTTTAAAAAATGTGTGCTCTTGGCCAGCTTTTTACTGAACATCATGTAATTGAACAGCTGTCATATGCAGCCGGGTAATGCTACACAAATATTCTGCAGAAAGAGTGAAGTTTCACTCCAGCTAGTTTCAAAGTTAACTAAATAATTAAGAGGAAAGAAAGTGCTAATGCTATTAAATTACACTTCTCCAATCTAGAACTCTTGCTAATCCTCAGGATTCTTAACCAGAATGATCAATAACCATCCTGGCTGGAACCCTGAGAGTTGCAGTCCTGATCCATTGGAAGGATTCCAGATTGGGGAATGTTGAGTTAAATAAATAATAAATGTTTTGGGAATCGTCAACATTTTTTTAAAATTTGGTCAACACTTTTGAAAGCAAGCAGTGGGTACTCAAGAGAATCTTTGCTATGGCAGGTGTGTGTGTGTGTGTGTGTGTGTGTGTGTGTGTGCTTATTCACAAAACTCCAACTTAACCAAAAGGCTCATTATCAATTCTGTGTTTGCTTTATATTTACACAATATATTTACAAATCAATCCTGCCCTGAAACCACCTTTTTTCCTTCATTCTAAAAACTCTATAATAAGCCCTATGGGATTCTTGGAAATGAAATGGATTCTGGGAATTGATATTATATGAGCTTCCTTTTAAATTTTTGTTTAAAAATGTGTTTTAGACAGGCACTTTTGTATCCACAGGTTCAATAATGAGGATGTCCACAATAGTGATACATGAACTAGATAATCAAGTACAGACATTCTAGAGTTATAAAAACCCTTTCTAACTCCAACATGCCTTTCTAGATGGGTGCGGGAGGGAGGAGGGACGGACTGAGTCTCCCACTGTCTGATTTTCCCATTTTTGTCAGGCAAATATTTTTCAGAGTGTGGTTCTGTAACTGGAAGAAACCAGGGCTGTGAATAAATGTTATGGGTGTTATGTGAATTTCATTGTATGGGTATACTGTGTATATACATACAATGACAATAAACTTTGTATCTATATCTATCTGTCTGTCTGTCTATCATCTATCATCTGTCTATCTGTGGGTTTTCTATCAAAGCTACCCAAATATGGGAAGGAGCATCCTTTCACCTTTCAGCCCCAATCCAGGAGCCCTCAGCCAGTCACTTTCATGACAAACTATTTTGTGTTAAATTTATATTTACTGACAAAGAAATAAAGGGAGACTAGTATAGATCTGTTTCAAGCTATTTAGCTGTCATCAGCTAGCCATACCCTTCTTGGATTCGAACCTGGGCTTGCTTACATATTAGGCAGATGTACTAACGTCTAAGCCATAGGTTCTCTTCGCTTTGTCAGCTTGTACCAGGGAAGATTAAATGGTTTTCTATCGAAGCAACCTGGTCTACCCAAATATGGGAAGGAGCATACTGCTTCCTTTCGCCTTTCAGCCCCAATCCAGGAGCCCTCAGGCAGTCGCTTTCACGACAAACTAGTTTGTGTTAAATTTGACAAAGCTGACAAAGTGAGGAGAAAATATATATATATAGAGAGAGAGGTGCCCAGAGTAGCAAAAACCTATGTGACTTGGCAGACCTTTTACTTGTTTTTTCTTAGGTGGATTAGAAAGTACACCTTCTGTGTCTCTTTATTTCTGAATGTTGAATGAGTGGGGGTATAGTAAAATTTCAGGCTAGGCATGATCAGGGTGGCATTTCCTTCCCTTAGTATATTTTCTGTTATACTACATCCTTGCTCATGGTGCTATTAAATTTTCACTAAAGAAAATCAAACTTTTCTAGTTACTAGTGAAGAGTACTGTTTCTCTACAGACATTTAGCTCATTCAGAAAACAAATAGCAAGAACAAAAATAACCAGGGGCAGTTCAGGCTGCAGAATTCTTTGGAGTGAAGCTCTCATGAATGTAGGAAGCTGGCCACCTACTGAGAGGTACTAGGATGGTGCAAGTTTGAAGGCCAGCTGGCATGTATGCAAAAATGTTAGGAGGGAACACAAGAGGTTGATTGCATAAGTTATGAGAAAAGCTTCAGAAAAGTTTCATTAGTCTTAATGAAGAATAAGACTATTCAGAGGAATCCTACATAGTCTTGTACCTTAATTAAATGAGGTGGTTTTAATTATAGCTTCAAAACTAAGAAAGGGAGTAGGAGTTGAAATAGTTCCTATTGCAGTTTTGCTCATTTTTCTGCCAGAAATGATGTTTAAAATGACTAACAGTGGTTAAGCATGTATTGGAAAAGATCAATTTAATTCACAGGAAATTAAAAATGTGTCAAAGACTAAATAGCACCCAACCAATAAAAGCTTATTTCATAAATAAACCAACTAAATGCCAAAGTTAAAGAAAATTGTCTTTGTCTGTAAGAAAAAAAGATGCTACAGAGAATACTCATTTGGCCTCCAATAGCCCAGAGATCCAGAGACAGATAGTGTATCAAAAAAACCCACCCCTGTTATTTTTCTTTTCATATTCCCTGTGATTATGGGGGATAAAGGGGACCTCGCTCAAGGCCAAGCTCATTTGGGAGAATTTGAGCCTTCTGATTGCAAATTGTTTAGGACTTTGTATATGATAATTTACAGTAATTTGCATTGTGCTCAGATATGCACCAAATAACCATCAAAACTCCTCAGATTAAGGAGTCAACTGCTCCCTGGAAAGGAATATGTTCTGTTGTCTGGCCTCAACTGAATTATCTTAGATTTCTAAATGCTTGTGAAGGCAGCCCTATGTAAATATGTTACAATAGTCAAATGGAATACAACCAAGGATTAGAGTTAGGGTTCATCATCACATCCAGTATTATATACTTCCCAAAATGGCATACCATTTGTAACTGCCAGCAATCTTGGCCACCTAGTTCGGGGCTGAATCCAGGAATATATAAGGCATAGTGGTATATGTCCTAGTCTGGTCTGTTTTGAGAAGGGAGAGAGGAACAGTTCCAAAAATCTAGTTTTCAGTTCACTCTTCCTAGCCATCTATGTAGGCGTGAGGTTTTTGTGCCATTGCCATTGCCATTGACCAACAGAGCAACAGTTGAAAGAAATACTGTAACTTAGCACCAGAGGAACCAGTAGTCTGCTTCAACCATTTTTCCAGCACAGTGCCATTGCTATAAAAGAGAGAGCCTTGCTATGTTGGTCATCTGAAGCTGAGTGTCCTTCCAGTAGTCCTGTATCTTCCAGGAGGCAGCCATGTACCTAATCTGGGTGCATAGGGAGAAGGACAGGGAAAGAAGGAGTGAAAGAGAAGAGGCTTTTGGTAACTAAGACTAGGTCCTTGGGTGTTCCAGCTGGGCCCAGTTGCTCTGCTCACCAGGCAAGTTGGTCTCGGAGGCAGGACAAAACTTCCTCTGCCCACAAGTCCTAGGAGGAAAAAAATCAGATTTCACAGAAGTGAAATCACTATTGTCTCATCTTTGTTTTGAATGATTAAAAACAACTCGATTCATTTGAATTAAGCTCTGTTTCTTAGCCTCTCATTTAAAATTAATTTAAAATGTCCACCAATTTAAAACTTGAACAACTACTTCAGATAAAATTAAGAATAGAATGTGAAGTTATTTGCATATTGGTAACATTGGACTCTTTTTTAATAGATTCATGTTTGTAACAAACAACACAAGGTTTAAAATGAAACTCTGAAGTTACCGGTATATCATGGGTTGGAATCTACAAACTCTTAAGGCGGTGGATATGTTTGTAATGTTGAGAGCATTTTTAAAGCACTTTTCTGGGGTGGGGGTGGGGGGGGGGGTTGTCTATTCATAAAATAATCAATATACAGGCATAAACAATTGCTGATGCTTATTTTCTAGAAGGCAAATGGATAAAGCTTTAAAAAAGTTAAGTACATGGTAGAAATGAAGTCTTCATTCCCAAAAGATTCAGCTTCTCTTTTGAGTTCAGTTTTCTGCTCCTGTTTTCCAAATTCATCTGGCTCAAAGTAAATTTTTTATCAAATAATTGGCTGAACCTGAGCCATAAATCCCCACTAAATGAGAAGTTTTGGTAAAACTTCCTTCATTTGCACCACACTTTCCCCAAAAGGAAAG
This sequence comes from Arizona elegans, assembly GCA_022577455.1. NCBI lineage: Eukaryota > Metazoa > Chordata > Lepidosauria > Squamata > Colubridae > Arizona > Arizona elegans. The sequence continues at coordinate 98,372,079 of JAKOOJ010000002.1, read as the reverse complement.
AAAAGCAAAAAAAGGCAGGTAACGTTCTACCTATTAGTGTTCTGTATGAGGTGACAAAATGCGACAGATGTTAAGAAGTGCCTTGAATAAAGTTTTGCAGCCCTGATGTTGTTCTAAAAGGACAGATTACTTTCATAGACTGTGGGCAGTGTTTCAGAAGTCTGGAGCTACTGTGACCTTGAAGAAATGTACTTCTAGTCCTAAATGTAATAATTTCACCCAAATAAATATGACCCCAAATAAAGACTATCCTGTATGATAAAAATTTTATTCTTAAAATAGTATGTTGTTGCCTTTTTTACTCAAACTCATCTTCTTTGCCTATATTAACTCTTGTAATCATCCTGGAACACAACGGAAAAAAGAATGAGGACATTGGAGGTCATTTGGGGGGAAATTCCAGATTGCATGGTTTCCATCATTTTGGTATAGACTGTAGGGAAGAACATCCTGCTGTTTAATACTAGTTGGTCACCAAACAGGGATAAAATTGAGAATTACAAAATCAGCCTTAGCTTTCATTTCTAAATCCTTATGGGAAAATCATCAAGCAGGGACACATTTTAAATGCTTTCTCTTTAATTGAATATGGATGCCAGTTGAGTTTTGATGAGCAAGTATAATTAGAAATAGGACTCTCATTAATGCTTCCAAAAAAGCCAATGCAGTCCGCCAATCAGAAGAGGGATCAAAGTCCTTCTTTATTAACCTGAAGCGTTAGTACCACTTTATACTGCTTTGATAAGACCACACTTGGAATACTGCATCCAGTTCTGGTCACCATGATACAAAAAAGATGTTGAGACCCTAGAAAAAGTGCAGAGAAGAGCAGCAAAGATGATAAGGGGTCTGGAGGCTAAAATATACAATGAACGGTTGCAGGAATTGGGTATAACTAGTCGAACAAAGAGAAGGACTAGGGGTAACATGATAACAGCCTTATAATATTTGGTGGGTTGTCATAGTAAAGAAGGGGTCATCTTATTCTCCAAAGCACCTGAGGGCAGGACAAGAAGTAATGGATGGAAATTTATCAAGGAGAGATCCAGTCTAGCATTAAGGAGAAATTTACTGACAGTGAGAACAATTAACCTAATTCTGTTATTCTATATTATGATGATAATTTTTGTCTCCATTGTTTTTATATCACTCTGATTCCACTGATGATCATTTTGAATGAAATGCCATCAGGTTACTGTAGGACTTATCCAAGCAAAAGGGGGAAAAAATCACTTTTGCACCACAGAAATGATTTGGAATAATGAAAGAAAATACAACTTCTTTTAAATATGATTTAGTGATGACATCAACATGGAATTTTGATTGGATAAGTGCATAGCACCCACAATAAAAGTTAAGGAAAAATGTGAATGCCCAGATGGGAATGATACTAAAATCAAAGCATTGACAATGGAAGAACATTTAAAATATTTGGGCATTTTAGAAGCAAATAATACCTTGCAAACTCAAATGAAAAAGAAAAACATATCTCAATATATCAAACAAATTAGAAAAGTTTTAAATTGAAGCAGAATGGTATTAATATAATCAAAACCTAGGCTGTCACTGGAATATGCTGCCCAGCAGTAAGACTGAACACAAGCCAAATTAAATGCTTTGAATTGCAAGACCTGAAAATTTACAACAGTACAGTATGTGCTACATTCAAAGAGTGTAGCATTTATACCAAAGAAAATTGGTTTGTTGTGATTGTTGTGGAAATGAGCAAAGATTTAAATGATTACCTAAACCCAGGCAAAGAAAAAATGATAATTAATGTGTTCAAAGAAAATATTTTGATTGTGACAGCATCAAGGGCAGCATGCAAAAATCAAAACAGAAAACAGTGAATGAAAAATTAGAAAGATAAAACTTTTACATGGTCAAAAGAAATAAAAAGCAATAGCTTCATATTGCATCCATCTCGAGTCGAACAGTAAGATTAATATTTGCACCTCAAGAATAGGCACTAGCAACTAATTTAGCTGAAATGGCTAAAATTTCAGCATATCTGAAGGATCACACACAAGAAAGATATATACAGGACTGGAGAAGATGGATTGATTATATACAAAATAAGTATCAGACCAAAAAATATCAAATAGCTTATGAATGATTTCTTTTATTTGTATAAGAGCTATATAAGTGATATTAGAAGTATTATGTTTAAGAAATAAGATTTTATATATGGGGGGTTAAGAATTTTTTTTTTAGGGGGTGTTAGTTTGATGATTGGTTATGTAATTTAGTTTATTGTTAAAGGTCAATAGAAATACCTTGTGTTCTGCTCTGGGAAGTCGGGGAGGGGGAGGGGGGTTGGGAGGGAGGGTTGTGGGGAAATTGTGTTTGTTTTAAAACTTTTTCAATAAAAAAAAAAAGAATAGGCACTAGCAAAATAATAAGAAAAACAGAAACTTGAAAAACTGGAAGCAACTTCAAATATAGTTCATACAAAAAAAAAAAAAACCGCTGTTAACCATTCAATAAGTAGATGTAGCAAAATTGTCCTGTCAGATTATAAAATTAAAAAATGCATGGCAGAAATAATATACTGGAATGTATCTAAAAGGTATGAATTTGATATCTCAAAATATAGGTATGCTGACAACATTGATAAAGTCACTCAGAATGATCATGTAAAATGTTATGAGACTTCTCAATTCAATTATACCCCAATACACCAGACATTACAGTACCTGAAAAAAGATGTTGCTTATACCTTGATAATACCAAATGGCATTAGGGTATCCCAAAAGGAACTGAAAAGATTGAGAACTATTGCGGCTTAACCAGGGAATAAACTGGCAAAAGTTTTTCCACAGTTATTGGAGTATTAGAAGTTACAACAATAAAATTATCTAAACAACTAAAAAATTAGAAGTGTTCAACCTTGCAAATTAAGCTTTCAAAAACACTTTGCTTAAAACCATATTACAATAATATTTGTAACATTCTCAGGCTTTTAAATACTGCTTGAATTGATCCTACACAATCAGCATTTGCTGAGCATTCTTCAAAAGAGGATAAATAAAAATATAACTAAATCTGAAAGAGTGAAGCCTTTATTATAAACAAGATGTTTTGAAGTATTCTGACTTTTCTTTTAGAAGTAGGTTTATTATTTATCTTAAATAATTTTCTTGCTTTTGTCTGCCTGCCATTTTTCTAAATAAATTACGGCCACCATTGCTTCAGTGAAGTCATTGGTTGATATGTATCTCTATCCTATAGTGATGTTGACCATGGATTGTTTTTTCCTTTAATATCCACAAGATATATATTTCTGATTAATTCTTCCTCCTTCTGTCCTTTTGTAGAGAAAATAATTAATGGGCAAGACTATGAAGTTATGATGCAGATAGATACTGAAGTAATGGACACCAGGATCCTGCATATCAAAAGCTCATCCATCCCATCTTACCTTCGAAAACAGCAGAGGAACCACACAACGTCCTTCTATCATTCTCCTCCAACCGTTCCAGAGGCAGCTCCTGCTGTGAGAACAATCACTGAATCACCCCAATAGACTCTCCAAATGAGACTTTCATATGTGCTCTGGGAGAGGCAACCCATGTAGGTTTGCCATGGCAGTGTCAGGGGCAGTATCCTGTCTTAGACAACAGCTTGAGGTTTCTGGATCTAAGGATTCTATCTGCTTTTAGATCTAGCCAAAAAATAGTTTCTCGCTCACTCTGTCTAGATTATCTGCCATCTTTATAAAACAATATTTATGGGTCTAAAAACTTCACTTTGTTAAAAGAAATGCTAAAATTGCAATGGGTAAAATAGTGTTATTGATGGAAGTGAGGCTTCTGTGGGGTTAACTAAATCCTGGGATGGGAGGTGGACACTAAATGGCATTTCTTTCCCCTACCTTCTTAGAAATAAATATCAATTTCTTGCCAGTTTCTGAAGAAAAAATGTAGGAGCCACATACGGATTACAAGTTGTCTGTCGCTAATTGTTTGTATTGTTCTATTTTCAATTTCAGTTTGTCTATAGAATTTATACTTTGCATTCTTTATTCAATCTAATTCTGGGTTCTCTTTCCTGCTGCTTTTTACCAGTGGGAATGGAGGAAGGAAATAAGGAACTACAGGCTCTTGTTCACCGAATTAGAGTTTAAGCCATTCTTTGTTGCACTTCTATTTTTAGTACTTTTTCATTATTTTATTCAGTCTCTAGACAAAGTACTATATCCTAGACTGGCTTTTTCCGGTACTTTATTATACAACAAATGCCCAGTCCAGCTGTTTTGAATTTGTTACATAAGATACAGATGTTTTGTTGATAGCACCCTTTAACTATGTGCAAATTTGTAAAGTATTGTTACTGGGGAAATGTTTCTAGTACTATTATAGAAATTAAAATTCTCCCAGAGTGTATCTGAACTAGTTTCATGGGCACCTATTGACCGAGACTTGCAACATTATTAATGAAGAGCTTTGTTTTGAATACTAACACTCTTATTACTTTGCGCTAAACATTAAGTGAATGTACTAGAATTGGAGCAAGTGGTGCTTGTCTATTGGCCCAGGTTCTGTAGAAGAGAGCCAAAACCCTGATATTCCAGAAAAAAGCGATGTTCATGTATGTGCATCTTCATGAGCTTCATGCATGAATTTGCACATAAGAATAATTTAGGTCCTCTGGTTTGGCAACAGGGAAGGATAAAAAAGGGTGCGTTCTAGTGGAAAGGCCCCCATTCATATTGAGAGCACTAGATCAATAAGAACAGGTTCTCTGCCTTTTCCACTCCACCTCTTTCATTGACATAGTTCATGCCCACATTGGGCATATAGAATACCCACATTGGGATATACTTTGAGATTGGGATAAGGGAGGATGTGTTGCCCAATGCATAGATCTTTGCAGGGGATACAAATTAGAGCATAGTACTGCATGAGCTAAGATATATTTCTTATCAAATATCTGAGCCTCCTTTAGATGTAAATATCCTCAGGGCAGATTTCATAGCAAAGGTAAGACTAGTGAGGAGGAAAGAGCACTAGGCTAAGCATCTATGAAGTGGGAAAATACTCTGAATGTAAAAGGCTGTTTCAAATAAGTGGAGAACATATGTGTCACAAGCAAAGCTTTGTGTGCCTCTCAGGAAAGAAAACCTCCATTGGCTTACTCCATTGCATAGTCAAAATCTACCTTTCTTCCCTTCTGTATGTGTGTGATCTTGTTTGACCTTCAAAATTCCACTTCCACATCCTGCAATCTTACTTTATTAAATATTATCACAACTTCCACAAAAATCCACTTCAGGCATTGCATAGGTATTTATGGAAATGTATGAGCAGTGTACACATATGAGCAATATAACGACAGATGGAAGTGCAAGAGATGTACAGCAATAGTCTTCCCTGAAAAGGGTTGGGCAAAATTCTTATCTGTAACTGTTGTGTTGTGGGTTGAATCATTGATACATTATCTCTTCTGGATAACAGATTGAGTAGGAGTTGTAATATTACCTGTGTATACTTTAACCTTGAAATCTATCGGCTTTATTTATTTTCTGTGCTGTTATTTACACAAATGAACTGCTGGATATAAGTAATGTAAAGTCAATGATATGTACATCAAAATGTTTTTAAGTCTTTCTTCAGAAGCATCAAAAGTGACCTGGACAAAATCTAACAAAATTAAACAAAGATAATAAACTACTGTAAACAGTAGCAAAATAATTGAATAGCATAAAACTAAAATCCTTACAGAACAAGAAAAGAAACTAGCAGCAGAATTAGGCTAAATCAGCTTCACCCCATATTTTCCATCTGCTCTGCCCCATTTCTTGATTGTGTTGTGTAGAGTAGGCTTCTCACAAGGCAAGAATCATTTTTTATTAGTTATTCTGTAGAGTGCTATGAACATTTATATATCGGAAGCACAATGCATACCCTGCCTTGAGAATAGCATGAAATTCTTGTTAAAAATTAACTTCTGTCACAAGAAGTTGCACTGTACATGGAGCTGAGGATCTCAGAGCGTTCAGTCTTGAGGGACAAAACAATTCTGGTTTGTTTGTTTTTTTTAGAGAAAATTTGGCCCTTACTGGAAATTGAGTAATGTTTTGTAAACGTTATTTGATTAAAGAAGGCGTTGTTCACTTGGATGCTGATGTTCCTTTGTGCCACAATCCGGAGAACACTTTTCCCTGTTAACTGTTCCCTATAGACATCCATACTATGTGCAATTTGATGCTGTGGAAATAAACAAAAAGATGTTTGAATGTGCACTTTTAAAAAAACAGTAGGGAACAGATAAGTGAGCAGTTTACTAGAAGTTTTCTTTGGTATCTTGAAGATGAATTTTGGTAGTTATCCTGGTTTTCAGATTAATTTGACTCAAGATCATTAAGAATTTGCCAGATGAAAAGCATTTTAGTTCAGCTAATTTTTTTCTGCCTCTTATATGTTGCAATGTTATAATAAAAATCTTTTGCGGTAAAGTAAGTTGTAGATCCATGAAGCTATTGCCAACTAAAATCTAGCAGTGGTTTTGAATATCAAAGTATCCCAGATCCAGTTTTGCTAAATATGTTATCTTGACTAAAGTACTTATAAGTATCTGCTGGTGGGAAAGTGTACCTTTTGAAAAGACAAATCAATGGGATGGGGAAAAAAGAATTCAAGACTTTGGGTCAATCAGGCCTATGTTTGTTTTTAGTTTTCTCTCTGCCTTAAGCATCCTTCCTTGTTTGAAAAACTCTTCCCCTTCTTGAGGGCCCTTGTTCATCTCTAGTCTGGCCAACTGTGGAAATCAGTTTTGAGCTGTTCTCCTGCCAACCTCAGCATTTCTTCAATATTCCCTGTCCAAAATTGGCCGACTGCTTTTGGCTGAGTAAATGTCCAGTGTTGCTTTTTCATTGCTGTGCTGGAAATACAACTTTATTAAAAACAAACAGCCTTCCTCCTCTGAGAAAGTATATGGGTATATCACAAAAACCTAAAATTTCTTGGGTGTTTTCTTTACAGACTGTAACACCTTTAAACAATGTTAAAATGGTGTCTTGCACATTAGGTTGGACCTGTGCTTTGAGTAATGCTGTAAAGTATGTTTAGTTAATTTAAGGGACACCCTTAACAGTTGTTAAGTTTGTACTTAATGTTTGGTTTGTTTGTTTTGGCAATTATCTTTTAAGTTATTTCTTTGTTTCAGTATTGTGCTTATTTCTTTGAAATATCTGAATAAGAAATCATTTTGTTATCTGAAATTACTGTTGGAAGAGTGAGTGCATTGTCTTTTGCTGCTGGTCTTTAAACAAGATACCTGGAATTGAAATCATACTACTGGGACATCACAATAAAAAATTACTATATGTTTACATTCTCTTCTAAAAGATAAATAAAACATATATGTAGAGCTGTGCCATTTGTTTTTATATTTGCATATAATTGAATTCACCTTTATAGGATACTATAGTTCTGCCTAGAGTTTAATGGAACATTGGCAGGATTACGAGTAAACAACGTACTTAGAAATAAATGGGAGTTAGTGTGCTCAGATAACTTTGTGAAAGTGTTAAAAATATAAAACTCAGGGGTGAGGATTATTCCGTATTAATCATTGGGAAATCTGGGAAATCAATTCACCCTGGCAGGCTCCTTGTTCCCTAACAAGAAATATGTATTATAACTGCCCCAATCTCTCAATGCCCCCTCCCCCATCTCTTGGCTGAAGAGTTCTTAGCCCATCTACCAACTACCCCTCCTTGTTCCTCCTTTTTCCCTTTCCTGTCCTCCAAGCATTATCCTCAATTTTGCAGAATATAGTACGTGATTGAAGGCACCCCTCTTTGAGGAAACTATTGCTGTTCTCAATTGAGCAAAGAGCTCCAACACTGATGTCTTAGCATTACTTAGCATTACCCAGCAAATCAGAAATTGCCTTCCTAACAATCATGGATAGAATGTTCAAAGCACAAACGTATTTTTCACCTGTTGTGTCATTATATAATGGGATTGCACGGAAGTTGCATTTTGTAGTCTATTATTCATGCCTTTCAAAAGATTAACTAGAGTGCCATCCCGAAAATTTCTTTCACTTAATGGACAGCCCCCCATTCATTGCCAAGTGCTAAAACAAGAACCAGGCAGAGGAAGGAATCAAAAGAGATGTGACATCACAGACCAGGAAACCAAGGCAGACAGAGCTGTTTTGGAGCAGAATAAAATTGCTGAAATTGTCAATAATTCATCCACTGGGGGGGGGGGGTGCCCCCCCAATTTGCAGTCACATTCTATCTCTTCCCTAACTGTAGGTTTATTTAGCATAATAAAAGCACATTTCAGAGGCATGTGATTTGCAGCTCCCCCTTTATGTCTATTTATTCAGGGAAAGACTGTTCTTGCCAAATGTAAAGATACCTTTAAATATATGCTTCCCACAAACAAATTTCCTGGGTATGTTTGCTGTTTTCCAGGATGCTTGTGGTAATCTTTTAATAATATAAAAGCTAACCAAATTCCTTGTGTGTCCAATCACACTTGGCCAATAAAGAATTCTATCATCTATCTATCTATCTATCTATCCATCCATCCATCCATCCATCCATCCATCCATCCATCCAAGTACTAGCAGGAAAAAATTTCAACAAATATGTTTTTATTGACAAAAGCTGTAATCCTAGGAGTGCTTACTTAGACATAAATTCAGTTGACCAAGAGATGATTGAGGTTATGCTTGCTGGAGCATTTTACCCTGGCTGGATTGTGTCTTGAAAATGTCCTTATTAGGAAGGTATTTTGCAGGAAGGCTTCAACAATCAATTCCCATTCGCCCATTCTTTCATACTCACTGGGCACTGGTTAAGATTTTGGGAAAATATGCTACATGTAGCAGATGAACAATCCTTGGATTTATTGTTTGTTTGTTTTTTTAGCATTTGCTTTATTCCCAGTCTTTAATATTCTCACCCAAACCTCTAAAATACTCCTTTCCACATTCCCTCATTTTACTTTCATCCCAGACAATTTCATCACTTTTATTTTTTTATTTTTAATACCATTCACTCTGTTGGCAATGGTTTGCTTAATCTATTTCATCCATTTCCAAACCAATTCTTTTGTTTCCATCAAAATCACTCTACATTGTTTTTGATTCTTTTAATTTAATCATTTTTAATTTTTGTCTGTCTTCTTCAGCTTTTTCTTTCTATATATATTTCAAATAGCTGTCTCTCATCCTCATTTGTTTGCAGCAATCATGCTGTGAAATGTGCTTTTCCACAGCATTTTTGTCTGCATTTCTTCTATCCAATGACTCATTGGAAATAAATTGGCAAAGAGCCTCAGGATTCTGTCCATTTGCCTTATCTGTCAATAGGATAACACTCCGAAAATGAAATCAACCAATACCAAGGTAAGTATGACACTAAGTAAGCACTCATTCAGTTATTTACACTTGCTTTTCTTCCATATGCATTTTCCTCCTAGATCCATTCTTGATGCTGCCAAAACTTCAATTAATTTTTCGTCACAATCGATCTATCACTATCTTAAACAATTAGTGGCAGAAGTGTCCACATTTCATGCTGGTTCAGTTTTTTTGCCACCTCCTGGGTGTTGAATCCAGCAACTACACCAGCAGTGAGGCAAGGCGGTGTGGGGGCTAAAGGATCTGCATCTATCATCTAGGTTAGATTTCTATGAATTAAGCTGCCTACCATGGCAGATGGGGATGGGGACCCATCTCCAGGGCTGGCATGGTTTTCCCTTTATCCTTCAGAATGAGGCTTGACTTTGTCAGATTCAAAGCCTTCTCCCCCCTCCCCTTTGCGCTTCTCATCTGTAGATCAGAGCACCCACAGTAGTGCAAACCCTTCTGTCCTCAGCCAAAGGAGGATTTCTGCAGCAGATCTCTGCCTGCAGATGGTGAAGGTTATAGTATTACGGCTCCTGGAGCCTCCAAAATACCATAGGATTGCAGTCTGAACTAAAATGTGAATGTAAAAAGCTACAGCAGTTTAGGCAAGAATCCAACAAGTCATGTAGGAGCTAGTCAGCAGAAAAGAGAAGCATGTAGTAAGAAGCAGAAATGTGAACAGGACACTGGTTTACTGAGTTTCAACACTGATATTTTATTATAAAAATGTTAACTTTGGAGGGTTTTCTCATCCAAACCAAGTTTTCTATTACAATAATAAAGGCAAAAGACGTGTGGTTTTCCCCTTTGGGGTGTCTGCACTTGGCAGAGTTAATGAAGACATAGGTCCCATTGTCTCAGGATAGGCAGTATGTTCCATATAAAAAAGTTATGCCCAAAATAAAAGGGTTGATTCGGTATATAGACTGTTCTACAGTCCAATTTTATTTTTTTTTTAAAATGTTTAAACCCACACATTTACTCTGATTTATAGACTTAAAAGCAAACAAGTTTATATAAAAAGGTGCTGTGGCCCATTAAAATCACTCCCTTGTGTCCTCAATAAGCAAAAATGACGTTGTAAGTAACCTGGTGGCCATTGTCCCAAGCATAAAGGAGCCGATCCTTGGGGTTGTAGTCTATCTGAGTGGTGTAGGAATACTCATTCTCAAAGAGCAGACGAGGGATAATCTGGGTATTGGTGTGCGTGTCAAATGCATATGAAATATTGGCATTTCTCTTGTTGTAGCTGTCAACAGCATAGAGGACACCGCAGATGACAAAGGAGTTGCCATAGAAGTTCTTGCGCAGACCTGTCTGCCAGGTGGTCTCCTTACGGGTGCTCAGATCCATGGCATTGAGTTTGCTGAGGACAATCACCTCTTGGTTGAAGCTATCATAATTACTGGCAGGATAAATGATCCATAGGCCATTTTCATCCACAGCAAAATCTACATCTGAATGGCCGCGCCACCGCCAAGGGGTCTCCTCTTCATAAGCTACATCATGCAACATGGCCCAGGCAGCCACGTAGCGCTGCTTTAGGTCATACTTAATGAGGTTGCGGGTGAAGGCTCGGTTGTAGTACAGAGAACCATTAAAAACGGCATGGCCTGTTCCCATCCAACTATAGGGCAACTTGTAAGAGTTACTCCATCGACCTAGGAAACAGATGGTATAATAATTTAAAGAGCACACTTGATCCTAATCCTACTTGCACATATGTTTCCTGTGAAGATTCCAACAGAGACATTCTACCCAGTGCTTAGTGGCATCTGTTCAAGATTTCAGGCAGATGTCAAAGATTAAATCTGGAGATTTACTCATGTGTTACTGAATTCCTAATCTGGAACGTACTAACTAGATGTGAAATTTATTCTCCCACATTTTCTTCTGTAGATTTTATCATTCAAGTTTCAGTATTTATTTCTTTAGTATTCTGTACATCTGCAGTGTATCTGCTATTTATAGGCTTTCAGTTTTTTAAAATCTGTTAACAGTAAGCATATCCGCCTTGTGGCAAACAAGGTATTCTAATATATAGCCATGGATAGGTTACGTGACTCTTGCCAAAAATAAAGACATCACCATATCTAAAGCACTTAAAATGAAAGATAAAGCACCACAAATTTTGCATTCAAAATGTAACAGATTTCAAACAGTTTGTCCATTAATAGAAAATCCATTTAGCTCCTCTATGTATGTTTATAGGGAGAAACTGGATTGATGCAGAAGTGCTGTATTTGGCACATACCTGCTATACCATTCTAGGCTTAATTCTCTACAGGTAGTTTTTGGTTAATGACTGTAATTGGGAACAGGGATTTCTGTTGCTAAACACTGTGGTCATAAGGCACAATGCAGGGGTGAAATGCTCCCAGTTCGGACAGGATCGCCCGATCCGGTAGTGATGGCAGCAGGTGGTTCGGAGAACTGGTAGCAAAAATCCCTGCGCCCTCCCCGCCCCCTGCCCAACTGAGCCACACGATCATCAGAGGCTGTTTTTTTTACTTTTAAAAGCATTTTTTCTACAACCTCTTCGGCCGAAAAAATTCTTTTAAAAGTAAAAAAAAAAAAAAGCCTGATGATCGCGCGGCTCAGCTGGGATCATCACAGGCTTCTAAAAGCATTTTTTTCCTGCAACCTCTTAAGGTTGTAGAAAAAATGCTTTTAAAAGTTAAAAAAAAAAATGTTGGCCACGCCCACCCAGTCACATTACCCCCACCACCAAGCCACACCCACAGAACCGGTAGTAACAAATTTTAGATTTCACCCCTGGCACAATGTTACATGACCAAATCACTCAGCAATCCTGGCAGTCCCCATTGCCATCATTAACTGAATCCCACCGATTGTTAGGCAAGGACCGACCCTGGGCCAAGCCATTCTGGGTTTGGTCCCTCCTACTCCAGATCCTGGGTAAAATAAGCGACTGCATCCTCTGGAACTCTCCCTATCTCCCTATCTCACCCCTCCCCAACTTAGCCCTTTTTGTTGCCTACCTACCCAATGCTGCCAGCTGTCCCAGCCCTGTTCGTGCACCAGCCAGGGCTGCCATCTGTACATCAGCTAGAGTCTTCTTCTTTTTTTTCTTTTTTTGCAAAAGAGGCCGAAGCCCATGAAAAAAGGCTCCAGCTTTGCAGCATAAAAAAAGCACCAACTGAGGAGGCCCTAGCTGGTGTACAAAGTGATAACTACCTGCAATGTAATTTTTATTTCACAGATTTCTAAGACTTTTGATCCCAAACTCACTTTAACTGCCCTTTCTCTAAATGTTTGTGCTTGGAAGATTTCAATTTTCCATCTAAACTTTTCTTGAGATGTATCAAATCTCTCCTGACCTCCCAACCCAGAATTCTTCTCTTCTGTCAGTTATCTTCTCTAGCAATTCACCCCATAATAGAGAGCAAACATAAAACCTTGTCTGAAGCTGTCCAGATTCCGGAATTCCATCAAGGTATTGCCATAATAATAGTTGGTGACATAGATTCGCTCATCTTTGGCAACTGGATCCTTCATCCAAGCACCTTCATTCCGCCCATAGGTATTCTGAATTACTGGCCCAGTAATAGTGGACAAAGTGTCCTTGCATTGACCTGAAACAACAAAGAATGTTTAGCACTTCCTATGTATATGTAAAGGCTTTAAGGTGTTGTAGCTTCTCTCTCTCTTTCTTAACACACACACACAGAGTGAGGGAAGGAGAGGGGGGGAGAGGGAGAGAATGTACAGACTGCTCAACTGTAAACAACTCTGGGTGGCTGACACTTTAAACGCAACAGGAACAAAGTTAAAAAGATCATATTTGCTCAGAAGTAAACCATTCAAACCTAAGCATCCTGTAGGGGTTTAACAACTGCTTTACTCCAAGATGTCTGACAGTATCCTTTCCAGAGATAAGTGCTGTTTTCTAAGACCCACATATGACATTATTTAATCAAGGGGACTGGGAGCTCTCTGGTCTACCTGATTTTCCTAAGTGTTATCTCGAATAACCAGGCTATGCCATGTGGAACTCAATAGGTGGTAACCAGAACCTTGAATTGCATCCAGAAGCAACTGGTGCCATATGAGCACACCATGGCATGCCCAATACCATCTGTACTGCTACTAGTGTAGTTTCTGAATGGTCTTAATGGCAGCCCCACGTAGGATACATTGCAATAATCCATTCATGAGACGACTAGGGTCTGTGTGGCCTTCTGAACAGCCTCCCAATCCAGAAATGGGTATAAGTAACACACTAGTTTGCTCTTTGCAGAGACCCTCTAGGCCACAGCGCCATCTGCTCTTTGAGCAGAACCTATAAATCCAAGACCAGATAGTGCGTCAGACTTGACCGAGGAAATGCTACCCACCCAATTTAAAAGATGGAAAGTCCCCAAGACTAAAGACCCCCAATATACACAGCTACTCAGTCCAGTCAGGATTGAGCCTGAGAGTCATGCAGATCTGTACGGCCTCTAGATATTGGGACACAGAGAGAGTATCACTTGGATCTTGCAGGGTCAAGATATATAATTGGATGTCATCAGCATACAGATGACCCTGTGAATCAACAGATGATCTCATGTAGATGTTTATTTATTTATTGAACTTTTATGGATTACTATCATGCACAATAAGCCTAGGCATAACAAAACCAATAAAAAGCAATGAAACAACTGTATTAATCTTACAAAGGAGCACACCATATCCCACTATCACATTCCATCACATTCCATCAACCCTAAATATGCTGAAACAATCACAGAAAAATGAGGAGAATCACTGCAATATGGCATCACTCTACTCTCAATTCCCATAGCCAGTTCAGAAAGATACTCATAGTATCAAAAGCACTGAGGATCAAGGAACACAAGGAAGAACATATCACTCCCATCCCAGCTCTGCCAAAGTTCATAAAAAAGCATGATGCTGCTTGAAACTTGACTGATATAGATCAGATAATCTGATTCTTCCAGGATCCTCCAGGACTCTTGCCTGATCACATCAACAACTTTTCCAAAAGAGGGAAGATTTGAGATTGGACAAAATTGTCCAGGACTATTGGGTTTATCAATAACTTCTTGAGGAAGAGCACATAACCACCTCTTCCATGGCTGAAGGAATCACTCTGTCTCTCAAAGAAACTCATCACCATATGAGCCATATGGACCCAATCTCAGATCTTCCCCCTCTCCCCCAGGCAGCCTTAACAATTTAAGGGGGAGCCTGGATGACAGGTAATCAAGTTCATAGTTTGAGAGACCCAATCCCTAACACAGGCTCCAATTTACTCAACACAAGACTATGCTCTGAGCATTTCAGTTACTCTTGTCCAAATGATAGCGACCTCTGAGTGGATTTGTGAAATTTTATCTGCCAGAGAGTTTAAATATATTTTACAGTGCTGTACAAAATTTCCAGTATTTTGTCCTTCCCCCACAAGGAATTAGTCACCTTAAACAGAGCCATCAGACTCTGTCAGTGGATTCAATATAATGACCCCCCCCAAAAAAAAAAAAAGCCATTTTACTTCTTTCTACCATTCCATAATCTGCCCCAAACTGAATGTTGCTTGGTGATCAGTTGAAATCCCTAAGAATTAACAATCTCAGGATCTCTTGCCATGAAATCAAGTAGATTAGGCAAGGACAGTGCTGGGCAGCAGGGAATGCAGTACATCAGCAGCAATATTCAACACCATAGACAACTCTACTACCCTTCAAAATGACCTAAACTATGTATCTGATTGGTCAAACAATTGGCAACTTCAAATCTCTGCTAACAAATGCTCATACCTGCACATTGGCAATAGAAATAAGAACATCAAATATTTGCTGGCTGGAAATGATCTAAAAGTTGACCCACACTCTGTCAAGGACCTAGGAGTACTCGCTTCAAAAGATCTAAGTCCCAGAGAGCTCACTGTAACATCATTGCAAAAAAGACATTAAGAGTTGTCAATCTCATTTTACGAAGTTTTCTCTCTGGTAACTCTAAACCTCAAACTAGGGCAAATAAAACCTTTGCCAGACCTATACCTGAATACTGTTCACCTGCCTGGCTCTGACCAGCCAAGCTCTGAGGATCCCAGCTGAGTTGCCTGCTAATCAGGCAACTCAGCTTGGATCGCCAGAGCCATGTAAAAGAAAAAAAACTTTTTTCCTTTTAAATGGCTCTGCCTGCTAATCGGTAGCAAAAATCCCTCCCCTTCCCCCCCTCAGCTTGCTTACTTTAGTCGCTGGTCGCAACACCTTGCTGTAATCCCTGCAATCGATTGCATCAGCAAGCAACTGAATCTCCCTGCCTGCAATCAAGCAGGCAGGGAGTTGTGGACTTCAACTCCCAGAATTCCTCAGCCAGCAAAACAAAGCTGGCTGAGGAATTCTGGGAGTTGAAGTCTACAAG
This sequence comes from Arizona elegans, assembly GCA_022577455.1. NCBI lineage: Eukaryota > Metazoa > Chordata > Lepidosauria > Squamata > Colubridae > Arizona > Arizona elegans. The sequence goes on along the minus strand of JAKOOJ010000002.1, from coordinate 98,356,314 downwards.
TCTTAAAGTTGCCAAGGTTGGAGACCCCTGTTCTATTGTTCTAAGTTTTTTTCTCCTTTGGGAGCTTTAAAAAATAGTTAATTGGGGTTTTTTTTAGTTGTTCTTTTTTTAGACTTAGCCATTTAAAGTTTAGGAAGTTTTAAATTTAGCTGCTTTTATATAAAAATAAAAATAAATTAAAATAAAATAATATTTGTGCAGCTTTCTGAGATTTAGTGTGTTTCTGTAGTGTTTCACTCTAACTACACAAACACACAAAATCTCACAAAGCTGTATATGGAATTTTGTGTGTGTAAAGTGTGAAAGTGTGGACACACTATCTTTTACCTTAAACTGTCTACTGTGGACCTTTCATGTTTCTTAAGAGGTCCCTAAGGGGGGTGTATAAGCGCACCAGTGTGCCTACCATCCCTGTCCTATTGTCCCCATTTATATGTAATCATTCTATGTGTTTATGGCTATGTTTTTTTTATGGCTCCGTTACCTGAGCCTGTGTCTTCGACAGGAGAGGACTCTGAGAGTGAAGGAGAGGAGTTGGCAAGGCCTCCCTCTCCAGGACCCTCCTCTCTGGCAATGCCTTCGGTGTCCGCCGAAGAGCAAGAGATAGGGCCAGGGCCAAGCACGTCCACGCAGCCACAGATGGACAGTGATGAGGGTAATGAGTCTTGGCTGGATCTACGCCAGCGTCGCAGAGATAAGCGCGTGCAACAGAAGAAAAGGCGTGCCTGAGATTAGGCTGAGTCACTGGACCACACCCCACAGGATATAAAAGGGAGCGTGGTGGCCAGTTAAACCTTGTGACGAACAAAGCTGAAAGCTTCCACGCCATTCTGCATTGCAGGACTTTTGCTATAAGACTTTGCTGGATTATCTCTGGACTTGATTGTAATTATTGAGCTGTTTCTTTTGATATATCAGAAGTGGGGAGAAGTTCTCTCTCCTCTTCGTAAATAATAAACTCTTGGCAGGCAGCCACTAGGTTGTTGCCAAGTTCCATTATCATAAGGAAAAGGATTTTGCTGGCTGGTTTGGTCTTTAACTCTTGAACGTCTGTTGGTGTGTGTGCGTGTGGTTGGGGACAGAACAGTTTTGTCTATTTATATCCTTTTATTTGTGACAATTTTTTTCATGTGTACATGTCTATGTCTATACTGTTACTTGTTTCCTTGTACTTGTTGACAAATAAATAAATAAAAATAAATAAAATAAATAAACTCCAACTGTTCCTTATAACCCGATTTCAACCAAGGATGTGACATTCACTTATCTGCAGCACAGACTCTAGCACATAAGTACTAGCATCTTGCCCTCCAACCAGCTCTAGGTTGATAGCAATCCTGAGAAAACTGGGTGCACACATTTCAGGAGAAATGATGGGCAGAGACAGCCTACCATCTTTTCTTTGCAGTCCCAACCTGTAACTATTTCTCGCCATAAATAAGCATACCAAAGGTATGGGAACTGATTAATAATACATTTTTATGCTAAGTGCCTAAGCAAGAATATATTAATAAACAGAACAATGATGGCACAAAAGATAGTCAAGGACAATGTCTAGACTCTAAATCTTTTAAAGTAGAGACATCACAAGTTACTAGTACCAAATTCTAGGAGTGACTAATAGAACAACAGGGCAGTGAGCAACAGGGGTCTTGAACCAGACATTTTGCCTTTTGATAATTTATGTTTATTTTGGTTCTGGCCAATTCAAAAAAATTGGCTTTCCTCATATAATATGTGGTTTTGCCACACAGTAAGGGAAATTTTAAAAATAAGTAGGTCCACCCAATTCTCAAAATAAGAAGAACTATAGCACGATACACAGAAAAATCTCTAGCCTTGCTGGTTGGAAGCCTGAGGCAGTCAGCTGGGCACACTGATTTGATGAATAGAATAAAAGGCCAGAAAAAAACTGATAGTTCTAGATTCTGTCAACCTGTGCCCAATTCATTCATCCATTCCTCTAGAAAACAAACTTTATCTTGCAAAGATAAAATAAAAACAAAATTCCAGTATAAGTCTGCATTTCATAAACTAAAATAAAAAAGCACAACAATGTGATTTAAGACCAGCAGAGACCCAACATAATAGAGGGCAACTATTTAGATTTCATGGAAACAATACTGTATTAAGGAAAAAAACCTTTGACCTTCCAGGGCAGCACTTGTGTTCTTGTATCATGACAGAGCCCTCTTTAACCCTGTCCCTGGGACACCAAATCCCCCTGCAGATTCTTCCTCTGATCCACCAGGCTCTGTTCCAATGCTGTCTCTACCCATCATGCTTTTTAACCTAAGAATTCTTCTCTGCAGTCCTTGACACCATCTATTCATGATTAGAGAATTCAACACTGCTTTGCTTATAATTTATTTAGTCCCCTTCTATTGATTTGGCCCAAAGAAAGAGCTTTCTTTACCCCATTCTAATGGTATCCACATCACTAGTAATGAAATAAGATAAATGGGAAGGGAAAAGAAAACAAACTCACCAATGCTGTTTCTGATATCTTCCTCATCGAGGCTATATTTTGGTGTGACAGTAAGGCTAGGATTCACAGAGTCTGGAGAGGTCACAGTTTCAATCATGGTAGGCTCAGGCGTCATCTGTATGTGGAAATCTGTTGTGGTCATGCTAATTATGGGGCCCCCCATAGTAGCTGTGTCCTGTTCTGCTGTAGTTGTGATTGTGGGGGCCTGAGTGGCAATCTGAGACATTGTCTTCAAGGTCCATGGGGTATTTTTATATGCTGCCCCAGTTACTGGAAATTCAGCTGTTGATGTGGTCTCTGGGACTTGGGTAGTAGAGACAACTGATGAGGTAGTGACTGGGGTTGACTCTAGAGGAAGCACCCTGTCTGTGGAAGACAGTGGTGCTTCTGTTGTTCTGCTAATGCTCGCAGACATTACTTTTCCACTGGGTGTAGTGCTTGTAACATGCCCCTTCGGGAGTTGAATATCACCATGTAAAAGCAGATCTTCCATAGGTGGTGGTTTCCTTGAAGGAACATTTGACAGGTAGTTGTGTTGCAAAAGTTGGTCCTCAATCAGCAAATCTATAGTATCACCACTGGAAGACTCTTCTTCTGCTAAAACACAGATTTTTTAAGTATTACATTTTATCAATTATACAGTTATAATTGATAATAAAATATGAAATATAAAATATTTTTAAAACTCTACATATGTTAAATTAAAATCATTTTTTGTCTGGGAAAAATATGACATTAAAGATTTTTGCTAGTAAATTCTCCCATTGCAACAATGAGCACATTCTACAAATCAGGGTTGGCTACACAGGCAATTCAGTTCTGAAACTCCTCCACATATTTCTGTGGCATCTGAAGGTAAACCTTCCCAGATATCTTAATACACAAAATATTCCTATAAAAAGAAGATATTTCCTGTAATTAGGGCACAAGCAGGAGATAATCAAAATTTTATTTTGTGCTCCAAAATAAATTGGCAGCTAGTGTCTTGCTTTCAGTAGGATATTGTCTTTAAGTCTTTCCAGGCACCAGCCTGGTTGTTACATTAAGCAATAATTAAGCTTCTGGACTAGCTACATAGATTGTCACACACAGAGCACATTATTTTTTCCTCAGGATAGAATACAATTGGTATATTAGCCAAAACCAATATAAAGTTCTCCTCATGATCACTTCAATCCAGAAACCAGAGAGAGATCCAGATCAAGATGTAACCCAGATTTTGAATCTGCTCATTTTGGGAGAATATAACTCCATCCAGAAAGAGAAGATCTATTTATTCCCTGGAATTAAAACACTTTATATTGAGATGACCATTTTACTGAATTTGGTTTGATTTATTACTCCTAATTTACCAGCTACAGTTAGACTATTCAGAGTCAGGACTCAGGAGCTTTAATACCTGGAAATATTACAGAGAAATAGATCTCTGTCTCTGTCTTCCTCAAATCCATTCACAACTCAAAAGGGCAAGACACCCTGTCACCATCTTAGGGGGAAAAAACAGTTAAACTGAAGATTTAACTGCACATAAACTCTCCCTGAGGGATAAAGTCGCTCGGATTCGGGATGGCTTGGACTCCGATTGGAAGAGTCCACGGGAGGAGACAAGGGCAGGTCTTGAGAATGTTATCTGGGAGGAGTTTGATCCTGTGACTCCCGAGGATGTGGACAGGGTTCTGGGTAAGATTAGTGCCGCCACGTGTTTATTGGACCCGTGTCCCTCCTGGTTGGAACTGGCCTCCCGGGAGGTGACACGAGGCTGGCTCCAGGGGATTGTAAGTGCTTCTCTTAGTGAGGATGCCTTTCCTGCTGCCTTGAAAGAGGCGGTAGTGAGGTCCCTCCTCAAGAAGCCTTCCCTGGACCCAGCTGAATTAGCCAACTATCGTCCAGTCTCCAACCTTCGTTTTGTGGTGAAGGTTGTTGAGAGCGCGGTGGCACAACAACTTCCCCGGCACCTGGATGAAGCTATCTATCTAGACCCGTACCAGTCGGGCTTCAGGCAGGGGTACAGCACAGAAACAGCATTGGTCGTGTTGATGGATGATCTCTGGAGGGCTCGGGACAGGGGCTGCTCCTCTGCCCTAGTCCTATTAGATCTCTCAGCGGCTTTTGATACCATCGATCATGGTATCATGCTGCAGCGGTTGAGGGGGTTAGGAATAGGGGGCACCGTTCTGCGGTGGTTCTCCTCCTTCCTCTCCGACCGCTCGCAGTTTGTGTTGGCAGGGGGACAGAGGTCGACCTCGAGGCGTCTCGCATGGGGAGTGCCGCAAGGGTCGGTCCTCTCGCCCCTCCTGTTCAACATTTATGTGAAGCCGCTGGGTGAGATCATCGGTGGTTTTGGAGTGAAGTGTCATCTGTACGCTGATGATACTCAGCTGTACATCTCCACCCCGGACCACCCCAACGATGCCCTTGATGTGATGTCTCGCTGCCTGGAGGCCGTGCAGGTCTGGATGGGGAGGAACAGGCTCAGACTCAACCCCTCCAAGACCGAGTGGCTGTGGCTTCCGGCGCCCTGATATAGTCAGCAGGTGCCATCGCTGACTATTGGGGGTGAATCTTTGCCCCCCACGGAGAGGGCTCGCAATCTGAGTGTCCTCCTGGATGCACGGCTGTCTTTAGAAGAGCATATGACGGCCGTGGCCAGGGGCGCCTTTTATCAGGTTCGCCTGATTCGCCAGTTGCAGCCCTTTCTGGACCGGGACGCCCTGCGCACGGTCACTCATGCCCTTGTTACCTCCCGGTTGGACTATTGTAATGCTCTCTACATGGGGCTCCCCTTGAAGAGCACTCGGAGGCTCCAGCTGATCCAGAATGCGGCCGCGCGGGTGGTTATGGGCGCAACTCGTTGTGCCCACGTGACACCCCTCCTGCGCGAGCTGCACTGGCTCCCAGTGGTCTTCCGGGTGCGATTCAAGGTGTTGGTTACCACCTTTAAAGTGCTCCATGGCATAGGACCCGGGTACCTTCGAGACCGTCTTCTGCCACCAATAGCCTCCCACCGACCAGTCCGCTCCCACAGAGAGGGTCTCCCCAGGGTGCCATTGGCCAAGTTATGTCAGCTGGTGACACCCAGGGGGAGGGCCTTCTCTGTGGGAGCCCCAGCCCTGTGGAATGAACTGCCCCCGGAAATACGTAAGATCTCCGACCTCCGGGTGTTTAGCTGCGCACTGAAGACCCTGTTGTTCCGCCAGGCCGGACTATCAACATAATAGTTTTAAATTGGGGTATTTTAAATTTCTGGGGTTTTAATTGAGTCAAATTTATTTAATCATTTTAAATTTTAATTGCTGTTTTGTCTTGTGTCTGTACACCGCCCTGAGTCCTTCGGGAGAAGGGCGGTATAGAAATAAAATTATTATTATTATTATTATTATTATTATTATTATTATTATTATTATTATTATTATTATTATTATTAAGAATGGACGTATTGCAAAATCATTTTTTCCGAAACTTTCCAGGCATTACCAGCCTCCAAACAAAAGTCATCCATCAGCTTGATCTGTAGCTCATTCTGAAACTAATTTCAAATGGAAAGAGATCTTTGTTTTCTCTAGGACTTCTGGAGAAGCCACCAACATCACGATCTCCTTTTTCAAACATGAAAGGTTAAAAACTGGTCTGTAATTGCCCATCTTTGAAACATCCCATACAAATTTCATAAGACAGGTGTTGTAACTGTCATCTTTATACAAAGAGGCATTTTACCCGCTCCCTCGGAGAGGTGTTTGTAATACTAATTAAATCAAGACTGGAGGAATGAACATATGTGAGCTAGTAAAATCAAATGTCATCTTTCAGATCAGTTGCTTGGCAGAGAAGAGGAAGTAAAGAAGCAGGATCCAGCTTTCCTTCTTCAACAGCTGATTGGCAGCCTTCCAGCTTTGTTTAGTAGACAAACACATGTCCACTAACACAGCAGGGGAATTATTGCATAGATAATTGATTGCAAAATATGCTTCAGGATATATTTAAAAACCTGCAACTGAGTTGGGTCATGTATGAGTATGAGCTTAATTCTCTGAATTCTGAATTGCATTTAAAATATAGAGGCATAAGTAGATAAAGCCAAAATAGGATCTGGGGTGAAATGTGGAAGCCCCATAATCCAACTCCCAGTTACGAAGCAGAAACACCTGCTTGCTCCAAGTTGTATGCAGTCTAATCCACAGAGTGACAGTGACAGAGAGCAAATGCTCTGAAAAAAGGACTTTGTAGCGTAGAAAGCACCATATGTTCAACAGCAAATGATTCACGTCAGGGAAGGAAGACAAACACTCATGCACACCATACATTCTCTCACCCTCTAACTTGGATAATTGACCAAATGGAAAGGTTAATCTCTAAATCCCAGGCTCTAAATTGCCTCATGTGACGGAAATCCTAGCAGCACAATTCATACCATATAATATAATCTATACTGCATCCAGAATTGAATAAGTCTGAGATAACAACCTAGGAAGTGAAGGCACATTGATTTCAAAAGTCCACACTGAGACTCATTTACATGTGTTCATTTGTTCAGTAAAACTGTTTCTAAGAATATAATTTTCAAGCCATATGGTATTTTCAGGCCCATTCCTTGGCTCATACACACAAACTTTTCTTATCAGTCTTAAACACTTTCGTGTTCCTATCAAAAAAGTTTTTAAATATTTTATTTTTTTTAAAATGTATCAGTAATATCAAGTTAAAATAATTTAAGAATTAGTAAAAACCATCTAACAGAATTTTATTAAAGTACAGTTTCCAAAATTATAACAATTATGATTTTTTTTTTTAAAAAAAAACATTAACTCACGTTCTTCAAGGTCATTTTCTGTTTCAGCATCTTTGGCCTTATAGTAGGTGATTTCTCGGACAACATTCTGCTGGGTGGGAGGCCTGCTCCTCACGTGAAGTTTTCTTGGTGAAACTGCCTTTGGATTCATTGCCCCTGTAGCTGGGAGGGCATAATGCAACGACTCAGCAGAGTTTATATGCCGAGAAGCCTTTTCATCATGCAGGAAAACATCTCCATATTTTTCCTTTAAGAAACCAAAATTGTTAAACTATAACTTTATTAAACTTAGCTGAGGGGACACATCCATGAATTGGAAAACCTCCAAAATCCCTTCCCATCCATTATCCTCTTTCAGTGGCAACCCAAATTGCCTAAAAGCCATCAGAAATAGATTTAATCTAACTTCTCTTTGGAAGGAACATGAAGACAGCCTGTTTGGTATTTCCACCAAGCAAATTTTCTAATGGTTTGACATACCGGGATTTCTGAAGCAATTTATGACCACATTAAAAAGGATGCTTTTAGATATCTGTCAATACCAATTAGTCCTAGAAATATAGTAAGGCAAGTGGTATTACATCAAAGTAAAAAGTCTAGTATTATTCACCACCTGCAGTTTCTCAGAACTCTTTAACAACACTGTTGCAGTAATCCAGTCAAACTATTCCTAAGGTTAGATTCTCCTGCACTTTCCTCTATATGCATTTAATGAGAAAAGTATTTCAATCACATTTTAGATTACTGTGTATCATATATGTCAGGGAAATCAGAGCTGTACTAACAGATTAATGTGAATGATTTATTTCTCTTTTCTCTAGAAATCAATAAAGACATAGACATTGATTAGATAAGGTTAAATAAAATGAAATCCAACTAAAGCCCCAAATTCTTATGGGGTACAATTTGTTGCTGATCCTTCTGACTTGCCAGTTGCAGGTTGCTTTAACAACCACATGGCATCAGTATTAGAAATTACTTTTATCAGTTTAAAATGGTGCACACATTTTATTCTCCTCCTGGGCAAAAGCAGCTTGTCAATGTCATACATGTCCTAAAAATATGAAGGTTTGTTGGTATCCTCTTTTCAATATTAATTTTTTAGGTTTGCCTTTTCTGTATTTTAAATTTTCTATTTGTGTTTCATAGGTCTGGAATCATAAATAAGTCAGAGGGTTTGGGGACTAAGTGGCTCTGGTCTAATTTTCTGATAATCTGACAGCATCTGTGGTCAACATCTTCAAAAGCTAAGTGACCTGCTGGGTATTAGAATTCTGCTGTCTGATCTTTCGTCCAAACTACTGTCTCCTTGGATTATTTCATGGGAATCAGAGAAAGGTTATTCTAGACTGATTCTTTAACTAGGTGATTTTTCAAATTCCCTTTTGTGAAGAAATCTGAAAGGAAACTGATTCTTGATTAGCCTAATTTTGAGACAAACTATAGCTATGTGTTTCTCTGGGTGAGGCTGCTGCAAATTCCCTTTGTTGGTGGTTAATTAAAGATTGTTTGTATTGGTACAGTGTAAACTATAAAGCCACAATCCAGGCTTGGTTGATTGACCATTAGACTCTCTTCCTTCTTGTTAAAGTTGTTAGAATATTTGTGAATCTCAATGGCTTCTCCATGCAACCATATATAAGCATTGTGGTTACTAATACCTGTGTATGGCTTTAAACTGGATTTTATGTCCTTTATATAGCAGTGCACATCCTGATTTGTTAAGCTGTTCTAATCAGCAATCCTTTCATGTTATTTTAATTGGGTATTATTAATACATTTTGTGGATCCAAGATAAACCTGGCAAAAATTTCAGGGGATAAAATAAACTAATGACGGGAATGGACCGCTACTTTCCTGAGGTGATTGAAATAATTTTTTGGACTTTTTTGTTGGTTTATAATTGGTTATTTAAAAAGTTATGCTTTTTAATAATTTACCAGTTTGATCTGTAACATTCTCAGAGTAAGGAAAAAAGACATTTCCCAGTGGGAGTGGGTTGTCCTTATTCAATGTTATTTTTATTGCCGGAGCACATGGCTTGCCTGATTCCCCTGGAAGAATATCCATTATCCTGTAAGCATTAGCAAGATGGCTCAACTCATCTGATAATCTGCCAGCTCACGGATACGTCTGGCAGAGGCACCAACATTTTTTACTATGCTTGTCTTTTGGCAGGACTGATGGTTAGAATTTTTATGTAGATAGAAATGTGTTTTCATTGTCTTTCGAAATACCGTAAGCCTTACTTTTTCTTGACTGGTCAAAACGTTCAAAAATACAAGTTGGCTATATTGTCCAATCTCCATAGTAAACTGAATATTAGAGGGGATATTATTTAGATGGTCTAGAAATTCATTGTGTTCTTTCGCACTCTAACTCTAAATCACAAAGATATCATCCATCTACAGAAACCCAAAGGGTGGATTCAAAAGTGCAGAATCCAGTTACCCATTGCTTAAATTTCTCCCTTTTAAAAAATTGCCTGTAATTGGACTAAGTGGGCTCCTCACAGAACTGTAGATTTTAAAACGAGGGCAACAGAATTCTGACTTTATTTGTAAGGGATATTTCTAATGTTCAGAGGGGGTGGAATAGAAATCTGATTGAATTGTGTGCCTTACCTCTGTGAGTGTGTAAACCGCTGCAGCATCCCTCTGCAATGAACTCTGGCTGTCAGCATGGTTGTTGGAAGAATTAATTGTGCTATCAATATCCACCTCCTGAAAACTTTCTTCTGCATTCTGTCTCTTCTGTTTATTGTCTTTGGTGAGGTTTCTAGATGTTTTCTAGAATATGTTTCAAAATGAGAAAGTAAACATCATTTATATCTGGAATACATTCAATACTTTATAATTCGTGTTGGGCAGAGAGGCAATGTAATACCAAAGATCCTCTTGTTTCTTGAGTTTTCCTTCTGCCTTCAAGGGTTAATTGCCTTGAATTTCCAGAAACAGGGGGAAAGAGCCCAGTTCAGTCAATAGCCAGAAAAAGGAGGCATGTAATCACTTTCCCTTTAGTGTTTTAAAAATACACAAAGGTATTAAATTTAGGGAAGCTGGTGAGTATCACTGAAATGAAGCAGGACCAGTTCAGTTCCATTCAACAACACCTGCTAGTATATTATCTTCCTTCTGCTCAAATTGTAACAACAGCAATTCAATACAATATACGCTTAGACCTGCCCAGTCTGGCAGTAAATGGCACATAATCATCTATTATTTCCAAGAGGACTCAAGCTCTATTTCTAAAAGGACACCAGATCTATCAACAGTTCATTTAATTCTTGCCATGGGTCAAACAATCCAATGCCAGAATGTGGCATAGCATTCCTGACAACTGAAGCATCCCTGCATGCTGTTGCTTCCTAAATTCAGCATGCAATAACTGCCTAAAATCTTTCAACACATGTTCTCACTATGTCTTGGGAACTAGAAAGCCAAGCTAATTAACTATTGGCGCATCTCCTGCTACAAAGGAAACACAGCACAAACAACTTTGCAGCACTTCCCCTGGAGCTGCAGGGTAGGTGGTAATTTCCTATTGGCAGGATCTCCCACGTTAATTAACTCCTTCTGAGATTTCCCATGGCCCATCTCTAGTGGCCAACTGAAGTTCTTACATTTGGACAGGTTGGGGGGTGATTGTCATTTTTGCCCCCTTCCCTTGGCCAATTGGCTGGCAACATGGAATGGTGGAATTCAGCCATGGGTTCATTTACCCAACATTAAAAAAAGTCCTGTTAAGTTTGCCACTAAAAGGTGTAAACCCAATGACTATGTGGAATTACCTGAAGGCTCAAACACACCCCATTATATTGTATATAACTAAATGTCTACCCCTCCTACTACAAACTGCAAAAACTTGATTGTGGCCTTAAAATAATCAAGGACCCTTGTGGCATTTTAACGAACAACAGCAATACTTTATCAAGAAAGACAGTGTGTGTGTTTTCTATTTTGTCATGTGGAGATGGATATTTTATAGTCGATAGGATGAAATGGCTTCTCTGAAAGGCTGCAGTTCCAATTCTAATGGAAGGCAACAGCACAATTACTTTTAGATGTGGGGGAAAAATGCAGATAATCCACATCAGCCATCCTACTGTGAAAAATTAACTCTTAATAGAACAGGGGAGACGGGGATGGACACCTGAGAAACAAACAATTCTCTCCTTGAAATCTGGCCTGTTCTTTAAACTCTAAGCTCTTCAGGGGACACTAGTATATATCTTCAACTCCAGCTGCAGTGTAAGACAGGAATACTAGTCTTCCTTATTGTAACAACTAAACTATGAAACAATCTATCTTATGTTGTTGCTGTGATTTTTTAAAAATAAACATATACAAGTCACTTTTCTTTTGAAGAGGAAAACAGTGCCCAAGGAGACTCACCTTAAATTCTGCTCCCAACCCAGACAGGACTCCAAAAACTGTATTCTTTTGGAAGTCATGCTGTCTCTGGCTCCTTTTAGCCCAAAAAGTGCAATTTGCAGTAAGCACCACTTTTAGGAACAAAAATTTCACTCTTACAATAATACTTAAACTATGTAAAATTTACATTTAGTTTACTATTAACAGTTTATAGAATCATAGGGCTGGAAGGGTTCTTGGAGGTCTTCTAGACCAACCTCCTGCCCGAGGCAGGACATCTTATTGTATTCTGGACAAATAGCTGTTCAAACCTTTTTGAAGGCTTCCTGTGATGGACCATTCACTATTCTGGGTGTGTTGCTGCAACTCAGTATGTTGTTCCTATGCTAAAGCTCCAGGTTACAATTCAATTTTATGAGGCTATGAGCTTACAAAAGCTGCCCATCAAGTTGGAACTGAGTTTTACAGAGTCAGACTGTGGGTCTACCTAATTCATCTCCTATTCTTGCCATCATTTTTTCCCAGGAGTCTTGCCTGTAGCTAGCAGCAAGAGCAAATATAAATATGACAGTTAAAAAAATAAAATATTAAAGTTCAATTTAAAAATCAACCATTATCAGTGACACGAAAATTGGCAAAATATTTTTAAGCAGTGAAAGGCAGCATAATAGCTTCAAGGCTGGATTTAAGCAGGATTCTGTTCATATAGGACTCACAAGCTATCCAGACAGGGACCAGATAAACATAGTTAGAGAGAGAATATCACAGTCAGCTATTCTTCAGACTTACTCAGCACAGAAATTAGCTAAAAAGCCATAAGTACTTCCCTGGAAGATCATAATAACTAGGCAGGCTCATATGGAAGCCAGCAATTTTCCAGTGGCTTTGAGCTTTAAGGGGCATAGACACTTTGAATTAAACTGAGAAATGGAATGTATGTCAGTGGAGTTATTTTAATAATGGAGTAACATGATCCTCAAAGACTCACCTTAACAATCTGGCTGCTACATTCTGCACCAAATTTCCAGTAAATTTCCAGATACTTTTCAAAGCAAATTGTGTACAGTGCACATTACAATAACCCAGGTGTATGTTAAGATATGAGTCACTGTGATCAGATCAGACATCTATGGAAAAACACATATGCTCCCATCTAAATTGGGCACAGGTATTTCTAACCTGAATACTACAGCATTGCCAATCAGGTGCCCTCTAGATAAATGAACCATTACCTCTGACTGTGAATTGTGAGAATTGGTCCAACGTATCTGGTCGATACCAGACTGGGGAAGGCTGGCAAAAAAGTTCAAGGCCAATTTCCACCATAACAGATTGGATTGAGATTCCATTATGCTCACATCTTAACTTATAGCCATATATTTTCTGCAGCCAATTGCTGCGTAATGTGTCCAAAATTCAATTCAACCAGATGATTCAAATCATCAAAAGATGCCAAATATTAAAAGGCTACCTAGTTCTCATAGTAGGTCCAAATAAAGCTATAATTAAAGACAAACTAAATTAAAAGGCAGGTGTGCGCATAGCCAGCATGGAAAAAAACCATGCATTTTCTTATGTCCTGCTATACATCCATGATTGCACCACTGACAAGTAGCAGTCAATCATTTCCCACCCATTTTCATTATGAAAGAAGACATATAGTAAAGCTCACATAACATATACATACCTGGTCACTTTTTTTTGTAAAAGGTAAATCCTCTCAAAGAGGAAAAATAAGCCCAAACTGCCCTCTCTAAAATGCAGTCTTGTCACCATCCAACTGTCCTGCAGACCTCTAGTGCTTCTTTTTTTTTTAGATTCTCACTCCAAGGTATGAGAAGGTGTAAAATTAGAATTAAATGTCAAATTTGAAATTGTTTCCCATTATTAAGCCTGTTTGTATTGTTTTTACTTAGTGAAAAAACAGTTGTTTCATATTTATTGAGTTGTCAAATATGCTTTTAATAACCATGCGGTCAGCAAAACTTCACCTGAATTATTTCCAGAGACTCTGATATTTAAAAAACCTAGCAGTTTACAGAGATGTCACCTGTTTAAATTCTCACACTGAAGAACTTTTAAATGGTCAACCTTGACTTGATCACATTCCATATTTTGGCTATGAAATATAGTGACTTTAGCTTTCAGTAGTTTCTATTACTAATAGCTTTGATTCTCAACATGTTAACCTACATAATTCTCCAACTCAGCATAAATTTACATACAGCATATCATTTTTTTCAGTCCACAATGTAGATAATAAGTCAGAGGAAGTTTTTTCTGGAATGGAGCTGTAAACTTGTTTGATTTCTGCGTATCAGCCATAAAGAGAGGGTTAAGATCAGTGGTGAAATCCAAATTTTTATACTACCGGTTCTGTGGGCATGGTTTGGTGGATGTGATGTGGCTTGGTAGGTGTGGCTTGGTGGGCACGGCAGGGAAAGGATACTGCAAAATCTCCATTCCCACCCCTCTCCATGGGAAGGATACTGCAAAATCTCCATTCCCACCCCATTCTGGGGCAAGCCAGAGGTGGTATTTGCCGGTTCTCCAAACTGCTCAAAATTTCCGCTACCCTAATTTCCTAATTTTCCTAATAGCGCTAATATTTCCTAATAGCACTAATTTCCGCTATGGATTGGTGGAGTTATGTGCAGATTCAGTCTAAATATCAAAAGGATAGAGATGGAAAAGGTATTAATGGCGACCCACAAGAGCTAGACAAAATCTTGATGGGCCAAGAAAAAGGCATGATTTCAAAAACTTATAAACTGCTCATGAAAATAGAGATAGGTGAGGAAATAGTTAAAGATACCATGATCGCCTGGGGGAAAAATTTTGGGTATCCAATACACTTAGATAAATGGCAAGAAATTTGGTGGGATAATATGAAATTAGTAGTATCCACGGCCTATAAAGAAAATATTTATAAGATGATATACAGGTGGCACCTGCCTCCCGATAGACTAGCTAAAATGTTTTCTGGGCAGTCGGCGGATTGTTGGAAATGCAGATGGGAACATGGCATCTATTACCATCAGTGGTGGACGTGTCCGAAAGCAGCGATATTTTGGGGAAAAATAAAAAAATGGCTTAATGAGATCTTAATGTTAAAAATTGATTGGTGACCAGAGACATGCCTGCTCGGTTCTAAGCCGGAAAATATAAAAAGGGACTTATGGTATTTGGCACTACATATCATTACAGCGGCGAGACTGATGTATGCTCAACTCTGGAAAAATCAAAATATCCGAAGAGGAGGCTGTTATAAAAAAAATGTTAGAATGTGCGGAAGCAGATACGCTAACTAAAAAATTAAAGGATAGAGAGCAAACACAAGTAGGTTTAGCTTGGGAAAAATTTTATAAATGGTTAGAAAAGAGGAAACTATAACCCACATTAGATGAGGTATTTAATGAGAAACTTATATTATATAGGATAAGTGAGGTCGGATAGACCTAATTGATGTATTAAGATATATAAGCTGTTCTGTCTTCTCCGGAATATAATGTAGAGTTATAGTACCGAATATTTGTTTATTAAGGTACTATATGGAAGTATGGTTGTTTATTGTTGTATTGTTCTTTGTGTGTCATTTTATGTTGTGTTGTCTTTTCTTTTTAACCAAAATGTAAATAAAGATTATTTAAAAAAAAAAAAAATTCTGCTACCTGTTCTCCAGAACCTGTCAGAATCTGCTGGATTTCACCCCTGGTTAAGATAATCCCCAAAGGAGATGGAATTCTTCTTACCTCTTCCAGTTTTTCCACACGACCCAGAAGTTTCGTTGTAACAGAATGCAGTTTTAGCAAGTCTAAACCATAGAAAGCATTTTCTAGCATCTCAATGACAGCTGCAAGCTGTAAAACAGATAGTAATGCTGTGATGATGTAACAGTTATAAACTTTAGATTTGCTTTCCATTAATTAGCATACTTTGCATATAGTTTTGATGAAAGCAGTAAATGTAATAGCTCAAGTATGACAATCACCGGACAAGTAAACATAACTTAATCTAACCCACTGCAGTGGATCTGAGGATCTAAGCACTGGTATACTAAACACCAGTAAAGAAACAATATTTATTTCAATGTCTTTAAGATAACATAGAAATCACATTTCTTGCTTTTCACATAGAATATTTCTATCCATTATCTACCACAGCACCACTCTGCTGCTACTGCTTCACTGCCACAGTCAGTCATGGTCACACAATCGTCCTTTCCAAAGCTCCCTGCCAATTTTCCATAAGCAAAGTCTTTGCTTGTGGAAGATGACAGGGAGCATTGGCAATGGGGAAGGGTCGCAAATTGCTTAGGTAAGTCTTCTCCACCCATGCAACTTCCTCAGCCCTTCTTCACTTGCACTGTGCCAGCTACTCATGCTTCCCAGCGCACCCCGTCTGATCTGTGCCGCACCTCTCGCATACTCCTTTCCTGACCATATTGCAACCCTGAATCCCTTCCCTAACCCACATGGCACCTTTTGCACATCCCCACACACCCTTCTTGACCCACATTGCAACCCATGTACCTTCCCTGACCTGTGTGGGACCCTTCAAACATCTCCGCATGCCCTCCCTAACCTGCACAGCATCTCTTGCACATTCCCGCATAAACTTTCCAACCTGCATTGCGCCTCTGCAAACCCTTCCCAGACCACACGGCATCTCTGCACACATGGTTTTATACGCTTATAAAAATAGAGAGGAGTACGTTTCTGTGATTTTGTTTTTTTTAAATAAATACTTGATCTACTTGATCACCCTATGTGAGAGGGTGATCAAGAAACTGACTCCATAGGAAGACTAGAACTATAAATTATTGATATATATAGAATCTTGCAAATCTGAAAGGTAAAGTATTTTATCCTTCCTCCCATTTATAACCTTCTGAGTCAAAGAGGAGCCAGTCTGAGCTCCTTCCTAGTATTAACTCCTCTGCCAGGGTTCAACAAATGATTCTGCCCTTGTTGTTTCTATGATGGTTTCCGAATAACCCCTTCAGGGTCATTTCCATGGCTCTCTCCTTCCATCTCACATTTCTGATCTGGTAGAGCATATATGCATCTTGTTTTCTAGATATTTAATTAGTTTTGATTAATCTAGTTTATTCTAAAATTCTTGGGTTTGTACATAATTCATACATTAATTTTCAAGACTTATAATTGATTGTTCTCTTTTCAATGCAGATATGATCCAGTTATGACAATTTAAATTTTCAAAATCAGAAAATATTGCACAGTAACTTTTCTTGCGTTCCAACAATATTTGGAGTACAATAAGAGGCTCTTTTATGCACATGTAGTTTACACAACAGCTGGAAAACATTATATTAAAAGAAGAATAAGCTCTTCTTTGCCACCTCCACCAATTTCTTCTTTAAGCTAGACAAATTAATAATAATAAAGATATTAAATGACACTGAGAAGCATTGATGATAAATTGCTTTGAACTGGGTTTGGCAGAAACACATTCTGAATGGCCTAGTTCTGAGAGTCCTCAGCTTGAGTTCTAGCGCCAAGGATGTTTGCATAACCCTCTTTAAGGAGTCTTTTGAATTGGCCCATTGAAAATTAAAGGAGGCAATTTGAAAATTACAGCTGAACAAAAAAAAAGTTGCCAGCTTTTGTGGCCTATGTAATATTGCACCTGAAACAGCTGCTTTGGTTGCCTTTTCTTTTCTAGCCATGATTGAATGTGCCAGATTCAAACCTCTATAAACAACTTGGGAATTTGAAGGGAGATACCTGCCCAAACTGGTAGAATAGAGAAACCCTTGTCATCATTCCACCATCAGAAGCAGCATATGTGTGAATTACGCTGTGTGAAGAAATTACAGACCCATCACCTTATTCTTAACAATACACAAACCTCACCTTTCAATGACCTAGACTGCTCACTACTGGAAAGGCAGGAAGCAGTGGGACAAGTACAGTCGATAAAGGGATAATGGCAGGAAGAAGTGAAGTGGTATTTTTAAGGAGCACAAAGTAGTTCAGGAAAAGCTCATAGCAATATGGCAGAGTACCTGCTCCACATGCACACAGAGGCTTCAGATTCAGTCATTGCTGAATCTTGACCAGGAAAGGCCTCTCCCTGGGACTTGAGCAGTGGATAAAATTGGTAGGATCAGCAAAAGGTAGGTGAAAAAACAGAAACGCAGAGCTTATGAGAAGGAAAGGTTGGAAGGCAGATTTTTAAAAAAAATCTGAAAGAAAAGTCACTGTGAACCTTTTTGGTCTATCTCCTAATTCTGAATTCAAAACACATATTCTGTGCACAAAATGATAATAATACTACTTCCACACACACAAACCACCAGTTTTCATGCTTTATTATATTACCAGGGGAAGACAAATCACTATTATCAGTGGAAGATTCAAATCAAGAACAACCTTATTCATAGTTCAGGATAATCACGATGCCATATGTGGTACCATAAAACCAAAGCATCTCCATTGTCACCCTAAAATGTTTTTGGACAAAGTGGAAATTTAATTATATAATTTCAAATAATACATGCTGATTTCACAAGTCACTGCAGGATGTAACAAGCCGCTATCCCAGCACAAATTCTCCAGGATGCTGTTCTTCTGGTGTGTATAGAACAGTTGTGACCCTCTCAATCATCCATAACATGAAAGTGTAATAGTCTTACATTATAAATGTATTCCTTTGAACACTTGCAAAAGAAACAATACTGCTGCTGCAGCTTTTTACTTAGTCTGTACAGTCTAAAATCAAACTGCATAATATATTGACAGACAGGAAAACTACCATGCTTTAAAATCGCCTGGTCTACTATGACAACAACAGCTTAGTGCAATCAAATTGCTTGAACAAAATGCCTTTTGTTTCACATAGTTCTAAGGATTAGGAGGAGAACTGGTCAGCAAAGCTAGTCTAGCATTTGAAGCAAGAGGTACACTTATTCATTTTAAATTCCCAGAACCAATAGGAAGAAACTGGTACTCTTCAACACTCCAAACTCCGATGTTCTTAAACTCAATTTCTTTTCTTGGTTGTCAATGCAACCTACTACCCAGTAAAAAAAAAAAAGTGGGGGGGCTCAATGGTTGTATTCCAGTTCTAAACGTGTTATGTAAGGAGCCAGTATTTTTGACAGATGCTTTTCATTTAAATCAAACAATCTTCCAAGTAATGTGTTTAAAACTAACTGGACTTCTACAAACACAGGAAAGAAAGAATGTGTTGCTGAATGAGGCTGATTATAATGCATCTAACAGCATGTGTCCATAACTGGCTTTCTAAAGGAGAGATTTCCAAATTCTGTTCCAGGTTCCCAAAAGCCAAAATACTGCACTGGCAACCTAAAAGGCAGCTACTATTGCCAATCTTCCTTTGAATGGATCTAAACCTTCCAGAGTTTGCTTTCTTTTCATACAAGTAATCATGAGGTCCATCTTTTGGTCAATGCCTCTAAGTGTCCTATAGAATAGGGTGATTCCCGTTTTCTTTTGAGAAGTCTTTTCTCTGTGGACAGTGGTCTGTTTTGCCGTTAACTGTATAATAATAATAATAATAATAATAATAATAATAATAATAATAATAATAATAATAATAATAATTTTATTTCTATACCGCCCTTCTCCCGAAGGACTCAGGGTGGTGTACAGCCTATTTAAAAACACAGACAAAACAACAGTATAAAATTTAAAATAATTAAATAGGTGGCTCAAATTTAAAACCCCAATAAATTTAAATACCCAATTTAAAACTATTGTGTTGATAGTCCGGCTTGGCGGAACAACAGGGTCTTCAGTGCGCAGCGAAACGCCCGGAGGTCGGAGATCTTACGAATTTCCGGGGGCAGTTCATTCCATAGGGCTGGGGCTCCCACAGAGAAGGCCCTCCCCCTGGGTGTCGACAGCCGACATAACTTGGCTGATGGCACCCTGAGGAGACCCTCTCTGTGGGAACGGACTGGTCGGTGGGAGGCTATTGGTGGCAGAAGACGGTCTCGGAGGTACCCGGGTCCTATGCCATGGAGCGCTTTAAAGGTGGTAACCAACACCTTGAATCGCACCCGGAAGACCACTGGGAGCCAGTGCAGCTCGCGCAGGAGGGGTGTCACATGGGCACAGCGGGACGCGCCCATAACCACCCGCGCGGCCGCATTCTGGACCAGTTGGAGCCTCCGAGTGCTCTTCAAGGGGAGCCCCATGTAGAGAGCATTGCAATAGTCCAACCGGGAGGTGACAAGGGCGTGAGTGACCGTGCGCAAGGCGTCCCGATCCAGAAAGGGCTGCAACTGGCGAATCAGGCGAACCTGATAAAAGGCCCCCCTGGCCACAGCCGTCATGTGCTCTTCTAAAGACAGCCGTGTGTCCAGGAGGACACCCAGATTGCGAGCCCTCTCTGTGGGGGGCAAGGATTCACCCCCAATAGTCAGCGATGGCACCTGCTGACTATATCGGGGCGCCGGAAGGCACAGCCACTCGGTCTTGGAGGGGTTGAGTCTGAGCCTGTTCCTCCCCATCCAGGCCCGCACGGCCTCCAGGCAGCGGGACATCACATCAAGGGCATCGTTGGGGTGGTCTGGGGTGGAGATGTACAGCTGAGTATCATCAGCGTACAGATGGCACTTCACCCCAAAACCACCGATGATCTCACCCAGCGGCTTCACATAAATGTTGAACAGGAGAGGCGAGAGGACCGACCCTTGCGGCACTCCCCATGCGAGATGCCTCGAGGTCGACCTCTGCCCCCCTGCCAACACAAACTGCGAGCGGTCGGAGAGGAAGGAAGAGAACCACCGCAGAACGGTGCCCCCTATTCCTAACCCCCTCAACCGCTGCAGCATGATGCCATGGTCGATGGTATCAAAAGCCGCTGAGAGGTCTAATAGGACTAGGACAGAGGAACAACCCCTGTCCCGAGCCCTCCAGAGATCATCCACCAACGCGACCAATGCCGTTTCTGTGCTGTACCCCTGCCTGAAGCCCGACTGGTACGGGTCTAGATAGATAGCTTCATCCAGGTGCCGGGGAAGTTGTCGTGCCACCACGCTCTCAACAACCTTCGCCACAAAACGAAGGTTGGAGACTGGACGATAGTTGGCTAATTCAGCCGGGTCCAGGGAAGGCTTCTTGAGGAGGGGCCTCACTACCGCCTCTTTCAAGGCGGCAGGAAAGGCACCCTCACTCAAAGAAGCACCTATAATCCCCTGGAGCCAGCCTCGTGTAACCTCCCGGGAGGCCAGTACCAACCAGGAGGGACACGGGTCCAATAAACACATGGCGGCACTAATCTTACCCAGAACCCTGTCCACATCCTCGGGAGCCACAGGATCAAACTCCTCCCAGATAACATTCTCAAGACCTGCCCCGGTCTCCTCCCGTGGACTCATCCAATCGGAGTCCAAGCCATCCCGAATCCGAGCGACTTTATCGTGCAGGAATTGCACAAAGTCCTCAGCACGACCCTGCAGAGTATAGACTCTGAAGCCAGGATAGGGTAGAACCACCAGTTTTGAAATTAGAAACTGCCTTAGAAATAAAGTTTCTATAGCAGGTAAGCAAGGGTTTCTTAGCACATGAATTGAAACACAGTTAACTTCTCTCAAGATCAGAAGTCCAAAGATTACCCACCACCATAAGCACAGATGGAGAAAGAAAAACGCAAGTCTGCCATTGCCTCTTCTATCTGGTGTGGAGGACTTTTTTTTTTTTAATTTGATTTATATGCCACCCTTCTCTGGAGACTCAGGGCGGCTTACAATGCGTTAAGCAATAGCCTTCATACTTTGTATATTTATACAAAGTCAGCTTATTGCCCCCACAAACTGGGTCCTCATTTTACCTACCTTAGAAAGGATGGAACACTGAGTCAACCCTGACTTGCCCGGATTCTTTGCAGTGGTGACCCATTAAGAAGGTTCTAAGATGCAAAGTATGATTCTGTTTCTTTTGCTACCAAGAGACATTTATTCCATTGGAAAATGGGGAGAAGAACATCTAGGATCAATGGGAGACTTATTCTCAAACCTGGGATCCAGCAAGTACTGGCCTCAGTCCATATAATACACAGGGGACAGCTTAGCATTGCTTTAATCAAGAGAAAACCATCCTTCCAAATGTTTATATTTTTAGTTCTAAAGAGGCTATTTCCGAGAAATATACAACTGACAAATGAGGAAAAAAGTTTAAAAATAGGTGGAGTAAGTATGAAATAAATTATTTTTGCATTAACAGATCATTGCTATAGGGAAAGGCATAACACTACAGTTATGCCTTAAAGAAACTACAAATAATTAGAGTCACCCAAAGTTTGGGGAATTTATATCATTTGCCAACAGAATGGTAAAATAGGGAAAGGATGTTGCAATAGGTTTTCATAATGTTCTTCTAGTGACTCTTTCAGAAATGGAATATTGTCCCATGTCACCTGGCTACTCTGTTGAAACAGATATTAGCTGGTCAAATTTTTAAATGGATTAGTTTATTTGAAGCTGCTCACATTTGGAAGGGCTGATGGCTCAGATTTCGTCATGCGCTTCAAGGACAACGTTGCTCGAGAAACTGTAACAATGATCTCCAGTTACGTTTTGGACAGCTAAACACTTGTAAGCAGACAATAAAACAATACAACATTGCCAGAACAAGTACGTGAAGCTGGTTGCTGCCTGCATTTTTGGCTCAGCCTTGTAGAACAGGCTTTCTTTTCCCTAACAGGATAATCCAAGTAAATTTAAGCAGTCACCTGGAGGATCCGGTCCCAAGGTGACAACAACTGGACTGCAAACCAAATAAAGCAGAACACTAAACGAACCCTCCGTTTTCAGAATCTGTACCAGATGTGGAAAATAACAGCTCAAGGGACTGCCACTGCTTTTATGCTGTGCTTTAGATATCTCTAAATGGGGCTGTTGCCTCCTAATGCCAATAGCAATTCAATAAGTTCCACTGATGTGATCCAGTAACACAATTCTTGAACTTGTAATATTTCCAAGTTTATAGCTGTTGGGAAAAACATGCTAATATAAATGTGATTTTGTACATCAAGATTAGAAAGAAGAATGTTGGGATGTTGCTTGGCCAGTTCTTTTTTAAAATCAGATTTTATTTCCAGCTGAGACAGGCAGGGTATATTAAAAATGCATTTTGATTTTTTTTCCAGAAAGATTATTTTCTTCCCTTACCCCTTGTCGTTCATCACAGACCTGCTGCATCAATCACACACTGCCACGTACATGATCTCCTTCAGTGGATAATTTCCCACAAGAAGTGCAAAATATAAAAGTGATATAAATTTGTGATGAGGAAATCAAGTATAATGTAAACTGAGCTTAACCCATGGTGAAACCTTTTGCAGCCAAGAAGTATAAAATGTTTAGACAGAGAGAAGCATATTCACACAGAACTGATCAGTACATAATTCATATTCATTAATAATATATCTTGGATAATTCAAAGCCCAATATTTATATATACATATATTTAAATAATAATTTAGCTCAGATATAAGTATAACGCTCCACACTTGATTATGGAAAGAGGACATAAAATCTTGACTTATCTTTGGATGGCACTTCAATTTAAGATCTTATGAGAGCCAATGTACTGGAATGGTTGCAATGTTGAACTGCAAACAGAGATCCAGTTTAAATTCTACTTTTTGGGTGCAAATAAATTAGGGAAAGATAACTACATATATCATCCTGATTTTCTTTAGAAAAAATCAGGATATTTGTCATAAACACTGGGATTCATATCTCAGTTTAATATACCATCCTTTTTGATCTGCCATGTCCAGGGTATTTTGGACTACAGGTATTCTCATTCAGCACATTCTCAGGCCATGTTGGCCAGGAATTCTGCTCCCCAGAATGAATTCAGATTGGGAAAGGGGGTAATATGTTATAGCAGTTCTTAGAATAAAGCCCCTTACTTACTTGTTTGCAGTGTGCCCATCTCTCTTGTCCTTTCCTCAAAAATAAGTTTGTGCAGTTTGAAAATAATTCTCTTTTGTTTACCTTTGGAGGGCCATGTCTTAAAATGGCAGTACTTATTCAATTGTGATATTGAAGCTGCCATGAACACTCTGACAGATGATTTTTGCAAGCAGAAATTACAGGGAGTAACACTGCTAATTCTGCTGGATTTCTCAGCCACTTTTACTGCTATTGTCCATGGTATCCTTCTGGACCATCTGCTCTTGGCTGTGGATTGGAGGCACTGTGCTCAAGTTTTTCTTCCTGTTGGATGGGTAATTCCAGAAAGAAGTGCTACTAGACTGATTTTTGAGCTAGAGGGCTTTTCAGGATTTTGTTTTTTTCATTTATTTTTTTTCTTTCTGATAATATGAAATATGATCAATAAGCTGATGATAACCAGCTCCATTTCTCAGTTTCAACTGATTCAGTCAAGGGTTGGCATTGGAAGGGATAATATTAATGTTTATGACCAGTAATGAGGATTAAGAAATGAAGCTCAATCCAATTAGCAGATTCTGAGAGTTAGTTTTGATCTATCTGCCCCCTTTTATTTTTGGATAGATTTGAATCTTGACCCTCAAACTAATGTTTCACCAAGGCATAAAATAATTACATCCAGTTTAAAATGGTAGCCATTATCTTTAAAGCGTGAGAATTGGATGCTAAAGAACATCTTCTGATGTCCTGATACTTTAAAGTTTGCATCTCAAAAAAATGTTTGAAATTCTGGGATTCTCCCCTTTTAATGCTAATTTGAACTTTTAGTTTTAGGTCATTTACAGGAACCAGCCTGAAGACTTGAAAGAGGGAGTACAAACTCTACATTCCCATCTGTGTTTGCATTTATATTCCATTTTATACCTCCCAATTTGCACTAGATTTATTGAACTGCTTAAGCCAAGGACACTGATTTAACCAGAGATTTCTGAATCTGCAGCTTTAGGATTAATGTCAAAAACCCTGTGCAAGCCATAATTCAAGCCATCACTGGCAAGAATGGCCTGAGAAGCAAGGGAGAAAAACAAGCAACAATGGTAGAAAAGGAGCAGATGGGAAAATATCTATTCTGGCAACCAGTCAATGGACAGTTTCCAGGGAATAATACTTTCCCTCCCTCTTCTCTAGATCAATGTTAAATCTATCCCTACAGTCTACCACATTTCCACTTAAACTGAGTGCTAAACACCCAATAATGCACATTTTTGTAACAAATAAGATTGTTCCATAATGGAATCTTTTTCTTGGCTATTCAACAATGGTAAAACATTCATGACTGGAGTGTCTTTCTGTGCCATTATGTAGCATATATTTGTTAGGTCTCCATCCTCGTGCATGTGGGAGAATTCAGAGCTACATATTTAATAAGACTGTTGCTCTTCCTGTTCCCAGCAGACAGAGAAGGCCAAGAATCTGTTCACTTCCTGCTCGATGCAATCTTCATAGCAGTAAACTTTGGAGTGTGTTTAAAGAGCCTCATACAGAAGTATTTGCTAAGCCCACTCGCAACGTTTGGTCCCTTGACGCTAAGGGATGAGCTGGCTGCGATTATGAAGCTGCAGTCCAACAGCTGAAAGAACAGGTTGGAGAAAGCTGTTCTAGGAGCAAATGAATTTCTCACCTGCTGGACAACCAAGCCAAGATGAAATACTGCAGCTGCCCTTTTAGTTAACCTGATCTTACTGTTTCACAGTTCACGGTTTATAAAATTAACTTGACATTATGATGGTGTACATCTCATATTATATTTAACAGATTATGTTGTTGTTTTAATGGCTAGTGATAGCTACATTATAAGCATAAATGGACTTAAGTGCCATTGGCTTCTTCCTTCCAGGTATTCCCTGTCCTGCTAAGATTGCATGAATAGACATACTGGGGCTCCCACACCTCATTGAGCATATTATGTGGTCTGTTTGGTCTTGACATGTGCTCTCTGAACTGAATCATCCTTGGTTTTTATAGCATGGCAATTTACATTTCTAAACCATGGCTTAACATACAAACCAGATCATAACTTAGTATTTGGACTGTGAACAGGGGAAGCATCCCCTGTTTGCAACAGCACTGAAAAAATGACTGAAAAAAATGATTTATGATGTTTATAACGTGTACAATGTTGCAGCATCCCCATGATCACGTGATCAAAATTCAGACACTTGGCAACTGACTAGTATGTGATCGTTGCAGTGTCCGAGGATCATGTGATTATTTTTGCAACCTTCTGACAAGCAAAGTCAATGGGGAAGCCAGATTATTAACCTAATAACTGTAGTGATTCATAACTGTGGCAAGAAAGGTGGTAAAATGGAGCAATTCACTTAACCATATCACTTAACAAAAGAAATGTTGGGCTCAACTATAGTCATAAATTGAGGATAACTGTCCCCTGGTATCTCAGCCTTGTACATCTGCAAGTACTGCAAAGAAACACCAAATCTCCAGATGAAACTCCTGTTAAAACCTGCCTTAATTTTCCCATTACTTGGGAGAGGAAAATCTTCATGACTGCCCTTTGGGTAGAAAGGTGTGGCATCAACTGAAATAATAAAAATACATTTTAACTAAGTAAAAATTCAGGAAAGCAAATACCTTGAAGTCCTTGTTGTCTGCTTCCTGCAATTTCTTCAGTCTGAAGTCCCCTTCGCAGGGATTGAGAGCAGAAGGTGGAGCCACACAGGAGCACTTGCATTCTGGTCCAGAAGTAATTGTTTCCACCATGTAAAAATCCTCAGCTTTGAAAGAGCCTTCGTTGATCCTCTGACATGCTCCTCTGCCCAAGGGTCTCACCACGCACTTGCACTGGCAGTTTGAGCCTTGGGACACCGCCTTCACCTTGTCATAGTCACCTAGCAACTAATCAAGGAAAGGAGGGGAAGGGGAGGGAAAGGAAGCCAGTCAATTTGTCCTGGAATTCTTAGTGGGTTTGCTTTGGCCGAATGTTTGGGAGAAACTCTGACATTCTGAAACCTTGAAGAAATGGCTGTCTGGCTTAAAATGTTGCTGACGCTTCATGTTCGTTGCTCCTTGGTTATCTGAGAAAGTAATTTTCTTCTACCACCTAAAAGAATCCAAAAGCCAAACCCCAAACTAGTCAACTTGAACCCAAACAACTTTGGTTTCTCTTGGGTTTGGGGAAATTAAAAGGCTGCTGTGCTCAACACAGACATTCTCCAGAATGATCTCATTTAAATATAATGGGAACAATCTGTTGGGAAATTCTCCTGTACACATTTCATTGAAGTGAACAGAGGAGCTCCACATGAGATCTTTGCATCTCTCCTTTATTTTCATGCATCCTGTACATAAAATCATGCTGGGAAGACAGGCTACCCCAATTTAGGTATATTTAAAAAGAGTTTCCCTCAGAAAAAAGTTGAAGATATGATTTTTAAAAAGCCAAAGCTATCAGGATACATCTGATAGGAAGTTTCCAATGTGTAATGCTAGTCCTACATAAATAGGACATTTTTCTGGTTGGATTCAAGAACAAGACAAAAGTTGTGAAGCAGACTGGCACATCCTGCCTAGCCAACACAAGGTTTCAACAAACATTAAATGCAATTCAAAGAATTTCCTTTAAGGGAATATGCCTGGATCAGATACAACTTTGGATAATAAAAGTAGTCAAACGTATGTTTTTCTGATTGCACAGAATTCATGCAGATATTTTTCAAGGCTTCCATCATCCAGACAGATATTGTGCCAAGGCCATTTTAAGACTTTTTGCTCAGCATCAAACGTAACACAATTTCAATTTATATTGCACAATTACTTCAATATAAATGCATGCAACTAATTTTGCTCATGACAAGGAGGACGCCCAGCCACCACAGACTGTACAAATGTTGCCATTTGCAGCACTTTTCTCTTTTAGCTGGCTTTAGCTACAAAGGAAAACCAAGAGGAGCAGAGTGAAAGCTGCTGTAGGCTCTAAGCACCAGAGGAATTGACAGATAGCATTGCTCTCACAGCACTATTCTATATGGATATACTCAGCTCTGTTCAATTAGTTGACTAGGAAATAAGTAATATGTTGGGGGAAGGGGCTTGTTGCTTTTAGAAAGGAGCAGCAAAGCAATAATCCCAAACCTGGTCTACTAAATGGAGAGACCAGAGATCTACTTCAGAAAGACTTTTGTCCCAGATACCTGGAGTAGTCAAATTCATAAGTGTGCTACCTCTGTGTATTTCATAGTTCACAAAGAACACACAGAGAGAGATTTTAGCAGATGCACCTTTTCCATTTGTTTGCTTCTCCATGCACTAAAACTACAGCTGCTTGTCCTTTTTCTGCACTGATCACCACCCCTGGGTCTAACAGGTACCAGGTGAGGACAAAGCAAATTCTGTACAGGTGGAGTATAACACTATAATGCAAAGCTTGCTGATTCTACACAATGGAAACCCTTGTACTTGTTACTGAGTGCAAGGACCCAGCTTTCCTGAAATGAATTTAAGAAGGGTTGATTTAATACAATCTATTCAAGACATAAACCCAACCAACAATTTTAGGCATAGCCTTTGGATGTAAACTTTTAGCAAGTCCTACTAAGTTCAAATATTCTTTTAAGTGACAAAGCTGTCTTTATTTGGAAACCTACCTGTAGATTCCTTGCTCTGTTCTTCACTGCTTCTAAAATCATTCCATAAAATCAAACTTATGTTGAAGACTTAACTGGGTTCCCTAACTGTGCCACACTCTGTGCTGTGTCAAATTGCCCTCTACAGCATAAACCTCCTCCTCCATGCAATCCAAGTTTATTGGTAAAACCATTCCAGGATAGATTTCCCTCCCGCAATTGCAAATGTACACAGCTTTAATTAGTTGTGAAGGACTTTTTGCACATGTTCAGAGGCATTTCTAGTGGTGGGTTTGGGTTTTTGTTTTTTTGGTGCCATGAGAGAAACCAGGGTGAGGGATGAATCTGTGCACTTCAAGAGCACCTTTGGGACTCCTGCAGTCCACTCCCCATCTTCCTGATGCGCCGCTGGGAAATCACCTCGAGGGTCCGACTCCCCCTTCCAAGCTCCGACGGCTTCCAAGCAAGCCTTACCTGCGAGAGAATGTTCTCCTGGTTCTCCGCCTCGTCCTCCAGCGGGGCGCCGGTCGGAGGCGAGGTCAGGCTGGCGTTGGCCGTGCCCCACCACGCCGCCAGCAGCGCCGCGGCGCAGCAGCAGAGTAGCATCCCGGGCCGCGCCATGGACGGCTAGCGGGCGCCGCTGGGGGGAGAGCCGGGCATGGGGCGGGCGCGGCGGCGGCGCACGAGCGGTCTAAGCTGCTCCTCTGCCCGGTTGGAAAGCAAACTGGACGGGGCGCGCCGGGGGAAACTAGGAGGGGGAAGGTGGCCTGAATCGTGCGGCGTTGCTACCCGGCTGAGGCAAAGCGAGGCGGGCCAGAAGGAGGAGTCTCCCTCTTGCCCCCGCTTCTCCTTCTCTGCGGCTATTGTGTCCTCCCGTCTGTCCGCCGGAGGAGCTGCTGTGGGGGGGGGAAAGAGGGCGAAAACAGCAGGCTCCTCGTCCCCGGGGGGTGCACTCCCCGAGCCCCAACCCAAAGGCGCGTCTCAAAAGAGTTGAAATCTGCGGCGAAACCACGAAGAATCGGATGTTTGGGTCGCAAGCTGAGGACAGGTTGAAGAGGCTAGAAAGTTACAATGCTCTACATCCATATGCAGGGAATATGTGGATTTGTGCATGGACAATCCTCTAGGGACACTATAGAGCCAAAAGTAAGGCTTCCAGATGTACGTAGAATTGGTGCCTTTCTGGTCAGTTTCAATGGCATCATCAACTGAATCATCATTGGATCCTAGTGGAGGAGCTGGCCACTCATCTTTGAGTTCACAAAAATTCCCTGGTTGAAACTTTTTTTCACGGCTGGCCAAATATAACGGAAATCACCATCTGCTTTCATATGCCTGGTTTAGTACCTGGGAGGTGGAAACTGTGTTGTGTTTTGTGGAACAACCTTGGAGGCAATAATGGTTTGGATAAGGCCAATTAACTGCAGTTGATTCTCCTATCCAGAGGAAGTGCTGGGAATAAGGACTCTGGAAACTGGGTAAATGCCTTGTTCTGGATAGGTTGCACCCCAATGTAATTTGGGGGTCTTCCTTGATTCAGAATTTTCATTCAAGAGAGAGAGGTGGTTTCAAGGATGAGAAAAGCCACACAACCAGTTGACCGGCCCTGATTATTCCTGGAGGTTTAGCTTGTATTGCACATACCTCAATAACCTAATCAATCCATGACATGAAGACTGGAATTCCCTTCTTGGAGAATTACACTTTTTTCCTGTTTTTAATATCTAATCTGGCACTTTGATTTGAGAAGATGAATCTTATCAAACACACACACACACTTTTTTTGGGTACCTTAAAGTCAGTACATATTGACTCCTGGCAATTGCTTGGACAAGGTTTTTCCAGAAGTGATTTTCCTTTGTCATAGGGGTGTCCCAAAGTTATCCAGCTGGCTTCATGCATAAGGAGGGACTTGAATTCACCGTCTTCCATTTTCTAGTGTTGGAAGAAATGTCCATCTGGGTTCAGTTCCAAGTGGGAAGAAAGACACGGGAAACACGGAGACTGCTTGGAAGGATGGTTTAATGGTGAACCAGGACCACATAGGTTTGAAGTCCTGGGTAGCTAACAACATGAAGAGAGAGAGAGAGAGATTTATACCCTCTCTTGGGCTTTGAGCATTTGACCTTATCCTATTGGTTGCAGTCAGACTCCCATGGGGCTATGCAGTTGTAGCTGTGTCTTCAGGCTTGGTTGAATCTTGCTGGGTGATGTGCAATAAAGGGCAATTTCCTATTGTGGCTGAATGGCTTTGCCCTGAAGGATAATCCCATCATCCTGAAACTGAGGTCTTTTGTTTTGTAGATAGACTGGCAGCAAAATATCTGCTGGGGGCAGGAAGGTGGAATCTTCTGTTTCTGTTTCTTTTAAGATTTTTTATTTCTCTTTTAGGGGAAATAGTCTGCATTTTTAATATTTCCTAGAATATTTCATTCTTCTAGGAGAGGGGTGGGGCACTAACTTTCTACACTAGCCTGGTATTTTAACCACTGCACCAAACTGGTTCATGATCCACCCATTCAGTCAGGATAAATTTTAAATGATATAATGTTTTGTACCCAGATTGTCAATCCCTATCTTGGCTCTATTGCATTTGTTCTAACTCACATGTGAATGATGGTGATCTGATTAGACATTCCTTGGCTGTGTGAAGGAAAGTGTCTGGTTGGCTGCTCCAGCTTTGGAATCTTTGCTAAATGTCACCAGTTGGCAGGAAAATATGCAATTATCATGGCAGTAATCTTGGAATGGGGCAGGATCTGATTGTGAACATTTGCACTCTTTCTCTTGATAAATAAAAACTAAGCCCTGGGAAGTGAATGGGATCATGAAGAGTCACACACAGACATAATATTGTGCTTAAACACATGAGACCATGATAAAGTAAAAGGAGAAAACAGGTCTAGTACTCTTGTGCACCTTCACAATTGGGCAAATCCACTTTATCTCTTCTTGAGAGAAATCCATGTCTCTTTGCACTTACACACCACTGTGTCTGGAATATATTTTACATACCAGGCTGAGCTCTATTCTTTCAGAGAGACAAAGAGAATGGTGGTGAAAAAGCAGGTGATCTGGGAATCAGAAAGGCAGAAACATGCCTGTATTGGCCTGAAATGGTCAAGTAGCTGATCTCTTCTCTCCAGGTCATCTAATCTCACTATTAGATAAATATCCTTCTGGGTTCAGCTCCAAGTGGGGAAAAAGACACTGGAAACATGGAGACAGCTTGGAAAGATGGTTTAATGGTGGACAGGATCACATGGTTTGAGTTCCTGAACAGAAAAAGGGCAGAGATGCTATGAGTCCCCGGGTTTTAATCCCTCTCTGGCTTTGAACTTCCTGGGGCCCAGAAAGAGTATCCTGATTGGTTGTCAGACTCCCAGGGGGTGGGGGTTTTAGCTAGCCTTGCTGGTTGATGTAATCTTCCCAGGTGCCATGTGGTGAGTTTCTGTTGCTAGATGGGTCCTATTGTGTTAGTTTTTCTTGCTAGATGGGTCCTATTGTGTTGCAGATGATGGTCCATTGACAAAGATGGGAGGGAATTGAGTTTCTGCCTCTGGCCCATTGACAAAGGATGGGGGGGGGGGCAAGAAGGTGGGAGCTGCTTTCCTCTTTAAAACATGCTTCTCCATTTCTCATCCAGGGAAACATAATATTCTGCCTTTTTAATATTTCCTAAAATATTTCATTCTTCTAGGAAAGGGGTGGGTGCTAACTTCCTACATAATGAAAGGGGAAGGGACAGGCATCAGAGTTTGCAAACCTTATATTGGTGTTGGATGCTATTGGCCACGGGTGTCAAAGCATTCAGAAGCTTCAACTGGTGCAAAATGTGGTAGTGCAGACATGCTCCTAGAACAACACACTTTACATCTCTCTGCCACCAGCTGCTTCAGTTACCCGTTGCCTTCCGGGTTCAATTTAAGATGCTGGTTTTGATGTTTAAATTTCTTCATGGCATGGGATCAAGTTTTTTGAAGGACTACCTCTTCCCAGTTACATCTACTCATCCTGTCAGAACTGGCAGGAGGTGCATGTTATGGGTCCCAGCTGCTAAAGAACTTAATCGGGTGGGGCTCAGGAGGCAAGCCTTTTCTGCATGGCACCCATCCTTTGGAACATGGTTCCCCAAGGTGAGATTAAACCTGATCCCACTGGCATTTATGAAATCCCTGAATTGTGGGGGTTTTTTTGTAGGCTTGGGCATCCCAGAGAAATGGGGAGCCTGTAAGATGATTATTTTGTATGTTGGATGTCAATCTGTTTCCTTTTATTTCTATTCTATATTTATCTGTGATTGTGTTTAATAGTTTTTAATGGTTGTTTTAGACTATGTTTTAACTGACTTTTATTGTAAGTTGCCCAGAGTTACATTTGTGAGATGGGCAGCTTTATAAATCTGGTGAACAAACAAAGAAATAAGGATGTGGGCATATCCAATTTGCAAAAACACTATGATGTTAATTGGTTAAAATATCTGAATTTAGGCAAAATTCAAACAATACTGACATTTCCTAGGGCATTATCATGACATAGTTCTCTATTTCTGCCAAATATATAAACAGCAAAGAATAGGATGAAGCATAGACTGTAAAAATATGGGGAAACAGGAAAAAAAGTCAGCACAGTATTACTTATTTCACTTTCTAGCAGTAGGCCATTCCTTCTTTTACAGCCAAGACAAACTAATAAAGACAGTCTCTGGGTTAAGAATGAATTCCATCTGTCTTTAACTTTATTAACTTTGTATATAAGTTGGAAGTTATATTTAGGAATGAACTACCTATTACTAAAAATGGCAGATAGCATTCTCCTTAACTTCAGCTGACAAAGTGCTGAAGCCACCCAATGTTTTTGTGAACCATTGAAAACCACTGTAAACAGGTTTTATATGAAAAACGCATAGCTTCCGAGGTTCACAAAATATCACATGGCTAACAGTCCATTGGCTCAAGGAAGAAAAACGGCATCTGCCATTATTAGTAATAGGCAGGCTATCTGTAAGTATGAGTTGTACATAAATCAGACCTCCTTAACTGCTTGTATCCAAGGCATAAGTGGAATGAACTGTTTTGGCATTAGATTTCTGTGCCAATTAAAAACAAATATCCAGAAGGCAGATTGGAAACAGGAAAAAAGGAAACATTAAGAGGCTACATGCAAATATACCCAGCTAAAATTATGCATCAAATAATATGATGAAAATATTAGACATTAAAGTTTTTGGAGAAATACTAGAAAACATTACTACCTCCCCACAAGGCATCAATAATCTATTTCAAATATTTGTCAACTGCTTAAAAAATATGTGAATTCCTTAGATTAAAAATTACATGGGAAAAAGATTTAAATGCAAAAATTAAAAGAGACAAAAGTTACTATATTGTTGTCAATTCAAATCTTTATTGTCAGTGCACAACATATGTACAATGAAATTGATTGTGTTGATAAAAATGTTGTAATATGGAAGCAGAAGGACAAAATATCTTTATCTTAATGGGGAAAAATCAACATTTTGCATATTAAACAATCATCATTACCAGAATAGTTTACATATGCTGGAAAAGCATGTAAAATAAACAGCTTTGCAAGTTGACAAATAGCAAATTAACAACTATTTCTGGGGTAATTCTCATACCTATGAAGTCTCTATATAGAGGAAAAAAGGAATGTATTTATAATATTTGAAATAATATTCTTTCTCTGTCTTGAACATATTTACTGTTATAAACAAAGAAAAATACAGAACAGTTAAAATAATCAAGGATCTGAATGTAGTCCATTTACTATATATAGTCTCTTACTACTGTAATGCGTCTGCATAGGGCCACCCTTTGAAGAGCATTCAGAAGCTACTGCTGGTGCAGAGTACAGCAGCGCAGATAGTTTTGGGGGGGGGACCAAAATGGCCCCTGTAACACCACCAACCAAGTTGCATTGGTTACCAGTCTGCTTCTGGGTGCAAGTCAAGGTGTTGGTGATCACCTTTAAAGCCCTTCATGGCATGGGTCCAGGTTACTTGAGGGACCATTTCACCCTATGGGATTAGCCAGTACCTGTTGTGCCTGCAGAGGAGACATGCTGCGCGTCCCGTGAGCCCAAGCATTCTGGCTGGCAGGAATTCTGCTGTTGCTCCTACCCTCTGGAATATCCTGCCCTCCCCCATGTGAGGTTGGCCACAACTAGTGGTGAAATCCTCTGCAGGTTGCCACCGGTTCACTGCCCGCGCATGCGCAGAGCGGGCCAGATGCACACTGTATGTGCATGTGCAGTGCGTGCCAAGCACACGCATGCGCATGCACAGTGTGCACCAAACACACTCTTTGCTCAGAAAAAAGAGCCGTTTGAAGGTAAGTAGAACAGCGAGATGGGAACAGCTGTGCCGTGTGATTTAGATTCACTAGAAAGCAGGATTTCCTGCATTCTAGTGAATATAAATCATGCAGCACAGCTGATCGTCAGAAATACTGGTTCAGATGAACTGGTAGCTTTTTTTAACTACCGGTTCACCTGAGCTGGTAGCTTTTATTACTACTGGTTGTCCCGAACTTGTGCGAACTGGTAGCATTTCACCCCTGGCCACAACCCTCCTATTCTTTCATAAGGGCCTAAAGACGTGGATTTGCCAGTCAGCCTGGGGCTCCAGTAGGGGACCAGTGCAGTGGAAGTGATTGATTGAGTGATATCAGGTCCCACCTCCCCCCAACTCTGCCCCAACCCTCTCCATGTGTCTTTGATTTTAATGTTTGTTTTTAACTTGTTATGTTTTAGCTTATATGCAACTGTAAACTGCTCAGAATTACCTTATGGTAAAATCAGCAGCCAATACATTTCATGAATAAATAAGTTTAAGGAAAGAGATAAAAATTGGAGCCTTTTCAATATAAAGTTGGAACACGATGATTGTTATCATTTTGTTAAATTTGCCTGTGGAACACATGATGTATCAACATTCTTTTATTTTAAATCAATTTTTCCTTAGGAGGAAAAATTAAAAATACACCATGTCTTTGAGAGTATAGTAATATCAGTCTAATGTATGGCTTCTGTCTATTGGAAAGTTCATGCAATTTAGAAAAAAATCACATCAGGAAGTTTTCCATTTTTATTTATAAAATTGTTGATTTATCCTTATTAAAAATGATTGTATAGGGTTCCCAGAATATGAAATTGACTAACAACTGCGTAGAAGACAAAGGGAATAATTAAATGAGGGAGTGCTTAATTCACTCATTCCCAAATGGATTGCTAGCAATATGAATCCATTCCTCTCTCTTCCTTTCTCCATTTATAGGTAAAAAGCTGAACTAAAGTATATAAACAGGCAATCTTAATAACAACTTATACCTTCAGGTGCAATAATGTACCGTAAATCACACAAAATATGTGACATCTTCTCCTTCACTTAACCATAGTTACCCAATGTGTATTTAGTGCTCATATTCTCAGCACAGCAGATATCTGCTAAATAATTTATCATATGCTTACTAAGCATAAACCGTATTTGGAAAACCACACCATTGCTGTGTTTCACACCCAAAAGAGGCTCCAGTTTAGCTCATGCTGAGATATCCCTGACACATTATCACATTTACAATTGCCAAGGACATCAGGCCTGGAGGAGGGCGGAAAACATTTTTTTCATACAATCAGTATCACATTTTGAGTGCTGGGGAAACCTGATGTCCCCTATAAAAATGCCTCTTCAACTTAAAAGTTTCTAGATGTCTGCTGCAAACAATTAACAATTGCTCTTTTACTGGGAAAATATATTGCCTGAAAGTGCCTAACTAATTCCAGCATGGGATTTTACAAGGAACAGCTTACTTCTGCAGATAGCTGATATGGATTGAGAAAATGACATACAATCTGCATCAGATGCATTAAAGCTGTGTGAAAACTGGAACCAAGAACACCACTCATCATTAAATCTAAGCAGAGCACTTTCTATATTAAGAGTCTTTTATGCCTCACTTCAGAATTCATTCAAATCCTATTGAACTGAATGGGTGGATAACTTTTGATGGAAATAGCAAAGGGCTCCTCCACCTCTGGGACAACTGATTGTTACATTTGATTAATAGTCTGCCTACAACTTTAATGAAGTGAAGGTCAAGCATTTCTAATCATCCTCATATGTTAAAGTGAACAAGGTAAACTGTGGTGATAACCTTTATCAGATCACCATCAATGTATATGATTTTGAGAGGAGGAAGGTCACAATCAGGGAATCACATGATCAATGACTACTAATCTTGATGACAGTTTGCTATTTGTGCCACCATGAATGACATGTCTTAAATACAAGCTCTAAAGAAGCAGCAGTAAAAGAAAACCTGACCACATGCAATTTCTCCTGTACTGCTATGTTAAAACTCTAGTTGTCCTGCCATAGCAGATGGAGTGGTTGGGCCTGTGCCTTTGACACTGCAGGTGGTGCTTCCATGAAATGAAATTTCTCATATCCTAATCTTATTTCATATAGACATGTAGCTTTGATCACAGGAATCATTTAACAGAGAGCCAGTTTGGCATAGTGGTTAAAGCATCAGGCGAGAAACCGAGAAACCCTAAGTTCTAGTCCTGTCTTAGGTACAAAGTCAATCACTTTCTCAATCCTAGGAAGGAGGCAAGAGCAAACCACTTCAGAAAAACCTTGCCAAGAAAACTGCAAAGATTTGTCCAGGCAGTCTCTGAGGATTGAACAGAAAGGGAGGGGGTGGGGATCATCTATCTAAGAAGATGGTTGCTTAGTGACAGAATGGCTCTTGGTTGGAAGATGTAAAAATAGCAGGAAAAACATTGTGGTTTGATTGATAGTCATTTAAAAAAAGAATGTTAATAGTAATTGTGTTTGTACAATATGACAAATTGAAAGTAAGCAGAAAGTAACTCAGTTTGGGATAGGATGGGGATATTATAGAAATCTGAGGTTTACTACAGCTCTTTCATGTCACTGAGGTTTAGCAGATATCTGATTAATATGGATAGATAGAATGGTTTCTGCCTGAGACAGTGAAGTTTTATGGCCTTTTGCATGCGTCTTGTCCCAGAGACTTGCTAAATTGCGAATGATTGTGTTGAATACATGATCACCACAATTTCATTATGTGGATAGCATATTCCAGAAGACGTTATTTCCTTGGAATTTTCAAAAGACTTATAAGAAAATCTGAAAATCTCTCCCCATCTGTTTCTGAGCAAGGTTATCATCATAGCATAATGCCCAGTGGTTGTTGGTTGGGGAGCACATTAAAAACACTTTTTATATAATTTGGTAACTGGATAACTTGTTACAGTGACACTGTGTGACTCCTTTTCTTCTACTGAATATGGTACATCAGGGAAGACTTGATTCTCCTGAATATAATCCTGTGGCCTTGGATCTATACTAAAGTTTATAAATTAATTTGCCAATAAAGCACCATTTTTCAGTGATGTTTGTTGGAAGGCTTCCTAGACTTAGAATAACTTTATTGTCACTTTGAATGTACACTAATCAGCATACATTAAAATGAAATTACGTTGCATACAGCTCTCAAAGGGTCTCTACCTCTAATATAAACAAACATAACAAGATAATAAATAAATACAAAATTATGTATGTACCCACATATATTATATGACACGGAGAATCAACACAGTATAGTTCAGATGTGTGTCTGTTTTATAAAGATACAGTAGAATTCTAGTATATATATCAGGGGCAGCTGGATATTTCATTTCAGCCCTCTTTGCTCCATTATTTGTCTGAACACCAAACTGGGAATGACACTCCTTTGGTAACACTATTTATTTTCCCAGAGATTAGCCCATGCATTCATTGAGAGATTTGAGGTAGATGATTTGCTGAGAGAGTGGAAATTCCATCATGTATTTTGCCCACTGGCTAAATACAGCTTTACAACTGAGTACAGTAGTAAATTACAGGTTCCCTTCCCATCGGCTCTAAAATAGTAAATTCCTTCTCAGCAGCTTCTTAGATATAATTAATCATCCTATTCCTTCACCATAGATCTGTGTCTTAATTTAGATCTCAAATAAAAATTTTTCCACCCAAAAACTTCCTAGCCAATTTAGAGCAATTTTTTATTCCACAGGAATGGCGTTTCCACCACTCCCAACATCACATTCCCTTGTCTTTTGCAAAATAATAGAAAAGTATTACAAAACCAGTACAGTATATAAAAATCAACAAAGAAGGATAAAAATCAAGGTGAAAAAAGAAAGGAGGGAAGAGTCTTAAAAGCTCATCTGTATGTCGAGTTCAAAATACTTAATGGTTGCATTCTCCTGTCACTGAGAGATCAGTAGATCATTAGGTTTGTTTGCAGACCTTTTGTTCCACATCCCAGTGAGGCTTAATAAACAGGATGAATCTATTTTCATTTCTGAACAAAAGGAGAATTAAATTAATAATATATACCGTAAGTATTTAAAGAATTTTAAATAAATGTCAAAAAGTGAAATAAAATTTTGCGCCAAGTAAGTGATAAATGAATTAAGTGTCCAGGCAAGTTTAGAATATTGAAATTTTACTATAGGATTTTGGAACTAACTATATAAAATAGCCACTCAGAGTCACCTGATTGAGTTGGGTGGCCATTGAAACTGAACAAATAAATAAAATTAAAATATTAGGTCTGGTTTGGTCTAGTGGTTAAGGCATCAAGTTAGAAACTGGGATCTGGGCTTTAGTTCCACCTTAAGGATAAAGCCAACTTGTGGACCTTGGACTAGTCACTTTCTCTTAGTTGTAAGAAAGAAGCAGAGGCAAACCATAGTGCAAAGCTGTAGAAGATATATTTTTTTTATTTTCCAAAAAAGCAAACAAACGAGAAGCTGAGGTTGTCAATTATAGATTAAACTCCAGATTCCTTGCTTCAGTCAGAATAGCATTCATACTGAGATAATATCCATGAAGGAGAAAATAATTGATATTGAGAACTTGAATTGCAAGAGAGCAGAAAGTGCCTTGGGCTGCTGGCAGATGACCAGTAACAATAGCATTCCAAATATTTCATGAAATTTGAGAACTTTCTATAAGCACTTTGAACCTACTGTCATAACCATCTGATTTTCTTTAATTGTATGCTTGCAAATGTAGTCTAAGATCCTGAGCAAACAAAAAAAAAACCAAAAAAAGGGGGGGGGCTCTCAGCCAAACCAGAGGTCATCTGCATTACTGAATCTGAAATTAAGATTGGGACTATTTTTCTGGAAAGTTTATTTCTGATTGCAGTGCTAATGAGGCAGGATTTTTCAACCACACTTAGTACTCCCTTAAGGAAATGCACTGCAAACATTCTGCCCCTGCCTCCCTTGACTGGGGGCAAGTCTGTTCACCTTAGACCTGGTACCTGAGCTTAGGAACCAACAGAGGTTTAAGAGAGGATGGGATCTGAGAGTGCTTAATACTGTGTTTTCCCAAAAATAAGACAGGGTCTTATTTTCTTTTGTCCCTCAAAATATGGCCTTGGCCTTATTATCAGTGTGTGTGTGTATGTGTCTTATCCCTAAAACTCGGTCCCGGAGTGCCGACCAGGCCACTACCTCAAGCAATCTTCCCGTGCAAACAGCACTAGGTGAGGAGGCAAGGGGGGGCAAGGGGGTGAACATGCCCCACGCGCACCTGCCATCCACACAGAAACAGGGTGCTTTTCTTTTCTTTGGGCAGAAAGTAGCCGTAGCTTGCAACAAGCGGGTTTTCTGGTTTTGGGAATGCCGGGGTGAACAAAGGCAGACTTGGGAGTTAAGGCATGAAGCTCAAGCAGGGGGGAAAGAGGACGGCGCTCAGATCCCCCTCGGGCATCCTCGCAGGCACTGGATCGAGGCCGCCCTTCGGCCGGGGGGGCAGGGGCGCTTCCTCCTCTTCCTCCTTCTCTTCTCTGGCTGCTGCTCATCGGGGATAGTCTGGATAAGTCAGACGCTGAAACGGATGCTCTGGGGACTCTGGCATCCCAGCGTCATCGTTGGCATCGTCATCATGGCTGCCTTCTCCCCCCCACCCCTTTCCGCCACCCGAGCGTTTAACCCAGCTGGTGGGCTCGTTGGAGCAACCCCCTCCCCTCTCTCCCCCTAAGCCGCTCCATTTATCAAGTCCCATCTTGGAGCTCCCATCCTGGCGGGTTGAGGCCATTTTAGCATCTGACCCACACACACAAAATAAAGGTTTGCCGAGGGCAAGGTTCGGTTGTGGATGCAGGCAGCAGGCAGAAGGGGAAGGTGACCCCCCACCCCTCCCCTGGCAACCCCAGGGCCAGCTGAGAGCCCCCCTCCCCGCTCTTCCTCTCCTCCACGGGTCTTCTGGCATCTACGGGGCCAATCACCACCCACCTACAGGGGGCTCCTTTCAGTGCAGGGAAGCAGTGGGATGTCTCTGCACTCTTCCATTGTGTGGAGCCAGGTGGGTGGGCAGGGAAGCGAGGCAGGAACCCCCGGTGCTGCCTTCCAGTCGAGGGAGGGCTGGAGGCTGCTTATAAAATCCACTTGTTGGAACTGCAGGCTCCCCTTTTCCTCCCCGGCCGGCTGGACTCCTTCACAAGGCTTGCAAGGGGCTCCTGGTTGCAGCTTGCCTTTTCTGGAGCGGCCGCCCCCGTCAGAGACCCATTTCTCCCCCAAGCTGAGACCAATTGGCGGTGGGGGCAGGTGGGAGAAGCTGCAGCGAAGAGGTCAGAGCGGCAGGAGCCGCTTTTCAAGTGGGGCCAGAGGGTGCAGGCATGAGGGGGAGCTTGCTGGGCCAGAGCTCCGGCACCAGTACCTCTCCCCCCCAGTCCCAGGTCGACAGGACTAGGGCTGGCAAATTTTTTTGCGGTCACTCTTTGCGCCCGCCACTAAGAGAAGGGGTGCGCGAGCTAGGGTTTGCAGGAGTGGCTTCTGTGAGGCCATTCCGTGTGGATGACAGGGGCGCATGGGACATGTTCCCCCTCCCTTTCCCCCCCTCTCTGGCCTTGCCTCTTCATGTCGTGTTGTTTGCGTGGCAGCTGCGAATGCGTCTAAGTTTTGGGGGGGCTTATTTTGGAGGGGTTTATTTATATGCGCTCAAAAGCCCGATTGGGCTTATTATCGGAATATAGTTTTGGGGAAACATGGTAGAATGCATTAGAAAGCTGCTGGATACTAAGTAAGAATGATAAATTTGATCTTTGGGTTACAATTATGGCATACTGACCAAAATATGCCCAATTAAACAAATCATTATTATTAACAGAAAATGCTAGCATATTGTTGGATGCAGTGGACAAGGCCTTGCTCTAGTAGCTGAATGATTCATTTTTTAAAAAACAAGTTTTATTGGTTTTTTTCTTTTCTCCTCTCCCACCTTCACCCACATCTTTCTTTTCTTTCTTTCTTTCTTTCTTTCTTTCTTTCTTTCTTTCTTTCTTTCTTTCTTTCTTTTTTTTTTGGAACAGAGTGTTGGTCGTTTCTTATCTTATACAATTAGTCAAATTCAAATACATTTTACTCAATTACAATTTTTGTCAATATCGTGTTCCCCCCTTTCCTTTTGTTTGAATATACCTCAGTATTTCTATACTTGCATACATAAACACCTTCATTTATCCCTAAATTCTAACTTTACTGTTTGTACCTATTTGTCCTCTTTTATTCTTCAACAATTCATTCTTTCTCTTAATATATTTAATTTGTTTATTTAGAGCTACCTTTCTTCCACTTCATCTTTTTTTTATTGTACAGCAATCTTTCTCCTCAAACCTAACCTCTTCCTCTTCTCCTTCCAACTTTCTTTCCCCACCTTCTTCTTCTCTTCTCTACTTCCTGTTCCCTTCTCCTTCTCCTTCTCCTCCTCTCTCCCCCCCATCTTACCTTCTCTCCTACTCTGCTTTCCCCTCCCTTCCTTCCTCCCTACTCTTCCATCCCTCTCTCTCCCTCCTCCTCCCTTCCAATTCCTTCATCTCTCTCTATTGCTGTATTCATTTTCCATTTAATGTTTTCCATTGTGGAGTTCAGGCAACCCAGATCCCTTATCTTTTTAATTATTAACCATATATTTCATCTTGTTCTCTTTTTTCCTTCAAATATTTACTCAAACAATTTTCTAATCTCTTATCTTTTTTACTTTTACCAATATATTTTTTCTGCTTTACTTCTTGCAAGTATAACATTTAAATCATTTTTATCATTTCAATTTCATTCAGTTTTACATTCAATTTCAATCATTAAATATATTTCTCAAAACATCTTAACAATAAATTTCCACTTATTCAAATATATATTTATAAAGTGCATCTTAATCCTTTCTCATTTTACCCAATCTGATTAGTTCTTAAAATATTCTTAATTTGTCTTCTTTTTTCTTTTTAAATGTGTTTCAAATATATAGTTTGAAATATTTCAAATATTACATTTCCCCCAACTGGTTTATTCATATTGTTAAAATTTATCATTCTATAAACCTCCAATATTATTGAGCATGTGACATTTATTAGTTTTCTCTTTGTTTCTACTTTTCTTTCTTTTTTGTATCTTTTTCTTATTAATATTTTGTATCTTAAAATCGTGAAATCTTTGCCCTTTATTTTCCATTATTTACCATCCCTTTTCCCTCTTTCTTATATTTCCACTGTAAATCCCAGTGTAATCATTTATGTTTTTAATATTTTTTCTTTTCCTCCACTCTCTTTTCCTTCTTTTCCTTTTGTTTTCCCTTCTTCTTCCTTTCTTTTGTATTTTAAAATTCTGCACTATCCTATTCTGTCCTATATTTCCCATTGTTTCTCCTTTCTCTTTCATTTTTTGTGTCTTTACATTGTTAATCCCAGTTCTTTTATTTTGTCCTTTGTTTCTTATTATTTTCCATCTCTTTTCCGTCTTTCTTATCTTTCCACTGTAAATGTCAGTGTAATCATTTAAGTTTTTTATATCTTTCCTGTTCTACCCTCTTTTCCTTCTTTGTTTCTTTTCTTTTTGTCCATACTTAATATTACAATTGTTTAATTTTCCAAAGTCAGTCTCTTTGTCTTTGTCTTCTTCATTATCCATCTCTCTTTCTTGTTTCTCATTAGTCATTTCCTTTTCATCTTCAGTGCATTCTAGCTGTGTCTTTGTCTCCTCAGATTTCGATTTTCCATGCAAATTTATAATCATTTCCTTTATTTCCAAACACATTGTCTTTATCAGTTCATTAAATTCCTGTTCCATTTTATTCTTTCCAGGTTGAATTATTCCAGTTTTAAGACACATTAAGGTCCTTCTTTTATAATCATCAAAGTCTATCCTCTTGTAGGCAAAACATATCCTCCTTAGTTCTCGCCAGTTATCTTTTTAAAAGTTCAAGGTTTTATTTTTTCTTCTTCATTTCTTCAAAGGTTTTCTCAAAGTAAACAATTCCATGTCATGCTCCTCCTTCTCCTGCAGATGACTCTCTATAATCCACCATTTTATTTGTAATTCACATCCGTATTTACCGAGTCATAAAAGAGAAAAAAGACAGTTTTCACATCTTCTTTCACCTTTATATACCACCAATCAGTTTATAATCCAATCCAAATTGAATCCGAGTTCCAGATTTACATTTCCATTTGTCAATCACTTTTAATTCTTTATTCAGGTTCTTCTATGGTGCGCTTATCATTCTCACTTTCTCTTTCCATCCGCCATCTCCCCCTGCCGCTATTTCCATGCCAGGGTAATTTTAGTAATAGTTTAGTAGTTAAAAATATTTAGAATGTTCTTTTTATTGTCTGTGGGTTAGCTAATCACTCACCCAAAACTAGCACTCTGTCGAAATCGTCCCTCCTGCACATCGCTTGCTCCAGAGGCTTCAGCTTCATGGCGAATCACTCTGATCACTGCCCCCCATCACCGGCTTGGAGAGAGTTTCTCAGGCTATCCAAGGGACTTGCCTGTCCCTCTTTAGACACCGAGCTGCCTCTCTTTCTTCACTGTCCCTACAGGACAGCTTCGGTCCGAAGACTCCCCGGTGTCGGTTCGTCTGGCTGGTTTTTGCCGAGCTCGTCGGAGCCTGGCATTTTCTCAGCCAGTCATGCTGCGCCGCTTCCAGATTTTTTTCGTAGCTGAATGATTCTTGAAGTATGCTCTTCCATCACTTTAAGCCTCCACTCCTTTTTTATGATCTCAAATAGC
The DNA here is from genome assembly GCA_022577455.1 of Arizona elegans. Lineage (NCBI taxonomy): Eukaryota > Metazoa > Chordata > Lepidosauria > Squamata > Colubridae > Arizona > Arizona elegans. The sequence continues at coordinate 98,312,021 of JAKOOJ010000002.1, read as the reverse complement.
AGAAAGGGATAGCCTTTTCCTTTACTTCAGATCTTGAAACTAGGGAGCAAGTTGGATAAGAAGAAAAGCAGAGCAAAAAAAGTAGTAGCATTCCTGGGTGGGCAATAGAGTACACTGGCAAACAATAGACCAGTGATGGCTAACCTTTTTGCCTTCATGTGCCAAAAGCGGGGGGAGTGATGGGGGTCGTCCACACGCGTGCCCACACCCATAATTCAATGTGCCCCGCCCCGTCCTCTGCGCAGCTGCACCAGTGGTGGGTTCTACTTGACTTTACTACCAGTTTGCAATGGGGCCACGCACTCGCGCTTGCTTCACTCGTGTGCGTGCACACTCTTCTGCACAAGTGTTTTGATGACATCAGGGTCAGTGGGCGGAGCCTCCTGCTGGTTTTACTACCAGTTCTATATAACTGGTGCGAATCAGAGGCAACCCACCACTGATCACGAAACGAGATTACTTCGCCACCCTCATTGCATCTGCAGAAAACCGCCCAGCGTCCCTGTTTTGTGTGACCTGTTCCCTCCTCAATCAGGGAGCGAGGGAAGACCCTTTACAGGGCAGAGCTGAGGATTTTGTACAATTTCTGCATGATAAAATCACTCAGATCCGAATCGGATTGGACTCTGACTGGGCAGAATCCAATCGGGAGACTAGGGTGGGTCTTGAGAATAATATCTGGATTGAGTTTGACCCTGTTTCTGTCAAGGAAGTGGACAGGATTATGGGCAAACTTAGTTCCTCCACTTGCTTATTGTACCCTTGTCCCTCCTGGTTGGTTTCGGCTGCCAGGGAGATGATTAGAGACTGGATCCAGGCAATTGTCAATGCTTCGTTGAGAGAGGGGAACTTCCCCGCCTCTCTTAAGGAGGCGGTGGTTCGACCTCTCTTCAAGAAGCCTTCCCTGAACCCAGACTCACTTAATAACTATCGTCCCGTCTCCAACCTTCGTTTCATCGCGAAGGTTGTTGAGACTGTAGTCTGAATCCCTCCAAGACTGAGTGGCTGTGGATGCCAGCATCTCGGGTTTCAGAGGCCCCATCACTTTTGATAGATGGGGAAAAACTTGCCCCCATTGATAGGGCTCGCAACTTGGGTGTCCTCCTGGATGCTCGGCTGTCCCTAGACGACCATCTTACGGCCGTGACCAGGGGGGCCTTCGCACAGGTTCGCCTGGTGCGCCAGTTGCGCCCTTTCCTGGACCGAGATGACCTTTGCACAGTCACTCATGCCCTGGTTACTTCCCGCTTGGATTATTACAATTCCCTCTACATGGGCCTGCCCCTGAAATGCACCCGGAGACTCCAGCTGATCCAGAATGCAGCCGCACGGATTGTTACAGGAGCCCCTCATTACTCCCATATAACACCCCTCCTGCGTGAGCTACACTGGTTACCAGTGGTTCTCCGGGTCCTCTTCAAGGTGCTAGTTCTCACCTATAAGGCCCTACATGACTTAGGTCCGGGATATTTGCAGGACCTTCTCCTGCCTGCCTCTCACCGTCCTGTTCGCTCACATAGGGCTGCTCTCCTCAGGGTTCCAACGGCAAGCCAATGTCATCTTGCTATGCCCAGGGGTAGGGTGTTCTCTGTGGGTGCTCCCACCCTCTGGAATGAATTACCTACCGAGCTCCGGACGGCTCCTGATCTCTGTTCCTTCCGTCAGGACCTGAAGACTTGGCTATTCAAACAAATAGGCTGACTCTGATTCCGGGCTTTATTATTTACTATTAATTAGTTATTTGGTTTAAAATTGGATTTTATTGTACTTGTTTCTTAACTTGTGTTCGCCGCCCTGAGTCCTTCGGGAGAATGGCGGCATATAAATACATGTAATAAATAAATAATAATAATCTGCACGTGACACCACCACTACCCGTGCTTCCCCTGCTTTTGGCATGTATGGCACAGTGGACATGGTAGGCCCGTTTTTTTGCCCTCACCAGGTTCCAGAGGCTTTCTAGGAACCTGGGGAGAGTGAAAACGGCCTTCTCCACCCACCCAGAGGCCCTCCGGAGGCCAGAAAAATGGCCCGTTTCCCGACTTCTTATGGGTCCGAAAGACCTGAAAATCAGCTGGCCGGCATGCACATGCATGCTGGAGCTGAGCTAGGGCAATGCTTGTGTGCCCACAGATATGGCTCCGTGTGCCACCTATGGCACGCCTGACATAGGTTCACTATCACAGCAATAGACCATCTCACTGATTGCTGTACCTGAAGGATATAGAAACATCTGGTTGTTGTTGTTTTTAAAATGTCCCCACTAAATTCATTAAATTAAATGAAGAAGTTAAAGAAGTTACCCAGGCCTTATTATGCCAAAATAACACTACAGGTAGCCCTTGTGTTAAACAGCAATTGGTATCAGGATTGCCATCATTAAGCAATGTGATTGTAAAGCGTGATAGTGCATGATTGCACCACTTACCAATGACAATCATGGCGGTCCTGGTTGTCACTGTAACCCCAACACATGCAGGTTATTAAGTGAGTGGGGCCTTCCATGTGCCAGCCACAGCCGGGGACATTGCCTAATGCAATAAAAAGATATCCCAATGAGAGCTAAGTGGGTGAAATAAATAGTCCTGAAGTTATTCAACAAACTCAAAAATACTTTTTTCAAAAGAAAAAAAGAAAAGAAACATGCATGTTATAGATGTAAACTGCTTGTTGATATAAATCTTCCTTTCCTACCTGCCTACCTCATTTTAAGAAGGAAGGTGTTTTTAATCATCATCATCATAATTGAAGCAGAAGTTAATAACTACAAGCCATTTTTTGACAATGATGACATAGGAAAGATTGCAACTTGGAACAAAAAAAGTAAATTGTAGAGTTCATGCATTAATGAATAAAATGAAAGAGAAAAACATGTCTCGCATGGAATTTCAGATCACAAATGCAGCAAGTACATATGGAAGGCAAGTAATAAATATCATTTCAGACTGAGGAAACAGGTTGTTGTGGAAATCTCTCTCTGCTGTCTTAGCCACTCTGATTTTCACCTGTTTCTGTTTTTTATTTTAAAAATGCACCAGATCTTATGTCACATTTAATAATCTTTTGGTTTAAAAATATTTACTCAGTGTTACCTAAAATCATGTATAACTTTTTCTATAAATTATTTTCAATATGGACTAATTTCTATTTTTCCTTTTAATTGGCAAAATTATGAACAATTTGATTTTGTTTTCATTACCTTTCTGGATTGGTATTTTTTTCCATGTCATCAGAGATGGGTTTCAGCAGGTTCTGACCAGTTCTGGAGAACCAGTAGCGGAAATTTTGAGTAGTTCAGAGAACCGGTAGTAAAAATTCTGACTGGTCCCACCCCCATCTATTCTCTGCCTCCCAAGTCCCAGCTGATTGGGAGGAAATGGGGATTTGCAGTATCCTTCCCCCAGAGTGGGGTGGGAATGGAGATTTTACAGTATCCTTCCCATGCTCACCAAGCCACGTCCACCAAGCCATGCCACACCCACCAAGCCACACCCATAGAACCGGTAGTAAAAAAATTTGAAACCCACCACTGCATGTCATCCATAGTATTCTATAATATAATGGAAAAACAAATAATATACAGCAAAAAAGACCAAAAAATAAACAATTAGGAAGTCAAAAAGAAAGAGAAGGAGGTAGAAGGAAAAGAAAAAACATTAATATCTAATTTAGGAACTATTGGAAAGGCACAAGTTTTAATTTATTCCTTAAGATGGAAATGGATCAACATGACAAATGTCAATACAGATTTTATTTAACTCCGTTATTATTTTTCCAGGCACATTTGTTACCAATAACCACTTGCTGAACATATAAAAGCATATTTAAAAAGTCTCCTGAAACACTGGTTCCATCCTGTAAATAAACAAACATGTAACTTTTGTACACTAACATTTTCTAATATATTTGACACAGTTATTTTGTTTGAGAAGTGCAGAGGAATCTATGCTCGTAGCTACAAAGGCAAATTACAATTCTGTTCTGTTTAAAGATGCCTTAACCAAGGGCACAAGATGTTCAGATTTCCAATGTGGATTGTCCATGATAAATCTGAGGCATCTCTGAGAGGTTCTCTACCTAACTTGGCTCCCAGGCTTAGCTCCTAAAAATTTAGGTGGAACTACAGTGACACCTTGTGGTAGATAAAGAGCACCATTTTATTCCTATTCCACTTTCTGCATTGACAGTAGTAATCTTTCATTGCTCCTCCTGGAACTGGCCTTCTAGCAAATGCATTCCTTTTTATCCTGCTTGTCTTCCTTAAATATAATACTGAAAATAGAACATCAAAGACCAGAAAGGTAAGAACTTAATCTTTCCTGCTATTTGGAGAATTCTACTTTTGACAACAATCTTTTGAAAAATTTTCTTACAGAAGTGACTCTCTTTTGCTTCAGTAGTGATAATGAAAAAATAATATCCTCAGCTAATGTGGCCTCCCGTAGTGCCAGGGGAAGCAACCTATAGTCCCAGGACCACTGACAGTCACTGCCTCTTCTTTTTTTTTTAGCTTTTAAGAGATTCTTGTGATTATGATTGCTGAAAACTGTTGGAACTTGCCAACTATTTAGAACCTAGAATAATAGAGTTGGAAGGGATCTTGAAGGTCTTCTAGTCCAGCCCCCTGCTCAAACAGGAGACACTATACCTGTGATGGTGAACCTATGGCACGCTTGCCACAGATGGCATGAGGAGCCCTCTCTGCGGGCACACAAGCCGTTGCCCCAGCTTAGCTCTGTTGCACATGCGTGAGCGCCTCCTGCCAGCCAGGTGGTTTTTGGGTCTCTGGTGCGCATGCCTGGGGGGCAGGGCACATATGGGAGATGTGCATGCATGCGCAAGGGGGTGCATGCATGAGGATCACACATGCATGTGTGGGGTGCACATGCATGTGTGGGATGCACATGGGGTTGCACATGCATGTGCGGGGCTGGGGTACACATGGGGGTCATTCACATACGCACGTGGCGGAGTGTACGTAGGGATTGCAGGCGTATGCATGGGGGGCACGCGCCTGCACATTGCATTATGGGTGTGCGTGCGTGCACTTTCAGCACTTGGTGCCAAAAAGGTTAGCCATCACTGCACTATACCATTTCAGATAAATGGTTGTCCAGTCTCTTTTTGAAAGCCTCTAGTGATGGAGCATGGTTTATTTATTTAAAAATAAATAGACGAAAAGTGTGACCTAAAACCTCAAAGTAGGCATATTACAATTCATCTCCCTATTTTTGTTCTCAAGATATTCCTTTCCTGCAATGTACATAACCCTATGCATTTGATGCCTTTACAAAATGTTGACTATGGCTCTTCGCCAGGCAAGGGTTGCCCAATACTGCTGTAAGAAGAAACAATTTGACGTAATCTATTCTGATGTATTCAGCCCGGGAATTCAGACTCTGGAACCAGAATTGGGGAGGAATAAGGACCTAACCTGGAAAGTCATTGCAGAAGATATATCAGTGCTGGTGGTCTTCTTTAGGTTCTTACTGCATTTTTAAAAAAACCAAACATTGCACTTCTGTAATTTAATAGTTTATTTTTATTTATTTTATTTAATTGTTTTGTCAACAACTACAAGGAAACAAGTATCAGTATAGACATAGACATGGCCACATGAAAAAATGGCACAAATAAATGAATATAAATAAGCAAAACATAGCCATAAACACATAAAATGAGTACATATAAATGGGGACAGTAGGACAGGGATGGTAGGCACACTGGTGTGCTTAGGCACGCCCCCTTAGGGACCTCTTAAGAAATGTGTAAGGTCCACAGTAAACAGTTTAAGGTAAAAGGTATGGAGGTTAGAGAAACTAACAACAGGATCAGGTAGAGTGTTCCAGGCATTTACTGCTCTATTGCTGAAGTCGTATTTTCTGCAATCAAGATTAGAGTGGATTACATTTAGTTTGTATCTATTGATAGCCCTTGTGTTATTGCGGGTGAAGTTAACTGTCAAGTGTTGATAATACAGTGTGGGTGGGATGGGGTGGCTGGCATTGTTCTGGAGTACACAAACATGTTGCATGTTCATGTGATTATCTCTTCTCAACATTCTCACTATTGCTAGCACTCCCTGGAAGCTAGGAAGGTAAGAATTGAGGCTGTAGAAACTCAAATCCTTACTATTTCGACAATAACTATCTGTTCCTCTTCAGGATTTCAGTTTGGATCCTTTCCTGGCCTTTTTTAGAGTTGCCAGGACCTGTAATAGGATTTTCTGCACGCTGAGGGGGTATTTACAGAGCTAGTGTTCTTCCATACTTCTAAAGTACTCAAAATGTTAACAATTTTCATTCAGAAGTGTTTCGTCTTCTTCGTCAATATGTTGCTGTCTGAACCATACTAATAGCACCCTTGGCTACAGCCAACAATGGGGGAAAAAGCATGCAGCACCATTCAGAATATCTGGTGTTTTTCCCTGACCAATTATGCCATCCAAAACCAATATTTCAATCTGTTGTATGGCTGGGGGCTTTGGGATGCTTTTCTAGGAGCACTCAGAGGTGCATCATATGCTCAGGGGGAAACACAGACAAACAGCCTGAGAGCCAACAAATCTCTTGGTTTCTTGTTGCTAGGATTTTGACACAATAGCAGCCTTTGTGGCACTGTGCATATTTGTCTTTTGCTTGATTATACATATCAGGTGAACTCCACAAAGAATGAAAAGAAGTTGTCCGGTGGCTCTTTTAAGTCCCCTTCTTGGGGTTTTTGCATGCAGAAACTAAAGATTGTGGAGAAAGATTACCTAATACAAAACTGGATACCTGAAAGCCTTGGATGACCTCCCCAACATATTGTTACCATATTACTAGAGTATAACATAAAAAAATAGGGAACATGTTTAAATATAGTCTTGGAAAGCAATCATATGAACTAATTTAGATATCATTCAAATGAAATCATATATATGGCCTTCCCCACAAATTTTTGGAGTGTGCCTCTGGCCAGACATTAAAACATGAGTGCAGCCTTCAGCCTGAAACAAATTTCCCAACCCTGAAACTAACTAAGGGTCTAGGGCCGTGATGGTGAACCTATGGCACGCGTGCCAGAGGTGGCACGCAGAACTCTCTGTGGGTATGCACACCGTCACCAGCTGCTCTTCCGGCACACACACACACACACACACACACACACATTCCGGTTTGGGTACTCGGTGCCTAAAAGTTTTGCTTTTCACTGGTCTTAGGGTTTAAGAAAAGGTCTCCACTTTCTTTGCCATTTGTTTTTATGTGTATTGATTTTTAACAGTCTAAAGCTTTGCTACTGTACCATAAGAGAGTTTATTTGGCGCTTGTGAAGTTTTTCCTGAGAAACTGGCAAACTCGACAAGTCTGTTCTCAGTATGACAGCATTTGACAGGCTGCTTTGTGAACCTTTTATGAGAAATGAAGATGGTTCTAATGGGAAGGAGGGAGGAAGGAAGGGGAAAGGAAGGAAACCCATTTTTCATAATGATTTCTCAGCAAATGTATAGATTTAAATTGCATTGCATGGAGAGAAATTTTTGACAGGATTGACTTAATTATGTGTGTGAGAAAGAGGAAGGGAGGCAGGAACTGTAAAATTGGCACATTTTCTAATTGTGTTCTGTCTAAAGACTTGTTTCTTCTGGGCTGCTCATCTGAGTCAAGCAGCAGCTGAAGTTCCATAATCTCCGCCTTCCAGGCAACAAGCAACAATAGCTACAAAGGGATTTTCATGAAAGGCTGAGAATGCACTGATTTCATTTGCTCTGTGGGCAGCCAGAGCTGCTGAAAGATTTTGCTTTTGCTTTCCTTGCTGCTGCACTTCCTCCATTTGCTCTCCCCCCCCGCCTCCCCCCCCCCACCCCGAAGGGGACAGGAGACAAGCTAATGGCAGCCTTTCTTGTCCCTTTGGATCATGCTGGGTTAATAATTTCCTCACCCAGCTTCACATTCATCTTGTGAAAAAGAGCATTCTTCACTTCAGCAAGAATTCTACAACTGTAAGTGCTATTGCTGTTTGTCAGTATTCTTCCTATGTGCATTTGAGGCAGTGATGTACTACCGGTAGAGTGGATATTGTGGATATTTGAATTTTTTCCCATTTTTGTTCAATAGTCTCACTGAAGTTATCATGTCAAAACCAATCTTCCATAGGTCTTTTCTGCTTGGTTACCCATAAATTTCAGTAAAGAAAGTTCTGGGTTCACCTGAATAGTAGTTTTTAAAATTCTTTGTATCATTAATATGCATGGGTATCACTTTTCCTCCCCTTTTTCTCAAGTCTACCATGCATGGTAAAATGAGTCTTTTCCACATTTTCAACACTGATTAGAATACCTTTCTACACCTTGGATAAATCATCATTCTGTAAGAGTTCTTTCTTAAATTGTAATAATATGAATTTTAGTCCTTTAACCACATTCTCTCCCATTGGTCCATCTGAACATTATAACCAAATTCTTAGCCCATTTTATCATCTTTAACTTGTTCTTCCTCCATTTTAACTCTCAGCAAAAGTTTGTACAGTTTAGCAATCACAAATTAAATTTCAAATTCTATTCTCTGTTTTTGAATTCCAATTATTTTTTAATTTATCTTTCTCTTAATTGTACATATTTAAGTTTCCCATGTTCTTCTTCTAACAAATCTTGATGTGTTAACCATTTTTCTTTACCCACTGTTTCTTTTTCATAATGTAAAATGTTTGGGCTGAAATCAGTAAAGCCATTTTTGGGCACAGCTGGGGTCTGTACTAGCTATTCCTTATTCATAGTATGGCACTTCTAACATAATTGTTAGAAGTTAACCTTGTCATGCCATTAAAAAAATACCATCCAAACCTGAGATTGTGTCCTTCTAATTCTAACACAAACAAATGTGTTCTGATTCACTGGCCTGAAACACTCTGGTGATGTTTCTGATGCCTTTGCTAATTGTGCAAGAATCCCAGAGTTCTCTGCATTCCACCCTATCCCTTCTTTGTTTTGCTTTCTTAACAAATATGGGACACCTAGGGGGAAAAACTTCAGGACAAACCTTAAAACTACCATACTTGCATAGTTTGGAAAGCACCCTTCAAGTTCCTTGTTGCTGCTCTCATAAATTGGAGAGAGGACATAGAAATAAATAATTTAAGACAGCACTAGCATAATAGGTTCATTTGAACTTTAAAAGGGGCAAGTCAACACAAATGTTTATCTTTGAAGATTACACAACTGAATTAACAAAATGTATTAACTATGGGTTGAGCAACAACTCTTTGCATAGCAACTCAATCCCATGAACATAACAGAAACCTGTTCTCTATTCTGAATATATATATATATATATATATATATATATATATATATATATATATATATATATATATATTTTCTCAGGTTTTCGCGGGTGTTTGTATGTAGGTCTTTGGTTATTCGGGTCTTCTCCCACGTAAAATTGGAAGTGTCTTGGCGACGTTTCGACGAAGTCTCATTCGTCATCTTCAGGCTGGTGTTCTCGGCTTCGTGCTTCCAGGAGCAATGTGAGATTGCAGCTGTCTCTTCCTTTTAACTGCTAGTGGGGGTGTGAGCTGATTGGGTTGGAACTTGGCTGTGTTCTGATTGGGTGGAGGTGTGTTCTGATTGGTTAGGGGCTTGGCTGTGCTCTAATTGGATGGGGGGTTGGTTGTGCTCTGATTGGCTGGTGTGTTCTGTTTGGGTGGGGGCTTGGTTGTGCTCAGCTTAGTCTGAGTTGCAGGGGGATTTGAGCTGGTGAGCTGCGTTGTTGTTGTTTGGCTTCGTGTTTGTGGCCGTGCGAGCTCTTCATGGTGGGTGTCAGTCTGCTTCATGTATGGATTGGAGGGGTTTAAAGTGGCTAATGATGCAGCTGCGGTCTGGCTTCTGGTCCTTGGTCGTGGCTCATTATCAGTGTGGGTTTGAGTCTGCTTTCTGCGTGGATGTGTGGTGGTGACATCCTGTGTGGCTCTCGTGAGTTTGCAAGTAACACTTTAACTCCGCTTTAAAATGCAGAAAATGGCGCCTGAGGGCGGGAGGAGGAAACTACCAGGAAAAGTGCTTGTTAAGGCTTGTTAAAGTTTGCAACAGTGATACAGCTACTGGATTACACCCTAAGGGAAAGTTTTAAAGGGGAAGCATCCATGGAAAGAATTTGGTATTGAGGAAAAGAATTTGGTACTGACTTTAATTAAAATCTGGTTTTTATACTGTGTGGAAAAGAGTTGAATTGTTGTCCAGATAGCTGGATGAATACAAAGTGGCTGAAATATGGCTGACAATAGGGCTGGTGAATCAGCAAATTTCCAAGCCGTGACAGTCCAGGCTTTTCAAGAACTTTTAGACTCTTTTACTTCAGCCCTGCTGAATACAATTGAGAGGGCTTTTTCAAAAAACAGCTTGGGAAAATATAAGCAGTTGTTAGCGGGACAGCAGGAAATTATTCAGAAGAATTTGTTTTTGGAAGATCAGAAGATGGACAGGTTTAAGGGACTGGCTGGCACAGTTGAAACAAAGATTTTGGTGGACGTTTCCATTCAAATGATAGAAAAGCAACAAATAGTTTCTTTATTGCAAGCTGACAATCTTTATGGCAACAAATTTTGGCTATATGGACAAAGAAATGGACTGAATGATTATACAAGCAAGAAGAGACGAACTGGGGAATTCAAGTTAGAAAACGTGATCTCAAGAAGAGAGCGAGTATTTCAGAAACATCAACCTCAAATCACCATTTTAAAAGTTTCAAAAATAAAATGGGGGGGCTGTTAAAAGAATTTATTAAAAAAAAGGAATGGAAAAAATATAGAAAGAAGAGAAGAACAAAAGATTAAGAAAGATGTCTTCCTGTGGATTTTGAAATTGGCATCGGACAAATATGTGTTTTAATAGTATTAAGAGATTTATAAAATGCTTAACATAAGGTTATATTATTTTAAAAGATATAGATTTTAAGATGAAAAATTTTTCTTTTTTTTTTCTCTTTGAAGGAAGAGGATTAATGTTAAATTTAGAATTTCACTAGGGAGTAATGTTTGTATAGAAATGGAATTTATTCATGATTTTTACTGTTTGTAAAACTGCTAAAGTATCGGATTATACATTAAGGAAAAAAATTTTTTTTTTAAAGTAGGAAAAATGAACTTAATTTAATTAGTTTTGAGAATATATAAAAGGGAGGTTGATGAATTGGAGCAAGGGAGTTAAAGAACATGTGAGAGTTTTGAACTTTATAATTTGTTAGTTTATTTTAGCATATGTTTGTTAGATGCTATACCCTGTTTTTGCTCTGGGAAGTCAGGGGTGGGGTGGGGAGGGTGGGATAAGGGATGGGGGGGAAAGGGGCTAACATGAGTAGAATATAGGAGTTGCTCAGACACTAAAGGAGGAAAATATTTCACAGCAGAGAAGTTAGAAAGGAGAGAGGAGGAGGGGGTAGGAAGAGGAGAGGGAGGGTGAGGAATGGAAGAAAGGAGAGGAGGAGGGAAGGGAAGGGGACAGGAGTAGGAGTGAAGGCGAGAAGCGGGGAAAGAAGAGAGAAGTGTGGGAAAGGGAAGGGAAGTAGGATGAGGTGGGAGAGGAGGCAGGAGAAAGTAGGAGAGAAGAGGAGGGAGGGAAGGGAAAGAAAGGAGGAGAAGAAGAAGGTTTGTTGTGGAATGAGGGGAGAAAAAAAAGAGCAAATCTGAATGTAATTAATGTTTTATTTAATGCTTTCTTTAAGGGGAACATGTATAAGTAGGATTTCTTATGTATAAGAAAGTGTACAATTTCTATTATGTGGGGAAGGGGAAAGGGTGGGGGGGAGAAAATTGTTTGTATTTCTTATAAAACTTTTCAATAAAAAAAACTACTTCATTTAAAATGTTTTAATTTTTAAAAGTATTTAAATTAAAAAATATATATTTAATAAAGACTCTAGCCCTCAGATTCAAATTTTGCTTACATTGGAGGAAAATACAAAGCTGCAGTTTTTGCATTTTGTACCCTATGACATTTGGAAGGGCATATATCTTCTAGAATAGCATTTATTTTTTTTCTCTCAAGACCCCTTCCCACTTTTAAAAATTATGGAAGACACCAGAAGTGGTTTTCTTTGTATGAGTTATATTTATCGGTATTTACCATAATTAAAAATAAAAATTGAGGCATTCACTACTGCTGCCACTTCTCATGATTTGATGTTTGGTGGGATTTTAATATTTTTATTTTTCAAGGTAGGTTGGCAAATGATTTTGATTCAGTAGACCCCTGAGAGGGTCTTGAGGGGCACTTTGAGAACAGCTGTTCTAAAGAGGAAGGAAGAAGGAAGACAGGGTTATATTTTCCTCCTACTTTTCTTCAGAGTTAATCTGAAGGACCTAAAGAAGAAGCTTTCCATTCATGCAGTCAAAACTATGAGCAACTGTCATAGGGGATGGCAGAGTCTGGCAATTGCTTTCCTGTAGAAAATTAACCAACTAGCAATGCCGACGCACTGATGACCCTGACATGGAGTCTTACTTCTGACAGATTTGAAAGTTGATAGACAGAAATGTTCTAGTGCCACAGGTCAGAAAAATGTTTGGAAAGAGGGTTAAATAATACATTTTTCTGTTTCAGGATAACATTATCCCAAGGTAAAGAGCGACTGGAAGTGAAGTCCCAAGGATGGTCAATACCAGATATTTCTTCTTTCTTTCTAGGATAACCATCGATAGGTTTTTCTGCAGCCTTTTCAAATAAGCATGGCAGAGGGAGGAGCTTCAAGGCACTGGGAGGCAAAGAGACGTGATGTCAAGAGGGCAGAGGCCAGGCTTACCCTGGGACTGCGCAGTTTAGAAGAAGCCCGGCTCTACTGTCTGAATACCATGACCAGGGAACAGCAGCGGCTCCAGCAGGAACTCCTAAGGTTACAGAAAAGTGAGGGTGCCTTTGCCTCTTTTCATCCAACATTTTGACATGAAATCTCTACTTTCTAGTTGTTTAGCAACAACAGAGTAGAATTGATTTGCAGGAGTTGAGAAATGTTGCCAAAGTTGTCTTAAGAAAACTCCATGGTTAGAAATAGTGTAATTCAGCTTGGGAAGAAAATTCCACCTCTACCAACTTACTGGCCCTAATCAAATACAATTAGGGTTTACTAGTTATATATAATTTGAATGCCAAATTAGACAAAGATATTTCAGTTTGCTAATTTTTCTAGGAGCCAGTTTGGTGCCCTGGTTAGGATGTCAGGCTAAAAATTAAGAGATTGTTAGTTCTAGTTCCAAAAGCTAGCTGGGTGACTTTGGACCAGTGGTGGGTTGCCGCCAGTTCACACCGGTTCTATAGAACCGGTAGTAAAACCGGCGGGAGGCTCCACCCACCGACCCCGACATCATCAAAATGCTTCTGTGCGTGAGCGGCCCCATTGCGAACCGGTAGTAAAGGTAAGTAGAACCCACCCCTGTTTTGGACCAATCAGTTTCCTTCAGCACCAGTTAAAAGGCAATGGCAAACCGTTTCTGAAAAACCTTGCCAATAAATCTGCAGGGACTAGTTCAATTGGTCTCCAGGAATCAAAAATTGACCTGAATGCACAAACTCCCCCATCCCAAAATCCATAGAGAGTGTTTTCCTTCAAAATAACACATTAAAAGTATCTCAGATATAAAATTTCATATTTTTAAGTTTTCAAGTCTTTTGTCAGGGGCCTTCACAAGAATATCTGTGGAAACTTAACTCAAGTCCTATGATAAAATAATATACCTTATTATGGAATAGCAATAGTGAAAAAGCAATTAGATAGCTGAATAAACAGCTCTTCTAATAGAGAAATATAAACACTCCCAACAATCTGTGATAAAACCACTGGTTTTAATTTAAATCATCTGAAAGTACTTTATAAAATACACAGTAAGTTATTCTAAGTCCATAAAAGATATAATTTTAAAAAGTATGATAAATTACAGGAATATTATTTCCAATTGGAGCAAAAGGATATGAAAATGTCAAATGTAGTGCAGTATAAGCAAATGTTACATGTGAATAATTAACATATAATAGGCAATTGGAAGAGTAAAAACGCAGTGTAGAGTGAGTTTTAAAAGTGATTTAAGAGGATTAGACAAGTCATTGTGATTATGTATATCTTCCATTATTTTATTTTATTTTCAACTGATTGGTAGCTATGTTTTACTTGTGGAGTTATAGAAGGGAGAGGCTCTGATCCACTATAGTGATTATTTTATTTCTTCTGATACCACTCATTATTGCATGAGAACAATGAATAATATGAGAACAATAAGAACATGAATTCAAAGATGTTAAGATCAAAAATAGAAAGATCAACAATTAAAAGGCTGCTTTAATTTGAGTCTTTTTAGAACCTTTAAGAGCTGATCAAGAATTCAACATGGTGTGCATTCCTGGAGCAGGTAAAGAGAAGTTACAACCTCAGTTTGCTCCAAGACATCCTGCAGTAACTTGGGGCAAATCTCTTTGGATTAATTTAATAAACAGGGAGGATCATTTGCATTGTTAGACCTCTGGAAAGTTAAAATCCCAGTACTCTCCAGCCAGTGTGCCTTTTGAGCTAGTCTAAGTTTACAAAGAATATGTTTGTAGGCACCTTGTAGTTAATTAGTAGATATAGTTTTACCATGATACAGAAAGAAGAGCATATGCTACAGAACACTCCATCTCTTTCTGCCCTCCTTTTGCCACATCCATTTTAGACTTCAAAGACAAAGAGAGAAGGGATATTCCAGATATCTAGCCAGCTCGAGTCCAGTTAAGAGGGTTACTTCATACCTGCTTTCTCTTAACTGGTCTGCTGATGGAAAATCAAGCTTCCCTTCTGAAGATTGTGTTAATCTTCTGCTCATCACACAGTTCAAGGAATATATCAATTTAAATAATGATCTTACCCAGAAAAAAAAAGTCTTGTTGCACCTTAAAAGCCATTGTATTGTGTGGCTTCATGGGCTCAAATTCACTTCAACAAATGCACAATGCAGTGTCCTAGGTGAGAAGAGAAAAAAGAAATTCTCCTTTGAGGGGGATAAAAGACGGTTGAACAATAAACATGAACTTGGACAGATTTAAGAGACCCTTCCTTTATTTTCAAATTGGCACTCCTTGATGGCTTTTCACTGGAAATAACAGAGGGGGGGTGGGGATCATCATTCTCAGACAGTTCACATGTGCTCTATTATTATTGTCTAGTTTGCCTTTAGAGATGAAACTGGATAGCAATTATTTCTTTACCTCTTTCTTAGGCCAATCCAAGCAGAAATTCTCATTGGGCCCTGGACATATTCACTTTAAAGCAACATTTCCTCTACCTCCTTCTCTGGTTGTGCAGAATTCTGGTGACTTCCATTACACAGGATTACGGTAAAACAAATGTCTCATTTGAGTTGTTCAGTGATATAGGAGCCTTGGCTGTCTACATTGGCAAGTTCTACCTTATTAGTTGGCTGCAGTTG
This sequence comes from Arizona elegans, assembly GCA_022577455.1. NCBI lineage: Eukaryota > Metazoa > Chordata > Lepidosauria > Squamata > Colubridae > Arizona > Arizona elegans. The sequence goes on along the minus strand of JAKOOJ010000002.1, from coordinate 98,296,598 downwards.
GCTGCACTTGTAGCTTTAAATTGAAAAGCAAAAATGAGATCCCTCAGGGATGGTATGCTGTCAGTGTAACTGTAAGAAACTAAGATGCAAGTGGTCCAGGTTACACACTTAGAAGGACCAGGCCTTATTGAATTTAGTGAGCCCCTGGTATTCCTGATCAATAGCTATTGTGTGGCTCTTCAGTCTTTTCAGTGGTATTTATACTAAGAGAAGAAAAAATTTGGAAGAAGCCACCAGAAAACATGATGGAGGGGGAGGTTACAGAGATAAAAGCCTCTTACAATAGTCATGAATGAGCTAACCTAATTGTGCAACTGCATTGCCTTACAATGGAAATTCCACTCCCAATTGTAATTATAATTGTAAGCTACCCTATGGCAAGATGGATGGCAAATAGATTTTGCAAATAAATAAATAGTGGTTAGTGGTTGTAAGCCAAGGACTACCTGTGAGGAGAAGGAAGTTGGAGGTGAGTAGCAGTGGGCCACATTCATTTATTATCAATTATATGAACAGGAACTATTTTAAAGACTTGCAGGTGAGAAAAGGTTTGTTTCCTGTCAATTTTCTTTTCTCTTCTGAAGCAAGACATTGCCAGGCAAGATAATGATCTCCAGTAGGATGGATTAGATAGGTGGATTTTCCATGCCTCCATTAGAGACTACAATCCACTGATTACTTGTGAAAAGAATCCTAATGAAAGAATAGCATTTCTCTCCTCCTTTTCTAGATCTCGAAGAAAAACATTGCCTAAGACTGGGGAAGTTGCATGGACAAAGCAATCTCCCATCCATCCATGGAAGCTCAGTGGAGATGTCTCTGGTTGTGAAGGAAAGAGAAAGGGGCACTTGCCACCCTTGGAGGCCAAAGACCCAAATGTTGCTGATGACAGAGATATGAGCAGCCTTAAAGACTCCATGGCTAAACAGCTAAATATTTCAGCAGAGTCTGTGGACCGGACTGATATCATAGAAGAGCAAGAAAAAGACTCAATGAAAGAAGAGCCAAGGGATTCTCAAGCCAAAGATACCATGGCCATCACCAAACCCATGAATCTCCCTGAGAATCGAAGATCTTCTCTTGATCGTGAGAAGCTGATCATGGATCCTGAGGCCTATGCTGCTGATGGACGCCTAAGGACTATGTACAACAGGCCTGATTTCCTCAAGTCTTATGGTGAAGTTAGGAAAGCCCGCTATATTCGGCATAAGGGCATTCCAGCCTGGGAAAAGGAGCTCAACCTTCAAGATATATTTGGGCACAAAAAAAACATGGGGCATTCCGCCCAGGAAATGGTTGCTGCCAAAGCTAAGCCCTAAGCAGGCGGAATGGGCAGATCTAGCAAAGTAAAGCACCAAGAGGCCTCTGTTGAAAAGGCTGCAGAGACAAGATCATTTAGCTACTTGCAACAGGCTAGCTAAATGCAGCCTGGTCTCAACAGGCAGCAAAAACAGGTCTTTTATTGAGCCTCTGGTGGGCTGCTGTGCACAAGGACAAGGTGGGGAAGGAGGGGTGGGAAAAGGGGAGGTAAAGGCTCAAAGGTTCATTGGGAACATACAATTTGAGATCAATGAATACTTGGTGACTTAGTTTTATAAGAAGTAGTAATCAAGTCACTCATGGCTTAAACCATACTGATATGAAGGAGGTTTGCGGAAAGGATATACATGATGAATGGACTGTGACAGTTCCTATTCCAATTTTTTTCTCTAGAAGAAACTGGTAATTCTAAGTACATTTTGTGCATTAGATTCCAATACTGTACTAAAAATTAAAAGTAAATCAAAATAGGTAACACAGCAGGATGTTTTTTAAAGCCGGGTCTTGGTTAACATATTTTGACATCTTTTGAGCTGATAAACATTTTTGGCATTTTGGTATGTAAATCCCACCCCCAGCTTGCCTTTTAGTTTTTAATGAGGGAGGGGGAGAAAATAGCTATAGAGTTTATCTTCAATTCAGTTTGGCTTCTGGCATCTATCTAGATGAGTCCCTGCCATTTTCTTGTCCCTGCCATTTTCCTAGCAAGTTTTCATAAGTGATTTGGCATTACCTTCTTCCAGCAATATTATGTAATGCCTTTATTAGGTTCAGCCAAAATGGCACAAAAACATGTGTGTATTTCCTTCAGAGCAATCTATTAGGCTAAAATTGTTTCTAGAAAGTGAACAATTAAAAAAAAGCAGGAAAGTTCAGACTTTAGGGCATATATGGTGCCTGTGAGTTCTGTACTTTAAACTCAATCTGAATACGTAAAATGCTGATTGCAGATATCAGATTAAAGGCCTGACACTGAAATCTGCAGGTATCAGATTAAATTTAACATTCTAGGATAAAGAAATGATGAGTTCCTCATTTTTGTAGCAATATGGTAGTCTATAAATTTGTCTCTTTCTCTGACAAGTTTGCTTTCTGGTTATAGATGATTGACAGTCCAGTTCTTCATAGCAGCCAATGTGTTCTCAGAATTAAAAACATATCTTAAAAACATGTCTCAAAAAGATTAAAGGCACTTATTGCATTGCTTCATTAAAAACTCCAAACAATAATACCAATTTGCTTTTTTACTTAAAATGTCATAAATTAGTAAGTAAGCTTTCAAAGTTTGAAGAAACAGAAGATGGCTCACTGTTTTGAGAGATCTCTTTCAAATGGAGCTTCAAGCTAGGGGACACAGTAAAGCCCTACAAGGGATTTATCAGAATTGTCCACTGGTGCTAGATTGCTCAGCTGGCAGGACTCTGACTTGTTCTAACCGCAAGACTTTTCTGGTTTCCTGGATGCCTGAGTGTCATGGCAGGACTAGCTATGAGGCAAGACACCACTATCCCAGTGGCATGGAAAGCCCTTCCATTCTGTGACTGGAAATACAGAGTCCTATGAATGATGGTTATAACTATTTGGCATCAGTACCATGACATTAATCAAGTAGCACAAGCCACATCTTCCCCAACTTTGGTTTGAATTTTTTGCTAGTTTCTAAAACTCTTTTTAGTCTGAATTATAGCTATATATGTATTTGGATTCACATATAATTCTTTTTAAGAAGAAAAAATACACTCCTCTACCTTGAACCCCCATTGATACTACAATTCTGACAAACCCAGCTAGCATGACCTTATATCCAAGAAATTAAGACTTCCATTCCCCTTAATAATGTTTGGTTAGGATATTCAGCTCATTTAGTGCAAATACATACTGGGAATGATAAAATTGGAGATACTTCGGTTAAATTCGGTTACCATTTCAATTTTCTGTAACACAACTATTACTTTTCATCAGCATTTGGAAACTCGTGAGAGTATGTGTGGGCTTCCAAATGTTATAGTCTAGGAAATATAAATTTAGCATTTGTTATTAAAATGTTCTGGGAAATGGATGGTTCCATTATGCTATACTTTCTTTATTGAATATCCCCTTTATGTGATTATGGGTTTGAGCATCCTCTTTTCCGAAACTAAGAAAGTCTGGATCCGGTCAAAGATTGGGTGTGGGACTACTTGGAAATGCTCCAATACTATATATATATATATATATATATATATATATATATATATATATATATATATATATATATATATATATATATTGATTTATATGCCGCCCTTCTCCGGAGACTCAGGGCGGCTTACAATGCGTTAAGCAATAGCCTTCATTCTTTTGTATATTTGATTTGCAAACTCTATTTAAATATACCCCAAAGACACTTCAGGCTCCCCTGGATCTTTTATGCCTTTATTTTTCAGTAATCTAAAGAAGAGATCTTTTTGGCCTTTCAAGACCCTGGCAAAATTATTTATCTTCACTGATGCATTGCAGTTATTGCACATTTGGTAGATTGTTTTGGCAGGGAGCATTTTTAAACAGGTCTTATAATCTGGTACTCTTTACAGTGAATTGACCTACCCTATTTTTCAGAGTATAGGACACACCTTTTTCCCCCCTAAAAGGGGGTGAAAATTTAGGTGCGTCTTATACAACGAATGTAGCCCCGCCCACCCACTGGCCCCCATCCTTTGGCCTCTGCCTCCCAGCAGTTTACCTTCTTGCAGCAAGCAGCAAGAAGAAACAACTTGTTTCAGCTTCAGCACATCCTAATTAGCACAGGTTGATTGGATCGGCCTCCCGACTCTCGGCTGTTTTGCTCTCAGCTGTTTTGCACAGCCTCTGCTGCTTGCTGCAAGGAGGTAAATTGCTAGGAACAGATTTTTTTTTCTTGTGCTAATCAAGCTATGCTGAAAACGAAAATGAAAGTAAAGCAGGCTATTTGCTGTTTGCTGCAACAAGGCAAAATTGCACAGAGGCAGATTTCTTTTTCTTGTTTTCCTACCAAAAAAGGTAGGTGCGTCTTATAGTCTGAAGCGTCTTATACTCTGAAAAATACGATAATTCTATTGCTATTGGCTTTGACTGGAGTTGATGAGTATTGGTATCCAGGATCCCTAGAAAGTACCAAGCTGCCCAGATCTTCCTCAATATTTATCAGAGACTCACTCAAGCTACAGTGACTTCTGTATAAACATAAATCAGATTGTACTGTAACTTGCCTGCAATCATTAGAAGAATTTATTTCAAATAAAAACAGTGATGGAAAAAACCTAGGATGTCTTAACTTAATATTAAGTTATTAAGGTACTACTTATAGGCATGTATGTTATTTGTTTTGTTGTTCTGTTTGTCATTTATCTGGTGTGTTGTCTTTTTTAATGATAAATGTAAATAAAGATTTTTTTTTTTTAAAAAAGATCATCTTGCTGTTGAGATACAACTTATTCCAAAGTAAGTTGTATCTGAACAGCAAAATAATGTTAACCATATACACCGTTATTCAGAGATAAATTGCATTTTCAAAATTGGGACATACTCAGTGGTTGAAAGAGGTCTGCCAACAAAAGACAAAGATCTCCCCCACCCCCCGCCCGGTTTTGGGGTCCCAGGAAGAGATGCTTGGATTTTCTCTCACAAAATCTAATGCCAGGACAGTGTTTGGGGGCCTAACCAAAGTACTTGGAGTCCCAAGGCAGGGTTAATTGAGACCCCAACTAGAGGTGCCATATGTTGAATGAAGAAGCATCACCATTAGGGTGTTGGTCAAAAAAATTCATTATAAAATACCCTTGGGAGGAGAAACAAGGTCAATCAATCAGAATGGTGTCATGCTTCCGAGTAATGATCCTAATCAATTCAGGACTGTAGCTTTTCTCAAATATTTCCTTTATTTGGTATGTATTAGCACTTTTATGTGTGAATCCAACCCTAATATTTCCCACTGTTTGGTATAATTAAAAATAGCTGTTCCCCACACCCCCACCCTCCCCATGTCACAGATCACGTTGACCAACCAGGTAAGCAGCAGGCTTCTCAGCTGCTCCCTCCAGTTGTTATGAGGGCTCATTGAAATGACCTTGGTTCCCACGACTCTATCACCATTATGCCTGGCACATTAGAAAACATTTCACAGTACATTGGTCCCCCACCCCCAATATGTATGGCAACTAAAAAACGAAGAAAAAGAGAATATGGCTTCAGCTAAAAATGTTTTCAGAGTTGACAAATGGAGTTGGAAAGGACCTTGGAGGTCTTCTAGTCCAACCTCCTGTTCAAGCAGGACACCCTATACCATTTCAGACAAGTGGCTGTCCACACTCTAGTCATACAATCCTCCCAGCAGTCCACTAGGAAAATCTGGTTTGCAAAGGCAAACAATAATAACAAAGAGTGTTCCAAGTGGAAGAAACATTTTCTGTGAAGAGCTGTCTTGCTATTTTTTATCTGGGTGATTGTTGCTCATTAAAACTTGCTTTTCTAATTCCAACAGCTTCTTGTATAGTTTCTCTGCTATGTCTTCATTAATATCCATCTGGAAATCAAAGAAACAGATAATAATTAAATATGCATATACATTTAATAAATAAAATTAATAAATGGGGGGGAGACTTAAAGTGTTAGCTCAACTTCTGTCTCTTATGCGAGATCTTTCTCCGCACAAAGTTGCCCAATTAAAAGCCACTGAAGCTGAAAGTATATGCAATTCAATGTCAGAAAAGCTGAAGGGCAAAAAGATTAAATGAGACCCTGCATAGTACACCTCCCAAAGTGGTGTGATTAGAAAAATCCCAGAAACTAGACTTGAGCGAGGAGAGACAAACTCAAAATGCTAAGTTTGGGTATTTCTAAAGATCCACTTTGGAATATGCCTAAAGAATCCTGCTTCCACATCTGTCTGCCACATCTGAACAAAGTGGTTATTAGTAAAATCAACTCAGATATAATATTTAGAATGACAAAATATGTACAGGTAGTCCTTGAGTTACGACCATAATTGCACATTTAAGTCAGAAGTTAGGAGGACATTAAGTGATTCATGTTAAGTGAATGAGCTTTCACTCCAGCTCTCCTCAATGCATTTGTTAAACAAATGCATGGGTTGTTAAGTGAGCATGGGGTGAATCAAGAGTGGAGAAGACGATGAGGGGGGGAGGGGGGCTACTGCAGGAACAAGACCACCTGCCTCTGGCCTCCCATTGCCTTTCCCCACTGAGATATCTCATGCCCCGCTTCACTTGGGACCCCTCTGTACCCAGCCCCTGCACCCACCACTGATCACTCACTTACTTACCTTTCGAAGATCTCCAGAGCCAAGGATATCAGAGTAGGAAAGGACAGGCTCTTCCTTACTGGGCCAGATGGCAGAAAAGCAGCTTTTTCTGAGATACTGCCAAAGCTGTGTTTTCGGCAAAACTCTTTCCTTGCTACACGCTGCCTCTTTCTTCCAGCAAACACACTTGGTCACATGATGCTTCTTTCTCCCAGTGAAACAGGAGGAAATCCCCTTCCCTTGCTATCACTCTCCCTCACACAGCCACATGCAACCTCTTCCCTTGCTATCGCTCTCCCTTTTTCTGCAGGCAAACGTATGTTCTCCCAAGGAATGGATGCATATTCCCTGCTGCATGTATGCATTTGTAGGAGAAAGAGGCAGGGTGGGTAGAATGCATTTGCAGGGAGGAAAGGGAGAATGATAGCTAGGAAAGAGATTGCATTTGCTAGGAGAAAGAGGCAATATATGGTCATATGCATTTGCAGGAAAAGAGAGGCAGCATGTAGCAAGGGAATAGTTTTGCTAATAACACCAGAATCTCAGAAAGACTTTGCTTTTCTACCACTTGGCTCCATAATGGAGTGGTTTCTCCCCTTTTTCTACCCCAACATCCTGAGCTCTGGAAAGGTAATTGAGCGATCGATGATGGAGGTGGGGGGTGGGCAGAAATAGATGGGGGGGAGTTATGTTGCAGCATCTCTGCAGTCAGTCCTGATCCAGTCGTAAGGGCAAACGACCACTGAGGTGCTGCAACATATATAACTTTGGGACTGGATCATAAGTACTTTTTGAGTATCTGTCATGACTTTGAACTGTTGCTAAGTGCCCTATCATAACTTGAGGACTATCTGTATGTGCCTAGGCTCTAACACAAGAAAATTAGGGGGATAAAAAATTGGGATAAATGGGGATTGTTGCAATGAGTATAGCTTACACAGAAATCTCTAATTTTTAAAATTCCAGATTCATTAACATTTGCCTATGTGACTTTACAGTGGGGCAAAAAAGTATTTAGTCAGCCACCAATTGTGCAAGTTCTCCCACTTAAAACGATGAGAGAGGCCTGTAATTGTCATCATAGGTAGACCTCAACTATGAGAGACAAAATGAGAAAACAAATCCAAACAATCACATTGTCTGATTTGGAAAGAATTTATTTGCAAATTATGGTGGAAAATAAGTATTTGGTCACCTACAAACAAGCAAGATTTCTGGCTCTCACAGACCTGTAACTTCTTCTTTAAGAGGCTCCTCTGTCCTCCACTCATTACCTGTATTAATGGCACCTGTTTGAACTTGTTATCAGTATAAAAAACAACTGTTCACAACCTCAAACAGTCACACTCCAAACTCCACTATGGTGAAGACCAAAGAGCTGTCGAAGGACACCAGAAACAAAATTGTAGACCTGCATCAGGCTGGGAAGACTGAATCTGCAATAGGCAAGCAGCTTGGTGTGAAGAAATCAACTGTGGGAGCAATAATTAGAAAATGGAAGACATACAAGACCACTAATAATCTCCCTCGATCTGGGGCTCCACGCAAGATCTCACCCCATGGGGTCAAAATGATCACAAGAACGGTGAGCAAAAATCCCCGAACCACAGAGAGGGACCTAGTGAATGACCTGCAGAGAGCTGGGACCGACGTAACAAAGGCTACCATCAGTAACACACTATGCCACCAGGGACTCAGATCCTGCAGTGCCAGACATGTCCCCCTGCTTAAGCCAGTACATGTCTGGGCCCGTCTGAAGTTTGCCAGAGAGCATTTGGATGATCCAGAAGAGGATTGGGAGAATGTCATATGGTCAGATGAAACCAAAGTAGAACTTGTTTGGTAGAAACACAACTCGTCGTGTTTGGAGGAGAGAGAATGCTGAGTTGCATCCAAAGAACACCATACCTACTGTGAAGCATGGGGGTGGCAACATCATGCTTTGGGGCTGTTTCTCTGCAAAGGGACCAGGACGACTGATCCGTCTACAGGAAAGAATGAATGGGGCCATGTATCGTGAGATTTTGAGTGCAAACCTCCTTCCATCAGCAAGGGCGTTGAAGATGAAACGTGGCTGGGTCTTTCAGCATGACAATGATCCCAAACACACCACCCGGGCAACGAAGGAGTGGCTTCGTAAGAAGCATTTCAAGGTCCTGGAGTGGCCTAGCCAGTCTCCAGATCTCAACCCCATAGAAAACCTTTGGAGGGAATTGAAAGTCCGTGTTGCCCAGCGACAGCCCCAAAACATCACTGCTCTAGAGGAGATCTGCATGGAGGAATGGGCCAACATACCAGCAACAGTGTGTGCCAACCTTGTGAAGACTTACAGAAAACATTTGATCTCTGTCATTGCCAACAAGGGATATATAACAAAGTATTGAGATGAACTTTTGATATTGACCAAATACTTATTTTCCACCATAATTTGCAAATAAATTCTTTCCAAATCAGACAATGTGATTGTCTGGATTTGTTTTCTCATTTTGTCTCTCATAGTTGAGGTCTACCTATGATGTCAATTACAGGCCCCTCTCATCTTTTTAAGTGGGAGAACTTGCACAATTGGTGGCTGACTAAATACTTTTTTGACCCACTGTATAAGATGTACTGGAAAGGACTTTCTGGCAATCCTCAGTGGGAACCCTAATTTACACTGCCTGGTTGTAGAACTGTCCAGAAATGTATTGTGCAGCACCCTACATCCCTACAGAAAGAGTGCTTACTGTATCACTTCCTCAAAAGTATTGACTTACCTTGCGGCTCTCACTATAATTCTTCCCCAAAATGGTAGTACAACTGTAATATTTCACCAGGGGATCCAGCAACTCTGGCTTCTGCTTAAACAACCAAATCTAGAAGAGAACCCAAACATTTCTTATTCCATAGGCTCTCCATTCAAGACACTCCATGACAGTGCTGAGAACATTTAACATCTCAGCACTGGGAGCCTAGTCACAGAAAACAAGGAACAGGGTGATCTATCTAAGGGATGGCAGGAACAGACAAACACCTAAAGAAGATAATAAGCAGGTGAGTCCAGAGCACAAGCAATACAGATATGTTAAAAGAGCTGGAAGCTTTGCTCAGATTTCAAGAGAATTTGGCTGATTTCAGAATGCATGGAAACGAAGCCATCTCTCCTGGTCACTGCTGAGTTCTGATTCCAATTTCTAACTCTACAAGATCAGTATGCAGCCCTCAGCTGTGAGGGAAAGAAATCTTGTACATGTCATACATTGTTTCTATAGACTACTTGCCTATTTTTACTGCCTATTTTTTTTTCATTAAAAGGAATGTAAGTAATAATGACAGGATAAAACCAAATGGATATGAGGCTGCCCTGAGCCATGGATATATCTAACAGTAGTTTACCTGTGCTTCTGCTCCATTGTACGGTGTCAGAGTGTATGTAGGGGTCAACAGGCGTAGCTGGTAGAGCAAAAAAAGCAAAAAGTTAGCTTTTTCTTCCCCCATGAAAACTCATTGAACTAAAAAAACTGTTTCAAATGAGTCAGTTTTACAATTTCACTGAATATTAGCCATTGTAATATTCCTGTCAGAAAATTCTCAAATAGTATTTGCACTGTGGGTACTACAAGATACAATTGATGGGCAACCTTTCTGAGCTAAGAACCTAGTTTGAAACTTAACATCATATAGTGGATGTATTCACAAAATAGCCACCATGGGAACCTTGCCACAATGGACACAGCCATAACAAAACAACCGTTTATTGGAAGGTAAGCCAGAAAGGTAGACTTGTTAATAAATATGATTCTAAGGACAAGTGTCTCCTTTGGCAATATGACTGCTTCTATTTAATGGCTTTGCAAAGAATTCCTTTATAAATCAAGCGGGCAGAGAATCTGTTGGGCACCGGTGTTTAGGAACACAATGGCACCTGCAGGTATGAAGTGGCTTATCCCTGTATAACGAAGTAAGAGATATTTTAGTACAATTTTGTATTTTTCACATTATGCTGAATCCTGAGGTACAAATTCAGTTTTTACTATGATTCTTTATGAAACTGAATCAATCCTTCTCTCCCTCAAGTTTACATCTGTGGTGCAATACTTCAAAAGGCACTTACCAGCCATAAGAAAGGGAAAAACAGCTTCCAGAAAAGAGGGGATATCATTTCATATGTCATATTGGTCATTACAACACCTGGACAGATGACACTTGAAAATAAACCCTAGTTGAGGAAAAAGGAGACAGGGGAGCGATGGGAGGTGGAGAGAAGTTCATCATATAAAATATAATCACACTACACATAGAGTCATGCTCAGCTATGCCTGTTGACTAATACATACCCAAAAAAGGAAATAAATGTTTTTCTAAGCTTCCCTTTCCAAAATAGTCTCTTCTGCGTTTTATGAATATAAACAGCAGAGGACTAAAACGGTGGTATTTGGCCTTGAGGCCAATAGAAAGGGACCTCCATACAGTGAAATTGTTCTCCAGGCTTAGGGATCTTTTGGCAATGAGGTTGGTTGTTGTTGGCCAAATGAGACAATTCTCCTCATGTCCTGGTGGGTCTTTCAAAATTATATAAGACTTTGAAATTTAAGAGACCAGTAATTTAAATATTACAACCTAAACTACATAATGGCACAAGCAGAGAATGAACTGGTTGCAACTTTTATCTTAAAAGCAAACCCCATCTCTAAGATTAAGGTATTTACAGCAACCAGAGATTACATGACAAGGTTCAAAGTAGTCAGGAGAATGTTTGTTGTTTTTCTACATGGTAGCCTGGCTTTATCTTGCCAACTGCCTCCCAAATCTTGAATCTCAGCTCTTTCGTTTTTCTTCTCTCTAAAGCAGGCGCCTGGCCCATATAGGGAAAAATAGCAGTTAGAAGGACAAAAGAAAAGACAGGATGGGAGAGGTTATGGCTATGTTCTACTTTGATATAGTGACAATGTAATATGTACCGCTAAGTAAATTATTTCTTGAATAATCAGACAGAGTCAAACAATGGCAAATTCTAAATCTGCATCAATATGAATCTAAAAAGTAAAAATGTATCTTTATCTGAAATATGTTCATTTGATAATTTGTTTACAATAACTTATTTCAGGGGTGTCAAACTCGCGGCCCGCAGGCCAGATGCGTCACGTACTGGCCTGGCCCCCGCCCGGTTTAATGAAGGGGAAAAAGTCCCAATACGTGACGTGACACTGCCGTGAGGAAGCAAATTTGAAACCCCTGCCTTACTTGATTCCATTACTTGCTATGAAGGTCAATGTTGTAAGATATTGAAATCTATAAAGCTGCCCTTTCTCTGTCTCTGAAGCTTTAGAAATCTCAGTTATGCATTATTTACAATCTTTGAAGCTTATCTTTCCAGCCACATGGACAGCATACTTGTTCTTTGATGTTTCTGCTGCAGTCCCCTGAAAATCAAGAGCTGAGCCTCACCTGCTTGTTGAAATGGTTGTTTAAAGCCACACTTGTAAGATCAGTGCAGTATTTAGAGGAACTGTAGGACTCTTTGCCCTGCTTGTGTTGGATGTCATCAAGGCTAAAGTTAGACTTATTGGCGCTGACTGAAGAAGTCCAGATGAGCTGGGAAGGATTTTCAAGGCAGCAGAGCAGAGGCTCCAGCTGCCGGATCTGAAAGTAAACAAACCAAGGTTTTCTAAGATTTCAAGCCTATAGATCTGGGAAACATAGCAGCTTTACAATATCAATGCTATGATGACATGCCTATTTTCAGAAATCGAAACTACAAGGCATACATGCATTTACTCAAAACTTCCCTACCAATAGAAAATGTCCAAAGAAGTTGGTTGCAAAGACTTCCTGGAGGCCATCTGGATTGACCCTGTCCTGCTGGGTCATCAGCCCCTCTGCTGTGGTGAGCATTCGAAATACTCTGCTGAAAAGAAGATAAGACATTACATTTAATTTTACCAAGAAAAGGACTGGAAACATCATTTCCTTGCCATTAAGCATTTGTAGAGAGGTCCAATTTTTCTTTTTGTTATTGTGAGAATTGGCAGAATCCTTAACTTGAAATCAAGTTTCATTTTAAATTTGACCATCAACAATCTCTGGTAAAGTTTCAGATGTTCTCTAAAACCTCAGTGAAAATAAGAAAAAGTGAGCCATGAGTTCTAGTATTTTTCTGTAGCATACAATTGGCTAGTGTCCTCTATTGAAATTGTTATTGAAAAGCAGCACTTTATTATGTTCTGTCTGGCAGTATAAATGGTTGATCCTGACTACTTTCTCTTAAACCTATGTAAAAAAGCAGTGCCTCTATATATTTTTCAACTTTAATGTGATCCAAGCCTCCTAGTTCTTTTTCCTGAAGCACGGCTAATTTGGTTGAAAATATTTGGCACTGGCACATAGATGCAGTGTTTATTTTCTTTCTGAAGCCTCCTTGTTGAAAAACTAGTTTGGACTGAACGTGACAAACTTCAGCCAGATTTATCCCACAACAATAGTCACCCTGACAAATGAAATTAGAAGGAACCACAGGGTGTGTGTTGTGAAGAACAAAACAGATAGTAGTCTTGGGCTTTTTTTAAAGTCAAGGCTTTTAAATTTATGCCACCAGCATAAAAGCAAATTTTATGTCTAAGCTGTGAAATGTAGAAAGTTATTTTAAAACTTGGAAAGAGATTCTAATTCATGGATGTCCCAAGTTGGGTATATATCTTCTCTTAGCAATATTGCACATAAGAAAGGACAAAAAAAGGCATGTCTGTGGACAGGAGTTGAATTCTGCTCTCTACAAAGTAGAAAGGGTCACACCTCATGGATCTGGCTCCAAGAAGGCAAATTTGTAACTATTGTGTGGCTGTAATGTTTTTAACACAGGAAAAAGTCTGCATGGGTGAAGGGTAAGGCCAGGCTCCAACATTGGTTAACTTATCTAATTGTTATCCTTTACTGGAATATCCATTGTATCCATTCCTTGCAATGGGTCGGACACAACTTCGTGACTAACAGCAGCAGCAACACTTTTATGAGAGCTGCATTGGTTACTTTACTTTACTTTACTAGTCACTGCTCTAGGGGGTGGTACTCACCTCTATTTTAAGGGGCATTGAGCCAGTGCTTTTTGCAGTCATGTAGCCAGCTTGATGTCAGAGAGTGCTGTTACTTTCCGACCAAAGTGATACCTATTTATCTGTTAGGTTGGCAGGAGCTAGGGCAAAGATATGAGCTCGCCCCACTGTGCGATGCTTGGGTCTCAAACCTGGGCCGTCAGCTTTCCAGCCAAGCCCAGCATCTTCATTGCTAAGCCACTGGACTGCCATGGAGGTGACTAGAAGATGGACTTTCTCCACAATGCCCCCTGCTCTATGGAACATTCTCCCTTCAGAGATTAGAATGGCCCCAACTCTGTTAGCCTTTCATAAGGCTCTAAAAACCTGCCTATGTCCCTAAGTTTAGGATGCTGAATGTGTCAAGGGTCCCTGGCTGTATTGCTAATTGGCCAAGTATCTTGGCTGTTATGTATATTTATTTTAGATGTTTTTATTTTTTTTATTATTTAAAAATGTTTTAATGTCTTAATTGTAATGATTTTTTTTAATTGTAAACTGAGATGGGTGGCTATAGAAAAGGAAGAAAGAAAGGAAGGAAGGAAAATTTCTGACACTTACTGTCCATTTCCCACAAGGAAACGTAATGGGAAGTTGGAAGCCACTCCCACTGATTTTTTTTAAATCCATCTTATATAACATACCTGGAGAAGAGGCCACGTAAAAATGCCCAGAAACTGACACGCGGATTGATCATGATCCCAGCATTCAAGAAGAGATAATCCAATCTATGAAATCTATACAATGAAGGTAATACCTGGTTATTGCAAGAAGAAACAGGCACAAAATGCCTTGCCAAAAGCAAAAACCCTCTTAGTAGGGTAATTTAACTTGAAAGGCTTAAATGAATAACCAATCTAGAAATGTAATATGTCAATATGTATTAACCAGTGGTGGAATTCAGCCAGTTCGCACCACTTTGGAAGAACCGGTTGTTAACTTTCTGAGCAGTTTGGTGAACTGGTTGTTGGAAGAAATCATTAGGGCAGAGAAAATGGTTGTTTTCTGGTTCAAATCAAATTATTTGAATCCCACCACTGGTTATAACTAATAACACTCTATCTTCCTCCATGAGAAGATGGGCTAAATGTTCATGTTTATGCTTAACTGAATTGTTTCATGGAGAAACCAGAAGGCTGATTTTACATTGACCTCTCACTGAGCAGGAAGACAAAGAAAATCTTGCCTTGTATTCACATTTAGGAAGATTAGTTCTCTTAACAGAATATTTAAACATTTATGCCTGAAGAGGAAGAGTCCAGGAAACGTTTTACTACTTGATTCTGCTAACTGTACAAGGACACATTTAGCCATTAAGCAGTGGGACTATGATTCTTACAAAACCTTACCATTAGATGTTCTTATTGGCACTGGTGAGTATGAACTTCAACATTTATGAAGGATACCCAAATGATCTATTTACTCACATACTACATAAGCACAATGATTTTTGTTATTGGTCCAATACGATTAAGAAAAGCTTGGATTAAGAACTCTGCAGTTATCTTATGGCCCCAATTTTTGCATATTCCATAATTCATATTGCATAAGAAAAGCATCTTAGGTCAGTGTAGAGAGGAAAAATCAACACCAGTCATTTTACATTAGAACAAACTACTGCTAAAGCCTAGACCAGGGGCCTCCAACCGTGGCAACTTACCAGGTTAAGCAGCAAAGCTTAGTCAAAGCAAAGCTGGCTGAGGAATTCTGGCAGTTGAAGTCCACAAGTCTTAAAGTTGCCAAGGTTGGAGACCCCTGGCCTAGACTATAAAAGTAAAATTAGAAGTAGTTGCCACTGCAGGGACCAGCAAAAAGCATGCTTTGTAGCTATGCCCTTCCTTCACAATGCCTTTCTCCCATCTTTCTATTGTTTCTTTGCTAGACAAAGGTTCTCAGTTGTTTGCAGAAGAAATAGTGCAAGGACTCCATTGCCTCCTTTCCCTGTTGTTCTGTGGCTGGTCCTCTGGCTTATTTCTGCTATCAAATGTTTCGGTCTGCTTTGAAAAAAAAAGATTAGTAGTATCCTTAACATAGCTACTTCTTGAAAAATTATTCAAGATTAATTTATTGTAGAAATACGCAATATGGGTATGACTTAGAAATCCATCCTGGAGAACTGATTGAACAGGGCTTCCTGAGCTACATATAGCAACAATTCTTTCCAATAGACTGCTTCTAGCTACTCATTCATTTGCCCTTCTCCTCCCCATACCTCATCTTTATTTCTTGAGCTGCATGTAGGACAGAGTCCAGCCTGCCAACATCTATTTTAACAATGCTGATGTTTGCACGGGGGAAGGAAGATAATAAGTTGTCACGGGTGGCATTGGCTTTGTCCATGTTTCTGCAGGCTAAACAAATATGGATGTTTTCATCTTCCTGGAGCAGACGTTCACACAGCGCAGAACCAATCCCACTGCAAGAGTAACAACATACAGTTAAGGCCTGTCATCACTATCCATGCTCTATGAAGTTCATTGTGCAATAGTTGAGAAAATATATTCCCCAGTATCTCTCTGTAAATGTATCCATTCCATAAATACCAAAGTGATTTTCCAATAGAATAGAATAGAATAGAATAGAATAGAATAGAATAGAATAGAATAGAATAGAATAGAATAGCAGAGTTGGAAGGGACCTTGGAGGTCTTCTAGTCCAACCCCCTGCCCAGGCAGGAAACCCTACACCACTTCAGACAAATGGTTACCAACATCTTCTTAAAAATTTCCAGTGTAGGAGCATTCACAACTTCTGCAGGCAAGTTGTTCCACTTATTAATTGTTCTAACTGTCAGGAAATTTCTCCTTAGTTCTACGTTGCTTCTCTCCTTGATTTGTTTCCACCCATTGCTTCTTGTTCTACCCTCAGATGCTTTGGAGAATAGTTTGACTCCCTCTTCTTTGTGGCAACCGCTGAGATATTGGAACACTGCTGTCATGTCTCCCCTACTCCTTCTTTTCATTAAACTAGACCCAGTTCCTGCAACTGGATATGTTTTATCCTTGAGTCCCCTAATCATCTTTGTTGCTCTTCTCTGCACTCTTTCTAGAGTCTCAACATCTTTTTTTTACATTGTGGTGACCAAAACTGAATGCAATATTCCAAGTGTGGCCTTACCAAAGCATTATAAAGTGGTATTAACACTTCACGTGATTTTGATTCTATCCCTCTGTTTATGCAGCCCAGAACTGTGTTGGCTTTTTTGGCAGCTGCTGCACACTGCTGGCTCATATCTAAATGGTTGTCCACTAGGACTCCAAGATCCCTCTCACAGTTACTATTATTGAGCAAGGTACCACATATATGGTATGTACATTTTGTTTTTCTTCCCTAAATGTAGAACCTTACTTTTTTCACTGTTGAATTTCATTTTGTTAGATAGCACCCAATGTTCAAGTCTGTCAAGATCCTTCTGTATCTTGAGCCTATCTTCTGGCTATTCCTGCCAGCTTGGTGTCATCTGCAAATTTGATGAGTTCCCCATCTATCCCCTCGTCCAAGTCATTGATGAAAGTATTGAACAGTACTGGGCCTAAAACAGAGCCTTGGGGTACTCCACAGCATACTTCCCTCCATGTAGATGCAGTTCCATTGAGGACTACATGTTGAGTGCGGTTGGTCAGCCAGTTACGAATCCATCTGGTGGTGATGCTGTCTAACCCACATTTTTCTACTTTATCTGGTAGTAGGTTATGGTCTACTTTATCAAATGCTTTACTGAAGTCCAAGTAAATTATACTGACAGCTTTCCTCTGGTCCACTAATTTTATCACTTTGTCAAAGAATGCAATAAGATTAGTCTGGCATGATCTATTTTTGACAAACCCATGTTAGCTTTTGGTTATTACTTTGTTTGCTTCTAGGTGTTCGGTGATTTGTTGCTTGATTATCTTTTCCAGAATCTTCCCTGGTATTGAGGTCAGGCTGATAGGTCTGTAGTTTCCTGGATCTGTTTTTTTTTTTTCCCCTTTTTTGAAGTTGGGAACTACATCAGCTCTTTTCTTGTCCTCTGGCAGTTCCCCTGTGCTCCAGGATCTTTGAAAGATATAGTTCAGTGGTTCTGAAATCTCGTCTGCCAGTTCCTTCAGAACCTTGGAGTCTAATCCATCTGGTCCTGGTGATTTGAACTCATCTAGGGTAGACAGGTGTTCACTTACCATTTTCTTCCCTATTTTAACTTGTGTAAAAGAGATGTTAAAAGAGATTTTATAAATTAATTGATCTGAGATACACTAGAGTAAGAACAGTGATCCAGCAGACCCTGTGTTCATTGGTGGACAGACAGTGGCTTTGCTTTGTCTTCAATGACTTCATTTAGCATGCTGAAGAGATTTTGGAAAGGGATCCAACTTAAAGTGCATCACTGTTCTCCTATCCTGTGACAAATAATCTCATCACCATTAATTGTGTAGCTATGATGAATGTGAATGTTGGGAAGGTAGGACATCGTTATAATGAAGAAAAAACTTATTTATAAGGGATAACTCAATTCTTTGTGTACAGATCCAACTGACATGCACAAAAGATTTATCTGCCATTATATATTTGAATATATTATATATTTGATAGAAGGCTATTGGTTCATTATCCAAATAACTGGTGGTGGATCCAGGAAAGCTCCCTGGTTTACCAAGGAGCTCCGGGAGATGAAGCGCCAGAAGAGACGTCTAGAGCGACACTGGAGGACCAGTAACTCCGAATCTGACCGAACACTCTTAAGAGCCTATATTAAGACTTATTTAGTGGCGATACGGGCGGCAAAATGTTCACATTTTTCCGCACTTATTGCATCCGTGGATTCCCACCCAGCCGCCCTATTTAGGGTGACATGCTCCATCCTTGATGTAGGGGGAGTGGAGGAGCCCTTCCAGGGTAGAGCTGAGGAGTTTGTGCAGTTTCTGTTGGATAAAGTCGCTCAGATTCGGATGGACCTGGACTCTGATTGGGCAATTCCGACCGAGATGATGGGGGCAGGTTTTAGTCCTATTGTGTGGGATGAGTTTGAGCCTCTGACTCCTGAGGAAGTGGACAAGGCTGCAGGGGCGATGAGTTCCTCCACTTGTTTGTTGGACCCGTGCCCCTCCTGGCTGGTCTCGGCCAGCAGTGAGGTGACACGAGGCTGGCTCCAGGCTTTAGTTAATGCGTCCTTGAGGGAGGGGTCCTTCCCGCAACCATTGAAGGAAGTGGTCGTAAGGCCCCTCCTCAAGAAGCCTTCCCTTAATTAAAAAACTTTAACTTAAAGAATTAAAGAACTTTCATCCAGTCTCCAACCTACCCTTTGTGGGAAAGGTTGTAGAGAAAGTGGTGGCACTTCAGCTCCTGCGGTCATTGGATGAAACGGATTATCTGGACCCTTTTCAGTCTGGCTTCAGGCCTGGCTACAGCACGCTTTGGTCACACTGATGGATGATCTCTGGTGAGCCCGAGATGGGGGTCATTCCTCCATCTTGGTGCTACTTGACTTCTCAGCGGCTTTCGATACCATTGACCATGGTATCCTTCAGGAACGACTAAGGGAGTTGGGAGTGGGAAGCACCATGTTACGGTGGTTCTCCTATCTCTCTGGTTGGTCAGTCGGTGTTGGTAGGAGAACAGAGGTCGACCCCTAGGCCACTCGTTTGCGGGGTGCCTCAGGGCTCGGTCCTCTCTCCCCTCCTATTTAACATCTACATGAAGCCGCTGGGTGAGATCATCCAACGATACGGGGTGAGATATCAGCAGTACGCTGATGATACCCAGCTGTATATCTCTACCCCGCGTCAATTCAGTGATGCAGTGGATGTGATGTGCCGGTGCCTGGAGGCTGTGAGGGTCTGGATGGGAGTCAACAGGCTCAGACTTAACCAGACAAGACTGAGTGGCTGTGGGTATTGCCTCCTAAAGACTATGTTGATTGTCCATCCTTGGTTCTTGGGGCAGGGGGAGAAATTGTCCCCCTCAGAACGGGCTCGCAATTTGGGTGTTCTCCTAGACTCACAGCTAAGATTAGAGCAACATCTGACAGCTGTGGCTAGGGGGACCTTTGCACAAGTTCGCCTGGTGCACCAATTGCGACCCTACTTGGATCGGGAGCCTCTCCTCACAGTCACTCATGCCCTTGTCACCTCATGGTTAGATTATTGCAACGTGCTCTACATGGGGCTACCCTTGAAAAGTGTTCAGAGACTACAGTTGGTCCAGAATGCAGCTGCGTGAGCTATCGTGGGTGCACCTAGATACACCCAGATTACACCAATTCTCCGCGAGCTGCACTGGCTCCCTATTGGTCTCCGGGCACAATTCAAGGTGTTGGTTATTACCTTTAAAGCCCTACATGGCTCAGGGCCAGGTTATCTTCGAGACCGCCTTCTACCACATAGCTCCCAGAGACTGGTAAGATCCCACATAGTTGGTCTCCTCTGGGTCCCGTCAGCTAAACAATGCTGGCTGGCGGGCCCATGGGGGAGGGCCTTCTCTGTGGCTGCCCCAGATCTCTGGAACCAGTTACCTCCTGAGGTCTGGACCACCCCCACCCTATTGGCCTTCCGAAATGCGGTGAAGACCTGGCTTTTCTGGCAGGCCTGGGGCCGTTGATCTCGCTGTTGCGATCTGGTGAGATCCGGCCATGAATGGTGTGAATGGGTTTTACTATTTTAATTTCTAAATGTTTTTATAATGGATTTTTTTAAAAATGCATTGTAAGCCGCCCTGAGTCTCCGGAGAAAGGCGGCATATAAATTGAACTAATAATAATAATAATAACTGGATATCATTAAAAATATAGATAGATGCAATAGCATGAAAAGCATATAGATAGTTGTTAGAACTAGAAAGGAATAATTAGTTATGGGGCATATTAGCACCAATAGTTCCAGAAGAGTTTTTTCCAAAAGGCAACCGGTCTTTCTTGGCTTTTTCTTCAAAAACGTGACCCTTCTTATTCAACAAGCTTCTTCAGTTTTAATTTTAGAAGTAAACCTAGTAACCTGGATGATTGAGGATCTAAACAGACAATTAGCACCAGTAATATTTGAGAAATATAGCTGTCATTCCAGAAGCAAAAAAAAAGTTTGGTAAGGAGGATGCTAAAATCCAAATAGTCCAAGATAAGCCACCTGCCACTTGTTTCACATATACAGTCAATGAAATTTCTTTGCCATGGAGACTATAATGGAAAAAAGGAATCACCAATCCATATCAGTCTGACATAGATGAGGAGGTTTATGGTGGTTCTGGAAAAGGGCAGTCTGGAATGAGAGTATACAGAGTACAGTCAGATCTGCTTTCTTGCTACCCACAGGTCTTGCTCCTTAGTTCAATACACTGTAGGCAATATGGCTTCAAAACATGGGGCAGAACTGCCTTATTGGTTATGAAATCTTCTAACAAGGCATCTTCACTCTGTGGACTCATCGCTTCACTCAGAAAATTTTTCCTTCTCCAAAGTAGCCTGCATTTATAGAATAACTTGCAACCATTCTGCCTTGCCTGATTTCACAACTAAAATTGCAAAGACTCCAAAATATTACCCTCTAAAGCAGGGACAGATTTCTTTTGCAGATGATGTACCGTATCCTCTTAATCCCCACGGAAGATAACTTAGTGAGACTTTTAAGTGCATCCTGGGAAAGAGAACCCTTCCTCTGAACTAGTTTAACTAGTTGTCTAGACTCTAGGTGGTGTCAAATACAATTGAGTTATGCACTTGGAAAAAAGTATTTCATTTTATTGGCCTTAAATCTTTTGCTAGTCTACTTAATTTAGCGACTCCAAGTTACAGTATTAAGGGAAGTTTCTTCTTTTTACCCAGTTGAAAAAAAAACCTTTATCATGTAGAAAAAAACACCCAGATACTTTAATGTTTCTTCACAAAATTGCCAACTATCGGATCCCTTCTTTTAAGATCCAGTTATTTATCAAGTGTCTAGCCCTTTCACTTGTGGAAAGGCAAGGAACTTGAATATCCTGTTCTAGCTGACAGTCAGTATAAAGTCAAGCTACTCTGCCTTTAATCCTGCGTTTTGTTAAGGGATGCAAAGACATTAGGCAAGAACGAAAGTCAAGTCTTAAGTAAAAATAGCAAGGCATCCTTTAATTTATTATACTAATATATACAATTTAATTCTGCTTCACCGCATTTATCCCTGTCCTACAGAGCCCATTCACTTTATTGAGCTTTCAAGAGGATGGTGACCACAAAGCAGCTTGTTCTTAAAAGTCAGTCAATAAAAATTAAAATATCAAAAGAATATAACAAATGTAGCCTGGGCACAATTCAACAGAGTAAAATATTTTCAAGTTCCCACCGATCCTACGCTTTTACCCGCATCATGCCATCGGATCTAAAGCATGCTGCTCCTTCCGGACCGTCTTCTATGGGACCGGCACATCCTTTCAAATTAACTGCATAAACAGATTTCTTCCCCCCTGTTCTAGGCTTTATCTCAGCGATCCGCTCTCACCTGGTGGCGCCGGTGACTATAGCTACCCTTTGCATAGCTGTAAGGATCAGACGGTAACGGGTCGATCGAAAATGAACGGGAGACGCCGGGACTGGTGATTTATATCAGGGTGCGCGCCGCCTCTGAGAATCTGCGAGGCTTCCTTCTGGGCGGTACCAGAAAACAAGGCCCCGCCCCTCATCAACTCCTCTCTGACCCAACTTGGCGGCCGCCTCCGAGGACCAATCCGGAGGACGGTCTGAAGCAAATGGGGCGGTGGCGTGACAGTAGTCCGACGATGGAAAGGCGGGACCTGGGGAAGCTCAGCCACTTAACTTAGTCACAGGCATTGGGACGGCGAAAGAACGTTCCCAGCGTTCTGAGCTTGTCATTGGTTGGAGACAATGAAAAGGAATATGTAAATAGCTATGGCTCTGCTCTAAAAGGCGCAAAAGGCAGCTAAGGTGAATGAAGCTGATGCGTAGCAGCTAATTAATGAGCAGAATAAGTCAAAACCTATCTGCTTGTTCCTAGACTTCGGCTTACTCAGATCCATTGAAAGAGATGATGAGACCTTAACAACCAATTTAGAAGGCTTCAAATACAGACCTATAATATATCTACTGAGAAATTAATACCATTTAATTTAATGAAATTCACGGAATTGAACATAGGATGATAGCTTTAAAAGGGGCTGAAGGAAATCATGGATCGAGGCAGACCATCCGGTTAAAGATAGCCTCCCAGTTTGGAAGGATCGTATCGCCAAATACCACTTACAAGATGCGCAAATAAAAGTAAAGGTAGAAGCTTTTCACATCAACTATAAAGCTAATTGCAAAGACTGTTAAACATTTTAGATTGCTCAGTTGCCAAATTCTCTGTGCAGTTTACAATAAAACGCAATAAAAGGTCACTTTGAATTCAAACATATAAAGTCAAATACAGTGCAAAATGAAAACACCATGCAACCAGTCAGCAGCAAGGGGGGCTTTCAGCATATATTATGAGGGATATGTTCTACTGTCCACTGTAGCCACTTGCCACCCTGAATTATTGGGGAGTGGAGTTGAAATTGACCAAAGTTCTACTGATTTCCTTTTCTTAACCCAAGTGATGGGAGGACCAATAAAGGTTTGTTCACAAAAGAGGCAAAATGGCAGGCTGGTCAGCAGAGGACAAGCACAGTATGAAGTGGGAGGGAATTCTCTGGGCATACTAAGTAAACAACCTGAAGTTTAGGGTTGCCAGGTGTCCACTATTTGAGCGGAAAGTCCGGTTTTTTCACATTATGTTCACTATTTTTTTTCCACAAAATAGTGGACATTTTTTTAATTCAAAAGCTTTATGATGAAATGGTACGTAAGTTTTGCGAGTCAGAATTCCATGAAGTTTTGCACCATGTTCCAACACGTTGGTTAAGTTTGTTTAAAGCGGTTGAAAGACTTCTTTTAAACTGGATACCTCTAAAATCGTATTTTATTTCTCTTGGATCTGATGAGTGGCATAAGGTTATCTGGAACTTTATTTCGGATCAGGAAAATGAACTCGCAAAGGACGATGAACCAACAATTTCAGAATTGTATTTATATTTCATGCACTTCTTCATGTCAATAATGCAAGACACCCTACTGAAGCTGGAAAGCAAGAAAATTCTTGCATGTGATCTTCACATTATCATGTGTAAGCTGCGTGATTCTTTGCAAAAAAAATACGATGAACAGTTTTTTGGAATGAAAGTTTTATTTCCCTTATGTAAAAAATATTTGCCTGAGAATGCCGTGCAAAAGTTCAAGAAAGAAGCCATCAACGTGTATCAAAGAGCCATTGCGTACCTAGAAAAATGGTATAATTTCACCAATTCAGTATAAGAGACGCTAAGTTGTTTCAATCTAATTGATCTCAATAATCCTCCAACTTTAGAAGAAATAATGAACATCTGGTTATTATGACCATGGCGAGAAGAACTTCTACCCAACACTCTCTTCAATGAAATTTCTGCCTTAGAAGAAGTTTATGTTCATCTGCAGGGCGATTCATCCCTTGATAAGTGGATGTACTTTTTCAAGAAAGAGCCAGCTCCGAGTTTACTGAAACTGTTCCAGTATTGTGCATCAATTCCGATATCAAATGCAAATGCTGAACTAATTTTCAGTGTCATGGGAAATTTGTGGACTGACGAACGTAACCGACTGCTTGCACCATCAGTTCGAAGTGAACTTTGTATATTTTTTAATATTTCTCAACGTTGTACTGAAATTAAAGAATTATTCCTTAAACACAAAGAATTGATCAAAGCTGCGCAGTCAAATAAAAAATACACACGATAGCAAAGTAAAATGTAATTTAATATTTTACATCTTATTATATTTGATGCTTTGAATTTTAAGTAAACTTTTGAAGTGATTATTTTAATACGTGTTAAAATGTTTGTAAGAAAATATATAATTTAATTGTAAATTTTTTTTTAATTTTTTTTACTACTCCCCCCCGCCCCGCTTGTCCGCTATTTTTTGGAAGCAGACCTGGCAACTCTACTGAAGCTTCATTCTCTTCTACTCCTCTGACCAGGAGAGCAGGCAGTCTCTCTCTATCTCTCCTAAGTTTTATGCTAAGATGGAACTAAAACACACAGTCTTGTGGAATGGAGGAATGTACATTAACATGGTTTTGAGAGAGCCCTGGGAATTGCTATATGTTTATCCAAATAAAACCAAGTATAGAGAAAAATCTCCCTTGCATATTGTAAATTACATTTCTCAAACTAGGTGATATTAGTAATCCAACAATTCAGCTCTAGGCTATATACAATATATTCTCTACTATGAATACCAGGAATATTTCTGAATTCTTCTAAACTTCCTTTTTCTTTTTTGGAGGTTGAACTCTGTGTGGCCCACAGTATATTCTATGTATTCTTGGGCTTTCAGGAATTACTTCTACGGAAATAAACTTCATTGTAGCTGGATTCTACCTGCTTTTGAAGAAACATGGGAGTAATATGGTGAAAGTGCCTAGGGTAACCTTGATTAGTTGTCATAACTTTCAAATACTTATTTTTTTTCTTTCTTAAATTTCAAGTTGCCTTGGCTGAGATGATACCAGCACCGTATCAATAAGAAGCAGCCCTTCCTAGTTCAGACTGTTGGTAGAAAAAATCTGCCTCTTTTAGGGTCTTTAGAAACAATTTAAAGATTTGGGGCAAGTCTTTGGCCTTTTCATATTTAAGAAATGTCTTAGGTATAGGACATAAGTATAGGATTTGTTAATTTGGCAATAATCTTATGGCCACTATGATTGCACTATTGTTCGCTTGATCCATTTACTGGATTAAAAAATAAGATATACAAAGAATCTAAATTCAGTAAGAATGATTACACTTAATGACAGGCAGTTCGGTGTAGTGGCCAAAGCCAGGAGATTGGTGAGGACTAGTTTACCCTTAGGCATGAAGTCAAGTGAAAAATATTACCAAGAAAACTTCAGGGACTCATTCAGGCAGTTGCCAGAGCCAAGACTGACTTGATTTACACAAAAATATACCTCAAAATATTGATTTATTATGCCTGGCTTTACCATTCTATTAACAAACTAAGAAGCTCGATAAATCAGTGTTGAATAATTTCACAAAATCTAAGTGTATTTATAAAATGCACGGGCATTCAAGACTATTGATAATTTCAATAGATTGCTTGAGGATGGCAATGGGAAAGCAGCAGTCATAACCACTTTCTTTTGTTCATGTGCTGAATTTATTTTGCAACATTTGTAGGAGTTACTGTAGGCAAGAGCAGGCTCATTGCCAGAGAAACTTTGTCCCGCTGCTTCAATATATGAAGGAAATAGGAACTATTTCCTTCATATTTTCCATTAAGATATCAGGGTGAGTCATTTTAAAAGGAAAAAAAAATCTCTCGGCTCCAACCTAGTTAATGCTATAGGACATTAGGGAAGCATGAGGCCATTATTTCACCCATTCTGCTCCCCTCTGCATTCCTTGAATGGCAGGCAATTCTTTATTTTAACTCCCCCAGTCAAAGCCTTGGTTCCCCTGAACTCTGCTTAGTGATTATCATTCAAGGACAATCTCTTCCTCCTATCCCAATGGAGGAGAAAAGTCAGATACAGCTTTCTTAAAAGCTTCTCTTTAAACAACAGAAGAACAACAATAAAAATGGAATTCAGAACAGAAGGAACAAACAGTCTTGTTTACAATTCAATGATTTGATAGCAATACCATTAAATAGAACTTTCCAGAGAATAAAAGAAAAAAAACTATACATTTATGATTAGGCATATTTTTACAAAAATATTGAATTTTTTATTGACAATAAATGTCTGTTATCTACCATTATCAGCCTAGATTAAGCATGACACCTGTACTTCCTAGAAATGAAGGGAACTCCGTAATTATATATATATATATATATATATATATATATATATATATATATATATATATATATATATATATATATTATATATATCTCCTTCCCTAGCTTCCACTCTGTAGAAAATCATTACCCTTGGGCTGAGGTTGGCCTCACCCCTCTTGTCCCTCCAGAAGACCATTAAAATGTGGTTTTGTCAACTACTTTGGGCATCCCATGATAGAGTAGAGCCTGCAGATGGTGTGTGTGTGTGAGAGAGAGATGGGCAAATGTGATTAAGTAAATAATAAAATGTGATTAAATAAAGCACCAGCATGCCTACCGTCCCTGTCCTAATGTTACCTTTAATTGTACTCATTTTATATATTCAATTCATGCTTATACTTATATATCTAATATGTACTCGACAAAATAAAATAAATAAATAAATAAATATTTATATTCTCATTTAAATCAATGGGGCTGATTTCTCAGTAGATATGTAGAGGATTTGACTACGAAATTGTCTCAAGAAGCCTGATGTCCTGCATATTCAAGACAAAGATCAAGATCTAAAGAACTGCACCCCTTAGCTCAGCTAAGGGGAGATTTGAGTTTTCTCATACCACACAGAAATTGGTGGGCCAGTTGTGCAGATTTTACCTACCTTGAGGCTATCACTGGACAGTCCAAAAAAGGAGGGCAATAACGATATTGCTAAGGACAAGAATGAAATTCAGGAGGGAGCAAAAGAAACAACAATGTGCCTGGGCCTCACGTACAGGTAGACCCCAAGAAACGGTTGCTAGCTGACCCTACCCCCTAAACCAAGGGCTCTGTGGAGGAAGGAGGACCCTGAAGATAGAAACTGCAACTGGTGGTGTTCCAGCTAATGACAATCAGCTCTCCTTCACCCACCCTCCAGAACTCCAGGCTCTCAAATCACAAAAGATAAATTTTGTAATGTGAATTTTGGGCAGGTGAACTGGACAAAAGTTATTTTGATAGCTCAACAAAGATATTAGCAGGGGAACTTGGGGCCAGAGCCTCAAATCAGGTTGCCCATAGTAAAACTTCCAGGGCTATAATAACCTTGTCAAAATGTACAGTATAATAAATGGCTTCATGAAACTAAATCTAATTATGCCATTTCAAAATAAGTAATATAGACTTGAGAAAAGTATGTATTTCACAAAAGCAGGAACCCCAGCATCCCATGAGATGTAACACATTGTGAAAATTTAGCTGTTTAATTTCTAATCAATTTAACATTGGGATCTGCAGAAGAGAAGACACATGTTATAATGTCCACAGGCATCACACAGGCTGACCTGACTTATCCAGTAACCTTGAAAAAGCTTTTGGTGATGTAGTGACTTGTGTAAAGAAAAACCCTGAAAACCAGTCTTCTGTGTCATCTTTATTTAAAAACCATTGTTCCTGAACAGATGTGCATAAAGTTACAGAACTTAACAAAATATTGAGAGAATGAATTTCCATTTCCCCTTGAATTGTAACAGCTTGGTTTATGTTTTGATTATAAATACAAATGATAAAATACAAATGTCTCTGAAATTTCACTGACTTGTCTAGAAATTACAAAACTGTGTTCTAATATGTGATTCTTGGCCATATTAGTCACTCAGTGACTACTATAATCTATTCATTAATTTGCTTCAACAAGATAATAATTGTAAATGTGAGGGGGGAAATCAGCATAGACTCTCTTGCAGTTGTAGGATTCACTGAGCTGTGCACAGTCTTTTGTGTGGGGTGAGTAGCCTCAGTTTGTAAATTACATTTTTTAAAAAGGCATTTTTTGCTGTTCAGTTTTTTATAGGAGTAGGTATGGGAGGTCTGGAATTTCTTTTAAAAAATAAAGAGAGTCAATAAAATAAACACATCAAGTCTAACTTAGGCTTAATTTATTTATTTTTTAAAAAAATACTATTTAAAACTATGCTACCATAATTTGGGAAAAGCCCAGATGTCATAAAAAAGAATGGTAGATGCTTCAGTTTATAGATGCTGACCTATGCTTCAAGATCTAGTGTGATATTTTACAGAAAGTTTACAAATGAATATTTTTAAAAAATACGTAAAAACACTGCATTTACTAGTTACTATAGTTACTTATACAAACTACTGCTTATTTCAAGGTTCTAAAATTTGTATTTTCCCCGTTTTATTTGTACTGCACTGTAAATATGACTTAAATACAGCTTTATAGATGAATTTATGAAAATGTGCACCTATATTGTAGCTTGGGGAAAGGGATTACTTACACAGCTTCAGCTTGATTGTCCATAAAGGATTGTTTCTTGCCTTATTCTCCTATTTGTGAGCAATGTGAGTTTATTGGCATTGTGTTTCTTGAAGAGATAAATAAAGGACTGATTATTATTGCTTGCGAGTAAGAGGTATATGTGAGTGATTGAATTATTAAATATGGAATCTCTAATCCATATTTTGAAATCCTAGTTTTCCTACAGTATTTGGAAGGCATTAAGTAATGAGATGCTGCCGTATAATAGCCATACAAATTTGGGACCCCGTTAGAAGCTCAAGCCCAGCTTCTAATTAGAAGCTCAAGCCCAGCTAGAAGCTCTAGCCAATTCATCTGTAATGTAGGAGAGATAAATAATATTCATTTTCCAAAGGAGAAGTGTGTGGTAAGGAATATGTGTGGTCAGGACATGAAGATCATTTTCTTCCTACATTTAACAGTTCAAATTCCATTTCATTCCTAGCCTTGTTCTCATTCCACAAGTGAGTTATTTTCATATGGTTTATGAGCACAAAATAAGTACAAAGGGAAGAATTTCCTATGGCTGCATCCTAAATGAGCAATCAAAAAGAAAAAATGCTATTGAATAATAACATAAAATTTTCAGAAGCCAGGTTTAAGTGCAGAACTTTCTATCTACATTATAAGATACACATTCATGAGTAAAACAGAAAAGCAGAACTGGAATACATGAGTTTCCCAAGACATTAAAGATAAAAGAACCTGGCCAGTAACTTCACTTTTCCTGTCCTTGACCAATGATCAAAGAAAAGGTAGAGAAGCTGATCATAAAGCTCCGCAAAGCTTGATTTAAGGTTCTTTTGTAGATGAATGCCAAGGAAAGAGAGATATATTCCAGCAGCAATCCATTTGTGCAGTATGCGATAAAACTGTGCAGCAAACATATTTTCTCATCTCAGTCAAAACATGCCAAGCCAGACCAGCCTTGAAGTTTCAGGAAACAATTTCTCCTCCTCCCACTCCTTTGCCTAATCTCTCCAAGGAAGCTTACTTTATTATTTCTAAACTATATTATTATAATTTTGTGGTACTCAGATGTTTTTCAATGTCATTGAGACAATCTGGTCTTTGTTCAGGGTCTACTGATCCCACAATCTGTAAAAGAAGCAACTCACCCATATATTCCTTATTATGCTCTAGATTTTCCAGCAATTAACTGATGGTTCCAAGTCATATCTACAGATCACAACATCTTGGTGTTCTGTCACCAAACAAATAAGGAGCCACTGATTTCATACAAAATCTATAGCATTAAAAGATTTGCTCATCCAAACTTTGGAAAATATCAGTTTTATATTCACAATGAAAAAATCCAAGACATTTGATTGCAAGAAGCACGAATCAACCTATTGTTAATATGGTTCATAATCTAATGTGAACTATAACTATTGAATACCACTCAATCTATGTCAACTGTCAGTTTATAGCCTGTCTTCCATAGATTCCACATACAAAAGAAAAGCATAAGAAATCTACTTTAACTGCACATCACAATGATTTTTGAGGTTTGATCTAGCAGCAGTCCTGTATCAATGTTCTTGCTTTTTGTTTAACTGGACATCCTAACTGTATGCATTTTTTAAACCCCCATACTATGCATGATTTAATAATGACAATTTTTAAAGCCCATTTTTAAAGCTTGTGATTCACCTAGATCTAAATTGCATGCCCTAGCATCCTGAAACTATTGTGCCAAATACCAATGGGTTGGGTTTTTTTAGTGATAAAAATGGGAACATGAGGATCTTTGGGCAATTTTTTTCTCATACTGTATTCCTATATCCCAAACCTTCAAACTAAACTGAAATTGCTTGTTCGGGAATTTGGGTAACTGAGAGTAGAAAGTATCTCCCCACACATACATGCAAAATAATTTGAAATGTGCTCCACAGATAGCTATTTCTCTATGTTGGCGGGAAGGAGCAGTTTGCCTCTTAGAGATGTTCTGCTTCACAAGTATCCCCAAAACCTTTAAAAAGTTGCAAAAAAAAGCTGAAACAAATTTAGTCCCTTCCCTTACATCACCAAAAGGTTTCTTACAGTCCACTGGAAGGTCAGGAGCTAAACTGGGGTCTTGACTGGTTTGTCCCAATCTGTCCTTAAGTAAAGAGCATCACATATGCTATTTTATCTTCATATGCTCCATTCCTTTAATCATTCTGATTGCATTTCATTGCTCTTTATTGACATATCCTCTTTTCTTTGGGGGGCAATCAGAATTATATACAGGCTTCCACACTTTAGACACATAAAGCCCATGAGAGAGGACATCTAGGGCATCCAAAAGCATGACTATAAAGCAGCATGTACTGCAGCTGTTAACAGTGGGGCAAAAAAAGTATTTAGTCAGCCACCAATTGTGCAAGTTCTCCCACTTAAAAAGATGAGAGAGGCCTGTAATTGACATCATAGGTAGACCTCAACTATGAGAGACAAAATGAGAAAACAAATCCAGACAATCACATTGTCTGATTTGGAAAGAATTTATTTGCAAATTATGGTGGAAAATAAG
This sequence comes from Arizona elegans, assembly GCA_022577455.1. NCBI lineage: Eukaryota > Metazoa > Chordata > Lepidosauria > Squamata > Colubridae > Arizona > Arizona elegans. The sequence continues at coordinate 98,265,323 of JAKOOJ010000002.1, read as the reverse complement.
TATTTGGTCACCTACAAACAAGCAAGATTTCTGGCTCTCACAGACCTGTAACTTCTGCTTTAAGAGGCTCCTCTGTCCTCCACTCATTACCTTATTAATGGCACCTGTTTGAACTTGTTATCAGTATAAAAGACACCTGTCCACAACCTCAAACAGTCACACTCCAAACTCCACTATGGTGAAGACCAAAGAGCTGTCGAAGGACACCAGAAACAAAATTGTAGACCTGCACCAGGCTGGGAAGACTGAATCTGCAATAGGCAAGCAGCGTGGTGTGAAGAAATCAACTGTGGGAGCAATAATTAGAAAATGGAAGACATACAAGACCACTGATAATCTCCCTCGATCTGGGACTCCACGCAAGATCTCACCCCATGGGATCAAAATGATCACAAGAACGGTGAGCAAAAATCCCAGAACCACACAGGGGGACCTAGTGAATGACCTGCAGAGAGCTGGGACCGACGTAACAAAGGCTACCATCAGTAACACACTATGCCACCAGGGACTCAGATCCTGCAGTGCCAGATGTGTCCCCCTGCTTAAGCCAGTACATGTCCGGGCCCATCTGAAGTTTGCTAGAGAGCATTTGGATGATCCAGAAGAGGATTGGGAGAATGTCATATGGTCAGATGAAACCAAAGTAGAACTGTTTGGTAGAAACACAACTCGTCGTGTTTGGAGGAGAGAGAATGCTGAGTTGCATCCAAAGAACACCATACCTACTGTGAAGCATGGGGGTGGCAATATCATGCTTTGGGGCTGTTTCTCTGCAAAGGGACCAGGACGACTGATCCGTGTACAGGAAAGAATGAATGGGGCCATGTATCGTGAGATTTTGAGTGCAAACCTCCTTCCATCAGCAAGGGCGTTGAAGATGAAACGTGGCATGACAATGATCCCAAACACATCGCCCAGGCAATGAAGGAGTGGGTTCGTAAGAAGCATTTCAAGGTCCTGGAGTGGCCTCGCCAGTCTCCAGATCTCAACCCCATAGAAAACCTTTGGAGGGAGTTGAAAGTCCGTGTTGCCCAGCGACAGCCCCAAAACATCACTGCTCTAGAGGAGATCTGCATGGAGGAATGGGCCAACATACCAGCAACAGTGTGTGCCAACCTTGTGAAGACTTACAGAAAACGTTTGACCTCTGTCATTGCCAACAAAGGATATATAACAAAGTATTGAGATGAACTTTTGATATTGACCAAATACTTATTTTCCACCATAATTTGCAAATAAATTCTTTCCAAATCAGACAATGTGATTGTCTGGATTTGTTTTCTCATGTTGTCTCTCATAGTTGAAGTCTACCTATGATGTCAATTACGGGCCTCTCTCATCTTTTTAAGTGGGAGAAGTTGCACAATTGGTGGCTGACTAAATACTTTTTTGACCCACTGTATATACCAGGTAAAAGCAAATCCATCTTTGTGACTGTGAACTATCTGCTATAAGCTAAAAACAAGGTCAGATGTTTAAACAGGGAGCCAGAAGCCACAAGGGGAAGTAAGCAAGGTATACTTAAACGTTATGGTAACTGCAACACAGTACAGGAGGAATTGACTAATTTTTCCAGTACCTAAGTTCAGAATAAAAGTATTTGAATCTACCTAGCATCAAGTTTTTGTATATAACGAAGTGAAGGGAGTTGCCTCTATGTCTGAGCCAGACTTTACGCAATGCTCCTATCAAATGCCTTGGCCAAGCCTGGTTGACTGGTGAGATTGCATGTACAAATGGAGTATGGAGTATGCTTTGCATAAGAAAATCAACAGCTTTATTGTTACTCTGCTTTCACTCAGGAACTGTACATCTTTATTTAAAGGACTTTTAGTTGATCTTCAAGATGTCTGTACCTGTCCCAAAGATGCTTTTCCAAAAGTTCTGAAGAAACTTTTTGGATGAGAAGTAAAACATTTTCAAGGAAAAAAACCAAGAAAGTCCGGTTGCCTTTTAGAAAAGCATCTTTGGGATAACCATGACCTGGATGATTGAGAATCTCCATAGACACAATGTCTGCTACCTAATGATAGCGTGAATACATATCGCCTATTGTAACTTTTCATCTGTACATCAGGATTGGGGTATCCCTTCTCTTGTGATAGCACTCAGATTAAGAGTCAGGGAGAGAGGCCAAGGCGCTCTACAGGGCAGTAAGTGAAATGTGTAGACTATAAGCAGGACATATTCTATAACATCCAAATTTTTCTAACACACAAACATTTTGCTTAAAGCAATCTAGGTTCCACCCCAAATTAATTACATTTTGCAAAGTCTGAGTACTTTTTGTTAAATGATACAAAATTGCATACTTTCTCTAAATTTACCCAACCCATTCTGTATTAGCAAATCTTGTCCTAACTCACAGAAAATCTATTTCTTCTTTGGCTTTTGAGATTTCAGCAAGCATTGTCCAAGCCACAATCTGTGTCCAATATGACATTCTGCTCTTTTACTGCCTCTTACACCATTACAGCTCTTGCACACAGCAGTGGCATAAAACACTACCGTACTAATTGCTTCAGTACTTTCCAAGTTCATGTGCCTATTTCCAGCTCAATTCCATTTTCAAGCTTTTTTTCATATCCTTTTTTAGGGAGAAAGAATATATTTTCTTCTCTTTCATAGACAAACTCCATTAAAAAACACACACACAACCTAGAACATTTACAAGATAAATAACGTTTTCAGTCTTTACCAGTCCAAAACACAGCACCATGAATGAGATTATTATGTGGCAGACCTGGTCAGATCCCCATTTCTCTCTCATCTGTCCTTTGATGGTTGATTTGAGTCCAGCTGTGTTATTGAAGGAAAAGTGAAGTGGCTTAAGTTCTGGGTATAACTTGGGGAGGGTAACATGGCAGGGGAAGGGGTGGTCTATAGCATTTGAAGGCATCACTATGAAGTGGTTGTTTCTTGAAGAAAGCAGTGGATTTCTTGGAAGGAAGGGCGAGCTTTGGTATCTCGTCTCCAACAGTTGAGCATTAGCTTATATACAGGATCAGGGCAACATGGAGGCTGTGGAAGGTAAGTCTGAAAGGGGAGAGGGAGAGAAAGGCGAGTATTGAAGGAAGGCAGAACAATTCCTTCTTTAAAAACATTAAAACCTCTTCTGTTCATATTTTGTTCTGTTCATTTATGGGATGTTAGTTTCAGAATGTGATTCATAGTAGATAATTTCATTTATTTTGTGATGGTGGTTTGTTTAGCACATTTGCATCTCATCTCTTTTCCACAGAGTTTAGTTTGCAAGATGCTACCTCTCTCCATTCTTGAAACAACACAGTGAAATAAACTTAGGTTAAAAGTGATTTTATCAACACATTGCCCAGTAATATTTCTTTTTCTGAGTTAAATACTGGTCTGCTCTGCAGAATCAAGCTTGAGCAAGACACTGTTTCTTGAATGCAAGAATGCATGGTGTTACTATCTACCCAACCTGAGCCAACGCAGAAGGAAACCTCCACCTCTCAATCCCTACTGTTACACATCAAAAGTAGTGTGTTTGACTGGCACTAGCACAAGTGGTGCTATCTGATTTTCCTATTGTGCTTCATTACATTGCAGGCAAACACTTTCAGTCCAATTGGCTACTCCGTGCTGTAATACAGAGAGGAAGTGTCACCTCCCATTGTCACTGCTTTCTTTACATGGCCCTTTTTAAAAGATATTTTTAAAATGGTGAAAAGCTGGACTTTTGTTGTTCTTATTAACTCCTTAATGAAAGATGGTCATTTTTCCTTTCTTTTTAACCTTGGAAATATGACAAGAGTTGTGCTAGTTTTCTTTTCTAGCTCAGGTGTCAGGAAGAATGGTAAAATTGGTGGGTTTCCTCCCTCTTTTTAACCAGTCAGTGAATGCAACATGAGTAAAAAAAAAGCATGTCTATTCAAGCAAATAATGTGAACAAATTATTCATAGCTAGATATTGAACTGCATATTAAAACAGTATAGATTTCTGAAGTACCGGAGGTCCTCACTTAAGGCCAACTCACTTAGCACCCAGGTCACCATTACAACATTGCAGCATCCTCTGGTTACATGGTCACCATTTACGACCTCCACTGCCACCTTCCAACAAGAAAAGCCCGTGGGGAAATCGGCATGAGTATGCAAATGGTGACCATGAGATGTCGTGCTTAACAACATCACACAATTCCTTAACTGTTGTAATCGTAAAGAATTAGAACTGCTGTTGCTAAATGGGATGGTCATGTGACATCAGGCTTCATGACCACATCACTTAGCAATGGAAATTCTGGGCCCAATTACCATTGTTAAGTAAGGATTACCTGTATAGTTTTCCCAACAGATCAAATAATGTTTTTCCATTTTCTGAGTCTATAGACATCTATCTATCTAAAATATTCATATATTTTATTTTATTTTATTTTATACCTGTCGACCCTGATTTCTGAAAAATTCTCCGGTGTTCTCAATTACTTGCTCATCAGATAGTTGAGAATATGGTTGCTCTCGGCAAAATGTGAAGGTTTCCCAGAGTGTAACACCAAAAGCCCACACATCACTTGCAGTTGTGAATTTTCCCTGGTTGGAGGAACAGAGGGGAGAAAATCAAAATTGCTTATATATAACTAATCGGAGATTCATGGTTTCCATAAAAATTAAGCAGCTCCAAGGAGAAAAACTGCCTACAGGAAAATAAAATTGTGTGAATCATATAGAGCTGTATGTTTCTGGAGATTGGAATAGATCTCTTCATGTTCCAGTCCTCATCTGGTGCTGAAACTTTTCAAAGAAGCTACTGTGTAGAAAAGTACACAGGAAGGAAGGTAAGAGGATAGCAGGGAAGGAAGGAAGGAACAGGGAGGGAGGAAAGAAGAACAAAGAATGCGGGAGGAAAGGCAGGCAGGCAGGCAGGCAGGCAGGCAGGAAGGAAGGAAGGAAGGAAGGAAAATTTCTGACATTCACTGCCCATTTCCCACAAGGAAACCTAATGGGAAGGTAGAAGCCGCTCCCACTGATTTTTTTTTTTTAATGCCCATGATCATTCTGTTTCTCTGTTTAGGTAAGAAAATATCTTTGAAATGGTGACCCAACAAATCGCGGGTGGTTTAGTCCATGATTAAATGTGCATTAGGATAAGAATGGAAATATTACTTTAATACTGGCACAGATAAATATGGTATAAAGATATCTCAAGCATGTGCTGGTGATGAGATAAAGGCAATATCATGAGATCACAGCAGAAAACAAGAGGATGCTTAGTGTGATTAATTGAAAGTAAGGGTAGGCCCTGTTCAGTTTTTTACTATCGGTTCTGTGGGTGTGGCTTGGTGGGCATGGCTTGGTGGGCATGGCAGGGGAAGGATACTGTAAAATCTCCATTCCCATCCCACTCCAGGGGAAGGTTACTGCAAAATCCCCATTTCCTATCAATCAGCTGGGACATGGGAGGCAGAGAATAGATGGGGGCAGGGCCAGTCAGAATTTTTACTACCAGTTCTCCGAACTACTCAAAATTTCCACTACTGGTTCTCCAGAACTGGTCAGAACCTGCTGAAACCCTCCTCTGGCCCTGTTGTTAGATTAAGTGGGCAGTTAGTTCATGACTATCCCTAAAAATTTCCACTAACCTCTTTAGTCACAATAGGAAGTGCAACATGCTCACCAAAAGAATGCTTTCCCAGGACATCCAGCGAATAGGGAGCACTGCCCGGCCCTGGATTCTGTAGTAGTCCCCACTGTAGAGGTTGCGGCTCATGCCAAAGTCTGCTATCTTGATAGTATAATTCTTCCCCACCAGACAGTTGCGGGTAGCCAAGTCTCGGTGAACAAAATTCAGGGAGGAAAGATACTTCATGCCAGAAGCAATCTGGATAGCTATTAATTTCAGATTAGCGTAACTGAATGACAGAAGAAAAAGAAACAAAAATAGGTCCTTTAGTAACTGTCAGCAGTCTTAAAGAGCAAACATGCCACACATACCATCAGCTATCCAGGACAAAAGAGAAGGATTTCCACTCAGAATGTTTATCAAATCTTCTATAGTTTAAAGTATATGATACATAAATTGTGTGTTATTCTGTTTAAGTTCCACTTGTGTGTTTTTAAATAAATTGCAGTCCAATCAAGATCAGAACCATCACAATTGGGGAAGAAAGAATCATTCCCACCAGGCCCTTTACTATATCCCTACAATCATGATTGCCTTAAATAACTTTCATGAACATAGAGGTAGTCCTTGATTTATGACTAATTTTCTGTTTGAGCTCAAATTTTCTGTTGCTAAGAAAGACATTTGTTTATTGAGTTTTGCCTCATTTTATGATCTTTCTTGCCAAGTTGTTAAGTGAATCACTGCAGTTGTTAAGTTAGCAACATGGTTATTAAGTGAATCTGGCTTCCCTATTGGCTTTGCTTTTCAGAAGGCCACAAAAGGTGATCACATGACCCCAGGACACTGCAACAGTCATGAACCAGTTGCTAAGCTTCTAAATTTTAATCACATGACCATGGAGATGCTTCAATGGTTGCAAGTGTGAAAACCAGTCATAAAACAGTCACTTTTTCAGTGCCTTTGAAATTTCAAATGGTCACTAAGTGAATAGCTGTAAGTCGAGGACTACCTGTAATTTTAAAAAAACCAAATAGAAATCTCTCATGGCTAGGGATGAAATTTTAATTATACAACAAGAAATTTAAGGAAGCTTGAGGTTCCTTAGGTCTAAGGATCCCCAGACAGATCAAACACTATGTATTTAACTACAAAGTGAATTAAAACTTGAGTAGAACAGCATGGTACACAATTAACATATTGTCTAGTTTAATTCTGGGTGCTATGTTTCCACCATGCTAAACAGTGCAACTTTTCTTTTGACAGGCAGGCAACTATCTGGATGGGGATTTGCAATCAAACAATAAGGAACAATCTGTCAAAGCTGACTTGCTTTCATTGTTGCCTGCATCAACTTCTAATTCGCAGTTTGCCAAACAAAAATAGAAGGTGGGTTGGTAAATTTCTAGGCCGGGGGGAGGGCTAAGGAATGCATGAGAGCCTTCTGCTGCTGGAGAGCAAATACCCACCAAGGCCAAGTTCTCAGAGCTACCAACCAACTCAGAATGTTTTCCCAATACAAAAGTACTGAGTGTAATTGGTGGACAATGAACTGTGGGTGGCCCAGGGGTGAAATGGGAGTTTTACCTATGTGTATTTCACAGGAAAACCTCAGAGCTGACTTTGCTTCTGCTGTGCCTAAATGGATCTTTCAATAGTTTTACTCTTGGTAGTTCCTACGTGCCAAGAGTTTCTTTTTTGGATGTGCCAAATGGGATGATTGATACAATCTTCCTTTCCTCTGACTATTAGCAGAGGTCAAAGAAGAAGAGGGTGAAGAATTTTTGAAGAAAGTCTTTTCATCTTCCCAAAGCCAAGGAGAAATGAGTAGTAGAGATAATTACAACATCTTCGGCTCTAACTAAAGCCTCAAAAAAGCCTGCAACACTCTTATTCCCAGGCTAAGATAGGTGTTCAACTGAAAAGTGGAACAGGCCTACCTCACAAGAAAAACTGTACAGGCTAGAATTGAGGGACTCCTTATTTTCTACCTGACAGGAGGATTGGAGCTCTCTGATAAGTTTTGGGGTTCCTGACGAGACAGAAACTGGTTGAGATCACCATTTTCCATGTACTCAGTAATCATGCAGAGAGGGTCATCAATGATGCACACAGCCAGCAACTGGATTATATTGGGATCCTTCAGCTTGGACATAATCTTAATCTCCTTGAGGAAGTCATTCCTGCCAGAAACAAAAGCCATGCAAAGGTGAAATTAGTGAGCTATGTTGTTTTCAAGAAAACTTGCTAGTATGGGGTAGAAGCCAATAACCTGCTGTAAATATATGTGAGATGTTTGAACATTCAAAAGCATTATGTAGAAGCTATGTGTATTATTTTAATATATGGCATTAATTTACTGTGTCAGTTTACCAATAATCTATTTTTTAACTTGGACTGGCAGCAAGCTGTCAGAATCCCTTTGACTTCCCTTTTTGCCTAGGTAGCAAGAAACAAAAAATACAAACAGCAACTGAAACCCCAACATGTATATTAATTAACAAAGGACACAATGCACCAAGAAGGCTTCCAGCACAAGTGCCTCTGAAATGAATGGAAGTGGCAAGACCTTTGCAATATATCGATTATGACAATTATGATATAAATTATATTTGCCTTAAATGATAATAAAATCAGGAACAGGGGGGATTGAAAATAATGCCATACCAACCAATTATTGTACCTTTGGTAGTAATGATGTAAAAAATCAGTTGGAGATAGTCGTGTGGATCCTTTTTTTTCTTACATACATAGAACTCTATATTCCCATGTAATGGCTGAGTATACAGTACAGAATTAAGCATTTATTTTAACCATTAGAAACTTATACTCTGTTTTTGTCCTGTCTTTGGTCTAGAACACCTGGGTGGAGGGGATTTTCTTTCTCATGTTCAATACACTTTAACCTTGGGATAGTCTCAGCTTTAGCAAGATTAGGTACTTCAAGAAAAATAAGATAAATCTATCATAATTGCCCTTGGCAAAATCAAGCTGGCAGCCCACTCACCATCCATGTTTTGAAGTTCCCTGACAAGCAGAAGGGTTACAGGGCCTTTCTTATTCTCCTCCCTGCATTTCAGAATGTCATAATCTTATTTTATCCCCAAATGCATTGGAATAAAGCCTTAAATACTCATACTTGTGGGGTTACCACATTATTTTTGAGAAACCCAGTCAGATCAGTGAATCTGCCATTCTTCAGGGGAAGGGTTTTTTTTAAAAAAATTACTACTTTGCTTATTAAGTTCTTTCTCATATATCCTGTATCCTGAAATGTATTGGTTTATAGCTTTAGCCTGGTGCCTAAGCGCCCTGGCATTTTCACACCTTTTGGGGAATGTAAGGGGAGGAAGAGCCATGTGGATTCCATCGGTTGAGAACCAGTGGAAGGATGACCCTGAGAAAATTTCCTTATTACTTTCTCAGAGCGACTGGTACAATAACATCTTCGCACCTGTGGATTGGCTGAATCCACATAGGACTGTTGGGAGGGGTTTCTAATTCCTTTATTCTAACTTTATGGCCTTTATGGCCTCAGAGCTTGCTTTCTCTTTCGCCCTGCTATCACCTCTATTCAATAAAAGGTTCCTTTTGTAAAGCTCAGATTCAAGAGTCTTTACTTTTTTGAATAAGGGGGAGAGGCAGGGCCTTACACCCAATCTGGAGGGTCAGGTTTGAACATTTTGTCCAATTTTGTCATGAAATAATAAAACATTTTTTAACATGAAGATTTAGAAATGTCCCGTACCAGTTTACCAGATTTGAAATGTGATCCATTGTGTGACTTTTTACTTTTCAGTCAGTTCTGTATAATAACAAAAATGCTTATACCCATTGACCGTTTGTGGAGTCCTTGATGCTCTGTGAGTTTGATTGTTTCCTTGCCGACTTTTCAGTATGTGACTCAGTAACATCTAATGATATCTTGTCAGGTGATGAAATATATCTGGGAAAACAGCCAAGCTCACAGAAGACCAAGGATTCCACTGTTCAACCCTGAGAACGGCAGCTGTATTTCGCCTGTTCTTCTGTTTGTTCCAAGCACCTGGCATTCTTGTTAGCATCAGCTCTCAGCATTTTCACAGCCAGTAGGACAGGCTGCATGACACTACCATCCAGAACAGAATCCTGATCCACAAATCTCTCCATTCCTTCCACTTCACAGAGGTGAACCTAAAGAAAAAGTAATGGGCATAAGTGGTTTGACAGATCACTCTTGTTTACATAGACAGAAGGTCTCGATTTTAACAAAAAACCCCATAAGATCTCATTTCCTATTCTTTGTGAAGAGTAGGAATGCATCCAAAATACTATTACTTTCAGGGTCAAACATACTTGGGAATGTTAAGATAATCTGTTTTTCATTCCAATGTGTTTATTCTTTATCAGAAGCCTCATAGACAAAACAATTATTATCTTCAAGGATATTAAACAGAAAAGGGCAACTTGACCGCCTAGAAAAATCTGATTGGAGCCCACTCTAAATCTCAGAGATTAATGATTAATCCTTGACTTTTGTGAGCAATATACCATAAATGATCCTGTGTCTTTGGTTATCTAACTGCAATATTAAATAATATTCTCCCTTAAAATTGAAGAAACCTTAGCAGATATTCTGGTTCAAATCAAAACTTTATCCTTAAATTGTTTAATACTGCTGGTATGTGATTGTTGCTATGTTGCCTTGAATATTTAATAATTGCTTTGGGGGCCCTTACAAGAAGCTCTATTGCTTCATTGTTCAAGCAAGTAGAGGATTGAAAGTGAGTATCTAATAGTCATAACATGATCAATAAACCTGTCATTTGATCATCCACGTAATCATGGACTTCAGGCACTTTCTGGAAAATATTAGGGTCTTCTTTTAGACCAATTAATATCAAGATGTTTCCTATGACAATACGAATATAAATTTTCAAAGCATCTATGCAGACCTACTTGGGTTACCAAAACAGTAGCCATCAGCATAGAAAAGGAATAAGAAGATGGGGGAGAGATGAAGAATGAAATTCTGGTTTATTGTTGGTTTACATCAACAATATCATTACTGTATAGATTAAACAATAATGGAGCAAGACTACAGCTTTGTTTTACACCTTTTAGGATAATGATTGATTGAGTTAAGTCTCTACAAGTAATGATTTGATTTCCTCCAGAATCTCTCACACGGCATCAAGACTAACTTAGGTTTATGAAAGTGATATAAAAGATATCTTTGGGAAGATGTAATATGTCTCAGCTAGGTGGTATAGTGTTGTACATTGATCCATAGTTGAATTTCCTTGACTGTTCTGTGGCTAAAATGTCTCAGAAATAATCCAATCCAGAAGTTTAGAGTATAAAAATTGATGTATATAAGTCTTTCATTACAGAAAAGAGATTAATAGGGTGGTAGCCTTCAGGAGGATTTATCCCCATTGATAGAATTAAGCCAGAGGTGGCATTCAGCCGGTTTGGACCAGTTCGCCCAAACCAGTAGCGGAAATCGTGGGTGGGTCTGCCCAACCGCCCTGACTCTATGCCATCCTATTTAGGCATGTTTTTTAGGCCGGGTGCATATGCGGAGATGCCCACAAAGCAGGATTAAATTTTAAAAATTCTGGTAGAATTATTTATTTATTTATTTATTTATTGGTTCAATTTATATGCCGCCCTTCTACAGAGACTCAGGGTGGCTTACAATGCGTTAAGCAATAGCCTTCATACTTTTGTATATACCTGCTTAGTGGGGCTTTCACCCCCCCAAGCGGTGTTCTTTTTTATACAAAGTTACCTTATTGCCCCCACAATCCGGGTCCTCATTTTACCTACCTCGAAAGGATGGAAGGCTGAGTCAACCTTGAGCCTGGTGAGATTTGAACGTGCAGTAATTGCAGGCAGCTGGTGCTACTTAACACCACTTTAGTCTGCTGCACCACCAAGGCTTTGCTGTGTCTTTGCTAGGAACTTTGTTATTTTTCAGTGGAATTTTTTTAAAAAACTTCTGAGTTCAGGCTAAAGGCCATTTGGAAGGGGGTCATCTGGTGGCAGAACATAAGAATCAGCATATGGAGATGTATCAAATAGCTCATTGGAAGTTGCTGTCTCAAGATTGAGGAGAGATTAAATTGTTAATAGCTGGGCTAAATTTTGCTGAGAATCAGTAAATGAAATGCCAAAGCAGGCAGGCATCTTTATTTGTTACAGCTGTTGGAGCTTAGCTCAGTTCTTTAGCACATAATTTTGTTTCTCCTCCCATAGAAGGCTCTTGTGACTCTTGTTTAGAATATGAAATGTTTGCAGGGAGGAAATATCATTATATGTTTAATGATTTTTATATGAAAATATTAGTAGTTCTTTCACTGGGTTTTGGTTCTGATTAAATTGGAAAGAGAAGGACGTTTATTTTATCTAAGAGCTAAACTAACTACTGCAAACTACTGTTGCAAAACTGTAATTATTTTATAAGCATTGCTAGCTACACTTTTTCAAATTATAGATTTACAGGGCTACAAAAAATTGAGCAATAGTCACAGTGGCTTATTACACAATACTGGACAAAAGTAACTGTTGGTGGCAAGGAAATCAAATGCTGTAAAGACTGACACTGTTCAGTTGAGTTAATAGTGAGGGATCCTGCCAGGGGATGGATGGTGATTGCTTGCTAGATTGAAAGACAAAGATATATGTTTAAAATGAGGGGCAAACTCACATAATCTAAAATGAGACTTCTTCTAACTTCAAAAATTAGTTCACTCTCTGGGTCACCAGAAATTGATCCACTGAGGATTTTCAAATCAGGAAAATATTATAATATTTATTTTTGGTACCTAGAATCTTGTTAAGTGAGTTTTGCCCTATTTGACGACTTTTGTTGCCACATTTGTTAAGTGAATCACTCCAGTTGTCTAATTAGTAAGATGGTTGTTAAGTGAATCTGGTTTTCCCATTGACTTTGCTTGTCAGAAGGTTGCAAAACATAGCGCATAGCTCCAGGATACTGCAACCATCATAAATATGAGTCAGTTGTCAAGCATCCAGATATAAATCACATGACCATGGGGTTGCTGCAATGGTCATAAGTGTGGAAAATGGTCATACGTCACTTTTTTCAGTGCTGTTGTAACTTCAAACAGTCACTAAGTGAATTGTTGTAAATCAAGAACTACCTGTATACAATGATTGAAAACGAAGAAATAATGAATTGCTATAAGCATAAATTTTACATCAGTTTTATTATTTATTTCCACCCACATTTTGAAGATAAATCTACTGTGAGGAACCAATGGAGCAAGTTCTCACCTCCCCAAACTGTCCTTCTCCCAATTTCTCCTTGAAAGTCAACAGCTTCCTAGGGAACTCAGCCACAGCCACCTCTTTGCCATAGAGTAAGTCCATGGTGATTGCAGGTACAGAATAGGTGTTGCTGCCTGTGACTCCCTGCAAGTTCACAATGTCTGCTTCTGCATAATGGGGAACCCCTTCGGCTCCGGTTGGTTGGCTTGGCTTGGTGATCCCACTGCAGACTAAGAGGAGAGAAGATTAGAGACAAGAAAATCTCAGTGAAGAAGATCCTGAGCTTTGATGGCTGGTAATTCAGAATAACAGAGTTGGAAGGGATCTTGGAGGTCTTCTAGTCCAACCCCCTGCTCAAGCAGGAGACCCTATACCAATCCAGACAAGTGGCTGTCCAATCTCTTCTTAAAAGCCTCCAGTTTTTCCTCCAGTAATTCAGTAAATGTTTGAATATATGAAAAGGCTAAAAACAATTTTAAAATAAAATAAAAATAACCCTAAAAAGCTATGATTTTTAAGAAAGTAAATTCTATACAACAAATCATATTCTACCTTTTAATTCCCACCCCCCTTCTATGGCTCCAAGGCTATTTATGCAACTCTAGACTTGCATTGTATTAAATGCACCCTGGTTGTACCTTGTTTTTCTTCTTTTGTCCCATGACATTGTCTTCATCTTGTCCCCAGTTCATGAGAGAGACAGCCCTAAGTGGTCCTAAATTCTACTAGGGTTAAAGTATTGCTTCCCCCTTAAGCTGATAGCATCCAAAACCAGCAATTAAATATCTCACCCAGTACATTAGAGGACAAGTCAGATGAGCAGATGTCAGAGGGATCACAGAGACACATAAAGAAATATGTCTTTCTGTCCCTGGTCAACCTTGTCTGCCATCATTTGACTATTGCCTTCCTAAAAAGTGGGACCCAGCAGTGCTTAGCTGGTGGCCATCCAGATTTGCACAAGAGTGATAGAACTGCATTTTTTTAGCAGAGATTCTCCTTGTGGGGGTTTGATAACTCTACTCTAACTGCATGCTTGATTTCTTTCCACAGCTTTCATTGACCTATTAGCCCTATGACTGCAAATTTAAGTGGTGATCTATCAGAACTGCACCATAGCATAGGCCACACAACCAGCACCATTTTAATTGTATAGCTAGAAACACCAGTTTAGCACAAAGCTAAAATAGTGGGATCCTTCCCAATGCCTTCAAACAAAATGCATATGAATCCAGAAGCCAGCATGTGTTGCCTATGGACAAGAAAAAAACATAAGGAAGGCAAGAGAAATACTAAATAAAAATGCTGCTTTGTTACTCATCTCTTTTCATCATTTTCATTTTTTAAAAAAACATCATTTGACTCAGAGTATAACAGAATGGGCTGTGAAGAGATGAAATAGCCTAGAATAGATATAATAAAAAGAATCTTCCAGTCCAGGCCCATCAGTGCTGTGATTGGCAGATGTTTCTCTTCCAATTACAGCTGGTGACAGATAGAAGAGGGATAAGCAACCCACAAGATTCAATCAACCAATCAACCAACCAACCAATCAATCACTTATCTCATGCTGCACATGTATAATCACAACAGCCTCTCTTGTGGCCAACTCAGAACAGGGAAAATGGAGATGGGATAAGAATCTGCAATGGGCTCTATCATCACCATATAGTTTCAGGGATATTGAAGGACAGGTGGATAGTATTGTGTTGACTGTGAGCAACAGCCATCAAGTCATTTAATCTCATAATATCTAACCTAAATAATTAGGGAACTTTCACTAACCTGACCTTGCATATTAGTTATATAGATAGAATATAATATTTCTCTACTGCAGCTAAGAATTTCACATTTGACTTCAACAAAAATGCTGATTTTTTAAATTTAACACATTTGTAATCAGTTAGATCTGAGAGCAACATGGGATGACATTATCCCAATGTATCCTTTCCACAATCCATACAGATGTTTACATAGAGGAGGGGTCCCTAACCTCTGGGCCGTGGACTGGTACCAGTCTGTGGCCCTTTTGAAAGCAGGCCGTGCAAGTAGTGGGTGAACGCACAAAGCTTTAATTGCACATGCATGGGATCTAGGTGGCACATGTGAAACCAACCCCCTCCCCACCCGCTGCCACCACCACCATTGCTGCTCTGTGGAGCTAGAAAGGTTGGGGATCACTGACATATAGCAACGATTATCAATTCACCAAAGTTTGTTCACAGTTCTATTCTTGAGAGCCAAATTACTGTACATGATACAGCATAAAGGAATAAGAGAGTCAGTTATTGCTAGAATCAGCAGCCAGTCCTTCCCTCATTTCCACTGAATTTACCTCATCAAATGGCAAACAGATAGATAATTAAAATTAAGACAGACTTTCTTATTCTAGATTATTCTAGTAGAAGTGGGAATTTGTTCACAGTCTCTTTACATCTAGTGGCCAATCTGACCTGCCTCATCTTCCCCTGGGATGAATTCAGGAAGTTTGTGGATCAATCGCGATGGCTCTTGATAGTCAGCTCCAAGGGGAAATATGCGGTCATAAGTGGAGTTTGATTCTTGTTCACTGGATGGAGTGGAGCTGTTGTGGTGGAACATATTAGATTCGCTAGGTAGAGAGAGACTCACAGTCATTTCATCATCCAGCATCCGACGAGAGGCCTAGAAATCAAAAGAAAACACATATGATGCTCATATTCACTATAAATTGATAATGACAGAGTATATTATAGAGCAGATTCTAACATAAGGTGGCATTTCTGCTCAAATAATATTTATGTAAAACAACTTAGAAGCTTCCTATGGTACAGAGTTTTTAATGGGCCAGGTTTCATATCTGCATACTCTTCTGTTCACAGTATGATTTCATGGATCACTGATCAGTGACTCAATCAATCACAATTATATCAAGATTCTTTGGGTGCATGAGAAACTTATGCGTACATAAAAAATATGCATGAGCATGCATATGTGTGCACATATATTTACTTCCCAATTTTTATTAATGACCTTTAGACCAGAAGTTAATTTCATTAGCCAATTTCAATAATATTAATCCATATTGAGCTCTAGCCATTAAACCAGACATTCACTTCATTTATGATATGGGCATTTCTAGCATCTGCCTGTAATCTTACCTTTTCTAACATCTTCTGCCAAAACTGCCTCCAGAGAATGATTACAATGATAGCCACAAGAATAAAGATGATTGCCACTAAGCAGCCAATTAAGATGCGAGTGTTGCTATCATCTACTTTGAGAGTAGGATCTGTTAGAAGAGACAAGGATAATTGTGTATCATACGTTTTAGGTGAAATGATGAAAACAAGACAGGAGTTGCCAACCCTTCTGGGATTCCATTCCTCTCTTCCTCCAAATAACCACTAGTAGTTTACCAGACATTTTAAAATGCAATAAATGTGTATTAGTAAACAGGTTCCAGATGTCTATTTTGAAGTAAGTCTTTCTGTCATAAGAATATTGCAATTTCTCATCAGTCATTGATAACATTTCCCTTTCATGGATGGATATACAATTTATATTATAAGTTAAATAAATAATAGCAATAGCACTTAGACTTATATACCACTTCACGGTGCTTTACAGCCCTCTCTAAGCGGTTTATAGAGTCAGCATGTTGCTCCCAACAATCTGGCTCCTCATTTTACCGACCTCAGAAGGATGGAAGGCTGAGTCAACCTTGAGCCTGGTAGGACTCAAACTGCCTGGAATACAGCATTCTAACTGCTGCGCCATCACATAATAATAATATACAATAAATCATTTATTAACTAGAAAGATACTATTTTCTCTTACCATGATAACAGGTTTTTTTAATGTGAATTTTTGAATTAAATAAATAACTATTACTGTATCCAATCTATCACATAAGTAACAGCTGGACAAGCCTCCAAGCATAATTATTAATAACTAAACTAGTCTAAGCATGCTAACACAGTGTTGGTGTTAGTATTAGTGATGAGCTAAAAACAGAACAGCATCTTTCAAAATGTTCATTTTTATATTCATAGTTTGAAGCATAATTTCAGGTATTATTTTTATTTTTTAAATCCAGAAGCAATTGTGGCCAAGACAGTTGACATACAATGCTTTACTGCATAAAATTGCCCTAAATTTTTTTTAAAAGGGGGGGGGGAGTGTGTGTCTTTGAGTCAATTTTTGACTACTTGACAACTTGGCAAGGTTTTTCAGAAGTAGTTTGCCAGCGTCTCCTTCCTAGACCTGAGAGAAAGTGACTGGCCCAAGGTCATGCAACTGGTTTTGTGCTTAAGGTAGGACTAGTATTCACAATCTCCCAGTTTCTACCCTGATGCTGTAAATATTGCACCAATCTGGTTCCCAAGATAATGTCTGGACACCTTTATTTGGCTACTAGATTTTGAAGACATGGCAGCAGTCACTGCAGTTAAAAGCTTTGCTGTTTTAGTTTAGCACTGGAAGATTTTCTCTCAGGGATTGAACCTTTGCTATTCTATTGGCACCAAAAAGACCTTTTATTATTAAATTTTTTTAAAAAATTATGAGTTGCCTATGTTTTACTGTATTGTTAAATATTTTTTGGAACAATTCTATCTTCCAGGAATAAAATGGAGGTATATAAAGGAGCTGCATGAGAATCACATGGCTGTCCTTCTCAATTTCAGTCCTGGGAAAAGATGCTTGTGGTTGACAGGGACATGTATGTGCCCACATACTCTCTGAAACACTTTTTTGCTTTCAAATTGAAACTGCTCCATAATTACTGCTTATTCAATAAACCACCCTACTCCATTTTGTTTCAGATTCTTTTCTCAGCAGTTAAATCATTTATCATGCTGGGGACAGGCCGAGGGGTATGGAGAAAGTTAGTCTCTCCATAGTCCTAGGAATTTATGATGTCACAATTGAATGGAATAGATTTGTAAACTATCTCTATAATATTGTGTTGTCTCTTTACCTTTAATTTGTTAAGCACTTGATATTTTACTTACCTCTCAGTAATAGAAAACCTCTGTCTAAGGGCTATAAACCTTTCACTTCAGGAATGGTTCTCAAGAGAAAGATGGATTTCCTTACAGAGGTGTGGAGAGTTACTATTGAAGGCATCAGAAATAGTAAAGAACAGAAGCAAAATAGAAGTGAAAGACTGAAGGTGGTAAAGAAAAAGGTTTTGAGAATCTAAATGACAAAGACTTAAAGTTGGAATCCAGCAATGGGAATTAGAAGTTCCTTTTTTGATAATAGAATCCCTACAATACCTTGTAAATGTGTATATTTTCATATCTGTACTTCTTTAATACATGGACATTGTTCTATTTTTTCTTTGTTAAGCTTTTTTCTGGTTTTATAAACATTATCCTTTTACTATTTAGTTTTGTACACAAACATGCACATTAAATAATTGCACCTTCATACCCAATGACACTGATTCTAGGAATATCTCTTAAGTATCATTGAAAAAATAGCCTGGACAACTAATTATTTTTCCCATGATGTTGCACATTTCAAGCTAACACAAAGAGAGGTGAACAACTTTTGAGACTGGTATTGAATGTTGGGAATGTAAGTAAGTAAATTTATTGTTATAACCACAAGTCATAACATAAAGGTAAAGGTAAAGGTTCCCCTCGCACATATGTGCTAGTCATTCCCGACTCTAGGGAGCAATGCTCATCTCTGTTTGAAAGCTGAAGAGCCAGTGCTGTCCGAAGACGTCTCTGTGGTCATGTGGCCGGCATGACTAAATGCCAAAGGCACATGGAACACTGTTACCTTCCCAACAAAGGTGGTCCCTATTTTTCTACTTGCATTTTTTATGTGCTTTCGAACCAGTGGTGGGTTGCCCCCAGTTCGGACCAGTTCACAAGAACTGGTAGTAAAACTGGCGGGAGGCCCCGCCCTGGATATTGTCATCAGTGATCTGCACACACGATCCTGTTACAAATTGGTAGTAAAGATAAGTAGAACCTACCCATTTTGAACTGCTAGGTTGGCAGAATCTGGGACAACTAACGGGAGCTCACCCCGTTACACGGCACTAGGGATTCGAACCGCTGAACTGCCAACCTTTTGATTGACAAGCTCAGCGTCTTAGCCACTGAGCTGCCGTGTCCCTGTCATAACATATAGCATACCATATACTAAGAAAGTGCTATGAGAGCTTCTGAAAAAGGGCTGCCAAGGAGGACATATCAAATTTCAAAGTACCAATTTAGAAAAATATTCCCTTTCACCTCCAATAGCATCCACTCTTATCAGAAGAATCCTGCTATATCAGGGGATCCTGATATAAACACAGATATACAAATTTTGTGGTGCTCAATAAAAATACATTTATGAATATTTGCTTAGAGACCACAACATAGCAATATACATACCATAGGTAGTGGGAGTCACTGAAGACTCAGGAAGGGCTCCAGAATTGTTGTACATAGCTGTATCTAAGAAAAAGGAAAAAGGAAACAGAATAACAGAGTTGGAAGGGAACTTGGAGGTCTTCTAGTCCTACCCCCTGGGAAACTCTACACCACTTCAGACAAATAGTTATCCAATATCTTCTTGAAAACTTCCAGTGTTGGAGCATTCACAACTTCTGGAGGCAAACCATTGATGAAGATGTTGAAGAGTACTGGGCCTAAAACAGAGCCTTGGAGTAGTCCACTGCATATTTCCCTCCATTTAGATGCAGTTCCATTAAGGACTACATGTTGAGAGCGGTTGGTCAGTCACTTATGAATCCATCTGGTGGTGATGCTGTCTAACCCACAAACCATTACTCATATTCATAGCATAGTAGAGACAATTGCAAACTTTTGCTTTAAAAACAATGACCCATTTGAATGAGCTCAAGTATGTTGGATATCAGATTCAAAGCTGTCTGTTTCAAACTGCATTTGCATTTGCAATGGATATGCTTGTTAGAAAAACAATGCATAAAGGTATAAGTGCACTGGATATAAATCTAATATTTTCTTCAGGGACAAGAAAGGACGTCCCACTTTTCTAAGTATTTGCCAACTGACAAGAATATGTAATCACAAATAAAATAAATCTAGCAAACTGATTTCAAATATAATCCATACAAATTTATAATGAACCTAGGATATCTCACATAAAGTAAATTATGGTTAACCATTCAGAAGTACCAAAGTAATGACTGGTCACATCTAGGTCTGACTTCTCCAGGAACAGATGCAATGGAAAATAATCAAAGATACATAGCTGGTAAGAGGAATGCCTCACCAATTGGATGATTCTCCCTTCGTAGAGAAATATAGGTGTCAAGCTCTCCTATTTAGATTTTACAACAAATGCATACAGGGCAGAGACAGTGGGTAGACCATCACTGCACATACTTTGCACTGCTATAAATAAATAGTACTAAAGAGTATAACTTGCAGTGTGCAACCCGGTCACAGCCTGTGAGGCATTTATCTGAGCCCATCACCAATGAGCCAAAGGAATAGGAGGGGGGGCAATATAATTGAAATACAATGATTTCCAGTTCAAAGCCTGGTGTGAATTTAGAAAGGATCTTGGAATGTATGGGAGTAGGAATACAGATGAGAAGCCAAACTTCCAACAGCAATGTTTATTGCAGATAATGACTCAGTAAAACCAACATGCAACTTCCGGCTGATAGCCCCTTTTAAAGGAAAACTATCAGCCTTTAACCCATAACATTAAAATATGTCCCGCACCTGCATGGCAGAAGAAAAGTCTCTGCTCACACCTGTGTGGACATAACAGATCTCTTGCAAAACTAAAAAACAACAACTGCCTCAGATTTTTTTGATATTTGTGATCATCATTAAAGTTTCAGATTCTAACAGACTGGAATCAGCATTACCGTTCTCAAATTAAATTGAATTGAATTGAACTAAAAAGGAAAGGAAAGGAAAGGGAAGGGAAGGGAAGGGAAGGGAAGGGAAGGGAAGGGAAGGGAAGGGAAGGGAAGGGAAGGGAAGGGAAGGGAAGGGAAGGAAGGTTGGATTAAGGCTTTTTTCAGTGGAAGATTCTTTTCTTTTCCAAAGATTCTTTTCTTTTCCAAAAAGGGGGAAAGATTCCTTTCCCAATAGATTTTCTTTAAATGCCTTAATCTAAGAACTTTAGAATGTAATTTGCTTTAGTTACAGTCTAAAACAGAATCATCTCATTGTGTTTTTATTCACAACACAGTAGTCCAACTATATAAACTTTATTACACTGAAGAGATTTATGCTGGACTTTAAACTAAAAAATGTATGTCAAATATTTTCTATCATATTAATTTAATATTTTCTATAACATTACACTAAAAAGAAACTATTACATTTATGAAGAAACAAATAAATTATTTTAATAATATTAATAATAAACAGCATCTCGGTAATCTCTGTTACTTATTTTACTAAGTATGACAATTATTTACCCACATATGTTGCTTACTATCAACAGTCTAATAAAGATGGTGAACTTTTGATCCACAGACTGCATGCAATTCTGTAGCCCACCCAAAATATCCCAAGAGAACTGACCAAAATTTGTCAGCAAAATGGCCACATTTTCATGGTGCAATTTTAACTCATTGTTCAGAATGTTAGGAGAATTTCATCATGAACATTGGAGCTGCTTGTCACCCTAATGAGTCTTGCTCTTATTCCTACTACTTAAAATCTCAGACAGAAGAAGAAATACGAGTCGGAAAGGCTGAGTTGTGGTCTCTCATGCTTTAGCATTTGTCTAACACTCCCCTAAAAGGTAGGGCTATAACTGGGAAGGGAGACTTTTGTTCCAGTGTTCATTTTTGGGTCTGTCTAGGTAAGAGATCTAAAGTTAGATAATTGGGAAGAGAAGATTTGATAAGGTTTTCCTCCTCTGAGGTAACGCCATCTACAGAGACCCCCCAAAGTGAGCCTTTTCAGTGATGGCCTCCTTTCTATGCAACAGCTTACTTCTAGATATCCACTCCAGCTTCATCTTATTGAACTGCAAAGACTGCTCATGAAAACATGTGGGGAAGTAAAGGTTTAGTCTACCTTTATGGATGGTACTGTTATAGTATGCTGATTGGGAATGTTTTGTGCAACTATTTTTTTTAAACCCTCTGTTATGGCTTTGTTTTCCCAACTGCTCAGAGCCTGTGGGAATTAAGCAATATAGTAAATTTCCTATCAACATTGATAAAAACAGTGACTGCTATCTATGGAAGCCTAGCACGTGTGAGACATGTCAGCCTGACCTGCATGCATTGGAACGCCAAAGAATTCAGCAAATTCTTTGTACAACTCAAAAGGAAAAACTGTTTTAGTTTATATTATTTACTAAAACATTTTTCTATTTTGACTCTTTGAGAGGGCCAAAGATTTGGGGGGGGGGGGAATTCTGCTGGCAACGCATTAAGTAGTAGCATTGCAGCAAGCCCTAATCCATAAAATCCAATATAAAATCCACCATTGTTGTTTGTGAACCACCCAGAGTCATGTAGGTGATGGTATAGAAATTTGATAAATAAATAATCTGTAACTTTATCTCCAGAATTTATTTATAAGTAACATTTTAGATGAGGTTATCTCTGCCCCTTTTGTGTATTAATATATCAGTGATTTCAGTATATTATACTTCCTTTAACATCCTGAATTCCCATCATACCTGACTGGAAGGTAATCTCACTGAACATCATCCAGGTATCAGCAAAGTAGAACTGGCATTTGATAGCATTAGCCATCCGATGGAAAAGGGGTACTGTAACAAAGCGAGCACTGGGATTGACATCATCTAGTACCAGTAACGAGGAGATGGTGTTTGGTTCCCATTCATTTGCATCAGAGCGGAAGTAACACTGCACCTCCTTGAAAATCTTTACTCCTTTGGCAAACATATTGTTGCAATGAACCTGCGTAATAGAGATAGATGTTCTATAAACTGGTCATGTTTATTTACCTCTGAAACCATGATGTGTCCCAACTGTTTCCATTTTTTTACAAGTGTGGCTGCTTCATATGCAACTATAATATAAGATATGCCGGAATACTACGGTATGTCCCTACTTTCCAGACTGCCTGTCTGTGAAATTGCAAATTAGGAAAGCAAATTTATATAACTCAAGGGTTTCAATTCATCTATATTCCAGCTTGGTATTCATGCTTATGTGAACACACTAATATGCCAATGATTCATGGGATATTCTGAATTCACAGGAATGTCGCCAGGGTGAACAAATTCATAATTTTCTGTTTTCATTTGTTTTCATTTCTTTTAACTGCACATAAACAAAATTCACTATACAGGGATAAGAAGTTAATGAAAAAGATAGGTACTATTTTTGGATAGAGAGGATCCCTCAACTCTCCATATACTCTAAATAGTATGTGGTTGGCAACCTGAAAGGAATTCTGAATGCAGCTTCAATTTTGACAACTAACCTTCATGGTGGTGAAATTTCTGATTCGGTCAAATTCAAAGGTGATTTCCACATGTCCATTTGTGGTGCTCGCATTGCTCCAGCCAACATAGTCATAACCAGGCCATACATGATATTCATGGCTCTGGCTGAAATCATCCAAGCCAGAAACCCCATCTGTTAGCTGTCCTAATCCTTCTGTCATGCTGATGGCAGACATATGAGAAGGGAAAAAAAAGAGAACAAGATTAGCATTTCCTTACTGAATTTCAACAAAATCAGTTTGTCCAAAACTGGTAGCAAAAGGGGATTTTTTCCAAACACAATTAAAATGGGATGGAGTGATAGGCTGATTTTGCAGAAGCAGGAGCTGAAACATGGAATCCTTAATGGAAAGTCCATTTAGATAAAGACAGGGAGCCAAAAAGCTGTCAGTGTATAAGAATTTATGAACTGGAATAGCCATAACAACAAGTCAGCCAATGGGAACCGTTTGGTGACTGAGACACAGGATTTGTTGTGAGCCATGTCAGACGGCTTGGAGCCTGGGCGTGGCTTAGCTTAACTGTTCTGTGTTTAACTGTTTGTTTGTCTTTGATTGAGTGTTCTGTTCCTTGCTTCTACTTCTTGTCCTTGTCCTTGCTACTTCTTCTCTCGACCATTTTGCAAGAGCTGCATGGGTATTGTATGCATGCATCATGCTTTATATTATTGTATATAAAGAAGTTTCTTCTATAAATGAATCCTGCTGAATTATTTATTTGTGCGCTGACTGGATAGCTACAGACTCTGAAAAGTTATGGGCCCAGAGCACACCCAAACAGTCCAAACACACAGTAAGACTGAACTTGTAATGAAGCTGGGGGACAGCCTGTGTTATAAGTAAAAGAGAACAAGGCTGAGAAGGCTTGCAGGATGGCTGTTGATTTCAAGGAGAGCTGTCTGCCTCCTTTAAAAATTTTATTATTTGGGCTGCAAAAATGGAATGTTTCCTGAAGGCTAAGGTGCTCTGGGATATTGTTATTAATCCACCCAGGCACCATTAGCATCTGCAGATCAAAAGCAGCATGATAAGGTACTACAAAATTAGCCCACTGACAATGCCACCATCCAGGCATTCAAGAAAGCCCTTTGCGATGATGAATGGTTCAAAACCCATAAAAACAACTGCTTGATTAAAGATAACTTAGCTTGGGTGGGAGGAAAATTGTATGTTCTGCAACCCAATGCCTGGACCTTATGAAAAGATGCCACGGTTCCAGACTAGCAGGACATTTTGGGTTTGTAAAAACTCTGCACCTCATCAAAAGACAATTTTGGTGGCCATCCCTGAAAAAGGACATAGAAAGCTATGTGGCCAGCTGCCCTGTTTGTGCTGCAGCTAAAAGATGGCAAGGAAAATTCCCTGGACTTTTGCAGGTCATAGCTGAGCCTTCAGCACCCTGGAGAGAGATCTCTATGGACTTCATTGTCGAACTTCCTGAAAGTGCTGGAAATACAGTCATTTAGATAGTAACAGACCCATTCTCCAAACAGGTCCATTTTATCCCCTGCCCAAGAATCCCAACAGCTAAGGCATTAGCAACAATGTTCCTGGTTCATATCTACCACCTCCATGGAGCTCCCCAAATGATTATTTCTGACAGGGAAGTTCAATTCACTTCAAGATTTTGGCGGGCTTTTTTGAATTTATTAGGCACCGCCCAGGGGCTAAGCTCTTCCCATCACCCCCAGACAAATGGGGGGTTTGAATGGACTAATGGCATGCTAGAACAATATTTAAGATGTTTTATAAATTACCAACAGGACAACTGGACAGACTTCTTACCATTTGCTGAGGTTGCATACAATAATTCAGTACACACCAGCACTGGATATACCCCATTCCAAGTAGCCACTGGCCAGGAATTCACTCCTATGCCAGAATTACCCAAGAAAGAACCAAACATCCCCTCCCTTAAAGAGTGGATGCATAAATTACAAACCACATGGCCAGTTGTCAGACTGGCTCTGCAAGAATCTAGGGCAGCTTTTAAAATCCAAGCTGAAAGAAGAGAGCTGAACCAAAACCATTCAAAGTAGGAGACAGAGTCTATCTTTTTTTTTTTTAAATACTTTATTAAATTTTCCAAAATAAAAAGAAAATATACAATCTCTATCTCCTTTCGGAGGTACAGTGTTTGTACAATTTAGTGAAACAAATGTTAAATAAGCTTCATCCTTAACTATACATTATTCTATACAATATAACTTTAATTCATGTGCAAAACAGGTCATATCCTAAAGTCATGTTTTTATCTTGTTCTTCAACCAATTATACCAAATACCCCATACGTCATAATATTTAGAATTGTCCTCATTATTTAACTCACTCGTCAGTTTCGCCATTTCTGCGCACTCTAGGATTTTATTTATTAGAGTTTCTTCTGAGGGTATAAGTTTATTTTTCCAGCATTTTGCGAAGGCTAATCTAGCCGCAGTTGTGATCTGGATTATAAATTGGGTTTTGTTGTTATTTAAGCCATCTTCAGTTATGCCCAGGAGGAAAAATTCTGGAGCTAGGACTACCTCCTGTCCCGTTATTTCACAGAGCCAGTGTCGGATTTTGGACCAGTACTTTTTGGTCTCTGGGCAAGTCCACCATAGATGATAGAAGGTGCCAACCATTTTTCCACATTTCCAACATGTGGGTGAGAGATTTGGAAACATTTTTGCTAGCCTAGCTGGGGCTAGGTACCACCTGTGTAACATTTTATAGTGATTTTCTCTAAATATTGCCGATTTGGTTATTTTGTAGTTCCTATTCCAGGCTATCTCCCAATCGTTAAAATTTAGTCTATATCCCAGGTTTTTTCCCCAGATATTTAGTTGATTTTTTGCTATGATCTCTGCCTTATCTTCATCTAATAGGAAGTTATAAATTTTTGTTAACATTTTCTTATCTATTCCCCAAATAATTTTGTCAAAATTTCTGTGTTTAGCTTCTATACCAAATTTGTCTGTGTCTTTTTGGAATCTTGAATTAATCTGAAGATAGTTCCACCAATCCAAGTTAAAACCCTGGTCCCTCAATAAATCCAGCGATTTAAGTTTCCCTTCTTCATCAAGGATGTCCTTGTATGTGCCCAATTTATAATCATCTCTCCTGTTTGGAGCTGCCAACACTTCCATAATGGAAAGCCAGTTGGGTACCTTGGTATAAATCCTCTGTCTAATTTCCTCCCACGTGCGAATAAGAGTCTCCCTGATTTTGTGTTTATGGAAATAGGATTTTTTCTTGTTCTTTATATCCCAGAGGTAGGAGTGCCATCCTTCTAGAAGGTCGTGTCCTTCCAAAGTCAGGATTCTCCTATCTTGTAACTTGATCCACTCCTTGATCCAAATTATTTTTGCCGCCTTTTGATACAGTTCCCAATCAGGGAGCCCAAAACCTCCCAAATTCCTTTTCCCTTGGAGTATCTTAAAAGAAATCCTCGATTTCTTGCCCTCCCACAGAAAGTTTCTAATATATTTGTTCAAGTCCAGAAAGAATTTTTTGTCTAATGATAACGGAATGTTTTGGAATAGGAACAAAATTTTGGGTAAGATTTTAATAAAATTTTAATCGCTGCAATTTTACCAATCAGGGGCAATTTGAGCCTTTTCCATCTTTCGAGGTCTTGATGTATTTTCTGCAGTAGGGGGATATAGTTATCGTCTTTTAATGAGGAGAATCTCGCAGTGATCCATATTCCCAAGTATTTTATTTTCCTAACTGTCCGGAGGCCTAATAAATCTTCCAATTCTTCCTTTTGTAGATCTGTCATGTTTTTCACTATTATTTTAGTTTTATCCTTATTGAGTTTAAGGCCCGCCACTTCTCCATATTCCTGTGTTTCCTGCATTAATTTTACACCGGATTCTAGTGGATCTTCTATTATGAGGGCTACGTCGTCAGCAAAAGCTTGGGTTTTGAATGTTTCATTCCTAATCTTTAATCCTTTAATATCTTTATTAGCTCTAATCTTTCTAAGTAGCACCTCTAGCGCCAAGATATATAATAAGGGAGATAAGGGGCATCCCTGCCTCACTCCTTTTTGGATCTGAAACACCTGAGTTCTGTCTCCATTCACTAATATGTTTGCCCTCTGGTTTTTGTAGATATTCTCAATCATCTTCCTAAAGTTGGTCCCGAATCCCATTAGGTCAATTTGATTTATCATAAAGGTCCAATTCAAATTGTCGAATGCCTTTTGGGCATCAATGAACATTAAGGCCAGCTGTTTTTCAGGGTGTTGTTCATAGTATTCAATGGTGTTTAAAACTATTCTCAAGTTGTCTCTGATCTGTCTCCCTGGGAGAAAACCGTTTTGATCTTTATGTATCCACCGATTTAAAATTTTTTTGAACCTCTCCGCAATTATATTCATGAACAATTTGTAATCTGCATTCAGCAATGAGATGGGTCTGTAGTTTGATATCTGCTTCGGGTCGGCACCTTCTTTCAGTATGAGCGTCAAATACGCTTCCCTCCAAGAATCTGGGCTTGTGATACCAGCAAGAGCCTCATTTAGTATTTCTAATAACTCTAGTTTCAGGACATCATCGAATTTTTGATATATTTCCCCGGGGAGACCATCTGGGCCTGGGGTTTTGTTCTTCTTTATTTTAGAAAGGGCCGTTTTTAATTCCTCTATAGTAATCTTTTCATTTAACATTTCCTTTTCTTCTTCAGAAATTAGGGGTACTTTGGCTTCCAACAAATACTGTTATACCTTGTTTGACTCAATTCCTTCACTTTTGTATAGACCTTCGTAAAATTTTCTTATGCTCTCTAATTTGTCTTCTTCCTTCGTCAGAAGGTTACCCTGGGAGTCTTCTAATACTAATATGTGGTTTTTTTCCTTCTCTTTTTTTAATTTATACGCCAGCCATCTCCCCGACTTATTAGCGGTCTCAAAACAATAATGCTTGGATCTTTTTATTTTTTGTGCCATCTCCTCCTGGTCCAATAAATTCAATCTATGTCTCGTCATCGACCACTGTTGTTTAATCGCCTCATCTCCCGGGCATTGCTGGAGTTCATCTTCAGCTTGCAATAGCTTTTTGGTAAGCTCTTCTCTGGTCTTTCTTTTTTCCTTGTTTTTGAAAGTGGTATATGAGATGGCTACCCCTCTCACATAAGCCTTCATGGTGTCCCACACAATTTCTTTGGCTGTCTCTTGGTTTCCATTTTTTATGAAGAAGCGTTTGACTTCTTCGTTCAATTTCAGTATAAACTCTTTTTCATATAGCAACTTAGTCCTTAAACTCCATCTCTGTTGTATTTTCTTGGTATCGTGATGCCAACTAATTTCAAGGAACTTATGGTCTGCCCAAGCATTTGTGCACATATTAACCTTTTTGATTTCTAGACCCAGTTTTCTGGTAGCCCAGACCATATCTATTCTAGACCAAGAGTTCTGTGGCATTGAATAAAAAGTAAATTGTCTATCCTGGGGGTGTAAGGTACGCCACATATCTATTAGATTTATCTCATCCACCAAGTCAAAAAAAGTCTTTGGTAAGGGAGATCTTTTATTCTTTTTAGTTATATCACATTTATAATCGTATTTTGTATCCACAATTCCATTAAAGTCCCCTAGCATACATATTTCATTATTTGCCCATTTTGCCAGCTGTTCATGCAATTTCCAGTAAAATTTCCCTTGTTTTTTATTCGGGGCATAAACCCCTACCAATAACACCTTAGAATTACCTCTCGTTATTTCTACTATAAGTATTCTCCCTTTTTCATCTTTATATTTACATTCTGCCTCTATTCCTTTCTTGACATAGATAGCGACCCCCCTTTTTCTTTTCTCGGCTAATGAAAAGAATACTTTACCAAATTTAGTATAATTTAAATAGTTGGCTTCATCTTTTTTTATATGGACCTCTTGAATACAAATTATATCGGGATTTTGTTTCGCCAATTTCGACAATATTATCCTCCTTTTTTTATAATCATTTAAGCCATTCACGTTTAACGATAAGAACTTGGTATCGTTCATTCCTGTAATTGTTCTCTGGTCTCTGGTTCTTATTTACCTTTTAATGTTACTGCTCTCACTGGTCTAGATTTTTTCCCCTTTTCTTCTGTGTCTTCCTTTTTCTTCTCCTCTTCTATGTCTTCCCTTGCGATTTGTTCTTGAGATGTCTCTTCTTCCGTATTTACTATTTCGTTTTCCTCCTTACTAGTTTGTTCCTCTTCACCTCCCCTTAATTGCTCTAGGAAGTCTTGGGCATCACTTACGCAGTCAATTTTAATTTTCCTCCCTTGCCAAGATATTAGCATTCCTTCTGGCAAGAGCCACCTAAATATTATGCTTCTCCTATTTAGTTGGTTTGTCAGAAATCTGTAGTTTTTCCTCCTTTCCCTCACTCTCCTTGGAATTTGTTTTAAGATGTTCACTTCTTTTCCCCCATAGATAATTTTTTCCTCCCGAGCTATATTATACAAAATGTCTCTCACTTTTTTCCTAGCGAACCGAACATGGACTTCTCTAGGAAGCCTGTTTCTTCTCACGTAATTTGTTTGGACTCTGTACACCTCGTCGATCTCTCGAATTATTTCTTGCTTATCTTGTTGAAGGGTCTCTGCGATCAACTCGGCCATCCTATCTCCTAGGTCCTCTTCTTTGTCTTCCACTATGTTTTGGAATTGCAAGTAAAACGAGGCCTTATCCATCTCGAGTTCTATCAGGGCGTCTTCTGTTTCTTTATTCTGCGCCAACAGAGTTTGATCAACTATGTCCAATTTCTTCTCGTTTTTTTCTATCCTTTGTTCTGCTTTTTGGATTCTGTTCTCGTTACTGGCAATCGAAATTTGAATCTCATTCATTTTAGCGTCAAGTCCATGTATGTCTGATTTCAATTCGGAATGGCTATTCAAAAGTTTCTCTTGCATCGCAAGCATGGTTTCTTGTATTGTTAACAGAGACGATTGTACCGTTTGCAGCGTTGGAGTTGCTGGGGGTTTATCTGTTTTCTGGAGACCTTCTACTGATTTCTGGGTGGCTGGGGATGACATTGCTAACGTGGGGATGGATGGCACTTTTTTATTGGTTTTTGCAATTGTTGATGTCAAACTTGCCATTTCTTTCAAAAGTGCTTTTTGATCTCTAATTATATTCTCAATCTTTCTCCAAATAATCATCCAATGCGCTTGCCACTTTTTACTCCAGGGCACTGTCTTAAGTCCTAGCCGCCTTTATTGATTCCCACTAAGCTCTTAATAGATTTCAAATAAAGCTTAATTTGTAAATTACTATAAAATGATAATTCTACGTTTCCAACAAACAGCAATCACTATATATAAGATTCTTATGGAGCTAAGTTCAGCCTTAATATAATTGTTAGTATAAATAAATTAATAAGTTAGTAAGTTAATAAATTCTCTCTATAGTTCTTATATATCTAAATTCAAACCTTAATATAAAATGTTAATATAAATAAATAAATAAATATTACCGATAGAAATAAATATTTTAGATTAAATAAATTAAGTGAATATGGTAGATATAACTAGATAGATATATATAATATATTAATTCATTAAATACAAATCTAAGTCCTTATTTAAAACTATGACTAATAACTATTTTATAAGATCAATACTTAATTAATAAATTTATATATTCAATATTTCTTAACACTTAGCAAATCTAGTTAATAGTAATTTTTTTTAGTGATTTTGAAAATACTTATAAAAGTCAAAGTCAAAGTTCTGAGTATTAGAGTCACAAATGCTCGAAAAGAGAAGGAGGGAAAATAAATAAAAGTATATATATGATATTATACAGTGTTCGCCCAGTTGTAGGTCTTCACCTCGCCACTCTACTAGGTTCCGACGCTTCTCAGTGGTAGGTCTCACACTAGAGCATCTCCTTGTCAGTCCTCTGCTGTTTCACTCTTCCAGTTCAATGGACGCACTTCCTGTTTCTCTAAAACTCTCAAAGGCAGATCACAAATTTCTCCTGCTTCCTTTCCACCTCGTTCGCCAAACACAACACCAACCGCCCCAATAGACTTTTCTTTTCTTTTCCTTCTCACCGCACCATCTGGAGCTCTTTAAGAAGACGATCTGCTCCCTCCGTATCTCTCGTCAGCTTGTCGGGTTGTCGGGTCTCCGTAGTTGCGATCCGCTTTACCCTCTCCGTCGCCGCCTCACATCGAGTCAAGCACTCCTCTCCCGACTCCGCCGACCTCCTCTTTCAGCGCTAGATCTCTCCAGGGTATGGGAATATGGCTTTAGATCTGACACAGCACCTCCGATCTCCTTCTTAGCTTCCCGTCTCTTACCAGCTATTGCAGCTTCAGGCCCGCCATTAGCAGCCGGCTCACCGCGTTGGATCGACAGAGCCGCCGGGTCCAGCAGGAAGTGGTCACACCCCACTTTCCCACTCGCCTGGCTTCCTCTCTTGTCCGCGGGGCTCTCCGGGTCCCGCGCCCACAAAGGGATCCCCAAAACGCGGTGAAAAAAGGTGTAGAGGAGCAGTGAGCACTCACTCAACAACCTATCACTGCAAGTCACCAACCGGAAGTCGACAGAGTCTATCTATCTGCAAAATTCCTGCAGTCACTTCAGCCCTCCAAGAAATTGGGGCCAAAGTTCATAGAGCCATTCCCTATCACAGGGGTCTGCAACTTTAAACACTCAAAGAGCCATTTGGACCCATTTCCCACAGAAAAGAAATCACCAGGAGCCACAAAATCTGGGTGGGCCTGCGCAACTCAATGTCACTCACTCACACTCAGTCACATGATCCTCCCCCAGCCACTCTTACCCAGGTTTTGTGGCTCCTGGTGTTTTCTGTGGGAAATTGGTAACTCTCTCTTTCTCTCCCTTTCTCTTTTTCTCCCTCTCTCTCTTTCTCTGTCTCTCTCATCTCCCTTTCTCTCTCTCTGTCTCATGTGTGTATGTGTGTGTGTGTGTTCCCTTTTGAACCATTTCCAGGCAAGAAACAGGCGAGGGTTGGTGGGTTTTTTTTGGGGGGGGGGTTGCTGATGTTCT
The DNA here is from genome assembly GCA_022577455.1 of Arizona elegans. NCBI lineage: Eukaryota > Metazoa > Chordata > Lepidosauria > Squamata > Colubridae > Arizona > Arizona elegans. The sequence continues at coordinate 98,233,049 of JAKOOJ010000002.1, read as the reverse complement.
TCTTTCTTCTTCTTTGGATGCTTTTTACCATATTTAAATCAAGAGTCATTTCAGGTTCCCAGATAAATGAAGCTTTTTTGTCCTCCCCTGTTGGCTGAACCCATCACTGGCTGGCCCTGCCCCTCACCCTCCCCTCCCAATCATTCCTGGCCTGGCCTGAGAAGGTAAGGGCGACTCACTCCATATTCCAGAGCGGGAGCAAAGCACCCCTGTACTTGCCATATCTCACAGGCACTTCTTCCAGCCCTTATTGGTGCTGTGCACACCTTGGTCACTCGAGGAGACACACGACTTGCTCTCCATCCCAAGACACTGGCTCGGCCTGGCTGCGCCGACGTCGCTGCTGTTGCCACCTCCATAGCCTGCCCACTGCTCTCACAGCACCTTGCACAGCACAGTTAAATTTAGCGCGCTTCACAATGGGGGAGACGGTGTCCCCTCTTCCTCCTGGAGCCCATTACGAATGCAAAGCATTGGCCGCAGCCGAGCTGGGCCAGTGTTTCAGAGCAGAGTGTAAGTTGTGCATTTCCCCAAGCAACTGAGGTGCTTCGCTCCCACTCTGGAATATGGAGCGAGTCTCCATCCCCCGTTGTCCCCCTTACCTTCTCAGGCCAGACGAGGACTGACTGGGAGGGCAAGGGGTGGGGCCAGCCAGTGGTGGGTTCAGCCAGCAGGGAGCCACAGCAGGGGGATGAAAGAACTGCATGCAGCTCCAGAGCCACAGGTTGCAGACACCCACCCTATCACTAGGAACATAAACCCCATCCTGGAAATACTGCTATATTTTACACCTGTTTTACAGTAGTTCAATTTTTAATTGCACCTGCTGTCCAGTATATTAGTATATTTCTCAGTGAGGAAACCAGACTTGTTTCTTTTTGAAATGAACCAGGAGAAAGACTATGGTTTACTCTATGCAATTGGTTTGATCCTGGGGAAATCAGCTGTTATAGCTCATTAAAAGTTTTATTTCTTGCCTCTGGGTTACTTTAGTGATAAGATCTTTGTATTCCAGATACAAGAGATAATTATTTTATCCGAAGGAAAATGGGAAATTCAAATAACAATGGCAAAAGAAAAGCAATGAAGTTAAGAAGAACAAGAACCATCAAAAGGAGTTCTGGTCAGCAAACAACTTCCAGATGTTCTAAATAGAGGAACTATTATCACATTAAAATAGCTAAAAATGATAAGAAATTAAGAATAATAGTTTGTGAAGGAGAATTCCAGGAGGCAGCACTAACAAATGAGAATGAAAATTCCTTTTGGTTCCCATCCACCATCCCTCCTTTTCTTAAGCTGGACCTTCAAACTTCTGAACAGAAATTCAGTTTCTTGTTGCATCCAAATAGTATGATTCTACAAATTTCTGTAAATGAAATGAATAACAGCATAACAGATGGACAATAATTCATTCCCCCAGTCAATTTTAAAGTCCATCCCAGCAACTTGAGATGAATTATATGGCTGCCCAGTCATAGTCGACCATGAGATAATTGCATTCCTTTTTATACATATTACTTTTTCATTGTGGGACATTAGTATTAAAAAGTTGTCAATGAGACGTCAAGTAATTAATTTTTGTGGTTTTAAAAATGGCTACATACCAGGGGTGAAATCCAGGAGATCCTGACAGATTCTGGAGAATCGGTAGCAGAAATTTTGAGTAGTTCGGAGAATAAGCAAATATACCTCTGGCTGGTCCAGAGTGGGGTGGGAATGGAGATTTTGCAATAGCCTTCCCTGGAGTGGGGTGGGAATGGAGATTTTGCAGTATCCTTCCCCTGGAGTGGGGTGGGAATGGAGATTTTGCAGCATCCTTCCCCTGCCACGCCCACCAAGCCATGCCCACAGTAAAAAAAATTGGATTTCACCACTGCTACATACACCCCTTACTAAATCTTGGGAAGCAACCTGCACCAGAATGGGAGAGATACTGTTTTTAACACTAGTAATCAGAGATAATTTGTCTTCCACTGACATTTTCATGATTAAAAGATACCAAACACTTTTTATGTCCAGAGGCAGGAGGAAAGTAGGGATAGAAAGGCAAAGGAAAAAAAAGTGCAGTCTTTCCCCTTCCCCCACTAAAAGCATTAAAAACATTGTTATACAGTAATAACTAGAACAGAATCATTTTAAATGACATACACATGAAAGTGATCAAATTATATTTTTAATAATGTATAAATCCAATGTAGCTGAAAGGCTCCAGCAAATTAATGAAGGAGACTTGGCAGTCCAAACAATTTTGGATGTGTTGAAGCATAGTAGAATTTACTGACAGCGAGAATTATCCAGAGGACCATCAGTTTTTAATGCTCAATGATTTATCAATACCCTCCATTGCTGTTTACAAATACTCACAAAATAATAAAACCAATTTGACAGCCAAAACAAATATCCCAAACTGTGAGACACAGAAAAACCTATGACTGAAAATCCACTAGAAAAAAATTGAGCGAGGCCTCCCAGTCATCAAGCTCAAGTTATAGCAACAAACTGTTTGAGCGATGTTATGGTATTGAACACTGATATGAAGCCTTTTCATATTTCCTGGAAGCTCAAGGTAAAATAGGTGGAAAATGCTACAAAGTGAGCTGTTTCCCCAGACATTAGTAGAAACATGGTAATGTCCAGTGGTGGGTTGCTACCAGTTCTTCCCAGATCGGGCGAACTGGTAGCAGTAGCGGCGGGAGGTTCCACCCACCCGTCTGGACGTCTCTGCACAAGCACAGAAGCAGTGTGCATATGCACACGAGTGCACATGCGCCCATGAGCAAACCGGTGGCAACGGGATTTGAAACCCATTACTGGTAATGTCCAAGTGAGAGAGATGCTGATGCAGTCTTGCAAATGTATGAAGAATATGTGCTGAGTGACGTTTTCTTTGGCAGCTGCAAGAGAGTTGGATATGGTGCAACAAGGAGAACCACAAGATGTAGGAAGACAGGGAACTCTGGTTTTGAAGTCTTTAAAGGTTTTTTGGTTGTTTTCTTAGCATTTCAGTATTTGCACCCATATTGTATTTGACTTTTTCTTATTTTCTTTTTATCTTGTAAATTTTGATATAAAAGTCTATACAAATCTGTTAAAGCAATGGTAATAAATGGTATTGATAGTGGGGTTTATTATTTATCAAGTTAATCAATGTGATATAGGAATAGAATAAAATATTTCTTTTAGCTAGGGCTGATTATCTTCTTTTATTCTAAAAGCAATTTATGGAAGAAAGGGTTTTGGAGGCCACTCCCACCATCCTAGAGATTCATAGACACTTGTAGATAGCATTTGCAAAAGAGCCTGATGTCCCCTTTTGACTCCTACATACAGGTAATCCTTGATTTATGATTGCAATTGAACCCAGAATTATGGTTATAAGTCATGCCAGTTGTTAAGTGAGTCACTATGTGACCATGACCGATTTTATGATCTTTTTTTGCAGTGGTCACTTAGTAAACATGTACCATAAGTTAAGCAAACCTATTGCCCCGAAAGAATTATTCCGGCAAAAAAAATGTTGTAAATCATGGTCACATAACTGCTGGATGCTGCAAATGGGTATAAATGCAGGCCTGTTGCCAAGTACCCAAAATGAGATCACATGACCGCAGGGGGAGGGGCAGCCATTAGAACTTCAAAGCTGGATGATAAGTAATACTGGGGAGGTTGCTGAACAAACAGCCATTAAGCAAGGTGTCAGGTTTTCAGGCCGTCTTCAAATAAATTGCATCTCAAACAAAATATTTTTTGAAACAAACTTCCATTTTATTTAGCATGGCAACTTTTACACTGACTCCATGCAGCCAGCACTGAGGTGCTGACCCAAAATCCCTCCTCTTCCTTCCCCCACTCTTCTGCATTCATTGGCCATCTTCCCAATCATTCACCCCTAATCTACTGCTCCAATTCAAAGAATTTCCCCCCTCCCATCCATCTCCTAGGGGACATTATCTCCAGCTAAAATAAGTAGGTGAAAGGCAACTGTCCCGTTGCAGACACTTGTGTTCTCCTTCTTATGTCAGCACTAGGATAAATGCATCTCGACATGCTGACACAAGGATTATCTGTATCAATATTGTAAGATCTCTTTGTTTCTCTTTCTGTCACCTCATAACATTTTTTTTCAAATGCATATTTTGTATTTATCAGATTTATAATGGTATATAAGTATGGCAGTTTTTAGTTGTTGTTTTTTTTTTTACAAATACCTGAGTTTTAGCCTACATACTATTGCTCACATAAGATGCACATTTGGAAATAAGGATGGTTGCACTGAACACAAAATGTCTCCCTAATCATCAAAATTATATGACGGTGCCAGAAAGCCAAAACCTTCTGTAAAATACTGTAGTTACATTTTATATTTTGCTTCTATTGTTCACATTTAAACACTGGACAATTTTGCTCAAACATTAATATGGTCTAAAAGTTTTCCCTCTCCCTCATTGGACATATGAATAGAGAACTCACCTATAACCATCATAGATTGAATCATTCAAGTAAATCATGTTGCCATCGGGTAGAACTAATTGTTGCCCTGCTGGAGCGTTATATGAAACCAACCCATCTGTAGAGGAATAGAAGTAGAGTTACTTTTGTTGTTTCTTTTTTCCAACATTTTATTAAAAGGCATAACCTTTGTGAATTACAGTTTACTTTTTTAGATGCAGAGAATGGCTAGACCAGTTATGGCTAACCTTTTCCGGACCAAGTGCCCAAAGCACGCATGCACACCCCCAAAATGCAATGCGCGTGTGGCCCCCTTGCATGTGCCCCTCCCCCCATGCATGTGCGCACAGCCTCCATGCATGCACAGCAGAGACCCGAAGATCAGCCGGCTGGCAGGAGGCGCGCGCACATGTGCAGCAGAACTGAACTGGGGCGACAGCTCGCGTGCCATCATGGGGCTGGACTGATGTAAGTTTAAATGATAAAATATACAAAAAGTATGAAGGCTATTGCTTTACGCATTGTAAGCCGCCCTGAGTCTCTGGAGAAGGGCAGCATATAAATCAAATCGAAAAAAAAAATTGGAGTGGGGGGAGGAAGGGAAAATAGGATGGTTATGAAATATAGGTTAGATGCAAGACAGATTATAAGTACCTTATCAATTAATGTGTAATTTAAAAATATTCAATATATCCAGTTGAAATATTTTGCTTCATGTTATAATTGTAAGTGAAGTATAAGTGTTCTCCTTTAATTATAATCTCTAGTGTCCAGTTTTAAAATCTTATCATATTGAGTTTTCCTATGGGAAGGATTCTTTATAATTAATTCCAAAATCTTATTTCAAATTTATCTGGACCTTCTTTCTTTTTGCATAATTTAATAAATCCAGCCTCTGCACAAAGATAATACATTTGTTTTTTGCCTTTTAAATTGTTTCCATTCCACATACTTCCTTAGCACTGAAAAAACTCCTTGGATGAGAAGCAAAATGTTTTCAAAGAAAAAACCAAGGAAGTCCAGTTGCCAAAGCACCATTGGAACTACCAGTAATATAAAAGAATTAGGATTTGGGCATTAACAAAATAGTATGTCAACCAATCACTGCAATGATGATCAAACATTAATATAGACTAGATATTGCTACAGTGATGTAGTGATGTTACAATGTTCTAGAACAAAATCTTTAATTTGTATTTTTCCTGTACCAATTCAATTAACACTTGTAGGACACTTAATAGCAAAAAAAAAGAAAAACTCTCCCAAGAACCTAGTATCGGTCAATACTCTAGTTATCAATGATTAAGAGACAGATCACATAAAAAATGGACATCATTTTACAGTACAGTGAAGGCAAACCTATGGTACACATGTGCAAGGTAGCATGCAGAGCCATCTTTCTGGGCACGTCAGCTGTCACCCAACTCACCTACAGCTATGTGCGTGCCCCAGCTGGTGTTTGGGCCTCCGGTGCCCATGTGCACAATTCAGGGGACCCAGCTGGTCTTTGGAGCTCTTCTGTGCATGTGCGAATGTTTGTGCATGCATGTGAGAGTACTTCCATGCAGCGCACGCATGTGTGGATGATGTTCGTGCACATGCATTGTGCATGTGAAAACCATGCATGTGCACAGGTAGTATGTTGCACGCGTACTGCACGGGGGTACGTGTGAAAGCCGCACACATGCGCAGATGGTATGGTTGCACGTGTAAAGCATGGGGGGCATGTGTGAAAGCCGTGCACATGTACAGATGATGCAGGTGCACATGCAGTGAATGGGGGAGGAGCCGCACGTTAGCATGGATAGCATGCGTACATAAAGTGCACGAAGCACGTACCTGTTCGGCACTTGGTGAATAAAAGGTTCACTACCACTGTCATAGTATATTTCCTGGCAAATGTAAGTCCAATTTCATTCCACAGCACCAACATGCATTATGTTCCTTGAATATCCAGGGGTAGCAATGGGATCTACTCCATCACACACACATACAACACACACGCCCTCTAGCTGGTTCTTCCTGGGCAAATCAAGACTATCTGTAAAAATCAGTTTCTGTTTAAGCTTATAGAACAATATTTTTTGTGCTTATCTCTGTATAGGAAGGTTGTACTTGCATTCCACACAGGCAGAGAGTAGGCTTGATTTTCTAGATCTGTTACTATTCAGGATTAATGTCAGTATTATTTTTAATTTATTGTATGTCTATTGCTGGTCAGGGACCGTAATAAAGTTTTATTCTATTCGATTCCTATTTGATTTTCTAGATCAGTGTTTCTCAACCTCAACAACCTTAAGATGTGTGGACTTCAGTTGAGAGTTAACGTCCACACATCTTAAAGTTTGCTGAGGCAGAGAAACACTAGACAATTCCGCAATGCACATCTCTGCAAACATCAACCTTTTGCATCTTTTAGCCTATTGACAATTTGGGTCTTAGGACCTCTCCTTTATCCATCTGCTGTTCCCTGACTGAAGTATTCTTTCAGCATGAATCCTCTTCAAAGGTTGTTGTGCTTACCCAACCAAACACAACCATACAGCTCGACTCTGAGACACACATTTGTAGAGTGATCAGTCACTGGGATGAAGCGAATGAATTGCCCAATAATAGGTGGCTCCAGGTCCTTGAGGACAATGTCATATGGATTAGTGTTTCCTTCAAGTACCTGAAGAGAAGAAAAGGAAATGAAAGACAGAGGAGAAGGTTATTGGCCAATGAGCATGAGCAGAAGGAATTTAGTCATGCTAAGTTATCAACTGTCATCTAAATATGTATGAAGATAACATAGCATATTTCCATTTGGTTCAATTCAGGGCATTTCCACATGAGCAGCTGGTACTAGTCTGGACCCACAGTTATGCAATATTGGCTAGTTTTAAAGAAATTGAGTTTTTTGTTTTATTTTGCCACAATTTATTTGAAACCAGAGCAAAGCATTTTTTTTGTCACACTGACTTTGTTGTGTCAGCTCTGCCAGAGCTTATAAAAACTGGGGTGGGACAGCCAATACACTTTCATCCAACCATTCAGAAGGTACATTCTGAACATTCCAGAAGCCTGGAAAGGGAGATGGAAGATAATCCAAGTTAGCAAACTAATCTTTGCTCACTATTTTGACCAATAGTTGATGGGCTCCTATAGAACTCCTCTATCATCTTGCCAAGTCTCCATGATATACTATAGTTGCCCTATAGTGTCCCTATATAACATAGTGACTCTGATTTTTATATATGATATTAATATAGATTAAGTGTGTGTGTGTGTGTGTGTGTGTGTGTGTGTGTATTTGTCTTCTTAAGTTTTCGTGGGTGTGCATATGCAAAAAATTAAAATCTCGGGTGTTTTCCCGCATCATTGTAAATAGGTTGGTTAAAATGTTTAAAATTCTGGTAAAATCCCAGCTTTTTAGAAGATTTTAAACTGGGATTTTACCAGAATTTTAAACCTTTTAGCCAATTTATTTACAATGATGTGGGAAAACACCCGAGATTTTAATTTTTTGCATATATATATATATATATATATATATATATATATATATTTCTCAGGTTTTCGCGGGTGTTTGTATGTAGGTCTTTGGTTATTCGGGTCTTTTCCCACGTAAAATTGGAAGTGTCTTGGCGACGTTTCAACGAAGTCTCATTCGTCATCTTCAGGCTGGTGTTCTCGGCTTCGTGCTTCCAGGAGCAATGTGAGATCGCAGCTGTCTCTTCCTTTTAACTGCTAGTGGGGGTGTGAGCTGATTGGGTGGGAACTTGGCTGTGTTCTGATTGGGTGGAGGTGTGTTCTGATTGGTTAGGGGCTTGGCTGTGCTCTGATTGGATGGGGGGTTGGTTGTGCTCTGATTGGATGGGGGTGTGTTCTGTTTGGGTGGGGGCTTGGTTGTGCTCAGCTTAGTCCGAGTTGCAGGGGGATTTGAGCTGGTGAGCTGCATTGTTGTTGTTTGGCTTCGTGTTTGTGGCCGTGCGAGCTCTTCATGGTGGGTGTCAGTCTGCTTCATGTATGGATTGGAGGGGTTTAAAGTGGCTAATGACGCAGCTGCGGTCTGGCTTCTGGTCCTTGGTCATGGCTCATTATCAGTGTGGGTTTGAGTCTGCTTTCTGCGTGGATGTGTGGTGGTGACATCCTGTGTGGCTCTCGTGAGTGTGGGTCTGGTGTCATTCGTCGTGTTAGGGACTCGTTTGTCAATAAGGGCGGGTTTCCAAATGGCTGGTAGGCGGGAGGTATCGTCTTGTTTGTTCATGCTGTGTGGGTGTTTTTCTATCTCGCTGGCTTCTCAGTTTTGGCGATAGTTCTGGTCTTTTTAAAGTCAATATCATGTCCTGTGAACACACCTCCACCCAATCAGAACACAGCCAAGTTCCCACCCAATCAGCTCACACCCCCACTAGCAGTTAAAAGGAAGAGACAGCTGCGACCTCACATTGCTCCTGGAAGCACGAAGCCGAGAACACCAGCCTGAAGATGACGAATGAGACTTCGTCAAAACGTCGCCAAGACACTTCCAATTTTACGTGGGAGAAGACCCGAATAACCAAATATATAGTTGGATTATGTGCCAGCAAATTGGTATTGACTCAGTGACCACTGACCACATATATTGACCTCCTCCAAAACAATATGTCCCCAAACCTGGCTTTTCAGATGCTTCCAGTGCATCCATCACTGCTGTAATTGAGATCACCAGTCTTGTGGCTGGTAGTCATCTTTCTTTCATTCGCAAGATTATGGACCTCTCAAGGGAGCCAGGGTTTTGCATAAGGTATCCAAAATATAGAGTTACTATGACTATGACAAAATATAGTTACTATGACTTTTTCACAAACATAAATTAAATAAATATTTTCTTAGCATTACATATAAACTGGCTACTTTCCAGTTTGGGGAATTTTTATCAGTTTTATCAGAATATTGAAAATCCATTATAAGTTGGTCTTCATGCTGAAAGACCAGATTGCACATTAGGAGACCCATAATTAATCTGAATATTTTTAAAAACAATAGGAACAAGGAGATTGCTCGATTAATAAAATCCCCATTGTGCATGACATTTTCTTTAACTCCAGTGCTCTGTAAGAACTTGGTACCCATGAAATACTTAGACCTCATCTCCCATTGTTCATAGTGATCACATCTGATGAGAGTTGAAATCTAAAATATCTAGAGTACACTAGATTATCTGCTTCTATCCTGCACCATTTTCCTAAATCTAATATAGTGCCCGTTTGATAGTATTCTTCTCTAGAGTTCTTCCATTATGAAGGAAACAGAAGCTAAAATGTAATTTGGATCAAAGAAATTATGGAGAACATCCTAGCATCTTCTCTATTAAGCATTTCATAGGCAGGAATTTTGGTAAAACATATAGTCAAATAATTTCTCTGGTCTGAAGTGGAATGGTTGAGTTATAGGTTTTCTACCATGGTGAAAATTAAGCTGTTTTCCTTTTGCAGATTGTTAGATCGGCGCAGGAAATGGAAGACGCGACCAGCTCGTTACATTAGTAACCTTTATTGAGTACAAGAACAGTAGCAAGACTGCCGTGCGCTGCCGGAGCTCTCCTTATATTCGCTCCGGCAGGCGCACCGCCCCGACAGGGATTCAAACTTTCCCGCCCGGTGGCTGGCAGCCAATCCGGGCGGATGTCCTTATAAGGACATAACACTCCTCCCCCCTAGTCCAAAGAAAAAAAGTTCAGTGTTCGTCAATAAACGTGACGTAGTCCTGCAGGTACGTAGGACGCCTAGGCATCCTACTTGACCTGCGCAGTCTCATTTCTCCCGTGTCCCCGCCCTGGACGGACAGGGTTCCTGTGGCTCCTGGATCCTTCCCTGGAACCGGGCTCGGTTCGGCTGGCGAGTGTGCGGGGTCACCCTCAGCGCCTCCGGCCGGACCGCAGACCTTGGATGGCTGGTTCTGGTGGTCTTCCTCCTGGCCTGTGGATCTTTCGCCTCGGCGGTGCTGTTCGGTTCCGACCCAGGAAGAGCGTCTGAGTCTCGGTAAGACCCCGGCTGTCACTTGCTCTTCCTCGGTCTCCCGGTGGCTGCGGTTCTGCTGCGGCCCGGCCCGCTGTGGTCTGGAGGGTGGTTCGGGCCGGTGCCCTTGGGTCCGGTCTGCCCGCTGTGGGTGGTGTTGGCTTGGGTAGCGGTGTCTGACCTTGCAGGGTTGGCGCAGGTCTCCTTGGCCGGGCAGGCGTTGGCCTTCCCCGTCGGGTTGGTGGTGGTCGACCTGGTCGGGGTGTCGTTGTGGGGATACCTCCTCGGGTCGGTGGAGGTCTCCCCTGCCAGGGTGGCGCAGACCTCCCTGGCCGGGTTGTTGTCGGCTTTCCCTTCCCCCTAGTCCCTGGTCTACCGCCAGTTGGTGGTTGGGGTCGTCTGGGTTGGGTTGTTGTTGCCGGGTTGTTTCTTGCGTTGGGCAGGGGTCCCTCTCGCCGGGGAGTCGTGTGCCACCCTCGCCCATGTGCTGTGGTGTGCCCATCTGCGATGGTCCCCGGTCTACTCGCCTTGCGTTGAGGTCTCCCTGGTAGGGCTGCCGTGGGTTGCCTTCACTGGTAGGGTGCGGTGCTTCCCTTCTGGGCAGGTCCCGGTCTACCTGCGGGCTGGGTCAGGGGTCCCTGGGCCTGTTGTGCCGGGTGCCCACCTGGCCGGGTTGGTGTTGCCATCCCCCGTGCGGTTGGCCCCGGTCTACCTCGCTGCACTGCCGACGTGACAGTGCCTGGTAGTGTGCTGGGCCGACCTCGTCGGGATGGCGTTGCTCTGCCTCGTAGGGGTGTGGTAGGCCTACCTCGTCTGGGTATGGTAGGTCTACCTCGCTGGGGTGTTGTAGGCCTCCCTCGTCAGGCTGGTTTTCGTGTGCTCCCCCCCACCTTTTCCAGAGTTGGTCGATGTGACGTCTCACGACCTGTCCATCTTCCAACTCGACGGTGTAGGATTTGGGGCCGGTTGTGCTGACAATCTTCCCTTTCAGCCACTTAGGAGAGCCGTTGAAATTCAGCGCGAAAACTGAATTTCCTTTGCTGAAGGCGCGAAGCGGCCGGCTGGCGGTTGCGGTCACTTCCGGGCTGTATTGGGGGTGCAGCCGGTCCAAAGGTGACCTCAACCTTCTGCCCATGAGGAGTTCGGCCGGGCTCTTGTGGGTGGTGGCATGCGGCGTGATGTGCTGGGTGAGGAGGAAGTTGTCGATGCGTTCTTGCCAGTCTCCCAGGCCCATCTTGGTGAGGGCTTCTTTTCTGAGCCGGACCATCCGTTCCGCTTGTCCGTTTCCGGCCGGCCTGTACGGAGCGGAGAGGGCATGGCGGATGCCCAGTCCTGCCAGGAAGGACTCCATGGCCAGGGATGTGAGCTGGGGGCCGTTGTCCGAGACCAGCACGTCCGGTAGTCCGTGTGTGGCAAACAGGCGGCGCAGGGCTCGGATCGTTGCTTCTGTTGTGGTAGATGCCATGGGTATCACCTCGAGCCACTTGGAGAAGGCATCTACCACGATGAGGAGGTGTCGCCCCTGCATCGGGCCCGCGAAGTCGATGTGGACCCTCGACCAGGGGTTGCTGGGGGTCTCCCAGTTCGTGACTTCGGATTGCGGTGGCGCGGGGCGGACTTCTTGGCACGGGTCACATCTGGAGACCCATTGTTCGATGTCTCTGTCCAGTGAGGGCCACCAGACGTAACTCCGTGCCAGGGCCTTCATGCGTACGATGCCCGGGTGCCCGTTGTGCAGTGTCTCTAGCGTCCGCCGTTGCAGGGTGCTTGGAATCAGCACCCTGTCTCCCCATAGCAGACAGCCCTTTATGGTGGACAGCTCCTTCTGTTTCCTGGTGAACGGGCTGAACCTCTCTTCCGTCTGTTCCGATGGCCACCCCCTGAGGATCCAGGACCTTACTTGGCGGAGGGTGGGGTCTCTCTGGGTGTGTGCGGCCACATCTGCGGAGGCGACTGGACAGCTGGCGTCGTCATCTATGTGGAATAGATGGAGCGTGGGGGCTGGGTCTTCCACCGGGTTCTTCGATGGGCATCTACTGAGTGCGTCGGCGTTTCCTATGGCTGTGCCTGGCTGGTGCACGAGCCTATAGGAGTAGCTGGCCAGGAAGATGGCCCATCTCGTCATCCGCGGGGACATGAAGGTTGGGGTGGGTTGGTCGCCTGCGAGTAGTCCCAGGAGTGGCTTGTGGTCGGTGACTATGGTGAAACGTCTTCCGTACAGGTATTCGTGGAAGCGCTTCACTCCTGCCACGATTGCCAGGGCTTCTTTGTCCAGCTGACTGTAGTTCCACTCTGCGCCGGACATGGTTTTCGAGAAGTAGGCGATGGGGGCTTCCGTGCCGTTGGGCAGCTCGTGGCTGAGAACTGCCCCCACCCCGTATGGCGACACGTCGCAGGTCAGCTTGATGGGGAGCGTCTCGCTGTATTGGATGAGGACGCTTTTGGACGTCAATAGTCCTTTGATGGCCCGGAACGCTGCTTCCTCTTCCTGGCCCCACTTCCAGGACGCCGATTTCCCCAGCAGGCGGTGGAGTGGCTCAGCAACTGTGGCTTTCTGTTTTAAGAAGATGGCGTAAAAGTTGAGCAACCCAAGGAAAGCCTGAAGCTCCGTTTTGTTTTTTGGGCTCGGCGCTTCATGGATTGCTTCCATTTTTGATTTGGTGGGGTGGATGCCCGTGCTATCAATGAGATAGCCCAGGAACTCGACTTCCTGTACTCCTATGATGCACTTGTCCCGCCTGACTCTCAAACCCTTGGCCTTGAACCGCTGCAGGACAAGCCTGAGCCTTTCAAGGAGTTGGGCTCTTGAGTCCCCGGAGATGAGCACATCGTCGAAGTAAGGCACCACCCCTGGAACGCCTTGGAGCAGGCGTTCCATCATGGATTGGAAGATGCCGGGGGCAGCGCTGACTCCAAATTGGAGGCGGTTGCATTTGAATGCCCCCCTGTGGTGACAATTGTTTGTGCCTCCGCCGTTTTTTCATCCACTGGCAATTGCTGGTAAGCCTGGGCCAGGTCCAGAATATTGAGCCAGATCCCAGGGAATGCAGCAGGTGTTGCACTACTGGGACTGGGTATGCGCTCTGTGCCAACGCCTTGTTGATGGTACAACGGTAGTCGGCGCAGATGCGCACAGACCCATCATGCTTCAGTGGGGTCACAATGGGGGTCTCCCATGAGGCATGATCGATCGGTTCCAGGACGCCCTGGGCGATCAGCTTATCCAGCTGTTCGTCTACTTTAGGCCGCAGGTCGAATGGGACTCGGCGGGGCTTGAGCCTAATTGGGGTGACTCCCTTATCCAGATTGAAAGAGATTGGCCTCCCCACAAATTTCCCCAGCTTACCATCGAAGACTTCCTTGAACTCTTCGATGAGGTTGTCGAGTTCGTCCCTGCAAATTTGGTTGATGCCTTTGATTGAAAGCCCCAGCGGCTTGAACCACTCCACTCCTAGCAGGTTCGGTCGGCTGTCCTTTACGACGGTGATGGGGAGCTTGCCTTCGAACTGCTTGTAGGTGACTCGGATGTTGGCTCTTCCTAACACTCCGATGGGGTTTCCCCCAAAGTTGATGAGCTTGGAGTGTAGTGGCTTCAGCTCTCGCTTGGTGATGCTGGGTTGTAGGCGCTTCAACTGCTGCCAGTCCATGATGGAGTAGACCGAGCCCGAGTCTACCTCCATTTTGCAGGGTGCTCCCTCCACGTGGATGGTCACGTGGAACTTGGTGGCATTGTCTGAGGTCGTGTGTGCGATGGTCGTCTGGTGGACCGCTCCGCTCCGGGGGAATTCGTCGTCTCTGCGTCTGGAAGGGCCAGAGGACCGTTTGGAGGATCTCTGGTAATCCTTCCAATTCTCGCGGGGACGGTGGCTGGAGGGCTCTGGGGCTGGTTCCTCAGCTCTGCAAGCTTCGGCGATGTGACCCCTTCTGTTGCAGCGTCGGCAGGTCGCATCTCTCCACTTGCAGGTTGCTCTGGCATGGTCCCCTCTGCAGCTGGCGCAGCGCTCCCCCTTGTAGTTCCGTTGGGCAGTTTCCCGCCTTGGGGGTCTGGATACCTTGTGGATGGTGGATTCTCCCTCTGATTCGGATCCAGCTGTGGAATCCTCTGTTGACGATTGCGCTGTGGAGCGAATCTTGTGGATTCCCTTTGCTCTGCTTACTGCGGCGGCTGCTTTCTCCGAGATTTCGGATGCGGTGGCTTCCTCCACCACATCCTTGAGCACGAGTTTCTTTCTGCTCAGGAATTTCTTTTGGAGGCCCCTGTCCCTCATGCTGAAAACCACGCGGTCAGCGATGGCGTTGTCCATGTGGTCAAACTCACAGCTGGCTGCGATCTGGCGTAGGGCGGCCACGAATTCTTTGATGGTCTCACCTTCCTTCTGATCCCTCTGATGGAAGGTGAAACGGTTCGCCACTGGTGTTCCCGTTGGGGCATAGTGGTCTTCCAGGATCTGCAGCAGGTCTGCCCATGGCACTTCCTCGATGTCTCGTGGTGCTACGAGATCGATTGCCATGTCGAGGACTTCGGAACCGCAGTTGGCCAGGAAGATGCCCTTCTTTCGGTCATCGTCGGCGTCCCTGATGTTGTTGCCTCTCAGGTATTGCCAAAATTTGACCACGTAGGATTTCCACTTGTCCCTCCCTGGGCGGAAAGGAGCAAGGGCTGGCAAAGTGACTTCAGCGGATGCCATGCCTTTGGAAATGCCTACTGTGGTTCCAGGTGCCGGAGTCTTGGTCTTGTTGGCTTGGTGCCACGAGGTTCGTCTCTTCTCTCTAGTCCTTCGTCGCCAGTGTTAGATCGGCGCAGGAAATGGAAGACGCAACCAGCTCGTTACATTAGTAACCTTTATTGAGTACAAGAACAGTAGCAAGACTGCCGTGCGCTGCCGGAGCTCTCCTTATATTCGCTCCGGCAGGCGCACCGCCCCCTGACAGGGATTCAAACTTTCCTGCCCGGTGGCTGGCAGCCAATCCGGGCGGATGTCCTTATAAGGACATAACACAGATCTAAAATTCCCAATGCTGGAATAATAACAGTTGAGTGTGAATAAAACAGACTACTAACCACAAAAAGAAACAAGCAAATCACCACAATCATATTATATGAATTACCGGTAATATTTGGAGCCAACCAGGCTCCCTTTCTACTCTAAGGTGGGGATGACAGAAATGTCTGCAAATGGGGTATGTGTGTGTGTGTGTGTGTGTGTGTGTGTATGAAAGAGAGAGAGAAAAATCAAGATGGTACCTTGCCTTTTTCCCTGTGCAAACAGGGCAGAACTTTCATTACCTGGTTGTGGTTACCATCTGTTAGCCCTTTGAGGTAGAGCAGTCTAGGGAACTAAAGTTATACATGCTAATCCTACTTTTATTATAACGTTATTGTTATCGCAAGTCTGAATGTACTTACTCCCTCCCTCTGTTTATCTGGGTGAAAATATCTTGCATGAGATGCTCTTTCAGTTTACATTTCTGCTCTGAACTCAGATTTTTATTCATTCATTCATTCATTCTTTAGTCTTTATTTCTTTTAATTGAGCCCAGGGTAGGAAAAAGTGGACCTTGTCTTGATTGCTGCTCTTCCTGTACCTCAAAGTTATTCCTTCTGCCCATGACACCACCTTGACTTTTTTGAATCCCCTCTAAAGACATCTCCCCCTCACTGATGAAAGTTCAACATGAGATCAAAGTAAGTGTTCACTTCTTCAACCCAAGGATTAAAGACATCAGTTGTGCCATGAACACTTAGCATAAATTTTGGACACACTAGTTAAGCACCATCATACATTCTTTAAGCCTGTCTTTTATAGAGCTAACTCAAACAGCTGCTCACAGTTACTTTCAGTTAATAGTGATCACAGATCAGTCCACAGTTTCTATTGTGGAACTCACAGTGAAAATCATGGACATTGTGCATTCAGAAACAAAATGTTTAAACATTTCATCCAAGTTCATCAACTGTTAATATTTCTTGAAAATCACAGCTATATTTAACAGAAACTATTTGATACCAGCTAATATACATTTTATGCTGGCAGTAGCTGGCAGTAGCTCTGCCTTCTTTAGAGACAGTCTTCAGAATTAGATAGGTTGCTTCCCATTGAGAGACAGAAAATAAATAAATAAAACCTAAAAACACTTCAGTCTTTAAATACAACCAGATGTTTCATGCTTAATAATGGACAATTACAATAACATCATAATCCCCTTTTCTTCCTTTCTTACCTGCCTTCCATGCCTGTTTTGCCAAGAAATCCAGCGAGTGCCATCCCGGCTGTAATTAATTTTGTACATTGGAGCAAATTCATTGCCATGGCCTCCTGCATGTCGGCCTTGTGTCCCTACTAAGGTGATAAAATGCAACTCATGTAAATCAACCTCCAGAAACTCCTTGAGATCATCGGGCTCCACAGGGACTTCAGGGCACCATGCACCATCACCATCTTCTGATCCTAGTCTAAGGAAAAGCAAAGGGAAAAAAATGGCTGTTCTTGTCCATCATCCCAAAGCTATATCTTTATCTTTCAAGCCTCTATGCATTACCAACTATGTTGTACTATGTTGTTGCCTCATTATTTGAAGAGCAGGCCCAGAACTTCTTTTTTCAGTGCTTTTGTGTCCCTAGCACATTCATATGACCAGCCATGCTAATTTCTTATCATAACCCTAAACCTAACCCTAAACTACTTCTCTGGATACTATATTGTAAATCTTCTGAATTAACTAAAAACATTTATAGCCTCAGGAAATCTGGTATATCAGTCTAGCTGGCTAAGACACCCAGGTTCCTATCCTTCTTACCTTCCATACTTGGCTGCTGTGGATTCCGACCATTGGCTTGAAGCAGAAATGTCTTCATCAGGGATGTGCCCACCTGACATACCTAAGGGGTAGCGACAGATAGCTGCAGAAAAAGAGATAGGAAGAGGATAGAAAGATATATCATTCACTTATAAATGGGTAGTGAGAATTTAAACCTTGCTGGCAGACCCCCTTTTCTTCTTCCAGAAAATTCCCAATAAAAGGTTTTTGATAGGCTGTTACCAGTAAGGCCAGACTTTTAACCTCAGTATAGCTGGGGATGGAGGAAAGTTGGCCCCTTTACCCAGAATATATATATATATATATATATATATATATATATATATATATATATATATATATATATATATATATCTTTTAAATTATATTTTAATGTTTGTTTAATGTTTATGCTTTTACTTGGCTGTTCACCGCCCTGAGTCCTCAGGGAGAAGGGCGGTATACAAATTTAAAAATAAATAAATAAATAAATAAATTGCAGAACTTAGTAACACCTATTGAGCCAATCTTGAGTACAAAGCGTAGCAATTAAAAAAGCACAGCCAAGTTGGTATAAGGTGGCAAAAATCAGGAGACAGCATCTTTTCTGATTAACGCTTTCTATTTAAAGGCATGTGCTTTTGTAAGCTGCAGCTCACCATCAGATGTATAAAGTGGCTAAACTGATGTAGTATTTAAATTGGGATGGTGGGGAAGGGAAGGGAAGATATGTTGGTTAAGCAAATTATATGCGAGACAAATTGCAAGTACCTTTTCATGTAACAATTGTAATATGTTAACAACTCATTGTGTTGTCTGAGATGACCTGAAACCTTTCGATGTATGTGAATTCAGCAATTTCTTGCTTAGTGTGGTTTTAAAGTTGTGCAATCTTCAAATAGGAAAGTTTTAATAAGAAATTGCTTTATAAAATTAGTCACACCATATTTTAGCTATGTAAAGGAATTTATTTAGAAAAGGGAAATATATATAAAAAAACAACAAGAAGCAACAATTACATTCACAATTCAAAATTGGAAATAAAATGAATATTATCAGTATAGCTAACCTAGTTATTTATGGCCTCCTTTTTGGGTTTTAGCACATATCTTTTGCAGAGGGGTAGATAGTCGGAAGAGATATTTTGGGCCTTGTATTTTGATGTTCATAGACATGACATCTTGTTCTTTCTTCTACTGTTCTGAACACTTACTTATACTTGGTTTTATAGAATGCAGGGGAAAAGGGGAAGCCAGCCTCTTAGGGGAGACTGTAGTTTTGCTCTATTGAGAACAATGCTCTATCAGTGATGACTTGGTTCTAATCAGCAAATCAGCAAATATCTAGGAGCTATGTCCACCTTCCTAACAATTTTGGATGGATTACAAAGACCCAATTTGGTTTTCATCCATTCTGTCTTTGTATAATGAGATTACACAGGAGATGCTCTTTTCTGAAACAAAAACTGAACTCCTGCTAGTCAAGTCTTCTCAGCATGGAGAGTCATGCAAAATCCAGGATTTGCTCATATTTACTCAGAAATGACTTTTTTAAAGAAATGTTTGTTTTTTTATATTAAGTCAAAAAGTTCATAGCTAATATAGTCTTTCTTTCTTTCTTTCTTTCTTTCTTTCTTTCTTTCTTTCTTTCTTTCTCCTTCCTTCCCTTTTTACAAAATGAAATTCAATGTAGAGAAAAGTAAAGTCTTACACTTAGGCGAGAAAAACCAAAAATACACATATAGATTAAGTGAAACCTGGCTTAATAGCAGTAACTGTGAGAGGGATCTTAGAGTCTTAGTGGACAATCAATTAAATATGAGCCAGCAGTGTGCAGCGGCAGCCAAAAAAGCCAATGCAATCCTGTTAACTTGCATTAATAGAAGGATTGAATTAAGATCACATGAGGTACTAATACCACTTTATGAAGCCTTAGTAAGACCACACCTAGAATATGCATCCACTTTTGGTCACCAGACTATAAAAAAGATGTTGAGACTCTAGAAAAAGTGCAGAGAAGAGCAATAAAAATGATTAGGGGGCTGGAGGCTAAAACATATGAAAAATGGTTGCAAGAACTGGGTATGGCTAGTTTAGTGAAGAGAAGGACCAGGAGTGACGTAATAGCAGTGTTCCAATATTTGAAGGGCTGTCACAGAGAGGAGGGGGTCAAAGTATTTTCCAAAGCACTCGAACGCCATATAAGAAACATTGGATGGAAACTGATCAAGGAGAGATTCAACCTAGAAATAAAGGGAAATTTTCTGACAGTGAGAGCAATCAACCAATGGAACATCTTGCCTTCAGAAGTTGTGGGAGCTTCATCACTGGAAGCTTTCAAGAAGAGACTGGACAGCCACTTGTCAGAAATGGTATAGGGTCTCCTGCTTGAGCAGGGGTTGGACTACATCACCTACTAGGTCCCTTCCAACTCTGTTATTATTCTATTCTGTAACTCTTTCTTCCTTCTTTCTTTCTGTTAAAAAAAACTTTATTTACCAATAATACACATATATATGTACAAATATAGAATTATATATTCATTTCCATCTTTTAAAAGGTACATCAATGTTTTAATTTGATGTAGTGTGATTGCTTTTTTATTTAGTCTTATTGTAAACCTGTTAATTTAAAAAAGATATATTTTCAAGAAAAATATTATCTATGAATAAACAGATAATTACTGAGGCTATCAATTATTACTCAATATAACAGATTCTACAATAATAATGATAAAAAGTATAAATGTGTGAGTTAAGAGACCATATCTCGACTGTGGTAGTATTTAAAATAGAAGGGGAGGGGAGGGTTAGGGTGGGTTAGGGAGGTTGGGAAGGTTGGGGGGGTTGTGGGGGGGAAAAAAAAGGGGTGAAAATGTAACTGTAAAACTTTTGCAATAAAAAAAAATCTGAAAGAAATAAATAAACAAAAGTATTTAAAATAGAAGAAAAAGGGAAAAAAGGGAAAAACACACTTAAAAACAATATAGGTAAAGATTTAATTTCTGAGTCCTCCCTTCTTTGCATTCCATGTATTCCACTGATTTGTTGGCATAATTTTGAGAAACCATACTCTAAATATTTTCATTTACCTTGCTGTGCAATATACAATATATACAGAAATAATTATTGCTTAATACAGCTTCAAATTTTAAGATACTGTGCATAAGTTCACATTACTTATGAATAATAAAATAACATTTTATTCATCCAAAACTTACATGAAATAAATAATGCTTAAAAACTATCAGCGAAAGCACTTTGGACTTGTTAAAAACCAGCTGCAAATTTCATTTGCATATTCAGCAAGAGAAATATGCATGCTGTAAAAGAGTAGGAAGAGATCTAATGTTGTTTTTACTTATTTAAAAGTAATCTTTATTTAACAAGTTTCAGCTAAACGTAGTGTAATACTGTTAAACTTTAATCTTCTGATTAAAACACTGCATGTGGTATTGCATTTGGAATTAAATAAAGACGGTTCTGTCATTCAGGAAGACTGAATATAACCCCCCATACTTTTTCACCTTTTTGAAAGTATTTTTATTCAGCTAATTCTAAATATGCAAATTGTCTTACTTCCATAGATGAATTCATTTCCGTTGAATCTTGGAAGACTGTAACAATTTTCAGTTATTGTTTAGACAGTCATTTATCTGTTAATTATGAAAAGGTTTAGTGTTTCCTAAGCTTAAGAAAAGTTTAGATGACAGATTTACATATGATGCAGTGAGTACAGGAATATAAATATTTAGTGAAAGTATTTAAGCTAATACAGTAGTGACTGAACATTGCACTCTAAGTGGGCTATTTTTAGGGCCATGCAAACTTCAAATGTAAATATTACATTATTTTTTCCCTAGGGTACCTGTTGAAATTGAATGTTCATAAAAATATTGTTTTAAAACAACTTTCATATAGGGCACCTATTTGGGGAACAAGAGAGCTGTATGGTTTAGAAACAATACCAGTAAAGTTTTAAAAATGCAGTTCTTAACACAATTAAGTATTGAACAGAAGTTAAGACTGAAAATGATAACCTTTGGAGGTGATCTTCCTAACTGTTCACTCTGAATTACTGCTGTATTTCGACAGCATTGTTTTCTATTCTTTCAGAACTGAGCTTTATCATTTTCAGAAATTCTTTTTTAAATTTGTTTTAATCTAAATTAATTTTGACATTTTATTGGTTTACCCTTTAATTTTATAAAGGTCAATACACTTTAAAATAAAAAAAATATTTTTATTGAACCTTTTCACAGTGGGCTACATAATAATAATGAATAAAACAATCCACACATTGGAACAGAGACATTCTTCCGGGGAAATGTTAGCATATTTCCTATCGTTATATCCACAATTTCCTCCCCCCACCCCTACTTTTTGAAAAAATGCATTGATTTAAATGTGAATAAATAAGATTAATTTTGTTCAATACCTTGAGATGTATTCTTTTGTGATTTTTTTGTTTTTTCTAATAAAAATTAAATAAAAGTAGGAAAAATTCTCTCCTATTAAATGGACAGAGGGCAATGCTTAAAAGTTATATGCAGGGGGAAAACCAAGACATGCTGATGTAAAATCAAGGCTAAAAATGGAATTCTTTGCAATGAACTTGCTTTCTGAAAATGTGCTAACTGGAAAAAACAGATCACTCTATCTTAGTTCTATTTTTCACCTGTGCCATAATCAACATTTTAGATGTCTCCATCTAATAATCCATAAAATATGATATATTTTCATATTGAAATCTTATTTCTACAACAGAACCTGGTAGGACTTATCCAGTTTCTGCTCTCAACTGTTCTGAACAACACTTCCAAGAAGCTCACTTCTTCCATGCATTTTGGCCTGTGCCCATATATCAAACAGCATGCCTAGTGGCAATGGATCAGAGCTCAGGCTGCCCTGTAGAAAGTTGCAGTGGTACCTAACTGAACTCCTGGAGTTTTCTTTGGGAAACTGTTCTGAAGTTTCTAAAATAAATCAGCCATCTCACCCGAAAAATCTCTCTATCTGAGACTTGAGTACTAGCTCCTCTGGAGAAAGAAAAGCAACTGCCTAATTGATAATCTCATCAATTATTTTCATCCACTTAGAAGCAGAAAGCAGAAAGATGGATTTTGCAAGAAAGGATGTAAAATACTGATATTTAAAGAAATGAATGAGAGACCATTTAAAAATATTCTTCCAAACAACTTTATTTTGCTTTTTGAGAAATTGACTACTCTGTTTTGAAAGAGCCATTATTTCACAATTTCCAAGATACAAAATGGAAGATTTCATTTTATCAGTTATCCTATGATTTACTGTATTTTCCGGCGTATAAGACGACTTTTTAACACATGAAAATCTTCTCAAAAGTCGGGGGTTGTCTTATATGCCGGGTGTCGTTCTCCTGTAACTAGGCAGACCAGCCCGAAAGGCTCTGACAAGCCTTAAATGGCTCTGGCGATCCAAGCTCTGACGATCTGCAAATCAGGCAACTCAGCTGGGATCACCAGACCCATGGAGAAGGGAAAAACTTTTCCCCCTCCAGATTCCTTACCTTAGCTCAGTGGTTGGGGGTCAGTCAAACAACCCTTTCACAGGGGTTTTGCAGGTGGTGCAATACAGAAAAACGAGCGCAGCCCTCGCCATCCAGAATGAATGGTGCTGTTGTGGGAGAGGAGGCGGCAGAAGCGGGAAGAAGCGGCGTTTGCGATGGCTGGAAGCTGCGGGAGTGAAGCACTACTTTCATTTGTACGGCAACAGCATTCCGCCTTGGTATATTTGTGCCAGCCAGTGGCGCAAGGCAGCTCTCCTCTCCTGCTGCCTGGGACTCAGAGTGGTAAATGGCATCTGATCCGGAGAGCAGCTGGATTTTGCTCTCTAATCCGGATGCCAGATCGGCCCCCTGCAAACTCTCGTCTCTCGAGGAGCGCTCCCTGAAGCGGGGCTGGAAACTTTGGTTGGGCTGCTTGAGAGAGGAGAGCTTGCAGGGGGGCGATCTGGCGTCCGCAATGGAGAGCAAAATCCAGCTGCTCCCCGGACCAGTCACCATTTACCATTCCGAGTCCCAAGCAGCAGGAGATGAGGGCTGCCTTGCACCACAAATATACCAAGGCAGAATCCTGATGCTGCACTTTCAGCAGAGAGATGAGAGCTGCCTTGGCCATCGGCTGGCACAAATATACCAAGGCGAATGCTCATGCCGCAGAAGTTCAAGTAGTGCTTCGCTCCCACACTTCTTCCGGCCCTCAGTCTCTCAGGGAGATGCTTGACTTCCTCTCAGCCCCAAGACACTGGCTGGCCCATGAGATGAGAGAGAGAGAGAGAATGAGAGAGAAAGAGAGAGAATCGGAATGAGACAGAGAGAGAAAGAGACAAAGAATGAAAGAGAGAATGAGAGAGAGAGAATCAGAATGAGACAGAGAGAGGAAGAGACAAAGAATGAAAGAGAGAGAAAGACAGAATGAAAGAGAATGAGAGAAAGGGACAGAGAGAATCAGAGAGAGAGAGTGAGAGAGAAAGAATGAGAGACAGAGAAAGAGACAGAGAATCAAAGAGAATCAAAGAATCAGAGAGAAAATGAGAGAGAGAGAGACAAAATGAAAGAGAATCAGAATGAGAGAATCAGAATGAGAGGGAGAGAGTGGGGAGAGAGAGAGAAAGAGGGGGAGATAGAAAGAGAGAATGAGAGAGAAAAAGTGGGAGAGAGAGAAAGAAAGAGGGGGAGAGAGAAAGAGAGAAAGAGTGGGGGGAGAGAGAGAAAGGTGGAAAGAGAAAGAGAGAATGAGAGAGAGTGGGGGAGAGAGAAAGAGGGGGAGAGAGAAAGAGAGAAAGAGTGGGGGGAGAGAGAGAAAGGGGGAGAGAGAAAGAGAGAATGAGAGAGAGTGGGGGGAGAGAGAAAGAGGGGGAGAGAGAAAGAGAGAAAGAGTGGGAGAAAGAGAGAGAAAGAGGGGGAGAAAGAGAATGAGAGAGAAAGAGTGGGAGAAAGAGAGAAAGAGAACGAGAAAGAGGGGGGAGAAAGAGAATGAGAGAGAGGGGGGAGAGAAAGAGAAAGAGTGGGGGAAAGAAAGAATGAGAAAGAAAGGGGGAGAGAGAAAGAGAGAGGGGGAGAGAGAAAGAGAGAATGAGAAAGAGTGGGAGAGAAAGAAAGAGAGGGAGAGAGAGAGAGAAAGCAAAAATGAGAGAGAGAGAAAGAAAGAATGAGAGAGAAAGAGTGGGAGACAGAGAGAGAGAGAGACAGAGAGGAGGGAGAGTGCCTGAAGGACCCCATCCCGTACTGGGAGTCCAGGTGCTTCAGCAAGCAGCGCACTGGATTCGTATTAGTGGTCCGCGAAATTTAAAATTATGAAGTTGGTGGTCCCTGAGGTCCAAAAGGTTGGGACTCCTGGCCTAAGACCATCGGAAAACACATATTTTTTATGGTTTTAGGAATAACTTTATCGTTGGGGGTCACCACAACATGAAGAACTGTATTAAAGGGTCGCAGCATTAGGAAGGTTGAGAACCACTGCCTTAGCTGCTTGCCTTGCTTCGCTTGCCTGAATCCATTCCATCAGCAAGCAACTCCCTGCCTGCAATCAAGTAAGCAGGGAGTTGTGGACTTCAACTCCCAGAATTCCTCAGCCAGCAAAACAAAGCTGGCTGAGGAATTCTGGGAGTTGAAGTCTACAAGTCTTAAAGTTGCCAAGGTTGGAGACCCCTGTTCTATTGGATAAGTTTTTTTCCCCTTTGGGATCTTTAAAAAAAAATAGTTAATTGGGGGTTTTTTAGTTGTTCTTTTTTAGACCTAGCCATTTAAAGTTTAGGAAGTTTTAAATTTAGCTTTCATATAAAAATAAAAATAAAATAAAATAATATTTGTGCAGCTTTCTGAGATTTAGTGTGTTTCTGTAGTGTTTCACAAACTACACAAACACACAAAATCTCACAAAGCTGTATGTGGAATTTTGTGTGTGTAAAGTGTGAAAGTTGGGTTTTTGGGCTTTTTGTGGCCGTGTGAGGTTCCTGCTTGTTTCAGGGGCCATTTTGGGTCTAGCACAGCTGCTTTTACATTGCGGGTGAGCCAGTTGATGTTTTTTTAATTTTTATTTGGTGTGCGTTGGAAGAGGGGTAGTCTTATATGGCGAGTATAGCCCAAACCCTATATTTTAACAGGAAAATTCTGGAGTCGTCTTATACGCCGGAAAATACGGTACATTATATATGTATAGTGGTGAAATACAAACTTCAACGTCCCTTGAATATATAATAATTTTCTGAAAGAACATAACACAATACAAGCCAAATTTAATTGCAAATTATTCTTTTGGATAAGCTATTGTAGCCACTTTTATTTATACTAATTTGAGCTAAATTGAATCAAAGCTTGTTCTTATGACAAATAAATCCTTTTAGTAAAATTCTATATATCCATATACACTATATGTATGAGATTCATTATATAATGATATTTTTCCTTTTCTTTTCCTTTTTCCTGTTAATTGAAGGCAAAACAAAAACTACAATATTGATGAATAATTTAATTCCACATACACACAAACTGACTGCTTCATTGCATGTTACTATGATTATAGAATTTGGAAAGGCTTTTTGAATGCAAGTTTCTGCCATACTACATAATTCTTAGGATGGCTTTTTAGACTTTTAATTCATTTATAATTTTTTGAATACTACTATACTATCACCTCTCATAGCAGCCCCTCAGAACAGACTTCAAACTGCTAGGGAAATGTAACAAGTACATTTAGATTAATGCATCATCATTATAACAATAATTTATTAAATTTATATACCAATGATTCTGGGCAGTGGACCATGGAATGGTATCAGTGAAACAAGCACACTAGCAAGTTATTTATTTTTTTATTTCTTTACTTACAAAGATGGGGACATATTATATTGGTGGAAAGGACAAGCAAATATTGGTCAGCTTGGAGCCAGAGAGGAGAACACTAATTGTTATAGTAAGCGGAAGAACTTTGGAAGATGAAGAAAGATTGAACAGAGAGCATATGAAAGAAACTACTTCACAATTTCTCAGCATGAAGCGTCTGATACTGAAATGGTGGCAGTATCAGTATGATGCTCCCTCAGCCATGTTAGAGGTTGCTCCACTGCTCTCTGCTTTCACAATTCTGTATTATTTCCCTCTCCAAAGCACAGATTGCATTTTCACCTTAAGGAATATCTCAACTAGCATTTCATCTTGGCAGACAGAAGATGAAGACGAGGGCTAGAACAGCTATGGAAACTCTTCTCCAGAAGCACAATGCCTTATGATGGCTTATATATGGTACTTATTTTCTTGCCCTGCATGAAATTGGAGTAAAGAATTGCTGTGGGTGTTATGTCCTTATAAGGACATCCGCCGGGGGATTGGATGATTCCACCGGCGGGAGCTTTAAATAGCTGTCATTGGCTGGCTGGCTTGCCGGAGCCGCATAAAAGGAGGCTCTGCAGCACAGCCGGCAGTTCTATTCTTACCTAATAAAAGTACTGAACGGACTGAAGCTGAGTCACGTCTCTTTTCCCTGCGCCGCTCTAACAGTGGGCCTGTCAATTGGCTGCCATCTGGGCAGCTCTGATTTAGAAAGGCCTTCTGGATGCCAGGCTCAGAGCCCTTCCTAGAAGTGAAAGCCCTTTAAAAACTACTTTAAAAAGTGGGTGGGTGGGTGTAGAGTTAATCTTGCACACCCCCAGAGTCATTGCTGTGAGATGGCCAGCTCTAGAAATCATTTAAACAAATATATCTATCTTTCTATTTTTTTACAGATAAAACAAAATCTATAAATGAATAAATTCTGTAACTTCAAACCTAGAGAAAACAAATTACCATTAAATTACCATTAAAAAAGTAATGCAGCCAACCAATGGGGGGGGGGAGAGGAACTGGAAGGCCTTGTCTTTAGTGACTTGTCAACTACATAATGACACAATAGCAAGTTTAGGTGCAGCTATTATCTTAATACAGAAGAAGGATATTATTATATAACATGATATATTATAATCATTGCATCATAATGCCAGGTTCACTCTTTGCTGAATAATTTCATGAAATAAAAATATGGTATTACCGGCTATAAATAGGCTTTAAGATTATAATTTGTTTTTATAGGTTGTGTTATTCATACAATTTTGAAAAAGATCAACATCCAAACATAAATGTGTAACTAAAAAATATCCTTACCAGCATAAATGTACTCTAGAAACAGTGGAGAATGAAGATTTATACTACCCTTCAGAATACCCAAAGTATTCAATATACTTGGTCTAATTCACATATAATATAAAAACATCGTATTAGTTTATCTGTTTTAGCCCATTATGTCTTGTTCAAAAACTCCCAGTTTATTGTTTTGTACACACCAGACCAGGTATTGCTTGGGGCCAAAAGAAGAGAAACAGAGGAACAAAACTGTATGGAGATGTGATGAAGGAAGGAAAAACCTGAATTGGGGAAGTGGAAGTAAGACAGCAAAGTCCTTTTAGCATTTCAAAACCAATCACTCTATTCCAGGTAACAGCTAATTTTCAGTTTATCTCCAAAGGAATCACTTTTGAAGCAGTGCCTCCTGAAGCCATTTGGTTATACTATTTCAACAGATTCTCATCAGCAAAAAACAAACAAACAAACACCTACCTCTTTTGGAATAAATCAAATGCACGTCTATTGACACCCTCCTGTAGACACTGGGAAAGGGTAAGTGTTTCTAATTGGGCAAGGATCAACTCAGGACCTTTTGCGTCTGTCATTCCAGCTTTTGACTATCATAGAACACGATAGGTATGTATCAGATACAAAAATCAGGGCTTTGTTGTAAACTCTTAGTAAGTACAGTGGGTTTTCTGTTATTCCAGACAATGAACTGTGGCAAAGGAGAAAGAATGAGACTTTCCCTGTACCATATTTAGCAGTCTGAATGAAGAATGGCCAGCTAAGCTTATAATAAAGCAAATAAAATCCAAAAGAAGAGCAGCACAACATTCATTTTATGTATTTTCTGTTTAGCCCTCAGATCAGGGATCAGGGATCAGATCAGCGCCTTGGGAACACGGTGGAACAGATCCCTTCCCAGCGTCTTCCTCCAGTTTAGAAATGGAAAACTACCAATGCTTCTGATTTGCAAGAGGTTAGCCAAAGCATTTCAGAAAGCTTTGCTCAGCTACCTGACATTATTTTTGTAAGCCGAGCTGCCAGAAGAACTTCTCAAAGAGCTGCTTATTTTACAGTATTTACTGTCTGACCGCTGGATCCAGCCCAAAACTCTCTCCATAGTTGCCTAGAAGTTAATGCTTAAAAACCAAGCTACATGTGGCATGAAAAATGGAGCTCAACCTAATTTTTTACACAGAGGAATCCTGCTCCAATCTAAGGATAACCAGCCATCTTCCAAATCTTTTAGATTACAACTCTAACAATCCCTTGCCATTATGCCTGCTATCTAAAACTAACAGGAATGATATCAAAACTTCTAAACTGTGCTCTAAATTATTCAACATAGCTCACACATTCTAGAATGGTATAGACTGGAGTGATTTGATCCAGTAAAATTGCCTTCAGATTCAGTTAGAGCAGAAGAAACAAAATATTTCTCACATGTATAGAATTTCCTGCAAAAAGATACAGTAGCTGGCTAGTGTCTTGAATAGCTTGAAATTCCATTCTGTAGAATTGCATGAAGGGTAAGTCCATTAATAACTGTAGCGAACAGTACTACAGATTCAGAAGTGTGCTTCTCAGTGCCAGACTGCTGAGATAAATAGCAGAAATGAGAATTCCTGCCCAGATCGTAGTTTTCTAGAAACCACGAGCCAAGTGCTACCAGAAGCAGAGCCCTGTGACAGATGGACTTTCGGTTGGGTTCAGTAGGAATCGTTTTAAGAGATCAAATGAGATAACAATTACAAGTGCCCTAAAATAACTATTATTTATTAAAACTGTAATTTCAAGTGCCTGAAACAGCCAACATCCATTTAAACAAATCCTATTCAACTATTGCGATCACCAAAATAAATTCAGTAATTTTAGTCGTACTATGATGCTGGTCACATTTAACTTTTGATTGAAAATACAAAGGGCATATAAAGGATGCACATTGCCTTTGGAGTGTACTCAGAACTCTATTGTAATATTACAGTGCTATTCTTCTAGAATCTAGAACATCAACCAATTCAGTGCTAATGTTTATAGTTCTGCCTCTCTCTATTTCGTCTTCGGCTTCACCATTAATGCCCCGTTCTCCAGGAAAGAAATTAACTACATAGTTATTACACATAACAAATATAAACGGTGTGGTTTCCAGTAATCTCAGGCACCTGGAAGCAGGGGACTGAGATCCAGAATAGATTATATGTTTGCCATGCAGTTATTTATACTGGAATCTTTTTTTTAGGTAATAATATATTTATCATGGAATTAGGGCTATGAGATGGCTGCAAAGAGTTAGAGAAAATTCTGTTTGCAGCCATCCAGTAATCATCAGGATTTTTAAATATATATTTATTTATTTAATTTATAGGCTGTCCTACTCCCAACAACTCTAGGCAGATTACTATTTTAAGAAAACTAGTTTTTAACAAAGGCCAATAAGTATATTTCCTACTGTCTATACATTAGTGGATACCAGCTATTTTTCCCCATGAAACAGGGATCTTTTAAGACTTTTCTGGAGCCCAGGGTGGTGTATGGTTCAGAGGCACTGGGCTAGAGATCAGGAGATCATGCATTTGAGTTCTGCCGTAGGCATGGAGCCAGTTGGAGAATTGGAGCTAGCCATTCTCTTAGCCTTAGGAAAAAGGGAAGGCAAACCAGTTGTGGAAAATGTTGCTTAGAAAATGCAATTATTTATTCATGTAGTCACAAGTCAAGAGTGACTCAAAGATAAACACACACATATATAAAGTCTTGGAGGGTGCTATTTTCCATTAACAACCATCTGCACAAATATGCCATTTCCTGTCATTACACTATGGGAGATTAATACCATCTGCAAGGGATTTTGGTAGAAAAATGGCAGGGAGGAAGGGGTTGGGGTTTTTTATAATATTGATTAACTCACTTTTTACTAACGGTTTCTTAAGAAACCCAGGCAAGTAATTAGAGAGGGCAAGACTGACACAAGAACATTCTATTCACGAAACCAGAGCTTATGCCTTATTCTCAACTAAGTGATACCTCCTACTTTGGGAAAATGTAAGACCATGGTAATTTTATATGAAATTTGATATTCCCCAATAAGATTCACACCTGGATATTCCTACACCTGGCTGCAGGTTATAAGTCTGATTCAACAAACTTAATGACTGATATATGCCTATGAATCTTAAAGAAGAAAAATAATATATCAAGAATATTTTTATATCAAGATAAAGAAAAAAAAGCAGATCAATCTGAATATAATGACTGCATGTATGGCACTTATTTTAAAAGGTGCTGGAACAATTCTTAATTACTTCAAAGAACTACAAATACCAGGGTTCTCCATGTATTTTTCAACACAATATGAACTCTCTTTTTATAAAGCACTAGGAAAATACTGTATGCGTTCAAAAGCCTGAAGTATATTAAAATTTGGTTCCTTTTTAACATTCAAGAAAGTTTCCACCTATCGCTGAGAAAATGTCGAAGAGCAATGAGAACCCAGCTGATTAGTGATTCCTTTCTGCCAAAGAATGACATTTGACCCAGTGCAAATGTAATTTTCTTATTGAAGATGAAGGCCTTCCCCAAAGTAAAATTGCAGCTGGAATAAACTAGGATTCCATTGGCCACATGTAGCTGGGGTTGTGCTGAAAAAACAGGCTGGTCAGAAATTTCATTTTTGTTGCTCAATGACATACATATTCAGAGCCAAGTTAAGATCTTGCAAAAGAACTGGATGTAGGAAAACAGGAAGTCAGAAGACACCAATGTTTTTAGAGGCCAGTGAAAGCAAGGGGCCTTTTAGCCATCTATTACAGTACTCATTGACATTCCAGACATATATTTTTTGGTGTGGGAAAATAAGGAGGAAGGAAGTACAAAGGAGACAGAGTGGAGAATAGAGTAAAATTAGAATATGGGCTGAGGGCTGCTCTAGATAATAACTTGGAAAAGTTTTATAACTACAGGCAAATATATGTTATCTTCTGGATGAAACAACAGAATGGGATCTGCTGAGCTTCTATTGGCTACTTTAGGTTGCGGTCATACCTCCTTCCTTTTGGTCACTGGCCATTGCCCTCTATGGTCATTTTGGATGGGGTTAAGGGAGAGACTGGACTTCTAAACTTCCACACAAGCATCTCTCCATACAATGCTTGACCAATGTTTCAGAAAGGGCAAGTGACTAAAAAAGTAGAATACATATCTACAAATATAAATTATACATACAAACACACATACTAAGGTTAGCAATTTCCCTCCAGAGAAATGTTTTTGTGCCATCCTCTGCCTCATAACATTCTGTTTAGATCATCCAGTGATGAGCACCAGTCCACTCCTCCCTACAGATGATACAGATGGCTGCTTTCCTTCTGCAAACTGAGGATTGTATAGTATTCGGAGCCCTAATAAAAATTCAGCATGCAGGCAGGAGCAACAGTAGAAAAAAGGATGTCCCTTGAACCATATGCAGAAAGCCATTTGCCTGCCTGCTACAGCATTCACAAGCACTGAACCACGGATCGGGGAAGACTACCCAGTGAAGTAGGGAGGCTCGCAGAGGCTGCGAGATAAAATAAGTAACTATCCCTATTTTATCAAGTGGCCATAGGGGGTAAAGCCTATCTTCCTCATCAAGTGGTATTACACTTTGTCAGTGAGCTGACCCCATAGGTCTAGCCATCAGTCAAAATCTGCCTTCCATTGTAATCTCTGGGAAAGTAACTATTACTGTTGCTGTCCCATTGGCTGATGGTACTTGATGGAAGGGAAAACAAAGCAAGGAAAATCATTTTTCTTAAATTCTCCTGCATTAAATCTGTAAGTACAATACCAATCACTAACCTTGTACTAAAAGAAAATAGACCCCAGCTGTCAGAGCAGAACTATTTAAAACAGCATAATTTTCTGCTAATCCAAGAACTGGAAGAATTATGTTAATAGACAGAGGTTGGGCACAGAATGAGGATTCACAAAATAACAATTTTAAAGATCGTTTCTCAAAGCTTACATTTTGCTACAGATATTCACGTTGGTTAGCATCTTCCCTTGAGTCTAAAATTTCATCATTTTATCTCATTTTGTCACCTCACCACACCTTTGCTACAAATGATTTACCATTATCTACATTTCCACAATATCTATAGGTTGAAGTCTTTAAATTTATATTGGACTATAGAAAAATATCTTGAAAGTTGTGAGTTAATGTTACTTGAATAGTGTGATTTTAGATTTCAAATTATGTTTCCACAAGGTCAGAGAAGATAAGTGATTTCTATCTATAATTGTTTGTCCCAGCTTCTACTGAAAATACCTAGCTCAATGTGAGTTTTCTTTGATTTTCCACACGCTAGGACTTTACCTGAAAATTACATGCCTTTTATATTACCACATCTGCAGCCACTTCAACTTAGTATCTCTTATAATTGAAAAAAATATGGTGCTTTACACTTTAACGTTCATGGATCCTTAGGTCATCTAAATTTACTGATGGTGTTGAGACAAAAGGTATAGAAATGGAAGAGAAATAGATCATAAATGAAAAATAAACTGAAATTTTAAAAACCACTTGATTACAGCTTAGTAGAACAGTTGGAAAAATAAACATCATGGACTAATAAGGCAAAGTCTGTGGCAGAATCGGAAATCTGACTAGAAAATAATCTCATCTGGAATTTTCAGATCTTGTAACACAGATGTAATACTGTATATGCATTGCAGTACAAATTCTATTTCATATACTGTATATGAGACATCTCAGAAAGTATCTAATATCCATTGGTTGAAATTCCCTTGTAGTTGCTGGAGGTGGAATTCAGGAGGTGCAGTATTAACTAACGTCCTATTATCTACACAGACACACCCATTTGGGGTTGAAGACATTGGATTCTTAAAATGATGATAGAATTATCATTGCAGGTTAAGGATTATATTTTCTAATTGTCCATGTCCCTAGCTGTGGGAATAAAAACAAAAAATTTGGGGAAGAATATTTATTTGAAGGCCCCTCTTCCTCCTTTTAACTCTGTACTCAATTTTTGTTCTTCTCCCTTTTTTGTCCCTTAAAAGTAGTGTTCTCAATAACTGTAGTGAAAACCCAAAATATTGAAATAAGTTTTGGGATTCCATTTTAACTTTTTAAAATTTCACTACCTTAGTGAAAATACTGATCACTTTCAAATATTTTGGATAGACTCTCTCTTTATGCCTCGAGCAATTGTCACCACCAAAAAATCGCTTATAGGCACAAATAGTTTCTGGCTGGTTAACTGATCTGGACTTTCTTTGTCATCTTATTATTACTGACTTAATAGAGAAAAACTCTTATTTGTGCCTCTCCATCAATTCCTGGAATCAACTACTCCACTTTAGGAAATTATGATATATTCCAGTTCTCACATTTTGTGGACTCCATAATACTAGCAGTAACAGCATTCTTCCCACTTACCTGGGTTGACTTGAGTTTTCACAGCAGTTAGAATATCCAGCAGCAGCAGTAGCAGCAAAGGCA
The DNA here is from genome assembly GCA_022577455.1 of Arizona elegans. NCBI lineage: Eukaryota > Metazoa > Chordata > Lepidosauria > Squamata > Colubridae > Arizona > Arizona elegans. The sequence continues at coordinate 98,199,177 of JAKOOJ010000002.1, read as the reverse complement.
TCATTCTCTGAGAAGAGACAAGCATCTTCCGATATTCCCACAGCCCTTTACCAAAAGAAGAGAGTCAGAGTCTATAATTAATATCATACTTATTGTGAATAAACAATAATGGGTGACTTTGAAAGTAGGGATGTAAGCTTCTTTTGGCCTTAAAATGACGTTAATAAAAAAAAACTGATAGTCATTAGATACCTATAAGAATGTGTATCAGGGACTTTTAGCAGTTGTAGTGGTACCCAATCTGAATGGTTTAAAAAAAATTATGCAGTTTCATAGAGAATAAGCCATTAATGTTTACAACATTTATTATCTCTTGAATCATAAACAGAGTAATGATGTTATTTGATGTAATGATATAATAATGTTTTTCGGGAAGCAACCATGGAAGGAGCCTATCTCCTTTTAGTCCAGGCTGAAAGATGACATGCATTAAAGATGGTTGGTGTGCTGTATACATGCCATCCTTTCTCTCATACCTAGCTGTCCCACCAAATCAGCCAATGGTGAGCACCATCCCTTTCCACCCTGCAGCCACCGCAGTAAACTGGGTGGCTGGCATGGCAGCTGACAAGAGCTGTTTCCTTACTGCAAGTCCAGTGTTGCATGGAGAACCCAGCTGAGGTATTAACATATAGAAGAAGTGGTGGAAGGAAGGAAGTTAAGTTTTTATGAGCAGTGTTGAGCAGTGTTGTGGCAGATCAGCTTTACAGAATCTGTTCAGTCATTTTTTTCTCTGCAGTTTTGGGTCCTTCTTTACATTATCAATCTTAATAATTTGTGCAGGGTAGTACTTTTTATTGAATCCTTATGCTAAAATCTTTTCCTCAAATGTTAAACTATTATTATTATTCCTCAAATGTTAATTATTATTATTATTATTATTATTATTATTATTATTATTATTAATTTGATTTATATGCCGCCCTTCTCCGGATACCGCTCAGGGCGGCTTACAATGCGTTAAGCAATAAATACTTTCCTTACCCAGGGAGCCTCTCCTGGACTGGCTAATTTAAGTAGGCCAATATTAAAGAACTACCGTACCTATTTAAAAATGGCTGTTTACAGGCAATATATTAATTATTATATGAAATAGTTAAGGGAAAATCCCTGTCAGACAAAGTTTGCATGAAATACTCCTTTTCTATATCCAATTCAGCTGGATGAAGACAAATCAGCTATGTTATTTGTTTGCATGCTTGTTTGACTACTAGGTTTCTATGCCACTACGAACCATTAAGTGACCTACAAAACCATCTCCAATAAGAGAATTAAAAACTCTACATCAAGTGTAACAAAGAATTAATCAAAATAATAAACAAAGTGCAATTACATTCACTTCACACCAAATAAATAATGAAGTGTATACCCCAACAGAAGTAGGGTAGAGGAGCTCTCTTTCCATAGCAATTGTTTTGTTACCTTGAGAAATAATTTATATATTAGAGGATAAAGGACTGCTTCTATAGGCTCTCTTAGAACTCTTGGCAGGATCTCGTTCACACAAGAATGGAAATCCAAAAATATTCCATCGGAGGCTACGTTAATTGCAAAGATCATGGACTGTGCAGAAGCAGACAAGCTTACTGGACTTTTGCAAGATAGACAAGAATCGGGGTTATATAGGAGCTGGGACAGATGGTATGCTTGGCTGAAAAAAAAGAAATCTTAAGAAGAATGAAAATATTAACCTTAATGTGAACTTGGGTAAATATTTATAGGAGCATTGCATGACAGTTGAGACTTTTTTCTTCTGGATAAACTTTTCTTTCTTTTGATGAGTTGGTTTAATGGAGGTTTCTACTTTCTCTAGGTGAAAATTGATACTTTAAAACTCTATATGTATTATATTATTCTCTGCAATTCTATCCATATTGTTATACTTTTTTTTCTGTATTTTTTAATAATTTTCAATAAAAATTAAAAAGAAAAGAACTCTTGGCAGGTTTTGATACCATTGTCCACAATATTCTTTTGGATCTTTTCACAAAATTGGATTACTATAACACAACACAATGGTCATTGACTCACAGTTTCTTATAGAGTTTTATCTTATCTAGCTTGTTCTGTAGTTACATGGTACTGACTGAAAGACATAATCAACAATGTGGAGTTCTTTTTCTATTTTCACCTAACTCTAAAAACGAACTGAATGCTTCTGAACATTGGCTAAATTCATTAATGGTTTGGTTGAAGATGAACAGTAAGAATGAACAGAACTGATTTTACTCGGTTACAGTCAGGCAGAGGTCAGAGACTGAATTTGTTCTAGAAGAGGTTCTGCACCAGGGATGGGATCCTACCGGTTTAACAACTGGTTTGCTAAGCGCGCATTTTGCTTGCACACTCTTGCTGCACTCGCACGCATGCCAAACACACATGCACAGTTTGGAGAAAACTCGCCTGCACATTGCTGTCGGCAAGGAAACAGCTAAGGTGCGGCAATCCACTCTGCCGTGCTGATCAGCTGGGCTTTGGAAACTGAAATATATGTGAGTATCCATAAATTTGGTTTGCAATGATACCAGTAAGAAGCTTGTATGTTGTTGGCAAACAGGTGATTGGCCTATAGTTTCCAGGGTCCTTTCCTTTTTCTTTATCTTTTTGGATCAAAAATGTCCTTCCAGGTGTTTTTCAGGTGTTTTTAGGATCTGGTTCATTTGGGTTGCCAATCTTTTGTACACACTTGTAAGCGCCTTTAACCAGAAGCCATGCAACTCATCTGGTCCAGGTGCACTCCAGTTCTTCACTTTTCTTGACTGGTTTTGCACCATTTCTTTTGTTATTTTCACATCTTCCATTTTATGCACTTTAATAGAGTCCTCAACCCGTTTGATCCATTTTGCATTTCTGTTGTGCTTCTTGTTGTTTTCCCACAAATTCTTCCAGAATTTCAGAGCTTTCTCTTTATCAGGCTTTTCATTTGTTGTTACTCCGTCTCCATTTTCTAAGCTCTTATAAAACTGGTGCTGATTTGCTCTGAACTGTGAGTTTTCCTTGAACTGAGTTACTCGGTTTTCATATCTTTTAATCTTTTCAGCGATGGCAACAACCCTCTGCTTCAGCTCTTCAATTACTACCGCAATCTCCTTATTCTTCAGATCGTATCTTGCTTCCAGGCTGCTTTTGACCTGCTTGTTCTTTAGCTGACCTTGCCTTAGGTTCTTCAAGTTGCTCAAATCTCCACGTAATTTTTTGATCTTCAATTCTAACCGAATTTTCCACTTAGGCTTCCCCTTCTTGCCTCTTTGGTTCTTTTGTATTTTCAAACCCAGTTCTTTGGTGGTTATGATGGCTGCTGCATACATCAGTTGGTTTGTTTCGGCTAATGTAGTGGTTCGGATAGTTTGCACAGCCTCATTGACACAGTACATTTCTCAATTCTTTCCGGTTCACTTGGTTCAGCTTTGGCAAACGTGTTCTTTCAGCATCTTCCATTTGATGCTTTATTTTTCCAGCTAATTGAGCACTATCTGTTAGTGTTTGTTCTTCAGTGCTTCCTTGTTCTTTATCTTCATCCATTTCAGTATCCTCTTTCTCCCATTCTTCCTCAATTTGCTTTTGAGTCTGCAAATCATTCTTGATGTTACTCTTCTTTGTTGGTGTACTCAGACCATTAATTGCTTTCTCTTCTATTGCTATTAATTCTTCTGTAATGAAAAATTTGTGGTTTAGGATTACACATCGTTGGTCCATTAACCTTTGCTCACTGGTGTCACAGTCCGTGTGGTTCATCTTCCAAATCCGATACATTCGTTTTTGAAATCCACGTTTTGCTGGCTCAGACTGATAGTAAGCTTCCATAATAGAGATGTTTTCATCTCTAGTCCAGATTTTTCGCTTTTTGGGTTTTTCTTCCAGTAGCTTGTCAGCTCCATGCCCTAATTGCCTAGCAGAGGGAACTGAGCCCTGTAACTCATTTTGCGTAGAATGCTCAGGAGCCATAGCATCCAACAGAACCCTTGTTAATCCAGGCGATGGTTCAGCCAGCATAAATTTCATTTTTTTTTTGTATTCACCATGTTTGAATGGGTTGTTGTTGTTGTTGTTATTTATTATTATTATTATTATTATTATTATTATTATTAAGTTGTTACTTCCTCAAACCCACATAGCTTCAACCTTAAACTAACTACTCTGGACCTCATACCATTCCTAAGAGGTCTGTAAGGGGGCGTGCATAATCACACCAGCCCTATCCTACTGTCCCCATTTATTTGTACTCATTTCATGTACTCATGTCCATGTTTCTACTTATACCTGTTATCTCATACATATTTGACTAATTAACTAGCTAACTAACTAAATAAAATTATTTGTTTCTGAAAATGTATTAATTTTTTTCATTACTAAATATTCTGACTGAAATTTTTTAGGGAAAAAGAATGTATCAAACTAGTATCAGGGCTATTTGCTACTAAAATTGAAAAAAAACTCGTGGGCATCATGCAACATGCAACGAATTGCACCATGTTAAGCAAATGTAAACACATCAATATCTCTGCATTTAAGAAAAAATACATGAACAGCACATTAAGATCAGAAGGATTCAACTAGAACAGGACACTACTTACTTCCCATAACATCTCATCAGTTATTTTGAAGAAAACAACGTCACAAGATAGCAGCTTTCTCCATTTATTAACAGACTTTAGTTTGCCCTGAGTGCCATTTATCCATTAGAACAGCAGAAAAAAGTGTAAATAAGAATAAAAGTTTATCGGTATATTGCCTCTGGCAACTCCATTTTGCTTTGATGGACACTGATCGTCTTTGACTAAAATCTTTTAATTGAACCTTTTGAAAGCTATTGAAGCCATTGATGATCACCACTTATTTTGAATTGAATTCCATAATTTAATTGAGGCTAATTAATAGTAGTTTGTTTAATCTGATCTAATCTATTGTATTGGGTTACTTACTAGTACTAAAGAGAAGGCAGATCTTTGTCAACTTTCTCTACTTCTAGTACAATAATTTGGAATATAAAGCTGTTATTATATTTTTCATGCATCCAAAGATTTTTCATGAGTTATGCAATAGGAAGAATGTCGCCATATATATAACAATTTCCATATCCATATTTCACAATCATTTATGTTTAAATTTAAGTTTAAAAAAAAATAATCATGCATCTTTAGAAAGTGTAACACTTCTTATGAGACAGATATATATGTTAAAATGTATTTGAATACAACCAATAGCCCAGATATATATGTAGCAATATATCTTCCTTAAAATATGTTAAAAGGCTGTTTCCCTATTTGAAACTAGCAGAATTAACTCCCACCCCACCCCCTCTTCATCAGCTAAGCTTTGCTCTCTCTCCACTGGGCCTAGAATTCCCAGGGGGGGAAAAGAAACAGCATAGGTTCTGGCCCCTTTCTGAGCTTGGTTCTGGTAGCTTTGCCAGGAAAAGATGCAGACGCCACCAACAATAGGACAAACAATCATGAAACACAGGGCTGTCACGAGACACGCGCACACATCCAATGAAAGAGAGAGTCGGAAAATGTCTCATAATTTCCCAAGAGAAACAACTTAATGCAAATGGAATTCTCGGCTACTGAATCAACAACCTGAAAGCTCAATTAGCCACAAAAACAAGAAATACCAGAGGGTTTTTATGGCTTCAGCGCCTTCTCTGTGACTCCATCAGTGGCATCTGTAATCAACCAGCCTGGCCTGCCATGCAAACATTTTTTTTAAAAAAGAACCATAGTTATTTTATCTTTTTATGTGGCAGGTATGCCAGGAAAATATCCTTCCTTTCATATAACCTCATTTTTTCCCTAACACTGTCCAAAGCCAGACTAGCCTTTTGTTAAGAAATGGCTGAGATGTCCATTTTGCTCCTTCCACTAGATAGACCGAGAGGGGGAAAGTTTGGTTATCTGTTTATAAAAAGTATCATAAAGTCCATACCTGGGTATTAAAATGACCTTTCAGCAGAGAAAGTCGGGAAGTTTCCAGAAATTTAATCCACAGCTTTAAGGGAAAGTAGGTAGTTCTTGTTTTCTCTCCCTAGATAGAAAAGCCGGGCTGGAAAGAAAGTTCTGTAGGCTGATGCAAGATGCCTTTGCGAGCAATTTAGCATTCTGAGGATTCCTGGAACCAGGCCAGAAATCCCACAATCCAACATATTTCACATTTGGTTTCAATTAGGAAATGAAAAAGGAGAAAGAAAATCGCCAATTGAAACTCAGTTCTCTTTGTTGGCTCTTTTCCCTCACTCAAGGGAACTGTAGCTAAACTATAATTTAGAACAAAGCTCATTCATTGGAGAGGGGAGAGCTATAGTGAACTGGCTCCAAGGATCTGTGTTTGCTTTTCAAACATGAAAAATATGACCCCTTGTTTTTATTTTTCTTCCAAGTTAGATAAACAATAAAAGCAAAAGAAATTCTGTTCAGTGTTGGAGAACAGGTCAGGAGGAAAGGTTTAAATTACGGAATTTAGTTTTAAGAAATACAGATATTGGCAATAACTGGCTGGATGAATTTTTCTCTTTGGTTTAAAGGCAGAAAGTTCACCCATTTGTTTTAAGATTACAAACTCCAACTCTGAGTAGCCTTCCCCCCACCCTTTACCTACTTCCTAAAAATGAACAGAATAGAAACGGAAATAAACAGGAAGATACCAAAATAACAACAAAAGTATATCTTATAAATGTATGTATGTATTAAAGTTTACATACTATTGAAATAAAGTTTGATCACATTTCATAGTAATTGTTCATACGCAATTTATGTCTGTAAGCAATAAGCAACTCATTCACAAATTGCAGTAACATTTACCCTTTCTCTACCAAATAATTGGGGTATAAATTATCTTTTAAATGTTGTTGAAGAACAAATCTGCTAGCAGAAATAGGAGATGAGGAATTCCTTTTTATTAAAATAAATAGCTTAGTATTAATATAGCTTAATATAGATAACAAGATGTGAAGTTTCTGTTGAGTAATCCTATTTTACCTTTAAGTACCAAATAAAAAGTAAGACCAAAGACAAAACTAAGTCTAAATTTATCCCTTCCTATCCTATCCCATCCCATCCCATCTATCCTGTCCTATTCTATCCTCAAATTTTGAACATTAAAATGTAATTCATAATTAGGTAGTTGAAAACATTTAGGAGTGATGACCTCTGTTATTGTTGGGACAATGATAGGAATCAAATATGAAACTGCAGATGCCATTGAATATACAGATTTTTAAAAATCACTGAAATTCATTATATGCTAGAGTGTTACATTTGGTTTGGTAGATTTGGTAAAGAAGGATCCAAGTGAAACAGCCCTTGCCCTGACAAAATACTGTTTGCCCTGGAAATTTTGGTATTCCTGAAAAAGTGAGTGAGTGAACATCAATTTAGATAAAAGGGTTGCTCGAGAATGGTATTATGTCCCAAGAAGATCTGTGCCCCTAATGCTATAGTGACTAAGGGCAGTGCTATGCAAAATTCAAAGATTAGAAATTCTAATTATAAGCTACAACATTATGTTCTAGCTATCGATTATTGAGAAATAGCATTTGATGCAGTGAATATTGAATATTGTAATGCATTTACTGAATATTTGGCTGATATTGAAAGTGTTTCTGCCTTTTCAGAGATGCTTTTAGGGCATCGCCCTTAATTAAATAAATGAGGATGGCAATCAGGAAGGAAGCCTTTTTAAATTAATTGAAATCAAGCAATCTACTATTTAATTTTGACAGGATTATACCCACCATTTTTTCAACTGCACTGGATTGATAAGATTGCAATATTTGCTCCAATTCTCACATTCACTTTGAAGGGATCATATTGTAAGATCCTCTATCTCAGGTTCACATTCTGTACAATGTGCACTCATCCTGGGACAGAGCAGAAATTTAGTCATCTGAATAAAGATGCAAAGATCAGTTGCTTTGATGTGGCATGTATCAGCTGTTAGAGCGCCAATTTCATAGGAAATATTCTCTATAAATTGCCGGGGATGGATGGATGAAAGAAATGAATGCATATAAAAATCAACTGTGACTTTAACAAAGAGCTATTATCCTAACTATTTCACACATGCTGTCAGCTCTGCCATCTTCGGCTTGCTGCCTTGCCAGCATCCTGCAATCAACTATTAGGGGGGAGGGGAAGGAGAGCAAATGGGGCATTGATGGGAAAAAGGGAGGAGGGATGACAGTTTGATTCAAACCAGAGGTGCAAGAAACCAGCCTGTGCCAGTCTTCAAGGCTGAGCAGCTTGACAATAGAATCTGGATTGCTCCAAATATTGGCACGGTTCTCAAAACACCTATGAAGTTCACCATTGCCCAAAGGCAAATTAGTCAAGAGGGAAGGACCAGGATGAAGGGGAAAAGTGTATAACCTTTTTGCACGGGAATTTTAGTTCTAGCCTGCTTTTACTGCAGCTAGCAATTCTTACTAATTAAGAACCTATCACTTTAACAAAATGGAGTCGAGGGTCTTTCTTTCCTAGAGACCTAGCTGGAGCAGGTCTGACAGATGTGTCCTCATTGTGGGATGTCTGTAACACTGCTAATTTGACATGACATAATTGCATATGGGCTTTAGTGGTGTAATATGGACACTCTGAGACATCTACAGTAAATTGAAAAAAGAAGGTGGTTAGAAGAACAAGAGATATCCCCAAAACAGTAGCAGTATACATATAGAGCAAAATTAAGAGTATTGTTAAAGAATGATCTCCATAGCCCATCTGAAGCAGCTCTTCTCAAGATGCCCTTCCATTTCCATTGTGCTCGAAATATTTTTAAGGAATTAACCTTATAACCAAAATAAGATTAAAAGTCTACTATCAAATGTTTCATATATACTTACAATACTTGCATCTTCCTTTCTGAAATGGTTTTCTTTGTATTTTTAGGGAAATCCCTCAATTTATCCTCCTGCTACTTATTTTGCTTTCTGAAGTATCTTATCAGGTTTGCTGCTCTGTAGAAATTGTGTGACTTGCCAGAAAATTGGGGTCTACCTCATTTGACTGACCTTCCAAGAAGTTTTATTGCCACTCTAACAACTTCAGGTTAGTCATTTCAAAACTCCTCAGATATCCTTTCCCATGTTCTAGTTCCGTGAAGAAATCTATGTTCTTTTATTTGTACATCTGTGGAACAGATGTGCTACAAAGGTTTTTTTCACTTTAGAGTGGATTTTCACCTATCGTTTATTTTTAAAAATGTCCACCACTATACTTATGGGTTCTAATAAAAAGAAATCTTCATTGTTGCCCTCTACAAAGCAAAAATATGTGTCTCAGATGTCACCCAAGTCCTTATTTGGGCTTGAATAAGACAAATAGCATATTGTGCATTGTAATATGCTCTCTTAAAATACAGCAGATTCTTCCAGTGTGGCTGCCTTGCTGGGAATAAAGAAGAAAACTACAACAGGTCTGCTTTGCATTTCTTGCAAATGGCAATGAGAACACACAAATGTCTTACATACTGGGAACAACTGGCTTCTTACAATCTGCCAACAAAAATTGTGCCTTGCAATCTGATCAGCTGACTGGGAGGAAGGTGGATACATACTCACTTTTGCAGGCCAAGCAGGATGTTTTTGAGAGTCAGATAGAAACTGTCTACTCCAAGGATCCATCTGGGGTTGAATAAGCTACATTTACTTTCATTTCCTAATTTCAGCGTAGCTGGTTTCTTACCTCTGAAGGTACCATTTTAGCATGTGATTCCAAACAAACCAATGGATTTTTTTTTATTCTGCTTGCAACACCACAAATCCATGTCCACATATCAAATCTGGCTAACATTTCTACTATATCTATACATAGCAATTGAGAATAGTTTCCATTCCCCCCCGCCAAATTATTTATTCTTCCATATTTATTTAAACAGTTTTCCGATTTCACAGGAAATGCAATTTTAAATATCCTTAATTCTTTACTCCAACCTTAAAGCAGATACGTTTTCACTCAGATAAGTTTCATTTGGCAAACATATCCCATGTAGGCTTGACCAAGTTCTTCAGAACTGAATGAGCAATTCTGAACACTGCAATTTCATATTTTAATTACATGTCTGGGTAGATGAAATGGTTCTTGTCTGGTTTTTGCCCATCAAAATGTTTTGCCTGCCACTTGAATTCCATAATCATATCTTTGAAAGCATTCTTTGTGATACAGCTGAGCAATATTCATGTAATTGAATTGTAGATCAATATTCATATAATTGAATTGTTAATAAAAGTGCACAGACCCTGGCTATGTGAATTTATCTGCCATCAAACAAAACATTTTGGACATGAGATTTTATCATTAGCGGCAGGCAAAAAGTTAGAAGGACCAAGGAAGTTCATTTTAGGCCTATTATCATGCAACCGAATGTATCAATCTTCATGGATGCATCACATCTAGTGTCCAAATTAACTAACTGACCATCCAACCCACCCATCCATCTTTTACAGAGTCTCAAAAGAGATCAGAAACTGTGTAAGGTCTGAGACTAACATAATTTTTGAAGTTTTGTAATTAAATTTCTTTTAAATGCAGCGCAAAATCAAACTGTAAAAATGAAAAGGGTTTTAACTTAACCGAACTGAATCATCATCATTTGCACAAATGCCAGCCTTATCTCTCTTTGGTATTTTTATGTCTGTCAGAGCAACCTCTGGAAATTAACATCCCACAAATAGCTGTCTATATTTTGGTTAAAATACCAAAATAATATTCCTAAGCATCTGGTGAAAGGAAATTTTCCAAAAAGAAATAGTTTTGGAGGGAGTGGGCAGAATATAGACTAGGCTTTCGGCACCCTCATTATCTTTGCATTCTAACTCAGCTTGAGAAGACATTTAAGAAATAATGGTTGTTTCCTGCAATGATTCCTTAAACACAGTTTCAAGACAACGTTTGAGAGTCTGTTGTATCCTTGCTCTATATACAAATCTTGGGAGGAGAATGCATTCCTTATATTAACTGCTGTGAGCACTTTTCACAGAAACACAGAAAAACATTTCAGTCTCTTGTTATCTTAGTATCTCATAGCCTCTGCTGTAACATAAATATAAGTCACATATTAAAGAAGTTTCAAGAAACATTATGTTAGGAAAAACATTTTAATTCAATTGTATTACTTTTTTAGTGTTTCAATTGTGCAATTCCAGCAAGATATAATTATTCGTAAAGCATGGGTACCAAATGCAAAAACCAAACTTAAAAATAAGAATTCATGTAAGTGTCCCAACCTTCGTACCACTTAGACCATTTACAGGTGTAATAAAGAATTTGTCTTCAAACACTACAGCATGTAACAAAATAGGTGCTGCAATCTGAAACAGTAATCATTTAAAACATTAAAGAATTATATAAATAGTTATCTCCAAGATTCCAAGATAAAGTCATGTTTGCATTGTTTTCTTATTTGTAGCCTTCTACTGATTTTTAAGGAAACTCAATTTGAGTGAAGATTCTTCAAGGTGATAGTGAAACTTTTGTTTAAATACTCAGTCTGACAAGAAAGAATCATAAAATCCTGGACTAGAAAGATGATCTCTCCTGGACATTTCAGACACCATTCTTCACTAGCTCGTGGATCCCACTTTGGTCTATAATCAAAGGAGCATGGAATTCTTTGTCCTTGACCAACTCCACCAATCCCTAGGAAAAAGGAAACACTCAGAAATTTAGTCAGGATAAATTTAGTATCAGTACAGCAAATTTAACCATCAAATGTAATCTAATATACAATTTGGACTTTCCATTTGTGAGAGAATCAGTTTCAAATTCCTGTTCAGATTGTACTGGCTGGCCTTAAATATAGCTTTCTAAATCCTACTTTTTAGGTATATGCTTTAAGGTATTATCATCCTCCATTAAGGATTATTATGGTGATGAAAGTTAGGGGCATTTGATATATTCATGTTAAACCTTCAAGCTCACATGTCCAATTACTGTTGCATAATTATAGCATATGAGAAGAGTTTTGATGAAAAACCCCTTATGATGGCTTGCAACAGTATTGTATTTAGCTGCTTACCCAATTTTCTATGAGGCAGTTTTGTAAGAGTGATGTTCTAAAGCTGCATTTTTAGCTATTGGAGTAGGCTAGCAACTTTAGCAGTCTAATTTACAATAATATTAATATAATATAAAACCCAATATCAAGTAGGAATGAAGTAGTAATCCATAAATGTATTGCATGCTATAAGTATATTAACACCAATGAGTCTATACCGGCCATTGAAATTTGTAATACAAGTGTTCAGCAACTAAACATCCCTGTCAACTCACAATTCAATGCCAGGGACTTTGCTATGAACCTCAGGAATATCAACTTTCCCATTATTACATCACACTCCTTTCCCAGAGGTTGCTTGTTTCAACTTTGCCTTATCATCTATATTCATATTTAGCAATAGCACTTAGACTTATATACTGCTCCACAGTGCTTTACAGCATTCTCTGTGTGGTTTACAGAATCAGCATACTGCCCCCAACAATCTGGGTCCATTTTACCAAGCTCGGAAGGATGGAAGGCTCAGGATCGAACTGCTGGCAGTGGGCAGAGTTAGCCTGCAATACTGTATTCTAACCACTGCACCACTAAGGCTTATTTATCTTACCATCGATAAAGCAGAACTTTTACTTTAGGGTGGGATATTTAGGAGAAGGCAGCGGGAGGAGAAAAAGAATTCAGAATACCACAGCAACTTACTTCACCCCCATAGGAGATAAGAGGAGAAATCTCACACTGAATTGGTGAGTCATTTGCATCTTTCAAACTAAGGAACAATTATAAAGAAAAGGTGTTAGTTCACGATGAGAAATGCACCAATACTCCTATAATACTTGTGCACATGGCAAACTCTTGTTGAGGCATGAATGTCTTTCTCTGCTCATCATGAAGCTTGTTTTTAGTGCTGCAGAAATCTAACTAGTATTAACAGCATGTGAGGAGAGGGAGGGAGTGGAGGAGAGAGAGAGGGAGAGGGGGAGAGAGAGAGAGAGAGAGAGAGAAGCACTAGGTAGAGAGGCAATATTTCAAGAAATAGCATTTTTTTCCAGGGAAAAAAGATAAACATTGAAACCTAGGCAACCCTCGATTTTTAGTATCATACCGTATCTATACACTATTAAAACACTTGTGTCTGCTTGTAATCTTCAATTGTGCTAAGTGGTACATCATAAGGGCAACAATTTCTGAAATAGATTACCTCAAATTGGCTAATTTATAGATTGCATCCAAAATTCAGGACCCATTACTCTTGTGGGATTGAAATTTGGCAGAGTTGTGGCCATTTCAGCACTACAACATTTTTTGCTAGCTTCCCAAAAGAAAAGTCAATGGGGAAGCCGGTAGGAAGTTGGAAGTTCCAGGGTGGCAGGCAGTTAAGTAGCTGCTGTTAGGTGGAGAAAGTGAGGGGTGGGTAGGGGTGCAGGGAAGGAACAATGTAAATTGGGGAGTATGCACCATGTGGGCCAGGGAAGGTGCAAAAGGATACATGATGGTGCACGAGGCACCATGCAGGTTGGGCAGAGGCTCACAAGCATGTGTAAGAGGTACCATGAGAGCTGAAAAGGATGCGCAAAGTAGCATGAGAGATGCTATATGGGTCAGAGAGGGTTGCAGGGATGCACAGTAAATGTTGTGTGGATAAATGAGTGTGTGAGAAGGAGTGAGAAGCATAGCATGAGTTTCAACTGCAAAAAGCAGTTTATAAATCAGTACAAATATGGGGGAAGCAAAGAAGGTTTGCAGAGATACAAACTTAAAGTGTCAGTGTAAACCAATTTTCTTTTTTTCCCCTCTTATCATGTGCTTTTAATTTCTTTCATCCACTATTTCTCACTCTATTTCTGTTCTTGTATAAAGATGCTTGCCCATCAAGCTAGGTACATGTTTAAGAGTCAACTGATGAATTCCTAACAAGATAGTTGATTGAAAGGTGGATGTTCTATCCAGAGTTGCAGAGAACAGCGAGGTGGGTGGTATATAAATTTAATAAAAAATAAATGTCAGTACAGAAAAAAGTTATACCCTCTTCACTGAAATCAGAAAATGCCAGCAGAAGCCTATCGTTGGGTCGAAACTTATTCAATACTCCCCAAAGAATATGTTATTGCTAGTGGTGGGTTGCTACCAGTTTGCCCCAGATTGGGCGAACCAGTAGTGGCGGCGGCAGGAGGCTCTGCCTAACCGCCCAGACTCTTCTGCGCATGCTCTTTCAGTTTCTTTCAGTTTCCATCAAAAAACACCCATTGGGGAAAACTGATTCCTGAACAACCATGCCATTTGCTTAACAGCTGCAGCATCTGCTTAACAATTGTTGCAAAAAATATTAAAAAATCAAGATCTGGTCATATGATGTCTTCACTTATGACCACAGGGATCATTGACTGTAATTCCAGGTTCAATTAGACTCGTAAGGCGAGGACTACCTGTACCTAAAGATAGACCCTAGCTTAATTTTTACCCATGTGCCTCGCCCCACCCCATGCACCCTGGAGTGGTAGGGGTCTTAATTAGGGCTTATTTTGGGGGGGGTAGGACTTATATTGGGCGCACATGTAAAAATCAACTTTTACTTTGGGTTACTTATGGGATAGGTCTTTTTTTGGGGGGGGGGAACACGGTATTTGTACATTCCAGTAATTATACACATCTTTATAAAGTGATAAATAATGGGCCTGATTAGATCTCCAACAATCATAGATAGTGAAATTCACTTATTTACCAGGATGCTTGGGTGGGATGAAAGAACACTATCTACCCTTTTCTTTTTTTGGTCCTGAGCAGTGCCAATTACCGTATTTTTCGGAGTATAAGATGCACCTTAGTTTTAGGGGAGGAAAATAAGAAAAAAGCTGATTGGCGGGTGGATCAGCCTCCCTGAATACCCCCAATCAGCTGTTCCCAGAGGTGAATTTTAGCAACAGGTTCGTTGGTTGTGAGTTCTGTGCCTTGCTTTTTTTTCAGCCTCTGAAACCCTCCGAAACAGAGCTTCAGAAAAAAAGCTGGGGGCTTTTTTTCTGAAGCTTCCTTTCAGAGGCTATTTTTTCTGAAGCTTTTTTTCTGAAGCTCTGTTTTCTGAAGCTTCATTTCTGAAGCTTTTTTCAGCCTCTGAAACCTCCATTTGAGCGGCTCGGTGGCGCTACATGCGGAGTATAAGACGCACACAGATTTTCACCCTCTTTTTAGGAGGGAAAGGTGCATCTTATACTCTGAAAAATATGGTAACACTCAATGAATAACCAAGACAAAATGAGCTGCTTCTAAAGATATGGAACCTATACATTTGTTGACTAGAATTCTTGTATCTATTACCTCTTCCTACAAGGCTGGCTTTCAGATAAGACAAAACAGTATCATTTAGGATATATGTCAGAACAACTATAAATACAAAATAATCTCAAGGAATTATTAAATATCTATTCAATAACCTAATACCTATAAATAAGAAACCCCTCTATTCTGTCCTCAATCACCTTTGGATCGTCCCTTTACTCCCTCTTCATTCACTAATGCTCCTTCTCCTATGATCTCCTTTTCTTCATAATCTAGTCTGAAGATCCTTATATTTTCCATTCCCCCTGCTCCCAAGGTGAAAAGGAGAATTGAGTAGAATTTATGCAGTAAAAATAACATCCAAAGACATACATTTGCACAGACTTCCCTGCAAGCCCCAGATTTTTTTAAAAAAAGAAGAACACTGCAGGTGCATCAATGGGGTGCCAGCATTATGTTTTAGCATCTCTTCTCTCTCCAATTCCAACAACAGTATTATGTTTTCAGAGCAGTCCGCCAGCAAAGCTTGTTACTTAAATTTAGAAAGCCACAGATTTCATAGGCGTGAAAAAAGCTCTACACATGCAAACTAAGGTCTTCCAAGAAGTGAGTCCAAGGTAGCCATTGGCCACTATTTCATAGGTCCCAAGAAATAAGTAAATAAGAATTGTTTGTTGTATTTAATACCAAATAAAAAGATGGAGTACCAAGACCCTACATGCTATGGAGAGGTGTGTTAGCCAGTACCCAAGCAGACCCATCACCATGCATTCCCAGCAGCCCGAGACAGTATATTTACTTGGGTTTGGCATCAGCTTGGATCACATCTGACCTTCCATTTGTGTTGCTGTCATATGGGGGAAAAAAAGGATTAATGAGCAGGGACAGAAAATTGAGGGGTGTGCCAAATCTAAAAAAGCATCTTTCTATGATATGGGAAGAATGGAGCGGTCAGATTCTACCCATCTATTTAGAAGGAGGTTGGAAGCACACAGGTAGTCCTCAGCTTATGACCATTTGTTAAACAACAATCTGAAATTATCACAGCGCTGAAAAGTGACTTATGAACTGTCCTCAAAGTTATAATTGTTGTTCCACTTTTATGGTCATGTGATCACAATTTGGGTGCTTGGCAACCAGCTCACATTTACCATGGCTGCAGCATTCTTCAGACACATGATTGTGATTTGCGACCTCCCAGCCCATTTTCTACAAAAATCAATAGCGGAAGCCAGATTTGCTTAATGACTGCACGATTTGCTTTACAAATGCAGTGATTTGCTCAACCATGGTAAAAATGATTGTAAAATTGAGTCCACTCACATGATTCAGTTAACAATGACATCGCTTAGTGACTAAAATCCTGATCTCAGAATTCTGTGGTTCTAAGCTGAGGAATACCAAACTGAATGGCAGCTTTTTTTATCCAGAACTCTATTTTTAATGATTTTATTTTTATTTATAACCCAGTGTTATTATTTTTTATGAATAAGTTAAAGGGGCGAAAACACACACAATACTCCTTCCTCCTCCTACTTTCCCCACAACAACCACTCTGTGAGATGAACTGGGCTGAGAAAGTGATTAGCCCAAGGTCACCCAGCTTAAGGTGGGAGTAGAGCTCACAGTCTCCTGATTTCTAGCCTGATGCCTGAACCACTAGACCAAACTGGATCTCTGATATCAATCTGATATCAGTATTGAGCAACACGTTGTTCTCTAGATGTTGTTAAAATGTCACTCCCAAAGTTGCACCCAGCCTAGCAATAATGAGGGAAGTTGCAAATTGTTATTTCAGCAATATTTGAAGAGCAAAACACTGCCTTTCCTTGAATTTCAGAGATCTTTCTTCAATCATGATCTTTTTTGACCTTGATACTCAACTCCAATATGTTTCTTGGGACATTTTTTAGAGCCAGATGAAAATTTGTATCACAAACATTCAACCTTTCTTGATATAAAATAAAGGTGATGAACAGTTTAACGCTATACATGTCATCTGACATTTTCTTCTTCACTGTTCCTCCTACATCAAAATAAACGAACTATTGCCATCTCTCCCACAAAAGATAACTGAGGAGGCAAGATTCCAAAGTCAAATGCTTGGGAGCATTCAGGTACAAACAAATGAGGTTACTTTATACCAATTTAGTGGCCCATCTAGCTCAGCTCAGGAAGAGAAACCTTAAACTGAGACATAAACTTCCTGTAGTTCACCTATACCAGTGATGGCGAACCTTTTCAGCACCGTGGCCAAACCGGAACGTGCATACATGTGTGTGCATGTGCATGTTCCGAAACACAGGAAACCCGAAGACCAGCTGGACAATGCATGCATGCCTGGTTTTCCAGGCCATTTTTCAGGCCGTTTTCCAGGTCATTTTTCGGGCTGTTTTCAGGCAATTTTTCAGGCAAAAAACAACCAATAATGTCCTGAAAACGACCTGAAAAATGGCCCAAAAAAGGCCGGAAGTGACCTGAAAAACAGCCTGTTTTGGGGCCATTTTTCAGGCCGTTTTCTGCGCTCTGGCACCCATGATGACCAGCTGACCACTGCGCATATGCATGCTGGAAACCAGAAAAGCAGCTGGCGATGGCGCGCATGCCCAGAGAGGGCTCTGCATGCCACCTCTGGCACGCGTGCCATAGGTTCACCATCACGGACCTATACGGACATGCTATCTTGATTCTTCATTGCTCTTTCATACACAAAGTTCCTTTTTTATTGTGATTTTGTTCTTCCAAAAAACTTTCTCTCTCCATGAGTACATGTTCAAACTCCGGTCTTGGACACGGAGCATACAGACTAGACCAGCGTTTTTCAAACTAAAAAATTTTAAGGTGTTGATCTTCAATTTCCAGAATTTCCCAACCAGCATTCTGGAACTTTGGTAACACAACTGTGTATGTTCTCTCAGTTGAACTGGAATTACATGCAGACTACACAAAGTGCTCTTATTAGAGATGGAAGGTAAAAATTAGGGGAAGGTCAAATTTTCTAACCGTGGAATAGCTGGCAGGCGTGTTCCATTTTCATCCACAAAGTGTCCACCAGCATTGAGAACCCAACAGTGATGCAGTGACATCAAGGAATGTCTCGCAGTGGTGGGATTGTCCTTGCCATTTTGGCTATCGGCATTTTTCAAAGGGGAGAATTCATCTTCTCGCAGCACTTCATAAACCACAAAGTTCCTGGATTCAAAATAAAGTTGAGATTGGTCAAGTGTAAAGATTTTAATCACTTTCTGCTTCTACTACCATGTTTTCCTGAAAATATGACCTACCCCGAAAGTAAGTTCTAGCTTGCTTTTTATACGTGCACCCAATATAAGCCCTACCCCCAAAATAAGCTCTAATTAATACCCGCTCACTCGAGGGTGCACGGGTAAAAATTAAGCTAGGGTGGGGATGGCGGGGTGGAGCTGCCCTACTATTTACCTTTGGACAGTTGCAGCCAGGCCTCGTACACCCTGACACCTGCCTTGCCGGCCCATTTTTTCTGCAGCTGGCAAGGCTTTCCTGAAGACCTCTGCAGTCGATAACAGAGCTCCAGATCAATCTGGAGCTCTGTTATCGGGCTGCAGAGGCCTTCAGGACAGCCTTGCCGGCCTTGCCAGCTGCTGAAGAAGTTCCTGAAGGTCTCTGGAAGCGAAAAGGAGGCCTGGGACAACGCATGCAATTGAGGTGAGTAGGTGGACAACACCCACTCCCCAAAATAAGAGTGGGTGTTGGTGGTGCCTTTTTTGGTGGCAAAAAAATATAAGACAAGGTCTTATTTTCAGGGAAACACGGTACTATCAACTACAGATGGACATTACCAATAAACTCATATGCCAAGGAAAAGTCAACAGAGGGGAAGAAAACATTTCTACAATTATTTATATCTTCAGCCAAAACATTTTTTCAAAGCTTTCAAAACTAAAATGCATACCAACTTTATAGCAATTGCTGGAGCTAGCTGTAGTCCTTCCTTTAGATAGGCACAAAGATAAACTGGCATTACAGACTCTTTGAAGAAGTTTGCCTTGAGCTTCAGTCTAAACAGAATGGCCACTGAGTATCTGCTTTCTCCTCTTTAAACCACATCTCTTCCTTCTGTTGCTTTTGACTGGTTCCCAAACCAGGGCAGGACAAATTACTATTTCTCATTCTTCTGTAACACCATACACTTCCTACGAATGCCACAGAATCTAATCTGAATAATATATGTAGCATATCCCTTTTTGATCCATGTTTAACCACACATCTTACTATTCTATCTGCCAGCTTCTCATAATGTAGTGTATAATGTAGACAGCTCAGCTTCTTAGCTGCACTCAAAATGATAATCTCATACAATAAGGAATGGGGCGGGGAGGGGGGCAGAGAACTTTCAAAAGAAAAATAAAGCCAAGAGCCTAAAATGCACACAAAATAAGTCAGTCAGTCACTTGGGACTTACTTAGCAAACTGGAAGATATCAAATACAAATTTTTCCATTTTAATTCCATTTGGTTTGTCAGGCTTCAGAACTTTTCCTGTGGTCACGTCTACATATGGGACTTTTTTCTGAGCTATGTGATGTTGCAGCTGAGGTTCATAATCACTGAAACATCAAGATAGGAGTCAGCAAAGTAAGAAGCACACCATGGTCTATAAATTGGTCTATCTTCATTTTTTAAATCCCATCATTCTGGCAGGCAAATAATAGCTATTTCAAAACTAGATACCTGAGCCACCTTTTTACTCCTGCAAGAAAGTAGCACTACTGTTAATTATTGTCAATTAGGGTTTACCACTCTTGTAATCTCTTCCTGTCCCTTATCTTGTTTACAGCTCAGTGTAAACATCAATGCACTAAAATCTCTTGACACATTTTCTGAAAGAATCTAAGTTATTGTATGGATTTTGACCTTGAGCTCTGAACAATTCTGATTCTACATACCAGAGACTGTGCCACCTCATCACTTATCTTTTTCCGTCAGGACATTACTAGCAATGTCCTATAATTCTAAACATATAGATGAATCAAGTGCCAAACTAAGAATCATTAATAAAACAAATAAACAAACAAACCCAAAAATTAAACTGAATATAAAAGCATCTTGGTTAAAATCTTGAAAATAAAACTGAATAAATACAATAACATCCTGATAAGTGCATTTCAGAAAGGACTAAGGAGAAAAAAGCAACCATGATCAGGAGACCAGAAGAAATCCTCAACAAATCCTCAAGAGACTACTACTCAACAAATCCTCAAGAGACTACTACTTTGTACCTTAGAAAAAAATGGGTAAGGGGAAATACAGCAAAGGAAAATAAAATCACGTTCTATATGTCCTAAAAGATTTTAAAAAGTTTTCTACCAGCAGCATTCTTTGCCTTGTGCAATTTGTGAATGTTGCTTATATGATAAGTTTTATGGTATGCTAAACTTAAATAGTTTTTATTTCTTGGTTTGAACCATCCTGAGTATTATAGGCTATGCCATAGCAAACATAATTTTAAAAAAAGAACATATTTTAGCACGAAGAGCAGAAATGACCTTAGAACAGCATTTCATAGATCAGCATGATTAAAGAAAGTCCTTACTTGACAATATCTTTTAGAAACTCCATTGTGAAGTAGTGATTGGCAATGTTGCCAGCATTAAAAAGTAATCGGCCATCAGAACTTCTTTTCTGGGCTGTGGCCAGAGAAATCTCACTGTATTCCACCACTTTGTAAATACCATCTACTTGGCACACCACTCCAACTGGTTCTGTCGGATTAGTTTTTTCGACAACCTTGTAGTGGGGAGTAGGAAACAGAATTGTAATAACTTGAATTGACGTAAATAACTGTGATATACATTTTGATGGAATGTAATTCCTTCTTCAAATGCAATAACTGTTATCCTCAGTTTAATATATATTGGCATAAGGAAGAAAACTTTCAATGATGGGATCAAACTATGCAAATGATCTATAGTAATTCAACGAACATTGGCAAAACAAAATAATTTTTAAGTATTTTATCACATTGTTAAAATGCTTGAAATACAACAGATCTCGATAATGACAGAGTTTTCAATACCTTCAAATACTGTGTGTACTAATGGCAAAAGTATGTTTTAAAGCAAAACAGAGAGAATTCCAAAACAGTTTAGTAGTTTTGGCTAATACTCAATATTAGCACCTCAAGTTTTCTGTTTAGCAGAGTTCAAACTGACTTTTATGACATTTCGTTTTAGCAACAGGAGCATGCATACCAACTGGCAGATGAAGAATATGATGATTCTTCTGTCAGAAAGAACTCTTCTATCACATAAATAAAATTTCCAAACTGGCAAGCTGCATCAACCAAAACAATCTCTGTAATATTACAAATGTTGCCAGCTCTAATTGCTTTATCTTTGAGATACTTTCTCTCTCACCACATGAGGGTGTCATAGCAAAGTAATCATAAAGGAATCCTCCTGCCAAACTTGGTCATTTCTGGTCATTGCATTCATGTGAATTTCTTATTACTATTATGGATATGGCTTCCAAATCTAACCAAGAAACTACTTTACAAAAAGAGCAGATATTGTATTACTAAATAGCTTGTGAATTACTAGTGAATCAAATCAACCAAACAAAACATAATTAAAACACACATCCATTCCTACTCTTATCTCAGAATAAAAAGTAAGCAACACTGGATAAATTCTTTTTAAAAAGGTTATGAATTCACTATAATTCTATTCTACAGAATTCTGAAATCGGAAGGAAATTCTGACCCTGAATTGGTCTGCTAGGGGAAGGTAATAGTTAGAAGGTAACTGATTTAAGTAAAAACAAAGAAAGATGAAAAGAGAGATGTCAACATCCAAGATAATTCCTTGGAATACCTTAGAATATATTCCCCTTTAACAAGAACCTCTAAGATTAGAACTTGACAATTACCAAGTCAGAGAGCTACAGGAATGGATGAAATATCCACAGAAATATAGCAAAGAACAAAACAATAATCAATAAAACTTCTAACCAAAAGGATGCCAGAAAATCTGGAGAATGATAGTGGCCAGCAGATTGGAAGAGGTCAATTTACATACCATTACCAAAGAAAGCCATTTTAACAATGTGTGCAAACTACTATACAATATCCTTAATTTCACATACCAGCAAAATAATGCCTAGGATAATCCAAAATGCCTAGAATAATCCAAAATAGCTTTTGGATTAATTTTGTATCATCCAAAATTCCATACATGGAAAGGAGATGCCAGATGCTCAAGCTGAGCTTTAGAGAAAGCGAAGGAATACAAAACATTATAGCCGATGCTTGCTGAATAATTTAAAAAGCCAAAGAATACCAAAAATAAATCAATATGTGCTTCACAGATTACAAAAGAGTTTATGATCATGTCAATCATGTCAAGCTGTGAAATGCTCTTAAGAAAATGGGAATCCCAGAATATCTCATAATTCCTATGTGAAACCTGCAATCACAATCTGGATGGAATATGTGACAGATTGCTTCCACGTCATCAAAGGAGTGAGACAATGCTGTATACTCTATTTTTATTTATTCAATTTATATGCTGAATATACATATTGAGAGAGGTTGGATTGCGAAAATAAAAATGAGCTTTTAAAATTGGAGGAAGAAACATCCGTAGCCTGTGACATGTTGATGACGCTTCCCTGATAGACGAAAATATAGGTTCTATTAATGAAAGTCAAGGAGCACAATGAAAAAAAAGGAATTAAGATTAAATACAAAGCCCAAACTAATGATAATAGGTACATCAACCAACATTAGAACGGACAATGAAAATATTGAAGTGGTAATTATGTTTTGCCGTTTAGGGGTAACTATCAGTAGTAAAGGAACCAGCAGTCAAGAAATATGTTTAAGATAATCGGCACAGTAGCAGCCTTGGTTATTTATTTTTTCCATTTTTTAAAAAATATAATAACTAAGAAAAGGAGGGGACAGCTCATTCTCTTCAGTCACTTGTTACCTTTGCTCCACAGTCTGCTCCTTTCTGTATACAAAAACCAATGAACCGAGGGTCAGCAACTTTTACCAAAATGTTATCCACGCAATAGACATGTATGCTGCCAATTCCTCGTTGTTCCATGTCCTCTATAATACGATGAGTTCCTAAAGCTCGGTACAGACCTCCATTGCCATCTTTAGGGGAAAAAAGAAAATGCTACTTTATTGTTTCTTGGTGTTTTTAGCATTTCTGAATTTTTTCAAGCTAAATTTGATATACAGATGTAAAGGTTTGCAATACAGAATGGGGAACATTTTGTTCCTGGTTCTACAAGTAGCCCTCATTTAGTAACCTCTTCAGATAGTGACTCTTTGCAAATATGATAATAATAAACATGGTAAATGATAGTGAAAAAATCATTTTCTGATCAATCTGCACACTTATGTCCAAATTTTTGCACTTCATAGCATCTCTCTGTCACATGGCTTAGTGACTATTTCTCTGGAACTAATTGTAATTGTTTGATGAGGACTACCTGTACTTGCTTACTATTGAATAAAGTTTTCAAATCAATATTATTTCTTATTTTTTTTTATAGAAAATTTTTAATACCGCTTTGTAGAGCTTATGGAGTTTTTCCTTATATATATAACTTTTTTGTTTTATCAATGTATAAAATGCAAATAAAAATAAAAATAGGAAATTAAGGGAAGAAAAAATAAAGGGGGAAAGAAAATATGGGGTACAGGGAAGAAAGAAAAAGGTGTTGACTTCCGACTTTTTAGCATAGTTCAAGATAACATTACAATCTCAACTTTTTATTTTTACACATTAGTATATAACTAGCCATTTCTATATGGGGACGTAGTGGCTCAGTGGCTAAGACACTGAACTTGTCAAACAGAAGGTTGGCAGTTCAGTGGTTCAAATCCCTAGTGCCGTGTAACGTTACTTGTCCCAGCTTCTGCCAACCTGGCAGTTCAAAAGCACATAAAAATGCAAGTAGAAAAATAGGGACCACCTTTGGTGGGAAGGTAACAGCACTCCGTAAGCCTTCGGCATTTAGTCATGCCGGCCAAATGGCCATGGAGACGTCTTCAGACAGCGCTGGCTCTTTGGCTTAGAAACGAAAATGAGCACCGCCCCTAGAGCCGGAAACGACTAGCACGCATGTGTGGGGGAACCTTTACCTTTTAGCCATTTCTATAACAACAAATCTATCTAATCAGCAAAAGCAATTTATTTACGTATTTTATTTATGTATTTCTATTTGAACATAATACTCTTTATAAACTACAACCATTTATATTAACAAAATTCACTGTATTATTTCAGATGCTTTAACCTTAAAGGGGGGAAAAATTCATCCATTTTAAAACACTTTAAAACACTTTAAAAACATTTCCAAAGTTAAAACATTCTAATACATCTTTTTTTAAACTTCCTCTTAGCATACATACTTTAAAGTACTTTCAGACCAATAAAATTCCAACTAACTCCAATTAACTCATTAAATTTAGATGACTCCCTCCAAGTTACTCTCATAGAATATTTTTCTTCTTGTTGTATAAATCCTTTTTAAAGCTCTAGATTTTTCTTTAAGCTAACACATCTTTTTCGTTAACTTTCTCTTAACGTAGTTTCAAATACACTTTCAATAATATTTTACAAACTTTAGGAATTACTTAAGCATTTTATATTTAAGGGAAAAATACATTTTCAAACTTTAGATTAAGACTTTTTTTCAATTACAAATATCAAATCAATGAAAATTCATCTTAATTCCAATTGACTATGGAATAATATTTATTGCTCAAATAACTTTGTGTCCTGCTGATTTTATTATACAGATTGATTATCTTTGCGTATTGGAGTTAGCAGCAATCTTTTCAGAGCAATCTGATTAACTTTAAGTACCACAGGACTCGGTACTCTCTCCAGTCCTGTTCAACATTTATATGAAGCCACTGGGTGAGATCATCTGTCACCATGGACTGAGGTATTACCAATATGCTGATGATACTCAGCTGTATGTCTCAGCTTGTGGTGAGTTAAGTGATGCCATGTCCTCCCCCTTCCAGTGCCTGGAGGCTGTTAGGGGCTGGATGGGGAGCAACAGGTTGAAACTAAACCCTGGCAAGACAGAGTGGCTCTGGATTTGGAGCTCGTTGGCTCAGGAAGAATTACCATCTTTGGTCGTGGATGGGGTGGCGCTACCACAAACAGACCCTGTGCATAATCTGGGGATTCTCCTGGACTCACGAGCAGGTGACAGTCGTGGCCAGGAAGGCCTTTGCGCAACTCTGAGTTGTGTGCTGGTTACGCCCTTTCCTGGACTATTGCAATGCGTTCTACATGGGGTTGCCCTTGAAGAGCATCTGGAAGCTCCAGTTGGTGCAAAATGCAGCAGCCCACACGGTTTTGTGCAGACTCCAGTGTGCACATCTATCACCTCTCCTGTGGGAGCTGCATTAACTGCCAATTTGCTTCCAGGTGCAATTCAAGGTACTGGTTGTGACCTTTAAAGTCCTTCATGTCTTGGACTAGGTTACCTGAGGGGCCATTTCTTGCTGGTCACATCTACCTGACCCATTAGAGTGGGGAGGCAGGGAATGCTGCATGTCCCATCCTTGAGGGAGATACACCTGGTGGGACCCAGAAGAAGGGCCTTCTCCATGGTGGCTCCCTCTCTCTGGAACATCATTCCCCCACTCTAATTCTCTTCCGGAAGGCACTGAAGACCTGGTTCTGCCAAAGGGCCTAGGAAACCCAGAGTGGGATGGAGCCCATTAAATGGCTTGTGTGATCGGCTATTGCGGCGGTGGAAGGGATTTTATTACATTAATTTATTTGATTTTTTATTAGTTTTACTGTTTTTAAATGTGGTTTTTATATTCTGTAAGCTGCCTTGAGTTGCCATGGGCGAATAGTCGACAATATAAATTTAATAAATAAATAAACTGCCTATATCTCCATACTGTTAGACTGTGGATAATTACCCAAAGAAGATTTTAAAGTTTGCTTCAATCCCGAGTTATTAATTCATTTCTATAAATCAAATAAATCTACATCTTACCTGGGGCCATAGAAACTTTGCCCTTTTCTTCCAGGAAAATTTTCCCACTGAAGTCCATGGCAGGCAGCATCCCTTGTTTGAAGAAGATCACATTTTCCTTCTTCAAACCAAAATATTTGTGTTTTAGAAAAAATTCTTTAGTCAGTTCTATTGTCCTGCCACTGGTCATTATATACCTGCCCAGACCAACAAGAGAGTCATAATTCATTCAAGTCAGACACAAATACATCTAGGATATGCATTCATTTTGAAACGACAAAAAATTCTTACCATGGAATAACACATTGAAGGCCATGTTGCTTTTCAGCTAGCTGCTGCAGTTTTAAAATACGCTCTGCTTGGATCTGAAACAGTGTTTTATGGGACAGTAACCCTACATCATACATTCCTTTGGGATACGAGACACCAAGCCTTGTCCCTTGTCCACCAGCTAACAGAAGAACAGCAACTTTGCTTTGAGAAATCTGTCGGAGACCTAAACCAAAGAGGAAAAATGAAGGAAATAATCTTCAAGTGCCA
The DNA here is from genome assembly GCA_022577455.1 of Arizona elegans. Lineage (NCBI taxonomy): Eukaryota > Metazoa > Chordata > Lepidosauria > Squamata > Colubridae > Arizona > Arizona elegans. The sequence goes on along the minus strand of JAKOOJ010000002.1, from coordinate 98,172,379 downwards.
CTTCATGGCAACAGACATTTTATTTTACTTTTGAGTAGCATAGTCATAAGAAATTGTACTGTAAGCACAGGGAAAAAAATCTGCATCTCTGAATGGTATTACCATTATTGTTTCTAGATATTTGATCTCTCCCCCACCCCTCTCTCGCCTTAATCACAATAAACTGGTTCTCAAGCAATATTCTAGTTATATAAAGAACTCACTACAAGATAATATTTTATGCATAAGCCTAAGTCAATATAGAGGTGGAAAACACCTGTTCTAAAACCAAAACTTTAATCTTTCTAACCACAGAATGCAAAAATATTTTCCTAGACAACTTCTTGCTTTCAACTGTGCCTGAAACTATTGAAGCATTTCAGTACAAGTGATTCCATAGGTAGATGTAAACAGATAAGTAACTGAGTAAATGAGTAAATGTAGTAAATGAGACAGCAACCTTAAGTTTTTAACTTAATTTCTGCAGCACAGTAATGCCTACATATATTGCGTTCAATGTGTTCAATGGCCTGAATGCTGTATTGTCAAAATCTCATTTTCTAGCATTTTAAATCTCTCTCAATTCAAACCATCAACTTGTTTGATCTGCTCTTATCCTGCAAGCAATGCAGGATTCTAATGGCTGGGGGGTGAGCTAAAGTTAAAGGTTTTGTTTATCAAGTTCAGTTGATTCAAGCTGTAATACTAGTTTTTCTTCAAATTTTACGTTTCTTTAGTGTTATTGCTGATCATTCTTCAAAACATACTAAATTCACTGAATAATTATCATAAATCATAGAATATAAGGATCTTAGATATTATATAATCCAATGCTGTGATCAGTGCAAGAATCCACAGGCATAACATCTTCAGCAGATGGTCATTCAGTCTTGTTAACATCTCCAGCCAAAAACAGCCCACCCTTTCCCAAGGCAATCTGTTTCACTGTTAAATGGCTTTTGTCTTTAGGCTGATCAAATAAAAACTGTTTCCCAATAATTTAAACATATTATTTCTTCTTGACTTCTGGAGCAACTCTGAAGAATTCTTCCTCTATGTGTTAGACTCTCAAATACTTGAAGACAGCTACCGTGTCACTGTACAATCTGCTCCTTTCTAGACTAATGATAGGCAAAACATTTTTCTTCAGTTTCTTATCATCTCATTTGCCCTTTCTCTAACATGCTCTAGTTTGCCAATGTCCTTTCCAAAATGTAATGTCCAAAAAAGTTTATAATATTCTAGATATAACTTAAGCAATCAAAATAGAGAGAGAAAATTACTTCTTTCGACCTTGATTTTGTAGTTCAGTTGGTATAGTCTACATTGCATTTGCTTGTTTTTGCAGCTGCAACATGCTATTGGCTCATATTTAGCTTGTGATCTATTGAGAATCCAGATCCTTTTTGCATATACTGGTGCCCATTATGATCCCCCGATTATTCAAACCTTTGATTTTTTTCCTATCCAAATGCTGCAATTCATTTTGCTGGCTTCTGCCCATTGTTCTGTTTATCAATCCCTAGCTACTGTAAAGAATTTAATAATAATAAGGAAAGCAATCACCTGATAATCAAATGAAACTTATATCTAGAAGGTTAAATGTACAGCTTCATTAACCAGTTTGTCTAGGCCAGCTTCTGCAAACTGGTTTTCTCCATGTGTGATAGACTAAAACATTGGGAGAACAGTTGATTGGGGAAGTCTTCTCTAGACAATGTCATGTCATGCTGCAGGTTTACTTTCTTAAAATATCCTATGTGTCCTGTTGGATCCTTACACCTACCTTCTTTCTCCCATACTGGCAATTGAGCTTGGTCACGTGTTGTACTCCCAAGGACCTCACGTGGCACAGATTCCATCTTTGCATCAATGCTTTCCTGCCCTGGTAAATGGCTACTATCTAACATGGCTTTTTTGAAAGCCTGGTCCAGCTCCTTGAGATCCATGGTGTTTAATTCTTTATATAGTTCTTGTTTTTCTAGTTCATTTAATTCTTCCCAAAATTGAAGAAGGTGGCTTTGTCCTGCTTCAGCCAAGTAGTGCTGGAGCATATGGATATTGATGTCCATGACCCTGCATAAGAGAGAAAAATGTATTTATGAAGCTCATTGTGCATGAGAGTTTTCTGCATTTTTTCCAGCATTCATTCATTTGTGGAGTTAACTCTAACATAACTTCATGGAGACCATGAGAAAAAAAAATTAGAAATTTGAACACTGCAGGACTCCTTCACTCCCATTACATAACAACAAGAATACTGAAAACAGTCTACAAGAGGAAAAGTCCTGAGAGAGAATTTTTTTTCTGTGTGGTTCCTATATTTCTGTGAATAACATCTTCCTAGCGCTCCCTATTCACTTTCAGTGCCCCTGATTTAACATGAAATGTGGGTCTGATATAGAACTATAAAATAAGCTGAAACTGCAGTCTTCTGCAAGGAACCAATACATATTTTCTTGATCTTACCCAATACTTAAAATGAGATGCACTAAAACTTATATGGTCTTTTCTAAAGTAGATAACAGCTATCTGATAACAGGTATCTGAGTCCAAATATGATCAAACATATTTGAACATAAATTATGAATTTAAATATAAATTCAAATATTGTACACTAAATTGTACAAAATACAGAATATAAATCTAGGGAATATTATGAATGTATGATGTTAACTTATGAATTCCACTATTGTTTGCTTTAGTTCTGTCAGTGCCAACCATCTGCTCGAGAATGGATTCCTTTCCCTCCAAGAGATGTTGAGCACTCTTCAGAATGGTACCTGTGATAATTAAGTGAAAGGAGTATATAGGATTCTACAGGATTTCTCAAATCACAGCCAGAGCAACGATAGATTTTTCAAAGGCTTAGATTTGTACACAGAATTTTATGTTATCTCAGTTTCAGTACAAACAAAATAAAAACATAACCCATAAGCAAAAGAGATGAAAAAGAGATGGTTTTTTCAAAATATAAGCATTGGCAGTTTAGTGATTTCCCTTTGTCACTAGTATGAACATGTTCATTCATTTGTTAACAAAGCAAACTGAACATAATTTTACATATATATGGCATGGTTATCTGATAATCCAACGTTTAATCTTCCTCCACCCCAAATGCTCCTATTATCTCTACAATGGTTATGGTAGTACCATTCTTTCACATTTTTACATATGTAAAAATGGCAGAGATTCTACTGCACATTTTTTTGACAAATAGTATAAAAATATTCTGGATATTTTGTTGTAATTCGCAGATCCATTGAAATTATCAGGTATACATTTGCTGGGTAGAAGCATCGAAATGATCTGGCTTTGCAACACCTGTGCATATAAATGTTTAACAGGGTTAAAGTCAGCTGTGCTGCAGCAACTTATCAGCATGGTACTGTGTAAATTCTACAGTATCCTAGTCCTATTCAATGCACCTTACACTCAGGTAGAATTGCACTTGACTTATATATTTATTTATAAAGGTGACATTTATATTAATGTTTAAGAAATACACAACCCTCAGGCTCAGTCATCTTTTCCTTAAGTTAGAATGCACGATACCATGTAATAACTTAAGTAAAATTAACTGGCATAACCACAGGAGCATGTTTTAAAGACCAACTTTTAAACAGCATGCATAGAATTAGAAATGTAACACAATGGCAGTATAATTCACCAGGCTCAACCCAAATGAACAATAAAAATTACAGACATTCTGGAAAGACATTCCAGATGTGGCTCCCTTTCGTCCCCAATATAAATGTTCAATTAAAAAAATGCAACTCGCCCTCCCTTTTTCATAGGTCGCCCCAACGCTGGCTCTAGGAAAATAGCAAACCTCGCCTGTTTCGCCGGCCACTCAGTTGCGTCAGGCAGCCCCTTTTACAACCCCACTAAATCAGCTCGGCTCAGCTTTTTCCTTCTTCTCACACCAACCTATCAAGAGCTCCTTCAGAACTCCGCCCCCCTCGTCTTAGATTAACCAATAACCAGGCAGGAGGAGGAACCCGCGGCTTCGTCCTCGTTCTCGCCCACTAACTGGGTGGGGTAATGACTCTGGAATGTAGCCACGTCATCCTTCAACGGAACGGACACGGAACGCTATTGGCTCAAAGCCAGGAGGAGAAAAATTACCCGCCTTAAAAAGGCAGGGTGGGGGTAGAGGTGAGCTTGAAGCCGGAGACGAGTTCTATTTGTCGTGGCAAAAGCTTTCGCTGGCGTGGTGGTCACTGGGAGGAGGGGGGAGAGGCGGGCAAGTCTCATGCCTCCGCTTTCGTCATGTGATTGACATTGGCCCGGCAATAGTCCCCATTACATTCCGCTTCCTTAGGCGTGAGTGATGTGGCAGCGAACTTTGCTTTGTGGTTCCTTCAGTCAGTCTCCCCTTTACCTTTTGCCTATGTTCGCTTAATGCTCTTTGCTCGTGGTTAACTGAACCAACTTCCTGAGTTCACACTTGTAACATAAGTGAGCCCCCAGACTAAACGGTGTTTATAGTTCGCGGTAATTCTGTGGTCGTGTTAGGACAGCCTGACTTTGGAGAATCGCATAACCGAAATCCAAATTCTTTACAGTGTAAGAAATAATGTATTGGTTTGGTGCAAAACGGCTTTCTAGTTTATTTTTGCTCAGAAGGAGTGTAGTTCTGAACTCCAGCCAGTGTTTTTTCTTGTTTGCTATTTTAACCTCACAATCCTTGTGAATTTGACAATGTACATACCGTTTCCTGCTTTTGTTTATTCTAATGAAGATATTGCCTGTGGAGATTTTTTAAAATGTCAGATACAGCCATCTTTGCTTTTCACATAATAAAAGCTATTAACCTGGACCAAAACTGCCAGCACAAAGAAACGTATGCTGGTTTTGGAGAGCTGGTCTCTTGAACAATTAACTTTCCCCTGCAAAGGAATATATTCTCTATAAATTAACATTCAGTCATGACCATATGAATTACAATAGTCTTCCCCCTTTTAAATTTGTCCAGGGACATTATTTCACCTCTAAAAAATTCGTTTTATCCAAGTTGCGTTATCAAATGTATGGTCTATAGTCTGTAGAACATTGGCTTTAAATACTAGCTTCATTACTGTTGCTGTCATACTTTGGGAACATAAAAGATGCAAATAACATGGTTAATTTCACTGATCAGGAAACAGGAATCATGTTAATTAAAATGAAGGTTATCTGACATGGCTGATGGGATTAGATTTCCACTGAGGACCAATGTTGGCTTAGTAGTAAAATGAGCATTTTGAGAGGGGAAAAGGTGATGGAGAAGCAATTTTTATTTTCAATGTGATCGAAACATTCTGAGGGTTGCACTTAAGAAATGGAACCATTCTATACGTTTATTCTATTAAAGTTCTGTCTTCAAAATATGTGATATTGGGCTTTAAAATTCCTTGCCGGAAATTACCATAATTTTTCGTACTATAAGATGCAATTGGGATCCTGAACCAAGAAACCCACCCGTGGCTGGTATTGCATGGTTATCACATCTGCCCCTTTGGCAATGCAGTAAGGAACGGGGGTTGAGTGCTTAGCAACAGAGGGGCTGGGTGCTTAGCAACACAGGTATTTGTCCGATGTAACTCTGCCAAACCATGACATGCCCTGCTTCTTGAGATATCCACCAGGCACTGAGTTATACAAAAAAAAACAAGATACCAGAAGTTAGATCACTGGTGGAAGCAAATGGCAGAGGCAATTCCAATTCTTAGCAAAGCAGTTCTTACAGAAGCAAAACAGCAAGTCAAACCAATTCTACTGACTCTACCATTATATCCCACTATTTCTATCTATTCTATTATTATTATGTCTATTTTATTATGGATAATAGCTTAGAATGTAATGTGAACCCTGGCAAATTGTGGTTTTTATAATAAATTTAGTGTACTAAATAAATCCAGACATTGCAGTGATGGTGTTTTTTTCTTTAAGCAGTGTGAATATTGTTATGTCCTTATAAGGACACCCGCCCGGATTGGCTGCCAGCCTCGGGCGGGAAGTTTGAATAGCTGTCTAGGGGCGGTGCGTCTGCCGGAGAGAATATAAGGAGAGCTCCGGCAGCGCACAGCCAGTCTTGTTACTGTTGCAATAAAGTTACTAAATGTATCGAGCTGGTCACGTCTTCATTTCCTGCGCCTGATTGAACACTGGCGACAAAGGACTAGAGAAGAGAACCTGAGCAAAACTCGTGGCACGATCGCCTAACCGAGCTGAAGTCACTCAACCGTGGCATCTCACAGAATGGCAATCCCGCAAGCACCGATCGCTTCGCTGAATCCATTCGACCCGGCAAGAGAGAAATGGAGGTTGTACATGGTCAGGTTCCGGCAATTCCTCCAAGGGAACGGCTGCCAGAACCTCGACGATGAACGCAAGAGAGCCCTGTTCCTGGCCCACTCCGGCTCTGATGTCCTGGAGATGGCCATCGACCTCGTGGCGCCCAGAGATATTGAAGAGATGTCCTGGAGTGAACTGCAGGAAGTCCTACAGGAACACTACACACCCACAGGCACCCGATCGCAAACAGATTCACCTTCCAGCAGAGGAATCAACGGGAAGGTGAATCCATCAAAGAGTTCGTGGCAGCACTTCGTCAAATCGCTGCCAATTGCGAATTTGATAACGTGGATAATGCCATCCGGGACTGCATTGTCTTCGGGATGCGAGATGTGGGTCTCCAGAAGAAGTTCCTGAGCCGCAAGAGAATTCCGCTCAAGGAAGTCCTCGAAGAAGCCACAGCCGCTGAGACTTCCGAGAAAGCAGCCACCGCGATGGTGAAGGCCAGAGGGATCCACAAGATCCACAAGTCGGGCCCAAACTCCTCAGATGACTCTGCCACGCCATCGGAATCCGATGAGGAAATGGCCGTTCACAAGGTTTCCCGCCCCCCCAGGCGGGAAAACCCCCAACATGGCGACCGGGGGGAACGGTGTGGCAGTTGCAAAGGCGTCCACCCCAGAGCAAACTGCAGATGGGGACGTGACCTGCCGCTGCTGCCTGAAGAGGGGACACATAGCCGAAGCATGCAGAGCAGCAGATCCAGCCCCGGAACCACCCAGGCCAAGATTCCGCGAAAACCGCAGAGAAACCCAGAGGACATCCAAACGGTCCTCGAACCAGTCCAGGCGCGGGGACGACGACTATCCCCACAACAGAGCAGTGCACCAGACCACAATCACCCACACAAGTGACGACGGTGCCACCAAATTCAAAGTGACACTGCTGGCAGAGGGGTCACTGTGCACAATGGAAGTAGATTCAGGCTCCATCTACTCCATCATGGACTGGCAACATCTGAAGCGCCTGAAGCCAACCTTTGAAAAGAACCAGCTAAAACCCGTGAGGTCGAGGCTCGTGGATTTCAGCGGAAACCCCATCGGTGTCTTGGGCAGAACCACTCTCCACATCACCTTCAAGGACTTCCAAGGCAAACTTCCCATCACAGTCGTGGAACACAGCCGACCGAACCTGCTAGGAGTGGAGTGGTTTAAGCCGCTAGGGTTATCAATCGGAGGTATCCATCAAATTCAGAGGGACGAACTCGACAACCTCATCGAAGAGTTCAAGAAAGTCTTTGATGGTAAGCTGGGGAAATTTGTGGGGAAGCCAATCTCTTTTAATCTGGACAAGGGAATTGTCCAGATAAGCTGATTGCCCAGGGCGTTCTGGAACCGATCGATCATGCTTCATGGGAAACCCCCATTGTGACCCCAATGAAGCATGATGGGTCTGTGCGCATCTGCGTCGCCTATAAGTGTACAATCAATAAGGCGTTGCCGCAGAGCGCATACCCAGTCCCAGTGGTGCAACATCTGCTGCATTCTCTGGGGACTGGCTCAATTTTTGCCAAACTGGACCTGGCCCAGGCTTACCAGCAGCTGCCAGTGGATGAAAAGACGTCGGAGGCCCAAACGATAGTCACCCACAGGGGGGCATTCAAATGCAACCGTCTCCAATTTGGAGTCAGCGCTGCCCCCGGAATCTTTCAATCAATGATGGAACGCCTTCTCCAAGGCGTTCCAGGGGTGGTGCCATACTTTGACGATGTATTAATCTCCAGAGATTCCAAAGTACAGCTTCTTGAAAAACTCAGGCTTGTCCTGCAGCGATTCAAGGCCAAGGGCTTGAGAGTCAGAAGAGATAAATGCATCTTAGGAGTCCAGGAGGTTGAGTTCCTGGGCTATCTCATAGATGGCACGGGCATCCACTCCACCAAATCAAAAGTTAAAGCTATCCATGAAGCTCCCAGCCCAAAAAACAAAACGGAGCTTCAGGCATTCCTTGGATTGCTTAACTTTTATGCCATGTTCCTCAAACAGAAAGCCATGATTGTTGAGCCACTCCACCGCCTGCTGGGGAAAGCGGCTTCCTGGAAGTGGGACCAAGAGGAGGAAGCAGCATTCCGGGCCGTCAAAGGACTTTTAACATCCAAAAGCGTCCTCATACAATACAACGAGACGCTACCAATCAAGCTCACCTGCGACGCATCACCATACGGGGTGGGGGCAGTCCTCAGCCATGAACTTCCGAATGGCTCAGAAGCCCCAATAGCATACTTTTCCAAGACGATGTCCAGCGCGGAACGCAACTACAGCCAGCTGGACAAAGAGGCTCTGGCTATCGTCGCAGGAGTAAGATGATTCCACAAGTACGTCTATGGGAGGAGCTTCACCATAGTGACCGACCACAAGCCACTTCTGAGGCTCCTCGCAGGCGACCAACCAACCCCGACCTTCATGTCCCCACGGATGGCAAGATGGGCCATCTTCCTAGCCGGCGATTCCTACAGGCTGGTGCACCAGCCAGGCACGTCCATTGGGAACCCCGACGCGCTGAGCAGATGCCCATCAAAGGATCCAGTGGAAGACCCAGCTCCCATGCTCGACCTCTTCCACATCGACAACGACAGCTGCCCAGTCTCATCTGCAGATGTGGCCGCCCACACTCAAAAGGACCCCACACTCCGCCAAGTGAGATCCTGGATCCTCAAAGTGTGGCCGACGGAGAAGGCAGAGGAGAAATTCAGCCCCTTCGTTAGAAAGCAAAAGGAGCTGTCCACCATGAGAGGCTGTTTGCTATGGGGAGACAGAGTGCTGATTCCCAGCACTCTGCAAAGAAGAACGCTAGAGACCTTGCATAATGGGCACCCCGGCATCGTCCACATGAAAGCCCTGGCATGGAGTTACGTCTGGTGGCCATCACTGGACAGAGACATCAAAGAATGGGTCTCCAGATGTGACCCGTGCCAAGAAGTACGCCCAGCACCACCCCAAACCGAACCAACGAAGTGGGAGACCCTCAGCAGCCCCTAGTCTAGGATCCACATCGACTTCGCGAGTCCGATGCAGGGGCGCCACCTACTCATTGTCGTCGACACTTTCTCCAAGTGGCTCGAGGTGGTACCAATGGCATCTACCACAACGGAAGCGACGATCCGGGCTCTACACCGTCTCTTCGCCACCCATGGACTGCCGGATGTGCTGGTTTCCGACAACGGGCCCCAAGTCACGTCCTTGGCCATGGAGGCATTCCTGGCCAGACTGGGCATTTGCCATGCCCTGTCAGCCCCCTACAGGTCAGCTGGGAATGGACAGGCTGAACGGATGGTGAGACTCACCAAGGAGGCACTCACCAAAATGGGCACGGGCGAATGGCAGGAAAGAATTGACACCTTCCTCCTCACCCAACACATCACGCCGCATGCCACCACCCACAAGAGCCCAGCTGAGATGTTGATGGGCAGAAGGCTGAGGTCACCATTGGACCGGCTGCACCCACAATACAGCCCAGAAGTGACCGCAACGGCCAGCCGCCCGCTTCGCACCTTCAGCATAGGAGATCCGGTTTTCGCATGGAATTTCCACGGCTCTCCGAAATGGCTGAAGGGGAAGATAGAAAACTCAACTGGCCTGAAGTCCTACAGAATGGAGCTGGAAGATGAACAGGTCTGTAGACGTCACATTGACCAGCTCTGGAAAAGGTGGAGGGAAGTAGGACAAAACCAGCCCGACGAGGTAGCCTTGCAACACCCCGACGAGGTAGGCCTACAACACCCCGACGAGGTAGGTCTACAACACCCCGTCGAGGTTGACCAACAACACCCCGACGAGGTGGGGAGGCAATGACCCGACCAACCAGGGCAGCAGGATGCCAGGAAAGTAGACCGGGGACTTCTCACCCAGGGCGAACCCCAGCCACCTGGCTGGGCAGCAGACGGGCCCAGAACACGGAGGACTGCCAACCAAGGACAACAGTACACCCGGGACCACCCAAGGTGGGCACACCACAGCTCACGGGTGAAGATGGCACACAACACCCCGGCGAGGGGGACCTCCACCCAGCACAGAGGGCAGCCCAGCAACAACACCCCAGCATGAGAGACCCCAACCACCGACCTGCGGTAGACCGGGGACTAGTGCGAAAGGAAAGCCTACAACAACCTGGCCATGGAGGCCAGCGCCACCCCGGCAGGGGAGACCTCCACCACCCCGCGAAGGTAGTCCCACAACAACAACCCGACCAGGATGACCACCGCCGACCTGACAGGGTAGGCCAACGCCAGCCCAGCAAGGAAGGCCTCCACCACCCTGACCAAGGAGGCCTGCACCAACCCGGCAAGGTCGGACCACACGACCAAGGTCAACACCACCCACCGCCGGGAGACCGGACCCGAGGGCACCAATCCGAGACATCCCCCCGACAACGGGAAACTGAACCACAGCCGAACCATGGAGCCCGGGAGACCGGGGAGGAGCAAGTGACAACCAGAGACTTACCAAGACTCAGACGCTGTTCCCGGGTCGGCACCGAGCGGCCACAGCAAGACGACCGATGCACAGGCCAGGAGGAAGACCATCAGAACCAGCAGTCTGAGGTCCAAGGTTCGGCTGGAGGCGCTGGGAGTGACCCCGCACACTCGCCAGCCGAACCAAGTCTGGTTCCGGGGAGGGAACCAGGAGACGCAGGAGCCACGTCCGTCCAGGTCGGCGTCGACGAAGAAGTGAGACTGCGCAGGTCAACTAGGGAGCCGAGGCGTCCCATGTACCTGCGCGATTACGTGAGGTTCATTGACTTTGAGTGACTGTTTTCTAACTAGGAGGGGAGGAGTGTTATGTCCTTATAAGGACACCCGCCCGGATTGGCTTCCAGCCTCGGGCGGGAAGTTTGAATAGCTGTCTAGGGGCGGTGCGTCTGCCGGAGAGAATATAAGGAGAGCTCCGGCAGTGCACAGCCAGTCTTGTTACTGTTGCAATAAAGTTACTAAATGTATCGAGCTGGTCACGTCTTCGTTTCCTGCACCTGATTGAACAAATATCACATTATTTAGTAATGGAAATGCATAGATTGTATTATTAGTGTATATGAATACAGGTAGTGCTCAATTTATGATCACAATTAAGCCTAAAATTTCTTTTGCTAAGCCTGACAGTAGCTAAGTGACTTTTCTTGTCACCATTGTTAAATGAATTACTGCAGTTGTTAAGTTAATAACACAGTTGTTAATCTTAAATTAATCGCCTGACTAGGTGGCTCAGTGGCTAAGACACTGAGCTTGTTGATCAGAAAGGTCGGCAGTTCGGTGGTTTGTATCTTTAGTACAGGTCTCCTGCGTAAGCAGGGGGTTGGACTAGATGACCTCCAAGGTCCCTTCCAACTCTGTTACTGTTAACCTGTTAATCTGGCTTCCCCATTGACTTTGTTCGTGAGAGTGTCACAAAAGGTGATCACATTACCCCAGGACACTCCATCATCATAAATACATGCCAGTTGCCAAGTGTCTGAATTTTGACCATGTGACCAGGGGGGTGCTGCAATGGTCATAAATGAAAAACAGTCTAAGCCACTTTTTTCAATGCTATTGTAACATCAGTCACTAAATTGATGGTTGTAAGTCGAGAACTGTCTGTATATCATCTACATTTGCATAAAGAAGTCTACAGAGGATAATATTTATAAAAATAAGTTATATCTTATTAGAAAATTTAATTAGTTTGTTTTCTTTCTTGCAAAATTCATTTCTTTATTGCAAAACAGATTTGAGTTCTGAAGTAATGCTATCTGTGATGCTGAATAGGATGAGTCATTAAAAATCACTGCCAGTTCAGTCCAAAATAAAACAGAATACATCCATGAACCCTTAATGGAGAAAAGGACTGAGGCTTGACAGGGTGAACAGAACTAATCCTACTCTGCCAGTCAGATATTAGATGCATCACCAATAGAAACTGGAAGAGTAGCAGGGAATCTTCTCCAACAAATCATATGGTTGAGCTGGCCAGAACAAATTCTAAAGTGATTTGGAGATCCATGGAGAACTATGCTAGGAAACTTCAGTATTCATGTTATAATTGTTTATTGAGATCCAGCTCTGGTCTTCTTGCCTATTATGCCAACTATGTGGGCGGGGAGTTATCCTCAAGATTATAAGCCTAAAATATTTTTCCATATGCTTTCAATCAGTTAGTGAATACAAGTCATTGCATTGTTTTGGATTGCTCAGTTCCTGCAGAGATACAGTCTATCCCCACAGGTGTCCTTTAAAGGTTTTCTGCTGCACTTGATCAGTCTATGATGCCTGAGACCTAGGGTAAAACAAATCAGAGTTCTGTCAATTTTTTTCCCCTAACTCAAGACCTTGACAACCATTACATTAATCATCTGGAAAACTGAAAAATTTCTTTCAAGATAAAAGATTGGGAAATCATAGGCAAAGTGATTAAAAACTGCTGTCAGTGCATCACGCAAGGTCCTCCTGTTTCATCCTGCATCCCTCCTACCCAGTGGTGAAATCCAAATTTTTTTACTACCTATTCTGTGGGCGTGGTGTGGCTTGGTGGGCATGGCAGGTGAAGGATATTGCAAAATCTCCATTCCCACCCCACTCCAGGGGAAGGATACTGCAAAATCCCCATTCCCACCCCACTCTGGGGCCAGCCAGAAGTGGTATTTGCTGGTTCTCCGAACTACTCAAAATTTCCGCTACCGGTTCTCCAGAACCTGCTGGATTTCACCCCTGCTCCTACCTGCCATCAGGGTTATTTTTTAATGTGGCTCTGCTATATTTCCAGAAGAAAAGAATGAACTGTAGTGATTAATTTTCACTTGGATAATTTGAAAGGTGGCTAACGTTTGGATTCCAGCTGTGTGCCCATATTCATCCAAGATAGTCCCACCACTCTTCAAGGAGAGGGATTAGTAGTGTTTATTGCCACTGGTTGTGATGTTGGGTAGGAGGGAAAACAGAGCCTGGAAAAATCTACCAGGCACTGCCCTTAAATTGTCCTGCAATGGGCAAAAAAAATTGGATACACAATAGAGTTAGATAAATGGCAGCAACTATGGGAAAGAAACTATAAATTAACAATGGCAACAGCATATAAAGAGAATTTGCATTAAATGTTTTATAGATGGCATATGTCACCGGAAAGATTGGCAAAAATGTTTAAAGATAAATCAACTAAACGCCACCAGACACCGGGGTCGTATTATCATATGTGGTGGACATGTGCAGAAGTGAGAAACTATTGGGCAAGAATTCGGATTTGGTTAGAGAAAATGACTCGGCAACATATTGATTTAAAACCGGAGCTGTTTTTGTTGGGTATTTTACCTGAGAAAATTAGTAAAGAAAATGTATATTTGATTATTCATGTAATAACTGCAGTGAGAATTGTATTTGCACAAAATTGGAAAGCGGAAAAAATCCCTACAGAGGTAGAGGTAATTAAGAAAATATTAGAATGTGCACAAATGAATCGATTAACATTAGCAATTCAAGGGAAGGAAGAATCGGAGTATTATAACATATGGGGGCAATTTTATCATTGGATAAAAAATGAATATGGATAAAAAGTGGTACAAAATTATATAAATTCGGAAGAAAAATGTCCTAATAGGAGATATATTAAATTGAAATGTAAATATATATATATATTATGATGATACACTAAATGATTAATATGTTTGTTTTAAAAGAAAAAATTAAAAACTATATTTTTTTAAAAAATTGTCCTGCAATAACTCTGTAAGGACAATACCATTTGCCAGCCTCATTATTGAAGCAGATTAGAGCTTACATGTCAGGGCAGCGCAGGTTACCCCAGCATGTTTTTCTACTGCCTCATAAACTGGAAAAAGCCCCTTACCTTAGCTGTGAAGAGGAGTTTTTCAAAAACAAATGATGAACACTGCAATCCAGTGGGGGGGGGGGGTGTCTATAAATGTGCCTATCTGTCCAGAAAATAACCCACAATATTCTGGAGTCTTACAGGGCACAGTAAGGGGAAAAAACCTCACAGGGTGTTTTTATTTTTTATTTACTAATTCATACCTAAAGTGGCAGCTATTTAATGAATAGACAACAGCCTCTTCATGACAGCTTCCCCCACCCCCCATATGTGTGTGTATAACATGCTCCTAAAATGGCTCAAGTAATTCTAAAAGGTTGATTGCCTCTGCATTAATACCATAGGATTTCTTATAGAACAAACCCATCTCTTTCTATCTTTTTCTCAGTCCCAGTTGAAGTACTGCTAATTTGTCAAAATCTGCTTACACTCAGATTCAGGTTGCATAACCTTAGAGGCCTCATTTCAACCACGGACTCAATCTTTATGTAAAGCTAAATCAACAAATTACTTGAAAGGCCAGTTTAGGGATAGATCATCTTGGAGAAGAAGATCCATCTATGTGGTCGTTAGAAATCAAAAACAACATAATGGCACATAATCAAGAACAAATTATCTTAGAAAAAAAGTACTGGCAATTTCTCGCTAACTTCAGCATATGTTTCAAGCCTCAGCTTTGTAAATTTCTTAACAAGGATGTCGCGTAAATTGGTGGTTAGTGAGTCAGTTCAGAGGGAGTAAAATCTGAATTTCCTAAATTTCACAGGGATTTCTTTTTTGTTATGGATACCACAAAACAGTCTTTGAGCTGGCTACTACATCAAATGTTCATTTTCCTTACTTGGATTGAGGTTGTTCTACTTACATACGTAGAGAATTGGGCCATCAGATGCTGTAACCTTCCTGAAGGAAGTATTTGAATCCAGATGCTTGAACATTTGCACCATATTATGAATGACTGGGTTCAGCTGTAAAATAAGTAAAATGTTATTGATGCTTACTCATTACATGTGGGTACTTTTTATCTCCTTGATAACTGCTATAAACACTTTGGAGAAAATAATATTAAGCAGAGTTTGGGAATAAGGCCAGATTATTCTTACTTTCACACCAAGCTTTTTTAAATTTTCAACAAATATTTTTAGACTGTTTAAAGAAATTATATAACTGGTCTGCAGCCATTTCAGCTATTGCCTATCCTCTAACCAGTTTTCCTGTGGGCTTCACATGAAGTCCTGAGAGTCCTTCTTGGCTCTAAGAGAAAAGAATTCAGGTGGGACAGCTAGAGAGTTTTATTTCTTTGGCGGCAACTCTGCCTGAAAGATGCTTAACAATACTGTAAACAGAAAGAAAATCCTACCACTTCCTGCAAACTTTGAAGAATATGAAAAAAACTGATATTTTTTCTGCTGTTGCAATTGTAATCTTCTATCAGGATTTTAGGTTCTTTTTTGCATCCCGTTTTCCCAGATTACAGTATGCTTAGAGCTGTTTACACAATAGCTATTTAAATTCATATAGTATATCAAGTAACATTTGCCATACATTCAGAATAAATCAGATTATAAAAGAAGAAAAAAGTTGATTAATAATCTTAATTCCGAGACTCTCAACATAATCATAACACATTTTTGTTCAATGTATTAATAAATTGAATATTCCTGATCTGCCCCAAACAGGAAATGACTAAAAGATGCAGCAGAATAACCACAAAGCACAACTCCACCCGCTTTTTTGATGGATGTTGTTTATACTGGTTGTTCAGAAAACTGTTTTTTTAATTTGTACATCAGTGAAAAGGCAATTTTGTTTCTATAGCTAATAGAATAGTTTTTCCTCTCTGTCTCTGTTCGTTTTTGGGAAGTGTTTTTGTTCCTATGTTGAAGTAATTTTGCTTGCATGTGTATTAAATTACTTTGATTATTTCTAGAACGTAGATATCTTATTCATCTTCCACAAATTTGATATTATGTTGCTTTTTGCGGCTTAGCCACCATCTTGGAATGTTTCTCAGTGTTGCTAGTTAGATAGTCAGTTAGTTATATACTACCTTTATTATTTTTACAAACAACTTGATGAATAAATCCAACATGTCTTCCTCCTATTTTTCCCACAACACAACCCCTTTGAAGTGGGTTCAACTGAGAAGGAGTGTCTGGCCCAAGGTCACACAGTTGGCTTTCATGGCTAAGGTGGGACTTGAACTCGTCTTCTCGCTTGCTTTCTAGCCTGGTGCTGTAACCACCAAACTGGCAAGATCAAACATCATGATCAAACATCCTTTCTGACCAGACATGTTCTGGTGTCCATTATTTTGTAATGCCCATGTGAATTTGTCAGATTTCTAGTTGTTAGACTATTTTTTCTAACAAAAATCCCAGAACTACATATTTTCCATGTCAACCCTAAAGCTGGCCTGAGTGAGGCCATTTTCCAGCTTCAGTGTTGCCACACTGGAGCTGGGGGTTAGAGAGGGGGGAATAGAGGGAGAGGGGGTTGTAGCCAAAACAAAATACTTTCTCTTGGGAACCAAGAACATTCCCACAGGTGGTCAGAGAGAGGTGGAGTGACGTTACCAGGCAACTGGACAACACAATGATTGGACCATGTGACTGACTGTTTGGGGAAGGGGAAAAACTTTTACTTTTAACTTGGAGAAAACCGCGGGAATGTTCAGAGTCGGTTTTCACCAGCCTGTGCCAATATGATATTTCCAATAAATCAGTTCTTTGAGGAATCTGCCTGCCTCAGAGTCCTATTTATCATGGGAGTATTACTTGGAATCCTGGCACTCCAATTATTCACATCTGTCCCCTAGGATTATTCATCATAAACCAAACTTTTGAACTGCAATGTTTCTAAAGTGTTATCTTTACCCTTTTATTTTATCCATAATTAGCCCTGTTATTGATTTAGAAACTAAAGTCTACAAAGAGGACCCTTGCGTAGGTCTTTGGAGATTCAAGATGTTGTAGGAGGTAGTGCAGAAGAAGGCTGTGCACAGGAAAAGCCCTCCTAATCTTACAAATTTGGAGTATGTTTGCAAGGAAGAGTGGGTAAAGTTTCCCAAGGCAAGTCATGCCCTGCTGATAGACTCGTACCACAAAAGACAGAATGCTGTCATTAAATCAAAAAGTATTAGGTTAAGGGTGTACATCTTTATGTAGCAATGTTATTTTAAGTTTTTTTGTTTATTTCCCCTCTAAAAGATTTCAGTTTGTTTTCAATTGAATTGTACAGCTTATATGTAATATTAAAGTGGAAAAAATTATGAAGTGATTTATCTCAGTCTGATTGATCTTGCCTTTTAACAGGGGTGTGTAGACTTTCTGTATCCACTATATTAATACTACCAAGACATATTTAGATGTCAAGACCTTTCTTTTATACATTCCACAAAAACACAAGGGAAAGAGGATGGAGAGGGTGTATAGGAAGGGAAAGGGAAGGGAGAAGGGAAGGAGAATGGGAAGGAAAATAAAGCCCTTCACCTTTCCTTCTCTTTTGATTACTTAATAACTACAAAAAAATGAATAATTATCAGGCTGATGTACTGAAATCTTCAGGCATCAAACGAATCAGAATGCTGTCCTCTTCAGAAGGGATCCCATAAAGTTAGTTTCATTTCCTTCCTTCCTTCCTTCCTTCCTTCCTTCCTTCCTTCCTTCCTTCCTTCCTTCCTTCCTTCCTAACTTAAAGCTTTGTCTAGATAATCACTATTGTTGATAATAAGTATTTATTGGTTGTGAATTACATGTTGCAATACCTTATTCCATTAGGTATGTCACTTGGTATGTCACTCAGTCCAAAATGGCACAAGAAGTTCTGTAAATCACAACTGAAGATACTTGCTGATATGTTTCTAGTTTGTTTATTTGATGAGTGTGATGCTAGTAGCACTAGAAGCAGCAGAAACAAAGGACAAGTCTACATGAAGGTTTTCCTGGGAAAATTGTATCCACCTCTGTATCCCCTTTAGCCGAAGAATTCAATTTAATTCAATATTTTATTATTACAGTTGTTGGGGGGGGGGGGAAATGAAAGAACATTATCAACGTGCCACGTAGGAAACACTGTGGAAAATACATTTTTTTATTTGCAAGATGCAATCCAATTGAAGAGAATCTTTGTAGCTCAGGGTTGAAATGTGGAGTCCTTAGTGCTCTCTGAGCTAAGTTCTTTGCTTGAAGACATTTCATTACCCAACATCATCATCACCACCATCAGTATGAGGATTTGATCCCTATTCATATACAATACAAGTAGTCCTTGACTTATAACCATTTGTTTAATGACCATTCAAAGTTACAACAGCACTGGAAAAAGTGATTTATAATCAATACACTTACAACCATTGCATTATTCCCATGGTCATGTGATCAAAATTTGGGTGCTTGGCAATTGGCATGTATTTATGGTGGTTGCAGTTCCCCAGGTCATATGATTTCCATTTCTAACAAGCAAAGTCAATGGGGGAAGCCATATTCACTTGTTAATAACATTAAGTGTTGTCACTTAAGAACCATAGCAAAAAAGATCATAAAATTGGGTGTGAATCACTTAACAACTGCCTTGCTTAACAATAGAAATTCGGGTCTGAATTATGGTCATAAATTGAGGGCTACTTATAATTTGTGGTGTTGGGGGTATAATTTTCTCCTTGGTAGTACCTTGGCTAGGACATTCTTTTCTGTTTAGTTGTTTGGTATTAATCCCTGCTTATGCCATCTGCCAGAAATGGTGTAGGGTCCCCTGCTTGGTGGGTGGTGGTGGTGGACGAGATGACCTACAAGGTCCCTTCCACCTCTGTTAATCTCTCAGAAAATCCCCTAGCATTTTTGGGTTTTGTTTGGCTTAGGATGGTCACAGTTTCTCAGTTGAAACTATAGTTGAGTCTGTGCATGTGTTGTAAGATTAAGGACTTTTTGTGTGTATGTGTCTTCTGACTGCTAGTTGGTGTTTATGGATGCAGTCTGCCTATCTGTCCTACGTAGTGGCTCGTGTTCCGCATGTTGTAGGTGACCTCTGGTTTGTCTTCTTAGGCTACTTACTTGGTTTGTGTTTTATGGTGATGCACCATAAACAATCTCAAGGAACAAATGGAACAAACTATGAACCCAGTAAATACAAAAATGTTGACACTGTCATGACTAAGCCAAAAAAATGAAAACAAAATTCCAAATCAAACTACTCAAGCTAAACTCCAAAAACAAAGAGACAAATGAGCCCAAATGAGTAGTTAACACATCCAGCTGATCATTCTCTACTGGAAACCACAATATGCCAGAAAGTCCTCAACTATAACATACATAATGCTAATCAGTCAAAGTTTTTTGCAGTTTTAGTACCAGTATTTGAAACCACAGAACTTTTTGCCATGGAGATCTATGGAAACAAAACGCAGGCAATTGTACCACAGACCAAAAGAACATAGAATCGGAACTTGTAGGAGTCTGCAGTCTGCATATGTGCAGGAATTTTCCTATCTTGGATGGCAAACCTCAGATAAGGAAGGTTACTTGCACGTAAGCGCCAGGAAATGGCATTAGAAGATAAGACCCTAACTCTGTAAATAAGAGGAACAGGAAGAGAGGAAGTGGTATGTGTGTTAGATTTTAATTATAGCTAATTATTAGAAGTGCTTAAGCAAGCAGTAATGATTAACCTATGATTTAAGTTACCTGGAAGATTCTGTGAGCCAATGATATGCTGCCAAGTATGCTGTAACTTGAAAGTAACAAACTATATAATGTCACTATGTAAGGCAATAAAGTTACCACATATTTCCTCAACCTCTTTATGTGTGTGGTCATTTACAACAAGTGGCACCCGAACAGGGACCCCTGCTTCGTCCGGCAAGGATTTGGTGCACCGTCAACCCGTGTGGTATCTTCAACCTTTTAAAGGTTTCTGTAAGTACTCGTGGTTTCTTCAACCTTTTAAAGGTTTCTGTAAGTAATGGGGTCTTCAGTTTCTGGGGAACAAAGGAAGCATGCTGAAGAATTAAGCTATTTACTTAAGAAAAATCACACTGATGTATCACAACACAGTCTTTTACGGCTGGTCCAGGAGATTGCGAATCAGTGTTTATGGTATCCTGAAAAGGGGTCTTTAAGATTATCTGACTGGGAAAAAAATTGGGAACGTTTTACGTACTAAATCAAGGGCTAAGGTAGAGATTTTGCAGGTATTGCATTTATGTCGCTATGCAGTGGAAAAATTTGGAAATACTGAACTGTCT
This sequence comes from Arizona elegans, assembly GCA_022577455.1. Classification (NCBI taxonomy): domain Eukaryota; kingdom Metazoa; phylum Chordata; class Lepidosauria; order Squamata; family Colubridae; genus Arizona; species Arizona elegans. The sequence continues at coordinate 98,152,030 of JAKOOJ010000002.1, read as the reverse complement.
CTTTTAACTTCTCTACCTCCATGTTATTCCAATGCTATTGTCTGTCCTCCTTCCTCCCCGGACTATCTGACTCTGCCTCCTTCAGCTCCTACTGACACAGATCAGATTACTAAACCTTCTGACTCTGCTGTTCAATCCTCTTTTCAAAAAATGGTAGAATCCTGTAAACAGGATTCCTCCATGCCTGGGGCAGAACTTGCTGAATTGTTGTCTGTATGTCCTGTACAATATCATCAGGGCCAGGGCCAATTGGCAGGACAGCAGATAGCAGAATGGGAAGGATTACCTTATCAAATTTTGAGGGAACTTAAAAAGGCTGTTACAGAGTATGGCATCAGTGGTAATTTTACTAGAGGTTCTCTGAAATTTAAATTTCCCTTGGAGGTTAAGTTGATTCCTTCTCAATTTAAAGGCCCTCTTCCCTCTGGTTTAGTGGGTCTTATCTTGCCTCGATCTTCAGCTCATAAAAAGGGGTGCTTTGTAGTCCCTGGTGTTATTGATTCTGATTACACTGGAACTCTTTTTATTCAGGCTTGGGTGAATAAAACTCAAACTCTTCCTGATCAATGTTCTATTGCTCAATTACTTTTGCTCCCTTATCAAGTCCCATGTCCTGGCACAGGGGCACGTAGGGATGCTGGTTTTGATTCTACCTCTCCTGTGGCTTTACTTCAGTCTGTTACTTCCTTTCACCCTTTGTTAACTCTCTATTTGAATAAGCAACCTTTTCAAGAGTTGCTTGATACTGGAGCCGATGTTACTGTTATTTCATCTTTACAGTGGCCTGTGCAATGGCCTAAGAAAGCAGTTTCTTCTTTATGGGGATATCCAATTCTCTACCACGGCTGTTAAGTCGTTTGCCCTGCAACCTTATATTTTGGATATTAATACTAATATTTGGGGTCGTGATTTACTTTCTTTTTTAATGCTCAATTGATTTTGGATGATGGCTCTTCCCCTTAAGTGGCTCTCTACTGCTCCCGTGTGGGTGGAGCAGTGGCCTCTTTCAATGGAAAAATTATCTGCTTTACAGCAACTTGTTCAGGAACAATTAGCTGCTGGTCATATTGAACCCTCTACTAGTCCCTGGAATACTCCTGTTTTTGCTATATTAACCTTTAAGTCCTTTTTGCAGACACAGCTGCAGCATGAGTCTGGCCCATACCATTTGCGAAAGATTCAACATTTACTATCTGTTGCTTTGTTTACCTGGAATTATTTAACTCTTGTAGATTCCTTTTCAGATGTTCCTGTTAATGTTCATTTTCGTGCAATAGAACCACTGACAAGACCGCTAGTAAAGTATCGCCTTGCTCCTAATCCTGAGTGGCAAGGACCTGCCCGCCAATCACATGGGGGCAAGTGAAGGCCACAACATACCAAGCTCAACAGCAATTGGTTCAAGCTGATCTACCTCAAACTCCTGAAAATCTAGTTGCTGCTGTTTTTGCTATTATTACAGCTAATTCTGTCACAATTCTTTTTTGTCTTCTCTTGTCTTCTCTTGGTTCTGTTACTGCTTTGAATGACACTGAGCCTATACAACTTAATCCTAATCTCTGGGTTCGTCATGCTCAATATATGTTTTTGGTTCACGGTACTAATGTCACCCTGTACTATGAGCCTCATGGCTTTTGGTCAAATTGCTTTCATACCTGATTTAATATCTTCTTCCTTTATTGTTTCACAATTGCAAACCCTTCATTATTCTTGGTTGTTTTCTAAGCCACCAATACAACTTAATTCTATTCGTTGGTGTTATCTTCGTACTAATCAATATACTAGAGGCTTATGTTTTTGCTGTTATGCTTGCCATACTTGGCTTAACAATTGGAATGATTATGCTAAGGCTCAATGCATTTTATCGAAAGTAGGGAATTATAGTTATTGTACTGATTATTATTGGCTCTGGGGAACCTTTAATTCTTCTTTGTATGGGCCTAATATTGTGCCTGAAATGTATCCTGATAATTTTCCTAGTTTTAACGCTTCTGATATGACTGATACTGGATCCATTTGTGCTGGCTGGCAACTAAAGGACCCTAATATGTGGTTCTTTTTTGACAAATATGCAACCAACGTACACCCTCAGAACTATCAGTGTGCTGCTATTGGCTACTTTTCTCTACCTGTACAAATTGGCGCTTCTTCATCTTCTTCACGACAACGACGTTCTCCATTAGGTCCTACATGTAATGATGAAGTTATCATTGATACACAACTGTCCTCTCTAAATACCTTTGGCTGTGCTGTAGCTGGAGCTATTACTGGGGTGATCACCTTAGGGGCTTACCCTGGAATAATAGCTCAAGAAAATAGACATTCTATCCTGGGATTAACATGTCGCCTGGAGAAATCAATTAATGCCACTGCTGCTATTGTTCGTGATCTCCAACATGAAATTAAGGACCTGAATCAGGATGTGCTCCAGCAATGTTTTGCTATTGACTATTTGTTAGCACGACAAGGAGGTTTTTGTAAACTTATTGGCCGTCGTGGATGTGCTGTTCATTTTCACTCTTTGAACAAAACCATTGAAGATGAACTTGCTAAATTCCAATCATATTTTCAGAATAATGTTCATGCTATTTCCTCTCCTTTTGACTGGTTGACCAATTGGCTTCCTGATTGGTCGTGGCTTAAGCAGTTGTTTTTTTATGCTGCGATTATTATTGTCATGTTAGTTGCTTGCTGTTGTTTCATTCAGTGTATTCCCTCATTAATTGCTATGTTTCATCCTGTCCCTCTCTCTCTGCCTCCTCCTCACCAAATGTGATATATACAAAAATCTTTGTTCCCTCAAAACTAAATAAAAAGAGAGGACATGTAGGAGTCTGCAGTCTGCATATGTGCAGGAATTTTCCTATCTTGGATGGCAAATCTCAGATAAGGAAGGTTAGTTGCACCAGGAAATGGCATTAGAAGATAAGACCCTAACTCTGTAAATAAGAGGAACAGGAAGAGAGGAAGTGGGATGTGTGTTAGATTTTAATTATAGCTAAATATCAGAAGTGCTTAAGCAAGCAGTAATGATTAACCTATGATTTAAGTTACCTGGAAGATTCTGTGAGCCAATGATATGCTGCCAAGTATGCTGTAACTTGAAAGTAATAAACTATATAATGTCACTATGTAAGGCAATAAAGTTACCACATATTTCCTCAACCCCTTTGTGTGTGTGGTCATTTACAACAGGAACTCATTCAAAGTAGATGACAGAGCAGCCAAAAACATAAAGAAGGACCAAACTATTACCCTCCTCCCAACGAACTAAGGCTGAACCATGGGCATTGTACACAAAACACAATCCACATAAAACCCAAAGAATTACCAGCACCACTCTTGAGACTGCTTCTCTTTTTCTCTTTCTCCTTTTCTTTTGGATCTTTTTTATTTTGTTTCAGTTCGTTCTTCCCAGCAACTGCCTTTGTCTCTGCTTCCTGGCTGTTGTTGCTTCTCTTACTATTAAGACTTTTTATTCCTAATATTTATGTCATTATGTCATGTCCTGTACTCTGAAACAATAGAGGTCTTGATTTTTTAGATATAATTTTCCTTCAGGTATTTGAAAAGTATTATTATGTCTGCCTCCATTTCATCAATTTTTTAAAGACTGAATTATACTCAACTCTTTAAATTCTAAGAATCTGGAATCATGGTTTGAAAACAATGCTGCTGATGTAGGCTAAAATTACATTTTGCTTTATTTGGTGCCATATCATCTACACAGTCCCTTCCAACAGCCACAATGTGGGAGAAATCTCCCTGGAGGATCTAACTCAGGTCACATCTCAGGTAAACAAGGGCTGTCTGAATGCAGCAAGGTCCCAGGAGTTCCCTTCATTCATCATCTTCTGTTACACTCAAACTGTTACAATCAAAGAGATTTATTCCCCTTCCCAGTCAGATGACACAGACTGAATGCAAATTCCTCATTTATTGGGATCAGCTTGATTTTGTTGTTGGACAGCAGATCACACAGTAGTGATACCTTTTTATTTAAGAGACTGATGTGGATACCCATCTTTTACACAACATCCCTGGCAAGTCAGTGCATAATAATAAAATGTAAAAACTAACAAAATGATAGTAACCACAAACTGTACACCTGCAAATGTACAGTTTGGTATCTGCAAAACCATTCTTCCCCCACACCTTCTGGACTGTAGTTGCAACCTACTCCATTTATTGGGGAAAGAAAGAACCAGCTATTTGCGGTGTCCTTATAATCCAGTAAGGGGATGGAGGAAGGATGCTGGATCTCATCGATAATCTTCTTTCACAGGCAGGGCAGCTATGGGAAAGATGCACTCACTGGGTCTCACTGGGTGACAACTAAGCGAGGGAGCCTGGAGGGACCCACCCTATCTGACTTGGTCAGATGGGCATGTATCCTGGCTCTGTGCTATTCGTGGCTTGAAAAATGATAACCAGCACTTTGTATGGCGCCTGAGAAAAAACCAGAAAGTCTGTGCAGCATGACTAGCTGTACAGCCTGTTACATGACTCCAACTGTGAAAGGACCAATTTGTGACAGACTGTGAGCATTCCTCTCAGTCCAAGAATGGACACAGTTGATGCAGGAGATAGCGCTATACAAAGCCAGTTACCAGCCGTTCCTTGAGCAACAGTTGTGAGTCCAGAGAGAACGCAAATTGCACAACAGCTGTCTCTCAGGGAGCGCTTACCCCACTTAGAGTCAGAGTTGAGATGGGTGGACCCTATTCCTCCCTATCCTAAAATTCAAAGCCTTCAAGTACTGTGTAAGCACATAAATAGCATGGTCTGAGTGACTAGGGTTTGTTGCTGCTCCTTTTTAATACCAATAGTAGATGAAACCATTAAGTGAGGCCATTTGGCAGGATGTGATGTACTACAATAGTATGTGGTCCTTTGCATGCTCCTTTCTTTCTGTTACTAATTTCAAGGATCGGACCCAATAACAGACATAGACTCATCGATGGTCAAACAGATTACTTTTTATTTACGTGGATCTTCTCTTTACAGGAATCATCAGCAAGAACATCTGGAGCAGCGTGGGACAACCTTAAATACCTGGGAGGCGGAGTCTGGGGTAAGGAGTGGTCTAGGGGGGAGGTAGATGGAGCGTGTGTGTGTGTGTTAACCCTTGCAGTCCTGGGTCATGGATGTCAGCTTGTATAGGTAAGGCATTTATATGTGACAAATCCCCCTCTAAATGCCTGACCTGTGTGTGTGCGGTTTGTTGTCGGGGAAGAGTCCAGGGGTGAACGCATAGTTTGGACACTAGGTAGGCATGCTGTTTGCCCTGCAGAGGTTTTGTTAGGATGTCCGCCGTTTGTTCTTCGGTGTTGCAGTGTGTGGTTTTGATGAATCCTATTTTTGAAAGTTGCCTCACATGTTTGTGCTTGATATTTATGTGCCTGGATCTCTGGCCTATGGCATCCGCCCTAGATATCTCAATAGCAGCCTTGTTATCCTCGTGAATGATTATTGGGTATGCAGGTTTGGTCCAGATACTGGTGAGTAGATCATCGAACCACGTCAGGTTATTGGCTGCCTTGGATAAACATATGTACTCCGCTTTGGTGGTTGATGTGGCTACTAGATTTTGTTTGCCCATGTACCAGTGTACACGGCTGTTATTGAGGAAGAACACATATCCTGAAGTGCTTTTCCTGCTCTTTACATCCCCTGCCCAGTCAGCATCCGCGTAACAGGTGAGAGTCAGTCCATCGAGTGTATCTGGCTCTAGGCATAAGCATGCGTCTGAACTGTACTTCAGGTACCTGAGTACCCTTTTGATTGCTTCCCAATGATATATGGTGGGTTTGCCTACGTGTCTGGACAGTAAATTGACCGGTAGGGCGATGTCGGGCCTGGTCCAGTTAGCAATATACAAAAGGGACCCTATGGTGGATCTGTAGAGTGTGTTGTCTTTGAATTCGGGTGCTTCGCCATACATGTTTTTCAAAAAGTCTGGTTGCATGGGAGTTTCACTTTGTTTGGCATCTGCCATGTTACATTTGTGTAAAAGTTCAATGATTTTTTCTTTTTGTGACAAGCGAAATCCCCTGGAGGTTTTACTGATTTGCACACCCAGATATTTGTTTATCTTCCCTAGAGATTTTAGGGAGAAATGTTCACCTAACTTGCTAGCGAAGGTGTCACATTTTTCTTTATGTTTGCCAATGTATAGGATGTCACCCACGTAAATAAGCACATATTCTAGGGAATCGCCCTCCTTTCTGGTGAAAAAGCAGTTGTCTGCTGGTGTTGCAGCGAACCCCGTTGCTTCGAGCACCTTGACCAGGCACTCGTACCACTGTTTCCCAGACTGCTTCAACCCATACAAGCTCTTGTTGAGTAGCCATGTGTCACCCCTATGTGTGTCCCTGCTGTGTGGTGCCTTAACGTAAATCTCCTTGTCCAGTTTGGCATGCAGGTATGCAGTCTGTACATCGAACTGGTACACTTCCAGACCTAGGATGGAGGCAATTACTAAGGCACTTTTAATACTCTCTGCCCTCACGGTGGGTGAGTAGGTTTCAGTATAGTCCTCTGGGTATTTTTGGGCAAACCCTTGTGCTACCAACCGAACCTTGTATAGTGTCTTGCCACCTTCTAGAGTTTTGATTTTAAAGATCCATCTGGTTCCTATTGGAGTCTTATCTTCTGGAACTTTGGCAGGGGTGAACACATCTAGTTCTTTGAGGCTGCTCATTTCTTTTTCCATGGCTGACTCCTATTTTAACCTTTCTTCCTGGGGGAGTTTGAGCACTTTGTCGTAGGAGTTTGGGGTGATTGGTTAGAGTGTATGTGCAGTACATAATCCTCAAGTCTTTTGGGTATCTGGTTCCTGCTTGCCCTAACTGGTCTGTTTGGTGTTGAGTTGGTGTCGTGTAAGTACCTTGCCTCTTTCTGGGTAAGTGTGTCTATTCTTATCTTGGGGTGGTCTCCTTCCACTCACTGATTCTGATTCCCTGGTGCTTAGGTTTGTGTTCCCTTTCTTTCTCGCTGTCTTGTGTGGTTTGTTTGTCCTGGTCCTGTATATTATGTTTTATTTCCTGCCTGGGGTGTATTTAATTGAGATGTATTTTGGACCAATTTGCCTGCTCATGGAACACTGCTGTCCTAGATATGACGAATCTATTGTTGCTGTCTACAAATTTGAATCCTTTGGTGCCTGGTTCATAACCTATAAACCTAAGCCTCCTGGATACCTTGTCCCCCTTGTGGCGTAGTTGTTTTGGTATGTGCACATCTGCAGTGACCCCAAACACATGTAAGTGTCCTATTTGTGGCTTCCTATTGTACATTAGCTCGTACGGGGTCTTATCAATCACGCTAGACCAAAGCCTGTTTAGCGTGTAGTTGGAATACACTAGGGCCTCTGACCAAAAATGTTGGCCAATCCCTGCATCCTCTAATGCGCACTTTACCATAGTTTGCAGGGTGGAATTCCTTCGTTCCGCTACCCCATTTTGAAAGTCTGAGAACGGTGATGAGGTGAAGTGTAGTATTCCCTTGGACTTGAGCCAGTGTGAGAAATCCCTCGAGAAGAATTCCGAACCTCTATCAGTCATTATTAGTTTTATTTTTGTGTTGTGTTGGACTTCTACTCTCTTGTAGAATTCCTTAAATTTCTGGTATACTTCGTTTTTGTGATTTAGTGTATATACGAAACCGTAGCGACTGTAGTCGTCCACGATGATGAGGAAGTACCTTTTTTTGTATTTTATGGATGGCCTTAAGGGCCCCACTAAGTCCATGTGTACCAGATTGAAAATGTGGCTGGTGGTGCACGTTGCCTTCTTTGGCCTGGGTTTGGTTTTTAGCTTTGAGCATTTACAGACTGAACACTCAAGGTAGTTTTCACAATCCTTTACTTTTATACCTTCAGTACAGTTTATCATTTTTTGAATAATAGGGAAGCTAGCGTGCCCCAATTTCTGGTGTAACAGGTGGGCACAATCATCGTGGATGGGCTTGCCTATTGTGAGTTTCCTCTGACTGTGCGTGTTGTGTTCATGTGCGCTAGCAGCTCTATTTCCCTGTTCCTCTTCACCTACGCTGTCAGTTTTGCCTTCTTCTAGTTTAGTGTCTGTCTTATCTGTTTCTGGTTCTATGCTGGCATTTATGCTGGGTACGTTAGCATCTTTGGTGTACAGGTAGGGTAACCCTCTTCTAACTACAACCTTTCCTATGTCTTTCCTGTTCCTATTCATAAAAACTTCTCCCCCGCTTGAAAGTTACTTCTATTCTGGATTCTTTGCTGAGTTTCAGTGCAGCTAGAATGTTGTGAGGTATCTCTGGGACTAGCAGTACCCCCTCTACTTTTCCTATTCCTGGTAAGCTTACGTTTCCTTTTCCTGTAACCCGAACATCATTTTGGTTGGCTACCTTGACTAAGAAGTCCTCTTCTGTGAAAGAAGAGAGTAGTTGCCTGTTATACGTAGTGTGATTGGTGGCTCCCGAATCTATGAGCCACATGGTGTCCTCTCTGTCCTGATTGGTCACTTGTGTGTGTTCTCCTATCCCATACAGCGACCCGGTTCGGCTGTCTCTGGAGCTGTCCCTGTTTCCCCTTCTATCCCTTGGATTGGGAGAGTCCCTGCACCTGTATCTACTGTCTGGTGAATGTCTCTCTGGATGTCTGACCCTGTGTTCATGTCTGTCCCTTTCTCTGAAATTTCTGGGGCAGTCCCTTTTATAGTGGTTCCTGGACCCACAATTGTAACATTCTGTTGTGTCCTGTTGCCTGTCCTGGAAACCTACTCTATGGGCCTGTGCTCTCTGCGTGGCAAGGGGCAGCTCTTCCTCAAATTGTCTTCCGCTATCAACCTGTTGGATAGGCTATCAATGGATAGGTGTCCCAAGCTGAGTGTATCTAGGTGTGTGACAAAGTTATCCCAGGTGGAATCCAAGGAGTTAATTATCACACTCTTCATAGTCTGATTGGATACAACCTCCCCTCTCAAGTGTAATTCGGCCCTAGTAGCATTTAACTCTAACAGGTGTTCGCTCATGGGAACCCCTGGTCTAATTCTTGCAGAATAGAAATCTTTAGAAATTCTGGTTGTGGTTGCCACGCTCTCACTTTAGAAAAGCCCAAACATGTTTTGCATTATTTCTGACACTGTCAAGTAGTGTTTGATGCTGGGGTATATGGTGGGGGAAATACTGGAGATTAGTAGATAAAATGCCTTGTGGTGCAGGAGTCCAGTTCAAAAGTCCAGGGTTTTTCTGGGGCGTTAGTAATAAAAAACAATATATTTTCTCTAAAAAAAACAATCTGGAGCTGTTGGCTCCACTCCAAGAGGTTAGACCCATCCATTTTTAACTTTGGGAAATCATTAGGTAAATTCCCTGTGCTATTTGTTAAGTTACTTACAGCAGGCGGCTGTCCATGGTTCTGAATGTGCAGATAGCCACAATACGGCATAGGAATACTTGCTGGGAGTTTAAAAAGCCCTCTCTGCATTTTTTTCCTTCTTTTCTTTCTAGGCGAATCTGTGCATGTGCGAGGTCCATTTCAGCCCTGTAGTCGTCGGTGGAGGTTCTCGTTGCTGCGGCTCCTGCGTAGAGGTCTCTCTCAGTTGGGTAGGCCTCAGTTTCGGCTTTGTGTGTCCAGCAGTGAGTCGAAGGTGGTCGGGTCGTTGCGATTTTGTCCGGACGAAGATCCTGCCCACTCGGATGGGCCTGCGATGTCGGTGAGTATCTGCTCCAGTCTCTGCATTCCAGTGTTCGCGGCCTCTGTGATGGGTGGCGTTGCGCTCTCGAGGGGTGCTGCAATGTCGGTGAGTTTGCAGCGGCATCCGCGTCCCTCGTGTGGGTGGCTCGGTGGCTCTCCATCCCTTGCCCCCCTTTGCGCTTTCGGTGTATTCTTGGAGATTTTTAGGTCGGAGCCGAAGGTGGCAGTGAGGGTCTTTATGGCTCGTTCAATTTGCCGCTCGGTTAGAGACATTTCGGGATCTGAGTCAGACCCCTCGTCCTCATAGAGTTCGTCTTCGCTGGTTTGTGGGGTGCAAGCAATTCGCGCCGGCCATTTTGAATCCCAGCCTTCGATTGGTCTGTGGTCGGCCATCTTGGCGGGCTGCTCGGTGAAAGATGGCCTCCATTCAAAATTTGGCATGAGATTGAGCTCTTCAGTGTCGGGTAGGAGTTCGGCTGGGGGTAAGTTTCTTACCGAGCCGTGGTCCTCAGGTTCTGGGTTTGGGTCGTGACCTCCTCTCGCTGCTCCATGGTCCTGGATCAGGTTTTGGAGGCTCGCGATGAGATCCTCGTCGTCTGATGGCGATCTCAGCAATCTTAGTATGTCCAGCCATAGTTTGTTGCTCCCTGTTGTGGCCCTGCCCTCTGAGCCTATCTCATCGGAGGAAGAAGGCTCCGAACATGAGGGAGAGGAGTCAGCCAGGCCTCCCTCTCCAGGCCCCTCCCCTCTGGCACTGCCTCAGGTGCCGGCCGACGAAGGGGAGATTGGCCAGGAGCCAGGTGTCTCTGATGAGAGTGAGGAAGGAGAACCGTCGTTCCTGGATGCACGCCAACGAAGGCGTGATAAACAGTTGCAGCAGTTAAGGAGGCGTGCTAGGGATTATAGCTAAGTCACTGGACCACACCCCAGAGACTATATAAGAGAGGGTGGTGGCTGGTAAAACTCTGTGACGAACAAAAACTAACTCTGGCTAGTCACTTGAACAACGCCTGAAGCTGCCGAAGGGATATTGTTTTGCTGGACTATTTACAATGCGTATGTAATTTTATGTTATCTGTTGCAGTAAAGTTCTTGGCAGACAGTGCTTATATTGTTGCCAAGTTTGAGATAACAACCTGTGTGCGTGCCAAGTGCTTTCTTAACCCTTGGCTGGCTGTGTTTGTGTGTGTGTTGAGACGGGGACAGAACACTCCCTTGAGCGTCGGTTTCTTGGCTTTTCTGGTCTCCGATCCCCTTTCCATTGTTCATTGTCGTGGTTTCAGGGTCGGTCTTGGTTTCAGATCTCTCTGGTGTTCCTGCTGGGAAGTTACCATGAGGAGACACCTGTGCTGCCATCCTTTTAGTGCGTGCTCGGGTGTTTGGTTTCTTTTTTTCTTTGGCTGCAAGTTGTCTTTCTGGCATATCTTCTTGTTATTGGGTCATTAAACCATCCTCTGCTACCATCTTGTAACTAATTTCAAGGATTGGACCCAATAACAGACATAGAGTCATCGATGGTCAAACAGATTACTTTTTATTTACGTGGATCTTCTCTTTACAGGAATCATCAGCAAGAACATCTGGAGCAGCGTGGGACAACCTTAAAGAAGAAGAGCTTGTAATACAGTGGACTAAAGCACTGTTATTAACATTCAGCTGTCTGCAATTAAAGTAAGATCGAATCTTGCCAGGCTCAAGGTTGACTCAGCCTTCCATCCTTTCAAAGGTAGGTGAAATGAGGACCCAGATTGTGGGGGCAATAAGCTGACTTTGTATAAATATACAAAAGTATGAAGGCTATTGCTTAACACATTGTAAGCCGCCCTGAGTCTCCGGAGAAGGGCGGCATATAAATTAAAGCAAAAAAAAAAAAAAAAAACCTGGGAGGCGGAGTCTGGAGTAAGGAGTGGTCTAGGGGGGAGGTAGATGGAGGGTGTGTGTGTGCTAACCCATGCAGTCCTGGGTCATGGATGTCAGCTTGTATAGGTAAGGCATTTTTATGTGACACTTTCAGCTTAACCTTAATGGAAAGAACGGAAGGCTTCCTTTGCTGGTGCCCAAATACTAGCTGTCTTTGCTGTAGAATCAGTGAGCCTACCCAGAACTCTGGTTTCTAGAAAAATGTCTTGGAGGAAGGCTGCTCCTGGCATGGAGATGATGTGCTCCAGTGGGGGGAGCAGAGTTTGGCTTCTTCCCTTACCCACAAAGTGGCAAGGGGCTCATGCATCTCTCCAGCCTCTTTAATCAGGTGGGGAGATCACTGGGTAGAAAAGCAAACAAAGCTTCCTATCCTTGGCATGTGCCGCAATGTTGCTGGATGACTTGATAGTGCTGCAGCATTCTGGTGGTCCATCCCAGATATCTGATGGATACAGTTGATTTCTGGTGAGAGTCTGGTTTGCCAGTGATCTTGTTCTCTTGCCACAATTGCTTCTGAATAGTAAATTTGTTTAGGTGGCTCCTTCGTTTGATTGTAAATTTACTTTGTTATTGAAAGTAAATAAATCTGATATGATAAATCAGATACGTTTATGTGTCTCTGTGTGTGTGTTTTTCACCAAGTATCAGGCAATGGCCCAGGGGCTGGATAAATGGCTCTTTGGGAATCCAAATACAATGAACACCCCAATCAATGAGGAGATTTCAGGCTTTATTAAGTTCATGTAGAAGGCAAATTAAATAGAAGAAAACATCAAGACTTAGAAGATGTTTCCCTTCTCATCCAAGAAGCTTCTTCAGCTCCGATTGGATGGTGGAAATGGAAGGAGACAGCTGGTCATTTGCATTCTGTTACAGAGTTGTTGAGGCCACTTGGAGGTTTGCCTGTGTCCTCAGCATCACCTGAGTTGTGACAATGGGTGTAGAGCCTTTTTGGAACTGCTGAAAGGGTTCCTGTAGTCTGCAATTTTTCTGGAAATCTGTTCATACTCCCACACCATCAAGTCCAATTATCTCTCTTCAGCTGCTGGGAATCCCATTTCAAGCAATGGTGGTACTTTGAGGCCCTGGCTGTATAGCCCAGACAGTAGACCAGACTATGGACCATAACTATCTGATGGGCATGGAAGTCTTGAGAAGTTTCCTGATAAGGCATCCCTTCCCTTTCACATAGGCTGCATTGTTATGCTAGCAATGCTGCAGTCAGGGGAGCACTCCTGATTTTCATTGATTCCTTTTCACTTTCAGAGCTTTGTTTGTCTGAGTGCAACCATTGTCTATCCATTATTGGCATTTTGGCACAATCATGCTTGCTGTTTGGCCCTTCTTTCCTTTTCTTCCTCCATATCAATGTCTCCTTTCCTTTTTCCTTCCACTCTCTTTCTTTTCTCCTCCCACCCAACTTAAGGCATCATCTAGATAACCACAATTGTTGAGGACAAGCGTTCATTGGTTATGAAGCTCATGTTGTAATACCATAGTCCATTAGGAAAACAGTATTTCACTCACTCCAAAAAGGCTCAAGAAGTTCTGGAAACCAAAACAATAAATATTTGCTGATATATTTCCAGTTTGTTCATTTGGTCATCTTGATGCTAATAACACTAGAAGCAGCAGAAATGAGAGACAAGTCTATACCAAAATGGGATGGATGTGAGGTTTCAGGCCCTTCCTCATGGAGGTGATTTAAGGCTATCTCAAGCTACTCATTCACATATTGCTTGGATTCTTCAGGACATTTTCTATGGATTCCTAGAGCCATTCCTCCAGATTGTTTCTGGCTTCTTCTGAGGATTCTCATCTGAGTTTTTTCAGAGATGTTTGTAGCCATGCTTGCATATCTGTTTTTGATGCAGTAGAACCATTCTTTCTGGAACTTGATAAAGATGTTTGAAGCTATCCATCCATCCATCCATTCATCCATCCATCCATCCTTAAGTTTCTTTCAAGAGCAAGCAGGTTTTACCCAAATCACTCTCTCCTTCCTCTTTACCATGCTTTGATTTCTTAGAGTATTTGAGATCCTGGATGCCCTTAATAGATACTTCAAGCTATTCCTGAGTCCCTAGATGGGATGCTTCATGTCCTTCCTCTTTGAAGCTATTTACAGCTATTTCAAGCCATTTTTGGCATCTTGTTTGTATGTTTCAGGACCTTTTCCAAGTTTTTCAGGGATTGTTGAAGCCATTTCCCCAGAACTCTAGGGGTTCTTCAGAAAATGAAAAGCTTTCTAAGGATCCTTAAAGCCATTGTAATATATTTTCCACAGGTCCTTCAGAACATTGCTTCTTCAGGTTCTCTATTGATTTTTCAAACCATCTCTTCCTTAGAGTTCTTGTAATCTCTACAGTGGACTTCTGTAGATCCTGAATGCCTTTAATAGAGGCTTCAAGTCATTCCTGAGTATCTAGTTGTGGTGTTTTAGGTCCTTTCTCCTCACGATTCTTTATAGATATTTTGAGCCATTTTTTGGCATCTTGTTTAGATACATCAGGGCCTTCCTCTTGCAGGTTTTTCAAGGATTGCAGGTTTTCGAAGCCATTTTTCAAGAACTGGTCTAGGTTCTGCAGAAAGTGACAGGCTTTCTAAGGATCCTTGAAGTCATTCTAATACATTCACCAGAGATCCTTCAGGACATTGCTTCTTGAGGTTCTCTATTGATTTTTCCAGCCATCCCTTTTTTCGGCTTCCTCAAGACTCTGACCTGGACTTTTGTAGATGTTGAATGCCTATAATAGATGCTTCAAGCCATCCCTGCACATCCAAATCACAGGTTTCTGGCCCTTCTTCTTCAAGATGATTTATCGATGCTTCTAGCCAACTGTTCACATCCCCCCTGGATGCCTCAGCACATTCCTGCGGGAGGTTGGTGGTGGATGCTTTAAGCCATTCGGGCAGGGTGTACAGTTCAGAGGAATCCTCTTTCAGGATTTTCAGCGATTGCTGAAGCCACCTCAGTATATTTTGCCCGGGTTCCTTAGATGTTCTGATTTTGAGGCTGTCTACTGAAGCCTTAAGCCATTTGTTATTTAATTGATATCCCACCATTTGAGGCTTCATTTTGTCTTGAGCTTCTGTCTTGTTTTCTGCAGTGTCTGCACTTGTTTGGCAGACACTCTCAGAGCTTCTTTTGCATTCACTACTACTATGTCTCTGGTCCATCTGCTCTCTGCCCATCAATAAGGTGCAGCAGCCCTTCCTCAGTTGTGTCTCTCTAGAAAAAATTAGAATGTTAGCTGTGAAGCTGGACAACAAAGTATTGTTAGTTAAAAATGATGGGAACTGCTTTGATGTCAGGAAACTCTCACTCTGAAGGTATATAAATATTGTTGGGCCGCGGTGGTGAAGGTTGAAAGATCTCTCCTATACATATCTTCCCATTCACTTCCATGAGATTAACTCCTAGATTTCTATATGTAAAAGTATAATGAACCATAATTCATTAATTTCTTTCTAAAGTAAGGAGAATGTCAGGTTTTTCCAAGCTTTCTAAGATAAGGAGAACCTAATATGAAATTCTGAAACAAGAAGTTCGTGGTGGCGATCTAAAAATTTCTCACCTCCACAATCTTTCTTCATACTCTCTGCAGAGCTCCTCTTTCTCATCGCTTATTTCAATATTTTTGAATGTAAGCATCTCTGTCTTGATTTGGAGCTCTTTGTTTTCTAATGTCAATTTCGACATCATTGCTACCTTTCTGTAAATTATGAGAACAAGCGATATTAGCCCTCTTCATTTTTTACTTGAATTACTAAGCATACCTACATTCTTAATTATTTTTGCATTCCATTATACCTATTGCTCTTCTCTTATTCAGTTATACATACATATAAAAGCATGGAACATTTCTTTTATCCGGTATATCTGGCCTAAGGGATCTAATAAATAAATTTGATTTTGAAAGAAAAAGTCAAGATCTATCTAAATGTTTCTCACCTATAAAGTTCTTCTTTAAGGTCATTATTTTCTCGTAGGAGCTCTGCTTTTTCTCCAGCGTATTTCTGCACCTTGCAGCTGAGACTCTCATTCTCTCGTCTGAGTTTGTCCAGCTGCCCAGGCTCATCTGAACTATTTTTTCTGTAAAATATCAAGAGCAGAGTGCGATTAACCCCCTTAGGTTTTTTTTTATTTGATTTGATTATTTGGGTTTTTTTATTTATTTAAACTTGTTTAAAATTAAAACTAATTAAAATAGCTAAGAAAGGAAGAGAAAGGCAGGGTTGCTATCTAAAATTTTCTCACCTGCTCAGCTTTTCTTCATACTCTTCGCAGAGTTCCTCTTTTTCTTTGGCCAATTGGAGAGTCTTATTTATAAGCTCCTGAATTTTTAACTCCAGCTCCTCTTTTTCTGCCAACAGTTTTGACATTTCCATTGTCTTTCTGCAAATTATGAAGACCAGAGAGAAATTAGCCCCCTTAGGGGTTTTTAACTTGAATTATCAACCTTTTTATTCAATTACAACACGTTAAAAATACCTCTCTCTCTCTCTCTCTCTCTGTGTGTGTGTGTGTGTGTGTGTGTGAATACACAGGAAATAATGCTTTAACCATTTATTTTTCTTTTTTTTATACATTCCACGAAAGGCACAAACAAATTCAAAATGATTTTCAGAAGCAAAGTAAAGTTATGGATGTAGAATAACTACAACTTCTCACAAATGCCTGTCAACATATCTCAACAAGTTGCTTCCTCAGTGATTAAGGCAGTACCTTAATCACTGAGGAATAGCAACCAACTGTTGCTATTCCCACCTTATTTCCCAAGCTTTACTAGAATATAATTTTCATCACTTGTTTGATAAAATGGCCAGTCCCATTGCCAATGTAGAAATTATGAATGTTGTATTGAAAGTGTGAACTTAATAGGATTATGCAAAGATTTGATGAACTATGCCAAGACTTACATATAACTCTGGTCTCTCGCTCTCTTCAGATCTACTTCCAGTCTTTCAGTTTTTGTCTGAACAATCTAGAGAAGCCAAAATACATCACAAATCAGGAATATATTTCCATATCAGCCCACTCACTATCCCCCACTACCCCATCACTCACACTGGGCTTCTTCACCTTTTGTTATGACATGAACTATTTCTCTTTAATGGACACTCAAAAGATTCCTCAGATGCTAGTTTGCTTACCTGATGGGAACGCATCTTTAAACTTAAATCCTGGCCCATGCGCATTTCTGGACGCCTGGAAACCTGGCAGTTCTGTGAAGAATGAAAAACATAAAATGAATTTTAGATGTTTGCTTGATAATTTTCTTCATTTCAGGGTCATGAGAAGAATTACATGAATTTGTTTTCCATAAATTCTCTGTCATGTATAAAGGAATGACTTTATATTTATGGACAATGTAATCACATTATACCATGGTGGCAGGATTGTATATTTTATTTGTGTATTGGTGTATAGAATATATTAATAATTTTTTTTTTAAAAAAAGAAGAATTACATGAATTTGTTTTCCATAAATTCTCTGTCATGTCAGTGTAAAGAAGATATTAGTTGAAACTTCCTCTTTAGAAAAGAGTCTGGGGTGTAGACAAGCATATTTGTGCATATTAAAATCATGCATTCCAAGATGAGCACACACATGTGCAACTCCCAATTTATTGCTGTAGATGTTCAATACAGGCAACAAAGATTATTCACGCTGGGAAGGAAAAAAATCTAGTTTTAGTTAATTTGTTTAGAAAATGTAAAACACAGTGGTTCAAACAAAATATATATCATCTACATTTTATTTCACTGCTATTGGTATTGTATGTGGCCTAAGAAAGTAGCTAATGTGGCAAAGAAAGAACCAACCAAGAATTAGCATGAACTCTGATAATTGCCATTCTTTAATAGAAATTACAAATAAACTAGTTTGTATTGAATAGATGTGTGTGTATGAATTTCATATATAATAGAAATATAAAGGGAAGATATATACTATATAAAATATGCCGCACATGCATTATTAACAATTACCAATTGTGAAAAAAATCATTTATTTTCATTTTTCTCATAAATATATTCTAAGGTGAGCTATAAGTATACATTATATACCTCAGCACGTCTCCGTTCTTCGGTGGTAGATGACAGAAGAGGAAGTCTGGATATTTCTTCCTGCAATGACAAAATACCCCATTTAAAAAAACAAATTGACAGTGATTAAAGACACTAATTTTTCTAACAACAGCTCTATGTGACTTGGGTTGTTAAACATAGTTTCATCTTCAAGTCTGAGGTGCCAACTGTATCTCTGGCATCTAATCTTTGAACCTTTGCCTGGAAATTCACACTACTGAATAAAATAAGATTTTGATATTCTTCCAGAACTGAAGAAACTTCTTGGATGAGAATCTAAATATCTTCAACGAAAACAAAAAGGAAAGTCCAGTTTCCTCTTGAAAAAGCATCTTGGGGATAGGAATGGGACAGATAGGGAGTTCTTCTACTATATCCCAAACAGTCCTTTCATTTTAAGTGGAAAGTGCAGAGAAAATAAAAGTACTCTTGGCTAAAGTCAAGTAAAATCTCAGTTAGCAACTTGGCCTATTAAATATGTTAAATCAATCTTTACAATGACCTAAGATAGCTCTGCAAGTGCATTGATTCATTCATCCAACTTATATGGCTGCCCAACATACAATAGAGACTCTGGGTCTCTCTCTTTGCTTTCCTTCCTTCCTTCCTTCCTTCCTTCCTTCCTTCCTTCCTTCCTTCCTTCCTTCCTTATTTGTGTTTGATTCTCAGGGACTGGCTGGACGAATCCCTGCTGTTTTCTTAGCAAGGTTTTTCAGAAGTGGTTTGGTGTTGCCTTCTTTCTAGGACTAAGAAAAGGTGACTGGCCCAGGGTTACCCGCTTGGCTTTGTGCCTAAAGTGGGGCAAGAAATGTCTGGGTTTGCAGGCTGATGCCTTAACCATGATACCAAACTGGCTTTCTTGGGTTGCTAATATAAGCTAAAAATGTATTTCAAAAATAAAGTCCAAACAAAAACCTATACTGGCAACTGAGGATAAACAGAAACCACAATTAATATTCTGTCTGTCTGTCTGTAACTACCTACCCTATCATCTGTCTGTCTGTCTGTCTGTCTATCTATCTATCTATCTATCTATCTATCTATCTATCTATCTATCTATCTACCTACCTACCTACCTACCTACCTACCTACCTAAAATTTCTATATGTTCCATTAAAAATTTACTGCGACAGCCTATGAACAAATGTTTTCTCTTACCTCTTTTTGGAGACGTTTCATGTTTTCTCTTAATTTTCTCAACAAATTGTTTTCCATTGCAAAAATCAGTGATGGAAACTAGAAGATAAAGTAATAGGTGAGAATGCAGAATAACTTTGATATTTTTATTTCAAAAATTGGAATGTAGACTTGAGAGACAATGTCTAGAATAGCACATACTTTTTAAATTATATTTGCCCTCCAATTCCTCTAATCTGATCCTTTAGGACAAGTGTTGAAAAACAAGTAACATAAAAAAAATATGCAAATAAATAATGTTTCTGTCTTAAAGGATCTAGAGAAATAGACACATAATGAAAAATTTGACTGGTAAATTAAAAATCCAAACCATAAAGACCATACTAAAAATAAGTGTTTTATGTATTTTATAAAGACAAGAGCTGTTAGCCAAATGCAGCTGCCTCAAGAGTGCCTTTTAAACTCTGGGAATAATGCAGGAAAAGACCATCTCCCATCTGCCTTATAGTTTAGTCTCAAGAGCAGAGGAGCTTCTGGGTTTCTCCTGCAGACCTCAACATCTGCTGAAATGCATTCTCTTGGGTAGTCAGGCTCCATAAGTCCTTCAAAAGGCAACTCCCATTGCCTCCCCTAATAACTGAGGGAGGCACAGTTCAATCTTCCTGGATTGCCTGGTTGCCCATCCCTCCCCAGGAGTTTTCCCTTTCCTTTTTTGTTTCAACTAAATATTTGGCATTTCTATTCCAATTGATAAGGTCCCACTAGCCTCAAGCTACTTTTCAATCTCCTATGAATTACAGGGGAAATTTATGATTTTTTTCATGAAAGCAGATGGTTAGCCAATTCAACATGTGGAAAACATTCCTGTTCCCCATGCGATTTCCACCTCTTAAATTGTTTCTAGAAGCTACAACCTACATAACTAAACTCCACAGAATTCAGCTTTCCTTTTCATATGTGGCCCATCTTACCTAAAGGCAACAATAGATAGCTAAATGAAATATGCCAATCTGCAAAGGTAGCCCAACAAGTTGCTTTCTCACAGTACCTTTTTTGTGAGGTTGTATGAGATCACAATTGTATCAATAAAATTTGTAATAGTGATGAGAGCTTCATATGAAAAACAAGCTCAACTATTGATATTTGCAGCTTTTTTTCCTCCAAAGTTTGATCAGAATGGAGGTCAACAAATAGCAGAGGTCTTCTTGGTACTCTACATTTATTCTATAATTTATCTGCCTTTAAAATGGAGATTGGCAACAGAATTTTTCAGACATCCACCAAGATGCCCCCCAGTTTCGATGTAAAAATTAAATACTGAAAGCAAACATGTCGTCAAGGCTTGGTGCAATGACGTCTCAGTGTTTCTCTAGAAGTGTGACCTATGACCCACTGGGTCATCCTTCCAGAAGTGTGTCCTTACCAGGATCCTCAGGTCCTCCACACTTTAGCACCTCAGCACCTTCAGCACCTCCGCACCTCAGCTCCTCAGCACTTCTGTACCACAGAACCTCAGCACTTCCGCACTTCAGCACTTCAGAACCTCAGCACTTCAGCACCTCCGCACCTCAGCTCCTCAGCACTTCCGTACCTCAGAACCTCAGCACTTCAGCACTTCTGCACCTCAGAACCTCAGCACTTCAGCACCTCCGCACTTAGCTCCTCAACACCTCCGCACTTCAGCACTTCCGCACTTCAGCTCCTCAGCACTTCAGCACCTCAGCACTTCAGCACCTCCGCACCTCAGTTCTTCAGCACTTCCGTACCTCAGAACCTCAGCACTTCAGCACTTCCGCACTTCAGCACTTCAGCACCTCAGAACCTCAGCACTTCAGCACCTCCGCACTTAGCTCCTCAACACCTCTGCACTTCAGCACTTCAGCTCCTCAGCACTTCAGCACCTCCGCACTTCAGCACCTCCGCACCTCAGCTCCTCAGCACTTCCGTACTTCAGAACCTCAGCACTTCAGCACCTCCGCACTTCAGCACTTCTGCACCTCAGAACCTCAGCACTTCAGCACCTCCGCACTTTGCTCCTCAACACCTCCGCACTTCAGCACCTCCGCACTTCAGCTCCTCAGCACTTCAGCACCTCCGCACTTCAGCACCTCCGCACCTCAGCTCCTCAGCACTTCCGTACTTCAGAACCTCAGCACTTCAGCACCTCCGCACTTCAGCACTTCTGCACCTCAGAACCTCAGCACTTCAGCACCTCCGCACTTTGCTCCTCAACACCTCCGCACTTCAGCACCTCCGCACTTCAGCTCCTCAGCACTTCAGCGCCTCAGCACTTCAGCACCTCCGCACCTCAGTTCCTCAGCACTTCCGTACCTCAGAACCTCAGCACTTCAGCACCTCCGCACTTCAGCACTTCTGCACCTCAGAACCTCCGTACTTCAGCACCTTAGCTCATCAACACCTCTGCAATTCAGCACCTCAGCTCCTCCACAACTCAGCACCTCAACTCCTCAACACCTCAGCACAAGGATTGGGATCCTGGATATATATATATATATATGTAGCAGTCAAATCATCACAATCAGTATTTCATGACATGTCCTATTATGTCTTAATCTTTTATCTAGCTGTGGATAGTTGCTAGGGGTGCACCTTATATGCCCCACAGGAACTGTGCATCTTTGAATATGAAGGGGGATAAGGGGTGCCCTCATGCCACCAAAATAGGCATATAATAGTTCCAATACCAAAGGCGAATGGCAAACCTTTACCCTAAAATCCCCATGGTTCCTCATATATGTGGTGGTCTCATCTGCTTTTTGGCTGAGAGTTCCACCTCAGAAATGGTTTCAGTGGTTTTCAATTTGATGGGCGATCCGAATTCAGCCTATTTCTGAAATCCCAGATCAATCAATCAGTGGAACGGCTTTCCTCCAGAAGTTTTGGCTGCTCCATCACTGGAGGTTTTCAAGAAGAGATTGGACAGCCAGTTATATGTAATGGTATAGGGCCATGATGGTGAACCTATGGCACGTGTGCCACAGGTAGCACGCGTAGCCATTTCAGTGGACACACGAGCTCAGCTGATTTTCGGGCCTTCTGGGCCCACCAGAAGTAGGGAAACAGGTTGTTTCCTGCCTCCGGAGGGCCTCGGGGTGGTGGTGGAGGAGGCCGTTTTTCTCTCTCACCTGGCTCCAGAGCTTTTCTAGGAATCTGGGAAGGGCAAAAACGGCTTCCCACCCCCAGAGGTCCTCTAGAAGACAAAAACGGCCCATTTGCCAACTTTTGGTCCCACCAGAAGTTGACAAACGGGCTGTTTCTGGCCTCTGGAGGGCCTTGGGAGGTGGGGAAGGCTATTTTCATAATTCCCAGACTCCTAGAGAGGCTCTTTAGCCAGGCGAGAGAAAAAAATGGGCCTACTGGGTCATCGTGTGCCAGGAGCGGGGGGAGCAGGGGTGTTGCATGCGCATAGAATTATGGGTGTGGGCACGCCCGCGCATGAACCCCCACCCCCTCCTCCTGGCACACGATGGCAAAAAGGTTAGCCATCACTGGCCTACAGAACAGACTTGGTTCCCTCTCTTCTCTTACCAGGAAAGGAGGTTTAGCTCAGATGTGATCCCTGTGTATTAATTTCACACTTGAACCCTAGACCCTTGGACTGGCTGACAACCTTGACTCTGCTCTTAAGCCTTGGACCAACTTTACTCTTTTGCATGCTTGTCTTTGGAAAACATACTTTGTGGAATGAAATTCCCCCGAACATCCAGTTTCAGGAAGGGTTGGCAGAAATTCTGAAAGAGTTAGCAGATACCGAAGGTCTGGGCACAATTCAACAATTCAGCTGTGCTTGCAGGCAGATGGGCACTTACAATAACAAAAGATCAGTCTGAAGTCATAAACCTGTTGTCATGCCTGTAACACCTCAGCCCATATATATTGTTGAAAAAAACTCTAAGGAGCCCATGCAGATTGGGGGTGCAGGGCCTCCATTGACAGAGGCAGAAAAGGCACAGAGATGAAGAGAGGGGCTTTCCTTGTGCTGTGGGGACCAGGGACATATGGCAGCAAAAGGCCCTGTAAGAAATCCAACTGAGCCCTCTTGGAAAACCGTTTAGTTTTAGCTGGACTACTAAATTGGGGGCATGTTCTGGCAAACCAAGCCCAAACATCAAGTCCTCCTCCATCAAAACACCTAGAGCCGTGATGGCGAATCTATGGCACGTGTGCCACAGGTGGCGCACGGAGCCATGTCTGTAGGCATGCGAGCGTTGCCCTAGGTCAGCTCCAGCACACATTGGCCCCTGATTTTCGGGCCTTCCGGGCTCACTGGAAGTCGGGAAATGGGCTGTTTCTGGCCTCTGGAGGGCCTCAGGGGGGTGGGGAAGGTAATTTTCACTCTTCCCAGGCTCCAAGAAAGCCTCTGGAGCCTGGGGAAGGCAAAAAACGGGCCTACTGGGCCCACCAGTAACCTTTTTGCCATCATGTGCCAAAAGCAGGGGGAGTGGGGGGGGTCGCACACACATGCATGGGGGGGGTGAGGTGCAGGTGCGGGGGTGCATTGAATTATGGGTGTGGGCATGCATGTGCGCGAACCCCTCTAGCTCCCCCCGCTTTTGGCATGCGACGGCAAAATGGTTCGCCATCACTGACCTAGAGGTTTCAGTGTCATGGCAGGTACTAGATACACCCTCCAATCTTAATGCTCAAATCAATCAATGGCTGTCCACTATGATGATACTGGAGCTTGGCTACAACACCATTGAAACATTATTTCCTTTTTCACTAATTTCAAAAAACTAGAACACCTCAAAAAAGCTTGGCTGATTATCAGGCTGGACTTTAGGGGTGCTTCTACTATGTCCATTATTACCAAATGACCTTTGACTCTGGAGTGTGATGGAGTAGAACCATTGCAGGGCACAAGAGCATCATAGTGGGTGGGGTCCTTTCTGCAGGGACTATCTTGAAGTAACACATTTCAACAAGTGTCCATCTACTGAAACGACCACTCACAAATGATTTCAAAAACTCTGATCATTTCTTATTTTCTAGCATATGTCTGCTTTGTTTCATCTCTCTGGTGAATTACCATCCTATTTTACCATCCTATTTTGCCTGTGGAGAAATCCTTGGGGCACATCTGTGTCAGGAACACAACACTGGTTAATTTTCTCAAGTGGCAATTTGTCCATGTCAAGGGTGGAACAGATCTATGTGACTCTCTCAATTATTGGAACAGTTCAGCTATGAGCAAGGTGGCCGAAAGATGGTCATCCTGTCTTCCTCTCTTCTCTGTGGGGATGTCTTTTAACTCTAGCATGAGGACATTGAGAGAGTTACTGATTAGTCTTGTAACAAGAATTTTAAGGGAAAAGAGAATTACTGTTTCTAGAAGAACCTGAAAGTTGACTTTTTCTCTGGTGCTTCAGAATGCAGAATCAAAAGATGGAAGGTTTTCAACTGGACATTAGGAAAACATTCTTCAGTGAAGGGAGGGAAGATTAGAGAATGAACTGCCATCATTTTTTTCCTCCCATCTTTGGACTTCAAAGCCTGTACTTTATCCTCCCCATTGGGCCTGAAAAAGGTAGTTAAGCTTTAGGCAGCTTCAGAAGAACATTGGCTCTCCTTGGAGATCTTAAGCTAAGTCTAAGAAATTTTAGAATAGTGCCACAAAGAAAAAATTAAATAAACCGCCATAGTTGAAAGAGAGTTCAGATCAACTGTGATGCAGCAGTCAAGGTATTAGATGAGGAACAAGGAGACTTCCAGTTCAAGTCCAACATGGCCATTCCTGGGTGATGTAATGATACTTTCAGGTCCCTCTTGTTCAATATTATTTACAGATATTTCAAGCTACTGTTTGGCATCTTGTTTAAATGCTTCAGTACCCTAATGACAACTGCTTTGTTAGGAAACAGTATACCTCCATATACTTCACTTAATAAACAATGTGAGATTTAGTCCAACATTTCTGGACAGCACCAGGTTACCCACTCTTGCTCATGGGTTTTCACTTGCCCTTTTTTATTTGAATTAATGTTTACTATTTGTTATCCAACTGGTAGGATCCCAGAAATTGTAAGCTACTTTTCAATATCCTATATGTGAGATGAAAAATTTATGATTCTTTAATAAAAGTAGATGGGTGAGCCAAATTCACCATGTGAGAGACATTCTTGTTTCCCCATGTGAAAGCATCAATTCCCCAAGATAATTTCTACACTACCTAGGGGGTAGAACCATGGATCTCCTGAATATAGATGATTTGGCCATGAAAATTCCTTGTGAAGAGATTCTAGAAGTCTGATACCCATCTGGGACCCAATGCTCTCTTCCAATCATTTACTACTGCTTTTATCAAACTTAAGTGTCTGGAAGTGAAAGTTTTCATGGAAACAAGACTTCACTAAGATCAGATAAAGACACCCTAAAAACATGGAGACAAGAATGTTTTGAACAAGTTGCAAAAACTTGCCTCTTATTTTCCCCATCTTGTCCCAGGCAATGTAAATTAACCCAGAATATTGTATAATGTATGTCCAGGGAGGGAGCTAAGAAGAATTTAATATGACATTTTGGAAAAGAAAATTGCTACCTAAAAATTTCTCACCTGCTCAGCTTTTGTCCAAAATCTTTGCAAAGTTCCCTTCAATTAGTTGGAGATTTTTGTGCAAAAGCTCCTTGTTCTTCAATTGGAGCTCCTCTTTTTCTGACAAGAGCTTTGAAACTTCCATTGTCTTTCTGTAAATTATGAAGACCAGAAAGAGATTGATCCCCTTAGTATTTTTACTTGAATCATCAAACTTTTTCTTCAATTAAAAAATATTTAAAATATCTTCATTTGTGTGTGTGTGTATGTGTGTGTGTGTGTGTGTGTTTTTGTAAATTTTTTATTTTATTTTTAAAAACATGAACATAAAATACATCTTTTAGAACGAAGCATTGATCCAGTCATAAATTGGTACAATCACTGATTCATCTTTAACAACATCTCATCTCCACTAATTATCATCTTATAAAAATAATAAAAAAGAAAATAAAACAGAGAAAAAACCAGCTCACCATAACTCACTCAAAATAATTACCGTTCTATTTTTCACCTCAAATCTTAATTTCCAAATAACACAATTTAATGTTTAACACAATTGTTTCCCTAAATTCTATCTATTTTATAATCCCATTATCTAAAAACCCGTTTAAATCTTTAAATCCTAACTCAATATCATTTCATTATCTTTTTCTTTTTATTTGAATGAATGTATCTTAAAAATATAAATCATTACTATTATCTTAAGCAGTATCTTAACAATTACTCAAAGCAAATCATCTTCATTACTATTTATCTCAATATAATTATCTTTAATTCTTTATCACAGCACATCTTCTTCATCTTAGTCCTCCTCTTTTACTTTTAATCCCAACATAATCATTTGTTTTTACTGTTATTTCCAGCAAAATCATCGTTATTTTTAATGTTAAACCCAGTATAATCATATTTATTTTTGCTGTTAATCCCAGCATCATCATCTGAATCTTACTGTCAAACCCAGTATAATCATTTTTGTTTTTGCTGTCAAACTCAGCATAATTCTCTAAATTTTACTGTTAAACCCAGTATAATCATTTTTATTTTTTGATGTCAATCCCAGCATAATCTTCTGAATTTTACTGTTAAACCCAGTATAATCATTTTAATCTCAACATAAGTTTCTTTAATTTTACTGTTAATCATCTTGTTTTATAATCATTACTTATTCATATTCAATAGCATTCTCATTCTCATCTTTATAACAATTTAAAATTGAGACTTGCATCTTATATCGCACACATTCTTATATGAATTAATACATTTCTGTTAACATAGTCTGTTCCTCTTATATTATAATTTCCCTCTTTATTTCAATTGTTATATATCTATAACAAATTCCTCTCTTATTCATATTCATTTTTACTCATCTATAAAAACCTCCTTTTTATTATTACTTTCCATCTATATATTGCTTTTCCATTTTAGTCACATTATTTTTGTCTTCTTTTTTTCCCCAACCATGTGTATCTTGTTCCTCATTTCCTTGTCTGTATCACATATTTCACAATTTCAATGTTCTCAATTTTAATTCTTCTTATATCAGTTTATTTTTTTTCTTACAACTGTTTCAAGCAAATTACATCAGTTTTCTTCTTTTGTTCCTGCGCCATTTGGCTTCTTCTACTCCTGTGCCAATTAATACCAATTATAACAGTTCCGTTATATTTTCCCTTTCTTTTCTCCAAAGCCAAACTGCCTGCAGACAAAGAAAAAACATCTCCACCGCCAAAGCCACACAGTTTATCTGTAGTACTCACAATGTTCCCAAACAAAGAGTTAGTTACAATGTTTCTTTTAAACCAGAAGGTGTCTCTCCGCAATCCACAAATTCCATTAGTCACGCAAGTAGCCATTTTATTTCAATTATGTAGCATTCCTCATTGTCTCTCTCCTTCTTCTGTGTTTTTAAAAATAATAATTCTTTTTTTCTTTAACAGTCCAAGTCAATTTTAAAACTTTGCTCATTTTTTAAACCAAGTCTCAATGTTTATTTTTCGGATTTGTTCTATTCAAACATCAATTTTCTGTCAGGTCTTTTCCTTTTCTTTTAAAAACTTACATCCTCAAATCTTCTATGCCCCATAAATCTGCAGCTGATATTTTAAGGCTAGGGGTCTTACAAGTAAAATCATTACTCCAAACGTTGTTTCGCACCTGAGTTGGTTGACACTCACCCGGCTTCAAAAGGCATTGTTCCTTCCAGCTTTCCTCCTGCACATCACTTAGCCTGGTTTGTCCCAGCTTCGTGGCAGCCGCCATGGCTGCTGCTCCCCACCGCCGACTCACAGAAGGTTCCCTCTGACCTCCGAGGAACTTGCCTGTTCCTCTTGGTTGTTTGAGGTACCCCTCTTTCTTCCCCATCCCTACAGGACAGTTCCGGTCTGAAGACCCATCGGCAGCGGTTCGGCAGAACCCGCTATTTCCCCGGCTGTCTCGTCACGCCGCCAAACCACACGTCCCTTCATTTGTGTGTGTTTATGTGTGTGCAAGTAAATTCACTTTTGTTATTTCTACTATAATAATCAGCAATCTCTCTTTACAGAAAACAATGTTTTAACCATTTATTGGGTATGTTTACTGAGAAATGTTCAGTAAAAGTGACAAATTAGTACATTTTCATGGGCTTTATATATACCTCCATGATATTCTTTTTTTTTTATTGCAAAAGTTTTACAATTACATTTTCACCCCTTTTTCCCCCCCCTCAACCCACCCCAAACTTCCCAACCTCCCTAACCCACCCTAACCCTCCCCTCCCCCCAGACTTCCGCACAGTATACTCATATCAGGTAAAAAAAAAAACCCTCCTTTGTATAAAACTTATATAAAACTTGAACCCCTCCCTCCCCCTTATAAATTTTCATCTTCATTACATTAAAATATTTCTATCTTAATATAACATTTTCAAATAAAAGCTATTTGATACTTCCTAGTTTGATATTTGTTCTGAACATAATCTATCCACTTTTTCCATTCCCATTCATAAGTCTCTTGTGAACAATCTTTTAAATATGCTGAAATCTTCGCCATCTCTGCAAAACTGGCCATCTTCAAAGTCCATTCCTCGATCGTGGGCAAACTTCATTTTTCCAGTATTTACCTATCAACAATCTTGTTGCTGTTATCATGTACAATATCAATTTTGTTTCACCCAATGTAAAACCCTTAACTATACTCAATAAAAACAATTGTGGAGAAAATTGAATTTTTTTCTTCAAAACATTCTGCATAACCCACCATATTTTTATCCAAAAAGCCTTAACTTTCTTACAATTCCACCAAACATGGTAATATGTAGCATCTAAACAATCACATCTCCAGCATTTTGGCTGAACATTAGGATACATGACATTCTTAATAAATTTGTTTAACTATTTCAATATTAAAGTTTGCAACACTGTATAAGAGTTGGATTGCTTAAGTATAAGTTAATGATTTTTAATAAGGTATTTAGCAAAGAAAGTCTACACACCCATGTTAACATGCCAGATTTTAGAGATGTAAAAAAATCAGACAAATCTCTTCAGAATTTTTCCCACTTTAATATACATATCGCCCACTTGCCTGCCTTCGCCACTCGCCCAGATCACATGGCGTCC
This sequence comes from Arizona elegans, assembly GCA_022577455.1. Lineage (NCBI taxonomy): Eukaryota > Metazoa > Chordata > Lepidosauria > Squamata > Colubridae > Arizona > Arizona elegans. Next base: position 98,123,054 of record JAKOOJ010000002.1, on the reverse strand, counting down.
GCATCCCAACTGCTCTCCCCTCCTTGCCCGCTTGCCTGCCTTCACCACTCGCCTGGACTACGCAGCCCCCGCGGCCGAGCTTCTCTCCACCTCCTTGCCTGCTTGCCTGCCTTTGCCCTGGCCTACCATGCAGCACCAATGGCCCAGCTGGTCTTCGCCTCCTCACCCACTTGCCTCGCTCACCTGCCTTTGCCGCTCACCTAGTTTTTGGTAAGTTGCTGTCTCACATGTACAGGGATAAGGGGCTGGGTGAGGGCCTTCCTCGCCTCCCCCTTTTGGACAGTTTTAGAAAGAAAGAGCTGGGAACTTAAAGCCAAGTGCCCCCCGCAGCCCCTGCATTGCCCATCCCCACTGGCAGCTCTGGCTTGGGCAGCGGTTCGGCTTTCTCAGCTGGTTGTGATTCCCAAACCCCAACTACCCTGCCCTTCCTGCCACAGCTCGTGGCAGAGAGGAAGGCGAGCCAGGCTGAGTCACTGCTGCTCAGCCCCCTCCCCCAGCCCACATCTCATCCCCACCTGGACTGTCTGCCGCTGCTGGGCCTTGCCTGCTGCAGCTGCCAATGGCCAGAGATCACAAGGTTGTACCGCCCACATCACCCCTTCACCAGCTGCCCTTCACTCACCTGCCCAGGTTGTGGGAGTGCCTGGCCTCCCAGCTGCCCCCACCCCCACCCTCTGGAACAACAGTGGCAGCACACATAGCTGTGAGAGGAAGAGAGGCCGGATGAACCAGACCCAGACACTTCCCAGCTCCCCTTGTCCCAGAAGCACCAATATTGCACTCTCCCCTCTCTGCTACCAGTCAGCCCCTTCTTCACATAGGATCACTCGGCAGCGGGGAGGGGGAGGGAGAAGGGGTGGCTGCTAGAAGAGAGGGGAGAGTGCAATAGTGGTGCTTCTGGGATGAGGGGAGCTGGGAAGCGACTGGGTCCAGCTCACTCTGTCAGCCCTGGAGGCCATCTTGTTCTTTGGATCTTCAGGGCTGCAACACTTAGTGCTGTGGGAAACTGGGAGAGGGGATTGCATGGAGTTGCGGGGATATCTAGCCATAATAACATTGCTTTCTCTGAGAGCCAAGGACATTTGGCCTGCACCTGGAATGGCGTGACTGGGAGGCATCTCCAGTTGGGATGGTGCATTGATTGGACCATGTGATGGACATGTGTGTGCATGGGAAGGAACTTGGGCTTTCTTTTGGGTGTGGAAAACCTGGAAGTTTCAGTTTCAGGTTTTTCCAGATGTGCCAATATGACATCTCTAATAAAATGGAACTTTGAGAAACTTCTAGCCTTGGAGCCTTTTTGTGTTGGAGGTGTTACTTGGGCCCCTGACATTAACCCAAATCTCACAACCTCCTAATACCAGCCTACCCAGCTGGGTTTTGGCTCAGCCCACATTCACCTTCCGGGGCTAGGGGACCACATTGGCACTGAGCACACTTTTCACTTGGCATGAAGTGGATCGCACCTTAGCCTTCCCTGTCGGGTCTGGTCTACCGGGATGACAGCTGCTGCTGGAATGGGGCAGCACAAGGCCCGTTAGGCCAACCCAGTCTGGCATTACAAGGACCACCATTGGGACTGCCGAGACCCAAAACACACACCCTCAGCCACTGGTCCTCATTTGCCTCCCACCGACCAGATCTCCTCTGGCTGGGCCTTCTATCCCGGCCAGGGGTGGGTTCAGGACCAATGGACACCAGCTCCAGTCCCGCCATAGGCACCGGCCCCACAGCCAGTATTGGCCCCGCAACTGGCTCTGCCAGCCGCTCCCCCTCCACAGTTTAGAGTGACATTTGACGGGACCACAGGAATGCTGGCCTATTTCCTCAGTCGGGTTTGGTCCCCCATTGATCGCTATGGGGACCAATATCAGACCGATCGGGACATAATTTTGGCAATTGCGAATGGCATGAATGAAGGGGAGGCAGCGGAATGGATAGCTGAACTACACTGTAGTTCAGGGCCCCTGAAGATGAAGGGGCCCCAGAACTAGAAGATGTGGACGAGTTTGTCCAACTGCTCTGAGGCTGATTCGAGGACATGGACCACCAGCTAGAAGTCAAAGCCCAGATCAAAGCGTTGAAGCAAATGGGCTGGCCCCTGAAAGAATTAGTGTGGGAATTCCAGAGGCTGTCTGGAAAACTGAGACTACCCTGAACGCCTCCTCGTCTATCACTTCAAAGAGGCTCTGGACCCGGACCTCAGACAAGCATGCGGCATCAGGGGAGTTCTGGAGCATATACAAGCCTGGTACAACACAGCAGTAGCCATGGATCTCGAAATCCACCCCCATCGAAAGCCAACTGCAGAGAAACCAGCAAAAAGAACTCTGAGCCGCTGAACTCCGGTCAAGCTGACACACCATCACCTGTGCCGTCCGGGATAATCAAGTGCTACCGATGTGGTCAACATGGGCACAGGGCATCAAACTATCTGCCCCCTACCCTAGTCCCTCAGGTCCAGATCCCCTCTGCACCTCAGGGGAAAAGAACACTAAGGAAGCCACCGGACAAGGGGAGAATTGCCAAACAGGCTGTTGAAGTTCCTCTCCTTCCAACTGGGAATGAGGAAACTCCAGCCAGAGAAACCCATCCATGGTCCACCAATGGGAGCAGTGGAGATGATGACCCGGTGGTAAGTGAATCCATCTACCCCTTCACTATCAAAAACCTGGATTGTAGTGCCGGAAATGGGAGCCCAAGGGGAGGTAGAGGCCGTCATAGACACTGGCTGTACCAGGTGCCTAATCAGCCTCCCCATAGTCCAACAGCTAGGGATAAGCATGAAACCCCTAGCACGCCCCATCCATTTTGAGCAGGTCAATGGACGCTGATAGGCGGAGCCCCTGCCACCTTGGTCACAGAACTTGTTAGACTGGAGATGGGCCACCACTGAGAACTCATCAGATTCGTCGTAGCTCCCAAAATGACAGAGTCGATTATATTGGGCCTCGCCTGGCTAGACTGACCATCATGTGGGAAGATGGCTACCGAAAGCTGCCACCCATCAAACCAGATAGGTTTAGGTTTTAGGTTTTATTTGATTTATATACCGCCCTACTCCCGAAGGACTCAGGGCAGTGAACAGCCACAAGATAAGACACATAAATACAAAATTTAAAAGCAAAATAAAACCGAATTAAACAATGGTGCTGTGAATGCAAAGATAGTTGCATTCACAGCACCATTATTACTATTATTATGAGTATTTGTTGCTTCAATATTTTACTGGCTTTGAAAGCCACCCAGAGTTGCCTCTAAGTGAAATGTATGGCAAACAAATCTAATAAATAAATAACAACTTCAGTGTTTCAAAATGCTCTAAATAGAAACTATTTCCACAGCTAGCACTGCTTCAGCAACACTGACCCCAAAGATCTAAAAGTATTTATTGTTTGGAGAAGAATTTTATTTAATGTTTGTTTAATAGAACCTCTGACCAATGCAGTTGATATTATCCAATGTTGCTCCAAAAATATGGCACAATATTGATATTGTTCTATCAGTTTAGTTATTTGATTTCTTCAATGCTGGTCAGATAAGAATCTTATACTTAGCTGTTACATAGAAATCATACATTGTCCTGGAAGCCCGATACAAAGGCAGCATCAAGATGAACTTTCAAATGGCAGCCTGAATCTGCCATTAAGGCAACTTCCTCTCTGAACAAGAACTGCTTGGCATTTATGATGCTTTCATAGCCTCTCAAGGAAATTAACAGATTAACAGAGTTGGAAGGGACCTTGTAGGCCATCTAGTCCAACCCCCACCCATTGGTGTAGAGCAGGAGACTCTACACCATTTCTTTTTTTTTTTTTTTTTTATTGAAAAAGTTTTCAAATACAAGTTTTTCCCCCTTTTCCCCCCCCCTCTTCCCTAACCCACCCTTTCCACCCAACCCCCCCTGTGACTTCTTCACAACAATAGGCTATTTCATAACAAGTTACATACATAATATCTTCCCTTTCCCTTAATCCCTTCTCGGAATACTGACCCTTAACTTGTTAATCTTATAACTCCCATTTTTACGGTAATCTGCCCTTTTTCTCCTCCCCTAAACTTATTGAGTATTATTACAAATTAACCTTTAATCTTTTATATATATTAATATAACATTTTAAATCGGCCTTCTCCCTGCAACCAAATTTGTTCAATTCTGTCCACTTCCTCCACTCCTCTAAATATATGACTTGAAATCAGACAATACAATTCTAAATATAATCCACTACCCACTTTACTAGAATATACACATATCTATATATGCATCCCATTTTATAACAATCAGTAAACTAACCTATTTCAGCCCTTCAATTCCTACAAAATCATGCAATACGATTCTAAATATAATCAACTGCCCACTTTACTAAGATATACACATATCTATATATGCATTTCATTATGTAAAAAGAGAAAAGACAATAACTTTAAGTTTATAATCCATATAATATCTTCTTTGATGTCTTTCCACTAGATTGTTAAATCCATCACCCATAATAGGGTAAAATAACATGCTAGTGCAACAGTTTGTTCAAAATCTTCAGTCATCTTCTGCCCCCATCAGTAGTAGATATCCTCACACCTGTATAAAAGTAAAAACAACCACCCGAGTGACATTATAATTATGAATATATCCGTATGGTTATAGTTGTGGTATTCATCAGGATTGTTAATTCCCGTCATCCTACTGAGTAACATCCAGATCTTCTGCATGCCCCAGCAAAACTCTCCTGCCTTATAACTCAAAGTAGTTATAATATATTTCCAAGAGAAAAAAAAAGTAAATAAGAAAAAATTAGATGATTCAAATCCAACAAAGTGAGGCTCTTTCCACTTCCCAAAATCATGGCCTTGCAGAGATCTGCCACAATCCTCAGGATAGTATCAGACAATTGTTCGCCGCCACTATCTTTTCTAATATTCATTCATTTTTTAAAGCGCCTGGCTTCACTGTTGCTTAGTTTAGAAATTGCTGTTTCTATAAGATCTGTTTCTTTTCTTTTTCTTTTTCGGGTTGAATTTCCATCCTCTTTTCTTGCCTACCAATTGTATATCTGCTGGTTGATTTTCATTCTGCTTTGTGGATTGTTCTTGTTGGGTTAATTTTATCATCTCATCTTTCTTCTCCATCACTTGTATATCAACTGATTGATTTGCGCACTTGTCTGTGACTTGATGATTCATCATCTTGGGTTCGGATGACACTGCTCTCTTATTTATAAACAGTCCAGCTGGGGTCTCCAAGGAGTCCAAAGACAATTTATCCATCACAGCCTCTGTAATTTGATGTTTTCCTTTTATTTCCAACTCCTTTTGCTTATCCTGTATTATGCCTAAAGGTGTTAAATTCATTTTTAGAATTTTTTGATAAAAATCTTCCGCTTTTTCAACAGTGTGCAATTGATATCTTACGCCTTGATATCTCAATATTAAACCAGCTGGGATGTCCCACCTGAATAGGATATTTCTTTTTTTTAATTCAGTCACTAAAAAGCCAAATTTCTTCCTCTCCATTAACATCTTGGGCGGGAGCTCCTTGAAAATCCAAATCTTTCTTCCATGAAATTGCAAATTGGAATTAAAAGAGTTCTGCACAATATTATTCCTAATTTCTTTATCTGTAAAATAGATCACCACATCTCTAGGCAGTTGCCTTTGCTTTGCCCACCAGGAGTTTATTCTATAAATTCTATCAATCCTGCAATACACTTCATCAGGTTGAACCTTTAAGATCCCAGCCAGAATTTCAGAAGATACTTTCCTTAAATCATCTCTATTATTTTCCTGCAGACCTCTCAATCTAATTGCATATTCTGTAAAATTATATTGAATCATTAAAACTTCTCTTTCAATCCTCTGTTGTACATTTTCCTCATTACCAATCTTTTGGTCAGTCTCCATTTTAGATTTGTCTTCCAAGCTATTATCCTGAATGTTTATCAAATCCTTTTTAATTTTTTGAGTCATGTCATCCAAATTCTCCTCGACTTCCTTCATTTTAGTCTCTAATAATTCAGTCTTTGCCTCCATCCGAATCAGAAAGCCTGATAAACCATTAGCAACTTTTGAAATCTTTTTATTCAAGAAGTCAGACTCTGATTTCACCAATTCACCAATTTCTTTAATTTCCTGCTTAAATTTTTCAAGTTGCTGATTCACAATCTCATCCCTTCTTACAATCTCTTCAAGGATAAATTCTAATATATTAAAATCGGGTTTCTGACGCTGGAGAGTTGAAATTTGTTGGCGCAATTTCTTAAGGGGGGAAATTCCCCCCCCCCCGTTTGTCCAGCTGTATAAGTCCTGATGCCATTTCCCACACAGACAAGATTTAGCAAAAATAAGAGAAGAAATAGAAAACAAAAAGACTTTCCCTCATTAAAAAAAACTTCTGAGCAGCACAGGAGCGAGGTTTCTCTAGAAATGTAGCCAATGATATTTATTCCGCTACGTTGTAATAATGAAAAACGGAAGGACTTTCCCTTTTAGCCCTTCTCCAGCCACAGCAGACGCCATTTTAGAAGGCTCTTTTTCCCTCTTTTCCTCTGCTCTTTTCTTTTAAATAGTTTTTGAAAGGGTGAAATACTTGCGGTTCAGTATTAGGGTCCAGTTCTTCATTTCTTTAATTATTCTTTTAGATTCACAGGCTTGCTCTTGACGCCTGGCTCTGCATAGGCAGAGGTCTTCCCAAAGCCCGGAGCAGCGGCAGGGGATATGGGGCTTCTCATCCGCTCCGTCCCAAAAGTTAAAAAAAAAACTTTTGGGACTCTGCGGGGAGTTCTACCCACCCCTGCCGGCTCTCTCTCCGTTTCCTCTTGGAAACGGAGTTTTTTCGAGCCGCCATCCGCTGTAACGGCGGCTCTATACAGGCAGAGGGAGCTGACGATCCCAGAGGAACGTCTGGCGGCGGCCAGCAGCAAACCGGAAGCCGACTCTACACCATTTCTGACAGATGGTTGACCAATCTCTTCTTGAAAGCTTCCAGTGATGAAGCTCCCACAACTTCTGAAGGCAAGCTGTTCCATTGGTTGATTGTTCTGTCAGAAAATTTCTCCTTAATTTCTAGGTTGAATCTCTCCTTGATCAGTTTCCATCCATTATTATTTGTCTGGCCTTCAGGTGCTTTGGAGATTACTGCAATGTAGTGTATGGGATTACTTTAGAAGATGATTTAGACATTTCAAATAGTCCAAAACAAGCTACTGAGACTGGCTGGTATGTTCCCGTGTAGCTAACACTTTATCCCTTGACTGATGGTCAGTATGCTTTAGGGCCCAATGCAAAGTGTTTCTGCTGATCTTTAAAGATCTGAATGGTTTTAAAGTGTGGTATTTCTAAAAGGAAGGAAAAATCTTTCTCAGTTGTAGGGACCCTTACATACAAGACCTTCTCTCTTGGGAAAAAAAATAAATGTGCTGATGACTTTTTAGCTTTAGACTAAAGGATTCTTCTTCTCCCAGTTTTAAATTTTTTAACGTTTCTGCTACAGGCACGTCTCAACTTACAACCAGTTGCTTAATGACTGTTTGAAAATGCAATGGCCCTACTGGGGAGGCTGCTTATGACCTGGATTCAAAATTCTGACAGTCAGCCTCCATGATTACATGACCAAACGTTTGGTACTCAGCACCTGGGCCACCTTTACAGCTACTTGCAGTATCCCACAGTCACGTGATCTCATTTTACAATGAAAATTGGATTTACTTCTGGTTTTGGGAAAAGCCATACCCACAGCATTCATTTAATGACTGGTGCACAACAGATCATATTACAACCATCACAACCTATGACTGTGGTAGGCAGGCTACATTATGGTCATAAATTGAGGACTACCAATATTGCTTTAAAGAATCTACTTATTAAAGTTAATGTAACTCTTAAAATTAGTGGCATATATTTTGGGTTTTAAAAATATCAGATTATTTTAAGGAATTAACAGAGAGGTGTTAAGCACACATGAGGCCAAATAATTATTTTCTAAATCTGCTTAGCCCTTCAAACTATCATATTACAAAGTCCTTGTTTATTGCAAAATTTGGTTACTGGTTAAATTAAAGCTACAATTAAAAAAAAAAAGCATTTGCCTTTCCCTTGTTTTGTTTTTTTTTCCAATCATGAAAAATACAGTATATTAATCAGAGACAATCAGCAATCAGTTTCAAATCTAGTTACAATAGAAAAAGCTATTAATTTATACTAGTTGAAGTATTTTGGCAGAAAATATCCCAGAAGGAAGAGATATATATTAGGAAACTGTCGTTGGCAAAATGTGTGGTGAGGATGTGCATAATCTACAGAAACTGTCCTTTTTTTATCAGAAGGAACTCTCTTATTGTGTCTTGAAATTAAAGAAACTATGAAGAATAAAAAAACAGGCATTTTTCTGACAAGTTGGACAAGATCTAACACCATTTTATTAGCCAAGAACAGCTGTTCTAGCAAGCCAGAAACAATTTTTCTTTGCAACCATGCTCTTTTAATTCTACCTTAAATAAAAGCATGAACTCAATTGCAAATCGTTTCTTAACATTCTCCACTTTTATAAATGAGTGAGTCACAGCCACTTGAAGTGGGAAGTAAATTTTTTTCTTCCTTTTATTCTTTGATGTAAAGCCTGAATATATTTTACTTTCTCTTGCTACAATTTTGGCAGTTTTCAGAATTTTTGCCCCTCCTGGGTATTTCCCAACTCATCAATTCTTGCTTTAGGAATTATACAATAGAGCCTATCACAAGGGCCCAGAAACAATGCAGTGGAAATTTCTGTCTAGACAGAGGTGTCTCAAAAGATGATGCAAAATAAAAATAGAGGATTCTACTTTGTAAAGGCCTCTTCCTTGTCCCATAAATGTCAAAAAGGGAGTCACAAGTATGGTGCAAGTGACTGTGTCATTGGAACAAACTCAAACATCTTTGTACAAATGATAAGACTTTCAAAGAGATTCTCTCAAATATTACTTTCCTATAAAACTGAAATAATTAATTTCATTAAGTTCTTTCCTTTTATAAATACTACAAATTCTTGTATTCAGGAATTTCACTTTCTGATAATTACTTTTCTTTTTCACTTTATCTTATATTTGTAACAAAATATAAAACAAAAGCTATTTGATTCTAAAGAAAGAGGTATTCTTTGTCTGTAGCTGATGTAGTTTAAACATTCAATGATGACACAAAAGAGGCAAATCTAAACCAAGATGTTGCTCCAGAGAAACATTTTAGGGCACTTCTTCATCTCAAAATCAAAATCTCTCAAATGAAAAGGTTTCCAATTCAGCCACAAAGGAATGGGCATTTCCCTTTCCTTCAACTTTTCAAATTGATGGCCCATCGTTGTACGGGATGCAAATATGGATCTGTAACTGATGTAACACAATACCCTCAGAATGCAGTGGACTATATTTCTTCTCTCCAACTGTAGCTGCAACATGGAATATATGGTTGTTCAAACCAGTTTTATTGTTTCCAGCATATCTGCCAGGATATAAGTACTATCCCATTCTTGCCCAGGTCGCTGAAGTGCCTTCTCCAAAATCTGAGCTTTCTCTTGGAGGTCTCTGGAAGATAATTTGACTTTACCCTCCTGCTGGCAAAAGATGATCTCATTTACTTCGCCTTCAATCTTCTGAGTATAAAGTACGGGGAAAGTCTCTTTGAGGGCAGCCAAAACAGACCCTTGAAGCAAGATATCTCGACATACCAGATTGAGAATAAAAATGCCTGCAGATAGAAAAAAATAAAATATTTTGTCTTACTATTACAATCAGTGAGGCTACATAACAAAGTATAGAGTATTTCCTTCTGGTGGAATCCCCTTCTTGCCTTCTACATTCTTTTTTTTTAATATACAAAAAACTAGCTGTTTTCTAATCACTAGATAGTATTGTAGAGTATCACATATTAACGTTACATTCTGCTTTTTAATGATATAAAAACTATTATTTATTTTGTTACTTTTGTTCTCTTGCCACATGTTTTACTACTTGCCTGACCACAGACAGACAAAGGCTAAAATCTCTAGCAATAGTTTTGCAAACCTTACCAATCTTATGAGCAAGGTTTTTCTCAGGTCTGCAGAAATCTCTTCTGATATAGGCATGAATCACTTTTGCAAACTGGTGTAATGAACAGCAGACCCGATGGTAGCAACCAATATAGTTTTATGCAAGAGGCATCTCCTTGAACAAGACTCTAGTCATCTTCTTGACTAGAATTTCTAATTCAATTCATCTCTTGAAAAGAGTTTATTTAATACATTATCCTAAGCTTTACTTATCCAATAAAGGCAATAAATGCTGACTCAATGTGTTTCATAAAACATGACACAGTACAGAATTTTATGTGTTGTTTAACAAAAATCTCTTTTTCTATTAACAGGTATCATTCTAATCATGTTATTGTCGTGGTACTGCAAAATTTCAAAGAATTTTTAAAAGTTCACTGATTCTAGAACAATTCATATCAGTTAGATCCAAATAAAAAGACAGGATAACTCCTTGAGGCAGTTCACCATTTTACTTTTTTCAGGCACTTACAACTGAGTAGTTCTCACCTTCTGTTTTCAAAAGCGTTCTCACTTTCTGAAGAAAAGTTTTCTCCACAAAGGCTGGTGGTGGACAGCTTATTCCCAAAGTTGAGTCCTTGCTGTCCACATCAAACATTATTACATCATAAGATGATGGAGCTGGGAAGGAAAGGGGGAAAAGTAGAGCATATTTCTCACAAAATATCAGTAAGGATCATTAGAGCTTACGTGTTGCCAATAACATTTGTGAAAACAATATATTTTGTTTTTCAAATCTATCTGCTTTGTAGTCTTACAGACATGAAAATAAGACTTATGCCTAAAAAAATCCCAATCCATGGCAATCACAAGAGCATCTAAAAAAACATTTTACTGAGTAAGACTGGCCCTACCCAGAAATGTACATGATGAACATCCTGTTCTTCAGAATATTCTCCCAATTACATCAGCTATTGAAACATATCCAGCTCAAGATCTCTCTCTTTAGATATTATCTATTACATTAGATAATCACTGCTGTAAACTTTGCTAAATAGAACCAAAATCAAAGGCAATTGAGAAACATTTTACCTAAGTGCATTTAATCACAAATCCTTCTTTTTTTGTAGACTTATATGTTTATCTACTGACCAGAATTTCCCATAAAACATCTCCCTTTAAAATAAATGATCCATTTCCCCAATTAATTCATTACAAATTAATCTAGAAAGCAAATGCATATTGCTTACATCAAAAAAGTTGTCGTATCAAACTAAGTACAATAATCACTTATTTTAGCCGAGTACTTGAAAAAACAAGCTAAGTATACTTATGTTACTCAGGTCATAGATCACTGAAGTAGTCTATGACAACTTGCCACGGTCAACTCACCACAGCCAACTCGCAATGGCCATCTTGCCACAGGACAAGAGTTATACTAATATCAAAGAATTGGTGGAATAAAATCATTAAAGAAAAGATGTAGAAGGAGGGGCAGAATGAAATGTGAAGGGCAAAAATTAAAATAATTTTTATTTATTTTAAATAGTTAAATAGAATTGGTAAATTGTCTTGCAGCGAGTTGTCCCATGGCAAGTTATGCCTCAGTGAGTTGGCTATTGCGAGCTGGCCATGGTGAGTTGACTGCAGCAAGTTAGCAGTAGCAAGTTGTCCCATTCCCCACTAAAGTACCATATGTTCTGACCTACACTGTTACCATCCTAGTTATGATTCATACAAATACTGTTGCAGTTGATAACCTTTTCTTTTTAAAATGGGGAAAAATTATCAAAAGAAGTTTAACTCTCACTGTTGCTTCTCCACTTTAATTTCCCCCAAATCTCATTCTGTATGACATCAATTTGTTTTAAAATTATCTGTAACAATATCCATAATTTTCCCTTATGATCAAACACCAGAATTGTCTTGCTGGACCAGAGTACAGATCTATTTTATAAGCATTCAACTCCTCAACAAGACAATAAATAATGGCCTGCACATAGCATTCTACTTCTGTCCCTAAAAGCATAGAGACATTATTCCATAACAAGACCTGGATTCTATAGCACATTCATATGTACATGTATCAGTTGGGGCACAGCCTAACTGCAAATGCAAGCTCTTGAGTTAAATAACCTACCTATGGTAGCATTGTGGTTCTCAAGGCTCAACATTTAAATAAAGATTTTTGACACTACAAGAGTTAAAGGCTTTTGTGTCCCTTGCAGGAAAATAAAACAGTTTTTGTGTCAGTACCCAATTTATAGCATCGTAGGGCGCATAGACAGCGTGTATTACAGGAATTTTGATATACAGAGATATAACTGCTAAAACATCCAGAATAGAAGGGTGTTGTTTTACTTTTTTCTTCTTGAACCATTACATGCTCAAAATAACTCATTTTAATTACACAAAAGAGTAAGAACAATACAGATGCTTTCAAGACTTCTGAAATACTTGCTGTCAGAAAGTCAAAGGACACAAACAACGCTAAGAGATGCACCATCCATAAATCATGACTTGGGCATTGATTGATCTAAGAAGTCATTACCTTTTGCTGTAAGATTGGCAACATAAACTAAGCCATCTGCAATGTGAATTTTGAGTCTGTCTCCTGGTGAGAAACCAAACCAACGTGTAGCCACTTCCAGCATGGCAGAATCAATCTCCACTACATCAACAGAGCACTGCAAGAAGTAGTCATGAAGGAAGAGGGGAAGGCTGCCACCACCCAGGCCAATCACAAGCATATGGATCTGGGCTTCTGAAAACAACACACAGAATAGTTACAAATTGGAAGCACAACTAGCAGTGCCCTGCTCTGAAGACGGAGTGTGGCATGGAGATACTTCTGTATCATAATTCTCAGTGTTAGGCTTGCAAAGTCCAAAACTTTGTTATAGTCTTTCTGCTAACTCAGGGGGCAATTTATTTAAGAGCAGAAAAGAAGTCAAGTCCATTGTTCCATATTCCAATTTTCTGAGGTTGCACTTTCCCTGGGGCTCCAAATAACCCAGTAGTGCTAGATACAGCTGCTGACAAAGACACCTCTATTTTTTTAAGAATCCCTCCTTGGAGGAATATATATCAATACCCATACCACAATGCAGCCGGATCAGTTCTGTATAAGGCAAGCTGCTGCCCAGATGTAAGGTTACCAGAGCTGGGATGAAAAATCAATATAATAGATAACAAATGTTATGACAGGAAAGATATACAGAAAACTCTTAAGTCTTTGCTGCCACCTAATGATCACGTGGATGTTCAACGTTCAGATCTGAACAAGTTTTGGTTATATGTAGAGCAGCCCTAAACACAGATGGATAAGAAAACATTCAGATGAAAAAATAAGAAAATTTGGTGCACATTTTGGCAGAATCACTTTGGGGCTGGGGGCAAATTACTGCAGCTTTAACTTTGCGTCTGCATGCTTTTTCTTTCTTTCTTTTTACTATTTGCTCAGAAACTCAATCCAATCTAATCTGGCCAAATGAATTCTAGTCAATGGATATGCATTATATATGTCAGCACCTTTACAATCCTACTTCAATCTCCATTTTTACTGCTAATAAATGGATGGATGGATGGAAGAGACTAAAAGCATAACCTTATTTACAAATGCCTCATAGAGAGACAGGAGACTGTGAGTTCTAGCCATGCCTTAGGCACGAAAGCTGTCCGGGTAATTTAGGTCAGTCCCTCTCACCCAATCCAACCCACCTCAAAGGGTTCGTATTGTGAAGAAAAACAGGTAGAAGAGAAGAAGCATTTGTATGTTCGCCACCTTGAGTTATTTGTAAAAGACAAAAGAAGTTGGGACAAAACTCTAATAAATAAATAAAATGCTACTATTTAACTATGACTGACAGGGACCTGACATAAATTCACTTAATATTCATTGGCCAATTGGTTCTGTGGCTTCCTACTCACTTGGAAGACCTTCAGGGTTTTTCAGCAAGCACAGTCCTGCGACCATAGCTCTGTGGTGAGCGCAACACAAGAAACTTTTGTCAATGGCCGGACAGGCAGCTTCAGCATCAGGTTTGAAATGGTCCCTAGGGGCCACTTTCTTCTTCTTCTTTGGCTTCTGCTTGTTACCTGGCCAAAGAAAACAAAGCAAATTTAGATGGACAAGCCGTATGGACTATCGTAACTATAAAAAGGGGGAGGGGTAGTCTAATTATTGAAATTATCTGGGATAGGAGACAACTACTCAAAATACTCCATCCCTCCCCAAAGGGACACTTCCCCGCAATGGGTCAAGATTGGAATTCTATCTCTTTCTCCCAAAATAGCCATTCTAATCATTTTGTTTTCAACAACTTATTAATTTCAAAGCAGGCCGGAATTCATTTTTGTTCACTAGATAGCTGTACATAGATAATGTCCACCCAGATGTTGCTGATTTATAACTCTTGACAGACAAGTAGTAGTCAGGGATTCTTAAGAGTTGAACAACATTCAAAGGACCATAAATTCATCTGGTAGAGAAGACTGATAAGGATTTCCACATCTTAAAATATGAAGTGCTAAATAGGAGAGACAGCAATGCATATTGTACTTAAAAATTCAAAAACATTGCCTTATGGCTTGTGTTACCTTATTAGCCTGCTTCTTTCTACCATTTTCTTAAATTGATCCACAGAAAGCTGGAGAGAAAAGTGGGGCTGTGCAGTACATGCCTCCCACCTGTACTAGGCCTCCTTGCAACCCCATTCTAAAGGACAGCAGCCCATAGTTGGTAGCTACAGCTTTAATTTCACCTTTGTGGAATACCCTGGATGAAAGCCTTGCTTCTGACTGCACTATATTCCTGTTGTTGAGGAAGATGAGGCGACGGAAATAGCAAGCACCACCTCCTTTGACATCTTCAATAACATACTCCCCACTAAAAGGACTAGTATCACTATGCTGGATGGTCCGGATCCCAATGTCTCCATCCACAGACAGAAATGGCACCTGCAAGAGAAGGCAATCTAATGATGCTACTGTCCCACAGAGTTTCTTCAAAGATCAGGGAAACAGAATATAAATTATAAATATTATATTATAACATATTATAAATACCATCTACTCTGCCTACCTGAACTACAATCACCACTTTCTAGGATCTTAGATTTGTAGTAGACTTTGCTAGAACCAATACTGAGATGGCCAAAAAAAAAAAAAAATTGACACTGTGTTTTTGGTATTCTTATAGGCACAAGGCAATGCCAATTTTATTTTAAGTATCAAGTTCTCTTCATCACCTAAACTTCCTAAAACGTTTAAGGTATCTGGCTTGAATAGACCTGTATTTTTCAATCACACACAAACTGAAGTTTAAGTACTAGGCCAAGACAGCTGATTGCTGTTCCTCCCTGCTCTAGCAGCAGCAATAACCAAGAGGTCCTGAGTAGCCTTTGTTTCTGCAGAAGAAAGATCATGGGACAAATTAATTTTGCTTCTGCTATACAAAGAGGTTGTCAAATTCATACAGCATTGCTCAAAGAAGCCATCACATCATCACTGAAAAATTCAAGGAGGAAAAAAAATTACCTAGAGCTTTTAATCATATAACTTCTGAATATTAGTTGCTAAAAGTATCAGCAAGAAAGCACTACTATAATTTCATGCTTATTGGCTTCCCCTAGGTATTCAGTGGTCACTGCTAGAGAAGATTAGAGGACTAAACGGACCTACCTGCTGCTGGGCTGGAAGCCCAGCGGGGGCCAGTTCCATCACTTTTTCTGACAGTTCTGCCTGGATGGCTCCCATGTTGTCATAGTGTTGATTTCTATGTAAGGCCACAGTTACAAGACGCCAAAATCCTGCACTCACAGCCAACTGCTTCCGTCCCTCCTCCGTCCCAAAGAGCCACTCAGTTTCTCTGCCCTGTGGTACTGGATCAGGCAACACAAGGGATTTGTGCCTCATCAAAAATATAGACCTTTCAGTGCACAGATTCTATATTTCAATTTCATGTGATATGTAAAGCAGAACAAATTTTCTGTTCTGTTACAGTTTATTGGTAATTCACTTTGTTAACCATGATTTTTAATATTTATCCTTATGTAAAGCTTTGATCACTACTTTCTTAGAACAATATATATTATATTCAATTATTCACAATTAATCATATATTGGAAAGATGAAAGTATGGTCACAACTCAGATGATTTATAAGCAAATGCTGGGAATATTAAAATATTTTAGCCACCAAAATAAGGGCAAGCAAAAATATTTAAAAATCATCATTTGTTAGAAACAGCAGCAATTATTATTTTGATAATTTCTATTTTGTGAGTTAGAATATCAAGCATCAGAATATGAATTGATACTCAAAAATAATATGATACAGAATGTTAAATCATTTTTAACTTATTTTTTCCTGTCTGATATGAACCTATTCAAAAGTTGCTAGTTTCTTCTTTGGGGATGAAAGAAGGTAAATTCATAGAGAAAAAAAAATCCTAAAGGCTACTTGCTAATTAGCACTGACAAACTCACCAGTCCCATAAATATTTGAATGGATTTTGCTACCCTCCTAAATACTGCTCTTCGGTATACCTGAAAAAAAACTGCAAAATTTGCTCAACAATATTAGCAATGTTTGAGGAAGAGAATCTAAAGATAGAATCTTGGGTTGTTTGAATTGTATTTGATCTCCAATATAGTGGGCTGAATAAGAAACACATTAACTCACTGATAAAGATGGCAAATTGTTTGTCCTGTGACACTTTCACCTTTGGGTTATGCACTACATGTAAAGTATACCGGGCTCGGCCAGTGTCTTTGCTGCAGAGATCCAGAGAGATGGTCCCTACATTAGAGTTCTTATTGAGTTGATTCCACAGCAGAGAGTAGTGTTGTCTCTCCTTCACTGCATCAATTAGATGCTCACTGTTCTTGAACCGGGCAGGTTTCTCTTGTGCTTCAGTACAGAGCTCCAAAATACATAAAACTGAGCCAGGGACTGGTCTTATCTTTGTCATAACATAAACAAAGATAGGCAAAGCAAATTCCTGCTCTGAGATGCCTATTTTCTGGCCAGGGACTTGATGTACTCGAACCATCCAACCTTCCTGAGAGAAATATTCCACAGCTGCCTTCAATACATGTGCCTGAGCCAAGGAGACACATAGGTAACGCCCCCCGAATTGCAAGACACGACCAATTTCAGCAAACATTCTTTCAGCTCTTTTCAGAGTGGTTTCTTCTCCATCGGTCAGGAGAGCATCAAGAGTGCCTTTATCAAATACCACCTGGAAATGCTCATCAGGGAAATCCATTTGCAGTACATCCATTACCATGTAAGTCATTTTGGGTCTCAGTTGCGTGCTGCGTTCCTGCATCTGCTTAACAACCCGCTCATTAATGTCCACACTGATGATATCGTGATAGCCTTCATCATAGAGCTGCTCACTTAGTTCTGAATTACCACAGCCAACAACAAGAATCTAGTGGAAAAGCATGGAAGAAACGTCACGTTCCTTTTAGGGATGTCAAAATTATTCCTTAGCATAGGGGTTTTTCAGGTAGCTTATACAAAGAGTTGTAGCATCTGGCCCTCAAAGCAAGTAAAACATACTGAAACTAAAATGAAAGTAGAACCTAGATAATTTGTATACACTTCACTAGATATTTTAAAATAAAGGCCATGAAACTAATGAAGAGAAATATAATCTTAGTAAGGTCAATTTGGAAAAAGTTGGAAGTTTACACCCTAACATTTCAAAATGAAAGCTCTCTTTAGAGCCCTTGCAAAATCCATACTTTTAAATTTTAAAATTTAATTTTAAAAGCTTAAAGTAGGGCTGAGAAAGAAGTTAGCACCCATAATGTCTTATCCACATATGCAGAAAGTGGAACAGGAATAAAGGGATATTTATATTATATTACACTAAATCAATTGTACGTATAGATCACATACTGTAGATCAAGTAAAACATTTGAAGCAATTTTATATTTCAACTAAAAGACTTCCTGACTTCCTACATGATGAATAAAAAAACTCAGCCTACCCCTTGGCTTATAACTTAAAAGTCATAAGGTAAAAGGTTATTTTTAACCCTTTATTATTTTAGTCTACATAGGTGTAACGACTGAGGTGGATGGAGAAGAAATAATATTTTTTCTGTGAAGATTGCAGTCATCCAAGAGATTAAAGCAGCCAGAGACATAAAACAGGCTGGCTAATTTATATTTAAGTGACTCGAATGTCGCTCCGAAAGTTGGTTTGACTGATCTCTCATAATGAAAACTCCTCCGGAGCCAAGAAATGCCTCCACCGAATAAAGTTTATGCCCTGCCCACGTGCTCTCCTTTCCCCTAACTTTTGTTTTTCTCCTCCGGTTTATCTCGTCTCACCGAGTCCTGCAGGCGCAGATACCGCCCCAAAGTCGGTCCGAGTCCTGACCACTCCCCGTACCACTCAAAGGCGCGCTCGCCTCGCTTCCGAAAGAATCGGTCCCAATACTCCGACGAAGCGAAGTCTCGAGCGTCTCTCGGCAGCAACCGCAACGCCTCCATGGCTAAAGCCACGGGAAGGCGATCCCAGAAGCCCGGGGGGGAGGGGAGAAGAACCCAAGCCGGAAGTGCCCTCGGAGTCTTCATCCGCCCACTTTTTTTGTTCCTCTCCGAGTCATTCCTCTACGTTCAAAGCTCATTGGTTGGCCAAGGCTTCCATCTTGGCTTTTTACGTCCAATGGATTTGCAATAGGTTCCTCCCTTCTTCAGCGTCATTCATCGTATACCGTCCAAGCTTGCTTGCTTGTCTTCGGAGTGCAAGGCTGCGCAGGGGGACCTTGAGGATTTCGTGATTGTTTAAGTTAACTGCGCAGGCGTCAAGAGCACGATGGCGATGATACCCGCGGCCGGCCGGAGCGTCGTGTTTGTCACCGGCAATGTTAAGAAACTGGAGGAGGTGGGTTTCTGCCGTCGTTTACAAAGCGCATGGGTGATGGCTAGTGTTTAGCTGTTTTTCTGTTGCTGCGAATAGTAAACTTGATACTTATAGGGCAGCGATTCTCAATCTCAGCAACGTTAAGATGTGTGAACTTCAGCTCCCAAAATTTCCCAGGCAGCGTTGTGGGGAATTCTGGGAGTTGGACTTCACACATCTTAAATGGCTGAGATTGAGAAAAGCTGTTCTTCGCTAACGAATAAACGGGCCAGCCCTTGCAAGAGTTGGGATTTCTATGTATCTCATGTAGAACATGAGTTCTATTTATGAGAATTGGCGTTATTGATTGCTTCAGCGCTAAAACAAAATTCTGCAATGCTTGGATTACCTATTCTGAGTTACAAAAGTCTGGACAACCAAGACTTCTGTACCTCTTTATTACCGGTTTAGTGTTGTCTGAATATTTGCAATCCTAGCAAACACTGGTGGAAAGTAATGATGTTATAAGTCTAAGCCATCCGTTATATAGATTTAGCCATTAGTATTTTCAATTTGTAGCACTGTTGTGTTTCCCCACTTTTATACGTTTAAATCCAGAAAATAATCTAGTAGGAAAACTTTTTTGATTGATGTCACTAGGAACTATCAGTCCAGAAATACCATCATCTTCATTTAACGACCCCATAATCCCTTGCAGGGTGGAGTCTGAACAACTGAATGGAGCTGGCTGTTTTAATGGCCGGATGCCCTTCCTGTCACCAATGCAGAGTTTTGTTCAGTAGATATATTCTCAGTGTGCCCAGAGAGAGAAATATCTGCCTCTAGGATTGAACTCACAGCCTCCTGATTGTGAGGTGAGAATTCCACCTCTAGGCCATCGCACCACTCCTGTCCAGAAATACCATCCCCAGAGGAAAATGTCTTTATCCTATACTTGTAACAATAACTCTTGGCGGTGTAGAAGAAAATAAAAGCAAAGTAGAAAAACCACCACATGCATAGAAGAGTGCCCACAATCAGTGTAGATGAATCCTTGATGAAGTAGGTAGTTTTTAACAATTTTCTGAAATATGAAAAAAGAATGTGGCATTTGGGCTTCTCAGAGTAACATAGTTCATAATAAAGGCACTGCTACATTGTCCAAGATATGGGTTAAGAGATGTAACTTGTGAAAGCTTATTAGTATTCAAAACTAACTACTTCTCTTTATCTTGCAGGTGATTCAGATTCTAGGTGACTCCTTTCCATACAAATTGGTTGCAAAGAAAATAGACTGTGAGTTCATGTTTCCATCTGTCTGGTACCTTAGCAAACTACTGATCACCACTAACCTTACTTTTTTTAAAAATTTTGTAGTACCTGAGTACCAAGGGGAGCCTGATGATATTTCTACCCAGAAGTGCCTGGAAGCAGCTAAGCAGGTTGAAATATTCCTTTAGTTAGCTCATAATGTAAGGCACTAAGAAACCAAGAAACCCAGGAAGATTTTATAATTTATGCTCAGATAAATTTTGCTGTATATTCCATAGAGACGTACAAGCCATTTTGACTCCAGAAAGAATGACTAGGGTCAAAAAAGTACAATATGAACTCTTTATATTATACTGTTTTTGACTTGTGCATATTCTGCTAATGTCTCCTCTTTTTATTGTCCATGTTTTTTAAAAAAACATTTACATGGTTAGGAACAAGAAATCATCAGCAGACGATCATGCATTTTATATTTATAATAAGGCATATTAGAATTATATTTAGTAACTCTTAACTCCAATGATTCAATTGCATGTTTCAAGTTAGGGCAATTGTAACACTTGAAAAATAGTAGAAAAATTTCAGTTACATATAATTAAGAATCCCATGTAGCAGATTAATCTGAAATTTCTCTTGCTGCTAAGAGAACAGAGTTGGAAAGGATCTTGGAGATCTCCTATTCCAATCCCCTGTTCAAGCAGGAGACCCTATACCAGTGATGACTAACTTTTTTGCCGTCATATGCAAAAAGCGGGGGGAGCATGGGGGGGGTCGTGCGCGCGTGTGCCCACACCCATAATGCAATGCCCCCTGCATGCCCCGCCTCCCCGCGCATGCACACTGACCTTCCCCCATGCACGCACACTCCCCCCCACATGCACATGCGACCTCCCCCCACCCCGCACATGTGTGTGCAACCCCCTGTGGACCATTTTGGGCCTGGCAGGCCTCCCTGAAACCTCCTGGGACAAAAAACATTTGGGGACGGGGGCCCCCCCCCCCATTCATGCACGTGCGACTACACGCACATGCATCTCCCGCATGCGCTCTGTGCCAGAGACCAAAAAATCAGCTGGCTGGCAGGAGGCACGTATGCATGCGCAATGGAGCTGAGCTGGGCAATGGCTTGTGTGCCCGCAGAGAGGGCTTCAGGTGTGGTGGCACGCGTGCCATAGGTACACCATCACGGCCCTATACGATTCCAGACAAGCCTCCAGTGATGGAGCATCCACAACTTCTGAATGCAAGCTGTTCCACTGGTTAATTGTTCTAACTGTAAGTAAATTTCTCCTTAGTTCTAGGTTATTTCTCTTCTTGATTAGTTTTCATCCATTGTTTCCTGTCTTGCCTTCTAGTGTTTTAGAAAATAGGATGACCTGCTCATCTTTGTGGCAAATATTGGAACACTGGACATTGTGTTACCTCTGATTATATTTTGTCACAGTCATCTTTAAAAATGCTGAGCTCCAACTATGAGACCATTCTGTTTATATCCATTTGGCATCTACATTATATACATTCCTAAAAGTGGTTTCTGCAACAAATCTTTAAATTATATTATTGCTGTCAGAGATTAACTTGGGATAGAAGTTGCCTAAAATTTTTAAACAGCTTTATTTACAATATGTGGAACTACTTCAAAAAATTAATTTAGGTTTTCATTGTTCTTTTGTTGTTTTATTATTATTTCTCTTTAACAGATTCAGGGACCAGTTATAGTGGAAGATACCTGTTTGTGTTTCACTGCTCTTGGAGGACTCCCAGGGCCATATATGTAAGTTGGACTCCAGTAATTTGCTGAAAGGATAGCTGATAATTGGAGAAAAGAAAATACTGCAGGTTAGAGGTAAAACAGGTGAGAAGGAATATTAGGCATAAAGGAATTTAAGTTTATCTTAATTATCTAGTTCTATTGAAAGTTCTATTATCTTTTTTGCATCCCTATTACAAGCCTTTTAAAAAGGAAAGCAGAGAAAGCAGAGGTCTAGATATGTGTTGGTTATTTCCTGAGTGCTTTGATACTTAGAACTATTAGAAAGCCGCCTCCCAGGGGTGAAATGCTCCCGGTTCGGGCCGGATCACCCGATCCGGTAGCGATGGAGGTGGGTGGTTTGGAGAACTGGTAGCAAAAATCCCTGCCCCCCCCCCATGCCCAGCTGAGCCGCACAATCATCAGAGGCTTTTTTTTTTTACTTTTAAAAACATTTTTTCTACAACCTCTTCGGCCGAAAAAATGCTTTTAAAAGTAAAAAAAAAAGCCTCTGATGATCGCGCGGCTCATCTGGGATCGTCAAAGGCTTTTAAAAGAAAAAAACCCTTTTTTTTCTTTTAAATGCCTCTGACGATCCAAGCCAAGTTGCCTGATCGTCAGAGCCTTTTGAAAGCATTTTTTAACAACCTCTTCGCCGAAGAGGTTGTAGAAAAAAGCTTTTAAAAATTAAAAAACAAAACAAAAAGGCCACGCCCATCCAGTCACATTACCCCCCACCACCAAGCCACGCCCACAGAACCGGTAGTAACAGATTTTAGATTTCACCACTACCTCCTCCCTCCCTTGTACAGTTCAGTGTTGTGAACATTTCTGGAGAAAGAGAAAAAGGAAAAGGAAAAAACAGATATTACAACATTAGAGACTCAGTTTGGTAAAGGAGTAAAGGCACTAGGCTAGAAACTGGAAAAGCATGAGTTCTAGTTCTGCCTTAGGGACAAAGCTAATTTAGGTGACTTTAGCTTCTTTCTAAACTCTAGGATGACCACCATGGTAAATATTTTCTAAAAAAATCTCAAGGACTTGCCCAGGCAATTGCCAAAAAGCAGGACTGACTTAAGTGCACAAAAATGAGTGAATGACAAAATTGGGAAACATACGAAAAAAAGGAAATCACAATTATTTTCCTGTGAGGAAAGACTATTCTGATTGTGGCTCTGTCATTTGAAATGAAGGAGAATAAAAAGAAACAAGGAGTATATAAACGATGCATAATATAGATGGTATGGATAGACCAATGTTTTTCTCCTCACCATATTAAAACCTGAGGTCATCCAATGAGACTAAATATAGGAAGATTCAGTACTGAGAAAAGAAAATGCCTTTGTACACAACACATAGTTAAACTGCAATGGCTGTTGCCAACTATTGTATTAATGGCAGCTATTAGACAGTTTTAAAAAGGAGTAGGCAATTTCATAGAAGAGAATTTATCGATCCTTCCTGATACTGATGACCATTTACACCTATTGAATCATGGGCAACATGGATTAAATGTTGGTTACTGAGAAGCAACTGTCATCCACCACCCAGGCTTGTGAGTATCAAAACTGGATCCCATTGCACAAAGTATGGCACAGAATCTTGAACTGGATGATCTTTCGCCTAATCCAGCTGGGCTATTAAATAAAAAAATGCTGTGTTCATGTGCTTGCATTTTGGTTTAGTTCCCATTGTGATGCAAGAAGAAAAGAGGGATCCACATAAACTCTTGCCTTTATGTTTGGATTTCTTGTATTTCTGATAAGGAGGACAATAAAATACAAGCACACCGTTACTGTTATCAGTTTTGCTGAACAAGAATTTGCTGATGTTTTCACTGTTAATTTTTATATCTTTGCTGTATTTTACTTATTATTTTATTTCTGTTCATTAGTTTTAATGAGATTTTAATAGTCCTACGCTAAACTGGACATTTTCTTGGAACTCTTGTACAAAAGTGGAGCTGTTATTTGGATTAAATATTTGGTAACTTATTTATTTAACAGATAATTTTGGTCTTGCCTTGCTTGTTGAATAATATTCAAGATTATTCTTATGATAGTGAAAAATATGATTTGTGCCTGTATTTGTGTTTCAGAAAATGGTTCCTAGAAAAGCTAAAGCCAGAAGGTAACTCAGTCTTTCTTTCACATAAACTTCCTTCTGGGATTGGGCTGCTTCCTTCATTAACTAGTCTGCGTTACTCAAATGTTGAACGGTGCTGTTTTGCCAGCACTAGCCTTGCCATAATCCATATTGATTATGCAATCGGTACATTTCTTTTTATTTCCATTTTAAAATAGGATTGTTTTATTCCTGATGATTTTACTTTTCAGTGTTCTATGTGCTACCATTCTTCCATCTTCTTGATTTGTATTTGCAGACCCTTTCTGTCCTATTCCATTCTGCTTTGAATGATATTTTCCAGTAGAAAGCTAGGATAACTTGTAAAGTATTAAAAAGGCTTTAAGTTTTTGTCTGATTTCATATTAAAGTATCTATTTGGCAGAATTGGTCCTAATGTTCCATATCTTAGATCTGATTTAGCCTTCATAAAGGCAAGAGTTTATAGTAAACAAATGATGATTTTTAAATATTTTTGGTGGATAAAAAATATTTCTTCTGCTACAAGCATATATACAGGAGCAGAAAAGATTCATTGAATTTTTAACTGGATTATGTCCTTTGAATAGAAAAGCTACTAGTCCTATTGGTTTTTGTTGATATATATCAAACACATTAGACATATGGATTACTGATCAAATTCCAAAACGTATGAACTGCCATTTTGTGTCCTAAATATCTCCCCCTCCATCAAGCAAAATTTACTGAAGAAGAAATCATGATTTTTTTTTTGTCTTATTGCTTAGGTCTCTACAAACTGTTAGCAGGATTTGAAGATAAATCTGCTTACGCTCTCTGCACCTTTGCTTTCAGCACTGGAAATCCAGATGATCCTGTAAAGTTATTCAAAGGCCAGACTCAAGTGCGTATGACAATGTTGAGGTATCTGTGTTAGTAAACGACCTGAGGAATTGAACTATATTTCCTTTTCTTAGCATAATAACAGCCACTTTCAGCATTCATACATAACATCTTAAACATAGTCCAAGCTTAGTTATGAGTATACTTCTACTAGGATGGGTGAACAGAATTATCACTGCTTGATAAAAGTAACTGTACTTATTAAACATTTCTGAGTTGAGTTGGAAGTGAAGGGTAATGGTATCATCTGTAGTGATCCTCTCTGTGTCAGTTTTAATCCTGTGCATTCTCATTTTAGGGCTGGGTAGATAACTTCTACTAGGTCAATCTCCTGAACTACTGCAAAAACTATCTGATGATGTTGCAAAAAGGGTTTAAATGAAAAATGCATTTCCCAAAATAGCCAGTTTTTTGCCAGTAGTTTTTTTTTTTTTTTAGTTTTGCAGGGACAGATTAATATTTGAAAAGGAACAAAGTTTTCCCTGCCAAAATGGCTGCTTGTGCTGTTGAATTGTAGCTATGCATCTTAAATTTCTGAACAGTCACAAATGGGGTGTAGACAGCCACATAGGGGGCATGTACCGTAAACTGACTAGCCCTTTTCCTGTGTACTAGTATTCACATCCTGCTATGTATCATTTAATGGCAGGGTGGATAAAAATCAATGATTTTTTTAAAATAAAAAAAATCATTTTTTAAAATTTAAATTGGATTTTTTTATTTAAATTGGATTTTTTTTATTTAAATTAAATTTGTTTTAATAAAGTGCTTTTGGAGTAAAAATCTATCTAAAGATAGTTCGCTATTTAAGATAGATTAATAATTTAGTTTACGTAGCATGAATACTGTGCAGTCCAACCAAGCTCTTAGTCACTGTTTGGAATAGGAAGGTGACTGAGACTCTGGATAGGATTGCACCCATGTGACCTCTCTGTGCCCCATGGTATACAGAAGAACTGAGAGGGATGAAATGCACGAGATGTCTAGAGCACCGCTGGCAGAAGACAGGGGATGAACTCGATTGAACACGGGTAAGAGCTGCTACTAAGGCCTACCTCGTGGCGATTTGTGTGGCGAAGTACAAATAGTTCTCAAGTCTGTTGAGACCCTTATGTATCTTTCTTGACCCTATCTTTTGGAGCGGTGGCTCCAGATAGGTATTGCCAAATCTGTAAATTGGATAAATTCCCCTTCTTTCCCCTCATCTAAATTGTTTATGAAAATATTGAAGAGTTCTGGGCCTAAGACAGAACCTTGAGGTACCCCACTGCATATTTCCCTCCATATAGATACAGTTCCATTAAGGACTATATGTTGAGTGCAGCTAGTCAACCAGGTACTATTCTATCTGATGATGATGCTGTCTAATTCACATTTTTCTATCTTAATCTAGTAGTAAGTTGTGGTCTACTTTATCAAATGCCTCACTAAAATCCAAGTAAATTGTGTCCATAGCATTTTGCTGTTCCACTAACAGTCATTTTGTCATAAAATATGATTTGTTTGATTTGTTTTTGACAAACCTATGTCTGGTTGTAACTGCTTGCCTCTGGGTGTTCACAGATTTATTGCTTGATTATCATTACTTGAGTCTCTAATCCAGAATCTTCCCAGGTATTGATGTCAGCTGATAGATCTGTAGTTTCCTGGATCCATTTTTTTTTCTTTTTTGAAGATGGGAACCATATTAGCTCTTTTCCAGTCCTCTTGTGTACCATGGTGGTCTAGGATCTTTGAAAGATATGATTTGGTAGTTCTGAGATCACATCTGCCAGCTCCTTCAGAACTGTATTTTTTATGTAAGGCCCAACTCTGAAAATTCAACATTAAATATTTCTTTTCCCTATAGGGGCATATAGTTGAACCAAGAGGACCTCGAGATTTTGGATGGGATCCTTGCTTCCAGCCAGAAGGCTACACTGAGACGTAAGGGAATATTTTCTCATTAGTTATAATCGGTCAGTAAAATTACCTAGTCACTGTTGTACATTCAAGTATCAAAAAGTGTGCAAGCTCTGTTCTACAAAATACCAATTTTGTCTTAAATATTCATGAATGTATTTGTCAGCAGGCATTTGGATTATTCTTTTGTTTTATTCTATTTAATAATAATGGATTTAGTACAGATGTTCCATTGGCAATTCCCATATCTCCCGAGAATATTTGATCAAATCATTCCTTAATTTAGGACTCAACATTTAAACCAAGAAATAGAGAGTAAATTTAATTAATCCATTTATAATTCTACCTGCTCTAGATGAGTAAGTTTTGCAGTTTCTCATGGTGAAGTTCTAAATTGTCTTTTGCAGATATGCTGAATTGCCCAAGTCTGTGAAAAACATTCTCTCTCATCGTTACAAAGCCTTGAAAGAGCTGTCTACCTATTTTGTTCAACACCACAACTCAGCAGAGAGCCTATCTTGTCCTAGTTAACCTGCATGGATCTGTGAAATATTTTTTTTAAATATAAAATTGAAATTAAAGCATAAGCATGTTTCCTGTCTGTACAAATTATGTTCAGTAAATCTACTTTTTTTTAAAAAAAGTGTGTTAGTTACTGTTCCTGAAATTTGTGGTGAAATACTAAGATTTTCAATCAGGATAAAAGATGAATTCCAGATGACTTTTTAAACACTTGTATAATATTCCATTTCCACCCTCCACCCCCTCCACCCAAAAAAATCAAGCTATCATAATGCTGCAAACTGAATAGCTGCCCATCTCACAGAACAAGTGATTCTGGGCAGTTTACAAGATAAAATGAATTCCTAAAAATCATAATGATTAACAATTAAAAAATAAAAAAACTGTTAAAAACTGAGCTAAAGTAAAAAGTAGACAAAGGGATAACAAAGTCATTTTATTTGTTTACGTGTCTTCTACATTCAGAAACTCAAACCAGTAAAGTATTCGTCGGTATACAAGTGAAACCGCACAGCCGATTCATATACTGCACTACATCACAATATATTCTGCGTAGGTCCGAGTTACCAAATCCTCTCAATGCAGCTACTGTAGAAATACAGTTCTAACATGTCACGTGAAGAAAGTCGATCATGGCGAGTTCAGCAAACTAGGTTTACGGGATTAGTAAACCCATTTACCCTTAATTAACACAGACGCCGCCTTTTCCATTGGTCAGAAGGAAGATTACAGGCTATAAAGCAGGGCCCCCCAACTTGGCAGCTTTAAGACTTGTGGACTTCAACTCCCAGAATTCTCCAGCCAGCATAGCTTCCTTTATTAAGCATAGCTGGCTGGAGAATTCTGGGAGTTGAAGTCCACAAGTCTTAAAGCTACCAAGTTTGAAGACCTGCTATAAAAGAAAGACATTCGGTGTTCCAGACCTCACTCTCCCTGATTGCCCGCCCCGCTTCCTTCTGCTTCAGCTCCGCTCGCCATCCAGCAGGCGAGAATCGCTACTACGGTAACCGAGAGGGCTCACGTCACCGGCGCCTTCATCGATATCCTGGGCGCTCGGCTCCACCCCTGAGTAGGCGCGCCGAGCGATCGATGGAGCAACAGCTGACGACGCCGACAACTCCTCCTCTTCCTCGGACCGGCCATTTCCGCACCGGCCTGAAAGGGAAACAGGTGAGCCGAGGAAATAAATAAAGGCGCGCGGGGGGCGGATGATAAGAGGCCCTCGAGTTTGGTGGGCGCTGGCTCGTGGGAAGCCGAAGATCCCTTTGGGAGGAGAGAAAGCAAGTATCCCGGCGGCGAGGCAGGAATGGCGAAATGGCCAATAGGGAAAGAAACTGGCGAGGCTGCGCATCCCGGAGAGGACGAGTGCCTCGCGGAGGGGAGGGGGGGGCTTATGGGAAGAGCGGGGTGGACAGCTGGAGAACTAAGACTCCCGCGCGAGTGAGAGATGAAGGAAAGGGCTCATAGAGGAGGAGCACTTTATTTAAAAGCCAGTGTCGAGGTGGGACACTGTAAGCTTGGGGAATTTTTAAAAGATTTAAAAAAAACAAAACATGTAGGATTGGATAGAAATGTAAGTAAAAGACATAGGAACGGCCAGCTTGTGTAGCCTTGTGTATAGAAGAATGATAGAAGTAGGTGTATTGGCGATTGGGCAGAAGCAGTTAGACTGCATTCCATGCTGGCAGCGCAAATTAAGGAAGATGGGACTCCTGAAGCTACTTAAACTTCAGATTGAAAAATGGGTTTGTCCTTAAACCACCCTGCGTCTGGCCATTGTAGGTCACAAAAGCATACAGTATGTTTTCCTTTCCAGGCTGAGATACCTGTAAGTGAGCAAATTACGGTGCTGTCTTTTCACTGAATCTAAGTATCCAAGACACTGTAGATGGTAGTAATGTAATGGTTCACGATATTTTGCAAATGGTATTTTGATGCAACATTAGAGTTTTGGGGGACACTTGAAATAGATCAAAGGCATATTCTGCACACAAGGTCCTGAGGAGTATTGGTAGGAAAAGCATTACTTTCAGGCTTTGTAAATTTACATCTGACCATTTTTGAAAATGAAATTTATCAAATAATTTGATTGAAAAATAATCCTAGCTCAAGTGTTTAAGGGTGTCTGTGGGAGTACAAAAGCATAATTGGAACTAGTGGTAGATTGAAAAGGCTTTCCCTTTCAGTTCAGTATATAGAAAACCAATTTTTTTTCCTAGCCAGCCCTTTGAAAGTCTTGATGATTAAAGAATTGTTGCATATTATCTTATTAGTGGGATAGAAGAAATTATTTTAAAATAACCTTTATATTTTCCATTCATAGGACCAGAACCAAAACCTGTGATATTTTAAAATCTTTTTATCAAAATTTATTGTGCATGCATAAAAGGCTTTAGGAACTAATGGGGATTTAATTAATCCTCATTATATAGCTAGGAGAGGGATATGTTTTACAATCTGAACGTAATTAATCCTTGATTTGAACAATATTTCAGCAGTGGTTTAAAAATAATCTATTCATGAATTATTAAATGATAGTTTAAACTATACTGGAAATTCCCAGACCTCATATTGCTTTCATGTAATAATTTGTTTTGCAGTGTTAATGCAGGCATCATTGTAGACAGTCATTAAATTCTTACAATTTGAGAACTAAAACCTGATAGAATGACTAGAATGTCTTTTTTTTCCTTCTAGGACAAAAAGATAGCACTGTTATGAAAACATGCCTCCAAAATTCAAGCGCCACCTCAATGATGATGATGTTACTGGGTCAGTCAAAAGTGAGAGGGTGAGTGCATAGGGGATAGTTATTGTGGTATGATTTAAACGTGTGACCTGATGAAATGGCTGTAGTAATTCCAAGAAGATTCTTGGAAATAATTGCTAAGAGTTGTGTAATATTTAAAGAAAGCAGCTCTTTATCAAATTCAGAACTGATGCTACTACATTCGTGTCTAACACATCTACCAAGTTGCTTCTGAGTTGTAAGGGTTAGCCAGTGGCATCACTGTTGCCCAGGTGATGTCCGAGGAGGCTCCTTTCATGTCCCTGTTACCTTCCCACTGAGATGGTGCCTACTTTCATTTCAATGCTTTGTTGTTTCTCAAGTTGTTGGAACTCAGATCAACCCCTTTCTGTATCCATGACCTGCAGGGTCCATTCAATCCTCCACTGGTTCAATGATGAAACCAGTCTTCACTTTAATATGAGACAGTATTAGGGGAGTTATATACATTTTGTACAGTTAGATTGAGATAACTATTGATAGTTCCCCCTCACCCAAGGATTTTTTTTTAAAGATCATAGGGGAAAAAATTGAAATTCTGGCAAAATAAACTAGAAATATTAAGCAAAAGCAATGAAACGGGTTATATATTATTTTAAATCTTGAGAACAAAACTATATAAGGTATTTGACAAAACCAAGATTGGCACTCTTAATTATTTTTACTTTTCAAAGCAATTTTTCAGAGCACCATATACACTTGCAGATAAAGGATTTTAGGTGCCAACATACATCCAAAAAAGTGGGTTTGGCTTATCTGTGAATGCACTTATCCATGGATGTTTATACAGTAATAATTTTTAAAAGTACACATATTTCCCATCTGTACTCACAAGTCCATCCACAAATAAGTCCTCAGATTTTTAACCAACATACCATGAAAAATGCAGTTCATCTTATCTATGGTGACACATTTTTCATGGCATTCTGATTAAAAATTTGAAGGTAGGCGTATGTGTGGATGGGCTTATTCACAATAACATGATTTATTCAAAAGGAAGACCTAATGATTCTGTCTTGTATTGTCTTTTTGTGGATATCAGATACCATATATCAGTGGTCCCCAACCCCCAAACTATGGACCAGTTACCAATCCATGGCCTGTTAGGAACTGGGCCAGATAATTGGAGGTGAGCAGCAGTAGGTGAGCGAGTGAAGTTTCATCTATATTTGCAGCTACTCCCCAGTGCACACATCACCGCCTCAGCTCCATCTCAGATCATTGGGCATTGGATTCTCATAGGAGTGCAAATCCTACCATAAACTGCTCATGAGAATGATCTAGGTTGTGCACTCACCCCTCAACCCCCACTCCCGGCCCATGGAAAAATGGTCTTCCACAAAATTGGTCCCAGGTACTAAAAAGGTTGGGGACCATTGCCATACATTGTGTCAATGGCATTAAATTCTGACATTGATTAATGATTCAGTCTAGAAATATTCTTTTGAAATTTCTTTTTGAATGAAAATACCCATTAGTAGAAATGGGTATATCTTTTTCATAGATATATCAATCTTTTGTGTTTGCAGAGAAACCTCCTAGAGGAAGATTCAGATGAAGAAGAGGACTTTTTCTTGTAAGTGTCTCCAAACCAGAATAGAGATAACTATCAAATCCTAGGTCTCATGCACCATTGTTTCTGCCTGTTCTATGTGCTTTGATCTCAAGGGTTCCTTATAAATACCAGGCAAAGTATTGCACAGCTTACTGTGATTGATTGTCAGTAATAGTTACTACAAACTCCTCAGTGTAAGGCTGAAAACTCTGCCAGATGTCTTTACATAGCTTCCAGGAGTGGGCTGTTTCTTCTGAATATATAATGCTTTCAAATTTCAAATATCTGTCTGTTAATCAGCCATATAATTTGCCACTCATCCTAGGAGATAAAGGTAACAATTTAACTTTAATCATTTTGTAGGAGAGGGCCATCAGGTCCAAGGTTTGGACCCAAGAATGACAAGATCAGACAGTAAGTACTTTGTGGCAAGTAAAATCTATTTTTGCTTTATTTTCATGTCCCATTAATATAACTGTTCTGCGATCTGTTACTGTAACGCAGGACAGAATCCATAGCCTTCTAGAAATACAACTACTGTAGTCCTTGTTTAGTTGTGAAAACTCAGTTATTAAGCAAAGTGACTGCTAACTGATTTGTGACTGTGCTTATGATCTTTCTTTGTTTTACAGACCTGCAAAGGTCATAAACGCAAGGAATAGTTGCAGAGTTATATCACTGTCATAACTGAACATTTGCTAAATAAGACAATCACTAACTGCTTTTCTTTGTTTCTTTTTTAACTGCTTCCATATATATTCCATATATATGAAAGTTATATATTTGTTTTTACATATATCGGATATGGGTAATTCTTAGACTGTTCCAAATGCATAATTTTTATTCCTTCACTCTCAGTGATATATAAAAAAGGCAAAGAAAGTGCGATATTATGATGTATTCCCATATCACAGTTATTAAAGACAAGGAGCTCCACCCTGTCAAGAGTATTATCATCTTATTTTATGCTTTAGTTTTATTCTTTTCCCCAACATGCCAAGAATCTCTCTTGTAGTGTCAATAGAAGATGTGACACTCTAATTGCTGACACAGCTTTATGCAACGAGGAATACAGGAAATGAAGTAATGACCAATTATGTTACTAATTGCCATTTTCTTTGCCTGTTATAATCTTTGTTGTATTTGATGGGATGGTATGCAGGAAACAACCTATCAGTTTGGAATCTGGGTTACTAGACACTAGGTATGTGAGTTTAAAGTGTCACATTTTGGCCTAGTTTTAACTTGACTGGTAGAAGTCTAATGAAGAAATGAATATCACCACTATATTGATGATCTCCAGCTCAGTATTTTTTTAACGGATGCTATGTATGCTCTGAAAGTTTTGAATGTTGGATGCAATGATGAACTAAGTGTGAATTATTAAACTAAGTCTTCATGTAGGGAAACCCAAATGGGACACTATAGTTATTAAATGAGTTTCTTTAATCTGGAGCTATTGCTGTTTTGGATGGAGTTTCATATATTGTTAAGGCGTAATGAAGAGATTGATGTGCTTTTGGAGCTGGTATTGTGTCTGGGTAGGCACAAAGTTGTGAATGCCAGAAGCATTTTATACCGCTTTGACTGATTCTTTGCCATTTTCTGTTGGTCAGTCATGAAAGAACAAGTTAATTCTTTACTGTATTTTGTGAAACTTACTTTTGTTAAAGGAAAAACTTCTCTTAGCCCAGTCTTGACTCTGCTCTTATCAAAAAGTACATTGGCTTCCAAATGTTTTTCCCCCCTTTCTTAAAACTGGCTGACAGTATTTTTTCTTAATGGTCAGAGATGAAGGAGGGAAGATATTGCAAAGACACTGCAAGTTCCTATATGTCACATCCATCTAACTCATTCTGCTTTTAAAAGGCAAATCATGATTTCTATGTACCGGTATTTTCCTACAGAGAGCAAATTTGACCATAAACTTATTTAGATTGTTGCAGTATACAAAATAATAACTGGTTTGGTTATCAATGCTGTTTGATCAGTGTATATTAGCTTCACAACAAGTGTTGTGATGCTTTTTTTTTTTTTTGTCACAATTAGAGATTCTTATTCTTACCTACAAAGATGCCAGAATATCTACAATATTGCTTGTGAAACTTGTGGGCATAGATGTGCACTTGAGAATTCAAGAAAGGATGAGCAGTGTGGTTAGTGGGGATCTAACAAGTATTATACTTTGATATATTCTCTTTACATGCTTGCTTGCAATTTTTTCAATTTATTCAATAAGTTAAGTTCAATTCAAGTTCTGCTTTAAGCATGATTCAATATTGGATTTAGGCAGATAATTATCAATTCAGATGCCTATTTGAAAAATAAATTGACATATTGCTATTTACAGTACATTCTTTAACAATTATATAAAGAATGTAAAGACTTTGCACACAAATATTTGATATTAACTATATCACATTCAATTCAGACTCGGCGCTGTTGAATAAATTGGGCTACAACTCCCATCATTCCCACTCAGCATCTAGACTACACATGCAGGATATCAGTCAGTAGCATTTTCTGGTGTTGATAGTAAATTCCTTGGTCATCTGATGCATCCTTATGTATATTTTTAAACCAGAGTTCAAAACCAGGTTGATGAAGTTATTGATGTCATGCAAGAAAATATCACCAAGGTGATAGAGAGAGGAGAGCGGCTGGATGATTTGCAAGATAAGTCAGGTTGGTACTTTTCCTCTTCCCTTTTAGGAGGGGAAACTGAGTTCCAGGAACACCATGTCTCTCATATTACCTGATCTCAGCATACTTGGTTTTCATTATCTGTTCTTATTTCTTAGGTTCCCTGTTGCATGCATGGGATCCTGGGTACATAACAGTGATACTGTTGTGTCTGTTTTAGAGCTAGTTTGTTCATGGGAGACTTTTTTAAAAAAAAGCTCAGTTCACCATGCTCTCTAAGAAAAATGGCTCTGAATAGCTCATAGATCTATGAAAAGGTAGTCCTTGCTGCTAAATGTAATGTGGAGAGACAAAAAACAGCTAATCATAGGAAATAGACCTCCCATTCTTGTGCTACAGATGAGTCATTTCTCTTGTTTGTCAGTGCTCCCTTACAGTTGCAGATTACAGCCTGCTAGAGGGCATCATGAGATTTACTACCGTGATTATGCCTTTTATTATTGGAATGCAATTCTGTAAATGATCTTTTTTGTTACATTCCCATCCACAGTAATTAAAAAATTCTTGGTGGCTTGTAGTGTCAAGTACATTAAAATATACTTGTTATAATAATAAATATTGAAAATTAAAAATTAAAATGGAATAGATCAAAATCATCCACAATAACTATCAAGATGTGACAACCAGTAAATAAGTAGCAATGTATCTTAATTCAAAAGTTCTACTGAACAACTTTGTCTTCATTTCCAAACATATAGTAATTACAGAACTAATGATTTACAGGAGAGCTTGTTAGTAATATATACATGTAGTCAGTCCTTGCTTGCCAATGGTAATTGGGATTGAAAACTCCATTGCTAAACAATGCAGTGGTAAGATGCAATGTTGCATGACCAGCTGACTTATGTTCTGGCCATCCCAGTTGCTCTTGTAGACAAATCCTGCTTGTTTGCAGCATCCTGATTGCCATTCACAATCTTCTGCTGCTTTCCCCATTGCTTGTTAGAAGCCAGCACTGAAGGTTGCAAATGGCAAACACGTGAGCACAGATTTCTATGTTCTTGTAATTGCAGGCCAATCTCTATTCGTCTGAATTGCAGTCATGTGACTGCAGGAACACTGAAAGTTGCAACCATGAGGACCCATTTTTAAATCCTACTTCAGCACTGTCCTAATTTTGAACGATTGCTGAACAAGAACTACCTAGAACTAACTTGGTTGTTTTTCTTGGATTTCCTATAAGGAGAGAAATCTGCAGAATTCTCTGTATCTGTTCAAGACCCTTGATTGGGGTTTTTTTCAATCAGGGTAGAGGCAAAAGCTTTATCTTACCACTATAGTAGATAGTTCAATTCCATTTCTCTGTCTCTTTATCTGATGCAGAAAGCTTATCAGATAACGCAACAGCTTTTAGTAACAGATCCAAACAGCTCAGAAGACAAATGTGGTGGCGAGGCTGCAAGGTAAGGCTTATCTTGTTTCCTAAATATTGCAATTGTGGTTTATTTGACCAGTTCGGTTTATTTTTTATCTTTCTATACCTTTCAATTTTATCTTTTAAAATAATTTTTATTAAAAGTTTTAGTTAGAACAATAAAAGATAATACCAACTGAAGAAGAAAAAAAGAAAAGAAAAAAGATGCAAAAAAGAAAAAGAGTAAAAAAACCCTAAGAAAGTAACTTCTCACTCTCATCACAAGTTTCATAATTTCTTTACTTCTTAATTAATAAATATAAAACTCTTCATCTCATAACTCAAGTCTTAACTTTATGTTGCCTAGAAATCAGGCAACCCAATTTTAACATGAATCTGATCCCTAATTTGAGGGATCCCTTATCTTTGGAAAGGAGCTTCTTCATTCACATGAAAATACAAATCAAGTAATATAGGCAAAGCAAATATTTATATTTTGTACCATAGTTATTTATTAACAGGGAGAGTCAAATCTTTTTATCGAGTACAGAAACAAATGACGTCAGGAAGCAGCTGATCAAATAATAAAAGACACTGATTACATGTGAGAATTGAACAATAGAAAACATTGATTCTAGATAACATTCCACAAGTGGCAAATTTATGCATTATGTTACACCCTTTCCCAGGTGGATTTGTATCTTTCTTAAAACTTGTAGGCACATTCAAAGACACTCAGAATATACTCTATTGTTTAGTTCTGAAAAGGCAGGTTCTTGAGTACCAAAAGAAATTATCTTAGCTAAGAAGAAAATCATTCTTTCCCGAAATTAGAAAAGAGGCCTAGACTGCCACGATAAAATGTTAATAAAGCCTAAAATTCTAGATAACATATAGATAATTCCAAAACATCTTCTCCAGTCCATATATCAGTGAAAAGTCCAAACAGAGCCCTATAATAATATTTATTTAAAAGGCATAAAATGATCCTGGTATGCTAGTGTAAACAAAAAAAACTAAGGAAGATAGGAGCATTTCTCTGTTAAAAAAAAACAACAACCTCACACATGCCCCTTAATTCTATAGTAACTGTAGGGGGGGAAACCCCTTAAACACTACATTAAGTGTAGACAAACCCAATACACATCATTTTTCCACTCCCAGGGAGACACATCATAGCATATAATTGATTCAAAGTTTTGGTGCAATATCAGAGTCTTAATATTCAAAATCCAATTTTCCCACATTTTTGAGCCCTTAATATGTTTAAAACTTTCTAGAGCTAAAATCTTGTCTTGCTTTTTGCTGTTTATTTTAAATTCTTAAAGGTTGTAAAGATACATCTTCATTTTCTTATATAAAGTATTGAAGACACTAACATGTTTCCAATCTTGTCACTTTGAAAGCATCTAACTTCTTTGAAACAATTAATAGACAGCTTTTAAAAGTGTTTAGCAAGAGAAGTGCAAAATTCCATTAAAGCTTGTGTGCAACTATGGCAAATTCCCTTGCCTCCCAATTCTCCCACCCTCCGAAGACCGCTGACTTACTGTCTCCTAGTA
Source organism: Arizona elegans (assembly GCA_022577455.1). Taxonomy (NCBI): domain Eukaryota; kingdom Metazoa; phylum Chordata; class Lepidosauria; order Squamata; family Colubridae; genus Arizona; species Arizona elegans. Next base: position 98,085,799 of record JAKOOJ010000002.1, on the reverse strand, counting down.
AGGATCAACTGTAAGGAAAACAGCTTGGGCAATCCCACATCCCCTCTTTGTCCAGAGAAGTTCAAAAGATCCAATCTACTCATTGTTCATGGTGCACACATCAGCTCTGCTTTTCATAGAGCTGTCTTCAGTCTGCCACCTTTCCTAGAAGCCCTATGTCTTGCAAATCTGTGAATATTCAGCAAAAAAAACAACCCACCACTTATGTCAAGAAACCACACACAAAAACTGTCTATACACTATCTTGTAATAATCAGTAGTACAATTGCAAATACTGGTTTACTGCTTAAAAGCAACCATGCTTTATTGATTTACTTCATTCAAACTTCAGAGTGTCTAAAAGTGTATTATGCCTGCCATGATCTCAATTTGAAGGATGCTTCCAAGTGCAGGCAAGCCAATGAGCACAGGAAAAAATACAGCTTTTTGAAATAATTGCTGCTTAGTATGATATAAGCATCTTGATATGCTCTGAATAAACTTTCCCCCTTCAAATCTAGATTGTTAAATAGCCTAATAAATACAGCTAGGCATTGATTAACTATGGCAATTGATAATGGCAACTCCATCACTAAGCAACCTGTTCATAAAGTATGGCGTGTGATAATGACTTACAGTGGCAATTGCAGCAGTCCCAGTTTCCACCATTTGGTGAATCCCACATAGTCACAATGTCCTGTGGTCATGTGATCACAGCTTGCAACCTCCTTCCAGCTTTCTCATTGACTTTGTTGGAAGCCAATAGTTAATATCTCAAATGATAATCAAGTGACTGCAGGACACTGCAGCGGTTGTAATTGCAAGCTGGTTGCCAAGTACCAAGTTTGCAATTACATGATTATGGAGATGCTGCAGCAGCCACTATTGCAAGGAATGGTTATAGGTCCTCTCATTCAGCACCATTATAATTTTGAACAATTGTTGAATGGGAACTATCTGTACCCACGTTCTGGTTTAACCTGATTTGACCCTTGAGGCTAGGCCAGATTATGTTATTTTGAAGCTGTGTAACCACTTTGAATTATCTGAGCACACTCATTGGCATGCTATTGAACCAGGATTAAGCTGATCAATTGTGTCTACAATTGGGAATTAATTACATACTTTTCTGTGTGTTAATTTGCAGATGAAGGCAATTGTGGCTTTGGTTGCTGTTGTTGTCTTGCTAATCATTATTGGTACGTATTCCTTTCTGATATTCTTCTAAATACAATAAAATAATTAAATAAAATGTTCTGCATTGGTGTTAGTACTTTGAAATAGTCTGATGACATTCTTGATTGATAAAAAGAAAACTTACCTTTTCCTTCAGCCTTTCTGCTTTGATATTTGGCTCCTGCTGTTGTTTGGCCATTGATGTAAAGTTTGCTCCAGATCTTTCACTTTAATAAGGATACTAGAATATTTGGGACACTCCCAAATATATTACACTCCCTGTAATGTTTAGATGTGAATTGTGTCTGCTTTAAGAATAAACAGGAACCATTTAGCCAGAATTAAACACTTTTTAGGAATAACTAATTAGGTTTATGTAATTTTCTTGTCTGGAGTTTATTAGGTGAATTTAGCTGCAATGCTTTATAAACCCTAATTTATTATTTATATTATATTAACCTATTTAGTTATAAGTTTTTAAGATAACTATAGTTAAGCAAGCCATGACTTACCACAGTAAGTAAATTCAATATTGTCACTGTAAAACAGTGACTAGAAGTGATAGGTGTTTTAGGGTTGAAACTAGTTAGTTGACTTATTTTTATAAGTGATTTAAAGATGGCATTTTTGTGTCTTATGCAGTTCCCATCATCCTCAAACACCGCACTTGACTTGGAGATGAACGCCCTTGTAGACACCACTTCGGGATAACAGCAAAGCTAGCAGCTGTATGATTTCAGTGGAATGTATTGTGTATATATAGCTTTGAAGTGCATCCTGCTCTCAAACCCCAGGGAGGTACATGCACAGTTCCACCAAGAGCATCCAGAGGGCCCGGCAAACATATGACTTTCAGTCAAGAATTAACTATACTGTCAATATCCGACCCAAAAACCTCATTGTTGCTCTTACGAAGGAACCTATATGGAATCAGATACTTGTCAGTATTTCATCTGTTTTTTTAAATAATGTATATATAAGTAAGTGAGTGTGTGTGTGTGTGTATATATATATATATATATATATATATATATATATATATATATATATATATATATATATATATATATATAGCAAATTGATAATGTTATTTATAATTTAAATAGTTTCCTACAGCTAGTAGTGGAGGAAAAATTATGGAGGGAAGAAGGAAGTGTATAGTCTATATCACTGTTTAAAAAAACATCCTTTCTTCAACTGAATTTAAGGGATTCTGAAGTTCTGTGTTGCTATTATTGCTCAATATTGTTCTATAAAAGCATTACAGTAAAAAAACCCTATTTTTGACTGCAAATATGTAGCTCTTAGTAAATTACTAAAATAAAGAAGCTGCTAATTCAGTTAAGACAACTTAAGTTTTGCAAACTTTGAAACTATAGACAAAAAAGAATGCTCTTACTTATACAACTGCAGGCAAAGCAATATGATTTCTGCTTCAACAGACAAAAATGCATTTCTTTTTTATTTTTGAAACCCACAGTTGGCCTGAGTCTTCATCTAGGGCCTAGGCCTTTAGCAATAGTTTTAGAACTCCCTGGAATCTCTTTCTTCCATGTTTATTATTTGAGCTGCTTATTATCCCATTCTCTAGGAAACGTTCTTATGCATTACTGTGTGCAGAGGAATGAATATTGCTTTCTGAGTAGGCATGAATTTCAGTACAGAACTACTGGCATGAGAAAGAGAGTGCAGGAAGTTCTCAACCTGCAGCCATTTGTTTAGTAACCATGCAAAGTTACAACGGCACTGAAAACAGTGACCTATGACCATTTTTCATACTTACAATCATTGCAGCATCCCCATGATCACATGATCAAAATTTGGATACTTGGCAACTGGCATGTATTTCTGACAGTGCCTCAAGATTATGTGAGTACTTTTTGCAACTTCCTGACAAGCAAAGTCAATGGGGAAACCAGATTCACTTAAAAGGACTACCTGTACCATGAAAGTATACCTTCTGCATTTAATTTTCCAGCTTCAAGACCTAAATAACTTTAAATGTTTGTTGTGGCAAGGTATCATATTCATATGGAGGTGTGAAGGAGTGTGTGTATATATATATATATATACATATGTGCATTAAAAATGTGTTTTGTATGGTTCATATGTCATTCCATGATACAAAAGGTTGCCAAAGCATGGAATATTTTATTGTATTAAAGTACAATTAAAATAAGGTCAATCACACAAAGCAAAGCAGCAAAATAATATCAGGGAACAAAATAAAAATGTCTTTGTACAATACTGGAAAACATTGCATCCTCTTCAAGTGATAATGTACCTTTTTCTAAAGCACTTAGACAAATTATTTTACATGATTTGTAAATCACTACGGTAATGATGGAGCACAAAATAATGGTTTGAGACACAGAAAAAAAGAGTTCTATATAATGAATCATTTTTCTTGTGTAAATGGCCTGAGTAATATACTTCTTTTGGAATGATGCTTTGTGATACTTGCAAATCAATGTATAGTCTTGTATTACTGGAAAGACTGGCTAGTTTTTTTGATGGCTGCATTGTATTTCCATATTTTTATCCAACTGCTCTGGATTCTATTCATTCCAAAGCTTTCCTCAAGCTTTTAAAAAAAAAACTTTTTGGGTTTTCCCCCTTCATACTGCCATTTATTTTTTTAAAATCCTTTGTTGACCTTGGTTACACTCATTCCTTTCAACTGTGGAATTGTTTGACATTGATTGAAAAAGCTTATTTTAAGACAACTATTTTTGTGTGAGGTACTATTGCTGCTATTGAGCCTCTTAAATTGATTTCCATATTGTTAACTTTTCCTGGTTTTCTCTCTGAAGTTTTGGTAATTTTCTATTCCTATAATTTGCTGTTACTGCATGCTTCTTTCTGATCATACTTTGGGGGGAGGGATCCCCCGTATTTCTTTTGCATTGCTACTTTACATTGATAACTGCTAAAACTTTTTGTTCCTATGCCTTCAATCTAGTTTTCCTAATTGTTTTCTTCTATATGTCCTGTTGTTTCATTCTATGAATAGCAAAGAAGTCATTCATTTTTTTTTCAACATGTGGAGAAAAATTACCACTGATGGAGAAGATTAAGGTAACTGGCAAAATTTGGGATTATACTGTATAATTTCAGTTATTTAATCCATTTCCCAAATTCAGTTATTTAATACAGTATGCCTTTCCTCCTAAAAGTTTGACATGTTATCACTATCTGATAAAACTACTGTAATCAAGATCCAAAAGACAAATATGGAAACAAAAAACATGAACTTTGTTTAACTTGTTCATCTGCCACAAGGAAAAGAAATTATTTGCAATTACATTATGTGCAAGGCAGCCTTTCCATGGGTGTAAAGTATAAACTGACAGAAATATGCACGATATATTGCCTAAGTAAAGAGAGCTTTTTAAGTTCTGAGAAATAATATTTTGAAGAGACTCAGGCAAATTATTTGGGAAATAAAAGGGAGGAGAGGAGAAGCACAATCAGGTTTGCAAGGTTCTGTTATAGCCTATCTCAATAAAGTATAGTTCTGCTCTCCCTGTGGAATTGATTTTCTGGTACTCTTAGAGGGGCTGACAGTGGGGAACAGAAGCTGCTCCAGAGCAAACGAGAAGAGAACTAGTCACCCTTACTTCTACAACATCAGGAAGGAGTATGAAAAGCTGGAGAAGTATCAGAAAAAAAGAAAATTAGAGAAGATGTGGAAAGTAAAGACCTAAATCCATGATGGTGAACCAATGACACGCGTGCCAGAGGTGGCACGCAGAGCCCTCTGGGGGCACACAAGCCGTCGCCAGCTGCTCTTCGGGTTTCTGGCACATGTATGCACGTCAGCCAGCTTGTCTTCCCATGCACTGGAAACCCAAAGACCAGCTAGCCGGCGCATGCATGCTTGTTTTTTGGTGGTTTTTTTGGCCGTTTTCGGCCTGGCTGGAGCACGTATGCAGTCTGATTCGCATGCGTGTGCCAGCCAGCTGGTCTTCGGGTTTCCGGTGCTCTGGCGCACGGGAAGACGAGCTGGCTGGCGCGCATGCCCGTGCTGGAAACCCAAACACCAGCTAGCCAGTGCGCACATGCACATCAGCCAGCTACTCTTCGCATTTCCAGCGCTCCAGCACATGCATGCGCATGCAACTGAGTTCCGGTTTGGTCACCGGAAAGGTTTGCCATCACTGGCCTAAATGGTCCAGTGATGGTAGAAGTACTTGGGGCTGAGATTCCTAAATTGGGAGCGTGGTTCCAACGTATTCCAGGAACAACATTGGAGCTCTCTATCCATAAGAGTGCAGTGCTAAGAACTGCTAAGATAGTGCTCAGAAATCTCAAGCTCCTGGGCATCTGATAGACCAGAGATTAAGAAAGACACGTGCCTCTGAAAAAGATGACAAATGCAAAGGCTTTTTTTAATTTGTTCTGTTTATTAAGTTTATATGCTGCTCATCTCACTATTGAAGTGACTGGGTAGCTTACCAAATGATAAAAAGGTAAGTATAAAAACAATTATAATTAATAAGAAATAGCGACTAAAAACCAAGAGGACAGATAGGATAGGGGTGGAGTCTTGTCACCCTGTCAGTCACTTCCAGCATGGAGCACCCCCATAACAGCAACAGGTCAACTGGTAGAGCCAGGTTTCAAAGCCCTTTTGGAAGGCCAAAAGGATAGAGGTGGATATCGGCTCCAGTGACAATGGAGAAAAGGCTCTTCTAGACCTTCCCATTCGAAGTCCTCAAGGAGATGATCTGCTTGATTGTGTCTGTTTGCAGAGCCTGGAGAAAGGTCCACCCTTGCATGGAAGATCTGACTTTTAAAAGTTGTGGATAAGGCTATGGAAATATCTACAGTTCTTGCCTTAGAAGCATCCAGGTTCAAGGGTTGGTAGAAGGAAAGAGTGGGCAATTCCTCCACGGTATTGGGGAGAAAGCTGAGTTGAATAGCAACTACAACTCTCCCTCTTTCCACATTTCCAAATTACTAACAAAACTTTGCTGTCTTTTGATGGCCAAATCTGGCCCTAGGTTCTGCCTTGGTTTAACTTCCCAATAAGCAACCGAGTTGAGTCGGAAGATCCTTTAAAAGCAGTTTATCAGGGGACCCTGATAAAGTGGAATCTCTCTATGTAAAAGGAGAGAGAACCTTGAGCCCTATGTTAAGTTCCTTTTTACGGTTAACAAAGAAAAATGAAAGAGAAAAGTTGGTTGGACAAGATAAGAGTCCCTCCTTGCATAGTAAATCCACCACAAAGTTTGTTTGAATTTAGATAACCAGATTTTGGTTGACACTAAGAAAATTCTTTTTTTTTTTTATTGAAAAAGTTTTCAAATACAAGTTTTTCCCCCTTTTCCCCCCCCTCTTCCCTAACCCCCCCTCACCACCCATCCCCCCCTGTGACTTCTTCACAACAATAAGCTAATTCATAACTAATTACATATTTTACCATTCCCTTACTCCCTCCTCAAAATACTGACCCTTAGCATAATATTCTTATAACTCCCATTTTCGCAATAATCTACCCTTTTTCTCCTCCCCCAAACTTATAGTATATTATTACAACAATTTAACATTTAATCTTTTATATATATTAATATAACATTTCAAAGCAGCCTTCTCCCTACATCCAAATTTAACATTTATTCAGTTCTATCCAGTTCCTCCACTCCCCTAAATATATGACTTAAAAATCCTTTTTCTTAAACTAATCAATCAGTAAACTAACCTATTTCAACCCAAATTCCTGCAAAATTACCATGCAATACAATTCTAAATATAATCCACTGCCCACTCTACTAAAATATACATATATCTATATATGCATTCCATTTTATATAAAGAAAAAAGACAATAACTTTAAATTTATAATCCATATATCTTCTTTGATGTCTTTGCACTGGATTGTTGAATCCATCATCCATAATAGGGTAAAATAACATACTAGTGCAACAGTTTGTTCAAGATCTTCAATCATCTTCTGCCCCCATCAGTAATAGATATCCTCATATATATATGAAAGTAAAAACAACCACCCGAGTGACATAATTATATTCCATATAGTTGTAATTGTGGTTTTCATCAGGATTATTAATTCCCATCATCCTAGTGGGTAACATCCAGATATTCTGCATGCCCCAGCGTGATTCTCTTGCCTTGTAACTCGAAATAGTTATAATATATTTACCAGTAAAAAAAATCCAAAGTAGATAATTCAAATCCAAGAATGTAAGGCTCTTTTCACACCCCAAAATCACGGCATTGCAGAGATCTGCCACTATCCTCAAGATAGTATTAAACAATTGTTCGCCTCCACTATCTTTTCACATATTCATTCATTTTTTAAAGTCCCTGGCTTCACTGTTGCTTGGTTTAGAAACTGCTATTTCTATGAGATCTATTTCTTTTCTTTTTCTTTTGCGGGTTGAATTTCCATCCTGGTTTCCTTCCTACAAATTGTGTATCAGCTGATCGATTTTCATTCTGCTTTATAAGTTGATCTTGTTGGTTTTGTTTTGTTATCTCGTCTTTCTTTTCCATCACTTGTATATCAACTGGTTGATTTACGCACTTGTCTGTAACTTGATGATTCATCACATTGGAGTCGGATGACACTGCTCTCATATTTATAGACAGTCCAGCTGGGGTATCCAGGGAGTCCAAAGACAATTTTATCTACCACAGCCTCTGTAATTTGATATTTTCCTTTTGTTTCCAACTCCTTTTGCTTGTCCTGTATTGTGCCTAAAGATGTTAAATTCATTTTTAAAAATTTTTGATAAAATTCTTCCGCTTTTTCAACAGTGTTTAGTTGGTATCTTACTCCTTGGTGTCTCAATATTAAACCAACTGGGACATCCCACCTAAATAGGATATTTCTTTTTTTTAACTCAGTCACTAGAAAGCCAAATTTCTTCCTCTAAGAAACTTCTTATCAGAAGATATTATCCAGACATCCTTCTGTAAATTATTTTTTCAGTTTAGGAATGTTAAAAGCTATCTAATCAATCCATACAACCATAGAACAAAAGTTTTCAAAGATTCCAATCTGTAATGACCCTGAACATAGACAATAAGTCAAATTAAAATACAAAATAACTGTTAATTACCAATTACAAAATCCTTGTCATGTGCCCCTCACTTTAGTTCCTTTAATTCTTATACTAAGCTATGGAACTCGGGATACTGAAAGAAAATATCCTAGAATAAGAGAAAAATATCAAAACATTACTGTATTGGTCTTCCCAGAATAATCTAGAAAACATGTGGATATTACAGATTTGGCCATCTTCCCCTCAACCCTAAATTGTTTTATTCAGTTGATCTCATTTTCTAGATTCATAAAATACAGAGTCACAAACTGCAGAGACTCAGTTCACATACAAGGCTAAACTAAAATGAGATATACTACTTTTATGATGCCATTTGCTGTGTGACCTCACCCTAAATAAAGTGATGAGAGAATTCAGAGTGGCCATTCTGAATATGCTAGAATCCTGTTAGAAAAAGCTGGTGGAGAGGTCACTTTTGTCATGTCCAATTAATCTTGCTAAAGCAGAACTTCCAAAATAAAGTTTTGGAAGCACAGAAGACTGCAAGAGAAAGAATCATAGTGTCATTTTTCTAGCCATAGAAAGTAATAGAACCCCATCTATTTTGATGCACGCATCTATTTTCATAATAAAATGTATTTATAAAATACCCAAAATGTATGTATGTATGATGTTACATCTTACAAAACAGAGTTTTTAAATGGCTGTTAAATACTGTAGAATAACTGTGCAGAATCCCAAAGAATAGTTCTCAGCCATTTCTTTTCTCATATATGCATCCACAAACATGTAAGCTGCTGACTTTATAGATGTATACAGCTTTCAGATCTGCCTCCATGAGCCAAAATTTGGCAGTTTGTTTTGTAATATTTTCTAAGAAAAAATGCTATTCTTTTAAGAGATTTTTAAAATTTGTAAAATGTTCTGTAAGTGCTGCTGCTTCTAGCCAACCTCTACTGCACCTCCCTTAACTCCCAACTCTACAAAACTGTGGTTTGCAAGCATTGAATTAATTTATCCATGTTCTGTTTCTCACAGAACTTGCTTCACTTTAAAAGAGAGAGGCTGGTGTGAAATCACAGGGATGCTGGTGACATGGTTGATTTCAGTCTGGATGGCATGGGGAACATTTGGGAGTAATGTCCATTTTCAAAAAAACAATAACCAGGATGGGAGATGCATTTATTCCTTCTCTGTACCCAGTAAAAATGAAGACAGCTGTGCTGGCTTAAGTGATGTATTAATAACCATTCAAGATCTCCAACGGGAGAGCAAAGCTCAGCAACTGGAACTAGAGTCAACTAGAACTCGGCTTGGCCTTCTGGAGAACCAGGTGAACCAGCTACATGGAAGTCAAGTTAGGAGGACTTCTTTATCTACAGTTGGCTTACTTCAAAGAGAGGTAGAGAGTCTGAAGAGGGAACAAGCTCAGAGGGACATCCACATCAGCAGCCTGGAATCTACCATAAACGATCTCCTTCAAGACAAGTCAGCTTTGGAAGAAGAGAAGAAACGGCTGGAAGAAGAAAAGAATGAGCTGGAGAGAAGGTTAGAGAAAAGCATTGAGGAGGTGGCTCAGCTGAGAGTAAGCGATTGTCCTCAGACCAGAAAAACCAGCGGTGAGTTCCATCAAGGCTCTCAGGAAGGTAAATCTGGAGGCTCTCCAGCTAGGAAATGTACTCTTAAAAATCTATAATGTACAATTATAAATTATTTATTTTTAATTAATCATTTTTAAAGAAAGAAAGCAAACAAGTGAAAAAATGTTATGAAAATAAGTTAGGAAAACTTATGAAAATTTAGCCATGAAAACAAAATACATTATTTCTACCAATAAAGAAGAGGATTTTTGAGTCTCTAAGTCCCAGAGTCTGCACCATTTGGTTATTTAAAAATATATATTTTTTTAACGAGCGAAGGAGAAGAGAAAAAAATACTTCTTAAAAACATAAGTAAATATTGGATCTCTAATTTCTCTTTTGTTATACTCTGACTGATATATAATAAGGTAATAAGTTTTAAGAATCTGTTGATCGCTTTCTTCTACATGCCCAGTCACAGGATCTGGCTTTGATCTACCTGCATTTACGGAAAAAGCTCAAAGAGTGAGAATAACAGCAGATCAGAATGTGGTAAACTCAGGCAAGTATGTAATTAGCTGGAGAAGCATTGTGAAAAACTTTGATTCAAAAGCAAGTGAGAAAATAAAAAAATATATAAGTTGCTACTTCTAAAGCTGCAAAGGTTGTCTTGAAACAGTAAAAAAAATAGCTTGTCACATGGTTTATAATGCTAACAAGAGCAAAAGGCCTGTGAAGATCTTTATGGCAAGCCATTTTCTTTGGCATTTTTGTGATCTCTGGCTGAATTTATAAAGCAATCTGAAAAAGGCTAAAGATTTCCAGCTTCCCCTTTTGGGAATTTGCTTAGTCCAGACCCACTGGATTTTAAAAAGCCAGATGTTGGAAAAAAGAGTGATGAAATACTAGAACTGGGATCTGGTGACTTTTAGTGAAAAATTTGGAGTAGAAAGCCTCATCTGATGCTTTTACTTTTCTTTTTAATACCTCAGGCTATTTAACGGTTTTAGTTGTAGGCCACTATTAAAAGATATTTTAATTGAGTAACCTGAATTAATTTAATCCACTTTCCTTTTTCCAGTAGTGACTAATTAAAAAGCTTGCAATCAGGGCATTAGTGGAAAAGCCCTCATTCCGTCATTTGCTTCCAGCTGATGGTCAGAAGTCATCTTACCCACTTTAAAACAGCTGTATAGCTACCAATGATGCTTCATACAAACAGCACTTCTGATTTGGCAGCTACTCTACCTTTCTCTCCCTAATAGAATTGCCATCCTGGAGAAATCAGAGGAAGGCAAAGAGGACCACTGCTTGGATTCTGAAAAATTTCATAGATTCAGACTATGACAAATATTTCTCAAAAAGATAAGTTAAGATGATTCCCCTCTAAAAAGTTAACAATACTACAAAGACAGAGAAAGTTCGTACATTTTAAAGATGTCAAGTTTCATAAACATATTTTTATATTTGGCTTGACACTTTAGTATTATATTTTGTTTTTACTGAGTGCTTCTGTACTGGAGACAAATTCCTTGTGTGTCTAACCACACTTGGCTAAATAAAATATAAGTACAGTACACGCCTTCTGATTACTCTAGGTTTGAATGACACAAATGTGAATCTAAAGCATTCCAGCAAAAGTTTGACTCCTCCTGGAAAGCAGTGAGCTATAGAAAACAGTATATTAAGCCAAGAATTGTCTGATGTTTGAGAAGAAACAAGGAAAAGTGGAATTGGAAACAACTAAAGGAAGGAAAGTTGGAAAAGCATGGCTACAAACTTTATGATTGCAAAATGTTGGACTTTAACACAAAAGCAAGAAGAGAAAGAAGATGCTATTTACTAGTGGGCCAATTTGGAAAAGGCTGCTGTTTTGGGTGTGGTGGGATCTGGCTTATTGTCTTTTGAGCAGAAAACGAGATGAAAATATGACTATAAATATTAAAACAACTGTCCATGGGAAATGATTTTGTCAGAAGAGAAGAAATGTGGGAATTCTTTGGCAGATGGGTACTGTTTTTTCTTAGCATCTGTCCTATATGGTTGTGAGGTATACTTGCTCAGTTCTTACAGGAAAATCTGCCAATCAGTGATATGACCCAGAGGATATTTTTTTAGTTAGCCTGATGCTGATTTGGGCTAAGGAGTTTTGGAAGAAATATTCAGGTCCAGTTCCAAGCCGGGAGAAAGGCACTGGAGACAAAATGGAGTTAGGGGCTGTTGGAATGTTGATGAAGCAGAAGCACAAGGATAGTTCTGGGCAGCTGACCACATGGAGTTGAGAGGGAGGGGTATTCCTCCAACTATGGTAGCTGTCCATATGAGCAAGGTATTACTTCTTGGGATCCTCAATCATATGCAGAGCCTTCATAGATGGACTAAAAGCAATGAAAAGCCTTAAAGAAGAGCAAATCTGTTACTTTTGTATTGCAATTCACAAACTCTATTTACCATAGAGAAGTATTTTTGCCACCAATAGGATCTATCTACATGTGGAATGGCAAAACTAATATTTGTGTCTCATTTCTCCTGAATATGAGAAGTCACACCAGATTCATAGCTCTTGATGAGGCAATTCTGTGCATACGATACCTAATTTACAGCCTACTATTATAAAGTTCCAGATTCAGATCTTATAGTATCAACTGAAGGCTTTTAGTTATACCATCTTCTTAGTATAAGATCCTCCTCTACTTGCAGTGTACCTGCTTTACAAAATAATTCAATGAATAATATGTCTGAAATGCTTTCTACACACTAAAGTGATCTCACTTAGTGAAGTTTTCAGATAAAGTCACAAACTGCTCTTTGATGTGTATAAATTGTCAACACTTAGGCATACTGTAACATTGTTGTCTTCCTTCCATTTTCTCTGAAGTGTCTAAGTGGGATACTGAAAATCTGGGCCATCAGGAGCTCAAATTAGAGTTTGCTGAGGTTTCTTCATCTCATCTCATTGAGGAAGGCATTTCACCCTCACCTCCTAACATAGGCGCTGAAGAACCAGGTATTAAATTTTTTGTGTGTTCCTGATTTTTTTCAACTCTATTTAGCCCTGAGTCTGCCATTCTCTTCCTCCAAGCTCACTAACTATTTTTTCCTATTTAGTACTTATTTTGCCCAGGTTTTAGCTTAGAGTTTGGAAATAGCTTCATTTTAGTCTAAAGACAGAAAGGGAATTTTTTTTTGCCTGCCAGTTTATTTTTTCAGAAGTGCCATCTAGTCATAAAAGTAAAGATATTAAAATAAGTTCTTAGTATTTTGCATGAGAGTCAATCTCATAGCATCCTGACCAATTCTGGAGGAAAAAAATCTTTGAAATAATTGTGACACAGAGTTTGGCTCAGAGGCTCAATGAAGGGAAGACTAAAGTCCATTTCAGCCATTTGCTTGAACTCAAAAGGTTGGGGTCCACAAACTGGTTTCAAACTCCATATGTTTACCCAAATAGCCTGCAGGAAGGCTAAATTCATGGATAGATGAATGGGAATGCAGCTCTGGTATTGATGGTATTATTTTAGGAGCATCGCCCTGGTTTATGTGAAATAGCATTTGATAAAACTAGCTGCATAAAATACAATAATTTTGCAAAGAGGACAGTCAATGCATACACTAGCCAATGCTTTAACAATGTAATCCTATGTCTTTGAACTAGAAAATAAGGCCAGTTGATGTCTGAAGTGCTTATTTTGAGAAAATGCATTCTTGGCTAACTATGAGGCACTCCTCCCCACATGTGTTTTTGGTTCTCTTTTATAACAACCAGACTATGTTTGATTCAGTTGCTCCCTGGCTCCCAAGCAAGCTCTTTCTTTCCTCTTTCATTCCCTTTCCTTCCTATGGAACCAAGCCTACATTTCACGTGTTCCCGATCTGAAGTCCTACACAAAAGTTCCATAATTAAGTGAACATTTCTCCTGAATTTCATTTCTTCTGCATTGATTTCAAATGCTGGAAAAATGTGGAAAATATTAACCCTACATCCATTTCTCATTGTTCTTTTCAGAAAAAAAATCAAAAGGGTTATAACTTTGCTTTTGTCTAAGGATAGCTAACCTTTTTTTATATATGTGAAATCATTTGGGCTAAAGTAGGAAGTACATTCTGAATTTAGGAATAGACAAATACTGTTACATACCCTAAAACTGCCAATGTTGCAAATGGTATTCAGAATTTTAAAAAGTAAAGGCATTATTTGAGAGATAATTTTCGTTAAAAAAATACTCCCAAATAACTTAAGGAACTTCAAAGACAAACAATACTATTAGCTGTCTTGATTACCAAAAGGTGGAATATAAAATATTTTTTTTTATATTTTATATAAGTTATATATATTATTCCATTAATAAATAAAATGAAAGAAGCCTTTTCTCCATTCCTTATATTTTCTTGAATAGCAGAGCCAGACAAAAATTAGCTTCAGAAAACTGGTACTAATTGGAATTAGACATGTTAGCCTAGACCAGGATTGTCAACCTCCCGGTCCGCAGGCCAGATGCGACACGTGCTGGCCACGCCCATGCCCAGTTTAGTGAAAGGGGGGAAAAGTCCCAATACATCATGTGATGCCGCCGTGACAATGTTAGTTTGACACCCCTGGCCTAGTCAGATTAACCCAGCTACACATGTTCATATAGGCTGGTCTGCCAAATTAGAGGCATCCCTTGTTTTGGATTCTGTCTGGAGATCATCAATTTTTAAAGTAACAGTTTATAGCTACATATTCCTTAATTTGAGATATTAAATTCCTTGCTTATTTCCTGAATTAGGTTGTGGAACGCTAGTTTGGGTTGGTGCACCAGTGACCTTTCACAAGGCTGACACCATTACAGGAAAGTATGGTGTGTGGATGAAGGACCCACAACCTGTGTCTCCATATACCAATGAGACAATTTGGAGAGTTGACACGGTCAGTGCGGATGTCCGTCATGTCTTTGAATATGATGATCTGGATGAGTTTGTGAAAGGCTACCCTTCCAAAGTTCATGTGTTGCCCAGATCCATGGAAAGCACTGGGGCTGTTGTTTATCAAGGTTTCCTCTATTTCCAGAGGCACAAGTCTAGAATACTGGTGAAATATGACCTGAAGAATGAAGTCATTGCAGTTCAGAAGGAGTTGCCCGATGCTGGGTATCATGGACAATTCCCCTACTCCTGGGGTGGATATACAGATATTGATCTAGCAGTTGATGAGATTGGACTGTGGGTGATTTACAGCACTGAAAATGCCAAGGGAGCGATTGTGCTTTCTAAACTGGACCCAGAAACTTTGGAGATTTCACAGACATGGAAGACCAATATTCACAAGCAGTCTGTGGCTAACTCCTTCATGATCTGTGGCTCCTTGTATACCATTAGTAGCTACTCATCCCCTGAGGCCACCGTGAATTTCATCTACCGCACAAGTACAGGAAACAGTGCACCGCTGAAGATCAGCTTTGAGAACCGTTACAGATACAACAGCATGATAGACTACAATCCTACAGAGAAGAAAATAATGGCTTGGGATAACTTCAACATGGTGGCTTATAACATCAGACTTTCCAAGATGTGATTACTTTGGAGAGATTGATAATGGGAAATTAGATAATGGAAATAGAGGTAGAAATTGAAGTTAGATAACAAAATTTCCTCCCACTAATTATCAACTGACATGAGTCACCCAGAATTTCTCCTGAGCTACCCCAATAGAAAGAAATAGCTATGCAATGTGGGATTGACTCTTGATCCTTTTAATGAGTGTATACAATAAAATAGTCAGTGATTTACACTTCATGGGTAATTTCCCACTCTGTTGTTTTTAATGGAGCACTGTGTATCTTCTTTAAAACATTAGCCTTTGCATGCTGCAGCCAACTATAACACAAAGTCATACAGATTAACAGAGTTGGAAGGGACCTTATAGGTCATCTAGTCCAACCCCGCCCCCTCATACACCTCTCAAAATGACATAGAGTCTCTTTTTTTTAACAATTTCTTTTTAGTTTCCACTCAATAAGTGGAATAGGCAGGACTGAATCAATTTTGTTACATTTCATTACATTTACAGTATATACTGTACAGTGACTCAGATTACAGAGGACAATAGAATCAGGGCTGGCAGGGTCCTTGGAGATTTTCTATTCCAACTCTCTGCCCAAGGTAGGAGTCCTTATACCATCCTGGGCAAATTAATGCCCAATCTTTATTTGAAAACCTCCAGCAATGGAGCATTGACAACTCTGGGAGGCAAATTGTTCCACTGATTAATTGTCCTCAATATCAGGAAATTTATCCTTAATTCTAGGTTGCTTCTCTCCTTGATTAGTTTCCATCCTTTGCTTCTTTTCCTGCCTTCTGGTGCTTTGGAAAATAGGTTGATCCCCTCTTCTTTGTGGCAACTCCTCAAATATTGGAACACTGCTTTTATGTTTCCTCTAGTCTAGTCCTTCTTTTCATTAGACTAAACATACCCAATTCCTGCAACTGTTCCTTATATATTTTAGCCTCCAACCCCCTAATCACCTTTGTTGTTCTTCTCTGCACTATTTTCAGAGTCTCAACATCATCTTTATATTGTGGTGACCACAACTGGATGCAATGTTCCAAGTGGGTCTTACTAAGGCACTATAAAGTCTTCATGTGATTTTGATTCTATCCCTCTGTTAATGCAGCCTTAGCATTAGCTTTTTGGGCAGCTGTAACAGACTATAACAGATGTAACAGATTGTGAAAATCCTTAATTGTATGACTTGGGACAAGATTAAATGTAGATGAAATCAAGTTAATTTTTATTCTAGGGGATTCACTGTTTTTTTGGGCCTGTTGCCTCAGTCCAGAAATAATTGTATTTTATACTTAATCTGTAGGGTGTATTCTTCCATGTTCTTTCATTGTTGATTGATCTTTCCAGCAAAACTGGTTTGGCTTGAGAAAAGCAACTGCTTTATAAAGAGCAGTTCAACTGCTCTATAAAAATTGTGGGGATTTGGTACATGAGTGTGACATCATCAAAGGCTGCTCACAAGCCAATCAGAATAAACCACTGATGACAAATTCACACAAATTTCATTAATATGGCAGCAGGCTAGATGCTGCTTCTCTGCAGCGCATGAGTGAAGTTTTAACAACTAGCCTATGTGACAACAGAGATCAAGGTGTCATCTCCCATTCTTGCCTGTATCAGAAAAAAACTTCTCTGATGTACCTAAGAATAAAGCCATCAAGAAGAGTAATCCAAGCAGCAATCTGGAATGCAAATAAGTGATCAGAAAGGTCATCCACTTTAGCTGGAGGTTTGATACTATTCAGTGAATTTCTTTTTCTTTCAAAATGCTCCTTCATTATCCCTGCAGACAATTTAAACCATAATAAGAATTTTAGTGAGAACTATGTTCATATTAATATTCGTTTTTAAATAATTTGCTTAAAGGGTAACTGAGATTTTTCTAAATGCTAGCTTAGTTTGTCTCATTTGTGTTCCACATATGCTTTTTGATCAACATTTTCAGGTTCCTCGTGTATATATTTTCCCCTTTCATATGTATATAAGATGTACCCCAAGAATCTGATAGCACTAGAAATTTGGTCCAGTATCTTGCTTCCTATAATCAGAGATTTTGGAAACAGGGCACACAATTATGGAATTGCCAAAATATAACTCCAGATGAAAATGTGTAAATCAGTCTAAGAACTTCCTGCAGTTGCATCTGATCTTCCAACTAAGGAAGGGCAGTGCCTTAATGATCCTGTCAAGTACCAAGTATTTTAGTGAAAATCTATATTTCCTATTTATTGTCCTTCAACCTGTTTAATTTTCAACAGGGTGGTGGAACGGAATGGTTAAAAATGACACTGAGGCAATCTAGGGTCCGAGATGCCCCAGGAGGGAAAGGTCTAAGAGAGAGAGAGCTGAGCTCCAGAGGAATAGCAGATTCAGAGATAGAAGTGTTCTAGACCTTGTCAGGACCTTTTACCAATCTAGAATAGATCATCCAGGTATCCCCACCCAGCCATCAAAAAATATGGCAACACTAGATGTAATAATAAAGAATCTCCATTTAGTTTCCTTAACTTGCAATCTTTTTGGGAAAAAATGGCTGGGAATTTGAGGACTCTATATAATTAGCTTTTAAAGAAAAATACTGCAAGTAGTCCTTGGCTTACAACAGTTTATTTAGTGACTGTTCAAAGTTACAATGGCACTGAAAAAAGGACTTTAGACCAGTTTTCACAGTTAGGACCATTGCAGCATCCCCATGGTCATGTGATCAAAATTCAGACGCTTCACAACTGGATCGTATTTATGACTTTCACAATGTCACAAGGTCCCCTTTTGCAACCTTCTGACAAAGTCAATGGGGAAGCCATTACTAACTTAACAACTGCAGTGATTCACTTAACATCTTTGGCAAGGAAGGTCATTAAATGAGGCATTAAATGTTACTTCCAAAATAAAGTACTGCATTATGTAAGGTTTAAAAAAAAAAACAAATTATGGTGAAATTCTTCCAGACAAACTACTTCTAAAACTAAAATCCTATGGCATCTCTGCCCCCCCCCCCAATAACTGGATAACCGCGTTCCTGTCAAACAGACAACAAGTGATCAAAATAGGGAGCGCCCTATCAAATCCTGCACCTGTTAATAGCAGTGTCCCCCAAGGCAGTGTTCTAGGACCAACACTTTTCATACTATACATAAATGACCTTTGTTATCATATTATAAGTAACTGCGTTCTCTTCGCCGATGATGTAAAACTATTTAACACCAACAGCAATGCTGCTATCCTTCGAAAAGGACTTTGTGTCGGAATGGTCAAAAAATTGGCAACTCCAAATCTCTAAGAAATGCTCTGTCTTACACATTGGCAAAAAGAATCAGAACACAAAATACAAGCTGAGTGGGCATGATCTTGTAGATGACCCTCACTCTGTCAAGGACCTTGGAGTACTCATATCAAATGATCTAAGTGCCAAAGCCCACTGTAACAACATCACCAAAAAGGCATTAAGGGTTGTAAATCTAATCTTGCGTAGCTTCTTCTCCGGTAATATCACACTACTAACCAGAGCATACAAAACATTTGTTAGACCAATTCTCGAATACAGCTTATCTGTCTGGAACCCACACTGCATATTGGACATTAATAAAATTGAACATGTCCAGAAATATTTCACAAGAAGAGTCCTCCACTCCTCTGCTTGCAACAAAATACCTGATGCCACCAGACTTGAAATTTTGGGCTTAGAAAATTTAGAACTATGCTGCCTTCGGTATGACCTAAGCATAGCTCATAAAATCATCTGCTACAATGTCCTATCTGTCAATGACTACTTCAGCTTCAACCACAATACACAAGCTCACAAAAGATACAAACTTAAAGTGAACCGCTCCAAACTCAATTGCAGAAAATATGACTTCAATAACAGAGCGGTCAATGCCTGGAATGCACTACCTGACTCTGTGGTTTCATCCTAAACCCCCAAAATTTTAACCTTAGACTGTCTACTGTTGACCTAAGAGGTTTGTAAGGGCACCAGCATGCCTACTGTTCCTGTCCTAATGTTCTCTTTAATTGTATTCATTTTATGTATTCAATTCATGCTTATACTTATATATATTATCTAATACGTACTCGACAAAATAAATAAATAAAAATAAAATAAATAAATAAATAACTGGTTTCATGGTAAGAAATCCTTTCTGATTCAGGATTAGTCTATATTAACTAAAAACATCTCTGACATGATAGGACAAAGTCAACATTACTACACCAGTTTAATCTGCTCCCACCATGACATCCAAATCAAGGTACATTTACATGTGTAAATTAATTATTATTGGTTAATGAGAATTTTTTTTTCTCCTTGCAGATCAAAGTGTAACAGGTTTATGACAGTCAGAAAAAAATCTACTGGATAACTCAGAATAATAAGTTATTTGTTGCCAAGCCTTCAAATATGCTCGGATCCAGTTGGGCCTTGTATCCAGTTGGACTTTCTCCAAGCTTTCTGTCATCCTTGATCTAGCCATCAACATAATAATCTCATCACTACCATTGTCAAAATCAGCAGCTTCTTAGGGTTGTAATCAGAAGGCAAGGTGGCTCTAATGTTGTTCTAACCACTGGGGGCATTTTTCCATCCCAAAGGTCAGTCTGGGCTTTGACAAAATTATCTCCAGGGTGACATAAAACCCCCAAGAATCAGCAGGGTAATTGTTTTATTCAGTCCTTAATCCTCACAGAGCTCTGAATTTCCATAAAATTATATTCCACCTGATACTGGCATGACCTTGATCACAGAAATATAGAAAAGGCCTCCACATTCTAGGTTATTTAATGCCATTCAGTTGAATGATCGGCTAGAATGAGTGGAGCCAAATATCCACCGGAACAGATTTCTCTCTGCTGGGGAGCAATGAAATGCTAAGTAACTCCAGGCAAGTTGTAATCATTCATCTTCCAAAATCAGAAATCAGAAGAATTTTCCTGCAACATCCCAGAATTTCCATGTCTTCTCTGTCGCAAACACTCATTTTCATAAGCATACATTTCAAACTAGAAATCTGTGAAATAGAACCCCTAGTTGGAGTTCTTGAATCATATTGGACTACTACCCACTGTTGCACAAAGAACATGGGTTGGTAAAGATATAAGAGAGATATTATTCTCATCTTCTCTAAGAAACTCCATAACATCAAATCAGATGTACATGTTTATCCAAGATTAGGTTTTGAATGATTGCTCTTTGCTCATTTATTGACATGGGAGCATCTTTAATCAATGTGGACTATCTTTGAGGCAATTCAAATTTTCTGTGCTTGTTCTCCTGCCTGCTATAATAAGCTGTTGCCCTGACAATATCTGCTTTGCTCCCTATCATTCCAATTGTTATACTCTGTTTCTATTTCTCTGTTCCTTTTTCAAATATATATTTCAAGGCACTAAGCCAGTGATGGCTAACCTTTTTGCCGTCACGTGCCAAAAACGGGGGGAGTGCAGGGGGTCACGTGTGTGTGTGCCCACACCCATAATCCAATGCGCCTCCCCCATGCATGCGTGCACGACCTCCCGCACTCTCCCCACTTTTGGCACGCAATGGCAGGGTGGGCCCCAGCTACAGACCCCAAAGAACACAGCACACAGGTCGCTGATGGGCCACAACAGCCCGGTAGGCCCATTTTTTGCCCTCCCCAGGCTCCAGAGGCTTTCTTGGAGCCTGGGGAGGGCGAAAACAGCCTCCTCCCCCTCCCTGAGGCCCTCCGGAGGCCGGAAATGTCTTTTTTGCTGACTTTGGTGGGACAGGAAGACCCAAAAATCAGCCATGCGCGCCAGAGCTGAGCTAGGGCAACACTTGCATGCCCACCGATATGGCTCCATGTGCCACCTGTGGCACGCATGCCATAGGTTCGCCATCACGGCACTAAGCAATCATTTTCTAAATTGTACAGGTGGTACATATCCACAATACAAATAAAATATACTTCTGCTATCTATCTGGAGGGCAAATCCAGCTCCATTTAATGCAGTTGATGCATTGGCATATTTATAAGAAGCAGTGTGCTATAGTAGCAGATGGGATCTTCCACTAGACATCATTGGTTCAAAAATGCAGTTAGCTTGACCAAATCTTTCCCTTCATTCACTAATAAATTTGGGTATGCCAACCTGGATAGAATTTCATAGCACTGGACAAACACTCTTTGCTTTAGTAAAGTAGCTAAACCTAAAGTCCTTCTGAATGACTCCCATTTTCTCCCCCTGTCACACAGGTCAAGCATCAATGCCAGATGATTTACTACTCAGAAGCCCAGAAGAATGGACTTGAGCTGTCACTGCACACCACCTTTAACACCACCCTTTTCAGATACCTCTTCCCATTTGTCCCATGGGATCCACAATTTATCTCCTCATGGCCTTAGTAGAGGATTGCCCTGCAAGTACGTGGTCCACTCTGTAAGATCTCATCAAAGGCTGCCTTGTCCCTGCAATCAGAGCTGCATGAGATGTCTCCTAGAGAACCAGACCTTTTCCACCAATGATGATAACATATGCCCACATCTCATTAACAAAAGCTCTCCAGTCTGCTGCCAAGAAAACCAAAACACTGTCAGTCTTGAATCATGTGTCCATTCTCACCCTTTGCGGCTCTCAGCTCAAATAGAAGCGAGTAGGATACAGCCTTTGCTAGGTAGCTGGGCTGTGCTTTCCAAAGCTCCTGTGCAAGAGGCAATTGATCTATCTGAGCACCAAGCGATGCCTGAGAACTGCATTGTTTACTCCCTTAACACAAAGGATTTAGACTCTACAGGGCAAAGTAGACACTGTATTCCTTCCGTACCAAAACATTATGCTATCTATTCATCACCCATTTCTTCCAGTTACCACTTGCAAAATGAAATTGGTCACCGATTCTCTAACAACATACCACCCATGCTTGTTGCTCTGTATCCCAGGGAACGGGGTTTGCCACCTTATGTAGAACAACTAGACCAAATTGATCGAACTCCCACACCTTCTCTGGCAGAGAGTTATCTGGCCTTCTCTGGCTAATAGACCATATGCCAAGAATACTGAAATTTTTGCTTGAGCTAAAAAGTCTGCAAATTCATCCAATCACTTGCTTAGTTTCATTTCACACTTTGCCCCTCGCTATGGAAGCTTGGCTTTGTTCATCCTGCTGCTTTGGACTGGCTGATCTGAGTGCTTAAGCATCATGGCGGAGATGGATTTGAACAACAAGAGGAGGGCTATGGCATACAATGCTGCTTCTTGAATTAAGGTTGGTGTGTAGGGTGGGTGCAAAAGTTGTTCCTTATGGTATATATCAGCTTTATTCCTGGATACTGTAATTCTATACTCTAGGTAGCAGTAGAAATAGCACATAGACTTATATACTGCTTCACAGTGCTTTACAGACCTCTACGTGGTTTACAGAGTCAGCATATTGCCCCCAACAATCTGGGTCCTCATTTTACCCACCTCAGAAGGATGGAAGGATGGTCACTCTTGAGCCTGGTGATATTTGATCTGCCAAACTGCTGGCAGTTGGCCGTCAGCAGAAGTAGCCTGCAATACTGCATTCTAACCACTGCACCACCATAGCTCTTGGGTAGGTAGTTCTAATTTGGCAACCACAACTGGGGCCCATAACTTGGTCATTAAATGGTCACTAAGTGTAGCCAGGACTGTGCTTATGATCTGCTGTTTTGCTTTGCAGACTTCTGAAGGTTGTGAATACAAGGATTGGTCACAAAGTTACTTTTTCATCTTTGAAAAATTGCATTGTAACTTTGGTTACTAAAGGGGGCAGTTGCTAAATTAGGACTATCTGTACTCTTGAATAATTGCAAATAAATTTGTCCAAGTCTTTACAACTAATTAGCCCTTGTTTAACTTACAGCAAACTGAGGTGCAGTATTCTGCTTTGTTCTTTTTAGTTTCAGCTTTTTTATCATATAAGCATCATACATGAATACTTTGAAAGGCTTTCTGATTAAAATTTGCCTTTTGACTAAAAGAATGTTAGTGCTCAAAAGGGCCTTAATACTTCTTCCATTTGTCATTCTATGCAATTTAATAGCACTCCCTGCTTGTTAAATGCAATTCAAATAGCTCTCATGACATCTATACTGTTCCTCACAATTCCTCAGTTGAAAACAAGAAACGGCAGTGACCACCTTTCTGGCAGGCTCCTCTACAAGTTCTTGGTTCTCACATGTAGATTACCTATGGGCCTTCAAAACAACTCCTTCCTTTTGCAATGGTTTTCTAAAATGGCAGCTGTTATTTGCTAGAAATCTTTTATGTTGCAATTAATTGTGTCTATTTGAGATATGTCAAGTTGCCCATTTATTAATTTGCTTACATACTGAAGTTAGATGCAGTGTTTTAGTAGTAGACTCTCACACCTAAATTTCAGACTTAGTTACACCATTGTATGTAGTGTATTGTGTTCCTAAGTGGTCTTTGTGCCTAGGCCCGTGATAGAACGCGAGCATTGCCCTAGCTCAGCTCCAGCGCGCACCACCTGATTTTTGGGCTTCTGGGCCTACCTACCAGAAGTCGGCAAAAGGGCCACTTCTGGCTCTGGAGGGCCTCTGGGGGGGAAGGTTCTCACCCTCCCCAGGCTGTTAGAAAGGCTCTGGAGCCTGGGGAGAGCGAAAAATGGGACTTCCGGTTCCACCGGAAGTTGGCAAACCGGGGTGGGGGGGCGCATTGAATTATGGTGTGGGCATGCACACACGCGACCCCCTTGCTTTTGGCATGCGACGGCAAAAAGGTTAGCCATCACTGGCCTAGGCAAATACTTATTCTGCTGTTTGCTTGCTTCGCAATCCTTACTAGGAAACAGACATCCAATGCCTAATGTCACAGAGTTCCCCAGGGAAATATATACTGCTGTAGAAGTACAATTGTTTAATTCAACAGAGCATGTGAATGTAATGCTCCACTTTCTTTTCCAAACAGTTCTTATCCACAACCAAGGAATTAGATTACCATAGAGACTGGAGTGACAGTGGGCTCTCATGACTATAGGAAGGAATATTTGATAGTGGCCAAATATCAATTAAGCCAGTTTGATGTAGTGGATATGGCATCAGGCTAGAAACCAGGTGTGTGAATTCTAGTCCTGCCTTAGGCATAATTTATTTATTTTATTTTTATTTTATTCAATTTATATACCGCCCTATTCCCGAAGGACTCAGGGCGGTGAACAGGCACAAGATAAAAATACATCATACAAAAGTTAAAAAACCAATTAAAAGTACATTAAATAATTTTGGCCCAGAAAAAAATTTAAAAACACCCAATTTATATAAAACTAAAAGCAATTTAAAAGGGAGAGTCAAGCCAGTCCAGCCTGCTGGAATAAAAATGTTTTGAGGGCGCGGCGGAAAGTGCGTAAATCTGGGATCCTTCATATCTCCAGGGGGAGCTCATTCCAGATGGCAGGCACCCCCACAGAGAAGGCTCTCCCCCTGGGGGCCGCCAGTCGACACTGGCCGACGGCACCCTGAGGAGCCCCTCTCTATGGGAGCGTACTGATCGGTGAGAGGCTACTGGTGGCAGAATGCGGTCTCGTAAGTATCCTGGTCCTAAGCCATGGAGCGCTCTAAAGGTGGTGACCAAAACCTTGAAGCACACTCGGAAGACCACCGGGAGCCAGTGCAGCTCGTGCAGGAGGGGAGTCACATGGAAGCGCCACATCGCTCCCATAACCACCCACGCGGCTGCATTCTGGACCAGCTGGAGCCTCCGGGTGCTCAAAGGGAGCCCCATGTAGAGAGCATTACAGTAGTCCAGGCGTGAGGTGATGAGGGCATGAGTGACCGTACATAATGAGTCCCGATCCAGAAAGGGACGCAACTGGCAAATCAGGCGGACCTGATTCCTCCTGGCCACAGCTGTTAAATGCTCTTCTAAAGACAGCCGTGTGTCCAGAACACCCAAGTCGCGAGCCCTATCCGTGGGGGCCAACGACTCGCCCCCAATAGTCAGTGATGGCACCAACTGACTATATCGGGACGTCGAAAACCACAGCCACTCGGTCTTGGATGGGTTGAGTCTGAGTCTGTTTCTCCCCATCCAGATCCACATGGCCTCCAGGCACTGGGACATCACTTCAAGGGCATCATTGGGGTGATCCGAGGTGGAGATGTACAGTTGAGTGTCATCAGCGTACTGGTGGTACTTCACCCCGAAACCACGGATGATCTCGCCCAGCGGCTTCACATAAATGTTGAACAGAAGGGGCAAGAGGACCGATCCTTGTGGCACCCCACATACAAGGGGCCTCGGGGTCGACCTCTGCCCCCGTCAACACAGATTGTGACCGTCCATGCCAACTGGATGATCTTGGACCAGTCACTTTCAGCTCTAGGAAGGAAGCAAACCACTTTTAAAAAACCTTGCCAAGAAAACTGCAGGGGCTTGTCCAAGCAATCTCTGAAAATCAGACACAATAGAATGGAAGAAAAGAGACCAATTAAAAGTCTGTTAGTGCCAGGAAATTTCAATACATGCTCAAAGGTGCTACCTACCTCTATCTAAGTGCATCAAAGTCAATCTTCAACTGTGAACTCATGTGTTGGATCTGGATGCAATTTTTACTTTTTCTCCATGCATTAGTAGAAGCTTGATCATGAGCTCCAAAGTAGCACTTCTTCATATGCCCTTAAAAAAATGTACCTATGTCTCCAGTGAACTTAAAAAGTATTCAATAAGTGCCCTTTAAAAATACAGCCATTACAAGGAAGGCCTTGCTGGTAGCACTGACTGGAATCCTGATTGTGCAACTGCTGCTTAAGTGGGTTAGATTTTACCACTAAATAAAACACTTTTTGACCTGTATTGTCTCACTAAGTCAGGGGTGTCAAACTTGCGTCTTCACGGCGTTGTCACGTGATGTATCAGTACTTTCCCCTCCTTTCGTTAAACTGGGCGTGGCTAGCACAAGATGCATCTGGCCCGGGGCGCGCAAGTTTGCCCTGCACGAAATGCTTTAAGTTTTTTTTTTTTACTACTACTATGCTGATTTATTGTGTTTTAAATTTTTCCCAATTCTATTTTTTTATTACTGGTACTCAGTCCTGGGAATTGGTTGAATGTTAGGATATAGATTTTTAAAATAAGTAACTGCATAATTCAATTTAGCTATGTCAAATGAAGTAAAAAAAAAAGATTGCATCCTTATGAAGCTATCTTACACAAAATTGGTTGTGGTGCATGCCATGCAGAAATTCTTCTATGCAAGGATAATGATTAAGTGGGATGTTTTCTGTACAAAATGCTCTCACAGTATGCGCATATGTCCACTTTTAAGATCCCTCTGGAATTCTACATAATTTTCTGATTTATCACATGAAGGAGTTTTCAGAATTTCTCCTCTTTGGAATCAGGCTTGTGAGAACAGAATTGATAAAAAGATGGTTTCCCAAAACAAGGATTTTAAGTCCATGACTTCTTGGGACAAAATTTAAGTTCAAAACATGACCCAATATTTTATGTAGAGAATATTTTATTAGTTTCTGTAATCAAACCCATGTAAATAAGACCTTACATATTTAATACAGTGCGTTACCCCTGTACAAATGAAAAAAAAGTTTAAACTTTTCTAGACCAATATGGCTGTTAATTTCTGTACAATGCCAACTCACAGTACAAGTGGATATCTTTCTCCAAAGCTGACATCACAGCTAAATTTCCAAAAAAATGCAAATTATAGTATTTATATAAAAAAGATAACCAATAGCATTTCACTAGGCATCAATAGCAGCAACAGACTTTTCCAGATTTTGCCATCATCTGAACAAAATTATACACATTACACTGTTTTTGATTCATTCTTTGTTCCAGAAAGGGGTTGGGAAAATTGTCAGAGAAAACAGTTCGGTATGATGTGCCATGTGGTGCCCTCCAATTGATTTGAAAAGTCTGAATAACTTCATTATACAGCTCTGCTATAGCACAATCACAACTACATATTGTAAGCAGGAATGAGATATTTTACATTCACAGAAGTTATCATACAGTACTTTTCCTACAGCTATACTACTAAAGGATACAATTAAGAAGGCATTATTTGACTTGATTCTATTTTCCAGCACAATGAGCAGAAAGAAAGAGTGATGCAGCTGATATAAATATCTGATTTTTGTGGCCCAAAATCAATTGCTTGCTGCTTTATACTCACAAATGGAGAAGTATTTCAAGGCCAAAAGCTTTCTTCTCAAGCATTGTCTAGTTCTAGCTCAATGTAACTGGCAATATAAAAGGGAGCCTCCCAAAACTGCCATTCTGATATTATATTAACATGGAGAAGCAATTAATATCTTTTTTTTCAGTTAAATTCAGCACCATAATCAAACTGTAGTAGCAGCCACCTCCTGCCTTTCTTGGAAATCTGACATCAAACATTTACAAAATGAAATGGTGTGTAATGGGAAGTAGGGGGTGATTAAGCTGCTCTTAATGACTTTATTCATGGTCAAAAATTCTCCTGCTGCATTTTGAAAGAACATCTTATTTGGACATGAGCAGCCCAAAATCAAACCCCGTGTTTTATCCCAGCATGGTCTTCTCCGATCTGCCCTTCTTCTCCAAATAAATCAGCAGCAAAAAGGAGAATGTTTTTACCTTTACCTTTACCTTAATAAAATGCCTCAGGAGCATTATTTAGTTTTGCACCATTGAAAAAGCAGACAGGTGCTTCAATTCTGATTGATCACATTCATTCATGCAACAGCATACAAAATGTCCCATAGAAAAGTCCCACGATTCCAAATCTTTAGCACTCATAGCTGATCACATCTGTCTCTGTTTTTGCTACTCATAGCTTTGAACAGGTATGCCTTGCCCTCACTGGGCTCAAGGTTTGTTCAGCTGTCATTTCACGCTTCATATTTGTATGTAGACACATTGTTTTATGATTTTGTTTCTTCTGTCTTGATGGCCTGAGGTTTGATTGGACCAGTTCTAATAGGCTTGGGTGCTGTTGTAGCATTCTGTTTCTCTTCCACTTTGTCTTGACAGATTCCAGAGGTGGAGTCTGTCACTGCCTCTGGAGCTTTATTCCCATTGTCACCCACTTTCTGTATTTTGCCTCCAGGTGACTTGCTCTGCTGCTGCTCAGAGAAAAATCTCTGCGTTGACTGAATGACTTCTGCTCTCTGCTTTGCCTTAATAAAAAAGGATTGTGACATTAAACAAAGCAGTCCAAAACAACCATAGGAACTTATTCTGCTCATTAAGGTTGGTTTTTTTAAAATCCCAGTAATACTTTTCAAAAATGGAATCTAGTACCATCTCTTGGGAATTTCCTCTATATGCTTATGATAGTTGCCTTTCATAAAATAGCAATTTTATTGCACAAAGTGACTAGATATTTATCACAGACAGTAAGTTCATACTTTCTTCAAATGTTTCCCTCCTTGGATACTATAAATTCATCAAGATAAGGACAGTAAGACTACTGAAAGAAACATCTATTTATGAGTCAAGCTCTGAAATAAGCATTTGAAGTTTTGTTTGTCTGGAATTATCTGATACAAAAGGCACAGAAAGTATACTTAAGAGCTCTTTTGTGGTCTCAGAAGAGATGGGGCAAAGAAAATTAGCTTACAGCTTGTATATGTAGTGTTAAGGGGCATAATGGGGCCATAATATGCCTCTAACTTTTTATCCCTGAAACCCCTCCCCAAAGGAGTCCTTGGGAAACTTGCCTGGTACAAAATATATATCCTTTTTGTTTAGCCAACTACTACATTTATGATACTGGTTCTAAATAACTGTATTTATTCTAGTTTTATTAATCTAATATTCATTTAGCAATAGCAATAGCACTTACTTATATACCGCTTCACAATGCTTTACAGCCCTAAGCGGTTTACAGAGTCAGCATATTGCCCCCAACAATCTGGGTCCTCATTTTACCGACCTCGGAAGGATCGAACGCTGAGTCAAAGTTGAGCCTGGTGAGATTCAACTGCTGAACGGCTGGCAGTCAGCAGAAGTAGCCTGCAGTACTGCATTCTAACCACAGCGTCACCAAACTCCTTTGTTCTCTTTACTAACTTAATACACAATTTTATGCTTTTCCCTGGGAACCAATGCTGTGTTTTGAAAACAGAATAGCACTTACATAATTCAATTAAAAGTTACTTAAGATTAATTTATAAACTCAATACCCACCAACTAGGGCTTGGACAAAACATGAAGATTTTAGCAATGTGTTGATAAATCAAGTGGTCTCACTCTTCTCAGATTAACACTCTTTCATGAATGTAAATAATGGAGAAGATTAAGCAAGTGATGCCATCACTTTCAACCAGATAAGTTCATCGATTTTAGATTCTTTCTGCTGTTATGACATCCCCACATGGACTTTGCAATACATCTCAATTTTAAGGGAAAAAGGTTTCATTGAAAAGAGTCTCCAAGTGCTTTTCTACCAATTTTATGGAGTGAAATGCAGCTATGGGTGGTTTTGCTTGAGTTTTAGACTTGAAGAAAGAAAAACACAGAGAATGAATACAGTTGACCAGATCTTAGACTGCATTACAAATAAGTAGGTGAACTTAAATCTATTGCTGGAAGCTTATTGATGGGTTCTACTGTTTCTATTTGGCCACCTCAGAGGGAAACCTGCATCTTAAACAAAGAATAGTATCTTGCCTTGCAAGTTGTTAAGACTGTACTGTGGTTAACACAGCATGGCCATCCAAAATACTAACCTTTATGTCTTGTTCAGCCTTCATCGCAGCCTGGGCCTGATTGCCTCTGACTCCAGAGAATGATCCACAAGGACCCCTCGCCACATGTGGCAATCGAGGGTGGCTCAAAAGACCTGTGGTCATCTGAGGTGGCATCTGACTAGCCAGTGCCACTGGCGGCCTCTGAACGGGTGCTGGGAAGGTGTTAGTATGTGGGGCTCTTACCAATGGAGGGACCAGGTTAGGCTGAGAGAGGATCTAAGTGGGGGAAAAAAAACAACAACAACAAAAAAGAGAGACATTTAGCTGTTAGCAAACTGCCAACCTGATCATATGGTGGCTTTTCTGCAGGGAGCATGCCTCTGTTATTTAACAGTGCCAAGTAATGGGTTCACTTTTTCTGTTAGGATTGGCTCTGTTTGGAAAATTCAATGTGGGAAAATCTTAAGGATACTGTGCTTAAAAACTGTAGTAGCACATCATGGACCAAGAGGGGAGAACAGAGGGGCATCCTCAAATATATCAAGATGCAGGAACTGTTAGAACAGAAACTTATGCCTCTAGGCAATATCCAGCAGCTGCAAATTTCATATGCAATATCCAAGGCAGTCTCAAGTCAAAAGTATACACCTCATCTCTCCCTATCAGAAGCTTTACAGCATTTGCATTCTTTTAAAGAGGGATTGGTGTGGGAGGTTTTTTCCTGCCAACTATAGCTATTTTAGAAATTTACTTCACAGCTGCATTTCATGTAAGTGACTAAGAGAAAATAATCACTATGAGTTTCTGTACATTCTGAGTGAAATAGTGGAGGTTATGCAAAGAGACCTTTGCCCTCTGACAATTCCCATTCTTTCTGCACAGGAGACATTCTAAGTACATTATGTTGTAAACAGTTGCTGGAGACATGAAGCCCTTCTCTGACAGGCTATTTTGTCCTTCTCCCTTCAAATGATTAACCTTGGATTATAATGAGAGCCATGTGGGGAAGTCTGTGGTCATCCATTTGTTGTCCAATTTCTCAACTTCACAAGCACAGATTTAACTGAAAACAAAATATTTCCTCCCAATACTAAAACACTCGTATTAATTGTAATTATGGAAAGCATACTGAATAAAGTATTTGACTTATTTCAGGATCGAAGCAGTCTTAATTCAAAACATAATCAAGCTAATGAATATCCCATCCCACTGCAGAAAACTAGCTGCTGCCCACCTGTGGTGCAAACTGAGGAGGAAATGGTTGAGTCATTCTCACAGCTGCTGATTGGAATTGCTTCTGGTAAATAATGGTGTTAATTTTATTGGTCTGATTGTTTGGACTTGTAGAGACGGCCCTTGAAGACAAAATATATTAAGTTAGTGCATCATAAATGACATCAATTCTTGTAATCAGACATCAGTTCATTAGCCGGAGGAAAATATGCATTAAGTAAATGATAATTTCAGATTATGCAACGAAATGTACATTAACAGTATAATCTGCATCACCATGAGATTCATATAAAATTGCATTTAATATTTTTAGCCAGATAATGAGAATATTAAAGCTTTGTTAATTCTTTTGGATTCCAATGAATACAAATGCAGAACTCTTGCATGTCTTCAAACTAATCAAAGTTGTGTTTCTTTATGTTAGTCTACTGATGCTTACTAGAAGCAGAGTACTTGATGTTCACTGTATTTCTGAATGACACAATTGGGTTTTTGAACAATTAAGATACCACAACTGCTTATAACATAAATGACTAGCCCTAAATGCTGTTACATTAAAATATTAAGAATTCTTAATCCAACCAATACATATATTTGACACAGGGTCTTATTCTAACTAATATGTAAAATCTAGTGATCTCTACACTATATATCACCCTAATCCTATCCCAACTCTTCCATTATTTAACTCGGCATGCTTTTAAAATACAATTCTTCAGGTAACAGTGACTAGAATCTAATGAATTGTATATGCAATGAAAACTTTCCTGATAGCCCTACCAGACAGCTGTTTTTGTAAATTAAAATCTATATAAAAAAGCAGTTTGCAATATGGCATGATGGTCAATAGTTGAAAGAAGAAAGAATTATTCTACAAGCGGTAAGAAGATCTTTGGAAGCCAGTTTCCTACTTCTTGCACTTCCTTTGTCTGCTTTCTGTGTTTCAAGGAAGCACTATATTCCAAAAATGTTGGGAAAACACTTGTCTTTTTCAGTTTTCAAAATGAGTGGCTTTTCCATTTTCACTTGTTCATAGGCTCCTGTAAAAATTAGAGCTTAGCATAACACAAGGGCTAACAAAATTGTCCATGTCCTTCCTTCAATCTAGTCAAATAAGAGATGCTCAGTAACTGTTTCATCTATGTAATATTTGGAAATCAACCAAAAATATAATGATTACAGGTAGTCCCCATTTTACGAACACAACAGAGCCCAGAATTTCTGTTGCTAAACAAATAATCTGTTAAGTGAATTTTGCCCCATTTTATGTCACACTTTCGTGTCACAATTGTTAAATGAATCACTGCAGTAATTAAGTTAATAACATGGTTGTTAAGTGAATATGCCTCTCCCACTGACTTTGTTAGAAAGTTGCAAGAGGTGATTGCATGATCCTGGGACACTGCAACTTTCATAAATATGAGGCAGTTGTCAAGCTTCCAAATTTTGATTATATGACTATGGAGGATGCTACAACAGACCTAAGTGAAAATCACTGTTTTCATTGCCATTGTAACTTTGAATGGTCACTAAATGAATTGCTGCAAGTCAAGGTCTACCTGTATATAGACACAGCAGATAGTCAGTTTTATAACCGACTAAAAAAAGCCATGGTTAGTACTAGGATGAGACTACCAACACATTCCAGAAGGCAATGGCAAGCCAATTCTGCAACGTAACCAGGAAACCTGACCATTACCATTCTGTTATAATCAGTCAAATTCTAATCAAGGGAGACTTTACCTATATAAAATATAAGTAATGAAATGAAATCAAGTTATTCAATGCATACAAGTTAGAAATGCTATCAAATACTTGAGGCTTTCATTGGCAACATTTAATATCCAAATCACTATCATATTGGATCCTGATATTTACAGTATGATACAGAAGTGAGTACACCCCCTCATATTTTGTAAATATTTAAGTATATCTTTTCATGTGACAACACTGAAGAAATGACACTTGGCTACAATATAAAGTAGTGAGTGTACAGCTTGTATAACAGTGTAAATGTGCTGTCCACTCAAAATAACGCAACCACAGCCATTAATGTATAAACTGCTGACAACAAAAGTGAGTACACCCCTAAGTATCCAAATGGGGCCCAAGTAGCCATTTTCCCTCCCTGGTGTCATGTGACACGTTAGTGTTACAAAGTCTCAGGTGTGAAGGAGGAGCAGGCGGGGTAAATTTGGTGTTATCGCTCTCACTTTCTCATACTGGTCACTGGAAGTTCAACATGGCACCTCATGACAATGAATTCTCTGAGGATCTGAAAAAATGAATTGTTGCTCCACATAAAGATGGCCTAGGCTATAAGATTGCCAAGACCCTGAAACTGAACTGCACAACGGTGGCCAAGACCATACAGTGGTTTAACAGGACAGGTTCCACTCAGAACAGCCCTCTCCATGGTCGACCAAAGAAGCTGAGTGCCCGTGCTTAGCATCATATCCAGAAATTGGCTTTGGGAAATAGACGTATGAGTGCTGCCAGCATTGCAGCCTGTCAGTGCTCAAACCATACACAGCACACTGCATCAAATTGGTTTGCAAAGCTGTCATTCCAGAAGGAAGCGTCTTCTAAAAATGACGCACAAGAAAGCCGGCAATAGATTTGCTGAAGACAAGTAGACTTAGGACATGGATTCCTGGAACCATGTCCTGTGGTCCAATGAGACCAAGATAAACTTATTTGGTTTAGGTGGTGTCAAGCGTGTGTGGTGGCAACCAGGTGAGGACTACAAAGAGAAGTGTGTCTTGCCTACAGTCAAGCATGGTGGTGGGAATGTCATGGTGTGGGGCTGCATGAGTGCTGCCGGCATTGGGGAGCTACATTTCATTGAGGGAACCATGAATGCCAACATGTACTGTGACATACTGAAGCAGAGCATGATCCCCTCCCTTCAGAGATTGGGCCGTAGGGCAGTATTCCAACATGATAACGACCCCAAACACACCTACAAAAGGGCCACTGCCTTGCTAAAGAAGCTGAGGGTAAAAGTGATGGACTGGCCAAGCATGTCTCCAGACCTAAACCCTATTGAGCATCTGTGGGGCATCCTGAAATGGAAGATGGAGGTGTGCAAGGTCTCCAACATCCCTCAGCTCTGTGACGTTGTCATGGAGGAGTGGAAGAGGACTCCAATGGCAACCTGTGAAGCTCTGGTGAACTCTATGCCCAAGAGGGTTAAGGTAGTGCTGGAAAATAATGGTGGCCACACAAAATATTGACACTTTGGGCCCCATTTGGACATTATCACTTAGGAGTTTACTTACTTTTGTTGCCAGCAATTTAGACATCAATGGCTGTGTGTTGCGTTATTTTGAGAGGACAACATACTTACAGTTATACAAGCTGTATACTCACTATTTTACATTGTAGCCAAGTGTCATTTCTTCAGTATTGTCACATGAAAAGATATACTTTACAGCCCTCTCTAAACGGTTTAGAGTCAGCATATTGCCCCCAACACTCTGGCTCCTCATTTTAGTGACCTTGGAAGGATGAAAGGCTGAGTCAATCTTGAGCCTGGTGAGATTTAAACTGCCTAAATGCTGGCAGCCAGCAGAAGTAGTCTGCAGTGGTATTCACCACCACCGCGGCTCATATAACTGGTAATATAACTGTAAATTGGGTATTATTTTTTTAAAATTTTGATTTATATGCTGCCCTTCTCCGGAGACTCAGGGCGGCTTACAATGCGCTAAGCAATAGCCTTCATTCTTTTGTATATTTATACAAAGTCAGCTTAAGGGTATTAACCTAACATTGTTTTATTTTCTGCAAAATAATATTGATTTTTCAAACAGATGTCCCTTTTCAATTGACAAATAGTTGAGTTTTTACTTAACATCTGATATGGTTTCTTTACTAGAGAGGATATATCAAAATACAATCTCAAGTGAACAATAGTAATGTCTATTACTGGTATTTTCTATGTATCTATATTTCTGAGCAAGCCAATGCATTCATTCTTAATCCTTAAAATTCCTATATACAATGTAAGTTCTCTTTTTCAAAAAATGAAAATCAAGGCAATTTACAAATCATGGACGAGTAATATTTGTAGAATTTCACATTTTTACAACAGCCTTCATCTGTTTGACAACACAGCAATGTAAAAACAATCTTGATGAATTGGGCCAAGCCCACCTCAGTGTGCTTTTCATGGCTGCCAACCAAATCTTTCTGAGGTGCCCACAAGCAGGTAACAGTCACACAGTTCTGCCATTTTGTCTTGCAACTGAAATTTGGAGATAGGCTATGCTTGAACACAAAAGCAACACTGAGTTGAAGATTGAGACTGAAATCTATTCTTTTATCTGAGCTTGTTATAAAAAGGCATTCAGGTTACTGGCCATCAATCTCATACCAATAAATTCCACAGGCCAAAAATGAGCACCACGAAAAAATCTTCTGTCTGTCCTAAATCTCCTTCCATTTTATTGAATGACTTGTGATCCTAATACCATGCAGTTTTATACACCTTGATCATATTCATGTCCTACACCCAGATGCCTTTTTTTAAAGTTGGAATCTCAGAAGTCCTGTCCTTTCTCATAATACAAACTCCCAATAATTTTGGTTGCCCTCTTCAGCATCTTTTCAGTTCTATTGTATTTTTCTTCAAATGTGGCAATCAGAAATCCATTCAGTATTTAACTGAAACTTACCACAGATTTGTGTAATGGCATTAGAATGTTGACAACTTTATTTTCGATACTCCTCCTAATGATTTCTAGCATAGCATTGGCCCTTTTTTTGCAACTATTGTATACTTGAGTTGACATCTTCACTGAGCTTTCCCATGAGTATCAAATTCCACCAGTGCAAATGGAACTTGCCATTTGGCTGACCAAAAGATCCTTTTGGAGCTTTTTATTCACTTTGTTTTCTACCACATTAAAAAATTCCCGAACAATTTAAAAAGCACAAGTACCAATACAAATCCTTGAGAGACTCCACTCATTTCCCTCCACTAAGAGCATTGTTCATTTATTCCAACTATTTACTTTTTTAAAAATCAGTTTGCAATCCACAAAATAATAGATCATCTTATCCCATGCCAACTAAATATAATCAGGAGCTATTTGAAGAAAAATGTCAGATTTTTTAAAAAAATGATCAAATATGCAAACTTGACAGGATTACTTTGATCGATGTACCTCTTTACATTCCTAAAATGCCTAGAAAGTTGGTGAGGCAAAATTTGCCATTGTGATTTTTGCTGCAATAGGGCTTATTCTTTATGTCCCTTTTTTCGTTACCACTCATATCTATCTGCACACAATAGATGTTAGGATGACTGGCCTATAATTTCCTGTGACTCTTTAAAAAATGATGTCATATTGACTACCTTCCAGTTCTGTGTACTGAAGTCAATGTGAAGGACAAGTTACATAGTTCTGCTAGAAGTTCAGCATTCTCTCCTTTGAGTTCCGTAAGGGTTGGTGCCCTCATAACCCAATGATGTGTGGTTGTATAGTCTCTCAAGATGCCCTAAAATACTTTTATTGCCTCTCTGAAAAAGTCAGTCCAGGTTCAGATATTTCACTTACAATTTTAGTAGTTAAGCCAGTAGGTTAAAAAAAAAACCAAACTAATTCAGTTTCTTTGCACGCCATATGCTATTTTTATTCCTCTATCAGTCCACTTACTTTCCTGCCCAGTTCTGTGCTCTGAATATGTTTAAAGAAATTCTTATGGTTTTTCTTAAAACTTTTTGTCTTCTGCTTCTGAAATTATTTTTTGGCCTTGTGCTAGCTAGGATTTCTGGAAGTAGCAGTTCTTTTTATCCATGGAGGACATGGGGAAATTATATTAAAAATAATTTGCATTAACTATAATCTTCTCAACAAATAAAGTCAAATATTTCTTTGAATCATCACCCTTATTCATCCAGAATTCTTGTATTCCATTTCTGTTGTCAAAATGGCATTGCTATATTAAAGTTTAATTCAACACTAAATTTCTCCCCTTTTCTCTGCATCATAATCTATAAAGTTGACTTGTTTGAAAACACTTGTTTACCGGAAAGGGCTAGAAGTTGGGGTGGTGCTTCGTCCAGAAACTGGAGGTGTGCCTGGCTTATCAATGACACTTCCAAAAGCCTTTAAATCCATTTCTGACATCTGAAGAAAAACAGCAAGGTTATTTACATTACAAAATAAAATACTGATAGTTTTATCAGGTCATATTCATTTAACTAGAGGAAGTTTATAAGTCATTTACTAAAATGGCAATAAAAATTGATGTCCTTACTTAAGCATTTCTGAACAAAGTACTCAATTATTTTATTTGGATACATCAGGTTGTTATCCCAGATGCATGCAATTCAAATGAATGAAAAAGTGGGATAAATGGAACAAGAGATCACTCTTAAGTTATCTGTTCAAAAGTAAAACCACTGATTTTGCAGGAATGCAGCTTGTACTTTATGTTTCTTTCAATAAGAGAACTACCGGTAAGTAATTTTTCTGTGCAGTGGTAAATTGATAATGAAGATCTGAGAAAAAGTAAGCAACAACAAATTTTCCTATGTGTGCAAGCCACCTAGAATGAACTTGGAATACAACTGTAATAGATAATGAATACTAACAAAGATTGAATTAGTTTAGAATTCATAAGCAGATAATGTATATTTTAATTCCCAGTGACTGTTTCAATGTTGGCTATTCCCATGCTGCCCCTTCCTAAAAAAGTAAGAATCGAAAGCACATTCTCTTCACTGTAATTTATCGACTCAGAACAGATCAATTGTAGCTATGTAGTATCTGTAATAGGCTACTGTGGAATTCATTAGACACACCAGAGGCTAAGTGCCACAATCTCCCTCTTCTAGTCTTCATCCATATTTTAGACAGGCAGAGTTAAGTTTTTAGGAAGGGGCAGGGAGTGGGAATAACCTATGCTGAAATAGTCACTGGGAATTAAAGTATAATACATTGTCTCCTTATTAATTCTAAACTAATTTGATCATTGTTAGTGTTCATTATCTACTATCATTGTAGTTCCCAAACCATGTGCTGTCGTTCCCTGAGTGTTGCAGCAAGCTGCAGGGATATTTTACTATATAATGGAACTGTGGGTTTATTGCAGCACCCTAGTGCAGAGTTTGAGAACTGCTAGAGTGCTGTGTACCGATAAAAGTTTGGGAACCTCTGTGCTATCGTATGGCAAGATTAACATTAACATCTTTACCTTTCCAGTTATAATGCTGTGCTGAGTGCCAGCTGGAATTAGTCCTCTGAAAGGCTGGCCCACTTGTGTTGGCCGACTCAGGCTTTGAGCCTGAGGTTGTGGTGGAGTGTGTTGTAATGGAGGTTGAAGGGATTGTGGAAGAGCAATTAAAGGCTGGCCTGCTGATCCAAAGTTGGGCAAAGAAAGTTGTGATCCTGGTATAGGTACTGTCACCTGGAATAAGCAGAACCTTATTAACTGCGTTAAAATAAAACTGGCATGTTTGAACATAAGAAGAAAATATACATATGTATATAATACTGTTAATATATCCTGTAACTATTTTTTTTTATGAATCAGGGAAGAAAAAAGTGTTTATATTTCTATCCTTTAAAGTTGCAGAGAAAACTTTGAAATTAAACAGGCAGTAATTATTTTTCAGACCACAAGGTGGATCCTGTTCATTACAAATGAAATTGTTCCATTATTCCCCCATATTATACTTAATCCCTTCTATGTTTGTGAATCCTATAAACATACAGATTTTGGAAATAGAATATCAGTTTATTAGTTGCAAATGTACTTTGGAAGTTCTGAACTTGCAAAATCAGAGCAATCTTATTTACTACTGATAAAGGAGAATATTTGTAGCTAAGGGTTCCTTGGTGCTCTCTATGCTTGGTTGTTTTCTTGCAGATGTTTCATTACCCAAACTAGTCACTAGCAGTGGTAATGTTGCCTGGTTTGGATAATGAAATGTCTGCAAGAAAACAACCAAACTCAAAGAACATGAAGGACCCCTCAATCTTATTTACTTATTTATATTTTTCAAAATGGCTAGTAGTAAATAACCAGCTAAAATCAATTCTAATTGATTAGAATATTAAAAAATAATGAAAAAGTGATGACATTAACAAACACTGCACATACACAAAGCCAAGACATTAAATAGAACAATTGAAAAATATGAGCAAATATGGAAGTCTTATTGGGCGATACTACTTCATTGTGCATCAATCACTCCACGTCAAAGGCACCTAGTGAAAGGCATCCGAAAAAGAATCATGCCTGCATATTCAGGTAAGAGAAAGGATTCTTCAACCCATTTGAGTTTGAGCTGGCATTGGGAAATGTGCTCAAGAAGTCAGTGCATCATTTACATCAACTCCAGGTTATAATCTAGCTGCAATATTTTGAACTAATGGAAATTTACAAGGGCCACTGACTCCATCGTAAATTGGATATATGATTGTGGCAAAGCTTTTTCCGTTGAGGAGGGCTTGCTAGAGGCATACCAGCCTGAATTAATGATGTGTCACTTGAAACTATATGTACCAGAAATGAAATTGGGCTTAACTTTATTCTGTAAACTTAATTCTGATGGAGAGGTAGACCCTTTCCAGGAGGAAGTCCACTTCTTACCTAAGGCTTATATTAGTAACTGGTTCAGGATTTCCATTACTTTGTTTGAATTAAATGAGAATGAAAAAAATATGTCATGTTACTCTCAATTCTTGTTCATGTTAAATAGCATAGGAGACAAAATTGAACCCCATGGATTACCATATCCCAACAGTATTTCCATCTAACTCATTCTAGTATGATTGGAATTATTAAAGAGCAAATACTAATTTTTGACTATTGCTTCAAGGAGGACACTATGATTGTTGGTATTGTATAAGATGACCAGGAAAATTTTCAGGATTCCTATTCTCTTTCATAAATGACTCTCTAGATGAATTTGAGATTATATGCTCCACATATTGGGGAAACAATTGGATTCAGTGGGTGGATGGGCAAATACCTCCTTTAAAGTACTGGAGAACATTCTCTCATATTGTCAGGTTTTAGTTCTTGCCATGATTTATTCATACTGTTCTTGCTATTTGCCTTCAAATCGGTCTTGGCTCCTGGAAACTACATAAGGCAGTTCCATGCAGTTTTCTCAGTAATATTTTGAGAAGTGGTTTCTCAGTACTTTCTTTCTAAGATTGAGAGTGACTACCCTAAAACCACCTAGTTGCTGCCATGGGAGGACTAGGTTTCCCCTTTCCTAGTCCAGAGGCTTAATCTCATTCACTTATTTGGATTTTAATCATTCAAACATATATAAAAAAGGTTTTCTTATAATTATCTTAAATACTATCAACTTAATATGGCCTCTAAATTATTTTAAATATGAAAAGTTTGGAAATTGGAAAGCACTACAGCAACACAAGAGCACCAAAACATTTTTCTTCTGCATCATCTCACTTGTATTATGCCAGCATTATTAATACATTCTCAGTAGCCATTTTCTGTTGGTAACAAATGTCTTGTTAATGAGAGCTGCTTTTAACAGAAGAGACAGTGGTTGCCTTGTCCATCTTTCATGAAACAACCAAATGCTGCAGCAGTGATAATAAAACTCCAAAGACTAATATAAATCTTTTCATCTGAGACTCTGAGCACAATTATCTTAACAGGCTGAAAATGTCACTAGGAAACGATCTGACCATAAAACAGTATTAAAAAACTATTCACATGTTCCTTATGCATCATTGAGAAAACAAGATTTAGATTATGATCCACTCTCTATTGAGTTTTCAATACATTAGGATATGTACTGGTGTATAGCATCAATTAAATTATAAGATGTTCCAGAAAAGGCAAACTTGGTGAAGATTGAAGACTTCTTAAAAAGTTGAAGACTTTTTAAAAGGAACATCAAGACTCCCTACATCTTCACTCTATGATCACTGTAAGGGTAAACACAGTGAATATGCTTCATATTAAAGAAACTTCTGACAAGAGAATATTTTAATAATAGAGGGGGACCACTCCAAAAAATAAATAAATGTTCCTGCTCTAAAGTAATCTGTTAAAAAGGAGATATTATTAAAAAGTAATCTTCCATGTTAAAGAATTGTTTTAGATTTCTGCTATATAGAGCGCTATCTACTTTGCACAAAATGGAATATTCTCTTGTCATTGAACTATAGTATTACATACAGCACACAGATATGGATAGTTAGAAAAATTGAAAGCAATTTACCATGCCATAGTTTACCTGCTGGAGAGTACTGGGAGACTGAGCAGTATTATAGAAGCTTGTCTGCCCTGGTTGCTGAACCTGTCCAGAATACAAATTTGAGGCCTGGGTAAGAGTAGCTCTCGCCTGAGAAGAAAGAGGTCAATATTTTTTGGGTGACTATGTAAAGTTATTTTCACTTGGAAAAGCAGAACAAATATGAGTATTTTATTTTGTTGGTAATAATTCTGCTTACTGTAATATTTTACTATTTGGAAAAGTAGCTATCATAAAGCAAATATACCTTTTATGTATAAGCTGCCAGCTGAATCAGAAAAAAGCATTAAAACATATCTTGACTTTCATATATGAGCTTCTAAAACTTGCCTTATAACTAAAACTAATATATTTTGCTCTATTAACTCTTTGTTGTAAAACTAAGTGCTGGAAGATGTGGTTGAAATCTCAAAACTATATCAACCAAGTTACTAGGATTATTTCCACATTGATAGGGTTACAGTGCAGAATTGCCTTGAAAGTTCCCTTAACAGTGGGATTGCTATGGGAGAGTGGGAGAGAGAGAGGGAGGGAGGGAGGGAGAGAGAGAGAGGTTGTCAGCTCAGTCTCAGTATATTTACTTACAATGATCCCAACAAATTGTAATCCAAAAAACTGTAGATCTCACCAAGAGATATCTATGGAAATTCTCATAGGTCATCCAGGTCATATCCAAGAAACTTCTCACCCAAGCTTCTTGGATGAGAAGTGAAATGTCTTCAA
The DNA here is from genome assembly GCA_022577455.1 of Arizona elegans. Taxonomy (NCBI): domain Eukaryota; kingdom Metazoa; phylum Chordata; class Lepidosauria; order Squamata; family Colubridae; genus Arizona; species Arizona elegans. The sequence continues at coordinate 98,043,650 of JAKOOJ010000002.1, read as the reverse complement.
AGAAAAACCAGAAAGTCCAGTTGCCTCTTGAAAAAGCACCTTTGGGACTCTCCAAGAGATGTTAAATCTCAGGCAGGGTAATCCAAATAATGAGCAGTCCTTAAGTTACATGAGAATGTCAGATGCCTGATCCTGATCTTGTCACTAAAAGATAAGTTTTAGCAAAACATTTTGCTAAAACCTATAATATTTTGCCTACAGGTTGCTGCTGACTACCATAAACAAAAGAGCATGGATGGAAAAAGCATAGGAAAAAGTAGGTAACATATTTAAAGGGCATATCAACTTAATATATATGCAAAAAGAAAAATACATCAGTATCGAACCTGGCACATTACAAAGAGAAGGTTATTCCAAAAAATCATTGTTATTTTGGAGAGGGTCAATTTCTTTGTCTGCCAGGCAGCAAATGCAAAGACAACAAGATCAATGCTAAATATATTATGATTATAATATATGCTTACGGAAAGTGGATGTAACTGAAGACATTATTTTAGACAAGCTGTTCTCAGGTTGTATAGGACTTTGTAAAAGCAACATCCTGAATCTGTCTGGTAATAGACCAGCAGTCAATGCAAATCTTTCAGCACAGGTATAATGTGAACACAGAGTCATCTTCCAGTCAGTAGCCTAGCCTTTGCATTTCACGTTAGTTGTAGCTTCCAGACCAGCTTCAAGAATGTCCACAAGGACTATAATCTAATCATTAAATTACCAGTTCATGAATCAGTGGGCAAGTCATAGCTGTTTATGAATAGGCACATCAGCCTAATGTGGAGGACTTTTTATTTATTTATTTGCTAGAGGTATATACACTATTGAATCTAAACAAGTCTCAGTGGTTTACAATGTGGTAATCACAAAAATATCAGACTGATTCGACAGCTGGAAGAAATGTATTATATGAACCTTTTCAGTCTTGGTTCAAGCCAGTATGGAACTGAGTCCATGTTGATTGCTTTTATGGATGATGAGAAGTGGAACTACAGAAAGGGAAAGTATAAACCTTGATTTCTCAGTAGCTTTTATTTATTTATGAAACACATTTATATAGCTGCCCACTCACTCATATGTGACTCCAGGCAGTTTACAACATTTTCATACCTTTAATCCTTTTAATGCCTTCTGGACTGTCTATGGGAAGGCACTATCTGCAGTGGCTCTCCTCCTTCCTAAGTGAAAAATTGCAGATAGTGCTGAGGGGAGACGTCAAGCACTACAATCTTTGCTGTAGGGTGACATCAGTTTAGAAGGGATTTTGTTTTGTTTTTTTGGCCATTTTTAAACTTCTGCACAAAGATACCATAGAAGTACACTGATGGTGCCCAAATGAGCATTTCAACTCCAATCCAAGTAGGAAATGTGATCACGGTTGTATCTCTCTGCCTAGATTATGTCTGGAAGGGATGAACAGGTTTAATTTTACCATTGGATGAAAGTAGCTATGGGTGTGAAAACCCTCTAATGCCAGAAATAGTTATGCTTCCTGTGTGGATCTGTTTCTGGGACCCCAATCCTTTTGCCTCTCACATCTGGGAAATATAAAACATTTACAGGCAAGTATATAGAAAAGGACAGTTTTACCTTGGAGAAGGCCCTGAAAATACCTAGCTTTGTTAAAACCGGCATTTTAGAAATCTACTGATAGCCAATGCACTGCTTGCAATTTAGGTCTTATATGGTTGATAGAGCTTTCACCTGCCACACTGATTCAGACTTAATTTCAATCTCTTTATCACATCTAGACCCTCAGACCACAATTTTCATGGCATCTTCAGCCTGATCCAGGATGGAAATGTGTAACTGGATGTGATCAGCACATGATGATACCTCACTTCAAACCAATGAATAACCTCCTTTAGTGCATGTAATTGTGGACAATAGTAGATACAATATTAATAGTAATTTATGAACCGTTAGAAATATTAATAATTCTGCAATCTTATGATTTACAATGTAATCTGAGCTTTATTTTAATAAAGCTCAATTACATTGTAGAAATAGATTTTATATATATATATATATATATATATATATATATATATATAAAAATATATATAAAGAAACTGGTTAAACGAACCATAGACACAAAACAATGTTTTGTGAAATGTCTTTAATACAAGTCAAAATTCACTGTCTTGTTGGGAAAAAATATGCAAAGTCTTAAAATAATCTTAAGAATGGGAATGATATCAGATGAATCAATAACAATCTCTTTAAGTATTAATGGGCCTCTGTTCACAATGTAAGTCACAATTTAACAGGATTTAGCAGAAGTACTAAATTCTAAAAGCTAAACCTTCTCTTGGGACACTAAACATAAACATAACATAACATAACAATGTTTATATGCATCAGTTTCCTTTTGTTACATCAAAAAAGGCAATAATTCCAAAGCTTCAGAAGCCATGTTAGTACCAATCTGTTTTTCTTACCTGGAGCAGATGTGTATCAATAAGTTGGGAACCTCCTAATCCTGAAGCTTGACCTAACTGGTGCTCATACAAGATAGGAATAGGCTGAGTGTTGGATGTTTGTTGAAATGCAAGGCTTGACTGTGCTTTGGCAAGTTCTTGATGCTGCACTGTTGGGAAGTTGTGTAAAGCTGTGCCCGAAAGAACCACTGGAGATGGCTGAGACAAGCCACTTTGCATAAACGCCTGCTGAGATCTATTTTAAAAAATGGTCTAAATTAATTATTTAAATATTGTTAAAATATACAAAAGAATGAAGGCTATTGCTTAACGCGTTGTAAGCCGCCCTGAGTCTCCGGAGAAGGGCGGCATATAAATCAAATTAAAAAAAAAAAATTATTAGAAAGCCGCCACAGCAAGAAAAGTTTAAAGCTGCACTGAAAAAACTGAGCAAAATATTCAAGCAAATACAACCGTTTGCATATAGTACTATGCCTACATTTAAACAACATAATTGTAGTTTTATTTAAGGCAAAGAATTCCAATGTAAAGCATGACTGAAAGCTGGGCTTATAAATTCTGGCTTCTTTTAATATAATTTATGGCTGAATTTGAAATCTTGGTTTCTTTGATGCTCCTCAGGCTAAACTACTGTATAGTTCCATATTGTTTAAAATACAGGGCTTAAGTATAAATCTGATCTCTAAATAGAAGGGAAACTGATAACCAAAAACAAAACAAAACAAAACAAAAAGTATTCACCATCAAATATGTGCATAAAAACCAACAGAGCAAATGGTCTAGCAACCTCTTTTTGTATGTATTTGGTGCAGAGGAATTTTTTTTGATAGACAACTATATTTTTATACAGTATATGCATTGCCAGTATGCCTTCTTTTAAACTACTGTACTTACTCTCCTGCAAAAGAGTTGTGTGTTGTACTTTGTGTCAAGAAATATAAGGGTTGGTATGTGGTGGTGAGATTGCTTTTCTCTATCCTCAATTAGGAATTGGGTATGGTACAAAGTTTGTCATCACAGAGGATAAATTTAGAAAAAGCAAGAAATCACACATAGCTGAGTGACAATACCTTTTTATAGCATCAATTTATCTTGCATTAATATGAATCAGTAAGCATCTGAGCAGAACTCAAAGCTATGATTCCATATTCTAAAAATAACAAGCCACTGTTAAATACATAATAGCTTTAGTCAATGTAATCATTTTTTTCTGAATTAAGGATATTTTTGCTTTCTTATTAGAATATTTGTAGGGTTGTGACATTTATTGAAGGGGCAGAGCCAATCGCAGATAAAACTACACAAATATTTTTTTATTTCAGATTTTGTTTTTCATCTTATTTGTAAAACTTCAAATAAGTATTTGTAGACAATTAATTAGTAATTGTACTGTATTGGTTTAAGTCACATGCCTGATTAGGAACTACTTAAAGCCAAATCTCACTACTTATTTGAAGATGCTACAAAGATACAGGATATCATTCATCTCCCTCCTCACAATTTACAATGCTCCAATGCTTCTTTGTGTTATAAAAGTGGTGCAATTACAAACAGCCAGTAGCATTCTGAACAAAGAAGCTATTTCATAAAATGCATGTACTAATATTCTTAAAAATTCCAAATTTTCTTTCACTATAAGGAAACCAGAACACTGATTTGTAACATCAACAACTATCACCACCTCAGTTAAATAAACTTAATTGATGCTATTAACTTAAAGCAATTTAAAAATATGCTGCAAATTATCTTGTATTAATGATATGAATAAACTAGTACCACAAAAATTTAGAGCCATGGTGGCACATTATTTAGAATGCAGTATCACTGACTGTCAGCATTTCGATTCTCACCGGTTCAAGGTTAACTCAGCCTTCCATCTTTCCAAGGTCAGTAAATGAGGACCCAGATTGTTGGGGGCAATATGCTTACTCTGTAAACCACTTAAAGAGGCTGTAAAGCACTGTGAAGTGGTATATAAGTCTAAGTGCAATTTAGGAGAAAAAGACAGAAACCAGTATTTTCTGTTTCCTGATTCTATTTTTTTGTTTAATTTCAAAGACTTACCTATAGGGTTGCAGAGAAGAATTAAACAACTCTTGGGCCTGTGAGACAGCAGGTGCTGCTCCTAAACTCAGTTGAGCTTGATGCTGTCCTTGAAGAGGAGCATATATTGGAATTGGTATCTGCTGAACTGAAGTAGGCTGGAAGGAAGAGAAATAATTTAAATATCTATGCAACCAACTGACATAGGAAACTCTCCTGAGCTAAATCCACCCAGCTAATCCACTCATTCTTGTGGTGTTTCTCCAATCTCTCAGCAGAGAGGTCTATTCTAGCCTTATGATTTCACATCCCTTAACTGTAAATTTAATTATTTATAACATTTGTATATTGCTTCCCATTTTAAAAACCACGTGAATGATTTACAATAAAATAATATATGAGACACACTGAATAGTGAACTGGACATTTTAATATGCCCCAGTAGCACTAACCTGTGGCACCTCAACCAATAATTGTATAGCTATTTCATTGTAAGACTGAGAATGCTACTGCTAGATTTGGTTTACAAGAATTCTGAACTTTCTCAGACATCCTAGTGTTCAATTCACAAAAATAATCTTGCATATTGGGATTCCTATGATATCCTTTGGATATAATGTAAAATATTTCAGTATAGGGAAGGCTTAATTTAGCATGTGCAACATCCACCATTCAAAATTTCATTGGAAATTATCATTGGTTGATAAAATAAAGATTTCATTATATGAAGGCATTAGATTTATCAGGCAGATTTTTAAAATTTAAATATCAATAACTAGTCTTCCCCGTAATTCTTAAATCAAATGCAAATTTCCCCCCCATCAAGTCTGCATGCTAGTGATAAACACAATTCTCAAGCTGCTTCTAAGATAATTCCTCCTCTTTTTCCAATAGTATTGAGAGAATATTTTTGGTGGTGAATATTATCACCCCATACTCTCTTTTATTTCAACCCATCACTTATTCATTTTCACCTAGAATGATATACCCTGTTTCCTCCCAAATAAGACACCTCCTGATAATAAGTCCAATCGGGCTTTTTGAGCGCATGGCAATAAGGGCAATAACCCTTATTTCAGGGTTCCAAAAAATATAAGACGGGGTTATTTTTGGGGAAACATGGTAATTTCTTCACTAGAGTAATTAAAACCAACTAGCATCAATGCTAGCTTAACATTTTATTGTGAGAGTAATAATAAAAAGCAAGGCTGAATAAATTTCACGCTAGATTGATTTAATTTAACCTGCATATATTAGTAAACTGTTTCCCAATCTCACGAAATGTACCTGTGAGAGTCCTGGTTGAAATCCTTGCTGCTGGGCAAGTGAAGGAGGAGCCAAACGGGCATGTTGGGTATTGAATAAATGAGTTGTATCCATATAGAATGCAGGAATTTGAGCTACAGGACCACAAGAAAAGATAAAAATTAAAATACGAAGAGAAAAAAATAACTAATCCAATTTTCAGAGGAATTCCAATATTCTCTTGTATACTAAATTAAATTTATACGACTGGGAGAAAACAATACTGATGTTTGTAAGGATGCATACCAGAAAATAAGCCACCAGGAGAGATGAACTTAAATTTAATGACTAAATTTATCACATTACCTGCTGTTGATTGAGACACATAGACCTGTGGACTTTGCTGTTGTTGGGCGATCAGAGATGGCATACAGCTTAACTGGGAAAAATGACCAGCAGATGCTAAATTGCTTGTTTGTAATTGTTGTGGCTTCACTTTACAGATGTTGGGTGGATCAGAAGTTGTAGTGGTTTTTGTACTTAGTGAGGAAGTAGTGTATGTTCCAGCTCCTAAGATTAGAAATCAGCAAAGCAAGTTTCAAGAGTTACTGACAAAATATTTCAGCATAATAATCAAAAGTTTGATCCACCTTAGCTGGTTGCGCCTACTTAGATGAATCTTAATGCAAATTGCATTACAGCAATATTTCATTAAACATTCTTTCAATTTCAGAATATTATTGTACAAGGATACTGCTGTCTACAAAAAACGGCATGATAGTGAAACCTTAATGATATGCATAAAAACTATCTGACAGAGACATACTGTTCATAGCAGCTATTCTTCAACAATGACAATTTCCTTGAAGATATATTAAAGAACAATGTGTTATCCTTGGTGTACTGTTTTGCTAAACCAAGATTGTTTATTTCAAATGACAGCAACCTATCTCAGCTCTTTAAGACAGTTTACATTATTTTCCTAGAAACAGGCAATATACTAGCAATATATAATACTCTAAAAAATGAATTTAAGAATTAAAGTTTTAAGATTATCCAAAAACCAAATAAACTTGTGCATAAAGATGAATTTCCATAAATATGACAAATAGTAAAGTTACAGAAAGGCACCAGGTCACCTGTTTCAAAGAAAAATCTGGCAACAGCTTATATTAGTAGAAATATTTTCACAGTAGACTCAGATTATGTCCTATGTGTCTAATATTTATCTGAACAATCTAAGACAGAGGTCCCAAAATCCCGGTGTCAGCACGTCAAGATGCATTTATCCTATCAGACAGCCTGAAAACCTGACACCCGGTCCGTGGTATGCCAGCAACAGGTCGTGCAAACAAGCGAAGCCCCATCTATGGGGTGCAGGCAGCACACAAAACCACGCCCCTTCTGGTCTGCGGAAAAACCTTTCTCCACAGAACTGGTCCCTGGTGCCCAGAAGGTTGGGGGCTGCTGATTTAAGAGATTTTCTGTTTGTTCTCAAGCTTATGTTCATTAGGACCACACATTCAAAAGATCTAAACCTGCACCATGTGGACATAATGGCAGAACAATTACTATTATTCATTATTATAATCAAAATGTAACATTTAGAAAAGATTAATATTTTGACAGAATTAATTATAAGTCTTCTAGTACTCTTGTGTTTTATCACATCCATTTCTACTACTAAAAAAATCCTGATATACTATTATAATTTGATTAAGAATTATCCTGATAGTCTGCATCATCTGTTCATTCCAGACAGAAACTTTATGGAGCAGTGATGGCGAACCTTTTTGGAACTGAGTGCCCAAACCTGAACACGCATATGCACGCGTGCTCCTGAGCCCCAGAAACTCAAAGACCGGCCAGCTGGTCTTCGGGTTTCTTGGGCTCCGGCACATGTGAAGATCAGCTGGCTGGCGCACATGCATGTACCAGAAACCAGACATGTAGCTGGAGACAGCGCGTGTGCCCACAGAGAGGGCTCTGTGTGCCACCTCTGGCACGCGTGCCATATGTTCACCATCATGGTTATAGAGCTTTAACAGAGCCGCTGGCAATGGCTGTATATATCGAATGTTTAACTGGGGTGCAAGCTGTTTTTTTTTCTTTCAGAAACACCAAGTAATAATTATTTTAGAGCAGGGATGTCAAACTGGCGGCCTGAAGGCCGAAGGCGTCACATGCAGGCCACGCCCACCCCAGCTCTGCAAAGGCAAAAAACATCACGATATTTCATGATATGTCACGTGACACAATTGAGGAATTATTTCAAAATTATTGGCAGTTTATTAAGTGATGAAGAGAACTGAACCATACATTGAAAAAATCATTACTCTATATTCTGTGCTTAGAAATATATATCAAAATTTTCAGAGATGCTGTTATTGTGGAAAGGGTCTTAAAATTTAAGTGACTCAAAATATATAATACATAACAATGTGTTTGCAAAGCACTTTTGTTTGGATACACACTTAATTAAAATTATACAGTTCAAGATCAAAACTTCTGCCCAGAATATATTGGATTTTAAAGGCTCTTATTCTTTTCTAATTCAAGTACAATTTTCTTTCCACAGTTGATTGTATAAAACTTTTATATAACGGTAAAAATTAATGATAGTTAATAATTTTTCACTGATTATCAATATAAAAAATGCATGAGAGCCTTGTTAAAGAAGAATAATTCAAAGTTTTTAGTTCTAATAATTTAGATAAACAAATTAAAAGGATACAAAATTAAGTGAATCAAACTAAAACATCATACACCTTGTTTTTTAGACAGGACTGAACTAAATAATAAGTAAAGAAACAAAGAGAGCTTTAGTAAAAAAAAAAAAGTTAGCAAGTTATTCAGTCACATTTCTCAGTCATATTTCCTAAAGGTTAATACCTGACAATGAAGTTGTAGGTGTAACAGAAGCTACAGGAATGGGAGGCATGGATGCACTTGAAAAAGAGCTGTATGTACCACTGGTTGGTCCACTGCTACTGCTGCTGTTCCCACCTCCACTGCTACTATTACCACCAGTAACAGGAGATGCTGATGATGTAACAGGTGAACTCTTTTCTCCCACATTTGGTGAATTCTCCCACGCTTTGCGAGCAGATTCCATCTATTCCAGGGAAAAAAGGCTTTATTTTAAGACTTGTACTACTTTTTCATTTCTATATTTTTGTTTCAGTTTATTCTAAGATAACTCCCTACTATTTTAAGTAAATCTTCAAGGAAAAGCAAACTCCCTTACTGCATTGCATATAAAGTATGTCAACTGTCTTTGTTTCTAAAATGAATCAACTCCTATAGATCTGATGACAGTCCAGTATGTTTATTGTTATTTGTAAAGCCTACCATATTAACATCATTCATTCCTTTCTTGTATTACTTCTCTGAAAACTGCAACATAGATTGTGCAATAATCAAATCAATGAAAAGGTGATGTGGATCTAAGGTCTGCATCTCACATTATGGTTGACTTTCATAATTTAAGAATACAGATCCTGATCATTTTCACTGTCAAGACATAATGCTATAGCTTTCAGATAAATTATATCAAATGCCAATCACTATGATACCACAATAAATTTATAGATATTCATATTTGAGCAATATCAGTGACAGATCTGCCCCAATCAGGTCCCTTAGGAAAGAAAGACCCTTGATTCCATTTGGATGAAGTGATAGGTTTTTTGTTTTTTGTTTTTTTACTAAAGGCTCCTGGCTGCATTCCAGCTCTCCCTCCATGACCAGTCCGCCTTCAGCCAATGAAGAGCTGCATAGGTGTTTTGAGAAATGCTGAGATATTTGGGGTAGTCCACATTCTTTTCTCAGGATGCATGGCCTGTAATGCTGGCACAAACTGGTTCCGTGCTTCTCTGGTCTCTGTCAAACTGTCATCCCACCTCCCAATTTCCCATTTCATCCCCATACATTTATTGCCCATTTGTTCTCCTGTGTCCCCTCCCCCCTGGCCTTTGATGACAGGATGCCAGCAAGGCGCCAAGCTGAATATCAATAATATACTGATGAAACTGTTCCCAACTGCACTGTGTAAGATAATATATAAGCAAGTTTCTCAAAACACAATCAATTTTATGTAGACATTTACTGACAACCTCATGAAGACTTCATTAAAACACTTTTTCTAGGATACAGGTAGCCCTCAACTTACAGCCACAATTGAGCCCAAAATTTCTGTTCCTAAGCAAGGCAGTTTCTAAGTGAGTTTACCCCCCTTTTATGACCTTTTTGTCACAGTTGTTAAATGAACCACTGCATTTGTTAAGTTAGTAACCCAATTGTTAACTGAATCTGGCTTCTCCATTAATTTTGCTTGACTGAAATTTGCAAAAAGTGATCAAATGATCTTGGGACACTCCAGCTGTCATTAAGCATCCAAATTTGATCACACGACCATGCGGAAGCTGCAACCGTTGCAAGTATGAAAAATGGTCCCAAGTCACATCTTCACTGCCATTGTAACTCTGAACGGTCACTAAATGAATGGTTATAAGTGGAGGACTACCTTGTATGAACTATCCAATCATAGAAAGGCCACCTTGGTGGAGTAGATAGATTCCTATATAAACTCTTTTAATTGAGATACGTGGAATAAAGATATTAACTGGGAAGCCAATATTGATAATAATTCAGCTCTTATAGGATGACCAATGCTGTGTGTATATGTACTTAGCATACTTCCTACAGGAAGGAAATTGGCTATATTTGACTGAATGTTTTTTTTTTGTCTCCAGACTCTCATAGATGATAATCATTCCACAAAATACAATTTGAAAATTGTTGCATTAAATCACTACATTCTTATTAGAAAAAAAGGCACACTACTTTGTCAGAACATCACTTCAAAACGTATCATATTTGAAAAGGTAAAAAAGAGATGCTTAAATATTTTTTAATGTAGAGAGAGGATTAAGCAGAGATTTTTGTAAAACTGTATATATACAGTATAGTCTAAAAACAGCTCTTACGTCCAGTGTTGTTATGTCTGACATATGTTTTATAATGATTTTTAGGAAGTATTGAGCCTCAAAGTTTCATTTTTAAATTCTGTTTATGACTTCTATATGCATATATATATATATATATATATATATATATATATATATATATATATATATATATATATATGTTTTTCTTCTAGCCAGGTTTTCCCTACGTAGCCAAGGTTTTTTTTTTTGTAGCTCCAGCTCAGTAGAATCTCATCTACTCGGTTCTGGGCTTTTTTCCTTTCTAACACCTAGCAAGCTCTGACTGCTAGGTGGGAGACCTAAATAGATCCATTTCTAGCTCGTTAGCTGTCGTCAGTAGGCCACATATATATATATATATATAGTAAGTTTTAGTGATGTATGCCAACAGAAAATATCTTTAAGAAATAATAAAATTCCAGGAGGAATATTTATATTAAATGTAGAGAAATTTCACTGACATGAGTTATGCAAAGCACAGATGTATGTATATATCTATATCTCGACTTATGTATGCATTGATGAATGGATAGATGAATAGACAAAAAGGTAAGATAGAAGGGTATAGAGATGTACTTATATAAGAGGTAAAACTAAGTATCTCACATTAAAAGCAATCAATTTATCTACCAAATTATTAATATTAGAAAGCTCGTGTGTTTAGTAAATAATCAGAATTTCTGGTTTTAAATGCTAGAATTCTCCAGATATGCTTAAGATGAAAACAATGTTTGTAAAAAGTGGTTCTTTGATATAAAACTATATTATTCATCAAGATTGCTAAGATTTTTTTTCCTGACTCCTTCTTAATACTGTATTTAGCTTATTACACTTGCTCCTGCTAATACAATTTTGCTCCCCTGAAATTAAGATTTGAAGCCATATTAATTAGAATCCTTTCTGGATTCTAATTGGAATCCAATTGGAAAGGAGGAGAGGAAAAGGAAGAAGAGGGAGCTCTAGCATTCTTATTGTTCTGAACAGAATTGATGTCAATCTCCAAATAATTCTTGTTACTTACTTTATAGAAAGTTGAAATGGTATCCAACCCAAATATATCTTGTCAATATGAATTTTGCCTATCTCCTACCTCTCATATCATCATCAAAAGAATGCAATTAACCACCAAAACAGTAACTATAAAGAAGTCAACAAATATTAATCAGTCCATTTCTCAATTTGATGCATCCTAGATCAGCAAACCAATATCCATCAAATTGCTATGTTCAACAATGTTAATACAAATCAGAAAAATGAAATTTAAAAAGCTCTGCAATACTAGATATAAGCACCTTTTCTAAATATGTTCTCTGTGGAAAGGGAAATCATAGATAAATCTCATTATATATTCTGATCTATATCCAATTATATATGGCAGAGAACAGTTTCTTGGTGTTAAGTTATCAAATGGGGTTAAAAGAATTCAATGAATACTCTTTTTAAAGTTATTTAGCAAAAAAAAGTGTGCCTCTCCCTAATCTACATCGAAAGTTTAAACCTTTCCCCGGCATGCAAGAAAATTACCCTGAGAGGGGCATGGTACATACCTTGAGGGTGAGGTCGACGGTAGCGGGAGAAACTGGAGTTAGGCTGGAGCTCTGTTGTAGAGTCTCCCTCCTAGGGAGGGGAAGGGTGTGGGGCAGGGGCACCTGAAAGGTAGGCAACAGAGGTCACATTCTAGCTGGGTCTATGACAAAAGCCCCATCAAAAGCAAGAGCTCAAGCAGCGCAACTGAACAAGGTAGTCTTCCACTTAAGTACTTGACAGGGAAGCATTCAGAAGGGGGGAGGGGAATCTGACAAATGGGAAATTATCTGATCATTTATGATCTTGGAATATTATCCATTTCTTTTTCGAATTAAAAAAAAATCAGGAAAATAAATTTCCTTTAGATTGAGCCTCAAAAGTTTCATATAGATGTGATATAAATGTATCTTTGAGATACATTTCCTTCTATAATGCAACAAAAGCATAGAACTGTTGCAAATATAGCATGATTTTACTTGAAACTTTTTCAGTTGGATTTAAAGCTTAAGAGGAAGTATTTGAACTTGACTAGACACCTTAAGATTTCCCAAACAAGGATAGACCAACAGAACTTCTTATTCCTCATCATTTCCAGTGTACCAAAATCATCAACTTACATGATACTGCCAAAGAATGGAATAAAGCTAGTTTAACCAATAGAAGTATATGAATTTTTAAGGCATGCAACTATCAGGAAATCCAAGGCCAAAATTCAATACACCAGCATCTAAGAGTAATAAGGTGTTCTGATTGGATATCATTCAACTAAAAGCTTTACATTCTTATGAAAAGAAGGAAAGCAACAAAAACTGTCACACATCAGAACACAGTATACTGAGTATCATGAGATACATTTAATAAGAAACAATTTATCCATAACAAATTCTTGAAGAAATATTGTAATTCCCCACCACCACCACAAATACAATGATTTAAGAGATGGAATTGCAAAGCAAAAGAATAAGGCTTCCATGGTAAAAGGTACTTTCAACTGCCAGATAACATTTGACACTTTGCAACATTAATTACAGCAGGCATGATCAAAATCACTCTTTTAATTAGCAACTTTTCTCTCCAAGGTTAAGATTATTTTGCATTCATAATTATTTCATAAATATATTCACTAAATATTTGCTTGTTTACATATTAGAGTAAATAATTAGACACCAGATGGCAAGGAAACATTAATAGAAAATCAGTATTTAAATTTAAACATATTTGCTTTCAGAATGGTTGTAATCCATATTCATAATAGTCATAAAACCTATCATTTAGACCCCACTGCACCCATTTCCCTAAATTATTATTTTTTTGTGCTACTATTTTTAAGGTCCTCAAAAAAAGAACATGCATGCTTTACAAACTTTTTCCTTACAATAGTAAAGGCTGAAGAGTAGGAAGGAGTCATTTAGACAGCTAAATAAAATTCCTGCTCCATCTCTAATACAGCAGTAGTAACAGATTTTGCAGAACTAGTTTCATTAGAAGCATTTTCAGTTTCATGTATCTCTCTCCTAAACATTATTTTTTCTTTTTGCCCAGTTTTAGAAAATTAATTTCATAATTAAGCTCCGGCTGAACAATTCATCCAAATCAAAACATTAAAAGTTTAAAACTAGTAAAAATATACATACATACGTATGTATGTGCGCGTGTGCGTGCACATGTGTTTGATAAGGAAACAAAATGACCTTGGTAAGAATGCCATTAAACCTTTTCAACAGTATCGCTGTTAAAAGATGATCCAAATGTGACTGTGTGAAAATTCTGCTACATGGTAGACAATAAAAATATTTAGCGGTGGTAAATGTTCACTATAGTGTAGATATGAAATACTAGTTTTGTTTCTATGTATATCAAATTCAATTATTCTCTGCTTCAGCTTTCTCCAGGTTTTATCTAGGTCCAGCATAGAAACAAACAGGTTGCTGTGCGGTGAGCTCATGGTAAAGGTGGGATGTAGACTGCTCTGATATTACAGTGGGATAGAAGGGTATGAAGAATACATTATTTCATACATACACCTTAGTATTATAAAATAGTCAATTTGGAGAAGGGACAAAGGTTTTGGCCTAAAAACCAAGACACTATGAATTCTAGGCCTCCCTTAGGCATGATAGCCAACTGGGGTGTGACTTTGGGATAGCCACTCTCAGCCCAACCAACCTCACAGGGATGTTATGGGAAATATAGGAGGCAGGAGCATTAGCTTTGTCACCTTGAGTTATATATTTAAAAAGGCAAGATAAAAATGGTAATAATCATCACCATGATCATAAAATGGTTCATATAAAGAACATGTTTTTAAAGAGAGATATAGCTACCTTGATCCTTTAAGGTAAGTAATTGTTTTCTTATAAGCACAGTTTACAGTTTGATATAGTACTAGATTTTGGTAAAATGGAATGACATTATTAACCAGTCCACATGACAGTATAAAATGTGCGATACAATAACATGTGTTTAACAGTTCCTATGGCCTTTGTTCTTTATTACAAAAGTAAAACCTTAGCCCAAATGAGATATCTTTGTATCTTCCTTCTAAAACTTCAGTAGGAAGGCATCAAATTGAGTCAAGGAGAATGTCCACTGACATAGGTTTTAACAAATCTGAGGAGGATAATAAACAGAAGTAGGCCAGCAGTATATTGTTGGGAAAAGATACCAGAACTATCAGTTCTTAATCTGCTGCCCCAAGAATACTAATGTACACTTGTATCTGAATGTGCAAAAGTTGGAATAATGAAATCCAAGGATGTCAGATCAGTGGGTGCAAAACATGTTTTGGCTGGATGTGTGAAGATGCGAAACTAGGCATTGGTCTTTTTGCAACTGATACCAACCTCATGGGGAAAAAAGGATTTGAGATACAGCAGAAGACTGAAAGGGATGTGTTTCGTATATACAAGCTCTAGGACAGTGATGACTAACCTTTTTGCCATCCCGTGCCAAAAGTGGGGGGAGTGCAGGGGGGGTCGCCCACACATGTACCCACACCCATAATTCTATGTTCCCCGCCCCCATGCATGCGTGCACGACCCCCCATGCCCCTCCACATTTGGCATGTGATGGCAAGGTAGGCCCGTTTTTTGCTCTCCCCAGGCTCCAGAGCCCACCTCCCGAGGCTGGAAACAGCCTTTTTCCTGACTTCCGGTGGGCCCACAAGGTCCGAAAATCAGCTGGCCGACACGAGCATGCATGCCGGAGCTTAGCTCACATGCCCGCTGATATGGCTCCGCGTGCCACATGTGGCATGCGTGCCACAGGTTCGCCATCAGGGCTCTAGGATATGCATAACTATGTGTTCAACTGAACATCTATCATCTATCTATCTATCTATCTATCTATCTATCTATCTTTCTTTCTTTCTTCCTTTCTTTCTTTACACAAATCACTGTTTTTGGATGTGCCAGATTTAAGAGTGTACTATTTAATTACCCCGAATGAGTATAATTTCTTAATTATTCCTTTAATAACCCAGTAGTAATAAGTGTACACTTCCTTACCGCATGGTATTACATGTTACTTTAATATGCAAAGAGCACATCATCTATCTTATAGCTATTGTTTCAACATCTAATCACTTTTTACAAGCTTTCCAGGTTATTTTAATTGGGAGTATATATGTTAACATTATTTAAAAGCCACAATTTTATTCTCAGTAGATAAGAGAAATGTAGCTTATTTAATAATATTTTTCTACAGGTATAATCGAAATCTAAAATAATTTAATTTTAAAATAAAATTAAATAGAGGAATTATACTATGAGATAATTAATACACCTACATTTGTAACTAAAGTCTCCTCCATCTTTGCACTGTTTGTTGCCACTGTATTCGAATGAGAAGACGGTGTTGTATAGTCTGTTACAGACTCCTGTAAAAAAAGTTCAACCAGTTTATCTAAATCATATACGTAACTTCCCTCAAAAATATGATTTGAACTTTGAGAAGAAAAGAATAATTTGTCATTTTTAAATTCCCAAGCTGAATTTCTCTATTAGAATAACTTAAAACTGTTAACTTTACATATTCAGTATTTTTTTAAAAGTAAACCTTTGTTGGTTATTATTTAGAGAGTAAATTTAAAGCGCTATAGCCTGTCAATAATAAAAAAAATCTGAAACATGATTTTAAATTTCATATAACCACTGAGCAGGAAATGTAACATTCCCACTCATTTAAAATATAGAAAACACTAGCAACATATTTGATATTCAAATACCCTATCTCAGTGGTCCGAAACCACTGGGCCATGAAGTAGTACTGGTCCATGGACCGTTAGGAACTGGGCCACATAGTTACAGGAGAGCGGCAGGCGAGCAAGCGAAGCTTCATCTGTAATTGCAGCCGCTCCCCAGCACAAGCATCCCGTCTCAGCTCCATCTCAGATCAGGCATTAGATTCTCATAGGAGCACAAACCTTACCGTAAACTGCACATGAGAGGGAGCTGGATTGCACACTCCCCAACCCCCCAATCCATGGAAAAATATCTTCCATGAAACCAGTCCCAGATGCCAAAAAGGTTGGGGACAGCTGCCCTATGTCATGTCATAAAAACTGTGGATTGAAAGACTCTTTCCAAAAGTACATAATTTACATTATTTAACACAAGAAACAGTTCTCAAATATTGTATGTCAATCCCAAAATGAGTCAAGATGAATTGCGTCATATTGGACTCTATGTATTTGTTATGACTCTAACAATAATCTGCATATGTTATTAACTACTAATATCAAAAATGATTAAGAGACTTTTGAAAAATTGGACATCCCAATAATTGAAAGGATAAGCATCTATAGAGTTAGGCTCTAGCTATTCTACAGTTTCACTGAATCACAATCCTCGCAATACATTTTCCAATATCACATTTTTCTACTATAGAAATAGTAGAACAGTAGAAAATAGTGGTAATAAATCTTACAACAACTAGTCCTCAATTTATATCCAGTTTACCAAACATTTGAAGTTTTGACAGAACCCCTAAAACAGTGATGGTTAACCTTTTCGGCACAGAGTGCCGAAACTGGAGTGTGCGCGCTGAAGCACCCGAACCTGGAAGACAGCAGCTGGCCAGTGCGCATGCACACAATGGCCAGCTACTCTTCCGGGTTCTGTCACGCGCATGTGCACCTGATCGGCTTTCTGGCGTGGATGGGCACCGGCCAGCTGCTCTCTTCCAGGTTCTGGTGCACATGTGGTCTTTGAACGAAAAAGTGCCGAAAAAGTTAACCATTGCATGAAGACCAGGAACCCAGAAGAAAGCAGCTGGCCGGTGCGCATCCACACTAAACCAGCTGTCCGGCATGCATGTGTGAAACGGAACTCGGAAGAACAATTGGGGACAGCGTACGTGCCCACAGAGAGGGCTCTGCATGCCACCTCTGGCACGCGTGCCATAGGTTCGCCATCCCAGCCCTAAAAGCTACTTACAACCTGGTTTCAAAGTTCTGACAACACGCACGCACGCACACACGCACGCACACCTGGTCATATGATCATAGCACTTAGCATTTTTGGCCATTTGCAACCAGCTGTGATCATGTGACCAGGGTTTACAACAATTTTGCCAGAAACTGGTATTTACTTCAGATTTCTGGCAAAAACTAATCCACAGCAAACCATAAATTTGCTTAACAACCACTGCAGTAGCTTAACAACCATTAGAAAACAAGCCAGTTGGTCATGTGACCTGCTTTATGACTGTCACAACTTAGGACTGTAATTGCTAGGCTCAATTATGGTTATAACTTGAGAACTACTTACACTATTTTTCGAAATGGGGAGAAGTCAACTAATATCAAGATTGTCTTCACAACAGTCTTACACTTCTTTTGCACTCTCACTTCAGAAAGCACCATAAAAGAATGTATTTGATAAAATTTGGGCAGGAAGAAATAGGCACTTCTACTTTCTTACTTTTTGAGTTGCTCCAAATTCTGCAGCCGACACTGATATCATTGTTCCTATTTCTGTACTAAGTTCATTAGTTGATTTGTTTTCTTTAGAAGTAATAGGATCTGAGCTTCTGACTGTATTAGCACTGGACTTTTCTTGCATCTCAGAATCACCCTGTTGAGCCTCCTTTACTTTTTTGTTCTTTAGTGATCGCTCTTTCCCAATTGGGCCAGGCTTGTATTCTTTGCTTTCTACTGGATTCATATCTGGAAGCTAAAAAGAATTAATATTTAATGTAAATATATGTATATGCTGAATACCAGAAGAAGGTATGGAAGTAATCAATCCAGTAACCACTGAGTTGTTTTTGTGGCTCATCAAAATTTGTATTTGTATAATACCTAACTACCTTGATTCCAAAACATTAAGCAGGATTGGATTCAATATTTGGCATATCAGAAAACCTGAAGGCTTTAGACTATATTGAGAAAGGCAGAAAAAAAATCCTGAATATAATTACGTAGTTATCAGGAGTTGAACATCATTCAAAGGAGAATTTATCTTTTACCTATGTTCTATTGAAAAAGAGGGGAGATCATATGTGGAAAAATTCATCAGATTTTGCAGATTTCCAAATTCCAAGTCAAATTAGATTCAGATTTTGTTTGATTCTAAGGAAACTTCAGATTTCTATAAAGTAACCCAAACCAAATTAGGAACATTCAGAAATGTGAACTGTACTCCTGAGCACTGTAAAAAGCTACATAATTTTTAATAATAATAATAAAAAAACCAGAATGGGAAGAGAAAGAGACAGATCTGATGATATATAGTTCTATAATCTACAATTCCAGGTTCCAACTACTTCCAAATTCTTACGTTGTTTATTTATTCAGTAAAATTCCTCTGCGACAGTTATCTGTAATTGGCGAAGCTATTGCATCAGTAAAAAGCAACTAAAACCCAATTCTGGTAAAAATTCTGTTAAAGATAGAAAATAATTTTTTTAGACATGAGCAGCCTCTATTAAATTAAAGATGAGTCCTGGCTGTTTAGGCACCCTATAGACTGTATGAATTCAATAATTCCTTTTCCCCCTACAATGACTTTAATCATTCACTTCTCTTTCACAAGATCCAATGAGAAATGGAGCTTTTTATTATATATTTTGTTTAAAATTCTTGGAGGATTAAATGGTTTCAGGGTGCTTCTCTTAATTGATGAGAATTGGAAAATTTCACCCACCTTTTGTGTTTTTATAGGTCCTGCCCGTGGTTGTTTTTGCCTTTGTTCTTTTGGTTCAAGAAGCTTTTCTGAGGCCTTATCTGAAACCGGCCCAACTTCACTATCACTCCCACTAGAAGCTGGAGCTCCAAATTGAATGGTTTCTATTCCCAAATCAATTCCACTTTCCTGTCCAGCAGGGGTTCCCTAGTAAAGGTACCAATTTTTTAAATTTATAACTCAAGTAGACTTTTGTGCTGCATTATAGCATTTAAATATTTTGGAAAAATTACACCTAAAAAACTTGTGAACCCATATTCATTAAATTTTAACAAGTTAAATCATGGAAATCAACAAAAATATCCTGGTTGGGGAAAATAACTACAAAGTATCTATTTTACCATATTTTTTTATATTTCAAACCCACTGTATCTTTCTAATTATGCAGGAATGATAGAATTACTGAACAACTTTATACAAGAGGGTAAAATGACCCAGGTTAAGTTGTTAATAGCAAATCGAAGACAGGAGAAATAAGAATTCCAAATTTACAAATGCTATTACAATATAATACTATTGAATAGTAAGTTTGTTAATATAACCTTGAACAGTTTTCAAATTAGCTTAAATATGAAACTAACGGTTTAAAAAACAGTTCAAGTTAAAGTATTATAATTTTCTAGTTGTTCATTCAAAAAGTTAGGTAAACCCCTTGTGGAAAAGAATAGGTAAACCAATATAAGACAGCATTTACTCTCTTGGATGCAGATATTTTTTTACAGCAATGTCACCTGTCCAAAACAAGTTGTAAACAGTAGGTTTGAAGCACATCTTCTTAAAAAAAAGTATTAAAGGGGAGTTTGAGTCTTTAATACAGGTAGTCCTTGACTTACAACTGTTCGTTTAAAGAACAAAATTACAAGAAGCAGTAAAAAAAAGCGACTTATGACTATTTCTTACACTTATGACTGTTGCAGCATCTCCACAGTCATGGGATCAAGTTATGAGTGCTTGGCAACTGGCATGTTTTTCCGATGGTTGCAGCTTCCTGGGGTCCTGGGACTGTCATTTGCAATCCCATTCTAGGGAGCTTCTGAGAAGCAAAGTCAGTCAATGGGAGAAGCCAGATCTGCTTAATGATTGCGATTCACTTAGCAACTGTAATGATTCACTTAACAACCATAGCAAAACAGTCATAAAAGGGGGCACGCCTCATTTAACAACTTCTTGCTTAGCAACGGAAAATTTGATCTCCACTGTGGTCATAAGCTGAGGACTATTTGCACTATCTGCACTTAATCAGACTTTGCTTATACATGGGCATTCTAGATTATTTAAAAATAGGTTAGAAAATAGACTGTTAAAAAGAAACACTGAGCACTGTATTAAATGATACTATCAATTACAGATAGTCTTCAACTTACAACCACTAAAATTTCTGTTACTAAGCAAGACAGTGAATTTTGTCCCATAGTACCACCTTTCTTTCGACAGGTTTTTTTTTTTAATTTGATTTATATGCCGCCCTTCTCCGGAGACTCAGGGCAGCTTACAATGCGCTAAGCAATAGCCTTCATCCTTTTGTATATTTATGCAAAGTCAGCTTATTGCTCCCACAACTGGGTCCTCAATTTACCTACCTTAGAAAGGATGGAAGGCTGAGTCAACCTTGAGCCTGGTGAGATTCGAACCTGCAGTAATTGCAGGCAGCTGGTCTTAATAACAGGGTGCTTTAGACCACTGTACTACCAAGGCTCACAGTTAAGTGAATCCCTGCAGTTGCTGAGTTACTAATGATTGTTAAAAGAATTTGACTTATGACAAGCATTGACTTATGACAAGCAAGAAGGTAGCAAAAGGTGATCACATGACTTTGGGATACTGCAACTGTCATAAATACATGCCGATTGCCAAGCATCCAAATTTTGAACACAAGACCATAAGGATGTTGCAATAAGTGTGAAAACTGGTCATATTTCAGTTTTTTCAGTGCCACTGTAACTTTGAATAGTTGCTAAACGAATGGTTGGAAGTAGGAGGACTCCCTGTATTAATACATTCCTAATGTATTATGAAAGATTTATTATATAGTAACAGAACTAGCTAATTGAATTATGTATTTAAAATTAAAATTAAAAAATGAAACAAGATGAATTTGCATACATCAGATCTTAACATAAACCACTAATTCAGATAAAAGATGCTTTCAGGCACCTTTTGTGTCACTTTTCCTTTATACAAGTGAATGAAACAGTAACTCTAATCACTATTCATTAATTATGAAGAATAAAAGCATCCTAGAAAAAAAAGCAAGAGGTAAATGACATCGCATTCTCAGCAGAGATTTCCGATTCTTTGTCAGGGAGAAAGCTTTTACCCTTTCAGCATATCAGTTCCTTTGATTTGAATGTGAGATCCTTTGCTAAAAAATGGCTGAGATTGTTTTTAAAGATATCTGGGAGTGTTTTCCACACATTTCCAGCTATTTGTCAGCAAGGGGGAGTTTTTTCCCTATTGATGTCAATAGAACTGTGTTCGATAATCCCTTTTAAAGGTTTAAACACTGCCTTCTGTTTTCTACTTTGTGTATCTATCATTTTCTATATGGCTATATCTGCCTGGATCTGTCTGTGCCTATCTCTCTCCAAATGATTTGCTGTATCTAGAGAGAAAGAAAAAGCAAAACTGTAGCAAACTCTAGATGTCCAATTTGTTGTAAGTGGAGGTATCTCCATTATAGCAAATTTGTAACAAATCATTCCATTACAAAGTGGCTGCAACCCAACGCTTTTTAAAACTGAAACGTGACCAACAATGCAGCTTATAATATATGGCTTAGATATAGGTTTTTCTATTTAAATATATATGCACGGCAAGTTTTAAATCAAAATCCAAACTATCTATTACCATACCTCTGGTGAAGTAGCTGATCCAAATGATGTCAAAGGCTTATTCCATGCACTGACAGAAGGTGGCTGTGGAGGACTAATAGGCCCCACTAAAAGTTCAAAGAATAAAGTGAATCAGAATTTTTGAAAGGAAAACATATTAGCAAAAGTTCTGAAAAGTGGTTTAAAGATACCTCCCATAAAGTTAAGTTCAGGACATTTGGAAAACAACAAATCACTTACTATAATGTACAACTGAAGAAGAAAATTGATGGAATTCAATTCTGGAATTGATCCAGAAAAAAAGTGGAGGAACACAGCACGTGAAAGTAGTAAAGCAGTTCCCATTATATTTTGGGCAATATTCACATTTTCAAAGTTCAAATGGTAGATAGAAAAATTATAATATTTGGAAGAGTCAGAGAAAAAAAAGGAACAGACAATGATACAGATTTTAAGAGTGTGTGGCTGAACTCTGCAATTTTAAGATCTAATTTTTACTCATAACAATATCATATGAGGGGCTGAACATTTCATGTCAAGAGAAACTGAAAAACCCAGGGAAAGAAGTTAATTCAACACTTTAAAGTACACATTTTTCTTTTCTTGTATATGTAACTAGATGGAAAAAAAGATCTCTGCTTACATTTTTTAGAGATGTCATTGAGGACGCTTGTAGGGGGTACTTTATTATCCCAAAATTCAGTTCCTACAGCATTATGGGCAGGTGCATTCTGCAGAGTTTTGCTTGTTCCTGCATAGTCTGTACAGATGTTCACTGCACAAGTTGCTGGTGTTTGTGCCTGAACTGAAGTTTGTGGACTTGGAATCTGAGACACACCTTGCAATGGGACTTGTGGTTGAACCTGACCTTGTTGAGCAGCAGCTGCTGCAGCAGCAACTGCTGCTGCCGCTGCAGTCGCCTGTTGTTGCTTTTTGGCAAACCTGGGTGGTAGCTTAGAATTTGTGCATCTTCCTTTTTCATTTGAATTCTTTTTGGTCCAAACCTGAGAAAGAAAATACTGTTGAGAGATGATCCACTAGGGAAAGATGAAACTGAAATGCTTAAAAGGCAAAACTATGTTTTCCAAATGACATCCATATACTCAGAGAATATGTTTGACTGATGATTAAAAAAATGATTAAATGAATTTATACAGCACAAGCAGACTGATAGATTCCTTCCTACAACTATAAGATTTTTCCCTATGGCCATTTTATCAACTATCAATCAGATAATGATGAATAATCTGGACTGAGGAGCTGCATACAAATTAATAAACAATTTAAAAGACACCATGTTGATCATTTAACAGAATATTGAACTAGTCAGCCCCACAACTGAATCCAGTATGGTAATTCTTTTGGCCTGCAAGGAAAAATGTTCCGGGAAATGTTGCCATTAATTTCAAGTAGAATGTTCTGTGAATAAGGATGCCTAGGTACCATTTACTCCAGATATTTCTCAATTTCAACTCCTGGTCAATCCAAGGAATATGAATCACAGCAAGATATATGCAAACAGTTGTAGTTCAGCAACATCTGAAGAGCCACAGAATACCCAACATGTGGTGAGGGGATAGAAAGTGATCAAATGTATTAATTATGTAAATAGTTTACAGCATAAGATCAACTTATCCTGTAAAATTCCAATCCGAACAGGACATCACGAAATAGAATAAACCAGAATTCTTTTGCAGGGACTAAAGAAAGTGCAGAGTGTAATTGAAACTATCTGACTAACTAGATATAATTCAAATGAATACTTCTTTCTACAAGGAAAAAGTAATGCTATGCATTATTTCAAACCTGCACTGTTTGTTCTTCTTTTTTTCTACGTTCTTCATCTTGCAAACGTTTTTGCTGTTTTTTTGACACTACTTCAGTAAAACCATCATTGCTCAAGCTGGATTGGGAATCTTCAATCACTGTCACTTCAGGATGATCATCAATAATGACAACACCTATAAAGGAAGTCCAAATTTTAATTAGACTATAACTAGGTACCAGTTTAAAGCAACAGTCATTATCATAAGTTTAGTTTATTCAGGGGAAAGGACGCCCCCCTCACCCCACCATTATTCCACTCAATGTTTCATGAAGAAAGTATTATATACAATCATAGAGCTGGAAGGTACCTTGGAAGTCTTCTAACCCAACCCTTTCTTAGTGCAAGAATCCTCATGATTGTGGATAAATAGCTATCCAATCTTTTCCTGAAAATCTCCAGGAATGGAGCATTTATGAATCTTAAGTATCTTACAGAGATTTTCCAAGTACATACTTGCATAGTTATTAAGGTCAAACTGAGAGATTGCATCCACTTTCTCTTTGGGTTTCTTTGGGCCAGACTTGGATTCTTCCCGCTTCTTGTTGTTGCTATCTTTGGAACCTTTTGGCACAGCAGCACTGTTACCGTTTTCCTCCTGATACAAATTGCTGCTTACTGATTCAGTGCTAATCACAACAGGTATCTGTTCTTCAAATGGTCTGTATAAGAAACAGGACCAATTAATTTAGTAATAATAAATAATTAGTAAAAGCATAGCAATGGAAGAAATAATGGCATTTAGCACGTTATGGAACATTGTCATTTTAATTCCACATGCCTCATTTTATGTGGAATTTAGGTAGTCCTCAACTTATGGTTGTTTAATGCAGTCATGACAGCCTCAGAATGGGTGCTTTGGGCCACTGTAAAATGTTGTACCTCCTGGTGTGGCCACCATTTGCAATCTTCTCTGCCAGCTTCCCCAGAAAGACAATGGGGAAGACAGCAGGGAAGGTTGCAAGCACAGGAAATGCTGGATTTGAGGTATGTCCCCAGTATGCCAAAGGATTTCTCCTCCTCTCCATACAGGGACAGGAAAGCCTATTGATGACTAGAAAAACAGACCTCAAATCTAGCGAAAATGCTAGCGAACACAGATTTTGAGCCTCCAAGAACAATGGCATTTGCTAGCATTTTCATTAGATCTGAGGTCTGTTCCTCTAGCATACCGAGGGATTTCTCCCCCACCTCACCAAGTCCAGGAGGTCCGGGCCCTCTATCCAAATGTTCTGCTTAACAACCTCCATTATCACTTAATTACCAAAACTGGGAGAGTTGGGATTACAGTCATTGCATGAAGTGGTCACATGGAATCTCACTTAATGACTGCTTTGCTCGATGACCAAAATTCCAAGTCCAATTGTCGTTGTAAGTGGTCGACTACTTGTACTACAGTAAAGCTATTTTGTCCTTTCTTGACAAATGCAGAAAGTTTCTTTCAACACATGCCCAGGATTTTGGATTGGAGAAGGAAGGAGGAATGTAATGGACTTCCAACTATAGAGAAGTATCTGTCCTTATTTTGACAACAAATTTTACTTTTTTAAATTAACATTTGTGCTTTTTTCCCCCCCAATTCAAAAATGTTGTGCGTACAGTAGAATCTCTGGTCACAAATGCTTCTGACCACAACCAAATTGGGTTTCCGGCCAAAAAATTCACAAAATTTTTGAATCTGTGATTACAAACCCATACTTGGTAGTGATCAAACATGGCCATGGCCAATTTTCCCTTCCGCGCCATTTTTTTTTTTGGTAAGCACTAAATTTGCTGTTGTTTTGGGTCACAACCAAATCAGGTTGCAACCAAGGTTATGTAATGAATTATGGTCGTGACCAGAGGTTCTACTGTACAATTAATCCAAACAGAAGTAGCAACAACATAAAAAGTGGAAAAAGCACGTAAACGAAAATATCTATTTTCCTGTCTAACATGTTTTGAATTGAATTAGTTCTGTTTAGAATTATAGCTATAGTATAAACTCAAGTCTTTCATACATGTTTACAACACATGAACACAATTAAAATATGCTGCCTTAACCATTCTATGGATCACAAAATATACTGATTGTAGATTAAAATATACAGAACAACAATGATTAAATATTGAATTTGGTTAGCACAATCTTTCACTTTAAAAAAATATTTCAAGCCAGTGCTTTCTGACAAATCATTACATTTACCTGATAGAAAAAACAAAGCAGTTTCATATAGGAAATTTGTCTTTTGATAAAAATGCAGAAAAGATTTATGTAACCAGTTTTACCAAAATTGAGGAAAAACCCCCTTAATAAGGCAGAAATTAAATGGCAGTGCTTTAAAAAAACCAAATAAAAAACTAAGCATATTCCTATTAATTTATTCCAACATACTTCCAGGTGAAATGGGTCTCTAAGGTCAAAATGTCTGTTTTGGTTTTGTCCAAAACTCTTAATTTTTGGAAAGTAATTTCTGTTTCTTATTGAAGTGGAAAGTAAGGTAAAGTTAACCAAGGGGGTTCTTTGGTTCTATTATTTGGTAATTGTCTCTAAATGTGACAAAATGAAGGTACACAAAAAGTGCATAGACAGAAAAACTGTCTTCTAAAAAAAAAGAGGGGTTTTGTTTTTTTGAAGCAATGTACTCAGCCTGAAAGTTTATAGATTCTGAGAAGGCTTATATAAGTCTGATTTAAAATATCAGGTTGCCTCTTTTATCCTGAGCCAATTTTTTCTTATGGCTGCAATTCAAGTGATGATAGCATGAAATGTAAACACTTCTATCTGTTCCAAAGAGGAATCTGTCAGCAAGACTTTCCATGTTAGTGAAACAGAGCTGGCTCTTTATTCCTGAGCTGCCTGGTGTGATCCTGGAAGCAGCCACTGTTGTTTGGATAGTTGTACTGAATTGTGGGTAATCTGAAAATGGCAGCCACTTCTGAGATCGTGCTATGTGGCCCAGGAATTGTGCAGCCTGTTCTGCTTCCTTAATGTGAGCCCTGGAGATCTTTGAAAGGTAAGTGTTAGATGAATGACATGTGGTAAAGAGGAAGTTGTGGGGCCCAGTGGGATAGGAAACAGGGCTAGGCCCATGGGGACCTCAAGGGGCAGAAAGTGGAGCAAGGGATACCTCAGGGAGCAGGCGAGGTCTTGGGAGTCCAGGGCAGGGTCTGTGCTAGGTCTCCCAGGGCCCCTGCACTCATCAGGTAGAGAAAAATGGATGGTCATAAGTGAGATAATCACATGGTTACTTCACTTAATGGCCATTATGACTTCTGACTGTAATAGGCAGGCTCCATTATGATAATCAGTTAAGAACTAACTATGCAAGTGATCAAATTTTATCAGGCATTCTCAGCTGTCAACTTCCAAGAAACTATAAGAAAAGAAACTGAGAGAGAAGGAATAATTCTGACCACTTTTGATGCTGGCTTTAACTGCAGTAAATGTATCTCTTCTCTCATCAATTTCCCCTCCCTTCTAGAAATATGCCCTATAACAGGGATGTCAAACTCACAGTGTCACGTTGTCATGTGACATATCATGACTTTCCCCCCTTCGCTAAACCGGGAGTAGGTGTGACCAGAACATGACACATCTGGCCTGTGGGCTGCAGATTTGAAACCCCTGTTCTATAACAATTTCCCTATACCTATCCTTTAAATGGAAGTAACTTTCAGAGCTGTGCAAGTTTGGATTCATGTTTTTTTTTAAAGAGCTAGAAGCCTTGGAATGTGAACACTGCATGTCTACAACTCATTAAACAGACCTGGCAATATCTGTCCACAAGGTTGTGCACCTGCTGTTTGAGAATTCCATTGCAACCACGCAACCTGGGAAACAGATGTGGCTACAAAATGAGTTACAGTCAAGGGCTGCATTCATGCTCCTACATGTTCTGAAACACCTATGAATAAAAATCTGAAGCATTAACATACTATTTTTAAAAATAATTTAAAATTAAAATCATTTAATTAAATCTAGGTTCTATAATATCTCAAGACTTAAAATGGACATCTAACATCAAATTTGTCATCAAAACAGCACAACAAAGAATGTTCTTCCTGCGCCAAGTCAGAAAGCTCAAACTGCCCAAGGAGCTGCTGATCCAGTTCTACAGAGGAATTACTGAGTCTGTCATCTGCACCTCTATAACTGTCTGATTTGGCTCTGCAACCAGTCAAGACAAATACAGACTTCAATGGATAATTAGAACTGCAGAAAAAACAATTGCTACCAATCTGCTTTCCACTGAGGACCTATATAATGCACGAGCCAGAAAGAGAGCTGTGAAAATATCTACAGACCCCTCACATCCTGGACATAAACTGTTTCAACTTTTACCCTCAAAACGACACTATAGGGCACTGCACGTCAGAACAACTAGACACAAAGACAGTTCTTCCCCCCATGCCATCACTCTGCTAAACAATTAATCCCCACAACTGTCAAACTATCTAGAAAGGCAGTATTACCATCATTATTCTCATCTTCCCTATTACCTATCTCCTTATCTTATAACTCTTGCTTGTATCTTACAATTTATATTGTTTACTTAGTATCCTAGTATGATTTATGTTGATTGCTTATTTAGTATCCATGACTATCACTACGTGTTGTATCTAATGTTTTATAATGAATGTATTTTTACAATGACTATGATAATGATCTATCACTATTGTTGTATGTACACTGAGAGTTTACGCACCGGAGAAAAATTCCTTGTGTCTCTAATCACACTTGGCCAATAAAGAATTCTAATTCTAAATTTAAAATTCCAGCAAAATAAAATAACAGAATTGGCTTTTATTTGAAGCCTTCTACATTATGTTTTTCTAGGAAAAATACTTACCCCCTTTTTCCAGGTCTTATTGGAGGGCCGCTTCTCCTTTCATTTCTTGGCCCTGAAAAGTTTCGTCCAGATTTGGATGGGCCATTATTGCCACGGCGATTCTGCCGATCAATCCCAGGTCTCTGACTGGAAAAACTTCTCTTAGCTATTTCTCTTTTAGGAATTAGTGTATTTTCTCCTGCCTTAACAGCTCCCTGTGCTGTGATGTCTGCTAATTTTTTTTCATCCCTCTCGCGTCTCTCGTTGAAATCACTACTTTCTGAAGCAGTTTCCCACTCTTCATTTGCCTGGTCTGAAGAGTTCTGATTGGACAAGTCAGGTGTCTTACTTCCTGAAACCTCCAAAGTAGTGCTTGGCTGCTCATTAACAGCATTATTCACTGCCACACTCGATGATGAACTAGTTGTGACTTCAATTATTTTTGATGCTGCCTCTCTTTCTTTTAATCGCCTAAAGCGTGGTGGCTTGTCTTGTCTGGGAGGTCGTGCAGGCCTTTGCCTTCGTGGTCGTTCCCTTACAGGATCAAATTTCCTCTCAAACTTTGCAGGAGGTCTTTTATCCAACTGTATAGGGCCATAATGCTCATGTCTTCGTTGTGGTTCTCCATCTTCAGCCTTGGAGATTTCTGTTTGTCTTGGATTCCACTGATTCTCTCTGTATCCTGGTCTCCTAAGAATAGATGGTCTAGGTGGGCGACCAACTGGATCTCTTCCACCACGTCTAAACATCCCCCCTCTGCCACGTCTAGAAGGTTCTCCTTTAGGAAGAAAACCTGGTTTGGTCTTATTTTCATCTTCTCTTACATATGTTTTATCAACAATTCTATGGTCCCCTCGAATGTTATTTTCAGGTTTGAAAGATAGCAGGGCTTTTGAAGGTTTTTTAACATCTGCCCTTTCTTCTCTCTTTGGGTGTTTGCCTTTGCTTAAGCTGTCTTTGTCTGACAGAAGAGTATCACTTGCACTTTCATGTACTTCACTGTCAGAGTCAGTTTCTGAGCCTCTTTGTCTTCGCCGTTTTGGAACAACTTCAAAATCAGAGCTCTCACTACGGGTTTCACTCTCCTCTCTCTGCCTAAGAGGACCAGAACCAACATGTTCTACTCTAGGTTTAGTATCTCGGTAATGTGGATAATCTCTGTTGTGACCTCTTCCACCTCGACCCCTGCCTCCATAAGAACCTCTATAGCTACGTCCCCTAGAGTAATATTCTCCACGTCCTCTTCCTCTGTATCCTTGGTCTGGAAACCAGTCCCTATTTTCTTTCCAGTATGTTCTGGGAGGTACTCCAGGCTCCCTTTTTACTGGTCTGGTTTCAATACCCGGTCTTTCTACAGTTTGTTCTTTGTTAATTATTTTTTCTGGCTGCTTTTCTTCCTTCACATTTGCAGGATGTTGAACTGATAACTCTTGTACACTAAGTGATGGAGCCTCAACTGCAGTTTGTGGAGTGTTTGGCTGTGGAACTGAAGGTGGAAGTGTTTGGATTGTAGCTGGCGGCTGAGAAACAGGAAGTACTATTGCTGCCTGTTGTACAATGACAGGCTGCTGAACAGTAGGTGTAATTATAGTTTCTACGGGGTTGTCTGTACACTCTGCAGCTTGTGATGTGTTTTGCAATGTTTTCTTATCATCTGTAGTGGCTTTCTCTGGTTCTAATCTGGAAATTAGCGTCTGAGGCTGATCCCTTTTCTCAAGTTTATTGATTCTCTCATTTGTCAGTCTTTCTCCCTCCCGTTCTTTCTTCTGTTCACGTTCCTCTCTTTGTTCACGCTCTTCTTTCATATCACGAAGAATAGGCTTTTTAATGGGACCAGATCTTCTCATTGGTCTGTCACTACCTTCCTCTCTTCTACCATATCCTGGCCTTGGACCCCATCTAGTTTCAGATTTAGGTTTAAAGGGCTTTTCAGGTTTTGATCCCTCTAACAACCTACTACTTGTAAAGCCCTCCTTTTTTTGCTTGCTGTCTATTCTTTCCAGCAGTGGTTCTTTTGTTTCAGTGTGTCTGTTGTTTATTTTGGGAACATTTGCCTGTGTATTGCCCACTGGTTCTTCTGATTTCAAAGAATGAGTTGATCCATGAGAAATGCTTTTCTTCAGAGAAGAATTATTCTCTTCTATAGGCACCTGTTGTTCTTTGGAGCTTTCTGAAACATTTCCTGCAGTTACTTCAAAACTTACTGCCAATGGACATGTATCAGATTGATGAGGCTGTGCATTTTCTAAAGAACTGCTTGAAGTCTGTATGTTCACATCCTCAGATTTTTTGAAGAAGTCTGTCTTTATATGGGGGTCTAACTGACCCTCTTCTCCTGAGTATACTGCTTGAACTGGTATTTGATCTTGGTCCAAAAGTTCTTCAGACCTAGAGGAAACAAGCCACATTTTCAGCTGAAGTCTTATCAATCATCCTAAACAATATTTAAAAAAAACCATGTTTAAAATGTGAGTTATTTCTTGTATCCTGGAAGGTATCTTATTGGTAACCCAATTAGTTTTGGAGATATTATTTGGGGTTGTAACAGATTTTAAATATTTAGAATACTCTTATATCTAAACATATAGTACATCTCACAAGCATCCCAATGGGCATGTATTCAGAAGAAACTGAAATATTGTAGCTACTAAAACAAACAGATATAAATATGTATGCAGGCAGTCCTCATTTAGTGATCATTCACAGTTACAACAGTGCTAAAAAGTAACTTTACAACTAATTCTCATGCTGAGAAGTTTGCAAGTCTGAAAAGCAAAGGTGAAGTAAGATCATAAACATAGTTGCAGATTCACTTTAATGACTGAGTTGCCAGTTCCAACTCTGATCGCTAAATGAGTCACCTGTATACAGTAAAAGTTTAGTTCACTATTTTTCGGAGTATAAAACACACTCCCCCCCGCCCAAGAAACTGAAAATTTGGGTGGTCTTGTACTCCGAATGTAGCTTTTTCAAAGCTTTTTTTCAGCCTTAACACTCAGCTGTGCTTTAGAAGCTTTTTTTCAGCCCTAACAAGGTGCTAGCGAGTGCACTTGCTCTTCTCATTGCTTCTCTCTCCGAAGATCAGCTGTGCTTTAGAAGCTATTTTTTATCCCCAAGTAGGGGATAAACCAGCGAACTAATGTGCTGAAGCTGACCAGACTAAGGACACTAGCCAGATGAATACCTGGTAGGCAGATTTCCCCCCACCCCCTATTTTCCTCCCCAAAAACTATGCTGAGTCTTATACTCCGATGCATCTTATACTCTGAAAAATACGGTAGTTCACTATCAAACTATTTTAGCAATATTAATAGCTATTTATAGATGTCTTTTATACCTTATAGCTGACAATCAAGGTCAAAGTAGATAATGATGAGGGAGATGTGTGGATAATCTTTTTTTTAAAGTAGAAAATAGTCCATAATAAAAATGAAGGACAATGTCTCTGCTTTTTCATTGCCAAATATTCATCTGTTAATTCTAACGGAATTGGAATTACATTTACATTTTTCTGTTATTTGTCCAAGACACAATTGTACTGAAGAATACGGTTTTTATCTAAGAAAAACCACTGATTAGAAAAAAAAATACGTTGATCCTTTTATATTCTTGAAAGTTAGAGGTATGCCTGAATGCAAGCATTGTAGAGAAGGAAGCCACATTATACACAAAAACCCGAAGTTTACCTTATATCAACAGTTTCTTCAAGGATTTTGGGAGAGGTACTAGTCTGTTGAGGATCTGTGTGAGTATATGGTTCTGATCCCCACATCATACGTGATTCTGTCAGTGGTATGGCATGTTCCCTTGCTGATCGAGTAGCATGATCAAAAGAATCTGAACCAGCTCCCGTCCCCTCTATTTGATCCCTCCTCAGAAGTGGTTTAGGAGGTATAATTCCTGAAATGGAGATATTCAAATTAAGAAGCATAAGTGCTAGGATTGGCATCTGATTCTTCTGACTTTTAATATGGAGATATAAAACTGTCAGTCCTTCAAACAGATCAGACTAAAAAACCCAAAGTTATGAATGTTAATACTACTTTTATTACAAAATCAGAAGGGTAACAGAAACCCTTCTTTTATCTATAAGACACAAGCATTTTTTACGTGCTTGCGAACTGCACTGAAAAACTGTTTAAAATGTATAAACAAACATATCTTATAAATATATTTTGCTGTAGAAACATATTTTTGCAGTTGGGGCACAACTACAGAAGAGAACATAGTTATTCATTTACCCTCAAATAATGTCATTAGAGGAATGTTTTTAATAATGATATACTGTAGCTTTCAACACACTTCCTTTGAAATAAATAACCCTTTGAAATGCCTAATCTCAGAACATTTATGATGATCTACAGCAGAAAGACAATTACACCCAGGAAAAATGAGAAAATGAAGTTCAGCATACAAGTATAAAGCATACAGTAAGAATTATACCAGGATGCATGGGTGGCATATCCATAGTAGGTCTTCCTGACATCATTCTTGGATCCACGTAAGACTGCATCATGAGCCACCTTGGATCAAAGCCCATAGAAGCCAAATGTGGGGGGTGCGGTTGCATAGGTTGGTACAATGGTCTATGTGGTGGTGGGGGAACAGGACTGCTAGAAGGTTGTGATGGTGTAGATTGTGGTAAAACTCCTTGCTGCTGCTGTTGCCACTGTTGCTGCTTCATTTGCTCCTACAAAAAAGCAAATACAATCAACTTTTCCTCTATACAATTTCTTTCTTAGAAACATGTTATATATTTAATTCATATTAATTCTTTTCATCTACAGGTGTTTTAGAATAGTATTTATTTAATGTTCTTGGTGTCCAAACTCCCAATTCTCATTACGGTGGGAACTTTGGTAGCATTAACTATGACAATGGATGGATAGATGAATAAATAACATAAAGTCAATTTTTACATTTACATATAAAATATGTAAATTCTAGGCAAAAATGGTACATAGATATAATCTACAGGTGTAGAAAGAACAATTAACATAAAATTGTTATATTAAATTTGGATCGTGGAAGCTATTACTTATTCAGTGGAATCTACAGTTATAAGCAATCTTTAGTTACTTATTTTTCTCCATAAAGGAAATTGAATATGTACTATAAAGCTTAAGATAAATCCATTACCTGTTGCCTCTGAAATCGTGGTGGCAATGACTTCTGAAACTGCTTTGAATAGCCAGAAGAAACAGCAGGACGAGGCTGAGTTCCAGAATCAGGCTCATTTTCATGTGAAGTGTCTTTTTCGTTATGATCGGTTTCTTGTATAGTGGAAACAAGTTGACAGTCTGTCCAAGGGAAAGACAGAAGAGTAGTGCTAGATATGATTTAACTGATAAAATGATGAGCAAAACAAAATATATAGTTCAGTGTTTTATAAGAAGTTGTCATCAGAGTAGCTTAAATTTCAAATTAGGCAAGCTGGTATTTAACCTAAGAATCAATTTCAAAATGTTCATTGCACATGTTCCAATTAAAGCTATACTGGAACATAAGGGCACTCTGCAGATTATTAGGGTACCAAGAATGTTCAAAATTATACTGTAGTTGACTTTCCAGGCATTATTTTGCAAGATTTCTATTTTAAACATATTTGAAAATGTGTTCTTCCTTATGAAATGCTCAATGCCTATTTCAAGATGTCCAAATTTTTAAAATCTAGATCTCACTGAGATTCTAGTATTCACAAAATACTGCTTGCTTCCAATCTGAGGTATAGATCTTGCGCCCATCCCCTGAAATACTGCCAAAGTTCTACTTGAGTGAAACAAGGAATGCTAAAAATTAAAGTATAACTATACTGCATGTGGTTGAAAATTATACTTTACATTAACAAAGGAATTGATACAAACCTCTTTCTTCCTCACTGGTGGTTTCTTTTTCTTGTTTCTCTAATATCACTGGGGCAATGACAGACTCCTGAGGCTCAGAAATTTCAGTTTTAGGTTTCTCATCTACTTTAAGTTCCTCTTCCACTTCTTCTTTCTCCTCTTTTTCTTTCTCCTTTTCTACTTCTTTGCCTTTTTCTTCATTTTCTTTTATTTCCACATCTATCAATTTTTCTTTTTCCTTTTCAATAGTTGTTTCCTTTTCCCTTTCAATGTCTTTTTCTCTGATATTTTCTTTTTCTTTCAATGGATCTTCTCGAGTTGGCTTTGGTACACACCCAAATTTCTCATTTAAGCGTTTTAATTTCT
Source organism: Arizona elegans (assembly GCA_022577455.1). Taxonomy (NCBI): domain Eukaryota; kingdom Metazoa; phylum Chordata; class Lepidosauria; order Squamata; family Colubridae; genus Arizona; species Arizona elegans. The sequence goes on along the minus strand of JAKOOJ010000002.1, from coordinate 98,008,552 downwards.
CAGCACATGCAGCTTTTCTTTGTTCCTCCATTCTTCGCTCCTCCTCTTCTCTCCTTTTGCGGGCTCGTTCTACTGATGCAGATATTTCTGTCTGCTGTCTTCGCCTCTGCTTCCAAATCTCATCATCATCTGGTACTGGCCTAGGAGGAAAGGAACCTTGCCTTCCTGGTCCTGCCATGCGATCTGGAAGTGGATGCTAAAAAGAAAAAAACCAACCAACCAGTAAATATCTAAACCGAAGATGTACTATTAAATTCCCTTTGCCTAAATACATGGGCAAAATGGCTCTTCAATTCTCTTTGGAAGAGAGACCTCAAAATAATTTGTCATATAATCTTGGGCCAGGTTTAATAAAAAAATAAGTAGTGCCAATTATAAATGAAAAAACACTGCTGGAGATCCTGGAATTTGATCTATTTCCACCAAAGAATAATCAAAATGTACACACATTTAAGAACACTTAATCCCCAAAATGTACATACAATTTAAGGACATTTTCAGTGTTAAAAGATGCTTAAAATAATCCTTCTTCCAAAACATTAAGTATTTGTTTGCAAGACTTTTATTATTTTGAACTTGTGCATGAATTAATGTTTAATTCCTTAGGCTTACTGAAATCTAAAATTTAAGGAATAGCAGCCTTGTATTTTAAATTGTAATCTCCCTCCCTGAAATCTTGCCATGTAGTGGGACCTCAGAAGCATGACTTGTCTGCAGCTGCCTCTACCTTGGGGAACCCCTCTTGCCAGCAATTCAACAGGACCCCATTCTAGTATTTTTGGAAAACCATTAACACCTTGCTTTTTATTGATGTGCTGGCATTATATGGGTAGAATGCATGGAAGTAGTTGAGCCTGCAGTGGAGCATCCCAAGGAGGATAATTAAGGCACAGGATTTTTGTTTATTGTTTTGTTCTTATTACTATCTCATTTATTGGTTTTATGGTTGCTGTAAGCCACCCAGAGTTGCTTATGATCTGCGGTCATATAAATCAGATGGATAGATAGATAGATAGATAGATAGATAGATAGATTACTTGCTGCATCTAATATAGTGCAATTAGAAAAAAATCACATACAAATACATCCCACACATTCATTTTGGAGTTCAACCTATGAATTCAGCAAAGGCATTTAAAGGAAAAAATGTGCAAATTCAAATTCTTACAATTATTCCAACAGAAGCTATCAGCATTAAAAAAAGACAGGTAAAGGAATATGTGTATATGAATCAGGGATTATTTCTGTTAAACAAACATTTTGATGATACCTGAAGAATTGATTTTGCATGAAGTCCAGAACTATTACTTCTCTCAAGTACTGAAGATTGTGCTGGTAACACTCCACGTCCCTATTAGATTTTAATAAAAAAACCTTTGTGGATATTCATATGAAATGAAAATTGAACAAAGTTAACCATTTCAAATTAAATTTTACTTAGAGGAAGAGTGTAAAAGCAGAAAAATTGAAATCTTTCCCTAATACATATCAATTTATCTATTTAAATATGTAAAATTATTTGTTTTTAAACATATGAAATTATTTGTTATTTTCAAGCTGATATTTTGATATATAGGACATGATAAAATTATACATACATACATTTCAAACAGAATTTAAAACAATAATAAAACCTAACTGATTTTAAATAGCGAAGCCAAGAACAAGCAAACATTAATCAAAAGTCTTGCCAAAAAGGAATATCTTCTGCTTATGCCTAAAATATGCAATCGAAATATATTTCAAATTTATGGAAGACAACTCTTTGCCAAAGCAATTAAACTTAACTCATAAATATATATTACACATATATTGCTCATAGCCCTAATCATAAAAGGCTACTGTTAACTTTAATGATCAATGGGAAAAAGATCAGATTCAATTGCTACTGGAAGAGAGAGGAAAAAATGTTTTTACTGAAAATTTTCTCAAACTAATAAATAGAATTCTATTTGGAACAATAAATGCCACTTGTAGCATGAAAAAAATGTGCACATTCAGACATTTTGCACATGTGCTTAGCTGAAGAGAAAAAATGTTCTTCAGGAACAATATGCTTCTAAAGAGATAGCAACAACACGTACCTGGTCAAATTGACTGCTTTTGCTATATGCTCCTTTTGATCCAACTGATGGCAAAGGAGCAGATGATTTAGGTTCTTCTACATCTTTCTTGTCTACATCTTTAGTAGATTCATTACTGCATAAAACATATAAATGGAAACACTTCCGCATATAATTTTTATACCAAACATATTTTACAATCTTTGTACTAATTTTATAAATATTGCATTACTAAAGCAACCCCATCAAGTTTTTAAGGTAGCTGAAAATGGAACCATGAACCAACCAACCACAGAAAAACAAAATTAACATAATGAGAAACATGCAGAGATTACAAATATACATATCCTGCCTTTTATTCAGAAGTTTAAGATCGCATACCTATTGCTCTCTCTGCCACATCTGAGATGATTGTCCCAAAATCATTGAAAGAGCATAGGATGGACAAGAACATCTCTCTGCTGCTAGCTCAGTTCCTTAATCATTATACAATGCTAGTTCTCAAATGTGAAACAGGCTAGATGGATAACAACGACATACTCAACATTATTTAGCTAATGTAAATTCTATAGTTAAACAGATATTTACACCAGGTAAGATACCTGTGCACTATATCACATCGGCAAACTGATGCAAACACTATACACAGAACATAAAGACTAGCAGATGATTTTTATATTTTCTGTATCAATGTTTATTACCTGTTTTCCTGTTCTTTCTGATTATTTCCCTGTTCATCATCATCACTGAAGTTCAACTGTTCAGTATAATCTACTTCACTTTGAGCTCCTAAATAACAAATTGGAGATTAGCATGGTGAATACTTTTTTTCTGTATGCAATTTTAGTTCGATGAATATCAAGATCTACATTGCTTACCAGCCCAGCCCTCATCGGCTTCAGCATCTAAATTATCAAACTTATCAAGTTCTTTGAGTTCATTAGCACTTAGGATTGATGGACGTTCTACAGTTTCTGAGTTCCGTGAAGAAGGCCCCCTTCCTCTTGGGTTTCTAGAAAAAGAGAAAACATGCAACACATTTGAATTTAAAACTCAGAAAATGGTACTCAATTTAGTTAACAAATGAGAGAAAATTATCATATTAGGCAGGATTATTTTCATACAGCATGTTTAAGCAGAGATTGGATTTATCTAAATCAGGGGTGTCAAATTCAAGGCCCGGGGGTCGGATTTGGCCCATGGGGTGTTTAGATCTGGCCCGCAGGGCCGCCCTGGAAACAGCAAAGGACAGGTCTGTGTTGCCTCTGCCAGCTAAAACAGAGCTCAGGATGGCCCTTCCAAGCTCCGTTTTCACTGGCAGAGGGTTGCAGGAAGCCATCGCAGCTGAAAATGGAGCTCAGGAGCCCGTTATCACTGGGAGAGTTCTCGGGCCACCACAGGCACCTCCGACACGAATGACATCGAGCTGGCTATGCCCACCCTGGCCCCCCGAGGTCAAATACAACTCTGATGCAGCCCTCAATGAAATCAAATTTGACACCGTTGATCTAAATAGATGGATTTAGATTCTAGATAGATCTAAAGCAATCTATTAAGAAATGCTTTAATCTGAATTCTTGCATGGAGCAGGGGATCAGATGTCAATGGCTAAATGGACTCTTCCAATTTAAGGATTAAATGATTGGTTTGATGGAGGAATAAGCTAAAATTCTTGGTACCAGTATATACAGAGTTCTCACTGTCTGCTAGGAGATTACAAATTTCAGCCACATAACGTACTGTAACTGCACAATGTCTATCTTTCTGGATACAAGATTATGCAATTAATAAGCAAATCTAGTTCTAGTATCAAGTGCAAGCTGATTTTGGAACAAAGCAAGCAAAGCAATTGGCTTTCTCACCTGCTGCTCTCAGATGGGGCAGGAAATCTGCTGGGACCTGCCACTGTTGGATATGCTAGTTTAGGATACTGGTTAAGCATCTAAAGAAAAAAGATTAGATCAGTAATAACTAAATTTGTATCAAAGTTATACATAAAAATAGGTTACATGAATACATAAATTCTATGCACAATGCATAGAATTTATGTAATCTAAACAATGATAAATTGGTTCCCGTATAAAATTTTAAACTAAGAACTATTTAAGTTTTTAAAAAGTAAAAAGGAATTTACTAATTTACATAGCAAAATTATGCAGAAGTATATCATTTATTTCAGAAAATGTATGGCTATATTTAAACAATTGCAAATTAGCTCAATAAGATAACATTAACAATTAGTTAACACATACAGTCCCTTTGGTCAGCCTTCACATATCCAGAAGAATCTTGAATCAGAAGACATTGATATATCATAGGTTCCCAATGTGAACAAAATTACCAGTTTAAGATAATGTCAGGGTGTTAAACCGCACTATTATTTTTATAAATATATTAATAATAATATTATAATATTCTAAATATTAATATTTAATATTTAATATATTATTTAAAAATATATATTTAAAATAAGCTAATTGTATTGTGATATGTCACTACAATACTGAATAGGCATGAAAACAGCAAAATAATATAGTGAAACTGGCAATTAAGTTACGAAGACAGGAGAGGAACAGAAGAAAGGGAAAAGGAGAGGAAGAAAGGGAGGGGAAACAAGAGTAGGAGAGAAGGGAGGAAGGAAGGAGTGGAGGAAAGGAAGGGGAAGTAGAGAAGGAGTAGGAGAGGAGGAAAGAAGAAAGAAAAGGATAGAAGAAGGGAGGGAAGGAAAAGAGAGGAGAAGGACTGTTGTAAAATAAGGGAGATGGAATGGTAGAAGGGCAACCCCAAGTATGCTCAAACTTATTAGGATGAAGAAAGAATATGAAAGTTAAAAGAGAATATATATGATTAACAATGGATAAGATAACTAATTGAAATAATGTTAAGAAATTTGAGGGTGGATGGTGATCCTGTTTATATAATAAGTATAGAAGTATTAAGGTAAGATAAAAAAAGTAGGGAAAAGAATATTTTGGCAGAAATTGAAACTATGTAAAGTGTATTTGGATATGATAAGTTGTATAAGAAATGATTCGGTCAATACTCTTGTTCAGAATAGAAATAGAAATAGAAATAGAAATAGAAATAGAAATAGAAATAGAAATAGAAATAGAAATAGAAATAGAATAGAATAGAATTTTTTATTGGCCAAGTGTGATTGGACACATAAGGAATTTGTCTTGGTGCATATGCTCTCAATGTACATAAAAGAAAAGATATGTTCATCAAGAATCATAAGGTACAACACTTAATGATAGTCATAGGGTACAAATAAGCTATCAGGAAACAATATCAATATAAATCGTAAGTATCCAAGCAACAAAGTTACAGTCATACAGCCGTAAGTGGAAGGAGATGGGTGGTGGAAACAATAAAATATGTATGTAAAAGAAAAAATCAATAAAACTTGATTCAAAAAAAAAAAAGTATTCCTCCCCAATGATTGAAAATCAATATACATTTTTAGTTCTATAATTGAGTTAAAAATTCTTCAATTTTTCATGTGTAGTGTGATACATGTCTAGAGGGGTAAATGTGAGAAGTTTCTGTGTCTGAGGTCTGTTGATGTATATGCCTTATATCATACTGATGTCAGCCTCAAGGCATTTAGAAAAACGAAAAAAATGCACTGGTTTCATTGCTGATTATAAGGATAGAATTAGTACTTTCTGCTCATTTGTTATAAATCAGGGCTCCCCAACCCCTAGTTTTAGGAACTGGGCCGGATAAGTGAGTGAAGCTTCACTTGCACATGATGTAGGTTGTGCACAAAATCATCTCCCCCCCCCCTCCCCCCGGTCCGTGGAAGAAATTTTTTCTTCTGAAATTGGTCCCTGGTGCCAGAAAGGGTTGGGACCACTGGTATAAATGATACTATTGATAGCAGAGTCTGGTACAATAGGAGTGCAGTGTGCTGGCTTTTTTAATTTGTTGTGTAATGGTAACCTACACTATCCATGCAATTAAACAGGAACAGCTCAGTTTTGGAACCAGCACAACTTCTTCCCATCTTGCGAATGAAATGTTCATATACATTTAAAGAAATCCTGTAGTATCATAGCAATGGAAGTGCAATAGTGTTACTTGGTTAGGTTGGGATTCAGTCTTGGAGCGGTTAATTTGTTATTAGAAGCTAAATAACTGCTAATTGAAGATTAATTCTGTTGTTCTGCAGTAAGAATGTTTTCTCTTCTATCAAAGCTGTTAGGGATTTCAAAGAATTTGTTTTTATTATTTTATTTTTCCCCTTCTACTTGGGTAAATTGTAGCAAAAATCAGCATCTATCTGGTGGCCTTGGGTTAAAAAAATAGAGAGCTAGGGATTTGTTCTGATTTTCCATTATTTCTGATGGCCAGTAATTTGAAAAGATTTGAGTTTTGTTCCTTTGGAATGAGCTAATTTGGAAAGTTCAGGAGGAGGTGGAACTGCTCGGTTCTGAGGGGAAAGAGGGGTGCTAAGCTGAAGTAAAATATTTTTTGTTTGTTTCATGCATGCCCCAGGTGGTGCTCTTGTTTCAATTAATCTGATCACAAACCAAAAGATACCTTTTGAATCCACAGGCTATAAAAAATATTTCTCAAAATTTTATGTTTTGTAAGATTCTTTAACAAGGTTTTTATTGTTTCACTTTGTCTACTGCTTAAATATAATCTAAATCCACACCAGAAATGGAAGAGACTTACTAGCAAACAGGCCATACTGCTCCTTGCGCTATAGGAATAATTTGCCCTCCACATTTCATTTTCTTTATAACATGACTCTTGGAAATGAAAGAAATTTTGCAAGAACTTGATCTATCAGACTTACATATGGTGGTATCATCCCTTTATACTGAGGAAGGATCCCTGGCTGTTGCTGGCCATTCATCTTAGGTGGGGGAGGTGGTGCTATCCGTATCTCCTTCTTTTCTGGTATCTTAAGGGCATCACTTTGTTCTGTTGGTCCAGGCATATTACCATCTTCTTGAATAAGAGGTTTTGCTTCTTGATCAGTTGGAGAGTTTGGAGAATTTAAACTTCTGCCTCCACCTTCTCTCCAGCTAGCAACATCTGCATTGGAAAAGGGAACATCAAATTCTGAAGTGCTGTTACCAACACAGTAACCAGTTTTATTTTCTTCTTCCAAAAACCACACTTCCACTGCCTGAAAAAAGTTAAAGCAGCCCAAATTGGAGCCGTATAACCTAAACAATTGCCCAATGAAAAATTGAAATAAATTGTGTGATACAGTTTGTTTTTCTTGACCACTATAAAGGGTGGGATCAGACTTACAGAAAGGGGTTGCCTCATCATACTAAACATCTATCAGTATTTTTGGAACATTTCAGTTTTGGAAATCCCTAGTATTATGCAGTGCACTTTCCCAATATGACACTGCATCAGCAGGAAAAAACTGTCAGTCCTCAGAAAGCTGGAAATTAGAAATCTTTGCTAATCTACAGGTAGTCCTCAACCTATGACCATTTGTTCAGTAACTGTTCGAAATTACAATGGTGCTGAATGATGATTATGACCAGTCCTCAGAGTTCCAGCTGTCTCAGCACCTCCATGATCACATGACTGAAATGAACATACCTAGTAGTCCTTCCTATTTTCCCCACAACAACAACACTGTAAATTGAGCTAAGAGAGTAACTGGCCCCAAATCACCTGACTTTCATGTGTAAAGCACGACTAGAACTCATGGTGTTCTGGTTTCTAACCTGGTGCTTTAACCATTAGGCTAAACTGACTTGCCAGTTATTTACAACTTATTAATGACCGGTTCCAGCATCCTGTGATCATGATTGCTCTTTGCAACCTTCCCTGCCAGCTTGTCCAGAAACTCAATGGGGAAACCAGCAGGGAAGGTAACAAGTTGCTACGGTAATTCTCTCCCACCCATGCACCCTTCTTCAGCACCTTTGTGTTCGTGCCAGACTGACCACTTATACACTCCCAAAGTCCACCCTTCAAGCACCCTCTCAGACCTATGCTGGACCCTTGTGCTTCCTCTCTGATCCACAACTGCCTGCACTCCCTCCCCAATCCTTGCTATGCCTTTCCATGGACAATCCCTAATTTGCACACTTGCTATGCTTCCCCCAAATCCATGCACACCGCTCACTCCCATCAAACACTAGCCACCTATCTATCTGCTGGCCTGGGATTTGCAACGTGCTGCTGGCTTCCCCATTAACTTTCATTGTAGGAAGCAGGTAGAACATTACTTTGCCTAACAACCATAGCATTCAGTTAACATCAACAACTAGGACTGCAGGGACTGCCACTACTAAGCCATGCAGTTGTACTTTAATGACATTGCTTAGTGATGGAAATTCTGGTCCCAATTGCCATTGTTAAGTCGAGGACCACCTGTAGGACCACCACCCCTAAATATCTATCAGTATTTCTAGAGCCATCTTTTGTTTGCTCCTTTTATTTGACAACCATAATAGGCATTGTTCCACATCTGAAGGCCTTTGAGCCTGCATATTTGAAATTGGACTACAATTTTGATTTCAGACTACATTTTACATTTTTAAATCTTTTCAGTTAAAGAACACAAGAAGAACACAAACTATTGTTCGGTATGAAGTATAAATTGTCTTTGTTCATCTTTGCTAATTTGGTTTATTTTGTGTTAAAAGAAAACATCAACCACTGCAACCATAATGATATTCAAACCTACAACTCAAAATAGGAAATGTGATCAACTGAGTATCTCTTTTACAAATTTAGTGAGTAACCAAAAATAAAAAAGACAATATTAATTTGTAGATGAAGTTTCAACTAATGAAAGCAAATAGATTAAAATCCTTAATCCTAGTTAGATACATCATCCCAGGATCTTATTTGCAAATTAATTTTGACATGAATCAAATGTGAATTAATACTGAATTCTATGAAGAACTTTTTAATTTATTTATTAGATTTGTTAAGGCTGTTCAAGTCTAAGACGACATGGTAAATCTAGTACATAGATTAAAAAAACAGATTAAAAACCACATAATCCTGGACAAAAACAGCATTCCCCAAGATAAAAAACTCATCAGGAGCTCCACAACCACAACAATCTTAGGTTATTTTAGGCACACATACTTTGTGGACGCAAACTTGGCCCAGGACCATAAGGCTCTTCAGGTGCATCCTTTTCTTTATTTCCCTTTTCTTGATCTCCAGCTGCCTGCAAACTAGGAAACTCTTGCTGGAAATAAGTATTTATTTGAACTCCAGGACCTGAAAGTTATTTTAAAAAACCTAAATCAATACTGCACATAATGTTCTTTTATTCTTATATTTAAACAAGAAATATATTCTATCACAATTCATATTGCTTCAGAAGATTTAGAATCACCAAATCATAGGGCTGAAAGGAACTTTGGAGATCTTCTAGTCATACCCTGCCCAAGGTGTGAATCCTTATTCCCTCCTAGACAAAAGGTTCTTCAATCTTTTCTTGAAAATCTCCAGTAGGCAAGCTGACAGCTATGATGTCATCCCAATCTTTCTTGTTAGGCTGAACATTCCTAGTTGCCTTAGTTGTTTATCGCGTGATTTAGCCTCCAACCTCCTTATATCTTTGTTGCTCTCCTCTGCACCTTTTTTAGGGTCTCAGTATCTTTTTGGTATCATGTCGACCAGAACTGCACGCAGAATGAATGAATGAATGAATGAATGTATGTATGTGTGTGTGTGTGTATGTGTGTGTGTGTGTATGTATGTATGTGTGTGTATATATGTATGTATGTATGCCTAGAGGTGACACTTACGCTATTTGTAAACATACCTTAAACTGTTTTATGCTTTTATCATGTAGCTTTGGATCGTTTTTCTCAATAAATAAATGAACAAATTTAATGTTTTTGACTTATTTGTTTAATTGGGTTCTCTAATTAGTTTTAAGAGATATGTGAAGAACATAACACATTTAGGTCATATTTATGCAGAAATACTGAAAATTCAAAAGGGTTCACAAATTTTTAAGACTCGCTGTAATTTGTGTTGGACCAATTACCCACAGGGAGATGGCTAGATGAGATCAATTACACTAAGCCCATTTACCAACTCACTGGGTTAGCTGTTTCATTCACAATCGTGTTATTAGAAATTCAACCTGGAATTTAAAATCAGCATCCTAAGACCAAAATGTAGACTGGCCTGTAAGTCTAAAATTTTGCAAGATGGAAGAAGACTCAACATAAAGAATAACTTTCAAGCATGTAACTTGACATTTCCTTATCTGACAAATCCCTTCCCAGCTTCATACTTCCTACTATATGCTAGAGGAATTCTGTTCTCTCTCTACTCTCCCTCAAGGCCACAGAAGCAGCAGCAGCAGCCATACATATGAACAATAAGACATATACGTATACAAGACATAATGACCAAAATAGTTTTCCCTTAGCATCCTTCAACAGCTCCCTAAAGGGCAGTATCTCTTTTGCATCAACTGTTCAGACACAGATCACACCCACCCAGGACTGAATCCCTTATAGCTCTAGTTTGGGGAGAATGCACTAAACAGAAAAAAATGTTTTTGTTTATATCTGGAGCAAAATCCTTTCTAAAAGTTCTTCCAAATAGTTTCAGATTATCACTTTGGCAATGTCACCTCTTTGGTGTTTTAGAATAATAGAAGCCTATTTATTTATTTATTTTATTTATTATTTCAATTTGTATACCGCCCTACTCTTGAAGGACTCAGGGCGGTGAACAGCTATAGAATAAAACATATAAATACAAAATTTAAAATAAAGTAAAACGAATTAAATAATTTAGCTGAAAATTTAAAACCCCAATAATTTAAAACCAAATTTAAAATTTCCATTTAATTAAAACAAAAAGTTTTTATTGTTTTTTAAAATTCAAACAAATAATATTTTCACTTATCTATTTAAACATTTGTAAACCCAACCTTCAACCCCCCCTTCCCTCCCCCCTCCCCCGACTTCCCAGAAGAAAAACAGGGTATAAATTTTACCAAACATATGCTAAAATATGCTAAGTTAATGCAAGACATTGAAACTCCCTAGACCCCTTAACTCCCCTTCTACAAATTATTCATCAACCTCCCTTTAAGCTCAAAATAACATATAATCCTTTAGCCCTAAGAATTTTTAAAAACCAATAACAAACACTAGTAGATCTAAAAATCTCATAATACATCTATAGAATATTCTTAATTCATGTACTTAATCATTTGGCTCCTCCTCCTACTTTTGTTCTCAATATTCAAATATTTTTAAAGATCTTAATACAACAATAACTAAGCCTTAATTAATGAACTCTTAATTCATTTAGTTAATCATTGTAATTAATCATTAATACATCAATAGTTAGACCAGAAAAAAGTTAATCTTCCATTCTTCCTTTCTTTCTGTATTTTTTCCAATCTTTCTTCCTCCCTCCTTCTTTTATTTTGAGGAGGTTTTGAATTTTAACTGGGGGTTGATGTATCTTTAAAACTTGTCCCTTTCTTAGAACCATTTCCTCTGATTTAGAGCCCCCATATCGACTCTTCTTGCTTATATAGTCAGTCAGTTCATAGAACAAAGAATTAACTCGATCAGTTTGCAAAGAAAAATCCAGTTGTTGCATTTCAATTAATTGTGTGAAAGCCTCTGCCAAATCTGCTTTATCCTCAGAAACCTCGTAGGGCTGGTCAGTTTCTTCTTCTTTCTGCTCCAAGTTATATTTTTGAAGAGATCTATCAGTTAATTCCAAAAGGGCAGGAAGAAAGTTTGAAGATTCTTGAGGATCAACCAGTTCCAGCTTCTCTGTTTTGATCGAAATGTCTCCTACATTGTCATTGTGCTTTCCTTCAAAAACATCCTCAGTTGCTTTTATATCCTCCACCAATTCTATAAATTTTTGTTCTATGATTGCTGTTAGGTTATTAATAATTACAATTTGGTTATTCATGGCTTCCTTTATAAATTCTGCAAGATCTCTAAAAAAACCCTCCTGGCTCTGTGATTCAGTTCTCTGTGTCATTTCTGACACCATTAGAGAGCCTCCACCACTTTCAGAAACTTCTTCCTTGGAAGCCATATTATTTTAAAAGAATTTTTCTTTTCACAACCATAAAGTCTCTTGAGCAGCTTTCTCAGATTTATTTGTAGTTTATCAAGCAAGATAAACCCAGTTTATAGACCCAGTTCCAAATCCAGCAGTTTAAATCCAGTCTCTGAGCACAAATCTATTAACAAGCACTTTCATTTCCTTCTTTCACTTTCACGCCCACAACGAAGCTCCAGCTCAGCAAAATCAAATAAAAACAATGTATCCTAGGAGTTAAGCATATACTTGCAAAAGCTTGCTCTCCTGCTTCCATTCTGTCTGCTTTTTGAAATCAATTAATCTTCTTCTTGAGAGCAGAGTCAGTCGCTGGCATCTGGCTCCGTTTGAACGGAGTCACCACGGATCCGGAGCTTCAGTGGGCTGAACGGGGAGCTCTCACACTCCAAGCCCCTGGAATTACTCCAGGGGCTCCCGGGGAGCTCTACCCTTGCCCACCGGTTCTCCTCTCCTTCTTCTCCTGAAGGAGAGGTTTTTAAGCCGTCTGACAGCTGATTAGCACTGTCAGAACGGCTCCAATGGAATCGCGGGGCTGGCGGTCCAAGAAGACCGTCCGCGACGCCGGCGGTGCCAACCGGAAGTCCTAAAATTTCCATTTAAAAAGGGGAAAAACTTAGGTCAGGCCAGTTTGATGAAATAAGAACGTCTTGAGTGCGCGACGGAAGGTACACAGATCCGGGATCCTCCGTATCTCCGGGGGGGAGATTGTTCCAGATAGTAGGTGCCCCCACAGAGAAGGCTCTTCCTCTGGGGGCCGCCAGTCGACATTGTTTGGCCGACGGCACCCGGAGGAGCCCCTCTCTATGGGAGCGTACTGGTCAGTGGGAGGCTATTGGTGGTAGCAGGCGGTCCCGTAAATAACCAGGTCCTAAGCCATGGAGCACTCTAAAGGTGATAACCAAGACCTTGAAGCGCACCCGGAAGACCACCGGGAGCCAGTGCAGCTCGCGCAGGAGAGGTGTTACATGGGAGCGCCACGTCGTTCCCATTACCACCCGCGCGGCCGCACTCTGTGCCAGTTGGAGCCTCCGAGTGCTCCTCAAGGGGAGCCCCATGTAGAGAGTGTTGCAATAGTCCAGACGGGAGGAGACAAGGGTATGAGTGACCGTGCGTAGGGAGTCCCGATCTAGAAAGGGACGCAACTGACGGATCAGGCGAACCTGATGAAAAATCCTCCCGGTCATGGCCGTCAAGTGCTCTTAGAAAAAGCAAGTACAAAGCAAAATGAGGGAATGAAGTTATCTCTTAATTCCCTCCTTCTCCACGGAAACTCCCACCAGAGTAACTCACTGGTCTGAGGTTCCAAGCTTCTTTTCTCTCTCCCACAGTGCAACATACTCCCCAGCCAAATTGGCCACCTAATCTCCCCAGTGTTTTCCTTCTTCTCAGATACTGCCATCAATGTCCTTGGCCCTTTTCTTCCTGGTTTCTATTTCCAAACTACTTCTGTCAGGAACATACTTTGATCAGGCACAGACCTTCCAAAATCAGATCTGTGCTCATACTAGCATTTTGGTGTAATCCCTCCCAAAAAACAATTTTCACGAACAATCAATCAGTGGATCAACTTGCCTCCAGAAGTTGTAAATGCTCCAACACTTCAAGTTTTTAAGAAGAGACTGGATAACCATTTGTCTGAAGTGACGTAGGGTATCCTGCCTAAGCAGGGGGTTGGACTAGAAGACCTCATTGTCCCTTCCAACTCTTATTATGCTAAACTTCTAATACTACCTTCTCATCCTTTAATACAGTAGTCTCTCCTAAGTTTTCCTTCAGAAGGCAACTCCTACATACTTGAAACTTTCAAAGCTATGCACCATCTTTCACCAAAGAATAATGATCCTACTACATCTCTAAGATTACCCAAATAAACAAGAAAATGAAAGAAATGATGAGTCTTAGAGAAGTGCAGTACAGAATTACTGGCTCAGCTAGACTGGCCCATCTTTCCTTCACTTACCATCACCTTGTCCACCCTGTTTGGTATTTGCCCAGGATTTGACAATAGGAGGAGGAGCTTCTGGAGGAGCAGGAACTGCAGGTTTTGGCTGCACCTGTGGTACTTCTGCTTGTCTAAAAGCAAGAGAAATTTGAAAATGCCTGAGACAAAATGGCTAACATAATGACTGCAAACCATATTTTAACGAAGAATTCAAAACTTCAAATCATTAAAGAAAGCTTTTATGATAAGAGCATAACAACTTATATGAACACAGACACATTTATGAATGTAGCTGTCAGGTTTCGAGCTGCATTTACTCTAGTGCTGACAGCAGTTCCCAATAGTTCTCCTAATAGAATTTATATCAACAATCTTATTTCAAAAGCTTTAATAGAAAATAAAAGGGAAGAACTTCAAGAAAGCTTATCAAGATTTGCATGAAATAGTTTGTATCATATAATTTTTTAACTATATGAGACAAACTGTTCTTAGCATAAAAAGGGATAACATCTAATTTAAATTTGCATTCATTCATTTTTTCATGGTGGAAGTGAACAAACTTATAAAGCAAACAAAAAATTATCTGATGCTGCCACAAAATCTAGTAAGTTTAATCAAAGATGAAATACTCCAGAATGGGCTCTTATCAATGCTTCAAAAGATACAATCCTTCTCATATCTGCACAATCTGGTGTCCATTTATAAAAAATATTGATGAGGGTTCTTTTATAATTACTTATTTGACATGACAGGGCTTCTCTGTTTTCATTCATCATACCTGTATTAGCAGGCTGCGTAGTTCATTCAGCTCTTTTATATGCAGACATTATTATAATCGTGTCTATTCCCCAAATGGGGATGAGAATCAAATTGAGGGTTTTGATTTTTTACTCCAAAAAAATACAGGTAATAAATTATCAGAAAACTAAAGTGCTAGTATTTGCATGAAATTCTTTAAAATTCATAATTAATGTTATTACTAATTAATTAATAATGAGCCTTGTGAAGAGTCAGCAGCTGCCCTTCCTCGGCAGGAGGAAGTTGATGGTGAAGGTCAGTTGGGGGGCAGAAGAGAAAGGCAGAAGTGGAGGCAGGATAGCCAAAAGTTGAGATATGGGAGGGAGTTAGGGAGATGGAAGAATTGAGACATATTTATTTATTTATTTATTATTTAAATTTGTATACCGCCCTTCTCCCGAAGGACTCAGGGCGGTGAACAGCCAAAATTAAAATACATACAATATAATATTTAAAATAATTTAAAAGCAAAATTAAATCGAATTGGCTTCCCAAAAATTAAAACCCATTACCCTTAAAATAACCCATTAAAATTTTAAGCCAGCCCAGCTTGCTGAAATAGGAAAGTCTTCAAAGCTCGACGGAAGGTCTGGAGGTCCAGGATTACTCGTATTCCTGGGAGTAGCTCATTCCAGAGGGCGGGGCCAGAAGGCTCTCCCCCTGGGGGTCGTCAGTCGACATTGCTTGACTGACGGCACCGTAAGGAGGCCCTCTCTGTGGGACCGAGTTGGTCGGTGGGAGGTTATCGGTGGCAGAAGGTGGTCTCATAAATAACCAGGCCCTAAGCCATGGAGCGCTTTAAAGGTGAGAACCAATACCTTGAAGCGCACCCGGAAGACCACCAGAAGTCAGTGCAGCTCGCGCAGGCAAGGTGTCACATGGGAGCGCCATGTCGCCCCCATAATTACCCGCGCGGCCGCATTCTGGACCAGCTGGAGCTTCCGAGTGCTCCTCAAGGAGAGAGAGCTCTCTATGTAGAGAGCATTGCAGTAGTCCAGGCGAGAGGTGACGAGGGCATGAGTGACCGCGCACAGGGAGTCCCGATCCAGAAAGGGACGCAACTGGCGTATCAGGCGAACCTGATAGAAAGCCCCCCTGGCCACGGCCGTCATATGCTCTTCTAAAGACAGCTGTGCATCCAGGAGGATGCCCAAGTTGCAAGCCCTCTCCGTGGGGACCAATGACTCGCCCCCAATAGCCAGAGATGGCACCAGCTGGCTATATCGGGACGCCGGCATCCACAGCCACTCGGACTTGGAAGGGTTGAGTCGAAGCCTGTTCCTCCCCATCCAGACCCGCACGGCCTCCAGGCACCAGGACATCACTTCAAGGGCATCGTTGGGGTGGTCTGGGGTGGAGATGTACAGCTGAGTATCATCAGCATACAGATGGCATCGCACCCCAAATCCACGGATGATCTCGCCCAGCGGCTTCACATAAATGTTGAACAGGAGAGGCGAGAGGACCAACCCTTGTGGCACCCCACAAACCAAGTGCCTTGAGGTCGACCTCTGCCCTCCAGCCAACACAGACTGCGACTGGTCGGAGAGATAAGAGGAGAACCACCGTAGGACGGTGCCTCCCACTCCCAATCCCTCCAGCCGGCGCAGCATGATACCATGGTTGATGGTATCAAAAGCCGCTGAGAGATCTAACAGGACCAGGACAGAGGAACATCCCCTGTCCTGAGCCCTCCAGAGATCATCAACCAACGCAACCAATGCCGTTTCCGTGCTGTACCCAGGTCTGAAGCCGGACTGGAACGGATCCAGATAGAAAGCTTCATCCAGATACTGTGGGAGCTGTCGCACAACCACACTCTCGACAACCTTCGCCACAAAGCGAAGATTGGAGACAGGACGGTAGTTTGCCAAAACAGACGGATTCAGAGAGGGCTTCTTGAGGAGGGGCCTCACCACCGCCTCTTTCAAGGTGGGAGGTAAGACACCCTCACTCAGAGAAGCGTTAATAATATGTTGCAGTTGTAAATTTAGGCAGGTTGCCAAGCATCCAAATTCTTATCATGTGATTGCAGGGATGCCACAACTTCAAGGACCAACCATAACTACTATTGGTTCATTGCTATTGTAACTTCAAGTGTTCAGTGAATTAATGGTTGTTAAGCAAAGACTACCTGTAGTGTTCTTTAAGACACCTGCAGCATATGCTAAAACGTTTTATTAACAACAGGAAGGATGATTTGTAGTGCAACTTACTTTTCTTCCTCATGTTGTTCTTGTTTAGAAGCCCAACCTGTGCCATCCTTAGGCACAATGTTTATATTGGGATCATTGCCTTTGTTTTCTGCTTTAAGACTAGGGAGGTTAGCTGGAGGGGGCATTCTCCGTGAAACAGCAACTTTCCCAAGACTTTGTAATCCATGACGAGTTGCAACTATGCAAAAAAATAATTGTAAACTGTTAATAATTCATGTTTCTACTCATCTTTATTTTTCTTGAAAAAAAATTCCTGGCAAAATACTATTAAAAATTATATTTCTGGACACTGAAAACTAAGAATAAATTCCTGCCCGCTCACTTACTTGCAAATGGTGAAGGGGAAAAATATACCATATTTTTCGTTCCATAAGACGCATTTCCACCCCCCCAAAAAGATGGCTGGTTCTGGTCCTTTGGTGAATAGTAGCTGGGCTGCGGCAGCAGGGTTCGTTTACAGTGCTGAACCCTGCCTCTTCTGTCTTTGCCATTGCCCGCCTCTTCTGTCTCTTTTCCGCAGTACAGAGCTGTACAGGAGTTGGCACATGAGAGGACACACTCTCAGGCTCCGCCTGATTTTTTTTTTCTTGTTTTCCTCCTCTAAACCTAGCTGCTTCTTATGGTCAGGTATGTCTTATAGAACGAAAAACACGGTAACTCTTGGTTTCCAAATTAATATAGGGACAAGTGAATATAGCATGTTAAATATCTGATTATTCTTCTGTAGTCTTATTTTAAAAAATAGTAAACAATACAAAACATCATTAAAGTCTAATGTCTAATGTTGAGCTATAAGATTTATAGAGAGAACCTTTTTCCTAAATCAAGTATAAATTAGTTCTATTTTTGCTTATTGCTCTCTTTTAAAGAACAGCAACTATGAAAGGAATTGTGCAATTCTTTTTCCCTTCTTTGCTTATGGAGCTTGTATTCACTGTGAATTTGTTGCTCAAGTACACATTTGATTATGGATGTAAACTGTTTTTCATTAAAATATTCATAACAGTGAACAATGTAATAAAATTAAAATTTATACAAATCAAATACAAATATTTAAGAGATGACAGATGAAATCCATGGCCAGATAATCTGGCAAATAATACCAGATTATCAAAAGACAAAGCACACTGGTATTTACATACAATCTTGCCAGAAGGCTTTTTAGAAATAGTTCTTTTAGTATCATTATTTAAAAATATCTGAATATTAACTATAAAACTGTCAGGCATGTAAATTAATAAAGGTAACTAGGATGCAAAATTGAAAATCTGAAGTAAAAATGCCTTAAATGCTGATATTTCTGCACAAAATAAAATTACAACCAACCAAGTAAATTGGTAGGAAATGTTCAATTTTAACTAACATACCTGTAGTTTTCTGTGTTTCCAGAGCCTTTCCTTTATATGTATTGAATAAACTAAGTGTTGCATACTTTGTTTTCCCGTCCTTTGCTTTTGTGCTCTGACTTGACTTCTCAGACATTTCAGTTCATCGAGTCTGGAATCTCCTTGTTCACCCACTGAAAAGGAATAATAAACTAACTAGTCAAAACAATAAAAAAAAAAGACTCATCCATGCAACAGATGTAATTATCAAGAGAATTGGGATATTCAGAATGTAGTGCAGCTGTGCTCCACAAAAAACTCTGTGGTAGCTTTCCAATATATGAAATAGCACAACAAATATTGAAACTGTTAAGTGTGTTCCAGAAATCCTGTTAAAAGTCTGATTTTTAGTAATAATAAGACAAATATCAAAATTTAAATGTATTAGAGAGATGGGATAATCTAAAATGAATGCTACTAATATGCTCCAAGTAACTTTGTGCTTGATCCCATCTAAATTCATGCATATGGAGTAGTTAACATTAAGACTTATACATCAAAGTTCAGATAATCAAACTCTCTACAGATATAGTCATTTCTTAGACCAGGTATCAATCTTTGAGGCCAGGGGGTCAGCAAGTTATTGTCCACAGCTACATCTGGCTCATCCCCTGCTTTTACATGATCTGTAGCTAAGAACTGGATGGAAAAGAGGGTAGCAGATCACCAACCCTGAGCCTCCACCAAGCTCCTGGGGTTAGAAGTGGAGCTGAGGATGGGGTTGTCCAGGGTAAGAGTAGTGGCCTTTCAGCAGCCAACTACTGTGGGAGATAGATTTAGCCATTTATAAAAAACGTTTGCTGACCAGTGTGCTAGACTATAAATTCAAAATGTTTCTATGTATGGCTATTGCCATAAAGTATTTGAGATCAGGCACATTATACTCTAATCAAACTATAGAAAACAGAAAATAGGTTTTCACTCATATATTATGTCAATCTATCTTAATCTAAATCTGTGATGATGAATCTATGGCAGAGATGGCACGCAGAGCCCTCTCTGTGGGCACATGCGCTGTCACCACCTTCTCTTCTGGTTTCCGATGCACGCCGGCCACCTGATGTTTGCGCGTGCTGGAGCCTCTGAAACCCGAAGACCAGCTGGCCTGTGCACATGTGTGCACCAGCCACCTGGTGTTTGGGTTTCCGGCACTCCAGCACACATGAAAATAAGGTGGCTGGCATGCATGCGCGCACTGGAAACCAGAAGACCAGGTGGCCAGTGCGTGCACACATACCGGCCAGCTGGTCTTCGAGTTTCTGGGGCTCCGGAAGCCCGCATTCCAGTTTGGACACTTGGTGCCGAAAAGGTTCACCATCACTGATCTAGATAGTTTAATTAATCTAACCTCAAGCAAATCTTTATATTTTCTGCATTCACGAGTTCCCATTCTTCATTGGTGAACAGCTTTTAAAACATTTAATTCGGAAGTCAAATTTAACGTAGAAAGACTAGATTTGCATTAAAGTACATCGTGGGGTAATTTGTAAGGTCTTGCAACAAGTAAACAAGCATCAGAACATAGCATAACACTGCTAGATTTAGAAGAGCATTTTATACATTAAGATATAAGATAAATATGTAAACACATGCAAGGAGCAAGACCCTAGCACCATGATGGTGAACCTATGACACGCATGCCACAAGTGGCACGCAGAGCCATCTCTGCAGGCACACGAGCCGACACCCAGGTCAGCTCCACTGCGCATGCCCACCTGGTTCCTGCCAGCCAGTTGATTTTTGGGTCTCTGCCGGGAGATGCGTTTGCATGCCCAGGGGTGGGGGTTGCACGTGCATGCGTGGAGGGATGTGGTTAGAGACCTGCTAGCACAAAAACATGGGTGCACCCTCCCATTTTTTGTTCCAGGTGGCTTCTGGGAGGCCTGCTTGCACCAAAACGGGGGTCACACGCACATGTGCGGGGGGGAGTGCCGGGGGTTGCGTGTGCACATGCATGGGGGCGGGGCCTGCAGGGGGGCATTGCATTATGGGTATCGGCACACATGCATGTGCTGTCGCGCACTTTAGGCACCCGAGGAAAAAAAGGTTTGCCATCACTACCCTAGCACTTCCAGTCTGCAAAGAATCATTTATTCAGAGGTCTTCTCAATTAAGCTTAAAA
Source organism: Arizona elegans (assembly GCA_022577455.1). Classification (NCBI taxonomy): domain Eukaryota; kingdom Metazoa; phylum Chordata; class Lepidosauria; order Squamata; family Colubridae; genus Arizona; species Arizona elegans. The sequence continues at coordinate 97,987,967 of JAKOOJ010000002.1, read as the reverse complement.
AACTGTAGTTGCAACAGCAAGCAAAACATCTCAGAAAACTACTGTATCCATACAGTGAATATAAGATTCTAGCCAAGCATTAAAATAGAATGCAGATACATAAAAATATAAAACTACAACCCTTTAAATTTCACTGTCTTATATCTTAGGATGACAAACTGAAAATAGCATATATAAAATCTATTCTGCTTTTGTAATGTATAAACAGCATGCTAAACTCCAAATGGAATTCTAGGGAACATATACTGTATAGTATTCTTAAATTTACAGGAATTTGAAAATAGTGTGCTAACAACAAATACTCTATTACAGAACTATCTAATTAGGGATGCAGTTGAAGAAATCCCTTTATTAATTTATATAACAATATTGTTCTTATGTCAACCGTCTGCACTGATTGTTCTATTTTTTTAAAAAAGGAAAAGAAATTATAGCTCAATCATGTAAGAAACAACTGTAATTACTGATTTTCATAGTATAAAATCTCTTTTAAAGTGCAAAAGTCTTAAAGAAAAACAAATAGCAGTACTAGCAGAATACTTACTAGCAGAATACCTCAAGGCAAATGTATACACTGTAATTAAACATTAAATCTTGCTCACTGTGAAACCTCAAAAGCCTTGAAAATATTTCTACGGAAATATAAAGTCCATAAAAATGAACTGGCTTTCTAATGTATTAGTCATTATCTGTTGAACATGGATCGCTTCAAAGAGGAACAAATTCTTTATATTACAGCAGCATTGTTAATTGGACTCTTGGAAGAATTTGTCTCCAAAGGGAAACATATTTATAACCTTAAGCAACGACCATTCCATAGCTTAGCCGTAAGCTAAATGGATATCATTATTTCAGCAATGTCAGCTTTCTCAGTACATAAATAAATAGTTTTCAAGTGTGGAATTTTACACATAGAATAGTACCTGACAGAGGGCACAGCCGAACAAACACATTCAAATACTTTGCTTCAGGCTATGAGATACAGGAAAGTATGTCAGCATACTATGCACCACCTTCACTGCCAATCCCACTTGTGGCTTTGCAGGGTATCCAGCCTCTTTCACGGTTCAAGGCAAAATGGCCATCTAGGGCTGTAACCAATGATCGAGAAAGAATGGGCAACATTGCAGCAGCATAATATGGCCAGTAGGAGTTGGCCAGGTCCTAATCCCTGACTGAGCCATCAACTATATCATTGGTGATGAATTGTGCTGGACTGTTCTCAACAAAAAATGTGAAGAGAGGGAAAAAAACTATTAAAACTGGAACAAGCAATGGCAACTGCTTATGGATATTCTCAATCATCGAGGTCATGGTTGTCCCAAAGGCAACTAGACTTCCTTGGTTTTTTTCCTTGAAAACATTCTTACTCAAGACGTTTCTTCAGTTCTGACTGAATGGGGAGGAATGGAAGGATTTACACTCTTTGCAGTCATCTGATTACTCAAGGATTTATCTACATTAGAACTACCTGAATCAGAGTGCAAATAGGTGTGGAATGGACGTTGTTCTTACCTGAACGTCCCTTTTCTGGGCGCTGCGTACACTATCCATTAATGGGTTAACTTCTTCAGCCTTTGGCAATAACTGAGTGAGAGCTCAATTTCCCTTTCCTGTTGCCCTGCCACGCCCCTCAATCCCATGATCCCCAGTCTGAACGAAGTTATGGTAGATCACACCGTGATAGGTAAGCAACATAACTTTAATGAAACCCAACTGTAAACAACAACAACACTACTGGCCAGCAGCCAACGAGAAGAAAGGGGAGGGTATGGATAGTGTACGCAGCGCCCAGAAAAGGGACGTTCAGGTAAGAACGACGTCCATTTTCCTGTGCGCTGCTCCCACTATCCATTAATGGGATATACCCAAGTTTAAACCCCATGGGCGGGAAGTCTAGAGTCTCCAGAGTCCTCCTCTGTCACCACCGTCTGCAATACTCTGCGACCGAAGGACGCCTCAGCGGAGCTGTAGGCGTCTATCTTATAGTGACGGATGAAGGGCGTCACCGATGACCAGGTCGCTGCTCTGCAGATATCTGCCACCGACGCCTGCGTTGCCCAAGCCGCCGATGTGGCCGCGCTGCGTGTGGAGTGTGGGAGAATCTTTCCGGGAGGAGATTTAGAGTTCAGCTCGTACGCCAACGCAATACAGGCCTTAATCCATCTGCTCACCGTGGATGCTGAGATCTTCAGTCCCATGGAGGCCGGGTTGAAAGACACTAAGAGCGCCTCCGTGTGTCGGAAGGCCGCTGTCCTGTTAATGTAGATGTGCAGGGCGCGGTGGACATCAAGGGAATGCCATTGTTTCTCCCTGCTGTTGCGCGGGCAGGGGCAAAAGTCCGGTAGGATGAGTTCCTGGGCGCGGTGGAACCAGGAGTTCACCTTGGGGATGAAGGCCGGATCCATCCGCAAGACCACCGTCGTATCTCTGAAGATGCAGAGATCCTTTCTGATTGAAAGTGCTGCCAACTCCGATACTCTTCTGGCTGAGGTGATGGCCAGCAGGAATGTCACCTTGAATGATAAGTGTTTGATGGCGGCTGAGCCCAAGGGCTCGAATGGGGGGCCTGTTAGGGCCCGAAGCACCAGCGGGAGGTCCCAGGTCGGGTACCTGTGCACTGTGGGGGGGCGCAAGTTCTTGGCGCCGTGAAGGAACCCTTTGATGTGCGGGTGATGGGACAGCGCTTGGTATGGCGGGCAAACGATGACTGTGGAGAGAGCCGCTGTCTGGCGTCTCAGTGTCGCTGGCGCCAGCCCTTTTTCCAGCCCTGACTGTAGGAATTCAAGGATGTTCTGGACCGTTGCTGATGTTGGGTCCTCATGGTGCTGGGAGCACCAGCGGCAGAACGCCCGCCACGAGGCCTCATAAATGCGAGTCGTGGAGGGCCGCCTGGCAGCCTGGATAGTGTTTACTACCCCATCTGATAGCTTGTCTCTTTTCAGGATGACCCTCTCAAACGCCAGACGGTCAATTGTAGCCACTGAGGCTCTGGATGACTGACCGCTCCCTGGCAGAGTTCCACCTGGTGGGGGGGGATGTGCCAGGGATGCCCCATGGATAGCGCCACGAGGTCGGCGTACCACGGTCGGCGAGGCCAGTTGGGGGCCACTAGGAGAAGGTCGGCCCTCTCGGCCAGCAGTTTTCGGATGAGGCGAGGAAGGAGGGGAATCGGTGGAAAGGCGTAGAGTAGGCCCCTGGGCCATCTGCATCGTAGGGCATCGTGGTCCTCCGCCTGTGCTGTTGGGTAGCGGGATATGAAGCGGGTCAGCTGAGCGTTTTCCGGGGTCGCGAAGAGGTCCACCTCCGGCATCCTGAAGCGGGCGCTGAGCTCCCGAAATAGGCGCGGGTGCAGTTGCCACTCCGCTGGGTCTATCTGTTTGCGGCTGAGCCAGTCCGCCCTGACGTTTGTTGCTCCCGAAATGTGCTCCGCCCTGATCAACCGCAGGTGAGACTCCGCCCAGGCGAATAGGGCCTCGGACTCAAACATCAGCGCCCGGGACCTCGTGCCCCCTTCTCTGTTCACGTGTGCTTTTGCCGCAATGTTGTCTGTGCGGATCAGAACATGCTGGCCCTGGACTGCTGTCTGGAACTGACGAAGCGCCAGCCTGATTGCTCGGAGTTCCAGGAGGTTGATGCTGCTGAGTCTTTCGGTCCTGGACCATTGGCCCTGGGCTACCAAATGGTGCAGGTGAGCCCCCCAGCCCCGCAGACTTGCATCTGTGGTTAGTGTGAGTCTGTCCGGTTCCAGGAAGTCGCTGCCCTTGAGGAGTGCGGGGGACTTCCACCATCCGAGGGAGAGACAGACCTGAGATGGTATGGTTACCTTGCGCTTCAGGTTGGTCTTGCCTGCTCTCTGAAATGGCAGCAGGAACCATTGGAGGGCTCGCGAGTATCTGCGTGCCCACGGAACGATACCGAAGCATGATACCATCTTCCCGAGGAGTGATGCTAGCTGAACCAGGGGAACTCTCCCTCCTTCTGAGACCTGCTGGATTAGGTCCCGAATGTTCCGGATCCTCTCCTGAGAGAGGAACACCTGGCCCTCGACCGAGTCTATCTCCGCCCCCAGGTGCTGGAGCCGTGATGACGGTTGTAGCTGGCTTTTCTCGAAGTTGATGGAAAAGCCATGGTCTTGGAAAGCCCGCAGGACTCTTTCCATATCCGAGGTCGCCTGGCCGAGTGACGACGAGAGGATCAGAATGTCGTTGAGGTAGCAAAGGAGGCGCACTGGAATGGAGTGGAGTGTGGCCGCCACCACCGCTACTAACTTGGTGAATGTGCGGGGCGCCGACGAGAGCCCGAACGGCATTGCGCGGTACTGGAAGTGCTGGCCTGCAAACTCGAATCTCAGGAAGCGCCGGTGACTGGGATGGATCGGCACATGAAGGTAGGCCTCCCGCAGGTCGACGGACTGGAGCAGATCCCCTCTCCTGACGCCCGCTAGTATCGACTTGAGAGAGTGCATTTTGAATCTGCGATACTTTACCGACCGGTTTAGTCGTTTGAGATTCAGAATGGCTCTCCAGCCTCCCGAGCTTTTGGGTACAAGGAAGAGGGTCGAGTAGAAACCGGAGCCCTGCTGATTGTGGGGTACCGGTTCTATAGCTCTTATTTCCAGCAGGTGGGCAATCTCCTGCGCCAGAAGGTCTCTGAGTTCCTTGGACTGTGGGACCGGGCAGCGTACAAAGCGACTGGGTGTAGGGCCGGAGAATTCGATGGAGAGCCCTGAGGAGATCGTGCGCTGAATCCACGAATCCTCCGTTGATCGGGCCCATTGCTGGTGGAAGAGCTGGAGTCTCCCGCCGATGGGCCCCACAGCCCGGGCGTCACTTCCCCCTCCTGGCAGTCTTGAAGCCGGCCTCGCGAAAGGGTCGTTTAGCTTGTTGGGGTCGGCCGCGGTCTCGGAACTGAGATCTGTCTTGGTGTCTGCCCGTGCTCTGGAAGTTGGAGCGCTGTGGTGGGGGGCCTCTTGGCCCTGCGCTGGACCGAAAGGGCTGCTAGTAAGAGTATGGTGTGTATCTGCGGTCCTGCCGCCGGTACGCTGACGGGAGCACCTTCCTCTTATCTTTGTCTTCAACCAAGACTGGTTCTAAGGCCGCCCCAAACAAGTCTGGGGCCTTGTACGGGGCTGCGGCCAGCCTCCATTTGGCCTTAAGGTCTGCCTTCCAGGGGCGAAGCCAGAACAGCCTTCTTGCTGTAACATTCGATGCCAGAGATCTCGAAGCGAATTTGGCGGAGTTCAGGGATGCATCCGCGGCATATTCGGTGGCGGCTACGATCTTATTTAAGTCCTGGTGCAGCCTAGTGTCCTCCGGGGGCAGCTTTTCCTGTAATTGGCGTAGCCAGATGAGGGTGGCTCTGTTGAAAAAGGAGGTCGCCGTTGCCGTCCTGACTGCCCACGCCGCGGCCTGATGAGCTTTACGGAGGGCCCACTCTGTCCTTTTGTCCTCAGCTTTCAGCCCGTCTACAGCATCCGTGGAGCCGATTGATGAGGATGACAGGGAGGCGACCGGCTGGTCTACTGATGGAAGAGTTAAAAGGTCCTCCAGCTCCTGGGCCGAACAGTAGAGCTTCTTGTCCAGGCTGCTCGGGGTTGTTAGCGAGCCTGGCTGCCCCCAGGGGTTCTGGATCACGTCCGAAAAGAGCTGGGGGCAGGGAATACAGTCCTTCTCCTGCTTGGCGGACTTAAAGAGTGCGTCGTGGGGTCCCGCAGCTGAGGTACTAGGCACGGATGTGTCCCCAGGCACGCCCAAATTGGTTGTGAGGCGCGCCTTGTGCAATAAAGATTTGAATAAAGCTGGGCGAAACAGGCCTGTGAAAGCCGGAGAATCTGGCGTCAGGCCCTCATCCTCTGACAAGTCAAAGGTCTCTGGGCCCTCCTCGGCTTGGTCTGAATCCTCAGACGAGGATGACTGGGTATGCGCCTGTTGGTGCTGGGCCCGTAGGTGCTGGGACGCCCCCTGTGCCTGAAGTTGGCGAGGGGGGCCCCCTGCGGCCTGCTGCCAGCCTGCAGCCAAGAAAGAGGACATAGCCGAGAGCATGGCTTGAAAGTCTAGCTGGCTGGGTGGTAAGGGCCCTTCTGGGGCGCGCAGGCCAGCTGCCGTTGGTGTGAATGTTGCCTCGGCCCCACGGTGGCGCCAGTGAGGTGGGTCTGATAAGGGTATGTCTGGCAAAGAGCGGGATGCTCCTCTAGGCCGAGGCAATTCCTGGTTGAGGTCGGTTGCGTTCGGGTTGCCGGTGTTAGGGCCAGTTCCGCCAGACTCGTGATGCCAGGGCCTGCCTCCGTGCGTGCCTGGGGCGAGGGGCTAGGAAACCCAGGCCCTTGGGTGTGTGTTGCCGCTCTCTCCTTCTGTGCTTTGGCACAGAGGCGCTCTAAGGTTTTATGGCGTCTTGCAGCATCCTTATCTTGGATCTGGGGCGCCTTTCCCCCCCGGTCTTTGTGATGAGAGGACCTCTTTTTGGAATGCTTTTTGGATTTGGACTCCTTGTGAGGAGGGCTTGCCTCAAGCTCCGGGTCTGATGAGAAAGGCGAGTCTGACAAGGCCGTGGTTGCCATCTGTCCCTCTTAACCGGCTTCCTGTTTGTGCTTTAGCAACAGCCCCCGCAGAAATGGGGCTTGCAGCCGCTAGCTCCCTGAGAAGGGCCTGCAGATGATGAGGGCCTCTGAGATCCAATGAGGGTGGAGCTAGCCCTATTTGAATGAGGACAAGATGGCGGCCCGGGGATCCGCCTCTAAGGCTGGAGCACGTGGCTATGGAGCACGAGGGCTGGGGAAGCTGCGGTCTCACAGCGGCGGCCCGAGGGTCCTACCGCCTGCCGCGCTCAGCCCGATGCAGCCCTAAGGGCTCCAGCAGCGAGGAGGAGGGGGGGCTGCTTGCCTCACCGCGCTGTTCTCCTCTGCTCCGCGTGCGTTGCGCCGGGTTGGGAGGCTGCGGACTCACAGCGGCGGCCTGAAGGTCCTACCGCCTGCCGCGCTTTTCCCGATGGGCTCCTGATAGCGAGAGGAAGGAGGGAGGGGTGGCTCGCCTCACCGCTCTCCGCTCTCTCTCTCCCTCGCCGATCCGACGGGCGCTGCTCCTATCGCCGGTTGGAGGCTGCCGAGGCTTGCTTTTTCCCCCCCTCGCTGTTAAGGGGGAGGCCGGCTCTCCCTCTCTCTAAGTTGCAGCCGGCGTGAATCAGGAGCCTCCGGCGAGTCGATGTGTGGGCGGCCGAAACGATCACCGCCGCCCAGCTGATGAGCCGATCTTCGCTTCGGCTTGAAGCAGGGAACCGAGTACAAAAATAAGCTACTCAAAAATAAAGAAATAAAACTCTAGGAAAGGGAAGGAAACGGGCTTGGAAGCCTGAGCTCAAAAACACACTTCAGTCTTTGCCAATAACTGAGTGAAGACTGGGGATCATGGGATTGAGGGGCGTGGCAGGGCAACAGGAAAGGGAAATTGAGCTCTCACTCAGTTATTGCCAAAGGCTGAAGAAGTTAACCCATTAATGGATAGTGGGAGCAGCGCACAGGAAAACCTTCTTGGGGCTGCTGAAAGGACTGAAACAGGAGAGAGAGGGTGTCATATCCCTCCACCTCTATTGAGAGAAGGCTATTCAGTTTTATCATAGATGGCCTCTTTGACTCCACTTTCAAACCAGTGGTCCTTTCTGTCCAGAATATGAACTTTGCTGTCTTCAAAAGAGTGACCTTTGTGACTTCCAGCTGACGTCGCTGCAAACGGGGCTCCGTTTCCTGTGCTGACTTCTCCCTGTTTGTGGGCTCCGAGAGGAGCCAAAGCCCGGTGAAGCAAAGTGGGGCACACTGTGTGATTGAGGAGAGTCGCAGTTCTCCTGTCTGACCCGAGGTTCTTTTTCCCTCTCAGCCATGGCAAGAAGAGACAGCCTAAAGATAACTGCCACAGAACTGGGACAACCGAAGAACAACTAAGACTGGTGCTGGAGCGAAGTAGGTGAACTGTGCTGGAGAGGATTTCCTTTTGCTTTAAATTTAACCCCAAGGAACAATTTAGAACTATTTGTTCAAAACTATTTGTTAAAGCGGAGTCTAAGAATTCTGAGAGAATACCAGACCTGAAATGAAAGGCGTGCATGAGAAAAATAATAAAATTGAAAATATTCAGGAAATTGGACTCTTAAACTGGGAAGACATGGTACTAGGAAAGCATTTTAAAATGCTGGAATCATTTACTTACAAAACTTATTCTAGGACTTCCGGTGGCACCGCAGGTGCAGAAAACGCTCCTTTTGTGAGCGCCAGCCCCGCGATCTCATAAAGCTGCTAGAACAGCGAAAATCAGCTGTCTAGCAGCTTGGAAACTTTCTCCCCGGGAAAAGGGGCGGAAGAGAGCAGACAGGTGCACGTAGAGCTCCCCAAGAAGCCCCAGGAACAATTCTGGGGCTCGAAGGGTGAGAGCTCCCTGGAAGCCCAACAGAGCTCTGGATCCGGGATGTTTCTGCTTTAAACAGAAGACGTCCAACCACCCCTGCAAACAACGCTTGGAATAAACATCATTCGGAAGCAGGCTGAGCAAACTCAGGAGAGAATAGATTTGCAAGTACTGAACTTTAACTCCAAATGTATATTACTTCCTTCTGACTCATTAAGGGGAGAAAGTGAAACCAAGATGGCGATTGAGCTTTAATGGGGCGTGAAAGCTAAAGTTAAAAAGGAAAGTTTCGTTTAGCGCTGGTAGCCCCTGTTCAAATTTAAGAGATTTTTGCTTTAAAAAAAAAGATTATAAAGGCTAAAAAGACTACAGCAGTGATTTTTTTTAAAAAAAAAGGATTGATATTATTTAAAGACTGGGAATTTTTGGATTTGGTGGATTTGTTGTTCTGGCTGCTGAATAAATTCAAATTGGAAATTAAAAATGGCTTCAAAACAAATAAAGACTATTGTCCCCAAAAGTGCTGGGAGCTCGCCTGCTCAAATGTCCAAATTGCAATCTCTCTCTGTTCCAACGGAACCACCAATATTAACACTTGAAATGTTGCAGGAAGCCCTTAAAACACAAGCCTCTGTTACAGAAAAAAAAATTGCTTCAATGTTTGAGGATAAAATTCGAGAAGTTGCTGAGGAGATAGTACAAATTAAAGAGATTATTCAAAAACGAAATCAAGAAATTAGAGAAGATATTATCATGGCAGTACAAGGTCTGACAGGCCATATTGAAGCAATAGATGAAAAAGTGGAAGAAATTAAGCAGTCTAATAAGAATCTGGAAAATAAAATGGGAGAGGTCCAGAATAAGATGGAAAGAGCAGAGGCCGATGTGATGATACAATATAGAGATATGGAATTTGCTTTGAGAATAAGAGGCCTCAAAGAAAATAAGCAAGAGAATTTGAGAGAGATTTTTTTCAGAAGCATTTGCACAGATAATGGGAGATCAAAAAGCAAATCTTGAATGGCAAATTGACAAAATTTACTGTGTCAATTCATGGGTTGCCAGACAGAAACATCTACCAAGAGACATTGTAGTTTATTTTACAACAAGGAGAATACGTAATGAAATCCTACAAGTCACTTTTAAAAATAAACTTCAAGTGCAGAGGCAGGAGGTTTTAATACTGAAAGAAATCCCCCCCAAAATGTTGAGAGCCAGAAGGGATTATGGCTTTCTGGTGGAAGAACTGAGAAACCGTCAGATACAGTACAGATGGGAGGTTCCAGCTGGACTAGTGGTGAACTATTCAGGAGAATAGTTCAGGAGAACTATTCAGTTCTCCTGAACTGAATTCAGGAGAATCGTCTTAACTCAGTGTGGAAGGCAAGAGATTTCTACACCAATGTACTAAAGGCTGGACGCCCACAGTCCCCAGAAGCTAGAAGGAAGACGGAAGCAGAAAAGGGGGCAAGAAATGGGGAGAAGGAAGAATTGTTGGCACAGGCTCAAGGGGGAGCTTTGATTACCCAAGAAGACTTAATATAACTTTCGACTACTGCTCAAGCCTTGGAGATATGTGAAAAAATAGAAGAACCTAAGGATCAAAGACAGACCCCAGCGGCAGCCAAGCGTCAAGAAGAATTAAGAGTGCAGCAACTCCAGATGATTCAAGAAACTACAAAAACAGAAGCAGTGGGAGGAGCAAGGCCAAAAAGTAAAATGCATGGAGACTTCCAGCAGATGCTCTAAAAGCTTCAGGGGCCCAAGAATAGCAACTAGATTTCTGACTTGGAATGTTAATGGTCTAAATTCACCACAAAAGAGGAGAAAAATATTTCATTATTTTAAACAGTTTAAAAATGATGTAATCTGTCTACAAGAGACTCACATTAGAACGACATATCAAAAATATTTAATAAATGCAAGGTTAGGTATACATTTTGTTGCATCTGCTCCCGAGAAGAAGAATGGTATAGTTATATACCTAAAAAAAGACTTAATTGCCAAATTAATTGAAGCAGATGATCAAGGAAGATTTATAGCAATTGAACTTTTAATAAAAGGAGAAAAAATACTTTTAATTGGAGTTTATGCACCGAACCAACAACAGGAAAAATTTTATAAGCTTTTACATTCCAAGTTACTACAATGGGATTATAAATCATGTAACTTACTGGGTGATTGGAATGGAGTTTTGGACACTAAAAAAGATAAGAATGGGCTCTTGCAGAATATTTCAACGTGTGCCAGATTGCCAAAATCGTTTTTTAAAATGATGGATGATATGGAGTTGAGAGATATCTGGTGAGAGAGGAACCCCAAAGAAAAAGACTTTTTTTCTGATAGATATCAATCTTTCTCTAGGATTGATTTTATATTAATTACAAATGATCTTTTTTCTAGGGTGAAGACTACAAAGATTTGCCCAAGAGTTTTAACGGATCATAGTCCAGTTTGGATGGAATTAGAGTATGGAATGGGATCTAAGAGGTCTTGGAGGTTAAATGAAAATCTGTTTAGATATGAGGAAAATGTAAAAGAATGTAAAAAATTTATGAAAGAATTTTTCATTATAAATATGCATAAGGGACAGAGTACATCTATGGAAATGGTTTGGGATGCAAGTAAAGCATATATGAGAGGTATTTTGATATATTTGAATAATAAACATAGACATAAACAGGGGAAAAAAAGGAAGGATTTAGAAGAGGAAATTAAAAAAAAAAGAACAAGCTTTGATATTGAACCCAGCAGACAAGAAAATAAAAGAGGCAATTAACTTATTGCAAGGTCAATTTAATATGTTAATGGCAGATCAGGTTGTAACTAATTTGCAATATGCTAAACATAATACTTTTTGCAATGCTAACAAACCAGGGAGATGGTTAGCATATTTGTTAAGGAAAAAACAAAAGTCACGTACCATAGAGAAAATAGAATATAAAGGTAAAGAGGTTTATCAGCAAAATATGATTAAAAATGCATTTTTAGAATTTTATACAAGATTGCATGCTAGTGATAAAATTCAAAGTATAGATATAGGTAGATACTTACAGAAAGAGAATATTCCTACAATTACAAAAGAGCAAAGGAAGGGTTTAAATCAACCAATAACTTCCAAAGAGGTTATGTTTGTAATTAAGCAGTTGAAAGTGGGTAAAGCTCCTGGGACGGATGGTTTGACAGCTGCTTATTATAAACACTTGCAGTTAGAAATGGTGGGACCACTCAAAGAATTATTTACTAACATACAATCTGGAGGAGATGTACCCCCCATCCTGGAGGACAGCTTATATCTCTCTGATTCCAAAGGAGGAGCAAGACCACACCCAGCCAAAAAATTATAGGCCTATATCACTTTTAAATACAGATTACAAGATTTTTGCTAAAATACTAGCAAATAGGTTAATGACAGTCATGCAACAAATGATTCATAATGATCAATCTGGTTTTATAAATGGTAGACAAATGAAGAGTAATGTAAGGCAAGTTGTTAACCTACTGGAGTATTTGGGGAAGAACAACCAAATCCCTGCGGTGCTGATATTTCTTGATGCAGAGAAAGCATTTGATCTATTGAATTGGCAATTCTTATTGAAAATAATAGAAAAGATGCAGTTTGGAGAATACTTTACACAATCTATTAAGGCAATATACCAGAAACAAACAGCGCAAATAATAATTAATGGTAGTTTAACAGATACTTTTAATATAGAAAAAGGAATAAGACAAGGATGTCCTTTGTCTCCATTATTGTTTATCTTGACTTGGAATTTTTGTAAGATACATGGGTCGGACAAAATAAATGGAATTAAAATTAGGCAGTATGACTACAGATTACGAACATTCGCAGACGACTTGGTTGTTACTTTAACCCAACCATTACAGTTGGTTGTAGGTTTAATGGACATAATTAATCAATATGGACAAGTATCTGGATTTAAAACAAATGCAGAGAAAACGAAGATAATAAAAATATGACTATAAATCAAAAAGATGAATTAGAAAGACTAACAGGATTTGAAATTGTAAAAAAAGTTAAGTATTTAGGGGTCTATATCATGACATCAAATGCGAAATTATTTAAGCATAATTATGATCTGTTGTGGCAAAAAAATAGAGATGGAAAATTGGAAAAAATTACAATTATCCTTGTTAGGAAGAATAGCAGCAGTAAAAATGAATGTTTTGCCTAAGTTTTTGCTTCTTTTTCAAATGATACCAATACTTAAAAAAGATGAGAATTTGAAGATATGGCAGAAGGATATTAATAATTTTGTCTGGGCAGAGAAGAGACCGAGAATAAAACAAAAAATAATGCAGGATATACGTGAAAGAGGTCTCAAAATGCCCAATTTAAGACTATATTATGAGGCAGCTGCCCTATCAGCAATGAGTGATTGGATGAACTCAACAGAAGAAAGAATATTGAATATTGAGGGATATGATTTGGTTTACGGGTGGCATGCTTATTTATTATATGATAAGAAAGTGGATAAGACTTTTAAAAGTCACATATTAAGGAATGCTTTATTGCGTGTCTGGAAAAAGTATAAGTATAAATTAAACGAGAAGTTACCAATGTGGGCAATACCCAGACACGCGATAGAGAATATAAGTGTAGAGCAAAAACAAGATGTGATTACATATAAAGAGCTTCTTAACAAGGAAAGAGGTATACTACAATTAAAATCTTTGAATCAACTAAGAGAAGAAAGGATAATTCAAACATGGTTTCAATATGTACAGTTGCAAGCTAGATGGAGAGAAGATCAGAAAATTGGTATTTCGCAAAAAGGGGGGGGGGAAGAGAGATGGGAAAAATTGTTGTAATACTTGTTAAAACTTTTTAATAAAAAAAACTTATTCTACTTTTATAATTGTTTTATAACTAAAACGAAGACTGACTGAAATTTAAGTGGAGAATGCCACCTGCTGACGAAAGGAAAAATTACAAGTCTGGGAATACCTACGTGAAGGATTGTGAAAATATATATTGGATTATTTTTAGCTACCCTATAACTACTGGAGACCCAAATATGAAAATAAGGAAGCTATTTAATTAAAGAGACATCTGAATGTTATGCTAGAAGATTGAGCCTGTAAAGGGGACACAAAGAGGCTTTTGATAACCTCTGGGATTATCTAAATGGAACTGACTGTTTACCTATGGGATCTAAAGAACCGGGACTAGTGCACTCCTTGAAGGGCAATTTAAGGACTGAATAAATAGTTCTTAGACTGCTGGACAAAACTTGAATTTTAAAAAACAAAATAAGATGCTTTATAAGGGAGAAATTAGTGGAATTTTGAAGATGGTGTCACTTTTTTAAAACACAAAAGATATCATGGAGAAAGGATTTAAGGAGATTATGGAAAAGATGGAAAATACCATATGAGGGTTGACCAAAGGCCAAGATGCCCAGGAAAGGGAGGAGTCAACAGAAGGAATGAAAGAAGAAGAAGACAAAAAGGAGGTAACAGTGAAAATAACAGTGATTGATGAATCAAACCAGGGGGAAAATATATTAAGAGAGTTGGAAGATACGTTTGAAAAGGAGACAAGGGCCTGGGCAGAAATTTTGGAAACTAGGCAGTGGAAGAGGGTAGAGGTGGGAGAAATACCTAGGCTAAACAACCAAGAAACATATGCAGACAGAGATAAAGATTCAAGAGAATTTGGGAGGCAAGTCAAAAAAAGCATAGCAATTAAAGTATTGAAGCGGGCAAGAGACGATGGCTAGATGATTTCTTTTTTTTTATTGTACTGATTTGCTTTTCCTTTTTTCTCTCTTTTCTTTTTTTAAGGTAGGTGACATGACTGGAAGATGGATAGGATAAAAAGAAAACAGCTTTTAATAAAGGGTGACATGATTAAAAGTTACAAGTAAGTGATAGAAATAAGAGAAGGGGGAATACTAGTGTTTACACTTCTATATGAGGAGCCTGAGTGGCGTAGAAGGCTAATGCCTCCTACTAAGGCAGCATTTAACATCCAGCTGCCTGCAATTACTGTGAGTTCAATTCTCAGCAGGCTCAAGGTCAACTCAGCCTTCCATCCTTTCTAAGGTGGGTAAAATGAGGACCCGGTTTGTGGGGGCAATAAGCTGACGTTGTATAAATATACAAAAGTATGAAGGCTATTGCTTAACGCATTGTAAGCCGCCCTGAGTCTCCGGAGAAGGGCGGCATATAAAAATAAAAATAAATTTTATATATATATATTAAAATAAAAGTAATAACAAGAGAAAATATGGAATAATTGAATAATGACAGATTGCAACTTAATATAAATGTGTATCATTATTAGAAATATATGTTGATTGAATGTAATAACTAATTTTACTAGTTTTATTTGTATTAGAATGTATGACACCCAGGTGCCACACTATTCACGCATTAATTTGATACATTTGTAAAAAAAAAACTTGGAAAAAAGTGACCTTTGTTTTTTTAGATGCAGATGGACTGCTGAATCCCATCCTGATGGGTTTGTTTTCTTGTGTTGCCATGCGCTTCTGAAGTGCTTGTTTTGTTTCATCAAGGTATAGATCTGCACATGTATCATTGCATGTACCACATTGCTCAATTTGTGACTGGGTTATCCTTGGGGTGGATGAGCTTCTGCCTTAGCGTATTCTTAGGTTTAAAGAGTGCATGTATGTTGTGTTGGTTGAAAATCCTCCTGAACTTTTCAGATATTCCTGCAACATATGGAATTACAACCTTGCTTCATTTGTTGTTCTCTTTTTTGTCTAGTATGGAGGAACTCCTGCTTGATCTTTTTCTGAATTTGATGGTTAACTTGTGGCATAGCCACAAGTTCTGAGGGCTTCCTTGATGTATTTTGTTCTTTTTCTTTTCCCTCTTTGCTAGTAGGAAAAACTTCAGCCAGGTGGTGTAGCATTTTGATCATGTTTGTGCTCTGGTGGGCAGTAAGAATCAAAATGTAAATACTGATCTCGGTGCGTGCGTTTTCTCTATACTTCTATGTTGAAACCTTTGTCTTCCTTAATAAGTCCAGGAAAGCCAGACTATTGCAAGTACACATTGTGGATTCTAAAGTTAATATATGCCATTGTTTTAAAGTTTTTATATTTGCATAAATATTTGAATATGTGAGTGATGTCTGCTAATCTATCTTAAATTCTGGTTCCAATAATCATTATTCACTAACAGACTAGTTATTTTTCTCTGCCCAAGCATTTGCACTGTTAAAACATCACTTCTACCCTGTTTTCCCCCAAAATAAGACATCCCCTGATAATAAGCCCAATCGGGCTTTTGAGTGCATGGCAATTAAGCTTATTTCAGGCTCCCAAAAAAATATGTCTTATTTTCGGGGAAACATGGTACTACCTTCTTACTTTGCTGCCAAAATATGAAAACCTAAGTCTTCAAGGAATTGAAATATCACATTTAAAACAAAGCATAGAATTAACTAATACAGTACAAAACTTGATTAAAATTAATTTAATTTTGGAAAAGAGCCTACTTTTTTTTGGTGCAGGCATCATTGCTTTAAACTACAAAGGATAGATGTTGGTGTTATGGCTTCAAAAACATTTCAAGTCTATATATAAAGGTACTTTAATCCACATAATGTGATTTGACATGGCATGGCACTTTTAAAGAGGGACGAAGTACCAGGAATTGTTTTTAAAAGAGAATTAATTGCAGGGGTGAGGGGAACAAAAATAGCCATACTTTTTCATGAAAAAAATAAATAGAAATGAAAGTCAACATATTAAAAAAGATACATTATAATCCAATATCAGGAATAATCTAAATGCTGCAAGGCTAAGTGACATAAAGACAAGGACTTAAGTATATAACAAAAAACCTCCTAGCATATATCATGTTGGAACTGTTCATAGAAACATTTAACTCTTAACTTTTCAACAGAGAACTTATTCAAGTTAGAGCTTGCATTTTTATATCCTAGAGATAAGGTCATTACAGGAAGTAATAAAATATTGTTATGTACAAGAATGAATAAATGAAAGCTTCTTTAATATAATCTATCACTAGTTCTATAAAATTCTACTCCATGTGAAATGTGAACACAATTTCAACTTAATTATACCAACATGACTATGTACTCACTATACATTAAATTGTAAAATCAATGTGTTGCTAGATTACTTACAACTCTTTGAGATTTTACAATTACTTATCATGTAGGCTCGAACAGCTACGAACTTGGCAGTCTTGAAGCAAGTTTTTGTAATCTAGGTTTATGGTTAACTGAGTTGTGAGAACATTGTCTTATAATACCATGTTTTCCCGAAAATAAGACCCTGTCTTATATTTTTTTCAACCCTGAAATAAGCGCTTGGTCTTATTGCCATGCGCTCAAAAGCCCAATTGGGCTTATTATCAGGGAATGTCTTATTTTAGGGAAAACAGGGTGACGTGTATCTCTGTAATCAAGATAACAATCGTATAATTATAATTTATTTATTTATTTATTTATTATTTATTATTAACATTTATATGCCGCCCTTCTCCCGTAGCACTCGGGGCGGCTCACACAATAAAAACCACAACAATAAAATACTAAAAACCAATCCGAATTTAAAATCCCCAAAGTTAAAAACTTCATAGTCGGTCAGAGAATTTGCTAAAAAAGCCATGTCTTCAGGCTAGCGCGGAAAGTGCAGAGCTCAGGAGTCGTCTGGAGCTTGGTGGGTAACCAATTCCAGAGGGTCGGTGCGGCCACAGAGAACGCCCTCACCCTGGGGGTCGCCAGCCGACATTGTCTGGCCGACGGCACCTGGAGGAGGGCAGCTCTATGAGAACGCGCTGGGCGGTTGGAGGCCGGTAGAAGGTGGTCCTGCAAGTACCTCGGGCCCATGCCATGAAGGGCTTTATAGGTAAGTACCAGCACCTTGAAGCGTAACCGGAAGGCCACCGGCAGCCAGTGCAGCTCGCCCAGGAGAGGTGTTGTACAGGAGTAACGGGAAGTTCCTGTAACAACCCGTGCAGCCGCATTCTGGACCAGCTGGAGCCTCCGGGTGCACCCCAAGGGCAGCCCCATGTAGAGGGCGTTGCAGTAATCCAACCGAGAGATGATGAGAGCTTGAGTGACTGTGCGGAGGGCATCCCTGTCTAGGAATCTTTTATTCATATCATTTTTCTCAGGGGTCATCCATCTATTAGCATTAAAAGTCCTAATTTACTGTTATATAAATGAGCCTTTCATTTGGAATATTCCTTACATCATTCTAGCTCACTTTGATCAACTTTATCCAAACTGAATGCGATTCTTTCAATCTAGATCAGAATATGATTTGCAATCTTACCTTGTTGATTCAGATTTAGCAAAAAAGAGGAACTACCTAAGTATTCAGGACAAAAGAACAACCAGATACAAGACCTGTTAATATAATATAAAGTTTAGTTTGTAGTCATAACTTCAATCAACATACAGGCTTGATTACCTGTTTTAGCAGCAAACTACATAGAAAAGGCAGTAGAGATCACTTATGTATACTGCATTCAGACAACTGATATTCAAAAATATTCACGCAACAAAGCCACTAATTAAAGGAAATGAAAAAAGACTATATAATCTTCCTTAAAAAAATACAGAGAATCTTCTTCCTCAGGTTTTCTAATACTGCCATATTTATTATTAGAATGAAGATTCCTTCTTGTGGTTTTCTTCTTTACCTTTGAACTAGAAAAGGAGTATGGGCTGCACTGAGTTTCCCCCCACCCCAAATCACCACAAGGTAGAAGAGATGCCTTGAACATTTCATTGTTCCAAAAATACGGCCTTAAGATTTATTTACAATGTTTGTAATCTTGGAGATCTCAAATTACACAAAATATTACACTACACAAAATAAAAATACATAAAACCAAAAGTTAAATGTGGCAGATAAATACCGAATCAAGATTTGCTGAAACAATAGTCTTGGCTTATTTATGGAACAGTAATAAAAAAAAGTGGCTATGCATACTTCTGGGATGGAGAATGCTCCATTAAGTGTAGGCTACCACAGAAAAAATATGGTGCCTAACCCATACCTCATATAACAGAGCTCTCAATAACTAAACCAGTTAAATGATAAGGTAAAAGTGAAAAATTCAACTAGTTTACCTGGGTATGATTGTGGTTAGGACAATAGTTTTAAAAAGTTGGGATCTTATATAATAAAGCACTTCTATAGTGATTCTTAATCATCCAGATTTCAAAGATGCTTTTTTCAGTTAGATCTGAAAAAGCTTCTTAGATGAGAAGTGAAACGGTTTCAAAGTAAAAAAAAACCCCAAGAAGTCCAGTTGCTTTCTTAAAAAAAAAAGCACCTTTGGGACAATGGTCAAGGAGTCACATTTTGCCTCCTATACTTTTTTGGTATCACACAAAGGGAGAGCTAAACTTCCAAAGGTATGCAATGACCTTGGAGATTAGACAATTGTTATGCAAAAGGTATCTCAGCACACAAAAGGAAAAAAGATGTGGGAAACATTTTGGAAAGATCTCTCCCTGGTTTTCTAGAAAGTAAAAGAAAAGGAGAGGAGAAATGCTTTCAGATGTAAGATGTTATTGTAAACTTACAATAAAGATGTTAAAACACATGGTTTATGCTTGTCTGGGCTACCTTAAAGGGCTGATAACCACTTTTACACATTCATCCATGTGGCAGTCATCTGTAATTCTAGGAAAAAGCATGTCATCACCAAGGATTAATATCATAAAACTACCAAAGGGCTGAGAAAAACCACAGGACAAATAAAACATGAAAGATATTGGAAGGAGTATTTCAACTGGAAAATAACTCTGTACTTTTCCAGAAAAAAAGCTTCTAATGATGACCTCCACATTCAGATAACCAACAAGGAGTATCTTATTTTCCAGTCAATCACACACTATTTGATAACTGAACTGTTACTTTCAGATTGCTCTTTAACACACAATTGCCCTTCCTGCCAGTTCACTGAGAAGCAGTGATCTAAATGGGTTGTTTTATTAGATTTTAATCCCGTCTTCATTACTATCTAAAACTCAAGGCACCGAACATATATAATATTCTTTCCTCCTATTTTTCCCGTCAAGAACCCTGTATTACCAGCTCAAGTCCTTAAAATTTTACCCTTTGCCTCACCATAAAGAAATAACTTTCAAATTTAGCCCAAGTGCAGGAACAGCAGCCTTGAGCAATCTTAGGCCAGGCTTAGTCACATAAGTTACTCATGTTCCCCAGAAGGAACAAATCTGAAAGGAGAGAAATGCCGGAAGAGGAAGGAAAGGTGAGAATAAAAAGAGTAATCGAGGCTTTTGGAGAATTAGGATTGGGAAAAATTAAGTTAGGAAACGACGCCGGAACCTTCAAGATGAAAAACCGGATGTTAAAAAAAAAGGGATCTCCGATTCCTGCGGTCTTTTCTCCCCCCTCCGCCCCTCCAAATTTCCTTTTGTTCTGAGTTAGGAGTAAAATAGGCAGCTCAAGGCATGGATCTTTCTCCAGCTCATCCCTTTAGACCCAAAGGCGCAAGGGAGAAAAGGCGCAGGAAAAGGACGATGTTCTTCCTGCGAGGGCGCCCGGCTCCCGTCGGAGCTCGACGCGGGCCACCCGACTCCCTCCGGCGGGAGATTCCCCCCTACCCGGAGCCTTTTAACGATCCCGGCACCGTATTTCCATCCCCTCACTCCTTCTCCCCCTCGACCTCGGCTATTTGCCGGGCAACGCCGCCTCGAGATCCCACTTACCGAGGCCGAAGCGACCGCCTGAGCTGCTTTCACACAGAGCGGGCCAAAATGGCGGGCGAATAGCCAAACCGGCGGCGCCTAAGAGCGTCTGACTTCAGCACGCACGCAGCGCTTGCGACCCACGTGACTGAATTACTGTGCCGGTGGTGGGGTCTCTTCGGAGGGCGAGCGCTTGCGCCCTCTACAGGAACCGCGGAAAAAGTAATGTGCTTCTCGTACCTGTTGCGCCTCCGAAGGTACGTCAATCTACACAGAGGGAGTACATTTTTCTCCGCGCTAAATTGTACAGGCGTATCCACAGAGAAAACTGCAGCTTGTTTGTGATGATTATATAGCGATTATCTCCTAAACGGGCTAACAATCCTGTTTATTTCCGATGCTTTTTGTCACGCTCCTCAACTAAATGTATTTACATCAACTTTATCCCAGTACTTTGCTCCATGCATCTCATAGTCGTCATAATCCACAAAATCAAAGTGAAGATAAATTTATTAAAACTCTATCACAGAGCTCTGTGTTGTTTTGATATTTGTGTAACAGACTTACAGGACAGAGTTATCTGGCAGGTTTATGTCCTCGGGTCCTCCATCTGGCAGGCATAACCTTAAAAAGAAATATTGTCTGGCATTTTTAGTCTCTTGCAGTTTGCGGGGGGGGGGGGGGGGCTGTTTGCACAACTGGTCATTTAAACGTTTCTGTATTGTCAACGATCCAGCGACAGGCATTCTTTGTTTCCCAGAGGTCTTGGGGCTGAAACAATCTCAAACTTTAAATAGGCAAAAAGTCTGGCTTGCTAGCCTGGAGCTCAGTGTGTCATGCAAAATGCCTAGAGGGCCACTTTTGGTAAACAGAACTTGTAGTGTGGGGTGAACCAAATGCGGAGTTAAGGGGGCTGGTGCTAATAATGCTCATGCCTGAAAACGGTGTGAGGCCTATGGTGGAGGACCAGGTCTGCCAGAATTGGGTTGCTTGGAAATGCAGCCCAAAGTGGGTGGTAAATTCTACCTAAGGCTAAAGACTGGCACATAATTAATTTCCTGATTGGCTGTAATCCAGTGCCTTCAAATCTATGGTCATATAGCCTATTGATTATGTGTCTCGTCATACATTTCTTTGATGAAATTGGAAAGTGCATCATTGTTAATTTTATATTATTACTAGCATGCATTCTTGAAAAAGCTCCAACTGGTCCAGAATGTAGCCGCGTGGGTGATTATGGGCGCAGCTCATTGCGCCCATGTAACACCTCTCCTATGCAAGCTGCACTGGCTCCCGGTGGTCTTCCTGGTGCGATTCAAGGTGTTAGTTATCACATTTAAAGCGCTCCATGGCTTAGGACCTGGGTACCTACGAGACCGTCTTTTGCCACTAATAGCCTCCCACTGACCAGTTCGTTCTCACAGGGAGGGACTACTCAGGGTACCATCAGTCAAATTATGCCGACTGGCGGCTCCCAGGGGGAGGGCCTTCTCTGTGAGGGCTCCAACCCTTTGGAATGAACTGCCCCCGGAGATACAGAATATCCCTGATCTCTGTGCTTTCCGCTGTGCCCTCAAAACCCTGATGTTCCAACAAGCAGGGCTAAACATATGAACATGTGAATGTTTTTAAAATATTATCTAATTTTAGGTTCTATTTAATTGGGCCAAACTATGTTATAATAATAATTTTAATTAGCAATTTTATGATGTTTTGTGTATCTATATTTTTCTTGACTGTTAACCGCCTTGAGTCTTACGGGAGAAAGGCGGCATAGAAATATAATAAATAAATAAATAATAAATAAATAAATAAATAAATAAAATAAAGATTTGTAGGAAAAATATTGTAATTGGAAAACTAGTTTTTCTAATGCTGGATAAAGTAATTTTACATACATGTGGTATTAAGTACCCTGTTTCCCCGAAAATAAGCCCTCCCCGAAAATATTTAAATGGAGAGCTGGAAATCAGGTAAGATGGCAAGAGAAGCCCCATCTTGCTCCACACACCCCAAAATAATAAGACCTCCCCGAAAATAAGGCCAAGCGCTTATTTCGGGGTTCAAAAAATATAGGACAGTCTTATTTTCGGGGAAACACGGTACATATTTTTTGCAGATGTTCTCAATTTATGAAACCAGTTGTTTTAAATGGTGAAATAACTCATAATAAAATAAAATAAAACATAATGTGCACTTAAAACAATGGGATGGTGGTAGGTTCGATGGCTAATTCTAACAGCAAAATTCTGGCACCTGTCAGGGCTTAAGAGCACAATGCAGAAAGCACAAGGGAAAGAGCCTGAGTGGAACCCAACTTGCAAATTGCTGGAAATAAAACATGCAGCATCACAATAAGTTTAATTGCATAGTAAAGCTATTCTATTAATTCACAAACTTTATATTCTCAATCAATAATATATCCAGAAGTGGAACATGCCATCAATATTCAGTAACCCAAGATAAACAAATGCTATAAAAACAATTACAAAATATTTGTACACAAATACAGTATATTGAATGCCAAAGCCTCCTCCCACTCTGGTTTTGTAATTTCCTCTTTTTCGGCAAATTATTCAGTTTGTAGGAAGGTCCCCCTCCCCAGAAAAAAATAAAATAAGTACAGAAAAATTGCTGCAGGCTGTGAAAATAGAGAACATTATAAAAAAACAGAAACAAAGGCAGAATATAAGGAAAAACAGCTGGATGACAGATTAAATAGATGGAAAACCAAAGTTTTGCATGGACAGCACTTGAAAAACATTGATGAAAATGTGATGACAACTTTACATGGGCATGGATAGGAACCACCAAGAAAGAAACGGAAGGTTTAATACTGGCTGCTCAAGAACAAGCACTACAAACAAATGCCATGAAAGCGAAAATACAAAAATCCACTGACAATCCAAACTGCCAACTTTGCAACGACAAAGTCGAAACTGTTTCACATTTAATATGTGAATGCAGCAAAATCACATAAACTGATTACAAAGCTAGACGTGACCGAGTTGCTAAATTAATCCACTGGTCATTATGTAAAAAATACGACTTACCTGTAACCAAAAAGTCATGGGAACATAAAGTGGAAAAAGTTATCGAAAATGAGAAGGTGAAGATCTTGTGGAACTTTCGAATACAGACAGATTGTCATTTGGAACACAACACACCAGATATCACAGTTGTCGAAAACCGAAATGTACAATTTATTGAGATCGCGGTACCAGGAGATGCCAGAGTCGAAGAAAAAAAACTGGAAAAAATCACAAAATATCACGACCTGGCAATCTAAACTACACGGCTATGGATGAAACATGTAACAGTAATACCCATTGTCATCAGGGCACTTGGTACCATGTCCAAGAATTTTATAAGATGCATCAACAAATTGCAGTTTCCTGCAATAACACCAGCGGAACTGCAAAAAACTGTTCTACTTGGAACATCATACATCTTAAGAAGGTACTTGGTTGATATGTAGGATGCTGGCAGGAACCTGTATCAACAATTAGCCCCAGTCAATGGTATTTATGATGCATTTTTGAATGTTCAGTTGACTGAGTTTCATGTTTTAATGAATAAAGTAAATAATAATAATAATAATAATAATAATAATAATAATGATGATGATGATGTCAGAGTTTGTTGCAGCACACACAAGCAGACTATTAAGCAGGATTCAAAACATCTTTATATACATAACAACACATAAGGCATACAATATCCTTGTAGGTTTTTCCACGTTGTAGAGAAGAGAAATAGTAAGTACAAACACAGCACAAAATGGAGGTGGCAAAAATGGAGGAGGAGGAAGCTAGTGACCTCAAGCTTATATACAGAACAGTTAAGCCATACCCAGGCTCCAAACTGTCTCTTATGGTCTCATACAATAAATTCTATGTTTCAATTACCAAACAGTCCTCATTGGCTGACCTGTTGCTATGCCCTATTCCAGTTCATAAATATACTCTGACAATAATAATGATGATGATGGTTGGAAGAAAGAAGTATGATCCAGATTTGTCATTCAATGACAAATGATCCCAGAAACAAATTTACTGATAAAAATCCCATTAAAAATGAAAAGTTGTATAAATCCATAGATCAGAGATCCTAGAGGGTTTTTTTTTTTACTTATAAGTAAAGCAACAGTGTAAGTAAAAAAAATTAAAATACAAGTTTTCGGCACAGCCAATTGTTACCCAGAGTCTTACAAAAAACTAGAGTTTGTATTATGCCTTTCCTCTTCCTATGTGCTTTCTTGGAATGTGGGTATTTGTATGAATTCTCTGTGAGAGGACCCATTCTGGGCATCTGTACGGAGAATGTGCATGAACTATGCTTCCTAAGATAGCTTCCTAAAATACGATTTTTCAAATGGTGGTTGTGAATTCCCATGCAATAAATATATTTGTAAATTTTTTAGGGGGAGAAAAGTAGTATTTCCAGTTTTTCTTTAAAAAAAATAAATCAGATTTGTTCAGACAAAGCAGGAGCCCTCAAAATATTCTTTGCTTTGTTTTGCAGTACAGTAGGCAACTGATGAACTACAAGGTTTGCAATACCCTGGTGATTTATAGAATAAAATTTAAATATTAAAATAAGCTCAGATTTAAGGCCAGTAAAATCATTAGTTTACTCAGGGTGTGGGGAATATTTGACCACTTCATTGTTAATTTTAGGAAATTGTGGTACTGCCAATTTTGAGAAACTTTTCCCAAAGATGTTCCTTCCATCTAATCCTGATGCCTCTATTCAATGTTTCCCCTGTGCTTATAGCAGGAAGGAGTTTTGTTTCTGTGTTATATAAAAAACAACATATTATACAATTTTTTAATCAAATCATAGCTATACATATGAAATAGAAAGAATAATTGTTCTAGATAAGAGAAGGTGGATGGTTAAGTATTATCTTTGTTTATTAAAACTATACTATTATAGTTTGGAAAAAATAAACAACAAATGTGAAAAAGGGACAAATCTGAAAGATTCATAGCATAAAATATATAGTTGCTTATAACTTTGCTTTACAAAAGAAAATTCAAAAGCAAAAGCAAGAAAAACTTCACAAAATGCATATAGCGCTTTCCCAAAACATCTTAACTCAAATAGTATATGTACATTTATTTTAAAATAACTATTCCATTTCCATATTTGTAGGGTACTTGATTCTCTCTGAGCTTGGTTGCTTTCTTGCAGATGTTTCATCATCCAACTAGGTAACATTATCAGTACTAGAGAGAGTGGAGCTTGCTCTCTATTTATATACAAATGGCTTGCCCTGTTAGTATTAGTGGGTGTATTATTGATAGTTCCTTGATTAGGCTGTGGCTTACTTGTTTTAATAGTTTGTCTGATTTGGAAGTTCTCTGATTGGGCTATTATTTACTGCTTAATTGTTGCTTTGATACTAATCCTAGTGTTAATCTCTGATTATCTGGGTGTTTATTGCTGGGGAGGAGATGTTTTTGTCTTTTTGTTTCCTTGTTGATTGTCTCTTTTGTAGATGTACCTATTGATGGCTGATTTGTCTGAGTGCCAAGCTTTCAGGAATTCTCTAGTTTCTCTAGATTTGGTTTGGTCCAGGATTCTCAATTGAAACTATGGTTAAACTTGTCCATGTGTTGTGCAATTAATTAGTTTTCATCATGTGTTCTGACTGCCAGTTGGTGTTCATGAATGTGTTCTGTTGGTCTTTGCCTGTTTATCCTACATAGTGGCTGTTACAGTCCTTACAATATGTATGTGTTGTAGATTATTCCTGTTTTTTCTTTTTTGGTTGCTGGGTCTTTTGATTTACTTAAGATGTTTTGGAGGACTTTAGTTGGTTTGCATGCTACAGTGATGCTATGTGGTTGTAGTAGTCTGTTGGTTATTTCTGAAATATTTTTAATGTATGGCAGTGTTATCCTTTTCCTAACTTATGTTGGTTGTGCGGTAGTGACCTGAGTGATCAGGTACATTTGATAAAGTTGCGTAGATATCTATTTTATTGGAAGTTATATAGATGATTTGTTTTCATTTTCCTGATGTTCAGGGTTGCAGTGTGTTTGTGTTTGTCTTACATAGTTTCTCTTGTGGAAGATTGGTAGTGGAGCACTTGGTTAGTATGGGTAGTTTTACAATAGATTTGTTTTTTTAATTTGCCACCATTACCTCTGCTGACATAAATTGTCCTACCCCACTCTCAACCTTATATTGCCTCAATAAAAACTAGCGCACGCCCTCCAGTCTTTACAGTTTTAATGTGGGACAAGTAAAGGAAATTGGAGGATTCCCCAGCTTAATTTTCCCTTTGATGAAACATCACCTATCCATAAGGAAGTACTACCAATCATGTTTGTCAGGCTTTGCTTGGCAAGCCAGACTAGAAATAGATAAGCAGACATTCAAGGACAAGAGAGCTTTTAATAAGTAGATTTAGTGAAGAAAAGATAACAAAGTCATTATAAAACAATTTTAGTGACTGCTATGTATCAAATGCAAACCCTAATTATACTGAAATAGAGGTACACATTCTTGTTCTCCTTTCTTTTGCCTCATAGTGGAATGGGCTTGAAGCTTGTTTTAGTATTTTACTAGTATGGTTTTAGGAGGTTTGCTTGTCCCCTAACTCTACATCTGTGGCAGCGTGGAGGAAGTGTAGGAGGATGCTTTGAATGGTGAATTTGGTGCATGTTAAGTTACTCAGCTAGCAGGCTGAGGTACTTCATTTCTCTAGGCCTGAGACTTCTCAGCCGGGCTAATTTTGGACACAGGGTCACCACACTTTAAAGAGATTGTTAGACAACTGTTTAGAAATAATCTGAATATCAGATCACAAGTTTGGAGGCAAGGCTGCAAAATGCAATGAGGATGCTCCCTATGCTTCACCTATTAGTTTAGCTAACAAGCAGAGCACATGATGAAGCAGGAGGGAGTAATCGATAATGGACAAACTCTTTGAGTTGTGCTTCAAAGAAATGATAGTACTTGCAACAAGAGGCCATTGCTATCACCAGATCAAAACAGACTTCCATAAAAAAACCTTTGTAGACAGAAGAAGTGCAAAGTGTATAATATACCCATGGATGACCAAACCACTAAAATAAAGCTGGGGAAACCCAGCACTTTCCTTATTTTTTATTTGTTTAATTTTTTTAATTTGATTTATATGCCGCCCTTCTCCGGAGACTCAGGGCGACTTACAATGTGTTAAGCAATAGCCTTCATACTTTTGTATATTTATACAACGTCAGCTTATTGCCCCCACAAACTGGGCCCTCAATTTACCCACCTTAGAAAGGATGGAAGGCTGAGTCGACCTTGAGCCTGGTGAGAATTGAACTCGCAATAATTGCAGGCAGCTGGATGTTAAATGCTGCCTTAGGAGGCATTAGCGTCCAACGCCACTCAGGCTCCATTTAAATCAACTTTTAAATTTAAATGCAAAACAGGACACTTTTTTAAAAAAACAAATGTGCTAAGCCTGTGCATATTAAGCATCAGCGCAAGCCTTGAAAAGTGACTTGAAAGCCCCAGTCAGGCATTGCGTGAGCATATGCTTTCATAGAAGCCAGATGTCCAGCCAAAATGGTCATAGGGAGTAGGTCCCAGCAACTAGGGGGAAAAGCTGCCTGGTCACAGCAGCCTAAGGGAACTACTCAGAGTTTGCAAATGCCAATCCTTGGCTGCATTGCTGTCCACTTCATTTAACTTCCTAGAGCATGTCAACAGCAAAGACTGTCTAGGGAAAAAGAAAATTGATACTTGAAAACCAGAACAGGTAAAAATGAGTTCAAGGCTGCCTTAGCTGAGGACTGGGGATGACATTGTTACTGGGATAAATTCCTGATGGGGTTGGGAGGACATGAGGTTATTTTTAGACCAGTATTATTTTGGTCAGTCAGCAGCAACTCAAGGTCTCCAAAAGCTTTAAAGCAGGGATGTCAAACTCAAGGCCCAGGGGCCACATCCGGCCTGCGGGGTGCTTAGATCTGGCCCATGGGGGTGCCTTGGAAATAGCAAAGGACCAGTCCATAGTGCCTCTGCCAGTGAAAACAGAGCTCAGGCAGGCCGCAGGAGGGTTGCAGGAGGCCATTGCAGCTGGAAATAGAGCTTGCGAGGGCTGTATATGGTCCTCCCAAGCTCTGTTTTCACTGGCAGAGGGTTGCAGGAAGCCGTCACAGCTGGAAATGGAGCTTGGGAACCCGTTTTCATTGGCAGAATGCTTGGGCCACCATAGGCGCCCCTGACACAAGTGACGTTGAGCTGGCCACATCTACCCTGGCCACGTCCACCCCCGGCCCCCTAAGGACAAACACAACCCTGATGTGGCCCTCAATGAAATAGATTTTGACACCCCTGCTTTAAAAGTTTAATTGCCGCTTTTAAAAATGGGAATATGCATTTTGTGATTTGATTCCAGGAGAGGTCTCCTATTGAAAAATCCCTCATTCCATAGAGTGAGATGACTGTGTTTCATAACACAGTCTTGGTGGCGCAGCAGACTGTTAACTAGCACTAGCTGCCTGCAATTACTGCAAGTTCAAATCTCACCAGGCTCAAGGTTGACTCAGCCTTCCATCCTTTCGAGGTAGATAAAATGAGGACCCGGATTGTGGGGGGCAATAAGATGACTTTGTATAAAAAAGAACACCGCTTAGGGCCAAAAGCCCTACTAAGCAGGTATGAAGGCTATTGCTTAATGCATTGTAAACCGCCCTGAGTCTCGGAGAAGGGCGGCATATAAATCTAACCAATAAATAAATAAATGAATAAATGAATAAATGAATAAATAAATAAATAAATAAACTCACATGGAATATATTTTGTAGAGATACTGGCTGATACATTTAGTGAATGTAAATGTTTATTTTTGATTAGAGTTTGCTTGGAGTATTTTAAGCTATATACTTCATTGCATTTTAATTTTAAAACAATTGATACAGCTTAGAAAACAATATTGGAAAAAATAATCAATCAATAAGGAAGGATTATAGGGCAGTTGTCTACAGGTTGCCTGAATCTGATGAAAATGAGGAAGTTCATGGAAAAGTAAATGGAAGACAAAAGTTGCAGTTTTGCATAAGGTCAGGGTGCTATTCTGCATAACCTGTGAAACAACCACTCAGGTTTCATGGGATGAACATATCAGGTAATACGTTCCATTGGACATAAATATTTCTGAGCAAAAATATTGTATTGCTTTGATGCCAGATTAGGTTTTGATTCCTGCTGTAAAATTATGAAATAAAGTTCTAAGATTAGATGTTTTCCTTAGCTGATATAAAATGAGTACAGAAGTATGATGAGTATAGTAGTTCCAAGGAATGCAGTGAAGTGGAATATTTTTTTCCAAGGGGGTGGCTTGATATGTTTTGAAGAATTGTCTATGACCCGAGTCTTCAGGGGCTTGAGAACACGGTCCCACTGGGTCAGAATTGCATTTCTAGCTTTCTCCCACTTTCCAGGTCCACAAAGACGATACTGGTAAGAGGTACAAGGACCAAATAAGATCTTCAAAGCTAGTTTGGGGTCCTGTAGTAAAAGTAATGGCACATTGGGCTTAACCCCTATGCAAACAGCAATTTCATCCATGTAGTGAACAAATGATTCCTTTTTTTTCTCTGTGTTGGAAATACCCCTGGAGCAGAAGACAAATGGAAATAATAATAAGTATTCTGTAGCTATAGATGGTGAGAAAGACATGGAACTTTGGGGCAATTGTCATGCCATGTGTTGGAGACAGCCTGGTCTGTAAAGTGGGGAATTAGTCTGGAATCTTTACATGGGCACAAGAAGGCAAAGTGAACCTCCCTCCCCCCCCCCCCATTGAATGCCATTGATCATTATCTAGTCTGGCCCAGGTGCAAACCATTAGTCTGGAAGATTGCTGTGAAATAGGCATGAGCAGTTAAGTAGCTAATTGAACTCTTCATGTGTGGATCTGTTGTTCATGCTTGACACCATACTGACTTTGGCACTGGGAATTCTAGTTCAGCAACATTCAGAGGGACATTTATTGTGAACTTTGATGTGATAAGTTTGACTGAAAGAAGTGCATCCTAGATCCAGGCATTAGTGAAAGTGAAATTTGTTAAAATAAAACAGCAGCAAATGGCAAAATACATAGTAGGATATAGTAGAGAACGAATTAAAGATGCTATATTGCAAATTTAATTTAGTTTAAATGTACATGAAATTAAATAAAATATCCTTGATCAGATTCATATACTTTGGGAGTAGAATTTTGTGCATGCAATTTACAGCCCAATATCATAATGAATAAAAGCCTCTATTCCTGCATTAAACCATGGCATATTGAGTAATAGTTTGAGTTTTCTTTTTGAAACTAAAAAGAAACATGCAATATCTGAAACATCAGAAACAATAGAAATGTTTGAAATACAGAAAGGTTTCCTTCCTTTCTGAAGTTAAATGTGACCCATTCATTTGTAAATCAGTTGAATGTATGTCACAGCAAATTATCTTCCACCCAGAGCAGTAAGTTGCTCAGATCTCCTAAGTTTTGCCTTGTCCTGGAATCTGTTTACCTCTCTTCTCTAGCATAAGAAAAACTCAATAGCATATTATTTGCTTTTCTTAATGTTATATCTTATTTAAACAAAAACAACGAAAAACCCTGCTATTGTCATATATAGCCAAACCAAACATATAACAAGGGTTACCTGGAATCAAAAGTATCTACCATAATTAGAAGTGTCTAACCACACAGAAAAGCTACAATTGAATAATTCAGATGCTTCTAGGTCAGATTTGTATGGTGTCTCATCCAAAGAATTTTACATAAAAAAGAGTGACCTTCTCCCTGTAACTCTCCTATATCCTCCTTATCCCACTCAAAACCCAAAGGAAAAGAGAGAATACTGTGGCTACACAATATCTTTCTTTTAATGGCATTAAGCCTGGAAATATTTCATGAGTCAAGGTGTAGTGCAAGTTATTTTCTATGGCCACATGATGGCACCATATGCACGGTTGACAACTACAAACTGCACAATATATATAATATTTTCTTCTTCTATGGTTTAAGGATTTTCAAACATGTTCTATGTTCTCTAATGCCATTAAAAGGACTGGGGCCAGTATTACAGGTCACCATACCTAGCCCTTCTGCCTCAAGGATCCTAAAATATTTCCTTTTATGTTTAGTATAGATCACCTTTCTATTCAGAGGGTACATTGGGTAATTCTGAAAATAACATTCAGCATCTATTTAGATTAAAAAAAAAAACCCTTGATAAAGAATATTAAAACAGCCAGGAAAAGTTACTCACACTTCTGTACCAGTTAGCTTTTTTACCTATATACTTGAAGCAGCAACTCTTAGGCCACAGCTATATAGCAGTAATATCCACAAGCAGTGGATAAAATTTTTTGTTCCAATTGTTGATCTTTTCAATGCTGCAGTAGCAAGAAAGTGGTATGTTCTAGCCTTATTGTTTCAATGCAGGACAAATTAAAAAAAAAGTTCTTGGTAAATTCTCTCAGCTATGTACCCCTATAGGCAGGAAAAAGCAACCTTCAATTGTAGTCCCTAATGTAGGAATGGGTAAGGATAGGCAGCTGCTTAGAATGCCTGATTTAGCAATCTGTCAAGTTACCTAACATGACACAGAGAACTATATAGAAGAATAGGGTTGGAAAGGATCTTGGAGGTCTTCTAGTACAACCTCCTGCCTATAGCAGCAGATCCTAGATTATTCTGGATAGATGGTTATCCAGACGTTCGGAAAACTACAGTGATGGAGCAACCACAACTTCCAGAGGCAAACCATTCCAGTGATTAATTGGTCTCACTGTCAAGAAATTTCTCCCTAACTTCTAAGTTGGAAGACTGTTCTTCCACCCATTAATTCTTGTCCTGCTCTGAGGTGGAGAGTAAGTTGATTCCCTCTTCTCTTTGACAGCTGTTCAAGTATTGGAAGACAGTTATCCTATCACTCCTAGTCTGTCTCTTCATTAGACTAGGCCAGTGATGACGAACCTTTTTGGCACCAAGTGCCCAAACCAGAATGCACGCCGGAGCGTTGGAAACCTGAAGACCAGGTGGCTGGCGTGTGCATGTGCACCGGCCACCTGGTCTTTGGGCTTCTGGTGCTCCGGCACGCGCAAAGACCAGCTGGCCAGCGTGCATGCACGCTGGAAACCAGAAGAGCAGCTGGAGACGGCGCGCGTACCCATAGAGAGGGCTCACCGTATCACCTCTGCCATGCATGCCATAGGTTTGCCATCACAGGACTAGACATACCTAGCTTCCTCAATCATTCATCATATGGTTTAGCCTCCAGACCCCTTGTCATCTTTGTTGCTCTTCTCTGCACTCTTTTCTAGGATCTTTCTGTATGGTGGTGACCAGAATTGGATGCAATATTCCCACTGTGATCTCACAAGTGCTGTATAAAGCGGTACTACCTCTTGAAACTATTCTTCTATTTAATTTAATTTAATTTAATTTCGAATTTATATACCGCCCTTCTCCCTGAGGACTCAGGGCGGTGTACAGCCAAGATAAAAAACATAGAATACAAATATTAAAAAACATTTAAAAATATATATAAATTTTGGCCCAAAAGTTAAGAAATCACAGACTGATTAAAAGAATTTAAAAATTTCTTCTTAACTCAACCTGGCTTGCTGGAAAAGATGGGTTTTAAGGGAACGACGGAAGGCATTGAGGTCATGGATTCTCCTTATCTCCAGGGGCAACTGATTCCAGAGTGTGGGAGCCCCCACCGAGAAGGCCCTCCCCCTGGGGATCACAAGCCTACATTGTTTGGCTGATGGCACCCTGAGGAGGCACTCTGTGGGAGCGCACGGGTTGATGGGAGGTCGTTGGTAGCAGCAGGCGGTCTCGCAGATAGCTAGGCCCTATGCCATGGAGCACTTTAAAGGTGATAACCAACACCTTGAAGCGCACCTGGAAGGCCACCAGGAGCCAGTGCAGCTCGCGCAGGAGCGGTGTTACATGGGAGCACCATGTTGCTCCCATCACTACCTGCGCTGCTGCATTCTGGACCAGCCGGAGCCTCCGGGTGCTCTTCAAGGGGAGCCCCATGTAGAGAGAATTGCAGTATTCAAGGAGAGAGGTGACGAGGGTGTGAGTGACTGTGCACAAGGAATCCTGATCGAGAAAGGGCCACAACTGGCGAATCAGGCGAACCTGATAAAAAGTCCCCCTGGTAACAACCGTCAGATGTTCCTCCAAAGACAGCTGCCTATCCAGGAGGACTCCCAGATTGCGAGCCCCTTCAGTGGGGGCCAAAGACTCACCCCCAATAGTCAGTGATGGAGTCAACTGACTATATCGGGATGCTGGGAGCCACAGCCACTCAGTTTTGGAAGGGTTGACCTTGAGCCTGTTCCTCCCCATCCAGATCCGCACAGCCTCCAGGCACTGGGACATCACTTCAAGGGCATCGTTGGGGTGGCCTGGGGTGGAGATGTACAGCTGGGTGTCATCAGCGTACTGATGGTATCTCACCCCAAAGTCACGGATGATCTCACCCAGCGGCTTCACATAAATGTTGAACAGAAGGGGTGAGAGGACCGATCCCTGCGGCACTCCACAGATGAGAGGCCTCGAGGTCGACCTCTGCCCCCCTGCCAACACAAACTGCGACCGGTCGGAGAGAAAGAAGGAAAACCACCGCAACACAGTGCCTCCCACCCCCAACTCTTCCAGCCGGTGCAGCATGATACCATGGTCAATGGTATCAAAAGAGAGATCTAATAGGACCAGAACAGAGGAACAACCCCTGTCCCGAGCCCTCCAGAGATCATCCACCAACGTGACCAATGCCGTTTCCGTGCTGTGCCCAGACCTGAAACCCGATTGGAACGGATCTAGATAGGATGTTTCCTCCAGGAATTGCGGAAACTGTTGCGCGACCACACTCTCAACAACCTTCGCAATGAAGCGAAGGTTGGAGACAGGATGATAGTTAGCCAATATTGCCGGATCCAGGGACGGCTTCTTGAGGAGAGGCCTCACCACCACCTCTTTCAGGGCAGCGGGGAAGTGACCCTCACTCAACGAAACATTAATGACGCCGTGGAGCCAGCCTCGTGTAACCTCCCGGGAAGCCAATACCAACCAGGAGGGACACGGGTCCAGTAAACATGTGGCTGCACTAAGTCTCCCCAAAATCCTGTCCACATGTTGATGCAATCTAGGACTTCATTAACTTTTTTGACAGCTGTAGCACATTGCTGGCTCATACTTATGTGATGGTCTACTAGATATGCTGGTCTACTATAATAAAGATTTGAATTGATTTGACAAACAAGATTGAATAAGAAATTTGAAAACCATTTGTGAGGCATTATATGGGTAGATGTCCAATCTTTCCATGATCAAATGGCATATCCTAATTCTGAGTTACCATATCATTGATGTAATGAGCTATCAGGAGAAAAGAGAAAAATTACTTTAAAACTGGAACAGATAAAGATTAGTTAAACTGATTCAGCTAGGGTTTGGGGGATGAGATGAAGGCAATGTCATCAGGACATGGTATTTAAAAACTGGAACATGTTTATCCTGTGGTTAGGGGGATATGAGGGTAAGACCTTAGGCTCAATTTTTCTTTCTAAACCAGTCAATGTCAATAGAGGACCAGTTGCTAAAATGCACATAAACATGCCCAAGAAATTACCAGGAGTTGAGCTGAGTAGAATTAGAGATTATTTTTTTACATTTAAAAAAACAGTGTGGAACTTTGTTATGCCCTTTCCAATTTACTTCATTCTTTGTGATATGTTTTGCCTCATCTTATTTTAGGAGTATCATGTCTTCTCTTTAAAGAGTTCCTGTCTGTTAACTTCTTCCCAGGAACTTTGCATACACTTTTCAGGGAATTTTGTCAGAATGATACCTTGAATTAATGTTTGTTTACTCCCTGGGTTAACATTTTCTTTTCTAATTCACTGAAGCTGAGAGGCAAAAAGTACTAACTACAGCTTTTAAAATAATATATAACATTTCATACTTTTTAAGGAGCCTTTTCTTCTGCTTAGCAATTTCATTCATCATTCTGTTCATTGGAGGCAGCTTATTAGATCCTGGTAAGGAAAAAAAAAAGGAAACAACACGGATGAGTTTTGACCATGACAACCTCAGCTGTTACTTTGAGTTTCTTTAGGCAAAATGGCCTGTTAGGCCACATTCTGTGGCTAGTCACAATGTTAACTATAAAATGCTCATTTTCCAGAGCGCTGCGTCTCCACTCCATAGATGGGATCAATCCTCCTTTCTGACAGCAACTGAGAGAACTTAAACAAAAAAATTTAACACTCACTCTGTGCTCTAGCCACGCCCTCCTTACCCAAACTTCCCCTGTCTTTCTCTCAGTTGCTGACAGACTGAAGTGAATTTTTAGCTCTGTGCTCTGGTTAGGTAGTGCAAATAGGCTTTTTATTTATTTTTTATTATATTTTTTTCTTCCTTGCGGTGGAGAGCGGAAGATCGGAGATTAGCTTGCCTGCCAGTCAGCTGTAGTCGCCAGTAACGTGCCTGGACGACCCAGGCCGTTCTGAGCTTCGTGCTTGCAGCGCTCTCAGCAGCCGGATTCCGACCCCGCGGAGCGGATCCAGCCAACATTTTGCAGCCGGTGGAGTGGGCGCTGGGCGGTTTCTTCTGTCTCATTCCCTCCACCACGAGGTTGTTTGTTTCCAGCATGGCTCTCCGGCGTTAGATAGGAGGAGGCGGCGCGGGCGCACGAATTTCGTGCCTTTGGAGCTGAATCATCGGAACAAGCGGCTGCGGTCCCATCAGGTCTCTGCGGGCGGCGCCGTCCTCGTGGGGCCAGAAAGCGTTTTGGAAGATCGTCGGCTGCCGTGAGTTGTTGGGAGGAACTGCGCAGCCATTTCCTGGGCCGCTAGTCTCTGGAGCTGTGTTTCCTTTGGTTGGGCCTTGCTCCCAGTAGTTGTTTGGGGCGGAATTTGCTGGCTCACTACGGCCGCCATTTTTGGAGCCACTCAGCATCATGCCCGCCATTTTGTTGAGGGAAGTTAGCGTGGCATGCAACAACAGGCTTCTGGCCCTCCCAGGCTGGTTGGGAGAGGCGTTTCTCCCCCCCACATGAAGGGATCATATCGTTATAAGGCCCTGTCACTCTTGACTGACTGCAGGCCTTCCTTGATAGCCTGG
This sequence comes from Arizona elegans, assembly GCA_022577455.1. Classification (NCBI taxonomy): domain Eukaryota; kingdom Metazoa; phylum Chordata; class Lepidosauria; order Squamata; family Colubridae; genus Arizona; species Arizona elegans. The sequence continues at coordinate 97,951,726 of JAKOOJ010000002.1, read as the reverse complement.
AACCAAGTTTGCCTCCCTTACTGCAGGTGTGCTGTTTGGGTGCCATATCTGCCTATTAATAACCCCCTCTTGGGTGACTGAGCCTTTGGGGGTCCTTTTGCCTTACGAGTTCTTAGTTTCATATTCACGGGCTCAACTAACAATCAAGGGTGCTGTGATGCCTACCAGAATCCTTTCCCCTCTACAGCAGACAGATAATAATAGACAATCTGAGAAAGCTGGGCCTGTAACATGAAGCCAAGCAGCTAGGAGGAGGAAGCAGGAAGAAAAACTGTTGTCCTCCAGTCAGAACACAGAGTTGCAGGCTAGCCAGCATACGTCAGCAGCAGCAAATATAGATAAGCGACAGCTCCGGCCCCACAACAGAGAACCCATAGTTTCTACATGAAACAGAGCCTGAAGATGACAGGGTGTGAGCCTGTCGAAACGTTGCTTTAAGAAAAACTTTTAAAGTCACTGGTAGGATTTTAGCTGAGGTTTTAAAGGACCTTGCAGAGTGCTCTGTAAGGATTTTTAGAAGATTTTAAGCTGGGATTTTAACCAGGATTTTAAATATTTTAACCAACTTATTTATAATGACGCGGGAAAACACCCAAGATTTTAATTTTTTGCTATACATATATATATGTATATGTATAGTTATATAGTTATATAGTTATATAGTTATATAGTTATATACTTCTGACCTCAAACAGGAGACTAGCCCTCCTAGGTCAGTCAGAATACATAAATCCAAAGGGGGCAAGCGGTCTGTGTCTGGCAGCCGCACGTCTCATCACTCCAGGTCGTCTGCTGCTTCTGACAGGGATGCCCTCAGGCGCCATAAGGCATTTGAGTATGAAAAGGCCAAGTGGGCTGCTGACACTTCAGCAGCTCTTTCTACTCCTGAGACTGCTAGCGAGGAGTCCCATGTACCAGTACCCCGGGCCTTGTCAAAAAGGGTCTCACAATCCCTACCTGATGTGTCAGCTCTGGGTTTGGCCTCATCCCCTCCGCCTCACAGACAGGTTCATTCGGCAACCTTTACGCCCATGGCAGCGGGGCTTCGACCTGTGGACCCGCCCTCTGCGGGCACACAAATGGACTTTCAAACCATGCTGTCCATGGCCTTGGCATCTATCATGGCCACTGGAGCTCAGCACTCAGCCCAGGGGGCCCCTCCTGCGCCTAGCCAAGCTGCATCCTCTGCTTCGACCCATTGCAGGACCTGCTCTCCTCATCAACATGAAACTGACTCTTCTGCTGATTCGGACCATGGGGAGGACTACCCGGAAGATCTCGCATTCTCGGAGGACAAGGGTTTGTTTCCTGACTCCCCGGCTTTCACGGGCCTTTTTCGACCTGTGTTATTCAAGTCCCTTCTCCACAAGGCGCGCTTGACAACTAATCTGGGTTCGGTAGGGGCGCAACCTTCTACCTCCCAATCTGAGTCAGGTCTGCATGATGCCTTGTTCAAGCAAGCTAAGCAAGAGAAAGACTTCATTCCATGTCCCCAGCTGTTCATGGACGTTCTTCAAGCCCCTTGGGGTCAGCCTGGATCGTCGACGGCACCAAACAATCAGGACAAGAAACTTTACTGTCCTGCACCTGAGTTGGAGGCGTTGTTGGACTTACCGGCTGTTGACGCTCCAGTGGCGGGTTTCACATCTCAGTCAATGATTTTGGCAGATCCGCTGGATGGCCTGAAGGTGGAGGACAGGCGCACGGAACTGGCCTTTTGGAAATCGTACCAGGCGGTGGCCTGGACCATCAGGGCCACAACTGCCATGTCATTTTATAATCACACCTCTTTGATTTGGCTGAAACAGTTGCAGGAACGCCTTCCTCCCGAGGAAACCCGTTTGCACCAAGACGTTAACAAGATTATTGCGGCCACGGAATATTCTGCTGATGCATCCTTGAATTCTGTTAAGTTTGCATCACGTGCCTTGGTGTCTTCCATCACATCTTGGCATCTCTTCTGGCTGCGACCTTGGAAGGCCGACGTCAAGACAAAATGGAAGCTAGCTGCTGCCGCTTACAAATTGCCCAACCTCTTCGGTGCTGCTCTCGACCCTGTTCTCATTGAGGACAAGGATAAGCGAAAGGTCCTTCCATCAGCCTTTCGTAGGCAGGAGTGGCGCTATACACCTTACACACAGCGGCAGCCCTTTCAGCCTTACTCCGAGGCCGGTGGGTCCTCCTCTTACCGACAACCGTTCCAATCATCCAACCGTTTTTCAGACAGGCAAAGATTCCGGGACCGTGGCAGGCAGCATTCCACGTTGAAGCGCCCCTTTCGTGGCTCCGGCTCCAAGCCCTATCGTCAGGGAAAATGACTCACCACCATCCGGTCCCATTGGCGGTCGGCTGCAAGCCTTTCTTCGTCAGTGGGCAGCGTCAACATCGGACGTATGGGTTCATCGCACCGTTGCCCAAGGACTCTTGATCGAATTTGTAGATCGTCCTCCGAGTCATTTTGTCGGGTGCCCTGTGCCTCGATTAGCCGAGCTCCGTTGTCTCATGTCAGCGGAAATAACTCACCTGTTGGATATCAAGGCGATAGAACCGGTTCCCGAGGACTTGTTAGGGACGGGGTTTTACTCGATTCTCTTCCTGGTCCCCAAAAGTTCGGGGGGCATCAGAGGGATTCTCAACTTGAAAGACCTGAATCGGGTGATTCATTACCGCCAATTCAAAATGCACTCGCTGCGGTCAATACTGGCTTCGGTTCGGCAGGGAGACCTCATGCAATCAGTGGACTTACGCGAGGCTTATCTCCATGTGCCAGTGCATCCCTCCCATCACAGGTTTCTGCGGTTCGAGTATGTGGGCAGGCATTATCAGTACTGTGCCATGCCATTTGGACTTTCCTCGGCACCCAGGACATTCACCAAGCTGGTGGCAGCGGTGGCTGCGACTCTCAGGCTGGTTCCGGTGAGACTATTGTGTTATCTAGACGACATCCTAGTCCTCTCGTCATTCTGGGATCAAGCGGCACAAGACATGGACCGGGTCCTTTCGGCCTTCCGGAGGCACGGGTTCACCATAAACTTGGACAAGAGTCTGTTCATTCCGTCCACCTCCATTCTGCATCTCGGATCAGTGATAGACTCGGCCAAGGGGCAGGTCTTTTTGTCCCCAGAAAGGATGCGGAGCATCAGGAGTTTGTTAGACCAGGTTCTGGCCCAGAGGTCGGTGCCTCCTCGGACCCTCTCACAGCTACTCGGGAAACTGGTCTCGTGTTTCCACATTGTCCCTTGGGCGCGCAGACATTCTCGTTCATTACAATGGTTTCTCCTCCCCTTCCAGCGGAGGGGAGTTTCCCGCGCCTCCAGGACTGTGTTCATCCCTCCTCAGGTGAGATTGTCCCTATGTTGGTGGAAGTCACCAGCACTCTGGCAGGGCTGTCACTTTCTGGACCAGAAGTGGATCGTTCTGACCACAGATGCCAGTCTGCAAGGCTGGGGTGCCCACCTAGGCAACCAAGTAACTCAAGGACTGTGGTCAAGATCGGAGAGGCTTCACAGCATCAATTTGCTCGAGCTAAGGGTGATTCGTCTTGCTCTGCTCCATTTCTCTGCGACAGTACACGAACGTCACTTATTGATCCTCACGGACAATACTACTTTGCCGCCCTCATTGCATCTGCAGAAAACCGCCCAGCGGCCCTGTTTCGTGTGACCCACTCCCTCCTCAATCAGGAAGTGAGGGAAGATCCTTTACAGGGCAGAGCTGAGGATTTTGTACAGTTTCTGCATGATAAAATCGCTCAGATCCGAATCGGATTGGACTCTGACTGAGCAGAATCCAATCGGGAGAATAGGGTGGGTCTTGAGAATAATATCTGGATTGAGTTTGACCCTGTTTCTGTCAAGGAAGTGGACAGGATTGTGGGCAAACTTAGTTCCTCCACTTGCTTATTGGACCCTTGTCCCTCCTGGTTGGTTTTGGCTGCCAGAGAGGTGACTAGAGACTGGATCCAGGCAATTGTCAATGCTTCGTTGAGAGAGGGAAACTTCCCCGCCTCTCTTAAGGAGGCGGTGGTTTGACCTCTCCTCAAGAAGCCTTCCCTGGATCCAGACTCACTTAATAACTATCGTCCTGTCTCCAACCTTTGCTTCATCGTGAAGGTTGTTGAGACTAGTGGCTCAACAGCTCCCACAATTCCTGGAGGAAACTGAATACCTTGACCCGTACCAATCAGGCTTCCGACACGGTCACAGCATGGAAACGGCATTGGTTGCTCTGGTGAATGATCTCTGGCGGGCTCGGGATGGGGGTTGTTCCTCCATCCTGGTCCTACTTGACCTCTCAGCGGCTTTTGATACCATCGACCATGGTATCCTACTGCAGCGACTTGTGGGGTTAGGGGTGGGAGGCACTGTCTTATGGTGGTTTTCCTCCTACCTCTCGGGTCGCTTTCAGTTTGTATGGGCAGGAGGGCAGAGATCCACCCCGAGGCCCCTTAATTGTGGGGTGCCTCAGGGGTCGGTTCTCTCCCCCCTGCTCTTTAACATCTATATGAAGCCACTGGGTGAGATCATTCGTGGCTTTGGGGTGAGATATCACCAATATGCTGATAATACCCAATTATACATCTCCACCCCAGACCACCCCAGAGATGCCCTTTCCGTGATGTCCCGTTGCCTAGAGGAGGTACGAGACTGGATGGGCAGAAACAGACTCAAAATCAATCCCTCTAAGACTGAGTGGCTGTGGATGCCGGCATCTCGGGTTTCAGAGGCTCCATCACTTTTGATAGATGGGGAAAAACTTGCACCTGTTGATAGGGCTCGCAACTTGGGTGTCCTCCTGGATGCTCGGCTATCCCTAGAAGACCATCTAACGGCCGTGACCAGGGGGGCCTTCGCACAGGTTCGCCTGGTGCACCAGTTGCGCCCTTTCCTGGACTGAGATGACCTTCGCACAGTCACTCATGTCCTGGTTACTTCCCGCTTGGATTACTGCAATTCCCTCTACATGGGCCTGCCCCTGAGATGCACCCGGAGACTCCAGCTGATCCAGAATGCAGCTGCACGGGTTGTTATGGGAGCCCCTCGTTACTCCCATATAACACCCCTCCTGCGTGAGCTGCACTGGTTACCAGTGGTTCTCCGGGTCTGCTTCAAGGTGCTAGTCTTCACCTATAAGGCCCTTCATGACTAAGGTCCGGGATATTTGCATGACCTTCTCCTGCCTGCCTCTCACCGTCTTGTTCGCTCACATAGGGCTGCTCTCCTCAGGGTTCCGACGGCGAGCCAATGTCACCTTGCTGTGCCCAGGGGTAGGGCGTTCTCTGTGGGTGCTCCCACCCTCTGGAATGAATTACCTACTGAGCTCCGGATGACTCCTGATCTCCGCTCCTTCCGTCGGGACTTCAAGACTTGGCTTTTCAAACAAATAGGCTGAGACTGATTCCGGGCTTTATTAATTTACTACTAATTAATTATTTGGATTAAATTATGATTTTATTGTACTTGTTTCTTAACTTGTGTTCGCCGCCCTGAGTCCTTCAGGAGAATGGCGGCATATAAATACATGTAATAAATAAATAAATAAATAAATAAATAAATAAATAAATAAATACGTCCGCCAAGGCTCATGTGAACCGTGAGGGGGGCACAAAGTCTCGTGTCCTGAAGCTGGAGTCGGAGAAGCTTTTCTGTTGGGTAGAATGTCGTCTACTCTCTGTGGGGGCGGACCACATATCGGGCACGGCCAATGTTCAGGCAGACTGGCTCAGCAGAGAACAGATCGACCCGGCAGAATGGCAACTACATCCGCAACTATTTCAGGAACTGTTGCTCCGGTTCGGAGCTCCAGTGGTCGACCTCTTCGCCAGTCCTGCCAACGCCCAACTCCCTCGGTTCATTTCCAGGTACCCGAATCCTCAGGCGGAGGACACGGACGCACTAAGATGCCGGTGGCTGACCGGGCGGTTGTACGCCTTTCCTCCAGTCAAGCTGATTCCACTCATAGTCCGCAAGATGGTGGCAGAGGGAGCAGAACTACTGTTGGTAGCCCCAAACTGGCCACGCAGACCCTGGTTTGCCGACCTAGTGGAGTTCTCAGTGGGTGATCCCGCCACATTGAATATCGCTTCACCAAGGGGCCATCTGCCATCCAGAGCCTCAGTGGCTCCAGTTGGCCATTTGGCATTTGAAAGGGTCATCCTGAAGAAAGGTCGACTGTCAGACAACGTGATTGGCACTATCCAAGCGGCTCGTCGACCATCCACGACAAGGATTTATGAAGTGACTTGGAATGCAGATGGTGCTCCGGTCGACATGTGGACCCGACTTCGGCTGTGGTCCAGGACGTTCTTGATTTTCTCCAGTCGGGGTTGGACCGAGGTTTAGCTTTGGCCACCTTGAGATGGCAGGTTGCTGCTCTTTCAATGGTATTGTCTTTTCCCCTTTACCAGTCGCTTTCTCACCACCCATGGGTGCGGGGGTTTCTACACGGCCCCACGAATTTAAGACCACCTACGGTACATTGATATCCTTCATGGGACTTGCCTCTTGTGTTGCAAGCTCTCACCGGGCTACCGTTTGAACCGCTCGGTTCCATCTCTTTAAAGTTTCTCTCTTTCAAGGTGGCTTTTCTTCTGGCCATCACTTCGGCCAGAAGGGTTTCTGAGCTTGCAGCGCTTTCAGTCAGGAAAGACTTATGCATTTTTCATGCTAACATGGTAGTGCTTAGACTCGATCCGGCATTCACACCCAAGGTGAATTCTTCGTTTCACCGTTTGCAGGAGGTTGTGTTACCGGATTTCTGTCTGTCGCCTAGACATCACCGTGAGGTTCTCTGGCACACTCTGGATGTCCGCAGGGCTTTGTGACCTTATATATGTCGGACAGCGTCCTTTCGTAAGACGGAGGCCCTCCTTGTGTCTTTCCACCCATGGGTCAGAAAGTGTCATCGACCACGGTGGGTCGCTGGATTAAAGCCTGCATTTCGTCTGCCTACGAACGTCAAGCGCGTCCTCTTCCGGCACGGATTTTACCTCATTCCACGAGAAGTGCGGCCACTTCTGCGGCTTGGGCAACGCAGGCCTCCGTGTTGGACATTTGTCAAGCAGCTACTTGGACTTCCTTGTCTCCTTTCATTAGACATTAAAGAATTGACGCTCATGCTTCGGCTGAGGCCTCCTTCGGGAGGCGTGTTTTGCAGAGTGTGGTTTCGGATTCCTCTGGGAGCAGTCAGCTTCCCGCCCATGGGGTTTAGGCTTGGGTATATCCCATCTATGGAGTGGAGATGCAGCGCTCTGGAAAACAGATGTTGTCTTACCTGAACGTCCATTTTCGGAGCGCTGCGGATACCCTCCATTCCCTCCCTTGGTTGTTGATAAGCTTCCTGCTTTATTTCTTTTGCTGTTGTTGGTTGTGTTTGTTCCTAATAAAGTTTGTTGGTTTGATACCTGTGTTGTGCCTTCGTTCAAGACTGGGGAAGTTTGGGTAAGGAGGGCGTGGCTAGAGAACAGAGTGGGTGTTAAATTTTTTTGTTTAAGTTCTCTCAGTTGCTGTCAGAAAGGAGGATTGATCCCATCTATGGAGTGTATCCGCAGCGCTCCAAAAATGGACGTTCAGGTAAGACAACGTCCGTTTTATTAATCATGTTACAGGTGATAGTGTTCACAGCCTCTGTTTACTTTGCTGTAGAGAGCAAGTCGGTCTGTCCCATCCATCCATCCCAGCAACTCTGAAGTTTTATTCATATGCCACTATATGTGAAATGCAAATTAATCAGTTTCTCATTCCCACTGTTTTCAAATCAAGCACACAAGATATGTATGTGAAAAACAATGCTGTGCGAACTGAAGGTTTTAACTAAGTGCTGTTTTTCCGTTATCTTGCACCGATTTGTAGGAGATTAAAAAACAGCAATAGTAAACATCCAGAAACCACTTAATCTTTCTAGGGATACATATGAGTTCAATTCATATGTACAGTATTGGTTAATGCTTATGTTGCAGGGGTGGGTTCTAAATTTTTTTACTACCGGTTCTATGGGCGTGGCTTATTTTGTGGGCGTGGCTTGATGGTCATGTGACAATTCTTTAGGATTTAGCAGAGGTACTGGTCTACCAGGCTTTTAACTGCTTGCAGAGCTGTACCGATCTACCCATTTATTTTTGCAGGCACTGATCTACTCATATATTTTTGCAGGCACTGGTCTACTCATTTGTTTTCTTTTAACACTGATCAGCTGTAGGGTGGCTGATTATTCATTTTGACTATTAATTGCCAGAAAGACAGTACTGAGTGATGTGAGAGTCCCATCTTTCTTGCATATTAATGTTACTGGAAAGATGTCTCCTTTCTAGATGCTACTTGGAAGATAGGCAACAACCCCAGAAATTTCCAAGCTACTATATCAGAGCAGGATATGGAACCAGGTTATGAGGACACAGAAGTTTTGGCCAGAAGAGATGGGATATTCCACCCTGTGGGACTCATCAATCACCATAACATATAATACAATATAATATAATGCAGTATCTAAATATTTCAGACCAACTTGAAAATGAGGGCTGAATTTATGAAAGGTATGAGCCCCAAAATTGCATTTGCAAGATCTCCCTAGTTGTATTTTTATGGATCTCATAATAAAGAGGCCAGATGCTTAGCTGGCATTCTAGAAACTAATATGTCATTTAATTACAATGTAGAATTGTGATGAGATTTTGATGATTTTTGGCTTCATAAAATTTAAAGCTTACATGGGTGCAGACAAACATGAGAATATTTTAGTATTAAATGTAATATTAATATTAAACTGGAAAGCAACTTAAAGTTGAAATATAAATATACATGAAATATACATATTTAGATTAGCCTTACCATTAAACACTCTTGTAACCCATCGAGCCTGAAGTTCCACTGCTGGTAGAATAGATCCCGTTACTGATATAAAACCTATGAAGGCAAGTGTGGGCTTTTGCAAGCGAGGAGGGAATACTTGTTTATAAAGGAATGTACTACTTTTACAAACATTGCGAACCGATTCTTCCAGGAAGAGAAATGAAGCAGCATAGCCTGTAGTAAAAATGACCACATCTATATTTTCTTCTACAGTTCCATCTTCAAATATGGCAGAAGTCTCAGTAAACTTCTTCACATTTGGCTTTACAACCACTGAACCACAGAGGATGCAGCTGGGCAGTTCGTCATTTATAATGACATATGTCAATGAACTGATGGAAAGAACAAAAGTAGAAAGAAGCACTGTTAGGTCAACTATCCCCATTAGCCTAGTCCATTTCCAGGTACTACCCTATTTTGCTTCTGAAAGACTTATATTGACTCACACTGCACAGACAAAAAAAATGTCAGCATACCTTTTTACTTCCACCACCTTCCTTAACTACTTGCCTGGATATTAAATAATTTCAAATGTTGGCTAGTTCTTCAATTGGTAGAATTAGATAGAAGATAGCAGAATTTTGATCCTAGTCTGGCTTGCCATCAACTGCTACAGAAATTTTTTTCTCCTCCTATTTTTATCTCAGATTTCAGTATGGCTAGGCATAGATTATCCTCCAAATGAGATATGAGAAGTGACCCTAGTTAAGTAGTTGGCTGGCTAGTTAATCAGCAGATGGGCAATCAAGTTGTTAACAGTGTAGGAAGTTAGCACCCACCCCTCTCCTAGGAAAATGAGATATTTTAGGAAATATTAAAAGGGCAGAATGGGAGGCAGAAACCCAGCCCCCCACCTTTGTTAATGGGCCATTAAGGCCTGGGCCAGTCTATTCTATATAACAAAGATCTACCTCCTTCAGGCAGAGCTATAATAGGAATCCCAAAGCCCTTTCATATTACATCATAACCGAGCAAGAGTCAACCAAATTAGGGATTCAGGATAGCCTACAGAGTTGCCCCTGCATGGCCCCATGGGAGTCTGACAACCAATCAGAATACAAGCTCAAATTCAAAAGCCCAGAGACGGCATAAAACTGGGGCACCCTCAGTATTTCTTCCCTTTTTCCCCCCAGGACCTCAAACCATGTGCTCCTGTCCACCATTAAAAACCATCTTTCCAAGCAGTCTCCTTGTTTCCAGTGTCTTTCTTCCCCACTTGAAACTGAACGCAGATGGACATTTCTTCCAACAATTGATCAGCCTGAATCAGCCTGGATGATAGATTTGGTACAGGAGCCTATAGGTATAATCTCTTCAGTTCTACAATTTCTAAATTCATTTCTTTTAATCATCAATGTGCAAATGATACTCTGCTTTTAATGTCTCTTGTAACTGAGCTAGTGTTCAGTTCAACAATCTGTTTTTCTGAGAAAGCAAAAATAATTGTGTGTATTGTAAGCAACAAGTTGCCCAATATGGATTTGAAAATTCTCCAGAAACATAGTTCACAGATCGCTTTGGGAAAAGGCTCAAGAATCAGTAAATAGTCTAACTAGCGATTTTAACAGTATATTTCCCTTGAGGAGGGGAAGTTTGTTAACAATGCACTGGGAAAATTTTTTTGGCAACAGACCTCTGTCTTGCAAATAGCAAATTAGTTTTTACTTACTAGCAGACTTCATCTTTTCTAAGCTCAGCATTTCGGCAAATACAATGTAATGCATAGTAAAAGAGATTACCTTTTAATAGGGATCAATCCATAATTCTTATGGTTAAACCATTGATTGAATTTCTTTGCCAATAACTTGTCCCTAATGCTGACAGGAAGAAGTCCTTGAATGAAGGATAGAAATCGAGTTTGGAAGATCATATCATTAGGCCAGCCGGCTTTTGACATCCGACTTAGTACCCAGGCTCCATTTCTGGTGCTGAGAAAGACCTAAGGGGCAAAAAACTGAAAAGAGCATTCCTAGGAACTCTCCAACTACTGGTGAATGGGAAGTGATCTAGTCTAGCAGTAAAAGGCAAAAAGGAGGTTAAATCCTTTGGTAAGATAGACAGCATTATTAATACATTCAAAATAAAAACATTAAAACAGTATCTAATGGAGGCACATAGTATGGAAGAGCAATATTATATCAGACTTACAACTAAGGATGTGAGAATAATATGACCTAATAATGCATAACCGATAAGAGGCTACAGAATATGGCAAGCTAAAAACTTTTGGCAATATTTTCAAGAAAGAATTAGAAAGCAGTGCAAGAGGGGCAATAATTCCGAAATACAGATACAGGTAGTTCTCGACTTACAACCAAATTTCTGTTGTTAAGCAAGACAGCTCTCAAGTGAGTTTTGTCCCATTTTACAATCTTTCTTGCTATAGTTATTAAATGAATCACTGCAGTTGTTAAATTAGTAACATGATTGATAAGTGAATCTGGCTTCTCCATTGATTTTGCTTGTCAGAAGGTTGCAAAAGTTGATCACATGAGCCCAGGACATTGCAACCGTCATAAATATGAACCAGTTCCCAAGCATCCAAATTCTGATCACCTGACCATGGGGATGATGCAATAGTCGTAAGTGTGAAAAATAGTCATAAGTCACTTTTTTCAATGTCATTGTAAATGAATGGTCACTAAACAAATGGTTGTAAGTCAAGGAATACCTATAGTCAAGGAACATTTGATTGCATCGTTATGATGTCTTAAAACAGGAACATTTTGGTGATGTCTATCAACCACCAGACTTTTTGTTAGCGACCCAGAAATAGTTTCCTGAACAAAGCCTTTAGATCTATACTTGGAGAAAATAGAAAACAACTAAAGTAACACCATTAAAACAGATAAAATGGAAGCTTTCAGGAGATGCATGTGCTTAGACCAGCTTTGTTGAAATAGCTATGCCAGTCATAGTCAGTGACTCAGAAGAAAATATTGTAGTAATAAAAGTTGTACTTAATGTTTATTTGCCATGCACTTAGCATATGACTCCTCATGAAAGGAAGAGTGAAAGAGCACCAAGTAGGCCCTGTCTTTGCACTAAAGATATGACAAAACCATGATTCACTGCTTCTGACTCTGCTCTTTTAAAATTGATATTGTGTGATGATGATGACGACGACAACGACTCCAAGATGACCACTTATTCCTACTGGAGAGTAGAAGCGTAGCAGTCATTGATTCAGCAAACAATACCTTGGCAGCTGTGCGACTCACTTCCACAGCAACATCGCCTCCAGTGTTCCCAGCACCAAGTATCAGAACTTTTTTACCCTCCAACCCTTTTGGATCTCTGTATTCCCAGCTATGCATGTAATGACCTTTAAAGTTTTCAAATCCTGTAAAATGACAGAGAAGACAATGTCATGTTTCATGAGATATTTCTCCCTGACAATAAAACAGGTTTTTTCCCATTATTACCAGCTACTCAATACAGTGCCAAAGGTTCTTTATTAAACTTTACAGTATTGATTTTTATATATATCAGAGGCTATCTGCCAAGAGAGTTAGGGGAAATACTGTACCATAGCAAGAGGCAACGACATGGCCCCATTTTTTAATTGTATGCAAAATGGCTGCCCAAAACTTTGGATTTAATCCTCTCAAATGGGCTTCAAAGCATCTGTGAGTGGAGGTCCGGTGGCTCTACGTTCCCCGAATGGACGCTCCTTCAGGAGCTCCAGCCCCATGATTCTGTTGCCGCTAGAACAGTGAAAATCAGTTGTTCTAGCGGCTCGAAACTCTCCCCCAGGGAAAAAGGGGGAGAGAAGAGCAGAAGGGTCTGGGTAGAGCTCCCCTAGGCCCCCAGGCTTTTTTTTTTTAAGCCTGGGGTTTGCAGGGTGAGAGCTCCCTGAAAGCCCTTCAGTGCTCCAGATCCGGGACGATTCTGCTTTAAGCAGAACAAGGGGTCATGACACCAGCAGCGCAATTTTAAGGATTATGAGAAAATTCGAATCTGGATGCTGGCAGAGCAAATCAGGAGAACAGGAAATGAAAGTATTAAACTTTAACTCCATTTAAAAGAAAAAGAAAAAAAGATGGCGCTTAAGGGCATTTAAAATGAAAGTTACAAGTGAAAGTGATCATTAAAGCTGCAACATTGTAAACGTGGCAAGAAAAAGATTTAAAGTGCTAGTGAAATGAAAAAAACTATGGTATTGATCTTAACTACTCTATACTTCTAAATTGTGTGGAAAATTATTGGATTTATTGACCTGATAGCTGAACAAATTTAAAAATAATTGCACTTTGAAAAAAAAAAAGAAAATGGCTGGCACCTTTGAAAGTGCTGAAGGACTATTATTACACACACCAGCAAATACACAAATAAGAGCTATAATACATGAAATTTTTGAGTCACAAACCATTGCTTTACTGGAAAAGGTTTTTTTGATGAAAGGTCTCAGGAAGAAGAAACTGTTTTGACTCAAAACATAGAGACAAAGAAGAATATAGTATCATTTCAAGGCAGTAGTGAGCTGTTGGAACAAGATGGGGCAGAAATTCAGTTTAATGTGACTTTGGACAAAAAGGATGCTTTCCAGACCAAGAGGGGAAAGCAAAGGAATCTGGAAGAGTTTAATCTGGAGGACTTGAGAGAGATTTATGGGGGTTTCAAATTAAATGAAATAACTTTAAGAAGACAAAAACTTTCAAACAGACATCAACCTCAAATCCAAATTTTAAAATTCTCGAAAATAAAAGCAGGAGGAGGAGCAATGCTGAAGAAGAAAGAATTATCGAAGAAAAAGGACTGGAAAAAATACAGAAAGAAGGGAAGAATTGAAGATTAATCTTTTTTGGGGAGCATTTGGGCAATAGGTTGAGAGGCTTAATTAAATTTGTATTTTTAAAGTTTATTCTAAGATAATAATATAAAGGAAGTGGGTTATTACAATTGGTTCTGGATATAAAAATGATAGCTTCTAAAGAGTTATCGAGGTAAAAATGATAGCTTTTTAAGAGTTATCGAGGTATTAAAATGGCTAATTAAAAATTTGAGGGACACCTTTCTGAAGGGTTTGAAATTTATATTTTGAGAAATGACTTAATGTCCTATTGATGTATTAAGAGATTTCTAAAATGTTTAACATGAGATTATAGTATTTTAAGAAGGTATATGAGATTAAATGTTTAAAGTTTTAAAATGTTTAATTTTATGAAGGATTAAAGAGGATAAATGTCTAATTTAGAACTTTATTAGGGAGCAATGTTGATTGAGGAAGAAAAACTGGAAAAAATATAGAAATGGTTAATTAAAAATTTAAGGGATAGTTTCCTGAAGGTTTTGAAATTTATATTTTTGAGGAATGAACTGAGAAGGTCTTATTGATGTATTAAGAGGTTTTTTTAAAATGTTTAATATAAGATTATATTATTTTAAAAGGTATAGGTGATAAAATGTTTAAAGTTTTAAAATGTTTAATTTAGAATTTTTAATGCTGAATAGTTAGAAATTGATAATTGGTTTATGAAGGAATAAAGAGGATGAATGTTTAATTTAGAATCTTATTAAGGAGCAATGTTGAAAAAGAAAGGTGTTTGATGGATGAAAATGAAACTTATCAATGTTTGTTAATGCTTGTAATATTGTTAAAGCTATTGGATTACATACCAAGAAAAAGGCTCTTATATTCAGGAAGAAAGAATCTAATCTAACTGATTTTGAGAATTTACAAAAGATGAACTTGCAAAAGAGGAGTTAAAGAGTATGAGGGAGTTTTAAACTTTGTAGTAGGTTAGTATATTTTAGCTTTTGCTTGTTAAATGTTATACCCTGTTTTTGCTCTGGGAAGTCGGGGGTGGGGGGGGTGGGGAGGGGGGAGGGTCGGGTTGGGACAAAATTGTTGATAAATGTGGGGAAAATGTTACAACAAATGAAATGATATCAGGAAAAAAGATGTATTTAGATAATACACTGATTGATTGATTATATATTGTATGTATGCGTGTTTATAAAATTATATATATATATATATATATATATATATATATATATATATATATATATATAAAGGTTCAAAGGAGAAAAAGAAACAAATTAGGGTTTTTGTATTATCTAGAAGCTATTAAATACTTGAGGATTATTTTTTCTAGGAAAATATCCAGTTTAGTCAATAAAAACATTCCAAAAGATCTAAGATGAAAGAGAATACTAAGAGTTGTGTAAATAATTTTGCTTCAAAACCAATACATATTTGAATGCTATGTTTATGGTTGATTCTTTAAATATCTTAAATAAATTGATAAATTCCTCTCTAAAAAAAAAGCATCTGTGAGTGCAAATATAGTACTTCTCTGCAACACCTTAAAATGTCTTTTTCTATATTGATTCCCTTGATATTCTACATGAGTTTTTTAGAAGCACTTGGTTGGATCTACTGCAGTGGTGGGTTGCTACCCGTTCACCCCAGATCAGGTGAACCGGCAGTGGCGGCAGCGGCAAGCTCCACCCACCTGCCCAGAAGTGTCGCATGAGTGCAAGCGCATGCACACTGACAAGCGAACCAGTAGCGACGGGATTTGAAACCTACTACTGGTCTACTGGCAATATTATGCTGGACTAAATTAGTCCTGGTCTGCTGAAGCTCTGACATTATCAGATTTATTCAACTGTAAATGGAACTGATTTCCTTCTGTTTTCTTTCCATGTAACAGGGAAACTTGTTTCATTGTCTCTAATACCATTTAATTCTTCTGCCTCAAGTAGTGATTGTAATGATTCATCTCTCATGTATGAAAATATTGAAATCCAAAAAGATATGACAGGAATTGTGTAATTTTGAGAACATAAATAGCTACCATGGGTAGAAATGGGGTTGACTAAGACAACAGATGAGATAAGGTGGCTTTAGGTCTTTATCCCTACTGTAATTCCCATTATAATTGCCTCTCTGCTTTCTGGATCTGCTGTTCTTCATGGGAGAAAAATCTTCTTTTGGAATCATTCTTCCCATTGAAAATAAGCAAGCATATGTGGAGGACAGCAATTCTCATATTGCAAGTAAATGTAATAAAATTGCTTTTTCCCCAGACCCCATAACACTACATCTTTCCCCACTGGCTATTTATTATTCAAATTATACATGGCAAGACTAGAAAGGTGATTTTAGTGTGATCCAGGATAGCCCCAAAAATGATTACTGACAAACCATACTCAATGAATAGTCCTTAATGGTACCACATCTATATGAAGGGAAGTAAGCAATGGGGTACCAGTAGGTTCGGTATTAGGCCAGTACTCTTCAATATCTTCATAAATGACTTAGATCCAGGAATAGGAGGGGAACTCTTCAAATTTGCAGATGACACTAAACTGACAGGAATAGCCAACACCCCAGAAGACAAGCTCAGGATCCAAAAAGATCTTGACAGACTTGAACAATGGTCCTTATCTAACAACATGAAATTCAATGTGGAGAAAAGCAAAATTTTGCGCCTAGACAGGAAAAACCAAAGGTATAAATACAGATGAGGTGAAACCTGGCTCAAAAACACTAACTGTGAGAAGGATCTTGGAATCCTAGTGGACAATCACTTAAGCATGAGTCAGCAGTATGTGGCAACAGCCAAAAAAGCTAATACTATCCTTGATGGTATAAACAGAGGCACAGAATCAAAATCATGTGAAGTATTAGTATCACTTTATAAATCCTTAGTAAAATCATACCTGGAATATTGCATCTAGTTTTGATCACCACATTACAAAAAAGATGTTGAGAGTTTGGAAAAAGTGGAGAGAAGCGCAACTAAGATAATTAAGGGCCTGGAAACAAAAACCTATGAAGAATGGTTGCAAGAATTGAATTTCTAGAGAAAAGAAGAACTAGGGATGACATGATAGCAGTATTCCAGTATTTGAGGGGCTACCACAAAGAAGAGGAGGTCAATTTATTTTCCAAAGCACCAGAAGGCAAGACAAGAAACAATGAATGGAAACCAATCAAGGAGAGAAGCAACCTGGAATTAAGGAGAAACTTCCTAACAGTGAGGTCAATTAACTACTAGTGGAATAGCTTGCCTTCAGAAGTTGTCGGTTCTTCATCACTGGAGGTTTTTAAGAAAAGACTGGATAGCCACCTGTCTGAAATGGTATAGGCCAGGGTCTCCTGCTTGAGCTGGGGGTTGAACTGGAAGACCTCCCAAGTTCCCTTCCAGCTCTATTCTGATTGATTGAACCCCAAATTTCTGTTGTTAAGTGAGACATTTGTTAAATGAGTTTTGCCCCATTTTACGACCTTTCTTGCCACAGTTGTTAAGTGAATTACTGCAGTTGATAAGTTAGTAATCTGTTTGTTAAGTGGTTTTCCACATTGACTATGCTTCTCAGTAGGTCACAAAAAGTGGTCACATGACCTTGGGATACAACAATGGTTATAAACATGAACCAGTTGCCAAGCATCTGAATTTTGATTGAGGGGATGTTGCAAAGGTTATAACTGTGAAAAACTTTCATAAGTCACTTTTTTTAGTGCCATTGTAAACTAAATGAAATGTTATAAGTTGAGGACTGCCTGTATTATTATTTTAAGTTGGTGTATAGCAGGCCACTGAAGTCTCAGTAACAATTAAAAGCCAGAAGACAAGTTAGCCAAGTAAAATCAATAATTAACAATTAAACAACAGTTATAAACCAAAATGTGTTTTAAGGACTTTTTTAAAAAGTTAATGGAAACATCAGGACCCTGAACTCTGCAGGAAAAACATTCCACAGAATTGAAGTGTCAGCCAAGAAGGCTTGACCTGAGTCAATGCCAGATCAACCCCCTGTAGGTAAACATCCTCACTGCTCTCGGCAACTGTAGAAGTTCCTATAGAAAGAAACATTCTCTCAACCAACCTGGACTAAAGTTTTGTAGTACTTACAACCAGCATTTTGACAGGAAATGAACAAGCAGCTGGTGCAGTAATTTGAGCACCCATATGATACGGGATGTTTGCATTTATCCCCAAACCAGTTTGGCTCTCGATTTTTACAGAAACTGAAGTTTCTAGACTAGACACAAAGGTAGACCAACATGCTTGTTACCTTTGTTAATCTTAGAAGTTACCTGCATGTGTCCTATACTATTTTAAGGTCATTTTTGTCATCCCCTCCCCCAAAGAATGCATTTGGCTTTTTCACCCATGATCAAATATTGGATTATCTATTTTATTTTGAATCAACCTGGTATTATAAAACAGCAAGACCATTTTTTTTAAATCGCTGGAACCATAATCACATTAGCTTATTTGTATTAAGCAAAACTCACCAGGAAAAGAATCTAAGGGTAGATTAACTTCTGTATAATGGCCACTGCAAATCATAACTGCGTCAAAGACAGTTGATGCCTGTTTTCCGTTAGCCTCTGTGTAGACCACCCATTGTCCAGTAGTTGTGAAATCTGGATGTTTTCTGATGCTGTATACTGTAGTCTTGTATAACCCCCAAACAAATGAAAACAACTCGGCATCATTATAGAATGATAACATCTCCAATTTTGCTGTTATTTTGTGTTCTGTTGAGATTTTTGAGGATTACTAGATAAAAGGATAGAACTACTCAAAAGGCATAACAGTTAATAAGAGCATTAAGCACTCAGAGGAAATTTTTGGTTTAGTAATAAATCTCTCACTGCTATCCATATCTAGCAGGGGCTGTGTGTCCCCTTTTCTATCTAAACCAGTGGTTCTCAACCTTCCTAATGCCGCGACCCTTTAATACAGTTCCTCATGTTGTGGTGACCCCCAACCAGGGATGGGTTCTAAATTTTTTTACTATCGGTTCTGTGGGCGTGGCTTATTTGTGGGTGTGGCTTGGAGGTCATGTGACTGGGTGGGCGTGGCTAGCTGGTCATGTGACCGGGTGGCCATGGCTATGTGTATAGGGACTACTCAGAGGGCTGAAAAAAGTCATTTCTGACAGATACTCACACTTTTGACTGGTCCTCACACTTATGACCATCCTCATATTTATGCCCGTGCAGCATTCTTAACAACCATGTCACTCATTTCACAACTGCTTCTCTTCACCATGGTGATAAGATAGGGCAAAAAACGTAAAATGTGAGGACAGTCGTAAATTCGAGGACTGGTCAAAAGTGCGAGGACCAGTCAAAAATAACTTTTTCAGCCCTCTGAGTAGTCCATATGCACATAGGGACTATCCAGAGGACTGAAAAAAGTAATTTCTGACAGGTCCTTGCACTTTTGACCAGTCATCATTTATGCCATCATTTATCTTCTAGTCCAGAGATCTCCAACCTTGGCAACTTTAAGCCTGGCAGACTTCAACTCCCAGAATTCCCCAGCCAGCTATGCTGGCTAGAGACTTCTGGGAGTTGAAGTCCACAAGTCTTAAAGCTGCCAAGTTTGAAGACCTCTGAGCTAGGGCTTTGGGGCCAGCCTTTTGGGGAGGGGGTCCCATTCGGAGAGACCCCCTGCCTCTCAGGAAGCATCAGGCCCAGGTAAAGAAAGTTGCCAAGGTTGGAGATCTCTGGACTAGAAACCTCCAAAGTTCTAGAAACCTCTAGAAACCTCCTTCCAACTCTGTAATTCTGGTATTGACAAGCAAGCACAGTTAAGCTACTTAAATCCTCCAGAGCAGGGGTCCCCAACCTTTTGAACCTCAGGGACCACCAAGTTCATAATTTTAAATTTCGCAGACCACTAATACGAATCCAGTGCACCACTTGCTGAAGCACCTGGACTCCCAGTGACGGGATAGGGTCCTTCAGGCACTCTCACCCCCTCTTTCTCTCTCATTCTCTCTTTCTCTCCCCGCTCTTTCTTTCTCTCCCCCACTCTCTCTCTCTCTTTCTCTCTCCCCCCTCTCTCTCCCCTACTCTCTCATTCTTTCTCTCCCCCTTCTCTTTCTCCTCCACTCTCTCATTCTTTCTTTCTCTCCCCGTTCTCTCTCTCCCCCACTCTCTCATTCTTTCTCTCCCCCTTCTCGCTCTCCCCCACTCTTTCTCTCTCCCCCTTTCTCGCATTCTCTTTCTCTCTCCCCCTTCTCTCTCTCCCCCACTCTTTCTCTCGCTCTCTCTCCCTCTTTCTCTCATTCTCCTTCTCTCTTCCCCCCTTTTCTTTTCCTCTCTCTCCCCCACTCTCCCCCACTTTCTCTCTCTCATTCTTTTGCAGGGGGCCAATCTGGTGTCTGCAATGGAGAGCAAAATCCAGCTTCTTCTCTCTGTTGTAAGTGCAGCATCAGGATTCTGCCTTGGTATATTTGCGGCGCAAGGCAGCCCTCGTTTCCTGCCGACTCGGAGCGGTAAACAGCGTCTGGTTCGGGGAGCAGCTGATTTTGCTCTCCGTTGCTCTCTCGGCCCCCTGCAAGCTCTCATCTCTCAAGAAGCCCAACCAAAGTTTCCCGCACCACTTCAGGGAGCGCTCCTCGAGAGACGAGAACTTGCAGGGGGCTGAGAGAGCAATGGAGAGCAAAATCCGGCTGATCCCCAAACCGGACGCTGTTTATCGCTCCGAGTCCCAAGCGGCAGGAGAGGAGGGCTGCCTTGTGCTGCAAATATACCAAGGTGGAATCCTGATGCCGAATTTACAGTGGAGAGAAGAAGCTGGATTTTGCTCTCCATTGCAGACACCAGATCGTATTGCACCACCTGCAAAAATGCAAAAATTTCCAAATGTAGCCCTGCCCTCTAACAGCCCTCCTGATATTCAACTGTTGTTTCTCAAGGAGGATACTTACTTGGCCATCTTCATGTGTGAAAGGATTCTACAGTGTAACAGCAGATGTCTCCCACCTTGGCAGCTTTAAAACTTGTGGACTTCAACTCCCAGAATTCTCCACAATTCCCCAGAATGGGCTAGGTGGGAGTTGAAGTCCACAGGTTGTAAAAGAGCCACAATTGCCCAGCCCTGGTCTAGGGTAGGCTGACGCCGCGCGGGTGGGAGGCGGGGCAAGGCAAGGGGCGGATGAGCCAGCAATTTAACAAACGGTTCGGTGTGCTGCGAGGCCAACAAATTGCAAAAAACACCGAACCGTTTGTTAAATTACTGGCTCGCCCACCCCTCGCCCCGCCCCACCCCCACTATTTATTGGCAAGGGGCAGGGCGAGCCAGAAATTTAACAAATGGTTCGGCCAAACCACCTAGAACCGGCAGAATCCCACCACTGGTTTGTTTCCCTCTAGCCATCAGCTGGGACTCCGGAGGCAGCAATAGATTGGGAGTGGGCGGGGTAAGCGACCGGCGACCGGCGATCCAATAGAGGCAAAGGGTGAGGGTGAGTGAAGGCGTGGGGGGGGGTGAGAGAGGGCTTTGGCGACCCCTGTGAAATGGCCGTTCGACCCTCAAAGAGGTCACGACCCCCAGGTTGAGAACCGCTGATCTAAGCCAATCTAAAGTGTAAACACCAGGTTTTTACAAGATGTGGTATAACCCACTCAAAGAGTGTTGTACACATGATCAGAAACACTATATTTCTGGGTATAACAATGGAATAAAATTCTAATAAATAAATACTGTATAGGAGTAGGAGGCAGACTGCAAAAAGCTTCCCAGAGGCAGCTGCTTAGATGTTAAAACAGATCCCTTCCAGCCCTATGATTCTATGGTTCTATGGAATAATGTAGTGGAATTCTATATTTTTAACATACCATAATGGTTGAAATTTCACTTAAAATTTACAGTCCTTTCCTATTCCGAATTGCAGAAATATCTACTCCCCCCTCACCTTAAACTGAATGAAGTCCAGAAGGTGAAAATGTTTAGCATAATCCTTGAGGTACTCCAGGACTAAGGAGTGATGTAGGTAGTTAGGACAGCTTTCTGGAAATGGGAAGTCACTGAAGCAGGTCATTTCCTTGGATGTATTGCTTACCACAGATCTGTATACATTGGTCCTTCCCTTTTCAGGAATGTCCTGTACAATGGTTGTATATAATATAGTAAAATGTTTATGAGCCTTTAAAAATCATTTTTGAAAGTGCTTTGCAATGCAACCTACTATTTATATGTAATCTGCTTTAGCCATGGGATAAATCCAGGGGTGAAATTCAGCCAGATCTATCCAGCTCAGGTGAACCTGTAGCAGCGGCTGTGGGATGCTCCGCCCATCCATGCAGATGTCATGATGTCACTTTTTGTGACATTTTAAGCCTCTGCGCATGCACAGAATGCTTTGCGCATGCACAGATGACGCATGGGAGCAGAGCAAGCACATGCGCAGTGCGCACACATTTGCAAACCGGTAGGGAAGGTACGTGAATTTCACCCCTGGATAAATCTGGTTTTATTTAATTCTACTGACCACTGATATATAGCTACCTTTATTTTAATGATCTTAGCTGTTCAGCTTTGGACAACAAAATGAGTAGTATATAAATGTAAATATTAAAGAAATAAATAAAACAACATTACATTTTCATCTTATTCTACAACAGGGGTGTCAAACTCAAGGCCCAGGGGTTAGATCCAGCCCGTGGGGTACTTAGATCTGGCCCACAGGTCCACCCTGGAAACAGCAAAGGACTGGCCCGTGGTGCTTCTGCCAGTGAAAACAGGCTCCTGAACTCCATTTTCGGCTGCCACAGCATCCTGCAATCCTCTGCCAGAGAAAATGGAGCTTGCAGCCTGCCCGAGCTCCACTATGCTATATCATAAATAATTCAAGAAACAACATGAAAAGTCTATGTATTTTTCATTTACAAACTCCCTGAGTGAATATATCCCTGAGAAACTGGATTGAGATCAGCTTCTGTATTCTAGCAAGAGCCCATTAAGGAGGCCAAAGTTGCTCTGTTTTTTCATTGGAACCATTAAGGTTATTCTAGATCAGGGGTGTAAAACTCAAGGCCCAGGGGCCAGATCTGGCCTGCAGGGCCGTCCTGGAAACAGCAAAGGACCAGCCCGCGGTGCTTCTGCCAAGCTCCATTTTCACTGGCAGAGGTTTGCACGAGGCCATGGCAGCCAAAAACAGAACTTGGGAGCCCATTTTTGCTGGCAGAGCACTTGGGCAACCACAGGCGCCCCCGACATGAATGACATCGAGCTGTCCCACCCTAGCCACACCCACCCTAGCCCCCGGAGGTCAAACACAACTCTGATGTGGACTCAATGAAATTGAGTTTGACACCTCTGTTCTACAATCAAATTTTAATTAGACATGTGTTTGTGTGTTCATCATTCCAAAGGACACTTTTTGCTGCAGGGAGACTTGAGAACACAAACATGGTATCTATGACACACTGATATCTGTAGACATGCTTCCAATCTGTGAAAATGTGTTGAGAATGTCATTTTAGTGATTCCCAGAATGAGGTAGTTTGGGGATGAGCATTGGAGTCTATGTAATTAATCCTGGGAATATCTGGCTTCTCTGAAAGCAGAGAATGCCTGGTTTCTTTGTCTTTCATCAAACAGGAAAGGTTACAAAGGACTTTTAATATATCTAAGCTATGCTAGTAAAATATGATAGTAGGAAGTTTTAACACCTCTTACTTATGCACCATCATCTGAGGATATATATCATACATGTATAGCTTCATATGTGTGTGGCACTCAATTTATCAAAAAACAGCTGTGTGGTGAAGTCAATGTGTATACAACCACTTAAATGCATATAACCTGAACTTCATTATAGAAACAAGAAAACAGACAGCCGAAAAAGACCTAGTGGTCCATTTAATCTGCCTTTTGGATGTTTTTGGTTTTTTAATTAATTAATTATTTTTTAATTTTAATTTAATTTTTTTATATGTCCAACCCACATATGAACAGATCTTAGCATATGAAGGTGCTAAAGTCTATGGGAATTATCAATATGAAGAGCAGTTTTTCTCATTGTTTCTCAACAATGCTTAATTAAAGGTCTCCTAATTTTTTATAGACTGCCTGTAGGAAATTCAGGGTTTTTATCTCCCTGCCAACTTTGGAAATAGTCAGCTTCTCAACCAGCTTTCACTTGAACCCTCCCACTAAGAGCCCCACAATCTCTGACTGCTGCCTCTGAATTTGTGATTACTGAGGTAAACAAAATCCATGGCAAACTGCCTGTAGGTTTGAGAATCTCCCGAAGGGCTGGACCATTTATTATTTTCTTCTCTGGTTGAACTGGCAGGACTGGGCCAGTCTCCAGGTGGAAGTGATAGATATCTGCTTTTTGGACAAGGTTCATATGTTTTACTTCCCATCCAAGAAAGACACACAGAAATCTTGATTGCATTTGGCAGCAGGGCAGCTTTCTCAAAGAGTTGCTTATAATGCTTCCTCCATCTTTTGTCTCCATATCTCCCATAGCTTCATCTTTTAATTATTTTCCTTTTCTTTAGTCTGCCTGTCTTGGTACTACCCTTGGACCCTTCTGACATCAGTGTCAGTAGTTAGCTATTGCTTCTTGTATATATATTTCCTCCACAGTCAAGTTATCTTATATAACTTAACAACAGCAGTTTATAGTTGCTCAGAGCAAGATTATCTCTTGCTTTCTTTTTGGTTTATAGAATCTTCCTATTATTTCATGGGTGTTGTTTTAAAAAATACTTTAATGATTGCAACATAATCTCTGGAGGGCAAAACAGTTATAGGTAGTCCTCAATTTACGACCGCAATTGACCTCAAAATTTATGTTGTTAAGTGAGACATTTGTTAAGTTTTGCCCCATTTTACCACTTTGAGTTGTTAAGAGAATCACTGCACTTGATAAGTTAGTAACTGGTTGTTAAGTGAACGTGGCTTTCCCATTGACTTTGCTTGACAGAAGGTCATAAAAGGTGATCATATAATCCTGGGGCACAGCAACCGTCATAAATATGAACCAGTTGCCATGCATCTGAATTTTGATCACATGATCATAGGGATGCTGCAAAGGTTGTAACTATGAAAAAAGGCCATAAGTTGCATTTTTCAATGCCATTGTAATTTTGAACATCACTAAATGAACTGTTGTAAGTCAAGGATTACCTGTATTTTAGTTTAATGGCCCCAAATTTTCTTTGATGGCACAAGCAAAAGAGACCTCACAACATAGAAAAAAAAATCCCAAACTCCAGAATCTTTGGATTCAAGTAAAGTTCTTCTCTGTTGTTGCTTGTAGAATTACTACAATTTGATAGGGGTTTTTTTTCCCCAGAATTTTAAATTTGAATTAGTGCTACTCACTGTGAATTGCCAAAGTCCTCCAATGACATCATTTTTTTCAAAGCAGGTAGGTTCCAGTCCTTCCTCTAGGCAACACTTGATAGAGGCCAGCCCACTCACTCCTGCCCCAATAATGGCCACTTTTCGTCCCATACCTTGGTGTCAGGATAGAGGCTTTTCTGAAGAGGCACCTAGAAAGTTGCACTGGTATTAATTAACACACTACTATCTGTTGGACACAAAGTGCAAAGGTTATAATTCTGTAGCAATACTTTTATTATTTCCTTGTGAAGTTTCATAAGCAGGAAGCATTTTTCTCTTCCCTTAAGTATACATCTTTGCCAGTAAATATCTGGTAAATTCAAGCACTGTTTATATTGTATATTGGAATGCAAATTATTGTTCTTTTCTCAGGGACGCCCTCTTTTAACTCTAGAGCTTTGTTAATACTCACCATTCCTAAACAACATTCTTCTAATCTATGCAGTGTCAGAGATACTCATAATAATGGTAAAAATAAATATGGAGAATACAGGGACTCCAGATTCTATTGGTTGTGGGGTGGGGGTGCTCAGTCATGAAAAAAGGAAAGTAAAAATTTAAAAAAGTGAATTGTGCTACAATATAGCATTTTAAATCAAGTTAATGAAAGTGGTTTCATTGCCAGGCCATACTATATTTATTTTTATACCACTGGTTTAAGTGGTGAATAAGTCAACACTTGCTGTTTTGGCACAACTTGCCAAACTCCATAATATAGTTGGTATTTTGCCTTACCATGGTAGTTTTATTTCTTTATTTCTAGAGGAGGTGGAGCTGTAGCAAAGGTGAAAGTCCACAGTAAAAGCAGGGTCAATAGCAGTGAATGTAGTTTGTCAGAACTAACACAGAGAAACTCAAAAGGTGACCAAGAGTAACAGGAACTAGCTTCATCACATGATGTAACAATAATAGAGTTGGAAGGGACCTCAGAGGTCATCTAGTCTAATCCCTGATCTCGCAGGAGACCTATACTATTTCTGATAAGATGGTTGTCCACTCTCTTCTTAAAAGCTTCCATTAATGGGGCACCCACAATTTCTGAAGGCAATTTGTTCCATTGGTTAAATGTTCTCACTCTTGGGAATTTTCTCCTTAGTTCTAGGTTGTCTCTTTTCTTGCTTAGTTTCCATCCATTGTTACTTTTCCTGTCTTCAGGTGTTTTGGTAAATAAGTTGGCCCTCCCTTATGGCAACTGTTCAAGTATGAGAATACTACTATCATGTCACCCATGCTCCTTGTTTTCACTAGACTATACCCAGTTCCTGCAATTGTTCTTCATATGTTTTAGGCCCCTAATCATTTTTGTCGCTCTTCTCTGAACTCTTTCCAAAGTCTCTGTCACAGGTAAATGCCTTATTCTCAAATATAGGAAATATATGTATATAGTACATCAAGGGTTAATTTATTCTCCCTTCCTTAATGTATTCATATGTAACCACTCCTACCCCTAACTCCGCCTTATTGATATAAAAGAGCATACATGCTCCTCCTTCTTGCTTCTATCTGCAATCACCCAGAGAATATAGAATGCCTACTGTAAATAAATAATACTTTGTTTGAATACTACTCTTTCTGAATCCTTCATTGAGTCTGATCCTCGAATTATCACAACAATCTGGTAACAGAGGATGGTTGGCTGACTCAATAAGAAACAAACATGCCAAAGAAAGAAAACTCCAAAGAAAAGAGAGAAAGACCCAACACTAGGGCACACAATAAAGAGATAGAAACAGATCAAGAAATGATCGATGAATCCACGACTGAAACAACAAGAGAACCTGAAAACTACACCACAGACGAAGAAGAGGTAATCGATGAATCCGATGATCAAGAAGAGAGCGAGACAGAAAACGATACGCTCAGATCAGAAATATTAAGACTGCTGAAGAACCGTAAAGATGACAAAAATCTCATCGCAAACCTCCAAGACATTATAAAAGACAACGGAGCAGCGAGAGAAAAGCACATCAACACACCGGAGCCTAAAGAACTCAAAATGGTGAGCAAATCACCTACAGATGAAAAACATAACCGAGAGGAAGACTAACGGTCCCGCGCAAAATTTTGAATGGCAGCCATCTTGGATTAGCCAGCACACCAAAATGGCTAGCTCAGAACCAATCAAAGGACAGAATTCAAAATGGCTGGCGCGAAAGACTTTACCCAGCATAAAGAATAAAAAGGAGATATCCTATTTTTCAGAAGAATTTGATACAGACACCGAAGAAATGCCAACTGAAATACAAATCGAAACAGCTATGAGAACACTCTTCGCAGCCTTCGGCCCGAATCTGAAAATCACAAAAAAATCAGCGAAAATACCAAAGACTGTAAATCAAATAACGAAAAAAGAGCAAACTACTCAATCCAAGGACACAGAAGCAAGCGGACAAGCATCCCTACTTCCATCCACTCCAGCCCAAACGACGAGAGCGCTGACGCCCGAACCCAGGGGACCCTGCAAGTACTCGCCCACACCGCAAACGATCCCGGGAGCCAGAGGCCTCAACCGAGACAACTACAACAGAACGAAGCAAGCTCCGATCCCCACCTGGACACCAAAAGCTGAGCCAGAAAGCGAATCGTCAGAAGAAGAGCACTACGAGGGAGCTACAGCGACGAGAACCTCTCCCGACAGCTTCAGAAACAAAATGAGCAACACGCATACGCGAACTCACGCAGACGAATATAGAGACAGTGAAGAACAGAGAGAACCATTCAGACTGATTGCTAGCATACCTACACCATTCTGCAATTATCAACACTTACAAGATCATGGACAGCCTCCAGTTGTAAGTAATGCAACAAATAACATTGGAAACTTGCCTAGTGATTTCCCAAAATTGAGAATAGACGGTATTAATTTACAGGAATGGAGTCAACAACTCCAGGTTGTTTTCTTAAAAGAGAATTTATTATTTTTCATAACTAACCCTCCCAAAAGACCATGGACTCTAAAATTGGACTGCCTGCATCACAGAGCATTCTATTTACTAATATCTAGCATATCTCCGCTATCTATCATAGCATTAAGCATAATCTAACTGTCTCAGAAATAATTCATTGTATGTTTAAATTGTTTCATAATGAAAGTGTAGCAACCACAACTAGAATGTCTAAAAATTTCTTCTCAGTCAGGATAAAACCTGGGACTACTGTAAGTGAGCATTTACTATCACTAAACACAATTAGAGCAGAGCTTCATTTAAGGGGAGAAATAATATCTGATCAG
This sequence comes from Arizona elegans, assembly GCA_022577455.1. Lineage (NCBI taxonomy): Eukaryota > Metazoa > Chordata > Lepidosauria > Squamata > Colubridae > Arizona > Arizona elegans. The sequence continues at coordinate 97,923,527 of JAKOOJ010000002.1, read as the reverse complement.
ACAATGAAAAGCGTTATCATTAATTCATTAGACTCATCATGGGATAATTACATATCACATTTGGACACAATTAATCTAGGATATCTATCTATAGAGAGTTTATCAAATAGACTAATAGCTGAAGATAATTTAAGGAGAAGCCGCTACAGCACACACAAAGAACACAGACAGACCAAAAGGGTAGTATTTCAAGACAGGCATCAAGAACCAATTGAATGTTATAATTGGGGGTCCAAAGAACACTATAGAAGAGATTGTCCAAAATTCCTTAGAGAAAGACAAAATCATGACAATAGAAACAGATACCAAAACAGACAATCATCTATTGAGAGGTACAGATATAGAAACTCACCAAATTTCAGAGAACGTAGAGGGGGCAGAGATAACTCAAGAGAGAGAAAGTCTGGATCATTAAATGGATTAGATAAGTATAACATAAGCAAAAATCAAAACCCAAAAGATAATGCCTGGCTCATTGATTCTGGGGCAACAAACCATACAACACATGATAAGAAAATATTATCTTCTTTCATAGAAGATAAATTTGTAATTAAAGTAGCCAACCAAGAAGAAGTTCAAGTCATTGGAAGGGGAAATGTAAATTTACCCGGTCTAGGGAAAATAGAGGGGGTTTTATTAATACCCGAAATACCCCATAACATTCTTAGTGCAATAAAGTTGAGCAGAGACTCTGACATAAATATAGTGTTCTCAAAAGGAAAAGCATCTCTAGAGAGAAACAAAACAAACTTAGGCAATATAGTTATCAAAGAAGATATACCATACTTAGTCACTGAAGAAAGATGGCTACACAACATTGATTCAAACATGGAAGATGACAATAGCATAGAAAATGAAAATGACAGTGACAGTAACAACGAGGAACATGTAAGAGCCCCTCATAGCCAAAACACAAATAGGAATGAAACTTGGTTACTGAACAAAAGTTTGTATGGATTAAAGCAATCCGGCAAACGCTGGTATGAATGCTTGGTCAACGTTCTCAAATCTATGAACTTCAATAACACAACTGCAGATAATTGTTTCTTTGTTAGAAGGGATGGTGATTCAATAGAATTTGTGTTAATTTATGTAGATGACATTTTGTATATTGGCAAACATAAAGAAAAAAGGGATACATTTGTAACAAAATTAAATGAACATTTTTCTTTAAAATCATTAGGGAAAGTAAATAAATATCTTGGAGTTCAAATCAGTAAGACTAAAAAAGGATTTAGATTATCTCAAAAAGATAAAATTATAGAACTATTGAATAAATGTAATATGAGTGATGCAAAGCCTTGTGATACTCCAATGCAAACTGATTTTTTAAGAAACATGAATGAATCATCTCCTGAGTTTACTGATAATACACTTTATAGATCAGTTATTGGTTCCCTTTTGTATATATCTAATTGGACCAGACCCGATATTGCTCTACCCCTTAATTTATTATCCAGATATGTCAGTAAACCTTTAATGTATCATTGGGAAGCCATTAAGCGAGTACTAAGATATTTGAAATACAGCATAGATTTCTCTCTAATATTAGAACCCAACGATGTTAAAGAACCTATTCTCACTTGTTACGGTGATGCGGATTGGGCAGGTGACACTAAGTGCAGGAAAAGCACTTCTGGTTATGTATTCTTTCTTAACAACTGCCCAGTCTACTGGTATACTGGAAAACAGGATCTTGTAGCTACATCAACAACTGAGGCAGAATATGTTTGTTTGTCAAAGGCCTCTAATAATCTTGTATGGTTCAATGATTTATTATCAGACGTCTGGAAAAGTCCTTCATTGCCATTTGTTATACATGAAGATAATAAAGCTGCGATAGAGATATCTAGATCAGATGCTATTGGTCAAAGATCTAGACATATAGATATCAAATTCAAACATGTAAGACAATTATCTCAGGATGGATTCATTAAAGCTATTCATTGTGAAACCACAGAACAAATAGCTGATATATTGACTAAACCTTTGCAATCTAAATAACATAAATATCTAACTTCAAAATTACAAGTTTTATATTGTTCTGAACCTGAATGTAATTACTGTTGTATGTCGAATCGGCATTTAGAGGGGGATTTGTCACAGGTAAATGCCTTATTCTCAAATATAGGAAATGTATGTATATAGTACATCAAGGGTTAATTTATTCTCCCTTCTTTAATGTATTCATATGTAACAACTCCTACCCCTAACTCCGCCTTATTTATTGCAAAAGTTTTACAATTACATTTTCACCCCCTTTTCCCCCCCCCTCAACCCACCCCAAACTTCCCAACCTCCCTAACCCCCCCTAACCCTCCCCTCCCCCCAGACTTCCTCACAGTATACTCATGTCAAATAAAAGGAAAAACCCTCCTTTGTATATAAAACTTGAACCCCTCCCTCCCCCTTACAAATTTTCATCTTCATTACATTAACCTATTTCTATCTTAATATAACATTTTCAAATAAATTTTCATCCTGATTACCTTAAAAATATTTCTATCTTAATATAACATTTTCAAATAAATTTTCATCCTCAACCTTAAAATATTTCTATCTTAATATAACATTTTCAAATAAAAGCTATTTGATACTTCCTAGTTTGATATTTGTTCTGAACATAATCTATCCACTTCTTCCATTCCCATTCATAAGTCTCTTGAGAACAATCTTTTAGATATGCTGAAATCTTCGCCATCTCTGCAAAACTGGCCATCTTCAAAGTCCATTCCTCAATCGTAGGCAGCGCTTCATTTTTCCAATATTTACCTATCAACAATCTTGCTGCTGTTATCATATATAATATCAATTTTGTTTCACCCGATGTAAAACCCTTAACTATACCCAATAAAAACAGTTGTGGAGAAAATTGAATTTTTTTCTTCAAAACATTCTGCATGACCCACCAAATTTTTATCCAAAAAGCCTTAACTTTCTTACAGGTCCACCAAACATGATAATATGTAGCGTCTAGACAATCACATCTCCAACATTTAGGCTGCACATTAGGGTACATACATGACAATTTTTTGGGGTCTAGATGCCATCTGTAAAACATTTTATAAAAATTTTCCCTCAGATTCTGCGACTGTGTAAATTTAACATTCTGAACCCAAATTTTTTCCCATGTTTCCAACATCACTGGTTCCTCAAAATTTTGTGCCCACTTAATCATACAGTCTTTAACTAGTTCAGTTTCTGAATCCCTTTCTAACAAGACATTATAAAGTCTTTTAATATGCATTGGGCCTTTCTCTTTTATGTGTCTAACTAATTCTTCCTCATACATCATAATACCAGTTTTTTGGTCCTCTTTCCATCTCAATTGCAATTGATTATATTGTAACCAAGTTAGATTAATCCCTTCAGCCAACAATGTCTGTAATGTCTTCAGCTGCCATCTGCCCGCATCTGTAAAAAGAACCTCTTTGTATAAAACCCCCCCGAGTGACATTATATTTGTATTCCACAAAGTATGACCAAGATCCAGCCATAGCGGTATTTTATAATCCCAATTGTTTCGGTGCTTCTTCCAAACTCTCAACAGAGAATCTCTAAGTATATGGCTTTTAAATACTTTATCCACTTTGTTGTCATAAAATAAGTACGCATGCCATCCAAATTCAAGATCAAAACTTTCTATATTCATTATTCCAGTCTTTTTCCTTCCAAACCAATCACTTGCTAGAGTCAAAGCTGCTGCTTCATAATATAGTTGTAGGTTTGGAAGTTTAAAGCCCCCCTTTCTGGAACATCTTGCATGATTTTCAATTTCACTCTCGGTTTTTTCTCGTTCCAGACAAACTTATTCACTCCAGTTTGCCACACTTTTAGTTGTTTATCACTTTTAAGCACCGGAATCATTTGAAACAAAAAAAGAAATCTTGGCAAAATGTTCATCTTAACTGCTGCTATTCTTCCAAGTAAAGACAGCTGCAGTTTTTTCCAAATCTCCATATCTTTCTGCACCTCTCGCCACAACACCTCATAATTATTTTGAAACAATTTCATATTTGATTCTGCAACTTGAACTCCTAGATATTTTACCTTTGGTACAATCTCAAAACCTGCCCTCCTTTCAAGCTCAAATTTACGATCTTGTGTCATATTTTTAACTACCATCTTAGTTTTTTTCTGATTCAGTCTAAAACCTGAAACTTTACCATAGTCTTGTATAATGTCCTTCATCTGGATTATTGATTCCATTGGCTGTGTTAGGGTAATGACCAGATCGTCTGCAAATGCCTTTATTCTGTAATCCTCTTGCCTTATCATTATACCTTTCAAAGTATTAGAGTCCCTTATTGTGTTTAACAAGACTTCTAGTGTTAAAATAAACAACAATGGGGACAGCGGACATCCCTGTCTTGTTCCTTTTTCGATTTTAAACTCTGTTGTCAAACTTCCATTAATAATAATCTGTGCCTTTTGTTCTTGATAGATTGCTGAGACTGCCTGAATAAATTGGTCCCCAAAGTCCATCCTTTTTAAAGTCTTTAATAGAAAATTCCAGTCCACTTTATCAAAGGCCTTCTCTGCATCCAGAAAAACCAGCACTGCAGGGATCTGTTTATTCTTCTCAAGATATTCCAATAAATCTATTACTTGCCTTACATTATCATTCATGTGCCTACCCTCAATAAATCCCGCTTGATCATCATGAATCACCTTTTGAATTACTGGCATCAATCTGTTGGCTAATACTTTTGCGTAAATTTTATAATCCGTATTCAAGAGAGATATTGGTCTGTAGTTCTCTGGTTTTTTGGGACCTGCTTGTTCTTTTGGTATCAAAGAAATATAAGCTGTAGTCCATGATGGGGGTACTTTTCCCCCTTGTTGTATATTACAAAATAAGTCTCTAAGTTGTTCCACCATTTCTGCCTGCAGAGTTTTATAATACACTGCAGTCAGACCATCCGTTCCAGGAGCTTTAGCTGTTTTTAATTGTTTTATTGCTGCTATTATCTCCTCCTCTGTTATAGGATAATTCATTCTTTCCTTTTGTTGCTCAGTGATTTTTGTAACTCTTTTGTTGTCTAAATATTTTTCTATAAGTCCATTCTGCACCTCCTCTCTGGCATATAGTTTAGTGTAATATTCAAGAAAAGCTTCTTTTATTAATTTCTGTTGAAAAACTTCTTTCCCTCCAATATCAATACTATCAATAGTCCGTATGCTCTGTTTCTTCCTTAATGTGTAAGCCAACCACCTGCCCGGTTTATTGGCGTTGCAGAATGTATTATGCTTTGCGTATTGTAAGTTTGTTGCAACTTGTTCCGCTATAAGCATTTGGAATTGATCTTTCAAAAGTTTTATGACACCAAGTATTCTTTCATCTGTTGGGTTTTTAATAAGTAACTGTTCTTTGTTCTTTATTTCTGCTTCCAATTCAAGTCTTTTCTTTTGTCGAGTCAACCTATGTTTAGAATTCATATATATAAGCACCCCTCTCATATAAGCTTTGCTTGCGTCCCACACAATTTCCATTGGGGTGCCTTTATTCAAATTCATTTCAAAAAACTCTTTCAAATACTTTTTAAGTTCTATTATATTTTTTTCATATCTGAACAAGTTTTCATTTAATCTCCAAGAGCGTCTCTCAGTCTTGCGTGTCTCAATTTCTATCCACACTGGGCTATGATCAGTCAAAATTCTTGGCAGAATCTTTGTTCTTTTTGTCCTGACAAGTAAATCATCAGACAACAAGATGAAGTCAATCCTGGAAAAGGATCTATGTCTGTCAGAGAAGAAAGTATAATCCAGTTCTTTTGGGTTATGTATTCTCCAAATATCTTTTAATTCCAGGTCTTCTTTCATATCAAAAAAAGTCTGTGGTAATCTAATCCTTGACTTCGCCAAAGTCTTTTTGTCTAATTTAGAGTCAATTACTCCATTCCAATCTCCCATAATTAAAATAGATCTGTAATCCCATTGAAGTATTTTAGTATGCAGCATTTTATAAAAATAGTCCTGTTGTTGGTTAGGAGCATAAATTCCTATCAAAAGAATTTGATTATTAGCAGAAAGTAATTCAATTGCTACAAACCTGCCATCTTGATCAGCTTCTATAAGTTTGGCTGTTAATTTTTTATTTACGTAAATAACCACACCATTCTTTTTTTGGTTAGTTGAAGATATAAAATGTGTTCCTAATTTGGAATTTTTCAAATAGTTTTGATCTTGAGCTGTAATATGCGTTTCTTGTAAACAAATTATATCATTATTATGTTGTTTTAAATATGCAAATACTTTCTTCCTTTTTTGTGTTACATTCAACCCATTCACATTCCAAGATAAACATTTAATCATCATTATTCTCTTTCTGGAGCAAAGAGCAGAACATTCGGATTTCATCCGAAATCTTCTGTCCTGCATTCCCCACGGCCCCAGCCTTTTCATCTTGTCTTTCCTGCTGTAACTTTTCTTTAAGTTGCTTGGCTTTTGCTCGGGTTATACGCTGGTCCTTGACTTCAGCCACCCAAGCCGGCTCCAAGATTGGAGAAGGTTCCAGCAAAGGCTCATCCAGAAAACCTCCTTCAGCGCCCTTCAACTCCTCTGATTCCTGCTTAGATTGTTGTTGCGATTCTTGAGGTTGCTTCTTATCACTCTCTTTAATCTCCAAAACTGTAGATGTACGTGGGGATGGTGTTCTTTCTTTAAAGATATCAGTATAAAATTGCTCCGCCTTCTCCACAGTGTTCAAACGGTGTTTCTCTCCCTTATATCTCAAAATTATGCCAGTTGGAGCGTCCCAACGAAATGGGATTTGATTATTCTGCAGTTCTTTAACAAGAAAGCCAAAATCTTTTCTGGATTTCAACATCTTAGGTGGAAGCTCCTTGTAGACTGTGATCTTGGATCCGCTCACTTGCACAGAAGTGAGAAAAGATTTTTGCAGGATATCATTTCTTATTGCTCTGTCTGTAAAATATATGACCACATCTCTAGGCAATTGTCTTTGTCTGGCCACCCAAGAGTTGACTCTGTAAATTTTGTCTATTTTACAAAAAACCATATCAGGATTAATTTTTAAAATCACAGCTAGGGCTTCAGCACAGATCTGTCTCAAATCTTGTCTCTCCTCTTCTCTAATTCCTCGAAGCCGTATAGCAAATTCCATTGCCCGGAATTGCATCATGACAATCTCGTTCTCAACTCTCTGCATCTTGTCATCAACATCAAAAAATTTATGATCATTATTTTTCATCTTAGCATTAACTTCTAATTTAAATTCATCCACTTTTGACTCAACTTTCATAATAAATCCTGCCAGGCCAGACGCCACATCTGTTATTTTTATGGTCACCTTCTTTTGGTTCTGCTGCATTTCCTGCATAATTTCCTGTTGAGACTTTTGAATTTTATCATCTATTTTATTTATTTTATCATCTATTTCCTGTTGAGCTTTTTGAAATTTGTCATCCAGGATATTTGAAATAAATTCTTTTAAATCTCCCATATCAAAATCTTTTTTCTGGGCTTGTGACTGCGTGTCCTGTTTGCGTGTGGGGGATCCCCCCCCTGTTTTGCCTTCCTGCTTCTTTGAAGCCATCCTGCCACGTAGGCTAGCTTTTCTAAAAAGGGAGGTTCCGCTTCTTCTGCCACCTCCACAAAGCCTTCTAAAAAGGTCCCCCAGATTTAATCAAGGCAAAGCTATAATGCAGCAAAGTCAAGTAAAAGGGAGAGATTTTCCTCTTGTTTCTGTTACAGCCGGAGCAACTTTATAGCAACTTTTTAACTTTGTAACAAAGCAAGATGACTTCACCAATCCACACCCGCTGATTCATTTACTCTAATGCTGAGCGCCATATTTTTTCCAGTCACTTTCACTCATTCAGAAACTTTCACTTCAGTATAGAAAATCAGCAAAGAGCTAATACTTGCAGTTCAAAATTTCAGGGTTCAGGTAGATTTCAAGTGTTTATTTGGGTTATTTCCTCGCCCTTTAAAAGTTTCCTGCAGCCGGCTTGTTCTGCAGAAGCAGAGACGTCCCATGCCGCCCGGAGTCTCAGCAGGTTGAAAGGGAGCCGCGCCTGTTTCCTCCCCAGAAACAATTCCCTGGGGGGGTTGCAGGGGCTCAACCTGTACCCTGCTGCCTCTTCTTCATAAATCCTAAGGATTTTGAAGGTTTCAAGCCGCTTCGCAATCGAGAAGCAGCTCTACGAGCGGCGGTGCTGGCGGTGCTTAAAAAGGCACCGTCGCCGCCGAAGACGAGGAAACAGGAAGTCACTAACTCCGCCTTATTGATATAAAAGAGCATACATGCTCCTTCTTGCTTCTATCTGCAATCACCCAGAGAATATAGAATGCCTACTGTAAATAAATAATACTTTGTTTGAATACTACTCTTTCTGAATCCTTCATTGAGTCCGATCCTCGAATTATCACAACAGTCTCAATATCTTTTTTGTATTGGGGTGAGCAAAGCTCCATCCAAGAAGGGTTAAAAGCCATTTAGCATTCGCAGACAGTTGCTGGTAATATAGACCGAAAGGAAGGCAGAGAGGTAAATGCTGATGGCAGCATAGTTCCTCTGTTATTTGTGTGTGAATTTGCAGCAGACCTACTCCTGGAAGATCTGCATGACTTTTCCTGCACTTCTAAGCATTAGTCTTTCTCCCATTCCTGTGAATTCTCTGCAAGCATCAGTATTCTCTGGAGAGAAATCCAGACAGCACTTTAGTAGATTCTGGATTAAGTTCCTTGACCTGGAGGAACATTGCATAGTCCAGCCTCAGCTTTAATTGGGAACTGTACCTTGATTATTTCTTCAGTTCAGTAGTTCTTCATTTGAGGATATGTCAGAGGAAGGCACAACAGTTCTAGATGAGCCACATCAAACAAATTATATTTCACTTAGTATGATGTGTCAGCTAACCTAAGAGGTAATTGATATGCTCAAAGACAAAGAGTGGTTTCTTAGTTTTGATTCTAATAATTATGAAAGCAAAGCACTGATAAGTTCCTTCTTTTGTACATTTCTCTGCCTTTTTGAGTAGGGGAGTTCATAATGAAACTGCAGCCTGCACATTTCAAGAAAGGCAGATCTAATTACATGCCTTACATTTATGTACACTAATCTACATGTATCTGTGCACATTTAGAAGTATGGTGAACTTATTTTGAATTTTGCAAAATAAAATCAAACAGAACTAGGAAAGGGTGAAGCTAAAAAATGCAGAATTCATTTCTCAGCAGAACATTTCCCTTCCCCTAACAACAAAAGAATGGTTAAATTTTTTGTATTTAATCTGTAGAGATTAAATGCTGACCATGAAGTAAATTGCAGACTATCACAAATATTCTGTCTTCTACAGAAACAATTTCATTTTTGTTTCCTCTACAACAAACTGCATAAAATTTTATTTTTACTTTTTTGCAACTCTAACTTTTGTTTTGCAAACAAACTTTCTTTTTCTCTGCTGCCAAAACATCCATGTTTGGACTTGTTTTCAATACCCTTCAATACAGTATTGCAGCTAAAATCTATAGTGCAGGGAAATTGCCTCTCGCCTCTCAAAACCAGCTGAAAGAGTGTATAAAACCCTCATGTGGATTTGTCCTAGGGCTAAAGTACGTTTTCCCATAACTTATTTCTGAAGTTGCTTTCTTAGCATACTTTTTGCAAATAAAATCATATGATACTACTTCCTGTTTTTATAACGGTCTGAGCTCATTTATTTTGCTTCCTAAAAAGTTTTTGCTCACATTGTTCTGTGATCACAAGGATATCTTTAAATGCATTCTGCAGGATACCTCTGTGCAAAATTCATGTAACTGAGTTGTTGATTAATGAATGTTTGCAGAACCTACCTGTGCAAGTTTATCTGACTTTGGGCAAAAATCACAATCACAGGGCAAACAAAGGAACAAGAATTAAAATTTGTTGTTAAAACTGTGATTAAGAAACAAAAATGCTTCAGATTTCTTTCTCTGCAGCAGCATAAATGCAGCATTTCCAGAAGTTTAAGTGTGGAGGAAGGGCTAAGGGGGAAAAGAGAAATCAATTATATGTATGCTGTCCAAACCATTTTGACTCATCTGGCAGGAATTAAGAACAGAAAGAAAGAGAAAAGAAATGGGGAGGGGGTAGAGAAGAGGATAAAAATGTTCCCTCCAGTATTTGCTTTCACAGAGCATTTGGGGGGGGGGATTATTATACATACCTTAAATAGGTGAGATAACCGAGAGTAATGTTTTCTCCTTTTCTATTTAATCCACAAACTACTGTAAACAGCAGATTCTCTTCAGACAGCTTTATAGAAGACAGTATTGCATAATCCACCACCATTATGGTGAAAGTTTGTGGAGAGGCTTATTAAATTTTGCAGTGTTTCCATTAATCCAAAACTCTCATTTTAACAGGAAGCACTTTGTACCTGCTTCATCTTTCCCCCTTTCAACTTTACCTTAAAACAAATATTCCAGTAGTGTCTACGCACACTGTTTTTCCGCTTGAGAACTACACAAATCATAACTTGCATTTGACTTGTCTAAGAGCCTCAAGCAAAGATATGATTCAGGCTTTTCCCTACCCACAAAAGGCTTTTCTCTTGCAAATATTTACGGCAGGCAGATATTATCTGAGTACTAGCAGTGGTTTTATTTGCAAGCCTCAGATACTGAACCCTCCAGATACTGTGACACCTGGAAAAGGTTGAGATGGTTCATGGGAAATAAGTGCTTGTGCTCAGTCTTTCCAGTGGTTGTTTCCAAGGCAAGTCCCAGATTATGAACATTTCACACAAAGAAGGGCAATGCCAGGTCCAGTTCCAAGCTGGGAGAAAGGCACTGGAAATAAAATGGAGCCTGGAGGTTGATTGGAAAGAAAGGTTCCCTTGATTGATGAAGCAGAACCACCAAGCACATGTGATTCTGGGACAGCTGACAAAATGAGTTTAGAGTGGGTGGGTCATGTAGGGGTCATAGCTGTCTCTATATGCAAAATGGGAAATGCAAATCCTATTGTCTGAGCTAATTTTGTCAAACTTTGGCTTGATTGTGTTGCTGATTGTGTTGCTTATCTGAAGTTTCTGCCTGACTGAGTCTTTCTGCATTTCTATAAACTGCTTGGGGCAGGGAAACTGGGGTTGGTTTCTGCCTCCCTTTAGGTTTTTTCCCATTTCTCCTTTAGGGTAAATATTCTATCCTGCCTTTTTAATATCCCCCAAAATATTTCATTCTTTGGGGTGGGGGCTTCCCACATTACTTAAAAAGAAAGATCCCTGGAACAGCAAGATTTCTGTAGACACAAAATTAGTGGAATTCTGTAGTGTTGGGATTAAATCTCAGCCTTTCTTCCCAGTCTAGAAACGAATTGCTTCCAGACACCAGAATAGGACATTTACTGTATGCATTTTTTTGCTTGGTCCAAAGTTATGATATTCAACTGGATATTATCTGCTTACCAATTATACCAATTAACTTCATATTAAATGCTAAATAAGGGTGTCAGAGTTGACTCTATGGTGCAACACAATGGAAGACTTTTGATATAACCCGCAAACTCGTGCTAAATCCTCCTCATTGGAGGGCCCCCTAAGAGGCTAAAGTCATCCTGTAGCTGGGGTAGATTCTAAATTTTTTTACTACCGGTTCTGTGGGCGTGGCTTATTTTGTGGGTGTGGCTTGGAGGTCATGTGACTAGGTGGGCGTGGCTAGCTGGTCAGTCATTTCTGGAAGGTCCTCGCACTTACGACCCGACTCATTTGTTTGCTTTTAACACTGATCAGCTGTAGGACGGCCCTTTGAAGCCTCGCGGCAAGAGTTTAAACAGTTTTTTTCCCTCTAGTCATCAGCTGGGTCTCAGGAGGCAGCAATAGATTGGGGGTGGGACCAAATAAAAGGTAAGAATAACGTGGATGGTGGGGAGGGGGGGAGAACCGGTTCGGTGATGTCATATCGTCACCGCTACCGGCTCGGCCAAACCAGACCGAACCGGGAGGAACCCACCACTGCCCTGTAGGGATAACAAAGTGGACACCAGCCCCACCCTTACTAGGTTCTGGTCCACAGTCTGGGAGGGGCTCCTCTTTTACAGGACACAAGTCTATGCATCGATTGACCTTTGCCTAACTGGGGAAGCACCAGGCGAGGGAGGAGTGACCTGAGATGCAAATGAAGATCACGTGCTCAGTCTACATGCAGAACATAGAGCTACTACCCACTCTGGATGCTCTCTTCCATCTCTACAAGAAATGGCGTTCAGGTAGGACCAACAGCCATTTTGGTAAGGCATTTTAAAATGCTGGAATTATTTGTCTCAATATTGACTGTTTGCAAAAAACCTGAAATAAATATTTGTCAGATTTTGTGCAACTTTGAAATTTAAGCTGAAGGCGCCATCTACTGGTGAATGGAATATATACTAAACTACTGTAACCTTGGGAAGTAATGATAAGACAAAGGGGGAAAAAAGTAGAAATAAATAACACCTGGAAGATTTGTTTTAGTTCTTCTTTTCTCTCTTTGCTGGTAGGCAAACTTTCAGTCTCGGTTCTGATCACTCCCATTTTGTGTTCTGGTGTAACATTTTTTCCTTTTGAAATTTGCCATCTATTTCACTCCATAATTGTTATAATGAATTCTTCCTAATTATTATGCAATGACATTTAAAATTGTTAATGTAGTTAATGTAAATTTATTTAAAGTGTTAAAGTAGAATTTGTTTATTATAGCATATCTGACAGCAAAATATCAATGGTATTAAACATATATACATGATATTATTTAAAGTATTTTAGTGCAATTTGCAAAGCATAATATCTTGACAACAAAGTTACCTATTGTCAAAGCCATAATCTTATTAATTTAACATATCAGAACTAAGTTAACAATTAAAAAGGATAATGGATCAATGCCTTTGAATTGTGACAGTGGAGAAAGTTTTTGAGAATACCTTTGACTCTAAGAAGAATAAATTTTTCAGTACCAAAATTGAAGTAAAACCATACTGCTCACTGCAAGCACTAGTAATGAAGTTAAAGTTTAAATATTTTTAATGTAATGCAAATTTGTTTGGCGAAGGCACCAATATATGGTAACATAGAAGGAAATAGAAAAAGAGGTTTTAATAGGCATGACTATTAAAACTGATATGAACATTTGTTTATCTAAGATATGATTATGTAACTTCAGTTAACTGTTCTGAAACTTGATATTTTTGTCAATTTTCTTTCGCAATATTTTAGATTATAGTTCCCATTATATCTGATTACTAACAATTATGACTGAGCCTTAAGAGAATTATAGCATAAAAATGCATATACCAATATCTATTACACATCATAGTAAAATGAAACTCTGAATTTAGTTGCCAGCTTAAGGAACCATATTGCTTTCATATCCCATTTCCCAAGGGATCAGGTTAAGCAATGCTGAAAGCAAAGTTCTGAGTCATCCTATATTCTTTAAACATTTGCATTATTTTAAAAGATAATACAATGTCCTATGGAGTAAATTAATGTCCTGGCATTGCAATCATATCTGGTAGGAATAAAAAATATATGTGTTAATATATCTGTATCTATTACCATATACGCAGATGGTAGCCAAACATATGAAACCACTTTGTGTGTAAATATGCTACTTAAAATAGGATGATATTGTTACCACAAATGCTAAATGATTACAATCCTTTGCTTCTTGCCATATAAGATGATTTGGGGTACAGTGGAACCTCCGGTCATGACTGTAATCCTTTCCAGGACTTTGGTTGCAACCCGACTTGGTTATAATCAGAAGTAAGACTGACTGCGCATGTGCATACAGAAAAAAAAATGGCACGGAAGGGAAAATTGCCGCAGCTGTGTTTGATCGCCACCCAAGGATGTGTTTGTGACCAGAGTGAAACATTTAGCAGATTTCTTTGGTCAGCACTCAGTTTGGTCGTGGTCAGAAGCGTTCGTGACCCGAGGTTCTACTGTATCGTCTAAAACATCTGGGGAGTAGTAGATTGGGGAGGCTGACTTAGTTAGTGCATGTCCAGTCACTCAATTAACTTTTTAATATACTTGTTCTCTAATCAGCTCTGTAAACAGACACCATTATCTTCATTAAAGCAAAATTAAAATGAAGGCAACATTCAAACAAATCTCTTAGCCTAGTTTTCTTGTGTTTGCAGTCAAAACAAGACATCTTATCAATGGTGGGGGGAGGTTTGTACAGTTATTGGTCACAGATTCTGAAGAAAAAGTTAATTCCTGCATGGGAACCTTCCAAATGAAAACAAGTTGATTGGTTTAAATCTGCAACACTGGCATGGAACTCTAACCTCTCTTTGAACACCAAAGATACTGTAGATTGGTTTGAACCTCCTTTGGATGTTACATTTTTACCTTTGCAAATGCATTCAATTGGCCACTAAGTGCCTGATAATGCTGCACTATAGCCTGATGTCACAGAGCTGTTTTGTTCTTGTTATTAAGAGGAAATTACCATTTTTACATCTTACTGATAGTATATCTCTCATCTCCAAGTCCTAACCCAGTGGTAGGATTCAGCCAGTTCGCACCACTTCAGGAGAACCGGTTGTTAACTTTCTGAGCAGTTTGGCAAACTGGTTGTTGGAAGAAATCATTAGGGCAGAGAACCGGTTGTTAAATTACTTGAATCCCACCACTGTCCTAACCCACTTAAAATCATGAGAATACCAATGAATGGATTAAAAAAAAAGTTGAAAGTCAATGCTGAGTGCAGTGGTGAAATCTAAAATTTGTTACTACCGGTTCTGTGGGCGTGGCTTGGTGGGGGGTAATGTGACTGGGTGGGTGTGGCCAATTTTTTTTTTTTACTTTTAAAACCATTTTTTCTACAACCTCTTTGGTGAAGAGGTTGTAAAAAAATGCTTTCAAAAGGCTCTGACGATCCCAGCTGAGTCGCCTGATCGGCAGAGGGTTTTTTTCTTTTAAAAGCCTCTGCCAATCAGGCAACTCAGCTGGGATCATCAGAGGCCTTTAAAACCATTTTTTCTACAATCTCTGAACAGACTGTAGAAAAAATGCTTTTAAAAGTCTTTGACGATCCCAGCTGAGCCGTGCGATCATCAGAGGCTTTTTTTTTACTTTTAAAAGCATTTTTTCGGCCGAAGAGATTGTAGAAAAAATGCTTTTAAAAATTAAAAAAGAAAACCCTCTGCGTGGCTTAGCTGGGCATGGGTGGAGGGGCAGGGATTTTTGCTACCGGTTCTCCGAACCACCTGCCTCCATCACTACCAGATCGGGCAATCCGGTCCGAACCAGGAACATTTCACCCCTGGCTTAGAGGATCCAGAATTATGAGACATGACACACAGTTAGCAGAGAGACAAAGGATAACAGTAAGTTCAAGCCATTAACTACTATAGTTAATAAACTTTGTGAAATGGCTATGTTTGCCCTTGAAGAGGTGCTTGATGCTATAATGGCATGGCAGTAACTCATATCGGAATGTTTCATACTGACTTGAAGTTTCATCTGGCAGTTCCAATACATGTAGCCCTCGACTTACGACCACAATTAGCCCAAAATTTCTGTTGCTAAGCAAGACAGTTGTTAAATAAGTTTTGCCCCATTTTACAGCCTTTCTTGCCACAGTTGTTAAGTGAAACTTTGCAGTTATTAAATTAATAACACAATTGATAAGTGAATCTGGCTTCCCCATTCACTTTACTTGTCAGAAGTTGCAAAAAGTGATCACATGATTTCAGGACACTGCAACGGTCATAAATACAATACATGCCAATTGCCAAGTGACCTAATTTTGATCATGTAATCATGGGGATGCTGTAACAGTCACAAGGGTGAAAAACGGTCATAAATCACTATTTTCAGTGACGTCGTAACTTTGAATGGTCACTAAACAAATGTTTGTAAGTCAAGGACTACATGTAATATATATGCACCAAAGCCTCTGATTCTTTCATGTGTTGACTAGAAGGGTGATGTAATGGGCTGTGAAAATACCCTTGCAAGACAGAAGGAAGAGCTGCAGTCTAAACAATGGTCTGATGAACAAAATTTGAGGCCAAACAGCAAATGCAGGTGGAAAAAACATATAAGAAAGGACTCTTCCTAATTCTGTGGAAAGTAAAAGCAAGGGAGGGGGGGAAATGCTTTTAGACTTGCAAGATTCTCTTATTGTAATCTTACAATAAAGGTAGCATGAGTACTCATATTTTGGTTTCCTACCTGGATTACCTTGAAAGGTTTACAGGCAGGAAGTGATGTCTGCAGAAGCATAGGAACCTCTTAGGCAACTAGAATTGCCAGATGAAATAAGAGCAATGAAAAGCAAAGTAAAGCAATGTAATTGTTTTGCTTTTAGAAAGAAGAGTGGGATCCTTCACATGAAATATGGAATTTACTCAAACAATGTGGAGTTGAATCTGAATGATTTTGAAGGGGAGTAGAAAAGTATGTCTATCAATAAATATTAATCACAGTGGGTCTGAGAACTGGCTTTTGGGGAACAGGAACTTTAATCATGTCCTACTTTTCTGGCCACAGAAAGATCAATTAGTTGAAACTTTTATATATTCTAGTAGGACTTTTTATATTACCAAAATGAGTATAACTAACTCAAGAAAATGTCATGGCTAAAGCTGAAGGCTGGTTGATAGCTTTTGGGTGGCATACCAAGGCTGCCCTTCAAAAAAATAGTTAACTGGGTCAGGTCAACATTTACATCTTCTTTTACTTTTAAGTAAAATCAAACATAATTAACTGATTACTATTTGGTCAAGTAATAAATTCAAAATTAATATTTTGTAATGTTTAGAAAACTCTAACTTTTTGAAGAAGTACCTGGAGTAGCACATCCTTTTTAAAAAGAGAATTTGCACTTTGGTTGTCCCAAAGTGGTCTGCAAAAACTAATTGAAACTAAGGTAAATTCCAACCAAGATAACAAATATGGCAAGCCCTTTCAATAAGCAAGAGAAGCAATTCAAGGAATCTTCCACAACTCGGGTTCTTGTGGGCTTCAGGACTCGTTCCCACTGGTTCAGGATGGCATTTCTGGCCCCATTCCACTTTCCTGGTCCAGTCAGACGATACTGGTAGGGAGAGCAGGGGCCAAAGAAAATCTTGACTGCTAGTATGGGATCTTTGAGAAGTAGAGCTGGCACACTAGGTTTTATACCAATGAAGGAACCAAGTTCATCACAGTAAACAAGGCAATCTGTTTTCAGGACTTCATCAAAGGACAGGCCAAACCTTAATCAAATAGCACAAAGGAAGAGACAGGAAATAGTACAGTTAGTAAATTAAATACACAACCTAGCATTGAAAATTCTGTCCTTTTTCTTGGGGACTCTGGATCTTTAATATTTAGCTTCCTCCAAATGTCTACAAATCTCTTTGGAGACAATATATTGTTATGATTTAATTTAGATGAACAGAAATACCATTTATTTGCTTTTCTGATTTAAAAAAAAAATAACTTAGCAACCTGTGAAATACTATTATTTGCCTCATACCGCAGAGGCGACACAATTCACCTCACTAGGCAGCACAATTTCAACCAGTATTTCCAGTATCTGAAAGGGGCTCTTATGCACACATAGAACATCTTCAAGGAATAAAAATGTTAGTCCAGATTGTGAGGGAGGCCCTGGAGCACCTCCGAATGAAGAAGAGAGGCTGCTTCTGTGTTAGAAGTGAAGACTACTGTGCTCCTTCGAAAACCTTTTTAGAGAAGGATTTGTATGCCCCTTGACATAGTGAAAGTCAGCTTTGTAAAGGCTACTAGACATTCAGCCTGTAATGCTGGCCAGTGAAAACTGAATCAATCTATCAGTTCAACTGTCCTAATATTTTGTACAATATTATGGCTCAAGCAGACTTATTTCTTCCATTTAAGATACATTAAAAGCTGGACATGCCATCAATTTTTGTATGTGATCATGCAAAACAAGTGCTTTGTTATTTAATTATGATCATTTGCCCTACTCTAGAAAATCAAAAGATTTGCAGTGGCCCCAGGAGAGCCAATTTTATTTATTATTTAATCGCTTTTCTGAGCTACAAGCATACTGTAATTCTCATCAGGAAATTGGTCCATAGATTGATTGCTCCAGAAAATGGACAAAATCTGCATGCAAAATTTGAGGTCTCACTGGAAGAAAATGTAGTCTTCATTTAATGACTGATTTATTTAGCATCTGCTTACAATTGCAATGAAGATGAAAAAAATAACTTCATGACCAATACCTGCCTATATGACTTTGCAGTTCTGTAAAGCAATGGAAAACTGAAGTAAGATTATAAGCATGGTTGTGATTAACAGTCACTTCACTTAATGACAAATTTGCTGGTCCCAATTGTGGTCATTAAACAAGATCTATTGTAAAGATTGTATTTCCATAGACCAGTAGTGTCAAACTCGCAGCCAGTGGGCTGGATTTGTCACATGTTGGCCACGCCCATTCCCATTTTAGCAAAGGGGAATAAAGTCACGATATGTCCTGTGACGACAACATGACAGTGCGAGTTTGACACCCCTGACATAGCCCATGCTTAATGATCACAATTGGGACTGGCAATTCTGTCACTAACCACTATGGTTGCTAAGTGAAAAATCAAGTGACTGCAACAGGCTTATGATGTCACTTCCCATTCAGTTGTTTGGCAAATCACTATGATTGATAAATGAGATATCACATGACTGTTACTTGTGATTTTATTTCTAAGTTCTCCATTAACTGTGCTTGCCAGAAATTAGTTGTGGAGCACATTAACAACAATCATGAATGCAAGGATTGGTCACAAAGCTAATTTATTTTACATTGCTGTAACTTTGAATGATATGAATGTTGCTAAGTGAGGTCTATCCTGCATTCTTCTGAGCTATGACCGCTTCTGTTTACTGATTGGAAATTCAGGCCTGACATTATCCTTGATTTAAAACTAATTTTCTCCCATTTGAGCCTTGTAATGTTAACATGAAAGTCAGCAATCATACAGCATTTTGCAAGCTTTGCAAGGCAAGTATCTTTCATC
The DNA here is from genome assembly GCA_022577455.1 of Arizona elegans. Classification (NCBI taxonomy): domain Eukaryota; kingdom Metazoa; phylum Chordata; class Lepidosauria; order Squamata; family Colubridae; genus Arizona; species Arizona elegans. The sequence continues at coordinate 97,904,545 of JAKOOJ010000002.1, read as the reverse complement.
TACTAGGTTTAGGTGCCATCATGAAATGAAGATGATGTAGTTCTCCACAACTACAGATGCCACCAGACAAACACACATAAATATAGGATGCAACTTCAAGGATTCCATCTGCAACTTGAAATAGCCCTCTAATAGAACTGAATTTAAAATCAAGCTGGTGAAATAGCTGTATACAAGATTAAATCTGGTTTAAATCAATAAACATTTATGGAAATAATTTTTTTTACTATATTGCTAGTACTTAGCCATGTGACCTGAGCTAGTAGGCAATTAGCTGAGAATTTTATCCATGTCACACCAATTCCTCTTAGTTCAGGACAAAGATATTAGTTCCTTCTTGTCTCATTTGAAGCAGCTTTGGTTTATGAGCAAGAGCAATAGCAATAGCACTTAGATACTGCTTCACAGCGTACTCTAAGTGCTTTACAGAGTCAGCATATTCCCCCAACAATCTGAGTCCTCATTTTACCAACCTTGGAAGGATGGAAGGCTGAGTCAACCTTGAGCCTAGTGAGATTTGAACAGCCAAATTGCAGGCAGGCAGCAGGCAGCAGGCAGCAGAAGTAGCCTGCAGTACTACAGTACTGCACTCTAACCACTGCGCCATCATGGTTTATTGGATTAGATTGTTTATCTGCCATGCAGTACAAAAATATCAGCAATCAATGTTTACACTGTATAAATTTTTTAGTGTTTTCCGAAAATCAAACATGTGCTGGAAGCCGGTCAGCTAATAATTGCAATGCATTTTTTTCCAGCCAAGGAAACTTGGTCCAATATAGTCTTCATTACATAAAAAGACTTACCAGTTGACTTTGTTTTTTTTCTTTTCATTGATTTCTTCCATCATGGTTTTGGCTGGAGGCAATTTACACAAACCTGAAATGAAAGAGAATATTTCAGCAATATTTCAGAAAGTTGGTGGGTGTTTTGCACCAAAGCAAGTAAATGATAATTTTAATGGAGGATTATTACCAGACAAAAAACCTGTCTGTCTGTCTGTCTTTCAAAGAAGATGTAGCAAATAAAAAAATGCCCAAATAGAAATGATCATGAGATTATCATGTAGTTGGATTCAAATTATGCTTGAAGGTATATTTGTTTTCATTAGAGATATATTCTGAGAATTGTAATGGATGTAAATTGCCACCCCAAGGCTTCCTACTACTAATTTCACCATAATCTTAATAACAGCCCCCACCATCAAAACACTGACAAGTGAAACAAGTTGCATCCTCTGATTTGGGGAATTGGCTTCCCCCTCCTGCATCTCAACTCTGTAAACAAGAGTGAAGAGATAAAGTAAATAAATAATAAACTTCTACTTTAAAGAGTAGGAGTGAGAAGGGGTTTGTGCCTCAATTCATCTGAAGCACGTAATGGATGCAATCTTTGGAAAGGAAGTTATACTGGAAATTGAATGGAAATACTATGAAATTAGAATAGGCCCCTTGAATCTCCAAGTACTTCTATTTTAGTAGGCAGAAAAATGCGGACTCACTTGAGTAAGCAGAGCCAAGCAGCATACAAGATGAACAAACAAAATAAAAAGTTTGTAATGAATCAGATTAATAAAGTAGGATAGTTTCAAAAACTAAACAACAAGGGGAAATCCTCTAAGTCAGTGGCGTCAAACTCGATTGCACCCCTCTGCCAGCAAAAACGAAGCTTGGGAGTGGCCCTCCTAAGCTCCGTTTTCTTTGGCAGAGGAATCAAAGACCACTCCTTTGCTGATTCCAGGGTGTCCCCTTGGGCCAGATCTAAGCACCCCATGGGCCAGTTCCGGCCCCCGGGCCTTGAATTTAACACCCCTGCTCAGTGGTGGAATTCTGCCGGTTCTAAGGGGGTCGGCCGAACCCTTTGTTAAATTGCTGGCTCACCCCGCCCCTTGCCCCGCCCCTCCACACCACTGTTTATGGCAGGTGAGCCAGCAATTTAACAAACGTTTCGGTGTTTTTTTGTAATTTTATTGGCCTGCGGAGCTTCAGCATAGGCTAATTAGCCCCTTGATTCTATCGGCCTCCCGACTCTCAGCTGATTTGCTCTCAGCTGTTTTGCTCAGGGCTCTGCTGCTTGCTTGCAAAGAGTGCAGATTTTCCCCCCATCTATGCTGAAAAACGAAACTGAAAGTAAAAGCCTGCTTTACTGTTGCTGCAACGTTAGAAAATTAGGCAGGCAGATTTCTTTTCTTATTCCTCACCAAAAAAGGTAGGTGCAAACTAAATTTAGTGGAAAGGTAGTTTTCCCTAAAGAGGTAGTTCCTCTTTAGGGAAAAAGAGGAGAGTTCAAGATTTTAAAACACAAAAGAAAAAAAGCTCTATTTAAATAGGGAATTGTAATAATTGAGATACTATTAATTGCATATTGTGTTGAAAGCAGAAATGGTTAAATTGTGGTTTGGAGGAATATATGGGGGAAATTATTTGGTTTATTATTATTGGTAAATATAATTAATTGATTTGTAAGAAATTGGATTGCATGGAAATAATTGGAATATTCATATTCATATTGATTAATATACAAAAAAGATAGTTATATAACTAATTGATTTATATTAAAATGTTGAATTTATATTAAACAACTGTAATATTACATAATTAACCAATGTGAGGATGGATATAAAAATAGATGACAATGAGAAGGGGTATAATATAGAATAGAAGGGAAAAATTGAATTTGATTAAGATTAGAGATGAGGATGAAGGGTAATATAGTTTTTTTTTTAAAAAAATAGATAAGGAATAAATATGGCAAAAAGGAAATATAGAAATTGTAAATTTAATTGAAATGACTAAACACTGTTTAAATTTGTGAACTGGCCAAATACTCTGTTCAAAGAAAATACATTGTATGTTTTATGTGTGTTTCTAATTACTGCTATTTATTCATATTTATTCTCTTTTATTCTTTAAAGTTTAACAATTCATTCTTTATCTTAATATCTTTATATTTGTTTGGGGTTGCCTTTCTTCCATTTCATCTTTTTTACTGTACAGCAATCTTTCTCCTCAAACCTACCACCTCTCTCTTTTCTTTCCTTCTTACTTTCTCTTCCTCACCCTCTTCTTCTCCTCCCTACTTCCTCTTCCTTTCTCCTTCTCCTCCTCTCTTCCTCCCTCTCTTACCCTCACTCCTACTCTAATTTCCCTTCCCTTCCTTCATCCCTCTCTATTGCTGTATCCTTTTGTGCATATGCATTACTCAGAGGGCTGAAAAAGTTATTTTTGACCGTTCCTCGCACTTTTGACCAGTCTTCGCACTTACGACTGTACTCACATTTTATGTTTTGCACCCTATCTTGTCACTGTGGTGAAGACAAGTAGTGGTGAAATGACTGACACAGTTGTTAAGAATGCCGCTACAGGCATAAATGTGAGGAAGGTCATAAGTGCGAGGACCGGTCAAAAATGTGAGGACCAGTCAGAAATGACTTTTTTCAGCCCTCTGAATAGTCCCTATGTGCATATGGACTACTCAGAAGGCTGAAAAAGTTATTTTTGACCGGTCCTCGCACTTTTGACCAGTCCTTGAACTTACGACTGTCCTCACATTTTACGTTTTACGCCCTATCTTGTCACCATGGTGAAGAGAAGCAGTAGTGAAATGACTGACACGGTTGTTAAGAATGCCGCAATGGGCATAAATGTGAGGATGGTCATAAGTGCGAGGACCAGTCAGAAATGACTTTTTTCAGTCCTCTGAGTAGTCCCTATGCACATAGCCACGCCCACCCGGTCACATGACCAGCTAGCCATGCCCACCCGGTCACATGACCACCAAGCCACATCCCCCAACTAAGCCACGCCCACAGAACCGGTTGTTAAGAATATTGAATCCCACCACTGCCCCTGCTCTAAGTCAAAAATATAAGAAGGTATAGGATGTAACCACTCTGCTAAGGACAAACAAGTATGGATCTAGTTAGTGTTTCAGAAGGGGGCTACCTGGAGTTAGTTATTATGATCTGAGATATGATAGTAATACCATTGTCAGTAATGGCCTTGGCTGAGCTGGTTATCTACAGTTTATCTATGATGGAACTGAGCAAGGATATATCTGAAATCAGGCTGGTAACTCTTGCTGGGAAGCTACTATCAAAGAATAGCTTCCCTATCAAAGAATACCTAGTTTAGTTGTCATCACTCTGTTGTCCAGCAGCATTTTGCATATAAAATAGATATGCTCAAGGACTCATTAGAGCAGGGGTGTCAAACTCGCGTCATCACGGCATCGTCACGTGACATATTGGGACTTTTCCCCCCTTCACTAAACTGGGCAGGGCATGGTTAGCACATGAAGCATCTGGCTCACAGGCCACGAGTTTGACACCCCTGCATTAGAGAGTTGCAACTCAATCTACATACCATTAAAGACACGTGTGACCCAACGTGCTTGGATTTCCACAACTGGTATGATTGCACCAAATGGCCTGATGAAGCCTATAATGGCTAGTGTTGGTTTCTCTAGTTGAGGAAGAAAGATGTATTTGTACAAGGAAGCATGATGGTTTTCAACCTTGAGAATTGATTCATCAATGAAGGGAAAAGAAGCTTTGTATCCAGTGGCAAAGACAACAATATCTACTTCCTCTGCAGTGGGAGCATTTACAAACACAACAGCATTTTCTTTGAACTCTTTGACTGCAGGCATAATAGAGATCTTTCCAGTGATAATGCATGAAGGAAGTAAATCATTTAATATAGGTTCTCTCATCACACTCCTAGGAAAAAAAAATAAATGCAATTAGTAAATTGCAGGCAAAGGAGATACCCCCTGGATTATTCTTTCTTTTCAGCATTTTTATAGGTCATTCTTATTGGAGAAAGTTATGAGAAAGAAATTCTCCCTTTGACTCTCAGCCTGGAGTTTTCATTCATTTAACTATGAATATATAGTGGCTAATAAAGAATACCTATGTATATATTCGTGCATGTTCTAGGCTGGCTAAACTAATGGCAATTCTCACCACTTGTACAAGTGAAGTCCATTATCATGATGTAAAGATGCATTTTCTTTAAAGTTTTCCAAACTTCCATTAGATGACCTAGAGATCTAGTAATATGGTGAGGGGGAAAATTCATTTATCTCTCTCTTAAACAAGAAGTGGAATTTGCAAACCTCCGCTCTTCTCTAGCATAGTTTAGAAAAACTTCTTCTGTAGACTCAGAGAGAAAGTAAGAAAAACCTTTCAAACCTAGAATTTAAAATGCTTGCTTTCTTGTCAATTACAGATAGATTTGTACAGTACATCTCTAATTAGCAAATTGCTCTGCTTGCAACTTTGTCTCCAAGGGTGTTGCCTTGTGCTGAATGACTGAAATGAATCTGTTCAAGGCAAGGAATGCTTATTTTTCAGGAGGTAACACAATCAGCTATAGAACAAAATAATTTTATATCTTTGAGTTCCCTTTAATGTTCATGTTTTGAATGGAGACTATATGTCATATTGTATATGTACAATCCATAACCCCTTACGTGAGGAATGGCTCTTTGTCACATACAGGTCAGCAGCCACTCTCTCCTTCAGATAAAGAAATTGCTTGATCTTTTTAAAACAAAGGGCAAAAATCTGAAGAAGGAAATTGGGAAGGAGCACAACTATCATCTGCCCAGCAATCTCTGATTAATGTTTGGGATCTTGGAAAGCTGTAAAAAATGCAGAAAAGGAAGCAGAGAATATTTGTTTTGAGAATCCTGCTAATTTTATAGAAATATGATATATGTATAGCCATGAATTTGCACTAAGCTTTTTATTTGGTTTTTGGTAGTGCTAAATCTCTGTTTTTCATCTCTGCACAAACTAAAGAATTAGCATTTAATGCCAATTTAGGCTCTGCGTGAAAATATAAAATGTTTTGGGAACATTATGCTTGGTAATAATTTGAATCCCTAATTTCTTTACCAGAATTTGTCTTGCAAGCTCTTCATTTGTGATAGAACATGCCACACCGTGGTCTGTTCTATTTTCCTTTGTTCTTTTTAAACTACTTTCCAAATAATGTGATCTTGACAGTTCTATAGTTATCTCTTTCTCTGTTGAATGCTTGTATTTTAATGTGTATGTGCACACAGTCAGGGTTTTGCAGGTTTTTAAAATCAGTGCCTGAAGTTTTCTTGGCAAGAGTTTTTGGAAGTAGTTTGCCATTGCCTGCTTCCTAGGATTGAGGAAAAATGACAAGATCGCCCAGCTGGACTCTAATCTATGGCAAGACTAGAACTCATAATCTCCCAGTTTCTAGTGTGATACCTTAATCACTATATGAAACTGATTTTTTAATACATGAAGTTAAAAAGTGTTTTCTATATAACATAACAACATAACATAACATAACATAACATAACATAACATAACATAACATAACATAACATAACAAAACAAAACAAAACAAAACACAACACTACTTTATTTGCAATGAGATTGGTTTATCTCTCAAGAGGAAAAAATAAATACAAAATGCTAGACTACCGGTAGGTGGCCAGGATAAATGGCCAGCAAGTGGCATTATATTAGGCATCAATAACTAATGCAGGGGAAAGGATCGGGATGTGAAGACTTAACAAGAATTCTGGAGGGGAGGAAGAGGTTTGAGGTATTTGTCAACTCAGTCAGTGTTGATAGGAGGGGAGAGATCCAGCCCTCCCCCACTGCTTTGCATAGTTCTGCAGGGCTTGGTACTCTCTCCGCTCCTGTTCAACGTTTATATGAAGCCACTGTGAGAGATCATCCATCACCATGGACTCAGATATTATCAATAAGATGATGATACTCAGCTGTATGTCTCAGCCCGTGGTAAGTTAAGCAATGCCATGTCCTCCCTCTCGCAGTGCCTGGAGGCTGTTAGAGCTGAATGGGGAGCAACAGGTTGAAACTAAACCCTGGCAAGACTGACCAACCCTGGCTCTGGGTTTGGGATTCCTTGACCCAGGGAGAATTGCCACCTTTGGTCTTGGGTGGAGTGGCACTACCCCAAACAGACCCTGTGTATAATCTGGGGCTTCTCCTGGATTTGTGACTCCTGCTCAAAGAGCAGGTTGCAGTCGTGGCCAGGAGGGCCTTTGTGCAGTGATGGGATTCAACTAATTTAACAACCAGTTCTCTGCCCTAATAATTTCTTCCAACAACCAGTTTGCCAAACTGCTCAGAAAGTTAACAACCGGTTCTCCCGAAGTGGTGCGAACTGGCTGAATCCCACCACTGCCTTTGTGCAATTGCGGTTTGTATGCCAGTTACATGCTTTCCTGGATCAACAATCCCTACTCATGGTCACTCATGCCCTAGTCACTTCCTATCTTGACTTTTACAACGCGCTCTACATGGGGCTGCCCTTGAAGAGCATCTGGAAGCTCCAGTTGGTGCAAAATGCAGTGGCCTGCATGGTTTTATGTAGACCTCAGTGTGCACATGTATCACCTCTCCTGCGGGAGCTGCATTGGTTGTTCATTTGCTTCCAGGTGCAATTCAAAGTGCTGGCTGTCATCTTTAAAGCCCTTCATGGCCTGGGACCAGGTTATCTGAGGGACTGTCTCTTGCCGGTCACATCTACCCAACCCACCTGAGCGGGGGAGGCAAGGAATGTTGCAGAACCCATCCCCTAGGGCAGGGATATCAAACTCGATTTCATTGAGGGCCGCATCAGGGTTGTGTTTGACCTGAGGGGCTGGGGTGTGCATGGCCAAGGTGGGCAAGGCCAGCTTGATGTCACTCATGTCAGGGATGTCTGTGGTGGCCCAAGCTGTCTTCCAGCGAAAACGGGCTCCAGAGCTCAATTTTCAGCTGTGATGGCCTCCTGCCACCCTTTGCCAGTGAAAACTGAGCTTGGGGGGCTGTACACGCCCCCCCCTGAGCTCCATTTTCGCTTGGAGAGAGTGGCAGAAGGCCATTGCAGCCAAACCCAGAAAACTCTGCTTACTGTTTCTAGGGCGACCCCATGGGCCAGATCTAAGCACCCCACAGGCCAGATCCAGCCCCTGGGCCTTGAGTTTGATACCACTGTCCTAGGGGGATACACCTGGTGGGACCCAGAAGAAGTGTGTGGTAGTTCCCTCTCTCTGGAACATCATTCTCCCAGAGATTAGAATGGCCCCCACTCTAACACTCTTCCGGAAGGTGCTGAAGACTTGGTTCTGCCAGAGGACCTGGAAAATGCAGAGCGGGATGGAGCCCATTAAATGGCTCATGTGATGTGTTGTTGCTGGGGTGGGGTGAGGGTGGCAGGTTATTTATACTATTTTATTAATTTATTATAGGATTCTCTCTTTTATTAGTTTTATTGTTTTTTTATATGGGGTTTTTATATTCTTGTAAGCTGCCTTGAGTCACCATGTTTTAATAGGCAGCAATAGTTTAGTTTAGTTTAGTTTAGTTTAGTTTAGTTTAGTTTAGTTTAGTTTATTGTCATTGCACCTCGTACAATGAAATTAAATGCCATCTTCAGTGTACATTATAACTATAAAAATAAAACACACACAATTAAATTGAAAACCCGATATTGCATTAATATTGCACTATACAGTAGAATTCAATATAGTTACAATATAAATTTTGTAAATAAATAAATAAATAAAATTTATTATCTTCCCATCTTTAACCTCTAATTTATTCCCAGTACCTTTCTTGGGGAATTAAACCATAGTTTGCATGGTTAAACCACTGGTTCACTCTGTTTGCAATCATCCATGTTGTGATACGTCCAGGAAGGCTATTTCGGATAATATTCAAAAAACGACTTAGAAACACCATGTCCCAGGGGTATCCATTATCAAAAACACGGCTTATTACCCAAGCACCTCTTTCTGTGCTGATCATCACCTAAAAAATAGAAGACAATGAAAAGAGAGCAGCAGCCTGATAATAATGAACAATCTCAAGTCATATCTATACCTCACACAAAAATATTTAATAGATTATCTCAGTCTAGGTTTGGGACTCTTACGATGAGAACCTGTATTCATTCATTCACTCTCTCTCCCCGCCCTCCCATATTATGTACAATATAATGTTAAGTGAATTTTGCCCCATTTTATGACCTTTCTTGCCACAGTTGTTAAATGAATCACTGCAGTTGTTAAGTTAGTAACATAGCTGTTAAATGAATCTGGCTTCCCATTGACTTTGCTTGTCAGAAGATCACAAAAGGGGATCACATGACCTTGGGACACTGCAACTGTCATAAATAAGAGCCAGTTACCAAGCATTTGCATTTTTATCACATGACCACCGGGATGCTGCAATGATTGTATAAGTGTGAAAAGCGATCATCAGTCACTTTTTTAGTGTTGCTGTAACTTTGAATAGTCACCAAATGAGCTAGTGTAAGTTGATACACTCATCAAGAGGACCCAGAATGTTCCCTTTGTGGCAGATGTAGTGAGATATGTAGAAAACATCAGAGATAGGCAGTCCCACAAGCATCCTGGCCCCATGCCATGAATGGTTTAAAAATTGACAGTTAGCACCTTGAATAGTACTGGAAGCCCACTGGGAGCCAGTGCAGCTGATGCAATAGTGGTGTTACATGAGTGTGCTGTGATTCCCTCTGAACTGTATGTGCTTCTGCCTTTTAGACCAGTCACTGTTTCCAAAAACTGTTCAGGGCAGCCCTGTTGCAGTAGTGGAAGTGGGAGTTGATTAAGACACAAATGACAAAGTGCAGTGCCTCCCAGCCCAGGAATGGCTGTAACCACACAAGATGTATTTCTGCAAAGGCTGTCCTGTGAGCAAAAGCTATGAGTCCAAGAGCATCCCTAGATGCATCAACTCTACCTGGGCGATTGTAACTCCATGCAGAGTTAACTGTAGAAAATCATTAGATACCAAGGTTTCTAAAGTCTTGTCAGGGTTGAGCCAGTGGTGGGTTTCTACCAGCTCACCCCGGTTCGGGTGAACCGGTAATGGTGGTGGTGGGAGGCTCCACCCACCCACCTGGACATCATCACGAATGCTCTGCGCACATGCAGAAGCACCCCGCACGCGTACTCACAGTTCCTAACCGGTAGCAAAAGTAAGTGGAACCCACTACTGGGTTGAGCCAAAGCCGGTTCTTCCCCAATCAGTCTAGAAAGTCTCTAGGCACAGGGAGAATATTTCAGTTTCATCACTTGGACAGCCTGGGCAGAGATGAATAACTCAATGCCTTTAGGATCCTGATGATACACCCAGCAGTTTCATTTATTTATTGGAGCACTGCAGTCTTGTAATACAACATCTGCAGGGTCTTGAGTTTACCCATAAACCAAGTTGGTCATCAGAGGTCCCTCATTTTGCTGCTATGTAAGATATATGGTGGTATTCTCAGAAAAAATGGAAGTGTTCAGATTATGGGTTGCTTTTTGGGGGAAGCTTGCAGTTACTACTGTGTGTAGTTGGCATCTGAATATATTTATTTTTTTCTTAGCCTTCTCCATTCAGTTTTCATGTGGTCTAATTTTGAGAGTTTTCACTATTACTCATATATATTTTGCTACTTTTTGAATATTTTCCATTCCATTGTTTTGTCTTTTGAAATTTAAAACAGAGGGGAAAAAATAAGATTGTAACTATTCACTAGAACAGTTGATGGGCAATACATTTTCCCAAGGGGCCACATGAGAAACCGGAAATATTCTGAAGGGCCACCACCACAGCCCCTGCTCCACCACTGCCACCCTGCCTCCTGATGCCACAGCTGTCCTGCCCCCTGCAGCCAATACACACACATGTGCGTGCGCACCCACATACATAAATCCAGTGGTGAAATCTAAAATTTGTTACTACCAGTTCTGTGGGCGTGGCTTGGTGGGGGGGTAATGTGACTGGGTGGGCGTGGCCAATTTTTTTTTACTTTTAAAACCATTTTTTCTACAATCTCTTCAGCGAAGAGGTTGTAAAAAAATGCTTTCAAAAGCCTCTTACGATCCCAGATGAGTTGCCTGATTGGTAGCGGCTTTTTTTCTTTTAAAAGTCTCTGCCGATCAGGCAACTCAGCCTGGATTGTCAGAGGCATTTAAAAGAAAAAAAAGCCTCTGCCGATCAGGCAACTCAGCTTGAATCGTCAGAGGCTTTTAAAAGGAAAAAAAAGCCTCTGCCGATCAGGCAACTCAGCTGGGATCATCAGAGGCTTTTTTTTACTTGTAAAAGCATTTTTCTGGCTGAAGAGGTTGTAGAAAAAATGCTTTTAAAAGTTAAAAAAGCCTTTGATGATTGTGCAGCTCAGCTGGGCATGGGGGCGAGGACAGAGATTTTTGCTACCGGTTCTCTGAATCACCTGCCTCCATCGCTACCGGATCGGGTGATCTGGTCCAAATCGGGAGCATTTCACCCCTGCATAAATCTCTATAAATCTCTTATTAAAATTTAATAAGAATAAATTTAAAAATACAATTTAAATGGGAGGTTAATTCATACTCCTTATGTGCCCCTTTCCTTTGTGTGAATAAGCTCCAGTGACATCATTGACAAGGATTATCAGAAGAAGGCCTCCATAAATGATCTTAACTGTACAGTCAAGGTTATATGGGGCAAAATTCTTCTGCTAATTTGTACAAAATCCGGTTGTGGGAAAATCTGAAGATAGTTAATGTACTTTATTAGCATATGAAGAATCTCTCCATTGGCTATAGAAAAAAAATATTCAGGACATAGCTTTTTCACACAAGATGGAGCTACCATTCCACTTAAGCTTCCAACAATAATATGGAAAATCAGAATTTTTCCTAAACCTTATTTCAATAAATTCCTCTGTATCTTGTTTTGAGACATACTGTATGTAGAAAAATGAGGATTTTTCTAGATCGAACAGCTGTATGTCATGTACATCCAGTTATTATTTATAGTTGTTGATCAATGTTTCAACATGATTTACCAAACCCAACCTGGGAAAGGATGCATTATAATTTTTTGCATGCAGAACATATGGTCTGCAAATAAAACATGCCCTTGCTTTTGTATGAAGGACAGGAAATGTAATGCTGTCCAAATATTTCAGATTTTAGGTTCTACCATGTTTCCCCAAAAATAAGATCCGGTCTTATTTTCTTTTGGACTTGAAAATAAGCACTTGAGCTTATTTTTGAGGAGGTCTTATTTTTTTTAAGTGCGGGGGCCGATGGGAGTGGGAGCACAGCTACCGCTGGCCCCGCCCTCTCTGTCCCACTGTCTGCTTGTCCGCAGCTGCAACTGGCCAAGCTCTCAGCATGCCCCAGCCTCCACTCACCCTACCTGCTGGCCCAGATGCTGCTGGGATGCTTATTGGCCGTAGTGCCTCGTGGGGGTTCTTTGTCCTCCTCGCAAGGTGAATGGAGCCTGGCACATGCTGAGAGCTTGGCCCTGATTGAGGCCATGGGCAAGCAGACAGTGGGACAGAGAGGGCGAGGTCGGTGGTAGCTGCCCAAACACTTTTTGTCCAGAGGGAGACTAGGCTTTGTCTGCTTGCAAAGGGGACACTTTGAAACAGAGCTAATTGCTCTGTTTCAAGCTGTCCCCCTAGCAAGCACACGAAGCTTTGAGTCTCCATCATTTCTCTGTCTGGGTGAAAAGTTCTGCCGTGAACGGCTTTCTGCCACGAGCAGCTCCACCGGCACAATGAGGTAAGCAGGTGCAGGGCGCATGGGGCACCTCCATCACCCCACCTCTGCCCTAGTTTGATTTTTACACCTGCCCCTTGCCCCACCTTGTACAACCAGATGTGAGTGGGGCTTAACTAAGGCTTATTTTTGGGGTAGGGCTTAATTTAGGTGCAGGTGTGAAAATCCGGTTAGAGCTTTTTTTCAGGGTAGGTCGTAATTTTGGAGAAATATGGTAGTAATGTTCAATCAATGTGGACAATAACAAGGGATTGTATGAGGGACATGTTACTTACAACACCATTTCTCCCCAGTGGTATCTATCCATCCTGTTGGATCCAGCAGGAGTAGAAGCTGCTCCAGGTCCTTTCTGTGACAGAATGTTAGCTTGCGGGACCCAGGAAGACGGCCTTTTCTGTCATAGTGCTCACCTCTAGAACATCATCTCTTTGGAGATCAGACTCATTCTGACCTTTGGTGTTTTGCAAGGCCTTAAATACCTGGCATCCTCAGGGTGAGCTATATTGATTGGGGATGACTGATCAAGGCTGTTTGCATACTTGGATAACTCATCTTTATGAATCTGGAGCCCAAAAAAGTTAACAGCCCCTTCTGACCAATAGTCAAGCAGAAAGACCATAGCAATCAGCCAATGCTCATTTGCAGGCCAATAACTGAGTGCCATATCTTCCCTGCTCGAATCTATGCATAAAGATACCAAATTCCATCTTTCCATAAAAACAAAAGAATTGCATTTTCCCATGTTGCTGCATTCCTTATGGCAAAAAACAAAACAAAACAAAAAAACAAACCCCAAACCCCACCTTCTCTGCCTAACAAATTCCTAACAGTGAAGTTAAACATTCTGTTATAGTCCTTAAGTCATACTTTTTCTTTGACAAGCTTGAACCTCTGTAAATTTCTAAGCTGAGCAATGCACAGTGGACTAGAATCTGCCAGGAATGCTCCATCTTTGTTGCTTTTTAAAGCTTATTTGGAAAAAGCTACTTTGTTGAGGCAACTTTGCCTTTGTCTTCAACATAAATGGTTGCACACTCATATTTGAACTTTTTTCTTGTTAAATATGCTTTTGTTTATTTCTTATGGGAGGAAGAAAGATCAAAATCCCCAGATCAGCTGTATTGCTAAAGCTGGGGTGGCAAGTAATTTGTATTTGAGCTCCTTTCCCTCATCATGCTACCATAGGGGAATTCCAGAATGAACCAAGAAGTTTGGTTCCAGTAAGTTTGTAGCTCACATAGTCAAGCAAAAGGCAGTGATAGGCTGTCATTTATAAAACGATATTTGCTGCTTTGAAACTACATTTTAATGGGGGCAATTGGAACCTTGTTTAAACCAAGTTAATGGCCTTTTAGGCATCCTCCTGTGAGTAGGAATTCACTTTTTGAATAATAAGAATTATATATTTGGGGGGGGGGGATCAGGCTATTCAAGATGCTTAGGTGGGGCATGGCCAAAAAAAGAACCACTGGTTTAAGCCATATAACATGTGATTGGCTCACTTAGTCACAGGCATTATGCCTTCACCTCATCTGTTAGCATTATAAATTTGGTGTGGAATAAGCATTACCAATCTTAAGTTCTGAACTTATTCAGTACAGTAATAAGGAACACCTTTTACTGAATAAATTACAAAAGCTAATTCTCATTTTATTATTCTCACACTCATATTAGCTGAGTGGCATGTTTTTCAGGAAGATTTACATAGAAGTTTCTCGCACATTAGAACAATAGTGATAAGAGAATAGTCTAACTTCTCTACCAAAATCAAGGCTAAAATGTAGCCCAGTCAGGTTTCCAAAAGTGAAGCTGTTCTGAAATACTTTACCTTTTTTGCTGTTTGAGTGGCTTCTACAGCAATATCAACTCCAGAATTCCCCATGCCAATCACAAGTACCTTTTTATCTCTGAATACCTCTGGAGTTTTGTATTCCCGGCTGTGAAAATAGTGACCATTAAACTTTTCTAAATCTGTGGGGAAACAAAGACAAATCCAATGAACTTTCAAATAAAACTTATAATAAATAATAGCAGATTCCATCTTGATTGCAATGGTGGCATTTATATAGAGCAACCCTAATATGCAAAGTTCTTTACATGTATTATCCCAGTCACCCTTACATGAGCTCAACAAAGTATACTGTAGCCTATTATTGGTGAGAAATCTAAACTGTAGCTTGCCAACTAGATACTATCTAAGAAATTCATAAAGCACTTTCCTCAATATTCCTGTAAGAAAAACAAAGATGGATAGCATTTGGGGGAATTTTAAGGGTTGCTGATATTCCTTCATTTGATGACCATATCTGAGTTTCATAAAACAATATTCAACAATATGTTTCTGGAATAGAGTTGATGCGAACAGTCTTTGCTGGACACTGTCACATAAATTATCTTATAGTTCTCCATTGCTATTCTCTGCTGTAAGCTAATTCTGTTAGTTTTTTGTGAAGTTTTTTTAGAAGTGGGCAAAAGGTCAACCTTTGTAGCCATAGATGTCTTTGTTTTTTGTGAAGAGTATTGGCCTACCTACAGCTTGGTCACCCAGCAAAACTATTATCTAATTCTAAAGTAGACAACAGTGGTGGGTTGCTCCTGGTTTGGCTTGGTTCGGCCGAGGCGGTAGTGGTGACGATGTGACATCACCGAACCGGTTCTCTTTGACTGGGAGCTGGGCCTTCCAGCCCACCCCCGCATTATTCCTACTTTTATTTCTTGTTTTTTAGCCCAGCTGATAGGTGCGGCAGAGTGGATTGCTGCATCTCAGCTGGCCTAGAAACCTAATGCGCTTGTGTGGAGTGCAAGTTCAGCACGTGTGAGAGCGAAGCGCATGCGTGAAGAGAACCGGTGGTAACACTGGAATCCACCCCGATAGACAAATATTTTAATTGTTCTCAAGCTTCAGTTCCTATCAGTTGTAGTATGACCAAGATGAAAATTGGTAGGATTAGCAATTGATCAACATTTGGAAGACCACAAGTTGTCTGTGCCAGTTCTTAAGCAAGACAGCATAATTAGGATGACTTAATTTTTAAAGAGATCCTGCTTTGTAAATTTAAAGCAATAATTCAATAAATAAATTCAATAAAGACTTTTGTAAAAACAGAGTAAAAACTAAACTGGCAGAAATGAAGCCATCTCATCATAAAGAGTACAAGCTAACAGGGAAACCAGAGCCAAAGATAATGATGAAGATGTAAAACGGGATACAGCATGGCTCTCTAATAATGCTTGACTTTCTTATTTTTTTTAAGAAATTGTTTTGTTGATGTCCATTATGTATCAATATACTTAAATACATTGTAACTGAGAGGGTGGAAACTGGACTGGAGAAGGATTTAGACTCCATTTTGTGCTGCTACAGAGAGCTCCCATATGACTGCAGCAAAATGACAATTTTCAAAGGTATTAATTTTGGGTGGGTCAGGGGACTCCTGTAAAAGGCCAAAATGTATTAAGTCTGCACATTGTTTAGCATAACAATTTATCAGTATACTGTAAATCCTCGCCCCAAATAATATTCACTTCTCCTTCCCCATCAGATAGTGCTGCTTCCCTACATTTTCTGCTTCACTAAGAAACCAAAATGCAAACAAAACTCCTCTACTATTCCAACAAATGCAGATTACAAGAAGCTAAAATTAAAAGATAATTCAAACTTTTCTTTAGCACAGTTTATTAAAATGATTGTGTAATGCTTCAAGAATTCACGAAGTGAATTAATGCCCAACTTAGACCCAATATCTCTCAGTGTCTATTAAGGGGGAGAATTTCTGAACCTTTTTCTCACAGCCCTATGGTATAGGTATCTTTACCAATAATGGGGAGGTTTTTTGCAGACTGATCCAAATTCAAGGTTGCTTGAATTTGGATCACTCTGAGAACTAGCTCTTACACCCTTCCTTGTCTTAACATTGCAAATGTGGTCTCTTATGTTTACAAAGTCCTTGGACAGCAAAGGCGATTAACAAGCAAGTACTGGAGCACATAACACCAGACATGTCATTATAAGGCAAAATCACAAAACTGTGTCTCACTTACTTCACTGGACTTCACTGGAGAAAACAATTATGTTTGGAAGAGTTAGCAGTAAAAGGAAACCAGGCCATCAAAGAACATGGTGGCTGGACACTATCAAAGTTGACACCAGCCATAGCATAGAAAAACATAAAGAAAAAGTGCAAGATTGGAAGATGTGGAGAGACCTGGCCCATAGAATTTGGAATTGGAATTTGGAAGAGTTGGGGGTGGGAGGCACCGTGTTGCGGTGGTTCTCCTCCTTTCTCTCTGACCAGTCACAGTCTGTGTTGGCAGGGGGGCAGAGGTCAACCCCGAGGCACCTCATATGTGGGGTGCCACAAGGGTCGGTCCTCTTGCCCCTTCTGTTCAACATTTATGTAAAGCCGCTGGGTGAGATCATCCGTGGTTTCGGGGTGAAGTACCACCAGTACGCTGACGATACTCAGCTGCACATCTCCACTCCGGACCACCCCAACGATGCCCTTGAAGTGATGTCCTGGTGCCTGGAGGCCGTGTGGGTCTGGATGGGAAGGAACAGGCTCAGGCTCAACCCGTCCAAGGCTGTGGTTTCCGACGTCCCAATATAGTCAGTTGACGCCATCGCTGACTATTGGGGGCGAATCGCTGGCCCCCATGGAGAGGGCTCGCAAGTCCTGGATTCACGGCTGTCTTTAGAAGAGCACTTGACAGCCGTGACCGGGAGGATTTTCCATCAGGTCCGCCTGATTCGCCAGTTGCATCCCTTTCTGGATCGGGACTCCTTAAACATGGTCACTCATGCCCTTGTCACTTCCCGCCTGGACTACTGTAAAGCTATCTACATGGTGCTCCCCTTGAAGAGCACCCGGAGGCTCCAACTGGCACAGAGTGCGGCCGCGCGGGTGGTTATGGGAGTGACGTGGCGCTCCCATGTAACACCTCTCCTGCGCGAGCTGCACTGGTTCCCGGTGGTCTTCCGGGTGCGCTTCAAGGTTTTGGTTATCACCTTTAGAGTGCTCCATGGTTTAGGGCCTGGTTATTTACGGGACTGCCTCCTGCCGCAAATGGCCTCCCACCGGCTGGTACGCTCTCACAGAGAGAGACTCCTCCGGGTGCCGTCGGCCAAACAATGTCAGCTGGCGGCCCCCAAGGGGAGAGCCTTCTCTGTGGGGACACCTACTATCTGGAATGAGCTCCCCCCGGAGATACGGAGGATCCCGGATCTACGCACCTTCCACCGCGCTCTCAAGGCCTTTTTATTTCACCAGGCTGGTCTGGCCTAACCTCTCCCATTCTTTTTTAATGTAAATTTTAATGTACATTTTAATTTGTTCTTAACCTGGGGTTTTAAATTTGTCTTGGGCTAAATTGATTTAATTCGATTTTACTTCTGCTCTTAAATTTTTGTATTCTATGTGTTTTATCTTGTGCCTGTTCACCGTCCGGAGTCCTTCGGGAGTAGGGCGGAATATAAATCAAATAAAATGAAAATGAAATGAAATGAAATAGAATTGTCAAGTCGGCCTTGACTGAATGGATAAAATCATCATCATCATCATCATGTTTACAAAGATACTTAAGTGTGTATGTACATACATATTATATTGTCATTTCCTTAAGTATTACAACCTGTAATTTAACAAATAAAACAGATGTATTAATGGCAAAAATCCCTGCTCATGAAACACTCTAGAGAACACAAGTTCAACAAAGTGACAATTGATCACTTCTTAAGAATTCTGTCCATGCATTTTGAAAGTAAATATTAAACCTGAAATACCTGATTATGCATTTCTAAATTAAACATATGCTTGGAAATCAATATACCTGGGTAACTCTTGAGTGGCAATAAAGGCTCAGTAAGATAGCCCACACAAACCATAACAGCATCAAAAATGGTTGAGCTCTGCTTCCCATTGGCCTCTGTAACAACTTCCCACTGGCCAGTGTTAGAGAAATCAGGACACTTCGTTATGCTGATCACTTTTGTCTGAAACATTTCCAGAAAATAATCAGTTGAGATGATCCAAAAAGGACTGAACTTGTAAATACATCTGGCTTTGAGTTCATAGGCATCTTTTTAGATTAGAAATAGATGAACGTACAAATATAAACAAAAGTGAACAAACAAAATCATATATTTGCTCTGGAAAGTTTACACTTGGAGAGGCAAAATCTGGGTTTGAGTTTCACTGAACCAAAGTCTCTAGAAATAAATGTACTACTTTTTTTTAATGTGAACATTCAGCTAGTATTTTTAAAGCTTACCTTTATTTGAATGTATTTCTGGAGATCAAAATATTTTGTATACATCCTCAGATATTTCAGGAGTTGGTGATGGGATAAGAAGGCTGGAAAGTTTTCTGGATATGGAAAATCTGTGAAGGCAGACATCTCCTTAGAGCTGTTACTGACCATTGACCTGTACATGCTGGGTCTTCCATCTTCAACATAGTCCTATCCATAAAATATTACAAGATTATGTATTAAAAAGCCAGTTTGTTAAGGGATCAGACTAGAAACCAGGAGACCGTGATGCTTGGGCAGGGTTCCAAAAGGAATTTGGAATCTAAGCTTCTTAATTTAAAAAAGGGGTAAAGTGCAATTTTCTTGAGTTTAGACAGATTCAGGTAACACTTTCAGACATATTTGCCATTTAATAGACATAAACTATGTCATTTTCAGTTTAAGCACAATACTTGTTATGAAAAGGATATGTGAGGTGATTAAAGAAGGCTAACTGCAATTCTATTACCTGTAGGCAATATCTGTTAAAATACAAAGATTTAGACCCAAAAACCTGGAAGGTGGCAGATAGATCAAATACTTGGAAGCTGAGTACATTCTTTCATGATTTGCCCACTGTGAATAAAATATGGAACTTATTTTGCACAATAAAGAGTATAACCAGTGGTGGGATTCAATTTTTTTAACAACCGGTTCTGTGGGCGTGGCTTATTTGGGTGGGTGTGGCTTGGTGGTCATGTGACCAGGTGGGCATGGCTAACTGATCGTGTGACTGGGTGGCTGTGGCTATGTGTATAGGGACTACTCAGAGGGCTGAAAAAAGTAATTTCTGACCGGTCCTTGCACTTTTGACTGGTCCTCACACTTATGACCATCCTCACATTTATGTCCGTTGCAGCATTCTTAACAACCATGTCACTCATTTCACAACTGCTTCTCTTCACCATGGTGACAAGCTAGGGCAAAAAACTAAAATGTGAGGATAGTCGTAAGTGCGAGGACTGGTCAAAGTGTGAGGACCAGTCAAAAATAATGTTTTCAGCCCTCCGAGTAGTCCGTATGCACAAAAGGACTATCCAGAGGGCTGAAAAAAGTCATTTCTGACCGGTCCTCGCACTTTTGACCGGTCCTCACACTTATGACTGGTCATCATTTATGCCCGTTGCAGCATTCTTAACAACCGTGTCACTCATTTCACAACTGCAGTGCTTCATGTGACCGGGTGGCCGTGGCCAGGTGGTCATGTGGCATTGCTTCTTTGCCCTAATGACAGTTTGCTGCAATGGTCATAAGTGTGAAAAACGGTCATAAGTCACTTTTTCCAGTACTATTGTAACTGTTCTAAGTCAAGGATTACCTGTACCAAAATACAGAAAGCTTCTTTGCTTGCAAAAAGCTGCCCTAAATACCAATCATTAGATTAGAAATACCTGCAAACTGGAGTTACAAATCAAGGAGGGTGCCAGAGCACCTTGAGGAATTAAAATAGTTAAAATGCAATGATAACTATCAGCAGCCAACTCTTGCTCATAAAGTGAAACCCTTTAGCAGAGAGGTCTCCAGAATGATGCAAAGGAGCAAATAGAGTATCTGTTGCTTGTTAAACCAATTACCAGAACAAATAAACACAGAACTAGTCAGATTTCCAAAACTGCTTCTTTTCAGGAACAGAGATAACATTTTCCCTTCCAAACAAAGCTGAATAGGGAAAATTATCTCATCACTAAACACAGGATTAAACATCACCAAGCACAGAATTAAACTTCACCAAAAACCAGTTTTAGACCAAAGGTCAGAAAGGGTATGTAAACTCACGTTTGAATGTCAATCTGTCTAAGTCTTGCTGAATGTCACTCATCTTGGTTCTTTGTCATTAAAAGCTTCTGCTTCATTATTCAATTATTTCTTCAAAGTGCTGATCATTGCACCCTGGCTGGAAGAACTCCAACAGGGGTGTATTTCCTCCCAACAGCGGTGTAAAAAGCTTAAAACAACCCTTCCCCTTTAAGAAAGTCAAGCAAAAAAAAAAAAACACTCTGGAAGCAACAGCAGGCATACTGCTGGAGAGGCAGTTTCTGTAAGCAGGGCAATAAAGATTAGGCTAGGAAACAACACCAAATGTAATTCCTTACAGGATTAACCCTGTAGAGTGGAAAAAAACAAAAGGAGATTTCTTTTAAGAACCGGTTCTCTGAACTGCTTAACTAATTAACTACTTAACAACCGGTTCTACTGAATCGGTGCGAACTGGTAGAATCCCACCACTGGGATAACAGTAAAAAGAAACAAATGAAATGATATTGATATTACTGTGTATATGACATAACTCCTCATAAGTTTACGCTTGGAGAACATTGAGGTTAATATGTAGAAAATTATGGGATTTTGCCATTATTTTGCAGTATTATGTTTTTTCCTTATATGAAGTATAACTCTCTCTCTGTGTGTGTGTGTAGGTGTGTATTATACAATTTGTTCTTTTTTCCATCTACATAGGTGCAGTGGTTAGAATGCAGTACTGCTGGCTACTTCTGCTGACTGCCAGCTGCCAACAGTTCAGCAGTTCAATTCTCACTGGCTCAGGGCTGACTCAGCCTTCCATCCTTCCAAGGTCAGTAAAAATGAGGACCCAGATTGTTGGGGGCAATATGATAACTCTGTAAACCTCTTAGAGAGATCTGTAAAGCACCATGAAGTGGTATATAAATCTAAGTGCTATTGCTATTTAAAGAAAGAATTGGGAAAATAGATATTGTACAATTATTAAATATTTTGTAAATATTTTGAAATTATTGGTAGGGTAAATACTGTATATTGAATACTTTTCATCAGGACCTGCTTTGGGTTTAAAGTTACTTTGCAGTTTAAATAATAAAACTTGTAATAATACACACAGTGTGAACATTCAGTTGTCTCTTTTCATAGTTAAGCATCATAACACATGGGCATGGTAGAGATGAGTCTACACTCTACTGTCGTAACTTACTGTGAATCGCCACAATCCCCCTATGTCATCACTTTGCTCAAAACAGGTTGGCTCTAATCCCTCTTCCAAGCAGCACTTAATGGAGGTCAGTCCACTCACACCGGCTCCAACAATGGCTACCTTTTTCACCATGATTTCTTGCAGCAAGAAGAGCAGAAATATATGGGGTTACTATTTTAAAAAATGAAAGTAGCTTCCTGTTTCAACTTGACATGACAACTGGTTGGACCTTTCTTAAAAATTGTGTTTAACTTACACTTTCAAGTCTGAATTCTGAAATTAGCTTTTCTTACACAGAAAGTTTCATTCAAGGTACTTTTATTTCCCAATGTATGTTTATAGCTTCCTTTCAGTAGCATAACTCTGTCTGTTTCAAATATCCTCTGGGTAGAATAAAAAATAGCACAGTTGGAAAGGATCTTGGAGGTCTTTTAATCTACCCCCCCGCCCCCAAGCAGAGATTCCATAGTATTTCAGACAAATGGTTGCCCAGTTTCGTGTTAAAAACCTCCAGTGATTGAGTATCTACAACTTCTGAAGACAAGCCATTCTACTGATTAATTGTTCTCATTGACCGGTAATTTCTCCTTATTCTAAGTTGGATCTCTCTTTTTTAAACTTCCATCCTTTACTTCTTTTCCTGCCCTCAGGTGCTTTTGAGAATAGGTTCATCCCCTCCTCTTTGTGACAGCTCCTCAAATACTGGAACACTGCTATCATGTCATCCATAGTTCTTCATTAAACTAGACAATCCCAGTTTCTGCAACTGTTCAGCCTCCAGTCACCTAATTATCTTTGATGCTCTTTCTGTGCTCTTTCTAGAATCTCAACATCTTTTCTGCATTATGCTGACCAAAACTGGATGCAGTATTCCAAGTGTGACCTTATCAATGCAGTATAAAACAGTGCTAACACTTCACATGATATTGATACTATCCCTCTTTGATGCAGCATAAGACTGTATTGGCCTTTTTGGCAACTGCAGCATACTGTTGGCTCGCATTGTTGTCTATTAAAATACCCAGATTCCTCTTTCAGTTATTGCTGTTGAACCAGGTACTGCCTATTCTATACTTAAGCATTTGGTTTTTCTTGCCTGTGAAGAACCTTATTTTTCTCACCACTGAACTGCATTTTGTTGAATGTTCAAGTCTATCAAGATCCTTTTGGATCTTGAGCCTATCTTCTAGAGCAGGGGTGTCAAACTGGCAGCCCGCAGCCTGCATGCATCATGCACAGGCCATGCCCATCCCAGCTCCACAAAGGGGAAAAACATCACAAAATGTCACATGACAGCAACGTGACGCCACAAATTTAACATCCGTGTTCTAGAGTGTTGGCTATTCCCCCCAGTATCACTAAGCTTGATATCACTATGTAGGTTATAAAAAGGGTGCATAATTGAAAAGAGGTTTGCAGAAGGTTACATTTCATCAATAGATTGTTGGTCAAATTCACATGGCCTGTTAATAGATTATCATTTACTAGAATTCTTGCAAAAAAAATGTGGAACAAGATAAATGCTTTTATCATGCTTGCTCTGCAGACCTATGCCCAAGCTTGGTACATGATCTTGTGAGACAAACTGTGGTGAATCACCTATATGATATAGTAGTATATGTATTCTGGTTGTTTATTCTTATTTCTAACAATGCAGGCATTCAGATATTATGATTAATTGTATTGATTATTCATATTTTGATTACCTCTAGTATAACTTAAATGCAGTACAGCCATTTTTGAGCATAAATGGAATATAAGTAGGAAAATTTATAGAAGGCAGAAGAACAGGTAAAAGTCACAGGTCACGAAAATATAAATAAAGGAATTGTGCGGATAAATAGAATTAACTGAAAAGCTGAAATTAGAACTGACCAGGAGACTGTAGTCTGAAAGGAAGCGATAACTAGATATAAGCAGCAATTGTATGATTCCCAGGGAAAGTCAATCTAACCAACATTAGCAAACATTTTTGAGGCAGCAGGTGCATCCTCAAAGGCCTGGCTTGGGGAAAGACACCATATTACTAAGCAAAGCTTCCTTTGTTGCATGATTGTGTGTATCTGAAGGAACATTGCTCATACATGCATCTTTTTAATATAGCTAGGTGATGGTCTCAGCTTGGGCTATTCAATCTCTCTGCATATCTATCTTGCAGAGCAGGACTATCATCCAGATTTGTATAGGATCCAGATTTGTATAGGATACAGATAAACAGAATAGTGTCTTAGTTTGTGCATAAGAATTCTTTGAACAATGGAAGCTTTGATACACCCAAATGTTTTTAATGTTGGAAATATTGTTAGATATAAGAATTTACTAACAGATAAGGGGGATTTGAAAGGGAAACGAGAGTTGGAAGAACAGGGGATTGAGTTGGATTGGTATATGTACATGCAGATACAAACAAGATATGAAAAAGATGCTAAATTATATGGTTTTCACTTAGAAAAAACAGAGTTGGATGGGATACTTATGGGAACAGTGGATTAATTTTAAAAATCTATAATTTTTTACTAGGCATTGAACTGGAGGAGGAGCAAGTAAAGGAAACAATGATAGCCTGGGCAAAGAATTTTGGATATTCAATAGATCTAGATAAATGGCAACAGTTATGGGAAAGGAATTATAAATTAACAATGTCCACTGCATATAAGGAAAATCAACATAAAATGTTTTATAGATGGCATATGCCACATGAGAAACTGGCAAAAATGTTTAAAGATAAATCAGCTAAATATTGGAAATGTCACCGGTTACCAGGTTCTTATTACCATATGTGGTGGATATGTCCAGAAGCAAAAAATTATTGGAATACAATTAAGATATGGCTGGAAGAAATGATACAACAACGTATTGATTTAAAACCAGAACTGTTCCTGTTGGGTATCCTGCCAGAAAAAATTAGCAAAGAAAATATTTATTTGATTATACATGTAATAACGGCTGCAAGGATTGTTTATGCACAAATCTGAAAAGCAGAGAAAATACCTTTGGAAGGAAAAGTAATTAAACAAAATTTAGATTGTGCAGAAATGAATAGATTGACTTTGATGATTAAAGAAAGAGAAGATTCAGAATACTTTAAGATATGGAATCAATTTTATTATTGATTAGAAAAGAGATACAAATAAGTAAATTAATAGTTATGTATAAAAATGCCATAATCAGAATATTTTGTTAGTAATGAATTGTTGTGATTGATTCGATGAGAACGAAGACAGAAGAAATAATAAAAAGAAGAACAATTGGAGACAACACCAAGATGTCACACGGAAGGAATGACTGATGTATTAAATGTTTGTTTGTTTAAAAAATTAAAAAAGTTTTTTTAAAAAGAATTCTCTGCACAACAGTGCATATTATTGGAGAGATGTCAATAGTCATATATCTTGGCAAATTTTATACTAAGTCCCAAGTTTCTTGGAAATGGAAGTGAGAAGTGATGTAACTTATTACACTCACAGAATATCAAAATGTTCTAATGATTTTATTTGGGTCAGTTTACAGTGTTACAGGATATGATAAATTAGTATATAGCAAATGATTATGTACTGTATGGCTAACAGGGTGAAAACTGAACATTCATATCTGTGCCAATAGGAAGATTGAAATTAGTCAGATTAAAGTATTCAGGCTTTGTGAGTTAGAAAAAACAATGCAGAAGATGAGATATATAGAAAAAGAAAAAAGGAGGAATTTTCTAGTAGTTTGTCCCAAGAATAAATGTTATGTTATCTTTAATAACCTTTCAAAAAGAAAGTTACCCGAGATACAAAAGTAGTCATCAATATAAGTATCCAAAATTGTAAAAGCACTGATACTATCCTCCTAATGCCCAGGGTGATTTACTTCATGCCTTTAAAGTTTGACAGAGTAATATTGAGGGCTCCAGAATCTCTCTTTGCTTTCACATAATCAGGTTTGATTAGTGTGGAAATATTTATAACTTAACATTCTAAAATATCTTAATTAGCCATTAAGTATTTATCGAAGACTAAAAACTCTGTTTTTTATGTAAGTAAAAAGGAGGGCACAAAAGTATTGGGTGAATGATGAATCTATATGTGAGTAACTGTGACACTAACTGTGAGACAGATCTTAAAGTCTTAGTGGACAATCAATTAAATATGAGCCAGCAGTGTGCAGTGGCAGCCCAAAAAGCCAATGTAATCCTAAATTGCATTAACAGAGGGATTGAATCAAGATCACATGAGGTACTAATACCACTCTATAAAGCCTTGGTAAGACCACACCTAGAATACTGCATCCAGTTTTGGTCACCACACTATAAAAAAGATTTTGATTCTCTAGAATGAATGCAGAGAACAAGGATGATTAGGGGACTGGAGGCTAAAACATATGAAGAATGGTTGTAGAAACTGGGTATGGCCAGTCTAGTGAAGGGAAGGACCAGGGATGACATGATAGCAGTGTTCTAATATTTGAGGGGCTGCCACAGAGAAGAAGGGGGTCAAGCTATTTTCCAAAGCACCTGAAGGCCAGACAAGGAATAATGATGGAAACTGATCAAGGAGAGATTCAACCTGGAAATAAGGAGAAATTTTCTGACAGTGAGAGCAATCAATCAATGGAACAGCTTGCCTCCAGAAGTTGTGGGTGCTTCACAGTGGTGACTTCAAATAATTTAATAACCAGTTCTCTGCCCTAATGACCGGCTGGGTAGGTGTGGTTGGGTGGTATGTGACCGAGTGGGTGTGGCCAACTTGATGTTACTCACATCGAGGGGCACTTAGCCTCGCCTGGCCTCTTGGGGATGCTGCAACAGTCGTAAGTGTGAAAAACAATCATAAGTCACTTTTTTCAGTGCCATTGTAACTTTGAATGGTCACTAAATGAACTGTTGTAAGTCAAGGATTACCTGTACAAAAATACAAAAAGCTTTGCTTGCAAAAAGCTGCCCTAAATACAAATCATTAGATTAGAAATAGCGGAATACACACTGAAGATCAGTGAGTCACAGCTGTCATGGAAAGCTATACTATTCTGTCTGAATACGTTCCTTTTCCTCAGCAATACCTGCAACCCAGAGTTACAAATCAGGCAGTGTGCTAGAGCACATTGAGGAATTAAAATAGTTAAAATACAGCCAACTCTTGCTCATAAAGTGAAACCCTTTAGCAGAGAGGTCATTTAAGCTATCCAGAAAGTGGGTGAGATATTTGGGCTACCAAATGCCTAGCTAAAGAGACAAATTAACAAATTAACATCTTGAGTGAGGGCTAATCCCATGCTGTCTTTGTTCAGACCTTGCTGCAGGGAATTTTTGCCCATGAATATAGCTATCTATCTCTTTATCTCTTAAGTGCTGACATCTGCTGTGGACTATTAAGGAAGGTGGGGGCTGCTTTCTCCCTCTAAGAAAACATGTTTCTCCATTTCTCATCCAGGGAAATATATTCTTCCTTTTTAATATCTCTCAAAATATTTCATTCTTCTAGGAGAAGGGTGGGTGCTAACTTTATACAAACATGGTGTCATGTTACTATACCATAATATCATGAGAGCAAACTGTAACAAATTGGAAGGAGGATCCACTTATTATCAGTGAACAATCATGTAGCTTGGCCACTCTGAAGCAATGCAAGAGACTCCTGTCCTAAAGGTGCTTTTTCAAGAGGCAACTGGACTTTCTGGAAACCAAGAAATCATCCATGACCTGGATGATTGAAGAATACCCATAGACAAGAGATTCTTATGCTCAGTGAACTAACAAAGCACCCAGGAGAAGCAATCATTAGATCTATTTGCAGTACTTAAAGATACCAGCTGGTCTTATTCATTTCACAAGATATCCTAAGGTAATCATCCAGATTTAAGAAAAATCACATGCCCTGAGAAAGGCAGTAAAAAAATCAGACAGAATGCCAAGCTTGCATCCTGCCTCTCAGTCATTTCTTCTATGGCTATGCCAACCGTTCTGTAAATAGCTGTTCAAGCCCCAGGAATAAAAATACTACAAAAAACTCGGGGGTGGGTGGGGACGACTCCAGAGAAGCTCAGCTACAGACAGAAAGTCTGGGCATACTGCCAAGAACCATTAAGGCTGTTACAATGTAACAAAGCTTAACCCCAGAGGCAGTTTCTGAAAACACTTAAAGCACCAAAAGTGGCAATTAAGATAAGGATTAGGCTAGAAATACAGGCACACTAGAATCTTTCCTTCCTGCGTTCCTTGCAGGATTAGCCCTGTAAAGTGGGAAAATATTTCTTCCAACAACTGGTTCTCTGAACTGCTCAGAAAATTAACACACTGTTTGGGAGAACCAGTGCAAACCGGCAGGAGCCCACCACTGATGCTTCATCGCTGGAAGCTTTCAAGAAGAGACTGGACAGCCACCTGTCAGAAATGGTATAAGGCAGTGATGGCTAACCTTTTTGCCATCGTGTGCCAGGAGAGGGGGGGGGGAGGGTCGTGCACGCACGTTCCCATGCACATACGTGTGCAACCCCCCCCGCTCCTGGCACATGATGGCCTGGTAGGCCCGTTTTTCTTTCTTACTTGGTTCAAAATCATTTCTATTTATCTGGGAAGAGCGAAAACAGCCTTTCTCACTCTCTCGGAGGCCCTCCAAAGACCTGAAACAGCCCATTTCCCAACTCCCAGTGGAAGTGACATTTTTTGCTGTCCCCAACCTCCAGAGCCTCTCTAGGAGTCTCTAGGAGCCTCTCTAGGAGTCTCTAGGAGCCTCTCTAGGAATCTCTGGAGGCTGGGGACAGCAAAAAAGTCACTTCCTGTCGCACTGGGAGTTGGGAAATGGGCCCTTTCAGCCTCCATAGGGCCTCCAAGGGAGTGGGAAAGGCTGTTTTTTCCCTTCCCAGATAAATAGAGAGGATCTGGAGCCAGGTAAGAAAGAAAATGGGCCTCCCCCCCCTCAGGCCCTCCAGAGGCAGGAAACAGTCTGTTTCCCTACTTCTGGTGGGCCCAGAAGGCCCGAAAATCAGTTAGCCGACATGCACATGCGCCCCAAAACTGAGCTGGCATGCCCACTAATATGGCTCCGCGTGCCACCTCTATAGGGTATAGGGTCTCCTGCTTGAGCAGGAGGTCGGACTAGATGACCCAAACGTCCCTTCCAACTATTCTATTCCTATTCTTATTCCTATTCTCATGGCTGCAAATGTTCCACCAATGTTCAGTATTAATAGTTTTCTACCCTTAAAGCACAAGAGCCCCACCATGTGGAATGATATGGATAGGACAAAAGGCATAAAGAGTCAGAGGGGGAAAGATAACTGTGGTCAGTTCCTCTCCTATTAAGAAATGCGTAATTGAGAGTATTAAAGTAGAGTCTTTCTGTTTCCCAAATAATAAGTGTGGCCAACATTCTCTTCACAACTCTATAAGGCATAGGAGATTCCTTCCCTTTGGCACCAATTACCGTATCACTGATGGCGTCTTATTTGCAACTGATGCACTGCTTCACATGATATGGTAGTATGGTGAAAGAAAACATTCAGCTTGAAAAGACTGTAGTGTTGGCTGGCAGTCCTTCTGTTTGCTTTACTGCTTCTTTTTGCTGAAACACATATTCTTATCTTGAAAATATTGCATAACTTTTTGAAAATGGATTGTTCCCAGCCATTTGGAAATCCCTCCATTACAAAATTAATTGAGTTTCAGGATCTTGAGGTTTTCCTGCACTTAAACCTGTACATTTAAAATATCACTTGGATCAGTTATAGTCCTCATGAAATGGAAATCCTCTCACTTAACTTTTAACTGATAATGAGTTGGCATTTCAACTTTCAGTTAGAGTTCAATCAGCTTGTCAATCAGAAATAGTAGCTAGAAAGTTGTACTAATTGTTAGAAATATATGGCTATTTTTCTGTATTGAAATTAAAAGGAATTCTGCTGATAACAAAATTACAGGTACAGTTTGAGGTAGAATAACATCTCTTTTCCATTCTTTAAAGAGATTTTGCTTTCTAAATGCAAAGTGCAATATATACAACCTTGGTTTACAGATGTGGCAACTTTAATATGTGTGGATCGAGAGTCCATACATCTTAAAGCCAAGTTTGGAAAAAAATAGTTTTGAGAAACAGTTGATAGTACAAATTTTTCCCAGTAAGAGCTGCCGTTGTGACGAAACAACATATAGGGAAGAAACAGGGTTGATTATAAGCTGCAGGAAAAGAGAACAAATATTATAATAATCCTAACATTTCAATGTAAAGTGTAAGTGTTTTTTACACATGGGAAAAGAAGCAATTAGCAGAATATTGTCATACATATATCGACGTATATGAAAGTATAGGGGAAAATCATAACAATTATACACAATATTAGCAGAACTCGAAGACTGAGATGGTGAATACAGTAAATCAAAGATGAAAAGTAAGCATAAACAGATGAATTAATAAATTTAAAAATAAAACAATACCTTTATTATGACAATTTCAAATGTCTTAAAAAGTATGCAAGCTTTCAAGTTCTCCAGTACTTTTCTTCATGCAAGACTGTAAACACAGCAATTGGTTAGTAGATAAAGTGAAGAAAAAAATGTTGATAAACATAAATCTACACTTATGGTATGGTGGCATATTTTTATGGTATTTTGGTTAAAATTTTAAGGAGTGGCTTATCCACAGGTGGGCTCATCCACAAATACATGCAATAGTCTTAAAATAAACCTTTTTTTTTTTTACAGAAGGAACAAGATAGGTATGAAGTGAAATTTCAGAAATAAGGATGCTGTCAGAGATTTTGTTGTATGTTGTATGTAGTGTCAAATTATTTTTTAAATTAAAATATTTGTTAAGCTAGAAAAAAAATATGAGAAAATAGTACTGTATGTAGCAATTGTGGCAAGATTATTGTACACACAAAATTGGGAAAATAATAAATTGCCCAGGCTAGAAGATTGGATTATAAAATGAAGTTTGCAGAAAGGCAAACTGACCAATTTGATCAGAGAAAATATAATAGAGACTTTTAAAGGATTGGAAACTTTATATAGAAGTTTTGCTGAAAGAAAAAAAGACTGAACTGGTGATTTATGGATTTGGGGATTAAAAAGGGCTGAAGAGGAAGGGGCAAGAGTAAGAGGCAATTACTTAATAGAAAGGTGGAAGTCATAAATCTATGCTTTCTTTTTTCTTTTCTTTTTTCCATTATTTTTTCTTTAATTTTTATATTTTTATTGTATTGAAAAATTCTCATAAAAATATTATAAACCAGTTTAAAATATCAATTATTTATCCATCCATTAAAAAGTGTGGTAGAGATTATAAAACCTTCAAGGGAAAGAGTAATGATTCTTAAGTGGTTGCTTACCTTTGTCTTAGCTTGTATCTCCAACTATAAGCAAGCACTCCTAAGAATTAAGTCTGGATTCAAAATTTATCCTTAAAAGGATATGTAGGTTAAAGTACCAGATTTCTCCTAGGAGGTGAAAAGTGAATGATTTGCAAAGAAGTAGAGAATGTGCTGAGCACATTGTAAGCCGCCCTGAGTCTCCGGAGAAGAGCGGCATATAAATCAAATTTAAAAAAAAAAAAAAAAAAAAAAAAAACCAGTTCACATATAGACACCTAGAGTTCCCACAGAATTTCTTTTGGGGACTTCATTGGCTACTTCCTCTGGGTACAAATTTAAGCTACTGCGCCTATTGCAGCCTAATATATTCAGGCAAAGCCTTTATTAGTTTCATGTACAGAAATCTCTGGACAGCCAACATGGTGAGATAGTTTAATGAGCTGTAAAATGAGTGGGAAACCCTGGTTTTAGTCCCCATTTTGGCATGAAAACCAGTTAGGTGATTTTGGTCATGCTCTGCCCTCTTAGCTCTAATTAGTTTCAGGCTCTGTGACTTCCTGGCTGGAAAATCATAATAAGCTTCATTGTAAGATCTAGGTGAGTACAATGGAAAAACAAGAAAAGCCTGCAATTAAGCAGAACATGCTATGAACATGTGCTGAAATTAATGATTGACAATCCATATAGTATCACCACAAAGTATATAGTATATCACCATAAAGACATATAAGATTACTGTACTTTCTGTATTCAAAACTGCTGTAAAGGCAAATTATAGTTATTCTAGTCAATTGGCAAAATTAATTCTCCCTGTATTATGTATTATGTAAAAAGCAATAGAAAAGGATTTCAGTGACAAATCAATCCCTGGCTCATTCAGCAGCAAAATTTTATTTATTCTCATTATGCATATTTTTTTCTACTTTGGAATGTCTCTAGCAGAAGACTAACAGATTGTCACAATCTTACCTCATTTCAGAAGTCCCCTTCAAATTTTCTTCAATTTCACAGGCTTACATAAATTGCTTTGAAGGAATTGCTTTGAAATGCAGACAGCACAGTACTGCAATGGATATGTTGCAAGACTGTGTGGAAGGGTGGAACTGCTTTTTCTGAGAGGACAAAACAAACATTCTTTTGATTAGTATTGGATTACATAATAGAGTTTTGTAAACTTACATGATCCACATGTGGAAAAAAGCTGTTTAATCAGATTCAAAATGATCAGAGGAATCTCTGACATTTCAGCCAAGAAAAAAATGATAAGCATGGGCATTTCTTCTGTTTTTTTCCTAGTGAAAGGCATTAAACACCTATTTAGCTAGAGTTTAACACCCACAAGTTTTGTTGCAGACAGTAGCAAAAACATTCCACACTTAAATATTATGATTAAGGACTTACCTGGACTGCTAGGTTGCCCCATCAACAGAATGGGAAACAGCTGTTTCTGGAGGCATAATAGAATAGAGTTCTTTATTGGTCAAGTGTGATTGGACACACAAGGAATTTGTCTTGGTGCATATGCTCTCAGAGTACATAAAAGAAAAGATACATTCGTCAAGAATCATAAGGTACAACAGATAATCATAGGGAAACAGTCAATATAAATCTTAAGGATACCAGCAACAAAGTTACAGTCATAAGTGGGAGGAGATGGGTGATAGGAATGATGAGAAGATTAATAGTAATGCAGACCTAGTAACTAGTTTGACAATGTTAAGGGAATTATTTGTTTAGCAGAGTGATGATGTTTGGAAAAAAACTGTTCTTGTGTCTAGTTGTTCTGATGTGCAGTGCTCTATAGCGTCATTTTGAGGGTAGGAGTTGAAACAATTTGTGTCCAGGATGTGAGGGGTCTGTAAATATTTTCACAGCCCTCTTTTTGACTCGTGCAGTATACAGTCCTCAATGGAAGGCAGGTTGGTAGTAATTGTTTTTTCTGCAGTTCTAATTATCCTCTGAAGTCTGTGTCTGTCTTGTTGGGTTGCAGAACCAAACCAGACAGTTATAGAGGTGCTGATGACAGACTCAATAATTCCTCTGTAGAACTGGATCAGCGGCTCCTTGAGCAGTTTGAGCTTTTTGAGTTGGCACAGAAAGAACATTCTTTGTTGTGCTTTTTTGATGAAGTTTTTGATGTTGGGTGTCCATTTTAGGTCGTGAGATATGGTCGAACCTAGAAATTTGAAGGTCTCTACTATTGATACTGTGTTGTCTAGTATTGTAAGAGGTGGTAGTATGGGAGGGTTTCTCCTAAAGCCCACCACCATTTCTACAGTTTTGAGTGTGTTCAGTTCCAGATTGTTCTGGTTGCACTACGAGGCTAGTTGTTCAACTGTTGTGTCAGATGGATCGTTAGAGATGCACTCATTGATATATAGAGAGAGGAGAAGTGGAGAGAGCACATAGCTCTTGGGTGGGTGGGGGGTCTCCTATGCTAATTGTACAGGTATCTGATGTGATTTTTCCTAGCTTCACCTGCTGCTTCCTGTCTATTAGGAAGTTTGTGATCCACTTACAAGTGTGGTCAGGTACTGCTAGCTGGTTTAGCTTAGTTAGAAGAATGTCCGGTATGATGGTATTGAATGCTGAACTAAAGTCTATAAAGAGGACCCTTGCGTAGGTCTTTGGAGATTCAAGATGTTGTAGGATGTAGTGCAGAGCCATATTAACAGCATCATCTGTTGATCTATTTGCTCGGTATGCAAATTGCAGGGATCCATGATGGTTTTGGGGGACATCACTAGCCTTTCAAAGGTTTTCATAACTACAGATGTTAGAGCAACTGGTCTGTAGTCATTCAGTTCCTTGATGGTGGGCTTCTTCAGCACTGGGATAATAGTAGAGCGTTTGAAGCAAGAAGGAACATAGCACATCTCTAGTGATTTATTGAAGGTACGGGTAAAGATGGGGGCCAATTGGTCAGCACAGACTTTTAAGCAAGGAGGAGTTATCTTGTCTGGGCCTGGAGCTTTTCCTGGCTTTTGTCTGTGAAATAGGTCTTGTACTTCCTTTTCTGTGATCTCTAGGGGTTGTGAACCCAATGGGATGGGTCAGCTGTAGGAGGCTTGGGTATGGTTGGTGTGTCTGATATGGGGGTTGTGGAGATAGGTGGCTGTAGTTTCCTTTCAAACCTGCAGTACAACACGTTCAGGTCATCTGCCAGTTGTTCATTTCCTTCAGCCTGGGAAGGAGATTTGCCATAACCGGTGATATTTTTAAGAGTTTTCCACATGTTTGCTGGTTCATTTGTTGAGAATTGATTCTTTAGCTTTTCAGAGTAGCTTCTTTTTGCTGCTCTGATCTCCCTTGTTAATACATTTCTGGCCTGATTGTACAGCATTTTATCACCTTTTCTGTAGGCTTCCTATTTGGAACAACATAGCTGCTTAAATTTATCTGTGAACCAAGGTTTGTTGTTACTGTATATTTGCAAGTTCCTGGTCGGTACACATAGGTCTTCACAGAAGCTGACATATGATGTTACAGTATCTGTGAGTTCATCTAAGTCTGCAGAGGTATTTTCGAAAACATTCCAATCAGTGCAGTCAAGGCAGGCCTGTAGCTTTAACTTTGTCTCCTCAGTCAAGGTCTTCACTGATTCAATTGTTGGTTTTGTGGTTCTTCTTAGCAAGTGAACGTAATCTTTGTCAGGAAGATTGAAGGCAGAGCAGTTCTATTTCCCCTATTCCTTAGCCTGTTCAAAATTCCCACCCTTTTACCTTGTCTCCATTTCCTCTGTTTGTTTTGTTTTTTGTAATCCATAGCTCCGGGGAATTTGCTTCTTCCTGTGTTAGAATCTCCTCCGTGTGATTGTAAAGACGGGGGTGGGAGGTGGGGGGGTGTGAGATCACAGAAAGTTGCTCCTTAAAGAAACATTGCTTAATTCTTAGCAGATGGTCTCGTGAGTAAGAAATCTGTAGTGATGTTTTATGCCCTGGTTTTTCAATTTCTGTACAGGTTTATTTTTTCTTTACATACAAAATGTACGGTAAATTGCCAAATTGTGGTTCTTCCAGCTGGGTGGGAAAATCTTATGTTTTATTGTCATAGGTTCATTTTTGGCAATAAAAGTGAAGATATGGAATTTAAACTGTCAGAAAGTTCACTTGGTCTAACTTTTGGGCTATACATCAAGTAATAATTGTGCAAAGGTGATTGATTTTTGAATTTTAATAGAGATTAAGTTACTGAGGAATGTATTTGCTTTTGCATTTTTTAAAATAAGGTAAGGATGTCAATACAGCTAGAATTAGCTGTATTGACATCCTTACAATAAAGCTAGAATTAGGACAACCTTTCCAATCAGGTTTTTACAAATGTCATTGGCCATATTAGTTAGGAATTTTGAAAGTTTCATACCTAACATATCTGAGATGTTAGGCTGGCTCTCAAACCACTGATAAGGGGGTAAGGGCCCCTTAAGAAAAGTTGGATGAGAATTGGTAACCTGAATCTATACATTTTGTTATCCTTCAAATGGATCAGGTGACTGTAAATAAACTTGTCAGGTGTGATGGCCTTGAAGGCATTTATATCAGCATACTGTTGAGTGCAGGAAGGATTAAATGCTACTTTCTACTTGGCAGTTCTTTTCAATAAATACCAAGTTTTGCATTCATACGAGTTTGGAAGATTTTAACAATGTGATGGTAAGAATTACTTAATGGAACTGTGCTTTAAGATCACTCTTCACTTCTCAAATAAAAACTAAATACAGTAGAACTCTCGATGCATAGCTCACTTTTCTAGGCTATTTAGAATACAAATAAACAGTTCACTAGAATATTTTTATATTGCAGAAACTTGTTCCCATGTGGAGTAAGTACAGCATAATCAGTTGTACTGTAACTTCCTGCAGTTAAAACAGTTTAACACTTCAGTACTTTTAAAAAAATGACTTTGTCTTGTCTCCTGACAATTCCCTGGACAAGTTCATGACCATATTTTCAAAGTGGTTCCTCATTGCCTTCTTCCTATGGTTATGTAAGGGTAATAGATCTAAGGTTACCAATCTGGCTTTGCGCCTAAGGCAGGACTAGAACTCACAGTCTCCCGGCTTCTGGTCTAATGCCTTCAACCACTATGTGGCAGGGGTGCTATTCAGCAGGTTCTGACAGGTTCTGGAGAACCGGTAGTGGAAATTTTGAGTAGTTTGGAGAACCGGCAAATACCACCTCTGGCTGGCCCCAGAGTGGGGTGGGAATGGAGATTTTGCAGTATCCTTCCCCTGCCATGTCCACCAAGCCACACCACACCTACCAAGCCACACCCACAGAACCAGTAGTAAAAAAATTGAATTCCACCACTGCTATGTGGCTATTGTCTGTATGATTAGGGTATTTACAATCTGCATCTGCCCATATGCTACTCACAAAAAATAGCCTATCCCATAATTAAAATGTAGCTTGAGCTGGTGGAACTGTTCTGATTATTTTCTACTCCTTTTAAACAGAAATGTACAAAATAGTTTGAATGTGAGGTCCTTAGAGCTCAAAACAGCTGCTTTGGGTGTCCCCTGCAATGTTTAGAAGAAAGTACGTAGTTTTGCTTCATATTTGGGACAAAATATGACCTTTTTGAGTGGTACTGTTTAAGCATTCTCTGTTGTTCTGGAAAATTCACTTGACCTTTGAATAAAAGCAAAAACATCCTTGGTTGGCCTGTATATCAGCTGTTACTGGTTGAGGTTGAATGGGATGACCTGGAAGGAAGTGTGGAATGCTGGCACAGGAAGCAGAACCAAGCACATTGTATCTCAAGGAGCCATTCTAGCTCTGTCTCTGCCATTCGTAAGAGTCCTACAATTAGATTGCTGTGGTGGAATTAGTGATATATCTACTTGACCACCTCTAGACAACTCCACAGTACCAGCCCAATTTTGTTCAAGTGTGCTACATTTGTATTTTAGTATTAAAGGAGTGTGGTGTAATAGGTTACTGATAAGTGGGAAGAGAAAAGGCTGTATGTTGGCACAAATCTCTGTCTTGTTAATATTAACTTAAGGATGTATTAAGAAACCTACATTATTATCCCTGTTAGTTTGGTTGCTAGCACTTGATTTTATGTTTTACTGAACAGCTGCTGGAGCATATATTTAAATGCTGTTTTTTATTGTCATAGAGTCTGTCAACATAATAATGGGGTGAGAGGGAGCAATACTCTCTTGCATTTTTGTAATGTTAACACTTACAAATGCAGCTAAGCAGCAGCCATTCCTCTGTTAAGTTTGAAAACATTTAAAATGTTTCTATAAATATAATAGAAATGCAATTAAGTCCACAAGCTTGACAGTATATTTAGTTCGGGGGAATATAACTTATAGCCAGTTGAAGAATACTGATGAAAGATGAGGGTGGAGGTTCATTCTTCTAGCTTGTGGGTTAGCTTCCAAACATTTCGTTACCAGGTTAGATACCATCTTCAGCAGAATTTAGGGGGTGTCAGTGTTCTTCTGTTTATAAGGGCGTCATGTGGTCAGTAGGGATCAGGTGTGGGTGTGTCAAGTGAGGGTCTTGTAATGATGGGTCTTGTGATGGGTCAGGTGGGAGTCATCAGTGGGAGTCTTTTGATGGGTCTTATGATGGAGAGATTACATCAGGCGAAGGTCATTAGAAGGTGAAGTGCTGGTGGAGGTGCTTGCATGAGTTGGTTGAGGGTCAATGCTGTCTCTGCTTAGCTGTGTGGTTGATTTGGATTCTGAGGGGTTCATAGGCAGGTTGTAGGTCAATGTGTCTGTTGATGGAATTGCTTGTGGAGTGCCAGGCTTTGATGAACTCATGAGCATGGTGGGTGGTAGCATGGCCAATGATTATAGTGTTGCTCCAATTTGGGTATTTTTTTTTTTTGGTTTTGATTTATATGCCGCCCTTCTCTGGAGACTCAGGGCGGCTTACAATGCGTTAAGCAATAGCCTTCATACTTTTGTATATTTATACAAAGTCAGCTTATTGCCCCCACAGTCTGGGTCCTCATTTTACTTACCTTAGAAAGGATGGAAGGCTGAGTCAACCTTGAGCCTGGTGAGATTTGAATTTGCAGTAATTACAGGCAGCTGATGTTAATAACAGTGCTTTAGTCTCCTGCGCCACCAGGGCTCCTTGAACTGGTGCTGTTTGGTGTTGGTGTGGGTAAAGGATTTAGAATCATGGTGTTTGACTGATGAAAGAATTAGCTTTTTGTCTTAAATGTTGGGCACCAGTATCATGTCAGTTAGAAATGTCTGAGTTATTTTTGCCTATATGCACTGTCAACCTTTTAAAAATTATTCCTTTTATAAAGATTCTGGAGCACTGGGGAACTGCCAGAGAACTGGAAAAGAGCTGATATAGTTCTCATCTTCAAAAAAGGGGGAAAAAAAGATTGAGGAAACTATAGACCTATCAGCCTGACCTCAATACCAGGGAAGATTCTGGAAAAGATAATCAAGCAACGAATCAGTGAACACCTAGAAGGAAACAAAGTAATAACCAAAAGCCAACACGGATTTGCCAAAAACAGATCATGCCAGACTAATTTTATTGCATTCTTTGACAAAGTGACAAAATTAGTGGACCAGAGGAATGCTGTCGATATAATTTACTTGGACTTCAGTAAGACATTTGATAAAGTAGACCATAACCTACTACTTGATAAAATAGAAACATGTGGATTAGACATTATCACCACCAGAGATGAATTTGTAACTGACTGACCAACCGCACTCAACATGTAGTCCTCAATGTAACTGCATCTACATGGAGGGAAGTATGCAGTGGGGTACCCTAAGGCTCTGTCTTAGGCCCAATACTCTTATATATTTTCATCAATGATTTGGACGAGGGGATAGATTGGGAACTCATCAAATTTGCAGACAACACCAAGCTAGCAAGAATAGGCAACACTCCAAAAGATAGGCTTAAGATACAGAAGGATCTTGGCAGACTTGAACATTGGGTGCTATCTAACAAAATGAAATTCAATTGTAAAAAAAGCAAGGTTCTACATTTAGGCAAGAAAAACAAAATGCACAGGTACAGTATATGTGGTACCTTGTTCAATAGTAGTAACTGTGAGAGGGATCTTGGACAATCATTTAAATAAGCAAGCAGTGTGCTGCAGCTGCCAAAAAAGCCAACACAGTTCTAGGCTGTATAAGCAGAGGGATAGACTCAAGATCACGTGAAGTGTTAAGTGTTAATATCACTTTATAATGCCTTGGTAAGGTCACACTTGGAATACTGCATCCAGTTTTGGTCACCACAATGTAAAAAAGAAGTTGAGACTCTACAAAGAGTACAGAGAAGAGCAACAAAGATGATTAGGGGACTGGAAACTGAAATGTATAAAGAATGGTTGCTGGAACTGGGTATGTCTAGTCTGATGAAAAGAAGGACTAGGGGTGACATGATAGCCATGTTCCAATATCTCAGGGACTGCGACAAAGAAGAGGGAGTCAAGCTATTCTCCAAAGCACTTGAGGGTAGGACAAGAAGCAATGGGTGAAAACTAATCAAGGAGAGAAGCAGCTTAGAACTAAGAAGAATTTTCCTGACATTTAGAACAATTAACCAATGGAACAACACTGCTCCAACATTGGAAGTTTTTAAGAAGAT
Organism: Arizona elegans; assembly: GCA_022577455.1. Taxonomy (NCBI): domain Eukaryota; kingdom Metazoa; phylum Chordata; class Lepidosauria; order Squamata; family Colubridae; genus Arizona; species Arizona elegans. Next base: position 97,864,873 of record JAKOOJ010000002.1, on the reverse strand, counting down.
GTTGGATAACCATTTGTCTGAAGTTGTGTAGGGTTTGCTGCCTAAGCAGGGGGTTGGACTAGAAGACCTCCAAGTTTCCTTCCAACTCTGTTATTCTATTCTATTCTATTCTATTCTATTCTATTCTATTCTATTCTATTCTATTCTATTCTATTCTATTCTATTCTATTCTATTCTACTCTACTCTACTCTACTCTACTCTACTCTCTGTCTACAAGATGACTAACTAGTAAACGTCAGCATGAACTGCCACCTCACCTACTCTTATGGCCCCTGGATGAAAGACAAATTAAGCCAATTTTCATTACCCCCCACCCCCCAAAATATGGCTAGAATATTTTGTTTTCAAGAACTCTCATGTCATTTTAATTCCACCAGAACACAGCCAAATCAGAACATACTTTGTTCTGAGCTTGAAACAAAATACATTTCCTATTTCTAACAACTTCTACCACTAAGATAACATATGCTGTGGGCATAGACACATTAACATGCTTGTCAGTCTATTGAGTCGCCAAGAACCACCAGTCAATCAGCAGTTACCCTTCAGGGACTGATGTTGAATAGACATCTATCATCCAGTCAATGATGTTTAATGTGAAATTTCAGAATATCACTTTGTACATTTGAAACGAAAGGCCAGATGCAATTCCTACTCTATGTTCTTTTCCTCCCAGGACACCCCCCCCCCAAATACAGTCACACCGTATTTATTTATTTATTTATTTATTTATTTATTTATTTTTTAAGGGTCTACTGAACAGAATACTCACGTTATTATCGAGTTAATAAACCTAATAAAAAAAAATCCACAAAGTCCATGACAAGCCACATTGGTATTAAAAGAAACCTACAATCAGCCTGCTGTTTTTGTAGTGCCAGATTAACACAGCTATCTCTCTGGAAAGTTTTTTTTTAAATATAAACAAACAAACAAACAACAATGAAACATACAAACACATAAACATAGACTTCCGGCGGTGATGTCAGCGTGTTTGGAACGAGAGAATGGGGCTCCATTCTTGTAGTTCCAATATTCCCAACCAGGAAGCAGAATTAGGCACTATTGATCCTGGAGAGATCAATAGAAAAAAGAGGAGTTTTCAAGGACCTCGGGGGTGGGGGGAAGCAATCACCCTGAAGGTTCAGGAGAAACCTCTTATTTCTGATAGGGAAAAAACCAGCCATTTTTGCTGGCCCGAAGCACTGACAGCCGAGGAGTAGGAAGCGAAAAGTGAACCAACAGATCGCAACAGTACAAGAAGCTGGGAAAGAAAAAACAAGTAAGGTACAGCTATATAGTGGGAGAAGAGAGCAGAGAGATCAAGTCTCCAAAACAAGCGGCAAAACAGTAGCCAGATAAATGTGGCAACGAAAAGGGAGAGGAGCGGAAGAAGGAACTTTGACAGGTAGTAACTGCGCGAAAGGAGAAAGAGTGATGGAGACGAGGAAGAAGACTCCAACGGCTATAATTTGTTTTTGATTTGAAAGAGGTGTGGATTACAAAACAAATAGACTGAGTGGAAGACGGTGATTGGGACTGTGAGACTGACTGAAACCCTTAAAGATTGGAAAGAGATAACGAACGGTGGAAGAAAGAAGGAACTTTGACAGGTAGTGACTGCGTGAAAGGCGAGAGAGTGACGGAGACAAGGAAGAAAACTTTAACAGATATATTTGGATTTTGACTTGAAAGAGATGTGGATTACAAAAGAAATAGACTTGTTGGAAGACAGTGCTTTGGACTAGGACTGTGAGATCGAGGGAAGCCATTAAAGATCGGAGAGAGAAAGCGAGTGGTGGAACCAGAGTGGTGATTGGAGAAGTGGTGACTTTAACAGAACTATAGACAGAATAGACTTGGAAAATAATGAACTTTAAACCTGTTATTTAAAAGTGCTGAATCTAGACATTTGGATATTTGGACACTCCTGGAGAGTGGCATTAAAACCTATACTTCAAGAGAGTTGGAAAAAGGGACTGTACAGATATATATATAATTGATTAACCTGAGTAGAATTAATTATTAATAACTGCTGATTGTTGATTATTAATTGGTAATTAGTGCTTAACGATTGAGACAAGTTGGATTATTGATATTGATATTAACTTCAGTAATGTCTAGTTATATTTACTTATCTTTATAGTTGATTATATATATTGTGCTAACTATATTATTAACAAATTAATGAACATTTAGAATTTTAATTTTTTTCCCTTACTTCCCTCCTTTTATTTTTTTTCTCCTCTCCATAAGCGTATATACAAGTTAAAACTTATAGAATCCTAAACAGAACTCAGAAAGATATATAGTAACATATATTACCTTATAGAGTGATTTCATATTTATTAGAGAGATAAGAGTATTTATGCAGATAAACTTATAATATTATAAATATAGACTGTTATTTAAGGATTTGTAGAATATAGATTAAAGCTAAAAACTATTATAGACAACAAACTTTAGGATATTAAAAGTAAGTTATTGAGTGAAATTTTGGGAAAAACTACAACAAAGAGTAAAAATAACAAGCATAGGCACAACAACTATAACCAAAATAAATAAGAAAATAATCTCGAATCAGACATCTCTTACAGCAAAGGTCGATAGAAACAATGCTGAGAATAGATAAAGAAAAGGCAGGCTCCATTTCCAGTATACAAAATATTCAATCAGTGTTGGCAATGATCCAGGAAGCAATGAACAAGACACAAGAATCCATTGCAAATAATCACGAGGAAACAAGAAGAAACCATGAGGATTTGAAATCTGATGTGGGAGAAATAAAAGACAATATAAAGAAAATGGATGACAAAATAGAAAAAAATTCAACAGAATATCGTTAAGAATGAACAAAGGATCCAAAAGGTAGAATCAAAAATGGAACAAACAGACAAGAAGATAGAGACGTTGGAACAAAAGCAGATGTCAACTAACAGGGAACTGGAAGAGTCGATCACACATCTGGAAATGGGGAAGGCATTTTTTTATCTTAGGTTCCAGAATATTACGGAAAGTAAGGATGACGACTTAGGAGAGATAATGGTGGAGATCCTGGCAGAAACAACACAGAGAGACAAGGAGGATATGAGAAGAGACATTGATGAGGTCTATAGAGTGCATACAAATTATGCATGCAGGCACAAACTGCCAAAGGAAGTTCACGTCAGATTCACCAAAAAAAAAAACAATAAAGGAAGAAATCTACAAAAAGATAAGAGATGAGGCAATTCTGTACAAAGGAAAGGAGATAATAACACTCAAACAAATTCCAAGATGAGTAAGGGACCAGAGGAAAAATTACAACTTTCTCACATCACAATTAAACAAATATAAAGTCATGTTTTGATGGCTGATACCGGAGGGCATTCTAATCTCTTGGCAAGAGAAGAAATACAGGATAGATAACTTGGAAAAAGTTCAGGAGTTTTTTGAACACCATTTTACCTTGGAGGAAGACCAAGAAAATAGAGAGGAATCGGAGAGTAAAAGCCAAGAAGAATGCGTCACAGAAGAAACAGAAGGAGAACAAGAGGAAAGGAGAAAATTGGAAAGAGAAAGAATAGAGAGAGAGGGAGCGAGGGAGCGAGGGAAAAAACACAAATAGTAACAAGAAACACAAGAAGACTAAGGACAACGAATAGATAAGAATAAAAATGGAGCAAGAAATAAAAATGATTTCAATTAACATAAACGGGTTAAACACACCAGCCAAGAGAATTCAGACATTCACAAAGTTACAAAAATTGGAGATGGACATTATAAATTTACAAGAAGTTCATATCAAGAAACAACACAAAAAGATGCTAGAGAATCCAAGACTAGGAAATTTATATACTTCATTAGTAGAACAAAAAAAACCAAGGAATTGCAGTTTATATTAAAAAACATTTGAAAACAAAACAAATATACACAGACGAAGAGGGAAGGGTCTTAATGATATTATTGATTTAATAATATTATTGATTTTGATATATGCACCAAACGGGAACCAAAATGAATTCTATAAAAGTTTATATGATAAAGTAAAAGATTTGGAATATGAACATATTTGCATTATAGGTGACTTCAACGCAATTACGGACATGAAAAAAGACTATCAGAGCAACAAGAAAAATAAAACTAAGAAAAAGACACTTCCAGATACATTTAAGAGATGATACAGGAATTATATCTTCAAGATGCATGGAGGGAGGTAAATAAAGAGAAAAAACAGTACACATTCTATTCTAGTCCACATCAATCATGGTCTAAAATAGACATGGCTTGGATGACGACAGAACTCAGAAAAGATGTTGAAGAGGTAGAAATAATGACAAATACGTGGGCAGATCACAATCCGGTAAAAGTAATATGGAAAGCACAACGGAGAAGGAAAAGATGGATGATGAACAAGGAAATATTAAAAGATAAAGAATATGTACAGATGATGGAAAAAGAAATGAACATATTTTTCAAGATAAATACAAAAGAGCAAACCTCACTTCAAAATCTTTGGGACACGGCAAAAGCGTACATAAGAGGTCTGACAATTGCATATTCAGTGAAGAAAAATAAAGACAAACAACAATCACGAGATAACCTGTTAAAAGAGCTTAAAGAATACGAATTTGATCTACAGAAGGAACCCCAAAATAAAATGATCAAAGGAAAAATAAATTTGACAAAACAGTCACACCGTTTTATATCTTTCTGAAGTTTTGGAGTAAACTGTATACTTTTGTATAGTTCAATGGAACTTTGTTCTGAGGGGTTTTTTTTAACAGATAAAGCAACCCTGAATATTTTCAGATTGAAAGGATTTTATGATGGCAAGATTTTTCTACAAAATACAGAATAACAGAGATGGAAGGGCCTTGGAGGTCCTCTAGGCCAACCCCCTGCTCAAGAAGAAGACCCTATACCATTCCAGACTAATGGCTGTCCAATCTCTTTTTAAAAACCTCCAGTGATGGAGCACTCACAATCACTGGAGGCAAGCCATTCCACTGATTAATTGTTCTCATTGTCAGGAAATTTCTCCTTTGTTCTAGATTGGATCTCTCCTTGATAGGTTTCCATCTGTTACTTTTTGTCTTTCCTTCTGGTGCTTTGGAGAATAGGTTGACTCCTCTGTGACAGTCTTTAAATATTGGAACACTGCTATTATGTCACCCCTCGTTCTTCTTTTCATTAGACTAGACATACCCAGTTCCTGCAGGGAATGGCTGTTCATCATATGTTTTAGTTCCAGCCCCCTAGCAACATTGTTGCTCTTCTCGGCACTCTTTCTAGAATCTCTGATTTGATTTGATTTGATTAAATTTAATTATTCCATTTAAAACTATTCTGGGGTGTTCTGAGTATTTCAGATCTTTTTGGAAATTGGGAAACAGGGAGGATGGATCATATTTATTTGTAATGAACTTTCAGTCAATAAGTACTACTGGTAATTCTTTTTAGCAATATTTGTGCCCAGAGAATTGGCAACGAGTTACTATTTGGCTGCTGACCAGTAATAATTCTTTAGAGAAACTGAAGAGGAAATAATATTTGATGAACCCATGTTTTTGCTCGCTATAACGCCTGATTTAAACCTCCTTAAAATCATTTATGTTGTCATGTTAAGATTCTTGATATTTGGTTCCTTTGTCCAGTCTAGTCAATGTTGCTATAATCGGAGAATTTGGGTTGGGAGGCAGACCAGCTATGACACTCCTAATAGGGCAGAGACTACCTATTAAGCACAGGGAAACAAAATCTGTATAAAACCAATTGATGGAGAAACACAGGAAAACAGGATTTTCTTGTTTTCTTAAGCTTAAACCTACAATGTCATCTGATGGATGTGTATGCATCTCATTTTGATCTGCACAACAATCTGAAAATTCTCTTACTGAAGGTGATTGAAAAATCATCCTCTTTAAACTTTTCGTTCCCACTACATATTGTACTCTTTCAGTTAAGAAGTAAAAGATCTTTATTTATTGGTCCATGATTTATTGTATAAAGACAAATTTGGTGAATTTGCATAAAATGTTAAGCCACACTTTATACTACACCTAGTATGATGGCAAATTCTATATAAAAGCTAAGCTCCTTGAGCAAGGCCCCATAGAGGAATATCACAGCATTTCATTAAATATACTGTATATTTCTGCCTTTAGACATTAACAGACATGTTCCGGATAGCATTTTATGATTCAAGTATGAAATCCAAATTTACTCCTTTTTTTAAATGCAAGAATGAATTGCAATTCACACTGCTATCTAATGTTAAAAGGAATCAGAAAAATAGACATGTTGTAGGAGCACCTACATGCCAAAGCTGCACTTGGCATGTTTACTTCCCTTTCTTAAAAAAAAAAAAAGCTTTTTCTTTCTTGCATCCTCCCATTTTCCATATCTCTTCCTTGTTCATAATTTCCCAGGAAGTTGCTCAAAAGATCCTCTTATGTTTGTGAGCATACAGAAATAAGATGTAATAGATAATAAATCTGTGATGGTGCTCATTAGAGGAATAGAAAGCATGGTTTTGGCATAAGCAATTGTCACTAATGTTTTAGGATGGACATCAGTGCTGAACAAGGAAAAGGAAAAATGCAGCCAAGATACCAAGGAGACCAATGGCTGTGAGCAGGGAGAGCAGAGTGTGGTTTGAAGAGCTGCTCACAACTCGTGTTTTTGTGGGTTTAATGATCCGCTCTCTCTGGGTGAGGATGGCATCTCTGGCTCCAGTCCACTTTCCTGGCCCTTTCAAACGGAACTGAAAAGGGTTGCAAGGTCCAAAAAACATGGCCCAAGCCAGTATGGGATCCCACAACAGCAGTGAGAATAGATCTGGCTTTGATCCCAAGGCTGCAGCAAGCTCGTCCAGGTAATCAATGAAATCGGTTTGGATTGACTGACTGCGGCTGGTGCCAAACCTTTATGGGTGGGGAAAATAAAGAGACAGTAGTTGAGAGGAGTTTCTGTGATGGAAATAATTATTCTCCTTCCAACAGCAGATTGTCAATTCTACCCCACCCACTCACCACTTATCCTTGGTACGAAGTGAATTACAATATTGTGGAATGCTATTAAAAATAATGTTGAAATGCCATGTTTTGATCACTTGATTGGACTATTCCTATTTTAAAAAGTAAAAACCCTCAATCCTACATTTTGTATTTTCTTTCTTCCCTGCAGCATTTTGTGTCCGAATAGAAATAGTCACTAAATAAAAGTCTAAATAATAGAGTTTGAAACAAGAAAACCAAATAATAATGCTACTATCCAGCTCTCCTCACTAATTATCTGATAAGCTGCTGATATTTGGTTTTACATTATTGATATGAAAACATTCTTAATTATTTCATGGTTAGCAAATAAATATAGTTATTACATTTTAATGTTATAAATCCATGCCAAAGCATGTTTCCTGATACTTCTCTCAAGTTAAACTATTTTAAAATATCATAGCCCACTGATCTATAGCAGAGATTATTAACATATCATCATATTTAGTCCCTTCAAATTTGTTCCCATTTGGGAAACCTTATAAGATGGAGAAGTGTCTCCAAATAAGGAAGATCAATGTTCTTTAGGAATATAACTATCCAGTCCTAATCATGCTGATGGCCAAATGTCAAAATGTGTGTTGTGATGTCACAAGGCAACTTCTGTTTTCTTCTATTTGCATGATGATATTGCATGCAAATATATAATGGGCAATGTTTGCACTGTAATCATTACAACACAAGTTTCATTACTTACTGCCCCTTACCATCTCCACATATGCCAATGCCTAAGGAGAGTTCTCTTACCACTTAGTCCTCTTCTCATTTCTTTTAATAGTATCAGCCATCATGGAACGCTCTGAAGGCAGAAGGCTTAACCCTGGGGGAGGGGGAAAAGTTTGAGTCTGAACAAGTCATTTAAGCCTCTCAGAAGACATCATAGCAGAATAGTCATCTCAGTATAGTACATTCCAATTTTACATAAGGCATACACATGCACAAGCTTAATTGGTTTATAACTCACTCTTGCCCTCTTGGATTTGGTTGCTATTGTTTTTATAATCATTACCACTGTCATCTACTTTTTCTTATAATTTTGATAACTAATATAGAGAGATTATATGTCATTGTTTTTAGAGCATGTAAAGTGGGTGACAGTAGCAGAGGAAAATTTTAATATCACTTCCTCTTACCATTTCTTCAGTTTTCCCATACTCTCTGTATGTGTATGCCTTTGTCTGTGTTTACTTAAAACACATTTACTTAAAATGTACTTCTGAATTAAAAAATGGAAACATCATTCACTGCTTCAATGATGAAATTTTTGGGGGAAGAAATGAGGATTAAAAGGGCAAGCATACAATATCTTTATATTCTAATAATGAACACATACACAAACCTATATACATACATTGCCCATCACTTCATGGACAATTAGGAATACAATTTATATAGTTTCACCAGGCATTTTTATTCTTTCCTTTGCTGTCATTTACTATTTTGAAGGATCCTTGATGCTCTCAGAACTTTGTTGTTTTCTTGCAGAAGTTTCATTACCCAGTTAGTTAATATCATCAGTCTGCAAGAAAACAACAAAGTTCAGAGAGCACTAAAGACCTCTCATTTCAACCCTGAGCTACAAATATTGTCCTTTATTGGTTTATTATTTTAGCTTATATACAATTAACCTGTCAAATTCACTTGCATTGGGTGGTGGTCAGCAGTTTAGATGGTTTTAAAAGTGGACCAGATTTGTGATGGATTGGGTTATCAATGGCTTCTAATCCTAAACTTCCTATTTCACAGCCATAAATATTAGGGAGCAACAGTAGAAGAGTCCAATCCATTCTTGAGCTTCCTAAATGTATCTTTTTGGCCAAGGTAGGAGACCTTATTCCATCCTGATTGATTGTCCAATCTTTTCTTGAAAACCTGCAGCAATGGAGCATCCACAATTCTACAATTCTGGAAGGCAAGCTGTTTCATTGATTAACTGTTCTCACTATCAGGAAATTAGATTGGATCTCTCTTGAATGAGATTCTGTCCTTTACTTCTTGTCCTACCCTCAGATATGTTGGAGCATAAGTTCAGCCCCTATGTCAGCCCCTCAAGTACTGGATGACAGCTATCAACCCTAATCCTTCTGTTCATTGGGCTAAACATACCCTTAGCTGTTCATCCTGCACTTTAGGCTCTAGACCAGTGACCTTTTTGCTGTCACGTGCCAAAAGCAGGGGGGGGGAGCGCAGGGGGGTCACGCATGCATCTGCCCCCATTCATAATTTGATGTGCCCTGTCCCCGTGCATGCGCGCATGACACACACCCCGCACTTCCCCCGCTTTTGGCACGCGATGGCCCAGTGGGCCCAATAGGCCCGTTTTTCGCCCTCCTCAAGCTCCAGAGGCTTTCTTGGAGCCCGGGGAGGGCGAAAACAGCCTTCCCCAACCCCCGTTTCCCGACTTCCGGTGAGCCCAGAAGGCCTGAAAATCAGCTGACCAGAGAACTGGGCCAAAGACAGAACCTTGGGATACCCCATTGCAGTGGCTGTAATTCCATTGAGGACCACATACTGAGTATTAAAATTGCTATACCTCAGGATTTTCTAAAAATGACAGTTGGGATTGTTGCAAAAGATACTAGAAGAATCAATCAGATCAATGAATAAGGTATTCTGATTTGCTCAAGAAAGAGCAAATTGAAGAATTACTCACATAGAAACCATAGGGCACTTAATTGTTAAGTACTCCACAGTACACAAACCCTTGTTTGCAAATGTAAAGTGTATTAGTGCAAAATTAACTTGGGATTCTGTGAGTAAAGGTTTTAAAAAATAGTTCACTCAAATTCAGACAGTTTTCTATCACTAGTACCTTGTTTACTACTGTATCAAGTTTTTTTCTTTTATCTAACAAGTTCCAGAGCTTGAAAAAGTTTAAAAGTTGTAGACCTGGAAGATTGTGATACTTTTCTTTTTCTTCATCTTCTTTTATTTTTAAAGATGCACAAAACTGAGAGAAATATAGACTTCTGTGTGAAGTAGGCAGGCTACAAAGGGAAGCAAAAGCCATCACTTGTTCTAACCAGTTATTCTTTTATTTTAGCCAGAGTTCATGTTTCTTGATTTAAGGAATATATAACTTCTGCAGAAGATAACTTCTGCAAAGCTTCAGTATACACTGGTTTATAAAGAAACAGGCCTCTTTCTTATCAAGAATCTTGTCATTCCTTGCATTATTATTGGCTAAAACCTACTCAGTGCTTATGATTGGAAGGAGTTAATATGTTTATGTGTTTATGTATCTTTCCTTTTCCTTTCCTTCTTTATGTATGTCATATGTTTATGTATCTTTCTTTTTCCTTTCTTTTTCCTGATAATTATTTCCAAGATATCAAAATATGGAAAGAATCCCTATTGTTCTATCTTCTTTGCCCTTATTGTTTTAGAACATACAAAATCACCCAAAATCTGGCATATAATAGCTGTCAGCCTCCGCCTTTTCTGCTTTGACTGCCATAGTAACGGGAGGGGGAGAGCTAGGTAGCATGGGGGAGGGAAGCGTGCTGGAGGAAAACGAAACCTATAGTTAAGCCACTGGACTGTATCTTTGAAGCTGCCATTGGGCCAACGGTCGTGGCATTCCTGATTGATGACGCTACCAGACGTGTGCTTCCACCTGACCCCTGGGAGACCTTTGGATTGGATGATTTACAGTAGACAGTGGGAGGGGATGCTTTCTATATGCACTTTTTGCGCGTATTGCCTTAGATTCTGCTTTCCTTTGGTTGCGTTCACTTCATCTTCTAGTAAAAGTACCTTTCTCTATAAACAATGGAGTTTGGGTCATTCTTTCCTGGACTTTGAAGGAAGCACACCTGACAATAGCAATAATTATGTTTCAGATTTCAGCCATAAATTCACTAGTCTGTCATTACTAGCTTCCTAGGCTAAAATCTTGTTGGATGAGAACCAGAGAAAATTATGAAGCTCACTGAGTAATTTAGGATTAGTGTCTGAGTTCATATGCAGTGGTGGGCTGCTGCTGGTTCGAACTGGTTCAGGTGAACTGGTAGTTCCAACAATCAGCTGGCCCCACCCCTGCCCTATGCTGTCCTATATTTCCTTCTTTCTGACTCAGCTGATTCGTGCAGTACAGTTGATTTCCATGCCTCCGCTGTTCTACTTACCGGGGCTGCCTTAGAAGGTAAGCAGCTGAGCTTTAAATTGCTGTATTTTGAACACTGTGCACAAGTGCATTAAGCGTGCATGTGCACGAAGCCCACGCTCACAGAACCAGTTGTTAAACTGGTTGCAGCCCATCACTGTTCATATGTTCCAGACTAAACCATGTGTTCTTTTAACCAGGATTGGTAGAACAAGCCAAATTTGCCAATAAATATAAAATTCTGTCTTGATTGGCCAATCCTGATTGGTTTTTCTTTGTACTTCTGAGGAGCTCTAACCCTACATCTGATGACAGGCCTGGGAGGAGCATAAGCACAAATCAGATCTGCCAAAACAATGGTGCAAACCTGGTTTCAAAATGACATATTCTCTAACTGGTAACTCTACCATGTCATAACCAGAGTTTATGACTGTGGCCTATCCTTGCCATGTTGATGTGTAAAGAAACAATTGATTCCAGTGCTCTGGAAGGCCTTGGAACTCTTCAAAAGGTAAGGGAGGAGGAGGAGTGGGGTGGGAATCAGGTCTATAACCTGAGGGGACCTGATGGGAGTGGGAAAAAGGCCTGTTGGACCCAAGGTATGGAAAGTGGAGAATGGGGCATCTTGGGGGAGGGCCAGGGCAGGCAGGCCTAGAGTGGCTCTCTGGCAGTGCTGCTCCCTGGATTTGAATAGGAGCATTTAGGAATGACCCAATATGACTTTGGGACAGCTGTGGACCCATTTGGGAAGGGGAATCTTGAAGATTCCAGTTCCCTTTGGGAGTGGTCAAAAAGTCTTGGACATCCATCTCTTCCTGCTGGCATTTCAGGTTTTTTTAAGCATGCTTCCATTTTAATTTCAATTTTTGAATTTTTATTTTGCTTTTTCTCTTTAAAAGTAGACCAGCTGGCTGAATGCTAATTCATTTCAACCCCCTTCTGGACTTTAGCTGTTCTCTTTTTTCTTTTTCCTTTGATTTATGCTGTTGTTCTAAATAACTTTTGTTTTCAGTATGTAAACTTGTGCATAATCCACAAGTGTGCTTGTGGATTATGAAGTGTTTTCATTTATTTACATTAATTTGGACTCTCACCACAAAGTTTTTTGTTCCTTTTTAATTTTCAAAATATTTGAAGTTTGTTTCTTTTTAATTTTTTTTAATCTATCGAAATCAGCTTCTTTGTTCTCTGGTTAAGCTTCATAGAGCAACAATGTTTCAGAGGACAGAGAAGCAGTGGCTGAAATCTCAGAAAAGACATTTTGGCACCATACAACTTTTAGTTGAAAGCTTTTTTAAAAAGTTTGATGGGATGATAATGGTCGTGGAAAATATTCGGAGGCGTGTAGCTTTGGAGGAATCTGATTTGAAATCTGTAGATCAAAGAGATATTGATTGTATAGAGAACTGAGTTGATTCCATACATCTCTTTGAACTTCAAGTGTGCATTTGTTTACAATAGCAGAAGCCTGATGTGGAAAAGTAACAAATTGGTTTTTCGTAGGAAGACTAGCTGAGATTAGGGAATGGATTGATTACGCTTAATTGAAAATCACTTTTATCTAGACTTTATTAGGAAGATAGACTGATTGTGGAGATTGAATGTATTATATTTAACTAGACAACAACTGATAAATATGGAATCAAGAAACAAATGTGGATATTTGATCCAGGATGAATTACTCTTAATTTTGGGGATGATTTGGGATAAATAAGATGCCATGGTAAATTTTCTACAAGTTGATTACAATAACAGTTCGTTACAGAGGATTTTGAAACTCTAATATTGTCCTTTTCATTATTATTGTGCTTACTGTTAACAGTAAGAATTTTGTTTGCAAACAGATTTATTAGTTTTTTAAAAATTGGGGGGTCTGTTTCACAAGGGTTTGGAACTAATAGTGTAGCCATGTATTAATCAATACTCAACCTAAGGGGGGATAATATGTGTATATGTGATGGGGGTTTTTCTTTTCCTTTTTAAAGCACTTTTTAATGTCTTGCATGCTTTGTGTCTTTTGTTTGTTGTTGTTTTTAAATTTCTTTGAGTTTTATATTTTAACTTTTTTTGAATAAAATAAAAATTGCTAAGAAAAATAAATTTAAATATCAATTAAATTATATTTAATAAATATTAGAAGTAAAAAGGCTGCAACTTTGGTGGACCTTTAAACTGCACTTGTTATCAAAAAGCCAACAGCAAACCAATGTTTCAAACGGTGGTTTATCAACTTCAAATAAATTCTGGTTTGTTTATATAAGTAAATTATATATATTACAGTTGGTCTTTGACTTGTGACCATAATTGAGACCAGAATGTTTGTAATCAGTTTTTGTGGTTGTAAGTCGAGATGGACCTTACTTGCAACAATTTTTACTGAAGACATTAAGTGAATCATGTAGCCATTAAGCAAATCATATGGTCGTTAAGCAAATTCAGCTTCTCCAATTGGCATTTTTGTCAAAATCAACAAAAAAGATTGCAAATGGCATTTATGTGACTGCAACCATTGTTAATGTGAGCCAGTTTCCAATGCCTGAATTGCAATCTCATGACCACAAGGATGGTGCAATGGTCTTAAGTGTGAGTAGAAGACATGAGTCACTTTTACCAAAGCCATTGTAACTTTGAACTATTATTAAACAAATGGTTGTAATTTCAGGACTACATGTGCCTTGAGTAAGTATAGTGTTCTTCATTTCGTTTTATTATTATCCTGGGCCAAATTTTGGATTTCAAGGTTTTTAAGTCAGCATGTTATCCCTCTATACTCTGCAGGTCAGGATGCCCACTATTGGCATCATTTTATATAAAATATTCATCCTCTTTATAATCTTACCCTTGAAGACTCTTGTAGCCCAGCGTGCCTGCAGTTCTGAAGTGGGTATAATAGGCCCAAGGGGCTGGATGAGACCAATAACAGCCAAGGTTGGCTTCTCCAGGTAAGGAGGGAAGACATGTTTATACAGTGGGACACGATTATCTTCTACCTCAAGGACTGATTTGTCCAGGAAAGGGAATGTAACACTATAGCCTGTTGCAAAGATGACAATGTCTACATTCTCCAGCACTGTCCCATCTTCAAATATGGCTGAGGTTTCTGTGAATTGCCTGACAAGTGGTTTCACATTCACATATCCACACAGGATACGGCTTGGCAGGTCATCATTGAACACTGGTTCTTTCATCAAGTACCTAATATGTACCAAACAATAGATGGAAAACACTGCTAAGAAAAATATATTATCACCAGTTGACTTTTCATAATACTTTGTAGAATTCAATTTTGTAATATTCAATGAAGAGAAGAGCATTTCCCAGAAGGTAAACATTATCTTCCCTCAGGAACTCATTCTAGTTTTCTTAAGCCAATCTATACTAACATCATTGCTCCTCAGTTTTATAACAACTTACACTATACAAAATGGCTTTCCCCACTAAAATTTGATGACATCTCCCATTTTTCTTCTAAACTAGTTTTAAACTTAATTTTAAATTGTAAAATGTTTAATTGAAAATTAATTAAAAATTTGAAAAGAGCCAGTTCAGTCTCGTGGTTAAGGCATCAGGCTAGAAACCAAGAGACTGTCAATTATAGTCCTGCCTTAGGCATGAAAGCCTGCTGGGAGACTTTAGGGCAGTCACAATCTCTTAGCCCAGTGTTGGCAAACCTTTTCAGCACCAAGTAACGAAATGGGAGCGTGCGCACATAGGGTGGGGCGGCGAGCACTGGAAACTAGAAGAGCAACTCTTTAGTGCGCATGCGCTGGTGTGCCGGAAGTTGAAAAAGCAGTTCCCTGACGTGCATGCACATGCAGGAAACCAAAAGCTCAGCTACCCAGTGGGTGGGTGCACACCAGGGAGCTACTCTTCCAGTTTCTGGTGCTCTAGCACACGTGAAGACCAGCTGGTAGGCACACATGTGCGAGCCGGAACCCGGAAGAGCAACGGGCGATGGCTGGCATGCCCTGAGAGATGGCTCTGCGTGCCACTTCCAGCACGTGTGCCATAGGCTTGTTATCACGGTCTTAGCCCAATAAACTTCATAGACTTGTTGTTATGGGGAAAATAGGAAGAGGAACTTCAAACTTGTTTTGCAACATTTTCTCCCATTTTAATTCTGTAAGTAGAGATGGGAGGGATTTGTTGAAAAGATAAAACATTTTTTAAAAGTTTTTAAAACGTATTTCTTGCTTTGTCCCTGCATAGGTATGAATCACTATTTATTTCAAACCTGCATCTGTACATACCTGAGAAAATGCATATGTTGTTAATGTTCCTTTTAAAAAAAAAAGAAACAAAAACCTTGAAAGTGGAAACTAGACACTTGAAGGCTTGATTTCCCCACATAAAGTAGCCTGATTTCCTACACAACTGTAGTATATAAATACACTTGCAATTAAGACAAGTCATTGAAAGACACCACACTTGCTTCTCCTACATACTCTAAGGCAGTGATGACTAACCTTTTCCGGACTTGCATGCCAAAGCGTGCGTGCAAGTGCACAAATGTGCACATGCGTGCCTGAACCCTCAAAATGCAATGTGCATGCAGCCCCTGCACATGTGCACCGCAGGGGGATAGGGAATCAAGCCTCACAGCTGTATCGGGGAGATTGCACCTCAATCAAAACAAAGCATAATAAAAATAAAATGGTACTTTGAGGAAGTAGCCTTGGAGTCTTCTTTCGTTGGGGGTGTTACTTGGAACCCTGACAGTGGCTTCACTTGGTACATGCCAACATGATGCTCCTAATAAATAACTGGATTTCTTTTGAACCTCGGCTTGAGATTCATGTTTTCATTAGAGCATTGGTCAGAACCCTGATCAGCAAGGCAACAAAAGTGATCCATGAAGACACTGTTAGGGTTCCTCAAAGTTCCATTTTATTAGAGATGTCATATTGGCACATCTAGGAAAACCCAAATCTAAAAGCTTCCAGGTTTTCCCCACCCAAAAGAAAGTCCAAGTCCCTTCCCCTGCACCCACATGACCATCATGTGGGTGCAGGGCCAGTCAATGCACCGTCCCAACTGGAGATGCCTCCCAGTCATGTCGCTCCAGGTGCAGGCAGAATGTCCTTGGCTCTCAGAGAAAAGAATATTATGTTTCGCTATCTCTGCAACTCCATGCAATCCCCCCTCCCAGTTTTCCACAGCACAAAGTGCGGCAGCCCTGAAGATCCAAAGAAAAAGATGGCCTCCAGGGTTGACACAGTAAGAAACATATTTTTACAGACACCTGAGTTTTAAAGTGGGAATTGCATATGGTTTTTCAAAATAGAAATAAATGGAAGCTAATACTGATAGTCAAAGATTATTTAACTTTACTTATAATAATTTATGTTAAGTGACATACTAATTCAATTTTGCTTAGTTTTGCAGAATGGTACAGGAGACAAAATTCAGCACAATTCAAAACCTTGACTAGCTTTAAGGTTAAATTACTAATTTGGCAAATGATTGTTGTAATAACTAGCAATAACTACAAAGACAGTCTCATGACAAATATACATTTCTCCTCATATACCTGTTTTGAGGCACCAAGCCATAGTTTTCATGATTGAACCATTGATTCATCTTCTGTTCTGTCATCCATTTCAAAAGAAACCACGGGATAGAATTTCGGATAAAATTAAGAAAGCGAGTGTGATAGATGGTGTCCCAGGGATAGCCATTGTCATATACTCGACTCATGACCCAGGTGCCTCCCCTGGCACTGAGGACTACCTATATAACCACAAGAGAAGGATTGAAGATATCTATTTTGATGCTATCCTTTTCCTGAAACCAACTTTCTTTTCCTTAGTCTACTACAACATTTGAGTATAGATACATGATGCTCTCATGATCGTTTCCCACTCTATGAGTCTTCTGTTATTTTTAATCATTTAATTTATAATTAGAGGTGTTATTATTGTTTTGATTCTCAAAGAAACAGCTTTTTTTAGCATACACTTCAAACTCATGCTGTACACTAGGGGCACTATAGATTTTAACTCTTGATTATATTGTAATTTTGTGCTTTGCTGGTAGAGGTATGGGATTCCAATATGTCCCACCTAGTGGATATATCCTATCCAAATAAAAGATGAAAATAAAAATACTACAGAACCATGATACCAAGTCAGAGAATAGGGCAAAATACATAAAATCTAGCAAATTTGAGGAAAGAAGGATAGAGACTCATTTTTCACTCTGTTGAGATTTCAGTGTCCAAAGAAAATCCAAAGATCTGAGAAAAGAAAATGTTTATACCTTAAAGCTCAGAAATGAAAAGCACTTAATGTGGCTATAAGTTCAGTGAATGCTCAGAGATCTTAAACATCCTTAGCTCTTTGAAAATACCTTTACCATTAAATTAGCTTGAAATAGTTTTCTTAGTAATTCAAACACTTAGAAAGTTGTAAAGTTTATCTGGTTCTAATGAAGGTCATAATATTCAACTGTTGTAACAAATTTCAAAATATGTGAGATTTGTGATGAAAGCAGTACATCTTATTCAAAAAGCAATATATACAGGGAAGGATACAGAAGGAGCAAGATTAGCACTCTGAATTGGGCTGGAATATCATTCATTTGAATTTGACAAATCACTTTTGCCTTTTTCTATGGTGTTTGTCCTGAGACATTTAAAACTCATTTGTTTGCATTATTTTTTCTGTGGTTTTCTGGCACACTGAAATAGAAGGGGAATTATCTTCCCTTCCTTGATAATCCATTCAGGTACAAAATAGGTGGGATTATTTTAATCTGGCAAATTCTGAGTTTATTCCAGAATTATTACATGAGTCAAAGTGTTTGCACAGTCACTTATCCACTTCAGGTGGTTTTGATGAAGTCAGGAATTAATTTGTTTTGCTTTCCAATAACTAGATTGGATTTTATGTTTTGGCAAATGGATTCTACAATTCAAGAAATGCAGAGAAGGCCTAGGGAATTTTTTCTTTTTGTAAGAAACTAATGGATGCATGATCCACTATCATGTTACTCTTGTTTCAAGGATCCCTTCTAACCATTTGTTTTTGTAAAAAAAACCCGAAACCAGGAATATGGTATGCAATTTTTTCTGTATCACTTTCACTTCCCCTATTCCTGTTCTCTTGTGTGCGTGCATGAATGTTCTTTTCGAATTGAGTCATCTACTTTCATGCTTTGGGCCTGCTGCAAAAGAAATATTATAACCTCCCCCAAATAACCAACTCTCACTTTACCTTCTTTGCTTTCTTGCAGATCTCCACAGCAATGTCAGCAGCTGAATTTCCCATTCCAATGATCACAACAGTCTTCCCTTCAAATCCTTCTGAATCCTTGTAATTTTGGCTGTGGAATGAATTCCCCTTGAACTTTTCAAAACCTGCCATGAAGCAAACCACAACTATAGTACAGTAATTTTAGGCTGCAAAAAATTGGTTTTAATATACCAGATTCTGGTCCTTTCTCCTCCATGTAGAATTTCAATTCCTTCCCTCTTTAAAGAAGTCAAAATGTGAGCTTGCTATTATATAAAAATAAAGAGTATTACATGATTTACTTTCATCATTTTGTTTGCACAACTGGACATAAAGGATATGTTACAAAACTCATCTCATCCCCAATAGCTGGATCCCGGGACTAGAATGTGCTATTTCTAAACATTTGCAAAAACATTTCCAAGCCATACCAGGAAAAGAATTCAGTGGAGTATATGCTTCTATATGGTGTCCTGTACAGACCATGACAGCATCAAAGGTGAAGGATTCCTGCTTTCCATCTTTCTCTGTAGTCACATTCCATTGGCCAGTGGTAGAGAAATTTTGACATTTTTCTACACGGACAACTGGAGACTAATATATAAACAGAGAAGGGACACAGTTATTATATACAGTAATTGTTGGCTGCTGAAATAGCTTGTCTCTTTTTGTTTCCTTGAATGAAGTTAAAAGAACAAGTCTGGGATTTATACAATTGCCATGTTCAATGTGCATTTCTTCAGCCAGGAGAAATGACAAGGCTGATCGGTTGGAGTTGTGTTTACAGATTTTATGTGGAACAAATTAAGGTGAATTCCCCTTGCTTTGTTTTATCTCTAAATGTCACCTGCCATGAGGATTAAATACGGTACACCAATCATTCTTCCTGTGGACTGGAGGAAGCAGAGACTTTTGGGTGTTGCAGCAGTGCACATTTTGGGAATGAGAGTCACTGTGAAAAAATTACTGAGACACTAGGGAGCAAACTCACAGGACCTTTTTAAAAATAACAGAGCCAAAGGGAGCCTCCTTAAAAAATAGAGCCTCCCACAGTCTCTTGAGAAGTACCACTTGCTAGAAGATTAGCATAAGGTTGGCATAAGGCTGGCAGTCTCTGCAACAAAAGCCTCACCTCACCTCCCCTGGCCTGGACTCCTCTGCAAAAAAATAAAGGTAAGTTGGATGCTGCTTGGCCCTAGAAGTGAGTGGTCCCTCAGGTGGCTGGATGGGCAGTTGGCTAAGGCCTACAAGCTATAACTTTCCTCCCTGCGTTGATAGCTCCTTTAGGCTGTTGCGTGGCTTAAAGGCCAGCTTGCTAGCAGGACTCGGCCTGGGGGAATTCCAAGGGACAGGGAGCATCAAGTCTCTCAAGGGTGGGAGAGGCCTGGAGGAGGTGGACCTGAGTCTGCACTAGGCCTCCAAGGGTCTGCCCCACCCCTGAGGCACCCAGTTCTCCACCTAATAACCTGTACATTCATTTAATGATTCATTGGGGAGAGCAGGGATGGAGGGGAGCCCAGTAGGCTTGACATTTCTCTTAATGACCATTGTAACTTGCAACTGTAATGGGCAGGCTCCATTACAGCCATAAGCATAGGACTACCTGTATTTATTTTTATCCTGTCTTTATTGTTTTTATAAATAACTCAAGATGGTGAACAAACCTAATAGTTTCTTCTATTTCCCCAACAACAACAAACCTGTGAGGTAAGTTGGGCTGAGAGAGAGTGGCTTGGCTAGCTTTTAAGCTTAAAGTGGAACTAGAACTTAAAGTGTCCTGAGTTCTAGTCTGGTGCCTTTACCACT
The DNA here is from genome assembly GCA_022577455.1 of Arizona elegans. NCBI lineage: Eukaryota > Metazoa > Chordata > Lepidosauria > Squamata > Colubridae > Arizona > Arizona elegans. Next base: position 97,844,692 of record JAKOOJ010000002.1, on the reverse strand, counting down.
AGGGTAATTAGATAGATAAACTAGATTAAGTGGAATTACTCTAGATTGGGAAATTTACCAGTCAGGATGAAGCCCTCAAGCAGTCGCATTCACGACAAACCATTTTATAGCAAATTTATATTTGCTGATAAAGAAATAAAGGGAGACTAGTTTAGATCTATTTCAAGCTATTTCTTTATCAACAAATATAATTTGGTATAAAATGGTTTTTCGTGCATGCGATTGCTTGAGGACTCCTGGATTGGAGCTGAAAGGCGAAAGGGAAGCAATATGCTCCCTCCCATATTGGGGGTTAACCAGGTGCTTCAACAGAAAAACACTTAATTTCTCCCATGGCTCAAGCTGAACTTGTGGCTCAGAGGGTAATACAACTGCCTAATATGCAGGCAGCTCAAGTTCGAATCCGAGTAAGGGTATGGCTAGCTGATGAGAGCTAAATAGCTTGAAATAGATCTGTACTAGTCTCTCTTTATTTCTTTATCAGCAAATATAAATTATATATATGTATATATGTCAATGTATTTCAATGTACAATACACATGTTGTGTAGTCCTCTGAGATATACATTATGCTTACTGCTATACCAGAGATGATTTCCATTTTCTTTTATTTAAATCAGTGTTTTTCATATGCTGGCTGGAAAATTCTGGTAGTTGAAATCCACAATCTTAGAGTTGTCATGTTTAAAAACAGTGATTTAAACGGTGCTTGTATGATGCGTCCATAAGGCCACTTGGGAATTCAATTCTACTCACCTTGAATCTGATATATTTTAGTAGATCAAAATGTTTTGCATACAGTCGCAAATATTCCAGAAATTTTGTATTGTGCAGAAAGTTTGGAAAGTTATCCGGCATTGGAAAGTCACTGAAGCAGCTCATCTCTTTGGAGGAATTACTGGTGAGTGACCTGTAGATACTTGCTTTTCTCTCCTCTACAGTTTCCTAAAGAATATAAATAATAACCTTTTCTCCAATATTCTCTACACAGAAAGCCACCATGTATGATATGTAATACTGGTTCTTTAAGTATCTCTAACATCAATTCTCGACAATGAACAAGAGTCAGGCTTCATTCTGCATTCTGAACAAATATTGATCACAGGCCTAACTTTTGACTTGAGCTGATTGCTCACATTTATCTGCATTCTTCCTATGAACTTAGAACAAAATCTATCCAAAACTATACCATCAAAATTGCAAGAACCTGAGCTGTGTTTCATTTAACTATGCAAAAAAAATTTCAGAAATTGAAAATTTGATGTATGGAAAACACAGACTACCTAAAAGAGAATCTCTTTCCTTCAGATGGAAAGCTATTTAACTATAAAAAGTAGTTTAGAAACAATATGGAGGATTACTTATAGTACTCTTAGTGATCGGAGAAAATATTTGTTTTAAAAAGCACACTAGGCAACAAGTAACTCATAGAATACAGTCATATATTCAATTCTGGATGAGAGTCTAGATACAGCGGTTCTCAACCTGGGGGTCGCGACCCCTTTGGGGGTCGAACGGCCATTTCACAGGGATCGCCAAAGCCCTCTCTCGCCCCCCCCACGCCTTCACTCACCCTCACTCTCTGCCTTGGATCGCCGGTCGCCATTTGCTTACCCTGCCCACTCCCAATCTATTGCTGCCTTCTGAGTCCCAGCTGATGGCTAGAGGGAAACAAACCGTTTAAATTCTTGCCGTGGGGCTTCAAAGGGCCACCCTACAGCTGATCAATGTAAAAAGAAAACAAATGAGAAGACCGGTCCCTGCAAAAATAGAAAAAAACAGCCCCTTTCAGCTTCAGCATAGGTTAATTACCATAAGTTGATTTGATCAGCCTCCGGACTCTCAGCTGGTTTGCTCTCAGCTGTTTTCCGGAGGGCTCTGTTGCTAGCTGCAAAGAGAGGAGCAGATTTGTTTCTCCCCTAGCTATGCTGAAAAATGAAACTGAAAGTAAAGCAGGGTCTTTGCTGCAATGTGACAAAATGAGGCAGAGAGAGATTTCTTTTTCTTTTTCCTCACCAAAAAAGATAGGTGCAAAACTTCAAACAATGGGAAATTTAGGGCAAAAGAAGAGGTTCAAGATTTAAAACACAAAAGAAAAAAGCTCTATTTAACTAGGGAATTGTAATAATTGAGATACTATTAATTGTATATTGTATTGAAAGCAGAAATAGTTAAGTTGTGGTTTGGAGGAATATATGGGGGAAATTATTTGGTTTATTATTATTGGTAAATATAATTAATTGATTTGTAAGAAATTGGATTGCATGGAAATAATTGGAATATTCATGTTCATATTAATTGATATACAAAAAAAATAGTTATATAACTAATTGATTTATATTAAAATGTTGAATTTGTATTAAACAACTGTATTACATAATTACATAATTAACCAATGTGAGGATGGATATAAAAATAGATGACAATGGGAAGGGGTATAATATAGAATAGAAAGGAAAAATTGAATTTGATTAAGATTAGAGATGTGGATGAAGGGTAATATTGGTTTTTTAAAAAAATAGATGAGGAATAAATATGGCAAAAAGAAAATATAGAAATTGTAAATTTAATTGAAATGACTAAACACTGGTTAAATTTGTGAACCGGCCAAATACTCTGTTCAAAGAAAATACATTGTATATTTGTATGTGTGTTTCTAATTATTGCTATTTATTCATATTTGTTCTCTTTTATTCTTTAAAGTTTAACAATTCATTCTTTATCTTAATATCTTTATATTTGTTTGGGATTGGTTTTCTTCCCTTTCATCTTTTTTATTGTACAGCAATCTTTCTCCTCAAACCTACCACCTCTCTCTTTTCTTTCCTTCTTACTTTCTCTTCCCACCCCCTCTTCTTCTCCTTCCTACTTCCTCTTCCTTTCTCCTTCTCCTCCTCTCTTCCTCCATCTCTTACCCTCACTCTACCCTAATTTCCCTTCCCTTCCTTCATCCCTCTCTATTGCTGTATCCTTTTATGCATATGGACTACTCAGAGGGCTGAAAAAGTTATTTTTGACTGTTCCTCGCAATTTTGACCACTCCTCGAATTTACGACTGTCCTCACATTTTACATTTTTTGCCCTATCTTGTCACCATGGTGAAGAGAAGCAGTTATGAAATGAGTGACATGGTTGTTAAGAATACTGCATGGGCATAAATGTGAAGATGGTCATAAGTGTGAGGACCAGTCAAAAGTGCGAGGATCTGTCAGAAATGACTTTTTTCAGCCCTTTGAGTAGTCCCTATACACATAGCCATGGCCACCCGGTCACATGACCTCCAAGCCACGCCCACAAAATAAGCCACGCCCACAGAACCGATAGTAAAAAATTTTAGAACCCACCCCTGGTTGGGGGTCACCACAACATGAGGAACTGTATTAAAGGGTCGCGGCATTAGGAAGATTGGGAACCACTGGTCTAGAATATTTCATTGGTAAAGGTCAATAATAATAGGTGGTATTGCTTAAACACTAGGACATTAGCTGACTTGCAATGTTGAGAAAGATGCATTAAACCTTTGTAACACTGAAAATAAAAAGTGATCTTATTTTGAGGCAATATTTTTATGCTAGTAGGTCTCCAGGCAGATTTGCCTAGTGAGGGAGTATTTACTGGGAATTTTTGAGCAAGTATTACTGTGTGATGATGAAGTCCTGAAAGATCAGATTAGTGACAGATCATCATGGAGCAGACGTATCTATGTGGTTGATTAAGGGTAAATAATGGCTTAATAGTGCATAATCGATCAATTACTGTAATGAAATGAAACTACTACTAGTATGCAGTTCATCAGGGGAAGGGGGGCTGTAAAGTTCATTTAGATTTTTCATGCAATACACAAAGTATCTTTAGTTCAACTCTACTGTATTGAAGGTTCAGCCCACAGCCAAATTAGAATTAGACACAACATTCGATTGCAAGTTCTCTCTCTCTATATATAAAAATGTTGATTGTTTATACACAGTTAACATCTTGCCTGGTTGGCTCTTAGGACCAATTGTTGACGAATGTTATATTGATAAGAGAGGCTTTATACTTTTTTATGTGCATCATACATCCAATCCACATAAACAGGGTGAGAATTCAACCATGTAGTTATGGCCATCTTAACTTTTTTTATCCATCTTATCTGCATATGCCGTTAGAATGCTGTTTAAGAGATACAAATTCAATTCATAAAACGTTTTACACAACTACATTTTTCCTACCGGTAGGATTGCTGTCAGATTTAGAGAAATACTCTTTATAGGATTCTTTCTATTTTGAAGAGGAAAATTCCTAAGAGGATTTCAAAACTCAATTTTTTCAAACTTTGCCTGCATATTATACTTGTTTCTATAAGAAAGCAATTAAAAATTTTTTATCTACTTACTGTGAATCGCCATAGGCCACCAATGTCATTGCTTTGCTCAAAACAGGTGGGTTCAAGTCCTTCCTCCAGGCAAGCTTTGATGGATGTCAGCCCAGTTACTCCAGAACCAACAACTGCTACTCTCTTTGACATGGTCCCTACAATACAGAATGATCAGGTTAATTCTTTGAGGGCAGGAGATCCCTATTCAGATCCTTCCTTCAAATCTAAAGGCCTCCAATAAATGTTATTAACTCAAGATAGTATCTTTGCCAGTTTGTTATATTAATAATGGGTAGAAATTATAAAACTTATCTTAGGAATTTCCTTTTAACAAATTCTATTAATATTTTTTCTTAACATTTACAAAGCGCTCAATAAGGCGAGATGCCTACTTTTGCCAGAAACACCATGATTTTTTTTTATTTTTATTGCAAAAGTTTTACAATTACATTTTCACCCCTTCCCCCCCAACTCAACCCACCCCAAACTTCCCAACCTCCCTAACCCACCCTAACCCTCCCCTCCCCCCGGACTTCCGCACAGTATACTCATATCAGGTAAGAAAAAAAAAAGAAAAAAAAAACCCCTCCTTTGTATGAAACTTATATAAAACTTGAACCCCTCCCTCCCGCTTATAAATTTTCATCTTCATTACATTAAAATATTTCTATCTTAATATAACATTTTCAAATAAAAGCTATTTGATACTTCCTAGTTTGATATTTGTTCTGAACATAATCTATCCACTTTTTCCATTCCCATTCATAAGTCTCTTGTGAACAATCTTTTAAATATGCTGAAATCTTCGCCATCTCTGCAAAACTGGCCATCTTCAAAGTCCATTCCTCGATCGTGGGCAAAGCTTCATTTTTCCAATATTTACCTATCAACAATCTTGCTGCTGTTATCATGTACAATATCAATTTTGTTTCACCCAATGTAAAACCCTTAACTATACCCAGTAGAAACAATTGTGGAGAAAATTGAATTTTTTTCTTCAAAACATTCTGCATGACCCACCAAATTTTTATCCAAAAAGCCTTAACTTTCCCACAGGTCCACCAAACATGATAATATGTAGCATCTAAACAATCACATCTCCAACATTTTGGCTGAACATTAGGGTATATACACGACAATTTTTTGGGGTCTAAATGCCATCTATAAAACATTTTATAAAAATTTTCCCTCAAATTCTGCGACTGTGTAAATTTAACATTCTGAACCCAAATTTTTTCCCATGTTTCCAACATCACTGGTTCCCCAAAGTTTTGTGCCCACTTAATCATACAATCTTTAACCAGTTCAGTTTCTGAATCCCTTTCTAACAAAACATTATAAAGCCTTTTAATATGCATTGGACCTTTTTCCTTAATGTGTCTAACCAATTCTTCCTCATGCAACATAATACCAGTTTTTTGGTCCTCTTTCCATCTCAATTGTAGTTGATTATATTGTAACCAAGTTAAATTAATCCCTTCATCCAACAGTGTCTGTAATGTCTTCAACTGCCATCTGCCCGCATCTGTAAAAAGAACCTCTTTGTATAAAACCCCCCCGAGTGACATTATATTTGTATTCCACATAATATGACCAAAATCCAGCCATAGCGGTATTTTATAATCCCATTTGTATCGGTGCTTCTTCCAAACTCTCATCAAAGAGTCTCTAAGTATATGGCTTTTAAATACTTTATCCACTTTGTTGTCATAAAATAAGTACGCATGCCATCCAAATTCAAGATCAAAACTTTCTATATTCATTATTCCAGTCTTTTTCCTTCCAAACCAATCACTTGCTAGAGTCAAAGCTGCTGCTTCATAATATAGTTGTAGGTTTGGAAGTTTAAGGCCCCCCTTTCTGGAACATCTTGCATGATTTTCAATTTCACTCTCGGTTTTTTCTCATTCCAGACAAACTTATTCACTCCAGTTTGCCACACTTTTAGTTGTTTATCACTTTTAAGCACCGGAATCATTTGAAACAAAAAAAGAAATCTTGGCAAAATGTTCATCTTAACTGCTGCTATTCTTCCAAGTAAAGACAGCTGCAGTTTTTTCCAAATCTCCATATCTTTCTGCACCTCTCGCCACAACACCTCATAATTATTTTGAAACAATTTCATATTTGATTCTGCAACTTGAACTCCTAGATATTTTACCTTTGGTACAATCTCAAAACCTGCCCTCCTTTCAAGCTCGTGTTTACGATCTTGTGTCATATTTTTAGCTATCATCTTGGTTTTTTTCTGGTTCAGTCTAAAACCTGAAACTTTACCATAGTCTTGTATAATGTCCTTCATCTGGATTAATGATTCCATTGGTTGTGTTAGGGTAACAACCAGATCATCTGCAAATGCCTTTATTCTGTAATCCTCTTGCCTTATCATTATACCTTTCAAGATATTAGAGTCCCGTATTGTATTTAACAAGACTTCTAGTGTTAAAATAAACAACAGTGGGGATAACGGACATCCCTGTCTTGTTCCTTTTTCGATTTTAAACTCTGTTGTCAAACTTCCATTAATAATAATCTGTGCCTTTTGCTCTTGGTAAATTGCTGAAACCGCCTGTATAAATTGATCCCCAAAGTCCATTTTTTTTTAAAGTCTTTAGTAGAAAGTTCCAGTCCACTCTATCAAAGGCCTTCTCTGCATCCCAGAAGACCAGCACTGCAGGGATCTGTTTATTCTTCTCAAGATATTCCAATAAATCTATTACTTGCCTTACATTGTCCTTCATGTATCTACCCTCGATAAATCCCGCTTGATCATCATGAATCACCTTTTGGATTACTGGCATCAACCTGTTGGCTAGTACTTTAGCATAAATTTTATAATCAGTATTCAAAAGAGATATTGGTCTATAATTCTCCGGTTTTTTAGGACCTGCTTGCTCTTTTGGTATCAAAGAAATATAAGCTGTTGTCCATGATGGGGGTATTTTACCCCCTTGTTGAATATTACAAAATAAATCTCTAAGTTGTTCCACCATTTCTGCTTGCAAGGCTTTATAATACACTGCAGTCAAACCATCCGTTCCAGGAGCTTTAGCTGTTTTTAATTGTTTAATTGCTGCTATTATCTCCTCGTCTGTTATAGGATAATCCATTCTTTCCTTTTGTTGGTCAGTGATTTTTGTAATTCTTTTATTATCTAAGTATTTTTCTATAAGTCCATTCTGCACATCATCTTTGGCATATAGTTTAGTATAATAGTCCACAAAAGCTTCTTTAATTAATTTTTGTTGAAAGATTTCTTTCCCTCCAATATCAATACTATCAATAGTCCGTACACTCTGCTTTTTCCTTAATGTATAGGCCAACCATCTGCCCGGCTTATTGGCATTACAAAATGTACTGTGCTTCGCATATTGTAAATTTGTTGCAACTTGTTCCGCCATAAGCATTTGAAATTGGTCTTTCAAAAGTTTTATAACACCACGTATTCTGTCATCTGTTGGGTTTTTAATAAGTAGCTGTTCTTTATTCTTTATTTCTGCTTCCAATTCAGATCTTTTCTTTTGTCGAATCAATCTATGTTTAGAGTTCATATAAATGAGCACCCCTCTCATATAAGCTTTGCTCGCATCCCACACAATTTCGATTGGGGTACCTTTATTGAAGTTTATTTCAAAAAATTCTTTCAAGTGCTTTTTAAGTTCTATTATATTTTTTTCATATCTGAACAAGTTTTCATTTATTCTCCAGGAGCGTCGCTCAGTCTTGCCCATCTCGATTTCTATCCATACTGGGCTATGGTCGGTCAAAGTTCTTGGGAAAATCTTTGTTCTTTTTGTCTTAACAAGTAAATCATCTGACAACAAAATAAAGTCAATCCTAGAGAAGGATCTATGTCTGTCGGAAAAAAAAGTATAGTCCAATTCTTTTGGATTATATATTCTCCAAATATCTTTTAATTCCAAATCTTCTTTCATGTCAAAGAAAGTCTGTGGCAGTCTGATCCTGGATTTCGCCAAACTCTTTTTGTCTAATTTAGAATCAATTACTCCATTCCAATCTCCCATAATTAAAATAGATCTATAGTCCCATTGCAGTATTTTAGTATGTAACATTTTATAGAAATGATCCTGTTGTTGGTTGGGAGCATAAATTCCAATCAAAAGAATTTGGCCATTTACTGTATGCAATTCAATTGCTATAAACCTACCATCTTCATCTGCTTCTATAGTTTTAGCTGTTAGTCTTTTGTTTACATAAATAACCACACCATTCTTTTTTTGCGAAGTTGAAGATATAAAATGTGTTCCTAATTTAGAGTTTATCAAATATCTTTGATCTTAAGTTGTGATATGAGTTTCTTGTAAACAAATTATATCATTATTAAATTGTCTCAAGTATGCAAATAACTTCTTCCTTTTCTGTACCGAGTTCAACCCATTCACATTCCAGGATAAACACTTAAACATCATCTTTATCTTTCTGAAGCAACGAGCAGAATAACCGAATATCTTCCTGAATCTTTGGTCTTGCTCCCCCCATGACTTCAGTCTCTTGTGTGGTACTCTTAGCTCCCTTTTTATATTGTCTTTCCTGTTGTTGCATTTCTTTAAGTTGCTTGGATTTTGCACGAGTTATACGCTGATCCTTGACTTCAACCATCCGAACCGGGTCTAAGATTGGGGAAGATTTTAACAGGGGCTCCTCCAAGAAACCTCCTACAGCACCCTGCGTTTCCTCTAACTCCACCTGCTTAACCTGTTCTTGCAATTCTTGTTGAGATTGCTTCTTGTCACTCTCCTTAATCTCCAGCACTGTAGATGTACGTGGAGATGGTGTTCTTTCTTTAAGGATAGTATTATAAAAATGCTCCGCCTTCTCCACAGTATTCAAACAATATCTTTCTCCCTTGTACTTCAAAATTATGCCAGTTGGGGCATCCCACCGGAATGGTATCTCTTGTTTCTTCAATTCATTTACTAGAAAGCCAAAATCTTTTCTGGCTTTCAGCATTTTGGGTGGTAGTTCTTTATAAACTCCAATTTGTGCGCCCCCCACTTGCACAGAGGTAAGAAAAGATTTTTGCAGGATATCATTTCTTATTGCTCTATCTGTAAAATATATCACCACATCTCTAGGCAATTGTCTTTGTCTGGCCACCCAAGAGTTCACTCTGTAAATTTTGTCTATTTTGTAAAAAACCACATCAGGATTAATTTTTAATATGACTGCCAAAGCCTCAGCACAAATCTGTCTCAAATCCTGTCGGTCATCCTCTCTGATTCCTCGAAGCCTTATAGCAAATTCCATTGCCCTGAATTGCATCATAACAATTTCGTTTTCGACTCTCTGCATTTTATCATCAACATCAGAAATTTTATAATCATTGTCTTTCATTTTAACATTGACTTCTGATTTAAATTCTTCCACTTTAGAACCCACTTTAATAATAAATTCTGCAAGGCCAGATGCCACATCTGTTATTTTTTTAGTCACCTTGCCATAATCCTGTTGCACCATGTCTTTAATTTCATTAATTTCCTGCATAATTTCATGTTGAGATTTTTGAAGTTTATCATCTATTTCCTGTTGAGATTTTTGAAATTTATCATCCAGAACCTGGGATATAAATTCTTTTAAGTTTTCAAAGTCAAAATTTTTCTGAGTTTGTTGAACAGAAGGAGGCTGTGATTCATGTTTGCGTGTGGGGGATCCCCCCCTGCTCCCTTTCCTTCCTGCTTCTTTGAGGCCATCCTGCCACGTAGGTTAGTTTTTCTAAAGAGGGAGATTCTCTTTCCCTTTCCTCCTCCACAAAGGCTTCTAAAAAAATCCCCCAGGTTTAGTCAGATAGAAGCTAGAGTGAACAAACTCAGAATTTAAAGAAACAGATTTTTTCTTCTTCTCTTATTCCTCTGTATTACAGGCAGAGTAACTTTGTAACTAATCAAAGTAACTTCTTAGAATCACTTTCACTAGCTCGTTAGCTCGTTAGCTCAGCTGCTGGGTGCCATTTGTGAGTTCAAATTAATACTTCCCAAAGTCTTCTAAAAAAGTCCCCCAGTTTTAGTCAGATTGGAAGTGGAATTAGACTAATACGAGCTCAGCTTGCTTTAAAAAAAGATTTTTCCCCGCTCTTCTCCTGTTTGCTTGCTACAAGCAGCGCAACAATGTAACTTGTTAGAGTAGCTTTAAAAGATCACTCTCACTTTCAGCTTGTTAACACTGGAATGGCGCCATCTTTTCAAGCCGCTTCCGCTTGCTCTAATTTTTTTCTCAGATCGGGAAGTCACAAAAGAAAGAAAATACTTGCAATTTCTTGGTTTCAGGGTTCAGGTTTTTTCCTCCGCTAGATAATAATGTTGATTTGAATCAATTTTTATGTTATGCTGCTGCCGGCTTGCTCTGCAGAAAGCAGAGTCGTCCCACGCCGTCCGGAGTCCTCACAAGTTGGGAGGGAGCCACGCCTGTTTCCTCCCCAGTAGCAAACTTCTGGAGGCTCACAGGGGCTTGACCTGCACCTTGCTTACTCTCTCCTTCAAATCCTGCAGATTCTGGAGTTTCCAAGCCGCTTCTCACGATTGAAGCGGCTCTACAAACGGCGGGGCTGGCGGACCTTAAAAAGGTACCGTCTTCACCGGGAGCCAGCCAGAAACACCATGATTTTTAAAAGATCACTGAATCCATGCTTTAAGCATGGACCTATGCTTCATAAAAGTTCAGATCCTTTCCCCTTTGCCCAGATAATTTCAATTTCTTCCTCTTCTGTCCCTTCCATCCTTTAACAGATCTTGCACATAATTAATGTGATTTGAACCTCATAATCTGGACATCTTTAGCTAATCACAGAGAGTCAACTGGAAAGAGGTTTGGGAAACACAGATACTTTGCCTGTCAAGGAATCTGCAGAATATGAAAACTTTAATTTGACTTGAGTTAAGATAAATGGAAAATCAGAAAAATAAGACTTTAAAAATTCTTTGCCATATTTGGAGAATCAGGGAGAAAGAACCAAATACTAAGAGTGGCACTGCAGTTTGAGAAGCGTTGAGGTTTTATATAAAGAAAAACTTCGCAAATAGGAGGGGAAAATCCAATCACTTCATCTCCCTGTGCTTCTAGTTCTTTTCTATCAAAATAGATATTTTTCCTGATTTATTTATTTCCATTTGTGAGTAGGTCATCCCTTCTTATTTTCTGATGTCCCCTTTTCCTCTTGCTCTTTCTTCTATTGGCTGAACGTATAAGTGGGGGTGGCCATGATGAGAGGCAGCGATATGAGAATGAAAGGCAGAACAAATTAATTCAGGAATGCTCTAAGTGGCCAGTCTGATGCAGGTATTTCTGATATCTGTGGATAGATTTTATAAAGGCTATTTTGAGCAAAGGGCCACGTATGAACCCAGGTAATGTGGAAAGGCAAGAGGACACTCCAGATCATTGGATGCAACTCTCAGAGCTTGAGAGTGATGAATGGAACTTTAAGAGCCTCAATTAGATTTCCACAAGGAGAATTTTAGGTGGCATTCCAAAGTATTCAAGGAAACTCTTAAACAGCCTTGACACCAATCCACCATGTGATTTGTAATGTCATTCCAAAGACTAAGTGACCTCCAAATCACAATGTGGATTCAATAAGCATCACGTGAACAGATTGGAAAGAAAGTGAGAGACTCATCCAAACCTGAGTCAGGGTATCCACTTTCTCTTCTTTCTGCAATAATAGAAAGCTTGGCTTCCTCCTTCTTTTTGTGTACATCATAGGTCTCCACCTATATTTTTTACACATTTCTTCCCATGTTACTATTGTGCACTCATTTATCTGACCGTCTTTTTTATTCTTTTAGCCCTTTTATGCAATGTTTTCCCAATTCTCCTACTTCTTTCCTGCCCCTTTTTTCCTGCCCAAGGCACTAATAGCTCAAAAATTTTTGCTCTTCTAGTTTTCATATCGCAACTGGGCATACATTACTCTAAAGCAGGGCTGTCAAACTCACGGCCCATGGGCTGGATGCGTCATGCACTGGCCACGCCCATGCCTGGTTTAGTGAAGGGGGAAAAAGTCCTGATAGGTCATGTGATGACACCATGACAACACGAGTTTGACACCCCTGCTCTAAAGCATAATGTTGTTTGTTTGCTTTTGTGTATTATACTAACAGATACACTGTGGATCATGCAACAAAAATAGAGGTTAAAACGGAGTCTGAAGCCAGCCATTAAGCAATGGAGAAACATTGCAGCTAGATTTACTAGATTAGAAAAATTAATTTCAATTCCATTAGAACAGTGAAAGATAAATGGAATGAATGCATTAAAGAGGAAGAATATTATGCCAACTTCCCCTTGCCATTTTCATGCTCATAGTAATCATAGGTCCTATGCACAGTGGAAGAACTTTTTGCACATATAGACTCTCATTGCCATTGACATTCAAGAATGTGAGGCAAGGATATCTATCCACTTACATGTCTGCACACATGGAATGAATAGGATTGTTCTGATGCAGCTGTTCTCCTAGCTTTCTTTTTAGAAGTAGACTTACAAGACATCCTGATATGCACTTCCATTATCCATGGCAACTTATAATACTTAGTATGAATGAATCCATCAAATGTTTATTGCGATACTCATTCAAGTTTTGTATCTAAGAAATGCTATATATTAATTGACCAAAATCAGGTATATGGGGAAGGAAGAGGAAAAGCATACAGAAATATTCAATAAAATAGTCTGCAAGAAAGAATTCTACAGCTCATATCTTAGATATACTACTTTGGGTTAAGATTAAATATAGGGCTTTGCTATTCATGCATTATTGTTATATCATCTAGTCAAACTTTGCAATACTTTTTTTTCAGGCTGCCTGAATCAGATACATATGAATTTGATTTATTACCATATAGCACAATTATGCATTAGCTTCAGGAAAAGAAAAAAAATATGAAATTGAGTTAAATAAACCATAACTTTGGAAAATTGTGTCTGTTTTTAATTAGATAAAACAGCTGTAGAGGGCTCAGATTTTGAATGAAATAAAAAGAGTTATAATCCTTTCTCCAATGCTGTCTTTACAATCTAAATTGAATCACATCAGATGAATACAGAGACACCAGGATCTTGGGAAGCTTTCAATTCATCTAGCAGTGTGCATGCACGTGTAAGTAAGAGACAAATTTTAACTGTTTTGTGCATTTGCCTGCTATTTCCATCAAACAGGAATTGTTTGTCTCTCCTTCTAGACTTGTTTTCTTTTAATCAGGATGAGCTGCTTTGAAGAGAAAAAGTATAGTAGAGAAGGAACAGTTCTTACCTGGTGTCTGTCTTCTAGAACAAGCTAACTGTCCCTTTAGTATCTGGAGGGAAATTGACACTGACAAGCAAGGTCCAGAGAGCTTTAAATGAACAGGCAAAACCTCACGTGGTTTTCTATTCCACTGGCAAAGACCCAGACGGCTACGAATTTAGCCAGATTTCTTTTATCCTGGCTTTTTTATTGAAACATTACACTTATCAAATGATAATTGGAGAAAACACAGTTTAATTGTCATATAAAATTTATGTGTTTTGGAGGGAGATTTTTCAAAAATGCAAGTTTAACCAGGAATCAAATTTGGAACTCTTTCTGGAATGAAGAAGCAATAAATATCCAACACTTGTTTTTTTGGAATACTCTGAAAATATTTAATAATAAATGATGTAATAAAATGTGAAAAAAGGACACTAACTTTTGAAATTGTTTAGAGGAGGTACTTTTGGTTGGTGCAGAAATGGAGAAAGAAAAAATACTTGCCAAAAATCTCTTTTCATAGACCAGAGCCCTATGAGTCCAATCCCTATTACAGTTTTCCTTCCAAATGGCTATTTGCCTTCTGCTTAAAAGAGTTCCAGGCTGAAAGGATAATTCTGCAAATTTGGGGGGTGTTGGTGGTTCATGTGTTCTATCTTCCCATTTATTCTACAAACAGCTTGCTTTTTGTTCTTTCTTTGTCTCTCTCTTCTGCAAGTCTTCATGGAATTTAAGGTTGTAATCTCTCCAAAGTGATTTGCTAGCAATGCCTCTGTAGTGTTCTTTTCCCCACAAATCTAGGCAAAGAGTGAAACATAGTGAGAGGATGGAACAATGTTTAGGATAATATTTGATAAACTTGATTCCAACAGGAAATGAGGTTTGGACAACATTCAATATCCCAAGGGAAACAAGGTTTAGGACAAATATTTAATAGAGCCTCCTTGAACTGACATGGTCTATCTGAAAACAAATGCAAAATATTTTTAACAACTTTTTGTTCTGGAAACAATCAGCACTGAATAAATTCCAGTGCTGATTATAGATTTCTTCTTCCCAGCTTTGCATGTTTTTATTCTGGGAAAATATTAATATATTTGATGGCAGTGTTCATGAAACCAATACGAATCTGTAGATCCGTTCTTATGTAACTAGCCATCACACAAAAACCAATGCCAAGAAGAACATAAATATTATACAGATAGAAGACAGGATAGGGAGATGGGCTTGCCAGAAAAAAATATTTTGGGAACTTGAACATAAAGAGCCTATTTCCTTTAAATCCCTAGAAGTAAGGTTTTTATATAACACTTGCCATACTCCCAGATGCTGCATTCTGCCTGCCTGCCTGCTTTCCTTCAAATGACCTTCCTGCTTACTTAATCCTTTTCTCGATGAACCACTGAATAGCCAGAAATATTAGAATAAGTCCATTTATAAAGCAGCAGCTAAGATAAAAGTGGGCAAGAAAATTCTGTTTTCTTTCCCCAAGACGATTCAGTTCAACCTTTTTCAATCCAGAAGGACAGTTATTATATTACGGAAGAAAACCCTTAGATCAGTTTTATACTGGACATTCAGGTTAAGCAAATTCTATCTAGAAGCAAAGCCACCATTATTTATTGTGCCAGAACCTAATCTAGTGTAATGTCTATTCAAACCCTTCTCTATTACTGAATCTTTTACCAATGACCTAACAGATTTTTGGCTCAACACTCTCTGGGCGGTTTACAACGTAGAAGCATTATTTGCATATTGCTCCCAACAATTTGGATCTCATTTTATTGACCTCAGAAGAATGGAAGGCTATGTCAACCTTGAGCCAGTCAGGATCAAACTCCTGGCAGTGGGCAGAGTTTTCCTGCAATATTACATTTTAACTATAGCACCACCAGGGCTCTAGGGAACAAATTCACTCACTAAGGCAGTTTTCCAATTTAATAGGAATCTTTTAACTAAATCTTATGTCCCTTTTTTTCTTTTATTCAATCATATCCAATCATATACTTGACCCCAATTTTAAAATTAAAATTTAAAATTAGACTGTGAGTCTATTCCTGCCTTTGACAGGAAGCCATTTGTATGACCGTGGGCTAGGCCCTCTCAGCCCTTAGAAGAAGGCAATGACAAGCTACTTCTAAAAACCAGACAAGAATACTGTAGAGACTTGTCCAGGCAGTCACCTGGAGTCAACACTCAAAGGCACTCATACATACAAGGGGCATATGGAGAGCCACCATGCCCATTCCAGCTAAACAAATTAGAAAGTGCCACAAAGTTAGTCAATACTGTGCAGTCTTAACCATCAGTCCTGACTGATAGAGCATTCTTCTTTCTATGGGATCAAGAATTGACATTTGTTCTTGTCATGGGTAAATGCCTTATTCTTGAATGGAGGAAATGTATACTCATAGAATATCAAGGGTTAATTTATTCTTCCTTTCCTAATGTATTCATATGTAACCACTCCTACCTCTAATCCCGCCCTATTGATATAAAAGGGGATACATGCTCCTCCTCCTTGCTTCTATCTGCAATCATTCAGAGAATATAGAATGCCTACTGTAAATAAATAATACTTTGTTTGAATACTACATTTCTGAATCCTTTATTGAGTCCGATCCTCGAATTACTGCAACAGTTCTTTTTGGACAGAGCCCTTCCTACCTCTACAATTCCATAACAGTGTTAGGCCTCTTGAAGGGTTTTCAGCAGTCAGCAAGCATTTCTTCCTCATTTCATTCCTCTTGGCAGCTGTTTGGGCTTCCCTCTTCTTATGTCCCATCCAGCAATTCATTAATCATCCCTTTGCCTGGCAAATGCTTTTCCTTTGGAGCCCAAGTGGTCATAGAGAGCAGGGATTGTGCAAGAGAAACAAACCACAAGGAACAGTATGTTTTTCCCAAACCCTCATTTGCCCAGCCCAGAGAGATAATTTCTAACAGATAACATGGACTGAGAAATAGGACATAAGACATGGGGAAGTCAGAAAGGGTGGATAAGCCTTTTGAGGGCACTGAGAAGACTGAGGTTCTAGTCTATTCTTGGCCATAGAAGTTCTTGGGTGATTTGGGGCCACTCATTTTCTCTCAACCCCATCTCACAGGGTTAATTGCACACTTCAAAACCACTCTGACCTCTTAACTGCAGAGTTTCTTACCTAGTTAAAAGAGTCACAGGAAAATATTTTTAATATGAAGTATTCAAACATAGAATAAATACCAATGCCTCACATTAGGCAGTGTATTTGAATAGAGATGGATCTATACATACGTAAATATGTCAATAAGTAAAGGAAACAGTTTTATCACATGCTTAATACATATACTATACTCAGTATATATAAAATACAAACATGAAAATTTCCTATGAAAATACTCTAAAAGTGCTTACTAATCTAATCTCACCAAGAATACCAGACTGTGACAGATTCAAAGATGATAACCACAGTAACAAAAAAAATAATAGGTATAACCTTCATCTGGGTGCACAGATATTTTTGTTATAAGAGGTTGGAGGAGTTTATCTACATTATTTCACCTATCTTAAGTCACATGGTTAAAGCTTCTGCATGGCTAGAAGATTATTACATCTGCTGCTAAAAGTGCCAGAGGAGAGGCATTAAACTGAGCTTTGGAAAAGGCACAGTGACCTTTGATGTAAGTAAGTGTTCTCTAGAAGACCAAAGTCTTTGTTGACTTTTTCTAAACCAAACTTTAGAAACTAGTCAGGGAACTCTTTAAAAATGTGCCATTTCTTTATAACATTTCCTTACTATGAAGGACACATATATTGAAGTTCCCTTGAGTAACATTAAAGAAAAAAGTCTTTCTACAACGTTTCTAAGAGAACTTGCATCATATTTCAGCCATACTTATGATCTTTTGAACAGTGCTATTTTCAATTTCAAGACATCTGGGTTAGAGAGCCCTTGGCAAATCAGCAAGTATGTTCTGATTCATCAGAGTGCGGTATTGGGAAAAATATGTTCTTTATATCCAAGAGAATTTTGGCATGGATAAAAAGTAATTTCTTTCCTTGACTAAAGATGTAACCGTGGCATTGTTAGCAAAGAGTGGCTATGGCTAACAGCACATGTTAATAGCCAGACATGTAGGAAAATGGCATGGAAGCATGTAAAGGAGGATGTAAAATGTCAGTCCACACCAAAATAATAGAATAATAAAAAGTATGACCTTATGAACTCTTGTTGATAGAAGCAATGGAAAATGTATAATGAATTTATTGGTGATAGGACTCGCAATACACAGTTGGCAAAGCCTGGTTGTCTTTTTTCTGTTCTGGGCAACACTGAGGGATCTGAACTTATTTAAATCCAAATCTGGTGTTCCTGCAAAAGAGCATAATATCTTTGTGTAAAAGGAATCTAGGTCTCTTGACTAGTCAGGTATTACATGGACAAATTCTTTTGCAGAAACCAAGTGTCAGGCTGTCCTGCAACCTAAGCCAAAATGGCTGTGAATGGCAGAGACCAGAGGAGAAGAACTAAAGGTGCTTTTTCAGGAGGCAATTGGACTTTCTTGTTTTTTCTTTGAAGATGTTTCAAAAAAGGCAAATGACCAGCTGTCTGCAAGGAATATAAATCCTTCCATTCCCCACTATCCTGTCAGAGCTGTAGAAGCTTCTTGGATGAGAAGCAAAATGTCTTCAAAGAAAAACCAAGAAAGTCCAGTTGCCTCCTGAAAAAGCACCTTTGGGACAACCATGACCTGGATGACTGAGGATCTCTATGGACTTTTAGCTATACAATTTGGGATGAACACCCTTTGAATAGTGTGGGAGTAGGAATGGATTTCCAGAGGAAAAATAGCAGACTATAGGAACCAGGAACACTACTCAGGTACACAAGGAACACTACTGAGGACACAAATAAACCTCTGAGTGCTTCAACAACCCTCTAAAACATGGGCGTCAAACTTGTGGGGTCATGTTGCCGTCACGTGATGTATCACAATGTTTTTCCCCTTTGTGGAGCTGGGATGGCGTGGCCTGCATGTGACGCATCCAGCCCATGGGCTGCCAGCTCTAAAAGGATGTCTCAATGGTCTGAGGCTGGACCCGGGCCAAACTAAGCAAGCACGCTCAGGAACCATCAAGCCAGCAAAAAGTTTAATGAGGTCAGAGCCTCGGTACACAATGAGTCCAATGCAAAGTCAGGTGTAAAGTCAGGGCTGGGAGCATCTGCCTCCCAGCACACTTTAATGGCAAAGGCCCACGCCTTCCAATTGGCTGGGTATACCCAGCCTGACAGCTCCCATCCGGTGACCATTCCAGGGCCAGAAACATGAGGCTGTAGCTGCGCAGGACGCTTGAGGCTCTGTGGTTGGACCCCTTTCTGGCAGTGGTGGCGCGTCTGCAATCCCTGCCCAATCAGCTGGTAGGTGGGTAGGTGGAGGCCTCCTCGCCGGTTAACGAACAGGTGATATCGTTCCGGTGTCGCCACACCCACACTGGGGACCCAATGAACAGCTGTAACTGCCGCCACTGAAGCCTTGCCTGCTGCTCGCCATGCCATCCACGATGGACTTCCAGCTCAGCCATCTGGCTACCTCCCTCCCAGGTATGGCAAACCCCAGGCTGGGGTTTGACAGGATGCAAATGACCAGCTGCCTGCAAGGAATATAAATCATTCCATTCCCCACATCCTGTCAGAGCTGAAGAAGCTTCTTGGATGGGAAATGAAATGTCTTCAAAGAAAAAACAAGAAAGTCCAGTTGCTTCCTGAAAAAGCACCTTTGGGACAACCATGACCTGGATGACTGGGAATCTTTACAGACTTCCAGAGGAGAGGAAGCATATTTGCACTGGCCTAAAGTGGTCAAAAATTGTTGGGTAGATTTCATTCCCTGACTAATTTTCAAGTATCCTAGATGATGTCCACAGCAAAAAAATTGATTTGTAAGATGGAGAAAAAACATTACAATTAGAATAGAAAAATTAGAAAATGAATTTAAGCGGCTTCAGATGTGGTCTGTGTCATAAGGAAATATCAGGGGCATGATCCTGCTGTGGATAGTGCATGTGAAGAGAAGCTTAGAAAGGGTCCTGATTATATTAGCAAATGAACAGTGATACATTTGATTCCCTAAGAGTGATATTGATTCCTATATCTCAAAACAATAGAAATAAAAAGTTGCCTTTTTACATAATCTAATATGTGGGTCTATTTATGTTCCAGCTTCTATTAGATTCTATTAGATTCTATTAGATTCTAAGATAAAGCTGTATAATTAGGATTTATCTTTCGTCCCCTGCATGCTAAGAAGAACTTCAACTGCTTAGTTCTAATATGGATTTTAACACAGGCAGATGTTAACATCATAGAAGCAGTCTTTGTAACAAATCATGGAGCTCCTACTTATTTAATTATTTAAAACATTTATGTAACTGGCCATCTTTTAACTGAGTTTGGAGTATAACAGTGGACTACAAGTTATGCTGTGATGCTCATCTGTAAGCCAATCCTGCCTCCCTCAGTCAAATTCTATCGCTCTTGTTGCCCAAGTAGGAGTCAATGAATTACCTTGCATAGGATGAAGCTTGAGGACTCCTTCCTAGTGCTATACCAAATAATTGCATACTAATGTGTATGTGCACAAATATGTGTGCATTGAGTTAGTTGAAGGCTAGAGGGGATGGGTTATAGTATTATATTCCTATAAAGGAAATGAGTGGAGTTCAGGCTTTTAATAATAATGTTAAAATTTATATTCTATTTGCAAGCAAAAACCTGAACAAAAGGAAATAGAAATAGAAGGAAGAGTTGAAGCTTTTTGTATATCCTGCCACATAACAATTCATTTCTGGAAAGCAACACCAGTCCAGAACCCATCTAGGGCATTACAAAGCTGATTTCCAAGGCTAGGATAAAGATTAGATTGCAGGAATAAGCCATTTCTGCCATCGACTTCTGGTTTCCTCGTCTTCGGCGGCGACGGTGCCTTCTTTTAGCACCGCCACCCCTGCCGCTTGTAGAGCCGCTTCCCGATCGTGAAGCGGCTTGAAATCTTCAAAATCCCCAGGATTTATGAAGAAGAGGCAGCAGGGTACAGGTAGAGCCCCTGCAACCCCCCCAGGGAATTGTTTCTGGGGAGGAAACAGGCGCGGCTCCCTTACAACCTGCTGAGACTCCGGGCGGCGTGGGACGTCTTCTGCTCTCGCAGAACAAGCCGACTTCAGGAAACCTTTAAAGAGCGAGGAAATAAGCCAAATAAACACTTGAAATCCACTTGAACCCTGAAACTCTGAACTGCAAGTATTAGCCCTTTGCTGATTTTTTATGCTGAAGTGAAAGTTTTGGAATGAGTGAAAGTGACTGAAAAAATATGGCGCTCAGCAAATGAATCAGTGGGTGTGGATTGGTGAAGTTACCTTGTCTTCTATAAAGTTAAAAAGTTGCTACAAAGTTGCTCCGGCTGTAACAGAAATAAGAGGAAAATCTCTCCCTTTTACTTGTTCTTGCTGCACTATAGTTTTGCCCTGAGTAAATCTGGGGGACTTTCTTAGAAGGTTTTGTGGAGGTGGCAGAAGAGGCGGAACCTCCCTTTTTAGAAAAGCCAGCTTACGTGGCAGGATGGCTTCAAAGAAGCAGGAAGGCAAAACAGGGGGGGGGATCCCCCCCACGTAAACAGAACACGCAGTCACAAGCTCAAAAAAAAGATCTGGACATGGGAGATTTAAAAGAATTCATTTCAAATATTTTGGATGAGAAATTTCAAGACATGGATGATAAAATAAATAAAATAGATGAAAAAATCCAAAAGTCACAACAGGAAATTATGCAGGAAATGCAGCAGAACCAAAAGATGGTGACCAAAAAAATAACGGATGTGGTGTCTGGCCTGGCAGGATTTATTATGAAAGTTGAGTCAAAAGTGGATGAATTTAAATTAGAAGTTAATGCTAAGTTGAAAAATAATGATCATAAATTTTTTGATGTTGATGACAAGATGCAGAGAGTTGAGAATGACATTGTTATGATGCAATTCCGGGCAATGGAATTTGCTATACGGCTTCGAGGAATTAGAGAGGAGGAGAGACAAGATTTGAGACAGATTTGTGCTGAAGCCCTAGCTGTGATTTTAAAAACTGATCCTGAGATGGTCTTTTGCAAAATAGATAAAATCTACAGAGTCAACTCGTGGGTGGCCAGACAAAGACAATTGCCCAGAGATGTGGTTATATATTTTACAGACAGAGCAATAAGAAATGATATCCTGCAAAAATCTTTCCTCACTTCTGTGCAAGTGAGCGGATCCAAGGTTACAGTCTACAAGGAGCTCCCACCTAAGATGTTGAAATCCAGAAAAGAATATGGTTTTCTTGTTAAAGAACTGCAGAATAATCAAATCCCATTTCGTTGGGATGCTCCAACTGGCATAATTTTGAGATATAAGGGAGAGAAACACCGCTTGAATACTGTGGAGAAGGCGGAGCAATTTTATACTGACATCTTTAAAGAAAGAACACCATCCCCACGCACATCTACAGTTTTGGAGATTAAAGAGAGTGATAAGAAGCAACCTCAAGAATTGCAACAACAATCTAAGCAGGAATCAGAGGAGTTGAAGGGCGCTGAAGGAGGTTTTCTGGATGAGCCCTTGCTGGAACCCTCTCCAATCTTGGAGCTGGCTTGGGCGGCTGAAGTTAAGGACCAGCGTATAACCCGAGCAAAAGCCAAGGAACTTAAACAAAAGTTACAGCAGGAAAGGCGAGATGAAGCTGGGGCTGTGGGGAATGCAGGACAGAAGATTTCGGATGAAATCCTAAGGTTCTGCGCTTCGCTCCAGAAAGAGAATGATGATGATTAAATGTTTATCTTGGAACGTAAATGGGCTGAATGTAATACAAAAAAGGAAGAAAGTATTTACATATTTAAAACAACATAATAATGATATAATTTGCTTACAAGAAACGCATATTACAGCTCAAGATCAAAACTATTTGAAAAATTCCAAATTAGGAACACATTTTATATCTTCAACTAACCAAAAAAAGAATGGTGTGGTTATTTATGTAAATAAAAAACTAACAGCCAAACTTATAGAAGCTGATCAAGATGGTAGGTTTGTAGCAATTGAATTGCTTTCTGCTAATAATCAAATTCTTTTGATAGGAATTTATGCTCCTAACCAACAACAGGACTATTTTTATAAAATGCTGCATACTAAAATACTCCAATGGGATTACAGATCTATTTTAATTATGGGAGATTGGAATGGAGTAATTGACTCTAAATTAGACAAAAAGACTTTGGCAAAGTCAAGAATTAGATTACCACAGACTTTTTTTGATATGAAAGAAGATCTGGAATTAAAAGATATTTGGAGAATACATAATCCAAAAGAACTGGACTATACTTTCTTCTCTGACAGACATAGATCCTTTTCCAGGATTGATTTTATCTTGTTGTCTGATGATCTACTTCTTAGGACAAAAAGAATAAAGATTCTGCCAAGAACTTTGACTGATCATAGCCCAGTGTGGATAGAAATTGAGACATGCAAGAATGAGAGACGCTCTTGGAGATTAAATGAAAACTTGTTCAGATATGAGAAAAATATAATAGAACTTAAAAAGTATTTGAAAGAGTTTTTTGAAATGAATTTGAATAAAGGCACCCCAATGGAAATTGTGTGGGACGCAAGCAAAGCTTATATGAGAGGGGTGCTTATATATATGAACTCCAAACATAGGTTGATTCGACAAAAGAAAAGACTTGAACTGGAAGCAGAAATAAAGAACAAAGAACAGTTACTTATTAAAAATCCAACAGATGAAAGAATACTTAGTGTCATAAAACTTTTGAAAGACCAATTCCAAATGCTTATAGCGGAACAAGTTGCAACAAATTTACAATATGCGAAGCATAATACATTCTGCAACGCTAATAAACCAGGCAGGTGGTTGGCTTACACATTAAGGAAGAAACAGAGCGCACGGACTATTGATAGTGTTGATATTGGGGGGAAAGAAGTTTTTCAACAGAATTTAATAAAAGAAGCTTTTCTTCAATATTACACTAAACTATATGCCAGAGAGGAGGTGCAGAATGGACTTATAGAAAAATACTTAGACAACAAAAGAGTTACAAAAATTACTGAGCAACAAAAGGAAAGAATGGATTATCCTATAACAGAGGAGGAGATAATTGCAGCAATAAAACAATTAAAAACAGCCAAAGCTCCTGGAACGGATGGTCTGACAGCAGTGTATTATAAAACTTTGCAGGCAGAAATGGTGGAACAACTTAGAGACTTATTTTGTAATATACAACAAGGGGGAAAAGTACCCCCATCATGGACTACAGCTTATATTTCTTTGATACCAAAAGAGCAAGCAGGTCCCAAAAAACCGGAGAATTACAGACCAATATCTCTTCTGAATACGGATTATAAAATTTATGCAAAAGTATTAGCCAACAGACTGATGCCAGTAATTCAAAAGGTGATTCATGATGACCAAGCGGGATTTATTGAGGGTAGGTACATGAAGGACAATGTAAGGCAAGTAATAGACTTATTGGAATATCTTGAGAAGAATAAACAGATTCCTGCAGTGCTGGTTTTTCTGGATGCGGAGAAGGCCTTTGATAGAGTGGATTGGAATTTTCTATTAAAGACTTTAAAAAAGATGGACTTTGGGGACCAATTTATACAGGCGGTTTCAGCAATTTATCAAGAGCAAAAGGCACAGATCATTATCAATGGAAGCTTGACAACAGAGTTTAAAATTGAAAAAGGAACAAGACAGGGATGTCCACTGTCCCCATTGTTGTTTATTCTAACACTAGAAGTCTTGTTAAATACAATAAGGGACTCTAACACTTTGAAAGGTATAATGATAAGGCAAGAGGATTACAGAATAAAAGCATTTGCAGACGATCTGGTAGTTACCCTAACACAGCCAATGGAATCGATAATCCAGATGAAGGACATTATACAAGATTTCGGTAAAGTTTCAGGTTTCAGATTGAATCAGAGAAAAACTAAGATGGTAGTTAAAAATATGACACAAGATCGTAAACTGGAGTTAGAAAGGAGGGCAGGTTTTGAGATTGTACCAAAGGTAAAATATTTAGGAGTTCAGGTTGCAGAATCAAATATGAAATTGTTTCAAAATAATTATGAGGCGTTGTGGCGAGAGGTGCAAAAAGATATGGAGATTTGGAAAAAACTGCAGCTGTCTTTACTTGGAAGAATAGCAGCAGTTAAGATGAACATTTTGCCAAGATTTCTTTTTTTGTTTCAAATGATTCCGGTGCTCAAAAATGATAAACAACTAAAAGCATGGCAAACTGGTATCAACAAATTTGTCTGGAACGAGAAAAAACCAAGAGTAAAAATGAAAATTATGCAAGACATCCCAGAAAGGGGAGGTCTCAAACTTCCAAACCTACAATTATATTATGATGCAACAGCTTTGACTTTAGTAAGCGATTGGTTTGGAGGAAAAAAGACTGGAATATTGAACGCAGAAAGTTTTGATTTGGAATTTGGATGGCACGCTTACTTATTCTATGACAGCAAAGTGGATAAAGTATTTAAAAGCCATATACTTAGAGATTCTTTGCTGAGAGTTTGGAAGAAGCACCGAAATAAGTGGAATTATAAAATACCGCTATGGCTGGATCTTGGTCATACCTTGTGGAATACAAATATAATGTCACTCGGGGGGTTTTTATATAAAGAGGTTCTTTTTACAGATGCGGGCAGATGGCAGCTGAAAACATTACAGACATTGTTGGCTGAAGGGATTAATTTAACTTGGTTACAATATAATCAACTGCAATTGAGATGGAAGGAGGACCAAAAAACTGGTATTATGATGTATGAGGAAGAATTAGTTAGACATATAAAAGAGAAAGGCCCAATGCATATTAAAAGACTTTATAATGTTTTGTTAGAAAGGGATTCAGAAACTGAATTAGTTAAAGACTGCATGGTTAAGTGGGCACAAAATTTTGAGGAACCAGTGATGTTGGAAACATGGGAAAAAATTTGGGTTCAGAATGTTAAATTTACACAGTCGCAGAATCTGCGGGAAAATTTTTATAAAATGTTTTATAGATGGCATTTAGATCCAAAAAAATTGTCGTGTATGTACCCTAGTGCCCAGCCTAAATGTTGGAGATGTGACTGCTTAGACGCTACATATTATCATGTCTGGTGGACCTGTAAGAAAGTTAAGGCTTTTTGGATAAAAATTTGGTGGGTCATGCAGAATGTTTTGAAGAGAAAAATTCAATTTTCCCCACAACTGTTTTTATTGGGTATAGTTAAGGGTTTTACATTGGGGGAAACAAAAATGATATTGTACATGATAACTGCAGCAAGATTGTTGATAGGTAAATATTGGAAAAATGAAGCGCTGCCTTCGATTGAGGAATGGACTTTGAAGATGGCCAGTTTTGCGGAGATGGCGAAGATTTCAGCATATTTAAAAGATTGTTCTCAAGAGACTTATGAATGGGAATGGAAGAAGTGGATAAATTATGTTCAGCATAAATATCAAACTAGGAAGTATCAAATAGCCTTTATTTAAAAATGTTATATAAGATAGAAACATTTTAGGGTTGAGGATAAAAATTTGTTAGAAAATGTTACATTATGATAGAAATATTTTTAAGGTAATCAGGATGAAAATTTATCTGAAAATGATATACCAAGATAGAAATAGGTTAATGTAATGAAGAAGAAAATTTGTAAGGGGAAGGGAGGGGTTCAAGTTTTATATACAAAGGAGGGTTTTTTCCTTTTATCTGACATGAGCATACTAGGAAGTCTGGGGGGAGGGGAGGGTTAGGGTGGGTTGGGGAGGTTGGGAAGTTTGGGGGGGGTAGTGGGGGGGGAAAAAGGGGGTGAAAATGTAATTGTAAAACTTTTGCAATAAAAAAAAAAAAAAAGTATGGCAAATTGGTGTGAATAAGTTTGTCTGGAACGAGAAAAAGCCAAGAGTAAAAATGAAAATTATGCAAGACGTTCCAGAAAGGGGAGGTCTCAAACTTCCAAACCTACAATTATATTATGATGCAACAGCTTTGACTTTAGTAAGTGATTGGTTTGGAGGAAAAAAGACTGGAATATTAAACGCAGAAAGTTTCGATTTGGAATTTGGATGGCACGCATACTTATTTTATGACAGTAAAGTGGATAAAGTTTTTAAAAGCCATATACTTAGAGATTCTTTGTTGAGAGTTTGGAAGAAGCACCGAAACAAATGGAATTATAAAATACCGCTATGGCTGGATCTTGGTCATACCTTGTGGAATACAAATATAATGTCACTCGGGGGGTTTTTATATAAAGAGGTTCTTTTTACAGATGCGGGCAGATGGCAGCTGAAGACATTACAGACATTGTTGGCTGAAGGGATCAATTTAACCTGGTTACAATATAATCAATTGCAATTGAGATGGAAAGAGGACCAAAAAACTGGTATTATGATGTATGAGGAAGAATTAGTTAGACACATAAAAGAGAAAGGCCCAATGCATATTAAAAGACTTTATAATGTTTTGTTAGAAAGGGATTCAGAATCTGAGCTAGTTAAAGACTGCATGATTAAGTGGGCACAAAATTTTGAGGAACCAGTGATGTTGGAAACATGGGAAAAAATTTGGGTTCAGAATGTTAAATTTACACAGTCGCAGAACCTGAGGGAAAATTTCTATAAAATGTTTTATAGATGGCATTTAGACCCCAAAAAATTGTCGTGTATGTACCCTAATGTGCAGCCTAAATGTTGGAGATGTGATTGCCTAGACGCTACATATTATCATGTTTGGTGGACCTGTAAGAAAGTTAAGGCTTTTTGGATAAAAATTTGGTGGGTCATGCAGAATGTTTTGAAGAAAAAAATTCAGTTTTCTCCACAACTGTTTTTATTGGGTATAGTTAAGGGTTTTACATCGGGTGAAACAAAATTGATATTGTATATGATAACTGCAGCAAGATTGTTGATAGGCAAATACTGGAAAAATGAAGCGCTGCCTACGATTGAGGAATGGACTTTGAGGATGGCCAGTTTTGCAGAGATGGCGAAGATTTCAGCATATTTAAAAGATTGTTCTCAAGAGACTTATGAATGGGAATGGAAGAAGTGGATAAATTATGTTCAGCATAAATACCAAACTACGAAGTACCAAATAGCTTTTATTTGAAAATGTTATATCAAGATAGAAATATTTTAAGGTCGAGGGTGAAAATCTGTTAGAAGATGTTATATTAAGACAGAAATATTTTTAAGGTTGAGGGTGAAAATTTGTTAGAAAATGTTATATCAAGATAGAAATATCTTTAAGGTAATCAGGATGAAAATTTATTTGAAAATGTTATACTAAGATAGAAATATTAATGTTAATGTAAGGAAGATGAAAATTTGTAAGGGGGAGGGAAGGGTTCAAGTTTTATATACAAAGGAGGGTTTTTTCCTTTTATCTGACATGAGTATACTAGGAAGTCTGGGGGGAGGGGGAGGGTTAGGGCGGGTTAGGGAGGTTGGGAAGATTGGGGGGGTTGTGGGGGGGGAAAAAAGGGGTGAAAATGTTACTGTAAAACTTTTGCAATAAAAAAAAAAAAGCCATTTCTGCCATCAGTAGCCAAAGATCAGGAATAAAGTTCAAGCTTACTTTTCTTCTTTTTCTTTCCCTCATTTGTATTTGAAAACAAAAGCTCTACATAGGCTGTGGCAAAAGGTTCAGTTACCTGCATATTTTCTTGAAGTTCTATTTATTTTGTTAGTTTGAAATAAATGATCTACAAATTTCAAAATCCTGAAGATACAGTTGATCTGGGTCACCCAGTATTTCCCCACATAGAGGACACATACCTTTGAAAACTGCCTGATCTGTAGAAAGATTTGAGTGAAACATGAAAATGATGTGGAAAGAAACGTAATGGATTCCCTGAAACCAGAAAGGTGTTGTTTCCCATTTCCCACAAACTAAACATTTTGTAGTATTTTCCACTTCTTCTTTTTTTTTAATTGGGGCAGTCCATTTGTTCAGCTCATGGAATTGCCACATTTGACTTGAACTTCTGGAACAGTTTAAGAGATACAGTCTTGATTGCAAAAAGAAACCATTTATCATTTGAAGTAGGATTGCTTCCTATCTCTTATCCATCTCCATATTCTCAAACACAAATATCTGACTTCAATGTATCTTTTTTATTTCAACTTCTCATGATGCCTCCTGAAACTAGAACAGCTTTCTGCTTTCAAAAACTGCTTCTAACCACCTGAAAAAATATTGGAATTTTAGTTAATTATAAGATCCTAAAGAGGAGGAAATACTGTATGCCAAAGACCAGCCATCATTGCTGCAGATACTTTAATACTGAAGACGAATAAGAAATTAATGTCAGACCAATGAAAGAAGCACTTGAGGTGACTCACCTAAAAGACTGAGCTATAGCAAATTCATTTGATTTCCACTATGCTCTAATAATACATTAACTAAAAAGATATTCAAGATCACTTTTGGTAGTGCTTTAGAAAATTGCCAAGTCTATTTATCTCAATACTACAGTACAATGGGACCAGAATAAAAATGCAAACTAGAAGTACATAATGCCTGTTTTGTAATGTATTTTTGAAAACTTGTCTACTTCCACACCCAGTTTCAGGGTGTAGCGCTGGCATATACCCAGTGTAGTGCTGGCATGCACCCAGTTACCCTGGGTGTAGTGCTGGCATATATCCAGTTTCAGGATATAGTGCTGTCATATATTCAATCTTCAAATGAATTCTGAAATTCTAATCCTGCATTCCAGCCTCCTCTTCTATCTAAATTAGTCATTCTTAAGACTCTGTTGATAAAGTGTCAAGAAATACAGTCCTATGTAATGGGGTGTACAGTCCTATGTAATGGGTGGGGGACAGAATATCCTCTTTGAGAGGCACTATTGATTTGGAAGTTGTCAAATACATTAGGGACCATGAATATTCTAGAATTCAAGTGTCTGTACAACTCACTCGATCCATGAACATTCAGGAGCTGGGCCCCAGATTTCCTGTGTGGATTCTGTATATCTTTGCTGTCTGCCATACAAATGTAAGGTGGGAACTATAAATTACTTTGCAACCATTCTATAGTGACAGTTGTATATTTTTGTATTCTTTTATCACTGATTCTGATGCACACGTCTACTGGGGCTTTCATTTATATAGAATGAGCATATCCAGAAAAAAATAAATCTCTTTGATTAGATGATAATTGTAATTGCTTAAAAAAAAACATGGAGATTGTTACACAAGATAAAATGAGTTAACTACATTGGAGTTACATATGCTTT
Organism: Arizona elegans; assembly: GCA_022577455.1. Classification (NCBI taxonomy): domain Eukaryota; kingdom Metazoa; phylum Chordata; class Lepidosauria; order Squamata; family Colubridae; genus Arizona; species Arizona elegans. The sequence goes on along the minus strand of JAKOOJ010000002.1, from coordinate 97,814,776 downwards.
TAAAGCTGAATAAAATACAGTTAAAACCAGCAACAGAAACTGCAAAGTTTTGGACTGTAAGGTATAAGGAACGTTGCATGTACAGCAGGAACTTTTAGTGCTTTGAACTGAACTCTTGTTCGTGGTGACTTGCCCCTAACACAACTGTGTAAATGCCAATACAAAATAAATTTAGAATAGATTATATAGAATGATTACAATGGAATTATGAGTTTAACTATAACTGAAAGTTTGGAATTAGAAAAACATGGTGCTTAATTGCCTATTTAAGAGATAGGATATTATATCGTTGAAGTTCTGGTATTGCAGTTCATTAAGGAAATGTTTTTGTATTACAGTTGACTTTGCACTAAAGTAGGATTATGTATAAAACTATCTAGAGAAAAAAATTTATCACCTCATAATTTAGTTGAAACATCTGGTTGAAGGGATTGGTGTAAATAAAATTACATGGGTTGAACAAAACATTAGCATTGAATTATTTTGTCAGATGCCTGTGAATTAAAACATCATTGAGCATTTAGGCATCTTGGCGCTTCATATTCTCATTTTCGGATTCACTTTATAGGATTGCCCCCCCCTCCCATCCCATTGATAAACAGATAATGGACTTCCAATCAAAGAGATTTTCCTATATTCCTGCAGTAAATGAGACTTTCCTCTACTCAGTGGCAGTTTTCCTATTAAAATAATGCTGAAACTTTGCCGATTACATAACTAAGCTTTTGCAGTGTTGGATTCTGTAAGCTTCTGCTTTAAATATTTGCCTCAATGTTTACAAAAATAATGGAACTATGAAAGTTATGAAGAAGTCAAATATTATAGCCAGTTTAGATATCTTATAAACTTATATAAAAGAGGAAATATGATTATTATGGGTGAGATTAGAATAAATCATATAACACAGTGCTTTGACCACATTTCTGCAGTTATATGCAACTCTGCCAATTGCACAGTGCAAACAGCAAACCAGTGGATAATTTGAGCAAATGAAGAAAAACTCAGGTCTTTGAACACCTTTGGAAATCCGCTTTTCTACTTTCCTTTGTGCTCACCTCTGAGCTGGAAAAATGCATATTCCTTTTGTCTTTATGAATATTTGTTTTTGTTTTTTTCTATTGAGGCCTGGCTGACTGCTTCCTTTTCATTCATTTCTACCAACTCAGGGAGAAGCCTAAAAATAGAGTTTTGTCCCTTACAAGATTGTGGTAGTGAATAACACTGAAAAATAAACAACAAAACCTGGGTTCAACATCTCTCATTATTTTCTGGACAGTGAAATGGGGGAAAGTTGAGTTTCTGCAACTAAAGATAAATTTATATTTTAGAATATTATTAAAGTGGAATAATACAAAACATGTTTTCTTCTTTCCCAATAGAATAATGAAACTCTTGTAACTGCAGAATACTTGGAGGAGCCAAGATAGCAATACATTAGCAGAATTTAAAATACGCTTCTGGCTTGTAACAGACCTTACTACTTCTGGCTTAACCTCATGCCCCCATAATTGGCAAGAATAGAACCCAGACGAGTCAACAACATTACTGGAGTCAACAACATTACTAATTTTTTTAAAATTAGCATTTTTAAAAAATGCTAATATCATTGTAGAACAACCAAGCTGATAAAGGGCGTGGTTGGAGGCACTGGATAAGTTTAGACTGGAGAAAATTGCAGAGGGAGTGCAATTACCTTCAATATCTGAAGTGCTGTCACATAGAAACCTTTGGGTCACTGGCCACAGTTTCCCACAGCATTTTTGCCTTAGGCTGTAGGACAGGACAGATGACTGGCTTCTGCACAGGAATCTGCACATGTAATCAGCACTGAAATCCTCTGAAGTCCTCTACCAGTTCTGAGAATCTGCTACCAAGCGTGCGCTTTGCACGCATGCGCACCTGAGGAGTGTCCACACAGCACAAAAAAGGAACATTTTGAAGCCTTCCGAGTCTGCAAAAGCAAGTAGAATAGCAAGGGGGGGGAGGAATCTGCTGTGCCACACAATTTAGATTAGCTAGAAAGCAGGAAATCCAACGGTTCTAGTTAATACAAATTGCACATCACAGCTGATCATCACCCAGCTGATAGTCAGAAATACCGGTTCGCCTGCAAAACACTGGTAGCAGTTTTTACTACCAGTTCAGGAGAACCGGTCTGAACTGGTAGCATTTCACCCCTGCATGTAATGCTTGGCTGATGATCTCTTAAAATGTTTGACAAATTTTATGTGGACTCTGCATGTGCAGATATTCAGCACTCTTTTGAAATGTTTATTATGAAACCTGAGATTATTTTGCTTTCCAATAAAACATAGTTTAGAATCCCATGACATTTTCTAATTTGATATTGAAGTTACTAGTTCAACAGTATAAAAATAGCAGCAAGGAGAAATGGAATTACAAGGATTTTGAGCAAGACAGAGAAAGAGAAACACTTCTGAGAGTTGGGTACAGTTCGTGTCCTTGTGACCTTCATTGTTCGGTCCCACTGGGTTAGGATGGCATCTCTTGCTCCATCCCACTTCCCTGGCCCAGTGAGGCGAAATTGATATGGACTGCAGGGGCCAAAGAAGACTTTCAGTGCTAGCCAGGGATCCGTCAAAAAGAGAAGTGGGATGTTGGGCTTGACACCTATGTTGGAAGAGATTTCATCCATATAGAGAATGTAATCTGTTTGCAGGGTGTCACTCTGGCCAAACCTTAAAAGAAAAAAGAAAGGAGAAAGTTTGGTAGAAGCATTTCTAAGAACAAGGAAAAACTAAGGAAAGCCTCACTCTCCTTTATTTAATTTTGGTTTCTGTTAGGGAGCCATGAGCCAAATTCATGTAAGGAAAGAATATTATGGTATAATATGGTATAGGATCTTCTGCTTGAGTATGGGATTGGACTAGAAAACTTCTAAGAACTCTTTCAACTCTGTTATTTTGTATTATGATGAAGTAAGTTATGGGTCATGAAAGCTTATGTCTTTAAATAAAATGTCTTAGTAGAAAAATGCTACCAGACTCCTCTAGAATTTTTACAAGAAGGAGAGATTTTGTTTTTTGTTCCTTCTCAATGTTAAGAGTATCAAAACAAAAGATAGTTGTAGACTACCCCTCAAGGTGGCTGCTGAACGTTAAGAGGCTTTTCCGTTCTTATTGACAATCTACTGTTTTTGCTGCCAAAGCTGGTTATCTGGCAGTGCTGCTCTCTGGATTTGAATGGGAGCTCTGTTGTTTTGAATAATCTTTGTTCTCTCTGTAAGGAAGTATGGCACATTTCTGGATGGTGAAGGGCTTTCATTTGATTTACATTAATACTGAACTCTCATCGCAGGATTTTTGTATTTTTTGAATTCACAAAACATTTGAAGTTTATCTCTTTTAAATTTTTCTTTTAACCTTGGATTGAAATATCCAGACAATATATTCTTGTTTCCTTCTGTTTTAGTGTTCTTTGTTCTCTGATCAATTTACACAAAGTACCAATATATCGGATTACAGACAAGCAATGGTGGCTTGTTGGGTAATATGCATCTTTAGTTGAAAGGTTTTTTGAAAACTTTGATGAGATGATAATATTTTTGGATAAAGATTCACAAAAGAACTCTGAACTTAAAGTTGCAAATCAGAGAGATTTCCCCATAGCTAGAGAACTAATTGAGTTGATCCCATGCGGCACTTTGAAGTTCAAGGCTGCATATCCTTACAATACTAGGAGTCTGTCTGACTGAATGGGAAAGTGACAAATTCTTTTTTTTTCCTATGAAGACTGAGAGAAATTGGAAGATTTATTACACCTAACTGGAAACCATTTCTATTTGGACTTTATTGGGAAGATAGACACACTATTATATGAATCTATTATATTGAATCTATGAATCTATGAATCTATTATATTTAATTAGATAACAATTAATAAGAGATAGCATTAAGAAACAAGAACAAGAAATGTGGATATTTGATCCAAGACAAATGACTTTTATCTTTTGGGATGATTTGTGATAGATAAGATGCCGTGGCAAACTTTCTTCAAGTGGTTTACAATAACTATTTGTTTTGAAATCTTAATCTTGTCCTTTTATTATTATTATTCTTTTCCTGTAACTATTTTGTCATTAATATAGTATATAGAAGACAGGTCAATCAATAATTTGCAAATAGATTTACTAGTTTAAAAATGTGTGTATGGGGGGTGTTTTGCAAGAGGTGGGAACTTATATTGTAGTAATGGATAATGCGTATATGTATTGTTTTTTGTTTAATGCTCTTTTTTTTGTCTTGATTGTTTTGAGTCTTCTTTTATTTTTTATCTTTTTATTTTTTTGGCATTTTGTATTTCACCTTTCTTTTGAATAAAATAAAATAGAATGAAGACAAAGATAGTAGTGGATTGTCTCCAAAGTACTTTTAGTATTTTAGAAAATCATCCCAAAAGTTAAAAGGACTTTTAGGACTTGAAGTGATGGTATGAACCTTTCTTACATGAGTAGAGATTTAAAAGGTCATATCTGCAATACATACCATTTGAGCTTCTTCCCCATTTTCTCATCTATATCATCCATCATGGTGGTCTTTGAAGGCAGCTTACATAATCCTGTAGAAGAAGGAAGAATTGGCTATGATTTCTTATGATAATCACTTTTTTCACAGATACAATAAGGGTATCCTTCTACCCATCTCTTTATTCATACATTCTGCATTATTTTAAGTGAAGTAACTTCATAATATACAACCTGAATTTTCAATATGATTTGAGAAGCTGGATATAGGCAAAGAATTATCAAAAAGAAGTGTTAAAAAACAATGGTACCTGAAGAAAATATTAAATATGGATGATCATTCAGAATATTTTGACCCTGATCTGACAAGTTAACTGCAGTTACCAAAGCAGAGATTTAGTTTCTGGCCATGGATCATTCATATCAGAGTTTAAGTTTTACTCTGAATATAAGCCAGTTCTGTATGATTCATGTAAAATTAGGACTAGTAATTGTATTAATTTGAAGACATGAAAATATCAAGTAATATGTGAAACGGGACATCCTGATATACAGCATTATCACTAACCCTTAAATACTCGTGTAGCCCAGCGAGCCTGAAGTTCAGCGGTTGGGATAGCTGATCCAAGAGATTGGACTAAGCCAATGACTGCCATGGTTGGTTTCTCCAACAGAGGGGGGAGGATACTTTTGTATAGGGTGACTTCATTATTTCTACTCTTTATAATGGATTCATCATCCATGAAAGGGTAGGCAAAGGTGTAGCCTGTAGCAAAGATGACATAATCAAGGCCTTCCAGCACAGTCCCATCTTGAAATATTGCAGAGGTTTCTGTAAATTGTTTCACATTGGGTTTAACCACAACAGTGCCACAGATAATGCGGCTCGGGAGGTCATCATTGAAGACAGGCTCCTTTCGCAGAGTCCTAGGCAGAAAGAGAAGAGAGGGGGACCTTTAGGTTGGCAGATATCACTTTTTTTAAAGGGTCATACTGTATATCTGTATAACATATACTGTATGTTATATATTTGCTGTCTCAGGATATGTCAGGTACAAAAAACAAGGTCCATATGTGAAGTTTCTGAATTATTGATTTATTGTTAAAGCCTATGCACAGGAATCTTTTAGATCAGGGTTGTCAAACTCCCATCCCATGGGCTGGATGTGTACACTGATTTAGCGAAGGGGAAAAAGTCTAGATATGTCACGTGACACTGCCATGATGACACAAGTTTGATACTCCTGTTTTTGCACCTGGAAAGAACTAGATAAGAGTCAACAGCTTTCAAGGGAAGTTGGACTTCATTCTTTTGTGGCTATATAAGGATTCTAAACAGATGTCTCATTTAACTCATCACCCTGACTCTGCCACGTTCTCTCTCCTACAGAAAGAAAGTTGTAGGGGGATCAGTCTTCATTTTCTTCTTCTTCTTGGAAAGTCTTCATCCTTTCTACCTGATCTGCAGCAACAGAATGCTGATACATGCTCTTTATTAACATTATTGTTCTTTTTGAACAATTTGATCAAATGCATTTGTTTGTTTTATGATATATGGATTTATTATATAAATTCTCAGCCATTTTATTCTTCCCCAGTTTTCTTTTTTTCAATGTTTAAATTATTTACATTGCACTGTTCTACTGTTTGACACATGTTCAAACATACACACTTCATTGTTTGAGAGCAGATTTGAAAGAAAAAGAAGACTTCTACCTGGAATTTCAGCTTAGCTTCAGGAGAAATTGTTCTCCTGAAGCTAAGCCTTATAAGGCCGAAATAGATCTATCTTAGTCTCCCAATGGGCAGCAAAGGGTCTGCTGGCTGCCAGAAAAAGAAAAAAAAAGCCCAGAAACTAGTGAATTGTGATTTCACTGAACTAGGGCTGCATAATATCTTGATTTACGTAGGTAGAACCTGGCTAAAGAGACATACACATAAAACCTACGAAAAAGAAAGAAAAACAAATACACACACACACACACACACACACACACACTGATTACATTATATATTTTATATGTGACCCACGCAAGGCAAAAGGTTGGACATCCATATTCTATAGCATTCTTGACAGTATCTCTTAGACTTAGAGGAAGGTTTCCCAAATTATAAACTGTACCTCTCTTGGGGAAGTGCAGGCCTTGTCCAGGAGAGGTGTGAAAAACCTTTTAGTTGTACATCATTACAATAAACCCACCTTTCCCAAAGTTTCATTGTATTGTTTTCATTTTGGTGTTTGGATTTTTAAGGGAGGTGTGTGTGTGTATGTGTATGTGTGTAATGTATGTATACATTAATGTGTAATGTATGTATATGTATATATGTATGTATGTATATATAGATATAGCCAACAGCAGGAAAAATGTCCAGTGGGGTACTGTAGTAGCCTGCAGTCTGGACTAAGCATGTAAATTGTTGCCAAGTGATACAATCTGGACAACAGCATCTTAAATAGTAAATACATATCTGCTTCCCACGAATGGGATTTTCAGGCAAGCAGGTACTAACACAGCTCTGAATGAGCCAATGGGCAGATCAGGCCAATAGATTTATGAGCAGACCGGTTTACCCCCTGGCTAATGCCTCTCCATGTTAGCCAATACTATAGAGAAATCAGACAAATGGTTTTTTTAAATACACTAGTCCACCCATTTAGGTAATGCTGGTAGATTAGATCAACTGATCATCCTAACTAGATTGACCTGCATAGTGGTGCTATTCTCTTCCCAAATCATGATCCTTTCTTCTAATACACACTGTCTCTTCATTCTCCCTCCTCATCTTGTTTTATAGGAATCAATATATAGTGTTAATTAGGGTTATATCTGGGAAGACTCCAAACCTCGTGTTCCAAGTTCTTTAAATCAGCCCTATATCACAATTCATGACTGCCACAAAACAGTCATAGCACAAAGCTGTACAACAGTAGGGATTATTATACTGAACAGACTTCCACTCCCTAGATAAAATATTTAAAATTCTTCAAGTCTTTGCTAAAAGTCCTGAAGCTTTCAAAAACAACCCCTAAAGAAAAAGTTAAGGAATGTAATTGTGTTAGCTTATTGGGAGTGACATAAAAGTTTATGTAACATTTTCTGGACTGGATTTTGGCTTTGAACTGATATGAATGAGAAAATAATAGATTTCCTGAACTTTGACCATTTTCTTCTAATCTCAGTGTTTGTATAAAGTGAAGTGTGTGTCTTGCACAAATCAAACTCACTTCAGAAGAATATTTAAACTATTTAGCAATTCAGATAGGCAGTGATTTATTTACTGATTTCTTCTTGCAGTTTAGTATGTTTCTTGGAAAAGTCAAATTGTTGTTATAGTTGTTTTATCTAGAAATAGATTTAGTTTAAAAGTTAATTTCTTTCCAGCGGGATAACAGATTGACATTTTAAGGATTTTTTTCCAGAGAATATGGAAGAGTACTGTTGCATCCAATGTACATACCAGGGCCGTCTTAACAGCATTATGCGCCCGGGCAAAGCAGTGTACTGGGGCCCCTATGACAATTACGCCCAGGAATAAAAATGTAAATGGTTGATACAATTAAACATATATTTACATATTAATATTAATTTAAAAATGCAGTAAAGTGTAATAAATATGTTGCTGTATTTATATGATACAAGGTGCATTGAAGGGTTAACATACACAGATTAGTATGAGGCCCCTATGTTCGTGGGGCCCACGGGCAAGTGCCCATCAGGCCCATGCTTTTTCTTGCCCCATTATAATGTTTGATTTGGCAAATTTTTATTCTGCTTCAAGGAATGGAACATAACTTATTCAGCTTTACAAATTCAATCTGTAAGGATACATCTATATTTTCATTAATCCTAATGTTGTTAGAATTATCTAAAATTCTATTATATTTGTTACTTCATATAATTCAAAGCACAAATTTATTTAAAGTTAATTTACTTCAGTGCTATCAAAAAGGAGAATCCTTCTACACCTCTGTAGATATCATGTAGAAAATGATATGAGCACATTAATAATCTTGTAGAAATGTTAATGTGCTATTATTAGAATTGAAGAAAATGGTGCCATTTGTGGCTGGAACTTTTCTGATTTTAGGTGTAATATAAATGGCTTAAGAAATTGAATCAAATTTTATGCCCCTCACCCCACCCCAGAAAAAGGAGACACATCGGTAACAAGAGTGTACAACTTTTTTTGATTTTTAAGTGGCCAATTTTATACTACCAGAACTAGAGGACAGAAGAAAATTGAATTTGATTTAGCTGTATTTACATCAACATTGGAATTAAATTAAATGTAGCCAATACTGTTACTCTAGTCATACATTTAAACAACTTTAAACTTTCATTTTACAAGTGACTTATTAATATGCTAAGGCAGCTTCCCCATTCTTGGACCCATTATCAGATATATTAGAATGATTTCCATTATTTTCCACCAGCATATCTACTCTGACTTGATTAGGAATTAGCTAAAGAATTTTGTCGTATGAGTTTTGGATTATTATATTAGTTTGTTTATTATGTTTAGTTTAGTTTAGTTTAGTTTATTTGATTTCTATACCGCCCTACTCCCGAAGGACTCAGGGCGGTGAACAGCCAAACAATAAAATAACATAGATACAAAAATTTAAAAAACCAGATAAAATCAAATTAAATCATTTTGGCCCAGACAGAATTAAAACACCCCAATAATTTAAAAACAGATTAAAATTTACATATTTAAAAAAGGGAAGAGATTAGGCCAGGCCCGCCTGATGGAATAAAAAGGTCTTCACAGCGCGGCGGAAGGTGCGCAGATCCGGGATCCTCCGTATCTCCAGAGGGAGCTCATTCCAGATGGTAGGTGCCCCCACAGAGAAGGCTCTCCCCCTAGGGGTCGCCAGCCTACACTGTTTGGCTGACGGCACCCGGAGGAGTCCCTCTCTATGAGAGCGTACTGGCCGGTGGGAGGCTATTGGTGGTAGTAGGCGGTCCCATAGATAACCAGGTCCTAAGCCATGGAGCGCTTTAAAGGTGGTAACCAAAACCTTGAAACGCACCCGAAAGACCACCGGGAGCCAGTGCAGCTCGCGCAGGAGAGGTGTTACATGGGAGCGCCATGTCGCTCCCATTACCACCCGTGCGGCCGCACTCTGCACCAGTTGGAGCCTCCGGGTGCTCCTCAAGGGGAGCCCCATGTAGAGAGCATTGCAATAGTCCAGGTGGGAGGTGACGAGGGCATGCGTGACCGTGCGTAACGAGTCCCGATCCAGAAAGGGACGCAACTGGCGAATCAGGCGAACCTGATGAAAAATCCTCCCGGTCACGGCCGTCAAGTGCTCTCCTAAAGACAGCCGTGAATCCAGGAGGACGCCCAAGTTGCGAGCCCTCTCCGTGGGGGCCAATGATTCGCCCCCAATAGTCAGTGATGGCGTCAACTGACTATATGGGGACGTCGGAAACCACAGCCACTCGGTCTTGGATGAGTTGAGCCTGAGCCTGTTCCTCCCCATCCAGATCCATACGGCCTCCAGGCACCGGGACATCACTTCAAGGGCATCGTTGGGGTGATCCGGGGTGGAGATGTACAGCTGAGTGTCGTCAGCGTACTGATGGTACTCCACCCCGAAACCACGGATGATCTCGCCCAGCGGCTTCACATAAATGTTGAACAGGAGAGGCGAGAGGACCGACCCTTGCGGCACCCCACATAAGAGGGGCCTCGGGGTCGACCTCTGTCCCCCTGTCAACACAGACTGCGACCGGTCAGAGAGAAAGGAGGAGAACCACCGCAACACAGTGCCTCCCACCCCTAACTCTTCCAACCGGTGCAGCATGATACCATGGTTGATGGTATCAAAAGCCGCTGAGAGATCTAACAGGACCAGGACAGAGGAGCACCCCCTGTCCCGAGCCCTCCAGAGATCATCAACCAACGCGACCAATGCCGTTTCAGGTGCTGTACCCGGGCCTGAAGCCCGACTGGAACGGATCCAGATACGTCGTTTCATTCAGGTGCTGGGGGAGCTGTTGCGCAACCACACTCTCAACAACCTTCGCCACAAAACGAAGGTTGGAGACCGGATGATAATTTACCAACATTGCCGGGTCCAGGGAAGGCTTCTTGAGGAGAGGCCTCACCACCGCCTCTTTCAAGGCGGCAGGAAAGACACCCTCACCCAACGAAGCATTTATAATCCCCTGGAACCAGCCTCGTGTCACCTCCCGAGAAGCCAGCACTAACCAGGAGGGACACGGGTCCAATAAACAAGTGGTCGCATTCAGTCTACCCAGAATCCTGTCCACATCCTCAGGGGTCACAGGATCAAACTCATCCCAGATAACATTCTCAAGACCTGCCCCAGTCCCTCCCCCTGAGACTACCCAGTCGGAGTCCAGATCTTCCCGAATCTGAGTAATTTTGTCATACAGATACTGAACAAAATCCTCGGCTCTACCCTCCAAGGGGTCCTCCCGCGCTTCCTGGTGGAGCAGGGAGCGGGTCACCCTAAACAGGGCGGCCGGGCGATTATCTGATGACGCAATAAGAGCAGCAAAATAGCTACATTTTGCTGCTTTTATCGCCACTAGGTAATTCCTAATATGAGATCTTACCAGTGTCCGGTCAGATTCAGAAAGACTGGCCCTCCAACTGCTCTCTAGGCGTCTTTTCCGGCGCTTCAACTCCCTCAGCTCCTCAGTAAACCAAGGAGCTAAATGAGATCGGCGCCGGGTCAGAGGCCACAAAGGCACGACCCGGTCCAGAGCTCCAGCGGCCACCCTATCCCAGGCGGCCACTAGGTCTCCAGTCGAGGCATGTGCCAGAGCCTCAGGGAATGGCCCAAGCTCCATCTGGAACCTGTCAGGTTCCATCAGGCGCCTGGGGCGGAACCATCTTACCGGCTCCGCCTCCCTGCGGCGGGGTGTAGCGGTTTGAAGGTCGAGACGAAGGAGAGAGTGATCAGACCATGACAAGGGCTTGGTGACTATATCCCCTATCTCGAGATCACTCAACCACTGTCCAGAGACAAAAAACAGATCCAGCGTGTTTCCCCCCGTGTGGGTAGGGCCATGAATTAACTGGGTCAGGTCCATGGCTGTCATGGAAGCCATGAACTCCTGAGCCACCTCTGACACCTCACCCACGGACGGCAGGTTGAAATCCCCCATGACCATAAGCCTAGGGGTCTCAACCGCCACCGCGGCGATGACGTTGAGTAGCTCAGGCAGGGCTGCTGCCACGTGGCAGGGAGCCAGGTACGTGATCAGCAAACCCCTCTGAACCCCATGACCCCATTTCACAAGGAGAGATTCACAGCCGGCCGTCTGAGGAACAGTGGCCTCCCTCGGTCTCAGGCCATCTTTAATGATAACCGCTACCCCCCCACCCCTCCCCTGTGACCTTGGCTGATGGAATGCGTGGAAACCTGGTGGGCACATTTCAATGAGGGGAACCCCCCCTCCTGGCCCAACCAGGTCTCCGTAATACCTGCCAGGTCCGCACCCCCCTCCTGAATAAGATCACAAATAAGATCACAAATGAGGGGGGCTTCATTTACTATGGACCTGGCATTGCACAGCATCAGCCGAAGGTCTGAGGGTCTATGCAACCTGGAGAACGGGTGGAGCCTAGGGGGCCGGAGCACGCCACCGCTCGTAAACAGCGGGTGCGTGCTCCCCTAACACGATATGGCCCCCTGCTCCCGCCATATCTACCCCTCCCACTCACAGTATTGATGTTTGAAACACTATCCGGATGAGCTCTAACACCCCCCTCGACCCCAGGTCCGCCACCCCCCCCGCCGCACTTCGAGGCCGGACCCAACCCTCCCCCTTGTGGGTTTTCCCCCAAACCCACAACCCGATTTCTAATTCGACCCTCCCCCTCCCTGGGACCCCTTAAAAGTTTAATTAAAAGATTTGATAAAAAACCCCAAACATTATAATGTTTTGAAAGCTGTATCAAAAATCACTCAATCAAAAGATGAATATAAGCCTTCTAAGTAAGCAATTCATTTGCCTATCAGTGTGGATCTGGCAGATGGGAATGTGTTTTCACAGAATCTCATTATAAGCTCTTGTTCATACATTACCTATTCACAGGTATCAGGCCATAGTTCTCATGTTTAAACCATCTGTTCATTTTCCTCACATACAGCCAGTCAGAAATGGCTGTTGGGAGGGCATTTTTGAGGAATGTTTCAAAGCGAGTTACGATCAACATGTCCCAAGGGTAGCCTTTGTCCCAGACACGACTCATTATCCAGGATCCACTTCTAGAGCTGATGCAAACCTTTAAAAAACAAGGAGAGGGTACCAAAGTATGAAATCCATGTTCTGGGGCCATGCATGCCACCATCTCGACTCCCTCCCATATTGTTGTTGTTAGTTGCGAAGTCATGTCTGACCCATTGCGACCCTATGGACAATGTTCCTTCAGGCCTTCCTGTCCTCTACCATCCTCTGGAGTCCATTTAAGCTCACTCCCTTCCATATACAAGGTATTTTTAATCACATTTGGAGACTTCTCATATTGTGAGAATCCAGAATGTACAAACATTTTCTGTTTGCAGAACAATTAGGTTTCATTGTGGCTTAATATATTATGTGGACTCAGTCTCTATTATTGTAACCATCAACTATAGTTTAATATTGGCTGTATACCTCCAGTTAAACTATGGTTTAACACAATGTGAAGTCATCTTAGATCATTATGACAGATTGGTAAAGGTCTTTCAAGGCTTTAGAGTGAAGTATCCATATTGTACTAATGGAAAATTCCTCCACGTAGATGTATTAGAAATTGAACTTGAATCCTTCTGCATGTAATTCATCTGTAATTCATGTAATTTCTAATTTATCTCATTATAATCCCTATTTTTTCTCATTACGCTATGTGCAAATCGGTATAAACATAGCACGTTTTAAGATTTTTTGAAATAGACCCTCTAGGAAATGGCACAGCTTTGGACGGGTTACTCTGAGAACTAGAACAACTACAACTAGAACGGAGGACTATCAAGGTAGAGGCAATACCTGAGAGGCTGTGTGACTGAGCTCAACAGCAATGTCGCTCCCAGAATTGCCTAGGCCAATTACCAGAACTTTCTTCCCCCTGAACTTTTCAGGGCCTTTGTATTCCCGGCTGTGGAAGAAGGCACCCTGAAATTTCTCTAACCCTGTGTGAAAAAAGTTTGAAAACAAATTATGATTGTAACAATTGAAATTTTCCAGCACATCAAAGCAAAACCACTGATGCAATAGAGTGAAAGCACATGGAGGTCTGACATGGATGCACATCTTCAGTTTTCCCACTGATCCTGTTCTTATCATCTCAGCTTCTACTATTACTGTTTCCTAGAGTAATTAGTCTGAATGCCCCACTGCTCTTAAAAATAAAGTTTACTGTTAAGTCAATGGGATTTTCTTTATAGCTTTGGAGGGAAGGATTTTAAATAGGATAGTGGCATAGGAGAAAATGGTTTTAAAATTCCTTCTCATCTGCCATGATTCTAGTCCAGTTCCCCACTGCTAGCAACTACTGTTAAAAGTAAATCTGATATATTAATGTAGTCATGAATTTAACTTTAGGCTCAATTTTGCTTTGAAATAACTATAAGGAAGAAGATACAATGCACTTTAGCTGCATCAAGAAAAAGTATGAGAATCTCTTGTATCACTCATAGAAACAATTCACAAAGTATGTTTCATCATTTGTGGTTTATCAAAGGTTGATTCTGTTTAGTCATTATGAAAAATATAAAACTGTCCATGTTAAGAGTGGCAAAGCGGTGCCCCTTTTAAACTGCTGATTCAGTCAGAGACAGGCATGTTTATCACAATATAGATGCTTGCCCAGCAAATACCTTACATCTACTATTGTATGTGAATTGGTTTCATGTGAGCCCAAAACCTGATATGCAGGATCAGAGGTAGTGTGGAAACTAACACATATATGTACAATATTAAAGGGGGTAGGGCTGCTTCCTCCAGTCAGATAATAACTTCCATTAATTTTAATAAATCCTAAGTAGGACATGTCTTCTTGCTGTTTTTCCATATCTATTTAATTATTTGTCACTTACCAGGAAAGCTATCAACTGGGATACTTGGATACACATGATGTCCCGAGCAAACCATGACAGCATCAAAAGTAGTTGATTCCAGCTTGCCATCCTTCTGTGTCTCAACATCCCATTGGCCAGAGACACGGAAATCTGAGTGCTTCTTAATATTGGTCACACGTGTCTTTGAAGAAACATTCAAGAACATATTTATTTATTTAAATAATTTATATGATTGCCTATCTCACAACTGTGGGTCTGGGCTGCATACAAACAAAGGTTGTGTTTCAACAACAATACAATAACCGATGATGCCCAAATATATCATTCATTATATCCCAGTCATAAAAATCACACTAACAACACTTCTGGCTTAACTTCCTGACCCTAATGCCTGGGGAGTTAGTATGATTCAAGTTCCAAAGCAACTATATAAATGACTACTGATGACATCTAATTGGTGTGAATGGATGCATCATGTATGAGATATATGTACATAGATATTATATATGGATATATATCTATAATTCTTCTCAGTGGAATTTAAAAATTGACAAAAGGACCATGTAATCCAATCCTATACAAGTTTACTTGTGTAATAAAACTTATCCCTAATATCTATCTGTGTGATTGCTAAGAATTGAAAGTGATTTGATCAATCAATCAGTCAATCCGCAATACATGAATTTAGGATTGCAACCTGTAGTATCTATGTCTCAATCTGTGCAGTATGCTAAACCAATTGTTGACAATGCAGCACTCAATAATGCTAAAGTACCCATGATGCTTCAGATCATGTATAAATATCTCCAAATTATTCTTAAATTTTATTTTAAATGGCAAAATTATTGTAAGATTGCTAACTCTTGCAAGATATATGTTGAAAACAGCAAGGAATTGTGACATCTTAGGGATGATATTTCAGGCACGTTCTTTAAAAACAAAATGGGGGCAAAGCTGTATCGAAATAGTGTCTAGTTTCTGAAAAGCTTGCTAACTATGCATAAAGCTATAATAGTAAAAACACCATGATTTATCTGGCTCAATATATAATCAGCCCCTAAAAGGAACCCAGTTTAAACAAACTATATTAAGAACACAGATCTCCCCTCCATAATTCATCCTCAGCTTGAATTTAACATTTATAATCAAAGAGAAAAATAGGCTCTATTTCAAATCTTCTCTTGTGAAAATTAGAATAATGTTCAAGTCAGGGGTTCAGCACATTAGGCTTATGCCAAAGGTTAAATCAGTGCAAATTATTAATTAAATTTATTTGTTACAAATTCAACTGAGAGAATCTCGGGAATTAGTAGATCAGCAAAATACTGTGGATGTAATATACTTAGACTTCAACAAGGCATTTGACAAAGTAGATCACAACCTACTTCTTCGTAAACTAGAATAAAGTGGGATAGATAGTTACACCACCAGATGGATTCGCAACTGGCTGACAAACCATACTCAACAAGTAGTCATTAATGGGTCTAAATCTACATGGAGGGAAGTAAATAATGGTTCTGTCTTAGGCCCACTACTCTTCAATATCTTCATAAATGACTTAGATGAAGGAATAGAAGGAGAACTTACCAAATTTTCAAATGATACTAAGCTGGCAGGAATAGCAAACACCCTAGAAGATAGGGTCAAGATCCAGATGGCTTAATAGCAGTGACTGTGAGAGGGATCTTGGAGTCTTAGTGGACAACCAGCTAAATATGAGCCAGCAGTGTACAGCGGCAGCTTAAAAAGCCAATGCAATCCTAAATTGCATTAACAGAGGGATACTATCAAGATCAAGTGAGGTACTAATACCACTCTATAAAGCTCTAGTAAGACCACACCTAGAGTACTGCATCCAGTTTTGGTCACCACACTATAAAAAAGATGTTGAGACCCTAGAAAAAGTGCAGAGGAGAGGAACCAGGATGATTAGGGGACTGGAGACTAAAACATATGAAGAACAGTTACAGAAACTGGGCATGACTAGTCTTGTGAAGAGAAGGACCAGGGGAGACATGATAGCAGTGTTCCAATATCTCATGGGCTGCCACAAAGAGGAGGGGGTCAAGCTATTTTCCAAAAGCATCTGAAGGCCAGACAAGGAATAATGGATGGAAACTGACTAAGGAGAGATTCAAACTAGAAATAAGGAGAAACTTTCTGACAGTGAGAACAATCAACCAGTGGAACAGCTTGCCTTTGGAAGTTGCAGGAGCTTCATCACTTGAGACTTTCATCACTTGAGACTTTCAAGAAAAGATCTGACTGCCATTTGCCAGAAATGGTCCTGCTTGAGTGGGGGATTGGACTAAGTGACCTATAAATTCCCTTTCCAACTCTGTTAATCTGTAATCTGAATTATAATTTTTCACCAAACCAAAGAAAAAGCAATGCCAGGGATATAGACAGAAGAAATGCAAAGTATTATTTTTATGCTGGTTCAAACAAGAAATGAGTCAACAGCAGCCATTTTTGTTTGCTCTTCTAATCCTATTGCCCTGCCTTACTCTCAGAATTTTATGAGAACTCTAGAATGCTTTTTTCCCTTCATTTGTTATCCTCTCATTATTTTTCCCTTCTTCCATCCATTTTCCATCCAGAAGTCTCTCAAGACCTAGCTTTGTCCCAGGGACCTGGTCTTCAGATGTCTCCATTGCTAATCAAAGCTTTTGTGTGCATGGTTTAGGTTTTTGTAACTTTTTAATATGACTGTGTATGACATGTATATTGTTTTACACTCTTCTTGCTCTTCACTGTCCAGAATCACTTCCTGGCCATATGAATTTGATGAATAAATAAATAATAAAACGTCTTTTGACTGTTATCCAGGAGCCATAAGAAGCAGTACAGATCAGTATTTTTGGGGTCCAGATACTGAATATGAACCAGCAATGAAATTGTTAAAAATCCCTTCTCAATCAGTTTATAATCACTTACCTTAAACTGTATGTATTTAAGAAGATCAAAATGCTTGGCATACAGTTCAATATATTCCTGAAGTTTGGAGTTGTGCATATAGTTAGGAAAATTCTCTGGGAAAGGGAAGTCCATGTAGCACATCATTTCTTTGCATGAGTTGGTAAACACAGATCTGTAAATGCTGGCTCTGCCTTCCTCTGGTGACTCCTGGCAGAGAAAGGAAAGCAAAGATGAATGTTATTTGAAATTTCTTCAAAGAAACAGAGCTGCAGAAAGTGGAAATATTTTCAGTTAATTTGAAATTTGAGGTGCTAGATTTTTCTCAGCTCTATTTGTTGTACAAACAAAAAGGAGCAGATAAGGATGGTATTTTCCATTGAAAGAAGTGATGGATCATTTTGAACTTGTCCATAAAATCTAGGCTTGCTATCCCAATTTTATTTGCTTGCAACAACATGGCAAGGAAAAAGTTCTTAGCTCAGCCATAGGGACATCCAAACAAAAGATGTGCCAGAAGCAATCAAAATAGCTGATGGACACAAATAAAACCAGGAGCCTGGTTTAGCTCAACAGACAGAAGCACTGTAATTTAACACCAGCTGTCTGCAATTAAAGTAAGATTGAATCTCGCCAGGCTCAAGGTTGACTCAGCCTTCCATCCTTTCTAAGGTAGGTAAATTGAGGACCCAGTTTGTGGGGGCAATAAGCTGACTTTGTATAAATATACAAAAGTATGAAGGCTATTGCTTAACGCACTGTAAGCCGCCCTGAGTCTCCGGAGAAGGGCGGCATATAAATCAAATTAAAAAAAGAAATAAAATAAAAAAAAATACATTATTGATGAAGCAAGCAATACTCATAAAACAAGATATCTATCTCTATCAAAAAGGATAGAACTTTCTAGGGCCATTGTAAATAATACTGTAGATAATTAGCATGGAAAGCCCCAAGGGGAGCAGTCTTTCATTGTTGCAATTTTATCATCATATGTGTGTGCCAGTAGCCAAATAGAGATGGAAATTAGAATGTCAACTGGATTGGGAAGATACATCCAATATGCATAGAGATATATGCAATATAACAGCTACCCAGATTGGATCCTGCAACATTATCCTTCATGCATTATTTGGCTTCATTTGTGAGAGATATGGGCAGCTATTACTTCGAACAGTTCGACTTTGCGAATCCTTCACAGCACATGGTGTCCACTTATACATAGAATACCCCAAAGCACACATTCCGGTGAGAGTAGTTTCCTGAGGCTGGGCTCCAGCACAAGTTTAAAAACTTGGAAGACTAAACCTCTGGTCCTGGTGATTGACCCAGATTGGGTCCTGCAATAGTAGTTACTGTTTGTCTCATTCTTGTGATTGCCATTACTGCTGGCTCCATTGGCCTTCCCCAAGAGCCTAGTGCAGTGTTTCCCAACCTTAGGAACTTTAAGAGAATTCTGGGAATTAAAGTCGATTCATCTGAATTCTACAATTGAGAAATATTAGTCTAGTGCAAGGGTGTCAAACTCGATTTCATTGAGGGCCACATCAGGGTTGTGTTTGACCTTGGGAACCAGGATGGGCGTGGCCGGGGTGGGCATGGCCAGCTTGACGTCACTCATGTTGGCGGCATTTGTGGTGGCCCAAGCACTCTGGCAGCGAAAATGGGCTCCCAAGCTCAATTTTCAGCCGCGATGGCCTCCTGTCGCCCTCTGCCAGTGAAAATTGATCTGGGGGGGAGCATACACAGCTCCCCAAGCTCTGTTTTTGCTGGCAGAGGGCAGCAGGAGGCTGTTGCAGCCAAAAATGGAGCCTGGGAGGGCCGCGTGTGGCTCTCCCAAGCTCCTTTTTCACTGGCAGAAGCATTGCGGGCCAGTCCTTTGCTGTTTCTAGGGCAGCCCCATGGGACAGATCTAAGCACCCCGCAGGCCAGATCTGGCTCCCAGGCCTTGAGTTTGATACTCCTGGTCTAGTGTCTTACCAAGAGACGACTCTAGGAGATACAAGGCATTTTTCATCCCATGAAGGACAAGGCTAATAGTCCTATGGATTGTACAATCACCAGAAGGGCAAGTAATTGAATTTGTTGGAAGAAAGCCTTTTGTGGGTTTCATAAGTTTTTGTTTTGTTTTTGTTTTTGTCAAGAAAGAAGAAAGAAATGTGGCAGTTTCCTCTTACAGATTCTATTTACCGTATTTTCCAGCGTATAAGACGACTTTTTAACACATGAAATACTTCTCAAAAGTCGGGGGTCGTCTTATACGCCGGGTGTTGTTCTCCTGTAACCAGGCAGACCAGCCCGAAAGACTCTGATGAGCCTTAAATGGCTCTGGCGATCCAAGCTCTGACGATCCCAGCTTTGCCTGCTAATCAGGCAACTCAGCTGGGATGCCAGAGCCATGTAAAAGGAAAAAACTTTTTTCTTTTTACGTGGCTCTGCAAGCTCTGACGATCCCAGCTGAGTTGCCTGCTAATCAGGCAACTCAGCTGGGATCGCCAGAGCCCAGAGCCCAGTAAAAGGAAAAAAGTTTTCCCCCTCCAGCTTGCTTACCTTAGCTGCTAATCGCAACGCTTGCCTTGCCTCGCTTGCCTGAATCGATTCCATCAGCAGGCAACTCCCTGCCTGCAATCAAGCAGGCAGGAGTTGTGGACTTCAACTCCCAGAATTCCTCAGCCAGCAAAATAAAGCTGGCTGAGGAATTCTGGGAGTTGAAGTCTTCAAGTCTTAAAGTTGCCAAGGTTGGAGAGCCCTGTTCTATTGGGTAAGTTTTTTTCCCCTTTGGGAGCTTTAAAAAAAATAGTTAATTGGGGTTTTTTTTAGTTGTTCTTTTTTAGACCCAGCCGTTTAAAGTTTAGGAAGTTTTAAATTTAGTTTTCATATAAAAATAAAAATAAAATAATATTTGTGCAGCTTTCTGAGATTTAGTGTGTTTCTGTAGTGTTTCATTCTAACTACACAAACACACAAAATCTCACAAAGCTGTATGTGGAATTTTGTGTGTGCAAAGTGTGAAAGTTGTTTTTTGGGGCTTTTTGGGGCTGTGTGAGGTTCCTGCTTGTTGCAGGGGCCATTTTGGGTCTAGCACAGCTGCTTTTACATTGTGGGTGAGCCAGTTGATGTTTTTTAATTTTTATTTGGTGTGCGTTGGAAGAGGGGTAGTCTTATACGGTGAGTATAGCCCAAACCCTATACTTTAACAGGAAAAGTCGGGGTCGTCTTATACGCCCAGTCGTCTTATACGCCGGAAAATACGGTAATCTACTAACCCTCTTTTGTTTAAGAAGACTTTGTGAGGCTGGGAAATACTTAACCTACATTTGCCTCAGGCAAGCTATCAAGAGTACAAATTGTTCTTAATAGGGATGGGGATTATACTTGCAATTATCAAAAACATTTTCAAATGTCAGAAGAGGAATCAGCAATCAGTGACATGTGAACCACCTAACTACCATGGAATGTCAAAATTCAAAGTTTAGAGCACAGTTTATTTCCAAAGGGAAATATATCTATTTCTGAGCATTGGGTGGGTGACTATGACCTGAAGAATCTAAAAAATATTTTTGGGGGTGGCAGCCAAGAATTTTTTTTAATCAATACTTCCTTACTAAAGGAAGGAAGGAAGAAAATGACTGCCTTTGTGCCACAGGCAGGACTAGAATTCACAGTCTCTTGGTTTCTAGCCTGGTGCCTTAACCACTATACCATTTTCCATTTAAGGAATTGTACTTTTGGGCCTACTCTAGTTTATGGGAACTTCCCTGATTGATCCACTTGCCTCAGTGCTAATCTTCAACCATTTCTTGAGGACAGGAATGTACAACATTGTGCTCTAGCCATCCCTCACCCACTGAGAAGGCAATCTCCACTCATCTTTTTCTGCACTGCATGAAAGTGTTTCTGAGCTGTGCTGCCTTGAGTGGTAGAGTACAGATCCCGTACTACATTTCATTTCACAAGAGGCAAAAACTTCCAATCCTGTCAGTTACTATGTTCTTTAATTAGGAATGCTTATCACCTACTACCTCCATGAACATTTCTTTTACAGCTGTACAGGCAAAACAATAAAAAGATGCAGAGTATGGGGGAGGTGGCAAGATGATAGCCACAACTGAAGCTGTGCCTATTTTTTATGCATACTGCAGACTTGAGAAGAAGAAGTAGGGATGTTAAGGGGAAAAATACTAAAACTCCTGCAATAGATTTCCATAGAAACAAATCTGTAAGCTTTTCCAGAACCAACTCAAGCGGATGGATCTTTTTTCTTTCTTTTTAAAATCCTGAGTCAGATTGACAAGATTTCTGCCACTTTCCCCTTGTAGCCTGAGTGGCAGGAAAAACAACAATAGTGGTATTTTTATATTTTTCTTTTGGTGCTCCAGGAGGTATTAAAAAACAGGGAATTATACAATCAGAAGCTGTGGAAAATGCATTTCAAACAGAACATCAGCCCAAAGGAGGAATCAGCTGAAATCTGGACACGAACTTCTTAAACCTTCATACCCAGGTGGTTTACCCTTAGGAGTCCAGCGGTTTAAGGTACAGCCTTCACAAAGACCTTGCTAGTTTCAAAGCAATCCAAAAGATTAAGGTGGCCAGTACTGAGTCAAGCAGCATTTCATGTTACTCAACATGTTTGCACTTGGATTAATATTCTGCAGATGGCTATGAAGGATTGTATAACCAAGACAAAACATCACAGCTTATTCCCAGGCAACAAAAAGAAGACAGATATCAAAGTCCTATCAAATAACACTTATTAACTTGAATACTTATTTTCTGCATTAACTATTGCATTATCTTTTGCAAGCCTACATAAAATGTAAATATATATATATATATATATATATAAAACAGCAGTTTTATATATGCAAGCTACTATTTGTAATAATACTAGCTTCTTGAAAAATATTTATCTGGAGTATTTATAACTTGCTTTAATCTTCCACTCTGGGAATCCTTACTCACACATTTGCAGTATAAAATATACAACTAAACAAGTAAGTGGAAGCAAAGCAAAGTGAAACATGAACATTCAGATACCCAATTATTTTAAAACTGATCTTAAAAATTTAGCTATAACATTTAATGCTTTTGCAAATTGGAAATGGAAACTGTTCAAAGAGATTACAATATAATAACATTTTTTTGAGTTAAGCTTGACTCCTGGGGATTTCTTACACCTTTCTTGATGAACTATGGAAGCAGTTGGCCACTTCTTAATCTAGCCTACAACAAGAGCCATAAATGATTTCCCAGTTAAAACAAGGGCTCTGTCCCTTATGCCTTCTTATACTAGAGCCAGAGGGAGAAATAGCCGGATGACAGGTGGGAGGTGGGAAGGGGATAGAAGATAAAGCCTGATGAACCCAATGCACAGAATATATGCAGCTCTGGGTTGAACTGTGGAGTCCTTGGTGCTCTTCGAACTCAATTGTTTGCTTACAGACATCATCAGTGCTGAAGTTACCTAATCAGGTAATGAAACATATGAAAGTGAACAACCAAGCAGAAACAGCACCAAGAACTCCACAAAGTCTGATGGAGCTGTTGAAGGTGGAGATCATTTTCGTTTCTGCTCTTGCTGAATCCTAGAACAAGAGATTTATGGCTCACCCAATGGGACCAAGATTTATGAATACTTTCACTTAAACAGCTGAAATTGTTCACACTATAAACTATACAATCAAATATGTCAATCTATCAACCAATCAACTAATTTTAGGAGCCAACGCAAGAGAAATAAACTATGTGAAATATCGCTCCTTTTCCATTTTCAAAGTCTGCTTCAGTATCTCATACAATTGTATTCCATTTGGAGAGAAATCTGATGAAGGGTATTTGAAGCCAGCCCAATGTACTTTCACTGCAATATGTAATTAGGTTTATTAAAAATAAAAAGGACCCATTTGTAAACAGGAAGGGAGGGAGGGTAGGTACAGTGGTGGGTTGCCCCCGGTTCACACTGGTTCTATAGAACCAGTAGTAAAACTGGTGGAAAGCTCCGCTTACTGACCCCGACATCATCAAAATGCTTCTGCGCATGTGCAGAAAATTCTGCGCTTGCGCAGAAGAGTGTGCGCATGCGCGAGCAAAGTGAGGGCACACACGCAGCCCCGCTGTGAACCGGTAGTAAAGGTAAGTAGAACCCACCCCTGGGTAGGTATATAGGTAGGTAGGTAGGTAGGTGGGTAGCTGGCAGTAAACTCATAGACTAGCATTTCAAGTTTCAAGTTTCAAGTTTATTAGATTTCTATACCGCCCTTCTCCCGAAGGACTCAGGGCGGTGTACAACCATATTAAAACACATAGATTTATAAAATTTAAAACCAATTAAAATCGAGTATAAATATTTGGCCCGCAAATTAAAATACACATACACCCATTTTAAAATTCGTACTAGGCCAGTCCGGCTTGCTGGAACAGAAGTATCTTAAGGGCGTGGCGAAAAGTACGCAGGTTGGGGCTAAGACGAAGCTCTAGGGGCAGCTCATCCCAGAGGGCTGGTGCCCCCACAGAGAAGGGTCTCCCCCTGGGTGTCGCCAGTCGGCATTGTTTGGCCGACGGCACCCTGAGGAGTCCCTCTCTGTGGGAGTGTATTGGCCGGTGGGAGGTTGTTGATGGCAGAAGGCGGTCTCGTATATACCCCGGTCCTAAGCCATGAAGTGCTTTAAAGGTGGTGACCCACACCTTGAATCGCACCCGGAATATCACCGGGAGCCAGTGCAGCTCGCACAGGAAGGGTGTTACGTGGGTGTGCCAAGTCGCACCCATAACCCCCCGCGCGGCCGCATTCTGGACCAGTTGAAGCCTCCAAGTGCTCTTCAAGGGGAGCCCCATGTAGAGAGTGTTGCAGTAGTCCAGACGGGAAATCATTCCCTCAAATCTCTAATTGCAATATCTTACATTGGAGTAGGGGGTATTTTTGCAGAACCATGACATCATCATCCTTTGATGATACTACCTCATATTTGACTGTGAATTTTTAGGCACTGATAGCCCTCACCCCTTCTATCTTTCTTTCAGATTCCAGGACTGACTAAGTCATCTATCTATCTATTCCCAACTTCCATACATTCAAGCTGTAAGTCTGAAGAGGAATTGTGCCCATTTTTTCTTGAATTCTATTATAGCTCTGTATGATCTGAGACCTGCTCAATGTAAAGACTAAAGAGATGGAGTAAAGAGATACAGCAATATGAATGACACCTATACTCTACCCCAGTTTCCTAGCCTTGGCAACCTGAAGATATGCAGACTCCAACTCCCAGAATTCCCCAGCCAGCAAGGTTGGGGAACTCTGGCAATTGAAGTCTATACATCTTCAAGCTGCCATGGTTGAGAAACACTGCTCTACCTATTTAAAATATACCATGAACTGAATAAAGCTCCAATCAGTACTTTTGCATAAACTTCAACACAAGTTTATGTAAGTGTTTCACTACCCATTATAAACATCTCTAATATCCCTGCAAATTCAAGATATCAATTTTTTTGCCACTCAAAGAAACAGACAAGGGATACACCAGGTATAAGAAGAACTCCAGCATACCTAAGCAGGTTTCAAGCCCAGTACATTTGTCACACAAGTAGGATATTTAGATCTCACCATGAAGCGCCACAATCCACCAATGCTCTCACTCCTCTCAAAGCATGTTGGTTCCAGTCCCTCATCCAGGCAGCATTTGATGGATGCGAGGCCACTCACTCCTGCTCCAATAATTGCTACACGGCATACCATGGTTACCTAGTGGAAAAGGAATTGTTCAAACCAAACTTATTCTTACATTAAGAGCCATGGTGGCAGAGTGGCACCATGGTGGCACATTTACTAGAATGCAGTATTGCAGGCTACCTCACTGTTCATTACCAGGAGATCAATTCTGACTGGCTCAAGGTTGACTCAGCCTTCCATCCTTCTGAGGTCGGTAAAATGAGGACCCAGATTGTTGGGGGCAATATGCTAACCCTGTAAACCAGGGGTCTTCAACCTTGGCAACTTTAAGATTTGTGGACTTCAATTCCCAGAATTCCTCAGCCAGCTTTGCTGTCTGAGGAACTCTGGGAGTTGAAGTCCAGAAGTCTTAAAATTGCCAAGGTTGGAGACCCCTGCTGTAAACTGTTTAGCGCTGTAAAGCACTGTGAAGCAATAGATAAGTCTAAGTGCTATTGCTGTTAAAAAATGAAAATGGTACAACAAAATCACAGCAACCAAACACTGATTACAGCTAGATCCACAGTTGCCCCTTTATTTCTCCACAGTGATGCCATTTTACCCCTTGTGAGTCATTTACCTTAGCCTCTAAGTTCTAGGCAAACATTTTAAAAGATCAATAATCTTTTAGGAGCCTCATAATTCAAATAGATACACCTGGATTTTTCAGGTGGAAAATGCCTCTGCAAAGAAGACTCTTTCTCAAAAAGATTTTTGGCATTGTCCTGAAGCTTAGAACTTGCATAGGCATCCCTTCCTATACTTTCCGGTTTTAGGAATGCTGTTCTAAGGAATACAGAACAAGAATCAGAGACAGAAATATTGGTATAGTTTTTCACCCCCTCCCTTCCAGCTCTTGACCTGTTACTCTTATATTTGCCATTCCCTCCACACACAACACACACACAAACCTTACTTCTTTTGGCTGTTGCTCTTCTTGTTCTGTCAGCTTCTTTATAGCATACAAGTGACCCTGGCAAGAAAAGCCAAATATATTTCCCTGCTAGTTTGGGAGGTTGGCTCTGAAAGATAGGAGGAGTTCCTTTAGAGCAAGATTACATAACTTGTGATCTGATTGTGGTTCCTAAGTATTGGCAGCCCTTAGGAAAAGTGCAATGCACTACACAAAAGGAAAATGAACAGCTCTTTAAAGAAGAATGGGAACTACCTGACTCCTCAGGTATCTGTTGTGGACGGTTGACTTTTAACTTGCTTCTAAATGATTAGAGTTAGGAATGAGCCATGAGCTGGTCAAGTTTGTTAGGAAATGGCTACTAATTAGGCTAGGACAATTAAATATCATCAAATGAAAAGCAGTCAAAACAGTTTAGATCTGATATACTGATGTTCAGCTGATAATGACTGAAATTCAAAAAAGAGTTGTTGGTTGTGATCACTATATGATAAAAACATTAACTAAGTTAGTGGTTGTTGCAAAAAATATATATCCCATGCTAGGAATCATTAGGAAAGCTTCCAAAGTTGGCACATTTCAAATATTGCAAACCATTTTGGTCACTGCACCTCCACAAGCCTACTGTAGAACTAATGACATCTCAGAAAATGGAACTTAATATTATTGAAAACCAAGAGCAACTTTTAATCAGAAAAGGATCTGCAGTTTGCATCCATTTAAGTAAATAAATAAAAAAGCAGGAAAAGGAAAACAAGCCTCAAAAAGGAAATGGGTCTTCCCAATCTAGGATCACAAAAGCAAATTAAATGAGAAATTCAGGCAGTACAGTTTTAAACAATGCAGGGCTAACCTATGGAATCTGCTAGAAGAACATGAAGGGATGGCCAACTTGGAATGCTTCAAATGTGAATTAGAAAAAAAAGGAGGCTATGCAAGTATCAA
This sequence comes from Arizona elegans, assembly GCA_022577455.1. Lineage (NCBI taxonomy): Eukaryota > Metazoa > Chordata > Lepidosauria > Squamata > Colubridae > Arizona > Arizona elegans. The sequence continues at coordinate 97,787,769 of JAKOOJ010000002.1, read as the reverse complement.
CCTCAGGGTCAATTGATGTAGTTCTGACTACAAGCTATGGCAGAAATAAAGGGTTTGGCATCTGGTTGGCTTCAGTTCAGGAGAATGCTGGCATAAATAAGGTTTAAAGTTCTTTAATGCCTGACCTCTTGAATCTACCATCTATATTTCAAGTTACTTAAATGTAACTACCGGTACTCTGAGAAAAACTATAATGAAAGAAACTGCTAAATGGCAGATTTTTATTCCCACTCAACAAACAGAAGGTGGTTCCATTGCAACTAGAATTTAAGGCAGCATTGTATGATTATTAGCCAAGAGATATATGCAGAGAAAGGGACAAAGGTAACAAAGGGGCACCGAATGCAACATGTTTGAACAGGTTGTGTGATAAGCAACTTGCTTCAGCAACTTGAACACAGATACAAATTTCAGAAAATGGGAATCTCTTGTGACAATCTGGGTGAAAGGAAATGCAAGGCAAATGTTTATAGAAAACTTCTGTAGCTTATTCCCCTTGAAAAGTCTTTCTTGGCAGAGAAGAGGCCATTTACAAACTGAGCTGCAGCCACTCAACATTTTTATTTTCCAACTCAGTTAAAAACCAAAGTAATTCTGGAAAGTGGCCTTTGCTTTTGTGGCATGCCAGCATCCTGCATTCAAAATTAAAATCAAAATTGAAAGACAATTGCAAAGTGGAAAGAGGCAAGAAAGTAGGGGGCATCAAGGGAAATTTCAGTGGGAACTTTGGACACCATGCTAGGATCCCATCTTAAAGCTACAAGTGCTGTAGCCACCACCACTTATTTCTTTCTTCTACAAGTCTCTAGTACTTCCCTCAGTGTAAGGGAGATGATTTGTATCAGCATGTACCCGAGAGGTTTTGGCAGAGCTTACTTCTGCTGAATCCCATAATTTCTACTATAATTGACGCAAATACCATCAGGACAACTGTCCAGAGTTTCTATTGCTCCATTCTCTGCTAGGAAAGATAAGAGAAAGGAAAATAGCTTTAGCTGCCCAGTGGTGCCAAAGATGTGGAATTGCAGTGGTAGAAACAATATAAATGAAAGTAACTAAAAAACTTGAAGCAGTGAACTAAGTCAGAGAAAATAATGAACTAAGTAGAGAAACAAGCACAGAAAAACTTCTAGAGAAGAGTTTCTTGTGACAGAAGTTGAGGGGGAAAGCATTACACAGTCTACATGAAATAGTCAGTATTACTTGGAATCAATTCTGTGAAAGCATGCAAAATAAAGCACAAAAGTTAATAATAAATGCTGATACTTTTACACAGTTCCTCTCCACCCGCACAGGAGAGCCTCTCCAATATCTGTACTACTTCAATGACGCTGAAATAATGCTTAATACATAGTATTTGTCAGATCCCTAAAAGTGATACTGCCATTCAAGTGGAGGAAGGGGGGACTTGGATTCAATTTACTAGCATGGCCTGTGAAAGCACAATCTGCAAAATGGTCAACCCAGAGAAGCAATCTTTGCTCTACTGAGGGGACCTTGCAAACTATGTCTGAACAAAGCAGAGAGCTGGGAGAAACCGATTGCTGGGGAGAGACAGCAACCACCACCCAGTCTGATGCCTGTCTCGTGCAACCCTTCGGAGAGGATGAGGTAACCCTGGGGAATCCGGAAAAGCCCCACTGGTCCATTGGCATCGGGAAGAAAGATGGCTGGGATAAGAGAACCAGAGGAGTCACCTGAAGTGGTTCGGGAATAACGAGAGGTACAAGCAAGCAAGTGACAACAGCTCTTTAATATATAGTGAGACTTCAGCAAAAACTCAGGGGCTGCAGTCCTCCTTATATACAATCCAGGAGGGACTGTCAGCCAATCAGAAACGTATGCAGGTTTGAATCTCCCGCTTAAAAGTATCAATACATAACACCCCTCCCTTCCCAGAAGGCACTAATACTCAAAAATTAACATATGTACAGACAAAATCTCGCAGGTGCTTAGGACGAGTTCTCGCCCTAGTTGACCTGCGCAGTTCAGAGTCTGGTGGGGCGTCGAGCTGGTCGGAGGGACTCTTTGTCTCTCCCGGCTCCGCCAATGGAACCTCCTGGATTTTGTCCGGGGCGTGGTTATCCCCGGCTGGGAGTGGCGACTCGCTGGGGCGGCGCTGGAACCAGGGCTTGTCAGCTAAGTATTCTCGCGACCCCGGGCTTGAGTTAGCTGTTTTGGAGAAGTGGTCAGAGTTAGGCTCGGAGATGTCTAAGTTAATATTCGCCTCGCCTACCACCCTTTTCCTAAGTTGGTCTATGTGGCGCTTCCAGAGTCTATCTACCCCAACGTCCACCGTGTACGATTTTGGGCCTGTTATTCCCACTATGGTTCCTGCAACCCATAGAGGACCGCTGGCATAATTGCGCGCGAATACCGGGGACCCGACCTGAAACTGCCTTAGACCACAGGTCTCTCCCTTAAAGTTTTCGTGCGAGTACTTAGGGTGAAGCCTGTCTAACACGCACCGGAGCTTCCTCCCCATGAGGAGCTCTGCTGGGCTTCTCCCTGTTGCTGTGCATGGTGATGCATGCTGAACCGCTAGGAATTGATCTATCCTGGCCTGCCAGTCCCCATTGTCTAATCTGGACAGTGCTTCCTTAGCTGTCCTGACAAAACGTTCAGCCAATCCGTTGGAAGCCGGGTGAAATGGAGCTGATAGGGCATGGCGGATTCCCAGGCCGGCCAAGTAACTTTCAAAAAGGGTTGCTGTAAATTGAGGCCCGTTGTCCGATACCAAGGTATCCGGCAGGCCGTGGGTAGCAAACAACTTCCTTAGGACCTTGATAACGGCTTCGGCCATTGTAGATGGCATTAATATAATTTCTAGCCATTTTGAGTAGGCATCCACAACTATTAAAAACGTTTGGCCATGGAACGGGCCGGCAAAATCAATGTGGATCCTCCCCCATGGGCCTTTTGGTTTCTCCCACTCTCGGATGGGCGCTACTGGGGGATCGGGGCGAGACTCCTGGCAGGGTCTGCACTTCCCCACCCACTCAGAAATGACCTGGTCCATGTTGGGCCACCAGACATAGCTGCGGGCTAAACACTTCATCCTAACGATGCCCGGGTGCCCTTCGTGCAGTAAATCCAAAACCCTATCCTGAAGTTTCGTTGGAATTACCACTCTGTCACCCCACAGTAAGCACCCCCCTTGCATAAACAGTTCATTTCGTTTGTTGGCAAACCCTTGGTACTCCTCCCCGACCACCTTGTCCGGCCACCCTTTCAAAACCCAACCCATAACAGTCCGGATAACTGGGTCTCTATTTGATGCTTTCGCCACCTCGCCGGAGGAGATGGGGCCCAAAGTTAACGTGTCCAACAAAAGGACGGAGGCTTCCGGCGTTGGGTTGTCCAGCAGGTCGGGAAGGGGGCAACGGCTAAGGGCATCCGCATGACCCAGGGTCCGCCCAGGTCGATGGACGAGCTGGTACGAGTAGGCCGACAAAAAGATCGCCCATCTAGTCAAACGGGGGGAGAGGGCAGCGGGGGTTGGCCTGTCGCCTGCTAGCAGTCCTAGCAACGGTCTATGGTCAGTCACAAGTTCGAATTTTCGGCCATAGAGGTATTCGTGGAACTTCTTAACCCCCGCAATCGCAGCCAGAGCCTCTCTGTCCAATTGGCTATAGTTTCGTTCTGTGCTGGACAGAGTACGGGAATAGAAAGCAATGGGCGCCTCTAGGCCGTTCGGCAGTCTATGGCCTAGGACGGCACCAACTCCTACGGGGGAGGCGTCACAGACTAAGACGAGCGGCAGCTCTGCATTGTATTGTATCAGGAAGCTGTCCTCGGATAGGAGTCTTTTCACTGCCTCAAAAGCGGCTGCTTGCAGTTTCCCCCAGACCCATGGTACGTTCTTTCCCAAAAGCTTGTGAAGGGGATCTGCAACCGTGGCTTTATCTTTTAGGAACATGGAGTAAAAATTGAGCAGTCCAAGGAAGGCTTGGAGCTCTGCTTTGGATTTGGGGGCTGGTGCGCTCTTAATAGCTCTCACCTTGCTCTCGGTAGGGTGGATGCCTGTGCCGTCCACCCTGTACCCCAAGAATTCCACAGAGGGAACAGCTATCCTACACTTGTTCCTTTTGAGTCTTAGTCCCGCTTCTCTGAACCTAGACAGGACGTTCCGTACCCTGTCCCCCAGCTGGTGTTCATCCTGAGCGCTGACTAAGACGTCATCGAAATAGGGCACCACTCCTGGGAGTCCTTGCAATAGGCACTCCATGGTGCTTTGAAATAAGCCGGGTGCGATGCTCACCCCAAACTGGAGCCTGGTGCATTTAAATGCACCCCTATGAGTTACGATCGTTTGTGCCTCTGCCGTGGCGTCGTCGACTGGTAACTGTTGGTAGGCTTGGGCCAGGTCTAATTTGGCAAAAATTTTTCCGGGCCCCAGGGAGTGTAGTAGATGGTGCACGATCGGCACCGGATAGGCGCTCGGCTGCAAAGCCTTGTTGATCGTGCACTTGTAGTCGGCGCAAATTCTTATTGAGCCGTCGGATTTAACTGGGGTCACTATGGGGGTCTCCCACTTAGCATGGTCAACGGGAACCAACACCCCTTGCTTAATCAGCTTGTCTAGTTCCGCATCGATCTTCGGTTTCAATGCGAACGGTACTCGTCTGGCCTTCAGTCTTACTTGGGCTACGTTGGGGTCTAAGTTTAGTGAAATAGGGGTCCCCACATACTTGCCCAACGTGTCCCCGAAGACGTCTTGGAACTCGGACAGGAGGCTGTCTTTCAGGGTTGATCTGGACATCAGGTGGACGCCGGTGAACCCCATGCCGAGGGCTCAGAACCACCCCATGCCCAGGAGGCTAGGAAGCTGCTTCGTGACGATGGTCAGCGGCAGGTCTCTTTCGTAGTCTCCGTAGGTGACCCGGAACGTGCCCACGCCTTCGAGGGGGACTCGGTTCCCCTGGTAGTCTAGGATGCGTAGTCTCTGTTTGGAGAGTTGATCCTTCCGGAACGACGGCAGGAGGGTCTTTAGGGTCGTCCACGACATTATGGAGAGAGCTGATCCGGTGTCGATCTCCATTGAGCACGGCTTTCCGTTGATCTCGACCACCATGCTGACCTTGTCTTCGATTGCCGTGCTGGCCTGGTCGATGTGTATGCTGCGGCCATCTCGCGGTTCAAATTCGCGCCGTTTTTTCGCGCCGCCTTCTCTGGTTGGCTGCTTCTGGCACGCTGATTCCGGTTGGCTGCGGCGCTCACGTGGTTTGTGTCTTCTGGGCAGAATGGCTCTGCAGACTCGCGCCAAGTGCCCTTTCTTCTCGCAGCGCCTGCAAATAGTCTCTCTGTATTTGCAGGACAGTCTATCATGGTGCCCGCCACAGCTGGGACAGCTTCGCCGGGGGCTGCCAGTGTCTTTTCTCTGGTGCTCCGTTCGGAAGACGTCCTCATCCGACTCGGACTCCAAGCTGGATCCGGCGTCTTCTCTGTGCACCGGGGCAGACTTGGGGCTGTCTTTGCTGGTCAGCGGACGCTGCAGCGTTTCAGCGGCCTTTGTGGAGGCTTCATGAGCCCTAGCCTCGTCTAGGGCTCTGGCAAGCGTCAAATCAGGCTTGGCGAGCAGACGCCGTTGCAGCCTAATGTCCCGAACACCACAGATCAGTTGCTCAAGCAACGCATCGTCCAAATCTCTGTAGTCGCAATGGGTTGCGGCTTTTCTCAGGCTGGCCATGTACGCGCTGACCGGCTCTCCCTCTCGTTGAATGCGCTGCCTCAGTTGGTATCGCTGCACGAACTTGGAGGGGACGGGAGCGTAGTGAGCCCGGAGAGTTGCCATCAGGGTGTCCCAGGAGACTGTTTGAACCGGCGTTGGCTCACACAGTGACTCGGCCATCTCGAACACGTCCGGTCCGCAGTGGCTTAGGAATAGGGCTCTCTTTCGATTAGCCAAGAGGCCCTGCATGTCGCTGGCTTCTAGCGAGCATTCAAACCTCGTTAGGTACGAGACCCATTTTTCGCGGGTCGGATCGAAAGGCTTGGGCGGAACGTAGGCAGACATGTTTGGTATGCCTCCTGTGGTTCGCCTCGTCGCCTAGCTGAAGCTCGTGGTCTCACTGGTTGGCTTCTTGTAGCCTCTATCCCACCTTCATCGCCAATGAAGTGGTTCGGGAATAACGAGAGGTACAAGCAAGCAAGTGACAACAGCTCTTTAATATATAGTGAGACTTCAGCAAAAACTCAGGGGCTGCAGTCCTCCTTATATACAATCCAGGAGGGACTGTCAGCCAATCAGAAACGTATGCAGGTTTGAATCTCCCGCTTAAAAGTATCAATACATAACATCACCCTCAACCATGGCAACCGAAAACCGGGGTGGAAACTGGAACTAGAAGCCCTTGCTGACCAGGGGGGACTGACCGAAGCACCCCTGAGGGAGGACTATCTGAAGAGGCATATAACCAAATTGGTGATGGAAACTTTGGAAAATTTCAACATCCGAAGGGAGCCAGGACAACAACCAAAGAGCACTGAAAGGGCAGCAGTTGTGGATGATGCCAGGGGAGGCACCCCCCTCCTGGAACCTGCCTATCAAGCAGATGGTGTAGCAGCAATGGGAGAAGACCCAGCAAACCCTCCCCCCCAGGCAGCATGCACACCGGCGCCCATTCCCAACCAACCCCGGGCTCCTCAACTGGAAAGAGAAACTCCCCCCCCTTGGGGTGAAGTTTGATGGGAATCCGCAACAATTAGGATTCTTTGTGGCACATGTGCTAACCTACATGCAAGAGTATGGGTGTGATTTCCAAACCCAAGGCTCCCGAGTGCGAGTTGTGACCCTGGCCCTAGAGGGTGCCGCAGCCAGATGGATGGTGACCCTACATAACGCTAACGCACCAGAACTGTGGAATTTCGACTGTTTCATGATGGCCCTGCGATGTCGGTTCAAGGATCCACTGGCAGATCGCAAAGCACGCGACCGCATTAAGGTGGTGAAGCAGGGGCGATGGCCAGTAGCAGAGTATACTGAAGAGTTCCGGGACCTCGCGTGTCATGTGCACTGGCTGGAAGATATTTTGGTGAGCTGTTTCAAGGACGGGCTGAGTGATGATCTATACAATGCCTACGTGGCCCGAGGGGCATCGAATGACCTACATGAATGGTATGTCACTGCCGAAGAAGCTGAGATCGATATGGCCAAAAACCAGTATCGAGTGGGGCAAGCATGGAAGAAATCCTCACCCCAATGGAAGCAAGAGCCCCTCAAACCACAAACCGCATTCTTCCCGAGATCTTCAGCCTGTTCCAAGTATGGAAAAGAAAGGCACCGAGCTGCAGAGTGTCATTCGCAAACACCCGCCCGGAACCACCCACCAGGGGAGGGTCCTGCAAAACCGGGCCAGTGTGGGAAGGAGACTGCTCTGAGGAGCAGGGAGACCGTAGAAGTCCCATCCCCTCCCCTCTTTGGGGAGGAAACCCTGGCATCTGAACAGGAGGAATCACACTCATTCGGAAGCGATCCAGATGATGAGCCACTGGTAAGCAAACCAATTAAACCGCTTACCCTCCCCTTAAGACTATTTAGCCCAAACCAGGACAGGGAGATAAGTATCCCCACCCTAGTGTATTCAGGGTGCACCCGTTGTTTGATCAGCCCAACCTTAGTAGGGAAGTTGGGGATTAACGTAAGAAAGCTGAAAACCCCCATTGCTTTCTGCCAACTAGATGGGTCAATAGCAGGAGGGGAGCCAGCTTCTCTGGCCACCGAGCCTCTACATATAGGCATCGGAAGCCACGAGGAAAGGCTTACATTTATAGTGGCACCTGGCATGGAATGGCCATTGGTTCTGGGCCTTGTGTGGCTTAAAAAATGGAACCCACAAATCAATTGGAAACAAGGCATCATAAAATTTCAGAAGAAGGTGACTTTTGCTGAGTATCCACATAAAGGAATTGAGGGGGCAGAGAATCGAGAAACAGTCATGCCTGGTTACGCCACACCAACTGAGGGCATACCCATAGAATACAAGGATTTAGCTGAGGATTTCAGATGAGCTGCCCCCCACCGCGCCACTGACTGTACAATAGAAATCTTACCTGGCGCGAAACTCCCTAAACCTAAGATATACAGCATGTCACCAAGGGAGTTGGAAGAGCTGAGAACATTCATTGAGAAAAACCTAGCAAGGGGTTTCATCGAGCCAACCCGACCAAAAATTGTAGCTCCTGTGCTCTTCAGAGAGAAAAAAGATGGCTCAAAATGCCCATGTGTTGATTTTCGTACCCTTAATGCGGTCAGTGTGCAGAACATGTATCCTCTCTCCCTTATGAAAGATATGTTAGCACACCTCGCTAAAGGGAAAATTTTTTCAAAGCTGGACTTAAGGGAGGCTTACTACCATGTCAGAATTAAGGAAGGGGATGAGTGGAAAACAGCATTTAACACCCCCCTCGGCTGCTACCAATTCAAGGTGCTTCCCTTTGGGTTGCAAGGAGCTCCTGCAGTGTTTATGCAGTTAATAAATGAAGTGCTGCATCAGCATTTATATAAGGGGGTTCTGGTCTATTTGGACGACATTTTAATCTATACCCAGACCAAAGCAGAACATGTAAAACTAGTCAGGGCATTTTTAAACAAACTCTGCGCTGCCAAACTTTATGCCAAACTTTCCAAATGTGAATTCCACCAAGAGAAGATTGACTATTTGGGATACCGCATTTCACACCAGGGGGTTGAGATGGATCCTCTAAAAGTGCAGGCTGTACTCGATTGGACCCTCCATGCACACGTAAACAGTTACAGAGCTTCCTGGGGTTTGCCAACTTTTACCGCCAGTTTATCCCTGCGTTCACTCAGATTGCCCTCCCCATCACCAAGCTCTTAAAAACAAAGGGGGAGGACAACCCTAAACCAAAGCAACCATTGAACTGGACTATGGAATGCCAGGCAGCATTTGAAAAACTTAAATGGCTGTTCTCGGCAGAACCAATTCTAAAACACCCAGACACAGAGAAACCAATTGTCACACAAGCAGATGCCAGCGATGTGGCAATAGGAGCGGTTCTACTTCAGAAGAATGAGCAAGACCAACTACAACCCTGCGTTTACACATCCAGAAAGTTGAATGAGACTGAGCAAAGGTGGGCTATTTGGAAGAAAGAGGCTTATGCAGTTCGTTGGGCATTGTTAACCTGGCGGCACTTCCTAGAAGGCAGTAAGACCCCTTTTGAAGTCTGGACTGATCATAAAAATCTTGAAGCCCTAAAGACCCCAAGGAAACTCTCCCCAAAACAAGTACGATGGGCTCAGTAGTTTAAACGGTTTGATTTTACTCTAAAATACCTCCTGGGGGGGGGAACTTTCTGGCAGATGCGCTATCCAGAAAACCACAATACAATAGTGCAAAGCCAGACGTAATCAAACCTGTAGTACAAAACGAGCCTTGGTAGTACAGGGGTTTAAGGCACCCTGTTATTAAGCTGGTTATTAAGACCAGCTGCCTGCAATTACTGCAGGGTTCGAATCTCGCCAAGGCTCAAGGTTGACTCAGCCTTCCATCCTTTCTAAGGTAGGTGAAATGAGGACCCAGTTGTGGGGGCAATAAGCTGACTTTGTATAAATATACAAAAGGATGAAGGCTATTGCTGAGCACATTGTAAGCCACCCTGAGTCTCCGGAGAAGGGCGGCATATAAATCAAATTAAAAAAACAACAACAACAAAACAACAACAACAATCAACTAGCTGCTAAAGTAGTCACCAGATCCCAGGCAAAACAAGAAACATTGACGGACAATGACACCATCCAAACTTTTAAACAAGCATTGGCCACTGATGAATGGTTTTTGAACAACAAATCCAGCTGTCTGATGAAAGAAGACTTGGCTTGGGTGGGAGGGAAGTTGTATGTCCCTGCAAGCCAAAGACTATGCTTAATGGTACGGTGCCATGACTCCAAATTAGCTGGACATTTTGGGTTTGTGAAAACTTTACACCTGATTAAAAGACAATTTTGGTGGCCATCACTAAAAAAGGACATAGAAAGCTATGTAGCTAGCTGCCCCATTTGTGCAGCAGCAAAAAGACGCCAGGGAAAATCCCCAGGTCTATTGCAGAAGGTAGCTGAACCTTCAGCGTCTTGGAGAGAGATCGCTATGGATTTCATTGTGGAATTGCCAAACAGTGAGGGAAATACTGTTATTTGGGTTGTGACAGACATATTTTCAAAACAGGCACATTTTATACCCTGCCAAAAGATCCCAACTGCTAAAAGTTTAGCCAAATTATTCCTAATACACATTTATCAACTTCATGGGGCTCCACAAAGGATCATCTCTGACAGAGGGACTCAATTCACCTCCAACTTTTGGAGGGCGTTTTTGGGCTTACTTGGTACTGGCCAAGGGTTGAGCACATCCTTTCATCCTTGTACTAATGGTAATTCTGAAATTTTGAACTCGGTGCTAGAACAATATTTAAGATGTTTCATTAATTTTCAACAGGATAACTGGACCGAACTTTTGCCTTTTGCTGAAGTTGCGTTTAATAATGCTGTACATTCAAGCACTGGTTTTACCCCTTTTAGAGTAGCAACAGGCCAGGATTTCAGCCCCATGCCTGAACTACCCACAGAAGAACCCACCATCCCCTCACTTAAGGAGTGGATGGATAATTTGCAAAACACGTGGCCAGTGGTTAGATTAGCCTTACAGGAAGCTAGAGAAGCTTTTAAAATTCAAACTGACAAGAAAAGGATGGAACCCAAACCTTTTCATATTGGAGACAGAGTATACTTATCTATAAAATTCTTGAAATCATTACAACCATCAAAGAAACTAGGACCAAAGTTCATTGGACCTTTCCCCATCACTAGAATCATCAATCCAGTAGCAGTTGAACTACTTCTTCCAAAGACACTCAGGCAGATCCACCCAGTATTCCATATCAGTTTACTCAAACGAGAAGTAATCCCATCCCTCAGACCACCTGCATCTACACCACCTGTTCCCATCATGATTGAAGGTGAACAACACTTTGAAATCAAGGAAATCCTTGATTCTAGGATCCACAGAGGGAGAGTCCAATACTTAGTTGCTTGGAAACATTTACCATCAGCACACAATGAATGGGTCGCTAAATACTACGTTAGGGCTCCAATCTTACTGAGAAAATTTCACTCCCAATACCCTAATAAACCTTGTTGATCTACTATCATGAAATTTTGAAATCTTGTGTATATTTGTTTGTTTGTTTTTTGTTTTGTTTTACAGGTGGACCCTTTTGTTTTCTAAGGAGGGTAGCATGTCAGATCCTTAAAAGTGATACTGCAATTCAAGTGGAGGAAGGGGGGACTTGGATTCAATTTACTAGCATGGCCTGTGTCATCAGATATTTTACAACCTATATCCTGGCGCCAAGGAAGCCTGAGATTCCCTTTACCTGCAGGAATTTTTATGATAGCCATGTGGGGTGTCTCACTTTAAAGGGTAGTGGTGGGAATGCATGTTTGTTCGGTTCTCAAAGGAAATAGTAAAGAAAACATCTTCACACTTGTGTATTGGCTGAAATCTGCATTCTGACTTAAAGGGAGGGGTCTCTACTACTTTAATCCTTTAGGCTTTGCCTAAAGGCATTCAGATTGTGCTTTAACTGGATGGTTTTCACTTCTGCTTAATAAAAGAATCCTTTTGAACAACTACGTTTCAAGAGTTCGTACTTTCTTAAGTTGGAAGGAGAGGCGATCCTTACAGTATTTCCCAACCTTGTAAGGAAAGAAAACATACTGTTCCAGAAATCCAAGAACATTGTGCAACTATCCCAAATTCTTCATATTTAGTGGAGGTTGGGTTTTTTTCTTTCTTTTGTTATATTCCTTTCTAGTTTTTCATATCCCTTGGAAGGATCTATAAATGCAAAGGGGTTTATAATTGCTATCATGTATAGCAGAAAGTCACAAGAATTGTAAATCCTCCTGAGTTCTGATCAGCTGTTGGTCCAATCCATGTTATCTTGTGAAAGAAGAAGATGAAAAAGCAGAATTGATTTTTAAAGTTCAGAACAGCTGTTTTGAAAAAAGACCTTCCAGCATCACTTGGTCATTTTTTTTCATTATAGTGCACTGATAAGGAAAATTTGCAAGGAATGAAGATATAAGAAGTATGAATACAAATCTGTAAAATGTTATATCCTTCTCGGCACTAAAAAAACAGAGTATGTGTGCAGTTCCAAAAGCAATTATCACAAAATTTTAGTAATCAAAGCAAAAACAGCCCCTTTTCATTGAATATGTACAGCAATTCTCATAAGGATAACATGTTTTTCAGTATTTGTCACCTTTGAAGTTTCTCAATATTCAGTTAGGATTCACATTCTAAAAATGCCTATTGTGGGAAAAATAGGAGGAATCTCTGCCATTTTGAGATGTAAAAAAAATAAAAGTGGGATATAATTTTTTTTAAGTATGAAAATAAAAATGTTACAAATGCAACTGGAAAATGTATCTCTGTTTCATGGTATATAGCCTAAATAATTGTATGATCTTTATCTTGATTTCTGTAACAGAATTTCCGGAAGAAACCAGATGATGAGGAAACCAGATTTTAATCTTTATTTTTGAAAAAATGTGCCAAAAGGAAATGCCTCATAAAAGACATTTATTTTTTTAATAAAACAATCAAAACTCATCAGAGGGTCCCAAATATTTGAAATGGCTTTACTGCTTATGGCACAGTTGTCAAACCCACGGCATCACATTGCTGTCCTGTGACGTTTTACAATTTTTTCCCCTTTGCAGAGCTGTGGTAGGCGTGGCCTGTGTGTGACACATCCAGCCTGGCACCGCCAGTTTGACACCCCTGATTATGGTGATTATAATGTAAAGGTTATCAAATCTGGGTTGCAGCAATCCAGATTCTCACTAGGAAAGCAGCAAAAGTTCCTGTGATTTTGTGAATCTGTAGTTATCTAGATTTTTACCATCCAGATCTGGTCAGCCTTGATAAAATGGATGCATTCCACCAAAATGCCACAAAGCAGAAGAAACAGGTAACTCATCTAAATTCTATATAGTAAGCATATGCAAGGTTTAGTGTACTCTTGGTTTCTGCCTGAAATTAAATCAAGAACCATAATTTTGAAGAATCTTTTGATCCACAAACTTCGTATATTCTGCAAGAATGAATTTTTATGTGATTTCCAGATGCTTTTTTTAAAAATCTTTCCTGAGAATACAGATGGTACATTCTCTGTTGACATAATAAAGGAAGACTTTTGGAAGTCAGACAAAGACCTGTTTAAAGATTTTGATGCACCACAAACAAACAATCTCAAACTGCAACATTCCATACTAAAGTGAGGAGAGTGTATTGAATGTTGCTTATGAGATACAAAATTCCCTTTAAATAAACCAGTACTATATGGAGAACATATCTGAACTATTCAGGACCCAGCTGAAAGGGCGGTTCTCCCAAGAAACCACCAGAACCAAATAGAGCCACAAAAGTGCTGGCATGGACCCCTTCTTTTCAAACTGCCTCACCGATTTAATTCAGTGCTCATTGCCTGAACACAGGGTCTTGAGGCAGGATATGAGCAAAAGCTACCTTTCCATGAGGAAGGCTTCTTAAGTTGTCTTTGCCCTGTCATGGCTGTGAGAGGACACTCAGAAAAAGGCAGAGGCAAGGGGGCATGGGAAGAGGGCCACCATCCTCTCATCAGGGCAGGTAGCCCAGTGCAAAATTACTCTTTGGATGTTTTCCTTGGATAAAGTGAGAATAAATCAATTATCCATTTATTTAAATAATGTATAAACAAATTTAATGTAGACAAGTAGTTTAGTTTCAGCTGTGAAGGAAATCTTGAAAATAAAACACTGGTTTTGATAGGCAAGATCCTCCTGCACTTAAACAGATTTGTGCAATGTTTTGCTTAGCACTGAGGAATTGATTGATTCTTGCTCAAGGGAAAATGTGCTGGAAATTTGACCTTTCCTTTGAATTGTATTACATATTAATCCAATCCCCTTTGAAGCCTCAGAGCACTAAATTTCTGATCTGGTGGATGATTTTATCATTGTTTCTAGTTGTGTTCTATCCTGTTACTTAATTTTCAAGTGAGGAAACTGCAATATGTCTAAATATAATGTATAAATCCTAAAAGGCTTGAGGGCAGGGGTGAAATCCAAAATTTTTCCCTACCGGTTCTGTGGGCGTGGCTTGGTGGGCGTGACAGGGGAAGGATACTGTAAAATCTCCATTCCCACCCCACTCCGGGGGAAGGATACTCCATTCCCTCCCCTCCTGGGGGAAGGATATTGCAAAATCTCCACTCCCAACCCACTCTGGGGCCAGCCAGATGTGGTATTTGCCGGTTCTCCGAACTACTCAAAATTTCCGCTACCTGTTCTTCAGAACCTGTTAGAACCTGCTGGATTTCACCCCTGCTTGAGGGTCAGTAGCTGAAATACTTAAGCAGTGCACATGGCTGTAGAACTCTCTGAGAATCAAACTAATTTGGAATAAGTAGCTTGAAACCACTACTCTAGTTGCATCAGATCTAGTAAACTAAAATGTTCCTGTCACTTATAGGATTTTATGCAAATAGTTAGGACAGTACCAATCCATTTTGGCACATTTTGGCCAGGATTTCACAAGCACAACCAGAGACCAATATTATCCTAAAGTTGTTCACACTATGTTTTGTAAACTAGGATCTCTAATCTAGTGACTACTTTGCAAGGCAGGCATTCTCTTGTCTACATCCCAGAAATTCCAAATTATGTGCAGTGATCCAGAACAAGTCACTCTTGGTTATAGCAGTAAAAGCAATAGAAGCTCTTCTTCAGCTCCATGGCACCTTCTCTATTTACATTCTTGCATGATGAGATTTAGTGCCACACTACAATCCAATGTCCGGTCCACTTGCAAAGAAAGACATCCAGAAGGCCTTCAAAGTCATCCCAGTTCCAGACGAAATGAGAGAAGCCAGGCTATGATGGTATGGACATGTGGTCAGAGCTGGTCTGTTGTGAGGTAGCTCAGATACCCCAAGGACAACTGAAATAGCAATGGATGGACTGCCTGTAGGAAGACACGTGAGCCATAGGCGTGTGCTCTGCCGACACTGCAGACTGGACAAACTGGTGGACAAAATGCAAAACTGTGGCTCCCATGATACAACAGGAATAACACAAAGAACAAGAAGACTAAGATCCAATGTTCAATGGATCCATGTCTTGAAAGCACTGCTCTGTAAGATTTTTTTGGAAGTCATTGCTGATGTTTATCTGCTTTCCTTGCACATCTTTTGCTTTTGGAATCCAATGCTGCACTTCCCTGCTCTTCCATAAAAATCTTTGATTGCAAGAGAGGGAGGAGCTAGCCTAATTCATGTGATAGATTTGAAGTATCATGGTGCAATAACAAATGGTCAATTATTGGGTCTTAACGTCTGCATTTCTTTTCACACAGGGACCTCATTTAGATAGCATAACTTTCCAATGATGTATTGAATTAAATTGTGGACATTATGCTTTTAAAATATTGTACAGTAATAGTGGCAGGAGTAGTGAACTTCACTATATAATATGTAATAAGTAGGACACAGCAGTTATAAAATCAGGGTTGACAGCTTCTTAATTGTACTTTTTACAGGCTTGTGTAACATCTGTTTTTCATGAAGTTTATTTTTTCAGTTTGTCTATCAGAAACTCACACAGACAGATGAACACAAATACTGATCCATAAATAGGAAAGTAATAATAAATAGGAAATCTTTAATTAAAGCCCCCAAAGTCCTGTAAAGATTTCAACTTGATTACCTTATTTGTCTTGTCTAACTCTGCTTCTCAGTAGCATCAAATCATTATCAAAACTGGTGGTGCTGTTTCACATTCCATATTGAATTGCACATTGGATGAGCTTGTACAACTGTGACTGAGTCACTGTAGCATAGTGACATTGGTTCTACCTCATCTTCAGCCATCCCAAGTCATCCTCTTTCAGTCCAACCTACTGTACATGGGTGTTGTGAGAAAAAATAGGAGGGAAGAACAATTCCTTATATATTTATATTCATAAGACTTCCCAAGGCTTGAAGAATAGGCCAATTTATGTATTACTCGAAGGACAGTAGGGTAAGGGATATTGAATCCCTGGGTGAGGTGATTCCAGAGGACAGGTGCTGTGACACAAAAAGTACTTTTCTAGGATGTGTTTAAATGATAACACTAAATAGAGGGGACCTGGAATACACTGAATCTGCCTGAATGGCAAATGGATGGAAATCATGAGACCCCCATGCACTATCTTGAGCTATTAAATGAAGAGGCTAGTTGTTACTCTAATCAACCAACCAACCAACCAATCAATCAATTGAGTCTAGTTGGCTCCAAGTGCTGTAACAAATAGCAAAGCAGAAATTGACATATTTTCAAATTCTAAAGTATTTGTAAAATATTCAGATGAAATTGATTAGGATGTCACAATTGTATATCCCAATGTACAATTGCAATGTACATTCTGCTTTCCAAATTCCTGGAGACCTAACCCTAACTCTATGTGAATTTACCACCCAATGGGATTTTCCCAAGAAATGTAGATAAGGCAGGTTTGAAAAGTCTGTGCCCTCCTAAGTTTACCAATGTGCTGCAAATCCATTGGTGATGTTTATTTTGCTATCCAAATTCTTAGAGATCTAACCCTAACCCTAATTAGATTTACTCCCCAACGGGATTTTCCAATATATTTTCCCAGGAAATAGAGATAAGGTGGGGTCGAAAACTCAGCACCCTTCTAAACATACCAAAGCACTGTGAGTCAATTGGCAATGCCCAATTTGCTCTCCAAATTCATGGAGCACTGTGAATGCATAGTCTTTCCAAGTGGTTATTCTTGTTTACACTAATTATAAAATCAGATTAATTTTATCATTTTCCATTCATCTGGTGAATACGATATTTAGACAACTTATACAAGTGTCCTCATTGATATGGTTAAAATGCTTACATTCAAATGTCTGAAGTCACTGTTCAATTAGCTGTCAACAGATACACAATCACATTTTAATACTCTTTGAAAGAAATATGATATGTAAAGGCCCTAAAACAATGATATGTTCTATGTTTAATCTGGCACTAGTGGTGGACTGAATAAACTCTCTGAAACCACTCCTGCCAGCAATTAGTGCTCCGAACCATGTAAGATCATGGGACTCACAGAGTATTTGTCTTGTAAAATAAGAATCTTTGCAGCTGAAGAAAGAATTGTTAAGCGCTTGCGGCAAAAAGAGTCTTTACTACTTCACCAGAGATCAAATTACTTAATTATGGTTTTACCAGGTAAACATAATAAAGTATAGAAGTTGAATTGCTAGATCCAGGAAGTCTGTGAATATTCTCATGGATTACGACTCAACTCTGAAATGAATGCTGGTGGCATTATCCAAACCAACTCCTGTATGATAGCAGTGTTCTGCTACTCACTATGCTCCAACCCCAAGACCCAGTTAAACATCTTTTATGAGCACAGTCTTATATTTTTAAGGGGAAAGTACAAGTAAGCTCTTTTGGTTTAAACTTTCTGGATATAGATGCCATCTGCTGAGAAATCTGCACTTCTTAGATTTATTACAAACTGGATGAATTATGGCTACTCAATTGTAAATGGGATCCATTCTATGATTGCCTTGGTCCACCTGCCATCACTTCTTCTTGCTATGTGACCAGCCCATTTTCATTTCCATTTCAAGTCCCTCTTGATATAAAGTGTCCATGAAAGAGACCTAAAACAAGATGGATCAATGACATCAGCAAGTATTTGTCAATTGATGGGCCCAATTGGCAAAAGAAATTGCAAAAGCTCAAGATCGTATTGGTTGGAAACAGCTGAAAGAAGCCTTCACCCTGCAGTGGATAGACAATGGCTAAAATGATGATGATGAATTGTGAATGGAAAATGCCCTGTACATGTTCAGTATTATTTCCACATTCTTTCAGTTAGACACAGTGAGTTTTTTCAAAAACATTTAATCACGCTGTGGGAATTAGATTTTTCAAAGTCCATTTAAGAATTTCCCAAGTATCCCTCCGGTTTGATGGTTTGACATCACGGCGGGAATGGACTGGAAAATAGCGGGCTCTGATGAGCCCCATGAAATCCAACCAGACAAACTGCTGCCAGGAGGCTTTTGGGCCATAGCTGTCTTGTAGGGATGGTGAAGAAAGGAAAGGCGTTTCGTGGACCACGAGGAATTGGCAATATCCTTGCTGGAACAGAAATAGCTCTTCCGATCAGCAGCAGAGGCGGTGGCCATCTTCTACTGGCCACCTTGAAGCTGGGACAACCGGACCCAAGAATTGAGTTGGAGCGGTGTTTGGACGGAGGGCTGGAACTGGGTGAGATAATTGCCAATTTATACTTAAAGGAAAAATTGAAATCGGAGTTTTAAAAGAAATTCCTGAGCTTGGATTAGTGGCTATTTGGCACTTGGAAGAAAAAAAAAACACATGGGGGGAGGGGGGGAAGCAGGCACTGTAATACAAAAAGCCCAAGAAGAAGTCCTATACTTGGAAAATTGGGGAAAGCAAAACATTTTAAAAGGAAAAAAAGTGTTTTTTGAGAGAAAATAGCATTTTGTATGAGTACCTTAAAATCCCTGGATACTTCGACAATTAGTTGATTTTAATAGACTATTTTGTATGGAATAGAAATAGAGAGTGCCATCTACTGGAGGAAAGAAAAAGTACTGTAATACTTTACTTAAATAGACAAAAAAGAAGAAGTAGCAGCTGGAAGCCCAGACCTTGGCCATACAGAAGAAGATAATTTGGACACTGTAAGAACATTTAAGGAATGATTGTGTTTTGCATTTGGCTTTTGTTTTTTTCCCCTTCTCTCTTGAAAGACAGCCTTTTAATTGGATTTCATTATTTCTGGAGTTGGATTATTAATAATTTAGGAGAACATTTTGCTTCTGAAGAAAAGCAGAATAATTGAAGAAGAAAGGAAGAAAAGAGGAGAAACAATAAAGTTAAATAAACTTTAAACTTTGGCTAATTGTGAAGAGATATAATTGGGGAGGTTTTAATAATTTTTTAAATTGTTACAAAATGGAGTTGCAGATGTATGAAGAGTTATTTCTGATGTTGAAAAATATGTGTGAATAGGCAACAAAGAAACAGAAAATTTGTTGAAATATATAGAAAAGGAAAGTGAAGAGGATTTGGAAGAGGGAAATTTAAATGAGATGCAAGAAGTTAAGAACATAGAAGAGAAAGTATTAAAAAATAAGAATCAGGTAGCCAATATTACAGACTTTTTTTGTAATGTAGAAAGAGTAGAGAGGAAAGGGGGAAAATCCCCCCTAAAAAAGAAAAAAAGGAAAATATTTGGAAGAGACATATTTGGTGAAGGATGCTCAAACTGTACAACAAAAAGAGATAAAAGGAACTCAGAAGATAAAATGTAACACATATAAAAAAAATAAAAAATAAAAAAAGGCTGAGCAAAAAATCATTTAAAAATGGGATTCTAAAAAGATTGAGAGATGATGGATTAAAGTGAATAATGCTATCAGAAAGGGGAAATGATAATGGGGTAAATATTAGTAAATATGTATAACAAGGTAGATCAGTAAATGGGAATGGGAAAGTAGATAATATAATATTAGTAATTTTGATAGTCTTTTAAATTAGAGTGGAATTTAAAATGTTATTGTGTGTCAGCCTCAGCTTTGCCTGCTTCAGCTGCCATAAGAAACGGGGGGGAGGGACCAGTTAAGGGGGCGAAGGGGGGGGGGGAAGATTGCAGGAGGTGTCTTTCCTTTTTTTTTATATATATAATTTTTTATTAAAGAAAAAACAATACATTAAAACAACATACAATACAAACAAACATCAATTCAGTCCAATGACTGACTCTTAGAAGTTACTACCACGGTGGGTTATTTTTTGTCTTTCTATTTGTATCAATATCTACAGTCACCTGTTTACATGGTTAAATATGTATATATATATATTTGACTCCATATTTACTTCTATGCCTTTCTATTAAATAGTCGAAAATTATCTTTATATTCCTATTTTTGCCTCCAGCCAGCTGTACCATCTTTGCCATACTAAATAGTAATCAGTATCGTCTTTCTCTTGTATTTCTTTTGTGAGCTTGTCTAATTCTGCACATTCTGTAATTTTAGCTATTATTTTATCTTCAGTAGGTAACTGTTCGGATTTCCAATGTTGGGCAAAGAGTATACGTGCTGCTGTGAGGATATGGATGATCAGATATTTTATTTCTTTGGTATATTTTGCTGTAATTATTCCCAATAAAAAGGTTTCCGGCCTCATTTCAAGTTTTTGTTTCGTGATTTCTTCAATCATTGTTTTAATTTGCTGCCAGTATTGTTTTGCCTTACGGCATGACCACCAGAGATGATAATAAGTCCCTTTCTGTGATTTACATTTCCAGCACAACGGAGATGTATTTGGGAACATCTTGGCTAGGCGCGCCGGTGGAAGGTGCCATCAGTAGAACATCTTGTAAAGGTTTTCCTTGTAGGGTATGGACAGTGTCATCTTATAATTTATCTTCCACAAATTCTCCCACTTATCCAATTCTATAGTATATCCTATATTTTTGGCCCATGTTATCATATTCTCTTTGACAACTTCCTCTTCTAATTTGTATTTTAGTAGGTACTTATAAATTTTGGTAATCATTTTCTCATCTGTACTTTGTAGTATTTTATCCAGTTCATTTGGTTCATTTTGGAATCCAAATTGTGCCCGATCAGTTTTGTATCTTGATTCTATTTGCATGTATGGCCACCAATCAATGTCTATACCCTGATTTTGTAATTCTTGTCTTGTTTGTAATTCTCCTTCACTGTTCAGTAGTTCTTTATAGGTCCTCATTTTCTCTATATCCATGGCATTAGGATATATTAGTGCTTCCATTGTCGATAGCCATCGTGGAATTTTGGTATAATGTTTTCGAATCTCAGGAGGTGTCTTTCCAATGCAGGAGGTGTCTTTCCAAGAAACGAAAGTGAATCTCCAAAGGGGCCGGCTGACCAACTGCCCTACATTCCTGATGAATGACGTTGCCAGACGTGATGCCACCTGACCTTTGGGAGACCTTTGGATTGGATGATGGTCAATGGACATGGGGGTGGGGGGGGAGAAGCTTACTAGAGGCTATTTCGTGTGTTTTGCTCACTTCCAGCTTTACCTGGGTTGCGATCATTTCATATTCAGTAAAAGTACTAATCTCTTTAAAATATTGAGTTTGGGTTTTTCTTTCCTGGATATTGAAGGAAGCACACCTGACATTAAGTTGTAAGAGAGAAGAATTATAGGGTGCACTGTGATGTTGTTTATGTGAAAGAAATGAACATGAAATGATAAAGAAATATGTAAAGAGAATAATAATGTTGAAACTGGAATAACAAAGTTATGAAAGTGATTATTTTGTAAAGATGAATGAATAGAACTTGTTTAAGATAAAATTCAGTAATTGGAAATGTGCAAATAAGTAATTTAATAACATTACTAATTTTGATAACAATGCAAATTAGGATGAAAATTCAAAATGCTAATGATTAGGAAGGGGGAATTGGAGAGATGCTTCCAGAAATGAAGAAATATGGTAAATAACTGGTGTATTTGCACGAGAGGAGAAATATAGGGCCTAAAGTGATGTTATTTATGTATAAAAATTGAAAATGATAAAGAATTATGGAAAGAGACTAATATGGCAGAAGCTGAAATAATAAAATATGGTAAAAATGATTAATTTGCAATAAAGGATTACCACCAGACCACCCCAACGATGCCCTTGATGTGATGTCTCGCTGCCTGGAGGCCGTACGGGCCTGAATGGGGAGGAACAGGCTCAGACTCAACCCATCCAAGACCGAGTGGCTGTGGTTGCCGGCGTCCCAATATAGTCAGCAGATGCCATCGCTGACTATTGGGGGTGAATCCTTGCCCCCCATAGAGAGGGCTCACAATCTGGGTGTCCTCCTGGATGCATGGCTGTCTTTAGAAGAGCACATGACGGCCGTGGCCAGGGGGGCCTTTTATTCGCCTAATCCGCCAGTTGCAGCCCTTTCTGGACCGGGACGCCTTGCGCACGGTCACTCATGCCCTTGTCACCTCCCGGCTGGACTATTGTAATGCTCTCTACATGGGGCTCCCCTTGAAGAGCACTCGGAGGCTCCAACTGGTCCAGAATGCGGCCGCGCGGGTGGTTATGGGCGCAACCCGCTGTGCCCGCGTGACACCCCTCCTGCGCGAGCTGCACTGGCTCCCAGTGGTCTTCCGGGTGCGATTCAAGGTGTTGGTTACCACCTTTAAAGCGCTCCATGGCACGGGACCCGGGTACCTTCGAGACGTCTTCTGCCACCAATAGCCTCCCACCGACCAGTCCGTTCCCACAGAGAGGGTCTCCTCAGGGTGCCATCAGCCAAGTTATGTCAGCTGGCGACACCCAGGGGGAGGGCCTTCTCTGTGGGAGCCCCAGCCCTGTGGAATGAACTGCCCCCGGAAATACGCAAGATCTCCGACCTCCGGGTGTTCCGCTGCGTATTGAAGACCTTGTTGTCCCACCAGGCAGGGCTGTCAATATAATCATTTTAAATTGGGGTATTTTAATTTTTAGAGTTTTAAATCAGCCAAATCTATTTAATTATTTTAATTTTTAATTATTGTTGTGTTTTGTGTTTTTAAACTGGCTGTACACCGCCCTGAGTCCTTCGGGAGAAGGGCGGTATAGAAATAAAATAATAATAATAATAATAATAATAATAATAATAATAATAATAATAATAATAATAATAATTATTATTATTATTATTATTATTATCATTATATAAAAGATGAATATTGAAAAAATGGGAAGATTAGAATATATTAAAATTATGATTATGTATAAGATGTATAAGATGTGGCCCGGTCAATACACTGTTCATAAAATATGTATGATGAAAGAAAAATTGTAATAAAACTTATTTTTAAAAAAAGAATTTCCCAAGTATCCCATTACACAGACTATTAAGAGTTACAGTGGCGCAGTGCTTAGAAAGCTAATTCTGCTGACTGCTGATTGCCAGCAATTCTGCAGTTCAAGTCTCACTGGCTCAAGTTGACTCAGCCTTCCATCCTTCCAAGGTCGGTAAAATGAGGAGCCAGTTTGTTGGGGGCAATATGCTGACTCTGTAAACCGCTTAGAGAGGGCTATAAAGCACTGTGGAGTGGTATATAAGGCTAAGTGCTAGTGCTATCAAATATGTCTGCCAAAAATATCCACCAAGTGCAAATGGTTATAAATCCTGATGAGACTGTCATTATCTGGCACAGACATTCAAATGGGGTGGTGGCTGCATATAGAAATCCCTCCTGAAGATGTTGCTTTATTTGACAGCTACTTGGCTGGATCTCTGCCT
Source organism: Arizona elegans (assembly GCA_022577455.1). NCBI lineage: Eukaryota > Metazoa > Chordata > Lepidosauria > Squamata > Colubridae > Arizona > Arizona elegans. The sequence goes on along the minus strand of JAKOOJ010000002.1, from coordinate 97,764,375 downwards.
GCCTGTCTGCCATATTAGGCATATTAGGCAGAGCTGCTTAAAGAGTCAGGTTGAAAATATAAACTAAATGGGTCAAATATGGATATCTGTCGCCACCTTATGGAGGACAGAAAAATGAGTGGGAATGCATTCTATTTTCACTAATACCCTGGTTTAATTTTCACTGCCCTTCCCCAATTCTAGGAACCAGCATTCTACGAAGAGAGTGCAGCTGTCACAGAATTCTGAGAGTGTCCCTCCCTCAAAATTCCAGCACACAAATGGATATTTATGGAAATATGGAATACTAGCTAGCTATTTAAAAATTATTACTATTAACATGTTCTATGCTATTTTGTCAATAAGAAAATTTATGTTTGAAATTTCAGATGAAAATAATCGATAGGGAAACCTAAATGAGAAGATTCCACAGTGAAGCAACTACCAATTCTATAGCTCTGCTGTGGTAACAGAGAATAATATTTTGTTTTCCTCCTAAATAGGAAGGAAATTGTAAGCAATGTGCTAGACCTTTCATTTTGGGGGCATATTATCACAGTTTTCTATGATGTTTGCCGTGGTTAACATGTTGAATTTGGACTGGGGAATTCCAGATTCAAATCTTCTTGGGAATTCCATTGGAAAGTCCTGTAGGAATGCTGTATCCAGCTACCTCAGAGCAAACTCTCTCTGTCAAGCAGAGAGGTTTTATACTCATATAAAGCATGCATGCAGGCAGGCAGGCAGATGCGGGGTATCCTATATTGTAGGTATATAGACATAAACATCAACATATACATCAACATATGTTTATGTATAGACATACACATAAACATACCCTATAAGTATAGACTAGGTGAAAAATGGCTTAATGCCAATAATTATGAGCGACATCTTGGAATCCTAGTGGACAATCACTTAAATATGAGCCAACAGCGTGTGGTAGTAGTCAAAAGAGCCAATGCAATCCTAGGCTACATTAATAAGGGGATAGAATCAAGATCCTGTGAAGTTCTAGTACTGCTTTATAAAGCCTTAGTAAGACCACACTTGGAATACTGCATCTAGTTCTGGTCACCACAATATAAAAAAGATGTTGAGACTCTGGAAAAAGTGCAGTGAAGAACAACAAAAGTGATTAAGGGGCTGGAGACTAAAACATATGAAGAACAGTTACAGAAATTGGGTATGTTTAGTCTAATGAAAAGAAGGACTAAGAGTGACATAATAGCAGAGTTCCGATATTTGAGAGGCTCCTAAAAGATGAGGGGGGTGTCAAACTATTTTCCAAAGCACAAAAGACAAGACAAGAAACAATGGTTGGAAACTAAGCAAGGAGAGAAGCAACCTAGAACTAAGGAGAAATTTCCGAACGGTGAGAGCAATCAGCCAGTGGAATAGCTTGCCTTCAGAAGTTGTGCATGCTCCATCACTGGAGGCTTTCAAAAAGAGACTCAACAACCATTTGTCTGAAATGGGATAGGGTCTCCTGCTTGAGTAGGAAGTTGGACTAGGAGACCTCCAAGGTCCCTATTATTTTATGCTCTATGTCACTGGTCCATCTCTGAAGACCACTGAAAGAAACCAGCCTGTGTCACTTATTTTAGTGGAATTGCCTGCATCTGAATTAGGATTTGCCAAGAATTTCACAAAAGCAACAATTGATTAAAAGAATGAAAGGAAAATAATTCTTACTCAATGCACAAATGTCCCAGCTCAAATTATCACATTTTTGACACATTGCATTAATGCTGGGAAAGGTGGAACAGAAAGAGAATATGATGAGTATCAAGATGGATAATCTCAATTACAGCTGTGATGGGATCCATTGGAAGGCCTGGAAGAACAGTTTGCAAAGCGATTATCTTTATCTATTTATCTGATCACTGACACTATTCAAATGATACTTCATCATCAAATGGAATGCAAAAATGTGAGCAACAGCAGTTACATTTTGAAGATTGAAAAAACAGTTGTTGTTGCTGAAGTAGTCCTGGTAATGAGTGTGTGTGTGTGTGTGTGTGTGTGTGTGTGTGTGTGTCCTGCCTTTTTTTTGAACAAGTTTTATTAAGTTTTTCTTTTACATATTACATATTTTATGAACAGAGTGTTGACCAGGTCACATCTTATACAACTTATAACATAGTTATATATTGATTTTTATAATCTATTCCAATCTTCTTTTTTGTTTTTTCCAAATACACTTTACATATTTCAATTTCTGCTATGATATTCTTTTTCCCTACTTTTTTTATTTTATCTTAATCTCTTCTTAATACATAGTATATAAACAATATCATCATCCGCCCTTCAAATCCTAATTTCTTAGCATTACTTCAATTGATTATCTTATTTCTCCATTTATAAAGTATATTTGTCAAAATCCCCATCACATTTTTAGCTATAAACAATGTACTTCATCTTATTCAATTTTTACTTTGAAACCCTTTAACTTAATTGACCTTCCACATTTTATCTTAATCTCTTCTAAGTACATAATAAACAATATCACTATCCGCCCTTAATTCCTAATTTCTTAATATAGCATCAATTAATTATTTTATTTCATCATTTACAACATTATTTAAAAATCCCCATCACACTTTTTTACATTTCAATTTCATCTCTTGATTTTAGTTATTTTCATAATTGAACCAAATTGCCACTTCATATTTCATCTGCTGTTCATTTTACAATACACAATATACATCAGAGGTGGGTTTCAGCAGGTTCTGACCAGTTCTGGAGAATCTGTAGCAGAAATTTTGAGTAATTCGGAGAACTGGTAATAAAAATTCTGACTGGCCCCGCCCCCATCTATTCTCTGCCTCCCAAGTACCAGCTGATCGGGAGGAAATAGGGATTTTGCAGTAACCTTCCCCTGGATTGGGGAGGGAATGGAGATTTTACAGTATCCCTGCCACGCCTACCAAGCCACGCCACGCCCACCAAGCCACACCCACAGAACTGGCAGTAAAAATTTTTGAAATACCTCATCAAATTTACTGTTTACATTCACAATTACTAATGTTAATACAGTTCCCTTAGATCTACTAATATATACCTTATTTCCCTTCCTCCTTTCCACTATTCTTCCCTTTTTAACCATTTTCTCTTGGTCTCTCCAGAATTCCACTTCTTAATAATTTTCTCCCTTCATCCCATTCTCGTCTTCTTCTTTTTCTTCTTTTTCCTTTTTTTCTTTTTATATTTATTATATCTTTTCTCCTGAATCCTTTCCCTAACTTTATTACTTGCCTAATTTGCTCACAGCTTTTACCTAATCTTTTCCCATTTCCTTCTCTTCCTTTTGATTGATTCTTTTTTGAAAAATATTCCCCCCTATCCATTCTTTCTTTGCCACTGTAAATTCCAGTGTAATCGTCTAACTTTTTACCATCAATTCCTTTACCTTCAATATTATTTTCTTGCTTCTCATTTATATTCTGTTTTTTCTGTTTAGTGTGTTCTAACAAAGTTTCTAACTTTTTATTGCCCTTTATTGATTCACGCATGTTTTTAAGCATCTCAATTAATTCCTCACATATCCAAGACTCCATATTGTCAATTTAAAAAAATTATTGATATTTTAACTTATATTTAATTAAGATTTAAGTCCATATAGTCTCTTTTTTATTTCCAGATAATATCCAGTACAAATGTTTGTCCAATCCACTCCAATTTAAAGCTTTATTGTTTTTCACCTCCTTTAGAAGTTGAGACCAAGCAGTTTAAGTAGAAACAAATACTCTTTAAAATTTCTCACAGCTCGATTGAATCTGTGAGAAGGTCCACCAATCAATTTCTCTGTTTAAATCTGTTTCCAATTGTTGTTTGGTTTTCAATTTTCCTTGCTGGTCAATTAAGTCTTTATATCTAATTATATTTTTGGGTTCTGTAAGGTTTGGGTGTTTTAATGCTTCTGAGGGTGAAAGCCAAATTGGGATTTTTGTATACTGTTGTTTTTTAGTTTTTAGCCAAATTAGTAATAAAGCATTCCTAATTGTGTGTCTTTTAAAATAAGTATGTGATTTGTACCTTTTGTCCCATAAGAAGGAGTGCCAGCCCGTTTGTAGGTCATGACCTTCAATGGATAATATTCTGCTGTTATTCAATTCCATCCAGTCTTTAACCCATGCTAATCCCGCCGCTTGGTAATAAAGTTCCCAGTCCGTGAGTGCTGTTCGTCCTAGCTTTGGACTCCTGAAGTAGTTTTAGTTTTATTCGTGGGCGTTTCCCCTGCCATATAAATTTAGACATCATCTTGTTTAAACTTTCAAAAAAAAAAAATCTCTAATTTTATTGGAGCAACTTGGAACAGGTACAACAATTTTGGTAAGGTATTCATTTTGATAGTGGAGATTCTTCCCATAAATGAAATTTGTAAGTTTTCCAATTGTCCAAGTCTTTTTTTATCTGTATTATTAATTTATCATAGTTATTTTCTCTTATAGAGGAGGTTCTTGGTGACAGCCAGATCCCTAAATACTTTATTTTATTTGTTGCTTGGATTTGTATGCTATTCTCCAATTCTGTCTCTTGTATTTTCGTCAAGTTTTTAACTAATAACTTTGATTTATTTCTATTTATCTTTAATCCAGCCATCTCTCCATAATCTTCTATTTTCTTAAGCAATTTAGGTACTACTTCTAACGGTTCCTCTGCTATGAGTACAAGATCATCGGCAAAAGCCTGAGTCTTGTATTCTTCATGCCTTACTTTTAACCCTTTGATTTCTTGGTCTTCCCTAATTTTTTTTAGCAAAATCTCCAGAGATAGGATATACAATAGTGGAGAAAGTGGGCAGCCTTGTCTGACCCCTTTTGTTATATCAAATTGATTTGTCATATCATCATTTAGAATTAACTTTGCTGATTGTTTTGTGTAAATTTCTCCTATAATATTTTCCAAATTTGGTCCAAATTGCATACTTTTTAGTTGCTCTTTTAGGAATTCCCGATTTAAATTGTCGAATGCTTTTTGGGCATCAAGGAAAACCAGCGCAGCTTGTTTGTCCAGATGGGCTTCGTAGTATTCAAGTGCATTTGTTATCACTCTCATATTATTCTTAATTTGGCGGCCTGGCCGGAATCCATTTTGGTCCGGATGGATATAGTTATTCAGTACTTTTTTGAGTCTTTCCACTATAATTATGGCAAACACTTTGTAATCTGTGTTTAATAAAGATATCAGTCTATAGTTTTGAATTAGTTGGAGATCAGTATCCTCTTTGGGTATGATAGTTATTATTGCTTCCGTCCAGGTTCGTGGGATTTTTGTCTTCACTAAGGCCTCGTTATATAACTCCAGCATAGTCTCTCCTATTGTTTCTTGCACCGTTTTATATAATTCCACCGGTAGTCCATCAGGTCCCGGAGTTTTATTGTTTTTTTGCTTTTTCAATGCTGTGTCCAGTTCCAGCTTAGTTATTGGTCTGTTCAGCATTTTTCTTTGTTCATCTGTAATATCCGATCTGGCATATCCGCTCCTTCTATGTATTGTTTTATCTTTTCTACTTCTACTTCCTCTTGTTTGTATAGATTGGCGTAGAATGTCTGGACTATTTCTTTTGTCTCTTTCCTACTATAGTGGATTTCCCCATTCGAGTCTCTAAGTTGATATATCATTCTTTTATCCTTATCTTTTTTCAGTTTGTAGGCCAGCCATCTGCCTGTTTTATTCGCAAATTCGAAGTAATTCCTTGGCCATTTTTATTTTCTGTGCTAATTCTTTTTGGTTTATCAAATTTAAATTATGTTTTGTTGCTTTCCATTCTTCCTTTATCTTTTTGTTCTGGGGATGTTGTTGAAGTTTATGTTCTATATTTTTTAATTCTTCATGAAGTTTATCTAGCTGTTGTTTTCTTACTTTGTTCTTTTTCCCTATATATGCTATGGTCAGGCCCCTTATATACGCTTTTGCCGTGTCCCAAGTATTCTGTATGGAGGTATCTTCTTTCTTATTTATTTTAAAAAACAGTTCTAATTCTTTTTCTAGCATTTCTTTAAATTCTTTTTGTTTACAAATTCTTTGATTCATTGTCCACCTTCTGAACCTTTTTACTTCTTTCCAATTTACCAGAATTGGGTTGTGATCTGCCCATTGATTTAATAGCTCAGTGTGCTGGAAATGTAAAAACCCACAAGGCACTTTTTACCATCTATGGTGGACATGCCCGGCGGCAAAGAAATTTTGGTCCAATATCAAGAAATGGCTAGAACAAATTACCAAATTACAAATAGACAAGAGACCTGAAACTTTCCTGTTAGGAACCTTCACAAAAGCATATCCTAAAGAAATAAAATATCTGTTAATACATATTTTAACGGCCGCTAGGATAATATATGCTAAAAACTGGAAAGTGGAAAAAATCCCAACGGAAGAAGAAATAATGGATAAAATTACTGAAATGGATAGGCTAACAAAAGAGCTAAAGGAAAAAGAAGACACAGAATTTTACAAAGTTTAGAATAAATGGTATCAATGGCATAATTTTACTACTGAAGAAACACAACTAGAAGTAAGATAGAATAGAAATACAATTGTGCATACAAATAATTTCCTACGGGCAGATAAACTTACAGAGAGAAACCCTAAAAGTAAAGATATAATTCAAATATATGATATATAGACTACTAAAGTAGAAGTCTTAGAGAAAAGAAGAGAGGGGAGGGAGAAATGGTAAAATGAAATTGTTAAGTTAAGATTTAGGGGAATAAGTATAACCGTATTACCTGAAAGACCAATACGAAACAAATGCTTCAAAAGATTGATTTACTTACAAATTGTTTATCGTATAATGTATTTATATGTTTTTTTATGTGTGTTATATGTGTTTTATATGTGTTTTAATAAAGTTTATATTTTTTTTAAAAAAAAAAATTCTCACAGCTCTTGTAGTGATCAAGGTCACTGTTGTTATTTCTTTCAATTTCCAAGCCGGTCAATGTAGTGCTTTCTTTCCATCAGCAGATGTCTCTCTCCAATCCACAATTCTCAGAACAACAAAGAATCCAGCTTGCAAAAGTGTTTTAAATCCACATAGAAAATACTTTATCTTAAATTTCTTTTCCTTTTATTGTTTTTAAATTCTCCAATTTCAGTTTTAAATCCAACTGTAAAATTTCCTTTCTTGGACTTGAATATTTTAATCTCCTCTTTGTTTTTCCTCCAAATTTCAAAACTGTCAAAATTATTTCAAATCCTCATTGAAAAGTGCCAATTAGCTGCTCGTTTCCTCGCCGGGACACCTTTTAAAGTTTTTTTTAAAATTTCCTTTTTTACCTGTGAGTTTGCCAATCACTCACCCAGTACCAGTACTCCATTCAAACCCTGCTCCTGCACAAAGTCTTATTCCAGTTGCCCAAGCTTCAAAGTGGTCATTTTTAATGGCCGCCACTCCCGCCACTGGTTCGAGGAGCTGCCTCCAACCTTTTGAGGAACTTGCCTGTTCCTCTTGGTTATCCAAGGTGCCTCTCCTTCTTCACTACAGGACAGTTCCGGTCCAAAGATCCCTTGACAGTGGTTTGTTTGGCTGGATTTTCACATGGCTCATCGGAGCCCACTATTTTCCAGCCAGTCTTGCTGAGACACTTCCGGTTTTCTGTATATCCTGTATATATTCTGTATATATCCTGTATATATTCTGTATATATTCTGTATATATCCTGTATATATTCTGTATATATACGCCGGAAAAGACGCCTAGAGAGCGGTTGGAGGGCCAGTCTCGCTGAATCTGACCGAACACTGGTAAGGTCGCATATTAAGACCTACTTAGTGGTGATAAAAGTGGTAAAGTTTAATTACTTTTCCGCTCTTATTGCATCATCAGAGAATCGTCCAGCCACCCTGTTTAGGGTGACCCGCTCCCTGCTCCACCCGGGAGAGCGGGAGGACCCCTTGGAAGGCAGGGCCAAGGATTTCGGACAATATCTGTATGACAAAATCGCTCAGATCCGGGGGAATTTGGACTCTGACTGGGTAGATTCAGGCAGGGTGGCGAGGAATAGTCTTGAGAACGTTATCTGGGAAGAGTTTGACTCTGTGACCCCTGATGACGTGGACAGGATTCTGGGGAGACTTAGTGCAGCCACATGTTTACTGGATCCGTGTCCCTCCTGGTTAGTACTGGCTTCCCGGGAGGTTACACGAGGCTGGCTCCAGGGAATTATTAACGCTTCGTTGAGTGAGGGTTACTTCCCCACAGCCTTGAAAGAGGCGGTGGTGAGGCCTCTCCTCAAGAAGCCTTCCCTGGACCTGGCAGTATTAGCTAACTATTGTCCTGTCTTCAACCTTCACTTTCTGGCGAAGGTTGTCGAGAGTGTGGTCGCACGACAGTTTCCGCAGTACCTGGAGGAAACGTCTTATCTAGATCCGTTTCAGTCGGGTTTCAGGCCCGGGCACAGCATGGAAACGGCATTGGTCGCATTGGTAGATGATCTCTGGAGGGCTCGGGACAGGGGTTGCTCCTCTGTTCTGGCCCTGTTAGACCTCTCAGCGGCTTTTGATACCCTCGACCATGGTATCATTATTTTATTTATTTATTTATTTATTTATTTATTTATTTAATTTTTATACCGCCCTACTCCTGAAGGACTCAGGGCGGTGAACAGCCATAAAATAAAACACATACATCTACAAAATTTAAAATCGAATAAAATGAATTAAATAAATTTGGCTGAATTAATACCCATAATTTAAAATACCCATATTTTAAAATACATTAAAATTTAAAATTTGCACTTAAAAGGGAGAAGATTTAGGCGAGGCCAGCTTGATGAAATAACAGAGTCTTCAGCTCGCGGCGGAAGGTGCGCAGATCCGGAATCCTCCGTATCTCTGGGGGGAGCTTGTTCCAGATCGTCGGTGCCCCCACAGAAAAGGCTCTCCCCCTAGGGGCCGACAGCCGACATTGTTTGGCCGACGGCATCTGGAGGAGCCCCTCTCTGTGGGAGCGTACTGGTCGGTGGGAGGCTATTGATGGTAGTAGGCGGTCCCATAAGTAACCAGGTCCTAAGCCATGGAGCGCTTTAAAGGTGGTAACCAGAACATTGAAGTGCACCCGGAAGACCACCGGGAGCCAGTGCAGCTCACGCAGGAGAGGTGTTACATGGGAGCTCCACGCCGCTCCCATAATCACCCGCGCGGCCGCACTCTGCGCCAGTTGGAGCCTCCGGGTGCACCTCAAGGGGAGCCCCATGTAGAGAGCATTACAATAGTCCAGATGAGAGGTGACGAGGGCATGAGTGACTGTGCGTAACGAGTCCCGATCTAGAAAGGGACGCAACTGGCGAATCAGGCGAACCTGATGAAAAATCCTCCCGGTCACAGCCGTCAAGTGCTCTTCTAAAGACAGCCGTGAATCCAGGAGGACGCCCAAGTTATGAGCCGTTTCTGTGGGGGCCAATGATTCACCCCCAATAGCCAGCGATGGCGCCAGCTGACTATATCGGGAAGTCGGAAACCACAGCCACTCGGTCTTGGATGGGTTGAGCTGAGCCTGAGCCAGTTTCTCCCCATCCAGATCCGTATGGCCTCCAGGCACTGGGACATCACTTCAAGGGCATCGTTGGGGTGGTCCAGGGTGGAGATGTACAGCTGGGTGTCGTCAGCGTACAGATGGTACTTCACCCCGAAACCACGGATGATCTCGCCCAGCGGTTTTATATAAATGTTGAACAAAACGGGTGAGAGAACCGATCCCTGTGGCACCCCACATATAAGGGGCCTCTGGGTCGATCTCTGCCCCCCTGTCAACACAGACTGCGACCGGTCAGAGAGAAAGGAGGAGAACCACCGTAAAACGGTGCCTCCCTCCTCCAACCCTTCCAGCCGGTGCAGCATGATACCATGGTCGATGGTATCAAAAGCCGCTGAGAGATCTAACAGGACCAGGACAGAGGAACAACCCCTGTCCCGAGCCCTCCAGAGATCATCAACCAACGTGACCAATACCGTTTCTGTGCTGTACCCAGGCCTGAAGCCCGATTGGAACGGATCCAGATACGATGCTTCATCCAGGTACTGGGGAAACTGTCGCGCAACCACACTCTCAACAACCTTCGCAACGAAGCAAAGGTTGGAGACTGGACTATAATTAGCCAATACTGCTGGGTCCAGGGAAGGCTTCTTGAGGAGGGGCCTTACCACCGCCTCTTTCAGGGTGGCAGGGAAGACACCCTCACCCAACGAAGCATTAATAATCCCCTGGAGCCAGCCTCGCATCACCTCCCGGGAAGCCAGCACTAACCAGGAGGGGCATGGGTCCAACAAATTTGTGGTCGCGTTCAATCTATCCAGAATCCTGTCCACGTCATCTGGGGTCACAGGATCAAACTCATCCCAGATAACATTCTCAGAACCTGCCTCCGTCACCCTCGCTGGATCTATCCAGTCAGAGTCCAGACCTGCCCGAATCTGAGTGATTTTGTCATGCAGATACTGAACAAAATCCTCGGCTCTTCCCTCCAAGGGGTCCTCCCACGCTTCCTGGTGGAGCAGGGAGCGGGTCACCCTAAACAGGGCGGCAGGGCGATTATCTGATGACGCAATAAGAGCAGCAAAATGAGTACATTTTGCTGCTTTTATCGCCACTAGGTAACTCCTAATATGAGATCTTACCAGTGTTCGGTCGGATTCAGAAAGACTAGCCCTCCAACAGCTCTCTAGGCGTCTTTTCTGGCGCTTCATCTCCCTTAGCTCCTCGGTTAACCAAGGATCCAGGTGAGATCGGCACTGGGTCAGAGGCCGCAAAAGCACGACTCGGTCCAGGGCTCCAGCAGCCGCCCTATCCCAGGCGGCCACTAGGTTTCCAGACGAGGCGTGAGCTAGAACCTCAGGGATTGGCCCAAGCTCCATCTGGAACCTATCAGGTTCCATCAGGCGCCTGGGGCGGTACCATCTTATTGGTTCCACCTCCCTGCAGCAGGGTGCCGTGGTTCGAAGGTCAAGGCAAAGGAGCGAGTGATCTGACCATGACAAGGGCTCGATGACTATATCCCCTATCTCAAGATCACTCAACCACTGTCCAGAGACAAAAACCAAGTCCAGTGTGTTTCCCCCAGTGTGCGTAGGGCCATGAATTAGTTGGGTCAGGTCCATGGCCGTCATGGAAGCCATGAACTCCCGAGCCACCTCAGACGCCTCACCCACGGATGGCAGGTTGAAATCCCCCATGACCATAAGTCTGGGGGTATCAACTGCCACCGCGGCAATAACGTTGAGTAGCTCGGGCAGGGCTGCCGCCACGTGGCAGGGAGCCAGGTACGTGATCAGCAAACCCATCTGAACCCCGTGGCCCCACTTCACAAGGAGGGACTCACAACCAGCCGTCTGAGGAACAGTGGTCTCCCTTGGCCTAAGGCCTTCTCTAATAATAACCGCTACTCCCCCGCCCCGCCCCTGTGACCTTGACTGATGGAATGCGTGGAAACCTGGTGGGCACATTTCTACCAGAGGGACCCCTCCCTCCGGGCCCAGCCAGGTCTCCGTAATACCCGCCAGGTCCGCTCCCCCCTCATAAACAAGATCACAGATGAGGGGGGCTTTATTTACTACGGACCTGGCGTTGCACAGCATCAGGCGAAGGCCCAGGCCCTGAAGGTCTGTACTACCTGGAGAACGGGTGGAGCCTTGGGGGCTGGAGCACCCTACCTCTTGAAGACAGCGGGTGCGTGCTCCCTTAACATGATATGGCCCCCTGCTCCCGCCATATCTACCTCTCCCACACACAGTACCAATTGTAAAAACACAGTCTGGACCAGCTCGACCCCCTCCAGATCCCCCACCCCCCCGCCGAACATCCTGGCCAAGCCCGATCCTCCCCCTAGTGGGTTATCCCCCAAACCCACAACCCTAATTCTAATCCCACCCCCCTCCCCCCTCCCCGAACCCCTTAAAAGTTTAGACAAGGACAATTTTAAAAAACCCTGCAGCCCCCTCTTTGCGGCATGCCACCTCTCGGGGCTACAAAGCCCGTCATCGAGGTAGGCCCTCGATAGAATGGAGGGCCAAGCCTGTGAGAGGCGGGAGTCTCGCAGACCAAGAAGCTCCGCTGCTGAGTACATTGACCATAACGGGTAACACGACCATATCCTGAGGGTCTATATAAAAAGGACCAAGGAGAAGACAAAGGAATGGGGGATCTCAGAGACATATTCGCAGGACCAAGTCCACTGTCCCCTCACAACAGAGGACATAGTCCAGAGCCAAGACGAAATATCATGCTGCACCGGTTGGAAGAGTTGGGGATGGGGGGCACCGTGTTACGGTGGTTCTCCTCCTTTCTCTCCGACCGGTTGCAGTTCGTGTTGGCAGGGGGGCAGAGGTCAACCTTGAGGCCTCTTATATGTGGAGTGCCTCAGGGGTCGGTCCTCTCACCCCTTCTGTTCAACATTTATGTGAAGCCGCTGGGCGAGATCATCCGTGGCTTTGGGGTGAAGTACCATCAGTATGCTGATGACACCCAGCTGTACATCTCCACCCCAGGCCACCCCAACAATGCCCTTGAAGTGATGTCCCAGTGCCTGGAGGCTGTGCGGATCTGGATGGGGAGGAACAGGCTCAAGCTCAACCCTTCCAAGACTGAGTGGCTGTGGTTCCTGGCATCCCAATATAGTCAGTTGACTCCATCACTGACTATCGGGGGCGAGTCTTTGGCCCCCGTGGAGAGGGCGCGCAATCTGGGAATCCTCCTGGATACACAGCTGTCCTTGGAGGAACATCTGACGGCTGTAGCCAGGGGGACCTTCTGTCAGGTTCACCTGATTCGCCAGTTGCAGCCCTTTCTTGATTGGGATTCCCTGTGCACAGTCATTCATGCCTTCGTCACCTCTCGCCTGGACTACTGCAACGCTCTCTACATGGGGCTCCCCTTGAAGAGCACCCGGAGGTTCCAACTGGTCCAGAATGCAGCTGCGCGGGTAGTCACGGGAGCCGCATGGCGCTCCCATAAAACACCTCTCCTGCGTGAGCTGCACTGGCTCCCAGTGGTCTTCCGGGTGTGCTTCAAGATGTTGGTTATCACCTTTAAAGCGCTCCATGGCATAGGACCTAGTTATCTTCGAGACCGCCTGCTGCTACCGACGGCCTCCCATCGACCTGTGCGCTCCCACAGAGAGGGCCTCCTCGGGGTGCCATCAGCCAAACAATGTAGGCTGGTGACCCCCAGGGGAAGGGCCTTCTCTGTGGGGGCATCTACCCTCTGGAATCAGCTGCCCCCAGAGATAAGGAGAATCCAAGACCTCGGTGCCTTCTGCCGTGCCCTTAAAACCTTCTTTTTCCAGCAAGCCGGGCTGGCCTAACACTTTTTAAAATGTTTTTAATTGTTTGTTATTGTTTTTAATCATGGGGCCAAATTTATATATATCTTTTTGATTGTATTTTAATGTTTGTAGTTTATATTTTTACTTGGCTGTTAACCGCCCTGAGTACTCAGGGAGAAGGGCAGTATACAAATTTAAAAATAAATAAATAAATAAATAAATATCCTGCCTTATTAGTTTTACAAATAACTCATGGTGGAGAACATATCCAGCACACCTTCCTCCTCCAATTTTCTCCACAACAACAATCCTTTGAGGTGAGTTAGGCTGAGAGAAAGAGTGACTGGCCCAAAATCACCCAGTCAACTTTCATATGTAAGGCATGACTAGAACTCACAATGTCCCGCTTTCTAGTCTGGTGACTTAACTATATATATTAATTAAATATTATCTTCAAACATATACTCTATATTTTATTTCACCACCAATAATTTACAAAAAGCTGCAAACTGAACTCACCCTGTTCTTACAATACAAGTGCATATAGGTGGTCTTTGATTTATGACCACAGTTAAGCCCAACATTTCTCTTGTTAAGCACTGTTAAGTTACTGCAGTTGTTAAATAAATCATGCAGTCATTATGCAAATCCAGGGAACCCTTTGACTTTATTTGTCAGAAGCCAGCTGGGAAAATTACAAATGATGATCACATGATCCTGGGACATTGCAACTGCCATAAATACATGCCAGTTGCCAAGAACCCAAATTTTGATCACATGACCATGGGGATTCTGTATTGGTTGTAAGTGTCAAAAATAATATAAGTCACTTTTCCCAGTGCCATTGTAACTTGAAATGATCGCTAAATGAATGGTTGTAAATCAAGGATTATATGTATAGGAATTGATAATTCTTTAATTCACTCATTTCTTAGCATCTGCATATCAAATTGATTTACAAAGAACAAATATTTAGTAGGGTTTCTTTCTTACTCTTAAAGGATATTTAGCATCTCTGGTATCTCAGAAGCTGAGAATGGTGCTGGTCCAGACAATATTGTTAGCAAATGTAATTGTAAATATTTCCATTGGGTTACATCTTGTAAATGCTATTTGTCTTCTAATGCAGAATATGATAAAAAAATCATCCTCATCATCTATCAGTTGACTCAAGGTCAATATTCCTGCTTCCATCCAATTTTTCCATTTCATCATTCTTTTCCGAAATTTTTAAAATTGGATTTCCCTATAAAGTCAATTTAGCATTCGAAAAAGACATAGCATTTGTTAGATATTACTTACTGCTTGATTGTTTGTCTGATGTAAACAATATTTTTTTAAAAATAATTTTTATTCAACGTTTACATCTTTAACATCCTTGTTACATTTTTACAACTTTCTGATACCGGCATCTTTGATAATGTCTATTTTATCTTTTAACCAACTATATACACATACATTTTATATATTACTTACTAATTTCTATATTCACTACAATTTATACCTATCTATTACACAATATTTTTTCACTCCTCTCTAATATCTTCTCTTAGGTTTATACATTTATACATTAATTTTGGATTCTTTCTCCAACCAGTTATACCATCTATTCCATGTCTTGTAATAAATCGTTTCCGAGGACTTCCGGTTTGCTGCTGGCCGCCGCCAGACGTTCCTTTGGGATCGTCAGCTTCCATTGCCTGTACAGAGCCGCCTTCACAGCGGAATGGCGGCTCGAAAAAACTCCGTTTCCAAGAGGAAACGGAGATAGAGCCGGCAGGGGTGGGTAGAACTCTCTGCAGAGTCCCAAAAGTTTTTTTTTACTTTTGGGACAGAGCGGATGAGAAGCCCCATATCCCCTGCCGCTGCTCCGGGCTTTGGGAGACCTCTGCTTATGCAGAGCCAGGCGTCAAGAGCAAGCCTGCGAACTTAACAGAATAATTAACGAAAAGGCGAACTGGACCCTTAATACTGAATCGCAAGTATTTTACCCTTTAAAAAACTATTTAAGAGAAAAGAGGAGAGGAAAGGGGGAAAAAGAGCCTTTTAAAATGGCGTCTGCCGTGGCTGGAGAAGGGCTGAAAGGGAAAGTCCTTCCGTTTCTTATTACTACAATGTAGCGGAATAAATATCACTGGCTACATTTGTAGATAAAACCTCGCTCCTGTGTCTTCTCTTGCTGTTGATTGAAAAGAAGTGGTTTTTTTTTTTTTTTTTAAGGGAAAGTCTTTCCGTTTTTCTATTTTTTCTCTCTTTTTTGTTAAATCTTGTCTGTGTGGGAAATGGCATCGGGACTTACACAGCTGGACAAACGGGGGGGGGAACTTCCCCCATTAAGAAACTGCACCAACAAATTCTAACTCTCCAGTGTCAGAAACCTGATTTTAATATAATAGAATTTCTCCTTGAAGAGATTGTAAGAAGGGATGAGACTGTGAACCAGCAACTTGAAAAATTTAAGCAGGAAATTAAAGAAATTGGTGAATTGGTGAAATCAAAGTTTGACTTTTTGAATCAAAAGATTTTAAAATCAGCTAATGGTTTATCAGATTTTCTGATTCGGGTGGATGCAAAGACTAAATTATTAGAGTCTAAAATGAAGGAAACGGAGGAGAATTTGGATGACAAGATTCAAAAAATTAAAAAGGATTTGGTAAACATTCAGGATAATAGTCCAGAAGACAAATCTAAAATGGAGGTTGACCAAAAGACTGGTAATGGAGAAAATGTGCAACAGAGGATTGAAAGAGAAGTTTTAATGATTCAATATAATTTTACAGAATATGCAATTAGACTGAGAGGCCTGCAGGAAAATAATAGAGATGACTTAAGGAAAATATCTTCTGAAATTCTGGCTGGGATTTTAAAGGTTCAACCTGATGAAGTGTTTTGCAGGATTGATAGAAGTTACAGAATTAACTCCTGGTTGGCAAAGCAAAGGCAGTTGCCTAGAGATGTGGTGATCTATTTTACAGATAAAGAAATTAGGAATAATATTGTGCAGAACTCTTTTAATTCTACTTTGCAATTTCATGGAAGAAAGATTTGGATTTTTAAGGAGCTCCCGACTAAAATGCTAATGGAAAGGAAGAAATTTGGCTTTCTAGTGACTGAGTTAAAAAAAAGAAATATCCTATTCAGGTGGGACACGCCAGTTGGTTTAATATTGAGATATCAAGGAGTAAGATATCAATTGAACACTGTTGCAAAAGCGGAAGATTTTTATCAAAAAAATTTTAAATGAATTTAACACCTTTAGGCATAATACAGGATAAGCAAAAGGAGTTGGAAACAAAAGGAAAATATCAAATTATAGAGGCTGTGGCAGATAAATTGTCTTTGGACTCCCTGGATACCCCAGCTGGACTGTCTATAAATAAGAGAGTAGTGTCATTCGACACCAAGCTGATGAACCATCAAGTCACAGACAAGTGCGCAAATCAATCAGTTGACACACAAGTGACGGAGAAGAAAGATGAGATGATAAAATTAACCCAACAAGAACAACCCATAAAGCAGAATGAAAATCGACCAGCCGACACACAATCGGTAGGCAAGAAACGAGGATGGAAATTCAACCCGCAAAAGAAAAAGAAAAGAAATAGATCTCATAGAAACAGCAGTTTCTAAACCATGCAACAGTGAAGTCAGGGACTTTAAAAAATGAATGAATATTTGAAAAGATAGTGGAGGCGAACAATTGTTTAATACTATCCTGAGGATTGTGGCAGATCTCTGCAATGCCGTGATTTTGGGATGTGAAAAGAGCCTCACCTTGTTGGATTTGAATCATCTACTCTGGATTTTTTTTTTTTACTGGTGAATATATTATGATTATTTTGAGTTACAAGGCAAGAGAATCACGCTGGGGCATGCAGAAGATCTGGTTGTTACCCATTAGGATGATGGGAATTAACAATCCTGATGAATACCACAACTATAACCATATGGATATAATTATAATGTCACTCGGGTGGTTGTTTTTACTTTTATATAGATGCGAGGATATCTACTACTGATGGGGGAAGAAGATGAGTGAAGACTT
This sequence comes from Arizona elegans, assembly GCA_022577455.1. Lineage (NCBI taxonomy): Eukaryota > Metazoa > Chordata > Lepidosauria > Squamata > Colubridae > Arizona > Arizona elegans. The sequence continues at coordinate 97,747,086 of JAKOOJ010000002.1, read as the reverse complement.
TGAACAAACTGTTGCACCAGCATGTTACTTTACCCTATTATGGGTGATGGAATTAACAATCCAGTGGAAAGACACCAAAGAAGATAGTATATGGATTATAAATTTAAAGTTATTGTCTTTTTTTTTTTCAAAATGGAATGCATATATAGATATGTGTATATTTTAGCATAGTGGGCAGTGGATTATATTCAGAATTGTATTGCATGATCTTGCAGGAATTGAAGGGTTGAAATAGGTCAGTTTGGGGAGTGGAGGAATTGGATAGAACTGAATAAACGTTAAATTTGGATGTAGGGAGAAGGCCGCCTTAAAATGTTATATTATTAATATATATAAAAGACTAAATGTCAAATTGTAATAATATACTATAAGTTTAGGGGAGGAGAAAAAGGGCAGATTATCGTAAAAATGGGAGTTATAAGAATAATATGCTAAGGGTCAGTATTCTGAGGAGGGAGTAAGGGAAAGGAAAGATATTATGTATGTAATTAGTTATGAAATAGCCTATTGTTGTGAAGAAGTCACAGGGGGGGATGGGTGGTGAGGGGGGGTTAGGGAAGAGGGGGGGGAAAAAGGGGGAAAACTTGTATTTGAAAACTTTTTCAATAAAAAAAATAAATAAATAAATCGTTTCCTCTCGGCCTCTTAGTTCCATTGTTAATTTTTCTGCTTCTGCACATTCTAACACTGTTTTTATGATCATCGTATTTGATGGAGCAAATCTGTGTTTCCAATTTTGTGCAAATGAAATTCTAGCGGCCATAATTATATGAAGTATAAGGTAATAAATTTCTTTCCTAATCTTCTCTTTTATAATTCCCAATAAAAATAGTTCGGGTTTCATAGCAATTTTTTCCCCTGTCATTTCCTCTAACTGTTTTTGGATTTTTAACCAATATACCTTTGCTTTGGGACATGTCCACCACATGTGGAAATATGTCCAATGTTGATGATTGCATTTCCAACAATTTGGTGCATTTTTTTGGGATATCTTGGCCAATCTTGCTGGGGGTAAATGCCACCTATAAAACATTTTGTAAATATTTTCTTTATAGGCGGCCGACAACATCATCTTATAATTTGTTCCCCATAATTTTTCCCAGTATTCTAATTCAATATTATACCCAAAGTTTTTCACCCAAATTATCATCATTTCTTTTACTGTTTCCTCCTCCATTTTGAATTGAAGGAGGGATTTATATATTTTGGTAATTATTTTCTCATCGGTCCCAGTAAACAATATTTAAGCACTCCCTTAAGTAATTAAGATAAACATTTAAGCATCATTTCAAAAGGGACAACATAAAAACTAAAAAGGAAACAAAAAGACAAGGAACCCCCCCCCACACACACACCAGCAATCAATACCCAGATAAACAGGGATTAACAGTAGACAAACAATCAAGCAGTTTGTCTAATCAAGAAACTGCCAAGATGTAGTACTAAAAGGGCAAGCTATTATATATAAACAGAGAGCAAATTCCATTTCCTTCTAGCACTGAAAATGTTACTTAGTTGAGTAATGGAACATCTGCAAGTAAACAACTAAACTCAGAGAGCACCAAGGAGTCTACAGTTCAACCCTGACCTACATATATTCATAAATTGGCAAAACTGGTATTTTACAATAACCCTGAAAGGATCCTGATCTCTTCATTTGGGTACAACTGCTGTGATGTCATTATTTTCAGCACATTAGAGCTGTAGAACATGGGTGTCAGACTCAATCGTGTCACATGACATATCGTGACATATCGTGACATCTTTTTGCCTTCATGGAGCTGGGGTGGTTGCCAGTTTGACAGGCCTGTGTAGAAAAACAGTGGAATTGGAATTTTACTCGGAGTTGAAATGGAGTAGGCTAGTTTCACCTGTTTCCTCTCAGTTGAAAGAAAATGTATTCTGAATACTTGAATCTTCCCTGAAATCAAGATTTATCCATAGCCAATGCGCAGCAGTAAAAATTTCTTGTAGATAAATTCAGAAGTGACAGAAACTTAGGAAAATATCAAAACTCTTTCACCAACTTCTGGGCCCCAGTCAAAACTTAATCTACCGAGAATCTGTTGAGTAAAAGAATTTCCATAAATGGATTGTTTTACTTGTGAAAATCTCTGTTAAGTCAGTTCTCCCTAATCTTACATCCCTCTGGCACTGTGGGGATCAGAATTGTCCAAAGGCACCTTAGATTATTGTCGTTTGTTGAAAATTGCTGTTTTATTTTATATTTGGAGCAAATACTTCATTCATAATGAATATTTTCTGCCTCTCTCTTTTCATTGTCTTGATAGATTTTAAGATATTAAGAAATATAGAGGACTTCCGGTTTGCTGTTTGTCCCCGCTGGACGCTCCTTTAGGATCGTCGCACCCACTGCCTGTAAAGAGCCGCCTTTATAGCGGAATGGCGGCTCGAAAAAACTCCGTTTCCATGAGGAAACGGAGATAGAGCAGGCTGGAGTGGGTTGAGTCCTCTGCCTAATCCCAAAAGTTTTTTTTTTTTTACTTTTGGGACGGAGCGGAAGAGACTCCCCATATCCCCAGCCGATGCTCCGGGCTCTGGGAGATCTCTGCTACACGCAGAGCTAGGTGGCAAAAGCAAGCCTGTAAACTTGTTAAACTAATTAAAGAAGACGTGAGCTGGACCGCTGACCCTGAGGCGCAAGTATTTTTTTTTCTTATTTTAGAAAAGTTACTGAAGTTGTTTAAGAAGTGAAAGGAAAAAAGATTTTTAAAATGGCGATTGCTGAGGCTTGAAGAGAGGCTGAAAAGGGAAAGTCCTTCCGTTTTCTATTACAAAGTAGCGTAATGAATACTTCTGGCCGTAATTGAGGCAAAACCTCACTCTCACTCTTGCTTTTTTTTCTTTTTTCTTTTCCTGGGGATCTGATATTGATCTTGGTTGGAAACAAGCCTTTTTTTTTCTCTCTCTTTTCCACTAAATCTTGTCTGTGTGGGAAATGGCATCGGGACTCACACAGCTAGACAAACGGGGGGGGGGAATTTCCCCCACTAATAAATTACACCAACAAGTTGTAACTCTCCAGTGTCAGAAACCTGATTTTAATATAATAGAATTTCTTCTTGAAGAGATTGTAAGAAGGGATGAGATTGTGAACCAGCAACTTGAAAAATTTAAGCAGGAAATTAAAGAAATTGGTGAATTGGTGAAATCAAAGTTTGACTTTTTGAATCGAAAGATTTTAAATACAGCTAATGGTTTATCAGACTTTCTGATTCGGGTGGATGCAAAGACTAAATTATTAGAGTCTAAAATGAAGGAAACTGAGGAGAATTTGGATGACAAGATTCAAAAAATTAAAAAGGATTTGGTAAACATTCAGGATAATAGCGCAGAAGACAAACCTAAAATGGAGGTTGACCAAAAGACTGGTAATGAAGAAAATGTGCAACAGAGGATTGAAAGAGAAGTTTTAATGATTCAATATAATTTTACAGAATATGCAATTAGACTGAGAGGTCTGCAGGAAAATAATAGAGATGACTTAAGGAAAATATCTTCTGAAATTCTGGCTGGGATTTTAAAGGTTCAACCTGATGAAGTGTTTTGCAGGATTGATAGAATTTATAGAATAAACTCCTGGTTGGCAAAGCAAAGGCAATTGCCTAGAGATGTGGTGATCTATTTTACAGATAAAGAAATTAGGAATAATATTGTGCAGAACTCTTTTAATTCTACTTTGCAATTTCATGGAAGAAAGATTTGGATTTTTAAGGAGCTCCCGACTAAGATGCTAATGGAGAGGAAGAAATTTGGCTTTCTAGTGACTGAGTTAAAAAAAAGAAATATCCTATTTAGGTGGGATGCCCCAGTTGGTTTAATATTGAGACACCAAGGAGTAAGATATCAACTGAACACTGTTGAAAAAGCGGAAGAATTTTATCAAAAAATTTTAAAAATGAACTTAACATCTTTAGGCACAATACAGGATAAGCAAAAGGAGTTGGAAACCAAAGGAAAATATCAAATTACAGAGGCTGTGGTGGATAAATTGTCTTTGGACTCCCTGGATACCCCAGCTGGACTGTCTATAAATAAGAGAGCAGTGTCATCCGACTCCAATGTGATGAACCATCAAGTCACAGACAAGTGCGCAAATCAACCAGTTGATATACAAGTGATGGAGAAGAAAGATGAGATGACAAAACTAACCCAACAAGTTCAACTCATAAAGCAGAATGAAAATCGATCAGCCGACACACAATTGGTAGGCACGAAACGAGGATGGAAATTCAACCCGCAAAAGAAAAAGAAAAGAAATAGATCTCATAGAAACAGCAGTTTCTAAACCAAGCAACAGTGAAGCCAGGGACTTTAAAAAATGAATGAATATCGAAAAGATAGTGGAGGCGAACAATTGTTTAATACTATCCTGAGGATTGTGGCAGATCTCTGTAATGCCATGATTTTGGGATGTGAAAAGAGCCTTACCTTGTTGGATTTGAATCATCTACTCTGGATTTTTTTTTACTGGTAAATATATTATAATTATTTTGAGTTACAAGGCAAGAGAGTCACGCTGGGGCATGCAGAAGATCTGGATGTTACCCATTAGGATGATGGGAATCAACAATCCTGATGAATACCATAACTATAACTATATGGATATAATTATAATGTCACTCGGGTGGTTGTTTTTACTTTTATATATATACGAGGATATCTACTACTGATGGGGGCAGAAGATGATTGAAGATTTTGAACAAACTGTTGCACCAGCATGTTATTTTACCCTATTATGGGTGATGGATTTAACAATCCAGTGGAAAGACACCAAAGAAGATATTATATGGATTATAAATTTAAAGTTATTGTCTTTTTTCTTTTTACAAAATGGAATGCATATATAGATATGTGTATATCTTAGTAAAGTGGGCAGTGGATTATATTTAGAATTGTATTGCATGATTTTGTAGGAATTGAAGGGTTGAAATAGGTTAGTTTACTGATTGATTAGTCTAAGAAAAAGGATCTTTAAGTCATATATTTAGGGGAGTGGAGGAATTGGATAGAACTGAATAAATGTTAAATTTGGATGTAGGGAGAAGGCCGCTTTAAAATGTTATATTAATATATATAAAAGATTAAATGTTAAATTGTAATAATACACTATAAGTTTAGGGGAGGAGAAAAAGGGCAGATTATCGTAAAAATGGGAGTTATAAGAATAATATGCTAAGGGTCAGTATTCTGAGGAGGGAGTAAGGGAAAGGAAAGATATTATGTATGTAATTAGTTATGAAATAGCCTATTGTTATGAAGAAGTCACAGGGGGGGATGGGTGGTGAGGGGGGGTTAGGGAAGAGGGGGGGGAAAAAGGGGGAAAAACTTGTATTTGAAAACTTTTTCAATTAAAAAAAAAAAAAGAAATATAGAGGAGTGGAACATGTAAGCAACCAGAAAAACTCCCAGACCAGTGACATCATAGACTTGGAAAGTTCTGTGTTAGAGATACTGGTGTGCCTCAACCATGTCACTAAGGGGCAGAATATCAGCAAATAGTCCACGCCTGCAAAGATGAAGTGAGGAAAGCTAAGGCTCACAATGAACAAAGACTTGCAACAAAAGTAAAAAATAACAACAACAAAAAAAAGCTTCTTCCAACATGTTAAAAACAAGAAAAAATTCAAGGAAACAATTGGTCCATTGCTGGGAGAAAGTGACAAGAAGGTGACAAATAACAGGGAGAAAGCAGAACTACTTGACTTGTTTTTTGCATTTGTCTTTACACAAAGGGAAAAAACAGTCCAACCTACCAAAAACAGCACCACAAAAAACAGGTTAGGAACACAAGTTAAAATAGGGAAGAAAATGGTAAGTGACCACCTGTCTACACTAGATGAGTTCAAATCACCAGGATCAGATGGATTACACCTCAAGATTCTGAAGGAACTGGCAGACAAGATCTCAGAACCACTGAACTATATCTTTCAAAGATCCTAGAGCACCGGGAACTGCCAGAGGACTGGAAAAGAGCTGATGTAGTTCCCGTGTGCAGTCTATTCAATAATTTCCATTCTTCCCAAATTTTGTCAAACCCTAATGCCAGCTCATCACTTGGCTCCATCCAGTATTTGTAGCTTTCCATAGGATCTCTCTGCTTTCAAAGTATTCAAAGGCTTCCGTCGACCTAAGAAAGCTTTTTCTGGATTTTAATCTCTGATGAATTGGTTGTAGCCTATAGAGCAGGGGAGTCAAACTAAATTTCATTGCCGCATCAGCATTATGGTTGCCCTCAAAGGGTCAGTTGCATTTAAGACTATCATGTAAGACCATGATGACTCACAGCGGCCAGGTGGGTGTGGCTGGGTGTTCACATCTGGGTTGCCATGACTAGGTGAACGTGGCTGGGTGGGTGTGGCTGGCTAACTTGGGATGGCTGCGTTGGGATGGAACAAGTTCCTGGAGCATTGGGGAACTGCCAGAGAACTGGAAAAGGGCTGATGTAGTTCCCATCTTTAAAAAAGGGAAAAAATAGATCCAGGAAACTACAGACCTATCCTCAATACCAAGGAAGATACTGGAAAAGATAATCAAGCAACAAATCAGTGAACACCTAGAAGCAAACAAAGTAATAACCAAAAGCCAACATGGATTTATTAAAAACAGATCATGCCAAGACTAATCTTATTGCATTTTTTGACAAAGTGACAAAATTAGTGGACGAGAGGAATGCTGTTGATATAATTTACTTGGACGTCAGTAAGGCATTTGATAAAGTAGACCATAACCTACTACTTGATAAAATAGAAAAATGTGGGTTAGACATTATCACCACCAGATGGATTCGTAACTGGCTGACCATCTGCACTCAATGTGTAGTCCTTAATGGAACGGCATCTACATAGAGGGAAGTATGCAATGGGGTACGCCAAGGCTCTGTTTTAGGCCCAGTACTCTTCAACATCTTCATCAAAGGGATACATGGGGAACTCATCAAATTTGCAAACGATACGAAGCTAGCAGGAATAGGCAACACTCCAGAAGATAGGCTTAAGATACAGAAGGTTCTTGACAAACTTGAACATTGGGCGCTATCTAACAAAATGAAATTCAATGGTGAAAAAAGTAATGTTTTACATTTAAGCAAGAAAAACAAAATACACAGGTACAGTATATGTGGTACCTTGCTCAATAGTAGTAACTGTGAAAGAGATCTTGGAGTCCTAGTGGACAATCATTTAAATATGAGCCAGCAGTGTGCTGCAGCTGCCAAAAAAGCCAACACAGTTCTAGGCTGCATAAACAGAGGGATAGAATCAAGATCACGTGAAGTGTTAATACCACTTTATAATGCCTTGTTAAAGCCACACTTGGAATACTGCATCCAGTTTTGGTCGCCACACTGTAAGAAGGATGTTGAGACTCTAGAAAGAGTGCAGAGAAGAGCAGCAAAGATGATTAGGGGACTGGAGGCTAAAACATATAAAGAACAGTTGCTGGAACTGGGTATGTCTAGTCCAGTGGTGGGTTTCAAATTTTTTTACTACCGATTCTGTGGGCGTGGCTTGGTGGGCGTGGCTTGGTGGGCATGGCAGGGGAAGGATACTGAAAAATCTCCATTTCCTCCCTGTCAGCTGGGAGTTGGGAGGCAGAGACTAGATGGGGGTGGGGCCATTCAGAATTTTTATTACCAGTTCTCCGAACTACTCAAAATTTCTGCTACTGGTTCTCCAGAACTGATCAGAACCTGCTGAAACCCACCTCTGGTCTAGTCTGATGAAAAGAAGGACTAGGGGTGATATGATAGCAGTGTTCCAATATCTCAGGGGCTACCACAAAGAAGAAGGAGTCAAGTAACTGAGGGTAGGACATGAAGCAATGAGTGGAAACTAATCAAGGAGAGAAGCAACTTAGAACTAAGGAGAATGAAATATTTTGGGGAATTAAAAAGAACCAGAATATTATATTTCCCCAAAGGAGAAATGGAGCTTCCTGCATAGTAAAATGCAAGAAGTCTTTAGAAATGGATATTTGTTTTATTCCCCCCCGCTTTCTCCTTTTACGTGACATCATTTGGGTATCTATATTTCTAATTGTTTTCTCCCATCTATTCTCTATCTATTTTATCTCTATGTCCTTATTCATATTTCTTTTCTAACCAATCATAAAATTTATCCCATGTCTTAAAATACATCGACTCCTTTTTATCTTTTACTCTCAATGCTAATCTATTCATTTCTGCACATTCTAAAATTTTCTTTATAATTTCTCCTTCCAACGGAATTTTATCTGCTTTCCAGTTTTGTGCAAATACAATTATGGGCCAATCTAGTGACAAACAAAATATCTTTAGCTCAGGTAAAGGGATTAAGAAGAACAGGATATGATCTACATTGAGAAAAGTGCAAACAAGTTGGCCAAGTAAGAAAGGCAGGCTAGAGGCAACAGATAAGAGGATAAAATTAATTACATCTGTTTGACAGGATTAAGCCAAAGGAAGCCAGTGCTTTAGACCCATTACTAACCTTTGCGAAACAAGCCAGCCAAAATCAAATAACAAAACACACAAAGCAAGCCTCCAGATTACAAAGTGCTGTAAAAACTTTTTAAGAGCCCATGTACAAACCAAAGCAATTGGTCAGCTGTTCCAGAACTGCACACTGTGTGTGTTGGTTCTGCTCATCAATAAACTTTCTTTCAGCCTCCATTTCATTTCCAACGTCTTTCTCCCAGCTTGGAACTGAACCAGAAGGATCTTTCTTCCAACAAAAATCTTCATTGACAATTCTGAAACTGGTTGCTGTATCTGTTGTCATTAATTTGATCATGCTTATATTTAATCATAGTCCCATTTTTCCACTGTGCTCTTCCACTTTCATTACTAGAGCTTCGAGGTAATTTGCATTTTCAACTATCAACATGGTATCATCAGCCTAGTGCAGGTTATTTATATTTCTTCTTCTAATTTTAAAATCATGCTCATCTTCTACCAATCCTCATTCCTTAAATATACTTTATATTTTGCATTTAGGTTTGAATAAATAAGGGGAGACTATACAGTCCTACCTCACAGCTTTACTAACGTGGAGCCAGTCTTTTTCAGCATGATCTGTCCAGACTGGGCTTTATGACTATCTCATTGCATGAGGACAATGAGATGCTTTGAAATTCCTATTTGTTTAAAGTACATTCCATAGCCTGACATGACTATTACAACTAGAAGACTTTCTATCGTAATGAAGCATACAGTGATTTCTTTTTGATATTCTTTGGTGTTTTTAATTACTCAGCATGCACCAGCAGTAATGTCTATATTCCTCAGTTTTTCTAAATTCATCTTAAACTTAATCCAGCCACTGATAGGTTTTCCCAATGTCTGTCACCTCAGCTATTTACCAGTGGTACATCCTATGCAAGGAGTTGTCTTGCCATGGCATTTTCTCTATTTGATCTTCTTCCCATGTCTGCTGCTGCCTCAGGCATTCTTTCAGCAGCTCATATTTGGGTGCCATTTTACTGATGTACTCTGGGATGCTCTGGGTTTTGTTCAGGACAGTGGCTTTTACACTCACCAGACCTCAAGCACTCTCTTTCCAGCTGGTGTTCAGGCTCTGGGTGTTGGATCTGTTATGGAAGTCTCTGCACATTGTGAGAAGCTTCCAGATCCTCCTTTGGCCAGCTCACTAGACTGGCAAGGTACTGATGACAGGCAGGCATATGTGTTGATGGCATGGATCTTGTTCCTTCCATTGAGCTGGTTCTTTAGGTACTTTGTGGTACTTGGATGTTGCTGTCTTCCTTGTCTCTTCAACATGATTCTCATGTGACTGTGGAACACCAAGATCATACAGCTGATCTGTATGTTTGCTATGTGACCCACTAGTAATTCTATCCAATCAATCTTGACAATCTTCCCTTCCTTTACTGCTTTCTGATCATACTTCTACAATCCGAATGACATCCCAATGTCCTCACTGCAGACCCATGTGAATCAGTAAATTGATGTTTCATTCACTCTTAGTATACAGCTTGATGTCATCTGTGTAGCGGAAGTGATTGATGGTAGTTCCACTTTTGAACTTGTATCTGAAGCCAATCGTTGTAATTGTCTGGCTGTGGGGGTTTAAGACAATGTAGAAGAGCGGCAGGGATAGTGCATCACCATGGTATACACCACACTTGATGGCCACTTACTGTATGTGAATTGTCTTGAGTTGATTCCCAAACGTGACTTCCATAAACTTATTGAGTTATTGAGGAAGGTGCTTTGTATGTTGTTAACTTTGTAAAGTGCCATGCCATGCATTCACATAGTAATTAGTCTATCTCAAGTTGTGAGAACAGGTTCCTCTTTACTATGCTGATGTGTTGCTTAAGTAGCTGTTTCTCATTTAGTGTGGACATACAACTTTTGTCCAACCATATATCTCTTCTCATTAGGTCTGCTATTCCATCAATTCCAGGTTCTCTTGCCTCATCCATGTATTGTTTGTTCTAATAGCCCATTTATTGTTAGGTTGCCCTGCTTCCCCAACATCTGATGTAGAACTTGTTAATCCAGATGAGTTGACATGACTTTCCTAATACTTGTCACTCTCATTTTTGAGCTGAAGTGTTAATAAGTCTTTGTCCAAGGAACTCTACTGGTTAAGTAGATACCAGCAAGGTTTTGAACCAGTGATGGATTGCCTCTGGTTCGCATTGGTTCTATAGAACCAGTAGTAAAACCGGCGGGAGGCTCCACCCATCGACCCGACGTCATCAAAACTTCTGTGCATGTGCAGAAGAGTGCTTCGCTTGCGTGTGTGCAGCCCCGCTGCGAACCAGTAGTAAAGGTAAGTAGAACCCACCCCTGTTTTGAACTTTGTTCTATATAAACTCACATATAATGCCAAGAGTGCCATGATCTGGTTTTTCTTTAGGCTTAATATAGATGTTCAGGTCAGGTTTTGACACCTGACAATTGCCTGGACTACTGTATTCCCTGCAGTTTATTTGGCAAAGTTTTTTTTAAAAAAAGCTTGTGCTTGCCTCCTTCCTAAGATGCAGAGAGAATGATTAGCCCAAGGTCTCCGAACTGGCTTCATGTTTAAGACAGAACTAGAACTCACAGTGTCCTGGTTTCTAGCCTGATGCCTTAGTCACTACACCCAATTTATTTTCACTCAATAGTTTAGTTACTTTGCTACAAAGCCAATGATTTTGGTTTGTAATACATGTTGCTTTTTTTAATTCCTCAAAGGACTCTGCATTTTTCCTTCAATTTCCATATTGTTTTCACTACCTAGTTTTGCTATTGTTGTCATGTACATTGCTTCCACCTCACACAGTGCCCTTTGATCAGTGACTGTCCTTGAAATACAGACTCATTGTTATCTTTAGCAAACAGCAGATATTGTTCAAGGATATTTGCATTTGAAGGGGGAGCCCCTTCTGTAATGTCTTCTGGCTTGTTGGACTTGCCCTCCACGTCTTCTCCACGTAAAATTGTTTTCGCAAGCCGCAAGGGATGAATTAAAAATATTACCGTGTTTGGTCCTAGTCTGTTTGGTCCTAGTCTGTTTCCTGTTGCTAATCTAAAGTGTTCCCTGATGCAGGACAAAAAACTCTATTTGATGGGCACATTTGGGATTTTTGTTTTTTAAAAGAGATAAAAAAAAATATCTTATTAAAGAGGCATATTACCATATTTTTTAGAATGTTGAAATAAGTAGGGATACCAAGAAATATTTGGATGCAAAGAGAATTCCTAAAATAGCAGCATTTAACATCGTGAAAGAGTTTTAACAAATGTATAATTAAGAGCACCATTTAAAATGTATCTAATCAGAAATAAATTCCACCATATCTGCTTCTGGGAATGTATTCAATATCAGTTTCTGTATTGCTACTTTAGTTCAATTTATGTGAATGACTTCTTGAGAGCTTCTTTTTGTTGGTGTGTGAATTTTATGACCTGTGTGCATTTAAAATCTTTTTTGTTCTTAGTGGGAGAAATGTCCATCTCAGTTCAGTTCCAAATGGGAAGAAAGACACTGGAAACATGGAGGCTGTTTGGAAAGATGATTTAATGGTGAACAGGACCACATGGGTTTTTTGAGTCCTGGGCAAAATGAGCACATTGAAGATATGTGTGTGTGTGCGCGCGCATGCACGCACGCACACACACACATATCCTCTCTTGGGCCCCGCCTTAGAGCTTCCTGTTCCTGTGAAAGAAATGCATTTGGATTGGTTGTCGGAGTCCCTTGGGGCCATGTAGGGGTAACTTTGTTGGTTGTCTGGGGTCCCAGGCTTGGTTGAATCTTGCTGGGTGAGATAATCTTCCCAGGTGTCATGTGGTGAGATGGGTAGAGGGCTAATCCTATTATGTCCTGAGGGTGAAGGTCTTTTGTGTTGTAGATAAGCTGGCCCAGCCTTTTGTCTTGTAGATAGGATGGCCCAGTCTTTCTGGGGCTATTAACAAAGATAATAGCCTGCTTTCCAAGAGCATGTTCGCCTTTTCTCATCCAGGGAGGTATAATATTCTGCCTTTTTAATATGTCCTAGAATATTTCATTCTTCTAGGAGAAGGGTGGGTGCTAACTTTCTACATTCTTTTCCAAATGTGATGCCTTTGTCCTTGTAATCAACCATATATTCTTCTATTTTACCTTATACTATTTTATCCTCCTCTTTAATCTTCATTTGCCTACTGTATCTTACCTATTGTATCTTATTCTATTTTATCTCATTTCACTATATCCTATCTTAACTCATTTTATTGTATTTTGCTGTGGCTGATGCTCTTATTTGATATGGTCAATTTACTAGTCAATAAAATATATCCTATTGTATTGTAATAAATAGATTTATAATTTCTTTTGGAGTTGACACATACCACTTTCCATTCCAAAATGCAGTAATAATTCTTTTTTATTATTCTCTTAATAATTTATAAGGTAATAAGTTCTCAAAATAGTTGTAATTGACAAAATCCATCTTCTTGTAAGTTTCATTTACTATACTTCTACTAGATCAAGTTCATTACAAATAATTTCAAAACTTTATTTTAAATCCACCTGTCCAACTGAATAAAGAAATATTTGGAGTTTTGGCTGGAAGAAGCACTTTAATTCATATTGGGCCTTCAATCTAATATCATGATAAAAAATAGTGGATTCCCAGGTTTTTTTTTTTTGAACTGGAATTTCCTCAGTGCAATATTATGATTGTTGGGTTATAATCCATATAAATAAGAGTTTCAACTTTCACAGATATAAGTTTAGTGAATAATGAGGTAGACCTCCATCCACGTCTGTTTTGCAAACAGAACAATAACAGATATGTTTTTTCTTTAAAGAATGAATGCATTATCTGCATACCAGACCTGCTGATATCCATTTCCTCTAACATCTTAGCTTCCTTCTTTGCCATGGGAATGACTTCTCCTTCCTCTAACTGTCCTACTGAACTAGTGTAGCAAAATTGCTAGGCTGTTTCTAATCTGTTATGGGAAAATAATTTCCTGACTCTTGGTAAAACTTCTTTTTAAGCCTCTATTATCATCTTTTTGAGGACCTTCCCTCTTATTCACTATTAGAGAAGGTCAGGATCTTGAGCACACTTTGGTAAGGAAACAATTTCTTCCTTCAGATCTCTGTAATTATGCAGGTGCTCCCTTTAAAATACAGGTAATCCTTGATTTATGAGCCCAAAATTTCTGTTGCTAAGCAAGATAGTTAAGTGAGTTTTGCTCAGTTTTACAACCTTTCTTGCCACATTTGTTAAGTAAATCACAGAATAACAGAGTTGGAAGGGACCTTGGAGGTCTTCTAGTCCAATCCCCTGCTGAAGCCAGATAAACTGATCATTCCAGACATATGATTGTCCATTCTCTTAAAAACCTCCAGTTTTTCCTCCACAACTTCTCAAGGCAAGTCGTTACACTTGTTAATTGTATCACTGCAGTTGTTAAGTTAGTAACACGGTTGTTAAGTGAATCTGGCTTTTCCATTGACTTTGCTTGTCAGAAGGTCCCAAAGATGACCTTCACATGACCTCAGGACAATGCAACTGTTATAAATACATGCCAGTTGTCAAATGTCTGAATTTTGATTATGTGACCACAGAGATGCCACAATGGTCATAAGTGTGAAAAACCCATCATACGTCAATTTTTTCAGTGCTGTTGTAACTTTGAATGGTCACTAAATTAATGGTTGTAAGTCGAGGACTTTCTGTATTGGTGTAGGATTAGTAGGATAGTTGTTTTGTCAGAGCCTTAATCTGCCATAGAACTTTTGCGTAATGAAACATGAAGCAACAATGAAATAATTTGCCCTTTACAAACTGCAGCCCTACTTTATCTCTCTCTGAAGATTTAGTAATTGCTCAGTTATCTCAAAAAATAGCAATGCTTGTTCTGTTCGCTTGGTTCCCAGCACACACATCTTATCTGTACACCATAAAGCCCAGGACAGAAATGCTGCTTAAAGAAGAGTAACTATCCACTGAAGGATAGTCTCTCTCTCTCTCTCTCTCCCCTTCTCTTCAGAAATGTCAAGACAGGGTCAGGTGTAATTTAATGGTCATTATGATACCTTAACCAAGACTTTACACTTGTTGTTAAATTAGAGAGCATAATCCAAAAAGGAAAGGAGAGCCAGATAGGAGAAGACATAAAAATTGGGTGTATAATTTTATTTTGCAATTTTTAAAAAGTCAGTCATCTTTCAATTAACTGAAAATATTCTAATTTACCCAGTGTCTAGTAAAACCAATAGGTTCTTTCTCAGAGAAATACAGAACTTGAAGAAAGAGAAGAAATCTCTCTGTGCAACCATATATTGCTGTATTTTTCAAGAGATTAAAAGACACTTTTGGTTAAAATGTTAAAAGCTTTCTTTAATATTATTAATATTAATAATATTATGGTCCCCTATATTATTAGAAGATTATCTGAATGTGCTTCCAGATTAGCAGCTCCCTGTTCCACTAGAAAATTTCAACAGAACAGACAATAAAGCAGAAATGAAATATAATTCTTCATTACAGACATGCTGCTCTACCTCTCACTGAAGATTTAAAGAAAGGGGCGTTAATCACAAAATAGCTATTTTCCCAGGGCATTTGGTTTCTTGTGCACTTTCCTTACTCTTATGAATTTCTAGATAAATCCCACATAGAAAAAAATGATGGAGAAGAAACCAAATTTTTATGTAGACAACTATATTACATTTCCTTGTCTCCTTCTAGATCAAATTCTCAATCCTGATGGTAAGTGGGCAGGAGGAGAGGTTCAGGGCATTTAATTCTCTATGGAAATATAGAGTGAAGTAGAAATGGATGTATTTATTTCATAGTCGGTGCTGCTATTCCCCCTCCAGAGACTTTAAAGCTCATTAGTTAGGGGGAATTTGTTATGTTTCCAAGGCATGACACTACTCCTGTCCTTGTCTGATCTGTATAAGGCTGCATAAAGGGAATAGATGGGTCATCTGCCTCACAGATGAAACCCTGAATGTTCCCCATAAAAACTGTCTCCAAATCCTATTTGAAACATGAGGAGCATCAGAGGAAGGGCTGATTCACACGCTTTTTGCATTTCTTCCCCAATATTTAGTCCAGTAATATTGGGAACAATAATATTAATATAGCCTCCTTTTAGTAACAGTACGTGTAAACAATTGGACTTTGTTATAAAAGGAAGGAAAGAATAGGGTGGGAAAGAAGAATGGAAACTACTTATATCTGTTCCCAAAGCATTATGCAAATCAGACACTACAAAATACAACATAACGAACGCACAACACTGCAAGGGATTGTCATTTCTGCCCCAACTTGGAAGAGACAAAAACATATGCTGACTCATTCTGTTTACAACTTGGGGTCTTTCTTCATAAATACGATTTAACAAAAGTCCTTGGATTTCTTCTGACTGGTTCATTCTTCTTGAAGAACACCATCTGAGCTGTTGGAGACTCCTATCATTGCATGTATGTATGGTTGTGTGTTTTCCATGGCTTGCTGTTGTATTCCCTCCCTCTGCCATACTTATTTCAGAGAAGCTGTGTGTCTTTTTGCTCCATGATGCCTTCCTTTCCTTTGTGATCTATATTATTTTTATTGTATTTGAATACCAGGAATTCTCTGGGAAATGGACAGTCAGTTAAAAATGTATTATAATAAAAGGAATAATCATATATAACAACAGGACAAAGATAATATGAAAAGAATATAAAATAATGTACAAACTTTAGAAACCAAATCCTTAAAGCTGCCTAAGAGCCAATAAAAAAAACAGGAACAGCAATAATAAAGGCAGTGAATCATAGTAAGCAGTGTGAGACCTAAGGAAATTTGAACCTCAGTTTGCAGGGATTCTTTTGGATTCCCTGCACTGGTCACCAGTGACTCATCTAAAGGAAAGATGGACTTGGATTGTTCATAAAGCTATTTTTCTGCATGCAGAAATTGAGATTTAGGAGCCGGTGTGTGTGTGTGTGTTCAGCAAAATATCCTACACAAGAGAGCTAATAGTATGGGGGCGGGTACCAGTAAATTGCTTAATTGGTTTGAAAACTTTGGCAAGAAATGTGAATATCTTTACCTGTTTTCTGGTTCAGCTTAATTTTGCTTCTGTAGAATATACAGAATCAGTTGGCTGGGTACTAAAGCCTATCAATCCAGGTTAAAAGCACTTTTGACCATTCTACCCTGTGTTTGCACTTGTATTATCCAAAGTCACATTCTTATACCTTTTCTATAAACCCAGGGAATTCCTGTTTGATACCTATATACCATGTAAGTAAACTTGCAAAGACTGAGGACTAAATTATAAGAATTTATATTTGGGATTGGTTTATCTCACTTTTTTAAAATAAAAAACTGTTGTTTGGAAGCAACATAGGAAGGATCAGTTGGGAGCAGTTGCAAAGCAAGGGTAAGAATTCAACATTCTGTTTATCCCAGAGACTTGAGGTTAAGTATAATAGAGCTCTGAGTCTATGCCAAAAAGTTTCATTAAACAATTGGAGAAAATGAACCATAAACAGGTTATGAATGTGAAGGGGAGACAAAAATCACAGAAACAAGAATTGGATTTTTTTTCCTATTCTATGTTTTTCCAAAACAGGATTTTGGTCCTATTTATCAAATTTCAATCAATACCAGTCTCATGCAAAAAAAAGAAAGAAAAGAAAAGAAAAGAAAAATGAAAGATAAGTACATGAGAAGATCTTGCTACTTCTTTAGGCAGTTGTACAGTTTGAAAATGCAGGGCAAGGAATGTTTAACCAAATTCCCCCCCCCCAAAAGAGGCTGAAAATTTGGGTGTGTCTTATACTCCAAATGTAGCTTTTTCAAAGCTTTTTTTCCAGCCCTAACAAGGCGCTAGCCAAGTGAAGCGATCTCCTCCGTGCTTTGCCTGCTTTTCTCATTGCTGCTTCCTCTTAGCTGTGCCTTAGAAGCTGTTTTTTATCCCCAAGCAGGGGATAAAAACCAGCAAACTAATGTGCTGAAGCTCACCAGACTAAGGATGCTAGCAATACCTGGTAGGCAGATTTTTTTCCCTCCTATTTTCCTCCCCAAAAACTAAGCTGCGTCTTATACTCCAGTGCATCTTATACTCCGAAAAATATGATATGCTCATACTAACAGAATATATTAAGTGAAAAAATACCAAGGACTTGCTTTTTACAGTGGATACTAAAAACCATAGATATTATTTATTTCCAACCAATATTGGTGCAAAATTCTGACTCTTTCTTATTGCCTTTTCATTTGAAGTTCTAATTTTTAAAAACTACCTGAATCTTTCTAAGAGGGCACTCTTATTGAGTTAAAAGAAGAAGCTGAAGGAAGACAATTGTCTTACTCCATCTGCTTGCTTGGAGAGTGTAGAAGCCTTAAGGGAAAAGGTCAATATATAAATAGCCTTGAGTTATAACCATTCATTTAGTGACTGTTCGAAGTTACAGCAGCGCTAGAAAAATGGAGATACAACTGGCACTCACACTTACAACCTTGCAGCACAGTCTCATGATCAAAATTTGGACACTTGGCAATTGGCAGGTATTTGTCCCAGGCTGATGTGATCTCCATTTGTGACCTTCCCAGGCACTTTCCAACAACCAGTCAATGGGGGAAGCCAGGTTCACTTAACAACAGTGTTATTAATTTAACTACAAGTGATTTTCTTAATAATCATGGTGAAAAAGGTTGTAAAATTGGGTGCAACTCACTTAACAACTGTCTTACTTAACAATGGAATTCTGGTCTCAATTGTGGAAATAAATTGAGGATATGACAAACATGGCAGCAAAACTTTAAGCTGACTTAAACATAGACTGAATTTTTATTTTTATTTTTACAGAGCTACACAAATGTGCCACTGTTGCCTCCTAAATCAAAATGAAGAATTTTCCAAGTGTGTGCATTGATTAAAAATAAATATAGAATCCTGCATGATTTTTCCAGACTTTCACTGGTGGAAATACAACTGTAATCTACTTTGGCAACATATTAATTCTCCAATTTGTTCCACATATGTTAGTTGTACAGGCTGTGGTTATGTGTTGTTTGCTGTGTATTGATTTGATTTGGTCAAATTTATATAATTTTTAAGAATGTGTGAAAGAAAAATATAATGGCTCGTTCCTCCCTGTTGCAGAACAGAATGGCCAAAAGAGTAGCCATCATCGGAGCTGGGGCGAGTGGCCTTACAGCCATTAAATGCTGTTTGGATGAGGGTCTTCAGCCAACATGTTTTGAGAGAAATGAGGATATAGGGGGGCTATGGAGATTCCAGGTATGTTTTCTCATAGGCAATATTGATTGTTCTGTAACTAACCCATCTACCAGACTCACTAGAATACTTCTTTTTTGTTGTTCCTCAACAACCAAATACAGTAGAACCTCTGGTCACAACCATAATTAATTCCATAACTTTGATCGCAAACCAATTTGGTCATGACCCAAACTTAATTTTGGAAATTTGGCACTTACAAAAAAAAATGGCGCGGAAGGGGAACTGAGCCGTGGAAAAAAATGTGATTTTTTTTTTGTTGTCGTCAGAAGCGTTCGTGACCAGAGGTTCTACTGTATTCCTTTTTCTCTCAGCAAAGAACTTTTCTTCGAGAATCTCCTACTTTGGACTCTGCTCATTAGGGTGACATTTCTCCTTTTATCTATCAAGGGATACCTAGTTGATTAATTATTAATTATATGGATGGGAAAGAAGAGAAATAAATAGTAAATAAAAATAACTACCTTGTGGACTTCCGGTTTCCTTGTCTTCGGCGGCGACGGTGCTTTCCTTTGGCACCGCCACCCCCGCCGCTTGTAGAGCCGCTTCCTGATTGTGAAGCGGCTCGAAATCTTCGAAATCCTTAGGATTTCAGAAGAAGAGGCAGCAGGGCACAGGTAGAGCCCCTGCAACCCCCCCAGGGAACTGTTTCTGGGGAGGAAGCAGGCGCGGCTCCCTTACAACCTGCTGAAACTCCGGGCGGCGTGGGACGTCTTCTGCCTGAGCGGAACAAGCCGACCTCAGGAAACCTTTAAAGAGCGAGGAAAAAACTCAAATAAACATCCGCAATCCACTTGAACCCTGAAACTTTGAACTGCAAGTATCAGACCTTTGCTGAACTTTTTTACTGAAGTGAAAGTCTCGGAATGAGTGAAAGTGATTGAAAAAATATGGCGCTCAGCAAATGAATTAGTGGGTGTGGATTGGTGAAGTTATCTTGTCTTGCTACAAAGTTAAAAAGTTGTTACAGAGTTGCTCCGGCTGCAACAGAAATAAGAGGAAAATCTCTCCCTTTTACTTGTCTTTGCTGCATTATAGCTTTGCTTTGAGTAACTCTGGGGGACTTTTTTAGAAGGTATTGTGGAGGTGGCAGAAGAGGCGGACCCTCCCTTTTTAAGAAAGCTAGCTTACGTGGCAGGATGGCTTCAAAAAAGCAGGAAGGCAAAACAGGGGGGGGATCCCCCCCACGTAAGCAGGATACGCAGTCACAAGCCCAAAAAAAAAGATTTGGATATGGGAGAATTAAAAGCATTCATTTCAAATATTTTGGATGAGAAATTTCAAGACATGGATGACAAAATAAACAAAATAGATGAAAAAATTCAAAAGTCACAACAGGAAATCATGCAGGAAATGCAGCAGAGCCAAAAGATGGTGACCAAAAAAATAACGGATGTGGCGTCTGGTCTGGCAGGATTTATTATGAAAGTTGAGACAAAAGTGGATGAATTTAAATTAGAAGTTAATGCTAAGATGAAAAATAATGATCATAAATTTTTTGATGTTGATGATAAGATGCAGAGAGTTGAGAATGATATTGTTATGATGCAATTTCGTGCAATGGAATTTGCTATAAGGCTTCGAGGAATTAGAGAGGAGGAGAGACAAGATTTGAGACAGATCTGTGCTGAAGCCCTAGCTGTGATTTTAAAAGTTGAACCTGAGATGGTTTTTTGCAAAATAGATAAAATCTATAGAGTCAACTCGTGGGTGGCCAGACAAAGACAATTGCCTAGAGATGTGGTCATATATTTTACAGATAGAGCAATAAGAAATGACATTTTGCAAAAATCTTTTCTCACTTCTGTGCAAGTGAGTGGATCCAAGATTACAGTTTACAAGGAGCTCCCACCTAAGATGTTGAAATCTAGAAAAGAGTATGGTTTTCTTGTTAAAGAACTGCAGAATAATCAAATCCCATTTCGTTGGGACGCCCCAACTGGCATAATTTTGAGATACAAGGGAGAGAAACACCGTCTGAATACTGTGGAGAAGGCGGAGCAATTTTATAATGACATCTTTAAAGAAAGAACTCCATCCCCACGCACACCTACAGTTTTGGAGATTAAAGAACAACAATCTAAGCAGGAATTAGCAGAGCTGAAGGGTGCTGAAGGAGGCTTTTTGGATGAGCCTTTGCTGGAACCTTCTCCAATCTCGGAGCTGGCTTGGGCGGCTGAAGTTAAGGATCAGCGTATTACTCGAGCAAAAGCCAAGGAACTTAAAGAAAAGTTACAGCAGGAGAGTCAAGACAAGGCTGGAGCTGTGGGAAAAGCAGGACAGAGGATCTCAGATGACATCCTAAGGTTCTGCGCTTCGCTCCAGAAGGAGAATAAGGATGATTAAATGTTTATCTTGGAATGTGAATGGGTTGAATGCAACACAAAAAAGGAAGAAAATATTTGCATATTTAAAACAACATAATAATGATATAATTTGTTTACAAGAAACGCATATTACAGTTCAAGATCAAAACTATTTGAAAAATTCCAAATTAGGAACACATTTTATATCCTCAACTAATCAAAAAAAGAATGGTGTGGTTATTTATGTAAACAAAAAATTAACAGCCAAACTTATAGAAGCTGATCAAGATGGTAGGTTTGTAGCAATTGAATTACTTTCTGCCAATAGTCAAATTCTTCTGATAGGAATTTATGCTCCTAATCAACAACAGGACTATTTTTATAAAATGCTGCATACTAAAATACTTCAATGGGAATATAGATCTATTTTAATTATGGGAGACTGGAATGGAGTAATTGACTCTAAATTAGATAAAAAGACTTTGGCAAAATCAAGAATTAGATTACCACAGACTTTTTTTGATATGAAAGAAGACCTGGAATTAAAAGATATTTGGAGAGTACATAACCCAAAAGAACTGGACTATACTTTCTTTTCTGACAGACATAGATCCTTCTCCAGGATTGATTTTATTTTGTTGTCTGATGACTTACTTGTTAGGACAAAAAGAACAAAGATTCTGCCAAGAACTTTGACTGATCACAGTCCAGTCTGGATAGAAATTGAGACATGTAAGAATGAGAGACGCTCTTGGAGATTAAATGAAAACTTGTTTAGATATGAGAAAAATATAATAGAACTTAAAAAGCATTTGAAAGAGTTTTTTGAAATGAACTTGAATAAAGGCACCCCAATGGAAATTGTGTGGGACGCAAGCAAAGCTTATATGAGAGGGGTGCTTATATATATGAACTCTAAACATAAGCGGATTCGACAAAAGAAAAGACTCGAATTGGAAGCAGAAATAAAGGATAAAGAACAGTTACTTATTAAAAACCCAACAGATGAAAGAATACCTAGTGTTATAAAACTTCTGAAAGACCAATTCCAAATGCTTATAGCGGAACAAGTTGCAACAAACTTACAATATGCGAAGCATAATACATTCTGCAATGCTAACAAACCAGGCAGGTGGTTGGCTTACACATTAAGGAAGAAACAAAGCATACGGACTATTGATAGTGTTGATATTGGTGGGAAAGAAGTTTTTCAACAGAATTTAATAAAAGAAGCCTTTCTTCAATATTACACTAAACTATATGCCAGAGAGGAGGTGCAGAATGGACTTATAGAAAAATATTTGGATAATAAAAGAGTTACAAAAATCACTGAACAACAAAAGGAAAGAATGGATTATCCCATAACAGAGGAGGAGATAATAGCAGCAATAAAACAATTAAAAACAGCCAAAGCTCCTGGAACGGATGGTTTGACAGCAGTGTATTATAAAACTTTACAGGCAGAAATGGTGGAACAACTCAGAGACTTATTTTGCAACATACAACAAGGGGGAAAAGTACCTCCATCGTGGACTACAGCTTATATTTCTTTGATACCAAAAGAGCAAGTAGGTCCCAAAAAACCGGAGAATTACAGACCAATATCTCTTTTGAATACGGATTATAAAATTTATGCAAAAGTATTAGCCAACAGACTGATGCCAGTAATTCAAAAGGTGATTCATGATGACCAAGCGGGATTTATTGAGGGTAGGCACATGAAGGACAATGTAAGGCAAGTAATAGATTTATTGGAATATCTTGAGAAGAATAAACAGATCCCTGCAGTGCTGGTCTTTCTGGATGCAGAGAAGGCCTTTGATAGAGTGGATTGGAATTTTCTACTAAAGACATTAAAAAAGATGGACTTTGGGGACCAATATATACAGGCGGTCTCAGCAATTTATCAAGAGCAAAAGGCACAGATTATTATCAATGGAAGTCTGACAACAGAGTTTAAAATTGAAAAAGGTACAAGACAGGGATGTCCATTGTCCCCATTGTTGTTCATTTTAACACTAGAAGTCTTGTTAAATACAATAAGGGATTCTAACACATTGAAAGGTATAATGATAAGGCAAGAGGATTACAGAATAAAGGCATTTGCAGATGATCTGGTTGTTACCCTAACACAGCCAATGGAATCGATAATCCAGATGAAGGACATTATACAAGACTTTGGTAAAGTTTCAGGTTTCAGATTGAATCAGAGAAAAACTAAGATGGTAGTTAAAAATATGACACAAGATCGTAAACTGGAGTTAGAAAGAAGGGCAGGTTTTGAGATTGTACCAAAGGTAAAATATCTAGGAGTTCAGGTTGCAGAATCAAATATGAAATTGTTTCAAAATAACTATGAGGCGTTGTGGCGAGAGGTGCAAAAAGATATGGAGATTTGGAAAAAACTGCAGCTGTCTTTACTTGGAAGAATAGCAGCAGTTAAGATGAACATTTTGCCAAGATTTCTTTTTTTGTTTCAAATGATTCCGGTGCTCAAAAATGATAAACAACTAAAAGCATGGCAAACTGGTATCAACAAATTTGTTTGGAATGAGAAAAAACCAAGAGTAAAAATGAAAATTATGCAAGACATCCCAGAAAGGGGAGGTCTTAAACTTCCAAACCTACAATTATATTATGATGCAACAGCTTTGACTTTAGTAAGTGATTGGTTTGGAGGAAAAAAGACTGGAATATTGAATGCAGAAAGTTTTGATTTGGAATTTGGATGGCACGCTTACTTATTTTATGATAGCAAAGTGGATAAAGTATTTAAAAGCCATATACTTAGAGATTCTTTGCTGAGAGTTTGGAAGAAGCACCGAAACAACTGGAATTACAAAATACCGCTATGGCTGGATCTTGGTCATACCTTGTGGAATACAAATATAATGTCACTCGGGGGGTTTTTATATAAAGAGGTTCTTTTTGCAGATGCGGGCAGATGGCAGCTGAAGACATTACAGACATTGTTGGCTGAAGGGATTAATTTAACTTGGTTACAATATAATCAATTGCAATTGAGATGGAAAGAGGACCAAAAAACTGGTATTATGATGTATGAGGAAGAATTAGTTAGACATATAAAAGAGAAAGGCCCAATGCATATTAAAAGACTTTATAATGTTTTGTTAGAAAGGGATTCAGAAACTGAATTAGTTAAAGACTGTATGGTTAAGTGGGCACAAAATTTTGAGGAACCAGTGATGTTGGAAACATGGGAAAAAATTTGGGTTCAGAATGTTAAATTTACACAGTCGCAGAATCTGCGGGAAAATTTCTACAAAATGTTTTATAGATGGCATTTAGATCCAAAAAAATTGTCGTGTATGTACCCTAGTGCCCAGCCTAAATGTTGGAGATGCGACTGCTTAGACGCTACATATTATCATGTTTGGTGGACCTGTAAGAAAGTTAAGGCTTTTTGGATAAAAATTTGGTGGGTCATGCAGAATGTTTTGAAGAGAAAGATTCAATTTTCTCCACAACTGTTTTTATTGGGTATAGTTAAGGGTTTTACATTGGGGGAAACAAAAATGATATTGTACATGATAACTGCAGCAAGATTGTTGATAGGTAAATACTGGAAAAATGAAGCGCTGCCTTCGATTGAGGAATGGATTTTGAAGATGGCCAGTTTTGCGGAGATGGCGAAGATTTCAGCATATTTAAAAGACTGTTCTCAAGAGACTTATGAATGGGAATGGAAGAAGTGGATAGATTATGTTCAGAATAAATATCAAACTAGGAAGTACCAAATAGCTTTTATTTGAAAATGTTATATTAAGATAGAAATATTTTAAGGTCGAGGATGAAAATTTATTTGAAAATGTTATATTAAGATAGAAATATTTTCAAGGTAATCAGGATGAAAATTTATTTGAAATTGCTATATTAAGATAGAAATATCTTCAAGGTAATCAGGATGAAAATTTATTTGAAACTGCTATATTAAGATAGAAATAGGTTAATGTAATGAAGATGAAAATTTGTAAGGGGAGGGCGGGGTTCAAGTTTTATATACAAAGGAGGGTCTTTCCTTTTATTTGATATGATTATATTGTGAGGAAGTCTGGGGGGAGGGGTGGGTTAGGGTGGGTTAGGGAGGTTGGGAAGTTTGGGGCGGGTCAAGGGGGGGGAAAAAAGGGGTGAAAATGTAATTGTAAAACTTTTGCAATAAAAAAAAAAAATAACTACCTTGTAATATCCAAATATGAGGTAGCTGAGCTACCATTTGATCATCAGTGCAACATCAGTAAAATGAAAAGGAAAAATTGAGGTAAGATTTTTATAGCTGGGGAGCTTTTGACTATTTTACTATTTGTGTTCAGTTTGTGTGCATTTTTAACTATTATATTTAGCATGAAAATCAGAAGTTTCAGAAGCTTTCCTGAAGAGAACTTTTTGTGGCCCAAATCTTCTGATTCTATAATTTAAATAAACAGGCTTTCAGCAGCCTCTTCGGATTATTTTAAATTAACACAATGCTATATGAACAAATGTGTTTCCTTTTTTGTAAATCTGAAGTGCTCTAGAAACAGCCAGCCGTACCCTGTCTTTTCGACCAACAGATGGGAACAGAGACAATATGATGAGTTTTGCTTCTCAGTTTGTGCCAAAATGTGACTCTTAGGTATATAGTTATGCATGTGTGCCTCTATGTCTATGTGCATACATGTGATTCTAAGTCTAAAGGTTTAAGTTTTAGAGGTTTAAGCTTATATGACTAAAGCTTTAAGTTTATATGACTAAGGCACTGTCTTAGCTGCATTCAGCCATTGTGTATGATCTTTTTTTAATGTTTTGGTCATTGACCATGGTTAAATAAATAGTTAATAATTAAATACATTGGAACTTGATATCTTGTGCTATTTTTTTTTTTTCATTTCCAATATGTATATGGTTAGAACGTGTTTTCAAAGTATTATTGGGATTTGAAAAAAACATAAATTAGACAAGAAATCATAGCGAGGATTCATGGTCAACAATTTAGGCCAAGGCCATATTGATCTGCCTTCAAAATAAATATCTCAAATATCTTGTCTATAAAACCCCCTCTTATTAACATGACAAATTTCTTTCAGGAACATGTCACTGAAGGCCACAGCAGCATTTACAAATCATTGACAACAAATAGTTCAAAGGAGTTGATGAGTTTTAGTGATTTTCCTTTTCCCGAGGAATACCCAAACTATGTGCATCATAGTAAAATGATGGAGTACTTTAGGATGTATGCAAAGCAGTTTGATTTGATTAAGTACATACATTTCAAGGTAAGAAACTGAGAATCAAGATTTTGGTGGGAGGATGAGTGGACATCTTGGTAGTAAATATAGTTACAAGTTACAAAATGCAGAGGTAACTATAAAGAGCCCTTCGAACAGCTATGTCATGTAAAATGGAATTAGCAAAGTGTAATAGTGAAAATTCAAAAGCTAAAACTCTAGAAAAATATCATTTTCTAAGAATCAGCTTTTATGAGCGTTTCCACAATTGCTCTTCCCCACAAGACAATAAAACGACATTCTTCCTGAAGATGCTGCCTGTAACTCTCTTAGAACTTGCATTTTTAATAGAAATTTTACTAAAGATTATAATTACAACAATAAAAAGATACAAAATAAAAAGAAAGAGTAGAAATTTCAGAAAAAAGGAAAAAGAGAAAGAGAAAACAAAGAAAGATAGGAATATAGTAAACTTTTTTGTAACTCTCTTAGAACTTTGGAACATGTCAGGTACTGGTTTCTATCTGAGCAAGCTCCTGCTAGCTAGGGACTTGGATAATTTTGTCTAATCCTAAATCAGATTTTGGTAAATCCAAGAGAAAAAGACCAAACCTGCATCTTGTATCTAGAGCAGGGATGTCAAACTCACGTCGTCACGGCACTGTCACATGACATATCAGGACTTTTTCCTCCTTTGCGAAACCGGGTGTGGACATGGCCAGTGCATGACACATTGGGCCTACAGGCCGCGAGTTTGACAGTCCCCCATCTAGAGTTTTCTCTTACCTGTAAACTTACTACAAGAAGTCCCATTTGTAATTATTTATAATTAATAATTAACAAGTAAGTAACAATTCAAGCCATTATCATAGTGCTTCTGCAGAGGGAGTCCTTAAACTGTTTGATCAAATTACTCTTTTCCTGGTCTGAATACCATCATTTGTTAAAAAGCAAATGTAACACAGCCTTTGTTGTTTTATATAAGCATCTCAATAGCCCAAACCAGATCCTCAATTCACAAATAAACTATTATAACCTGTTTCATTATCCCCAGGATATACTCAAATTAAATCCTTGGGTAATTAACCCCCAGTTTAAGAACCACTGAACCACTATAATTATGTGCAAGGTGACAGACTTGATCAAGCAGGCCAAAAGATACAGATCATTCAGGAGTCACCAAGAGACCTTGTAGTAGATACCGGAGATGACAGTGACTTTCAGTTTTTGGTTTATTAGATCACCCCAAATATTCATATGCTTGATCCCTAAGGAGCACCTGGTTCCATACTCCATTTGAGTATGTGCATAAAGCTAGTCTCTATTCTAGAACTGATGAAGTCCATAGAGGAATATTAGCAGTGAGAATTAAGCAAGTATATTTCTGGATATTCTGAACCAGCCTTGTTCTCTATCTTATCTTTACTTCAACTGCTTCACTTATCACTGTTTTTTTTTTTTTAAAAAAAAACATAAACCTGAATCTAAAAGGAAGTATCTTTTATTTTAAGGCTCAAGTCTGCCATTTAAGGAAACACACAGATTTCCCCATCACTGGACAGTGGGAAATTGTAACAGAAATGAACGGGAGGCAGGAATCAGCTGTCTTTGATGCTGTTCTACTTTGCACAGGCCTCCATGCACAAACTTATTTTCCTCTGGATTCATTTCTAGGTAGGCAATTATGATTTTCTTATAAGCTAATTGAGAATGCTGATTCAAGCAGAACTTGCAAAACTAATATGTTTCATTCCATTATTCATTAGGCGTAAACTCAGATCTCTTTTAAATTGAGTTCAACACGTGGTGTTTTCCTGGACATATTCACAGAGTTTTGTATTGTCTTCCTGGCTTGGTTTTTCTGATTTTCAATGTATACATATATAAAAATATATATTACATGACATAAAATCTTTTAAAAAATTTTTTGTAGTCTTCAGTAGTGTTTTTTTTTCCTACAAACATCTACCATTAGCAGTTTCTTACTATGCTTGGTGCAGTATAATAACTCAAGCTATATTTTTCTTCTTACCTTGTTTGTTTTATCTAGAGTAATTTCCTCTCACCTTTACTTCTGGCAAAGTGAGCCTGCCAATATCACTTCTTGAGTAAAAAGCAAACTTCATGGTCATTAACTTTCTTGTTTTTGTTTTTGTATCAATATGTCTAATTAGTCTTGAGTCCATATCATTTTTTTTAAAAAAAACCTACTTTTTTTTCTAGAGGAAGGGTTAGGGCCCTTCATCCACACAGCAACATTGACTTTCTTGTAAGACAGTTCAATCTTTGTGGTATTCAGTAAAGCATTATTGATTTGACTTAGGGTGCTAATTTTTGACACAAGATAGAGAGGCGGGGAGGAGGGATTGAATTTAGTATATATTATTTAGGGTTTCTGAATCCAGATTACTAAAGCATAGATAGAGTGCCCTTACTAACATTGTATAGTGATAATAAGAATGCAAAAATAGTTGGGCTTTAGTGTATTTCTCATCCCAACCTTGAAACTAATCCCTAGTTATTATTTAAAAGCTACAAGAATCATCGTCATTCTGTCCAATATCTGTGGGTCATTTCTGACAATTGTATGAACAAATATTGAGAATGGGACTTCTCAGGCAATAATGTGACATTAATAATAATCGAATAAACTAATAATCTAACCATGACAATTCTTCTTAAAGTTCATCTCAAATCCAGCCCCTATGTTGACATTTTTTCCCAGTCTTCCAACAAAGGTATGCTTTGTTCAGCTTTGCAAAGATGGATCCTTATTTTTTTTTCCAGGTGTTGAGAAATTTAAGGGGGAAATCATTCACAGTTCGGCATATAAGAATCCTGAAAAATACCAGGACCAACAAATCCTCATCATAGGCATGGGAAATTCTGGAATAGAAATTGCTATTGACCTCAGCCATATCACAAAGCAGGTACAGTGTATTTAAACAAGTTTGTTTTGAATCTGATGATAACAGCAGGTAATTTTGTCAGGTTTTGAGCTCAAATACTACCAGGGTTCATTTGTTGCTGGGGGGGCGGGAATAGCATTTCAGAGACTAATTCTATCATTTAGTAATAAATGTGAATGCAGTATTAAATAATGAAATTGTTAGTAATATCTGTGAATGAAAGTTGAATGTTTGTCAGTGAGACTGGAGGGCTTTGCAATACTTTACATCAAATATGCTTTCCTTACTGAAAGATGGTCCTAGTGGCTTGGAAACCAGGGAGAGGAGGAACATCAAAGGTTGAGAACAAGATTCTTCTCTGTCTCTTTTTTTGCTGAACATCCCCCACGTAATTTATTTATTTATTTTCGTCAAGCATGTTTTAAATAACAGATATAAGTATGGTATAAACATAACGCTGAATACATGAAATAGATACAAATAAAAAGGAACATTAGGACAGGGATGGTAGGCACGCTGGTGTGCTTATGCACACCCCTTAAAGACCTCTTAGGAATGGGGTGAGGTCGACAGTAGACAGTCTCCTTTCCACTCTTAGGGAAATATTTTGGCACTCACTGTTGTCCCTTGGGACTCAATGGAAGGAAGAATGGGCTGTTGTGGGTTTTTGTTTTCATTTTTGCCAAAGAAAGGCACACAACACTGAAGAGAAGAACCATGTTCATTGCAATGATCATTGAGTACCTACTTTAAAAGAAAGAGGAACCCTGAACAATGGAAAAGCAAAGATTTTTATAGAGATTGAGGGCTGCAAGGTAGGAAATCCCAGGGATCTGATTTGCTGGCTAGTTTTGGGTAGCTAGGCAGGCCCTTGTTGGTACTTGGGATTACTGCTATTAGGCGAAATGGGCCTTTCAGAAGGTCAGCAGAGCTGAGGAACTTCATTGTGAAGGAGAATTGGGGTTTCTCTAGGTTGCATGTTCTTTGAAAGGGTTGCCCTTGGGCCATACTGTGAGCTGGGAAGGAAGCTGCTATTCTTTGGTCTAGATGGGATTACAGGGACCTTGGTCTGAAGTAGGGAGGTCATTTTGGTTCTGATGGGATTAGGCAAAGAGAAGAACTGAGTATGACCTTGGTTATTTCCAAAAGATGGCGGGAAAGGGGTTCAGTCTCCATTTTGTTCACTAAGTTTATGTTTTGTATTACAAGGCTGGGGAAGGAGTTATGATTTCCCTTTCTCTTTCCCCAGGTCTTTCTGAGTACTAGAACTGGTGCTTGGGTGATCAACCGAGTCTCTGATGGTGGGTATCCTTTTGATGTAGTGCATTTTACACATTTCAAAAATCTCCTTTTCCATAAACTTCCTGTGGCGCTGATAAACCAATGGGGAGAGAAGAAGCTGAATATGAAATTTAACCATGAGAACTATGGTGTAAAGCCCCAGCACAGGTAAGTGTGGAATTTCTCCATACTGTGACACTTAGGAAGACATGGAATATACATATTAAAGTAAATATTAACTCCATTTTAGGAGCAAATTAAAAGTGGAGAAACAGTAGTAGTCTCAGCTCTGGATCTTAGAAATATCCTACAGCTCCTGTAGCATCTGCAATGTCCCCATTCCCACATATATTTAAATATTTAGTTATAGCCTCAAAGATTAGAAACATTTTTTTAAAAAATTGAAACCTGACATTCTGGTTTCTGTATCTAATTCTGTATCTTGTGACTTTTCTTCATTCATAATTATTTTTTTTTTTACCTTTACACCTTTTACCAAAAAGCTGAAAGCCTGCATAGAAATTACTCTGCCAATTTCAGCTCTTCTGATTCTAGCTATGGTGGTTATGAAGATAAAGGTGATGTTATCCAAAGGTTCCCTGAGAAAAATGCACTTCCAGGGTCTCTAAACTGAAGCTCCATTTTCTGCCGTTTCATTATTTTGCTGTAAAATATATTCCCAAAATGTGGCATTGCATACAAAAAAAAGTCAACAAGAATGTAAAAACAGAAAACAATTGGACAAAACTGTTATAAAAATGCAATCCAGTAAATAGTATACTTTATACTTTGTATAAATACATGGGTAAAGAGAATACATCACCATACACTGAATTACACCTCTGACATAAATGAGCTTTTCTTTATCAAGGCTGTGCTTTCTTGGCCTGTTTGAAAAACATCTAAGATGATCATTTAGAGTATCTTATTAAACCCCCCTTTTTTTCAAATGGTCATTTAAGGTTAATAAGCACATGTTCTGGAGTAAAATATGACCAGTGTGATTTTTTTTCCTTTATTTTGCAGGTTCCTAAGTAAGAGCCCAATTATGGGCGATGATCTACCAAATGCTATAATTGCTGGCAGGGTGCTAATGAAACCACATGTGAAGAAGTTCACTGAAAGAGGTGTGATCTTTGAAGATGGTAGCACAGAAGAAAATATTGATGTGGTAATATTTGCTACAGGATACAAGTTCTCCTTTCCCTACACTCAGGACACTATCCTCAGGACCCAAACAAATGAACTCTCACTATATAAATATGTTTTCCCACCACACTTGGAAAAGCACACATTAGCTGTGATTGGCTTCATCAAACCTATAGGAGCCACTATGCCTATATCTGAGCTCCAAGTTCGCTGGGCCACAAGAATCTTCAAAGGTAAGAGAGAATATAAAAAAATAAGAAAATGATTGATGTTTTGCTTGGTTTGAAGGTTGCACTGCTGGTTAATATAATCAACTTCCTCTTTTGTATAAGAACAAGAAAGCCATGTAGTATATCTTTGTGTGTCCATGAAGGTAATCTTCAGCTGTACTAAATGTTTGCATGTGACCAATTGTATTGGTGTGCATGACCAACACAGTAAGGAACTATGACCCTTTTATGACTTGTGGATTTCAACTCCCAGAATTCCTGAGCCAGCCATGTTGGCTCAGGAATTCTGGGGCTGAAGTTCACAAGTCATAAAAGAGTCATAGTTCCCCACCTCTGATGTAACATAATATATGTATAAAGCAAAAAGACTAACAAGGAAACTTCTTGGAATTATCCCCGTCATAATGTTATCATTGTTCATCCAATCCAAAAAGTAGTTTGATGTAGTAATGAAGGTGCTAGTCTAGAAACCAGGAGAATGTGAATTCTAGGATTCCTTTAGCATGAAAACCAGTTGTCAACCATTCCACTCAGTCATCTAGTGAAGAAAGACTCGTGGCCATTTGTTTTGCCAAGAATATACTTTACTGAAGCTGAAATAGTTACAGAAGTAGTGTAAGCTGAATCCGAGTTTTTCCTGTGCAAACAACACAAAGGTTGAGCCTAACTAGTTGTCCAGGCAATATATGTGTACTGTAACTTTAATCTGTAAATGTATTATGTGACTTTAATGCTGAGTTATGCTGTAATTAGATAATGACTGGTTGTGAGAGTATTTAAGCAAGGTATTGTAACATGTTCAGTTGCTGCTATGATATGCTGCCATTGTATGATGGAGCTAATATGATAAGCTACCATTGAGAGGAGTTGCTATCTGCTAATCATCGTTGGATGGATCTGCAACCATCGTGGTTTGTGAACCAGAGTGAGTTTGTTATTCTAACCAGCTACTGTTTGTTGGGTAAGAAGATTCTGTAACTACTGGACTGATTTACTGGCAAAGACTTGGAATTTGTTTAAAGACTATGAGACTGTTTTTCTACTATAAAGTAAGCTTTTGATAAACCAGTTTGCATATCTCTTATTCATTGCTCTCAGCAACGTTTCCTTGTGCATTTACTCTGCTGGTTGGTAACACAACACCAATATCCTTAACATTGGTTATGGGCCCAGAGCCAACCATAACTAACTAGGATTGTTAAGAGTTAAACTGAGAGTTAATGTGAATAGAACAAACTGTGTTTGTGATAAACAATCCAAGTGAAGATGGCACTAAAAAAAGCAGCAAATTTTTCCATGATAACCCAGCTGGATGGAACAAACTATGTATCCTGGTCTGCAAAATGTAGTCTACTTCTGCGTAGAGAAGGACTGTGGGACATAGTTAATAATCCACCGGATGTAACAGCATGGAATCCTGCTGATGAAGAAGATGCGAAGAAATTAGCCAAGTTTAACAGAGACAATGAACGAGCTCTTTGCATTATTGGACTAACACTGGGTGACCAGCAGCTTGTCCATATTTGTGGTGAAGAGTCTGCTGCTAGGTGTTGGACCAAGTTGAAGAGACTATATGTTCGTGACTCTGTGAGTGCTCATATTTATCTCACAAGGAGATTATTTAAACAACATCTTCTTAAATGAGGAGATATGATGGCTCATTTGGAATCCATGACCAGAATTTTCCAGGAGCTGCATGAAAAGGAACTTGTTTTCTCAGAATTACAACAAGTTTATATAATTCTTTCTTCTTTGGACGATAGTTATGATGACTATGTTTCTTCGTTAGAGGTTTTGTCCAGAGATGAACTGACATTGGCTGGCATAATGAATAGGTTATTGGAAGAATCCAAAAGAAGACAAGAAAGGGATCAGTTGAGACTGCAACAACCAAAAGAAGAAGAAAAAATGTATTCAACTGCCTATTTTGTAAAATGTTGTTTTGCTTGTGGAGCTAAAGGGCATATAGCGAAGTATTGTAAGAAAAAGAAAATGTCTGTTAGGAACAATACTAGACCCAAGAAGGGTTGTAATTTAGCTATATCCAGTTCAACTACTGATGTTAACCAGGATTGTTGGGTTGTTGACAGTGGTGCTTCTCAATCTATTTCTAGGAATAGAAATTTTTTTGTTAAAATGGAGAAGAGTAACCAACATGTTAAACTAGCAAATGGCTGGAAGGTTAAGGTAGCTGGAGAGGGTGTTGCTCATTGGTCATTTAGTAATGAACCATTGCCTATGTTATATATTCCTGGGTTAAAATTCAATTTATTATCTGTTAAATCATTACTGAAATTTGGATTTACAGTAACATTTAAAAATGATAAATGTTTTATTGAGAAAGATGGCAAAGTTGTTACTGCAAGTTTAGAAAATGATTTATTTGTTTTAAGGGATAACCCAGTATTGATGGCTAAGTCTAAGTCTGTTTATAAGAATGTTAAACCACATGATGAATGTATTCATCTGTTACACCGGAGACTTGGGCATTTAAATTTCAGGACATTAAAGAAAACAATTCAGTTATCTGAAGGGATAAACCTACAAGCATGTAGTAAATATCTAAATTGCAATGCCTGTAGTCAGCAAAAAAGTAGGGTTACACCAGCAAACCGTATTAATGGTTTTAAAATCAGAAATCCATTAGAGGTAGTGTTTATAGACCTAATTGGACCCAAGAAACCCAGCATAGGAGGTGTCTGCTATATTCTGAGCATAGTAGACCATTATTCAAGATACGGATTCTGTTATTTTATGAAAACAAAAAGTGAAACATTCCAGCATATTAACAACTGGCTACGTTTTGTGGAAAGGAAACAGAAATTTAAGGTTAAATGCTTAGTGACTGATAATGGTACAGAATTTACCAACCAAAGATTGGAAAAGTTTTTGCAGGATGCATGGATCCAGCATAAACGGTCGGCTCCGTACAGACCACAGCATAATTCTTATATTGAGAGACAAGGTCAGACATTACAAGCCATGACTAGAACAATGTTGGCAGATTCTGGTTTACCTAAAAATTTATGGGGTGAGGCTGTTATGTGTGCTAACCATGTGTTAAACAACGTGGTTCATTCCTCTACAGGTGAAATACCATTCACCTTATGGCATGGGAGGAAACCAAATCTTAATTACTTACACACATTTGGAGCCCCAGCTTGGGTACATATTCCATCTAGTTTAAGGAGAAAGGATCAACAGAGAGCCAGAAAAATGTTTTTCGTTGGCTATGAATCAAATCATAGATCTTTTAGATTTTGAGCACAGGGAACTACTAGTGTTTATTGTAGTGCAAGTGCTAAATTTCTAGAGCACGAAGGATGGGATAAACTAGAGCATGCAGATTATAGACATGATAATAATACTGTTTGTATAAAACATAATATTCCTGATGATATTCCTGAGGATTTAGATGATGTAAAATTCCCTATCAAGGATGAAGAACAGGAAGTAGGTTTAGAGAATGCAGTTTTAGGGGAGGAGTCAGATGAACAATCTGCTGTAAATCCTGTTTTACCTAGGAGATCAACTAGGGAAAGGCATCTGCCTGATCGATATAAAGCAACCGTAGTTTGCCAAGTTAACATTGAACCTTCAAGTTATGAGGATATCAAGCTTTATCCTGAAAGGGAGCAGAATGCTTGGAAGGAGGCAATGAGTAAGGAAATTAATTCTTTAACTAAGTTAGGTGTTTACGAAACTGTGAAATTGCCACCTGGTGAAAAATTAATAGGTTGTAGGTGGGTTTACAAAATTAAGAAAAGCATAGATGGCACAGTAACCCATAAAGCTCGCCTTGTAGCTCAAGGTTTTTCTCAGAACGAAAAGGATTTCGATGAGGTTTTTGCTCCTAGTTTACGTGCTAGTACTTTAAGAACAATGCTAGTGTGGGTGGCTAAGTATAAATATAGTATTAACCATATAGATGTAGAGACAGCATACTTGCATGCTCCATTGAGACACATCATCTATATGAGGAAGCCTTTAGGAGTTGAAACACAAAACCACACTGATTGTTGGAAGTTAAACAAAAGCCTTTATGGTTTGAGACAATCAGGGTTTGAGTGGAACCAATGTATAGTGAAAGAGCTTAATAAGATAGGTTTTCATGAAGGTGTAGCGGATAAGTGTCTCTTTAAAAGAGAAAATAATGGTGTAGTATCATTTTTGTTATTGTTTACAGATGATATAGCCATAATAACCAAACTGACAATGAAGCCATAGATATTGTTAAACAGTTACAAACCAAATTTAAGATCAGAAATTTAGGAAATATTGGGCATTATTTGGGTTTAGATATCAATCAAACAGCTAGAGGTTATAAAATATCTCAATCTAGCAAAATAAGTCAAATGTTAAAACGTTATGACATGGAGCTATGTAAGCCAGCTAAAACGCCTATGGCACAGGATTTTCAACAAGGTGAAATCCAAAGTCCTAAATTTAGTAAGGAGATCTACCAGTCTCTTATAGGTAGTCTATCTTATATAAGCAATTGGTCAAGACCTAATATTTCATTTGGAGTAAACCAATTAGTGAGATATAATGCAGAGCCAACTGATAGGCATTGGCAGGCTACAAAGCATATATTAAGATATCTGAAAATGACGATGCATTATGCATTGTATCTAGAACCTAACAATGATTTAGTATTGAGTGCATATGCTGATGCCAGTTTTGCTACTGATGTGACCACCAGGAAGTCCACATCGGGTATAGCTATCATGTTAGACAATTGTTTGATTGGCTGGAAATCAATTCGTCAAAAACATATTAGTCTTTCGACTATGGAGGCGGAATTCTCATGTTTGTTACTAGTTTGTACCGACTTGATTTATTACAAACAATTAATGATGGATATTGGTTTAAAGATGGATTATCCGATTGTAATACATGAGGACAACCAAGCTGCTATTAAAATGGCAACAAATTTAGCAGTTAAAACTAGATCTAAGTATACTGACATTAGGTATCTGAATGTTCGTCAGTGTATCCAAAGCAACATGGTTAAGTTGGAATATTGTATGTCGGAAGACAATATAGCTGATAATTTTACCAAAGCACAAGGTGCTATCAAACATAAAACATGTTGTGAAAACTATGGATTAAGAATCTAGACTGTATATATTGACCTGTCCAAAGGCGAGAATGTTAGGATATGGTTTGAGCCTAATTAGTTGTCCAGGCAATATATGTGTACTGTAACTTTAATCTGTAAATGTATTATGTGACTTTAATGCTGAGTCATGCTGTAATTAGATAATGACTGGTTGTGAGAGTATTTAAGCAAGGTATTGTAACATGTTCAGTTGCTGCTATGATATGCTGCCATTGTATGATGGAGCTGATATGATAAGCTACCATTGAGAGGAGTTGCTATCTGCTAATCATCGTTGGATGGATCTGCATATCTCTTATTCATTGCTCTCAGCAACATTTCCGTGTGCATTTACTCTGCTGGTTGGTAACACAACACCAATATCCTTAACAGTTCCCTTCCACCACCACCCAGGCCATCCCCCAGTTATCAGCAAATGTCCCCTCAGCTGCTTGTACATTGTTCAGGAAACAGGTGCTCAGTTCCCAGCTCTGTTTCCAACAACAGTTGTGAGGAAAAGAGGAAGCAATTATATTAGGTATGCTCACCATCTTGAGTTCACCAAAATATATAAAAGGGGCTTCTGGTTGGCACCGCCGTCGTCACTAGAGTTTGCTGTAAGACTGAAAGGGATAAAAGAAAATAACAAAGAAGATTTGAGAAGGGTTTGTGCTGATGCCCTGGCTGTGATGCTAAAGGTTAGCCCTGAGGAGATTTTGTGCAAAATGGACAAGGTCTACAGAGTGAATTCTTGGGTGGCAAGGGAAAGACAATTGCCTAGAGATGTGGTGATCTACTTTACAGATAGAAGAATAAGAAATGACATCTTGCAAAAGTCTTTTGTTTCTACTATTCAAGTGGATGGAAGGGAGATTGGGATTTACAAAGAGTTGCCGCCTAAAATGCTAAGAGATAGAAAGGACTTTGGATTTTTGGTGACTGAATTAAAGAAATAACAAATTCAATTCAGATGGGATGCTCCAGTTGGCATAACATTGAGGTATCAAGGAGAGAGATATCGATTAAATACTGTTGAAAAAGCGGAAGATTTTTACTTCAATGTTCTTAAAACTGGCACAACATCTCCACGTACATCCTCAGTGTTAGGTATAGAGGAGGGTGAGAAAGAGAAGCAATTTGAACAAGAGCTTGAAGACCAGTGGAAACAGATGGAGGTGGAGGCAATGGAAACTCAAGGAGCAACAGGGGGTTTTTTGGATGAGCCTTTGCTGGATCTTCCTTTAGAGGCTTTAGGCGCACCACCCAAAAGTACAAGAGAAGTGGCAGTGGATCTCGAGTTGATGTCGTATAAAGCTAAAGACCAGCATATAACTCGAGCAGCTTATAAACAAATTCTAGAGAAACAACAACAGCAGAGATCTAAGATATCACAAGATAAGAAGGGAGTCAATGGTAAAGCAAAAAAATCTGAAGCTATGGGAGGAGCTAAGCTGAAGACTACCAGTCTGGAACAGAAACTTCAGCAAATGCTCTTAACGCTTCAAGAGACTGCAAATGACAATTAAGTTTTTATCTTGGAATGTGAATGGGTTGAATTCACCACAGAAAAGAAGGAAGATATTTCATTATCTGAGACAATTTAACAATAATGTTATTTGCCTACAAGAAACTCATATCATACAAGATCAAAAATATTTGATAAATTCTACATTAGAAGTAAAGTTTATAGCCTCAAATTTGGAGAAAAAGAATGGTGTAGTGATTTATATAAATAAAAGATTGCCAGCAAAAATTCTAGAAGCAGATGATTGTGGAAGATATATAGCAATTGAACTTTCTACAGATAATGGTCCAGTTTTGGTGATTGGAATTTATGCTCCTAATCAACAACAAGAAATTTTTTATAAAATATTGTACTCTAAAATATTACAATGGGATTACAGATCTATTTTACTTATGGGAGATTGGAATGGAGCAATAGATCCCAAAAAAGATAAAAAGAGTTTGGCAAAGTCGTGTGTTAAATTACCACAGATCTTTTTTTGATATGAAAGAAGATTTGGAATTAAAAGACATATGGAGAGTGCACAACCCAAAAGAACTGGACTTTACTTTTTTCTCAGACAGGCATAGATCCTTCTCTAGGATTGACTTTATTCTACTTATGGCTGACTTACTTTTAAAAACAAAGAAAACAAAGATATTTCCGAGGACTTTAACTGACCATAGCCCGGTATGGATAGAAATAGAAATGGGAAAGAATGAGAGAAGATCGTGGAGAGTAAATGAAAACTTGTTTAGATATGAAAAGAATGTAAATGAACTTAAAAAACAAATGAAGGAATTTTTTGAAATGAATTTGAATAAGGGTACCCCTATTGAAATTGTTTGGGATGCGAGTAAGGCGTATATGCGGGGGGTACTGATCCATATGAACTCTAAACATAAATCAAATCGACAAAGAA
This sequence comes from Arizona elegans, assembly GCA_022577455.1. NCBI lineage: Eukaryota > Metazoa > Chordata > Lepidosauria > Squamata > Colubridae > Arizona > Arizona elegans. The sequence continues at coordinate 97,707,708 of JAKOOJ010000002.1, read as the reverse complement.
AAAGATTAGAATTGGAAGGAGAGATAAAGAAAAAAGAACAGTTGCTCATAAAAAACCCAACAGATGAAAAATTACAAGGAATTATAAAACTTTTGAAAGATCAATTTCAAATGCTCACAGCAGAACAAGCAGCAACTAATTTACAATTTGTGAAACATAATACATTTTGCAATGCTAATAAACCGGGTAGGTGGTTAGCTTACACACTGAGGAAACAACAGAGTACTCGGACTATTGGCAGTATTGAGTATGGAGGAAAGGAAATTTTTCAACAAAGATTAATTAAAGAAGCCTTCTTAGATTATTATACCAAATTATATGCCAAAGACGATATACAGAATGAATTTATAAATAAATATATAGAAGAAAGGAGAGTTATTAAAATTTCTAGTGATCAAAAGGAAAGAACGAGTCTACCAATAACAGCTGAGGAGATTATTGTTGCTATTAAACAACTGAAAACAGCTAAAGCTCCAGGAACGGATGGTTTAACTGCGGTGTATTATAAAACTTTACAAGCAGAAATGACTGAACATCTTAAAGACCTATTTTGTAGCATACAACAAGGGGGTAAAATACCCCCTTCATGGAAAGCAGCTTTTGTTTCATTGATACTGAAAGAGGAAGCAGGTTCTACAAAACCGGAAAATTTTAGACAATATCTCTCCTGAATACGGATTATAAAATTTTTGCAAAAGTATTAGCCAACAGATTAATGCCAGTTATTCAAGAGGTGATTCATCATGACCAAGCAGGATTTATAGAAGGCAGATACATGAAGGATAATGTGAGGCAAATTATAGATTTTTTTTTTTATTGCAAAAGTTTTACAATTACATTTTCACCCCCTTTTTCCCCCCCCACTACCCCCCCCCAAACTTCCCAACCTCCCCAGCCCACCCTAACCCTCCCCTCCCCCCAGACTTCCTAGTATGCTCATGTCAGATAAAAGGAAAAAACCCTCCTTTGTATATAAAACTTGAACCCCTCCCTCCCCCTTACAAATTTTCATCTTCATTACATTAACCTATTTCTATCTTGGTATATCATTTTCAGATAAATTTTCATCCTGATTACCTTAAAAATATTTCTATCATAATGTAACATTTTCTAACAAATTTTCATCCTTAACCTTAAAATATTTCTATCTTAATATAACATTTTCTAACAAATTTTTATCCTCAACCCTAAAATGTTTCTATCTTATATAACATTTTTAAATAAAGGCTATTTGATACTTCCTAGTTTGATATTTATGCTGAACATAATTTATCCACTTCTTCCATTCCCATTCATAAGTCTCTTGAGAACAATCTTTTAAATATGCTGAAATCTTCGCCATCTCCGCAAAACTGGCCATCTTCAAAGTCCATTCCTCAATCGAAGGCAGCGCTTCATTTTTCCAGTATTTACCTATCAACAATCTTGCTGCAGTTATCATGTACAATATCATTTTTGTTTCCCCCAATGTAAAACCCTTAACTATACCCAATAAAAACAGTTGTGGAGAAAATTGAATTTTTCTCTTCAAAACATTCTGCATGACCCACCAAATTTTTACCCAAAAAGCCTTAACTTTCTTACAGGTCCACCAAACATGATAATATGTAGCGTCTAAGCAGTCACATCTCCAACATTTAGGCTGGGCACTAGGGTACATACACGACAATTTTTTTGGATCTAAATGCCATCTATAAAACATTTTATAGAAATTTTCCCGCAGATTCTGCGACTGTGTAAATTTAACATTCTGAACCCAAATTTTTTCCCATGTTTCCAACATCACTGGTTCCTCAAAATTTTGTGCCCACTTAACCATGCAGTCTTTAACTAGTTCAGTTTCTGAATCCCTTTCTAACAAGACATTATAAAGTCTTTTAATATGCATTGGGCCTTTCTCTTTTATATGTCTAACTAATTCTTCCTCATACATCATAATACCAGTTTTTTGGTCCTCTTTCCATCTCAATTGCAGTTGATTATATTGTAACCAAGTTAAATTAATCCCTTCAGCCAACAATGTCTGTAATGTCTTCAGCTGCCATCTGCCCGCATCTGTAAAAAGAACCTCTTTATATAAAAACCCCCTCAAAACCCCCTCAACCCCCTAAAAACTGTATCAAAAAAGTAGTGCAAGAGTGAAGGTGAATGGAAGGCTGACAGAAGAGATAAGATTGGAAGCGGGTACAAGACAAGGATGTCCCCTGTCTCCAACATTATTTTTATTGGTTATGGAAATTTTGACTAAAATGATAGAAAAAGATGAAGAATTGGAAGGCTATAAGGGATATAAGATAAATCTGTATGCAGATGATACTTTGATTATTTTGAAAGATATAGAGAAAGATTTGAAAAAGATACATAAGCATTTGGAAGAATTTGAGGAAATGACAGGTTTGAAAATAAATTGGTCAAAATCTGAATTATTAATGAATAATAATGGTAAGGAGTGGGAGAATATGCAAGAACAACTTGGGATAAGGATTAAAAAAACATTGAAATATTTGGGCATAACACTTTCACTCAAAGTTAAAGAAATGAAAAAATTAAATTATGATGTGGCGATGAATGAAATTGAGAAAAAGATAGATAAATATAAAATGATAAAGTTGTCTTGGTTTGGTAGAATTGCAATGTGTAAGATGATGTTGTTGCCAAAGTTTAATTTTTTATTTGAGATGTTACCGTTAAACTTGACAGAGAAAGATATTGAAGGATATCAGAAGAAATTGGATAAATTTTGCAATGGTGGGAAAAGACCTAGATTAGTGAAGAAAATGTGGTATCAAAATCAAAAGGAAGGTGGATTAGGAATCCCCAAACTACTCAATTATTATTGGGCTTATGCTATTCGGACTGTGGTAAAAATATTTAAAGGTGAAGATAGTCATTGGAGAGATTTAGAATTAAAGGACATTAAGAGATTTGGCTCAACATGGTTTTTAGATAAAGCAAAATCAAAATGTGTAATTAATAGCTATTGGTTAAAGGGATTGAGTAAAATTTGGAACAAATTTGTTAAAATTTTAATTCCAGATATAATTTTCTTAGGGAAGACAATTGAAAATTGGCCGATTAAAACTAATATAAGTCGTGATAGGGTAATGGAAGATGAAAATATACAAATGATAATAGATTGGTTAAAAACTTTAGAAAATGAAAGGAGGAAAAAAGAAATAATTGAAAAATTGGGTTTGGGCTGGTTTGAAAAAATACAGATAGAAAAATGGACTAAGAAGGTAAGGGACAATTGTTTGATAAGTAGAAGTAAAACTGAATTTGAATACTTAGTATTCCAAATTATGAAAGATGAAATTGGACTAAAGGGACTCGTTAGTAAGATATATAAGATTATAAATTTTGATGGAAAACCACAAAGGGTGATGAAGATGAATTGGGAAAAAGAACTTAATATTAAAATATCAGATTTAGATTGGAACGTGAATTGGAAGAGTAGAATTATGAAGACTTTATCTGTAAGGATTAAAGAGCACAATTATAAGGTTGTTTGGAAATGGTATTTGACTCCATTAAGATTGTCATTGATGGATAAAAAAATTAGTAAACAATGTTGGAGATGTGACATGGAATTAGGGACTTATGAACATATGTGGTACAAATGTGATAAAGTTAAAAAGTTTTGGCAACAATTGGAGGAAAGGATATTTGAAATGATGGGGAAAGCAATAATATTGAGACCAGAAACTATATTACTGTTGATAATTAAGGAAATAGAACCAACAAAATATGAAAAAGAATTGATTAGAATTATGATTATAATGGGTAGAATTATAATAGCCAGATATTGGAAATTAGATGTGAATTTTAGAATAGAAGAATGGTATTGTGAAATGTGGAAATTAGCTTTAAATGATAAAATGACATGTGATATTAAAATTAGAAATGGTGACTATAAAGAAGATATTTTCTGGAAAATTTGGAAACCATTTGTGGACTATGCGCTGGGAAAATTGGATGCTTCGGTACCTGTACCCCGAGAACGTGGATTTTGGCGATCATGAGGATATATCCGAAGAACCAAATCTTCCTTTCTTATGTATAGCACAGGGTGAAGTATTGTATATGTTGTTTGTAATGTTAGTAATTTAAAATATAAAATGAATAAAAAAATTAAGAAAAAAAAAAAAAATATAAAAACCCCCTGAGTGACATTATATTTGTATTCCACAAGGTATGACCAAGATCCAGCCATAGCGGTATTTTATAATTCCAGTTGTTTCGGTGCTTCTTCCAAACTCTCAGCAAAGAATCTCTAAGTATATGGCTTTTAAATACTTTATCCACTTTGCTGTCATAAAATAAGTAAGCGTGCCATCCAAATTCCAGATCAAAACTTTCTGCATTCAATATTCCAGTCTTTTTTCCTCCAAACCAATCACTTACTAAAGTCAAAGCTGTTGCATCATAATATAATTGTAGGTTTGGAAGTTTGAGACCTCCCCTTTCTGGGATGTCTTGCATAATTTTCATTTTTACTCTTGGTTTTTTCTCGTTCCAGACAAATTTGTTGATACCAGTTTGCCATGCTTTTAGTTGTTTATCATTTTTGAGCACCGGAATCATTTGAAACAAAAAAAGAAATCTTGGCAAAATGTTCATCTTAACTGCTGCTATTCTTCCAAGTAAAGACAGCTGCAGTTTTTTCCAAATCTCCATATCTTTTTGCACCTCTCGCCACAACGCCTCATAGTTATTTTGAAACAATTTCATATTTGATTCTGCAACCTGAACTCCTAGATATTTTACCTTTGGTACAATCTCAAAACCTGCCCTCCTTTCTAACTCCAGTTTACGATCTTGTGTCATATTTTTAACTACCATCTTAGTTTTTCTCTGATTCAATCTGAAACCTGAAACTTTACCAAAGTCTTGTATAATGTCCTTCATCTGGATTATCGATTCCATTGGCTGTGTTAGGGTAACAACCAGATCGTCTGCAAATGCCTTTATTCTGTAATCCTCTTGCCTTATCATTATACCTTTCAATATGTTAGAATCCCTTATTGTATTTAACAAGACTTCTAGTGTTAAAATGAACAACAATGGGGACAGTGGACATCCCTGTCTTGTACCTTTTTCAATTTTAAACTCTGTTGTCAAACTTCCATTGATAATGATCTGTGCCTTTTGCTCTTGATAAATTGCTGAGACCGCCTGTATATATTGGTCCCCAAAGTCCATCTTTTTTAATGTCTTTAATAGAAAATTCCAATCCACTCTATCAAAGGCCTTCTCTGCATCCAGAAAGACCAGCACTGCAGGGATCTGTTTATTCTTCTCAAGATATTCCAATAAATCTATTACTTGCCTTACATTGTCCTTCATGTGCCTACCCTCAATAAATCCCGCTTGGTCATCATGAATCACCTTTTGAATTACTGGCATCAGTCTGTTGGCTAATACTTTTGCGTAAATTTTATAATCCGTATTCAAAAGAGATATTGGTCTGTAATTCTCTGGTTTTTTAGGACCTGCTTGCTCTTTTGGTATCAAAGAAATATAAGCTGTAGTCCACGATGGAGGTACTTTTCCCCCTTGTTGTATGTTGCAAAATAAGTCTCTGAGTTGTTCCACCATTTCTGCCTGTAAAGTTTTATAATACACTGCTGTCAGACCATCCGTTCCAGGAGCTTTGGCTGTTTTTAATTGTTTTATTGCTGCTATTATCTCCTCCTCTGTTATGGGATAATCCATTCTTTCCTTTTGTTGTTCAGTGATTTTTGTAACTCTTTTATTGTCCAAATATTTTTCTATAAGTCCATTCTGCACCTCCTCTCTGGCATATAGTTTAGTGTAATATTGAAGAAAGGCTTCTTTTATTAAATTCTGTTGAAAAACTTCTTTCCCCCCAATATCAACACTATCAATAGTCCGTATGCTTTGTTTCTTCCTTAATGTGTATGCCAACCACCTGCCTGGTTTATTAGCATTGCAGAATGTATTATGCTTCGCATATTGTAAGTTTGTTGCAACTTGTTCCGCTATAAGCATTTGGAATTGGTCTTTCAGAAGTTTTATAACACTAAGTATTCTTTCATCTGTTGGATTTTTAATAAGTAACTGTTCTTTGTCCTTTATTTCTGCTTCCAATTCAAGTCTTTTCTTTTGTCGAATCCGCTTATGTTTAGAGTTCATATATATAAGCACCCCTCTCATATAAGCTTTGCTTGCGTCCCACACAATTTCCATTGGGGTGCCTTTATTCAAGAGGCAAATTATAGATTTATTGGAATATCTTGAGAAGAATAAACAGATCTCTGCAGTGCTGGTGTTTCTGGATGCGGAGAAGGCCTTTGATCGAGTGAACTGGAACTTTCTATTAAAGACTTTAAGAAAGATGGACTTTGGGGATCAGTTCGTGCAGGCGGTTTCAGCAATTTATCAAGAGCAAACAGCACAAATTATCATTAATGTAAGTTTAACTACAAATTTTAGTATAGAAAAGGTACAAGACAAGGGTGTCCGTTATCCCCGTTGTTGTTTATCTTAACTCTAGAAGTCTTGTTGAACACAATACGGGACTCGAGTACCTTGAATGGAATAGCTATAAGGCAAGAGAATTACAGAACAAGGGCATTTGCAGACAATCTGGTTGTTACCCTAACACGGCCGATGAAATCAATAATCCAGATGAAAGACATTATAAAAGAATATGGTATGGTATCAGGATTTAGACTGAATCAGAAAAAAACCAAGATGATAGCTAAAAATATGACAGTTGATCAAAAGAAGGAACTTGAAAGGAAGGCAGGCTTTGAAATAGTACCAAAGGTGAGATATCTAGGAGTTCAAGTTGCAGATTCAAATAAAAAACTGTTCCAAAACAATTATGAGGTGTTGTGGCGAAAGGTACAAAAGGATATGGAAACCTGGAAAAAACTGCAGCTGTCTCTACTTGGAAGAATAGCAGCAGTTAAAATGAATGTTCTACCTAGATTTTTATTTTTGTTTCAAATGATTCCGGTGCTTAAAAGTGATAAACAGCTGATGGAATGGCAAAAAGGAGTGAATAAGTTTGTTTGGAATGAGAAAAAGCCAAGAGTTAAATTGAAAATTATGCAAGATGTTCGTGAAAGGGGTGGTCTTAAACTTCCAAACCTACGACTGTACTATGAAGCAGCAGCGTTGACACAAGCAAGTGATTGGTTTGGAAAGACAAAGACTGGAATATTGAATATAGAGAGTTATGATCTTGAATTTGGTTGGCATGCATACTTATTCTATGAAAGTAAAGTGGATAAAGTATTCAACAGCCATATGCTTAGAAACTCCTTGATGAGAGTATGGAAGAAGCACCGGTTCAAATGGGATTATAAAATACCGTTGTGGTTGGATCTTGGTCATATTATACGGAATATAAATATAAAGTCACTCGGGGGGTTTTTATACAAAGAAGTGCTTTTTAATGATGGGGGCAGATGGCAACTAAAGACATTAAACACACTGTTGGAAGAAGATTTAACTTGGTTACAGTATAATCAACTTCAACTGAGATGGAGAGAAGATCAAAAAACTGGTTTAATGCTGCATGAAGAAGAATTGGTTAGACAGATAAAAGAGAAAGGCCCAATGCATATCAAGAGGGTTTATAATGTCTTGTTAGAAAGAGATTCAGAAAATGAATTGGTTAAAGATTGTATGATAAAATGGGCGCAAAATTTTGCAGAACCAGTCATGATGGAAACGTGGGAAAAAATATGGGTTCAGAATGTTAAATTTATGCAGTCACAGAATTTGAGGGAAAATTTTTATAAAATGTTTTATAGGGGGCATTTAGATCCTAAAAAATTGTCATGCATGTATCCTAATGTTCAACCAAAATGTTGGAGATGTGATTGTTTGGATGCTACATATTTTCATATTTTGCTATATATGGTGGACCTGCAAGAAAGTTAAGGCTTTCTGGATAAAAATTTGGTGGGTTATGCAAAATGTTTTGAAGAAAAAACTCCAATTTTCTCCTCAATTGTTTTTACTGGGCATAGTTAAGGGTTTTTCAATGGGTGAAACAAAATTGATATTGTATATGGTGACAGCAGCTAGGTTACTGATTGGTCAACATTGGAAAAGGGATATTTTGCCTACTATTGAAGAATGGACTTTGAAGGTGGCCAGTTTTGCAGAAATGGCGAAGATATCAGCATACTTAAAAGACCGGACTCAAGAGACTTATGTAAGGGAGTGGAAGAAATGGATAGAGTATGTGCAGAATAAATACCAAACTAGGAAGTACCAGATAGCTTTTAGTTGAATGTTGTGTAGAAATGTATAGTATATAGGGGGTAGAATAGTTTAATGTCATGTAGAAATGTATAGTACACAGGGGGGAGAATAGAAGGGTGGTAATGATATAATATGATTTGGATTTGGATTTCACCTTGGGGAAGTCATGGGAGGAGGGGAGGGTTAGGGAGGGTTAGGGAGGGAAGAGGGGGGAATGGGAAAATGTGTATTTGTAAAACAAACAAAATATATAAAAGGTAGGAAATAATAATAACAATAACAATAACAATAATAACAATAATAACAATAATAACAATAATAACAATAATAAAGTTCAGTTGACTGAGTTTCATGTTTAATGAATAAAGTATATAACAACAACAATGATGATGATGATTAGCCATTTGCAAGAGACAGGTCTACATGAAGCAGCTTACATTCTGCAACAATACCTGTAACACCATAAAATAATCCATATTTTGAAAAAAAAATCCCTATAATGCTTTCATGTTAGATCATGTAACAGTATAACAGAGTTGGAAGGGGCTTGGAGGTCTTCTAGTCCAACCCATTGCTCAAGCAGGAGACCCTATAGTAGTTTAGATAAATGGTTCTTCTTAAAAGTCTCCAGTGTTGGAGCACCCACTTCTGAAAGCAAGCTTTTTCATTGGTTGATTGTTCTTACTGTTAGAAAATTTCTCTTTAGTGCTATGTCTTCTATGTACCACAGAAAAGCATAATTCATTTTTCAAAGGGAGAATTTTTCATAATTAACATTTCATTTTGATACTTGAGAATCATTTTATAAGACTCAGTAACCAAGAAAGAATTACAGTATACAAGTGAAACATAAGTGAAATTCTACCAAAATTGTTCTGCAATTTCAAATAAGGTCATTTCACATATATTTTTAGAAAAGTTATTTCTCCTAGCCCTGGTGCACTGCAAATGGCCCCAGGACCCATCACACCTGGCATTAAGTAAAAAAACCAACAAACTACTGGGTGGTTGGTCTGCAAAATACTTCTGGCTGAGCTCTTGTAAAGTTGCCAGTTAGTCTGTGTGTAGCTCGACATGCAGCTAAACCCACCTATCCTCCAATAAAATAGACCATGTGCATAGATCTGAATGCTTTATTGAAAGAACAGGATATGATGAAACTGGGGAAAATAGGGATACATACAATGAGAACCAAATACAAGATAGACAGTATTGATTTACTGCTGAACATAACAATTAATAAATACAAGCAATTTAAATCTCACCAGCCATGCTCTGTGTGTGGGATGGGGGTTTGTCCTTGGATGAACATGTGCCACAGATTAAGATGGATTCTTCTTTGTACTTTTGCCTTCTCCAAATGCTAAAGAAAATGGAGCCTGGTTTCCCAGCGTGCACTTGTTTTGATGAAGGGTGGATGGGTAAAGGAGTGGGGTCAGCTTCAAACAATATACTTGGTATTTGTCCCTCTACCCACTAGATGGGGCTAGAGAACAACAACAGTGTATAAAAGTTATATGCTGGGGCATGACACAGTCTACTTCAGTTTCTCTATTCAGTCCAAAATATGTTCTGTATATCTGCATTACCTATCTGCAGACTGTTCTGCATTTCTCAGGCTACAGGGGGCACCAGAAGATTAAACTGATGTTGTTTTTCAGGCCTGAGCAAGTTACCTTCAGAAAATGACATGATGACTGATATTGTTAAGAAGACCCAATACAATGAAAAACGGTAGGAAATCAACCATGTACATATAATGTTCTTATTTCTACAAAATGTTGGAATTGAAAATATTCTGGTCTTGTACATAAAATGCCTTTGTGAATAAAATTTAAAATTACAGTCACAAACTCACCCATAGAATACAAACTTAGTAAAGCTACATATTAAACTTATTTTATAAGTTTATATTTATATTTTATAAACTTTTTACTGCTTGCCGAAAGGGATGGGACATAGATTGGGTTAGATTAGATTATATTTTAATTTTATTTATTTATTAATGAAATTTATATGGCTCTCCAGCTCACCAAAGGCAACTCTAATTAGATTAGATTAGCAAATATGTGTGTGTGTCACATGTCCTAAAATTAAAAGCATCTGAGTTCTATTGTAAGCCTATTATCTATTATCAGCCATAGCCTAGCATTAGAGAACAAAAACTGTGAAGTTTACAATTAATAAATGATCTACTTCTAGACTATAAAATATAGACAATAATTAAAGTATTAGTATTACTATCACAAGTCTTTGATATTTTACAATAGTAACATTAACACTACAGACAGTAGAAGAAAGATGAAATGTATCATATAGAACAAAGATTAACAAAGATGTTAATTGTGGTGTGTAGAACAAAAAACCACTTACCACTGCAGCTCAACTAAAATGCTAAATATGTGGCTGTAATATATTGGTAGAGGGGGAAGAAAGGGGAAGCAAGATCTCAGGCAAGAATTGGGTTGGACTAGAAGACCTCCAAGAGCTCTTCTAATCCTACAATGCTATGATTTTATGATTCTATGATCTGGTCTTCAACAGGCTAACTTATCTTTTGCTCTTAGGTATACAGCTAGCCACATCAATTCCTTAATAGTACAGTATATTGATTACATGGATGAACTGGCTTCCATATTAGGAGTGAAGCCCAAGGTGCTGAGTCTTCTTCTGACCGATCCAAAGCTGGCCTGGGAAGTATATTTTGGACCTTGTTCAGCTACTCAGTTTCGTCTGACCGGTCCTGGAAAGTGGGAGGGAGCCAGAAACACCATCTTGACCCAGAGAGAAAGGGTTATCAAGCCTACAAAGACACGATCTCTGCAGTCTTCTACCAACACTAAAGTAACTCTGGTTCCTTCTTTCTTCATTAAAGCACTCATCTGTTTGGGACTTCTTACTGTTGTCTTAACTTATCTGTAATTTGAACTTGCAGCAGTCTGAAAACTGCTTCTTCTCCTACAAATGAACTTGTTTTGAGTGGTATTTTCCCTACATGATAGAAGAATTATAAACAATATATATCTATGATCTGAAAGGTTGCCTTGTTTTCTACTTCTTGTATCTGGTACATATTAGTTATGGCAAACCAGGACATTATCCCTGATAAATGTGATTTGACTTGCAAGCTGAGTATAACCTAGAGCAGTGGTTCCCAATGTGTGGCCCACGCCCCACAGGGGGGCAATTTGATTTTTAATGGGGGCAATTTGAATCTTGTTTAAACCAAGTTAATGCCCTTTTAGGCTTCCTCCGTGTGAGTAGAGTTCACTTTTTGAGTAAAGTAAGAATTATATGCCATGGGGGGGAGGGGGGATCAGGATTTTAGAGATGCTTAGGTGGGGAATGGCCAAAAAAAGGTTGGGAATCACTGATCTAGAGTATATCTGCATATAGGGCAGAGTTTGGCTATTTCAACCTGAAATTCCAAATTACCAATATTTATGCAGTTACATTTGTGGGTTACATTATTTCTAATATTTCAGTAATGGCTCTTTAAAAATTGGAACATAATTGAATATACAGAATTTCCACATTTGTTTCATGTTTTACATCCTACACCTCTGCATCATTAATATCTCTACAGCTTGTACTTTTTCTAATAACTAATGTCTTACATATGAATATCTACTTTTACATCACTGTCCTTTGTTTTGCGCCCTCTCTAGTTCTCTAAACTCTAATTCAGTGGAATTAGAAATTTCTGAATTTCAGGAAAAAAAAATGAATTTCAGGCAATAATAGATTTCAGGCCAAACAATTACTACAAAAAAAGGTCCACATTTGATGACTCTGTCTAGAAAATATTTATACATTTTACTGTACATAGAGTCTTCATACTTTTTGGTGCATTTTGTATACATTTTACACATATAAAATGAGTTGTTTATAAAAACAAAAGGCCCACAATATAAATAAATAAATTTTAGAAATCCTATTTGTCAGTTAATATTCTTTTCTTATGGATTCCCCTTGCATCCTATTAGTCTATTAAACTGAGAGTTTGCTATTTCTTAAATCAGTGATAGGCTAAATTGATGGTATTAGTGGGAAGATTTTATTTTCTGAGATCAATGTCTGAATAATTTAGGTGTGAATAAAGAGGATGGCTTTGAAGGATAGAGGGAAGATTCTTTACCCAGGCAATAATCAGATAAATGAAACTCGAGCCCAAGCCAATAAAGTATTTTGTGAAAATGCCTCAGACACCTCCATCCCAAATTCTCATGAAGATGAAGGAGGGAAGAAAAGAACTATATTCAGATTTGCAAGACTATATTTCAATAGCTGTTCTAATAAGGTATGCATGGTACGTTTTTTAGTTTGTCTAAATTATAGGAATGACATTTGATCATGAATGGATGGTACCTCAGATGGGTTGCATTTCACAAGGATTAATAAAATATGTTTGGCCAAAATGTAATCAGTTTGATTTACAGGTGCACTCTAGGATGCCCTCTGCTCTCTAGGCACCTTTGTACCCCCGTACAAAGGTGCCTGGAGGGCAGAGGGCATCCTAGATATGATAAGGGTGGTGGTAGTTTCCTGTACCAGTGCTTGTTAATACTACATTGAAAAGGAAATGCTACTATAGGTCTTGAAGGTTAGACAAGTGATACCAATGAAGTTTTGTTCTGGTGCCTAGAGTCAGTAAGGGCCTGGGTGAGAAGAAAAATAATTAAAATTGTAGTTGGACAGAATTATTGTTTGTCTATTGGGTTTCCTTACCCTGAGGCAATGGTACCTCAGCTTGACTCAGGGTCCTTCTAGAACAACATGTAGAAGCTGTGGCTAGAAAGCCTTTGCCCAGTTTTAGCTGGTGTGCCAGTTGCAGCACTACTTGGTGGGAAGACTTACTATAGTGACTCTTGCTCTCATCACCACTTACTTAGGCTATTGTAATGCATTCTACATGGGCTGCCTTTAAAATCCATTGACATAGCTTATTGAATGCCAATTGTACCTATTGTACCAACAATGGTACCTATGTACCAATTGTTGTTCACTCAAGGAAGCATGGTCCACAGTTCTTTAGGCCCTATACTATTTACTAATAGGCCACCATCTGCAATTTAAAGTACTGGTCTAACTATCAACCCCCATATGCCTTGGTCCCTAAGATAAAATTGTTAGCAATCTTCCTTTTTAGCAGGTAATAGCAAATGGGTTTCTAGTAGACGGCCAGTAGACTTCTACCCTGATTGTCTTCTGGAACCTGCAAAACTGAACTTTTCTGGAGGCCATTTGTCCCTTGCTATAACCTTGGTTAGTTTATTGTTTGGTTTGTTAATTTTAATTTCATTCTGTTTTCATTCATTGTCTTTTAGGGGTTTTCTGTGTGGTGAGGCTTCCTCATCCACCCAATTTTGCCTTTACAATAGCCATGACATGCCTGCTTAAGAACTGCAAAACTGTTAGTGTATCAGAGGGATTCATTAGAAGCAACTGAAGGAGCAAAAATCAAGGCTAATGGTCACCAACCACTAGTTAATGGGTGTCAAGAGTGAGTCACTTTTTCGCTCCAGCTTGATAACAGTTGGGAGGGGTGTGGTTGGAATGTCTGGGGTGGAATGGAATGCCAAGATTCCATCTGCAGATTGTGAGACCCTGCTGCCATCCTCCAAGGTCACACCACACAGGTGTTTGAAAGATGCAGGCTGTTCTCATAACAAAAGGAGCATATTCAATTGAACAACACAATGAACTGAGGGGGATGGCCAAAGGAAAAAGTCAAGGTTAATAGTCAGAGCTGGTTTTGCTTCTTCTGTCCCAATGTAGTGTATCTAATAAAGTTTTACTATTTGGGGACATTAAATAGCTGACATTAAACTAGCTCTGCTGCCTACCTGGACTCCTCCAGGAGAGCTGTGATATCAAGATGTTGGCAGCTGACAAGACGACGGATGGTGGGGTGAAAAAATCCCCCCTCTGATTTATTTTTATTTTTATTAATTTTGTCGCATTTCTATGCTGCCCAACTCCCAAGGGACTCTGGGCGGCTACCAACAGTGGCCCAAGCTGAAGCAGCCACCCGTGCATGGTGGAGGGGTGGCATTGGGAGCCCCTTGCCCTGGAGAAGGCAGCAGAGACAGAGTTCTCACTGGTTCCACCAGGAGTTATGGTGATCCAGGTTAGCAAGTGGAAGGCCAGGAGAGCAGCTGAGTGGGAAGAACTGATGGGGTGGGGGTTCCCGATTGCAACCCACAGCCCCTCGATGGAACAGCTCAGAGAGAAATTTGATGGGTTAAAGGCTGGGGGGGGAGTTTACACTGAGGTCAACATTGACAGGAGCTGGAATGAGGTCTGCCAAGCTTCTGGCTGCCCTGTCCCCTCCCCTCTGCTGCAGCCAATGGCATCGAGCTGACTGGAGTGACAAGACCCATGCAGCAAGGGCCAGTGGCAGCCCCCCCCTCCAGCAGGTCTGAGGCAAATCCCTCTGCCCCCTGTGGTGATAGGAGCCCCCACACATAGTTGCCCTGCAGGTGGTGGGGCTGCCACCAGGCTATGTACTGGTGTAGCAGGACCGGGAGCCTTCCCCACTGAAGGCAAAATTTGACAGCCAGCTCGAAAAGCTAGCCTGTTTCCTGACTCAGGTGTAGAATTATTTGGAGCCGTATGAAGCAATGCACTCTGATGAGCCCTCCCGTGTGAACACTGTTACATCAAACCTGGAAGGAGACACCATGGAGTGAGTGGTATCACTCCATGATGAGGGTCCCCTGAGCTGATGAATGTGGACACCCTCATGCAAGAGATGGGGTACAGATTTGAAGACCCCACGGAGACCCACCAAACAGAGGCCAGGATCCACTCCATTCAGTAGGGGAAGTGGCCAGTTGTGGAGTACATTCAAGAGTTTTTCAGCCCAACAGATTGATGCCAGTAATTCAAAAGGTGATTCATGATGATCAAGCGGGATTTATCGAGGGTAGATATATGAAGGACAATGTAAGGCAAGTAATAAATTTATTGGAATATCTTGAGATGAATAAACAGATCCCTGCAGTGCTGGTTTTCTTGGATGCAGAGAAGGCCTTTGATAGAGTGGATTGGAATTTTCTATTAAAGACTTTAAAAAAGATGGACTTTGGGGACCAATTTATACAGGCGGTTTCAGCAATTTATCAAGAGCAAAAGGCACAGATTATTATCAATGGAAGTTTGACAACAGAGTTTAAAATCGAAAAAGGAACAAGACAGGGATGTCCGTTGTCCCCACTTCTATTCATTTTAACATTAGAAGTCTTGTTAAATACAATACGAGACTCTAATATCTTGAAAGGTATAACGATAAGGCAAGAGGACTACAGAATAAAGGCATTCGCAGATGATCTGGTTGTTACCCTAACACATCCAATGGAATCAATAATCCAGATGAAGGACATTATACAAGACTATGGTAAAGTTTCAGGTTTTAGATTGAACCAGAAAAAAACAAAGATGATAGTCAAAAATATGACTCAAGATCGTAAACACGAGCTTGAAAGAAGGGCAGGTTTTGAGATTGTACCAAAGGTAAAATATCTAGGAGTTCAGGTTGCAGAATCAAACACAAAATTGTTTCAAAATAACTATGAGGTGTTGTGGCGAGAGGTACAGAAAGATATGGAGACTTGGAGAAAACTGCAGCTGTCTCTACTTGGAAGAATAGCAGCAATTAAGATGAATATTTTGCCAAGATTTCTTTTTTTGTTTCAAATGATTCCGGTGCTTAATAGTGATAAACAACTGAAATTGTGGCAAACTGGAGTGAATAAGTTTGTCTGGAACGAGAAAAAGCAGAGAGTGAAAATGAAAATTATGCAAGATGTTCCAGAAAGGGGAGGTCTTAAACTTCCAAACCTACAGTTATATTATGATGCAGCAGCTTTGACTTTAACAAGCGATTGGTTTGGAGGAAAAAAGACTGGAATACTGAATGCAGAAAGTTTTGATTTGGAATTTGGATGGCATGCCTACTTATTTTATGACAATGAAGTGGATAAAGTATTTAAAAGCCATATACTTAGAGATTCTTTGTTGAGAGTTTGGAAGAAGCACCAACTTAAATGGGATTATAAAATACCGCTATGGCTGGATCTTGGTCATACTTTGTGGAATACAAATATAATGTCACTCGGGGGGGTTTTATATAAAGAGGTTCTTTTTACAGATGCGGGCAGATGGCAGCTGAAGACATTACAGACATTGTTGGCTGAAGGGATTAATTTAACTTGGTTACAATATAATCAATTGCAATTGAGATGGAAAGAGGACCAAAAAACTGGTATTATGATGCATGAGGAAGAATTGGTCAGACACACAAAAGAGAAAGGTCCAATGCACATTAAAAGACTTTATAATGTTTTGTTAGAAAGGGATTCAGAAACTGAATTAGTTAAAGATTGTATGATTAAGTGGGCACAAAATTTTGAGGAACCAGTGATGTTGGAAACATGGGAAAAAATTTGGGTTCAGAACGTTAAATTTACACAGTCGCAGAATCTGAGGGAAAATTTTTATAAAATGTTTTATAGATGGCATTTAGACCCCAAAAAATTGTCGTGTATGTACCCTAATGTTCAGCCTAAATGTTGGAGATGTGATTGTTCAGATGCTACATATTATCATGTTTGGTGGACCTGTAAGAAAGTCAAGGCTTTTTGGATAAAAATCTGGTGGGTCATGTGGAATGTTTTGAAGAAAAAAATTCAATTTTCTCCACAATTGTTTTTATTGGGTATAGTTAAGGGTTTTACATTGGGTGAAACAAAATTGATATTGTATATGATAACAGCAGCAAGATTGTTGATAGGTAAATACTGGAAAAATGAAGCACTGCCCACGATTGATGAATGGACTTTGAAGATGGCCAGTTTTGCAGAGATGGCGAAGATTTCAGCATATCTAAAAGATTGTTCACAAGAGACTTATGAATGGGAATGGAAAAAGTGGATAGATTATGTTCAGAACAAATATCAAACTAGGAAGTATCAAATAGCTTTTATTTGAAAATGTTATATTAAGATAGAAATATTTTAAGGTAATGAAGATGAAAATTTATTTGAAAATGTTATATTAAGATAGAAATATGTTAATGTAATGAAGATGAAAATTTATAAGGGGGAGGGAGGGGTTCAAGTTTTATATACAAAGGAGGGTTTTTCCTTTTACCTGATATGAGTATATTGTGTGGAAGTCTGGGGGGGAGGGGAGGGTTAGGGTGGGTTAGGGAGGTTGGGAAGTTTGGGGTGGGTTGAGGGGGGGAGAAGGGGCAAAAATGTAATTGTAAAACTTTTGCAATAAAAAAAAAGAGTTTTTCAGCCTGGTGGCCCACCTGAGAGGATGGCCTTAGCCCCTACTGGTCTACCAGTTCCAGGACAGCTTGAACCAGGAGCTGTACTATATCTGCTTATCCCAAAGGGTGCCTAACAACCTCCTGATACTAGCTAGCCACTAATGTGGAACTAGACTTGATGGACTACCGGTACCATGCGGCACACGAGAGTCGCCCCCTCTGGGTAATCAAGAGATACCCTGCGGCCCCCAGGGACAAGGGAGGTGTTCTCCTAGTCCCAAAGGAGAAACCCTGCTGAATCCCAGGAGCCTTCTTATGATATGGAAAGGAAGCCCACCAAGACTGCTCTGCTCTACATCTGCATCATGAACCCTGACCTGGCCGAATGCAAAGAAACCACTGACAAAGCTGAAGGAAAAGATGCAGGTTGCATAGCAGGTCCTGGAGGACTGTCCCCAATCCAGTAAGGGTTAGAAACTCCAACCTGGTTTGGTCTTCTATGAGAGCGATAGCGAGGGGAAAGAAAACCCAATGATAAGTGGCATCATCATCCCAATGACTGGAAATCTGCTGCCCTTCTTGGGACTAAAGGGCACCCTCATGGCCCTATTAGACCCAGGGGGCACCCAGTGCCTGACCAGTTTGCCGATGGTGGAAAAGTTGAGGCTAAGACTCAGGAAACTAAGGCAACCCATGGAATTTGAACAGCTAGACGGTTCTTACAGGACGGGGGTGTGTGCCAGCATCCTGATAAATAAGGTCTTACATAAACACTTGTAACAAGGGGTGCTAATGCACCTTGATGATATTTTAATTTTAATATTTGAATGGGTTTTGGTCCCATTCATGCCTCTTTAAAAAAGCAGCATAGCAACATGGCTGCACTACACTCACTGAGGAAAACTGGCCCAGCAATTCTTCTCCTGATTTTATTTTAATTGGCTAATTTATAGGTAAACTGATTATATTGTTTTAAATACTGTGAAATTCCCTTGAATCAGATCTTAATGTATCCCAGTTTTTTTTTTAAGAACCTAGTGTGGAATAACTTTTCTATGTAAGCAATAGGTACTGTGATGATTATGTAAACAGATAGACATCTCTACTTTGCCAAGTTGCCTCCATGCTAGAAATAGCTCCATTCTTTTTACCACCCAATACCTTCTAGAAAACCTCTGAAAAACTCTTGTTTTCCCTCCCTACCACATTTCATTATCTGGTTGGGGTCAGGTTGCTTTGGCAAACTGCAGACCAGCAAGTATAGAAGGTTAAAACTAGTTTTCCCATGGAGCCAATAGAGGAATTCAAGCTCACAGGTACTCACTCACTGGATTGTGATGTCCTCAGCAGATAACAAAAATCGAAAGTTCACTAAGATCCTGGTGGATTGCTATACATGACTAGAATGCTTGGATCAGAAGTCACAGTCTGTTCTACTCACTCCCCCCTCCCCGTTATGCTTCTGTGAAACTCCTATAGGATTTTGCTCTAAGTGTGCAATAAGGCAAAATAGTTTCTGTAGCAAAAAAGACAAATGGATGATGAAGAAGGAGCAATGCAGACCATCTGCTATGCCTTGGAAAGAGCAATTTCTGAGCTAAATTTGAAAGCAAAGAGCTGAAACTGAAGAATCCAAGTTGGACAGTGAGCTAAAATTCTGCTACTTTTTTTTCTACAATTCATGTAATATTCATTATTATTTATCCATTGTACAATTGGGTCCTTTTTGTATGTAATGCTAAATTTCAATACTGGAGTTGTTTTCTGGGGTCTCTAATTCAGATCCCCCCCCCACCCCCAGTACATAAATACTCTGTTTTGAGAGAATCTCAAAACATTTTTTGCAGATCAGGGTTGGGGAGGGACTAAATATCTGGAATAAATATAAGGAAGCAACAGGAATCATAATAGATACTGTGAAAATAAGTTGGAAAAAGAAATATCTTCTCAAAAGACAATTACTTCTTTGTTTTTTGTGCCAATCTAATGTTACTTATGTCTACAGAGCCTAAATGTAAAAAAGGATACATTTGAAAAGCGAACTTGCTCCATCAAGGAAAAATGTTTTCTAACTTTGATTCCAATCTGTTTTTTATACGATCAATAACGGCAAGCAGAAAGGGCTTTTTCCTTTGGCAGTAGACAGCGTGGGACCATATATTTACAGTTTGTTGTGAGAATACACACACACACACACACAGACACACACAGAGAGATAGATACAGACATGCACAAATTAAAAAGATATGTGGCGGTTTCATCCAATGATGTTTTCAATTAGTGCAATTGACATAACATAAGGATAAATATTTTAAACAAGACCACTGCAAAAATAGATTTTGTTTGGAATTAGGTATGAAACAAACTTTGGGCAAAAGGATTGCAATTTCTATAAGCTGAGTTTAGTTTGACTGGCTGGGAAAAGAATGTGATTTGCCTTGGTAGTGTAGTTTTCAGGAAATCTTTCTATATAAGGATTCTTTCTTGAGACTTCACTTTCCCAGTCTTTTTGTTCACTGGAAATTAAATTAAGGATGTCTGATATCAACCCTGACTAATCCATTTGGTTTACCCTTAATTTAATAAATCTAGATGGCTAGGACACCCTTCCTTCTATCTTAAGGCAAGGGGAAATGGCTCCATGTGCATAAATTTTGGCTGCCATTGGAGGATGATAAAATTGGGCATGGGAAATTAATTTATAACTATATCTATATCCCTACCTATCATATATATCTGAATGCTATAAATAACCTGACATTGAATAAGAGCATTCCATTTTCCATCTCTGTCTTGAACCTGACTTTCAACTGAAAACCCCATGACTGAAACATGTAGACTAGTGTTTTTCCTACTTGACAACTTGAAGAGGTTCTTAGAATTCACTATCCAGCATAAAGGTTGAAGTCCACAGCCAATTCTGGGAACTGAAGTTCCCTGAACACATCTTCAAATTGCCAACTTTGAAAACCACTGATCTAGACTAATTACTTCTTCAACATACATTTGTGTTTGTGAATGGGCAAAACTTTGCATGAAGGGAACTAGAAAGCTTGCAATTCCGTTTTAATGATTGAATTTAATAAAGGTACCTAACGCTAAATAAATAAATAAATATAGTAACGGTAAAATAGTAAATTATCCACTATTTTTCTTTTGTGAATCAATATATTATTTTCTATGGGACCGCATTTGAAGATTCAAATATTGATTGCAGTTTTTTTTCTTTCTTATTCTTTCTCCACGTAGTGGTGCTGCAGTCTGTAATTGCAGTCCTATACAAAGTGGGATATTGAAGGCAGTCTGGCGATGTGATGTTCTTCTGATTTTAATAAAAGCGAATCTATAAAAATTGCTCTATTGATCTATTTGACCAATTATCATGGTATTTGGGAATTCTGGGAATCATAGTTCATCAGATCTGGTGGATATTAGGTTTTGGAGGGCTGAATTGGAGCTTTTTCTGAAATTCTATGAAAACTATAGAATTAGACCACTTTTGCAATGTTATTTTTTTCAGAACAATCATATAAAAAGAATTCTGGTAGATTTATTTTCAGTTTGCAAGCCCTAGATTAGCATTTGGAGTTCTGCTTCTCACCAACACTTGGTGGGGAAAGATAAGAAAAATACTCTTGCTAGAAGCAGAATAGCAGAAGACACCTTTTTCCAACAACAACAATTAATTCCTGATTGAGGACTGTAGAATTTGTAGGCAGAAATCATGTAGATTGTCACTCTGAATAACTGTAAATTTAACTTGCAAAAAAATATATATGTTTAAGCAGATGTGGACTAATGCTTTCTGATAGGGCTCTGCTTTGCTGGATATAAAAACAAATATTTTGTCTTTAATATTCAAGTACTGTTTGAGTTTGAATCAAATCATAGATATGCTGGTAGAAGAGAATCAGGGCTATCCTTATTGACTATTAGATTACCTGGGTACCACATTTCCAAGGATGGGGTGGAGATGGACCCGAGCAAGGTGAGTGCGATCCTGGAATGGGAGGCCCCTCGAACCAGAAGGCAGTTACAGAGCTTCCTGGGATTTGCAAACTTTTACTGGCAGTTCATTCCCACATTTGCCCAGATAGCCCTGCTCATCACCAACTTGCTCAAGACAGGAAGTGGAATGAAGCCCAAACCAAGTCAGTCACTAAATTGGTCCATCAAATGCCAAGCGGCCTTTGAAAAGCTGAAGTGGCTCTTTGCTGCTGAGCCAGTCTTGAGGCACCCAAACCCAGATGAGCCTTTCATGACCCAGGTAGATGCCAGCGATGTGGCAGTAGGGGCGGTTTTACTCCAGAGGAACAAAAAGGGAAAGTTGTAATCATGTACCTACACATCACACAAATGTTATGATATTGAGAGGCAGTGGGCCATCTGGGAGAAGGAGGCTTACACTGTCCAATGGGCTCTTCTCACCTGGAGGCAATTCTTATCAGCAAATATTTTATTGAGTTATAAGATACAATAAAATACAAAATGTTATGTATGTAGATTTGGGTGGGCAGTTTGAATTAACTGACCGTCAGCTGATTGGCTGACCACCACAGCTTCAAGGTATATAAAGGGAGCTGTTTTCCCTGGTCAGTCGCTGGGTTCTCACCCTACAATAAAGAGCTGTTGTCACTCACTGCCTGGCTTGCTGCATCCTCATTCACCCAACATAACATTGGCGACGAAGGTGGGATTTTGATGCCAGAAGCCACGGAAAGAGCTGAAGCCACGAGCCAATGAGAGAGCTGCAAACCCGAATCCAGCCAGGTGAGCGAGCGGAGCACTTGGAGAATCTACCGACGATGTCTACCTACATGCCGCCAGCACCTTTCAACCCAGCGGAAGAGAAGTGGGGATCCTACATGTCCCGCTTCAAATGCTTCCTGGTGGCCAGCGACCTACAGGGGCTACCCGACGTATGGAAGAAGGCCCTGTTCCTGAGCCATTGTGGACCCAAGGTGTTCGATATGGCCGAGGCCCTGTCAGAACCGAACTCGGTCCACACCATCTCGTGGCAGACACTTCAGACACTGCTGAAGGACCACTATGCCCCAATGCCATTGAAGTTCGTCTAACAGTTCGACTTCCGGCAACAGCTGCAGCATGAGGGAGAATCAATCAGCGAGTACGTCGCTGCCCTGCGCAAGGCCGCAAACCAGTGCGAGTACAGAGACGTCGATGAAATGCTGCTAGAGCAACTAATCTGCGGAGTGAGAGATATTCGATTGCAGAGGAGGTTGCTCGCAAAGACAAATCTCACGCTACACATCTCACTGGATGAGGCGACGGCTCAAGAATCCTCATCCAAGGCAGCCGAGAGACTACAGGGGATGACGCAGAGCAGAATGGCACAGAAGCCAGCCCCAGTTCACCAGGAAACTGTAGCAATGGGGAGTGAGGGAGAGTCAGACAAAGAGGTCTGCAGGACTGAACAGTACTAGCCGGACTGGCGAGGTCAGCAAGATGCCTGTGTGAGTTGTGGGGGACCCCATCCGCGCCAGACCTGCAAGTTCCGGGACGCCATTTTCCACCAATGCAAGTGGAAGGGGCACGTCGCCAGAGTCTGCAGAGCCAAGCAGAACCCCCATTACAAGCCGCAGAGCAACGCTAGCCAATCAGAGACGGTGCTGCGGACGAGAACCAATCTGAAGGGCGGCTACAGGAAAAGCGCGAAATCTGAGGATCTTGAGGCCTACACCATCCGAATCGGCTGGACCTGCACATCCCCCAGGGAGAAAACCTACACAACGGTCAACATCAAAGGGCAGGAGTGTGTAATGGAGATCGACACCGGATCCCCAATTACCATCATGTCCTGGGACAAGCTAAAGAGGGCCATTCCCAGCATCCAGAGACAGCAACTGCTGCCCCAGCGGCTGGGACTGCACGATTACCAGGGGAACCGCATCCCCATGGAGGGAATCGGTGAGTTCCAGGTGGAGTACAGGGAATTCCGGGAAAAGCTCCCCCTCACCGTAGTCAGTGGAAAGCTCCCAAGCCTCCTTGGCATGGACTGGTTCAGAGCCCTGGGCATGGGATTCACCGGAGTCCGCAACATGCGAAGCACCCTGAAGGATGACCTGATCCAGGAGTTCCAGGACGTGTTCGACGAGCGGCTCGGCAAGTATGTGGGAACCCCTATTTCATTCAACCTCGACCCCAATATTGCCCCCATTTGGCTGAAACCCAGGAGGGTAAATCTATTGCATGAGGGGCACCCTGGGATTGTGAGGATGAAGGGGTTAGCTAGGTGGCCCCTAATGGCTAAAGACATCACTGAGTGGGTGGGGAAGTGCCAATCCCACCAGGAATCTAGGCCAGACCCCACACAGCACCGGTTATGGGAATGGCCCCAGGGTCCCTGGTCTAGGATCCACATAGACTTCGCTGGCCCATTCCATGGGCAGGTATTTATGATCATCGTGGATGCTTTCTTGAAGTGGTTGGAGACCAGACTCATGAAAACCACTACCACTGATGCCGTCATTAGGGAGCTAAGGCAGTTGTTCGCCACCCATGGCCTACCGGACACCTTAGTCTCAGATAACGGGGCCCAGTTCATGGCCATGCAGTTTGAGGGGTACCTAGTAGAGTTGGGGATCAGACATGTGCTATCCACCCCGTTTCATCTGGCTAGCAATGTATTGGCGGAGAGATTTGTGAGAATGGCTAAGGAAGCCATCTCACGCCTAGGTCTCGGGGACTGGCAGGAGAGGATAGATAAATTCTTAATGGCACAACACAACACACCATGCAACGTCATAGGCAGGAGCCCGGTGGAACTTCTGATGGGGAAAAAACTCCAAGGAATCCTAGACAGGCTACACCCCAGTTATTCCCCTAACAACTTCAGAGGGGCAGAGAAAAGACTTAGGGAGTTCACAATAGGAACACCAGTATTCACTAGGAATTACGGTAATGGGCCCCTCTGGGAAACCGGGACAATCATGGAGGTAACTGGGCCCAAGTTGTATAGAGTATTTATTTATTTATTATTTATTTATTAATTTTATTTCTATACTGCCCTTCTCCCAGAGGACTCAGGGCGGTGTACAGCCTGGTTAAAAGCACAAAAGCAGACAAAAATTTAAAATTATTAAATGATAGGCTCAATTTAAAACCCCAAATTTAAAATCCCATTTTTAAAACTCAATTAAAATCTTTACCTTATAGCCCAGCCTGGCGGAACAACAAGGTTTTGAGGGCACAGCGAAATACATGGAGATCAGAGATTTTATAAATTTCTGGGAGCAGCTCATTCCAAAGGGCAGGGGCTCCCACAGAGAAGGCCCTCCCCCTGGGTGTCGCCAGCCGACATAATTTGGCCAATGGCACCCTGAAGAGACTCTCTCTGTGGGAGCGGACTGGCCAGTTGGAGGCTACCAATGGTAGAAGACGGTCTCGAAGGTATCCAGGTCCAATGCCATGGAGCGCTTTAAAGGTGGTGACCAACACCTTGAATCGCACCCGGAAGACCACTCGGAGCCAGTGCAGCTCACGCAGGAGGGGCATCATGTGGGCACAACGAGTTGCGCCCATAACCACCCGCGCGGCTGCATTCTGGACCAGTTGGAGCCTCCGGGTGCTTTTCAAGGGGAGCCCCCTGTAGAGAGCATTGCAGTAGTCCAGTCGGGAGGTGACAAGTGCGTGAGTGACTGTGCACAAGGTGTCGCGATCCAGAAAGGGATGGGATGGGAGATGGGAGGATTTGGCACCGACACATTGATCAGTTACGGAAGTGTTTGGCTGCTGACCCAGAAGACATCTCCAACGAACTGCTCTGTAGCTACCAACAGAACTCTTGACCTAGCTCAAACCCGAGCCTAGCGGAGGACTTAGCTGTCGGCCCCGAGATCCAGCACCATCCCATCGCGGAAGATCGACCAGCCGCAGAAGTCCGCCACCCACAATGAATTCTTGGAGGTTCTATTGGCAGAGCAGGGAGAAACAGGGAGTTCCTCCGACTTGCTTGACGCCACACCTCCGACTCAACTGCGCAGGTCAACTAGGGTGCGGACACGCCCTGGTCACCTGAGAGACTTTGTATGCTAATGTCCACCCCAAGTGACTTCTGGGAGGGGAGGAACGTTATGTATGTAGATTTGGGCGGGCAGTTTGAATTAACTGACCGTCAGCTGATTGGCTGACCACCACAGCTTCAAGGTATATAAAGGGAGCTGTTTCCCCTGGTCAGTCACTGGGTTCTCACCCTACAATAAAGAGCTGTTGTCACTCACTGCCTGGCTTGCTGCGTCCTCATTCACCCAACATAACACAAAATACAAAAGTAAATAGGAAAGCAATGGGGGAAGAGAAGTGAGGAAGGGTTGGGAAAAAGAAAAAGAAGCACTGATTTCCAATTCCCTCTGTTGCAGTAGAATAAAGCATTAACATCAAACCACAACTTTTTGGTTTTTTCATAATAATATAAACTAGCCATTTCTATAAACATCTATCAATCTAATTGTTGTGGCTCCGTTACCTGAGCCTGTGTCATCGGCAGGAGAGGACTCCAAGAGTGAAGGAGAGGAGGGGGCAAGGCCTCCCTCTCCAGGACCCTCCTCTCTGGCAATGCCTTCGGTGTCTGCCGAAGGGCAAGAGATAGGGCTGGGGCCAAGCACGTCCACGCAACCACAGATGGACAGTGATGAGGGTAATGAGTCTTGGCTGGATCCACGCCAGCATCGCAGAGATAAGCGTGCGCAACAGAAGAAAAGGTGTGCCCAAGATTAGGCTGAGTCACTGGACCACACCCCACAGGATATAAAAGGGAGCGTGGTGGCCAGTCAAACCTTGTGACGAACAAAGCTGAAAGCTTCCACGCCATTCTGCATTGCCGGACTTTTTGCTATAGACTTTGCTGGATTATCTCTGGACTTGATTGACTCCATAATTATTGAGCTGTTTCTTTTGATGTACCAGGAGTGGGGAGAAGTTATCTCTCCTCTTCGTAAATAATAAATTCTTGGCAGGCAGCCACTAGGTTGTTGCCAAGTTCCGTTATCATAAGGAAAAGGATTTTGCCGGCTGGTTTGGTCTTTAACTCTTGAACGTCTGTTGGGGTGTGTGCAGGTGGTTGGGGACAGAACACTAATCGGTAAAAACCAAAATCAACGTTTCATTCTTTTCCACTTCCAGCATGAAGTTCAGAAGCAGTCTCCATTTGAAAACAAAAGCACTAATATTCTTTTCTTTAATCAAAATAGTCAATTTTGCCAACTCGATCAGCTTCTGCAGCCATTCATTCATAATGGGAACCAAAGTGTCCTTCCACTTTTGTGCATATAATAATCTTGCTGCTTCCAACATATATAGTATCAAAATTCCAATTTTTTTCTCCAAGTCTTTTTCCATTAGAACCAAAAGAAAAATTTCTGGTTTCATCCTTATCTTCATTTTCAAAATTTTCTATATTAAAATATGAATCATGCTCCAAAAATTTTTTTGCTTTATCACATGTCCACCATAAATGATAGAAAGTTCCTTCTTTACTTTTACACTTCCAACATTAATTTGACATACCTTTATACATCTTAGATATCTTATCTGGTGTTAAATACCAGCAATACATCATCTTATAAATTTTTTTCTTTTAAATTATAATTTTGTGTAAATTTTAAACCCTTCGTCCACATTTTTTCCTGTTTTTCAAGCATCACATTATATCCAAAATTCCTTGCCCACTGAATCATACATTTTACATGTTCATTTTCCAAATTCAATTTCAATAACATTTTATAAATCTTAGCAATAATATGTTCACCATTTCCACACAATAACATTTCCAATTCATTTTTAACAAAATCAAACCCATAACTCTTTTTATCCAATTTAAATCTTTCTTGTTGTTGGTAAATAAATGACAATGGCAAACATAACCTTCTGATTCAAGTTTTCCCCTCAACTTTAGTATTGAGTCACCAGAGTTGAAAGATAAATTTTTGCCATACTTCAATCCGTCTAGCTTCACCACCATTTCTTTTCTTAAAAAAACTTCCTGGGGTATCACCCAAAGAGGCAACTTCATAGACAGCCTTCTTTTATATTTATTCCAAACCCTTAGTATGGCACTTTTAACGAAGTGTTTATTAAAATCAACATTAATTTTAATATCTTACCATAGATAGCCATGCCATCCAAACCTTAAATCATGGCCCTCTAATTCAAGTAACCTTTATTCTGGAGGTTCACCCATACTTTTGACAGTATGCATCAAAATACAATTTCAGGTCTGGTAGACCCAAACCCCCTCTTTCCTTAGCATCTTGCACTAGCTTATATCTAGTTCTTGGTTTTTTCCCTTGACATATAAACTTAGAAATATCCTTCTGTCATTGTTTAAATGGATTAACGGTTGTAAGTATTGGTAATGTCTGGAATAGAAAAAGCAACTTTGGTAAAATATTCATATTGTAGGCATTTCTTAGAGGGCAGTAAGATTCCATTCAAAGTGTGGGTGGACCACAAGAACCTGGAAGTGTTAAAGGCCCCGAGGAAGCTATCCCCTAAGCAGGTCCAATAGGCTCAGTATTTTAACCCCTTCACTTTTACCCTTCGCTACTTGTCAGGTGGGAAGCATTTCCTAGTCAATGTCCTCTCTCACATGCTCCAGTACAGAAGTATCCGAGAGGAGGTAGTTAACTCCATTATTCCATCCAGGCAGTTCACAGTGCCAGCACTCACAAGGCAGCAGAGAACAGTCTCCCCGCAGTTGGCTGGAGACTTAGTGATGCAACTGCTAAAAGATGCCTTGGGGACAGATGAATGGTTCCAGAGATATAAAGATGACTTGTTGATAAAGGAGGGTTTGGCATGGAAAGGAGTAATTTGTACGTCCCAGTCAGCCAGAGAACCTTGGTACTGCAAGGCGGGGGGGGGACCATCCTTTCATCTTCAGTGTCATTAGCTGACTGCATGGATACTCTAAAAGACACGTGGCCCACTGTGGCCCACTGTGTGTGAAGCACTAAATAAAGCTAGGGAGAAAAAAAAAGGCAAGCAGATCAGAAAAGGGACTTCCAAATTCCAAAGGGAATTTAGAGTGGTTAAGATTAAGTTTAAGAATTTAGATAAGCTAAGAATTTTAGGTGCAAAATACTCCCTAAAATCAGATTCTGCTTATCCGCAGATTGGTTTATACAGGAATATATTTAACAGATTTAACAGATTAACAGAGTTGGAAGGGACCTTGTAGGTCATCTAGTCCAGCCCCCCCCCCACCCGAGCAGGAGACCCTACACCATTTCTGACAAATGGCAGTTCAGTCTCTTCTTGATAGTCTCCAGTGATGAACCTCCCACAACTTCCGAAGGCAAGCTGTTCCATTGGTTGATTGCTATCACTGTCAGAAATTTCTTCTTATTTCCAGGTTGAATCTCTCCTTGATCAATCCATTATTCCTTGTCTGGCCTTCAGGTGCTTTGGAAAATAGCTTGACCCCTTCCTCTCTGTGGCAACCCCTCAAATATTGGAACACTGCTATCCTGTCTCCCCTGGTCCTTCTCTTCACTAGACTAGCCATACCTAGTTCCTACAATCGTTCATCATATGTTTAGCCTACAGTCCCCTAATCATCTTGGTTGCTCTTCTCTACACTTTTTCAAGAGTCGCAACATCTTTTTTATAGTGTGGTGACCAAAACTGGATGCAGTATTTTAGGTGTGGTCTTACTAAGGCTTTATAGAATGGTATTAGGACCTCAGTTGATATTGATTGTATCCCTCTGTTAATGCAATTTAGGATTGTGTTGGCTTTTTTGGCTGCCGCACACTGTTGCCTCATATTTAACTGGTTGTCCACTAAGACTCCAAGATCCCTCTCACAGTTACTGCTGTTAAGCTTGATTTCACCCAATCTATATGTGTACTTTTGGTTTTTCTTGCCTAAGTGTAGGACTTTACTTTTCTCTACATTGAATTTCATTTTGTTAGATAGGGTCCAGTGTTCAAGTCTGTCAAGATCCATCTGGATCTTGAGCCTATCATCTAAGATGTTAGCTATTCCTGCCAGCTTAGTATCATCTGCAAATTTGGTAAATTACCCTTCCATTCCCTCATCTAAGTCATTTATGAAGATGTTGAAGAGTATTGGGCCTAAGACAGAACCACTACTTACTTCCCTCCATGTAGATGTAGACCCATTAAGGACTACTCATTGAGTATGGTTTGTCAGTCAGTTACAAATCCATCTGGTGGTGATGCTATCTATCCCACTTTTTTCTAGTTTATCAAGAAGTAGGTAGGTCTACTTTGTCGAATGCCTTGCTAAGTATATTATGTCCACAGTATTTCGCTAGTCTACTAATTTAGTCACTATGTTGACGAATGAAATAAGATTGGTTTGGCATGATCTGTTTTTAACAAACCCATGCTGACTGCTAGTTATTACTTTACTTGTTTCTAGATGTTGCCAGATCTATTTTTTTATTATCTTTTCCAGTATCTTCCCGGGTATTGATGTTAGGCTGATTGGTCTGTAGTTTCCTGGGTCTGTTTTTTTTCCTCTTTTTTGAAGATGGGAACCACATCAGCTCTTTTCCAGTCCTCTGGTAGTTCCCCGGTGCTCCAGGATTTTTGAAAGATGTGGTACGGTGGTTCTGAGATGACAACTGCCAGCTCCTTTAGAACTCTGGGATATAATCCATCAGATCCCAGTGATTTGTATTCATCAAGATCAGACAGGTGTTCTCTTACCATCTTTTTTTTTGGCTTATTTTAACTTTAATCTGTCTTTTACAGTTATGTTTTTGGTAGGTTGGACTATTGTTTCATTTTGCATGACCAATGCAAAGAATGAGTTAAGCAGTTCTGCTTTCTCTCTGCTGCCTGTTACTTCCTTGCCATCTTCTCTCTTTAGTGGACTGACTGTTTCCTTGATTTTTTTTCTTGTTATTTATATGTTGGAAGAAACTTCTTTATTATCTTTGACTTTTGTTCCAAGTCTTTGTTCATTTTGAGTCTTTGCAGATTCTGGCTATCTGCTGATAATCAGTTTTAGTTGTGTGTCCCTCTTTCCATTTTTTATACTTGTTCTTTTTGTCTTTCAATTTGTCAGAGAAATCTTTGTGCAGCCATGTTGGTTTCTTCTTAGATTTCTTATTTTCTTATAGTTTCTTATAGAAATTAACAAACTGTTGTGGTATAAAAAGCTGACATTAGGAGAAATCTTGAAAAAGTCAGCTAAAGCTGATTTCATCCAGCCAGTGTCCCGGAGGCTGCATGTTCTACAATCAGATGCAGTTTTTATAGTGTTTTTCCTCCCCAGGCAGCCCCTTCTTGTAACCCTGTCTCTGATGGGCCATAGAAACGTTTCTCAGATTGCTATGGGATGTAAATCTTTTCAGAAATCACCCCACACACTTTATGAACATGATTGTATTATGAAGGCATAAATCCTTCATTGCAGGAAGAGGTTTGTGATGCTATAGTTAAATGAATCAAGATAAACCCTTACCTACCACCAAACATGACTGGAGTGAAGTTGAATGAAAAGCCAAGAGTGGGAGAGTCTGAACTGCCATTTATTCTGTTTCCTCACACCATAAATTGATCTGCTGGGCAGTAAAATCAGAGTGTTGGAGGTGGCTGAAAGCTTCTTTGAGTCCAATCCCAACTTCACTGTACATGACATGACTCCTTAGATCAAAGGCTTTAAAGTTGTGGTCTATGTATGTGGGTGGAGGGAGATATTGATAATTTTCCTGAAATGCAGCTTCTTAGCTTTCCTCTGCCACATACAATTGCAGTTCAATGGTATATATTTCAACTCCATCACAAGATGGATGTATGAATGGATGGTTGGATGGATGGATTCCAGAGGACTGATAATGCTATACACAATTGCAATGTGCTCCTTCAAATCTGTTCTGGAATTCATGAGACCGTTTAGAGATTCTGTAGCACCTCAGCACAAACAAAAGGATGGCTTCATGACAGACTTAGTGATGGAACCATGCATTGCATTCCTTCCAAATGGTCAAGTGATGAATAAAAACAAATATTAAATAGAAATATAGAAGTAATAAACAGGATCCTGAAGTAGTTCCCCCTTCTGGAGTCATGGAACATAGACTGATACTGTAATTGTTCTGCCTCTCAAGTAAGGAAGATGTATACCTCTCAAATGTTGTCCATATATCCTTTTTTGTGCAAGCTTTGACAATCAGTTCCATTATAAATCATAAATTCAGGTATACTGTATAAAGCACACTGGCCCAAGAGTTCAATTCCTGGTAGAAGGGTTTAAACAATAGATCTATTAGTAACGGCCTATGTACCTAATGAATCTCAATAAAGATGAAACTGGTCATACATTGCCTCCTGGTGGTTTCTTGCACACCCCCATGCACCTTCCCTGTCCTCTGCAGTATATCTTGTGCATTCCCTCACATCCCGTGCAACCTCCCTGATCTGCATGGCGCCACTCATGCATTCCCTTACACCACTGCTCCACCTCCCTGACCCTCACCATGCTTCCTTCACATCCTTGCACACCCCTGTGAATTCTCCTTGAACAACACACACTCCTGTGCAACATCCCCAACCCACGTGGTGCTTCTCCCACATTCCCTTGCACCCTGTGCACTGCTCCTCATGTTGGATTTTGGACACATTTGCTAAGTTAGTCAATTTGAGGCATGCTGATTCAAAAGAATAATACCCTATGATGCATCATTTTGCCTAACTGAAAATTAGTAATAATCAAGCTGACATGAAAGTTCTAGTAATAGATATATTGAGTTGAGTGTGATACCTCCACATAGGTATCTATGGTTTGCAATGCTTAACAGTTTATATGGTGTCTTATATTCTAGTAAACTTTTTAATTGGCTGGAACATTCATATAAAAATTGCAACAATTCTCAGATGGTTAGTTGGCATCCATTTTCATACACATAACCATTGATTTTGGATGTATTTCATTTCTATACCATATTTATATGGAAGCTTGAATACAAAATTGAAGTTTAATTGCTTAAATGTCAGGACTTTCTTTTTTTTTTAATAATGTTTGAAAGCTTTTTTCTTTCAGAAGCTTTAAGACAGCCTTCTCTCAGCTTTCATACCAGGAGAGGAAAGATTGTGTTAGGCATTCACAGTAACCCAGTAGACTTCAGAGATACCCCGCAATCCAGTGAAGCAAACAGAATCCTCATTTTGCTTATATGCTATCATAGGGACTTCCAAAGCCCTAAGATGGATATTTATATCAACACATAGCCTTTTTACCTAAGAATGATGTTCTGTTAAAGTTAAAGATCAGGCTATCCATGCCTCCACATAAGGGGCTAAGTTTCATGCAGTATTATCTTACAGCCCGTGCATCAAAGTCTCAGTGGAACAGCATTCTTGGGAAGCAATATTTGGCCCAGCAAAGTGGAGGGGGCTGGTGAAGATCAACTGGGCTTCCCATCCTCTTCCTCCCAGCCCAGCTGCCTTTCATTTCCTGAGAATGTTTTGCTTCCTCGTGTTCTCCCTCTGCCAATCGGCTCCTGCCAATCGCTCCTTCCTGTGGGCTGAACCCTCTGCATTCCAGGTGAGGGGCGTAATGAGGAGCAAATGGATAACCTTCTTGTCTTGTGGGATGTTCTCCCCTGGTATTTCAAACAAAGCACGCCAGCCATAGATCTGATGAAGGATGTAGAGGTTGCAGCCTTGCCTATTCTCCCTCTCTTGTCAAACAATTGCCTTTCACACTCAAACTTTTCTCTTGGCAAAATAATTCAAGCCGGCTGCAAATTCCTGCATGAGAGAGTGTGAGTTGAAAATTTCTGTGCTTTGATATCTGAAATGTCTGATGACAGAATAGATGAATGTAAAGCATTTCTTCCAACAATAAACAATAAAAAAATGCCTAGAGGTACAGTACATTCTTTAGACCCTGTTACAGATTTTGCCCATGTAATTTTAAACATGGCAGCAGCATTTAGCCAAGGTTGGAAAATCTCCAAATGCCAAACTGAGTCAGGCCTGATTAATACATGGGTGAAAAACTACCAGGAAATCCTGCAGGTAAATAGAGTCTGAGAAATAAATGTTTAAAAAGACCCAGAAAAAAGCAATAGACATATGATTATCAAAGGGATTGGGGTTTTTTAAGTTAAAAATTAAAAGCTAGACATGTAACAAATACTCATCCTTTCCAATAAGCTATCTGTAAATTAAGTTTATAAATAAGTATCCTGTGAGAAGTTTCATATTCAAATATGTTTTATTCTTTATATTGTTTCTGTCTTCCCTTAAAATACTAACAGAATGGTCTGAGAATCAATGTCGCCAAGTTAATCAAATTAACAAACTTCCTCAAACCCCAAAATAAGTTACCCAGACCTAATCTACATATCAAAGGATAAGGTCTGCAAACACAAACAGAGTTAATTTAGATCTCCCAGTGGAACTGCATATTCACAAAAATACATATTTACACACACACAAACACTTCAAGTGTCACCCTAGAATCCGTACATAGACATTTTTCACATCCTGGACAAGCTCCCCCTATAAGAGTCTGCCACTGTATCCCATTTCTCTGCAGCCTGTCTTGCTTTTAGGAATAAATATTTCTTCTTTCCTCACAGCTTGGTGAGCAATGTACGAAGAAAACTGAAGTTGGTCTATAGTGGCAAATCCAAACTCCAGAAATCTAGTTGCATGATTTCTGACTAACAAATTTTATTCAAAGCATAAATGTTTGTGAGCTCTCTCCTTCAGATGTGTAGTGATGAACAATACAGATTTATGCGTGAGAACTGAGATTTAAGTCATGTATCTCTCTGTTTTAAGAACCAAATCAGACATGAAATTGTTGCTTTTGGGAAACTAGACATTCCATTGTTTATTATTATACTTTAGGGAAAGACCAATATTTTAGTATTTCATTTCTAAAAACAGCAGGCTGCTCCTTCCCAAAAGATTACTATCTAAACTTAAAAGTGGGGACAACAACAAAGTAAATGAAATAAAATTACATCTGAAGATTAAGGAGTTTAAACCATAATCTCAGAAATTTTTGAGAAGAGATTTGAAGAAATAGAGGTAACATCCTATGGTTGTGCATTGAAGGAGATGTGGGAATAAGTGGCAGGGAAGGAGACTTGGAAGGCAGGAGAAAACTTCCTGCTCAGGATAGCAGCACTGAAGAAAGCAAAGTCATGGACAGAGATAAAACATAAGCCGAGAAATGTGGTGGATTAATCCATTAAAATAAATGGGAAAGAGCAATCCATCCCTATTGGCAATATTTTCCCTAAAGAAGCCAAACATATTTGTCTAATAGTTCAGCATACTTTGAAAGTGATATTTTTAAACTTGTTATGATTCAAGTAGTGTAAAGGTTCTTAAATTTCTTTTGTGCATGGCCATTAGATGTTCCTTTGATATTGTGGCATAGAACTCTCTCCTCAGTTCCAGTTTGCAGGGAATCGAGAAGACTGTGGCTGCCAGGATCAGCATCTTGAGAACACGGGGAAGACTGCTTGTGCCACATGGCATTGCTTAATCTCCTGTGTTGTGTAACCATGCTATCCTATTCTTTTGCTTCCAAGTCAGTTCTAAAGTGGAGGTGGATATATTGGCCAGAAGCTCAGACTTTGCAAAAGTACATTCTCCCTGGAGCACCAGGTTGTTGCCAAAGTTTGACATCTGGAATGTTTTCAAACCTTGTTGTCTCTCCCCACGTCCCAAATCTTTGTCTCTGGGCCCAGCAACTGTGGAAGCCACCAATCAAATTCACTTCTGCTCCTATTGGATGCCACGTTGCCTTTGAATATCATAACAATCTCCCTGTCCTAAGAATATAACCATGAATAAAAAGTCCTGATTGATTTTTTTCAGCAATCTTGTTTTTCTAGACAATCAGATTGTCTACAATTACGTCCTAGTATGACTTTCTAGTTATATTCAACAGATACATGTCTTTTAGCCATCCCTAACATGATCCTTTGGGTCATTGTTTCAGTTATTTGCTTACCTAACATGCATCTCCACTCTCCTGTGCAACCTCCCCAACTTTTTTGAAATCTCTTGTGCATACCCTTGTACCACCACCCAGACTACGTGTTGCAATTTGCACATCTCCATGCACCGCCATGAGGATGCAGCAAGAGTCAGGAAAGGCTCATGAGTGTGCATGGGTGTGTGCGGGAGTTGCTGTACAAATCAGGACAGGCATATGGGTATACAGTGTGAGTTGGGAAGGATTTGCAAGGGTGTGCAGAAATGCACCAGAAATGTCAAGGAAAGCACATAGGAGTGAGACATGGGTTGGGAAGGGTGTGCAGGGGTTGGGACAGATGTACAAGGATGCATTGTGAGCCAGGAAGAGTGCACCAAGGTTCACAAGAGGTGCCACACTGGTTCAGATGCTATGCAGTTTGGGAAGGGTGCATGGGAATGTGCAAGAAGTGCCACAGAAGTTGGGGGGAATGCACAAGAGTGTGGCGCAGGTCAGAAACAGTGCACAGGAATTCAGCATGGATCAGGAAGGGCACATGGGTTTCATGGGACTGAGCAAGAGGTGCTGCATGGGTCAAGGAGGACAAGCAGAGGTTTGATGCAGATCGGGAAGGTGACGTGGGGCAGTGGTGGAATTCAATTTTTTTTACTACTGGTTCTGTGAGCGTGGCTTGGTGGTCATGGTGTGGCTTGGTGGGTATGGCTTGGTGGACATGGCAGGGAAAGGATACTGCAAAATCCCCATTCCCTCCCCACTCCTGGGGGAAAGATATTGCAAAATCTCCATTCCCACCCCACTCTGGGACCAGCCAGAGGTGGTATTTGCTGGTTCTCTGAACTGGTCAAAATTTCCACTATCGGTTCTCCAGAACCTGTCAGAACCTGCTGGATTTCACCCCTGATGTGGGGGTATGCAAGAGCTGCTATGCAGTTTGGGAAAGGTATGCAGGAGTGCACATACCTTTGTGACATGAGTGCAGAGGAGCAGGGAAGGTTGCAGGGTGGGGAAGACTTGCTGAAGCAACTTCCAACATTCCCAGCTGTCTTCTCCATATTATAAGTCTGCAGTATTCAATTATGGGTGTCCATGAGAGGAGGGAAGATAGGGACTAGTGGGGGAAAAGTCCCTTTTAACACAAGCTGCATGTAAAAAAGGGCCACAACTTCACAGTCATCATCTTGTCTTTGAATATCACCTCTCCAAGACATCCTCCAGTACTGAAACTATTAATAAAAATTTGTGCTTTTCTTGTTCAAAATAAACAGTAGAACCTGTTCTAGAACAAAGGACAGAATGCACTCTAAGACACATTGATCAAGTTTATGGTGGCTAAGTAGTGTTCCACCACCAAATCTGACATGATTGAACATCAGGAATTAGCCAGAAGGTGGGTAGATTTGGGGACAGTTAGGAAAATCGGTTCATAAAAAGAGGAATAGAAATAATTAAAAAAGAGCGAATCAGATGAATTAAAATGAGAGAGGGCTGAGAATTGCAAATGGTGTAATACTTTGCTCTCATTTAATTTTATTCTTTATTTTCTTTGATCATACAATTATTAGTAAGAAATATGTTTTCTTGTCAAAGTTTTATTGTTATTCATCCATATATTAAATATTTAGTGATTATAACCTGAAAGGTTATAGTGTAGAACATTTTGCAACTTTTGTACCAGAAGCAACTTTGGCTTCAGTATGGAAGGCACTGCCTAGCCCTAGGCTTGTATTCCAGTCTCAAAAAATGATCTAGAATCTCTGTTGCCTCCTCATATTCAAAAGTGGCAATAAATGGTTGACATTTGATATGATTGTAGTATAAATTGAAGTATAAATTTTCTAAGATAGGACCAATCATATTTAATGGTGACTAGTCTCTCCTAATTAGCATTTATAATTAGTACATATACATAATATAATGTATAATTAGCAATACAGATTATAATTAAAAGTTCTGGTTTTTTTTGTGGAGCTAGAAAACTGCTTAATTTTGTAGAAGCATCTTTGCTTAGATCATTCAAAAAAGGTATTGTCAATTGCTAACTTGTTTTATAAAATCATCTTTGGCTGGAGGATGTGGAACAAATATTTTAACCCCTACCCCTGGTTTATTTGCCATATTTTACTGCAGTCCTTGTTTTTGAACAAAGATCAAATAATTCAAAGCCTTGATAGTACAGTGGTTTACGCACCCTGTTATTAACACAGCTGCCTGCAATTTACTGCTGGTTCGAATCTCTCCAAGGCTCAAGGTTGACTCAGCCTTCCATCCTTTCTAAGGTAGGTGAAATGAGGACCCAGTTGTGGGGGCAATAAGCTGACTTTGTATAAATATACAAAAGGATGAAGGCTATTGCTTAACGCATTGTAAGCCGCCCTGAGTCTCCGGAGAAGGGCGGCATATAAATCAAATTAAAAAAAAAAATTCAAGTTGAAGGGATGAAATAAAAAAGATATAAGTGAAGTTGGAGATTTATTCCATTCTCTATTGCTAAATTTATTCCATACTGTATTCCATACTGTATTGGAATATATCTTTTGATCACCGTTCAACATTTCCTTGTGCTACCTTGGTTCCGACTTAAATAAGTTTAATGTTTTTGTAGTCATTATCTAAGCAAAGGGAAATGAAAACTCAAAGAAAATGAAATCAAAGAAAATGAAAATGTTTTATAACTTCAAGCTATAATCTATAGTCTACATTCAAGTCTATTATCAGATGTATTATCCTTGGATCCTCAAAAAGATTGCAGTAACAGATATGTGTAAAATATATTTATATTAATGGCTTGAAACTTACCTGGAGAACAGATCCGGGAATGTTTATTGATAATATTTATTAATACTCAGTGGACTTCTGTATGGTTTATTTCCCTGGCCAAACTGCTACAAACCAAGGTAAAGGAAAACATTTTGAAATTAGTAGTTTGGTGTCAGTCCTCTTCCCTTAAACATAATAAAATAAAATCTAGTCTTTCTAAAAATGTTTAACTGATTGGATGAAAATAACACAATTTTTTGTAGGATAGAGAAAGTTTAATATTCTTATTGGCAGTAGATGAAGATGATGAACAATTGGAAATCAGCCAACTTCCCAGCACTCCAGTGTGTGGCTTTTTTGTGTTAATAAAGAATTTGCCAAATAGGTTGTCCATAGAAGAAATCAAGGGAAGCCTAATTGAGACATGTGATTTCTTTTTAATACATTGAATATAAACAAAACTTTTTATTCTGAACTCTTTCCTACATTACAGTTGGAAGGATAGATTCCAAAGACTAATGTTGTTTGGAATGGATACAGGCTTGCAGATTGTAACTATTGAGAGCTATTTTTCTTTTCCCATGTTGTTTTTATTCAAACGTAATATAAATAAAAATGGTAACTGACCAAATTAGTTTAAAAAACAGGGTAATGAATTGATGTGATGTAAGGTTAGAATAGATTTCTCTTTAATTGTCGTCAAATAATTAGCATTCTGGATATTATGTTCTATAAACTAACAGTTAATTTCTAAATTATGAGCATCCAAGAGAAAGCATGTACTGATTAATTTAAATGATCAAATTTATAAAATGTAGTACCTGGGAATTTCTAGGGGAAGAAATTGTATGGGACCATTAACTATGTCAATACTGTTTCCCTATTCTAAATTTAGATTAGCCTGTATAATATCAAAAAGATGTCTCACCTGTCATTTTATTCTGAGGAATTTTCCATTGTATACTAAAAATTTAAAATACAAATTTGTGATTCTTAGTATTTTTTATATTTTAATGTAGAATAATTGACTATCTGTTGGGAGAGTTTTTCAGTAGTAGGACAATTCTGTTCTCAGTTAATTCCCATGTAGTTGGGCCTACTCAGTGGAGCAGAGACAGGTTCCAAGTTGACCCTTCAATCATCAGCCTCTAATTATCTCTGCACCGTTCCAATTGAAAAGAAGCCCATTTCTTCTTTGGATCTGAAGGATCCCGATTAAGTAGAGTATGGGCCAAAAATGCTCATGCCATAATATATCTGTAAAATGTCACAAAACTGTAGAATATTGATTCCAGAGAACTAAGAATTGTGGTATGCTCAGTCAGCACTTCTTCTATTTCCTGTTTCATGTTCTCATTCTAGGCTTGGATTTTTAGAACAGTTCATGGAGACTCATCTCCAATGGCTATGGGAAAGTAAAAAAGACTGTTCCTTTTCAGTTATTTTGGAGATCGGCTGTACCCACATAGTGCAGCTGATTTCATCCCACAAGAAATACAAATCAGACAAAAATGATGCATCTTCAAAGTTGTTGCTCCATCATCTTCCAACTCCACCATTTTGAGCAGTATTGGCCAAGATGCCAGATTTCATCAGGTCGAACATGTGATACTTAGGAGGGTGAAAGTGGAACTTGGCCAATTAAGAGAAGAGTCTGCTAGGTGCCTACTCTAGATTTGTCAGTACAGGCGTTCAAGCCAAGTTGATGGGCTTCCAGAAACCTGGTAGATCTAAATCCACTTCAGTCAAATTTTGTCACAGCTGAATCCTTGTAAAGCTAAGGGCATGATCAATAGCAATCTAGACTGATTGCCTCAAGCCTGGTACCTATAGCAATCACCTCAAAACTGTGAGCATACAGGGGAGGGGAATGCAAAAGACAGAGAACTATTAGACAGAGCAGCCAATAGATGATGGTATGGGTAATGATAGTGGTAACACTTTCCTTAGTTCAATGTCTTCTTCTTCTCCTCCTGCAAATTTCAAGTTGAAATAACAGGATATGTCCATTACATCATGCAAGCTGTTGGGGGTTTTTTTGGGGGGGGGGGGTTAATCAAATGTAAACATGAGCAATCTAGCTGGAAAGTTTTGTGATAGAGCCGTGGTGGCACAGTGGTACTGTAGGCTAATTTTGCTGACTGCCAGAATTAAATTCCCACCAGCTCAAGGTTGACTCAGCCTTCCATCCTTCCGAGGTTGGTAAAATGAGGACCCAGATTATTGGGGGCAATATGCTGACTATGTAAACTGCTTAGAGAGGGCTGTAAAGTACTGTGAAGTGGTATATAAATCTAAGTGCTAGTGGTAAGTGCTAGGGATTGATTCATTTTTATAGCCACCTATCTCAACAAATAACTCTGGGTGGTTCTTTTCTGAATTCTTTCACCAGTCTGGAGCTTCTTTAATACTTCTTAAGCAAAAGATATCTAGATCAGCCAGCTCATGGAAAGGGAGAAAAGCATTATCTGTATACTTATGTTCTTTATTTTTTAACTAGGCAGAAAGAATATTGCAGACCAGTGCATTGTTTCCAGCTCTATTAGGCTGTCATATTCCATGAGCCATCTGAGGGATTCATACTTTACTCCTGACAGTTGTCTTCCACAGCACAACACAGCAGAAATTGATTATTTTAGAAATTCTACAGGATCCACTTACAACCAGAATGCTTTCAGTTCATTTTATTTGTTTAATAAAAAAAAGGAAAACTCACAAAGCTTGTATGTATATCTTATATATATAAATATATACAGTATATATAAATCAAATGATTTCAGGCACCACTTTTGAGTGTGGCATGAAACAAAACAAGTAGCAAAGAAAGTATTTGGAGACTTAGTCCAATACAATAGGGTTAAGCATGCCTATCTCTGTATTAGATTAAGGCCTCTGATTTTTGTATTGGAAATTAACTTTCATTTATAGTACCTACACATCTGGATTCTGCTCTTTGGGTTTCTCCAAGATTTGTAGGTTTGTACCACCTTTTCAATTCCACAGAGTAATATCTCAAATACATTCTTATACATTTTCACCAGGATGAAGTGTTCTATGTGATTTGAAAATTTTTTACACTCCTACATTGGCAGAAATTGGTTCAAAATTACGTAATTTTATATTTAGTGATTCTTTGGAAACCAGCAAAACAATATCAAAGAGGTTGTGGCAGAATAAACAGTAAGACACACTTATCTATAATCAAAATTGACTTCAAACAGCTAAGAGAAGGCGAGATTCTAGCCAATAGACATAAAAGTTTAGATGCTAAGGCGTCTGGCATATGCTGGTGGTCACAACTTCAGTTGGGATCCCTTGTGCTTTGAATGGACCAGAGCATCAATGACCATGAGGATCTTTGGCATAAGATGTAAGAGTATTTTAGAAGGCTTCAAATAAAAGAGGTGAGGGGCAAACAAAGAAGTCAAATGGGGGACACAGAAGAGTCAAGTGCAGGATCTTTGGATTTGCAGTCATTCCTAGGATTAATTCAAACCTTGTATCCTTCACCAAAAAAGTTCTTGGAAGAGATTTCTTGGCACTTTGGCAATATTGTGGGGTTATTTGTATTTGTACTTGTATTTGTATTTGTAGCATCATGTTGGAAACTGTTTTCCATTCATTCAGATCCTGCTTTTATCCCCAATGCTTTAGTTGGTGGGCTTTCTAGGTCTCAACAAATGGTAAAGCAGGACAGTTGCCCCAGGCAGGGACTTTTCTTTCTAGATTTGGGCTGTTCTTACAGGTTGCTGCTCTCTAATTTACGGTTGGCACCTGGTTCCTCTGTAAACTATATTCCTTTGCCTTCAGTCTCAGATTGGCAATGCTGTTAGCCATATTCATGCCCTGAGCTGGGCTGGCATTGGTACAGGAAGCAGAATAAGAAGCCATGGCAGTGCTGGGAGGCAGAGAAAAAAGAGGGGAAGGAGGGAAAAACAACAACAACAACACATCATATTTTGATTCTACAATTCATGTGCATTCAG
Organism: Arizona elegans; assembly: GCA_022577455.1. Lineage (NCBI taxonomy): Eukaryota > Metazoa > Chordata > Lepidosauria > Squamata > Colubridae > Arizona > Arizona elegans. Next base: position 97,665,489 of record JAKOOJ010000002.1, on the reverse strand, counting down.
GTGACCTGCATGATGTCAAATATCCAGAAAAATAGCTAGCTAGCCTGCCCAAGTCTTACAATGCAGTTTGATTTTTAGCAGTTAAACCTTTACATGGCATTTGCAAATGACGTGGCTAAGAAAAGTGCAGGGATAAAAGCTTGGAGTCAAACATTTACAGCCATATTATGCAACTGTATTCCACCAATCTTTATTTCCAAGGAGTACTACCAAGCTTGGAGTGATGTGCCAGGGCTATGGCTCAAAAAAAAGGGTGGGGCAATAAGAAAACCAAACTGATTTAAATTGAATGCATTAAAAAAAAAGTTAGCATTCCCTGTGTACATATAATTGCATCCTGATCCTAAAATAATTACAACCCAACAACAACATTTGTAATGGAACAAAATATCCTTTCATATATCAGACCTTCATATTATGTTTACTACTCTGAATTAGGAACAACTGGAATAGGAACCATTCCAGATCTAAATCTAGATTGTGGAAAAGACTGATAATTTGGTACAGACATCCATAATCTGGTGCCCTGCAGATAAATTGGAACTGTGCAGTCATGCCAGTTGGGAATTCTGGGAATTGTAAATCCAAGGTGTCTGTAGAGCACCAGGTTGGAGAGACACTGCTAGTCTTAGGAAGAGCCGTTATCCATATTATACACATACAAGATATTAATAACCATCTAATCCTTAAACAAGTGAATTCAGTTTGTCAAGGTTCTCTTGCCTAGCAAGCAAACACACATTTAGTTTGGAAGAACTGCTTCTACATCCCAAATCAGAGTATCAAAGGAACTACCATTCTTATCACAATGCATATTCCAATGTCGAATGAGGGGATTAATATATATTTTAATTTACAGACAATTCATTTCTATGGACATACTTCCTAAGCATATCAATGTTTACTATTCCTCTAAAAGCAAGTTTATTTACTTCAGTGCATATGTCAGAATTTTTGATAAGTAGCATTAAAAAGGAACATAAATGGATTATGCAAAGGATAAATGAACTTGCACATGTTTAACCAGAGCACAAAATAAATGGGACCACTGTCTGATAGCACATTGATCTTTTTAGTCATGGGTATTTTTCATATCTGTAGCTCTTATGATTTCATTCAGGCTCCAGAGTCTTATACATTTTTGTCTACAGATTAGATTTATCACTGGAGGAAGAATCTAGGAATCAAATCCTACAAAGTATAAATTGAAACTTTTATAGGGCTGCTAATCCTGCTACAATCAGGAATGCAAAATTCCCTTGGATTCCTCCATTCCAGAGTCTGGATCCACCACCAGGCAAAAGTTTCTGAAGAAAAGATTTGAGTAGAACTCATAGGCCCTTCTGATTCACAAAAGTCTCACTGACATGAGTACAGTAAAAGTAGTGGTCAATGTTTTAAAAACCCACAGAGCTAAATTAAAAGTAGTCAAAAGAATATTCTGATTTTTTTTCTTTTTCTTTTTTTGGAAACTATTTCCAACTATCTTCAGTAAACTACATTTTGCTTTCTGTATCTACTCAGTGTGTGTGCTTTTGGTGTGCTGTCGGCTTGTCTATTTGTGAGTTCCCTGGAAATCTGTTTTGAGTTTGACAGCTTAATTTTAATCAGGCATTGACCAGTGGCATCTGTAATGAACACTTCTGAGAACTGGTGCACCAAGTTTGTTCCAGTGGTTCAGTACCCAATTCTTTGAAGAGTAGTGAACTAATCTCCTTTAGGTTTACCAAATTCCTCAAATAAACCCATTCATTTCCAAGAGTCTGGCGCTGGAAATATTCCCAGTGGTTTAAACCCCATTACTGTTCGTTTGCCAGATCAATCAGTCTTTGGGTTCTGCCTTGCTTTTCTCAGGCTTACTGGCAATCAAAATAAAATTTAAATTTAAAAAAAAATTACATACCAGGCAAAAACATGGTCCACATTTATTTTTGTTTGTTTTACTTTGTTATACAGAGTTTAGCCAAGGGCATTTCCCATGAGTTTTGTGAAATACTGTTTGCTTTTGTATTTTTCTTTTTCTTCTTTCTCCCTTTGGAAAAAAAAATACTTTCAAAGGATGATCCTTGAGGGTGGCAGGCAAAAGAGCTGCCAATGGTATAAGAGAAGAAAACAACAGTGATTAGGCCTGGGAACAGTTCTTCCTTTGGGCACAGGAGCCAATTACTGTGAAAACATGACCTTTTCTCATAATTTGTCAGTAATTAAAAGGGCAGCTTGCCAGGTGAGATGTAATGAGTCAGTGTAGAGTCAAAATGTCAAAGATGCACTAAACCATTTTTCAGAGATTAATGAAAAAGTGAAGAATAAGTGTCTGTGGCTTTGAATATACTCTGTTGGCTCAGACTGGAGCACACAAAGCATTGCTGTCCAAATGGAACTGAGAAGTGCCAGCATCACTTGGCCATATTGGCTGCATAGCACTGCAGTATCATCATGTCCAGGGTTTGATCCTTAATTGCTTGGACTAAATTAGGAAGGATCTGCACAGATGAAAAAAAAGATGACACAGCAGCCTGTCCAATAAAAATTCCAGAGAAATGGCCACTGTCAGCAGTTACCACAGAAAGGAGAGCAGAGTTGCACTCCTACTTCTGAGGCTGAGAGCAACATTTGGCTCAGGATGGTTTTTACCCAACATCCTTTTCCTTCCACCCTCAGGGTACAGGTCAGGCATGCCTTACAGGGAGATAAATTGAGCAAGGCTGTATGTAGCAACAAGACTAGGCTTGTGTATCTGGAGGGCTGATTCTCTGCCACTCAGCACTTTATAGACTGATCAGCCAACCAATTTCCAAAAGGGAGGATATTGTCAACGTTTTAAGAAGAATCAGTAAAATATGAAAGCAGTGGTGTATGATAGAAGTAGGTATACTGGGACAGGGCCATGCTTGGCTTCAAGAGGGTCCCAATATCAGGTTTAGAACAGAATAGAATAGAGCTGGAAGGGATCTTGGAGGTCTTCTAGTCCAGTCCCTTGCTCAAGCAGGAGAATCTATACTATTTCAGATAAATGACTGTCTAGTCTCTTCTTAAAAACCTCCAATGATGGAGCACCCAGAATTTCCAAAGGCAGGCTGTTAATTGTTAATTGTCCTCACTGTTAGGAAGGTTCTCCTTAATTCCAGGTTGCTTCTCTCTTTGATTAGTTTCCAACCATTGTTTCTTGTCCTGCCATCTGGTGCTTTGGATAAAAATTTGATCCCCTTTTCTTTGTGGTATCCTCTCAAATACTGGAATACTGCTATCATGTTGCCCCTGATTCTTCCTTTCCTTAGACTAGCCAAACCCAAATCCTGCAGCTGTTCTTTATGTTTTAGTCTCCAGGCCTTTGATCGTCTTAGTTGCTCTTCTCTGAACTTTTTCCAAAGTCTCAACATCTTTTTTGTAGTATGGTGACCAAAATTGGTTGCAGTATTTCAGGTCTGGTCTTACTAGGGTCTTATAAAGTGGTTTCATGTGATCTTGATTCTATGCCTCCATTTAGACAACCCAGGATTATATTAGCTTTTTTGGCTGCTGCTGCACACTGCTGGCCCATAGTCAAGTGATCATCCACTAGGACTCCAAGGTCCCTCTCACAGTTACTGTTTTCGAGCCAGGTCTCACCTAATCTGTACTTATACCTTTGATTTTTTCCTGCCTAAATGTAAAACTTTGCTTTTCTCCACATTAAAATTCATTTTGTTGAACAATTGGCTCTCTGAAAAGGTTGAAGAATAATCAAGGGTATAATCAAATGTATTTGATTAATTTTAAACCGATCACACTTTATTGACGTCCTGGCCCTACCTCCTCCTTAAAACATTGCTCGGCATCTAAGTACGATTCTTAGCTTGAAAAAAACATTGTAGTTTTTCAGCTTCTGACTGTTTTGCCCCATATGGGTATTTGTTTAACATGCTAAGCCAAACTATACAGTACAGTGTGGTGTATGAATTCAGCTGCTGCGGATTCTGAATTATGTTTCATGGCTTAGAATTGAATATGATAGCATAATTGGGAGTCAGTTTGGTCTAGTGGTAAAGGTACAAGGCTAGCAACCAGGAGATTGTGAAATTGTAGTCCTGCTTTAAGCATGAAAACATGTTGGGTGACTTTAGGCTAGACTTCACTCTCTCTCAGCTAAACCTATCTCACAGGATTCTTGTTTTGAGGAAACAACAGTAAGAAGAAGGAGAAGTAATATATCTATTACATTTGCCACCTTGAATTATTTATAAAAATAAAGGTGCAATAAACTTAAATATCAAATTGAATCAAATCACTGAAATCAAATCAAGTTATCATCTATGTACCATTTGGGAGAGGGGTCTTGCTACAATATTTTGCTTTATAAAGAGAATCATTAGTTCTGAATATATATATATATATACATACATACATACATACATTCTGTTAGCTATTTAAACCAAGTAAACAAGGGTCACAATGGAATTCAAGTGAGTCCAGTGTGTGTCCCATTACTCAATCACTTTCTTTTCTTATCTTCTTTGTTTTTACAGAAGAGGCTGCCAAACTCTATTAAACCCTCTTTCTTTATTTCTCTCAGCACTACGCTTTTTCTATTTTTCAATAGCTCTTCCCACTTATGCATGGTGTCCAGGCCAGAAAGAGTGTAAATTCTCCAGGTCAGAAAGAGTGTAAATTCTCAATGTAGCCTATTTTAGACTATAATCTACACGTTTTTGTTTTGAAACTAGCTTGCCAAACTAGCTTTTCCCAAAGAATTTTGCAAACGTTAGTTGGCTGAGGGCATTGGAAATTGCTCTCATTCAGTTCATAACTGAGATAGGCTTCTACGGTCCTTATCTAGGTTTCCCCTTATTTGAACATTCTCCTTATTTGGACATACATGCCTCAGGATACATAAAATTTATTAGGCTTTGTCACCCACCTGGAAGGAATGACAGGTGTCTGCAGTGAATCAGAGGCAACCAACAGGGGTACAAGATATATAGTCACCTGTAAGGAGAGGCAGTTCCCCAGGAGAGATAGTCAGTGGCTCTTGGTGCTGGGCGAGGTACAATTGGTTGCTCCACTGCAGTTACATCACCTGAGTAAGATTTAAGGAGGGATGCATTTTTGTTGGCCAGCATTGCTCGCTCATTCCTGCGAAACTTTGCCCGCCTGTTCTGAAACCACACCTAGGAAGAGAAGCACACCAGAACTAGGTATCAGATACTATGGCATGAAAATAGGCATTGCAATCTTCTTCATCAAAATAGATCCCTTACTGCTCCAGTCAGCACAGCATAAGAAGTTTCAATTCGCATAGTTACTGTGTTTTTATTGGCCAGAAGGGGATGTTTTTGGTTCAGTGAGGGTGTCAAAGTAGGATCTAGGGAACATAAATTCAAAAAATTCAAAAGGAGCTGGGCTAGCTAACCACATTTTCAGGAATGTGGTTATAATAAAGGAAATGAATACAAATTATAAAAATAAAGGAATGTATACACTCCATCATCCTAAAAGGAGAGCACTGCTAAGATATTGGGTCAAGAGTTAAAATGAAACAACTATACCACCATTTCAGTTTATCTAACCAGAGATTATGATCTTTAAGAAATGTGTAACTTATTTTTTCATACACCCACAGGGCTTAATGTAATCATTACATGTTAATAAATATGCAATAAATATTAAATATTTATTTAATAAAAAATAAATAAGCTACTAAGCTATATAAACTATTTAATAAATATGGCCCATTTCTCCTCAGAGATGAGGAGAATACTTTCACTCTCAAGTTAAGCAAGTATGAAAGAAGGAAGGTGCTATCCTGAAAATTTTCAATGACCTACTTTGAAAAAATTAAAAGGATCTAGTAAGGGTTTTTTAGGGCTGCAAAATTCTTCTCCTTCTCCTTCTCCTTCTCCTTCTCCTTCTCCTTCTCCTTCTCCTTCTCCTTCTCCTCCTCCTCCTCCTCCTCCTCCTCCTCCTCCTCCTCCTCCTCCTCCTCCTCCTTTATTTTTATAATCCATTGTGGTGAGCAGGATGCTGCTCTCCAGTGTAGAGTGTTTCACAACTGGATTCTGGCTGGAATTCCTTTCTTCAAGGAAAACATCTTGTGTTTATTAGGGAAGTTAATAACTCCCAGTAAATTTTGGAAACTCTTCCACTCATTCAAGGAGCCAGACCTAAAACTTTGACTAGATGCCTTTGGAAAGGGAGAAATGAAAGAAAAGGACTGACAATGAGGCACTGCTTGACATTCCTCTAGGCTTGCCTGGTTCCTCATATGAGGAAAATCCTTTGGATATATCATCAAATCTAATGAAATAAGGTTATTCATATCCACATCAGTTTTCTAGGTTTTGGAAATGTTTTTGTACTTTCCCACTGCATTTAAGAAGCTATTAAGTTATTGTATATAAGCTATTAGGAAGTTATTGTTTTTACTTCTTAAAAAGTAAAATCTTTAAATAGTGAGATTGGCAGCATATACATTTAATTAATAAATAAATCTATGGGATAAAAGGCAAGCTAGGAGCTAGTTTAGTCAATGGCAGCATTTAGTCAATGGTAGGTACTCTACTTGGCAAGTAGGAGTTTCTGTAATGAGGAGAAAAGGCTTGCCCTGCTGAGGAGATGCTCCCTAACTATCTCATCTATTGGACTGATATAATTATCAGCGAAATGCTAGAAGTGGGTCAGGATGAATACCATATCTACAATTGTTCACAATCCATATCCCTTACTCTTCAAAATAACGGGGAGGCTTCTAGCAATCACCTTAGTGAATGCAATGAGCATATGTTTCTAAACTTAAAAATAGATTGGGCATCCCTCTGAAAACTTCAGTAAAGTCCACTGCTTTGAAAGATTTTTTTTTAAGCCTTTCTTGGCTTACAACATGCCTATGCTGTAAATTTAGTTAGAAACACAAACATAAATTTTGACATCTCATTCCCAATTTCTTCAGATTGTTAGAGCAAAGGAAGTTTGTAACTCCTTCTAGAATCTAATAATTTTCCCTGTTGTGGTATTTTATAGATTAAAGTCAACTGCAGAAAGATATTCTGCAAAAATATGGATAGTGCTAGTTCCTTGGACAAACACTTTGGGCACAATCCAACCCAAACAAAACACAAAACTCTTTAGGTTTTACAGGAATTATTTACCATGGCTTATTGAAATCACAGGAAACCTACAGTGATTATGTCCAGGATATTTATTCATAGAATCCCACACTGAACTGCTTTAATTGATTCTGTTGAACATATATTTAATAATATAATAGAAAGCATCCCCCATGTACGGTATATGCTGGATGAGATTCATTCTCCACAGAACCAGTCCCTGGTGCCCAAAAGGTTGGGGACTGCTGTGTTAAGACAATATTTTCCAGTACTTTTGCTCATATAATGATGAGAATACAGAATAACCTAGACTTAGTTTTAGAAATTTAAAAATGGGAGGTTTCTAGCTTTTAAGGTTGTAAGTTTATGACAGAAAAACATATAGAAAGATCTGTAGTGAGGGAATAGTTTTAATTTGTCTAGAGCTGGTGCCCTAATCAAATACTTACCCACTTACAGGTAGTCCTCAACTTACAATCACAATTGAGCCCAAAATTTATGTTGCCAAGTGAAACATTTATTAAGTGAATTTTACCCCATTTTCCAACTTTTCTTGCTACTCTTAAGTCAATTGTTACAATTGTTAAGTTAGTGACACTTTTCTTAAGTGAATCTGGCTTCCCCATTGACTTTACTTCTCAGAAGTTCACAAAAGGTGATCACATTACCTTGGGATACAGTTGTCAATCATCTCAATTTTGATCATGTGACCATGGGGATACTGCAACAGTCACAAGTGTGATAAATGGTCATAAATCATTTTTTTCAGTACTGTTGTAACTCTGAATGGTCCCTAAATGAACAGTTGTAAGTCAAGGACTACTTGTATTTTATCCTTGCTCTCGAAAATTGCCAAAATCTGGAGTTCAGAATACATTTAAGTCAACAACTTGGTATACAATAAGACAAGCTACAGAAACATTGGTCTTCATAATTAAAGAAAAGAAGTATTTAAACAAAACATTTTAGCTTAAAAATAATTAGTGAAATTATTTTTATATATGAAACTTATAAATGTTCAAGTATTAAATTTCAAATATTCACATTGTAACAACCTGCTAAAATAGTTAATATTTTAATTTGAATGGCTTTAATTTATTGGAGTGGCAAAAATGTGATCCAAATGCTACTCTTGTCCCTTATCAGACAAAACCAAATTTTGGAACAGCTGTTCAACTGCATGGGGATGCAGGGATAAAACTAAAGGACAGCCTCTTTCTCCCATCTTATGGCAGATAAGTATCTTGCAACTATCTATATCCACAATATAGCAGTTGATTATTACACACATTGTTCTTTTTTGTTTGTTTGTTTCCATATACATTCCATATACAAATCAAAATACACTTTAAAACAACATAAATAGAAAGATGGGTCCATTTTTTAAACAAAAACTTCTAAAGTGGGTTGGAAGAAAGGATAATATGTCTACCTCTTTGTTTTTTATTTTTCTTTTTTTTAAAAAAAAAAGATGGAATAAGAAGAGTAAGTCATCTGGTCTGTTCTTTGGGGTGCTGGATTCATTACCTGGACCCGAGCCTCGGTGAGGTTGACCCTGCGTGCAAGGTCTTCTCGGACAAAAGCATCTGGGTAATGTGTCCGCTCAAAGACTCTCTCCAGGGCCTGAAGCTGGCTGCTGTTAAAGGTGGTCCTGTTTCGCCTCTGCTTTCGTTTCTTCTTCTCTTCAGAATTCAGCTGGTCACCTGGCAAAGGAGAGAGCCGAAAAACTGGAGTTGGAAGGTGACTCAGTAGATCAAACAAAACTATTCATCAAATAAATGGCTTTTGAAGATTAAGCTTTTTAAAAGAAAAACTGCATGGCAATTAACAGGTGAGGTCAAATATTATCCAAATTAACAGTAAAACAGAACATGCAACTTTGCATAAATTTCAAATGGCTGTTCAAATGTAGGATAATTATGATGGCATATGAGTGGCCATACAGTATAGTGTTTCTAATTCATCTCCCTTTATTGACTGAGTGAAAAAGCAGTATTGTCCTCTTAAAGACTTTAGGGCTAAGACTATCCTTATTAAAATAACTCCATACACTATTAATATTAGTTATTCGTTACACATATATAGTTGCATAGCCTAGAATCGGACTGTTTTGTGAGGTAAAGGAATATGGAGGATGAATATAGACATCTCCACAACTCTTTTCATAAAAGAAAATTAATAACTTGCTCTGCAAATGGGATCAAGACCAATAGCATTTTAGTAATTTTAAGCTTCTTTATAGAAGCTTATAACACTGAATATTATAAACACATGGCCTTTAAAATATTTTTATAATCAACTCAACTAAAAAAATAAGATTTTTATCATAGTTATTTGTAAATATTCCTAAACTCTGAAATTTCTCTATTACTATCAAATTGCCCTCCATTTTTTGAATCTTTTGATGTTAACTATTTCTTGCTCTTAGTTACAAAGGATATTATCACTTTTCCTCTCTTTCCTCTCATATAATTCCTCTCAGATGATATCTTCCCCTTCCTTTTATAGAATCATTTATTATATAGTATTTAATTATATAATAGTGTTTCAATAACTGAGGGGCTGCCACAAAGATGAGGGGTCAACCTATTTTCCAAAGCACTAGAAGGCAAAACAAGAAAAAAATGGATGGAAACTAATAAAGGAGAGAACCAACCTAGACCTAAGGAGAAATTTCCTAACAGTGAGAACAATCCACCAGTGGAATTAATCTGAGACCTTCCTCACCAACCTGAGGTCTTCCTAATTCTTAACCACAGTGCTCAAAGACCAAGCTCACTGACAATGCTGGGAGTTAATCCAAAATCCCCATCTCTTCCATCCATGTTGAAAAACAAACAAAACAATATATGACTCTAATGTTACTGTACATTACATAGATGCAAGGAGCCAAATGTAGTTGTAGCTCCATGCTTTCAAATATCCACTTCCAAAATGCAGTAAAATAAAAATAGGAGAGTCATCTGTTTAATGAATTGTTCCTTGTTGAGGGGTTATTTTTTTGCTTTCTAATCAGCCCTGACTCCTGGCAACTGCTGGATAAATTCCTGCAGTGTCCTTGGCAATATTTTCATAAATGGCTTAGTTTTTTTTTTCTTGCCGTGGGGGTGGGGGGGGGGGGAGAGCCAATAGTTACCCAACTGGTTTTGTACCTAAGACAGGTCTAGAATTAATAGTCTCCCTTTTTAGCCCAGTGCCTTTAACACTACACCATACTGGCTCTATATTTAAAATTAACAACATATTTCTTTTCAAATTAAGCTGGAATACAATATGTTTCAATTTTACTTCTCATGAAAGAGAAGTCAAAAAGCCTTCATGAAAATGTCCTCTGTGCATAAAATAACTTTAATATGATCTCTCTTTTAATTATTTTTAGATTTTATTGTTACATAGTTTTTGTTTCCTTTTTATTCTGCGTATCCAAGTTATTATTATAGGCAGAATTCAGCTTAAGTTACTAATGAGAAGTACATTTGTACTTAATGAGACAATTACAGTATAATTTAACATAATTTTTATTTTTCATTTTGGACAGATATGAATAATCTGAATTATATCTGTGAATTCTAGAAACAATTTTGATTGATTAACTTCACAGCTTTCATCTAGGTCTAGGAGCTAAAGGGAATATATACATTGCCTCCTTGTTCTCCTCCTCTACTTTTTATTGCCCCAGAAACTACAGTGATAGGTCAGCTTTCACAGAGGAGGATGGACATGAACCTGGGTCTCTTGAGTCCTCAATGAACACTTAACATTCATAACATGATGTATATAAATGTCTAAAATAAATTCAGTACATCACAGAACATTCTAATGGCCTGTCAATTCCAATATAGTCTGCATTTTATTATAATTGTATAGTGAACCTCATTTTGGAGCTCTTTATGGAGAATATTATCTCAAGATTTGTATTGTGAACATAACCCATAAAGCTGGGAACTGCCTGAGAATTGGATAGTTCCCCTTCCGTACAACTGGTTCTGTGAAGAAATTTTTAAAAATAATTGTCTATTGTTTATTTTGAGAACTCACATAAAGATATTTGAGGAAAAAGGAATGGCTTTTATTGTGCTAATGTAAAAAGCTATCAGGACATCTGTCTTCTGGTTGACAATGTTAGAAGAAACAAAATAAATGCCTTTTTATCTTTTCTTTTGAGGCAATCCAGTATTAAGAGCTAAGTGAATTTACAGAACAAATATGCATACAACCAACCTCTTGTATTAAAAATACTCTCTTCAAAAAAAAAAAAAGATTCAAAACATCTACATATATTCAGACACACACACATTCTCAAAGAAGACCAACTATTGTAGCAATCAGCAGAAAAACTTCTAGTATTTTCTTCCAATTTCTGATAATGTATTACTGCCCACAAAAGCTCATAATGAAATCATTAAAATCTCCTGAGAGAAATTTTGCTCCTGCTAAACATAACAAGGGATTAATTTGTTCCCCCTGTGGAACAGAAAATGATAAATGAAATCATAGATTTAGTAGATAATAGTAGATTATTTAATTTAGCATTCAACCTATATGCTATTATGTCTTAAGGGATCCTGAACTGGAAGATCAGTATGATTTTAAGTATGATAGAGTATGATAGAGCTGAGGTGGCGCAGTGGTTAGAGTGCAGCACTGCAGGCTACTTCAGCTGACTGCTAGCTGCAATTCAGCAGTTGAAATTTCAGCAGCTCAAGGTTGACTCAGCCTTCCATTCTTCCAAGGTCGGTAAAATGAGGACTCAGATTATTGGGGGAAATATGGTGACTCTGTAAACCGCTTAGAGAGAGCTGTAAAAGCATTATATAAGTCTAAGTGCCATTGCTATTGCTATTAAGACTGGAGAGAGAAGCATCAATGACCTACACTATGTTGGTGACATTACTCTGACAGCTGAAAATGCAAAGGATTTGCAAGCTCCAGTAATACGGTAAAATGGAAGGTGCACAGTGAAAAAGTGGGACAACACTAACTTAAAATTGATAGTGAAGACGTTGAAGTGGTAGATGATTCTGTTGTTTAGAAGCAACCATCATCCATAAAGGAACAAGTAGTCAAGGAAAATGTTGCAGACTAGCACTTAGTGGAGTAGTCATGGAGACCAGTGGTAATATTCAATTTTTCCCCTACCAGTTCCGTGGGCGTTGCTTAGTGGACGTGGCTTGATGGGGGTCATGTGACTGAGTGGGCATGGCCAATTTGACATCACTCACGGCAACCCACCAAGCCATGTCCACCAAGCCATACCCACAGAACCGACATAAAGGTTCAGCTCACCAAGTCTTCTTGCATTCAACCTGGCTGCTTCTTGCCTCCTTCTCATGTTTGCTCTGTGTGTATGATCCTGAGAAGGAGGAGAGAAGCAGCCATGTTGAATGCTGTGGCAGAGAGAAGCCGAACTTTTCTCCCTCCCTTCACGGTGGAGCTGTTCAGAAGGCAGCCGCCAGCTGCAGTCTGTCCCTTTATGGTCCCCCCCCCCTCCTGGGTTCGTACCTTAAAGACTGTGGCCAGTGGCTGCCTTCTGAGCAGCTTTGCTGCAACACCGTCCCTCCAGCTGTTGCCGTTCTCCTGGCGGGTCCGGCCATGAGCAGCACCAGCAGGCAATGGGGTGCATGTGCGCAGTGGAATAGGGCAGCGGCCACGCATCCCATTGCCTGCCAGTGCTGCTCACAGCCAGACCGGCCAGGAGAACAGCAGCAGCTGGAGGGACGGCATCACAGCGGAGCTGCTCCGAAGGCAGCTGAAAATGACATCTGGCAGCTGGAGGCTTCTCAACATGAAAGGCAGCCAAGCCTGTTCACGCCCTAGGTGTGAAGGTAGGTGAGTGAGGTGGGCAGAAGGTGTTATGGCTCCGTCCTCCGAGCCTATCTTATCGGAGGGAGAAGGCTCCGAACATGAAGGAGAGGAGTCGGCCAGGCCTCCCTCTCCAGGCCCCTCCTCTCTGGCACTGTCTCAGGTGCCGGCCGAGGAAGAGGAGATTAGCCAGGAGCCAGGTGTCTCCGATGATAGCGATGGAGGCGATCTGTCGTTCCTGGATCCACGCCAACGAAGGCGTGATAAACGGTTGCAGCAGTTGAGGAGGCGTGCCAGGGATTAGGCTGAGTCACTGGACCACACCCCAGAAACTATATAAGAGAGTGTGGTGGCCATTTAAGACTCTGTGACGGACAAAAACTAACTCTGGCTAGTCACTTGAACAATGCTTAAATCTGCTGAAGGTTTCTTGTTTTGAACTGGACTATTTGCAAAATGTGCGTATTTCTGTTTATCTGGTGAAGGGATATTAAGTAAAAAGCACTTGGCAGTCGGTGCTCGTATTGCTGCCAAGTTTTTGATAACAAACTGTGCGTGCCAAGTGCTTCTTTTAACCCTCGGCTGGCTGTGTGTGTGTGGAGACGGGGACAGAACAGAAGGTAGGTGAGTGAGGTGGGCAGCAAGCAGGCGGCTCTGAGCCAAGGCTGCAGCTGGGGAATGGTGCATTACCTAACCCAGCTGAGGTGGACGGTGAGTGGGCAGTGGCTCCAGGGCCTCAGGGAATGGTGCATCCCTGGGCCCCCGGCCCCTGACCCAAGACGAAAGGCAAGTGGGCAGCATGCATTGCTTACCTTTGGTGAGCTGAGCAGAGCTAGTGAGGTGATTAGCTGGGCCATGGGGCAAAGGCAACACATATAGGGTGGGGGGTGGGTGGGTGGGGCGAGCAGCCACAAAGGACAAGTGGCAACCGGGCAAGCAGGTGGGCGTGGATGAGGCCAATCAGAAGAGGTTTTTTTTTTTTAAATATAATCTAGATTTATTAATTTAAATTCTGAAATTAGTCCCTTCTGAATCTGAGCTTGTTTAGCAAACAAGGAAAAAAGGGCTATCCTGTTGTTATCAGGAGAGGCTTGAGTATGAGCCTGTAGAGCCTTTCCTCAGAGCTTGTTTCTCCAAGACCACTGTCCTCCATGGAACAGACAGCTATGTGTTTGAGCTGTGGAACTTGCCCCCACATGAATGGTTTACTAGCTAGGTTGTAAGAGCCTGGTGGCGCAGTGGACTAAACTACTGTTAAAGTAGTATTTAGCTGCCAGCTGCCTGCAATTACTGCAAAGTTCAATTCTCACCAGGCTCAAGGTTGACTCAGCCTTCCATCCTTCCGAGGTAGGTAAAATGAGGACCCGGTTTGTGGGGACAATAAACTGACTTTGTATAAAATAGAACACCGCTTAGGGGAGGCCAAAAAGCCCTACTAAGCAGGTATACAAAAGTATGAAGGCTATTGCTTAAAAGCATTGTAAGTCGCCCTGAGTCTCCAGAGAAGGGTGGCATATGGCTTAGGCCCAGGGTACTTGCAGGACCATCTCCAGCCGTTCTCCCATCGTCCTGTGCGCTCTCACAGAGTCGGCCTCCTTAGGGTGCCGTCGGCCAAACAATGTCAGCTGACGACCCCAGGGGGAGGGCGTTCTCTGTGGGAGCCCCGACCCTCTGGAATGGATTGGCCACTGAGCTCAGGACAGCCCCCGACCTTCTTTCCTTCCGTCGTGAGCTGAAGACGTGGCTCTTCCGCCAATTAAACTGATCTGTTTGGGGGTACACTAGGATAATTTTAAATTGTTTTTTAATTGGGTTACTGATTTTAATTTGGTATTGTATTGTGATTTGTATTGAAGTTGTCATTTTGTAAGCCGCCTTGAGTCCCTAGGGAGAAAGGCGACATATAAATCGCAATAAATAAATAAATAAATATAAATCAAACAAACAAACAAACAAACAAACAAATAAATAAAGGTGCTTTTTCAAGAGGCAACTGGATTTTCTGGATTTTCTTTGAAGACATTTCACTTCTCATCCAAGAAGTTTCTTCAGCTCTGAAACTTTTTGGATGAGAAGCGAAATGTCTTCAAAGAAAAACCAGAAAGTCCAGTTGCCTCTTGAAATTTAATTTAATTTAATAATTTAATTTAATTTAATTTAATTTAATTTAATTTAATAATTTAATTTAATTTAATTTAATTTAATTTAATTTAATTTAATTTAATTTAATTTAATTTAATTTAATTTAATTTAATTTAATAATTTAATTTAATTTAATTTAATTTAATTTAATTTAATTTAATTTAATTTAATTTTTTATTTAATTTAATTATTTTATTTAATTCAATTTATATGCCGCCCCTCTCCGAAGACTCAGGGCGGCTCACAATACATTTTAAAAAATCATTATAAAAACATTTAAACATTAAAAACATTAAAAACATTAAAAACTCATTCACGCCATTCATGGCCGGATCTCGCCAGATCACAAGAGCGAGATCAATGGCCCCAGGCCTGCTGGAAAAGCCAGGTCTTCACCGCTTTTCGGAAGGCCAATAGTGTGGGGATGGTCCAGACCTCAGGAGGTAACTGGTTCCAGAGAGCTGGGGCTGCCACAGAGAAGGCCCTTCCCCACAGGCCCGCCAGCTGGCATTGTTTAGCTGACAGGACCTGGAGGAGACCAACCCTGTGGGATCTTACCGGTCGCTGGGAGCTATGCAGCAGAAGGCGGTCTCGAAGATAACCTGGCCATGAGCCATGTAGGGCTTTAAAGGTAATAACTAACACCTTGAATTGTGACCGGAGACCAATAAGGAGCCAGTGCAGCTTGCGGAGAATTGGTGTAATGTGGGTGTACTTAGGTGCACCCACAACAGCTCGCGCAGCTGCGTTCTGTACCAACTGTAGTCTCTGAACACTTTTCAAGGGTAGCCCCATGTAGAACGTGTTGCAATAATCTAACCGTGAGATGACAAGGGCATGAGTGACTGTGAGGAGAGCCTCCTGATCCAAGTAGGGTCACAATTGGTGCACCAGGCGAACCTGTGCAAAGGTCCCCCTAGCCACAGCTGTCAGATGTTGCTCTAATCTTAGCTGTGATTCTAGGAGGACACCCAAATTGCGAGCCCATTCTGAGGGAGACAATTTCTCCCCCCCCCCAGAACCAAGGAAAAAGCACCTTTGGGACAACCATGACCTGGATGACTGAGAATCTCCATAGACGTTTGCTAGCTAGGGAAAACAGCAATGACCGCATTATGATAACAGAGAAATGGAGGAAATATGAAAAAACGGGCCATAGCAGATGTCCAGATGGATGATGTGCTTGATAAGATTCATGGCATAATAAAACTTGCATTTCTTCCACTAAGTGAATTTCCTTTTAACTGTCCTTTTTATTGTGATATTATCCAGCCCATCCTTATCATTGCTCTGTCTAATAAAGCTATTGTAAAGAATTCTAATTATTAAACATGCATGTATAATTTTACAATATGTTCATTCCACAGCAAGAAAATACAATATGCTGGGAACACAGCGACCTCATAACCCTGAAGGCAATCTCTATAGTAAAGTAAGACATAAAATGGTCCCTGAAGTATCATTACAGGGTGGAAGCAAAGCAGAGGAACACACAACATTAAACCTTCAGCTGGGAAAAAGAAAAAAAAACGAACACCCACTCCAACAGCAATGTAAACCACTTCAGGTCAACCAAGATCTTAATTGTGCAAGCCACAATGAATAAAATGATTTATAGCAGAATAAAATAATCCAGTTGAGCTGCCAACTTTTTTTCTGGCAAAAGTTGCTGAGCTAATGACAGCTAGAAATCGAACATCTAAACTCTTCTGTTTATGAAGAAATTGCACGAAATTGCATGAAAATTAGAGCGAATACAAGTTTTTGTCTCTGATTAATGTGCTAGGGAAGGTATCCCTGTTCCAAAGAATCAATAATGGAGTCCTAAGAACCATTAGATGTTTTTCACTAAGAGCCTGCAGTAATTCCCAACATTTGATCTGCAGCCTTTGTGATATCATATTTAATCTGGAATTTTGTATGTCATATACATATGTATGTAACCATTCTATTCTTGGGGATTCATTAAAGTAATCATTGGGAGTATTGGCAAGAACATACAACTTAACACTGCTTTTGTACTGTATTTTTATATTTGAGGTGGGGTGGGGGCATTGTTTACAGCCATTTTGAATGCTCAAATGAAAAGAAAAATATGATGTAAATTGAATAAAAAAATAAATGATACATAAAAAAACTCTTTTCCCAATCCATGAAGGGGGAATGACATGGGTTTTATTATTGCCTACAGATTCTGGGAAGACTGATCCCAGGTGTAATCATAAATTAGCAAACGAAAAGGTTTACCTCAGCTGTAGATATTCATCATATTTATGGAGATGCCTTCCCTTGCATCTATTTCATATAGTTTTGAGAAACGTTAAATCCAATGACAGCTTAGAACCTTCAGAGGACATGTTCTGGGAGAATGAGTCTTCTCTGAACAACAGTGAGCACTTTTTCAATTTACTTCCTTACTGAATAATCTGCACACATGATAACAGATATAGAGTCTAGGAACAAACACTAATTGCACAGAGGATAACTGAATTTTATCTATGGCTGGTTCCAACAATAAAAAGAATCCAAGCTTTTCCTACCAGTAAATCCAGTAGTCACAAGCCCAGAGTTGCCTTATAAGGGAGATGGGCAGCATAAAAAAACCAATCAATAATTAAAACAATCCTGCTTGTTGAAATACTAGTCTTGAACCAACATAAACTTATCTCTTCTCAGCAAACACAACAGTGTATACAATATTTTAGGTAGATACAGAAAATTAAGGCATAGATTACCTAATTGTGTGATTTATCACAACTAGCTGGTATTACACATCTTGCAAAACATTGAACAATACTTTACAAATCACAATATTTATTGTTGCACATAAAACAGTCACTGAGTTTTCAGTCCAATTGTTATTACCCAGGAGGAAGCCCCTTCAACACAAGGTATTTCTTGACTTTCAGCTCCCCAGACCATAAGAAATAACTACAGTGATTGATCTGTCCCCGTACACACACACACACACACACACAGCCAGCCGAGGGTTAAGGAAACACTTTGGCACACACCCAGGTCCTTATCTCCAATTTTGGCAGTGATTTACACACCGTCTGCCAAGTGCGTTTATTTCCACAGAAAACAGACAGATAACATACTCAGCGTCCAAACGTCCAACAACAATAAATATTCTCTCAGCAGTTCCGGACGAGGCTTTAGTGACTATCCAAGGTTTACTTTGTTCGTCACAAGGATCACTGGCCACCACCCTCTATTATATAGTCTCTGGGGTGTGGTCCAGTGACTCAGTTCTAATCCCTAGCACGCCTCCTGAGCTGCTGCAATCATTTATCACGCCTTCGGAGGCGTGCGTCCAGGAATGATGTTTCTCCGTCACTCTCATCCGAGCCACCTGTCTCCCTGCTAATCTCCTCTCCCTCGGCCGGCACCTGAGACAGTGCCAGAGGGGAGGGGCCTGGAGAGGGAGGCCTGGCTGACTCCTCTTCCTCATGCTCGGAGCTTTCTTCCTCCGATGGGACAGGCTCAGAGGGCGGGGCCACAACAGTGATGTTCGAGAAAAAGAATTTTAAAATATAAACAACCTACCAAAACCAGCGATAAGTGAGGGGTCCTTGGTGCTCTCTGAGCTTGGTTGTTTTCTTGAAGACATTTCATTACCAAACTAAGTAACATCATCAGTGTTAGTAGGGAGTGGTGTTTATTCTCATTTTATATTTTAGTGGCTTGCCCTGTCAGTGCTGGTGGGAGTGGCCTTGGTGGTTCTTGGTTGGGCTGTCTGGCAGTTCCTTGATTACAGTATTGTTTACTTCTTGATTATAGGTCAAACAAGCTAACAAAAAACAGCTCAACCAAAGAATCACCAAGATCACTTCCATCAACACTAACAGGGCAAGCCACTAGAATACAAATTGAGAGCAAATCCCACTCCCTACCAATACTGATGATATTACCAGGAGCTGTGGTGGTGCAGTGATTAGAATGCAGTATTGCAGGCTAACTCTGCCCACTGCCAGAAGTTCAATCCTGACTAGCTCAAGCTTGACTCAGTCTTCCATCCTTCCGAGGTCAGTAAAATGAGGTCCCAGATTGTTGGAGGCAATATGCTGACATTGTAAACACTTAGAGAGTGCTATAAAGCACTATGAAATGGTATATAAGTCTAAATGCTAGTGTTAATGCTGCCTAGTTTGAGTAATGAAACATCTGCAAGAAAACAACCAAGCTCAGAGAGCACCAAAGATCCCTCATTTAGATGCTGAGCTAAAATATTTTCCTTTATTGGCAGTGAAAAGTTACTAGCACATACAATATGTTGCTAGAGCCAAACTAAATCATAGATTGCATCTTAAATGGATTTTCAGAAGAACCAAATATTAAATGAATCAACAGTTCAAATTAAGGACCAACATATCTGGTGTTCTGTTAAAAATAAGCAACTAGTTGGCTGGGCAAAATTATTGGAGGAGATGTTTCATAAAGCCTGTTGGCACAGGCAAAACATCCTTCCTTCAGTGTTTCTCAACTTTGGCAGCTTTAAGTTTTGTAGACTTCAACTCCCAGAATTCCCCATCCAGCATCCTGCCTTGAAAATTCTGGGAGTAGAAGTGCAAATGTCATAAAGTTGCCAAAGTTGAGAAAAACTGCCCAAATGTTAAAGCAGCTGCATCCACCAGAAAATTTAGCAGTTTTTCAAGTTTTTCCCAGATTGCAGGCATATCATGTATGTGCGCTAACACTTCCACTGGAACTGCTGGTGAAATGAAGCAGATGTGCATGCCAGGGGTGAAATCTACTTACCTTTCTTACTGGTTTGGAAGCACACATGCTCACACATCACTTTTACACATCACATAAAAAACACATTACTTCCTGGTTAAAACCAAGAAGTAATGACACCTGGGTGCTGGGTGGAGCTTTGCTCCACCATCGCTACCGGATCGCCGAACCACCAGCCAAGATCGCTACTGGACCGGGCGATCCGGGAGCATTTCACCCCTGGTGCATGCACACATATGTAGAGACAGCCTAGCTACTCAATCATTTCACAGACAAATGTCCAAAATAGTCAAAAACAGCCCTGGTCAACACTAACTAACAAGTGAGCTATTAAAGGCCAATACCTATGAATGGAAAATATTTGTCTTTTCTTTGGGGCCAATGCTAGAACAAGGACAAGATAGGTCCTCTTATCACAATCTACTGAAATAAATTGTAAATTCAGCTATTTTCAATAAATTATACATTCTTGAATCCTGCAAAAATATCCACGAGAGCTGCAAAACAGGTATTCAAATTACTCTATCATTAACAACATATCAGAAAGCCTATTTCTTTGACATAATGGAAACATGGTCAATTGTTTCTTTCATTCCATAAACATCAGACTTCTGTGGCACTGTTACACTTCTTCATATTCTGAGGAGAATTCACCATAACAAGTATTAGAAAAAACTAATCTGTTTCACCCAGCCAAGTCCATCAAAGCCCTAAAATCAGTCTACTATATTCTAACTCCAATTGCCTCTGCCATTCTTCTCTAATCTCCTATGGAAGCCTGCATTGATCTCCGAAGGAATATCACATCAGCCTAACATAAACACTCCTTAGCTACATAATCTAATTTTCCATTCTCTAAAATATCTACATAGGCTGCAACCCAACTGAGATGATTTGAAAAATCCAGTATTCACAGTTCCACCCTGACAATCAGATCGCATTACTGCTCTTCCAATTTCTAATCTGCTCCAAAGCTAACCAAACCACTCTCTCATTAACTAAGTTGATGTCATTAAAAGATAACTGAATAAACATTCTTATAAACTCTAAAAGCAAGAACATAAAAAACTGCCATTTTCCCAAATATTTCCCTTGAATCATCAGTTTAAACTGAGTGGTAGTAATGACTCTGGTTGGATATATCCTCAGTGCTCTGAGTTTTAAATTATTTAGGCCAAAGACATGTTTTCCCATCCTTTATATAATGCGTATAATGCATATAATGATTTAGAGGTTTCCAGATCTGCGCAGGAAAGGAAACCTCTTTTCTATAAAAAGCCTGCATGTCCAACTTAGTGCACCAAGAATATTTTTTCCTTCCATGGAAATTATTCACAGTAGCACCTATTCCAGAGACATTAAATTCTCAACAGTCTGTGTATACGTTTTCTGACTATGCCTCAATCTATGCTGTAAGTAAAATTGCCTCAAAAATAGAGGCCATTTCCTTCTTATTCTCTCAACAACACTGCAAGGGATGGTAACACACCTGTCTTAGAGCCTTTGATTCGATAACATTCTTCACAACAATTATATTGAAGCCTGTGCATTCCTTTGGCAACCATATCCCATTATAGGCTAAAAAAGTTCAACAGAACAAGCAATGAAATGTCTTTATCAGTCTCCTAAGGTTCAGCTGAGGATGATGCCTATTAACCATATACAGGATAGAAAGCTTCCAAGTCAATCCAAATGCACACTCAGAAATTTAAAGCTCAATGCAGACATTTTTATTTTTTGTTTTTTAATGAAGACTCGGTTTTAATCCTCTGGGCATTGATTTTAGGTAAATGGTCTTCAGTGCTCATTTTTCTAGTAGTGAATTATGGCTAGAATCACAGTTCAAACTATGCACAACACACTTGAATTTACAATGTTTTCTCAATTAAGAAATTGTAACAGCATCATATTACTTTATTCCAAAAACTCTGATAGACTGTTGTGGCCCATCAGTGGCCTGTGCAGTTAATAGCTGATTCCGACAGCAAGGAGGCTGGTGTGGTGCTGCGCCAGCAGCCTGTGCAGCTGGCGCTCGAGTCAGACAATGAGGAGGCTGGAGAAGATGTGGTGCCAGAGGCGGGGATTCAGCCAGGGCCTTCAGTACCTCCAGAAGCTCCCATAAGTCAAGAGGAAGAAGAGGAAGAGCCTCTTCTCGATGCACGAGTGCGCAGAGCTGTTAAAAGCTAGGAGTGGCTCCTCAGGAGGAGGTCTCCTCGAGAGTAAGGCTTGGGGCTAATTGGCCACTCCCCTAGCCTATTTAAGGAAGGACGATGACTGATGCAATTTGCAGGAAACAACTTTGTTCATATTCCTTCACGTCTTGATTCCAGAAACGTTTGATTCAGCTCTTGTTTATCTCTTGTCAGTTTTCCTGCAAATTGCTTCTGGGCATTCTGCCAACCACAGTAAGGTTACGGTTATCTGAAATACTGTGCCTCAGAACTGAGTTATTATTCTTTGTATTCTTGTTGGCTGTTAATGAAGTTAAATTAACAGCCCTTGTTCAGAAAAGACTGATTTAAACTGTACTTGTGTTCAAACAACTAATAAGAAATCTCATTAGTAGTCCTTAATTAGTAAACTAAGGTTTGTAAGGACTTTGTGTATGCTGCGTTCTTTGGGGTCCGTAGCTGGGGCAGAATATAGACTTAATTTATAAACTAAAACCAATTTTCTATATGCCTTTTTAATATCAAATGGCACAGGCATCAGAAAATCTTTACCTATCAAACATTTTCCAAATTTCAGTTTTAGTTTTAATTCAAATGATGTGATAATCTCCTTACCCGCAACAATGTGCTTTTCTTTTGCCCTAGACAGGGGATGAAGGCATGTCCTTTTGAAAACTCTGTCTCCACTGCATTTTCTTGCCATGAACTGTGTGGCATAAGAGCTGGGCATGAAAAACCCCAAGTTCTCTCTAAAACCCGTCTGTGTCCATTAGCTTCCTGGAGATACCAATTGAATGGGTTTTCCCTATAGTAGGTGGGCACTAACCATAAGTCAAAAAACAATCAAAGAGTGATAAGACCATAACAACATCACAGCACCTTTACATCAAGTCATAGTGTCCTAAGACGAAAACCAGGCGAACCATGGGACTTCCTATGTGTTTGGGTTTCTGAATGGTGTGGATCTGGCCCATGGTTACCATGGACCACACTATACTATATACCACACAATGACAGACTAAAATCTCTCAGACCTGGAGGTTTTGGAGAGTCAATACAGGTAATCCTCGACTTACAACGACAATTGAGCCCAAAATTTCTGTTGCTAAGTGAGACATGTGTTAAGTGAGTTTTGCCTCATTTTATGACTTTTCTTGCCAATGTTGTTAAGTGAATCAATGTACTTGTTAAATTAGTAACACGGTTGTTATGTGAATCTTCCTTCACCATTGACTTTGCTTTTCAGAAGGTCACAAAAGGGGATTGCTGACCCCAGGACACTACAGTCCCAGGACACTGCAACTGTCGTAAATATGGATCAGTTGCCAAGCATCCAAATGTAAATCACGTGACCACAGGGATGCTACAACAGTCATCAGTGTGAAACATGGTCATAAGTCATTTTTTTTCAGTGATGTTGTAACTTCAAACGGTCACTAAGCAAACTGTTGTAAGTCAAGGACTCCCTGTATAGAGAGTAAAGAAAATGACCTTGATGGAGACTGTGCAAAATCTGTTGCCAGAAAAAGAGGGAATCAAACATATTTTAAGGCTGAAACAGACAGATATTATTCGGAAGTGTTCAGGCAGACACCTCCTTAATTAAAGGAATGCTAAGAAGGAGGTGGAGATAAAACACAGCCATATTTGTAAGATTAGTTAACATAGCCAACCTTAATAAGTCTTAGTCTTCCTGCATAGTTTGATTTCTTGATCTGGTCAGCCTAGGGAAGCTCACAGTGCGCAATGGAGTCGGGCACATCAGGCTGGAAAGTTGCTGTGCAGCAAGAAGGCTGGTAAAACAACACACCTATCTGCTCCAAATGGTCCAACTTTAGCCACCGGATCTTTCTGGCAGTGCACAGAAGCTCCAAAAAGCATTAGGTTTTCCCAGGTGACAACTATCACCTGGCTCCCTGCTACAGACAGACTAAAGTTAGCTGAACCTCAGAAAAGTGCATCTCAGAGAGCAAAATACAAACCCCCTCCAAGCTCTCTCAAGCTCTTAATGATACATATGATGATAAGTGCATTCATGAAGGATAAATTCACAAGTTTTTGCCCACTTGGGTCCCAGATCTCTGTTGAAGAGAGTCCTTATTGTTATGTCTAGCAGGGTTTAGTTATAGTTGTAGTGTTGTTATTGGATGAAAACGATGACATCATGCGCACGGGAGATTCTTTTGTTAGCCATTGGCTGGAGCGGTTGAGCTGTTCATATATAAGAGCTGTCAACTGCCATTTCTAGCTGAGCCGTTACAATTACAATTACATGGTGAAGCAATAAAGAGTTACAGTTATAATCGTGAGTTGCCTCAGTATATATTGCAACAATTTAACACTGGCGACGAGGATGGGATGTTCCTGAGACGAATTGAGAGCAGAATCAACATTCAGAGAGTGTGAGTCACCCAATACACAAACCACCGATCCACGAAATGGCTCCTCCAACTTTCGCCCCATACAACGCTGCCGCTGAGACGTGGGATGCGTACGAAGAGCGGTTTGAATGTTTTTTAGAAGCCAACGATTTTTACTAAGAAAAGGGCTCATTTTTTAAATGCTTGTGGCCCTGAAGTATTTGCTACTGCCCGAGCGTTACTAGCTCCCCAGCCTGTACATACTACTTCCTGGGAAGTTTTGAGGCAGAAATTGAGGGCTCACTACGCTCCAACTCCGTCTCATATAGCCCATAGGTTTAATTTAAGGCAAATACTGCAAGAGGAAGGGGAGCCTGTCAACCGTTATGCCGCCCATCTGCGTACAGCCGCCCTCGATTGCGAGTTCCGGGATTTAGATGATGTTTTGGTCGAACAGTTGGTTTGTGGGGTACGCGACATAAACTTACAGAGGTGTTTGTTAGCGAAAAAAACCCCAGATCTTCAAAAAGCCATGGAAGAGGCCCAGGCGGCGGAGATGTCAGATAAATCCGCCGCGGACATCCGTAAGTGCCATTCCTCTGCTAATCAAGCCACAGCTGTCCATAGTGAGGAGGTTGTTTCCGAAGACGATGAAGAAGAGCCGGAGGTCAGTCGTATTAAAACGTTTACTGAAAAAGGTGGGCGGCCAACTGGAAAAAAACCTCCTTCATCATCCTGCCTCAGCTGCGGCGATCAGCACCCCCGAGCAACTTGCCGGCTCTGTTCAGTGACATGTCGACGTTGCAGCAAACTTGGCCACCTCGCACGTGTCTGCCACTCGGGTTGCCAGAGGCAATCTACATTTCGACCAAAAGGTGCTGCAGTCAACAGTGAAGACTGTTTTGCGATATTCCGCGGCTGGCGGGTCACTGAAATAACAACCCACCGTGACTCCACTACACGTTCAAACAAGCTTTTCCTGACTGTGAAGATCGAAGGTGTTCCTTGCAGGATGGAAGTCGACACCGGCTCATCTAAATCCATTGTCTCCTGGACCACCATCAAAGAAATGATGCCTACCCTGCAGAAAAATCAGCTTCACCCCAGCTCTGTTAAGCTTAGAGATTATCAGGGAAACTGGATTCCAATTATTGGGCACGGTCGTTTCCTAATTGAATATGATAGTTTCACTGGCCGCCTCCCCTTAATCGTGGTGGATGGCTCCCTTCCCAGTCTGTTAGGCTTAAATTGGTTTGGATCCCTTGGCCTTGCCATCACAGGCATCCACTCAACAACCTCAGAGAGCGATTTCGATATGTTGGCTAGCGAATTCAAAGATGTGTTCAACGATGCTCTGGGTAAATATGTGGGTTCCCCAATTTCACTGAACTTAGACCCGAACGTTGCCCCTATTAGGCTCAAACCCCGGAGAGTACCTTTGGCCCTCCGTCCAAAAGTAGAAGCCGAGTTAGATAAGTTGATTGCCCAGGGAGTTTTAGAACTCACTGACCATTCCCGGTGGGAGACCCCAATAGTCATTCCTATCAAGCCAGACGGGTCGGTCCACATCTGCACGGATTTTAAAAGTACGTTGAACAGGGCATTACAAGCCAACCCCTATCCTGTTCCGGTAGTTCAACACTTGCTCCACTCCCTGGGTTCAGGCTCCATTTTTGCTAAGCTTGATCTAGCTCAAGCATATCAGCAGCTTCCGGTGGATGAGGCCTCAGCTGAGGCCCAAACGATTGTAACCCACCGGGGAGCTTTTAAGTGCAAATGGCTTCAATTCGGTATTAGCATAGCCCTGGGGTTATTTCAAAATTTAATGGAGCGCCTCCTACAAGGACTTCCTGGGGTAGTCCCATATTTTGATGATGTGCTCATCTCCACGTCTTCGCGGGATGAGCTCGTTGGCCATGTTAGGGCCGTCCTTCTACGCTTCAGGAAGGCTAGCCTAAAATTGAAGAAATCTAAATGTTTTATTGGTCTGCCACAGGTTGAATTTTTGGGGTATTTAATTGACGCCACAGGTATCCACCCTACTCCCTCAAAGGTGGCAGCTATAAAAAATGCTGCCGTTCCAACGTGCAAAGCTGACCTGCAAGCATTTCTGGGGCTCCTCAATTTTTATAGCGTATTTTTACCCCATAAAGCCACGTTGGCGGAGCCTCTTCACCATTTATTGGACAAAAATACGCCATGGTCCTGGGGCAAGGCTGAAAACTGTTCTTTCCGGGCTGTCAAAGACCTACTAACATCCTCTGCTGTCCTGGTACAATATAGTTCTCACCTTCCTTTGGTAATAACAGCGGATGCATCCCCTTTTGGCATCGGTGCTGTCCTTAGCCATAGGTTTCCAAATGGAATAGAAGCACCTATTGCCTATTATTCCCATACTCTTTGCTCCACGGAACGCAAATATAGTCAATTAGACAGGGAGGCCCTAGCCGCAGTGGCTTCTGTAAAGAAGTTCCACGATTATATTTATGGCCGCCATTTTGATTTGGTCACTGACCATAAGCCTCTTCTGGGGCTCTTAGCCGGAGACCGTCAGACTCCTTTGATACTTTCCCCCAGGATGTCCCGTTGGACTGAGTTTTTAGCGGCTTATAATTATACCTTAAGATACCGCCCAGGTAAGGAGATTGCGCATGCTGATGCGTTGAGCCGCTGTCCATTGCCCTTGCCTGTGGAGGACCCTGCACCGACCTC
Source organism: Arizona elegans (assembly GCA_022577455.1). Classification (NCBI taxonomy): domain Eukaryota; kingdom Metazoa; phylum Chordata; class Lepidosauria; order Squamata; family Colubridae; genus Arizona; species Arizona elegans. Next base: position 97,638,480 of record JAKOOJ010000002.1, on the reverse strand, counting down.
TTCTGTCCTCCTTGTAGAGGAGCTGCCCATTCCCTTATTTGCAACCGAGGTTGCCGCCCACTCGGCAGTTGACCCTTTGTTAGTGCAGGTGCTCGACTGGGTGGCAAGGGGGTGGCCATTGGGACAAGTGGCCAAGCAGTTCAAGCCGTTCTGGCTCAGGCAACATGAACTTTCTGTCCTCCGGGGTTGCCTTTTGTGGGGTCATAGGGTCGTTATTCCCCCAAAATTGCGTAACTCTATTTTGGAGTGTTTCCACGAAGCCCACCCTGGTATCATCAGGATGAAGGGCTTAGCCGAAGTTATGTATGGTGGCCAGGGATCGACCAGGATATAACAGATTGGATAGCCAAATGCCAAACTTGTCAGCTGTCGAGGCCAGCAGCACCATCTGTTCCTCCCAGGGAGTGGGAATTCCCGAGGGCTCCATGGTCACGGGTCCATCTGGATTTTGCTGGCCCCTTTATGGGCTGCCAGTTCCTTATTGTGGTGGACGCGTATTCAAGGTGGGTCGAGGTGGAAATAATGCCATCCATCACATCAGAGGCCGTCATACGTGTTTTAAATAAATTATTTGCTACACATGGCCTTCCGGATGTTCTGGTGTCCGATAATGGCCCACAACTGACATCCGCCCCATTTCAAATGTTCCTGGCCAGTTTAGGAATCCGCCATGCCCAGATTGCCCCTTATTGTGCCTCCAGTAATGGTTTGGCAGAAAGGGCTGTGAGGTCAACTAAAGAAGCGCTGGCAAGACTAGGACCATGGGGGTGGCAAGAAAGGGTTTCCACATATTTGCTTTCTCAGCACACAACACTTTGTTCAAGCACTAATCGAAGTCCTGCTGAGATGCTGATGGGTTGCCGATTACGAACAACACTTGACCGTCTGCATCCTTTATACAACTCAGACCGGCCTACAACAGGCTATTTGCCACCTAGGGTGTTTAAAGAGGGGGACCAGGTTTTTGCACGAAACTATGGGGGCGACCCCCGATGGTTGCCAGGACAGATTATACAAGTAACAGGTCCCTGTTCTTACAGGGTCCTGCTCGTTGATGGCAGAACTGGCGGAGACACGTGGACCAGTTACGGAAACGTGTGTTAGAAAAATACCCGGCAGAGGTCATGAGTCCGTCACCTACAACACTGCTAAGTTCTGTGCCAGGTCCAACGCTAAGTTCACAAGCAAATGAAAACTTAACGCGGGGCGCCGCGAGGAGCCAGCAGTGGCTCAACTTACCTGAGGTCGAGTCCGAGGCTGGGAAGTCTGTTCCAGGGAACACTCCATCAATTGTACCATTCTCTTCTCCATCCATGCCGGAATCAGCTGCACCTGTTATCGAACCTGAACTACGACGGTCCGGACGAACACGCAGGCGCCCTGCATACCTTAATGATTACACTTGCGTGATCCAGGAGGGGAGGGGTGTTATGTCTAGCAGGGTTTAGTTATAGTTGTAGTGTTGTTATTGGATGAAACCGATGACATCATGCGCACGGGAGATTCTTTTGTTAGCCATTGGCTGGAGCGGTTGAGCTGTTCATATATAAGAGCTGTCAACTGCCATTTCTAGCTGAGCCGTTACAGTTACAGTTACATGGTAAAGCAATAAAGAGTTACAGTTATAATCGTGAGTTGCCTCAGTATATACTGCAACAATTTAACACTTATTACTTATTTCTAGGATGGTCGTTGTACCTGAAATTTCATATCTATGTGTTATGGAAGAAACATTATCAGAAAAGTGCCCGTTAAATATACTTGCCAACTGCTTTATAAGTTAGCAAATATTCCCCTTTTAATAAAGATTCCATCTGTCTATCTTTCCAAACCACAAGCAAGAATGCCTGGCCACAGATCAGGTTTTTTGCCTGCTCTCACTTTTTAAGTGCTCAGGAGGAACAACGATGCTATAATTCATTGGCATGGATTGGGTGTTGCAGGCTAATGAAAGAAGCAAATACAAGCTATAGCCAAAAGGTCAAACCACCAAAGGCAAAACTCTGATTACTCTAAGGTAGAGAAACGAATCTTATTCGCTGAAATGAAACTGATTCCCAAGTTAATGATAGGAACTCTAAGCAGATTTTTGTTTAAATGGCAAGCCCCCCTGACCCACTAATATGCTTTATGAGTCCCTCTGGCAAAATCCTTCTTGACATGGACTCAAAAAATGAAGCATGAGATCCAACAACAACACAACCTGAGACTGCTTATTACGTTCCAGGCTCCATTGGTCTTTCAGTGCAGACAAACAAGTCAATGCTTTCCTTGAATTAAGAATAAAGACCCTTTCATCTTGTATGATGTGGTGGATCTCTTTCGATTCTCTGAAATTAGCAGTTTTGAGGGCATATCCTTTTTTATTTTCCTGCATTATTTATTTGAAACTAGGTGAAACTATATGGAACATTCTTTGAAACTTGTAAAAATAGTTGTGATGGCTCCCTGTGTCTCACATGAGCTGCTGAGGTTTTGTTTTGTTTTGTTTTGTTTTGTTTTGTTTTGTTTTGTTTTGTTTTGTTTTGTTTTGTTTTGTTTTGTTTTGTTTTGTTTTGTTTTGTTTTGTTTTGTTTTGTTTTGTTTTGTTTTGTTTTGTTTTGTTTTGTGGTCACCAGGAAAGTGGAAAGGAGATTTGATGATGTTTTGGCTGGTCTCAAAAAGATTTCCTAAACTATGCAAAGTAAATTATCAGCCTACTGATGCTAGTTACTGGCTTCAGCAACCTTAAGTACGTACTTTAAATTTGTTTTGGAAAAACAACAACCACAGGCTCATTCTACTTCGTTAATTGCAGAATGGTATCACATCTATATGAATCATAATTTATGAATTTCACATCACATAAATGAAAGAAGAAGAGGTGAGTTCAAAGACAGGTGACTACGAATTTTCAGATTAGTCAAATAGTTTGGGAAAGAAAAATTCCACAATGAAAAAACAGGAGAAATTATAAGTAGCCCTTGTTTTGCTTTTCAGATCTATGAAAATAGTAAGTGCGATTAATAATAAAGTTACTTTATGATTGCCATCGTAACTGAAAACAATTGCTAAATGTGATAATTACTAAATCAGCGCTACTTATAATGCAGAAGTCTTAACCATGAACCAATAGTTAAAGCTAAACCCAAACTGAATAGAAAGGGCCTCCATGGATGCTGCTACAAATCAGGAATAGATCAAAGGAAACATATAGCTAATCTTTGATTGCCAAATCAGATGTTCATACTCCTACAAACACACCTGCTCTTTCCAGTAGCACTGGAGGTGGCTGAATAGCCGACAAGGGAAATTATCCATAGTTAAAGTTTATTTATTATATTTACATCCTGACACAATCAAATAACTCTTGGTGGCTTTCCACGATGGAGATCTACTATTGCTGATAATTTCTTAAAACAAAGCGCATGACCTCATATTATCATCTCTGAAAATCAATGGAATTCCTTGGAAGTAAGCAAGTGGAAGCTTTCCAAAACACTTGCTCTGTGTAGTCCCACAGGAATGGCAGTTTTAACCCATCATGAAACACTGAATGGATTTCACATTTAATTCCTACACTATTGCGTCTCACATCTCTTAACCTTTTAATCCAATGAATAGCCAGAGTGTATTTGTTCCTGGCTGCTTGCCAAAATCTAATGACTATCTTGAGATTCTAAATCTCAAGGATGAGTAATATAACCCCATGTATGTTTCCCAAAAATTAACTGCTGTTTAAAAGAAAGTTCCCAAAAAGACAGATGAGATCATTGTTGTTTAAAAAAATAATTTCATTTCTTTTATTAGATATATTAATGCATTACATTAAGTAAGGCTCTCTGTAGAGCCATTCATATTAGTAGTGCTGAGAATATTTTGGGCTTGGTTCATGCAGTTCTACATGTCATTTTTATCATGGATACAATCCAACTAAAGAGAAACATGTGTTTGAACTGCAGTAATTTAAAGATGGACAGTAAATTTGTTTAAAATCAGTGATACTGAGTCTTTGATTAATGAAGTCTAGTATTATTGGATACGATTGTGTATTGCTAATTTGCCACACCACTACTGAGAAGACTGAGATTTTAGAATTGATCTATAACATGACAAATATGTGGTGGATAAATTAATTTATATAAATGATAGACTTCTAATGTATCCAGGGGATATATTTCCATCATACTGCATATTAATTGCTCTAGGTTCTTTCAGAAGGAAGAGGGCTGAATGATTTCTTCAACCCTGAGCTTTGTCACAATACCTATATGATTGAAAAGTCATCTTATAAGTAATGGTATTGGCCCAATTTATTGTATGCAGATACTGTATTAAGAAAATAGAAGAAGATTGATTACTCTTTGCTTAGAAGTAAACAATTCCTATAATCCCTATCCATGAAGCTGAGGCTGATGGGAAAATGTGTCCAAAAGGTCTGAGCGGTGTAGTACTGGGCTGTTCAAGGCATTGGGAAAGGAACATTTCTAAGTTTGTGGGACATTGTAGAGAGGGGGCATAAAAGTTTATACTCATGTGGATCCTGAATGCTACTTATAAAATCCAAGAATATTTTTTAAATGTTTCCAGACACAGAGGACTTCTGGATGTGATTTTTCCACTGTCTTCTGGGTGGCAAACATTCTTATAAATCACACACTTTGGAAAAGACTACATGTAGTTTTGCTGCCAAGTTACACTCACAGGATTTGTTGGGTTGCTACACTTCACAGGGTTCCATTTTCATTTTGCAGCACACAACTGGCAACTTGTTAAATAGAAAGCAGGTTATGTGTGCTTTGCTTATCAATAACAATACATATACTCCAGCCACAAAGCTCCCATGGCACTTGGCAAGTCATTGCTAATACATTTGCTGCACCTTTTCTTTAATCTAGTTAGTAATTTCTTATTTTCCCCTTGGTTCAAGCACTTTCTTTTACAGTACTCTACAAATTTCCTTAGTTACCAGATTTGAGCTGCAGTGATCTCTTTGACCACAAGAGGGCACAAAAAAGCTAGTTTTCTGTTTCTCTTTGCTGCCATCTAAATTTTGCAGCCTTAATCTGATACTGTAGTTTTCATATTCTTTAATACTTTTGAATGCACACCCTGAATTATGTAGTTTATAATATCTCCCAAGATACATATGGTCTTGCAAGCATTAGACAAAGAGTCTTAGCAATTAAAGAGAATGATGCCTATAGGTCAAGGAATACAACCTGATAAGCTAAAAGCAGAAATGACTGGAATGGAAACTATAGTTGAAAAGTTGCTTGTGTTCTTGGAGGCCCTTTTTTCTACTTTTCATGTTAATAGACTCTTGGGTTTGGCCCCTTACCTTAATATTTTCTTCTTTTCCCTAAAAACTAAAACTTGGAACTTCTGATTAGATCCAGTGATCTGACATTCTTAGTCCTCTTTAGAAAAGATATTGTAAAGTAACCCAGGGTTGAACTGTGGGGTTCTTGATACTCTCTGAGCTTGGTTGTTTTCTTGCAGATATTTCATTATCGAACTAGATAACTTCATCAATGCTAGTATGATTTGCTCTTATTTTATATTCTGGCAGCTTGCCCTGTAAGTGTTGGTGGGAGTGGTCTTGATGATTCCTTGTTTGGGCTGTTTACTATTAGCTTCTTTGGCAGTTCCTTGATTGGGGTATTGTTTACTTCTTGATTGTTGGTCTAATGTTAATCTTGGTGTTAATCTCTGTTCATCTCTAGTCCCCTTTACCCACACCCCATGAAGTTACCCCAGTCTCTTTTGCTTTTCTGCCTCTAGGGTAAGAACCATCTCTGTCCTACCAATGCCTTCATTTTCATTTTCTCATCTGCTCCAAATCATAGGCAGCAAATGACAATGTCAGGGGGAGCACAGCTGGACTGTGAAATTCACAGCAAGATATTTGGAGCACTCCTCATCTGGGCAGTGAAAAAGTAATTAAAATCTAACTTCTGTTCTCCACTTTGTGCTCTGATGAAAGAGAAGAAACATGGTGTCCTTGGATCCCAAGTACCTGAGAAGACTCATAAAGTATTTCCTACCTGCTTAGGAAGCATTTGCAATAAATCCTGACTGACTGAGACCAAAAACCTTAAAAACACAGATGTTCCTTATTTAAAGGGGGGAAAATCTCTAGCCTTCTATCCACTTTTACAGAAGTATTAAGAATGATCATATCTGAGGAAATAGTAGATTGTCCACTATTAAAATACAAAGGCCAACATTATTTCTATGAAATATTTATGGGACTAATATGGTAACAAATACTGTGGCAGTAAGCCAAAATCTCCAAAATCACCACAACACTAAAATGTTAAAAGTAAATTAATTTTCCAGTCTTCAGCAAAATATTGCTTAATGGCAAAGGGTAATTGCTACAAAAATGGAAAAACTCTGTTTAACATTTCATATCAAGTCAGGCCAGGAAGGAGACCTTTCTTGGAGGGATGATCAAAGAATACCAGAAGTGTACATGAAAAGTCTATATTTCCAACAGGGTCATCCAAAGTATGAAGGTCATCTAACTTGGGTGAGTAAAGCAAGCAGGTTTTTATTTGGGGCAGTAGCAATGTAGATATACGCCAGAGGCAGAAGATCACTTCATTGGTAGCAACAAAGACATCATTTCATATTGCATAGCAGAAGGCAATAGTAACCCCATCCTATATTTTACTAAGAAATCCAAATGGATAAACAATGTAAAGTTATTGATGATATTGTGCTAAATGTCCCTCAGTATGCTACTGAGGGATAGGATAGGATAGGATAGGATAGGATAGGATAGGATAGGATAGGATAGGATAGGATAGGATAGGATAGGATAGGATAGAAAAGAATAGGATAGAATAGAACCTTAGAGGTATTCTAGTCCAGCTCCCTGCTCAAGCAGGAGAACCTATACTATTTCAGATAAGTGACTGTAATTTTTTTGGCTGCTGCTGCACACTGCTGGCTCATATTCAAGTGATTATCTACTAGGACTTCAAGGTCCCTCTCACACTTACCATTTTTGAGCCAGATTTCGCCTAATCTGTACTTATACCTTTGATTTTCCTGCCTAAATGTAAAACTTTGCTTTTCTCCACAATAAAATTTATTTTGTTGGATAGGGCCCATTGTGTTGTCTGGTTGCAATTCTTTTGAGTAATACTCATCATAGTAATAATAATAATCTCTATTAGTAATCTCGTAATGACAATGCTTTTCCCTCATCGTATTAATACATATCAATTATTAATACTAATCAATATTAATAAGTTGCAATAATGAACCTAATAGTGAAATTAATCTTTCTCTTGTAATTTTAGAAGTTCTAACTTCTGTTTCTCTTATTTAACCATCGATAGAACAGATCCCATATCTCAAAACATTCAGTGTCTTCCTTTTCTTTAATTTCAAGTGTTAGTTTTTAATCTGCGATAAATCTGTGTCTTCTTTTGGTATGACGGTGATATTTGCTTCCATCCAGGATGTTGGTATTTTAGTTTTTAACAAGACTTCATTGTAAACTTCCAGCATTAATAGTCCCAGGGAATCTTGTAGTGTGCAATTATTGACTAGGAAGGATAGACAGTACAGTGCAATCAATGACTAAATAATTTAAATTAGAGCTAACATGTTGGCTATCTAAGTTTATGCTTGGAGGCTGATGTATTCTATGATCAATGTATGCTTGATTTCATATTGGAAATCAACAGAATATGCAAGCAAGATGTGACTCATGATTGGAATACCAAGACTGGAAAGAGTAAGGAGAAAAATGTATGTTCTAGGAAATTATGTGTCCTGGGAAACAGAAATGAAGCAGGAGAACAAGTTTGGTCTAGTGATTAAGGTACCAGGCTAAAAGATGGGAGGTCCTGAGCTCAAGCCCGACTTTAGCATGAAAGCCATACTGGGTGACTTTGGGTCAGTTACTCCCTCTCTCTGCCCAATCTACCTCACAGGATTGTTGGTGGGGTAAATAGGAGAATGAAGGTGTGTTGGAAATGTTCACCATCTTGGGTTATTTGTCAAAATAAGCATAGTGGGATACAAATAAATAAATGGCTTTGAAGTCCTGAACTTAATTGAAAGGAAAGTAGGGGAACCCTGGAATGAAATCAAAGAAATTGTTAAGGATTAATGTGAAAGGAGACTGCTAAAAACCAAGGAACACACAGATTTAGCTTAGAGGTCAAAACAATGGAAATTGCCAAGAAGAGAAATGAAGCCAAATGCCAAGAAAGACAAAGGATTAGAAGACACAAGAAGCAGCATTACAACATCTGTAAAGACACTGAAGATGAAAGCAGACATGGAAAAATAAGGAAAATCTTCCAAAAGATTTTAAAACTCAGAATGAAATGTCAACCTCAAATTGTTATGCTAAAGAGTGCCAGTGGATTGCCAATAACTGATTCAAAGAAAATTGAACAAAGATGGAAGGAATACATTGAAATTTTGTACAGTAGAGATGTCAACATCCAAGTTTCCTTAAAATATAATTCCCTTATTACAGGAATTTTAGAAGACAAAATTAGATCTGCAACCTAATCGTTACTAAATTGGAAGGCTACAGAATAAGAATTCCTGTATATGTCAGATTACACTGTCTGAACTGGAATCTGTGGTGCTGCTTATTTAAATTATTATTGCTGTGGTTCGTTGCAAGTCAGCCAGATGTTCGGACTGGATTTAGCATTTTTATCCATCTATCAAGTCTTTCCCAAGGGCCTAGGCTAAGCAGATGTGGATGTTTGATGGTGTTACAGATATTGTTGCAGGATGTAAGATATTCCAGTACAGCTGCCTTTTGTAATTGACAGGTGGTGAATTTGTCAATGCCGATGCTGTTCAGTTGTTTTGGGATTGCACCCAAGGTGCCTACTATTACAGGTAGTCCTCAACTTACAACAGTTCATTTAATGACTGTTCAAAGTTACAACACCATTGAAAAAAGTGACTTATGGCTGTTTTTCACACTTATGACCTTTCCAGCATCCCCATGGTCATGTGATCAAAATTCAGATGCTTGGCAACTGGTTCATATTTATGACCATTGCTGTGTCCCAAGATCACCTTTCTGCTTCGTTGGTGAAATGCTGTTTCAGGGAGTCACAAAATGCAGAAGAGTAGAAGGATAGAGATTGGTGATCCATTTTTTTTCAGATTAGAAGCCATTTCTTTCTTTCTCCCCTACCCCACCACCCCATCTGCCATTTTCCACTCTTCTGTTTGAGCATATTTTGAGCAAAAAAAGTTTCAAAACTGAAGACCGTGAATAAAAAATCAAACTGATAAAACATTTGTTTGCTTTCAGCTTAGTTTCATTTGCAAAGGAAGGAGTTTTTTAAACCATGGTATCAGTTTTGACCAAAAAAGGGTTAGCTTTCACATGCCTAAACCAAAATAGTTCATTTCCAATTCATAAAACGATTTAATTAAAATTAAAACACTAAAATAAACAACAATTAAGATACTAGGATTGAAAACATAACATTTTCTTCATGTTATATCATTATTGTTTATTCTTCTACTTTCCACATATAAATGTAGTAAATAAAATATCAAGTACAGATTGATGAAATACTCTTTATTCTGAGGAATGTTTCTTTTCTAAATTACTGAAATTATTAAGATTAAAATATAGAATGAATAAAAAAAATAAAATTGAATAGCAATGATGTTATATAAAACACACACAAATCAGATATCTACTTGGACTTCCGGTTGACGTTGCAGTGGGAACAGACTGGAAAATAGTGGGTTCTGATGAGCCGCACGAAATCCAGCTGGACGAACTGCTGCCGGGAGGCTTTCAAGCCGTAGCCATCTTGCAGGGATGGTGAAGAAAGGAGATGTGTTTTGTGGACCACAAGGAATTGGCAATTTCCTCACTGGAACAGAAACAGGTCTTCCAAAGCGGGGGCAGGGGCCATCTTATGATGGCCACCTTGAAGCTAGGACAACCAGACTTAAGATTTGAGCTCGAGTGGCGTTTGGACGGAGTGCTAGAACTGGGTGAGATAATTGCCCATTTTTAACTAAGAAAAAATTGAAATTGGAATCTTAAAAGAAATTCCTGAGCTTGGACTAGCGGATATCTGGCATTTGGGGGGGGGAAAACACACATGCGGAAAAAAGAAAAAGCGGGGACTGTAATACAAAAAGCCTAAGAAGTTTTAGATCTGGAAAATTGGGAAAAGCAAAATATTTCAAAAGGGGAAAAAGTGATTTTTTGAAGAAAACAACAACTTATAGGAGGATTTTTTAAAAATTCTGGATTTTTGATAATTAATTGGACTTAACAGAGTATTTTGTAATGGAATAGAAACAGAGAGTGTCATCTGCTGGAGGAAAGAAAAAGTACTGTAATACTCTACTTAAATAGACAAAACAGAAGAAATAGCAGCTGGAAGCCCTGACCTTGACCATAGGGAAAGTCTTGGTGAGGGATGCTCAAAAAGTACAACAAAAAAAGATAAAAGGAATCCAGAAGATGAAATTTAACATATATAAAAAGAAGAAAAAAGAGAATTGAGAAATTAGAGTGAGATAAAGGATCGAGCAAAAAACTATTAGAAAATGGGAAAAGATTGAGAGACGATGGTTAAAGATGAATGATGATAAGTTAAATATTAGTAAATATATATAATAAGGTAGATTAATGAATAGGAATGGGAGACAATATAATAATAATAGTGATTTTGATAGTCTTGAATTTAAATTGTTATTGTAACGGTAAGAGAGAAGAATTATAGGATATATTGTGATGTTATTTAGGTGAAAGCATTGAATATGAAATGATGAAGTATGTAAAGAGAATAATATGGCAGAAGTTGAAATAATAAGATATAGTGAAAAACAATTATAAACAATTATATCAAAAAGATGAGTGAATCGAATTTGTTTATATTAAATCTCAGCAGATGGAAATGTGAAAATAAGTAATTTGATAACATTATTAATTTTGATAACAATGTAAATTAAGATGAATATTTAAAATGTCAATTGTAAAGAGAATAACAACGTTGAAATCATGTAAGTGATTATTATTGTGAAGAAGAATGAATAGAACTCGTTTGTGATAAATCTCAGCAGATGGAAATGTGAAAATAAGTACTTTAACATTATTAATTTTGATAACAATGTAAATTAAGATGAATAATTCAAATGCTAATGATTGGGAAAAAGGAATTAGAGACATACTTCCGGAAATGAAGAAAGATGGTAAATAACTGGAATAATTGAAACTGAGGAGAAATGTAAGCCATAAAATGATCCTATTTTTAAGTAAAATTGAAAATGATAAAGAATTATGGAAAGAGAACAACATGGCAGAAATTGAAATAAGATATGGTGAAAAATGACTAATTTGTGATAAAGGATTATATAAGAGAGATGAATATTGGAAAAAAGGGGAAGATTAAAATACATTATAACTATGATTATGATTATGATTATGTATAAGATGTGACCCAGTCAGCACTCTGTTCATAAAATATGTATGATGAAAGAAAAAAAGAGATAAAACGTGTATTTAAAAAAATCAAGTTAAGGCCTTAATATTTAGGATTGTAAACTGCCTAGATTCTCACCTGGCGGAGGGTAGGTGGGGGATGGGTTTAAGTTTAATAAATAAATAAGTTTAATAAATAAATAAAGTTTATTTTTTGTAATGCCTATTAAGAGCTAGCCAGTGTTGAAGAGACACTTTGAGATTTAACTGGGATTCAGGAAATGTCTGGTTCACATATTGACCTTATCAAGAGCTCAGCAGGACAGTCTGTTCCAGCTTCAAGACTGTTACAAACATTGCATGTAAAATCATATTGTTGAGTCAGTTGCAAAAAAACCTAGTTTATTAACTTGCAATACATTTTATCATTGTAGTGCAAATGACATACATTAAATGTATAGAACAAGAATGGTTGCGATAAATAAGGCAAACAGGTGCCTGGAACACCTTCTTTTTTGCAAAACGTTTAAAATGTCTGCAGCTTTTTATCCTGGAAAACAAACAAACAAACAAAAACATACACATTTTTAAAATACATGCAGGGCATATTTTAGAAGCAATCTAAAATTTGAAATTCTGCACACAAAAAACATTGAAATTCTGGAAGTAGATAGGCAATAAACAAGAAAAGTGTTTCTTCTGACAACTTATATTATTTTCCACAAAATATTATGGTTGTACTAGTTGATAATATTTTTTTAAAAAGGAATGAAAATAGGAATATTAATAGTTATTGATCAGAGAGAATTTTCAAATTCAAAAAAACCCAGAGGAGATTATGTATGTTCTGCTCTATACAAAGCAGAACAGGTGATGGATTAGATGGTTCCTTGATATAACTAATTAAAGTCCTACTTAGGCTATTAAAGACAGTTTTCACCAGCCTGGCACACCCAGATGTGTTCCCTGCTATCTCAGCCAAAATTCTAGGATTGAGATCTCCACACATCACTAACCGGGGGGAAACTACCATAAGAGACTATGAATGATTGGATTCTTTGATTTTGGGATGTGTTTTCATGATGAACAACTTCTGGCAAAGAAATGGGCTTCATCTTATGAGACCTGGGGAAAATGGGGGACATCTTCTGGACCTAATCCAGAGGCCTTTAAATCGAATCTTGTGAGGATGGAGAAGACAGTCCATGAAATAGTATGACACCAAGTACGGGATAGGTAGAGTAACTGAATCTATTTATATAGCTATTTATATAACTCAGTACATACTCAAGATGGCATACATCACCAACAGAGGAATAGATCAATAAAAATCACATACTAAAATATAGTATGAAATTATAAACCAAAACACTGACATATAAAGGCATAAATATCAAGAAGAAAAAGAAAGTATCAAATTGGAGACATCACTCAGACTCAATTGATCATTGATTCATTATGTGCCATTTAGTCATTTTTGATTCCTAGTGACCACATAGACATCCTATGATGACCTGGACCTAATACCTAAAGAAAAAAACAAACCAGATCTTTAATGCCTTTGCAAAAGTAGAAAGGGCTATCTGAATCTCAGGAGGAATTCTGTTTCAAAGGGTATCAAAAGCAGCATCAAAGAAAGGTCATTTCCTGGAGCTCACCAGATGACATCACTGAAGTGATGGGACCCAAAGCATGTCAACTTTGTCAGAGCTGGCAGGTGTAACTGGAGATGGATGGTCCCACAAGTAACCTAGTCTTGAGCTATGAAGGGCTTGACAGGTAAGACCCAGCAGCTGGTAACCAGTGCAGTTCACAGAGTATAATTGTTACATGGCATATGAGATATATGGATTATCTGTACTGTTGCATTCTGGACAGTTGAAGGTTCTGAGTGATCACTGAGGGCAGTCCATGCAGAATGTATTGCTGGATTAATGAACTTTGGCAGAGGCTAAGGAGTACAGAAAATTTTGCAAAGATCCTCTCAGCCACAGCTGCCATCTGCTTTTCAAATAGGAACTATGTCTCTGGGAAGATTCCCTAATTGCACACCAGATCTGTTTGCAGTAGTGCAACCGCACCTAAAATAAAGGTGGGAAAACCCCTGGTTCCACTCGGTCTCATGAAAGTTAGATCTGATTTTGTTCTCCCCTATCCAGACCCTTCAGCCTCTAGACACCAAGACAGAACTTCAACAGCATCAACTGGTGGGTTCACAGTCAAGATGTGTAGATGGTTAAACAGGAACAGAGAAAAAGCAAACCCTGAAAAATCTGACATAGAAATAGCATTGGACCAGATCTCTCCTATCCACCTCCCCCATCAATGCTGATTGCAACACCTCTATCTTGGTCCTGCCATAGATCATCAACAAGGACAACCAACATCATCTACATATTGTATTCAAGTCTGAAACTTGACTGAAAGGGATCCAAATAATTAACTTCATCCAGAACCCTTTGGAGCTACAGTTGACCACCCTCTCAGCAAGGGAATCTTGGAGACAGGTAAGAAATTAGAAAAGAGGGCAGGCTACTGCTTCTTTAAACATAGGTGAGACTACTCTATCTCTCAAAGAAGAATTGACCACTAATTTGAACCAGCCACCTCCCTCTTCTTAGAAAGCCTTAACTAACCAGGAGAGCATGGAGAGCATCCAGTCACAACTTCAAGGACCTTGTCTATTTTCTCAAGGCCAACAAGTTCAAATTGTGCCCAATCCATTGGATGTGCACAAACAGACTCCAAGTATTATTTGATGGATGCCATGCAAAATATTTGCAGTGGCTTTGCAGGTGAACTTCCAATCCAGTCTTCCCCAGCAATAGCCCTGCCAGATGGCAATCAGTAGAGACACAGTAAGAGTTATTCCATTTTGGCTACTCTTATTATCATGGTGTAAGCCTTAACAAAAAGTTTTTACTTGTTTACAGTCCGATTTATTCTTTGTTTTCCTCTAGCATTGCACTAAATGGTTCTTCTGCCATTTCATCTCAAAGAATACTTCTGTAAATCCGATGGCCCTCCAGAATCCATGAACAGAAAGAAATCATGCAGGGACAATCTAGTCTAAGGATTTTGTCACCGCTTCATTTCAGTTAAGGCCTTAACCAAATTCTGCACTAGATCCTCAGGTGCAGGTGCCTCTGAAACCCAACCCCATTGCCTAGGAAAGACCAGATAAATAGGTCCTGCTTCCCAGCAGTAGAAAATGCATAGGGAGAACTCCAAAGCCATCGAAGAGTGAATGGTCTATGACAAGGCAGAAAAAGAAACATCCCCCAACTTTAAATCATGTCACCCCTGCCTGAGCAAAAACCAAATCCAATGTGACCCCACTGGGCATCATGTTCTCAATGACTTGGGATAGGTCCATAGTGGCTATAATAGCTGTTAACTCCCAAGTTAGTCCCCCAGGATCATAAGTCTAGGAAACTCCAAATGGATATATAAATCAAGTATCTTAGACTTAGAGATGATGCCCTGCAACCCAGAGATCACTACAATCTAATTTGTTCCCTAGAGCTCAATTTCACAAATAGGATCTCACATCTGGTCATCTGCAGGGTAGCAACTCTGACAGCCACAAGAATCTCCTGAATAACAATATTCTCTTCTACTGAGATCAGAGCTGATGCCACACTTAAAAGGGGAAGGGGCATACATGTCTGAAAAAGAAATTATGGTTTCTATGTCTACCAAGTTTCGATGTCTCAAACCAGATTGGCCGTCTCTTCCAAAATAAATTCTTGGATGTGTGGATATACTATGCAACAGATAGTCCCAAAAATACTTTTTCAAGAGGCAAATGGACTTTCTGGTTTTTCTTTGAAGATGTTTCACTTCTCAACCAAGAAACTTCTTCAGTTCTGTTGCCTCTTGAAAAAACACCTTTGAGACAACCATTTATGCAATAGATTGTTCAGTAGTTGAAACATTTAAAAAAGAGTTGGCATGGGCATATTAAGAACTAATCATGCTAAACCAATTTGATCTCTCTCTCTTTTTAAAACAAAATTGTTAATTTTGTTGATCATGGGAATTCATTGGTCATAGTGTATCTTTATTTCAGCAAAGAGTTTTATGAACTCTTACATGGAATTCTAAATGTGAAGATTGCAAAAGACAGTGTAATATGTTATTTTAGAAATAATTGAACTCAATGGATATATATCAGTAGCTCAGGGTCAAGCTGGAAGGAGGGATCATGTGCCACATGGTTAGAAAATAGGATTGTGAGAGAAATTATAGCAAATACTTAGAGAACAGTGTCAAGATTCAAGAGACTCAGGACAAGCTGAAACGATAGGCTGAAACTAACAAGGTACATTTTGAAGGAACAAATGCAAAATCTTTCCCGGTTAAAAAAAACCCAGAGACGTCTATAGGATGGAGATAGGGGAGATTATATCAGGTAGGAATACATGTGAGAAGAATTTTGGTGGATTATAAACTGAACATAAGACCAACAATATGATTAAGTTGCAAAACCAAAGCAACAAATTAAAAATATTACATCCAGCTATATTTTAGGAAAGACATTGACAAACTGTTGTGTGTTTCTCTGAAGAAGATCAATCAGTATGATAAGGATTAATGAGGCACTGGAGAAGAGAGAATTGTAGGGAGATATGAAAGTTATCTACAAATATGTGAAGGGCTGTCCTAGAAGATGAGTAGGCTTGCATTATATCAGGAGGAAGGAAGAAAAATGCAAGGAAGCCAATTTTCATTAATTATTGGGTGGGGGGAGTCTTAATATTGCAAAATGTTCAACACTGGAACAAATGGCTTCAGAGGTGGAAGCGACAGCCTCTCTTTTGCTGGAAATATAGAAACTGAGGCTGGGTGGCCACATGCTAAGGATTGCTGTAATTGTGGGATCCTGCACTGGACAGTGGGTTTGACTAGATGATCACCAAGACCCCTTCCAAGCCTTACATTTTATGGTTCTATATTTTGCTTAGCTCTGAGAAGAAGCTATCAGTTTCAGTATTCTGACATATATCAGGGTAGAAAAATAAATGTTCTACATATCTGAAGATGGATTTCAGGCAGCCCCTTTAATAGGTTTGTAAAACACAGCTCATTAAATATTTGCTGGGGGAATGGAAGGAAGGAAATATTTTTTCCACAGAGAAGAGAATGTCCAAGAAAAGCCCTTTTTCACCAAACTTGGCAGGCAGCTTGGAGATATCTATCTTCCTCACCAAATGTGTTCTGTCACTCAGCTGGGAAGTAACTACATGCTGACAATCACACCACAGACATATTCTGTATTTTATTTGACCTGAGGGATTATTCTTGAGCACCAAGTCCTTATAACGCGCATTGGTTAAATGAGATTTGCTACATTTCCAAAGCTTTGTGTATTATTGGCAGCAAATTTGCCTTTAGAAATTATACTGTGTACCTCCACACACTCAGTGCATAATGTATTTGGCAGCAAGCTAGCGATTTAGGATGGAAAATGGAACATCTCGTGGTTCATCTCTTCTCTGGAGGGATTTTAATTGGCTATGGCTTCTACAAACAGTTCCCCTTGGATTGCTCAGACCAGAGGAATTCTGAAGATACTCAATGCTGTGAGTTATCTGAATTAGTACATTAGTTTCACATGCAGTTATTTGTTATTCTCACATGACAGCTGTGTAGCTTGAGCAATAAATGTTAAGCTAGAAACAACTAACCATTTGTAAAGTACTTAGATGTTCAAAAAAACTTCACATCTATACTCTCATCCCTTCTAAGTCTGTCAATATTATTTTATCCAATTCTAGCAACTGAGATTAAGAAATTACTCACTTTTATCCCATCTTTATTAATTTTATCAATAACTAAAGGTGGCAAAAATTTCTAAAATTCCTTCCTCCTATTTTCCCCACAACAATATCCCTGTAATATTGGGTTGGGTTGAGGGAGAGTTGAGGGAGTTGGGTTGAGGGAGAGTGATTGGCCCAAGGTCATCCAGCCAGCTTTCATACCTAAGGCCGGACTACAACTCACAGTCTCCTGGTTTCTTGTCTGGGACCTTAACCACTAGACCAAACAGCTCTTTACTGGAAGATACTGGATGAATTCACAAATGATATGAGCTTTACTTCTAGCCACTAGGAAGCTCTGGCCAAAAACACTAGTACCTATTTCAGGGAGATCAATTAAGACAGAAATTAGGGCTACCATATCTGGGCTACAAAAAGCTTGATGACCTAGATCAGGGGTGTGAAACTCGCAGCCCATGGGCTGGATGCGTCACATGCTGGCCCCGCTCCGCTAGGTTTAGCGAAGGGGGAAAAAGCCCCGATATGTCATGTGACGCCACCGTGACGACACAAGTTTGACACCCTTGACCTAGATGGCAGGAAAGAGATTCTTTGCTTTCATTAAATGGTTGTGCATTTTTCTGCAATCCAGATGTGTTTATCTTAAATAGAAACCAATCAACTAGTTTTCTTCAAACAGCTGTCTTCTAAATAAGAAGGATTACACTGTCATCCTTCAGCCAGGCTGATCATTGGCTGAAGGATGACAAGAATGCAATCCAACACATCTGAAAAGCATACTGTGGGACAGAAGCAAAGCTCTAGTAACTCCAGTGAAGCCTTGAGAAAGGCTTCAGAAAATTTGGAAAATGCAGTTCCCTAACACCACAGAAACAGTCTCATATAGATATTGAAGGAGCAGATTCAGTCTGAAAGTCCCTATTTTCTGGCTTGATAAATTGTTGAATGCTACAAGTTTGCATCAGCATGATTTATTTATTTATGTGGAAATATTCCTGATCAACCTGTTCTTGGAGAAATCAAATACATTGAAAACCCACATGCTGTCAGATGACAATCACATACCTGAGTCACAGATTGTGGCTTTAAATATAGCTGAATAAAGTGAGATTTATTTCATTGAAGGTAGTGGAATTTACTTCATTGGGATCATACAAAAACTCTGTTATCTTTCTCATAAAGATAACGTGGTTATCTTGATCTTGCTCCCTACAGAGAGGGCCCGCAACTTGGGTGTCCTCCTGGATTCACGGCTATCTTTAGAAGATCATTTGACGGCCGTGGCCAGGGGTGCCTTTTATCAGGTTCGCCTGATCCGCCAGTTGCATCCCTTTCTGGATCGGGATGCCTTGCGCATAGTCACTCATGCCCTAGTCACCTCCCATATAGACTACTGTAATGCTCTCTACATGGGGCTCCCCTTGAAAAGCACCTGGAGGCTCCAATTGGTCCAGAATTTAGCCGCGCGGGTGATTATGGGCACAGTTCGTTGCGCCCAAGTAACACCTCTCCTATGCAAGCTGCACTGGCTCCCGGTGGTCTTCCGGGTGCGATTCAAGGTGTTAGTTATCACCTTTAAAGCGCTCTGTGGCTTAGGACCTGGGTACCTATGAGACCGTCTTTTGCCACCAATAGCCTCCCACCGACCAGTTCGTTCTCACAGGGAGGGACTACTCAGGGTACCGTCAGTCAAATTATGTCGACTGGCAACTCCCAGGGGGAGGGCCTTCTCTGTGAGGGCTCCAACCCTTTGGAATGAACTGCCCCCGAGATACGAAATATCCCTGATCTCTGTGCTTTCCGTTGTGCCCTCAAACCCTGATGCTCCAACAGGCGGGGCTAAACATGACAGCCCTGCTCTACACCAATCCAAATCACTTGGATTAATTTTATGGTTTTGTCTGCCTTAATAAATTACCCCAATGAAATAAGATACTCAGAAAGATCTATGTGCAACTCCATCTTCCTGAGCATTGAAGAAAGGTGAATACTGTACTGGGGGGCGGGGGAGAGGAAGCTTCATTAAGTCATTAAATGTTGGCATCAAACTTTTGGAGCAAACAAGAGAGAGGAATGCAATCAAATAATGGTCAGTTTGTAATCAAAGGT
This sequence comes from Arizona elegans, assembly GCA_022577455.1. NCBI lineage: Eukaryota > Metazoa > Chordata > Lepidosauria > Squamata > Colubridae > Arizona > Arizona elegans. The sequence goes on along the minus strand of JAKOOJ010000002.1, from coordinate 97,619,163 downwards.
TTTAGGGACCATCTCAACATCAAAATATTTTATGCAAAGTTGGCTTTATACCTGTTTCCCTTGATCGCCACAAAAAAGATTGCTAGACTTACAATGCACTGGAAGATGGGAGCCCAGGGATTGTACAGATTAATTGGGTGGAAACAATGAGTTAGGCAGAGCTGTGTTTTACAAAATAGGTGATCATATACACTACATCAAATGGATGGATGGATGGATGGATGGATGGATGGATGGATGGAATAGATAGACAGACAAATTCCACCCCACACAAAAATGCACATCTAAGGAATTCTGTCTTCACAATTTCAACATTGATTTCCCTGAAGACAGGTAAATTTCACCCCTTGATAACCATTCACTGCTCATAAAAATAATTCTGTTAAATAGCCACAATTGTTTTTGTTGTTTCCACAGTAATTAGTGTCCACACCAATTTTGATTGAGTGGAATATATTGTGCAGCCTTTCAAGCAGAGGCAGAGCTCTTTTCTGAAGCCTTTGTATAGGCCCAAACCAATTGAATACTTTAAAAAATCTTCAGCAACTGCAAATGGACGTACAGCATGGACTGCCTGGGGAATTCTGGAGTTGAGGTCCACCAATCTTAAAGTTGCCAAGGTAAGAAACATTGTTTCACAGTATCTTCATATTATTTTTGACTTTAAAAAGAAAACCTGCCTTGAATTCTCCGACAAATTAAAGCCAAATAAAACCTGTTATTGGAGTGGCAGGCTATAATTCTTTATGACAAGGAAAGAAGCCAGATAAAGCAAATTCATTTTAATTTTTTAAGATTAAAAAACAATGAACATTTCATTTTCTGAACTTCTGATCCCTGCTTCAATGAATGTTGAATAATGGGAAAAATTCCAGACGCTGAGATAAGGGTTGAAAGTTGGATATCATGGAAGTCTCCAATTTTTACACATATTTTTTCCTGTCACACAGAGACCCACAAACAATTTGGGACAGTAATGCAGATATATGTTGAAACTGTCTGAACATACCCTTGCCTTGTAAAACTTGAATGTTTGCTTACTTATGGGTCATAGGTACAAAAACTTCAGAATAATATACTAGTACAGCTACTTCCATAGTCTGGGTTGTCAAATATGTGATGTTTTGTACTGCATTCATTAACACAGTTGTGAGATTCAAGGAATCAAATAATAAGACAAAATGCAATCAAGTGAGATTATTTTTAAACACTGAGAACTCAAATGCTCATCAGTCTTTTTCATTACTGATCAAATTGTGGAAACCTGGAAACAGATTTCTTGCTGTCTGTAGAATTTCATAGAATTCTACTTCGCATCTTTATTTCTTAACAAGACAAAATAAATGGGGGGGGGGAAATAGGAAAAAACTATTTGCTCAAAAAGCCAGGAAAATCTTTAAAAACAGAGCTCTGAAGACTCCAGCCAGAATGACTGTATGACCCTAACTACTTTCACTTCCATAGCACTATTTGTTTAAATTATCCTAGAAAGAGTTCTCTCTGTTATTGATACAGGTAGTTCCCAGCTAAGGACAGTAATTAGGACCAGAATTTCCATTGCTAAGTGATGTCATAAAGAGTGACATCATATTATTACTTCGCTTAGTGACGGCAATCCCAGCACTCCCCATTGCCATTGTTAAGCAAGGACTGTGAGTTGTTAAATGAGTCCCAGATGGCTTGCAAGCAGGCCAGAAGGCAGAACTGGGGGTGGCTGCTGCCAGGTGGGGGAAGGTGCAAGTGACTTACCAGAGTGACTTGTGACTTCCCTGCTGGCTTCCCCATTGACTTTGTTTGTGAGAAGCTGGGAAATGGTGAACATGTAACCATCAGACACTGCAAACATCCAAATCATGATCAAGTGACTGCGGAGGTACAGCAACAGCTAGAACTTTGAGGACCAATTATAAGTACCACTGAGTTCAGCATTGTTGTAACTTCAAACAGTTCCTGCACAAGAGATCATTGAATGAGGATTACCTGTGGTAGGAGGACAGGCAGGAAAAAATCAATGCTGTCTGTTTCTGTAAGGGAAAACAGTCTATAATTGGTTAGGGATTTGTTGAAAAGAGCTTTTTCTATTTTTCCTGGGCTAGCATTGAAAGCTTCATAGAACACAGACATGTCTTCAGTGTGTATAATTTCAAAGATCTATCAAAAACTCCAATTTATACAAATATTCTGGTTGTTTTGCTAAATTCTGCCACCTCTGTTTTTCTGCAAAGATCCAGCTCTGTTCCATTAGGCCTAGTTTGCAGTATTGAGCTCTAGTTCTGTTGTCTTTTCAGAACATGTCAGTCTAGAGATAAGTTTCCCCAGCCCACTTTTCTTTCATTCAGTCTGATGCTGTTTTTGCTCACTTTTTGTCCCCATATGTCTGCAAGATTTCAATTTAATTGGTAAGATTCAGAAAACAGACAGTTTAGTATAGTGATTAAAGTATCAGGCTATAAACTAGAAAACCATTAATTTTGTCGCTCCTTAGGCACCAAACTAGCTGAGTGAACTTGGAACAGTTACTTTCTTCCAGCCTTAGGAAGCAGGAAAAGGCAAACTGCTTCCAAAATCTTGCCAAGAAAACTGCAAGGAGTTGTCCAAGTAGTCACCAGGAGTTGAAATTGACTCAAATGTACAACAGCATATGTTTCAGAAAGACAAGGATGGAAAACAAGGTGTCACACTGAACCCTTGTGGAAGGTTTGTGTCATTCTAACAGGATCTTACTGTATTAAGCAATTTTCTATTGGGAAGAGAAAAATCCTGTCTATATACCTTTTTTCAACAGCATTATACTTTTGTATGAATTCATTTTAACCGAATAGCACATATTTCTAGCTAAAATTAGAATTTAAAGTTCAAAATCAAATATTGTACTTAAATAAGATTTAAAGTTTAATGTATATTAATACTTCCTAAAAACATCAATAAAATATTTAAAAATCATGCTGAAGTCTTTAAAAAACATGAATCCATGCTCTATCAAATAGACTGAGTTAAAATCTGCCCTTTTATGTAAAAAAGAAAACACTAGGAGTAATAAAAGTGACCTTTTGCGCCAAAGTATGGTGAAATATGAAACAGAGTTCTTGTTATGTGAGTTCTTAGACTCCAGGCTGAAAGAAATGCAACAATGCTCACATATTGGGATCATTTAAATTAATCAAGACATTGCAATTTGTAAAACTTGGTTTTGTATCTTAGCATATTGCATGAACCAAACCAATTGCAATTTATCCAATAAACCATTGCTAAGCAATGATTCAGGTGAAATGTGAGCACCAGTGTTGATGTTGATAGTCCTTGTAATCCACTAAATAAATGCTGTTCTGTACAATATTAACTACTTCTGTCTTATGAAAATGTTTGGGAATGTAATCTTCCAGGAAATGGTATTGCCTTCTATTTTACATTCATAGATAAACAGTGAAACAGAAATGCTTAATTTGACAGTTGCTTCTGTAAGTCTATATGAATTCTATAGTGCAGCAGGAATCTAAACAGTATAACCAGATAATAGAAATATTTTATGTAACTGCAAACAATTCTGTTTTAATTACTGCAACTAATCAAAATATATAGTTGTTGGAAAACAGGAAAATTGGAAAGTTAGTAATTTTTAAACCACTTTTAAAATGGTAACAGATTTCAGTCTGCTTAGCTTTGCTATGGACTATGTGACAACTGAGGCAATTGAACAGCTGGCTTGATCAAGGCAGGTGACAGACCAAGTGAGGAAAGCAAGTTGGAGGAAAATTTTGGCTAAATAAAATGAGGCAGATGAAGAAACAGATCTGAGCCACACAACCTAATCTACTGGAAGATTATCCAGCGCTGGTAATAGGCGGTAGTGTACTCTTTAAATTTACCAATAACTGGGATGAATCATTCCCATTTCAAGTTGCTCATTGTAGCACAAATTGGCAACTGTCCTAGTTTTATCCAAGAGGAAAAGAAAGATTTTTGCTATATCATCTGAACTGGAAACCACACCTCCATAATGGTTCAGCAGGATTCTAGTATTGCATATTTGATCAATTCTACACACTGAGTTCTTCTAAAGCAGCAAAATTATGAAAATCAGAATTATGGTCTTAATTCTGCATGAGGAAGTCTCAAGGTTGTGGGCAATAGCAGCCACTTCATCTAGATTGGCAGAAGAAATATTTTCTACCTGGCACAAATTTTAAGGCTTGATTGCTGAAATATCAAAAGATGCCTCCACTTGTTGTTTATCATGACACAATCATTTCTGACAAGAGCAATCTTTCCCTTCTTGGTTTACTGCTCTGACATTCCAACCTGCTCTTTAGCATACACCCAGCTGGCAGGTCAGACATCCAACAATTAGACCCTGCAATAGGAATTAGAACAGGATAAAGTGAAGTCTGATGAAATTCTGTTGATGCTCCTTCTGACCTTTTCTGGGCAGCTTTGCATGCCCCACTTGCCACATAGCACACATAGCATTCACATATAGCAATTACACACTTTGGATAACAACAAAAAACAAATAGCACTAGCTGCAGTTCTTGGGGCAAGAGATGAAGGTATGATTGTGAGATCAAAGATGAAAATCGATGTTTCCAGTGAAAAATGTTAAATGCAAAGAAGGGGTTATATACCCAGTTCATGAAGCACTTGAGTGTAACGTCTTTAAATCATCATTAAATCTACTGGTTTTAAAGTAGCATTTTCCCTTCCTAAATAGATACTATCCTATAATTACTTCAGGGAGTGAAGTTTGTAGCTGCATGGTGCCTAAATCAAACAAATTAAATTAAATATTAAAATTTGAATGTTTTGTCATAGATTATCTTGTCAGCAAAGTCAGCTCATCTGTTGCAATCAGAAAAGAATTTGGAGGTCTCCTCTGTCTACTGCACATCCTCCACCACAACCATTTCTTTCCCAGCCTTTGCCTTCTCCATTAGCATATTATTTCCTCAAGTCAATTCCCTTCGTGTTTACCTGCCCCTGCTACCTCCAGGTTCCGACAAAGCAAAAAAGAAGAAGGCAACAGATCTCATTTATTTCATATTGCGGAGGGGAGGCTAATCTGCATAATGGTAGTCTGAAATGCACTGTTTGCAAAAAATGAGGAATTAGAACTGGGGTTTTGTGGCTTATTTGTCAGTTTTCCACATCTATACATTTATGTTATTTAAATCTGGGACATATCAGAATGAGGGTGCAGACAAGTCAACCTAAGGAACCTAGCCCAACAGAACCCTGATGTCTCACTGCCCCCATTTCTACTGCAGAGCCCTAACTGGCAGACATTTTCTGTACTGCCTGGTCATTTGCTGAAAGAGAACTCCAGTCAAATAGGGAAAGACACACAGACACACCACTCCCTTTGCCTGTATCAAGAGCCTTTTTTTCCAGTCAGGGCAACATCCTTCATCAGTGACTTGGAACAGATACAAGAGAAGCAATGGGAACAGCCAAGTTAATGCTAGTGTTATTTTAAGTTAGCTTGATGCTGAGTGAACAGGGCAAGAAGGGAAAGGCCTTATCAGAATGAGCTGTAAATTGGGAAGATTAAAGGGGGAGACCCAAAGAAATTAGATTTTTTGCTCCCAGTGCATTTTCTCGTTACACACCATCCAAGCCTGCCTATTTGGGGATCTGATACTCAGTTCCTGCCTTAACCCCCCCCCCCCCCATTCCTACATTGTCTTCCACTCTCTCCTTGATATTCTACTGTAATCCATCATGACATCATGCAGCCCTTGAGTCTCCAAGGCGCCTTACTTCATGCCACATTGCAGCTTCTGCTGAGTCCAAAAGGGAAAGAAAAATATCCCATGCTGGGAAAACAGTCTTGAGGTTTTGCTGGAGAGAGTGCTTGGAGGCAAACGTTTGTACAATTTGCTTGCTAAGGGGGAATCGGATCACAGGCCTCAGTGCAAACATGGAAAACCGCAGAGATCAGGGAGCTGCTCTGTCACCACTCCCTGAGATATGGCCTCTCACTCTAGCAGATCTCTAGAATAACCTCACCTTTTCTGCCCAGTGCTAAGTAAACAGTCTAGGTGCCAGGGCTGGAGGCCAAAAGGGCATGACTTACCATCCCCACACAGGAAAAAGCAAACCTTCATCCCAAAATTTGCCAAAGGATTAGCTGTGAATGGGGCAGAATGTTAAAGGCTGAGCACGTAAGCTTCAGACTGTTCAGGACCAAAACTGATGAAAGTCCTGTCAGCCAAATTAGTTGTTTTAATAACTGCAATTCTGCTTCTGACATTTGCATGCAATTGTGCAAAAGGACTCATAAACAAAAGTCCAGGAGTTATTATGACCATGGTGTGCTTTTACACTAAGTCAGATGTGATTATAGAGGTATAATATTAATACAGGTAGTCCTTGATTTATGTCCACTTACCACCACAATTGAGCCCAAAGTTTTTGTTGTTAAATGAAACATTTGTTAAGTGAACTTTACCCCATTTTGCGACCTTCCTTGCCTCAGTTATTAAGTGAATCACTGCAGTTGATAAGTTAGTAACCTGGTTGTTAAGTGAATCTGGTTTCCCCATTGACTTTGCTTGTCAGAAGGTCACAAAAGGTGATCACATGACCCTGGGATGCTGCAACAGTCCTAAGTATGAATCAGTTGTGAAGTATCTGGATTTTGATCACATGATCATGGGGATGCTGGAAAGGGCATAACTCAGGGGTGAAATCCAGCATGTTCTGACTGGTTCTGGAGAACCGGTAGCAGAAATTTTGAGCAGTTCGGAGAACCAGCAAATACCACCTTTGACTGGCCTTGGAATGGGGTGGGAATGGAAATTTTGTAATATCCTTCCCCCAGGAGTGGGGAAGGAATGGGGATTTTGCAGTATCCTTCCCCTGGAGTGGGATGGGAATAGAGATTTTGCAGTATCCTTCCCCTGCCATGCCCACCAAGCCACACACACCAAACTACACCACGCCCAAGCCACACTCACAGAACCAGGAGTAAAAAAAATTGGATTTCACCACTGGCATAACTATGAAACACTGTCGATAAGTCACTTTTTTCAGTGCCATTGTAACCTTGAATGATCACTAAATGAATTGCTGTAAGTCAAGGGTTACCTGTACCTCAGGATTATCCCCCTTACAGTACTGCCTTTGAATAGCGCTCCTATATGACTGCCTTTTGAACGACTTGACATGCTACTGAACTTTGCAGCAAAAATGCAGTCTGCTGGATTACTACAATCCTTAGTAATTCCAGTTCTTGGAATTCTAGTTACAATACTTAGAAACTCCTCCTTAACTTAACATTAAACAGACACAGAAATCATCAGTTCCCATGTGGTTCTGCTGTTCTTTTGTGATCAACTGATTCTAACATCAGAGATCTGTCTGCTACTTGCGTTAAGCTGAAAGGACTCTCATGGAAGATCAACCAGATCTCTCCCATCCTGTCATTTTGCTTCTCCTTCAGAAGTATAGTTTTATTCCAAGAAGAATTCAAATTATTTTTGACAGACATTTGCAAACTGTTTCCCCATGTCTCATGTGCCTTTTAAATTGTTCATTGTTTAAAGAATAAATTGAGAGTCATTTCAATTTAAAAATAATTTTATATGTTTATAAATACTTCTGAATAAGTATTCCTAGAATTTCTGGTTGACCATTTTCTTGTTTGGCTTACTGCTGGCAAATAGTGACAGACTGACAGTTCAGCAATCAAAATTCATAACAGGTGGGGCTCTCTCTCCATCTCTTGGGTGGTACTATTATCACCATTTGGTGAATACAACACCTCCTTCCAGTGGGGAGAAGATAAGAGTTTCTAAAAGAAACAAATCAAGAAATGGCTTCTCTCAGATTTCCAGGGAGGGAAGAAAGAAGGAAAGAAGGAAGAGATGGGAATGAGAAGGAGGAATGAAAGAAGGTCCCTTGATGTTCATGATGCTTTTCATGTAAGCAGGACAAAGAAGGCCAGATTCAACTATGCCCTGAAGAATTTACAACATCCACATGTTTATGTGGGAAAGACAAATATCAGCCCAAACAGTTCTGCCCATGTTCATCTTATCTTCTGCTCAGAAAATTCATGGAAAAAGTTACCTCAGAAGAAGTGAAATACCTTAGCGAGTGACATTCCAAGACACTGGATTCTTGAAAGATTGTTACAAACTCTAAGCCCTTTTCAAATCTTAAGTAACTGAAGAAAAATAAATGCTGCTTTAGTGTACTTTGAACATCTGTCTCTAACCTGCATTGCAATTTGGGGAAAGGAAAAGGCCTGATTTGTTGATGGAGTAATGGTTACACGGTTTTACTTTTAAAATGGACTCTCCCCTGGGCTTCCATCGTGGTTTCATACTTCATTAAATTACGCCATCTAGAATGAACACTTAGTGCAAATGAAAAAAGTTGATACTCATGAAAGACAATCTGTCAGGACATGCCAATTCAATGTTTTATCTTACAAATTTGATGTGTTATCAGATATTTATTTATTATGCACTTTTATATCAAATACCGATATAGCATATTGTACTTCATGCAATATAAATAGCTTTAAAAAAAGAGCATACAGGGCAAAAGCATACAGCAAGCTGGGCTTACAAAACTGCCAGGGTGTTTGGTTTATTTGTTTTCCATATGAGGGGGAAAAAAATAAGTGAATGGAAAATATCTCTAATATAACAGGGATATATCTGTATTATGAGTGAGAATTTCTCAACAATTAAAAGTGCAAGAAGGCCTGCAGTTTTATTTTTAATAAAACAAAAACTTCCATCTTACCAAAGGTTTGACTAAAGATGACTTCTTTGCGATTATACACACCAGTGGCATTAAAATATAGTCAAGAATATTTCCATTGCTGAAGAGATGCTTTTTAGGCATATGACATGGGACTGAAGCAAAACAGAAAATCAGAAAGAGGTGTTGCTTTTGTTATCCTGACATTACTGACTTGCTAGAATTTATATTCCTGTTTGCCAAGAACATCCCTCAACTCTTTTGTCTCTTGATGCGTTTATTTAACCTTTCATTTTTAAAAGAAGGCATCACTGTAGAATAAATTCCAGAGTTCAGCTTCTGCATCTTATTTATATTTTGTTCACAGGCTAATAAGAGTTATAGCATCATAGTCCACAAACCTCAATCTGTTGGATGTGATTCAGGATAAGCTGTATTACAGAAAGAGGTAAAGTAGCATTTGCTTCCCTGGGACAAAGAGATAGATGGCTTCTACTCTCCCCGGACTGTCCTTTATTAGAATTTTTTCAACAGAATACCCCTGAGAAAAAATCCAGGAAATTCAGGGCACCATCTCAGCTGGGAAAAACTGTATTTGATTTCTCTATCCCAATCATATCTCCTCAACAGCTACTTCACCGGGGCTTTCTGTAACTGAAATGTCCTGATGCCTAATTTCATTCTCCTTCCCTTTTTCTTTAGGTTGTTTTTAGACTAAAAATCTAACAGCAGGTTGTGTGCCCCCCCCCTTTTTTTAAAATAATTATACAATACCTAGGAAGCAGTTGGTGTTTTTAATAATATTGGTCAGGAATCAAATATACTGATAAGTCCAATATAATAAAAAAAATACAAAGTACAATAATTTTTTTAAAAAAAATGAATGGGATTTCTGTAGGGAGTGAAAAATTGACCATCTTTCAGGCAGGGAACAGTTTGTTGATATGAGTAATTATTGTCAGTTTCGAGTTCAGCATTTAAAATTTTCTGATATTAAAACAGAGCAGGGAGTTAAATTTTCCTCCTGGCTTGATCCAGTAGCTCTGGCAATGTCACATGAGCCAAGGGAAGGTAAATCTGAATGGAATAAAGAACCAGGCAAAGTCTTTAATGAGAGAGTTGATCAATGGAACTACTATGCTGCCCTTTCTTGTTGGCTATTTCAAAAGTGAAATGTTTCGAGCTCAAAATGCCAAGCACATTAACCTCCATAGGAAAAAAAAAGTACTGAAATACAGTGAATAGGCAATGAATGGCAGGGAGGAAACAAACAAGTTAGCCCTCTATGAGCAAGATATAAACTTGTTTTTTTTTAAAAGAAAATCTGGCCAATAAAAATGTGTCCTCAACCCATAATTCTAATTTTCAAACATTTCTTCTGAACACTATTAAACCATGAAATACTAACATTGTATTATATCTATTTCTGGAAATTGAACTTAGTTTTCAAGGGCTACCTTTTGCCAAAAAAAAAAAAGCATTTAGGAAAAGATCAAGCAGTTTTTTCATTACCATTGGAATGTTGCTGATGTATTCACAGGCTTTAAAACAGCATTCTTAAAAAATTCAGGCAATGCTTCAGGTTGGATTCTGACAAAATGCTTGCTGTTTTGAATGAGTTTCTTTCAAACAATCAGCCTGTTAGTGAATCCAAATATTATGAATTTTTATTTATAATATCCTGAAAGTATTTTCTGATTTAGTTCACAAAAGAGATGCATTCCTTCACATACTTTAAGATCTACCACAGCAAGGATCAACTTCTTTATGTTAGGCCTCTTATCAACATCATCAGCTGAGTCTAATAATTTCAGAAAAGATGTCTCCTGTTCCTAAGCCCTCTGTCTAACTTGACTAGCTGTGCTTTGTCAAAGTGTTTATATGTGATTTTGACATATCTAGATCCCTGACAATCTTCTCATCCTCTTATCTTCTCTTTTCTTATCTGACAAGTCAATTGTTAAATAAAGATTGTTTCGGTATTTCTGATACATCAAGCTTTTTGATTTGCGGGGGAAATATAGTTTGGTAATGGTAATTATTATACTTTTGTTCATAAACTGAAAGAGTAATAGAGAGTTTAAGATACTTTCTTATAATTGCACGCATGGAAATGGGCTCATTTCAAAACACTGAAATAGGCTGCATGTGATGCATTGGCATGTCCCTGATTCAAGTCTTTATCCCTAAGACATAAGAAAAACTCTTCTATCTCTATCTCTCATGGTTCACCCTGCATGGTAGGGATATTATAATTTGACACATTGGAAAATGCCTCTGATTGTATATAAAAGAAACTTTGAATATTTAAGAAGCATTAAATACTACAGTTGAAATATAAAGACATCTTGATGGAAAAATTGTTGTAGAGTTTAAAAATTACTGGTGACTGATGGGAGGAGGTACAGAGGGAATGGAGATGCATTATATTACCACATCTACCAATTTCAGAGCTCTTGACTCAATAGGAAAATCACAGGGAATGAAAATGTTGACATGGCCAGTGGAGAAAGAGAGTGGATATTAAGTTCCTTCATAGCAATGCACAATTGGAGGACCTACCAAATATTTAGGAATGTTACATTATTCAGACAAATGAGCAGCTCTGAACTCTTGCTGATTTCAGTGGCAGTTAACACTCTTTCAAAATGTTTCAGTACATCTGGATTTTGGGCTGAGCAAATTTCAACAGAATGTATAATCTATTTTCATTGTAAAGGTGCATCCATAATGACAGTCAAGCACATATTATCTTTATGGGTTCATTTTGATGACATAAATAGAGTTATGCTATAAAACAGATTTATAGTATAAAGCTGTGTACAGCAACAATAATATTAGAGAATCAAAATTTATAATATGCTCTGATATACATAAGTCATCATACCAGGTCAAGAGTGGTCAGCCAGGCCAACTCTTGGAATTTCTGCTACTCAAGAAACAGTGAAATTAGTTATGCAAGATATGCCTATTGGACACTTATGACTCTGGAAGTGGAGCTATCAGCTGGTAGATAAGTCAATCATTTCAATTCCAGGTCCATAATAGTGAGCTGGGAACCCATATAATTTGCTTTTTCCTTTGTGAGGAGGGCAGGCAAATACAATTGCACTTTAGTTCATATATAGTAAAATGCCAATGCAATATAAAAATACTGTTAACTATTATATGCAAATTGTTACCTCTCAAATACTGCCCAATGTTAAAACAATCAAACCAGAGTCAAATCCTCCTAAGATTCATAGAATTACACTGAATCATCAAGCACATTCATAATGTTCTATTGAAGTTAATGGAATTTTAATTGTTTGACTTTGAGTGGATCCTCCCAAACTTTACTTAATAAAAGCCAGAGGATAGCAAATAAAAGGTTCGTAGAATGTCCAGCAGTCAAGTTCAAACAGAAAAGTGCAGTTATAAAGCAAACCAACTAACATAACTATGTTGAAATTTGATATGGTTTTAGGAAGACAAAGAAAACAAAATATTTAGCATCACCAAGGTTCATCGCCACATTTTATACTATGTAAAACTATCACACATTGTGTGATAGAGGCATCATTTCAGGGTAGTTAAAAGATTAGAAATCAGAGGAAGTAAACAGATTTAATGTGGATGATTTCCAGCTGACAGATAAAAGCATCTTTGAAGACATACTATATATGACAATATTAATTCTTCATGGAAATAGGATGCAAGCAACATTCTGATTAATTTTCTTGGGAAGGAAATTGCAAACACGATCATGTTTTTTTAAAAAAAATCTTTCTTGGGAGTGGCTTTCAATCATAAAACAGACATAAGATTACCATTTCACACTGATTATCAGGATTCTAGTGAATATGTTCTTACTATCATAAGTAAGAAGATGGGAAATAATTGTTCAAATACTTAACATTTGAAACTGTTTTCTCCAAGATCTCTAGGGAGTCAAAAACTTGAATTCCATCTAAGCTGCAGGACAAAAAATAGACCCAAACTCAAATGAAATCAAATCTGAAAAATAAGTGGCTTCTAGACAGTGGAGCCATGTTTTGTTGGAATGTTTTATCCTGAACCATGAATTTCTTAGACCAGTTCCTCCAATCTCCTGTTTAGGCTGGAGCACAGGAAATTCTATAATCCAATACCATGTATCTCAAGAAAATGCTGCTTGAGTATTATGGGCATTGAAATCTCACACCTGGAGAACACAATGTTGGAGGAAACCTATCTGGATAGTATTGGGGGCTTGGGGGGGGACATTAGGAGGAAATGTCTGACTTGAGGCAATCCTACTATTTGTGCTGTGATTCCTGCTTTGAGCGTTTTTCGTATGTTGAAAGACAGCAGGCCCAATATACTCCGAAAATCAATCATATGATGAGAAGCATCTCTTCATACTTTGCTAATTAATCGTGCTCACCAGCTCAATTGATAAAAGTTGAAATCTAATGAAACATGGCTCAAGGCGGCTTCCTATGCACCTGCCTTGCCTTATCTTTTCTTTAACAGATTAACAGAGTTGGAAGGGAACTTGTAGGTCATCTAGTCCAACCCCCCACCCAAGCAGGAGATCCTACACTATTTCTGACAAATGGCAGTCCTTTGCAAAAGTTGTTGATGGTTGTGCCTGTGGCTGCAACGAAACTACAGGGCCCTACCAACCGATCTTGTCCCTGTTTCCTCACTCTCCCTCCGAACATTCCAGCCTTATTTGGAATTGTTCTGCAGAGGACTTTTCCAACCTTTGCCAACTTGGCGGAGAGTTAAGGGAGTTGCCCGACATAAGCCCGGCTGCAAAAAGCTGCTCTACCTAAGTCCTGAAGCCTGTCTGATTTTGCTGCACTGTCCCAGCCAACAGCTATTAGAAGCAAATATGGCTCCAGCAAAAACAACGGATAGTGGATTTCGCCTGGCCTCTAAATGTGAGACTCTTGATCTGACCTCTGTGGAGGGTAATGGAATAAATTTAAAGGACCACTTAGCTCTTCCTTCCCACTCGAAGACAACGCTGTTATACCTCTTTACTCAGAAGTAACTCTCTCCCCCTCCCCCACCTTGGGAATTCTACTGCAGCTTAGAACTGGGGCGTGTGGCTTTTTGACTTTGTAGTGCTCAGGGGATCCAGCCAGTCTGGTTGCCCGTTTGCTTTCACCGTCCCCTTCACGTGAAGGCTCTCATCTCTGAAACCACGGCAACCCGAAATTGTAGGATTTAAGATTCGAGGCTGCAGTCAGAAACACTTTTACCTGAGATTTCCTCCGAGATAAAATGGAGTAGCGTAAATGGTAGTGGTAGCGGTGGTGGGGATGGTTTATGTAGGAATGCGTTATTTGCCAGCTAAGCTGTCTTGCAGATTTTGTGATTAATCAGCCCCAGAATTTACTGAAAAGACAACTAAGGCTTTTTAATTGTCAATTCTTAGTTGTCTTTTAGGGGGCTTCTGCTAGGTTGCGAAATAGGGAAACTAACTGGATCTCGGATCTCGGCCTGTGCTGGGCAGATCTCTAGAGAGCATCTTAGCTGCTACAAAGTGGAACCCCGGGGCTCTGAATTCCGAATCTCATCAATGAAATCAATCAAATTTCCTCAACAGCTCTTGCAAAATCTATTGCTGGGGCTGATCTCCTTATCCAGAGAGACTTTAGCTTCACTCCAACATCCTCGATATATCTGAGGAAACTTGTTGGGCCGTGGGCTGCGAAAGATAAGGCAGCAGTGCCTAGGATTAAGACACCTCTTACTTGCAGAAGTAACAAGAAAACTAAGGAGTAGTAGAAATCAAGAATATAAAAATGTTAATTCCAATTGCCCCCTTTTGTTTCCGATACCTTTCATGTCCATCTAGGCTAGGACCGCGCAGTGGAAAGTACTTTTACCTTCGCTCCACACATTAAAATACACTTCGATGAAACCAACGGCTTATACTAAGCTATAAATGTCACTGAAGTGATGTAACCCATGTGCTGACTAGCTTGTGGTTCTACGTACGGTGGTCATAGCCGCCCTTGTTTCGGGGTATTAAAGAAGACCCCCAATTGCTGGGAGGCTTCTATATTGTTGGGGTCTTTTCCTCACTTGCAGCTGCAACGAGGTAGCCGGACGATTTTTCTCAAGTTATAGGGCGATTTTCACAATCCGTTGGCTCCTGGGCTTCCGAGGCACAACCTCACCCACAACCATTCGGCAGTACAGCCTTGGCGAGCAATTAGCTTATAGTTCGCTGCGTGAGGCGCTGCATTCAGGGAGGCTGAACAAAACAAATGCGAATTAATCATGGACAAACGTATCATGGGAACCCTAAGTTTCAAGGAGTTTCCTTTTCAAACCGGCCATGCAGCTTTACCCTCCTAACCAGAATATCCCTCTGGTTAGGAGGGATATTTAGCAGAAGGAACGGCGGACGCAGAAAGCAAGGCTGGACGACCGAGAGTCTCCGCAGCCAATCTTTCTGGCGCGATCTTTTTCTAAACGGCCGCTTTCCCTTCAAGCACAATGCGGTGAGTTCCGCGGCGCCTCTTATTGGACACTGGGACCTTATCAGATCCGTAATTGCGAAAGAACTCCGACTACGCCCGAGCAAGCGGGGGACAGAGAAGACAACATTCCCCGAACAACAGAAGATGGACCTCCCCGCCATTGCTTTAAGACAAGCGCGCGGGGGCGGGGGGCAGGGGGCTCCTGCCTTCCTCATCTCGAGCTGAGGGGAGTTTCTTTCGAGATGCTGAGGACGAGGAGACCAAGATAGCCCTGCCTCGGTCAATGAATCTGGCTGGGGATCGGCAGCGTTTTGAAGCAAATCCTTGAGTACCGCGAACTGAAAAGAAAGCGCAGCAACTTTTGGGTCAAATGAGACGCCAATGGTAAAAACGCGGTTCGGCCTTTAAAGCGGTTGAGAAACTACCGTTGCAGGCCTTGAAACCCGTTTCCTTTGCAAATTAAGTGGAAAAGGGGGAAAATTGTTCTATTTAGGGGAACTACGAGATGGACTGCTACTAATCTGTGTATGTTTTAAGAGAGTGCGCTCTCTTTCTATGCGCGTACTATTGAGCAGTGATGAACACCAAGTATTTGTTACCCGGGACTGGTATGGCACGTCTGCCTCCCTGCCCTTGTTCCTGTGAAAGTACTGTGGAGATATTTATAGTTTGAATGAATGAATGTTGGGGTGCTTCAAATCGATTAAACAATTTATTTCTCTAAACGCTACCAACATTTACCTCAGAAAATCGATTCCGCAGATGAGAGAATGTGGATATAAATCGATTCATTTGGAAAGAGTTCAGCTCAGTTAGTGGAACGTACTTAAAATCCTATGTGGAAAAAACATCACTGGAATCAATAGAGAGTACCCATTTTCCCTAGACCAGATTGGGTCGCAGCCAAAGTATCGCACTTCTTAAATCTTTTAAAAGGAAAATCGTACAGACCAATAATATGTACTGCAAAAGAGGTTGGGAAGGTTATTCATTCTTAATCCTCTTTAGCCCAATAAACAAACTGCTTTTAAATCGCAATCAGTGGAAGTGCTTAGTTTAAGGCTGGATTTTAGTCAAGGTCATTGCTTTTTCACCGGTTAATCGGTGAATAAATAAATCGGATCTAAACAGCTCACTCAAAACAAATTCATACTAAAAAGGGACTAATCTCTTCGATCAGTGGAAACATAACAGTTGCTAATAAACAAATCGGGAGTGGATATTTTAGAATGGGGGGGGAGGTATCAGGTAAATGGGCACCCTGCCCCCAATTCCAGATGTTTTTCTGACCCAATCGCTATCAGCTGGATCAATTTCAGTAGGTAACCAAGACTATTTCCTTAAGGGCAAGTGTTCTGTTTTTTATTCGGACCGCTTCTCCAGCAAAGTTTTCATTTACCCAGACATCTGCTGAAGCTGAATGTTGAAGGGCTTCTTAATTAACAGGCAGGACAGTGGTTCTGAAGTAAGATAATGAACAGCGCGGGACTTTCTGCAACGATTATTGCAATCCTCCGACCTGTACGCACGGGTATGTTAATTCGGCGAAGCAAATTTATGTTGATCTTGACAACTTTGTGTTTTGTTTTGTTTTTATCTGAATAATTGCCATGGGTTCTAAAAGCCCCCCCCCCGCCAATCTCATTGACATTGTGTATGCGAGGATGGGAAAGCTTTGCAGTAAGACACAATAGGAAAATCAAATTGGTCTCCCTCAGGCTCTGAAATCCGTAACTGCATTTTTGATTGGCAGAATCTAGAATGCCAGGGCAGGCATACTTTGGAGATAGACAGGAATTTCCATCAGGTCCTATAAGATCCTTTCAATTCAGATAGATATTCATCACTCAGATAATCAAACATTTTTTAAAATCCAGGCAGAAATGCCAAAAACTTAGCTGCAAATGGGCAACGTATATTTGTGGGTGACAACTGCGTCAAACGTGCTTATATTTTGCTGTAATTAGAGTGTAATTAAGTGTAATTCAAAGATACCAATTCTTTGTTCAGTATCTTTTCTCCTAAAAAAAAGAGCTTGGATCCTTTTACCTAGTCCTAGAGAGTTGTTTTGCTTTTAATTGTCAAATTGGTCAGATTAGCTTCAGACCGGCTATTCACACGCTGATGTTTCTCGCTACTAATAGGTGAGAAAGTCATGCAATTTAAGGCCTGGTACTCCTTCCTTAATGTTCTGCAGGAAGATGCTCTGCGGCTGGCCCGGAGCCCGCAAGACTAAGTTATGTAACTTTTCTTGTGCTTTGCCTCTGAGGAGTCCGGCTGTGCCCCGAAAGGAAGACCCTTATCAGCTGCGTGATTCATTAAGAGCTAAATAATTCATCCTCCTGTGATCAGGATGAATAGGGAACTACAGAGAGAAATGCAACTTCAAGCTAGTCTTATAAAATTCTCTCTGTGAGATAGGAAAGGTGAGGGAAGCTGAGAAGAAAAGAAGAGGATAAAGAATTCAAAATCCAAGATGCGGTCAGGTCATTTTCATTCTTCCAGGTTCTCTGATTTAGTTCTCCAAAAGTCACAGTATCTTTGGGAAACGATCTTTTATTTTTAAAAAATAAGTGATGGAATATCAACAAATGCATCCATTTATTCAACTCAGACTCCCATCCCTCCAAATCGATTTCACCCCTGAAGGACACTCAAGCCCACCCTCCCATCCTTTCTTCAAGGAGGCCTCTCCCCAACCTTTTTCCTTAAAAACGCTAATCTAACCTTCCAGCCTGGGCAAAGGAGAACGGCTGGGGTGAAGAGTTCCCTTTCTCTCAGCCAGAGCGGAGGCGGCACCGTGCCCCCTTCCCAGGGAAGGTTGAATGAGGGTCTTCCCAGAACACAGCAGTTCACCAATAAGCACGTCAGTCTCACACACACTTTTTTTCCTCGGCCGATGGTTCATAGACCTGTCTATGGTCTTTCCTTGGGTGCCTCTTTCCTCCCTGAATCTTCACCGCCACCACCTCTCAGGAGACAAAGAAGAAGCTTCACTCAGGAGCAGATTCTTTTCAAGGACCGTTGCGTCAAGATCGGGGCAACCCTGCCTTATATGGGGACGCAGGGTTTCGCTTAGTTGATTATTTGGTGAGCGGTGCTAATTGTCTCCTGTTGCACAAATTCACAAGGTAGCAAAAAGTTAACAGGATATTTAAACTGAGTTCCCCTACATAGAAATCTTAGCAGGGTACCATTGTACCCCATTCCGCTGGGTCTCCTAATCCCACCGGGACATCCTTTGTGATAGTTCCCGGGGAAAAGCTTTACATCAGACCAGAGGCTGGCTAATAGTCCTAGAGAGCGCGACTTTCTCCCGAATCTGCCGGCTTTGTCCAGCAACTAGGACGGCATAACGGGGGTCTCCTCTACCTTGCCCGACGGCATAACGGGGGTCTTCTCTACCTTTCGATAATTCTCCTTTTTCACAGAAATGAATATACAGTAAAAGTAAGTTACTGGGAGTTCTGCTTTTTACACTCTGGCCAAAATTCCCTTCATCGAAAAGGATCCTAAGCCTATGCTCTGACACTCAAATAACATTTCAAGGGTACTCGAAGTGCAGACGGATCAGATTTAAGCCACCAAAGTACCATTCCCCTATAAAGTATAAAGTAAACGGGGGGGGGGGGCATTTTGTGCAGCGAGATTAGATGGCGTTGAAACGCTTCTCCTCTGCAGCCGGACTGATTTGTCCTGCAAACTTGTTCCCAGTCGGTTATTTGAAAAAAGCATTTTCCTTGACATGATATTTTACTCTTTTTTTTAAAAGTACCACTACCGGACTTCATTTCCAGGGCTGCCCTTTAACTTTGGAAAGTACTCCTGGCACAGTCTCTATTATCGCACACTGACAGATGGCCATTCATTTCTGACTCCCAATGTATTTATTTCCATGAAATTCCACCTATTTTAAGTGGGATTTCTTCCTTAAAACTCCGGAGAACGACCTGGTTTAAAGCGGCCTGCTCTGATCGACCTAATGGCCAGGGCAACAGGCCAGGAGAGTCGGAGGTGAGTCGATTGCATCGAGAAGAGAAGCGCGAGAAGGCTTCTTTTTCCTCCGAGGCACTCACTCTCTGGGAACAAGCCGCCGGGCAGCTTTTGGAGCCAGCTTGGGGCTCGCGTCGCTCCGCTCAGGCCTAAAACCATTCCCAAGGTTGGAGAAACCTGTGGGTCGCGCATGCAACCCCTTCGAAGCCAAGGCAAATCGATGGATAGCGGCACCCCATTTCCTCACTAGCGATTGATAACGTTTCCTAATCACGGTCGCGGCGAGACTGAAGCCTTTGTTAGTGCAGCAACTCAGCGATGATTGAATAAGAAGCTAAAACGCTTTCATTTCTTCTCGTCAAGAAATGGAAAAAGATTTTGAAAGGATTCAGTGAGAAGCACGGGGGGAATAGAGTGGAAGAAAGGCAAATTCAGGGGCGCAAGGAACAACCTGCGAGACCAGCCCCTCAAAGCTCTGCTTGACGGCTCGAGCTGATGCCTAGCTGATGTCTCCCGCTCCGGCTTGGTCTGCGATTTGCAGCAGAAGGCCGGGGAAGGGGCCTGGGTGGGCGGGAAGCAGCTTTTCCTCGCGGATCGGGAATGTTTCCAAAAAGATGGACCCAATTTCAGTTTTCCGAGAACTGAGCGGCCATCTGCCTGCCTTGGGCCTACAACACCCCAGCCGAGGGTTGCTGAGGCAGCAAAGCCTTCGGCGGCCCTCACGCTGCACGTCCCAAGGCCGGACTTGAGGGCCCTCTTGCCGGAGCCGCTCGCTTTTTGCCCTCCTTCTTCTTCCCAGCTCGGCCTCCAATCCCGGCCTGGGGAGGGTGGTTGTCTTTCTTCAGAGGCTTTTCGGAGGGGCACTTCGACTCAGGCAGTTTTTTCGAACAAGCTCGCGTGGCGCCCTCGCTCAAACTCTCCAAATCCTCGGAGCCGAGGACTCGCCCGGGAAAGAGGCCGCGCGCCTGGAAGCTTTGCGGCCTGATCACCAAATGCTGCGCATGCTTACTTGGAAGTAAATCTCTGGTGTCCACCAAGGCTCCCCCCCCCCAAACGAGGGCCTTTAAAACTTTAACTGTGGGGCGCAACCAGGTGGGTCCGCTGGAAGTTTCCTATCTTTAATACCCCTGAGCTGAAGGTGCTCTTTTTTTTTCCCTATGCCCGTTTTCCTTGGATTTTACGCCGCCTCTCACGGGACTGGAGGAGCCTTTACAACCTGAGAAAAAAGCCTCTCTATGAGTTGGCTCCTCGTTATCGTTTTACGCCTCGCCACAAAATTGAAAAAAGTGGGGACGTGAATTTGCACCTCCGGTTAGACGAAGTCAGAATGGAGTAATTATTATTAAACCGGTGTGGATTTACGAAAGGAAAGAAGGGAAACTACGTTCATGGGAACGAATCCTAATAAGAGGGAGATATTTGTTCCTGCTGACCGGCAGGGATCGCGTACCCAAAGCCCTGGAATGGGCAGCTTTTCCCCTTCAAACGTATCGTTTTAAAAATAGAGCAGCATCGTTTCCGCACGTGTGTATCGCCTTTATCCTGCGTTTCTTCATCTATCTCGCCCGGAAAACGCCGTGTCACGCGTGGGTGTACACGTGCGTGTCTAAGAAGTCGGGTTCCTGGATCGATGCTTAGCTGTCAGGCGATCGTTTGTTCCGCAGCCATCCGAAAGGGAGGGCAAAAGAGCAATCTGGCGAAGCGCGCGGCCGGCGGGAAACCGCGGCTCCGACACTTACCGTCCTGCTGCTGAGTGTCACTGCCGCTGGTCAGCCCCGGCGATTCCAGGAGACTCCGGCCGCTTTCCCCGACGCTCTCGTCGGTCTGAGCCGCCACCAAGTCGCCGGCTTCCTCCAGATCCAACAGGTGGCTGACCGAGAAGTTCTTCTTTGCCTGCAGGCTGTCGAGGTTGCCGGGGCTCTCCAGGCGCGTGGCTAGGACGGCCGGCTGTCTCTCCAGGACGTGCCCGTAGCTGGAAGTCATGGCTTTGCCTCCCCCGACCGAGTAGGAGGAGGGCAGCCAAGGCAGAGGAGGACGGTCGGAGTCCCGGACGAAAGGCGCCCGGCCAAGCCCGCCGGCCACTGTTGCTTTCCCGGGTCGCGAGGCTGCTCCAGGTGGGGAAGCCGCGCGGAGCGGCCCAAAGCCGGCAGATCAACCGCGTCCTACGCCTCTTCAGTCCCAGCAAAGCTCGACTGAAGCGGGAACCCCGTCTCCCGCCTGCGTTTCCTTAGCCGGCCGCGCTCCTTGGATAGCCGGGCGAGCAACTGAGGCGGCAGGGGCGGGCGTCTTGGCGAGGCTTCCCGCCGACTTAGCGGCGCAGCTGAGCTCCTCGCCCGCGAGCTGAGGGAAGAGGGCTGCTGGGGGAAGTGCTGCGCTAGCTCCGCGCCGCTTACCGCTGGGCTTCCCGACCAAGCGGCCCTCTGCCACTTGTAACGGCGCAGCCTGGCAAGCGGGCGGGCGGGGCAACTCCAGGGCCCTCGGGAGGGCAGAGCCAGACTTAACAGGAGCCTCTAATTACGTGGCAAAGGCTTTGTGCTGTTTCTGACGTTTCACAGACCTCCTTCCTCCCCCCGCCCCCGCCGCCTCTCCCTTTCAGTCCGGCCTCGGCGAACCCACCCTCGCATTTAGGGATCCACTGCCCCCCCCGCGCTAGCCGGAACGCGCGCGCGTGGCCATTTCCCCGCAAAGAGCCAAGTATCCCCCCCCCCCAGAGTCGAAAGCTGGGAAGCCCAGGCGGACGCCGGAGATGACTCCCAAGCTCCGCTGCTTATTTGCTTTGCTAATTAACGGCTGAGGAGGATTAGTTGAAGGTCCTGCCGGAGAATCTCATTTGCATGGCGGGCGGGTGGCGGGCTCTTTAGGAAAGCATCCCGGGCGTGGTTAATCAACTTCGCTTCTCTTAGACGTTTTAATATATTTTCCCTTCTTGCCCCAAGTGTTGCTTCGGGCTGCTAAAACAAAGGAGGGGGAAATAGAACAGTGCGTACGAGTGTTTTGTTTCGACCTAGCCGATGGGGGAAATACAATACAGGGTTACCACATCTAGTCCATTATGTAGTGGAGTGCATCCCGACATGAATGGCTCAGTGAAAAGCTCTTGTTTTCGGCCTTCTGCTCAACTGCCATTTCGAATGACTCGGGCTTTCTTGGATAACATCAGACTGGCCCAGTGACGGGTTAAGGCTCACTGGTGCCCTAAGCACTGACAAATCTTGGTGACCCCCCCCCCCCCTTTGTACATACTGTACAAACGAAGCCAAGCTTAGGCTACATAAAACTTTGTGGTGCCTCCTTTGGGCATGGTGCCCTAAGCACGTGCTTATTCTGGTTAATACACCGCTAGACTGGCCATTGGCTCACACATTTTGATTTGGTCTCTCCGCAGCCCCGCCTTAAAATAGCCGTGTATACAACAAATGGCAGCATCCTGCTTATCTGTACTAATCTTGAGAAAGATACTGTACATAATAGCATTCGCCCTGATTGGAGCTTCGATAGGAGACCACTAGGAAATCTCAGAATTATAAGAAATAAAGAAAGAACAACAAATTGCCAAGAAAACTACATGGAATCAACAGAAATCACACTAGGCTCAAATCTTTACCTTTATGTTATCACTTTATATTGTCACTTTGTTTGCCACATTAAAAATTGTTTCCCTCTTTTAACCCAAGACAGTTTCAAGATTAGTAATATCTATAATGCAACCAATACTCTGGAGGTAAGCTCAGATAACCAATTGTAGTTCTGACCAACAGAGGTGAGTATGGGGTATGTTGGGAACACATGGGCCTGTTTCCTCCCTTCTGATCACTTGTCCCTGGGCAGCTCCTACTGCAACTCTTTCTCTGACAGCCTTTGTCCAAAAGCACTTGGTTTCCGGAGCTGCTTTCATATCAGTTTCCTCCCCTTCCACCCTTATTGGCCTCCCTATTTTTATAGCCAACTTTTCTTCTGGTTTCTCACCAGGTAGGAAAGGAAAAAGCAGAAAAAAGAAGATCTATTTTATTTGCTATTTCGACAACTTTGCATTTGCACAGCTGTGAAACTGATGTGATCCAACAGCCTTGCTTTTCCTCTCCGCAACATCCTGAGTGTAAAGAAGAATATTTTTTTTTTTAATTTGATTTATATGCCGTCCTTCTCCGAAGACTCAGGGCGGCTTACAATGTGCTCAGCAATAGCCTTCATCCTTTTGTATATTTATACAAAGTCAGCTTATTGCCCCCACAACTGGGTCCTCATTTCACCTACCTTAGAAAGGATGGAAGGCTGAGTCAACCTTGAGCCTTGGCGAGATTCGAACCCTGCAGTAATTGCAGGCAGCTGGTCTTAATAACCAGTTTAATAACAGGGTGCCTTAAACCCCTGTACTACCAAGGCTCTTTAAATGGGGATGTGTTGATTCTTTTCATGTTTCCTATAACTGTCAGTTTTAATCTTTTTTCCCTATGAAAAGATCTGGTTGCCCCTTGATTAGTCAATGTTACTCTCTCCCTAGAGAGGAATTCCCTAGAGGAATTATGCTCTGCCTGTCTCTTTTCTTGTATTTCTGTCCTGGTGTCTTCCTGTAGTGTATGTCTCTGGATTCTCTGCCTAAATTAGAGTCTTTTTGGCACTGCATACTTACTTAAGGACTTTTCAAAGATACCACTTTATGATTTGAAGTCATCTTCTCATGTGTTTAATTTCCTATTGTGACATGGCCAAGTAAAGTGGATCTCTTCCTGCTGACTAGTAAGAGAGACCAGAGCAAAACCAGAATAGAAAACCAATACATTTGTATAAAACAATGATGGTTCTGCAAATCTGAACTGAACCTTGAGTGGCAGGAAGTCGCAACAGAAGTGGGATAGGGATTGGCCCTTTTATGAGGGCATTGTTTTGTGCTGATATAAAGGAGGAGGTGTCAACAGCATCAATTTACCCGAAGTTTAACTCCTATCACTTTCAGTAAAAGAGTTTCATCCATTAAAATCAGTGGTGATAAAAAAACAGCTGAACTTTTGTTGGATCATGCCAGTAAACTGAATGTAAAATATTTCCCTCTACAGGGCATTCTTTCTCTTTGTCCTAGATGTAAATGTTGAAATGCATTATAAAGACTTGTTCTATTGCAGGAGAAACTCTCCAGGTGCCGACAACAGAACAGGAACACCATTGCAGCATTCCCTTTGTCTCCTCCAGGAGTTGTCACTGAGAAATGTCTTAGTGTGCAGGAGTCACATGCCCATCATCCATAGCAGAGGGAGCTTTATCTTTAACCGCCGCAGGGAGGTGGGACCGACCAGGTGGTTCCGCCCCAGGCGCCTGATGGACCCTGATAGGTTCCAGATGGAGCTTGGGCCATTGCCCGAGACTCTGGCTCATGACTCAGCTGAAGACCTGGTGGCCACCTGGGATAGTGCGGCTGCCTTGGACCGTGTCATGCCTTTGCGGCCTCTGACCCGGCACCGAACTCACCTAGCTCCTTGGTTCTCCGAGGAGCTTAGGGAGATGAAGCACCGGAAAAGATGCCTGGAGAGTAGTTGGAGGACCAGCCACTCCGAATCCGACCGAACACTGGTGAGGTCTCAAATTAAGACCTACCTAGTGGCGATAAAAGCAGCGAAATCTAGCTATTTTGCCACTCTTATCACATCATCAGATAATCGCCCGGCTGCCCTGTTTAGGGTGACCCGCTCCCTCCTCCATCTGGAAGTGCGGGATGACCCCTTGCAGGGCCGAGCTGAGGACTTTGTGCAGTATCTGTATGACAAAATCGCTCAGATTCGGGAAGGGCCGGCCTCTGACTGGGTATGTCTGGACGGGATGACTGAGGCAGGTCTTGAGAGTGTTATCTGGGGGGAAGTTCGATCCTGTGGCTCCTGAGGACATGGACAGGATCCTGGGACGGCTGAACGCAACCACATGTTTATTGGACCCGTGCCCCTCCTGGTTGGTACTGGCTTCCCAGGAGGTGACACGAGGCTGGCTCCAGAAGATTGTTAACGCTTCTTTGAGTGAGGGGGTCCTGCCGGCCACTTTGAAAGAAACGGTTGTGAGGCCCCTCCTCAAGAAGCCCTCTCTGGATCCGGCTGTTTTGGCTAACTATCGTCCAGTCTCCAACCTTCGCTTTGTTGCGAAGGTTGTTGAGAGTGTGGTGGCGCAACAGCTTCCCCGGTACCTGGATGAAGCTGTCTATCTAGACCCGCTCCAGTCCGGCTTCCGGCCTGGGCACAGCACAGAAACGGCATTGGTCGCGTTGGTGGATGATCTCTGGAGGGCTCGGGATAGGGGTTGCTCCTCTATCCTGGTCCTGTTAGACCTCTCAGCGGCTTTTGATACCATCAACCATGGTATCATGTTGCACCAGCTGGCAGGGTTGGGGGTGGGGGGCACCATTCTGCAGTGGTTCTCCTCCTACCTCTCTGACCGGTCGCAATCTGTGTTGACGGGGGCAGCGGTCGACCCCGAGGCACCTTGCTTGTGGGGTGCCACAAGGGTCGGTCCTCTCGCCCCTTCTGTTCAACATTTATGTAAAGCCGCTGGGTGAGATCATCCGTGGCTTTGGGGTGGAGTTCCATCAGTACGCTGATGATACCCATCTGTACATCTCCACCCCAGGCCACCCCAACGATGCCCTTGAAGTGATGTCCCAGTGCCTGGAGGCTGTGTGGGCCTGGATGAGGAGAAACAGGCTCCGACTCAATCCCTCCAAGACCGAGTGGCTGTGGCTTCTGGTGTCCCGATATAGCCAGCTGACGCCATCGCTGGCTATTGGGGGCGAATCACTCGCCCCCACGGAGAGGGCTCGTAACTTGGGCGTCCTCCTGGATGCACGGCTGTCTTTAGAAGATCATTTGACGGCCGTGGCCGGGGGGGCTTTTTTATCAGGTCCGCCTGATACGCCAGTTACGCCCCTTTCTAGATCTGGATTCCCTACACACAGTCACTCAGGCACTCGTCACTTCCCGCCTGGACTACTGCAACACTCTCTACATGGGGCTCCCCCTGGGGTGCACCCGGAGGCTCCAGCTGGTCCAGAACGCGGCTGCGCAGGGGATTATGGGGGCGATGATGCACTCCCATGTAACACCTCTCCTGCGCGAGCTGCACTGGCTCCCGGTGGTCTTCCGGGTGCACTTCAAGGTGTTGGTGACCACCTTTAAAGCGCTCCATGGCTTAGGGCCGGGGTACTTACGAGACCGCCTTCTGCCACCAATAGCCTCCCACCGGCCAGTACGCTCGCACAGAATGGGCCTCCTCAGGGTGCCGTCCGCCAGACAATGTCGGCTGACGACTCCCAGGGGGAGAGCCTTCTCTGTGGCGGCGCCCACCATCTGGAACAACCTCCCCCCAGAGATACGTACAATAACAGACCTCCGGATTTTTCGTCGGGCCCTGAAAACCCATTTATTTCAACTAGCTGGGCTGGCTTGAGTTAAATTTTAAATTGATTTTAAATTGGGTTGTTTTAATTTACGACCAAAATATTTAATTATTTTAAACTGCTTTTAAATTTTGTATGTACTGTTTTTTACTTTGGCTGTTCACCGCCCTGAGTCCTATTTGGAGAAGGGCGGTATAGAAATAGGAACAAATAAATATAGAAATAGGAACAAATAAACCTTTTCTCTAAACCATTTAAAACATTTAAATGTGTGGCGTTTGCTAGACTAGAGTTTCTGAGGCACTCAGAGTGCAGTTTTCTGCACTTCCTTTCAGGACCAGGTCTGTCTTGCTATTTAGGGATGTGGTGCTTTTGTGAAAGAAATTCCCAAATTGCTCATTGATAGATTTGGGAGACAATCCATACCTTTGGACAAGAACAAGGAGAAACTCAGGAAAAGCAGATCAACAACAGCTACCACCCCACAAAATGCATCTGTGCAAATCTAAGGGTCGGGGAATAGGGAACAATTTACAGATAAAGACAGGAACTCCACATTTCTCCAGGAGCAATTGGCTACCCTTCTAAAGGAAAATTGTTGGGGAAAAGAAGGCTCTTTCATTATTGTTGCAACACTCCTAATTGGAAGTACCCTGCCCAGAGAGCTGCTTTGGGGGTATTGGGAAAGGCCTAGCAAGGCAAAGTTATTTATGGTTGTCCTTTTATTAAAACTACAAAAGAGAAGAATTTTCAGGGGTTTCTGACCCAAGTGCCAGAAGGGCCTGGGATGCTGGGGTGTACTTTGATTACTGGGAGGACTGTGGGGGAACTATACTGCTCTACTTCAGGTATCCAATACTTAAAGATTTCTCTTGCTTTGCCTGAACCCAGAATCAGCTCCCACATTCAAGCTGAAAAGAGCCATTCTAGAGCAAAGGCTTTCCACGTGCCTCCAGAAGTTGTGAATTCTCCAACACTGGAAGTTTTTAAGAAGATGTTGCATAACCATTTGTCTGAAGTGGTGTAGGATTTCCTGCCTAAGCAGGGGGTTGGACTAGAAGACCTCTAAGGCCCCTTCCAACTCTGTTATTCTATTCTATTTTGAACATGAGGCTGTGAGAATCATATGCAAACATGTTGATAGAACAAAAGGAGTAGGAGTATTAGGAGTATTTTAAAGTGAGACAAAATCCAGTCCCTTCATTTTTGGCTAAGGAATAAGCTAATAGCTAACATAAGAAAATGCAATTAATTAATTTGTGTGCATGCCTAACATGTGTTTTCACACAAATGGAAGATACAGCCCACAACCCCTTAATTTCTGATTCTGTGGTGGATGGCTTTGTATGGCATGTGTTTCCACCAACACACTGGTCTCAGTCAAAAGGTCTTCATCACACCTAGTAATGCAACAGTCAAATTGCAGAGAGTTCTCATTTGATCTCATCAAACTCAATGCTTTTTTATGAAGACAATTTCTTAAATATGGAGCCCAAAAATAATGTGGACTTGTCCAAAACTGAGATTTTTTTTACTGTTAAAAAAAACAGGGAAGAAGCAGGTAAAACCTTCTCTCACTGGGTTTGAGTCCTCTCTGGATGGGGAGAGTAACAGGACAGAGGGGGAGTGAGTGTGCTGTAAAGGTCAACCAATGGCAGGGAAAGAGAAGGGCCCCTGTGGTTCAGTGATAGGAGCCAGCCTGGGCTCAGAGCTGCCACAGGCAGGCCAAGATTTCCAACCCCCAACCCCATTTGGGAAAAGAACATCTGATGCCATCAAAGGCTGTGCAGATTGAAACCAGATGTGTTTCCCCTGGTTCTTGCCATGCATTTAATTAAGGAGCTCTGGATAGGGAGGAGGCTGTTTTATCCTGTCTTCTCTCTCATTCAGGCTGTGTTGGATGCTGCCAGGCTGTTTACCAAATTAAGGACAACATTTCTCCAGTGCTTCTTTCCACACTCAGCACAGATACAGGCATCCATCCTGAAGGCAGGATCTTCTTAAACACCAGAAAATTTTTCCAGATAACTTTGGATATAGAGCTCATCCCCTTCTTTTCTATATATATCCACATACAATGAATGTAAAGGAAATAGTAAAAATTATTCTAGGCATATGCAAAGGATCTGTCACTCATTGGGCAGATATGAGTGGCCCCTGTGAACCCACAAATAAATCCCAATAATGTCTTCCCAGGACAAATGGAAGGACTTTTGGTACTGCAGGGACTCAATCTAATCCAGCATTATCCTGTCTGCAGCAGTCACTAGCCAAATAGCCACTTTTCGTATGGACCACTAAGTGCTGCTGGGATTTTTGCAAAGAATGTGATCTGAGTGAAATACAGACCAACTCGACCAATATCTTTTTTTTTTTAAGCAGGAGCACTTAAATACAATGAGGATTGTATTTATAAAACAATCAATCAATTGTATTTATAAATTATACAATACATTCTGGCAGGAATCAAGTATGCGACCTTAGGCATAATGTAACCCAGTAATATTAACCATGTTGTTTTGTCATTTCCAGGGTCAGACTGTGTCCATGCCTATGTGACACTTACAAAATGTCCCTTCCTTTACGTAACTCTGGAGTACAGGGATGAATCTCCACTGCATTTTCTTCTCAGGGTATCCTGGTCTTTCTTCCTCTACAATTTTTATTCAATGAAGACAGTATCCAGTATATATGGCAATGGAAATCAAAATTATTAAACTAACTTTTAGGATGATGTTTTAACACAGAGAGTATCAGCTTTGATTAAATATTAAATAATGTTAACAATTTCAAATAGTAAATCACATTTTGGATGGTCCCTCTTTGATAGATGCATAATCTGAAGGTCCTTTTGGATTCATAACTGTTGGAAGAGCAAATGGCAATTATGGTTTGGAGGGCCTCTGCACATCTTTGAATTGTGTGTGAGTTGTGCCCATTTCTGAATCAGGAGACTCTCTGGTCAGTCATTCATACCTTGGTCACCTCTTATATGTATTATTATAATGCACTCTACAAAGAGCTGCCCTTGAAAATTACTTGGAAGCTTCAGTTGGTGCAAATACAGTGGCATGGGCAATTATATGTGTCCCTAAATCTGTGTATGTTACACCTCTGTTCTGTGAACTGCATTGGTTTATTTATTAAAGATAAAGGTAAAAGTTTTCCGTCCAGTCATGTCTGGCTCTAGGGGGAGGTGCTCATCTCTGTTTCTTAGCCAAGGGAGGCAGTGTTGTCCAAAGGCATTTCTGTGGTCATGTGGCCAGCATGACTATGGTATATGTCAAGGTGCACAGGACACTGTTAGGGCTTATTAATTTAATTTAATTATTTATTAAATTTATATGCTGCCCGTCATGCTATAAATCTTCAAATCCTGAACAAAATCAGCATTGGGATGTAATATAATTGACATGGACTGAAATATAGGGAGCCAAAGACCCAGGAGGCCACAAGCTTCTCATACTGCTGGCATCCTTTGGCTGTATCAGCCATGTGGGCTATTTTAACCATGAAACCAGTGAAATCATTTCATTAAAAAGCAGGAGAAAGGCCTACTGCCTTACATCCAGGGGTGAAATGCTCCCGGTTCAGACTGATCCAGTAGCGATGGAGGCGGGTGATTCGGAGAACCGGTAGCAAAAATCCCTGCCCCCCCCCCCATGCCCAGCTGAGCCGAACAATCATCAGAAGCTTTTTTTTTTCTTTTAAAAACATTTTTTCTACAACCTTTTCAGTTGAAAAAATGCTTTTAAAAGTAAAAAAAAAAAGCCTCTGATGATCGCACGGCTCAGCTGGGATCGTCAAAGGCTTTTAAAAGAAAAAAACCCTTTTTTCCTTTTAAAAAAGCCTCTGCCGATTAGACAACTCAGCTGGGATTGTCAGAGCCTTTTGAAAGCATTTTTTTATAACCTCTACAGCCCAAGAGGCTGTAGAAAAAATGGTTTTAAAAGTAAAAAAAAAAAAATGGCCACGCCCATCCAGTCACATTACCCCCCTCTCCACCAAGCCACGCCCACAGAACTGGTAATAAAAAAATGTAGATTTCACCATTGCTTACGTCTCATGAGAAGGCAGATATAGGGACAACGATATACCAATAAAACAACACCCAGAACCTTTGAAGAAGGAATAAAAATGCTAGATAAGGTAACTCTACAGGGCAACACCAGATCCAGGTATTTCTGCCTTCCTTGTATTCAAGTTAATTGCTGCTAGACAAAGAACCTTTAGGTTTCTGCTGCAAATCATTTGTGCTGATAGCAGTGCAAAAATAATTTCAACCCGACTTCTTCCTACACTATTCTTTTATGCAGCAGGTATACTTTTATGAGATGATGCCATTTCAGAAATCAGCATGGCACTGCATGATTGCACCCTCCATCATCTAAACTCCAGGATATCTCAGAGGTAGCCAGAAGTCTTCTCTCTGACATCCTAGATTTTCTGTATGAGAAGTTGGTGTGTACTCATGCACAAATGTTTGAAATCACATGTTATGAAATCCAAAGAAGAATTTCATGCATTTGTTCATGAGTCCGAACTCTCTTGTAAATTCTCTTTGTTAGGTGAGTTCTTCTTCCTGCTGCTTATGTTATCTACCAGCCCATATCCTTCCATTCAGTGTTACCCTTTCAACTTCTTCTCAGAGCCCCAGATACCTTGCTACAGATGGTGGAAGCACGGCAATATGCTGCAACTGCCCCAGCAGTGCCTTTAAAAAAGGAATCCAAGCCCTTCTCTTTCTCCATTCTCTACTCTCCCGTCAAGATTTTCTCAGAGCCAAATGAAATGTCACATGAAGGCATACAATGTTACCCAATTTCCATGAGAAAAACTGTTTTTAGAAGGGCAATTAGGAGTGGGAAAGCAGCATTTAATTCCCCTCCTGTCTGCTGTTATTCTACTCCAAATTGCTTCCCAAGTGGCTTTTCCTGTCATGAGTTTTGTTAGGAAAAAATTATTTATTCAGAAATCTGGTTTCAGAAAAATCCTGCTTCACTCTGAGCCAAAAGTTATATCTAATTCTTCAATTCCAGTTCTACAGCGGAGTTCCCCTCCCCAACTTTAAGACTTACCAGGCTCTTGATAAGGAGGGATTTTATATATGAAAGAACAAAAGTTTCTGAAAATGTTTGTTTTGGCTAACTTGTAGGATGCAAGGCAGTCTCTCAGCACAGTTATTGAGGGCTGGCACATACTAAGGCTGGCTTCACACTTCATACTATATCATTGTTTTAAAGCACTTTGTAAGCCATTTGTTTTTGCCTTAACATAAGAAAGTCCACGTAGTAAGTCTATAAGAAATAAATCATTATGGGTTGTTCAACAACCATGATTTTATATGAAGTATTTTATATCAGAAGCATCATAGACCAGTTGTTTAGTTAATTTGAAAGAAGAAAATAAAATTCAGATAATTAGTATGTGATATTACTTGCCTCACAAAGATGAAAATTACTCTTTAGTACTCTTTAAAATATAGCTAGAGAAGATTGATGTCCAATAGATTCCTCCCTCCCTTCTTCCTTCCTTCCTTCCTTCCTTCCTTTCTCTCTCTCTCTCTCTCTCTCTCTTTCCCTCTTTCCCCATAAGGCATGCAGTCTATATTTTTGAAAAGCAATCAGAACACAACATGGTGAGAGATCTTGCAGGGAGTGTCAAATATTAAATCTCTAGAAGCAGCTTCAAGGAACCTGTATGGTCATCAGGCTCCCACTTTGGGATACTTGCTCTTCTCTCTTGTCTAATCCAAGGAATTCTGGTGAAGAGCCCTAACATTTCCTCTCATCAGCACTAGTTATCTGGTGCTGCCCTAAGGGATTTGGGGCCTTTTAAAGCTTGGTTGCTGTGTGAGAGTGAGAAGTGATATATTGCTGATGATTATGAGACGATGGTGTTGATGACAATAACGATCACTGGTGACTGCAGTCCTCTTCTATACAACTGCCTGTTATAGGTTGCTGAGTTTTTCACTCTTTGAGTTGCTGTTGTTTCCAATAGAGCTTCTTGAGAGAATTCAAACTTGATGGAAGGCCTAGTAGGTTCCCCATTGGGGAGCCTATTACAACTCAGCAAACTATAATGTCCAGGATCTCCTAATACAGAATGCCTTTTAAAGCTAATTTAATGTATTTTCAGTATTGCCAGGCTACTTCCCTCACCTTCATTAGGGACTAATGGGAGATCCTTGAGGAAGTTCAAGAGCATTAGAAGAATGTCCAAGGTGACTCAAAAAGGAGATGATTTTTGACAAATTACTTGAAGGAGACTTAAGGAGTGCTGAGTCCCAAAATCACTAGCTTTAGCTCTACTTTGTCTTCATAACATTAGCATGCAGCCAACTCATGGCAGTTTCTTACACAGTTGCTGACTTTCTCAAATCACTCCAGAAAAGCCTGACTAGGACCAGGAGAAGGAAGATTAAAGTGAAAAGAAACACCAAAGAGGGGAAGCAGAACAGCCAGGAAAAGCAATAATTATCAGTAAGAAAGGAAGTGGTTAAAAAGTTCTATCTATCTATCCATCCATCCATCCATCCATCTATCCATGGCCAAGAACATAGCATCACAGAATCATCAAACTGGATTGTGCTATTAAAGCTGCTGAGTCCTTCCCCTGCTTGATGCAAAAATCTAAAATAAAGCATCCCTGAGAGATGGCTGCCTATCCTCTGAATGAATGTATCCTGTTAGATCAGGCGCAGGAACAGAAGACGTGACCAGCTCGATACATTTAGCAACTTTATTGGTTACAAGTAACAAGTCAAGACTGCTGGCGCGCTGCCGGAGCTCTCCTTATATTCGCTCCCGGCAGACGCACCGCCCCTAGCCAGGGATTCAAACTTTCCCGCCCGGTGGCTGGCAGCCAATCCGGGCGGATGTCCTTATAAGGACATAACACTCCTCCCCCCTAGTCCAAGAAAAAGAGTTCAGTGTTCGTCAATAAACGTGACGTAGTCCTGCAGGTACGTAGGACGCCTAGGCACCCTACTTGACCTGCGCAGTCTCATTTCTTCCGTGTCCCCGCCCTGGACGGACGGGGTTCCTGTGGCTCCTGGATCCTTCCCCGGAACCGGGCTCGGTTCGGCTGGCGAGTGTGCGGGGTCACCCTCAGCGCCTCCGGCCGGACCGCAGGCCTTGGCTGGCTGGTTCTGGTGGTCTTCTTCCTGGCCTGTGGATCTTTCGCCTCGGCGGTGCTGTTCGGTTCCGACCCGGGAAGAGCGTCTGAGTCTCGGTAAGACCCCGGCTGTCACTTGCTCTTCCTCGGTTTCCCGGTGGCTGCGGTTCTGCTGCGGCCCGGTTCGCTGTGGTCCGGAGGGTGGTTCGGGCCGGTGCCCTTGGGTCCGTTCTGTTCGCTGTGGGTGGTGTTGGCTCGGGTCGCGGTGTCCCACCTTGCAGGGGTGGCGCAGGTCTCCTTGGCCGGGCTGGCGTTGGCCTTCCCCGTCGGGTTGGTGGTGGTCGACCTGGTCGGGGTGTCGTTGTGGGGATACCTCCTCGGGTTGGTGGAGGTCTCCCCTGCCGGGGTGGTGCAGGCCTCCCTGGCCGGGTTGTTGTCGGCTTTCCCTTCCCCCTAGTCCCTGGTCTACCGCCAGTTGGTGGTTGGGGTCGTCTGGGTTGGGTTGTTGTTGCCGGGTTGTTTCTTGCGTTGGGCGGGGGTCCCTCTCGCCGGGGAGCCGTGTGCCACCCTCGCCCATGTGCTGTGGTGTGCCCATCTGCGATGGTCCCCGGTCTACTCGCCTCGCGTTGAGGTCTCCCTGGTAGGGCTGCCATGGGTTGCCTTCACTGGTAGGGTGCGGTGCTCCCCTTCTGGGTAGGTCCCGGTCTACCTGCGGGCTGGTTCGGGGATCCCTGGCCCTGTTGTGCCGGGTGCCCCCCTGGCCGGGTTGGTGTTGCCATCCCCCGTGCGGTTGGCCCTGGTCTACCTCGCTGCACTGCCGACGTGACAGTGCTTGGTAATGTGCTGGGCCGACCTCGTCGGGATGGTGTTGGTCTGCCTCGTAGGGGTGTGGTAGGCCTACCTCGTCCAGGTGTGGTAGGCCTACCTCGCTGGGGTGTTGTAGGCCTACCTCGTCTGGGTGTTGTAGGCCTCCCTCGTCAGGCTGGTTTTCGTGTGCTCCCCCCACCTTTTCCGGAGTTGGTCGATGTGACGTCTCACGACCTGTCCATCTTCCAGCTCGACGGTGTAGGATTTGGGGCCGGTTGTGCTGGCAATCTTCCCTTTCAGCCACTTAGGAGAGCCGTTGAAGTTCAGCGCGAAAACTGAATCTCCTTTGCTGAAGGCGCGAAGCGGCCGGCTGGCGGTTGCGGTCACTTCCGGGCTGTATTGGGGGTGCAGCCGGTCCAAGGGTGACCTCAACCTTCTGCCCATGAGGAGTTTGGCCGGGCTCTTGTGGGTGGTGGCATGCGGCGTGATGTGCTGGGTGAGGAGGAAGTTGTCGATGCGTTCTTGCCAGTCTCCCGGGCCCATCTTGGTGAGGGCTTCTTTTGTGAGCCGGACCATCCGTTCCGCTTGTCCGTTTCCGGCCGGCCTGTACGGAGCGGAGAGGGCATGGCGGATGCCCAGTCCTGCCAGGAAGGACTCCATGGCCAGTGATGTGAGCTGGGGGCCGTTGTCCGAGACCAGCACGTCCGGTAGTCCATGTGTGGCGAACAGACGGCGCAGGGCTCGGATTGTCGCTTCTGTTGTGGTAGATGCCATGGGCACCACCTCGAGCCACTTGGAGAAGGCATCTACCACGATGAGGAGGTGTCGCCCTTGCATCGGACCCGCGAAGTCAATATGGATCCTCGCCCAGGGGTTGCTGGGGGTCTCCCACTTTGCGACTTCGGATTGCGGCGGCGCTGGGCGAACTTCTTGGCACGGGTCACATCTGGAGACCCATTGCTCAATGTCTTTGTCCATGGAGGGCCACCAGACGTAACTCCGTGCCAGGGCCTTCATGCGAACGATGCCCGGATGCCCTTTGTGCAGCGTTTCTAGCGTCCGCCGTTGCAGAGTGCTGGGAATCAGCACCCTGTCTCCCCATAGCAGACAGCCCTTCATGGTGGACAGCTCCTTCTGTTTCCTGGCGAACGGGCTGAACTTTTCCTCTGGCGTTTCCGATGGCCACCCTCTGAGGACCCAGGACTTCACTTGGCGGAGGGTGGGGTCCTTTTGGGTGTGGACGGCCACGTCTGCGGATGACACCGGACAGCTGGCGTCGTCATCTATGTGGAGTAGATGGAGCGTGGGGGCTGGGTCTTCGACTGGTTTCTTTGACGGGCATCTGCTGAGCGCATCGGCGTTCCCTATGGCTGTGCCTGGCTGGTGCACAAGCCTATAGGAGTAGCCGGCTAGGAAGATGGCCCATCTTGTCATCCGTGGGGACATGAAGGTCGGGGTGGGTTGGTCGCCGGCGAGGAGCCCCAGGAGTGGCTTATGGTCAGTGACGATGGTGAAGCGTCTTCCGTAGAGGTATTCGTGGAAGCGCTTCACTCCAGCCACGATGGCCAGGGCTTCTTTGTCCAGCTGACTGTAGTTGCGCTCCGCGCCGGACATTGTCTTTGAGAAGTAGGCGATTGGGGCTTCCGTGCCGTTGGGCAGTTCATGGCTGAGGACTGCCCCCACCCCGTATGGCGACGCATCGCAAGTCAGCTTGGTGGGCAGCGTCTCGCTGTATTGGATGAGGACGCTTTTGGATGTCAATAGCCCTTTGATGGCCCGGAACGCTGCTTCCTCTTCCTGGCCCCACTTCCAGGAAGCCGATTTCCCCAGCAGGCGGTGGAGTGGCTCAGCAACTGTGGCTTTCTGTTTTAAGAAAATGGCGTAGAAGTTGAGCAACCCAAGGAAAGCCTGAAGCTCCGTTTTGTTTTTTGGGCTTGGAGCTTCATGGATTGCTTCCACTTTTGATTTGGTGGGGTGGATGCCTGTGCTATCAATGAGGTAGCCCAGGAACTCGACTTCCTGTACTCCTATGATGCACTTGTCCCGCCTGACCCTCAAGCCCTTGGCCCTGAATCGCTGCAGGACAAGCCTGAGCCTTTCCAGGAGTTGAGCTCTTGAGTCACTGGAGATGAGCACATCGTCGAAGTAAGGCACCACCCCTGGAACGCCTTGGAGAAGGCGTTCCATCATAGATTGGAAGATTCCGGGGGCAGCGCTGACTCCAAATTGGAGACGGTTGCATTTGAATGCCCCCCTGTGCGTGACAATTGTTTGAGCCTCCGCCGTTTTTTCGTCCACTGGCAGTTGCTGGTAAGCCTGGGCCAGGTCCAGTTTTGCGAAAATTGATCCAGATCCCAGGGAATGCAGCAGGTGTTGCACCACTGGGACTGGGTATGCACTCTGTGCCAACGCCTTGTTGATGGTACAACGGTAGTCGGCGCAGATGCGCACAGACCCATCATGCTACAGTGGGGTCACAATGGGGGTTTCCCATGAGGCATGATCGATCGGTTCCAGGACGCCCTGGGCGATCAGCTTATCCAGCTGCTCATCTACTTTAGGCCTCAGGGCAAACGGAACTCGGCGGGGCTTAAGCCTAATTGGGGTGATTCCCTTGTCCAGATTAAAGGAAATTGGCCTCCCCACAAATTTTCCCAGCTTACCATCGAAGACTTCCTTGAACTCTTCGATGATGGTGTCGAGTTCGTCCCTGTGGATCTCATGGATGCCCTCGATGGAAAGCCCCAGCGGCTTAAACCACTCCACTCCTAACAGGTTCGGTCGGCTGTTCTCCACGATGGTGATGGGCAGCTCTCCGTTAAAGTCCTTGTATTTGATGTGGATGGTGGTTCTGCCCAGGATTCCAATGGGGTTTCCGTTGAAGTCCACCAGCCTCGACTTCGGGATTTTCAGCTGGGTCTTCTTGCAGGATGGCTTCAGCTGCTGTAGGTGCTGCCAGTCCATGATGGAGTAGGCGGATCCAGAATCTACCTCCATCTTGCATGGGGACCCCTCTGCCAGCAGCGTCACGTGGAACTTGGTGGTCCCCTCGTCGCTTGTGTGAGCGATGGTGGTCTGGTGCACCGTTCTACTCCGGGGATATTCCTCCTCCCCGCGCCGGGACTGGTTTGAGGACCATTTGGATGTCCTCTGATTGTCTTTGCGATTCTCCCGGAAACGTGGTCTGGGTGGCTCCGGGGCTGGATCTGTGGCTCTGCAGGCCTCGGCGATGTGCCCTCTCTTCAGGCATCGGCAGCAGGTCGCGTCTCTCCATCTGCAGTTTGCCCTGGGGTGGTCGCCTCTGCAGCTGCCGCATCGTTCTCCCCGGTCGCCATGCTGTGGGTTTTCCCGCCTGGGGGGGCGGGCAACCTTGTGGACGGCCATTTCCCCATCAGACTCAGATTGCGTGGTTGCCTCGTCTGATGAGGTCAGGCCCGACTTGTGGATCTTATGGATCCCTCTTGCTTTTACCATCGCAGCGGCTGCTTGCTCAGATGTCTCAGCCGCTGTTGCTTCGTCGAGGACGTCTTTGAGTGGGATCCTCTTCCGGCTGAGGAACTTCTTTTGTAGACCCACATCTCGCATTCCAAAAACAACGCGGTCTTGGATGGCATTATCCACGTTGTCGAACTCGCAGTTGGCGGCGATTTGGCGAAGCGCTGCCACGAATTCCTTGATGGATTCCCCCTCCCGCTGGTTTCTTTGCTGGAAGGTGAATCTGTTTGCGATGGGGGTGCCTGTAGGTGCGTAGTGCTCCTGTAGGACTTCCTGCAGGTCGTTCCAGGACATCTCTTCAATGTCCCTGGGTGCCACGAGGTCAATCGCCATCTCCAAGACGTCCGATCCGCAATGAGCCAGGAAGAGGGCTCTTTTCCTCTCATCGTCGAGGTTCTGGTAGCCATTACCTCGCAGGAATTGTCGGAATCGGACCATGTATG
This sequence comes from Arizona elegans, assembly GCA_022577455.1. NCBI lineage: Eukaryota > Metazoa > Chordata > Lepidosauria > Squamata > Colubridae > Arizona > Arizona elegans. The sequence goes on along the minus strand of JAKOOJ010000002.1, from coordinate 97,580,764 downwards.
ACCTCCACTTTTCCCGGGATGGGTCGAATGGATTCAGTGCGGTCATCGGGGCTTGCGGGGTAGCCATTCTGGGGTTCACTGTGGTGTAGTGACTTCAGCTCAGTGGGCGCTCGTGCCGCGAGTCTTGTTCAGGTTCTCTTCTCTAGTCCTTCGTCGCCAGTGTTAGATCAGGCGCAGGAACAGAAGACGTGACCAGCTCGATACATTTAGCAACTTTATTGGTTACAAGTAACAAGTCAAGACTGCTGGCGCGCTGCCGGAGCTCTCCTTATATTCGCTCCCGGCAGACGCACCGCCCCTAGCCAGGGATTCAAACTTTCCCGCCCGGTGGCTGGCAGCCAATCCGGGCGGATGTCCTTATAAGGACATAACATATCCAATAAGGAGAACCAGAGCCTATTAAACTGGTGGGTTTCTACCAGTTCACCCCGATTCAGGCGAATCGGTAGTGGTGGCTCCGGCCACCCGCCCGGACGTCATCACAGACACTCTGCACATGAATAGAAGGTTCTGCACATGCACAGAAGCGCTGCGCGTGAGCTCACAGTTCCAAATAGGTAGCAAAGGTAAGTGGAACCCACTACTGCTATTAAAGTGTTGGAACAAAACTGGGAAGACCTAGATTACAGTACACTTTCAGCCACAGAAACTCCTTGGGTCATTAGGGAGCCAACTCACCTCACAGGATTCTTGTAGGAGTGACTACAGTGTATGCCACCTTGAGGTTTTGAACAGAATGGCAGATTTACAAAGGCATAATGTAAATAATAAAACAAAACAAAAACTAAACTAAATACAGATAGTCCTCGACTTACGATCACAATTGATCCCCAAATTTCTGTTGCTAAGTGAAACATTTGTTAAGTGAATTTTGCCCCATTTTACGATCTTTCATGCCACAATTGTTCAGTGAATTACTGCAGTTCTTAAGTTAGTAACACAATTGTTAAGTGAATCTGGCTTTCCCATTGATTTTGCTTGTCACAAGTTTGTAAACAGTGATCATATTTTAAGACACTGCAGCCATGTAAATGTGAGTCAATTGCCAAGCATCTGAATTTTGATCATGTGAGCATGGGGATGCTGCAATGGTTGTAAAAAATGGACATAAGTCACTTTTTTCAGTGCCATTGTAACTTTGAACAGTCACTAAATGAACTCTTGTTAGTTGTGGACTACCTGTAAACCTATTACCCATATGTTCCCCTATTGGCCTTAAACTGTGAACAGTTGGAGCACTCTCAATATTTCACTTGCTCAAAACTGCTTCATATGCGTACTATTTCTGCAAAACTGAATTAAGAGCTATAGTCTTACTTAAATTACTTACCTGCATTATGTTTTTTTTAACTTGCTATGGGCAAGTTGAAAATTAGGCTTTAGAACTCCAATACCTCAGGCAACTTTAGGGTGAGCAGACCAACAGAGTCCAATCAAGTCTACAAGAGGGCAGCAATTTGAAACCAAAGTTTATTCTACTTCTCCAAAACATTAAGAACGCATGTTTGAGTTCATGTCTCATGCAGTCAAGTCAGTTTAGTGTTCAGCACTCACTACATCTTGTTACAAGACTGATTGAGAATATGAAAATAGTTAACCAAAGTATTTCAAATATTACTTTCAGAAGAAGTATTTGGTGCATGTAGAGCTGTTCCAAAATGTTTTTGACTCAAATTAAGAACCACTCTTTCTCCAACACTTGAAGGTTTTCTCACTCACCTCCTGGTTAAAATCAAAGAACATTGGGCAGGTCAGTGAACACAGTCAAACTTTGGAGACAATGTTGTGCACTTTTTAAGAGCAAAATGGCTGCCATGAGTGGCTTCTCCTCCCCCAAGCAGCTTTTACATTAGACCTGGCTAGATCCTCAACACTGATTTACAGAAGACGAATTGTGCTGATTAGCTTTGAGAGAGCATTCCAAGATAACACATTGTAGTAAAATATGATTGATTTTGACTATAATTTATTAAATAGCTCATAATAAATGGGTTTGCACATGCTGTAATGCTAAATAGAAGCCGTATGGCTTACAAGCTATAGAGCAGCTGGGTTCCCATCACATGCTAAGCAAAACAAAACCACAAAGTACATCAAGGTGGTGCCTGAGTTGAGTAAGAGAATGAGGAGGAAGAACTTCCAAGAGGTCCTTCAGTGGAGCTGCTCTTTATGGGCTCCTCTGTGCCTGGAAACTGAACAGACTCAAAACTCTACATAGAGAAAGCACAGAGTTTGGATAAGCTAGTCATTTAAACAACTTTTATGACTGGCCTGTGTAACGAAAGCCCTCTGGGGTCATCTTGAAACTTTAATCAGTGCCAGGGGTCATTGGATAGCACTTCTAGACAGGAGACAGGGGCAGTCAAGAGGGAGAATATGTAAACAAATAAGTGCACATTAGTCCCCCCTCTTCTTTTCAAGGAGTTTTTCTTTATCTCACTCTTTAAAATGGAAGGGGAAATCAGAGTTATGAGTTAGAAATATTAAAAAAAGGCATCACTGCCTACAGGAAATAAAAGATATCCTGCAAAGTTTGCAAAAGGAAAAGAAAGGCATAGAAAAAGGAAAATCAAATCCATTGTCTGTTCCCTTCCCTAGGGTCTCCCTCCCCATTTGCAGCCTGAGAGGAAAGTTGCCCTTCTGGCTGCACTCAGGATGGATATCAGATATCACTAAACCTGAAGGAAGAAACCTCTCTTTCCCCTTCAGCTACTCTCCTTTATGGGCACAGGCACACACACACACACAATTAAAAATACACCCAATAATCAGAGCACAGGCAGACAAATTGGCACCACTGAACTCCCCCCTCAATCTTCCTTCTCTCTTCTTGAAAAAGGAAACTTCAGCATTTAGTCACAATTCACAAATATTTGGGGGATTATGTTGCATGAGGAAAAAACAAGGAAGGGTAATTCTTAAAAGCTTAGACTTCACCTCATGGAAACTAAATTTATATGTTTCCATAAATCTTCCCAGTAAGTACCCATTAAAGTACCATTTAATTTAATTAAAATCTCATTGACTTCTAAACTTGTCTTTAATCTTTAAAAGGTACTGTCATTTGCATCCTCTTTACCCATTTGAAAACATTTCATTGCTGTTGTCATGTCTTTAAAATATAATAAATGAAAATGTTTGCGATATTGCTAAAGAATTTTTTGCTTAGGCTTTGAATTTGCAGAACATTGCATTCATAAATAAAGTTACATAAACACATGGACAAAACTACAGGAGGGGAAGATAAAGGTCTAATCCAGAATTTAGCTGGACAAAAAAAAGTCTACGTTTTAAAGCACTTTCTACTTCAGCTCTTCAGCGGCTATTTGATTTGTTTTTACCGACATGGAAACAAATCTGAGTTATTTTAGAAAATAATGATTGTAGTAAGTATAGAAGAATATTAAAGTAGTATTTGACAATAAGTCTAGTCCATGTTCTCTTGGAACATATGAGGAAACACTTCCAGGTTTAGATTGCACAGCTAATAACAAAATATCAGCACTCAAACTGACAAAATAATTCAACATTGTAATTGTTTGGCGGGGGGAAGAATTTCATGAATATGGAAAATGCTGAGGAAGTCTTTTGTATTGCTGCCTCCTTATATTCGTATATGGGAAGTGGGAAGGGCTGGTTCTCATAAGGTCTTAGGCTGTAATGTTCATGCTTCTGCTCATGGCAAGATCTTAGACTTAATAGTGACATGTAACTCTCTTGAGATGGCCACTTGTACAAATCCAATAATGATACAAACATGTTTCTTTTTTTCATCCCCCAGAACAAACATTCTGGGCATGTATATGGTTCTGCATCTTAAACTCTTAAATTATAATAATATCATCACTATACAAGTGCTACAGATCTTGATTCTGCTAGGTGGATGGATGCTACGTCCATTTATTTAGGAATACAGGTCATTATTTAGTACACATCACCACATATACTTTTAATGACTTTAATATTTTTATAACACACACACACATTATCTACATCCTTGCTTCAACAACAAAAAAGTAAGAATGTAGAATCCTGATCCTATCTGCCTGCTGCTTTCTAAGTGATCATTTCTGCAACCTCATCCCCAGACCAACTCTTCAGGTAGTTTTTCTCTAGATTCCAGATCTTCTCCACATGTCTTTTCTAGGTTTCTTATAGCAGCAGAGCTGCTAATCCATTAATTATGTGCCTATGAGTAATAAAATGTGACAGCAGAAAGAAAGTTGTGAAAACCTGCAGGAATTTTCAGCAAGTCAGTTATTCCTTGATAAGCTATACCACACTGTGTTATGGAAGCTCTTTTTCGGAATAAGCATCATTTTCTTTGAGAAAGAATTACAGTATTTTAAACTACAACTAAAACAAAGAGCATCTGTAGCACTAGCCAGCTACCAACTTGACCCCTGAGGACAGTATGAATTTGAATGAATGCTGTGATGAGAGTCATCCTTAATAGATGGTAGCATGCTCTCAGTAAATTATGTATGTCCATAAGGCAGTTTGTGGCTATGGTCCTCATTTGCTAATCATTGGGTTTCATTTCCTCCTCTTTGATTGTGGGGCCTTAGCTTTGCAGTTCAACTCTAGCTTCCCCCCACTGTTTAAAATCACCCCATGGTAAATTAAGAATTTCTGGAGAAGCTCTTAAAATATGTGGTTGAAAGGACAGTATATAATAATTTTAAAGAGGATTTTATAAAATAATGTACCATTGATACATAACACCAAAAAATTATCCAGAATATATAAATATACCTCAAATCTATGCTGAAAATGTGGACAACATGAAGGGTCATTTTATCCTAGTGGACTTATAAAAAAGCTTTTGGGTTCAAATTTTAAAGAATTTTAAAGATTAACATTCAACTGAAACCAGAATTTTTCTTGCTGGGATTTATGGATAGACAATTTAAAAAGACTTATGCAACAATGTTTTTGTGTATGAAAACTGCTGGGTGACCATTATGTATACAAACATGGAAAAACTCTGAAATTCCCCAATAGAGAAATAGTTCATGAAGATAGAACTAGAGATAAATTATGATATAATATTAGAGAAAGAGTAAAATAAAAATGAATTTATAACCTCTATTAAGAAGATTGGAACCTTTCTCTTCTCTTCTCTTCTCTTCTCTTCTCTTCTCTTCTCTTCTCTTCTCTTCTCTTCTCCTCTCCTCTCCTCTCCTCTCCTCTCCTCTCCTCTCCTCCCCTCATCTTTTCTTTCTTATCTATTTTCCCTTACTTACTTTACTTCTTTTTTAAAATTTGTATTGCTTTTCTCCTGTTAAAAATATTTAATTTTAATTTAATTTATAATTTTAAAAAATTATAGTGATGGTATTTTGGCTGGACTCCCATTTAGCGTGGATAGTTTTTTTATAAAGAAAATGGCAATATGGCAGCTATAGCTGCCTGCTGCTTTCAGATACCAACTGTGCTACAACATATAAAGTTGCCGGGTTCTGCATAGCACTGCTTAAAATTCATTGGAAGGGCATTAACAGGGGATTAAGGTATAATTGGAAACTTGAAAATATACCAGCCAATAAGAGGATTATTCATAAGATATTAGAATGTGTTGAGATGTATAAGCTCACATTAGAAATAAAAGGCAAGGAAGAAACAGAATTTTACGAGGTTTGGGATAAGTGGTATAAGTGGTTAGAACAGAGAAACAAAAATGTATAGAAATAAATGTAGATAACTGTAAGAGACACATGATACAGCACTGTTAAAAAATGCTTATTGTCATGTAAATTGGAAAAATGGAAAATTAAAATTAAAAAAAATATTGGGCAGAAGGAATACAAGAGTCATCATTAAAAACGAGGATGGTGATATCTAATATATACAATTGTGTCAACAATGCAAATAAAATGTATTTTGACAGGCTAAAAAAAAATTCATTGAAGATGATCTGTGCCATAAATTACTTAATGAGCATCTAGTTCACCATACTAGAGTGCCCTATAATTAATTGCTATAATCTTATATACTAACTTTGATGCCCCCCTGCACACTTCTAATGCTCCTACTCCACCTTTTAAATTCTTTTAGACTCTTGTTTTTATGTACATTTTCTGCTTTAAGACAAATATTTTATATCTTCTAACTCTTTATATATTTTTAGACTCTGATGTATAGTCTATGCTTTTAATTGCCTGCAACCCATTTTTATTATGCTGGTCTATGACCATAATAAAGATTTGATTTGATTTGATATGGCAGTCTTGTCTTGAGTTAAACACTGCAAATAAAGCAATGCTCCTAAACCCTCTCCCCAGTAAGGCAGTATAATTAGTTCATTAAAAAAAATTAACTTACCATGCTTGATTCATACACAAATGACATGGAAGTTGCTATCACTAGAGGACAAGATCAGATTCCATGATGTAAAGAATAAAACATGTGACCGAACATATCACTACTTCTGAAACAATTAAGAGATTTGTAGTTATAGCATCTTAAATCATGGTATCTTTGTTCTTAAATCTTCATGGAATAGAAGCTATTTTCTCAGATGCCACAGTATATATGTCATGTTTAACTAGGTAACACTTTATTGCACAAAATAATTCAGCTATCCTTCTAAAATATGTTTTTACTTCAGGCTCTGATATTTTGCCATATCAATAGTCTTTCTTTATGAGATAAACTATATGATACTGAAGAGTAGCAGAACACAATGGTATGCAAGAAAAGAAAATTCAGTATGTCCAGCAGATTGTTTCTTCCCAAGTGAAGTCATTGGATTAACAAACATGTTGAGAAAAACTTGGATTAACAAACATGTTGAGAAAAACTTAGATACAGCTCACTTATTTATGAATCCTTCTTGTGAGTTTACAAACTTTGACTGCCTTTTCTTTGTTAGAAATAACGAAGTATTCCTCCCAGGTATCCATTCAACATGAAAACAGCCTTAAAGAAATGCAGAGAAAGAAAAGTGGAGAAGGGGAAGAGGAAAAGGAAAGTTTTGTTGTTCAAATTAGAGAACAAAGTCCATCTTTAGTTATGCCACAACTAAACATCTCTACAAGAGAATACAAGACATGTATTCCAAATATACAATGGAGATCATATCCCAAAGAGTAGCAATCAGTTTGCTGATATGATCAGAGCTAAAGGGGACTTTGAGAACATCCAGATGCATCCAACTAGCATTCCCATCTAGCTTCAGCAGCAGTTCAAAGAAAAGATGACCGTTGTCTGATTTGTAGGTAATTAAGGGAATATCTGTTATCCATCCAGGTCAATACAAATCTATAGAGGCAGTCTTTCCTTTCAAGTTGGAACAAAATAGATTCTGTGGTAGGACAGGGGTGAAACATTTGATTGTATGGTAGACTGGGGTATTGGGATATATTTTCTTTTAAAATACTATTTTAAAATTTGTTCTACTTCTTATCTTGAACTGAATGCAAATAAATTGTATGCTTAAAATTCAAATTGAGTGCTATGTATGAAAATGCACAAACAAAATTGGATTTTACATCTAAGATGTGTTCAAAAATAGGTATCTTTGAACAGACTATAAATGACTGTAAGAGAAGCAGACATATATTCTTGCCCATATAAGACTTGGATTTGAAGGCTGTATCACATGTAGCAACTTAGAAAAAGGATCTGTAAATTTATCTGTACTGGTCTGCAAAATGCTGATAAATAAATAGGGGTAAAACTTCAGTTGAGAAGAAGTTCATCGTCTTAAATATTCCCTCATTTCTTCATTTTTTTTCTATTTCCCTTTCCTATAACTTTCTTTTTCTCCACTATTATCTTCCTCTGCCCTTGGATAGTAAGTCAGAGCTCTATTTTTTTTATTCCTCACATTTCATTTCTGTCAATAAATCTCCTTTCCTTGCTTACCTCTCCATTTCTGTGCCTCTCATTAAATTTTATCCTATATTTAAATGGTATAAAGTTAAAATAATAAATGTATCTAAAAGAGCATAAAGTGTGCAGCTCTTGCAATAATTATAAATTTAATTTTTGTAGAGAAGAAAACAGTTGGATGTACCTGAGAACATTTAACTTCATTGATTTTTTGCCTTTTTTAAAAAAAGTATTTTTGTGTTCATCTAAAGTTTCAGAGAGTGTATTTCATGCATTACAATATAAAATATCACATATTGTCTAAACCTTTCAGAGGAAAAGCAAGTATGATCAATATCTTTTAAAAATTGCGCAACTGCTTTCCTGTTTAGGATTTCCCTTCCCTTTTTGCATGTTAGAAATGTTTCTTGGCAGGTTATCTTTCAATTGGTCAAAGTCTCTAAGAAATGTTGAAAAGGAGACTACATTTTTTTTTTGTTCTGTTGACATTTATATTGTAGGTTTTGTTGCTTTTTGACAGAAAGGATTTTTCTCCCCATTTTTTAATGTTTTCTGAAAGACAGTTAACTAAGAAGTATAATAATACTTCATCCAACCATATCATCCAACCAGCCAAGGGCTCAGGGTAGGGGTGGAGGGGTGGCGGTTATTATAAAGGAGAGTCTTGATCCTAGGGAAGCCACTGTTCCTCAGACAGCTGGATGTGAGTCCCTCCTCGTGAAGTGGGGTCATGGGTTACAGATGGCCTGCTGATTACGTACCTGGCTCCCTGCCACGTAGCAGCAGCCCTGCCTGATCTCCTCAATGTAATAGCCGGGGTGGCGATTGAGACTCCTAGGCTTCTTGTCATGGGAGATTTCAATCTGCCGTCCATCGGTGAAACATCTGAGGCAGCTCGGGAGTTCATGACTTCCATGACAGCCATGGACCTGACCCAGTTAGTTCATGGCCCTACTCACACGGGGGGGGGGGGGGGACACACTCTGGACTTGATTTTTGTATCTGACCAGTGGTTGAATGGCCTAGATATAGGGGATATAGTCATCGAACCCTTGTCATGGTCAGACCATTCTCTCCTTAGGCTTGACTTTCTGTCTGCTACACCCCACTGCAGGGAGGCGGAACCAATTAAATGGTTCCGCCCCAGGCGCCTGATGGATCCTGACAGATTCCAGATGGAGCTTGGGGCATTTCCTGAGACTCTAGCTCACAACTCGATTGAAGACCTGGCGGCAACCTGGGATAGGATGGCTGCTGGTGCCTTGGATCGGGTTGTGCCTTTGCGGCCTCTGACCCGGTGTCGAAGTTGCCTGGCTCCGTGGTTTTCCGAGCAGTTGAGGGAAATGAAACACCGGAAAAGACGCTTAGAGAGTAGTTGGAGATCCAGTTGTTCCGAATCTGACCGAACACTAGTGAGGTCATATATTAAGACCTACTTAGTGGCGATAGCAGCGGCAAAATATAACTATTTTTCCGCTATTATTGCATGGCAGATAATCGCCCAGCTGCCTTGTTTAGGGTGACCCACTCCCTCCTCCATCTGGGAGCATGGGAAGTCCCCTTGCAAGGTCGAGCTGAGGATTTTGCACAATATCTACACAATAAAATCACTCAAATTCGGGAAGACTTGGACTCTGACTGGGTAAGTTCAGACGAAGTGATGGAGGCGAGTCTTGAGGATGTTATTTGGGATGATTTTGACCCTGTGACCCCTGAAGACGTGGACAGGTTACTGGGGAAGTTGAACACAACCACATGTTTATTGGACCCGTGTCCCTCCTGGTTGGTACTGGCTTCCCGAGAGGTTACACGAGGCTGGCTCCAGAGGATTATAAACGCTTCTCTGTGTGAGGGTTTCTTGCCTTCCACCTTGAAAGAGGCGGTGGTGAGGCCCCTCCTCAAGAAGCCCTCTCTGGACCCAGCTATTCTAGCAAACTACTGTCCTGTCTCCAACCTTCGCTTTGTGGCGAAGTTTGTTGAGAGTGTGGTGGCACAGCAACTCCCGCAGTACTTGGATGAAACTATCTATCTAGATCCGTTCCAGTCCGGCTTCAGGCCTGGTTACAGCACTGAAACGGCATTGGTCGCATTGGTTGATGATCTCTGGAGAGCTTGAGATAGGGTTGCTCCTCTATCCTGGTTCTATTAGATCTCTCAGCGGCTTTTGACACCATTGACCATGGTATCTTGCTGCGCCAGCTGGAGGGGCTAGGAGTGAGAGGCACTGTTCTACGGTGGTTCTCTTCCTATCTCTCTGACCGGTCGCAGTCTGTGTTGGCAGGAGGGCAGAGGTCGACTTCAAGACACCTTATTTGTGGGGTGCCACAGGGGTCGGTCCTCTCACCTCTTCTGTTCAACATTTATGTGAAGCCGTTGGGTGAGCTCATCCGTGGTTTTGGGGTGCAGTGCCATCTTTATGCTGATGATACTCAGCTGTACATCTCCACCCCAGACCACCCCAATGATGCCCTTGCAGTGATGTCCCAGTGCCTCGAAGCCGTGCGGATCTGGATGGGGAGAAACAGGCTCTGACTCAACCCTTCCAAGACCGAATAGCTGTGGCTGCTGGCGTCCCGATATAGCCAGCTGATACCATCGCTGACTATTGGGGGCGAGTCATTGGCCCCCACGGAGAGGGCTCACAACTTGGGTGTCCTCCTGGACACGCGGCTGTCTTTAGAAGAGCATATGACAGCCGTGGCCAGGGGAGCTTTCTATCAGGTTCGCCTGATTCGCCAGTTGCGACCCTTTCTAGATCGGGAGTCCTTACGCACAGTCACTCATGCCCTCATCACTTCCCGTCTGGACTACTGTAATGCTCTCTACATGGGGCTCCCCTTGAGGTGCACGCGGAGGCTCCAACTGGTCCAGAATGGAGCTGCGCGGGTGATATTGGGAGCGACATGGCGCTCACATGTAACACCTCTCCTACGCGAGCTGCACTGGCTCCCGGTGGTCTTCCGAGTGCGCTTCAAGGTGTTGGTTCTTACCTTTAAAGTGCTCCATGGCTTAGGACCTGGGTACTTACGAGACCACCTTCTGCAACCAATAACCTCCCACCAACCAGCACGCTCCCACAGGGTGGGCCTCCTCAGGGTGCCATCACTAAAGCAATGTCAACTAGTGGTTCCCAGAGAAAGAGCCTTTTCTGTGGGGGCACCTACCCTTTGGAACAGGTTACCCCCAGGGATATGAATGATCCCAGATCTTCGTACTTTCCATCATGCACTTAAGACCTTTCTATTTCACCAAGCTGGGCTGGCATAAATCTCTTCTAATTTTTCTAAATCTTTATGCTGAAAATTCTTAACCGATGAACCAAATTGGCTTAATCATCTTATATTCATATTTTATATGAATGTTATTTTAACTGTTCACCGCCCTGAGTCCTTCGGGAGAAGGGCGGTATAGAAATTGAATGAATAAATAAATAAATAAATAAATAAATAAATAAATAAATAAATAGGAATACATTCTGCCAAGCACAAAATGCACAGTCCAGATATTTGTATTAGTGGATTTAAACCTAAAATGTTTTCCACCCCATAAGAAATTTTTTTCTCTGACAACAACAACAAAAAATGGTATTATAGTTTTAGTAGATTTAGCAGGCCAAAGCTAAGAGTCCTTCCAGAGCAGAATTCACAATTGAGCACCAATCATGTTTGAGGTGGCAAAGGAAAAATGAACCCTAAAGTAGCCACAGCAACTCAGGGCATAATAGAAGAGCACCAAGAAGAGCAAGAGAGAGAGAGATTAGCAGAGTAATTTGAGGACAAAGTCCCACCACTGACAGCTGGGCCAAGACCTAAGAAAATACCACAGAGAAATCCTTTGTAAAATAGCTATAAGCCGTGGAAGCGTCCTTGTTTATTTGCATTAACTTGCATGACCAGACATCTGAATGAATTCTATCTCTGTTCTGTTTCTGATTATAGATTACGAAGAAACAATTTGGCTTTGGGGGAAGCATTTAGTGGAAATGCCATAACAGAGAAAGAAATGTGATCTGTATTTACGTAAATCAAAATTCACTGAGCCTAATTTTCTCAACTTCATATAGAGGACTTGTTACAATACTGTAACTGTGTAAATGTACATAAACATTAACTGGTCTTTTATCTACCTGTGTTTTGTTATTTGTATTTATTCCTTTAAATTGTTTTTGTTGTGGTGGAATGGTGGAAACTAATTGGCAAGAAAATTAAGTTTAATGTGTATAAAAGAAACTTTTTAAAAAAATTCTAGCCTAGCAACCAAAGTAAGATATTAAGATGAGCTGCAGTCCCAAATTCCCAAACTAACACAAACTCATACATAAACTTATTAAGTACCCTAGCAAATCCAGCAAAAATACCAAAATCTCATAAATGCTATTCAAGCTGCCAAGAAACCACTGTCCAATAGCTTCATCCTATGATATTGTTATTACCTTAGAGACATAATTTTTCATCTGCATAGGACCTTTCCCATTTTTGCTTAACTGAGATAGGGAGCAGATGGGAAGGAGCACCTGATACCAAGCTTTTTAATATTGCAGTGGGGTGAAATCATGAAAATGCACCTCCTGTGTCACTGATACCACATTTGGAGCATCTCCTTAAGGCTCTTCATAGCTGCCTTCCTCTTGCATTGTCTTTAGAATCTTTATTCATTCCAATAAGAAGATGCAGCCATATCTTTCACTCAGGAACTCTTCAAGAATGCTGCTACTGTCTTCAGCCCTTCAAGCCTCAGCTTTAATGAAAAAGTGGTCCATCTTTAAAACCAGTGTCACTAAACCATATAGATAAATCAGATATTTAGATATGCTTAGTTTATAAAAATAGAAAGGAAGGGCAAAAATAGAAAGAAAGGAAGGGCAAGGTCTGATATTGTCTTTTCATTCAGGCATCAAGGTTTTCCTAAGAGGTTTAAGATAATCAAAAACAGATCTCTCTTCACTTCATTAACAATGTATTTTTACCACATATTACATAATTAGCTGCTAGTTTTTGTATTTCCAGAAGAATAGCCAAAACAATTCACCTTGTTGTGAACAGAACACAGTACCCTATACAAGAAACAATCCTAATTAGTTTACAATAATTTCTTTTCCATCAACATTTGAATAAAAATAACTTGTATACAGAATTTAAGTTACCACTATATCCCTTGCTGAAAAGCTTTTCTCTCCATTTTTATTTGAAGAAGACTGTAACCTGAAAGTTTGCATTTCATATTTTGATTTTTATTACCATCACTTGAGATACAAAATGTTATTGTATTGGACCAATTCAGCAATGGACTGGACATCTTAGTAATTATTTATTATATATCTTAACACCAGCTACCTGCCTGGATGATTCCTTCTTATTTCGACTTTCAGGAATCTCGTGAATGCTGCTCTACTCCACTTGTACCCACTGTGTAAACTTGGTGACTGAAAGAGGATTCAAACTTTTAGTTCAACTCCAGCTCTATGCCAGACAGAATTTGTTATAAATATTGATATATTTTAGAACCAATTTGGGGAGCCAGAGTGATCTTACGCTAGTAGTGGTAGGAAGAATTCTTAGAAAACTGGTATCTGCCACATTTAACAACCATTTGCAAAATAATGAAAAGTAAAAAAAAAATTGTGTGTGTGAGAGTGTGTGTTTGTTATAGATTAAAATTCTTCAGTCTGCCATTAATGATAATGAGGAGTCTCCGAGTGGACTGTGAAACTCATCTTTAAAGGGATTACAATATTGTAAAAAAAATAACATGATCAACTTTCTTGCAAATTGTCACATATTTTTATCTGGGCTTATAATCAATTGTTCCTTGCTAGAAGTAAAATATTTTCTATATAATATCTTTTTCATTGCCTATTTTAGTAACACAAGAGACTCAAAATGGCACTCCCCCAAAAAATCGGTGGCATTGATTCTCTCCCACCAATTAACTTCCCTACAAATTAATCAACATAACTTGTAATAGAGTACATTACCTTCAGAAAGCTTCAGAATGAATAAAAGTTGCAGCCTTGTTAAAAATGCATCCGATTTTTTACAGCAAATCATCGTTGCCCCCTTATTCCTTATGTTTTGATGTTTTGAAATAACATTTAGATTTTCTGTTTCTCCAGAATCATAATATTTAGCAAATGAGACTTTTCTGATGAATGACATTATATCACATTCTTTCTCGATTCTGAGATGGGTGGGCACGTGCCATCTGATTCTTGCCAGATCTAAGGAAGGAGATGCACAACAGACCTGGAGGGTACAAGAGGGGAAGAAAAAACAGAAAGTGAATACTTCCTACCTCATCACATAGCTCTCAGTAGACCTGATCCAAGAGGCTGTGCTTTCCCCAAATTCATATACCTCTTAATATGAACTCCATCCCTGTCAAGGTCCAGTTATCAGTATTACTAGGGATATGGGGCTCTAGGCTAAATGCTCTGGGAATATTCAGACTCTTGGGTACTTCATGATGTATCTTTCAATCCTCCCTCTCTCTCTCTCTCTCTCTCCCTCCCTCCCTCCCTCCCTCCCTCCCTCTCTCTCTCTCTCTCTCACACACACACACACACTTTCACTTTCACTCTCACTCTCTCTCCCTCCCTCCCTCCCTCTCCCTCCCTCCCTCCCTCTTTCTTCCCCCCCTTTATGAAAAAAGTAGCACTGTCTAGTAACTTTTAAAAGATTTTTGAGGTAATGCAGAGCAAAAAAAAATATTTTTGTGTTGAAGAAAATTGGAGAGGAAGGGCACAGAAGCTGCTTTATTATGAAGGAGAAAAAAGTACAGAATTAGAACTTTTCAGGTTATTAATTTTGAGATCAAGGCAAGTAAAGCGTCAGTAAAGAAAATGAAATTTCTCACACAAAGTTTCAATTTTCAACATCTACTATAGAAAATATATTAAAGTGAGAAGAAGGGTGGGTGGGGATGATAGATTCATTGTTGCTTCCACCTTGTCCGTATGCTCAGGCTCCCATATATTCAATGTTCAATGTCCTATAGCAAACAAAAAAAAGTCAGAATATTGGGGTGGAGGTGGCAATTGTACATCTATTGTCTTGAAACTGAACTAGAAACCCTGATAAACAAACCTAACTTCAGCAATATTTCCAATTTGTTTGTAAAGCGCCCTGCTTATTACATATTTGAGATTGACCAGGTACATCAAGAGATGGCATCATGAACAGGAGGGTGCATTCATCATTCTGAAAACTGGAAGTTGCATCTTCCAGCATCCTCTACTATTCCTTCAACTATGGACAATGAGAAGATGCATGATAGTCCAAGCTGTGCTCCATATGGTTGCTTTTGAAGAGGAGACTGCACTAACCTTGCTAATCACTTTCAGAAATTGCACATTAATTGCTTTAAACAAGTTAGATATCTTTAAAGTGACCAGGCTGAAAATAACAGATGAGTACCTTCAATCCTTATTGTAGAAAAATGAAGCTGTACGTTTAAGAATTTAAAGTAAATAGCAAAAAGCAAGACAATGTTTTGAGTATAGAAATTTTAAAGAAGATTAAAAATTCAAAAAAAAATTTTTGGGAAATTGAATTTCGAATATTAAGACTTTGAAATTAATTTTTAAAAATAAATGTATTTTCATGGGAAAGAAAAACCTTTCAATATTGGATGAATAATAAAACAAGCTACTTAAAGTAGCATTTAGAGACATTTTTGAGGAACTGCATCAGGATTTTGAATCAGTAACATCAGCTGTGTTGTGTCTGGGAACAGTCTCTTCTCTGAAGATGTTGCAGAAAAAGATATGTAACAAAGTCTATCTGAGAACAAGATGAACATGAATTTGTCATTAAACATTAAAAAAAATGGATGAGATTTTAAAAATTAAGAAGGAAATAAAAATGACAATTCCAGAAAGCAATTAGAATATCTTATTTTTGCTGGACTTACAAAGCAGGATGTTTAAAGCTTTGAAGAAATTCAAAACAAGGATCAACAATCATCTGAATGGATTAAAGAGCAAGATTGTTTCCACATAAAAATAAGAAACATAAAGCCACTTTATTTGATCAAGGTTAAAATGTGACATTATTTGGAGTGGGGCTTTTTTATTTTGGACTGGCTGTCTGAACTGGAAAAATGTGTATTGGATTTGCTTAGAGTTAACATGATGTTTAAGACTTTTTCTTGCACCCTTTTCTTTTTTAGTCTGTATTGTCTTTTATTATTTTAATTAAAACTGTTAATTAAATTATTTTCAAAAATAACATTAACTCTCCTACGTTTATTTTGTCAGATTCTAGTTATTGTTATTCTAGTTGGCAGAGGTTCCAGTCATAACTGGCAAAGTGATGGTTCCCTCCTCCAATTTCCTGGCTTTCAGTATATCACTTCTCAGTCATACATGACTTTGTAGATGACCCTCACTCTGTCAAGGACCTTGGAGTTCTCATTTCTAAAGATCTAAGTGCCAGAACCCAATGTAACAACATTGCCAAAAAGGCATTAAGAGTTGTTAACCTAATTTTGCATAGCTTCTTCTCTAGTAATATTGTGCAATAACTAGAGCATACAAAACATTTGCTAGACCAATTCTCAAATACAGCTCATCTGTCTGGAACCCGCACTGCATATCGGACATTAATACATTTGAGAGAATCCAGAGATATTTCATGAGAAGAGTCCTCCTTTCCTCTACCCACAATCAGATACCTTATGCCACCAGACTTTAAAATTTGGACTTAGACAACTTAGAACTATGCCGACTTCATTCTGACCTAAGTGTAGTAGATAAAATTATCTGCCACAATGTCCTACCTGTCCTACCTGTCAATGACTACTTCAGCTTCAACCACAACAATACATGAGCAAATAATAGATACAAAATCAAGGTAAACCGCTCCAAACTCAA
The DNA here is from genome assembly GCA_022577455.1 of Arizona elegans. NCBI lineage: Eukaryota > Metazoa > Chordata > Lepidosauria > Squamata > Colubridae > Arizona > Arizona elegans. The sequence continues at coordinate 97,564,059 of JAKOOJ010000002.1, read as the reverse complement.
TTGCAGAAAATATGACTTCAGTAACAGAGTGATCAGTGCCTGGAATGCACTACCTGACTGTGGTTTCTTTCCCAAACCCCCAAAACTTTAACCTTAGACTGTCTACTGTAGACCCCATTCCTAAGAGGTCTGTAAGGGGCGTGCATAAATGCACCAGCATGCCTACCATCCCTGTCCTAATGTTCCTTTTTACTCTTACTCTTTTCATGTATTCAAATTATGTTTATACTTTTACCTGTTACTTATGTATGCTTGACAAATAAACAAACAAACAAACAAATAAATAAATAAAATAAAATAAATAAAATTGGTCTGCTTTGCTTTCAAAATAAATACTTTATTGCAATGGAAAGGATTTGTTTCTAAAACACTCTGTTCCAAATTTCTATTTATTTATTAGACTTGTTTGCCACCCATATCGCCTAGAGATAACTCTGGGAGAGTTACAAACATTAAAATTAATTAGGGCTTCAAGATCCAGGCTGCAAAAGTGAGATCACTAGATGGCAACAGTGTTAGATTTTTCTGCATCATATATCTGAGGTGGGCGGGTATATAAATTAAATTTTAAAAAATCTTTTCTACCATTTAGGTGTTATTTGAATCTTGTAGTCCCCACCCGGTATATAATACAATTAGAGCTACAGCAGATTTAATGAGGATGGCTTGGCAAAGACATTATTTCTAATTATTTTAGTGCTTGTATTTATTCCCTTTTCTTCTTTGGGTGCCATAATCAAGTAAATCCTAAATATATCTACTCTGATTCTGCTTAGGTATTGGTCTGGACACGTTGGAACTTCCAGAAGATAAATGGCTGATGGCTGAACTTGCCTCTCAGTAAGGTATTGGAATAGATTGGCTTTTTTATGGATGCTACATGAATACAGAGGACAGTGTAATGGTGTCCACAAGGTATGGTCAAAAAGTTAAGATGGTAGCCACAATTGTGTGATTGAAGTTTCTCCTCTTTTTTATGGTCACATAAAATGTGCAGAGGTTAAATTGCATGGCTGTGCCCATCAACGTGGCTTTTTATAATCATACTCTGCAAGATACTTTATTGTGTATAATACATAGTTAAGCATTTCCATCCTATATGTATCCACTGTTCCCTGATATTTTTATTCTATCCATTTAAAACGGGGTTCCCCCAAAATAGTCAATATTGACCCCCAAAAGTCAATGGTCAAGGGGTCATTGTTGTTATTCTTATATCTGGTTACATACATAGTCAGCCAGATATTTGGTATTTTTATCCACTTGGAATAGAGTGATGTTATTGTGTCATGGTCTTCCTGATGTTGGAATTCTATTCTAGAGACATCTTTCATAACCTGTTCATTATATATATATATATTCCTTTTGATTTATTATAATTAAGATAGTTTAACCAGGTATTTTGAATATTAATTAAGATATAATACTAATCTTCTTTCTCCCATAGATTTACTATTTACTATTCTCTAGATCAGATGATGAGAGTTATAAATTGATGCTAAGGTACAAGGGAAGAACCTGAACAAAAAACAACATATTAATTTAATAGAACTTTGGAGCCTTCATACTTTTGTATATTTTATACAAAGTCAGCTTATTGCCCCCACAACTGGGTCCTCATTTCACCTACCTTAGAAAGGATGGAAGGCTGAGTCAACCTTGAGCCTTGGAGAGATTCGAACCAGCAGAAATTGCAGGCAGCTGTGTTAATAACAGGGTGCGTAAACCACTGTACTATCAAGGCTCTTTTTAATAATTAAGACTTTCAACAATTAAGTAACAGTTAAAACCAAGAGCATTGTTTGTTTTTCATTCAATCAACCACCTCAAGATAGCATGTCCCCATTGGGGATCCAAATGATCCAATAGAGTCAAGTTTTAAGGTTTTTCCAGAAGTTTAAAAGGGTGAAGTTGGATCTACCTTGGGAGGCAAGATATTCCAGTGGCTAGGGGCTTGGCCAGGAAGGCTCTTCCTATTTATCTTGCCAGGTGAAATTCTTTGGCTGATAGGGTCTGAAGAAGGCCCTTTTTGCCAGTGTGAGTAGGGCAGGCTAGTCACTTTGGGATGAGATGATGCCTCAAGTAACCTACTCTCATGCCATGAAGGACTTTAAAGTCTTGAATTGGACCCGGAAGCAAATTTGAAGCAATGCAGTTCGCATAACAGCAGTGTTATATGTACCACTACGGAAGTTTCCTGAATTGCCTGCGCCAGCACCTCTGCATTCTGTACCATCTGTAGTTTCCAAATACTCTTCAAGGGTAGCCCCAATGTAGACCGCATTGCAGAAATCCAACTGAGTGATGGATGGCATGAGTGACTGAGCACAGGGCTTCACAATCCAGGAAAGGGCAGAGTTGGGAAGAATCCAGCTATATAGCAAAATATTCACATCCTTCCATGTTTTTTTTAAAAAGCAGCTGTATGATGTGGTGTGCTTTCTTTTTGTCTTACCTATGTCTAGGTAACACTACTGCTATGTAAGTTGAACTTGCTCCTAGTAGGCTTCAGGTGCAATTCTAAATGCTAGTTGTCATCTTTAAAGCCTTACGTTGCGGGGCCAGTTTACTTGTGTGACTCCTGTCCTCAATGTTTTTTGTATGTTCCACTAGATCTGCTAAAGTGGGCAATGTTACCTCAGGAAGCCTGCCTTCTCTTTCTTGGCCAGTGCCTTATGGAACAGCTCAACCTTGTTGACCATCAAGTATGCCTTCAAGATCTGGCATTTTTCCAAAGCCAGGATGTTAATGGAGCCGTGTGGATGTGTTGATAAAAGTATATTTATGGATGTTCTTTTAATTGATTTGTGTATTCTGTTTTTTGTTCCATACCCATTAAAAGTTGAGGGGCTATATGAGCATGCGACCAATTTCTTCGTTTCAGAATCATTTTTGTGCTCCATCTGTCAACACTGGATTCACTTAGTGCGCATAGTACCTATATCTTCATTAAATAACTGAATGCAGAGGCAAGGGTGCATTTATCTGATCTGGAAAGATTTTGACAGCCTGTTTTATTCATTTAAAACTATCTAGAATGCAAAGTAACTACTGTTGAAACCTGTAGTCTTTTCTTTTCTTGCTTTGCTGAAAAGATTAAGAAACATTACTCACATTCTGAGCTAGGTGAAGAGCTGTTAATTTATATTGACCCCTGAACCCTGCTGTTTTGTACCTTAAATATCAGTGTGACCCAGACATTTATGGGAAAACAGACTAAACATTTAGTAATATTTATGACAGATTTTTTGGTCCTTGTACAACCTCGGAGTGACTTCTCTTTAGCACTGCCACTTTTTTCTGGGCCATAATAACATTCATCTACTTTTCATAGTTTATTACAGTACAATTAAAAGAAATAAGTTTGTCAAAAGTGATGTGCTTCAAATAATCTTTCTCGTCCCCAAAAGCATTATCTGCCTTCATGCCAAACAGCTTGCCTTCTTTAGTTTCTCTGGTGACACTGTAGCATATAAGTAAGCTTGATCTATCAAATATCCATCTACTTGATAATATGAAAAATGCTGTACTATATTTGGCTTTACAATTCTTAATCACATTTTCATTTTTAAAAACAAGAAAATTAACAATTTTCTATGAAATCATTTTATTTTAGTGCATGTGATAAAGTCTTTGATTTAACTCTGAAGTCCAATAATTGCATAACATGGCAATACAAGAAAAACTAACCCAATTTTTAAAAATGGGAACATTTTTATTGAAATTTGGCATGTGCTGATTATGCAAGGACAAAGGATTAGTGCTTCAACAATTCATGAGAAACATGCAAAGATGAATAAAATAAAAAGGTGAGATCACCAGAGAATCTTGAGAATCCAAATATGAGTTTAAAAGTGTTTTGTTTCTTATTTACTGAACGTTTATTTATACTTCAATTAATATTTAAAATATTGGAAGGTCATTTCCCCTTTTATTGCTCAGTAATTAGGTTTAGTCCAGAAACATATTTAATTTATTAACAGCCCAACCATTTTTTTTACAGAATCACTAACAAGGGTAGAAAATATTTGGCAGTTGGAGGAATCAGATTTTCTCCTGATTTGCTCAGCCATGTCCTTTTATATTCATTTACGAGCACTGAAAAATGAGTTACTTAATAGAGTGTGTCTAAGCCAATAATGTAGGATGTAGTGAGAATTTCATATAAGATATACATAACTCCTTACTCCTACTGGCATGGCGTTTTGAACTTTAAATATTATGTAGATAACATTACCCTTTCCCCTTCATAAGGGATCACATGCAGGTTTCTCAGTGAAAAGGAAGAAGGTAGACATGGAAGACATCATTTGTATGGAATAACTCATGCATAGGCACACGCACGCACACATGCACACTGATAATAATACAGACTAGAAAACTGCACAAATTCAGAGGCTTCTTGTCATTATATGCCAGTGCTTCTTATTACTCAAATATCAAAAATAATGTTATTGGACATGTTCTGGATGAATCATAATTTCTTTCAGAAAGAGTTTGGTGTGTGACTTTGGTCATCTATTTGGGAACTTCTAAGCTGCTCCATTAACGTTTCTAAAGTTTTCATGTTCGTGTCCTTTACTCAAAGTCTGAGAATCTGTATACTGCGCATCAACCTGAGCAAACTTCTGTATCTCAATCTCTTGCCTTCTAGCTTCTGTTTCCTGCTGTTGCAACATTTGCTCTACTTCAATCTCCAGTTCCAGGTTCTCTTCATCAGCTTCTACTTCTAGCTCTTTCATCAACTCCTCCAATTTCTTTGCCTTTCGGAGTTCATTTTGCTGTATGATTGTGCTCAAGTGCTCTGCAAGTTGTTCTTTAACTTCTGTTTTCTTTTGGAGATCCAGTTTTGCAGCCACATATTCTAATTCTGCTTTATCATAACGCTTCCTGAAAAAATAATTTAATTATGTTTAATTTTATAGTATTTTAGCAGGGGTTATTCTAACAAGGTTGTAAAAAGTCCAGATCAAGTTAATAGTAAACCTAACAGAGGAAAAGCCAATAGTAGCAGGGATGGGATAGTGAGGTTTCCATTGAGCTTCAGTAGAAGACTTGCACTTTTTAAAGTCTGACATTCGTTCAGCCACTCTCAGTTAAAAAAACCTGAATGGCTACTGAGATGTAGAAAGTGCTAGCAACGGCAGAATTTTGTATTGGTATTGCTGCAATTGACATATTCCATTTCTTATTTGTTTGCTTGCTGTATCTCCTACTGGAAGTCGATTTTTTAAAATTGGCAGTTAACATATTACTAATTAAGACATAAAAACCTAAAGATATTTGAAATTAGTCATATTTCTGCACTACAATTATCACAGAGAGTAACTGAAATATTTCATCATCTATTGAATGACTAAAAAAGTCCCAATTTCAACCATAATGCAAACAAATTAGATCTGTGACCAACACAGCTGCCTTCTTCAATTTTGTTTAGCTTTTCATTGGACAGTGATGCATTATGTCATTTTTTCAAACTGCTTATGCCCACAGGATATATTAGCAAAATGTAACAACAGGGCAGAGCTAATGAGCATTGCAGTAGGAAATACATTTGAAGATAATGAAAGCAGATGTTGATGAAATAATTTTTTTTTTGGTAAGAAAACACTGTAATTTAAGGTAGTAAATCAAACAATACCACTGTTAGGAAGAAAAATATTAGTAAGTTGACATTATTCCTCAATTTTTAGTCCTTACCGAGCACATGAATATTCCAGGCTTGCCTGGTCAATCCTATTTCTCAGGATCCCAATATCAGCAGATACCATGTCATCTAAAGCTTGGAGCTGCTTTTGAATCCGCTTTAATTTAACTGTTTCAGCCTGAGTTCTTTTAGATCTGGGGAAGAAACAGGTAAATGCATTTGACCTGTACTTATAAACAACTATGCTTTTCAATAGAAGATACAGTTGCCTGATAAAGCCAGTCAAACATTTTATTTGTTCTTTTATAGTAATTTACAAAAGCAGATTCTATTTTCCAGAGGGGGAAGAGAGATTCCCAAGAAATTCTATAATTTTTTCCCTAAAAGCTTGAGTTATAGAAAAACATTTTAAAAAATAGAAATTGTGCTTAAAATAGACATCAGTTTAATAAGTTTCATATTCCCTGCCAAATCATATGCTTGCTTCTAACAAATCAATTTAAAATATGAAAAAAGCTTTACTGAAGCATCTGAAACTCAAAATTGGAAAACTAAATGTTTGACAATTCTAGCACTCACTGAACAGCTTCCATTTACGCTGCATCATTCCCCTGAAAGGATGTCTGTTATTTTCAAGAGATTTTTTTTTTAAAAAATGTACTCAAGGTCACATATCCATTTGCAAGAAGAAGAGCAGCTAGCAATTTTGAACCTGGATTTTCTAAGGGTAACTTTGTGAAAGGAAACCTGCTGCATTTTAGATGTTTTGAATTAGAACTCATGCCATCATTTGCCATTGCCTATGCTGGTTAGGACTCATGGTAAAAGACTCAAGATACATGAACAAAAACAGTTTGATGCCCCCTTATGAAACTAATGAATGAACTAATGAAGCTTATGAAATTAATATCTTCAAATGTCTTTATCTGATTTACATCCTACTTGAATGCAGCTAACTACCCAGGAACCTTTCTAAAAAAATATAAAAACAGTTACACAGTAACTTAAAATTAAGACTATTCAAATAAAACCTTGACAAGACTTTATTTTCTATCATATTTAAAGGAGGAGGGCTGCAAAATAGAATGAAGTGGATTTGATTAACTAATATATAATACAAAATGTGCACTGTGTTTTTCCAGCTATAAGACTCTATACCTTTCAGCAATTGCTTTAGCAAGGAAAGCTTTCTTGCGTTTATTTTTTTCTTCCATCAGTTTCTGCTCTTGTTGAAGGATTTCCCACCGAGACTTCTCCTGCCTGAACAATAACAAAATAAAAGAATCAATAAATAATTCTGTTCCTTTTTGTCTCTTATTTATCAAATTTATATGGCCACCCATCTCACAAGAAACTCTGGGCAAAATACAGCAAGTTTCTTAAATTAGTCTTTGTAATAAATAACTGACTATGTAGCTTAATATTTTTTTTCAACATTTGAAAAATCCCAAGAAACTTTTTCCAATGCTAAGCCTGGATTCAAAGTCAGGTCTCTTAGACATACTTCAGATCTCAGTTATCCTCCCTAAGGATTCCTGAATTTCTCAAGAAGGCTACATGATCAAATAGTATCTTAATGTATGGATGAGAGAAAGGAGAAGTGTTACAAGATCCAATAGGCAGAAAATCTATAAATTACACATATTAGGGCCCTCAGAGTAATCTTAAACAGAAGTAGCACATAGCTTCATACTTCTGAATATGATTTCCTTGAACTTCTATCAATATGCTCACTCTACAAATGAGGAGGGGCCTTTGAAGGTCAACCTTGAAGGTAAAACCTCAGGAAGGGTCATTTACAGCAATCACAGAATAATTATTCCTAGTTGACAAAGTCTGACTAGTTAATGAAGATTCTACAGAGATAGGTGACCTGACATTACAGAAAACATACAACTGATCAGGTTTTACACTGTCGACAAAACATTCCAAAACAAAAAGAGAAAGTTTAGAAAGTTCTTGTTAATACCCTAAAACCATTGAAAAAATATGTGCATGTCAGTTTATTATACAAATCTCCAATTAACTGTATCAGGGATGGTAACATTCTTGCAACATTATCAGAGACTTACTAACAATTCCATTTTCTTTTTCACAAGTTGATGACTTGTTGCTGCAGTTGGGTCACTATTACAAGACTGTTTAATTCCAACTTCCACCTGTTGATTTCTGGTCTCTTGTTGCTCAGCCTTCTCCAGAGGTGACAATGCCGCTCCATCTGGCAATTCCAATGTTTCTTCTGTCTTCTGAGGCGCCTTTTTCTGCTGCAAACATTGGCGGCTTTTGTTTACTGAAGGCCTTTGATTCTGTTGTTTGGACAGGGGTCCTCGTGGATCTAAATAGCACAAATAGGTAGATGTTAGCTTTATACCACTGAAAAATATCACTTCTGTCAAGGAAACAAATAACAGAAAACATGTGAGATCATATGTCCTGAGTTTAGCCCTCATAAAAACTATTTAATGTACTTTAAGATGCCATGGCATTAACTGATATTTAAAAATTATAAACAAATTATTAGCACAAAGTATTAAGAAATACATTTCTGCAGCTCCTGCTAACATTACAAGTACGTACATAGACCTAATTTGCAATATATGGTAAACTTTCTTTAAGCCCATCAGTTCTTTGCTGCCATACTTTCATATATCTATGAGAAGAAGGTATTTCTACACAAATAGCAGAACTTTTGCATTTTTATTTTGGAATTGTTTTTTGAACAGCATCATGGCGACAGTTTTTCTTTTTAAATTAGTGTCAATAAAGAACATGAATCAGGGATTGGTCCTTTGCATCTTCATTCCCTACCTCTGCCCAAATAACAATACCAGTATTTTCCCCTGAACATTAGCCACACGAATTCAGGCTTATGTAAATTGGAGTCAAAAACCATGCAGAAGCTAACAAGTTCTCTATCGTATCACTTTCCTTTGGGAAAAAAGAATCATTATATTCTTTGTTTTTTCTAGGAAAATTGTTGCTTCAGCTAAGATTAAGAGTGGCAGATGATGGAAAAGTCTGCAAGGTTCCAGAGACTCTCAAACTCTGGTTTCTTAAATTGAGTTTGGTCTGGGAAATTATTTAGGCCTTGGGTAAATAATTGCTAAGGAGTCCAGTTCTACTCTGCCAAGGCACTTTCTTTGAAGCTCATTCTCATCCATAAATCCCCCCCCCCCCGAGAATTTTGAGGATCTGGTAGGGGAAAAAAAGGTACCTGTTTACTTGTATAAAGCTTTACAAATATGCAAGAGAATCGTTCTCCCTATATTATGGCATTTATTTACGGTATTAGATTTATATCCCACCTTTATTCTGAATAAGTCAAAGCAACATAAACGGTGCACGCTCTCCTATTTTCTCCACAACTCATAAAGTGAGCTGGGCCCAAAGGAACCCAGCTCCTGTGCCTAAAGGAGGACTAGCATTTATGGCCTCTTGGTTTCTAATGCAGCATCTTAACCAAATCGTTCTCGGTTTGGGCTGAATCTTTCAACGATCTATTTTTACATTCATTAAGTGTGCAATAGCCTTTTCTTAATCCGAAAATTTGCAAATGATGCTAGCTCCCCTGCGGCAGATAAATCCAGAAATCTCCTAGTTCATCCTTGCTTTCTTTACATATCGCCCGATGCATTTTCTTAGAGAAAGCTCCTCTGAAATTAAGGGGGTCTTATTCCCATTCTGGCAGACCACTGGAGCCTATTCCCCCCACCCCGGGGAGATGACGTCAGAGGAGAGGAACCGATGAGTTGCTCTGGAATCCTGGAATCGCAGCCGGTCCGTTCTCTGCCAATCCAAGCAGCCCACGCCACTGCTCGCTTCCACCAGTGCTACTGTTAACACCTTTCCTCGCTGGGGTTACCTTTGCGATGCCCCTGAAATTGCCGAAGCTCCTGCTCCGAGAACCCGGCCCAGCCCCCTGCCATAGTGCCTCCTCCTAGCCCATTCCGCCTTCCGCTGCCACGTCTCCAAAACCCGCCCCGTGTCTTGGGAAAATCCGGCCTTCCTGGAGGCCTCGCGCGGTTTGTTGAGCGTATATGCATGTGCAGCCATGGAAACGAAAGGCGTCTCTACTTAGCGGCCTCGCCTCGCTTGGGTGGGGCGCCATATATCCGCTGCTCATCTCAGAGGCAGCGATTTCGGTCACCGAACGGGAGCGCTCGAGTCGGCAACGGATAGCTACTGTTTGCCGCGCGCCGCAGTATCTGTTTGCGCGGCGGTGGAGCGCAACCCTGTCGCTTCTAAGCTCTGGTTGGTGGTGCTAGTGTGTGGGTCTCATTAAGAACGTGAGTTTGCAAGTACCGAGGTAAAGAGGGCTCGGGAGCGTGCTTGCGCGGCCCAATTTTTCTCAATTCACAGAATACACTGAATTGTCCACACCTGCTTTCCTTCAGTTCCATTACTACCAATGCGACTAGTAGTTGGGGGCTCAGTGTGTCACGTGAACGTCAATCCTTGTTCTGGAAGAAGAAACGTCCCAGGACGTAGCTGCTTGTATTGGATCGAAGAAGGATTTTAAATACAGAAACCGTTTGGGAAGCTGAGCGACTGATGTGTAAAATGTTGGGCGGGAAAAGTCCCACCGAGGTTTGTGGTACAAAGCACCAAACACTGAGGTGCAATAAAGAAAAATAGCGGCTATGACAGGTATACTACTGGACTGCAGCTGGAAGCCTTGCAATGTTATGCTGTAAAATGCCATTTGGGCTGAACTTCACCAGTTTCCATCATTACTGAGCTGTGGTGGCGCAGTGGTTAGAGTGTAGTACTGCAGTCTACTTCTGATCACTAGCTGCCAGCAGTTTGGCAGATCGAATCTCACCAGGCTCAAGGTTGTCTCAGTCTTCCATCCTTCTGAGGTCGGTAAAATGAGGAACCAGATGTTGACTCTGTAAACAGCTTAGAGGGCTGTAAAGCACTATGAGTCTAGTCTAAGTGCTATTGCTACTATTATGCATTAAAATATTATGCATTAAAATAGCGAGGCACAGTTGGTATCAAGGATAGAACATTCAAAGATGCTGCATTATTTTACCTCAGGTTTAGTGTAATTTCTGAACTCACTAATTATAAAATAGATGCAGATGACACATTTGTTTTGAATATCAGATGGAATTCTGCCATAAGTGGAGGTCATCAGTCCTTCCTTCTTTCCTCCTCTCCCTCCCTCTCATGTCCACACATAGAATACCGTATTTTTCGGAGTATAAGACACACCTACCTTTTTTGTTTGTTTTGTTGATTCTGAAATGCACATATTCAGAAGTAAGCCTGACTGAGATGGCTTCAATCCTGTGAACCTTCAAATTTCCCTCCCTCTCTCATCAACATGCACAAGATTAGGCTGTTATAATAATCCAGCAGGCTACAGCATAACTAATACTGCTTATGCTGCAGTGTGGATCTTAATCATATGCCATCGTGCCCTTCACAGTTCCACACTTGTCAGATCTGTAAAGGATTAGCAGAGAGGCTCTAAAGTTCTGCCATTTCAGAGACCTTTGAGGAATATTCATAACTGAATGACCATGTATAATCCCTGAGATTTATCTCTGAAACATTTTAACAGCTTCTGCATGACTAACACAACCCATATGTGCATTTACAGTACTTATCCTCAACAGAGAAAGAAGGTTCTGGCAGTCACACTCAATATCCTAATTACATGGTGGATATATGTTTACTTGGAAATAAGGCCAATTGATTGCTTAGAATCGTAGGTTTTCAGCCTATACAATATGTGTCTACTTAGAAAAACAGCCTGTTTATACTTTGTGGGGTTTTACTGTCAGATGAGCACAGTCTCAAAATGATTTGACTGTTCCTGTTTCTAATTATTTATCTGACTGCAGATTATATTGATAGTTGATTGAGTAATACTAATCCTGTCCTAAAATAACAATATAAAACTCACACTGTGTAGTGCTAGGTTTATTCCTCGTTTTTCTATTAATTTTCTGGGATAGTTTATGATCTGTTGGAGCTGATGCAGTTTAGTATGTGTGCCCTGAGAAACTTCAACTGTAGATTTGTTCACTTGAATGTGGTAAAGAAATAATATTGTATTTGACATATTATTGCATTCCAACTTGTCTGTAAATGATGAACAAAGACAGTGGTTCAGCAACAATTAAAGAGCCTCCTTCTCTTATTTCTGTTATTGTTCAGCTATTTCTGATAGTTGTGACTTGATAATTTACCAGCATTATCTGTCAGTAACTGTTTCTTTGAGTTCATGTGAGCTCATGATCATGTCATCTGTGATAATATATTTGCACCTTCTGTTCTATTGGCCTCTTTCTTTAATTGCCTTTGATTTTTCCTTGGATCAGGATTTTCTTCAATGGCTTTTGCGTTCTTATTAAATATCCAAATATTGACGCTTTATTAGTGCTTCCAGTAAGTAATCTGGTTTTATTTTATCTTATATACAATTAATTGTTGTCCTTACAGTCCAAGATATTCTCAACACTTAATTCAAAGACCTCAAATTTCCTTTGTTCAGCTTTTCTGATAGTCCAGCTTCCATATCCATATGGTTAAAACTAGGAAACCATGGTTATTGGCCTAGACCAGTGGTGAAATCCAATTTTTTTTTTTACTACTGGTTCTGTGGGTGTGGCTCGGTGGGCATGGCAGGGAAGGATACTGCAAAATCTCCATTCCCTCCCCACTCCTGGGGGAAGGATATTGCAAAATCTCCATTCCCACCCCACTCTGGGGCCAGCCAGAGGTAGTATTTGCCAGTTCTCCAAACTACTCAAAGTTTCCGCTACCGGTTCTCCAGAACCTGTCAGAACCTGCTGGATTTCACTCCTGGCCTAAACAATATATACCTTTGTTGTCAGTGTGATACTTCTCTGTATGTTGTTTAGGTTTATCCAAGTAGCAGATGTTTCTTTATTTTAAGGCTGCCTGTGATTGTGTGAACCTAGGAAGTTAAATATCTTACTATAATCATTTTCACTAGATTCACATTGCCTTTTGGTGTAACCTTAGTCATTGAGTTTTTAAATGCTAAGTAGCAGATTGCTTTTGCATTCTCTTATTGTGGCTTTAAAGACATTTGTGAAATCTTCATCAATTCTAGTCATTAAAGTAAAATCTCTTATTTGATGTTGCTGATCTTTATTCCATTTTTTAAAATTTCTATTTTGCCCAATTTAGCCTTTATGATATATCCAGTAAATTAATTATTGAGGCACTTTTTCCCCAGTTTAGTTGCTATACATCTTATTTTAACGGTTACTATCTTGTCTACATATAAATTCTTCAGCCTGGCACACTCATGTATCTAAATGTGCTGTGATTTACATATTTGAAAGACATTGATTAATCAAGAAACAGAAATAGGTGTCCTTTTGAAATTCCCTTTTCCATTATCCATTAGACGTTAACAGTGGGATTTCAGGTGCCTCTTTCTCTTCTAAAGTCAACTTTCATGGACTTGCTATACATTTCATGCAGAGGTTATGATGCTTATTAGCCTCACTCATGCAGCTCTATTGTAGCTCTATGCATTCTTTGATGCACAAGGCACAGATTTTATTTCCTTTCATCATGTTAATTTCATCACAAATGAATGTTGTTGTATACTGGATTATTATTGTTATCGGATGATTAAGTATGACTGTGATTATGTATTGCTACTCAGTTACCTTGGCTAGAGGATATCTGTTGTAATTCTTACAGAGTCAATGGTGTTTAGTTCTTCTAAAAGTTTCAGTAAATCAAGCAGAAGAATAATCTATTGTGTAGAGAATCAATTATAAATTAGGATTGGGGAGAGGTTTCTCAAGCTACAATAAAAACAAGCAAGCAAAAGAAGATTTTACTAATTGCACTGTATAAAGTTCCATCCTCGCTGTGAAAATGTTCCCTGGTGCAAATTGTGAGTCAGACCACGAACTGTTAGCTGCCAAGGTAAAGTTCAGGTGTTACAGAGTCAAACGACCACTCATGATTCAGAAATTTGATGTCAAAAAGATTCTCCCAGCATATGTAGTTGAAGTTAACAGATTTGAATTGCTCAACATCACAGAAAGACAACCAGATGAGCTATGAGAAGAAATAAAAACAATCATAATTGAAGTAGCCCAATCAAATATTGCATACAAGAAGCCAACAAAATTGGCCAGATGAATATCAGAAATTACAATAGAGACTGCAGAAGAGAAAAGGAAAACAAAAGCCATTGGTGACAGGGAAGAAATGCAAAAACTAAATGCAAAGTTCCAGAGAGAGACAAGAAAAGATAAAAGTACTGATCTGAGCAATCTAAGAAACTAAAGGAAGCAGCCATGAGAGGTCATACAAGAAAGGATATCATTTATGAAATGTTTGAACCAGGATTTATATCATCACTCATCACCAACCACAAGTGTCAATGCTTAGTCCACAAAAAGGGATTTCCTTTATAGTAGCTGCTGAAATGTAGCATTAAAGATTGTTCCTTGAATGGCATAGATATAAAATAGAATTCAAATGGATACTCAATGCAAATATAGAAAGTTTATCTCATGAATCATATAAGGTAAACAGTCTGAATAATCTACATCAGATGGTGAATCTTTGACATGCTTTCTCTGATAGAGATAAAAAATTTTCCTTCAAAACCAAAGTGATTCAGGAACTTCCGGTTGACGTCACAGCAGGACCGGACTGGAAAATAGCGGGCTCTGATGAGCCGCATGAAATCCAGCTGGATGAACTGCTCCTGGGTTGCTTTTGAGCCATAGCCGTCTTGCAGGGATGGTGAAGGAAGGAGAGGTGTTTCGTGGACTGTGAGGAATTGGCAATTTCCTTGCTGGAACAGAAACAGCTCTCCCGAAGTGGCAGCAGGGGCAGCGGCCATCTTACGATGGCCTCCTTGAAGCTGGGACAACCAGACCTAAGAATTGAGCTGGAGCAGCATTTGGATGGAGTGCTAGAACTGGGTGAGATAATTGCCAATTTATACTAAGAAAAAATTGAAATTGGAATCTTAAAAGAAATCCTTGGGCTTGGACTAGTGGCTATCTGGCATTTGGGGGGGGGGGAACCACACATACGGAAAAAAGAAAAAGTGGGGACTGTAATACAAAAAGCCTAAAAAGAAGTTTTAGATCTGGAAAATTGGGAAAAGCAAAATATTTCAAAGGGGGGGGGAGTGATTTTCAGAAGAAAACAACAACTTATAGGAGAATTTTAAAAAATTTCTGGATATTTTGATAATTAATCAGACTTAACAGACTATTTTGCAATGGAATAGAAACGAAGAGTGCCATCTGCTGGAGGAAAGAAAAAGTACTGTAATATTGTACTTAGACAAAACAGAAGAAATAGCAGCTGGAAGCCCTGACTTTGGCCATAGAGAAGAAGATAATTTGGACACTGTGAGAATATTTAAGGAGTGACTGTGTTTTACATCTGAGATTTTGTTTCATTTCGCTTCTCTCATGGAAGATAGCCTTTTAATTGGATTTGACTGTTGTTAAATTTGGACAATAATTGCGGACATCTTTTTAACTTTGGAATATTTGATGAATAAGGAATAATTGAGGAAGAAAAAGAAGAAAAGAAGAGGAGATATAAGAAAATTAAATAGACTTTAAATTTTGGCTAATTGCAAAGAGATACAATTGGGGAGGTTTTAATAATCTTTTAAACTGCTACAAAATGGAGTTGCAGATATATAAAAAGTTAATTTTGATGTTTAAAAGTATGTGTGAATCTTTATTGGACAAAAAAGAAACAAAATTCACTGAAAGATATAGAAAAAGTGAAGAGGAGTTTGAAAAGGGAATTGTAAATGAAAAGTAAGAAGTTAATGTTGAAGAGAAAATATTAAAAAATAAAAATCAGATAGATAATATTATAGAAATTTTTGGGAATGTAAAAAGAGTAGAGAGGAAAGGGGAAAAATCCCCCTAAAAAAGAAACAGTTAAAAGGGAAAAAGGGAAATATCTGGGAGAGACAAGGGAAAGTCTTGGTGAGGGATGCTCAAAAAGTACAACAAAAAGGGGAAAAAAGAGAATTGAGAAGTTAGAGCAAGATAAAGGGTTGAGCTATTAGAAAATGGGAAAAGATTAAGAGATGATGGTTAAAGATGAATGATGATGATGTAAATATTAGTAAAAATATATAATAAGGTAGATTAATGAATGGGAATGGGAAAGTAGATAATATAACAATAATAGTGATTTTTATAGTCTTGAATTTAAATTGTTATTGTATCGGTAAGAGAGACGAATTATAGGATGTACTGTGATGTTATTTAGGTAAAACGATTGAATTGAGAGCTTAAGTGTTGGAGGAACTACATGTTGGACATCTTGAATGGTAATGATGAAGACAATAACTTGTAGTTTTGTTTGATGGCTGGGAACAGCAAACTGAACAGTTTGCAATGAGATGTTCGGACTCTCAACATGTCTACCAATGTCACCTACCCCGAAGTAGACAGACAATATGAGGTTGCTTTGACAGACGTTGTGACAGATTTTATTCTGCTTACACTAAAACAACAATAGCACCTAGATTTTAAATATAACAAAGTCTGTATTTTGGCAAGGAGAAATACTGTTATTGATTTATTACATTCTTCTGTAATGTTGCATCAATTGCCTTGGTCTACCTACAGTACATACGTTTAATTCAAACTTATTGGAGTTATTCTAAAAATGTAAGTAAAACAAGCATTAGAGCAATCTACTCCTGATTCAGGTGTCCTTTGATCAACCAATAGAAGAGTCACAACAAATGCCATTTCATTAATAACATGTTTATACTTGACTGGGGCCTGAGCTTCCAGTAGTTATATTAATTGAAAGTAGAATAGAGAGAGGATACAAAAATAGGTGTTGGGAGGAGAGGGCACTTAGGAACAGTATGGAAAAAATGAATGACACTGCACCCCAATTTTTATCATTTAAACTTCCACTTCAGTTTTACCCAATTGCCAAGCCCAGATTGATACAGCTCCCTGAAATATTTTCTCCAAGATAATGCAATTTTTCTTGATCAAACCTCTCACTAGAGGTTTTCAGAGGGGAAAATGGGGCTTAATTAACCAATTGTTCCTTCCATTTTGATGTTGTTGACCATCCTCCCCCCACACCCCACACATGCCCATGACTCTCTTTAAGCATATTTTAGGTTCAGTTTTATAAATCTGCAATAGGAAAGATTAGAACAGAATGCAAAACGTTTAAGCTTTTCCTTAATCTTGATTAGAAAGGCAAGGCACTCTTATTTCAAAAGTGATGGATGTTGCTTGGCTAAAACTACATTTCATTTCATTTACGTTAATATATAAGTAAAAATCATTAGTAGTCAAAATGCCAGTTATATACAAGTAGTCCTCAATTTATGATCATAATGGACAATTTTACAATTACAGTTGTAAAATGTGACAGGTGTAAAGTGAAGCACCCATGTGATCAACCTGATTTTATGACCTTTTTTGCAGCAGTTTTAAGTGACAGGAATTACAAGATGAGCTGGCCCAATCCAGCTAGCAGGCTGGAATACAAAACAGTATCAACATGTCAATTATTAAGTTTTTCTCTACATAACTAGTGTCAGATTATTATGACCAAAAAGCAAGAGGGTGGCATTTTTATTCGCAGACAGAAATCACAAATGACTTCAAGTGAGAAACACCAACAAGCTTCCTTCAGGAAGTTTTCCCATGCATCTTTCATATAAATTAATGCTATAAAATGTGTTTTTACTTCATCCTGTGTGGTGACCTTTGTCTTAATGAGATGAGATGAAGTGAATTGTAATAACATAATTAGAAGTTCAATGGAATCCCTGAGCAAATACTGATCACAGAGCAACTACGGTTGTAGAGTTCTCTCCGGATATTTATTTTATCACCCCCTACTTTTGTTGTTTACTCAGGAACTGTTCTTGCCAGCATGAGAGCTTTTAAAATTCATTCATTTCCATCTGATTATGACTTGGAGTTACAACACAAACCCCAAATAGTATAACTGTGGAAAAGAGTATGGAAGCTGCACTCATTTGAAATTTTGCTGGAAAAATTCCTCTGGTATAATTGATCCACAGGTATCGATCACATCCCCTGGTATTGTAAACATTTATATCAGACCATGTGTGAAGTGTTACCTAATTCCATTCACTGTGTTTATAAATGGAAGGACTCTTTCAAGATAACAGACATGAGTTTATTGCATACTCGGTGATGAGACCTTTCAGATGACAAATATCACTGTGTTCACAGACACACTGATGGAAACTCTTAAATCTTGGGAATGGATATGTACTGCAAGTTATGCTTCTGTTTCAGTATAATATTTTTTTTTCTTGAATTCAGATCCAGACTTTTAAATTTTTTATGAAATATTGAATAAAGTTATTTCTGAAGCTGAAACAATGCAGAGGTCTTTTGAGGGTTGTGTTCAGCAGTCTCTATAAAGCTATACTAATACCTGAGAACCTTTTGGGGGTGGGAGGAATTTGCTGCTGGATAAACTCTATTTTATCCAGCTTTCATTCTTCATATAACAGAAGGGCATGCCCCAAAATGTCATGCTGATTAGGTGCCTTGAATATTTATCTGGTCAATTTCCTTTTCTGTTATTTGGTTTTATTATTGTCACAAGCCCCACTAATAATTATTAATTTTGAGGCAACTCAACCCCTCCAAGACTGAGTGGCTGTGGTTGCCGGCGTCCCGATATAGTCAGCTGGTGCCATCGCTGACTATTGGGGGCGAGACATTGGCCCCCACGGAGAGGGCGCGTAACTTGGGTGTCCTCCTGGATGCACAGCTGTCTTTAGAAGAGCATATGACGGCCGTGGCCAGGGGGGCTTTCTATCAGGTTCGCCTGATATGCCAGTTGCGCCCCTTTCTGGATCGGGACTCCTTATGCACGGTCACTCATGCCCTCGTCGCTTCCCGCGTGGACTACTGCAACAATCTCTACATGGGGCTCCCCTTGAGAAGCACTCAGAGGCTCCAACTGTGCAGAATGCAGCCGCGCGGGTACTTATGGGGGCGACATGGGGCTCCCACGTGACACCTCCCCTGCGCGAGCTGCATTGGCTTCCAGTGGTCTTCCGGGTGTGCTTCAAGGTATAGGTTCTCATCTTCAAAGCGCTCCATGGCTTAGGGCCCGGTTATTTACGAGACCACCTTCTGCCACCGATAACCTCCCACCGGCCAATACGCTCCCACAGAGAGGGCCTCCTCAGGGTGCCGTCAGTCAGGCAATGTTGGCTGGCGACCCCCCGGGGAAGAGCCTTCTCTGTGGGGGCATCCGCCCTCTGGAATGAGCTACCCCCAGGGATACGACTGATCCTGGACCTCCGGACCTTCCACTGGGCTCTGAAGACTTTTTTATTTCAGCAAGCCGGGCTGGGTTAAAAATCTTTTAATTGGTGAATTTTATGGGTAAGGGGTTTTTAAATTGGGGGAAGCCAAAGATAAATTTAATTTTGTTTTATAGTATTTTAATGTTTATATTGTATGTTTTTTTAATTTTGGCTGTTCACCGCCCCGAGTCCTTCGGGAGAGGGGGCGGTATAAAAATTTAAAAACTAAAATAAATAAATAAAATAAATAAACTTAACCTATAAAAGTTTAATTAGGCTAATATGGTAGACTCTTTAGAATTATTCTGACAGGCCATTCACGAGCAAGGGGTATTCTCTTAAGTTGACTCCCAACCAATGTTGTCCTTTAATTTCAGAATATGCATGTTCCATTACATAATTGCGGCCCTGCTTAGGAATATTTTGCCATGAGCCCTGTCAATATCATCCTTTGCAGTCTAAGAGAGAGAAAATGAAGTTTTAACTACAGGGTGACTACAGTTTCACTCTGGAAAGCAAAATTCTCCAGCTTTAGCTCAATTGCTGGAAAGCTATTAGCAGGAAAGCTAGTGACAGTGGTTCAAGGTTAGAAAACTCCAGACAAGACCCTCAGGGCACCACAGCATCAAGGCGCCTCCTAGACCTTAACTGTTAATTTGCTGGACACTCTCATAGCCCTGCCCTGCAGTCTCTTTCAGATTGCAGCTGAATGGAACTCATTAGCATTTTAAAATGCTTGCAGAAATCAGAGGAGGAAAACAGTATTTGCGGAGGCCCATTACTCAGTGTACTTTCATGTGTGCCAAAGTTTGCTGGCATGAATTTGAGTTTGATAGGGAACATCTGGGCAACTGCTGTAACATGGAGATTCAGCTCACGGCTGTGAACAAAAGGAGCTTGTGCAGAGAATGTACAGTTGGGAAAATGCATCTGAAAAGGAAAAGAAGTAGGTGCCCGATGCCAGGCCTCTGTTTTTCTTCTCAAAAGAAGACCACAAAATTAAGAACTCCTAACTATATACATAAATGTCCTTGATTTCTTTGGTTCGGTTGTTGCTTGTTTTCTCATTCTAGTTTAATGCCAGAACTTTTTAAGATGATTTAGAAAGACTGTGCAAAGGGGAGTCAAAGTGGGATTAGAAAGAAAACTTTAAAGAGATAGCCCCTCAACCATTTTTTTCAAGAAAAATGGCAAGACGGGACTTTAAATTAAAAGAAAAGGCCCTCAAACTGACAATTTAGCAACACACATTTTGACAACACACATGCTGTCAGTTTGCCCAACAGAACAGGAGTGCATTCTGTCAAAACAACCTTCAAATGATGAATTATGATTGATCATTTGAATCATTATTTCCATCAAGTATAAATGATCCTTCATCAGAACAATTCTCAACTGTAAAATACAGATAAAATAAAGCAAGAGCAACAACAATAATAATAGCAACAACAACATATTTGTGATACATTTTTAAATGTTATAATAATATAAACAAAAATTATTAGAAAACAACAAATTGTATGTAGTCAACAAACTCAGGGTATTTACTCATGGCATTTGTAACTTTTCTTGAAACTTCACACTTAAAACAAAAGATGAGAGCTTAGCAATTAGAAATAATTCCCACACAATTACTGATAGAAACAAATCTGGGTGGTTCTGCAAAGGATCCCCAAAAGCAAGAATGTAACCAGTTGGGACAAGATTTAACTCAAGTTGGTTTTTCTTTGGGGAAAAAATTCGGGGAGGTGGGTAGATGGCAAATTGTAGTTCTAATTTTTACAAAGTGACCAAGAATTTCTTCTAACATTTTTTTAACCTCATAAGCAACCCTTATTTTGTTCTCTGTTTGATAGAAAACACAAGCTTTAACTGTAATCCAGAAATGAATACTAACCTACAATAGGATACATCAGAATATGTAGTACATATCTTTAATATTGTAACCATAGGTTTAAATTTTGTGCTCAAATGCAGTTGCTTGAACTCTATATTTAGGAGTAATTTTTCATTTTATTTTCACTTATCTAGTCTGAATGAAGGCAGTCTAATCCAGATCCACCATTTTTGAGTAATAATTTCTTTGGAAATGTTACATTGGCAGACTGCATTATATAACAAATAGGAAACAAACCCTATACTGTAGCAGAAACAAATTGAAGTTTCTGTCATTTTTCTTAATACTCTATTTTGAAGTTATTTAAAATTACAGTAACAGAAGTTTAAATAAAATGTATAAGATATCAGCAACCACCAAAGAAGCAATAAAAAGTAAGCAGGCTTCCTTCAAACAATAGATGTTTACCCACATTTTAAAAGAAAAGATCACACACTACTGCAAAAGAACATATACATATAGTGTGTATGTATATGTGTATTTGCTACTTCAATTAATAGCATGAATAATAGAATATGCATATGTATATATATGTATGTTTGCATGTTTGTGTATGTATATGTATATACAGCAGATACACATATACTCAGAAACACACATAGGGTTTTTCATAATATAGTACTAAGAACATTTTTAAAATGAAGCTGCAAACTAGCTTCTAGATTACTGGGGTTTTCAACAACATAGAAATGAAAAGGATAAAGGATAAATTATAGAAAGCACAGGTAAAGGAAGTTACCATTCATTGATCTTTGTTAAAACTACACCACAACTGAAACTTTAAGAAAGAGCAATTGAAGAACTATCAGAGACAACAAGATGAAGTTCCGGCATTTTATGACAAATTGAAAACTAACAAATCCATCTGACAAATTTTTTTATTGTGAAATTTCCTCATCTTTTAATGAAAACATGTAAAATGTGGCCCCCTATAATTTCTTCCCCTACTAGGCAATTGGAATGAAGCCTATTATATAAGTGATGGGGAAAGCAATAGCAATATTAATCTTGAGAAAGACATCTAGGAAAACAAAAGCAAGAAGAGTTAATTCAAGATCTGCTCCAGGCAAATCAGTGCAAAGCATTATGGAATATTTTTTGTTAACTTTATTGCAGTCATTAATCAGCAGAAAGAAAAAGAGAGAGAAAATAGTTTTTGAATATCCAGGACAAAGTTAAGCATGTGGATAGGAGCAATTCACTAGGCATTATATATCGGGACATGTTAAGAGCATTTTATAGCATTTTTTATCAAAGACTTGAATAAATTTAACCAAAATGAAGTATTTTTAAAAAGACAGTTGACTGTTTTCACAGCAGAAGAAAATTAGAAGGAGAATAGTGAGCTTGACGGGATTTAACTCGTTGATAATAGAAACCACAGGCTAAACATCAAAATGGCAAGAATTGTGGATTATGGCAAATTTTTGAGAATAGTGAAAAACTGGTCTGTAAAGTGTTCCCAAAGAGACCAGATAAGGAGGAACACCAATGTCACTGACAGTGAATGTACTCCTAACCCAAGAGTCCTCAGTTCTGAAGTGCTGTGATCTCCTTAAAGAATATATATGTTGGTGTGTCCCCCCAAATAAAATTAATTATTTTATTGGAAATATGAGTGTACAAGATATAAATATACTATATTACTTTTTTAAAATTATATTTTAATCTGTATATGATAGATCCTTGCATTATGGCAGGGGTGGGATTCAGCTGGTTCGGACCAATTCGGGCGAACCAGTTGTTAAGATTTTGCGCAGTTTGGAGAACTAGTATAATCAACCACCAGCTGGACCCACCCGCCCCACCCTATATATTATCTTTCCCTCGCCATGCAGTCCAGTTAATTTCCATGCCTCATCTCTGCGCCTTGCCCACTCTGCTCACCAAAGGTAAACATGCCGCCCACTCACCCTTCGCCTCAGGTTGGTGCCCAGGGACATGCCATTCCCTGGCTCTGGCCTTGCCATGGAGCTGCCGCCCACTCACCACCCGCCTTGGCTGGGTCGGGGAACGCGCCATTCCCTGGCTCCAGCCTTGCCCCAGGCCTTCGCCCGCATGCCGCCCCCCTCCCACCTGGCCTCAAACTACCGAATGATAGCTGGCTGAAGCTTCTGAGTGCAGCCCTTGATGTATCATGCAAACCTGTGTATGGTCCTTAAGTAGAATCATAGGGCTGGAAGGGACTTTGGAGGTCTATTGCAACCCCCTGTCTAAGGCAGGTGTCCTTATATCATCCCAGACAAATGATTGTCCAATCTGTTCTTGAAAACCTCCAGCAATGGAGTACCCACAATTCTGGGAGGCAAACTATTCCATTGATTAATCTTTGTAGTGTCAGGAAATTCCTCCTTATTTCCAAAATGCTGCTGTGATCCCACAAATGTACATGTATATGAAGAAAAACATGGGGATAAAACTTTTTCTATATTTGTGTTCCTTTGAATCAGGGACCTTCTCTCTTCCGCACCACAGTCTTATAGCCAGATATCATCTATGTTTACCCCTATATTCTGCAATATAAAATTTCATTACATGTGTGTTTTAGTTTAACCCAGCCGGTTGAAAAACTTGAATCTGAGGATAACAGATTAATCTGTGTAGAACAATATTGTCAAAGATGTAAAAACTATCATCAGAATATTTTAAGATGATAAAATATGAACTAAATGATAAAAAGTGTTAGTCTGGAGTAGTAGTGATTAAGGCATCAGACTAGAAGTTTGGAGACAGTGAATTCTAGTCCCATCTGAGACTTAAAGCCTGCTGGGTGACCTTGGGCCAGTCATATTGTCTCAACTCTAAGAAGGGGGGAAAAAAACCCTACTTTTTTGGGAAAAATCTTCCCAAAAGAACTACAGGGATTTGTCCAGTCACCAGGACTGAAAAATTAATTCATAGGTGCACACACACAAAATGATAATTTAGACCTAGGAAAAAAGGGAGCGTGAAAAATTCAAAATAATCTTACTTTGATTCTGTGCGGTATAAGAGGGGGCAGATGGAAATTCTAGCAGGTTTTCAAGATGTCCTATGTCCTATGACAGTAAAGAAGGATTCCTGTAATCCTTGCAATGTCTGTTTCCTGATTTGGCATACCTTGAAAGTTTGAAACTTTGAGTTGGAAGGGATCTTAAGATAATACAAGCAAAGTTTCTTAAGGCAATAAATCCATTGCAACAACTTCTTTGAAAGATAAGCACTCAACAACACATCAAAACTTTGATGGTAGTGTTGGAAGAAATGTCCATTTGGGTTCAATTCCAAGTGGGGAGAAAGACACTGGAAACATGGAGACTGCTTGGAAGGGTGGTTTTAATGGTGAACAGGCCCATGTGGTTTGAGGTCCTGGGCAGAAATGAGCACATGGGTGAGAGAGAGAGGGAGAGATTTATACCATCTCTTGGGCCCTGCATTGGAGCTTCCTATTCCTGTGTAAGAAATGTATTCTGATTGGTTGTCAGACTCCCATGGGGCCATGCAGGGATAACTTTGTAGATTGTCTGCTTGGCTGAATCTTGCTGAGTGATGCAATCTCCCCAGGTGCTATATGGTGAGTTCTGTTGCTAGATGGGTAGAGGGCTAATCTTATCATGTCCTGAGGCCATGTCTTAATCCCATCACCCTGGATCTGACCGGCGGGGGGGTGGGGTGGGGTGCGGGAGCTGCAGGGAACTGCTTTGTCCTTTTCTCATCCAGGGAAATATAATATTCTGCCTTTTTAATATTTCCTAAAATATTTCATTCTTCTAGGAGAGGGGTTGGTACTAACTTTCTACAGTAGCTTTTAACTAGACTTTTGAGGCAGCCTACTCCAGCTTTATGTCCTTGGTTAGACGGAGTTGAAATTCAGTTTTTTGCAAAATTTAATTGAATTTTTGAAATTTAAATTTTTACTACAGGGGGCAAAAAACTCCAGTGAAATGAGAGATGCGAGATGAGAGAATATAAGAGATGGACTTTACAGGAAATCCTATTCATTGTACTGAAGCTTGCTGAAAGAAAAAGTTGGGGTGAATTATGGCCAAACTCCAAAATTTGATGCTAAACCAACTACATTAACCACAAAGTTCAAGGTTGTAGTATCCTGTCTTGCTTGGTCATTTAATAAAAATTCTGAGTGACTGGACAAATGACTAACTACGAGCCTGAGAATATCACAAACATTAACTTGCACATTTCTAACATAGTACCACTGAGATCTGAACTGGACTCAGTTTGGAAAACTTCCCATGCCTGCTGTGGGTTATATGTGACCTCCAGCCAGTCATACTAAAATGAGAAGAATAAAAGGTTTACCTAAACTCAGTGCAAACAATTATCATAATGTGCAAGACAAGTGATAAATAGAGCTAGCCCTAGGGGTAGGGTCCCTAAAGACTACAGCTGGATTATGTTTCTGACTAGCAAAGACAGGAAACTTTGCTTCTACATTTTGAGTGCTTGTGGTATCGTTATGCAGAAGAATTTCTTTTGTCTCTTTTTCTCATAACTCGAAAGGGACTGAAGGAGTCAGACTTTTTTTCCTTAATAAACACTGAGTGGAGGCCATGCCTGAAAACTGAAGTTTTCAAGTTATGCGCTTATAAAAGTCGCCATTATAGTAGAAAGAGTTTTATAAAATTCATTATAACAACAAACAGCATACTTGTTATAACACACAGCATAGTTAGGTGCTTGTTGTTATGAAATAGATCTGTTAATTAACTATAAGGAAACTGCAATTAATTATTTTTAAAAGTGTTTCACAATACCCGTTTCAAAAGGAGTTTTCCAGAAGTTCTAGGAAAATATAAACAGCAGGCAGAAGAAGAAGAATTTCTGGTGTAGTTCACTGGCATTATTCAATTCACTTCTTGAAAATGAACGGAGGAGCTTAATGTAATCATCATTCAAGCAGTGGTGATATTTTATTTGGATCTAATCCAACAATACTGGATTTGAAGTTCATACTTCAGAGATGGAAGAATATAGAATCGGTGTATATTATTCAGAAAAAAAGATGAAAGTATTAACAGGTTTTTTCTTCTCTAACAGCTCTTTCCAAATAGGTCTGCATTTGTTAATAATCACAGCAGACATTTTTCTTCTGTAAATATATATGATTGTCCCTAGGTTTCATATAATAGCGTAAGCCTTAAAGTTAAAAAGCTGCTGGAAATTTTATGCGTGCAATTCTACAGGCATACATGGAAATCAGTTCTTTTGGTGCCAGCACTGGCTGTTGAAAAATCTTGGCTATCCCAGTGAAAACCAAAACAAATTCCTAGCAATCATGGCTGAAGAAAAAGGTTGTGTTTATGTATCCTTCCAGATTTCACCAGAATACTATTATTCACCAGGGTACTACTATTACTTTATTTCCAGCAAAGAAAAAGGGTTCCACAAGATCTTGCAAACATGGCAGCTTTTCTCCTAAATTGGTGGGTCATCATTCCATTTCTGTTTTTATCTTTGAAAAATTTAAATAAATCAAGCCTCTGTAGTAAGCAAAACCAAGCAGATTGTGAGTTTATAACGTGTTCTGAATGGCCCAAAGAGGTGAGAATGGCACAGTATGATGATGTGACATTATTACTGGTACAACAGATGGTTCCCGCCCCCCCACCATCCCTCATCAAACATATTCTAAATCTCATTTAACATCACACTAAGGAATCATAATCTAGGGGGAAATACAGTTCAGTGCTATGTTTCTGGCAAATTTATATTCCATATCAGTGAATTATCCATTGCAGTTGGCTGCAAAATTCACAGAATTACGTTCACGACTTTATTCTTCTTGTTGTATAACTTCTTGAGTTATATTTTCATACTTTAAAAATTAGTATCTTTCAATTGTGATGCAGTCTTTCCATTTCCTTTTCCTGCACCTATATAGATTTGTTTCCTAAGTGCCAATTGCTCAACAATTGCCTGTTAAGGAGCTTTCTCTCTCTCTAAAGAGATTAGTTTGTTTTCTTAGCACAATTACTGCCACGTGGCTTGCCTTTATGCGGAGATCCAATCTGGAATGAGAGATTAAAAAAAACTGATAAGATCTAGCTGTGCTAAGAAATAAAGAGCAGACTTTCTTGGCTACAGGGTAATCACATCTGGGTGGCTGAGAGAAAGCAGAGGAGGAGGGAGAGGTTCTATAAAGTAATTCATTTTTTGAGCAAGCATATTCATTGCTTGGATCTGTCTCTGAAAATATGTGCAGCAATTCATTAAAATCTACATTCTTAAAAGGCAGGCTCTGGAAGGACAGTCTCACAAAGGAAATACTGTGGTAAGCAGTGTTCTGATTTTCGTCCGAAGCATGGCTGTCCTGTTTGCTTTGGACCTCTGGGCTTTCTTTTACTGTAAATTTCTTTTACTGACTGAAGAGGAAGGGCTAAGAGAAGGAGTGACACGTGCTAAGGATCAGAGAGGAAACAAAATTGTACGCAATTTTTATTTTGTGAACATCAACTTTTTCCTAGACTTCTTTTAGTTTCTAAACAATTAGCCATAACTATCCCATGTCCCAAGTTTCTTCAGAACAGGTATGCTTACATTTTTAAAAATTAAATATACAATTGTCTGAACTTGGGGGCAATCATCAGGATTGCCTTAGAATCAAGATTCTATATTTTACCAAAGGGGCACAAGATGTCTGTCACTCTAAGCTGTGGTCTTAAGTTCCCTTCCAATATAAAGAGGTTGGTGTGAAGTTGAAATGAGATACTTTTGGATTGACTATCATTAGTACTACAATGATATGATCTGCAAAACAATTTTTTCACTAGTTTGCATGGATCAACAAACTTCCAAGTGCCATTATACAAACTTATACAATGATACAAATAAAGAGGAGAGGAGGAGGAAATGAAAATAGCTGAAATTGATTGTCAGATTTGATCAACTCAAGCCTTGAGATCAAATGAGGCTCTGCAGATCCTGCTCAATATTTCACAAGATTTTCAAGAATTTAGCCATTTTAAAGAACATTATACTATACGTACATGTGTGTTTGCATTATTGTCATATGCCACACACACACACACATGTATATGTACACAGAGAGAGAGAGAGATCTGTAATATCAGATATCTGTAATATGGTGAGAGATATGGTATTGATCGGTACCCTACAGGATATGTTTAATTTCAAACAACAGGCTCAGGTAGAGAAATTATGTAGGGTGTGATGCAGAGAATGCCAAAAGACTCTAAGAGATCAAACATCTATTGGGGACAAGAGCTCAACCATCTTACAGTATTTTCAGATCATTCAATCTGTCAACTGACAGCTCATTAGCTGGTACAGGAAAAGATGATTATACCATTAATAGCTATATTTGAGTTTCAAGGCCCTGGTACTTGTTTCTTTAGTAAAAAAATTTAATTTCTTGGTGGAAAAAAAGTCATTGGTTATTTTATTTGTTACATTATATTCTGCTTTTTCTCCAGGAGATCAAGGTGACATATTTACTCCTTCCTTCTCCACTTTTTGCCACAACTATCTATGAGATAGGTGGGTCAGAGAGCAAATGGCTATTCCAAAGTAACTCAATGGGCTTCTGTGGTCGAAGGTACATTGAGCTTAGATCTGTCCAGGTCACTCCAAAATTTAGCCACTATATCATATTGGCTTACAAGCAATACTTGATGTATGTTCTACTGCCCTCAGCAGGTGGCAGCACCTACTCAACTCTGATTGAGCTCAAAAGTTAAGCAAGATCATTGCTGGTTAATACTGGGATGTAGCAGGTCAGGAGGAAAGCATCTTGGAATTCCTAGGCTGTGGGCTAGACTGGGAGGCTGAAAAACCATCCTGGAAGAAAGTACTTCCAGGCAAACCACATCTATGCTACTACCAAGTAAATTGTATGGATATGGTCACTGGGAATCAAGCTGACCTCAAGAACATCTGTACTTTTAGACAGGTTGACCAAAGCAGATGATTGGACAAGATGTAAGATTCTCTTCCATTTCATAATTTCTGTGATATTCTATGATGAAATTGTTGGATTCAAATTTTATTTTTCTACCAGCACCTTCCAAATTCCAACTCAACATTTGAAAAAGAATAAATCCTCCAAGTCAGCTCAGAAGTTTGGGGGAGTGGGGGGAGAAAGCTATTGTGAGAATTTTGCTGATTAGACACAGGCACAGCAGTCCTTGCTAGGCGTGTCCTATAAAGTTGAAAATACTTTGTTGTAAATTTTGGTATATTAATAATTAAATGTGCCCTCCCTCTCAATCTGGGATATATATATTCCCTTTCTAATGGATATAGCTGTGGGAATTTGGAAATTGCTACATTACAGCTATTTAACTGTAATTTTACAAGTACCAAAAATAGACAAGTGAAAAAAATATATAAGCTTGCTGTTTCCAATTAAGAAGAGATTTTTTTTTATTCCCTTTCCACTGGCATTCTTGGTTGGAAAAATAACAAATGGTAAGATGGAGAATAACCAGCTAGGAAAAAAGCCAGCATGCAGCTCTCAGGGCAACAATATTCTATCCCATTTAAATATTAAGTATGAGATGGAATAAGAGAATCTTTTCTGTATATAAACATAGTAAGGATAGAACTCTTTATATCCCTTTTCTAGCTGGGCCATAAGAGAAATCTATATCTATATTTTTCTTCTTTATAAAAAATACTTGTATGTATACACATACACATACTTGGATTTACTTCTGTTCTTCTTGTCTATTGTACTTGTATGTGCACTAGGAGATACAATTGCATATACTCCCTTCTGGGAGGGAGGGGACTTAGAACAGAACAGTTGTCAATGTTCCAAGTCAGCCTATCCACCTCTCAAATAGGTGCATTTGGGAATTTTTAAAACAGGTTTTCTCTGATTTAATCTGTTTTCCACACTTGATCTCTATTTTGTCAGTAGTCCTCCATATTCCCAACTTGGTCCCTTTCTGTTTGATTGTTGAAGAACTTTTGAGCAGAGAGACAGAATTCCAATCTTAGCCTTTGACATAATCCTTTCTCACATTTTGTTGAGTAGAAAAGAATAGAAAAAAGTCAATTGTTGGAGTGGAGAAGAGCCTTTTATTCTTCAGAGTTGTTTTGTGTGAGTGAGGAGAAATCACGTGTGAGAAGTAGACTCATCTTCTTTCATTCATGCACCTTTTGGGCATCAAAAATACCCTATTTACATGTGGAAAGAGCAGCTAGCAAATTCTCACCTAATATCTCTACTTGAGATATTATAAAAAAATTCCAGTGTAAATCTGGAAGCTCAACTTCAAGTTGAGCTACATTTGGTCTAGAAATATGGGCTGCTGGATTAAGGTAAATTCATTCCAGATTGATATTTTTGGCATCTGCTTCAACTAGTTATGAGTGTGGAGTTGAGCATGGTTTTAATGGTACCAATGTTCATATCAGATCTTGTGGTAAAGCTGGACTCTTGAGCATTCTATCAAGATTCAACTTTCTTTTTCAAATAATTCCAGAATAAAAAAGGATTAAATTCAAAATTTTGCAGGATTCAAGAAACAAGAAGGACTAGCACAGTGGTTCTCAACCTTCCTTTAATACAGTTCCTCATGTTGTGGTGACCCCCAACCAAGAGTGGGTTCTAAATTTTTTTACTACCGGTTCTGTGGGCATGGCTTATTTTGTGGGCATAGCTTGGAGGTCATGTGACTGGGTGGGCGTGGCTAGCTGGTCATGTGACCGGGTGGCCATGGCTATGTGTATAGGGACTACTCAGAGGGCTGAAAAAAGTCATTTCTGACAGGTCCTCGCACTTTTGACTGGTCCTCACACTTATGACCATCCTCACATTTATGCCCGTGCAGCATTCTTAACAACCATGTCACTCATTTCACAGCTGTTTCTCTTCACCATGGTGACAAGATAGGGCAAAAACGTAAAATGTGAGGACAGTCGTAAGTTCGAGGACTGATCAAAAGTGCGAGGACCAGTCAAAAATAACTTTTTCAGCCCTCTGAGTAGTCCATATGCACAAAAGGACTACCCAGAGGGCTGAAAAAAGTGATTTCTGACAGGTCCTCGCACTTTTGACCGGTCTTCGCACTTATGACTGGTCATCATTTATGCCCATTGTAGCATTCTTAACAATGTGTCACTCATTTCACAACTGCTTCTCTTCACCATGGTGACAAGATAGGGCAAAAACGTAAAATGTGAGGACAGTCGTAAGTTTGAAGACTGGTCAAAAGTGCGAGGACCAGTCAGAAATAACTTTTTCAGCCCTCTGAGTAGTCCATATGCATAAAAGGATACAGCAATAGAGAGGGATGAAGGAAGGGAAGGGAAATTAGAGTAGGAGTGAGGGTAAGAGAGGGAGGAAGAGAGTAGCAGAAGGAGAAACGAAGAGGAAGTAGGGAGGAGAAAAAGAGGGTGAGGAAGAGAAAGTAAGAAGGAAAGAAAAGAGAGAGGTGGTAGGTTTGAGGAGAAAGATTGCTGTACAATAAAAAAGATGAAAGGGAAGAAAGCCAACCCCAAACAAATATAAAGATATTAAGATAAAGAATGAATTGTTAAACTTTAAAGAATAAAAGAGAACAAATATGAATAAATAACAATAATTAGAAACACACATACAAACATACAATGTATTTTCTTTGAACAGAATATTTGGCTGGTTCACAAATTTAAACAGTGTTTAGTCATTTCAATTAAATTTACAATTTCTATATTTCCTTTTTGCCATATTTATTCCTCATCTATTTTTGTAAAAAACCAATATTACCCTTCATCCTCATCTCTAATCTTAATCAAATTCCATTTTTCCCTTCTATTCTATATTATACCCCTTCCCATTGTCATCTATTTTTATATCCATCCTCACATTGGTTAATTATGTAATATTACAATTGTTTAATATAAATTCAACATTTTAATATAAATCAATTAGTTATATAACTATCTTTTTTGTATATTAATCAATATGAACATGAATATTCCAATTATTTCCATGCAATCCAATTTCTTACAAATCAATTAATTATATTTACCAATAATAATAAACCAAATAATTTCCCCCATATATTCCTCCAAACCACAACTTAACCATTTCTGCTTTCAACACAATATACAATTAATAGTATCTCAATTATTACAATTCCCTAGTTAAATAGAGCTTTTTTTCTTTTGTGTTTTAAAATCCTGAACCTCCTCTTTTGCCCTAAATTTCCCATTGTTTGCAGTTTTGCACCTACCTTTTTTGGTGAGGAAAAAGAAAAGAAATCTGCCTGCCTAATTTTCCAAGTTGCAGCAACAGCAAAGCAGTTTCAGTTTCGTTTTTCAGCATAGATAGGGGGAAAAAAATCTGCACTCTTTCCAAGCAAGCAGCAGAGCCCTGAGCAAAACAGCTGAGGGCAAATCAGCTGGGGGTCGGGAGCCGATCTAATCAAAGGCTAATTAGCCTATGCTGAAGCTCTGCGGGCCAATAAAATTACCCAAAAACACCGAACCATTTGTTAAATTGCTGGCTCCCCCGCCACTCGCCCACCACTATTTATTGGCAATAAATAGTGGTGCAGAGGGGCGGGGCAAGCCAGCAATTTAACAAATGGTTCGGCTGCACCACTGGCTATAGGGCGGCCCTTTGAAGCCCCGCGGCAAGAATTTAAACAGTTTTTTTTCCTCTAGCCATCGGAGGCAGCAATAGATTGAGAGTGGGCGGGGTAAACGAACGGCCAGCGATCCAACAGAGCAGAGAGTGAGGGTGAGTGAAGGCGTGGGGGGGGCGAGAGAGGGCTTTGGCGACCCCTGTGAAATGGCCGTTCGACCCCCAAAGGGGTCGCGACCCCCAGGTTGAGAACCGCTGGACTAGCAGCTCCAAATTTTAAACTCTACTATCATCCTAGTAGTACAGTTTAATATGGCACTCAAAATGAATTATATTTCCTTATGGTCTTAATATCAGAAGATAAAGTCTTCTGATATTCTAACTGCACAATGGTTTAGTCTACCTGACTGATTTCATTCATTTCAAATAAGTCTGGTAGTACAGCACAAAAACAATTGTAAAAACATTTATAGATTTGACAGCATTAGAAAATCTTACAACGTGCCATTTTATTGGGTTTAATTTATAAACTGTTAGTGAAATATGACTTAGTTGGAAGTGGCCAAAAATTGCATGATTAAATGGATGCAGAATTTTATATAGTAACAGTGATACAACAATGAGATTTTCAATGAAAGAATTTACTCTGAATATTATACTCACAGAAAATTGGTACAAGATGTGATATCATTGATACATTACTACAGTCTTGGTTGCTAAAATGTTTGATTCTTTTTCTAAAAAGTATTGGAAGTGCAGTGAGCAAATGGAATCATTTTTTTCACATTTGGTGACAATGTAAACAATTTTGGAAAATTATTCATATCAGAATGAAGTGAGTTGTGAAAACTGAATTCCATTTGCAACCAAATATATATTTTAAGTGTTTTATTAAACCATATATTTCTACCAAGTATACTGAGCTAGTTCATATATGTCAACTGCAGCAAAGATGTTTTATGCTTCGAATTGTAAATTCAGTTCATTCCTTGGAAGAATGAAGAATCAAATTACGGGACTATGCTTTGGTTTCTAAAATAATTTCCCATTTGAAAAGTAAATGTTACATTGAATTCAATTCTAACTGGAACCTATTCTTGAACTGTAATGTATTACAAGGCTTTGTATCCCAAATGGTGGGGGGAGGGGATGTTTACCTTTAGACTTCCTATTCTCCATTGTGAGGTGGAGACAGCAGCCAGAAGTGGGTTCAGCTCGTGCAATCAGAGGAAGGACTGAGCCTGTCAAAGCTAAATCCCGCCCCGCTGCTAGGGGCTCCCAGCTTTGCTCAGTCCTTCAGACTGGACTGCAGTGTGGAAATTTCTCTCTAGTCAATTTCTACCTTTCTGACAGTTTTTTTCTTGGACTTTTGGCTTTTTTGACTCTAGGACTGTTACCTGACTATTCTGTGCCTCTTGTAAGTCGGCTTTGTTTACTAGCAATTGCCCTCATCTTCGGCTAATTTCTCCCTCTTCGTCGGTTCTCGACCCTGTCCCTCTGGATCAGTAAGTGGGGCTTGAGGAGCTTCGTGCTTCCTTGAGGGAGATCCTGGTCGCTTTCTGGGACAGTTTAATCACTGCGGAGCTGCTGCGCTCCCCTTTGCCTGCCGCGCCGCCATTTCGAACTGCGGAGCGGCTTTTAGGCCTGGCTGGGACGTGTTATAGCTGTGGAGTTGCCGCGCTCCCCTTTCGGCTTCTGGTCAGTGAGTGGGACTTGGGGAGCTTCTCGCCACTTCAAGGGAACAGCTAATTTATTCTTCTGGTAGGCAGTGGCTGCGGGGGCACCTTCTGAGCCGTTAGATCGCTGTGGAGCTGCCGCGCCCCCTGTTTTGCCTGGCGTGCCGCCCGTTTGAGCTTCTAAGCTGAGGGAAAGTTTCTTTCCCATTTTAAAATTGCCGCTTGCCGTTTGTTCCCTGGCTCAGCTGATTGTCGGACCTAGCATAATTAGCAGGTCCTTGGCCTTTTTGCTCGCCCTTGACGGCTGGAGCAGTTCTGCCCCGTTGATTATTACAGTCTAATTAACTTCTGAGGTGGTGGAGTTTTTCGCGCTCCCATTGTCTCTGGGGCTCAGCCGCCATTTTGTGGGTCAATTTGGCGCGCTTGCTGTGGCGGTTAGTGGAGGCCTCCAGGTTGTGACTTCTTTCCTGTAGAGGCTTGGCCATTTTCATTGCTCCCAGGACATTATTGGCCCTGCTTTAACGCCAGTCAGTAGGGTGCTTTACTTAAAGACCCTTTACCTCTCGAAGGTTGGGGGCTATTTTATTGAAAGCAGTCCGGGAGCGGCCATATTGCTTATATATATTTTCAACCCATCATGCCTAAAGCAGTGGGGAAGAGTAAACATGGCCGTAGGGCCACAGTGCGGCAACAGTCCCTGGCCATTCATAGGGATGTGGAGACTGATCCCTTGGCAGTTTCCGCCAGCCCGGCTACCCATGAGTCAACAGGGTCCCAATCACATCGTAAGGGTTCCTCATCAGACCCTCCACGGGCCCCCCACCGCAAGGAAAAAAGTTTAAAACAGCAGAGTGAGAGGGCCAACAAGCATCCAATTATGATTCCTAATTCTTCCTTATCTGGGGTCAGTGTCCGTCGGTCTCCTCCTACATCGGATCAAATTTCACTACAAGACTGTCCTCTGGACTATCATAGTTCGGATTTGTGGGGCGCTGTTCCAGTTCCTTCTCCTCTGGCTCCTGTTGCTCCGGCTCCAGCTCCTCCCGCGCATCCGTCGCCGACCTTATCTTTTGCTCCGGTCCGTACTTCTTCGGAAGTCGGACCGGCTTTGGGCCAGATACAATCAGTTCTTAATACTGAGGACATTCAAAAAATGATTGAGGCCGCAGTACAGCAATCTTTGGCTGCCCATAATTCCTATCGATCCAAACGCCATAGGAATTGGTCTGTTCCATCTGATTCCTCTGTATTCTCGGATGGGGATGAAGACAATGAGTTATTATCCAGAGCCGATTCTCATTCTCCTGCTCCTTCCTGTGTGAGCCATCCTTCCGCCTGTGAAGACGTTGAGTTTCAAGAGCCGGAGTTGTCGGAAGATGAGGGACTTCCACCGGACCAACCCCCCTTTACCGGTCTTTTCCCTCAGGCTCTATTTAAGTCCCTACTTTTTAAGGCGGTTAATGCGGCTCAACTTGGGACCTCCGCTCAATCTGTTCCTCCTACGTCCGACAATGCGCTAAATCCCTTGTTTACGGAGCCTCCTAAGCCTGTGACGACAGTTCCTACTCCTCCTCTATTTTTGGATGTTATTAAAAAGCAATGGTCATCTCCTGCTTCGGCTCCTGTACCATC
Source organism: Arizona elegans (assembly GCA_022577455.1). Lineage (NCBI taxonomy): Eukaryota > Metazoa > Chordata > Lepidosauria > Squamata > Colubridae > Arizona > Arizona elegans. The sequence continues at coordinate 97,528,347 of JAKOOJ010000002.1, read as the reverse complement.
TACTACAGACAGGAAGAACTTCTCTGTTTCTTCAGAGTTGTCCTCACTGCTTCAGATCCCCACAGTAGATGCTCCTGTTGCGGCCTTGCTTTCCCACTCCACGGTTCCGGGTGATCCTGAGGAGAACCTTCATCCCGAGGAGCGTCGATCCGAGCAGGTTCTTCAACGCGCTCATCTTGCAGCATCCTGGGCCATCTGATCAGCCACTACGGCCTCCTTTTTTAATCATTCAACCCTCCTTTGGCTCCGCCAACTTCAAGACAAGCTTGCCAACGAGGATTCCAATTTCAAGCAAGACGTCAATAAAATCGTGGCGGCTGTACAGTTTTCTGCAGATGCAACATTAAATGCAGCTCGCTTCGCTTCGAAGTCCCTGGCTTCAACTGTAGCAGCCCGGCGCCTGGTTTGGCTGAGGCATTGGCCAGCTGATGCCCGCCATAAGTGGCGTTTGGCCTCAGTTCCCTTCCTGGGGGGGAAGTTGTTTGGAGACCCGTTGGAGGCTTTCCTGATAGAAAGTAAGGACAAAAAGAAGATCTTGCCCACCGTTTTCCATAGAGGGGAATCCAGATACTCCCCATTTCCCTCTCGTGCCCAATTTTGCCCAGCAGACGGGGGTTTGGGTACTTCCCATGGTACGGGTACTTTTGTTCCTAGACACAGGGGGTTTCAGGACAGGCCCGGGAGAGGCAGGCCCTTTATGTCTAGACGGCCCTTTCGAGGGGGAGGGGGTCGTTCCATCCGTCGCCATCGTTAGTAGTGTTCCTAACTTTTCCGTGGGCGGCAGATTGGGCCGTTTTGCTGCCATTTGGGAACACACTACTTCAGATTGCTGGATCAGAGCCTCCATCTGATCAGGGCTTTCCATCGAGTTTGTCTCTACCCCTCCTTCTGTTTTCCTCCGCTGTCCCCGCTCTGGTTGTCCTGAGCGTAGAGCCCTCATGGATTTGGCCATAAAGCACCTCCTCGCCATTAAGGCTATCCAACCTGTGCCTTTGGCTCAATTAGGGCATGGTTTTTACTCTCGGGTCTTCCTTGTACCTAAGTCCTCGGGTGGGTGGAGACCGATTCTGGACCTAAAACGTTTGAACCGATTTGTAGTTTATAGAAGGTTCAAAATGCAATCTCTACGTTCTATTCTTGACGGCGTTCGGAGGGGCGATCTCCTCTGTTCAATTGATTTAACTGAAGCATATTTACATATACCCATTCGATCTTCCTACAGGAAGTTTTTACGTTTCTACTATGCTGGAAAGCATTTCCAGTACAGGGCTTTGCCCTTTGGTCTTTCCTCAGCTCCCCGTAGCTTCACTAAAATATTGGCGGCTTTAGCCGCTTCGCTCAGACGTCAGTCAATTCGTCTCCAGTGTTATCTGGATGACATCCTTATTATGTCTACATCTCTGTCTCGAACCTACTCTGACCTTCACCTCACCATTCAGACCTTAGCCGCCCATGGTTTTTCCATTAACGTGGAAAAGAGCCACCTTGTCCCTTCTACTAGGATCATCCACTTAGGGACGGTCATAGATTCGGTCGAGGGTAAGGTTTATCTGTCTAGGGAGCGGCAGGAGGGACTTAGGGCCCTAGTGACTCAAGTCATGCGAGAGAAGAAGGTCTTGCCCTTGTTTCTCTCTAGATTATTGGGGAATATGGTTTCTGCTATTGATATTGTTCCCTGGGCCAGATTCCACCTGAGAAGCCTTCAGTGGTTTCTTTTGCCTTTGCAGAAGGCGGGGAAGGGCACCTCGTCGACCAGAGTTACCATCCCCAGGGAGGTGTTAGCGTCCCTTCGCTGGTGGCGCTCCCTGTCCATCTCCAAAGGCAGTTTTTTCCTGGACCATCACTGGGTCATCGTCACAACCGATGCCAGCAAATTCGGCTGGGGCGCTCACTGCGAGACTCAAGTGGCTCAGGGCACGTGGTCGGCCACCGACGCCTCCTGCAGCATAAACTGGCTGGAACTACGAGCCGTCATTCTCGCTCTCCGGGCCTTTCGTCATCTGGTGGCCGGAGCGCATGTGTTGGTTCTCACCGACAATGTTTCAACAAAGGCACACATAAATCGCCAGGGAGGCACCAAGTCCAGGTTGCTGATGTCGGAAGCCAGACGACTTTGTCTTTGGTCAGAACGTCACTTGATCTCCCTGAAGGCAGAACACATTTCGGGGGAGGCGAATGTACGAGCGGATTGGCTCAGTCGCCAGTCGATAGACCACTCCGAGTGGCATCTGAATCCCTGTATCTTCCAGAAGTTGGTGAGTCACTTCGGCAAGCCTATTGTGGACCTATTCGCTTCTCCTCTGAATGCACAGCTCCCCAGGTTTTTCTCCCGCTTCCGGATGCCTCAGGCGGAGGCAATGGATGCTCTACGCTCCCCCTGGCCCCCGGGTCTGCTCTTCGCATTCCCTCCGATTCCCCTCCTTCCAAGAGTCCTTCGGAAGGTTGTTCTAGAACGGGCAGAGATCATCCTCATCGCCCCCCATTGGCCACGGAGGTCATGGTTCGCCAACCTAATGCACTTATCAGTAGCTCCTCTCTGGACACTTCCGTGCCCCATCGATTGCCTCAGTCAAGGGCAGATCCTCCATCCAGACCCACTATGGCTGAGACTGACCGCTTGGAGATTGAGCGGGGCGATCTTCAACGAGACAACGTCCCTCCTTCCATAATCCAAACTATCCAAGCGTCACGCCGGCCCTCCACTAATAGGATCTATTCATCGACGTGGCGGGCTTTTTCTACTTGGTGTTTCTCCCAGAACATCTCTCCACTGGAAGCTTCCGTGTTGCAGGTCCTGAGGTTTCTTCAGGCAGGCTTGGACAAAGGGCTCTCACCCAATACCTTACGGAGGCAGGTGGTGGCAATTTCATCCGTTTTGACTCCCAATTCTCTCCAGCCTTTGTCTCAACGACCCATTATACGGCGTTTTCTGCGAGGAGCCACCAACTTGTCGCCCCCGGTCATTCATAGATATCCCACTTGGGACCGTCCCCTTGTTTTGAACTCTCTTACTGAGCCACCATATGAACCGTTACGCACGGTCAGTCTACGCCTGTTATCATACAAGGTTGCCTTTCTGGTGGCCATAACGTCTGCTCGACGTATTTCTGAGATCGCGGCTCTTTCCATGAGAGACGATTTGTGTATATTCCATGAGGACCGGGTTGTGCTCCGACTCGACCCCACATTTATACCTAAGATTAACTCTCCTTTTCACCGTTTACAGGAACTGATTCTCCCAGACTTCTGCCCTCATCCGTCTCATCAGTTAGAGCATCGATGGCACATGCTGGACATCCGGAGGGCTCTGCGGATCTATTTGACAAGGACTGTGGACATTCGTCGGTCTGAGTCATTATTTGTGTCTTTTCTTCCCGCTTCGCTAGGTGCTAAGGTGTCGTCGTCGACGATCGGACGTTGGATTCGGTGCACGATCGCTACGGCGTATGAACTGCGTTCCTTAACACATCCTGCCATGGTGACAGCTCACTCGACGAGGAGTGCGTCGACCTCTGCGGCCTGGTCTTCCCAGGCTTCATTACTCGAAGTCTGCAGAGCGGCTACCTGGACCTCTCCTTCCCCTTTTATTCTGCATTATAAAATAGACAAGTATGCTTCGGCAGAGGCGGCCTTCGGGTGGAGAGTTCTCCAAAGAGTGTGGGGGGACGGGGAGTTGCTTGTCCAGACTGTTCCCTCCCTAGACCTGGGACGCTGATCTTGGGTATGTCCCACTTCTGGCTGCTGTCTCTATCTCACAATGGAGAAGGGGCGTTGGTCCTACCTGACACGCACCTTCTCGTTGGGTGGAGACAGCAGCCAGTCCCTCCCTGTCAGTCTGGATATTGATATGTTTGTTCTTCTCTTTTTGTTGTTCCACACGTTAAGCCTGTCTTTGTCCTTCACAAAGCTGGGAGCCCCTAGCAGCGGGGACGGGATTTAGCTTTGACAGGCTCAGTCCTTCCTCTGATTGCACGAGCTGAACCCACTTCTGGCTGCTGTCTCCACCCAACAAGAAGGTGCGTGTCAGGTAGGACCAACGCCCCTTTCAACTGTATAAGAATTTATATTCCTAGTGTTGAGCTAATTTATCATTGTCCATAATTCCAGTTAATGAGCTATACTGGTAGATACTGTTAACTAGGTATTTTTAGTTTAAAAGCTGAATACTGACTTTTAGACTTGCTTCTAAAAAGTGATATGACATACAGAATGTGATAATTTTCTAGGTGACTGGGAAACATTGAAAATCTATAACCTCCAATATTTTAGACCTCATCTTTACTAATTTATATTATACTCACTATATTTTGCTATTTTATTATTGTTTTATGTTTTTCATTTGTCATGGTTAATATGCTTTTCAAAAATGCTTTCTTTAAAAAAATGTTTTTTTAAAAATTAAGTTGAACTCTTCAAGGTAAGGCTGAAAGTCAAGTCTCAGTAATATAGAAGTGGGTGACAAACTTGGAGTTCTGATATGGATACATATGTGTGTGTCCATATCAGAACTCCACATAAATGTTCATATGTGTACCACATAAATGATAACCATTTCACTTATGCCATCACAGTTTATATAGTATTTATGGGGAAAGAATGTCATATTGTGTATTACAAACTACTGTCCTTAAATTCTTAGATATGAAAATTAAGGGTCATATCATGCAGAACAATGGGATCACAGAGAAAGCTGGAAATTAGGAGCCCTTGGGAAGCATGGAATGAACTATGGTGGATGATATTTAGGAACAGAAGATTGAAGGATTCTAGACATACCAAGACACAAAACACTGAGCAAAAGGGTATTGCTGTCCCACTGGGCAATTATCTAAATAGGATAATCATTTTATAAGAGATGTGGAAAACAAATAAACAGATAATTTAGATTCTTTCTTGTCACTCAACCTGTACAAAAAGCTGAAAATTTCACTTAAGAGCTTCTGCTCTTAAAACTCAGTCAAGGACAGGCTAGTGATGCATAAGCAGCACCATGGGACAAGATTTATGAAGAAAACCCAAAAACACTTTCTGCTTTTTGCCAATGCATTGAATGGGGGCAGAGTTTGGTGGGGTGGTTTTGTAGCATTTGTTCAGCAAGTTTTATATTAGGGTTCACTCTATGCTGCTGACACCAATATGTGTTACAAGTGAATGTTAAGTCTCCCCTTCCCATCTGGATCCCATGTATGGCAACTTCAGCAAGTGGTGAGATTTATGTCCTGCTGAAGCATTCTGCAGCTTTTAAGCCAGAAATGTGATTGAACTCCAGATGCTAACAAGATGCAGGGACTCCTTTCTACTATTAAAAATGTGATTACTTGTTTTACTCATGACAAAAGCTATCATATTAATATATTAGAAATGGGATTGTAGTCCTGTTTTGAGGAAAGCTGAGTCAGAGCTAGATAATGTAAACACTAAATAGACTTTCTAATGACTACAGTCACTACAGATTTCATGATGAGTGTTGGTGCTGTCCATGTTCAAAAGTTCAAAGTTAGAATTCATAGCAGTTCTTCTGCTTGAATGTATATGATTGGATTCTATCTTAGTAAGGAAGTTGCAAATCATAAAAAAGGTTATTCCATCCATCATATGTTGAGAAATTTTGAACATAAAATGGAGCATAATGCAGAGACCATATTTCAGGGGCTGCTTTGTCCAAAAGCCAAAAGAATAATGAAAAACATTTACAAGTTTAATGGTAAAGTACATAGTTTAAAGGCAGAACATTCCCAAATTTAACCTGTAGCATTTTTCCACCTCAAATTTATTTTACACAGTCTGACCATAAGAGGAAGGTTAAACAATAAATACTTAATGCAACTGTCACATTTCTAGGAAAATCCATAGCATTACACAATCTGCTGCAGAAAAGAAAGACAGATCTCTTGCCTCCCTTTCAGATTTAGCCCAATTCACTCAGCCTGTCTTTCTCCAATATAAAGATTTAGGCCGGGTATCCTTGCTTAAGGAGAATGAAAGATGAATCATCTCTGCCTTTCAGCATTTTTTCTCTTAGGTCACTGAAACATTCGGTGGTGTATTATTACTATTGGTGATCTTTTGTCTTTCAACTTAAGTAGCACAACTTATGGAAATTGAAGATGAGACATTACAGTTTAAAGAAACAAAGTATGTTCATTTTGACCAACTTGCAAACTCAGAACACTTTTTATTCTCAGTCTATTGCAATTATGGGTGCTGTGATTGTGGGTACTATATGAGATTAAGACCACATTGTTCTGAGAATAATATGAACTGAAAGCAGTGACTCTGACTTCTGAAAAGTAATCTATGATTACACTGCACATTCTAAACAAACAAGTATTTTCTATGGACTGTGGATTTTCTAGAAAGAAACAGAAAAAAAAATCTTAGTTTATTTGAAGTTAATCATTTAAGTGCTTAGATAAATTCTTAACACAAAACAATGACTAATCTCACATAGGTTTAAAAACAATAGTTCTGATAGCAGAATATGTTTCCCTTGCTTTTAAATGATTTTTTTTCTAGCAGTTGTTCACCCCAGTATGGAATATACATTTCATTTATCAGAAAAATGGCCTTTTTAAAGAAGATGCAGGCCATCTGTACTTTTTTTGTAGTTAGAAAGTAACTCTTTGGTCAATATTTTTTAAGAGGCACTTTTTCAGGAGTGCATTTTAAAAGGATTTGTTTTTTTCCATGGCGATGCTACGCAATTCATCTATGGGATTTTATCATTCTTCAGATATAGGGACTGAGGGAGTACTGTGCCTTTAAATCTTTCTTGTGGCCACTCCCCTCTGCTCTGTTATCACCTCAGTTATTTCTCTCAGTCTTCGTGTAGGGACATGAGTTTAGTTTTCTCCTCATTCTGAGGTGATTTTCTCCTTTTTCTAGCTAGTGCCTTAGCGTTTTGTAGATAGTATATATAGTGTTTTTATATATAGTATAAATTTTTTTCTTTCGAGTAGGCAAGGGAGCGTTTTATACAAAAAAAAAAATAAAAAAAAAATCCAAACGGCGTGCGGCTGCCGCGGAGGCAGCTGGCCATCGGCTGCGGGCGTGGACGTCACTGGGTAAGCCATCCGGACTGTCCATTGCCCCCTTTAACAACGGGCGGCCTTTCCTTGTGTTGGAGAGGCCGCACAGCCTTAGAGCCGTAAATTCCAGGCCGCCGGCGAGCGAAGTGGAGTTGCTGGTCCGCTGGCTATTCCCTCGCCGCCTCATTCGCTCCCTGTTTAGTGGCGGTTGCAGAGTACCTGCTCGGGGACCCGAGTTCAAACTCTGCCTTTCCCATAATTTCCTCACGGCGCTCTAGGGATCTTCCATTCTCCTGCGCCCTCTCTGCCACCTCATTTCAGGCCATTTGCATCAAAAGAGAGCCGTTTGCAATTTCGCGCCATTTTTCGGCCGCCATTTTCTGGCTCCTTCAGCGAGGCAGCGCTTTCAGGGGACGGTCACTCCCTAGCGCTTATCCAATTGGGCCACCTGTGAAGCTGCCTACTTGTGAGTAGGAAGGATCACCGCTGTCTTCTGGATTGTGAGTATTGCCATTATTCAGGGACTTTGGGCCTTAAAACTGCGATTAGGAACTGGCAGCCATTTTGAGGAATTTTTTTTTTTTTCTTCTCCACTGTGGGCCTGGTTTCCTGACAGAGGGTTCCCTTTTCTTTCCTCTAGTACTCTGCTGCCACCTGGTCTCCAATAACTCTATGGCTGACCAGGAGTTTTCCTCAGACCCTGAGCAGGCTCCAATTATTCCAAGGCCCAAGAAAGCCTCCAAGAAGAGGTCTACGGCCCATTCTGCTGGCAATACATCTCATTCAGCCCAGCCTTCGGTTGCCTCATCTACCAGAGGCAGGGAGGAACAAAGGAGGCACAAAGCCCTTGAGAGACAGTTTACCAAAGCTCAAAAGCAGGCTCAAGTCAGGGGTGAAGTGATTGTGGATATCCCTTTTGTTCAGCAACCTGGGGACGATCATGACTCTGATTTTCCTCCTCATGTTGTTCCTGCTGCAGATCCGGTTCAAGGGGGGGACAGGCCTGCTGACCCTCGAAAAACCGTTTCTCCTGGTAGACCGGGGTCTTCGGCTACCTTTACGCCCACAGCAGCTGGCTTACGTCCGCAGGAAGGGATGGGTTGGCCTCCTCATCTTGACTTTCAGTCTCTCTTTACAGATGCCTTAGCCAAAACTATCTCCTCCAGCCTACAACAAGGGATACCGCCTTGGCAGATACCTTTGCCCCAGACAGTGGTTCAGCCTCCCTTGCCACCTCAGCTACCACCATCTGCTGTCATTCCAGCCCCGCTACCTTCGGCGCCCTTGGAGGTTTCTCCTAGTGAGGAGGCAGAATCAGGTGACGGGGATCAGCCAGACCCCGAGTTTTCGGATGATGATGAGGTAATCCCTGATAGGCCAGCCTTTACCACCCTGTTTAGACCGGCTGTATTCAAGACCTTACTTAGGAAGGCAAAGGCGGCAACAAATATGGGCAGGATAGTTAATCCAAATGATCCAGGTCCATCGGCCGTCCAGCCACATGGCGACCTGTTCGCTGTTCTGGCTCCTGACCAAGATTTCATTCCATGCCCTGAACTGTTCCAGGATGTCATTAAGAGACAATGAGAGGCCCCAGGTGTTCCATCTGCCCCAAGTGGCCATGACAAAAAACTTTATTGTGCTGACCCAGTCTTGGAAAATTTGCTTGGCTTACCTACTGTAGGCCCCCCAGTGGTTTCCCTCTCGTCCTCTGCGGTGTTGTCCTCGGACGCCGTGGAAATCTTAAAATCTGACGAACGTAAAGCGGAGGTCTCCTTCAGGAAGACACATCAGGCAGCTGCCTGGGCTGTGAAGGCCGCGACATCTGCATCATTCTTTAATAGGGCTACGTTAATTTGGCTTCGCCAGTTGCAAGATTGATTACCCCCAGGGGACACCAGGATTAATCAGGACTTTAGTAAACTGGTGGCCGCAACAGAGTACTCTGCTGACGCCTCCCTAGATGCAGCTAGATTTGCGGCCAGAGCAATGGCGTCTTCTGTCTCATCACGCAGGCTCCTTTGGCTCAAACCCTGGAAGGCAGACACTAAATCAAAGTGGAAGCTTGCTTCCGCCCCTTACCAAGGCTCCTCTCTTTTTGGGGCAGCTCTGGACCCTATTTTGGTAGAGGGGAAAGATAAGCGGAAGGTCTTGCCGGTCACATACAATAGGCAGGAACGTAGATATGTCCCTTATGCCCAGCGACAGCCCTTTCGGACTGAGCCGGGCCCCAGGGGGCCCTACTACTACAACAGACCCTTTTCCCAGGGATACGACCGTTTCCCTAGCAGACAGGGTAACAGTGACAGAGGGCGTTTCCAGCCATCTTCCAGACGTCCCTACAGGGGTTCGTCCTCCCGCTCAGCTAGAAGGGGCAAATGACTCTCTTCCCCCTGTTTCCATAGGGGGGCGGCTTCTTCATTTCCTATCCCAGTGGGAGGCCACCACGTCCGATCCCTGGGTCCATCGCACGGTGGGCCTAGGCCTGTCATTGGAATTTCAAACTCTTCCCAAAAATTTTTTCATTCAATCCCCAGTACCCACCAACAAGGTCAGGAGGGACAACCTCGGGGTGGAAATTCAGCATCTATTAACCATAGGGGCTATAGAGCCGGTACCACTTTCTCATCAAGGGAAAGGGGTATATTCAATTTTGTTTCTGGTCCCCAAGTCCTCGGGGGACTGGAGAGCTATCTTGAATCTCAAGTACCTCAACAAATTTATCAGGTACAAGAGATTCAAGATGCAATCTCTCAAAACCATCCTGAATTGTGTTCGGAAGGAGGATGTTATGACATCAATCGATCTTCAGGAGGCTTACCTCCATGTTCCGATCCACCCCCGACACCGCAAGTTTCTTCGTTTCGCTTTTGCCGGACGGCATTACCAGTACCGGGCAATGCCGTTCGGTCTCTTGTCGGCCCCGAGGGTCTTCACCAAACTGTTGGCGGCCGTGGCGGCCTCCATTCGTTTGATCCCTATCCGCATTTTGTGTTACCTAGACGACATTTTGATTTTGTCCAGTTCCCACACCCAAGCGCAGCAGGACATGTTGACAGTGTGCCGGATCATGGAGCTCCACGGCTTTTTTATCAACCGTCGGAAGAGCCATCTTCTTCCTGCCACGTCCATCATCCACCTTGGAGCTCGAATCGACTCAGTGAACCTGAAGGTCTTCCTTTCGGAGGAGCGTCAACAGAACATCAAAGACCTGGTTCTTCATGTCTTGGACTTGAGGCGAGTGTCTCTCATGACCTTGTCTCGGTTGCTTGGCAAATTTATCTCCTGTTTAGGAATTGTTCCGTGGGCACGGCGTCACTCAAGACCACTCCAGTGGTTCCTCCTGCCGTTTCAGAGACTGGGCCAGGGGTCATCCAGAACCACTGTATCGCTTCCACTGCAGGTACGTGTATCCCTCCGGTGGTGGGTGTCGGGGACCCTGGCACTGGGTTGCCAATTTCACGAGCCATCCAGGATAGTCCTCACCACAGACGCGAGTCGTTCTGGTTGAGGGGGTCACCTAGAGTCACAGGTGATTCAGGGTCTTTGGACTCAGTTGGACTCTCGGGACAATATCAATGTACTGGAACTGAGAGCGGTGCGACTGGCCCTAGCCCACTTTCTACAGCGGGTGCACCACCGGCATGTCTTGGTCCTCACGGACAACATGTCGGCAAAAGCCCACATAAATCGGGAAGGGGGCACCCTATCTCAGGCTCTCATGCGGGAGTCGGAGACTTTGTTGGACTGGGCGGAACTTCACCTATTGTCCCTGAGGGCGGAACATATCTCCGGGTCCGCAAATGTAACAGCGGACTGACTCAGCAGAAAACAGCTAGATCCTTCAGAGTGGAAATTGGATCCGGACCTGTTTCGGGAGCTGACTCGCCGATTCGGACTTCCGCTGGTGGACCTGTTCGCCCATCGGGACAACGCACAGCTTCCCAGGTTCGTGACTCGTTTTCCTTGTCCGGGAGCCGAGAACGTCAATGCCCTTCGGTGCCCGTGGCCCCAGGGGCTCCTTTATGCCTTTCCCCCCATCCCTCTGATTCCGGGGGTGATCCGCAAATTGCTTTGGGAACGCGCAGAGATCCTTCTGGTGGCTCCACACTGGCCCCGACGCGCTTGGTTCGCGGACCTCGTGAACCTTTCCGTTCAACCCCCATGGCGTATTCCTCAGGACACGGTTTCGCTCAGCCAAGGGACTGTACTCCATCCAAATCCCCAGTGGCTACAATTAGCCGTGTGGCGCTTGAGCGGGTCCACCTGAGGAAGGACAATATATCAGGGGAAGCCATCCTAATAATCCAGGCGGCTAGGCGTCCATCAACCACTAGGATTTACGATGCCTCTTGGAAAGCATTCTGTCAGTGGTGTGCCGCTCATCACGTTGACCCTACTTCTGCAACAGTACCAGAGGTTATAGACTTCCTTCAAGCAGGGTTTGCTAAAGGGCTAGCCCCCTCCACTCTTAGGCGTCAGGTAGCTGCATTAGCGACAGTCCTGGGATCGGGTGACGCTAGGTCCCTGACCCTCGATCCACGCATTAAGGGTTTTTTACGGGGGGCTACTAATCTCCGTCCCCCTCCCATTCATAGATATCCATTGTGGGACTTGCCCCTAGTCTTGAAGGCCCTCACGGCTGCCCCCTTTGAGCCTCTGGCTTCTGTCAGCCTTAGATTTTTGTCCCTGAAAGTGGCATTTCTTCTTGCCATTACATCGGCACGAAGGGTGTCTGAACTTGCTGCCCTTTCCATCCGCAGTGACCTTTGTATATTTAAGCCCAACGTAGTTGTTCTTAGGCTTGACCCTTCCTTTGTGCCCAAAGTCAATTCCGTTTTCCATAGACAACAAGAGATTGTTTTACCTGATTTTTGCCCCTTACCTCGTCATCCCCTGGAGATCCAGTGGCACACATTAGATGTCAGAAGGGCTCTGCGTCGCTACATCGCCAGAACTTCATGCTTTCGCAAAACCGAAGCGCTTTTCGTTTCATTCCACCCGGCATCCATGGGACAGAAGGTCTCTTCTCAGACTGTAGCTAGATGGATTAAGGCTTGCATCACCTCTGCTTATAGCTCACAGGGCAGATCTTCTCCGGGAAGGATCTTGGCTCACTCAACCCGCAGCGCTGCCACGCCGGCCGCCTGGTCAACTCAGGCATCCATTCTGGACGTTTGTCGCGCTGCTACGTGGACGTCATTTTCCCCATTCGTCCGCCATTACAGGATCGACTCTCTGGCTTCAGCTGAAGCTTCCTTTGGCCGACGGGTTCTGCAGTCTGTCCACTCCCCTGGGGTCCACGAGCCCACCAGCCTCCCTCCCAGTAGTTGGGTGCTTGGGCATATCCCATAGATGAATTGCGTAGCATCGCCATGGAAAAGGAACGTTGGCTTACCTGAACGTTCATTTTCTTGGCGATGCGCAGCAATTCATCCCACTTTTCAGGCTGTCTGGGATGGGGAGGTGGTCTCTGGTGTCTTCCTCTCTTTTCAGGTTAGGTATCACGTGGAATCCCTTCGAGAAATAACTGAGGTGATAACAGAGCAGAGGGGAGTGGCCACAAGAAAGATTTAAAGGCACAGTACTCCCTCAGTCCCTATATCTGAAGAATGATAGAATCCCATAGATGAATTGCTGTGCATCGCCAAGAAAATGAACGTTCAGGTAAGCCAACGTTCCTTCTATAAGCAATTAAATAATTAAATATTTTTATACAAGTATAAATCTAAATGTAGAACCAGTTTGCTGTGGTGATTGAGATGCTGGCCTAGAAACCAGGAGATCACATTTTAGACATGTAAGCCAATTGGATGACTTTAGGCCAGTCACTCTCTCTCAGCTCAATCCATCTCATAGGGTGGTTGTTGAGGGGAAAATAGGAGGAAAAAAGAGTATTATGTATGTTCACCACTTTGAGTTACTTTAAAAATGATAAAGGCAGGATAAATATCTAATAAATAAATAATATAAAAGAGCTGCTGCTTCCAATGCCTCCATAGCCAATAGTAGCTTTCATAACATGTAGCCAAAAGGTTTCTTGCTGAAAACACCATGCTACTCCATGGTAGTCAACATCCAGATATGAATGCTCGATTATATGTGGTCATTTTGCGTAAGTAAAATTTTGTCACAATTAGATTAATAGTTTCTCAGCAGACCTACTCTTCCCAACTCTTCGTGTCAAATTGTTATCTTACAACATAAAATGTTATATTTATTTAAATGTATTCTCTGCTTCTGTTGAAATACAACTCACCCTATAGTCCAAAGGCAAACAATGGTTAATAAAAACATCTTAGTACATAAACATTTAAAAATATTAATAATGTGATACAGTGTATATACTCACAAGTAAGACTTTCTTGGTAAGTAAATTTGTTTTGGGATTGAAGCCTAACTAATACAAAAAGAGCTTTCCAATTTTACAATCACAATATGGTTCCCAACACAAAAAGGACATCATTCCTTTTGAACTGTAAGCTGCCCAGAGTCATTGACTGAGATGGGCGGCCATAGAAATTGAGCAAACAAACAAACAAACAAAACAAACAAACAATCCTGTGTATTAATCACAAAGCAAAAGGATGAAGGCAACAGTAAAATGCGGTGCTGCTCTGGAGAAGGTTCTGCTTAGAATGCAGTTGAAGGTCAAAGAAGACAAATCTGAGGGTTTTGACTTAAAAAAAAAAAACCCAAGCCACCCAATCAGAAACAATGCAAAAGAAAATAGGATTAGACCTTTGTGTTGACATCATGTAGATGGCCAGTTAAAAGTATATGAAAGAAGCACGTCTGTCCCAAAGTAAGTACTCCATCTGGAAGAACTCATAAGTTGGAGAACTATGGACCCTGTTGGTTCTCTCCCCCTTCCCTAAAAGCTGCCTTATTGTCAGGATCTGGATCAGAGCTATGGCAGTAAGAAAGAGAGAGTTAGTCTCCCCATCCTGTAAGTTATATCCCTCCAACCCGAAGTGAGAATTAGCCATAGAAAGAGGGAAAAACAGTAATAGTTCAAGGCCTGTTTTTTCCTCTCTCTCGAGTTCATAAGCAGTCAGATTTGGGGTGGGATTTAAATAAGGTGAACAGTATAAGGTACAAACTGTACTCAGTGAAATGGTCATCCAAAGTTACTTTTAACAAATAGTACAAATAATTCTAAAAATCTAGAAAGCTGATCTCCCATATTATGATATAGATAAGCCTTATATGAGCAACGGTGCTCAGAGCCTCCCCTTTGTCTTCCGTAGCTGCCACAAACAACAAGTTTTCATGGAGTTTATTATTTATTTTATTTATTTTTATTTGACTTCTGTAGTACCTATCTCAACAAGTGACTGGCTATATATATTTGTTTTGTATTGTTTTAATTCTTTCTATGTTTTTATGTACATCATAAAAACTAAGAATTAAAACAATACAAAACAAATATATATGGTTGCCAAGTAAAATTATTTCCATGAACATTAATCCAGCAAAGAAATAGGGGCCCTGAATGTGCCAGGCCCAAGCACACATTTTCCCTAAGATACTTCTCAATTATCTTTTTACATTCTTACCTTTTTGAATCTATTTTAAAATATACCCAAGATAGAGTCAGGCTCTCCTGCTTATTTTCAGTCCCATTTAAACATAAGGATGCTATGAGAAGTCCTTGGTGCTCTCTGAGCATGCTTGTTTTCTTGCAGATGTTTGATTATCCCAATTAGGTAACAACATCAGTGCTAGACTAGCACTGATGATGTTACTTACTTAGGTTAATGAAACTTCTGCAAGAAAACAAGCAAGCTCAAAGAGCACCAAGGACTTCTCAGTTCAACCCTGAGCTATAAATATTCTCCTTAATTGATAAGGATGCTATGAACAAGCTGAATAAAAATAATGCAGGTTGAACTAGGTATTTAACTTTTAAAATGTCTGGTTTGTCAGCCATGATCTAGTGGACTAGTAGAAACAAGCACCACAAGAAGTACTGCAATTCTTGATGTAGGTTAATAACAGAAACTTGAACTGTGTTTCTTCTTCTCTCCCTTTCACACCAATGAGTATCAAGGTGAGGCAGTCATGAGTTTCTTTCTCATACCTTCCTGTTTTCCTGGGATAAGTTCATGTTTTCCTAATGGCTGCTTCATATTTTCTTGATTCTCTCCATACTTTCTGCATGGATGTGTGTGTGCCTTCAAGTCAGTTCTGACTCTAGAAATTGCCTGGACTGCAGTTTTCTTGGAAAGGTTTTTCACAAGTAGCTTGCCATTTTCTTCTTGGGTGCCATGATGGTTAGGGTTAGGGTTAGTCTGCCCATAGCCAGGAGTTTGATCCTGAGCGGCTCACTGACTCATCCTTCCATCCATCCAAGGAAATTGAAAATCTTTTAATCTTGCATCTTTCAGGTCTCAGTATCAGGTAAATAATGTCTACCCCCTCATTCAATTCCCATAAACCTTGCAAGGAGAAGAAACTCTCAAAAAGCCTTCTTGAGATAGCCAAACTGGACATGTGAAATTTAGTTGGTTTTTTTTTTTTAATTTAAGAAATGTATATTGTTGCCTGACACAAATGAAACTCTAGACAGAGTATCAAAAGTGGGTTTCAGCAGGTTCTGACCAGTTCTGGAGAACCGGTAGTGGAAATTTTGAGTAGTTTGGAGAACCGGTAGTAAAAATTCTGACTGGTCCTGCCCCCATCTATTCTCTGCCTCCCAAGTCCCAGCTGATCGGGTGGAAATGGGGATTTTGCAGTATCCTTCCCCCAGAGTGGGTGGGAATGGAGATTTTACAGTATCCTTCCCCTGCCACACCCACCAAGCCATGCCTACCAAGCCATACCCACAAAACCCGTAGTAAAAATTTTTGAAACCCACCACTGCAGGGTATATCAATATAATAGAGCTGTGGTGGTGCAGTGGTTAGAATGCGGTATTGCATACTAATTCTGCCCACAGCAAGGAGTTCAATCCTACCAGCTCATTGACTCAGCATTCCATTCTTTCAAGGAAATTGAAAATCTTTTAATCTTTTAATACTATGCTACTTATTTGAAAACACAGAAGAAAATTAGGTGAATAGGTGCATTGTGAAAAGTCTCAAAATATTTTCTCTTTGTGTTATTAATCTTTTTTTAAAATTTGATTTATATGCCGCCCTTCTCCGGAGACTCAGGGTGGCTTACAAAGCATTAAGCAATAGCCTTCATACTTTTGTATATTTTATACAAAGTCATCTTATTGCCCCCACAATCTGGGTCCTCATTTTATCTACCTTAGAAAGGATGGAAGGCTGAGTCAACCTTGAGCCTGATGAGATTTGAACTTGCAGTAATTGCAGGCAGCTGATGTTAATAACAGTGCTTTAGTCTGCTGCGCTACCAGGGCTCAGCAGACCTGTTGTAATCAGACCTTACAATTTAAATGAAATATTTGTGTTTTCTTCTTCATAAAAACAGATCATTTAATAATAAAGGGGAAGGGGGAAATCTAGGCTTATGATTTCCCTATATTTATGCCAATTATTCAGTATGTTACCTATTATTGCATGATGTCTTATAAATAGTTTGTTTCTATTTGTATCAAACCAGAGATATTTATACAGATCACCGGAAAGTTCCGTACCTTCAGTAGAGATAGTTGGGTCATAAAAAGATACAGTCCAGTATAATCTATGTTAAGCAATTTAGTCTGGAAGCACCTATCCGCCTCAGTCTTTCGAATCCTTTAAAATCTTGAATTTAATCATTGGTCTTTTATTGGACTATATTTGGATTACTTGTTTATGCCAATCAGTTAATAAATTATTTTCAGTATGTATGGGGATCATTTGGAAAAGGAAATTAAGTCTAGGTAGGGTATTCATTTTAGCAGCTGCAATAGCATTCATGGATACAACGCTACTAATACATGGTATCAAATTGCTCTTATTTTCAGGCCTCTGATTAGGCTCCATATAATAGGGACTCATATGGTTTCATTCTCAGAACAGAATCTTCATCTGGAACACTTCTTAATTTAAAATATCATTGTATTTTCTTTCTATTATAGTGCTAACAACAACTTCAGCAGTTGAATTTTAGATTGGAAACTGTAGAACATGTAAATTTTACCCACAATCAAAATTAAGTGCTTAAAAATATCTGGAAATCTGATCAATCTCAACATCTCATATAACTTAGATCCTGGTAGAGTGAACCTCCCATCCTAACAGAGTACAAATACTGGGAGGCTCTCAAAGAAATGAAATATTATCCTCAATAGATATATTCCATTCATATACAAATCAGATTTTGTTAGTGTACCTCAATTTCAAACTAAAAGATTTCGCAAAGGTTTTAAATTGCAAAGAAAGCAATTTAATTTTAGGCTAATGACAAAAAAAGGTACCATGTTTTTGCCAGAAAGTAAGATCAAAGCAGGATAATGATCATTATTTTCATTGTGTACATTCTAACCTATACCAAGTGTACTTTTAGAAAACCCTTTTGATCACAGCAAGGTAACAACAAGTGAAAAGTAATACTTACATTCATCATGGGAGATTAAGCCTCCCCTAAGGTATTTCAGTAATTCATAAAAGCAATTCTATCTACTCTGAGATATTAAGAATGTGAACTATCAAGAAACTATTGCTTGCAGTGGCCTTTATGTTCAGAAAGCTTTGAGATTAGTCAACATTTAGCACTTTTAAATCTAGAAATATTAATATACAAAAACAAAGATGAAAACTTTCTGATTTAAATCAATTGAGACTAACTGAAAATGCTTATATTTTAATTACCTAATGTCCATATTATGTTATGGTTTCTTTCCTTTCATTGTATCACTTCAACAACTCTGGAGTGTCTTGCTCTCATTTCTCAGAAAAGGCAAATTGCTAGAATGGTAGATTGAATTGAAGCTGAGTAAATATTAATTTCTTTAGTTTTACATCTCCTGAGGCAAAAAGAGTGCCAAACGCGGCTTGCTAAAAACAAAAAGTAATGGTCCATTGAAAACCATGTTCCAATGATAGAACTCCAGCCAATCCAAATTATGAATGTGGTCACTGCAACATTCCTTTTGAGCAATCTCTTTAGGTATATACTCAGTTGCAGCATGGGCCAGAATGTGAACCCCAGAGAAAACAACAAAATCCCGTGGTTACTAGTAGTGCATGTTGGGATATATATTTTCAGTGAAGAGCTAATACTCTGCTGTGCTGACATTGTCCATTTCCCCTCATTCTTGGCTCAGTTTAGTGCACACTTCAAAGGGGCCTCACCATAAAAGAATGTTTCAATTTTGTGATATTTCCATCTGTTATTTCAATATTATGCACTGCAGGACTTACTTAGCAAACTTTTCACTTTGATGCCATCTCGGTAAAGTACTGTTTGACTATGAAGCCCCAAGAGGGAATCTGCTAATCAGATTGCTGGCTTCTAAGGGTTCCTGAGCCTATAATTTGATCTCTAAGTGGGAAATCTATGCTGCAAAGGGATCTGCATTGAAGTTGTTCTTTTGTAAGGGATAGGGAATAAAGTATGTAAGGAACACTGCTTCAACACCAAACTTGATGTTGGGAGGAAGGGTTGATTCCTACAAGAAAGTTTCTTTTGCTTTCTTTAAATGAGTGGTGAAGTTCTCCAAGGGGTTTCCCCCGCTCTTTATCCTCACATTCTTTGTTCCTAATTTTGTTGCAGGGAAGGAATCCCTTTCAGCCTACAAACCCTCAGCCACAAATGCTCAGAGACTTCTTAAATCGTTGAAGCATTGTTGTCTCCTGTGAAATCAACAAATGGCCAATTTGTGGCTTGGCATCTATAATTCCAACTCTTTTCACCTGTTTCTGCCCATCTAGAAAGGTCAAACAGGTTGATATTGTTGAGGGTAAAACTGCCCTCTGCAAAGTGGTGCAACGGATCAGACAGCGAATAGATACATTGCTTAGCAAAACACACAGATACTCACAGACACTGAACGTTTAAAGAAAAATAAACAGTCTTTACTTGTAGTAAGAAAAACAAACTTGGCTTCTCTAAACAAAGATAACATTTCTTCAAATAATCACGGTTCAACACAGAAACATAGTTTGCTTACAATTCCAGTTCTTTTCAGTAACACAGACACAGTTCCTTTCAGCAGTTCAACTTTCTAATAGCAGGAGCAGAAGTGAATGAACTTCCTGCCTTCTTTTATGTCTGCTTAGCACAGCCAATTAGTCATCTTGTAGCAGTTAAAGTTACAGAACATAGTTTTCTATATATTATCTACCCAACCGTAGGATAAGCATCCAACAGATATATTCCAGGTTCCTTCAGCAAAGCAATGCTACCATGAAAGATCCTAAAGATGCATCTTCTCTGTTGCTCCCTCTGCCATTGGAATAGCATTCACCTAAAATCTGCATGGCCCAGCCTGCTGGCCTGTAGGGCAGCTATGTGAAAGCCTGGCTCATCCCAGCAGGTCTTAGTGCAGGGTGATTTATAACTTTACGTGGTGAATATTATATGATATTGTTTCTGCCTTCACATAGGATTCTCTATTTTTTTTTCTTATTGTAGTTGCTGGTGGTATTTGTTTATATTATGTATGTCACTTAGAATTACTTTGACAATTTGAACAGCTAATAAACTGAATAAATAAACAGCATGCTCCCAGTAAGTCTAGCAAAGGGGCCAACCTTGCTCTGTCTCATTTAGGCATTACTTAAATTTCCACACAGCTAGCTTTCTCTGCTGGGTGACTCTACTGAAATAGTAGCATTGTGACTGCTCCAGTGGAGAGATCTCTTCTCTCTAGTCACAGATCATTGCTCTCCGTGGCCATTTTATGCCAAGGCTCTTGCTTCCTTCTGAACAGACCTTTCAAGAGTGATTCATTAAAAAACCCAATAAAACTCCAGTGCTATTTATTCTCACGCAGTTTCTTTATCAGTAGGAGTCACTTGAAGTTCTAATAATATTCAAGGCAAAGATAACAGAATAACAGAGTTGGAAGGGACCTTGGAGGTCTTCTAGTCCAACTTTGCTTAAGCAAGAAACCCTATATCATTTCAGACAAATGGTTGTCCACTATATTTTTGAAGACCTATATAGAAAGCTTGAAAAGGGGCAAAAGCCTTTTTCCAGAACAATTAAAATTCTGAATATGCTCACTACTCCTAAAGAGTTCTTCTCCATGTTTCATGGAAGGTCATAATGTCATATTCTACAATAAAATGGAATTTGGGCACAATTGCTGTAGCCATAGATACATGTTTGAAGATCCTTATTACAGGTTAAAATTAAACCACCTTGCAGACCAGCCGTAGCACTTACAGTGCTCAGTGCAGTTCCCTGTTTTTACTGAGAATACATGTGTAAGATTTATTAATTTGCATGAGGCCTCCATGTCCATCTGGAGGACATGGAGACCATACTCTGAATCTCATCATCTTGAATGAAATAACAAAGCTGTTGAAAATAATTTGACTTATAAAGTCACTATTTAACTAGAGTTGTTATAATAAAAAGGCAGCACTGCCCAATACTATCTGTCTTCTTAGAGAGCAAGTTGTGTGTGTGTGTGTCTGTGTGTGTGTGTGTGTATTATGTTTAATACTGAGAAACTCAGAAACTCTGAGCTGTGTACAATAAAATATTAAAAGCATAAAAACAAATGATTTGTCATGATGGTTATATTTTATTATCACTGAAACTTAAAAACACTATAGTTGTTATTAATTTACAATGGGGAGCACAATGGCTCACATGATTAGAAGCTGGATTGATAATCAGCAAGCCTGTGTTTGAGATCTGAGTGCTGCTGTGTGATGGGGTGAGCTCCTATCATTCATTCCAGCTCCTGCCCACCTAGCAGTTTGTAAGCATGCAAATGCGAGTAGATAAATAGGTACCACTTTGGTGGGCTCATTCACAGAGACATGAAAGGAATCCCCAACTGGGCGTCCCCCTGGGCAACAGTGATGTCACCGGCTAATCCTCTCAACCCAGGAGCACCTTGGTGCTTCTGACACTGTTCATGGTAGTTCAAATTTATGACTACACTTATCATATTACAAAGACATATAGATATGGATCATGAGAGGATTTACAATCATTTTACAGAATCCTCCAATCTGAGTCTGCCTTTGATAAGGGATCAAACTCCTTATGATCCCCTTTCTGGTCACATATACTCCAAGTTTGACAAATTAACCTACCGCACTTTTTGGAGTATAAGATGCACTCCCACCCCAAAGTGGGTAAAAATTGTGGTGCATTTTATATACTGAATGTTGCTGAATGCCGGCCCCCATTTTCGACCTCGTGTCGTGTTTTCGGCCCCCGCATGCCCCATTTTAGACCCATTCTAGGCTGCAGGGATAGCCATAGCACATCACCACCTCTGCGTATCACGTTTTTAGTCTCTGTGTGTCACGTTTTCTGCCTCCACACGTCCTGTTTTTGGCCCCCGTGCATTGCATTTTTTGCCGGTTCCAAGCAGCGGTGATTGGTGGCGGCAGCAATTGCCACTGCTTGGAACCGGCCGAAAATGCGATGTACAGAGTCCAAAAACAGGGTGTGCAGAGGCTGAAAATGTGACACACAGAGGCTGAAAACATGATGCACGGAGTCGGTGATCGCCGGCGATGTGCTGTGGTGATCCCCGCAGCCTGAAACAGGTCTAAAATGGAGCGTGCAAAGGCCAAAACCACAATGCGCGGAGGCCAAAACGTGACACATGGAGGTGGCGATGGGCTCTGACGATTGTCGCAGCTTGGAACAGCTGATTGGCGGTATTCCGGGAGGCCGATCCAACTGCCAATCATCTGTTTGTGCTAAATCAGGCTGCGATAACGTGCTGAAGCTTACCAAGCTGTTTGCTGTTTGTTGCAAGGATGCTAGCCAAATGAATACTGATGGATGCTGGTAGGCAGAGGCAGATTTTTTTTTCTTGTTTTCCTCCCCAAAAACTAATGTGCGTCTTATATTCTGGAGCATTTTATACTCTGAAAAATATGGTATTTGTCAAGGGGCCTTGTGCCATAATTTCTTAGCAAAATCACAGTTTACAAAAAAAAAGAATATGCTCCAATCCAAATGCTCCATTATATGAACAAATAAATATTTACTATATTTCTTAACTGCTCTGAGGTATGTTTTAGAACCAAGTTTTAAACACCTTTCCAAAAACTAGTAAAGTTCTGTCCAACTGTATGTTGTTGGGGCAGGGAAGATCTTTTCAGAAGACAGATGCTGCATATAAAAGGCACACTTCCTAGGGCCCATAAAATGACACTGCTTCAAGGAATGTTGTGGCAAGGAAGTACCTGATAGAATCCAGCAAAGAGCTAACACTTCCAATTGGGCCAAGAAGCAAATGGAATATTAGGACTGTGATCTTAATATTAGTGTTATTCAACAGTGGTGGGATTGCACAATCAGCCACTGCATTCTGAATATCTTAGAGCTTCCAGATCATCTCCAAGGGCCATCCTATGCAGAAGACAATGTACCGTGTTTCCCCGAAAATAAGATCAGGTCTTACTTTCTTTTAAGCCCCACAATAAACACTTGAGCTTATTTTTGGGGAGGTCATATTTTTTTACATGTACAGGAGGCAGCAAGCCCACTGGCCCCACCTTCTCCGTCCCACCACCAGCTTGCCTGCAGCCACAATGACCCAAGTTCTCCGCGCACCCTGGCCTCCGCCTGCCCTGCTTGCTGGCCTTGCTGCTGGCTGGCTGCCGAACAGCTGATGGTGCTGCTCTGGCTTCGTGGAGGCTCTTTGCCCTCCTGGCAGCGCTGCTTTCGGCCGTCCTGCTAAATAATATGGCCAGAACCTGAGGCTCCAGAGTAAAATAACGCATTATTCTTGTCACAAGTTTAGAAAATTTAAACTAAGTGTTAGGAATAAATCCTCTAGTAATAAATCTTAGGGATTTGGCACAAATAAACAATACCTACTTATGGAAGAGCAGAAATGATTCAATTAGAAGGAAAATAAAATGGCTTATGAATAATTGAATTCTAGGTTTTGTACAGTTTACAATGGTTATAATATATGAATAATTAAAAACAGAATTTCTGTTAAAATGTCATGTTGTTCCTTTGGATATATATATAGTATATAGAAGCAAATAAAAACAAAGAAAAGGACAAAGCCAGCAGAACAAGGCAGTAGAAACTACACAATTCCTGCATTTGTTTGGCATTCCATTACTTTTCATATACTGTCTACCAAACATTTCCATTTCAGACCAGCTCACTTGCTATTGTTCTGCAAAGCTGGCAGCAGAGACCCATGGCTCTAACAGCCATGAGTCATCTATTTACAAAGTGAATCATGGATATAAGGATGTGGAACAGTGCTAAAGGCCAGAGTCATGGCTGGTGGGAAAATATTTTCATCCTGTGGGGAAAATTCCAGTATTGGGGGAATTAATTTTCATCTCAAATTGGATGGAAATGTTGAACTGCTTGAATGCCTAACTAGTACAAAATGGCAAAACTATTTGATCTGAAAATGTATACTGGCAATGTTTTACTATTTAATAACACAAATATTTTGCATCTAGATCCAAGAATTTTTGATCAGTGAAAAGAGGCAAGTCAAAGTTCAGCCCCTCTCAAGAAGAAAGCAAGAAGGCACAAACAAAATTAGAACATAATTGGTCTATCATAAAGCTCACTTTGTCTCAGTTAGTTAAGCTGCATCATGTCCAAACTGCGCTTAGACTGGCCATTCCATCCTTTAAAGGCTGCAGCCTTTATTCTGATGAAGAAAACTACATTCTATTTTTGGGCATTGCCATATTTACCATTTAAGTTGTGTTCAAAGTGGCTTGTTTCTAAATGGCTTAAGAAAAGCCTGTCTGGATGGACACTTTGGCAATTGCTTATAAAATATTCAGCTCAGATGGCAGCCTCCCATATCTTCCCACTTGACAATTCTCCTACTTCTGTTTAAGGAAAGTAATGCTAACCCAAAATTATACTTTAAAAAAAAAGTCCCGAAAAACAACAACTAACTCAGGATAAAAAGGGATATTCCCCTCCTGTCTCCTAGGCTTGCAACTGGTGATATGTTATATAACTGATAGAGATAATATTGCTGTGTTATTTCACCACTGCTGATAAAGACTGGAATAGAAGTCAATAGAGTGGGTAGTAAACATGAAGCTATTGCACTTCTTCCCCACAGAGTAGCCAATAAACTGCTGAAATTAGCCTGCAACAAATTGAAGTGTGACATGTCAAATGGGTAAGGGTATTTGAGGTAACATGAATACTCTTCAGAAGTAGAGCAGAAAATCTACTTTGAGATTGCTTTGATACTGCAGGGAGCACATTAATAGAGGGCAATATTATCTTCTTTTTTTTAGTTTTAAAAACAAACTTTATTCGTATTTTAAAAAAGACATTTAAAACAAATATAAGAAAAACTAACAAGTTTCTCTTAATCAAACATACAAATTACATATACATATACAGTACATATATAGTGCTCAACTTCATCTATTGACTACTTTCTAATGTTATATATACATATATACATACGCACAGTGACTTATTTCCTTCTATATCTCTCTGACAGTGCAGTTGTTTATTTACATTGATTTCTCCTGAATTTCATCTCTAACCATTCCCCCTCCTCTGACTTATCCACTGGTACCAGCTATTCCATATTTTAAAGTATTTTGAGTCTTCCTTATCCTGTAATTCTAGGGTTAATTTATCAATCTCTGCGCATATATAGATTTTTTGTATTACTTCCTGATCAGTTGGCAAACGATCTATTTTCCAAAGTTGTGCCAACGCTAATCTAGCTGCCGTTATAATGTGGAGTATTAAGTATTTTATGTCCTTTCTAATATTCTTATTAATCATGCTTAGTAAAAAGACTTCGGGTGTTAATTCAATTTCGTAATTTGTTATTTCTAATGTCCATGTTTTTATTTTGTTCCAATATTTCTTAATTTCTGGGCAAAGCCACCAAGCATGGTAAAAAGTTCCCTGCGTTTTTTTACATTTCCAACAAGCCGGATTCACATTTGGATACATTTTTGCTAACCTTGCGGGTGGCAGATACCATCAGTACCACATTTTATAGTGATTTTCTTTGTAGGCTACCGATTTTGTCATGCTATAATTGTCTTCCCATGCTCTTTCCCAATCTTCCAGTTGTATATTGTGCCCTATGTTCCTCGCCCAGGCTATCATCTGCCCTTTGACCAATTTTTCTGCCAAATCGTATTCAAGTAAATATTTATAAATTTTTGAAATTAATTTCCCTTCTTTAGATTCTAGTAATTTATCCAATCGATTTTGTTCTAAATCTATTCCTCCCTCCTCTTGGTCCTTTCTGTATCTTACCTTTATTTGCGAGTAGGGCCACCAGTCTATTACTATTCCTTGTTCTTTGAGCTCTTCTCTAGTTTTCAATTTTCCCTGAACATCTACTATGTCTCTATATCTTAAAATCTTTTGTTTTGTTAATATGTTGGGGTGAGTTATTGCTTCTATGGTTGATAGCCAGCTGGGAATTTTCATATAGTGTTTAATTTGTAACCATGTGTTAATTAAAGATTTCCTAATGGTGTGGTTATTAAAATGTTTATATATTTTATTTCCTGAACTCCATATAAAGGCGTGCCATCCCTTCATTAAGTCATGCCCTTCTAGGTTTAGCAATCTTTGATTATCCAAGGTTATCCATTCTTTAATCCATAATAAACTGGCAGTCTTGTAATATTTTTCCCATGCCGGGAGTCCAAATCCGCCTCTAATTTTGTCGTCTTGTAATATATTCAATTTTATTCTTGGTTTCTTCCCTTCCCACACAAATTGAGGGCAATATTATCAATTTCTGCCAAATGGTTGCTTGCCCAGTCGTTCTGGCAATTGAATGATACAAATAAGCTTTGTATTTGGTAAGACTACGCAGAGAAAGGTTGGTTCCATGATTGAACACTAAATAACATTATATGGAGAGAGAACTTTGAAACTTTAATATTGATCATCTGAACTGGGAATACAATTGGATTCCAACTGGATTGGAAATCAGTACTGCTGGGAATATGGTCATGTTGTCCAATACGTGGCAACAGGTTGGGTTTAAACTTCTATGGAGGGTAGAGTGTGAAAACAGTGGTATGGAAATGTTCTGAGTCTGACATTGTGTTTGTTAATTTAGACAAGAGTAAGTCAACAGAGAAAATTGCTGGACAACAGAATGGATAGTATATCAGCACGTTTTCCAATTTGTCCCTAGTGCCTAACATAAATACTGTAAATTAGCAATTAAGAGGACAGAGATAAAGAATCCTTCAACAGCAAAATTGCCTCTGGCCAGGCTTTGAGCTTATGCATCCATCCACATCCAGAAACAAACTAATGTAAGGTAGTACTCAAGATATAATAGGTCTCTTAATAAATGTTCAAAGTTATGACAGACATTCCAAAATTACCATATTTTTCGGTGTATAAGATGCTCCGAAGTATAAGATGTACCTTAGTTTTTG
Organism: Arizona elegans; assembly: GCA_022577455.1. Taxonomy (NCBI): domain Eukaryota; kingdom Metazoa; phylum Chordata; class Lepidosauria; order Squamata; family Colubridae; genus Arizona; species Arizona elegans. The sequence continues at coordinate 97,501,844 of JAKOOJ010000002.1, read as the reverse complement.
GGGAGAAAAATAAAAAAAAAATATGCCTCTGCCTACCAGCATCCATCTGTATTCATCTGGCTAGTGTCCTGTTAGTGTGTGTGAGAGTTTAGGGCTGTTTGAAAACTGAAACAGTATTTGCTGTGTGAGCAACAAGGAAGGGGACAGCAAGGAGCCTGGGCATGGCTTAGCTCAACTGTTCTAAAGCTGCATGCTGTGCTGATCTCTGAAACTAAAACTGAAACTGAAACTCCTCTCTTCTGTTTGTGTTTTGCTTGTATTTACTACCAAGGTGGAAAACCTGCTTTTGGTATTGTATATTTACTTCATGTGTTATATTATATATAAAGAGAAGTTATTGAATCTTGCTGAATCAGTTACTTGTGTGTGCTTTCTGGATGTGATTGCTGCTGCAAACTCTGACATGTCCTTGCAGCCTTGGTAGTACAGTGGTCTAAGGCACCCTGTTATTAAGCTGGTTATTAAGACCAGCTGCCTGCAATTACTGCAGGTTCGAATCTCGCCAAGGCTCAAGGTTGACTCAGCCTTCCATCCTTTCTAAGGTAGGTAAATTGAGGACCCAGTTGTGGGGGCAATAAGCTGACTTTGTATAAATATACAAAAAGAATGAAGGCTATTGCTTAGAGCATTGTAAGCCGCCCTGAGTCTCCGGAGAAGGGCGGCATATAAATCAAATTAAAAAAAAAAAAAAAAGCGAACAGCCAGGTCAGCTTCAGCACATTATTGCAGCCTGATTCAGCATGAGCAGCTGATTGGTGGGTAGATCGGTCTCCCAGAATATCCCCAATCAGCTGTTCCAGGCTGCAAGGATTGCCACAGACCATCGCTGCTTCCGTGCCTCACGTTTTTGGCTACATTCAATCTATAAGACGCACCCAAATTTTTACCCTCTTTTAGGATGGGGGAAAGTGTGTCTTATACTCCGAAAAATACAATGTATACAGATAGTCCTCAACTTACAACAGTTCATTTAGTAACCATTTGAATTTACAATGGCACTGAAAAAGTGACTTATGACCATTTTTCACACTTATGACCATTGCAACATCTCCATGGTCATGTGATTTACATTTAGATGCTTGACATCTGGCTTATATTTATGATGGTTGCAGCGTCCTGGGGTTATGTGATCCTCTTTCACAACCTTCCTACAAGCAAAATCAATGGGGCAAAAACTCACTTAACACATTTCTCACTTAGTAACATACATTTGGACTCAATTGTGGTCATAAGTTGAGGACTACCTGTACAACCCTATTTTAAAGTTATGATGGCTATGTCAGCCCTTATGACTGATGACAGGGATGCTGCAGTGTCCCGCCCACCTCTCTCCCACCACCATCATTCCTCATCAGGACCCCGCAGCTTTTGGGCCTGCTTCCCACATGCCCATCACCCATCGCATTTACTTTTTGAAGCTCTCTGGACCTCATTTTGGGGAAGGAGGTCAGGCCATATGTTCCTAGGCTGCATGGAGATGACCTGAAGGCAGCCACCATTTTGTCCTGCCTGCTTTGTTTTGTTGCCTTAACAAGGTCTGCACCGTGCTGCAGAAGCTTCTGATGGCTGCAGAAAGCTCCTCAAGTGCTGTGTAGACCTCATTAAAGCAGCAGAAGAAAGAAGTTGTCCCTGGGTCTCATGGCAGCAACCCAAATATGACTGCCATTTTATGGGTAGGACAAAATGGTGGCCATTTCTGAAATCGAAGCTGCGCAAAGAAGCAATCTTCTAATCTAATCTAATGTAATCTAATTAATTTCATCGCTCTAGAAGGCCTAAGCGTAAATGAGGAAGAGCATGTTAGGTCTGGTGGGGTGGAAATCAATTCTAAGGCTGGGTGGGGGATGACCTCTTTGGGGTTGTGGATGAGGCCTTGACAGGGCCCCAGCAGGTGAGCCCACCCAGTGGCTTTCCAGACTTTGCTTAATGACCCACATGTTTATTTAACAATTCATTGGGGTGAGGAGGGATGTGGGTTCATTAGGTGAGATGCTTTACCTAATTATAGTCATGACATGTGACCATAATGGGCAGGGTCAATTAAGGTCATATCTCGAGAACTACCAGCATTTATCCTCAGTCAACTGGAATTTAGCAAGTGCATTTGAGGTCAAGCTGGTGAAGTAATCATATATTACTAAACTGGAAAAGAATATGGAAAACAACCTATTGCTTTTTTTCTCTTCAACTATTCATCTCCCTACAACCTCTCCCCTCTAAGACGTACCTACTCTCTCCTGCTCAACTATTTGATCTTCCTAGAATTTGCAGTTATCATCTATCTAAATAATGAACGCCTCCAATAAATGAATTATATACCAGCCAATTTGATGTAGTGGTAAAGGTGTTTACCTTTACCACTCTTGGTCTAGAACCAAGAGACTATGCATTCTAGGCCCCCTCTGGGTATGAAAGTTGGGTACATGTCTTTGAGGACTCATACTCTGTCAACCCAACACTTCTCTCAGGGTTGTTGTGGGAAAAATAGGAGGCAAGAATATTTGCCACCTTGATTGTATGAAAAAGGCAGGGTACACATAAAATAGTAATAATAGTAGTAATAGTAGTAGTAGTAGTAGTAATAATAATAATACTGAAATAATATAATAGAATAATAATAATAATAACTTTATTGTCATTGTACGTGTATACGGAGTATACCCATTCAACAAAATTCACTTAACACCCAAAGACCAGATCCAACACACATAACAATCTCCAGACACACTCCTACCCACCACAAATTTCCCAACCCTAAACCACCCAAACATCCACACAACAGACCAAGTAATGCTGTACAACAGCTCACTGATGGTGGCCCTTTAGTTCATTGTTGAGTGCAATTATAGCCCTTGGGTAAAAACTATTCAGAAAATGTGTGGTTTAGAATAGAATAGAATAGAATAGAATAGAATAGAATAGAATAGAATAGAATAGAATAGAATAGGAATGTAGGAATAGGAATAGGAATAGGAATAGGAATAGGAATAGAACAGAACAGAACAGAACAGAACAGATCTGGAAAGGACCTTGGATACTATACTATTTCAGATAAGTGACTGTCCAGTCTCTTCTTAAAAACCTCCAGTGATGGAGTGCCCAGTGATGGAGCACCATTTCTGAAAGCAAGTTGTTCCACTGGTTAATTGTCCTCACTGTAAGGAAGTTTCTCCTTAATTTCAGATCGCTTCTCTTTTTGATTAGTTTCCAACCATTGTTTCTTGCCCTCTGGTGCTTTGGAGAATAATTTGACCCCCTCTTCTTTGAGGCAGCCCCTCAAATACTGGAATACTACTATCATGTCGCCCCTAATTCTTCTTTTCCTTAGAGCAACCAACTTTTTCCAGTTCCATTTTCTACCATTTTCTGATTTCTTAAAAACAAATTTAATTTCTTCTCACTGGTAAGGTATGCACCCTGGGATCAACCTGCCATTCACATCAAAAATGGTACCAAAAATGGTATTATAAAAATGGTATAATTAACTATTATGCTATTAGGACAAGGTACCTCAATGGCCAGGTTTCTGTTTTTGTTTCTGTTCACTAGTACTAACATATAGAAATGCAGGCAAGCTGTTGTCTAAAGTTTATCTTTGCAGTCATACTTGCCAATACTCCACATGGATCTAAGCTTGACCCATTTTTTTTCAAGGCTTTACTCCTGTTAGGTGTTCATGATCTATTGCTTTGCCAGAATATTTATTTCTGTGCATGCTGTTCTTCTCTGGAGCAGTACCTCATGTTCAAATTAGCTTCAAAGGCTTAAATACACTATTTAAAGATTTTTTTCAGAACAGTTTTTTAAATGCTTTAGAAATACTGAAAGCAAGCTCTTTTCTTTTTCTTATCAAGAAGAGATGCTTATTTAGATTGTTTATTATTATTAATTATTCAACATTTTTTAACAGCAGTGTAGTTTGCCACTTGCAATACCCTATTTAAAAATAAATTTGTTTGTTTGGTCTCGGGAAGATTACTCTCACAGTATCAATCACTAATTAGCCATATTACAAATGTCTTATTCTTTTGGATCTAGCCGTTCAAGTGAGATCATACAGGGAGAGGTGTTTTTTTTTAAAAAAACCCATAAGATTACAATCACAACTGTGTATCAAAGCCCCACCCCATTTTTATCAAAGACTTTGTTGTTGTTGTTGTTGTTGTTGTTGTTGTTGTTATTATTATTATTATTATTATTATTATTATTATTATTATTATTCCTGTGGATGCCACTGCCTTTAAAGCTTGAGAGGCAGTTTGTGAGACAGAGGGGAGAGGTACATACTGTACATTCAGACAGTAGTAGGTTATTGCATGCTGTGTTCCATGCAGCATATTGAATAAACCATGTTTTGTTTTTTTTAAAAAAAGTTTTATTTTAGATTAAAAATAAAAAAAAATAACACAACAACAATAACATAAAAATATCATCCTTACAAACAATTATAGACAGCATCTCAATCGGTTAAAATCATTTCGTGCTTACAATTCTCCAAATCTCCTCATATAGCAATTATTCTTTACTTAAACTAAAGATAAATATTTAAACATTTCATATATGCTATCTCATCTCCATACTTTTTTATCAAACCATTGATATAATATCTCCCATATCAAATAGTATTGTTTATCTTCCTGTTCTCTTATTTCAAATGTCAATCTACTCATTTCAGCACAGTCCAACATTTTCATAATAATTTCTTCATCGGTAATTATCTTCTCTCCTTTCCAGTTTTTGGCAAATACAATTCTGGCCACTGTTAAAATGTTCACAATTAAGTATTGTAATTCTTTATTAAATGTCTCTGGTAAGATTCCTAATAAAAATATTTCTGGTTTAAAGTCAATATGTCTCTTTGTCATTTTTTCTAACCATATGTATTTTAGTCCAAAATCTCCTTGCTTCCACGCATGTCCACCACATATGGTAATACGATCCTGGAGTTTGATGACACTTCCAACATTTCTCCGATTTATTCTTAAACATCCTGGCTATTCTCGTTGGGGGTAGATGCCACCTGTAAAACATCTTATACAAATTCTCTTTATATGCTGTTGACATTGTCATTTTATAATTATGTGACCACAATTTTTGCCATTTTTCTAAATCAATATTATAACCAAAAATTTTTCCCCATGCTATCATTGATTCTTTAACTTGTTGTTCTTCCAGTTTTGCTTCAAGTAAATATCCATATAGCTTTTTAATTATATGGTCATCTGAACCCATTAATATCTTGTCTAAACCAGTCGAAACACTATAAATACCTTCTTGTTTAAAGTCTTCTCGATATCTAGAAAGTATTTGCATGTATGAAAACCAATCTATCTTAATTCCCTGATCTTCTAAGTTTTGTTTCAATTTAAGTTCACCTTTTTCATCCAATAATTCATTATATCTAACAATTTGTTCCCCTTCAAATACTACTGGATAAGAAAAAGCTTCAATTGTAGATACCCAGACTGGAATCTTCAGATAATGGGAATAAACCATGTTTTTATTCTTGAATCTGATATGTTGGCAGATATCCTACAGTATGGCAATTGGTGTGTGTGTGTGAGTGAAAGAGAGAGAGAGAGAGAGTGAGTGAGAGAGTGTGAGAGAGAGATTACAGATATAAGGAAAGAATTAGTCTCTGTTTCCTATTGCTACTTCTTCAAACAGATTGATAGCCACATGTGGCTTCCCTAAAATTTATTTTAAAGCATAGGGGATTCTGATTGTAAATCTCTTATGTCACATATAGTTTTGATTCAGGGAAACATTTCTTAATCCCAAACACAGCCCTGATTTTTTACTCATAATATGAGGAGATTCATAATGACCTATTTACAGTATTCATGCATTATACTAGAACTGTGACTATGATGGTGTCTCTGCTATCTATAAATGTTAGACTGATAGTGAATTCATGTTCTTCAGGTTCCATACTAGCATTTTCCATTTTCAAAGTCATCATTCTCTCAAAACTCTGGTCTTTAGTTGCAAGAGAAGATGCTAGAAAGGAAGAGTCGACATCTGGATTCCATATGTGGAACTGCCAAGACCCTGAAAATTGTGGAATATTCGTCAATCTCTTCCTTTCATTCTTTTCTTTTTCCCTAAGGAATTATCTTTTTTGCTTCATTCTCCGTTACAGACAGACTCCACATAATGCCTTATGCAGGACTGGGGCAGACCTCCAGAAGGATTAGTTCAAGTTGAGTGGCCTTATAGTTGCCTTTCTTTTATAAAATATATTTACTGCTACTGGTAAGAATTCTATCCTAGGTTGGAAAAGCATGTAGTGATGTGATCCAGAGAACAACAATTCATTTTAGGAAGAAGATATCACTCTACCTACCAAGGCAAATAGGTGAGCATGGAGTGTTCAAGAACATCTGATGGTTGAAGAAGAAAAAATGGCTGTGGAAGAATATCTGAAGGACTATGATGAAGATGTACTGATGTTAGTATATCAGGAAGGCTTATTGACTATTGGAGAGACCAAACTGGCATACAAGAAAGACCAAATGAAGAACAGAAGGGATGCATGGGAAGACAAACCACTACATGGTCAGTACATTACAAAAATAGCAGGGAAAGCTATAACAAGATAACAAGACCTGGCAATGGCTATAATAACAAGACCTGTCAATGGCTAAGAGCAGGAAAGTTGAAGAAGGAGACCAAGGAACTAATTCTGGCTGCACAAGACCAAGCCTTAAGGACAAATGCATACAAAGCCAGAATTGAGAAGACAGCAACAGACAGTAAATGTTGCCTATGCAAAGAAGTTGAAGAAACAGTGGACCACTTGGTAAGTTGCTGCAAGAAGATCACACAGATTGACTACAAGCAGCAGCGTGACAAAGTAGCAACAATGAAACATTGGAAGATCTGCAAGAAATATCATTTGCCTGCAAGCAAGAATACACTAAGGCAGAAGCTTGTCCACCGCAAAGATAAAACACCCAGACACAAACTGAGCAACGTGGTATATGCAGTACAATGCAGTGAGCCATGTGCAGATCTGTACATTGGGGAAACAAAACAACCACTTCATAAATGCATAGCACAATATAGGGGAACAAACCCATCAGGACAAGATTCAGGAGTCCATCTGCATTTAAAAGACAAAGGCCACTCTTTTGAAGACAGCAAAGTCCACATTTTGGACAGAGAGGACTGCTGGTTTGAAAGAGGGGTCAAAGAGGCCATCTATGTCAAAATTGAACAGCCTTCTCTCAACAGAGGGGGAGGGATACGACATCAACCACCTCCAGTCTGCAACAGTTCCAAGAAGACTCCACACCCATTTGCACTACTCAGGTGACCCTGATAACACAGCTAAACCTCCAGGTGGTCTTAATGACTTGCTAAAAGAATGCAAATGACTAGCTGTCTGAAAAGAGTATAAATCCTTCCATTTCCCTACCATCCAGTCAGAGCTGAAGAAGCTTCTTGGATGAGAAGCAAATCGTCTTCAAAGAAAAACCAGAAAGTCCAGTTGCCTCTTGAAAAAGCACCTTTGGGTTAAATTTCTCTGGGACTTCAGAATTCAGACAGACAGGCACCTGCCACATAACACCCTGGACTTAACAATTGTGGATAAGAAAGACAAAAAAGTCTGGATAGTGGATGTGGCAGTGCCTGGAGACAGCAGAAAAGAAGAGAAAGAACTGGAGAAGATAACAAAATACAAAGACCTACAAATAAAAATAGAATGATTGTGGCAAAGGCAAGCAAGGGTAGAGTACCAATAGTAATAGGTGCCTTGGGTGCAATCCCAAAACAACTGGAGCACCACTTGAACACCATTGGCATTGACAAATTTGCCGTCGGTCAATTGCAAAAGGTGGCTTTACTGAGAACAGATTTCATCCTGTGATGATATCTCTAAAACTATCAAACATCAACATCTGCCTATCCCAGGTCCTTGATAAGGACTCAATAGGTAGACAAAAATGCCAAACCCAGCCTGAACCTCTGGCTGACTGCGATGATCAATAATAATATATAAAGAGAGTAAGTTTGGTGTAGTGGTTAAGGCAATAGGCTAGAAATCAGGAGATGCTAGTTCTAGTCTTGCCTTGGACATGAAGCCAGCTGGATGACCTTGGGCTAATGACTTTCTCTCAGCCCTAGGAAGGAGGCAATGGCAAACCACTTCTGAAAAATCTTGCCAAGAAATATGCAGGGATTTGTCCAGGCAGGCTCTGAGAATCGGACATGATTCAACAGAAGAAGAAAAAATGAAAATAGGTGAAGGCAAATAGTTTATGCTCATAGACACATCAGATCCACTGCCCTAAATCAAATCTTCAAAGAAAAGCAGCCTGGCAACTCACAATGATTTTTTGTTGTTGTTGCTCTTTCTAGGCTTCAATTTAACATTCTTGCCATGTGTTTCTATTTCACTATCCCAATACTTATAGTGCTTTCTTGTTCTTATTGCATCCTCCTCAGAGGAGGAGGAGGACGGAGGACAGCTGTCATCCAAGAGAGATCATTAAGAAAACATCAGGTATCCATTCTGAACTATTAGCATTCTATTTACAGCAACCTTAGCCTTGAAAATTAAAGCAAAATATAATGACAGTCATCTCTAGCAATCTGGCATAAACCCTGTAATACTGAAGTCAATCTTTCATCAATGATAGGCAGTTTAAATGGATATGAATCTACCAGATGGCCTGAGCCAGAATGGCATTTTCATGCATAAGATGAAAATCACGGTTCAATTTCTCCTTGAAATTAATGAATTGATTGTTATTAATGTGAGAAGGAAAACATGAAAAAGATGTTTGCAACAAATGTATTTTCTGGTTGATGTACAATTTTCATTTACTTTATAAACCTTAAAACTCTTAAAATCAAATGTGTGAAAATATCTTAAGTATCAGAATATAAATATGTAAAACCTACTTAATGGGCCACTAAATATTTATAAAAAAAAACAGTGGCTGTCAGCTGGATCTCCAGGATGGGTTTTCCCTTTGATGCATGCTTGCTATCAGTTGCCATAGTAGGGCATGGCATAGGGCATGGCATTGGGGTTTGGGAAGTAAGCTGGTGTGATGAAGGCCCATGTGAACTAAAAGGGAGGTTTGCGCTCAAGGATTACTGCGCTGCTGAATGGAGTTGTTTACACCCAGTCAAGGCCAACCGTCCTAGAACTCCAGATGGACGAAAGCACCTGAAGATGTGCTCAACATGACACTATGCAAGTCGTGTATTAGACATTCAGCCTGGGTCCCTACGGGGGAGGGAGTTTGGGAAACTTTCAATATGTAACTTTTGTGCCTTTTGGCTCAGATCTTGCTTTCCTTTCGCCGCTATCATTTTAAACTCACTAAAAGTACCTCTTCTCTACTTCAATGGAGTTGGGCAGTGGTGGGTTGCCCCCAGTTTGGACCAGTTCGCAAGAACCAGTAGTAAAACTGGCAGGACACTCCACCTACTGACCTGGACTTCATCATAGGTGATCTGCACATGCGCAGAAGCTTCTGAGCATGCGCAGAAGCGTGTGTGGGTGCAGAAGCGCGCACTGGCATGATGCGAACTGGTAGTAAAGGTAAGTAGAACCCACCCCTGGAGTCGAGGGTTTTCTTTCTTGGGTTTTGAACAGAGGCAGGCCTGACAGTAGCCATATTTTGATTAGGTATTGTTATGTCCTTATAAGGACATCCGCCCGGATTGGCTGCCAGCCACCGGGCGGGAAGATTTGAATCCCTGTCAGGGGGCGGTGCGTCTGCCGGAGCGAATATAAGGAGAGCCCCGGCAGCGCACAGTCAGTCTTGCTACTGTTCTTGTACTCAATAAAAGTTACTAATGTAACGAGCTGGTCACGTCTTCCTTTTCCTGCGCCGATCTAACACTGGCGACGAAGGACTGAGAGAAGAACGAACCTCGCGGCACCAAGCCAACAAGACAAGACTCCGGCACCGGGAACTACAGTAGGCATTTCCAAAGGCATGGCATCCGCTGAAGTCACTTTGCCAGCCCTTGCTCCTTTCCGCCCAGGGAAGGACAAGTGGAAATCCTACGTAGTGAAATTCCGGCAATACCTGAGAGGCAACATCAGGGATGCCGATGATGACCGGAAGAAGGGCATCTTCCTGGCCAACTGCGGCTCCGAGGTCCTCGACATGGCAATCGATCTCGTAGCACCACGAGACATCGAAGAAGTGCCATGGACAGACCTGCTGCAGATCCTGGAGGACCACTATGCCCCAACAGGAACACCGGTGGCGAACCGTTTCACCTTCCACCAACGGGACCAGAAGGAGGGGGAGACGATCAAGGAATTCGTGGCCGCCCTACGCCAGATCGCAGCCAGCTGTGAGTTCGACCACGTGGACAATGCCATCGCTGACCGCGTGGTCTTCGGCATGAGGGACAGAGGCCTGCAAAAGAAATTCCTGAGCAGGAAGAAGCTCGTGCTCAAGGATGTGGTGGAGGAAGCCACCGCATCCGAAATCTCGGAGAAAGCAGCTGCCGCAGTAAGCAGAGCCAAGGGAATCCACAAGATTCGCTCCACAGAGCAATCTTCAACAGAGGATTCCACGGCTGGATCCGAGTCGGAGGGAGAGTCCACCGTCCACAAGGTATCCAGACCCCCAAGGCGGGAAACCGCCCAACGGAACTACAAAGGGGAGCGCTGCGCCAGCTGCAGAGGGGACCATGCCAGAGCAACCTGCAAGTGGAGAGATGCGACCTGCCGACGCTGCAACAGAAGGGGTCACATCGCTGAAGCTTGCAGAGCTGAGGAACCAGCCCCAGAGCCCTCCAGCCACCATCCCTGCGAGAATCGGAAGGATTACCAGAGGTCATCCAAACGGTCCTCTGGCCCTTCCAGACGCAGAGACGACGAATTTCCCCGGAGCGGAGCGGTCCACCAGACGACCATCGCTCACACGACGTCAGACAGTGCCACCAAGTTCCATGTGACCATCCACGTGGAAGGAACACCCTGCAAAATGGAGGTAGACTCCGGCTCGGTCTACTCCATCATGGACTGGCAGCAGTTGAAGCGCCTGCAACCCAGCATCACCAAGCGAGAGCTGAAGCCACTACACTCCAAGCTCGTCGACTTTGGGGGAAACCCCATCGGAGTGCTAGGAAGAGCCAACATCCGGGTCACCTACAAGCAGTTCGAAGGCAAGCTCCCCATCACCGTCGTACGGGACAGCCGACCGAACCTGCTAGGAGTGGAGTGGTTCAAGCCGCTGGGGCTCTCAATCGAGGGCATCAACCAAATTGGCAGGGACGAACTCGACTACCTCATCGAAGAGTTCAAGGAAGTCTTCGATGGTAAACTGGGGAAATTTGTGGGGAGGCCAATCTCCTTCAATCTGGACAAGGGAATCACCCCAATTAGGCTCAAGCCCCGCCGAGTTCCGTTTGCCCTGCGGCCCAAAGTAGATGAGCAGCTGGATAAGCTGATCGCCCAGGGCGTCCTGGAACCGATCGATCATGCTTCATGGGAGACCCCCATTGTGACCCCACTGAAGCATGATGGGTCTGTGCGCATCTGCGCCGACTACCGTTGTACCATCAACAAGGCGTTGGCACAGAGCGCATACCCAGTCCCAGTGGTGCAACACCTGCTGCATTCCCTGGGATCTGGATCAATTTTTGCGAAACTGGACCTGGCCCAGGCTTACCAGCAACTGCCAGTGGACGAAAAAACGGCGGAGGCTCAAACAATTGTCACGCACAGGGGGGCATTCAAATGCAAAAGGCTCCAATTTGGAGTCAGCGCTGCCCCCGGCATCTTCCAATCCATGATGGAACGCCTCCTCCAAGGCGTTCCAGGGGTGGTGCCTTACTTCGACGATGTGCTCGTCTCCGGTGACTCAAGAGCTCAACTCCTTGAAAGGCTCAGGCTTGTCCTGCAGCGATTCAAGGCCAAGGGCTTGAGGGTCAGGCGGGACAAGTGCATCATAGGAGTACAGGAAGTCGAGTTCCTGGGCTACCTCATTGATAGCACAGACATCCACCCCACCAAATCAAAAGTGGAAGCAATCCATGAAGCTCCAAGCCCAAAAAACAAAACGGAGCTTCAGGCTTTCCTTGGGTTGCTCAACTTCTACGCCATTTTCTTAAAACAGAAAGCCACAGTTGCTGAGCCACTCCACCGCCTGCTGGGGAAATCGGCTTCCTGGAAGTGGGGCCAGGAAGAGGAAGCAGCGTTCCGGGCCATCAAGGGACTACTGACGTCCAAAAGCGTCCTCATCCAATACAGCGAGACGCTCCCCATCAAGCTGACCTGCGACGCGTCGCCATACGGGGTGGGGGCAGTCCTCAGCCATGAGCTGCCCAACGGCACGGAAGCCCCCATCGCTTACTTCTCGAAAACCATGTCCGGCGCAGAGCGGAACTACAGTCAGCTGGACAAAGAAGCCCTGGCCATCGTGGCAGGAGTGAAGCGCTTCCACGAATACCTCTATGGAAGGCGCTTCACCATAGTCACCGATCACAAGCCACTCCTGGGACTCCTCGCAGGCGACCAACCCACCCCGACCTTCATGTCCCCGCGGATGACGAGATGGGCCATCTTCCTGGCCGGCTACTCCTATAGGCTCGTGCACCAGCCAGGCACAGCCATAGGAAACGCCGACGCACTCAGCAGATGCCCATCGAAGAACCCGGTGGAAGACCCAGCCCCCACGCTCCATCTATTCCACATAGATGACGACGCCAGCTGTCCAGTCTCCTCCGCAGATGTGGCCGCGCACACCCAGAGAGACCCCACCCTCCGCCAAGTAAGGTCCTGGATCCTCAGGGGGTGGCCATCGAAACAGACGGAAGAGAGGTTCAGCTCGTTCACCAGGAAACAGACGGAGCTGTCCACCATAAAGGGCTGTCTGCTATGGGGAGACAGGGTGCTGATCCCAAGCACTCTGCAACGGCGGACGCTAGAGACACTGCACAACGGGCACCCAGGCATCGTCCGCATGAAGGCCCTGGCACGGAGTTACGTCTGGTGGCCCTCACTGGACAGAGACATTGAACAATGGGTCTCCAGATGTGACCCGTGCCAAGAAGTCCGCCCAGCACCGCCACAATCCGAAGTCACGAACTGGGAGACCCCCAGCAACCCATGGTCGAGGGTCCACATCGACTTCGTGGGCCCGATGCAAGGGTGGCACCTCCTCATCGTGGTAGATGCCTTCTCCAAGTGGCTCGAGGTGGTACCCATGGCATCTACCACAACAGAAGCGACGATCCGAGCCCTGCGCCACCTGTTTGCCACCCACGGACTACCGGACGTGCTGGTCTCGGACAACGGCCCCGAGCTCACATCCCTGGCCATGGAGTCCTTCCTGGCAGGACTGGGCATCCGCCATGCCCTCTCTGCTCCGTACAGGCCGGCCGGAAACGGACAAGCGGAACGGATGGTCCGGCTCACAAAAGAAGCCCTCACCAAGATGGGCCCGGGAGACTGGCAAGAACGCATCGACAACTTCCTCCTCACCCAGCACATCACGCCGCATGCCACCACCCACCCCTGATGGGCAGAAGGTTGAGGTCACCCTTGGACCGGCTGCACCCCCAATACAGCCCGGAAGTGACCGCAACCGCCAGCCGCCCGCTTCGCGCCTTCAGCAAAGGAAATTCAGTTTTCGCGCTGAATTTCAACGGCTCTCCTAAGTGGCTGAAGGGGAAGATTGCCAGCACAACCGGCCCCAAATCCTACACCGTCGAGTTGGAAGATGGACAGGTCGTGAGACGTCACATCGACCAACTCCGGAAAAGGTGGGGGGGAGCACACGAAAACCAGCCTGATGAGGTAGGCCTACAACACCCAGACGAGGTAGGCCTGCAACACCCCGGCGAGGTAGGCCTACAACACCCAGACGAGGTAGGCCTACCACACCCCTGCGAGGCAGAGCAACGCCATCCCGACGAGGTCGGCCCAGCACACTACCAGGCACTGTCACGTCGGCAGTGCAGCGAGGTAGACCGGGGCCAACCACATGGGGGATGGCAACACCAACCCGACCAGGTGGGCACCCGGCACAGCAGGGCCAGGGACCCCCGACCCAGCCCGCAGGTAGACCGGGACCTGCCCAGAAGGGGAGCACCGCACCCTACCAGTGAAGGCAACCCACGGCAGCCCTACCAGGGAGACCTCAACGCAAGGCGAGTAGACCGGGGACCTTCGCAGATGGGCACACCACAGCACATGGGCGAGGGTGGCACACGACTCCCCGGCGAGGGGAACCCCCGCCCAACGCAAGAAACAACCCGGCAACAACAACCCAACCCAGACGACCCCAACCACCAACTGGCGGTAGACCAGGGACTAGGGGGAAGGGAAAGCCGACAACAACCCGGCCAGGGAGGCCTGCGCCACCCCGGCAGGGGAGACCTCCACCAGCCCGAGGAGGAAGCCCCACAACGACACCCCGACCAGGGCGACCACCACCAACCCGACGGGGAAGGCCAGCGCCAGCCCGGCAAAGGAGACCTGCGCCACCCCTGCAAGGTCGGACACCACTACCCGAACCAACACCACCCACAGCGAGCAGACCGGACCCAAGGGCACCGTCCCGAACCACCCTCCGGAGCACAGCGAACCGGGCCGCAGCAGAACCGCAGCCACCAGGAGACCCAGGAAGAGCAAGTGACAGCCGGGGTCTTACCGAGACTCAGACGCTCTTCCCGGGTCGAGACCGAACAGCACCGCCGAGGCGAAAGATCCACAGGCCAGGAGGAAGACCACCAGAACCAGCCATCCAAGGTCTGCGGTCCGGCCGGAGGCGCTGAGGGTGACCCCGCACACTCGCCAGCCGAACCGAGCCCGGTTCCGGGGAAGGAGCCAGGAGCCACAGGAACCCCGTCCGTCCAGGGTGGGGACGCGGAAGAAATGAGACTGCGCAGGTCAAGTAGGGTGCCTAGGCGTCCTACGTATCTGCGGGACTACGTCACGTTTATTGACGAACTCTGAACTGTTTTTTTCTTTGGACTAGGGGGGAGGAGTGTTATGTCCTTATAAGGACATCCGCCCGGATTGGCTGCCAGCCACCGGGCGGGAAGATTTGAATCCCTGTCAGGGGGCGGTGCGTCTGCCGGAGCGAATATAAGGAGAGCCCCGGCAGCGCACAGTCAGTCTTGCTACTGTTCTTGTACTCAATAAAAGTTACTAATGTAACGAGCTGGTCACGTCTTCCTTTTCCTGCGCCGATCTAACAGGTATTGTTGTGACCCAGCCCACGTAGTTGATATTAAATGCAAAACAGTTCTAAAAACAAACAGATTTTATTAAAACAGCTGAGAATTAACTCATTCTCAGCGTATTCTAAATTAAATGAAAGCGAAGTCCTCAAAACACCAGTATTTAGTTTATCTCTGACCTTGGGATAATTAGGCAGACTGCCAAAGGCTTTTCTTGACAACAGTTCAGGAACAGAAGAAATAACTACAGCCAAACAAGAAGCAATTCTCTCAACGGTTGTTTTCTGGCAAAGAGACCAAGAGCCATTGCTGGTCTTTTAAGCCTTATGGGAGGGGCCAATCATCTCCTGGCCCTATTCCCGAGTTGTCCTCTCTGCTTTAGCTATTCCTGCCTTCTGGCAGCTCTTCTCATATGTGCACTAGGAACAGGCTCCTCCTGTTCCTCTGCCTCTCTACTGTCAGCCTCTGGAGGCTCCGAAGTCTGCACATCATTCCACAATGGCCCTGGCCCCATCTCTGTCTCCGATGCAGAGCCCTCATCTGGGCCTTCCCCAGCCTCCAGGACTGGCCCATGTTTTTCCTCAGCCTCCTCGCTGTCCGACTCCACTGTAAGCTCCACAGGCTGCTGGCGGATCACAACAGGTATGACTAGAAAACAAAGTTCCAACATAGAGCCTGCAACTTTGAACTGAACCTGGCAGAAGCCATTTTTTTGTTCCTTGTTCGCCACACAGTGTGGGAGGGGCGAGGAGGTTGGAATGCCTTACTAGACATAACACAGAACTTTCTCATGAGAACCAAGGTCATCTCCATAGGTGATGGATGAAGACAGGAAGGAGTGCCTGAAGAGCCTGCCAGTTAATCTAATTGGCCAATGTGACCCATGACACTTGGGGAGGGGGTTATTTCCTATTTTAATGATACTGAAACTGTGGAGAATATTTAGAGTTTGTTTTGCGTTTAATCATGCTGAAATGATGTACAGGTAACCCCTGGCGCTTCCTTAGCAAATGTTCAAAAGTATGCAATGAGCGCCCCCTAGTGTTTACGAACAAGTCCTGAAACTACAAATGTTGCAGGAGCATCGGTTGTTCACCCTTACAAATGACCACAGAAACTCTGCAACATTCACCTTGCCTATTCCCCTCCCCTCTGTGTCGGGTCCTCATAGTCACTAGGCCTGTGGGTACTGTACTCATCTTGCAAAGATCTAGAGATCCTTCACTTTCTTGGCCTGTTTTGGTGCTTCAGGCCTTCGGTGAGTATGCAGAGAATGGAAGCCTAAAGTACTGCAAGTTTAGGCAAGATCAGTAGCACAAGATCCCATGCTATTGATCCCGCGTAGTCTCACGATACTTTAGGCCTCTGTTTTCTGCAAATGGAGGCCTGGACGAGATCTGCAACAAAAGACTTTGCAAATGGAGGGAAGACCTGAAATATCAAAGCATTCCCTCCATTTGCAAAGCCTTTTTGCCATCTTTACAAAAAAACCTTTGCAGTCCAAAACAGAGCTCTGAAGCTCTGTTTTCGTGTAGGCAGGCCTTGTCTGGCACTTTGCAGCCTGAAATGGAGCTCCAGAGTGGTGGGTGCACCTCTCCGAGGCTCCATTTTGGCATGCACAGGCCTCCTCCGGCACTTTGCAAAGCAAAACAGAGCTTCATGGGAGCAGGGGTGGCCCTTCTGAGCTCCATTTTGGTGTGCACAGGCATTTGTAAAGCTAATAGGGTCCTCCGAGGGTCTTAGTTTAGCTTTTCATCCAAGTATCAATGGGGCGGCGGAACCCAATGATAGAATGGTACTTGAGGTGCTGTGTCAACTACCAACAAACTTCTCCAGAACAAAAATGTGTGCATAAGTGTATGTTTAATTTGTGCCCACAGGCTCCAAACCACTAAGTGATAAATGGATAAAATAACCCTGTTTTGAAGTTATGAATTTTCTTAAATGGATAATATTAGTCAAGGAAAATTGCCTGAAACTTAGGCTGGAAAGTCTATCACAAATTCAAATTGGACTCTTTCTCACAGGAATTTTAATGTACTTTCCTCTCATTCTTGAGTCAGAAGTAAAATATTTCAATATAAATTGCACTTCCCCTACATCAGTGGTGGGATTCAAAAAGTTTACTACCGGTTCTGTTGGGGGGGGGGGGTGTTTGGTGGGTGTGGCATAGCTTGGTGGGCGTGGCTTGGTGGGTATGGCAGGGGAAGGATACTGTAAAATCTCCATTCCCTCCCCATTCCAGGGGAAGGTTACTGCAAAATCCCCATTTCCACCTGATCAGCTGGGATTCGGGAGGCAGAGAATATATGGGGTGGGGCCAGTCAGAGGTGGTATTTACCGGTTCTCCAAACTACTCAAAATTTCTGCTACCGGTTCTCCAGAACTGGTCAGAACCTGCTGAATATTACCTCTGCCCTACATACAACATCTCAAGGCCAGGCAGTTGCTTTAATTTAATGAGTCTTGGTAGTACAGTGGTTTAATGCACCCTGTTATTAACACAGCTGCCTGCAATTTCTGCAGGTTCGAATCTTACCAGGCTCAAGGTTGACTCAGCCTTCCATCCTTTCTAAGGTAGGTAAAATGAGGACCCAGTTTGTGGGGGCAATAAGCTGACTTTGTATAAAATATACAAAAGTATGAAGGCTATTGCTTAACGCATTGTAAGCCGCCCTGAGTCTCCGGAGAAGGGCGGCATATAAATCAAATTTAAAAAAAAAATTATGTTATTAGAGTAAGCAGCAGTAGAGTCTTTGCTGTCACCTCTCACACAGAGTCATCTACTGATGAGAAAATCTACCAGCAAATATTCTCCTGGTTGTATACTACGGCAGAATTGAGGGTTCAAGGCTTATCTATTATTATTATTTTTAGACTATATTGGCATTATATTTTAGATATAAGGGAACCATTCCTGTTTAATTTGGGTTAGACTTCCACTCTGTATATAGTCAGATTTTTCCATTTTTGCATATTCTCCAATTTTAGTCTCCTAATCTTGTATTGTCAGCAGACTTCCCTTTTCCAAAATTGTGCCAGATTGATTTTTGCTGCTGTCAACAAATAAATTGTCACACTTTTCATTTATATTCTCTGGGATCATGCCTATTAAAAATATTTGTGGTTTTAACTTAAATTTCATCTCAGAATTTTCTAGATACTTTGGAACATACTTTTCAAGTAATTTGAGGTTGGGGTTTTTTTTTTTTTTTGTTTTTTTTTTTGCACAACCACATATATATACTAAAATGTTTCTTCTTTGTTGTGGCATTTCCAGAATTTATTGTGTTATGATTTGTCCATCTTGGCAATCATTGCAGAATTATATACCATGTGAAGAACATTCTGTACCAGCTTTTCTTAAATTGTATCTGGATGTAAATTTTACTGATTTTCTTCCATAGTTTTTTCCATTGTTCTACTGTCATTTACGATATTGTTGTAGAGCAGTGGCCCATGACAACAACTTGAGAATTGTCACAGCAAAGACCCAGTGTGATGTGAACAGAGGGGTCATTTTCTAAAAATACTGGTCCTTATCCTCATTATGTTCTAGCCTTCATTATGTCTAAAGAAAAACTGTTAATGTCAACTCCTCTTAGAACTGGCAATAAGAAATATCCTATGGCCTGTTCAGTATAAGAAAACCAACAAGTTGCTGGCATCACAAAAGGCTGAGTGCGGGACCTCTACTGCAAACATAGGCAAAACATTGATAGAGAAGGACCTGGAAGCAGAAACATCAGAGTTGCATATGCATGGAAGAGAGAGGGGGGGGGGGGGGGAGAGAGAGAGAGAGATAGAAAGAGGGAGGAAGAGGGAGAGGAGGGAGAGAGAGAAACTCTCAGCATGTTGCAAGGAGGAGCTATCCACTCAAATCACTAAAACCACAGATTCCTAAATAAAAATATTTGTCAAAAAGAAGTATGGCACGAGCAATTTAGCTATAAAAGGGTTTTTTCTGAATTGTATCACTGCAGGCTACCAGTCCTATGCCTGAAAGTATTCTCTTGCTCTTTTTTCTTCATACATAAAATCTATTCAGCACATATTGTAATGAAATCTGAAATTATATTTTTCCAAGTTTAAGAAATATATAATTATGAGAGACCATTCCTAGCTGCCTGCAACCTCTAGCTTCAAAAAGAAGAATAGTACAGGACAATGCTTACTATTCTATTGCACTAAATCAATCACACATCTAATAAGTATACTGTACTTTGTTCCAAGTAGTCAACATTTTTCCAATGGCAAGATAACAATGTTTGTAATATGAGATAGCACAATATTATTCAATAGACATCCAATTTCTTTCAACACATCATCAAATACTGAGTAAAACCAATGGCTGACTACATTCTTTGCCCATTTGCATCCAATAACAGCGATACCAAAAACCACACCAAAAAAACCCCCTCCCAAATCTGGTATACTTAAGCTTCAGATTCCTATTTCTCAAAACCTCAATCTCTTCCAGCATTAATATTGCTCTAAGAAACAAGTGATATATGTAATGTGTGTTCTTTCCTTCCGCAAAGCGTATCGCACTCTGTCTTGTTTGATCCCTCCTTTGCATTATCAATCATCAGCAAAGACAAGGCAAATGAATTTTTAATCAAGAACAGCTCACACTTCTTGTTCAGTTCCTGACTGTCATTTTTAAAGAGGGAAAAATAAAACCAATGTGAAGGTTTTACAATTGTGGCAAAAGAGGGGGAATCATACATGATTCTGTGCTTTATTGACTTAGGAAATTAATTGATTTAATGTGATTTTATATACATTTCATGTAAACAATACTGGAGAGAGAGTGATAGCCTGGAGTTACATACCTTCAAAATAAAAAATTACATTCTATATGTTTTGTGTACAAGTATGAAATTGATTTAATACATTGCCTTCTAAAAACACTACTAGTAATGTCTCAGGAAATAGCTTCAGACTAGAACACATTTCATCTATAGACCCAAAGTATATACTGTAGCAATATAGTTTTGACTGAAAGATGCCAAATAATTTTAGCAATATTCTACTAATGCATTGAAGAGAATTAACACATTGGTAATGAAATGATGTCAGATACTAGCAAAATTGCAATACGTTTTCTTCAATAATATCTTATTAATATTAATATTGTCAATAAAAGTTTTCATTGGTACTATTTATTTGTTACCTGTTTCATGCTATATCTGCAGGTTGATTTTACTAGGAAGATGTCCTATAAATGAAATACACATGAGTAATCATTAAAACCATCTTCTGTATTTTCACATGTTAAACTTGTTCAAGATTAACCTAATTTTGCAGATGAATGCAGTTGTTTCAAGTACTTCTAGTTTCTGCAATCTGAATAGTTTGTCCCTTGTTAGTGACTGACCAGTACCATATCAGAACAGATGTACATTCCTGTTTGGGCATTCAACCCCACATGAAGAGGACAGTAAGGTCATATTTACCAGTACCCCATTACCCATATTCATTGGGTAAAAAGTCTGAAACAAGAAACTATATGCATGAATTCCCTGCATGATTTAGAGTTCAGTCTGTACAGATGATGCAAAACAAAGGTAGCCTAACACAGCAGGTTCTCTGCTTTACTGCAGACAGATAATGGGACAATCTAACAATACCTATCAGTTGGGTTGCAATTATTATTAGAGCAGGGGAGAATATCCTTGAAGAAGGCAAACCACTTCTGTATTTTTGCCAAGAAGATTACGTGGCTATGTCCTATAGTCACCAAAAGCTTGCAGCCCAAAGATACCACATATCTTTGTAAGAGCTAATCAGCAATGCTTGGCACAATGACTGTGGATTCTTCTAGCAATATGTAAATTAACAGTGATGGAGCATGATAATAATAGCTTTTCCAAAGTAAGTTCCAAGCTTACTAAAATACCCAGCAAAGGCAAAAGGAAATAAATTGTGGTGAGGGGAGAAAAGAAGCCCATTATCTCTATCCTTGTTCTTCTCTCTGTGAGCAACAAGTTTAAGCATAAATAGCCTTACTGGTATAGTAAGTACGTTTTACAGAAGAGATTGTTGCTTTTATTCTCTGCTGCCTTCCAACCTATGTAATCAAAGATTTTAAGGAAGAGAGTTACCCTAAAGGGCCTCTCATCTCAAATATGTGATATTCACATGTCTTCCTCCCTTCCCTTTTTATCACAGAATGAAAATTATTTGCTCTGAGAAAGCACAGCTATAGTTAGAGGAGGTAGGGGGAGAGATGTTCCCCAGATGGTTAAAGGGAAGCAGCTCAGACACACACATTCTTGAAGCCATCTGAGTCACCAGCCTATGCACATTCACATCTGTATGAGACAGAGAAACTACAAGTGCTTGGAAATTATAAATAAGAGGATTGCTTGCTGCAGTTTTATTTGAAAAGATTGTGGTCCTTTAGAGCTTCATGACAGACAGAAATTCAACAGACATATCTTTTATCCTTAGTATGGAGATCCCGAGATAGGAAATACTGTGCTTGAACCTTTTCAGCTTGCCATAAAACTGTTAAAAGCATTAAAAAAAGATAAGAAAAGGGTTGTCCCCTAAGTTTTGTTGGTGTTTTGTTTTGTTCCCCACACCTCTTCGATACTCTTTGCTTTTGAAACAGTTGTCTGACTTTCTTCTTGTTCTGTTCAGTTTCTTCTTTGTGATGATCCTTAGCAAGGTGTTCTAACTAGAGTTAAAATGCTTAGCATTCAGCCCTCAGGCATAAGAGGAGGAAATACTTTACCATTGTTCTCCGGGTTTATATTTAGAAAGGCGTATAGGCTGAATGGAAGCATTGATATGTGTACCCAAATCCTCTCTCCCTCCCTCCCTCCCTCTATCTTTCTGACTTCTACTGTAGTACAAATAGTATAGACATGAAAAAAACCATCAAAGTTAGGGCAGAAATGTGCATCCCCCTGGTTTGTATTTCAGATTTCAATTGGCAGAACAAGGAACCAACCAATTTTTTCCTTATGTGTTCTTGAAACTGACTTCTTTCTCTTGGAAAGAATTTCAAGGTTATGGCATCCATAACCCAGATGGCAAGGTGTCACTATCTTGGAGAGGTCAGTTTGGGTGAAAATATTCCTAGGAATTTACACTGTGATTGTTTTCCTAGTAAGAATGCTCAGAGTTCATTTTCAAATTGTTGGCTATCAAATACATAAGTCTGTGAAAAAGAAAACAGTTTAGATGAAAGAAAATTAGGAAAACACTTTGAATGTGGTTGGGAACGAATATATAAGAAAAAAATTGAGAAGGAACCGTTTGTCAATTCAATTGGTCTAATTCTACCTAAATTATTTTCAGAATTAATTTCACTTTGGTTATTATTTATTTATTTATATCCTTTATTATTTTTTATAAATAACTCAAGGGGAGTAAGTATCTAATACTCCTTTTTCCTCCTATTTTCCCCACAACATCCATGTGAGGGGAGTTGGGCTGAGAGAGTGACTGGCCCAAGGTCATCCAGCTGGCTTTCTTGGCTACAGCAGAACTAGAACTCAGTTTCCTGGTTTCTAGCGTGGTGCCTTAACTACCAGACCAAACTGACTCATGCAAAACGTCAGGCACAATACATATTTAACAAAGTAATCTTAATGTTTTGTTTATGCATCATCACAGATCATATTTCCATGATTCTTCCAAAGTGCACATAGTGGCTAAAAGCATTAAGATTATGTCAAACTTTAAATGGGAAAATTGATTCAACAAAAGTTTGGTGAAGTAAACCTACTGAAACTGATTTCCAAATTAAAGTGGGAATTAATTTCAAAACACTAAATCAGATCAAATAGTCCTAAAGCATTTTAAAGCCTTTCGGAGTACATTGGTGATTCGTTAGCTTTTCTGATATTTCAGGGATTCTTAATAACAACATAATGTATAGAGTTGTAAATAAGTCTGTATTTGCAGAAACTGATAAGGGTAACAAGTAGGGTAATGGGTCTTTACATGGACATAAGTAGCCAGCCAAGGAGATTTATCACTTCAGTCAACTGTCTGCCTATCAGAGTTTTTTTTTTCGAGACAACAAGATACCATTATTGTGGCCTCCATTCATCTTTTCAGCTCTTAGCTTTAAACCCCTAACTCTGCTCTTACTTGTGCTAATGGAATGTTACACTTCAATCCTACCAATGTAGAGGAGAACTCAACTTAGTTTTCATCATTTTAATTATGGACTCAAGGATAGCTTTAGTTTTTAATTATACATCTTACATTATTCTGGCAATGGGTATCAGGCTAACACTTTCAGTCACTCCATCTTTGCTGCTATTTTCATTCTAATTTGCTAAAAAATGATGCAGCTTCAGATGTTTTAAAGATTTTGATTATACCTGCAGAAATCCCAAATCAGCAAATATTAGCAGACATAGCTGGACCTAAATTAGAAGCACATGTAGAACAAGCTAGAACCCATTTAGAGAACCTTCAATAGAAATAATTTGTCAAGAAGTCATTTTGAAAGCAGATAAGGTCCATAAAAAATGTAATTCAGGGTGAAAATAACAAAAAAGAAATTCTACAGGAATGGAACAAGTTGTAGTTTGGACAATTCCTAGAGAAAGGAACAAATCTGTGATAATTATACATTGCCAATTGTGAGGTTAGTTCTTTCCTTCATTTCACAAATCAACTAATTCCCATTTGAGACCCATTATTTATTCCTAATAAAGTGCATAGGAAGATGATGTCTGTAACCAGGCTGATAAAAATACTTGTTTGCTTACAACATGGGTGTCAAACTCACTGTGTCACATTGCCATCATGTGACGTTTCGTGACTTTTTCCCATTCACAGTACTGGCCTACATGTGACGCATCCAGCCTGTGGGCCGCCAGTTTGACACCCCTGGCTTACAACATTTATCTTCTCCTAAAGGTTGAGTTCACAGCTTTAACAAAATAACTTCAAAGCAGTATTCAGCAATTGGTTTCTGCTGGTTATTTTAAACATAAGCAAAATTCTCCTATCTTATGGGCAAATCTTTTTTTAAATCAAACCTTGAAGTGGCTCAAATCTAAGGTGACCAGACGTCCTGCTTTTGGCGGGACAGTCCCGATTTTTAGCAATTTGTCCCATGTCCCGCAGCGTTTTTAAAAAGTCCCGATTTTTCATTCTGCCTCCTGAGTCCCGGCTGCCTCCTGAGTCCCAGCTGGTGGCTAGAGGGAAAAAAACTGTTTAAACTCTTGCCGCGGGGCTTCAAAGGGCCGCCCAACAGCTGATCAGTGTTAAAAGAAAACAAATGAGTAGACTGATGCCTGCAAAAATAGAAAAAACAGCCCCTTACAGCTTCCGCATAGGTTAATTAGCACAAGTTGATTAGCTCGGCTTCCCCACTCTCAGCTGATTTGCTCTCAGCTGTTTTGCGCAGGGCTCTATTCTGTTGCTAGCTGCAAAGAGTTCATGGAGCAGATTTTTTTTCCCCTAGCTATGCTGAAAAAGCGAAAGCGAAAGTAAAGCATGGTCTTGACTGCAACGTGACAAAATGAGGCAGAGACAGATTTCTTTTTCTTTTTCCTCACCAAAAAAGTAGGTGCAAAACTGCAAACAATGGGAAATTTAGGGCAAAAGAGGAGAGTTCAAGATTTTAAATCACAAAAGAAAAAAAGCTCTATTTAACTAGGGAATTGTAATAATTGAGATACTATTAATTGTATACTGTGTTGAAAGCAGAAATGGTTAAGTTGTGGTTTGGAGGAATATATGGGGGAAATTATTTGGTTTATTATTATTGGTAAATATAATTAATTGATTTGTAAGAAATTAGATTGCATGGAAATAATTGGAATATTCATGTTCATATTGATTAATATACAAAAAAGATAGTTATATAACTAATTGATTTATATTAAAATGTTGAATTTGTATTAAACAACTGTATTACATAATTA
The DNA here is from genome assembly GCA_022577455.1 of Arizona elegans. Classification (NCBI taxonomy): domain Eukaryota; kingdom Metazoa; phylum Chordata; class Lepidosauria; order Squamata; family Colubridae; genus Arizona; species Arizona elegans. Next base: position 97,476,774 of record JAKOOJ010000002.1, on the reverse strand, counting down.
ACCAATGTGAGGATGGATATAAAAATAGATGACAATGGGAAGGGCTATAATATAGAATAGAAGGGAAAAATTGAATTTGATTAAGATTAGAGATGAGAATGAAGGGTAATATTGTTTTTTTTAAAAAAATAGATGAGGAATAAATATGGCAAAAAGGAAATATAGAAATTGTAAATTTAATTGAAATGACTAAACACTGTTTAAATTTGTGAACCAGCCAAATATTCTGTTCAAAGAAAATACATTGTATGTTTGTATGTGTGTTTCTAATTATTGTTATTTATTCATATTTGTTCTCTTTTATTCTTTAAAGTTTAACAATTCATTCTTTATCTTAATATCTTTATATTTGTTTGGGGTTGGCTTTCTTCCCTTTCATCTTTTTTATTGTACAGCAATCTTTCTCCTCAAACCTACCACCTCTCTTTTCTTTCCTTCTTACTTTCTCTTCCCCCCACCCTCTTCTTCTCCCTACTTCCTCTTCGTTTCTCCTTCTGCTACTCTCTTCCTCCCTCTCTTACCCTCACTCCTACTCTAATTTCCCTTCCCTTCCTTCATCCCTCTCTATTGCTGTATCCTTTTATGCATATGGACTACTCAGAGGGCTGTAAAAGTTATTTTTGACTGGTCCTCACACTTTTGACCAGTCCTCGAACTTACGACTGTCCTCACATTTTACATTTTTGCCCTATCTTGTCATCATGGTGAAGAGAAGCAGTTGTGAAATGAGTGACATGGTTGTTAAGAATGCTGCACGGGCATAAATGTGAGGATGGTCATAAGTGTGAGGACCAGTCAAAAGTGCGAGGACCTGTCAGAAATGACTTTTTTCAGCCCTCTGAGTAGTCCCTATACACATAGCCATGGCCACCCGGTCACATGACCAGCTAGCCACACCCACCCAGTCACATGACCTCCAAGCCATGCCCACAAAATAAGCCACGCCCACAAATGGTGTCCCGCTTTACCAATGTTAAAATCTGGTCACCTTACTCAAATCCTTACTCAAATCCAAGTAGATCTTGAGTCACAAACTTGAATTTAATCAGGCATTCTTCAGGTGTGGAATCCAAATTGAACTGGGGCAGATTTGCACAAACTAGAAAAGGACCACTGCTTTTTACAGGTATAAGCCTTTCCTGGTATCAAAGACATTGCAAGAGAGGATAGCAAGAGAGCTGCAACCCAAACAGAGAAATGTGCTGAGGAAAGTAGGTATAAGGACCATTAAAAATAAGTTTGTGTTAACAAAGAAAGACTTAGAAAAATGGGAAAATTTACACATTTCATTCCTAGGAAGAATTTCGGCCATCAAAATGATTATATTACCTAAATTTTTATATTTGTTTCAGGTCACCCCAATTAAAATAGATAAACCGTTTTTTGAAAAGCTGAATAAAATAACATCTAAATTTATTTGGCAAGGGAAAAGGCCACGAATAAAATTTAAACTGCTTCAGGATACAAAAGATAGAGGAGGAGCTGCACTCCCTGACTGGGAGATATACTATCAAGCAGCAGTACTATCGTGGGTCAAAGATTGGATAGAATTAAAGGACTCTAGAACTTTAACAATTGAGGGACACGAACTTCAAACTGGCTGGCACTCCTTTATGTGGGATGAGAAATACAAAACACATTCATATTTTAAAACACATACAATAAGGAACTCACTATTACAAATTTGGCTTAAAATTAAAAAACAACATTATATGAAGATACCAAATTGGCTAGCACCGGCTGAATCAATTAGACACCCAAATTTAACAGATAAGACAAAAATAATTAGATATAAAGATATAATTGACTATCAAGGCAAACTAAAGACAAAACAACAATTGGAGACAGATTTACACAGAGGAATAGACTGGTGGACTTACACTCAAATACAATCCAAATATAGAGAGCATATAAAAACATATGAAATTTATAATCAAAAACAAGAAATAGATAAAATTATATTAGATTCAGAAAATAAATTAATTAGTAGAATTTATAAATTTCTCCTACGCTATAAATTGGAAGAAGAGACAGTCAAAGAAACGATGATTAAATGGGCTCAAAATATCAAACACACAATACCTTTGGAAAAATGGGAAAAGTTCTGGCAGGTAAACCTAAAGTTAACGAAAGCAACGGCGTACAAGGAAAACCAACTGAAAATGTTTTATCGGTGGCATATGTCTCCAACCAGATTGGCAAAAATACAACCTAAAAATAGCCCAATTTTTTGGAAGTGCAAAAAGGCACAAGGGACTTTCTATCATTTATGGTGGACGTGCCCGGCAGCAAAGAAATTTTGGTCTAACATCAAAAAATGGTTGGAACAAATAACAAAAACACAGATTGAAAAAGAACCAGAAACATTTTTATTAGGAATATTTAACAAATCATACCCTAAGGATATCAAATATCTTACAATTCATATATTAACTGCTGCAAGAATAACTTACGCAAGAAATTGGAAACAAGAAAAAATACCAAGTGAAACAGAAGTAATAGGGAAAATTTTAGAATGCGCTGAAATGGATAGGTTAACCAAAGAATTACAAGAAAAAGAAGAATCAGACTATTATAAAATATGGAATAATTGGTATAATTGGTTAAAAATTAGAAATATACAAAAAATATAGGGGATATATTACTGATTGATACATATATATGTAATAAAAATATTATTAGATTACAGAAAGGTGAAGGAATATATTATAAGTAGAATTGTAGAACGTCACTCTGAAAAAATGCTTAAGAAGAAATTATATTCTTTTTGTGTATATGTTGTATAAATGTTCGTTGTGTATATGTTACGTATGTCTTTTTTAATATTTATATTCAATAAAAACTATTTTTTTAAAAAAAATAAGTTTGTGTTACAGTTTATCAATGCAAAGTTTGAAGCTCTGACACTGCTGATTCTTGCTCATACCTCATATCTTCAATAATTACTTATTTACTTCCCACCTTTCACAGGGAAGCTAATGTTTCATTTCACAGATGCAGATGCTCTTACAGTTAAATTGTAAAAGAATTCATTACCAAATTTGGCATTCCTCTATTCCAATATATTTTAAATGTAATCCTAGGACTCATGGGATTCCCCCAGAACTAAGGGTCTGTGAAATCCAAATTATTTGCTAACCTATATTGAAGAATAATAAAAGTGGTAGCAGTAGCAAATGTGTCCATTTTAATTTTTAAATTATTTACTTATTTATTCTGTTATTTATTACTTTATAAGTAACTCAAGCCAGTAAAATACCTAATACTCCTTCCTCCTCCTATTTTCCCAGAAATAACAACCTTATGATGTAGGTTGGGCTGAGAGAGAATGATGGGCCTAAAATCATCCAGCTGGCTTTCATGCCTCAGGCAGGATTTGAATTCACAGTTCCCTGGTTTCTAGGCCAGCACCTTCACCACTACATCAAACCAGCTCTCAATATGGTAAATATTGATAAATAAAACCTGTATAAATAAAAATTCATTTGAAGTCCTGATAATTTTTAGCTTAAAAAGCATTGATCTAATCAAATCTTCTAAAAAGCAGGAATATTCTCAGGTTCTCTTCCATCTCCTTTTTCAATTGCACATCAAAAATCTCTGGCTATTTGATTCCTGGTATTTGATCACTAAGTTCAGCAACGTTTTAAAAACTAAGACCCATCCTGAGGAGGAAAAAATATATTCACCAAATACACAAACAGATGGAAGAAAACAGAAAAGGTAATCGAAAGAGTTTGCTACTCGATCCCAACATGACAATATTGGAATCCCACGTCCCAAATATTCTTACAGTTTTGAGAAACTCCAGTGGCACTGAAATGCTGGTAAAGGCCTTTGCCAGTCTGGTTAACACAAAAGGACCAATCAGGACCTGCACCTCACCTCTTCCCTTTTCCGCACCACAGGTTCATTAAAGGGTTTTTTCCCCCCCAGGAAAAGCAGGCTACATTTGGGGGGCTGCTTCAGTGTTTGATATTTTCCCCTCAGAGAGTCAAGGGCCTTTACAGTTGGCGTCAGAATGTTCTGTCAGTCTGAGAGAAGCACTTTGAAGTGTTTGTGGTCTGAACCACATGTGCAGGCAAGATGTGCCTCTCCAGCAGCGGCTTTTGGCTCCTGAGGTTCTTAGTCAGCTCACATTCCCAGAGTCATGTGACAAGGATCAACACTGCTTAACCCTTCAGCATTCTCACAATCTTCCTTTGAAAAAGCAAAGGCAATTGATGTTAAGGGGACCAAAGTAGGATCCCTAAAATCATAGAATAAGTTGGAACTGACTTCAGAAGTCACCAAGTTTTCTTATGCTGTTGTTATGACACTGCTGAAGCCATAACAAATCTAAAAAACTTAGACGCCAACTGTAAAGGCCACAGTTTTGCTAGCCAAATCAGAAGGGTTTTCCCAAGTTTTGCTCTAAGAGATTATAGGCATGATATATACATTCAATTAAAGTAGCCTTTCCCACCCAAATTGGTGTCCTCTGAATGCGTTGGATTACAGCCACATCATTTCCAGCCAGGATGCCTATGATGATACTTTTACTAAGGATGATGGGAGTTAAACTAGTTGCTTTCAGGCAAGATCGTTGGCATATAAGTTGAATGAATGAATGAATGAACTCTACTGTGGTAATTTTAAGAATGCTGCACAATGGCATTGTATTTAAGATGATACTGATGTGATAGTCACTGCAAGTATAAATAAGGACAAACCTCAGGCTTTTAGGATCTAATCTGTGTGACTCTTATAGTCAATTACTCAGAGCCAAGTGTGAAAAGGTAACCCAGACAGCAAATTGTATTATATACTCCCCACCATGAGACCCAATGATCTATTTCTTCAAATCTATACCTGAAATATAGACCAACAATTCTTCTAACAAATTCTCCCCGGTAAAGCAACAGGATCTCTACCCTAGAAGTCATTGGGATGATGGTGCCACTTACCATCAAGTCATCTTCCCCCTCGCTGTGGCTTGCATAGAAGACCACGACAGGCTTATTGGAGGTTGGTGGCTTCTTTGCCTTTGGCTGGGCCAGGGCTCAAGATGCAGATGCTGGTTGCGGGGCAGGGTAGTTGGCCGCTCAGTGGCCTTCCTTCCTGCATTGGAAACAGAGAGAGCACCTCCCTTCTCCCCCAGGTTGTGGGGTGTCTCTTGGTTGTTTGGCTGGGGCAACCATCATGCACAGTGTGCTGTCAGAAGTCTATCAAGTCTCGCTCCATGTTAGTGGCCAGCTGGTACCATGCCCAAAGGTCATTAGGCACCCCTCGGGGTAAGCAGTTGTGGTACAGTCCGCAGTTCAGGCATCCCAGAACTGGTAGATCAATAGGGGCTCAGGGCATCCTCTCAGGCAGGCTACCAAACTGAGAAATTCTCAGATGTATTCCATGACCGGCCGCTTCCCTTCCCTTCCAACCTGTGTCAGGAAATAAGCTAGCTTTTCGGCTGGCCATCAAATGTTGCCTTCGGGGGGGGGAGGCTCTTGGTCCTGCCATATCAGCACATAACCTGGTGGCACCCCACCACCTGGGGGGGGCTATGCAGGGCTTCCCGCCACTGTGGGGAGTTGTGGTGCTTGCCCCAGACCTGCTGGATGGAGATAGGTACTGTCCCTTGCTGCACAGTCCCATTGCTCCAGTTGGCTGCAGTAGAGGGAGGCAGGGTAGCCAGTAGCTTGGCAGTCCCCATTCCAGCTCCCATCGCTGCTGACTTTGATGAGGTAGAGCCCAAACTTCCAGCCCACCAAACATCTCTCTTAGATGTTCCATCAAGGGGCTACGGGTCGCGATCAGAAGCCTCTATTCAATCAGCTCTTCCCACTCAGCTGCTCTTCTGGCTTTCTACTTGCTTCCTCAGATCACAGTAACTTCAAGAAGGAACCAGTGGGTACTCTGCTTTCGCTCTTTCTCCACACCACCTACCCACTGCCTCTTTTTCCTAGGGCAAGGGGCTTCTGACATTGCCTCTCGTCCATGTATGGGTGGCTAATCCAACTTCTTGGCCTCCTGCTTAGGGCATGCACCAATTGGCTGACCCCCAAGTTCTGCTTGGACCATTGGCACCTCCCGGAGGGGGGCTCCTCCCAACTTTGCCCCGCCATCCATCTTCTTGTTGGCCGCCAACATCTAAATATCGCAGCTCTCCTGGAAGAGTTCAGATAGGTTGTTGTTATGTCCTTATAAGGATATCTGCCCGGATTGGCTGCCAGCCATTGGGCGGGAAAGTTTGAATCACTGTCAGGGGCGGTGCGACTGCCGGAGCGAATATAAGGAGAGCTCCGGCAGCGCACAGTCAGTCTTGCTACTGTTTCCAAATAAAGTTACTAATGTAACGAGCTGGTCGCGTCTTCCATTTCCTGTGCCGATCTAACACTGGCGACGAAGGACTAGAACCAAGCGATGAACCTCGTGGCGCCAAGCCAACAAGACCAAGACACCGGCACCTGAAACCACCAGTAGGCATTTCCAAAGGCATGGCATCTGCTGAAGTCACTTTGCCAGCCCTTGCTCCATTCCGCCCAGAGAAGGACAAGTGGAAATCCTACGTGGTCAAATTTCGGCAATACCTGAGAGGCAACAATATCAGGGACACCGATGATGACCGCAAGAAGGGCATGTTCCTGGCCAACTGCGGCTCCGAAGTCCTCGACATGGCCATCGACCTCGTAGCACCACGAGACATCGAAGAAGTACCATGGACGGACCTGCTACAGATCCTGGAGGACAATTATGCCCCAACAGGAATACCAGTGGCGAACCGTTTCACCTTCCATCAGAGGGATCAGAAGGAAGGTGAGACCATCAAAGAATTTGTGGCTGCCCTGCGCCAAATCGCAGCCAGCTGCGAATTTGACCATGTGGACAACGCCATTGCTGACCGCGTGGTTTTCAGCATGAGGGACAGAGGCCTGCAAAAGAAATTCCTGAGCAGGAAGAAACTCGTGCTCAAGGATGTGGTGGAGGAAGCCACCGCATCCAAAATCTCAGAGAAAGCGGCAGCCGCGGTAAGCAGAGCAAAGGGAATCCACAAGATTCGCACCACAACGCAATCATCAACTGAGGATTCCACAGCTGGATCGGAGTCGGAGGAAGAGTCCACCGTCCACAAGGTATCCAAACCCCCAAGGCGGGAAACCGCTCAAAGAAGTTACAAGGGGGAGCGCTGTGCCAGCTGCAGAGGGGACCATGCCAGGGCAACCTGCAAGTGGAGAGATGCGACCTGCAGACGCTGCAACAGAAGGGGTCACATCGCCGAAGCTTGCAGAGCCGAGGAACCAGCCCCAGAGCCTTCCAGCCACCGTCCCTGCGAAAATCGAAAAGAGTACCAGAGATCATCCAAACGGTCCTCTGGCCCTTCTAGACGCAGGGACGACGAATTTCCCCGGAGCGGAGCGGTCCACCAGATGACCATCGTCCACACAAACTCGGACAATGCCACCAAGTTCCACATGACCATCCACGTGGAAGGATCACCCTGCTCAATGGAGGTAGACTCGGGCTCGGTCTACTCCATTATGGATTGGCACCAGCTGAAGCGCCTGCAACCCAGCATCAGCAAACGAGACCTGAAGCCACTACACTCCAAGCTCGTCGATTTTGGGGGAAACCCCATCGGAGTCTTAGGAAGAGCCAACATCCGAGTCTCCTACAACGAGTTCCAAGGCAAGCTTCCCATCACAGTCGTGGAGAACAGCCGACCAAATCTGCTAGGAGTGGAGTGGTTTAAGCCGCTGGGGCTATCAATCGGAGGCATCCATCAAATTCACAGGGACGAACTCGACAACCTCATTGAAGAGTTCAAAGAAGTCTTCAATGGTAAGCTGGGGAAATTTGTGGGGAGGCCAATCTCCTTTAATCTGGACAAGGGAATCACCCCAATTAGGCTAAAGCCCCGCCGGGTTCCATTTGCCCTGCGGCCAAAAGTAGACGAGCAGCTGGATAAGCTGATCGCCCAGGGCGTCTTTGAACCGATCGATCATGCCTCATGGGAGACCTCCATTGTGACCCCACTGAAGCATGATGTGTCTGTGCGCATCTGCACCGACTATCGTTGTACCATCAACAAGGCGTTGGCACAGAGCGCATACCCAGTCCCAGTGGTGCAACATCTGCTGCATTCCCTGGGAACTGGCTCAATTTTTGCTAAACTGGACCTGGCCCAGGCTTACCAGCAACTGCCAGTGGACGAAAAAACGGCAGAGGCACAAACAATAGTCACACACAGGGGGGCATTCAAGTGCAACCGCCTCCAATTTGGAGTCAGCGCTGCCCCCGGCATCTTCCAATCGATGATGGAACGCCTTCTCCAAGGCGTTCCAGGGGTGGTGCCATACTTCGACGATGTACTAATCTCCAGAGATTCACAGGCACAACTCCTTGAAAGGCTCAGGCTTGTCCTACAGCGTTTCAAGGCCAAGGGCTTGAGAGTCCGGAGAGATAAATGCATCTTAGGAGTACAGGAAGTCGAGTTCCTGGGCTACCTCATAGATAGCACTGGCATCCACCCCACCAAAACAAAAGTGAAAGCCATCCATGAAGCTCCGAGCCCCAAAAACAAAACGGAACTTCAGGCATTCCTTGGATTGCTTAACTTCTATGCCATGTTCCTCAAACAGAAAGCCACAGTTGCTGAGCCACTCCACCGCCTGCTGGGGAAAGCGGCTTCCTGTAAGTGGGGCCAAGAAGAGGAAGCAGCATTCCGGGCCGTGAAAGGACTTTTAACTTTCAAAAGCATCCTCATCTAGTACAATGAGACGCTCCCCATCAAGCTAACCTGCGACGCGTCGTCTTACGGGGTGGGGGCAGTCCTCAGCCACGAACTGCCCAACGGCTCTGAAGCCCCAATAGCCTACTTTTCGAAGACCACGTCCGGCGCAGAACGCAACTACAGCCAGCTGGACAAAGAAGCCCTGGCCATCGTTGCAGGAGTGAAACGCTTCCACGAATACCTCTACGGGAGGAGTTTCACCATAGTGACTGATCACAAGCCACTCCTGGGGCTCCTCGCAGGCGACCAACCCACCCCAACTTTCATGTCCCCGTGGATGACGAGATGGGCCATCTTCCTAGCCGGCTACTCCTACAGGCTCGTGCACCAGCCAGGCACAGCCATAGGAAACGCCGACACGCTGAGTAGATGCCCATTGAAGGATCCAGTAGAAGACCCAGCCCCCATGCTCCACCTCTTCCACATAGACAACGACGCCAGCTGTCCAGTCTCTTCCGCAGATGTGGCCGTCCACACCCAAAAGGACTCCACACTCCGTCAAGTGAAATCCTGGATCTTCAGAGGGTGGCCAACAGAGAAGACGGAGGAGAAGTACAGCCCGTTCATCAGGAAGCAGAAGGAGCTGTCCACAATGAAGGGCTGTTTGCTATGGGGAGACAGGGTGCTGATTCCAAGCACTCTGCAATGGAGAGCGCTAGAGACACTGCATAACGGGCACCCGGGCATCGTCCGCATGAAAGCCCTGGCACGGAGTTACGTCTGGTGGCCATCACTGGACAAGGACATTGAGGAATGGGTCTCCAGATGTGACCCGTGCCAAGAAGTACGCCCAGCGCCACCACAAACCGATGCAGCAAAGTGGGAGACCCCCAGCAACCCATGGTCGAGGATACACATCGACTTCGCGGGTCCGATGCAAGGGCGCCACCTACTCATCGTCGTCAATGCCTTCTCCAAGTGGTTCGAGGTGGTGCCCATGGCATCTACCACAACGGAAGCGACGATCCGGGCCCTACGCCGCCTTTTCGCCACCCATGGACTGCCGGATGTGCTGGTTTCCGACAACGGACCCCAACTCACGTCCCTGGCCATGGAGGCATTCCTGGCCGGACTGGGCATCCGCCATGCCCTGTCCACCCCGTACAGGCCGGCTGGGAACGGACAAGCTGAACGCATGGTGAGACTCACCAAGGAGGCACTCACCAAGATGGGCATGGGCGACTGGCAGGAAAGAATAGACAACTTCCTGCTCACCCAGCACATCACGCCGCATGCCACCACCCACAAAAGCCCGGCCGGATTGTTGATGGGCAGAAGGCTGAGGTCACCACTGGACCGGCTGCACCCCCAATACAGCCCAGAAGTGACCGCAACGGCCAGCCACCCACTTCGCGCCTTCAGCAAGGGAGATTCAGTTTTCGCGCTAAACTTCCACGGCTCTCCTAAGTGGCTGAAGGGGAAGATAGACAACCAGACCGCCCCGAAGTCTTACACCGTAGAGCTGGAAGATGGACAGATCTGTAGACGTCACATCGACCAGCTCCGGAAAAGGTGGGGGGGAGCACAAGAAAACCAACCTGACAAGGTAGGCCTGCAACACCCCGACGAGGTAGGCCTACAACACCCCGACGAGGTAGGCCTACAACACCCCGGCGAGGTAGGCCTACAACACCCCGGCGAGGTAGGCCTACGACACCCCGACGAGGTAGGCCTACGACACCCCAGCGAGGCAGACCACCATCACCCCGACGAAGCTGGCCATGCACACTACAAGGCGATAACCCACCGACAGTCCAGGGCGGTAGACTGGGGCCCGCTGCATGAGGAATGGCAACACCAGCCCAGCGAGGTGGGCACCTGTCACGACAGGGCGAGGGACCACCAAAACAGCCCACGAGTAGACAGGGATGTACCCAGGAGGGAAGCATCGCACTCCTCCTGCAAAGGCAACCAGCGACAGCCCTGCCAGGGAGACCTCCACTCCAGGCAAGTAGACCGGGGACCATCCGAGGTGGGCACACCACAGCCCATGGGTGAGGGTGGCACACAACACCCCGGCGAGGGGGACCCCCGCCCAGCACCGAAGACAACCTGGCAACAACCCAGCCCAGAAGACCCCAGCCACCAACCTGCGGTAGACCAGGGACTAGGGCGAAGGGAAAGCCGACAACAACCCGGCCAGGGAGGCCTGTGCCACCCCGGCAAGGGAGACCTCCACCAACCCGCGGAGATAGCCCCACAACGACATCCTGACCAGGACAACCACCGCCGACCCAGCAAGGTAGGCCAACGCCAGCCCGGCCAGGGAGACCTGCGCCACCCCTGCGAGGTCGGACATCACGACCGGAGCCAACACCATCCATCGCTGGTGGACCGGACCCAAGGGCACCGATCCGAGTCACCCCCCAGATGACAACGAACCGAACCGCAGAGCCCGGGAGACCGGGGAAGAGCAAGTGACAGCCTGGGATTTACCAAGACTCAGACGCTCTCCCCGGGTCGGAACCGAGCAGCCTCGACGAGACGATAGATACACAGGCCAGGAGGAAGACCACCAGAACCAGCCATCCAAGGTCTGCGGTCCGGCCGGAGGCGCTGAGGGTGACCCCGCACACTCGCCAGCCGAACCGAGCCCGGTTCCGGGGAGGGAACCAGGAGACACAGAAGCCCCGTCCATCCGGGTCGGGGACGAGGAAGAAGTGAGACTGCGCAGGTCAACTAGGGTGCCGAGGCGTCCTACGTACCTGCGTGATTACGTGACTTTTATTAATGAGCATTGACTGTTTTCTGACTAGGAGGGGAGGAGTGTTATGTCCTTATAAGGACATCCACCCGGATTGGCTGCCAGCCATCGGGCGGGAAAGTTTGAATCTCTGTCACGGGCGGTGTGACTGCTGGAGCGAATATAAGGAGAGCTCCGGCAGCGCACAGTCTTGTTACTGTTTCCAAATAAAGTTACTAATGTAACGAGCTGGTCGCGTCTTCCATTTCCTGCACCGATCTAACAGTTGTAATAGATGGAGACCTGGTTTAATGTCAGCTATCCAGCTAGAGAATCCAAAAAGACAACACCTGGGACATTGTGCTTCCCAAAAGTAAAACTTTATTGAATACATTACATTGGCACAGAAGAAGTGAAACCAGTTCTGGGTTTCCCACACACAAGCCCACATAGTTAAACTTGCTTTTTCCCTTTGGCCATCCCCCTCAGTTCATTGAGTTGTCCAATTACATCCACTTCTTCTGTTATGGGAACAGTCTGGATTCTTCAAACACCTGTGCAATGTGATCTTGGGAGTGGTCTCATTATCTGCAGACTGAGTCTTGGCATTCCATTCCCACCCCGACATTCCATCCATTCCCTCTCTCAATTGTTATCAAGCTGAGAGCGAAGAAGCAACTGGGTGCAGGACCAAATCACTCTTGACACATTTTTTGCATTGTGAGATTTCATCATTTGCTCCCTGAGGATGCCTATGGATTATTGTTATGGTTCATCACACAGCCAGATGTTCAGACTGAATTTGGCATTTTTCTCCACTTATTGAGTCCTTCTCAAAGACCAGGTTTAGGCAAATGTTGATGTTTGATGGTGTTAGAGGTATCATCACAGGGTGTAAGTTGTTCCAGGTTAAGCTATCTTTTGCAATTGACTGATGGTGAATTTGTCCATGCCAATGGTGTTCAAGTTATTATTGCTATTATTATACACACAAAAATGTAATAATAATAATAATCCATAAGTTTCAAAGAGAGCAGCAGTAGTATAATATGGAATCTCAGCATATGCTTCTGATCTACTTTCAGATAGATAGATAGATAGATAGATAGATAGATAGATAGATAGATAGATAGATAGATAGAGTGCCATCAAATTGGTTTCAATACTTAGTAACCATATAGATAGATTTTCTTTATGACAATCTGTCTCTAACCTAATCTTTCCAGAGTTCCCCATCACCACTGTAACTGAGTCCCTCCAACTTGCTGCTGGCCATCCTCATTGTCTCTTTTCTTCCACTTTTCTCAGCATAAGAGAGTTCTCCAGAAAGGCAGGCTCCTCATTTCATTTATTTGTTCTGAAAACTTACATGGCTGTTCTACTTAGTCAAATAACTCAGGGCAATTAACAAGACATAAAAACAAAACATACATATGAAAGAACAATAAAAGCTAAAAATATTCAACTCCTCAATCAGCACTGGGCAAAAACATAAACTGGGCTCCACTAATCTCCTGGCCCTAAAGCCTGAGGGAGGAGCCAGGTTTTAAGACCTTCCAAAAGGTCAGCAGGTTTGAGGCCATCTGAATGTATGTGCATTTTCTTTCTTTTCTGCTGTGCTATATTTGAAATTCTGCTATCTTGCAGATGCAGGTAATCTTTTTTAATGCAGTTTCCCTTTAGATGCTTATAATTACTAATGGATTTCCCAGAAGGCATTATCATTTCTATTATGGAATTTCTACAAAGGGAAATAAAGATCCTGCATAACACTTAAGTACATATAGAAATAGTTGCAGCAGCAAAATGCCAGGACAAATATACCTTAAATAGTTTTGATAGGGAAGAGGAAACACACAACTTTCCTTTCCGGATATGTTGAGACTCCAGTTCCCAGAATTTTCATCCAACATGGTTTTTGTAATCCAATATCCCCCCATGGCACTAGGTAAAGGGTGCTACCCTGATGACTGGAAATTTTGGATGTTGTAGAAAGCAATAAAATTTGTTTAAGTTAGATAAAAGTCATACAATGAAATTGTAACTCTAACCCTAATTCATAGAGCCCTAAAGTATGTAGCCCTCTAATCCCCATAGTGAATTACAAACCTGTGCAAAAAATAATTTCTCAGCCTCTACCATGCTAAAGTAGTTCATTTGGAAATATCTCCACCGTTTGTTTGTTGTTTTATCATATGGCACATTTACATCATATTTCAGTAAAAAGGAACAAAGGTAAAATACAAAACATAGAATATAAAATCTGAAATCTTAACAGGAAGATTACAAACGTATAACTATATTGCAAATATAATTTTATACTTCATTTGTTGCAACCAGGAAATTGGTGAAATATCCATTATAGGCTCCAGTGATGGCTAACCTTTTTGCCATCGCTTGCCAAAAGCTGGGGGAGTGCAGGTTGGTCGCATGTGTGCGCGCCTACACCCATAATTCTATGCACCCTGCACCCCCCACACATGCATGCGCGACCCCACCATGCTCCCCCCACTTTTGGCATGTGATGGCACGGTGGGCCCAGTAGGCCTGTTTTTTTTGCCCTCCCCAGGCTCCAGAGGCTTTCTAGGAGCCTGGGGAGGGCAAAAACAGCCTTCCCCACCTCCCTGGAGGTCCTCCGGAGGCCGGAAACAGCCCATTTGCTGACTTCCGTTGGGCCCAGAAGGCCCAAAGATCAGCTGGCCAGCACACGCATGTGTGCTGGAGCTGAGCTAGGGCAACGCTAGCGTGCCCACCAATATGGCTCCGTGTGCCACCTGTGGCACATGTGCCCTAGGTTCGCCATCACGGATAGGCTCTGTTTTGACACTATGTCACTATGTGTTGGATAGTTTGTTTTTCGGCCCCTAAGTCACAATTCGGTGATGATATTTTGCCTCACTTATAGACGGCACCTGTGCATCTACCATGAGCAACGCAAATTTGGTTCAATGTTGTTCATATTGCATGGGGCTAGTAAAATCCAGGTGGTTTTTCCAAGATGCAGGGAAAGCTTTGATATTGTGGGGGGCAATGTTTTATCCAGTGTTGTTGCCCCTTGTTAGGAGTGTTGAAATCATCTTTTACAAGTGCTTTAGCAATAGACATGGCTGGGTGTCTAGCTCTCAATCTGTTTCACTCCAAGCAGGCCATGTCTCTCAATATTGGCATTTAGGAATATCTCCACTGTTTTTGTCCATTGAAGTTAGAACCCAGTTGCCAGATATGTGCAGAACATTGAAATGTTGAAAAAATGTCACATTATATTTTAATGAGTTCCTTTATTATCTTTCTTTAATGAAAAGGATTGATCCATTTGACCATTTCAAATGGAGTCATATTCATGCATGGAATGCAGAACAATTGCCTCCTCCTTTAAAAAGCTCTGCACACTTGCAACTACCAAACCACATCTGTTGCTGAATTTGGATCTTTGTAATCAGTCCTCCCACCAGCCATGATTGGATGATGATGGGATAAAGGGATTTAGGAGGAAGAGAAATGTATGTATCTCCTCCAGTGGCTGCAGGGGCCATCTTGTATAACACAACCTATTGAAATATAGTTTGTATTTACTCAAAAGACCCAAGGCTATAGCAGGTGGAAGACAGGATTTAACTCAGTGATAAATGTTTAGCATCACCCTCATCTGAAACCAGTCATTATACATATTATCAATGGGAACTCTATCCTGCTGCAGAGGTGAACTATCTCATGGAAATGGATGGAGATGGAACAGAGACCTATTCTCAATGGTCCTGTACTGCTTCATTGCATGCAAAATATTCTATTTCCATGCTGAAAATGTATTGGGCAATATATATGATTGAACCTTAGGAATAAATATTCAAAGCCTGTATGGTAGCCTTAACAATGGTTAAGATGCTACATTAATCAGGAGAACCAGGCTCTAGATCTCCCTTTGGTAACCTAGTTTGTGCTTATCAGATGTATATAATCAAATATGAATTGTATTTTGTATTAAAACAAGGATTAAAGGTAAAGGTAAAGGTTTCCCTCATCTGGTTCAGTCCGACTCTAGAGGGTGGTGCTTATTTCAGTTTCTTAACCAAAGGAGCCAGTGTTGTCTGAAGATATTTCCATGGTTATATGGCCAACATGACTATACACCAAGGTTGGGAGGGTTCTACTTACCTTTACTACCAGTTCACAATAGGAGCATGCACGCTTCTGTGCATGCACAGATTGTACCTTATGATGTTTGGGCGGGTGGGCAGAGCCTCCTGCTGCTTTTACTACCGATTCACAAGAACCGGACAGAACTGGGAGCAACCCACCACTGACCAAGGTGCACTGAATGCTCTTACCTTCTCACTGAAGTGGTACCTATTTATCTACTTGCATTTGCATGCTTTTGAACTGCTAGGTGGGCAGAAGGTGGGGCATGTAATGGGAGCTCAACCCATTGCATGGAGTTCCGTTCTTGAACCCAGACTATCAGCTTTCCAGATGACAAGCTCAGCGTCTTTAACTGCTGAGCAATCACATCCCCAAAAGAAGGATTATACAATCCAAAACTGTCAATGAAATTGAAACTAGAATGCTTTCCTTTTCAAATCTTTTGCCAATAATTCCTTAGATTCTTGATTTGAATTGTAAATTTGCCTTTTGTCTTAAAGAATAATAACGCCACATTTTGAGTTGGAAAACGTCTTGGATATTTTCTGGATGGGGTTTTATTTCTTGGCCAACTTGCCAAAACTTTTGTGGGTGGGATTCTTTTTCTTTTCTAGTTGCTCCAACAGCAAGCAGAGAATATGACTCACACTTACAATCTGATTTTCTGCTTTCATGATTCACCTTTATGGATGAATTTACGTTTCTCTCAAAAGCCTTGGTCAAACAGCCACTTTCTGCTGGCTTCACTACTGAGGGGGAGGTACTCTCAAGGGGCTGTCTTTTGGCAGCAAGTTTGTACTGAACTCAGAATTTGCTATGATTCATCAGCCTATTTAGAAAATAATAACATTTTGACTATAAAGGTCAACTCTGTTAAGAAGGGCCAGATTCCACAATGCTAAAAATATTATCATCATCACCATCTAGCTTGGATTCTGGCCTTTGTAAATAGGATTGTGTTAATCTGTGGATTTCATTATGCATTTTAGTATTGTTCTCTGGTCTCTTACAAACAGGCTAGCACCTTCTTGTCTTTATGACAACTTTTATTCAGTATTTTTTCTCTGCAAGCCTGAAAATATGTGTTCCAGTTTCATTCTGTACCAGGACTGCATAAGTCAAAGACCGTATTTCTTCATGACAATGTAAACAGCATCCATATACTAACTAGCAATATAGAGGGCTAAATTCAAAGTATGTGGAATCAATATCAGAGTGGACAAACACTCTGTTCTATCTCTTATTTTACACTATCCCTTATTTTACTCTTCCCCTCAACCTCTTTTCCCTCATCCCTTCATCCCTTCCTTTCCCTTCTATCATTGATCAACTCATAGTCCTAGGGATATGTCAATCTGTAAAAATCTGATCTGAAAAAGGTATTGTATGCTTTGGTGAGCAGCGTAAGAATCCAGTTTGATATCTGTCTGCCAGTATGGTTTCAGTGTCTGAACTTGCTTTATGATGTTTATAAGGCCTCTGAAAGGTCTGTTATCTGCTTTTAAACATGAAGTAACATGGAGCTCTGTTCCATGGCTTTTCGCAAACACTTCTGGGATTATCCACTAAATCATGCTATAGTGCAAGCAATACAGGCATCCACTAAGTACTGATATCAAGGAGTACTAGGACAACTATCTATATAAATAAAAATGTAAATGTTTGTTTGTTCAAAATTGTAAATCTCCGAAAGTTCTTCACCGATTGCTTTGAAATTATGACACAACGTTGCATTCGAATACGGGCATGTTTTTATATACCTATATTATATAGATGTCACACCTGTGACAGGCAAAAACATGAAAAACATTGAAAAACATTGAAAAATATTGAAAACATTGAAAAACGGTGCCATCTGCTGGACGTAAAAGCAACACATGCTATACTAAATATTTTACGCTTCTATTTCAATGTTTCCGATTTACGATCCATTTACGATTTCCAAATTTCCAATTTTACGATACCATTTCAATGTTTCCGATTGCATTGTTAAATTGAATTTTCATAGATTTCGATTTATTTTCATTTTGATTTAGTTATTTCGTACGACATTGCGTTGGAATTGAGCTGTGCCGTATCCCTCTGTAGCTCAGGTCACGCCTACTTTGCATCCATCCCACCAGTCTTTTCACTCAGTCGATTGGATTCAGACCTCAGTTGCCTTTCTCTACGTTTCTTTTTGGACTTCAATGTTGCAGCACCACAATGGCAGGCGTGACCTGGGTCTTTTCCCCTCAGCGCCGCCGCCACCCAACCCACAAGCAAAATGGCGGGAAATGTCAACCGCTGCGAAGCGTCCTCCCGACTAACTGAGTATGCCATACCTTTGCCAGGGACCCCGATGCCGCCTGTGGTGCGGAGAGCTGCAAAGGTGATGGCGGTTATACTGGCAAGCTGGGAACCCAGCTCTTACACCCGTGGCAAAGTATCCTCGGAGGCGTCCGAAGACAAACCTCTGGATCCCCAGGAGCGCAAACTCACCGACGGCAGCCCGGGCGGAGGCCTCCACCAATCCCACGACGCGCAGCTCTCCCAATACAAGCACCAAATAGGTAAAAGTCCAAAAAAGCAATTGATTAAGTAACGTTAAAGTCCAAAAAGAAACATAGAGAAAGGCAACTCAGGTCTGAATCCAATCGACCGAGTGAAAAGACTGGTGGGATGGAGGCAAAGTAGGCGTGACCTGAGCTACAGAGGGACATTATTGGCACTCGGTCAAAAAATATTGTATACCCACAAGACTGGGCCACAGCAACGCGTGGCCGGGTACAGCTAGTTGCAAATAAAAAACTTTCTTTTAGACATCTAATGAACATATAGAGATAGCATATCCCTCTTCTTTTCCCATTTTCTTGTTAGAAAGAATGAATGCTTGCTTTTACTATGTTAATCTTTGGTAGGACTGAATTATTCACATTTATCACCACCCCGATTTATAGTATTTTTTTTTCATCCCTAATGCCATAGATAGATTATAAAAATGAGGTGAGCAAATGGAGTGTCTGGCCTTTCAGATTTTACATCCTTGGTGCTGGATTTCATAATGAATGCATTTCTGAGAATATGTTGGGGTTCTACCACAACAGATTATAACAGGAAGCTTCACTCGGTTTAAAAAATGGAATTGTGCATGCCCTCATGCAGAGAAAGCTAGGAGCAGATTCTAAAGTTGGCTTTCTAAATCCTAGGATATGAAGCAGCTCATTTAATTAACTGAAAATAGGTGCTTCCTACATTGCCATATGTTCTGAAGCTCCACTTTTGAAGGATTTGCCCATCTGTGTTATTTACAAAGTGTACCCTGAACAGATGATATTTACTGAGGAATGATTGAGCAGATAATTCTTATCCAAACTATCTGATACCTTTCTTTATATACCATCCTCTGGTTTGGAACCTAAATGCAACAAAAGGTCACGAAACATGGATTTTTGTTGTTCTTCAATTGCTAAATCATGTCTAACTCTCCATGGACCATAGCATGCCAGGCCCCCCTGTGCTCCACAATCTGCCAGAGTCTGTCCAAATCAATGCCACTCCACTGATGACACTATCTAGCCATCTCATCCTCTGCCATCCCCTTCTCCTTTTGCCTTCAATCCTTCCAACATCAGGGTATTTTCCAATGAATTCTCTCTTCTCATTAGGTGGTCAAAGTATTTGTGTTTCACCTGCAGCATCTGTCCTTCCAAAGAATAATCAGGGTTGATTTCCCTTAGGATTGACTGATTTGATCTCCTTGCAGTTCAAGGGACTCTCAAGATCTTCTCCAGCACCATAATTTGAAAGCATCAATTCTTCAGCATTCAGCCTTCCTTATGGTCCAACTCTTACAGCCATACATTACTACTGAGAAAACATAGTTTTGACTATATGGATCTTTGTTAGCAAGATAATGTCTTTGTTTTTTAATATGCTGACTATGTTTGCCATAGCTTTCTTCCCAAGGAACATGCATCTTTTAATTTCATGGCTGCAGTCACCATCTGCAATGATCTTGGAGTCCAGGAAAATAAAATCTGTCACTGCTTTCATTTCTTCCCCTTCTATTTGCCAGGAAGTGATGGGACCAAATGCCATGGTCGTAGTTTATTTAATATTGAGTTTCAAGCCAACTTTTGTCCACTTTCACCCTCACCAAGAGGCTCTTTAGTTCTTCTTCATTTTCTGCCATTAGAGCGGTATCATCTGCATGTCTGAGATTGTTGATATTTCTTCCCACAATCTTATTTCTGGCTTTTAGTTCTTCCAGTCTAGCATTCCACATGATGTACTCTGCATATAAGTTAAATTAGCAGGGTGAAAATACACAGGTTTCTCATACTTCTTTTCCTATTTTAAACCAATCAGTTGTTCCATGTCTGGTTCTAACTATTTGTTCTTGATCCACATACTGTACATGTTTCTCAGGAAACAGGTAAGGTGGTCTGGTACTCCTATCTCTTTAAGAACTTGTCTTAATTTTTGTGATCCACACAATCAAAGGCTTTAGCATAGTCAATGAAGCAGAAGTAGATATTTTTCTGGAATTTCTTTGCTTTCTCTATTATTCAGTGAATGTTGACAATTTGATCTCTAGTTTCTCTGCCTCTTTGAAACCCAGATTGTACTTCTGGTAGCTGTCAGTTCACATACTGCTGACGCCTTGCTTGCAAGATTTTGAACATAACCTTGCTAGCATGTGAAATGAGCACAGTTGTATGGTAGTTTGAACATTTCTTGGCATTGCTCTTGGAAAACTGATCTTTTCTAAACCTGTGGCCACTGTTGAATTTTCCAAATTTGCCAACATATTGAGCACCATAATAGCATAATCTTTTAGGATTTTAAATAGTTCCACTGGAATACCAACAACTCTACTAGCTTTGTTTTTGGTAATGCTTTGTAAGGTTCACTTGACTTTACACTCCAGGATGTATGGCTCAAGGTGAGAGATTACAGCATTGTGGTTATCAGGGACATTAAGATCTTTCTTGTACAATTCTTATGCATATTCTTGCCACCTCTTCTCAATCTCTTTTGCTTCTTATTTTTGTCCTTTATTGTGCCCAACTTTGCACAAAATATTCCCATGATATTTCCAGTTTTCCTAACAAGATCTCTAGTGTTTCCCATTCTATTGTTTTCCTTTATTTTTTTGCATTGTTCATTTAAGAAGGCCTTTTTATCTCTTCTTCAATTGGCTATATCTTTCCCTTTCTCCTTTGCCTTTCACTTTCCTTTTTTCCTCAGCTATTTATAAAGTCTCACCAGAGAGCCACTTTGCTTTCTTGCATTTCTTTTTCTTTGGGATGGTTTTAGTTGCTGCTTCCTGTACAATATTACAAATCTCCATCAAAAGATCTTCAGGCACTCTAATCCCTTAAATATATTCATCAGCTCCACTGTATATTAATAACAGGTAGTGATTTTTAAAAAATCTACCGGTTCAGGCGAACTGGTAGTTAGCTACTGGCTCGGGTGAAACAGTAGTTTAAAAAAGAGGTATTTCTGATGATCAGCTGTGCAACAGGGTTTAGCTTTGCTAGAAAGCAGCAAATCCTGCTTTCTAGCAAAGCTAAATCACGTGCCACAGCTGATCCCCCCGCTTCTACTTACCTTCCCAAGTCTCCTTTTGGCATGTACTGCACATGCGCACACATGCAGTGCGTATTTGGTGTGCACTGCGCATGCGCACACAGAGTGTGTTTGGTGCACAATGCGCATGTGTGGCCAGCGAATCGGTAGCAAACCGGTTTGGATTTCACCACTGGTATTGACCATCTATTGAAGTTCATGTGTAAAGTCACCTCTTGGATTGTTGGAAAAGAGTGATTGCTCTGACCAGTGCATTCTCTTGACAAAACTCTGTTAGCCTTTGCCTTGCTTCATTTTGTACTCCAAGGCCAAATTTGCCTATTATTCTGATTTGACTTCCTACTTTAACATTCCAATCCCCTGTGATGAAAAGCACATTTTGTTTTTTTGTTCTAGAAGTTGTTGTAGGTCTTTATGGAACTAGTCAACTTCAGCCCTCTTCAGCATCAGTGGTTGGTGCATAGACTTGAATTACTGTGATGTTAAATGGTGAAGTTGAATCGTTTGCCTTGGATAGATATGGACTACAGAACCCCGTACTGTTGCTTCAAGAAACTTTATTTAACTTTAGGTTTTGGTAGTATTCCCATGAATAATGTTTTAGCAGAATAGATTTGCAGGACCTTTTTCTTTCATTAATGGTCTTCTCAGTTCAATTGTGTTATCATTCCTCCATCACTGAGCTGACAAAAAATTATAACAGAATAAAATTTACCAACCTCTGCTTCAATGCAGCCAGTTTTCTCAAATCCGAGGGCAAAATGTTCTGGGAAGAAAAAGATCACAATGTATCAAATCATGACTGTGTCCTTAGGGTAGATCTGTCTGTCTATCTTGTCTAGCAAAGTGAGAGCAACAAAGGAGGTTCTCCAAAAGAATAAATCAAGTTCCCAAAGAGATGCAACCTAGTTCTAACCATATTAAAACATTCAAGGTCAACTAAGGGGCGGATGCTATAGTTTTAAGAACTATGGTTGAATAACTTTTAGGTTGATGTCTCCTTTTTGTGTATATACATGATGGCTGATGTGAATTGTTTTTTTTTTCAACTCCCCCCCCTCCATTTTTTAAAAAGAAACTAGTGTCAGAGTTCCATGTAATAATCCCATATCAAGCAAAACTTTGAGGCAGGTGAATTCCTCAAAGAATAGCTTTATTGGAAATATCATATTGGCACAGATCTGGTGAAAACCGACTCTGAAGGTTCCCGCAGTTTTCACCTAATTAAAAGAGAAAGTTTTCCTACCACCCCAAACAATCAGTCACATGGTCCAATCAAGATGCTGTCTGGTCGTCTGGTGACTTCACTCCTCCTTCCATGGTCCAGGTGTGAGAATGTCCTTGGTTCCCAAGAGAAAGTATTATTTGGGTTACCAGATTGGGAGCTTTATTACCAGGCCTTTGTGCTTACATGGGTGAAAGAATGGATAAATCTGAGGAACAAAAGATTATTGACTTTAGAGGGACATGATTTGCAATTGGGGTGGCATGCCTTTATATGGTATGGGAAAAATAAAATACATAGATATTTTCAAAGACATTATATTAGAAATGCTCTGCTCTTAGTATGGGAAAGAATCAAAGAGAAACATTACATGAAAATACCAACCTGGCTATCCACGATGGAAGCACTAATATGTGGAGTTGGAAAACCTTATGAGATATAAAGATATCCTAAGTGAACAAGGGGAACTAAAATCAATGCAAGAATTGAAAAATCAAGGGATTGATTGGCTTGGTGGCCACATATGCAAATACATTCAAGGTACAAGAACGACATAGAAATGTATGGATTTTATAAAGAACCTACAGAATTGGATAAAATATTTTTAGGGATTGTTGATAAATTAATAAAAAGAATATATAGTCACTTATTGAGTTTTAGAATGGAAGAAGAACAAGTAAAAGAAACAATACTAATATGAGCTAAATGGCAAATGTTCTGGGAGAGAAATTACAAACTGATGATGTCAACAGCCTATAAAGAAAATTTATACAAAATGTTTTATAGGTGGCATTTGCCACCAGCGAGAATGGCAAAAATGTTTAAAAACCTGTCCGCCAAATGTTCAAAATGTAATCAGTTACTGGGCTCTTATTACCATATATGGTGGACGTGTCCAAAGGCAAAAAAAAATTGGATAAAAATACAAATATGGCTAGGAGAAATGACAAAACAACAAATAGACCTAAAATCAGAATTGTTTCTGTTGGGTATCTTACCAAAAAATTATAATAAAGGTAATACACACTTAATTTTACATGTTTTAACAGCAGCAAGAATTGTATATGCACAAAATTGGAAAAATGAAGATATTCCTACAGAGGAACATGTAATAAAGAAAATATTAGAATGTGCCGAGATGGATAGATTAACAATGAAAATTAAGGATAAGGAGGAAACAGAATAGTTTTTTAATATGGGAGACATTTTATCAATGGCTAGAAAATAGAAGCAGAAGTTAGAAACTTAAAATTGCTTCAGGGTTGACAACTAGACAAAAAAGTTCATTTTCCTCTTTGATATTTGTCTAGAACTCTTAGCTCATGGTGAGAGACACAGTTATAACATCCATGGATTTTTGCATAATTTTTGAGAATATAAATTTGCCTTATCTGCTGATCATATTTTATTATTTATCTCCAAACCTCATACTGTGATTTTGGCGTTGATTTATCTGACATTAATTTGACTTTGACAAAATGGCAAGATACTCTGTCAGGTGGTCTAAAAACTGACACAGTACTTATAAGTAAATTATGTACATATTAAGTAACTGTGATTTTTGTATATGCACTGAACCTATTAATTATTATATTATTATCCCAAATAATATTTCTTAAATGCAATGAATATGAATAGGGTACATAAAGATATTTCTCTGAAGAGTAATACGGGGAGTAATTAAATTTATTATTCAGAGTAAAATAAATACCTTTGAAGTGTTTTAAGATACTTTATATCTTGCCTGGAATTCTATAATGTATAAATCCAGTATCCAAAAATACTTTCAGAAACTTTACATTGTTCCATTACATTTCTTCAGTTCTCAACATATATTTAAAAAACATGCATTTTTTTGTTAAATATCGGGGTTTTGTTATATTATTATGTACAGTATAACTTTTGAACAGTATCAAATTTTAAACATCTTCAGTCATGCAAATTCTGTTTCCCAGACCGTTCTGGAAATATTTGTTTTAACATCTGTAGTTAATTGGAATGTTTGGGGTCCAGAATATAATAGAATTATTATATCACCTGTTAATTAAAAGAAATTCCATAATTATTTATGGAAAATGTGTTTTGATTCTTTTATTCACACTAAATTGATGCTATAGGATAATCAAGAATTCAAACTGATTAAAAAATAGTTTTATGAAAGACCTGGAAGGTAGATAGAACCTTTACATTAAATCAACTATTGGATGATAATAATGAGCTTTTATTATTCTCTGTGTTTAATTATATGAGAGCTCATTTAATGTATTATTTAAGGCTCTGGACTAGAACCCAGGAGACTGTAAGATCTAGTCCTGTCTTAAGCATGAAACCAGGTGGATGACTGAACCAGTCACTTTCTCTCAACCCTAAGAAGGAGGCAATGGCAAACCACTTCTGAAAAGCCTTGCCAAGTGTTATGTATTGATACTTTTTAAGCGGGAGTTTCAAACTTGCCTACGTTTCTGATTGGCTGACAGTCCCTCCTGGATTGTATATAAGGAGGACTGCAGCCCCTGAGTTTTTGCTGAAGTCTCACTGTATATTAAAGAGCTGTTGTCACTTGCTTGCTTGTACCTCTCGTTATTCCCGAACCACTTCATTGGCGACGAGGATGGGATAGAGGCTACAAGAAGCCAACTAGTGAGACCACGAGCTTCAGCTAGGCGACGAGGCGAACCACAGGAGGCATACCAAACATGTCTGCCTACGTTCCGCCCAAGCCTTTTGATCCGACCCGCGAAAAATGGGTCTCGTACCTAACGAGGTTTGAATGCTCGCTAGAAGCCAGCGACATGCAGGGCCTCTCGGCTAATCGAAAGAGAGCCCTATTCCTAAGCCACTGCGGACCGGACGTGTTCGAGATGGCCGAGTCACTGTGTGAGCCAACGCCGGTTCAAACAGTCTCCTGGGACACCCTGATGGCAACTCTCCGGGCTCACTACGCTCCCGTCCCCTCCAAGTTCGTGCAGCGATACCAACTGAGGCAGCGCGTTCAACGAGAGGGAGAGCCGGTCAGCGCATACATGGCCAGCCTGAGAAAAGCCGCAACCCATTGCGACTACAGAGATTTGGACGATGCGTTGCTTGAGCAACTGATCTGTGGTGTTCGGGACATTAGGCTGCAACGGCGTCTGCTCGCCAAGCCTGATTTGACGCTTGCTGGAGCCCTAGACGAGGCTAGGGCTCATGAAGCCTCCACAAAGGCCGCTGAAACGCTGCAGCGTCCGCTGACCAGCAAAGACAGCCCCAAGTCTGCCCCGGTGCACAGAGAAGACGCCGGATCCAGCTCGGAGTCTGAGTCGGATGAGGACGTCTTCCGAACGGAGCACCAGAGAAAAGACACTGGCAGCCCCCGGCAAAGCTGTTCCAGCTGCGGCGGACACCACGATAGACTGTCCTGCAAATACAGGGCGGCTATTTGCAGGCACTGCGAGAAAAAAGGGCACTTGGCGCGAGTCTGTAGAGACGTTCTGCCCAGAAGACACGAACCACGTGAGCGCCACAGCCAACCGAAATCAGCGCGTCAGAAGCAGCCAACGAGAGAAGGCGGCGCGAAAAAACGGCACGAATTTGAACCGCGAGATGGCCGCAGCATACACATCGACCAGGCCAGCACGACGGTCGAGGACAAAGTCAGCACGGTGGTCGAGATCAACGGAAGGCCGTGCTCGATGGAGATCGACACCGGGTCAGCTCTCTCCATAATGTCGTGGACGACCCTAAAGACCCTCCTGCCATCGTTCCGGAAGGATCAACTCTCCAGACAGAGACTACGCATCCTAGACTACCAGGGGAACCGAGTCCCCCTCGAAGGCGTGGGCACGTTCCGGGTCACCTACGGAGACTACGAAAGAGACCTGCCGCTGACCATCGTCACGAAGCAGCTTCCTAGCCTCCTGGGCATGGGGTGGTTCCGAGCCCTTGGCATGGGCTTCACCGGCGTCCACCTGATGTCCAAGTCAACCCTGAAAGACAGCCTCCTGTCCGAGTTCCAGGACGTTTTCGGGGACACGTTGGGCAAGTATGTGGGGACCCCTATTTCACTAAACTTAGACCCCAACATAGCCCAAGTAAGACTTAAGGCCAGACGAGTGCCGTTCGCATTGAAACCGAAGATCGATGCAGAACTGGACAAACTGATTAAGCAAGGGGTGTTGGTCCCCGTTGACCATGCTAAGTGGGAGACCCCTATAGTCACCCCAGTTAAGTCCGACGGCTCAATTAGAATTTGCGCCGACTACAAGTGCACGATCAACAAGGCTTTGCAGCCGAGCGCCTATCCGGTGCCGATCGTGCACCATCTACTACACTCCCTGGGCCCCGGAAAAATTTTTGCCAAATTAGAGCTGGCCCAAGCCTACCAACAGTTACCGGTCGACGACGCCACGGCAGAGGTGCAAACGATCGTGACTCATAGGGGTGCATTTAAATGCACCAGGCTCCAATTTGGGGTGAGCGTCGCACCCGGCTTATTTCAAAGCACCATGGAGCGCCTGTTGCAAGGACTCCCAGGAGTGGTGCCCTATTTCGATGACGTCTTAGTCAGCGCCCAAGACGAACACCAGCTGGGGGACAGGGTACGGAACGTCCTGTCCAGATTCAGAGAGGCGGGACTAAGACTTAAAAGAAACAAGTGTAGGATAGCGGTCCCCTCTGTAGAATTTCTGGGGTACAGGGTGGACGGCACAGGCATCCACCCTACCGAAAGCAAGGTGAGAGCTATTAAGAGTGCACCAGCCCCCAAATCCAAAGCAGAGCTCCAAGCCTTCCTTGGACTGCTCAATTTCTACTCAATGTTCCTAAAAGATAAAGCCACGGTTGCAGATCCCCTTCACAAGCTTTTAGGAAAAAAATGTACCATGGGTCTGGGGAAAACTGCAAGCAGCCGCTTTTGAGGCAGTGAAAAGACTCCTATCTGAGGACAGTTTCCTGATACAGTACAATGCAGAGCTGCCGCTCGTCTTAGTTTGTGACGCCTCCCCCGTAGGAGTTGGTGCCGTCCTAGGCCATAGACTGCCGAACGGCCTAGAGGCGCCCATTGCTTTCTATTCCCGAACTCTGTCCAGCACAGAACGAAACTATAGCCAATTGGACAGAGAGGCTCTGGCTGTGATTGCGGGGGTTAAGAAGTTCCACGAATACCTCTATGGCCGAAAATTCGAACTTGTGACTGACCATAGACCGTTGCTAGGACTGCTAGCAGGCGACAGGCCAACCCCCGCTGCCCTCTCCCCCCGTTTGACTAGATGGGCGATTTTCTTGTCGGCCTACTCGTACCAGCTCGTCCATCGACCTGGGCGGACCCTGGGTCATGCGGATGCCCTTAGCCGTTGCCCCCTTCCCGACCTGCTGGACAACCCAACGCCGGAAGCCTCCGTCCTTTTGTTGGACACGTTAACTTTGGGCCCCATCTCCTCCGGCGAGGTGGCGAAAGCATCAAATAGAGACCCAGTTATCCGGACTGTTATGGGTTGGGTTTTAAAAGGGTGGCCGGACAAGGTGGTCGGGGAGGAGTACCAAGGGTTTGCCAACAAACGAAATGAACTGTTTATGCAAGGGGGGTGCTTACTGTGGGGTGACAGAATGGTAATTCCAACGAAACTACGGGATAGGGTTTTGGAGTTACTGCACGAAGGGCACCCGGGCATCGTTAGGATGAAGTGTTTAGCCCGCAGCTATGTCTGGTGGCCCAACATGGACCAGGTCATTTCCGAGTGGGTGGGGAAGTGCAGACCCTGCCAGGAGTCTCGCCCCGATCCCCCAGTAGTGCCCATCCGAGAGTGGGAGAAACCAAAAGGCCCATGGGGGAGGATCCACATTGATTTTGCTGGCCCGTTCCATGGCCAAACGTTTTTAATAGTTGTGGATGCCTACTCAAAATGGCTCGAAATTGTATTAATGCCATCTACAACGTCCGAAGCCGTTATCAAGGCCCTAAGGAAGTTGTTTGCCACCCACGGCCTGCCGGATACCTTGGTATCGGACAACGGGCCTCAATTTACAGCAACCCTTTTCGAAGGTTACTTGGCCGGCCTGGGAATCCGCCATGCCCTATCAGCTCCATTTCACCTGGCTTCCAACGGATTGGCTGAACGATTTGTCAGGACAGCCAAGGAAGCACTGTCCAGATTAGACAATGGGGACTGGCAGGCCAGGATAGATCAATTCCTAGCAGTTCAGCATGCATCACCATGCACAGCAACAGGGAGAAGCCCAGCAGAGCTCCTCATGGGGAGGAAGCTCCGGTGCGTGTTGGACAGGCTTCACCCTAACTACTCGCACGAAAACTTTAAGGGAGAGACCTGTGGCTTAAGGCAGTTTCAGGTCGGGTCCCCGGTGTTCGCTCGCAATTATGCCAGCGGTCCTCTATGGGTTGCAGGAACCATAGTGGGGATAACAGGCCCAAAATCATACACGGTGGACGTGGGGGTAGATAGACTCTGGAAGCGCCACATAGACCAACTTAGGAAACGGGTGGTTGGCGAGGCAAACATCAACTTAGACATTTCCGAGCCTAACTATGACCACTTCTCCAAAACAGCTAACTCAAGCCCGGGGTCGCGAGAATACTTAGCTGACAAGCCCTGGTTCCAGCGCCGCCCCAGCGAGTCGCCACTCCCAGCCGGGGATAACCACGCCCCGGACAAAATCCAGGAGGTTCCATTGGCGGAGCCGGGAGAGACAAAGAGTCCCTCCGACCAGCTCGACGCCCCACCAGACTCTGAACTGCGCAAGTCAACTAGGGCGAGAACTCGTCCTAAGTACCTGCGAGACTTTGTTTGTACATATGTTAATTTTTGAGTATTAGTGCCTTCTGGGAAGGGAGGGGTGTTATGTATTGATACTTTTTAAGCGGGAGTTTCAAACTTGCCTACGTTTCTGATTGGCTGACAGTCCCTCCTGGATTGTATATAAGGAGGACTGCAGCCCCTGAGTTTTTGCTGAAGTCTCACTGTATATTAAAGAGCTGTTGTCACTTGCTTGCTTGTACCTCTCGTTATTCCCGAACCACTTCACCAGGAAAACTATACGAACTTGTCCAGGCAGTCCCAGGAATCAAGACTGACTCAAGAGCCAACATTGACTCAAGACACACCCACCAAGTGGTTAAAAAATAAACACCATTTGTCAGTTGCCACCATTGACAGTGTTTACAGTTACAACATTGGCTAACACAATAGTTTGGTTCAGTGGCATTTTCATCTTCAGTGACATCTAAGTTATTACAATGGATTATTAAATTTTATGAGCCCAAAAAGCAAACTATGAGTCTTTATGAATATCTGTTATCAATAAATCAATCTGATATGTAAATTGTAAAGCCCAAACAATGGAAAAATGTTTTAAACTTAATACCAAAACTCTCATTAATCATTGTATTGTTGGAAATGCAATCAAAATAAGAGTTCATTAAAAAACATATTTATGCAATTTCCTAAAGTTATCTTTTGGGAAGAAATAATATATTAATTTTATTTTGAGTCAATGTTTAATATTTTTGGAGGTACATAATCTTTTGACTTACATACCTGTTATATGACAATAGAAAACTAAAAATAGAAATGGATTATTCATGCCATTATTGCGGAGAGATTGGTTCTTCAACACCAGATAAATGTCTGCCTCTAATTACCCTAAAATCTTAATTGTGCCTTCTGAATGAATTGCCCATGAACATAGAATATGTATGAATGATTACAATGAAATGTTACTGCAACTGTTATGTTAAAAAATCATATATCCATACATACATAGTACTTGCAAAAGGAGTCCTTATGCATACAATTTATTTTGTTGTTATTGTAATATTTTTTCTTTTAAATTCTTTTAAATATATTACCTTAATTATTAAATAAACAAACAAATTAATAAATAACAGTAAAACCTGGGATATTTGCCAGGATTTTCTACACAGTGGGAGAAATAACCCCTGAAAACTCTTTCACTGAAATGGGACGTGCAGTCCACCTTGACTAAGTTGCGCTTCAAACTGCTGTTGACATGCTAAACAATAAAATTGTGTAGTTTGTTACCAAGATTTCCAGGTATCTTCACTTCAGAACTATGTAGTTGAAAGAATTTTGAATTTTTTAAAATTTGGAGTGTCAGCAGCCTCTCCAAGGCTACATTAGGTTTCTTTGAAGCAATGGAGAACATGCTGAAACTTTGTCCTGCTCTCTAATTTTTATTCACTTTCAAGAATTAGCCCCAATCAGAATTCCTGCATTTTCTGATGAATGTTTTGATAAAGGTGTGCGCGGGTTTCTATTCAAAAACACAATTAAACAGCTGAGTGGAATGGGGTAGGGGTAGAGGTGGGGAATCAGCAGATGAGCTGAATGTTCACTCATTTGGAAATATGGACATTTCTTGTCTTCAAGTACAATTTGCCTTCTACAAAATAATTATATTTTCTTAACTATAATTATATTATAAATAATGTCTGCAGAGATGAGAAAAACCTGGCAAATTGAAAATAATTGTTTTACTTCATTTTACAGAAAAGTTCTTCTGAGGAGAATAATTTGGAGCAGTGCCTCCAAATTTATTTATTTATTTTCAAAACAATTTTTTTATTTTAAAACAAAAATGAAACATAAAAACATCATCATTCCAAACAATTACAGAGAGTATATGGATCGGTTAACATCCTTTAGTGCAATCCCATCTTCAAAGTATCAATATAT
Source organism: Arizona elegans (assembly GCA_022577455.1). Taxonomy (NCBI): domain Eukaryota; kingdom Metazoa; phylum Chordata; class Lepidosauria; order Squamata; family Colubridae; genus Arizona; species Arizona elegans. The sequence goes on along the minus strand of JAKOOJ010000002.1, from coordinate 97,445,698 downwards.
GACCAAAGCTTATTTTCATAAAGAAATATTTCCCTTATTTTATCTCCACTTCATATTTCATATTTATCTCCATGTTTTATTTTCTATCCATTGGTAAAATAAATCCCATATCAAATAATATTGTTTATCTTTCTGTTCTCTTATTTCAAATGTCAATTTACTCATTTCAGCACAGTCCATCATTTTCTTAATAATTTCTTCATCGGTAGGTATTTTCTCTCCTTTCCAATTTTTAGCAAATACAATTCTAGCTGCTGTTAAAACATTCACAATTAAGTATTGCAATTCTTTATTATATGTCTCTGGTAAGATCCCTAATAAAAATATCTCAGGTTTGAAATCAATATGTCTCTTTGTCATTTTTTTCTAACCGTGTGTATCTTAGTCCAATATCTCCTTGCTTCTATGCATGTCCACCACATATGGTAATATGATCCTGGGGTCTGATGACATTTCCAACACTTCTCCAATTTATTCTTAAACATTCTGGCTATCCGTCGAGTGTAAATGCCACCTGTAAAATATCTTATACAAATTCTCTTTATATGCTGCAGAGATTGTCATTTTATAATTATGTGACCACAGTTTTTGCCATTTCTCTAAATTAATACCATAACCAAAATTTTTCCCCCATGCTATTATTGATTCTTTAACTTCTTCTTCTTCCAGTTTTACTTCCAACAAATATCCATACAACTTTTTAATTACATGATCATCAGAGCCCATTAAAATCTTATCTAAATTAGTCAAGACATTATAAAAACCTTCTTGTTTGAGATCTTCTCGATATCTAGAAAATATTTGCATATATGAAAATCAGTCCATCTTACATCCCTGATCTTCTAATTCCTGCTTTAATTTAAGTTCACCCTTTTCATCCAATAATTCACTATACCTAATAATTTGTTCCCTTTTAAATATTACTGGATATGAAAAAGTTTCAATTGTAGATACCCAGAGTGGAGTCTTCAAATAATAATATTTTTTGACCTTCTCCCAATTCAACCATAAAGCTTCATGTATCTTCTAAAATACCCTTATATTTTTGTTCCTTTGAACCATAAAAAGGCATGCCACCCCATCAACAAATCGTGTCCCTCCAAATTCAATAATCTGGTATTTCTCAAAGTTATCCATTCTTTAATCCACATTAAACTTGCAGCTTGGTAATACAATTCAAAACTAGGCAAACCAAAACCACCCCTAACTTTAGCAGCTTGTAACAACTTTAATTTTATTCTCGCCTTTTTTCCCTGCCAAATATATTTCAATATCGTTTTATTTAAATCTACGAAAAAATCCTTACCCAACTTGATTGGAATTGTCTGAAATAGGTACAAAATTCTAGGCAAAATATTCATTTTAATAGTTGAGATCCTACCAATCAAAGATAGCTGCAAGTTTCCCCATTTCACCAAATTTTGCCCTATCTGTTGTTTAAGCTTATTATAATTATTTTCTTTAAGTGCGCTACATCTTGGTGTTAAATATATCCCCAAATATTTTACTTTATTTGTAACCTGCATTTTTGAAACCTCCATCAATTCCTCTTTTTGCTTTTTAACATATTTCTTGTCATTATCTTCGTTTTATCTTTATTAATTTTCAAGCCAGCTACTTTCCCAAATTCTCCAATAGTTTCTATCAATTTATTTATTGTTATTAATGGTTCTTCAATGATAAAAACCAGATCATCTGCAAAGGCTTGTAGTTTATATTCTTCTTTTCAAATTTTCATGGCTTTTATCTCTTTTTCTTCTCTAATATGTCTATTTAAGACTTCTAGAGTCAATATAAACAACAGTGGAGACAGTGAGCATCCTTGTCTAGTACCTTTTTCTATCTCAATAGGATCAGTCAATTCTCCATTTATCATTACTTTTGCCGTCTGTTTAAAATATATGGCTTCAATTGCCTGGATAAATTTCCTACCAAAGCCCCTCTTTTCCATTTGGAGTATCATGAATCGCCAATTTACATTGTTGAAAGCTTTTTGTGTGTCTAAAAATACCAAAGCCATCTGCTTTTCAGGATGTGCTTCATAATACTCTAAAGCATCCAAGATTATTCTTTTATTGTCTCTAATTTGTCTTTAGATTTTTATTGAAAGCTGCATATGAAAATAATTGAGATGGAGTATGACAATATATGCATGATGGGGGATTTTAATGGAATAGTGAATGAGAACTTGGACTATAAAACACTTAAAACAGTGAGACACAATAGAAAGACATTACCAAAATCTTTTTTTAATATGACAGAGGAAATGAATTTGAAAGATGTATGGAGAGATAGAAATGTGAAAAATAGACAATATACTTTTTATTCCAATAGACATTCATAGACTTGATATGATATGGACAACAATGGACTTGACGTTGAAAATAGAACATGTGGAAATAGAAACAAACTTATGGGCTGACCACAATCCCGTATAGTCTCTTGGAAAAGTCGAGAAAGGAAACTCAGATGGACTCTAAACAAATAATACAATTTTAAAAGAGAAAGAAAATGGATTGAGAGTTGGCTTTTTTCTTCAAGGAGAACAAGAAAGAGGATACATCAGCACAAAATCTTTGGGATACAATGAAGGCCTATGCTTGAGGTCTAATAATAGACTATACAAGGAAAAGAAATGTAAAGAAAAGACTAACTTTTAAACTATTAATTGATGAACATAAGAGACTTGAAAAGGAACTCCAGAAAGATCCATGTAAGAAAGAAGTTAAAATGAAAATGGATATAATAAAGCACAAAATGGACCTACTGGAGAAGGAAGAATTAGCCCAAAAAATAAGAAGTGCTAAACAGAATTACTTTGAAAATGCGAATAAACCAGGAAGATGGCTAGCATATAAATTGAAAAAAGAAAGAGAAGCAAGAAAAATAACACAATTAATAGATGTGCTTTCAAATTTATTATAGGTTTATGGAATGGTACAACACTCTGATGACACTGGAAAATGTGATCCTGCCAAGTTTTTATTTGGTTTAGCTTTGTATTTTTTCCATGGGATTGATTCTTAGGAAATTGATTATGAAATAAAATTAATAAATATGTAAATGTATATAAATTAATGTATTTTTTTACTCTTTTTTAAAAATTTGATTTATATGCCGCCCTTCTCCGGAGACTCAGGGCGGCTTACAATGTGCTCAGCAATAGCCTTCATCCTCTTGTATATTTATACAAAGTCAGCTTATTGCCCCCACAACTGGGTCCTCAATTTACCTACCTTAGAAAGGATGGAAGGCTGAGTCAACTTTGAGCCTTGGCGAGATTCGAACCTGCAGTAATTGCAGGCAGCTGGTCTTAATAACCAGCTTAATAACAGGGTGCCTTAGACCACTGTACTACCAAGGCTCTTGGAAATCAAGTTAACACTAGGGAAGCATATTCTAGTAAATAGTTATCCATCATAAAAGAAGGGGGTATTAATAGATTATCTCTAGATTTTTTTTAAAAAGAAGATTGTTATGAAGTATAAATGGTCAAGAAATTTAGCTGTCCTTTTAAAGAAATGTAGCAGAAGAGTTTTTCTTTCAATAGATCATTTTTAATTCTTCATCCAAATCTTTTCATGTTGGTTACTCAATAACCAAAACATTCTTCCCTACTCCAATACTGCAAAATTTAGAGTCAGACCACTTAAGTTAGGCCTTGGTATACTGTATCTAGAATAGAAACGATTCTTTTATGGTATTTCTCCAGCATTAATCAGAAACCTCCAAGGGTTCCTCTAGCACTCTTGCCACATTCCACACAAATTACTGAATCCTCTTCATGTCTAGTGCAGTAGTGGGTTGCTACTGGTTCGCCCCATATTGGGTGAACCGGTAGCAGTGGCGGGAGGCTCATCTCTGCATATGTGCATGCGCAGAAACAGTGTGGGAGGCTCATCTCTGTGCATGCTCATGCGCAGAAGCAGCACGTGCACGCACCCATGAGTGAACCGGTAGTGACGAGATTTGAAACCCATTACATCTCAGGTAGCTGCACACATGTTTTTCCTGGATAGTTGCCGTTAGGAAACCAGGAAAGATTACTTTATCTGGATTTAGAAAGAAAAATATGTATTAGTAGTATCTTCTGCTGGTGTTTCCCATTTCCCACTCCTCCAAACAGGAAATGTTCTACAGCTATTGCAACTTAGATCTGTTTTTAAGAGGAAAAAGTAGGGAGATTTAAGGTATTTACTTAAAAAATCAACTTTTCAACTCCAGAGCCTAGGGGCTCAGATGGAATTCTTACCTTTCCCTTCAGTGCATGGAATAAGATCAGGGGTGAAAGATAGACCCTGAAAGTGGTTGTGCAGGAGTATAACAATGGTCTGAGTTAATGTACTGCTACTCAGATATAGGTTGTACACATTCTATTTATTTATTTATTTCATGTATTTATATGCTGCCCTTCTCCAGAAGGACTCAGGGCGGCAAACACAAGTTAAAAACATGTAGAACAAAATCCCATTTTAAACCAAATTAACTAATAAATAATAAATAATAAAACCCAGAATCAGAGTCAGCCTATTTGCTTGAACAGCCAAGTCTTCAGGTCCCGACGGAAGGAGCGAAGATCAGGAGCCATCCGGAGCTCGGTAGGCAACTCATTCCAGAGGGTGGGAGCACCCACAGAGAACGCCCTACCCCTGGTGCCGCCAGACGACATTGGCTCGCCATCGGAACCCTGAGGACAGCAGCCCTATATGAGCGAACAGGACGGTGGGAGGCAGGCAGGAGAAGGTCCTGCAAATATCCTGGACCTAAGTCATGTAGGGCCTTATAGGTGAGAACCAGCACCTTGAAGCGGACCCGGAGAACCACTGGTAACCAGTGCAGCTCACGCAGGAGAGGTATTATATGGGAGTAACGAGGGGCTCCCGTAACAACCTGTGCGGCTGCATTCTGGATCAGCTGGAGTCTCCAGGTGCATCTCAGGGGCAGGCCCATGTAGAGGGAGTTGCAGTAATCCAAGCGGGAAGTAACCAGGGCATGAGTGACAGTGTGAAGGTCATCTCGGTCCAGGAAAGGGCGCAACTGGCGCACCAGGTGAACCTGTGTGAAGGCCCCCCTGGTCACGGCCATCAGGTGGTCTTCTAGGGACAGCCGAGCATCCAGGAGGACACCCAAGTTGCGAGCCCTATCAATGGGGGCAAGTTTTTCCCCACCCATCAAAAGTGATAGGGCCTCTGAAACCTGAGATGCCGGCATCCACAGCCACTCAGTCTTAGAGGGATTGAGTTTGAGTCTGTTTCTGCCCATCCATGCCCATACCTCCTCCAGGCAACGGGACATCATGGCAAGGGCATCTCTGGGGTGGTCTGGGGTGGAGATGTATAATTGGGTATCATCAGCATATTGATGATATCTCACCCCGAAGTCACGAATGATCTCACCCAGTGGCTTCATATAGATGTTAAAGAGCAGGGCACCCCTGAGGCACCCCACAATTTAGGGGCCTCGGGGTGGACCTCTGCCCCCCCGCCCATACAAACTGCAAGCGACCCCTGTAAAACAGTGCCTCCCACCCCCAACCCCACAAGTCGCTGCAGTAGGATACCATGGTCGATGGTATCAAAAGCCGCTGAGAGGTCAAGTAGGACCAGGATGGAGGAAGAACCACCATCCCGGGCCCGCCAGAGATCATTCACCATAGCGACCAATGCTGTTTCTGTGCCCGCATTGGAAGCCCGATTGGTACAGGTCTAGGTATTCCATTTCCTCCAGGAACTGTGGGAGCTGTTGCGCCACCACAGTCTCAACAACCTTCGCAATGAAGCGAAGGTTGGAGACAGGACGATAGTTATTAAGTGAATCTGGATCCAGGGAAGGCTTTTTGAGGAGAGGTTGAACCACCCCCTCCTTCAACGAAGCATTGACAATTGCCTGGATCCAGTCTCTAGTCACCTCTCTGGCAGCCAAAACAACCAGGAGGGACAAGGATCCAATAAGCAAGTGGAGGAACCAAGTTTACCCATAATCCTGTCCACTTCCTTGACAGAAACAGGGTCAAACTCAACCCAGATATTACTCTCAGGACCTACCCTAGTCTCCCCATTGGATTCTGCCCAGTCAGAGTCCAACCTGATCCGGATCTGAGCGATTTTATCATGCAGAAACTGTACAAAATCCTCAGCTCTGCCCTGTAAAAGGTCTTCCCTCACTCCCTGATTGAGGAGGGAGCGGGTCACATGAAACAGGGCCACTGGGCGGTTTTCTGCAGATGCAATGAGGGGGGCGAAGTAATCTCGCTTCGCCGCTTCCATTGCCACTAGATAAGACCTAATATGGGTTCTTAACTGTGTTCGATCAGATTCAGACCAGGAGGACCTCCAACTCTCCTCTAGGCATCTTTTCCGACGTTTCATTTCCCAGAGCTCCATTGAAAACCAAGGAGCGACCCGGGATCTGCATCGGGTCAGAGGCCTCAAAGGTGCAATTCTGTCCAAGGCGTCCAATGCATGAAACCAAAGACGAAAACTTCCTAGAATGCATATGGGTCAATATAAAAGAAGGAGGCTGTGGGGTACCACAAGGTTCCATCTTAGGCCGAGTACTCTTCAATATCTTCATAAATGACTTAGATGAGGGAATAGAAGGGGAACTTATCAAATTTGCGGATGATACTAAATTGGTGGGAATAGCCAACACCCTAGATCAGAGGTCTTCAACCTTGGCAACTTTAAGCCTGGAGGACTTAAACTCCCAGAATTCCTCAGCCAGCAAAAGTTGGCTAGGGAATTCTGGGAGTTGAAGTCCGCCAGGCTTAAAGTTGCCAAGGTTGGAGACCCCTACCCTAGATGATAGGCTCAAGATACAGATGGATCTTGACAGACTTGAACAATGGGCTCTAACTAACAAAATAAAATTCAATGTAGAGAAAAGTAAAGTCTTACACTTAGGCAAGAAATACCAAAAGTACACATATAGATTGGGAGAATCTTGGCTTAATAGCAGTAACTGTGAGAGGGATCTTGGAATCTTAGTGGACAACCAATTAAATATGAGCCAACAGTGTGCAGCGGCAGCCAAAAAAGCCAATTCTATCCTAAATTGAATTAACGGAGGGATTCAATCAAGATCACGTGAGGTACTAATACCACTCTATAAAACCTTAGTAAGACCACATCCAATTTTGGGCACCACTCTATAAAAAAGATGTTGAGACATTAGAAAGGGTGCAGAGAAGAGCAAGAAAAATGATTAGGGGACTGGAGGCTAAAACATATGAAGAAAGGTTACAGGAACTGGGCTTGGCTAGTCTAGTGATGAGAAGAATCAGGGGAGACATAATAGCCGTGTTCCAATATTTGAGGGGTTGTCACAGAGAGGAGGGAGTCAAGCTATTTTCCAAAGCACCTGAAGGCCAGACAAAGAATAATGGATTGAAACTGATCAAGGAGAGATTCAACCTAGAAATAAGGAAAAGTTTTAAAACAGTGAGAACCAATGGAACAGTTTGCTTTCAGAAGTTGTGGGAGCTTCATCACTGGAAGCTTTCAAGAAGAGACTGGACAGACATCTGTCAAAAATGGTGAAGTGTCTCCTGCTTGGGCGGAGGGTTAAACTTGATGACCTACAAGGTCCCTTCCAACTCTGTTATTCTGAATCTGTTTCTCTCTCACTCTTACTCTCTCACTCTCTCAACACCAGAGTTCAAACTGGCACAAAATAAAACAAATGTTAAGATGCATGGAATTGCCCAATTTTTGAAACAGAATAATAGTTGTTTTAATTAATTTATTTTTTTGGTGGTAAAACATTCAGGCATTTAGGATGAGACTAATCTACCACCACAGATTATACAGATGGGGCATGAAATATACATTGATAAATAAACTGCATTAAATTGTATTTTTTGCAGGGTTCTTGATGGTCTCTCTTTTCTTGAAGAAGTTTCATTACCAAACTAGATATGGTAACATCATCAGTGTTAGTAGGGAGTGGTATTTGCTATTATTTTTTTTATTAGTAGCATTCCTTGTCAGTGTTGGTGGTTCCTTGTTTAAACTGTTAGTTAAACTTGATTATAATCAAGATCATGTGAAATAGAATCAAGATCACGTGAATCCTTAGTAAGACCACACTTAGAATACTGAATCCAGTTTTGGTCACCATATTATAAAAAAGATGTTGAGACTCTAGAAAAAGTGCAGAAAAAAAGAACGAAGATAATTAGGATATTGGAGACTAAAACATATGAGGAATGGATATAGGAATTGGGCATGTCTAGTCTAGTTAAAAGAAAGACTAAGGATGACATGATAGCAATATTTCAATATTTGAAGGGCTGCCACAAAGAAGAGGGGTCAGCCTATTCTCCAAAGTGCCAAATGGCAAGGCAAGAAACAATGGAAACTAATCAAGGAGAGAAGCAACCTAGAATTAAGAAGAAATTTCCTAACAATGAGAACAATTAACTAGTGGAACAGCTTGCCTTCAGAAGTTGTGGGTGCTCATTATGAAGAGACAGGACAGCCACTTGTCTGAAATGGTCTACGGTCTCCTGCTTGAACAGGGGCTTGGACTAGAAGACTTCCAAGGTCCCTTCCAACTCTGTTATTTTATTATTCTGTTGTTTACTTTTAGCTTGTTTGTCTGAGTTTATTTATTTATTTGTATCCCACCTTTGTTATTTTTATAAGTAACTCAAGGCTGTGAACATAACCAATACATCTTCGCTCTCCTATTTTCTCCATAAGAACTCTATGAGGTGGGTTCAGCTCAGAGAGAATGACTGTCCCAAAGTCACCCAGTTGACTTTCTTTTTTTTTCTATACTTTTTTTTTATTAAAAAGTTTTAACAAGTATTACAACAATTTTTTCCCATCCCTCCCCCCCCATTCCCTTCTATAGTAGGTAAGTCTTCCTTCTTCCAATACTGCGCCACCAAAAGTCTGGCTGCTGTTATTAAATTTAAAATCAATTTAGTCTCTATGACCGTACAATCTGTAATTATATCTAACAAAAAGAACTGTGGAGTAAATTTTATCTTCTTTTTGAGAATGTTTTGGATAATCCACCATATTTTTATCCAAAATGCCTTGATTTTTTTTACATGTCCACCATATATGATAGTACATGGCGTCATCACATTCCCATCTCCAACACTTAGGTTGCAAACTTGGATACATACAGGCTAGCTTTTTAGGATCTAGATGCCATCTATAAAACATTTTATAAAAATTCTCTCTTAAGTTTTGGGCTTGCGTAAATTTTACATTTCTAACCCATATTTTTTCTCACGTTTCCATCATTATTGGTTCTTCAATATTTTGTGCCCATTTTATCATACAGTCCTTAACTAGCTCTGTTTCTGAATCTATTTCTACCAATGCATTATACAACCTTTTTATATGCATTTGACTTTGGTCTCTAATTTGTTTTAACCAAGTTCTCCTCATTTTGCAATTTTCTGAACTTCTCTCCATCTAGCTTGCAGCTGTCCATACTGAAACCATGTTTGAATTATCCTTTCTTCTCTTAATTGATTCAAAGATTTTAGTTGTAACATACTTCCTACCTTATTAAGAAGCTCTTTATAAGTAATCACATCTTGTTTTTGCTCTACATTTATATTCTCTATCGCGTGTCTGGGTATTGCCCACATTGGTAACTTCTCATTTAATTTATACTGATACTTTTTCCAGACACGCAATAAAGCATTTCTTAATATATGACTTTTAAAAGTCTTGTCCACTTTCTTATCATATAATAAATAAGCATGCCAACCGTAAACCAAATCATATCCCTCAATATTCAATATTCTTTCTTCTGTTGAATTCATCCAGTCACTAATTCCTGACAGAACAGCTGCCTCATAATATAATCTTAAATTGGACATTTTGAGACCTCCTCTTTCACGTATATCCTGCATTATTTTTTGTTTTATTCTCGGTCTCTTCCCTCCCCAGACAAAGTTATTAATACCCTTCTGCCATATCTTCAAATTCTCATCTTTTTTAAGTATTGGTATCATTTGAAAAAGAAACAAAAACTTAGGCAAAACATTCATTTTTACTGCTGCTATTCTTCCTAACAAAGATAATTGTAATTTTTTCCAATTTTCCATCTCTCTCTGTATTTTTTGCCACAACGGATCATAATTATGCTTAAATAATTTTGCATTTGATGTCATAATATAGACCCCTAGATACTTTTTTACAATTTCAAATCCTGTTAGTCTTTCTAATTCATCTTTTTGATTTATTGTCATATTTTTAGTTATTATCTTCATTTTCCCTGCATTTATTTTAAATCCAGATACTTGTCTCCAAACTGCATCTTTTCTATTATTTTCAATAAGAATTGCCAATTCAATCGATCAAATGCTTTCTCCGCATCAAGAAATATCAGAACCGCAGGGATTTGGTTATTCTTTCCCAAATAGTCCAATAGGTTAACAACTTGCCTTACATTACTCTTCATTTGTCTACCATTTATAAAACCAGTTTGATCATTATGAATCATTTGTTGCATGACTGTCATTAACCTATTTGCTAGTATTTTAGCAAAAATCTTGTAATCTGTATTTAAAAGTGATATAGGCCTATAATTTTTTGGCTGGGTGTGGTCTTGCTCCTCCTTTGGAATCAGAGAAATATAAGCTGTCCTCCAGGATGGGGGTACATCTCCTCCAGATTGTATGTTAGTAAATAATTCTTTGAGTGGTCCCACCATTTCTAACTGCAAGTGTTTATAATAAGCAGCTGTCAAACCATCCGTCCCAGGAGCTTTACCCACTTTCAACTGCTTAATTGCAAACATAATCTCCTTGGAAGTTATTGTTTGATTTAAACCCTCCCTTTGCTCTTTTGTAGTTGTAGGAATATTCTCTTTCTGTAGGTATCTATCTATATCTATACTTTGAATTTTATCACTAGCATACAACCTCGTATAAAATTCTAAAAATGCTTTTTTAATCATATTTTGCTGATAAACTTCTTTACCTTTATATTCTATTTTCTCTATGGTCCATGACTTTTTTCCTTAACAGATATGCTAACCATCTCCCTGGTTTATTAGCATTGCAAAAAGTATTATGTTTAGCATATTGCAAATTAGTTGCGACCTGATCTGTCATTAACATATTAAATTGCCCTCGCAATAAGTTAATTGCCTCTTTTATTTTCTTGTCTGCTGGGTTCAATATCAAAGCTTGTTCTTTTTTTTAAATTTTCTCTTCTAAGTTCTTCCTTTTTTTTCCTGTTTACGTCTATGTTTATTATTCAAATATATCAAAATACTTTCATGACTTTCATGGCTAAGGCGGGGCTAGAACTCATGATCTTCCACTTTCTAGTCTGGTGCCTTAACTTCTAAATCAAACTGGCTCTCGTTTACCACTGATATAGCTAAGGAGTTAAGCCACAGAGACATTTAAAATAAAATTGAACCTCAGTGCTAGCTCATTTTTGGTATTAGAAAATAAATATTTAAAATAAATATTTAAATAAAAGTTCTTTTATTTTAATTTGGATTTCAGGATAATTGGTGACATTGTTAAGTCCCTGATTGATCTGAATGACCATGTGGCAGTTATTTGTTTCTTTAAGATCTTGAGACACAGTAAAGCTTCATGATAGGTGAGAGAAAGAAGAAATTATGCTTGGGTTGATGAGAACAAACAGTGTATCTAAACTCCACCAAGTGTCATCTGCTACTTCATCCAGTGGTAAGCAGGCACTGTTTTTTCTGTCCTGGTCCTCAGGTATGTCTATGATGGCAACTCCCATCATAGGTTTTTTTTGGCTTTTTAATTAAACAAATATTCATTTTTGAAAGGGAGCCTAATGTCTATCTCAGCCTCTTTTAGTCCCATCAAATATAAATAAATGGAAAGGAGAAAGTCCTGGTGTCCATTTTGTGGCATTTGCTAGAACACCAACGTCTATCCAGTAACCTCTCTGCTGCTGCAAGCCCATTAATAGGTCATCTACGGCCTAAACATCTGCCAACTTGGATAAAAATAAAAAAGGAAAGAAAAGAAAGAAAGAAAAAGAAGGAAACTTCACATTCAAAACTGGGAGCAATGGCCTTCAGTATCTGAAATGGCATCTGAAAGTGATTTAGCTAAACAATGAGGTTTCTGATTAGTATTTGCAATATGTTCCAGTCTGGTTTCAGGCCTGGGCACAGCACGGAAACAGCATTGGTCGCGTTGGTTGATGATCTCTGGAGGGCTCGGGACAGGGGTTGCTCCTCTGTTCTGGTCCTGTTAGACCTCTCAGTGGCTTTTGATACCATCGACCATGGTATCATGCTGCACCGGTTGGAAGAGTTGGGGATGGGGGGCATCCTTTCTCTCCGACCGGTCGCAGTTCGTGTTGGCAGGGGGGCAGAGGTCGACCTCGAGGCCTCTTATATGTGGAGTGCCTCAGGGGTCGGTCCTCTCGCCCCTCCTGTTCAACATTTATGTGAAGCCGCTGGGCGAGATCATCCGTGGCTTTGGGGTGAGATACCATCAGTACGCTGATGACACTCAGCTGTACATCTCCACCCCAGGCCACCCCAATGATGCCCTTGAAGTGATGTCCCAGTGCCTGGAAGCTGTACGGATCTGGATGGGGAGGAACAGGCTCAAGCTCAACCCTTCCAAGACTGAGTGGCTGTGGTTCCCGGCATCCCGATATAGTCAGTTGACTCCATCACTGACTATTGGGGGCGAGTCTTTGGCCCCCACAGAGAGGGCTCGCAATCTGGGAGTCCTCCTGGATACGCAGCTGTCCTTGGAGGAACATCTGACGGCTGTAACCAGGGGGACCTTTTATCAGGTTCGCCTGATCCGCCAGTTGCGGCCCTTTCTTGATTGGGATTCCCTGTGCACAGTCACTCATGCCCTCGTGACCTCTTGCCTTGATTACTGTAACGCTCTCTACATGGGGCTCCCCTTGAAGAGCACCCGGAGGTTCCAACTGGTCCAGAACGCAGCAGCGTGGGTAGTGACAGGAGCAGCATGGCGCTCCCATGTAACACCGCTCCTGCGTGAGCTGCACTGGCTCCCAGTGGTCTTCCGGGTGTGCTTCAAGGTGTTGGTTATCACCTTTAAAGCGCTCCATGGCATAGGGCCTAGCTATCTTCGAGACCGCCTGCTGCCACCGACGACCTCCCATCGACCCGTGCGCTCCCACAGAGAGGGCCTCCTCGGGGTGCCATCAGCCAAACAATGCAGGCTGGTGACCCCCAGGGGGAGGGCCTTCTCTGTGGGGGCACCTACCCTCTGGAATCAGTTGCCCCCAGAGATAAGGAGAATCCATGACCTCAGTGCCTTCCGCCGTGCCCTTAAAACCTTCTTTTTCCAACAAGCCGGGCTGGCCTAATTCTTTTTAATTGTTTTTAATTGTTTTGTTTATTGTTTTAATTAATGGGGCCAAATTTTTATATATTTTTAACTGTATTTTAATATTTGTATTTGATGTTTTTATTTGGCTGTTCACCGCCCTGAGTCCTCAGGGAGAAGGGCGGTATACAAATTCAAAAATAAAATAAAATAAATAAAATAAGTATTTGAGTTGATTCCAGAATATTTTTAGCAACCATCATAAAGATCCCAATTTACTGATCCTCCCACTACCTGCCTCCTAACATCGTTATGATGTTACATGTACTAAAATAAAAATTTCACCCTTTTGTTTCGTCAACCTTTACAAACAACCTTTTGTACATATTTCTACAGAAATGCAGCATCTACTCATAGGTCTAGAAGACCAGAGTAAAATAAGGCTGCTAATGCTGGACTGGTTGTTATTCCAAGGGGTGATCAGCTTCATTTATGATTCAGATGAGCAAGATTTGGCTTTCTCCAAATAATTAATTGCTTATTAAAACCACCCTTACAAACTCTGCAATCATCACAAATACAAACAGGAGACCTTTACAACTTCAGTAATAATGCCAGGAAAATATGGGAAGTTCAGTTGTTTTGTAATGGAAATGCTCTGAAATCACACTGCCTCATTTATGGAAACACATACACATATACACACACTTTATTATTATTGTACTCCCTAATTTTTTCCTTTGCCCTTTGAAAATAAACCCACTAGAAAAGGAATGACAGAAAAGCTGTCTAACCTTTTTTATTAGTAATACTAGACTTAGTATTAAAGGAGGGTTTAAATCACTCTGACATCCATTGGAAGACAGACTGCCAAGCTTGATCTTTCCAAAAATTCCTGACTTTTCTTGCTGACAGCTTTCTCTTTCAGAGAAAGGAAGAAAGCACAGGAGCATCTGTTACCCTCGACCCGTGCGCTCTGATCCTGATAATAACCAACAAAGACGACTTAGACAAGGAAGTAAAAGTATGTGGAGTGGTGAGGGAAAGTGATAATGTAATGCTGCATTTTTGGTAATAAGGAAAACTAAAGTGGAGTACACTTGAATGTGTATCTTGGACTTCAAGAGAGTGGATTTTAATAAACTCAGAGTGGTGATAAGCAGGATTCCACTGCAGGAAAAGCTACTAGGAAAGATCTAAACATTTAAATTGCTTCAGAGAAAGACAACACAGATACAAATGATGAGAGGATTTTAAAGCTAAATTGTGGCCGTGGCCCGTGTGTGTGTGTGTGTGTGTGTGTGTGTTGTGTGTGATCGAAACGAAACTGCACCCCATCATGTATATCATTAGGATCCAAGAACTATTCAATTGGAGCTGCAGCCAAGAGCTGGAAGAAGAACGAAACTTCACAGTTGAGCAGATTACAGGAATGCTTCTCACTAAACTTTATGTCTTTACAAAAGCTGCATTGAACTGAATAAGAATTACTCAACAGCAGGGGCCAATAAATCCATATAGGAGTAGAGGAGGAGAAGATATCATCTGGACCTTTCTACTTGGGATTTAAATGTGATTCTACAGTGTAGGAGAAGGGCATCTCTTGCTCCTGCTTTTTCCTTCTCTGCTGGTTTTGTAAAGATAGAAAATTGAATGCTGATTCAGCATCCCATTTTACCCGTTTGAAGCCTTGTTTAAGCTTATGCACATAATTTATGAAGTGTCAGGCCAAAATGGTTTGGGTAGGACCCATTTTTATGCTTCAGTTGTGGTTTAGTTCTCTTCCTTTCTCCTGCAGTGTCTGCCTCCTTAATCAGCAGACTCATGTCTTCCAGAGTTTATTTGTATAAAAACAGCCGAAGGCACAAAATTCACTAAGATATGTGTGATTCCTGCCTTTTCCTTACTGCTTTTTTCCCTCTCTCCTGATTAGAGGGGAACTCCCTTTTCTTGGGATTTGGCCATGGAAATACTTGTTTGACAAACTGTTCTGCATGAGAGTGTTTTAAGAGAAGGTGAGAGAGAGGTTGCATCTAAGGGGCTCAGAATACAAAGGAAGATCAGAGACTCATCTAATATCATATTATCATCTCGTACAGTAACTACACATTAGGATCCTAAAAAGTTTTTGCTGGGAAAGAGAGAGAGAGAGAGAGAAATAAATAAATAAATAAAGAAGACAGACAAGAGGCCCCCAGTTCAGTCATCTCCTCCAAGTCCGCTGTGGGTCTGTGTCTCGTAAAAGCGTTCTTGGGACTGAGGCTGTGTTTCCCTTGGCTGGCAGATCCAGCCTGCTGGCTCCTCTTGACATGCAAAGTGCAGACATTCTGCTGAGGATCTTTCAACCCTGTTTGCCAGGAAAACCCAAAGTCTCTGCAGAGAAATCTCAGTAGAAGTTCTTCATATCAGACTTCAGACTAAAAAGAGGGAAGGTTTTTCCTTGATTTGGGGGTTGGCAGAGGTGGAGTCTGAGACTTTTATTTTGAAGCTTAAGTCTTGCCAGTGTGCAACATAAATTGGCCAAAGCAGTGCACTGAAAGTGTCACAATATTTGGCAAGATACGGAGCCAGTTACAGCATGCTTATTGGAACTAATGCTGAACTAACTAAAATAGTGGGGCTCTGCAGACTTTGCTGTTGCAAGCCCCTTTTTTTTTTCTTTTTCATGCCATCAACCAAACAGAATAAACATTTTCCAATCTTGGAAATTTCCTCCCTCCTTGAATTTGCTTTATTACTCAATGCTAATAAATTTCACGCAGAGACTATCATGGCCACATTTGAGGATAATTCTTGAGAGGAAGAATATCAGAATATTTTACAGAGACCTCTGTGTGAGTCAGCCAGACCCTAGCTGAGGACTTGGGTCAGAACCAGTCTCAACTTGTCTGGACAACTCTTCTCAGGACCCTTATCTGGACTCATTAGACCAGCCCCAGGCTGGGTCAACAGGAGATTGGATTGCATTGGATTAAATATCAGAAGACTGATGTTCTAAAAGGAACATCACTTTATAAAAGAAAGTATAAATAATAGTAATGTATAAATAATAGTATAAATAATACTATAGTATAAATATACTATACTATAATATAAATAATACTATAAAGTATAAATAATAGTAATGATAGCAAAGATCCCTATGTGACAGGTAACTTTATTACATTAATTGTGGAAAGATTGCATCAAGTTTGTATGCCCAGAATGTTCTGTCAATTATTCCTATGGTAACTGCACATTTTAAATTTATAATAATAAAACATTTAATTAGTTTTGACAGAAGGATGAAATTTGTCATGTCATCTACTTCAGATAACGCTCATATGAGCAAAACAGAAACTTCCTGCTTCAATCACCAAACAGCTCCAACCAACTGATTGGGATAAGCTCTGGCACAGGGCCTCCTGAAATGAACCAAACTGCACATTTTTAAAAAATTAAGCAACTGAATGGCTGAAAATTCAGGGTATATATTGAAATGTTTCTTAATATAGCACATAGATAAAACCTTGAGTTCAACGTTTCAGTGATTGCTACCAACCTGAACAACTTAAGTGGGCAATGTAATAAAGGATAAGGTTGTATTTACTATCAGAGGCAATGTGCTTCTCAAAATGTCAGTCTTTATTCTTGACCTGCTTCTGAGCTCCAGGAGTTGGGTGACTCAGACTTCCAGTCTGAAAAAGAGGAGCAGACTCTATTTAATCCAAGACATTAACTAAGTATGCTCTGAAATTACATTAGAATTAGAAAATATTGCCATGTATGCAGAAATAGCCAAGGGATTCCTATTTTCATGCAACCAGAGCAATTTAGCTGAGCCCAATTCATAATATTTGATGTACATGTCAGTTATTTTCATAATTAATCTTATATGTTCACTTTCCTGCACAAATACATACATCAGCTCTACTTCATAATAGCAGTCCGTTCTGATATTTATGATGATCAATTTGATCCTTCCCCATTCTGTTAATTTAACAATATTTTATTTGTTAGTTCATATTCATTATCATATCTTCTCTTACATTTCATGTCATACTCTTTCATGTTCTCTGTTTTTCTCCAGATGGGTCCATTGAAGCTGCCCGTCACAGCTTTGTTCAATCAAGGTTTTCACATGGTGCTTTTTAGTAAGACAAATAGGATGTAAATTAGGGTGATATATCTTATAACAGCAAAGATATGAAGGGTAATTAATATCCAAGAAATCAATAAAAATAAAGAAGCACTGTTGGCATGATTGTTTATAATGGAAAAACCAAGGTTGGAAAGAAGTTTTCAATGTGAGGCAAACTGATTTTTAGTAATGCCAAGTAGGTCTTGGGGAAAATGGACATGCAAGAAAAGAAAGGAAGTGAAAGAAATAAAATGGAGTAACTGTAGACAGAGAAGGAGCAAATTCTCTATGAAATAGTTAATGTCACAAAAAGTGACATTAGATAAAGATAAAAATAGAAGAATGCTGGTCTATCTTTGAGGGAGATAGATGATTCAAAAATTTGTAAAATAAATAAAACAAAAAACAAAAAAAGCAGGATTTGGGCTACTGAAATCATTATTAGAAAAAGTTAAAACAAGATGTGATTTGTTTACAAGAAACATATATTAGAAAAAGATATAAAACATTTGAGTCACAAAAATGACTTGTTTATTTTTTATAAACTAATTGTTTATTTATTTAACTTCATTTAAATTTACTCAACAGGAATAAAAAAAGAAATTGAGTTGTTTTCAATATAAATCCTCCACTGTACCCCAAAAATCATGGCAGGCATGTTGGGGTGGAAATTAATCTAAAGGGGGTTAAGACTTTGTTATTGAAAAAAATATGCTCCAAATGACAATTTTATAAAGGACCTATGGATAGATTATTGGTCTTTCCGTATGAAAATTAGCATCTTGGGACAGTGGAATGGGATGATTTCCCCACAAATAGATAGAACTTCTGAGAAAAACATTAAAAATATACAAGGCAAAGTACCAAAGATTATTTTTGATTTAATAAATAATTTGGAGCTTGTTGATGTATAGAGATTTAAAAATAGTGACTCAAAAGAATATTCTTATTTTCCAAGAAACATAGATCTTTTCCAAGAATAGAAACAATCTGGATCTCTAACATTTTATCTATTGGTATTCATAACAGTAGTGAAATCCTCCGCTGGTCACCACCGGTTCACTGCCTTCGCATGTGCAGTGCGCACCAGATGCGTGCTGTGCATGCTCATGCACAATGCATGCCGGATGCTGCTGTGCGTGCATGCGCAGTGGGCACCAGACGCACGCTGCTCACGCATGCACAGTCCACACCAAATGTGCGCTTTTGGATTTCCTGCTTTTTAAAAAACTTTTTAAAGCATTTTTAACTACTGGTTTCAGAGAACCGGTAGTAAAAAAATGCTTAAAAAGTAAAAAAAAAAACTTCCAAAGATCAGCTGAGTGACACGCGATTGTCGGAACTTTTTTTTTACTTTTTAAAGCATTTTTTTACTACTAGTTCTGCGAACCGGGAGCATCTTTTACTACTGGTTCGGGTGAACTGGCCTGAACTGGTAGCATTTCACCCCTGATTCATGAAGTGTAGATATTATAACAAACAGTTTCTCAGATCACATTCCAGTGACATTATCTTTTGAAAAGAAAAATGTCTCTTTTAGTTGAGTTTGAATGAGATGTTATTACAAAAGCATATGGTAGTGGAGAATTACAAAAAGAAGTTAAGAGAATTTTTTCAATAATCGTAAGAAAGGTACAGTAGTAAGAATAGTTTGGATACAAATAAAGCTTTTCTAAGAGGATATTTTATATTTTGTAATAGTGAATTTTAAAAGAAAAAGCAAGATAAAATACACATGAATTGGATATTTATATAAAATGGTGTATCATGGCACCAAATAAATTATTTAGAGCCTCGGTGGCACAGTGGTTAGTCGGGTGAAATTCAGCAGGTTCTGACAGGTTCTGGAGAACCAGTAGCAGAAATTTTGAGTAGTTTGGAGAACCTGCAAATACCACCTCTGGCTGGCCCAGGAGTGGGAAGGGAATGGAGATTTTGCAGTATCATTCCCCTGGAGTGGGGTGGGAATGGAGATTTTGCAGTATCCTTCCCCTGCCACGCTCACCAAGCCATGCCCACCAAGCCACAACACGCCTACCAAGCCACACCCACAGAACAGTAGTAAAAAAATTTGAATTCCACCACTGGTTAGAGTGCAGTACTGCAGGCTACTTTTGCTAACTGCTGGCTGCCTGCAATTTGGCAATTCAAATCCCACCAGGTGACTCAGGTTGACTCAGCCTTCCATCCTTCCGAGGTCAGTAAAATGACAACCCAAATTGTTGGGGATAATATGTTGACATTGTAAAACCGCTTAGAGAGGGCTGTATAGCACTGTAAAGTGGTATATAAGACTAAGTGTTATTGCGATTTAGAATATATAAAGGCATTTCAAATGGATGTTGGAAATGTGAACCCTTTACTATGTTGGTGGACATGTAAAAAAGCTAAAACAATTGGTGTGATGATTGTAACTTTGAGGATGGGCTTTTTCCAGCATCATTGTAACTTCAAACTATTGTTAAACAAATGGTTGTAAGGCAAGGACTACCTGTGGGATCAGAATGGCACTTTGGGGGCATTTCAGGCTGATGAGAGTATGCTTCCTACCCACTAGTTCTTGATCATTCTTTTGGTTGTCATTTTGCATTGAGAGCAGAGCAGAGCAGAGCTCAGTCTGTAGTTTATCAGCCATAGTTCTAGACTGTACAGCTGACAGTATTGTAAGCACTTTCACTCTTGCTCCTTATTGATTTAGGCAGAAATAGAATGAAGACAAACCAAACCCTTTTGGCCATTGCTTCCAAAACAGTGCACAGAGGAATCTGGGAATCAGCATTTGTTGCCTGTATAAAGTTAGGAAAGGAAGGAGAGAGACGTTGTAGGTATTCTGTTCCGGGAAGAGAGGGTGGAAGAAATGAGGTGAGACAGAAGTAACGTTTAGCTAACAGTTTATTAATTTTAACAGCTCAGCTAACAGTGACAGCTCAGCTAACAGCAACAGCTGATTCTCCGTCTGACAGCTCCTTTTATACTCAGCTGTCAGCCGGCCAGCCAATCAGGATGAATCTCTCTTCCCGCTTGAGAGGCGGACCAGAGTGAAGCCTTAATACACAACAGTAGGGGAAATTACTGCTTTTGACTCCGTTCCTCTTGTGACTGTGCTATTTTGCTTTTAACTTTATCAGCTTCTTCATGACAAGATAGAGGGTAAAAAAAGAAGTAGTGGTATATTGCAGGGGTGAAATGCTCCCAGTTCGGACCGAATCGCCCAATCCGGTAGCGATGGAGGCGGGTGGTTCGGAGAACCGGTACCAAAAATCCCTGCCCACCCCCCCATGCCCAGCTGAGCTGCACAATCATCAGAGGCTTTTTTTTTACTTTTAAAAGCATTTTTTCTACAACCTCTTCGGTGGAAAAAATGCTTTTAAAAGTATATAAAAAAAAGCCTCTGATAAGTGTGCGGCTCAGCTGGGATCGTCAAAGGCTTTTAAAAGAAAAAAAGCCTTTTTTTCTTTTAAATGCCTCTGATGATCCCAGCTGAGTTGCCTGATTGGCAGAGACTTTTTAAAAAAGTCTCTGCCGATCAGGCATCTCAGCTGGGATCGTCAGAGCCTTTTGAAAGTATTTTTTAACCACCTCTTTGCCAAAGAGGTTGTAGAAAAAATGGTTTTAAAAGTTAAAAAAAAATTGGCCACACCCACCCAGTCACATTACCCCCCAAGCCACGCCCACAGAACCGGTAGTAACAAATTTTAGATTTCACCACTGGTATATTGTCCTCCAAATAAATTTGCTTAATTCCTGATGCAGTCCTATGATCGGACTGATGACATGCAGAAGAAGGAGATACCAAAACCCAAGAATTCAATCATGGTTTATTTATTTATTTTTATCCCACCTTTATTATTTTTATAAATAACTCAAGGTAGTTGTAGAATTCAGTATAATAAGTTGTAATTTTCCATTCTATAGGCTAGCGTATAGCTTATGTTATGAACTACATATCCAAGGTATCGCCATGTTTAAATTTGCTTTTCAATTGTATTGCCGATAATATCCCATAAGCCTTAACTTTCAAGAAAAGGCCTCTCTTTCGGAGACCGGGAGAGCATTTAATACATTGTAGCATTTTTAGCTGTTCTCAAGCCTATATGAACAGAGAAAATAGTCAAGCCAACCATGGGCAGGCTGAGAATATATCTAACCCAAACCTATTTTGATGTTTTTGTCTCTAAAATGTTACTTTCACTTGAGAAATGTTCTTTTCCATGGCTATGTTGCAATTCTTGTGAAATAGGGGAACTGATAAGGGAGACATGAGGGGGGTGAATTCTTAGCAAGTTTGGGTGACCAGACTGGGCTTATCAACTAGGCCTGGAAAGGAATGATGTGGCGTAAACTGACAGGGGTAGGATGATTATAAAAGAAGGTTTCTTCATTATTTGGGTGTGGTCTCTTGCCTGTGTGTATTGAGGACCACCAACTTTTGCAAATGCTTCAATAAAATTGTTTTGTATTCCAACAACTTTGGAGTTGAGTCTTACTCCTCACATAGTGAGCATTCTTCTTCCCATTTTTCCCACAGTAACAACCCTGTGAAGTGGATTGGGCTGACAGAATGACTGGCCCAAAGTCACCTAGTTGATTTTCATATTTAAGGTGGGAATCCGGGAGACTCATGGTCTCCCAGATTTTAGCCTATTGCCTTAACCACTAGACCAAACTGACTAACTATGTTTCTCACATAAAATTAGGACAGTATCATTTTGTTCCTACAGAAGAAGAAACTGTGGGTGGTGCTGGCACACAATTAGTGGAACGGAGCATAGAAATGGAAAAATGCGTATTTTGAGTAAGCTTGACCTGTGGTCTCTAAAAGAAAGACCAACATTTTGGTGCTATTACTATAAGTATTCAAAGCATATATATCATCAGGCAATTTAGTCAATTTGCATCCAATAGCAACAGCAATAGCACTTAGATTTATATACCGCTTCACAGTGCTTTACAGCCCTCTCTAAGCAGTTTACAGGGTCAGCATATTGCCCCTGACAACCTGGTTCCTCATTTTACTGACCACAGAAGGATGGAAGGCTGAATCAACCCTGAGCCGGTGAGACTTAATTGGCAATCAACAGAATTAGACTGCAATACTGCATTGTAACCACTGGGCCACCATGATCCAGATACAATTATGTATTGCCATTAATAAATCATATAAAAGAAAATAGTAGATACATTTTTATCCTCAGAGTTTCTGCATAGAGATCAGGAAACCTCCTTTTTAGCTATGAGGTCACCATATTCAAGTTCTTCTAAAATTATTATTTTGGCACTGAATAAAGGATTAAATAAATGAGGAACATTATGGTGTAAGTGGAATTCAAAACTTGTTAGTATCTCTAGATTAATGTTTCATGAAGCAATTACATCATTCATGAAATGTGAGTGCTTTGGAGATAACTTCCATTCATAATCTTTGCATATTTCATTACTAACTAGTTGATAACACGGCGTTGCCTGGGTATTTATTTATCCCAATTCTGTATTAGAAAGGAAGAGCAACTTCACCTTGAGCCCTGATTTCAGTGAGAATTAAATTAGTTAAAAATGTTTTCCCTGTGCCTCCAGAAACATGAAGTAAAATGATACCGCCTTGTTGTTTTGCTAGCTGATCCATGCACTAAGATGTTCGAGGTTGTAATTCTTTTCTTGTATGTAATCTGCGTGAAGTATGTCATGTCAGTCTCATAATGGTGCAGGCAAGCCGAGTTGCAGTAATGTTTTATTGAACATGGCCATACATTTGTCCTCAAGAATAATCAAAGCCTTGTTGAAAACGTCCAGACCAAACACAATTTCTAATGTTGGATTTTCCCCCTTACCAGAGGGAGCCCCCTTGTGTGGTACTGTGAAGCCGTTATCGTGGCAACTCCACTGTGCCATTTTAAGGCAGTACAGTAGCAGCCATTTTAAGGCACAACAGGCTGTATCTTAACAGAACACCCCCCCCAAGAGTGTGTGTTCTGTTAACAAATACCCCCACAGTATTTGTTTCCAGAGAGTAAGTCATCTGTGTACCAAGTTTGGTTGAAATTGCTCAAGGCGTTCCAGAGTTATGCTGAAACATACACACTGTGTCTCTCTCACACACACACAAATCCATTTTTATATATATAGATATCTTACTTCTTACTACAAATAATCTGTTACAAAGCAAAAGATGAATAGTTTCACAAAGCCTTCAAACTGGTAACACTAGAAACCCTCAGTATGGAAGCACAAATTTAAGATTTGGGAAAAAAAATAGCGATGGGAGAAATTGTATGGGATGGTTCAGTTATCTTTATATTAAAATTGGTCTACAAGGAAACTACTTACCAAAACAAGAAAAAAAAACAACAAAGTATATTAGGCAACTTGCGTTCAAAATGTGCATAAAAATACTTACCTATATATTTTATTTGTAAACCACCCAGAGTCACTTAGATAATGAGATCAGTGGTGCCTAAATTTGATAGATTAATAGAAATAAGTATGTATTTTTTTTAAAAAATGCAGGCTTTTAGGAAGAGCATTTTGAACTATTGTGAAAACAGGATGGAACAAATTTGTGGTTGAATAAATATGACCAACATGGAATGTAAAACATTTTCATCTAGTCATAGGACATAGCATTTAGGGTTCTGCTGATAGATCTTTCCAAATCGAAGTAGATTTTGCATTCCAGGGGTATGGCCCATGTGCATTCTTCCACCAAACTGTCATTTTATTGTGGTGTTTCCCAGCAAATAAAAGGCAATGACAAATGCCCTTAAATTTTAGCTCATGTGTAATGGTGTCTTTAACTCTTGAGTTTAAAAAGAAGCCTGCAAATGCAGATACAGTCTTGCAATATTATACTATTTTGTAAGTTTCAGGGAGGTGGTTTAAGAGTGACTGAAAGCTCTGGAATTGAATTAATAGTTCATGTTACAAATTAATACCAATGACAAAGCATCTTTCTTCTGTCAGTGGAGACACACAATATAATTGTGAATAGAATTTCAAGGCATAGTTATTTTGGTTACAAAGTAACCTTGACACTTGCCAAAATGACCAAGTCCATGCCTTCCCTATAACTTCCTTGCTCATACATTTTGATACATACATTTTGACAATTACAGAAAATCAATGCCAGCTCTGCCACATTCCTATAACAGTCAGTAAGACAATGACAGTACAGACTGTAATCCCCTTCATGGATTACTGCCTTGTTGTGGCGAAGGGGCTTGCGTAGGTCAATGAAGCTATGAGCTATGCCGTGCAGGGCCATCCAAGATGGACCGGTCATAGCAGAGAACTCTGACAAAACGTGATCCACTGGAGAAAGAAATGGCAACCCACTCCAGTATTTTTGCCATGAAAACCCCATGGACAGTACCAAAAGGCAAAAAAATATGATGCTGGAAGATGAGCCCCTCAGGTCGGAAGGGAAAAGCAGAGGGCTAGTACTTAGTAGCGCCATAAAGAGTGAAGTGACTGGGCCAAAGCCAAAAGGACGCTCAGCTGTGGATGTATCTGGTGGTAAAAGGGAAGTCTGATGCTGTAAAGATCTATTCTCCATAGGAACCTGGAATGTAAGATCCATGAATCAAGGCAAGCTGGACGTGGTCAAACAAGAGATGACAAGACTGAACATTGACATCTTAGGAATCAGCAAACTAAAATGGACAGGAATGGGTCAATTTAATTCAGATTACCATCAGGTATATTACTGTGGGAAAGAATTCCTCAGAAGAAATGGAATAGCCTTCATAGTCAATAAAAGAGTAGGAAAAGCAATACTGGGATACAATCCCCAAAATGACAGAATGATCTCAGTTCGAATCCAAGGTAAACCATTCAATATCACAGTAGTTCAGGTCTATGCCCCAACCACTGGTGCTGAAGAGCATGAAATTGACCGGTTCTATGAAGCCCTACAGCACCTTATAGAATTAACACCAAAAAATGATGTCCTTATCATCATGGGGGATTGGAATGCTAAAGTAGGAAGCCAAAGATAACCGGAATAAGAGGCAAGTTTGGCCTTTGAGTACAAAATGAAGCAGGGCACAGGCTGGTAGAATTTTGTCAAGAGAATATGATGGTCATAGCAAACACTCTTTTTCAACAACCCAAGAGATGACTCTACACATGGACATCACCAGACAGTCAACACAGAAATCAGATTGACTATGTGCTCTGCAGCCAAAGATGGAGAAGCTCTATAAGTCAGTAAAAACAAGACCAGGAGCTGACTGTGGCTCAGATCATGAGGTTCTCATTGCAAAATGTAGACTTAAATTGAAGAAAGTAGGGAAAAGCACTAGGCCACTCAGGTATGAACTAAATCATATCCCTGATGAATATACAGTAGAGGTGACAAATAGATTTAAGGAATTAGATCTGAGAGACAGAATGCCTGAAGAACTGTGGACGGAGGTTCGCAACATTGTACAAAAGGTAGCAACTAAAACCAAAGAAAAAGAAAGGCAAGAAAGTAAAATGGCTGTCTGAAGAAGCTTTGCAAATAGCTGAGGAAAGAAGGGAAGCGAAAGGCAAGGGAGAAAGAGAAAGATACACCCAGTTGAATACAGAATTCCAGAGAATAGCTAGAAGAGATAAGAATGCCTTCTTAAATGAACAGTGGAAAGAAATAGAAGAAAACAATAGAATAGAAAGGATCAGAGATCTCTTCAAGAAAATTGGAGATATGAAGGGAACGTTTCATGCAAAAATAGGCATGATAAAGGACCAAAATGGCAGGGACCTAACTGAGGCAGAAGAGATTAAGAAGAGATAGCAAAATTACACAGAAGAACTATACAAGAATGAGCTTAACATCCCTGATAAGCACAATGGGTGGTCACTGACCTCGAGCCAGACATCCTAGAATGTGAAGTCAAATGTGCCTTAGGAAATCTGAGCAACAACAAACCTAGTGGAGGTGACAGTATTCCAGCTGAGCTATTCAAAATCTTAAAAGACGATGCAATAAAAGTGCTACACTCAATTTGCCAGCAAATTTGGAAAACTCAACAGTGGCCACAGGATTGGAAAAGGTCAGTTTACATTCCAATTCCAAAGAAAAGCAATGCCAAAGAATGTTCAAACTATCGCACCATTGCACTCATTTCACATGCTAGTAAGGTTATGCTTAAAATCCTACAAGCTAGGCTCCAGCAGTATGTGGATTGAGAACTACCAGAAGTACAGGCAGGATTTCGAAGAGGCAGAGGAACTATAGATCAAATTGCCAACATATGGGGGATCATGGAGAAAGCTAGGGAGTTCCAGAAAAACATCTACTTCTGCTTCATTGACTATGCTAAAACCTTTGATTATGTGGCTCACGACAAATTGTGGCAAGTTCTTAAAGAGATGGGAGTACCAGACCATCTTATTTGTCTCTTGAGAAACCTATATACAGGTCAAGAAGCAACAGTGAAAACTGGACATGGAAACACTGATTGGTTCAAAATTGGGAAAGGAGTCCAGCAAGGCTGTATATTGTCGCCCTACCTATTTAACTTACATGCAGAGCACATCATGAGAAAGGTGGGACTAGATGAATCAAAAGTTGGAATTAAGATTGCCGGGAGAAATATCAACAACCTCAGATATGCAGATGATACCACTTTAATGGCAGAAAGTGAAGAGGAACTAAAGAGCCTCTTAATGCTGGTGAAGAAGGAGAGTGCAAAAGTTGGCTTGAAACCCAACATTAAGAAAACTAAGACCATGGCATCCAGCCCTATCAATTCCTGGCAAATAGATGGAGAAGAAATGGAGGTAGTGACAGATTTTATTTTCCTGGGCTCCAAAATCACCACAGATGGGGACTGCAGCCAAGAAATTAAAAGACACTTGCTCCTGGGGAGGAAAGCTATGGCAAATCTAGACAGCATACTAAAAAGCAGAGACATCACCCTGTTACCAAAAGTGCGTATAGTCAAGGCTATGGTTTTCCCAGTTGCAATGTATGGCTATGAAAGTTGGTGTCAAGTTTCGAGGTCATCTGGGGGTTTCCGGTTTGGCTTCCGTCGCCGTCAGACAGTCCTTTGAGACCGCCAGCAATATAGGTCCATGGAATTTGCGATCAGAATGAGGGGATTACAGGAAAATTATAGAGATGATTTGAGAAAGATGTCTACTGAAGTTCTGGCTGGGATTTTAAAGGTTCATCCTGAAGAGGTATTCTGTAAGATTGACAAGGCCTACAGAGTAAATTCTTGGATTGCAAAGCAAAGGCAGTTGCCTAGAGATGTGGTGATTTACTTTACAGACAAAGGAATAAGAAATGATGTTGTGCAAAAATCTTTCAACTCTACTTTAGAACTGAACGGAAGAAAGATTTGGATATATAAAGAGTTGCCGCCTAAGATGTTAAAAGATAGAAAGCAATTTGGATTTTTGGTGACTGAGCTAAAGAAACAAAACATCCCATTTAGGTGGGATGTCCCAGTGGGTGTAATATTGAGATATCAAGGAGAAAGATATCAATTAAAAACTGTTGAAAAAGCAGAAGAATTTTACTACAAGGTTCTTAAAATGGATTTAACATCTCCACGTATGACATTTCCGTTAGGAGCACAGGAGGGGAATAAAGAAATGCAAAATGAACAAGAGACTGAAACTCAGGCTAAGCAGATGGAGATGGAGATAATGGAAAAACAACAAGTCACAGAGGTTCCTTTGGACAAGCCGCTTCTGGATTCTTCTTCAGAGGTTATAGTTGGATTACCTATAAATACAAGAGAGGCGGCTTTGGATTCTAATGTGATGACTAATCAAGCTACAGATCAGCAAGGAAATCAAACAGTTGATATACAACTCATAGAAAGAAAACCAGGATGGAGATCTAAGCCACAAAAAGTTAAGAAAAGAAGAAGCAGGTCCTACAAAAATAAAATTTTTTAGACTAAACAACAGTGTAATGCCAGTTACTTAAGAGATGATTGAATATATGAAAATATAGTTGAGGCAAAGTATTGGTTTATATTATCCTGAGGAGAGTGACAGATCTCTGCAGTGCTATACTCTTGGGATGTGAGATGGCCTTAAATTGAGTGGATTGGAATTTTCTATTTTGGACTCTTTGACAAATGGATTACGTTTATGTTGAGCTATAAGGCAAGAGAACTATGAGATTGGGGCATGCAGAAGATCTGGCTGTTACCCCAACACGGTGGTTGGAATTAATAATCTAGATGGAAGACATTATAGACATTATATGGAATATAAATATAAAGTCACTCGGGTGGTTTTTTATATATGAAAACATTTACTATTGATGGGGGCAGATGGTAATTGAAGATACTGAACATACTGTTGGAATTAGGATGTGATGTTACCCTAACATGGGTAATGGAATTAACAATCCAGTTGAGAGACATTACAGAAGATATCATATGGATTACAAATTTAAAGTCATTTGAGGATTTTATATATATATGTAAATATTTTTTTAGTGGTGTGGGCAGAAGAATAAAGATATTGAAAATATTATGTATGGTAGACCTGTAGGAAAGTGGGTGGAGATAAGTTAGTTTATTGATTGTTTAGTTTAGGAAAAGGGATGTTATGTTATATCAATATATGTAAAAGATTTGAATTAAGAGATATATGTAAGGGGGAGGATGAGTTGAAATTGCTAAATTAGGATTTATTATATAATTTTACAGCTGAATGTTGCTTTGAAATGTATAGTATAAGGTGGATATAATAATATTGTTAGAGGGGTGGAGAACTGATTGTTTAGTTTAGGAAAAAGGATGTTATGCTATATTAATATACATAAAAGATTTGAATTAAGAGATATATGCATGGGGGAGGAGGAAATGGATAGATTATGAGCTGAATAGATGAAATTGCTAAATTAGGATTTATTATATAATTTTACAGTTGAATATTGCTTTGAAATGTATAGTATAAGGGGGATATAATAATATTGTTAGAAAGAAAGGGTCAGCATATGGGGGGGTGGAGCAAAAAGGATGGTAAAGTATTATATAATCTATTATTAATTTGGGTTTTATTCTGGAGAAGCCACAGGGGGAGGGGAGGGGGAGGGGGTTAGGGAGGGGGGGAAAGGGGGGAAAATCTGTATTTGAAAAACTTTTTCAATAAAAAAAAAGTTTAGAGGTCATCTCAAATATTTACTAGAGTAAATGCAGCTTGAAGTGCTGACAGTTGGACCATAAGAAAGGCTGAGCACCAAAGAATTGAGGCCTTTGAACTATGGTGCCGGATAAGACTTCTGCGAGTCCCTTGGACTGCAAGGCGATAAAACCGGTCAGTCCTAGAGGAGATCAACCCTAACTGCTCTTTAGAAGGCCAGATCCTGAAGATGAAACTCAAATATTTTAGCCACCTAATGAGAAGGAAGGATTCACTGCAGAAGAGCCTAATGCTGGGAAAGATTGAGGGCAAAAGAAGAAAGGGGCGACAGAGAATGAGGTGGCTGGATGGAGTCACTGAAACAGTCGGTGTGAGCTTAAATGGACTCCAGAGGATGGTAGAGGACAGGAAGACCTGGAGGAACATTGTCCATGGGGTCGCAATGGGTGGACATGACTTCGCAACTAACAACAACAACAAGACAACGACTGATTTAAATTTTCCATATACCATATACCTCAATAATCTTGAAACAGAACCAACATTCATGACAAGGCAGAACATTTATTATAATCAATCAGACTGGCATCAAAGTATTTACAGTATCAAGTTCTTCATTAGGCAAGTTGACAAAAATTAAATAAAAGAAAGGTTTGAGACAAAGAAAGTTAGTGAAATAGAGCTACCGTTTCAACAGTAGAATGTGCACTTTAATAGCCACATGATACTGAGTATACTAAATGCATTAGTCATGTATACTAAATTATATTTATGGCATATACTAAATATGCTATAGATACTAAAATATATTAGTAATGTATACTAAATATATTAGTCAGTGGTTAAGAGTTGTCACAGTTATCATGTAGAGACAAAGAATAATATCTGCATCCTTCCAATTGTGAAAATGTTAAAGCTGTCAGACTCCAATTTGTATCTGCAATGTTGATTTTTTTTTTCATTTTATGTGTCTTGAGATATGGTAGATCCATATTGTTCTTGTATTAGAAAATCTCTTGTAAGAGAACATGATTTTTATTTAGAATATGGTACAGTATACAGAATCAAGAATATCAACCTTGATAGCATCTATTGGCTTTTGGAATTTATTTAATTTCTATAACAGACTGTATACATCTCCCAGGAGCCCAGAAAGTGACCACTGATGACCAAATCACACACAATGATTTCAGCCTTTTTAAGAGAGAGATGTTCTCACCAGAATTGAAGGAAGCAATAGTATCCCCTTCCTTAAGAGGTTGTCATCACTGGATCCTTCCCCACTGGATCAGTTAGTTCTGATTTCCTTTTGCAGAAGTTTGTAAAAAAAAGTGGTTGGACAACAGCTATAGAGGATCTTGGAGGAAACTTCTTCATCCATTTCATTCTGATTTCAGACTAGGGTACAGCATGGAGACAATATCCATCATGCTTGTGGATTATCTTTGGCAGAACCAGAATGGTAGTGGTGCTTCCATTCTAGTACTTCTTCATCACTCAGTAACACTCAATATTGTCAACCACGGTATCTTTTTGGACCAGCTGTGGGGATAGGAGTGGGAAGCACTGAAGGTTAACATCCTTCCTCAGGACTTGGTGTTAACAGAGAGGAAGGGTCACATCCATGGTTCCTCATGTCTGGTGTCTTGATGGTCTTCTCTCTTCTGTTTAACATCTATATGAAACCATGGTTGAGATCATTTGCTGATTGTCAGCTCTTCAATGTGTACCAGAATAGGGAACCAGAGTCATAAATGTTAGTACCAGGTAGAACTTTTATAATAAAGTTACTGTAACAGAATTGTTTAAGTCTGAATGCATTTTCCCCCTCCTTCCCTTGGGAGTGTATGTCTGAGATGCTTTCTCAAATTACATTTTTGCTCCAGACTCCAATTTCTTTTATCAGATCATTGTCTTGTTTGTGGATCTTCCTCCTGTTTCTCAAGGTTACTTGGAGTTCAGTATCATCAATATGCTGATGCAACCCAGCTTTACTTCTCAACCCCAAGTTGCACAGTTGAAGCTGTCAATGTATCGACCCAATGTCTGGAGGCTGCTCAATGGAGCAGCCTCCATTGAGACTTTAGCTCAATTCTGACAAGACTGGTTAACTGTGGCTCTTTGGACCTCCAGAGTCAGGCATTTTAGCATTGTAGATCTTGGATGGGGATGCACTTCCCCATTTATAACTGATACAAAACCTGGGGATCTTTCAGGGTTCATAGTTTGGGGTAGAATCTGGAGCTGAAGTGAGGGGAGGAATGAAAAGATTGGCTAGTTTGGAATCACTAAGGGAGAGGAAGTGATGGAAAGCAGATCCTCCCTAAATCTGCAGTGCTTATTTAATAGTTTCTCTAGTAAGTGCATTAGTCTAAACATAACATTTTGACCAATTTGATCAATTACTTGTGTCATCCTGGTCCCTTGTGCCTGACATAGCTATTGCTACAAAACAATTATGTCAAGACAAGACAGGTGACAATTGTGGCCCAGACAGTGATTGTAAGGGAGGCCTTCAGATTCACGCCCCAGTCATCTTACGACTGAATTATTGCAATGAACTATACTTGGGACTGTGCTTGAAAACCACTTGGAAGTTATAGCTGTTTCAAAGTGCAGCAGTGAAAGCAATAATGTGCGCCTTTTGGTATGTCCATGTGTAGGGTGACCAGATTTTAACATTGGTAAAGAGGGACATTGTGGGCATGGCTTATTTTGTGGGCGTGGCTAGCTGGTCATGTGACTGGGTGGGTGTGGCTAGCTGGTCATGTGACCGGGTGGCCATGGCTATGTATATAGGGTAAGGTGAACAGGTTTCAACATTGGTAAGAAGGACACCATTGTGGGCGTGGCTTATTGTGTGGGCGTGGCTTGGAGGCCATGTGACTGGTTGGGAGTGGCTAGCTGGTCATGTGACCGGGTGGCCATGGCTATGTGTATAGGGACTACTCAGAGGGCTGAAAAGTCATTTCTGACAGGTCCTCACACTTTTAACTGATCCTCACACTTAGTGTCTGATCCTCACACAAAGTGTCTGATCCTCCAGACACTTTGAGGACTGGTCAAAAGTGCGAGGACCAGTCAAAAATAACTTTTTCAGCCCTCTGAGTAGTCCATATGCACAAAAGGACTAACCAGAGGGCTGAAAAAAGTCATTTCTGACAGGTCCTCGCACTTTTGACTGGTCCTCACACTTATGACCATCCTCACATTTATGCCCATGCAGCATTCTTAACAACCATGTCACTCATTTCACAACTGCTTCTCTTCACCATGATGACAAGATAGGGCAAAAATGTAAAATGTGAGGACAGTCGTAAGTTCGAGGACTGGTCAAAAGTGTGAGGACCAGTCAAAAATAACTTTTACAGCCCTCTGAGTAGTCCATATGCATAAAAGGATACAGTAATAGAGAGGGATGAAGGAAGGGAAGGGAAATTAGAGTAGGAGTGACGGTAAGAGAGGGAGGAAGAGGAGAAAGGAAGAGGAAATAGGGAGGAGAAGAAGAGGGTGGGGGGAAGAGAAAGTAAGAAGGAAAGAAAAGAGAGGTGGTAGGTTTGAGGAGAAAGATTGCTGTACAATAAAAAAGATGAAAGGGAAGAAAGCCAACCCCAAACAAATATAAAGATATTAAGATAAAGAATGAATTGTTAAACTGTAAAGAATAAAAGAGAACAAATATGAATAAATAGCAATAATTAGAAACACACATACAAACATACAATGTATTTTCTTTGAACAGAATATTTGGCTGGTTCACAAATTTAAACAGTGTTTAGTCATTTCAATTAAATTTACAATTTCTATATTTCCTTTTTGTCATATTTATTCCTCATCTATTTTTTTAAAAAAACAATATTACCCTTCATCCTCATCTCTAATCTTAATCAAATTCAATTTTTCCCTTCTATTCTATATTATACCCCTTCCCATTGTCATCTATTTTTATATCCATCCTCACATTGGTTAATTATGTAATTATGTAATACAGTTGTTTAATACAAATTCAACATTTTAATATAAATCAATTAGTTATATAACTATCTTTTTGTATATTAATCAATATGAACATGAATATTCCAATTATTTCCATGCAATCCAATTTCTTACAAATCAATTAATTATATTTACCAATAATAATAAACCAAATAATTTCCCCCATATATTCCTCCAAACCACAACTTAGCCATTTCTGCTTTCAACACAGTATACAATTAATATTATCTCAATTATTACAATTCCCTAGTTAAAAAGAGCTTTTTTTTCTTTTGTGTTTTAAAATCTTGAACTCTCCTCTTTTGCCCTAAATAATTTCCTATTTTGCACCTACCTTTTTTGGTGATGAAAAGGAAAATAAATCTGCTGCCTAATTTTCCAACGTTGCAAGCAAACAGCAAAGCCAACAGCCTGTTTTACTTTCAGTTTCGTTTTGAGCTTGGTTTGCACAAAGAGAAAAAAAAAACTGCTGAGCAATTTAGCAAGAGCAGAGCCCTGCGCAAATCAGCTGAGAGGGGGAAGCCGAGCTAATCAACGTAGGGCGGCCCTTTGAAGCCCCGCGGCAAGAGTTTAAACAGTTTTTTTTCCCTCTAGCCATCAGCGGGGACTCAGGAGGCAGAATGAAAAATTGGGACTTTTTTAAAACGCCGCGGGACGCGGGACAAATTGCTCAAAAGCAGGACTGTCCCGCCAAAAGCGGGACGTCTGGTCACCTTATCCATGTGTCACCACTGCTACACAAATTGCATTGACTGCCAATCAGCTTCCAAATACAATTCAAGGTGCTGGTTATTTTCTTTAAAGCTCTTCCTGGCTTAAAGTCTGGTTAGCTGAAAGACCATTTGTCTCCAACAGTTCCTGTTCCTCTGGTATGTTTAGGCAAAGTGAGTGGTCTCCAGGAGCCCTCCATTAAATGTGTTTTCTTCCTGGATTAAGGAAGTGTGACTTCTCTATTGCCTCTCCTACCCTATGGAACAGCACCCCACCCTCAGAGAGAAGGACAGTGCACTCTCTCCTAGAGTTACAGAGGTTCACCTTAGAGTTACTGTATTTTGTGGGAAAATGTTTCGTTTGACAAAAGTTGCTTTTAAGATTGTTTTAGTTAAGACTGCTTATGTTGTTCCACTTCATATCTGTTTTTATGGATTTTGGTTTGTAATCCAGTAGAGCCCATTGGCGTTGGACAGCTAATTTTCAGTATTTGCAGAAATGTTCTAGACCAGGGTGCCCAATCCCTAGGCCGCAGCCCATTACTGGGCTGTGGCCTATTCAGAATTGGGCCATGCGAGTGGCTGGCTAAAGTATGTGCGCATGCACGTAGCACAACTTGCACAGGCCGGTGGGCACTCACGTGCATGTTTGACAGCCCACCGCTTGGATCAATTGAGCTGCATGTGTGCATGCCGGCCCACCACTGGCACAGCCCGGTTCTCTTCTCCCCCCTCCCCAACCAGGCCACCAAGCCCCAAAGGTTGTGGACCACTGTTCTAGACTATTTTGCATGACCTGAAGCTATCCATAAAATACTTGGAATTGAATTATAAAGCTAGTTTGTGGTTACTCTGCTCAGTACTGAACTAACCAGGTAGTCCTCTGCTTACGACCTCAACAGAGTCCAACATTTTTGTTGCTAAGCAAGACAGTTAAGTGAATGTTGCCCCATTTTATGACCTTTCTTGCCAGAGTTGTTAAGCGAATCACTGTAGTTGTTAAGTTAATGACATGGTTGTTAAATGAATCTGGCTTCCCCAGTGGTGAAATTCAAATTTTTTTACTACTGGTTCTGTGGGCATGGCTTGGTGAGCATGGCAGGGGAAGGATACTGCAAAATCTCCATTCCCTCCCCACTCCTGGAGGAAGGATATTGCAAAATCTCCATTCCCACCCCACTCTGGTGCCAGAGGTGGTATTTGCCGGTTGTCCAAACTACTCAAAATTTCCGCTACTGGTTCTCCAGAACCTGTCAGAACCTGCTGGATTTCACCCCTGGGCTTCCCCATTGACTTTGCTTGACAGAAAATTGCAAAAGTGGATCACATGACCCTGTGACACTGCAACAGTTATAAATATGAATCAGTTGCCAAGTATCTGAATTTTGATCCTGTGACCATAGGGATATTGCAATAGTTGTAAGTGTGAAAAATGGTCATGTCCCTTTTTCCACCTTCAGGGCCCAGCAGCACCCAACTTACCTTTGTTTTTTGCAGAGGAGCCTGGGCCAGGTGAGGTGAGGCGAGGCTTTCTTGGAGAGGCAGTGTGCTAGTCTTGTGCTAGTCTTCTAGCAACTGGTACTTCTGGGGAGACACCCATTTTTTAAAGGAGACTCAGTTTGTTTGTAGAGGTTTTTTTTCTAAAGGAGGCACTGGTTTTTTTTCTGAGGTTCCTTGTGGAGCTCTGTTAAAAAAATCTGCTGTGACAGATTATTGAAATATACTTGGTAACAGAAAATCAATTCTTTAATTTGAGTATTATTTTTAGAAACTTGAGAAGACTCCATACTTAGATTTCTCTCAAAAAAGCACTGCTTAGTGATGTTGTACATATACATACACACACACACACACACACACACACACACACACCATTTCTGGACTGATAAGTATTTTTAAATATATGTTCTCACTAGGATTTTTGATGTTCAGTCCCAAACTAAAAGAGTTCTTAGAATAGCTGCCAAATTTTCCAAGGGAAAAGTAGCAAAACAATTCCATATGGGCATGTTGCCCTCTGTTGGTTGGTTTTCCTCAGAGGAAGACCAATTTACTTTCCAGGCCTAAACTGATGTTCTAGGTCAGAGTTCTGCAACCTTTCCAGCTTTGCAGACCAACTGGGGGTGAGAAAAGGGCTAGTTCCCCGTTAGTGGCTGGCAAGCACACATGTGCACAGCTCCATTTAGGGGGTGGTGGGCACACCTGCCCACCACTCATGCAAATGGAGTGTTCCCACACATGCTTGCCCGCTGCTCACGCAACTTGGTAGTAATTGTTTTTTTTTGCAGTTCTAATTATCCTCTGAAGTCTGTATCTGTCTTGTTGGGTTGCAGAACCAAACCAGACAGTTATAGAGGTGCAGATGAGAGACTCAACAATTCCTCTGTAGTACTGTATTTTTTTTTATTGAAAAGTTTTACAAAAAAAAAAAAATTCTTCCCCCCCCATATTCCCTCCACTCTTTCCCTCCCCTCATCCCACCCTCCCCCCCAGACTTCCCAGAGCAAAATACAAGGTGTTTCATTTAACAATCATAAACTAGATTAACCTATTTATCCTCAGACTACTAACTCCCCCCCTGAAACCTTAACTCCACTATAGATAACATAATACTTCTAACGTTCATTCATAAGCTATTTGATATTTTCTTGTCTGATACTTATTTTGAATATAGTCAATCCATCTTCTCCATTCCGATACATATCTTTCTTGTGTATAGTCCTTCAAGTACGCTAAGATTTTCGCCATTTCTGCTAGGTTCGTTACTTTCAGTATCCACTCTTCAATAGTAGGCAAAGAGTCCTTCTTCCAATATTGCGCTACCAACAGCCTAGCTGCTGATATTAGATTCAAAATCAGTTTAGTCTCTGATACTGTACAGTCCGTAGTTATACCCAATAGGAACAATTGAGGAGTAAATTTCAACCTTCTTTTCAGAATATTTTGCATCACCCACCAAATTTTTATCCAAAATGCCTTGATTTTCTTACAGGTCCACCATATATGATAATAGGTTGCATCATTACATTCACATCTCCAACATTTAGCTTGCAAATTAGAGTACATACATGATAATTTTTTAGGATCTAAGTGCCATCTATAAAACATTTTATAAAAATTCTCTCTCAAATTTTGTGCTTGCGTAAATTTAACAATTCTGACCCAAATCTTTTTTTTTATTGCAAGAGTTTTACAATTACATTTTCACCCCTTTCCCCCCCCCTCTCCACCCACCCCAAACTTCCCAACCTCCCTAACCCACCCTAACCCTCCCCTCCCCCCGGACTTCCGCACAGTATACTCATATCAGGTAAAAAAAAGAAAAGAAAAAAAAAACCCTCCTTTGTATAAAACTTATATAAAACTTGAACCCCTCCCTCCCGCGTATAAATTTTCATCTTCATTACATTAAAATATTTCTATCTTAATATAACATTTTCAAATAAAAGCTATTTGATACTTCCTTGTTTGATATTTGTTCTGAACATAATCTATCCACTTTTTCCATTCCCATTCATAAGTCTCTTGTGAACAGTCTTTTAAATATGCTGAAATCTTCGCCATCTCTGCAAAACTGGCCATCTTCAAAGTCCATTCCTTGATCGTGGGCAAAGCTTCATTTTTCCAGTATTTACCTATCAACAATCTTGCTGCTGTTATCATATACAATATCAATTTTGTTTCACCCAATGTAAAACCCTTAACTATACCCAATAAAAACAATTGTGGAGAAAATTGAATTTTTTTCTTCAAAACATTCTGCATGACCCACCAAATTTTTATCCAAAAAGCCTTAACTTTCCTACAGGTCCACCAAACATGATAATATGTAGCATCTAAACAATCACATCTCCAACATTTTGGCTGAACATTAGGGTATATACACGACAATTTTTTGGGGTCTAAATGCCATCTATAAAACATTTTATAAAAATTTTCCCTCAAATTCTGTGACTGTGTAAATTTAACATTCTGAACCCAAATTTTTTCCCATGTTTCCAACATCACTGGTTCCCCAAGGTTTTGTGCCCACTTAATCATACAATCTTTAACCAGTTCAGTTTCTGAATCCCTTTCTAACAAAACATTATAAAGCCTTTTAATATGCATTGGACCTTTCTCCTTAATGTGTCTAACCAATTCTTCCTCATGCAACATAATACCAGTTTTTTGGTCCTCTTTCCATCTCAATTGTAGTTGATTATATTGTAACCAAGTTAAATTAATCCCTTCATCCAACAGTGTCTGTAGTGTCTTCAACTGCCATCTGCCCGCATCTGTAAAAAGAACCTCTTTGTATAAAAACCCCCCGAGTGACATTATATTTGTATTCCACATAATATGACCAAGATCCAGCCATAGCGGTATTTTATAATCCCATTTGTATCGGTGCTTCTTCCAAACTCTCATCAAAGAGTCTCTAAGTATATGGCTTTTAAATACTTTATCCACTTTGTTGTCATAAAATAAGTACGCATGCCATCCAAATTCAAGATCAAAACTTTCTATATTCATTATTCCAGTCTTTTTCCTTCCAAACCAATCACTTGCTAGAGTCAAAGCTGCTGCTTCATAATATAGTTGTAGGTTTGGAAGTTTAAGGCCTCCCCTTTCTGGAACATCTTGCATGATTTTCAATTTCACTCTCGGTTTTTTCTCGTTCCAGACAAACTTATTCACTCCAGTTTGCCACACTTTTAGTTGTTTATCACTTTTAAGCACCGGAATCATTTGGAACAAAAAAAGAAATCTTGGCAAAATGTTCATCTTAACTGCTGCTATTCTTCCAAGTAAAGACAGCTGCAGTTTTTTCCAAGTCTCCATATCTTTCTGCACCTCTCGCCACAACACCTCATAATTATTTTGAAACAATTTCATATTTGATTCTGCAACTTGAACTCCTAGATATTTTACCTTTGGTACAATCTCAAAACCTGCCCTCCTTTCAAGCTCGTGTTTACGATCTTGTGTCATATTTTTAGCTATCATCATGGTTTTTTTCTGGTTCAGTCTAAAACCTGAAACTTTACCATAGTCTTGTATAATGTCCTTCATCTGGATTAATGATTCCATTGGCTGTGTTAGGGTAACAACCAGATCATCTGCAAATGCCTTTATTCTGTAATCCTCTTGCCTTATCATTATACCTTTCAAGATATTAGAGTCCCGTATTGTATTTAACAAGACTTCTAGTGTTAAAATAAACAACAGTGGGGATAACGGACATCCCTGTCTTGTTCCTTTTTCAATTTTAAACTCTGTTGTCAAACTTCCATTAATAATAATCTGTGCCTTTTGCTCTTGGTAAATTGCTGAAACCGCCTGTATAAATTGATCCCCAAAGTCCATCTTTTTTAAAGTCTTTAGTAGAAAGTTCCAGTCCACTCTATCAAAGGCCTTCTCTGCATCCAAGAAGACCAGCACTGCAGGGATCTGTTTATTCTTCTCAAGATATTCCAATAAATCTATTACTTGCCTTACATTGTCCTTCATGTATCTACCCTCGATAAATCCCGCTTGATCATCATGAATCACCTTTTGGATTACTGGCATCAACCTGTTGGCTAGTACTTTAGCATAAATTTTATAATCAGTATTCAAAAGAAATATTGGTCTATAATTCTCCGGTTTTTTAGGACCTGCTTGCTCTTTTGGTATCAAAGAAATATAAGCTGTTGTCCATGATGGGGGTATTTTACCCCCTTGTTGAATATTACAAAATAAATCTCTAAGTTGTTCCACCATTTCTGCTTGCAAGGCTTTATAATACACTGCAGTCAAACCATCCGTTCCAGGAGCTTTAGCTGTTTTTAATTGTTTAATTGCTGCTATTATCTCCTCGTCTGTTATAGGATAATCCATTCTTTCCTTTTGTTGGTCAGTGATTTTTGTAATTCTTTTATTATCTAAGTATTTTTCTATAAGTCCATTCTGCACATCATCTTTAGCATATAGTTTAGTATAATAGTCCACAAAAGCTTCTTTAATTAATTTTTGTTGAAAGATTTCTTTCCCTCCAATATCAATACTATCAATAGTCCGTACACTCTGCTTTTTCCTTAATGTATAGGCCAACCATCTGCCCGGCTTATTGGCATTACAAAATGTACTATGCTTTGCATATTGTATTCTGACCCAAATCTTTATCCGCGTTTCCATCATCACTGGTTCCTGAAAGTTTTGTGCCCATTTTATCATACAATCCTTAACCAATTCCATTTCTGAATCTATTTCCAATAATGCATTATACAACCTTTTAATATGCATCTGGCTTTGATCTCTAATCTGTTTCACCAGATTTTCCTCATTTTGCATAACACCAAATATTTGAACCTCTGTAGAACTGTATTAACAGCTCCTTGGGCAGTTTGAGCTTCCTGAGATGGCGCAGAAAAAACATTCTTTGTTGTTCTTTTTTGATGACGTTTTTGATAGTAGCTGTCCATTTTAGGTCTTGAGATATAATAGAACCTAGAAAGTTGAAGGTCTCTACTGTTGATACTGTGTTTAGTATTGTAAGAGGTGGTAGTATGGAGGGTTTCTCCTAAAATCCACCATCATTTCTACGGTTCAGTTCCAGATTGTTCTGGTCGCACCACGAGGCTAGTTGTTCAACCTCCCGTCTGTATGCAGATTCATTGTTGTCTCGAATGAGACCAATCGCTGTTGTATCTTCTGCAAACTTCAGTAGTTTAACAGATGGATCATTAGAGATGCAGTCATTGATATATAGAGAGAAGAGAAGTGGAGAGAGCACACAGCCTTGTGGGGCCCCTGTGCTAATTGTACAGGTATCTGATGTGATTTTGCCTAGCTTCACCTGCTGCTTCCTCTCTGTTAGGAAGCTTGTGATCCACTTACAAGTGTGTTCAGGTACCGCTAGCTGGTTTAGTTTAGTTAGAACAATGTCTGGAATAATGGTGTTGAATGCTGAACTAAAGTCTACAAAGAGGACCCTTGCATAGGTCTTTAGATTCAAGATGTTGTAGGATGTAGTGTAGAGCCATATTAACAGCATCATCTGTTGATCTATTTGCTCGGTATGCAAATTGCAGGGGGTCTAATAGCAGGTCCGTGATGGTTTTCAGGTGGGACATCACTAGCCTTTCAAAGGTTTTCATAACTACAGATGTTAGAGCAACTGGTCTGTAGTCATTCAGTTTCTTGATGGAGGGCTTCTTTGGCACTGGGATGATAGTAGAGCATTTGAAGCAAGAAGGAACATAGCACATCTCTAGCGATTTATTGAAGATACGGGTGAAGATGGAGGCCAGTTTCTCAGCACAGACTTTTAAGCAAGAAGGAATTATCTTGTCTGGGCCCGGAGCTTTTCCTGGCTTTTGTCTGTGAAATAGGTCTTGCACTTCTTTTTCTGTGATCACTAGGGGTTGTGAACCCAGTGGGATGGGGTCAGTTGTAGGAGGCTTGGCTGTTGTTGGTGTATCTGAGATAGGGTCAGTTGTAGGAGGCTTGGCTGTTGTTAGTGTATCTGAGATGGGGGTTGTGGAGATAGGTGGCTGTAGTTTCCTTTCAAACCTGCAGTAAAACGTGTTCAGGTCATCTGCCAGTTGTTCATTTCCTTCAGCCTGGGAAGGAGGTTTGCCATAACTGGTGATATTTTTAAGAGTTTTCCACATGTTTCAGTCTGTGTTGGCAGGGGGGCAGAGGTCGACCCCGAGGCCCCTTATATGTGGGGTGCCACAAGGGTCGGTCCTCTTGCCCCTTTTGTTCAACATTTATGTAAAGCCGCTGGGTGAGATCATCCGTGGTTTAATTCATTTTAAATTATTGGGAGTTTTAAATTGTCTCGGGCAAAAATTATTTAATTGGGTTTTAATCATATTTTAACTTTTGTATTTATGTGTTTTATTTCGTGCCTGTTCACTGCCCTGAGTCCTTCGGGAGTAGGGTGGTATACAAATTTAATAAAATGAAAATTAAAAAATGAAAATGCTTGCTGGTTCATTTGTTGAGAACTGATTTCTTAGTTTTTCAGAATAGCTTCTTTTTGCTGCTCTGATCTCCCTTGTTAATAAGTTTCTGGCCTGATTGTACAGCATTCTATCAACTTTTCTGTAGGCTTCCTCTTTGGTACAACATAGCTGCTTAAGTTTAGCTGTGAACCAAGGTTTATTGTTCCTGTGTATTCACAAATTCCAGGTCAGTACACATAGGTCTTCACAGAAGCTGACATATGAGGTTATAGTATCTGTGAGTTCATCTAAGTCTGCAGAGGTATTTTCGAAAATATTCCAATCAGTGCAGTCAAGGGAGGCTTGTAGCTTTAGTTTTGCCTCCTCAGTCCAGGTCCTCACTGATTTAATTGTTGATTTCATGGTTTTAAGTCTTTGCCTGTAAGCAGGTACAAGGTAAATCATGCAATGATCAGTGTCCCACAGCTGCTCGTGGTAAGGACCGATAAGCATTTTTTAGTGTTGTGTAGCAATGGTCTAAAGTATTCTAGCCTCTAGTGGGACAATTGACATGCTGAAAGTATTTTGGTAGCTCTTTCCTTAAGTTTGCTTTGTTTAGATCTCTGAAAAATAATAATGACCATAATCTGGTCAGCTAGAGTTCGTAATGCCTTGTTCCTCCACAAGCTTGTATGTTCCTCCACAAGCTGTGTATGTTCCTCCACAAGCTGTGTATGTTCCTCCACAAGCTTGTGGAGGAACATACACAGCAATTAGGAGAAATGAGGAAAATTTGTGGAGAATAAAATGGTTTACAGTTGATAAGTAAAGACTCTAAGTTTTCATCACAGAATTTATGCATTAGTTATATCCTGAGACCAGCTGTTGTTGATATATAAGCATAAGCCTTCTCCCTTCTTTTTGCCTGATTTTTACCTGATACCCTGGTATATGCATGCTGTTGTCATCAATTTCCTCATTTAGTCAGGATTCAATAAAGCATAGGGCAGCTGCGTTATAAAAATCAGAATTGCATCTGTTTAAAAGGAGTATTTCATCCATCTTATTAGCAAGTGAATGTAAATTAGTCAGAATGATTGAAGGGAGTGGGATTTTTTTATTCCCCCTATTC
Organism: Arizona elegans; assembly: GCA_022577455.1. Classification (NCBI taxonomy): domain Eukaryota; kingdom Metazoa; phylum Chordata; class Lepidosauria; order Squamata; family Colubridae; genus Arizona; species Arizona elegans. The sequence continues at coordinate 97,402,461 of JAKOOJ010000002.1, read as the reverse complement.
TTTAGTCTATTCAAAATTCCCATTCTTTTACCTCCTTGTCGTCGTCGTTGTCGTCGTCTCCTGCATTTGCTTTTGGTGATCCATAGCTCTGGGGAGTTTGCTTCTTCCTGTGTTAGAATCTCTTCTGCATTTGTTTGGTGCTGCTGGGTGAGCAGCAGGCTGAGTCCTGCAAGTCCCTCAGGTGACTGGATCAACAGTTGGCTGAGGCCTATAAGCTGTAATTTTCCTCCCTTTGCCTGTATCTTCTTTAGACTCCCTTGCTTGGCTGAAAGGCCAGTTTACAAGCAGGTCTCACCCTGGGGGAATCCTAAGGGGCAGAAGGGGGAGGCTGGATGACAATTGGCCAAGACCTACAAGCCATAATTGCCCCCTTCACAGGTGCCTTCTTTAGGCTCCCTTGCCTGACTGAACAGGGGGACCCAGTGAGATGGAAGAGATAGATAGGTGAGAGCGCTGCTGCATCCCTGCAGTGGGTCATAAGGGTGAACAATGGGGGAATTGAAGTGGCCATGACTTTGAAACCGGATTGTATATACCTTTTCAGGGTTGTCTTGTAACTTCAAATAGTTGCTAAGACACCAGTCGTAAGTCAAGAACTACTTGTAAACAGTTGTATAGATATTTTTAGGCATCTCTGGACGAATTGTATGTTTCAATGAAAACTGAAGGGAACAGAAGCTGACAAACCTCTACTTGATCCAAAGTTAAGCCTGATATCTTCATTGTATGTTTACTATTAATGTGCAGTTTTTACAGTTTCAAAACCATCACCCAATAGCTGCAAATAGCAGCTAATAGCTGCAAATACCATTTCAGTCAGTACTTTGCAACACTTTCTTCTGCAAAAATAATCGTTTCCAAATCTTGAGATGCCTGCTTCCTGTAGCAAAAGCCAAAGAACCTATCATGGTTATGTTCAGAGATTGAGAAGAATTCATATCCTAATCATCTGCACATTGCTTAGGTATCAGACAAATGATTAGCCGCCTGGGGTCTGTTCGCAGAAAGTTTCTTAATAACAAACTTGTTATGTAAATAGGTTTGTTTGGCGGGAAGTTTGAATTAACTGACCCTCAACTGATTGGCTGACCACCACAGCTGCAAGGTATATAAAGGGAGCTGGCTCCCTGGGTCAGTCGCTGGAGTCTCACCCTATAATAAAGAGCTGTTGTCACTAACTACTCTGGCTTGCTGCGTCCTCATTCACCCAACATAACATTGGCGACAAGGATGGGATTTTGAGGCCAGAAGCAGAGGAGAGCTGAAGCCACACTCGAGAAAAAGAGCTGAAGCCACGTTCGGAGAAGGGGACCGGAGACCGCATCCGAATCCAGCCAGGCGAACGAGCGGAGCACAGGAGAATCCCGAAACGATGTCTGCCTACACCCCACCAGCGCCTTTCGACCCCAAGGAAGAGAAGTGGGGATCCTACATGTCTTGGTTCGAGTGGCAAACGACATGCAAGGGCTACCGGACGTTCGGAAGAAAGCCCTGTTCCTGAGTCACTGCGGGCCAGGGGTCTTAGACACAGCTGAGGCATTGTCGGAGCCGAATTCGGTCCACAACATTTCCTGGTCGATGCTACAGACCCTGCTGAAAGACCACTATGCACCAACGCCATCGAAGTACGCCCAGCGCTACGATTTCCGGCAACGGCTCCAGCAGGAGGACGAATCGATCAGCGAGTACGTCGCTGCCCTGCGTAAGGCCGCAACCCAGTGTGAGTACCAAGACCTGGATGAGATGCTCCTAGAGCAACTAATTTGTGGAGTGAGAGATAGCCGGCTCCAGAGAAGACTGCTCGCGAGGTCAAACCTGACCCTACACATCGCCCTGGACGAGGCACGAGCACAAGAGTCGTCAGTAAACGCTGCAGAGAAACTAAAGAGCTCCCACCTAACCAAAACAATGCAGAAGACGGCGCCAGTGCATCGAGAGGCCGTAAGCACCGTGAGCGAGGGGGAGTCTGAAGAAGAGATCTACCGCACCGAGCAGTCCCACACAGCCCAGAGAGAGCCCAGAGATGGATGCGCCAGCTGCGGAGGGTCCCACTCACGACAAAACTGTAAGTTCAAGGACGCCGTTTGCCGTTCCTGTGAGAAGAGAGGCCACATCGCTCGGGTCTGCCGATCCAAGACACACCAGAGCTACAAACCACATGGCCAAACCTTCCAATCCGAGCCAGCGCCACACCGAAGGCCCAACAGAAATGGCGGAAACCGGAAGGGCGCGAAATTTGAAGATGCTGGGGCCTACACCATACGCATCGCACAGACCTGCACCTCACCCGGAGAGAAGACCTACACCACGGTCGAGATCGAGGGACGGGAGTGCCAGATGGAGATCGACACGGGATCGCCGATATCCATCATGTCTTGGGAGAACCTAAAGAAAGTCATCCCCAGCGCACACAAGCGACAGCTCCAGCCACAGCATCGCAGACTGAAGGACTACCAAGGGAACCACATACCCGTCGAAGGAAGAGGCGAGTTCCAAGTACAGTACGGGGAGTTTACCGAGAAACTACCCCTCACCATCGTCAGCAACAACCTCCCAAGCCTCCTGGACATGGACTGGTTTAGAGCCCTAGGCATGGGATTCACTGGAGGAAGGAACGTTCGAAGCACCCTGAAAGAGGACCTGATGCAAGAGTTCCAGGACGTGTTCGACGAAAGGCTTGGCAAGTATGTGGGGACCCCAATTTCGTTTAACCTCAACCCCAACATTGCACCCATTTGTTTAAAGCCTAGGCGAGTATCGTTCGCCCTGAAGCCCAAAATTGACATTGAACTGGACAAATTAATCAAAAAAGGGGTGCTCGTCCCAGTCGACCACGCCAAATGGGAGACCCCAATTGTGACACCGGTAAAGCCAGATGGATCAGTGCGCATATGCGCTGATTATAAATGCACAATTAATAAGGCCCTGCAGCAGAGCGCCTATCCGGTACCCATCGTTCACCATTTGTTGCATTCCCTGGGCCCCGGCAAGATATTCGCAAAACTCGATCTTGCGCAGGCGTACCAGCAACTGCCGGTAGATGGCGCTACCGCAGAGGCACAGACTATCGTAACCCACAGAGGGGCCTTCAAGTGCACCCGCTTGCAATTCAGAGTAAGCGTAGCCCCCGGACTTTTCCAAAGTACCATGGAGCAGCTACTACAAGGAATCCCCGGGGTGGTGCCCTATTTTGATGACGTGCTCATTACCGCCGACAATGAGCAGCAGCTAAGAGAAAGGCTGAGGGAGGTCCTAAGGAAATTCAGGGACGCAGGACTCAGAGTGAAACGAAATAAATGCATGATCGCAGTCCCCTCAGTCGAATTCCTAGGGTACAGGGTACATGGCACCGGCATACACCCCACAGAGAGCAAGATCAGGGCAATCAGAGAAGCACCCACCCCCAAAGACAAGGCAGAGTTACAGGCCTTCCTGGGACTATTAAATTTTTATGCCATTTTCCTTAAAGACAAGGCAACAGTGGCAGAACCCCTACATAGACTGTTAACTAAGAAAGCCACTTGGAAATGGGGGAAGGCTGAAGACAGGGCATTTGCTGGTATCAAAAACCTGCTATCAGCTGAAAGTTTTTTAATACAGTACAATGCAACGCTTCTCCTTGTTCTAGCATGTGACGCGTCCCCGTTCGGGGTGGGAGCCGTCCTGAGCCATAGACTCCCGAATGGCCTAGAAGCACCCATCGCATACTACTCCCGAACTCTATCAAGCGCCGAGCGAAATTATAGCCAGCTCGACAAGGAGGCCCTCGCCGCCGTTTCGGGAGTAAAGAAATTCCACGAGTACTTGTTCGGGAGGGATTTTGAACTGATCACCGACCATCGACCGCTGCTGGGTCTCCTCATGGGAGATCGTCCAACCCCGGCAGCACTATCGCCCAGGATGACACGCTGGGCCATCTTCCTCGCAGCATACTCCTATCACCTGGTACATCGACCAGGGGCGGACATGGGCAACGTGGATGCACTCAGCCGATGCCCACTACCCAACAGCCTAGAAGACCCCACACCCGACATCCCCATCCTGCTGATAGACGTTTTGGACTCTGGGCCCATAACATCAGCCGAGGTCGCGAGAGCCTCAACCAAAGACCACGTGATCCGGACAGTCGCAAGTTGGGTTATGAGAGGGTGGCCGGAAAAGATTGGGAGCGGGGAATTTAAACCGTTCGTGGGAAAACGGGACGAATTGACAATGCAAGGGGGTTGTTTGCTATGGGGCGATCGGGTTGTTATTCCTTCACGTTTAAAGGAAAAAATCTTAACATTGTTGCATGAGGGGCACCCTAGGATTGTAAGGATGAAGGGGCTAGCCAGGAGCTACGTCTGGTGGCCCAACATGGATACAGACATTACCGAGTGGGTGGGGAGATGCCAGCCTTGCCAAGAGTCCAGAGCAGATCCACCAATGGCACCCGTAAAGGAGTGGGAAAGGCCCCAGGGACCCTGGTCCAGGATACACATTGACTTTGCAGGCCCATTTCACGGACAGACCTTCATGGTCGTCATAGACGCATTCTCCAAGTGGTTGGAGATCAAACTAATGAAGGCCACTACCACCGACGCGACCATCAGGGAGCTAAGACAGTTATTCGCCACCCATGGGTTACCGGACATCCTAGTGTCAGATAACGGGCCACAATTCACCGCAACACAGTTCGAGGGATACTTAGCGGTGCTTGGGATCAGACATGTCCTTTCAGCCCCGTTTCATCCGGCTAGTAACGGACAGGCTGAGAGATTTGTGAGGTCAGCAAAGGAGGCCCTTTCACGTTTAAGCCTAGGAGACTGGCAGGAAAGGATAGACAAGTTTCTAATAGCTCAGCACTCCACACCCTGTACAGCCACGGGCTGAAGCCCGGCAGAACTATTAATGGGGCGGAAACTCCGGGGAATATTAGATAGGCTCAACCCCAATTACTCCCCAGAGGTCTTCAAGGGGGGGGGGAGAGGAAAATTAGGGAGTTCACCATAGGAACACCGGTACACGCTAGAAACTATGGACAGGGCCCACTCTAGGAGTCCGGAACAATCACAGAAATCACGGGGCCCAAATCATACAGGGTAGACATGGGGGACGGGAGAGTTTGGCGCAGACATATTGATCAACTAAGAAAACGGGTAACCGCAGACACCGAAGACAAATCAGACGACCCCATCTCTGACCACGACTACCAACCAGAAACACAAACTACAAGCCCGAGTGGAGCGGAGAACTTAGCTGAGGATTCTGGTGTCCAGCGCCGCCCCATCGAGGTAGTCCCAACAGCCGGAGAAGTCGCCGCCCACGAGGAGGTACCGGAGGCCTCATTGGCGGAGCAGGGAGAAACAGAAAGTCCCTCCGACCTGCTCGACGCCGCCCCTCCGACTGAACTGCGCAGGTCAAATAGGACTCGCACACGCCCTAGTCACCTGAGAGACTTTGTATGTAAATAACACCCAAGTGACTTCTGGGAGGGGAGGAGTGTTATGTAAATAGGTTTGTTTGGCGGGAAGTTCGAATTAACTGACCCTCAACTGATTGGCTGACCACCACAGCTGCAAGGTATATAAAGGGAGCTGGCTCCCTGGGTCAGTCGCTGGAGTCTCACCCTATAATAAAGAGCTGTTGTCACTAACTACTCTGGCTTGCTGCGTCCTCATTCACCCAACATAACAAAACTGAAAAATATTTAGTCTCAAAAATAAACTGAAAAATAAATTGTATTCTGATGAAAGTAATCTAATTGCTGAAATTTTAGTCTATTCCTTTTCAATAAATCTTAGCAAAGGAAAATCAGAAAATCTTGTTTTCTGTTGTAATCAGCTTGATACCTACAGTATACCAGAGGGCTGTCATCTCAACAAGTCAATCTCTTCCTCTATAGCTCTAAACTCTTGCAGCCACCGTCAGCTTGTAGTCACTTCCAGATATGCTGGATCAAATGTATTATCCCCATGCTCTGTCCTCACTCGATGTTCTGCTATCCCAGGTTTCTTGCCATAAATATCTGTGAATCCTTGAAATCAATCGGCAGGACGACATCAGTTGTCTTCTGGATTCTAGCCATCATAGTGGTCCTCAGTTTTCTCAAATTCTGCTTGTTATTCAACAATCCAATGTTTTTTTTTCCTCTTCTCCTTCAGAATTCTGTTTTATACCACTTTTGCCTGTAGTCAAATGTTTTCCATCTACCAATGAGTATGAGGCTGAATTTCAGTATTATCTCAAGATATGGGCTGGAATGAAGAGATTTAATTGACCAGTTGCGAGAGAGACTGTCAGAAGAAATATAGGAGAAATTCACTAATCAAGACACTTCAGATGCCTTATCAGCATTAATCCAGGCCTGCTTTGGTAATGATGAAAGACTAAAGGAATTACTACAGAATATGAGCATGAAAGGAACATGGCATTATTACCTTTCATTCCGTTTATTTTTGTCTTGCACATCTAAGACATTATTGTTGAATCCATGGAGATAGAAGCTAGCAGAACTCCAATATCCACTGATGATGCACACAAGGCCAATGTTTTTATTGTGGAGAACTTGATCATTTGATCACTTCATAAATTGCCTATTAATGCCCCCCTTCCGAAGCAACAATTAAATGGTGTACTGGTGAGGCAGAGAACATAGAATAATAGAGTTGGAGGTTTTCTAGTCCAACCGTTTGCTCAAGGAGGAGACCCTATAAAACAGTGATGGCGAACCTTTTAGATACTGAGTGCCCAAACTGCACAAGCGCATGTCCAAACTGAAAGGTGCACGCACGTGTGAATGTGTGCATGCGTGGGCACGTGGACATGTGCATGGTGGACATGCGCGCATGCGCAGGAGAGACCCAAAGACCAGCTGGCCAGCGGGAGACAGGGCATCCCAACACCGGCAAATGTAAGATCTTTTTCTTTCGTGAGATTGTTTCATCATTTGCAGGGAAACAGAAGCTCACAAAAGAAACACTATGGAGATCTGATGTGGGGTGACAGTGCGCGTGCCAGCAGAGAGGGCTCTCTGTGCCACCTCTGGCACGTGTGCCATAGGTTCGCCATCACGGCTATACAATTTCAGACAAATGGTTGTTCAGTCTCTTTTTGAAAGCCTCCAGTGATGGAGTTCCTCAATTTCTGAGTGCAAGCTATTCCATTGGTTGATTGCTCTCACTAGGAATTTCCTCCTTAGTTCTAGGTTGCTTCTCTGCTTGCTTAGTTTGCATCATGCCTTGCCTTTTGGTGCTTTGGAAAATAGTTTGATCCCCTTGTCTTTGTAGGAGCCCCTCAAATATTGGAACAATGCTATCATGTCTCCCATAGTCCTTCCATTATTTCTATAATATACTCTTTCTCTAAGCTCTGTGTTTACATTTCACAATACAGTATAAATGAGTTAAAAAGTAGATAATTTGTCTATCTCAGGAAATACTCTTCTACCTAAAACCAACTGTCTTTTAGAGTTCAGATGTGGAAAATGTCACAGTGAATTTAAGATAAATCTTAAATCTTTACGTGTGGAAGTGCAGACATAACACATTTAAGTATGTAATTTAGTGAAAATAAAATTCACTATTGCTGCTAAATTACGTCTTTATTTTTAATTACCACGTGTTCACATGTCAATATTGCATGCTTAAATTAAGAAATTTTAAACCGCAAAGGATGTTAGACTTTTCTCGCAGAAAAGTCAAAAATCTGTACTGTATCTTTAATATTCAGCATCTTTATTCAGCCTAGCCACGATAAAAAACTAAAAGCTTTCAAGTTCATTTACGAAAGCTCCACTTTCACAAACAGCAGCGAATTTTACACGTTCTACTTTTCACGCATCGCCTCCAAGCAAACCGTTCTTCTCTCTAGAAACCCTCTGCGTCTGCGCATCGTGTTGCGACTTGCGCCTGCGCAGCACGGGCCGCTTTTTCTCCCTTGGTAACGGAACCCAACCCAACCGGTCCCTGGCTCTCGGCTTCGCTGGCGGTCGCCCTCTCCTTCCCTACCTTCTTTCCGGTTGACCGTCGCCGCTATGCAGGGGGAGGATGCTCGGTACCTCAAAAGGTAATGGTTTTCCCGCCAAAGTGGCGCGGGAGAGCGAGCAATGCATTGAACCGAGAGTAAGAGCAGAAGGCCGAGCAAGGGGCGCGGTTCTTCTGCTGGAGAAAATGGCAGGAGGGGAAGGAAGGAAGGATGCTTCGGCCAGGAAGGCGGCTGGCTTTTCAGGAGGGGTTGAGCTGCACCGGGTTCGGGTTAGTGCCCAGTAGCTGGGCGATATCGAGGAAAAGGACCCTAGTGGAAAAGCGGGGCTGGTGTGGGGCGACACCAGCCTACCCTTTCCGGGCGTATTGCCCCTGCGGTGGCGTTGCTAGGCCCCTTGGAGCTCCGACCCAAGAGGAGAGGGTTCTGCAGACTTCGGGGATGAGCTTTAGTGGGTAACAGACCGCTTCATCCGAAGCAGAGTTGCTGGTGCCTGGGCCACTGAACGTAATGACGCAATGCAGGTGCCGACCTTGAAGCTGCTATTCCAAGGCTGTTCGTGCGTTCCCAATAAACCGATACAGCGGCCTCTTTGGACTCTGTATTTTTTAAGGAAAAGGGGTTGAATCTGTAAAATGAACGCTGAGAAGGGGAAAAATGAAGGGGTCAGGGAATGAGATATAGGATGGGGAATGATGATCAGAAAAACTGGATTGAGCTGCTGGACAGGTCATTGTTGAATGATAGGTGAGTCTTTGACCTGATCGAATTTCACAATAGTTATTTTCTCACGATGCTATCTTATCTATGAGATCTGAGAACTGCAAGTCCAAATTTTGAATTATGGTTTTAGTCTTGGATTGAAGGAAACTTGAAGGCAGCTTTTTGTTTACTAGCAGTAAGAATGATCTCTTCTGTCAAATGGATAATATCTCAAGGGTAAAATGGTACAAATTGCATTGCTCACAATGGGAAAATAATATATTGTACCTGTTTACATTTTACAATGGGAATGGCCATTCTCTCTGCTGATGTTAGGGATGATCTCTATTGCTTTTTGGTTGGATATAGTTTCATTTTTTATAAACTTGCATAGTTCACAAGCTGGAAGTAATATAAAGGAAGCATTTGTAATAGTTGCTTTATAAAATAGAATATAGATTATCTTGATCAGTTCAAACTTGTGAAATACTGCAACCTGCAAAAATACTCAAAAATGTTTTTATTTCTATGCATAGCTACAAAAAATTGTAGGGTTTTTTATTCACTATTTAATTTTTACTTAACAGAAAGGTAAAAGGAGGAAATATTGATGTACATCCATCAGAAAAAGCACTTATAGTTCATTATGAAGTGGAAGCTACAATTCTTGGGGAGATGGGAGATCCTATGTTGGGAGAGCGTAAGGAATGTCAAAAAATGTAAGTTTACAGTATTCAAGCAAACCTTTGTTCAAAAGTCTTTGATAAAACACTTTGGATAGCTAATGATGTTGTCTTTAAAGTCTTTTTTTAAAGATTGAATTAGAAAAATAAATTCTGAAGCCTTAATTCAGTTTTATATTTTTTTATACATTTAGTCAGAAAAGATGTCAAGCACATTATATTTATTTTAAATAATTTAAAATACATTAAAAGTTCTTACTATGCCCTCAAATATTTTATTAAGAGATCCAAAATATATATAGCACTTTTCCAATTGCAACCAAGATCCATAATATCAAAGAAAGAAAATGAATTTTTTATTTTGTTAGATGATTGATTTATCCTCATGAAAAAAGACAGAGCTTTTAGTATATTTGATTTAACCACCACTCTCTTAGGAGAAATAGTTTGCTGCTTTATTTCAGTAAAATAAAAATAATCTTATTTTTTTTTATGATGGCAAGTCCTTTTTGCACAACTGATTGTGTTTATTTTTGTGTTTATTATTTATTTTCCCTTTGCATGTGTTTGTACACCATACTTTGCCATGGTTTAGCATGGTTAACTAAATTGTGGTTTATAGTTTAATTGCTAGATTTTTCTAATTGCTAGTAAGGCATTTGACAAAGTAGACCACAATGTACTTAATAAACAATTAATAAACAATTTAGATGAGGTAATAGAAGGGGAACTCATCAGATTTGCAGACAACACCAAGCTGGCAGGAATAGCCAACATCCCAGAAGACAGGCTGAAGATCCAGAAAGAACTTCACAATTTTGAACACTGGGCCCTATCTAACAAAATGAAATTCAGTGGTGAGAAAAATAAGGTTTTATACTTAGGCAAGTACAGGTATAGAACAGGTAGAACCTGGCTCAATAGCAGTAACTGTGAGAGGGATCTAAGAGTCCTGGTGGACTATCACTTAAATATAAGCCAGTAGTGTGCTGCAGCCGCAAAAAAGCCAATGCAATCCTAAAATGCATTAACAGAGGAATAAAATCAAGAAGTGTTAGTACTGTTTTATAATGCCTTGGAAAGATCACACTTGGAATATTGCATCCAGTTTTGGTCATCACAATTTAAAAAAGATGTAGAGACTTATTGTGGCCTGCCAGCTGCCAGGGGAGGTAGTGGCAGATTCAGATAATGAGGAAGTTAGGGAAGAACTTGGGCCAGAGGCAGCTGTCTTTGGAGTCAGAGATGAGTGAGGAGGAGGAACAGCTGGGGCCTGTTTCAGATGAGCATATGCGCAGAGCAGATAGGAGAGGTGAACAGTGGAGGACAGTGAGATGAGGCGGCTCGGGAAGCAAAACAAATATGGATGCTGACTGGTTCCTTCCTGGCTGGGGAATAAATAGGAGGAAAAGGGAATGCTTTGGTTGTCGCAGACAACTGTTTGCATTTCTGGAAAGTTTGCTCCTTGTGTGTTTCGTAAGACAAAGACTGCCTTGCCAGAACTAAGGTTTGTCTATTTCTCTGTTTGAACTGACTTAATTTGCAGCCTCCTGGCTGGGAGCTCACAGCCTTGCATTTATCATAACGAGCTGATAAGGACTATTGTTTCAGTTAACTTCTTGCAAGACTCTTGCCTGGACTTTCTGTTGGTGAATGCAGTTAATTCCCAATGTGTAAATAAAGGGGGGGTTTTCTTTGCAGGGAGTCTGTTTCTTGCTTCTGCGAAGGCCAGGTCAGAACAAGACTGTGGAAAGTATGTAGAGAAGAGCAACAAAGGGGGCTAGAGACTAAAGCAAATGAAGAATGGTTGCAGGAATTGGGTATGTCTAGTCTAGTGAAAAGAAGGACTAGGGGTGACTTGATAGTAGTGTTCCAATATTTGAGAGGCTGCCTTAAAGAAGAGGGGGTCAACCTTTTTTCCAAAGCATCAGAGGCTGGGACAAGAAACAATGGATGGAAACTAATCAAAGAGAGAAGCAACCTGGAATTAAGGAAAAACTTCCTAACAGTGAGGACAATTAACCAGTGTAACAGCTTGCCTTCAGATATCGTGGACACTCCATCAGTGGAGGTTTTTAAGAAGAGATTGGACAGCCATATGTCCAGAATGGAATAGGTTCTCCTGTTTGAGCAGAGGGCTGGACTAGAAGACCTCCAAGGTCCCTTCCAACTCTATTATTCTGTTAATTCTGATATTTTGTACTGGCTCAAGGACAGGCCAAACTGTAACCAGTTTTCTTTTGAGTTTTTTCAAATATACCAATCAGAAATCTAGATAAGCAGCCAGTCAGGAACTCACCTTCTTGGACTCCCATGGCATGGATTAATCAAAGATCAGCCTCCCAGGTTTAGATATAAGAAGCCAGTCTCTGTTCACTTGCCTGTGAGCTGCCAAGAGATATACTACAAAGCATTTCACTCTGCCTCTAAAGATGCCAGCCACAGTCCTTGAGCCAGGCAAACATCAGGGTACCAGAAAACAAGACCAAAACCATTCAGCTTGAAGCAGCCTGAAGTCAGAATCAGGATTTTCCTCTGAAAAACATGGAACATAAATATTTTTCAGGATTGCAGTGAATTGATTGTGAGCAGTCTTTTTTGGGGGTCTACATGCAGTAGATTCAAACAGAGCAACACAGCAACCTAGTGGTGAAGATGCTTGCCTCCCATTCAGAAGGTTGAGAGAGCATCCTAGGCCCGTGATGGCGAACCTATGGCACGTGTGCCACAGGTGGCACGCGGAGCCATATCTGTGGGCACATGAGCGTTGCCTGAGCTCAGCGTGCTGGCCAGCTAATTTTTGAGTCTTTCGAAATCGGGAAATGGGCCATTTCTGGCCTCCCCAGGGTGGGTGGGGAAGGCTTTTTTCACCCTCCCCAGGCTTCAAGAAAGCCTCTGGAGCCTGGGGAGGGTGAAAAACAGGCCTACTGGGCCCACCACTAACCTTTTTGACATTGTGTGCTAAAAGCGGTGGGAGTGCGGGCGGGAGGGTCGCGCACGTATGGGTGGGGGCACAGCATTGGGAGGCATTGAATTATGGCTGTAGGCATGCGTGCGCACGACACCCCCCTGCACTCCCCCAGTTTTGGCACGTGAAAGAGAAAATACCTGCTGCAAACTCCACATAGGTGTCAGGAAGGGCATCTGGCCAGTAAACGCTCAGCTCCATTCAGTTACCCTAACTCCACCCTGAATTAAGGGATTACAGGGTTGTTAAAAGAAAAAAAAATGCAATAAACTCAAACACCTTTTCTAATATGTGCCTATTTAACTGCTGAGGTTCTGTTGAATTTTTGTACCTGAATATGTAGATAGAATCCTCTGTCACTTAGAGCTGTACCTATGCAGGTTCCTTTAGACAGCCAGGTTGTGTAGTACACATTGTCTTGAAGTAAGCAGTTGTTCTAGAGTGATGGCTAACCTTTTTGCCATCATGTGCCAAAAGTGGGGGGAGCGCAGGGGGGGTCACACGTTCGCATGCCGACACCCATAATTCTATGCGCCTCACCCCCCCATGCATGTGCATGCGACCCCCCCATGCTCCCCCCATTTTTGGCACATGATGGCACAGTGGATCCGATAGACCTGTTTTCACTCCCCTCACCAGGCTCCTAAAAAGGCTCTGGAGCCTGGGGAGGGCGAAAATGGCCTTCCCCACTCCCTTGGAGGCCCTCTGGAGGCTGGAAATGGCCTGTTTGCCAACTGGTGGACCCAGAATGCCTGAAAATGAGTGTGCCGGAGCTGAGCTCATGTGCCCACCGATATGGCTCCGTGTGCCACCTGTGGCACGCGTGCCATAGGTTCGCCATCACGGTTCTAGAGGCTATGCTTTGATATTTGGGGGGAAGGTCATTAAGAGGTTGGTGAGGAATCAACTATGGAGGACACTAGAAGAAGTATATTGCCTGGATCTCTTTCAGTCAAGATTAAAGTCCAATTTAATTGGAATGGAAACAGCATTTATTACTGAAATGGATGACCTTAGTTGGAATCTGGAGGGCAGGATTGTGCTCCTTCTATTTCTGTTACACTCTATGAAACAGTTAGATAGGTCATACATTCTCAGGGTAAGTTATCTTGTTAATGATACTAAATTCTACACTATTTCACTACTTTGGTCCTGAACTGGTATCTGAGCTTATTGTCAGGACTATATAATTACTTTTTATTTATTTATATTTGTTTATTTATTCATTTATTATTCTGCCTATATTATTTTTATACATGACTCAAGACAGCAAACATACCCAATATTCCTTCCTCCTATTTTCCTCACAACAATCCTATGAAGTGAGTTGGGTTGAGAGAGAATGAGTGGCCCAAAATCACCCAGCTAGCTTTCGTGTTTAAGGTGAGAATAGAACACATAGTTCCTGGTTTATAGCCAGGTGCCTTAATTATTAGATCAAATTAGAGGGAGAGAAACAAGCTATAGGTAGTCTTTGACTTAATGAACATTCATTCAGTGACCATCCATAATTACTCTCCCATGGTTCCCTTCCCTTCCCTTCCCACAGCCACAGCACCTGCATACTACCCCCACACTCGTTGCCTATGACATTTGCCTGTTCCTGCTTAAAGACTTGCATGCTCCTGGGATTACAATGACAACCCAAATTCCTGGGATTCATGTCACTAAGCAATGCGGTCATTACATTTTATGACAACAATCTCAGTTTCTTTTGCTGTCCTAATGGAGGACAGTAAGATAGAAATGCTGTTTGTCATAGACATCTTGACTTCATTGAAATCTTAGTTCCCAGGGGAGGAACAGGTCAGGGCTTGGGGATATAGAGGTTGCCTTAAAAGATTGCTGGGAAGCTACAACTTGTACAAAATGTGGTAACCAGACTGCTGATGGCTGTTATAGAAAAAAATGTATAAATCATTGTGTAAATAAAGTTACTGCATTGGTTGCCAGTAGGCCTCTGGATCAATTTAGAATGCATGGCATGGCACTCAGTTATCTTATCCAAAGTAAGTCTGTCTGTCCTGCTATAGTTAGGTTAAGGTGTAGCCTCCATTGAAATGGGGAAGGGTCATAAGATGGCTTCTTGGTTGTGGCCCAGCTCCATGCATCTTGAAATATGTTTGGGTTTTTTACTTCTGATAGTTAGAAAGCTCTGAAAATGTTTCTTTTTTAAGCTGGCCTTTGATGCCTTAGTGCAGAGGTGTCAAACTCGAGGCCTGCGCAGCCGTCCTGGAAACGGTAAGGGCTCCCATGTTGCTTCAGCTCAGACCATCCCGGCGGCAGTGCATGTATGCAGGAACCGACGGGCACATGTGTCTCTCCCCATCTCTGCTGGGCCTGGGCAGCCACGGCACTAATGGGGATCTGGCTTTCCCTGCTCACAGTGGCTGTCTTTTGCCTGCTGGGCCTGGGCGTGCTCTACCACCTCTACTCAGCCTTTCTAGCTGGCCACTTTGTCTCCTATGGGTTGGGCGGGTCTGTTGAGCTGCTGCGGCAGCAGTCTGCAGCGGGGATGAGGTGCATTGGGTGTGCAAGAGGAAACGCGCTCCACGCACAAGCCAATGGCAAGACCTGTGAGCAGTCCGAGGAGAAGATGACTAGCGGTGACCTCCTCTCCAATTGCAAGCCAAAACAGACAGTGGGACAGAGTAAGCACGTCCAGTGGTCCGCATGGCCAGCCAAGCCTGATGGTGACAGCAGGCTCCGGAGCTGCAGTGTGTGTCAGCTAAGGGGCCAGCAGGCTATGGCTACAGCTGGAAACTCCCCCCGCCCCCCGCACACAAAAGGCGGCAAGCATGGGGCAGGGGCCCCATGTAGCTGCCAACTGTTTCCGGTTGTAACTGCCCCACCCCCTGCCTCTCCTCTCTTCATCCCGCAGGATGAGCCTCCCGTCTCCCGCCCCACCCACCGGAGACCCCTGGATTCCCTCCCAACCCCGCCTGGTCCCCAAAGGCAGAATCCATGTGAGTGATGTCAAGCTGGCCACACTCCCAGGCCACACTCAGTTTGGGGCTTTTGAGTGAAGGGTTTTGCTATAAATAAAACAAGAAAACCAAGTGTGCCAATTTGGTCTACCAAAAATAGCAATAGCACTTAGACTTATATAGCGTTTCATGGTGCTTTACAACAGTTTACACAGTCAGCATATTATCTCCAACAAACTGGGCCCTCATTTCACTGATCTTGGAAGGATGGAATGCTGAGTCAACCTTGTGGGCAGACTTTGCCTGCAATACTATATTCTAACCACTGCACCACCATGGCTCTT
Organism: Arizona elegans; assembly: GCA_022577455.1. Classification (NCBI taxonomy): domain Eukaryota; kingdom Metazoa; phylum Chordata; class Lepidosauria; order Squamata; family Colubridae; genus Arizona; species Arizona elegans. The sequence continues at coordinate 97,386,875 of JAKOOJ010000002.1, read as the reverse complement.
GATGAAGTTGAAATTGTAAAATAATTTATATTTTAAGACTTCGAGTTTTATACATTTAAAACTAAATGTTGAAGACAGAATTAGTGTGCAAGCTGAAAATAAAAGCTTCTGTGTTTTATTTTATAGCATTCGATTGAAAAGTCTCAATGCAAATACAGACATTTCTTCCTTGGCTCGGAAGGTGGTAGAGGAATGCAAACTTATTCACCCCTCCAAACTGGCTGAGGTGGAACAGTTACTCTATTACCTGCAAAATCGCAGAGACACCTCATCTGCCAAAGGTGAGCAAAACAAGTTCAGATGGCAAACAAATCGTATGTGGTATGAGCACTTTTTCCTTTGAGAATATTGGAATGGGAAAGGGAAAGGGGAAGGGGAATGGAATGGAATGGAATAGAATGGACCTTGGAGGTCTTCTAGTCCAGTCCCCTTCTCAAGCAAGAGAACCTATACCAGTGATGGCTAACCTTTTTGCCATTGCATGCCAGGAGTGGGGTCGCGATGGGGGGTTGCGTGCGTGCCCACACCCATAATTCTATGTGCCCTGCCCCACACATACGTGCACGACCTCCCCTCCCCCTGTTCCTGGCATGCAATGGCCCGGTAGGCCCATTTTTCTCTCTCCCCAGGCTCCAAAGCCTTTCTAGGAGTCTGGTGAGGGTGAAAACAGCCTTCCCCAACCCCCCGGAGGCCCTCTGAGGCCAAAAACTGCCCTTTTGCCAACTACTGGTGGGACAGTAAGGCCCGTTTTTTGCTCTCCCCAGCCTCCAGAGGCTTTCTAGGAACCTGGGGAGGGCGAAAACAGCCTTCACCACGCCCTCCGGAGGCCAAAAATGGCCCATTTGCCAACTTCCAGTCCTCCGGAGGGTCTCTGGGGGTGGGTGGGGAAGGCCATTTTTGCCCTCACCAGACTCCTAGAAAGGCTCTGGTGCCTGGGGAGAGAGAAAAACAGGTCTTCCCTAGCACACCCCCCCCAGGCCCTCTGGAGGCAGGAAACAGCCTGTTTCCCTACTTCTGGTGGCCCAGAAGGCCCGAAAATCAGCTGCGCGCTGGAACTGAGCTTGCGTGCCCACCAATATGGCTACTCATGCCACCTGTGGCACGCATGCCATAGGTTTGCCATCACGGACCTCTACCATTTCAGATAAGTGACTGTCTAGACTCTTGTTAAAATCATCCAGTGATGGAGCACCCACGATTTCTGGAGGCAATCTGTTCTGCTGGTTAATTTTCCTCACTTTTAGGACATTTCTCCTTAATTCCAGCTTTTCTCATTGACCAGTTTCCAACCATTGTTTCCTGTCCTGCCCTCTGGTGCTTTGGAGAATAATTTGAATCCTCTTCTTTGTGGCAGCCTCTCAAATACTCTTTAGACTAGCCAAACCCAAATCCTGCAGGCGTTCTTCATATGTTTTAGTCTCCAGAACTTTGATCATCTTAGTTCCTCTTCTCTGAACTTTTTTCAAAGTCTCAACATCTTTTTTGTAGTATGGTGACCAAAATTGGTTGCAGTATTTCAGATGTGGTCTTACTAGGGTTTTATAAAGTGGTACTAATACTTCATGTAATCTTGATTCTATAGCTCTGTTTATATAAACCAGGATTGTATTAGCTTTTTTGGCTGCTGCTGCACACTGCTGGCTCATATTCAAGTGTTCATCCTCTAGGACTCCAAGGTCCCTCTCACAGTTACTGTTTTTGAGCCAGGTCTCGCCTAATCTGTACTTATACCTTTGATTTTTCCTGCCTAAATGTAAAACTTTGCTTTTCTCTACTTTGAAATTCATTTTATTGGATAAGGCACATTGTTCAAGTTTGTCAAGATCTTTTTAGATCCTGAATTGTCTTCTATGGTGTTGGCTGTTCCTGCCAGTTTGGTGTCATCTGCAAATTTGATGAGTTCCCCTTCTATTCCCTCATCTAAATAATTTATGAAGTTATTGAAGAGTGCTGGGCCTAAGACGGAGCCTTGTGGTACTCCACTACTTATTTCTCTCCATGTGGATGTAGTACCATTAAGGACTACTCATTGAGTACCATTTGTCAGCCAGCTACAAATCCATGTAGTGGTGATGTCTATTCCACATTTTTCTATCTTACCAAGAAGTAGGTTGTGGTCTATTTTGTTAAATGCCTTACTGAAATCTATGTCCACAGCATTTAGCTGGTCTATTAATTTAGTGACTTTATCAAAAAATGAAATAAGATTGGTTTGGCATGATCTGTTTTTAACAAACTAGTGCTGGCTACTAGTTATAACTTTATTTGCTTCTAGTTGTTTGCAGATCTGTTTTTTCATAATCTTTTTCAGGATTTTCACAGGTATTGATGTTAGAGTGATTGGTCTGTAGTTTCCTGGGTCTGTTTTTCCCCCTTTTCTTGAAGATGGGAATCACATCAGCCCTTTTCCAATCCTTAGGTACTTCCCCAGTGCTCCAGGATTTTTGAAAGATATGGTACAATGTTTCTAAGATAACATCTGCTAGCTCCTTTAGAACTCTGGGATGTAAGCTGTCAGGTCCCAGTGATTTATATTTGTCAAGGTCAGATAAGTGTTCTCTTACCATTTTCTTGCTTATTTTAATTTTTATTTCTAGTTTATCTTTTACAGTAGTTTTTTTGGTAGGTTGGGCTATAATTTCTTTTTGTGTGAAGACTAATGCAGACTGATGCGAAGAATGAGTTAAGCAGCTCTGCTTTCTCCCTATTGCCTGTTACTTCCTTGCCATCTTCTCTCTTTAGTAGACCTACGGTTTCCTTGACTTTTTTCTTGTTATTAATATGTTGAAAGAAAGTTTTTTTTATTATCTTCGACATTTGTTGCAAGTCTTTATTCATTCTGAGTCTTTGCTTTCCTGACTTCATCTTTGCAGATTGTGGCTATCTGCTGATAATCAGCCTTAGTTAAGTCTCCCTCTTTTTCATTTTTTGTACTTGTCCTTTTTGACTTTCAGTTTGTCAGAGAGATCTTTGTGCAGCCATGCTGGTTTCTTCTTGGATTTCTCGTTTTTCATTTTTAGTGGTATTGTGCTGGATTGGAGTTTTATGATCGCATTTTTCCGAGTTTCCCACGCTTCTTGAGTTGTTTTCCCTTTTAGAATTTTCATCCATGGAATCTTCTCTGAGTTTGTTAAAGCCAGTTCTTTTAAAGTTTAAGACACTGGTTGGATTATTTTCTTTGCTTGTGTTTGCATTATATTGAATTCCAGTATGACGTGGTCTCTTTCACCCAAGTTTCTGGCAATTTCAACTCCCTCTATCACTTTTTCTCTATTAGTAATATTGAGAGGAAAAGAACAGGAAAACAAATTGTATGAGATATAAGCACTTTTTCCTTTGAGAATATTGAGAGGAAAAGGGCAGTATTGTTGGCAACCATTGTTTCAACCAGAATAATTGCTAGGTTTATGGAAAAATAGTGATCACTTACGTGTTGAAATGAAATTTAGCACTATTGGTTTTGAATGATCAATTGATCGAGGAAAATTATGCTTAAACATTTAGTGTATATATATGCCTGTAGAAATGCTGATATCACATTTAATCAATTCCTCCCACTTTAATTACTCTTTTTTCCTAAACATGACAAAAGGAAAGGAAAGACCTTTAAAAATTATTTAAGCCATTATTTTGTATTGCCTTTCCACAGAAAAGAAAGAAAAATCCAGTAAACCTAAAGATCCACCACCATTTGAAGGGATGGAAGTAGGTACAATTGAATCCAATTAAACTTTAGTATTTTTTCTAAAATTTATATATTATACAAAAATACTGAAACTATTAAAAATTAATCTATTTTAAATAGATTTGCATCTTATGTCTTCATTGTTCAGTTGTGTATTATTTAAAATATAACAAATTATTACATTTTAAAAGAATTTTTAACATTTAATTTAGTTAATCCATTATTTTTTGGTTTTCTCTGTTCTTTGTTTCTAATAATTATGGAGCAAAATAATTATTAAAGTTATTATCATAGTTCTCTATTTTACTCTAATACCAGGGCTTAGGCTGTATTTGAATTTATATACTACTAAAACTGTCTGCTTTTAACCTTCAGTTGGGGGAAACATTGCATCATAGGACAACAGGAATCATTATTCCTGTGGGATTGACACTTTAATGATCTTCAGATAAATTTTATAGGCAAAGTTGTGGCCACTTCAATGCCACTACATTGCCATCACATGTTCAAGATTTTTGACACTCGCTGCCAGCTTTCCACAAGCAAAGTTAATGAGAAAGTTGGCAGAAGTCAGAAATCACTCCCATTCCTACTGCTTCTTTGCCCAACTGTTTACCTCTTTGGGATAAGAAAATATTTCTGAAAGAATGAGCCAAAGGGTCTAATATTAGCTATAATTTATAGGACTATGCAGTGCTTCAGATTTAAAGGAAGGAGGTGATATGGAGCATACCTAGACTTCTAATGTAAAGCTTGCTGGCTACTCCTTAAAGCAGCTACATCTTTTCCCGAATTCACATGGCTGCATTCTGCAATCACAATGCAATCCTGGAAAAGGCATGTTTGGTTTCAGATTTGCTGTCAGGTGCTGTGTGCACATCTACATGCCCTTCAAACCATCTTTTTACTATGGTTCTGGAGCATAGCAATGTGTTATCACATTCTGTTTCTTGTAAATTAACTGACAAAGAAGCAGTTCCATTCCAAAAATAAAACCCATTGGGTTCAAGTTCTTTGAACTTGATTGTTTTCCTTTATAGATAACATCGGTTCACTGCAGGAAAACAGCCAACAGTGAACAACAAGAACCCAGCAGTTCAAATCTGAGTTCCATATATTCTCTACAACTGTAATATAGGATAGTGCATTCAGATTCCTTCAAATTAATCTGGTTTTATATTTCCCTCAGTTCTGTTTATACAAAACTTTATTTTTTAACATGAATTATTGTCTCTTCAATGCATTTGGACTGTTTTCATGTTTAACTTTCCTTATAACTGTTTGCTTATTGATGTCTTACATACCTCTGTATTCTACTTTTCCTTCCCTGGTGTTTTCAGATTGATGAAGTAGCTAATATTAATGACATGGATGAGTACATTGAATTGCTATATGAAGATATCCCTGATAAAGTTCGTGGCTCTGCACTTATTCTGCAGCTGGCCAGAAATCCTGATAACTTAGAAGAACTCCTCCTTAATGGTAATTATCAGATTAATGCTACTACGATTGGGCTGGCCTTTGGCTCAATAAGTGGAGTAAATTCAGCTAATAGCAATAGCACTTGGACTTATATACTGCTTCACAGTGCTTTACAGCCCTCTTTAAGCAGTTTACAGAGTCAGCATATTGCCCCCAACAATCTGGGTCCTCATTTTACCAACCCCAGAAGGATGGAAGGCTGAGTCAACCTTTAGCTGGTGAGATCCAAATTGCCAAACTGCTGGCAGTCTGTGATCAGCAGAAGTAACCTGCAGTACTGCATTCTAACCACTGCACCACCGCATCTCTAATCAGATAAAGGAATCCCACAAGAAGTTTGTGTTAGTATTGTATTAGTAAGAATAACTGATCCTTAATTAAAGATGCGATTATTCAGAATAACCCAGACTGTGGTTATTCACTGACTCTTGAACTCATTAAATAATCGGCTATCATGAGGTAGCACAATAACTATTTTTGGTAATAGTGAGTAACTTGGTTTGATTAATTTGAAAATCTAAGAAAAAATATGTGTAAAAACAGAAATTGTTTATCTTTGTCACGGTTTAGTTATGTCTTTCAGAGTCATTTATAGTCAAAGATTTTTGGTTTGGTACTATTTTGAATTTTTTAATTTTATTCATGGTGATTCATGTCCAGACTTTTTTGGGAGGTTAGGATTTAGAATTTATGTATTCCACAGAAATTCTCATTAAAAGCACTAGCGTTTTTCTTATGTAAGTCAGTAAGGAGGCAAGTTAAGGTGTACAGTACTTTAAAGATAATCTTGACTCAATGCACATTCCAGTGTCTATAAATATAGGAATTGTTAATTATTTTTAAAAACCATCTGATGGGCCATTGTGAGGATCACTCAGATTATAGGGTGGATAAGATTGCTGGCACCTCCTGCTTTGAAAGAGGCAGTGGTGTGTCACCTCCTCACCATCAACGATCAGTCTCTAACTTTCCTTTTTTAAGGTAGGCTATTGAGAATATGGTCAATCCATAGCTGATGAGAATCCTGGAGGAAATGGATTATCTACACCAGATGTGTCCAACCTGAGGCCTGGTGCCCCATGTAGCCCTGGATAGCTACTAATGTTTCTCCATAAGATTGTAAACTTCCAACATCATTATGTGATTTTATGTTATAAAACTATATTATATATTTTATATGTGACTCAAGACAATTCTTATTTTTTCAGTGCAGCCCAGCCAAGTCAAAAAGTTGGACACCATGATCTAGATCCATTTTGGTCTAGTTTTAAGCTGGGATTTAGTATTGAGACAGCCTTGGTCATGCTTGCTGATGACTTGTGATGGAGCTGGGATGTTGATGGCACATCCATCCTTGTGCTTTTTGATCTTTCAGTGACTTCTGAGCTGTCTCTATGTGTTGGAAATAGGAGCATTGCATTATTGTGCTTCTCTTCTTTCTCGTTGATCCTGGCTCCAGTGGTCAGGATTGGGTAATGCCACGATCCAGTTATTGATTGAGTCTGCATAGCTGAGAAGCTCCTCCCCTTTGCCTTGCTTCCCAGCTTTCTGACTCAATCCGGTTGAGAAAGGCACGTTTGAGCTTCGCTCTGGAGGTCATACTGGATCCATGGCACCTATTAAAATAGCTTGGAATTGGGCTGCTTTTCTATTGTCTACTGACTTTGACAGCCCCCTTTCACCCATGCTTGCCTTGCTTTACCAGTTACACTGCTTTTCTTCTCCTTTGCCTAAGCTAGGTGGTTAAATGTAGTTCCCAAATCCCAGGTCCTTTGAACTATCACAGGTCTCAAAATGTTCTTTGGATCTTACATTGTGTGGGATTATTTTTCAGCAGTATAGGCGTCATGCCTTCACCAGATAATTCCATGTTGGGTTCCAGGAATTCCATTGTATAGCATGCTGCTAGTATGCCCAATTCCCTAAGCTGGTTTTAGGCTTATACAATGATCGATGGTATCATATATTCGTCCATTCATATTGACGGCACCAACATTCTGGATGCTTAACTCCAGTAAGCATTCTCTCATCCCATGTCACTCTCTTACTCAACCTATTAATGCAACTCCCTTTTTCTTTCCATGAGGGAGACCTACTTAGACCTACTTAGTACTACAGATTCCCCCCCCCCTTTTTTTTTGCAGGATTTGTATATGATTACTACATCAGTGAGCTGCTGAAAAAAAAGTAATGAACTATAGATGGCAGAATTATAATAAAATACAAAGCTGTATTAAGTGAAGTGATGTTAATACAATCAGTATATTGAGGGAGCTCTCATCCTGTTCATCCATGACAGACAGTGGCAGGAAAGGCCTTTCATCATGTCCTGGGTTTGTGTTTATGAATCTTCTGATTCATATTTTTATAACACTAGGTTTCCTCTTCTCATCCAGCACTATCCTGAGATTGACACTTTTGCATTAATATCAACAAAAAAGCATGCATGTGGGAATCAGGGATATTTCCTGCTCCTCAGAATGCATGGGAGAAATCAGTTGATAGAACAATAATATGGCTAGAGAGAGCAAAAGATTAACTACTTTGTTCTCCAAGGCTGGGAGATTATTTAAATCCTTAGTGTGAAGGAGGTTGAAGCAATTACCTTTTTGGAATGGGGATAGCCACATTGTTAAATAGCAGAAAGGTTAGGAAAAAAGAAAACTGTAAGCTTGTTATCAGGGCTTGCAATTCAAAGAGGCAGTAGGCAGTTTCCTTGAGCGAAGTGGCGAGATTAGCTTGACCATTAAGGGTTCTTCATACCCTTAATTTTTCAACCCTGATTGATGCTACCCTTTGTTTGATGCAGTCATTTGGTGGAAGACATACTATAATGCATTATAAATATGAACTTCATGCTATTGTTGAGACGGTACTTTTCTTCTTTCCTTTTAGAAACAGCATTGGGTGCTTTGGCCAGGGTTCTGCGAGAGGACTGGAAACAAAGTGTAGAACTTGCTACTAATATAATATATATATTCTTCTGCTTTTCCAGGTATGTATAGTAACATATACTATATGTAAGTCAATATATTCTGGAACCTTAATATTTTAAAATGAATATAGCAATGGTTGTTAAGTCATGCTTGTGGGTTAATATAGGATTTACTCTGGTGCCAGTACTCTGATTTTAATTCTTTTTAATGTAGCTTTTCTCAGTTTCATGGACTGATTACACACTATAAAATTGGAGCTCTTTGCATGAATATCATTGATCATGAGCTAAAGAGGCATGAACTATGGCAAGAGGAACTTACCAAGAAGAAGAAAGCTGATATCCTTGTTTGTTGTTGTTGTTAGTAGACTAATGGACAGGAATGAATCCAACTTATTCTTACAACTTAGAGCAGTCTACTTCATTTTACTCAGTTGTTGTGTCCACTCTGCATACTCATTTGGTTCTTCAGATTCTCCTATCCTATAAAAGATAGTAATGCTTCAAGATTGAAAATATGATTTATGAGAATGGTACCATTTTGGATATATAGGATTTATTATCAGAGAATGAATAAAATATTAATATTTTTTCTGTATAGGTAGAAAACTGTTTTATTTTAGTGGTTAACTTAGTTTGGCAATTGCTACAAGAAATTAGTTGTGGTTTGTCACAGTCCCTTTATTTCATGTTAGTACAGAGAACTAAGATATTGGTTAAAGAGAACTAGTATAAATCAACAAAGTAGCAGCAAATCTACTCTTTTGAATAGCTGTATTTATATTGACTGGCAAGTACTGAGGCTGCTCATATGTCACAGAAAACTAAAACATCCAAATAGTTCTATCTTATTACGAACAATACATTGCTCATTCATACTTGTTTCCTTCTTGCTCACAGAAATAGCTAAGCAAGTCATGGAAACCCATTCAGTGTTTGGTTTGTGTTGTGTATGAACTGGAATTCCTGGATTGTTTTTGGTAAGGTGTTACTTTTGATTAACAGGAAAGTAATCCAGAGTTCCTTCTTATAACATATTACTAGAACATTGGTGACTGGTTAATTGTTCTTACAACCAGGAGAAGCCGATAGGAGTGATAACATATAGCATGTGCCAGTAAGCTTTCTGAATAAGGCATCTCATGCTATATGCATATGGCTTCTTGTAATTACAGCAGGACACGTGCATCTCCCAATATCAAAAAGCACTTTATACGTTTTGCATTTCTTAAGTGTTGAGCATATCCTTATCTCTAAATATCCACTTGATGAAGATCCTGAAAATCAAACACTGAAAAAAGAATATGAAAAAACCTTTAAAAAGTACCAAGGTCTGGTGGTTAAGCAAGAACAACTACTTCGAGGTACTAATTTTGATTCCCAGTTATTTAATATGCTATATATATTTTCTCAGCATTTAGCAGAAATTATGGGAAAGTCTGAAAGATTGCATAGCTTATTCTATTTGTTAAAATTGTAACTATTTGAATGACTTAGAACTCATTTTAGTAGTCTTTGTTTACCAAAAATTTAAAAAGTTAATACAATAGCTGTTTATTTGTAGCATTCCCTTTAAATTTAGTGCAAAGAATTAAGAACACTGTATATAGGTTAAATCAATGACGCATCAGCTAATGACTATCGAAGTATGTTTATATAAAGCATGTTCACTGCCTTGTGTTATATATACGGTATAACATGATGGAATTAATAATTTCACATTGTTGTGTATATACTAATATTGGAGAAGCAAATTCTAGAATAGGGGTGTCAAACTCACAGCCGCACGCTTGATGCATCACGTGCTGGCCACGCCCACCCCCGGTGTACAAAGGGGAAAAAAGTCGCGATACATCACATGATGACGTGACGCTGCAAAGGTGATACCCTGTTCTAGAAGCTGTTTAAAAACTGATATATAGTATTGTAAATGAAAATATATGGAGCAGAAAAAGTGTTTCTGAGAATTTAATGTTAGATTTGAATGCTCATTAGATGAAAATACCCCACTAGTAAGTACTTTCATTCCTCCTGAAGGTCAGTACCATTAAATAGCTGTCAGAAAAATTCCAAGAGAGAAAAGGAGACAGACAGAGATCACCTCAGACACTATTCTTTCCTTTCCTCTACATATTGCTTAACGCATTGTAAGCCGCCCTGAGTCTCCGGAAAAGGGTGGCATATAAATCAAATAAATAAATAAATAAATAAATAAATAAATAAATAAATAAATAATAAACTCATTCTCTATATGTATCCTGATGTTTACTTTACTTTACTTTTTTACTTTTATTTGATTTATATACCGCCCTACTCCCGAAAGACTCAGAACGGTGAACAGCCAACAATAAAATACATACATACAAAATTTAAAAAGCAGAAATAAAATCGAATTAAATAGTTTGGCCCAGACAGATTAAAAATATTTCTTCTTATATGCCTTACAAATTTTTGTATTTTGAAAGTCAGGAAGTATTGTAATAACTCTGGAATGGGAAGAATATCCCCAGTATTTATTAATTAAAGTAGAATTTATTAGTATCCTGTTTCCCCCAAAATAAGACATCCCCAATCGGGCTTTTGAGCGCATGGCAATAAGGTCAAGCGCTTATTTTAGGGTTCAAAAAAATATAAGACAGGCTCTTATTTTCGGCGAAACACGGTATGTAATCTGATTTTAATTTGAAAGTGAAGCTAATTAATTTGACTTATTTCTGCTCAAAATACAAATTAAAAAAATGTTTGGAAATATTAATATGCATGTATTAATTTGTATTATTTTAGTGAAGATAATATATTTAACAGAAGTAAAGTCACTTAAATCTTTTATTGGTTTAATCGCTAACAATTATGATTAAGTTTAGTACAACCAAAAGGTGTTGCATTGTAGTAGATAAAGAGGATGGCCTTGGTCAGAAGGAAGGTTTACTACCAAGGGAACAATCAATTAAAGGAAGCATGACCGTGGGCCAAGAAAAAATTGTGAAAATGTCTCAGGGAGCCCTCTGTCCCCTCCCCTCCCCAATTTTAGTGAAGATAAAAGAGGGGATAATGTAGCACATTCAGACTTTCAACATTTTATTATAGCTGTTCTAATTAAAAAATAGTTTAGTTCTTCACTGGATCTGTTTCTTAGTCTGGTCTACTTAATAGGGCTGACATGTATAAAATTGCTTTTTGAAAAGCTTTGAAGAAAGAAAAAGCACACATTTGAGATAGACAATGCAGATGTGTTGATTTATCTTTTGAGTTTAATTAAGTTCAGTATGTTGTACACAGTATATAGTACATATACAAAAGAGTTGGTATTGATGGATATAATAAGAGAAAGAGCTCATATTAAAATAATATGGGCTAATTCATATTAATTTATGTTATGATAATTAGAGTTTATTTTAGGAAGAGTATATATTTTTTCCAATAAACTTACATTTTGTTGAAACAGGCTAGTTAATAAAACCAGCATATTCTTTTTTGGCAATTATTTTCTGCTGAACTTTGTACAGGACATATTTGTGATGGCCCAGATGCTTAAATAATTCATGAATTAAAAAGTGACCAGAGTATACTCATAATCTCTCAATTGTGTGTTTTATTTTTGCCTGCTGATGAATCAGTTGCTCTTTATTTGCTGCTAAATCTTGCTGAGGACACACGAACTGAATTAAAGATGAGGAACAAGAATATTGTCCATATGTTGGTGAAAGCTCTTGACCGAGATAACTTTGAACTATTAATACTGGTTGTGTCGTTTCTGAAGAAACTCAGCATCTTTATGGAAAACAAAAATGATATGGTATAATTTTATAGTTTTCTATTGAAATATTGTTACCAAATGCTGAAAGCTACTCAACAAAGCACAATGAAGTTTCATATAATTTTGATTTTGTTTTTATCTGTTTAGTGGCCCATAGTATGCATCAGACATTTTGTTGTTTTATTTGTTTCCCAGGGGGTGAGGGGGAGTCACATAGTTGTTTAAAAGACAGAACATCCTTACTATGCAGAAGAATCTCAAATTCATTAAGTGGAGCAATTGAAATTTCAGGTTTCTTTCTTAAAAAGACACTGACTTGTAATAAATTATATCAATGTATTGGAATAGATTGTTCAACTGGTATAAGTTTGTCTCAGATATTCAGATGATAAAATCCTATATGTATTAAATTATTATAGTTTAGTCATTGTAGTAAGTCTGGAATTATGTCTAACAAGTTTTATTAAGTAAATTTGTATACAACTAAATAAAAAGATGAGATATTTAATTTGCCTTTTAATCATGATCAAATGTCTCTTCTGAATTGATAGTGGTTATAGATATTTGGAAATACCACTTTTAAAACAAAATGTAAATTTTAAAGTAATTTCAAATTATACATTTTTGAACATCATATACTTAAATTGAAGCAGTGTATTATTAATACCTTGTTCCCTAAAGCAGATAAACAGTATCTCAGAATGGAAGTTGAATGGAAAATTGAAAAAATTGAAAATGTAAAAAATTTGAAAATGTAACTATTTCAACTTAATATACTAAAATATATTGAGGTTAGTTAAATTATCTGTACTTGATGAATGAAGAAAATCTACAAATAATTCATGAGAAATTCCATATATAATTATATAATTATTATATAATTCTAACAATATAATTATTGGTACATAACGGAGAGATATTTGTTTATCATTACATTTCTTTCTTCAGTTTGTGTTAAAAGTTACAAATATTTCAAAAAGTCTTTGTGTTTTTCCATACTTCTCCCATAGGTTGAAATGGATATAATTGACAAACTAGTGAAAATGATACCATGTGAACATGAAGATCTTCTGAATATTACTCTTAGACTTTTACTGAACCTTTCCTTTGATACAGGGTTGAGAAATAAGATGGTGCAAGTTGGACTTCTTCCAAAACTCACTGCGTTGTTAGGTAGATTTCATTATTTTCTCACTGTGAAACTTATCATTGATCCTAATAATCATGCTCCATTATTTATTAGAATTTTATGAATTATATTTTTCTGTTGATTAGCATGATTAACATGTTAACAATTGCTCTAAATGTCTGAATATCTTTGGTTATGTTATCATAACATTCCTGACATATTCTCATAAGTATTCTACAGGTATTAGAATATTTCAGTAAATTCAATAATATTTTCATCTGCAAAATCTGTTGATTTTATTATTATTTTATTATGATCTATTTTAGAGCCAGTTTGGTGTAGTGATTAAGGTGCTGGCCTGGAAACCAGGAGACTGTTCTGGTGCCACCTTAGGCATTAAAGCTCTCCAAATGACTTTGGGCCAGTCATTCTCTCCTAGCCCAACCCACCTCACAGGGTTGTTGCTGTGGAGAAAAAGACGGAGAGGAAGGAATATTAGATATGTTTGCTGCCTTGAGTTACTTATAAAATAATAAAGATGGAAGAGAAATCTAATAAACAAAAAATACATTTTCTGCAAGCCATTATCATCTTACACAAGTCATTGAGAAAACAGATAGTAGATCAAGCCCTACTACATTTATTTATTAGGCATCAATATAAATACTGCCCTTGTCTTGGCCTGACTAAGCTAGGCTTGTGCCGGTACACAAACAAGCCAGAATCCAACTCCAGTGATGCAGAGCTTTATTGCAACTACAAAACTGGTCTCAGCGCAGACCAAACCACAAAGTGATGTAAAGTCAGCGCTGAGAGCTTCCGCTTCTCAGCACCCTTTTAACAATGCAATAAAGCCACCTCCCCCAACAAACCACCATCTTATACTCTGAAAAATACGGTATGAGTGATTTTTCACCAATAAAGCCAATAAGAAGCAGTCTTTTCCATGATAGTCACTTTATTACAGCACCTGCAACCTATTCTCAAAATTACAAAAGTATTAGCTAAAAAATTTCTTCTCTCTGAATGTAAGTAATATTAAGTATTTCTGAAAGACAGTGACATTATATCTGCGTCTCATTTAATGAGGCTAAAGGAAATATACACCTTACCTAGAATGTTGCTGGACAGCAGTATGGTTGATTTAACAATAGATTCCATCCACCAATCCAGCAATAACTTCTGATTTCATTTTCCCAGACCTAAATTATAACTGAAATAATAAGATGATCTCTCTATCTCATCTAGCAGGTTTCTAATATATTCAGATTGGATTCTCCAAACTGGATTAATTTGATATAACTTCAGAAAGATGTTCTAAAAAGAATAACACAAACTCTACAAACAAAGAGTCTTGGTGTCCAATTTCCAATATCAAAGTATTACAAATTCACAAAATAATCAGTTGAAATTAATAAGGTTATTACTATAAAATCTGATCTTGCCCACCACCCTGCCAGAACCAAGCAAAATAAACCAGAATTTTAAAAAAATCAAATGAATTAACAACTAGACCCCTTCTATGTAACAAGAAGAATTTAAGTAATGGGTATTCTGGTATTGCAGAGCAACCTACTGGAAGTAACTGGTATATACTTCCTACTTGTGCTCTGATCTTGACTTACTCCTTTTATATTTTTATAGTGATTCTTCAGATTTTAAAACAGCGATCATTCTTTTTTGTTAGACATACAAGGAAAGTTAAGAAATGCAAATTAAGAAAATACATGTTATGTATTCATCAGAACATTCTAATCTCCACAAGTTCTTAAAGGTGCTACTTAAAAACATGAAATTTTACTGGAGAGTAAATAATTTTTTGAAATCAGGGCTGTAAAGAATTATTTCTGATAATTAGCTCAAAATTTCACGTTTTTTGTCATTGACATTTTAAAATTGGAACACTGACCCTTCTGTAAATGATTTTTATCTTTTCTCCATGTTATCATTTTTCCATTCTCCTTAATCAAGGGGCCTGCTATGTTAATTTATTTTATGTTTTGCTTTGTATTGTTCTTCCTCTGTCTCAGCTATGGCACCTTATTAACATTGTTATTTTTATGAATGGTCCTTTCAAAAGCTATTTTTTAAAAACTATTTGTCCTTTTCATATTGAATTTAAAACTATATATTAAGCAAGCAGTTTACACATATGTTTGAGAAAGGAGTTACTTATTAAAAGCAGCATTGCTTTTCTAATTAAGTCCAATTTATCTTATAAAGAAACACGCATTTCCCAGCCCAATTAAGTGAGCAAACAATAAAAGTTAGATGCAGCGAACATAACAGAAAGCATATGTCCTGCCTTAAGAGTTCAACAATATCTTATCAAGATTGCTTGAAGTTACTTATAGCAGTAAAATGTTATGTTTCCTCTTGTTTTTCCAATTAAATGGAAAAACCTTCATTTTTACAGCAGTTCTGTTACAGTTGGTTTCAATATTTTGTGTGTGAATGTTGCCTGAGGTGTCCATTTCTTCCTAGCACTAATTGGTTGTAACATGAAGAATAAAAAAAATGGTCTGCAGACAATGGTAACTACTCGAGATATATTTTGAAGGTGGATTTTGTGCTACTATATACAATCTATGTCAGCCCCCCTCCATGTTTTTATTTATTTATTTAGCAAGCACATATAGCTGCTCATTTCACTAATAGCATACAATAAAACACTTAAAACAAAACCTTAATTATTATTAAAAACAATTAAAATATACATAAGTTCACAGGAGAGTGCTCTGCCCCATTTTTTTTAGTAGATTATTATCCCATTTTTATTACTTCATAAGTAATTCAAGACATAATATTTTCTCCTTCTATTTTCCCCACAACAAGGACCCTGTGAGTTAGGTTGGGCTGAGAGAGAATGACTGGCTCAAGGTCATCCAACTCACTTTCTTGCTTAAGGCAGGACTCAGTCTCACATTCTCCTGGTTTCGAGATCAGCTTCTGAACCACTACCCCAAACTGGCACTCCTCTTGGATATTTTGGCATGTCTAGTGACTTTCTTGCAATGTCTAAATAAATTGTTTTTCAAAGTATTAAAGTATTAAATAATTTCTTCAAAGACAAGTATAGCAAAGTCTCTCTATCTCCCAAACATGAGTAGCACATGATAACAATTATTACTTTTTTCATTTGTGTACATTTAAACTTGTGAAGTACCTTCCACAAAAATTAATGTATATTTCTAAGGAAGTTATATTTCTGAATTCAGTATCTTAATTAATGAATGACAGTGGTGGGTTTTTGTTTTTTGTTTTGCTTTAAGCAACCAAAGTGATGCAGAATTGTAGGTGCATTGAACCTTTGGTGGAATCTGCGAATTTTATTTATTTCAAACAACCCTGCTAACTTTCATAAATTGGTTCTGACCCTAATCTCTCTAGTAGCATTGTTGTGTCACATTTGTAACTCCTACAGTCATCAGAAATCAAAAAATGGTTTAACAGACCACGATCACAAAAAGGCTGTTCGTTCTTGTTGATGTGCTAAATCACTTAATTCAAAACCATAGTGTTACTCCAATACATATATATTGCATGGAGAAACAGAATGCTAACGCTACACTTGTGTAGTTTTTGATACTAACTTTGGGTTTTTAATGCTAACTTTGGTGAAAGTAAAAAGTAGTTGACAATATTTAGCAGGCATTTCACATATGACAGTAATTTGTTCCATTCATGTAGCCACCCAACTCACATAATGAAATGAAAAATACAAAAGCAATAAAAATAACTAAAAGCATAAGAAACCCACTAAAAACTATTAAACCAATCAGCAGGAGACTTAAACCAAATTCTCCAACTTAGGTACTTCTGGAAGTAGGGCAACTTACAGAATTGCTTAACTACATAACTAACCCACAATTCCCTAAGAGGTAGAGAATTGACATTGAGTTTGGGGAAGGCTAATTTCAACCATTGTGTTTACAAATCATAGTACTTGGAATCACACATAACACCAAGTGAAAACCAAACTATTATGGCTTAATATAATGTGTGTGCTCAGGTGTCAACCCAGTTATTGTCTATTTGAGATGGTTGAAGTCAGCAAGAGAAGGCATTTCATATACCAAGAAACAACTCCTAAATATCTCTCTTAATACATTTTGAGTCTTCAGAAGCATACACTTCTTGCATCTATGTATGAGTTTTCAGTCACTGCAATGCATTCTCTAGGTCAGATGCTTCGAATTGATGAATGAGGTTGACAAGTCCCAAGTTAGTAAATCTAGCCTTAAAATTATAGAAATGGTGTCCTAATGAGAAGAATAAAATAGTTCTGCTCCACAACTGATATTTTGTGGCTTATTGTTCAAAAGCTTAGAATAATTTTAAACTTGAGATCCAAGATATGTATAGTTAGAACTTTAAATTTGTTGAAAATGTGGTGTGAAAATAGCCCAAGGGACAATATTTTCCACTTCAACTGTTCCAGATGAACCACAGCTGCAAATTGAAACAGTATTATTTCTATAAACCACTGAGTATATTTTATAATGGCAATATCTTACATAGAATAGTCAGTTATGACTGCTAATGACTGATGTTTTGAGGATTAATTGACCTCATCTGGGAATGAACAAATATTTCAGAATTGTATTATGAATGCAAAGACAATTGAATGAAATTCACACAATATTTATTAATGAGCTCATCATTATTCAGATTTATTGCTATACAGGTAGTTCTCAACTTACGACCACAATTGAGCCCAAAACTTTTGTGCTAAGCTGTTAAGTAGGTTTTACTCCATTTTACCATTCTTAGCACAGTTGTTAAGTGAATCTGGCTTCCTCATTGACTTTGCTTCACATGCCAGTTTCCAAGTGTTTGAATTCTGATCATGTGACCATGGAGATGCTGCAACTGATGTAAATGTGAAAACTGGTCATAAGTCACTTTTTCAATACCATTGTGACTTTGAACAGCCATTAAATGAATGCTTTTAAGTTGAGGTCTATCTGTAATGCATAATGTCTAGGATGTTGTTTCTAGGGCTCAGGTTTTAAATCTAATTTGTAAACTTTGTCTCTATGAAACATTTTAATGAAAATTTTCTAATATTTTTCTCCCTTTATCTTTAAAAATGATGGTTTTTGTATTTTTTAAAATACATTGAGAATCTCATTAGTTCTTTACTTACATGAACGTAAAGTGTGTATTCCAGAAACTTTCCATAGTTGATTTTCAAGAGTATTTTCATTATCTGAAGATTGAGGACAAATGTTTCTGAATAAGTATATTGTAGGATCACATGAAAAATTATCTTCATCCAAAATTGCACATTTATTGGAAAGTTAATGTTTATGTTCTATATACTTTGTTTAGAAAGGTATAATTTTATAGAATTTTTCCATAATGTAATAAGATTTAGTAAAGTACTTTTCCATTCACATTGATACCAATCCAAAACATTTAACTGAATTGTGCCTAAAGTATTTCTATGTGGTCTGCACAAATAATTTTATTTTTCCATTTTACTCTGTATACAACTCTTTATCAATCCTTTCAAATCTTATTCATAGAACTAATAAACAAGTTACTAGGCTTTTTAAATTGATGGGTTGGGAAAGCAGGAGATCCTAATAAAAGGGGAAATAATTGGTAATTTACAGCACCAACATCCTTGCAACATATAGCCTACTCTAAAAATAAATACCTATGAGGAAAGTAAACCACAAGTATAGACTTGTGGATAAATTGAGAATTTTAGGCCCCCCAAATTGGATTTGGTTTATGTGCAAGTATGTATAGTAGCATTTTTTAAAAGTGCCCTCATATTCTCATGGAGAAACCCATTTGTGGATAAGCTGATCCTTGAAATATTACGAAAAATGCATTACCAGTTGATAAATCAATTGTGAAAAATAAAACTTATGAAAATTTCAAGGGTCAGCTTATATATGGTTGGTGCAGTTTTCATGATATTGGGATGTA
Organism: Arizona elegans; assembly: GCA_022577455.1. NCBI lineage: Eukaryota > Metazoa > Chordata > Lepidosauria > Squamata > Colubridae > Arizona > Arizona elegans. Next base: position 97,367,944 of record JAKOOJ010000002.1, on the reverse strand, counting down.
AAATTGACTTACCTATGGTTGTCTTATCTGCGAGTATAAAGGATAATATATGCAGCATATAATCTCAATACAAAATTCTCTCTAAATTGGTTCCCTTGATTTTTTTTCTTCTTAGTATGAAATTTCCTTGAAAATCTTTTATTTAAAAAAAGTCATAATCATTAAAAATACAATTGTTCCTTCTATAAGCTTTGAAAAGAGTTTCTAAATGTGGCTAAATATAAATTAGATGTGACTAATTCGTGTGTGTGTGTGTATATATATGTATATGTGTGTGTGTGTGTGTGTATAGTCTTTTAATGACCCTGTAATCCAGGGATGTCAAACTCAATTTCATTGAGGGCCGCATCAGGGTTATGTTTGACCTCAGGGGGCCGGGGAGGGCATGGCTAGCTCAACGTCACTCATGTCGGGGGCGCCTGCAGTGTCCCGAGTGCTCTGCCAGCGAAAACTGGCTCCCGAGCTCCATTTTTGGCTGCGACAATCTCCTGCAACCCTCTGCCAGTGAAAATGGAGCTAGCAGAGGCACCACAGGCTGGTCTTTCGTTGTTTCCAGGGCAGCCCTGCAGGCCCAATCTAAGCATGCTGTGGGTCGCATCTGGCCCACGGGCCTTGAATTTGACACCCTGTTGTAATCCCTTGCATCGGGGTGGAGTCAGGGCAACTGAATGGGAGGTTTACTGGCCAGATGCCCTTCCTGTCACCAATGAAGAATTTGCAGCTGATATTTACTCATTGTGCCCAGTGAGAAAAATATCTGCCGCTACCTAGGTTCGAACTAACTTCCTGATTGTGAGGCGAGAGCTCCACCTCTAGGCCACTGCAGCACTCACTAATTCATATAAATGCTCATTGTTAAATGTTTTTCTTTCTTTCTCCCCCAGGAAATGAAAATTATAAACAAGTGGCTATGTGTATTCTCTATCATATAAGCATGGATGATCGTTTTAAATCAATGTTTGCTTATACTGACTGTATACCTCAGGTAGGTATGTTTTCTTCCTTCGTACTATTTCTATCTTAAAAGCAAGGGTCAACAGCCGGTGGGTCTCCAAGTAAAGTTTAAGGGCAGGGTAATATATTAATTAATTCTGTAGCTTTTGTCCTTTCAGTTTTGTTGAATATTATTTAATTCTACATGCAATGCTGAACTATTTTTTTTTATTATGGTTGCACTATTTAAATTATAATGATAGTATTTAAACACATCTTTTTTAAAAAAGAATTTTATAAATATCTCAGACAGGGCAACTTTTGGGGGTATATTTATCCTACTTTGCTGTTGAGATTTTTAAATAACACTGAGGTCCTTGTAATTTTACATTTCCATTCATTTTTCAATAACGGCACTAGATTGTATTGATATATTCAGTAACTTAATATTCTTGATCTGGTTCATTCAAAACATTTCTTTTGTTGGTAATTCTGCTTAGTTGATAGTTTTCTGTTCCAGTTACATGTCAATGTTTAGTACACATATGTACAACATGAATCTAATTATTGCACAAATTAACCTTTGTTTAGTATTTTTGGAGTCTAGTCATTTAGAAATTTTACTTTATTGTAAACAGTGTTATTTAGGTTGGATCACGTCCACAGTATTTACTTCATATTCTCTAATGAAATTTTGATACATAAATGTGCAAATCCCCCCCATAAATTTTGACAGTGTGAAATATATCTTTAATACAATATTGTTATGAATTTGTGATATTAAAGGGTTATATTGCTTGTTATAAAGATCTTAGCATTCAGATTTCTTACTGTGAAGGCATTCTAAAACTTAAGAGATGTTAATAGATGTTTGCTTTTTCAAGCACCTATAATTCAACATATCAGCAATAAAATGTATTTATATATACACACACACAATCACAATTGCTTACACGCTCCCTCCCTCACACACACCCATACACAGAGAAAGATTGCAGCATCATGAATGTTAATTTAGAAAAAAGTCCTGAGTTTAATGAAGCATACTTTCCTATAAGTGTACATAAAATAGTAATTTCATATTCCTAACATCTGTTTTGATTCAGCCCTGAAAATAATATAATTAATACTAGACAACCTGTGATCCATTGGGTCATCCTTTCAGATATATTTGTGTGTGAAGAGGGACTAACAAAGATTGTGTGGATATGGGAGACTTACCCCAGCAACTTAGAACCTTCCCTGCAAGGTTCCCAGGAGGAAATTGCAAGTCTAAACTCAATGCTGTGCTCCTACTGTCAGCCGCAGTCACTTGGTTCCCATTGGCTTTCTCCCTGCAGGCCTCCCCATTGACTTGTGGGAAGGCATCAGGGACTGTTATAAATGAGGATCACATCACTGTAGCAGCACGGTTGCATTGAAATGGCAAAAGCTTTCCAAAATTTCATTCTCATGGAAGTGATGTGTCCTGGCATTCTGTAAGGTAGTCCATTTGAGGTACCATGCTTGAAAAAATTTGCCCTAGGATGCACTGTTTCACCCAGTTAAAGGTTACAGACATGAGCATTTTAGTAATTCATACAGTCAACTACATTACTATTGTGTTGTATTTCACAATTGTTTCAATATTTCTTCCCAAATGTCAACAGATTTGCACCTTTGAACTTAATCTAATAAAATTTTGTATTAACTGGATGGAATCTTTCCTTCATTTATAATCTATCCAATTTATAATGATTTTGGGCAGCATCTAAGTTAAAAACACAACAGTATAATAAATATAAAATGAAAGCAAAAGCATGGGGACTAATAAATTTTAACAGAGTACAATTCCCACCAAGCATACCCTTCCTGACCCAACACCTAGAGCAGGGGTATCCAACTCACGTCGTCACGGCAGCGTCACATGACATATCAGGACTCCCCCCCCCCTTTCGCTAAACCAGGTGTGGGTCTGGCCAGTGCATGACGCATCTGGCCTGCGGGCCGGGAATTTGACAGCCCTGACCTAGAGGAACAGCTAGGTTTCAAGACCTATTTAAAGGACAACAATTTTGAGGCAACTTGAATCTTTGCTGGGATACTATTCCAAAGCGCAGATGCTACCTAGGTCCCATTAGAAGATATTGTTATGAAGATAGGATCTGGATATGGCTACTCTGTCTGATCTTTTCAAATAGGGATAAACAATGGAAGAAAGGCAATTAGGCACTATACCTAATTGTGGGTGCATAGCTTACAACTAGCACATTGAATTTCACTGAATGTAACGTAACCAGTGGAGCTCATACAGCAGAAATGGGTCCATAATTTCTATGACACTGCATTTGGGACCAGCTGCAGCTTCTGAGTAGTTTTCAAAGGCAGATCCATGAAGAATGCATTGCAGTAGTCCACAGGCTAAGTGACTAAGATATAAGAGACTATGAGAAAACAATCTCAATCTAAGAAAGGGCACCAGATTAATTGGGGGAAAATTATTCCATAGCTGCTACCTGTTATTTTGAGCAGGAGTTGTAAGTCCTGGAAGACCGAGAAATTGTGCAGCAATCTCCTATGGAGCAACTCTATCCCATCAAAAATAAAGAACTTTTAAGTTTATTGTTAAAAGTGGGTTTTAATCATGTGATAGAAAATAATTAAATAATAGCTATTTCCTCTCAGAATGTTGAGTTGGGCACAGGAATGGCTCTAAACTAGCTGCTGGAAACTCACCTACTAGGCAAGCCATGCAAGCACTGCCTGCGTTCCAAAGCCCCAGGGACATATACAGACCAGCATTTTTATTAATTATTATTATTAAATTAAATATATTTGATAAAATTAAATATATATATTTAATATACTGTATATATTATAATTTAATCTGTCAAACGGTCATCCTTACAATCAGTTGTTAAACTATTCACAATTGGATAGTTAAAATCTGGTGAAGTATCTGTTCAGATCATCGTTTCAAATGTTAACGATACCTGGTTTAATATAACAATAAAGTGATAAATGGAAGTGATGTTTAAAATCTAAAATATTTGGCAGAACAGGGTTCTCTTTTAGGTACCTGGTAAACAACAGGGAGTTTCTTTGGAAGGTTATTCCATAAGCCTAGGGCTACATTTGAGAAGATCTTGTCTTACAGTTTTCTGCCTTCACTGAGGGGGGATAGGTGGGGAAGGGGCGACTAACGAGCCTTTGAACTGTTCACAATATGAACAGAACTGATTTTTATTATAGACTTCAGTCTAAAATAAATATTCAAATTCGTTCTTTTTTGTGATAATAGAGTTTGATATCTAAGCTTTTTTAGTAAATGGTTATTTAGTAAATTGAACCCAATTTTCAAACTATCTGTAGCTGTTTTTCCCCTTATAATTAAACTTCTCTTATTTACTTTATGGCAAGTTATCTCTAATTTATTAAGCAAATTAGAGAGATAAACAGAGATCAATGTGGCATCTATGCCTTAATAAATGAAGAAATAAAAGCATATGATTTGCAGTTAAATTGATTAGAATTGTCTGTCCAGTATAGTCTATATTTATACCACGTGCCATATTTACATCACTTGCCATTTACTTTGTTTACATGTAACAGACATACATCTATAGTCCTCATTTAGTGACTTCCTTATACAGTTGCTGTTCACAATATAATAATGATGAAGAAATATCTTTACAATCATTCCTAGCATTTAGCAGACCTGTAAACCAAAGGAAAGCTGAAGTAAGATCATAAACCCACTCATGGTTTCACTTACTGACTGCTTTGCATAACAGATGAGTTGCTGCTCCTAGTTGTGGTTGTTACTTACACTTATAAGTAAAACTTGGAGGCACTATTTATTAATAATTCTTATACAGTGTTTAGAAATAGTCCAAAATAGATGCTTTCTTTTTCCTTTTTCTTCCATATTTTTGCATAACTGTCATAAAAGTGAGATTGAGATTAGATTCTTCCCTTTCAGAATGTAAACTATAAGCTTCCAGTTTATCATAATTTTGCAGACTGTACAGAAGTATCAAATAAACTTTTGTTGTTTAATTCTGTTTTCAAAGTTCTGTTTGTTTCAGGTATAGAACTTGCAGGCTCATTGGATTGTGTTGCATCACTTTAATAGTTGATGAGAATGCAATATCACTAAAAAACTTTTTCAAGCCTTCTGTAGATTGATGGATGAAATTGTAGTTAGAGTTAAAAGTCTATTCTTGTTTAGATCCCACCATCACAAGCATTATTTAAATAGGTGCAAATGTTTTTAACAGCACATAGGTAATAGTCCGGACAATCAAAGAGCATGGTTGTGCAGTGATGTCATAGTGATATTTAATATTCTTCCACAGAATAGTAGGCAAGCTGCATCTGACTTATCCACATGTTTTCCACTGTGCTTTTCTGTTTGGTCCCTCTTTGATCTACTTTTTTTAGCTTAATGCTGGTAAACGTCCTCAGTTGACAGCTCCTTTAGCTTTTGTCCTCGATTAGCTGCTGAAGAAACCAGAGCTTTACTTCAAACATTAGAGTTAGGGAATAGCCAGTCAGAGGCATGCAGGTCTGACATAATCATTCAAAGATGTGTGAGCCGGGGATAGAGAGAACTGGACTGAGGTGTATGAAAAGAAAGCAGTTGGGGGTTGGCCTCTGGTCACTGGTAAATAAGTGAAGTCAGGTGCCAGAGAGTCTAGACACAGTGATTCTAGCCCTCCACTGTGGCATCTGATACGCAACATGGGACTTGACTGATTGAAAACTACTCTCTGTTCGTTGTACCCGTTGTAACCCTTTTATTGCTCTCCTTCTAAATGAAAAAAAGATGACAATGGTTGCAGTAAAAGCAGAACAAATTTAATTTTGATATTTCCTATTTGGTAGCAATTATACTTTCCTTTGAAGTGGCACAAGTAGCAATCAAATTAAATGAAGACATAATGGGAAACATGGAACTCATACTAAAGGATTATTCTAAAAACTTAGAATTACTCTAGATAAAATTACAGGACTCCTCCTTCCATTTTTTTTATAAGGAACTCAGTTTAGTACTGATTCTAAGTATTTTTTTTTAAATAAAAAGATTCATTTTCAGTTGTAAATATACATAAATAGGTTTATGGCATTTAAAAAAAATGTGTTAAGTTTCTGGGTATAATGGCTTCCTGATAATGTATTAAATATTCTTTCAATTTCAATTTTTATTATTTTGATTACAGTATTAGTTACCTACTGTAGCAAGTTTAACTACCCTGATTGGTTTTGTAAGCTGCAAAAAAACCCCATCTTTATATTATATTACTGCATGCTGGTCTCTGGCTATAATTAAGTTTCTGGTTCCAATAAATAATAGTAGCACATATGTATACTACTCTGCACATGCACACACAGCCTTTATTCCCACCCTAAACAAACCTATAGTAACTAGCAGCCTGGAGGATGATTTAGGGCAGAATATACTTCCTTTCGGAGTTCCACTATTGTGAAAGAGGCAATCAAAACTGGATGTTTGTTCTGGCACAGACGGGGTAAAACAAACATCTATACTTAACTTTTCCCAGAGGTGTCTCAAATGTCAGCCTTTACCCAGACCTATATTAGAACTAAAAGATTCAAAGTCAGAGTCTTGCTGTTCATAAGATTTTTAAGTTTTATTACAGCTACTAGAAAAGCTGTTAATTTGAAGAAAGCCAGTTGCAAAATGTATAGTTCAAGCTATATATCTGGCAGATCCAGATGTCCAAAGTTAAAAATAAAATTGTAACCATCCTATTTTATGGAAATGATACAATATTAATGGTGCATTCCTAGGTAGGGATGATAAGATTACTGCACAGGTTCAGTTCATACTGTGTTTTTAAATAAATCCTATGTGTACTTAGGAATTGTTTTCATAGAAAAGAATTTCTGGTTCCCACATTTCAAGAGGAATTTTTAAAGGGCTGTAGCCTTCCAGCTTTAATTGCCTTTCCCAATAGTGAAAATCTGAAGGGAAGCATATTCTGCCCTAAATCATCCTCCAGGTAACAAGTTACTGTTGTCATAATGCAGCTCATTGACATAGGTCTCTTGATTCCTAGTTCTAATAATCAAGGTGAAATAATTCAATTATTACATACAGTGTAGAACTATGCATAAATCAGATATAGTCTGATTTCCTGAAATACCACATTCTCTTAAAATGAAACAAATGATCTTTATGTATCGCTTGTCTTGCCTATAAACAAATCCTTAAAACAATGTCATTTCAGTCCCGATCAGCAAAAGTCTTGTAACATACCTATTTTAACTTTGATCAAATAAAACAAACTTTATATACCTTCCTTTAACTTTTAATATTTTTGATCCTTAAACCCTTCCAATAAATCTTTAGGGCTTGAACTCATTTTACTTGTCCCTTCTCACAAAGTTCTTCAAAGCATTAAAAAGGCTTTTTTGTAAATCCAATTTAGGAAAATTGGAAAAAGCCTGGCTAGGTGGCTCAGTGGCTAAGATGCTGAGCTTCTCATTCTCCCAATGGACTGTGGAATGGTCCAGAAGTGGGTTGATACAGTGCAATCTGCCCAGAGACTGAGTCATAAATTTGCTGGCCACGCTCCCACTCATGTCTGTTGGGCCCAGTTTTTGACTCAGTCGTCTGACAGAGACAGTTGACAGTTGCTCCTGTCTTCTGGATAGTCTATCATATCAATCCCCCCCCCCCCCCCGTTCAATTGCCCCTGGTTGGAGTCTTATACTGGCAGGTTCAGCTTTGCTGGCAGTGCCGCCAATCATCTGCAGTGGTCCGGGCCGCCACTAAAGGCCATGGCCGAGTGGCTGCTTCGTCGTGAGCAGGGGGTTGGACTAGATGACCTCCAAGGTCCCTTCCAATTCTGTTACTGTTACTAAAATTATCCAGGCCATTCTCTTGGTTTGTTACTTGTAAATCTCTTTAATCATTAAACTGGTTTCATTTGTATGTCTAGTGTAGCATCTTTTTCCATATCATTCTTGTAACCTGTCATTTTTAAATCCATTTTCAGATCTATCTCAGTTTTGTCGGTAAAACTTGTTACTCTCTCATAAAAACTTTTAAACACAAACCTCCTATAGAGGCAGACAATTCAGTTTAACTTCTGGCTCCATTATTCAGAAATATTCTTCAGTGTGTCTAGTTTTAAAATATTTTGCTTCATTCTGTAGTAATAGATAAGTTAAATGTTCTTCTTTAATTTATAACCTTTATACACACACACATGTACAGTACACAACGTTATGCATGCATATACACTTACCTTAAATATATATCCTTTGCTAAGGAAACTCACCTGATGTTTTCTGACATGTTGATCTAAATGTTTCTAACGGGAAAAACAAATTCTAAATATGATTAGAAGGGAGTTTGTGAATCCAGTGTCCTTTTGAAGGTATTGACCACAATTTGAACAAAGTGGCTATTCCCTTGTCTTCCAGAATTCTAATCTGCTGCAGACCTCTGTCATACGGTTTCCTTTTAATGGGGAACTGTCAGAAACATTTGTCTATGATCTCAAGTCCTTTCCTTGTCTGGTGAATTAGGAAGAGCTGATCTACTCACCAGCTCTTCTGCTGCAATTATTGACTATGTTTTTAACAGAGTTGTCTTCAGTTTGTCATTTCTTCACCGAAAGTCCAATTTCCTGGAAAGGTCTATACTATATACTGTATTTTTTGCATTCTAAGATGCTCTGGACCATAAGACCCACTTAGCTTTTAGGGAGGAAAACAAGAAAAAAAAATCTGCCTCTGCCTTCCAGCATCCATCAGTATTCATCTAGCTAGCATCCTTGCAGCAAACAGCCTGGTCAGCTTCAGCACGTTATTGCAGCCTGATTTAGCACGAACAGCTGATTGGTGGTTGGATCAGCCTCCCGGAATACCGCTGATCAGTTGTTCCAGGCTGCGGGGATTGCCTCCACCCGCTGCCACCTATCACCGCCTCCGCACATCCTGTTTTTGGCCTTCGTGGGCCCCATTTTTGGCCTCCACGTGTCCGTTTTTATCCTCTACACGCCCCGTTTTTGGCTTCCAAACGTCCTTTTTTCAGCCTGTTCCAGGCGATGGGGATCGCCACCACTGCCTTTCCTGCCTATCACCACTGCCACCTGGCAGCAAATGGCGGCAGCAATTGGCGGCGATAGGCGGCTGCAATTGGCACTAGGTGGCGGCAGCAATTCCTGCTGCCTGAAACGGGCCAAAAACGGGACGTGCGGAGGCCAAAAATTGGGCATGCAGAGGCTGAAAATGGGGTACACGGAGGCCGAAAACGGCTGAAGGTTGGGGGCTGAAGTGTGGGCGGGGCTTCGTCAACATTTGCTCTATAAGATGCACAGACATTTCCATCTTTTTTGGGGGGAGAAAAAGTGCGCCTTATAGTGTGAAAAATATGGTAACTTTCCCTGAGGCCCATTTCCGTAATCAAAACCTTTTTTATTGTTCTCTATCCTCTTATAGAAAAATAGGGAAAATTCTGTATATGATAGATTTGATCATCAAATAAACCCTAATAGATAATGAGAGATATCATCTTTGTTGCTCCTGTTTTAATCAACTTTGCAGTCTTTCTGACGCAACACTTTGCTTTTCAGAATGAAAGAAATACATCTTGGTCTTGATTAGTGATTTTTAAGCAAGACTTTTAAGGATTACCATTCTATAAACTCATTTGTATACCATTGCTAGTTGTTTGAATATGATACCAAAAGCCATATGTACAATTACTTTGAATCGCAGCAAGGCTCTTTAGAAACTTTGTACTGAAAGTCAATGCTTTAATTTTGTATAGAAACCAATGAATTGGATATAGCTATTTTCCCCAGCAAAATATCCAATGAAAATTAATCCAATGGTTACATAGTTTATGGGAAATTTGTCTATATTCAAGCAGCTTTCTGAACAGTGAGTTATAAATCAAGATCCTACTCACAAAGAGCAAGAGTGCAGTTTTACAGGAAATGGTTTAAGAGATAGAAATATATCTTTCACTTTAGCATGCTTTTCTAAGAAATACAAGATCCAGAGTACCTGCTGGCATTTCCTGTTAATGGACAGAAAGAGCCAATAGAAGAAGTATTAGATTTGTAGCTTAAAGTAAGCAATATTGTAAGAGCCAATGGTTTTTAAATACTAGGGAGAGGTGAATGCGATGCTGCTGTGATACAAACCCCAGATCTATGGGAATAAATAATTCAACTTCTGGTTTCCAGAGTATGTATAAATACTGACACTGGTTATAAATAGTAAAGATATTAAACAAAGATCATAAGGACTTAATGAAACCAATTATTTCTCCAGTTTTTTAAAATGGCAAAAATTTCTTGTTTTGTAATCCCACCCCGAAACAACCAAGAGTGAGTGAGTGAGTTAGTTTATATGCACCAAGGGCGCAAAACGTAAAATGTGAGGACAGTCGTAAGTTCAAGGACTGGTCAAAAGTGCGAGGACCGGTCAAAAATAACTTGTTCAGCCCTCTGAGTAGTCCATATGCACATAGGGACTACTCAGAGGGCTGAAAAAAGTCATTTCTGGCTGGTCCTCGCACTTTTGACCAGTCCTCGCACTTATGACCATCCTCACATTTATACCCGTTGCGGCATTCTTAATTAAATTAATTAAATAAAAATGACCTGCTGGAGCGGTCGGAGGCAGTCGGAGGCAGGCAGGGCAAAGTGATAACAACTGGGGTAGGTAGGCCACTGCTGCCCAGGTGGGAGGCGGGCGCAGGCCTACAGGGCTGACTGCAGGATGAAGCGATCGGATGGGGTAGGTCGGGGGTCTGCAACTTTGAACACTCAACCTTAAACACATGTAAACACTTAAACCTGGGTGGGCATTGCCAACTCCATATCATATCATACGATTCGGTGTGCTGCGAGGCCAATAAATTACAAAAAAACACCGAACAGTTTGTTAAATTACTGGCTTCCCTGCCCCGCCCCCACTATTTAGTGGCAAGGGGCGGGGTGAGCCAGCAATTTAACAAACGGTTCGGCCGAACCGCCTAGAACCGGCAGAATCCAATCACTGATCTTAACAATATATTTCAACTTATTCTAGTATATATTTATAAAGCACATCTTAATCATTTCTCATTTTACCCAATCCAATTAGTTCTTAAAACATTCTTAATTTGTCTTCTTTTCTCTTTTTAATTATATTTCAAATATATAGTTTGAAATATTCCAATTATTACATTTCCCCCAACTGGTTTATTCATATTATTAAAACTTATTCTATAGACCTCCAATATTATTGAGCATGTGGCATTTATTACAGTTTTCTCATTGTTTCTACTTTCCTTTTTTTTTAAAAAAAATTTTTTTTTGATTTATATGCCGCCCTTCTCCGGAGACTCAAGGCGGCTTACAATGCGCTAAGCAATAGCCTTCATTCTTTTGTATATTTATACAAAGTCAGCTTATTGCCTCCACAACTGGGTCCTCAATTTACCTACCTTAGAAAGGATGGAAAGCTGAGTCAACCTTGAGCCTTGGCGAGATTCGAACCTGCAGTAATTGCAGGCAGCTGGTCTTAATAACCAGCTTAATAACAGGGTGCCTTAGACCACTGTACTACCAAAGGCTTTTCCTTTTTTGTATCTTTTCGTTATTAATCCCAATGTACTTATTTTGTATTTTAAAATCGTGAAATCTTTGCCCTTTATTTCCCATTGTTTTCCATCCCTTTTCCCTCTTTCTTATATTTCCACTGTAAATCCCAGTGTAATCATTTATGTTTTTAATATTTTTTCTTCTCCTCCACCCTCTTTTCCTTCTTTTCCTTTTGTTTTTCCTTCTTCTTCCTTTCTTTTGTATTTTAAAATTCTGCACTCTCCTATTCTGCCCTATATTTCCCATTGTTTCTCCTTCCTTTTTCCTTTTTTGTTTTTTCATTGTTCATGCCAGTATGCTTATTTTGTATTTTAAAATCATAAAATCTTTTATTTTGTCCTTTATTTCTTATTATTTTCCATCTCTTTTCCCTCTTTCTTATCTTTCCACTGTAAATCTCAGTGTAATCATTTAAATTTTTTATATTTTTCCTATTCCACCCTCTTTTCCTTCTTTTTTTCTTTTCTTTTTGGCCATACTTAATATTATAATTGTTTAATTTTCCATAGTCAGTCTCTTTGTCTTTGTGTTCTTCATTATCCATCTCTCTTTCTTGTTTCTCATTAGTTGTTTCCTTCTCATCTTCAGTGCATTCTAGCTCTGTCTTTACCTCCTCAGATTTCGATTTTCCATGCAAATTTATAATCATTTCCTTTATTCCCAAACACATTGTCTTTATCAGTTCATTAAGTTCCTGTTCCATTTTATTCTTTCCGGGTTGATATTATTCCAGTTTTAAGTCGCATCAAAGTCCTTCTTTTATAATCATCAAAGTCTATCCTCTTGTAGGCAAAATGTATTCTCCTTAGTTCTTGCCAGTTATCTTTTTAAAAGTTCAAGGTTTTGTTTTTTTCCCCTTGTTTCTTCAAAGGTTTTCTCAAAGTAGACAATTCCATGTCATGCTTTTCCTTCTCCTGCAGATGTCTCTCTATAATCTACATTTCCACTTGACTAATTAACAAATCGCCATTTTATTTGTAATCCACATCCATGTTTACCGAGTCATAAAAGAGAAAAAGCCAGTTTTCACATCTTCTTTCACCTTTATATACAACCATTTAGTTTATAATTCAATCCAAATTGAATCCAAGTTCCAGATTTACATTTCCATTTGTCAATCCCTTTTAATTCTTTATTCGGGTTCTTCTATGGCGCGCTTGTCATTCTCACTTTCTCTTTCCATCCACCATCTCCCCCGCCGCTATTTAGCCGCAGATTCCGAAAGCGGTGCAGCATGACTGGCTGGGAAAATGCCGGGCTCCAACGAGCTCAGCAAAAACCAGCCAGATGAACCGACACCGGGGAGTCTTCGGACCGAAGCTGTCCTGTAGAGACAGTGAAGAAAGAGAGGCAGCTCGGTGTCTAAAGAGGGACAGGCAAGTCCCTTGAATAGCCCGAGAAACTCTCTCTGAGCCGGTGACGGGGGGCAGCGATCAGGGTGAATCGCCATGAAGCTGGAGCCTCTGGAGCAAGCAATGTGCAGGAGGGAAGATTTGGACAGAGTGCTGGTGTTGGGTGAGTGATTGCCTAACCCACAGACAATAAAAAGAAAATTCTAAATATTTTTAACTACTAAACTATTATTAAAATCACCCCGGTGTGGAAAAGTTTCCACAACTTCTGAAGGCAAGCTGTTCCATTGGTTGATTGTTCTCACTGTCAGAAAAGGCTCCGCACCACTACTACCAGATCCCCAGCCCAGATGGCAAAGCCATGTCAACAAAGTGCCAAACCTTATAAAACCTTATATCCCCATCCATCAATTGCCTCTAACTACAAATTCATTATTTTTGTTCTGTAGATTGATAGTCCTTCATAGCAAAAGATTTCCCTACTCTGTTAAAGGAAAAATTACTTTAATTAATGCTGCTACAAATAGATGTCCTGAAAATTTAACGGATTGAAATTCATGTGTTGCCAGCTAATGAAGATGCTGCTGGAATGTCCCGATGAACGGGTTGATCTGGAACTCATTTCCTTCTGCATTAATTTAGCTGCTAACAAGAGGAATGTACAACTAATTTGTGAAGGTGAGTATTGACGAGTATATTCAAGGTTTGCTGACTATGAGCAAAATAACAACAGCTGGCTTTAGAGAGATTTCATTGTGTAAAATATTGTCTGAGGCAACTTGCATTTTTGTCTTCTAAAATAATAGAATCCTTTTGTGCTTTGGAATTATATGTAATTACCCATTATTTTACCTGGTTTCCAAAATATATTGTGTTCAAGATGAGTAATTTATAGGAAGGGAAGAAATGGAGTGAAGTATTAGTATCTAAATATAATATTTTAAAAAACTATAAAAATTGTTTCTGCTTTCTGTTTGTTTTTGAGGGACTGCCTGGATTGGTCTTTGCAGTTTTCTTAGCAAGGTTTTTTGAAATTGGTTTGCGATGGTCTCCTTACTAGGACTCAAAGTCACCCACCTGATCTCTAGCCTGATGCCTTAACCACAAAAGTAGCTTCATTTTGGCTTATACATCAAGTTAAATTACAGTTGAATTATTTCATTCATTTCTTACAGTATTATGTGTTCATATATTCAAAACTTCATTTTCAGAATCTTAGTACTCTGAGGAATAATTATCAGCATTTCTTCTGGTTTTGTATTAAAATAATTGATACATTTGAAAATCTGTTAATATTGTTTTTTGGGGATGTGATGGTATTTCACCTAAAGAAAATTTTAGCTAAACCTTGGACATGAGAGCACTGAAAAGGCCTTGAAAATAGATTATCTGGATCTACAGTATTTTTTGGACTATAAAATGCACTGCCCCCCTCCCCCAAAGTGGGTGAAAATGTTTGTATGTCTTATACAACAAATATTGCATCAGCTGGGGGTTTGCCATACCTGCGGGGAGGTGGGGAAGAAATTGGTGCGGCGACAGCAGCGATCCCCGCTGCCTGGAACAACTGATTGGCGGTATTCTGGGAGGCCAATCCAACCACCAATTGGCTGCGAAGGCTCCAGGGTTCCCTGGCAGAAACGCAGAGGTGGAATTCAGCCAGTTTAGACGAATCGGTTGTTAACATTGTGTGCAGTTTGGAGAACTGGCTAATCCCACCACAGGCTGGCCTGGCCGTGCTGTAGGTCTGCCTGCCCTGCACAACTTTGTCGAGCAGTTCGCCAAGGATGCCCTGCCGCCGCCTGCAGCCCCACTGCAAGTGCGCCCTTCCCGGCCTGCATGGTGGACTAGCACTGGCTGAGCCCAGAGACACAGAGAAAAAGAGGTATGAATGGACGACACTTGGCTTCCAGCACTGAGAGGGCACTGCGGAAACAAAATACGGTCCTATGAATAGTGCCTAAGAAAGTGTCCTCTAATAAAGTGTCCTCTTTATAAACTGTCCCCTATATCTGTCCCCTATATCTGCAGCAGATTCCCCTATAATAGTGTGTCATTCCTTGATGTTCTCAGCTACAGCGCTCTCATAACAATAAAGGACACATTGCTGACAGTTCTTTCTTCAGAAAAATACGATGGTACTTCCTCATGCTACATACAAGGATGTCAAACCAGAAAAGACTAGCATATAAATTTTGTTTAAAGTGGAAGTAGTAAAATATGCTGAGGAACATGGAAACAGTGCAGCGGAGAGACATTTTGGGCCACCTCCAATTGAAAAAATGATAAGAGAATGTAGGTGGATCAGCTGCAAAAAATAAAAAAGAAAAGTAAGCACAATTTTTGTGGGCTTGCTGCAAAGTGGCCACAGTTAGAGGTGGACATAAAAGAATGGATCACACATCACCGGAATAATAGCTTCGCAGTTTCTACAAAAATGGTAATATATGAAGCCAAACGCATTGCTGTAGAGAAAGGCATTCAGGATTTTACTGGATCACCATTTATGAAGATTTATGAAGCGATATGGCCTTGCTATGGGCACCAAAACTAGAATAATGCAAAAAAATGCCAAAAGAATATGAATTTAAGATTCTGTCTTTTCATACATTTGTAATAGGTGCTAGAAAGAAAAATAATTTTGAAATTGGCCAGATTGTGAATATGGATGAAGTCCCACTAACCTTTGATGTGCCATCTAATAAGACTGATCTGAAAGGTGCCAAAAGCATAACTGTGAAAACCTCAGGACATGAGAAAACACATTACACGGTTGTGTTGTACTGATGTGCAGACGGCACCAAATTGCCACCAATGTTAATTTTCAAAAGGAAAACCTTTCAAAAGAAGTGATACCATGAGGAGTAGTTGTGCATGTTCATGAGAAAGGATGGATGGACAAAAATGGAATGAGAGTAGTGGAATGAAAAAGTGTGGTCCAAACGTCCTGGAGGGCTTCTGAAAAAACCTGCTTTATTAGTTCTTGACCAGTTTAGAGTACATATTAGCGGAATCACAAAAAAGAGATTTAAAAAAGTGAAGACTCATCTAGCTGTAATTCCTGGGGGTCTTACCAGTCAGTTGCAACCTCTTGACGTTTCGATCAACAAACCATTTAAAGCCTAAGCGAGAAGAAAACAAACAATTATTACCAACCTGCCTTCCATTGAGGACCTGTACACTGCACGAGTCAAAAAGAGGACTGTGAAAATATTTACAGACCCCTCGCATCCTGGACATAAATTGTTTCAACTCCTACTCTCAAAACGACACTTTAGAGCACTGCACACCAGAACAACTAGACACAAGAACAGTTTTTTCCCGAACACCACCATCCTGCTAAAAATTATTCCCTCAACGTTGTCAAACTATTCACTAAATCTACATTACTATTAATCTTCTCATTGTTCTTATTACCCATCTCCTCCCACTTACGACTGTATGACTGTAACTTGTTGCTGTATCCTTACGATTTATATTGATTGTTTCCTAATATGATTTAAAAATAAATCTTTATTTACATTTTCCATTAAAAAAGAAAGACAACACATCATATAAATAACAAACAAGACAACACAACAAAAAAACAAAACAAAAACAAGCATATCTATATGTAGTACCTTAATAACCTAATATTCGGTACTGTATATATTATATTCCGGAGAAGACAGAACAACTTGTATACCTTTACACATCAATTAGGTCTATCTAACCTCACTTTACTTGTATAGTATAAGTTTCTCAATAGATACAATTCCTCATCTGGTTTGGGTTATAATTTCCTCTTCTCTAACCACATATAAAATTTTTCCCAAGATAAACATGTTTGTGTTTGGTCTCTGTCTTTTAGTTTTTTGGTCAATTTATCTGCTTCCGCACATTCCAAAATCTTCTTTATAATTGCCTCCTCTGATGGGGTATTTTGATTTTTCCAAAGTTGAGTGTACACCAATCTCGCCGCTGTGATAATGTGTAATGCAAGATACCATGAGTCTCTTAATTTTTTCCGGCTTGGAGCCGAGCAGGCATGTCTCTAGTCGCCATTTGATCTTTTGATTTAAAATCTCATTAAGCCATTTTTTTTATTTTTCCCCAGAATTTTACTGCTTTCGGGTACGTCCACCACTGATGGTAATAGGTGCCATGCTCAAACCCACATTTCCAGCATTCAGCAGACTGTCCAGTGAACATTTTAGCTAGTCTATTGGGGGGGGGGGGAGATGCCACCTATATATCATCTTGTAGATGTTTTCTTTGTAAGCCGTCATATTACCCCACCAAATCTCTTGCCATTTTGCTAAATGGATTGAATACCCCAAATTTTTCCCTTAGGCAATCATTGTATCCTTAATTATCTCCTCACCTATCTCTATTCTCATCAGCAATTTATAAGTTTTCGAAATCATGCCTTTTTCTTGGCCCATCAGGATTTTGTCTAATTCTTGTAACTCACCGTTAATACCTTTCCTATCTCTAACTTTTTTATATTTAGATTGGATCTGTAGGTAGGTCCACCAATCCACTTGCAACCCTTGGAAGTTTAATTCCTGTTTAGATTTTAATTTCCCTTGTATGTTTAGCAAATCCTTATATATTAATTTTTTCACAGGGTTATAGAGTTTGGGTTATGTCAATGCTTCTAGGGGTGCTATCCAGCACGGTGTTTTAGTATAATATTTTTTACTAACTTTTTCCCAATTTCAAATTAAGATATTTCTTTTTTTTTAATATATACTTTATTAGTTTTAAAATTATAAAAAACATCCAATCTTCATTAAGGTCCGAGGTGTCATGTATATACATATTTACAAAATATATATCAGGTAAATTCAAAACTTCAATTACTAAAGATAAGCATATCCTGACATCATGATCTTGTCCTATTATTCAACCATTTGTACCACCTTTCCCATACTACATAATATTTTGAGTTCACATCATTATTAAGATCACTCGTTAATTTTGACATTTCTGCACATTCTAAGATTTTGTTTATTAGTATTTCCTCTGGAGGGATTACTTTATCTTTCCAATACTTCGCGAAAACTAGTCTGGCCGCTGTTGTAATATGAATTACGAGATGGATTTTATCTTTGGTGAGTCCATCTCCGATCATTCCCAATAGAAAAATTTCAGGGGATAAGTCTAATTCTTCTTTGACTATTTCTTGTAACCAATTTCGAATTCTAGACCAAAATCTTTTTGTTTCTGGGCAGGACCACCACATATGATAGAAGGTGCCGACCTCCTTTCTACATTTCCAGCAAGTTGCTGAAGCGCTAGGGAATATTTTCGCTAATCTAGCTGGCGCTAGGTACCATCTACGGAGCATCTTATAGTGATTTTCCCTATAGGTTGCTGATTTAGTCAATTTGTAATTCCTATTCCAGGCCTCCTCCCAATCATGAAAATTTAAATTATATCCAATGTTTTTTTCCCAGATATTTAATTGGTTTCTAGCTATTCCCTCTGCCCTATCCTCGCCTAATAGGAAGTTATAAAATTTTGCTAACATTTTCTTTTCCGTCCCCAACATAATTTTATCCAAATTATTATTATTTGTTTCTAAACCATATTGATCCCTATCCTTTTGATATCTTGAGTTTATCTGTAGATAATTCCACCAATCTAAATTGAAGCCTTGGTCTCTCAATGTATCCCGAGATTTAAGGGTGCCGTTATCATCCAATATATCCTTATAGGTGCCGAACTTTAAATCTCTTCTGTTTTGAGGTGGCCAGGGCCTCCATAATAGAAAGCCAATTTGGTACTTTCACATAAAACCGTTGCCTAACTTCCTCCCACGTTTGGATAAGAGTCTCCCTTACTTTATGTTTATGAAAATAGGATTTTTTTTAATTCTTTGAATCCCACAGGTAAGCGTGCCAACCTTCTTGTAGATCATGGCCTTCTAACGTCAAAATTCTCCTGTTTTGCAATGTGACCCACTCTTTAATCCATACTAATTTAGCCACCTTTTGATATGCTTCCCAGTCAGGAAGTCCAAAGCCACCCATATTTTTTCCCTTGCAATGTCTTATATGAGATCCTCGCCTTCTTCCCCTCCCATAAAAAATTCCTCACCTTTTTATTCAGATCCAAGAAAATTTTTTTGTCAAGACTCACTGGTATGGTTTGGTATAGAAAAATAATTTTAGGAAGGATATTCATCTTAATTACTGCTATTTTATTTATTTTATTTATTTATTAATTAAATTTCTATACCGCCCTTCTCCAAAAAGGACTCAGGGCGGTGCACAGCCAAAGTAAAAACAGAGCATACAAAATTTAAAAACAGTATTAGAATAATTAAATATTTTGGCCGTAAATTAAAACAACCCAATTTAAAATCAATTTAAAATTAAACTCAAGACAGCCCAGCTAGTTGAAATAAATAGGTTTTCAGGGCCCGACAAAAAATCCGGAGGTCTGTTATTGTACGTAACTCTGGGGGAAGGTTGTTCCAGAGGGTGGGCGCCGTCACAGAGAAGGCTCTCCCCCTGGGGGTCGCCAGCTGACATTGTCTGGCGGACGGCACCCTGAGGAGGCCCACTCTGTGCGAGCGTACTGGCTGGTGGGAGGCTATTGGTGGCAGAAGGAGGTCTCGTAAGTACCCCGGCCCTAAACATTTTGCCTGTAAAGGATAATTTTAGTCTTTTCCATCTATCTAAATCTTGATATATTTTTTGTAATAATGGGATATAATTGTCGCCTTTAAAGATGAATATCTCGAAGTGATCCATATTCCTAAATACTTTATTTTCTTCACTACCTGGAGACTTAAAGATTCTTCCAACTCTTTCTTATTTGCATCTGTTATGTTCCTCACTATTATTTTGGTTTTTGTTTTATTAAGTTTGAAGCCAGCTACTTCTCCATACTTCTGTATTTCTTGAAGTAATTTAGGGCCGATTTGCAAGGGGTCTTCCGTTATTAAAGCCACATCGTCTGTGAAGGCTTGGGTTTTGAATATTTCTTTCCTGATTTGCAGTCCTTTAATTTCTTTATTAGCTCTGATCTTCCTGAGTAAAACGTCTAACGCCATAATGAAAAGTAATGGGGATAGGGGGCATCCCTGTCTAACTCCCTTTTGAATCTGGAATGTTCGCCTCCTGTCCCTATTTATTAGTATGTTCGCCCTCTGTTTATGATAAATATTTTCAATCATTTTCCTGAAGTTTGTCCCGAATCCCATTAAATTGATTTGGCTAACCATGAAGCTCCAGTTCAGGTTATCGAATGCCTTTTGGGCGTCCAAAAACACTAGTGCCAGTTGCTTTTCCGGGTGCTGCTCATAATACTCTATCACATTTATTACAGTTCTCAGATTATCTCTCATTTGTCTCCCTGGAAGGAAACCATTCTGATTGTTGTGTATCCAGCCATTTAAATTTTTTTTTACTCTCTCCACTATTATACTCGTAAATAATTTATAATCTGAGTTTAGTAAGGAAATGGGTCTATAATTTGCTATATGTTTCGGATCAGCACCTTCTTTCAATATGATATGCTTCCCTCCATGTGTCCGGGATTCTCGTGCCAACTAAAACCTCATTAAATATTTCTAGTAGTTCTAATTGTAGTTCTTCATCAAATTTTATATATATTTCCCCTGGAAGTCCGTCTGGGCCTGGTGTTTTATTCTTTTTAATTTTAGTGAGGGCCATTTTAAGTTCATCTATGGTAATTTTATTGTTCAGCATTTCCTTCTCATCTTCTGTTATTTGCGGTAGACTAGCTTCCATCAAGTATTGTTCCACTTTATCTGGGTCGATCTCTTCATC
The DNA here is from genome assembly GCA_022577455.1 of Arizona elegans. NCBI lineage: Eukaryota > Metazoa > Chordata > Lepidosauria > Squamata > Colubridae > Arizona > Arizona elegans. Next base: position 97,347,265 of record JAKOOJ010000002.1, on the reverse strand, counting down.
TTTATATAGGGCTTCATAGAATTCTCTTGCTCTTTCTAATTTATCCTCTTCTTTTGTCAGAAGATTACCTTTAGCATCTTCTAGTGTATGGATTTGATTTTTTTCACTTTCTTTTTTTAATTTGTATGCGAGCCACCTTCCAGACTTATTGGCATTCTCAAAATAGTAATGTTTTGTTCTTTTAATTTTTTGCGCTAGCTCCTCCTGGTCCAAAATATTCAAACTATGCCTCGCCATCATCCACTTTTGTTTAGCCACCTCGTCTCCCGGATTTTGTTGTAGTTTATTGTCCGCTTCTTCTAGTTTTTGGTTGTGAGCCTCCCTAGCTTTCCTTTTTTCCTTATTTTTAAATGCCATGTACGATATTGCTACTCCTCTCACGTAAGCTTTCATAGTATCCCATACTATTTCCCTAGCCGTGCCTTGCTTACCATTTTTTATAGAAAAGCGCTTAACTTCTTCATTCAGTTTTAATATAAACTCTTTTTTGTTCAAAAGGTTCGTCCTTAGACTCCATCTCTATTGTTTTCTTCTATTTGTATAGTGCCAATTTATTTCGAGGAGCTTATGGTCTGCCCAGGTGTTTGTACTCATATCAACTTTTTTAATTTCCAATCCTATTTTTCTAGTGGCCCATACCATGTCTATTCTAGACCAGGAATTTTGCGGATTCGAATAAAAGTTATATTGGGAATCATAAGGGTGCAGTGTACGCCACATATCGATTAAGTTTACTTTATCCACCAAATCAAAAAAGCTTTTTGGCAAGGGTAACCTTTTATTTATTTATTTATTTTCCCCACTTTTATAATCTTTATCTGGGTCTACAATGCCATTAAAATCGCCTAACAAACATATTTCATTATGTGCCCAATTTCCTAATTGTTCCTGTAATTTTCGGTAAAATTGTCCCTGTTTTTTATTCGGGGCATATATCCCCACCAACATCATTTTTGAGATACCTCTCTTTACTTCTATCATTAGAATTCTCCCTTTACTGTCTTTATATTTTAAATCTGCCTCTATTCCTTTTTTCACATACATGGCAACTCCCCTTTTCTTTTTTTCTGCTACCGACACAAATAATTTGCCGAATTTAGTAAATTCTAAATAATTGGCCTCTTCTTTTTTTATGTGAACTTCCTGTATACATATTATGTCTGGATTTCGTTTTACTAATTTTGATAATATTATCTTCCTCTTTTTATGATCATTTACGCCGTTAACATTTAGGGATAGAATTTTTAAGCCATCCTTTCCTAGTGTTGGTGTCTAGTTCCTAGTTCTTATTTGTTTTTAGCATTACTGCTCTTACTGGTCTAGTTTTCTTTCCTTTTTCTTCTACTTCTCTTTTCTTCTCCTCTTCTATATCTTCCTTTGTACTTTGCTCTTGAGAGGTTTCTTCTTCTGTAGTTGCCATTTCAATCTCTTCTTTGCTATTTTGCTCCTCTTCCCCTACTCTTAGTTGGTCTAAAAAATCCTGTGCTGCGCTTAAACTGTCAATTTTGATTTTCCTTCCCTGCCATGAGATTAACATCCCCTCTGGCAGAAGCCATCTGAATGTGATATTTCTTCTATTCAATTGGCTCGTCAAAAATCTATAATTCTTCCTCACTTCCCTCACTCTTCTTGGTATTTGTTTTAAAATATTCACCTCCTTCCCTTTGAAAACGATTTGTTCCTCTCACGCTATGTTATATAAAATATCCCTCACTTTTTTTCTGGCAAACCTTACATGAACTTCCCTAGGCAGCCTGTTCCTTCTCACATAATTTGTTTGCACCCTATAAACCTCGTTGATTTCTCTAATAATTTCTTGTTTATCCTGCTGGAGAACATCCGCAATCAGCTCTGCCATCTTGACGCCTAGATCTTCTTCCTTTTCTTCACAGATATTTTGGAAACGGAGGTAAAATGAAGCCTTGTCCATTTCCGGTTGTATCAAAGAATTTTCAATTTCTTAATTCTGCGTCGCAAAAGTCTGATCCGCCATATCCAATTTCTTTTCACTTTGTTCCATCCTTTGTTCTACTTTTTGAATTCTTCTCTCGTTGTTAGCAATAGAGGCTTGGATCTCATTCATCTTTGAGTCGAGGACATGGATGTCCAACTTTAGTTCAGAGTGGTTGTTTAACAATTTCTCTTGCATTGCTAGCATAGTTTCTTGGATTAGTGACAAAGAGGACTGTACAGTTTGTAGAGTTGGGGTTGTTGGGGGCTTATCTAGTTTCTGTAGGCCTTCTAATGATTTTTGGGTTGTTGGGGACGCCGTTCCTAAAGTAGGGTTGGATGGTACTTTTTTGCCAGTTTTCATAATTGTTGAGGTCATACTTGCCATTTCTTTCAATGTTAGCTTTTGTTCTCTTATAATTTTCTCAATATTTCTCCAAATAATCATTCAATGGCATTTGCCCCTGTTTCCACTATTGGTTACTTCTTGAGTTCCTATTTCTATAATTTGCTATCTTAAATCAAGAGGATCAATTCATTAAAATTTCTTCCTTAAATCAAATCCTTCTAGTATACAAAGGTTTTCTAATTTTCTTAATACGTTAGATCTAATAAATTAAGTCACATTAATTAGAATCTGAGCTAATTCCCAAATATGATTTCAAAACCAGAGTTCTTAAACCATTATATACCAATAAATCAATATACTATAATTCTTGTATAGCTAAATACCATTAGATTAATACGTTATTATAAAAGGTTAATATAAATAAATTAATAAATAGTATCAATAGGAGTAAATATAGTTAGCTAATTAATTAATTAAGTATAAATCTAAATTCTTATATTTGATTATATAAATATATGTACGTATCTACTTTGTGTATATCTGTTAATTCATAAGACAATAGTTCTTATCAGCAATAGTATTTAGCATTAGAAGATTATCAAAAAAAAAAAAGGATAGGAGAGGGGACAGATAGCAGAATTTACAATAGGAGTCTAGTAGTTCCCTCCTTCTTCTCTTTTCTTTTTTTGATTATATATATATATATATCCCTGAGCCGTTTTATTACTCAGTCATTAGTCTTCTCCTATCCACACCAGGAAGCTCCGTCAATACTCTATGGTGGATCTCACAGCTAGATTGTCTCTATGCCAGTCCTTTGGTCTCTCGCTCCTTCGATTTTCTATTATGGCTGCACTTCCTGTTTCCCTGGAACAGTCAAGCGCTATCCGCTCTCCAGCCTGCTCCGTCTCCTCGCCAATCAATCCAGTGGCAATAGAGCAGAAATTCTAATAAAATCTTTCTGTCTTCATGCTCACTGTGCCCTCCGGAGCTCTTTGTGCAAGTAGTCTGCTCCCTCAGTAGTCTGCTCTCCGCGTCGGCTTGTCGAGCTCTGCGCCTTTACGATCTGCCCTCTATTCTCCGTCGCTGCTTCTTTTCGCTCCAAGCCCTTCGTTCCCGACTCCGCCGACCTCTTCTTTCGATGTTCGATTGCACACAGGCAGGGAAAGCGTGGCTTCAGATCTGACACGGCCACCTCCGATCTTCCTAGCTTCCCGTCTTGTTGCTGGTTCCTACAGCTTCAGGTCTGCCATTTGATGGCAGACTCACACGCATTGGATCGACAGAGACGCCCGGTCTTATGAGAAGTGTTTGCGCTCCACTTTCTCGCTCGCCTGGTTCTTTCTATAGTCCGCGGGGCTCTCCGGGTTCCGCGCCCCCAAAGGGATCCCCAAAACGCGGTGACAAGAGGTGTTGAGGAGTAGCGATTACTCACTCAGCACCATGTCGCTGCAGATCACCAACCGGAAGTCTCAAGTTATTTCTTATGTAATGTCGGGTGAACCATTTGCTTTGTGGGGTATTATCACGCCAAAGTGCCATATGCCAACCCTGTTGTAGGTCGAAACCTTCTATTTTAAGAAGACGGCTATTACCTAAAGTAATCCATTCTTTTACCCAGGCTAATAAAGCGGCTGAGTAGTAAATCTCCCAACATGGTAAACCTAGACCTCCTCTTTCTTTTATCTCTTGCATCATCTTTTTTTTAATCCGTGGCTTCTTCCCCTGCCAAATAAATTTGGTTATTATTTGGTTTAACTCCATGAAATAAATTTTTGGTAGATCCGGTGGGGCGGTTTGAAACAAGAAATTAAACTTCGGTAAAACGTAGGATTTTACTGTTATTACTCGTCCTAGGAGAGAGAGAGATATTTTACCCCATTTGTCTCAATCCTTTCTTGTTTGAATTAATAGTTTATTATAATTGTCGTCCTGTATGCTCGAACATCTGCCAGTTAGCCAAATTCCCAAATATTTAACTTAACTACTTTTAATCCAGTCATTTCCTGTAGGCCTTTCTTAACTTCTTCTAAAATGTTCTTAGTTAATATGTTTGTTTTCTTTTTGTTAATTAATAAACCTGCTACCGCCCCAAATTCTTCAATTGTCTCTAATAGATATAAACAAGATTCTATGGGCTCTTCCAAGATAAAAACCATATCATCCGCGAAGGCCTGTGTTTTATATACCTGTTGTCCAATTCTAAGTCCTTTTATTCTTTCTTCGTTCCTTATTTTATGCAATAATGTTTCTAATGATAAAATAAAAAGTAAGGGGGATAAAGGACAGCCCTGTCTTGTGCCTTTACCAATAGAAAATTCTTCTGTCAGGTCCCCATTTATCAGTAGTCTGGCCATTTGTTTGGAGTAGATAGCTTTGATTGCGTTTCTAAATCTTTATCCAAATCCCATGTGTTCTACCTGTAATAATATAAACTCCCAGTTGACTCTGTCAAATGCCTTCTGGGCATCTATAAAAACTAGTGCGACCTGTTTGCCTGGGTGTTCTTTGTAATATTCCAATACGTTTAGCATGTCTCTCATATTATCTCGTAATTGTCGTGATGGTAAAAATCCATTTTGGTCAATATGTATAAATTCATTCAGGAAGCCTTTTAATCTGTTTGCTAAAATTGTGGTAAAAATTTTGTAATCTGAATTCAGAAGGGATATTGGTCTATAATTTTTTATATCTGTTGAGGGGGGATCCTCTTTAAGAATTAAACTGATATTAGCCTCTCTCCATGAGTGGGGGATTTCTGCTTTCCCCAGGACTTCATTAAATAGATCTTTCATATGTTCTCCCATAACCTCAAACGTTGTTTTATATAACTCCGCCGGAAACCCATCTGTACCAGGCGTTTTCAAATTTCCCTGTTTCTTTACTGCTTTTTCAATCTCTGCTAAAGTAATTTCCTCTTTTAGTATTTTTTTCGTTAAATTGGGTATCTTGGGTAAGTCCGAATTCTCTATATAATTTTTTATTGCACCTGTTGAAATCTCCTCTCTTTTATATAATTCTTTATAAAATTCCACTGCAATTTTTTCTTTCCCTTTTTAGTCTTTTATTACGTTCCCTTCCCTATCTTCTAATTGATCAATTCGTCTAGTCTATTTTTCTTTTTTTAATCTAAATGTGAGCCATCTTCCTAATTTATTAGCTGATTCGAAGTGTTTTTGTTTTGCTGCCTTTATCTTATCTTTCAATTTGTCCAGCTCCAAGAGATTAAGCTGTTATCTGTTCTTTTGCTCCTAAAGAAAGTGGGTTATCTTGTAGTTGTTCTTCCGCTTTTATTCATTTACTTATTAACTCGCCCTTTTCTTGTTCTTCTTTTTTGTGCTTAGTGGCCACATGTTTAATAATAAGACCTCTTATAAAAGCTTTGGCAGTGTCCCAAATTATTTGAAATGGCATTCCTGGTGTTTGTTTTCTTGAAAGAAAAGGGGTATTTCTATCTTGAGCTTTTGTATAAATTCAGTCTCTTTTAAAATCTCTGGTCTCATCATCCATCTCTTTCTATTTTTCCCCTCTTTCTTTAATACGGCTAGTACTGGGTTATGATCTGCCCAATCATTCAGCATAATTCTGATCTCTGCCACTTGAGAATTAAGTTCTTGTGTCATCCAAATCATGTCCAACCTGGACCACAATTTGTGCCTAGGAGAATAATAAGTGAATTGTTCATTTGTCAGGTTGTGCTCGCACCAAGTATCTTTCAATCCTAATTCATCTCTCATTTCGTTACAAATGGCTGGTAAGATCTTCTTGTCTTGTCTCCGTTTCTTTCTTTTTTTTGGTTTTCCCCTGTTTTGTAATCCTGTGTCCTATTAACAACTGCGTTAAAGACGCCCAGAAGACATACTTGCTTGTATTCCAAGTCTCGGATTTCTCTTCGTATTTTTCAGAAGAATGATTTGTGTTTAGTATTCGGGGGATTCCTATCAATAAAACTTTATTCTGTAGTAATTCCATCTCTAATATTAATATTCTTTCCTCTTTGTCTGCGAATAGTTGCTTCAGTGAGAGATATTCCTTTACATACATTGCTACACCTCTTTCTCTCCTCTGAAGCTGCTACAAACAATTTCCCTGCTTTAGGGCATTTCAGTAATTTAGCTTGTGATAGTTTAATGTGCATTTCTTGCATACAAATTATATCCACATTGGCTTTCACAATTTTGGTTAGTATATGTCTTCTCTTTGTCGGAGCATTGAGGCCATTGACATTTACCGTCAAAAGTCTCACTCCTTGGTCCATTTTTATCTGTTAATCCCTTTAGTTTTAGCTGCTAAGCGAGTCTCAATCCCGTATTCTTCTAATTTTCCTTCCTCCCCCTTCCTCCCATCTCGCTTCCCCTTTCCATGGTATGCTTGTGTTCCTCTCTCATTTCTCCACTCCTCCTTCTGGTCTCTCTGATTCTCTTTTACCGTTTCTTTGTCTCTTTCACTTTCAGTAGGTCCAAAGAAGTTTTCGCAAAATTCCTGTGCATCCTGTATATTCTCGATTTTAATCTTCCGATCTTGCCAAGTCACCAAAAGCCCTTCAGGTAGTAACCATCGGTATGGCACATTGTGTTTCCTTAATTGCGAGGTTATGAATTGATAGCTCTGTCTCTGCTCTCGCACCCTTCTAGGGATCTGTTTTAGAATTGTAATCTGACACCCTTTATATGTACCGTTCTGATCCCTAGCCTTATGAAGGGTTTCATCTCTAAGCGCCTTTTTGGTGAGTCTTATGTGGATTTCCCTGGGCAAGTTATGACGTCTCGCGTAGTTGGTGTAAACGCGATAGGCTTCATCTATCTCACCATAGACCTCTTCCTTCCTTTTCCCCACTACTTCTGCGATCACTTCTCCCACAATTTCTTCCAGCTGTTCCTCTCTGTCCTCCACCACATTTTGTAGACGTAGAAAGAAAGCAGACTTCTCCATCTCTAAAAATACTACTTCATCCTCGAGTTTCCCAACCGCTTGAGCACATCTCCTTTCGCATTTATCTGAGTTTCAACTCTTCCAGTGGTTTTTTCAACCTCTATCAATCTCTCCTCATGTTTAGAAAGAGTTGTTCTCATCTCTCCCAGTGTCTCTTTAATTTGTTTCATCTCTCCTCTTAATTCACTCATCTCGGTTTTCAGGTCATCAAAATTTTTAGACGTTGCTTCTTGGTTTTTCTCCATTAATTCTTGAATATTTTGGAACATCGCCTGCATTCCTTGCATTGTAATTGGTTTCTCTGTTATTGGTAGGTTTTCGGATGACTTTCTTAGCTCTGGAGGTGTTGTTATTGGTGAAGACGCCACTGTAGAGGCTATATGTTTTTTCATCACTTTTGTGGAGGTTACTGTGGTAGACATATTGGTTAGGCAGAGAAAACTTTTCCAAATTATCATGCACTAATGTTATATAATCTATTTAAGTTTGCACACTCAATTCAGCTTTTTTCCTTGCTTTGCTCCTAATGTTTTTATATACACTGAGAGCATATGCACCAAAGACAAATTCCTCATGTGTCCAATCACACTTGGCCAATAAAGAATAAAGAAGAAGAGTGGATCAAATGGATGGCTGCTGATAATCATGATCTGACACCTACTGGATGAATGAAGAGGCCCACTATCACTCAAGTTTGTGAATGGGTTAAAAAATCATGGCACTCAGTGAAAAACGAAATAGTTGCACAGTCATTCAAAAATTGTGGCATTAGCAATGCCTTAGATGGAACTGAAGATAGTATTATATATGAAGATAGCGAAAAAAGTGATATCAGTGATTATGAGCAACTGACCTTCCTAAATTCTGACACTAGCAATGATGAGTTCTTGGGGTTTCCAGAAAAATAGAAGAGTGCTTGAACCTTAAAGTCGCTCCTCATTTGTTAATGACAGCGATGATAGTTCTTAATGCCACTGTTGACTTTACATGGTTGAAATATTATTCTGCTATATTTTATTTTTTTTATTGAAAAAGTTTTTCAAATACAATTTTTCCCCTTCCCCCCCCCACTCCCAAACCCCCCCTCCCCCTCCCCTCCCCCCATGGCTTCTACAAGATGAAATCCAAATTAATATCACATTATATTTATTTATTTATTTATTTGTTTGTTTCCATTTCTATACCGCCCTTCTCCAAATAGGACTCAGGGCGGTGAACAGCCAAAGTAAAAAACAGAGCATACAAAATTTAAAAAACAGTATTAAAATAATTAAATATTTTGGCCGTAAATTAAAACAACCCAATTTAAAATCAATTTAAAATTTAACTCAAGCCAGCCCAGCTAATTGAAATAAACAGGTTTTCACGGCCTGACGAAAAATCCGGAAGTCTGTTATTGTACGTAACTCTGGGGGGAGGTTGTTCCAGAGGGTGGGCGCCGTCACAGAGAAGGCTCTCCCCCGGGGGTCGCCAGCCGACATTGTCTGGCGGACGGCACCCTGAGGAGGCCCACTCTGTGCGAGCGTACTGGCCGGTGGGAGGCTATTGGTGGCAGAAGGCGGTCTCGTAAGTACCCCGGCCCTAAGCCATGGAGCGCTTTAAAGATGGTCACCAGCACCTTGAAGCACACCTGGAAGACCACCGGGAGCCAGTGCAGCTCGCGCAGGAGAGGTGTCACATGGGAGCGCCTCGTCGCCCCCATAATCCCCCGCGCGGCCGCGTTCTGGACCAGCTGGAGCCTCTGGGTGCACCCAGGGGGAGCCCCATGTAGAGAGCGTTGCAGTAGTCCAGGCGGGAAGTGACTAGTGCCTGAGTGACTGTGCGTAGAGAGTCCCGATCTAGAAAGGGGCGCAACTGGCGTATCAGGCGAACCTGATAAAAAGCCCCCCTGGCCACGGCCGTCAAATGATCTAAAGACAGCCGTGCGTCCAGGAGGACACCCAAGTTACGAGCCCTCTCCGTGGGGGCGAGTGATTCGCCCCCAATAGCCAGCGATGGCGTCAGCTGGCTATATTGGGACGCTGGAAGCCACAGCCACTCGGTCTTGGAGGGGTTGAGTCGGAGCCTGTTTCTCCCCATCCAGGCCCGCACGGCCTCCAGGCACTGGGACATCACTTCAAGGGCTTCGTTGGGGTGGCCTGGGGTGGAGATGTACAGCTGGGTGTCATCAGCGTACTGATGGAACTCCACCCCGAAGCCACGGATGATCTCACCCAGCGGCTTTACATAAATGTTGAACAGAAGGGGCGAGAGGACTGACCCTTGTGGCACCCCACAAGCAAGGTGCCTCGGGGTCAACCGCTGCCCCCCTGTCAACACAGATTGCGACCGGTCAGAGAGGTAGGAGGAGAACCACCGCAGAACTGTGCCCCCCACCCCCAACCCCGCCAACCGGTGCAACATGATACCATGGTCGATGGTATCAAAAGCCGCTGAGAGGTCTAACAGGACCAGGATAGAGGAGCAACCCCTATCCCGAGCCCTCCAGAGATCATCCACCAACGCGACCAATGCCGTTTCCATGCTGTGCCCAGGCCGGAAGCCGGACTGGAGCGGGTCTAGATAGACAGCTTCATCCAGGTACCGGGGAAGCTGTTGCACTACCACACTGTCAACAACCTTCCCAACGAAGCGAAGGTTGGAAACTGGACGATAGTTAGCCAAAACAGCCGGATCCAGAGAGGGCTTCTTGAGGAGGGGCCTCACAACCGCTTCTTTCAAAGCAGCCGGCAGGACCCCCTCACTCAATGAAGCATTAACAATCTTCTGGAGCCAGCCTCGTGTCACCTCCTGGGAAGCCAGTACCAACCAGGAGGGACACGGGTCCAATAAACATGTCGCGTTCAGCCGTCCCAGGACCCTGTCCATGTCCTCAGGAGCCACAGGATCAAACTCCCCCCAGATAACACTCTCAAGACCTTCCTCAGTCATCCCGTCCGGACATACCCAGTCAGAGGCCAGCCCTTCCCGAATCTGAGCGATTTTGTCATACAGATACTGCACAAAGTCCTCAGCTCGGCCCTGCAAGGGGTCATCCCGCACCTCCAGATGGAGGAGGGAGCGGGTCACCCTAAACAGGGCGGCCGGGCGATTATCTGATGACGCGATAAGAGCGGCAAAATAGCTAGATTTCGCCGCTTTTATTGTCACTAGGTAGGTCTTAATATGAGACCTCACCAGTGTTCGGTCGGATTCGGAGCGGCTGGTCCTCCAACTACTCTCCAGGCGTCTTTTCCGGCGCTTCATCTCCCTGAGCTCCTCGGAGAACCAAGGAGCTAGGTGAGTTCGGTGCCGGGTCAGAGGCCGCAAAAGCACGACACAGTCCAAGGCCCCGGCAGCCGCACTATCCCAGGCGGCCACCAGGTCCTCAGCCGAGTCACGAGCCAGAGTCTCAGGAAATGGCCCAAGCTCCATCTGGAACCTATCAGGGTCCATCAGGCGCCTGGGGTGGAACCACCTGGTCGGTCCCGCCTCCCTGTGGCGGGGTGCAGCGGTTAGAAAGTCCAGTCGAAGGAGCGAGTGTTCAGACCATGACAAGGATTCGATGACTATATCCCCTGTATCAAGGCCACTCGACCACTGACCAGAGACAAAAACTAAGTCCAGGGTGTGTCTACCCGTGTGAGTAGGGTCATGAATTAACTGAGTAAGGTCCATGGCCGTCATGGAAGCCGTGAACTCTCGAGCCACCTCAGACGTTTCGCCGACAGATGGCAGGTTGAAATCCCCCATGACTAGAAGTCTGGGGGTACCAACCGCCACCTCAGCTATGACGTTGAGCAGCTCGAGCAGGGCCGTTGCCCATGCAGGGAGCCAGGTATGTGATCAACAAGCCCATCTGTATTCCACGACCCCACTTCACAAAAAGGGACTCACATCCGGCTATCTGTGGAACAGTGGTCTCCCTCGGATCAAGACTTTCCTTTATAATAACCGCCACCCCCAGCCCCTGCCCTGAGCTCTCGGCTGATGGAATGCTCGGAAACCTGGTGGGCACATATTCACGAGGGGAACCCCCCCTCATGGCCCAACCAGGTCTCCATAATACCTGCCAGGTCCGCTCCCCCCTCCTGAATAAGATCGCAAATGAGGGGGGCTTTATTTACCACGGACCTGGCATTGCACCACAGCAGCCAAAGGCTCGGGCCCTGAGAGTCTGAACAGCCTGGGGTGCGAGAAGGGCTATGGGGACCGGGGCGCGCCACCGCTCGAAGATAGCGAGTGCGCGCCCCCACCACATGATGCGGCCCCCTGCTCCCGCCATATCTGCCCCTCCCACTCAACACATTGATAGAAAAGCCCTCGACAGAATGGACTCTGATGTCCCCCTTACCCCCGGAATCCGCACCCTCCGTGGCCCCACTGACAGCTGGGCCGGACCCTTCCCCCCGTGGGTTAACCCCCAAACCCACACAACCCTCCCGCCCCTTAAAATCCCTTAAAAATCTATCAAAAAGTTTCCCTAAGAAACCCCTCAATCTCCTTTTTGCCGCATGCCACCTCTCGGGGTGCCAAAGCCCGTCATAAAGGTAGGCCCTTGATAAAGTGGAGGGCCACACCTGCGAGAGGGGGGAGTCTCGCAGAATAAGAAATTCTGTTGGCGAATACATCTAATCAATCAGTTAATTAATTAATCAGGGGGAAGTCCACGGCCTGGGGGTAATCAAGATAGTCCAAAGTCTGGGGAGGGATATTCAATCAATTTCAAGTCAATAAATTCAATAAATTCCACTGCTCTCTCACAGCAGTGGATGGAGTCTTAAGCCGCTTCGAGGCCAGGTGTTAACACCAGCTGCCCTCTCATGAAAGCTTGGAAGGGCCAGAAACCGCAGTCATCGTCCGGCTCCATGCAAGGCTTGAAATCTGGAATATCTCGCTCTACAATTGGGGGGCATTAATAACAGTCACCAATCTACAGGTCCGCGGGTCAAGAGAAGCCTCCGATGGTTCTGACGGCTGCACCTTAGGCGAATCAGGAGGCGAATCAGGAGGCTATAGATGTCCATGGGAGGCAAATATCATCATATTGTTCAGAGGAACCTCCAGATGATAAGTGGCCTCACAGAGGTTAACAGACCACATGGGGCATAAAAGCTTGGCCCCAGGTTTTTCCAACCATGAGAACCAGCAATGTTTCTAGCTCACCCCCATCCACGTAAGGGAGGGGGGGAACCTCTGGAAGAACCAGGAAGAGGCCCCCTCCAAGTAAGCCTCCCATCTAAGTTGTAATAATAGTTCCAAGGAACTGACATTAATAGTACATCGTGGCCAGAGGCTCCTCGCTCTCCCTAAGCAGGTTCCTCCTCCTTTTCACCCCCTCTGGTGTTGTCCCTCACAGCCGCTCGTCCCAGCATTGTAGCAAGTGCCAGCCCCGACGATCCCAGCTCTCCGAAAAACATCTCCATCCATCGCTGGGAAGCCCCCGCCATCCCCTCGGAGCTCCGGGGAGAGACTGCATCGCCGATGCCGCCACCGCCCACTCCACCAGTCCGGCAGCCACGGGGAGACGCCGAAGCTGCTCCCCCTGCTTGCAAAGCCGCAGCGCAGCCGCCTCCGTCTACTCCCGGCCATCGCGTCCTGGAGAGCTGCCAGCTCTCAAAAAGACAACATCCGATTGGTGGGAAGCTCCCGTCGCCAGACATGGGGCAAAATCAGCTGGTCCGGCCCCCGAAAACCCCCAAAAGCCGGGGAATCTCCCCCAGGTATCGCCGCCGCTCAGCTGGGAGTGGCCATCTTGGACATGCGCAGTATTATATCATTATATAATACTTTACCACCCTTTTACACCACCCCCTATGTGCTAAACATTTCTTTCTAACATTATTATTATGTCCTCCGTATATTATACATTTCAAAACAGCATTCGGCTATAAAACTATATAATAAATCCTAATTTGGCATTTATTCTACTCATAATCTACCCATTTCCTCCACCCCCATACGTATATCTCTTAATTCAAATCTTTTAAGTATATTAATATCTAAACAAAACATCCCTTTTCCTAAACTAAGCAATCAGTAACGTTACCTATCGCCTTGTACCATATCAATTTTATTTCACCCACTTTCCTACAGGTCTACCATACATAATATATTTAATATCTTTATTGTTCTGCCCATATCACTAAAAGATATTTTCATATATAAATAAAACCCTCAAATGACTTTAAATTTGTATTCCATATAGTATCTTCTGTAATGTCTTTCAACTAGATTGTTAATTTCATCCACCATGTTAGGGTAACATCAAGTCCTGCTTCCAACAGTATATTCAGTATCTTCAATTACAATCTGCCCCCATCATTAATAAGTATTTCTGTATATATATATATATATAAAAAACCCTGAGTGACTTTATATTTATATTCCATATGGTATCTTCTGTAATGTCTTTTGTCTAGATTATTAATTCGGACAACCATGTTAGGGTAACAGCCAGATCATCTGCATGCCCCAATTCCATAGTTCTCTTGCCTTATAGCTCAACATATACGTAATCCATTTTTCAGAGAGTCCAAAATAGAAAGTTCCAATCCGCTCAATCACAGGCCATCTTCCACATCCCAAAAACACCAGCACTGCAGAGATCTGTTATTCTTCTCAAAATAGTATAAGTCTGTAATTTGCCCCAGCTATATTTTCATGTATCAGCCTTCTATAAATCCCGCTTATTATATTTAATCGTCTCTTAAATAACTGGCATTAATCTGTGGCTAAAAAAGAATTGTAGTTTAAAAATTTTTAGTTTTGTAGAACTTGCTCCTTCTTTTCTTAACTTGTTGTGGTTTAGATCTCCACCCTGGTTGCCTTTCTAGGACTTGTATATCAGCTGATTGAATTACATGCTGGTCTTTAACTTGATAAGACATCAAATCGAGATCCAAAGCCGCCTCTCTTATATTTATAGGTGATCCAGCTATAGCCTCTGAAGGAGAATCCAAAAGTGGCTCATCCAAAAAGCCCTCTATAACTTGTCGTTTTTCCATTACCTCCATCTCCATCTGCTTAGCCTGAGTTTCAATCTCTTGTTTATTTTGCTTTTCTTTATCCCCCTCCTGTATTCCTGACACTGATGACATACGTGGAGATGTTGGGCCCATTTTAAAAACCTTTTAGTAAAATTCTTCCGCTTTTTCAACAGTGTTTAATTGATATCTTTCTCCTTGATATCTCAATATTATACCAACTGGAGCATCCCACCTAAATGGGATGTTTTGTTTCTTTAGCTCAGTCACCAAAAATCCAAAGTCCTTTCTATCTTTTAACATCTTGGACAGCAGCTCTTTATATATCCAGATCTTCATTCCATTCATTTCTAGAGTGGAGTTAAAAGACTTTTGCACGATATCATTTCTTATTCCTTTATCAGTAAAATAAATCACCACATCTCTATGCAATTGTCTTTGCTTTGCCACCCAAGAATTTACTCTGTAGGCCTTATCAATCTTACAGAATACTTCTTCAGAGCTGACCTTTAAAATCACAGCCAGAACTTCAGCAGACATCTTTCTCAAGTCCTCTCTGGTATTTTCCTGTATTCCCCTCATTCTGATTGCAAATTCCATGGATCTGAATTGCATCATTGTAACTTCATTTTCAATCCTTTGCTTTATATTATCTACATTGTAAATCTTGTGATCAGCTTCCTTCATTTTAGACTCTACTTCTGAGCTATTTTCTTGAATCATTGTCAAATCATTTTCAATTCTTTGTATTTTATTATCCAGATTATGAATTTTATAATCAACTTCCTTCATTTTAGACTCTATTTCTAAATTGATATCTTTATCCATCTTTATAATTACTTCTGAAAAGCTTTTCAAAGCTGTTACAATATAGCGCTTCAGGTTATCATACTTTTGTTGAACCAACTCTTTAAATTCCTGTCTAAATTTTTCAAGATTCTGGTTAATAATCTCATCATGTCTTGCCAACTCCTCCACAACAAATTCCTTTAAATCTTTAAAACCATTCTTCTGCATCTGCGAGCTCAAAAATTGCTCTTGTGATTTATAAATGGGGGAGCCCCCCCCCAGCTTGGTTGTCTGGCTTTGTCAGTTTTAACACCATCCTGCCACACAAGCAGACTCTTTTTAAAGAAAAAGTCTTCTCTCCACACAATATCAATATCAAGTCTCTAAGAAAGGAAGAAGCAGGAAACAGAAATTTTTCTCTCTTGTAGCCAGCGCTATTGCTTCAAATACTTTGGAACATATTAAACCATTCAAACGGAAAGACTTTCGCTTTCAGCTTTCTTCTCAAGCTTCAGCCAGCCGTCATTTTAAACTTTTTTTCCCCTTTTCACTCTTTCTTCATTCTTAAAATCAATCATAGGGTTGTTACAAATACTTGCGGTTTAGAGTCCCAAATCTGGATTTCATCCTGCTTATTCAAACAATCTGTTAGTTTTCGCTGATTAGGTTGGTCACATCGTCTAGCTCTGCAAAGCGCAGAGTTCTCCCAACGCCCGGAGCAGCGGCGAGCTGGATAGGGAGCCTCATCCTGCTTCCTCCCCAAGAGTAAAAAAAAAACTCTGGGGACTTCGCAGAGGGCTCTACCTGCTCTTGCCGGCTCACCTCACATTTCCTTAAGGAAACGGAGTTTTTCGAGCCGCCTCTCAGCTGTAAAGGCGGCTCTTTACGGGCGGCGGGGTTGGCGGTCCCAAAAGACCGTCTAGCGACGACGGAAGCCAAACCAGAAGCCCGGATACTCTGGTTTCTCTTCAGATCGTATAAATCTTTCGCCTTTTACTATTCTGCTATATTTTATTAAATATATTACTACACCATTTGGTTCAGAATTTTTTTTTCTTGTTTTCCTCCTCTAAACCTAGGTGTATCTTATTGTCAGGTGCATCTTATAGTCTGAAAAATATGGTATTTCATTTTGGCTTAAAATATGGCATAGAAAAAAACATGGTTGTGCCGATTGATGATCTTTAGAGGGAGAAAGGCCAGGGAAATATTTTTTATGTTTATTCTCAAGGATCTTAGAATAGACTTCATTGATTACAGACTACTGTTGGAATGGCTCAGTAGTCTGTGAATTGGAGGCACTGTGTAGTTCGATTCTACTTGTAAGAAATTGGCTGTCCAGAGATCGGCAGTGAATAATTTCTATTTTATTCCATTCTATTATGTTTGAATTGTGGATGCCATAGGTTTTATTCTTTATGTTCTATTGCTCTGTATCTATATGAAGCCAAAGGGGATAGTCATCCAGCGTCCTCAATATGTCTTGTTCATCAATGTGTGTGCATTATTTGGCTCTGCCTCCATTGGAATAATTTTTATAGATATCTCTGGCTGTGAAGGCCTGGATGGGAACTAATAAACTGAAGCTGAATCTTGATAATACAAATCTGTTGTTGTAGTTAGGTGGCTTGAGAATTAGAAGGAGTATTAAGGTAATGCTCCTTCTGGAAAAACAGGTACATAGATTGGGAAATTTTCTCTGTTCAAAGTTTTATTGTCAAGAAGCTTTGCTAAGCTTTGGCTGATGCATTAGATGCAATGCTGTTTGTACCATGTCATATAACTCTTAATGGAACCATATAACAGCAGCCCTGAAAGCAGTGGTTGCTTGTGAAGTGTCAAGGCCAATTTATGATGTTGGTACTAGCTCACAAAGTCTTAAATGGCATGAGATCTAGGTAGCTGAAAGATTACTGTTTCTATTTTTATACAATTCTTGCATTAGAGTCAGCTGGAAAGGCTGGTGAAGTGTTGCTTGCAGTTTCACTGTTGAGTTTGGCTCTTAGCACAGTGGTTTTCCCAGTAATAGAGCCCCACTATGACTGGCACATGAACTTTTTACTTTGAAACAGTAAAATAATACGTTTTTACTGAAATAATTTATGATACCAGAGCTGCTAATTTACATTTGGATTTATTTACATTGTTTTAAGCTGTCAAATAATGGATTTTTTGTTTGATCTTTTTTAAAAATGGTCTCAGAAACACTCTTGTAGAAAAGCAATTTTAAAAAATTAATGTGAAGGAACTTTTAAATGTTCTATTAAAATAGGCTTTGTTAATATCCTGAAATGTTTTTGTCTTGCAGTAATACAATGAGAGTGGAACCTAAATTGTAAGACTACAGGATAAGAATAACTGAGCTGAACTAAGAAAATCTGCTAGGCTGTAGTTGTATCTGCTATTTGCTATTTTTGGTGTTTTTAGGGGATATAAGTAATCATATGAAGACCCAATAATGGGTTTACTGTATTTTTTGTCTTCAATAATATTTTCAAACAAGTTTCATGAGAAGATGTTAGCCTACCTCAATATCATTTTTGTTTCTTTTGTTTTAAAAAAATCAGTTTTATGGTGGCAATTGTGAAATTGGAAGCATAATTAATTGATTCATACATTTTTCATTTATATTCTTACATTTTCAGGAAATGGGTTGAAGATGCTGATGAAAAGAGCACTGAAATTCAAGGACCCATTGTTAATGAAGATGATTAGAAACATATCTCAACATGATGGACCAACTAAATCTTTATTTATTGTAAGCATAATGGCTTTCATCTTTTCAAGTTCTAAATTTGTGAAATGAGATATTGGAAGAAGCGAACTTATTTTATACATAACAAATATTATGTATATCATTCTCAAATGATTGCATGTGCCTTAATGCTACTGGAATTGCACAAGAGTGTTGTTATAGTGTAGCATTTTCACTTCTCCAATTCATAATTAAGGCTTGTCATTAATTTTACAAAATATATTTATTGGTGTCCTTAACTGAACCTGTGCAGATACTAAATTATTAACTATGACAATTATAAAACTAATGTAACATTTTTGTTCTTTATGTGCATGTGCCCTTTGAAAAATTAGGCTGTCATCAGTTAATAATCTGTAATAGTGATTTTATTATCACTCTTCTGCATATATTTTGGTACATAGAAATGAGCCAGAAATCATTTATTTTAATTTCACTTCTGCAATGAACTAATTGTATGGTCATAGGCACCCATTATCTACATCAGGAATCTTTCATAGCTGACACTGACTGTCAGGCAGAAAAGACCAGGTTCACACCTGAAGCTTCAGTTAAACTGATTTATTGGATAAAGCTTATTCATGGGATCTATGCACTGTCAGCACCTGGTTAAAGTTAGATAAAGGTCAGTGGCACTCAAGGAGGGTTGGACTTAGCTTGCTTGTGGCTATGTAGAGATTCTAGGCTGATTCCTCTCTTCACTCTGTTCCCAGGTTCTTGCCGCCCTTCTACATTATATATGCTGACAGACAGGGTTTCTATTCCCCCCTCAGTTTCTTTTTAACTGCCAGATAGTACATCATTTTCTCTGCCCTTCCTGCAAAGAACTGACCTTAGTTTTTAATTTCTACCCATCTTGCCTGATTGCTATTACTTCTCCCCTTCCATGTTGTGCTTTCATTCCTTTCTTTTAAAAGAGAGTGAGAAAGCTCCAAACTAAGAGAATAAGGGCACTGGCTTCTTGATGTTTGTGACAGACTTTGGTGCTGTTGGCTGTAATTAGTCCAGGTATGATAGTAAAATACTACTATATTTAGCATGTCTTATTTACAGCAGTGAAGGCCAAGTAGTTGATAGATGTGCATGCTACCAAATATTTTCACAGCAATATACAGTTCTTATAGATGTTTGAAGAAATAATTCATTTTGGCTTTGAGCCTTTCTTTTGGACGAAGATTCACTCACAAGTACTTAATAGCCTTGGAACAAAGATAATTTACTTCATATTATATCTTCAGTGGTCAGATTTGCAATCAAGAGTGATAAGTTCACAATTTATAAGAATCATTTATTTATTTGGGATTACATCTGCTTTATACTTGATAATTTGCTCATTAACTTCTGTGCAGTGTATGCGGTTTCTCCATCTGAAGATGAGTAAGCTAAAAAGAGGAAATATAAATCAAAGAATGAATAAAAGTTTAACGGGTTGAAAAGAAGAAAAATCCCAAACCATCATTCATTAAGCTTTGGCACCACTGCTAGGTCTAACAATTAATTCATTGCCAGGTACCACCCTCAGCTTCTTCAGTGATGACTTCATTAAATCTTAGAAAGTCTGATTATCGATTTCTATACCCAGCTTGCAGCTTTTGCCATGGTATCAGAGGATGAGATGCAGAAAAGATTATTACTATAGTCTCTGGGTCTTGAAGGTTATTTCTGATTATATCGTAGTTTCTCCAGTGATTATATATTACAATTTTTAGACTTCTCAACCATTTGTATGTTAGGAAAATCATACTATTCTATGAAAGAGAGCAGTATGAGTCCCATAAATGCCTGTATCATTAGTAGTTATTCCCATTATCTCACCATCCCATAGAAAGATGCTTACTTTGTCCAGTTTTAAACTTTGAAACAGTAAAAGTGGAATTCTTACCATGTAACTCAAAACAGATTATATATGTAGTTATGGCCATGTTACAGAAATTATCATAGACTTGACACTGACTCAGATTTTCCAATTATGAGTTCTCCCATTTTGTGTTTCATCAGCTACAAGAGTTTTCACAAAATGTATGACAGTCATGATTGCATACCAGATCTGAATGACATGTAGCCATACATTGGCTCCTCTTGTCTGATAACATTTTGGATAAAATCTGGAATTGGTGCCTCTGCCAGATTTCATACAGGAACAGTATTTGTATATCACCCAGAGTCAATCTATAAGGAAGATGAGCAGTTTTTAAATATTGCATATATTTAAAAAACTTTTTTACATTTCATTTCTTTCTCCTGCCTTGACTTGCTAATTGACTTTTTGCTGCTCTTTTCCCAAACTGGAATATAGAAACCATTTGTTTACATAATGGCTTAAACAAAAAAGTGTCTTTTTGCTTCCAATTTTACCAGCTCCAACTTTATACCATACTTCATTTTTTTTTTCATTTTATGATCCTATAATCCCTTTTATCAGGGTGGAGTTGGGGTGAATGGATGGAGCTGAGTGTTTACTGGTTGGATGCCCTTTCTGACACTTACACGGAGTTCACAGCAGGTATTTCTCTTTGCACCCTGATAGAGAAACATCTGTTACTGTCTGGGATTGAACTCTCAACATTCGAAGGGACGGAACCGTCTTTACCTCTAGGCCACTGCGCCACTGATTACATTATCCTTCATACTTTCTCATTTATCATACTATATTTCACAGGTTAGGTAATAATTTGGCAGACTTTCTCTGTCAGATTTCTTTTGACTTTCTTTCACATTTCATTGATCCACCAAATTTCTTCTCTTTCTGCATCAATTTCCAGTGTGGATCTTTGTGACTTCAGGGTGCCTCTGAATGTCATACTTTTATCTTCTATGGCAAAGTTATGTTATCCCAGAATATGGATAAACTGCATTGTTGAAAACTACAAACACTGCAAGAGGCAGTATGGTTCCTTTAACTTACTGTATAATTTCAACAGAACTTGAAGGTTCTAATTGATTTTGCATCGTATATTTCTATATACAAAGTTTTATCAGGTTTTTAGTTTTTGAATCTTTCAATTAGATAACCCCTATTATATGCCCACTGAATCTGGTTAACCAATTCATTTTTACTCAGAAGAATATAGCTGTGTTATCATTGCCTATTTGCTTTGTAGCAATCTCTCTAAACTACAGCATATATCATTTTTCCTCTCTCGTCTTTTATTTCCCAAAAGTTTAGTTCCTAATCTCTATCTTCCAGTCTGTCCTTTGACTTTTGATAGGAATGTATCAAGCTAGCCATATACAAAAGCAGTTTAAATCTTTTGTTGATCTCCACTTACCTGCAGTGATAATCTTTCTTGTAGCAGTGAGAATGACATGTTAAGAGAATTACCGTATTTTTCGGAGTATAAGACGCATTCCCCCCCCCCAAAGGATGAAAATCTGGGTGCGTCTTATACTCCAAATGTAGCCCTGCCCAGCTTCTCAAATGGAGGTTTCAGAGGCTGAAAAAAGCATCAGAAACAAAGCTTCAGAAAAAAAAGCCCCCAAACAGAGCTTCAGAAAAAAAGCCTCAGAAACAGAACTTCAGAGGCTTTTTTTTCTGAAGCTCTGTTTCGGAGGCTTTCAGAGGCAGAAAAAAAAAGTAAAAAAAACCAAGGCACAGAGCTCACAACCAACAAACCTGTTGGTAAAATTCATTTCTGGGAACAGAGGGGTATTCTGTTGGGGGTATTCCGAGAGGCTGATCCACCTGCCAATCAGCCTTTTCCTTATTTTCCTTCCCAAAAACTAAGGTGCGTCTTATACTCTGAAAAATACGGTAGTTACTTTTTAGGGTGATCTTTAATTCTATTCCAACAAGGTGGTCTTGTGCTCAAAATCTCTTTTCTTTCAAAGGCAGCATCATTCCAACCATCCCAATTCTGTTTCCATTCTTGAAAACTGGATTGCATACAGGTGAAACTCGAAAAATTAGAATATCGTGCAAAAGTTCATTTATTTCAGTAATGCAACGTAAAAGGTGAAACTAATATATGAGATAGACTCATTACATGCAAAGCGAGATAGTTCAAGCCTTGATTTGTTATAATTTTGATGACTATGGCTTACAGCTCATGAAAACCCCAAATTCACAATCTCAGAAAATTAGAATATTACATGAAATCAATAAAACAAGGATTGTACATAGAACAATATCGGACCTCTGAAAAGTATAAGCATGCATATGTACTCAGTACTTGGTTTGGGCCCCTTTTGCATCAATTACTGCCTCAGTGTGTCATGGCATGGATGCTATCAGCCTGTGGCATTGCTGAGGTGTTATGGAAAACCAGGATGCTTCAATAGCGGCCTTCAGCTCTTCTTCATTGTTTGGTCTCATGTCTCTCATCTTTCTCTTGGCAATGCCCCATAGATTCTCTATGGGGTTCAGGTCAGGTGAGTTTGCTGGCCAATCAAGCACAGTAATCCCATGGTCATTGAACCAGGTTTTGGTACTTTTGGCAGTGTGGGCAGGTGCCAAGTCCTGCTGGAAAATGAAGTCAGCATCCCCATAATGCTCGTCTGCGGAAGGAAGCATGAAGTGCTCCAAAATCTCCTGGTAGATGGCTGCGTTGACCCTGGACTTAATAAAGCACAGTGGACCAACACCAGCAGATGACATGGCTCCCCAAATCAACACAGACTGTGGAATCTTCACACTGGACTTCAAGCATCTTGCAGTGTGTGCCTCTCCATTCTTCCTCCAGACTGGGTCCTTGGTTTCCAAATGAGATGCAAAAGTTGCTCTCATCAGAAAAAAGGACTTTGGACCACTGAGCAACAGACTAGTTCTTTTTGTCTTTAGCCCAGGTAAGCCGCTTCTGACGTTTGTTGTTCAGGAGCAGCTTGACAAGAGGAATACGACATTTGAAGCCCATGTCCAGGATCCGTCTGTGTGTGGTGGCTCTTGATGCACTGACTCCAGCCTCAGTCCACTCCTTGTGAAAGTCCCCAAAACTTTTGAATGGCCTTTTCCTGACAATCCTCTCCAGGCTGCGGTCATCCCTGCTGCTTGTGCACCTGTTTCTTCCACACTTTTCCCTTCCACATAACTTTCTATTAATGTGCTTTGATACAGCACTTTGGGAACATCCAACTTCTTTTGCAATTACCTTTTGAGGCTTTCCCTCCTTATGGAGGGTGTCAATGATGGTTTTCTGCACAACTGTCAGGTCAGCAGTCTTTCCCATGATTGTGATTCCTACTGAACCAGACTGAGAGACCATTTAAAGGCTCAGGAACCCTTTGCAGGTGTTATGGCTTAATTGGCTGATTAGAGTGGGACACTTTGAGCCTAGAATATTGAACATTTTCACAATATTCTAATTTTCTGAGATTGTGAATTTGGGGTTTTCATGAGCTTTAAGCCATAATCATGAAAATTATGACAAATCAAGGCTTGAACTATCTCGCTTTGCATGTAATCTATCTCATATATTAGTTTCACCTTTTACGTTGCATTACTGAAATAAATGAACTTTTGCACGATATTCTAATTTTTCGAGTTTCACCTGTATTTGTTAGATTTGTTAGATTTTCAGAGACAATCTTCCTCATTCTCAACAACTATTTGTTGAGAATGAGATTTCCAGTTTAATTCATTGTGGAAATATTATTGAAGGAATACTTAGGGTCATACTTGTCCTTTACATGGGCTGTTCCATCTTGACTTGCAATTGGTATCTGGTTTTTCACCTTTTAGGTAAGATTATTAGACACCTGTATATGTGATGTAAAAAGACCATAATGAAAGATAACATGCTCTTATCTGTAGTCTGTGTTCTTCCTGCAGCCATCAGCACATTTACACAACCCAGCCACTTTCTTGCTTGAACCAGCATGCCTGGTTCAAGGCATGCCTGACACACTCTGTATTTCTGATGCTGCTACAGTAGTGACCAAAATTGTGGAAACCTTTTGGGAAAAGGGTATTTTCTAAAACTAGCTAATAACACCACTTTTTTTTTTGGTGTAGTAACATAAAATTATATATCAATGGAAAGATAATTTAATAAAGAATGTAATGCAATAACTTTTATGAAGGATTTGCTATTAGAATAGCAGTTACAGTATAAAGAAGAAAAGTGACACACATAGAAAAAACAAGATATGCAAAAATTATCACCATAGAAAAAACGAGATATACAAAAACTATCACCACGTCAGTTAATACTTAGTTGGGTAACCTTTAGCATGAATTACAGCCTTACAACGTCTTCCCATAGAGTGAACCAAGTCTTTTTGTTCTGCAGCTGTTAAAATGTGAAACCAGGATTGAAGGATTGCTTCTATTAACTGGGTTTTATTGCTGGGTCACTTATGACTAACAAGTTTCTTTAGTCGGCTCCATAGATTTTCAATTGGGTTAAGATCTGGGCTATTCCCAAGCCAATCCAGGAGTGGAATATGATTATCTTGAAACTCCAAAAAAAGTGGTGTTATTAGCCATCAAACCTCAAAAATACACTTTTCCCAAAAGATTTCCACAATTTTGGCCACTACTGTAAGTTGTCCTAAGAAACCTAGAGCCTTGGTAGTATAGTGGTTTAAAGCACCCTGTTATTAACACAGCTGCCTGCAATTACTGCAGGTTCGAATCTTACCAGGCTCAAGGTTGACTCAGCCTTCCATCCTTTCTAAGGTAGGTTAAATGAGGACCCAGTTTGTGGGGGCAATAAGCTGACTATATAAATATACAAAAGTATGAAGGCTATTGCTTAACGCATTGTAAGCCGCCCTGAGTCTCTGGAGAAGGGCGGCATATAAATCAAATTAAAAAAAAAAACATAGAGGAGAGCTGGAGCCCCACCTACAAAACATTCAGGGGCTAGACTTCCCACCTAAAATCTTCTCAGCTAAAGAAATCCCCTGACATAAACTCTGCACAGATATGGAATCCCATATGAATGAAGGCACAGATGATTACTCAGAGAATACCATTGCAGGTGTGCAGTCTCTTCAATATTAGCACCTTGTATATTCCTTGTAAGTATAAGAACTGACCTGCTTAACAAAATTGCTACAATAGTGCATATAAACTGAATTACATATAATAAATATATAACTAGAATTGAGCCATCCATCCAGAAAAAGCAGCAGTTAAAAGTAGTGAACAGTCTTTCATTTTTTTATCCAAGTCACACATTTTTCCTGATGTGAGTAAAAAAGAGGATTGAGAAAATTGAGTTTGAAAAAAGTACAAAACTATAAACTGATTTTTGGCAATTCAGTTTTTATAACAATAGAATTTATTAGTTTACAGCAGTTTTATTAATCATTTAATAAATATTTCTTATCACTGTAAATCATCAATCCAGCAATGATTTTGAAAAAAAAAGTATAGTTGAGTTAATGCAGTAGTTCTCATTGTTTTTCTAATATTTCCTCTTTTACATATCTCAAATCTTGATTTGTTTGTTTTGTTTAGGATTATGTTGGTGATCTGGCTGCTCAGATATCTAATGATGAAGAGGAGGAATTTGTGATAGAATGCTTAGGAACATTGGCTAATTTGACCTTATCTGATTTGGACTGGGAACTTGTGTTAAAAGAGTACAAAATGGTACCATATCTGAAAGATAAATTAAAGCCAGGTCTGTATCTTTAGTTTTTCACCAGAAGATACCATTTTACTGACTTAACATATTGAATATCATTTTAATTCTTTTTTGAACACTGCACACTTCTGGAACATTTCTATATTTACATTGTTTTTATTAAGAATTATTTTGTTTTTTCCTTATAACGTTTGTAAACTTCTTTAAAGTTCAACTTCATTTTATTTGCTTTGAATACATCCTGAAAATTCTCCAAAATTGTATTAATTTGTTAGAAAACGTCTTCCGTTCTGATGGATACCCTTTGTATTGGTAATGTTAAAAAAGAAGAAAAAAAGTTTTTACTGGAGAAGGTCTTCAGTAAGATAAATATTCCCTTCTCCAGCCAGACAAACTCAACCTCAGAAAAACAGACAGAATTTATACCAAATATATTACTGTACCAAAGGAAGATGGAGGATTTTGTCCAATTTTAGTCTGAGCAAACTCAATAAATTAATCACCCTATTATGATTTTACAACACTGACTTGAAGGCATGGGCGCACACAGAAAAACACATAGGCTTTCATCCTTTGTCAACAAGTTGTGTTTTTTCTGTCTTTCTGGAGCTAATTCTTCCTTACCTTGTGGTGTGTAAATCAGCTTATGCTTCACAGCCCTGCCTTTTGTTTCCCACATTGAACTTAAACTGCAACAGTGAATACACCCCAATCGACCTAATTCAAGAAATTACATTTCTTGAATTAATTTAAGAATCTAGTTTATTTATTATACACACATTATCTATCTGTTACTTTCATTTGCTAGAAGCAGCTCATAATTTTACTTTTGAAACAATTTTATTGCAGTCATCTACCAGCACAAAGAAATTGGTATTCAGATATTCAAAACTAAACTGACAATTTCAGCACAGTTAGAAAAGATACAAATAAACAAAGAATTTTGATAAAAAGATAATATTAAACCAAAGAATGCTAAGATGCTTGCTTTGGCTATGTGTGCAACAAGGAAAAAGAGATTGAAATTAGCAATCTGAATAGATAAAATTATCCAAAGAGATTAGAGGATTATATTATTTTTCATTTACTTTTGGATGAATATAATTTAATAATATACATGTTTTCATTCCTAACTTCCCAGTTGAAAATGTTCTAGACTTTGGATGTTCACTCAGCATTGGGTGGTCATCTGAGCATTCATACAACTCATCCAAATGTCCATATAGACACTTTTTTTGCATTGATTGAAGAGGTTAGGTTAATCTGAAGAACTGCATGCCTTAATAAGAGGAAGATGAAATTTCTGCCCAAAATACTCCAAATGATAACATGTGCAGGTGTAAATGTAAATATATGTAAATTCAGTGATGACCACTTGAAGAGCCACAATTATAGCTAAGCAACCTGTGCTGTCAGAGAAAGCTATTAGGAGAGTATATGGATGGATTAGGAAGGATTCCTATACTAATCTTGTCTCATGTGTTTTAACAAATAAATCATGAATCGCTTTTTACTGAGCCACATGAATGATAAAATAATCCATGCTGCCTTCTACTTACATGCAAAACATGTCATTCCAAGAATGGAATGTTCTGGGGAACACGGAAACATTCTATTTTTCTTCCAGCTATGCTTCCAGTCATCTTTGGGGTGGTCCAGAGACTTTCCAGAAGTAAACCTTCTGGAAGTAAAAATAGTTCATAGTTTGAATTGGGGCCAGGCTGGGGGGAGACAAAGGAGACATACGATAATACATGCATCATGATACAAATAATATAACATATATTTTAGATGTCAGGATGACTATAAGGGCAGGTTTGCCATCATGATGTCACCATGCGCTAT
Source organism: Arizona elegans (assembly GCA_022577455.1). Lineage (NCBI taxonomy): Eukaryota > Metazoa > Chordata > Lepidosauria > Squamata > Colubridae > Arizona > Arizona elegans. The sequence continues at coordinate 97,320,151 of JAKOOJ010000002.1, read as the reverse complement.
CATTTTGTTTTTGGCTTGCTGCAGAACCTGTTGGCCAGATTGCAGCTGGGAACATGACAATCTGTTCCTGTTCCAAAAAAATTATACACACAGAATTGTTGGATTGGCATGATCTAGAAGTAAAACAAAATGTGCCAGTGTTCCCTGGAATGTTCTGTTCTTGGAACAGTCTGACCAACATATCCCTGCTTCTTTTTTTTACTTTCCAAATGACTGAGTTTGAATCACCAAATTAGGGTGGTTCAGAAATGGATAGACTAGGGGAGAAAAATAATTATTTTTGAAGAGTCCATAGATTTTACAGTGCTTAGTAATCATTCAAAAAGCTGCAATGAACACAGAGCAGGAAAATTTAAATTTTATATTAATCTAGAACAGGGGTGAAATGCTCCCGGTTCGGACTGGATCGCCCAATCCGGTAGTGATGGAGGTGGGTGGTTTTGGGGAACCGTAGCAAAAATCCCTGCATGCCCCCACCCCCATGCCCAGCTGAGCCCCGCAATCATCAGAGGCTGTTTTTTTTTACTTTTAAAAGCATTCTTTCTACAACCTCTTCAGCCAAAAAAAAATGCTTTTAAAAGTAAAAAAAAAGCCTCTGATGATCAGGCAACTCAGCTGGGATCGTCAGAGGCTTTTAAAAGTATTTTTTCTACAACCTCTTTGGCCGAAGAGGTTGTAGAAAAAAATGCTTTTAAAAGTTTTTTTTAAAAAAGAAAGTTGGCCACGCCCACCCAGTCACATTACCCTACCACCAAGCCACCCCCACAGAACCGGTAGTAACAAATTTTACATTTCACCACTGATCTAGAGTACTGTATTTGTAAATAGGTTCTTTAAGAATTGGTGCAACAGTTGTGATGACATAATTTTATGTTCAATGTTCACGTTGAGTGATACTTGAAAGCTGAGCCAGCATGTCATGTCAGGGTAGCAATAATAGTGTCCCTATAATTTAACAAGGTTTGCTCATATTTTGAGATATGCTGTAAAAGTCTTTGAACAAAGAGGTTTGCATTTCAGTAGGGTGCTGTAATATTGCTGCTCTATTAAATTTACCAGGTTCAGCAGAAGATGATCTTGTCTTGGAAGTGGTAATAATGATTGGGACTGTATCAATGGATGATTCCTGTGCAGCGCTGCTAGCTAAATCAGGAATCATTCCAGCACTTATTGAACTACTGAATGGTACGTAGCAAGTGTTGCACACTACTTTTTGAGTGTTTGCTTATTACTCATTAACTTACTGTTCCTCAATTTTTATTATCAAAATTTAGCAACACTGTGTTGGAATCAAGGTTTTAGTACGGCATTAGGAAGTTTCATCCCATCTCGCACTAATAATGAGATTGAATTTTACCAAGTAAAATAGTTTGTGCAGTGAACAATTTTATAGAAGAAATTAAGGCTTGGTTGAGTACTCACACCCTAGAGTTTAAAATGCAATTTACGATGTTGGAGTTAGAACTACAGATCTGGAAGGCACAGAAATAAGATGCTTAGATCCAAGATGGCACTGCTGAAGGCTGCCTCAGTAAAATGCTCTCTAATGGTTTCTTTTTTATTATTATTCTCTACAATTCACTATGGATTTCATACTCATGAGACCATTTGCTAAGAATTAAGTAACGTTTCTTTAAGGAGTAGCTTTCTGTGATCACACACACACACACACACACACACACACAAGTCTTTACAAATGCGGAGGAGATTCTAACACAGGAAGAAGCAAATTCCCCAGAACTATGGATTACAAAAAAAACCCCAAAACAAACGGAGGAAATGGAGACGAGGTAAAAGGGCGAGAATTTTGAACAGGCTAAGGAATAGGGGAAATAGAACTGCTCTGCCTTCAATCTTCCTGACTAATTTACGTTCACTTGCTAAGAAGATGGATGAAATACTCCTTTTAAACAGATGCAATTCTGATTTTCACAGCACAGCTGCCCTATGCTTTATTGAAACCTGGTTATATGATGATACTGATAACAACAGCGTGCAAATTCCAGGGTTTCAGATACACAGAGCAGACAGAATTGCAGAATAATCAGGTAAAAAGAAGGGAGGAGGCTTATGCTTATATATCAACAACAGCTGGTCTCAGGATATAACTATAATATATACATTCTGTGATGAAAAATTAGAGTCTTTACTTAATCAACTGTAAACCATTTTACTGTCCACATGAATTCTCCTCATTTCTCCTAATTGCTCTTTATGTCCTTCCGCAAGCCTGTGTAAACAAGGCATTACGAACTCTAGTTGACCAGATTATGGAGGCTGAAGCCAAATACCCTGATTCATTGGCCATTATTTTGGGAGATCTAAACAAAGCAAACTTAAGGAAATAGCTACCAAAATACTTTCAGCATGTCAATTGTCCCACTAGAGGCAAAAATACTTTAGACCATTGCTACATAACACTAAAAGATGCTTATCGGTCCTTACCATGAACAGCATAGAGGGACACTGTGCATGATTCACTTTGTACCTGCTTACAGGCAAAGACTTAAAACCACAAAATCAACAATTAAATCAGTGAGGACCTGGACTGAGGAGACAAAATTAAAGCTACAGGCCTGCCTTGACTGCACTGATTGGAATGTTTTCGAAAATACCTCTGCAGACTTAGATGAACTCACAAATACTGTAACATCATATGTCAACTTCTGTGAAGACCTATGTGTACTGACCAGGAATTGCGAATATACAGTAACAGCAAACCTCAGTTCAAAGCTAAACTTAAGCAGCTACGTCGTACCAAAGAGGAAGCCTACAGAAAAGGTGATAAAATGTTGTACAATCAGGCCAGAAATGTATTAACAAGTGAGATCAAAGCAGCAAAAAGAAGTTACTCTGAAAAGCTAAAGAATCAGTTCTCAACAAATGAACCAGCAAACGTGTGGAAAACTCTTAAAAATATCACCGGTTATGGCAAACCTCCTTCCCAGACTGAAGGAAATCAACAACTAGCAGATGACCTGAACGTGTTTTACTGCAGGTTTGAAAGGAAACTACAGCCACCTATCTCCACAACCCCCATCTCAGACACACCAACAACAGCCAAGCCTCCTACAACTGACCCCATCCCATTGGATTCCCAACCCCTAGTGATCACAGAAAAGGAAATGCAAGACCTATTTCACAGACAAAAGCCAGGAAAAGCTCCAGGCCCAGACAAGATAGCTCCTTCTTAGAAGAGCAAGTAAAAGAAACAATGATAACATGGGCAAAAAATTGTGGATACTCAATTGAGCTTGATAGATGGCAACAGTTATGGGAAAGGAACTATAAATTAACAATGTTGACTGCATATAAAGAGAATCAGTATAAAATGTTTTACAGATGGCATATGCCTCATGAAAAATTGGCAAAAATGTTTAAAGATAAGTCAGCTAAATGTTGGAAATGCCACCAAATACCAGGATCTTATTATCATATGTGGTGGACATGCCCAGAAACTAAAGATTATTGGAGCAGAATTAAGACATGGATAGAAGAAATGACTCAACAACATACTGATTTAAAACCTGAATTGTTCCTACTGGGTATCCTACCTAGCAAAGAAACTGTATATTTGATTATATATATAATAACTGCAGCAAGAATAGTATTTGCACAAAGATGAAAAGCAGAGAAAATCCCTTTAGAAGAGGAAGTAATTAGAAAAATTTCAGACTGCGCAGAGATGAATAGATTAACCTTAATGATTAAAGAGAAAGAAGATACGGGTATTTTAAGATATGGGGGAAATGTTATGATTGGATAGAAAAGAGATATAGATAAAGAATTTGATAAGCAAACAGGAGAAAGCTACATTAAATATATGTACTTTGGGGGAAATAGAGAAATGGGATGTAATAAGAAAGAAATTAAAAGAGGAAGAGTAACAAAAAGAAGAAGTCACCAAAGAAACACCAAGATGACACACCGAAAGACTGATATATGTTTGTTTGTTTTAAAATAAAAAATAAAACACTTTTTATTAAAAAAAAAGATAACTCCTCCTTGCTTTAAAGTCTGTGCTGACCAATTGGCCCCCATCTTCACCCGTATCTTCAATAAATCGCTAGAGATGTGCTATGTTCCTTCTTGCTTCAAATGCTCTACTATCATCCCAGTGCCGAAGAAGCCCTCCATCAAGGAACTGAATGACTACAGACCAGTTGCTCTAATATCTGTAGATATGAAAACCTTTGAAAGGCTAGTGCTGTCCCACTTGAAAACCATCACGGATCCGCTGTTAGACCTCCTGCAATTTGCATACCAAGCAAATAGATCAACAGATGATGCTGTTAATATGGCTCTGCACTACATCCTACAACATCTTGAAATTCCAAAGACCTACGCAACGGTCCTCTTTGTAGACTTTAGTTTAGCATTCAACACCATTATTCCAGACATTCTTTGAACTAAGCTAAACCAGCTAGCGGTACCTGAACACACTTGTAAGTGGATCACAAGCTTCGTAACAGACAGGAAGCAGTAGGTGAAGCTAAGCAGAATCACATCAGATACCTGTACAATTAGCACAGGGGCCCCACAAGGCTGTGTGCTCTCTCCACTTCTCTCTCTATACCAATGACTGCATCTGAAACAATCCATCTGTTGAAGTACTGAAGTTTGCAGATGACACAATAGTGATCGGTTTCATTCGAGACAACAATGAATCTGCATACAGACGGGAGGTTGAGCAACTAGCCTTGTGGTGTGACCAGAACAATCTGGAACTGAACACATTCAAAACCGTAGAAATGGTGGTGGACTTTAGGAGAAACCCTCCCATACTTCCACCTCTCACAATACTAGACAACACAGTATCAACAGTAGAGACCTTCAAATTTCTAGGTTCTACCATATCGCAAGATCTAAAATGGACAGCTACCATCAAAAACGTCATCAAAAGAGCACAACAAAGAATGTTTCTGCCCAAGAATGTTCAGAAAGCTCAAACTGCCCAAGGAGCTGCTGATACAGATCTACAGAGGAATTATTGAGTCTGTCATCTGCACCTCTATAACTGTCTGGTTTGGTTCTGTAACCCAGCAAGACAAACACAGACTTCAGAGGATAATTAGAACTGCAGAAAAAACAATTGCTACCAACCTGTCTTCCCTTGAGGACTTGTATACTGCATGAGTCAAAAAGAGGGCTGTGAAAATATTTACAGACCCCTCACATTCTGGACATAAACTGTTTCAACTCCTACCCTCAAAATGACGCTATAGAGCACTGCACACCAGAACAACTAGACACAAGAACAGTTTTTTCTCGAACACCATCACTCTGCTAAACAAATAATTCCCTCAACACTGTCAAACTAGTTACTAGGTCTGCATTATTATTAATCTTCTCATCGTTCCTATCACCCATCTCCTCCCACTTACGACTGTATGACTGTAACCTTGTTGCTGGTATCTTGACTGTTTCCTAATATGATTTGATTGCTTATTTGTTGGAACCCCGAGAGGTGGCATGCCGCGAAGAGGGGGTTGAAGGGTTTTTAAAAATTGTCGTTAGCCAATCTTTTTAGGGGTTTTTGAGGGGGAGAGTTGTTTGGTGAGGGAGGGGTGTGTGGAGGGTGATTTGTTAAGGGGGAGGCCAGGCCCGGCACAGGGTCGCGTCATGGGAGGTGCGGAGTGGGGAGTTGAGTGGGTTAGTGTTGGTAGGGAGGAGGGCGATTCCATCAGTACTGTGGGTGGGAGGGGCAGATATGGTGGGAGCAGGGGACCATATCGTGTTGTGGGGGCACGCACCCGCTGTCTTCAAGCGGTGGCGTGCTCCAGCTCCCAATGCTCTCCTCGTTCCCTGGATTGTCCAGAGCCTCAGAGCCCGAGCCTTAGGCTGATGCTGTGCAACGCCAGGTCCGTGGTCTACAAAGCCCCCCTCATTTGCGAGCTGATTCAGGAGGGGGGAGCGGACCTGGCGGGTATTACAGAGACCTGGTTGGGCCAGGAGGGGGGGTCCCCCTCATAGAGATGTGCCCACCAGGTTTCTGCGCATTTCATCAGCCGAGGGCCCAGGGTAGGTGTGGAGGGGGGGGTGGCGGTTATCATAAAGGAAGGTCTTGATCCTAGGGAGGCCACTGTACCTCAGATAGCTGGATGTGAGTCTCTCCTTGTGAAGTGGGGTCATGGGATGCAGGTGGGCTTGCTGATTACGTACCTGGCTCTCTGCTGCATGGCAGGGCCCTGCCCGAGCTCCTCAACGTAATAGCCGGAGTGGCGGTTGATACCCCCAGGCTTTTGGTCATGGGGGATTTCAACCTGCCGTCCATCGGTGAAACGTCTGAGATGGCTCGGGAGTTCATGGCTTCCATGACAGCCATGGACCTGACCCAGTTAATTCATGGCCCTACTCACACGGGAGGACACACTCTGGACTTGGTTTTTGTCTCTGGTCAGTGGTTGAATGGCCTAGATACAGGAGATATAGTCATCGAACCGTTGTCATGGTCAGACCATTCTCTCCTTAGGCTTGACTTTCTGACCGCTACACCCCACCGCAGGGAGGCAGAACCAATTAGGTGGTTTCGCCCCAGGCGCCTGATGGATCCTGTTAGGTTCCAGATGGAGCTTGGGCCATTCCCTGAGACTCTGGCTCACAACTCGACTGAAGACCTGGTGGCCGCCTGGGATAGGACAGCCGCTGGTGCTTTGGACTGGGCCGTGCCTTTGCGGCCTCTGACCCGGCGCCGAACCTGCCCAGCTCCTTGGTTCTCCGAGGAACTGAGGGAGATGAAGCGCCAGAAAAGACGCCTAGAGAGTGGATGGAGGGCTAGTTGTTCCGAATCCGACTGAACACTGGTGAGGTCTCATATTAAGACCTACTTAGTGGCGATAAAAGCGGCAAAGTGTAATTACTTTTCCGCTCTTATTGCATCGGCAGATAACCGCCCAGCTGCCCTGTTTAGGGTGACCCATTCCCTTCTCCGCCTGGGAGCGCGGGAAGACCCCTTGCAAGGGCGAGCTGAGGATTTTGCACAATATCTGCATGATAAAATCGTTCAAATTCAGGAAGGCTTGGACTCTGACTGGGTAGGTTCAGGTGGGATGTCTGAGGCGGTTCTTGAGAATGTTATCTGGGATGAGCTTGACCCTGTGACTCCTGAGGACATGGACAGGTGATCTGTCCCCGTCTACACACACACACAAACACAGCCAGCCGAGGGTTAAGAAAGTACTTGGCACGCACACAGGTCGTTATCTCAAACTTGGCAGCAATATAAGCACCGTCTGCCAAGAGCTTTTACTGCAACAGATAACATAACATTACATACACATTGCAAATAGTCCAGCAAAACAATATCCCTTTCGGCAGCTTCAGACGTTGTTCAAGTGACTAGCCAAAGTTAGTTTTTGTTCGTCATGGAGTTTTACCAGCCACCACCCTCTCTTATATAGTCTCGGGGGTGTGGTCCAGTGACTCAGTTCTAATCCCTAGCACGCCTCCTTAACTGCTGCAACCGTTTATCACGCCTTCGTTGGCGTGCATCCAGGAATGACAGCTCTCCTTCTTCACTCTCATCCAAGACACCTGGCTCCTGGCTAATCTCCTCTCCCTCGGCCGGCACCTGAGACAGTGCCAGAGGGGAGGAGCCTGGAGAGGGAGGCCTGGCTGACTCCTCTCCCTCATGTTCGGAGCTTTCTTCCTCCGATGAGATAGGCTCAGAGGGCGGGGCCACAACAACAGGATGCTGGGGAGGGTTAGGGTTAGGGTTAGGAAGGTTGAATGCAACCACATGTTTACTGGACCCGTGTCCCTCCTGGCTGGTGCTGGCTACCCGGGACATTACACAAGACTGGCTCCAGAGGATTATAAACGCTTCTTTGAGTGAGGGGTTCCTGCCTCCTGCCTTGAAAGAGGCGGTGGTATGATATGGGACTGTACAGTAATTTTTTTGTGGTATCATGATATGGTCCTAAATATCTTTTCTCTAAAGCAGTTGCCTCATTCAGAATTGATTTAAAATTAAATTTTAAATAATGACATGGTAGTGGTATTTTTTTGGACTACAGAAAACCAGTGAACTGATTGTATTCAGTTCATAACTGAATAACTGATCCCAATTCTTTCTGCCATATTTCTTGATGAAAATTGAAGTAAACTGGATTGACCAAGACAGATGTTGTTTTTGTTTTTCTCAGTGGAAGACATATGAAATTCTGGAACAAGAAATGTATTTCCCTCTTTAGACATTTTGTGGTGTGTTTTCTTGCCTGAAGAGAACAAAAAGAATCTGTATGTTGGGATTGCATTGAGATATAATATAAGGTGTGTGTATTTGTATGAGTAAAGGAAGCAGGGAGAGCAGGTACTTAACTAGAGAGAGGGCAATTAGATGCAGTGTTCATTAAATATGTTTTAAAAAATTATTATTCCTAGTTTTAGTAAGATGTGTAGATAGGTACTATACATTCATGTGACTTAACGTATTTTTCGGAGTATAGGACACACCTTTTTCCCCCCTAAAAGGGGGTGAAAATTTAGGTGCGTCTTATACACCGAATGTAGCCTCGCCCACCCACTGGCCTCCACCCTTTGGCCTCTGCCTCCCAGCAGTTACCTCCTTACAAGCAAACAGCAAGAAAAAACAGGTCCTTTCAGCTTCAGCACAGCCTAATTAGCACAAGTTGATTGGATTGGCCTCCGGACTCTCAGCTGATTTGCTCTCAGCTGTTTTCCGCAGGGCTCTGCTGCTTGCTGCAAAGGTAAATTGCTGGAGCAGATTTTTTTTCTCCTTGTGCTAATCAAGCTATGCTGAAAGTGAAAATGAAAGTAAAGCAGGCTGTTTGCTGTTTGCTGCAACCAGGCAAAATTGCTCAGAGGCAGAGGGAGATTTCTTTTTCTTCTTTTCCTCACCAAAAAAGGTAGATGTGTCTTATACTCCGGTGCGTCTTATACTCCAAAAAATATGGTAGATTGCTTGTAGTCAGTGATTTAAAATATGACACAGGATAACCTTCTCTCTTTTTATAGCTCAGCAGGAAGATGATGAGTTTGTGTGCCAAATCATTTATGTGTTTTACCAGATGGTCTTCCATCAAGCCACTAGAGATGTCATCATCAAAGAGACTCGTATCCTTTATCAAATGTTCCTTTGCTATTAGTGCTTTTAATGGAAAGACAGCTGGAACTGGCGTTGAGAATGCATGCAGTGACAATGAAGCATTCTCTCTCTCTCTCTCTCTCTCTCTCTCTCTCTCTCTCTCTCTCTCTCTCTCTCTCTCTCTCTCTCCATTCATTCATTCATTCATTCATTCATGTGGAGTTGCTTTTGACTTTTGTATTTTCCCCCAATTTGTGAGAAAAATCAAAGGAATGTAACACAAGTATACCTAATATGGAAATGTAGTGACCTATGGGATTGTTTGTTTTCTGTCCCACAACAGAACTTGTGAAACAGAGCAAGCCTATATATTTCAGTGTTGTTTTCAAAACTCATTTACTGCCCACCGAGATCAATACCTGGGTTTTTTATTAGCAGATGAGTGAGTCCCCTTGATTATGCTGTTATTAATTGTCAGGTTGGGATTAGCTTTCTTCATTCATAAATGGAAAGGAGCAATAGTCTGTATCCATACAAGTCCTGAATTTGGTATCTTTCATTTATGTGTGCAAGGTAATAGGCCATCAGTTTATAATTCTTCTAACCTTTTCTTGATCTTCATGAGATAGTTAAACAATTGGATTACAAAAGAGGGGAAATATACGTAGATGGGATGAGGTAAATAAATACTATTCTGGAATATGAAGGTATCGGATGGAGCAGAAGGATGAATCAGTGAGGAGACTAATCAAGTTTTAGAATTATATTGTTTCAAGCATATCCAGTTTTCTTTAGCCAGTATGTAGAAAGAGTTGTGTGGTAAGCCGACACATACTATATAGTTTAGCTATTTGTGAAAATGCTTCAGAATTGGCTATATGACTGGAATATATGACTTCCATGAATGCAGCTGGAGAGAAAGAATGCTTGCCACAAGCTAGACCTCTGGAAAACATCCAAGACTTTATCCTAAGCCTGCTTTCTATTTGCTACTTTATCTGAAGTAGCAGGACAGGAATAAGACATAATTTTGAAGGATGGATTCTATTTCCGTTGTCTTTCCCCTTTTCATCTACATTATTACTGAAAGCAAAATTTCCAGTAGTATAGTATGGTGTAGCGTGGTATAGTGTAAATAGTACATAGGTTCCTGTTCTGTTGAAAATAAATCTATGTAGCTTAGCAAAAGGCAACCTACATGTGCTTACTCTGCCATACGTTCTGTTGAAAATAGGGGCTGTTTATCTTCAAATAGATTTGGTTATGAATTTGTTAAATAAATATACTAGCCTCATTTGCATTTTGGCCCTTCCTCATCCTCTCCATTTTTAAAGAGAGTATCTGAAATAGATTCTTTTTAATGTTAACTTGATATTCCTGTTGTACACTTCACACGGATAGAGGAGACACTATATTCCATTGCATAGACTTACTGTCTGCCAATAGAAGGTAGCAGCAGGAGTGCAGGGTTAACCTGTCTATATTCTTTATGAAGCAGACCCCTTTCCTTCCTCTTTTAGGATATTTTTTAGTGAGTGTAAAATGACATTCCTTTTCAAAGGTAATTGTTTGGGGAGAGAAATTATTTCTTTTAAAATAAATATAGTATATCATACTCAAAAGGGATTGTTCCCTTCTTATATAAATTATAATAAGTTTAGGATTAGTATATAGGTTTCCTTCTTTTATTTCTTTTGACGTATCTTTTACAGCAAAAACATACTAATCACCAGATTCAGGCTTCCAAAATTGTTTTAGATCCTTTACTCTATTGTCTTAGAGGCTCCTGCATATCTTATAGACTTGATGCATGATAAAAATTCTGAAATCCGTAAAGTCTGTGATAATACACTGGATATAATAGCAGTAAGTGATTATTTTATTCTAATACAGGTAGTCGTCAGTTAACAAACATTTGTTCAGTGACTGTTCAAAGTTATGATGGTGTTGAACAAGGAGACTATGGCTGGTCCTTGAAGTTATGGCCGTTGCAATGTCCCAGCTATCATAAGATCACAATTTGGGTGCTTGGCAACCAGTTTGCAATTATGGTGGTCACAGTATCCTATGGTTACATGGTTAGCATTTGCAACCTTCACTGCTGGATTCTGACCGGCAAAGGGGAAACCTGCAGGAAGTCGTAAGTGGAGATCAAGTGATGTCATGCCTAATAATCATGAAGGATTCAACTTATAGTGGCAACTGAAATTGCCCAAATTTGCTTTATGATCACATCACTTAGAAACAGAATTCCCAGTCTCAGTTACCAAGGACTACCTGAATGAACAGTTATTCTTAAGAGCAAGACAAGAATTATAACAATGATAAATGAAAATATGTTTACAAATTGCACCCACTATGTAACAAGAATATTTCAATACAATATATTCATTATACTTACTGGTACCGTATTTATATATACTGGTACCATATTTATAGGCAAATTGGATATAGGATTGATGAATGGTTTAACATGAATATGATGTATTTTTTATATATGAAATTCTTTTGGAAGAGTTTTTTTTAATTATTCAGGGAATACTTATCTAATATGTGATGTGGATAATATTTACTTATAAAAACAATTGTAATGTTATGTAGAGCACAATATATCAATTTATTTTTAAAAATGCACAGAAACACTGTTAAGTGTTTATTTTCACTGCTGGACTTTATTTTATTGAATAAGTCAAATATTGCAAATGATTAATTACAATATTTTCATATTAGCAGCCTCTAGTGGATGTAATGTTATAAATTTTTAAAAATGAATTTCTTTTGATGACTTTTGAATTATTTTTGCATGACCATCACAAAATAATTTAAAATTTACTGTTGGCTGTAAGGCAACATAGCACTCATTTGAACTTGCACCGAATTTAGAATTAAAGAAAAGTATACTGTAAAAGTTGTGCTTCATCTTAGTGGTTTTTAAAGACCAGTTGCTAAATCAGAATACCATTTGTCTTCTTGATTACATCTTGGTTGCATCTTATTGGCTATGTGAAGTAGAATCCTGGATTAAAGATGGCTCTTTTCAGACCCAACAGTGCTAATCCTAGGGTCTTGTTTTTCATTGTATTGTCACTCTTTTTTATAAATACGTTTTAACATTTTGACAGTTACTCTCACAGGCAAATAAATTACATTTAAAGCTAAAACTCTGGCCCAAGATATTCAAATAAGAAATTAATTACTGCTTGCTTTTTGTTTGCTGTTTGAGCTTGATCTTCCTCTTTTCCACTTTCTCATCTTCTTGCAATACATTTGATATTGTTTTGAAGGCAAGGATAACAAAGAATGCCATTGAAATCTTAACATTAAATTTCTAAATGGTCCAAACAGGAGTATGATGAAGAGTGGGCTAAGAAGATACAAAGTGAGAAATTCCGATGGCACAATTCTCAGTGGCTAGAAATGGTGGAAAGCCGGCAAATGGATGAAAATGAGCAATACTTGTATGGGGATGACCGTATTGAGCCCTATATTCATGAAGGAGATATTCTAGAAAGACCTGATCTTTATTACAGTGCTGGTAAGGCTGACACAAAAAGCAGCATACAACTCTCCTTCCCATCCCAGGCTTCTTGAAGTTGCTTCTTGGAACAGATATGCAATAACAGTACATTCCTCCCCCATTCATGTTTGATATCAATATTAAAGTTGTTAAGGCAAGAGATTTTTCTGTATATATTGACAAGGCTCTCCTAGGTTTTGCGAACTATTTTGTCAATCTGGTGGCAAAGGCTATATCTTACTTGGAACATTTTTTTAAATGATTGCTGGTTCGAAGAGGTTGAAATAGTTTAATAACCTATTATATACATTACATGTAGTCCTTGACTTACAACCATTTGTTTAATGATTGTTCGAAGTTACAATGGCAATGAAAAAAGTGACTTGTGACCATTTTTCACACTTCGTGACCATTGCAGCATCCCCATAATCACATGATCAAAATTTGGACATTTGGCAACTGGCATGTATTTCTGACAGTTGCAGTGTGCCAGGGTCACGTAATTCCCTTTTGCGACCTGATAAACAAAGTCAATGGGGAAGCCAGATTCACTTAACCATGTTATTAATTTAACAACTGCAATGATTCACTAAACAATTGTAGAAAGAAAGGTCATAAAATGTGGTAAGACTCACTTAAATGTTTCTCTTAGCAATGGAAATTTTGGGCTCAATTGTGATCATAAATCAAGGATTACCTGTAATGCCCACAGATACTTACATATAACGGAATACGTGCATGCATGTGCATATACTTGGGTAATTCCAGGTCTCTTCCTTCCTCCAGCCCCTCTTGATACAGTTTCAAATTCACAGAATGCAACTTCTAAGCCATCTCTTTATCTACAGAATTGATTGTCACACTCCTGGCTTACTGTGGTATTAGCCCTGTCTAATTATTCTAAAAATCCCTGTTTGGAAAGGCCAAGGGATTTTAGCAGAGTGTAAGACAGAATTCTAATAATTAAGGCTTATACATTGGAAGAACCATGGTCACTTGCTCTTATAGAATAATGGGAAGCTATAATTTGAATTGCACCTGGTAAGTAAACTTCTTGCAGTAGAGGTGTTGTTAACCTAAGAGGTCCTATCACACAAATTGCTGCATATTGTATCAGTTGAAGCTGGTACTATTGAAGCTGTGACCTGAAAATCTAGTGCAGCCATAGTTCTGAAGGCCTAATTTCTGAAAACCATTATATAAAATTAAGCAAAGAATTTAAAACATTTTTGGAATAGGATATAGCAGCATTCCTCAGGTTTGAAGTATTTGTAATTTCTCCTAAACATTCATACTTTCCTTCAAACTGATTGCTTTTTAAAATCATTAGCTACAATTAATTACTGTAATAGAAGGCACAGAGATGCTTTTGATTGCAGCAGCATATAAATATATTCAGTAAATAAAAATCAAATTGATCAATAATCAAGTTGTGTGAGATTGTATCATAATTTGAATTTTCCTGCTCTATTCCAGTCTATTTAAAAGAACAAGGCAATTTTAGAGAGTAATGATATTAAATTAGGAGTGAATGGGTAGAAGAAGATTGACTCCCTATAGCATTTGCAATTCCTAGCTCTGATCTAAAATTTTATAGTCATATACTCTGAAGTCTGTTTAACTTACGTTCTTGCAGCATATACCTCTCCAATGGGATTTAGAAAGAAAGAAACATGTTTATTCAATTCATGATGCCATTTACATCTGGTTATAATATAAACAGATAATTAAAAAAGGAAATTTACATGTTTTCTTTCATATTTTTTTTTAGTGTTGTTACAATATGTTTGCATATATTTGCTTGGATTGGAGAAATCTTTAAACAATTCCGATTTTTGTTTGCATCTGTTTTATCTGATGCTACCTTGTTGTCACAAATACTAAAACAATTGCTACTTGAATTTATCAAGTAATTTTTCAGTTTCAAATTCCCATTTGAATGGAAACATGTAATGAACTCTGGAATGTGCATTTTATGTGTATGTGTGTGGGTGTATGTGTCTGTGCTTATATAATAATTGTGTATGTGTGTATGAATATGTATGTTACGTATTTCAGAGGACATATTTCAACACATATTAAAGTTGCCATAGAAAACAGTGCAAAATTCTAACTTAAGCCAGTATGCTGTACTAGAATAGTTGTAATGTATAAATAGTGACAGGTAATCCTTGATTTATAACAGTTCATTTAGTGACCATTTAAAGTTACAATGGCACTGAAAAAAGTGACAGTAACAGAGTTGGAAGGGACCTTGGAGGTCATCTAGCGTGAGACCTGTACTAGGGATTCGAATCGCTGAACTGCCGATCTTTCTAATCGATGAGCTCAGTATCTTAGCCACTGAGCCACCAAGTCAGATTTATGTCCGCTTTTCACAATTACAACCTTTGCATCATCCCCATGATCATGTGATCAAAATTCAGATGCTTGGCAACTGGTTCATACTTATGACCATTGCAGTGTCCCAGGTCATATGATCAATTTTTGCAATCTTCTGACAAGCAAAATCAATGGGGAAGCAAGATTCAGTTAACAATCAGATACTAATTTATCAACTGCAGTGATTCACTTAACAACTGTGGCAAGAAATGTCCTAAAATAGGGCAAAACTCACTTAACAAATTCCACTAAACAAGGAAAATTTTGGACTGAATTGTCATAAGTCAAGGACTAACTGTACTTTTACTTATTATGAAATTGTTACTTTTCACTAATGTTTAGTCTTTTTCGCTGTAAGTCTCCCTCCCACACAGTGCTTTATTAGTATGAAGGGTGGGGAGGGGTGCATGGGGCACAATAATTACAAGAGAATCTCTTCCTACCTAAGATGGTCCCTCTTGCAGGGGATTTCCCCCCCATCCCAATATAATATGGAGACTACAGGAAGTGTTGTGTGCAGTTAGTAGCTGATTCCAACAGCAAGGAGGCTGGTGTGCTGTGCCAGCAGCCTGTGCAGCTGGTGCTTGAGTCAGACAATGAGAGGCTGAAGATGTGCCAGAGGCAGGGATTCAGCCAGGGCCTTCAGAAGCTCCAGAAGCTCCCATAAGTGAAGAGGAAGAAGAAGAGGAGCCTCTTCTCGATGCACGAGCGCACAGAGCTGTTAAAAGGCAGGAGTGGCTCCTCAAGAGGAGGTCTCCTCGAGAGTAAGGCTTGGGGCTAATTGGCCATTCCCCTAGCCTATTTAAGGAAGGATGACGACTTATGCAATTTGCAGGAAACAACTTCGTTCATATTCCTTCGTGTCTTGATTCCAGAAACGTTTGATTCGGCTCTTGTTTCTCTCGTCAGTTTTCCTGCAAATTGCTTCTGGGCATTCTGCCAACCACAGTAAAATTACGGTTGTCTGAAATACTGTGCCTCAGAATTGAGTTATTCTTTGGATTCTTGTCGGCTGTTAATGAAGTTAAATTAACAGCCCTTGTACAGAAAAGACTGATTTAAACTGTACTTGTGTTTGAACAACTACTAAGAAAGCTCATTAGTAGTCCTTAATTAGTAAACTAAGGTTTGTACAGTATGTGTGTGCTGTGTTCTATGGGGTCCACAGCTGGGGCAGAACAAGGAAGTGGGAAAACAGTTAAATTTGTAGTTTGTTTTTGTCTTAGCATCACCATCATCTTTCCTGGTAGGGGAGAGTTGAGGACAAAATCATGAACTATCATCCTACTCCAGAATCATAATGGCAAAGCATACCAAAATATGCAGGTCTCAAGGGAAGGTGCCTCAAGGCCTGGTGGCTAGAGCAATGAGTTCGTAATAATTCTGAAATATAAGTAGAGTTCTGCCTTCAGGTACTTTTTCAAGAGGCAACGGAACTTTCTGGTTTTTCTTTGAAGATGTTTTGCTTCTCATCCAAGAAGCTTCTTCAGCTCTGACTGAATGGTGGGAAATGGAAGAATTCATATTGCGTGCAGACATCTGGTCATTTGTATTCTTTTAGAAAGTCGTTAAGGCCACCTGGAGGTTTATCTGTGTCATCAGGTTCACCTGTGTGGTGCAAATGGGTGTGGAGCCTTCTTGGAACTGTTAAGGACTGTGTTGTAGACTGGAGATAAATGATGCCTCAACCCTGTTGAGACAGGGCTGTTCAATTTTGACATAGATGGCCTCTTTGAGCCCTCTTTCAAACCAGCAATCCTCTGTCCAAAATGTGGACTTTGCTGTCTTCAAAAGAGTGGCCTTTGTCTTTTAAATGCAGATGGACTGCTGAATCTTGTCCTGATGGGTTTGTTCCCCTATATTGTGCCATGCGTTTATGAAGTGGTTGTTTTGTTTTCACAATGTACAGATCTGCACATGGCTCACCACATTGTACTGCATATACCACGTCGCTCAATTTGTGGCTGGGTGTTTTATCTTTGTGGTGGACAGTGCAAAAAATAATGGTTAGTGTAGAAAATAATAACTACATGCATCAAAAGAGTCAAATTAATTTTTCACTTTGAGCCCTTCAAAATCCATGAATCCACTTCCAAAAGTCATCTAAAGGTTTGACTGGAAATATTCATAGATGGTTATATAGTTAGTGGAAGTGACAAATCTACCACTGACAATGTAGTTTTTCATTGTACTACATGAAACTAATGCAACTTAGTAGTTCCAAAATAAAATGTCTTAAGTATCTACTTTTAACATTTTACTTTAGAATTACCATATTCATACCCTATTTTTTCTTGTTTCATAGATGGATTAATACATGATGGAGCAATAAGTCCTGATTTCTTCAGTGATTACCATCTTCAGAATGGAGATCTTGTGAACCAGCATCCTTTCTCTGGCAGGTAAATTACTTCTAGAAAAAGATAAGTATATATTAGTGAAATCAGAAGTTGTCATTTGTACATTTCGAAACAAATCTTTTAGAATGTGAAGCTGTTCTTTAGTTATTTCAGGGCCTATAATATTTGGCAGAAGATCTGCTATGGTAATGTAACATAAAATATGATGCCCTAGAGAAGGTTAGTAGCAGGGTACCAAAGACATTCTGACTGAAAACCCCAAAACCAACAATATTTGAAATAGCTTTGGTAGCTAGATTCACATATACCGGTGATGGCTAACCTTTTTCTCATCGTGTGCCAAAAGTGCGTGGCACCCAAAATGCAATGTGCGCCCCCTGCACATATGCGCACAACCCCCTGCACTCCCCCTGCCCCCACACATGCGCACATGACACCCTCTGTGCATGCGCATGCAACCCCCCCACCCCCCATTTTTGGCCTAGCAGGCCTCCCTGCAGCCTCTTGGGCCCAAACACGGGCCGGGGGGGGAGGCTGCACCTCCCCATGCCTTGTTTTGGGCCTAACAGGCCTTCCTGCAGCCTCCTGTCCTGGGCCCAAAAACGGGCTGTGGGGGGAAGGCACGCCGCACCCGCCAACATTCCACCCCTGCACATGCATCCACTACCCCGACACATGAGACACCCCATGCGCATGTGTGCACATCTTCCACATGTGCCCTGCCCCCCGCACATCCTGAAAATCAGCTGGCTGGTGGGAGGCACACCTGCACACGTGTGTGGTGGAGCTGAGCTGGGCAACAGCTCGCGTGCCTGCAGAGAGGGCTCTGCGTGCCAACTGTGGCACGTGTGCCATAGGTTCGCCATCATGGACATATACTGTATCATAGGCTTTTTTCGTACTCACCACTAGTCCCTATTGATGCATTGGATATTTTGCTTGTCTTTAATAAAATCATTTTATTAAACAAACAGAGAAACAAAGCTGATTGTAAAGTTCAATACAACAGCATCTTTTATTTATAAACATGTATATGAAATCAGAAAATTGAAATGGAAAGGCCTAGGGATCTTTTAAAAAACTAAGATATTGTGACTCCCTAAAATAATAAACCAATTTCTGTCACCTCTAACCTTATCCAAACAAAACTCCTGATCTCATTGGGACTTAGAATTGAGCAAAAAATTAATTGTTCTACTTATTTTTAATTATGCATTTTAATATATGTATCCAGGAGCTCTCAATCTTTGTGGTATCACAGCTACTCATAGTGTACTTGTGAAGGTAAAATGAGTAGCAAAACTCAGAACAAACTAGAATCATAAAGCTAGAAGGGACCTTGAGGTCTTCTAGTCCAACTCCCTGCTCAAGGCAGCAGACTTATACCATCCTGGACAAAAACCTTTCCATCTACTTCGTGGAAACTTCCAGGGATGGAGCATCTATAACTCTAGAAGGCATGCTGTTCCATTGGTTAATTGTTCTGTCAGGAAATTTCTCCTTAGTTCAAAGTTGGATCTCTTTTTAACAAGTTTCCACCCATCACTTCAGGTGCTTTGGAGAAAGTCGATCCTCTCTGTGACAATCCCTCAAACATTGGAAAACAGCTATCATATCACTCATAATCCTTCTCTTCGTTGGGCTAGACATATCTAGTTCCCTTAGCCATTCCTCATACAGTTTAGCCTCCAGACCCCTTATCATGTTTGTTGCTTTTCTCTGCACTCTGCACTAGGGTCTCAGCATCTTTTTTTTTTAAATCATGGTGACCAGAACTGGAAATAGTATTCCAAGTGCGCCCACTTCTTGTCTGGCCATGTCGGATCAATTTTTATTCCATTCCATTCCATTCTGCCTAAGGAAGTCACTTGACTGTCCAGAAGTCTATCACAATTTTGCTAAGATTAAGATTCCCTCCTTCCAAGACTATTTGGGAGCTGCTGCCAATGCAATTACTGAAGTTCTTAGAAAACTTTCTGCCACATCCAAATATGTGATTTTGGATGATTTTCTTCAATAAACAAATGAACAAGTATAATGTTTTTGAGTCATTTGTTTAATTGGTTCTCTTTAGTTTTAGTATGTTTTTATTTTATTTTATTTTGATTCATATGCCGTCCTTCTTTGGAGACTCAGGGCGACTTACAAGGCGTTAAGCAATAGCCTTCATACTTTTGTATATTTTATACAAAGTCAGCTTATTGCCCCCACAAACCGGGTCCTCATTTTACCTACCTTAGAAAGGATGGAAGGCTGAGTCAACCTTGAGCCTGGTGAGAATTGAACTCGCAGTAATTGCAGGCAGCTGGAAGCTAAATACTACCTTTGTGTTTGTGGAAAACAGGTCATTCTTTAGGTCATATTTATGCAGAAATGTTGAAAATTCAAAAAAGTTCATAAACCTAAAAACCACTATATTTGTTAACATTTACACTGTTAATAACTTGAAACATTTTAATCATAGTTTAATCATAGAATCATAACTCATGATTGTGTGGGTTAAATGGTGAGGAGTTGCTCTATAAATATTAAGTACAATCTTCTAAGATTTGATTGATAATTTTCAGTTGTACACTAGGATAAAACTATAGAATCTTTGATTGGATTAAGGTATTATTCAATAATAATTGTTTCTCTCAGTGGGCATGACTTTTCATTTTATTCATTTATATTAATGGAAACTATAGCAGTATTTGTAATCTAGATACAGTAATTTTATTTGCCAAATTTGTAAAGCTGTCCAGTTCCATAAAAACAGAGGAATTAAAGTTTTAATTTTCTGCATGTCCCAGGAGAAAACTGTCAAAAACGGTTAGCTTTTGAAACTTAGCAGTAATTCCTATGGTCTTACTTCTCACTGAACTTCCTCCAGATGTGCTGGTAAGAATGAACCAGTTCTTGAGTTGTAAGTCATCTGGGCTGATTTAAACAAAAATTGAACACATTATAGAAGTGCTATTAAAGAAATGTATGCTTATATACAAATCTGAAAAAATAAAAATTATAATAAATGGGAATGGAATGTGCAAATGAAAACCTGTTTGTTTTAAGGAGTTTATGACCTTCTCAGTTTCAATCCAAAGGAAAGAATTCTGATTTTATTTTTATCCTCCCCCTCTTCTCAAAACTGCTTACAGAAGTATGTGAGACAGAAACAAGGAAATACGATGTTCTGAAGTTGACTGGTCGAAACCATTTGAATTAATGTGACAGCTCATAAAATAGAACAGTTTTTAGGTGGACTCTGTTTTAGTTTGCCAAAGTGATTTTTCTTGCAGGAAGTAGCCTGAAGGTTTATTTTAATTTCCAGGCTGTGGCTTTGATCTCTGTTCAGTCACTTCTCAGGTTACATGGCCATTTTTTTTCACTGCAGTAAATCAGCAACAGTTAAAGGGAATAAAATTTCTTCCTTAGTGATCACTTGTTGTTAAATGCCAAGTTATGGCCAGAAGAATCCTTGTAGAGCTCCATTATATGGTACAAGAGGGAAATTTGATTTAATCATCTTGTCTTTTTAAAATTTTATTGTGTTTTTCTTTTTAAGGAAACTGTATAACTGTATATCTGAAAATTCACTAGCATTTGTAAAGCTAGACTCTAACAAAAGAGCTTTTCATTGATAATAAGCATATCAGAGCTAGAGATATAAGTTAGTATGTTGAATAATTCCAAATTAAGGAGCAGGAGTAACCTTATAGCTTATTTCTTGAGGGTTATATACCTCTTGCTCCATTTTTTAAAAATTAGAGTATGATCAATTGGTGCAACATGGCTTTGACGGTAGCTGAGAAAGAAATTTTACAATTGTTCAAATTTTATGTTTCAATAGATTCCAAAGTAAATAAATGCTGTTACAAACTCTGTAGGGTATAAAGTTGAATAAAATATCTTTCTGCAAATTTCAATATTTGTATGAAATATTCTGTTTACAGAAAAGTATGAAAGTGGCTGGTGCAGAAATTTGGACACCTTTCCAGTTGATTCAGTTCTTTTTTAACTGCATACTTGTTAATAAGGTTCTAAAATGTGATTGGCTTGTTAGGGATAACATTAGCCTAGTGATGACAATTCCAAACAGAACAAATAATCTGAACTTCTTTGGTTGTGATTGCTGTTCTGTCTACTTTCAACAGTCACGGACTGATCTACTCACTTGGCTGAACATTTGCAAACAAAAAGACTTCATTCTTATAAAATGGAGGGCTATACAAAAATCTCTAAGCAGTTTCAGCTAGTAATTTCAAATGTGAGAAACATTGTTTAAGAAATAGAGATTATATGGAATTGTTGAAATCAAAGCAAGTTTTGGGAGACCAAGAAAAATCTATGCTAAAACTTGCCTATATCTGCAAAACAAAAACTACAAAAGACAGCAGAAACATTGATCTAACTAACATTAGAGTAGTTGTCCACAGACTGACGACATATCGTTGGATTTGCATACCACAAGAAAATCTTTTCTCTAAACCCATCAGAAATCTATGGATAGATCTCAAACATGTTTCACTATTTTCTTATTTTAAATCAATAAACAACAATATATAAATAAGTGTTCAGATTTGGAGAATGACTATAGAAAGAGTTGACTTAGCTAATAGATTGTGAAAATTGGTCATAAATTTTTTTTCAGTGCCATTGTAACTTCAAATGGTCACTAAAGGAATGGTTGTAAATTGATGACTACTTTTATCCCAATCTGGTGTATTTGTAATACTGATGTATTTGCAGATTGCTGGAAGAATAAAAAGTGGTTTTAAGAATATAGGAAGATCTTTGAGAAAGAATTTGAACACCTGGGCAAAGAATCAGCTCTTCAAGGCCCTTTGAACACCATTTGGGTTTGGCCTGTTCAAATCTCAGGAAAAAAAGCCCAGATTACCTATTAGGACATATAGGTACATTGTTATTGAAATACGATATACCAGTGGAACAAAATTGCATGTTATATTGGATGCAGAATTTCAGAGAAGTAAACAAAGTTTGGAAAAAACTATGGCGAAAAGAATCAATAAAATTCACTCCCTGTTATAATTTTAGGAGGAATCGGTATAAAATGTTTACAGATGGTATATAATTTTATCAATAATTACCAAGATGGACAAGTCTTTATTTATTAAAATTATATACCACCCAACTCCCAGTAGTTTACAAAATGTTAAAAAAGCATTTAAAACAAGAAAACAACAAAAAAAAAAGGAACAAACTTGGCAAAGATAAGTAACCCAGATGGGAACAAAGAAAAAGAAAAGGGGGGTTCAATCACGCTTACCAAATGCCTGGGCCAAAGAGTCAGTTCTTCAAGGTTTTTTGAAACACCATTTGGGTTTGACCTGTTCAAATCTCAGGGGGACTTTCATTCTAGAATAACAATCATGTAAAAATAATTGTTTAAAGTACCATAATAAAGAAAGAACATTTAATCATGTGAGTTGGTTATGTATAAAAAAAAACCCTAAAAACTGCTGGAAACAAAAACATCAAAATATTCAGAAAATCCTAAAATTTGAACTGAAACCACATAATTTCTTATTAGAAAATTCCAGAAAACATAAATGAAAAATTAATAGCACATATCCATAATAGAAGTCTAACAAAACGTAAATTAAAATGGCTCCCTTATACATTACACAGCAGGGCAAATTAAGACATTCCATTTTTAAGAAGAAATATAATAGATGAATATAATAAGAGATAAAAGGATTTAAGTGTATACTGGCAATTAGTTTTAATGTGTAATGTATATACAATATATCTAGGTTGTGGTCAACTGTTGGGGAAATAAATGAAGGGGTAGATTTGTTATCAGAAATTTTTCTCATGTTTTTAATTGACATTTTTCATTTGTATTTCAATAAAAATATTTTTAAAAAAACATTGCTAATAATGTTTACATTTGTACCATGCAAAGGTTGTGTCATCTACTTTTCACTTCAGAATTCACTGAAATGTAAAATCTAACCAGGGTGTATGCAGTTACATTACAACTGACTACGCAAACATTGCCATATGTATAATGATTTACCGGTAATCATGTTTTCTGCCATCACCACATATTTCTTTTACCTCAGTAAGGGACAGTAAAAAGTCTTACCAGTGTCAGCCAACTAAACATAACACAGACACACATTTTCAGAAGGTATTATTAAATTTTTTAGTTCTTGCGTGTAAATAGAATACTAAGATATAACCATCTGCTGTTTCATTTTTTATAAATAGTGTAAAAAGATATTTAGAAATTTATCTAGTTTGAAAAGACAGCTTTATATAATTTCCAAGTCTCATTTTTTATTTTCACCATTGCATACTGGCTAGTTATATATCTCACCTTTCATTCAGGTTGTCAGTTTCTAAAAATTGCTCCGCATATTCACTCAGGTTTTGTAATTAATGCAACCTTATGTTTTTAGAAAAAAAATTGAACACAGTTTTGCTTATAGATTTGAATCTTTACCAGCATGTATCTTGGGATATGAATTATTCCTTGTAATCTACTGTAAATGCTTTAATACATGCATGATTTAACATTGCAGAATGACATATCCAAGCTACTGCATATGTAAGTGATTTGGAAATCACCAAAACATCACAAGCTCTGAACATTAAGACACAGCACTTAATTATTTACATGTTTCTTGAACTAAAAGGATTGATTTGATCAGGACTTAATTAAAACCATGATTCTCTCTCCTGCCTAATTAAAAATATGTTCAGGAGTAGTTTTGTGTAAACTGAAATAGATTGAAACTGTCTGGAAATAATTAGTGGTAACTAAAGACAATAGCTTGCCATCTAGTGGTTCAAGAACTTCTAAATAAACAGCATTCTCCTGGTCTAGCAGAGAAATGCAATAAGTTAGGCTTGCAAGTTCTACCATTAAGGAACATCAAGAGATCTTTATGATTTCCCTTTCATCAGATAAGATAATTGCAGATAAGATAATTGCTCCTAGTTTTTCATCTCTTGGAAGACAAAAAAGGAAAATAACAGAATAACAGAGTTAGAAAGGACCTTGGTGGTCTTCTGGTCCAATCCCCTACTGAAGCAGGAAACCCTCCAGTATTGGAGCACCCACAACTTCTGGGGGAAAGTTGTTGCATTGATTAATTGTTCTGTCAGGAAATTTCTCTTTAGTTCTAGATTGCTTCTCTCCTTGATTAGTTTCCACTCACTGCTTCTTGTCCTGCCTTCAGGTGCTTTGGAGAATAGGTTGACCTCTCTTCTTTGTGGCAGCCCCTTAAATATTGGAATACTGCTATCATGTCACCTGTAGTCCTTTTCATTAAACTACCCAATTCCTGCAACCATTATTTGTATATTTTAACCTCCAGTCCCTTAATCAGTCTTCTCTGCCCTTTTTCTAGAGTCTCAACCACTTTTTTACACTGTGGTGACCAGAACTGGATACAGTATTCCAAATGTGGTCTTACCAAGGCATTATAAAATGGTATTAACACTTCACATGATCTTGATTCTATCCCTCTAATAATGCAGTCTAGGACCGTGTTAACTTTTTTGGCAGCTGCAGCACACTGCTGGCTCATATTTAAGTGATTGTCCACTAGGACTCCTAAATCCCTCTCACAGTTACTACTGTTGAGCCAGGTACCACCTATTCTATATTTGTGCATTTGGTTTTTCTTCCTTAATGTACTTTTTAACTTTTCTCACTGTTGATTTTCATTTTGTTAGATAGGACCCAGTGTTCAGGTCTGTCAAGATCCTTCTGTATCTTGAGCATATCTTCTGAAGTGTTGGCTATTCTTGCCAGCTTGGTGTCGTCTGCAAATCTGATGAGTTCCCCTTCTATCTCCTTGTTTAAATCATTGATGAATATATTGAAGATTACTGGGTCTAAGACAGCATGTTGGGGTACCTCACTGTAAACTTCCCTTCATGTAGATACAGTTCTATTGAGGACTATACTTTGAATGTGGTTGGTCAGCCAGTTACAAATCCATCTGGTGGTGATGCTGTCCAACTCAGCGGTCTCCAAACTCCAGGTCGTGGCCCACTACTGGGTTCAGAACCAGCTAAAATAAGTGGTGGGAGAGCATGTGTAAGGGGAGCTGTGCATGCTCACCCGCCATTCATGTAGAACCATCTCCTCTCCCCCTCCTGACAGTCTACAAAGCTGGAAAGGTTGGGGATCACTAGTCTAACCACATTTTTCAAGTAACAGGTTGTGATCTATTTTATCAAATGCCTTACTGAAGTCCAAGTATATTATATCAACAGCACTTTGCTCATCCACTAATTTTGTAACTTTGTCAAAAAATGCAATAAGATTTATCTGGAATGATTTGTTCTTGACAAACATGTTGGCTTCTGGTTATGACTTTGTTTGCCTCTAGGTGTTGATGTCAGGCTGATGGAGCTGTAGTTTCCTGGATCCATTTTCCCCCTTTTTTGAAAATAGGAATTACATCAGCCTTTTTTCAGTCCTCTGGTAGTTCATTGGTGCTCCAGGATCTTTGAAAAATGGTTCTGAGATCACATCTGCTAATTTCTTCAGAACCCTGGGGCATAATCCATTTGGTTCTGGTGATTTGAACTTGTCTAGAGTAGATATGTGTTCCCTTACCATTTTCTTTTGACTTGCATTCCTAATCTGCATTTTACAATTTTTTTTATAGGTTGAACTGTTTTTTTTTTTTTGTGTGTGTGTGTGTAAAAACACATGCAAAAAAATGAACTAAGCAGTTCTGCTTTCTCCCTGTTGCTCATCGCCTTCTTGCTATTTTCTCCCATTAACGGACCAATTGTTTCCTTGACTTTTTTCTTGTTTTTATATATTGAAAGAAGTTTTTTGTTATTTTTTTACTTTTGTCACAAGCCTTATTTAATTTTGAACTTTAGGATTCCTGACTTCATCTTTGCAGGTTCGGCTATTCGCAGATATTCTACCTTAGTTATATGCCCCTTTTTTCACTTTTTATACTATAAAAGTTGTATTACTGTGCAGTAATACAGTTACAGACATTATAGGATGTTATTGTGAGTTATTAATGTCAGATATTGCATAGCAACTTAGAAAAATGGCTTTGATTATAATAACTGTAAGCTAGAATGAAACTAGTTTATTTGGTGTCCTGTGTAAAATTGATATTAAATAATTTACTACTGTTTATTGTTTTCCCCAAACCTTTTTGCATAGACAATGTATTGTATCTGTATGTTGACTGTGTCTTTTCTTTATAGTGTTGCAATGGATGGATTTGGCCAGCCCATAGGTATTCCAAGCCGCCCAACTACTGCTTATGGGTATCGACCAGATGAACCTTACTACTATAACAACTTTGGATCCCGATAAAGCAATCTACCATATTAAACTTACTGTACTGTTGAATTGTGTCTTAATTAGGGCATTTTTTCCTATTATCAATGCATGATGCTACTGTTTACATGACTGTGATACATGTTCGTTGTTGTCCTAGGAAAATGTTAGTAATTCAATTCCCTTCCTTCTCCAGCTATGCATTATTTCTCTTGGGGTTTTTTTCCCCCAGATGTTGAAATCTAGTAACTGGAAAGTTAATGTTATGTATATTGAGCAATTAATTTAATTACCTTAAAAATAGACTGAATGATTGTTACACTGTATGCCCAGGGTCCATGAGTTAAACTAATATATCTTGTTTCTGAATAAAAATTTAATTGATGTATAAAAGGTATAAGTGGTTTATGCTTTATAATACCATTGAAAAAACTGAGTAATATTCTTAGTACCTTTCCTTTCTGTGAGATTTTCCCCCAGGATGTGATTAGTTGTATTGATGTCATTTCATAGCACAGATGTGATATACATTTTGAATTTAAAATCAATTGAAATTTCATAATGTATAATGCTGTTTGCAAATTGTAGAATGAATTATAATTTTGGTACTTACCCTGTATTAGAAATGTTCTGCACAGTAGCCAAAATATTAGTTAAGAAGCTAGGGATACAGTTAAGCTTAATTTTTTTTTCAGGAACAGTGACTAAATAATATAATATACAGTAATTTCAAAATATGTAGAATTCCTTTTTTCACCAACTTTCCCAGCAATATTCCATTATAAATCTTTTTTTTTAAATTTATCTAATTTCCCAGGAGTCAAATAACAGCAAACACCTTTGTGCAAACACATATGTAGGGTCTCTGCACCTATTAACAAAAACATTTCAGAGATGTCTAGATCACAGTTTTTCAAACTGGCCCCTTCCAAATGTGTTGCAATTGCAACTCCTACAATCCTAGCCAGTTTTGGCACACTGTCTGAAAATGTTCATGGCACTGAGGTGGGGGAAGAAGTGCCTCAGATGTTCAATTTTGCATGCATTCTCTCTAGAAGAGTGGTCATGTATTGTGAAAGGAAAACTCATGTAACTTTTGTGCATGCCAAAGTCCCTCATAAACCTGAACAAGAAAAAAAAAGGAATTTGTTACCTCCTGAAATGAGCTTTGAAATGTCTTTATCTGCTTTTCTATTTATTTTCATTTGCATGATCACCACCACCTGCACATTCACAAAGACACACATTGTGCCATGCCTTTTCTTAATCGCCTCTATAAAACCGTCAGACTCCACAAATTTCATTGAAGTTGACACTTCAATTTCATTGAAGATGACACTAAACTGACAGGAATAGCCAACACCCCAGAAGACAAGCTCAGTATCCAAAATGGTCTTGACAGACTTGAACAATGGGCCCTATCCAACAAAATGAAATTTAATGTGGAGAAAAACAAGGTTTTACACTTAGGCAAGAAAAACCAAAGGTACAAGTACTGATTAGGTAAAACCTGGCTCAAAAACAGTAACTCTGAAAGGGACTTTGGAGTCCTAGTGGACGATCGCTTAAATATGAACCAGCAGTGTCTGGCAGCAGCCAAAAAAGCTAATACAATCCTTGGTTGTATAAACAGAGGCACAGAATCAAAATCATTAGAAGTATTAGTACCCTATTTCTCCCAAAATAAGATATCCCCTGATAATAAGCCCAATCGGGCTTTTGAGCACATGGCAATAAGGCCAAGCGCTTATTTCAGGGTTCAAAAAAATATTAAGACGGTCTTATTTTCAGGGAAACATGGTACTACTTTATAAAACTTTAATAAGACCACATGGAATATTACATCCAGTTTTAGTCCCATTACAAAAAAAATGTTGAGATTTTGGAAAAAGTGCAGAGAAAAGCAAATAAGATGATTAAAGGCCTGGAGATTAAAACATGAATGGTTGCAGGATTTGGGTATGGCTAGTCTGGAGAAGAGGACTAGGAGTGAGGACAGGGGTGTTCCAGTATTTGAGACGCTGCCACTAAGAAGAGGGGGTTAATTCTCCAAAGCACCAGAGGGTAGGGAAAAAAAAACAATGGATAGAAACAAATCAAGGAGAGAAGCAACCTAGAATTAAGGAGAAACTTGCTAACAGTGAGAACAATTAACCAGTGGAACAGCTTACCTTCAGAAGTTATGGGTGCTTCATCACTAGAGTTTTTAAGAAGAAACTGGAAAACCACTTGTCTGAAATGGTATAGGGCATGATTGTCAAACTCGATTGCGTCATGTGACATCACATGATGTATCGTGACTTTTTTGCCTTTGTGGAGCTGGGTGGGCATGGCCTGGGCATGATTTATCGGGCCACCAGTTTGACACCCCTGGTATAGAGTCTCCTGCTTGAGCAGGAGGCTGGACCAGAAGACCTCCAAGGTTCTCTTCCAGCTCTATTCTGAATTTGAATTTTATGTTTCTCTTTTGAATTTGACCTTTAAAAAAAATAAGATTCCCTGTGAAAGATGGGAGTGCTATGGGAAACGTCACTGAGCACTACTTGTCTTTACCAAGCAATTTGATTTGTTGTTGGGGAAGAAGGGTGTCAATTGTCCGACTAGCAAACCCAAAAGAAATAGGCACTCTCAGGAATTTTGTAATACCAAAACATTTTGGCACTGAAGAATGAAAACCAGCTCTGGTTTTTCCCGCACAATGATTTCATGATTAAACAATGGCTTCGCCCTTTCCCCACCCATGGATATTCACACTGTCCAATTATGAATCGTCCTTTTGTTTTGAGAACAGTTCACTTCTTTGTCGTATACCTGCATCAGTGACCTTGGTGGGTTCTTGGCTCTCACAGTCTCTCCCTGGAGCTTCTGCATTCTTTCTCTCCCTTCCCTCCCCCCAGTTCTTTGGCAGGTTGAATAGCGATAAGGCTCGAACATTTAAAAAACAATTCAATCTTAACAAAGGGAATTAAATTGGCATCAAAATATTTTTTCTAAACTTATTTGTTACTGGGATCACAGTTGAGACAGACTCAGCCAAATTTATTTTCCTGATGTATAGGATACATAGTAAAATTTCATTGGGGGGAAAAAGTTGCTGGCAGAAATGTCATACAATACATTGTCCCTTTTTGTCTTCAAAATCTGCAGCAACTTTTTAAAAAAGTATCTTTATTTAATAGTCATTTTCTAATGTCTGCTAATGATAGCCCTTTATTTTTGGATTATGTTGGATTACTTTAATATTTAAATAGTTAAAACAAAAAATGATGTTAATGTAATCCCAAAATTATAAATTGCATAGATACTGTTATGTATGTATCTATTTTGTGCGGGAAATTCAAATGCATAGTGAATTCTGATTGGTTCTTGGTTGCCTCTGGAAAGTATATAAAGAGGGCTGTTGCCTGTGAGTTTTGCTGAAGTCTCACCCTGAATTAAAGAGCTGTTGTTACTAGCCTGCTTGTGCCTCTCGTTATTCCTGCGCTACAACATTGGCGACGAAGGTGGGACTTCGACTTGACCCGAGAGAAGTGGGGATCGTATCTGACAAGGTTCGAGTGCTCCCTGGAAGCGAGCGAAATGCAAGGGCTCTCCACGAACAGAAAACGGGCTCTGTTCTTAAGCCACTGCGGGCTAGACGTATTCGAAATGGCCGAATCCCTCTGCGAGCCAACCCCGGTCCAGACGGCCCCCTGGGACGTCCTTCAAGCCAACCTGAAGGCCCACTACGCTCCAGTTCCGTCCAAATTCGTTCAGCGCTACGAACTCCGGCAAAGAGTTCAAAAAGAAGGGGAGCCGGTCAGTGCTTATGTGGCCGTGCTTCAAAAAGCCGCTACGCATTGTGACTACAGAGACTTAGATGATGCATTGCTTGAACAACTGATTTGCGGGGTTCGTGATACCCAGTTACAAAGGCGTCTTCTAGCCAAGCCAGACCTAACGCTAGCCGGCGCGCTAGATGAAGCCCGAGCACATGAGGCATCAACGAAAGCGTTGGAAGCGCTGCAGGGTCCCAGTTCAAGCAAGGATGGGCCGAAGACAGCCCCGGTCCACAGAGAAGAGGTGCGAACCAGCACAGAGGAAGAGTCGGACTAGGATGTCTTCCATACAGATAAGAGATCGAGCGAACAAAGCCGCCGCCACGAGAACTGCCCCAGCTGCGACGGGGATCACGAGAGACAGTCGTGTAAATAAATAAATCATGTAAATAAAGAGAGACAGTTGTGTAAATAAAGAAGCCATCTGCAGGCGTTGCGATAGAAAAGGCCACCTAGCACGAGTTTGCAGAGCTCAACTTCCGCGTAGTCGAAAACCACGTGACTACCGTGACCAACCAGAACCGGCTCGTTCAAAACAGCCAATCACAGATGATGGCGCGAGAAAACGGCGCAAACCTCAAAAGCGGGAAACCTACAGCACGACAATCGGCCAAGCCGGCACACCCGATGACGAGAAAGTCTACACGAAAGTAGAAATCGATGGCAAATCGTGCGAATTGGAGATCGACACCGGGTCTACGTTATCGATCATGTCCTGGTCAACACTCAAGGCACTCCTGCCCAAGCTTCAGAAAAACCAGCTATCCCGACAGAAAATCTACCTACTCGATTACCAGGAAAACCGAGTTCCCGTTGAAGGCGTAGGCACGTTCCGGGTCACCTACGGTGAGTTCCAGAAAGAGCTGCCCCTGACCATCGTCGGCAAGCCCCTTCCGAGTCTACTGGGCATGAAATGGTTCCGAGCCCTCGGCATGGGCTTCACGGGCATCCACAACATCAACGGATCATCACTGAAAGAAACACTGCTTCACGAGTTTCGGGATGTTTTCGAAGAGACTCTAGGCAAGTACGTGGGGATCCCTATTTCTTTCAATTTAGACCCCAACGTAGCGCCAATTAGACTGAAGGCAAGGCAAGTTCCCTTTGCCTTAAAACCCAAAATCGATGCGGAGCTCGACAAGCTCATTAAGCAAGGGGTGCTAGTTCCTGTAGATCACGCTAAGTGGGAAACCCCAATAGTTACTCCAGTTAAAGCGGATGGCTCAATTAGAATTTGCGCCGACTATAAGTGTTCGATTAACAAGGCGTTGCAGCAGAGCGCCTATCCGGTTCCTATAGTCCACCATCTACTACACTCCCTGGGCCCTGGCAAGCTATTCGCGAAGCTAGACCTTGCGCAGGCGTACCAGCAACTGCCAGTAGATGACGCTACGGCAGAATCACAGACAATAGTAACCCACAGAGCTGCCTTTAAATGCACCAGGCTTCAGTTTGGGGTCAGCATCGCCCCAGGACTTCTTCAAAGTACTATGGAGTGCCTCCTACAAGGCTTCCCAGGCGTCATCCCGTATTTCGACGACGTTCTGATTAGTGGCCAGGACGAAGTGCAGTTGGGCCAAAGGGTTAGACAAGTTCTAACCAGATTCAGAGAAGTGGGACTTAGACTTAAACGGAATAAATGCAGGATAGCAGTGCCATCAGTGGAGTTCTTAGGTTACAGAATTGACGGCTCAGGCATTCACCCCACAGAAAGCAAGGTGAGGGCCATCCAAGGCGCGCCCACTCCCAAGTCAAAAGCTGAGCTGCAGGCCTTCCTGGGCCTACTCAATTTCTATACAATGTTTTTGAAACACAAAGCCACCGTTGCGGAGCCTCTGCACAGGCTCCTTGGAAAAAAGGTTCTGTGGGTTTGGGGCAAGCGAGAAGCTACCACTTTCAACGCAGTAAAGAGACTTTTGTCCGAGGACAGTTTCCTCATTCAGTACAATGCTGAACTACCTCTGGTGCTAATCTGGGATGCTTCCCCCTTTGGCGTTGGCACAGTTTTAGGCCATAGACTGCCGAATGGGTTAGAGGTGCCCATCGCCTATTACTCTCGCACTCTGTCTAGTGCTGAAAGGAACTATAGCCAGCTAAATAGGGAGGCACTAGCGGCTGTAGCGGGGGTCAAAAAATTTCACGAGTATTTGTTTGGCCGCACTTTCGAACTCATTACAGACCACCAGCCTCTCTTGGGACTTTTGGCTGGAGATAAACCGACCCCGGCAGCCCTCTCCCTCCGGATGACCAGATGGTCCATCTTCTTGGCCGCATACTCATACAAACTGCTCCACCGGCCGGGCAAAACCTTAGGACATGCTGACGCCCTCAGCCGATGTCCTTTGCCGGAACTATTGGACAACCCGACCCCGGAAGTCCCGGTTTTACTGCTGGACATTGTTTCCCCGGGCCCCATTTCTTCGAACGAGGTGGCGAGGGTTTCTGCCAGAGACTCTGTTTTGCGCATAGTAATGGGCTGGGTAACGAGGGGTTGGCCTACCAAGGTAGACGGTGGTTACTTCCAATTGTATTTCAATAAGAAAAATGAGCTGTCAATGTTGGGGGGTTGCTTGGTGTGGGGTGACAGGGTGGTCATTCCTTCGCGTTTAAGGCACAGGGTTCTGGAAATGCTGCACGAGGGACACCCTGGGGTAGTTTGCATGAAAGGCTAGCTCGTAGCTATGTCTGGTGGCCACATCTCGATCAAGATGTCACTGAGTGGGTGGGGAAGTATAGGCCCTGCCAGGAGTCCCGCCCAGATCCCCCCATAGCGCCCATTCGGGAGTGGGAAAAACCAAAGGGACCGTGGGGGAGGATTCACATAGATTTCGCTGGCCCGTTCCATGGCCAGAACTTTCTAATTATTGTAGATGCATATTCTAAGTGGCTCGAAATTGCCCTAATGCCATCGACCACTTCTGAGGCCGTAATCAACTCAGAAAACTATTCGCAACACACGGGTTGCCGGACACTCTAGTGTCCGACAATGGGCCCCAATTCACGGCAACTCAATTCGAAGTCTACCTAGCCGAACTAGGCATTAGACATGCACTATCCGCTCCTTTTCATCCGGCTTCTAATGGCCTTGCTGAACAATTTGTAAGAACGGCCAAAGAAGCCCTCTCCCGACTCGATGCAGGGGACTGGCAGGCTAGAATAGACGAGTTCCTAGCAGTACAGCATGCTACCCAGTGCCCCACTTTGGGCCGCAGCCCGGCCGAACTTTTAATGGGCCGAAAGCTACAATGTGTTCTAGACAGACTGCATCCTAATTACTCTTCTGATAGTTTCACAGGGGAAGGGGGAGGACTAAGACACTTCGAAGTAGGATCACTAGTCTTTGCTAGAAGCTACACCAATGGGCCATTATGGGTAGAAGGAACCATCGAAGGAATTACCGGTCCAAAGTCATACACAGTAGATATCGGGCATGGTAAAATCTGGAGGAGACATATAGATCAATTGCGTAAACGATTACCAAACGAAACTCCATGTCCTAACTACCCAAGTCTTTCCGACACAGCTACCTCAAGCCCGAGTAAGCCGGAATACTTATCTGGCAACCCTGAGTTCCAGCGCCGCCCCAGCGAGCCGACACTCCCAGCTGGGGATCGCCACACCTCCGGAGAAATCCAGGAGGTTCCATTGGCGGAGCTGGGAGAGACGGGAGGTCCCTCCGACCGGCTCGACGCCTCACCAACAACTGAACTGTGCAGGTCAACCAGGATTAAGACATGCCCTGGTCACCTGCGTGATTTTGTATGTAAATAGATAGAATAAGTGCCTTCTGGGAAGGGAGGGGTGTTATGTATGTATCTATTTTGTGCAGGAAATTCATAGTGAATTCTGATTGGTTCTTGGTTGCCTCTGGAAAGTATATAAAGAGGGCTGTTGCCTGTGAGTTTTGCTGAAGTCTCACCCTGAATTAAAGAGCTGTTGTTACTAGCCTGCTTGTGCCTCTCGTTATTCCTGCGCTACAACAGATACTTCATTTGTATATGACATAGCTGACATTTTCCAGGTAATTCCCAAAGTAAAAATTTAAAATCATGAACTAAAAACAATGTTGTTGTTTTTTAAAAAACTTAACTTCCTAAAAATCAACCTCTAACACATTGCAGGTGGGGTCTATTTTATTAAAGGAGGTAAATTAATATGGGCTGCTTGTTTTGAAGTAAAACCTTAGCCCAAAAATTGCACAAAGCCAGTGGTTTTTTATGGCAGGGATAATTCCCCTGAGTTGCTCCAAACTAATTTCTAAGACTTAAAGTGCCCATTATCCTGCCCACAAATACAACTGGAACTGGCCCTGGAGGAAGGAGAACCACTGCAAGCCAATGCTCTTCACTTGCAACCCTCTTAAGTTACTAAAGAAGAGCAACCAAGACAGCTGAGTGGTGAAGTAGAGTTTGGATGAGTACACTACTCCCATCCCAACCCTGCCAAAGGCCTTTCACCAGTAGAACCAAAGATGTTTCAATACATATCTGGTATCCTTCCCCACTTTTGTCCCTTGTGGCAAAGATGGGGGGGGGGGAGCTTCCCTGAAATTGCATCATTATCTACAGCATACCTCCTTCCCCGGTTCTCTCCCACTCCTTCACCTGCCACCTTTTGCAAGCAAAGCAGAAGGGGGGAAAAGGAGGGGCTGTATACCTGCTTATTCTGTTGCCATGGTTGACAGGAGAAGCAGAGGGAAGGACTCATTTGTGGCAACCCGTGGAAATCACAGAACTAACAGCAGCAGTCCCAAGGGCCAGGGATTCAAAGGAGGCACTCCCTACGCCAGGCAGAGCTACTCCTCTGGTTCGAAGATCTGCCATGTTAAGGGCACCCCACACAGTTCTCCCCGCTGGCGCACTTTTCTGCTTTTACATCGAAGAACAGTGCTCTAGTGCAGCCGTGTGAAAAGTGCCTTCGGGGACAACGCCATTTCATTCCAGGAAGCTTCTTTCATCATAAAACGACGGTCCCCTACACACCATGCAAAGGCAAAATATTATTAGAAATTAACTGTGGCAAGAGTTGCAATATGGACATACCAGCGTTTTCCCTAGCTTCCTAATAGGCATTTTTTATTAATTCTTTATTAATCGACATTTTTACGCCCCTGAGCTTAACAAGCTACCGCGATCCTGCTCCGTCGACTAAGCGCTCCTTGCCAGACTCTTCTGCCCTCATTCAATATGGCGCCACCGACCACTGTGCGGAGAGAGGGACGATCTTGTGGGCGTCAGTGGATCCTCCGGTCTGATTCTATGGTCTGCGTAAGCCGGAAATGTACCTTCCCCTTCCCTCAGCGCTTGTTGTGGAAGTGGCTGTTGAGGAAGTGGGGCGGTGAGGGCAGCTCGGTTCTTCCCTTCCCCCTCGGCGGGGTGGCAGGTGAGAGGGCGCCAGCCAACCGGCGGTGACAGCCCGGGCAGTTCTGGGGCGGGGGACGGGCGCTTGATTTCCCGGTACCGGGCCGGGGGTAATTGCTCAGCTCGACGCTGCCGAGAAAGGATTAACTATTGGGGCTCGGTGTCTTTTCAGGAGAGCTCTGGTCCCGGTCCTGGCGATTTGCTTACCATGCAGTAAGCAGACTGCCTGCCATCAGCGCTGAGGCGCAGTTCAGCAAAGGAAGAGAGCCGCCCAACGTCGGAGCATTATTAGTGCCTTGTTTTATCGTCATAGAATTTTATTCCAGAAAGGTGGAGAGTCCTGTGACATTTTAAATATTAACCGGCACATTTACAGAGAGTAGAGTTCAATTGGATAAGTCAGTCAGTTTCTCTTTTCTGGTCGTCTGTCTCTGAAATATAAGAGTAGGTCTGATGATCTGACATTGAGTTACAGACTTAATATTGCTTTATTTCACGATCTTCTGGCCCTCTTCTGTGTGTTTCTGTTTGAAACATTTTTTTCTGCCTAGAACATCTGTTCCTTACTTCTCACAGTGGGGCATGCCACGTTATACAACTTTTTAGATAGGTGACCAGAACTTGTATATTTCTCTGTGAGTGAATGATCCAGTGAATAGCTGAGTGACATAGCTGAGCCAGGAAGCAGAATGAAATACCCAGAGTTAACAGCTGTAAGTCACCTAGAGCCACACAATGGAAATGAGGGGCATGTACATTAAAAAATAAATAGGAATGATGAATCTGCTTTGGTATTTCTGGTAAACGTGTTGCTTCACTTTTTAAAAAAGGAGTCAGTGGTGGTCAAACTAATTTTGTTCTATGAGTCTCCAAACTTTCAATTTTCTGTGATTTAAATGCATTGCATTTACTGTTTATCACTTCAATTTGTGCTTTGTGTTTTCCACCATTATCTCTAAATGGATACAGAAAGACAATTAAATAGTCAACAAACCCAATTAAAATTGAGAGCCAGTTTGATTTAATGGTTAAGGCACCAGCCCAGAAAGCCAGAGACCATGAGTTCAGGTGCCACTTTAGATATGAAAAAAAGCCTGCTTTGCTGGGTGGCTTTGGGCCAGTCACTCTTTCAGCCCAACCCACCTCACTGGGGCGTTGTTGTGGGGACAATAGTATTTCTAAAAATAATAAGAGATATAAATTAAAATAAAAATCCATGGCCAAAGAGGAATTTAAGTTGCTCAGTGCAAGGGAAACTTGTATTTATCTTTTTGGTAACAAATTCTTATTGACTAATTTAAGTACAGAAAATGTTCTTTAGCAATTTCTGGAATACTATGAATGTGCCTTTTTCATTGTATAAGCCTATGACTAGGGAGGAAAGAAAAGCAAAACAATTTTATCAAAATGTAAATAACAAAAAATAAGCAACCACCAATATGTATGTATGTATGTATGTGGAAAAATGAATAACTAAAAGTTTCTGTTTCTGTTGATTTTCTTCCTTCACTTTAATCAGTTAAGGTATCCCTAAGCAAATGGTATATTTCATGAATCTCTAGATGAAAAGAAGCTGACAGTCTTTATATTGTACAAATTTAAATAGATCTTTTTGCAAATTTGAATGCATACCTACTATTTATGTGCAGTTGCTTACCAATTCAAAATAAGAAAACAATTTATAGGACAGATGCAAAATCTTGGAAACTCAGTACTTCCTCTGGCTGAAATAAAATTTCTTAAAGAGACTTAAAGGTGTTTGTATTTGCCTCTTTGCATACTTTGCAGAGCTCAAAAAATATTCTTTGGTCTTTTTGCATATACTGTACAGGTAGTCCTCAGCTTCCAAAGTTCATTTAATAACTCTTCAAAGTTACAACAGCACTGAAAAAAGTGACATATGACCATTTTTCACATGACAATTGAAGCATCCCTATGGTCACATGATTTACATTTAGATGCTTGACAACTGGTTCATGTTTATGACAGTCACAGTGTCCCATGCTCATTTTGTGAACTTCTGACAAGCAAAGTCAATGGGGAAGCCAGATTCACTTAACAGCTGTGTGACTAATTCAACAACTGCAATGGTTCACACTACAAATGTGGCAAGGAAGGTCCTAAAATAGGGCAAAACTCCCTTAACAAATTTCTCACTTAGCAACATAAATTCTGGGCTCAATTGTGGTCGT
This sequence comes from Arizona elegans, assembly GCA_022577455.1. Classification (NCBI taxonomy): domain Eukaryota; kingdom Metazoa; phylum Chordata; class Lepidosauria; order Squamata; family Colubridae; genus Arizona; species Arizona elegans. The sequence continues at coordinate 97,282,202 of JAKOOJ010000002.1, read as the reverse complement.
AAGTCGAGGACTACCTGTATATATGAGTTCCCCATGGATTTTCAACAATATTCAAATCTGATTACTGTGAAGACCATTTCCAAATCTTGAACTTTTTTTCTTGTAATACTTCATAGTTGATTTGAAAGTGTGTTTTAGATCTGTTGTATTTAAATTTGTACCATTTAGAGGCTGTGTCAGCTGCTGTTCATTTAGAGATTCAGTAGCACATACAAACTGACCTAACTTTTTTCATATTCTGTACAAGATTACTTCTTTGTTTCCAGAATTGCTTTCCAGAATTGCAAACAACATGTGCATCATGTAAATACTAACACATAGGTTTCTGGATTATACAAATGATTCACACTAAGTGTGTAATTGTAAGATTTGCATTATCGCATAATCACAATTTGTTATGAATGCTGCTGAATGTAAGGAATTTTGCACTAATTGGAACCAATTTGTATGAAACCATTTCTCTTTAAAGCTTCTACTATAAAATATATTCCAAGACACCTTGAGTTAGGTAATGGGATCAGAGAACAGTGCTTTAAAGCGTGATGCAGTGGATGAACCTTCATTTACACTACCTTCTGGAGTCAATATTTATTCAGCAATATTGCAGCATGACAAACTTGCGTCAGTGTTTGTTTACAACAGAGAAAATGAAGACAACGTTAACAGAGCTGCCAAGGTATTGAAATATTTATTATATTATTACTATTTGCATAGAAATTTATGAAATTTCTTTTTAGTAGAAATTTCAAGGGCAATTTATGTGGAAAAGATGCATGGCCTTTGAAATGGCAGTACAAAAAATAAAGTTGAGCTTAATTCCTAGTGATTACTGATGTATACCATGGTATGTATAGAGTATATCCCATAGAGTATTATTCTGACAGGATTATGGTTGGATTCACATATCATACTTGATCATTGTTGCTCTGTTATAATTTATTGAATATATCTGTTGGGTTTGTAGAAACATTAAAATATAAACCATGTTTTACAAAAAACTGACTATATTTTCACAAGAAATTAGCAATTATATGCTTAGTATTTTATGTTCTATTTACATTCAAGACTAGGCACGGGAAGAACATAATAATGGTTAGACATATAAATATAAGTGGCTCAGACACTGATAAATATTTGTAGAAACTGGCCATTTTACAGAATAGTTGCTGACAGTGACACAGATCTTCTTGCGCTAATGACTTAATTGTGTGAGGTATAATTAGAAAGTTTTATAACTGCATGAGAAATTTGTGAATAAGTTCAGGCTAGTTGTTTTTTTTTTTTAAAGGTATTTCTAATCATTTGACTCAGAATTGCTTTGTTGAAATCACTAATAGCATATCCCTAAGTGTTTCTATAGACTGCTTTTTTCCTACTGCCATTCTCAGTTCAGATAATTACCATATATTTTGCATCAAGATTGATTGGTTTGTCATTTGCACAATGAAACATTGTCTGGGATGAAAGCTTACACTAAATGAGAGGCAAGTTCATTATGCTATTGGTGCTGTTGTTATGCCATAAATTAGTGCTTAAAATAGGGCAGAGTTAGTATCTGAGGACTTGACTTTTGTTTATGAATCACTGTGAATGATAAAATATTGCTGATTTGTAACTGTTCTGGATTGGTTGACACCCCCCCCCCCCCAAAATCAGGTACCCATCACCCGATGTCAAAATTTTAACCCCCCCTCACCCCACCCCCCAAGGTCATGGGATTGCATTTTGGGCATTTGGCTAATGGCTCATATTTATGGCTATTTGCAGCATCCTACAGTCATGTTACTGCAATTGTGGACATTTTTTGCCAGTTTCTGGCATTTAGTTTCAGTTTCCAACAAAAAGATGTCCATGAAATAAAATGGATTTGAATGGAATGTTTCAGTATTTGGACATTTCAGTCTCAAAATACTTTGCATATGTGCAGTTCTTGGTGCTCTCTGAGCTTGGTTGTTTGCTTAAATATGTTTTATTAGGTAACTTGTTACCTCATGACTAGGTGACATCATCAATTTTACATATCTATAGTAAGGGAAGGTGACATTCTCCAATTTGCATTGTCTGCGGTCTTCAAAATCATTTTAAATACCTTCTGGTCAGGTAAGCTCAAAGAAGCTCTGTCAATTGCAATTTTATTAGTGCCTGTTCTACTTTACTTTATTTTAATCCCTTTTTAAAAAAGAAATGTGTGATCTGATCACAGGGTGTTAATTCTTATAATATGTTCTTTAATGTAGTTGGGAAAATTTTAAGTATTCTTAGATTTTTTTAAGTATATGGAATTACTTTTAAGAAAACTGAGCTAAAATTATTATACGTATCAAATATCAGGATTCTTTGGGGAATCCTAAAGGTTTTGATTTATATTTTTTGGATCATAGTGAGTGATGCTTGCCGACATTTTCCATATTGTATAGAGTATTTGCCACTGGAGACTGAAACTTCCATAGAATTGTTTGTGAGTTTTCCTTCAAAAACATTACAGACTTATTGAAAAATGTCAATAGCCTACATGTACATCACCTATTTGATGTTATTTAAAATTAGGCTTTTGGAGTGCCAGGATTTTCTGTCTCATTTTATGTATGAGGCTAGAATTTGAAACAAATATATAGGTGGAAATTCTGACTACTAGAGAGCAAACTAGAATTAATTTTGTCCAAATATTCTAATGAAATAGTCAATTTGCTTAGTAACCATATGGAAATCATGCTATAGACAAGGATATGAAATGTGTGCATATGGTAATATGTATGTCATACTGAGGGTAGTGTTTATATGTATGTCATACTGAGTGGTTGTTTTGTTTGCATTTTGAAAGCACCTGAAAACATTACGCCATCCTTGCCTTCTGCGCTTCCTTTCGTGTACTGTGGAAGTAGATGGAATTCACCTGGTTACAGAGCATGTGCAACCACTGGAAAAGGTCCTGGAGGCTCTCTCTTCTTCAGAGATATGTGCTGGAATCTATGATGTTTTACAGGCTCTTGTGTTTCTTCATGATAGGGTGAGTGTGACAGTTAAGCACTTTCCAATCAAAATAAAGAGAGACATATGGAGATTGGCTTTATTAGTTTATTACTTTAATTACACTATATTTACTGTATCTATCAAATGTCACATGTTTCTTTTTACTGCTTTAGTTTTCTTGTTTTTTAACATAATTTTGTGTCACCTAATGAAAAATAAATCACATTATGCCATATTTTTATATATGTGCATTTTTCATAGGCCTGATGTAGGGCATGTTATCATTTGGTTTCCAGTCTCTGTTCTGGATCCATCCTTTGATCATCACTTTTGTTAGCATCAGAATGCTGAGAAGAGACAAAGAAAACTCATGAGCCAATCATTTATCTCCCAAGCTAACCAATAGGAGAGTTCAAAAATGATACTCAAATACCGTTCTACTTCCTAAACTGTCATAATTTCCAGAATAAGAAAAATCCTTTCAATCTTATCCAAATAATAGAAAATTAATTGTCACTATCATATTTTCATTATATTTGATCTTTGAAAGAATAAGCAGTTATAGTATTGCAGGAGAGGGAGCCATCTTATTGTCAAGCATTCTATTTCAATTAAAAAGCCATTGTTAGTTGGGTTGCTGGAAGTCAGCATTATTACAATCAAACATTTTCACTATTGCTTTGACAATGGTTACAGGTTGCAGGGCAGGGCAGGGTAATGTTCACCTAGGCTAGAGGTTGGGAGACAGGTGAACAAGAATTTAGGGTAGTGTTTATATAAGGAGGGAATATCAAAGTGGGCATTTTAAATAGGGATGATGAAATGGACTTAAAAGCTTGCTGATGGAGGTGCATTCCTTTTCAAGTTTAGTTAAATTGCAGACAACAAAGGTTCCTCTTTATTTTTTGTCCAGATGTGTGTCCGTAATAAACTGATTAGTATAAACTTGGCCTGACATAACACACCCTTTTTTCTAGTTCTCTGGTGGGATATGAAGTTCCTCTGTGGTTTTGACTGCTGTCCTTTGTTGTCTCAGGATATCCAATTAGTACTAACAAGGGTTTTATATTTAACTATTCCCAGTTTTACTATGTATTTTTTATCTTTTTAAAAACATCTATAGGGAAATCTAACCCACAACAATATCTGCTTATCCTCTGTATTTGTGAGTGAGGATGGACACTGGAAATTAGGAGGCATGGAAACTGTCTGCAAGCAGAATGAAGCAACAGCAGAGGTAGAATCAAGCACCTTATTCTGTTGTCACACAAGGGGACTACTTCTTGTTCCTTGAATGGTCTTCACTATTGCATTCCACTCTCTTGAATAATTTGGATATTTTTAGATTCCAGCATGTATGAGATTATAAACCAGTCATGTTGCCTTATTTCTTTTATCAAAGCTGTAAGGAGAGTCCCCGAATCAGTCAACCGAGATGGGATTGAGGCTACTATTAACTTTCAGTAGTTACCAATATTTCATATTGTCCAGTATACATCAATTGCACTTCTTGTTTGTTTCAGACAAATTACACACCGTCTTTTAGGGACAGTGATTTACTCTGTGATAAAGCCATTTTTTAAGCCATTTAAAGCCATTTCACAATCTTATTACAGAAGTTTAGGGTTATATGCAACATAGCTTGAAATGATTCATTGGGATTTTGGAATGTCAAATAATGCATCAAGAGTAGACAGGTAGAGAATTGCTGTTGAAATTTGAATAAATATACAGATGTGTGGTAAGGAAAGGACAAAGATAACAAATACATGCTTCTGTAGCTTCTCATTTTGACACAAGTTCCTCTGCATTAATATAGCTTTCCATTGTTTCACCCATTGTAGTTTCTGCATAGTATCCAATCAATACGAGAGAAAACAGGGATTCCACCTGAAGAACAGGTAGGTGTTATCATTGTTTATACAGGAGAACTCTGCTGAGACCAATATAAAAGATAACTTCAGAAAAGAGTTTCTGTTAATGTGTGTTTAATTGTACATGTGTAGTAACCAAAAAGTAACTCTTCATTATCAGTTGCACGTATATTATAAAAGATATTTTATATCTTTTAAATATATCAAGATGGTATGGTATCATTCAGTGTTGGACCCATCTGGAAAATTAATAAAACTGACACAAGAGTTACATTCTTTAAAATGTTGGTTCTGAAGTTCCCTCCCTAAATATATTTACTTCGAATTTCAAATTTATCAGATCCAGAAGTTCAATATGATGTTTAAAAGCAAATTTAATATGTGACATCTTTTGAAGTTTGGAAGACTTTCATTTAAGAACTGAGGCAAAAATTCATCCAGATAGAATTTTTTATACTTTTATACTAAGTTACTTGATATACTTTTAAAATATCTATGATATAAAATTTGTATGAATCAGAATAATTTTTTATTCAAAATCCATGCTTTTCTGAATTGTGCAGGTGCACTGAAACTTTGATTTAATGGTGAGTTCAGGAGTGGGTGTCTTTATCATTTACTTCCTGTTATCCATTAAATTGTAAAATACATCATCGTAGTGATGTCATTATGCAAATTATATACCGTAATGTATGTATAAAATTTTACATCATTTAAACACATAATACAAAATATATAATTTGTGTCATTTTACATGAGTTATTACCATTATATAAATGATATTAGATTTCATAAATTCAAGTAGGATTTTTGTTGTATTGTAGTATTGAAGTCTGTTGCATTGATGCCTGCCAAATTGAGTAAAAACAATATGTAAATGTTAGATGAAAATTTACCCAAATATTATTTACTATGATTTCTAGAACATCAATTGTTTGGAAGAATATCAGAATATTCTTCTAATATTTAACCAAAATTTGCATATCTATAGCGTAGATCTAATTTTAGTCTTTGAAGAAATTCAATTCTGCCCTGATTTTTAGTTATGTCATATTTGTTTTCTTACCCCTTTTAAGTTTTCTCCTCCATGATAAATATATCCAGCTCTTTCTGTAGAACCTCATAGTACTTAAATTTCCAACCCCCTCAAGTTTCCTTGCTTCTGTTCTTTGAGACACTTTACCAACGTCTTTCATAAAATGTGCCCAGAATTGGCAATCTTGCCAGTGACATTATGGTTCTGCAATGTACCCTAAGTTTTAATTACTTTTTAAAGATAACCTGCTAATTCTGAATGTTGTCTTAATTTATTATGTCAATTTAGACATTTTTTATGTGTACTGCTCCAAGCAGCATGCCTGTGCTTTTGATTCGTTATACTTAAATGCAATTCCAATATGGAAAAGCAGGAAAGAATACAACATCCCAGTATAGCTATACCAAAAAAATTAATGAAGATTAAAAACAAAAAAAAATGGGTGAATGGAAGGACAGAAGTAGCTTGGAATCATAGAGTTGGTGTCATAATACAAATGCTCAAAATAGGCTGAGTTTGATGAAAGATGCTAAGAACAACAACAAAAAGCTTCTTCTGGAATATCTAAAAAAGTAGTGAAAAGAATACTAGTTGGTCAATAAAAATAGCAAAATGCTGACAAATTGAAAAAACAAAACAAAAAGCAAACGCCCCACTATTTTAAGTCAGTGTGTGTGTGTGTGTGTGTGTGTGTGTGTCTGTCTGTCTGTCTGTCTGTCATTTATTTTCTATTTATTTGTACCATATTATTTTTTACAAATAACTAAGGGTAGCAAATATATCCACCTTCCTCCTATTTTTATTATGTCATTATTTAATGAGATAATCTGTAGCCTGTTCAATAGGAACAAAGATTAGCTTTAAGCAAAGATTGCAGCAATGCAGCTAAACTACTGAAGTTAAGACCATATAAGGAGGGGAATGTGGAGAAATTTAAGATAGAACAAAAACAAGCCATTTATCATAAGCCATAATATGCTTGTTTAAGCATTAAAGAATATAATATACTGATTATGTCAGAGAGTAGTACAAGAGATCATTGTTAGAAAACATCCCTTTCTGAACGTAAGGAGTTTATTCAGAGTTTAGATTTCCAGAGACAGAGGAATTGCATCCTACAGTACTAAAAAATAGCTAATATTATTGTCAAACTGTTAAGTATTATCTTTGAGAAAATATGGAGAACCTAGTAGGTACCTAATTAATGGAGGAGACTCAGAGTTTTTTCCCCCTTACATTCAGAAAGTGGGAAGAGAATGATACAGCAACATAGTCTATTCAGCTTGACATCAAAACCTGTGAAGACTGTAGAAGTAGATCATAAAAAGACTGATTTATAAGCACATTAAAAATTTCTGAGACAATATGAATTTTTGGAACAAATCTTGCCAGGTGATATGCCTATCTAAAAATATCTACTATCTCATATTTTGATTTGGTAACTTCCACAATTGAATGTGGGAATTGTATAGACATAATATATCTTGACTTCAGCTAGTATTTGAGTAACCCATTGACATTCAGATTAGCATGCTAATTAAGTTTTGGCTAGATCACTTGAAATTAAATAGATACACATAAAAATAATACTTAAGCAGTGCTAATCAACAGCTCTTATTAAATTGAGAAGGCTAAAGAACATCAGAAGATGCAGAATCTCTAAGATCTTTTTGGGATGAATATACAGCTAAAACACATGAACTAATTCAGACAATGTGAACAAGAATCAAAACTTGATACACTTTCAAAGGCACTTTGCGAGGAGATACAACACTTGACTGGAGATATTAACAGGTGAAGGATAGAGTGGATCTGATGGAGCATAAATTGGAGAAGAAAGATGTCCAGTATGAAGCTGATTTGGGTGAAAGGGCTCTTTTGGAATTAAAGTTTATGCATCTTCAATTAAGATTTTGAAGCAAAGGACTTCCGGTTTGCTGTTTGTCCCCGCCGGACGCTCCTTCGGGATCGTCGTACCCACTGCCTGTAAGAGCTGCCTTTATAGCGGAATGGCGGCTCGAAAAAACTCCGTTTCCATTAGGAAACGGAGATAGAGCCGGCTGGGGTGGGTAGAGTCCTCTGCCTAATCCCAAAAGTTTTTTATTTACTTTTGGGACGGAGCGGAAGAGACTCCCCGTATCCCCAGCCAATGCTCCGGGCTCTGGGAGATCTCTGCCACACGCAGAGCTAGGTGGCAAAAGCAAGCCTGTAAATTTGTTAAATTAATTAAAGAAGACGTGAGCTGGACCTCTGATCCTGAAGCGCAAGTATTCTTTTTATTTTAGAAAAGTTACTGAAGTTGTTTAAGAAGTGAAAGGAAAAAAGATTTTTAAAATGGCGATTGCTGAGGCTTGAAGAGAGGCTGAAAGGGAAAGTCCTTCCGTTTTCTATTACAAAGTAGTGGAATGAATACTTCTGGCTGTAATTGAGGCAAAACCTCACTCTCACTCTTGTTTTTTTTTTCTTTTTTTTTCCTGGGGATCTGATATTGATCTTGGTTGGAAACAAGCTTTTTTTTTCTCTTTTCCACTAAATCTTGTCTGTATGGAGAATGGCACTGGGACTCATACAGTTAGACAAACAGGCAGCGGGGGGGAATTCCCCCATTAACAAATTACATGAACAAGTTCTAACTCTCCAGTCTCAGAAACCTGACTTTAATATAATAGAATTTCTTCTTGAAGAGATTGTAAGAAGGGATGAGATTGTGAACCAGCAACTTCAAAAATTTAAGCAGGAAATTAAAGAAATTGGTGAATTGGTGAAATCAAAGTTTGACTTTTTGGATCGAAAGATTTTAAAAACAGCTAACGGTTTATCAGACTTTCTGATTCAGTTGGATGCAAAGACTAAATTATTAGAGTCTAAAATGAAAGAAACTGAGGAGAATTTGGATGACAAGATCCAAAAAATTAAAAAGGATTTGGCAAACACTCAGGATAATAGCTCAGAAGACAAACCTAAAATGGAGGCTGACCAAAAGACTGGTAATGAAGAAAATGTGCAACAGAGGATTGAAAGAGAAGTTTTAATGATTCAATATAATTTTACAGAATATGCAATTAGACTGAGAGGTCTGCAGGAAAATAACAGAGATGATTTAAGGAAAATATCTTTTGAAATTCTGGCTGGGATTTTAAAGGTTCAACCTGATGAAGTGTTTTGCAGGATTGACAGAATTTATAGAATAAACTCCTGGTTGGCAAAGCAAAGGCAATTGCCTAGAGATGTGGTGATTTATTTTACAGATAAAGAAATTAGGAATAATATTGTGCAGAACTCTTTTAATTCTACTTTGCAATTTCATGGAAGAAAGATTTGGATTTTTAAGGAGCTCCCGCCTAAGATGTTAATGGAGAGGAAGAAATTTGGCTTTCTAGTGACTGAGTTAAAAAAAAGAAATATCCTATTTAGGTGGGATGTCCCAGTTGGTTTAATATTGAGACACCAAGGAGTAAGATACCAACTGAACACTGTTGAAAAAGTGGAAGAATTTTATCAAAAAATTTTAAAAATGAATTTAACATCTTTAGGCACAATACAGGACAAGCAAAAGGAGTTGGAAACAAAAGGAAAATATCAAATTACAGAGGCTGTGGTAGATAAATTGTCTTTGGACTCCCTGGATACCCCAGCTGGACTGTCTATAAATATGAGAGCAGTGTCATCCGACTCCAATGTGATGAATCATCAAGTTACAGACAAGTGCGTAAATCAACCAGTTGATATACAAGTGATGGAAAAGAAAGACAAGATAACAAAACAAAACCAACAAGATCAACTCATAAAGCAGAATGAAAATCGATCAGCTGATACACAATTTGTAGGAAGGAAACCAGGATGGAAATTCAACCCGCAAAAGAAAAAGAAAAGAAATAGATCTCATAGAAATAGCAGTTTCTAAACCAAGCAACAGTGAAGCCAGGGACTTTAAAAAATGAATGAATATGTGAAAAGATAGTGGAGGCGAACAATTGTTTAATATTATCTTGAGGATAGTGGCAGATCTCTGCAATGCCGTGATTTTGGGGTGTGAAAAGAGCCTTACATTCTTGGATTTGAATTATCTACTTTGGATTTTTTTTACTGGTAAACATATTATAACTATTTCGAGTTACAAGGCAAGAGAATCACGTTGGGGCATGCAGAAGATCTGGATGTTACCCACTAGGATGATGGGAATTAATAATCCTGATGAAAACCACAATTATAACTATATGGAATATAATTATAATGTCACTCGGGTGGTTGTTTTTACTTTCATATATATATGAGGATATTTATTACTGATGGGGGCAGAAGACGATTGAAGATCTTGAACAAACTGTTGCACTAGTATGTTATCTTACCCTATTATGGATGATGGATTTAACAATCCAGTGGAAAGACATCAAAGAAGATATTATATGGATTATAAATTTAAAGTTATTGTCTTTTTTCTTTTTATAAAATGGAATGCATATATAGATATATGTATATTTTAGTAGAGTGGGCAGTGGATTATATTTAGAATTGTATTGCATGGTAATTTTGCAGGAATTTGGGTTGAAATAGGTTAGTTTACTGATTGATTAGTTTAAGAAAAAGGATTTTTAAGTCATATATTTAGGGGAGTGGAGGAATTGGATAGAACTGAATAAATGTTAAATTTGGATGTAGGGAGAAGGCTGCTTTGAAATGTTATATTAATATATATAAAAGATTAAATGTTAAATTGTTGTAATAATATACTATAAGTTTAGGGGAGGAGAAAAAGGGCAGATTATTGCGAAAATGGGAGTTATAAGAATATTATGCTAAGGGTCAGTATTTTGAGGAGGGAGTAAGGGAATGGTAAAATATTATGTAATTAGTTATGAATTAGCTTATTGTTGTGAAGAAGTCACAGGGGGGGATGGGTGGTGAGGGGGGGTTAGGGAAGGGGGAAAAAACTTGTATTTGAAAACTTTTTCAATAAAAAAAAAGATTTTGAAGCAAAGACAATATAATTAAGTTGCATGGCAGCTCTACTCTTATAGTTGTACAGAGTTTCAACAAATACCATACTTTTCGGAGTATAAGTCAAACTTTCCCCCCCAAAAAGAGGGTGGTAATGTTGGTGCGTCTTATATACCAAATACAGCCATTTTTGGCCTCCTGAAGCCCCACCCCACACGTCCCATTTTTACAAAAAATGGGCCCGTTTTTCCCAAAAACAGGGAGCGCAGAGGGTTTGGGAGGCCTGCAGAGTGCTCCTTGGGGCTGGGGAGGGCAAAAACACCCCCGTTTTTTAGCTTTCTGCCAAAAAAGACAGTTAAGGGATAATGTGAGGATTGTTTTGAATATTATTGAATATTTACAATATCATAATGAGAAACAGCTTTAATATTCTTGTATGCAGAGAAGGCCCTTGACAATTTAAATTGGGCTTTTATGTTCAGAGTTTTGGAAAATATGGACTTTGTGGAGAATTTTATTCAAGGGCTTAAAGCAGTTTATACATCACAGCAAGCAAAGATTATTATTAATGGAGATCTAACCAATTCATGTGAAATTCAAAAGGGTATGAGACAAGGATGCCCCTTTTCTGTCTTGTTGCTTATATCGGTGTTGGACATCTTGAGTAGAAATATTAGGCAAGATGAAAAAATAGCAGGTATAAATATCAACAAGGAAATTCATTAATTGAGGATGTTTGTTGATGACTTGGTTATATTTTTGTAAGACCCAAAAAATAATATAGAATATTTGATGAGGAAATTAAATGAGTTTGGGGTTTTAGCGGGTTTTAAAATAAACAAACAGAAAACAACAATGCTTGTCAGGACTGTGATACATTGATCATTATTGGGTAGAATATCTGTAATTAAAATGAATGTTTTACCAAAGATGGCTTTTTGTTTCAGAAGTTACCAATACTTGCTACTGATACTCCACTTAAACAATGGCAGATGAGTATTTCTAACTTTATATGGCAAGGGGAAAAACAAGAATTAGATATAAACTTGTGCAAGATGCTAAGGAAAGAGGAGGTTTGCGTTTATCAGATTTGAAATTGTATTTGTTTGGTTTAATTAAAAGAGTGGGTGAACCTCTAAAATAAGAGTCTACTTGATTTAGAGGGTCATGAATTAAGATTTGGATGGCACGGTTATCTATGGTATGACAAGTTTAAAGTAAATGTTGATTTTAATGACCATTTTGTTAGATGTGCCATCCTAAGAGTTTGGAATAAATATAAAACAAGTTTTCTGTGAAGATGCCTCTCTGGGTGTCGCCCGAGGAAGCTTATTTTAAGAAAAAAAAAAGGTAGTAAAGCCACACTGGTGGACTTATGGTCAAATAATATCTTTTAATTTTGGTGATCCTATCCTTAAGTCTAAGGAAGAGTTAGAATCAGAAGGATGTGTCTGCCATTAGTTTACATATTTACAATTGAAAGAAAGATTTAAATCTGACAAAAAGAGTTATGGGTTTGATTTTGTGAAAAATGAATTAGAAATCCTACTGTGTGATAGTGATAAACATATTATTGCTAAGGTCTATAAATTGTTATTGAATTTGAATTTGGAAAATGAATATGTGAAGCATCGCATGATTCAGTGGGCAAGGGACTTTGGATATAATGTAATGCTTGAACAGTGGGAGTGGATGAAAGGTTTAAAATTTACACTAAATTATAATTTAAAAGAAAACTTCTATAAGATGATGTATTTTAGAGCGCTCCATGGCTTAGGACCTGGTTATCTACGGGACCGCCTACTGCTACCAGTAGCCTCCCACCGGCCGGTATGCTCTCATAGAGAGGGGGTCCTCCGGGTGCCGTCGGCCAAACAATGTCGACTGGTGGCCCCCAGGGGGAGAGCCTTCTCTGTGGGGGCACCTACTATCTGGAATGAGCTCCCCCCGGAGATACGGAGGATCCCGGATCTACGCACCTTCCGCCGTGCTCTCAAGACCTTTTTATTCCATCAGGCTGGCCTGGCCTAATTTTTCCCTTTTTTCCCTTTTTAAAACGCAAATTTTAATTCGTTCTTAATTTATTGGGGTGTTTTAAATCTGTCTTCGGCCAAATTGTTTAATTCAGTTTTATTCAGTATTAAATTTTGTATTTATGTGTTTTTATCGTGTGGCTGTTCACCGCCCTGAGTCCTTCGGGAGTAGGGCGGTATATAAATCAAATAAACTAAACTAAACTAAACTATTTAACACCAAATAAGTTGTCAAGAACGTATAAAGGTATTTCAAATGAATGTTGGAAATGCAAAAGTAGATGGAACCTTTTATCATGTATAGGTATTTTAACTTTTTATTATTATTTTTTTTAATTTATTTATTTAAAACAGTACATCAAACAAAAAAGGAATAGTCAAACAAACGATCGCGACAGAAACTTTACATAATATTTACACTTTCTACGGTATGTAGGCTTCAGTCAAATTTAACAAAAATTAAACATAGTCCTGGTTATACTTGACTTTTTGGGTGTCTGTTGTTCAACCAAACATACCATTTGTCCCAACATTGGAAATATACGGAGTCCTTTTGATCTCGCAGTGCTTTAGTCAGTCTGTCGGCTTCCGCATAATCCAAAATTTTCTCCAGAATCAAATCTTCAGCCGGCAGGTCTTTCCCCTTCCAATGTTGGGCGAAACATATTCTTGCTGACGTGGTGATAAATACACACAGACACCATATATTTGTGCCTATATTATCTGGTATTTTAACTTTTTATTGTGGTTATTGTGGATTTTATTGTTGTGAGCCGCCCTGAGTCTGTTGGAGATAGGGCGGCATATAAGTTAAATTAAATAAATAAATAAATAGTGGGCATGTGAAACACCAAAGGAATATTGGAGTAGGATTCACATCTTAATACAGAAGATTTTAAAAGTGAATATAAAGATAAAACCAGAAACTTTTCTTTGGGTTTAATGGAAAAAGACTTGGAAATTTTTTGGAACTTTGATATTATATATGTTGATGGCAGCAAGATTACTTTATGCATAAAAATGGAAAGATACTTCGATTCCCACAATGGACAAATGGCTGCAAAAGTTGATGGAGTTAGCAGAGCTAGATAAACTTGACTGCTTTGATTAAAGAAAAAAACCACAATTACTTTTGTTTCTACTTGGAATCTGCTTCTGGACTTTGTGCTTGAGGTGGAAAAAAATAAACTTTGGTTTTGAGTTTTACCCAGTGGATAGGTTTGTTGCTATAGAAATGGCTAGTTTATACTATTACATAAAAGTAAAAAGTGGAGGTTCGATGTTATTATCTTCTACTGCACTAAAGGGAGTGGAAAGTCAATGCCTTTTCTTTCTTTGTCTTTTTTCCTATACTTTTCCCTTCCCTTCTCCCTCCCTATCTTTCCTACTATTTTCTTTTGTATTTTATATCATAACTTAATTAAAAAAAACAGCTCTTATCAAATTGAAGACAATATAATGTTGGTCTAGAAGCATGCATTTTTATGAAATATTAAAAACAATTTGTAGTTATACAATATCGTTTCTGTAAAATTTAATGTTGTTTTAGCTGATTCGTTTTGCTTAATTTTGCTTTCTACTTTTTATGTCATCTCAGTTTGATAACAAATCCCTTTATCACACATCTAGATAATATTTTAGGTAGAATATATAAGACAAAAATCCTGTGTGATGTACTATTTAAAATGTCATTTTAAATGAATGATTAAATGAATACATCAAGTATTCAATATCCTTGATTTCAAAATTTCTACTGCTACAGCCAGGTGGATAAGCAGCTAATTGAACAAGCATCAAGTATCAACTAATTCACCTACCTATGGTAGTAGAAATTTTGAATTCACAAAAATACGTTAGTCCTAGAAAATAATGCATTATATTCTAGATGCTCACAAATTTGATCACTTAATTATTTCCTGGAATTTTGCTTTATTATCAGACTCTCATCTGTAATTTCAGTTTATTCCCCTAATTGAACATGATAAAAATTACTTGTTATGAGTATTTTGTATCATCTCTCGCCATTATTTGTGAAATAATGTCTGCAGGCTCTTTATCATCCTGGAAGTAACTCCTGTGGTTCTGAAAACCTGTACTTTAAAAAAGGAGCTCGGTTTTCTCTAAATCTTTCTTGTAGAGCCTTTTCTTGCTTTTTATCTTGTCCTACTTAATGCAACTCGCCCACTGCAAGAGTTCCTTCGCTGATTAAGTCCTTGATTTCAAGACCAAAAATGTTCTTTGGTTGTTAATATATTCCTTACCAAGTGCCATAGCCTTATTGTATGTCAAACAGCTCCCCCTAGATTATATGCTGTTTCTTCAATACACTCTGCATATCTTTTTTATTTAAATTTTAGTCTCCTCCTTTTGGTAACTTATCTCTGATATGGTACTTTTTGTATTTCACTAAAAAGATGTATATACTGTATATTTTTAAAAACTTAAGGAAATATGATATATTTAAAGATAAAGTTTGGGAAATGGTTAGTGTCCTCCATATAATATTTTTATTCCCCAGTCTGTAGACTTCCAGCTTCTTCCTGAAGGCCATGGGCATTCCCGAGATGCCTACTCATTTGGTGTAATGGTTGAAAAACTGCTTACATTTTTAAATGAAGAAGGTAAGAATTCTTGGAAATAGAATGTATTGCCTCAAATGTAAATATACTCACAATTCAGAATAGATAGAAGGAAATACTTTATATACAGTGCTTATCCCCCTGCAACTTCCAAATAAACAGAAGATCCAGCTTGGGGGCAGGGGTGTCCGGGAGCTACTTGGCCTCAGCCCAACAGCTCTTGTGAAACGCAGAAGCAGAAATTGAGTTTTTCTGGCCTTGGAGAACTGCGCCCCTTCACTGGGGGATTATGGAGAAAGCTCAGTTCTTCACTTCCACAATTATATATAGCAAGATCTGCAGAAGATGAGGCTTTGTCTCTCTTGGGGGAATATATAAAACATGATAGCTCTTGAGATCCAGATGAGCCGAAACCTTCCTTTTGTTAGGATTGAGGAGGAGGAGGGCAATGGGGAACTTGTTTTGGGGATGGTGGATCACCCACCATTGGGCTCCTGTGCAGGCTCCATGAGACTTCATGAGTTTCTTTCCCTTTGAGGTTGCAGCACTGGAGTGGGATGAAATGGCACCCAACTCCACGCTTGGCTGCTATCAGGGGAGGTGAAGAGCTGATGGGGTGCCGAGTTGTCCCCACGTCCAGTTGGCTGGTGCAACTTGTTCCACACTGGCCCGGCCACACCTACCCTGTGCCCACCCAGCTGTGCCCACCCAACTGTGCCCATTTGGCTGCTCCAAATCATCTGCAGCGAGTTATCTGTGCCAACCTGATTGCACCCACTTGTATGCGCCCAGTTGGCCAATGTGAGCTGTTCAGCACTGACCCAGCTGCGCCCATTCATCTGCTTCCACCTGGTCACATCCACCCAGCCACACCCACTGGTCTGAGCCCACTTGGCCACACCGAGTCATCTGTGCAGACCCAGTGTGGGCCTTGTCCACTCCCCCCGTCCATACCCACCATCCACATTGAGCTGACCACTGTGAGTCATCCCATTCTGCTCTAGAGAACACAAAATAAAGTTCTGGTTTTAGTTATTAAAAATGTAAAATGATAGAAGGACTTTCTCTCCAAAGGAACTGAAATGTCTATTATTTGTGCCATGATATTTTTTTAGCAGGTAATTAAACAGAGTAGGTTTCTTTACAAGATCCTGTACTTCACATAATGTTGTTGTAAAATACTGCTTTTTAAAGCCAGCAGTGAATAACTTCAGGGATTGTGTATTAGAATCCCTAGAAGGGGTTTTTCAAAACTAAGTCTTATATATCAAGGCAGCAGTGGTTTGAATATCCTGCTGTATAGATTGGATCAAGAATTGATTTAAAAATTGACAATTTTTAGAGTAGTTGCTTTTTATTTTTAATTTTAAAATTTAGAATCTTAATCCCAAACAGAATAATTCTGTGCTTTTGACATGTAGAGCAAATAAACTTATAAACTCTGCTGTGCATTTATGAAAGTTTTATTTTCTCAGAATTTTCAAGTAGAAAAACCTGTTCTTCACTTCCATTCCTTTGAAATAATTTTCTGTTATATTTAGTTGCCATATTTCAGTAGGTGTATCTTCATTTAGCTCATTTTATTTTCTTCTATAGCCATTATAACGAAAAAAACTGTTTTGGAGAGTTAATGTTTTCTTAAAGTGCAAAAGAATAAATGATTTTCATTTTTCAATACACTCTCTTTATTTGACAGAACTTTTTCATCTTTGTTTCAAAGAGAATTGATTAAACTTGTGTTCTAGTTTCAGAGGATGTACTTTCCAGCTTTCAGCATACATTACGCTCTTCTTTGCTAAATCCAGATCTAACATGCCGCTCCCCATTGTCCAACCTACTGTTTCATGATTTTTTTAGGTAAGTATGTTACTGAAAGATATATATATATATTCTTAGTTAATTTCTATTGTTCTTTGCATTAGGAACTAAATAATACTGCAACTATAATTGCTTCAATGTTGGTGATATATAAGATATGAGCAATGATTTGAATAGTTCCAGTATTTTTCATAATCTGTGATCAATTCATAAGCAACACTAATTGACAAATAAGTTTTAGTTATAAGAATGATCAATACTGTTGTCTACATGTTTTTCTACTGTTTTCTACTGTTCCAGTTCTTATAACATAGTTTCTGATGTGATGTAGTTAGTTTTTTGTTTTTATTTTTTAACAACTAGTTAGGCCTGAGGCTGCTTAGGCTGAAAATTTAACATGAATTGTTCTTGGGAGAAATTTCTTAAGTTTGTGTTTTGGTATCATTTCACTGTGAAGCATGACTGCATCTTTCTATTTGCATATGAGTCATTTTTATTTTCGATGTTGAATTATTTTGTTCTGTTTGTATGTCTTTGCTCAATAATGGCCATTTAAATTTTTTTCAGAAATGATTTCTTAGAAGTGGTAAGCTTTCTGAATAGTTTAACACTGAAATCTGAGGAGGAAAAAACAGAATTTTTCAAGTAAGAATAAATGACTGGTTTTTTTTGACTTTTGTATATTACTTTCTATGGCATTTTATGAAGTTTTTGGTTGTTTGATTACAATAACTTGATAAACTGAAAATAAAAAAAAACTGGGAAAGATGCTACCATGTATAGTTCAGACAGTCTCCTGAAAATTGGGTAGCAGCATCAAATTACAAGAAGCTAATACTTTTTTGTTCATTTGTTAAGTCATCCTCTAAAATCTAGAAAAAAAAAATAAAAGAAATGTTCAAAGTGGCAGTTCTATAGCAAGTTATGACGGTAATTCATTACTATATTGTATTCTGATAAGTAGATCAATTAATAATGAATTAATAATGTGTCATTCTTTTCTACAGTACTTTACCTTTCCAGTGAAAAAGAATAACTTGAAATCTTTCATATTAGAATTATGTATTCTGCTACTGACCTATGACGTTGCTTGATATAGTTAAAATAATTAGCATTTATTTATTGGCATTTTCATAAACATTTGCACATGAATGAAAATATGATTTAAAA
Source organism: Arizona elegans (assembly GCA_022577455.1). NCBI lineage: Eukaryota > Metazoa > Chordata > Lepidosauria > Squamata > Colubridae > Arizona > Arizona elegans. Next base: position 97,263,784 of record JAKOOJ010000002.1, on the reverse strand, counting down.
TTTCATTAAAGTTATTTGAAAGCAGTGACATTTTTCAAAACATAAAAATAATTTGCAAAATAATGATATAAAAACTGTTTTGTTTATTATGAAGAGTGTCCAGAACATTATATAGGTATGCTAAATTAGGCTGCTAAACAATTCTTGGCTTAAAGATTTATTTTTCTTGTGCCTTTGAATCAGTCTTCTTGGCAAAATTTCAGAAGTGATTTGCCATTGTTTACTTCTCAGGGCTAAGAGAGAGTGACTGATCTAAGGTCACCCAGCTGGCTTTATGCCTATGGTGGGACTACAACTCTGGGTCACTCAGTTTCTAGCCTGATACCTTAATAACTTCCCCAAATTGCTCTTTCAAGATCATACTGGCCCAGTATTAAAGATCTGCAAATTCCCAAGGTTGGTTTCAACCTTTCAAAGAATTAATAAACAGCATGGGATGTTGCTTTTTATAAGATTGCTTGGTTTACATTTTTCCTGTGGTTTAGTTGATCTATAGCAGAAACCATTTTGGGGATACCATTATTCACTGAGCCGTATTTGGAAATAATATGTAAAAGGGTTTTTCCCAATATTTATTTCTATATTATGGAATGCCCCCCATTGAAAAAATTGCTCTGCTTTTTTGGCTATTTGAAAGAAAGATAAATTTTGTCTTTAAAATTGCTTTACTATGGGAATTTTGATCTGTTAATATCAAATATTAATACTGTTAATTCAAATATTAAAACTGTTAAATTGATTTTTAAATGAAATAAGGCTCACATAAGGCTTTATATAGGAACATCTTTAAAAGAATAGCTGTATGAACATTCCCAGCTGTCTTTCAGTTCAACTACAGAGAAATAATATTTTCTACAGAATGTACATGAAATAGAAAATGGCATCATCTACCAATGCCAAAAGTACATGCTCTTAGACTTAGAATAACTTTATTGTCACTTTGAATGTACACTAATTGGCATACATTAAAATGAAATTTCATTGCATACAGCTCTCAAAGGGTCTCCACCTCTAATATAGACTACATAAATATGACAAAATAAATAAATAAATACAAAATTATGCATATACCCACAGAAAAACAACACAGTCTAATTTGGATGTATACATGTACATGGCGAGAGAAACAAATCTTGCAAGTTTACCAGTCGGCTAGCATAGGTAACAAAGCTGTTACAGAATCTGGTAGTCCTGCTAGAAATACTTTGAAACCTCCTCCCATAGGGGAGCAACAGAAACAAACTGTGAAGTGGTTGTGGGGGGTCTCTAACAATGCTTTGAGCTCTAAGCACATAGCGCTTATAAGCAGTATCCTGAATGACAGGAAGCGAGCTTCCTATGATCTTCTCAGCTGTCCTTACCATTCTCTGAATGGACTTTCTCTCTGAGGCACTGCAGCCACCAAACCAAACAGTGATGCAGTTTGTTAAAAACGCTCTCTCAATTGTGCCTCTGTAAAAGGTGGCCAGGACAGAAGGAGAAAGATGTGCTCTCCTCATCCGACCCAGGAAATGCAGACGCTGGTTTGCACACTTCACTAAGGATGATGTATGGAGAGACCAATTCAGATTGTTAGCTATCTGTGTACTCAAGGAGATGGAGTTGGAAACTTTTCTTCCAACTTGCACAAACGGGGGCATATCAATAAGGAAATCCAATATCCAATTACATAAAGGACTATTAAAACTTAATGTACCCAATTTGTTTATTTGTTTATTTATTTATTGGTTCGATTTATATGCTGCCCTTCTCCGGAGACTCAGGGCGGCTTACAATACATTAAGCAATAGCCTTCATACTTTTGTATATACCTGCTTAGTAGGGCTTTTGGCCCCTCTCTAAACGGTGTTCTATTTTATACAAAGTCATCTTATTGCCCCCATAATCCGGGTCCTCATTTCACCTACCTCGGAAGGATGGAAGGCTGAGTCAACCTTGAGCCTGGTGAGATTTGAACTCGCAGTAATTGCAGGCAGCTGGCAGCTAAGTGCTACTTATCAGCACTTTAGCTTGCTGTACCACCAAGGCTCCTTTTGTTCACCAAAGTTTGTTCACTCAAAGGGTATCTGGAATTGCTTCAGATATTCAGGATGACATGATTATTGATAAGGAGCTGTAATCTACAAGTGTTCTAGACCAAATTAGAACCCTCAATGGGGAGGTCTATATGAATTTCGTACTGGTCAGATATCATGAATTAGAGATTTCAAATCCATAGTTGTGTCTTCATGTAGAGAAGAAGTGGATATTGTGTCTTGTTATTGAGGAGGGTGGAGGGAATATAATAAGGAACTTAAATATTTAATTATGTGACATTTGATTGTCTCTTTGGTATGATTTAATGGATTATTGTAAATGCTGTTATTTTAAAAAAGTGTAAGCTTGAGAGATTCGATTTCCAAGTTATTAATAGCTTCATATCTGCAAAACTATATTTCTACATTTGAGGATAAAGAACAGTAGAAATTATGGAGCTTATTCTTATATGCAAAGGGTTTGACCTTTTTTTTTAAATGCTCTTGGGGAGAAGTGGTAAATGTATATAAATGTAGAAACTGTGAGGTACTGACCAATTTCTTTCTTAATACAGATTCCTGCTAGATAGAGTGGCTGGCTTGTCAGAGAAGTTGATTGCTTTGCGCTTGGTACCTCTCTTGCTCAATCAGCTTGTGTTTGCTGAACCAGTAGCTGTGAAGAGTTTTCTTCCTCATCTTTTGGGGCCCAAGAAGGGTAAACATTGACTACTATCTCTCCAGCATGTGTTCAATCTGAGAGTTGGGAGTGCCCTAGAAGTGCCACAGGATGAAATTATTAACCAGGTCATATACATTAGGGGACAAAAATTGTTATGGCTGTTTTCTCCTCTTCTGCCATGTTTTCTATCCTGATTTTCTTACTCTTTCACTGAGGTAATGGTTGGTCTAAATGTATAATGGAATTTTTGTTCTTAGAGATTAATAAAAGTTAACTCCTTTCCTCCTTCCCATTGGCTTCAGTAAGCAGGTACTGAAGCTTTCTGTTTTTTTCACATAGTGCCTCAAATGTTAGAAAAGGTTCTCTTTAAAGACTTTTAGTGTTAAATTTTAAATAGTTAAGTGTAAAATGAAATAGTTGTGGTAATAGTTGTGATAAAAACTTTGAATTGCCAGTTTTAACTGGCATCATGTTAACTTTCCAATTTCTTCATGCCAGATAAATTGAGTGAAAGCCAGATCAATGGTCTGCTGTCTCCGGCTATGTTCCAGGCACATGTCAGCCCAGTGCTGCTGAAACTCTTTGAGGTGCACGAAGAACATGTTCGGATGGTATTGCTCTCTCACCTAGATGCCTATGCAGAACTGTTTACACAGAAAGAGCTAAAAAACATCATATTGCCACAGGTGAAAAACATTGTACATACTGCCCTGCTTCCTTGCTTTGTCAGAGAGGGCTGACTGAGATCAATTCTGGGAGCTTTTTTCCCAACCCATTTATGCATATGAGATAGATGATACAGATAGACAGACAGACATTTGTGTTGCAATAGTGGCAAATATCTGTAGTTCAGGTGTAGGATGAGGGTGAAGGTTCGTTCTCCGAGCTTGTGGGTTGGTTTCCGAACATTTCGTTATCAGGCTAGGTAATATCTTCAGTTGAGTTTAGGGGAGTTTTCTACCTACCTAGAGATTTGTGTGTCTGGATATACAAATTGGCTAGAGGCCATGTACCCCAAAAGGGCAGAGATAGGCTACATCATACGTCCATATAGTTAAACACATAGGGAGAATGAAGTAATGTTCTGGAAGCATAAACCTCTGTGTACTTACTCTGCAATAAATCTCAGTGAGTTGATACTACTTAAATTAGGATCAATATTTAAGTTGCTTTTTCTTTCTCTTTGCAAAAAAGAAACTCCAAAATTACATGATTGGTTTATGTATTATTGACTTTTGTGCTAGGCTGCAGTTACACGTCATCTTACGCATTACTTTGTAATAATAATAATAATAATAATAATTTTATTTCTATACCGCCCTTCTCCCGAAGGACTCAGGGCGGTGTACAGCCTATTTAAAAACACAGACAAAACAACAGTATAAAATTTAAAATAATTAAATAGGTGGCTCAAATTTAAAACCCCAATAAATTTAAATACCCAATTTAAAACTATTGTGTTGATAGTCTGGCTTGGCGGAACAACAGGGTCTTCAATGCGCAGCGAAACGCCCGGAGGTCGGAGATCTTACGAATTTCCGGGGGCAGTTCATTCCATAGGGCTGGGGCTCCCACAGAGAAGGCCCTCCCCCTGGGTGTCGCCAGCCGACATAACTTGGCTGATGGCACCCTGAGGAGACCCTCTCTGTGGGAACGGACTGGTCGGTGGGAGGCTATTGGTGGCAGAAGACGGTCTCGGAGGTACCCGGGTCCTATGCCATGGAGCGCTTTAAAGGTGGTAACCAACACCTTGAATCGCACCCGGAAGACCACTGGGAGCCAGTGCAGCTCGCGCAGGAGGGGTGTCACATGGGCACAGCGGGACGCGCCCATAACCACCCGCGCGGCCGCATTCTGGACCAGTTGGAGCCTCCGAGTGCTCTTCAAGGGGAGCCCCATGTAGAGAGCATTGCAATAGTCCAACCGGGAGGCGACAAGGGCGTGAGTGACCGTGCGCAAGGCGTCCCGATCCAGAAAGGGCTGCAACTGGCGAATCAGGCGAACCTGATAAAAGGCCCCCCTGGCCACGGCCGTCATGTGCTCTTCTAAAGACAGCCGTGTGTCCAGGAGGACACCCAGATTGCGAGCCCTCTCTGTGGGGGGCAAGGATTCACCCCCAATAGTCAGCGATGGCACCTGCTGACTATATCGGGGCGCCGGAAGCCACAGCCACTCGGTCTTGGAGGGGTTGAGTCTGAGCCTGTTCCTCCCCATCCAGGCCCGCACGGCCTCCAGGCAGCGGGACATCACATCAAGGGCATCGTTGGGGTGGTCTGGGGTGGAGATGTACAGCTGAGTATCATCAGCGTACAGATGGCACTTCACCCCAAAACCACGGATGATCTCACCCAGCGGCTTCACATAAATGTTGAACAGGAGAGGCGAGAGGACCGACCCTTGCGGCACTCCCCATGCGAGATGCCTCGAGGTCGACCTCTGCCCCCCTGCCAACACAAACTGCGAGCGGTCGGAGAGGAAGGAAGAGAACCACCGCAGAACGGTGCCCCCTATTCCTAACCCCCTCAACCGCTGCAGCATGATACCATGGTCGATGGTATCAAAAGCCGCTGAGAGGTCTAATAGGACTAGGACAGAGGAACAACCCCTGTCCCGAGCCCTCCAGAGATCATCCACCAACGCGACCAATGCCGTTTCTGTGCTGTACCCCTGCCTGAAGCCCGACTGGTACGGGTCTAGATAGATAGCTTCATCCAGGTGCCGGGGAAGTTGTCGTGCCACCACGCTCTCAACAACCTTCGCCACAAAACGAAGGTTGGAGACTGGACGATAGTTGGCTAATTCAGCCGGGTCCAGGGAAGGCTTCTTGAGGAGGGGCCTCACTACCGCCTCTTTCAAGGCGGCAGGAAAGGCACCCTCACTCAAGGAAGCACCTATAATCCCCTGGAGCCAGCCTCGTGTGACCTCCCGGGAGGCCAGTACCAACCAGGAGGGACACGGGTCCAATAAACACGTGGCGGCACTAATCTTACCCAGAACCCTGTCCACATCCTCGGGAGCCACAGGATCAAACTCCTCCCAGATAACATTCTCAAGACCTGCCCCGGTCTCCTCCCGTGGACTCATCCAATCGGAGTCCAAGCCATCCCGAATCCGAGCGACTTTATCGTGCAGGAATTGCACAAAGTCCTCAGCACGACCCTGCAAGGGATCTTCCCGCACTCCCCCCCGAAGAAGGGAGTGGGTCACCCTAAACAGGGCGGCTGGGCGGTTCTCTGCAGATGCGATAAGAGCGGAAAAATGGTTAGACTTTGCCGCTTTTATCGCCACTAGGTAGGTCTTGATATAAGACCTCACCTGTGTCCGGTCGGAGTCGGATTGGCTAGTCCTCCAAATGCTCTCTAGGCGTCTTTTCCGACGCTTCATCTCTCTCAGCTCCTCAGAGAACCAAGGAGCTAATTGAGATCGGCATCGGGTCAGAGGCCGCAAAGGCACGACACGGTCCAAAGCTCCAGCGGCCGCCCTTTCCCAGGCGGCCACCAGCTCTTCAGTCGAGTCGTGTGTTAGAGTCTCAGGAAACGGCCCAAGCTCCGTCAGGAACCTTTCAGGATCCATCAGGCGCCTGGGACGGAACCATCTAGTCGGTTCCGTCTCCCTGCGGTGGGGGCAGGCGGTAGGAAAGTCTAGTTGAAGGAGTGAATGATCTGTCCATGACAAGGGTTTAATATCTAGGTCCCCTCTACCAAGATCATTCAACCACTGACCAGAGATAAAAATCAAGTCTAGAGTGTGACCCCCTATGTGAGTGGGGCCTTGAACTAACTGGGTCAGGTCCAAGGCCGTCATGGAAGCCATGAACTCCCGAGCCACTTCTGACGCCTCACCTGCAGATGGAAGGTTGAAATCCCCCATGACAATAAGTCTGGGTTTGTAGCAGTGGTGAAATCTAAAATTTGTTACTACTGGTTCTGTGGGCGTGGCTTGGTGGGGGGGAATGTGACTGGGTGGGCATGGCCAACTTTTTTTTTTTTTTACTTTTAAAACCATTTTTTCTACAACCTCTTTGACAAAGAGGTTGTAAAAAAATGCTTTTAAAAGGCTCTGACGATCCCAGCTGAGTTGCCTGATCGGCAGAGGCTTTTTTTCTTTTAAAAGGCTCTGATGATCAGGCAACTCAGCTGGGATCGTCAGAGCCTTTTAAAAGCATTTTTTTCTACAAACTCTTCGGCTGAAGAGGTTGTAGAAAAAATGCTTTAAAAAGCCTTTGACAATCCCAGCTGAGGCGCGTGAACATCAGAGGCTTTTTTTTTTACTTTTAAAAGCATTTTTTTCTGCTGAAGAGGTTGTAAAAAAAATGCTTTTAAAAATTAAAAAAAAAATCTCTGATGATTGTGTGGCTCAGCTGGGCATGGAGGGGGGCAGGGATTTTTGCTACCGGTTCTCCAAACCACCTGCCTCCATTGCTACCGGATCGAGTGATCCGGTCCGAACCAGGAGCATTTCACCCCTGCTTTCTAGTATGTAGTAGTTCAGTGGCTCTTATGTAGACAGTGAGTAAAGGAAACTTTGCCATGGAAACTTTAAAGCAGTGGTTCTCAACCTGTGGGTCGCGACCCCTTTGGGGGTTGAAGACCCTTCCACAGGGGTCACCTAAGACCATCAGAAAACAAGTATTTTCAATTGTTTTAGAAATAATTTTACGGTTGGGGGTCACCACCACATGAGGAACTGTATTAAAGGGTCGCGGCATTAGGAAGGTTAAGAACCACTGCTTTAAAGGGATTAGGGAAACTGAGCATTCTCATTTCCGCAGAGTGCCTTCATGGACAGAGGAGACTCTACATTGCATCCTTTACACATGGAGGAGGACAAGGGTGCTATTCACCCCTTAATAGCTGAAAACAGCTGTTTCTCCTCCATTTCAGACACTTGCTCTTATTATTTATAGTATCTACCAATTCAGTTGATTACCATGTTTACCAAGTAAAACAGTTCATCGTTTTGACCATAGCAGGTCAAGTGACAAAATGTACATTGCAACCTCACAGCTCACAGCTAAACTCTTATCTCTGAAGTACTTACATGCAACAAGTATGCTAGTATGATACAAGTATGAAAGTATAGAGTTTGTGCCATGATACCGTGTTCCTCTGAAAACACGACCCACCCCAATAATAAGCCCAACCCTAATTTTTTTGGGGTGGGCCTAATATTACCCCTACCCTGAAAATAAGCCCGGGGGGATGGGTGTGGCCAGTATGAGTGGCGGCGGGGGGAGGGGCAACTGTCCAGCTGCAGTTTCTGCCCACCGGCCCATTGGGGCAACACAAATACCGCTTTTGCCCTTCTCTTTCTGGGCGCAGCACTTCTGCTTGTTGGGCTGCTTCCCCAAAGCTGGCAGCTCCGCGGCCAGCTGCTTTGCTTTTTCCCTCTTTTTGGGAGGCTTGTGGGAGGCTTTTTGGCAAATGTGAGGGAAATGAGGGGAATTTTCCTGCCTGTCCTCCATTCCTCAAGCTCATGGATGGCAGGCAGGAAAATCCTCCTCCCCATTTTCTTCCCATTCACCAAAAAGCCTCCATTTCGAAAGCTGAAGGTTCAGAATGAAGGCGACGGTGTGTCCACGGTGCATCCAGCTCACCGAGTCTAGCCTGCTGCACCTCAAAAAAAGTAAGACCGCCTTGAAAATAAGCCCAAGTGCTTATTTTCAAGTCTAAAAGAAAATAAGACCCGGTCTTATTTTCTGAGAAACACAGTATCACAATGCATGTTTTGTCATGTTATGATTGTGGCTAGCAGTGGATGCTTGTGCTGGGAAATGTAAGGTGACCATCTCAAAGCATGGGTAATTATGTATATGTGGTGGGGAAGGAATTTCCTTTATAGTAAATAACAATTATTAAGGATTGTTGATTTCTGCAGTGAGATTATTTACAAAGATAAAGTCAACTAGTCTTTTTTATTTCTCTTTAGGAATATGATTCTGAAATTCTAGTCATCCTCTCCATCTAGATTGATTTTTCCCTTTATCCACCTTTTCTAGTTTACATAGTTACACCCCCTTCATTTTATCCGTGCTGGACAGTCACAAGTGGGAACAAGTATTTGGCATTTCAAAACTTTTGTATAAATATTCAATTCTAAATGTACACAAAGCAGATAAATTTGGATGAATTATAGCCAAACCAGCTTGAAAGTATCGTTGTGGTAGTAAATGCTCACAATAAACTACATTTTTTAAATATCTGCCCCCCCTCCCCCAAGTAGTACAGCTATTAAAGGGATTTTTCAGACCTACATTGTTGTTGTTTTTTAACTGAAGATGGGTAGGAAGCCAACTCCATTTGACAGAATATCTTTATTCTAGGTTTTACTTGGCTTGCGAGATACTAGTGATTCTCTAGTGGCTGTGACACTGCAAAGCTTAGGAGTGCTAGTCTCATTCCTTGGACCTGATGTGGTTGTGGGGGGTGACAGAACAAAGATCTTCAAGCGTTCAGCCCCAAGTTTCACTAAAATTATGGATCTTTCCTCTGAAGGTAAATAAATATAGCCAATTTTAGCTCTCCTACAAACAAAAGAAGCTCTGTTGATGAAACTAGAACAGACTGTAATTGGAGCAATCCAATTGCATACTTAATCACAATCTGTGCTATAGTTTAAAAAGGAAAGCATCAGGGACAAAGTTACATGTTTAGGATTCATTTGGGGATAGTTACTGAACCATTAAATTGCAGTAATTTTCTCCTTGATATGGAAGGCTGTTTACATAAGAAGTTCTAAACAAAGCTAAAGTGTAATGATGTTACATAACTAGGAATAATTGTATAGCTAGTAGATAGGAATCATTAATCAATACAGCAAATTCTTTTTCATAAAGATGCAATACTGTTTTATCTTATTCTGGGTGTTTGTTGAACATGCTGCTGGATCATCAAAGAATTGGCATTACCATCTTCTGATCTCAGACATGCTTCTGGATTTCACTGAATTCGTTTTTTAATGGGAAATATGTGGGTACACAGCTTCTGGACAGAGAAAATAATTTTTGAATTAAAGATTTCCCGGGAAAGAATTGTCTGTGCAACTTAATGTACATAGCTCCTTATTATTTTTCCTCTCACTCACAGTGAAATTTCAGAAGATATGAAGCAGCATAAGAGACTCATCATCATCTAGTAAACAAAGTGTCAGATCACATGTCCCAAAAGGTCTAAAAAATATCAAATTAACACATTTCATTCATCATTCCACATTAGATCTGTTTAGGCAGGTTGAACTCATGCAGGAGAATTCCTGCTTTTAAATGTCTACTGTACCAATAGACTTGTGGAACTAAGTCTCATTTGCAGGAAGAGCAATGTCAGGAGGAGGGCTAAAGGCTCTGTTTGTTTTGTCAGTTTATCTGTGTTAGGGTGATGAGGGGAAAGCAAAGGCTCATACTGCTGGGGGTGAGGATTCCTGTTCAGATGGGTTGTCTTAGAAGTCCAAATTGGCCATACAGATCAGATTCCCCATCTCTGATTAATCCTTTGCTTGCAGTTTTTATAACTCTTTATCCATCTTATAAGAGCAAATAATTAATGCTTTTATTAATGAAACTAAATAAACAATATTCTAAAAAGTATTAAATATGTTTTAAATGTTTTGATATTACTGGATTGCTGCTTTTTTCTAGTATATCCTTATATATGTCTTAATATTTTAACAGACTCTTCTGATGATGTAATGAGCTGTGAGGGTAAACTAATCTACCTACCACTACAGCATAATTCAAGTATGTTTCTCAAGTGCCACAATTCTGGAAGTTTATCCTTCAGCAACAAGAACAATGTACAAGGGGAAGGTTCTCACATTGCCCTAAGAAAAGGTAGCTTTGGTCCTACTTATTTTTGCCTTTCTTTCTAAAAAGTATTATATCTGCCAATCTAAGACAAAATCCAAATCTATACATTTGGGTAATATATTGGGAAAGCTATGATAAGATACTGTTTCTTTTGAATGTAAAGTGAAATATAGCAATTGAGAGAATTCTAGGCTAGGCAGCTGTTATTCAGCTTTCTTACCTTATATTATAGTTAAGTCTGAAAATGAAAGTAATATGCCTGTATGTTTAAGTACAAAAGAATGTGTGTGTGTGTGTGTAAGACTTCATTTAGTTTCATTAAATCACTGATCAAAGCTTATGTATGTTCTCTAGGGAAGCAAGACTTTTTAAACTTATATAATATTCCTAGTGGAATAAGTACAATAAATAATGGCAAAAACCATGTGACTGAGAAGACAGAAGAATGGCCAGACTGGAATGAGTACGAAGAGCTCAAGCCAGAAAAAAATAAAATTGCTGATACCAAACTGAAAGACTTTTGTGTTAACAGCCATCCATGTCTTGCCAATCATGTTGGAGAAGAGAAATCTCCCTTTAAGCTCTCTTCAGGAAACACTCACTATGATAGAGGGATAAATGACATTGCAGAGCTACAGCTGCCTCCAAATACGTTTGCACCCACAAAAGAACTCAGAACTCTCCAAAATAATCCTTTGTCAGAGTCTATCAGCAACAGCGATGGCTATGACCCAAGAGACCAGGATCAAAAGTCTTATTTGACCAAAACATCATTTCTAGAGAAATCTCCCAAGTTGAAAAGTGGTTTAGGAGAGGAGTTTGTGATCCAGGTGAAGAGGAAAGAATTGCATGACACAGAGCTGGACTGGTTTGCAGACATGGTCCCAGATATCAAATCTTCATCATCGCTCTTAGTTCTACCAGAACTAGAGACCCATTCATTTATTCAGAGTAACTCAGAGAGAGTTTTGAACTCTATGAGCGATGGACAAGAAATGCAGTTTTCTTCTAAATTTGCAGCATCAGAAATTGCAGAGGTAAGAATTTGAGGAACAGAAGCTCTAGTACTTTATAAAACTCCTGTGTATTAGTTGGCGACAGGTTATTGTATCAGGTTGATTACATGAGTGATATGGCAGACATTTTGTCAGCTACGTTCTTAATAGATATGCTCACACAACACTGATTCAACTGAACTGTTAGGACAGTTCACGATTGAATTGATTGAATCGAATTGAAACTTGGAATAACTTGGTTGATTTCATTTTCAGATGAGACCTATTTCTGAGGGGGCTTGGTGGACGAATAGGGAAAGTCTTGTATGCTTTTCCCTTTCTCCCATATTCTCCTCTGTGGCTTTTGTGCCAAGTCACCGACCTTCCTCTCTCAGTCACTTTCCTTGCATTAGCCACATATTTTAATTCAAGTGCAGTACATCTATTAAACCACCTTCCCAGTACTGTAGTGTACCTTCCTTCTCCTTATATTCCTTTAATTGCTATGCCAACCACCAGCTATTTTCCATTTTTTTACCACCCTCTGCACCCAAATATTTGTGATCGACATCTGTACATTGTCAGGAGGCACATCATCAGAACTTGCTGTTTTGTACTATATTAATTCTTGGGTTCTGTTTTCAGTAGTTGCACTGGCAAAGAGAGTACTACATGTCTTTTTTGAACAAGTGATTGCTTAAAGAAAACATGTCTTAGCTACCATCTCATAATGGAGAAAAAAATTCAAATCTAAAATAGTTCTATAATAGTGTTAGAGAAAAGGCACAATATTGTTATATCATGTAATTATTTTGTGAACTAACTTCAACATGAAGGTGTCTGTGTCTGAGTTGGATGTGGCATCCATGTTTCACTTTGTAATATAGCAAGGCCACACAGGTTCTTAGTAGTGTTGTAAGAAGAAATTGTTTTGATCAGTATACATTTGTGTTAGATTCAGGAAAATCAGGACCCCCAAGATGGTTGTGATTGATATACTTATTGCTATTCCTGGGAAATAAAAATGATACCCTGTGGAAAAAAATACACTTTCTCGCTAACTGCTAATAAATAGCAGTGGTACACAGAGTTCAATAATGTCACTGGCTGTCTTCATGATTTGATCATTATTTCAGGTGGATGGTGTTGGCTGGGAAGAAGATGATGACCTGAATTGGGAAGAAGATACTAATTGGTGATGATGAAGATCTTCTATCGGTTACAGTTCAGTAGCTTCTTTCACAGTACCCTGGACATTCTAAGTCCTCTCCTCATTCTCCACTTGCACAAGAAATGAGAACTTGGTATTGGCATATCAGTGCTTGCCTTTCTGAGTTAAACTTTTAGGCCAAAACTATAGCAGGGATTTCCCTGCCTTGGTTGCTAACAATTGGACAAAGCGGGATGTTACAGATATGTGGCTTTATATTTCCACAACTGTTTTATTTGTGAAGAATTCTAGGAAAAATAAATGGATAAATCACTAGTTTCTTGTGGAACTTATTTGTATGAGTAAACTGGCTTCAAAACATTTCTATTGATCCTACAAGAGAATCCTACAATTGTTTTACAAGGGTAATTGTAGAGTAACTGAGATTAAATTAGGAGATTAAATTAAACAGGAGAGAAAAACCACAGGATAGCAGCAAATCTTAAATTCTTATACTAGACAGTTTATTTCCCAGGTAAAATGTCCTGAAGGGGATTGTTGAGTATATTTGTAATTCTTACGTTTTGGTAGTAAAGATAATATAAATAAACTAAAGAAAGGGCATAAATTAACACACATGCAATTTTTAAAATCATTATTTTCACTCAGTTGCAATATTTTTCAACCAGAAAGCTGTAACAAATTATAAACATAAAATTAACATACAGCTTTCTAGATTCAGAATTACTACTAGTTCTGCCTGTTTTGTGTTCAAGCCCTAAACGTGGAACTACAGTTTACAGTACGATACTAAAATCATCCAGATCCAGTCAGATCAATGTATACTATTCTTTAAGCTGTGCAACATCGCCTGTAATGCTTCCAGTTTCTTTGCAAACCAAGTGGGAGGCGGGCCTTTCTGTAACAATTGCTTCATGGTCTCCAGTGCCCTTTCAGCATTGTCAACTGCTGACTTGTACTGCACCTCAGTGGGTGAATAGCAAATTCTCTTGGGGGACGGCTACAATTAAAAAACAGAAGAGCAGTTCTGTAACACAAGGATTTTAAGCAGGGGAATATAATGAACCCGGTCAATGCAATAAAATCCAACAACTTCCCATGATACTCTCTGATTTTCAAGTCCTATATTCCTTTTGTTTCTTATTAGAAGGCTCAAAGTGGCTCTGTTTTAAATATATGGGTATTTATGTCTGAAATTAATCCTCCTTGACAACAAAAAAGAATATATTGTAATGCTGAGGTAAGCTTCTTCACATGCAAATAAGTAGCATCTTTTCAGTTACATACTCCTGAAGCTGTTCTGATATTACTGGCTATTTATGCAGCAGTTTGGAAACAAAAATTAATAAAACTATATAATAGTAGAGGTCTATAGAAGCAGTAGTTCTAGTCCAATCGTCACAAACTCAGTTTTGGAGGTAAGATTGTTGTATAAATATAGAAAATTTTATATTTATAAAACATATACAATAGACTTCAGACTTACCTTCCCTACTTAAAATGACTCCTCTAAATACAAGCACTAAAGCAGTATTATGAAAATTCTGTAGTCCTTTCCACAGGTATTCCTTGACTTACAACAGTTCATTTGGTAACTGTTTGAAGTTACAACAGCCCTGAGAAAATGACTTACGATCATTTTTCACACATGAAAAATAATCATAATCCAAATATTTGGCAAATGACTCAAATTTATGTTAGCTAGTGTCCAAAGATCATGTGATCACTTTTTGCAATCTTCTGATAAGCAAAATCAATGGGGAAGCCATTCATTTAACAACTGTCTGTGGCAAAGTCCTAAAATGGGGCAAAACTCAATTTACTTGCTTAGCAACATAAATGTTGGGCTTAATTGTGGTCCTAAATCAAGGACTACCTCCATTATACAGAGAATATTAGGAAGAGATGAACAGACTTCCCCCTTTAAAATGATCTAAAGTAACTTGCAGTTTCGGAAGATTTGGAATGTAATTTCAAGGCACTGATCATCTAATATAAGATTAGACATCAACATTTGAATAAGAACAATGTTAATTAGATGACTAGAGGGTGCATTTTCTTTTTTCTTCCAAGTAAGATTTCTTGCTAGCAATCATTTTAGTAAATGTGATTCCCTCTGTAAATACATCTTAGATATGTAAATTTTAATTGGGAGTTAATTCCCATGAATGAAAAAACTAAGATCATATAAATGGTTGTTAATGTCAAAGTATCTGTGAGTACCCTCAATTAACCCTAAATTTTCCAATATAAAAATAACACTGTGATAACCCTTGTCATTCTGAAGTTAGACTTTCTCATTGAAAAGACTACAGAATACCTCTTCAATAAGAGCTCTTTGCCCTTCAGCTCTGGCTTCCAGGAAGAAGTGCATAAAAAGAGCATTTTCTTCTTTCATTCGATCTGCTTTTGCTTTTGGTGTCTCCTCAATATGATTGCTCTGTGAAAGAATAACAAAAATAACCAGTATCAATAATTAATAACTGTTAATAGTTCATATATAAGTTACCTTAGTTTACTCCTACAAGTGGGGCAAGGAGGAATAAAATTAAGCAGACACTCAGGTGGAGAAGAATAAGAAGCTTCTTGGATAAGAAGCAAAATGTCTTCAAAGAAAAACCAGAAAGTCCAGTTGCTCTTGAAAAAAAAAATACTTTTGGGACAACTGTGACCTGGATGACTGAGAATCTCCATATCTGTTATTTTTTCCAAGTTGTCTTCAGTTAGAAAAGTAGAGATAGACCTCAGTTAGTGACTGCCTCAGGCAGTGACCATTCAAGGTTACAACAGAGATGAAAAAGTAATTCTGTGATCAATGCCTGCATTCACGACCATTGCAGCATCTCTGTCACATTCACCATTACAGCCAGTTAGTATGCATGACTCTTTACTCCCCCTCCCTCCAGTGAGATTACTTAAACAAGTGATGTGTTTCTGAGGTTTCTCTGCAGCGCTTCCCCAAAAGGTACTAATGGCAAGTTAAACAAGTTTATTTCTGTGACCTTAATTAGCAGAATGCTGCCTGTAACTGACAGGACTTTAATCATTTTCCCACTTTCGGCTTTTGTTTGCCTCCCAAGCAGCTCAGGACAGAGTCATAAGTGCATTAGACAAACAGCCAGGGAACTGCTTTCAATGTGTAGCCTCCATTGTGTGCCTGCTTACTCTCTTGTAATCCTTCCCTTTCCAATGAATATAAATAAAAAAATTAATTCTATTCTTGATAATTATCCGCTGAGTGAGCATTCCAAAGAATAGAGTAGGGAAAAAGGAAAGCCAAAGTAAATTTGAAAGCACAATCATAAGATTTTCCACTTAACAACCACATCACTTAACAACTGGGGTGTTGGTGCCAATTGTGGTCACTAAATAAGGATTACTTGTACAACATAAATATTTAAAATAAATGTGGATGGCTATACACAGGCTATAAAGGAATCATTGCTTTGGGTACTGAAATGTGTACTGTATAGGAAAACAAATCAGAAATCTTGTGATCTCACTCAGCAGGATTCTGCAATGCATTGGGCCTTGTGACTTCTCTAGCCAAAGTTCTAGATCAGGGATGTCAAACTGGTGGCCTACAGACCGGATGCATCATGCACAGGCCACGCCCACCCCAGCTCCGCAAAAAGTCATGATACATCAAGTAAAGTCACGTGACACAATCGAGTTTGACACCCATGTTCTAGATTATGTTTCAAGGCCCATAAAAATTCTTATCTGTTCTGCAAGAACAGTGTGTTTTAAAATGATATAGTATGCACACTTATTAATGAAACTTGAGTTTAAAAGTAGGTTTGACACTAGGATTGCAGTCATTTTTATATTTTCTTGTATACCTTGGAGAGAAAGTCAACAACTTTGGTTTTGATTTCAACAGAGTTCAAACATTTCTGAAGTATTGGTTCATGGCTTGTTCCCTTAATACAAAAACAAAACAGGAAAGTAGGGAAAGTTTAGATAACTAGTTGGTTTATTAGGGGTAACAATCAAGCAGCATCAAAGAATATCTACTAAATACTGAATGTATTCAGCACTAGAGAAACTTAAGTTGCAGTAAATTTAATACTAAAAGTACTTAAAGTACTGATTCTGCTCTGTTCATATTCCCTTATTTTTTCCATATTGAAACTAATTATCTTATGAAAACAAACATTACAACCAGAATATTTCAAAAGAAATAGAAACACTATACAACTTCTTCACATATTTTCTTGTCCTCAACAGCTCATAGTTTAAGATTTCCATTTCTCCAGAACCATGACTTGTTACTAAGCAAATATGATCTGCTATAATAAAACTCAGTCATGAGTATGATAAGCAATTCAAGGATGTTGATCTCGCTAAAGTTAAATCTTCCTAACAATTATATTGCTAATAATCAGCCTGCTGTTCCCCTCCCTATATTCTGTCATGGAAAAAAGGATTGTAGAAAAAAAGACGACTACTTATTGTTTAAATAAAATTTGTAAGGCAAAGGCAAAAATCCAGCTTTCCTCTATGGTTTCCTCACTTTCTCCAAACTTCTGGTTATGAAATATGATTCTACCTTTTCCCAAAACTGTGGTAGATGCAGAAATTTTGAATTTGTACTTTGGGCAAGGCAAATATTTCTGTTGCTTCTAATTTCTCCAAATTCCATTACAGATCAATCCTCTAAAGGACAGGTTCTGCTTCAAAAATGGACTTCATCATGAGTTAGTTACTTGCAACAATCTGAAACAACTTAACTTGGACTATCTAAAACTTGAAAAACACAATTGGACTTACCTCTGCAAATTGAGTGAATGATTCTATGGCATGCTGTTGTATTAGCCAGCTATTGTTAGCCAGTAAAGAACCAAACAAACAGGACAAGCTGGACAGAAATTGAACCTAACAAGTGAATAATACAATTAGTTTGATTTACAGCTCTACATTAAAGTAGTAACTACAGAGATGGACCTATATAATTCATCTACAGCCCTAAAATTAAATCACAACAGTGATTGCTAATAACAAATAACAAATGGCATTTCACTCCCTCCAGAACAAACTAACTAACTTGCAATAACATATTGCAGCTGTTAAAATGTATTCATATATACCAGGGGTGTCAAACTCAATTTCTTTTTTTCTTTTTTTTTATTGAAAAAGTTTTCAAATACAAGTTTTTCCCCCTTTTCCCCCCCCCTCTTCCCTAACCCCCCCTCACCACCCATCCCCCCCGTGACTTCTTCACAACAATAAGCTATTTCATAACTAATTACATACATAATATCTTTCCTTTCCCTTACTCCCTCCTCAGAATACTGACCCTTAGCATATTATTCTTATAACTCCCATTTTTACGATACAATTTAACATTTAGTCTTTTATATATATTAATATAACATTTTAAAGCGTCCTTCTCCCTACATCCAAATTTAACATTTATTCAATTCTATCCAATTCCTCCACTCCCCTAAATATATGACTTAAAGCTTATAACTCCCATTTTTACGATAATCTGCCCTTTTTCTCCTCCCCTAAACTTATAGTGTATTATTACAATTTAACATTTAATCTTTTATATATATTAATATAACATTTTAAAGCGGCCTTCTCCATACATCCAAATTTAACATTTATTCAATTCTATCCAATTCCTCCACTCCCCTAAATATATGACTTAAAAATCCTTTTTCTTAGACTAATCAATCAGTAAACTAGCCTATTTCAACCCTTCAATTCCTACAAAATCATGCAATACAATTCTAAATATAATCCACTGCCCACTTTACTAAAATATACACATATCTATATATGCATTCCATTTTGTAAAAAGAAAAAAGACAATAACATTAAATTTATAATCCATATAATATCTTCTTTGGTGTCTTTCCACTGGATTGTTAGATCCATCACCCATAATAGGGTAAAATAACATGCTGGTGCAACAGTTTGTTCAAAATCTTCAATCATCTTCTGCCCCCATCAGTAGTAGGTATCCTCGTATATATATAAAAGTAAAAACAACCACCCGAGTGACATTATAATTATATCCATATAGTTATAGTTGTGGTATTCATCAGGATTGTTGATTCCCATCATCCTAATGGGTAACATCCAGATCTTCTGCATGCCCCAGCGTAACTCTCTTGCCTTGTAACTCAAAATAATTATAATATATTTACCAGTAAAAGAAATCCAGAGTAGATAATTCAAATCCAACAAGGTAAGGCTCTTTTCACATCCCAAAATCACGGCATTGCAGAGATCTACCACAATCCTCAGGATAGTATTAAACAATTGTTCGCCTCCACTATCTTTTCAAATATTCATTCATTTTTTAAAGTCCCTGGCTTCACTGTTGCTTGGTTTAGAAACTGCTGTTTCTATGAGATCTATTTCTTTTCTTTTTCTTTTGCGGGTTGAATTTCCATCCTCGTTTCGTGCCTACCAATTGTGTGTCGGCTGATCAATTTTCATTCTGCTTTATGAGTTGATCTTGTTGGGTTAGTTTTATCATCTCGTCTTTCTTCTCCATCACTTGTATATCAACTGGTTGATTTGCACACTTGTCTGTGACTTGATGGTTCATCACATTGGAGTCGGATGACACTGCTCTCTTATTTATAGACAGTCCAGCTGGGGTATCCAGGGAGTCCAAAGAGAATTTATCCACCACAGCCTCTGTAATTTGATATTTTCCTTTTGTTTCCAACTCCTTTTGCTTATCCTGTATTGTGCCTAAAGATATTAAGTTCATTTTTAAAAATTTTTGATAAAATTCTTCCGCTTTTTCAACAGTGTTCAGTTGATATCTTACTCCTTGGTGTCTCAATATTAAACCAACTGGGGCATCCCACCTAAATAGAATATTTCTTTTTTTTAACTCAGTCACTAGAAAGCCAAATTTCTTCCTCTCCATTAGCATCTTAGTCGGGAGCTCCTTAAAAATCCAAATCTTTCTTCCATGAAATTGCAAAGTAGAATTAAAAGAGTTCTGCACAATGTTATTCCTAATTTCTTTATCTGTAAAATAAATCACCACATCTCTAGGCAATTGCCTTTGCTTTGCCAACCAGGAGTTTATTCTATAAATTCTGTCAATCCTGCAAAACACTTCATCAGGTTGAACCTTTAAAATCCCAGCCAGAATTTCAGAAGATATTTTCCTTAAATCATCTCTGTTATTTTCCTGCAGACCTCTCAGTCTAATTGCATATTCTGTAAAATTATATTGAATCATTAAAACTTCTCTTTCAATCCTCTGTTGCACATTTTCTTCATTACCAGTCTTTTGGTCAACCTCCATTTTAGGTTTGTCTTCTGGGCTATTATCCTGAATGTCCAAATCCTTTTTAATTTTTTGAATCTTGTCATCCAAATTCTCCTCAGTTTCCTTCATTTTAGACTCTAATAATTTAGTCTTTGCATCCAACCGAATCAGAAAGTCTGATAAACCGTTAGCTGTTTTTAAAATCTTTCGATTCAAAAAGTCAAACTTTGATTTCACCAATTCACCAATTTCTTTAATTTCCTGCTTAAATTGTTGCTGGTTGCTGGTTCACAATCTCATCCCTTCTTACAATCTCTTCGAGAAGAAATTCTATTATATTAAAATCAGGTTTCTGACACTGGAGAGTTACAACTTGTTGATGTAATTTATTAATGGGGGAAATTCCCCCCGCCTGTTTGTCTAGCTGTATAAGTCCCGGTGCCATTTCCCACACAGACAAGATTTAGTGGAAAAGAGAGAGAGAGAGAGAGAAAAAAAGGCTTGTTTCCAACCAAGATCAATATCAGATCCCCAGAAAAAAAAAAAAGAAAAAAAAGAAAAAATGAGAGTGAGGTTTTGCCTCAATTACAGCCAGAAGTATTCATTCCGCTACTTTGTAATAGAAAACGGAAGGACTTTCCCTTTTCAGCCTCTCTTCAAGCCTCAGCAATCGCCATTTTAAAAATCTTTTTTCCTTTCACTTCTTGAGCAACTTCAGTAACTTTTCTAAAATAAGAAAAAAAGAAATACTTGCGCCTCAGGGTCAGCGGTCCAGCTCACGTCTTCTTTAATTAGTTTAACAAGTTTACAGGCTTGCTTTTGCCACCTAGCTCTGCGTGTAGCAGAGATCTCCCAGAGCCCGGAGCATCGGCTGGGGATACGGGGAGTCTCTTCCGCTCCGTCCCAAAAGTAAAAAAAAAACTTTTGGGATTAGGCAGAGGACTCAACCCACCCCAGCCTGCTCTATCTCCGTTTCCTCATGGAAACGGAGTTTTTTCGAGCCGCCATTCCGCTATAAAGGCGGCTCTTTACAGGCAGTGGGAACGACGATCCCAAAGGAGCGTCCAGCAGGGACAAACAGCAAACCGGAAGCCCTCAAACTCAATTTCATTGAGGGCTGCATCAGGGTTGTGTTTGACTTTGGGCGGCCGGGGTGGCTGTGGCCAGGATGGGCATGGCCAGCTCGACATCACTCATGTTGGGGGAGCCTGTGATGGCCCAAGCGCTCTGCCAGTGAAAACAGGCTCCCGAGCTTCATTTTTGGCTGTGATGGCCTCCTGCAACCCTCTACCAGCAGAAACAGAGCTCGGGAGGGCCGCATGAAGCCCTCCCAAGTTCCGTTTTTGCTGGCAGAGGCACCACAGGCTGATCCTTCAGTTTCCAGGGCGGCCCCACAGGCCAGATCTATGTATCCTGCCACCCGGGCCTTGAGTTTGACACCACTGACATATACCAACAAATTATATCCATCAGGGCAGTAAAGAAATGGAAATATCTCACATATTAGTGACTGTTAGTTTAAAATAAATTTAGAATCAAGCCCAGATAGGTGTCTTCACCAAATTTCTGCTCCTATGAAAAAACTATGGCCATATTTAGGGCATGTCAAATTTTTCAACTTTCAATTTCCAAACATTAGGGATGCTCAAAAGTTATGACATGTCTTGTAAAGATTTTAGGTTACTTTAATATAATTTAGATGTGCTTGGTAAATAACTACATAAATATAACTTTTAAACATTTTTTGGTTTAATTTCACAGGTTTAGCCGTCTTTCTCTTTTTATTAAATATTATTTTGCCTGAGAGCGTTAATATTGCTGACCTTGTTTCCCTTGAGTGTGATAACTGATCTGTATTGGCTTCTAAAAAAGAACAAGACTGGGAACATTCACTCATATGAGCAACCTAATGGGGATGGACAGAGACTTGTTGCCATCTGAACTCCCAACACTGTGAGACATTCTCAGATATTGTTCTGTCCCCGTCTCACACACGCACATCCACAGACAGTCAATAATGAAATAAACCAGCCAACAAAGTTTTCTCTAAGAGCAGAATTGGCAGCAACCCAGGGGCTGGCTGCCAAGAGTCTTTTACTTACGAAGGGAGTGTTTTTTCAAAGCCAACACACAAAAGATAAGAGAATATTCAAAAAGTCCAGCAATGCAGAGAGGTTTGTTCAATATCAGTTTTTGCTCGTCACAGAGCTTGAACGGCCACCACACCCCCTTTTATACCCTGTGGGGTGTGGTCCAGTGACTCAGCCTAATCCCTGGCACGCCTCTTCCTCTGCTGTGCGCACTTATCTCTGCGACGCTGTCAAGGGTCCAGCCAAGACTCATCATCATCATCATTACTGTCCACCTGCGGCTGCGTGGAAGTGCTTGGCCCCGGGCCTATCTCTTGGCCTTCGCAGGACACCGGAGGCATTGCCAGAGAGGATGGTCCTGGAGAGGGAGGCCTTGCCAACTCCTCTCCTTCACTCTCGGAGTCCTCTCCTGCTGATAACACAGGCTCGGTGATCGGGGCCACAACAGATATGGCCTGCTATTAAGAAAACAAACTAGTGATGATGCTACAAACTACCCAGCAGCCAGTCTTGCAAGAGACATATATCCAAAAGTGCTTGAAAAGTGGGAACAAGTGAACAATTCTTTTGTGACCCTTGTTAATTCATGAGTGACAATCTTGAACAAGATCCAAGAGAGCTAGGATCAAACCAAAAACATATCTCTTGGCAGAGGAAAGCTAGAGGTCAAAGAGACTTTCACTGTGAAACTTGACAAACTGTTTAACATTCTCAACTGTAAATGTCAAATTCTTCTGTGTGCCAAATTCGGCTGCCCTGCCCTACTGGCTGCAAAAAAGCTCACGTTAACTGTACCTGCCCTAAGGAGATGAAGATACCATTGAAGGAACTTGTTTTTGTTAAAGAGAGGCCAGATTGGTTCTTTTGGATTGCATCAGATTGGTTGTCAGATGTCCCAAGGAGAAACGACTAGTGAAAAGGCAAAAGCAGCAAGGTGATGAGAGACAGAGGCTCATTAAATATAAGCAGAGAAGTATTCCAGACATTCTGATACTGACAAATGAAATAATTATCTCTTATGATGAAAATGAAGGACAGACAGATGAATGATGAGGAAGATGAATGTGATGGAAGTTATGAAGCCTCAGACCAAACACCCATGTCCTCAACTTCAAAAAACAACAATAAATACAGTAGATTAGAAATAACAAATGATGCTATGCAGAGCATTAATTATTTAATATGGTGTTGATCTACGTGCCACTGCTGCATTCATAGATGCTGGCTTAATCACCAAAGAAGACAAGAGACTTGTAGTTGACCACAATACAGTCAAGAGAGCCCAGGAAAAAATTATGAAGTCTCTAGATCAAGAATTTGATGATCTCTGTATGAAGAGCGAAATAGAATGCATCTTCTTTGATGGCCGTATTGATGCAACTAAAGTTATGCTGAAAGCAAACAATTCAAACCACCAATTCCCCAGTACCATCAAAGAAGAACATTAATCTGTGCGCAGTGAGCTGGGTGGAAGATATCTTTATTATTTCATTCCAGAGAATGGCTCAAAACAGGAAGCTTGACCGGAGGTTATCTGGTTGGTGTGTCCATTCCACACGAATAAGTTACCTCTATGACACTTAATCACAAAATTGGATGAGAAAACCTTGTCTAACAACAAATGGGCAGGTAAAATTGGCAACATGCCAACACACAACAGAACTTGACATTGTTCCTTCATTCACCAGAGTTTCAATTGGTGAGCCTCTCATTTCACTGAGCGACAGTGTTGTAAAGGATCTCTCTACTGATCAAGTGTATGGATATAGGATCACACAGGCAATATGGACAGGAGAACTTCCCACAGATCTGGGAAGTTTGGCTTGGTCCTGTAAGCCATTCATGCAGATTGACAACTGCAAATGGGCTTTGCCGAATATGGGCTTCAAAACATGGCTTTAAAGGCCAAACTCTCCAAAAGTTAAGAATGATAGTGAAATACATAATTGGTGTGTACTACCCTTGCTGATTCAACATCAAAGTAAAACATTCCTGGATTGAAGGCCCACGTCATGTATTGTTCCAGCTGCAGCAAGTCAGACTGCAAAAGAAGGCTGTAGTAGATACTGTTTTGCCAACCATGCAATGCTCAGTATGGTATGCTTTCAGTGAAATGATAATCCAGACACTCTTGTGTTCAGATGCCATTCAAGAGGAGAGCTGGTGTGCAAATGATCATTGACTTGAGGAGGATAGGATAGGATAGGATAGGATAGGATAGGATAGGATAGGATAGGATAGGATAGGACAGGACAGGACAGAACAACAGAGTTGGAAGGTACCTTGGAGGTCTTCTAGTCAACCCCCTGCTTAGGTAGGAAATCCTACACCACCTCAGACAAATGGGTATCCAATCTCTTCTTAAAAACTTCCAGCGTTGGAGCATTTACAACTTCTGGAAGCAAGTTGTTCCACTGATTAATTGTTCTAATTGTCAGGAAATTTTTTTAATTCTAAGTTGCTTCCCTCCTTGATTAGTTTCCAACCATTGCTTCATGTCCTACCCTCAGGTGCTTTGGAGAATAGCTTAACTCCTTCTTTGTGGCAGCCCCTGAGATATTGGAACACTGCTATCATATCACCCCTAGTCCTTCTTTTCATCAGACTAGACATACCCAGTACCAGCAATTGTTCTTTGTATGTCTTAGCCTCCAGTCCCCTAATCATCTTTGCTACTCTTCTCTGCACTCTTTCTAGCGTCTCAACATCCTTCTTACATTGTGGCGACCAAAACTAGATGCAGTATTCCAAGTGTGGCTTTCCCAAGGTATTATAAAATGGTATTAACACTTCACGTGACCTTGATTCTATCCGTCTGTTTATGCAGCCTAGAACTGTGTTGGCTTTTTTTGGCAGCTGGCTCATATTTAAATGATTGTCCACTAGGACTCCAAGATCCCTCTCAGTTACTACTATTGAGCAAGGTACCACATATACTATACCTGTGTATTTTGTTTTTCTTGCTTAAATGTAGAACATTACTTTTTTCACCACTGAATTTCATTTTGTTAGATAGCACCCAATGTTCAAGTCTGTCAAGATCCTTCTGTATCTTATCTTCCTAGCCTATCTTCTGGAGTGTTGCCTATTCCTGCTAGCTTGGTGTCATTTGCAAATTTGATGAGTTCCCCATCTATCTCTTTGTCCAAATCACTGATGAAGATGTTGAAGAGTTCTGGGCCTAAAACAGAGCCTTGGGGTACCCCACTGCATACTTCCCTCCATGTAGATGCAGTTCCATTAAGGACTATACCAGTGGTTCTCAACCTTCCTAATGCCCTTTAATACAGTTCCTCATGTTGTGGTGACCCCCAACCAGGGGTGCGTTTTAAAATTTTTTACTACCGGTTCTGTGGGCATGGCTTATTTTGTGGGCGTGGCTTGGAGGTCATGTGACCAGGTGGCCATGGCTATGTGTATAGGGACTACTCAGAGGGCTGAAAAAAAGTCATTTCTGACAGGTCCTCGGACTTTTGACTGGTCCTCACACTTATGACCATCCTCACATTTATGCCTGTGCAGCATTCTTAACAACCATGTCACTCATTTCACAACTACTTCTCTTCAACATGGTATAAGATAGGGCAAAAAACGTAAAATGTGAGGACAGTCGTAAATTCGAGGACTGGTCAAAAGTGCGAGAACCAGTCAAAAATAACTTTTTCAGCCCTCTTGAGTAATCCCTGTGCACAAAAGGACTACCCAGAGGGTTGAAAAATGTGATTTCTGACAGGTCCTCGCACTTTTGACCGGTCTTCGCAGTTATGACTGGTCATCATTTATGCCCATTGTACCATTCTTAACAACTGTGTCACTCATTTCACAACTGCTTCTCTTCACCATGGTGACAAGATAGGGCAAAAACGTAAATTGTGAGGACAGTCGTAAGTTCGAGGACTGGTCAAAAGTGCAAGGACCAGTCAAAAATAACTTTTACAGCCGTCTGAGTAGTCCATATGCATAAAAGGATACAGCAATAGAGAGGGATGAAGGAAGGGAAGGGAAATTAGAGTAGGAGTGAGGGTAAGAGAGGAAGGAAGAGAGGAGGAGAAGGAGAAAGAAAGAGGAAGTAGGGAGGAGAAGAAGAGGGGGGGGGAAGAGAAAGTAAGAAGGAAACAAAAGACAGAGGTGGTAGGTTTGAGGAGAAAGATTGCTGTACAATAAAAAAGATGAAAGGGAAGAAAGCCCTAAAGATATAAGATAAAGAATGAATTGTTAAACTTTAAAGAATAAAAGAGAACAAATAGCAATAAATAGAAACACACATACAAACATACAATGTATTTTCTTTGAACAGAGTATTTGGCCGGTTCACAAATTTAAATTTAAATTTATCAAATCCCTTACTGAAGTCCAAGTAAATTATATCGACAGCATTCCTCTGGTCCACTAATTCTGACACTTTGTCAAAGAATGCAATAAGATTAGTCTTGGCATGATCTGTTTTTGACAAATCCATGTTGGCTTTTGGTTATTACTTTGTTTGCTTCTAGGTGTTTGCTGATTTGTTGCTTGAGTATCTTTTCCAGAATCTTCCCTGGTATTGAGGTCAGGCTGATAGGTCTGTAGTTTCCTGGATCTATTTTTTTTTCCTTTTTTGAAAATGGGAACTGCAGGATCTTTGAAAGATATAGTTCAGTAGTTCTGAAATCTCGTCTGCCAATTCCTTCCGAATCTTGAGGTGTAATCCATCTGGTCCTGGTGATTTGAACTCTTCTAGGGTAGACAAGTGCTCACTTACCATTTTCTTCCCTATTTTAACTTGTCTGTTTTTGTGCTGCTGTTTTTGGTAGGTTGGACTGTTTTTTCCCTTTGTGTAAAGACAAATGCAAAAAACAAGTTAAGTAGTTCTGCTTTTTCCCTGTTGCTTATCACCTTCTTGTCACTTTCTCCCAGCTATGAACCAATTGTTTCCTTAACTTTTTTCTTGTTTTTAACAAGTTGGAAGAAGCTTTTTTTGGTTATTTTTTACTTTTGTTGCAAGTCTTTGTTCATTGTGAGCCTTAACTTTCCTCACTTCATCTTTGCAGGCGTGGAATATTTGCTGATATTCTGCCCCTTTCCATTTTTTATACTTGGCGTTTTTGTGTTTCAATTTGTCAGAGAGTTCTTTATGCAGTCATGCTGGGTTTTTTGAGCTGTTATTTTTCTTCTTCATACTATGCTAGACAGAGCTTTTATTGAAGATAATGACGCGCTGGGAGATTTTGCTGTATGTGCAAGAAAAACGCCTTTAATCAACACCAGAGTATCTACTTTGATGGAGCTGGTTGACTGGTCTAAAGGTGTATATGAGCCACCTTTGATGTGCTAACTGACTGTAGCAGCAATAAAGAAGTTCATTGATGAACCAATGCAAGTACCACAATGACCCTGTCATGCCCAATCAATAGAGAGATGTCTGAAACAGGTCCCAGAGGCAGCAAGCAGAGTGTATACACATGAGAAACGCAAGTCGGCAGCTGATGTCGAAGTACAAATCAAAGCAAGGCTTGATGAAACTCGCTTAAACATTTTTGTAACATAGATAATTGCTTATTTATGTTAGTTTATGATTGCATGCTTTATTTTTTACTTAGCTAGATAAGTTTCATGCAGAAAAAAACTTTGAATTTTTGTAGCACAAGGTGTAATTTTGAGAAGATGAAAGTTAACAGTATTTGGGTTACAGGAGTCTTTTGTGGAGTATATAATCAGGCATGGGTTTACCATACCAAGCTAAACATTGTACAATTGCAAAAATAAAAGCAGATTTGAAATCTTGGTATAAAAACATGTATTTTAGAACTCCTCACTGAAAAAAATTGGAAAAAAATAATTTCCACCCCATTAAGTGAAACACTCTAAATTATAGTGTTTTTTGTGACCTAACACTATCAATTTTCCAGTACTTGAAGAGAGAAAAACCAAACAAACACAGTCCTCACTGCCAAATCTGTACTTGAGATTTACCCAATCTTGCTTATTTTGATACATTTGTAAGAAACTTGAATTATTTCAAGTTGTTATGTGATTTACTAATCAGATTTTTATTCTAATCCAAATTCCATCAAAATGGATAGCTGGTTTTTAAATCTTTTGGTGGGGAAAAATGGTTGTAACTTCTGAAAGATTGAAAGAACCTGTCTACATTTTGGGGAAGGGGGGTTGGGGAGAAATAGGGAGATAGGTTAGTATGAACCTGTAGCTCTTATTCCAAAGAGATAACTGTGTCAACAACTCAGAATGTATCAATTCAAACTACGATTTTCATTATTGCGACAAAGATAGTTTCAGACACCTATAGGAATTCTTGTAAAAAAGCAGGCAATAATCCCTGTACGTAATGAAACAAAACATCTATCTGAGAAAGAATTCCTGATTTTGACTCAGTTTATTTTTGTTCTCCACAATGTCACTGCATCACAAATGTCTTGCATGATCACTCTGTCATATGCTTTTGATGTTGAGCAGATATGCATTTTGATATACTGATCTGAGATAAGATATTTAAGGTTGTAGAGTTCTCTATAGTTCTGGGTTATAGGTATCTGCAGAAATATTTCCTATTAACATCAAGTAAATTGCTTCCTTTTCACACTATTAAGATTTGTCTTTGCTATTATGGACTAAGCCAATGCAAGCACTCTCATTTCATTCAAACTTCTTGTTAGTTAAGTATTGCCAGTAAACTAAATTGGCCTCTTCATCTTCATATTCTATCAGAACAACTGGTTTGTCCATGGCTTTCTATGTAAAGATCTACCGAAACTTTGGCTTGACTTGAAACAATTATCTTATCATTACCAACTAGACAGGAGAGTTAATTTGAATGTCACCTACAGTTCTGTAACTTCAATAATTATAATAGCTCATAATATCTTAATACATGTCTTTGATATAGAGGACAGACTGTTTATCTGTAAATAGTAGCACACTTTCTCTCTCCACTGGCCTCTATATTGGTTATTGAAGACTGAGAGAGAATTCTGTCTCCTGTCAACAACATTTCTCAGCTTTAGGACATTTTATCTAAACGTAGATCTGCATGTTTAGACTACAATCATTATTCCTCTTTGTATTAATACAGTATTCAGGAGCCAGTGCTGAAAAGTAACATCTCAACCGCTATTCCTTATTTTTACTCTAGATTTAGATTTTATTGAACTTCTATACCTATACATATAAACATTCTATACATATAAACCACAAAATTTAAGAACAATTTAAAAAACAAATATATAAAATTTGGCCCACAAAATTAAAAACTAACAAACACCCAATTTAAAAATTCCTATTAGGCCAGCCCGGCTTGTTGGAATAAAAGAGTCTTCAGGGCGCAGCAAAAGGTATGCAGGTTGGGGATCATATGAACCTCTAGGGGCAGCTCATTCCAGAGGGCTGGTGCCCCCACAGAGAAGGATCTCCCCCGGGTGTCGCCAGTTGACATTGTTTGGCCGACGGCACCCTGAGGAGCCCACCTCTGTGGGAGCGTATTGGCCAGTGGGAGGCTATCAGCGGCAGAAGGTGATCTCGTATATACCCCGATCCTAAGCCATGGAGCGCTTTAAAGGTGGTAACCAACACCTTGAATCACACCTGGAAGAACACCAGGAGCCAGTGCAGCTCGCGCAGGAGAGGTGTTACATGGGGGCACAACTGGGGTTACAAAGGGACACAACTGGTGTATCAGGCGAACCTGATAAAAAGCTCCCCTGGCCACGGCCGTCATATGATCTTCCAAAGACAGCCGTGCATCCAGGAGAATACCCCTCTCTGAGGGGGCCAAGATCTCAATGGAATGCAATGGAACCAGCTGACTATACCGGGATGCCGGGAGCCACAGCCACTCGGTCTTGGAAGGGTTGAGTCTGAGCTTGTTTCTTCCCATCCAGATCCACACGGCCTCCAGGCACCGGGACATCACGTCAAGGGCATCATTGGGATGGTCCGGGGTGGAGATGTACAGCTGGGTGTCGTCAATGTACGGGGAACTTCACCCCGAAACCACGGATGATCTCACCCAGCGGCTTCACATAAATGTTGAACAGAAGGGGCGAGAGGACTGACCCTTGCAGCACCCCACAAACAAGGCACCTCGAGGTCGACCTCTGTCCCCCTGCCAACACAAATTGCATATGGTTGGAGAGGAAGGAGGAGAACCACCGCAAAACGGTACCCCCCACTCCCAACCCCTCCAATCGTCGCAGCATGATACTATGGTCGATGGTATCAAAAGCCGCTAAGAGGTCTAATAGGACCAGGACAGAGGAACAGCCCCTGTCCCGAGCCCTCCAGAGATCATCAACCAATGCGACCAATGCCGTTTCCGTGCTGTAACCCAGCCTGAAGCCCGACTGGAACGGATCTAGATAGACAGCTTCATCCAGGTACTGGGGAAGTTGTCGCGCCACCTCACTCTCAACAACAACCTTCGCAACAAAGCGAAGGTTGGAGACTGGACGATAGTTCGCTAATACAGCCAGGTCCAGGGAGGGCTTCTTCTATAACTGTTCCAAAGATTACATCAAAGAAAATACATACAGAAAAGAGAGAACAGAATGACAGTTCTCTTTATTTACCTGGAAATCTGGAGGAATAATAGGTCTTCCCACTGAAGAAAGAAAATCTAACACTGCAATCACAACATGATCAGGGGAATTCAATTGCAAAAGGGAAGTTTGTAGTGAAAGTATCTATGGAGAAAATAAGTATCAAACAAGAAAAATTGCAGAAAATAAATTATACTGAATAATTTTTGATGCTGCTTTTTATGATCAAGATTTATCCTTTCTTCCTTTTTATAAGATAAACTGCTTACCTTTAGCTCATGAAGACACTATTGCATATAATATTCAGTAAAATAAAAAATGAGTGCTGAAGCATTCTGAAAAACTCATTTATGTAAGTTGCAGCTCATTTTGGACTGAGTTTATACTTTCTCTCAGAACTGCAATAGTCCTATCTTGTTTTGTGAATATCACACTCTCACACATATGTTATTGTTTGATTTGTACTGATTTTATGCTAACACAGAAAGAGAATTCAATGTCATCAATATATTGTAACACTATACCCATCCAAAATGTGAGCCTAAATTAAAATGGAACAAAATTATAGGTGGTCCTCTATTAACGACAGCAATTTCATTATCGAATTTCCATCATTAATGGCATGGTTCTAAAGTACAATGTCATGGGGCTACACCGGTTACCAACAGCAATTCTGGCAGTTCTGATTGCCATCATTAAGCAAATCCTGCACTCTCATTAAGCAAGAAAAGCACAGCCACATTTGTGACATATGAAAAATTAAGATTTAATAAACAAATCATAGAAATAGGACAGTGATGGTAATTGTGAAATTGTAATTGTATTTTTAGCCTTAAGAAAACATGAAGGAAGATAGCAGAATTCAAATACCAGAAAAGATGTTACACAGAAGAAAGTAAAGACATGTTTTTTCTTGTTCTAGAGAGTGGGTCATAGAAAAAACTTTTTTAAAAATTAGAGGACAGAAGATTCTGATGGCAAGTTAGAAAGACCTTTCTAACAGCGAGAGTGTTTTGATAGCAGAACCAGTTACCAGAAATAGAGGGCTCAACTTTACTGATTGTGTTCAAATGTAGGCTAGCTGTCATTTGTCTCAGATGTTTTAATTTGGAGTTATTCACTGAACAGGGAAACTAACGAACTTTGGGAAGCATGAAGTAGTTTGGCTTATTCGTTACCAGACTTTCCACAATTTGATAAAGAATGGCAGGAATGTGGCATTTTCATATTCCCACAATTGATATAACCCCAGATTATTTATTTATACATTATGTATATTTAATTAAAACTAGCTTTGAAAAGCAGTACATTAGTCAATTCTGCATCTAAATCAAGCCTACCACCTACCAAATCTTTTCTTACCTGAATTAGCAACTGTGGTTCTAATCTTTCAATGAACAGCTGGAGAAGCTGAAGTGTCAAGCAAAACGTCTGCTGGAAACAGGCTAGACTGGATATCTTAATTGATAGAAGTAACATTTTGTGTCACCCCAAGCTCCCATTTCTCTGTTTAAACAAGATTCTAGAACTACACATGCAGTTGCTAATATTAACGTCAGGAAGAGATACATAATTTCTTTGTTGCAGCAGTCAGTTTTATTATTGATCAACTACTTGGCTTATTAAAATCCATATTTTAAAACTTACAGAGTAGGTACCCTTCTTGAATATTGAATTATGAATTAAACTACCTTTTAAATAAGAGGATACAGTTTAAAAAATTATTCTCCATTGCCTTCTAAGATTTCAGGGAACATGGTAGTGATAAAAGGAGAGAGGCTTAATACACTTATTTCATAGAAAATGGAGAAAAAAACCATGCCATTGAAAACGGTCATTTTGCCAAAGATAAATTAGGACTACACAGAACATTTTTCTTCTGGCACACAACAGATATTGCAATCACATTTTATATGATGTGATGTTTGATTTGTCCTGGGAAGCTATTACAATGAGGTAGAACTCCAGGTATTAAAACAAAAAGCAGGAATAAGATGGAATACGATTTCCATTTCACTAGCAAAAATATTTTATATCTCCCTCATTATATCTAAAGAAGTCAAGCAAATGCAGCTGAAATTAACATTCTTTACCTGCATAGCTGACAGATGGACTGCAATCTGGCCAAGAGCTCCCATCAGTGCTGCTTGCTCTTCCTCCTTCAGGGTCTCCCTAGCACTCTGGCACATAGACAGCAAGGCTGAGAGAGCCATGTTCTAGGAACCAAGGGAAGAATTGTAAGAAGATAGAAATAATGTAAGAGTCATCTTGCAACAGAACAACTCCTCCAGTATGGAGTTCTAATGAAATTATCTTCCAAGATTAAATGCCTACAGCAGTGCTTTAGTACAAGAATTTAAAGAGAAGTTCAGAGGCTATAAAACCAAAATTAAGGTAAATCAATTATGTTGGGATTTTGTTGGAATATTCGGTTCTCTAAAAGCAGCAGAAGCTATTTCTGTACGCTCTGGTTTTCTCTGCAACCACAAGGAGGAGGAAAATAACTAACTGCGCTCTCTTTTCAAGTAATAGCTTTGTAATTCAGAACTTTCCATCCTTCATGGAGATTCACTGCAGTAGATGGTGCTGGATAAAGTCAGGCCACTACTCTTCTTTATAAAGCCAGAAATCATTAAATCCCATATTATGAAAAACCACAGGATATTGGTTTATATGTGCAAGATTCTCAGAAAAGATGGGAACTAAGGAAGACAAAACAACCTCCATGAGTTTTTAATTCATAAAAAGAATCCTTCGATTCACACTTTTTCTTACTATTTGTGGAAGTTCATTCAATGACTTTTCACTATTCAGCCACTCCTGACATCGCACAAGTCCTGCCACAAAAAGTTCATGAGCAACCTGATGTCTATGTAATGGTAACAGAGCCTGGAGAGAAAGGTGTTGCCACAGTAGTAAGTTCTCAGAATCTTTTGGAAGAAACTTTTGGGTGAATTTTAACTATAAAGAAATGGAAAAAAAAAAAAGCATGGGATAAGCGCTGCATGAAAGTGGAAAAAATTCAACAATTTACTCTTCTATTCAGAATATAGCTGTCTTCCACCCACAGCAATAACTCTTAAAATATATTTATACTTTTAACACTAAAAGAAAAGGCTGAAAAGAAATCTTCAGTCAGTTAGATGCTCTGAGGAATGCAATTTTAACAACCTTTCCACAATGATGTTTTTGGAATTACATTCAACTATTCCTCTTCTCATACAAATATAAGCAAGACCCTATCACAAGCTACCAATGTCACTTTTAGGCTATCATCATTTATAAGCTGTTTACTAAATACAGAAAGCCAAAGAGGCTTCTGCCTAGTTTTCAGAAGAGTGTTTTTGTTTTGTTTTGTGGGAAGGGCTCTGATTTTTAAGTTATGCAAAACCTATTTGGGGACTTATACAATAATTTCCATTTATTGGTTGTCTCCAAATGATGGGAATTGTGACATTAATTTCAGTAATATTTATGACAGGAGCCCTGGGAATGCACAGAAGCCTATTGGCTGCTGTCTACCCTGCTCTAAGATATTCTAAATTATATCATGAGCAGCCACAAAAGGCACATGATAGAAACACAGAGGCCACAATGAAGAACATTGAAAGGTATTTCTAGCCATCTTAAATATTTCATACCAGGTGGAAAAGTAATTGATAGTCAAATTAAGGGAAAAGAAAATCTTCCTTTTTCATTCCATGTTATAATTAATCATCAGAAATAAAGTGTCCTGCAATAATGAGCAAGTATACCGTGTTTCCCAAAAAATAGGACATGTCCCGAAAATAAGACCAAGCCTGATTTTTGGGGTGGGCATAAATATGTGCCCTCCCCCAAAAATAAGCACTAGTCAAGGGGTGGGCATGGCCAGCACAGAAGGCAGCCTTTCCCTTCCCCAGTCACCTCCTGGAGGTTCAGCCCCTTAATTGCTACCTGCTGATCAGCTAAGCCAGTGAGAGCTGTGCAACTCGGCCTAGATATCCAGAGCACCTCCCCAGCTGCCAGCCTCCTCCCCCTTTTCCTGCCGATCTTTCTTTACTTGGGATCGCAGCACAGACACACATCCCAAAAATGCTCCATCCGAAGCCTTCAGCCTTGCAATTCTGGAAGGGGCATCTGTGTTGTGATCCCAAAGAAAGAACAGTGTGTGTGAGGGGGGGGGGGGGAAACCGCTGTGACATTTCTTGAAAGCAGCAACCTGCCAGAAAAGGGCATGTCCTCCCTAAGCGAAAGGGCGCGCTGCAGGAGCCTCAGGCCAGGGAGGCAGCGACCGAAAGTGGTGAGGCTCTGGACAGGTTTGGCTCGCTGCTATGAGCGAATTTGTGCATGCCTCTTGGCCGGTTTGGCTCAAGGGGAGGGGAGGCTGCGCGGAGAGCTTGGAGAGGGGCGGTCGAAGGAGAGCACGGGCGGGCAGGCTAGGGGAAGCGCCGCACTGAGCTTTTAAACCTTCTCCCCCTCCCCACCTGCCACCCCCAAATTGTGCCCCAAAATAATAAGACCCCCCCTGAAAATAAGGCCAAGCCCTTATTTCCGGCTTCAAAAAAATATAAGACAGGGTCTTATTTTTGGGGAAACACGGTATTTTACCATTCATTGCAAACAAACAAAAAAACCTGATTCATATTAGCTAGTGAGTTGATATTCACATTGAAGAAGGATAGCTCAATATTTATAAGCTGACGCAGGTGAGACTTGCCTGGTGATCTGGGGCCATCAGAAAGAGCAAACGTCGTAATAGCACCCCTAGGAAAGAGACTTGATAACATTCAGCAGGACAAGCTTTTACCTAAATTTGAACACAAAACAGATGGTTTTTAAATGAAACAATATTTAATCAACTTTATCTGAATACCCAGGATCTGCACCTATGCACAGATTGGCCTAATTTTAGGCAGCAATTAATCCATCATCATATTTATCTCAACATTTATAAATTCGTCATCAGAAATGCAAAATTTCTGCCATAAAGACTATCTAGCCTAACTGACCTATATCCCTTTCAAATCAATCTCTTCAAATGCACTTATTTTGCTTTCATAAGAAGAGTTTCTTCTTATTCAGAAGTTTAATATCGAAGCACACAAAAAACAAGAAATGGTTTAGTAAAGGTCCCGACAACTTAAGTAAAAATACAAAACACATTTTTAAAAAATGCTTACCAAAATTAATCACAACTGAGCACTCCAAAAGAATTTCATCCAAGTAGCAACATTTCAGGGAAAGAGCCCCAAGAGAAACACTGGCTTGGCCAGGAATACAGCTTTAAGTAACCTGAAAGCACTCAGTTTAGATATGTGCCCATCATCACCAATGCAGTAATCAATTTGACTATTTTTTCTTTTACTCCTGTGTTTCTAAATTACAAAAGCAGCATTTAGCATTTTGTGTATAAGCAAGTCAGGCAAAGGAGGGGAGAAATTAGCATTTCCCTATTATTATAAAATAACACTTTCCAAGGTATCAAAAACTCTGGAATTAGACCATTTAAACTTCACATTGTTCTTTGCCTGACTTTACTATTTCTGCTTAGTTCAAATTAGCTTTTTATAAGAAAACCAAATGCCGCTTACCATGTGTGCTATTATAAATGCATGGTGTGCACATAGGTCTTCTGTTCCATACCTAGAAGATGAGAAAGACAGCAAGATTAGTATATAAATCCATGACCAGTCAATCACTATCACTCTGGAATGATCTTTCAATGGGAACATCTGAATTCAAATTTTCATTTAGTTCTAAGCAAGCACATTTTTACCCTGAATGGAAAAAAATGGAATAACTGTAATGTAAGGGATAAGTAGATAAGCAGCCCTTGTGTTACCCTTTGTTGTAGCCCCTCATCCTTCAGCACACCTTTGATCTTACCGGGCAAGGAAGCACCAGACATCCATAGCAAGGAGAGCCATGATCATATTTGGACCTAATACAGTTTCCAGCAGGAAAGATTCCTAAACATTAAACAGATAACAAACAGACACAGAGAAATCAAAAGTTGGTTTTTTAATTATCATCCCATAGGCAGTAAAGAGAAAAGGCAGACTCCCAGCTGAATAGAACTACAGAAAAATACTTTAGGATCTGACTAGCAGCTTTGAGCGTATTTTGAAATTATACATAATAATTGTTGCATTAAGAAATCATGATTCCATTAGGGAGAAAGCAGAGGTGGGCTGCTGCCGGTTCAGATCGGTTTGGGTGAACCGGCAGTTCCGACCAGTGGCTGGGCCAGCCCACCTGCCCTGGCGCTATCCCGTTGTATATAATTGCTGTTTTTTTAGGCCATGCGTGAGCAAAGTGAGCGAGCGTGCATGTGGGGAAATGGATGGAGGAAAGAGCAACAATGTACTGAAAGGTGAAGCTAATAAGAGCTCAATTTTAATAATGATAATATATTGTGTGCATTTCTTTTATTTTTAAATCAGTTATTGATGTACTAGTGTAATCCACATTAGTGAAGCATGATCTATCCAAATCTCCCAAAATAAATGCCTGATTTTAAAGTTTAAAAACTCTTCAAGTTAAGAGTTGCAATATTCCTTACCAGTAAATGGAAATGTGAAACTGAGAGGGATGTTATAAAGGTACACAAGTGGATGCAAACATAGTGGTAAAAGGTGAGAGGGCCCTCAGCTTGTTCTGTCTCTGTTGCTCTTTGCAAGAAGACAGGAAGGGAGAGCTCACTAGGGCACTGCTGAAGACTAAGCAATAAGGCTGCAAACAAGGGCAACCTGTGAGGAAACAGAACAGAAGAGTTCATGCTCTACAAAGTTCCTTGGTACTCGTCCTCACACATCACTAAAACAAATAGAGACTGAAGCATATTATTAATCACTAGATTTCTGGAAAAAACAAACTGAAGGATGACACCAATTATATAAGTCAAATATAAGTTAGTATGTCATCATTAATATCGTAAACAGACTAATTTAAAACTCAATGTTGAATTTCACTTGCTTCATTAAAACCAAATACTACATTTCCTTCACTAGAACAATATAATCTGTTTTCATAAAGTAAGTTCAGGACGTGTCAAGGTCTTGGCTTATCAGCAGAGAATAATCAGGCTCAAATACACCCACACATGCCAACACAGATTCATGGCAGTAGAAAGCACCTGGGAATCTCTTCTGGGAGCTGACTTCCTCTGTTCCACAGGGCCTGCACATCCTGGGGCTGGGATGGTAACATCTCCATTAGAGAAAGAAGAAGCTGACACTGTGGAAAATGCAGCTCAGGAGAGAGAGCTGAAGTTTGGAATTTGGAAAAATAGACAGCAAATACATTTTGATTAAATAAATAACAAAATAAATACATAATTTGTATTGCCTTCTCAAGTTTGTCAAGTCTAACTAATCCACAAAAATGTACAGCCCTAAAAATACTAGAATTTATATCTTGATAGTGCATGGAACTGAAATTTGTAATGACAACCTAAACTATCTTACTAGGAAAACTATATTTTAAAAATATTTGCTATTCATTTTCCAAAAGTTTAAACTGTATTTTTCTTTCTTTCCTGCTTTGGTAGTTAATCTCAGTTCTAATTAGCAGTTTGAAGAGTTAAAGCCAATCATGATTACTCATGCTTGAGCTACGATGTATCTATAAAAGTAAAGAAATCAGATGTAGCTAACATATTTCTTACTTTATTTTTGTCTGAAAATCCCATTAGCTAGAAGAAAATAAAAAAAAACTTGAATTAAGCAGATTATGTCAACATTAGATTTGAAAATGCACGCAATACTGTTGCAGTGAGTCTATATTTTACAAGAGACGAATAAGGAAAAGAGCCTTTGTATATATAGTAATATTCCTTTGTGACAAGTTAAAATACTGGAGCATATTCAGGACTTTTAAACCTACCTAAAGTTTTACTTAACACGACTTCTACAAAAGGCCTAAAGGAAAGTAACGGGAGGAGGAGAGAATCCAGTGACATTAGGAATCCCCTGGCTATTTCATCCTGATGAGCCTCAGAAATCACCAGACCATGAAGACTTGGTGGAAACTTACTGTTGAAAAAGAATGCAGAGTGTTTCATTGCGGTATGCATTATGCAAGTCTCATTTCTTATACAGTACTTAACATGCCTTAACTATTGAGGTATAATATTAAATGAAAAAAAAATGAACTTTTAGGATTCAAAACAGTACATAGAGCCATTTACAGATTTTCAAATATCTTATTCCCAACTGATTAGAAGTTCAACGGTTGCATTTAGAACTTCAGAAAGACCTTATAAGATAACCAATGTACTGCAAGGCATAAGCTATTGTGAGCTACAATTTAGTCAACACATATGGGAGGGCCTAATTGATATCAGATTTAAATATGCTGAGGCAGGGAGGAAAACTGAGGTAGTTTACAAAATCTTTACAAAATTGTTAGTCGTAAAAACTACAGGTAGTCCTCAACCTATGACCAAAATTGAGCCCAAAATTTTTGTCCCTAAGTGAGTTTTGCCCCATTTTACAATCTTTCTTGCCACAATTCCAGTTAAGGAATTGTCAAGTTAATAACCCAGTTAAGTGAACCTAGCTTCCCCATTGACTTTGCTTCTCAGGTTGCAAAAGGGGATCACATTACCCTGGGACACTGCAACCATCATAAATATGAGTCAGTTGCCAAGTGTGTAAATTTTAATCACATGACCATGGCATGCCACAACAGTCATGTGAAAAACAGTCATAAATCACTTTTTTCAGTGCTGTTGTAACTTCAAACGGTCACTAAATGAATGATTGTAAGCCAAGGACTATCTGTATTACCAGACCATTTCTGATTATTGACATCTACAGACTAAAATGGTTCTCCTCCTGCAAATTCAGCATTTCCTGAATTACCAGGAAAGAATCACCAATGCATTCTTTTTTGTTTTGATTTGGCATACAGAAGGTGCTCAATTGCAATCTCCATTATTTCATGTAGAAATTAAACTTTTATGTGGGAATTAAACAGTTCAGGAATCATTGGTCCAGGAATCAAATGGCTTCTTTCCATACTGTACTGTAAAGGATCTAAACCTTTGTTAGATTTATATCCCTTCTTTTTTATAAAAACTAAAGGTAATGTTCAAAGCACTCCCACCTGTATTTTAGCTTTTTCTACAGTAGAAGTGAGACTGATATTGGATTACCATCACAGTCTGAAGCATCTTGCTCAATACTTTTTAATTAAGAAATTGTATAGCAATAAAGAAATCCAGGACAAATTTCTTGGGGGTAATCAATTGCCATGAGAGAATACAGATAGATTTCTCCAAGCTTGTGGGTTAGTTTCTGAACATTTCGTTACCAGGCTATGTAACATCTTCAGCAGAGTTTAGGGCATGTCAGTGTTGGTGTTCTTCTGTTTATAAGGGCTTCAGGTGTGTCGAGTGAGATCTTGTGATGGGCCAGATATGTCTTGTGATGGGTCTTGTGATAAGATTACATCAAGTCAGGGTCACTGGGAGGTGAACTGCTAGTGGGGGGGGGTGTTGCATGGGTTGGTTGAGGGTCGATGCTGTCTCTGGTTGGCTGTGTGATAGACTGGATTCTGAGGGGTTCGTAGGCTGGTTGTAGGTCAATGTGTCTGTTGATGGAATTGCTTGTGGAGTGCCAGACTTCAATGAACTCACAAGCGTGGCGGGTGGTAGCGTGGCCAATGATCTTTGTGCTCCAATCGAACTGGTGCTGTTTGGTGTCAGTGTGGGTAAAGATTAAGGATTTGGGATTGTGGCGTTTGACTGCCAGGTAGTGTTCATGGGTCCTGGTTTTTAATTGATGTGATGATTGTCCTAGGTAGAATTGGTTTCAATTGTTACAGTTGATTTTGTAGATTACATTGTTTCTTTCATCCTTCTGTATTTGGTTCTGGATAATACCTGGTGGAGTGTGGCTGTGGATTTGTGGGCTATTGTTATTCCTAGGAGTTGGCGGATTCTGACTGTCATTTCCAACACTCCTTTGGTATACAGTAGGGTTAGTTTTTGCATGGTGGTTGGCTGTCTGTTATGTTGTGATTTGGGTGGTGTGTGTCAGAATATGAAGTTTTTGGGATAGCCATTAGGGAGAAAGGCGTTGAACAGCCGTTTCTCTTCTGCTTTTCTTAATTGTGGTGCTGTAGTGTGTCATGGTCTTTCTGAACAGGATTTGGACAGGATTTGGACACAGCTTCTGGTGTTTTGGAAAATAAGTTGACTCTTCTTTGTGGCAGCCCCTCAAATTTTGGAATACTCCTATCATATCACCCCTAGTCATTCTCTTCTCCAGACTAGCCATACCCAATTCCTGCAACCGTTCTTCATATGTTTTAATCTCCAGGCCTTTAGTTGCTCTTCTCTGCACTTTTTCCTAAGTCTCAACATCTTTGTTGTAATGTGATGACCAAAACTGGATCCAGTATTCCAGGTGTGGTGTTACTAAGAATTTATTTTGCATTACATGTTGGGATTTTCTCACAGAAGTTTTCGTTTCAATACAGGGACATCATGACTGACCCATTCTTCTTGCAATGGGGTAAAATGCAGTCAGTGTATTTGCCTATAGAGGGCAAAGAACCTAAACTGACTCAAACTTGGCTAAGCAAGAAGTGGTGGTAGACAGAAATATGATAAAAAGTATTTGTTTATATGAAATAGTAATATACAGAAGGACATTATCACACACTACATAAACATTGGGTGAATGGACGACATATGAATTTACTAAATAAATAAATAAATAAATAAAATTTGAGCTTCTCTATCTTCAGTCTCCTTTAATTTCTGTTCCAGTTCTGAATAATACAAAATTTAGGCGCTTTCCAGCCCATGATAGCTAGCATTCTCTCTTCTAGTGACCAATGTGTTTGCTGTATGTTTTTCAACTACCTGTTATCTAATCGGACAATCTGCTTCCCAAAGACTCCAAATTCAAAGATTTTTTTTCCTGGTTGTTAATACCCCCATTCATTTAACAATTAAATCTGAGGAACAGCAGAGAAGTAGTGGAATGGTTTTTGTTTGGAGATGTTATTGTTGCTATCTGAACCAGAGATCCCTTGAAACAGTATCTTGCTTACAGGAAAACAATTTAATATTTTTAAGTTCCATGGCTATGGAGGTTAGTTACATGTAAGGCATAGGATTTGGGAAGGCAGGCAATTATGCTTTTGCTTATTATAATCCATTATAATAATATAATATAATATAATATAATATAATATAATATAATATAATATAATATAATATAATATAATATAATATAATAATATAATATAAATATAATATAATATAATATAATATAATATAATAATATAATATAATATAATATAATAAATATAATATAATATAATATAATATAAATATAATATAATAATAAATAAAATATAATAATAAATATAATATAATTAATATTATTTATTTATTATTATTCAAATTTCTATACCGCCCTTCTCCTTTCGGACTCAGGGCAGTGAACAGCCAAGATAAAAACATCTATACAAACATTACAGTTAAAAATAAAGTTAAAATAATTTATAAATTTGGCCCATAATTTAAAACTTGTCAATTAAAATCAATATAAAAATTTTAAAACAGACCGGCTAACTGAAAAAAATAAGTTTTTAGGGCCCGATGAAAAATCCGGAGGTCGGAGATCACTCATATCTCTGGGGGTAGATTGTTCCATAGGGTAGGTGCCACCACAGAGAAGGCTCTCCTCCTGGGGGTCGTCAACCGGCATTGTCTGGCCGACGGCACCCTGAGGAGGCCCTCTGTGTGGGAGCGAACCGGCCGGTGGGAGGCTATTGGTGGCAGAAGGCGGTCCCGTAAGTACCCTGCCCTAAGCCATGGAGCGCTTTAAAGGTGATCACCAACACCTTGAAGCACACCCAGAAGTCCACCGGAAGCCAATGCAGCTCACGCAGGAGAGGAGTCACATGGGAGCGCCCTGTCGCTCCCATAATCCCCCGCGCAGCCGCATTCTGCACCAGTTGGAGCCTCCGGGTGTACCCCAAGGGGAGCCCCATGTAGAGAGCGTTACAATAGTCCAGACGAGATGTGACGAGTGCTTGAGTGACTGTGCGTAGGGAGTCCCGGTCCAGAAAGGGGTGCAACTGGCGTATCAGGCAAACCTGACAAAAAGCCCCCCTGGCCATGGCTGTCATATGCCCTTCTAAAGACAGCCGCACATCCAGGAGGACACCCAAGTTGCGGGCCCTCTCCGTGGGGGCCAATGATTCGCCCCCAATAACCAGCAATGGCGTCAGCTGGCTATACCGGGACACCGACAGCCACAGCCACTCAGTCTTGGAAGGGTTGAGTCAAAGCCTGTTTCTCCCCATCCAGACCCGCACGGCCTCCAGGCACTGGGACATCACTTCCAAGGCATCATTGGGATGGACTGGGGTGGAAATGTACAGCTGAGTATCATCAGCGTACTGATGGAACTCCACCCCAAAACCACAGAAGATCTCACCCAGCGGCTTCACATAAATGTTGAACAGGAGGGGCGAGAGGACTGACCCTTGCGGCACCCCACAAACAAGGCGCCTTGGGGTCGACCACTGCCCCTCTGTCAACACGGATTGCGACCGGTCGGAGAGATAGAACCACAGCAAAACGGTGCCCCCCACTCCCAGTCCCTCCAGCCGGCGCAACATGATACCATGGTCGATGGTATCAAAAGCCGCTGAGAGACCTAATAGGACCAGGATAGAGGAATAACCCCTATCCCGGGCCCTCCAGAGATCATCCACCAACGCGACCAATGCCGTTTCCGTGCTGTACCCAGGTCTGAAGCCGGACTGGAGCGGATCCAGATAGACAGCTTCATCCAGGTACTGGGGAAGCTGTCGCGCCACCACACTCTCAACAACCTTCGCAATAAAGCGAAGGTTGGAGACTGGACGATAGTTAGCCAAAACAGCCGGATCCAGGGATGGCTTCTTGAGGAGAGGCCTCACCACCGCCTCTTTCAAGGCGGCCGGCAGGACACCCTCACTCAAAGAAGCGTTAATAATCCCCTGGAGCCAGCCTCGTGTAACCTCCC
Source organism: Arizona elegans (assembly GCA_022577455.1). Lineage (NCBI taxonomy): Eukaryota > Metazoa > Chordata > Lepidosauria > Squamata > Colubridae > Arizona > Arizona elegans. The sequence continues at coordinate 97,220,240 of JAKOOJ010000002.1, read as the reverse complement.
GGGAAGCCAGCACCAACCAGGAGAGACACGGGTCCAATAAACATGTGGTTGCGTTCAGCCGCCCCAAGATCCTGTCCACGTCCTCGGGAGCCACAGGATCGAACTCCTCCCAGATAACACTCTCAAGGCCTGCCTCAGTCATCTCGTCTGAACTAACCCAGTCGGTGGCCAAGTCTTCCTGAATCTGAGTTATTTTATCATCCAGATACTGTACAAAATCCTCAGCTCGGCCCTGCAAGGGGTCCTCCCGCGCTCCCAGATGGAGGAGGGAGCGGGTCACCCTAAACAGGGCGGCTGGGCAGTTATCTGATGACGCGATAAGAGCGGCAAAATAGCTAGATTTCGCCGCTTTTATCGCCACTAGGTAGGTCTTAATATGAGACCTTACCAGTGTCAAGTCAGAATTGGAACGACTGGCCCTCCAACCGCTCTCTAGGCGTCTTTTCCAGCGCTTCATCTCCCTCAGCTCCTCGGAAAACCAAGGAGCTAAGTGAGTTCGGTGCCGGGTCAGAGGCCGCAAAGGCACGACCCGGTCCAAAGCCCCGGCAGCCGCCCTCGGCTGATGAAATGCACGGAAGCCTGATCGGCACATCTCCACGAGGGGAACTCCCCCCTCATGGCCCAACCAGGTCTCCGTGATACCTGCCAGGTCCGCTCCCCCCTCCTGAATAAGATCACAAATGAGGGGGGCTTTATTTACTACGGACCTGGCATTACATAACATCAGCCGGAGACTCGGGCGCTGAGACTCTAAGCAGCCTGGGGAACGGGAAGAGCTAAGGGGACCGGGGCACGTAATCGCTCGGAGATAGCGAGCACGTGCCCCCACCACATGATATGGCCCCCTGCTCCCGCCATACCTGCCCCTCCCACTCAGCGTGTTAATAGAGAAGCCCTCACTAGAGGGCATTCTAACAGTCCCCTTTCCCCCAGAGTCCGCACCCCCTACGGCACCATTAATAGCAGCCAGACTGGTCTCCAACCCCCGTGGGTTTTCCCCCAAACCCACATAACCTCCCCCACCCTCAGAACCCCTTAAAAGTCTATTTTAAAAAGTATTTAAAAAACCCCTCAATCCCCTTTTTGCGACATGCCACCTCTCGGGGTCCTAAGATCCGTCATTAAGGTGGGCCCTCGATAACATAGAGGGCCAGGCCTGCGAGAGGGGGGAATCTCGCAGCGCAAGAAGCTTTGCCCTAGAATACATTTTAACACTAGAGTGATAATACAAGTTTGGCCTAGACATGGCCTAGGGGTCTATAATGATGGTTTCAAATGTCCAGGAAGCAAGACTAAGATAATCGGAAGAGTCACCATTACCCTCTCACGGTAATGGGTAGGAGTCCTCACGTTCAGTCCAGCTGAGGGGAACTATCCAACCACCCTCTCACGGTGGTTGGCCATCCTAATCAAGGCAAGATGGAAAAAGTCAGAAAAAGTCCAAAAACCACCCTCTCACGGTGGTTTGGCCTTCCTGGCCCTGGAAAGATGAGTCCCATCCGCGGCGAACGTTGTCTGGAGCTGGCTCCATCCATCCTCCCGTAACTGCCTTGTCCTCCATACAGCCAGGAGACAGGACGAAAGACAGAGCCAGGTCCCAAGCTCTGGGGAAGAAAATCCACATTGGCCGATAGGCTGATAACAGGGCCAGAAAAAGGGAGGGGGGAGGCCATCCATAGCGACCCAATACTTGAGCCGTCCACCAGCCTCTCCAACCCCAGGTCTTTCCACACAAGCCCTTAACGTCAGCCATGTATCCTTCAACCCCTGAGCACAATGGGGTTCAACTCCCCCATTTCAATGTCGAGGCTTGATGTTCCTCTCCTCTCCTCCAACGCCAACAACTCTCCAGCTCTCCAGCACCACCGCCCTTGACCTGGTTGCCACGCAGCAGCCGCCATTACCACAGCGTCGTCCTCAGCGCTGGCCACACCCGAGCTCCCAGAGTTTAATATAATAATTGAACAGAAAATTAACGAACAAATACCGATTGAACAGGCTGGGTTTAGATTTTATCGGAGCTGTGTTGATCAGGTACTTAGTCTTACAAGCCATATTGAAAGCAGCTATCAGAATAAATTGAAAACATCTGTTGTATTTGTGGATCTCACAGCAGCATACGACACAGTATGGAGGGAGGGCCTATTAAAGAAATTCCTCCACGCTGTCCCCTGTAGGACTATGGGCCGCCTAATAAATAACATGCTTTCAGCAAGGACCTTTCAAGTCATCATGGGTGACAAAATCAGTAAGCAAAGACACCTGAATAACGGACTCCCTCAGGGCTCCGTGTTGGCTCCATCTCTATTTTATCTATACATTTCTGATATACCACCCACGGTATCAAAAAAGTTCTCTTATGCTGATGACCTGGCATTAGCATATAGCCACAAGGACATCGAAGCTACAGAAGGCATACTTACAGCCGACCTTACAATTTTGAGCACATACTTTCACCAATGGAGGTTAATCCCAAGTGTAAGTAAAACAGTTACATCATGTTTTCACCTCAACAACAAATTGACAAAAAGAGAACTCAATGTATACCTAAATAACAAACTGCTCCCATACGAGGCAACACCAAAATACCTGGGGGTCACCTTAGACAGGACCCTATCCTTTAAGAAACATATCCAGAATATGGCTGCCAAGGTTAACAGCAGAAATAACATCCTACAAAAACTATGCGGAACAACTTGGAGAGCTTCAGCCCCAACTCTCCGATGTGCAGCCCTCGGGCTTTGCTACTCTGCAGCGGAATACTGTGCACCTGTATGGATAAACAGCTCACATACAGGACTTACTGATGTTCAACTTAACCATACGATGAGGCTAATTACTGGATGCATAAAATCTACACCTAGTTACTGGTTACCAGTTCTTAGTCACATACCCGTATTTACGACGACAAGAAGCTCTCATTCGGGAGTATAGTAAGATCCTATTAAATTCCTCTCTACCCATACATGGATACATTCCTGATCTCTTAAGATGCCGATTAGTTAAGAAATCCACCAATCTTGACAGCGTGTAAAAGTTGATGGCCGATCATTAGAACACCACACAAAAGTGGATGGAGGCGTGGAATAGCTGTTCCCAAAATGTCTCCGAGCATATCAGTCCTAGTAGTATACCTCCAGGATTTAGCCTACCCTGACACATATGGGTGATATATAATAGAATTAGAACAACTCATGGGGTGTGTGCTGACTCCCTGTATAAATGGGGAAAGACACCTTCAGCACAATGCGATTGCGGGGCCCCTCGACAGACTATCCAGCATATAGTGAGGGAATGCCCTAACAGAAGGTATCCAGGAGATTCTAGGGACTTCCTCTGCATAACAACGGCAGCTACTGACTGGATCTCCAAACTCGACATTAAACTTTGAAATGTTATTTCTGTTTTCCTTTTAGGTTTTCTTACTGTTTTTTTTAATTGTTTTAATTGTTTTTAACCTGTAAAAATGAAGTGTTTTAATACTGTGTGTGACCAACCATACGCTAAATAAATAAATAAATCCATAATATAGCAATACAATCACAGACTCATTCAGCATACTCAGCACTGGACTTTAGTTTATGTGGCTCATTTCTTGAATACCAAAAATTCCAGCTTTGTATTGTAATTCCAAATTTGAGAATCATATCTGGAAAATGGCTTTCAAATTAGTTCCATATTCCAAGCTCAGAAAACACAGATAGAGGGAGTATTCTACAGTAAAATCAAAGCGTTATTAGCTCTGTTTCATTTACCTGTATATTTGAAGATATGTCTGGTGAAGCTGATAGCAAGAATCTACTAGGAATGAAGTGAACTCCTATAAAGTAAACAGTGTTAAACAGTGTTAAATACAAATGCCAAAAACTCCAAAACCAATGAGAGGGGATACTGAGCAACAGTAAACTGGAATCGGAGGCCAAGAGTCCAGATAAGGTTGTGCTCTCTCTAGAATCTATGGATTGGAAATGCTCTTTAATCCTTAGTTATGTTGGTACCTGTGATGAAAAACCTATTTGTGCAATTATAACTAGTATGCTACTTCAAATTTAGCAAATTTTATCCACAACCTGATCACACTCTATCTCAGCTGTTGTAATGTATGCTACTAAGATCCAGCCTTGAAAAGTTCAGCTAGTTCAAAACATGGTACAGCTCAGGGGTGAAATGCTCCCGGTTAAGACCGGATTGCCTGATCCGGTAGCGATGGCGGCGGGTGGTTCAGAGAACTGGTAGCAAAAATCCCTGCGGTCCATCCCCCCCGTCCAGCAGAGCCGCGAGATCATCAGAGGCTTTTTTTTAAAAAATGTTTAAAAGCATTTTTTCTACAACCTCTTTGGCCAAAAAAAATGCTTTCAAAAGTAAAAAAAAAAGCCTCTGATGATCACGCGGCTCAGCTGGGATCATCAGAGGCTTCTAAAAGCATTTTTTTCTGCAACCTCTTCGGTGAAGAGGTTGTAGGGGGAAAAAATGCCTTTAAAAACCTCTGGCGATCCCAGCTGAGTTGCCTGATCATCAGAGGCTTTTAAAAGCATTATTTTTCTGCAACCTCTTCGGCTGAAGAGGTTGTAGAAAAATGCTTTTAAAAGTTAAAAAAAAAAAAAGTTGGCCATGCCCACCCAGTCACATTAACCCGCAAGCCACACCCACAGAACCGGTAGTAAAAAATTTTAGATTTCACCCCTGGTACAGCTAGATATAAACTAGCACAAGAAAGAAGAGTAAAATGTGCCTATAATGAAATATCTGCCCAGGTGACTCATTGCTTTCCAAATATTGTTTAGAATATTAGTGTTAACTTTTAAAAACCTGACTGGCTTACAGGAAAACATTTCTCTCATTTATCTAACTGGATACTAAACTATCCATTCTTTATCTCAAAATCCATTTCTCTGGGGCAGAGGAGAGAACGTTGCTTCTGGCATTGCTCCCAGGTTGTGGGCTTCATTATCATAGAAGTTATTTTGCTCTCCCATTCTCTTTTGCCAGGGCTTTATTTAATTAATTGATGAATTAATAATAATTTAATTTTTTGTACTTTTAATTTTGTACTTTTAATTTTAATAATTAGTTAGCTGCTTTAGTAGCAGAAGACAGGATATAAGTCACATGAATAATTATAAAAAAAAAACCACTGACTTAAAACTATGAATTTTAAATTTTGTTTCCTGAACAATCTTGAGGGTTACACAGAGTTTGGGCAAAGCAACAAAGAGACTTGCACATTAAATTAAAGATTCAGAAATCTAATGAAGTTTTCTTTTCTGTTATTGAGCAGCTTGTTGGTGCGTAACTGTCACTGTAGTTTGACATCATCTCTGATAAATGACAGGACTGCATTCACTGTTGGGGGCCAAATGATATGCAAGATCTCCTGGAAGCATTTTAAAGTTTAGAAATGGGGTTAATAATACACTTGCCAATATAATTTAATGTTACTTAGTTTGTAATGTAGTTCAGAATATTTCCATCCAGAAGTGTTTTTGTTGATTTAGAAGCACTACACGGAATACTACCATTAGTATTCAAATGGAAGATTTAGTGAAAAAGAATAGAATGAAGTTTGGCCATGTTCATTTGTAGCTTTGGGTAAAAAGTGCACGGCACCATCATTAGTAAGAATGCTAAATTATTTCAATAAAATTGAAGCCAATTACAACTCTTACCTTGATGTAGTGCATTAGAGAATTGGCAAAGAATCTACACAGTTTTATTGTTCTCTGGAATACCTTGTAATCAATAATCTCCTATTCAAAAAAAATAAATAAAAATAGAATAGCTGAAATGTACAGCACTAACAACACACTATAAAAATTATCTAAATTCAAGTTATCTCATTCCCACTCCTCTGGGATAAGTCAATTCAGGATAGGAACTACGGCAATATAGAACAGAGGTCTTCTAATCACTGATGTGCATGATAATGACAATTTAATATGATCAGAAGAAGTGAGGAGGGAAACTCTTGGTTATATTATAAAATTTGTGGTACAGATGCTAATATGTAAATTTAATAATCTGATACAAGTGCTTAAGAATTTTGAAAATAGGCTGATTTTTAACAAGATCTTTGCTTCCATTGTATGTCAGGCATTTTATGGCTAGTCTGAAAAAAATTATAATTTGTATGCCAGGATATAACATGCTTGATGTAAGAAAACTGCATCATTTTTTCCATGAAGTCCCTGCTAAACCACTGCTTTACAGCACCAGATTAAGGCTTGGAGCCACACTAGTTAGGACCTGATACTTTTCCTCCCAAGATATCTGGGAGCATCAGTTTAAGGAAGTTTTAATTTATTCACCTGCGTTCCAGACAGTTTCATGTGTTCAGCCAGCTGCAAGCAAGATTGGAAAGAATACAAGATGTCCTCACAAAGTCCACTAAAGATATCTGAATGTTTCAAACTGTCCTTTATTAAGGATTTGTGCTTGAGAATCTGCCTGGCAAAGACAAATATTCAACAGTTCTTAAGTGATCATCAGATTTGGCATTGTTCTTTCTAACAATGAACAAGGTATGGCAACAAGTATCTATGGGGAAGATCAGCATTTGTCACTATTGATGCAGACAATATTAGAGGAGTTGAAAAAAGGTCTTAGATGTTTTTTTTCTTCTTCCTGTACTTCTGGTTTACATTTGTGACAAAATGACCCAGGTTCACCGATTCATGTTGAATGATTTACCAGATGTTGAAGCAACAATTGGTCCTGAGTAGATGAAAGCAGATAGCATTTGGTCAAGACTGATCAAACTATGGCATCCAGAAATGGGAGTCACATTCTATAAATTGGGAGGGATCATATAGGTGTGATTTCCACCTAAAGTTGATTGTAGATGCTCTCAGAGATGTCTGGAGTAATGGAGTTACAACAACCTGCTTGGGGCAAGCTTGACAAAATGGATGTACCGCATAGTTTTCTTTTGGGATCATAAATCTGAACAAATGCTGACTAAAGGTCAAGAACTTATTGTCACAGTTTTGATGTTTTCAAAAAGCATCCCTATAGGCCCTGAAGATTAATCAAATGAGATCATCAGATAACCAGATATTGAGAAAATTATGAATAATTACCCTAAAAAAAACAAGCCATGATCTTACCAGAAGTCAGAAGTGGAAGATGATGTGTCTATACATAATATTTACTACAAATTGGGTACTGCTTCTGCCCCAAATATGGTATAGGGTCCCCTGCTCAAACAAAGGGTTGGACTAGAAGACCTCCAAGGTCCCTTGCAACCATGTTATTCTATGTTCTACATCAATCATAAGAACACTGAAGAATCTTATAATTAGTCAGCTGGTCCTGGAAGTCAAATTTAGATTGCTAGCTAGGGAAGAGATTTAGAACAAACAAAAGAATGTATTTCTACCCCTAAACTCGTAAGTTATCTGTGGAATTAATTACCACAGAATATGGAGATACCTATGAAATTAGGTTTTAAATAGAATAGAGAATAGAATTCTTTATTGACCAAGTGTGATTGGACACCCAAAGAATTTGTCTTTGGTGCATATGCTCTCAGTGTACATAAAAAGACAAGATACATTCATCAAGAATCATAGCTACAACACTTAATGATAGTCACAGAGTACAAATAAGCAATCAAATCATACTAAGAAACAATCAATATCAATATAAATCGTAAGGTTACAAGCAACAAAGTTACAGTCATGCAGTCATAAGTGGAAGGAGATGGGTGATAGGAACAATTAAAAGATTAATAGTAATAGTAATGCAGATTTAGTGAATAGTTTGACAATGTTGAGGGAATTATTTGTTTAGCAGAATGATTGTGTTCGGGGAAAAACTGTTCTTGAGTCTAGCTGTTTTGTTGTGCAGTGCTCTATAGTGTCGTTTTGAGGGTAGGAGTTGAAACAATTTATGTCCAGGATGCGAGGGGTCTGTAAATATTTTCACAGCCCTCTTTTTGACTTGTGCAGTATACAGGTCCTCAATGGAAGGCAGATTGGTAGTAATTGTTTTTTCTGCAGTTCTAATTATCCTCTGAAGTCTGTGTCTGTCTTGTTGGGTTGCAGAACCAAACCAGATAGTTATAGAGGTGCAGCTGACAGACTCAATAATTCTTCTGTAGAACTGTATCAGCAGCTCCTTGGGCAGTTTGAGCTTCCTGAGTTGGCGCAGAAAGGGGTATTAGATAAATTCATGGAGATCTATCAAAGTCTTGACTTAGTAGCCCTCCTGCTTGGGAAAATCAAGCCTCTGTACACCAGTTGCCGTGAAACAATGAAGAGAGAAGATAGGTCTGCATCTTCTGCTATTGAATACTCCCAACATTCCCAGTGTGCTACTGCAAGATACAGAATGCAGGATGGAAAGCCTATCCAATCCCCTTCTAAACTTTCGATTGCGACTTCCGGCGGCACGCAGGTCGAAGCGGCACGGGGAAAGATCGCTCCGTACCCAGTGCCGATTTTCCAGCGTTTCGGTGCCTGTTAAGGGACAGGATCGGTGGGACTGGCAAGTAAGAGGGGAGTTTTCGGAGGAAGTGTGGAGAGGTGTAGTCTCCCACCACACCAAGAAGGACTCTTGATTCGAACGTGGAAGAAAAGCAGCCGCAATGCCTGGCCCAGAGGTCTGACGCACCGAACGAGAACAGCAGGAAGCAGAGAGTGAATATGGTGTGAAGATCGGCGGTGAGAGCGGAGGTTTAAAATGTTACAAAATTTTGGGACAAATGAGAGGAAGAAGTATTTAGATCCTGGAGGGGCAGCTGAAAGGAAGAAAGACTCAAGAGTGGGAGCAGGCAGCAAACAACAAGGAGAGCAAAAGTGGTGTGGGTGAAACTAGACCAGTAGGAAACACCGGAGGAACGGAAAAAAGGACGATCAAGGAAATCGAGTTTTCGGAAAGCAGGGAAGTGAAGAGAATTGAATGTGAGGTATTAGCTTCACCTATAATATAGCTGCTCTAATGGAGAAAAAAACGTGGACCGGCAAAACTAAGGATATACAAAAGTGACACTGCAGATTTGGAATCGCCATTTTGATATAGCAGAGGGAGGAATAACTCTCCAAAAGAAAGACTATACTCGATTTACCTTGAACTTCCTATTGACTAACCAAAAAAGCAAACAAGTAAAAAGCAAACAAACAAAAAGACATTGTGAATAACTTTATATTTATTAATCAGTCGAACAGATAAATAATCTACATTTACGTCCTCTACATTTTTGCTAATTTTCCTTTCCAGCCATTGATACCATTGGTGCCATACAAGATAGTATTCGCTTTCTTCCTTTTCCTGGAGTTCCAGCGTCAATCTGTCCATTTCAGCACACTCTGTTATCTTTGCGATGATTTTGTCTTTGGATGGGAGTTGGTCTAATTTCCAGTTTTGAGCGAACAGTAGTCTTGCTGCTGTCAAGATATGTATGATAAGATATTTCGTTTCCTTAAGATATTGTGCCGTTATCATGCCAAATAAAAAGAATTCTGGACTATTTTCTATTTGAATATTCGTTATTTCCTCAATAATATTTTTTATATCTTACCAATAGTGTTGGGCTTTCCTACATTTCCACCAAGTGTGGTAATATGTCCCCTTTTTTGTTTTACATTTCCAACACAATGCCGGAGTGTTTGGGTGTATTTTGGCAAGTCGGGCTGGTGGTAGGTGCCATCTATAAAACATTTTAATGAGGTTCTCCTTGTAAGATGTGGCTCTTGTCATTTTAATGTTCTGCTTCCATAATTTCTCCCAATCTGCCAATTGAATATTATGTCCTATGTCCCTGGCCCACATTGTCATGTTATGTTTAACTGTTTCTTCTATTAATTTGTCTCTCAAAAGTAGTTATATGTTTTAGTAATCATTTTCTGGTCTGCTCCTAATAAAATTCTGTCCAGTTCATTCAGATCTTTTGCAATTCCATACTTGATTTTATCCTCATTGTATCTTGAATATATTTGAGTATAGTGCCACCAATCAATATTTATATCGCCATTTTGGAGTTGATGTCTTGGAGTAAGTTCTCCTTCATGATTCAGTAAATCTTGGTATCTCATCATCTTTCCTATTTCAAGAGTATTTGGAAATATCAATGCCTCCATCGGGGACCACCATTTTGGTATTTTAGTATAATAAGTTTTCTTGATTCCCTGCCAAATCTTGAAGAGTGAGGCCCGAATTATGTGTCTTTGGAAGTACATGTGTTGTTTGTCTGGTCCATCCCATAGGAACGCGTGCCATCCTCGTATGAGATCAAAGCCTTCTAGATATAAAGTTCTTTTGTCATCTAATCTCATCCATTCTTTGATCCAGGTCAATCCGGCTGCTTTATAATATAGCTCCCAGTCTGGTACTGCGAGGCCTCCTCTGTCTCGTGTGTCTTGTAGCGCTTTAATCTTAATTCTAGCCTTCTTTCCCTGCCATATGTAGGTCATTGTAATTTTGTTGAGATTTTTGAAGAAGTCCCTTCCTGGATGTAATGATATTACCTGGTATAGATATAGTATTCTCGGTAATATATTCATTTTAATTGAACTGATTCTGCCCATCAATGACAATTGTAGCCTATTCCAGATTTCCAGGTCTTTTTAAATTTCTTTTAGTAATTTCGTGTAATTGTCTTCTTTGATCGTGGTTGCTTTTGCCGTCAGCCAAATACCTAAGTATTTTATCTTCTTTACTAATTGGATTCCTAATTCTTCTAATTCCAATCTCTGAGTCTGGGTCATATTTTTCGTCATTATTTTTGTTTTTTGTTTGTTTATTTTGAGGCCCGCGACTTCCCCGTATTCTTCTATCATCGACATCAGTCTGGGTCCAGATCGTCTTGGGTTTTCCAAGTTGAAAATTACGTCATCAGCAAAGGCGAGCAATTTGTACTCCTCTCCCCGGATCTTGAGTCCTTTGATTTCTTCCTCGTTCCTTATTTCATTTAATAATACCTCCAATGCTATTATAAATATTAGCAGTGACATGGGACATCCTTGTCGTACTCCTTTCTGAATATCAAAAATTTGTGTCATGTCACTGTTTATTGAGATTTTTGCTGTTTGTTGGGAATAAATTTTTTTAATCAGGTTATGAAATTTCTCTCCACAGTTCATTAGTTCAAGTTGTTTTATGAAAAAAGACCAATTTAAATTGTCGAAGGCCTTCTGGGCATCAAGGGAGATTATGGCCATTTCTCTATCTATCTTCTGATCATAGTATTCCAGAATATTTATAATCATTCTCAAATTATTCTTGATTTGTCTTTTAGGTATGAAACCGTTTTGGTCTGGGTGTATATAGCTATGTATTATTGCTTTGAGTCTCTGAGCTAGTATTGACATGAATAGCTTATAGTCCACGTTGAGTAATGAAATTGGTCTGTAATTTTTAATTTGCGTCGGATCGGAGTCTTCTTTGTGTATTAATGTAATAATAGTTTCTGTCCAGGATTTTGGAATTTCTGCTATCAATAGTGCTTCGTTAAAAACTTGTAACAGTATTTGGTCTATCGATTGTTGACAAAGTTTATAGAATTCAATAGGAATTCCATCCAGTCCTGGAGTCTTATTGTTCTTTTGTTTTTTGTGGGCTTCCATTAGTTCCAGCATTGTTATAGGCCGGCTTAACATCTCTCTGTGATCTTCTGTGAAGTGTGTGAGATTGGTTTTTTGGAGGTATTTTTTGATTTGATCTTCCGGGACCTCTTCTTGGCGATAAAATTTTTGAAAAAAATTTTTAGCTATGTTTTTCTTCTCCAGATGTATGTGGTAAAGAGTTCCTAATTCGTCTTGGAGTTGGTGTATAATTCTTTTTTCTGTTTGGTTTTTTAGGTTATATGCTAACCAGCATCCAGTTTTGTTAGCATGTTCAAAATCATTCTTATTTTCTGTGCCAATTTGGTTTTTGTGGTTAGATTCAGTTTGTGTTTGGCCAAATTTAGCTTTTGTAGCACAATCGTGTTGTTGGGCTGTTGTTGTAATTTAATTTCCTCTGTCTTAATTTCTTCCAATAATTCATTTCTAATTCTTTGTTTCTCTTTTTTCTTTCTTGCCACATATGCAATAGTTAGGCCTCTAATATAGGCTTTCGTGGTATCCCATAGGTTTTGTAACGATGTTGTATCTTTTGTATTTATTTGTAGAAATATCTTGATTTCCTTTTCTATCATTTGCTGATATTCTTTTTCCTTTATTATACTTGTGTCCATTTTCCATCTCTTCTGTTTTCGAAAACCTTTCCAGACTATTTTGATAGGGTTGTGATCGGCCCATATACTGGACATAATTTCTACTTCGTGTGTTTCTTTACTTAGTTGAGGTGTCATCCAAGCCATATCCAGCCTGGACCACGATTGATGTGGGCCAGAAAAATATGTATATTGTTTTGTTTTGGTATTTAGTTCTCGCCAGGTGTCGTGTAGGCTCATTTCTTGTACTAAATCTTTGAATGTTTGTGGCAATGTCTTCCTTTTATTTTTATTCTTCCTAATGCTGTGGTAATCTTCTCGTAAGTTTACTATTGCATTAAAGTCGCCAACAATGCATACATTTTCGTAGTCCAACTCCTTTAGTTTGTCATGTAATTTTTTGTAAAAATCTAATTGGTTTCCATTTGGAGCGTAAATAGCTACTAACAATATTGTTTTTATTTCCAATTTTAGTTCTACCATTAAGACTCGGCCTTCTTTATCAGTGTAAATCAATTTAGATCTTATGTGATCTCTAATATATGTTACCACTCCCCCTTTTTTGCAATCTCCTAAAGATGTGTATATTACTCCTAATTTTTTGTTTTCAAGTAGTTTTTTTCTGTTGTTTTCTTATGTGTACTTCTTGTAATGTGATTATGTCTGCTTCTAATTTTTGCAACCTTGTAAATATCTGATGTCTTTTGCTTGGTGAGTTTAAACCATTTATATTTATAGAAATGAGCTTTATTTCTTTTTCCATTTCCGCTAGTATTTATTTGTCTGTTATTTTGAGTTTTGTTGTGTTTCTTGTAACTCTTTGTGAGATCCCCGCTGTAGAGGACAGAAATTAGGGTAAAGACTTGCATAAGATGAACTCATAAGAAATGTAAATTTGTAGTGTAAAGTTATAATATTGGAATTAGACATTTAATAATTACTCTTTATTAAAATATATAAGCTCAACGACATATATTCTGTTGATGACAAAAACGTATATGTAGAATATTAGGTGGGTTTGTAGGTGGTGGGTTTTTTGTTTGTCTTTGTATTGTATTGTATTGTCTTTATATCTGTGTTTATATTTTAATAATAAATTTTTTTAAAAAAATAAAAAAAAATAATCTACATTTACTTAATTTATTTGATAATTAATTATAATAGTAAATAGCAAATCGGAATATTTAGTAACTATTGATTGTTTATTACTGTCCATATTTCTATAGCTCCTTCCCTAATTGTATTATTATACGTGCTTGGGTCAGATTTTGATTGTTGACTATATTTCTTCTTTCTTTCTTTCTTCTGTATAGTAATTCATTGTCCATATTAATTTATATTTATATAGTAATTTAATATATTTAATCAATCAATTAATTAATTAATTAATTAAATTTATTGTTTATAGAAAATACATAAATCAAGTTAATTTTAGAAAATTATAAGCTGATGAATTGAATAGCATAAGTTTATTAGTATCCAGAATATTAATTAAGGTACTTTAGCAAATGTTTTAGAAGGATTTTATTCAATCATATTAGTATTGTACTGTATAAGAAAAGAGAGAGAGGAGAAAGGAGAGGGAAGAAGACAAGAAAAAGATAGAAGGGGAAGAGAGGAAGAAAGAAAATTGAGTTAAAAGCAGATGCTGATTTGGGAAAAAATAGACAGGAATTTAGGAGAACAATATAAAATCTTGAAGGAAATGACTAGCACCACAACAACCACTGTGAAATCAGGAAAGAAAATTACTTCAACATTAATTGGATCAACAGCCTCTCCTGTAGCACAGAAAACTATAGAAGGGATGTTCCCAAAGGAAAAGCAGACCCCCACCTTGAGTATACAATCTGTCCAGACCATCCTAGTAACAATCCAAGAGACAATGTTAAAAATGCAGGAATGCATGACTAAAAATCACGAAGAATCTAGGAGAGATCTGGATGATGTCAAAAAAGCGGTTAAAGAGGACATACAAAAATTAGATGAAAAAATGAATTCAATTCAGGAGATAATACAAAAAAACAATCAACGAATTACTGCCATAGAAAAAAAAACGGAACAAACAGAAGATAAATTAGACCGACTGGACCAGAAAATGACAGGACTTAACAAGGAGTTAGAAAACACGGTGGCACACTTAGAGATGGAGAGAGAGCAGCATTTTATTTAAGATTTCAGAATGTAAGAGAAGAAAGAGATGAAGATCTAACACTAGTGATGGCTGAAATTATCGCAGCTCTACAAGATAAAGACGAGATTATTAATGAATTAGATGAAGTGTAGAGCAGGGTGGATAAAAATCAATGATTTTTTAAAAAAATAAAAAAAATCAGATTTTTTTTATTTAAATCAGATTTTTTTTTATTTAAATTGGATTTTTTAAAATAAAATGCTTTTTGAGGAAAATATATTACCATCCAAAGGTTATTCCATCATGAAATAAAGATTAGTTTTTTAATTATGTAGAATAAGGCTGTATATGTTTAATTTTTTGGGTAAATAAATTCCATTAATCCATTCACAATGTCATGCTCTTCTAGAGGTTTTTGTAAGATTATTGGGCAGTTTCTCTGCCTACAAGATATTATCACAGATGCTTGGTTTACTTTTGCAGTTCTCAAAACTGAATTTGACTCAGCAGAGTTCACATGCCTCTTCTTCACAGCAAAAATGTTATAACATGAACAGAGTTGAGAAAAAGACCTTAATCCTATTGTTCTACAAACCTATGAATACAGAATCAACCCCTTCAGTGCTAAATTTCAAGAAGTTCAGTGAATAGAATAGAAATAATATTTTTCTGATTTTTTGGAGTGGAATAGATCTGCACAAGAAGAAAGTGAAACTAAGTGTGAGGAGGAAGGGGCAAGCAGACAAGCAGTACAAAATGAAAGTGAAACTTTCTGAGCACAATACTGCACAGCCACAGACAGACAAGTCTTTGGATCTTTTTGTGTGTATGACCTGAAGTTTATCACATTCTTTCCTTGGAGGAAAAAACCTATAATGGCAGCAGGCCGTAAAAGAGACCCAGTTTGGCAATATTTTAATGAAGTTCCTTTACCTATCGGTAAGGCAGGCATGCGTGCAAACTGCAAACACTGCAACAAAGAAATGCAAGGCCTGGTGGCCCGAATGAGGCAACATCATGAGAAGTGCTGTGATGAAGATGACCAAAGAAACACATTTGAACAGGCAGGATCTTCACGTTGGTAAACATTTTTATTGAATCATATTTCTAAAGACTGCCTTGAACTGTCATGTTTGAGCAAAATTATATTTCTTATTATTACTGCATGTTACTCTCATTTGGTACAGTTATGAAAAAAAGCAAATATTCCTTTTGGGGCAGTGCTGTGTACAATAAGCAGAAATTGTATAAACAATAAAATAACAGCATTGACTTTTTTGTTTAGGGGAATTCATGGATTCTGGAAACTATCCACCTTCAAGATCACCATCCTCCTGTTCTACAGTTTCAGAGTTATCCATCCAGGATAGTGCTTCATTAGCATCATCATCATCAGACACCCACAGCCACATATCACTATCACCTAAAAGAAAGAAAAAACCCTTCCCTCCTGGAACCACCATAGATAAGTTTGTGATAAAAACTAGCAGATTAGAAAAAGAGTTAATTGATGAAAAAATTGCCCAGTTTGTTTATGCAACGAACTCTTCTTTCTGTCCGACTGAGAACCCACATTTCATTAATATGGTTCAGTCACTGAGACCAGGATACAGTCCACCCGGCAGAGCAGATGTTGCAGGGAAACTGCTGGATAAAATGTATGACAGAGAAATGGAGCAATGTGCAACAGCTCTGGAAGGTAGAATTGTTAACCTAAGTATTGATGGGTGGAGTAATGTCCACAATGATCCTATTGTATGTGCTTATATAACAACAGAAGAAGGGAAAGTCTTCTTTGCACAAACAATTGATACGTCAGGAAATGCACACACAGCAGAATACTTACAAAAAGTGGCAGTAAAAGCTATAATAACATGTGAACAAAAATTCAAATGTCTAGTATGCAGTTTGGTCACAGACAATGCTGCAAATGTATCCAAGATGAGAAGAAAATTAGAAGAGCAGGAAGGGAATACAAAGCTAAAACATATGGTTGCAGTGCTCATTTGCTGCACCTCTTAGCCAAAGACTCAAGTGTTCCAGAAATAAAGACTAATGTTGTTGAAATTGCTAAATACTTCCGTAACAATCATTTTGCTGCAGCAGCTCTGAAAAGGATGGGTGGAACCAAGCTAACGCTCCCACAAGATGTTAGACGGAACTCTGTGGTGGACTGTTTTGAGCAGTATATCAAGAACTGGCCTATTCTGATGACAGTTTGTGAAGAAAATCGAGATAAAATAGATGGCACTGTCATGGCCAAAATCCTCAACATTGGGCTTAAGAGAAATGTTGAACATATGCTGAGCATCTTGAAACCCATCTCTGACGCTTTAAACAAAATACAGAAAAATATCTGTTTTATTGCTGATGCTGTTGAAATTTGGAAGGAACTGAGTGAACACTCAAAAACAGAACTACACATGGACAGAATTAAATTACAAGCATTAAAAAAACGAATGGGACAAGTACTATCTCCAGCTCATTTTTTGGCAAATATTATCAATATCCAGTATCAGGGTCAAAACTTAAGTGCTGAGGAAGAGGAGTTAGCTATGACATGGGTATCGAGCAATCATCCATCTGTAATGCCAACTATAATAAACTTCAAAGCTAAGGGGGAACCATTCAAGAAATATATGTTTGCTGAAGATATTTTAAAGAAAGTCACACCAGTGAACTGGTGGAAGTCACTTAAGCAATTGGATTTAGAGACTGTTCAAGTAATGATTTCACTTTTAACAGCAGTAGCTTCTTCTGCAGGTGTTGAAAGAATATTCTCTTCCTTTGGACTCATTCATTTTAAACTGAGAAATCGTTTGGGACCCTATAAAGCAGGAAAGCTTGTTTTTCTTTTCCAGATTATGAACAAAGAAGAAGATGAAGATGACGAGTGAGCTACAGAGGACAGTATTTAAGTTTTTCATGTGTAGGCTGGGCTGACAGTCTAAGTTTCTTAAAATATATATATTTTGTTTAGCCAAATTAGTTAACAAACATGGATGTTTGTTTAAGCAAATAACATATGCTGTAATGTTATTGTTTCAGTTGAATAAATCTATTTAAATTGTTATTATTAAGGTAATGATTATTTTTCTCCTTCCTAAGTACAACAGAAAAGTTGTCCAAATATGAATGATTAACCTATTAAACTGGGGATAAAAAAACTAATATGAAAAGTTGTTATTCTAAAAATCTTCATCTACTTGCATATTAAAGTTATACCAGCAAGAATTAGTCTTTATGTAGAAAACTATGATTTAAATCAAGCCTTACTGACTAGTGATTTAAATCGAATCCACCCTGGTACAGAGTACATACGAACTATGCGAGACAACATAAACTGCCACGAGAGGTTCATGTACGATTTGTACGACAGAAAGTGAGAGACATTGTCTTTAAAATAACAAAAGAAGAACCTATGTATTACAGATAGAAAGAAATAATTACATTAAAACAAGTACCAAAAAGAATAAGAGAATGGAGAAAAGACTACTGGTTCCTAGCCGTGATACTAAATAAGAAACAAATACCATTTAGATGGATAATACTGGAGGGGATGTTGGTGTCGTGGCAGGGGAAAAAAATAAAAGTTGATTCGCAAGACAAAGCACAATCTTTACATGATCAGATGACAGGCACTGAAGGAACAAACAGTAGAAGAGCCGGAATGGAGAGTCAAAGAAAAACAAAGACAAGAAGGACAAGAAACGGTACATGAGGAGGGAAATATAGATAAAGAAGAAGAGGGAGAAATCCAAGAGGAAGAAGGAGTACAGACAAGAGCAAAGAAGGACAGGAAGTAACAGGAAAAAGAGGACAGGACAAATTTTTAAGAAAATAATTAAACAAAAAATGGATATTGTATGTCTTCAAGAGACACATGTAAGAAAACAGGACGAAAAATATCTACAATGTAAAAAATTAGGAAAAACATTTGTATCGTTAGCAGATGAAAAGAAAAGAGGAATAGTAGTATATATTAAGGAAGAGATAGAAAGCAATTTGAAGTATGCAGATTCGATAGGAAGAATTTTGATGATTGAAGTAAAAGTTAAATATAAAAATGTATTATTAGTGGTTATTTATGCACCAAACAGCGGACAAAAAGAATTTTATCAAAAACTGCATGAAAAAATATTAGAACAAAATATGGAGTATATTTGCCTGATTGGCGATTTTAACGCAATTGTGGACATAAAAAAAGATTATAGGAGCGACCAGAATAATAATAATAATAAAAAAACCTTACTGCATAGAACATTTACAAATTTAATAGAAGAATTGGATTTAGTAGACATCTGGAGATTTTATAATCCAGAAGAGAAAAAATATACATACTATTCTAATCCCCATAAATCCTGGTCCCGAATAGATATGACATGGATTACTAAAACATTGATACAGGAAATAGAAACAGCAGAAATAGTTTTAAATGATTGGGCAGACCACAATCCGGTAATGTTGGAATGGAAAGGGTGACGAAGGAATAGAAGTAGATGGATTATGAACATGCAGATACTGAAAGAAAAAGAATATTCTGAAAAAATGGAAAAAGAATTAAAGTGGTTCTTTAAGGATAATAATAAATATCAGACATCCCTCCAGAATTTATGGGATACTACAAAAGCCTTTGTTAGAGGATTGATAATAGCATATAATGCCAAAAGAAAAAAAGAGAAGGAAAAAGAATATAATGAAATACAAGAAGAGATTAAAAATTGGGAAGGAAAATTGCATGATAAGACTGAAGATGAGCATATGAGGTAATTGGATGGCAGCCAAACACAAATTGAATCTATTAGAACAAGAAAAATATGTGAATGCATTAAAATTTATAAAACAAAACCATTTTGAACACGCGAATAAACCAGGGAGATGGTTGGCCTATAGACTAAGGAAAGAGAGGGAGAAAAGAATAATCCATCAATTACAAGATAAGGAAGGTAAATTACAACAGGGATTAGAAAAGAAAAAAGAAATAGCAACCCAATTTTTCCAAGAACTGTATAAGCAGGATGAAGTAGCAGTAGAAGAAATAACTCAATATTTAAACGGGGAGGGTATGCCGATAATAACAGAAAAAGAAAAAAGAGATATTAAATAGAGATATTACAATAGAAGAATTAAACGAAACAATTAGGAAACAGAAAAACAATAAAACCTCGGGGACAGATGGGCTACCAACTGAATTTTATAAAAGATTAGGAGAATCATTAAATTGGATTTTGTTGGAAATTTATAATGAGGCATTAAAAGAGGCAAGGCTACCAGACTCATGGAGGGAAGCATATATCTCCCTAATCGCGAAAGAAGGAGCAGATGTAACGCAGATAAAAAACTACAGACCAATTTCGTTATTAAACTCTGACTATAAAATCTTCGTGAACATAATGGCAAATAGAGTAAAAAAAATACTGAATCGCAGAATACACCCAAACCAAAACGGATTTCTACCAACAAGACAAATAAAAAATAACATAAGAACCATAATTAATGTAATAGAATATTATGAGGTGCTTCCAGAGAAAAAGGTAGCTCTGATATTTTTGGATGCACAAAAGGCTTTTGATCGGGTTAATTGGCGATTTATGATACAACAAATAAAAAATATGACATTCGGCGAGAAATTTGAAAAAACGATAGCCTCAACATATACAAAACAAAGAGCAAGTATTTTAATTAACGGGGATCGTACAAATTCTTTTGAAATAAATAGAGGAGTACGGCAAGGATGTCCACTTTCACCATTACTTTATATCTTAACACTGGAAAACCTACTTATAAGAATTAGATCAAATAAACACATAAAAAGATTAAAGGTAAAAAGAGAAGAATACAAGGTCCAAGCATTTGCAGACAACCTTATATTCTTTGTAAAGGACCCATTAGAAAGAGAATCAATACTAATAAAGGAGATAGAGAAATTCGGTAAAATAGCAGGTTTAAAAATCAATAAAGATAAGACCAAAATGCTAACCAAAAATTTAACAGATAAACAAATAGGACCCATTAGAAAGAGAATCAATACTAGTAAAGGAGATAGAGAAATTCGGTAAAGTAGCAGGTTTAAAAATCAATAAAGATAAGACCAAAATGCTAACCAAAAATTTAACAGATAAACAAATAGGAGAATTAGAAAATCAATCAGGACTACAGGCAGTTAAAATGGTGAAATACTTAGGTATTAATTTGACAGTTAGAAATGTAGCTATAAAGGACAACAACTACGAAATCTTACTACAATACATTAAAAAAGACCTAGAAAAATGGGGAAAATTAAAATTATCACTTTTATGAAGAATTGCGGCGATAAAAATGAACGTATTGCCGAGACTCCTCTATTTATTTCAAACCATTCCAGTAAAATTAGAGAAGGACTTTTTCACTAACTTGAATAAAATAATTTCAAAATTTGTATGGGAGGGGAAAAAGCCAAGGATAAAATTAAGTATTTTACAGGACGACAAAACCAGAGAAGGATTCTGATTACCAGCGTGGGAAAAATATTACAAAGCGACGAGTTTGACATGATTCAGAGAATGGGTTAATTTGGAAAACCAAAGATTATTAAAACTAGGAGGACATGACCTACTGAAGGGGTGGCACGCCTTCATATGGAACTCTGGAAACAAAACATATAAACATTTTAAAAATTATATAATAAGAGGTTCATTAATTGGCACTTGGCAAGAAATCAAAAACAAACACTAAATGAAAGTTCCCAGTTGGATATCCACAATGGAGGCGACAATGCACCCCAACACATTGACAGCCCAGAAAATAATAAGATATAAGGAATTATTAGACGCCCGGGGAATATTAAAAATGCAACAAGAGCTTAGAGATCAAGGTATTGAGATGGACTGGTGGCCTTATTTGCAAATACAAACAAGGTATAAAAAAGATCAAGAGGAAGGAGGGATTGAATTAAACCCCAACTGATTAGATAAATTATTTGAACCCAAAGAAGAAAAATTAATCTCAAAAATCTATAAATATTTATTAAAATTTGATTTGGCAGAGGATATAGTAAAAGGACAAATGATAGCCTGGACGAGAAATGTTGGAAATAATATATAGTTGGAAGATTGGGAAAGGGTATGGGAAACCAACCAGATTATGACAAGGGCTCTAGTTTATAAAGAAAATCAGCACAAAATGTGGTACAGGTGGTACTTGGCCCCTTCGAGATTGGCGAAGATGTACCCCAACCTCAGCCCAATTTGCTGGAAATGTAAGCAGGTACAGGGGACTTTCTTCCATGTCTGGTGGCTTTGCCCAAAAACAAAAAAATATTGGGAAAAAATAAAAATTTGGTTAATGGAAATAACAACAGAAGAAATAGAATTTAAGCCAGAACTTTTCTTATTGGGTATGATTAGAGAAAATATTAGGAAAGAAATAAAATATTTAATACTGCATGTAATTACAGCAGCCAGACTGGCATTTGCTCAGCTTTGGAAAACGGATCAAATTCCAACAGAACAATTAATAATTCAAAAAATCTACAATTGCGTTGAAATGGACAGGTTAACACTAGAATTAAAGGACAAGGTAGACTCGAAATATTATATGGTATGGAACAAATGGCATGAATGGATAAATCAAAAACAAAGTTTGTAAGATAACAAAATTAACAAATAGACACCATCAATAACGTATACATATATATATATATATATTGTAGTTTGTATTGTTATATTGTGTGTATTTTCTTCTTTCTTTTCTTTTTTCTCTTTTGTGTCTTTTTCTTTTTTATTTCATTCCCTTTTTCTCTCTTTCTTACTGTTCTTTTATCTTTCTTTATTTCATATTTTACAATGTATGTAGTTAATGTGATATTTTATCTTTTTGTATTTAAAAGTTTGTTTTAAAATTAAAAATAAATAAATAAACTTTCGATTGCATAATTAATAAAATTGATAGCTTAAAATTACCTGATTATAAACTTCCATGTGTTTGCATGAAGTGCATGATCTATGCTGGAAATAGCAGAACAGATCTCCAGCATAGTCTGAATCACTATAGAGGAAATAAATATAAAAATTAAATGCAAGAAAAAGTCAATAGATGGCTATGTTAAATATATAGTCAGTGAAGCCTTTCTATTACTTTCATGAAATTTCATTTCTTTAACATCAATGTTCATCAAAGAGGAGAGCATTTGGACATTTAGTGCCATGTATCAATAAAGTGAGATCTATTTAAAAATACACACCTGATGCCATAATTCTTATGCTGTCTTCAGTAGCACAGGAATTTATAGACAAAATATCCATTAGCATCATAAACTGTTTTTGCAAACTATAGGTCCCCTTAAACAAAGATTGTAGTAAATCAGAAACCACGTGGAGACACTCTGCATATAAAGATTCACTGCTCTGTAGCAAAATAGAAATTCAAAGATAAAATTATTAGATTATTAGATCAGCAGTTGGTATGGTCCAAGAAACTTGGAAGCATCTATTCAATAATTAATAATCCAGGTAATTTCATCTTTCATATTATCTGTAGCTGTTAAAAGATGAGTGTTTGGGAGAATTTTTTATGAAGATATCAATGTGCACAATATGGAATTAAATTACACACCAAATTTCTCAATGCTTCTACTGATTTCAAAGCACACAAGCAAATATTGGGGATTATATGTTATTTTATAGTAAAATCAAATACTTTTTTAGCAATATAAAAACACTTTGAATTGAAAAATTTAAGATTAGAGTACTTTCGGCAAGGTCAGAAAAACTTTTTGAATTAAAAATGGTTTACACTTAAATTTAAAGTGGTTTGCACCTTCTATACACTAATGTTCTTGTATTAAATCTTAATTTATATTGCATCGAAGTTTCATGATAAATTACACTTAAAATGTAATGACAAGAATGAAGATGCTGGTCTGCAGTAATCTTAATTTCACTTTTGCCAACAGAAGCAAAAGCATCAGTGGTGGGTTGCTCCCAGTTCGCACCGGTTCACAAGAACCGGTAGTAAAATATTTTAATAGTTTGGAGAACCTGTAATAAGATTGATTGGCCACGCCCCCGAACCGGTTCCCGGCCCGGTCACCAGTCGCTTACCCCGCCCACTGTCATTGCCTGCATGCAGCCCTGGGACTCACTCCACCCTTTGCCAGCCAGGAGCGCTGCCGCCAGTCGCTCCCATGCACCCGGCTGCCTGCCTGCCTCATCATGGGGCCTTTCCATCATGAGGAAAGGCCCCGAAGTTCTGCTGCCTGGGATCGACATGGGCTGCCGTAGTGAGAAGCCAGGTATGGCTGGCTGGACGCTGCCCGGAGCTGAGCTCGAGGATGGCAGAAAGAGGAACGTTGACTCTTAGCCGGCTCGACTGAGGGATGAGCCTTCTGTGCATGCCCCAACATGGCGATGCCGGCCTGAGTCACTGTCAGGACGGGCAGCATTTTTGGGGTTTCGGGGTCTCCTGGGGCTGTCAGGACCATCGGCAGCCCCACCCCCGCCTGGGAGAGTTTCCCCTCAACCCGTTGAGGGCTTTTTCACCCTCCGGAATGCTTGGGTGAGGGGAAGGCAAAGAAGAACGCCGCGGGAGGCTGCAGGATGCCGCGAGGCGCCCCATGAGGAGGATCAGGGAAATTGGCTGCAGCGATGCCGGCTTCTTCCCCGCTCGCTGGTCGGCGGCTGTCAGAACAGCGGCGACGACGTGGCAGGACCAATGGTGCCGACAGTGGACTGAGGGCGTTCTGGCACTGGCGGTGGAGTTGCGGAGTTGCGGCAGCAATGGCAGCTGCTGCGCAGCGATTGGGAGGGGATGTTTAGCTGGATAAAGATGGCTGCAAAAAGGGTGAGGTGGAAGTTGTTGGACGTTCGATGCTGGCAGAGAGGCGAAGTGGAGGTCGCCAACGGAGGCATGATATGGCTGAAATGACGAGAGGGGATGGAAAGATCTGGGGTTGGAGAGTCCGGTGGATGGCTCTGGGATGGGGCCTCCATGGGTGGCCTCTCCTCCCCCCCTTTCTGGCCCTGTTATCGGCCTGGGAGTCAGCCTTCCCCCCCCTCCTCTCCCTTGTGTATACATCTATCCTCCTACAGAATTACTGGGCAACTAATGGGCAGCTTTATTTGTACCCCGCTTCAAATCAAATCATATTAAATCTAATTGAATCATTTCCATCGAAACTCCCGGCAGATGGGGACTTGGACAGTATTTTGTGGACCCTGAGGGAAGTTGGCTGTTTGAACCATCTTTTATCAGAAGGGATGATATCATCAAATTCCTTGCCTTTGGACATCTGGCCGGCCACTGTGAGAGGATGGCTAGGAAAAACTTTTCTCCCGCTGACTGTATAAACCAACTCCTTCTGCTGCTGTGAGAGAGCAGGGGATTCCGGGTTGCTGCTTATATAAAGACCTTCTGTCCTAGGACTCTGTGGACCCTACCAAACTGCTTTCCCATTCTGATCTTACTTGATGTACTCGGCGGCGGAGCTATGTGCACTGCGAGACTCCCCCCTCTCGCAGGTTTGGCCCTCCACTTTATCGAGGGCCTACCTTAATGACGGGCTTTGGAACCCCGAGAGGTGGCATGGTGCGAGAAGGGGGTTGAGGGGTTTTTTAGCTAAATTTTAACCAAAATATTAAGGGGACCCGGGAGGAAGGGAGGGGGTTGTAAAAGTGGACCCGGGGGGGGTTCAGATAGCAACTGAGCGTGGTGATGGGTCGATTGGCTGCAACAGAGGGGTCGTGAAAGGAAATTTAACCGGGGAGCAGGGGGATGATAGAAAGGGCTGTGTAATTGAAACAATGAGTGGGAGGGGCAGGTATGATGGACGCAGGGGGCCATATCATGTGCTGGGGGTGCGCACACGCTGTTTACGAGCAATTATGCACCCCGGCCCCCAATGCGCGACTCGTGTCCTGGGTTGAGCATAGTCTCAGGCCCAAGGTCCGCGGCTGATGTTGTGTAATGCCAGGTCGGTCGTTAATAAAGCCCCCCTCATTTGTGATCTTATTTTAGAGGGGGGTGCGGACCTGGCAGGTATTACGGAGACCTGGTTGGGCCAAGGGGGGGGGTTCCCCTCGTTGAAATGTGCCCACCAGGTTTCTGTGCATTTCATCAGCCAAGGGCCCAGGGGAGGGGTGGGGGAGTGGCGGTGATTATTAGGGAGAGTCTTTGTCTGAGGGAGACCACTGTTCCTCAGATAGCCGGATGTGAGTCCCTCTTTGTGAAGTGGGGCCGTGGGGTGCAGATGGGTTTGCTGACTGCGTACCTGGCTCCCTGCCACGTGGCAGCGACCCTGCCCAAGCAACTCGACGTCATTGCCGGGGTGGCGGTTGACACCCCCAGACTTATTGTCATGGGGGATTTCAACCTTCCATCTGCGGGTGAGGCGTCAGAGGCGGCTCAGGAGTTCATGGCTTCCATGACGGCCATGGACCTGACCCAGTTAGTTCAAGGCCCAACTCACATAGGGGGACACACTCTGGACCTGATTTTTGTCTCTGGTCAGTGGTTGAATGATCTTGGTAGAGGGGACCTAGACATCAAACCCTTGTCATGGACAGATCATTCGCTCCTTCACTTAGACTTTCCTACCGCTTTCCCCCGCCGCAGGGAGACGGAACCAACCAAATGGCCCCGTCCCAGGCGCCTGATGGACCCCGAAAGGTTCCTGACGGAGCTTGGGCCGTTTCCTGAGACTCTGGCACATGACTCGACTGAAGAGCTGGTGGCCGCCTGGGAGAGTGCGGCCGCCGGAGCTTTGGACCGTGTCGTGCCTTTGCGGCCTCTGACCCGATGCCGATCTCAATTAGCTCCTTGGTTCTCTGAGGAGCTGAGAGAGATGAAGCGTCGGAAAAGACGCCTAGAGAGCATTTGGAGGACTAGTCAATCCGATTCCGACCGGACACAGGTGAGGTCTTATATCAAGACCTACCTAGTGGCGATAAAAGCGGCGAAATCTAACCATTTCTCTGCTCTTATCGCATCTGCAGAGAACCGTCCAGCCGCCCTGTTTAGGGTGACCCACTCCCTTCTTCGGGGGGGAGTGGGGGAAGATCCCTTGCAGGGCCGCGCTGAGGATTTTGTGCAATTCCTGCATGATAAAGTCACTCGGATTCGGGATGGCTTGGACTCCGATTGGATGAGTCCAGGGGAGGAGACAGGGGCAGGTCTTGAGAATATTATCTGGGAGGAGTTTGATCCTGTGGCTCCCGAGGATGTGGACAGGGTTCTGGGTAGGATTAATGCCGCCACATGTTTATTGGACCCGTGTCCCTCCTGGTTGGTACTGGCCTCCCGGGAGGTTACACGAGGCTGGCTCCAGGGGATTATAACTGCTTCTCTGAGTGAGGGTGCCTTTCCCGCCGCCTTGAAAGAGGCGGTGGTGAGGCCCCTCCTCAAGAAGCCTTCCCTGGACCCGGATGAATTAGCTAACTACCGTCCGGTCTCCAACCTTCGTTTTGTGGCGAAGGTTGTTGAGAGTGTGGTGGCACGACAACTGCCCGGGCACCTGGATGAAGCTATCTATCTAGACCCGTGCCAGTCGGGCTTCAGGCAGAGGCACAGCACAGAAACGGCATTGGTCGCATTGGTGGATGATCTCTGGAGGGCTCGGGACATGGGTTGCTCCTCTGTCCTAGTCCTATTAGATCTCTCAGCGGCTTTTGATACCATCGACCATGGTATCATGCTGCGGTGGTTGAGAGGGTTAGGAATAGGGGGCACCGTTCTGCGGTAGTTCTCCTCTTTCCTCTCCGACCGCTCGCAGTTTGTGTTGGCAGGGGGACAGAGGTCGACCTCGAGGCATCTCGCATGGGGAGTGCCGCAAGGGTCAGTCCTCTCGCCCCTCCTGTTCAACATTTATGTGAAGCCACTGGGTGAGATCATCCGTGGTTTTGGGGTGAAGTGTCATCTGTACGCTGACGACACTCAGCTGTACATCTCCACCCCGGACCACCCCAACGATGCCCTTGATGTGATGTCTCGCTGCCTGGAGGCCGTGCGGGTCTGGATGGGGAGGAACAGGTTCAGACTCAACCCTTCCAAGACCAAGTGGTTGTGGCTTCCGGCGTCCCGATATAGTCAGCAGGTGCCATCGCTGACTATTGGGGGTGAATCTTTGCCCCCCACAGAGAGGGCTCGCAATCTGGGTGTCCTCCTGGATGCACGGCTGTCTTTAGAAGAGCATATGAAGGCCGTGGCCAGGGGGGCCTTTTATCAGGTTCGCCTGATCCGCCAGTTGCAGCCCTTTCTGGACCGGGACGCCTTGCGCACGGTCACTCATGCCCTTGTCACCTCTTGGCTGGACTATTGTAATGCTCTCTACATGGGGCTCCCCTTGAAGAGCACTCGGAGGCTCCAACTGGTCCAGAATGCAGCCGCGCGGGTGGTTATGGGCGCAACTCGTTGTGCCCGCGTGACACCCCTCCTGCGCGAGCTGCACTGGCTCCCAGTGGTCTTCTGGGTGCGATTCAAGGTGTTGGTTACCACCTTTAAAGCGCTCCATGGCATAAGACCCGGGTACCTTCGAGACCGTCTTCTGCCACCAATAGCCTCCCACTGACCAGTCCGCTCCCACAGAGAGGGTCTCCTCAGGGTGCCATCGGCCAAGTTATGTCGGCTGGCAACACCCAGCGGGAGGGCCTTCTCTGTGGGAGCCCCAGCCCTGTGGAATGAACTGCCCCCGGAAATACGTAAGATCGCCGACCTCCGGGTGTTTCGCTGCACATTGAAGACCCTGTTGTTCCGCCAGGCCGGGCTATCAACATAATAATTTTAAATTGGGGTATTTTAAATTTTTGGGGTTTTAAATTGGCCAAATCTATTTAATTATTTTAATTTTTAATCATTGTTGTGTCTTGTGTTTTTAAATTGGCTGTACACCACCCTGAGTCCTTCGGGAGAAGGGCGGTATAGAAATAAAATTATTATTATTATTATTATTATTATTATTATTATTATTATTATTATTATTATTAGCCATCCGCCCCAGACACATGGGAGCAGAGCAGAAGGCAAAACTTGCCCCAGAGGCCGCCACTCCCGTGATGCGCCCATGGCGCCAAACACGACTCGCCTGGGCATGCAGGGCCCAGCATCCCCACGATCTTCCTAGGGCCCTGGGTCTACCTGGGAGGGCCGTTGTGTGGAACCCACGGGGCAAAGACAGCAAGTTTTCCACGGGGGCTTTCCGGGCTCTGGCTGGTTCGGAGAGCCAGCAAAGGGCGCGAGATGCACGCCGCATTTTCTCTGTGGGGCCAGGCCAAGTTTGAAAAAGTTCCCCGCTGGCGCCGGACGGGCTCTGGTGGCTGCAGCGGCGACGGCGTCCGGACAGATCTAACAGGTGAGAGCGCAGGAGGCGCCGCACAGCGCAGGTGTGCCTTTGCAAAGTGGCCTCACGGCTGGTGCCTCCTTTCCCCAGCCAGGGCCGCTGCGCCTACGCCGCCAGGGAACCTCAGCCGAGGAGGTTGTAGGGAAAAAAAAATCCCTTTAAAAGCTTCTGGCGATCCCAGCTGATTTGCCTGATTGTCAGAAGCTTCTAAAATCATTGTTTTCCTGCAACCTCCGCAGCCGAGGAAGTTGTAGGAAAAAAAATCCCTTTAAAAGCTTCTGGCGATCCCAGCTGATTTGCCTGATTGTCAGAAGCTTCTAAAATCATTGTTTTCTGCAACCTCTTAAGGTTGTAGAAAAAATGCTTTTAAAAGTAAAAGTAAAAAAAAAAAAAGCTGGCCACGCCCACCCAGTCACATTACCCCCAAGCCACACCCACAAAATAAGCCACACCCACAGAACCTGTAGTAAAAAAATTTAAAACCCACCCCTGAAAAGCATGCATCAAAGCACAACTGAAATCAATTATTTTATTTTAAAAATTCATTTACTACCTTTCAAAAGTGTTTTTTAGCATATATCTTTACCTTTTACTTTGTGCTTTAGATGGGATTATTTTATTTTTTACCATGTATAATTACAATAATAAAATTGATTCTATCATATAATCTGTTCCTATTAACTTTGCAACTTCAGTTTTTAAGAATTAAAGATGACTTTAGTATTAATTTGCTTCTCCAGTTTTGTATCTTTCAGCTCATTTTCAAAACATAGCCTCACTAACCTTGCAGTGTAGAAATGTGTTCTTGATTACATGAAGAACAGAAGAGGGAAGGCAATAGACATGTTCTAAGGGTACCATCTCCTGTCTACTACAGATGTGTTGTACACAATCTGTTAATACTTCTAACATATGTATGAGGGCCTGTAAGAAAAAAAATACTATTAATAAAAGAATCAATAAATGTTGCAAAAAGAATACTGTAGCAGAAATCTGATGTCTTAAAAATTATCATTTTAACTGTTAAATTTTGACTTCAAAAAAGAGAAAAACAAACTAAATACTTTGGACATCAATGTTTTAATAAGTTTTATATATATATATATATATCTGTATATTTAGCCATTCTAGAAAGATCATCTAGCATTTGCCATATACTAAACAAAGATCAAAATAGTTTTGTTTCTTTCTTTGAAAATAGAATGTTTAAACTTGAGAATATGTATGAAAAAAATAATTTTTATTAGCTCAGTGGCAGGTTCAATCTGCATTAATAAGTCTGTCTTAACAATATAGCTGCCTTGGGCAGAAAAACATTCATCTGAAAAATCCAGCAACCCAGAAAAAAAAAATACCAGTTGCAATTAATTGCTTTTTCTGAAATTACATGTCTAAGTTATTAGCAAATTACTAGACAACCTAAGATCTGCTGGGTCGTCATTTAAAAGATATCTCCTTACCTAAACAGAATAACCAAGGGAAAAACAATAGTTGGAATAGGAACAACTTCCAACTTCCTACTGGCTTGACCACAGCTGATTGCCCTCCAGCAGCCAATGGTAGGACTGGTCTACCCCACCTCTGGAAGACTAGGGCATGACTGGTCTGCTGAACCTCTGGGTGGCAGTATGGCAGCACTGAAGAGCCATAAATTTGTCAAATTTCAGTCCCACAGGAGTCATGGATGCATTCTGTAATCTAAGCCCATTTGGGGTATCTTTATTCAAAAATTATTGCCCTATTATTTATTTATTTATTTATTGGTTCGATTTATATGCCGTCCTTCTCTGGAGACTCAGGGCGGCTTACAATGCTTTTAAGCAATAGCCTTCATACTTTTGTATATACCTGCTTAGTAGGGCTTTCGGCCCCTCCTAAGCGGTGTTCTTTTTTATACAAAGTCAGTTTATTGCCCCCACAATCTGGGTCCTCATTTTACCTACCTCAAAAGGATAGAAGGCTGAGTCAACCTTGAGCCTATGCACAGTTTCATTCAGTTAAAGGTTATAGACATGAAAGTTTTAGTGATTATATAGATTATATTTAGTAGTTATAGTAGGGGGGGGGTTGTTACTGAAAAATTGGAAGATTACTCATCAATTATATTTATTTCAGTCTATAAAGATATTTACATCTGGTTATCTTCACAACATGAAAGCAAAATCTAGACTGTGGAAGTTTGGCATCACACTAGGAACTTGTGTCCATTTGTCTGGAATGGTATAGGATCTCCTGCCATGGGGAGGGGATTGGACTACAAGACCGACAAGGTTCCTTCCAACCCTATAATTCTATGTTTTATTTCAAAGCATACAGCATTAATGGTTCTCCTTATATTTTCAGCCTGGATAAGAATAGGCAGAAGCACATCAAATATAAATAAAAATTTGCAGAAAATGTTCAGAACATTTCGGTTTTTATTTTGCTAAAAATCAAGACAATTTTCAATTGACTTTTGGGAATACAGATGCTTTTTAAACAGCCACAGACACATTATATGCAACAGGAGAAAAGCAGCAACTGGTCTTGTATTTTCAGTGGATTTACTTTTTGTAGGTATAAATTAGCTCCCAAAATCTTAAAATTATAGAAAAACAAGACATGGACAATTCTTCAAGCTAGATTTACCTGAAGATGGTTTCTCAATGTCATATTTAACTGTACATTCTTGTTTGTCAAACTTTTGGCTTCAGCGGATATTTCATATAATAAATGGTCAAATAATTCTATGGTCTGCTTGAACAAAAACAATCACAATTGAAACAATATTAACTGAAAGCAATAAATTAAATACATACAAAGCACTGTGATTTGTTATAAAATGGGATGACATTTACTACCCTTGATAGTTTTTAATAAATACAAGAGATATTCAAGGTATGCAGTGGTTATCAGCAAGGACACTCAAACAAAAAAAAACCCTTCTTATTAGCAGGCACTGAATTAAGATATCCTATTTAAGTTCTTCCAGAGGTTCTCTAGAAAGAAACTAAGATCTAAAGAGCATGAGCATTAGGGGACAGAAGTCCCATCTTTTCTTTTCTTGCAATGCAATAGCACAGTACTATAGTACTATAATATAGTACTATAATAGAAGCTCCAAATTTCACACACAACTGGGCAGAGAATGAGGAGGGTCAAGAGGCCATAGGGGGACAGCTAGCAAAAACAAAACAAAACTCCAGTTGCATATGAATTATTATAGCCTTTTTAGATTTCAATCAATACTTAGCTAAATTAAAATTTGTTGATTACACAATAACCTTTTATATTGTATATAGATATTTACATAGTCTTCTTTATTAAAGAAGCATATAGGTAGTCATCCATCTATGACCATAATGGAGCCTGCCCATTACTGTTGCAAGTGGTGACAACCCCGCTTAACGGCCCTCACCTCTTGCTTTCTCTGATGCTGAACTTAAATGAATACATGGGTCTTTAAGCGAGCATGGGTACCTCATGACTGGAGCCATCCCTGGGAGGCCCACACCCAGCTGGATCCTTAAAGGAGGAAGACAAGCAACAAAATAATTGCAAAGCCAAAAACAGTCCAGTAGGGGGAGGAACCCAGCTAGATTAGTGTCTAGCACTGCATCCCAAGTTTTCTAAACAAGCCTCCACGCTTAGGCGATGAAGCCACACTTGTGAGCTGGGCCTCTACCCTGATTAGCTGGCCATAGGGAGACTGCAAACCTTTCCTGGCTCTTGCAAGGTTTTGAAGAAGCCAGCCACCTGCAGAGCTTCCTAAAATCCCCTCTCTACCAATACACCAGAAACCCAGATTTCTTCAATAAAGAAAACAGAAAAAAAAGTAGGGAAGACAGACTCATTGATCTAAATGAAAGATTGTAAGTAGAGGACTATCAACATAGACAGTAGTTATTAGAGCCAGTTTGTAGTAGTTAATGCACCAGGCTAGAAACAAGAAGACTATGAACCCTGTCTTAAGCACAAAGCCAGATGGGTGACCTTGAGCTAGTCACTTTCTCTCAGCCCTACGAAGGAGTTAATGGCAAACCACTTCTGAAAAACTTTGCCAAGAAAACTTCAAAAACTTGTCCAGGAAGGCAAGATGGATTGAAAGGTGTACGCACACATACACATAGTAGTTACTAATTCACACTTTTCAGCTCATAATATACAATATCATACCTTAGGGAATATTTTGGAGAAAAAAACTTTCTCCAATTCTGAAAGTTTTATGTGAGGTAGAAATCTCTCTGTCAGAATTTTTAAGATATCTGTAAATAAGTAAATTTAATAAAATCATAAATCCAAGGCTTAGATCTCAATGTGACATTTTACAGCTTTTAACCACAAATACTAAACAGATTTTTAACTAATATTATTACCAATATTTCCCGTTTGTTTAATTAGATGGCACGATAGGCTGGAAGAGAAAATAACCGACATATTTCCTAATAAATCAGTATCATTATTTACTGTAAATACTGTAAAAATCATTGCATTTTAGGACAGATCTGCTTTATTGTTGCTGCTATCTTTTAAGTTATGTTTTATTATTAATCGCTACAGTGATATATACTTTATTTTTTCTGTTGCATTCTTTTCATTTTTAAGCACTTTTTATATATAGTTTTGTATATATTTGATTATAAGTATGTTTCTGTTTGGTCTCTTTTTTTTCTAATAAGAGTGTATGTTTTTTTTTTAAAAAAAAGGAGGTGTATGTTTCATACTTGGGGCAAGTATGCCTGTGTAAGCCTCTGTTACAGTGGTGTATTTTCCTCCCCTTTTTTCTCATGCTGGCCCTTCCCCTTCCTACACTGACCCAGAAGGTGCTCAGTAGTCTTCTGTATATGAGAGCAGAGTTTGTATGAATGTTACAAGAGAGGTTCCCTTCTTGATCCAAGTGATGGAAGCTGTAGTTGTGATTCTATAGAGATTCCCCCCATAAGAAAAATCGACAGACTCAGCAGGAAGTGTGATAACTTGTAAAAGCTCCTCCATTTGAAAATCCAACACTCTGAGACAAACTTTGTGAAGTTTATTGCTGCCTAAGGTAAGTTTCCAGAAAAAGAAAATAATTTATAGGTGAGGAAGCCAAAATAATGAGAATGAAAAAAGACTGCAATTCTAAGCATCCCGATCCAGCAAAAAAAGCAACATCTTTTCAGAAACCAGGGATGCTGTAGTATGGAGCTGCAATCATCTGAGAAATAAGTAATATTCTTCATGTATTAAGCAAAGTTCTAGATAACCATTTTATGCTTAGAATTTGAAATTATATTTAGAATTTGTCCTTTCCCCATACAGTAAATATAACTAATGTATTGCCAGAGAATACTTTTCTGAGGAGTCCTTGGTGCTCTCTAAACTTTTTTCCTGCAGACGCTGCATTACTCAAACAAGGGAACATCATCCGTGACTAGTACTGATGATGTTACCTAGTTTGGGTAATGAAACATCCGCAAGAAAACAATCAAGCTCAGGGAACACTAAGGACCACTCATTTCAAACCTGAGCTACAAAAATTCTCCTTTATTGAATATTTTGCTGCTGAAAAATCTTCCATTTTCTCTGAAACATTTAACTAGGAAGATCTAAAAAGCTAGTATAAATACATTTACAGTTTCTTCAGTATCACTGACTGAAGGAAGCAAGAGATGGTTGACAGAATAATTTGGTTTGGTTGGTGGCTCTAAGCGCTCATATTTAGATGCTCATTTGAGAAATTCTGAATTTCTGTAAGCAGGGTGATTCCAGAAAAAGTCTTGCTGACATAAATATAAGTGTGTCCACAGAGCAGATGGCAGGTGAGATATACCTCCTGGGAGATACAAAGATAGAAAAGCAACAGCTTTGGTCTGCTTGCCTTGCCCAGATTTTGTGTCATCCATAGCTTGGAACCACCAAAATGTTATGATGAATTATGATTGACCTGAGACAATTTTGCAGAACCTCCAGAACACAATGATTTGATCTGGGTTCAAAATAAACCTTTCTTTCTTTCTTTCTTTCTTTCATTCATTCATTTATAAATACAAAATAAACCTGCTTTGTGCATATTCATAGAATTTAATAAATACAAACAATAAAGGAATTAAGCATACTTTAAAAGTCTGTACAGTAACTACTTACATATATGCTCAATCCCACTGTCAGTTGCCTGATATAAAGAGTACAAATATTAAGAAAAATAGCATGTTCATATCTTAAAATAAAGTTGAACTTTATCAACATCTGAGCACACTAATTTAATTCACAATATATACTAATGGTTCGGCTTTCAACTAAACAACAGTACAGTTTAAGTTATACTGGCTACACCAATTGAGATTACTACTTCCAAATAAAAATGTCTGTTGCTTGGAGAGCAAAGGATGTATATCAACACAAAGAACTGAAACTCCAGGATCCTCTAGGCCTAGAGAGGAGAAATCAGTTTTGATTTAAAATCAGACAGAATTTGTCATTGCAACCAACTGAAAAATGAAACCATATGTTTTGTTGGTAGTTTAAAGGGTGGTAAAAGTATTTGGTTCCTCCAAATTAACACAAAACTACTAAACTCTACAGTTATGGATAATTCAAATAAATTTGGTAATAATTACTTATCTTAACTATTATCAATGATTTTCTGATTATCTGTAAAATTATTCTAGAATATTTGCATTTTGGCAGTTCATCTTAAAATAATGTATAGGTTTCTTTTTCATTTTCCAAAGCCGCTGTCTTTGGAAAAGGAACGAAAAACAAACTCAAGAAATATACATATTTAATCCTCAGGATGCTGCGTTTGAGAAACTGCTGAGCGGAAGGCTTTACCTACGTTTCCTACGGTCAGTTTTCATTTCCCACACTTAGAGCGCTTCCTTTCTAGCCACCCCCCCCCCCTTTAGCCCGCTGCGAGCAATTTGACTGGCTTGCAAGCAGACATACGGAAAGGGCCGAGACCACCACTGACCACCACAAACGCCGGCAGAAGGATAACCTTACGACAAATTGAAGGAAGGGGAGGGGGCACCTTTCCTTTTCCCATTCCCAATTGCCCCCGCGCCTCGGCTACTGCAATTGAGAAGGATATGAAAAGGCGCGGCAGGGCGGCGGAGAGCTGGCGACGGCACGCCTCTGGATCCCAGCCCTCCACCTCCGACAACAGCGACATCTCCTCAGGGTCGGCCTGAGACATGCCGCTCATGTATCTGGATCTGCCGCCAGAAGCGAAGGTCCTCCTCCTCCGCTCAGCGCGATTCCCATCAAACACCGCGGGGATCATAGAGCCAGCTCTAGGGCGGACTAGTCCTGCGACGGAGCCGCTCTGGAAAGCCTTTGGAAAACGAGACTCCCGCCTGGGCCACGTGGGCTTTCTCTTGTTCGGCCGCCGGCTTGCCTCTCCGCTCTGTCGACGGGCTTCCCTGCCGTGGGCTACAGGCTTCCTCCTCCTCCCGTGCGAGGTTTAGTCTTCACGAGGTTGTGGGGGAAAGGATTCTGTATTGTGTGGGAATTAGGCTGCTCCTGGAAGGAAAAACGTGTGTGTGTGTGTGTGTGTGTGTCGGGGGGGGGGATTGCAAAATGAAGGTAATACTTGGCAGGGAAGTACTTGGTGTGTCAGATTTGGTTATGCTGTGTTCCTTTTGCACTTGGAAACGCTGTGAAAAAGATTCTTGAAACTGGATTAGATTTGGGGACAAATTAATCTTGCCTCAAATCTGGCATCTTTTTTCCTGGACAACAAAGATTCCTGTCTCTCTGGGATTCCTTTCAACACTCGAAGGCATAACCAGAGAAACCACAGGATGGTGTAGCATTTATGAGTATTGTTAAGAAACATATATATACTGTATACATTTGTAAGGATATTAGAAATAATGGAAACTATAACAAGTAAGCTTTGTACATTTCTTTTTAAGTACAACCAAAATCAGTGTGTTTGCATATTAATACTGCAGACATAAACTTATTTTTTTCTGTTTATTTCTCAAGACAATGGAATTTCAATTCAACTTCTCTGTGGACAAAATAGCAGAAAACAGAACAGATACTGCTGAAAATGAAAAACTACAGCAGGAAACGGTCCTATTGAATAATCAAGAAAACAGCAATAAGATTACTTCAGAAGAAAATAAATTAAACTATTTATCTGGAACCATTGCTAATATATCAGACCACAGTACTTTGAATGCAAGACCTGATACAAGTTTATTGAAACAGTCCTGTCCCAAATCTGCCAAGGTGCATGATATTCCTAAAGATGTCAGTAAAGTCCTTGAGAACAAAACTATTGGAACTTTACCAGGCATTAGTCATGCAAATATTTATGTGGTGGAGACTGCACCCCCAGGAAACTCTATCAAAGAAAACATTATGTCTAACACTTCTTCTCAATCTGACCTCATTACAGGTGTCTATGAGGGAGGTTTAAAGATTTGGGAATGCACTTTTGATCTCCTGGATTATTTATCAGAAACAGATATTCAGTTTGCACAGAAGTCAGTTTTGGACCTTGGGTGTGGAACTGGACTGCTAGGAATAGTTGCATTAAAAGGAAATGCCAAAGAAGTTCATTTTCAAGATTATAACAGTTCAGTAATTGAAGGAATCACCATGCCGAACATACTGGCTAATTCTCAAGATGATGATGGTGAGGAAGATACCCAGCTTCAACTAAATCAATCTAGGAAAAAAGATTCCACCCAAGATTTTCTCTCTAAATGCAAGTTTTTTTCTGGGGAATGGTCAGAATTTACTACATTTATTTTAAATAACACCAAACCTTTAATAAAATACGATCTCATACTTACATCAGAAACTATTTATAATCCTAAGTACTATGAAGCTTTCCATGATGCACTTTCAAGTTTACTGGCAAGAAAGGGCACCATATTTTTAGCTAGCAAAGCACATTATTTTGGGTGTGGAGGAGGGGTCCACATTTTTACAAGTTTCATAGAAAAGAAGAATGTATTTAAATCTCAAGTGGTTAAAGTTATTGAGAAGGGGCTCAATCGTTTCATTATTGAACTGGCATTTAAGAATTCCTGTTAAAATGCTAACATGCATATTATTAAATATATATTTTGTTATCAGAGGTGTTGTAATAAATTACTACTACATCTGACTTTACTTACACCGAAACTTACTATGTTTTCTCCTTGTCTCAGAATTATTTATAATTATTTGTGCAGGGTATGTACCACATAAGCATAATTTTAGCTTGATTTTGTCTAGCAGTCATTTCCCATAAATATCTAAGACTGCATTCTTTTATGGACCTAGTTTGATACCACAATTGTTATTTCCTCATCTAATTTATCTAAGAGTGATACTACATGTACAATATCTTTCCCTCTAATACATCAATCACTTAACAAAATTATCTCAATTTTTACTGGCATAAAGATCCATCTAGTCGAAGGCAGCAGCTTCAAAAGCAAAATAGGAACGGCAATGTTTATATTTTAAAAATTCTAAATTCATTGTACATGCCATCTCCGAGATGAACATGTTTATGGTTGTAGGAAGTTAGCACCTACCCCTTTCATGGAAAAATGAAATATTTTAGGAAATATTAAAAAGGCAGAATATTATGTTTCCCTGGATGAGAAATGGAGAAGCATGTTTTAAAGACAAAGCAGCTCCCACTTTCCTGCCTCCCTTTTATCAAGGGGCCAGAGGCAGAAACTCAATCTTTGTCAATGGACCATCATCTGCAACACAATGGGACCCATCTAGGACAAACTCACCACATGGCACCTGGGAAGATTACAACAGCCAGCAAGGTTAGCTAAGACCCCCACCCCCTGGGAGTCTGACAACCAATCAGGATACTCTTTCGGGGCCCCACGAAGTTCAAAGCCAGAGAGAGCATAAAACTTGGGGACTCGCTGTATCTCACCCCTTTTCTGTTCAGGAACTCAAACCATGTGATCCTGTCCACCATTAAACCATCTTTCCAAGCAGTCTCCATGTTTCCAGTGTCTTTTTCCCATTTGGAGCTGAACCAGAAGGATATTTCTTCCAACATGGTGAAATATGTGTTTATTTTCTAATTAATTTGGTAGATATCAGAATAACAAACCAGTCAATTCAGCCCTTGTATTTAATTACTGAGAAAACTGGGTTCAATAAATCATATCTTAACCATGGTTAAATTGAGATAAATTTAACTTTACTTTCTTTATAGCACCATGGGGTAAGCAGCCTCCCTCTACGTTATCCTTTTTCCTTGGCCAGTTTTTTTTACCTCCATTGGTATTTTTGTTGATTGATCGATTCTTGAAAATAATATGGATAAATTCATGCATTTTCTTGGCAAAATTTTCAGAAGTGCTTCATCCCAGGCAGGGCTGAGTGTGACTGGTTCAAAGTCACTCTGTTGCCTACTACACCTAATTCAGGATTAGAATTCAAGTGACCCTATTTTTAGTTGAGATATCAAATTATAAGCTCTCTTGCTTACAATTTTCTCCTTACCGCTAGAAACCTGCAACCATATTTTCATTATATTCTTTCCAGATGTTTTCCCTAGCCACTTTTAATTTTTTTTGAAGCTCCTGATACTTTCCTCTGATCTTCAATTTTTCTGTCAGTTGCTTTTCTTATTAGTCTAAATTCATAAGAAGTAGCTTATGAAGCATGCTTACCTTTCCCTTTTCTAACAATTCACAGCAGTAAAACTAAGCAGGTTTATGCGTACTAGCAATTGGATGTTAACCATACATTCCCATTTTTTTGGTTCAGATACCAAATGAAGAATCATAGTAAAAATTGTACTTCAGCACAATTTAATTCAAGGTTGATTGAAACACTGAAGTAGATCTAATTCTTACATGGTTGATGTGTCTTGTCATGCATAGGGATTAAAATGTGATGTTTTATGAAACCTTAAGTTGTACAGAATTATATTGTGATTATGTGTGCATTGAACCTCAAGTCAATGACTTCAGTCTAGCATGTATTGTGAATCCAAGCCATGTGGTTATCTTTATGGTACAAGTACAAACCCATAAAACTACATTGAGTAAATTGTAATGAAACACGTTATCAAAGCACAACCTATATCTTAATATTTTTAACTATTTAAATTCTTTAAAATTGTTCTGGGATTGGATGACAAAGAGAATTATGTCATGTAATTGCCCACAGAATTTTTATCCAGAATCTGCAGTTGCCAATGTGTCAATGGCACCTAAATGGCTCACGGTCCTCCTTCTAAATTAAAATATTAATAAATTGTCATATATGATTTTGGTTTTCCAAAATGAGGTTCTAAAATTGCATTATTTTAGAAAAGGAGTACCTGAAAAAGATGTAGATCCCTAATTTAGAGCCTGGAAATGGAAATATTGGGCATGATATTCCAGATATTTTTCATGAGTTTTAATACTGAAACTGGATGAATTATCAAAGATCATGTGTTCATTCTGGCTTTGACTTGGCAGTTTATTAACAAAAATGCAAATATTTACTAATGTTCAGGAAGTCCTCAAAATAAAGCTTGATTTGAATGAAACTTTATTTCTTAAAAATGTTTAAAGAGGGTTTCCATTATTGCAGGGTCCAAAATTATCTTTATGGCGATGTAAACTGGAAGTAAAGTATGGATTTAAAAAATACACATGCTGTCAACAAGATGTGAAGATGTGATAAAACTCCAAGTTATTTAAAACATGAACCAAGCTATTCATATCCTATTTTTTATTCAGTATACGCTAAATACACTGATTGTATTTCCTCATGGGAGCTTAGAATTAAGTGTATATTATCTTGAAAAGATAGATTTATATTAGATTATACAATTTATTTCTTGTCATCTGACCAGCTAATTTCATAATCTTTATAAGTTCTCTTCAGTATTTCAACAGTCACAGAGTGATCAGCTTTACCATATCCCTGTAAGAAGAAAAATTTCTAGTGTCATGGAATTGTAGAATAAAAGGATGGGAAAAGACGCTCATAATATTTTAGTCCATTCTGCTATAGCTATTGAGCATGATTATTTCCAAATAGACTTATTCCTAATAGAACCTGCACAAAGTAGACAAATTATGATAAAATAACAAGTCTGCAAACAGCATAATTAGAAATGTGTGAACACAATAAAAGTTCCAAAAGCAATGGTTTAACATGAAATATGGTACATATTGAGGATAGCTGAGAATTACAGAAACCTCATCCCCAAATCTAGTACTATTCCTTCTCATGAATTAATATTTATAAACATTACCGTAATCTTAATATGCAAATTAAATCACCAATATTTGGGCAGCATATGTAAGCAGCACTTACTGTAGAAAGGCCAAATACACGGATTTTCTTGTCTTTGCTGTTATGATCAATTTTTCCTCCTCCAAGACACTTGCATACAAAACCTAGCTTTTCCATTTCAGGGTTTACTTTTTCAAATATGTGATCTGTAATAAAAAACAGAAGCTCAGCAGAACATTAACAGTATACTATAAAGACAAAACACAAGGATCTGTGAAATGTAAACATTGTAGGAACTATAAAAACCCTACCTTGCCTTAACTATAGTATTCATATCATTCAAGCAATTTTGAAGATATTTATTTTATGTCTGGAAAGGATTATTATAAACAAATATAGATTCTCTTCATCTTGTAGATGCCAAAATGAAGAAATGTCAAAACTGAACGCCAAAAACCAGTCTGAGAAGAGTTTATTTTTTTGGCTTTCTGTCCACAAACAAAATAGAATGATAGAATAATTAAGAATGTAAGTGGCTTGTTTGTAAAATGAAAATACCAACCTTTCTACTTAAAGTTTTGTGGAAAAGAAAAGCATGACAATGAGTCTAAAGCATCATAATCATTTAGATTTATTATATTATAATTCAAATAAGAGAACAATGTGCTTTTCTCATCCAGATTTCAAATGCAAAAATTTAACGGCATAGCTGAAACAAGTTATTTCAACATGCTGGATTCACACAGTATGCAAACTCAAGATTCAATAGTGGTCTATTCAATTGTTACTTGTTACTAAATCATAAGGGGGGTGGGGAGAGAAGCCACAAACCATACTTAAGAGGAAAGCAAATGGAACATTATGGTGGAACTAGGCTTGGATGTCCCAGCGAAATCTGACAGCGGATCTAACCCAGGTTAAACCCACTGAACTAATATTCTCTAATGAGACCACTCATTAGTCATACATGTAACTTTTCTTTTTCTCTAGTGCTATTCTGGCTTCTTAATTTCACGCTGAACGGTGCTGACTTCACATATATTTTTTTTCATTGTTAAGCCAATGTCTGAGTCCGGTCCAGCTGGCAGCTCCACTCACTGTGGAACTCGGCGTCCGCAGTGCCCCTCACGATGTCGCGGTGTTCATCAGCCCCACGCTGCACCCGCACCAGGATATATTTGAAAGTGCCATCGGGGTCCAGCTCCACTTCGGGCACCGAGCTCAGCTGTCCTCCGGCCGCCATTATCCAGCTTCGCGGACTGGAGCAGAGAGCGCGCCGAAATGCAGAAAGAGAAAGCATCGACGTATTTTCGGCGTCGCGTCGAGCCTCTCCAATGTAAAAAGGGGCCTGGATCGCCAGCCGCAAGCGCTCATTGGCTCGTACTGGTTGTGGTCGAGGGGCGAATTGGCCGCACGAATGCGCGAGTGGAACAGGATTCTTCCAAAAGGGGAGAAAGCTGCTGGAATCACCCACGCACAAGCACATCCCTCCCCCCCCACCCCCACTCCTACGAAGACCACAATTTCAGGTAGAGAACGGATATTCTTCAATCTCGATCAGTGGAACAAAAGGTGCTTAATACGGAATACTAACCACATCTATAATAATAACAGAATAACAGAGTTGAAAGGGACCTTGTAGGTCATGTAGCCAACCCCTCGTAAAAATCTATCTAAAGATAGTTTTCTATTTAAGATACATTAATAATTTAGTTTATTCAGCATGAAATGGAGCTTACTTATATAGCATGAGGCTGTATATTCCACAATATTTACATTTTTAGTAAACTCATTCAATGAATCCGAGCTCTGCAAGCTAAATAGGAAACCTTCATTTTGTTTGCAAATAATAATATTAAAGATTCTAACTAACCAACAAGAATGAGTCCTTACATTTAAAGAGCACCTGTCATTTCAGATCCATCATGGCAGTGCCTGTTAGCAGGCATCCACTCACCTACTGCCTGCCATGTCCCTCACCTTGTTGTGTCACTGCCGCATCACCAGCTGTCCCATTAAAGTGAATGGAACTGTTGGTGAGTCAACAGCGGGTCAGAGGAGGAGCCACTGCGGGACAGAGATGACGGTTGCTCTTTAAAAATTATGATTTAAATCGAGTTGATTTAAATCAAGTCTTTTTACTAGTGATTTAAATCATGACTGAG
Source organism: Arizona elegans (assembly GCA_022577455.1). Taxonomy (NCBI): domain Eukaryota; kingdom Metazoa; phylum Chordata; class Lepidosauria; order Squamata; family Colubridae; genus Arizona; species Arizona elegans. The sequence continues at coordinate 97,177,308 of JAKOOJ010000002.1, read as the reverse complement.
TAACCTTTTCGGCACCAAGTGCTGAAACGAGTGCGCCGGAACCCGGAAGAGAGCAGCTGGCTGGTGCATATGCAGGCAGTGGCCATCTGTTCTGGGTTCTGGCACGCGCATGTGTGCCAGACAGCTAGTCCAGTGCGCATGTGCAACAGCCAGCCCTCTTCCGGGTTCTGGCATGCACATTTGCACCAGCCAGCTAGTCTTCATGCACATGCGTGCCAGAACCCAGACAAGAGCAGCTGGCTGGACAGGAACCCGAACAAGAGCAGCTAGCATGCATGCCTGCGCACTGGCCAACTATTCTCTTCCTGGTTCTGGCACACGCATGCACAAAGACTAGCTGGCTGGTGTGCATACACGTGCTGGAACCCGGAAGAGCAGATGGCGATGGCACACGTGCACACAGAGAGGCTCTGTGTGCCACCTCTGGCACATGTGCCATAGGTTCACCATCACAGATTTAAATTGTGATTTAAATCGACTTGATTTAAATCAAATCCACCCTGGGATTAACCGAATTAACTAGTACACACATTACACACTATAGGGGTGCATGTTAGTCTACAGAAGCCCCAGATCAGTTTGATATCCTGTAATACTAACAAATTTGGTTAGAAGATAGAAGCATTTATCAGATACCCCTCAATTCACCAGCTGCATGAAGGGGGTTGACTGAAGCAGGAGGAAGTGGGGAGTAAAAACAGAGTAGAGAGGTTATGTGGATGAAGGTCAAGTAAGTAGACCAAAAGAAGTTTGTAAATCAATTGTAATGTAAAAAATCTGTTGTGTTTATTCAAACCTAAAACAGACTGCAGCCTAATCTGGTTCTGATGCTCATCAAAAATGAGCTCTGTACTGTATACTTTTGTATTCCAAACCTGAATACTCCAATAATTTACTGGAGTATTTACTGGAGTAAATTACTCCAAATTGGGTAAAAGCAATTTTTCTTTAGGTATAGGTAGTCCTCAATTTACGATCACAATTGAGCCCAAAATTTCTGTTGCTAAGTGGTACACTTGTTAAGTGAGTTTTGTCCCATTTTACAACCTTTCTTGTCCCAGTTGTTAAGTGAATCACTGCAGTTGTTAAGTTAGTAACGTTAAGTGAATCTGGCTTCCCCATTGACTTTATTTATTTATTTATTTATTCGATTTATATGCCGCCCTTCTCCGGAGACTCAGGGCGGCTTACAATACGTTAAAGCAATAGCCTTCATACTTTTGTATATACCTGCTTAGTTGGGCTTTTTGCCCCCCCCCCCCCCAGCGGTGTTCTTTTTTATACAAAGTCAACTTATTGCCCCCACAATCCATCTCCTCATTTTACCTACCTTGGAAGGATGGAAGGCTGAGTCAACCTTGAGCCTGGTGAGATTTAAACTCGCAGTAATTGCAGGCAGCTGACTGCTAAGTGCTAATTAACAGCACTTTAGTCCGCTGCGCCACCAAGGCTCTTGTAAGACTTGTAAGTCTTTTAACAAGACTTTGCTTGTTAAAAGGTTGCAAAAGGGAATCACATAACCCTGGGACACTGCAATCTCATAAATATGAGTCAGTTGCCAAGTGTCTGAATTTTGATCACAAGGCCATGGGGATTCTACAGTGGCCATAAATGTGAACAATGATCATAAGTCATTTTTTTCAGTGCCATTGCAACTTTGAACAGTCACTAAATGAACTGTTGTAAGTCGAGGACTACCTTTACTGACACACAAAGTAATTTGAAATGTATTTGAATATAAGTAGCTCGGGTTGGTAGTTGGGCTGTTGCTCTGAGCTCCAAACTTGGCAATTTGGTTGCAAATGTTTTGTCACCATTTGAGGAGACATTGTCAGTGCCTTTGAATTGTGCTCATTTGTCAGAGCACTGGCCTTTAAATACCTTTTTAGTACTAGGATTTTTTTAGTATGGATGTTGTTTGTTCAGCTACTTCTGAGTCATGGTCTGGTTTCGGTCTGTTTGAATGGCTGGTTGTTGTTATTGAGACGTGGTCTGATTTCTTATGAGCTGATGGATTGTGATTATTGTTATTGCGGTGCCTGTTTGTTCATTTTAAATGCTATCTTCGGAATCACGGTTGATGCAGTTCTTTCAATCTCAGCAGTTGATAAACTGGATCGATGTCACATCAGATCATGACTCAGAAGTAGCCAAACAAACAACATCCATACTAATTTGCATCACATAAAAAGGTATTTAAAGGCCAGTGCTCTGACAGACAAATACAATTCAAAGCACACTGACTATGTCTCCTTGAATGGTGACAAAACGTTTGCAACCAAATTGCCGAGCTCGGAGCTCAAACCAATAGCCCAATACAAAGTAATTTCCCAATCAAAACAGGGAAATTTAAATAAGGACTTTCTGATTTTATACCTGATTGGTATAAAAGACTTTCTGATAAGGGGTTTTTGATAATGAAAGAAAATGGGAAGCATTGGCGTACACTATTCTAAGACAGACTTTATGTATCGCTTCCTGTAACTTTGCTAAACCTCAAGATTTGGATAGCTCTTAAAACTAATGCTGTCTATTATCTGACCATTCACTAAGCTTCATTTCTTTTCCCCATTTCCGAAGGTACCATTACAATATATTTGCAATGACTGACAGGGAATGATGTTTGAAAATATATAGAAATGAAACTTTGAAACAGAAATTATGTCTCCAAGCGCCACCTATATAAGATTTGAAATAGCCCAAACTACTACTACTACTACTTGGAGTTAACTTTTTTTTTTTTAATTAAACTATTTCTGGACTTCTGCATTAAAAGCTAGTCACATAATATGTAATAGTGGCCACTGGAAGCTTTTGGAAAAGGAGCTGGATTTGTACCAGTTCAGAATTCCTATTTATGTAAAAAGTTTTGGACAGCCCTTTTATGTCTCTGTTTTATTGCACTAATACTCCTAAATTTATGTGAATAGGGTTTCAGTATTCCTGGCATTAGAAAGGACTGGGCAAACCATTCATTTATAGATTGGTCTTTTTTAATTTACTGTTCTGATTGGTATCTTTGTTGATTAGACCCAAGAGATCTGTTCTTTGCTCAACAGGATATCTAAAAGAACTTTCATTCAAAGGAAAGGAAATACTAATGGATCATAAGCTGGAAGACCGTTCACTTGATTGCTTATTCACTGAGGGCTCTTGGAGATAAAATTGCTACAGCTGCAATTTCCCCAGCGATGATTCAGTGGGTATGCATGCATGCATATAGCACACTTCAAAATTGTGATAAAACAAAGTATTGTTGGGCTTTTTGAAATAATTATATTTTATTTCAAGAGATATAAAGTAGTATGACAATTTTATGAAAAAAATGGTGAAAATTTACTCTTTTGATTACTTGTCAGGATTATAAAGTATCATTTTAGAGAAAGGGTTGAATAATAGAAACCTGAAAATAGGCCTAAACAAATAAGAGAGTGAAAGTTGGCATTTTGAAGTAAAAAGGGAAGAGTTAGTCTTATTCTGGTCTTATTATTTGATAGAGAATATTATTTGTGGGAATTGTAAAGGTTGACATTCCACTATAGCTCTGTTAAAACACATTACCATAAATCTACAGCTAAACTTTAACAGCAGTCACAGATAATCTGGTATATTGTAGTTGAAGGTGCTTGATTGAGGTCAAAATAAGACCTTTTTTAAACAATGTTTTATAGATTTGCTTGTAGATGAGGGAAGGGCTATGGGATGAAAAGGTATCAATTTAATCTTGTAGGGGATGAAGAGTTAAAATTTCAGGTATCTTTATTACAGTCTTTGACCAGCCTTTACAAATTCAAATTTATGTATTACAGCCCTGAGGCCAGATATTGAATAATAGACACATTATATACTTCTATATATAAGTATATATGACCATAAGTATAATAGGATTAACTAAACATGCAGTCTTTTGTTGGTATGAGGGTATTTGGCATATCATACTCTGACCTGGAATAGAACCAGAGATAATATTTCACCTAGTAAGTGCCTGTTGTGATATCATCTGGATTTAAGGAGTAGCTTCCAGATGGGTGATTTTACAGGTTCCATTAGCAATATCCAGATCAAGAGGAAGAAGACTAAAAGGTTCCAAAGGAAGTAGTAACAGGCCATCATGTAGCACTGGTCTAAGATCCAAAGCGTTTTGTTTAGCAACTGTCCTGGTATGGGGTATACTTCCTCCTCACTAGTTAACAAGGCCTGGCAGCAAATTTTTTCCCTACTGGTTCTGCGGGCATGGCTTGGTGGGCGTGGCAGGGGAAGGATATTGCAAAATCTCCATTCCCACCCACTCCAGGGGAAGGATACTTCAAAATCTCCATTCCCTCCCCTCTATTGGCAGTAGAATGAAGTTAGTAACTTCACTCTGTTACCAATACAATATTTTAGCTTACTACTTACACTACTACTTGTATTTCGTTTTATTTCATTTTGTTCTTTGTTTTGTTTTAAAACAGGTTAAGAACTTATCCCCATGCCATCCAGCTCCATAGTTCTAGTTTTTCTTTTCTTTTTTTAAAATAAATTTTTATTAGAGTATAAATATTAAAAAAACATAACATAACATACGCACAACAAATATTTATACAACATATAAACAAAAGAAATTATATTTCCTTTTTAAGCATTGTTTCAAAGTGACATTCTGCTTGTTATATATTTCTTCACCTCTCCTTAGTGTAATAACATTTTCTATATCGGTAATATTTCCCCTCTAGGTTTTTTGTTTGTTTCTAATTTTTAACCAATTATACCATTTATTCCATATTTTATAGTAATCTGATTCTTCTCTTTCTTGTATCTCTTTGGTTAACCTATCCATTTCAGCGCATTCTAAAAAAATTTCTATTAAATCTGTTTGGTTTGGCGTTTTTTCTTGCTTCCAGTTTTTTGCATATATTATTCTTGCAGCTGTTAGTATGTGAATTGTGAGATATTTAATATCTTTAGAGTATGATTTATTAAAGATTCCTAATAAAAACGTTTCTGGTTCTTTATCTATCTGTGTTTCTGTTATTTGTTCCAACCATTTTTTGATGTTAGACCAAAATTTCTTTGCTGCCGGGCATGTCCACCATAAATGATAGAAAGTTCCTTGTGTCTTCTTACACTTCCAGCAGATTGGACTGTTTTTGGGCTGTATTTTTGCCAGTCTAGTTGGAGACATGTGCCACCTGTAAAACATTTTCAGTTGGTTTTCCTTGTACGCCACTGCTCTTGTTAATTTTATATTTACTTGCCAAAACTTTTCCCATTTATCCAAATTTATTATATGTTTGACGTTTTGGGCCCATTTAATCATCGTTTCCTTAACTGTCTCTTCTTCCATTTTATAGTGAAAAAAGAAATTTGTAAATTCTGCTAATTAGTTTATTTTCTGAATCTAATATAATTTTATCTATTTCTTGTTTTTGTTTATGAATTTCATATATTTTTATATGTTCTCTATATTTAGATTGTATTTGGGTATAAGTCCACCAATCTATTTCTCTTTCTATGTCTGTCTCCACTTGTTGTTTTGTCTTCAGTTTACCTTGATAGTCAATTAAATCTTTATATCTAATTATTTTTGTCTTATTTGTTAGATTTGGGTGTCTAATTGATTCTGCTGGTGATAACCAATTTGGTATTTTCACTTAGTGTTGTTTTTTAATTTTGAGCCAAATTTGTAATAATGAGTTTCTTATTGTGTGTCTTTTAAAGTATGAATGTGTTTTGTATCTTTCATCCCACATAAAGGAGTGCCAGCCAATTTGAAGTTTGTGTCCCTCAATTGTTAAAGTTCTAAGATTTTTTAATTCTATCCAGTCTTTGACCCATGACAGTACTGTTGCTTGATAATATGTCTCCCAATCTGGGAGTGCAACTCCTCCTCTATCTTTTGTGTCCTGAAGCAGCTTAAATTTTATTCGTGGCTTTTTTCCTTGCCATATAAATTTAGATGTCATTTTATTCAAATTTTCAAAGAACGGTTTGTCTATTTTTATTGGGGTAACCTGAAACAGGTATAAAAATTTAGGCAGTATGGTCATTTTAATGGCCGAAATCCTTCCTAGAAATGAGATGTGTAAGTTTTTCCATTTTTCTAAATCCTTCTTTGTTTGTTCTATTAGCTTGTCATAATTATTTTCTTTTATCGCTGAAGTTCTTGTGGACAGCCAGATTCCTAAGTATTTTATTTTTTTCGTTGTTTGGATTTGTATACTATCTGTTAATTCTTTTTCTTGATTTTTCGTAAGATTTTTTACAATTAATTTCAACTTGCTTTTATTAATTTTCAGTCCGGCCACTTCTCCTAATTCTTCTATTTTTTGAAACAGCTTTCAACAGATTCCATGGGTTTTTCTGTTATAAACACTAGGTCATCAGCAAAGGCCTGGACTTTGTATTCTTCTTTATTAATTTTTAAACCTTCAACTCCTTGATCTTCTCTAATTTTTTTCAGAAGAATTTCCAATGACAGTATGTACAATGAGGGTGAGAGTGGGCAGCCTTGTCTGACTCCTTTTGCTATGTTAAATTTATCTGTTATGTCGTCATTCATAATTATCCTTGCTGTTTGGTTAGTATAAATTTCTTCTATGATTTTTCCAAATTTTTCCCCAATTTGCATATTTTGTAATTGTCTAATCATAAATTTCCAGTTTTGGTTATCGAAAGCTTTTTGGGCGTCAAGGAAAACCAACGAGGCCTGTTTCTCTGGATGTGATTCATAATATTCTAGAGTATTAAGTATTATTCTCATATTGTTTTTATTTGGCGTCTCGGCAGAAATCCATTTTGGTCTGCATGTATATATGTATTTAGTACTAATTTAATTCGCTCAGCCAGAATTGCTGCAAATATTTTGTAATCGGTGTTCAGTAATGAGATAGGTCTATAGTTTTGAATTTGCTGAAGATCTGTATCTTCTTTTGGTATGATTGTGATTATTCTGTCCATGTCTTTGGAATTTTAGCTTTCTCCATGGCTTCATTATATAACATCAACATATTTTCTCCCAGTACTTCTTGCATTGTTTTATATATTTCCACCGGTAGCCCATCGGGTCCCGGTGTTTTGTTATTTTTTTGCTTTTTCAGTACTTCGCCTAATTCTAATTTAGTTACTGGCCTATTGAGCATTTCTCTTTGATTTTCTGCAATTTTTGGCATGTCAGATTTTTCTATATATTGTTTTATCTTTTCTTCTTCTACTTCTTGTTTATATAGATTTGCATAAAATTTCTTAATAATTTCTTTTTTTGGCCTCTCTTTTATGTTGGATTTCCCCGTTATCATCTCTCAAGTGATGTATCATTCTTTTATTCCTTTCTTTTTTCAATTTATATGCTAAGCATCTGCCTGTCTTGTTTGCATATTCAAAATAATTTTGTTTCGCCATTTTTATTTTTTGGGCTAATTCCTTTTGGTTTATCAGATTCAGTTGATGTTTAATTATTATCCATTCTTCTTTTATTGTTTTATCTTGGGGTTCTTTCTGCAAGTTTTGTTCTATTTGTTTTAGGTCTTTCTCTAATTTGTCTAATTGTTGTTTCTTCTCTTTATTTTTCTTCCCCGTATATGCAATTATCAGGCCCCTTATATATGCTTTTAAGGTATCCCATGTATTTTGTAAGGAAGTTTCCTCTTTTTTATTTATCTGAAAGAATATTTTAATTTCCTTTTCTAACATCAAATTAAATTCTTTTTCTTTACATATTCTTTGATTCATCGTCCATCTCCTGAACCTCTTTTCCCCTTTTCAGTTTATGAGTAATGGATTATGATCTGCCCATTGCTTTATGCCTATCTCAATTGATTCTACCGCTGTTTGGATATTTGGGGTCATCCAGGCCATGTCCAATCTTGACCACGAGTTGTGTGGGTGGGAGTAAAAAGTGTATTGGGCCTCACCTTCATGTTTTTCCCTCCATACATCTCTCAAGTTTAATTCTTCAGCCAGATTAAAAAATTCTTTTGGAAGTACATCCTTTTTCTTTTGTTTTTTTTATCAGTTTTGTAATCCTTGTTTACATTTATTATTCCATTATAATCCCTTATTAAACAGATATTTTCATATTCTAGTTCTGCTAATTTTATATGTAGATCTTTAAAGAATTCCTGTTGTTTTTGATTGGGTACATATATCACTACTATTAGTATTTTTTCTGTTCCTAATTCTACCATCACCACTCTACCTTTCTCATCAGCATAAAGTAATTTAGATCGTATTTTTTCTTTATGTAAATCACTACTCCTTTTTTCTTTTTTCGGGACAGGGATGTATATAGTCTTCCTAGTTTGGGGTTTTCTAGAATTTTCTGATGTTCTTTTTGGATATGTACTTCTTGCAGAAATATCACATCTGCTTCTAATTTTTGTAGTTTTGTAAATGTTTGATTTTTTTTCTTTGGAGCATTTAATCCATTGATGTTTATTGAAAAGAGTTTAATTGGTTCATCCATTGCCTATTGTATCTGTTTTTTTGTGTGTCTCGTTTCCATCCGTGACTTTGCTTTTGAGCCTTCTCTCTCCTCCCTTTCTTTTTCTTGCCTTTTTCTTGTTTCTTTTTCTCGGCTCGTTTCTGTTTGCTCTTCTTGACTTCTACTATCAATTTCTTCCTTACTTTCCTGCTCTTCTTCCAGCCTAAAATGTGTGCTATGAAATTCTCTTGCCTTCTCTAGAGTGTCTATTTTATATTTTTTATCTTCCCACGTAATTAAGATCCCCTCTATTGGCAACCATCTATACATTATTTTATACTTAATCAATAATGATGTTAAGAACTGGTATTGTTGCCATATGTTTCTTATTCTTCAGGGTATCTGTTTTAAAATTATGATTTCTTTATCATTATAAGTCACTGTTTCTTCTCTGGATTTCCTGTAGACTTCCTCCCAAATAGATCTTTTTGAAAATTTAACGTGTACTTCTCTCACTAATCTATGCCTCCTTATATAATTTGTTTGTACACGATGTTTCCTCCAGTTGTCCTTTTATTTCCTTTTGGTCTTTTTGAGTCATTCCTGAGATGATCTCCACCATTTTTCCTTCTAGATCCTCATCTTTTTCCTCTGGTATGTTTTGAAAGCGCAAAAAATATGAGGCCTTTTCCATTTCAAGCATGGCTAATGAATCTGACATTTCTTTATTTAGTTGTAAAGTTTTTTGTTCCATTGCTTCTACTTTTAATTCTACATTATCTATTTTCATTTCCGCTTTTCTAGTTCTCTGTTCATTCTCTACTATGGATTGTTGAATACCCCCAATTTTATCCTTCATGGTCTTAATGTCCTCCTTAACTTCTTCTATTTCATTTCTAATCTCTGTATGGAAAGTTCTCATTTTTTTCCTAATTTTCCTTGTGTTTCCTTATTTTTTCTTGTGTTTTGAGTAGTGATTCCTGAATCATTTGGAACATATTCTGTATTACATTTGACGACATTTCCAATTTTTCTCTTTCTTTTCCTACCATGCTTTCTATTGTTTTTTGTTGTAGTGGGGAGGCAGTCATTACTGTCGTGCTTGTTATGGGTTTTTTCCCTGTTTTTGTTATGGTGGATGTTGTAGACATTTTCAATATTCATGTAAAACTTTCCCACCTTAACATAAAGTTTTAGATTTATTTCTTAGTATTTTCCTTTTCCCCCACACAACCACTTATTCCTCACACGACTTATTTCTATTATTTCCCAGTTACCCCACTTAGTCAGTTAATTTCTATTCACAATACAAATCAGTTTACTTATACTTATTTCATCAATCACAGTTTTTAGTTTTCTTAATTTTCTGATTACCAATCTATTCAATCACTCAATTTATCTATCACAAGAGTATAATCAGCTCATTCACTATTTCATATCAAAATTCCAATCAATCACTCTAACAGCAATTCCTTATCTTTCTTTTATCACCACTTATAATTTCACAGTATAATTTGCATTTATATATAAATTATTGCTTATATATCATTCTAATTTTTAATTTTGGGGCCAAATTTATATATATTTTAATTGTTTTTTAATATTTGTATTTCATGTTCTTAATTCTGGCTGTACACCACCCTGAGTCCTCAGGGAGAAGGGCGGTATATAAATTGGAAATAAAATAAAATAAATAAATAATTCTATAGATATTAAACGTATTAGCTTTTAAGTATTAACTTTTTTTTCCCAAGAGTAGTATTCACTTCCCTCTTAAATTAAATCGTGATCTATGTCCATCTGTATTAGTTTTAGTAGTCCCTATCTTTCAATCACTGCATTTGATTTTCAAGTCTTTTTAAGTTTATAAATCCAAAGTCTAAGCAAATCTTCTATGCTCACAAATTCCACAACTTGTTCCTTCCGCTCGAGTTCCGGTATTTCAGTCTCTGTGTTCAGTTTTCAAGTCTTTTTAAGTTTAAATCATTATAAATCCAGAGTTCAAACAAAGCTTTTATGCTCACGTATTCCACAGCCTGTTCCCTTCCGCTCAGGTTCAACTGCCTTCACCTTCTTCAAGCGCTCCCTCTCTGTCTCATTATATTTGCTTAGTCATTCTAGGGGTCCCTTCTCTTCCGCGCTGTATTATTTCATCCACTTTCCTTTCTCCTTTATACCGCTGCTGTCGTATTTCCAATTTTCCTCCTCCACTTCAGTCGCGTGTCTCCTGCTTACCGCCTTTATTGTAGGGGATCTTTTTACCGTCACTTGAAATTGCTTTCCACTCTTTGCTTCAATCTAGGTGGGCGCCATCACTCCTGTCCGCTGGAAAGGCCGACTTCTTCTCCACCAATTTAAGAAGTTAATCGCTCGTCCTCCCTGACGCTAGCACAACGCCAGTGGTCTTCACGAATTCCTCTTTCGTTTCCCGATCCCTCCAAGTTCAGGAATGCCCTTAAAGAGCAACTAATGAAGAATTTTTGGGTTTCAGAAACGGCGCCTCCATTTCCTCGCCCTCTCGCGATGATGTCACCGCCGGAAACTCCATGGTTCTAGTTTTTCATAGAGCATCTTTTAATTTTAATTGTTTTTATATTTATCTTTTTACTTTTGTAAGTCACTCAGAGTACTTTTATTGGTGAGATGGGTGGCATATACATTTAATAAACTAAACTTGCTGATTGATTTCTTATTGGTCTTGATTGGTTTATTTTATGTTAAATATCCATAAATCTAATATGCAAAAAGAAGATGATTTGAATGAGCACCTGGAAAATAGCCCCAAGGAAAAACCTCTGAAACAATTAAATAGATAATTTGGTTCCAGAATCAGACTTCAGGCCATTAAGTGTGGAAGATCCATTCTCTTAAAACAACTGAACTTGTTGATAATTATTATGGGGTGGTTCATGAGGCAACGATAGAAGTAGAAGCAAAAAATATGAATGGATGGGACCCTCTCTCCCTCTGGAAGAAAATCTGCTGAATCAATAGATGAACAGTTCCCCACCCCCATTCCCCGCGCCATAACAGTGCATTTGGTACTCTACTAACAGTACCAAATGCACTGAGTTCTTCTTGGGTTAATCTCATCACAAATCAATGTCTCCTTATTGCTGAGAGATTCTCCCATCTAAATTTGAATCTAAATGCCACCAGTGAAAAAATTGGACTCTCGCCTACATCTTTTAAGATCTTCCCCAAGAGACATTGTAATAGGCAGCAAAATCAGCCCAATTTATATCCCTGAGATAAATCCATCTCTGTTATGAATAACGAGCGATATTTATGCTCACTATCCAAAATAGCCATTGAACATCTATAAATGGGACTCTGAAAAAGCAGTTATTTCCTTGTACCCCTTGTACCCCAGTTTCTCATCTGGATCTAGTAATGGCAGAAAGGCTTCCAAGCTTCAAGGATGCTAGCTGAATTATACTAGCATTTGATACTTCTAAAATTCTTTCTACCTTAATCATAATAAGAAACTATCTGATTGCTTTTCAAATCTCTTTTAAGAAAGTCTTCAGAGACATGACAACTAAGCCTATGCTAAACTTTCTGTTTCTGGGCACATTGCCAAGAGCAGAACTGGTGGAAAAGATATAGATAAGACCCTGACCCCTATTCCAGAGAAGCTGACCTCAGGAAGACAAAAACATAATCTCTGCCAGTATTAATTAACCCCCTCTTCCTCTCCTGCTCTGACCAAAGGGATGGAAGCCAGGAACTCCTTTGCCTTAATTTTCAAAATGAATAAGATTTTGTTCTTCATAGATTATAAAGCTTAAGGCAAGATCTAGCTAACCTGCTTCTCAATGGCATTACAAATATTATTCCAGCAGAGCTGAACCTGCCTTCTAATGAGGACAAAGGGGGACTTGATTTAGCAGCAATTGCAGTGGTAATACACCAACTCGCATTTACAGATTACTAAGAACAATATTTTTCTCCCAGTCAGCATTCATCTTCTGTTTCAGACTGGACATATGCACACCAACTTGATTTACAAATAGGTTACTAATAACAAGAAGTCACACATAAGGCAGGCCAAAGAAATAGCCACAACTACAAGCTTCCACAAATACAAAGTGATTCAAATGTACATAGAGTTTTAGTAAAACAATGTAATCTTTATCACTTGTCCACTTATTCTGAGTTTCTTGTGACAACTGTTTGTAGAAGAGAATGCCAAATTTTGCACAAGACTTTTGAGATTGGTGCATTGTCATCTGAGGTAATTAAACTGTTACAGGATTTGGTGATTGTAATATAGCTGATGTTGGGAGACATAAACCAGTTCATAGGTGAGTTTGCATGAAGGAACTTTGCCTAATGGTTGTAATTTTATTTATCTACAGTATATAAGCATAATATAGCTGGTTAACAAATTATATCCATAATTATTTGAAAGATCTGGAATATGGAAACCAAAACAGTAAATAGAATTAAGTTTGAAAGGTGGACGAGAATTAGCCCACTTTCCCCACTGATTACAGGCCAGGAAAAAAGGGAAATTCCCCACCAAGGGTACAAATTACTTTTAGCCCTCTTTAAACCGTTGTCGCCAATTCTTCCTCCTGAACTGAAGAGAAACAGAATGACTAAAGCAAAGAATTCCAGTTTATGATGATGCAGAGCCAGACAGAGTGGAGACTGTTTTACACAACACCAGCTATAGTAAAACTCTCAGAGGACTTACTGATGGGAATCACTAAATTATTTCTTTCTGTTAAATATCACACAAGGCAAGAACGTCTCCCAAGCTCAGAAAAAGGAAAGCAAGTATTTCCTCCTCATCTTTGCATCCATCAATTATTTTGAGAAAAACAACTGTGTGCATTAAAATTCATTTTTATTATACACCAAAGAGTAATTTAATATAACACCAAAAACAGTTTAAGAAACACAAAACAGGAAGCACTGCTATTTATCTTTGCTTTTCTTTTGTTACCCTGTGCTTTCTGGAAATAATAAAAAGAAGTTTACTTTTCCATATATCCAAATTTTGTTCAGAGGAAGAAAAGCAATTTTCTGGGACTCCAAGGAATTTACAAAGTCATTCCTAATTTCAAAAAGGAGGTGCCTCTTTTCAATAAAACACACTGATGTTAATTCAGGCACAGTACTTTTCCAAATGAAAGTTATGCCACTAGAGATCACTAAAGACTAAGAAAAAAAAGGAATTTTTCTTTCTTCTGTTCAATTATGTTCCGTTCTTGGAGACTGCTTGCTTGTGGTTTTCCTGGCAAAGGTTGCCATTGCCTCCTTTCTTGTATATATATAGAGAGAAAGTGACTGGCCCAAGGTCACCTAGCTGATTTTGTGCCTAAGGTGAAACTCAGTCTTTTGGTCTCTAGCCTGATGCCTTAACCATGACACTGAATTGGTTCTGTGCAATGGATGAACTAAATTATATATAAGGTACCTTCCAACTCTTATGATTCTATTAAGATTATTGTTCATTTGAAATTTATTTACACTTTTAGATCAGTCATTAAAATGTATGGTCACAAAGGAAACAAGTTTTCTAATAATAGATAGCAAAAGATCTGGTCCCCACTGTGTATAAAGTGGACACTTTAATAATATATGTGATAAAGTTTCATCCTCTGTATCTCAGCATACACACCTGCAATCAATTTTTACAAGAGAAGCTGGTATAGCTGCCTATTGTCATCAGAATAGGCAATGCATTAATTCAGGCTAGGGAGAAAAATCTCTTTAATGGGGCATTTAAATGTTTAAAAAATATTTATGGATAATCCAAAAGGTATGAAGATTGCATTATAATGAAGATAGGAAGGTATTGGAAACACTGGCTCTATCCAACTGGAAATCTTGGTCCTAAGGGATTCTTTGCCTTATTTTGGCCAAAGTTTTATAAAGGCCAAAAGTTGATATTACTGAAAAGCTGCAGTGTGCAAAATCGTAATTTGTCTTTTTAATAAATACCCATCTGAACTACAGATAGAATGGTTACATCATCAGCATATATGTAATTGGTGACAAGGCAGTGAGCAACACATGGAGGATGATGTTCTGGCTTAGCAAAAACATCAACAACATTGTAATATGTAAATTAATCAATGGTAAGACAAGAATGTATTCTTATTTCAGGCCCTTTTGAATAGGGCCAGGTTTGGTTAAATTGCCATTGCAATTGCCCTTTCTTTGAGCAGTGGTGCCATGATGCATTGATATTATCAGTTTAAGGGGTCATTGACCAATCAATGTGGCAGCTATTTTCCCCCATAGTCCACCGTGTAGTTTTGAATCAAAGACTGGCCTTAAGTCATTGACAGGATTACAGAGGCACCTTTTGGTGGCATAGAGCAGCGGCTGCCAAACTTTTGGGCACCAGGGACCAATTCCGTGGAGAGAGATTTTTCCAAGGACTGGAGAAGGCATGGTTTTGTGTGCTTCCTGCATCCCATGGATGCAGCTTTGCTTGTTTGCATGGCCCGATTTCTGGCATGCTGCGGACCAGTGCTAGTCCATGGAGCAGGGGTTGGGGGTTGGGGACTCCTAGGTAGAGTATTTGTAAGTCAAATCATGATACGTTAGTCGATTGTTCAATGTTCAGACCTGAATCCAGCTGCTCAGGGGTCAGAGTTTTCTCTGGTTGCATCCAATCCCATTGTTTATAATATAGGAATCTGGTATATAATTTTCTAATTACAAATGAGAGAGTATTTCTCAATAATTAGTGGGATCAGACTTATCACTTTTTTTGTACATTGGGAGGTGATAGAATTAAGCCAATTTTGGGGGATACTGAAAGAGGGATTAGGAAATATGAGATTAGGTGGGATTTATTTTCAGAAATTCTGCTAAAATTAGATTTTTATCTGGAGTTTTATTGTCCCATAGAGAATTAAAAAGGTAAAAGTTTGCCTCGCACATATGTGCTAGTCGTTCCCAACTCTAGAGGGCAGTGCTCATCTCCGTTTCAAAGCCGAAGAGCCAGTGCTCTCCGTGGTCATGTGGCCGGCATGACTAAATGCCAAAGGCACACGGAACGCTGTTACCTTCCCACCAAAGGTGGTCTCTATTTTTCTACTTGCATTTTTTACATGCTTTCGAACTGCTAGGTTGGCAGAAGCTGGGACAAGTAACAGGAGCTCACCCTGTTACGAGGCACTAGGAATTCGAACCGCTGAACTGCCGACCTTTCGATCGACAAGCTCAGCGTCTTAGCCACTGAGCCACTGCATCCTTATAGAGAATTAAGTTATAGCTATTTATAGGGGTGAATTCTGCTAGAAATCAATATATGGTGTCAGAACACTACCTTCAAATATCACAACCTGGTGTAACCTGGTCCTGTTCTGTAGTGCATAACTTTGTTTCTTCTCCTTTAAAGCCATTTTTAACAGAATAAAGATTTCATGTGAAAGGAAGTTATTATTTATGTGAGCATTCTTGTAAGCTTTGATGACTTGTGTTATAGCTGAAATGTACTCTCTATCAAATCAAGATTTGAAGTGTTTGTTAGACAGATATAAAGAAGAAGGTCATCTGCACTATAAATGGTCTTGGGCAAAGCTGGTGATTTGCTGAAAAATGAATAGTGTCTCATGAGCATCATTGGCTATAGTTATAAACAGTCTCAAAAAATTAGCAGCTGGATCATCAAAAAATTGAATTGAAATGTAGACAACTTATAAGACCATAAAGTTCTAAGGTCTGTCAGTAGCAGAGAGAACATAAACTTGTGGGGTGTCAATTTTATTTATTTGTTTGTTTGTTTGTCAACAAGTACAAGGAAACAAGTATCAGTATAGACATAGACATGGACACATAAAAAATGGCACAAATAAATGGATATACAATAAATAGGCAAAACATAGCCATAAACACATAAAATGATTACATATAAATGGGGACAGTAGGACAGGGATGGTAGGCACACTGGTTTTTGCTTTATTGTATCAAGAACTGAAATACCCACTAGTGATAGAGGGTTACTTTCTAGACCAGGGGTATCTGTTTCTAGACCAGCAGCATCACATGATGTATCAGGACTTTTCCCCTCTTCGCTAAACTGGGCAGGGGCATGGCCAACACGTGACGCATCTGGCCTGAGGGCCGGGAAAGCCCTCAGCCCTGCTCTAGACAAAAAGTCACATTAAATATTTGCAACAAGATACAAAATCACTATGTATTAACTATTATCATCTAGTAATTGAGAGTAAATGCTTATATTTACATAAATATACTTATATAGGGGGTCAAATATGTGTATATAATTAGCAATGTATATAAGATACTTGTGTTATACTTTAGTGTGTATGGTGGAGATAACGCCAAGACGGTCGCACTATATCCAATTTCTTTTTTAATATGTCATAAATAAAGAATTTCAAAGAAAAAAAAGAGAGTAAATGCTCCTCTTCAGCCCCAGTTCATCTTCAGGGTTATCTGACATAAAGCCATTAAGTATCTTTAAATTTCAATGAGAACAGTCTCCAACCTCCTCCGTTAATAGCAATGAGACTCTGGATTTCCATGAGTTCATCCCAGCTGGTAATGTGCAAGTGGATTACAGTGCTGAAAAAGAGTTTCATCATTGGTCCCTATCCTGACATCTGAATAACCTGTAACTATTTCTATCAAGTTTGAAAATTTGGGAATTAGATCTCCTAATGCTCAAGAACAATAAAAATGGAAGGATTTTCCTCCAGGATGGGCAAGAGAAAGAAGATAAATGCTGGTTGAGAGAAACATGGGTTGCTCTTGGTGGATCCCTGGTGAAGTCTTGTGAGTATTATCTGGGAAGAGTTTGATTCTGTGACGCCTGAAGACGTGGACAGGATACTGGGTAGACTGAGCGCAGCCACATGTTTACTGGACCCGTGTCCCTCCTGGTTGGTGCTGGCCTCTCAGGAGGTTACACGAGGCTGGCTCCAGGGGATTATAAATGCTTCCTTGAGTGAGGGTGTCTTCCCTGCTGCCTTGAAAGAGGTGGTGGTGAGGCCTCTCCTCAAGAAACCTTCCCTGGACCCAGCAGTGTTGGCAAATTATCGTCCAGTCTCCAACCTTCGCTTTGTTGCGAAGATTGTTGAGAGTGTGGTAGCGCGACAGCTCCCCCAGTACCTGGATGAATCGTCGTATCTGGATCCGTTCCAGTCGGGCTTCAGGCCTGGGTACAGCACGGAAACGGCATTGGTCGCGTTGGTTGATGATCTCTGGAGGGCTCGGGACAGGGGTTGTTCCTCTGTCCTGGTCCTATTAGACCTCTCAGCGGCTTTTGATACCATCGACCATGGTATCATGCTGCACCGGCTAGAGGAGTTAGGGGTGGGGGGCACCGTCCTACGGTGGTTCTCCTCCTTTCTCTCTGACCGGTCGCAGTCTGTGTTGACAGGGGGGCAGAGTCGACCCCGAGGCCCCTTGTATGTGGGGTGCCACAAGGGTCGGTCCTCTCGCCCCTTCTGTTCAACATTTATGTGAAGCCGCTGGGTGAGATCATCCGTGGTTTCGGGGTGAAGTACCACCAGTACGCTGATGATACTCAGCTGTACATCTCCACCCCGGACCACCCCAATGATGCCCTTGAAGTGATGTCCCGGTGCCTGGAGGCCGTGCGGATCTGGATGGGGAGAAACAGACTCAGGCTCAACCCATCCAAGACCGAGTGGCTGTGGTTTCCGACATCCCGATATAGTCAGTTGGTGCCATCACTGACTATTGGGGGCGAGTCATTGGTCCCCACGGAGAGGGTTCGCAACTTGGGTGTCCTCCTGGACTCACGGCTGTCTTTAGAAGAGCACATGATGGCCGTGGCCAGGGGGACTTTTTATCAGGTCCGCCTGACTCGCCAGTTGCGTCCCTTTCTGGATCAGGCCTCGTTAAATACGGTCACTCATGCTCTCGTTACTTCCCGCTTGGACTACTGCAATGCTCTCTACATGGGGCTCCCCTTGAGGAGCACCCAGAGGCTCCAGCTGGTCCAGAATGCGGCCGCGCGGGTGGTTATGGGAGCGACGTTGCGCTCCCATGTGACCCCCCTCCTGCGCGAGCTGCACTGGCTCCCGGTGGTCTTCCGGGTGCGTTTCATGGTTTTGGTTACCACCTTTAGAGCACTCCATGGCATCGGACCGGGGTATCTACGAGACCGCCTTCTGCTACCAATAGCCTCTCACCGACCAGTACGCTCCCATAGAGAGGGGCTCCTCAGGGTGCCGTCGGCCAAACAGTGTCAACTGGCGGCCCCCAGGGGGAGAGCCGAAATATTTAATAATTTTAAGGGATTTTTTAATATTTGTATTATCTGTATTTTATCTTGGCTGTTCACCGCCCTGAGTCCTTCGGGAGTAGGGCGGTATAGAAATTTGATTAATAAATAAATAATAAATAAATAAATAAGTCTATGAAGTCCTTGTGATAGCTGCTCTCCTGGATTTACTGGAGTCATTGCTGTGAAGCTGTTAGGAAGCAAATTAGTTACATTGTACTTCACAATTTGTAGCATCAAAGTAAAGAAACATATTCCTTTGTAGATATTAAGGCCTCTAAGATCCTGACTTCCATCTCTTCTGTCAAGGCAGGAAAGCATGCCTGGATTAATTTATCCTGGAGAGAGTTCTGCTTGTGTGACTCAAGAACAATCTCAATAAGATATGGGCCAGGTCTTATCTGTATCTTTTCTACAAATGCTGCTCTTGGCAACCTACGAAGAGTCAGAGGGTGCTAATATAGGTTTGATTCTCAGATCTTTAAAATTTGGTTGGGAAAGATCCGAAATAAATCCAGATAGCAAGATAAATGGTAGCAGGTGACTCAAGTTGTCTGTCAGGTTTCAACACTGACATTGTCACTAAACATCCATTTGTCCAAATGGACAAGTTTTAAGAAGTAAAACAATTAGAATTTGACAAGATTAAATAAATATTCAATATTCTAATAACATATTTGGACCATAATATCAGAAGAAAGCATTCATGTTTTCCTGATGCTGAAAATGTGTTCTAGCCAATCTTGGCTGATCTCAAAAAGCTAACCAAGGTTGCACATGGTTGTTACTTGAGTGAAAGACCACAAGGAAATCCCAAGACTGCAGACTAGACTGAGAAGTTAAAAAAATCCTAGAAGGCAATGAAAACCACTACATTTTGCCAAGAAAAATTCATGGATGTATCCAGGATATCACCTGGAGTCAAGCTGATTCCCGGAGTATAATGTAAATGAAATCTAGCTATAAATATAGTACAGAGAAGAAAAATGCAATTACAAGGTGTCTGGAAATGATATAAATATTTATGTGCATATATAGTTTTGCATAGTTTTTAACATTAAGAAATGTTTCTGTAGTTTTGATAAGATTGCAAGGAAAAGTAAAATTCATTGGAAGTTTTATAAATATTACAGTAATATTTTTTTCTGGCTTATCAACAGACAAAGTCTTGCTTGGCCATTGCACAGGAAAGATATTTCTGCGCGCACAACAAACTGTCTGGTGGAGTTTCCTTCCTTCTTGGAACTCCACTGATAAATTCTTCCAGTGAAATTACTGCAAGTCACTCTGAGAATTCCAGTTAACAAAAAAGTTGTAAACTAAGCAGTGCCCAACATGTAAAGGCACTAAAGTAAAATTAATACATCCATTAAAATGTATAAATGGCATAACTGAAGTTTCTGATGTTTAATGTAGCACTTCATTGGAAAAAAATCCTAGTAAAAATTATGAATATTATACTTGTGAATGTGTACTATAAGACTTAAAGAACACTTGGCAATACTTGCTTAGTATTTATATATCAACTTTCTTCAGAGACAACATTAATGTCATTTGGAAACCTGTGTTGAGGCTTGATTAAAGTTTTTGGTTAGAGCAGCTGTGAGCGCAAACTTAAGCCATAGAAGTTCTTGGGCTGATTTTAGGTCAGTCAGACTTTTTCTCCTTAGCCTGCTTCATAGGGTTGCCATTGTTAGGAAAAATTGGAGGAGGAAATGCTATGTGTATGCCTCCTCTGCCATCCAGAGGAGTATAAATCTAGTAAATAATAAACAAGCTCCTAAAATCAGCTTTAGAAAAAAATGAGTTTAAAATGAATTCCAGAAGAAAAATGGCAAAAACTGAAAAGACATTCATGCCCTTGTGTTTTTCATCCACTGAAAAGTTATTTTCTTTTTTCCTAAAACCAGGGTATTGGGGTAGATTTCTCAAGCAAAAAAAAAAAAAAAAAGCACACACACACACAAAGACAAAGTCTGGTATGTGCAGTAGAGGAATACAATAATAGGAAATCATACTGAGTTTGCAGCTGTGTAGATTGTTCTGTTCAAAGTGTGCATCACTTGCAGCAGTAGTGCCTGTAGAGGAAATCAAGTTGAACAAGATGGCACATGTAGCCTCACATCCATGCTCCTACATTGATGCATGTACAAAGAGACAGGGCCACCATGTTTATTTGGACTCTCTGTGGGCAGTGAACCATGGAATCATAGAATTGGCAGGGACCTTAGAGGACATCCACTCTAAACCCTGCTCAGAAGGGAGGAGCTTCTTAGCATGGTTTGTGTGGTGAATTTTATTTTTTTATATATTTACAGTATATCCCGCCTTTGTTATTTTTATAAATAACTGAAGGCAGTGAACAAACACAGTATTCCTTCCTTCTTCTGTTTTCCTTATAACGACCTCGTGAGTAGGGTTAGACAGAGAGTGACTGGTTCAAAGTCACCCAAGTGGTTTTCATGCCTAAAGTGAGACTAGAACTCACAACCTCCTGGTTTTTAACCTGAGACCAAATTGGTTTCTAACCTGAGACCAAACCTCTAGACCAGGGATGTGGTCCATGGGCCGGATGCGTCATGTGCTGGCCATGCCTACCATAGCTCTGCAAAGGGAAAAAAATGTTGTGATATGTCACGTGATGGTGTGATGCTGTGAGTTTGACACTTCTGCTCTAAACCAAACTGGCTCTGTGACAATGTCTGAACAGAACTTCTGTATTGATTGGCTCATTCTAGAAGCATTTCTTGCTAAAAAGCTCCTCCTACTGTTCTGTATGGATGCCTGTTATCTTTTTCAAAATTTAGGGCCACTTATCTTAATGCCAATTCAATTGAAGTATTTAAACTGAATCTGTGAGGACTGCAGTTTAATTATTCAGATCAGCCATTTTTGTTAAAAGAAGACATCCTCAGGATAGCAATACATTTATATAAATGAATGCAGAAACAATCTGCTTCTGCAATAAAATGGTTATTAGGAATGGCCCCAAATGGTTTAAGCAAAAATTAAAACTCATTCAAAACTATCCAGAGATGGTAGTTTTTGCAGTATTAAATAATTAAGTAATATTTATTGTACTATAAGATCTTTACACTTGAAAAGGGATAGCAAGACAAATATTTTCCTGTATATGAAGTGAAGATGCAATTTTTAAGAAGTTTTGGAGTAATAACATTTTAGGGTATGCTAAAAATATTACAACAAAATATATTACAAAAACTAATTTTCTCTGTATCTGGGGTGGGACTTCAGATAATGGTGAGCTACATGACTATTAGCGAACAGAAGCTGACAGTTTCCCACCTCTGTTTCTGACTACCAAATGAGAATTTCTTCCATAAAGAGTTTATGTTTGTTAACTGAAGAGGAAATTTTAGAAGAAAATTGGAAAAAAACAGGCATGGTCAATTCTGAAATACAACCTTTGAAGAAAAAAGTATACCTTAAAAGTAGTGAAACCTAGAAGCAAGGGAGGAAGATTTAGGGAGATTCTGTACTGTTTTGTTACATATTATACCAAGAAAAAGGTCAAAAGCCCAGTGGTGGGATTCAGCCAGTTCGCATCACTTCGGGAGAATCGGTTGTTAACCTTCTGAACAGTTTGGCAAACTGGTTGTTGGAAGAAATCATTAGAGCAGAGAACCAATTGTTAAATTACTTGAATCCCACCACTGCAAAAGCCTATTAATAAGCACACACAATATATATCCTCAAATTATTGTAAATGTCAGACCTGCCCCAATCCGATCCCTTAGGAAAGAAAGACCCTGAACTCCATTTGCATAAAGTGATAGGTTCTTTTTACTAAAGAACACTGGTTGCAGCAAAGTCAGACTAGAACTAAGTTTCCCGCACGAAAAAAATACAAAAAGTTTCTCCTTATCCCAGCCCTCCCCCCATGAACACTTCATCTTCAGCCAATGAAAATCCGCCTAGATGTTTTGAGAACGCTGAGATGTTTGGGGTAATCCACATTCTTTTCTTAGGGTGCATGGCCTTGAGCGCTGGCACGAACTGGTTCCAAGCTGCTCTTTGTCAAGTTGTCATTCCCCCCTTCCTAATTCCAGTCACATACCAAAACATGTTTATTGCCCATTTGTTCCTTCCATGCCCCCTCCCTCCTAGCCTTTGATGGCAGAATGCCAGTGAGATGCCAAGCTGAAGATGGCAGACTTGACAGTAAAATTCTCCTGTGAACAGCCTGAAAATCCTTACAAACTTCATTTCAAATGTGATAAACTACAAGTTTTGCAATATTATTTGCAATAATTATTATGCTTAATGCATTTGTGGGGAGACAAGTAGAATTGTATCTTTCATTCAAATCATAAAAATATTCTTCTGTTGAGCCATGGCTAGCCTTAGAATGGAAAGTCCTTGATCCTGCATATGTGAAGGCAATAGATCCCAACTGGGCCTGGAGTCACAAGGCAAATATGATGAGGGCAGGAGCCAAGGTAACAAACTAGGTGTCAGCGTTCCAAATTAGGCTCTCTTCCAGTTCTGACATGAACGAGATGAAGCAAAGACCAGAAGCGTTGATTTATTGCTGAGATGAACTTTTACCTAGTTTTCTGTATGCAACAGATAGGGTTTCCTGGGGGACGAGGGTGGGGGCCACATTCCTGTGAAAAGAGAGTGCTGGGACATAGAGATGGATCTGCATGATGGCCAATGGGACATTGGGTTGGAGAGCGGAAGAGGAGGGGGTTGGAAGGAGGAGCCAGTTTGGCTGCAATTTGAGTTAGGAATGTCGGTTTTATTTCTGTTCTTAAATAAAAATGATTCATTAGAGATTTTGCACTTGAAAATGAAGCTTATTTAAGATAGCACCGAAACCTGACACTAGGATCAGCGACAGACAAGTTCAGGTATACATACAGCTACTGCTACAGTATAGTAGTCAAGGGACAAATGTGAGTCAGGCCCTATATCTCAAACTTAACCTATTTTACAGGGTTTTATGAAGTTAAAATTAAAGGGAGGAAGGCTATTTTTATTGCCACGAGTTGCTAGATAAAAGGATGGATAAATGGATGGATGGATGGATGGACGGACTGAATAAAAAGGAATTTTTCCACCTCCATAATTAAACAGGAAAAAAATGTTGAAAAATAAATCCTTGAAATGAATCCAATTCCAAGAATAGCTCCATCAACAAAAGAATTTGAGTACATCATTTTTAAAAATGAGGATTAATTAAAATAAACATTTGTGTCCAGGAATTGCAATCAGATATTCATGAGGACAAATGCTTTCAAACGGAAAAGGCAGGGAGGTGGTCTTAGTTCTTTAACATCATGAATATTCCAAGGATTTTTTTTCCTACCTAGGGAAATTCTCACTTTCTTCTTCACTTTCCTGTTGGATGTGTCATGGGATTTCCAAAGTGGCTGGAGTCTTCTATATAAGGCAGTGAGCTGAGTAATAGGCCAACAATCAAGAAGTGAAAGCTGCGGAGTGTCACTTTAAAGCTTGAGTCTGCAGAATACAACTATTCTGTTCATCTAACTAGAACTAGGATTTCACATTCCACAGTCGCTATTGGTAAGTAAAAAACAAAACTTTGAGAGGTTTTTTTTAATTTTTCAAAAGATGCCAAAGGGAAAGTTGAATAGAAAAAGAACATGTGATGACAACATTCATTCCATCTTAAAATGACAATTTGCTAAATTTCTTTTAGAAAATACATTTATAATGCAGGATCAAAGAATAAAAGTATTATTTATATTATTAAATATATATTACTTTTCACATTAATCTGCCCTTTAAAATTAAACTATAAATTCAACAGAGAACTAATGCCAATCTGAATTTTCTTAAAAATATATAAGTCTAACATACAGTTTGTAAGTCTCACTTTGTGAAGTTCATACTTTATATTCTTAGGCATGTCCAGAAAATAATTTTCTCCTAATGATTGAATTGCAATTCTCAGAATTCCCAGCCAGAATTATGCCTAATTGCCATAATTAATTAATAATTAATAATCCCAACCATGGCTAATTGCCATTCAATATAACCAAATGTCAATTGTTGGGAATTGTCATTTCAATGCATTTAGAAGGCAGATTAAGGGACGGAAAAGGAATAAGCTATTTTAACTTTATACTTTAAAAAGTATGCATGCAGAATGTTTCCTCCAGTTCAACAGCTTTCTAGCTGCAGTTTGTATTTACAGCATTCAAATGTTTCAAACAAGATTCAGTCTAGCTCTCTTGAAAATGATTCTGTAATCCTGTAATCTCCTTGAGCAATCTGTTGCTGATTACTGGGAGAGGAAAATGAGAGGGAAAAAGAACTTTGTATGTCAGAAGGCTGATACGATTTAACTGCTACTTTTGTTTGGATTTCAAGTTTATTATATAACTGCATATGAATTGTATGATTTCATTTGTATACACACACACATTTGAGAAAACCCATTACTTCTTTTATCAATTTACAACAATCTACTATTTTATTTTATTTTTTAATCCAGACACTGCAGCACAGGAACAAAGCTAGACCATTTTAAGACTATTTCTGCTGTGATGTATACCTTTCACTTTCTCTCCACTCTTTGCTATGGTAAGTGAATGTTTCAAATCTTAGGAGCCTTCCTGACTGAGTAGAAGCAACATTTCTTACGGTGGGCTTCTTTTCACTGAAGCAGGAACCTTATTTTATACTTTTTAAAAATTACACTAATAAGACAAACTAGAAAAAACATTTTGGCTAAAAACAGATAGCAAAGTAATGTCAAAAGTTTGTGTGAGGGTGAATGGTATCAAAAATTTACCAGGATCTGCTTAATGTTTCCAAACTGTCCGAAGGAGAAAGTTATCACCAGATTCGTTTTTCTCTTCCTTTTTTAATAATCTCAAAACTCAGACTATCATTCCTGTCTATTTTCTCTTTCTATCTTTTCTAGATCATTTGTTATATTTCATCCACTTTCTTTTTATTCTGTTTTCTTAATCAAGTCCTTTTTTTTGACTAAAGAAAAGCTTTAGATTCCTTTCCATATATTAGAAGCCCATTCTAGGCATATGGCTGGTAATTTTATGCTCTGTTCCTTTTCCATCCAATTCATAGGAAGGCATAGTTACCTCTCACCTGTTTTTTAAACAAAACCACTCCTCTTCCCATAGCTACCCTCTCAACCTTTATTTATGTCTTCTTTTAGCATGAACTACATTTCTGGTCTCTAGAGTTTATGTTAGCCCAGACAGCTAAATTCTAACACAACAATTTGTTGTTATCTCTTGTTTTAGGATTTTTATTATTTAAGGTTAGCAAGAGCTGGACATACCATGCCTCAGAGGAAAATATGAATTACATCAAAGCAGAGAAATGGTGTAAAACCCATTTTACAAATCTGGTTGCTATTCAGAATAAAGAGGAAATTCACTACTTAAATGCAACGTTTCCTATAAATTCAAATTATTACTGGATTGGTATCCGAAAAATTGAGAATGAGTGGAGATGGGTTGGAACAAACAAGCAACTGACCGAAGAAGCGAAAAACTGGGCTGAAGGTGAACCAAACAACGGAAAAAAGAATGAGGACTGTGTCGAGATCTATATAAAACGAACAAAAGATTCAGGAAAGTGGAATGATGAACCATGTTATAAAACTAAAAGAGCTTTGTGCTATAATGGTATGGATTGATATCACTCTAATTACTGTTTATACTGTTTTTAGTAGGAAAAGTACATCTATTTTTAGGATTGTTGTAAATATTGAAAAATAAGGGGTTAGATTCAGATTGAACCATTCTTGATGTAAAATTGTAAATCAATGATAAGTCTTAATGGGACTTCTGTAAGAATATATTTGGAGTAATTTCATTGTATGGATTCTGCTTCTAATATTCCAAAGAGCTGTATTAATTCTTTTTTAAATGTCAGATATAATAATTGTTGGTGGCTATAAATGGAAGTCCAATCAAATTACATTGGATGTATCTTGTGAAGTGCAAAGATATGGGGTTACTATGGGGAAGTCATATGAAAGAAATTGTGGAAACACTTTTGTGTGAAAGTAAGAATTTGGAAAAATCTCTGTAATTTACATAAATGTCTGTTTCTGTCCTATTTTTTTTTCCGTTGTGGAAAATGTTTCCACTGAAATTTGTACAATACAGCAGACAGCTTTTAAAAAGAAAAAAAGAAAGAGCACCAGAAAAAAAAAGCCAAAAAGGGAAAAATAAATCTTCAAAATAGAAACATAATTTTTTTCCTCTTTCCTTCTTAAAGGGAAATACCTTATTCTACTATTGTGTTATAATAGCCATGATATCATTACTGTTTCACAATATAATTTGCTTAATTGTCTTGCAGCCTCTTGTACTCCAAATTCCTGCAGTGGTCATGGGGAATGTATAGAGACAATCAACAATTACACCTGCCAGTGCAACAAAGGGTTCTATGGACGTGACTGCGAACATGGTATGATTAATTAGGCATTTAGTTAGTTCAAACTCATTGTGGATTTCCCATTCTGTCCATTTGTTCCATTTTGGAACAAATGCCTTATCCAAACTCTTCTGTTCTCTTGTAGTAATAACTTGCAATCAACTGGAAGATCCAGATCATGGTATCTTTACATGCAAACATCCAATACAGGATTTTGGCTTTAATTCTTCTTGTGATGTTCAATGCAAGGAAGGTTACAAACTGACTGAGATCATGGAATCAATAACATGTATGGATTCTGGAAAATGGTCTGCACCATCTCCATCCTGTAAAGGTATGTACGTTTGATTGCTGAAACCAAATGAAAACCAAAGAGAAATTGTCTAAGTCGGTGTTATTGAATTATTATGAGTTATTTCTGTTAGTCAGATTGGAAAGATTATCACATTAAATTACATTCTATTCTACCTTCTATTATATGTCACTTATTACAGCCTCTGACTTACGGCCATAATTGACCATAAAATTTCTGTTGCTGAGAAAGTTGTTAAGTGAGTTTTGCCCCATTTTACAACCTTTTTTGCCACAGTTGTTAAGTGAACCTGCCTTCCCTATTGACTTTGCTTATCAGAAGGTGGAAAAAGGTAAGCACATGACCCCAGGATATTGTAACCATCATAAATACATGCCACTTGCCAAGCATCCAAATTTTTATCATGTAACCATGGGGATGCTGCAAAGGTTGTAAGTGTGAAAACCAGTCATAAGTCATTTTTTCAGTGCTGTTGTAACTTTGAACAGTCACGGAATAAATGATTTTAAATTGAGGACTGTATAGTTATTGCAAAACACAAATTTTGTAAGTATTCTGATGAAGAATTCATAGCTTTAGTTTGTCTTCAGCCAATAGGCATCTGGTTGACTAAGGAAGATGCCTATTCTAACAGCGTACAATTTTGTCTTTAGTTGTGGAGTGTCATGCACTACAGAAACCTGCACATGGTTTGTTCAACTGCTCCAACCCTTCTGAAAATTATGCCTGGAATTCATCTTGCATTTTTTCTTGCAAAGAAGGTTTCGTTTTGAAAGGCCCCAATATGCTCCAGTGTGGTGCATCTGGGGAATGGGATGGACAGGAGCCTACGTGTGAAGGTGAAGGTCTTATCTTATTGCCTTACAGTTGCTGTTTTTCTATGTTCTGTTCTTTGACCGTATATGAGATGACTTACGGCACGATCTTCCTCTATTTCAGTGGTGAAATGTCAAGCAGTACGTCAATCAGAAGGAAGCCTTCTAAATTGTTCCCATCACGGTACAGAACTGAAGTATAAGTCAACCTGTGATTTTGCTTGTGCAAAGGGTTACACTTTAAGAGGCTCACCCCAGATTCAGTGCTTATCAGATGGACACTGGAGTCAGCCAATTCCTGTTTGTGAAGGTAAGAGACGGAGATCAAACTATCTAGTAATATATTTTGGTTACCAGTGCTACATGCATGCCAGGATTCATTTTTCATACTTATTGTAATGACAGGGATTTTATTAGAATTTTATGAAATAAGCATCTTTATGCTGTGGAAATATTATATTTATAATTTCTAATACTTTGAGGCAGGGCTACATCAAAATCAATTAACTTCCTTTCCCATTTATACAATATTAAACTCCAAACTCATTATTTTTATATATAATTGCCATATAGTAAAAAAAATGAATAAAAAAGTTATTTTATATGAAAATACATATACCGTATGAAAATATAACACACCATATTTTTTTACTCCAAGTGATAATTTAAATTCTATCATTTACAGCCATGCATTGCCGTGAACTACAGCCTCCAGCTAATGGCTCCATGAGCTGCTCTGGTCCTTCTGGAAACTCTGCCTGGAATTCAACCTGCAAGTTTGCCTGTGAAGAAGGATTTAAACTGAATGGATCCAATGAACGCCAATGTGATGCTTCTGGACACTGGGATGCATCACAGCCAGAATGTGAAGGTACTTTCTTATCTTAGTTCCTAATATTGTTTTCCTACCGGACATATTTTTTAATGTAGTGAATTGGCCCAATTATCACCAAAGTAAATTGGTGTCTGAGACTCCAAAACAAGATGGCTGCTGAGGAGTAAGGGCCTTTCTTTCTCTTACTCATGATCTGCTGTGTTTGCTGCCAGAGCTGGTTCTTTGGCAGTCTTGCCCTCTGCATTTGAAAGGGAGCATTTAGGAATGATCCAAGATGGCTTTTGGATGGCTATGGACCCACCCAGGAGAGGGAATCTTGAAGAGTGCAGCTCCTTGTAGGAGCAGATGAAAAATCAATGGGCACTTACATCTCTTCCTACCAGTAAAATATTATCATAGGTATTCCTGTAATTTTTAAGTTCACTTTTTTTTTTTTAAAAAAATGATTTATATGCCGCCCTTCTCCGGAGACTCAGGGCGGCTTACAATGTGTTAAGCAATAGCCCTCATACTTTTGTATATTTATACAAAGTCAGTTTATTGCCCCCATTATCTGGGTCCTCATTTTATCTACCTTAGAAAGGATGGAAGGCTGAGTCAACCTTGAGCCTGGTGAGATTTGAACTTACAGTAATTGCAGGCAGCTTGATGTTAATAACAGTGCTTTAGTCTGCTGTGCCACCAGACTTTTTGAACTTTTTTTTTGTTATTATCTTTAAGATTAATTTGTCAGCTGAATGCTGATTTATATTTGCTTTGAGCAACAACGTATTGGATTATAGAGAGAAGGAGGAGGTTGACACCCAAGGGGGAAAACAGAGTCTGGCTAGTAATATGTAGTCTTTAACTGAATTTTTTTCTAAAAGGTTAGGAGAATTTATAAAGTCTGGGAAAAACATTTTTGTTAAAAAAAAACAGACAATAAATACTTTAAACCCAGAAGAAGAACTTGTTCTCAAAGTAGCAGATTCATTGGGAAGAAATATAGATACAGAAATAACACAGATGGTGGAGAACATTAAAAAGAAATGTTATTTCCCAGCTATATCCTGCCCAGGAAGAAATATAGACTCAGAATAGACCAACTTCATAAACCTTATAGAAGTGTAACACTAGGCTTTTATATAATAGCAGAGAACTTTCTGGGTGGATAAGTGGCAAATGTTTCTTTAAAGGGTTTTGAAAGAGAGTGGGAAATGGACTTAATACATTAGATTGAGGAATGATTTTATCTGTTTTTTTTTAAACAAGATAGGTTGATTTTGAAAACTGCAGGGGTGGGTTCTGCTTACCTTTAATACCGGTTCGCAACAGGGCTGCATGTGTGTGTGTGAGCAAAGCGAGCGTGCATGAGCACTCTTCTGCGCATGCGCAGAAGCATTTTCAAGACGTCAGGTCAGTGGGCGGAGCCTCCCGCCAGTTTTACTACCGGTTCTATATAACCGGTGCGAACCGGGAGCAGCCCACTACTGGAAGACTGGATTTATTTTATTCAATCAATCAGAAATTGATAAGAGATGGTATAAACTATAAAGAAACAAAAATGTGTATTTGATTTGGGACCAATTAGGGTTAATATTTGGGATGATTTGGGATTGAAGCCATGATAAATTTTCTACAATTTGATTACAATAATAGTTTGCTAACAAAGGTTTTGGAATTTCAATCTTGTCTTCCTCTTATTATTGTTCACAATTTTTATTACATTTATACTATATGTTTGTTATTATTACTTTTTCTGTTAACTATTTTGTTATTAATATAGTTTATAGATGACAGGCTAACAACTTGTAAGTAGATTTGGTAGTTCAACAGTTTAAAATTCTTTTGGCCTGTTCGCAAGGGGTGGGAAACTACCATTGCTGTATTATATTAATCAGCATTCAGTTAGGGAGGATGTTACGTCTACATGTGTTAGTCTTCTTTTTTTCTTTTCAATGTTTTTTGTTGGGATTTTTAATTCTCTCATCCTTTTTTGAATATTTTGGAATTTTGTATTTTAACTTTCTTTGACTAAAATACATTTTTTCATACAAAAAAAGTAATTTGTTGCATGTGCTGTGTTTATTTCCAGCAGTAAAATGTGTAGCAGTGCAGCCTCCTGAAATGGGAATAGCCAAACATTCTTCCGACGATACAAATCCAAGTTTCAAGTCAGTCTATGAATTTAGTTGCATGGAGGGTTACACATTGAAAGGATCATCCCACATTCATTGTTCATCAAATGGTGAATGGTCTGATCCAGTTCCTAAATGTGAAGGTAAATTTTGAGAGCAATGAGACATTGCCGTTTGTCACCTCCATACATTTGCTGAAATTAGGAAATACTACATAAAACTATGCATTATCAAGCAGCTTTGTATAATTTCTTTGATTCTAGATGAGTCTATAAACAATGCATGCATATGGAAAATGTTTATAAAGAATCAGAACCTTTGAATTTTGTACCCATTTTTAAGAAAGGAAGTGCAAATAAATTATACAAAGTAGTATTTCAAGAGTTATATTTTTAGCATGGAGAATATGATCTTACAGTTTAAACCAGACTAGTCCCTTTGACTCCAATGATAGAACATTCCTTAGATTACTATGAATTTCAATGCACTGCCCAAAAAAGGACAGTGAAATTCAGGACATTTTTATTGGGAATTTATCCCAAAATCTAAAACAGCAATGGAAATCTTGTTGCAATATAATTTATATGGGCTGCAATAAACACAATGATTTTTTTTATGCCGCAAGGAAGTTAAGTCTTTAGCCCTTCAACTCATAATCCTTTTTCGAGGAAATAATAAATTCTTATTTAGCAAATAATTTTCCTAGGGCATCCAGCAAAATTATGGAGATTGGTAGTAGACTTTGAAACAGAAAATAAATAAATAATTGGGAGGAGAGATCAGGAGTTTAAATTTAACCTCAGTACTATGATAAGAAATTCACTGCTTTAGTTTGTCTTCAGCCAATAGGCATCTGGTTGACTAAGGAAGATACCTATTTTAATAGAGTACAATTTTGTCTTTAGTTGTGGAATGTCATGCACTACAGAAGCCTGCACATGGTTTGTTCAACTGCTCCAACCCTTCTGAAAATTATGCCTGGAATTCATCTTGCATTTTTTCTTGCAAAGAAGGTTTCGTTTTGAAAGGCCCCAATATGCTCCAGTGTGG
Organism: Arizona elegans; assembly: GCA_022577455.1. NCBI lineage: Eukaryota > Metazoa > Chordata > Lepidosauria > Squamata > Colubridae > Arizona > Arizona elegans. The sequence goes on along the minus strand of JAKOOJ010000002.1, from coordinate 97,145,134 downwards.
TGCATCAGGGAAATGGGATGGACAGGAGCCTACGTGTGAAGGTGAAGGTCTTATCTTATTGCCTTACAGTTGCTGTTTTTCTATGTTCTGTTCTTTGACCGTATATGAGATGACTTACGGCACGATCTTCCTCTATTTCAGTGGTGAAATGTCAAGCAATACGTCAATCAGAAGGAAGCCTTCTGAATTGTTCCCATCACGGTACAGAACTGAAGTATAAGTCAACCTGTGATTTTGCTTGTGCAAAGGGTTACACTTTAAGAGGCTCACCCCAGATTCAGTGCTTATCAGATGGACACTGGAGTCAGCCAATTCCTGTTTGTGAAGGTAAGAGACAGAGATCAGACTATCCAGTAATATATTTTGGTTATCAGTGCTACATGCATGCCAGGATTCATTTTTCATACTTATTGTAATGACAGGGATTTTATTAGAATTTTATGAAATAAGCATCTTTATGATGTGGAAATATTATATTTGTAATTTCTAATAATTTGAGGCAGGGCTACATCGAAGTCATAGAATCAGAAATAGTTGGGGGAGAATTCAGGAGTTTAAATGCATGAATTTGGGGGCTTAAGCGTCTGAAAACTCTAAGGTGGCCGTTTTGCTTTGTAAATCCTAACCAAAATGCATATAGCAACCCAAAGCTCCAGTTTTTCATAATAGGTACTCTGGTCTGGCTTCCTAGAACACAATAGAGTTGCTGATGGACCACTCGTGCTCCAAGGGAAAATATATGAATTTTGAAAAATCATCCTTATACAATAAATAGGAGCTAATTACTAGAATAATATATAGTATTTTTTTTCTTCTGTCCAATTTTCTTGGCAAGGCTTTTCAGAAGTAGGTTACCATTGCTGTCTAGAACAATAGATTCAAAGAACAGATTTTATACTTTTCTAATTTATTCCAATTTTCAAATTTTAGGTACTTCAACACTTGGGAAATTCTTAGCAATTGGTACATCAGTCGCTGGGCTTTCTGTCCTATCACTGGTATCATTCATTATCTGGGTCCAAAAGCATCTTCAAAGAAAAAGTAAGACATTTTCAGAATCTTTTGTTTTAAAGTAATACCCAATTGTTTATATACAGCAACTGCAATACTACATAGAAATAGCCAACTTACAAGGCAAATCTCTATCTACCTCACAAAGTTGTAGATAAAATAGGAAGCAGGACTATTAGGTATATTCACCATCTTGAGTATTTATGTGTATGTGGATAAAAGAGATAAAAGTTTTGTCTGAATGAGCTTAAATAGCAAAAAATGTGTATTGAAATGTAATGTGTCTGTTTTAAACAGATTTAAATAATATAAATTGTTATAGCAGACATGAAAGAAAAATTGACCTTTTTTCACTCTTGTTGCAATCCTCTGAAATTGAAATTGTACATTCAGACAACATTTCTGCTGGAACCAATGAGATATTTCTTCAAATTGGAAGGTTTGAATCACCTTCATGACAGCTGTAGTCCCAGTAATTTTTCCTGGGCTGATATTATTTGTTTTTAAAGAAATCTCTATATTAAATATAAATTAAATTAGTAACTGAAGTACATTTAACTCTATGAACAAGTGTTATGGGAACGGACTTTCATTTTGATAATAGATGAGAGCAAGGTTAACTTAAAAAGCAATTTCTGAAAATGCTTTTGATACATTATGAGAATGCCTTTGATCTGAAACCCACACTGCATATCTGACATTAATACAATCGAATGAGTCCAGAGATATTTCACGAGAAGAGTCCTCCACTCCGCTGCTCACAACAAAATACCTTATGCCACTAGACTTGAAATTTTGGGCTTAGACAACTTAGAACTATGCCGTCTTAGATCTGACCTAAGTGTAGTACATAAAATCATCTGCTACAATGTCCTACCTTTCAATGAATACTTCAGCTTCAACCAAAACAATACAAGAGCACACAATAGATACAAACTCATGGTAAACCGGTCCAAACTTGATTGCAGAAAATATGATTTCAGTAACAGAGTTGTCAATCCCTGGAATGCACTATCTGATTCTGTGGTTTTTTCCCCAAAACTTTAACCTTAGACTGTCTACTATAGACCTCACCCTATTCTTAAGAAGTCTTTAAGGGGCATGCATAAGCTCACCAGCGTGCCTATCGTCCCAGTCCTAATGTTCCCTTTTATTCGTATCCATTCCATGTATTCATAATCATGTTTACAGTTGTATCTGTTATCAAATACATGCTTGATGAAATAAATAAAAAATAAAAAATACATATACTTATGTAGTCATAGAACCATAGAATGATTTATATTCTTTGTATCTATATAAGATGATTCTTTACAGAATGAAGACAATAATTCAGATATGTTTATATTAGCAATTGCTTAAAAATGGGATATCTTACTTACTTTACTATTTTTCTCTTTTTCTTTCCTTCTCTTTATCTGTTGCCCTTCTCTCTTGCAGAAAAATCATTCACTCTTACAAGGTATGTTCCTTTTCCAGATTCTTGAAGAATCTAATGCAATTTTTGGTTGTTATATTGTTTTGGGATGCAGTAACTTACATTATTTTTCCTGTGCTTTTTAGCAGTGTCTCAAGCCTTGATTCAGAAGGTAGTTTCCAAGCTCAAATCGTTTAATCAAGTAAGTTATGAAGAAAACTATTGTTTATTGCTTTTAATGGTACATAGAATGGTGGATGGCTGGAGGCCAAGAGCATAGCTCAGCAGTAGTGTATTGCTCTATAATATGAAAATAGCTACAAGCACATGCTAAAATTTCTAATAAAGAATATTAGGTAGTAGACTTGAAAAAAGGGACTTTCTCTGAGGCCTGGAGAAATACTGGTTGCCAAATTATACCATATATGTTTTATATTAAATCATATGTTTCGGTAAAAAACTGAACATCCTTTTTTTAATAATGCTTGAAGTTTTTACTTCATGGCTGGATATTGATTTATAAAAAATGTATATATTTTTTTCCCATCATGTGACAAAGTTGACTAAGAAAATATTACAGTGTTTAAGACACATTTAAGAATTAAGTCTTGAATCCTTAGAAAATGATCCTGGGCTTTCAATATTCCATAGGATAATTTTTTCCATCTTCATTTATTTTATATATATTTAAATTTATATACCGCCCTTCTCCCGAAAGACTCAGGGCGGTGAACAGCCAAAGGTAAAAAACATAGAATACAAAAATTTAAGAGCAATTTAAAAACATATTAAACAATTTTGGCCCAACAATTAAAATACCCCATTTAAGATTAAAATTAAAATTAGGCAGTTGGAGAAGTTAGGCCAGCCCGGCTTGTTGAAATAAAAAAGTCTTGAGGGCCCGGCGGAAAGTACGTAAATCTGGAATCCTCCATATCTCTGGGGGGAGCTCGTTCCAAAGGGCAGGTGTTCCCACAGAGAAAGCTCTCCCCCTGGGGGCCGCCAGTCGACATTGTTTGACCGACGGCACCCCGAGGAGCCCCTCTGTGAGAGCGTACTGGCCGGTGGGAGGCTCTCGGTGGCAGAAGGTGGTCTTGTAGGTATCCAGGTCCTAAGCCATGGAGCGCTCTAAAGGTGGTCACCAACACCTTGAATCGCACCCGGAGGACCACCAGAAGCCAGTGCAGCTCGCGCAGGAGAGGTGTTACATGGGAGCGCCATGACGCTCCCATAATCACCCGCGCGGCCACATTCTGGACCAGTTGGAGCCTCCGGGTGCTCTTCAAGGGGAGCCCCATGTAGAGAGCATTACAGTAGTCCAGGCAGGAAGTGACAAGGGCATGAGTGACCGTGCGCAGGGAGTCCTTCATCAAGGAAGGACTATATTAAAGTGGGAAACAATTGGCTGATCTATTCCATATAATATGATGCTTTTTAAAATAGATTTATACAATTTTAGATTCGATTTAATTTACACCAACTTTTCCAGGAGTGCAGGTCGTCCTTTCTTAGTGAGCACAATTAGGACAGCAACTTGGTTGCTTACGTGATGTGATCACTAAGCAAAACTTCAAGTGAACATTATAGACTTACAACACCACTTCCCATTTGGTTGTTAAGTGAGTCACCACAGGTCACTAAGGAGATATCACATGACTACGACTTCTGATTTTACAGCCAAATTTTCCTTGTATATTATTGCAGTACATTCAATTTTCCCAAACTTTCATTATAATATTTTCATTGTTCCTTTGTGTTCCTTTTGAAGTTTGGATTTTTAGAGGAAGTGTATACATTAAAATACACAAAAGTGAGATGTGATGACAAAAAGCTTAGGAAGTCCTGCTCTGGCGAAAAGGATAAATAATAGCTAATTTATTAATCATTCCAATAATCTGCCTAATATTACAGAGTTCTTAGGCAGATTTCAAACTGAGCTAAAATATTAAAAACAGTGGAAGGGATAAAATAATAAAATACTTTAATAAGTGGTGCAGAAAAAGATACAATAAAAATATTACCAGAATCTGTGGTCAATTAATAAAATAAATAAATTAATAAAATTGTCTGTTAAAATAACGTCATAATAACTTGTGGTACAAATTCATGTGGTTTTTTTTAAAGAAAGAAATGTCCAGAAGCAGCTGATTTAAATATTGAGGTTGGAAATTGATCTAAATTGGAAATTGATCTAAAGTGAGGTCAAAAATAGTCTGCAGCTAAGAATAACTTGACATTATTATGTCAAATAATATTGTGTCATATAGCCACAGAAATATTTGGATTAAAAAACATACAAAGTTTCTCATGAGTTCAAAAATGGTAAATAAAATATTGCTATAGCCATAGGATTTTGATCTATTCTCACCAATATTTGGAAACCTAAGAAAGGAAGTTGAAAGGAGGCACATCCAAAACTATTACATTTTGTTATTTTCAGCCAGTAAATGTGGACGTCTCTGAAATGATATCCAGCCATTCATGGACTGAGATAAGTCGCCTTTGGAGAAGCCCTTTCTGACATGGATAAGTGGAGGTTCCTTGAGGACAATGACTTGAGAAGAAGTATCCTGTCCCACCACAACAATCCTGTTCCAATACCAGTAACATATCAAGGAAGAATAGAAACCATCCAAGCAGCATGGCATATGCTCCAGTCCAGCCTTATACACAGTCCACCTAAGGGTATCTTCTGTCCTTAATATTTTGAGCTCTGATAACTCCCTTCACTTTCTGTAAATCTAGAACAAAGGTGTTGGGAATTTATTCTTTTTTATATATAAATGATACTTTTGTCATACTGAAAACGGTGGATGTAGACATTTTCATGTAGAATTGTACATTTTGTTTTTTGTGGCCATGTTTCAAGAAGAGACCTCACAACTGTTAATCATCAGGGAATATTTAACTATTGTGATACATTTATCTACAATACCTCTAGGGAACAGTTCAGTTTGGACATAGAAAAGGGAGATGTTAATTTTTAGGGTGTAATTTTCTATAGTTTTTGAAGTTACCAAAGTAATACTAAAATAATTTCAGAATGGGATAATTCATTATCTCTGCCAAAGCCTAAACTTGCAGAAATGTACGACATGTAGTCCAGTGGTGGGTTTCAAATTTTTTTACTACTGGTTCTGTGGATGTGGCTTGGTGGGTGTGGCTTGGTGTGGCTTGGTGGGCGTGGCAGGGGAAGGTTACTGCAAAATCCCCATTTCCTCCCGATCAGCTGGGACTTGGGAGGCAGAGAATAGATGGGGACATGGCCAGTCAGAATTTTTAGTACCGGTTCTCCGAACTACTCAAAATTTCTGCTACCAGTTCTCCAGAACTGGTCAGAACCTGCTGAAATCCACCTCTAATGTAGTCCTCTAATGTCAATAGTGTGTCTTGAAATGAATCAAGATTTTTAAAATGTTTCATCCCTATGGGATTTAGTACTGTATTATCTAAATTATGAATAGTATTTATTTCTTGGATAATTGTATGCACTTTTGTGTGAATCAAAGCTGACCAAATCTGTTTTGGAAGCAAAGTATAAGTGAAACAATTCTAAAAACCATCCTCCAAAATAAACCCAGAACTATTTTTTTAAATGGAAATTTGTTTGAAAGTATTTATACATTATATTAGGGAATAGCTTAATCAGTAACACAGAGACATCTATTAGTAATTTGAATTACTCCCAAGGGATCAACACTCCCTCCTGAAAACAACCCTGCATATCTGTAGTTGTAATCTAGAATTTCTGTTCATTCTACAGTTCCATAAATTTGATTGTTTCAATTGTAGGAATGTATTCACACATTGCTCTTAAACCATCATATGCTTTGTTTGTCTTAACATGAAATGCTAAGAAAAGGTATGAGTATCTAAGCCCACAGTTCCTTATTTTTAAATAAAAGTTTATTTAAAGGAGATTAAATATGAAACATAATAATTTGTGTAATATTTTATATATAATATGTATTTAATTTATTTAAAATTAATTTCAATGGTGTTTTATGCTTTAAATTGTAAATATTTTGATAATAAAATCATTATAGAACAAAATAATTTTGCATCATTGAATATGAATGTATTATACTGTTGTAACCAATAGAGACTTAGTTTATATCATTTTGCTAATATGCTATAAACTCAAAAAGAGTGCTTCCCTTTGATTGGGGTGGGAGATATTGAAGGTTCTTTGGTAGATTATGTACTTGATTTATTAAGAAAAAAGACAGTGGCCGGTAGATGGCACCATTTAGACATAACTACTCATTGTTAAGCACAGCATATTACACTATACTTTGAGGATAGGGTATTTAGTAGAGGCATAAGCATTCGACATCTCAAGATTTGAAAACAAATCAGTGAGATGCCAGACTATAGACAGCCTTTCAGGTTGCTCTTTAAAAAACTTCTAATGAGATATTTAGGTAGTTTTTGCACTCACTCAGCAACTCAACTGAAAATCCATTGATTACCTCATTTCTTTCCTTCACTGAAAGACAAAGTGAAAAGAAGGAAGTGATCTTTTTTCACCGTCCCTCTTATTAATTTGGGGGATTTTCCTCCAGAAGAAATGTCAGGATTACTAAATTGGACTTTGCTTTGTTTGTTCATTAAAACTCCTTTGTATGCTGCTCTAAGTGTTTTCTAATTTCTCTTTATACTTTGACATTTTGACTACTTTGAAAAATCAGATAAAATCTTATTTTTTTCTTATTTTCTAGCTTCAAATGGTACAGTGCTTCATAAAGTAACCATACTTGCTCCATTCACACAACTCAGTAGGCTAAAGCTTGCTTAGCTTGCTATTCAAAAATAAACCCGTATGAGTGAATATATGCATACATCTCTGTTTGCAACCATGTCTACATAGCTGTTAGAGAACTGAGCTTCTTTTAAGATGTTATCCTAACACTAAAAGAAAGGATAAAGGGAGACACAAATCTTTACCAGAAGTTGGACATGAACTTGAAAAGAATACAAAGGGGAGAACGGATCACAAGTTGAATTCAGCCTATAGAAAACAAATTATCCTATAATCCTTGCTATGGGAATTTGAGGTTTAAAAAAATGTTGATATTCTCACTCAGCTAGCCAGAAATAAGAAAGTCAATGTCATCAAATAGAATGCATAGTTCTAGGGACTATATAGACATGCCCGTGCTATTTTCTTAGAAACAATATGGACATGGTTCACTGCTACTTTCTCCTGAGAAGTTCTTTCAATTCTCCTGACAGGTAGTCAGTACTGGATTTTCCTAGTAGGTCCTCCACCAACTTCTTCTGTCCCTGTCTATTTTTTTTTTTTTTTTTTTTTTTTTTTTGAGATCAGTGTGGGGTAGACTCTCCTGCTTGTGGGCAGGACCAGGACAAAAAAGGGAGGACCACTTTAGCTGAAACGTAAATTACAATTTAGTTTTTAACTCTATTGACTTGATACCATTTATCTGATCAATCTCCATGGCTTTAATAATAGTCTTCTGCCACATTCTTGGATGGAGCAGTGGAAGGAGCAGTGCAGTGGCTGACTGTAGTCTTGCAACTTGATTCCTACTTATATTTAGCTGTACATACCACCTATGTAGAAGGTCCCTGCAGTAACAACCCTATTTTTGGATAGAATAACTATAATTTCTATATGTTAAATTGTTGCTCATTACTTCCCCATTGTAGATTAAGGGGAAACGATTAGACCTTTGTAAATATGTAAGTCTTTCAGAAGCAGTTGGGTTATCATGGAAGGCATTTTCTTCTCACATTGTAGAATATACTCTTGAAATGTGCTACTTTCCTATCTCCATTAAAAGCATCATTCTTGAAACCAATGTTGTTTGGCATATGAATGCTTTTAACAACTGCATTTCCATAATTGGAAACCAGAGGCTGTTGCTGTAGAAATAAAAGTATAGTCTCTGAGTCAAGTCAGAAAATGAGTTTTATGAAACAAGCCAGGAGTGGGAGTGGGGGTGGGATTGTTGAACTAACTTCCAAATCAAGCAAGCTTCTTATTTCTTATTTAAGTAGTCAGTCTCTATACCATTCATTTGCAGAATACAAATAATGCTCGCATCAAGTATAGCATCTCTTCAGCCTCAAAGGAATTTGAATTATGAGCAAATTGCCTCTTGAACTTTTCTATCCTGTTGGTGGGTGGAAAAATTGGAGAAGAAGAAAATGTATACCAACTTTCCCCCATTAAGTTTCATTTTTGCTTGTTTGTTTCTTTCACTACCATGCCAATACCTAGCCAATATTCTTCATTTTCAGTAATGCTTTGAATCTGGCATTTTTCTAAGGCATTGGATGGGAAGGGAGTAAATGATGGCCCCATAAATATTCTAGAAAGTAGATTTTTATTCGTTAAAAAAGGGAAAGCAATCCAAAATGTGTTGTACATCATCCAACAGTATTTGCAAAATTTTCTACATATTAATACTTCATCTTTATTCCAAAGATTAGAAGGAATGGAAGATAAAAAATTTACAAAATTTATCAAAATATTGTTATATTTCAGGATTTACTTATTTTCCAAGTTTTGCAAGGCAATTCACTGATACAAATTTAATCAAATGTATATATTATCAATGTGCATAATCAAAGAAATGTGCACAAAATGTATATTAGAAAATATTTTTTATTCTGTATTATGCAATACACACACACACACACACACACACACACACACACACACACATATATATATATATATATATATATATATATATATATATATATATATATTGTATATTACAGAACAATATTTTATATTAGAATATATATTTGAAGAAATGTTGGTATATAGAATTTGTAATATTAACTGATGTATGATATATAAATTGGTGACAGTAGAGTTCACAATGCCTTTTGGCTTATTCACTTAACCTGCATGATAAATGATAGAACTCCAGGGTTAAAACTGGGTGCTGTCTCCAGAATTCCCAACAAAATGTATGGGCGCACTTATGGAAAGTTCTTATTTTCCTCAAGTTCATTACAATTCCTTGGGGGAGGGGATTGGCAGCAATCTTGGGCTTAGAGTTTAAACTGCTCCTGTTCTGTGCTCATACCAGCTTGACTCTAAAATAGATTAAGAAAATCCTGTCTGAACGTAGACACTCTGGCAATAACCTATAAATGTTCTGAACTGGCAGGTACTGGTGTGTACTCTCACACACCGGTAGTAACCTTTCCCCCACACTCCATCCTTCCTTCTTAGTTCCTTGGTTCTTCTAACTCCTCCCCTATATCATAAAAAAGAAACCCATTTTCTTTCAGGTTGGGTTCTGGGTACAAACTTGATGGATAGGGTTTCTTTGGGTTCATCTAATGGTAGTCCTGAATGAGCATATTCAAAAATACTATATGTTACAATAAAATTCTAACAGGATACTTGTCCAGCATCTGCCTGTGAGTGTGTGTGTGTGTGTATGTTTGTGTGTGTGTTTGTGTGTCAAAATTATGAGAAGCCAACCGTGGCAATATGACTAAAGCCAGATCCTTTTAATAGTGTCATATGCATGTTCAAAGCAGTAGGATGTCAGTCATGTTCCCATGATTGCCATCTTGATATTTTTATATCCCTCCTTTCCCCATAGTGCCACTGGACACAAGCTTTAAATAAAAGAACAACTCATGACAAAAAAAGAGAGAACTACTTAACATATAATCAAAATTGTCTCCGTTTGGAGCCCTTGCTGTAGTCAAAACCTTTTTTCTTCTTCTCAGCGCAGATCTTGCTATTTTTTTCTGTTTTTCACCTATACTTCACAACCCAAAATACTGCCAACTCTCAACAGTTACTCTTTCTATTTCAGAACTTCCTACCTTTTTCCAGTTGTCACAGTGAGGTAGAACAAGTGTTATTCTTTGATTGGTCCCAGTGACCATCTCTCATCAGTCTGGTCTTTTTAACATTCTCCAAATCTAAAAGAAAATTAATTTTTTTAGAAATTAATTAAAAATTTAGAAAAGAATTGCAGAAATTAAAGTATATTCACAATTTTTATTTGTACGCTGCCCAGAGTGCCTCTTGAGGGAGTTGGATAGTTTCTAAATTTGATAATGAACAAACAAACAAACAAACAAACAAGTAATCTATGAATGTGACTTTTAATTTCTTAAAAAATACATCCTCTGACTCATAATGACAAAACGTATATTGACACAAACTGTGCTGCCCTTGTGGCCTTTAATATGGGAAAGTTTTCAGGTCACCAACTGGAGGATTTCCTGGTTTCTTTTCCCTCCCACCTAGGTCAGGAAAAACAGCCTTCAAGTACTCTCTAATGGGGGACAAGAAAAGATTTGAGATTCTGGCCGCTCCTTCCACTTATATCTCCTTCCCTTCCTGTATCCCAGCATCTAAGCAGTTAGAAGGAAAGGTGGGTGGACAGATAGTCACACACCTTCAGTCATACCACAGGAGTATTAATCTCATGGGGGCGGCAGAGAAGACCCATCAATCTGGACACATTTTGCATAGACATGAAGAGAGATACTTCCTGCATCAATTTATATGTCTCTTACTCTTTTCAAGTTATGAATGGTGGATACTTTTTATATTTTTGTTTCAAAGGAGTATCTGTCTCCCAGAAGATTTTCTTTAGCAGCAAGCAACATATACTAAAATCACTGCCAAAAACCATGATTTTTTTTTTCAAATAATATATTCATCTACAGTCAGGTCCAGAAATATTGGGACATCAACACAATTCTAACATCTTTGGCTCTATACACCACCACAATGGAGTTGGAATGAAACAAACACAATGTGCGTTAACTGCAGACTGTCAGCTTTAATTTGAGGGTATGTACATCCAACTCAGATGAACAGTGTAGGACTTACAGCAGTTTGCATATGTGCCTCCCACTTGTTAAGGGACCAAAAGTAATGGGACAGAATAATAATCATAAATCAAATTTTTCCTTCTTAATACTTGGTTGCAAATCCTTTGCAGTCAATCACAGCCTGAAGTCTGGAATGCATAGACATCACCAGACGCTGGGTTTCATCCCTGGTGATGCTCTGCCAGGCCTCTACCACAACTGTCTTTAGTTCCTGCTTGTTCTTGGGGCATTTTCCCTTCAGTTTTGTCTTCAGCAAGTGAAATGCATGCTCAATGGGATTCAGGTCAGGTGATTGATTTGGCCATTGCATAACATTCCACTTCTGTCCCTTCAAAAACTCTGGTTGTTTTTGCAGTATGCTTTGGGTCATTGTCCATCTGCACTGTGAAGTTCCGTCCAATGAGTTCTGCAGCATTTGGCTGAATGTGAGCAGATAATATTGTCCAAAACACTTCAGAATTCATCCTGCTGCTTTTGTCAGCAGTCACATCATCAATAAATACAAGAGAACCAGTTCCATTGGCAGCCATACATGCCCACGCTATGACACTACCACCACCAAGCTTCACTGATGAGGTGGTATGCTTAGGATCATGAGCAGTTCCTTTCCTTCTCCATACACTTCTCTTCCCATCACTCTGGTACAAGTTGATCTTGGTCTCATCTGTCCATAGGATCTTGTTCCAGAACTGTGAAGGCTTTGTTAGATGTTGTTTGGCAAACTCTAATCTGGCCTTCCTGTTTTTGAAGCTCACCAATGGTTTACATCTTGTGGTGAACCCTCTGTATTCACTCTGGTGAAGTCTTCTCTTGATTGTTGACTTTGACACACATACACCTACCTCCTGGAGAGTGTTCTTGATCAGGCCAACTGTTGTGAAGGGTGTTTTCTTCACCAGGGAAAGAATTCTTCGGTCATCCACCACACTTGTTTTCCATGGTCTCCCAGGTCTTTTGGTGTTGCTGAGCTCACTGGTGCATTCCTTCTTTTTGAGAATGTTTCAAACAGTTGATTTGGCCCTGCCTAATGTTCTTGCTATCTCTCTGATGGGTTTGTTTTGTTTCTTCAGCCTAACGATGGCTTGCTTCACTGATAGTAACAGCTCTTTGGATCTCATCTTGAGAGTTGACAGCAACAGATTCAAAATGCAAATAGCACACTTGAAATGAACTCTGGGCCTTTTATCTGCACATTGTAATTGGGGTAATGAGGGAATATCACACACCTGGCCATGGAACAGCTGAGAAGCCAATTGTCCCATTACTTTTGGTCCCTTAACAAGTGGGAGGCACATATACAAACTGCTGTAAGTCCTACACCGTTCACCTGAGTTGGATGTACATACCCTCAAATTAAAGCTGACAGTCTGCAGTTAACGCACATTGTGTTTGTTTCATTCCAACTCCATTGTGGTGGTGTATAGAGCCAAAGATGTTAGAATTGTGTCGATGTCCCAATATTTCTGGACCTGACTGTATACATTTTAAGGACTTTATGCTAGAAAGTTCTATCTATTCTATGGAAGAGACACCATAGGCCCAATAATCTTCAACATCTTCATAAATAATTTAGATGATGGGATAGAAGGGGGAACTCATCAAATTTGCAGATGACACCAGGAATAGCCAACACTCCAGAAGATAGGCTCAAGTTCCAGAAAGATCCTGACAAACTTGAACACTGGGTCCTATCTAGCAAAATGAAATTCAGTGGTGAGAAAAGTACGGTATTACACTTAGGCAATAAAAACCAAATGCATAGGTATAGAATAAGTGGAACCTGGCTTAATAATAGTAACTGCAAGAGGAATCTAGGAGTCTTAGTGGACAACCACTTATGTAAATATGACCCTGCAGTGGGTTGCAGCTGCCAAAAAAGCCAACACAGTCCTAGGCTGCATTAACAGAGGGATAGAATCAAGATCACGTGAAGTGTTAGTACCACTTGGTAAGCGTACTTGGAATATTGCATCCAGTTTTGGTCGCCACAATATAATAAAGATATTGGGACTCTGAAAAAGAGTACAGAGAAGAGCAACAAAGATGATTATGGAACTGGAGGCTAAAACATATGAGGAACAGTTGCAAAAATTGGATATGTCTAGTCTAGTGAAAAAGACATGATAGCAGTGTTGCAATATTTGAGGGGCTGCCACAAAGAAGACGGGGGTCAACTTATTCTCCAAAGCACATGAAGATAGGATAAGAAGCAATGAATGAAAAGTAATCAAGGAGAGAAGCAACTTAAAACTAAGGAGAAATTTCCTAACAGTGAAAACAATTAACCAGTGGAATGGCTTGTCTCCAGAAGTTATGGGTGCTCCATCATTGGAGGTTTATAACAAGAGATTGGACAGCCATTTGTCTGAAAGGGTACAGAGTCTCCTGCTTGGGTGGAGGGCTGGACTGGAGGACCTCTGGTGTCTCTTTCAACTCTATTAATCTGTTCTGTTATTCTTTCTATGATCACGTGTACCTATCCCACTAAGCCCAAAGAAAATCCAGAATGATAGCGGAACTCCTGTAATGGGCAGAGGGTTGGACTCCAAGGTCCCTTTCAACCCTAATAATCTATGTACTATGTTCTAACCTCACTTGCATGATTTGTACCATACAACACACTCCGAAGTACAAGTCAGCCAACTCCATTCTGCTTAATATCTTGTGCAAAACAGACCTTAAAAATTTTCCAAATGGTGACTGTAATCAATGAAACACTGGTCAGCTTCTTCCTATTCAACTATCTCATGCAGAAATGAGGGGAATTTTAGTCTCCCTTCCTCCACTTTCATCTAAGCAGGAATATCAGAAAGAGAAGTTCAGCTTGAACCCAATTACAGAATGTAAAAATACAATTTAATACTCTTTGTTTTTCCAAAACCTTTGCACTGATTTCCTTCTTGGTTAGTCCCTCAGCTTTCCTTTCCTTGCACTGCTTCAAATTTTGATAGTAACATCTAGAATGCAGATAGCTTCTTAGGAATCTGCTTCTTCTCTCTTTTGTGTTAATGTAGGGTATTAGAAAAGGTGCTTTTATTTTATTTATTTACTTTTATCCTATCTTTATTATTTTTATTAATAATTCAAGGCAGCAAATATACCTAATATTACTTCCTCCTCCTATTTTCCCCATAAAAACAGTCTTGGTGAGTTGAGCTCACCAAGAGAGACTGACATTCCCAAAGTCACCCAGTTGGCTTTCATGTCTAAGGTGGGACTAGAACTGATGGCCCTATTAATTTTTTATATATTTATGAAATTATGAATAATAATATAATACAATATTATGAATATTAATGTGAAAAAATGTGCAATTTATTTGCAAATGTTGATCATAAATAAATCATAAATGGTTCTCCAAATTATCACTGAAAAATATATCTGGTTTGGTTCTGCAACTCAACAAGACAGACACAGACTTCAGAGGATAATTAGAACTGGAGAAAAAACAATTACTACCAACCTGCCTTCCATTGAGGACCTGTATACTGCATGAGTCAAAAAGAGGGCTGTGAAAATATTTACAGACCCCTTGCATCCTGGACATAAATTGTTTCAACTCCTACCCTCAAAACGATGCTATAGAGCACTGCACACCAGAACAACTAGACACAAGAACAGTTTTTTCCCGAACGCCATCACTCTACTAAACAAATATTTCCCTCAATGCTGTCAAACTATTCACTAAGACTGCATTACTATTACTATTAGTCTTCTCATCGTTCCCATCACCCATCTCCTTTCACTTATGACTGTATGACTGTAACTTTGTTGCTGGTATCCTTATGATTTACATTGACTGCTTCCTAATATGATTTGATTGCTTATTTGTTCCCTATGACTATCATTAAGTGTTGTACCTTATGATTCTTGATGAATGTATCTTTTCTTTTATGTACACTGAGAGCATATGCACCAAAGACAAATTCCTTGTGTGTCCAATCACACTTGGCCAATAAAAAATTCTAGTTTAGTCTAGTCTAAAAAAACTAGCATATTCTCCCAACAGCAGAAATTAAATGACTAATTGAAATGTGCTTGCTGACTGGAAGACGTTACTGTAGGGTGCTGTCTGGACTTTCTCTTCAGTCTTGCTTTGCCCTAATATCTCTTGGTGGCCTGGGCTGTGCAATTTCCCTTTCTCATGCCCGGAGGAGTCTCACCCAGCCTGTGACCTGTTCTGAAAACCAAGAAGTGGAGGCTCCTTTTCAGAGATCTTACTGGGCTACTTCTCCTCTTTCTCAGGAAAGTTTGCCTCATGCTTTTCCATTACGTGCCTCTTCATGACCTTTCCTCTCTGGCAAGGAAAAGAGGGCAGAGCACATAGACTCTGATTCTTCTGCTCACACAAAAGATGGAATTGTTGGCAATCTGTGGCTCAGAGAGCATCGAATTGACTCAACTTTCCCTGCCTGAGCTCTGAATGTGTTTTCTTCCTCAGGATACATCTCAGCATTACAGTGGTTCTCTTTTTCCCACCTCCCCCACTTTCACGCTATTTGGGGGGGGGAAGTGCATTGTTCAGTCAGAGGCTGAGACCGAATGAATGTGCCGGCAGCCTCTTGAATAACTCTAATCATATTTGGAACAAATCTCTCACACAGTAATGCTGCTAAACAAAGGATTTTAAGTGAGCCAAATACACTGAATGAAGAACATGGATGAAACAGAGAATCCCACAAAGTCCGTTACTTTTCCTTCTGCTCCACTGCATGAATGTCAAGAAGTTGGCACAGAACGTAGCTACAAACAGTACAAATATTTTTTGAGGCAAAAATCAAAGCGGGATGATGGGGAGCAGGAAGATGGTCTTAAATGATTCTTTGCATCTCACTTAACTGTTTTTCAACAGCAGCAGCTGGGCAGCCTCCATTCTTTCCCTTAGAAGCATAATGATCAACTATAATAAGGCATTCAAATATTTTTCAGTAAATTGATTAAATGAAAAAGTGTCTTATTGAGATCTTTTGGAGCCTGAGGGCATTACCAATATTAGCAGTATACGAGATAAGTTATGTTCTTTGATATTGCCACATACAAATGCTTGCAAATGGAGCCAGCATTATAGTATATTATAATTGAAATGTTGGTGCCTATGTTTTGCATCCAAAATTTCCAATTTAGCTCCAACTGAAAATATCTCAAGCAAAAGTTAGGTCAGTTTTTTTACTCTGAGATTGCTAACCTTTTCATTTTCCATATTTCTTCAATAAAAGGTGATTAAATTATGCCGGTGCTCAGTTTGTCACTTCCTGAGTAATCAGTAGTGAAAGTGGTGAATATGAGATGTAGACCTCTATCCAATCTATCACTTGCTGGACTCACACTACTTGTGTTTACATTGAAGATGATACTGTGGAATAAACCTTGTGTCTGGAGGATTGTTCTGTGTACATGTTCAAAAGAAGTGAAATCAATGTGCTATTTCTCAAGGCTTCTCAAGGAGCCTTGGTAGTACAGTGGTCTAAAGCACCCTGTTATTAAGACCAGTTGCCTGCAATTACTGCAGGTTCGAATCTCGCCAGGCTCAAGGTTGACTCAGCCTTCCATCCTTTCTAAGGTAGGTAAATTGAGGACCCAGTTTGTGGGGGCAATAAGCTGACTTTGTATAAATATACAAAAGGATGAAGGCTATTGCTTAGCGCATTGTAAGCCGCCCTGAGTCTCCGGAGAAGGGCGGCATATAAATCAAATTAAAAAAAAATAAAAAAAAATTTCCATGCATAATTTGGTTCCTTTCGTGATGTGGATATTTTCAACATGACCTTGTCATAGATACAAGATATTTTTTAACAAGAGGAGGAAATAATTATTTCTGAGCAAATTCTCTGCAGTACAAAATGCTATACTTTTTTTGTCTCAAAGTGCATGCTCTTAATTAAGCTATCATCATAATCTGGTGCCAATATAAACTAGCTGCCCACAGAACAGTGTCAGTGGACTTTTATGGCTCTTGACTAATTATGTGGGTAAACATTAAGGGGAAATCATAAAGACAAATGTAATTATGTAAACTGGACATAATGCAGGGGTGAAATGCTCCCGGTTTGGACCGGCTCGGGCGAGTAGGTAGCAATGGTGGCGGGCAGTTCGGAGAACCGGTAGCAAAAATCCCTGCCCCCGCCCCCCATGCCCAGCTGAGCCGCGCGATCATCAGAGCCTTTTTTTTCATTTAGATGGCTCTGACGAGCCACGCTCTGACCATCCCAGCTGAGTTGCCTGCTTAACGCATTGTAAGCCACCCTGAGTCTCCGGAGAAGGGCGGCATATAAATCAAATTAAAAAAAAAAAACTCAGCTTGGATCGCCAGCGCCATGTAAAAGAAAAAAACGTGATGGCACGCTAGGCCCGTTTTTTGCTCCACCTAGCCTCCAGAGCCTTTCTAGGAGTCTGGGGAGGGCAAAAACAGCCTCTCCCCCCCGGGTGCCCTCGGAGGCCAGAAATGGCTGTTGGCAAACGGGCCATTTTCGGCCTCCGGAGGGCTTCCGGGGGTGGTGGGGAAGGCCATTTTCACCCTCCCCAGACTCCTAGAAAGTCTCTGGAGGCTGGGGAGAGAGAAAACAGGCCTTCCCCTCCATCCCCCGAGATCCTCTGGAGGCAGGAAACAGTGGGCCCAAAATTCTAGTGGGCCCAAAAGACCCAAAAATCAGCTGGCCAGTGCGCACATGCGTGCCGAAGCTAAGCTCATGTGCCCACTGATATGGCTACATGTGCCACCTGTGGCATGCATGTCATAGGTTTGCCATCACAGATCTAGAGTGATCTCAGAGCCCAAGAAAAGCCTCTAGAAAGAAAGTATGAAAGAGTGTAGAGACAAGCAACACAGATGATTAGGGGATTGAAGACCAAAACATATGAAAAACAGTTACAGGAATTGGGTATATCTAATTTAGTGAAAATAAAGACTAGGGGTAACAGGATAGCAGTGTTCCAATATTTAAGGGGCTGCCACAAAGAAGAGGGGGTTGACCTATTCTCCAAAGCACCTGAAGGCAGGACAAGGAGCAATGGATGGAAACTAATCAAGGAGAGAACCAACCTGGAACTAAAGAGAAATTGCCTAATGGTGAGAACAATTAACTAGTGAAATGCTTTGCCTTCAAAAGTTGTGTGTGTTACATCACTGGAGATCTTTAAGAAGAGATTGGATATACATTTGTAAGAGATTATATGGGTTTTCCTGCTTGAGCAGGAGGTTGGAGTAGAAGACCTCCAACTCTGTTATTCTGTATTCTGTAAAATAAAATCTGTCACTGCTTCCATTCCCTCCCCCCTCTATTTGCCAGGAAGTGACGGGATCAGATGCCATGATCTTAGTTTTTTAATGTTAAGTTTCAAGCCAATTTATGCATTATTTCACCCTCATCTTTATATCATTGCAATATGTTAGGATAATAATATGAGTCCTAAAATGAATCCTAACATTATTATGACTCACTGTAGAGCTTCAGCAGTCCTAGGCAGTAAAAACTTTGCTAACACAAATAAACAAAACAATTAAGCTGCCACTCCCCCCCTCCCTATGTCAGAAGTGACTGATAATTTTCAAGGAAAAATAGGCAGCTGTACCTACAGTAAAGTACATCTGTTGAAGATTCTTAAGTAGGTCTAAGATGACTCAATGACGCTACTCATTAATGTTCAGTCTCATTAAAGTCTTAGCATTATAACTAAAGATCTCTTGAGGTTTAAATACCCTGTAAATTGGCTTGCTTTCTGGGGACAGATTGCTCTGGAAGTGCATTTTCTAAGGTAGGAAATGTTTAACATTTCTCTAGCATGTTATTTTATTTACGTACTTATATCTGAGAGTTTTGTTCTAAACTAGGATGAGTAAAATAGGAAGAGCTCTATTAGTAAAGATATACTTTAGCAGATAGGTACTCAGAGAGAAGTGTATTCTGCATGTGTTCTTAGGATGTCATAGTTTCATACTTCCCGCCTGGACTACTGCAATGCTCTCTACATGGGGCTCCCCTTGGGGTGCACCCGGAGGCTGCAGTTAGTCCAGAATGCGGCCGTGAGGGGGATTATGGGAGCGACGGGGCGCTCACATATGACACCTCTCCTGCGCGAGCTGCATTGGCTTCCGGTGGTCTTCCAGATGCGTTTCAAGGTGTTGGTGACCACCTTTAAAGCACTCCATGGCTTAGGGCCTGGGTATTTGCGAGACCGCCTTCTGCCACCAATAGCCTCTCACTGACCGGTTCGCTCGCACAGAGAGGGCCTCCTCAGGGTGCCGTCGGCCAGACAGTGCCGGCTGGTGACCCCCAGAGGGAGAGCCTTCTCTGTGGCAGCACCTGCCCTCTGGAATGACCTACCCCCTGAAATACGCATGATATCAGACCTCCGGACTTTTCGTCGGGCCCTGAAAACACACTTATTCCATCTAGCCAGGCTGGCTTGATCCCATCCTCTCAGTTTTAATTGAATTCGGTTTTAATTGGGTTGTTTTAAATTTTGGGCCGAAATTAGTTAATTGTTTTTTAAACTGTTTTTAAATTTTATATGCTATGTTTTATCTTGGCTGTACACCGCCCTGAGTCCCGCAGGAGAGGGGCGGTATAGAAATAAAATAAAATAAATAAATAAATAGTTTAACATATCATTCTTGGTAATTGAATTAGTTGCTTAGGTTTCTGGGGTTAATTTCATTAATGTTCCCAGCAGGTACATCTTTAATATCCACATTTTAAGTGTGTTAAGTGGAAGGAAAAAGCAGGCTCCTCTGAAATCAAACTGTGTGAAAGCAGACATATAAATCTTAGACTGCATCTACTATCCTACTTATATTTTGTTTCTGTGTTTTCACAACAAATTCAGTGGCACAAGCAAGTAGCACACTAGCACTTTCCTTTAAGTGTTGCTCTTCTAAATAATCAAGGACATATTATTTCAAAACAGGTATTTAATATATCCTTTTACCAGCAAGTCAGCTACGGGCCTGCTGGGCAATTGAATGGGGGGGGACTATCAGGAAATCTAGGGCCATGGGCTGACAGGGAAATCGAAAATATCCTGAAAGAAATCTTACAAAATCTTAAAGAGCTTAGAGAACTTAAAAGCAGGGGTGAAATCCAGCAGGTTCTGACAGTTCTGGAGAACCGGTAATGGATGTTTGAGCAATTCGGACAACTGGCAAATACCACTTCTGGCTGGCCCCAGAATGGGGTGGGAATGGAGATTTCGCAGTATCCTTCCCCTGCCATGCCCACCAAGCCACGCCCACAGAACTGGTAGTTTAAAAAATTGGATTTCACCACTGCTTAAAAGCAAAATCTTACAAAAATTTAAAGAGTAGCTTAAAGAAAAGAAGGAAGTGGGAAGACATGATAAAAATATTTAACTTCTTTTTAACTTTCATTATTTCAGGTTTAATATTTAATTTTAGTAATGATAAAATGTTCCAATCACGGTCAGCAGCTTTAAAAAGAATCATAAAATAAAATGCAGTATTTCAGAGAATTCACAAGATGGTGCTGGTTTGCTACAAATATCTAAATTCTATGCAGAGTTTTTCTACAAAAGAGACTGGAGAAGGCTCAAAACATAATTACGGATCTTAAGAGCTTTGTAGAGAAGACAGTAAATCTTCTTTAACATAGTTGAGGTTTACTACAAGACTGACTTAAAACCCAATTTTCTATTTGTAAATACCAATAGATAAAATGAGATTTAACCTAGCATCTAACCTAGATAGAATAGACATTCCTTGCTTGACTTGGTTATCTATATCTTCAAAGGTAATGCTACCTGAATAATAGGGCTGAATGGGACTTTGGAAGTTTTCCAGTCCAACTCTTTGCTCAAGGCAGGAAAATTTACATTATTCCAGTCAAATGCTTGAAAACATCAATTTATCAGTTTATCAATATATTGATATTATTGATATTGATTTAAAAAGTGAACATAAAAACCCTAGACACAAACAGATATACATATATACATGTATAAGTATATGTATAAGTATATGTATATGTATATGGTATATGCATATGCATATGCATATGCATATGTATATGTATATGTATATGTATATGTATATGTATATGTATATGTATAAATAAACTATTTCCCCAAAATTATGACAAAGGATCTTGTGTTCCCTGTTCTATTCATTGTACTTTTCTTTGGCAACTCTCATGGCCACAGAGAGGTAGGACAATTCTAGTAAATATGCGATTCCAGCAATACATCATCTTCTAAAAAATTTCTTTTCCATTATAATTTAAACCTTTAGTCCACATATTCTCCCATTGTTCAAGCATTGTATTATATTCAAAGTTCCTTATCCACTGAATTATGCAGTGCTTTACATATTCATTTTCCAAATTCAAGTTCAATAACAATTTATAGAAATATGTTCATTATTACCATACAGTAGGTATGGTAGTAATTCTTTTTTAACAGATTCAAACCCATAACTCTTTTTAATCTAATTTAAAACTTTTTTCCAATTGTAAATATGTAAACCAATGGCAGACATCCTTCTGATTCTAACTCCTCCTTAGACTTGAGGATAGGATCATAAAATTAAAAGATATTATTTGACCATAAATCCACCAGTATGGCTTCGCTACCATTTCTTTTCTACAAAAAGCTTCTTCGGGCGACACCCAAAGAGGCATCTTCATAGAAAACCTGACAAGTTGCAAGTATTTAACACCAGACAAGTTGTCAAGAATGTATAAAGGCACTTCAGATGAACATTGGAAATGCAAATGTAAAGAAGAGACTTTTTATCATTTATGGTGGACATGTGATAAAGCAAAGAAATTTTGGGGTAGGATTCATATCCTAATATAGATTCTTAAAGTGAATATAAAGGTGGTGGACGAATGGCTGTAAACATTGATGAAGTTAACAGAGATGGCTAAGGACTGCTTTGATTAAAGAAAAAAGCACATCTACTTTTGTTTCTACTTGGAAACCGCTTCTGGACTTTGTGCTTGAGGTGGGAAAAAAGTGAAACTTTGATTTTGGGTTTTACTGATTAGATAGGTTTGTTGTTATAGAAATGGCTAGTTTATATTATTATGTAAAAGTAAAAAGTTGAGGTTTGATATTATTATCTTATTCTACTGCACCAAAGGGAGTCAGAAGTCAATGCCTTTTCTTTCTTTTTCCCTTTTCTACACTTTTTCCTTCCCTTTTTCCTTCCCTGTTTATCCTATTATTTGCTTTTGTACTTTTGCATTTTATATTATAAACTAATAAACTAATAAACTAATAAAATAAATAAATAAATAAATAAATATTGGAACCCAGCTACTCAACTAAAGCAAGAAGACACCTATATTGGGTAGCAGAAGTATGACAATAGCAAAGGCATCAGTTCATATTGTGTGGTAGAAGCAAATTGTAAACCACTCTTGTGTTTTACCAAAGAAACCACATGGATAAACAAAGTAAGGTGATTGATGATACAGTGCCATATGCTAGATTCCTCAGGTTGGAATACTCGACATGTTTTTCAAGTTCTAGGTTAAGGTAAAATGGAAGAAGAGACTAACCAGTTTGCATGATATAGTCTTGAACATATATTCACCATTTTCAAGGAAAACATCAGGAATCACTTTGAAGTCCTAACCTGATTTTAGTGGCAATGAGTGAACTGTTGAGAGACAAGGTTGGGGACAAATCAACCTGAAAAAGGTCTAAGTGATTGTTAAGAATCAACGCCAACTTGAAGGTACCTAACTAATCAACAAATTCAACAGGTCTGCCACTTCTAAGCAAGCAGATGCAAATTGCAATGGAAAGGGTTTCCTGTTAATTGCAGTTCTGTTTTGTTATCAGGCAGAGAAGTCCATCTATCAAATTATGGCAATGTCAAAATAAAGTCTCAATCTTACATTTTAAAAACTTCTTATTGGATAATTGATAATATTATCTAATTTGTATCTCACAGAGATCAGCAAAGAATTAGCTATTTATAATTTTAGCTATATGTCATTATTACTTATTCCACAAAGCACTGAACATTTCTGAAAACAAACACACTGAATAATATCCAATCCACTCTTATTCCCCCAGCTTTTGATTTGAGAGCTATACCAGTAAAGCGATACACTGATTGGTCTTCTCACTAATGAATTCAGCTATCAGGATACCATAAAGTAAGAATCCAGCTCCCTTTGAGGGAGATTTTAAGTTTGCTGCAAGCGAAGAGAAGGAGGGAGGGCGGGGAAGGAGGGAGGGAAAAGCAGCTCCAACTGTTTCTAACCAACCAGCCAGCAGCTGCTGTCGCTGTCTTGTGGTTAAAGAAGATTTGCTTGCACATAATTTCTTCTCCACTTGAGGAGGCTGCTCTACCCTGAAATTGCTGGAAACTGCTGTCTTTGGATCACGTTTGATCATGAGAAGAAAACATTTTTAAGGATTTTTGAAGCTGCAGGCACTGTTACTGTTCCAGTGAGGTGATGGATTGAAGGTTAAACATGTACGGGGATCATCCACACTTCATGAAGTTTCACACAGACTTTGTGAGTAAGTACTACATGCACAGTTCTGGATTTCAGGTTTTCAACACAAATAGTAAATTAGGTGCTTATGTGCAGATGAACACTAGGTGGGAGGATGGGAACAGGCACTGGATTTATGTTCATGTTGAGGAAAAGAAAATAATGTTCCTACATCTACCAAGCTACTTGCTCATTGGGAAGATGCTCCTTCATCATTATATTACTGGAGCTCAGGAGATGGCCTTTTTTTAAAAAAAAGTTAATGCATAACCCTTCTTTTAGTTAGCTCATTGTGAGTTTATCTTTCAAATTTCAGTTGAATTATGATTCATGAGTTTAAAATCCCATATAAATTCTGTTGTCAGAATATAGTTGCCAGAAATGCATAAATAAAAGTCATTGCTTGATGATATTTTATCTCATTCAAACACTTGTAACATTGTTTTCAGCATTTATAGTGTCTATTGTTGATCACTGATGAATCGGTGCCTCATATTTTATAGGATGCACCCTTCTCTATTTCTCTATCTCAGATGCACACACATCAGAAGAAAAGATCTTACATCTGCAAGGGTTTCATTCACTTTTATAGGTCAGAATTCACTCTGATGATCTTGAAGTAGGGTAGCCACATAGTGGTATAACTTCTCAGTAAACTTAACAAGATAGGATAATAGGCTGTATGAGTATGCAACTTGCTTGCCTCAAAAAACAACCATCAGTTTAACCATTGTATAGTGTGAGAGATGGAAACACATGTACTATTGGACTGAGATATCAAAGATCTGCATTTATATATCTTTATATTTAGATCCAAAGTTGGATCTAAAATGTTAGCTTAATAATTGTGGGGCTTGGACTGTGGTTTCCACTATGTCATTCTCCTCTTCTTCCTCAAAAATGGAAGACACATTGACAGCATGCAGTTAACAGGGACAACAAAAATAAAATGACATTGTCACTTCTTAGTTTTATGAGGGTCTAGTATGGAGTTAGCTAGATGGTGGCAGATCTGCATATTTCATAACATATAACTGATTCTTAATTAGCTATCTTGACTCTGTCTTATTCATCTTCAGACTATCAACCTGAAATGTTACAATAAGTGAGTGCTAATTACCATTTCAAATGACTGTTTTCCACATTACAAAAGTTACATAAAATTATACCAGTGCTATGGTATTTTTCAGTGGTGAACATAGGGAGCTTTGTGAGACAAAGCATGGTTTTAGAAATGGTTGCAAACAGTTTCACCTGATAACTTCTGAAAGAAATTGACTCAGACTGATATGATGCTAATCACAATAGATAATCTAATTAGTGGTGTATTTAAAAAGGATTACTGTTGATGTTCAAGTCTAAAAGACAGAAACTATCTACCATTTCAGGGCCTTCCCCATTCCTTCTAATGTTGGTTGCTGCAGTTGTTGCAATTAGTTTTGGTCTATATATTTAAATATAGTTCCAATTTTTCCACTGACTTTTATTGCTAGAACTTGGAGTTCATTTTTCTATTTTCAGCTAGGAGAGTAATGTCATCAGCACAGTGCAGCTTGTTGATATTTTTTCCTCCAGTTTTAAAACCATATTATCTTCTTCCAATCCAGCCTTTTTCAATAAATATCCAGCATATGTGTTTAATACCAGGGACAGATTACAAAGCTTATGTCACTCCTTTGCCCACCTGGAGTTAGTCTGTTTTGTGAACATTCTTCCCATGACTTCAGACCTGTGCCTAGGTGTCACATAAGTAGAATGAGATGTTATGGGATTCTTATTTTACTGTGGACATTCCACAGCTTTGCTTGATCAAGACCTTTCTGAAATCAATGAAGTACATATTGACTTATTTGGGGTTTTGCTTTTTCAATTATCCTGCTTGCATCAGCAATGATGCCCCTCTGTTCCTTGGCTTTTTCTAAAACCAAATTGATCATCTGGCACCTTCCCTGAAAACAGTTGCTGTCATCAGGCTGCAGTTTATAGTTGTTTATTTTGTGTATTGTTTTAACTGTATAATTGTAAGTTTGGATGTGTTGGGTGATTATAGAAATGGAAGGAAGGAAGGAAGGAAGGAAGGAGGGAGGGAGGGAGGGAGGGAAGGAAGGAAGGAAGAAGGAAGGAGTATTGCAGTGCCAAACTGAATAGGTTCTCAGCCTGCTTGCTTGGTCTGGGCCACCTCTGTAGAGTGTCCTGACAGCTGCCAGAACCAAGCGAGCATTGCTGCCCCTTCGGCATTTTCATGGGGAAAGGGAAAAGCTGAAGAGGTGCTACTATCCCTGAGCCACAGTATAAACCACTTGTGCTAAACGCCACATTCTGGCAGTGGCAGACAGCTGTGAAGTCTCTTTTCTTCCTTATATAGAGTTAGCCTGAATGGTAATCTTAAATCTTAGACAATTGAAAACTGTACAAGGGCCATACAAAGTTTTATCAACTTCAAAGAATAAAAATCACTTCGCAATTCTCATAATTTGAAATCTTAGATACAGAATGTTTCCGAAGATATTTACATGAAATATAACAAAAGAAATATAAAAACAGTGGCTGACCATGCCTTCAGTGTTTAGGTATATCAGTGCTTGTGAGAAGTAGGCATACATGGGTGCAAGTCTGTGTGTGTAGATATGTTTGTATGTTTGTGCATTCGTGCATGTGTACAAGTCTCCTTTACATAATTCTTAGTTGTTGTTGCTTACATGGAAGAGTTTCATGTAGAGGTCAAGCATGACTGTCAAAATATGTTAGTGTTAGGGTACACTCCCTTCTTTAGTAAAAGCCACACTACATTAAGGCAACTAAGAAATTATTTGGAGGGTTTTTTTTCTGATATCCTGAAGAATATAGAAAGGGTTAATTCACTGTATCTTAACATGAAACAGTGCACAATTGTTTTATCAAATTTATTCCCCAAAAGCTGCTTAACAGAAAGGTTAGAGCTGGCCTGCTTCTTTTCCTGGTGAAGAGACACAAGTCACATTCATCTCTTTCTGCCCTATCCACCTATTAATTTACTGTAGGAATTGTTCCTTTGATTGTGTTTTTACCTGAGATAAGAGTCAAATCTGATTTAAAAAAAACATGTATAAGAAAAGATAAGAAAAGCTCACCTTGCTAAATCACATTAAAAACATTTGTCAGAGCCAATGGAGTCTGGGCAGGTTTAATTCTGCATATGGAAAGACTATGCTCTATGTTTTAAGTCTTCATCTGTTTATTCCTCTCTCTTAAGTTCTTTCAGTAAGAATGAGCAGCAGAAGATATAACCACCATGCCCTCCCTGGAAGTCTAACTCTTTAGTACAGTACTAGATAGAATGTAAATAGCACAGAAGGCTTACTTTTTTAAAAAAAAGTTTTATTGGGTCAGCAAAGAAGATACTTTACATCATTCAGCTTAATTCAGAAAGCATGTAATCTGTCTTCCCATATGTTGCCTGTGCTGTTATTTTCTTTAAAGGTGGAACATTTCTTGAGAATTTCCCTTGGGACATCTTGGCTGAAAAGGATAAAAGGAACACTTACTTGTCCATGAGTTGGAATGCCATTAGAATCAGAAAGCTGGGAACAGCAGGATCTGTGCCATAGGAAGGTTTCTGTAGGTTTCTTACCTCTAAACTTGTCTTTTTAAAATATTGGTAAATAATCAAAGATGACAGAAGTCTCCAGCATCCTATTTTTCCCCAATAGGAAACTAAACCCTGTACTTCTGCTCATGAGCTTCTCCATACTAAGGAATGAGAGAACATTTGATATAGAAAATATGCTCTTGTCTTCCCCTTTTTCTTTTTTCTTTCAGGTTTCCCAATTCATCCCAGGTCTGTACCTGGAAATCTGTCACCAAATGGGAACTCTGTTATAAACAGCAAATCCAACCAGCTGGAAGCATCTCTTGATGCATCAGAAATTCTGTCCATCCCCATGAGCTCCATAGGGTCTGGCAGTACAACAGGCTGTCCGCTTAGGAGAATCACGAGCCCTGTTGCGTCCCATGCTGTTCCTTTGACTTCTCCACCAGACATGAGTTTTGCTGTGCATACCAGCCCACAGGTAGGCACCAACTCTCATCATTTTTGTTTAGTATAATAAAATCAGCATTTTTATTATTTCATATCCTCAACATAATTTTAATCCATGTGTGGAGTTCTTTCTATCTATGAGTTCTTTTTCTAAAATAAAGATTTAAATGTTCTTTTTCTGTTCTAGATTCAAGCCTGCCTTGTGCTTATATTTCTACAGATTACATCAATAAAAGGTTATGCAGTCTGGAAATAAAGAATAGCAATTGCAGTTAAAGACGCTTTATAGGTTTATACTGGAATACAGGTTCTGTCTCTTTCTTACCCACTATTTACCAAGGCTCTTAATTTTTAAAGGTATTTCTTTCACAGTTGTTGAATGACAAAAAATAACTAGGGATACAGATGCTTTTCAGGATAGGGACTGATGGTTAAGATCACAAGTTGTGATACTCTCAATTATGCTAAATGGGTGTTTCCTGATCCTGACTGGCCATGTGGGAACAATGTCTAGTTCAACAATCTAGTTAAACAGGTAGTCTTCAATTTATGACCACAACTGAGCCCAAAATTTCTATTGCTAATCAAGGCAGGTCTTAAGTGAGTTATGCCCCATTTTATGACCTTTTTTGCCCTAGTTGTTAACTGCAATTGTTAAATGAATCATGCAGTTGTTAAGCAAATCTAGATTTCCCATTGATAGAATTGACAATCCAGACAATTCTATGTGACTGATTCTGCCACTGGAGACCAGATTCTTTCTGTCCTTTAGGCCACCTGAAGTTCCCCCAGCTTTAATGCCTGAAATGGCATCTAATCTTTTATGGGATTCCATGTAGCAATATCCTAATAGTCGCTTTGTAGAACAATTTGGTTGAAGAGCAATGAAGTATAGAGTGGGGGCATAATATAGAATGTAGAGTGGGCCAAATCAGAGTCCATCCATTCTTGCATCCTTCTGCTGAAAGTTGCCTTTCAGTGGTGCTAGGGAATATGTTTTCTAAAGGATAATTGATTTCTCAACATTATGTGAAATAAAAAAGAGGAGAAATGATAAGTAGGAAAAGAGTGGAACTGCTCTCTAACTATCCTCACTCAAAGATTTTATTTTTTGAAATTCTCTTTTTCATGTTATAGGCACATAGTTAATTAATTTACTTATTTATTTATTTCTCTAGATTATTTTATATGTTACCTTGTCTTATGTAGCTCACAGTAAAATTACTTTTGTTTAAATAGAGATTCAGCTAGGATACTGGGCTAAACTAATATTAGTTGATTAATCAACTAGTAGTAAAGCCAAATAACCGGCCTAGGCTTTATTATTAGTTGATTAATCACAATGACTGCTGTTTGTATTTATTTATTGTGTAGATGTTTTTATTTTTTTTTAATGTTTTTAAAATTGTTTAAATTCTTTTATAATTCTAAGCCACCCAGAGTTACTTGGTTGAGTTGGGCAGCTACAGAAATGAATGATGAATGAATGAATAAATAAATGTAGACTGAGAACTTCTGACTTATGGAACATTTTTGTCTTCTGAACATATATTGTCCCCAAATAACCCCTTCCCCTGCCCAACCCCTTCCTCAACCTGAGGAAGAAAACAGTAAAAATTGTAAGTGTGAATATAAAAATATATATTCACCAATGATGCAATGCAAATCTTGTATTGTGTAATCAAATGGCTGGTGATAATTCAACCACAGGCAGAAAATGAATGAGGTTTTTTTTAAGGGAAAGGGGAAAAAAAGTTAAAAGTACACTATGATAAGTCAATATATTTTTATTTTCATTCAGTTTCAGAAACCTGATGAATTAAAATGCAGCTTGCTAAATGGAACTTATCTCCACAGAACTCTTCTGACAAAAATCAAGAGCCCTTCCCTGGGGTAATTCTTTCTAGCACTGACATAACTTATTTTTATGCTGTTTTGATAGCCCAGCAAGTTCATATTCATTTTTCTTGCTCCTGTTCTTCCCAGTGCTGAATCACTTGTGTGTGGAAGATACTCAAACAAAAACAACTCTGTTTACCAAATTTAGGTCCTCCTAGTTATCATGAAATGGCTTTCAGAACAAGGTTGTAATGCCAAGCTGTCGTGTTGAGTAGTTCAAAGAAGTGTGCCACATTTGCTTTTCTGCTAATGGGATGAGGCAGCTGGTCCTAAGGGATTAGCAAGCAGCCAGCTAATGGATTTGGATTCAAGCTGCTGTCCCAAATGTCATACATCATTGAACTTAGCATGCGGGAACCAGGCTGCAAATATTTTTTTAAGGAAACACTAACACCCTCTATATTAGAATTTGGAAATACAACCAGTGGTGGGTTGCTACCGATTCGCCCTGGATTGGGCGAACCGGTAGCGGTGGCGGGAGGCTCCGCCCACCCGCCCAGATGCTTCTGCGCATGCGCAGAAGCATTGCACACACACGCACAAGCAAACCAGTAGCAAACTAAATTGAAACCCACTACTGAATACAACATAAGAGAAATGATAGGAACAAAATTAAGCCTCCTCTTCCTTCTTTTTCAAAGTATTAAAACACATCCTAGAACAGTGGTTCTCAACCTTCCTAATGCCGTGACCCTTTAATACAGTTCCTCATGTTGTGGTGACCCCCAACCAGGGGTGGGTTCTAATTTTTTTTACTACCGGTTCTGTGGGCGTGGCTTATTTTGTGGTCGTGGCTTGGAGGTCATGTGACTGGGTGGGTGTGGCTAGCTGGTCATGTGACCGGGTGGCCATGGCTATGTGTATAGGGACTACTCAGAGGGCTGAAAAAAGTCATTTCTGACACTTTTGACTGGTCCTCACACTTATGACCATCCTCACATTTATGCCCGTGCAGCATTCTTAACAACCATGTCACTCATTTCACAACTGCTTCTCTTCACCATGGTGACAAGATAGGGCAAAAACGTAAAATGTGAGGACAGTCGTAAGTTCGAGGACTGGTCAAAAGTGCGAGGACCAGTCAGAAATAACTTTTTCAGCCCTCTGAGTAGTCCATATGCACAAAAGGACTACCCAGAGGGCTGAAAAAAGTCATTTCTGACTGGGCCTCGCACTTTTGACCAGTCCTCACACTTATGACCATCCTCACATTTATGCCCTGCAGCTTTCTTAACAACCATGTCACTCATTTCACAACTGCTTCTCTTCACCATGGTGACAAGATAGGGCAAAAACATAAAATGTGAGGACAGTCGTAAGTTCGAAGACTGGTCAAAAGTGCGAGGACCAGTCAGAAATAATTTTTTCAGCCCTCTGAGTAGTCCATATGCATAAAAGGATACAGCAATAGAGAGGGATAAAGGAAGGGAAGGGAAATTAGAGTA
Organism: Arizona elegans; assembly: GCA_022577455.1. Classification (NCBI taxonomy): domain Eukaryota; kingdom Metazoa; phylum Chordata; class Lepidosauria; order Squamata; family Colubridae; genus Arizona; species Arizona elegans. The sequence continues at coordinate 97,114,036 of JAKOOJ010000002.1, read as the reverse complement.
GGAGTGAGGATAAGAGTGGGAGGAAGAGAGGAGGAGAAGGAGAAAGGAAGAGGAAGTAGGGAGAAGAAGAGGGTGAGGAAGAGAAAGTAAGAAGGAAAGAAAAGAGAGAGGTGGTAGGTTTGAGGAGAAAGATTGCTGTACAATAAAAAAGATGAAAGGGAAGAAAGGCAACCCCAAACAAATATAAAGATATTAAGATAAAGAATGAATTGTTAAACTTTAAAGAATAAAAGAGAACAAATATGAATAAATAACAATAATTAGAAACACACATACAAACATACAATGTATTTTCTTTGAACAGAGTATTTGGCCGGTTCATAAATTTAAACAGTGTTTAGTCATTTCAATTAAATTTACAATTTCTATATTTCCTTTTTGCCATATTTATTCCTCATCTATTTTTGTAAAAAAACAATATTACCCTTCATCCTCATCTCTAATCTTAATCAAATTCAATTTTTCCCTTCTATTCTATATTATACCCCTTCCCATTGTCATCTATTTTTATATCCATCCTCACATTGGTTAATTATGTAATATTACAGTTGTTTAATATGAATTCAACATTTTAATATAAATCAATTAGTTATATAACTACCTTTTTTGTATATTATTCCAATTATTTCCATGCAATCCAATTTCTTACAAATCAATTAATTATATTTACCAATAATAATAAACCAAATAATTTCCCCCATATATTCCCCCAAACCACAACTTAACCATTTCTGCTTTCAACACAATATACAATTAATAGTATCTCAATTATTACAATTCCCTAGTTAAATAGAGCTTTTTTTCTTTTGTGTTTTAAAATCTCCTCTTTCTCCCTAAATTTCCCGTTGTTTGCACCTACCTTTTTTGGTGAGGAAAAAGAAAAGAAATCTGCCTGCCTAATTTTCCAACGTGCAAAGCCAACAGCCTGCTTTACTTTCTCTTTCGTTTTTCACTTTAGGTAGGGGAAAAAAATCTGCACTCTTTCCAAGCAAGCAAAAGAGCTCTGAGCAAAACAGCTGAGAGCAAATCAGCTGGGGGTCGGGAGCTGATCCAAGCAAGGGCTAATTAGCCTCTGCTGAAGCTCCAGGGGGCAATAAAATTACAAAAAAAACACCGAACCCTTTGTTATATTGCTGGCTCCCCCGCCCCTCGCAATAAATAGTGGTGCGGAGGGGCAGGGCAAGCCAGCAAATGAACAAAGGGTTCGGCTGCACCACTGGCTCTAGGGCGGCCCTTTGAAGCCCCGCGGCAAGAATTTAAACAGTTTTTTTTCCTCTAGCCATCGGAGGCAGCAATAGATGGGGAGTGGGCGGGGTAAGCGAACGGCCGGCGATCCAACAGAGGAGTGAGGGTGAGTGAAGGCGTGGGGGGGGGAGAGAGAGGGCTTTGGCGACCCCTGTGAAATGGCCGTTCGACCCCCAAAGGGGTCGCGACCCCCAGGTTGAGAACCGCTGTCCTAGAATCAGTGCAAAAAGAAAGCAGGAGTCCACAATCAACTAAAATGGATTAAGTTAATAACTATTTAACATTTTCTATCTCTGCTCTTGATTCTCTTTTGTTCTCTTTCAAGAAAAAAGGTATCATCTTTAAGGAAGACTAATTTATAAATTTACAGGCATTTTATTATATTGAACATTTGCAACAATGTTTAAAGATGCTTCAATGGCTTTCTCCTTGTTGCCACACAGAGTAATTCTGTATCTCATCTGCTATATATAGGGCACCAGATGCCCTAAGAAAACACACTACCATAATTTCTATACCCAAGCCTTCAAAACTATTTGGGGTGTAATAAATATTACTTTTCTTTTACCAGTGAAAGAATCACTGGCCCTGCTCAGGGGTGGGTTCTAAACTTTTTTATTACCGGTTCTGTGGGCGTAGTTTGATGGTCATGTGACAATTCTTTAGGATTTAGCAGAAGTACTGGTCTACCAGGCTTTTAACTGCTTGCAGAGCTATACCGGTCTACCCATTTGTTTTTGGAGGCACCGGTCCCAAACAAAGAGAACCAGTACGGTGACGACATATTGTCACTGCTACCAGCTTGGCTGAACCGGGCTGAACCAGGAGGAACCCACCACTGGCCCTGCTCAATACTGCCTTTGGACTTGGAAAAGAAAAATACGACGTAAAGTGTTCACAAAGCTGTGAAGCTAATTTTTTTCTTCAAAGACCTCCTGAAGGTACAGGGGCCTGCAAAGGGTTCCTGCAAAGAAGAAAATGGATTGTTTATATAGAGTCCAGCCTTTCAAAGAAAAACTAGTTTGTTATAATTTGTTATAATTTCAAATATAAGACAGCTGAGTAGGGAATAAATCAGCTCAGCCAATGTAGTGAAATCATAGAGGTCCAAACCTGCTTTCTAAGAAATTTTTTATAAGAAAAGGCCTTAATTCAGTTACAATTAAGAAAAAATATCCAGAAGAAGCTGCCAGTCAGGGATGGATTACGTATACTGAGCTGTCTCCTTGGATGGAAGAAAGGTAGAGCTCTTCCTCCTATACTCACAGCAAATAGAATCAGTCCACAAGGAGCTACTACTATCCTTCTCACTGCCAGAGAGCCTGAGGGAAGGTATGGAATGCAAGTTCCCACTAGTGGTGCTGCTCTGCCATCTCCTGATCTCCTCCACTTTTCTGCCATCAATCAGACTGGAAACCAAGTTATCTTGTTTAATTAATATAAAGAATAAATCTCTGTTTCCATGTCAGAAGCATAGTACAATTTTCCTTCAACCCTATCTTTTTTTAAAAAATCTTTGGAAAATGGAAAGTAACCTATCCACACAGTTTCACCATTGTTGATAGGGAAGTATGTACAGGATATAGAACATACCATACTCACATGCAGAAGGGAACAGCCAGAGGATTGTGGCTGCTGCCTCCCAACCTCAGTGATCAGGAAATTCCAATTCTAAGGGAAGACTAATTATGTGCCTTACACGTGGGATGACTTATACCAATCAGGATAACAGTACTTCGGAAGGGAAACTGCTGATAAAATGCCATGTTTTCATTTCTTGATTAGATTTTGGGATATTTAGAGTGGCACAGTAATTAGATTGCATTACTGCCGGCTAACTATGCTCACTGCCAGGAGTTCAATCCTGACTGGCTCAAGGTTGACTCAGCCTTCCATTCTTCTAGGCTAGTAAAATGGGGATCCAGATTGTTGGAGGCAATATGCTGACTCTGTAAACCACTTAGTGAGTGTTGTAAAGCACTATGAAATGGTATATAAGTGTAAGTGCTATTGCTATTTAAGCTGTAGAAAAGAATGATGACAGGTTCAGGTACAGTGCCATAGGGAATATGGTCAGAAACTATTTCCCACTGCTAAAGAAACTTGGACCAGAAATAATGGGTAAAAGTTTCAGTTACCTAGATTTTATTTAAATGTAAATGCATTTAATTCTTATAATACTTGTATTTTGACTCAATATAATTATAATTCTTGTATTTAAGAATTCCAGTGAAGCTGGAGCTAGCAGATCACTGGGAAACCATCAGGTTCATAATAGCCCCCCAAATGACAGATCCAGTCATACTGGGACTCTCTTGGCTAGACAAATGGGGCCCCATCATTTCCTTTGAAGTTTGGATCATGGCTCATTAATTAATTAGGGCATCTTTCGGAAACTTGACACAATGGAATAGTTTGCCCCCCCCCCCCAAAGTTGTCGGTGCTCCATCACTGGAGGTTTTCAAAAATAGACTGTAAAACCTTTTGACTGGGATAGTACAAGGCTTCCAACTTGAGCAGGGGGTTTGGACTAGAAAACCACCCTATGATTTTATGTTCTAAATTGTGTGTTTACCATCTTTGAAGATTTGTAATCCTAGGCAAGCCCAGCACTGCTTTCACTACTACATTCTGTGCCATTTGAAGCTTCATCTAAATATGACTAAATGTTACATTCTTTATGCATTTCTAAAATATGTTTCATTCTGTAATACACAGTTTTAAAACGTTCTTTGGTACATTTGTTCATGTTAAAAACCAGAAAAATGGAACTCTGGAAATTAATTATATACAGACTTGCACATCATCCTAGGAATACAGATTGGGTAAATAAATAGCAGAATTCATAGTAACCAAATTCCATGAATCTGAATATTTTTTGAGTTATATTTGTTTTTATGGCCACCCCTTGCTGCTCTAGGCAATGTTAAGCAGACTATGGCAGGAAGTGGACTTTGAAGAAGCTAGACTGAAGGAATATTGATAACATTTCTTCCTTCTGGGAAAGTGCAGTATTTAGTAGCACTTCCTAATCACGGTTGGTCTGTTCTGTGCTTAATGAACTCTGAATTGATTAATGGATTAATTAGTGCATGAAGGATATTTCATTAAGACTATACAGTTTTTCCATCTGTATACATTAATAGGATAAAGTTAATCTATCACTCAATCTTGCATCTGGACAAAAAGTGCAAGCTTTGAAATTTGAAAAAAGTGGTCTTCAAACTACTTTCCATAGAATGGTGGTTTTTTTGAAATCTATTAAAATTAAATTGAATTGAATTGAATTTGGCCAAGTATGATTTGACACATAAGGAATTTGTCCCTGGTACAGAAGTACTCAGTGTGCATGCAAAGCAAAGCAAAGCAAAGCAAAGCAAAGCAAAGCAAAGCAAAGCAAAGCAAAGCAAAGCAAAGCAAAGCAAAGCAAAGCAAAGCAAAGCAAAGCAAAGCAAAGCAAAGCAAAGCAAAGCAAAGCAAAGCAAAGCAAAGCAATTCCTCAGTGGGGCACTACCTTGACATGGTTGTGGGGCTTGTGTGCTCTGAGGAAGATGAGAGGTATGCCAGAGTTTCGACCGTACCAGGCAGGTCTCATCAGAGAAGTCAAACAAAGACTGTCTCGCCCATAAAAAATATAGTGAGACGTAAATTTCAGAAAGCCATACTGGCTCAGATGTCACCGCTAGAAGTTGGAGTTCCCGGATACAGTATCTGGTGAAAAATGAGCTACAGGACCCAGGACTGTTGGCTGAGCAATCAGGGCCAGCAGCTATAGAACTACTGGAAGAAAAAAATGTTTACCCATTGCAATGGTACAGTGATTGAAAACAAAGAAATAATGATCTGTTATTACAGATCAAGTCCAACAACAAGAGAATATTTGAAACAAATGCATCAATTCTGGAAAGAACAACATCCAGAATCAGAAATAGCAGAATAGAGGTCAGAAGATCAAGGTTGATTTATAATACAAAATAAAGTATTCACAGAAGCAGAATTGGAAGAACTGCAAAGGTTCACCCAGGGCAAAGAAATTAAAGCCTTGTCAGAAGTAACTCAGAATGTAGAGGCAAACCAGGGGGAGTTGGTAGTAGAGGAATCCAGCAGACATATACAATTGTTTTCATTTGGAAACCAGGCACCCACTCCTCTGCCTTAGGAAGTAAAGAAGTAAAAAAACTGAAACAAAGGTTAACTGAACATCTGGAACAGCACAAAAACATCAGAATAAGGCTGCCTGCATTGAAGCTTGTTCTAAAGAAACAGCTAGCACAAGCGTTAAAAGATGCAAATACTGCAATATCAAGTCTAAGCACCAATTCACTGTATGAAACAAACCAACTAATGTACAGCAAAGCTGCAATTGTAACTGAATACCTTGGATGCAAAATCAAAGAGAAGGAAAAAAAGCACCTCAAAATTGGAAGATTAGACTGGAAAATAAGATCAGTAAGTTGAGATCAGATGCAAGCAAGCTAGAACAGATGAAAGAAATAAGCTGAAGAACAAGAAGACCAAAGAATACCTAATCAAGAAATACTTCTTAGAAACAAGGAAGATCAAGAAAGCACTAGAAATAATAAAACAGCAAATAACAGCTATAGCCAAGAAGTTTAGCAGATACAAAACTTGTTAAGTTGGGCGATTGAGGAGGCAGAAGCAAGGCAGTGCGTGACAACAGCTCTTTTATTCAGTGTGAGACTTCAGCAAAAACTACAGTAAGACAGCTCCCTTTATATACTTTGCTGGGCCGGGAGCTGACCAATCACAATTGACCCATTGTCTTTCAAATCTCCCACCAAAACCCCATACTTTACAAAACTTGAACTGCAAATTATAGGCAGAACCTCCAATTTCAATCCAATCAGAAACATTTCTACCAATCCATCAATGGAGAAACTGTGGTGAATCAGTCAGAACCTGACAAGGAAAAAAAGTGCAGTTCTGGGCACAGATATGGGATAACTCAAAGAAATACAACAAGGATGCAGAGGTGGATAAGAATAAAAAAGAAGTTGAAATGAAAGAACTAGTAATAACAGCAGAAATGGTACAGAAAAGAGCAAGAAAGATAAAGAATTGGTCAGCATCAGGTGAAGATAAACTGCATGCTTTTTGGTTGAAACATCTAACTGGTCTATATTCACTCATTGCCAAGCAGTGTAACAACATACTACAATGAGGTGAAATTGAAGAATGGCTAACATCTGGCAGTCCCTACCTGATAAGGAAAGATCCAGCAAAAGGGGCAGCACCAGGCAACTACAGGCCAATTAACTGTTTACCAACAACTTTCAAATTGTTAACTGGTTTGATAGCTGACGCAGTCCAATAGCATCTAGTTGAAAACAATCTCTTTCCACTTGAGCATAAAGGAAACTGCCCCAATAGCAGAGGAATAAAAGATCAACTCCTAATTGACAAAATGATTTTGGAAAATTGCAAGAGAAGGAAGACTAACCTGAATGTAGCATGGATTGACTACAAAAAGGCATTAAATTCTCTGCCACATGACTAGATAATCAAGTGCCTAGAAATAACAGGAATCAGTAGAAACATCAGAAGATTTGTGCAAAAATCGATGGCAGTTGCAGGTCAATGACGAGAGCCTGGGAGAGGTTAATATCAAGAGAGGAATATTTCAAGGAGATTCACTATCACCACTACTATTTGTCATTGCACTGTTGCATTGTTTCCTATGTCAACAATAATGAATAACTCAGTTATGGCTATAAAATATCAGACATCTGTTAGACTATGCCACCTCCTTTACATGGACGTTCTGAAGCTGTATAGAAAAAACTTCATCTGAAATAGAATTGCTGTTCAATACTGTCCATGTATATAGCCAAGATATTGCAACAGAGTTTGGATTGGACAAATGTGCTACACTCACTATCAAACAAGGAAAAACAGTGAAAACTGAAGGAATCAAGATGCCCTACGAAAATAACATTAAGAGTCTGGATGAAGATGATTATTACAAGTACCTGGGTATCCTTCAAGATGATAACATCAAGAACACTGGAGTCAAGAAAAAAATTAGAGATGAATACATCAAGAGAGAGAAGAAGATCTTAAAGTCCAAACTCAGTGGATACCATCAAGGCAATCAACACCTGGACAATTCCAGTCAGTAGATATACAGCTGGAATAGTGGACTGGACTCAAGCAGAACTAAAAGCAATGGATAGGAAGACCAGAAAAATAATGACAATGAATCATGCCCTTCATCCTTGCAACAACATTGACAGACTCTACTTACCAAGGTAAATAGAAAAAGGGACTTTGGAAGAATATCTGAAGGACAATGAAGAAGATGCACTGAAGGTTACTATGCCAGGAAGGCTTACTGATACTGGAGAGACCAAATTGGCCTACAAGAAAGACCAAATAAAGAATAGAATGAAGGCATGGGAAAACAAAGCACTACATGGCCAGTACATTAAAAAGAAAGCAGGGAAAGCACATAAAATCTGGCAATGGCTAAGAGCAGGAAAGTTAAAGAAAGAGACTAAGGGACTAATCCTGGTGACACAAGACCAAGCCTTAAGGACAAATGCATACAAAGCCAGAATTGAGAAGACAGCAAGTGCCATCTATGCTGAAGAAACAATGGACCACCTGGTAAACTGCTTCAAGGTTGCCCAGACTGACTACAAGCAGCAGCATGACAAAGTAGCAACAATGGTGCATTGGAAGATCTGCAAGAAATATCATTTGCCTGCAAGCAAGAACTGGTGGGACTATAAAATAGAGAAAGTAATAGAAAATGAAGAAGTTAAATTGCTCTGAGACTTCAAACAAACAGGCACCTGCCACATAACACCCCAGACTTAACAATTGTCAATAAGAAAGACAAAAAGTCTGGATAGTGGATGTGGCAGTGCTTGGAGATAGCAGAATAAAAGAGGAAGAACTAGAGAAGATAACAAGCAAGGGTAGTACCAATAGTAATAGGAATCTTGGGTGCAATCCCAAAACAACTGGAGCACCACATGAACATCATTGGCATTGACAAATTCACCATCAGTCAATTGCAGAAGGCAGCTTTACTGGGAACAGCTTCCATCCTGTGACAATATCTGTAACACCATCAAACATCCAGATCTGCCTATCCCAGGTCCTTGATTAAGGACTCGATAGGTAGACAAAAATGCTAAACCCAATCTGAACATCTGGCTGACTATGCGATGATTAATAATAAAATAAAATAAAATAAAATAAAATAAAATAAAATAAAATAAAATAAAATAAAATAAAATAAAATAAAATAAAATAAAATAAAATAAAATAAAATAAAATAAAATAAAATAAAAGAATAATAAATAAATAAAATAAAATAAAATAATCAACTGGACTGTGGCTGAACTGGAAAACCTGGACTGGAAAACACGTAAACCTTTGAACATGTACCACACTTTACATCCACGAAGTGACAGAGACAGGTTGTACCTGCCAAAAAGAATAGGGGGCAGAGGGCTATTGCAAATCCATCAAACTGTAGAAGAAGAAAAACAAAGTTTGAATGATTATGTGAACCAAAGCACAGAAAGATTGCTGCAGGCTGTGAAAATGGAGAACATTATAAAAACAACAGAAACAAAGGCAGAATATAAGGAAAAATAGTTGGATGACAGATTAAATGGATGGAAAACCAAAGCTCTGCATGGACAGCACTTGAAAAACATTGAAGGAAAGTGTAATAACAACTTGACATGGGCATGGCTTAAGAGAGGAACCATCAAGAAAGAAACGGAAGGTTTAATACTTGCTGCTCAAGAACAAACACTACAAACTAATGCCATGAAAGTGAAGATACAAAAATCCACTGACAATCCAAACTGCCAACTTTGCAACGGCAAAGTTGAAACTGTTTCACACTTAATATGTGAATGCAGCAAAATCACGCAAACTGATTATAAAGCTAGATATGATCGAGTTGCTAAATTAGTCCACTGGTCATTATGTAAACAATATGACATACCTGTACCTGAAAAGTAATGGGAGCACAAAGTGGAAAAAGTTATTGAAAATGAGACAGTGAAGATCTTGTGGGACTTTCAAATACAGATGGATCATCATTTGGAATATAACATGCTAGATATCACGGTTGTTGAGGGCCGAAGCGTACAATTTTTATTGATATCATTGTTACTGCCAGGATGCTGGCAGCAACCCGTATCAACCATCAGCGCCAGTCAATGATATTTGTGATACATTTTTAAATGTTCAGTTGACAACAACAACAATACCAAGAAAGGGGAGGAGTAAAGAAGATAATAAGGATAAATAATATTAGTACAGCCATACTACATAGGTAAATACACATAGGCATTAGACAGCACTGTAAGAATTAGATGTTCAGCAGAATGATGACACCGGAAAAAACTGTCCCTGTGTCTAGCTGTTTTGGCATGCAATGCACTATTTTGCTGTCCTGACAGGTGGAATTGAAACAGTTTATGTCCAGGATGTGAGGGGTCTGCAGACATCTTCCCAGCCCTCCTTCTGACCCATGCAATATACAGGTCTTCTATGGAAGGCTGGTTGTGATTGCTTTTTCTGCAGTCTAAACTATCCTTTGGAGTCTGTACCTGTCCTGTTTGGTTGCTATACCAAATGAGATAGTTATAGAAGTACAAATGACAGACTCAGTAATTCCTCTGTAGAACTGTATCAACAGCTCCTGGGGAGTCTGAACTTCCTGAGTTGATGCAGGAAAAACATTCTTTGCTGTGCCGTTTTAATGATGGTTTGTTTTTTTTAAATTTGATTTATATGCCGCCCTTCTCCGGAGACTCAGGGCAGCTTACAATGCATTAAGCAATTTTAATGTCAAGGTTTTAATGTCAAGTGTCCCTTTCAAATCCTGGGAGATTATAGAACCCAAAAATTTGAAGGACTCTATTGCTGATACTGTCCTGCCTAATATGGTAAGAGATGATAGAATAGAAGAGCTCCTCCTAAAATCCACTCTCATCTTTACAGTTTTAAACATGTTCCAGATTGTTACAGCTGTATCACAGGGCTGTTCAACCTCCCTTCTTATAGGCAATTTCATCACCATCTTGAATGAGGCCAATGACTGTTGTATCATCAGCAAACTTCAGTATGTTAACAGAGTTCCCTTGTGGTGCAGATATATATAGAGAAGAGCAATAAAGAGAGCACACAGCCCTAAGAGGCGCCTGTACTAATTGCCCCGGTACTAGATGTTTTTCTCTCTCGCTTCACCTGTTGTAAAAAAAGTGGAAACAAGATTTCTGGGACAAATAAAAACTCTCTGGTCTTATTCATGTTTATTTGTCTGGATTTTTAGAATATATATCATGTCATATCAGTGTTACTAAAAGAACCAAGCACCCCCACCCCTCGTGTTCTATTATCACACAGACACATTTAGGGTTTATATCAATCAGCAAATAAAGTAAGTAAAATACTTCTTTTTCTTCTTTTGCCCTGTCCAACCCCTTTCAATCCCACATTGTTCCTTGAATTGCCAGGTTATGGTGGTTATTTTCTAAATTTATGTTAACAAATACTTTGTGAATGAAGTCTGCTTGATCACCGAAAGTATGATGCTCACATGTTCAGCTCCCATATGGAAATGCCAACAGGAGACTGATCCTTAATATTGGATCACAGATGGAACATCAATCGGAGGTTGTGTAACCCATTTTGTCCCCCCCCATATGCTCCCATTTTAGTCCAGTATCATGAACAGCGCTGGAACCTCTGACGATACCAAGCCTTTGCCAAATTTCCAACGGATGGGAGCGATGAATTATTCATCCCCAAGTCCAGGATCCCTCACAAAGCATGTCTGTGCAATTTGTGGAGACAGATCGTCAGGTACCCACAGCTTGCATGTTAAGGGGACTATCTGGAAGTATTAAATAACTATTACAATATAATATTGCCTCAGGATTCTTTCCTCTTAGTTGGTCGTGCAGAAAGTATCTCTTGTGTTTCTTCATTCAGGGCAAAATCATTTTTAATGTATAGCTTTTGAGAACATTGGACTATTGTTTTATTTGAGGCCAGATTTCCAGCTTTTATGACCTGATAAGGGGGGTTAGCACTCTTGCAGTGCTAAAACATCCATGCCTAAGGTGACCAGATTTTAACATTGGTAAAGCGGGACACCATTGTGGGTGTGGCTTATTTTGTGGGCTGACTTGGAGGTCATGTGACTGGGTGGGCGTGGCTAGCTGGTCATGTGACCGGGTGGCTATGGCTATGTGTATAGGGACTACTCAGAGGGCTGAAAAAAATCATTTCTGACAGGTCCTCGCACTTTTGACTGGTCCTCACACTTATGACCATCCTCACATTTATGCCCGTGAAGCATTCTTAACAACCATGTCACTCATTTCACAACTGCTTCTCTTCACCATGGTGATAAGATAGGGCAAAAATCATAAAATGTGAGGACAGTCGTAAGTTTGAGGACACGTCAAAAGTGCGAGGACCAGTCAAAAATAATTTTTTCAGCCCTCTGAGTAGTCCATATGCATAAAAGGATACAGCAATAGAGAGGGATAAAGGAAGGGAAGGGAAATTAGAATAGGAGTGAGGATAAGAGAGGGAGGAAGAGAGGAGGAGAAGGAGAAAGGAAGAGGAAGTAGGGAGGAGAAGAAGAGGGTGGGGGGAAGAGAAAGTAAGAAGGAAAGAAAAGAGGGAGGTGGTAGGTTTGAGGAGAAAGATTGCTGTACAATAAAAAAGATGAAAGGGAAGAAAGCCAACCCCAAACAAATATAAAGATATTAAGATAAAGAATGAATTGTTAAACTTTAAATAATAAAAGAGAACAAATATGAATAAATAGCAATAATTAGAAACACACATACAAACATACAATGTATTTCCTTTGAACAGAATATTTGGCTGATTCACAAATTTAATCAGTGTTTAGTAATTTCAATTAAATTTACAATTTCTATATTTTCTTTTTGCCATATTTATACCTCATCTATTTTTTTAAAAAACCAATATAACCCTTCATCCTCATCTCTAATCTTAATCAAATTCAATTTCTCCCTTCTATTCTATATTATAGCCCTTCCCATTGTCATCTATTTTTATATCCATCCTCACATTGGTTAATTATGTAATTATGTAATACAGTTGTTTAATACAAATTCAACATTTTAATATAAATCAATTAGTTATATAACTATCTTTTTTGTATATTAATCAATATGAACATGAATATTCCAATTATTTCCATGCAATCCAATTTCTTACAAATCAATTAATTATATTTACCAATAATAATAAACCAAATAATTTCCCCCATATATTCCTCCAAACCACAACTTAACCATTTCTGCTTTCAACACAATATACAATTAATAGTATCTCAATTATTACAATTCCCTAGTTAAATAGAGCTTTTTTTCTTTTGTGTTTTAAAATCTTGAACTCTCCTCTTTTGCCCTAAATTTCCCATTGTTTGCAGTTTTGCACCTACCTTTTTTGGTGAGGAAAATGAAAAAGAAAAAGAAATCTCTCTCTGCCTCATTTTGTCACATTGCAGCAAAGACCCTGCTTTACTTTCAGTTTCGCATTTCAGCATAGCTAGGGGAAAAAAAATCTGCTCCAGCAGCAATCTTTGCAGCTAGCAAGAGACTCCTGTGCAATACAGCTGAGAGCAAATCGGCTGAGAGTTGGGAAGTTGAACTAATCAACTTGTGCTAATTTACCTATGTGGAAGCTGTAAGGAGCTGTTTTTTCTATTTTTGCAGGCCTACTCATTTGTTTTCTTTTAACACTGATCAGCTGCAGGGTGGCCCTTTGAAGCCCCACGGCAAGAGTTTAAACAGTTTTTTTTCCCTTTAATCATCAGCTGGGACTCAGGAGGCAGCCGGGAGCAACCCACCACTGTCGTGCATTCTTTGCAAAAATCGGGACTTTTTAAAAACGCCGTGGGATGTGGGACAAATTGCTAAAAATCGGAACTGTCCCGCCAAAAGTGGGACATCTGGTCACCTTATCCATGCCTCATATAATTACACCCCTTTCCCTGGTTGGCTGCTATTCTGATCACATCTGAGTTCTTCACAGTATTCTGTATCACAGTCTGGTCTGTTTCCTATACAGTTTTCTTAGTCCTCTCAGGCATATTGAGTGGTTCTGTATTTAACCATTTCTGAAACAAAATGCTCTGATAATTTGAATGCCCCAACTCAAAAGTGCAGAAAACATTTAAACTTGCTCATATATCCCAATTGGAATGTGCTGATGTGTATTGCTGTATTGCTAGGGAAGCACTATGGGGTGTACAGTTGTGAAGGCTGCAAAGGATTCTTTAAGCGGACAGTAAGAAAGGATCTTGTCTACACATGTCGAGATAATAAAGACTGTCTGATCGACAAGCGTCAGCGAAACCGTTGCCAGTGTTGCCGTTATCAGAAATGTCTAGCAACAGGCATGAAAAGAGAAGGTATGTTGCTAAGATATACACATTCATACACATATGTGAACATATTATATACTAAGTATATACTTATACTTAAGTATATACTATACTAAGATGTGCATACACAAACCATCCTTAATTACATCAGAAAAAACTCTCATAGCCCCGTTGTTTTTGTTCTTCATCTGGAATAGATGAATCAATTCTTCATCAGCTGAAAGTCAGGCCACTGTTATGCAGTTTATTCTATATGTTTGATGATCTGCCACTTTGAAGGATATAGGAAATGTGTTCTGAAGTGCCACTGTGGCAGTCACAGAAAATGAAAGAAAACAAGATGCAATTCATAAATGAAAACTCTATCCAAGCAGGGCACTAGCTATAAAGAGATTTGCCAAGTATTAAATTGATGTGGTTTTTCCCCTAAACTATCATTTTCCACAAGGAGGGAGGGAGGGAGGGAGGGAGAGGGCTATAGTTATATAGTACAGGCCACTTAACCCAGCAGAGGAAGTAGATGAATGTTTTGCTGATCAGTTAAATAAGGTGTGCAGAAAATATACCTCTGTAGGGGGACTCTAATTACCCTGACATCAACTAGGAGACACCCTGCAGCTAGCGGAGCCGACTTCAAAATACTAAGAAGGAGATTAAGAAGAATTCCACTGGTAGAAATCCTAAACAGAAAAGCAATATCTGGCCAGAATTCTATAACTACTGGGAATATTGATGGCTCACAAACCAACCTCAACACTCCAACAAGAGCTGTAGAGAAGACTGAAGGAAGAGAACAGCAATGTAACCTGCAAGATCAAATGCAACAACTGTGACCACCTATGTTGGGCAAAGAGGATGACAACTAAAAACAAGAATCTATGAGCACTGACTAGCAGCCAACCAGCATGACCACAAATCCCTGATCTTGATCCACAGTGACACCAAGCAACACCAGTTCAACTGGGATGGAACAAAACTCATTGGCCATGCCACCACATGCCATGCACACAAATGGTTGAAGCCTGGTATTCAACAAATAGGTCACTCAACAAACGTTGATCTGGAACCAGCCTACAAGCCCAAAAGGAGCCAGATTAATTGGACAACTAACCTATGACAGCACCAATCACCTCCTCATTTGGTGACCTTCACAGGATGTGACCATCCAGCCATGTGACCAACCAACCATGTCACCACTCAGGATAGATAAAAATGAACAATAATTGAGATAAGACTCTTCAACCAAAGTACCGCTGAAGATGTTGTCTAGTCTGGCAACAAAATGTTTGGAAGCCAAACAGCAAGCTCGAAGAACAAACCACTTCTAACAAAAAGGAAAGTATTAAAAAAATGGAAAAAGATGCTCATAACTAGAACAGAACTAGAATATAACCTACTTCTTCATAAGTTAGAAAAATGAGGTATAGATAGCATCGCCATTAGATGGATTTGTAACTGGTTAACAAACCATACTCAGTGTGTAGCCCTCAACAGAACTACACCTACATGGAGGGAAGGATGCAGTAGAATACCTCAACATTCTGTCCTTGGCCCAGTACTCTTCAACATCTTCATGTCAACCATCTGATTAACAGACCTAATAAAAGCAGGCATCTTCAGGAACTTTAAAATCCCAAAAGCAAAACTTTATTGAGTACATTATTTTGGCACTGAAGAAAGCAAAACCAACTCTAAATTTTCCCACACAACCCTGCAGAGTTAAAATGAGTTTCATCCCCTCCTCCCATGGAATGGGTCACATTGTCCAATTAGGAATCAGCCTTTTGTTTTGATAACAGTCCATGTCTTGGCCGACACCTGCAGAAGTGTCCTTGACTCTCACAGTTGAAGATTGTAGCCTCCACATTCCATCTCACCCTTCCCTCCTCCCAGTTCTTTGGCAAGTTGAAAAGCAGTAATAGTCAGAAGAAGCTTAAGCGTTTTTCAGTCTTGACACTTCATAAATGACCTAGATGAGGGAATAGAAGGGGAACTCATCAAATTTGCAAATGACACCAAACTGAGGGGAATAGCTAAAACTTTGGAATCTAGACTCAATATTCAGAAGTATCTTGACAGAGTTGGATATTGGCCTAGCCAACAAAATACAATTCAGTGTTGAGAAAAGTAAGGTTCTGCATTTAGGCAGGAAAAATATTCCTCACAGTCATTGCTGAGGAAAGTCTTATTAGAATAACTGTCTTAACATAGAAAAAAATCTAAGGAAGAAGAAAAGCCTATTTTAAATTTAGACACCCTGCTGATGGGTGAGAGTCAGAGAAAATGTAAGGCAGTCACAGTATAATTATAGGATTACATTTCGGGACACAGAGTGGAGAGTGACAAAATTCTTGTGGATTTTTCTTTGTGCACTAAGCGGTTCAAGAAGAGAGGCAGAGAAGCAGAGAGCGGAGTGAGAATGAAGTGGAATCTACAAGCAGCAATGGTGGGAGTCTTGAAGATATGCCTGTAGAAAGGATTCTAGAAGCTGAAATGGCAGTTGAACCAAAGTCTGAATCATACAGTGATGTGAGTGCAGAAACTTCGGTAGGTGCAATTCATTCAGTGCTATTCCTTAGGCTGTGAGTAACTGTGAATAATGTGTATAACATTGAATATCCTGAATACAAACATATGACTTAATGCACGTTCAGAAAAATGACCTGTTTGGCAAGTGCACTATAGATTCATAATCTAAAATATTTTTTAACAACTGGTAATGATAGACATCTGGGGTCGTCTTATGACACAGCTCTTTTTCCAGACACACACAAAGTGAACATATGTTGTTTGGATTTCCTCCAGATACACTGTATTTAACTAAGTGTTAAATTACTAGAGTGTATTTACTTTAAATATATATATATATTTTTGCTTTACTAACATTGCTTGGGTTGAATTCCCAATCTCAGGAATTTTCATATGCAATTGCAAATGTTTTCCTATTTATTTATTTCCTGACATTATTTTTATAAGTAGCTCAGAGACTTCATCCTCTTATTTTCCCACAAGAACAACCCTGTGAGGTGGGTTGGGCTTCCAACATGATAAAACCTTAACCTCTGCTCCTTCCCTCCCCTCCCCAAAGCAAGAAAACAGAAGAAAAATAAGAGTTCAGCTTAATTCTGATCTGTTACTGCCAAAGAATTTTGTGAGCAAGCCTGGCAAAAGGGAGTAGTTAAATTCACAGAGGTCATCACCCATCCTGCTCAATGGGAGAGTTCCTTGCTTGGAACCAAACTGTCTTGGGCTGATCTCCTAGGATGAGATAGAAGAAAGATGCCCAAAATTCACTGCCTGGGCTGCTGTTCCTACAAAGTGCAAGCCTGGCATTTGGGCAGTATTTCAGATTCTTAAGATGCAGTTTTGCTTGGTATGGGTATGACTATGGATTGGATCTGCTTCAGATCCTGCTCTGTATTTGGCTTTCCTGCAGCGTCTATGATAATTCACCACGGCCAACTTGCCACAGCCAACTTGCCATGGCCATCTCACCGCAGGACAACTCGCTGTGGGACAAAAGTTACATTAATATCAAAGAAATGGTGGAATAGAATTATTTTAAAAAGGATGCAAAAGGAGGGACAGAATAAAATGTGAATGGCAAAAATTTTAATATTTTTTATTTATTTTAAATAATTACATAAAATTGTTACATTGTCCTGCAGCAAGTTGTCCTATGGCGAATTGGCCGTGGCGAGCTGTCCCGCAGTGAGTTGGCTGCGGTGAGTTGGCTGCGGTGAATTGGCCACAGCAAGTTGGCTGTGGCAAGTTGTCCCATTCCCTTTCTGCATTCCTAGTAGTCTAGCAGCAAAAGAAGAGTGAGAAGTTTAGGAACTAATGATAAATAGGCACCTCTAGCAAGAGGAGCATTCAAAAATCCTTGTAGCATCAGAATACACACGGAACTGATTTGTAATCTAATCCTTATATGATTAGTATGGAAATCCAGAAAAGCCATTAGCTAAATCCCTGAGCAAGCACAATTCTCTCCCACAGTTAAATGTGGGATTTCTAATACTTTTGTTTTTGGAAAACTTCTGGAGTTAACAGCAGCAGGGGAAAAATGTGCTCCAGGTTATCAGAGAGTTAAGTAGAACATCAGGTTTGCGCCACAGAAATCAGGGTAATTCCTAGATGACATTAAATAATTGTAGAATATTCCTTTTGCAGCCATATAGGGGTCTTAATGGAGTGTTACAGTCCATATGCAGTAGCTCAAAGGTAAGACTTTCAGAATTCAGGAAGCAAAATCTGGCACACCTAATTTACAGATACAGGAGGAAGACAAACAGTGTGCAGTAAAGATTTTATTCTACTTTTATTTCTATTTATTCTATTTTCTATTCTATTTTAGATGCTTCTTACTCAATCCTTACAAGCTAGTTTCCTCGAAACTAGTTCTGCATTTTGAAAAGATCACCCTTATTTAAAGTTGCTCTCTCAAACTTTTTTAGTTTAAGCCATGAGAAACGCATCCATGATTCTTTTTGCTGTTCTGTTCCCTAATAAACAAACTACTATTTTAAACATACATTTTTGGTGCCAGGGTGTGTTTTATAATCTGCTTCAGATTCTGCTCTGTTGATTGGCCACCAGTTTCATGTCATAGTCTGACTTTTAGTCTTTTCAGTTGACAGAAAGGCAATTTCATTCTTTTTTTCTTCTTCTCTTTCCCTGGATGAGGAGATGGGGGAAAGGGGGCAGAAAATACCAATTGAAGACAAAAATTGCCCCATCACCCCAGACTGTCCTTGGGTAGATAGGCAAGATGGAAAGACTCTTACAATAGATTTAAAAGGGAAACTCTTGGTTTCTAAAATTAGGCTTATAAAAAATAGCTCATACAAGGTGTTTTTGCTGGCTTATGTACTTGTTTCTCCCTTAGACCAATGATCCTGTCACCAATATTTGCCATGCAGCTGATAAACAGCTCTTCACATTGGTTGAATGGGCCAAGCGGATTCCGCACTTCTCAGACCTGACATTAGAAGACCAAGTTATCCTCCTCCGAGCAGGTAATGACTTGTAGGCTTCTCTTTGCCATTGCTCTCCTTGAATGATCAACACAGCACCAGAAACTGGAAAACTTGCATTATGTAGCTGTAGGTTGTAGCTGATGAATTATCCACTTGCACATTATCTCGTAAAAAGAAAATATACTTTTTTCTAAATTTTGCAAGGCGTTTTGTTCTCCCAGAAGATAAAGCATCTTCCCATTTTGGAAAAGAATGTGAACAGAATATAGCTAGAGACAAGGAATTGCTCAGCCCTTCAGAATTTGGGCAGCTATTCAGCTGCTTCACATTTTCATATGATCCAATCTTCCTACTTTCTCTATATCTAGTTTTCAGCTTAAATATTAGTACTTTTCAGCTGGTGGTCTGTAGAGATTCTCAGTCATTCAGGTCATGGTTTTCTGAATCTTATTTCATGCTGCATTCCTGAAATAAAGCCCAAGGTAGATGGTGGCTTTTCGAATTGTGAATGCAAACAAGCCTCAGAGCTAAACAAGACAGAATGGTAGGATCTGTCCTGTCTCAAGGCTGAAAAGAAGTTCTTCATCTTGCCAGCCAGAGGATAGTGGAACAGTTACTACCAGGGTGGTTAAGAGTAATATTGTGAACCTCTAATCTAATCCTCTAAATCAGGGGTCCTCAAACTTTTTAAACAGTGGGCCAATTCATGGTCCCTCAGACTGTTGGGGAGGTGGACTGGCTGGGTGGGCGTGGCTAGGTCATGTGACTAGGTGGGTGTGGTCAATTTAGCAGTCCATTAAACAAATGCACACAAATTAAACTTTAATTTGTTTTGCTCCTGGGAGTGTTTTATTTGCTTTTGTTTGCATGTTGCTCTTTTGGTTTACTTTTCTTTTTACTATATCGTTTTTTCAGTTATTTAGGAGTCTAGTGGTCCACTTCAGGAAACTCAGTTTTGCAGCAATTCTTCTCAGCCCCAAGGAGCTTACAATCAACAAGTCTCTGTGTGTGTGTGTCTTGCTTCTCTCTCTCTCTCTCTCTCTCTCTCTCTCTCTCTCCCCCCCCCCCCTGTCTATCTTCTGGAGGCAGGGGAGGTAAAAAACAGGTCATGTGGATGCCCCAGGAGGCCTCTGTGTGCCCCATTTTTGGCCTGCAGAGTGCTACTGGAGGCAGGGGAGGCCAAACACGGGCCCATTTTTGGCCTCCTGGGGCATCTGCATACCCCATTTTTCATCTCCTTGCCTTCAGAACCATTCTGTAGGCCAAAAATGGGCCAAAACAGGCAATTTTTTGGCCTCCTTGGGCATCTGTGCGCCCCATTTTTCACCTCCACTGCCCCCAGAACCTCTCTGCAGGCCAAAAATGGGCCAAAACATGCCTTTTGGCCTCTTGGGGTATCCACACACCCCGCTTTTCACCTCCCCTGCCTCCAGAACAACTCTGCAGGTCAAAAATGGGCCAAAACGTGCCATTTCTTGGCCTCCCAGGGCATCTGCACACCTTGTTTTTCACCTCCCCTGCCTCCAGAACCTCTCTGCAGGCCAAAAATGGGCCAAAAACGTTGGCCTTACCTTCCAGTTCCAGTCCGTGGGGCTCGTGAAGGTAAGTCCTGCGGTAAGCCAAAGGGTGGGGGCCGATGGGTGGGGCGATGTGGGCGGGGCAGCCTCGTGGTCTTGCACGGGCCGGATTAATGGCTTCGGCAGCCCATATATGGCCCACGGGCTGTAGTTTGAGGACCCCTGCTCTAAATTCTCACTATCTATGGACCAAAGACAGTCCTAGACTTACAACCATTTGTTTAGTGGCCATTCGAAGATACAATGGGGTTGAAAAAGGTGACTTATGACCGTCGCAGCATCCCTGCAGTCATGTGACCAAAATTGTTTCTTATTTATGACTGTTGGTGTGAACCAGGGTCATGTGATCATCTTTTGCAAACTTCTGACAAACAAAGTCAATGGGGAAGTCAGATTCACTTAACAACAGTGTTTACTAATAACAACTGCAGTGGTTCACTTAACAACTGTGGCAACAAAGGTCATAAAAATGGGGCAAAACTCATTTAACAATTGTCTCACTTAGCAACAGAAATTTTGGGCTCAATTTGTGATCATAGGTCGTGGACTACCTGTATTTGGAAAAAACCATCTCCCTGATTGGATGTGATTGCACAACCCCCATGGATGCTGAAATATTGTCATGCTGGTTGTGTCATCCACGATCTGTAGAATCACACATCAAGTAAAATGACTGTCCTTTGTGCATTTCTTTAAAATGAGATTGAAAAGTATAAAAATAAGAACAATTTGATGGCATGTTAAAAAACGAATAGTTTATAGTTGAACAGTGACTATGCTGGGAAAAGAGTTTAATTCAAACAATTCCTCAACATACAGGTTTTCAATGGTTTGTTTGTAGGTTTGTTAGTCTTCTTAGTATTGGAAAGTAGTAAAACACATTTTTCTGCAATTGCACTGTGAAGTGATAAAGCCCAATAACTTCTTTTAAACATTTACTGGCTTACCTAGTATCTGCTGTCCCTACACAGACAGATTTTATTCAATAGCAAGTCATGTATTTGAATTCCCTGCAAAGTTTATGCCATGAGATACAAACCTTTTCTAAGAATGTGCAAAATGAGAAATAGGTTTTCAATAGCCATGCTATTACTTCAGGATTGGGCTATCTTTTGCCTTATTACTTATTTCAGTTTCTGTTTTTAAAAGGGATCTTCTTGATCTTTGTTGCTTATAAGCAATACTGGATTACTTGTTCTTTTGCAAATAAACTGTTACAGGGATGAAATGAAATAAATAAAACTTTGCATACTCTAGTGTAGCATAAATTGGTCCAGTCAAGTTAACAGCCAGATTATCAAGCAAATTTTTTTTAAAGTCTCCAGAAAAAAATGTGTATATCACTCTTATTTCCTCTTTTAGGTTGGAATGAACTGCTGATTGCCTCTTTTTCCCATCGCTCTGTTTCTGTACAGGATGGTATCTTACTGGCCACCGGCTTACATGTGCATCGGAGCAGTGCACACAGCGCTGGAGTGGGCTCCATATTTGACAGGCATGTTTTTATTCTTAATTCCAGCATTTGCATTTTCCTAAATGACTTCCGGTTAGTTTTGATAGAGTAAGAAAAGCTTAAATAAGTACTTCTGAAATTTGTAAGGAAAGGCTGCCTGGGTTTATGCAGGTCTAAATGCAATTTATGCAACTTCTCTGCTCTAATTTTGTTCCCTTAAAAAAAAAATGATTTTAAGAAATAGCCTTGGGATTCATTTACACACCAATATATACCAAGTTGCTAGTTCCCTGGTTCGCATATTATTCTGCAATTTCATATAGATGGCTGGTTTCTAGCATTATTTGTGTTGTTTTTCTGCTGTAAAGCTCAAGGGAAATTTAAAAAAAATAATAAAGTGATGGTGACGTTTTTTACCAACTATCCATTTCTTCTTACTATGGCCAAGGACAAGTATAAAAAACAGAAAGAGGGACACATAACTAAGACAGGATATCAGCAGACAGCCAGAATCTGCAAAGACGAAGTCAGGAAAGCAAAGGCTCAAAATGAACAAAGACTTGCAACAAAAGTCAAAGATAACAAAAAAAGTTTTTTCCAACATATAAATAACAAGAAAAAAGAAAAAAATCAAGGAAACAGTTGGTCCACTAAAGAGAGAAGACGGCAAGGAAGTAACAGGCAACAGAGAGAAAGCAGAGCTGCTTAACTCATCCTTTTCATCAGTCTTCATGCAAAAAGAAACTATAGCCCAACCTACAAGAAACATAACTGTAAAAAACAGACTGGAAATAAAAGTTAACATAAGTAAAAAAATAGTAAGAGAACACCTGTCTGATCTTGATGAATACAAATCACCAGGACCTGATGGATTACATCCCAGAGTTCTAAAGGAGCTGGCAGATGTCATCTCAGAACCATTGTACCACATCTTTCAAATGGGGAACTACCAAAGGACTGGAAAAGAGCTGATGTGGTTCCCATCTTCAAAAAAAAAAGGGTGGGGGAAAGCAGACCCAGGAAACTACAGACCAATCAGCTTAACATCAATATCCGGGAAGATACTGGAAAAGATAATAAAAAAACAGATCTGCCAACACCTAGAAATGAGTAAAGTAAGTAAACTAATAACTAGAAGTCAGCATAGATTTGTTAAAAACAAATCATGCCAAACCAATCTTATTTCATTCTTAAACATAGTGACTAAATTAATAGACCATCAAAGTACTTTGGACATAATATACTTAGACTTCAGCAAGGCATTTGACAAAGTAGACCACAACCTACTTCTTTGTAAACTAGAAAAAAGTGGGATAGATAGCTTTATCACCAGATGGATTCACAACTGACTAATAAACAGTACTCAACGAGTAGTACTTAATGGGTCTAAGTCTACATGGAGAGAAGTAAGCAGTGGGGTGTCACAAGGTTCCGTCTTAGGCCCAGTACTCTTCAATATCTTCATAAATAGATGGCGGAGTAGAAGGGGAACTTGCCAAATTTGCAGATGATACTAAGATGGCAGGAATAGCTAACACCCTAGAACAGGGGTCGGCAACCTTAAACACTCAAAGAGCCACTTGGACCGGTTTCCTACAGAAAAAAAACACACAGGAAGCCACAAAACCTGGGTGGGCATGGCCAACTCGATGTCACTCACTCCCACCCACTCACATGACCCCTAGCCATGACTACCCAGCCACAAAACCATTCTCTATGTCTCTCTCCCTATCTCCCCCTCTCTCCCCCCTCTTTCTGTATCTCTGTGTCTCTGTCCCTCTCCCTATCTTCCCCTCTTTCCCCCCTCTGTGTCTCTCTCCCTCTGTATCTCTCTCTCTCTCCCTCTCTCTACGTATCACTCTGTGTGTGTCTCTACGTCTCTCTCTCTCTCTCTCTCTCTCTCTCTGTGTGTGTGTGTGTGTGTGTTTGTGTGTGTGTGTCTCTCTGTCCCCCTCTCTCTTCAGGTGACCATCCTTCTTCTCCCCTCTCCTCTGGCCGGCTGTGGCTGAACCAGGAGTGTGTGCATGCATGGGGAGACCCTTCTCAAGCAAGCGCCAAAGCTCAGGAAAGGCGCACGCAGGGCAGGAAACAGCTTGCTTAAGGAGGGTCTCCCTGCGCATGTGCATGCTCCCAGTTCAGCCACAGCTGGCCAGGGGGTCATGAGAGTAGGAGAGGGGAGGAGAGTGCAGGAGCGAAGTGGCCCTGTATCTGCCTTTGCACCACATTTGCGCATAAGGCAGCCTTCACTTCCTGCCGTTTCGGGCTGGAGTCCAAAAAATAAGAGGGGTGAGGGGCGGGGCCAACCAGTGATGGGACAGGGAGCCGCGACAGAGGGCCCAAAGAACTGCTTGTGGCTCCGGAGCTGCGGGTTGCCAACCCCTCCCCTAGAAGATAGGCTCAAGATCCACTGGGATCTTGACATACTTGAACACTGGGTCCTATCTAACAAAATGAAATTCAATCTAGAGAAAAGTAAAGTCTTGCACTTAGGTAAGAAAAATCAAAAGCACACATATAAACTGCGGGAAATCAGGCTTAATAGCAGTGACTGTGAGAGGGATCTTGGAATCTTAGTGGACAACCAACTAAATATGAGCCAGCAGTGTGCAGCGGCAGTCAAAAAAACCAATTCTATCCTAAATTGAATTAACAGAGGGATACAATCAAGATCAAGTGAAGTACTAATACCACTTCATAAAGCCCTAGTAAATTCACACCTAGAGTACTGCATTCAGTTTTGGTCACCACACTATAAAAAAGATGTTGAGACTCTGGAAAGAGTACAGAGAAGAGCAACCAGGATGATTAGGGGACTGGAGGATAAAACATACGAAGAACGGTTGCAGGAACTGGGCATGGCCAGTCTAGTGAAGAGAAGGACCAGGGGAAACATGATAGCTATTTTCCAATACTTGAGGGGCTGCCACAGAGAGGAGGGGGTCAAGCTGTTTTCCAAAGCACCTGAAGGCCAGACAAAGAATAATGGATGGATACTGACCAAGGAGAGATTCAACCTAGAAATGAGGAGGAACTTTCTGACAGTGAGAATAATCAACCAATGGAACAGCTTGCCTTCGGAAGTAGTGGGAGTGTCATCACTTAAGACTTTCAAGAAAAGATTGGACTGCCATTTGTCAGAAATGGTGTAGGGTCTCCTGCTTGAGCGGGGGGTTGGACTAGATGACCTATAAGGTCCCTTCCAACTCTGTTAAACTGTTAATCTGTTAAGAGCATGAATGGAAATGATCCAGCTGCTGTGAATGGAACAGCATGTATGAATGAATTTAAATTCTTTCTATTTACTGCCCATCAGCCGTAGTCTTGGGCAAAAGCCCCAGCTAAAGAACCCTAGTTAAATTCTCTTTATGAAAATATTAGTGGCCACTTTATTAAAACTGTACTATTAACAAAAATATAGGATTTATTTTTTCTGCACAATTATATGTACATATTGCCTATATAAGACCATATCTTAATTGCATGTCTCCTTCCTCTGTGACATGATCATTATGAGGCAATGTCAAATAATAATGGATATGGTTAATACAGGTCATATACAGGAAAAGTAATTCCTTTTTCTGATGAATGGAGTATGTTGATCTAATGAAGATATGGGAATATTTCAGTTTCCCCCTATATAGCCTAGATAACTAGGTAATCTAATGAAAGAAAGAGATAATACAGACGCAATGCACAGGCATATTCTAAAGGTGCAAGCCATAGAAAGGATTAATAAAGAATATATCAGCGAGGTGGGGAAAAAAAAACCCTGATATGATAGGCTGAAGATATTTTATGAAAATGCAGCATGACTCTAATTGATTATAGTGTTGAATTGATGCTTCATTAAACAAATAAATAAAAAAACCCAAACCCAGCTCCTGGTAATTCCACACTACTTCACCACAGAGTGGGACAACTTGCAGTGGCCAACTCGCCACAGAACAACTCGCTGCAGACAGCTCGCCATGGGACAACTCATGGGATAACTCCATGTGATAAATGTTATTTGCCATGTTTCTTTGACATTATTTCCATTTTTGTGGAAATGGACAAAAATGAAAATAATGTCAAAGAAACAGTGGCGGATAACATCTATTGGGTTGAGTTATCCATGTGGAATTGCCCCGTGGTGAGTTGGCCATGGCAAAATGGTTGTGGTGAGTTGTCCTAGACCCACTTAACCACTGCTTAGAGTAGAAGCACCAGTAATGCATGCATATAATTTGATTCACTCATTCCCCTTCTTCCTTGACTCTCTTTGCAGGGTTCTTACTGAGTTGGTATCCAAAATGAAAGACATGCAGATGGATAAATCTGAACTGGGGTGTTTGCGAGCCATTGTCTTGTTCAATCCAGGTTAAGTATTGAGTCTTGGGAAGGCTGCCATCTTACCCAGGAAATTCTCATGCCTCTCTACACCCAGCTAATTTAGTCATTGACTACACTGGATTCTGAGGAGCAGAGAGTTTTTTTTTTCTTGTGACTTTTCATAATTGATTTCTTTTTGTTTGTTTGTTTTGATTGATGTTCAATGTTTGCCATTATCATGTTGCATTCACTGAGGCAGCAATGGTGTACAAGAAACAAAAAGGGTAAATGTATGGAAGAAGAGTTTCAAAGAAGAAAGAGAAATGGAATGCTACACAGAGAAGAGTAATTGAATAGCAATGGGGGTGGGTGGGAGGGGGTGGCAGAAGAAAAAAAGAGAAGGGATTATTTTTCACAAAATAGAAGGGAAAATGGGAATGCTGAGATTGTCCCAATGTTCAGTATTAACTATGTTACAACTTCTCAAGTTGCAGCTGTAACTATTCCATTATGTTATGAACAGCTACATGCCCTTTCGTAGATTTCTTAAAACAGATAACAAAGTTTATTTATATTTCATAAAATTGTTAGATTTTTTTCATATAATACACAATTTAAGAATCAGTATGACTGTTTCTGATGATATTATTACTTGTCCTAAATGGTGCAGCACTTTCATCCCTAAGGATGAGTACAGCTTTTTAAAAAATTGGATACTTTTTTTCAGGGACTGGAATATTGGTCCGTCTTTTTAATCATTTCCCTCTATTGTCACTGCATCAGATGCCAAAGGCCTGTCCAGTCCTGCAGAGGTAGAATTGCTACGTGAGAAAGTTTATGCTACTCTGGAGGCATACACAAAACAGAAGTATCCTGAGCAACCTGGAAGGTAAATAGAAATTGCTTAGGCTGCTTAATGCATAATGATATTAAGATGATACAAAATTATGTCAATCGTGATGTTTTTGTATTCTTAGCTTGAGGTTATATTGAACATCACATTGAGCTATCTAGAAGAATATTGAGTCATAAATAAAATGAATAAATGCTCTTTTTTTCCTGTGACTGAGCCTTCAATTCCAAACTGAAACTGGAAATGTTGTAAGTGTCTACAGGCAACCTAAAGAGAGAAAGAGGGAAAGAGGGAAGACAAGGGGTAGATTAGGGTGAAATGGAATATGAACTAAAATTGCCCAATTAGCCTCATGGTTAAAGCAGAGAATGATACTCAGTATTCTTATGATCAAAAGTTAGATGTAATATCAAATGTTTTTAAGCATCTTTTGTCAATATTAAATACTTTGTTTCTGCTCTCTAGAATTACACTGCGTTATTTTTCTAGTACATAAGAATAGTACCGAGACATTATACAAGTAGATACATACTGTATTTCTTCTGGGTTTCTATTGTTCAAGAAGGGAAAGAAATCATCCAAAGTGGTTTTGAAGTTTGCCATGGGAGTCAGAGGCAATTATTCCCAGGATGTTGCATTGTCTTTTTTCAGCTGAAGTTGGCAATCAAATCTTCTCTCTTTATTCCCGCCACCCCTCTAAAGACCTTGTAAAGTTATTAGTGCACTTACCTTAATACAAATCCATTTTACTCCTTCTTCTGCTCCTCCTGCACTAATGGGTGAGAGTTTCAAAGGAAGGATATCCACAAAGCACAAGATTTGGGGAATCCTACCTTGCAAGATTTGTGTTGGCAATGTTAATCTTACAACATTTTGGCTATACATGAACTAAAAGCACAATCACAAATAATTCCAGAGAGGGAAAAAATTGGAAAAACAGCAGAAGGAGCCATTGTGACTAGACAAAGAGTTTGATGAATATCTAAAAATTAAAAAAGCATATATGGGAGGTGGAAATAGAAACAGGTCACCAAGAAAAAGTCAATTTGATAGCGTAAAAGGTGCCAGGAAAGCTAAATCTCAAAACGAGCTTGGCACAGGATCCTAAGATTTTTTTAAAATAGGGAATTAAAGGAAAAGATTAAGTATATCAGAAGTTTGATGAAAACAGTACAAGGATAACAGGTAATAGAAAAAAGGCAAAACTGCTGAACTCATCTTTTTGCTTCATCTTTTCTGAAAAGAGGACTTGAGTAACACTGGATAACCGTAGGAGCTGAATGAAAGAGTAAGATTTCAGCTCAAGCATAGACATGACATAGAATACCTATTGACTGAATAAGTTCAAATTCAAATCTGCATTTTAAGATATTGAAGAAACTTGCTCATGTCTAGCTTGAATATTATCCATTGCCTTTAAAATATCCTGGATGACATAACAGTTGATTGAAGGAGAACAAAGGTTTCCATCTTCAAAGAGGATGGTTCTCAAAGAACTAAAAATCAAGCACTTTGACATTAAGGATTCAAGAGCAGGCAAACAAAAATCTGTAAGTATCTGTAAATAAAACAATGCAGTGGTTACTAGACATTGACATGTCTTTGTTAAGAATTAGTGTCAGAGTGTGCACAGTGTGACTATGTGAGACAACCCAGGAGCTTCCCCTATCTCAGGTACATAGACTTTACCTTCCTCTTTAACAGCAGATTGTTGTCCATTAGCCAAACTAACAAATGTTTGCTTAGCTGGTCTCAAGCCAGAAAACATTTGTGGGTCATTTGCAATATGTTGACTCGCCCCACTGTCCAACAACCAAGTGTTTCTGGTGTTTTCAGACACTGTTGCTGCCAAGGAAAAAGATGACGATAAAGAACCACTCCTCGTGTGTTGAGTAGCTCTATGACCTTGTCTTACTGCTCCTCTGTTTCTCCTCTCAGGGCAGCATCTCTGGAGATGCTCTGTAGAACCACACGTGAAGCAACATTTCACCATGTAAACAGTCACAGCTGCTCTGCTTGCATCTTGAGATGTTGCAGATGTTGGCCTGTGCTGAGCATTATCTCCTTCCTTTCCTTGTCACCTTTCAAGACGTTCTGTTCTTCCTCCAGCAATCGGCCAGTCAAATATGTCATGGTTAAGTCCCTCTCTTGCATAGACTCTAGGCTAGTCACAAAAATG
Source organism: Arizona elegans (assembly GCA_022577455.1). Taxonomy (NCBI): domain Eukaryota; kingdom Metazoa; phylum Chordata; class Lepidosauria; order Squamata; family Colubridae; genus Arizona; species Arizona elegans. Next base: position 97,085,018 of record JAKOOJ010000002.1, on the reverse strand, counting down.
TCCCATGAAGTGTCCAACGAACTGAGCATCACATATACCTTGTGTGCCTCAGTAAACATCATTCCTCTTTCCTCTAACTTCATGTCTTTGTCTTTCTCATAGCCTGCATGTTCATACTTGGCTTGTGTGGACATGCTCTCCCCTGGCTTCAGTTGTGCTTTATACAGTCTCCTTATCAGCCACATTTTACTGCTGGCAGTCTCTCTAACATACACACTGCACAAAGCCTCCCAGCACTCTTTTGCAGACCGGAGACCCTCACATGTATCAGCTGATTGTCCTCTAAAGCCAGAATTATGCTGGCTAATGCCTTTTTATTTCTTCTCCGGTCCCCATCACCCAGGACTGCTGGTGGATTAGTAACTATTATCCACAAATCCTCCCTTCGGAGGTACCTCTCCATCTTTACACTCCAGGAGAGGTAGTCTGTCTCATTCAGCCGAGACACCACAAAACCTCCTCCCATTACACTGACAGAATCCATGTTGCCTGTTTATGTTACAAGCCCCAACCACTAACAAACCATAATGCACAGTCTCTCTGGCTCTGGTGCAAGCTCTCACTGGGTTTCTCTTCTCTCTGGTTTCTCTAGTCACTCTGGCCTTCTCTCTGGACTGGGTCCATAACCTGTCAGAGTTCGCACAGAGGTCGCACACAGAGACAACCCAGGAGCAAATACAGTAAACAAAAGTTTGTATGTACAGTAAATAGTGGTTTTATCTACAAAGAATATATACATACACATACTTTAGTCAGACCTCAAACAAACAGCAATCAGTAATTACAGCACAGAAGCACACACAAAGAGAGAGATACACCCCAACAGGGCCTCTTCTTATTACAGGCTCTTAAAGTGATATCAGCTCAAACACCTTGCTGACTCATTCCCAATATTACATCATTGTAGCAGCTGGTCAGCTCTTAAATCGTAACCTTGACAATTAGTCTCATCAGATTAACCTAATCTCAATTTTTGAATTTGGCAAATCACCAGGAAATTCATTCAGTAGTAACGTAGGATGCTTTAGCTGGCTCTAGAAATCTAAATGCATCCAAGGTCAGTCAATATTTACTGACTATTCTGTTGTCAAGCTCAGACTCAGATCCTGCCTTTTAATCATCTATTTGAAATGATGAAGTGGAACATGGCCTCCACTCCAGAAGACTAAACCAATCTAGGAGCGGAGTATTTTATCTTTTTCTCTGTTACTTGCTATCTTTTGCCATCTTCCCAGAGTAGCTAGAATGTCAGGACGGCCTCCTTTCATTATCCAAGAAAGAAAACCCCCAACTCCATTTTCATAGAGAAAGGTAACTTTTACTGGATAAGAACTGAATGCAGTCAAAGAAAAGCAAGGTCTGAAGCAAAGGCGCGAAAATCACGTATAGAAAGCATCCCCCCCCAACTGTCCAGCGTAAATCATCCAATCCACAGGTTCTCCAGGGTCATGTGGGAGCAAACGTCTGGCAGTGTCATCCTCTTGCTCTGCCACGACCGTTGACCTTGAGACGTTATCAGCTTCAAAGAAAACGCTGCAGCAAAGAATTACTTTCCTTTTCCTCCAGCTCGCTTCTCCCCCTCAAGAATCCCATGAGCTGCCCCCTCCCCCCGTTTCATGGCAGCCGAGCAAGCAAGCAATGAAAGAGTGGAGGCTGACATAGGGTACTGCTTTTTTCTCTTGGTTTCATTTTGAACATATTTAAAGAGCACTTGATTTTTTCTTCACATGCTTCATTAACTTCCACTCATTTTGAAGTTGAGCTTTCCTGACACCGTCTCTGCAAATTTGGACTACGTCTGTGTGTTGTTTGATGACCTTTTCCCCTTACCTATATGTGTGTGTGTGTATGTGTGTCATTTTAAATCAGATTTTCATCAGATTTTTGGCAGAGATACACTCTGTTGTTGAATATTGGATTTGAGAAGGATTTTGCTTTTAGCATCTTCATTTTAAGGAACTCTTTGGCCTATTTTTCTTACTAATTTACTAACTGCTCAGGCCATTGAAAATGATTTGGAGCTGATTTTCATGACCAGCTTTTTCCAGTACATGTACTGGCTCATTTCTAGAGGGCAGGAATGTACAACATCATCCTGTACTACTACTATTACTATTATGTGATTGATCACTAACCAAGGTAATCACTAAACGAGGAATGGCTGTATATACAAGTTCACTGATAAAACAGTGGAAGACTGGTCTAGGCTGGTTTAATTCAATCTTTTTAAGTGCAATTGATAAGAAGTCGGACACTTCCTCCTTCCAGCCCAAGGGACAGAAAAATTGTAATACTTGTGGTGTTTACTTTTTGATTGCCCCCCCCCCACCTGCACTGGTAAAGAAATGGGTAGATCCACCAATAAGATAGTTTAATTAATTAGATGTATACTCTGCCTTTCAAAGCAGTATATATAGTGTTCTTGCCTCCTGTTTTCCCCATAACATGGTTATAATGAGATAAAGCAACCGGCCAATAGATACCCAGATTTTCATGCCTAAGGGAGGACTAAAATGCCTGGTATCCTGATTTATAATCCAGTAACCCAGACAGAACACCAGGTCATCACTGGGGTCAAAGCAGAATAATGGACTGAAATTCAGACAGGGATTTCTAAAGCCAGCCATTTCAGCTTGGCGTTGTAGTGCTGCAAAGTAGAAAATTCCTGAGAGCTATTTTTAAATAGAATACAAAAAATGGAGAAGGGTGAGGGATGAATATAAATGTGGCTTGATGTGGGCTAGTACCCCAGTGTATTTGGCCCTGAAAAGTTATCTAGGAAAAAATACAGTTCTTTGTTTGAAAGAGAATCCCCACATAAAAATTTTATAATTTTTATGTTGTCCTGTTCTGCCATCTCCTGGACAACATTTAGACTGCTAAAATAAAAAACAAACGCATTTTCTGAATTATTTTAAAATCCTTTTTGTGTTCTTCATCTCCTTTTTTTGAGCAGCAGTATTTTAAACCAGCCAATTAATACTTCTTGTTCAATATGCATAATTAACAGAGTAGTATCATACAGAGATGACTTACAGAGAAAGAGACCTCTAACTGAAGAGAATACTGGCATTTGAAATGTATTCCCATAGCATTTCAAATTATTCAATTTTAATTATATTATGGCAAATTTAGTAATTGATAGAAGGGGGGAGATAATACTGAATTTTACACATACATAAACACACTACATACCCTTAATTTCATTAAAGAATTTTTTAAAAGGAAGATAACTAATACAAATGAATATAAAGTAAGAAAAAGAAATCAAGGAGAAAGTTTAAAATGCAAGAAAAAAAATAGAAAATAAAGAAAAAAGATATAAAGAAATAGTTTCTAATCTTTTTTTTACAGCAGTTATAAGTACAATTGTTATAAATTTACCACTTACTCTTTGGTTACAACATAACTCTCATCTTCCTGTAATCTAATTAGCAATAATAATTAGCAAATTCCAATTAGCAATAAAAGTACATATTGTCTTTTTTCTAATTAAATAAGTCAATTTAGCCATTTCAGCAACTCCTATCATATTTACCAATTATTCCTCCATTTTGGGTAATGTCGAATTTTTCCATCTTTGTGCAAATAATAATCTTGCTGTAGTTATCATGTACAAAAACAATGTTCAATGACATTTTTCCAACTGTTTGTCCATCAAACCCGAGACAAAAACCTCAATTGTATATCCTCCTTTAAAATCCTCTGAATCAATGTATGTATCTGAATTAAAAAAAAATGTAGCTTTTTTACCCATCCACTGAACATGATAAAATGATATGTCCCTTCTTGTTATTCAGATTTCCAACATATATATTTCTAGACAATTTCTCTGAAGATATGTATCAACAGTAAACAATTTTATAAATTATAAAAATAATATTATAAAAAATCTCTTTAAGGTTATAACATAGTATATATAAACAAAGTTTTAAATACAAGTTTAAGAACGTTTTAAATGTAATAAACATCAAAAGGGTGATTAAAACTTTGATTTTAGAAAGTTACAAATGGACTAAGGATCCAGATAAATTTAAAATAAGTTTTTGGAATTAAAAAGAACACATTAACTTGACTTATAGTTACAGAATAAAGCAAAATATTCTAATATTAGGCAAATTGAAGGATATTTTTGATACAATGGACTCTGAAGGTTACTAGTGTCAACAGCGATATCTGCCTCTATGAAAAGACTGCATCTAAAAATCTTATGGAGGAGGAACAAGTTCTACCTGACAAGACTGAGTTGAAAGTGTATTTACAAATGCATTTATTTATTTAGCATATGGCAATGTTACATTAACTGGGAGACTACAATGCTAGTGCAGAGTAGTGGTTTGGCTGCCTGTTAGCTACCCCTGTTTGGTTCCCATTCATGTGCTTCCCAAGGTGTGCCACATGAGTGCGAGCTGGCTCCACACCAGAAAGACATGTGGCTTTTCTGCAGCAGCAGCAGCATCCAAGGCCCACTCCCTCCACTGAAGCTGCTTTACCAACAGGCATCACAACCTGGAAGGTTCAGCATCAGCAGGATTCTGACTGTCTGCACGAAGTGCCACCTCTTCACCCCACTGAAGTGGGGTATTTATTTACTCTTGTGCAGCATGCTAGGAGGGCAGAAGCTGAACCAAGTGACGGGAGCTCACCACACCATACAGTGCGCGGATTTGAACCACTGGAGCAAAGATGATCTCCAACGTTATTAAGCGACTAAGTCACCATGCCTCCCATATTTATAAATGACAGGCTACAACATGGAAAAAGATGTTACACTGAACATATAAAACAGGTCTAATATCTTCATTAAAAGCAATATACAAATGATGCTCAAATAATATATCAAGAGAGTGATATGATAATTTTCTTATATTGGATTTACAAATTAGTTATTGTTAAAGTTTTGAAGAATCTTGAGGGGAGGGACAAAGAAACAATGAAAAGAGAATTCTACATCATTATTTGTTGTTGACCACTAAAAATCAAGACTGTTAGAAGTAAGAGGAATACAAATTTAATTCATTTGATCAAGGTTAAAATTCCTCATAACTCTTAAAATGATTGAAAGGACTCAACTGACAATGCATTATGGATTTGTTTATAGTTAAGAGATGTTATATGGGAAGAAGATATCATTTCTGCATTGTTAAGAGGAGGTAATAAGTTACTAGAATTATTTATGCTTGTTGAGATGTCACTTCTTTATTTCTTTTTTATATCCTTTTGTCTTTCTATTTTTCTTTTTTGCACCTTCCATTTCTTTTTATAGTTATATCTTTTTAATCTGTATTAATGCTTTACTTGTAATTGTAATCTTTAATAAAATATACACATATGTGTGTGTGTATATACACACACAACACAAACAATTCTCTCTCTCTCTTTCTCTCTCTCTCTCTCTCTCTCTCTCTCTGTATGTGTATGTGTGTATAAAATCAATGGCATCCAAAGGACATATGGTTTTAACAATGTCAGATATCATAGCACTTGCATGCAGACTTCTGCTAGCTTGCTTCCAATGCAGTTCAGAAAAGGTGGGTTCTCTTTGACCTTGGTGTTACTAGCAGCCATTGATTACAGATTTTCCTCCCCCCTCTCTCTCCCTCCCTCCCTCTCCTTCCCCCTCTCCCTCTTTCTCTCTCCCTCCTTTCTTCCCTCCCTCTCTCCCCCTCTCCCTCTTTCTTTCTCTCTCTCTCTCGCCTTCCTTTCTTCCTTCCTCCCTTCCCTTCCTCCCTCCCTCCCTCCCTCCTTCTTCCAGATTTGCTAAACTACTTCTCAGGCTGCCTGCATTGCGATCTATTGGTCTGAAATGCCTGGAACATCTCTTCTTCTTCAAGCTAATAGGTGATACCCCTATTGACACCTTTCTTATGGAGATGTTAGAGACACCTCTGCAAATCACCTAATGAGGACAGAATGCTAACAAGAAAGCACAAATGACACCACTGAAGAGGTTTTGTTCCTGATCTGCCTGCTTTCACCCATTCCATTCTCCTGAACGTCTATATGGAATGACTTTCAGAAAGGAATAGGAACTCCTATAAATGTTTAGCTTTTAAAAAAATGGAATGTTGTTCATATGCAAACTTTTAAATAGCAGCTAGGAGGAACAGGGCATCTTGCAGTTCATCAAAAATTATTTGTAGCTCATCAAAAAAAAACTTGTATGAATGATTGAGTTTAAATTATTTTTTCACTTCCCAAAAGATGAGAAATAAAATAATATAAGAGTAATTAGTATGGAAGTCATTGCTGAGGTCCTGCTTTCTGGATGTTCTAAAGAATGGAGTCAGGGAACTTCTCTTACAACATGCCATTTATATCCTTGTATACTTGTGTTCGTATTTTACCCAGAAAATAAATAAATAAATAAATAAATAAATAAATAAATAAATAAATAAATAAATAAATACACCCACCCACCCACACACACACACACACACACACTCTATAAGAAAATTGCATTGGATATTGTTGAATCATAATTCCAAGATGGAACAGGATAATTTGGAATAGACTTCCATTCGTTTACATGATCTGAATCTGGGCCTGTTTTATTTTAGATAGCAAAACCACATACATGACTCTAGATTTTCTTTTGTTATTTTGTTGTGACAATATTTATAAATAACCTTTTCGACATGTTTCAGGTTCATACTACTGTCATGGGTAAATGCCTTATTCTTGAATGGAGGAAATGTATACTCATAGAATATCAAGGGTTAATTTATTCTTCCTTTCCTAATGTATTCATAGGTAACCACTCCTACCTCTAATCCCGCCCTATTGATATAAAAGGGGATACACGTTCCTCCTCCTTGCTTCTATCTGCAATCATTCTGTAAATATAGAATGCCTTCTGTAAATAAATAATACTTTGTTTGAAGATTATAATTCTGAATTCTTTATTGAGTCCAATCCTCGAATTACGGCAACAATCTGGTAGCAGAGGATGGTTGCCTGACTCAATAAGAAACAGACATGCCAAAGAAAGAAAACTCCAGAAACAAAAAAGAAAGACCCAACACCAGGGCACACAACAAAGAGATGGAAACAGATCAAGAAATGATCGATGAATCTACTACTGAAACGACAAGAGAACCTGAAAACTTCACTACAGACGAAGAAGAGGTAATCGATGAACCCGATGATCAAGAAGCGAGTGAGACAGAAAACAATATACTCAGGTCAGAAATATTAAGACTGCTGAAAAGCCAAAAAGATGACAAAAATCTCATCGCAAACCTCCAAGACATCATAAAAGATAGCAGAGAGAGAAAACAAAATCAACACACCAGAACCTAAAGATCACAAAATGGTAAGCGGATTACCTATAGATGAAACTATAACCAAAAGAAAGACTAACAGTCCCGCGCAAAATTTTGAATGGCAGCCATCTTGGATTTGTCAGCCCGCAAAAATGGCTGACTCAGAATCAATCAGAAAGCAGAGTTCAAAATGGCTGGCGCGAAAAGCTTTACACAGCATAAAAGGTAAAAAAGAAAAATTCTGATACAGATACCGAAGAAACACCAACCGAACTACAAATCAAAACAGCTATGGAACGCTTTTTGCAACTTTTGGTCCGAATCTAAAAATATCAAAGAAATCAACAAAAATACCAAAGCCAGCCGATCAGATAGCAAAGAAAAGACAATCAGCACAATCCAAAAGCGAAGAAACAGAAGCAAGCAAGCAAGCGCTCGAACATCTATCCACTCCAACCCGAACGGCGAGAGCGCTAACGCCCGAACCCAGGGGACCTTGCAAGTACTCACCCACACCGCAAATGATCCCGGGAGCCAGAGGCCTCAACCGAGACGACTACGATGGAAAGAAGCAAGCCCCGATCCCCACCTGGACACCTAAGGCCGAACCAGAGAGCGAGTCATCAGAGGAAGAGCACTACAAGAGAGCTACAGCGGAGAGAACCTTCCCCAACAGCTTCAGGAATGAAATGATCCACGCGCATGCGCAAACATGCCCAGATGAATATAGAGACAATAAAGAGCAGAGAGAACCATTCAGACTAATTGTGAGTATACCTACACCATTCTGCAATTATCAGCATATACAGGACCATGGACAGCCTCCAGTTGTAAGTAATGCAACAAATAACATTGAAAACTTGCCTAATGATTTTCCAAAATTGAGAATAGACGTTATTAATTTACAGGAATGGAGTCAGCAACTCCAGGTTGTTTTTTTAAAAGAAAACTTATTGTTTTTCATAACTAATCCTCCTAAAAAACCATGGACTCTAAAATTGGACTGCCTGCACCACAGAGCATTTTATTTATTAATCTCTAGTATATCACCTGCTATCTATCATAGTATTAAGCCTAATCTAACTGTCTCAGAAATAATTCATTGTATGTTTAAACTGTTTCATAGTGAGAGTGTGGCAACCACAACTAGAATGTCTAAAAACTTTTTCTCAGCCAGGATAAAACCTGGAACTACCATAAGTGAACATTTACTATTACAAAACTCAACTAGAGCAGAACTTCATTTAAGGGGAGAAATAATATCTGACCAGACAATGGAAAGCGTTATCCTTAATTCATTAGACTCATCATGGGATAATTACATAACACATTTGGATACAATTAATTTAGGATATCTATCTATAGAGAGCTTATCAAATAGGTTAATAGCTGAAGATAATTTGAGAAGAAATCGCTACAGTACATACAAAGAACATAGACAGGACAAAAGGGTAGTATCCCAAGACAGATATCAAGAACCAATTGAATGTTATAACTGTGGATCCAAAGAACATTATAGAAGAGACTGTCCAAAACCTCCTAGGGAAAGACAAAAACATGACACAAGAAACAGATACCACAACAGACAATCATCTATTGACAGATACAGACATAGAAACTCACCAAACTTTAGAGAACATAGAGGGGGCAGAGATAACTCAAGAGATAGATCATTATACGGATTAAATAAGCACACTATAACCAAAAATCTAGATTCAAAGGATAATGCCTGGCTCATTGATTCCGGGGCAACAAATCACACTACACACGATAGGAAAATATTATCTTCCTTCATAGAAGATAAATTTGTAATTAAGGTAGCAAACCAAGAGGAAGTCCAAGTCATTGGAAGAGGAAATGTAGAACTACCTGGTCTAGGGAAAATAGAGGGGGTTCTATTAATACCCAAAATACCTCACAACATTCTTAGTGCAGTAAAACTAAGCAGGGACTCTAACATAAATATAATATTCGCAAAGGGAAAAGTAACTCTAGAGAAAAACAAAATAAACATAGGTAATATAATTACTAAAGGAGATTTACCATATTTGATCTCAGAGGAAAGATGGCTACACAACATCGATTCAAACATAGAAAATGACACTAGCATAGAAAATGAAAATAATATTGATAGTAACAATGAGGAACATGAACCAGAACATAATGATGAAACTATATCTGTCAGCAATACACATATCAACAAAAGACCAATAATTGGAAAACCAATTCATGATGAATGTGCACATATATTACACAGAAAATTAGGACATGCCAGTTTTCCTGTAATACAAAAAATGATTGAACATGCTGAGGGTGTTAAAATAAAAGACTGTAAAAATTACTTGGAATGTTCAGTATGTAAGTTCTCAAAGCTCAGAACCAAGCCCAGACCCAAAAAGGCAACAAGATCATCAAATCATATTTTTAACCTGGTACATATGGATCTAGTTGGTCCATTAACTCCATCAATTACATACAAAAAACGATATTTTCTTACTATTGTAGACGACTATAGTCGTTATGGCTTTGTCTACACTTTGAAACACAAAGATGAAACATTTCAAAAGTTTAAAGAATTCTATAAACGTATAGAAACACAACACAATGTAAAAATAAAGCAGATCATGACAGATAGGGGATCTGAATGCATGTCAAAAGAATTCTCCCAATGAGATATTTCCAACTACAAAACCAGACATTAAAAATCATGATAAGACAGAAAGAGAAGAACATGACCACAGTACACAAAAGAGCAACAATAAAACATGGATAGGAAACTGTCCCAAAATCAAAACAGATTCATTAACAAAAAAGGAAGCAAGATACTTACACGATAACGATAGCAGACCAGAAAGAACAATTAGATGTAACAGGAACCAAATACCAAATAAATATAAGAATTACATAATGCACATAAATGATGATACATCAACACCCAATACATATGAGGAAGTATTAAAACTCCCCACAGAAGAAAGAAAAAAATGGAAATTAGCCGTGGCCAAAGAAATGGACAGTTTGCGAGAACTAAACGTATTCACCCCAACACCAGCCCCAAAAGACAAAACAATTATTAGCACTAGGTGGATATTTAAAATTAAAAATCTGGAAGAAGGCAACACATTATATAAAGCAAGACTAGTTGCACAGGGCTACGCTCAAAAGTATCCTGAGGATTATACCGACACATATTCTCCCACTGTAAGAACTGAAAGTGTTAAGACAGCTTTAGTAATAGCATCAGCCCTTAATCTTGAAGTCTTTCAATATGATATACAAACTGCATACCTACATGCAAAACTCGATAAAGAAATATATGTAAGAGCTCCTCATAGCCAAAACACAAATAGAAATGAAACTTGGTTACTAAACAAAAGTTTGTATGGATTAAAGCAATCCGGCAAACGTTGGTATGAATGTTTGGTCAATGTACTCAAAGCTATGAACTTCAATGCCACAACTGCAGACAATTGTTTCTTTGTTAGGAGGGATGGTGATTCACTAGAATTTGTGTTAATTTATGTGGATGACATTTTGTATATTGACAAACATAGAGAAAAGAGATACATTTGTAACAAAATTAAATGAACATTTTTCTTTAAAATCATTAGGGAAAGTAAATAAATATCTTGGAGTTCAAATTAGTAAGACTAAAAAAGGATTTAGATTGTCCCAGAAAGATAAGATTATAGAACTCTTGAACAAATGTAATATGAGTGATGCAAAGCCTTGTGATACTCCAATGCAAGCTGATTTTTTAAGAAATATGAATGAATCATCTCCTGAGTTTAATGATAATACACTTTACAGATCAGTTATTGGTTCCCTTTTGTATATCTCTAATTGGACCAGACCCGATATTGCTCTACCCCTTAATTTATTATCTAGATATGTCAGTAAACCTTTAATGTATCATTGGGAAGCCATTAAGCGAGTGCTAAGGTATTTGAAACACAGCTTAGATTTCTGCCTACTATTAGAACCCAACGATGTTAAAGAACCTATTCTCACTTGTTACGCTGATGCAGATTGGGCAGGTGACACTAAGTGCAGGAAAAGCACTTCCGGCTATGTATTCTTTCTTAACAATTGTCCAGTCTACTGGTATACTGGAAAGCAGGATCTAGTAGCTACATCAACAACTGAGGCAGAGTATATTTGCTTGTCAAAAGCCTCTAATAACCTTGCATGGTTCAATGATCTATTATCAGACGTTTGGAAGAGTCCTTCATTACCATTTGTTATACATGAAGATAACAAAGCTGCAATAGAGATATCTAGAGCAGACACTATTGGTCAGAGATCTAGACATATAGATATCAAATTCAAACATGTAAGACAATTATCTCAAGATGGATTCATTAAAGCTATTCATTGCGAAACCACAGAACAAATAGCTGATATATTGACTAAGCCTTTACAATCTAAACAACATAAATATTTAACTTTAAAATTACAAATTTTATATTGTTCTGAATCTGAATGTAATTACTATTGTATGTCGAATCGGCATTTAGAGGGGGATTTGTCATGGGTAAATGCCTTATTCTTGAATGGAGGAAATGTATACTCATAGAATATCAAGGGTTAATTTATTCTTCCTTTCCTAATGTATTCATAGGTAACCACTCCTACCTCTAATCCCGCCCTATTGCTATAAAAGGGGATACACGCTCCTCCTCCTTGCTTCTATCTGCAATCACTCTGTAAATATAGAATGCCTTCTGTAAATAAATAATACTTTGTTTGAAGATTATAATTCTGAATTCTTTATTGAGTCCGATCCTCGAATTACGGCAACAACTACAACATAACTTCACATGGAAATGAAATCAATTCCTCAAAGGGAGAATATTTTCACAATTACTTTGTACGTATTCCTGCTGCACTTTGTTATGCGCAAGGAGGACAATACCCAAATGTCCAAACCTATCTGGAAGTAGAGGGATTTATTCAGTTCAAATTCTCATTACATAGAATAGCTCAAATCAGAACAAGGAGGTTGAACTATTTGGCTTAAAAACAAACTTTCATGATGTGGCTTCTTTTCTCTTGTGTTCCTAGTGGAAGCATTTTTAACATTTTGCTGGAAGTCTATCAACCCAGAAAATTCTTGCATTACTCTTATGAGGCACCAGAGGGCTCCCACACACAAAAGGATAGCAGAAAAGGAAGGATTGGAAATAGGGAGGTGGAAAAAGAAGAAGAAAAATTAGAATATTTAAAAGCTAAAACTGAAAGATGGTGGTCTCCATAACAACCGTCAAATGTGGATGACAAGTACTATGTGTTGTATGACTGTAGTTATGTTTTACAACAAAAAGCATACACACTTCTTATAATTCCTTATGTTCACATTTAACATTTCTTCTGCATTATACTATTCTGTTTTTTAAATAGTTTATGAAATTGCTGCTTATAGTGCATCCTATTCTTTTCTAATTTTTTATTATAAAAAAGCTGTGAGAGGAAATTATACTTTATTTGTATAAAGCACGAAATAACCCAATCAGAAGAGTGACTATAAAACTAAAGTTTATATTATTGTGCATTTGAATTAAACAGAGAAGTTACATTTTTCATACATCTCTGTGATCAAATACTCTACCTTCAAGATAAATAAATGATTAACATGCAGCAAAATGTCATAATGATAAGCTAATACAAAAAAGTCCTAAATGTCTGAAGTGTTGCACCCCACAATTATCTTTGGGCGATCTCAAATATCTCAAATCATGTATTTCAGGATGATTAAAGATTTTGTCTCATCCAGCCAAAGCTTTCTTCATAGCCATAGAACAAAAGTATGTCATAACTCCTTATTGAAAATGAGGAGGAATGCCTAAATAGCTGAACTTCTGCACCTCAAAATACTCTTACGGCACTCCCAAATTATATGTCCGCATATGCAGAAGCATAACCTTAGTGTCATACCACCTTTGTGTTGTCTGATCATAAAACATGAATCAGGCCTTAAAATTTTAATTATCTTCATTTGTTTTGGTAAAGCTACATTTTCCTTTGTCATCTGTAAGTATATTAATAAAATAATAATAACTTTATTGTCATTGTACAATATACACAGTATACGCATACGCATACACAGTATATACACAGTATATGCATACAACGAAATTCACTTAACACCCAAAGACCAGGTCCAACACACATAACAATCCCAAACACCACCCCCCACCACAAATTCCCCACCCCTAAACCACCCAAACATCCAACAACAGACCAATTAAAGGGCCATCATCAAAGAGCTAGTTCATTGTTGAGTGCAATTATAGCTCTGGGATAAAAACTAATACTGAGTTTGATTTAGAATTTCCAAATAAACATGGGATGGGGGAGTCTTAGAGGGAGATCTTTTGTTCAATCAACCAGCAGATTATTTGACATCCAACCAGAAAATTATCTGACATCACCTTCTTCACTAATAATTATACACAGTGGTGGGATTCAGCTAGTTTATACTGGTTCGGTCGAACCAGTTGTTAACTTTGTGTGCAGTTTGGTGAACCGGCTGAATCACCATATGGCTCACCCCTCCCCCTCTCAGGTACTCCCCAGCTGGCCTCTCTTGAGCCCATTTTGGCATCTCAGCGCTCCTCTAACCGCCCCTCCCTCGCACCCAAAGCAAGCCAAATCCGCACAGGCAAAATCCCAAGGCAACTCTGACAAGGCACTTGGAGGGAAGGGCTGGAACTACTAAAAAGGCAGCCAAATTAAGTGCCTGAAGGACCCCATCCATCACCAGGTGCCTCAGCGGGCGTTGAGCGAGGCCTTGGCTGGGTTCCTTGGCAGACAACGGGCTTTGCAGGGGGCCAATCTAGCGCCTGAACCAGCTCTGCCCTAAGGACACCAGGGGTGTCATTGGGGCTCCTGCGAAGAGGGGCTCAGGCCCTGTCCCTGCATGGTGCCATGATCCACAAATTGCTGCTGGCATTGCGTGGCTACCCAGGCAGCCTCTTTATGGGCGGCCGCCTGCAAGTGGATGCCCCTTGCCCCTCCCCTCCCAGCTACTCCTAACCCTGAGAAGGTAAGGCCGACGGTGGGGGAGGGAGACCAGCAGCTCCGGGCCCACCACACAGTTAAGTATTGTATGATACATAAACAAAATATGTAATATGAATGGAATAATATCAAAAGAAATTGGAGTACAAGTATCCTATAGAATTTTTCAATTTGTTGAAGAATATGCCTCCTTCCTTATATGAAATTTTATAAACAAAAACACACACATATACTGCATCTGAAGGTTGAATCATGGCAACTGGACCAAACTTTGTTAATCTGAAATGTTTCGTTGCTCATCCAAGCAACTTCATCAGTCAGAGCAAAATTAGTTAGGCAGAGATTCAGAGAGTTGTTGGAATGTACCAACATTTTTCTCACGAACTTCAGGGGTGTCTCCTGAAAACCAATTTTGCTCTGATTGAAGAAATTGGATAAGCAACAAAATATCTCAGATTAATGAAGTTTGGTCCAGTTGCCATGATTCAACCTTTAGACACCTTTGACCTGGATGATTGAGTCTTCATTGACATATACACTGTATGCGTGTGAGAGAGATTTCTTATTTGATGCAAATCTTCTCAATAAGATCAATAAAGTCTTTAACCTGGGATCTAAGCACAGGATATGAACTGATTTGATATGATTGCTTTTGGTTTCAGCATTTGTCCATTCAGTCATTTCTGAAGTTTTGAACCAATTATTATTGATATTTGCATCAAATCAGAAATCACTTCCTTCCTAGGACTCAAGGTGTTTTTTTTTCTTTGTATCTAAAACAAGGCTATTAGCCCATGTATATATATCGTCTCTTACAACTTGAACTTTGTAGAATTTCCCTCAGTGCCACATGCTTCATCACAAGTTAAAAGGTAGATTCTTCCAGGTCTGTGTCAAGGAATCCTACAGTTGGTGATTCATCTTAATATAGCCATTTCTCCAATCGGGAATTGGTCATTCCACACCTAGATTTCCAATTAGTTCTCATCACATTCCCCTTGTTGGGTCTAGAACAACTCAGTGAAGTCAGCTCAACACAGCCAGCTTGGCATGACCAACTTACCACTATCAAGTAACCTCTGGCAACTCATCGCCTCCAAGTTGTCGCAGGACAATTCAACCCAGCCAATTCACCACAGAGACAACTCGGTGTGGGCAGCTGGAGGGAGTTGTCTCTGTGTTGAATTGGCTGTGTTGATTTATTCTGCTACAACTTGATGATAGTGAGTTTGCAGAGATGATTTGGTGGTTGCAAGCTGACTGTGTCCATTTTGCCCCTTGTTACCCTTTCACCTAACCATTCAACAACTATGTTCTAGTGTTCTATCTTTTTTATTTCATGTTGTTCCCAGTCTATGCCAGGGGCAGCTTGAAGATCATTCTTAGCAGATGTGATGTTAATGTCATATTTTCTGCCTTAAACAGGTAACAAACTGTGGCAGTTTCACATGGATACAACCAAATCAATATTTCACTCTCCGTGCGTTTGTGTTGATAATCTGATAGGTTGTTGTTGGTTGGTGGGAACAGTCCAGCTCTTATTGGAGCATTGTTTCTGAGGTCTGTACCATGGGAAAATGTGATTCTTTCCAATCAACCTCTCCCCCAGAATCTATCAAGTCTCCAGCTGATCTCTAATTTAGATATCTGATTTTTTGAAGATAGATTGGTCCATCTAACTACTAACTGGCACTGGGAAAGATGATGAAGTCTGCACCATGACATAAGAGAGTATCTTCTGTGTCACAGCATACACACACACCTTACCATCACCACCAGCAGTTAGCTCCTTTTGAAGGTGGGTTTAGTGTGTTGTGGGAGAAAAAGTATTAGTCTTCAAAAGGAGTGAGACCTCCCCAGTATTAGTCAGCCCCAAACACCTTTGCCTGCCACTTCTCTAATCTTGATAAATTTTCTTTTTTAAGTCTGCCATTTTCCTTCTGAAGACACTGAGCCTACTAATTAGCTGGTCCCTGGGATCAGAAAAGGGATAGGTAAAGCAGGAAGAAACAGAGTCTTACCAATGCTGGTAGGCTTGCACAGTAAGGCAAGAGCACTACTATGCAACCAGCCACCTTCCCCTACACACCCCAGCCAACTGTTAGCTGGACTTGTTTTGAAAGCACCTAGTTACAATGTCCCTTCTGAGACATTCCTTCTGTGGCTGAGCTGCCTCTTATCTGACTATTGTCTAGTCTGCATTTCTTACTCTTATTTCCCAAAGTAATTCCCCACATACCATTACAATTGGCATGCTCTAGGTTCTTTAAAAATGTCATTGATCAGGATGAAGCGTGCCTTCCCTGTAGCAGTGCTGCCCTCTCAAGTAAGATTCTGCCCAAGATTCTGGTGACCCCATTCTGCTGCTGTTTAGAAGGGTCATGAAGATCTGGCTCTCTCTACCCAGGCCTTTGTGGAGGGAGAGTGAGGCCCCTTGCTTTGTTTCCATCTGGTCTGTCATCCTTGCCATACTTCAGCTCTCTCCATTTTAATTAGTTTTATTGTAATTTCCTTGTTTGTTGAGAGTTGCTAGTTGTCCAAAATCCTTGGAAGTCAAGTAGTCTACAGGTTTGATAAATAGATCAATCAGTCAATCAATCAATCAATCAAAGCCCTGAATGGCAAAGATGGCATTAAACAACAGAACTTGCAGAGTTGGTAAGACATTGATAGTATATCTGATAGCTGCAGTTTAAGGGGAATTTGAGAGTGAAAGTGATAATTTTAGGGCTTTCACTTCAATTTTCATGAGTTTCCCCATCAAAAATGTGCTGACATTTTCAGAGAAGATGCTGAAGGCTGCAGAAAAGTGCCTCAGAAAGATGCCTATGGTCCAGGAGCTGTAGATTGCCCATCCTAGAGTTAAGCAGACAAATGAATGGCCATATTCGGAAAAGTGAAGGATTGATAGCTGCAGAAAACAGCAGCTGACTCCTCCAGTTCAAATACAGTGGGCCAACTCTGCCACTCCCAACAGGGACTAATGATAAGGACGAGAGGTAAAGATTACCAAGGCTGGGTTCCTACAGTACCTCCAGGTTAATAAACACATAATACATAACTTGTTAACCCCAAACAATGGATTTATCATGTCCATAGGAGAACATCATCATTCAAACAGCCCAGTTTCTTTCTTTCTAGTCTATTATGTTGTATGAACCAAGCGATAATGAAATTACATTTTGTTGTTATTCATATACCATGGAGGGAGCAAATGTAATAGAGATGCATTTTTTCATATTATTTAGGTTCATCAAAGGCAAAACATATTCTCAGTGCATAACTCAGCAGATCTATTAAAACTTACTTAGTTTAATGGGGTTTCTTCACAGGTACCTGTATATAAAGGAAGAGGAAGAAAGCTGGATGCATTCAAGTTCTATCGTCCCAGGATTCATTCAGGACTCCCTTTGGCCCCCAGCTGTACCCAGCTCTGCCACAAAGTTTGGGGCATCATAGTGGTACCCAGTGGCAAGAGAAATGAGCAGTAGCTCATTTCTGCTAAATAACCAATATCATTAAATGGGATTCAGGGAGTTCTTGCCACAAACAATTACAGGAGATCTGACAGGGGAAGAAACATTATATTTCATTCACATTTACACTGATGTAACTTAACATAAAGTAACTTTATGACCAGTTGTCATCTTTTCAGATCTGTAAAGCAAATTGAAAGATGAAGTATAATTGTAAAATTGTGATGTTTTACTTAGCAAACATTTTACTTAATCAGGTTCCTCGTCCCAGTTGGGGTAGCTAAATAAAGACTACCTGTGTGTAATATGCTGTTCAACATACAGTGTTCGAATGCCTATTTTGACCTTAAACAATAGCAGGTTATTTTTTCCGGTTTTAGATCTAAACATTTATTGAACATAAATCAGCAAAAATTCACTGGAACAAAAGCACTGCTAACAGTGACTTAACTTTCAAGTTTATTTTATAAACTCCATTGCACAGAACATCAAAGAAGTTCTGGATTCCAGTAAATTTTTTCTGTTAAACAGATTTGTTTTGTTTTCTTAATCCACAAACATTTGCTTAAAATACAGTGAAGTTCAACTTTCTTTTCTGTTTTGTCCCCTCAGAAGCAATATTTGTTACTACTATTCTATGAATATAATGAGAATATACTATGTTTTCTCAGCCAAGCCCTCTCCAATAGTTTGGGCTCCCTAAATCCCATTTTATAATATTGGGTGGGATTTCTAAGAGCTCTCAGATATCTGCAGAAGACCTGATTAGAAAAGGCTGAAAAAGTGCATGACATCCTGGAATATAAAACCAGTCATTGTATTTATTGATCGACTATTGATTGATTATTGGTTGATTATTTTTTTAAAAATGTGTTTAATATCAAGAGCATTTTGAACAGGAAAACTTAGGTCTTTTAGAAGCCAACGGTTTTCTTACTGGTAGAGGTACTGGGTTATATTGAAGCCTGTGATTCACTCTTCCACCAAAACCACTTGGAAGGGAAAAGGCCCTCTTCATTTAGTAAAACAGGCAGTGCACAGCCAGGAAAGTTGGTGAGGGTCTCTAGAACTACAAAAACAGTTGGATGGTAATGAACATCACCAAAAGAGATCCACCAGTCATACCAAAGGAGAGTTCTAGAGTGCTCTTCAGATGACCCAAACCTGACCCATCTGGTCAGGCCAGGCCATGGTGCAAAGTTCTCCCATTTCTTCCTGTCAAATCATCCTGTGAAAAAGCCCCTCGGGACACTTGGGTCACATCTGCACAATCTTCCATGCAATGCCTGGAAAGCGAACCTGTCCCGCTGCCCTCCTTCCCAAGGGAACCGGAGCAAGGGATGTCCTTATTATGCTTGGTGTTCGATCCTTCACTTCTGGCTCAACCGGCAAGCCATCTCGAAATGCCAAGCAGAATTGGAGCGGGGGTGGGGGAGAGAGAAAGAGAGCAGCCTCCCTGGAGTCGCTGGTAGTCAACTGTCTGTCTTCAAACTCCTTTTCCAAACTAATTAGACCAGATGATGCCCAAGACAAAGCGCACCTGCTCGTCTCACCTTGCATCTGAAACCGCGAAGTGCCGAGGCGATATTTGGGACAGCGAGCGGGACGATTTCAGTGTCCCGAAACTTTCCGTCCTGAGTTTTCCAACAGAATGCCCTGCCAGCTAAGGACTTCACAGCAGCCCCTACCCCCTCCGGGATGGCGGGCACTGCGGTCCACGGCCAACTCTGCTAGAAACGCGACTGGGACGCCTGGGTACAGGACCGCCGCAGCTCCAGGCAAATTTGTGTCGGGCTAGAGAGGGAAAGGGGGGAATTAGGGCACAATGGCTCGATCCCACTGGGGTGACGATATCCTGGCGGCACCAAAGGGGTCAGAATAGGCTTGCCTTGCAAGGCGAAGACGGAATCAAGCGGGCGGTACTGTAGGATTAGGGCTAGGTGTTGTTCCGGGAGTTCACTTCGGAAACAATTTCCCTGGGTAACTTATGAAAAGGGTTCTAGGTTTCATCCTTGGAGTTTGATTGTTCAATCATGCCGAGGTTAATATGTCATTCTGAGGGAGGCGAAGGGGCAGAGACGAACTTTTCTTAAATTATTCCGCGCAGCGCAGTGGGCTGGACATGTGGCTTCCGAGATGAGGGCCAGAGATCAACGTGGCTCGCTGGCCTTATTTCTTGAATGGCATTTTTGAAGCCATCATATAATCACCCCCACCCCGCGTGCATGGAATCGTCCTGGCGTCGAGTCAATTTCAGGTTAAGTAGCCGGCGGGTCGAAAACCTCTGCCCGAGTCTGGATTTCGTTCTGGAGACCTGCCGACAGACAAGAGTTTGCCCGAAGGGAAACTGAGCGGAAAGAAACGCGCGTTTCTGAGATGCTCACTGCGAATGGCTCCCAACCTGGCCCGGGCCGGCTGACCTGAAGCAGCAGGTAGCGGGGACTGACCCAAGAGGCGGTAGAAGAAAACCTCGACCCAAGTCCTGCAAAAGTAGGAACCGCGAAGATTTGATCCTGAGACCGGGTAGGTCCAGCGGAGCGACGTCATCCTCTTCTGTAAGGTGGGAAGCTGATACCGGGGAACGCCAAGCCCCGACCCTCACCCCCACCTCCCCTCGGCCGGGAGCGGCGCTGCTCCTCCCGTTTACCGAGCTTGGGGGCCAAGGACCACCCCTTCCTGCCCCTGACATCTGACCCCGTTTCCTCGGCGCCGTGGAAAAGCCCCCGCTGTCTCCGGCCCTTCTCCGGGCTTACCTGAGCAGTACAAGGCACGGGCTGGGGCAGGGATGCCTCTCGCTTGTCCCCGAGGAAAGCACCCGCTGGCCTTCGACGGAGGGACCCGCCCAGAGGGCAGGAAGCTCAGCAAAGACGGCTAAAGCCGTCAATGCCTGACCCGGGGCTAGGCAGGCGCAAGGATGGGGCTCTAGCCGCCTTCGGGAGAACCCGCGGGCCTCCCGCCCAAGGCGCGATGCTAAGCCCTTTCTGCGCCGCAGATCAAGACAGGGCTTGTTTTGGATTCTACGCCGCGGGGCCACTCCGGCTGGCAGGTAAGCGCCGGAGGCTCCAACTCTGGTGCCTAGGGAGGCAAGAGGAGCGCAAGTCGGCAGCCGGCCTCGGGTGTCCCTTGGGGCCTGGAGTAAGGCCCGCTGTGCTGCTGATGGGGAGGTTTGCTGGGAAACCGTTGAGGGGACTTCTTGCCTTACCGACCTCTTCTCTTTTCTGCAAGCGGAATCGGAGCGCTTTTCTTCGCCCTCTCTCTTGTCAGGCTGGGCGGCCTGAAAATGGAAGAAACTCTGCAGAACGCCCTGGAGCCCCCGCCGCCGTCTCCTTTCTCTACGCCGCTGCTGGGTAAGTACCGGTAGTAGGGTCGGACCTCGGCCAGATTTGGGATGAGTCTCTGAGCCTTGGCCGGCCCCGACCGTTGCGGGTCTCCTTCTCCTTTGTAGAGCCTGAGGGCAGGACCCTTCTGCCCTTCTCAACGAAGAAACCCCCAGAAGAAGAAGAAAAGGCAGTGCCAAGTGTGTCTGCCACCTCTCCGCACGTGACGCCGGCGGAGAAGCCGACAGCTAGATGTGATGGTGGAACAGGATTATATTATCCGGTTTTGCCTCAAAAATCATCCCCAGGAAAACAAATGTGGGGGGGGGGAGGAGAGAGAGAGAGAGAGAAAGAGAAACCGGGTCTCTCTCTCCCGCGCGTGTCAAAAAGACAGACAGCTGTTCCCTTTAACAGTTTTAAAACAAAAGTTCAAGAATTACCTGACACTGAAGTCAGACTTCATCTGACTTCAGCATTTGTTCATCCCAATAGACAGATAAGAAAATACAATATAATAATTAGCAGATACTTATGTGTGTGCGTGCATGTACTATATGTACAGATCGTTCTAATTAATATCGTTAATTAACGATTAAACTAACACATTATGTATGAAGGAAAATTATAACTGAAATCAAATCTCAGCATTTAAATTAAGCATAAAGGGGGTCGGATTGGACAGATACTCATCATAATTATTGTAGCTAATAAAAGTAAGTAAGGCCCTCTCTCCAGATTTGTTTCATAGCAGGTTTTGAGGCAGACTTGAAAGGGATTGTCCAGAGCCTCGGCGCCGTTGTTTTCCTGTGGATGCGCTTTGCAAGGCTCTTCTGAAGATGCACAGCAGATTCACTCCTTATAATGAGGGCGATTTACAAGGCACAATAAGACAAAAAACGGGCAATGATAGTGCGCCTCTCTAGCAAGTTTTTAAGGTTAGGGTTGCATTGGAACGGATTCAGTTTTCTTTTTAATTCCTCCTTTTTTACTGTTTAAATTTTTATTTTATTCTCCACTCCAAAAGAAAAGAAAAAAAAAGATAGTTGGGGGGGGGGATGCTTCTAATTGTTCATTTGAAAGCAACCGGTTTTCCCTAAATAAAAATTGACATTTTTGAGCCTTTGAGCAGAAAAGCAAGATTTAACTATTTTGAATAAATAATTATTTCACAATGGACACACAGATATTTTTCAGACGAAGAGAGAGAGAGAGAGAGAGAGAAATCATTCGTTTGTGCTTCAAATGGCTACCAATCCTGGCCCTGGCCAATACCGAGTCCTGCCTTCGGTCTTCAAGCACAAGAACCTCTCTTTAACGCCCCCCCCCCCCCAAAAAACCAGCATCTCCGTCCAGGCCACCTAATCGGTCACTATCTGAAATTCAAATAGTTAAAATGCAACCAGAAAGCTAGTTTTGTGACACCAACAGGAGGGAAATCGCTCCCATGCCAGAGTTTTACAATGGAGCCTTTAATTAAAATTAAAACAACAACAAAAAAATGGAATTGAAAGGGAGAGAGGAAAGCACCTCTATTTCTAGAGAAAAAGACCAGGAGCAGGAGAAGCAGGGAATGCATTTCAACATCTTATGTTATGCCAAGAGGAAGGAAAGGCAAGAGTGGCTTGTAAGCCTTGAGAGACAGTTTCACATTTCTTCCCAGAAAGAAGAGCTCGGAAATTGGTTTAAAGTTAGGGTAGATGGGCGGCCCTGGCGCGGAAACCGCGCCCCAGGGAAGGCTCTCCGGCTAAGTGGAGGCAGGAAAAGGAGACAGGCCGCCTAGCATCAGTTTCAGATCTATATAGTGGGGGGCTAGGATTCCCTAGCCCCCCACTATATAGAAACTGGGCTGGCAGCTGGTTGAGTTCAGTGAAGCTGTCGCTGATGTCAAACGCCAGCAGTGGGACCTTTGCAAGTTGCCTCTGGGGCAAGATGTTCAGTGGCAGGCATGGGCATGAGAATCTTGGGGGTGGGCGGGCAGAGGGAAAGTATTTCTTGAAGGCCACTCTGCTGTGGCACTCGAGCTTCCCCGGGTTTGGTCCTCCAGGTCATGCCGTTAGGGTGGACAATAGGTGCCGCAGCTCAAAACCAGCCACTTACAAGAATTCATTGCTCTGGCGGGACAGCCTGGAAAGGATGTTCCCTGGTTATAATGGCAATGAATCCCGCCACCTATGCAAAGCTTTCCCATGTAGCCTTGATCTAAAAGGGAGGAATACCGAAACCTTCCTGAGCCTGAGGCAAATCGGAACAGGAGGCAGTAGGGTCCCTTGGGGGGGGGGGGAGGGGCGGCTCAAGATCCCCCCCCCCAATAATGTTTGGGAAAAGAAGGCCTTGTGGGCAAAACGGGCCTAAGGCGGGCCTGTCGCAGCTGCAACCGTAAGACCAATTTGCTTTATTTCGGAGGCTAACGTTGCGGAAAAACCTGGAAGGAGAGGGAAAGCAAAGCTGGCCGAATGATTGGCATTAGGACACCCACCTTGGGTATTTCCCTGGTTCTAATAGTCCACCCTTCAAGAGAACCCAAAACGTTGAAAACGAATCGGAGACGTGCAGGGCAATATAATGCCCGAGAAACTTGTCCGAAGGGTTAGAGCAGCGGGTTGGGCGGGGCGGCTGCGGCTGCCGCGAGGGTCACCGTCCTTCTGGGTCGTTGCAGGGAGAGCCGCCAGGCCGCGCTCGGTGTGCGAAGGCTGCCGAGGCGTCATCTCGGAGCGGTTCTTGCTGCGCCTGAACGACCGTCTGTGGCACGAGCGGTGCGTCCGCTGCGCCTCCTGCCGAGAACCCCTGGAGAGCAGCTGCTTCTACCGGGAGCAGAAGCTTTACTGCCGCCTGGACTACGAGAAGTAAGTCCGCCGTCTTCGCGGGGCTCACTAGGAGCCCAGAGCCCAGAGGAAAAGCCTCCCTTCTGAAGCCGGGGAAGGAACCCCCGCTCTTGTTCAGATGAAAACCCCCAGGGAAACTAGTTGCTTGAGTGCAGTTTTTAGTAAGATGAAATATATAAATGGGAAGAACAAAAGGTAGGGCTGCAAGCAATCAAATTATCACTAGAAGGCAGGAAAGTAATATGGGAAAAAAACGGTAATCTTTGCTGCCCTCTTTTGGTCATCCTAATTTTTTTTTTTTGTAATCCAGCAACAATTTCAGGCTATTTGGTTTTTCTTAATATTCGGTTAAAATAGTTTGTTTTTATATGAATTTGACATAGTTTTATAAATCTACATGTTTCCATAAATATGAAAGGGGCTACATATTTACTGAACTAAACAATTGCTTAACGCATTGTAAGCCGCCCTGAGTCTCCGGAGAAGGGCGGCATATAAATCAAATTTAAAAAAAAACAAAAACTAGGTGTTATAAAATTACTGATTATTTTAATATATTTGCATTTTATAATAACCTTTTATAGCAAAAGATTTAGGGCTTTTTTTGTTTGTTTTGCTAAGAAGTTCTGTGTAACTGGCAAACTGTCATGTTGTTTCACCAAACAATGTTGGTGAAAACTCATCCCATTACTTGGTTTGTACCTCTTGACCTAAACTCGTTTGCAGTGCCAGATTGCACAGAGACCTTGAACAGGTGCTAGGAAATGTAGAGAGGATTAAAAGTGCAAAGAAAGTTCAGTCATTTTGAATGGATCTGTAACAGACAAGCTTAATTGTTACTCAGGGATTTTTGCACTTTTGTTCTTCAAATTTCATATAGCAGATGCATACATTTGATAATGTGATATTTAAAGTGAAATATATATGGGAAGAACAAAGTTGGTGTGAGTTTTGTATAATCAGACAAACCCATATAATGAGTCTTAATGGCAGAATACTGGATACTACAATAGTATAAATTTTAACACTTTTTTCTCTGCAAGTTGGTATTCTACCATGGTTGGAATAGAAATTTGTTCATTCTCTCTTTCTCTCTCTCTTTCATATCTATAGATATAATAAAATATACATTATATATTTATAATAGTATCATCCAATATAAACTAAATTTAAAGAAAGATAGAGTTCTTCAAATATTTAACAGTAACTTTAGTAGGAAAAACATTATCTAGGTCACTCTATTGGTTTGTCATTTGTATTTCCTTTTTAAATTTTAATACCTCAGCCAGTTCCTTCTGTAGACCCAGTGGAACATTTATTAATGTACTTTATGTATTTATTTGTATCCTGCCTTCATTATTTTTACAAATAACTCAAGGCAATGAACATACCCAATAATCCTTCTTCCTGTGTTATCCCCACAGCAACAACCTTGTGAGGTGAATTGGGCTGAGAGAGAATGACTGGCCCAAGGTCACCCAGTTGGTTTTCATAGCTAAGGCAGGATTTGAACTCACAGTCTCCTGGTTTCTAGCCTGGTGCCTAACCAATAGACCTTTTCTAAATGATCTCCTTGTCCGGTTAGCTTAAATCCACTTTCAATGCCATCTCTATCTTGTCAGATAAGATTTGTTCTACAGCTGATATTTCTTCAATAACTTATTTCGTACATAATCCATAGAAGCAGATATCATTACTGACAATGCTGGTATTTTGGCTACTATTTTCTGATTCCATTCTTCAGAAGTCTCCTATTTTTATTGTCATCCATTTTGCACCCCTTGCAGCCCTGAATATCTTTCCTCTAACTAAACTCTTTAGTTCCTCTAGTGTCTACCTATTGAAATCATGAAAATATTTATCTATATTAGGTCTTCTAAAATCCAAAAGAGGATCTATTTCCCCACAAGAAGCTATGTATACTTTATAATTAATTCCAAAATTTTATTGTAAGATTTCAATATTTCAATTTTATCATGACCCTTAGTTTATTTATAACTTTCTTGACATGAAAAATCTTATTTAGCTTTTTGCTGTTTATTTCAGATTCTTTATATAAGCTTATAATATATATATATATATATATATATATATATATATATATATGTATGTATGTATGTATGTATGTATGTATGTATGTATATGTATATATGTATATATATGTCTTCTTAAGTTTTTGCGGGTGTGTATATGCAAAAAATTAAAATCTCGGGTGTTTTCCCGCGTCATGTTAAATAAATTAGTTAAAATGTTTAAAATTCTGGTTAAAACCCTAGCTTAAAATCTTCTAATAATCCTTACAGAGCACTCTGCAAGGTCCTTTAAAACCTTAGCTAAAATCTACCAGTACCTTAAAATTTTTTCTAATAGCAACGTTTCGACAGGCTCACAACCCTGTCACCTTCAGGCTCTTATCTAGTTATTTAGAACCGACAGCTTCTAAACTAGATAAGAGCCTGAACGTGACAGGGTTGTGAGCCTGTCGAAACGTTGCTATTAGAAAAACTTTTAAGGTACTGGTAGATTTTAGCTAAGGTTTTAAAGGACCTTGCAGAGTGCTCTGTAAGGATTATTAGAAGATTTTAACCTAGGATTTTAACCAGAATTTTAAACATTTTAACTAATTTATTTAACATGACGCGGGAAAACACCCGAGATTTTAATTTTTTGCATATATATATATATATATATATATATATATATATATATATATTTTTTTTTTCTCAGGTTTTCGCGGGTGTTTGTATGTAGGTGTTTGGTTATTCGGGTCTTCTCCCACGTAAAATTGGAAGTGTCTTGGCAACGTTTCGACAAAGTCTCATTCGTCATCTTCAGGCTGGTGTTCTCGGCTTCGTGCTTCCAGGAAGATCCTGGAAGCACGAAGCCGAGAACACCAGCCTGAAGATGACAAATGAGACTTTGTCGAAACGTTGCCAAGACACTTCCAATTTTACGTGGGAGAAGACCCGAATAACCAAAGACCTACATATATATATATATATATATATATATATATATATATATATATATATATCTTATAATTATTATTTTTCTATCATTCAGGATTAGGATGACTCACCCAACATTTCCTAAATTTTCATTCTAAGATTTTTATAGTTTAGAAATAATCAATGAGCAATTTCCAAAAGAGATTAGAAAGTGAGGTTTGCATTAGTGTCCTTTAAAAGTCTATTGCGGTCATGAGCAAGATTATATATCCCATTGTTTTCAATTGTTCAAACCCACAGACAACTTCAGGACATGAGAAAATGCCATCCTAGGTGATTTCCTGTCCTCTCCTTATCCACAGAGCTTCCAAGGGGCCAGTCTATAAGAAGTCCTTGACTTTAAAAAGTTCATTTAGTGACTGTTCAAAGTTAGAACAGCACTGAAAAAGTGACTTACGACTGTTTTTCATACTAATGACCGTTGCAGCATCTCCATGGTCACATGATCAAAATTCAGATGCTTGGCAACTGACTCATATTTATGACGGTTGCAGTGTCCTGGGGTCACATGATCCTCTTTTATGACCTTCTGACAAGCAAAGTCAATGGGGAAGCCAGATTCACTTAACAACTGTGTTACTAACTTAACAATTACAGTGATTCACTCAGCAGCTTCTTGCGGGGAAGATGATTAGTTTGAGAAATTTTAACAGGGATGGCTATAATCTTAATTTTTTTAAAAAAGTCAGTCTCTGAAATAGAAATTGTTTTCCACACTCAATTGCTACTAGCTATGCTTTTTATGGTTTTAAAAATGGATATAACCGAACAAAATAAAATACACATAAACACAAACTTCACTGATTACAATTACAGGGGAAATAGCCCCAAAATGTAAGGAGGCATCTTTGTTAGGTCAACTGAGGTGTTATATTAGTTTCAAGGGAAGTTGGTTAAAGTCTGAAGAGAAAGTGGCTGGTCTTTCTGCCAATTCTGTAGTGGTTCATGCTTTTAGATGGAAACAGAGAGTGGAAGATTCCAAACATATCAGAGGGTACTGACAGAGGAAAATATTTGTAGCTCAGGGTTGAAATGAAAGGTGCTTGGTGCTCTCTGGTTTGGTTGTTTTCTTGCAGAGATTTCATTACCCAAACTAGGTAATATCATCAGTGAATTGCAGGTGCGTCGCCTAGAAAACAGCCAAGCTTAGAGAGCATCAAGAATCCCTCATATCAGATGCAAAGGCAGTATCTAGAGCCATTCCCAAAGCAGGCTTAAAATAAGACAATTATTGTAAGGCTTTCTTTTTGGAAAATATAAATGTAGAGATCAGCCCCCCATTTTTCCTTTCTTCAGTTCCAAAACCATAAGCATGGGAGATAGGAAGAAGAAAGAGCAGCAAAAGTCTCCCCTTCTTTGTATAACTCTTTCCTTGGAAATTGCAACATGGATGAACATGATGTTGTTCAATGTTATATTATAAAAGCAAAATTAATCCTTAGTTTGTACCTTGGAATGAATCCATACCACCACTGTTTCAACAGCTATTTATTTTACTCTCCCAGCTTTTTTGTTGTTGTTATTGTTGTTGATATGAGGATAAAATAATTAACCTGCTTCATGGACTTAGCAGAAATATGGAGTTAATTATATTGAGTATTATGGATACCTGACAGCAATGCATCAGTAGTAAATATTACACAATTACTCCAATTTACTAGGAGTAACTCTATGTATTTTATTTGTCTTGAGGACAGAATGTCCAATCAAGGTGGGATACTTTTATAATATTCTGATTTTTATATTCTGTGGAAGACAACATAGCAGATAATTCTGCATTAAACTCACAGGTGGAAAATTTTGCAATGCTTCCTTGCATTGCGTTGCATTGCTTGCATTTCATGTGAAACTGAATTTTGCAATGTTTTATTTTCTATTGGATAGTTCAAATTGCAACTGGCAGGCTAATATTACATTGCATGTGATTAGTATTTTCTGTTTGAACAAACGCCACATGATTGATTCTTACCACTTTTTCCTTACTCCTGCCTATCCCATGTTCTTTCAAGTTGAGGTGTGGAAAAAGTAGATAGCTATTTTGTTGAAGGAAAAAGCAGCATTAGTTGACATTTCTCCATATGCTAAGTAATCCTCCCCATGCTCTCTTTTCTGAGAGGAATTTGGTGAGTAAGACACCCATTTGCCACTTGTCCTGAAAGCAATAATTGTACTCTCTCAAGCCTTATGGGCTCTGTATCGATTCTGCCCAGCTGTTGCCCCATCCTGGTTGACACTATAGGGCCTGCCCTCCCTCCCTCCCTCCCTCCTTCCAGTGCTCATGAAGCTCTTAGGGGAATCTTTCTCTTGTTGACAGCGGAACAAATCCCTTTGAATTGAATGAACAGAGACATCTTTCCTCTTCCCACTCTTCTTTCTTGCTTTCACTTCTTCCTTGCTGGTGCCATGAATGTTTTCCCCATGTCTCTGTCTGCCTGGCATGGGAGCAGCTTCCCTCAAAATATTACACAGAAGAAGGGGATTCTTTGGATAAAGAAGTAAAAACAAGCTTCTCCTAAGAACACTGGTTCTTAGGAGATTGCCTGATGACAATGCTAGGCAGCATTTTTAATGTAATATATATACCTTGGGTTGACTAATTTTGAAAAAAATACATTGCCATCCTTGTGATGTTTTTTTATGGTTGATTCACGATAGAATATTTATAATCATGGCACAAGGAAACAGGTTGGATACACATGTTGCAGTAAGCCATAATGTGACTACTTTGGTTTTGATTTAGCAAGTGGGTAAGTCCTTATGATTTATAAGCCATAGTTTTAACCAATATGATAAGTGAACCCACCCATTATAGTTCATAAACTAAGATTTATGGCTTAGTGTAAACCACCTCACACTAAACCATGTTGAACCACTTATGTAAACCATGGCTTAGTAGCAGTGGTGAAATTCAAATTTTTTTACTACTGGTTCTGTGGGCATGGCTTGGTGGGTATGATGTGGCTTGGTGAGTGTGATGTGGCTTGGTGGGCGTGGCTTGGTGGGCATGGCAGGGGAAGAATACTGCAATATCTCCATTCCCACCCCATTCTGGGACCAGCCAGAGGTGGTATTTGCTGGTTCTCTGAACTACTCAAAATTACTGCTACTGGTTCTCCGAACTACTCAAAATTTCTGCTACTGGTTCTCCAGAACCTGTTGGAACCTGCTGGATTTCACCCCTGCTTAGTAGGATGTTTAACCCAACTTAATGTTGGAGGTGAGATACCTAATTTAGTACCTCTTTCTCCACATAATTTCAATACATCTTCCTATTTTGTTGTGTTTTGATGCTTTATTTTTTGATGAATGTGGCATATTTTGTATCTTCATAAAATACCTTTAACTTTCTCTAAACTGCAGTAGTATACATTTAAAGTATTTCAGGTGCTGGGGCTACTGTGGGAAATAGGGCTGAATGGATGCCTAGTAACCTTACCAAGTATTAATGATGATGTTACTTTTTAATTTTCTGAAAACCAGATTGATAAAACCAGGAAAGATTAGTGGTAGACTTTTTTTTAAACTAAAGGATTATTTTCTGTCATAAAATTTAGCACATGGGAAGATTGAAATTAGCCAGTTTAGGAGACCTTAAGAGAACCAGTTTGGTGTATTGGTTAAGGCACCAGGATAGAAACCGGGCAACCCTGAGTTCTAGTCTTGCCTTAGGCATACCATCAGCTGGGTGACCTCGAGGCAGTCATTCTCTCTCATCCCTAGGAAGCAGGCAAGGACAAACGAATCTGAAACCTTGCCAGCAAAACTGTAGGGATTCTAAGCCATTAAAAAAAAGTTCTTATGGCAATGCAGTTCAGTCCAAGGTAGTGCTAGAATCTTAGTAATAATATTTTTCCACCTGAAAATAGAGGCCTTGGTGTGACATTGCAGTCTGATCTCATTCCAAGTGGAAGTTAGGGCAATCCACATAGCATGTGATGCAGAAAAGCCTGTACAGTGGAACCAGCTATGACAAGTACCAGTGGATGAGTTGGAATAGGTTGGACTGGAACAGATATAGAGGTTATTTTTGGATAGATATCACTGCTCTACAAGGAGAAAGCTTGGAAATGAAAGTAGCTTAATTTTACCATAATTGGGTCACTAATAAAGGAAAATTAAGTCCTGAAAATTAAGTCCTTGGCTCCAGTTTCCAAGATACAGCTTCAGGTCAAAATTGCATCAAAATAATCCAAAATTACGAGGGGTGTGTGCGATTATGCTCCATAACTTTTCTGCAAAATGTGATATAGCAATGAGAATGGTGCCACACCAATTATAATAAATTTATCTTTTTATTAATACCAATAACATAACTTTCCATTAATTTACTGGTTTTTTCATGTAACATTTTCATGCTTTTTGCTTCATGCTTTTTGCATGAAAAACTGACAAGCTCTAATACCAGATTAAACAACAAGGTTCCATTTTTATTCAGTATCTAAACTGCACTTTTCTGCTTTTCTCTTGTGAACTGCAGTAGGATCAGCCCTGGGGAGATTCCAGCAGTAATCGGCAAGCATGGACTGACTCCATTTCCCTTGGTATCTTTTCTCCAGGCCTGTGATATCCTGGTGGAATCTCTCCCCATGCTCATCACTCACTGCCCCACAGTTCAAAGGGATAAAGTCTAAATGCGAGTGTAAGAAGTGAATTCTTACATGCAACATGTTTGTACTTGCAGTGACAGTTGCTTTATCGGACCTAAGCAAATTTTCCACCTGTTTTTTATAGTCATCTGCCTTGCTGTTTTCAAAGTGAAGATAAATTTATATACTTTCATGTGGTACCATTTTCATTGTTCTACCATACTTTGTTGAGACATTACGAGGCATTATGGTCATTAGACACCTCCCTCCCTTTTGGGCAAGTATACTTGCCTGTGTGTGAAATATCTTGAAAACTTTAGCCAACCAGCACCTTTATCACCTGTTTTCTAATTCATCTAATCAAAATATGTAAAATTAACACATTTTATCTCAGAGGTTGATAATTTTCCAAAATTTGTAGACCGGTGATTTACTTGACATAGTTGTTGGCTGATGCTGAAATGGCATTATAGCAATGCCCAGGAAAACCAATGATCTTTTCAGTAATTGTGAGACATTCACAATTGGATACCAATATTTGGCAGTGGCTTGGGACAGATGCAGTATAGGCAGGACCAGAAACTGTAGCAATGGGAACAACAAATTTTATGCCAATATTAGTTTCATCCCACTCAAGGATGGGTAAATAGCATTGGAACTCAGTAGTTGGGAAAGGATTTGGGGGTAAAACAGTTCTGCAATTACAATTTCCTAAAGTCAATGTTAGGAATTCTTGAAACATTAATCGGCTAAGGGAATTATTCTCTCTCAGAAGTGATGGATGTAACAGTCAACAAGTTCAGTCAATAAAATGTTTCTGAGTTGTTGTCCACCACTGCTGCCTCTGCCTTGGAGATCTTCTAGTCCAACTTCCTCCTCAGATAGGAAACCCTATGAAGAAAACATGAAATGAAAACCTTCAAATGCCCCATGTAAAATTTTTCAGCTGCACCTTTTTAAAATTATCACATTCTTTCTCATATACAACACAAATGTAAAAATGTAAAATGTAAAAAAAAGATGGAATAATAGTAGTAGTAGTAATAGTTGATAGGGAATGGAAGGAATTTGGCTGTCTCTGCAAAGGAGAAATATGGATTAGTATATATCATACCATGAAATGAAAATAGGTGAAATTTTGGGCAAGCCACCACTATATTTCTCTAGATTCCTGCACAAGAATTTCTGTGTGAATCATACATAAAGAACAGCTTGCTCCTCTGGCAATGTAAAAAACAAAGAAGCTGCTCTGTGGCTCTCTGCAGAGGTTAATTTTACACACTTACTACCATCTGAGAAGGGAAGCATTTCTAGACTGAAAATACCATGGCTAACTATACCAAAATATTCAGGCATTTTATTAGCAAGGCTGGCTGTTCTCAATCTTTTTTAAAATAGAGGGCAACAGTAATCTGAGGAATAAGCATTTGGGGGGGGGGAATTGATGTTTTTTATTTTTATTTATTTATTTATTAGATTTGTGTGCTGCCCATCTTGTATAGAGGCAAGAATTCCCCTGGGACCATTAAAATCTTTACACGTGATGTATGATCAATGTGTACTCGATCTATGATTCTCTGAAGATACTTCTAGATTTGTGCCCTGCCCTAATGTGTGGGGCAAAAACACATTGGAGATAAATTTTGAATCAAAGCTGCATTCAACATTTGAAAAGCTATTGGCAATTGTGACCTGCCTTTTCTTTTCTTATGAAATAGAATTATGTCATTGATATGATTATTGGTCTGTTCTATGTGTGGTTCATGTTGCTTATTTCTAGGACACTGTATCAGAAGTTTCTTAAGGTTCTCCAATAGCCCTGTAGAAAGACTGGTGAAATTATATCTCCACAGGGTTTTAAATCTATGACATTGAATTACCCCACATAATGTCAAAGGGCTGCAGTGATTTGGAAAGACTAGAGAAATAAAAAAATACTATAATTGGCTCAAATTTCAAAATATTTATAAATTTAGATGTAAACTTACTAGGAGTAAATCCAATTGAGCATAGTGGGAGTAGAGATTGGTCTCTGAATAATTGCAATTTTTAGCAGAAAACATTCCAAACTTTTTTCACCTTTGCTGATCTTTTGAAAGACAAATTTGCCTTTCTGGCAGCTATTAATTGGTTCCTGAATTTAATACACATAAATAAATAAAATAATTTGTTTGTGAATAAACAAACATAGAGAAGTGCTTAACTGCTGTTAATGTATTGTTGACCCTGAACTAGAGGGTGCAATAGCACTTTCTCCACAAATTTACCAGAAGCCATTTCAGCCAGAGGTGCTCCTGGAAATCCTTAAGTAATGTGATGTATGGAAATGGATTGCATAATAGTTTGCAATAAACCTTCTGGGTACAGATTCTTTCTGAGAACCTTTCAACATGCCACTGCAGCATGCCAGGGTCTTTTAAATGTTCTTACACTTCAAATGATTAGATTCTATTAGATAATACTTACAATTACTTTTAAACAGAGCAAGGACTCTGGAGATTCTACTTTCTTCTGAGTGGAATGTTTGAAACAGCAGCAGTAGCTCATGCTTTTTCTGGGGTTAGTCCAATTTTTTTCTAACCTTGCAACAGTAATATTCTTTCCCATTCCACCTTTGGATGTAGAAAAGGATATGAGATGAATTATGTGCCACAATTATGTGACAAATTGCAGTTTTTATTTCATCAGAATGAATCCACTACCACTGCTTGCTGCACTCTGATAACTTTCACTATGTGGAGTTATTTTATAGAATTTAAGTAAATGTAATTAAAAAAAAAATTTCAGGTTTCTCTGCAAATATATCCCCTCCAATTTGGTTTTTAAGTCAGAAAAGCTCCTGCTGTTAATATTATGTGATATATAATGTTGTAAACCAGTCTCAGACATGTATAAAAATCAGCAGCTTGAAACTTTCGGTTGATATCGCAGCAATTTCAGACATAGTGAATGGGTCTCCGCGTTCACTGTGCTGACTTCTCCCTGTTTATGGGCTCTGAGAGGAGCCAAAGCCACCTTGTTGGGGTGGTGAAGCAAAGAGGGGCACCCTGTCAGGTCGAGGAGAATTGCAGCTCTCCTGTCTGACCCAGAGTTCTTTTTCCCTCTTAGCCATGGCAAGAAGAAGAGGCAGCCTAAAGATGGCTGCCACAAAGCTGGGACAACTGAGGAACAACTCAGACTGGTGCTGGAGTGAAGTAGGTGAACAGTGACTGGAACTGGGGGAGAGGATTTCCTTTTGCTTTAAATTTAACCCCAAGGAACAATTTAGAACTATTTGCTCAGAATTACTTGTTAAAGCAGCATCTGAGCATTCTGAGAAAATACCAGACTGGAAAGGTAGAGGAGAGAAAAATAAGAAATTTGGAAACATAGAGAAAATTGGACTTTTAAACTGAGAAGACATCGTACTGGGAAGGCATTTTAAAATGTGGGAATCATTTACCTACAACACTTATTCTGCTTTTATAATTGTTTTACAACTAATGCTTGACTAGTGGCAATACTGAAATTTATGTTGAGAGTGCCACCTGCTGACGAAAGGAAAAATTACAAATCTGGGAATACCTATATGAAGGATTGTGAAAATATCTGTTGGATTATCTTTAACTACCCTATGACTACTGGAGACTCAAATATGAAAATAAGGACGTTTTTTAATTAAAGGGACCCCTGAATGTTACGCTAGAAGATTGAACCTGTAAAGGGGACGTAAAAAGGCTTTTAATAACCTCTCAGGTTATCCAAATGGAACTGACTGTTTACCTATGGAATATAAAGAACTGGGACTAATGCACTCCTTGAAGGGTAACTTAAGGACTGAATAAATAGTTCTTGGACTGCTGGACAAAAGCTGATTCTTTTAAAACAAATAAAATACTTTATAAGGAAGAAATGAATGGAATTTCGAAGGAGATGGTGCTACTTTTTCAAAACACAAAAGACATCATGGAGAAAGGGTTTAAGGAGATTATGGAAAAAATGGAAAATACTATACAAGGGATGATGGGTAAAGACCAAGACACCCAGGAAAGGGAGGAGTCAACATAAGAAATGAAGGAAGAAGAAGGCAAAGAGGAGACAACAATGAAAATAACAGTGATTGATGAGTTAAACCAGGGGAAAAATATATTAAGAGAGTTGGAAGATATGGTTGAAAGGGAGATAGGGGCCTGGGCAGGAATTGTGGAAACTAGGCAGTGGAAGATGGTAGAGGTGGGAGAAATACCTAGATTGAATAGCCAAGAAGCAGATGCAGACAGGGATAAATATTCAAGAGAGGAATTTGGGAGGCAAGTCAAAAAAAGCATAGCAATTAAAGTATTGAAGCGGGCAAGAGACGATGGATAGATAATTTCTCTTTTTTGTTGTTTTGATTTGATTTGCTTTTCCTTTTCTCTCTCTCTCTCTTTTCTTTTTTTTAGATAGGTAACATGACTAGAAGTTAGGTAGGATAGAAAGAATTTTTTTTTAGTAAAGGGTGACATGATTAAAAGAATAAGTGATAGAAATAAGAGAAGGGGGAATATTAGTATATACACTTTTATATAATAAAATAAAAGTAATAACAAGAGAAAACATGAAATAATTGAATAATGACAGATTGCAATTTATTATATTTGTGTATCATTATTAGAAATATAACAGTTGATTGAATGTAATAACTATGATTAATTTTACTAGTTTTATTTGTATTAGAATGTATGACACCAGGTGCCACATTGTTCATGCATTGATTTGACATGTTTGTAAAAAATAAAAATATTAAAAATTTGAAAAAGAAAGAAAAAGAAAATCAGCAGCTTAAATTGGAACCTCTTCTTATTTTAGGTCTGAATTTTGGCTGTCTAATATTATTTTAGATCCTGAGTTGTTATGTTTCCTGGAAAGAGTTTTTGCCTATTTACAACTTGTCATTTGTTTGCTAACAGTCTGCAGCCAGTCTGAGAGATCCTCTAGCATTTATTGCTACACCACTAGGCTACACTGGGCTATTTTCACGAGTATGTGTAGGTATGAGCTTGCATAATAACTCTGAGAATTTGTCATTGTCTTTTCTCTTGCTTGGCCTGTATACTGTCTGAATGCTCTTATCCCCCATTTAGATTAGGCACACATAAGGCTGATTTTAGACCTAGCCAAACTAAGCAATCACATATGGTGCCAAATTTTAGAGGACTTCAAAATGGAAAATATTTCAACAATATACAAAATATAATCTGATAATGTTTCCTTATTGCTTTAGAACATTTACACTTTTCGAAAACACTAATCCAGAGTCATTCAAGTGGTAGAGCACAGTACACTAACCTACTGCTATGGATCTCAGGAAGCCAATAATGTTACCATAGCAAAACAAAGGTCTGGTAGAAAGACCAATCTCATTGTGTTGTGTCATCTGTAAAGTCATGGAATCAATTATAAACCAATCCAACACCCTCCACTTAGAGGCAAACAACCTGCTTTCTAACAAGCAGTTTGGTTTCAGGAAAAAATTGTCCTGTAATCTGCAACTCCTACACTGTAGAAACATTTGGACCACATACCTTGACCAGGGTAAAACAATAGATGCAATTTACATTTATTTATTTTATTTTATTTTATTTTATTTTAAATTTATATACCGCCCTTCTCCCTGAGGACTCAGGGCGGTGTACAGCCAGAATTAAAAAACATGAAATACGAATATTAAAAACAATTAAAATATATATAAATTTGGCCCAAAATTAAAAATACAAACCAATTAAAACATTTAAAATTTCTTCTTAAGTCAGCCCGGCTTGCTGGAAAAAGTGGGTTTTAAGGGCACGGCGGAAGGTGCTAAGGTCTTGGATTCTCCTTATCTCTGGGGGCAACTGATTCCAGAGGGTAGGTGCCCCCACAGAGAAGGCCCTCCCCCTGGGGGTCACCAGCCTGCATTGATTGGCTGATGGCACCCTGAGGAGGCCCTCTCTGTGGGAGTGCATGGGACGATGGGAGGTCGTTGGTAGCAGCAGGAGACTTCTTCAAAGCCTTTGATTCAGTGGTGTACGAAAAACTACTGTTAAAACTAAGTTCTTACAGCATTTCCGGATCCCTGGACAAATGGATAGCCGAATTCCTGTCAAACAGGCGACAAGTAATCAAAATAGGGAGGGACCTATCAAATTCGGCACCAGTTAACAGTGGTGTTCCCCAAGGCAGCATTCTAGGACCCACACTCTCTCTGCTTTACATCAA
The DNA here is from genome assembly GCA_022577455.1 of Arizona elegans. Lineage (NCBI taxonomy): Eukaryota > Metazoa > Chordata > Lepidosauria > Squamata > Colubridae > Arizona > Arizona elegans. The sequence goes on along the minus strand of JAKOOJ010000002.1, from coordinate 97,047,308 downwards.
CAACCTATGTGATCATATTAAAAGCAGCTGCGTCCTCTTCGCTGATGACATAAAATTATTTAACACCACTGTTAAATAATGCTGCTGCCCTACAAAGTGACCTTGACCATGTGTCAGAATGGTCAAACAATTGGCAACTCCAAATCTCAACCAACAAATGCTCTGTCTCACACATTGGCAAAAAAAATCAGAACACAAAATACAAGCTGGGTGGATACAACCTAATAGACGACCCTCAATCTCTCCAAGACCTTGCAGTTCTCATCTCAAATGATCTAAGCGCCACAGCTCAATGTAACAGCATTGCTAAAAAAGCATTAAGAGTTGTTAACCTAATCTTGCGTAGCTTCTTCTCCGGTAATAGTGTATTGCTAACTAGGGCATACAAAGGCAGACCAATTCTCGAATATAGCTCGTCTGCCTGGATCCACACTATATATCAGACCTTAATACAATTGAGCGGTTCCAGAGGTATTTCACGAGAAGGGTACTCCACTCCTCTACTCACAATAGAATCCCTTATGCCAGCAGGCTTTAAATTTTGGGCTTGGACAATCTGGAACTGCGCTGCCTGCAGTCTGATCTAAGACACAAAATTCTCTGCTACAACATCTTACCTGTCAATGACTTCTTCAGCTTCAACCTCAATAATACACGGGCAAACAATCGATACAAACTCAAGGTAAACCGCTCCAAACTCGATTGCAGAAAATACGACTTCAACAACAGAGTGGTCAATGCCTGGAATGCTCTACCTGATTCCGTTGTTACATCCTCAAACCCCATAGCTTCAACCTCAAACTGTCTACTGTGGACCTCACCCCATTCCTAAGAGGTCCATAAAGCATGCCTACCTTCCCTGTCTACTGTCCTCATTTATTTGTATTCATTTCCCTCTCTCATGTCCATGTTCATATTCACACCTGCTATCTTGTACATGTTTAACAAACAAACAAACAAACAAACAAACAAACAAATAAATAAATGCACAGAGCTGGTATAATTGATTAAGGTTTTATTAATTTCAGGCAGCAGCACTAGCAGCAGAGGATACTAATTGACTAATTAAGGTCACAGAGTGGATTTGTTAATTTGTAGTTAACATATATTAGGATGTGCTGAACCATGGAGAAAAGCATCTCAAAAAGAGATAGCTTGTTAGATACTCAGAAAGCTGCACAATATTTGATTTTAAGGTTAGACCTACCAGATGGAAGACATGACGATAAAAAGGAGAACATGTCCTCCTTTTGCCTGTAACTTGAAAATCCTATATACAGGATAACCTGGAGAATCATTTAATATTTTTATATAATAATTTCCATTTTTATGACCTTGTAATCCCTTAATTTGGGGTAGAGATAGGGTGACTGGATGGAGCTGAGCATTTACTGGCGGGATATCCTTCCTAATAATGCCATGTGGAATTTACAGCAGAATTTTTTTTTCTTTGCACCCTATGAGAGAAACATTTGCCACTACCTACTGGCAACCTTCTCAACCTTCCAAGTGGGAGGCAGAATAACAGAATTGAAAGGCTCTTCATCACTAGGCCACCACACTGTTCAATTGTTTTATATAATACCTGTCCCTTACCTAATAAAGTTACAGATGAAAATTAAATACTGGACTGAGTCAAGATTTAATTTGACAAGAAAGACATTTGTCTGCAGGTCAGTCTGTACCCAGGTGTGTGTGTGTTTGTGTATGTGTGTATAAGACAAGAGACAGAAATTGGGGTCTTCAAGGCCAATAAAGTTTCCTTGCCCAGTTTAGACTCCTGCTTTTTTATGTCCTCTATTTCTGGAAACTAATTTAGTTACAATATTTTTTTAAAACCTTTTAATACAACTTTGAACTGTGCTGTGAATTTTGACACAAGTTATACATATTTAGCAGTGTGTTCTTACGTTTCCTTGCTTCTTTTGAATGGCGCTAAGACGTTCACAACGTTCAATTGCAAAAATGTTGCCACATTTCTCTCAGTAGATAGAGATAACTTCCAACATCATATTTTATGCTTCTAACAGCATATTTTATAAGAAGGTGGAGTAGCATTTCAGTTTAAATGCTGAGATGAAATTACTCTTGCAGTTTTTAACAGACCCGTAATAGGGGACTCTGAATGGATTTGAATGTAAAACTATAAGTGCAAAGGATATATTTTGTTACCAAGTTATACTTTCAGCAGCTTTAATCCTGTGTTTCATTGTTGTTGCCAGAAGAAAGTGCAAGTTTGTTAATAGATCAAGATTCAGCTGTATCTGTATTTGGGTCATTATCCCATGTTTTAAGTATTAATATTACTAATGATACTATTTTTTAAAAAGGACATCTGCTTGGCTTTTGTTAGAGTGGTCTGGATTAAACTAAGTTCACCATCTTCCCAGTCATTTCTGTCTTTTATATTCACAATATCTTTTATTCCAGCATTTTGTACCAAACATAAATTAAGTTTTCACTGCAGACTTTCCCTGTAACTGTGTATTTTCTCCTTTCTTTGTCAACTTTTTTGCCCAGTGTTTTGAAGCAGTTGTCAGATCTGTTTGTACATAGTCCACTATCCAAGCAATTTTCAAATAATGTTTTTAAAATAATTATGCTATTTTATGCAGAACAAATCCATTATTCTGTTTTTCTTGGTTTATTCATACTTAAAATATAGAACCATAAAATTTCAACTACCGTAAATTTACTTCTGTGTAAACAGTTTTACAAAATGAGCTGTCAATATATTTGAGCTTCACTGAGAAGGCTCAAACTATTCTCATCAATTCAATTGGCTTTATCAGATAACGTAATTTACACAGTTTCATAATTCTATCTGGACCAGAATTGTGAGATTGGAGTTGTATAAAAATGAATAAATCAATAAACAAATGAATAGCTGGTTGGACAATTTATAAGTATGAGATTTATACTTTGCCTTGCCTATTACTCTCCCAGCAAAAAGGGTACTAATATTATGTTATAAGTATATAATTTGTTATACTTAAATAACCATAGTACAATTGATGAGGCTTATGCTGATTAACCTATACTCCTCCAGTGAATTTCATGTTAGAATGTAGAGATGAATTTAGATCTTCTCAGTCCAAGTCATTTTATGAGTAGCTTTGGCTTTATATAAGAGGACAATGTGACTTAAATGAAAAGAAACTGATCATCCGGATAGTATAGAATGGATTCAGAATATGAGCCAATTATCTACCTTTTAAGAGTTTTTATGTTTTAAAAATAAAAAAGTGAAGCCATGTTTCCTTATGGTAAGCTTAAGATTTGACTTAATTCTGCATTGATATTACATGAATTATTTCCCTGATTTCCTTCCTTCCTTCCTCCCTCCCTCCCTCCCTCCCTCCCTCCCTGTATAACTATATTATATGCTTTTCTGTTGGTGGTATAGTTATAGTATTCCATTACTAAAATAATGACTTTTTAAAAGTCTGTGAAACAGAAGAGTTGCCACCTATTTTTTTATGCTTATCAATGGTCACAAAATGTATATTTTAATAGAACGCTTTTAAAACTATACTTCCACAACTCAAAACCACAAAGGTTTTTATACTTCCATTTAATGCTTTCTCCAATGAGAAGAAAAATAGTATAATATTTAAATAGGACTAGGATACTAAGTCCAACGACTCATACCAATAATGGCTATAACTTTATTCTAGGGGTGTGGGTGGGGGTGGGAGAAAGGAAACCAATTCCAAGTCATAAAAAATACAGAGAACTTCAGATGCAGTGTGTAACTGAGAAATACTTTTTTATCTGTTAGGTTTTGTGAAGATGTTAGTCACTTATTTTTAAAGCAGCTCAACTTCATAATAGATTTTTGACCAATTATTATTATTATTAGTTCAATTTATAAGCCGCCTTTCTCTGAAGACTCAGGGCGGCTTTATGAAGTACAGATAGTTCTCAATTTACAACAGTTCATTTAGTGACTGTTCAAAGTTACAACAGCATTGAAAAAGTGATTTATGACCCTTTTCAAACAACCGTTGCAGCATCCCCGTGTTCTTGTGATCAAAATTCAGATGCTTGGTAACTGGTTCATGTTTATGACAGTTGCATTGTTCTGGGGACATGTAATCGTGTTTTGCGACCTTCTGACAAACAAAGTCAATCAAGAAACCAGATTCACTTAACAACCATGATACTCATTTAACAACTGCAGTGATTCATTTAACAAATGTAGCAGGAAAAGTTGTAAAATGGGAGAAAATTCACTTAACAAATTTATCACTTAGCAACATAAATGTTGGGCTCAATTATGGTCCTGTAGTGGATTTCTGACTCTCCCACATCTTGGGACCTATTTGGAAAATAAATAGGTTGCCATCTGAAATCTAGATGAGTCTATTAAACATTATAATAAAGAGGCCTCTCCTGCATAACATTTCCTAGTCTTAGATGAAATAAGGTATTTGCCTTTGTCAAAAGACCATAAGATAAGCTTCTATCAGCTTTGGTGTTATCCAGAAAGTGGTTGCTAAGCAACTTCCAAGGGTATCTTTTCCATTCTTTACTTGAACTGAATGATTTTTGATGACATTAAATGTACTTATGGGGCTAGTTTAACTGTGGGGGTATTTATGAAATTAGTTTTTCGGGGCTTTCTTAAAGATCACCTTCAATGGTGGGTTGCTCCTTGTTCGCCATGGTTTGGGCAAACGAGTAGTGGCAGCAGCAGGAAGCTCCGCCCACTCACCCAGATGTCATCAAAAATCCTCTGTGAGCGTGCACCAGTACGCTACTGATAGTGAACCGTTAGCGCTGGGATTTGAAACCCACTACTGATCACCTTACTATTTAGACATAATAGAAAGTAGTTGTTATGATTAGTATTTATTTGTTAAGTATAGTTGAGGGAAAGTCAACATTAACAGACGCAGAAGTGAAAGAAGTCCATTGCAATAGATTTTGTGGAAGATAAAATCAGAAGGAAATTGGCAGCATGTTTTCCAACAATATTAAAAGGCATAAAAATTCATTAGATTCCTAATGTGACTTGATTGATGTAGGATTTAAATTGTGAGGAGAAGGGAAGAAGACAGGCTTGTTATCAGATGCAGGTTAAGTGCAAGTGCCTTATCAATTAACAATTGTAATGTGTTAAAAACAGTGGTGAAATGTAAAATTCGTAACTACCAGTTTTGTGGGCGTGGCTTGGTTGGCTTTTTTTTTAATGTGACTAGGTGGGCATGGCCAACATTTTTTTTTTTTACTTTTTAAACCATTTTTTCTACAACCTCTTCAGTTGTAAAAAAATGCTTTTAAAAGTCTCTGATGATCAGCAACTCAGCTGGGATTGTTAAAAAATGCTTTTAAAAGTATTTTTTCTAGTTTAGTTTAGTTTAGTTTATTTGATTTGTATACCACCCTACTCCCGAAGGACTCAGGGCAGTGAACAGCCAGACAATAAAATACATAAATACAAAAAATTTAAAAACCAGTTAAAATCAAATTAAATCATTTTGGCCCAGACAAATTAAAACACCCCAAAAATTTAAAAACAGATTAAAATTTACATATTAAAAGAGGGAGGAGATTAGGCTAAGCCTGCTTGATGGAATAAAAAAGTCTTCACAGCGCGGCGGAAGGTGCGCAGATCCGGGATCCTCCGTATCTCTGGGGGGAGCTCATTCCAGACGGTAGGTGCCCCCCACAGAGAAGGCTCTCCCCCTAGGGGTCGCCAGCCGACATTGTTTGGCTGACGGCACCCAGAGGAGTCCCTCTCTATGAGAGCGTACTGGCCGGTGGGAGGCTATTGGTGGTAGTAGGCAGTCCCGTAGATAACCAGGTCCTAAGCCATGGAGCGCTTTAAAGATGGTAACCAAAACCTTGAAGTGCACCCGGAAGACCACCGGGAGCCAGTGCATGATGCTCCCATTACCACCCGTGCGGCCGCACTCTGCGCCAGTTGGAGCGACCGGGTCCATGTAGAGAGCATTACAATAGTCCAGGCGGGAGGTGACGAGGGCATGAGTGACCGTGCGTAACGAGTCCCGATCCAGGAAGGGACGCAACTGGCGAATCAGGCGAACCTGATAAAAAATCCTCCTGGTCACGGCCGTCAAGTGCTCTTCTAAAGACAGCCGTGAATCCAGGAGGATGCTCAAGTTGCGAGCCCTCTCCGTGGGGGCCAGTGATTCGCCCCCAATAGTCAGAGATGGTGTCAACTGACTATATCGGGACATCGGAAACCACAGCCACTCGGTCTTGGATGGGTTGAGCCTGAGCCTGTTCCTCCCCATCCAGATCCATACGGCCTCCAGGCACCAGGACATCACTTCAAGGGCATCGTTGGGGTGATCCGGGGTGGAGATGTACAGCTGGGTGTCGTCAGTGTACTGATGGTACTCCACCCCGAAACCACGGATGATCTCGCCCAGTGGCTTCACATAAATGTTGAACAGGAGAGGCGAGAGGACCGACCCTTGCGGCACCCCACATATGAGGGGCCTCGGGGTCGACTTCTGTCCCCCTGTCAACACAGACTGCGACCGGTCAGAGAGAAAGGAGGAGAACCACCGCAACACAGTGCCTCCCACCCCTAACTCTTCCAACCGGTGCAGCATGATACCATGGTCGATGGTATCAAAAGCCGCTGAGAGATCTAACAGGATCAGGACAGAGGAGCACCCTCTGTCCCGAGCCCTCCAGAGATCATCAACCAATGCGACCAATGCCGTTTCCGTGCTGTACCCGGGCCTGAAGCCCGACTGGAACGGATCCAGATACGTCGTTTCATCCAGGTGCTGGGGGAGCTGTTTCGCGACCACACTCTCAACAACCTTCGCCACAAAGCGAAGGTTGGAGACCGGACGATAATTTACCAACATTGCCGGGTCCAGGGAAGGCTTCTTGAGGAGAGGCCTCACCACCGCCTCTTTCAAGGCGGCAGGAAAGACACCCTCACCCAACGAAGCATTTATAATCCCCTGGAACCAGCCTTATGTCACCTCCCGAGAAGCCAGCACTAACCAGGAGGGACACGGGTCCAATAAACAAGTGGTCGCGTTCAGTCTACCCAGAATCCTGTCCACGTCCTCAGGGGTCACAGGATCAAACTCATCCCAGATAATATTCTCAAGACCTGCCCCAGTCCCTCCCCCTGAGACTACCCAGTCGGAGTCCAGATCTTCCCGAATCTGAGTGATTTTGTCATACAGACATTGAACAAAATCCTCGGCTCTACCCTCCAAGGGGTCTCCCACACTTCCTGGTGGAGCAGGGAGCGGGTCACCCTAAACAGGGCGGCTGGGCGATTATATGACGCAATAAGAGCAGCAAAATAGCTACATTTCGCTGCTTTTATCGCCACTAGGTAATTCCTAATATGGGATCTTACCAGGGTCTGGTCAGATTCAGAATGGCTGGCCCTCCAACTACTCTCTAGGCATCTTTTCTGGCGCTTCAACTCTCTCAGCTCCTCAGTAAACCAAGGAGCTAAATGAGATCGGCGCCGGGTCAGAGGCCGCAAAGGCAGGACCCGGTCCAGAGCTCCAGCGGCCGCCCTATCCCAGGCGGCCACTAGGTCTCCAGTCGGGGCGTGTGCCAGAGCCTCAGGGAATGGCCCAAGCTCCATCTGGAACCTGTCAGGTTCCATCAGGCGCCTGGGGCGGAACCATCTTACCGGCTCCACCTCCCTGTGACGGGGTGTAGCGGTTTGAAGGTCAAGACGAAGGAGAGAGTGATCAGACCATGACAAGGGCTCGGTGACTATATCACCTATCTCAAGATCACTCAACCACAGTCCAGAGACAAAAACCAGATCCAGCGTATTTCCCCCCGTGTGGGTAGGGTCATGAATTAACTGGGTCAGGTCCATAGCTGTCATGGAAGCCATGAACTCCCGAGCCACCTCAGACGCCTCGCCCACGGACGGTAGGTTGAAATCCCCCATGACCATAAGCCTGGGGGTATCAACCGCCACTGCGGCGATGACGTTGAGTAGCTCGGGCAGGGCTGCTGCCACGTGGCAGGGAGCCAGGTACGTGATCAGCAAACCCATCTGAACCCCGTGGCCCCATTTCACAAGGAGGGATTCACAGCCGGTCGTCTGAGGGACAGTGGCCTCCCTCGGTTTCAGACCTTTCTTAATGATAACCGCTACCCCCCCTCCCCTCCCCTGTGACCTCGGCTGATGGAAGGCAAGGAAACCTGGAGGGCGCATTTCAATGAGGGGAACCCCCCCTCATGGCCCAACCAGGTCTCCGTAACACCTGCCAGGTCCGCACCCCCCTCCTGAATAAGATCACAAATGAGAGGGGCTTTATTTATTACGGACCTGGTATTGCACAGCATCAGCTGAAGGCCCGGGCCCTGAGGGTCTGTGCAACCTGGAAAACGGGTGGAGCTTTGGGGGCTGGAGCACGCCATCGCTCATAAACAGCGAGTGCGCGCTCCCCTAACACGATATGGCCCCCTGCTCCCACCATATCTACCCCTCCCACCCACAGTATTGATATTCAAAACACTATCTGGATGAGCTCTAACCCCCCCTCGATCCCGCCCCCCCCACCGTGCTTCGCAGCCAGACCCGACCCCGACCCTCCCCCTTGTGGGTTTTCCCCCAAACCCACAACCTGAGTTCTAATTTGACCCTCCCCCTCCCTGAGACCCCTTAAAAATTTAACTAAAAAATTTGATTAAAAAGCCCTCAACCCCCTAGTTTTCACATGCCACCTCTCTGGGTCCCAAAGCCCGTCATTGAGGTGGGCCCTCGATAACGATGAGGGCCACATCTGCGAGAGGGGGGAATCTCGCAGCGCAAGCAAATCCGCAGTCGTGTACATCTCCAAGTGCAGCGATGGAGGAAGGGAACTTAATCAGGGGTCTCAAGATGTATCATGGGGCCATATTAATCATTGATGTACCATTGGTATCTCTACTGTCCTCCCACAACAGTAGGAGGGTTCTGACAATTTCAGCCAATGGGAACAGCGTCCAGTCCGCCCTCTCACGGCGGGACCCTCGAAGGGTCATAGATCGAAAAGTACTTCTCCCAGTGGCAAAAGTCCTGATGTAATAAAGAACCCCTCAGCAGTTGCATCAATTAACTGACCCATGGTCAGAGGGAGATAGTTTATCAGTCAGTCAGTCCGTGAGTCAGTCACGCCAGGGGCAAAGACAGAAATCCTTGGCAAAGTCTTATGCTCCAGATCGTATCCTAGTCAGTCCCGATGAAAGAAAAAAAGAAGGGAAGGGGAAGGAGGGAAACGGGGTGGAGAAGGGGGCGGACTCCTTCAGTCAGGGCGGATAACAAGCCCTTTATTTGGCAGACAAAGTCCCGGGAGGGGGAAGGAGGAAGGAGGTTGGTATGCATACAAAAGGGAAAAACCCCTCCGTTGCCCATCAACCCTATCTTCCTCAGATGTTTCTGGGATAACAAGCTGCTTGCGAGCCCCAGCCCCCATTAGATGCTATAGGGGGCCTCCAGGTCCTCTGCAGCCACCACAGATCTTCCAGGAAGGAGTCTCTCATCTCCGGACTCAGCAGACCGCTTATGCCCTCTCGGTTCTCAGTTCTCACCCCCCAGCAAGCCCCTTCCGCCAGCAATGGAGATGAAAAACAGCATCCAGTACTTCAATGGGGTGTGCCACAGCCCAGTTTAATATCAGGGCCGGCCTCACCACCCCCGCTGATGTCCAAACCGCCATTCCTGGTTTCAAGGGGGCGCCGGGGAGTCTCTGAGTGGGGCAGATGGAAGTTCAGCGGACTGCCTGCCACTCGCGACCTCACTGCCACACCTCCACCTTCTCCTTCATCATTGAGACTGCTGCTTCCGACGAGCCGCTGCCGAACTAACCACCATACCCCTCTTCAGCCAAAGAGGTTGTAGAAAAATGCTTTTAAAAATAAAAAAAAGCCTCTGATGATTGCGGGGCTCAGCTGGGCATGGGGGGGGCAGGGATTTTTGCTACCGGTTCTCTGAACCACCCGCCGCCATCGCTACCAGATTGGGTGATCCAGTCCGAACCGGGAGCATTTCACCCCTGGTTAAAAACCCAGTGTGTTTGTTGAGACCTTCTGAGATTGCCTGAAACCCTTTGATGTGCATGAGTTTAGCAACTTCATGGTCAATGGTGGAGTTACACATGTACATGAAAAGTAAATAAACCTGTTCTTTTTGGTGCAAATGAAGTTTTAGAGACAATCTCTTCTTCCTAAAACATTGGTGCTTGAGGAAATAACCTCCAAAATAAGGATGGAAGTTGTGATGCTGTATCGCTCAATTGCCATAAAACAGAACTGATAATAGACAATGTGCACACACAGAGAACATGCTCACATTATCTATACATTATTCTAAAAGACCTATAGGCTGCCTCTTGTTTTCCCTCTCTGCCCTCAACCTATACTTGTTTGATTTATTCATATAAATGTGTGCATCCTGTCTTCATAGTGCATATATACAGATAATTCAGAATAGAAACAATTTGAACCAGTATCAAATATTTTTAAAACAAAATAAATACAAGACACAGAATTGACAGAATTAGATTATTTAGTGAACACAAAGAGGGACAGCAGATAGCATTTTATATTAAATAAATACTCTTAACAACTTTGAACAAATTGGGAAAAAACCTCTAGAGATGCTATCAGCCTGGCTTCCCAAGGAAAGAGGTTCAGATGTGGTCAGGTAGGAGCCCCTTGTCCTCCATCACAGCTAGGATACAGAAAAATGTCCCCCTTTCAAATCTAGGATGCAGGCATGAGAGGAAATAAAACCCATGTTTTCTGGATAAGCTTTTGGGAGGAGAGGAGATTGTTCTCTAGCAATCAAAAACATGTAATATACTATATTTTTGGTGTATAAGAAGCATTTTCCCCCCACAAAAAAGTGGGTGGAAATGTCAATGCGTCTTATACAGCGAATGTTGCTGAAGCCCCACTCACCCGCTAGCCCCCACCCTTTGGCCTTTGCCTCCCAGCAATTTACCTCCTTGCAGCAAACAGCAAACAGCTTGGTCAGCTTCAGCACATCATTATTTAGCACAAGCAGCTGCTTGGCAGTTGGATCGGCCTCCCGGAATACCACTTATCAACTGTTCCAGGCTGCAGGGATTGCCACTGCCTGTCGCCACCATTGCCACGCATCACTGCTGCCTATAGTCGCCTCCGTGTGCTCCATTTTTGGCCTCCCACATCCCATTTTTGGCCCATTCCAGGTGGCGGGGATAGGCGGCGGTGATCTCCACCACCTGGAATGAGCCAAGAACAGGATGAGCAGAGGCTGAAAATGGGGTGCGCGGAGACCAAAAATGGGACATGCGGAGGCCAAATATGGGGTGCATGGAGGTGGCGATGGGCAACAGCAGTAGCAATGGGTATGTTGTGGCTCCGTTACCTGAGCCTGTGTCATCGGCAGGAGAGGACTCCTAGAGTGAAGAAGAGGAGTTGGCAAGGCCTCCCTCTCCAGGACCATCCTCTCTGGCAATGCCTTCGGTGTCCGCCGAAGGGCAAGAGATAGGGCCGGGGCCAAGCACGTCCACGCAGCCACAGATGGACAGTGATGAGGGTAATGAGTCTTGGCTGTATCCAAGCCAGCGTCGCAGAGATAAGCGCGCACAACAGAAAAAAAGGCGTGCCCGAGATTAGGCTGAGTCACTGGACTACACCCCACAGGATATAAAAGGGAGACTGGTGGTGGCCAGTCAAACCTTGTGACGAGCAAAGCTGAAAGCTTCCACGCCATTCTGCATTGCTGGACTTTTGCTATAAGACTTTGCAGGATTATCTCTGGACTTGATTAACTCCATAAATATTGAGCTGTTTCTTCTGATGTATCAGAAGTGGGGAGACGTTATCTCTCCTCTTCGTAAATAATAAACTCTTGGCAGGCAGCCACTAGGTTGTTGCCAAGTTCCGTTATCATAAGGAAAAGGATTTTGCCGGCTGGTTTGGTCTTTAACTCTTGAACGTCTGTTGGTGTGTGTGCATGTGGTTGGGGACAGAACAGGGTGACAATGGGCGGTGGCGATCCCTGATAGGTGGTATTCCAGGAGGCTGATCCAAATGCCAATCAGCTGCTTGTGCTAAATCAGGCTGTGCTGAACCTGACCACGCTGTTTGCTGTTTGCTGCAAGGAGGTAAATTGCCAGGAGGCAGAGGCAGATTTTTTCCCTTGTTTTCCTCCCCAAAAGCTAGGTGTGTCTTATACTTTGGAGCATCTTATAGTCCGAAAAATACAGTAGATTCCAAGGGTTACAAAGTATATTCCTGGTCATTTTCATTTTGAGGAAATTTTGGGGGTAGGCCTAAATAAGTAAATGGGTGCCCTAGGGCCATGATGGTGAACCTATGGCACGCGTGCCACAGGTGGCACAAGGAGCCATGTCGGTGGGCATGCGAGCTCAGTTTATTTTCAAACCTTCTGGGCCCACCGGAAGTAGGGAAACAGGCTGTTTCCAGCCTCTGGAGGACCTCGGGGTCGGGGTGGGGAAGGCCCGTTTTTCGCTCTCTCCCCAGGCTCCAAAGCCTTTCTAGGAGCCTGGGGAGGGCGAAAATGGTCTTCCGGTCCCACCAGAAGTCAGCAAACGGGGTGATTCTGGCCTCTGGAGGGCCTCAGGGGGGATGGGGAAGGCCATTTTCGGCCTCCCCAGGCTCCTAGAAAGGCTCTGGAGCCTGGGGAGGGTGAAAACGGGCCCACCGTGCCATCACATGCCAAAAGCGGGGGAAGTGGGGGGGTCACACGCATGCACGAGGTGGCGGGGTGCATAGAATTATGGGTATGGGCACACGTGCACACGAGACACAACCCAAAGCTCCCCACGCTTTTGGCACATGATGGCAAAAAGGTTAGCCATCACCCTCCTAGGGCCTTTTCCCCTTCTGTAAGGTTCTCTTCAGCAGAAGTTATAGAGTAGGGATGAGAGTAATTTCTTTGCTGCAGAAATCACAACTGCTGGAAGAAATATCCATCTGGTTCAGTTCCAAGCCTGGAGAAAGACACTGGAGACAAAATGGAGGCTGGAGGCTGATTGGAAAGATGTTTAATGATGAAGCAGAAACACATGGGTTTGTGATTCTGGGCAGCTGACCTCATGGAGTTGACAGTGAGGGATTTTTTTAACCTTTTCTTGGGCTTTGCACTTGAGCTTCCTGTTCCTGTGCAAGGACATTTATTCTACTGGCTGTTGTAGCGGTTATGTAGAGGTCATAGCTGGCTCTATAGGTTGTCTGAGCTAAGTTAGGTTGAAGTTTCTGAAGGTGATGCAATAATTAATGGCTTTGCCCTGTTTTGGCTCTTCGGTGAGGGCTAATCTGCATTTGTTCAGAATTTGCTGCAGGGAGTAATGGATTACCAAATCTGCATTTCTAAAAGCTGCCACAGCTCAGTATCTGCATGTGGGCAGGGAGGTGGGGCTCTGAGTTTCTGTCTCCCTTAAGATTTTTTTATTTCTCTTTTAGGGGAAATATTTTATCCTACCTTTTTTAATATTCCTCAAAATATTTCATTCTTCTAGGAGGGTGGGTAGGTGCTAACTTTGTACACAACCTAAAATCCTTTCTAAGAGCTGAACTATTGCTTACAGCCTTTGTTTTCAAGAAAAATATGAGGCATCATTATCTATACTTGTTATATCTAACTGGATAACAAAAATGATGGAGGTTATGAATCTTTTGTCTCAGAAGAGAACTAAATTTCTTGCAAGATAACTGAATTCTTTTCAGGATTTTTAAAACATATTAAATGTTTCTAAATACCCTAAGGATCTTCACAAGACAGAAGGATGGGCAGCAAATTATATGCATTTGACTCTACCTTTCTTTATCTTTATTGTGGCTTCGAGTCAGAAAATTTGGCTTCATCTAAAGGATCCCCTTGGATGCCCTTCAGTATTTAGCCTTTCCAGGTTGTCCCATGTTGGGAGAAATGCCACTTCCCCAGGATCTGTATAATAATATCGCCTGGCAGACTTTTTGTCTTTTTTATCTGACAGCTATCTACCTTATATTTAGGTTCTTGAAAAAATATAGCTAATTCCCCCACCCCCCTCCCAAAGGTAACTGTTTAAAGTTGGTTGATTTTTACCGATCCTCAGTCACAGGACTTCTCATCTTATTTTTTGCAGCAAAAGAGGATCTACTCTAATGCACATGTAACCAGTGGGATTCAGCTGGTTTGCATCTGTTCAAGAGATCCGGTTGTTAACTTTCTGAGCAGTTTGGTAAAACAGCTGTTGGAAGAAATCTCCTTCCAATAGCCTTTTGTTTTTTTCCACTTTAAGGGGTTAATCTTGTCAGGAAGATAGGAAGGAGATATTCTAGTGTGCCTCTGTGTGTTGTTTCTAGCCTAATCCTGCTTATCTTTATTCCCCCACTTAAGTATTTTCAGAAACTGCCTCTTCGGTAAAACCGTCTTACATTGTAACAGCTGTTAATGGTTCTTGGCAGTATGTCCAGATTTTCTATAGCCTGAGAGGCTTCTCTGGAGGTTTTTTTCCCCTTTGCTGGTACTTTTATTCCAGGTCTTGACTTTTTTAAAGGGGAAGGGTTGTTTTTACACTGCTTTAGTGGTTCCTGGCACTGTCCTTTTGGGATGTACTTGCAACATGGCTGAATCCCCTCCCAGACACTCCTTTCCTCCTCCGTCCCCAATTAAGTGTGGGAGGAGGCGATTGCGGGCCTCTTTCTTCCCTGGATCCATAATCTTCTCTAAATGGAGTGATCTAGCTAGTCTTTGGCTTCTTTGTTTGCTTGTTACAAAAAAAGGGGGGGGCTTTGGGAGGTCTCCCCCACTGATGGAAAAGCGATGAGGTAATCTTTTCGGACCACCACTACCTGCCTGATCAAGTTAAGCAATGCTGCCTAGGAAAAAAATATATTTTTCAAGCTGTGTCTTTCCCTCTTCCCTCCAACACAATCTTTCCTTAAATCTGGATGATTTCCTTAGGATATCTTGTGAGGTGAGTGAGACAAGCTGGTATCTTTAATGGTGCAAATGGATCTGAAGATTGCTTCTCCTGGGTGGAAAAGGATGCTTTGTCAGTTCACTGAGTACAGGAGTCTCTTGTCTATGGGGATTCTCCAGTCATCCAGATCATGGTTGTCCCAAAGATGGTTTTTTCAAGAGGCAAGTGGACTTTCTTGGTTTCCAGAAGTCCAGTTGCCTCTTGAAAAAGCACCTTTGGGATAGGAGTCTCTTGCATAGCTTTGGAGTGGCCAAGGCACATGATTGTTCACTGACAGTAAGATTTAAAAAAAACAGGGGTAGGGCTGTGGATCATCCCTCCAATTTGTTTTAGTTTTCGCTCATGATAATAAGTAACAAGTAGTAACATGGCACCAGACTTGAAGTTTATTTAGATATCTGTGGCATGTACTAATTTTATTGTGATCCTGACAAGCTTGGGAGGGCAGAGATTTGAACCTGGGTCCCCTATATACTTTGTTAATTTGTCTCTTTAGCTCAGCATTTTGTAGCCCAAGTATGCCCACCCACTTTCTAGAGAGCTTAATAACCTCTCTGCTAAAGGGTTTCATTTTATGAGCAAGAGTTGGCTGCTGATAGTTATCACTGTATTTTAATTTTAATTTTAATTCCTCAAGGTGCTCTGGTACCCTGCCTGATTTGCAGGTATTGCTGATGAAAAGGAAAGTATTCGGACAGAATGGTTTAGGTTTCCATGATGGCTGTGACTTCAGTGTGTATTCCCCCATTTCTAATCTAATGATTGGTATTTAGGGTAGCTTTTTGCAAGCAAAGAAGCTATTTGTATTTTTGTACAGGTAATCCTTGACTTACAACAGTTCATTTGGTGACCTTTCAAAGTTACAATGGCACTGAAAAAAGTGACTTATGACCATTTTTCACACTTCTGACTGTTGCAGCATCCCAATGGTCACGTGATAAAAATTCAGATGGTTGACAACTATCTCACATTTATGACAGTTGTAGTCTCCCAGGGCCATGTGATCCCCTTTTGCAACCTTCCGACAAGCAAAGTCAATGGGGAGGCCACATTCACTTAACAGCCGTGTTACTAATTTAACAACTGTAGTGATTCACTTAACAAATGTGGCAAGAAAAGTCATGAAATGGGGCAAAATTCACTTAATAAATTTCTTACTTAGCAACATAAATTTTGTGCTCAATTGTGGTTGTAGGTTGAGGAGAGGCAAGGCCAGGCATGACAAGGAGTGGCTGGGAGGGGAGGGGTGAGGCAGGGCCAGGCATGGTGAGGAGAGGCCAGATGAGGAGAGGCAGCCCTCAACATGAGTGACATTGAGATGGCCACACCCACCCAGTCACATGACTACCCAGCCACACCTACCCAGTTGGTCATTAGGGCAGAGAACCGGTTGTTAAGTTATTTGAATTCCACCACTGCATGTAACCCAACCCAAAACACTAAAGCATAGTTTTTTTAAAAAAATATTTAATACACAGGGAAAATTTTAATACACAGAGATTAATTTTAATATTAAATGCAATTACATGCAAATTATCTTACATTAAAACAAATTTAGCTTTCTTCCAGCCTCCATCCATCTTTTTCTCTGATCTTTGTCTGCTTATTGGGTGTGTAACCTCCAACATTCTATATAAGGGCCTGTTGTGAACTTTATTCAAAAATGCTGTGAATGTTCTACTTTACCCCTAATAGAAAGCAAATGGTGTATTGATATCTATTGAAAATATAGGTAGTTATAAAATTTTCATTCATACCATTCTGCTTTCTTTTTACTTGTACATTCTAGAGTAGACAACATAAAGTGCTAGGATCTTTAACAACATTGTTCAAATAGAGCACATTTATAAGCGTCATAAAATTCTGCTTATTATCTTGTTTTCTCTGAGTAAAGGTTTATACAAAAAAAACTCTCAAGTATCATAAAGAAATAGCTGTCTGTTTTAAAATAATATATTTCACCAAGAACCACATAAGCATGCTTATTTGGAATTACATTCATTTGGTCTTTGCGTTTGGTAAATCAGTATTCAAAGATTTGCAGCACATTTATTTTGGGCAGGACATATTAGTTCATTCTGCAGCATATTTCACTCATGATTGCTCTTCTGCTGAGCTGTGTTTTGTATACATGTTTAGAACACATGGCTGTAGAGAAGCAAAAATGCTTTTGAGACTCAGATCCACTATCCAGTTGGAGTTCAGAAGATTTTCATCTGCCTTAACAGATGTTTTTCATTTTATAATTTCTGAAAACCAGTGGATTGCACGCCTCAGTTATACATACTTTTTAAAAACTGAAGGATCAACAAAAATAATTTCCCACCTGCCACAAGGGGATGAGTTGATAAATGAAAAGATGAAAAATTAGATAATTCCATTTGACAATCCAGTTTTTCCAGCCACTCTGGGTCTCTCAAATAGTCTAAACAGCTGGTTTGCAAATCAAATTTAGATTTTTTCCCCAATTCGGTACTAAATGCCATCTCTAAAGAAGTATCCCTTGTACTAAACAGTAATGCCTAAATCAGAGTGGGAATTGCAAAATCCTGGCTAATTACAGAGCCAAATACTAGAGACAAGAAAACGAGCACCAACAGAAAACGAATTTATAAGTAAAAACAAGGAAATTGGGAAGATGCAGTGCTCTTTGAACAAATATTGAGATCACAGAAAATAAAGTTGCAGATGTACCCATGTTTTAAGAAAACTGATTTATCCCATAATTGTTAGGCTTTTCAGTGTCACAAGCTTCTTATTGTTGTGCTAATAGACTAATATTGTCATCCATCCATCCATCATCCATCCATCCATCCACCCACCCACCACATAAGTAGCAATAGTATTTAATCTGTTGCAGCAAAAAAGCAAGAAGTCTTATGGCATCTTTATTTTTATATCTGTGAATAATTCCTGGGTATTGCCCATCCAGATTGTCAATAAAATATCTTCCATACTAGTAAATGAGAACTTGTTTGATAAGTACTCTCTTGTCATAAATGTAACAATAAGCAAAACCTATAAAGAAAAGCATTTAAAAACTTGGTGAGTATTTTAAAATGAGGATTTATTTATGATATATGAATAGTTGTCTTGTTTTACATTAGTCCAACCCCTCACCACTCATGTAAAGTTCATTTATTTATATTATGCTGAATTTTGGTTGGATGTTACTGATTTTGATATTTATTATCATACCTCTTTTTTTCTGATATTAAACCTGATTGGCGATATTTTTTTAGCTTTGTTTTATTGGAGGTTTTCTTCTGTAAAATTAAGTTGCAATTTTGTTTTAGGAGAAAACTGAGTTTAACATTTAAAGCCAGATCATGCCTTCAGTCAGAGGTTTTAATTTGCTAATTTTTCTCTCTCTCTTTGCCTCCAGTAGTCAAATTGTCCAAAGTTAGTATTATTAGAAACATTCATGGTATCGTTGCTACCATAAATAAAGATAAAATTCTGTCTTGGTGATCAAGGTCCAGATTCAGATTGAGGCAAAAGCTAGGATTTCCAGGTAAAGAAGCAAGACTCAGAGCACTGGCTTGGCTAACTGCTGTGTAGACTGTTCTTTATTGTTTTCAGGCCGAAGATTTATGCTAAAAGTCTCCAGGCTTCAACCAAGGGGAACTGGTATTGGTATGGATCAGCCTTGATTGTCTGATTAACATGGGAACAAAAGCCTACATTCCCAGATGCCTTTCCTCTTGGTTTTTAATGCATTGTTACTGATACTTGTGGATACAGGTAGTCCTTGACATATGACCACAATTGAGCTCAAATTTTCTGTGGTGAGTGAGACATGAGTTAAGTGTGTTTTGCCCCATTTTACAACCTTTCTTGTCACATTTGTTAAATCACTGCAGTTGTTAAATTACTAACACAGTTAAGTTAAGTATCAAGAGCCTTGATAGTACAGTGGTTTGGTGCACCCTGTCATTAACACAGCTGCCTGCAATTTCTGCTGGTTCGAATCTCTCCAAGGCTTAAGGTTGACTCAGCCTTCCATCCTTTCTAAGGCTATTGCTTAACGCATTGTAAGCCGCCCTGAGTCTCCGGAGAAGGGCGGTATATAAATCAAATTAAAAAAAAAAAAGTGAATCTGGCTTCCCCATTGATTTTGCTTATCTTAAGGTTACAAAAGATGATCACATTATCCTGAGACATTACAACCATCATAAATATGAGCCAGTTGCCAAGAGTCTGAATTTTGATCACGTGACCACAGGGAAGTTGCATTGGGTATAAGTATGAAAAATGGTCATAAGTCACTTTTTTCAGTGCCATTTTAAATTTGAGCTGTTATAAGTCAAGAACTACCTGTACTTATTTATACATTGGAATAAAAAACTGTCAGTGCAAACTTAAGCTATGAAGCCTGATTCTGCTGGGATGCTGATTCTAGGGCCCGGTTGCCAGATTCTGGCCTATTGGTGCCATGTCAAGTCTCTGGTCTTCTTCCTTTTCTTGGAAGAGGATCCATTCAAGAAGGCCATGATGGAGTTTAAAAATACACTTTGAGGAGTTTCGTTGAAATGAATGGTACAAGTATGGTGCTTGAATTTCAATTTATTGAAGAGAAGTTTCCAATACATTAAGCATTTAGACTGCTGCTAAAACATTGAGAAAAATAATAGTAAATAATTTTAAATGAAAGTGAAGTTTGTGTAGAGTCTTGTATCTTTTGTTCCTACTATCATCCTGGTGGGATTTTTAGACCTTTGCATTGCTTTGAAAAACATCACTATATTCTTAACCATTTATGTTAATGAAAAACTGATATCCCCCCTCTCTAACACAAACAATATGGCTTGTCTGTCACATCTCTTAAAATCTATTGCTTGCCCTTGAATTTAAGTGTGGCTTGTACAGGATCTAGTGGAGCATGTCTCCATAATTTGTCCTAGGGTCAGTTGCTTTCTTGCATTTCTCTGTACACCTTATTTCAAATCAGAAGTAATGAAATGCCTCACTCTGTGCAGAATTTCATTTCTATTGGAGCATCAGATATAATTTCATGATCATTATACACTTGATACATAACGAGGCATTTGATTGTCCAGGTAGTTAAAACTTAAAAGTGTTCAGTTGACAGAAGTGAGCATGGATTCCTCAGCCACTGCAGGAGATCACAGCATTCTCTGACAAACCTAATTCTGCTGTGAATACATTTCACAAACATGCAGCTAAGTTGGTTTCTTTTGTCAAGGGGTTTGTTAAGCATTAGCTAAAGAATGCCATGGTCCAGTCTGCTCGGTATGAAACCTAATTCTTCCCCTTTCTGGAGCCATGGCATGGGGTGTTTAATTTTTCTCTCTCGGTAGGGCTGCAGGCCCTCCAGTACTCCAGCCAAAAAAACCACTCATAGTTTAGTAGGCTTAGCCCCAACTTGGTTGCCAGGCAGTAAAACTAACTCTTGTCTACCACTGTGTAGGGATGGGAGGTGGGGTGTCTGATAAGAAGCAGAGAGAGGAAAGGACTTTGCATACAACACCAAAAACAAGGTCTTTTTTTCAAATGATGGATGACAATGAAGATATTTTATTTATAGAAAGAAAACATGAAGATTTAAAAGACTGAACTTTTAATTGTAAAACTCAGAATTTTCTACTGAAGAATTGAAGTAAATAAACACAATCTAATGAACCTGATAGGAATTGTTTTTTATTTTAGAAAAAAAAACCCCTATACAAGTGACCCAAAGGTTCTTTTTCAAGAGGTTACTGGACTTTCTTGTTTTTTCTTTGAAGATGTTTCGCTTCTCATCCATGAAGCTTCTTCAGCTCTGACAGTTGAAAAATTGCAGACTACTTTTTCATCTGGAAATCCATTCCTACTTCCACACCTATTCCCCACTATCCTGTCAGAGCTGAAGAAGCTTCTTGGATGAGAAGTGAAACATTTTCAAAGAAAAAACAAAGCCTCTTGAAAAAGCACCTTTTGGACAACCATGACCTGGATGATTGAGAATCGCCACAAGTGACTAAATCTCACCATACTAAATTTTACAACTTCTTTGTCCATCCTGAGTCTAGGGCCACTTTAAGAAAAACAGTGTCCTCATATGTTTGCACTATAAGTGATGAACATCTGCTGGTGGCAGATACCATTGGAAGTTGAAGCATTGTGGGTGTGCAGCCAAGCATTCCTGAGAGTAGGACCCTGACCTAATTGGTGAGACGGTTTTATAGTTATGATAGGAAGACTTATTTACAGGAAGGACGTTTAGATAGCATCCAAGAACACATGAATGCCTAGGAAGAAGTGCAGAAACAAGTGATCTGAGATTGGCCATCTTTTAGACAAAGAGCAGGCAAGTCATAGCCAAGAAAGGACACACATAGTAAATCCTTCTCTGTTTTACCTTCTACTGCCCCCTTGTGGTAACTAGGCTATGAACTTTAATTTGAATTTTTGAAAGATACTGTGTAGCTTCTCTGACCTATTCATATAATTATACAAACAAGTTGTATATATCAGATAATATGCATCTAACCAGGAATTTTCAAAAAACTTATTTTGAGTTTTTGAATTTTAGGACCAAGCTTATACTAGTAAAGTTAATTTAATCATAGGGACTGTACAGACTTAGTGAATGTTTGTTAGGACAAATATAGAATGTGATCCTATGCCTCCATTCCAATGGTCACTGTATATTCTATATTTCTGAAGAGTCAGAGACTAGAAACTGAATTCTAGTGTAATTCCTCTTCCACAGTGGTACCTTGGTACTCAACTGCTTTGAAACTCATTGATTCTAGTACTTAACACATTTTGACGTGAACGTTTTTTCCTGGTACTCATTGTTTGTTTGGTACTCAACGCATAAGCTAGAACTTATCGGTGTTGGCTGCCTTGTGACTCACTACATTATTCCTTATGGGAAAAAATTGTTTGGTACTCATAATTTTTGGTACTCATTATGCCTCCCAGAACCAATTAATGATGAGTACCGAGGTACCACTGTATATCCATTTTCTTTTCCAAAACTAATGGAGAATGAAAAGATGCATTCCACTATTAAATATTGTGTGTTGTGACAAAGGATTGAATAGGTTTCTAATTCAATGGGAATGCTTTTAGTCCAGTTGAAACTATCTAAAATTGTTCAGCTGCGCAATATTAATATCATTTCTCATTGGGCCGTGTATTTATAAGGAAGAATAAGGTTCATAATTTAATATAATACGTGATGTAGAAAAGAATATTCCTCACTTTATCATGAATTTCAATTATGCATGAATGAAAGAAAATGCTTCGTCGTGTGATCAATCATTGCACAGAGTATTGCCTCCAGATGATTTTCAAAAAGGGTTAGATAAATCCATGGAGGAGGTCAGTTCTGTCAATGGTAATAAACCACAATAATTAAAAATAAAGAACTTGAATGCCTATAGATCAGTAGTGGGATTCAAATTTTTTCACTACTGGTTATGTGGGCATGGCTTGGTGGACGTGGCAGGGGAAGGATATTGTAAAATATCCATTCCCACCCCACTCCAGGGGAAGGTTACTGCAAAATCCCCATTTCCTCCTGATCAGCTGGGAATCGGGGTGGGGGGTGGGGTGGGTTAGAGAATAGATGGAGGCGGGGCCAGTCAGAGGTGGTATTTACCAGTTCTCCGAACTACTCAAAATTTCCGCTACCAGTTCTCTAGAACTGGTCAGAACCTGCTGAAACCCACCTCTGCTATAGATCGATACAACACTAAAGCATATCTGCATGAGGAGGAAGGGAGATAAAATGGACTGAATGATGCCAGCCTATTTGTAGGACAGCTCATTTTTAATACTGTTTTGTTAAACAAAAATCACAATTACCTCCTTATAAATAGAAAGCAAATATTTTAATAAAAGGAAGAATTTAAAATGTGACATTGTATTCTTCTGTTGCAGGCCATTCTATTATTTGATATACTATTGCCTTTTGCAGGTAATCAATAATGGCAAACTGAAGTTTTGCTTCAGTGAGGTATGGTATGTGAAGAGCCTGGAACTGAGTATTCAGGTGGAGGAAGAAGATGAAAAATAATGTTTGTGGTGTTTGAAATGCAACTCCTTTCTCCCCTCCTATGACCCCTTTTACATTTTTCAAAAGAAATAAAGCATATCTATCAGTTCCAGGCTAGAGATTTCTCCTGTGAGGGAAGGGGGTGAATTGAGAGAATATGGATCCAGGAGTGTAAAGTCTTTCACTTCTTTTCTCAGTACGATATATTCCTGTCCACTTCCACCAAAAACTGAAGTAATGACGGCCATAGAATTCTGTGACATTCCGTAATGGCCAGTGATCATGAATTTCCTTTATCTTCTGGGTGAAGAGGGAGTTTGGTGCCCTTCAGCTGCCCTTTTATGAAACCTAAGAATTATTTCTTTGTTTTAAAGAAAACATATGTATAAAAACATGTGGAATCTTCTCAAATCATGTCCAAGGCTGTATTTAGATTATAGCAACCCATTTTATCCTGTTGACCTGTCGCTGGTCTGATATTTTGTTTTATTTATTTTTAAAATTTTTATGCAGCCCATCTCACTGTTACACAACTGTGGATGACTGACAATATGATAAAATGCAAATACAAAACAAAACATTAAACATTAAAATTAACAAAAAATTAGATAAGCTTAGAACCAGAATACAATGGGGTGGAGATGGGCTCGTCTTCCTAGTTCAATAACCACCTCCAATGTGGCACATCCCCCATCAGGGCCCCAGGCTAATTGGCAGAGCCAGGTCTTGAGACACTTTTGGAAGGCCAAGAGGGTGAGGGCTGATCTCATCTCCAGGGTTACAATGTTCCTGTCGTCCCCTCTCCCTGATGTTTTCTTATTCTGAAACTCAAACTGCAATGAAAGTAAGAAACAATGTTTGGTGATAATGCAGCTACTGTGTTCTTATTACTGGAACTGTTGGAAGAAATATGCTTCTGGGTTCAGTTCCAAGTAGGGAAAAAGACACTGGAAACATGGAGGCTGTTTGGAAAGATGGTTTAATGATGAACAGGATCACATGGTTTGAGTTCCAGAGCAGAATCACATGGCTTGAGTTCCTGAGCAGAAAGGGCAGAGATGCTGAGGGTCCCTTGGTTTTATACCCTCTCTGGGCCCCACCCTAGAGTTTCCTGTTCCTGTGTAAGAAACACACTCTGATTGGTGGTCAGACTCCCAGGGGGCAGGGCAGTGGTGAAATCTAATTTTTTTTCCTACCGGTTCTGTGGGCTTAGTGGGAGTGGCTATGTAGTCATGTGACTGAGGGGTCAAAAGACAGAAACTCACTTTAACAATGTCCTGCTGGAGCAGGGAGTTGGACTAGATGACCTCTGGGTCCCTTCCAGCACTGGATTGCTGTGCTTTTTCAAGGTATCCTCTGAAGTTGCATCTAGTGCCAGGTTTGTGGTCCTGCCTTCCTCTCCTTTTTCCCTCTCTCCCTCCCTCCCTTTCTTTCTCACATCCCCCTTCCTTCCTTGTTGCAATAATTTGAGGATCGGACTCAATGAAGGATTCAGAAAAAGTAGTATTCAAACAAAGTATTATTTATTTACAGTAGGCATTCTATATTCTCTGGATGATTGCAGATAGAAGCAAGGAGGAGGAGCATGTAAGCTCTTTTATATCAATAAGGCAGAGTTAGGGGTAGGAGTGGTTACATATGAATACATTAAGGAAGGGAGAATAAATTAACCCTTGATGTACTATATACATACATTTCCTATATTTAAGAATAAGGCATTTACCCGTGACAAATCCCCCTCTAAATGCCGATTCGACATACAGCAGTAATTACATTCAGATTCAGAACAATATAAAACTTGTAATTTTGAAGTTAGATATTTATGTTGTTTAGATTGCAAAGGTTTAGTCAATATATCAGCTATTTGTTCTGTGGTTTCACAATGAATAGCTTTAATGAATCCATCCTGAGATAATTGCCTTACATGTTTGAATTTGATATCTATATGTCTAGATCTTTGACCAATAGCATCTGATCTAGATATCTCTATCGCAGCTTTGTTATCTTCATGTATAATAAATGGCAATGAAGGACTTTTCCAGACGTCTGATAATAAATCATTGAACTATACAAGATTATTAGAGGCTTTTGACAAACAAACATATTCTGCCTCAGTCGTTGATGTAGCTACAAGATCCTGTTTCCCAGTATACCAGTAGACTGGACAGTTGTTAAGAAAGAATACATAACCAGAAGTGCTTTTCCTGCACTTAGTGTCACCTGCCCAATCTGCATCAGCGTAACAAGTGAGAATAGGTTCTTTAACATCGTTGGGTTCTAATATTAGGGAGAAATCTATGCTGTATTTCAAATATCTTAGTACTCGTTTAATGGCTTCCCAATGATACATTAAAGGTTTACTGACATATCTGGATAATAAATTAAGGGGTAGAGCGATATCTGGTCTGGTCCAATTAGATATATACAAAAGGGAACCAATAACTGATCTATAAAGTGTATTATCAGTAAACTCAGGTGATGATTCATTCATGTTTCTTAAGAAATCAGTTTGCTTGGGGTATCACAAGGCTTTGCATCACTCATATTACATTTATTCAATAGTTCTATAATTTTATCTTTCTGAGATAATCTAAATCCTTTTTTAGTCTTACTGATTTGAACTCCAAGATATTTATTTACTTTCCCTAATGATTTTAAAGAAAAATGTTCATTTAATTTTGTTACAAATGTATCCCTTTTTTCTTTATGTTTGCCAATATACAAAATGTCATCTACATAAATTAACACAAATTCTATTGAATCACCATCCCTTCTAACAAAGAAACAATTATCTGCAGTTGTGGCATTGAAGTTCATAGATTTGAGAATGTTGACCAAGCATTCATACCAGCGTTTGCCGGATTGCTTTAATCCATACAAACTTTTGTTCAGTAACCAAGTTTCATTCCTATTTGTGTTTTGGATATGAGGAGCTCTTACATATATTTCTTTATCAAGTTTTGCATGTAGGTATGCAGTTTGTATGTCATATTGAAAGACTTCAAGATTAAGGGCTGATGCTATTACTAAAGCTGTCTTGACACTTTCAGTTCTTACAGTGGGGGAATATGTGTCGGTATAATCCTCAGGATATTTTTGAGCATAGCCCTGTGCAACTAGTCTTGCTTTATATAATGAATTGCCTTCTTCCAGATTTTTAATTTTAAATATCCACCTAGTGCCAATAATTGTTTTGTCTTTTGGAGCTGGTGTTGGAATGAATACATTTAGTTCTCGCAGACTGTCCATTTCTTTGGCCATGGCTAATTCCCATTTTTTTCTTTCTTCTGTGGGGAGTTTTAATACTTCCTCGTATGTATTGGGTGTTGATGTGTTATCATTTATGTGCATTATATAATCCTTATATTTATTTGGTGTTTGATTCCTGTTACATCTAACTGTTCTCTCTGGTCTGCTGTCGTTATCGTGTAAATATCTTGCTTCCTTTTTTGTTAATGAATCTGTTTTGATTTTGGGACAGTTTCCTATCCATGTTTTATTGTTGCCCTTTTGTGTATTGTGGTCATGTTCTTCTCTTTCTGTCTTATTATGATTGTCAATGTTTGATTTTGTACTTGGAAAAATCTCATTAAGATGTATCTTAGACCAATTGGCCTGTTTGTGAAATACAGCTGTTCTATAAATTATGAATTTATTGTTATTGTTAATAAATCTGTATCCTTTTGTGCCAGTTTCATATCCCATGAATCTGAGCCTTCTGGATACATTATCCCCCTTACGTCTCAATTGTTTTGGTATATGTACGTCTCCTGTAACACCAAATACATGCATGTGGGCTATTTTTGGTTTTTTATTATATACTAATTCATATGGTGGTGTTTTATTTATGACACTAGACCAAATTCTGTTTAGGGTATAATTAGAATATAATAGAGCTTCCGACCAAAATTGTTTGCCTAAACCAGCATCTTCTAATGTGCATCTAATCATGGTTTGTAATGTTGAGTTCTTTCGTTCTGCCACTCCATTTTGAAATGCAGAGAAAGGGCTAGAGGTGAAGTGTAACATTCCTTTGTCTTTTAGCCATTGGGAGAATTCTTTTGACATGAATTCAGATCCCCTGTCTGTCATGATTTGCTTTATTTTTACATTGTGTTGTGTTTCTACACGTTTATAAAATTCTTTAAACTTTTGAAATGTTTCATCTTTGTGTTTCAAAGTATAGACAAATCCATAACGACTATAGTCGTCTACAATAGTAAGGAAATATCGTTTTTTGTATGTAATTGATGGGGTCAATGGACCAACTAGGTCCATATGTACCAGGTTAAAGATATGATTTGATGATCTTGTTGCCTTTTTTGGTCTGGGTTTAGTTCTGAGTTTTGAGGACTTACATACTGAACATTCCAAATAATTTTTACAATTTTTTATTCTAACACCTTCAGCATGTTCAACCATTTTTTGTATTACAGGAAAACTAGCATGTCCTAATTTTCTGTGTAATATATGTGCACATTCATCATGAATTGGTTTTCCAATTATTGGTCTTTTGTTAACATGTGTATCTTTAATTGATGTGTTTTCATGGTTATGATTTGTTTCATGTTCCTCGTTGTTACTGTCACTGTCATTTTCATTTTCTATGCTATTGTGATCTTCCATGTTTGAATCAATGTTATGTAGCCATCTTTCTTCAGTGACTAAGTATGGTAGATCTCCTTTGATAACTATATTGCCTAAGTTTGTTTTGTTTTTCTCTAGAGAGGCTTTTCCTTTTGAGAACACTATATTTATGTCAGAGTCTCTGCTCAACTTTATTGCAGAATGTTGTGGGGTATTTCGGGTATTAATAAAACCCCCTCTATTTTCCCTAGACCAGGTAAATTTACATTTCCCTTTCCAATGACTTGAACTTCTTCTTGGTTGGCTACTTTAATTACAAATTTATCTTCTATGAAAGAAGATAATATTTTCTTATCATGTGTTGTATGATTTGTTGCCCCGGAATCAATGAGCCAGGCATTATCTTTTGGGTTTTGATTTTTGCTTATGTTATACTTATCTAATCCATTTAATGATCCAGACTTTCTCTCTCTTGAGTTCTCTGCCCCCTCTACGTTCTCTGAAATTTGGTGAGTTTCTATATCTGTACCTGTCAATAGATGATTGTCTGTTATGGTATCTGTTTCTATTGTCATGGTTTTGTCTTTCTCTAAGGAATTTTGGACAATCTCTTCTATAGTGTTCT
Source organism: Arizona elegans (assembly GCA_022577455.1). NCBI lineage: Eukaryota > Metazoa > Chordata > Lepidosauria > Squamata > Colubridae > Arizona > Arizona elegans. Next base: position 97,019,155 of record JAKOOJ010000002.1, on the reverse strand, counting down.
TTGGACCCACAATTATAACATTCAATTGTTCTTGATGCCTGTCTTGAAATACTACCCTTTTGGTCTGTCTGTGTTCTTTGTGTGTGCTGTAGCGGCTTCTCCTTAAATTATCTTCAGCTATTAGTCTATTTGATAAACTCTCTATAGATAGATATCCTAGATTAATTGTGTCCAAATGTGATATGTAATTATCCCATGATGAGTCTAATGAATTAATGATAACGCTTTTCATTGTCTGATCAGATATTATTTCTCCCCTTAAATGAAGCTCTGCTCTAATTGTGTTTAGTGATAGTAAATGCTCACTTACAGTAGTCCCAGGTTTTATCCTGGCTGAGAAGAAATTTTTAGACATTCTCGTTGTGGTTGCTACACTTTCACTATGAAACAATTTAAACATACAATGAATTATTTCTGAGACAGTTAGATTATGCTTAATACTATGATAGATAGCAGGAGATATGCTAGATATTAGCAAATAGAATGCTCTGTGATGCAGGCAGTCCAATTTTAGAGTCCATGGTCTTTTGGGAGGGTTAGTTATGAAAAATAATAAATTCTCTTTTAAGAAAACAACCTGGAGCTGTTGACTCCATTCCTGTAAATTAATACCGTCTATTCTCAATTTTGGGAAATCACTAGGCAAGTTTCCAATGTTATTTGTTTCATTACTTACAACTGGAGGCTGTCCGTGATCTTGTAAATGTTGATAATTGCAGAATGGTGTAGGTATGCTAGCGATCAGTCTGAATGGTTCTCTCTGTTCTTCACTGTCTCTATACTCGTCTGCGTGAGTTCGCGCATGTGCATTGTTCATTTTGTTTCTGAAGCTGTCGGGAGAGGTTCTCGTTGCTGTAGCTCCCTCGTAGTGCTCTTCTTCTGAGGATTCGCTTTCTGGCTCGGCTTTTGGTGTCCAGGTGGTGATCGGAGTTTGCTTCGTTCTGTTGTAGTTGTCTCGGTTGAGGCCTCTGGCTCCCGGGATCGTTTGCGGTGTGGGCGAGTACTTGCAGGGTCTCCTGGGTTCGGGTGTCAGCACTCTCGTCGTTTGGGCTGGAGTGGATGGAAGTAGGGACGCTTGTCCGCTTGTTTCTGTGTCCTTGAATTGAATAGTTTGCTTTTTCTTCGTTATTTGATTTACAGTCTTTGGTACTTTCGCTGATTTTTTTGTGATTTTCAGATTCGGGCCGAAGGCTGTGAAGAGTGTTTTCATAGCTGTTTCGATTTGTACTTCAGTTGGCGTTTCTTCGGTGTCTATCAGATTCTTCTGAAAAATAGGATTTCTCCTTTTTATTCTTTATGCTGGGTAAAGTCTTTCGCGCCAGCCATTTTGAATTCTGTCCTTTGATTGGTTCTGAGCTAGCCATTTTGGTGGGCTGGATAATCCAAGATGGCTGCCATTCAAAATTGTGCGTGGGACCGTTAGTCTTCCTCTCGGTTATGTTTTCATCTGTAGGTGATTTGCTCACCATTTTGAGTTCTTTAGGCTCCGGTGTGTTGATGTGCTTTTCTCTCGCTGCTCCGTTGTCTTTTATAATGTCTTGGAGGTTCGCGATGAGATTTTTGTCATCTTTATGGTTCTTCAGCAGTCTTAATATTTCTGATCTGAGCGTATCGTTTTCTGTCTCGCTCTCTTCTTGATCATCGGATTCATCGATTACCTCTCCTTCATCTGTGGTGTAGTTTTCAGGTTCTCTTGTTGTTTCAGTCGTGGATTCATCAATCATTTCTTTGTTTTATTTTTTTTATTTATTTTTTTATTGCAAAAGTTTTACAATTACATTTTCACCCCTTTCCCCCCCCGCAACCCACCCCAAACTTCCCAGCCTCCCTAACCCACCCTAACCCTCCCCTCCCCCCAGACTTCCTCACAGTATACTCATGTCAAATAAAAGGAAAAACCCTCCTTTATATATAAAACTTGAACCCCTCCCTCCCCCTTATAAATTTTCATCTTCATTACATTAACCTATTTCTATCTTAATATAACATTTTCAAATAGTTTTTCATCCTAATTGCCTTAAAAATATTTCTATCTTAATATAACATTTTCTAATAAATTTTCATCCTCAACCTTAAAATATTTCTATCTTAATATAGCATTTTCAAATAAAAGCTATTTGGTACTTCCTAGTTTGATATTTGTTCTGAACATAATCTATCCACTTCTTCCATTCCCGTTCATAAGTCTCTTGAGAACAGTCTTTTAAATATGCTGAAATCTTCGCCATCTCTGCAAAACTGGCCATCTTCAAAGTCCATTCCTCAATCGTAGGCAGCGCTTCGTTTTTCCAATATTTACCTATCAACAATCTTGCTGCTGTTATCATGTACAATATCAATTTTGTTTCACCCGATGTAAAACCCTTAACTATACCCAATAAAAACAGTTGTGGAGAAAATTGAATTTTTTTCTTCAAAACATTCTGCATGACCCACCAAATTTTTATCCAAAAAGCCTTAACTTTCTTACAGGTCCACCAAACATGATAATATGTAGCATCTAAACAATCACATCTCCAACATTTAGGCTGCACATTAGGGTACATACACGACAATTTTTTGGGGTCTAGATGCCATCTGTAAAACATTTTATAAAAATTTTCCCTCAGATTCTGCGACTGTGTAAATTTGACATTCTGAACCCAAATTTTTTCCCATGTTTCCAACATCACTGGTTCCTCAAAATTTTGTGCCCACTTAATCATGCAGTCTTTAACTAGCTCAGTTTCTGAATCCCTTTCTAACAAAACATTATAAAGTCTTTTGATATGCATTGGGCCTTTCTCTTTTATGTGTCTAACTAATTCTTCCTCATACATCATAATACCAGTTTTTTGGTCCTCTTTCCATCTCAATTGCAATTGATTATATTGTAACCAAGTTAGATTAATCCCTTCAGCCAACAATGTCTGTAATGTCTTCAGCTGCCATCTGCCCGCATCTGTAAAAAGAACCTCTTTGTATAAAACCCCCCCGAGTGACATTATATTTGTATTCCACAAAGTATGACCAAGATTCAGCCATAGTGGTATTTTGTAATCCCAATTGTTTCGGTGCTTCTTCCAAACTCTCAACAAAGAATCTCTAAGTATATGGCTTTTGAATACTTTATCCACTTTACTGTCATAAAATAAGTAAGCGTGCCATCCAAATTCCAAATCAAAGCTTTCTGCGTTTAGTATTCCAGTCTTTTTTCCTCCAAACCAGTCACTTAGTAAGGTCAAAGCTGCTGCATCATAATATAACTGTAGGTTTGGAAGTTTAAGACCTCCCCTTTCTGGAACGTCTTGCATGATTTTCATTTTTACTCTTGGTTTTTTCTCGTTCCAGACAAACTTATTCACGCCAGTTTGCCATACTTTTAATTGTTTATCATTTTTGAGCACCGGAATCATTTGAAACAAAAAAAGAAATCTTGGCAAAATGTTCATCTTAACTGCTGCTATTCTTCCAAGTAGAGACAGCTGAAGTTTTTTCCAAGTCTCCATATCTTTTTGCACCTCTCGCCACAACACCTCATAATTATTTTGAAACAATTTCATATTTGATTCTGCAACCTGAACTCCTAGATATTTTACTTTTGGTACAATCTCAAAACCTGCCCTCCTTTCAAGCTCAAGTTTACGATCTTGTGTCATATTTTTAACTACCATCTTAGTTTTTTTCTGGTTCAATCTAAAACCTGAAACTTTACCATAGTCTTGTATAATGTCCTTCATCTGGATTATTGATTCCATTGGCTGTGTTAGGGTAACAACCAGATCGTCTGCAAATGCCTTTATTCTGTAATCCTCTTGCCTTATCATTATACCTTTCAAAGTATTAGAGTCTCTTATTGTATTTAACAAGACTTCTAGTGTTAAAATAAACAACAGTGGGGACAACGGACATCCCTGTCTTGTTCCTTTTTCAATTTTAAACTCTGTTGTCAGACTTCCATTAATAATAATCTGTGCCTTTTGTTCTTGATAAATTGCTGAAACCGCCTGAATAAATTGGTCCCCAAAGCCCATCCTTTTTAAAGTCTTTAGTAGAAAGTTCCAGTCCACTCTATCAAAGGCCTTCTCTGCATCCAAGAAGACCAGCACTGCAGGGATCTGTTTATTCTTCTCAAGATATTCCAATAAATCTATTACTTGCCTTACATTATCATTCATGTGCCTACCCTCAATAAATCCCGCTTGATCATCATGAATCACCTTTTGAATTACTGGCATCAATCTGTTGGCTAATACTTTTGCGTAAATTTTGTAATCCGTATTCAAGAGAGATATTGGTCTGTAGTTCTCTGGTTTTTTGGGACTTGCTTGTTCTTTTGGTATCAAAGAAATATAAGCTGTAGTCCATGATGGGGGTACTTTTCCCCCTTGTTGTATATTACAAAATAAGTCTCTAAGTTGTTCCACCATTTCTGCCTGCAGAGTTTTATAATACACTGCAGTCAGACCATCCATTCCAGGAGCTTTGGCTGTTTTTAATTGTTTTATTGCTGCTATTATCTCCTCCTCTGTTATAGGATAATTCATTCTTTCCTTTTGTTGCTCAGTGATTTTTGTAACTCTTTTGTTGTCTAAATATTTTTCTATAAGTCCATTCTGCACCTCCTCTCTGGCATATAGTTTAGTGTAATATTCAAGAAAAGCTTCTTTTATTAATTTCTGTTGAAAGACTTCTTTCCCTCCAATATCAATACTATCAATAGTCCGTACACTCTGTTTCTTCCTTAATGTGTAAGCCAACCACCTGCCCGGTTTATTGGCGTTGCAGAATGTGTTATGCTTCGCATATTGTAAATTTGTTGCAACTTGTTCCGCTATAAGCATTTGGAATTGGTCTTTCAGAAGTTTTATGACACCAAGTATTCTTTCATCTGTTGGATTTTTAATAAGTAACTGTTCTTTGTTCTTTATTTCTGCTTCCAATTCAAGTCTTTTCTTTTGTCGAATCAACCTATGTTTAGAGTTCATATATATGAGCACCCCTCTCATATAAGCTTTGCTTGCATCCCACACAATTTCCATTGGGGTGCCTTTATTCAAATTCATTTCAAAAAACTCTTTCAAATACTTTTTAAGTTCTATTATAATTTTTTCATATCTGAATAAGTTTTCATTTAATCTCCAAGAGCGTCTCTCAGTCTTGTGTATCTCAATTTCTATCCACACTGGGCTATGATCAGTCAAAGTTCTTGGCAGAATCTTTGTTCTTTTTGTCCTGATAAGTAAATCATCAGACAACAAGATAAAGTCAATCCTGGAAAAAGATCTATGTCTATCAGAGAAGAAAGTATAATCCAATTCTTTTGGGTTATGTATTCTCCAAATATCTTTTAGTTCCAAATCTTCTTTCATATCGAAGAAAGTCTGTGGTAATCTAATCCTTGACTTCGCCAAAGTCTTTTTATCTAGTTTAGAGTCAATTACACCATTCCAATCTCCCATAATTAAGATAGATCTGTAATCCCATTGAAGTATTTTCGTATGCAACATTTTATAAAAATAGTCCTGTTGTTGGTTAGGAGCATAAATCCCTATCAAGAGAATTTGATTATTAGCAGAAAGTAATTCAATTGCTACAAACCTGCCATCTTGATCAGCTTCTATAAGTTTGGCTGTTAATTTTTTGTTTACGTAAATAACCACACCATTCTTTTTTTGGTTAGTTGAAGATATAAAATGTGTTCCTAGTTTGGGATTTTTCAAATAGTTTTGATCTTGAGCTGTAATATGCGTTTCTTGTAGACAAATTATATCATTATTATGTTGTTTTAAATATGCAAATACTTTCTTCCTTTTTTGTGCTACATTCAACCCATTCACATTCCAAGATAAACATTTAATCATCATTATTCTCCTTCTGGAGCAAAGAGCAGAACATTCGGATTTCATCCGAAATCTTCTGTCCTGCTTTCCCCACGGCTCCAGCCTTTTCCTTTTCTTGCTGTAACTTTTCTTTAAGTTGCTTGGCTTTTGCTCGGGTTATACGCTGATCCTTGACTTCAGCCGCCCAAGCCGGCTCCAGAATTGGAGAAGGTTCCAGCAAAGGCTCATCCAGAAAACCTCCTTCAGCACCCTTCAACTCCTCTGATTCCTGTTTAGATTGTTGTTGCAATTCTTGAGGTTGCTTCTTATCACTCTCTTTAATCTCCAAGACTGTAGATGTTCGTGGGGATGGTGTTCTTTCTTTAAAAATTTCAGTATAAAATTGCTCCGCCTTCTCCACAGTATTCAAACGGTGTTTCTCTCCCTTATATCTCAAAATTATGCCAGTTGGGGCGTCCCAACGAAATGGGATTTGATTATTCTGCAGTTCTTTAACAAGAAAACCAAAATCTTTTCTAGATTTCAACATCTTAGGTGGAAGCTCCTTGTAAACTGTAATCTTGGATCCGCTCACTTGCACAGAAGTGAGAAAAGATTTTTGCAGAATATCATTTCTTATTGCTCTGTCTGTGAAATATATGACCACATCTCTAGGCAATTGTCTTTGTCTGGCCACCCACGAGTTGACTCTATAGATTTTGTCTATTTTACAAAGGACCATCTCAGGATCAATTTTTAAAATCACAGCTAAGGCTTCAGCACAGATCTGTCTCAGATCCTGTCTCTCCTCTTCTCTAATTCCTCGAAGCCGTATAGCAAATTCCATTGCCCGGAATTGCATCATAACAATCTCATTCTCAACTCTCTGCATCTTGTCATCAACATCAAAAAATTTATGATCATTATTTTTCATCTTAGCATTAACTTCTAATTTAAATTCATCCACTTTTGACTCAACTTTCATAATAAATCCTGCCAGGCCAGACGCCACATCTGTTATTTTTTTGGTCACCTTCTTTTGGTTCTGCTGCATTTCCTGCATAATTTCCTGTTGAGACTTTTGGATTTTTTCATCTATTTTATTTATTTTATCATCCATTTCTTGTTGAGCTTTTTGAAATTTATCATCCAAAATATTTGAAATGAATTCTTTTAAATCTCCCATATCCAGATCTTTTTTTTGGGCTTGTGACTGCGTGTCCTGTTTGCGTGTGGGGGACCCCCCCCTGTTTTGCCTTCCTGCTTCTTTGAAGCCATCCTGCCACGTAGACTGGCCTTTCTAAAAAGGGAGGTTCCGCCTCTTCTACTACCTCCACAGTACCTTCTAAAAAAGTCCCCCAGATTTACTCAAGGCAAAGCTCTAATGCAGCAAAAACATGTAAAAGGGAGAGATTTTCCTCTTGTTTCTGTTGCAGCCGGAGCAACTTTGTAGCAACTTTTTAACTTTGTAGCAAGACAAAATGACTTCACCAATCCACACCCGCTGATTCGTTTGCTCTAATACTGAGCGCCATATTTTTTCAGTCACTTTCTCTCATTCAGAAACTTTCACTTCCGTATAAAGAATCAGCAAAGGGCTAATACTTGCAGTTCAGAATTTCAGGGTTCGGGTGGATTCGGTGTTTATTTGGATTATTTCCCTCGCTCTTTGAAGGTTTCCTGCAGTCGGCTTGTTCTGCGAAAGCAGAGACGTCCCACGCCGCCCGGAGTCTCAGCAGATTGAGAGGGAGCCGCGCCTGTTTCCTCCCCAGAAACGGTTCCCTGGGGGGGTTGCAGGGGCTCTACCTGTACCTTGCTGCCTCTTCTTCATAAATCCTCAGGATTTTGAAGATTTCAAGCCGCTTCGCGATCGAGAAGCGGCTCTACGAGCGGCGGGGTTGGCGGTGCTAAGAGAAGGCACCGTCGCCGCTGAAGACAAGGAAACCGGAAGTCCATCAATCATTTCTTGATCTGTTTCTATCTCTTTATTGTGTGCCCTGGTGTTGGGTCTTTCTCTCTTTTCTTTGGAGTTTTCTTTCTTTGGCATGTTTGTTTCTTTATTGAGTCAGCCAACCATCCTCTGCTACCATATTGTTGCAATAATTTGAGGATCGGACTCAATGAAGGATTCAGAAAAAGTAGTATTCAAACAAAGTATTATTTATTTACAGTAGGCATTCTATATTCTCTGGATGATTGCAGATAGAAGCAAGGAGGAGGAGCATGTAAGCTCTTTTATATCAATAAGGCAGAGTTAGGGGTAGGAGTGGTTACATATGAATACATTAAGGAAGGGAGAATAAATTAACCCTTGATGTACTATATACATACATTTCCTATATTTAAGAATAAGGCATTTACCTGTGACCTACCTACCTTCCTTCCTTCCTTCCTTCCTTCCTTCCTTCTTTCCTTCCTTCCTTCCTTCCTTCCTTCCTTCCTTCCTTCCTTCCTTCTTTCCTTCCTTTCCCAGCACCCCGCCACCCCCGTTTTTGGCCTAGCAGGCCTCAGGGAAGCCTCCTGGAATAGTAAAAAATGCTTTAAAAAGTTAAAAAAAAGTTCCGAGGATCTCACGGCACAGCTAATTGTCACAGCTGATTGTCAGAACCTTTTAAAAAACTTTTCTAAAGCATTTTTTACTACCTATTGCCCGAACAGATAGTAAAAAAAATGCTTTAAAAAAGTAAAAAAAAAAAAAGTTCGGTAACACAGAGACAGTTCCTTTCAGCAGTTCAACCTTCTAACAGCAGGAGCAGAAGTGAATGAACTTCCTGCCTTCTTTTATGTCTGCTTAGCACAGCCAATTAGTCATCTTGTAGCAGTTAAAGTTACAGAACATAGTTTTCTATATATTATCTACCCAACTGTAGGATAAGCATCCAACATTCTCCCCTTGGGTAGACTAATATATTTACAATCTTAAACCATACTGTTCACATGTATCTATATGTTTCCAACTTCCCTGTGCTTTTGTGAAATGATCAGCCACATTGTCTTCTGATGCACAATATACAAGTTCTATCATCTTGTTCAGTATACATTCTCTTACATTGAGATACCGAAGATCTGTATGTTTTGTTCTAGTCTTTACAGCTATATTTGTCGCCATTTTTATCGCTGCCTGATTATCTTCGTATACTATTATAGGATCTTGTATATCTATTCCCAAATCTAGCATCAGCTGCTTAATACTGATCAAATCCGTACATAACAAAGATAAACAAGAAAACTCTGCTCCCATTGTAGACATACCTATCTGTCTACAATAATACACAATGCACTCTCATTCTTCCTCTGAAACTCGGCTATCTTCCTGGCATCCTCGGCATTGTCAGCATTCTAGGAGGTCACATCTGGTGGATTCTGCACTACATCCCATAGCCCTCCTTTGCACAACAGGAGACTGCACTTGGTGGACCAGGATTTGTAGTTGGTGCCATCCAGCCGGGTAACCAGCGATAAGTTGGGAGCTTGACCTTGTGTCATCCTCACCAGGATATTAAATACGTATCAGAACGTCTGGAGCAATAATGTGTGTCGCAACTCTCTTATTGCTGTAACTGGTACACACACTCTGGTACTGGGCCCATAACCAGTGTTGAGGGTAAAACTGCCCTCTGCAAAGTGGTGCAACGGACCAGACAGCAAATAGATACGTTGCTTAGCAAAACACAAAGATACTCTCAGACTCTGAATGTTTAAAGAAAAATAAACAGTCTTTACTTGTAGTAAAAAAAACAAACTTGGATTCTCAAAACAAAGATAACACTTCTTCAAATAATCACGGTTCAACACAAAAACATAGTTTGCTTACAATTCCAGTTCTCTTCAGTAACACAGACACAGTTCCTTTCAGCAGTTCAACCTTCTAACAGCAGGAGCAGAAGTGAATGAACTTCCTGCCTTCTTTTATGTCTGCTTAGCACAGCCAATTAGTCATCTTGTAGCAGTTAAAGTTACAGAACATAGTTTTCTATATATTATCTACCCAACTGTAGGATAAGCAAGCATCCAACATTGGTCCCGCAAATGATTTGTTTTGTCCAGAATCTTAACCAATATTATCTGGCCTGGGCTCAAATGAGATGTCAAATAAATCTAATCTGGTAATGGCATTAGAAGTAGAATAAGGAATATGTGCTATTGATTTTAAAGAACTTGTTTGAATTTGTTGAAGGACTTAATTTTTTTTTTTTAAATATACATCTGAGATCATGCTAAGGAGTTTGGTCTTGAATAATTTAATTGCTGCAGGAACAAAGTGGTTCCCCCACCAACTTGTGTATTTGTTAGATACTTTTAGATCTATACCAGAGATACTTTTTGAGCTTTCATACCTCTTATTTGATGACCTTAGCATGTACAAGATTGAAAGTGAATACCCAGGTGTTTAAATAATTTCACTTGCTCAATAGATCTGCAATTAACTGCCCAGCTAGATGGATGAGTTTATTTTGAAATGTTTCTAGTAAAATAGGTTGACAATCCAATTTTTGAAACCAAAAGAATAGCTCCATCTTCTTCTACTACCATGTCCTTGTGAGAGGCACACTTTTTAGTTTCCTACACCCATATTAATTATAGTATCACTGCCTAGTACTAGAGAGGGTTATTGCCAAAATGTGATTGACGTGGCAATCTTGGTAACAGACAATTCAAAATTAATTCTCAATAGAAAGGAAAGTCCTTTAAAAATCAAAGTAACTCTCCCATACACCTGATCAAATGTAACAGCTCAAGAGAGCTGTTAGAGTTGGTCATAGCCAGTTATTTCTGTTTGATCAAATATTCTTGCTGACTTCTTGTGTTCTTTTCATTTAATTCTGAAATCAGTGTGGACAAGAATTCATCCATATGGGTGAAATCTCTGGAGTAAAAGTGAATTCATGAAAAAAGCATGCATGTTGTGTTGAGGGTTTCACTGTTTTTCTTGCTGGATCTTCATAGACTTTTGAAAAATAGGGCACTTGGTAAGAACAGCAAGTGTTTGCAATTAGCTTTGCCATATGATAGGGTTTGTGTTTGGCATCTTCCAGGCGGAATCAGAGTCAAATACCTGGCATAGCACAATATCCAGTATGATGTTAGTTTTACAGAAGCCACACAGTTGTCAGAGTTAAATGGTGATCCAAAAAGTCAGCAGAGGAATCTGCCACCGATCCGTAGATCAAGATCTTTCTAATTAATACTCTGTTGTACATCAGCTCATTGTGGTATCTAATGCTGGATTTTACCTCCCCTCCTCTGATACCTGTGGCTAGAACTGCAAGATTTTTCTTTTCTTTCTTCTTGGCTGTCTTTGGGAAGCAGCTTAGTTCACTGCCGTGAGGCTGCTATCTTTTAATTATTTTTTTATTCTAAAATAACCACTTATAGTACATTTCTCAAAGACCAGTTTTTATAATAATAAATATTAGAAATGAAAGAATAAAACAATCTCAACTCATACATAGGCATGTTCCAACTTTTTGGTGCAACATAATTATTACTAATGTATTGAGTCAAACTTTTAAAATCAATTTGGGAGGTGTAAGAATACAGGTAGTCCTCGACTTACAACCACAATTGAGCCCAAAATTTCTGTTGTTAAATGAGACATTTGTTAAGTAAGTTTTACGACCAATTTTATGACCTTTCTTGCCACAGTTGTTAAGTGAATCACTGCAGTTGTTAAGTTAGTAACACGGTTAAGTGAATCTGGCTACCCCATTGATTTTGCTTATCAAAAGCTTGCAAATGGGATCACCTGACCTTGGGACACTGCAGCAGTCATAAGTATGAACCAGTTGCCAAGCTTCTGAATTTTGATCACATGATCATGGGGATGCTACAAAGGTCATAAATGTGAAAAATGGTCATAAGTCACTTTTTTCAGTGCCATTGTAACTTTGAACTGTTGAACTAAATGGACTGCTGTAAGTGGAGGACTACTTGTATTTGCTTCATGTGTAGGCAGGAGTTGCATTCTAATATTGTTCAAAAATCATAAAACAAATGAGGTTTTGATACCCTTCCCCCAACAATAAAGATGTCATGGAAATGTATTTACTAAGGTTGTCTAAAATTTGTTTTGGTGGATTCCCTCAATTTTGTTTCCCTTCCCTTCTCATTGAATGTCACCAGCTGATAGGAAAACATCCACCAACCTTTAATACAAGGCTGGGGGAAGAGGTACATTTTGTCAGATGGTAGACCAGTAAGTATATACATACATCTGTAAAAATTTGCTCTGCTTTGGTACAAGTATTCTTCATGGGTAATTCATGGGTTCATCAGCTGATAATTGTGTGAAATACTTGTGCCAGAGATTGGCTTGTTTCTTTCAAATTGGCCTCTTCCATTGAAAGACCTTCCCATTGATCGAAGCAAAAATGGTCTGGAAAAAAGTGCCTTGGGGCTGAAAGAGAGGAGAATGCCCACCCTAGCCTAGGATGGCCAATAGGTGCTCTGAGGATCACAACTCCTTAAGCATTTGATTCTGACCCTAATCAAAAGTTGGTGATGAACATCAAAATTGCCATGGCTTGTAGCTACTTAAAAGGAAAAAAGTGACTAATACTGTAAAGGATAACTTTAGGCTGTCCCAGGTATGAGTTGGGGATGAGATGAAGGCAATGCCATGAATCAGAAGAGTATGGAAGAAAAAAGAGGTTGCCAGAGCATGTATATAGTAGAGATGACTATAGTTTCCCAAACAACAAAATGGAAATTAAAACAATTTCTGTATTTCATTACCAATACAATAGCAATAGCACTTAGATGTTTTTTTATCAGGACAACCTGATCTACCCAAATATGGGATGGAGCATACTGCTTCCACTTCCTGCTAAATAGCTTGAAATAGAGCTATACTAATCTCCCTTTATTTCTTTGTCGGTAAAGATAAATTTAACACAACAACACTTAGGCTTATATACCGCTTCCTAGTGCTTTACAGCACTCTCTAAGCAGTTTACAGTGTCAGCATATTGCCCCCAACAATCTGGGTCCTCATTTTACCGACCTCAGAAGGATGAAGGGCTCAGTCAATCTTGAGCTGGTGAGACTCGAACTGCCCAACTGCTTGTAGCTGCCAGTCAGCAGAAGTAACTTGCAATACTGCATTCTAATCACTGTGCCACCACAGCTCTTAAGGAGGGCTTACCTCTGTAAAGTATACAATTGTAGTAGAAGTCATCAAGACCAGGCTCCTAACTGATTGCCTAAGCAATCAACATAATCAAGGCACAATTCTGACCTATCTACTTTTGATTTTCTTTGTCACAGGATTTTTGCAGTGAAGTGCAATAACTGTCTGGAAGCAATTACACCCAGTGAGTTTGTTATGCGAGCTCAGAAAAGTGTATACCATGTAGGCTGCTTCTGCTGTTGTGTCTGTGAGAAACAGCTTCAGAAGGGAGATGAATTTGTCCTTAAGGATGGCCAGCTGCTGTGCAGGAATGACTATGAGAAGGAACGTGAAAGGCTCAGCATTGGAAGTCCAGCCCCATCAGATTCTGGTAAGGCAGAACCACTTATTTTGTTGGAGCATTGATGAGGTAGCAAAGTTTCTTCTTAGTATCATGCTGTTTATAAGGTTTTAATATTTCCCAGAAATAGCTGTCCCTGAGGTTAAAGATCTCACCACAATATAAAAGTATGCTTTATTAAGGTGTTCATATTATTCTAGTAGTTTAAGGAAAGGCAACAACACTTGAAAGAATTAAAACCAAGGGATAAAATTTATTTATTTTTATCTCACCTTATTTTTATATATAAACAATTCAAGGCATCCAATGCACCTAATTCATCCTCCTACTTTCCCCACTGCAATCCTGTAAAGTAGGTTGGGCTGAGAGAAAGGGATTGGCCCAAAGTCACCCAACTGGTTTTCATGCCTAAAATGTGATTAAAATTAAAGTATGATTAATTCTTTAACTGCTTAATCCATCAATAATGCCAAACTTTCTACAATGTGGTCTTACCAAGGCACATTGGTGGCTGGTAATAAAGCAAATAACATTCTCACCCCCTTTTTTCTTTCTGTTAATGTCAGCATACAGTATTTGTGTACAGTTTGTCAGAATTTTTGCTTTTAGCTCTGATCTTATAAATAAGACATCAGTTCCTTGAAGTCACATTTCTAGAGGCAAAGAAGTTACCAGAAGTAGTTGAAATAATATTTTTGATCATTTCACCCCTAGTACTTCTTTTCACTAGACTTCACATATCCAATTCCTGCAACTGTTCTTCATATGTTTTAGTCTCCCTGATCATCTTTGTTGCTCTTCTCATCGTAGTGAATGAAACTGGATGCAATATTCCAATTGTAGTCTTACCAAAGCATTATAAAGCAGTTCTAAAACTTCACATGATCTTGATTTTGTCCCTCTGTTAATGCTACCAATTAGCAGCTATAGCACACTGCTGGCTCATATTTAAGTGGTTGTCCAGTAGGACTCCTAGATCTCTCTTACAGTTACTGCTGTTGAGCTTAAGTACAACTTATTCTATACTTGTACATTTGGTTTTTCTAACAGTAAAACCTTACTTTTCTCACCACTGAATTTCATTTTGTGGAATAGGGCCCAGTGTTCAAGTCTGTCGAGATCCTTCTGGATCTTGAGCCTATCTTCTGGAGTATTGGCTACTCCTCCTAGCTTAGTGTTGCCTGCAAATTTGATGAGTTTCCCTTTTATCCTCTCATCGAAATTGTTTATGAAGATATTGAAGAATACTGGGTCTAAGACAGAACCTTGAGGTACTCCACTGTATCGGTCCCTCCATATAGATATAGTTCCTGTAAATACTACACGTTGTGTGCGGTTGGTCAGCCAGTTATGAATTCATCTGGTGGTGATGCTGTCTAACCCACATTTTTCTATCTTACCAAGTAGTAGGGTATGGTCTATTTTACCAAATGACTTACTGAAGTCCACAGCATTTCTTTGGTTCACTAATTTAGTCACTTTGTCAAAAAAATATAATAAGATTTGTTTGGCATGGTCCATTTTTGACAAACTCGTGTTGGCTTCTGATTATAGGAAGAAGGGCGGTATATAAATTGGAAATTAAATTAAATTAAATTAAATTAAATTAAATTAAAATAACTTTGCTTGTCTCTAGGGCATAAATCTTATATATCCACACAATTTGTGTGACACAAACCTCAAGAGCAAAAAACAATGAGCCAAAGGACAAAGGAAGTTCAGTCTTACAAATGGTTCTTTAGATTCTTGAACTAATCAGGTGCTTTCTTGATGAGTACTTATCTAATTTAGATAGTACTTATCTAAATCATTATGCCCCCTTTCGTCTGGGTAACTTATTCTTTTCTATGGAGCACAGAAGACAGGAAGGAAAAGACTTCTGAGTCTGGAAATATCACCCCATTACCTCACTGTTAATTCCATATTGACAGATTTGCAAGTAACTTTGGAAATATTTGAGATGTTATTGTGAAGTATTTCAATCCTATGAAAGAAGAATCTGATTTAGAGCTGCTTTCCTGTTCAGATGTTATTAGCTATTGGACTTGATGCTAGAGGCTGGCCACGCCCATCATCTGCATCTCCTATTACTGCCTGTCATCCTTTTGAGTTTCCTACTCACCCTATGTTAGAATTCTGCCTCTGGTTTAGGATCTTAAGAGGTGAAGGGGAAACCAGGAGGAGATAAGAAGATGCATATTCTTTTTTAAGAGCTGCAAAGTAAAAACTTGGGTCTCGTAGTCAATAGAAGCTTTTCAGCAAAGCTGGAATCATTTTAAAGAAAGTGTAAATATGGATTCCTGTTTTTAGATGAGTTGTGTTTTATTGCTTACTTTGGAAATGCCAGTTTTAACAGGAATGCATTATTTGAAAATAATAGTCCCATCTAAAACAGAATCAGCAAAATACTGCCATCTTCTGGCAAATATGTAGTTTTCTGGATATCAAAATAAAGTAATAGGATAGCTTAAAAATTAAAAAAAAAATCAATGAAGAAATAGAATGATTTCCCCCTCGGTGCTGGCTGAGACTCTTTCAGTTGCTAGTAGCCTGGTTTGCAAAAAATACTTTAAAACTAAACTTTTAAATTACTTTAAAAATTACTTTAATACAATTGTACCAAGCCATCTCTTGCCAACTCTGAACAGGAATTGCATCCTACTTGTTAGAGTGAAGATGTTCACTGTAACATCTTACCACTTCATTGGTCTTTAGGGCCAGCATTAATATTCCTATTCCATATTAGGTAAAGGATTTTCTTAATGATACTACTGTCTTATCCATTACTTTGCCATTTTATATAAAATCCTTCCAGATTTAATTATGCTAATTAATGCAATGCAAATAAAAAAAGTTTTCACAATAATTGAGCAGAGAGTCTCTCATCTTTCTGCTTGTGATCAGAAACAACATTGTTATTATAATATAAACAACCATTGATCTCCATCATTCCCAGTTTCACCAGGTATTCCCTCATCCTTGTGGAAGATCAGCCCACTGGATAGAATTTTGGTTTCAATTTATGCAGTATTTCACCATTGCCAATTTGGTATTCTTTACTTAAAAATACCCCACTTGATTTTGGAATTATTTGCATATAATTTAACAAATCCTAAAGCATTAAGGTTCTAAATGGAAAGCTTCTTGGAATTTTCCAGATTCCTGTATGAGGCCCAGCATTTCCATGGATTGTCTTATTTTGTTGCATACACTGTTGCAAGCACATTTAGCTTAGCAGCAGAAGTAGACTGTAACTCAAAACAAAGTAGGAATGCACATATCTGCAAGCAAGAATAGACCTTCTCCAGGACGATTAGTCAGCTTCCCCAGGCTATGATACGACAGCAGATTCCTGCTTGGTCAGCATCTTTCGTTACAATCCCATTTTGAAACCAAGGGATCAAGTAGCAGCATGAAAACTCAGGACCATCTTTGTGAGAAAATGAAGATAAAACACAAAATACTGGAAGCCATATGTTCATAATCTGTAAAGCCCCTCGTTCAATGATTCCCTCCTCTGACTCCCAGTGGCCAAGCCTAAGCAAACAGAGGCCTGTGAAAGAAACACCTTCTTTCCAATTAAAAGTGCACTAACATCTCTCCTTCCCCTAATTCCCTCAAACCAAAGAATTTTTTTCATCTTTTTCATGAATCCAGTATTTCATTGCTTTCCCCTATTGAGCCTTGAGGTCAGTGCAGACAATATACACCGCCTGTTGTCCTTTTCCATGTGACATAAGGAGGAGTTTTAAAGATTAATTAATTCCTACCCTGTCTGTGGAGGAGGACTTGAAAGACAGAGTTAATTAAAAGTATTGCTTATGTTAAAGCAGAATCAACTCTCCATTATTTGAGGGGATTTGGTAAGCAGGTGTTTGGGGTGTTGAAGCTACTTTTCTTTCTTTGGACAGGATTCTCTCATTTTTCCAATTGGTCATTTTAAACTTTCTCTGTTTCATGCTTCAAATGCAGTCAGAGGTGGGAAATATTTTATCACTCTAATTCTCTGAGTTGAGCTTCCTCAATCTTCCATTTTCCAGCTCTCAACAATCCCCAAGGCTTGTTGGGAGTGATGGGAATTCCAAATCAGCCCAGTTGCGGGGTAATAAGCTTGGACAAAGGAAATACAGCAGGAATAAAGCCCAATTTTTAAAAGAATACTGAGGATAAGTGTTAATTTGTTTTACTTTAAAACCTGGTAATTGTATTAAAACAGCTACACATCCAGGATAAGCCCCAAAAACACATTTACAAACTTGCAAATAGTTTGTAAGAGTTTAAAAGAGAAGGAGTTTAAAAAAGTAAATGACCCTAAATGAGATAACTGTATGCAAATAGGCCAGAATAAACTTCCTACCTACAGCCATTTGCTTCAAAAAATTATCCCTGCCTTGCATTGGGGTTTTTAAAAGGGATTTCAGTGCAATTCAGTTTTTTAAAAAAAGTTTCCACATGTGTATACATTTCTAAATTCAAATTAGAAGAGCCACTAACCCTAACATGCAACTTAATTTTAAATTCTTATTTACCTTCATTTAACAAATACGATATATCCAGCTATTCCTGGTAGGGCTGCCATGTAATTCTTTAAGATCAAGAATTGGAAGAGAAAAACCACTAATTCCTTTTACTTCCAGTTGCCTCATGTTATTCTGTGTTTTGCATTCAAAATAAATTGAATGTCTGAAAACACATTTTAAAAAGCTATTTTTTTAAATTAAAACAGTAATCTCATTTTACCAATACTTTCATATATTCTGTCATTTTTACAATGCTATTTTTGATTCCATGCAGACTTTGTCTACATAGACTTAAAGTGATATTAACATGGTACAATGGAATGTACTCAATTTAGATTGCAAGTTGGAGTTAAAATTTGAATGTGTCATGTGTTTGTTTAAAACTACATTCTCTGAATGTAGACATCAGTCATAATACAAAGTGATTTATAAGATGATAAACATATTTAATACTCTTTCTTCCTCCTGTTTCCCTGACAACAACACACCTGTGAGGCGGCTGCATACCAACATGTACACACAACATGTACTGCACAATATTTTATTGGAAGTAGCTTCCCAAATTACATCTGTGTTCATTTATTAAAGTTATTGTGCAACATTTTCAAGCTAAAGATTTTAATTATAACAATTTGTGAATTTTATTGCAATGGGTTGTTTTCATATTATAAGGTAAAAGTGATGATGAAGCAAGCTTCTGCAAAATGGAAGAGACTGGGAAAGCATCTGAGCAGATCACGGATCATAAACGGCCCAAGCGGCCCCGGACAATCCTAACCACACAGCAACGCCGAGCATTTAAAGCATCATTTGAAGTATCTTCTAAGCCATGTAGAAAGGTACATTTTAATAATTAGAAGAGATTGGAATCCTATATGTAGGATCTGTTATGGTTGGCAGTTTTTACTAACTAAGGTCTTTGTATCCCAAGATACTTATAGAGATTGATGTTTCCATAACTCATGCATATTGTGATCCAAAAACAATATTTCTTTATATTTCTAATTTAATTTATAAGGGTCAGTCCATTCAGCACAGACTCTGGGCAGCATGCAATTAAATCTAATGCACCGCTTCTGTCCTGGCTCCATAAGAAGTCATTAAAAATGCAGTAAGTTCTCCTCCACATTAATCTGAAACCCAACCATAATTGGTCTAGATTTTCTATTTAGATAAGTAGAATAACTAATTCTTTAACAGTCATCTGGAGTTGTAGCCTGCCTGCCTTTTCCTCAATATTACCTAGAAAGATTGGAGATTGAATTAAAATAGATCAAATGATGGCTTCTTGATGAGGGGATGCACCACTATCTTCAAGGAGATTAAACCACCTCTCTCTCAAGAATGATGGATCCAACCATACATCACCTCCTGGGAGGCTTTAACTAAGCAGGAAGGGCATGGATCTAATAAACAAGTGGCCTTACTGACAGTCTCAAAGAACCTCTCTACCTCTTTAGTAGTCTCTTCTTCTGTGTCTAGATCAAACTTTAAATTGCCAGAATGAAGCCACCTTCTTGGTTTTGTCATTCGCCAAATATAAGTCATTATTGGTACATATTTCTAGTAGTAGTCAACATACCAGCAAACCTGGCATTTAAACAGGACCACTGTGGATCTAATGACCTGGCAACAGGATGATACTAGGAACTGGAAAATGTCTATGGAGATTCTCAGTCATCCAGGTCATAGTTGTCTCAAAGGTGCTTTTTCAAAAAGGTAACTGGACTGTTTTTTCCTTGAGGAGGAAGAAGGCATTTCGCTCCTCATCCAAGAAGCTTCATCAGTTATAATGGTGGGGAGATGGAAGGATAGGTACTGACAGTTGAGACTGGATGGTGTAGAGATGGAAGGATAGGTTCTGACAGGATGGTGATGATGGTGGTGGGGATGGATTGTTTTTCTTTGCAGTCATCTGGTTGTTAGCACTCTCTCTGAGATCTATTGAGGCCATTTGATGGTTTATTTGTGCCCTCAGGGTCATCTGAATCAGAGTGCAAATGATTATGGAATCTTCCTGGAACTGCTGAAAAGGTTGCATTATAGACTAGAGATAGGTGGTGTCGTATTCCTCCACCTTTGTTGAGAGAGGGCTGTTCAGTTTTAACATAGATGGACTCCTTTACCTCTTTCAAAGCAATAGTCTTCTCTATCAAAAATGTGGACTTTGCTGTCTTCAAAAGAGTGACCTTTGTTTTTCAAATGCAGATGGACTGCTGAATCTTGTCTTGATATTGCGCCATGCACTTGTGAAGTGGTTGTTTTGTTTCACAGTTCTGCGCATGTCTCACTACATTGTACTGCATATATCATATTGCTCGGTTTGTGTCTGGGTGTTTTATCCTTGGGGTGGATAAGTTTAGTATGTTCTTGGGTTAAAAGTGTTCATGTATATTGTGTTGGTTGAAAATCCTCCTGAGCTTTTCAGATATTCCTACAATGTATGGAATGACAATGTTGCTTTGTTTGTTGTTCTCTTCTTTGTAATGGAAGAGCTCCTGCTGGGTCTTTTTTTTGGGGAAGTGGGGATTTGATGAAGGCCCAGTTAGAATAAACACATATAATTATGAGGATAATTAAGGAATTCCTTGATGTGTTTCAGTTCTTTTTCTTTCCCCTCTTAACTGGTGGGCAGACTTTCAGCCCAGTGGTGTAAGGTTCTGATCACTCCCATTTTGTGCTCCTGTGGTTGGTGAGAATCAAAATGTAAATACTGATCTATGTGTGGGTTTTCTGTAAATTTCAAAGTTAAGGCTTTTGTCTTCTTTAATGTGCACTGTACAGTCCAGGAAAGCAGGACTGTTTTCTTTGACATCTTCCCATGTGAACGTAATGTATATGTCCACCGAGTTGATATGTTTAGTGAAGGCTTCCACTTCCTGTGCTTCAAACTTGACCCAAGTATGGTCCTTATACCTATGAGTGAGTAGAAAACCTGTGAAGGATTTTAGGACTTTGGTTTTTACCTTTTCCATATATAGAGATTGGCCACAATGGGGAACACAGGTGAACCCATGGTGCAACCATGTTTTTGTCTGTAGAAACCTTCATTGTATTTAAAATAGGTAGTGGTTAGGCAGACGTCCAACATGGCACATATGTGATCTGGGCTGAGGTTAGTTCTGTTGCCTAATGTGCTGTCTTATAGCAGATGTTTCTAACTGGGCCTTAATCAAATCACTCTGATTCAGTTGATCCTGATGGCACAAATAATCCCTCAAGTGGCGTCAATGGCTCTCAGAGAGAGTGCTAACGACCAGATGACTGCAAAGAAATACAATCCTTCCATCCCCCCTGCACCATCCTGTCAGAACCTAGCCTTCCATCTCCCCACCATAATAACTGATAAAGTTTTGAAGAAGAAGAGTGAAACATCTTCTCCTTTCTCAAGAAAAAACAGTCCAATTGCCATTTTGATAAAGCATTTTTAGGAGCTGGAAGATGACATCAATATTAAATATTGACTCTGTCTTCCCCATGTATAGTCTACTCCCAGTTCCCTCTCATATCTCTCTCTGCTGATCACCACTCAGATGGAACTGCCTGCCCTATTCCCTCTGTCACCCCTCCCCCATCCCTTCTCCCTCAATTTCTGGGACCATGCAACTCGAAACACCCTCAACAACTCACAATTACTCCATCCCACCATCAGTCACAACAGGCTCCCACACTGCTTCTGCATTCAGCAGACAAAGGAAAGCCAGATTCTTAGAAAAGATCCCCATTCATTCTTACTATTATCCTACACATCTCTGACACATTTTCTAGCCCCTAATTCCATCAGTATCAGCTGCTGGAATAATACTAAATCATATACTCTAGTCTGCAATACCAAACTAGGCAAAGATCTTAGTTTAAGGTGACCAGACGTCCCGCTTTTGGCGGGACAGTCCTGATTTTTAGCAATTTGTCCCACGTCCCGCGGCGTTTTAAAAAAGTCCCGATTTTTCATTCTGCCTCCTGAGTCCGGGCTGCCTCCTGAGTCCCAGCTGATGGCTACAGGAAAAAAAACTGTTTAAACTCTTGCTGCGGGGCTTCAAAGGGCCGACCTACAGCTGATCAGTGTTAAAAGAAAACACCCATGCCTGCAAAAATAGAAAAAACAGCCCCTTGCAGCTTCCGCATAGGTTAATTGGCTGCAAAGAGTTCCTAGAACAGATTTTTTTCCCCCTAGCTATACTGAAAAAGCGAAAGCGAAAGTAAAGCTGCAACGTGACAAAATGAGGCAGAGAGAGATTTCTTTTTCTTTTTCTTCACCAAAAAAGGTAGGTGTAAACAATGGGAAATTTAGGGCAAAAGAGGAGAGTTCAAGATTTTAAAACACAAAAGAAAAAAAGCTCTATTTAACTAGGGAATTGTAATAATTGAGATACTATTAATAATTGTATATTGTGTCGAAAGCAGAAATGGTTAAGTTGTGGTTTGGAGGAATATATGGGGGAAATTATTTGGTTTATTATTATTGGTAAATATAATTAATTGATTTGTAAGAAATTGGATTGCATGGAAATAATTGGAATATTCATGTTCATCGTGATTAATATACAAAAAAGATGTTATATAACTAATTGATTTATATTAAAATGCTGAATTTGTATTAAACAACTGTATTACATAATTACATAATTAACCAATGTGAGGATGGATATAAAAATAGATGAGAATGGGAAGGGGTATAATATAGAATAGAAGGGAAAAATGGAATTTGATTAAGATTAGAGATGAGGATGAAGGGTAATATTGTTTTTTTAAAAAAATAAATGAGGAATAAATATGGCAAAAAGGAAATATAGAAATTGTAAATTTAATTGAAATGACTAAACACTGTTTAAATTTGTGAACCGGCCAAATATTCTGTTCAAAGAAAATACATTGTATGTTTGTATGTGTGTTTCTAATTATTGCTATTTATTCATATTTGTTCTTTTTTATTATTTAAAGTTTAACAATTCATTCTTTATCTTAATATCTTTATATTTCTTTGGGGTTGGCTTTCTTCCCTTTCATCTTTTTTATTGTACAGCAATCTTTTTCCTCAAACCTACCACCTCTCTCTTTTCTTTCCTTCTTACTTTCTCTTCCCCCCCCTCTTCTTCTCCCTACTTCCTCTTTCTTTCTCCTTCTCCTCCTCTCTTCCTCCCTCTCTTACCCTCACTCCTACTCTAATTTCCCTTCCTTCATCTCTCTCTTTTGCTGTATCCTTTAATGCATGTGGACTACTCAGAGGGCTGAAAAAGTTATTTTTGACTGGTCCTCGCATTTTGACCAGTCCTCAAACTTACGACTGTCCTTACATTTTTTGCCCTATCTTATCACCATGGTGAAGAGAAGCAGTTGTGAAATGAGAGACATGGTTGTTAAGAATGCTGCAGGGCATAAATGTGAGGATGGTCATAAATGTGAGGACCAGTCAAAAGTGCGAGGACCTGTCAGAAATGACTTTTTTCAGCCCTCTGGTTAGTCCTTTTGTGCATATGGACTACTCAGAGGGCTGAAAAAGTTATTTTTGACTGGTCCTCGCACTTTTGACCAGTCCTCAAACTTACGACTGTCCTCACATTTTACTTTTTTGCCCTATCTTATCACCATGGTAAAGAGAAGCAGTTGTGAAATGAGTGACATGGTTGTTAAGAATGCTGCACAGGCATAAATGTGAGGATGGTCATAAGTGTGAGGACCAGTCAAAAGTGCGAGGACCTGTCAGAAATGACTTTTTTCAGCCCTCTGGTTAGTCCTTTTGTGCATATGGACTACTCAGAGGACTGAAAAAGTTATTTTTGACTGGTCCTCGCACTTTTGACCAGTCCTCAAACTTACGACTGCCCTCACATTTTACGTTTTTTGCCCTATCTTATCACCATGGTGAAGAGAAGCAGTTGTGAAATGAGTAACATGGTTGTTAAGAATGCTGCACGGGCATAAATGTGAGGATGGTCATAAGTGTGAGGACCAGTCAAAAGTGCGAGGACCTGTCAGAAATGACTTTTTTCAGCCCTCTGAGTAGTCCCTATACACATAGCCATGGCCACCCGGTCACATGACCGGCTAGCCACGCCCGCCCAGTCACATGACCTCCAAGCCACACCCACAAAATAAGCCACGCCCACAATGGTGTCCCTCTTTACCAATGTTAAAATCTGGTCACCTTATCTTAGTTATGAATCACATGACCAGTCCAGCAGGGAAGCTCTGCAAGCTGTCAAGTGGAAAATGTTGTCCAGCGTGGAACCTGTGAGCAGAAACCATTAGGTGTATTTATGAGGCCTATGCTCAGCTGCAATGTTCAGACAAGTCTGACACTTTTACCCACAACCAATTCAGAACCCACTACCTTGTCTCTCCACCACAATATCATAAATAATATCTGCTTCCCTTCCAGCATGACTCATCCTAGTCAACTGTAGCAGAATTTTGTGTAAGTTTCCAGCACCACAATGAACTGGGCCTCATTTTCCCTGGTGGAAACATGATGAGCACATCCAAAATACCAGTTCTAGGGTCAGTCTCTTCACTACCATAAGACTATTGACTCACTCATTCACTCCTGTCTGTTCCAAAACTTGCAATGTTGACTTGAAGAAAACCCAACTCCAGAATAAATAAGACCTAAAGAGCCATTAAACATTTCAAAAACAGATTTATTTTAAAAAAAATAATCCAAATACTCTCATGCCAAACACTAACATTCAACGCCATTCTCCCATCACTCTCTAGAAAAAAAATATCAAGAAAAAATATTTTGTTTAGGGCAAATGCTGATCTGCTAATCATAATGGGATTCATCTGTCATGTTTTTCTAGAGTGCAGATGGCAGTTACTTTGCAGGCAATAATATATATTTTTCAGAGCCCCTGAAAACCACCTAGATAGCTAGAGATCTAGAGTAATGGGTTACCAATAAAACAGAACTGCTGTGGTCAGACACCTCATTTACAGTAGAAAGAAAAGTTAAGGCATTATGGAGGTATTAAATTTATTTTTTTAATTTAAAATGAGCACAGGTTTACAAAACATTCTTGCCATTCACATTTTGAGAGACCTTGCAATATATTTGAACATTTTGAAATACTGGTTGAAAGCGGAAAATGTTATGTAAACAGACATGTTTTACATTTTGCTGATCATTTGTCTTATGATACTGAATATAATTACATGTTCTACATTTTTAAAGGTAAGAGAAACATTAGCAGCTGAGACAGGTCTTAGTGTCCGAGTTGTACAGGTCTGGTTCCAGAATCAAAGAGCTAAGGTAATAATTACATTAATAATTAAATATTATGATATTTGTTAGGAGAGGATGCCTATCTACATCAGCCGTGTATACCCTTTCCCCAGTAATGTCAGAAATAAGAGTTAATGGACTAGAGTTCCAATATGTATTGTGCAAACTGACAATTCAGCCATCATACCTCACAGAATACTTAATATGCACAGGAAAAACATTAAGTTCCAACATCCTCAAAACAATGGCATAAAGTTACTAACACCTTTATGGTAAGCTCAAGTTATACAACTATCTTTTTTTTGGTCAATATTTTAATAAAAAGTTTTTCCAGCTTTAAAAAGAGTATTAGGGAAATACCGCTTTAAAAAAAAGAATATCTAGTGCTATAATTTTAAGGATTTTTTTAAAACAATAAAATCTTTCTACTCAGTGCAAGTTTTGCAAAGCTTTTCCTAACTAAGGGAATATTTATTTCTTGGAAGAATTCGATGACGTATGAATTCTTTCCTAATTTTATGTCAGTAGGTTCAAAGTTTTCATATTAATAAGTTCTCAATTAGTTTGTTTTGTGTCAGAGTAGTGTTTCCTATTTGAGGAAATTCCCCCCTTCTAGATTTCCAATATTTGGTGGCAAAAGTAATCAAACAACATACAACATGGAAATTGGAACTAAGAAATAAGATTTTTTTCAGAAGGATTTTATGAAAAAGGCATCTTCAACTTTATACAAGGGGCAAGTAGATCTTTTCACCACTGCCCTTGTCAAGATTTCTTCAGCAATTTATATGAAAATTATACATCCCAGATGTATCCATAGCTATGAAACGTCTAGAGTTTAAAAAGAAGTAGTGTAGGAGCCGGGAAAGTTTGAGGAATGAAAAACAATTTTTTAAAAATCCTGCCTGTATTATTTTTGTAAATAATGTAAGGCAGTGAACATATCTAATAATCCTCTTTCATCAACATCATCTTGTGAGGTGAGTTGGGCTTAGAGAAAGTGATTTGAAGTGGCTGGCCCAAGGTCACTAGCTGGTTTCCATAACTAAAAAAGGACAAGAAGTGATGGTCATCCAGTTTCTGACCTGGCACCTTCACCATTAGACCAGACTGGCATTCTATTTAAGAGATTTGGGGGCAGATGTGTGTGTATGGTTTGTTCATTTAGTTTTTCTTTCTGTCAGGTAAAAACATAATGTATAACATAGAGGAGGCTCCAGCTAAAAACTTTAAAGTAGTGTATTTGTACATAAAAATAGTTTATTTATTTATTTATATTTCCATTAACTTTTTGGACAAAGCTACATAAGAGTTTATTCAATTTGACTGCAATTATTTCTTTTGTACTATATTAATATTAATACAAAGAGAGGGGAGCTGGATGAGTACAAAAATGAACAGCAGCTGTAGGCAGTACCAGAGCTAAGAGTACAGGTAGTACTCAAATTACAGCAACAATTGGGATGCAGTCATAAATTGTGGTGTCATGTGACTGTATCACTTAGAAAGGTCAATTCAGATAGCCTCAGTTGCTATTGTAACCACAATTGGAAG
Source organism: Arizona elegans (assembly GCA_022577455.1). Classification (NCBI taxonomy): domain Eukaryota; kingdom Metazoa; phylum Chordata; class Lepidosauria; order Squamata; family Colubridae; genus Arizona; species Arizona elegans. The sequence continues at coordinate 96,992,589 of JAKOOJ010000002.1, read as the reverse complement.
TCTCAGGAGTCCAGGTAAGGAGCATAGCAGAGACCACATGAGAGTTGGGGGAGGGTATGTGTGTGAGTGCAGGGAAGCCCAGAGAAAGAATGTGTGATGTGGTGTGCTGGAAGTTCAGTGGTAGGATTTACAGAGCAACTTGTGATTTTCCTTGCTGGCTTTCCAATTGACTTTGCTTAGGGAAACTGGCATAGATGGTGACCATACGACCATAAGATGCTGTAACTAACATAAATTCAAGCTTTTTGCTAAGTACCCAAATTATGATCACATGACTGTGAGGTGCTGCAGCACTCAGAACTTTGAGGATTTGTTGTAAGTACCCCTCATTCATGAAGTGCTGTTGTAACTTTGAATAGTTGCTGAACAAGTGGTCAGTAAGCGAGGGCTATCTCTATGTAGAAAGGTAAAGATGATTGAATAAACATGAGGCAGGAATGTCTCATCATTTTATAAGTGTAGGAAGCTTGTGAGCTTCTCCCAGTGAATCCTTCATAGAATTCAACAGATGAAGGATATCAGAGTACCATAGTAGCATCACCAGGAATCATCCAAGTTGTTTACCTATCCATCAATTTTCTCTGAGGTTATTCTACCATTCAAGTTAACCAAGGAGAGTTATTATGTTGTTCTGAATTTTCTTCCTATTTTACTCACAGATGAAGAAATTAGCAAGGCGACAACAACAGCAACAGCAAGATCAGCAAAACACACAAAGATTCACTGCAAGTAAGATTTGGTCTCTAATTTTCTTTTGACATGGAAACTCTCTCTCTTGAAAATGCACCACCTGCTGCCATTCTGAAAGTAAGATATAAATTCTTTACAGTGAAAGTACAGTGGTTATTAATCAAGAAAGGAAAATATATTAGAACTGTTTCTCTTTACAAATTCAGGTTTTGTATATATTTTATTACAGTGCTTGATTAACCTATTTCAGCCAAAGCCTGAATGAGTTCCAGGCAACTGTACTGGAGTCACAAACAACCAGTTAGGACAGCTTTAGCCTGAAGGGAGAAGATTTTACTATTGTGGATATGTAAACCTGAAAGTACGTGTCCAGAAATATACACACTCTTTAAGCATACTCCATACTCTTGTTTTTCCTTTTATATACACACAGATACATACACAATTTGTTCTTTCTTTGCAAAATATTTATTCATATATTCGACTTACAATTGGGATCAGAATTTCTGCTGCTAAGAAAAGTAGGTGTTAAGTGATTGATGCCCAATTTTGTGACTTTTTTTTGCTATGATTGTTAAGCAAATCACTACAGTTGTTAAGCTTAGTCATTAAGCAAATCTGGCTTCCTCCATTGATTTTGCTTCTCAGAAGCCAACTGGGAAGGTCATAAATGATGATGACATGACCCTGGGATACTGCAATTGTCATAAATGCATGCCGATTGCCAGGTGCTCGAATTTTGATGATGATGGGATGCTGTGATGATAGTAAGCGTGAGGACCAGTCGTAAATCATAATGAGTCATCTAGCATTCATAGAATCATAGGGCTGGAAGGGACAGTGGAGGTCTTAGCCCAGCCCCTGCTCAAGGCAGGAGCCTTATACCACCCCAGTCAAATGGTTTTGCAGTCTATTTTTGAAACCTCCAATAATGGATCATCTCCAACCCCAGGAGGCAAGCTATTCCATTGAAAAATTCTCCTTACTTCTAGGTTGGATTTCTCTTTAACAAGTTTCTACCCATTAATTCTTGTTCTGCCCTCTGGTGCCGTAACAAATAAGTCAATCCCCTCTTCTTTGTGACATCCCTCAAGTAATTATCAAGTCCCCCTAATTATCTCTTGGATAGACTAGACATACCCAGCTCTCTCAACCATTTGTCATATGATTTAGCCTCCAGATCCTTTATTATTATTATTGCTCTTCTCTGCACAGTTTTGAGGGTCTCAACATCTTTTTTGTATCATGTTGACCAGAACTGGATGAAATATTCCAAGTGTTGTCTCAACAGTGTTGTGTAAAGTAGTATTATCACTTCTTCTTTTTTTTATTGAAAAAGTTTTTCAAATACAAATCCCCCCCACTTTTCCCCCCTCCTCCCTAACCCCCGCTCACCCTTCCCGCCCCCGTGGCTTCTTCAAAATAAAACCCAAGTTCATAACAGATTATATAATACTTTACCATCCCCTTACTCTATCCCCCAAATACTGACCCTTTCTTTCTAATAATATTATTATATCCCCCTTATACTATACATTTCAAAATAACATCCTACTATAACATTATATAATAACTCCTAATTTAGCATAATAATATTATTATATCTCCCAGTTTAACAATTTCTGCTCATAATCTTTCCTTTTTCTGCCCCCCATACATGTATCTCTTAAATCAAATCTTTTATACATATTAATATAACATTTTAAAGCAACCTTCCACTATAAAACTATTTAATAAATCCTAATTTAACATTTATTCAATTCAATTCATAGTCTACCCATTTCCTCCACCCCTATACATATATCTCTTAACTCAGATCTTTTACATATATTCATATCTAAACATAATACCCCTTTTCTTAAACTAAACAATCAATAAACTAACCTGTTTCCATCCACTTTCCTACAAGACTACCATACTTAATAATTCTTAATATCTTTATTCTTCTGCCCACACCACTAAAAAATATTCCCTTATGTAAATAAAATCCTCTTAAAAAAGACTTTAAGCTTGTAATCCATATGATATCTTCTGTAGTGTCTTTCGACTGGATTGTTAGCTCCAACACCCATGTTAAGGTAACATCACATCCTAATTCCAACAGTATGTTCGGTATCTTCAATTACCATCTGCCCCCATCAATAGCAAATATCTCCTAAAAAAAAAAACCAAAACAACCACCCGAGTGACTTTATATTTGTATTCCATATAATGTCTATAGTGGTGTCTTTCATCCACATTATTAATTCCAACCACCGTAATAGGGTAACAGCCAGATCATCTGCGTGCCCCAATCCCATAGCTCTCTTGCCTTGTAGCTCAGCATAAACGTAGTACATTTGTCAAAGAATTCAAAAAAAGATAGTTCCAATCCATTCAGTTTAAGGCCCTTTTCACATCCCAAAAGTACAGCACTGCAAAGGTCTGTCACTCTCCTCAGGATAATATAAACCAATACTTTGCCTCAATTATCTTTTCATATATTCAATCATCTCTTAAATAACTGGCATTACACTGTTGTTTAGTTTAAAAGTTTTTGTTTTTGTGAGACCTGCTTCTTCTTTTCTTGACTTTTTGTGGGTTGGATCTCCATCCTGATTTCCTTTCTGTAAGTTGTATATCAACTGTTTGGTTTTCATGCTGATCTATAACTTGATCTTGTTGGTTTTGCTTTTGTGGCTTGAATATCCATTCTGGTTCTATAAGTTGTATATCAGCTGATTGATATCCATGCTGGTCTGTAACTTGATAAGTCATCACATTAGAATCCAAAGCCGTCTCTCTTGTATTTATAAATAGTCCAGCTGAGACCTCTGAAGGAGAATCCAGAAGCGGCTCATCTGCAAAGACCTCTGTAACTTGTTGTTTTTCATTACTTCCACCTCCTTCTGCTTATCTCTTGTTGATTTTGCTTTTTGAGAACCTTGTAGTAAAATTCTTCCGCTTTTTCAACAGTATTTAGCTGATATCTTTCTCCTTGATATCTCAATATTATTCCAACTGGAACGTCCCACCTGAATGAGATGTTTTGTTTTTTTAGCTCAGTCACCAAAAATCCAAATTTCTTTCTATCTTTTAGCATCTTAGGCGGCAGTTCTTTATATATCCAAATCTTTCTTCCATACAATTGTAGAGTAGAATTAAAGGTTTTTTGCACAACATCATTTCTTATTTCTTTATCTGTGAAGTAAATCACCACATCTCTAGGCAGTTGCCTTTGCTTTGCAATCCAAGAATTTACTCTATAGGCCTTGTCAATCTTACAAGATACCTCCTCAGGATGAACCTTTAAAATCCCGGCCAAAACTTGAGCAGATATTTTTCTTAAATCATCTCTATTATTTTCCTGTAATCCTCTCATTCTAACCGCAAATTCCGTGAGCCTGTATTGCATCATTGTATTCTTTTTCAATCCCTTGCTTTATATCTTCTGCATTGTAAGTCTCGTGACCAGCTTCCTTTTTAGACTTTACTTCTAAACTATTGTCTTGAATATTTATCAAATCATTTTCAGTTCTCTGTATTTTATTGTCCAAATTATAAATCTTACCATCAACTTCCTCTCTAATAACTTGATATTTGTATCCATCTTTATAACAATTTCTGAAAAAGCATTAGTCACTGTTACAATCTTTCATTGCAGATTATCATACTTTAGTTGTATCATTTCTTTAATTTCCTGCCTTAATTTTTCAAGTTTCTGGTTCACAGTCTCGTGATATTTTGCCATGTCCTCCAAGACAAATTCTTTTAAATTAAAGCCATTCTGCTGAGTCTGTAAGCTCAGAACTTGTTCACATAATTTTAAATGGGGGAGCACCCCCCCACTGCTTGTTTGTCAGGTTTTATTAGTTTTAACGCCATCCTGCCACACAAACAAACTCTTTTTTAAAGAAAAGAAAACTTTTCTCCAAGCAAGATCAAGTACAAATCTCCAAGAAAAAAGAAACTTAAAATAGATATTTTCCTTCTAGATTCTAGCCAGCACTGTATATTCTGCTACTTTGTAACTTGTTACGGGAGGACTTTCACTTTCGGCTTTCTTCTTCTTCTCAAGCCTCAGCAGTCGCCATTTTAAACTTTTTTTCCCCTTCAGTTAGAAATGCTTGTAAAATCATTAAAAATACTTGCGATTTAGGGTCTCAAGTCCAAATCTTGTCCTCTTTAATTAAACCATATGTTAATTTTGTTGATTGGTCCGGTCCCAGCTCCTGGCTCTGCAAAAAGGCAGAGTTCTCCCGAAGCCCGGAGCAGCGGCGAGCGGAAATAGGGAGCCACAACCTGCTCGTCCCCAAGAGTAAAAAAAGAACTCTGCGGACTTCGCAGAGGGCTCTACCTGCCCTCGCCTGCTCTGTCTCACATTTCCTTCAGGAAATGGAGTTTTTTAAGCTGCCTTTCATATGTAAAGGCGGCTCTTTACCGGCAACGGGGCTGGCGGTCACAGAGGACCGTCTGGTGGCGACGGAAGCCAGACCGGAAGCCCACTTCTTGTCATCATCTTCAAATCTTTATTTGGTCATAGACAAGTATGTAGAATACAGAAATAGCAGTTAAGTTGATGCAGCCTAGGACTGCATTAACTTTTTTGGCAGGTGCAGCACATTGTTGGCTCATACTTAAAAGGTGGTCCAGTAGGACACCTAGATCTCTGTCACATTTACTACTGTTGAGCCAGATACCACTGATTCTGTACCCATGCATTTGGTTTTTCTTGCCTTGGTGCAGGACCTTATTTTTCCCACCACTGAACTGCATCTTGTTACTTAGGTCCCGGTGTTCAAGTCTGTCAGGGTCCTTCTGAATCTTGAACCTATCTTCCAAAGTGTTAGCAATTCTCCCCTTGGTGTCATCTGCAAATTTGATAAGTTCCCCTTCTATCTCCTCATCTAGATCATTATGAAGAGGTTGAAGTGTACTGGACCTAAAACTGAACCTCAAGGTATCCTGTTGCATACTTCCCTCCATATAGATGTAGTTCCATTGAGGACTACCCAGTGAGTGTGGTTGATCAGCCAATTGTGAATCCTTTTGGTGGTTGTATTGTCTATCCCACATTATTGTATCTTACCATGAAGTAGGTTATGATCTACTTTGTCAAATGCCTTGCTGAAATCCATAGCATTTCACTGATCCACTAATTTAGGTACTTTATCAAAAAAGGCAATAGCAATAGCACTTAGACTTATATACCACTGCACAGTGCTCTCTAAGCAGTTTACAGAGTCAGCATATTGCCCCCAACAATCTGGGTCCTCATTTTACTGACCTCGGAAGGATGGAAGGTTGAGTCAACCTTGAGCCGGTGTGACTTGAACTGCCAACTGCTGGCAGCCGGCAATCAGCAGAAGTAGTCTGCAGTACTGCATTCTAACCATTGTGCCACCATGGTTCAATAAATTTTGTCTGGCATAATCTGTTTTTAACAAATCCATGCTGGCTTTTCATAATCATCTTGTTTGCTTTTAGGTGCTCACTAATTCATCATTTGATTGTTTTTTCCAGAATTTTCCCAGGTATTGATGTCACACTGATTGTCCTATAAGTTTCTGGAACCATTTCCCCCCTTTTTGTAGATTGGTACCACATCAACTCTTTTCCAGTCCTCTGGTATTTATCAGCAAAGAGTTCATCTATTTTCTCAGGTTGAGTGAGTTGCCTGTAGTACATACCTATACTTCAGTGGTGAAATCCAAATTTTTTTACTAGCGGTTCTGTGGATGTGGCTTGGTGGATGTGGTGTGGCTTGGTGGGCGTGGCAGGGGAAGGATACTGCAAAATCTCCATTCCCACCCCACTCCAGGGGAAGGATACTGCAAAATCCATTTTCCCACCCCACTCCTGGTGGAAGGATATTGCAAAATCTCCATTCCCACCCCACTCTGGGGCCAGCCAGAGGTGGTATTTGCCGGTTCTCCAAACTACTGAAAATTTCTTCTACCGGTTCTCCAAACTGCTCAAAATTTCCACTACTGGTTCTCCAGAGCCTGTCAGAACCTGCTGGATTTCACCCCTGCTATACTTGTAGATACGTGTTTTGTTTTTACTTAAGGAGCTCAAGGTAGTACATATAGTAATCCCTCCTCCTATTTTTCCCCACAATGACAGATTAGGATTTCGTTTCATGAGTTCAATAAAGTGTGAAGTTTCCAAAAGATGCCCTAAAGATGCTGGTCTGGAAAGCTTTGCAGGTTGACATTAAGATTATTTTAAAATTTTATGGAAATTCCCACATTTCCAATATGGATCCAGATGGAGGACAGGGGCTGATGAGAGGAAGACAGAACTTAGGGAGAAAAGAAAATTCAGTAGTTTATAAAGCCAGGGTGGGCAATTAATTTCCCCAAAAGGCCACATGATAAGTTGGTACTGTTATGGAGGGCCACTGCTACTATACCTGGCCCCCACTGGTGCTGCCCCCTCCCCCACTGATGCTGCCCTATCCCATGCCAACTTTTCAATGCTGCCATAGCCTGGACAGGACAGCCAAAGGGCTGGATGTGGCCCATGGGCTGTACAATGCCTAGGTCTGTTGTAGAGGGACATGGATTCACAAGAATCTGGTTGTAGAGATGGGACCTTTGGAAGCTATATTCAAATTACCAGACAGCACATTTTACTGCTTCTTTATTGAATCAGACCTTGTCAAAAGGTCATGACCAGGCAGTTGCGAGGAGCCAACACTGACTTGAACACACACACACACACACACACACACACACACACACACACACACAAAATTATACATCAGAAGATGACAGGAGGTGGGTAGCAGGATATTTTCCCCTTTGTTGAAAGCCATAGAAAGACGATATAAACCAGGATACTCATTCTATTTCTCTTCCACTATGTTGCTATTAACTTGATTGTTATTCACCCAAGATTCAGTTTTTGTGAACTATTTTTGTCATTATTATTCTTATAAAAACTAACTTCTTGAGTTGGAGATGTTGTTAGATTATCTGAGGACCATTATATTTCATGCCATTCACCTTAGTTTTTAAGTTCTGTAATCTACCTAAGAAGTCATTATTAGGAATTAGGAAATATGGCTACCCTAACCTTCAACATATGGAAGAAGAGAAAAATTGTCATCCATTTATGAATATCATGACTAGATGGGAGCTGCAAAATTTTAGCTGATCACTAAATAGTAGCAAAAACATATTTAAAACTCTACTTTGTTGCTGATATTTAGAAGCTATCTGAAATTTTGTAATCCAGATCTGTTAGGGGTATAGATAAGATATCAGAACTGACCTAGATACCTCCTATAGGTTGGAAAAGTCCAATGATCAAATATCCAGAAAATTGATAAAATGAATGCATACATATGAAACCAGTTAGGCATAGTGGCTAAGGTGCTGGGCTAGAAACCAAGATGTAAGTTCTAGTTTTCCCTTGGGTATGAAAGCTGGCTGGATGACTTTCAGTCAGACATTCTCTCTCAGGTCAGGTTACCTCATAGTATTGTTGTTGTGTGGAATATAGGAAATGGGAATATTAGGTATGTACACCACCTCATGTTGATCAAAATTAAAGGTGAGATAAAAATTAAAAACTTTTCATTCTTCCTTGTCTTCCAGCTCAGACAAGCAATGGCAACAGCACTAATTTTGAAGGAATCATGAATTCATACACAACCTTGCAACCAGCCTCACAACAAATGTTGGTTATTGATCATAGTGTCTATAACTCAGACTCCTTCCAGCAAGGGCTTACTCCCCCACAGATGCCAGGGGACCACATGCACCCTTATGGTAAGGACTGGAAAAGCTCAGATAGCACCTATACCCTCTTCTGTATCAGTAGATGCAATGTATCACCTGAACTAAGGGAAACTCTTAACAGTTGGGATGTCATGAAGATTCTGTGGAGAAGTGCTCCTAGAAATTTAACCTTAAATTCCTAGAAGCTCAAAATTCAGTTTCTCCAAAGTTAACACCTATGTCTAACCCTTTAAGACTACATTTATGCTAAGTTTGGGCAGCCAGGTTTAAAGTGATGTGACAAGACTCCCTCAATTTGAGCTTAATTCCAGGTGGCTACAGTATATGGACTCTCCATGTTGTTTTCTTGGCAACAATATTTAAATAGTTTGCCTTTGCATTTTTGCTACATTTTTTGGCTTCCAATAAAGGAGAATATTTGTAGCTCAGGGTTGAAATGAGGAGTCCTTGGTGCTCTCTGAGTTTGCTTGTTTTCTTGCAGATGTTTCATTACTGATGATGTTACCTAGTTTGGGTAATGAAATATCTGTATGAAAACAAGCAAGCTCAGAGAGCACCAAGGACCCCTTATTTTTTGGCTTCCTAGGTTATTTTATAACAATTTCCAGATGGTTTCAGAGTACTATCCAGCTCCTGGCTGGCTTAGGTTTCTTTTTCTTGTTCTTTTTTTGAGTGGCAACTAACCATTCCTATTCATTATGATTATTTCTGTACTATAATAATTTATACTATGGTTGTCCAACCTTTTGAGTTGCTTAGGTCTCAATAAGGGAAGATGAATTGTCTTGGGCCAAACAAAATATGTAATATAGTATATGAATAATGAACTTCCTTTATTTTTAAAAAAATATTTTTATGATCTTGTGGGGCTGTTTTACTAGCTGTCCAGATCCTCATACTGCGCTTGGATCAAGGGTTGGACATACCTGGTTTATACTGTATCTTTAAGAATATGAATTTTACTATGTTGACTTAAAATAAGATAATAATAATAAATTTGAGCAACACATCTTGGTTTCTAACCCAGGACCTTAGCCACCACACCAAACTGGTTTTCATATGTATGAGTTCATTTTATCAATTTTCTGGAAATTTGATCATTAGACATTTCCAACCTATAGTACGTATCTAGGCCAGTTTGAGTATCTTATCTTATAGTCCCAACAGATCTATACTACAAAACTCTAGATGACCACTAAGATATCAGCAACAAACTAGGGTTTTAAATATATTTTTGCCACCATTTAGTGATCAGATGGATTTTTGCAGTTTCACATCTAGCAGCCATGATATTCAGAAATGGTTGACAACTTTTCTATCTATTATTTAAACATATGGAAATTGTATTAGAGTACAGTTGCATTGAATAGTTTTGACTCATTTTGTGGCTCCAAATATGACTTGTCTCTTTCAAAGGATGATGCTACAACTAACCATTTTATTTTCTATTGTGAAGGTTCTGAGCCCGTTTTTTGTGAGATGGATAGCGATGACAACTCCTTCAGCAACCAGAGCAACTGTTTCTTAGCATGTACAGAACCTGGACCCTTACAATCAAGAGTGGGCAATCCCATTGACAACCTGTACTCAATGCATAGCTCCTACTTTACAGCTTGAGGAATTTTGAGGTCATGAATAAACAGAATTCTGGATTCATTACAGAAGTCATATGGAGGAAAAAATGGGAAGAGATTTACTTTTTCATCAGGAAGGCACAGCATGCAAAAAAATTCACATGAATATTTCATATATTTGAATTTTCTAAAATTCATTTCTCATTTGGAAAATTTGGCAAAAAACCGGAATATTTGAAAGAATAGTTTCAGAATTGTTTTCCCTTTGCAAGTCAATTTATAGAAGCCATGCATGGAAAAAATTAAAATATTTTCTTCTGAAGTTAAGATGTATCTAATGTGAATTTCAAAAAACATTTTCTATTGAGACTGTATCTACAAGATATTTCCCTAGTTTTAAAGTTTGAATTGAAGCTACCAATTTTGATGAAGTAAAACTTTCTCCCCCCCCCACCCCCACAAATGCATATACTTTTCAATACTCATCATTTTACATACTTTTTGGTATCGTGGTTTATCATAACTGTTGAAGCCAAAGGAAAAGAAGAACAATGTATACAAATAAGTGAATCCTTTCATAAGAAATGACAAATCAACAAAAATGAAATAAATAAGTACTGCTAAAAATGTGTTCAAAACAACACTCATTGCTTGTTCATGCAGGTACAGAGATTGCAAACTAGAAGCTTTTGAACTTTAATATGTGAAATAGTTACCATGAAAAAAAAATATTTGTGTGACTAAGTTTGTAATACATAAATTTTGGGGTAAGTTATGCTTACATATTTAAGGCACAGACTTGCCTAATATTGCATCAGGTTTATCCTTAACAATAGAATAGTACTGTACAACAAAAATAACTTTATTTTCTGTGTGAATCATATTTGAGGAATTGCTCAATGCACTTAATTTATGGAATGGGAAAATGGATTTTTGTGAACATTGAGCAAGCTGAGAGCCTACCATTCTCATCTGGAGAAAATTTGATACTTCCAATTCCTTAAAATTTATTTTCAAATGGTAATGTCAGGGTAATCATAAATACTTATGCATAAAATGGAACTTCATTAAAATCAAGAAGAGCATTGCCATTTTCTATAATGAGATTTGGATTTCCTTTCTGTGAGAAAGCACTACAGGAAAGTGAGGCAAGACTTACCTTAAACTAGTAGTATAGGAATTGTCCTATGTTTAAATCAGTGCAATTTTCAAAGCAATGGAAAATTTTCAGACTCCAGAATATTCATGTTGTGGGCATTTAAGTGTCATGGAGAACTTAAAATTTTACTATTACCATCGATTAAGAGCAAGATTTGATTTCAAACAGTTATCTTCCATTACTACTGGTAATTAATAAGGGAAGGGAAAGTTAATTAGACAAAGCCAATTACAAACTGAGGATTGACAAAATGAATATGCAAGCCCAAGTCTTCTTGCAGAATTCAGAATCCAGTTGAACTCCATGGGTCATAAAACTAATTCTTTTGACTTCGGAAGAATGGAATGTGCCACTATTAACTGAGAAATGTAATATTTATTTCACCTGAATGGTCAAAACATACTCTCCTTTGCAACTATGTGGTTACTATCTCTGACCTGCCACCATTATTACAAAAGACTGGAGAGCCAAGGAACCAAGCACTACTACCTCTCTGGAACATAGAAGATAGTATATTTCAGTCTACTGTCATTGGAAGCTATATCAATTAATATAAATTTTTACATTATTCACCAACACTTTCTTTACTATCTAAAAGTGCCTAAAAATTAACAAAATTATCAATTCTTGAAGACCTTTATTACTATTATGCCCTTCTTTGTGTTACGTACAGTTGGATTACTGGTGTATCAACAGGGGCTTTAAGATTACAGTTTGGGCCAGATAGAGACATTCAAATATATCAATAGGAAAATGATAAATCCTCTCCAATTATCAGTGAATTGTGTAGGAATGGGAGGATTGTGACAGAGGAATAGACAGGTAACATTGAAAACAAATAAATAGGCAGAGGTGCAAATGGTTCCTTGGGAGGATTTTTTCTTGACATCTAAACAGAAATTCCTTTTCTTTCCTACCTTATTCAGTTTTCTTTACTTTGTATCTCATCACCAATTTTTGTTTCTTTTTGCTATCCCTTCCCTGGGTATTTGCTCTTTCTTCTTCCTCTATAGCAGGGCTGTCAAACTCCTAGCCCATGGGCCAGATGCGTCACGCGCTGGCCATGCCCATGCCTAGTTTAGCGAAGGGGAAAAAATGTCCCCATATATCAGATGATGCCGCCGTGATGATGTGAGTTTGAAACTCCTGCTCTATACATTCTAGAGAGGGAATTGCTTCTGTGAGTGACTCTTCGTTATATAAAAGATGTCTTACCTTACTGCTATACCAAATATTAATGCATCTTTTTGTCATGCCCATTTTTGGAGAATAGTTTCTGACAATTGTATACAGATATACATAAATGTACACACTACTGTATTACTGTACTGTGTCATATGCACACAGTTATTGAAGTGGGGAAATCTCTAGAATTGATATTAGCAAACGTTAAATCCTTAGCTGAACAATAAAAGAAGTTGGATATTGCAAAAGATTTTTGCCTATATTTACATTTTCTTGATTGGGGAACAAATCATCATAAACTCATATTTGTTTTCTTTTGAGGTAAATACAGTGCACAAATTGGAGTGGTAGATTTTCATGTAATAAATGTAACATATCGCCATTAGTGTGTTTGTAAAGCTCTGTTTTACAGTCATAACATGTGATTTCAAAATGGTTGAAGTTGAAATACCATGAGCCTGTATATGTAGAATAGTGAATAAACTATTAAGGGATGGCTTAGCCTTTTCTTGGCCTTCCTTGGATCATCATGCTGCAGTGTTTCTGTAAGCCTGAATTATTCCAGGCAAGGGATTCCTTACTTGCTATCAGTATCCAGCAGCCCCGAGTGGTAGAAGTCATCCTCACCATGGATCTTGTTGAAAGAATAAATTGCTGGTTGCTCTGAAAGGTGGCACTTTGACATGTATGTGCCAAGCATCAAGAGTGGATCTCTTAATACAAGGATCTGCACTAACCTGTATGAATTGGCCCTGCTCACTTGTATTATAACTGAGATTACACTTGTCACTGAAGTGGAGTGGGGGGGGGGGGGGAAATTGCTTACAAAAATAAAGCACATTTTGTTGGTAATAACAGTTTCTTGAAACATTTTACAAATGTTTTTTTAAATAACAACAACAAGACCTGGCAATGGTTAAGAGCAGGAAAGATAAAGAAAGAGATTGAGGGATTAATTCTGGCTGCACAAGACCAAGCCTTAAGGACAAATGTATATAAAGCCAGAATTGAGAAGACAGAGACTGACAAAGTGCTGCCTATGCAAAAAAGCTGAAGTAACAGTGGACTACCTGGTAAGCTGCTGCAAGAAGATTGCACAAACTGACTACAAGCAGCGGCACAACAAAGTAGCAACAATAGTGCATTGGAAGATCTGCAAGAAATATCATTTGCCTGTAAGCAAGAACTGGTGGGACCGTAAAATAGAAAAAGTAATAGAACATGAAGAAGTTAAATTGCTCTGGGACTTCAGAATCCAGACAGACAGGCACCTGCCACATAACACCCCGGACTTAACAGTTGTCAATAAAAAAGACAAAAAAGTCTGGATAGTGGATGTGGCAGTGCCTGGAGACAGCACTGCCACTGACAGAGAAAAAACTGGAGAAGATATCAAAATACAAAGACCTACAAATAGAAATATAATGACTATGGCAAAGGCAAGCAAGGGTAGTACCAATAGTAATAGGCGCCTTGGGTGCAGTCCCAAAACAACTGGACAGCTACTTGCCTTTTGAGGGCAACCATAATGTTGATGCGTCCCATAATGAAATTAAGTTTTGAAATTGACACCCTTGCCCTAAAGCCTCTGGAGTGAGGTGTCTTATAAATCAAATAAATAATGAACAAGTGGAGCTACAATATAGGGGAGAGGTGTGTAAAAACTGTTCATTACACTGAGGGATGGCTGTCATATTGACCAGTCCACATCTCAGTAACTGATGGGTTAGAAATAGGTTTCTCACCTTTTTTGTGACCATCTCCCCCTTTTAATCTAAACATTTTTGCAGAAAAAATAGCAAGAGATTCAAGGGGGCTTGTATGTTGGGACATTTATTCAGGACCTCATTACCTTAAGGGAGCAGCCTGATTATCCAAACTAGATCCATGTGTGCAGTGCCAAAGCATGGCTGGGAGAACATGTTTGTATCCTTTGTGCTATTCAAGATTTAGTCCAATTCTAAATGGGCAGTGTAGAATAATGTTCAAAAAGACTTGCCCCATGCTTTTCATTGAACTGCTTGGAATTTGCTCCACTATAAATTTTAATGATTTCCCAACACTATATATATTAGCAAAGTTAATGCCATTTTTCTCTCTTTTTTTAAAAAACAAACAAACAAACTTTATTCGTATTTTAAAAAAGACATTTAAAACAATTATAAGAAAAAACTGACAAGTTTCTCTTAATCAAACACACAAATTACATATACAATACAATACATATATAGTGCTCAACTTCATCTATTAACTACTTTCTAATGTTATATATACATATATACATACGCACAGTGACTTATTTCCTTCTATATCTCTCTGACAGTGCAGTTGTTTATTTACATTGATTTCTCCTAACTTTCATCTCTAACCATTCCCTCTCTCTGACTTATCCACTGGTACCAGCTATTCCATATTTTAAAGTATTTTGAATCTTCCTTATCCTGTAATTTTAGGGTTAATTTATCCATCTCTGCGCATACATAGATTTTCTGTATTACTTCCTGATCAGTTGGCAAACGGTCTATTTTCCAAAGTTGTGCCAACGCTAATCTAGCTGCTGTTATAATGTGGAGTATTAAGTATTTTATGTCCTTTCTAATATTCTTATTAATCATGCAGAGTAAAAAGACTTCAGGTGTTAATTCAATTTCATAATTTGTTATTTCTAATATCCATGTTTTTATTTTTTTCCAGTATTTTTTAATTTCTGGGCAAAGCCACCAAGCATGGTAAAAAGTTCCCTGCGTTTTTTTACATTTCCAACAGGCCGGATTCACATTTGGATACATTTTTGCTAACCTTGCGGGTGGCAGATACCATCGGTACTACATTTTATAGTGATTTTCTTTGTAGGCTACCGATTTTGTCATGCTATAATTATCTTCCCATGCTCTTTCACAATCTTCCAATTGTATATTATGCCCTATATTCCTCGCCCAGGCTATCATCTGCCCTTTGACCAACTCTTCTGCCAAATCGTATTCGAGTAAATATTTATAAATTTTTGAAATTAATTTCCCTTCTTTAGATTCTAATAATTTATCCAATCGATTTTGTTTTAAATCTATTCCTTCCTCCTCTTGGTCTTTTCTGTATCTTACTTTTATTTGTGAGTAGGGCCACTACTCGCAAATATTACTATTACTATTCCTTGTTCTTTGAGCTCCTCTCTAGTTTTCAATTTCCCCTGAACCTCTACTATGTCTCTATATCTTAGAATCTTTTGTTTCGATAGTATGTTGGGGTGAGTTATTGCTTCTTTGGTCGAAAGCCAGCCGGGAATTTTCATATAGTGTTTGTGTTTAATTTGTAGCCATGTGTTAATTAAAGATTTCCTAATTGTATGGTTATTAAAGTGTTTATATGTTTTATTTCCTGAGCTCCATATAAAGGCGTGCCATCCCTTCATTAAATCATGCCCTTCTAAATTTAGCAATCTTTGATTATCTAAGGTTATCCAATCTTTAATCCATAATAAACTGGCAGCCTTGTAATATTTATCCCATGCCGGGAATCCGAATCCATCTCTACTTTTGTCGTCTTGTAATATATTCAATTTTATTCTTGGTTTCTTCCCTTCCCACACAAATTTTTTAGTTATTTTGTCCAAATTATCAAAAAATTTCTTATCTAATTTTATTGGAATTTTTTGGAATAAATAAAGGAGTCTTGGAAGTATGTTTGATTTTATTGCTGCTATTTTCCCCAGTAAAGACAATTTTAATTTCCCCCATTTTTCTAAATCTTCCTTTATTTTCTGGACTAAAGGATCATAATTGTCTTCTTTTATTGTTGCTGTTTTGGCCGTCAAATTTATCCCTAAGTATTTAACTTTTTTAACTGTCTGCAGACCGGATTCTTTTACTGATTTCTCTATTTGTTTTGTTGTCATGTTTTTTGTTATCTTATTGACTTTCCTGTTGTTACTTCTATTTAGTAATGTGGCCAGAAACCAATAGTCTTTTCGCAAATCTCGTATTATTTTGGGTATTTGCTTTAAAGTGATTATTTCTTTATTTCTGTAATACATTGGTTCGTCTTTTGTTATCTTATATACGATA
This sequence comes from Arizona elegans, assembly GCA_022577455.1. Lineage (NCBI taxonomy): Eukaryota > Metazoa > Chordata > Lepidosauria > Squamata > Colubridae > Arizona > Arizona elegans. The sequence continues at coordinate 96,976,193 of JAKOOJ010000002.1, read as the reverse complement.
TCCCTCACCTTCCTTCTTACAAATCTTATATATACCTCCCGAGGGAGTTTGTTTTGTCGGGCATAGTTAGTGTGGACTCGGTAGACTTCATCTAATTCATTAATTATTTCGTCTTTTTCTCTCTGGAGTGCCTCTGCTATAATCTCAGCCATTACCATCGTCAGATCTTCCTCCCGGTCTTCCGCTACATTCTGGAAACGCAGATAAAATGCCGCCTCCTCCATTTCTAATTGGGCCACGGTGTTCTCAAGTTCCTTATTTAATCCTGTCATTTTTGTATCCAATGCTTCTAATTTTTCTTCTGTCAAGTCGGTTTTTTGTTCTATTTCTTTTATCCTTTGGTCATTTTTTTGAATGATTTCTTGTATTAAGTCCATTTTCCCATCAATCTTTTGAATATCATTCTTGACTTCTCTCTTTACCTCATCCATGTCTTTTCTAGATTGCTCATGATTTCTGGTCATACATTCTTGCATTTTGGCCATAGTTTCCTGAATTGTTATGAGCGTGGCCTGCATTGTTGGCATATTAGGTGTACTGGGTTGCTTGTCTGATGCGAACATTCCCTCCAAAGTTTTCTGTGTCACTGGGGAAGCCGCTGTTCCTGTTAAGAATGGCGTTGGTTTCTTGGCTGTCTTCAACGTGGTTGTGGTAGTGCTGGTCATTTCTTTCAAAAACTTGTATTGTTCTCCCAATATTTTATCAACTTTCTCCCAAATCACCATCCAAATTTCTCTAATTCCTTTCTTTTCTTTTCTTTTTCCCCCCTTATAAAAGATCAATCCAATAATCCTTCTTTAAATAAATTCTTTTAAATAATTAATTCTCTCTATATAAAATTCCGTTAAGAATGTGGTAAGAATATAAATATAAATCTAAGTATAAATATAGATACAAATATAAATATATATATAAATAAATATCTTATATAATTAAAGACTATACAATTGATCAGTTCTTAATATCTTAATATCTGGTAATTAATTATTCAGTAAAATCCACAAACAGAAAATATTCTAATAATATATACTGATTAATATATAATAATTAATTAATAATAATATGGTATTCTAATAATAATACTTTTAAATCTCTATGTATTATAAATATTTTCTAAATTGGTTAAATACACACTATATTTCTTAATTGATTCCAATAAATAACAATATTAATTCATCTATACCTAAGTAAAGAAAATAAAGATAAGTTGGAGCAGTGCTTTTTCAATGTTCTTATTGGCCTCAGTATGTTTTCAATGAAGAGAAAGAAAAAAAAAACAAGTTCTTTTACTACTATTGAAGTCTTTTCCGGTTACAATATGGCGGTCTCTATTCTGCACAGTCACTGTATGCAATTCTTACTTTGCCAAAACTTTCTCACTTCTCCCGTTTGAGCAGCTAGAAACGGGGGTATAAAAAAAAGTCCATTCTTCCTTTAATCTCCACTGTTTAAGTCTATTTCTCCTCACCTTCGTCTTTCCTGTTTTAAAGTTTTTGAGACTTTCTTTGCTGCTCCGTATTTCGCCCCTTCCTTTTTGCTCGCCTTTTCAGTTGCCGCCCGTTTACGCTCTGAGATCTTCCTTCCTCACGCTGTCCCTCCGGAAAGAAAATAAACTTTCTCCTCGGTTTTGCACCAAAGTTAGTAATCCAAATTAGTTCCGCTTTCTGCTCGACCTCAGCAATTCTGCACTGTGCTCCCTCCTTTGCTCCTGATGGTCTCAATCGGCTCGTTCGGGTCTCCGGGCCGACTGTGCTCACCGCGACAGCCGACTTCTTTCCAAGCCTGGATTGATGGAACTTTACGGTACAGCGGGAGATCGCACCTCTCCTCGCCTCCCCCAAAGCTTCCCCTCTCTATTCCCGGTCTCTTCGGGACCGGTCTCCGCCAAAAACAGGCACCAAAGCTCAGAAAATCGGCAACAGAGAGAGAGCGCTTCTCTTCTGTGCCGCCACGACTCTACGTCACCGCCGGAAGTCAATGCCATTTTTCTCAAACTAAAATGGGAACATGAACATAGAACTAGAATAATAGGGTTGAAAGGGACCTTGGAGGTCTTTTAGTCCTTGATTAGTTTCTATCCATTGCTTCTTTTTCTGTCTTCAGGTGCTTTGGAGAATAAGTTGACTCTCTCTTCTTTGTGGCAGCCCTCAAATATCGGAACACTGTTATCATGTCACTCCCAGTCCTTCTTTTCATTAGACTAGAAATACCCAATTCCTGGAACCATTCTTCATATGTTTTAGCCTCCAACCCCCTAATCATCTCTGTTGCTCTTCTCTGCACTCTTTTCTAGACTCTCAACATATTTTTTATATTGTGGCAACCAAAACTGGTTGCAATATTCCAACTGTGGTCTTACCAAAGCATTATAAAGTGGCACTAGCACTTCATGTGATCTTAATTTTGATTCTATCCTCTGTTAATGCAGCCTAGGATTGCATTGACTTTCTTGGTGGCTGCAGCACATTGCTGGCTTATATTTAAGCAGTTATTCCCTAGGACCCCTAGATCCCTCTCATAGTTTTAGCTATTAAGCTATACTGTACCTATGCATTTGATTTTTATTGCTTAAATATAAAACCTTACTTCTCTCACCATTGAATTTTATTTTGTTAGATAGGGCCCAGTATTCAAGTTTGGGTAAGATCTGTTTTTGACAAACCCATGTTGGTTTTCCTTATAATTTTGCTTGCTTCTAGGTGTTTACAGGTCTGTTGCTTGATTATCTTTTCTAGGATCTTCCCAGATATTGATGTCAGGATGATTGGTCTGTAGTTTCCTGGATCAATTTTTTTCCTTTTTTGAAGATGGAAACCACACAAGCTCTTTCCCAGTCCTCTGATAGTTCCCCAGTGCTCCAGGATCTTTGAAAGCTATGGTTCAGTGCTTCCAAGATCACATCTGTGTCTGCGAGCTCCTTCAGAACTCTGGGATGTAATCCATCTGGTTTACATGGTTAGATCCTCTCTCATTCTACCTTGTTTTCATTTATGTTGTTGAAATATTTTCTTTAATTAATTAATTTGATCCCTCTTACATGCCAATTTCATAAAACTTACTGTAAAATCTAAATTTCTGAAAATCTAGAACTCAAATACCGAGAAATCCAGACACTACTTAAAACTAATAGACATTAAAATCTTCCTTGAAATGATTATAGAATTGGTTATTGTCTTGCAAATTGTTTTTAATTAGAGTTTAAATAGTGGAAGCCATTGGAGAACAAATAATTTGAGAAAAGCTTGTATCAACAAAGTGCACAACCAACTAATCCAATCATGATCCTTTCTGGTCCAGATGGCCATAGAATTAAGTCAATATTATTTAGCATCCAGATCAGAGCAATAGAGGGGAAAACAGATCTCCATTTTCCAACTGTTTAGCAGAAAAAAAACCCACTGGTATCTATATATTGTTGTTTTATTTTCTATACGTTTATAATATGAAATGCCAGATTTTTATGAAAGGCAGGGTTTTGGAGATATCCTTATTTAAAACCTGTTTTTAAACAGTCTGTAATTTATTTGCTTTGGGATAAACTGGCACAATATGTGCAATGATAGTAACTTTTATGTATGAAACTTTTCATTCCAAGTTTCCAGTAAATAGGATAGGCAGATTTTATGTGTACAGAATAAGCATTTGTAATGTGATGGTTGACACTCTTGAATACAGTGGAGACTATTGTTGCCAACTGCAGATAACAATTATTTGTGGCTCCTTTTCATAAATGTCACCTAGCAGTAAATATTAATAAGACACTGTTTCACAGCCACTCAGGAAGAGAAACTGTGTGTGACAAAGTGAATAAAAGGCAAGAAATTCTTTCAGGGTCGGCTTTTTTCCTCCCCTCCACCACATGATGCAGATTGGGATCTAATGTTGACTTTCACCAACTGAAAATGAATCAATATGATCAATGAATCCAGCCTTCTTTCCTTTCTGCATTCACCACAAATTTCTTTGTGGCATGGGAATATCATATTACAGTGTACAGTTAGTCCTTGAGATACAACAGGCCACTTAACAAACATTCAAAGTTGCAACATATGACCTATTTCAAAGTTATGATGCTTGCAGTGCTCCTGAAGTCATTCACCCTTATGACCAACCATAGTGATGTTACAGAGCTGCTGCTTCTCCCACCCCAACCCACCAGGATGCCGCAGTGCTTGTGCCTGCTCCCCATATACTGATCACCCATTGTACTTACATTTGGAAGTTTTCTGGTTCTCATATCGGGGAAGGAGGGCAGTCTATATGTCCCTGGGCCACACAGAGCAACCCGAATGAGGCTGCCATTTCATCCTTCCTGTTGTGGGCTGGGATAAAATGGCTGGCAAACTGCTTTGTTTTGTTGCCTTAACGAGGTCCGCGTAACGCTGCAAAAGCTTCTGAATGCTGCAGAAAGTTTCTGCAGTGCTGTGCAGACCCTGACAAGGCAGCATAATGAAGTAGTTTGGCCATGCACCAGCAAACCAAACACAGCCACCATTTTGTCCTATCAAGGGATAAAATGGCAGCCGCCAGATAAATTGCTTTGTTTTGCTGCCTTAATTAGGTCTGCATTAGGTGTGCAGACCTTCTTAAGGCAGGAAAATAAAGCCGTTTGTCTCCCAGCTGGTGGAGATGAACTGAACACTGCCATCATTTTGAAGGTAGTACAAAATGATAGATGCTTTTGTAACCATGCCATGTGGCTGCATAAGAAAAGCAATAGATTTTGGTGCTCTGAAAGGCCTCGGAGCTCTTCAAAAGGTAAGTGACAAGGAGGGTGATTGGCTTGGTGGGGTGGGAATTAGGCTTAAGGCCTGAGGGGACCGAAAAGGTGGGAAGCAGACCTCTGGTGGGGGAGGCCTTGGGTGAGCTGGGAGGTGGGCCTGTGCCTGTGCTAGGCCTCCAAGGGCCTCCCCCATGCCTGATGTACCCTGGGCTCCACTTAATGACTCAGCAATTGTTTAACAATTCATTGGGGAGAGCAGGGATGGGGGGGGGGATGTTAGGTGAGATGCTTCACCTAACAACCATTGAGACATGTGACCCTAATGGGCAGGCTCCATTATGGCCATATCTTGAGAAACCTGTAGTTTCAGAGAATTGGAATGAACAGATTGGAATGAACTTCTGGGAGGTCTAGAATTAGAGTGAAGCAGGTATTATCCCATTGATTCTAACAAACAGTTGTATGTTAATCTCACTCTACTTGGGTATTGGGCCCAGTTGAAACCCACCCACTCACCCACCCACACACTTAGAATCTTCTGCATGTTCCATACAAATCTGAAAATAACAATGCATAATAGAGTGATCTTTTTTGGTATTTTCACTTTTTCTGTGCTTCCCTTCTATTATTATTTTCTCTACAGAATAGCTAACATATAAATATGGGGAGCTTTGAGTCTCCACCAACACATAGCCTTTGCTTTCTGTTTCATCCCACCAAAAACATACGAAAAGGAAGGATGGAGGAGGGCACTCTGACCTTTCTGTGTCAACTATAACATTGAACAAAGACTCCATTATTTCCAGAAGCTGTGTAATAATCATCAGAATATCAGATGATCAGGTAAGGATGCCGATTAGATGCTGCTGATAGGAAGGAAAAAGCAATTTTTTTATTTTTTTCTGATTGATATTATATTAATTGAAAAATTATAGAGCATCTAACCAAAAGATAGAATGGAATGAATGAGAAAATAGCAATAGACAAAGTAGAACAATCCCATGTGGGTGGATATCTGTATGACTGTTTCACACTGCTAAGAATATGTATTAGATAATTACATAGCAAGGAGTATTCTTCTTTCTTAAGGTCCATTCAAGAATTTGAGTGCCAGGAGTTCTAGTTAATGATCTTTTTAAAATCGCATGCTCTCCTCCGTTCCCCAGCTCACTTGTCTTGGATGATAATAATAAAAAACAAATAAATAAATCATATGAATAAAAAACAAAGACAGAAAAATAATATGGAAATAACTATTTTAAATTTTTAGTCAAACTAACCATATATTTTAAGCTACCTCTTAAGAATTTGAATCTTAGGAATGGAATCATTTGAATTCATCTCAGTGCTGACCCTAAAGAGGATCTGCAGACTAAATGGATATTTTTCTGGTTAGAAATGCTATCTGAGGACTATGAAAACATCAAAAATCCAAATCAAAATTTCACCTTACTGGAATAGAACTCTGCTTTGGGACTTAGTTGAGTGTAAAAATTATGTAAGGCATCTCAGGAAAACAGAAAGGGGGGAAAAGCACACTATGCGTAATGTAAAGCACCCATTTTGCCTCTTAAAGCCTCCCATTTACAGAAGGGCTGAAGAGATTGCCCATGCCCACTCACCTCCCAGAAAAGATGAGCGCCAGATGTGATCTGCAGACTTTGATTTGCCCATCTCTATTGCTCACTGTGCACAATTCATTGTGCACACTGATTCCTGGATTTTGGCGCAATAGAATCATAATATGAATGGAAACAATCTGTTCATAGATTTATTTTTGGCACAATATTGATCACAAAAAAAAAAAAAAAAGAAGATAGAGACTTTCTGAAAATAGCAGTGTTGGAAGAAATATCCATCTGGTTTAGTTCTAAATGGAGAGAAAGACACTGGAAACATGGAGACTGATTGGAAAGATGGTTTATTGATGAACAGGACCATATGGGTTTGAGGTCCTGGACAGTTGCCCACATGGAGTTGTGGTCCATGGATAATGAGGGTTATTTATACCTTCTCTTGGGTTATTTATACCTTCTACCTTGCCCTTGAACTTCCTGTTCCTGTGCCAGAAATGTATTCTATTGGCTGTAGTCAGACTCCCATGGGTAAGGTGACCAGACATCCTGCTTTTGGCGGAACAGTCCTGCTTTTGAACAATTTGTCCCGTGTCCTGCGGCGTTTTAAAAAAGTCCCAATTTTTGGAAAGAATGCACGGCACAGTGGTGGGTTGCTTCCGGCTGTCTCCTGAGTCCCAGCTGATGGCTAGAGGGAAAAAAAACTGTTTAAACTCTTGCCGCAGGACTTCAAAGGGCCGCCCTACAGCTGATCAGTGTTAAAAGAAAACAAATGAGTAGAACTATGCCTGCAAAAATAGAACAAACAGCCCCTTAAAGCTTTAGCATAGGTTAATTAGCACAAGTTGATTACATCGGCTTCCCGACTCTCAGCTGATTTGCTCTCAGCTGTTTTGCTCAGGGCTCTGTAGTTGCTAGCTGCAGAGTGCTGCAGATTTTCCCTCCTAACTATGCTTTAAAAGCGAAACTGAAAGTAAAGCAGGGTCTTTGCTGCAATGTGACAAAATGAGGCAGAGAGAGATTTCTTTTTTCTTTTTCCTCACCAAAAAAGGTAGGTGCAAAACTGCAAACAATGGGAAATTTAGGGCAAAAGAGGAGAGTTCAAGATTTTAAAACACAAAAGAAAAAAAGCTCTATTTAACTAGGGAATTGTAATAATTGAGATACTATTAATTGTATTGTCAGGTTTCGGTGCTATCTTGAATAAACTTCATTCTCAAACGCAAACTCTCTAATGAATCACTTTTATTTTAAGAATAGCAGAGTCCGACATTCCTGATTCAAGTTGCAGCCAAACTGGCCCCTCCTTCCAACCCCCTCCTCTTCCACACTCCAACCCCAATGTCCCATTGGCCATCATGCAGATCCATCTCTACATCCCAGCACGTTCTTTTCACAGGAATGTAGCCCCCATCCTCGTCTCCCAGGAAACACTATCTGTAACATACAAAAACTAGGTAAAAGTTCATCTCAGCAATAAATCAAGCTTCTGCTCTCTCTGCTTCATCTCGTTATGTCAGCGCTGGAAGAGAGCCTAATTTGGAACGCTGACATCCGGCCCCTCTCCCTTCACTTCTGCGACATCACCTATCCCATAGGGAAAACACAACAAGATTAGTCTCATCAGCCACTCCCTGGCTGTGCACCCCCCCCTCCCGGCTTTCCCAGGTGGTCTGCATGGAATTCTGCTATAAGGCGATCAGCTTGAATGTTTGCGCTCTTCATCCAGGAAGCCTCTGACACTGGGTAACCCTTCCATTTAATTAAGTACTGAAGGCGCCCCCTGTGCCATCTTGAATCAAGAATCCGCTGCACTTCATAGTGCGTTTGGCCCCCAACCACCAGGGGCCCAGGGGGTTCACGTGGCATTGGCCTTAAAGTAGACCCCACTACAGGTTTTAGAAGGCTACTGTGAAAAACGGGGTGAATTTTCCCCAAAAGCCGTGGCAACTGCAATTGCACTGTAACGGGGTTGATTATTTTTATTATAGGAAATGGTCCTATAAATTTTGGGCCCAATTTCCTGCTCGGGAGTCTAAGTCTCAAGTACTTGGTGGAGAAGTAAACTTTCTCTCCCAGCTGAAATGGTCTTTGGGGAGTTCGGTGCTTGTCTGCTTGTTCCTTATAAGATTGAGCCACCTTTGCCAGCGCCCTCTTAACATTTTCCCAAATTTGTCTCAACATTGCCATCCAGTCGGTCAAACTGACTGAGGAAGGGGGCTCCCTCGGGTATTCTGGCATGGGAACAAAATCCATGCCACTCACTATTTTGAACGGGGTTAGCCCCGTGCTGCTGTGGACAGCATTATTATATGCAACCTCCGCAAAAGATAGGAGGTCTGCCCAATTGGCCTGCTGGTAGTCGACGTAGCATCTTAAATACTGTTCTATCATAGCGTTCAGTCTTTCTGCCCCCCCATTGGTGCTCAGGTGAAATGCTGAGCTGAGCCCTTGGGATGAACCTATGGATCGTAGAAACTCCCTCCAGAACTTTGCTGTGAACTGGACCCCTCTGTCGGAAATGATTCTCCTGGGGACTCCATGTAGGCGGTAAATGTGTTTCAGGAACAGTTTGGATAACTGATGGGCTGAAGGCAGTCCACTACAAGGAATGAAATGTGCCTGTTTGGAGAATAAGTCTATTACAGTCCAGATCACTGTATTTCCACTGCTCCTCGGTAGGTCTACTATAAAGTCCATTGCAATCTCCTCCCATGGTCTTGTTGGTTCAGCTACTGGTTGCAACAATCCAGGCGGGCACCCTGGCCTTGTCTTCATCGTGGCACAAATGGTGCAGCTTTTTACATAACTGTCTACGTCCTTTCTTTCTTTTTTTTTTTATTGAAAAAGTTTTCAAATACAAGTTTTCCCCCTTTCCCCCACCCTCTTCCCTAACCCGCCCTTTCCACCCAACCCCCCCTGTGACTTCTTCACAACAATAGGCTATTTCATACCTAGTTACATACATAATATCTTTCCTTTCCCTTAGTCCCTTCTCGGAATACTGACCCTTAGCATATTAATCTTATAACTCCCATTTTTATGATAATCTGCCCTTTTTCTCCTCCCCTAAACTTATAGTGTATTATTACAATTTAACATTTAATCTTTTATATATATTAATATAACATTTTAAAGCGGCCTTCTCCCTACATCCAAATTTAACATTTATTCAATTCTGTCCAATTCCTCCACTCCTCTAAATATATGACTTAAAATCATACAATACAATTCTAAATATAATCCACTGCCCACTTTACTAAAATATACACATATCTATATATGCATCCCATTTTATAAAAAAAAAAAAAAAAGACAATAACTTTAAATTTATAATCCATGTAATATCTTCTTTGGTGTCTTTCCACTGGATTGTTAAATCCTCCACTCCCCTAAATATATGACTTAAAGATCCTTTTTCTTAAACTAATCAATCAGTAAACTAACCTATTTCAACCCTTCAGTTCCTACAAAATCATGCAATACAATTCTAAATATAATCCACTGCCCACATTACTAAGATATACACATATCTATATATGCATTCCATTTTGTAAAAAGAAAAAAGACAATAACTTTAAATTTATAATCCATATAATATCTTCTTTGATGTCTTTCCACTGGATTGTTAAATCCATCACCCATAATAGGGTAAAATAACATGCTGGTGCAACAGTTTGTTCAAAATCTTCAATCGTCTTCTGCCCCCATCAGTAGTAGATATCCTCACATCTGTATAAAAGTAAAAACAACCACCCGAGTGACATTATAATTATGATTATATCCATATGGTTATAGTTGTGGTATTCATCAGGATTGTTAATTCCCATCATCCTACTGAGTAACATCCAGATCTTCTGCATGCCCCGGCGTAACTCTCCTGCCTTATAACTCAAAATAATTATAATATATTTACCAAAAAAAAAAAATTCCAGAATAGATGATTCAAATCCAACCAAGTGAGGCTCTTTTCACATCCCAAAATCATGGCATTGCAGAGATCTGCCACAATCCTCAGGATAGTATCAAACAATTGTTCGCCTCCACTATCTTTTCAAATATTCATTCGTTTTTTAAAGTCCCTGGCTTCACTGTTGCATGGTTTAGAAATTGCTGTTTCTATGAGATCTATTTCTTTTCTTTTTCTTTTGCAGGTTGAATTTCCATCCTCGTTTCTTGCCTACCAATTGTGTGTCTGCTGGTTGATTTTCATTCTGCTTTATGGGTTGTTCTTGTTGGGTTAGTTTTATCATCTCATCTTTCTTCTCCGTCACTTGTATGTCAACTGATTGATTTGCACACTTGTCTGTGACTTGATGGTTCATCAGCTTGGTGTCGGATGACACTACTCTCTTGTTTATAGACAGACCAGCTGGGGTATCCAGGGGATCCAAAGACAATTTATCTGCAACAGTCTCTGTAATTTGATATTTTCCTTTTGTTTCCAACTCCTTTTGCTTATCCTGTATTATGCCTAAAGGTGTTAAATTCATTTCTAAAATTTTTTGATAAAAATCTTCCGCTTTTTCAACAGTGTGCAATTGATATCTTACTCCTTGATATCTCAATATTAAACCAACTGGGGTGTCCCACCTGAATAGGATATTTCTTTTTTTTAATTCAGTCACTAGAAAGCCAAATTTCTTCCTCTCCATTAACATCTTGGGCGGGAGCTCCTTAAAAATCCAAATCTTTCTTCCATGAAATTGCAAAGTGGAATTAAAAGAGTTCTGCACAATATTATTCCTAATTTCTTTATCTGTAAAATAGATCACCACGTCTCTAGGGAATTGCCTTTGCTTTGCCAACCAGGAGTTTATTCTGTAAATTCTATCAATCCTGCAATACACTTCATCAGGTTGAGCCTTTAAAATCCCAGCCAGAATTTCAGAAGATATTTTCCTTAGATCATCTCTATTATTTTCCTGCAAACCTCTCAGTCTAATTGCATATTCTGTAAAATTATATTGAATCATTAAAACTTCTCTTTCAATCCTCTGTTGTACATTTTCTTCATTACCAATCTTTTGGTCAGTCTCCATTTTAGATTTGTCTTCTGAGCTATTATCCTGAGTGTTTATCAAATCCTTTTTAATTTTTTGAGTCATGTCATCCAAATTCTCCTCAATTTCCTTCATTTTAGACTCTAATAATTTAGTCTTTGCATCCACCCGAATCAGAAAGTCTGATAAACCATTAGCAGATTTTAAAATCTTTTGATTCAAAAAGTCAAACTTTGATTTCACCAATTCACCAATTTCTTTAATTTCCTGCTTAAATTTTTCAAGTTGCTGGTTCACAATCTCATCCCTTCTTACAATCTCTTCAAGGAGAAATTCTAATATATTAAAATCAGGTTTCTGACACTGGAGAGTTAGAATTTGTTGGTGCAGTTTCTTAAGGGGGGAAGTTCCCCCCCCCGTTTGTCCAGCTGTGTAAGTCCCGATGCCATTTCCCACACAGGCAAGATTTAGCAAAAAAGAGAGAAGAAATAGAAAACGAAAGGACTTTCCCTTAAAAAAAAAAAAAAAAAACTTCTTTTCAATCAACAGCACAGGAGCGAGGTTTTATCTACAAATGTAGCCAGTGATATTTATTCCGCTACATTGTAGTAATAAGAAACGGAAGGACTTTCCCTTTCAGCCCTTCTCCAGCCACGGCAGACGCCATTTTAAAAGGCTCTTTTTCCCTCTTTCCTCTCCTCTTTTCTCTTAAATAGTTTTTTGAAGGGTAAAATACTTGCGATTCAGTATTAAGGGTCCAGCTCGTCTTTTCTTTGATTATTCTGTTAAATTCGCAGGCTTGCTCTTGACGCCTGGCTCTGCATAGGCAGAGGTCTCCCAAAGCCCGGAGCAGCGGCAGGGGATATGGGGCTTCTCATCCGCTCCGTCCCAAAAGTAAAAAAAAAACTTTTGGGACTCTGCAGAGAGTTCTACCCACCCCTGCCGGCTCTATCTCCGTTTCCTCTTGGAAACGGAGTTTTTTCGAGGCGCCATTCCGCTGTGAAGGCGGCTCTGACAGGCAATGAAAGCTGACGATCCCAAAGGAACGTCTGGTGGCGGCCAGCAGCAAACCGGAAGTCTACGTCCTTTCTCATGTGTGGCCACCAGAACTGCCTTCGTACTAGGTGCAGAGTCTTTAGGAATCCGAAGTGTCCTGCTGGTTTAACGTTGTGGCTCCTCTTGAGAATCAAGATGCGTAAACTCTGCGGGACATAGAGCTTTGTCCCCCTCCATGCTAGTTCATCTCTTTTTGTCAAGAGATGTTGATTGTCCCGATACCAGGGGTCTGTCAGCGTTTCATTTTTTAATTTTGCAGTTAAGTCACTTGCAAGTTGGCCTTGCTGGTCACGTCGTTGCCGTCTGGTGATCACTTGGGCCGCAGCTTGGGTGGAGGGGATGATGGCATTCACTACCTGCTCCCAGTCACTGTTGTATTGGGGCATCCGGGAGAGGGCATCAGCCAGGAAATTTCTCCCTCCTGGGATGTGCTTAAGCTCGAAATTGAAACGATTGAAGTATTGTGCCCACCGCACTTGCCTGGGCGACAGTTTTCGTGGGGTTTTTAGGGCCTCTAGGTTTTTATGATCAGTCCAGACTTCAAATGGTTTCTGGCCTCCCTCTAGAAGGTGCCACCAGGTCAAGAAGGCCCACCTTACTGCAAACGCTTCCTTCTCCCACGCCGCCCATCGCCTCTCCGTATCGGTGAGTTTGCGGGAGGTGTAGGCGCAGGTTTGTAGATCACCTTGCTTGTTCTTTTGGAGTAACACGGCTCCTACTGCCACATCACTTGCGTCTGCTTGGATGACAAAAATCTGTTCCGGATCAGGATGTTTTAAGACAGGTTCTTTCGCGAACAGTCCTTTTAGCGTCTCAAATGCCTGTTGGCAGGTCAGGTCCCACTGTAGGGGTTGTCCCGGGCGAGGTTTCATCGCTGGGCTTCCTGTCTTTAGGAGGTCCGTCAAAGGTTTAGCAATCTTCGCGAATGAGGGGATGAATTGTCTGTAGAAATTCGCAAAGCCTAGAAAACTTTGCAGTTGTCTGCGGGTGCGAGGGGGCTGCCATTGTAGAACTGATTGGACCTTGGCTGGGTCCATCTCTATCCCCTCATTTGATACTCGGTAGCCCAGGTAGTCTAGCCATGATTGGTGGAAATCGCATTTTGGCAGTTTGACATATAGGTTTGCCCATAGCAGTTTTTTCAGTACTTGGCGGACGAGGGGTATATGTTCATCTATGGTCTCCGTGTAGATAAGAATATCGTCCAGGTAGACGAGGACCCCTTTGTAAAGGTGTTCATGTAAGACTTCGTTTATTAACTGCATGAATACTGCCGGGGCTCCTTGCAATCCAAAAGGCATTACTTTAAACTGGAAACTACCCAGGGGGCAGTTGAATGCTGTTTTCCATTCATCTCCTGCCTTTATGCGTACTCGGTAATAAGCTTCTCGAAGGTCTAGTTTGGTGAAAACCTTCCCTTTAGCTAGGTGGGCTAACATGTCTTTCATGAGGGGGAGGGGGTACAAGTTGTGTACGCAAACAGCGTTGATACTTCGAAAGTCGACCACCAGTCTCATGGAGCCGTCCTTTTTCTCTTTAAACATGACTGGCGCCGCTACCCTTGGTTTCACTGGCTCAATAAATTCCCTTTGTAAGTTTTTGTCTATGTAGTCTCGCATTTTCTGCATTTCTCGGGGTGTCATGGCATACATTTTAGGTTTGGGTAGTTTCGCTCCTGGGATAATCTCGATGGCACAATCGGTCTCACGGTGGGGGGGCAGAATGTCACACTCGGCCTCGCTGAATACCCCTGCCAGGTCTTGGTACTCCCTTGGGATCTGGTTTGCGTTACAAGCGGTGGTGGGTGCGGCTGCCAATTGCTTTGCTGCACCTTCTGGGAGGGACCCTTGTGTTGGTGGTGTTTTCTTCTGTAGTGGAGGGCTGCTTTGGGGTTTCAGCGTGGGAGGGAATTCTTCTGGTCGGAGGGGCAGGGGTTGGGGCCCCTTTGCTATCCTCAGCCTGCGGCTTCCCTCTTGCCACCAAATGATTGGGCCCCATTTGTCGAGCCATGAGAGTCCCAATATGACTGGTTCTGTCATCTTGGGGGCTATTATGAAGTGGATCGTCTCCCAGTGATCTGCGAGTTCTAGTCTCACGGGTTCAGTCAAGTGTGTGGCGTACGTTCCTCCCACTAGGGACCCATCAACTTGCTCGAAGCGAATTGGTTGTTTGAGCTGTTTAGCTCGAATTCCCAATTTTAGAACTGTGGGTAGGTTGATTAGGCACCGTGTGCTACCCGAGTCTATTAGGGCTTGGAAAGTCTCTTGGGCCCCTGTTTTGGGGGCTGTTAGGTGTATGGGGAAAAGAAAAGGATGGACAGGTCCACTCACCATCGGGTCATCCTCGCCTTCGTCTTCTGTGTCATAGGGTTTGGGGGATTGATCTCCCTCATCTGGGATTCCCTTGGTTTCGGTCAGATGAGCAAAAAACTCAGGGATTTGGGGAGCTTCCCGCAGTACGTGGGTGACGCGCTTGGGCCCTCGTTCCGGTCGTGCTTTGGGCGGTGGAGCTGGTCCTGGTCTAAGCGTTCCACATCTTGCTGCTATGTGGCCGCTTCCTCCACATCTGTAGCATTTCAGTGGGCTCCGTGGGGCAGTTGGTCTGTAGGAGGGCTGTGATGTTGGGGTTTCTCGTCTGTTGAGTGGCCCCTGGTCTGGTCGGCCTCTCTCCTTTCCCTCTGGTGGTTTTGACGTGTCACTCGCCCGCAGCCCTCTGTCGACTTTTATTGCTACCCGGAACCATTCAGCGAGTTGGTTTGGGATGTCACGATAGGCAGTCACTTGGGAAATTCTTTTATCTAGACTTGTTCTAAAAAAATACACCAGCAATCGCTCTGGTAGGGGAGGCAGTGTCCCAATGACTCTCCTGAAGTCACGGATATGCTCTCTGATAGGCTTCCCCCTCTGCATTAGGTTTCTGAGCTCGTCTTCCACATAGGGGGCCTCCTCCTCCTCCTCATAACGGGCTCTCAATAGTTGCAAGAACCCATCCGCATCTCGTAGCTAGGGGGCCCTGTATTTGTAGAGTGATGCTGACCACCTCTTTGCTTCTCCCTCCAGCCCTTCCGAGATAGCATTCACTAGGGCTCTGGGGAAAGGGTAGAGGTGTCCGAACCGCTCTATGCATATTTCAGCTGAATCGAGGAATTGGGCGAGGTTGTCTGGGTCACCATCGAACTTCCCTCTGAACTGGGGTGGCTCCTCCCTCTCTGCCCTCTCCTCTCTGTGCTGAGCTCTGGAGGGCCAGCCTTGGTGTTGATAGTCCTCTGCCTCGTCTCTCATCCTGGGGTGGGGAGGTGCTGCCTTGTCTGGGCTTCGCTGCCATTCCCATCCCCAGCTCGCCCTTCCCAATTCACTTAGGGGTTTTTCTTTATCTTTTACATTTGCAAAAGGAAATTCCGCCTCTAAGGCTTTTGGCACAGTCCCCGGGTACTTATCTGCCTCACGTTTCTTTGCTTGAAGTTCTGTGGGGAGGGAAGGCGGAGAAAGTTGAACCTTTGTATTTTCCAAGTTGGCTGGAATCACGACCGCTTCTACTCCTCCCGTTTCTTGAAGCAGGCTTTCCTCCGAGAGCTTGGCTTCAGCCATAGTCCGTCCGACCAGATGTCCGGGAGGGAACGGGATGATTTAAACTCAGCCAGCCTGGATTTGGAGGAGAGTTTGGCTGTCTATCAGGTTTCGGTGCTATCTTGAATAAACTTCATTCTCAAACGTAAACTCTCTAATGAATCACTTTTATTTTAAGAATAGCAGAGTCCAACATTCCTGATTCAAGTTGCAGCCAAACTGGCCCCTCCTTCCAACCCCCTCCTCTTCCGCACTCCAACCCCAATGTCCCATTGGCCATCATGCAGATCCATCTCTACATCCCAGCACGTTCTTTTCACAGGAATGTAGCCCCCATCCTCGTCTCCCAGGAAACACTATCTGTAACATACAAAAACTAGGTAAAAGTTCATCTCAGCAATAAATCAAGCTTCTGCTCTCTCTGCTTCATCTTGTTATGTCAGCGCTGGAAGAGAGCCTAATTTGGAACGCTGACATGTATATTGTGTTGAAAGCAGAAATGGTTAAGTTGTGGTTTGGAGGAATATATGGGGGAAATTATTTGGTTTATTATTATTGGTAAATATAATTAATTGATTTGTAAGAAATTGGATTGCATGGAAATAATTGGAATATTCATGTTCATCTTGATTAATATACAAAAAAGATAGTTATATAACTAATTGATTTATATTAAAATGTTGAATTTGTATTAAACACCTGTATTACATAATTACATAATTAACCAATGAGAGATTGGATATAAAAATAGATGACAATGGGAAGGGGTATAATATAGAATAGAAGGGAAAAATTGAATTTGATTAAAATTAGAGATGGGGATGAAGGGTAATATTGGTTTTTTAAAAAAATAGATGAGGAATAAATGTGGCAAAAAGGAAATATAGAAATTGTAAATTTAATTGAAATGACTAAACACTGTTTAAATTTGTGAACCAGCCAAATATTCTGTTCAAAGAAAATACATTGTATGTTTGTATGTGTGTTTCTAATTATTGCTATTTATTCATATTTGTTTTCTTTTATTTTTTAAAGTTTAACAATTCATTCTTTATCTTAATATCTTTATATTTGTTTGGGGTTGGCTTTCTTCCCTTTCATCTTTTTTTTTGTACAGCAATCTTTCTCCTCAAACCTACCACTTCTCTCTTTTCTTTCCTTCTTACTTTCTCTTCCCCCCCTCTTCTTCTCCTCCCTACTTCCTCTTCCTTTCTCCTTCTCCTCCTCTCTTCCTCCCTCTCTTACCCTCACTCCTACTCTAATTTCCCTTCCCTTCCTTCATCCCTCTCTATTGCTGTATCCTTTTATGCATATGGACTACTCAGAGGGCTGTAAAAGTTATTTTTGACTGGTCCTCGCACTTTTGACCAGTCCTTGAACTTATGACTGTCCTCACATTTTATGTTTTTGCCCTATCTTATCACCATGGTGAAGAGAAGCAGTTGTGAAATGAGTCACATGGTTGTTAAGAAAGCTGCACGGGCATAAATGTGAGGATGGTCATAAGTGTGAGGACCAGTCAAAAGTGTGAGGACCTGTCATAAATGACTTTTTTCTATACACATAGCCATGGCCACCCGGTCACATGACCAGCTAGCCACACCCACCCAGTCACATGACCTCCAAGCCACACCCACAAAATGGTGGGTGTCCCGCTTTACCAATGTTAAAATCTGGTCACCTTACCCGTGGGGTCATGTGGGGTCATGTTTGTCTGAATCAAGTTTGGTTGAAGCCTGGAGGGTGATGCAATGCCCCCAGTGATTGTGCCATGTGCTGAGCTCTGCTGATAGATAATCCTATTGTGTTCTGTAGGAAGTTAGCACTCACCCCTCTTCTAGAAAAATGAAATATTTTAGGATATACTAAAAAGGCAGAATATTTTTGCTAAAAGAGAAGTAGAAACTCAGAGAAGCAGAAACTCAGCCCCCCACTTTTGTTAATGGGCCATTAAAGCCTGAGCCACTCTATTCTATATAACAAAGATCTACCTCCTTCAGGCAGTCATTTAATTCCCCTTTATTGCACCACCCACCAAGTTTCAACCAAACTTGGCACACAGACAACCTAAAGGACTAGCTATGACCTCTGGCAGCAACCAATCAGCAACCAATACTCTTCCTGGGCCCCAGGAAGTTAAAAGCCAGAGAGGGCATAAAACCAAGGCACGCTCAGCATCTCACCCCCTTTTCTGTTCCAGGAACTCAAACCATGTGATCCTGTCTACCATTAAACCATCTTTCCAAGCAGTTTCCATGTTTCCAGTGTCTTTTCTCCACTTGGAGCTGAACCCAGATGGATATTTCTTCTTACAGTTCTGGAGGGTCATGTCTCAATCCCATCACCCTGGAACTGAATGTCTTTTGTCTTGTAGATAGGCTGGCCCAGTCCTTCTTAATGGGCACCAGATATCTGCTGGGGGTGGGGAGCTGGGGCTGAGTTTCTGTCTCCCTTAAGATTTCCATTTCTCTTTTAGGGGAAATATAATATTCTGCCTTTTTAAATATTTCTAAAATAATCCTCTTTTAAAAACAAAGGTGTTTTTTTTTTTACTCTGGTATTTTCCCCTTGGCTATTTGCCAATTTTATGTGATGTTTATGCATTGATTTTATTAATGGTAGTTTGAATGATTACGGGGCAGTTTTGAAAAGCTTGATTAAATAATAAGTACTGTTTCATAAATGATTCTTACAGTTCAGCCTGACAACTACTTTCTTAACTGATAAGTCTTCAGGGCACCATAACCTAGCCTTCCACTAGAAAAGAAATTACCATCAATCAAGTAATTATCACTTTTTCCAGAATGCTTTTAAATGCAAACAGGCTTATTAAAGGAGATGGAGCTATCATTTAATTAATAGCTCCTGCAGTTTTCACATCTGTTTCTTTGGATTTTTCTTTTTGAGCATCAGTTCTCACGCAGCCCATTCACCTCAGGGTAAGAAGGGAAGGCACAAAGAGCTAACAAATGTTTATTTTTATGTGGATGAAAAGGCAGCGGCTCTGCCACACATCAAATGACACCCTTGTTCAATTTTCTTAGCATATCAATTTAAGATAATCATTATTCATGGTTCTGATTAAAATAATTCATGCTGTTGAATACTATACACTTCTTTGTGAATAGTATTTAAAATGACCTTTAACACAATATTTGTAGTGTTAATTAAATGTCATTAGTTTTACGAAGAAAATTAACAACTTTTATTTTTTTAAAGAGTTGGTGTATATATAGCACCTGAGTCTATGTAGTTTGCTCCTAAATCCATCTCTACAGTAAGGTGTTTAAATGTAATGGAAATAATAAATTATTGTTAAAAGAATGTGCCACTCCAAGCCTCAAGTATGTTCTGTATATCATTCTCAGCAAGAATGACAGAAAAATGGGTAAAAGTTTTATTTGTGGTCTGAAACCTTTTTTTATTATTCTTACTTACAAATGTGGGAATTTGTTCAAACAATGTTTTTATTTAGGTAACAGGCCAGAATTTGCTATCTTGATTGGTTGCACCTACCTGTATTTCATCAGCAAATAGTAGCCTTCTGCGGGTGTTTTCTTGATGCAGGAATGACAATGTGAGTCCAGGACAGGAAGCAGAGGAATGGGTCCATCTCCAGCATCTCCTTCCCATCCTTCAATCCCAAATTTTGCATTGATCAGGAAAGCCTGAAGGTGATTTCTATATAATGGCACTTGAATATGATTGCCCCTAGGCCCGTGATGGCGAACCTATGGCACACGTGCCACAGGTGGCACGCGGAGCCATATTAGTGGGCATGCCAGCTCAGCTCTGGGGTGCATGCGCGCGCCGGCCAGCTGATTTTCGGGCCTTCTGGGCCCACCAGAAGTAGGGAAACAGGCTGTTTCCTGCCTCTGGAGGGCCTGGGGATGGGGTGGGGAAGGCCCGTTTTTTTTTCTTGCCTGGCTCCAGATCCCCTCTGTGTATCTGGGAAGGGCGAAAACAGCCTTTCCCACTCCCTTGGAGGCCCTACGGAGGCTGAAAGGGCCCATTGACTTATTGTCATGGGGGATTTCAACCTTCCATCTGCGGGTGAGACGTCAGAGGTGGCTCGGGAGTTCATGGCTTCCATGACGGCCATGGACCTGACCCAGGTAGTTCAAGGCCCCACTCACATAGGGGGACACACTCTGGACTTGATTTTTATCTCTGGTCAGTGGTTGAATGATCTTGGTAGAGGGGATCTAGACATTAAACCCTTGTCATGGACAGATCATTCACTCCTTCACCTGGACTTTCCTACCGCTTCCCCCCACCACAGGGAGACGGAACCGACCAGATGGTTCCGTCCCAGGCGCCTGATGGACCCCGAAAGTTTCCTGATGGAGCTTGGGCCGTTTCCTGAGACTCTGACACACGACTCGACTGAAGAGCTGGTGGCCGCCTGGGAAAGGGCGGCTGCTGGAGCTTTGGACCGCGTCGTGCCTTTGCGGCCTCTGACCCGATGCCGATCTCAATTGGCTCCTTGGTTCTCTGAGGAGCTGAGAGAGATGAAGCATCGGAAAAGACGCCTAGAGAGCATTTGGAGGACTAGTCAATCCGATTCCGACCGGACACAGGTGAGGTCTTATATCAAGACCTACCTAGTGGCGATAAAAGCGGCAAAATCTAACCATTTTTCCGCTCTTATCGCATCTGCAGAGAACCGCCCAGCCGCCCTGTTTAGGGTGACCCACTCCCTTCTTCGGGGGGGAGTGCGGGAAGATCCCTTGCAGGGTCGTGCTGAGGATTTTGTGCAATTCCTGCACGATAAAGTCGCTCGGATTTGGGATGGCTTGGACTCCGATTGGATGAGTCCACGGGAGGAGACGAGGGCAGGTCTTGAGAATGTTATCTGGGAGGAGTTTGATCCTGTGGCTCCCGAGGATGTGGACAGGGTTCTGGGTAAGATTAGTGCCGCCACGTGTTTATTGGACCCGTGTCCCTCCTGGTTGGTACTGGCCTCCCGGGAGGTTACACGAGGCTGGCTCCAGGGGATTATAACTGCTTCTCTGAGCGAGGGTGCCTTTCCTGCCGCCTTGAAAGAGGCGGTAGTGAGGCCCCTCCTCAAGAAGCCTTCCCTGGACCTGGCTGAATTAGCCAACTATCGTCCGGTCTCCAACCTTCGTTTTGTGGCGAAGGTTGTTGAGAGCGTGGTGGCACGACAACTTCCCCGACACCTGGATGAAGCTATCTATCTGGACCCGTGCCAGTCGGGCTTCAGGCAGGGGCACAGCACAGAAACGGCATTGGTCGCGTTGGTGGATGATCTCTGGAGGGCCCGGGACAGGGGTTGTTCCTCTGTCCTAGTCCTATTAGATCTCTCAGCGGCTTTTGATACCATCGACCATGGTATCATGCTGTGGCGGTTGAGGGGGTTAGGAATAGGGGGCATCGTTCTGCGGTGGTTCTCCTCCTTCCTCTCCGACCGCTCGCAGTTTGTGTTGGCAGGGGGACAGAGGTCGACCTTGAGGCATCTCGCATGGGGAGTGCCGCAAGGGTCGGTCCTCTCGCCCCTCCTGTTCAACATTTATGTGAAGCCACTGGGTGAGATCATCCGTGATTTTGGGGTGAAGTGTCACCTGTACGCTGACGACACTCAGCTGTACATCTCCACCCCAGACCACCCCAATGATGCCCTTGATGTGATGTCTCGCTGCCTGGAGGCCGTGCGGGTCTGGATGGGGAGGAACAGGCTCAGACTCAACCCTTCCAAGACTGAGTGGCTGTGGCTCCCGGCGTCCCGATATAGTCAGCAGGTGCCATCGCTGACTATTGGGGGTGAATCTTTGCCCCCCACAGAGAGGGCTCGCAATCTGGGTGTCCTCCTGGACGCACGGCTGTCTTTAGAAGAACATATGACGGCCGTGGCCAGGGGGGCCTTTTATCAGGTCCGCCTGATTCGCCAGTTGCAGCCCTTTCTGGATCGGGACGCCCTGCGCACAGTCACTCACGCCCTTGTCACCTCCCGGTTGGACTATTGCAATGCTCTCTACATGGGGCTCCCCTTGAAGAGCACTCGGAGGCTTCAACTGGTCCAGAATGCGGCCGCGCGGGTGGTTATGGGTGCAACCCGTTGCGCCCACGTGACACCCCTCCTGTGCGAGCTGCACTGGCTCCCAGTGGTCTTTCGGGTGCGATTCAAGGTGTTGGTCACCACCTTTAAAGCGCTCCATGGCATAGGACCCGGGTACCTTCGAGACCGTCTTCTGCCACCAATAGCCTCCCACAGGCCAGTCCGCTCCCACAGAGAGGGTCTCCTCAGGGTGCCATCGGCCAAGTCATGTCGGCTGGCGACACCCAGGGGGAGGGCCTTCTCTGTGGGAGCCCCAGCCCTGTGGAATGAACTGCCCCCGGAAATTCGTAAGATTTCTGACCTCCGGGTATTTCGCTGCGCACTCAAGACCCTATTGTTCCGCCAGGCTGGGTTAGCAACATAATTTTTAATTGGATGTTTTAAATTTTTGGGGTTTTAAATTAAGCCAATTATTTAATATTTTTTAATTATTTTAATTCGATGTCTATTCTGTTTTTAAATAGGCTGTACACCGCCCTGAGTCCTTCGGGAGAAGGGCGGTATAGAAATATTATTATTATTATTATTATTATTATTATTATTATTATTATTATTATTATTATTATTATTATTATTATTATTATTATTATTATTTCCCGACTCCCGGTGGGACAGGAAGTGACGTTTTTTCCTGTCCCCAGACTCCAGAGACTCTAGACAGGCTCCTAGAGACTCCTAGAGAGGTTCTGGAGGCTGGGGACAGCAAAAAAATGTCACTTCCTGTCCCACCGAGAGCCGGGAAATGGGCCCTTTCAACCTCCATAGGGCCTCCAAGGGAGTGGGAAAGGCTGTTTTTGCCCTTCCCAGATACACAGAGAGGATCTGGAACCAGGTAAGAAAGAAAAATGGGCCTACCAGGCCATCATGTGCCAGGAGCGGGGGGGGGGAGGGGGAGGGGGTTGCGCATGCATGCGCGTGGGCATGTGCACGCACGACCCTCCCCGCTCCCCCCTCTCCTGGCACGCGATGGCAAAAAGGTTAGCCATCACTTCCCTAGGCTATTAGGAAATTGCATTATCAGGGTGAAGTCAAACAATACTATAACCATCTCTTTCTGTCTCATAGACATTATGGTATCAAACTGACAACATGTGTGGTATGATAGTGTCATGAACATAAAAGAAATTACTTATGTCTTGCCTCTTGTGTGATGATGTCACACTCCAATTTTATTACTTGCCACCTGCCCCCATCATGGATGCCTAGGCATGTTTTTGCTCATACAATCACACTAAATAAATTTAAACACAGTTTTCAGAAGAGGTAACCTAATATACTAACAATTTACAATATTGACTTTCAAATATCTTCACAAACCCTTGTGTGCTTTTTGAATGGAGATTGGGGTTCTGTTTTAGCTTGTCTGCTTCAGCCGGTCCAGTTTAACTGCTGTCTAACTGTGCATCCTAGGCCAAATTTCTCCTGATAATATCACCCCAAGGACAGAAGAAACATTGTATATTCACAAGGATCCTGTTTCTTGGGAAAAGGTTGGTGGAAGCAAAGTGCAAGATGGCAAGAACAAAGCAGTAGGTAAGTAAAAGCAGCATTAAAAGGACAGGGCTTAACAACGTACATATCAATTTGTCCTTAAGGAGATTCCCTATTATCATATTTCATATGCCATCCTTTCAATGCCCAATTGATTTAAAATATTTTTTCTGAGTGATTGGAGATCTTTGTCTGCAGAAGATGGATGCAACATGCACAAAGATTTATTCATTTCTTCTAAATGTGTGTCTAGTTCTTGGTCCATGAAATGTAGCACAGGAATTAAAAGATTAATTTTAAATATTCTAACCAAGGTAGTCTTCTTTCTTAATTTTTGAAATAGTAGCCTTCCATTCAGTAGCACAATCAGGTAATAGTATTTTATATTTATAATTGTTTTTCAACAATTAAATTTAACTGAATTGATGCATTTCAGAAATATATAACATAATTTACAAGGCAGTAAAAAATGCTTATGAATGGGACTCTTCAATGATCCATCTTGTCTCCCATGCTCTTTAACATTTGCATGAAATTGTAGAAGAGAACATTCATAGAGATGAAATACAGTTTCATCAGTGCATTGATGACATGCTGCTTGACCTCCTGCTTCCATTGTTTAAACCCAGGAAAGTTATAGAAGCTGCCAATCAGTGCTGAAAAGTATGCCTGAGAGTGAACTTTATCTAATTAAGATGCAATATTATTGACCAGAGATTCCAGCAATGAAGATACTCAGTCACTTTTAAACTACAATGCACTTATCCCTAAAGTTATTTAGTGCTGCTTGGAGTGCTCATTTAGATATCATTAAAGCTAAAGCTGAAAGAAACTATGTTATCTAGTAATGGAATGGATAGGCAATACTGTAATATTGTGAAGCAAAAAGGCTGCTTCATAATGCATCATTACGCAACAAACAATTTGCATATTAGTAGCACTGACACATACTTTATGAATGTAGTGAGTGAATGAGTGAATGAGTGGAGGATAGGGGTTTCCATACTGCCACTTTTTTATGCCCAGGAAGTCCCTCTATAATTCTTTTCACTTTAGCAGGATTTCAATATTCTTTTCTATTCTGAATGATTTTTTTTAATGAAATTAGTTGAATGTTAGCATTGGGCTTTGCAGACATGCACACAGTATGATAAAGAGCAAACAAATTAGTAATCTTTTTATTTTGTATGACTCAATGATGTTGCCTTCATCTTATCTTCAGCCCATGAATGACAGAGTTATGACATTCTTAGTTGTTCCATTTTGATGTTGAAGCTTTCTGCTTACACTGATAGCAACCCATGCAGGGGCATCACTTATGCTTCATTGACTGTTTTGTTGGTGGAAACAAGCTGGCATCTCTTGTCAACTCCAATTGGTATCAGCATTTCTCTGGGATCATTCTCTTCTGCTTCCATACTTTCTTTTTCCGAGGAAAGAGAATGGGGTACAACTGCCAGCTGCTACTCTAGCAGTAGCTCTCTACAGCCTTCTCCACAGCTGACCAGTGGTTGAGGAGCA
This sequence comes from Arizona elegans, assembly GCA_022577455.1. Lineage (NCBI taxonomy): Eukaryota > Metazoa > Chordata > Lepidosauria > Squamata > Colubridae > Arizona > Arizona elegans. The sequence goes on along the minus strand of JAKOOJ010000002.1, from coordinate 96,951,183 downwards.
AGACGATAAGGAGGAAGTTAGCTCTCCTTCCAATAACCTAGAACCGTGATGGCAAACCTATGGCACGCGTGCCACAGCTGGCACCCGTAACCATATCAGTGGGCACGCAAGCTCAGCTTCCAGGGGGACTGGAAGTTGTCAAATGGGCCATTTTTGGCCTCCAGAGGGGTGTGGAAGGCTGTTTTTGCCCTCCCCAGATGCCTAGAGAGGTCCTGGAGCCAGGTGAGAAAGAAAAACAGGCCTACCGGGCCATTGTGTGCCAGGAGCGGGGTGAGAATTAGAATTAGCATAGAATTATGGGTATGAGCACGCATGCGCTCGACCCCCCCACCCCTCCTTCCTGGCACGCAATGGCAAAAAGGTTAGCCATCACTGACCTAGAATAACTTTGCCTGGTAAAGGGGGAGAACCTCACCTGATTTACTGTGCAACCTCCACAATCAAATTAATCAGCACTGCAGCAGGCTTTCAACTGATCCATAAAGTGATGGAGACTGTCTAATAAAGCAGGAGAGGCTCTCTAACGTTATCCCAGTTTGTTAAACTCAGCAGCTGTTCATAAGGTTGGACAACCAGCTGTTAAGTGTGCTTTTACCAAGTATGAGTTTAGCCCTCACACACAAAAATCACACTTGCAGTTACTCTACTGGACAACTGATCATTGAACTGAGGAGCTGCCCACTTTAGCAAATAGGTTGGGGTGGTATGGATAATTGCTGACAGATTATTTCCCACTGGCTGATAATGATCAGAAAAGTGGAGGCAGCAAAACCAGAGGGTTTAATCAGTGGCTTTGCTTAATACTCCTTACACCTCTGGAATCACATCATCAACAGAACAGGGGCTATAGAGGCTGATATAAAGTGATATACTTTTCTGCCAGTTCAAGAAAATTTGGATAATGAGGCATGGAGGCAGGCTCATTGAGTGAAAAACATCTTAAAATGAGCACATTACATTTGAAAATTGTAGTAATGTAGTTTTAAGCAAACTAATGCATTTTATCATCTTTCACGACAATACCCAATTAATCATACCCTGGTAAAAAGTATTTGAAGTTATAAAAGCAAGAAAAGAGCCTTGATAGTACAGTGGTCTAAAGCACCCTGTTATTAACACAGCTGCCTGCAATTACTGCAGGTTCGAATCTTACCAGGCTCAAGGTTGACCCAGCCTTCCATCCTTTCTAAGGTAGGTTCAATGAGGACCCGGTTTGTGGGGGCAATAAGCTGACTTTGTATAAATATACAAAAGTATGAAGGCTATTGCTTAACGCATTGTAAGCCGCCCTGAGTCTCCGGAGAAGGGCGGCATATAAATCAAATTTTAAAAAAAATCACCAATAATCCTGCTTTTCAGTTTATTATTCTCATTACAAATTGATGTAATATTAGAAATGTATCCAGTTTCTGTTGATTTTGCTATATTTGTTATTACAAAGTTATAGAAAATTGAAGTATGTTTGCCATTGGAACAGAAATATCTAAAAGTATAGGAAATTGTTTTCATTGGAGAATGAAACAATAAAGAACTTTGAAAACTCTAAATATAAATACATTCCAGTTCTGGTCACTATTATTTAGCTATATCAATATTGTTTTTCCTAATAAATTATCTTCATCTCTATAAATGCTCTGGGTGCTCTTTTTATATATATTTTAATTACTAATCAAATGTTAATATAGACACATTTATACATTGATATTATAAACAGCAAAATACAAGTGTGTATCATAAAGCTGAACGTGGTTGCAGCTACCTGGTGCAGCTACCTATCTCTCTCTTAAATTATAGTTTTATTAAGGTTTATTATAGCATAAAATACAAGGAAAATAAAGATTTAAAAAGGGAGGAAGTACAGGATGAGGGGGGAAAAGAGAGAAAAAAGAGGTGTTGACCTCTGACTCCTTCCAATACAATAAAATACTAATATATTAACAACCTTTAATGTTTTACATTATCTATAATTGTTACAAGCCAGTTCTATAACTGCACAATTGTTAAATCTTCTAACAAAATTCTAACTTTCATTCCCCACCTCTTTTATGTATAAAAACTAGAAGCAATATCTCAATAGAAACAAGACCAAATAAAATATATTTGTATAAAACAGTTTACACTGCTATCTTAACCAAATCCATTTGCCCCTGTTGTGGGGAATGATATATATTTCTATTAACATTTACTAAACTTTCTAAACCAGGGGTTCAAAGTCAATTTCATTGAGGGCCACATTAGCAATATGGTTGCTCTCAAAGGGCCAGTAGCCAGGTTGCCGTGACTAGGTGGGCATGGCTGGGTGGGTGTGGCCTGCTCAACACTGCTCATTGGGTGTGGCTGACTCAGGATAGTTGGGTCGGGATGGAACAAGTCTCAATGGCTAACTTGATGTGGGGACAATTCGGTGCCCCACAAGCTCCTCATTTCCCCAAACTGCTGGCAGCATGTACCTAGGGGGCAAGGCGGAGGCAGTCCTTCACTGGCTCCAGGACAGCCCCGCGGATCTAAGGCTAACCATGTTCTGGCCCTTGATGGCTGCCATCAAGTTGTAGATCAGTGCGTGGCTGGGCTGGGCTGGGACCTGGGGGCCGGTCCTTCACTGGCTCCAGGGCAGCCCCTCGGGCCAGATATAACCACATTGCAGGCGGATTTGGCCTGGGGGCCTTGTGTTTGACATGTTTGTTCTAAACTATCATCTATATTAACAAAAATCACTATACCCTTTCAAATTCTTTAGCTTTAAATGAAAAACACTTTTATATTCATTTTAAGACTCTACAGTAAATATTTCTTAAGAAATTTCATCTTTATAAGTAAAATCAATTAATTCTAATGCATCTTTTAAAATTATCTTTTAACATACATACTTTCAAATTCACTTTCAACAATATTTTAGAAACTTTAGGAGTTATTCAAGGATTATATATAAAAAGAAAGAGAAAATAAAGATCAATTTTTTTCTTTCCCTCTTGAACATAAATACTTTCCAAAATTAATTTCAATAATCATTTTCAAACCCACTTTATGAGCACAAAGCAATGCATTTCTTTTCAGTGGTGGGTTTCAAAATTTTTTACTACGGTTCTGTGGGTGTGGCTTGGTGGGTGTAGCATGGTTTGGTGGGCATGGCAGGGGAAGGATACTGTAAAATCTTCATTCCCACACCACTCCAGGGCAAGGTTACTGCAAAATCCCCATTTCCTCCCAATCAGCTGGGACTCGGGAGGCAGAGAATAGATGGGGGCGGGGCCAGCCAGAGGTGATATTTACCGGTTCTCCAAACTACTCAAAATTTTTGCTACCGGTTCTCCAGAACTGGTCAGAACCTGCTGAAACCCACTTCTGTTTCTTTTAATTGCATATATCAAACTAACAGAAAATCCAGTGCAATCATTCTCGCTCTTTTTAACTTTTTAGTGGCCTTCTAGATTATTGATCATGGTATTCTTTTTGGGTGGCTTCATGAATTGGGACTGGGTGGCATAGTTTTAAACAAGTTCAGGTCCTTTTCTTGAGTTTGGATCCTCAAGGAAAGTTGATAGGAAGCAAGAGTTCTAAACCCTGATGACTCACTTGTAGCGTTGCACAAGGCTTGGTATTCCCTCCTATTTAACATCTACATGAAACCGCTGATGAAATCATCTGTCATCATCAGTTGAGATATCATTATTATGCTGATGATCCTCTACATCTCTATGCTTGGTGACCCATGTGATGCTGTTTCTGTCCTCTCGTGATGCCTGGAGGCTGTGGGGTCCTGCATGGGGGAGAATAGCCTTTGACTGAATCCTGGAAAGAATGAGTGGCTTTGGGTGCATGGAGCCTCAGGATCCGAGTTTTTATCATCTCTGGTTCTGGACAAGATTGCACTTCCCCATTCAGATCCAGTTTGCAACTTAGGGATTCTCCTGGATTCATGTCTCCTGCTCAAAGAGAAGGTGATGGTGGGTGACTAGGAGAGCTTTTGTACCCTTCAGGTTTGTGACCTTTCTTAGTTTTTGACTCCCTATGCTCAAACCCTGGTAATCTCTCATCTGAACTACTGGAATGTGCTCTACTTGGGGCTACCTTTGAAATTCATTCAGAAGCTTCAACTGGAGCAAAGCACAGCACTGAGAGTAGTCTTTGGAGCCTCTAGGATGGCTCATATTACACCTCTGCTCCATGAACTGCTTTGCATACAGGTCTGCTCCAAGTCCAGTTCAAAGTGCCTACTGAAAACTATCAGGATCCAGAAGAAGAGCCTTTTCTGCCACAGCACCCGCCCTTAGGAACATCCTGCCCTCCAGGATAATATCTGTCCCCTAGGGTAAGATCTGCTTTCCTTCGGTAAAAGCTAAAGACCTGGCTCTGCAATTTGACGTGGGGACCCAATGGAGGAATTCTATTCTGGAGGTGGCGGCAAGATTGATAGCAGATTCTACCCACTGCTCTCTGCTCCCCACTCGCCCATCTTTTTACTAGTCATATTGTTGTTGTTTTTTCTTTTTCTTTGTTTTATTGTTTTATTATTTTATGTTATTGTTCTAGTTATTTACTTTTCCTTTGTTTAACCTTCTTTTTATTTTTTAATTTTTATGGATACCCTATGGCAAGATATGTGGATAATATTAATACTAATAATGGAAAAATGGAAAAAATAGAAGGAATAGAACTGGGAAATTGAAGTATTGTGAAACCATTAGCAAAGGATGATGTTTACAAATACCTAGACATATTGGAAGCAGATAACATCTTGAATGGAAAAGTCAAAGAGTCAACGCAAAAGGAATACATCAGGAGGGTCCGCAAAATATTAAAACCAAAGCTGAATGCTGGAAACATAATTAAAGCCATTAATTTATGTGGGCAGTTCCAGTGATACGCTACTCAGCTGGAATTATCAACTGGACTTTGGCTGAACTGGAAAACCTGGACTGGAAAACATGCAAACTTTTGAATATGTACCACGCTTTACATCCATGAAGTGATATAGACAGGTTGTACCTGCCAACAAGAATAGGGGGCAGAGCAATGGTGAAATCTGAATCGGTTTGCCACTGGTTTGCTGGCTGCACATGTGCAGTGCGCCAACTATGCACTGTGTGTATGCATGCGCTGTGTGTGCCAAATGCGTGCTGTGTGCATGCACATGTGCATTGCACACCAAACGTGTCCTGAGCATGTGCTCATGCACAGTACATGCCAAAAGGAGGCTTGGGAAGGAAGTAGAGCAGCAAGGGGGGATCAGCTGTGCTGCGCGATTTAAATTTACTAGAAAGCAGGATTTCCTGCTTTCTAGCGATTTTAAATCATGCAGCATAGCTGATTGTCGGAAATACTGGTTGGGAGGAACCAGTAGCTTTTTTTTTTTTTACTACCGGTTCGCTCGAATGGTAGTTTTTATCACTACCCGTTCACACGAACCGGTGCAAGCCAGTAGCATTTCACCACTGGGGTAGAGGGCTATTGCAAATCTATCAAACTGTAGAAGAAAAACAAAGTTTGAATGACTAAGTGAATCAAAGTACAGAAAAATTGCTGCAAATTTCCCATTTGTTCTACATGTATGATTTAATTTTTTTTGGGAAAACAAAAGCTGAATTGAGTTCACTGCTGAAAAGCACTGAGTAGTTTAGCAGGGACATTGGAAAGCAGTTTGGTTTGACATATGTGCAAAATAGCTGTTAAAACAGGAAAAAATGTTAAAGATTATGGATTCAAACTTGATAATGTTTAAATTGATATTTGTTAAAATTTGATAAAAGCAGTAACTCCAGAAAATTTGATAAAAACAGTAACTCCAGAAAAAGGGTATAAGTACTTAGGAGTTTTGGAAGCTTCTGACCTATTTTGCAACCAAGTCAAGGAAGCTACTTCAACAAAATACATAAAGCAAGTCTGGAAAATCTTGAGATCAAAGCTGAACGGAGGAAATATCATAAAGGCAATTAACATCTGGGCAGTGCCTGTAATATGATACGCAGCTTGGACCAGTGGTGAAATGTAAATTTTTATGCTACCGGTTCTGTGGGCATGGCTTGGTGGGTGAGGCTTGGTTGGGGTCATGTGACTGGGTGGATGTGGCCAACTTTTTTTTTTACTTTTTAAAAACATTTTTTTACTACCGGTTCGCCTGAACTGATAGTAAAAAAAAAATGCTTTAAAAAAGTAAAAAAAAAAGGTTCTGATGATCACACAGCACACCTGATTGTCAATCAGCTGTGCTGCGTAATTGGAACCTTTTTTTTTTTTACTTTTTAAAAGCATTTTTTTACTACTGGTTTGGACGAATAGGTAGTAAAAAAATGCTTTTAAAAAGTAAAAAAAAGATTCCAACAATTGCATGGCACAGCTGTGATTGTCAGAACCTTTTTTTTTACTTTTTAAAGCATTTTTTTACTACCAATTTGCCCAAACCGGTAATTTTTATCACTACCAGTTCACCCGAACCAGAGCAAACCGGTAGCATTTCACCCTTGGCTTGGACTCAGCTAGAACTTGATGACTTGGATTGAAAGGCAAGAAAACTAATGACAATGCACCATGCTCTGCACCCAAAAGGTGATACTGATTGACTTTGCCAAGATCTCAGGGTAGCAGAGAACTCTTACAGGTGAAACAAACCATGGAAGAGGAAAAACACGGCTTAAATGACTACATAAAAAAAAGCAAAAGAGCCTCTGCTGAAGGAGGTGAACAAGGGAAATTTCTTGAAAACAAGATTGAAAGCAGAATATTGATGTCAACTTTGAAACGGCAGCCATATTTCCATTTCTCAGCTTGCCACACAGTGAGGGAGGGGGGGAAGTCTGGAATATCAGACCAGATGTCAGGTATGCTTCCTTCAGTATCCAGGAAAGAAACCCCCAAACTCAAGCATTTTGAAGAATTTGGTACTTTTACTGAATATGAAATGATAACAACCCAGGTAAAGCTGGAAGTGAGCAAAACGCGCGAAATGCATCTACTAAGCTTCTCCCCCGCTCGTGTTCATAAATCATCAGCCAATCCAAAGGTCTTCCAAAGGTCAGGTGGCAACACGTCTGGCAGCGTCATTCATCAGGAATGTAGGGGAGTTGGTCAGCCGTCTCCTTTTGAAGATCCAGTTTCGTTTTCTCATGAAGACACATCCTACCAGGAAAGAAAAAAAACCCATCTCCTGCTCCTTCCCCCCCTTTGCTCCATAACTAATCCCCCCCCGTTTCTTATGGCAGCTGAAGCAGGAAAAGCTGAGGCTGACACCAGACAACAGATCATCCTGTGGGAACCAAGGTCATCTCAACAGGTGCTGGCCAGAGGCTGAGAGGAGAGATGCCAGAACACCTAATTGCACAATGTGACCTGTGACCATGAGGGAGGGAATTATCTATTCTTTAATTATACTGAAACCACAGTAAATATTTAGAGGTGGTTTTGTTTTCATTTGTGCTGAAATGATGTACTCAATAAAACAGTTCTTTGAGAAAGCTGAAAGTCTCAGAGTGCTGAATTGGTTGGGTTCATTAGTCGGAACCTTGACAATCGAAAGGAAACAATTGAGCATCAGGTTTCTAACTGGAAAAAGAAGCCTATGCACAGTCAATACCTGAAGGACATTGAATGAAAGGTAACATGGAACTAGTTGAGATCAAGAGTGCTGAAGAAAGAAACTGAAGGCTTCATTTTGGCTGCCTAAGAACAAGCTTTGCAGACCAATTCAATGAAAGCAAAAATTCAACATGTCAGCAACAACAGCAAATGTCACTTATGCAACGAGAAAGATGAAATAGTGGATTACCTTTTCAGTGGCTGCAGCAAAATCTCACAGACTGATTATCTACAACGTCATGATCTAGTTGCCAAAATCATACATTGGAAGCTTTGCCAGAAGTTTGGGTTCAAATGTAGCAAAAATTACTGGGAACACCAAGTTGACAAGGTTCTTATGAAAAAGAGCAAGTCAAGATCCTGTGGGACTTTCAGATCCAAACAGACAGATATCTGGCCCACAACACACTTGGCATCACTATTGTGGAAAAGAAAAAGACTGGTTCATTGATATTACAATACCAGGTGATGCATGAATTGAAGAGAAACAGCTAGAAAAAAATAACAAAATGTCCTGATTTACAAATTGAAGTTGAGCTATTGTGGAGGAAGAAATCAATGGTTGTACCAATAGTAATAGGAGCCCTTGGAGCAATACCAAAAGGGCTGCCTAGATACATGGAAATCCCAAACTTATTAGACCTGAATATTCCGACTTAGCAAAAATATCACTCTACTCATAACTGCCTATATACTTATATGTTACCTTAACAGCTCTTAGATCCTTGGTTAGGATCTGAACTATTAAGTTTTTACCAGTCCCAGACTGTGAATCGAATTGAAGGTTAAATAATAATAATAACAACTCCATTTAACTTATTAAATTTAAGTCACTCCCTTCAACTTGTCTTCATAAAATAAAATCATTTTCTTCTTCAGAATGTCTTTTAAATAAATATAAATTTCTCTTTTTCTCAAGAGATTCTCCAGTATGACTTTTAAAACAAATATGTCAACATAGTCAATTTCCATTTTCACTTTAAAGTGGAGATCCCAGATTTGTTCTCATGAGGTTTGTAGATTAATTACAATGCTTCTTCTTTCAATTCATCTTAATAGTAAGCACTGTTGGTGTCAGATTTATATTTCAAAATTGCAGTTAAGACCTTTAAATTTTCAAATATTTGTGTAGTAGCCTTAGTGGTTTGATAACTTTCTGAACTTGGTTGAATTTCTGGTTTACTCATCTTTCTTCTAATTACTTGAATGATTTGTTCCTCTTGCTCCTCTTTTGTAACATTTTTGGAACATAGTTGCTATAAAGCAAATTGTTTTGTTTAAATACTTGTCCAAAATAATTTTTGCATTCTCATTCTGGCTTAGATGCCTTTGGTATTTCTTCATCTTTATCTGTTCTTTAGCTCCCTTTTGTGGTCAAAAAATAAATATTTCTTTTTAAAATCAGATTTTGGCCTCCCACAACAAACAATCCTAAATTGCAAATGTTACTTTCCTATGTCAGATAAAGTTGGCAAATTTATGAAAATGACAAAATAAACCCACAATCTTTTAAATCCTTATGTTTCTTCATAAAAATTAAAATGAAAAAAAAATTACCCCACACTTCCTTATTTTAGCTCACCTCTGAAAATTCTTCTGAGTATTCAACAGTAATAATGCCAAAAATGGCACAGATCTTCAAAAAATACAGTGTTTTCCTGAAAATAAGACCCCCCTGAAAATAAACCCTCCCCTGAAAATAAGCCCTCCCCCGAAAATATTTAAATGCATGTGCAGCCAGTCCCTGCCATTTCCTCTGGTTAGGGTTAGGGAGACAAGGATGAAAATCAGGTAAGACAGCAAGTGAATCCCCATCTTGCTCCATGCGCCCCAAAATAATAAGACCTCCCTGAAAATAAGCCCAAGCGCTTATTTCGGGGTTCAAAAAATATAAGACAGGGTCTAAGTGAGATATTTGTTAAATGTGTTTTGTCCCATTTTACAATGTTTCTTGATCCAGTTGTTAAGTAAATCACTGCAGTTGTTAAGTTAGTAACATTGTTAAGTGAATGACCCTGGGACACTGCAATCATCATAAATATGAATCAGTTGCCAAGTGTCTGAATTTTGTTCATGAGACCATGGGGATGCTACAATGGTTGTACATGTGAAAAAAGGTCATCAGTCACTTTTTTCAGTGCTGTTGTAACTTTGAACAATCACTAAATGAACTGTTGTAAGTTGAAGATTACTACTTCCATATTCATCCTTAATTGGTTTTAGGAGGTGGGATGAGTACCAAAAATGATGAGTACCAAACAAAATTTTCCCATAAGGAATAATGTAGTGAGTCACAAGGCAGCCGATAGTGACAAGTTCTAGCTTGTGCATTGAGTACCAAACAAACAATGAGTACCCGGACAAATTTTTCATGTCAAAATACATTGAGTACCAAATTAAATGAGTTTTAAAGCAGCTGCATACCAAAGTACTACTGTAACCACATAAATTGTTTCAGAAGTGAAAGACATGATTTATTGTTCATTTGAACAATTGTTTATTTTTGAACTTCAAGAACGGTTGCTTTTTCAACAATGAAGTGATCGCAACCCTGCCTCCCGACTGGATGGCTCACCTGCTGCTTTGGAGCAGAGCTCCAGAGTCCCTTTGGAAACTGCCGCTTTATGGAGGATCTTGTAGAGTGATTCTGGGATTCTGAGGAGAATTGTATAAATTCAGGGAATCCAGTTCACTTGTTTTGTAAAACTAAAAATGATTTGGTCTGCAAAATTGTTTTCTGAATTGGTCAGTCAGCCATATTCACTGGAAGTCAGTTACCTATCTCTCTGAAACAACTTGGTTTGCCTTTTTGTGTTCCATAAACAGGTTATTAAAATGTCATCTCAGTAAAAACAACAGCATGATAGTGGTATGCATTTATTTCATCTTAAAATATTCCTGAAAACAAGAATGGGAATACTGTTGCCAAGAAAACAACATATTTATAAGCTGCCCAGAGTCTCCTCTAGGTGAGATGGGTGACAGATAAATTATATACATACATACATATCCAAATTATTTGTGTTTATTGTAACTAGTGTTCAAAATATTAATCTGGATGCGGTATTGACTTTAATTATTGTAGTCAGTAGATACTATCTTTTAATCCCCCAATGAATTTGTTTTATACTGCATTTTAAAACTATCTAAATGAATGGTTTCACTGAGTGATCAGCGAGAGTAAACAGGACTTGGAATTGGGAGTTATGTAACTGAGGAGAAAATGACAAAAGACAGGGAAAGACTGTTTATTAATTCTACTACTGCCTATTTCCCAAGTGCTAGTAGTATGAGATTGGAACACTGTTTTCTGCTAACCTGAGACAGCTTCAGGGAACATATAAGAAAGCCAGCTAGAGCCTGTCATAATTAGATGGTACAGAACTGACTGAAAAACCTTACCCAGGTGATGAACATCAATGGCTCCCTGTCAAGCTATGCAATATATTTACAAATAATATAATTAAGGAGATCAGAAAATGTTATCAGTTTCAAACAACACAAATATAGGGCACAATATGAAAATTCAGGAGTTTTTGACAAACCAGAACAATGTGTAGCACTGAAAGCCTTTAGCACCCTTCAAATTACGGTATATGAATTGTCTTCCCATATTTCAGTTAACTAAAATTATGGGAAGATGACTAATATAATTTGTAGAACCCTTTCCTGTTTTCAAAATACTCATTACAGAAGCTTCTGATTATGGTTTTCAAAAGGTTGTATTTCTAACAATCCAGGAGTCAGATTCTTTGGTGTATGTTCACTCCATCCATCCATCCATCCATCCATCCATCCATCCATCCATCTGTCATAACTTCAGTTTTGTTTGTTACTGCTTAAATCATGTCATATATCTCCAGAAAAGTTATAGGAGAATGAGTCTGCAAAATTTTTACAATAACCACTATTCCATTCAAAAAGCTACCCATATGTTTCATGACTATCTTTAAAATTATAGACTATAACCATAATAGAACTCCATAAAATAATAATTAATTATGTTATAGCCTCTCTGAATTGAGCCTCTTATTAGAAGGATTATATAACTGTGTTTCAGTCAAGAAGTTAGCAATTAACCAGTTTCCCCCCATTCCTAGTATGACTGTATGATTCACTTAAATTAATGGTCACCATTTAAGGCTTATAATTGATGAAGTTCCAGTTTAACAGATTAAAAGCATGATGCAGTTCCAAGCATGAATTTTAATATTTTAGCATGAATATTTAAACCTTCCTTTTTTCTTTTCTTTTTCCTTTATAGTTCTTAATATTTTTTCTTCTAAGAAATGAGAATTAGTCTTATATAAATATTTCAAATTATTTCGAGACAAAGCTCACATTTACAAATCTGAAAAAAATCTTTTTTCCCAACAAATAATGTTATTTCTTACTGAAAGCTAATGAAATTACACTATTACTGAAGCATTATCAGAAATTGTTACTGAACCAATATAACATTTCTCAACTAAGTTACTTATGGATCAAAAAATAATAAGAGCATGTGTCATATGCAGCTGACAAACATTGTATAATTTGTCTCTAAGTCACAAGTAAATTAAATTCCTGTATCTTTGTATAGTGGCTATTCCACTTCTGATAGTGAATTGCTTCTGGAAATGTAATGATGATCCATTAATAGATCAAAGACTAAATTAAAATTCCAGCCACAACTCCACATATGATTGCAAAACAATTGTGCCATTATACAATTTGCAAAACAATTGCACACAATATCTGATCTGTCTCTTGAATCACAAAGATGTATTGAAGCTATCTGATACCTCCAGTATTAACGATAAACTTATTTAGTACTCATCAGTACCCAGATGTGAAGATTTCTTATTTAATAGTACTTCTTTCCCTTTCATGGATCACTGACTTGTTGTGGCGAACAGGCTTGCATAGCTCAATGAAGCTATGAGCTATGCCATGCAGGGCCACCCAAGATGGACAGGTCATAGCAGAGAGCTCTGACAAAATGTGAGCCACTGGAGAAGGAAATGGCAACCCACTCCAGTATCTTTGCCATGAAAACCCATGGACAATACCAAAAGGCAAAAAGATAAGACGCTGGAAGACAATCCCCTCAGGTCGGAAGGTGTCCAATATGCTACTGGGGAAGAGCAGAGGGCTAGTACTAGTAGTGCCAGAAAGAATGAAGCAACTGGGTCAAAGCAGAAAGGACACTCAGCTGTGGATGTATCTGGTGGTGAAAGGAAAGTCTGATGCTGTAAAGATCTATACTCCAGTTAGAGCATGTTGTGAAACACATTTTTAAACTTTCTCTTCAAGATAATGTGATTATGAAAGTATTCCCTTACCAAAACTTAGATGTGCCAATGACAAAACCACACCTCTTCCCCACCCCCCCTCCATTCCCCTCGACTGCACTATCATGTTATGGGGAAGTTGCCTGTAGTGAAGTCAACAAAACCAAAAATTGGCAGCCAAAAGTACAAGTACAAAGCTAAGGCACCATTAAACATGAGTTGCAGCCCTTTGGAGAAGACCCCAATACTTCCATAGAGGGACATTTTGCTTGGCTGTTTAGGTTTTGTCTCAAAAAATGCTTCCTTCAGATGAGATTCATATAGATCAAGTCATGTGTTTTTTTTTTAAATAGCATAGCATTCCTCCAGATATCATAGACAACCTGGACTATAGAAGCCTTTAGAGGACAGGTATCTTTGGAGGTAGCTGGTCAAACAGAAGTCTTCAAGGGGGATGGGGAAACTTCCATCAAAGCAAAATCAGTAGCTCTCTTTCATCACCATAGGGTACTATTTGAAAATGTAGGACATTCTTGACTTTGCTCAAATGAAACCAGGTGCACTGGGCTGGTCCCCCCCCTCCCCCGCCCCACAATTTCCCTTCCACCTGCTGGAAAAGAATGATCGGCAGGCAGAAAGACAGATGTACTATTATGTTGCTTAGACCAGCATTTCAAATATATTAATGAAAGGCTTGCTTGTGTCAGAAATGGGTGTGTAAACAGTACTCTGGATTCTGTCCCCACCCCAGGAAGCACTTTTACACAGCCAAATCAATATTATTTTCCCTTTTAGTGTGGGATGCATAAATACATGTCAGTTGTTATGATTGGTACATATTGGTTATGACTGCTACATATTCTTCCCCACAATCAGAAGCAATATTTTTCTGAATACAAATCCTGGGGGAAAACAGCAGGAGGAGGGGATGCTCTCATTTCTCATTTTGGCTTTCCTAACAAACATTTGGTTCTAATCCAGCATGGCTCTTCTTACAAACTTCTTCACAAATCATATTTAGAACATGTATATAACAATAAATTGTAGGAGAAATAGACATGCTTTACATTTTTTAAAAAAACTTCACTTGGTGCAGGTCAAAAGATAAAAATACAATATGGAATCAGTGTTCCTGATCTTGGTGTAACCAATAGATTATATCACTTATGTAGGAAAGCAGCTGACTCTTAAAATATCATCTGCACCACATCTAAAGAATTCTGCTGTTACTTTTTTTTTTTGGAATTCTTGAACCAAAGCAGGTCAAGAACAGCTCAGAATAAAAGAGGGTTTCTCAGCCTTCATTCTTTTCAAGTTCAGGACTGCCTTTTCTAAGCCATTCCTCCAACTATAAGTCAAAACATTTCATCATATATCCCATATGGCATAAAATACATTTGAGGAATAAGGAAGAAGCTGATCTACCTCTCCTCCTCTTTGCACAGTGGGCTGGAGGTCAAAAAAGAAAAAGGAACGATTAGAGGTTCAAACTACATGAGCCGAATCGATGGAACTTCCAATGGTCCTACTTTGGGATATTTTTTAAGGATTCCAGTTTTGATTAGGACAGCAATTTGGGTAAGATGACTATTTTTTTGATCTTTCTCCTCATGCTGATGTCTTAATCCAGCTCCATTTTGATACCATTGTGTATTCAGTGAGAAAGGCAAATTTATAGCATCTGCAGATCCCATTCTTAAACAGGCACATAATCAGTTTGTATCACCTAAGACTGCGTCCCCAACTTTGGGGCTAGTGCTTGAGTTATGAGGACACTTTTGGGGAATTATGACTGCTAGAGTCAATGGAGGCTTGGGTGAATGGAGGCTTGACATTCTGCAAAATAGCTGCCATTGCAATGTGTCCATTTGTAAAAGAGAAATACCAGATAAAGGTAGAAACCCTGAAAGCAAGGAAGGGCACTCTGGATGGAGGACTGCAGATGTCAGTTATATTTTGTTTTGGCTTTTCTTCTTTACACAAGCTATCAAACAAAGAAGAATTTAACAAGTTAAGCATTCCCAATCAGATCTGTCAGTACTGCAGGTTGTATGATTAAACACAATTATTATGAGTCTGGAAAGCATCCCAAAGAAGGTTAGAAAAATGGGGCTTGCTTAAGAGAGCAAATTAAGGGAGAGTGGTAGCAGAGTTCTCCACTCTAAATGTCTATGAAGAAGGAAAGAAGAATAATGGAAAGAAGAGTTCAAACTATAGCACACTAGCTTGAGAATCACAAAGAATGGGTCCCCCTCATCTAGGAGAAAAAAATAATGGAAAAAGGAAAACGGAGGTCTGGTATCTTCACTTTGGAAGACTTTAATGGTGCAAACACAATGAACTTGAATCTGCTACATATTCATTTTAGTTATTTATGCCATTTTTTCTGCCTCTGATACCTTTTGAATTAAGTTAATACTGTAGGAGAAATAAAATGTGGGTGAATAAAATGAATCAGCATCAGACTTCCTTTTGGTCATCATTATGAAGCTCCTTTGCTTGAAGTGGCTAGCCCACCCCAGGGCTTTTAAAAATATTTGATTTTATTGCAGAGCAAAATGCTTTTCAAAAGCTTTGCTTTTATCCTCCAACTTAAAAAAAAAATAAAGCTCCATCATAGGCCTTTGAAGTGAGCTACCTGAATGAAACTGGTGACCTCAGAGAGATGGTAGATAGACAGCAGAACAAGCTTGCCTTTCACCTGCCCATCAACCTCTTCCCTACACCCTTTATGTGCCATCAATATAAGTCTGAGATGAAAGACATTCTGGGCAGCTGTCCTGACCCCATTGCCTCCACTATCCCCACTTGATTGCACAGTGCTTGCTCAAAACAATTCAGCACTGTCAGTCCCACACAGGTGAATCCATGCCTTGGCACAAGACGAGGAATACCATGCATAGTCCAAGGGCTTTGTCATGGACTCTTGCCTGCTGGCAGCTCAGGCCGATTATGTCTCACATATTTTTGTAGCACATAAAGAGAGCTGGGAACCTTGTGAAAGAAACATATAATGTTAGAAGAGAAGGCATAGTGAGATAGATGCCAGAAATCCCAAAATAGAGGTAACTTTACCTAATAGATGTATTTATTGTATACAACTAGAGCAAGCAGCACTTGCAGCAGCGCGGGTAGTGATGGGAGCAACATGGCACTCCCATGTAACACCGCTCCTGCGCGAGCTGCACTGGCTCCCGGTGGTCTTCCGGGTGCGCTTCAAGGTGTTGGTTATCACCTTTAAAGCGCTCCATGGCATAGGGCCTAGCTAACTGCGAGACCACCTGCTGCTACCGATGACCTCCCATCGACCTGTGCGCTCCCACAGAGAGGGCCTCCTCAGGGTGCCATCAGCTAAACAATGTAGGGCCTTCTCTGTGGGGGCTCCCACCCTCTGGAATCAATTGCCCCCAAGAGATAAGGAGAATCCATGACCTCAATGCCTTTCGTCGTTCCCTGAAAACCCATCTTTTTCAGCAAGCCGGGTTGGCTTAAGAAGAAATTTTTAAATTCTTTTAATTAGTCTGTGATTTTTAACTTTCGGGCCAAAATTTATATATATTTTTAAATGTTTTAATATTTGTATTCTATGTTTTTTATCTTGGCTGTACACCGCCCTGAGTCCTCAGGGAGAAGGGCGGTATATAAATTGGAAATTAAATTAAATTAAATTAAATTAAATTAAATTAAATTGCAGCTTAAAAAGTCTACTTCATTAGATAAGATTGCAGCTATGGGAAGGAAATGGCATATTTTCTCCTTTATCCCAAGCAAAAATAGTTCCATTCCTATCTACAATTGAATAAGGAAATATCCCCATTTCTGAGTTTACCAATCCCATCTAGCAAATTTTTATAATTTTAATATTAATAATATAATTTAAAAACTAAATTTTTAATTAAAAATTTCTAGTAGAAGTCTGTTGAAGAATAGATAGGACTGCACTTACTTTCTAAAATATGTAAGGTGCCAGGATGTTTTGGTAAGCTAGAAAAATGTGGAATAGACAACATCACTACCAGATGGATTTATAGCTGCCTTACAATCTCAACAAGTAGTCCTTAATGGTACTATATCCACATGGAGAGAAGTAAAGCAGTGGGATACCACAAGGCTTTGTCTTAGGCCCAGTACTCTTTAATATCTTCATAAATTACTTAGATGAGGGAATAGAAGGGGAACTCATCAAATTTGCAGATGACACCAAAATGGCAGGAATAGCCAACACCTTAGAAGACAAGCTAAGGGTCCAAAAATATCTTGACAAACTTGAACAATGGGTCCTATATAACCAAATTAATTTTAATGTGGAGAAAAGCAAAGTTTTAAATTTAGGCAGGAAAAATCAAAGTTATAAGTACAGATTAGGCGAGACGTGGCTCAAAAACAGTAACTGTGAGAGGGACCTTGGAGTCCTAGTAGATGATAGCAATAGCAATAGCACTTAGACTTATATACCACTTCATAGTGCTTTACAGCCCTCTCTAAGTGGTTGACAGAGTCAGCATATTACCCCCAACAATCTGGGTCCTCATTTTACTGACCTCAGAAGGATGGAAGGCTGAGTCAATCTTGAGCCTGGTGAGATTCGATCTGCCAAACTGCTGGCAGCTGGTGATCAGCAGAAGTAGCCTGCAGTACTGCATTCTAACCACTGCACCACCGCGGCTCATATCACTTGAATATGAGCCAACAGCAGCCAAAAAAGCTATCATAATACAATCCTTGGTTGTATAAACACAGGCATAGAATCAAGATCACATGAAGTATTAGTACCACTTTATAAAACCTTTGATAAGACCACACCTGGAATACCACAACCAATTTTGGTCACCATACTACAAAAAATATGTTGAGATGTTGGAAAAAGTTCAGAGAAGAGCAACTAAGATGACCAAAGGCTTGGAGACTAAAACATATGAAAAATGGTTGCAGGAATTGTTTACATCTAGTCTAATGAAAAGAAGGACTAGGGATGACATGATAGCAGTGTTCCAGTATCTGAGGGGCTGCCACAAAGAAGAAAGGGTCAACCTATTTTCCAGAGCACCAGAGGGTAGGACAAGAAACAATGGTTGGAAACTAATCAAAGAGAGAAGCAACCTGGAATTAAGGAGAAACTTCCTAACAGTGAGGACAATTAACCAGTGTAACAGCTTGCCTTCAGATATTGTGGACATTCCATCAGTGGAGGTTTTTAAGAAGAGACTAGACAGTCACATCTGAAATGGTATAGGTTCTCCTGCTTGAGCAGGGGGCTAGACTAGAAGACCTCCAAGGCCCGTTCCAACTCTGTTCTGTTCTATTGGTACTACCTCTACTTTGTTCTGGCATTTGCTCTGCCATGACAAATTTGATCCCAGCAGGATTCATGAGAATTCACCTTTAAGTTCTGCTCATGTATTTCCTTTTACATAAGAATATTCTGAGATCCCATGACAGGAAAGCCATGACTTATCAGATATATATTGATGGTCATGCTCATTTGGTTCTATGAGGAAGTCATTTGATCAATACAGCTTCAGGTTCAAAAAGTTGTTTTTATTATTTAGAAATATATACATGCATACGATAATGAACAGGATGCCCTGTTACATTTTTACCCTAACTGTATGACTCAGATGTTGAGAGGAGAGAGAAGTCCATGTGGTCTCGCTGAGAGATAGATGAGAGAGAGAGAAAAGAAAGGGAAGATATCCAAGTGGTTTCTAGGTAAGAGTCCAATAAGAGAGTTCATTGGCTGATATAGTCACATGCGATGTCTGTAAAGACTTAACCCCTTCTAGTCTCTGGTGCATCATATGCAGGCAATATCTGACATGACTATTCTGTAGTTTCAGCATCTTCTATATGTTTTTACATGTCCACATCCTAAAGATCTTCCAATCCATGCAGCACTTCTTGGTCACCACCACGCACCCTTCCCAATCTGTGCAGCATCTCTTGTGCACTCCTTACACCCTTATGCACCCTTCCCAATGTTCCCATCAATCCTTGCCTCTCCTCTACTTCCGAAGGTTGCAATCTCATCTTGAAGCAAAATTCAAAGAACAACAAAGTTTCAGCAGTGTAACACTACCCACTCTCATTTAGGCCCACCACCATCATTACTAAAATCATAAACTTTCAATAGCCAGAAATATCTTGGTCCATTTTAGCTGCCAGCCATAACTCACTTCCATTTTAATTCTCTCCCATTTCTAGTTTTGGGTCCAAGAGTTCCTCTGGTAATTTTAAGATTCTGATGCCAACTCCTGTGGGAAAATCTCTAATCTTAGTTCTTTTATCAGCGAGCCAGCACAAAGGATTTGTTAGAGACTCTATGTGGTCATATGAACAACTTGGAAAAAGCTATGGCTGAAGGAAAGCTGGAACATGTATTGAAAAATGTATTAAGCTTGGCAAGATTAGTGGAAGCATTATTTATTTATTATTTATTAAATTTATATGCTACTCATCTCACTATCAAGCGACTCTGTCATAAATAACATATAAAACAATTATGCTCGGAAAAGATGTAAAGAAGTTGATGGGAATCAGACAGTAGACAAATCTAATAAAATAAGTAAATACGTTCCTGGAATACCTTCAGAAGAGCTGTGCAAAGTGGTGAGTGATTGTACATATAAGTTATATAACAAGCACCTATTAATTAGAGTATGTTTGGAATATTTTGTGATTAAGCAACATGAATATAAAACAACATGTTATTAATCTATTCACGGCCTGATAATGAATTCTTCTTCTATGTCAATAGTCAGATATGAGTTGAGTACCTGTTATACTTTCCTTGCTACAAAGAAACTATAGTTCTATGTCATGCATATATAGCGATCCTCAAGAGAAAGATGGCTTAACAGAATCACTTTCCTTGTACATTAAGTAGATTATGATATTAAAATTACAACTTTTCCTTTTAATCTTGTTGGCTATTTTAATTCATAAGTGCGAAGAATGATAGGAAGTGCTAGCTAACCCATACAGAGGGCACCCGGTTGGGGAAAACTGAATTGGTTTATCTATGTTTAGTAGTAAATGCAATTTTGGTTCTGTCAGAAATTATTATACCCCCAGTTCTTATTTTGCTGCCATATTTTGTCTTATCAAGAAAAGTTTTGTCGTCTTCTCACATAGAATGAAGAGGTTGCTGTTTCACAAAACCTGCCAATGAGACATTCTGGCTGGGTATATTTGGGGCCCATGAGCAGATGATGGGATGGCGGGCAGTCCAGCACTTCCAAGGGAATATGCTGAGAATGCCTTTAACACAATGTGACAACTAATATTTGACTGAGCAATTTTAATTGCAAGAGCTGCATACATACAACTAATTGGGGAGGAGTGAGATTTGGAGAGGCTTTCCACTAAGTTTAACAGAAATATTGCTTTCAAGAAGCTGTCTCACAGGATTCTCAAACTGTCTGGTTCCTACTGTGCCAAAAAATAGCCATCAGCAGAAAATGGGGAGAAAAAGTATTTCAGGAGTTTGGAGGAAAAATGGTTTCAGAAACCCTGTGGGATGTGAGATGGAGAATGAGAATCTGGGAAGGACGGGCATACATAGCCTGGGGAATCCAAACATGTGGAAAGAACTCTTGATTTCAAACACAGGATAAAGGTCTTTAAAATTTCTTATTTTATTTATTGACAAGACGAGCACCTTAAGCTTCTCTGTGTGTAGTCCATATAAAGCAGCTTCATCAACATTCAATTATACATTTTGTTTTTTGTGCCTGCAAGTCAGTTTTTGACTCCTGATGACTGCCTGGACAAAATCTCTTGGCAAGATTTTGGAAGTGCTTTGCTCTTACTTGCTTCCTAGAACTGAGAGAGAGTGATTGGCCAAGGTCACCCTGCTGGCTTTCAGCTAAAGGAGAGACTTGAACTCACAGTCTCCCAATTTGTAGCCTGGTGTTTTAACCATTACACCAAATTTGCTCTCCTAGCCTTTCCATTTTTCACTCTGAAAATGATAAATAAGAAGGAAATTCTCATGTTAATTTGCCCTAACACAGAGAGCGGAATGGGACTTTTCGCCTCCTATCCTTGGCAGTGCCTACTTCTCTGCCAGGCTTCCGCCTCGGGGGATTCTCCTCTAGCTTCTCTCTTCAGCTAATATGCCCCCATTCATTCGCCCTGGCCACTGGGCCACGACCCCTCCATCCCACACGCTTTGGTGCAGCCCATTCAATGCCACACTGTTCATCCCGGGCTTTTAGCCTCCCGGGAAGCCACGGTGTGATCGCAGGGGTGGGGGTTGGGGGAGTTCCTTCTTTCTTTCTTTCTTTCTTTCTTTCTTTCTTTCTTTCTTTCTTTCTTTCTTTCTTTCTTTCTTTCTTTCTTTCTTCCTCTCTCTCTCTCTCTCTCTCTCTCTCTCTCTCAGGAGTGGATTTCATTTACCTTTGCTACCAGTTCACTCGCATGTGCTTGCTTTGCTCACAATACGTCTGTGCATGCACAGAATGCTTTTGATGATGTCCGGGCAGGAGCCTCCCACTGCTGCTGCTACCAGTTCGCCTGAACCAGGACAAACTGGTAGCAACCCATCACTGCTTTCTCCCCTCCCTCCCTCCCTCTTTCTTTCTTTCTCTCTTCTCTCACTCCCTTTCTTTCTCCCTTCCCTCCCTCTCTCCCTCTCTCCCCTCCCTCTCTCTCTCTCTCTTTCTTTCTTTCTTTCTTTCTTTCTTTCTTTCTTTCTTTCTTCCCACCTTTCTTTCTTTCTTTTTTCTTTCTTTCTTTTCTTTCTTTTCTCCCTTCTCTCTCTCTCTGTCTCTCTCTGTCTCTCTCCCTCTTCCCTTCCTCCTTCCCTCTCTCTAGGATACCCAAGGCTAGGGTGGATACCCATAGGCTAGTATACCCATGCAAAACAAAAACTCCTTTGGATGAAGCCGGCTTACTATCCGCCTCCCCCACCCCCGCTCCTCCCTTCCCGTTCATTAACAGGGAGGCACAATCAGGTGCAGGGGAGCTTCCATCCTCCTGTTCCTTCTCCTAACAAGCGCCTGAGACCATTTGGCTGCAGCAATGCCCCCAAGCCCCACCCTCACTCCTGTTGTCGATCGCACCGTGGCTCCTGGCTGCCAGCGTTGGCACCATGGCTCCTGGCCGCTAGCTGATTGGCTGGCAGCTAACCGTCCTGGAAGGCTAAAAGCTATCACCTTACCACCCCCATTTAATGGCTTACCACACACTCATATTTACTCTGCAATCAGACCTTTTAGTGTATTCCAGCACACACATGCCTTTTCCCTGCCAATTAGTCAGCCTAAATACTTCAGGGAACTTTATTATCATTCTCAGTATTATTATTTTTTACAAGACAATGAGCTCTATTGCCTAAACAACTCTCATTACACACATATACCATTTAACAACATTTGCAAACCTGGAATAAAACCTAGAAAGGTTCCATCCCTTCAGATACCCATTTCATTTTCATCCTTGACATCTTGTAGCCCATTCCTCAAGCAGTGGAAAACTTCAGGATGCGGTTTTTAATAAAAACTTGATTTTGGGCCCTAACCACACCTGTCCTCCACAGCTCCAGGCTTAAGCCAAGAAGGTCACTTAATTAGCCGGCACACACATATCACCATCACATCACATTAATCAAAAACAAAATATTCGCATTCAACCTCAGGTAAGAAGAACAATAACCCTTCCTTACCACATTCCTACAGAGTTTTCTGCCTCATCCAAGAACAAGAACGATTTGTATACCAAGCTCACATCCCAGAAGAGACAATGCATCTCTCCCAAGCAGATTAATACCTACTTCTGGAACAAATATCACATCCAACGTATAATACACTTTCCACAACTCAATTTCACATTCTTCAACAATGGCACATCAAAAGGTATACCCTTGACACCCCTTATCTTAATAGTTACACCTGTGGGATGCACTCCTCTAGGCAATTTACAAATAGAGGTTCTAGTCACACCCGTATCTATTAGAAACACGTAATCTTCCTCTTCTGGACCCACTAATCATCCTCTTCTCAGGACAAATTCTAGCAAAATGCCTCTCCTTTACACACACAAAGCACTTTTTGCTTTCCAATCCACCAACACTAGGCTTTTTCCACTGGAGTAATCCTCTCCCAATTCCAGGACACTGTCGCCACATTGCAACCAAAGTTTCACAAAACCTTTTCCTCTTCTACCTAACTCCTTTCCCTCTCCTGTCCGTTTCAACACAGACACCATCATTCAACTTTTCTTTCTTTCTTTTTCTCTTCTAGTCTTGGCCTCGTCCCTATTCACATAGACCTTTTGAGCTTCTTTCAATAGAGCAGCAATATCAGTAGTAGCTTCTGTATGTCTGGCCATGATTTTGTCACAATTTTCATTTTCATTAAGGACTCATAAGCCGGCGTTTCAGGAGAAAGACCAGTGTGCTTATCCAAATTGTCCTTAATATTTTCCAGAAACACAGACGGTGTTTCTTCCCACAACTGTTCCACCTCAAAAACTTTCATTAGAGTTTCTTTCTTGAGGTACAGCTGTGTTAACTCCCTCCATTTGTTCCCGATCAGCTAAATTATTATTATTCCAACCAGGATCAACTAATGGAGACTTAACATCTACAGCAACGGGCTGAACAGCCCCCACTTGGGTTTTATCCCCAAAAAAAAAAAAAAAAAAAAAAAAAACCATAGCTGCCTTTTGAATTTGTGACCTCTCCTCAGGGGAGAACAAATAACCCAATATATGCTGTAACTCTGCAAAAGTATACAGATTGGGTCTCAGGAATAAATCCAATGACTCAGACAACTTGATCAAATCCGCCTAGAAAGACGGCATATTTCTTTTATAATCTTCCAGATCAGAAGTTGTCAAAGACACATTCACAAAAGCCACAATACCATTCGGCATTCCTCTTAAAGGAAACATTCCTTTAGTTTGTGAACATTTAACACGAGGAGAAGTGGATGGATTCTGTTTCACAGTTACTGACAATTCACCCAACTCCTTCTCCAGCTGTCCATATTACTGCCCTGCTAAAGTCTCTTCCTTTCTGCTCCCAGCAGCAACATCAATTCCACCCACAACTTGGATTATACGAAGGAGGGGGAGGTGGGCATGTAGCATAAGCTAAAGGATTCCAACCTTCCTCTTCTTCTTCCTTCCCATACAAAACTCTAGAACTTCTCGGGGAAGAGGGGTTAAACTACTGAACATGGAACTGAGGTTCAACATATAACAATTGAGCTTTCAACTTCTTTGTTCACCAAAACGTTCTTCAAAGCATTGATCCCATATGGGTCTGACTCCCCAAACTTACTCCACCTATAATTAGGCTGAATCAACACAAACGTCAGCCAAACCTCCTTACAATAATTAATCATAGTCACCTTATCTAATACCTTTGTACAAGCTTTCAACCAATCCTCTGACCACTGTATTAACACTTTCCCTAATGGAGATATGGGGGATGGAGGGTATTTCAGTCTCAGCAGCACTTTTCCCTAGTAAAGGCCCCATACTTTCCCCAACCTGTATTACACTGATTATACACACAAATCATACAGGCCATACACACACAAACATACACAAATCCAAACCACCAAAAAGAAAACATATACTCACTCCTGGTGCACCGAAGTTTTCAGGAACGTTCCTCTCTGTCCAGGCATTCAGGTCTCCGCCTCAAGGTTCATAGAAAAGCAATTCCGGCTGGAAAGGAAATAACCCCATCTCACTGAAATCAATGTTTGTGCGCACGTATCAGGGAGTTCCATTCCAGACAGAATGTTTTCAGTCCCTTCGGGTGCCAATTGTGGTCGACAGGTAAAACCCATTATCGTTTTAAAGAGACAAAGACCAAAAGAATCCTGGAACAGAGTTTATTCTTTGCAAAGGGCCTTTCTCTCTGAAGTAGAGAAAGACGAAAAAACAACAGATTACACGAGTTTTTATAGTCTTCAGGAACATCAGAATACACGTCAATAAAGTACCTTGGGAATCGGTTTCAGATTTTACATAACATCTAATATAACATATGTAGTACATAATTCCCAACAGAAATCCCCCTCAAAAACATCAATTGCGTACTTCCTTTAATTAATAAGGACAAGTTAACCAAGAGCATATTTCCTGCAAGATAAACATCCTCTCAAAAATACAGGAACTACACACTTCCTTTCTCATGTTCTTAAATGTCAGCTAAATTATATAATCAGGTTATACAAGGTAAAACAAAGCCTTAACATGATTTTAAAATGACGTAACTCAGGTTATGCTTTTACAGGAATAATTCTTATATTTCTCACAAGGTGAAATTCCAATTGGATTACAAATTGCTTTCCAAGCAGGAGTTCTATGGACAAGATGAATTGACACGGTTAAAAAAGTCAAAACTTTAAGTGTATCACTTCGAGGAACTTAAAGTAAAATAAATTGATGCTTGTTATTAAAAATGCTAAGTTTAGCTGTTTAGAAGAAGGCCCTGAACTAGTAGAGACTAACAAACTGGTTGTAGAAGAAAAGAATTGCTGTCTAACCAGTGGGATGGTTGACAAACATTTGGAGAACTGGGTTATTTACAAATTGTAGTTCAATTCCAATTGGAATTGAAATTGAACTCAGAAATAAAACAATCTATGTATTAAGTTCTAAACAATTAGAAATAGGTCTGCTTATGATAATTCAATCTGAATATGATAGATTATTCTATCACTACCAATGAACCCCTGAAATGTTTAAAAGTTGTGGCTTCTGCTAAAGAAGTCATAATTCTAACAAAGAATACAAGACTATCTAAAAATATGTCAGGTTCTGGAATGGCACAATAAAATAAGACTCCAAACAACTGATGTCTGTGTTGTAGAGAGTTCTTTATCCTATGCTTCAGCACGATCCAACAAATACCTGTGAGAAATGAATCATTGTCAGTGCTATTGAGCAGTGCTCCCCACGACCTTTTAAAGTTACCCGCCTTACTCGTGGCTCCACCCCGCAGCTCCACCCACAAGCCAGGTTCCACCCATGCCCCCAGTTAGCCGGCATTGTGCTTCTAGGCTCTTCCCCCTTGGCCTGTCAGGCATTCCGGGGAATGGCTTCACAAAGCGGAGGCTCCGAAGCTCAGCTGTTTCCGGCCCCACCTCTCAGCTGTGCGGTGGCACAGGAAACATATGCTCTTGAGGTAAGGACCTCTGATTGGGTGTGCCCAGGCCCTTCAGAACTGGTCTGGGCATGCTAAGGCATGCTATGTACCTTAGATCGCAAGACTACCATGCAAACCTTGGAAAACACACTGCTTCTTCAGGGTGGAGCTGACAGGTGCTTGTGCACTCAGGCCCACTGGGAAGTGCTTTCTGGCTTTGGATCTGCATACTGTATCCCTAATACTTGCTCTTAGTTCCCTTCCCTTCTTAGTTCCCTTCCTTTCTTCAACTAGCTCCAATAAATGACAAGTAGACAAGAAAGCCTATGGTCAATCCATTCTCCAAGTTTCTCTGGTTGGTGTTTCTGTATTTTATATTCTGCATTTCTGTATTATTAGTCTCAGAATGCAATTAAATTTAATTCAACTTTTTGGTGCATTTGATTCAGTGTTGATTCCTGGTGATTGCCTGGACTAGCCCCTGCAGTTTGCTTGGCAAGATTTAAGAAACTGGCTGTCAGGTATGCTTCCTTCAAAATCCAGGAAAGAATGACCCAGACTCCATGGTTTATAGAGACAGGTACTTTTACTAGAAATGAAATGAACGCAACCACAGCTAAGCTGAAATTAAAGCAATTGGCACGAAAAGTGCATATAGAAAGCATCCCCTCCCACTGTCCATCGTAAATCATCCAATCCAAAGGTCTTCCAGGGTCAGGTGGAAGCACGTCTAGCAGCATCATCAATCAGGAATGCCATGACGGTTACCCGATAGCCACTCCAAGGATTCAGTTTCATTTCTTTTGAAGCTACGCCCCTCCTCCCCCCCAAGCTCCCCAGTTCTTCCCCCTCCCGGTTCCTATGGCAGCCAAAGCAGCCAAAGCGGAGGCTGACATTTGGCCCCTCTGCAGAAGAGATGTTAGTCCTAAACAGGGAAGAGAAAAATGCAACACAGAAATTACGGTTTATCAGGGTATTTGGTATGAAACAATTGTACTTTCCTGGGTGCCTGGACATCCCTTTTATTCACCCATTCAGCTTGAGATAAAGGAAAATGTTTCCAGGCCACCAGATATTGCACTTTACCATGATGTTTCCTAGAGTCTAGAATTTCCTTAACTTCAAAATGTTGTTCCCCCTCTATCAGTATAGGGACTGGGGGAGAACTTTGGTCCAGCCGCAAAGGGGACGAGTGTTCTGGTTTCAACAAGCTGACATGAAATACAGGCTATATTCCTCTCAGAATTTTTGGCAATTCCAATTCAACTGTTACTGGGTTTACGAGTCTAGTGATTCAGAAAGGACCACATACTTGGGTCCAAGATTTTTTGATTTCTGGGAAGTCTGAAAATATTTGGTGGAAAGATAAACCCTGTCATCCACTTGGTACACTTGTGCTGGGGACCTTTTTTTGTCAGCCTGAGTTTTATGTTTTGCAGGGTCGAGCTGACGATTTTGTGCAGTATCTGTATGACAAGATCGCTCAGATTCGGGAAGGCCTGGCCTCTGACTGGGTAAGTCCGGACGGGATGACTGAGGCAGGTCTTGAGAGTGTTATCTGGGAGGAGTTCGATCCTGTGGCTCCCGAGGATGTGGACAGGATCCTGGGATGGCTGAATGCGACAACATGTTTATTGGACCCGTGTCCCTCCTGGTTGGTACTAGCTTCCCGGGAGGTTACACGAGGCTGGCTCCAGAGGATTGTTAACGCTTCTTTGAGTGAGGGGGTCCTGCCGGCCACTTTGAAAGAAATGGTGGTGAGGCCCCTCCTCAAGAAGCCCTCTCTGGATCTGGCTGTATTGGCTAACTATAGTCCAGTCTCCAACCTTCGCTTTGTTGCGAAGGTTGTTGAGAGTGTGGTGGCGCGGCAGCTTCCCCGGTATCTGGATGAAGCTGTCTTTCTAGACCCGCTCCAGTCCAGCTTCTGGCCTGGGCACAGCATGGAAACGGCATTGGTCGCATTGGTGGATGATCTCTGGAGGGCTCGGGATAGGGGTTGCTCCTCTATCCTGGTCCTGTTAGATCTCTCAGCGGCTTTTGATACCATCGACCATGGTATCATGTTGCACCGGTTGAAGGGGCTGGGGGTGGGGGGCACCGTTCTGCGGTGGTTCTCCTCCTACCTCTCTGACAGGTCGCAATCTGTGTTGACAGGGGGGCAGCGGTCGACCCCGAGGCGCCTTGCATATGGGGTGCCACAAGGGTCGGTCCTCTCGCCCCTTCTGTTCAACATTTATGTAAAGCCGCTGGGTGAGATCATCCGTGGCTTTGGGGTGGAGTTCCATCAGTACGCTGACGATACTCAGCTGTACATCTCCACCCCAGGCCACCCCAACGATGCCCTTGAAGTGATGTCCCAGTGCCTGGAGGCTGTGTGGGCCTGGATGGGGAGAAACAGGCTCCAACTCAACCCTTCCAAGACTGAGTGGCTGTGGCTTCCGGTGTCCCGATATAGCCAGCTGGTGCCATCACTGGCTATTGGGGGCGAATCACTGGCTCCCACGGAGAGGGCTTGCAACTTAGGCGTCCTCCTGGATGCATGGCTGTCTTTAGAAGAGCACATGACGGCCGTGGCCAGGAGGGCTTTTTATCAGGTTCGCCTGATATGCCAGTTGTGCCCCTTTCTGGATCGGGACTCCCTACGCAGGGTCACTCAAGCACTCGTCATTTCCCGCCTGGACTACTGCAATGCTCTCTACATGGGGCTCCCCTTGGGGTGCACCCGGAGGCTACAGTTAGTCCAGAATGCGGCCGCGTGGGGGATTATGGGAGCGACGGGACGCTCACATATGATACCTCTCCTGCGTGAGCTGCACTGGCTTCCTGTGGTCTTCAGGGTGCGCTTCAAGGTGTTGGTGACCACCTTTAAAGCGCTCCATGGCTTAGGGCCGGGGTATCTGCGAGACCACCTTCTGCCGCCAATAGCCTCCCACCGACCGGTTCGCTCGCACAGAGAGGGCCTCCTCAGGGTGCTGTCGGCCAGACAGTGTCGGCTGGCAACCCCCAGGGGGAGAGCCTTCTCTCCCGCCCGCCCTCTGGAATGACCTTCCCCCTGAGATACGCACGATATCAGACCTCCGGACTTTTCATCGGGCCCTGAAAACACACCTATTCCATCTAGCCGGGCTGGCTTGATCCCATCCTCTCAGTTTTAATTGAATTTGGTTTTAATTGGGTTGTTTTTAAAATCTTGGGCAGAAATTATTTAATTGTTTTTTAAATTGTTTTAAAATTTTATATGCAATGTTTTATCTTGGCTGTACACCACCCTGAGTCCCGCAGGAGAAGGGTGGTATAGAAATAAAAATAAATAAATAAATAAATAAAATAAATGTGCTCGATGTGCGTCATCTAAAGCTTTTCAAGTTACTGCCCAAGTACCCCGTAGCTGTTCTATCCACTCAATCAAAGAGGGGTTTTGTGGGTCATCCTGAGGTAGGTCAGGGATCAGCACAAACTCCTGACCAGATGCTACCTTAAACGGAGTGAATCCGGTGCTGCTATGTATGGAGTTATTGTATGCCACCTCTGCAAATGGTAATAGGTCCACCCAATTATCTTGCTGGTAATTTATGTAACATCTCAAGTACTGTTCTAACACGGCATTTGTTCTCTCACAAGCCCCATTAGTTTGGGGGTGGTGGGCGGAGCTTAATCCCTGGGCGATGCCTATCAACTTTAAAAACTCCTTCCAAAAGTGGGAAGTAAATTGTACACCCCTGTCCAAAATTATACATTTTGGAGCCCCATGTAATTGGTAAACATGACGAATAAACAATTTTGCAAGGGTTTTAGCTGAAGGGATTTTAGAACAGGGGATGAAATGCACTTGTTTGGAAAACAGGTCTGTTACCGCCCAAATGACGGTGCAGCCTTCACTTTCTGGTAGGTCAACAATAAAATCCATGGATATTTCTTTCCAAGGGGCATTCGGCCTTGCCACACTCTGAAGCAAACCGGGCGGTTTCCCCGGAGGTCTTCTAGCCAAGGCACACACCGGACAACTAGCTACATATGCCTCTATGTCCTTTTTGAGTGCAGGCCACCAAAATTGTCTTTTAACGAGATGTACAAATCCAAAGTGCCCTGCCGCCTTGGCGTCATGAGCGAACTGCAACACTGTTACTCTTAAACTGGCAGGAACATACAATTTCGCCCCAATCCAAGCTAGACCATCACAGAGTGTACATTCATTTGAGTGGGTTTTAAACCATTCGTCAGTTCTCAAGGCTTCTTTCAGTTTCTGAAGTAATTAGCCCGAGAGGTCTGGATCAGCCTTCGCCTGTGCTCTGGTAGTCATTGGCACTGCTAGTTGTGTCGAAGGGATAATAGGACAAGATAGTCAATTTTGCTTTGGTGGAACTCACACTTAGAAAGTTTGGCATATAGTTCAGTGGCCCTGAGTTTTTTCAGGACAGTTCGTCTCAATTTCACATGGTCGTCCATGTTCTCAGAGTAGATAATAATAATAATAATAATAATGATAATAATTTTATTTCTATACTGCCCTTCTCCCGAAGGACTCAGGGCGGTGTACAGCCTATTTAAAAACACAGACAAAACAACAGTATAAAATTTAAAATAATTAAATAAAGTGGCTCAGATTTAAAACCCCAATAAATTTAAATATCCCAATTTAAAACTATTGTGTTGATAGTCCGGCCTGGCGGAACAACAGGGTCTTCAATGCGCAGCGAAACACCCGGAGGTCGGAGATCTTACGAATTTCCGGGGGCAGTTCATTCCACAGGGCTGGGGCTCCCACAGAGAAGGCCCTCCCCCTGGGCGTCGCCAGCCGACATAACTTGGCTGATGGCACCCTGAGGAGACCCTCTCTGTGGGAACGGACTGGTCGGTGGGAGGCTATTGGTGGCAGAAGACGGTCTCGGAGGTACCCGGGTCCTATGCCATGGAGCGCTTTAAAGGTGGTAACCAACACCTTGAATCGCACCCGGAAGACCACTGGGAGCCAGTGCAGCTCGCGCAGGAGGGGTGTCACATGGGCACAACGGGTTGCGCCCATAACCACCCGCACAGCCGCATTCTGGACCAGTTGGAGCCTCCGAGTGCTCTTCAAGGGGAGCCCCATGTAGAGAGCATTACAATAGTCCAACCGGGAAATAACAAGGGCATGAGTGACCGTGCGCAGGGCGTCCCGATCCAGAAAGGGCTGCAACTGGCGAATCAGGCGAACCTGATAAGAATGTCATCCAAGTAGACCAGCACCTCCTTATACAGGTGCTCATGCAACACTTCATTAATCAATTGCATAAACACAGCAGGGGCTCCCTGTAAACCAAACAGGAGCATTCTAAACTGGAATCATCCCAGTGGGCAATTAAAAACTATTTTCCATTCATCCCCCTCTTTAATTCTCACTCGGTAGTATATCTCTCGTAAATCAAACTTGGTGAAGATTTTTCCCTTTCCTAAATGCGCTAACATATCTTTCATGAGCGACAGGATGTAAATGTTTTCCACGCAAATAGCGTTGAGATTTCTGTAATCAACTACCAAGCGAAAGGAGCCATCTTTCTTTTCCCAGAACAATACTGGCGCTGCCACCCTGGGTCTGGCTGGTTGGATGAATCCTCGTTCTAGGTTTTTATCAATGAAGTTCCGCAATTCCCCTAATTCTCGAGGGGTCATGGGGTAGATTTTTGGCTTAGGGAGCTTCACCCCAGGGAGTATTTCAATGGTGCAGTCCGTAGCTCTGTGGGGAGGCAGCACATCCAAGGCCCTTTCACTAAAAACTTCACGGAGATCCCAATACTCTTTTGGAATCTTCTCTCCTTCAATGTGACCTACTGCCACTCCCGCTCTTTCGGGTTCTATACCTTCCTCAAGGGGGGGGGGGCTTCTTCCCTTTCTAGCCTCGGTTTTCTGGTACAAATATGCAGAACCCCAGTTCTCCAGTTAACCCGTGGGTTCCATCTACGGAGCCAGGGCAGTCCAAGTATTAGGGGTCGTTCCATGCCAGGGGCCACAATAAATCTGAGGCTTTCTATGTGATCTCCCAATTGCATTTCAATAGGTTCAGTCACAAAGCTGGCCGGGCCCCCTCCTGCAATCGATCCGTCCAACTGACAGAATGCAATGGGCCTCTTTAATGTTTTTAGCCTCAGGCCCAATTTCTCCACTACTTTCGGGCTGACTATGCACCTGGTGCACCCAGAGTCTAATAGGGCTAACATCTGCGCATGTTTCCCTGTGGATGGCACCCTTATTTCTATGGGGACGAGCATGGGGTCCTCTGTTTGACTCACCAGATCATCGGAATCAGAGTCAGAGTCCGTCCCACTGTTGTCTGTGGTGGTCGGAGTTCCCAACTCACCCTGGTTTCGGAGAGCGAACTCAACGACTTCTCCTTTCAGGGTGGTGTTGCGGCCTTTTGCTGGCGCTTTGTCAGCCTTCTTGGGGCCTGAGCTGATAGATTTTGGTACTGGCTTGGAGAAACATTCTGCAGCCCGATGGCCTTCCCTTCCACATTTGTAGCAGGTAAAAGGCTTTGATTTGGGTTTGAATTCCGCTCTCCCCCCAGCCGTTTTTGGTGCTCCTTTGCGGTAGAAGGAGGATGACGGGTCTCCTGCACGCCCTCCTCGGAGTCAGCTTCGGGCCAGCTCAATCTCCACATCCTCAGCTACTACGTACCAACTCTGCAAGTCTTCGGGGACCCCCTGCCCTCTACAGTCCTTGTATATGTGTTCATTCAGCCCATCTTTGAAACTCTCCAGTAGGGCCACTTCTGACTACCCTGTCATGTAAGGTGCCAGCTCACGAAACTCTTGTGTGTATTCTGCCACTGATCTTCGGCCCTGCTGGATGCCCTTCATTCTGAATCTCGCCTTCCGTTCAGCTAGGTGGTCTTCAAACCACCTCCTAAGAGCCCCCATGAACTGGTGGTAGTTCCTCAGCAATTATTGTGGAGGACCACCATCCATTCAGCAGCTACTCCCCCTAGGACATTCGTCACGCATCTCACTCGAGCCGCATCTGATAAGTATTTATTTATTTATTTATTAAATTTTTATACCGCCCCCTCTACCGAAGGACTCGGGGTAGTGAACATCCAAAATTAATAACACACAATACAAATATTAAAATACATTAAAACGAAATTAAATTTATCTTTGGCTTCCCCAATTTAAAACCCCTTACCATAAAATCCCCCAATTAAAAGATTTTTAACCCAGCCCGGCTTGCTGAAATAAAAAAGTCTTCAGGGCCCGGCGGAAGGTCCGGAGGTCTGGGATCAGTCGTATCCCTGGGGTTAGCTCATTCCAGAGGGCGGGTGCCCCCACAGAGAAGGCTCTTCCCCGGGGGGTCACCAGCTGACATTGCCTGACAGACAGCACCCTGAGGAGTCCCTCTCTGTGGGAGCATGTTGGCTGGTGGGAGGTTATCAGAGGCAGAAGGCGGTCTCGTAAATAACTGGGCCCTAAGCCATCAAGAGGGTTTCAATCAAGAAAAGAAATGTTCTTTTTCCTTAACCATATCCTCTGATACAGCAAATGCTGAATTGGGACGTAAGGCAGCTTATTCAGCATGTACATTTTCCCCTTATTGCACCCTTTCGTCCACAACTAGCAAGCTTTATTTGCACTAGATGGTTGCCTAATTAAGAATTGCACTAATAAGCCTCTTCATTCCATATATAATAGTTATTCTAATAATATTTTTTACTAATGGCCAGAGACCTGAATAAATGTTATGGATTATATAAGTATTTTATAAATTAAATATATTTTATACATTTAAAAGAATTACAAATTTTTATTTTATATATTTTATAAATTAAAGGCCTGAATATACTTTATAAAGTATAAATTTATAAATTCTCTATTTCCAAGAATAATGTCTGTGCCTTGTGCTAGAACAACAGTGCAGAAATGTTGCTCACGGGCTGCAGATGGCCCGTCAGCATCCTTTTTATGGCTGTCTTGTGGTGGGGATTAGAAAACATTTTTGGACTTGGGGATAGTTTGGTAGTTTTGTCTACAATCAGCCATGGAAACTGTGACCCTTCTCTCTGTCTCTCCTTCTCTTTCTCTCTCTTTTTTCTCTGACTATCCAAGATATCTATGGAAGGTGTACAATGTATGCTATCTTAAGCCATTTAAAGAAAAATAGAATATAAATAAAACAATCATTTTTTTCAAATTTTATTCATGTTCTTAATATTTCATCCATTATGAAAGGCAATCAATTTTGAATTCTCAATAATTTTACATTTAAAATTGTTCATTTCTTCTGCTATCAGCAGCATTTTCCAGTTTGGATTTTAAAGGGGGTCAAGGATGCTGCCTGATTACACTATTGCCTTATTTCCTGGGCTGAATTTATTAGTATTTTTCTTCAAAAGTATATTTTTCTCCTTCTCCAGGATTCTGTATTATTCCCTTTCTGAACCAAAATCCTCATTATTATCAGGTTTCTTACAAAGACTGTTATTTTTAGATAAATTGCAATCAAATAAAAGTAGCAGTAGTTTAACTAGTTCCCAAACTGTACCTACTTGTCTGAAAAGAAACGAGCCAGTACACCTGTAAGCTTAATTCTGTCACAACCACCACTATCACTCCTACGGACATATACTATCGTAATAAACATTTCTCTCAAAATGTATGTAATTTCCAATACTAATTCACAAGAAGCATAAAGTTCCAAATTTTCAAACTGAATTCCAATTCATTCATTTGTTATGTATAAATCAATCCAGAAGAAAAGAGCTATTTTCTAAACTGCTGAATCACTCTGAACCAAATATTTTTAGTGTCCAAAAGATTGATGGCATGGCTCTCTAAATCTTTAAGATCATACAGATCTCTATTGTTTACACATCATTTGTTTAGTAATTGAATAATTACTCTCATGATTCATATTACTTGCATATTCTGTTATGCTTGTTCTGTTTTTCTCCTAGAGCAGGCATGTCAAACTTGATTTCATTGAGGGCCGCATCAGAATTGTGTTTGACCTCGGGGGCGTGGGGGCATGGTTGGCATGGCCCTGGTAAGTGTGGCCAGGATGGGCATGGCCAGCTCAATGTCACTCGTGTCGGGAGGAGGGGTATCTGTGGTGGCAAGTGCTAAGGCAGGACTTTCCTCAGACCCTCCTTTACTCTCATTATAATCTCCTTCCTTCCTTCTCTTCTTTTTCTTCCCTCTTCATTCTCCTTTTTTTTTCTTTCCCATCTTTCCTTCTCTTTCTTTATCTTTCCCTTTCTCCTTTCCTGTCTCTTCTTGCATGCTCAAATGCAAAAGGGGAAACCATTTCTCCTTTTGTTTTGTATGTTTTGCTAACCCTCTGCCAGTGAAAACGGAGCTCAGGCGGGGGCTGTGTGCGGTCCCCCCAGGCCCCATTTTAAGCCGCAACGGCCTCCTGCAACCCTCTGCCAGTGAAAATGGAGCTCCGTTTTCACTGGCAGAGGGCTGCTGGAGGCTATTGTGGCTGAAAATGGGGCTCAGGAGGGCTGTGTGTGGTCCTCCGGAGCTCCATTTTCACTGGCAGAGACACCACTATCTTTTTCTGTCTCTAGGGTGACCCCATGGGCCAGATCTAAGCACCCCATGGGGTGGATGCAGCCCACGGGCCTTGAGTTTGACACCCCTGTCCTAGATGATAATTTTGCACAGGTTTGATAGATATTACTGCTTCTAGCTAGCCAAATAATTTAACATACATACATACATACATACATACATACATACATACATACCATTAACACTTATAATAAGATGGTCCTGAATTCATTTTTTCATTATTTACATACAACTTTTGCTTATTGTAATTGATTCAGATTTTCCATTACTGTTGTAACCACTGAGTTAAGAATCTTGTCCTCAGATTTCTAGCTCTGTTTTCTGACCCTTGTACCTCTGATAGGTTTTCCTCCTCTTTATCAGTTAATGTTGCAACACTTTTTAGTCTCCCCACTTACAAGCTCAAAAGCAGAATTAAAGCTCAAAAGCAAAACCTACTCTCTAGTTTGTAATATGCAGCTTCTTATCTGGAGACTCCCATTGGCACTAGCTGGTTTAGCAGAATAACAGTGATTTTACAACAGCTGCACTGGTTTCTGACAAGTTTCTGGATTTAATTCTAGGGGATGATTGTTACCTATAATGTTCTTTCTGGCTCCTTGTTACATCTGGAGCCAACTTTTCCATGTAGAATCAGGCTCTCCTCCATTGGTCTAGTTGGGAGAGAACACTGTAAGTGGCCACATTTCAAGGGATCCAGAAGGTTGGGATCCAGAGAATGACATTCTCAATGCAGCCCTTGGAACAGGTTGAAACAAATAAGAACTTTTCACTTCTTATTCTCACAAAAAGAGCAAGTTAATATTCAAAAATATGGGTACATTTTGCTTTTTATTGGGGAATGACATGTGTCCATCTGGACATTCTCACAAACCTATATACATAACAGTAATATTCCAAACATACTTTCCTCATGAATAAATTTATATTTTGCCTTCTAAGTAAAGATACTTATATTTGTACATGTTCCAAGATTAAATTTAGTATGTATTTATGTTATATTTCAGTAATAAGATTCCAAGTATGAAGTACTGTATATTCACAGAATATGTTCCTGTATGTACTCTTTGAATGTTCTGGCCTTGTTGAAAGATGATTACCGTATATCTTATGTCCATATTTTTGCATGGCCCATTCTCTCCTCTGTTTCAAGGACAGCAGAGGGGGATTGCCATTGTGAACAGCTGGTCTATGTGTCATAGCTGATTAAAGTGGTATGCAGGAGCAAGAAAAGGAATGACACTTCACATATTGAGCCTTGCTGCCAAGGGGCAGATGTGGAATCCAACACATGTTCCCCAATTCTACAGTGCCTCTAATTAGTCACTTAAGTCAAAAAGTCATGGCAATCTCTCATCCAAATTGAGAAGCAAAAACCAAGGCAGAGATCTGGACAGGAAAGGAGATCTGAGCTGGTTTTTGTCTCTCACAACATGGAGCACTGTCTTTCCATCTGTCTGTGAGTTGTAGCACTCTTAGCTTTTTCAGGTCACTGGTTCTTCATCAATCTGTCTGCCTTCCTAACCAGCTAAGATGAGGCAATAATACAGCATGTCATTGAAATTGCTTGACCAATCTGGGAACAGACTGGTCCCAAATTAAAATAAATGGATAACCCTTCATAGCAATAATATAATGTAGTGCCATACAATGCTGAATCCTCTTCAGGAACAAGCTCCTATTTTCCAACCAGACTTTCAAATGATTTATAGAAGCTCATTGGGTAAGATGACCAGATTTTAACATTGGAAAAGAGGGACACCATTGTGGTTGTGGCTTATTTTCCGGGCATGGCTTGGAGGTCATGTGACTGGTGGGCGTGGCTAGTTGGTCATGTGACCGGGTGGCCATGGCTATGTGTATAGGGACTACTCAGAGGGCTGAAAAAAGTCATTTCTGACAGGTCCTCGCACTTTTGACTGGTCCTCATACTTATGACCATCCTCACATTTATGCCCGTACAGCATTCTTAACAACCATGTTACTCATTTCACAACTGCTTCTCTTCACCATGGTGATAAGATAGGGCAAAAAAGTAAAATGTGAGGACAGTCGTAAGTTTGAGGACTGGTCAAAAGTGCGAGGACCAGTCAAAAATAATTTTTTCAGTCCTCTGAGTAGTCCATATGCACAAAAGGACTAACCAGAGGGCTGAAAAAAGTCATTTCTGACAGGTCCTCGCACTTTTGACTGGTCCTCACACTTATGACCATCCTCACATTTATGCCGTGCAGCATTCTTAACAACCATGTCACTCATTTCACAACTGCTTCTATTCACCATGGTGATAAGATAGGGCAAAAAAGTAAAATGTGAGGACAGTCGTAAGTTTGAGGACTGGTCAAAAGTGCGAGGACCAGTCAAAAATAACTTTTACAGCCCTCTGAGTAGCCCATATGCATAAAAGGATACAGCAATAGAGAGGGATGAAGGAAGGGAAATTAGAGTAGGAGTGAGGGTAAGAGAGGGAGGAAGAGAGGAGGAGAAGGAGAAAGAAAGAGGAAGTAGGGAGAAGAAGAGGGGGGGAAGAGAAAGTAAGAAGGAAAGAAAAGAGAGAGGTGGTAGGTTTGAGGAGAAAGATTGCTGTACAATAAAAAAGATGAAAGGGAAGAAAGCCAACCACAAGCAAATATAAAGATATTAAGATAAAGAATGAATTGTTAAACTTTAAAGAATAAAAGAGAACAAATATAAATAAATAGCAATAATTAGAAACACACATACAAACATACAATGTATTTTCTTTGAACAGAATATTTGGCTGGTTCACAAATTTAAACAGTGCTTAGTCATTTCAATTAAATTTACAATTTCTATATTTCCTTTTTGCCATATTTATTCCTCATCTATTTTTTTAAAAAACCAATATTACCCTTCATCCTCATCTCTAATCTTAATCAAATTCAATTTTTCCCTTCTATTCTATAGTATACCCCTTCCCATTGTCATCTATTTTTATATCCATCCTCACATTGGTTAATTATGTAATTATGTAATACAGTTGTTTAATACAAATTCAGCATTTTAATATAAATCAATTAGTTATATAACTATATTTTTTGTATATTAATCAATATGAACATGAATATTCCAATTATTTCCATGCAATCCAATTTCTTACAAATCAATTAATTATATTTACCAATAATAATAAACCAAATAATTTCCCCCATATATTCCTCCAAACCACAACTTAACCATTTCTGCTTTCAACACAATATACAATTATTAATAGTATCTCAATTATTACAATTCCCTAGTTAAATAGAGCTTTTTTTCTTTTGTGTTTTAAAATCTTGAACTCTCCTCTTTTGCCCTAAATTTCCCATTGTTTACACCTACCTTTTTTGGTGAAGAAAAAGAAAAAGAAATCTCTCTCTGCCTCATTTTGTCATGTTGCAGCTTTACTTTCGCTTTCACTTTTTCAGTATAGCTAGGGGAAAAAAATCTGCTCTAGGAACTCTTTGCAGCCAATTAACCTATGCGGAAGCTGTAAGGGGCTGTTTTTTCTATTTTTGCAGGCATGGGTGTTTTCTTTTAACACTGATCAGCTGTAGGTTGGCCCCTTGAAGCCCCGCGGCAAGAGTTTAAACAGTTTTTTTTCCTGTAGCCATCAGCTGGGACTCAGGAGACAGCCCGGACTCAGGAGGCAGAATGAAAAATCGGGACTTTTTTAAAACGCCGCGGGCCGCGGGACAAATCGCTAAAAATCAGGACTGTCCCGCCAAAAGCGGGATGTCTGGTCACCTTATCATTGGGGCAACTTTTAATGGGGGTATGCAGCCTTGGTAGCTTTCCTAGACTTATTGATGGCTTTCATCATGGTATCCTTAATTGCCTAGAAAGACAGGGCCTTGGGGCACTGTTTTACAGAAATTCTGTTCATTCCTTCCTTCAGATATGTCCAGAATTGGTGTTGTAGTTGTTTGCCACCTAAACCTTTATTCACACAGTTTAGCTCTTAAACAAATCCTATCAATTAAGTCAGAGT
Organism: Arizona elegans; assembly: GCA_022577455.1. NCBI lineage: Eukaryota > Metazoa > Chordata > Lepidosauria > Squamata > Colubridae > Arizona > Arizona elegans. The sequence continues at coordinate 96,911,703 of JAKOOJ010000002.1, read as the reverse complement.
GTTGATGTGGGGTATCAGTATCAGTATGTTGATGCTTCCCAGTTCAATTGCTTATTAACCATTTCCAAGAAAATAAATGATGCCTTGAATACTGCCTAAATTTAATAATGAATTGGATGAGGGAGAACAAGTTGAAATTAAATCTAGACAAGATGAAGATGCTGTTGGTAATAAAGAAAGGGTATTTGAACAGTGGAGCAGTTTTGGATAGGGTTGCATCCTCTGAAAGGTTGGCAATCTATGAATTCTCCCTGAATTCACATTATTAAATTCATAAGGGGCAATTTTGGGGAAGAACACTTTGGCACAATTCTGACTACTCTGCCTTCCTTGAGCAGATTGGATTTGGTAACAATCATCTTTGCCTTTGTTACATCTTGTCATGACCACCAGATGAGACTATTCTTTAAAAGTATCTGAAACATGCAGGTGATGCAAAGTGCAGTAGCTAGACCAGCGGTTCTCAACCTGGGGGTCGCGACCCCTTGGGGGTCGAACGGCCATTTCACACGGGTCGCCAAAGCCTTCTCTCGCCCCCCCCACGCCTTCACTCACTCACCCTCACTCTCTGCTCTGTTGGATCGCCGGCCGTTCGTTTACCCCGCCCACTCCCCATCTATTGCTGCCTCCGATGGCTAGAGGAAAAAAAACTGTTTAAATTCTTGCCACGGGGCTTCAAAGGGCCGCCCTAGAGCCAGTGGTGCAGCCCAACCGTTTGTTAAATTGCTGGCTTGCCCTGCCCCTCCGCACCACTATTTATTGCCAATAAATAGTGGTGGGTGAGGGGCGGGGGAGCCAGCAATTTAACAAGTGGTTCGGTATTTTTTTGTAATTTTATTGGCCCCCGGAGCTTCAGCAGAGGCTAATTAGCCCTTGCTTAGATCAGCTCCCGACCCCCAGCTGATTTGCTCTCAGTTGTTTTGCTCAGGGCTCTTCTACTTGCTTGGAAAGAGTGCTGATTTTTTTGCCCCTATCTATGCTGAGAAACGAAACTGAAACTGCTTTGCTGTTGCTGCAACTTGGAAAATTAGGCAGGCAGATTTCTTTTCTTTTTCCTCACCAAAAAAGGTAGGTGCAAACAACGGGAAATTTAGGGAAAAGAGGAGATTTTAAAACACGAAAGAAAAAAAGCTCTATTTAACTAGGGAATTGTAATAATTGAGATACTATTAATTGTATATTGTGTTGAAAGCAGAAATGGTTAAGTTGTGGTTTGGAGGAATATATGGGGGAAATTATTTGGTTTATTATTATTGGTAAATATAATTAATTGATTTGTAAGAAATTGGATTGCATGGAAATAATTGGAATATTCATGTTCATATTTTTTTTTATTGAAAAAGTTTTCAAATACAAGTTTTTCCCCCTTTTCCCCCCCTTCCCTAACCCCCCCTCACCACCCATCCCCCCCGTGACTTCTTCACAACAATAAGCTAATTCATAACTAATTACATAATTTTACCATTCCCTTACTCCCTCCTCAAAATACTGACCCTTAGCATAATATTCTTATAACTCCCATTTTCGCAGTAATCTGCCCTTTTTCTCCTCCCCCAAACTTATAGTATATTATTACAACAATTTAACATTTAATCTTTTATATATATTAATATTAATAATATTAATATAACATTTCAAAGCAGCCTTCTCCCTACATCCAAATTTAACATTTATTCAGTTCTATCCAGTTTCTCCACTCCCCTAAATATATAACTTAAAAATCCTTTTTCTTAAACTAATCAATCAGTAAACTAACCTATTTCAACCCAAATTCCTGCAAAATTACCATGCAATACAATTCTAAATATAATCCACTGCCCACTCTACTAAAATATACATATATCTATATATGCATTCCATTTTATAAAAAGAAAAAAGACAATAACTTTAAATTTATAATCCATATAATATCTTCTTTGATGTCTTTCCACTGGATTGTTAAATCCATCATCCATAATAGGGTAAGATAACATACTAGTGCAACAGTTTGTTCAAGATCTTCAATCATCTTCTGCCCCCATCAGTAATAGATATCCTCATATATATATAAAAGTAAAAACAACCACCCGAGTGACATTATAATTATATTCCATATAGTTGTAATTGTGGTTTTCATCAGGATTATTAATTCCCATCATCCTAGTGGGTAACATCCAGATCTTCTGCATGCCCCAGCGTGATTCTCTTGCCTTGTAACTCGAAATAGTTATAATATATTTACCAGTAGAAAAAATCCAAAGTAGATAATTCAAATCCAAGAATGTAAGGCTCTTTTCACACCCCAAAATCACGGCATTGCAGAGATCTGCCACTATCCTCAAGATAGTATTAAACAATTGTTTGCTTCCACTATCTTTTCACATATTCATTCATTTTTTAAAGTCCCTGGCTTCACTGTTGCTTGGTTTAGAAACTGCTATTTCTATGAGATCTATTTCTTTTCTTTTTCTTTTGCGGGTTAAATTTCCATCCTGGTTTGCCTCCTACAAATTGTGTATCAGCTGATCGATTTTCATTCTGCTTTATAAATTGATCTTGTTGGTTTTGTTTTGTTAACTTGTCTTTCTTTTCCATCACTTGTATATCAACTGGTTGATTTACGCACTTGTCTGTAACTTGATGATTCATCACATTGGAGTCGGATGACACTGCTCTCATATTTATAGACAGTCCAGCTGGGGTATCCAGGGAGTCTAAAGACAATTTATCTACCACAGCCTCTGTAATTTGATATTTTCCTTTTGTTTCCAACTCCTTTTGCTTGTCCTGTATTGTGCCTAAAGGTGTTAAATTCATTTTTAAAATTTTTTGATAAAATTCTTCCGCTTTTTCAACAGTGTTCAGTTGGTATCTTACTCCTTGATGTCTCAATATTAAACCAACTGGGACATCCCACCTAAATAAGATATTTCTTTTTTTTAACTCAGTCACTAGAAAGCCAAATTTCTTCCTCTCCATTAACATTTTAGGCGGGAGCTCCTTAAAAACCCAAATCTTTCTTCCATGAAATTGCAAAGTAGAATTAAAAGAGTTCTGCACAATATTATTCCTAATTTCTTTATCTGTAAAATAAATCACCACATCTCTAGGCAATTGCCTTTGCTTTGCCAACCAGGAGTTTATTCTATAAATTTTGCCAATCCTGCAAAACACTTCATCAGGTTGAACCTTTAAAATCCCAGCCAGAATTTCAGAAGATATTTTCCTTAAATCATCTCTGTTATCTTCCTGCAAACCTCTCAGTCTAATTGCATATTCTGTAAAATTATATTGAATCATTAAAACTTCTCTTTCAATCCTCTGTTGCACATTTTCTTCATTACCAGTCTTTTGGTCAATCTCCATTTTAGGTTTATCTTCTAAGCTATTATCCTGAGTGTTTGCCAAATCCTTTTTAATTTTTTGGATCTTGTCATCCAAATTCTCCTCAGTTTCTTTCATTTTAGACTCTAATAGTTTAGTCTTTACATCCAACTGAATCAGAAAGTCTGATAAACCATTAGCTGTTTTTAAAATCTTTCGATCCAAAAAGTCAAACTTTGATTTCACCAATTCACCAATTTCTTTAATTTCCTGCTTAAATTTTTCAAGTTGCTGGTTCACAATCTCATCCCTTCTTACAATCTCTTCAAGAAGAAATTCTATTATATTAAAGTCAGGTTTCTGAGACTGGAGAGTTAGAACTTGTTCATGTAATTTATTAATGGGGGAATTCCCCCCCACTGCCTGTTTGTCTGACTGTATAAGTCTCAGTGCCATTTTCCACACAGACAAGATTTAGTGGAAAAGAGAAAAAAAAGCTTGTTTCCAACCAAGATCAATATCAGATCCCCAGGAAAAAACAAACAAACAAAAAAAAAACCAAGAGTGAGAGTGAGGTTTTGCCTTCAATTACAGCCAGAAGTATTCATTCCGCTACTTTGTAATAGAAAACGGAAGGACTTTCCCTTTCAGCCTCTCTTCAAGCCTCAGCAATCGCCATTTTAAAAATCTTTTTTCCTTTCACTTCTTAAACAACTTCAGTAACTTTTCTAAAATAAAAAGAATACTTGTGCTTCAGGATCAGAGGTCTAGCTCACGTCTTCTTTAATTAATTTAACAAATTTACAGGCTTGCTTTTGCCACCTAGCTCTGCGTATAGCAGAGATCTCCCAGAGCCCGGAGCATCGGCTGGGGATACGGGGAGTCTCTTCCGCTCCGTCCCAAAAGTAAATAAAAAACTTTTGGGATTAGGCAGAGGACTCTACCCACCCCAGCCGGCTCTATCTCCATTTCCTAATGGAAACGGAGTTTTTTCGAGCCGCCATTCCGCTATAAAGGCGGCTCTTCACAGGCAGTGGGTTCGACGATCCCGAAGGAGCGTCCGGCGGGGACAAACAGCAAACCGGAAGTCTGAATATTCATGTTCATATTGATTAATATACAAAAAAGATAGTTATATAACTAATTGATTTATATTAAAATGCTGAATTTGTATTAAACAACTGTATTACATAATTACATAATTAACCAATGTGAGGATGAATATAAAAATAGATGACAATGGGAAGGGGTATACTATAGAATAGAAGGGAAAAATTGAATTTGATTAAGATTAGAGATGAGGATGAAGGGTAATATTGGTTTTTTACAAAAATAGATGAGGAATAAATATGGCAAAAAGGAAATATAGAAATTGTAAATTTAATTGAAATGACTAAACACTTTAAATTTATGAACCGGCCAAATACTCTGTTCAAAGAAAATACATTGTATGTTTGTATGTGTGTTTCTAATTATTGTTATTTATTCATATTTGTTCTCTTTTATTCTTTAAAGTTTAACAATTAATAATATTCTTTATCTTAATATCTTTATATTTGTTTGAGGTTGGCTTTTTTTCCCTTTCATCTTTTTTATTGTACAGCAATCTTTCTCCTCAAACCTACCACCTCTCTCTTTTCTTTCCTTCTTACTTTCTCTTCCTCACCCTCTTCTTCTCCTCCCTACTTCCTCTTCCTTTCTCCTTCTCCTCCTCTCTTCCTCCCTCTCTTACCCTCACTCCTACTCTAATTTCCCTTCCCTTCCTTCCTCCCTTCCCTTCCTTCCCTCTCTCTCCTTCCTTCTTCCATCTTTCTTTTCCTTCCTTCATCCCTCTCTATTGCTGTATCCTTTTATGCATATGGACTACTCAGAGGGCTGAAAAAGTTATTTCTGACTGGTCCTCACACTTTTGACCAGTCTTCGAACTTACGACTATCCTCACATTTTACGTTTTTGCCCTATCTTGTCACCATGGTGAAGAGAAGCAGTTGTGAAATGAGTGATATGGTTGTTAAGAATGCTACAATGGGCATAAATGATGACCAGTCATAAGTGCGAAGACCGATCAAAAGTGCGAGGACCTGTCAGAAATGACTTTTTTCAGCCCTCTGAGTAGTCCCTATACACATAGCCATGGCCACCCGGTCACATGACCAGCTAGCCATGCTCACCCAGTCACATGACCTCCAAGCCACACCCACAAAATAAGCCATGCCCACAGAACCGGTAGTAAAAAAATTTAGAACCCACCTCTGGTTGGGGGTCACCACAACATGAGGAACTGTATTAAAGGGTCGCGGCATTAGGAAGGTTGAGAACCACTGAGTTAGACTATTACCCTGTATAAAGTAAAGGAATCATGTGTTACCTGAACTAAAATATCTGTTTGCATTGATTTCAAAACCCTAAATTATTTAGAGCCTGATTATTTGTCTTTCTGTTCTGGTACAAATATGTCTGAATGTTAATGTATCAGTAGAACAGGGAGTAATATACTGTAGGTAGGGCAGCAGACAGGAAAAATTAAAAAGTTATAATGGCTTTGAGAACAGGTTTGAAGAGAAATGCCCACAGGGAAGATGTACAGAAAGCAAGACTGCCAGGAAATCCTTTTTGTAGCTCCAGAAGGAAAACTGAAAACTGAAATTTTAAAGTGTTGCAGAATTAAGTTCTGACGTAAATCAAAAATCCTGACTTAGATCAGGATTTAGATCAGGGCTAAGATCAAGATTTGGGACTAGAGATAAGTTCTATTATATTTACAAAATTGGCCTTTGGATGGCTGTTGCATTGAAATGGGGTAATAGTGCAAGTTCAGAAGCATGCTAAATCAATGGACTACATCAACCTGCTCATTTTCAACTGATTTGTTGAACATTTGAACACTTGACTTGAACACTGGCTCCTTTCTAACAAAGTGAAATTCAATGTAGATAAAATCTACACTTAGGCAAGAAAAGCCAATTGTACATGTTAGATCCCTGTCAGAATGCTGCCACTCTAAGCGGGGGAGGAGGCTTCATGAGTTGAATATTTTGCATGCTTTTGCTTTTGCTGTAACTGCTTGGGAGTTTGAGGGGAGCAGAATTAGCCATCTGCATAGACTCCCACTCAATCAGTTCCAGACTGGCATTCAAGGTTGCGGCTTTCTGAGGACGACCTTTTCTCCCCATCCCACCTCGGAGTTTCAAAAATACCTTTGCAGCATTTTATTGGCTACTGATGGACATGGGGTGGGAGGTTGAAGGGAAAAGTTAGCTTAACACTTTGTATGTGAATTTCAGACTCCGTCTGACTTCTCTGCAATCACTATCTTAGTAAAAGTTCCTTTGAAATGCAAATCGCTTCAAGAGTTTTACTTTCTTGAGAAGGTAGTTGTGGCAGGTTCTTACAGTACAGATACAGACTAGGTCAAATTAGGCTCAATGCCGACTTCTGGTTTGGCATTGCGGCGAGACAGTCGGGGAAATAGCGGGCTCTGATGAATCCTGAGAAAATCCTGGCTGCCAAACTGCTGTCGATGGGTCTTCGGACAGAACCCATCTTGCAGGGACGGGGGGAGAAGAGGGGTGCCTTGGACGACCAAGAGGAACAGGCAAGTTCCTCGGAGGTCGGAGGGAACCCTGTGTGAGTCAGCGGCGGGGGGCGGCAGCCATAGCTGCCACGAAGCTATGACAAACCGAAAAAAGAAATGTGCAGGAGGAAAGAAGAAAAGAACGACGTGCTTTGAAGCTGGGTGAGTGACACCAACCCAGGCGAGAAACAACATTACAGTATGGATTTTTATAAGTAAGACCCCTAGCCTTAAACAGCAGCTGTGGATTTGTAGGGCAAGAAGAGTTGGTAAAGCAATTATAGGAGGTAAAGACCCATTAAGGAATTTATCTTAATACAGACCAATTTGGAATAATTGAACATTGAGACACGCTAGAAAAACTGGGGGAAATTTTGCTTTTTAAATTGGAACTGACTTGATGTTTGGAGAAGTGGGAAAAAAAAGGGACAAATAGGGATTCAACATCTTTAAAATTTAGAAGAGGAGAGACAAATGGATGGCTACATAATTGCCACAAAATGGAGATTGCCGTGACTAAGGGAAAGTGTTGATTGCAGAGAGTCACCTTCTGTTAGAAAAAGAAACAATGTGATTTATCATTTATTCTGGATTACTTTGAAAATAACTAAGGGTTTTTGGTTTTGGAGATTCCTATTCTGTCTACTGGTGGTTTTATTGGTGGAAAGAAAGAAGAAATATAGTGGAACTATTAAAATTGAAGCATTGGCACAGGAACAAAAGAAGACAAATGGCGCAGGAACAAAAGAAGGAAAGCTGATGGATTTTGCATGGAATAGAAGCAACTGAAGAAATAAAATGACATAGAGTTTTAAATTTGGTAACACTGAATTTGAAATGGAATATCTATGGACAGATAAGGAAATGAATAAATAAAATATATTTGGTTTTGAAATAAGAATATAAAATAGTTTGATTGAAAATGAAAATGTTATATTTAAATGAATTTTGAATTTAAACAGGAGGTGCTTATAGAATAACAAAGATGGAAAATAAAATAAGATAATTAAAATAGAAAATTAATGCAAAGGTGGATAAAAATGATATTTTTATAGAAGAATAAGAGCAGACACAAATATAAGATAAACCTAAGAAAATTTATTAGTTTATGGGAGAATATGTGGAGAATATATATAAATATGTTTGATGCAATATGTCTTAATGTTAAATTGTAAACAAAATAGAGAATGGTATTATGATTAAATATGAATGTTTATTGTACTGTTGGATGGTAAAATAAGATACACAGATTTAAATAGTAAATTAAGATTGAGTTTAATGTATGTTGGAAATGGTTAACATTTAGAAATATGCTGAGAATCACCCAGGAGGAATATGTTGGGAAACAGTGAAATAACAGATAAATATGTTGAAAATTAGCTAAACAATAGTTGGAGATATGGAGGAGAATATGCTGAAAAGCAGCCAAAACAAGATATGCTGGGAATTAGCCAAACAATAGTTGGAGGTATGGAGGAGAATATGCTGGAAAACAGCTAAAATAAAATATGCTGCGAATCAGCTAAAATAATAGATAAAACAATAGATATGGGGTGAAGAAGAATATGTTGGAAGATAATTAAAATGAAGCGAGATGAATATGAAATGATTCTGTGTAAAATGAAAAGGGTAATTGATTATAAGTTTAAGAAAATTAGATGTAAGTTAATAGAGCTTAAGATTTAAAGATTTGATGAAATGGGTCCAGGGATGAAGGAGTATAGATAGAAATTTAATTTATAAATGTAAATAAAAATAGAGTTGTGTTTATTTGAAAATTAAGATTTGTGGTGATAAAATAATAAGATAAATACTTAGATTTAGATTTTAGAATATTTGTTAAAAATGTGTGTTTTGATTTTTATGTTAAAAGATGTAATGGAGGAAATTCAGGAAAGAGTTGTTAAAGAGTTTTAAGCGAATGTACCTATTCATGACTGGATCAAGACTTCGTTCTTAAAAGATGTGTTTTATGTTTATATTTTTTTAAAAAATAATAATAAAAAAATGTTTTTTTTTTTAAAAAATGGTTCAGTGCCAGTAATTGTGAGAGGCATCCTGAAATCCAATTGGGCAATCACTTAAATGTGACCCAATAGTGTGTGGCAGCAGCCAAAAAAAGCCAATGGTGTATTAGGTGTATTAATAGAGGGATAGAATCATAATCACATGAATTAATAGTACCATTTTACAAAGCCTTAGTATGGCCATACTTGGGATATTGCATACAGTTTTGGTCACCACAATATAAAAAACATGTTGAGAGTCTGAAAGAGTGCAGAGAAGAGCAACAAAAATGGCTAGGGGCTGGAGACTAAAACATATGAAAAATGGTTGCAGGAATTGTTTACGTCTAGTCTAATGAAAAGAAGGACTAGGGATGACATGATAGCTGTCTTCCAGTATCTGAGGGGCTGCCACAAAGAAGAGAAGGTCAACCTATTTTCCAAAGCATCAGAAGGCAAGATAGGAAACAATGGATGGAAACTAATCCAGAAGAGAAGCAACCTAGAACTAAGGAGAAATTTCCTACTGGTGAGAGCAATCAACCAGTGGAATGGCTTGCCTTCAGAAGTTGTGGGTGCCCCATTACTCGAGGCTTTCAAGAAGAGGTCGGACAGCCATTTGTCTGAAATGGTACAGACTCTCCTGATTGAGCAGTGAGTTGGACTACATGACCTTCAAGGTCTTTCCAATTCTGTTACTCTGTGTTCTATGCCTTTGGGGCTACCTTGGTGTGCTTTACAGTACAGACCATGAAACTGATTGCAGTACAAATAACACTCACTGTGTAATTTTGAACCAACCACTCTTAGTCCAACTTACTTCACAGCATTGATGTTGTAGGGATAAAATGAAGGGCAGAAAAGTGGGATATAAATCCATTAGTTAAATACTTTGCATGCAGTGCAAATCAATGAACATAGCCATGTGACTGCTAGACTACGGAGACAATATTGTAACAGTTTGGGGTGGTCATTTGTCAAAAAACTTAAATTCAACATTGATTCCTGCATGAAACTTCTTAGGATTCATACAATAGAAATTGCTGGAATTATAAGAAATTTCCCAGTTTATAAAATGGAGGTATAATTCTCCCAGTGCAGGTATGTTTTAACTTGATTTTATTCTGTAAACCTGCCTGAAAACTCTCCATATTCTGTATAATTGAAAACTTTGAATGCAACATTACAGTAGAGCAGGGGAGAAATCCAGCAGGTTCTGACAGGTTCTGGAGAACTGGTAACAGAAATTTTGAGTAGTTCAGAGAACCGGTAGCGGAAACTTTGAGTAATTCGGAGAACCAGCAAATACCACCTCTGGCTGGTCCCAGAATGGGGTGGGAATGGGGATTTTGCAGTATCCTTCCCCTGGAGTGGGGTGGGAATGGAGATTTTGCAGTATCCTTTCTCTGCCACGCCCACCAAGCCACACTACACCCACCAAGCCACGCCCACCAAACCGGTAGTAAAAATATTTGAATTTCACCACTGCAGTAGAGTCAATTCTTACAACTAATGATGAAGGATTTCTCTATATTAAATATAAATAATGGTTTGCCTTACTGAGTTGGGAAGGAGTTAAGGTATCTGGATATTTTTGTAGTGCCTTCAGTTAATTTAGTTGGCTCTGTTTGCCAATGGGCATCCTAAGTGTTCCACTGTAAATTAAATCAAGCCCTAGAGATTATTCCATGCATTACAATGATTGGTTATGATAATCTCATTGTTGGAGAAAAAGATATGTCCATGGAGATTCTCAGTCATCCAGGGCATGGTTGTCCCAAAGATGCTTTTTCAAGAGGCAATTGGACTTTCTTGTTTTTCTTTGAAGATATTTCACTTCTCATCCAAGAAGCTTCTTCAGCTCTGACTGGATGATGGGGAATGGAAGAATTTATACTCCCTGGAGACAGTTGGTCATTTGCATTCTTTTATAGAGTTGTTAAGACCACCTGGAGGTTTATCTGTGTCATCAGGATCACCTGAGTGGTGCAAATGGGTGTGGAACATCATTTATCTCCAATCTACAACACAGTCCTTTCAACAGTTCCAAGAAGGCTCCACACCCATTTGCACCACTCAGGTGACCCTAATGACACAGATAAACCTCCAAGTGGCCTTAGTGACTCTCTAAAAGAATGCAAATGACCAGCTGTCTGCAAGGAATGGAATATATCCTTCCATTCCCACCATCCAGTCAGAGCTGAAGAAGCTTCTTGGATGAGAACTGGAAACGTCTTCAAAGAAAAACCAGAAAGTCCAGTTGCCTATTGAAAAAGCACCTTTGAGAAAAATATAATTCTATTAAATCTCAAGGGAAGACTTTATAAGGAAACTCTACCATGGGGCTCATTCTGTGAAATCTGAAGGAATCCTGTCCTTCAGAAACGGTTAAAGAATTTCTCCTTCCCCATGCAGAGAAAACATTCATCCAGTTTCCCTGCTTAGTGACTTGAGGGTGGGGTGGGGTGGGGGAGAGAGAAAATGCCTAATTAAAGAATCAGTTTGAATAGCCATAATACACAAAAAGTTACCTCTGTTCTTAGAGTGATGCAGGAAACAAAATCTAGAACTGAATCCTGATAAGGTACAACTAGCATTGAAACAAGTGATTTACTGTGTATTAAACAACTTCTGACACCATAGAATCCACAAACTGGTCCCGAGAAAGCTGATACAATATAAGAATTCCTATGATATAAAAGAATGAAAAGATTCTGGGGTATGATTTGGCTAAGGTTTGATAAAACTTCTGTCCTCAAGTTGGACAACAACTTGTGTTATAGGAGCTGATTCATCAAAGATAGTCGAGTTGTGTTGTTACAGCAACAACTTTTGAATATGTCAACTGAATGTTATCTGAAACAAAACGGGATTAAACACAGACTGAAAAAAACAACAACTGGCAACAGCATTTGGCCTGAAATCAACCATCCACTTATATTTGATTAAATACTATGGGTCCATTCAGGCCATAAAACCTTTAGAAAGTATTATGAGGAAACTACTATTAAGTCCTCCAAAAATGTACAGTGGGTTACAACATTATGATATCTATATAGAATATCATCCTGGTAGTATCCTATATTAACTGACATTTTAAGCAGTGAAATGCAGCTCAGTCCACAGAAAGCTCTATAGATACAAGATTGTAAGGGGTGGGGGGGCTGTGTGTATGTGTGTTTGTGTTTGTGTGTGTGTGTGTGTGTGTGTGTGTGTGTGTGTGTGTGTAAGCACCTTTCTTGGTCTTCAGCTTTTCTTAACCATCAGTAGAGGGTAACCAAAACAAACTAGACCAGGAAAAGAATACAAGATTGCCAGGAAATCCTTTTTGTAGATCCAGAAGGGAAATTGAAAGTTTAGGGAATTGCAGAATTATGCTAAATTCAGGACATTACTGTACAGGGTAGTACAGGTCAGCCAATTATTGCAGCAATCATACCATCTGAAACATTTTGTTGCATTTCAGAAGAGTATTTAAGAAGCCTCAAAATTATGCATATTAATTTGGAGCAGGCAGTACTACTTCCAAGAGCCACTAAATTATTATTTCTTCTGTAAAGCTACAGGAAAGTGACCAGGAGATGGAATCAACTTTGAGAAAATTATGGCAAAATTCCAATTGAATATATTATTCATGAAAGGGAGAGGAGCAGTGGTTACTGTATGTTTTTGTCTTTTCCTACTGTTTTACTTCAGGAAACAATAAATATCTGATGAAGAAGCCTCCATCTTGTGGCCAACCTATAAACAGCAGCTCTGGTATTTATAGGTATTCTAAATCTGAAGGAAGGTTTAGTAATTTATAAATGCATACTGCAGCTATCAAATAAACGGTCCTGATAAGGCACAATTAGTTTGCTACTTAAGCCGTTCAATAGTTTCCTTAAAAAATTACAGTAAATAAAATTACAGTAAATTCTCTCAAAATTATTAACTTCTATGGGGAAAAAAATAGAAATGGGAAATTAAACCATATAGCCAGTGGTGGGATTCAAATAACCAGTTCTCTGCTCTAATGACCGGCTGAGTAGGCATGGCTGGGTGGTCATGTGACTGGATGGGCGTGGCCAACTCAATCACTCACATCGAGGGGTGCCTCTACTCTCCTCGCCACACCCGGCCCTGCCTCCCCTCCCCTCTCCTCTCCTCCCAGCCACTCCTTGTCATGCCTGTCCTCGCCTGGCCTCTACTTACCAGTCTGAAATTTATGTTGCTAAGTGAGAAATTTATTAAGTGAATTTTGCCCCATTTCATGACTTTTCTTGCCACATTTGTTAAGTGAATCACTGCAGTTGTTAAGTTAGTAACACGGCTGTTAAATGAATCTGGCCTCCCCATTGACTTTTCTTGTCAGAAGGTTGCAACAGGGGATCACATGGCCCTAGGAGACTACAACTGTCATAAGTGTGAGATAGTTGTCAACCATCTGCATTTTTATCATGTGACCGTGGGGATGCTGCAATGGTCATAAGTGTGAAAAACGGTCATAAGTCACTTTTTTCAGTGCCATTGTAACTTTGAATGGTCACCAAATGAACTGTTGTAAGTCAAGGATTATCTGTACAAAAATACAAAAAGCTTCTTTGCTTGCAAAAAGCTGCCCTAAGTACCAATCATTAGATTAGAAATGGGGGAATACACACTGAAGTCACAGCCATCAAAGAAACCTAAACCATTCTGTCCAAATACTTTCCTTTTCATCAGCAATACCTGCAATCTGGAGTTACAAATCAGGCAGGGTACCAGAGCACCTTGAGGAATTAAAATAGTTAAAATGCAATGATAACTATCAGCAGCCAACTGTTGCTCATAAAGTGAAACCTTTTAGCAGAGAGGTCATTTAAGCTCTCCAGAAAGCAGGTGGATGTTGTGGCTTGAGCTGGCAGCAGATTCAGACAGTGAGGAGGTTGGGGACGAATGTGGGCCAGTCCTGGAGTCTGGGGAAGGCTCAGACGATGGCTCTGAGTTGGAGGCAGAGAGGGGGCCAAGGCCATCTACTAGTTCTTTGCTGCCTTCCGAGTCTCCATAGTCTGACATCAGCTAGGCAGAAGAACAGCATGAGCCTGTTCCGAGTGTGTGTATGCGCAGAGCTGCCAGGAGATAGGAACAATTATTGAAACAGGGTCGACTTGGGAGTAAGGTTTGGAGATGATTGGCTCCTCCTATAAGATATAAAAGAGAAGCAAATGGGATGTGAGCTTTTGCAGGAAGCAATTAGTTCATCTGGCCAATTCAAGATTTGAAAATTCTGTTTGTGACTCTGTGCCAAGTTTGGCCTTGCCCTGCATCTGGAAATTAGCTCTTTGGCAGCGTTCCACGTGAGATAGGTGGGTGTTGATAACCTTCCTCTGAAAGACTGTTTATCAAGCCTGGCAAACTGTAAATGAAAGTAATTTACAGCCGTATGAATTAAAGAGGTTTGCTGGGATTAAGTTTGTGCTGTTTAATTTCTAAGGAAGTCTAGGTCAGAATAGTGGGCATACTTGGACTACAAAATGCCAAGCTAAAGAGACAAATTAACAAAGTATATGGGGGACCCAGATTCAGGTCTCTGCCCTCCCAAGCTTGTCAGGATCACAATAAAATTAGTACATGCCACAGATATCTAAATAAACTTCAAGTCTGGTGCCATGTTACTACGCCTTATTATCATGAGAGAAAACTAAAACAAATTGGAGGAACGATCCACACCCCTACCCCTATTTTTTTAAAATCTTACTGTCAGTGAGCAACCATGTGCCTTGGCCACTCTGAACCAATGCAAGAGACTCCTATCCCAAAGGTCCTTTTTCAAGAGGCAACTGGACTTCTGGAAACCAAGTTGCCTCTTGAAAAAAAGCATGTTTGGGACAATCATGACCTTCTGGTTTCCAGAACTGGACTTCTGGAAACCAAGTTGCCTCTTGAAAAAAAGCATGTTTGGGACAATCATGACCTTCTGGTTTCCAGAACTGGACTTCTGGAAACCAAGTTGCCTCTTGAAAAAAAGCATGTTTGGGACAATCATGACCTTCTGGTTTCCAGAACTGGACTTCTGGAAACCAAGTTGCCTCTTGAAAAAAAGCATGTTTGGGACAATCATGACCTTCTGGTTTCCAGAACTGGACTTCTGGAAACCAAGTTGCCTCTTGAAAAAAAGCATGTTTGGGACAATCATGACCTGGATGACTGGAGAATCCCCATGGACAAGAGACTCCTGTACTCAGTGAACTGACAAAGCATCCTTTTCCACCCAGGAGAAGCAATCTTTAGATCCATTTGCACCACTTAAAGATACCAGCTTGTCTCACTCACCTCACAAGATATCCTAAGGAAATCATCCAGATTTAAGGAAAGATTGTGTTGGAGGGAAGAGGGAAAAACACAGCTTGAAAAAGCTTTTTTTTCTAGGCAGCATTACTTAACTCGATCAGGCAGGTAGTGGTGGTCCAAAAAGATTACCTCATCGCTTTTCCATCAGTGGTGGTGGGGAGACCTCCCAAAGCCCCCCTTTTTTGTAACAAGCAAACAAAGAAGCCAAAGACTAGCTAGATCACTCCATTTAGAGAAGATTATGGATCCAGGGAAGAAAGAGGCCCGCGATCGCCTCCTCCCACCCTTAATTGGGGACGGAGGAGGAAAGGAGTGTCTGGGAGGGGATTCAGCCATGTTGGAAGTACACCAAAATTTGGAAATACCAAAAGGACAGTGCCAGGAACCACTAAAGCAGTGTAAAAAGCTTAAAACAACCCTTCCCCTTTAAAAATGTCAAGATCCGGAATAAAAGTACCAGCAAAGGGGGAAAAAACCTCCAGAGAAGCCACTCAGGCTACAGAAAGTCTGGCCATATTGCCAATAACTGTTAACAGCTGTTACAATGTAAGAAGGCTTAATGTAAGAAGCAGTTTCTGAAAACACTTTAAAAAAAATATTTTTAATTGTTTTATGTTGTTCATATATTTCCTTTCTATGTTGAGCAGTGTGCTCTCTAGGCGTCCAAGGTGTTAACATACAAATGTACAAACATCATCATCATCATTATAATTGTATATATATAAACAAATATGTGGTAATATATAAACAAATATGCAATAACATCAATCATATTATAAAATATATTATCTTCCATTATGGTATCGATTATATAACCGTCAACAAAAATTTACTCATCTATTTTTCTTTGTCATATAAACCATATTTCACCTAATTCCACTTCTCTAACCTCAATATCTGTCATTTAACCATTTATAGAATAGTTCCCATGTTATAAAATAATCCGAATCTTCTTTTATTTTGATTTTTAGGGTTAACCTATCCATCTCTGCACCCAGAAGAGGTTTCTGGGTTTTTCCAGCATTGTGCAAATGCTATCCTAGCAGCTGTTAGAATGTGTAAAACCAAATACTGTATGTGTTGCCCTTATTGTACTTTCCTGGAAGCATGCCCAATAAAAATGTCTTGGTTTCAGTTCTATGTGTTGTCTTTTTATATTTTCCAGCCATGCGTGTATTTTCTTCCAGTATTTTTTTGCTTTAGTACATGTCCACCACATATGGTAGTATGAGCCTGGTGTCTGATTACATTTCCAACATTTAACCAATTTGTTTTTATACGTTCACTAATCTTGCAGTTCAGTAATGCCATCTGTAAAATATTTTATAGAGGTTTTCTTTGTATGCTGTAGACATCGTTTAATTTTAGTCCATGCTAGCAGCAGTGCATTTCTAATGTGATGCCTCTGGAAGTAGCTATGTATCTTGCCCTTTTCATACCATAAGAAGGCATGCTATCCCAATTGCAAATCAAGACCCTCTAATGTCAATAGCCTTACATTATTTTTTTTTTAATTTGATTTATATGCTGCCCTTCTCCGAAGACTCAGGGCGGCTTACAATGTGCTCAGCAATAGCCTTCATCCTTTTGTATATTTATACAAAGTCAGCTTATTGCCCCCACAAACTGGGTCCTCATTTCACCTACCTTAGAAAGGATGGAAGGCTGAGTCAACCTTGAGCCTTGGTGAGATTCGAACCCTGCAGTAATTGCAGGCAGCTGGTCTTAATAACCAGCTTAATAACAGGGTGCCTTAAACCCCTGTACTACCAAGGCTCTTCTCAGATTCACCTAAGCTTTCACCCATGAAAATGCTGATGCTTGGTAGTATAACTCCCAATCCGGAAAACCAAAACCTCCTCTACTTTTAAGATCTTGTAACAGTTTTAGTTTTAACCTTGCCCTTTTCCCTTGCCATACAAATTTTAATATCAACTTATTTAGGTCTTCAAAGCATTTTCCCCCAATTTTATTGGAGTCATCTGAAGCAGGTATAATAATCTCAGCAACATATTCATCTTAATTGTGGCTATTTTCCCCGATAGGGACAGTTGCAGGTTTTGCCAGTTTTCCAAATCCATTTTAATTTGTGCTTTCAATTTGTCATAATTCTCTTCTTTGAGAGTTGCACATCTTGCCGTTAATTGGATCTCTAAATATTTAACTTTCTTTACAATTTGTATATTCATTATTTTTGTTAACTCCCTCTTTTGTTTATCTGTAAAATTTTAACCAATATTTTCATTTTCTCTTTGTTTATTTTCAAACCTGCAACCATCCTATATTTTTCTACCTTTTTAATTAATTCAGGTCCTGTTTCCTGTGGGTCTTCTAAAGTAAACACCAAGTCATTGGCAAAGGACTGTAATTTATACTCCTCCTTCTTGATTTTCATAGCTTTTATTTCATTATCCTGTCTGACATTTCTGGCTAATACCTCTAAGGTCAATATGAATAACAGTGGGGATAAGGGACAACCTTGCCTTGTACCTTTTACTATGTTGAAATTCTCAGTCATGTCACCATTCCTAATTACTTTTGCTGTTTGTCTATAATATAGTGTTTTGATCATGTTGGTAAATTCCTCTCCAAAGTCCATATATATTAATTGTGCAAACATAAACTGCCAACTTAAATTATCAACCGCTTTCTGTGCGTCAAGAAAGATCATAGCCGACTTCCGGTTTGCTTGCCGCTGAAGAAAGACGGTCCGGTTTTTGGACTGCCAGCCCCGCTGCCTGTAGAGCCACTTCGATCCAAAGAAGCGGCTTGAAAATTCCCAATTCCAAAGGATTTGAGGAAGAGAGTGGGCGAGGAGCAGGTTGAGCCCCTGTGAGCCCCCAGACAGCTGTTACTGGGGAGGAAACAGGCGTGGCTCCCTTTCAACTCGCTGAAACTCCGGACGGCGTGGGACGACTCTGCCTAGCGCAGAGCAAGTCGGCAGCAGCAACCTTTCAATTTAAACAAAATTAACTCCAATAACCAGGGGGAGATAACAACTTGAACCTCCAAACCTCGAAACTGCAAGTATTATTATTTCTGTGATTCAAAGTAGAAGCGTGAGTGAGTGAAAGCGGCTTGAAAAATGGCGCCCAGCTTCAGCGTTAACAAGCTGAAAGTGAGAGTGGATTCGTAATGTTACTTCAACTAGCTACAAAGTTGCGCTGTCTGTAACAAGGAGGAAAAAGAAAAGAGGAAAAATTCTTTTAAAATAAGCCTGTGCTTGCTTCAATTTAAATCTTATCCCCAATTTGATTAAACCTGGGGGAATTTTTTAGAGGACTTTGTGGTGGTGGAAAAGGAAAAAGGATCTCCTTTTTTAGAAAAGCTAGTCTACGTGGCAGAATGGCTTCCAAGCCTAAACAGGAAGGGAAGGCGGCAGGGGGCAGGGAATCCCCCACACTAAATCTGAGCAGCAGCCTCCCAGCCAGCAGAGCCAGAAAAAAGAGTTTGATTTTGAAAGTTTAAAGGATTTTATTACTCAGGCTCTGGATGAGAAATTTCAAAAGTCACAACAGGAAATTAAACAGGAGATTAATGAAATTAAAGAGGTGGTGCAAGAGAAATATGACAAGGTGACTAATAAATTAATGACTGTGGTGTCTGGTCTGTCAGAAGCAATTATCAGAATGGATGCTAAGCTGGAAGAATTTAAATCAGAAATGAATGTTAAAATGAAGGACACTGACTATAATATTTCTGATGCTGATAATAAAATGCAGAGAGTTGAAAATGAAATTACAATGATGCAGTTCAGGTCCATGGAATTCGCCATAAGACTTAGAGGTATAAAAGAGAATGATAGACAAGACTTGAGACAGATTTGTGCTGGTGCTCTGGCTGTGTTGTTAAAAATTAACCCTGAAGAGATTTTTTACAAAATGGACAAAATTTACAGAGTGAATTTGTGGGTGGCCAGACAAAGACAACTGCCTAGAGATGTGGTGATATATTTTACAGACAGAAGAATGAGAAATGATATTCTGCAAAAGTCTTTTCTCTCTGCTGTGCAAGTGGAGGGAGCTCAGATTGGAGTCTATAAAGAGCTACCACCCAAGATGTTAAAAGATAGAAAAGATTTTGGATTTTTAGTGAATGAATTAAAAAAACAACAAATTCCATTTGGGTGGGATGCTCCAACTGGCATAATTTTGAGGTATAATGGAGAAAGATATCGATTAAACACTGTTGAGAAGGCAGAACAATTCTATTCTACTGTTCTTAAAGAGAGCTCACCATCCCCACGTACATCCACCGTGTTGGAGATAAAGGAGAGTGACAAGGAGAAGCAACTTCAGCAAGAGATGGAAGAGCAGCTTAAGCAGGTGGAACCAGAGGCAGCGGAAATGCAGGGTGCTACAGGAGGTTTTCTGGAGGAGCCCCTGTTAGAGCCCTCTCCGATTGTGACTACAAGAGATGTGGCTTTGGACCTAGTCCGGATGGCTGAAGCTAAAGACCAGCGTGTAACTCGAGCAATTTCTAAGCAACTTAAAGAAAAGCAACAACAGGAAAGGCCCAAGTCACAACAATATAAGAAGGGAGTCAAGAGTACTACACAAGAATGTGAAGCCATGGGGGGAGCAAAGTCGAAGACTTCGGAAGATATTCGGCAATTCTGCTCGTCGCTTCAAAAAAGTCTACATGACGATTAAGTTTCTATCTTGGAATGTGAATGGATTAAATTCACCACAGAAAAGGAAGAAATTATTCACATATTTGAGACAATTTAATATTGATATAATTTGCCTACAAGAAACTCATGTCAGAACACAAGATCAAAAATATCTGATAAATTCAAAACTAGGAACACATTTCATAGCTTCAAATCTGGAAAAAAAGAATGGTGTGGTTATTTATATAAACAAAAGACTGTCAGCTAAAATTATAGAAGCAGATGAAGGTGGTAGATTTATAGCAATTGAACTGCACACAGTAAGTGGCCAAATTCTAGTGATCGGAATTTATGTTCCTAATCAACAACAGGATAATTTTTACAAAACTTTGCATTCCAAAATATTGCAATGGGACTATAGATCTATTTTAATCATGGGAGATTGGAATGGAGTAATTGACTCTAAAATAGATAAAAAGAGTTCGGCAAAGTCAAGGATTAGACTACCACAGACTTTTTTTGATATGAAAGAAGATTTGGAATTAAAAGATATTTGGAGAATACATAACCCAAAAGAATTGGACTTTACTTTTTTTTCAGATAGACACAGATCCTTTTCTAGGATTTATTTTATTTTACTATCAGCTGACTTACTTGTAAAAACAAAAAGAACAAAGATTTTTCCAAGGACTTTAACTGACCATAGCCCGGTATGGATAGAAATTGAGATGGGAAAGAGTGAGAGAAGATCATGGAGATTAAATGAAAATTTGTTTAGATACGAAAAAAATATAACAGAACTTAAAAAGCAGATGAAAGAATTTTTTGAAATGAATTTGAATAAGGGTACCCCTATTGAAATCGTGTGGTATGCGAGTAAAGCGTATATGAGAAGGGTACTCATTCATATGAACTCTAAACATAAATTGAATCGACAAAAGAAAAGATCTGAAATGGAAGCAGAAATAAAGAACAAAGAACAGTTACTTATTAAAAATCCAACAGATGAAAGAATATGTGGTGCTATAAAACTTCTGAAAGATCAATTTCAAATGCTTATGGTGGAACAAACAGCAACAAATTTACAATATGCGAAACATAATACATTTTGTAATGCTAACAAACTGGGCAGATGGTTGGCTTATACACTAAGGAAGAAGCAGAGTATACGGACTATTGATAGTATTGATATTGGAGGGAAGGAAATTTCTCAACAAAAATTAATTAAAGACGTTTTTGTAGATTATTACACTAAATTATATGCTAAAGATGACATGCAGAATGGACTTATAGAAAAATATTTAGAAAATAAAAGAGTTACAAAAATTACCAATCAACAAAAGGAGAGAATGAATTATCCTATAACAGCTGAGGAGATTATTGCCACAATTAAACAATTGAAAACAGCTAAAGTTCCTGGAATGGATGGTTTAACTGCGGTGTACTACAAAACTTTGCAAACAGAAATGGTTGAACATCTTAGAGATTTATTTTGTAACATACAACAAGGGGATAAAATACCCCCATCATGGAAAACAGCTTATATTTCTTTGATACCAAAAGAGCAAACAGGTCTTTGAAAACCTGAGAATTTCAGACCAATATCTCTTCTGAATAATGACTATAAAATATATGCAAAAGTATTAGCCAACAGGTTGATGCCAGTTATCCAAGAGGTGATTCATGGTGACCAAGCGGGATTTATAGAAGGCAGATATATGAAGGACAATGTAAGGCAAGTTATAGATTTATTGGAATATCTTGAGAAGAATAAACAGATCCCTGCAGTGCTGATTTTCCTGGATGCGGAGAAGGCCTTTGATAGAGTGGATTGGAATTTTCTATTAAAGACTTTAAAAAAGATGGACTTTGGGGATCAATTTATACAGGCGGTTCAGCAATTTATCAAGAACAAAAGGCACAGATTATTATTAATGGAAGTTTGACAACAGATTTTAATATTGAGAAAGGAACAAGACAGGGATGTCCGTTGTCCCCACTGTTATTTATTTTAACACTAGAAGTCTTGTTGAATACAATACGGGACTCGAGTACCTTGAAAGGAATAGTGATAAGGCAAGAGGACTACAGAATAAGGGCATTTGCAGATGATCTGGTTGTTACCCTAACACAGCCGATGGAATCAATAATCCAGATGAAAGACATTATAAAAGACTATGGTACAGTATCAGGATTTAGACTGAACCAGAAAAAAACTAAGATGATAGTTAAAAATATGACACAAGATCGAAAATACGAACTTGAAAGGAGGGCAGGTTTTGAGATTGTACCAAAGGTTAAATATCTAGGAGTTCAGGTTGCAGAATCAAATATGAAATTGTTTCAAAATAATTATGAGGTGTTGTGGCGAGATGAACAGAAAGTTATGGAGACTTGGAAAAAACTGCAGCTGTCTTTACTTGGAAGAATAGCAGCAGTTAAGATGAATATTTTGCCAAGATTTCTTTTTTTGTTTCAAATGATTCCGGTGCTTAAAAGTGATAAACAATTGAAAGAATGGCAAAGCGGATTGAATAAGTTTGTCTGGAACGAGAAAAAACCGAGAGTGAAATTGAAAATTATGCAAGATGTTCCAGAAAGGGGAGGTCTTAAACTTCCAAACCTACAATTATATTATGAAGCAGCAGCCTTGACTCAAGCAAGTGATTGGTTTGGAAGGAAAAAGACTGGAATATTGAATATAGAAAGCTTTGATCTTGAATTGGTTGGCATGCTTACTTATTCTATGAAAACAAAGTGGATAAAGTATTCAAAAGCCATATACTTAGAGACTCCTTGATGAGAGTTTGGAAGAAGCACCAATTCAAATGGGATTACAAAATACCGCTATGGCTGGATCTTGGTCATATCATGTGGAATACAAATATAATGTCACTCGGGGGAGGGTGTTTATATAAAGAAGTTCTTTTTACAGATGCGGGGAGATAGCAACTGAAGACATTAGAGACACTGTTGGATGAAGGGATTAATCTAACTTGGTTACAGTATAATCAACTTCAACTGAGATGGAAAGAGGACCAAAAAATTGGTATTATGTTGCATGAGGAAGAATTGGTTAGACATATAAAAGAGAAAGGTCCAATGCATATTAAAAGGGTTTATAATATTTTGTAAGAAAGGGATTCAGAAACTGAATTGTTAAAGATTGCATGATAAAGTGGGCACAAAATTTTGCAGAACCAGTGATGTTGGAAACATGGGAAAAAATTGGGTTCAGAATGTTAAATTCACACAGTCGCAGAATTTGAGGGAAAATTTTTATAAAATGTTTTATAGATGGCATTTAGATCCTAAGAAATTGTCGTGCATGTACCCTAATGTTTAACCAAAATGCCGGAGATGTGATTGCCTAGATGCCACATATTATCATGTGTGGTGGACTTGTAAGAAAGTGAAGGTTTTTTGGATAAAAATTTGGTGGGTCATGCAGAATGTTTTGAAGAAAAAAATTCAATTTTCTCCACAATTGTTTTTATTGGGTATAGGTAAGGGTTTTACATTGGGTGAAATAAAGTTGATATTGTATATGATAACAGCAGCGAGATTACTGATAGGTCAATACTGGAAAAATGAAGCTATGCCCACTATTGAGGAATGGACTTTGAAGATGGCCAGTTTTGCAGAGATGGCGAAGATTTCAGCATATCTAAAAGATCGCTCACAAGAGACTTATGAATGGGAGTGGAAAAAGTGGATAGATTATGTGCAGAACAAATATCAAACTAGGAAGTATCAAATAGCTTTTAACTGAAAGTGTTATATAAAGATAGAAATATTTGAATTTTGTGAAGATGAAAAAATATATTGGGGGTGGAGGGGTTCAAGTTTTATAAAAAGGGGATTTTGATTTGGATTATATTCTGTGGAAGTCCGGGGGGAGGGGGGGTTGGGGGGGTTAGGGAGGGTTAGGGAGGTTAGGGAGGTTAGGGAGGGTTGGGGGGGGGAAATGGGGAGAAAATGTAATTGTAAAACTTTTCCAATAAAAAAAGAAAAAAAAGAAAAAGAAAGATCATAGCCATCTGCTTTCCCGAGTGTGTCTCACAGTATTCCAGTGTGTCCAGAATCAACCGCATGTTGTTTTTAATTTGTCTCTTAGGTAAGAAGCCATTCTGGTCTGTGTGGATGAAGTCATTTAAAAATCTTTTCAATCTTTCTATGCTGCAATTATTGAGGCATAAATTTTGTAATCTACATTTAACAATGATATTGGTCTGTAATTTTTTATTTGTAATAAATTGGACTCTTCTTTAGGTATCAAAGTTATAATTGTCTCTGATTATAGATTTCCAGCATGGATGGGCCTAAGATCTCTTGTAAGTATTTATAGAATTCCGCTGGTAAGACATCCGGTCCTGGTATCTTATTGGGTTTTTTTTGCCTCTTGATTGCTTCTGTTAACTCCATCATTGTAATTCTTTCATTTAACATTTCACTTCTTCTGGAACTTTAGGTAGGTTGACTTCTTCTATATATTGTTTAATTTTGTGTTCTGGTATTTTTTCTTTACTGTATAGTAAAAATTCTTTTATTATTTTTTTCTTGTCTTCATTTTTATGTCGAATTGTACCTGTCTCATCTCATAGCTTTTGTATCGGTTTCTTTACTTTCTCTTTTTTAATTCTAAATGCCAACCCCAGCTTATCTGCAATTTCCAAGAAATTTTATTTAACTGCTTTGATTTTTTGTGCCAGCTCCTCTTTCTCCAAGACATTTATTTCATGTTTTACTAATTCCATTTGATTTTTGCCATTTCTTTTTTGTGGGTCTTTTTGTAGTTCCAATTCTAATCTTTTATATTCATATTCTAGTTCCTTTCTTCTTTTCTTCCTTTCCCTATTTTTCCTTCCTATATAAGAGATCGCTAGCCCCCTAAAATATGCCTTGGCAGTGTACCATATATTTTGCATGGATGTTTTTCCATTTTTATTTTCTTTAAAAAAGAATTCCATTTCCTTCTCCATTTTCTTCATGAACTCTTTATCTTCCAATACTTATTGTTTTAGTGTCCATCTTAATTTTCTTGTTTGACCTTTCAACTTTACTTTTAATGGGTTATGGTCTGCCCAGATAAATAGGATTAGGCTAGAAACAACACACAGTGGCACACCAGAACATTTTCTTCCTGTCTTCCTGACAGGATTAACCCCTTAAAGTGGGAAAAACAAAAGGCTGTTGGAAGGAGATTTCTTCCAACAGACGGTTCACTGAACTGCTCAGAAAGTTAAAAACCGGTTCTCCCGAACTGATGCAAACTGGCTAAATCCCACCACTGCATATAGCCAAACCAAATAACAAAGCAATCTAACAAGGTGAAACAATCCACCCATGGCACAGGAAGTTTCATTGTCTGAACCAAGTTGTTATTCTATATACTGTAAGAGTAGAATATTATACATAGAGAGAAAGAGAGAACACAATTTTATTCTTTTCGTCTCTATTTTCATTTAATCAAAATAGGAAAATTATTTCTAGTTCAGGTGTCTCTGATATGATGTGTGTCTCCTTCTTTTCCTGTATTTATTTATTTTTTAAATCTATGTGAAAATTTACATTTGTGTATGAATTTAAATATGTCCTTAAAATTTTATTTTCATTCCCAATCATGTTTAAATGCAGATGTTAATCTGTAAATGCGTTTTATGTACTTTATTTTTTTAAAAAAATCAAGTATTCTACAAGAATTATCTATTTTCTTATAAAATTGTATAAAATATGAAGAAGAGATATTTGGTTTCCTAAATGATAAATTTTTATTAGATATTTTTAAGTCAGTAATCTGACAATTCTTCTTCATGAAGTTTTTATTACCATAATTGTTCAAGCAAAAAACCAACAACACTAGATATCTTCCTCCTTAATACCTATAGATGTTAAAATATTGTCTGAAATCTTGCTACTGTGTTTCCCCAAAAATAAGACCCAGACTTATTTTCTTTTGGGGCCCAAAATAAGCACTAGGGGTTATTTTTGGGGAAACACAATTTCAAGGTAATCAGCCTGGCAGGGTGCCCTGTCCCCTGGCACACACATGAGTCAGCAAGCATGCAGGGGACCCATGGTATCCAGCAGCAGCTGCAGTCTGCCGGTCCCTTGGTTGATGCACTCTGAGGCTACGCAGAGTGGAAGGTGTTATGTATTGATACTTTTCAGCGGGAGTTTCAAACCTGCCTAAGTTTCTGATTGGTTGACAGCCTCTCCGGAATTGTATATAAGGAGGGCTGCAGCCCCTGAGTTTTTGCTGAAGTCTCACTGTATATTAAAGAGCCTTGATAGTACAGTGGTTTAGTGCACCCTGTTATTGACACAGCTGCCTGCAATTTCTGCTGGTTCGAATCTCTCCAAGGCTCAAGGTTGACTCAGCCTTCCATCCTTTCTAAGGTAGGTGAAATGAGGACCCAGTTTGTGGGGGCAATAAGCTGACTTTGTATAAAATATACAAAAGAATGAAGGCTATTGCTTAACGCATTGTAAGCTGCCCTGAGTCTCCGGAGAAGGGCGGCATATAAATCAAATTAAAAAAAAAAAAGAGCTGTTGTCATTTGCCTGCTTGTGCCTCTCGTTATTCCCGAACCACTTCATTGGTGGCGAAGGTGGGATTGAGGCCACAAGAGGCAAACCAGTGAGACCACGAGCTTCAGCTAGGCGATGAGGCGAACTACAGGAGGCATACCGAACATGTCTGCCTACGTTCCGCCCAAGCCTTTTGATCCGGCCCGCGAAAAATGGGTCTCGTACCTAACAAGGTTTGAGTGCTCGCTCGAAGCCAGCGACATGCAGGGACTCTCCGCTAATCGGAAGAGAGCCCTCTTCCTAAGCCACTGCGGACTGGATGTGTTCGAGATGGCAGAGTCACTTTGTGAGCCATCGTCAGTCCAGACTGTTTCCTGGGACACCCTGATGGCAACTCTCCGGGCTCACTACGCTCCCGTGCCCTCTAAGTTCGTGCAACGATACCAACTCAGACAGCGCGTACAACGAGAGGGAGAGCCGGTCAGCACTTACATGGCGAGCCTGCGTAAAGCCGCAACACACTGCAACTATAGGGAGTTGGATGATGCGTTGCTGGAGCAACTAATCTGTGGCGTTCGTGACATAAGGCTACAAAGGCGTCTGCTCGCCAAGCCTGATTTAACGCGTGCTGGAGCCCTAGACGAAGCCAGGGCTCATGAAGCTTCTACAAAAGCCGCAGAAACACTACAGCGTCCGTTGACCAGCAAGGACAGCCCCAAGTCTGCACCAGTGCACAGGAAAGATGCCGGATCCAGCTCAGAGTCTGAGTCAGATGAGGACGTCTTACGCACAGAGCACCAAAGGAAAGACGCAGGCAGCCCCAGCACAACTGCCCCAGCTGCGGCGGGCATCATGATAGACTGTCCTGCAAATACAGAGAGGCTATTTGCAGGCGTTGCGAGAAAAAAGGGCACTTGGCGCGAGTCTGTAGAACCATCCTGCCCAGAAAACACCAACCACGTGAGCGCCGCAGCCAACCAGAACCAACGCCAATGCCATAAGCATCCAATGAGAGAAGGAGGCGCGAGGAAACGGCGCGAATTTGAACCGCGAGATGGCCGCAGCATACACATCGACCAGGCCAGCACGGCGATCGAGGACAAAGTCAGCACGGTGGTCGAGATCAACGGCAAGCCATGCTCGATGGAGATCGACACTGGATCAGCTCTCTCCATAATGTCATGGGCAACCCTGAAAACCATCCTGCCGTCGTTTCGGAAGGACCAGCTATCTAAACAGAGACTGCGCATCCTAGACTACCAGGGAAACTGAGTCCCCCTCGAAGGTGTAGGCACGTTCCGAGCCACCTACGGAGACTTCGAAAAAGACCTGCCGCTAACCATCGTCACAAAGCAACTGCCTAGCCTTCTGGGCATGGGGTGGTTCCGAGCCCTTGGCATGGGTTTCACCGGCGTCCACCGAATGTCCGAGCCGTCACTGAAGGACAGCCTCCTGAACAAGTTCCAGGACGTCTTCAAGGACACGTTGGGCAAGTATGTGGGGACCCCTATCTCCCTAAATTTAGACCCCAACGTAGCCCAAATAAGATTTAAAGCCAGACGGGTGCCTTTCGCATTGAAACCAAAAATCGATGCAGAACTGGACAAATTAATTAAACAAGGGGTGTTGTTCTCCATTGACCATGCGAAATGGGAGACCCCCATAATGACCCCAGTAAAATCTGACGGCTCAATCAGAATTTGCGCCAACTACAAGTGCACGATCAACAAGGCTTTACAGCCGAGCGCCTATCCAGTGCCGATCGTGCATCATCTACTACACTCCCTGGGGCCCGGCAAAATTTTTGCCAAATTAGACCTAGCTCAGGCCTACCAACAATTACCAGTCGACGACACCACGGCAGAGGCGCAGACAATTGTAACTCATAGGGGTGCATTCAAATGCACCAGGCTCCAGTTTGGGGTGAGCGTCGCACCTGGCCTATTTCAAAGCACCATGGAGCGCCTCTTGCAAGGGCTCCCGGGGGTGGTGCCCTATTTTGACGATGTTTTAATCAGCGCTCAGGATGAACGTCAACTAGGGGACAGAGTGAGGAACGTCCTTTCCAGATATAGGGAAGCGGGACTTAAATTAAAGAAAAATAAGTGCATGATCGCTGTCCCCTCCATCGAATTTTTGGGGTACAGGGTGGATGGCACAGGCATCCACCCCACCGAAAGCAAAGTGAGAGCTATCAAAAACGCACCAGCCCCCAAAACCAAAGCGGAGCTCCAAGCCTTCCTTGGACTGCTCAATTTCTATTCTATGTTTTTAAAGGATAAGGCTACAGTCGCAGATCCCCTACACAAACTCTTAGGGAAAAATGTACCATGGGTTTGGGGAAAAGCACAGGCAGCCGCTTTTGAGGCTGTAAAGAGACTTCTATCTGAAGACAGTTTCCTAATCCAATACAACGCAGCGCTACCGCTTGTATTGGTTTGTGACGCCTCCCCTGTAGGAGTTGGTGCCGTCCTAGGCCATAGACTACCAAACGGCCTAGAGGCGCCCATTGCATTTTACTCTCGCACCCTGTCAAGCGCAGAGCGCAACTATAGTCAGTTGGACAGAGAGGCTCTGGCCGCAATTGTGGGGGTTAAAAAGTTCCATGAATACCTCTATGGCCGTCAATTCGAACTTGTGACTGACCACTGGCCCTTGCTGGGACTTTTGGCCAGTGACAAGCCCATCCCCGCTGCCCTGTCCCCACGGTTGACCAGGTGGGCCATTTTCCTATCGGCCTATTCATACCAGCTTGTCCATCGACCCGGAGGACCTTGGGCAACATGGACGCCCTCAGCCGCTGCCCCCTCCCCAATCTGCTGGTCAACCCCACACCGGAGACCCCTGTTCTGCTGATCGACGCTATGACTTTGGGACCTATCTCCTCTTGCGAAGTGGCGAAAGCCTCTGCTAGGGACCCTGTAATTCGTACTGTGATGGGTTGGGTCCTTAAGGGGTGGCCAGTCAAGGCGGTCGGTGGGGAGTACCAGGGTTATGTTAACAAATGTAACGAATTATTTATGCAAGGGGGTTGCTTGTTGTGGGGTGATAGAGTGGTAATATCAACAAAACTGAGAACGAGGGTCTTGGAGTTACTGCACGAGGGGCACCCAGGGATTGTTCGAATGAAAAGTTTAGCCCGCAGTTACGTTTGGTGGCCCAACATGGACCAAGTCATATCCGAGTGGGTGGGGAAATGCAGACCCTGTCAGGAGTCTCGCCCCGATCCCCCGATAGCGCCCATCTGAGAGTGGGAGAAACCAAAAGGGCCATGGGGGAGGATCCTTATTGACTTTGCCGGCCCCTTCCATGGGCAAACATTTTTAATTGTAGTCGATGCCTTTTCGAAATGGCTCGAGATAATACTCATGCCCTCAACCACAGCCAAAGCAGTCATCAAAGTCCTTCGCAAACTATTTGCCACCCATGGCCTACCGGATACTCTGGTATCTGACAACGGCCCTCAATTCACATCAACCCTGTTTGAGGGCTACCTGGCCGGACTGGGCATCCGCCATGCCCTATCGGCCCCGTTCCATCCGGCTTCTAATGGCTTGGTTGAATGCTTCGTAAGAACGGCCAAAGAAGCATTGTCCAGGCTAGATAACGGGGACTGGCAAGCCAGGATAGAACAATTTCTAGCCGTCCAGCATGCCACACCATGCATGGCCACAGGGAGAAGCCCAGCCAAACTCCTCATGGGCAGGAAGCTTCGGTGCATGTTAGACAGGCTTCACCCCAATTACACACATGAGAGTTTAAGGGAGAGACCACCGGACTAAGGCAGTTCCAGGTTGGGTCCCCGGTGTTCGCTCGCAATTATGCTAGCGGACCTCTATGGGTTGCAGGAACCATAGTGGACATAATGGGCCCAAAATCATACACAGTGGACGTGGGAGTAGACAGACTCTGGAAACGCCATATAGACCAACTTAGGAAAAGAATAGTCAGCGAGGCAAACATCAATTTAGACATCTCCGAACCTAACTACAACAACTTTCCCAAAACAGCTAACTCAAGCCCGGGTTCGAGAGAATACTTAGCTGACAAGCCCTGGTTCCAGCGCTGCCCCAGCGAGTCGCCACTCCCAGCCGGGGATAACCACACCCCGGACAAAATCCAGGAGGTTCCATTGGCGGAGCCGGGAGAGACAGAAAGTCCCTCCGACCAGCTCGACGCCCCACCAAACACTGAACTACGCAGGTCAACTACAACGAGAACTCGGCCAGGGCACCTGCGAGAATTTGTGTGTACTTATGTAAATATTTGAATGTTAGTGCCTTCTGGGAAGGGAGGGGTGTTATGTATTGATACTTTTCAGCGGGAGTTTCAAACCTGCCTAAGTTTCTGATTGGTTGACAGCCTCTCTGGAATTGTATATAAGGAGGGCTGCAGCCCCTGAGTTTTTGCTGAAGTCTCACTGTATATTAAAGAGCTGTTGTCACTTGCCTGCTTGTGCCTCTCGTTATTCCCGAACCACTTCAGAAGGCATAGAGCAGAAGGCCAGCAGTCCCGATGCACTGCATGTGCCTCAGGCAAGCCAAGAGACATGAAGATGAGCCTCCTGAGGCCATTCTGGCCCACTGCCACTTGGCTTTTCCACAATCCGCACAGCATGTCTGGATTGCCTGCTTCCCCGCCCCCCCGCAGGCCTCTGCCTCTGTCTGCTGCCGGTGTCACTGCGTGAAGATGAGCCTCCTGTGACTGCTCACTGCTCTGGCCCACTGACCCTCAGCTTTCCCAAGGCTCTCATGACGCGTCTGGATCGCCTGCCTTCTCCTGCCTCTGCTTCCGCCTGCTGCTTGCACAGGTACTCAACTCATTCACAGCTTCTGTCATATGTCAGGGTTCCAAGTAACACCCCCAACAGAATCAAAACTTCAAGGCAGGCATATTCTTCAAAATATAGATTTATTAGGAATGTCATATTGGCAAAAATCTGGGGAAAACCCGATTCTGAAAGCCCCATGTTTCCCCCACCCAAATTAAAGTGAAAGTTCTTTCCACCCAATCCATATATCAATCACATTGTCCAATCCAGTCACTGTCCCAATTCCAGTTGATCCATGCCTCCCAGCAACTGGCTAGATGTCCTTGGTTCCTGGGGAAAGAATGTCATTATGGTTACAAAACCCTCATTATCTCTATCTCCCCTCTCCTGTTCCCACAGCTTGCCCAGCCACCACTGTGGCAGCCCTGAAGACACCAAGAAAAAATTGCTCCAGGGCTGACAGGCTGCCTCCCTCAGCAGAAGAGGACATCCTGCAATGAGAGAAATGAGAGGGGGTTAGTAACTACTCATGAAACTGCTTCACTAATTGTCAGCTTTTACATCCCAGCTCTTAACCCAGGTGGCCTCAGACAAAGGGTACCCCTTCCAATAGACCAGGTATTGCAGGCGTCCCTGTGTTCTGCCCCAGCTACGGGTCCCAAGTAGCACACACACACAGCTCCAAAAACTCTATTTAATACTAACAGACCCCTTTCAAAATGCAGGCTTTAACCACAAATGTCCTTATTAGCTTGCTATGAATTACAGAGATTAAACAAAATCTGACAAGGGTTGGCAATCAGCCCAGAAACCAAGTTGTAACAAAAAACTCACTCTCAAAATGCTCTGCGCAGGACCAAGCATTGTTTCCAGCAACATTTGCTATCTGTGTGCGAACTTAAATAGGCTAAGGGAGTGGCCAATTAACCCCAAGCCTTACTCTCGAGGAGACCTCCTCCTGAGTAGCCACTCCTGCCTTTTGGCAGCCCTGCGTGCTTGAGCATTGAGAAGAGGCTCCTCCACTTCACTTGAAGAAGCCTCTGGAGGTTCTGAAGGCCCTGGCTGAGTCTCTGCCTATGGCACCACATCCTTTTCAGCCTCCTCGCTGTCCGACCCGAGCGCTGGCTGCACAGGCTGCTGGCGTGACACCACACCAGCCTCCTCCTCGTCGGGATCAGCTACAATCCGCGCAGGCCGCTGGCGGGCCACAACACCCTGATGCAATCTGGGATCTAGTGTTTTCTTAATCTCATAGTGAGTCTCACTCTGCACTATGATAGTCTTTGGGGCTGCCCTGTCCCTTGGTCTTAACTGTGAGCTGGCTGCTGGCTTTAACAGGCTGCTATGAAAGACCAGATGCACTTTCCCTAATAGACATGGGAGTCTGAGCTGTACTGTCACTGGGTTAATTACTTTCACTATTTGGAATGGCCCTAAGAACTTAGGTCCCAGCTTCTTGCACAGCAATCTTAGCTTGAGATACTTTGTTGACAGGTATACACGGTCTCCTATCCGGAAGGGAGGCTGGGGGGAATGGTGCTTGTCTGCCTGTTTTTTGTATGACTTTGCCACTTCCGCTAGAGCTCACTTTGTATTTTCCCAACCCAGATTTAGCGATTCCATCCACTTTGCCAGAGTCATGGACAAGGGTGGCTCTTGGGGCAGCTCAGGCATGGGGACAAATTCCATACTGCTGGTGACTTGGAAAGGGGTCAACCCAGTGCTACTGTGGACTGCATTGTTATAAGCCACCTCTGCAAAAGGTAGCAAGTCCACCCTGTTGAATTGCTGATAGTTCACATAACATCTCAGGTACTGCTCCACCATGGCATTCGTACATTTGGAGGTTCCATTCGTACTTGCATGAAAAGCCAAGCTAAGTCCCCGGGTCAATCCTATTAACTTCAAGAATTCTCTCCAGAACTTCACTGTGAATTGGACCTCTCAGTCAGAGAGGACTTTGCGGGGCACCCCGTGCAGTCGGTACACTTGCTTTATAAACATCTTGACTAGTTTTCTGGCTGAGTGCAACCCTGAGCAGACAATGAAGTGGGCTTGCTTCAAGAATAGGTCAATCACGGTCCAAATGACCATGTTTCCTCCATTCTCTGGGAGCTCGACTATAAAGTCCATGGCAATTTCCTCCCAGGGCCAGCAGGAGTCCACCACCTGTTGAAAGAGCCTAGGGGGCTTCCTCGGTCTCATCTTCATGGTTGCACACATGGCATAACTTTTAACGTAAGCCTCAACATCAGTCTTCATCTTTGGCCACCAGAACTGTCTCCTAGTTCAATGTAGGGTTTTTAGGAATCCAAAGTGGCCAGCCAACCAGGAGTTATGACTGTGTTGTAGGATCTGTAGCCTCAGGCTGGTGAGGACATATAGTTTGTACCCTTTCCAGGCCAATCCATCCCTTAGGGTGAAGGCATCCCTGTTGTCACCAAACCATTGGTCAGCTGGGAGTACAGACTTCAGTGCCGTCATTTGATCTGCTCTGGGGTCATTCAGGGACCTAGCTTGGCCTCTGGTGCTGACTTGAGCTGCTGGCTGAGAGGGGGGAATGATTGTGTGAATGAACTCCTCCAGGTGGGTGACCTCCTCCCGGTGGATAGTAAACTTTCTTGACAAGGTGTCTGTGAGCACGTCCCCCCCCCCCGGGATATATTTCAACTAGAAGTTGAATCGCTTAAAATACTGCGCCCAGCGGACTTGCTTGGGGGAGAACTTTCGAGTGATCTTTAGTGCCTCAAGGTTTTCGTGATCAATCCAAACCTCAAATGGCACCTTACTCCCCTCCAGAAAGTGCTGCCAAGAGAGGAGAGCCCATCTAATGGCATAGGCTTCCTTTTCCCATATTGCCCACTGTCTCTTGGTCTGTGAGTTTTTTAGACACATGCGTAGGGCTGGAGTACCACCGCTACAGGCACATTGCTAATGTCATCTTGGACAACAAATGGCTGCTTGGGGTCAGAGCATTTATTAGTTGAGATTTGGAGATTTGGAGTTGCCAAATGCGCAACCATTCTGACACATAGTCAATGTCGTTTTGTAGGGCAGCAGCATTGTCAGTGGTGTTAAATAATTTTACATCATCAGCGAAGAGGACACAGCTGCTTTTAATATGATCACATAGGTCATTGATGTAAAACAGAAAGAGTGTGGGTCCTAAAACACTGCCTTGGGGGACACCACTGTTAACAGGTGCCGGATTTGATTGGGCCCTCCCTATTTTGACTATTTGTTGCCTGTTGGACAGGAACATGGCTATCCACTTGTGCAGGGATTTGGAGATGCCGTAAGAACTTAGTTTCAACCGTAGTTTGTCGTGCACCACTGAGTCAAAGACTTGACAGAAGTCTATGTAAATAGCATCTATTGCTTTACCCTGGTCAAGATGTGTGGTCCAAATGTTTCTACAGTGTAGGAGTTGCAGATTACAGGACAATTTTTTCCAAAACCAAACTGCTTGTTAGAGGTTGTTTGTCTCTAAGTGGAGGGTGATGGATTGGTTTATAATTGATTCCATGACTTTACAGGTGATGCAACACAGTGAGATTGGTCTGTAATTATCTACTAGACTAGGGTCCCCCTTTTTAAAGATAGGTAAAACCATGGCTTATGACCATGTCAGGCAAGGAGTTGGTTCTGAAGGATACCTCATAGATTGTGCATAGAGGTTCATCTAGGGCAGTGGCAAGCTTTTTCAAAAAGTAGTGATAGAGAAGGGCTTGCTTCTGGTGACATAGAAATGTCCTCTGAACTCTGTATATTTACATTATCAATACAATTATCTTTTTAAATTGATGTGTATTGATTTTCTTAAAGTCCTTCAATGTTTTGGAGTATGAAGTAGCTTTTAGTACGGAGTTATAAGGCTGTGAATTTCCTATTTGAAGAGGGCAGAAAACATCAAAATCTGTCAGATTTACATCCTTCATAAATCTACAAGGGTAATTTTATGTAGAAGTAAACCAATAGTCATCTTCTCAGTGATAGACATACTGTCTTAATATGCTTGGACCTTGATTTGACAAATCAGGGAGGTAGCCATTGCCTTTCAGAGTGTCTTCCATATAGGACATGTGTCTCCTATGAATGTAGATAAAGAATTCTTATATGACTTTTTAAAGAAACCTCTAGAACATGATGGCAGTCTTCACTTCATCACTCATAGTGGTACTATGCCGACTATCATAGAGACTATTTTACAGAGAAAAGTAAACTGTGGTGATATCTTATAGCTAGAGAGACCCACTGATATATGGACATTTTGGCTGATCCAATCACACTTAAGACTGTAGTATCACTGATATACCTGATAGGTAAACTCATCTAATGAACAAAATGTGTGGGTAAGATCAGTGGTGGGATTCAGCCAGTTCAGGCTGGTTTGGGCGAACTGGTAGTTAAATTGCTGCCTGGCCTTGCCCCGCCCTGCCCCTCCCCTTCCAGGAGTCCCCACGTGTCCCATTTTGGCTCCCAGGGAAGTGCATGGAGGCCTATTGGGGGCATGGGAGGTGCAGCACCCTCCGTGGCCCATTTTTGCTCCCAGGAGGCTGCAGGGAGGCCTCCTAAGCCCAAAACGGGGCATGGGTGGTGGTGGTGGCCCCCATGGCCCATTTTTGTTCCCAGGGGTGCAGGAGGCAGAGTGCTGCCTGTCACTCCCTGGCTAGGCCCACCATGGCCATGCTACCTAGCCGGTCATTAGGGCAGAGAACCGGTTGTTAAATTATTTGAATCCCACTGGGTAAGATTATATGGAGAAATTTTAAAAGGCAAAAGGAAGGAGGGAGATCTTAAGGTAGGAGATTACGACTATGTAACATAAAAGTGCTTGTTCAAGTGGAACTGGACTTTCTTGTTTTTCTTTGAAGACAGTTCACTTCTCATTCAAGAAGCTTCTTCAGCTCTGACTGGATGGTGGGGAATGGAAGGATATATTCCATCCTTGCAGATAGCTGGCCATTTGCATTCTTTTAGACAGTCATTAAGGCCACCTGGAGGTTTATCTGTGTCCTCAGAGTCACTTGAGTAGTGCAAATGGGTATGGAGCCTTCTTGGAACAGATGAAACACAGTCATTTCAACTGTTCTACAAAGGTTCCACAGCCATTTGCACTACTCAGGTGGCCCTGAGGACACAGATAAACCTCCAGGTGGCCTCAATGACTCTAAAAGAATGCAAATTACCAGCTATCTGCAAGGAATATAAATCCTTCCATTTCCCACCATCCAGTCACAGCTGAAGAAGCTTCTTGGATGAGAAGTGAAACATCTTCAAAGAAAAACAAGAAAGTCCAGTTACCTCTTGAAAAAGCACCTTTGGGACAACCATGACCTGGATGACTGAGAATCTGCATAAACACAACTAAGTAACCAAACAAAAAAGATTTGGAAAGGGCTTTCAACAAACGTACACATATGAAATATTCATCATCAGATAATTTGGGACAAGGGGCATAAGACTGGTATATAGATTAAAAGACTATAGGGCACATAGAAAGCTCTTTTTATCCTGGAGAGTTCAAAAAAATTGTGTAATACAAATGGGAAAAAAATGGCCACAAAAAGAGAGTGGGAGAAATACAAAGTCTAGACAAATGGATTAGCTAGACTGAAAAGTTACAAAATTGGATTAAGGGGACTGAGGTACATCATTTTGATATGGTCAGTTTAACATCACATTGTTGTAATGTGATATAAAATGATTTCATGTATTTTGCTTTTTTTATAGAGTATTTCTCAACAACAATATATTGTACAATCTCAGTTAATTCCTGTACTCACTTATAGATACTATATTTCTGTTCAGGTAGTCTTCAACTTACCACTACAATTGGGATCAGAATTTCCATTGCTAAGTAAAGTGGTTGTTAAGTGAGTCATGTCCAATTTTACATTTTTGCCATGGTTGTTAAGTGAATCACTGCAGAGGTTAAGTGAATGACATGGCCATTAAGTGAATCCAGTTTTCCCCATTGACTTTGCTTGTCAGAAGCAGCTGGGTAAATCACAAATGACAATCACATGACCCTAAGAAGCTGCAACCATTGTAAATAAAGCCAGTCCAAAGGTGGGTTTCAGCAGGTTCTTACCAGTTCTGGAGAACTGGTAGCAGAAATTTTGAGTAGTTTGGAGAACTGGTAAATACCACCTCTGACTGGCCCCGCCTCCATCTATTCTTTGCCTCCCGAGTCCCAGCTGATCAGGAGGAAATGGGGATTTTGCAGGAACCTTCCCGTGGAGTGGGGTGGGAATGGAGATTTTACAGTATCCTTCCCCTGCCATGCCCATCAAGCCATGCCCACCAAGTCATGCCACGCCCACCAAGCCACACCCACAGAACTGGTAGTAAAATTTTTGAAACCCACCACTGAGCCAGTTGCCAAGTGCCCAAATTTTAATCATGTGATGAGGAGATATTGCTGCATAAGTTTGAGGATCAATCATAAGTCATTTTTTCAGTGCTGTTGTAACCTTAAACAGTCACTAAACAAATGGTTGTAAGTGGATGACTACTTGTAACAATCCTTTTCTTTTTTTCCCTTTCCTTTTCTCTTTTTGCTTGCCTGTTTGTTCAATTTTTTTCATTCTATAAAAAAAAGATTAATAAATACATTTTTAAAAATTAATTTGAAAGGAACTGAAACACATACTATTCAAGCTGGTGAAGAACATGGACATGTATTAGGCCTGTCTCCTGGATACCATTTAAAAACATTTCCCTTTTACTGGAGATACGTTTTACTCATCACATTATATACTTATATAAGCATTGCAGAGCATGTGATAGTAGGGGTCTTCTGTCTATCATGACTGTGCTGTGTACCTGTGGGCAGGGAAGTAGAAATGAATTCTGTATGATAGACAGCAATGAGAATTGCAAAGTACAATTGCTGCCAGCCTCTTTCTTTGAGAAGCTTGTGAAAGTAGCAGCTGGGGCTGCACTTGGACCTTTGCTGACATCCAAAGCCATGTAACCTATTGATCAAGGGAGAATGAAAATTTACCATAATCCAGGAGGTAGCCTTGTGTGTAATCAGGAAAACTTATTTCCAGGGCATCTGCCTAAAAGCTAATGATTGGAGTTGTGGACCATCAGTGTTTAGGGGAGAAATTCTTTCAATTTTTCAACACTGCATTGCCAATTATTGCATCATTACTGTGTCAGTGAATAAAGCCTCTTCAATGTGATCATGGGAAAGTTTTTTTGGGAGAGGGTACATCCAGATGGTGGAAATCTCAGGTAAAGGTATGAAATACAGGCTGCTGTTAATCAGCCAAGACTAGTCAAACAGGCAATGAATTTATTAGTACATGTGAATTTAGTGGGATGGTGCCTGGCAGTTTTCCATGTCCTAATTACTATCTCTGTGTCAAAATCACATGAAGAAACATCATAGTAAGGTACAGAAAAAAGGCATTTAAACAATTCCTCTGGACTTGTCACTACAGATGTGGTTGCATGGTTGGCACTCTGCCCAAACTTAAACAATAATGAGTTTTAAAAGAACTTAGATTTGGGTTTTGGCAGGATTCACTTTGATATTTCATGTCATAAATGGAACCCTTCCTTCTTTTCATAATTCTGAATATACAAACCATTATCCTGTTCTATCTTGCATTAGCCACTGGTCTCCTGTTTTTGCCTGAAGTGCATGCTAATGTATTTTAAAAATAGCATTCTTGTCTTTCAAAATGTCAGAATTGATTCATATAGATAAAAGGTCACAATTGCTGAAATCTGAGCAATTTAATCTTTTCTCTTAAGCAATGAAGTTCTATTTTATACCATGTTCCATTCAGGACTCTCTCTTCATCACTGTGTCTGCCCAAAACCATCTGTTGTTTCTGTATAGCTTGCACAAACTTTATGTTCCCCCCTGATTTACAGAATAAGACAAGGAAATAAAATGACTTTAATGGGTATCCTTTAGTTTTAGCAGGTTCAAAATACTGGTGTGTGCCCTCAAATTCTTGATAGATTATATGTGGATGGTCAAGTCAAGTGGTCTTGTTCCTTATTCACAAATGGATATGTACAAATAAAATAATAAAATAAGATTTGTTTACTAGGTTTTGGCTTGTAGTACAAGCATGTAGCATTTATTCTATTATCAAAAAGAACATCATCAAGAAAGTTGGGAATTTTTCAACTACAAACTGTACCATGGAACTTTCAGTCACTAACTTGGCATTCCATTTGCAGTCCCAGATGCTGTGACACTTGAATAATCCTATGGAGCTGTATGAATTCAACTGAGATTTTATAGGTATGCCATAGAGAGCCAATTTGGTGTAATGGTTAAGGTAACAGGAGAGACCATGAGTTCTAGTCCTGCCTTATACACAAAGTCAGCTGGGTGATTAACCTGGACCATTAACTTTCTCTCAGCTCTAGGAAGGAAGCAATGGCAAGGCACTTCTGAAAAACCTTGCCAAGAAAACTGCAGGGACTAGTCCAGGCAGTTGCCAGGAATCAAAATCAAGACAGAGACATGTATGCTATATACTTCAACCCTTGCATGAGGAATGTGGAATATTGCTTTTGGATCTGCTGGTAGCCTTTAAAGGTGCTAATGCAATAGTATTTCTTTACAAAGACATGAAACAATACTCATGAGCTATGCATGACAGATACTAAGGTAATAAGCTGGAAGAGATCAATACATCGAATCTTAGTCTCATCAGCAATATCCCCCTCTGTGAGTAACTCACACTGTGACATTTTTATCACTTGCTCTTAAAACATTTTACAAGCTTTCCTCAATATCTCTACATCTTTTCTGTAGTAATAAACCAAGGTCCTTTTCTGTTTAGATTCCACGGCTGCAAAGCCACATACAACTCAGAAAATCCCATCTGCCTTCAGGCATCATGCTTCCAGGATTGTAATACTTGACATTAGCAAATGGTCCCATGTAATCTTGATTGAGCCTTTGTATTGAACAAATGAAGGAAATACTCATGTTCTTGGGTAGGACCCTTAATTTAAGGGGTTAAAAACTGAGACTGAATAATAAAGGGTTGCACTTTATAACACTTTAACATAGCAATTTACTATCCTATCCTGTCATAACTTTGACTTGGATCTTTTTATGGATCAGGTCTCTGAGACCTAGGCATTCATCATATCCTTTGGAGTAATGTTGAATGAAAATATATTTTGCAAACTCCGGAAATATAATTATTTTTTCACAAACTGAGCCACTGTAATTCTCATGTCATTACATCATAGTTGTTCTGTTTCTTCAACCTATCCATGGCACAGATATTATTTAGTAAGCAGAGTCCTGCTTCCAAACATTTAAGATTATAAACAGGAAACATGACCAGATGTGCTAATTCTGTTTCATTGTAACACTATATTAACAGAATCTTACAAGTCCCAAAGTCCCACCTTCAGCCTGAAAAGTTGGGAGGGGCTCCCTTACGAACCTGTTCCTCCATCCATTATGTAGCTGGGGGCTATGCCTTCTCTTATCTAACCTAGTTAGCATCTCTTCTCCCCACACCCTCTTCCAAAGTCATTCCCATATACCATTACACATGCCTACCTGTGGCTGAGAAAATGGATTGAGGAAACATTAAAGCCCTTCCTTGCTTTTGACCTTTTCCTCCTCCCTTTTGGCACTTTTAAAATGGGGACCTGTGAATCACTTATAAACATTGCCAATTATGCATGCAAGACTAAGAACAACAAAATAATTTGTGCATTTTATCTTCTCCACATCCAATTCATGACACTCTTACCACAGATATGCACAACGGTGGTATTGGCAATCATAGGTAAATTTATAGTGATGGAGCTGTGACAGACTTCAGAGAAATATCATTCATCAAGCAACCTTTAATGATTGTTGTATAAACATACAAGCAAAATTGTGTTGTTTATGAGGCCTAGCTGTGAAAAAAGCACCCCAGTACTCTGTATAAAACAAAGTTTTGAAGGTTACCCAGGGCCGGATTTTCCTATAGGCTAACTAGGCTTCAGCCTAGGGCCTCAAGATCAAGAGGGGCCTACACAGTGGTGGGACTCTGGGGGTTCTAGGGGGTTCGGCCGAACCCTTTGTTAAATTGCTGGCTCGCCCGCCCCTCGCCTCCCACCCGCGCGGCACCAGCCTACCGTAGCCAGGGGTGGGCAATTTTACAACCTGTGGACTTCAACTTCCAGAATTCCTGAGACAGCTTGGAATTCTGTCTCAGGAATTCTGGGAGTTGAAGTCCACAGGTTGTAAAAGAGCCACAATTGCCCACCCCCGAGTTCCGCTGCCTGGGATCCTCGTGGGCTGCCACGTGGTTCCCCACCGGCTCCGGACGCAAGAGAGCAGGATGGAGAAAGCAGCTTCCACGCTTTCACTCTCTGCTCTGTTGGATCGCCGGCCGTTCGCTTACCCCGCCCACTCCCAATCTATTGCTGCCTCCGATGGCTAGAGGAAAAAAAAACTTCAAATTCTTGCCACGGGACTTCAAAGGGCCGCCCTAGAGCCAGTGGTGCAGCTGAACGCTTTTCTAAATTGCTGGCTTGCCCCGCCCCTCCGCACTACTATTTATTGCCAATAAATAGTGGTGGGCGAGGGGCGGAGGAGCCAGCAATTTAACAAAGGGTTCGGTGGTTTTTTTGTAATTTTATTGGCCCACGGAGCTTCAGCATAGGCTAATTGGCCTCCCGGCTCTCAGCTGATTTGTCTCAGTTGTTTTGCTCAGGGCTCTTCTGCTTCCTTGTAAAGAGTGCTGATTTTTTTCCCCCTAGCTATGCTGAGAAACGAAACTGAAACTGCTTTGCTGTTGCTGCAAGGTTGGAAAATTAGGCAGGCAGAATTCTTTTCTTTTTCCTCACCAAAAAAGGTAGGTGCAAACAATGGGAAATTTAGGGAAAAAAAGGAGAGTTCAGGATTTTAAAACACAAAAGAAAAAAAGCTCTATTTAACTAGGGAATTGTAATAATTGAGATACTATTAATTGTATATTTCTGAAAGCAGAAATAGTTAAGTTGTGGTTTGGAGGAATATATGGGGGAAATTATTTGGTTTATTATTATTGGTAAATATAATTAATGGATTTGTAAGAAATTGGATTGCATGGAAATAATTGGAATATTCATGTTCATATTGATTAATATACAAAAAGGTAGTTATATAACTAATTGATTTATATTAAAATGTTGAATATATATTAAACAACTAATATTACATAATTAACCAATGTGAGGATGGATATAAAAATAGATGACAATGGGAAGGGGTATAATATAGAATAGAAGGAAAAAATTGAATTTGATTAAGATTAGAGATGAGGATGAAGGGTAATATTGGTTTTTTACAAAAATAGATGAGGAATAAATATGGCAAAAAGGAAATATAGAAATTGTAAATTTAATTGAAATGACTAAACACTGTTTAAATTTGTGAACCGGGGAAATACTCTGTTCAAAGAAAATACATTGTATGTTTGTATGTGTGTTTCTAATTATTGTTATTTATTCATATTTGTTCTCTTTTATTCTTTAAAGTTTAACAATTCATTCTTTATCTTAATATCTTTATATTTGTTTGGGGTTGGCTTTCTTCCCTTTCATCTTTTTTATTGTACAGCAATCTTTCTCCTCAAACCTACCACCTCTCTCTTTTCTTTCCTTCTTACTTTCTCTTCCTCCCCCTCTTCTTCTCCTCCCTACTTCCTCTTCCTTTCTCCTTCTCCTCCTCTCTTCCTCCCTCTCTTACCCTCCCTCCTACTCTAATTTCCCTTCCCTTCCTTCAT
The DNA here is from genome assembly GCA_022577455.1 of Arizona elegans. Lineage (NCBI taxonomy): Eukaryota > Metazoa > Chordata > Lepidosauria > Squamata > Colubridae > Arizona > Arizona elegans. The sequence goes on along the minus strand of JAKOOJ010000002.1, from coordinate 96,868,835 downwards.
CCCTCTCTATTGCTGTATCCTTTTATGCATATGGACTATTCAGAGGGCTGAAAAAGTTATTTCTGACTGGTCCTCGCACTTTTGACCAGTCCTCGAACTTACGACTGTCCTCACATTTTACGTTTTTGCCCTATCTTGTCACCATGGTGAAGAGAAGCAGTTGTGAAATGAGTGACATGGTTGTTAAGAAAGCTGCACGGGCATAAATGTGAGGATGGTCATAAGTGTGAGGACCGGTCAAAAGTGCGAGGCCCAGTCAGAAATGACTTTTTTCAGCCCTCTGGGTAGTCCTTTTGTGCATATGGACTACTCAGAGGGCTGAAAAAGTTATTTTTGACTGGTCCTCGCACTTTTGACCAGTCCTCGAACTTACAACTGTCCTCACATTTTACATTTTTGCTCTATCTTGTCACCATAGTGAAGAGAAGCAGTTGTGAAATGAGTGACATGGTTGTTAAGAAAGTTGCATGGGCATAAATGTGAGGATGGTCATAAGTGTGAGGACCGGTCAAAAGTGCGAGGCCCAGTCAGAAATGACTTTTTTCAGCCCTCTGGGTAGTCCTTTTGTGCATATGGACTACTCAGAGGGCTGAAAAAGTTATTTTTGACTGGTCCTCGCACTTTTGACCAGTCCTCGAACTTACAACTGTCCTCACATTTTACATTTTTGCTCTATCTTGTCACCATAGTGAAGAGAAGCAGTTGTGAAATGAGTGACATGGTTGTTAAGAAAGTTGCATGGGCATAAATGTGAGGATGGTCATAAGTGTGAGGACCGGTCAAAAGTGCGAAGCCCAGTCAGAATGACTTTTTTCAGCCCTCTGAAAAAAGTCTATGCACATAGCCACGGTCACCCGGTCACATGACGAGCTACCCATGCCTACACAGTCACGTGACCAGCTACCCACGCCCACTCAGTCACATGATTGCCAAGCCACACCCCCAACTAAGCCACGCCCACAGAACCTGTTGTTAAAATAATTGAATCCCACCACTGGTGAAAGGGCCTCATAAGTGGAATAGCCTAGGGCCTCTTTTCATCTAAATCCGGCCCTGGTTACCTCAAACTGTTTTTCAAAGGTACATATGTGTGAAAAATCAATCTACTTTCCTGTGAAAAGACCCATTCTGTTATAAACATCTGTGGCTCTAATCATGATATCTTATTTTATAAAGGATCTGTGATCTAACAAATACAACCTCGAAAGATAGAAATTCATCCTTTAGATTGAAATCACCTAGATGTCATCTTTCTTCTCTCCATGACTTGGCTGAACAGCATCCTGGTCTCCTACTCTTAACAATGGCAACCACTAACTGTAAACTCCCCACCCCACCCCCAGCACACATACAACTCAACCATATTGATCTGAAACATGTTTTCAATATGATTTAGGAACGTGTCAGTGTTTAAAATATTGTTATGCATCTATGATTTCCTTCATAGCTTTTCAGAAATTATGAGTCTGATATTTCATTCTCTTAAAGGAAAAAAAAAAGAAGCAGTTCACAAAGACTAACTTTGCCTCTAATGTAGATGTCCTAATAGACCACCACTCAAATATGAGCTAACAGTGTGATGCAGCTGCCAAAAAGGCTAATGCAGTCCTGGGCTGCATCAACAGAGAGATAACATCAAGATCACTTTATACTACTTTATACTGCACTAGTGAAGCCACACTTGGAATACTATGTCCAATTCTGGTCACCGCTATACAGAAAGGATGCTGAATCTTTACAAAGACTGGAGAGAAGAGCAAGAAAGATCATAAGCGGTCTGGAGACCAAATTGTATGATGAACAGTTAAGAGAACTAGGTAGCCTAACCTAATGAAGAGAAGGTTTAAGAGCAGGGGTGAAATGCTACTAGTTTGGACCGGTTTGGGCAAACCGGTAGTAATAAAAGCTACCAGTTCAGGAAAACTGGTATTTCTGACGATCAGCTGTGCCACACAATTTATATTAACTAGAAGGCAGGAAATCCTGCTTTCTAGCAAATCTAAATCACTCAGCACAGCTGTTTTCCCCCCCCAGATGTTCTACTTACCTTAGAAAAGGCTTCTTAAGCCTTCTTTTTCAATGCTGCGCAGTAGCAGCTGCAGTGCACATGCACGTGAAGTGCGCATTTGACACGTATGCGAGCATGCAGCAAACCAGTAGCAGACCTCGGAGGATTTCACCGCTGTTTAAGAGTGAGATGATAACTGTCTACTGATACTTGAGGGGCTGTCACAGAGAAAAGCATATTCTTCAACATATTCTTCAAAGCACTTGATGGTAGGATAAGAAGCAATGGGTGGAAACTCATTAAAGAAATAGATTCAATGGGGAAATATAGAGAAATTTGTGAGAACAAATAATCAATGGAACAGCTTCCTCCTGGAGCTGTGGGTGCTCCATCATTGGAGGTTTTTGAGAAGAGATTAAATAACCATTTATCCAGCATTGTATAAAGAATCCTGCAGGGACTTGGATTAGAAGACCTCCAATGTCCTTCCAGCCATGTTGTCAGCCGGATCCCCACCATGGGTTTCTGCAGCATGCTATATCAGCTGCCATAGTAATGGGAAGGGGGCATGGGTATTTGGGATGGGGAAGTGAGCTGGTGTGTAGTAGTCCCATAAGAACTGAAAGGGAGGTTTGCACTCATGAATTATGGCACTGCTGAGTGGAGTTATTTACTCCGTTAAGGCCAACCGTCCTGAGACTCCAGATAGGAGAAATATCTGAAGATGAGCTTTTCTACAACATTATACCAAATGTTGATTGGACTCTCAATGCTGGACCCTGGGGGGAGGGATTTAGGGTGATTTTCAATCTGTAACTTTCATGCATTTTGAATCAGATCTTGCCTTGCATTCACTGCTATCATTTCAAACTTAGTAAAACTACCTCTTCTCTAATTCAATGGGGGGTTTCTTTCTTGAGTTTTGAATGGAGACAGATCTGACTCCTGTTTCTATAAAGATTACTTCTAAAAAAAGTTGTAATAAAATCTACTTAAATTTAGTTGCATCCATTCTCAACATGAAGTTTTTCTTAGCTTTGAAAATTGCAAGTGGCTGAATAAATCAGAAACACTCTTATATATATATATATATATATATATATATATATATATATATATATATATATATATATATATATATATATATATCACAAATTAATTACCTAAGACTAAATTCTGAAGATCTTCACAAAAGGAATACTGTTTTGGATAATATCCATTTATTTTTCAAAATAATGGGCAATTCAACTCCAGAGTTCGATATTTCTAAAAATGGATTTGAATCCTCATTAATGCAATGTATAGAGTTTGCCATTTTAACAAAAAGTGCCCTATGTGGTATATAATTTATCCTGTTTGGTGGAAATATTTATCATAATCTAAAGGGCATCTTGTCTGCTAAATTTACAGCAAAAGTTGTTAATGAATTCTGTTTCAGTGCAATCATCAACTTGTTCTTGGTTATGTAGACTTCATCAGAGTCACCTCAAGCCATTTTGAGTAGGAGTCGCCCACGACTGGGAATGTCTGTCCATGGAATGGTCCCGCAAAATCGATGTGCACCCTGGACCATGGTGTCTTGGGCATTTCCCACTCCCATGTTGGCGCCAACGGGGGTGCTGGCTATGATTCAATCCATTCTGCAATAGCACTGTCCAAGTGGGGCCACAAAACGTAGCTGCGGGCCAGTGCCTTCATTTTCATAATTCCAGGGTGTCCGTTGTGCAACAATTCCAAGATGGGTTACCTCAGTTTAGGAGGGATTACTACGCGGTTTCCCCACAGTAAGAAGCCCCATTGGACTGACAGTTCATGTTGCCGGGTGTAGAACAGCTTAAACTCTGAGTTTACTGGTTCCTTGGGCCACCCTCTCCACACCCAGTTGTGCAAGTGTTCGGTCCTTGTTTGAGTGTCAGGCAACTTTGGCTGCCGTGATGGAGCTGGATGGTAACGTCTCAATCAACAGCACTGTTGATGTGGGGGCTGGGTCTTCTACGATGAAGGTTAGTGGGTGGTGTCAGGGTGTTGATTAATCCCATTCTGCTTTTGGGATAATCGCACCTGATTACGAGGGGCGGATCGAGACCTTTCCTTGCAAGTATACTTTAAGAAAACAAAACCCGAAGATATTTTCTAAGAAAACTCATTTATTTGTTATAAAGAAAATAAAACACCTAACTGATCTAATAAGTTACATTTTGAAATAAAGTTCGTGCCGGCTGCTTCTCAGCAGTTGGACTTCTGGCAAGAGAACAAAGGAAAGAGATGTGTAGGAATGTGGGTGGAGTACATGTGCAGTTTAGCTTACTGATAGGGATTCTTGGCAAGCTACGGAAAGTCTGACAGTCCAGAAATAATGAGCTCAGCTGGTAAATAAAAAAATGCAATCCCCTTCTTTTGCCAGTTGAGCGAATATCAGGTACATCATCAAATAAGGCACATCTTCTTACGCAGATACTCGTGTTGAGCTGCTGGAAGTGGTTTGTTCAGCATATCAGCAATTTGATCATGTGTAGATACATACTGCATTTTAACAAAATCTTTTTTCACTAAATGTTTTATGTTTTGATAACGGATGTCAATGTGTCTGGACCTAGAACCTGTAAAATGTGATTCAGAAATATAAACCACCGATTCATTGTCTTCCATCACTGTAATCGGTCTGATCGGGTGTGTCCAGATATCTGTGACTAAAGCATCAAACCAAGTTAGAGAATTACATGCATCTGAAACACAAGCATATTCAGCTTCAGTAGATGAACAAGAAACAAAATTCTGTTTACGCACTTGCCAATAAACAGGACATCCATTTAAGAACATCATATAACATGAAGTACTTTTACGTGATTTCTTATCACTTGCCCAATCAGAATCTGCATAACAACATAATTCTGCATAATCAATATGTGTTGGTTCTAACAATAATTTCATGTGTTTAGTGTACTTTAGGTATCTCAATAATTTCTTAACGCATGTCCAATGAAACTGTTTTGCCTTACCTACGTGTCGAGACAAGAGATTAACACTAAGTGCAATGTCGGGTCTGGTCCAACTACTAATGTACAACAGTGACCCAATAACTGAACGATAAAGTGTTTGATTCTCGAACTCAGGACTTGCTTCTTGTGTCAAGTTGTGAAAATCTGTTTGCATGGGTGTCTTTGTTGTGTTAGCATCTTTCATGTTGCAATGATGCAAAATTTGTTCAATTTTATCTTCTTGTGAAAGACTAAACCCCTTCTGTGTTTTTTCAATCTGAACACCTAAATAAGTGCTAATGTGACCAAATGATTTCAATGTGAAGTATCTCTGCAAAGCTTTGGCAAAAATTTCACTCATTTGCTTATTTGGACCAATATAAACAATATCATCAACATAAACAAGAACTATCTCATATGCGTTGTTAGATCTTTTTGTGAACACGCACTCATCAGTTTTGGACTTAATAAAGCCCATTGAATTTAGTTTGTCAGTAAGACTAAATACCACATTAAACCAGACTGTTTCAGACCATAAAGACTTTTGTTTAGAAACTAGGTATCCCCTTCTTGCTGTCGGAATCCTGGAGGACTTCTCACGTAGATCTCTTCATCTAGGTCTGCATGTAGATAAGCTGTGTCAACATCGAACTGGAAAACTTCTAAACCAAGAATAGTTGCAGTTGCTAAAGCAATTTTTACACTCTCAGTTCGAACTGTCGGTGAATAGGTATTTGTGTAGTCCTCAGGATAACGTTGAGCGAAACCCTGAGCTACAAGTCAGGCCTTGTACAGTGACTCACCATTTGGCTTCTTTTTGATTCTGTAGACCCATCGAGTGCCAATGACCCTTTTGTTTGCTGGAGGTTTTGCAGGTGTAGACACTTTAAGTTTTTTTAGACTGTCCATTTCAACCTGCATTGCTTCATACCATTTGTCTTGCTCTGAATCAGGAAGCTGCTTGATTTGTGTGAAATTATCAGGTGGAAGTGTAACATTGCAAATCAAAGGTAAGGGTGCTTTTGTCAGTTGCCAAGAATATCGTTGTGGAGGGATTCCTTTTGTGGCCCTCTTGGAACGTCTCGGAACAACTGTCCAGTCTTCTTCTCCTTCGTCCTCATCCTCACATTTGTCGCTAGCGTCAGCATCCGCGGCTTGCGAAGACGGAACATCGGGTTGAGAAGAACTAGTGGAATCTTGATCATCAATCTGTGTGGCATCAGCAGTATCATATCTAGGAAAATAAACTCCAGGATCATTGGAATGAATCCTGGACCAGTCAACATCTTCCTCAAAATTAGCAGATTGTGAAATCACAATTACATGTTTAAAGTCAATAAATTTGCTCCATTTTGAGTTATCATCAATACCCATAAATCTCAGTCTCTTTGCTGCTGGACTTCCTTTTCTTCTTTGAGCTAAGGGAATGTTCACCATAGCATATGAACCAAAAATATGGATGTTTTTAAGATCGGGCTTGTAGCCATACAACATGAAGAAAGGAATCTGATTCATTACACTGCTCCAAGTACGGTTGACAATGTAATTTGCATATTTTATAGCTTCACTCCAGTATATCATATCAAGGTTGGCATCTTCTAGGAGACAATACATCATGGTTTGCAGTATCCCTTGTCTTCTTTCTACAACCCCATTATGGGCTGGAGCAGCAACAGGGTCTCTCTCTGGAGTATCTCTCTCTGGGCCTGTGCTCTCTCTCTTTGGAGTTTGTATACTTGCCTGTGTTTGTGTTTTAGGCTTTGGCTTTAAGTAATAGACACCACCAATTAATATGGTTCCAGCAACAATATCTCCATCTTTAACTATGTAACTTGCATTTTCAAGGTGGTGAACCTGGAACCTTAACATTCTAGACAAGTGACTCTGGCTAAGCAAGTTACTGGTTGCTGTTGGTATGTAATAAACATCAGGAATGAATGCATCGAGCTCTTCAACATAAACAGTTCCTTTTCCTTTGACCTGACAAGGATGATTTGAAAAAGAATAAAGTTCACGTAGTTCAGGTTCAGGCTTGTGCATCTCTGTGAAAAGTTCCTTTCTGTAGGTAACATGCAATGCTGCACCACTGTCCAAAGTCCACAGGAGTTGTCTGTCGTACTCTGGTTGAGGTTGTGGATCATTGGTTAAAGCCAATGTGGCGAGTGGAGTTTGTGGATCACGTCGGGGACCACAACGACCTTGTCTTCCACCTCTGCCTCTGCCTCTGGAGTCTGTTCCTCTGTCCTGACATCTTTAATTTTGACTCACCAGCCAGTGGAGCAACAGAAAATGCCTGGTGAGGAATGTGCATTTGAGGTGCTGGCTGTGGAAGTAAAGGCACTTGTTGCACTGGAGGTGGACCAGGAGCTGACCCTGGTTGTACAGCTGGAGGCGCGTGTGCATGCATTTGTGGTTGAGGCTGTTGCACCGGAATCTGCTGTGTTCCAGCTGCCATCTGTGCTTGAGCTGCAATATTAGCATGACCTGCTGGAGATGCAGTCATTTGCCTTTGCTGCATTAAGCTTTGTTGTGTTCCATGTAAAAAGACACCAGCACCACCAGGGGGTGTTTGAGTTTGGGTCTGTGGAGACACTTGTGGGATTGCAGCCTGAATCTCTGAGTGAGTTAGAGACAGGTTTGCCAGGGTCCGCTGTAATAATTCAAAATGTTCATGTAGGCTATGATGCCTTTCAGCTTTCTCTAGTAAATTACTTTTGCCAGCAGATGGTGCTGCACCTTTTGTTTCGGGCAGCTCAGCTAATCTCTCTGCATACGTGGCACTTGGAATTTTAGAGTAGGAGTGATCATCATGTGACAAATGTGACATGTGCACAGCTCTCTGTTCTGATTGGCCTGACACAAAATCCACCAGGGGGGGTATCTTTGGCTCCGAAGAAGAAGCCAAAATGGCACTTTTAAAGATTTTGAAGTCACGAGATTCTCTCTTATCTTGCTTGAACATAGATATAGCCATTTTTGCCTGGGATAGCTCCTGTTCATAAAACTTTATATGGTTATGATAGGCTTTTATAGTTTGCTCATCCAGGGCGAGCTGAGAGCTTCGAGGAGAATAATGAATTATTTCTCTCTTTGCGTGGGGGTGAAAATGCTCGGCCGTTTGTAAAAACTTTGGCCTTGGACCAAGTGTTACAAAATCAGAAGGCTCTGGGAGGACTGTTTGAGAGCATGCATATTCAGAAGGAGATGCTACTGACCTTAGTTGTAGCACATTATCTTCAAAAGCAGTTTCTCTCTTATCTCTCTCCTGATGCCTTTTTAAGAGCATTTCATCTGTTACTTCTCCCAAGGCTTCTAGTTCAAGGCATGTGGCTGTAGCAAGGGGCTGAAATCTTGAGGGTCTTTCTATCTCCTGCTCTTCATCTGAAGAGCATAAAGCTCTAGGCTTCATTTTGCCCTTTTTCTTCTGTTTCGGCATCTTAGCAAAAAATAATTAGCGTACCTCAGTAGCTAAAAACTAATTGCCTATGCGCTTATCATCAAAAGTAACAAACAAGGAAAAAGCCATAAATCAACCATCCTCTTGCTACCAGATGTCAGGGCATTGATTAATCCCATTCTGCTTTTGGGATAATCACACCTGATTACGAGGGGCGGATCGAGACCTTTCCTTGCAAGTATACTTTAAGAAAACAAAACCCAAAGATATTTTCTAAGAAAACTCATTTATTTGTTATAAAGAAAATAAAACACCTAACTGATCTAATAAGTTACATTTTGAAATAAAGTTTGTGCCGGCTGCTTCTCAGCAGTTGGACTTCTGGCAAGAGAACAAAGGAAAGAGATGTGTAGGAATGTGGGTGGAGTACATGCGCAGTTTAGCTTATTGATAAGGATTCTTGGCAAGCTACGGAAAGTCTGACAGTCCAGAATAATGAGCTCAGCTGGTAAATAAAAAAACGCAGTGACAGTGGGCATTAGCTGAGGGCATCAGTGTGGCTCAGTGACTTGCCAGGTCAGTGTGTGAGATGGTAATTGTAGGCAGTCGGGAATATGGTCCATCGCATCATTTGAGGGGACAGGACTTGCGGCGTTTGTCGGTCCTCTGCAATTAGGCCCAGCAGCGGCTTGTGGTCTGTCACCAATTCGAATGGTCTTCCATATACGTATTTGTGGAACCTCTTGACCACGGTGACTGCAGCCAGCGCTTCCTTGTCAAGTTGGCTGTAATTACGCTCCACCAATGATAGCGTTCTTGAGAAGAAAGCTATTGGGGCCTCCTGTCTGTCTGGAAAATGGTGGCTTAGAACTGCTCCGACCCCGAATGGCAATGTATTGCATGTTAGGACTAGCAGTAGGACCTTGTTATATTGAACGAGGACACTGTCAGAGAAGATTAATTTCGTTACTCTATTGAATGCTGCTGCTTCTTTCTAGCCCCAGGATCACTCTACCTTCTTATCCAACAGTCTGTGAAGCAATTCTGCAACAGACATTTTGTGCCTCAAGAATATACTGTAGAAGTTGAGGAGCCTCAAGAATGCTTGGAGCTCTGTCTTGCTCCTAGGGGGTCAGAGCTTCTTGAATTGCCTGTATTTTCTCTGTTGTGGGGTGTACGCTGGCTGCATCAATAAGGTATCCTAGGAACTCAACCTGTGGAACTGCTATCTTGCACTTCTCCTTCTTCACCTTAAGCCCTACTTCCTGGAACCTTTGAAGTACTTTCCGCAGTCGGAAAGTAGCAATCAGCTTGGTTTTATTTGCGCCTGACACCAATACGTCGTCAAAGTAGGGGACAACTCCTGGAATGCCCTGCAATAGGTGCTGCCATGCTCACCCCAAACTGCAGTCTGCAACATCGGAAAGCTCCCTGATTGGTCACAATCATTTGAGCTTCAGCCGTGGCATCATTGACAGGTAGCTGCTGGTAGGCTTAGGTGAGGTCTAGTTTGACAAAGATTTTACCCTCGCCCAGAGAGTGCAGCAAGTGTTGCACACTGGTACTGGATATGTGTTCTGCTGTAGTGCTTTGTTGAGGGTGCACTTGTAGTCCGCACATATCCATACCAAGCTGTCTGGCTTAACTGGAGTCACTATAGGGGTCTCCCACCCGGCATGGTTGACTGGCTCCAATATGCCTTGCTGGATAAGCTTGTCCAGCTGCTTGTCCATTCTTGGCCTCAATGCAAATGGCACTTGTCGCTGCTTGAGCCTGATTGGAGCCATTTGGGGGTCCATGTTAAAGGAGATGGGGGTGCCGTTGTATTTTCCCAGCTCTCCGTCAAGCACCTCAGCAAATTCTCTGATTAAGTCATTGGTGGTTGGTTCATTGGTGGTTGGTTCATTGATGGAATTAACGCATTCCTAGCCCCAGGGATGAAAACCAGTCCAGTCCCAGGAGGCTTGGCAGGGATCCATCAACTACGATCAGTTGGAGTGGTCTGGAAAACTTTTTAAAACTCACTTGGAACGTGCCTCTCTCAAGGATGGGGATGCTATTCCCTTGGTAGTCCCGGAGGCGGATGTGGCTGTGTGTTAGTCTTTTCCTTGTGATGTGTAGCACCAGTCTTTGCATCGTTTTCCAGAAAACAATGGTTGTTGCCGATCCGGTGTCTACCTCCATCTGGCATGGGGAACCCTCAATGCTGACAGTGACATAGATCTTGTTGGCTCTGGGGACACTGGCTTGCTGGCTCACTGTTTCTGTCCAGCATGTTATTGTGTAAATAGTGAAACAGTCGTCTTCATAACTCCTTTGCTTCGAGTTCAATCTCTTTGGGCCTGTTTGGTGCCAGGGAGCTTGGCATGGAGTCATGGGAGTGGGTAATGTTGCGCAGCAAACTTGATCTAGGTGCCCCTTTTTGTCGCACAGTTGGCAAATAGCATTTTTGTACTTACACATGGCTCGAGGGTGATTCCCACCACAGCCTATGCACGTCAATGGCTTCTGCTTGGTGGCCACATTGCGCCCTTTGTTTGCTTCCTGTAGTTGATGGACATCCTTGTCCGCCTCCTCATCCATGGATCCTCTCTGGTCAACTTCCTCATGATGGACCGATACCATCTTCCGTAAGGTCAGTGGGCTGTTTGACATCTGTATCTCCTCCCTGGAACAATGTGAGGTCTCTGCAGCTTGGGCTTCTTCCATCGCTGTTTGTAATGTGAGATTGTGCCTGGCGAGTAGATGCCGCTGGAGTTTGATGTCTGTCACTCCACAAACCAGCCCGTCCATGAGGGCATAGTCTAGGTCATGGAATTCACAATATAAAGCTGCCTTTCGGAGGGCAGCCATATAACTGTTTATGGATTTGCCCTCCGCCTGGTTCTGATGATAGAATGCATGTCTATGGGTGATGTGGGATGGCCTGGGCATTTAATGTTCCCATAGCTTCTCTTGTAGGGTGTCCCATGATGCCATCTGCATCAGTTGCGGAGCGAGGAGGGCTCTGGCCATCTCAAAAATTTCCGTATCAACTTCCGGTCTGGAGCCGCGGTGCCACAGTCGGGGAAATAGCAGACTCTAACGAGCCCGCGAAAACCCTGACTGACAAACCACTGTCCGATCGGTCTTCAGACTGTCCCTCATCTTGTAGGGATGGGGGATGAAGAGGAGCGCCTCGGTGTGCCAAGAGGAACAGGCAAGTTCCTCGGAGGCCAGAGGGAATCCTCAAAGTCGGCGATGGGGGTAGGCAGCCATGATGGCAGCCACAAAGCCAAGGCAGACCGGGACACAAGATTGTGCAGGAGAGAAGAAGAAAAAAGAGCAAATATCTCAAAGCCAGGTGAGTGACACCAACCCAGGCAAAACAACAGGACTATTTGGGGGTTTTTTGGAAAAAAATAAGACCCCAACTTTAAATAGCGGCTACAGATCTGTGGGGCTTGAAGATCAAAAGGAAAAAAAATGGAAATAAAGACCCCAAAACAGACTTTGTTTTAGTAAATTTGGAAGAATTGGCTTTTAATAATTTAGAAAAGTGACTTTTTTTTATTTGGAGTGGATTGGAGAAATGTATCTTTGGGAGTTTACACCTTTGAAAGTTAATGAAGCTAATGAAGAAAGACAGATGGATGGCTACATAATTGCCATGGAATCTGCGGTGACTAAGCAGGAGAGTGGATTGAAAAGTTTTCCCTTTCCCTTTCCGTTTGGAAAAGAAACTTTTTAAGTGGCTTTTTACTTTGGATTACTTTGAAATTAACATTAGATCTATGGAATTTGGAGATCTTTATTCTGTCCTGGATGATTTTAAGAAGAAAGAAGGAACATTTTGGACATGTTCAGTTTAGGTGTGGCGTAGGAAGAAAAGACAGGAAGTTGATGCATCACACATGGAACAGACATTATAAAGCATTAAAGGGACATACAAAATTTTTTAACTTGAACAGATGAACTTTGAAATGGAAGATTTATGGACAGACAGAAAAAGGAAGAAAAGGAAGAAATAAAGTAGATAAATTTAAATGTAACTAAACTGAAATGTAAAGTTTTTTTTTATGGAAAAAGTTTTTCAAATACAGATTTTTCCCCCTTTTCCCCCTCCTCCTCCCTAACCCCCCTCCCCCCCATGGCTTCTCCAAAAATAAAATCCAATTGATATCAAATTATATAATACTTTACATCCTTTTACACCCCCCCACATGCTAACCTTTTCTTTCTAACATTGTTATTATATCCCCCCTATACTATACCTTTCAAAGCAACCTTCAGCTATAAAACTATATAATAAATCCTAATTTGGCATTTATTCAACTCATAATCTACCCATTTCCTCCACCCCCATACATATAACTCTTAATTCAAATCTTTTACGTATATTTATATCTAAACATAACATCCCTTTTCCTAAACTAAACAATCAGTAACCTAACCTATCTCCACCCATTTTCCTACAGGTCTACCATACATAATATTTTTAATATCTTTGTTCTTCTGCCCACATCACACAACTAAAAAATATTTCCATATATAAATAAAATCCTCAAATGACTTTAAATTTGTAATCCATATAGTATCTTCTGTAATGTCTTTCAACTGGATTATTAATTCCATCGCCCATGTTAGGGTAACATCAGGTTCAGCTTCCAACAGTATATTCAGTATCTTCCATTACCATCTGCCCCCATCAATAATAAGTATTTTCGTATATAAAAAACCACCCGAGTGACTTTATATTTATATTCCATGTAGTATCTTCTGTAGTGTCTTTTATCTAGATTATTAATTCCAACCACCACATTGGGGTAACAACCAGATCTTCTGCACGCCCCAATCCCATAGTTCTCTTGCCTTATAACTCAGCATATATGTAATCCTTTTTTCAAAGAGTCCAAAATAGAAAGTTCCAATCCACTCAATCAGAGGCCATCTTCCACATCCCAAAAGCACCAGCACTGCAGAGATCTGTTATTCTTCTCAAAATAGTATAAGTCAATAATTTGCCTCAGTTATATTTTCATGTGTCAGCCGTCTATAAATCCCGCTTATTATATTTAATTGTCTCTTAAGTAACTGGCATTAGACTGTTGTTTAATTTAAAAAATTTTAGTTTTGTAGAACCTGCTTCTTCTTTTCTTAACTTTTTGTGGTTTAGATCTCCGTCCTAGTTGCCTTTCTAGGACTTGTATATCAGCTGATTGAGTTCCATGCTGGTCTGTAACTTGATAAGACATCTCATTAAAATCCAAAGCCGCCTCTCTTATATTTATAGGTAATCCAGCTATAACCTCTGAAGGAGAATCCAAAAGCGGCTCGTCCAAAAGGGCCTCTGTAACTTGTTGTTTTTCCATTACCTCCATCTCCATCTGCTTAGCCTGAGTTTCAATCTCTTGTTCATTTTGCTTTTCTTTATTCCCCTCCTGTGTTCCTAACACTGATGGCATACGTGGAGATGTTGGATCCATTTTAAAAACCTTGTAGTAAAATTCTTCCGCTTTTTCAACAGTATTTAGTTGATATCTTTCTCCTTGGTATCTCAATATTATACCAACTGGAACATCCCACCTAAATGGGATGTTTTGTTTCTTTAGCTCAGTCACCAAAAATCCAAATTCCTTTCTATCTTTTAACATCTTGGACGGCAGCTCTTTATATATCCAAAATCTTCCTTCCGTTCATTTCTAGAGTGGAGTTAAAAGACTTTTGCACAATATCATTTCTTATTCCTTTATCAGTAAAGTAAATCACCACATCTCTAGGCAACTGCCTTTGCTTTGCAACCCAAGAATTTACTCTGTAGGCCTTATCAATCTTACAGGATACCTCTTCAGGACTAACCTTTAAAATCACAGCCAGAACTTCAGCAGACATCTTTCTCAAGTCATCTCTGTTATTTTCCTGTATTCCCTTCATTCTGACCGCAAATTCCATAGACCTATATTGCATCATTGTGATTTCTTTTTCAATCCTTTGTTTTATATTATCTGCATTGTAAGTCTTGTGGTCAGCTTCCTTTATTTTAGGCTTTACTTCTGAACTATTTTCTTGAATATTTATCAAATCATTTTCAATTCTTTGTATTTTATTGTCCAGATTATAAATCTTATAATCAGCTTCCTTCATTTTAGACTCTAATTCTAAGTTGGTATCTTTATCCATCTTTATAACTATTTCTGAAAAGCTTTTCAAAGCTGTTACAATATGTTGTTTCAGATTATCATACTTTCGTTGTACCAACTCTTTAATTTCCTGCCTGAATTTTTCAAGATTCTGGTTCACAATCTCATCATGTCTTGCCATCTCCTCCAAAACAAATTCTTTTAGGTCTTTAGAGCCATTCTTCTGAATCTGCAAGCTCAAAACTTGCTCATATGATTTGTAAATGGGGGAACCCCCCCCCCACACACAGCTTGGTTGTCTGGCTTTGTCAGTTTTAACACCATCCTGCCACACAAACTCTTTTTTTTTTTAAAAAAAGACTTTTCTCCAAATGATATCAATATCAAGTCTCTAAGAAGGAAGAAACATGAAATAGAAATTTTTCTCTTCAATTCTAGCCAGCACTATTATTTCAGATACTTTGTAACGTATTAAACTATTCAAACGGAAGGACTTTCGCTTTCACCTTTCTTCTTCTCAAGCCTCAGCCAGTCACCATTTTAAATTTTCTTTCTTCGCTTTTAAAATCACTCATAGGATTGTTAGAAATACTTGCAATTTAGGGTCCCAAATCCGGGTTTCATCCTGTTTGTTCAGACAATCTGTTAGATTTCATTGATTGGATTGGTCCCATTGCCTGGCTCTGCAAAAAGCAGAGTTCCCCCGACACCCAGAGCAGTGGCGAGCTGAATAGGGAGCCACATTCTGCTTCCTCCCCAAGAGTAAAAAAAAACTCCGGGGAGTTCACAGAGGGCTCTACCTGTTCTCGCCGGCTCTATCTCATGTCTCCTCAAGGAGATGGAGTTTTTCGAGCCATCTCTCAGCTGTAGAGATGGCTCTTTACAGGCGACGAGTTTGGCAGTCCCGAAAGACTGTCTGGCGGTGACGGAAACCAAACCGGAAGCCTGAAATGTAAAGTTTAAAAGCCTAAAGGTATATATGATTTTTGGATAAAAACAGGAGGGTTTTTGGAGTAATAAAAATAGAAAATAAGGGATGGCAACTAAAATAGAGGATGATATATGGGTGGTTAAAAACAATAAAGAAGAGTATATTTTAATATGAGACAACTTTAAGAAAATTTACTGTTTGATGTAATATGTTTTAATTTTAATATGCAAACAAATGCTAGATTGATGATTATGTTTGATTAAGGTTTTATTGAACAAACTATAAGATACACAGATTTTAGCAAGAAACTGTGATTTAATTTAACATATGCTGGAAATGATGATTACTATGAAATATATTGAGAATTAATTTGAAAGAGCATGTTGGGAAACTGACACAAAATAGATAATTATATTGTAAGAGAAAATTAAAATAAGAGAGATGGATACCAACTAGATAAGAGTTTGAGACTCAGAGGAAATACGTTGAAAACTAGTTAAAATGCTGGAAATCAGCCAAACACTTACAGGAGAGTTGGAGGAGAATATGCTGGAAATCAGCCAAACAAGAGTGGGAGCACTGGAGGGGACTATGCTGGAAATCAGCCAAACATAATATGCTGGAAATCAGCCAATAAAATACTGGAAATCAGCCAAACAAATAGGTGGAGAGTTGGAGGAGATTATGCTGGAAAATATGTTGGAAATTAGCTAATAATGGTGGTAGGCTTGGAGGAGACTATATTGGAAATTAGCCAAAAATAGTTGGTGCTCTGGAGGAGACTATGCTGGGAATCAGCAAAACATAATATGCTGGAAAACAGCCAAACAATAGAGGGAGGTATGGAAGAAAATATGCTAGAAATTAGTTTAAATAAAACATGTTTTTGTGATAAACCTGTGTAACATGAAAATTGTAATAGATGATAAGTGTGTAAACTTGCAAAGCTTTCAAGTTGCCATGAGCAGGAGGGAGGGAGAACTGAAGTGAATTCCATACATTTTTCTGACCGCAATCAGAAGGAGGGAATTAGGTTTCACAGCCAGCCAAAGTGGTTAATTGGAGAATGTGATTTATGACATGGCCAGGGGGGAGGGGAGAGACAGGGTCATAGGGGAACGTCAATCTACGTGGGTTCAGTCCTGACTGCATCCGAGTATTGCCGGAATGGTGCTCCTAATAAATCACTATATTTCCTTTGAAGTTTGGATCATGGCTCATGAATTAATTAGGGCATCTTTCGGAAACTTGACAAAGTGTTTTTAAGTGTGTTTAAGATACTAAGATTCAAGGAAAAGGGTCAAGAGATTAAGAATTAGATAGAATTTTGTTTTAGAAAGTGTAATAAAAATGGAGTTGTATTGAATTTGAAATTAAGATTTGCGATGATAAAATTGTAAGGTAAATAATTGGAATAAGAGGTTAGAATATTTTTTATTGAAAAAGTTTTACAATTACATTTTCTCCCCAGTTTCCCCCCCACCCTCCCTGACCTCCCTAATCCTCCCTAACCCCCCTAGCCCACCCCTCCCCCCAGACTTCCACAAAATATAATCCAAATCAAAATCCCCTTTTTATAAAACTTGAACCCCTCCATCCCCTGTATATTTTTCACATCTTCACAAAATTCAATTATTCTATCTCTATATAATACTTTCAGTTAAAAGCTATCTGACATTTCCTAGTTTGATATTTATTCTGCACATAATCTATCCACTTTTTCCACTCCCATACATAAGTCTCTTGTGAGCAATCTTTTAAATATGCTGAAATCTTTGCCATCTCTGCAAAGCTGGCCATCTTCAAAGTCCATTCATCGATAGTAGGCATAACTTCATTTTTCCAATATTGACCTATCAGTAATCTCGCTGCTGTTATCATATACAATATCAACTTTGTTTCACCCAATGTAAAACCCTTAACTATACCCAATAAAAACAATTGTGGAAAAAACTGAATTTTTTTCTTCAAAACATTCTGCATAACCCACCAAATTTTTATCCAAAAAGCCTTCACTTTCTTACAAATCCACCACACATGATAATATGTGGCATCTAGGCAATCACATCTCCAGCATTTTGGTTGAACATTAGGGTACATGCACGACAATTTCTTAGGATCTAAATGCCATCTATAAAACATTTTATAAAAATTTTCCCTCAAATTCTGCGACTGTGTAAATCTAACATTCTGAATCCATATTTTTTCCCATGTTTCCAACATCACTGGTTCTGCAAAATTTTGTGCCCACTTTATCATGCAATCTTTAACCAATTCAGTTTCTGAATCCCTTTCTAACAAAACATTATAAACCCTTTTAATATGCATTGGACCTTTCTCTTTTATATGTCTAACCAATTCTTCCTCATGCATCATTATACCAGTTTTTTGGTCCTCTTTCCATCTCAATTGAAGTTGATTATACTGTAACCAAGTTAAATTAATCCCTTCTTCCAACAGCGTTTCTAAAGTCTTCAGTTGCCATCTGCCCGCATCTGCAAAAAGAACTTCTTTATATAAAACCCCCCGAGTGACATTATATTTGTATTCCACATGATATGACCAAGATCCAACCATAACGGTATTTTGTAATCCCATTTGAGTCGGTGCTTCTTCCAAACTCTCATCAAAGAGTCTCTAAGTATGTGGCTTTTGAATACTTTATCCACTTTGTTCTCATAAAATAAGTAAGCATGCCAACCAAATTCAAGATCAAAACTTTCTATATTCAATATTCCAGTCTTTTTCCTTCCAAACCAATAACTTGCTTGCGTCAAAGCTGCTGCTTCATAATATAATTGTAAGTTTGGAAGTTTAAGGCCTCCCCTTTCTGGAACATCTTGCATAATTTTCAATTTAACTCTCAGCTTTTTCTCATTCCAGACAAACTTATTCAGTCCTCTTTGCCATTCCCTCAGTTGTTTATCACTTTTAAGCACCGGAATCATTTGAAACAAAAAAAGAAATCTTGGCAAAATGTTCATCTTAACTGCTGCTATTCTTCCAAGTAAAGACAGCTGCAGTTTTTTCCAAGTCTCCATATCTTTCTGTACATCTCACCACAACACCTCATAATTATTTTGAAACAATTTCATATTTGATTCTGCAACCTGAACTCCTAGATATTTAACCTTTGGTACAATCTCAAAACCTGCCCTCCTTTCAAGTTCCTGTTTTTGATCTTGTGTCATATTTTTAACTATCATCTTAGTTTTTTTCTGGTTCAATCTAAATCCTGATACTGTACCATATTGTTCTATAATGTCTTTCATCAATCCACTCTATCAAAGGCCTTCTCTGCATCCAAGAAAACCAGCACTGCAGGGATCTGTTTATTCTTCTCAAGATATTCCAATAAATCTATAATTTGCCTTACATTATCCTTCATGTATCTGCCTTCTATAAATCCCGCTTGATCACAATGAATCACCTCTTGAATAACTGGCATCAACCTGTTGGCTAATACTTTTGCAAATATAGTCATTATTCAGAAGAGATATTGGTCTAAAATTCTCAGTTTTTTTAGGACCTATTTGCTCTTTCGGTATCAATGAAATATAAGCTGTTTTCCATGATGGGGATATTTTACCCCCTTGTTGTATACTACAAAATAGATCTTTAAGATGTTCAATCATTTCTGCTTGTAAGGTTTTATAGTATGCCGCAGTTAAACCATCGGTCCCAGGAGCTTTAGCTGTTTTCAATTGTTTAATTGCAATAATCTCTTCAGCTGTTATAAGATGATTCATTCTCTCCTTTTGTTGACTAGTAATTTTTGTGACTCTTTTATTTTCTAGATATTTCTCTATAAGTCCATTCTGTGTATCATCTTTGGCATATAATTTAGTATAATAATCTACGAAAACATCTTTAATTAATTTTTGTTGAGAAATTTCCTTCCCTCCAATATCAATACTATCAATAATTCATGTACTCTGTTTCTTCCTTAGTGTATAAGCCAACCATCTGCCCGGTTTATTAGCGTTGCAAAATGTATTATGTTTCACAAATTGTAAATTTGTTGCTGTTTGCTCCGCCATAAGCATTTGAAATTGATCTTTCAGAAGTTTTATAGCTCCTCGTATTCTTTCATCTGTTGGGTTTTTTATAAGTAACTGTTCTTTATTCTTTATTTCTGCTTCCATTTCAGATCTTTTCTTTTATCGGTTTAATTTGTGTTTAGAGTTCATATGGATGAGTACCCCTCTCATATACGCTTTACTCGCATCCCACACAATTTCAATAGGGGTACCCTTATTCGAATTCATTTCAAAAAATTCTTTCATCTGCTTTTTAAGTTCTGTTATATTCTTTTCATATCTAAACAGATTTTCATTTAATCTCCATGATCTTCTCTCACTCTTTCCCATCTCAATTTCTATCCATACCGGGCTATGGTCAGTTAAAGTCCTTGGAAAAATCTTTGTTCTTTTTGTTTTTACAAGTAAGTCAGCTGATAGTAAAATAAAATCAATCCTAGAAAAGGATCTGTGTCTATCTGAAAAAAAAGTAAAGTCCAATTCTTTTGGGTTATGTATTCTCCAAATATCTTTTAATTCCAAATCTTCTTTCATATCAAAAAAAGTCTGTGGTAGTCTAATCCTTGACTTTGCCGAACTCTTTTTATCTATTTTAGAGTCAATTACTCCATTCCAATCTCCCATGATTAAAATAGATCTATAGTCCCATTGCAATATTTTGGAATGCAAAGTTTTGTAAAAATTATCCTGTTGTTGATTAGGAACATAAATTCCGATCACTAGAATTAGGCCACTTACTGTGTGCAGTTCAACTGCTATAAACCTACCACCTTCATCTGCTTCTATAATTTTAGCTAACAGTCTTTTATTTATATAAATAACCACTCCATTCTTTTTTTCCAAATTTGAGGCTATAAAATGTGTTCCTAATCTTGAATTTATCAGATATTTTTGATCTTGTGTTCTAACATGAGTTTCTTGTAAGCAAATTATATCATTATTAAATTGTCTCAGGTATGTAAATAATTTCTTCCTTTTCTGTGGTGAATTTAGTCCGTTCACATTCCAAGATAAAAACTTAATTGTCATGTACACTTTTTTGAAGCGACGAGCAGAATTGCCGAAGATCTTCCGAAATGGTAGTCTTCGGCTTTGCTCCCCACATGGCTTCACATTCTTATATATTGCTCTTGACTCCTTTCTTATATTGTTGTGGCTTGGGCCTTTCCTGTTGTTGTTTTTCTTTGAGTTGCTTAGAAATTGCTCAAGTTATACGCTGATCTTTAGCTTCACACATCCGGGCTAGGTCCAAAGCCACTTCTCTTGTAGTCTTAGGTGGTTCAATCACAATTTTCGAAGGAAGGTCTAGCAGGGGCTCCTCCAGAAAACCTCCTGTAGCTCCCTGCATTTCCATTGCCTCTGGTTCCACCTGCTTAAGTTGCTCTTCCATCTCTTGCTGAAGTTGCTTCTCCTTATCACTCTCCTTTATCTCCAACACAGTAGATGTACGTGGGAATGGTGAACTCTCTTTAAAAACATTAGAATAAAATTGTTCCGCCTTCTCAACAGTGTTAATCGATATCGTTCTCCATTATACCTCAAGATTATGCCAGTTGGAGCATCCCACCGAAATGGAATTTGTTGTTTTTTTAATTCATTCACTAGAAATCCAAAATCTTTTCTATCTTTTAACATCTTAGGTGGTAGCTCTTTATAAACTCCAATCTCCTTTCCCTCCACTTGCACAGCAGAGAGAAAAGACTTTTGCAAAATATCATTTCTCATTCTTCTGTCTGTAAAATATATCACCACATCTCTAGGCAATTGTCTTTGTCTGGCCACCCACGAATTCACTCTGTAAATTTTATCCATTTTGCAAAAAATCTCTTGAGGGCTAATCTTTAACAGCACAGCTAGAGCATCAGCACAAATCTGCCTCAGGTCTTGTCTATCGTTCTCTTTTATGCCTTATGGCATAATTCCATAGACCTGAACTGCATCATTGTAATTTCATTTTCAAATCTCTGCATTTTATTATCAGCATCAAAGATTTTATAGTCAGTTTCCTTCATTTTGACATCCATTTCTGATTTAAATTCTTCCACCTTAGCATCCGTTTTAATAATTGCTTCTGACAATCCAGTCACCACTGTCATTAATTTTTTAGTCACCTTATCATACTTTTCTTGCACCACCTCTTTAATTTCTTTAATCTCCTGCTTAATTTCCTGTTGTGACTTTTCAAATTTCTCATCCAAAGCTTGAGTAATAAAATCCTTTAAGCTTTCAAGATCAATCTCTTTTTTCTGGCTCTGCTGGCTGGGAGGCTGCTGTTCAGGTTTGCGTGTGGGGGATCCCCCCCCCCCGCCGCCTTCCCTTCCTGTTTGGTCTGCTTAGAAGCCATCCTGCCACGTAGGCTAGCTTTTCCAAAAAAGGAAATCCTTTTTCCCTTTCCTCCACCACAAAGGGAAAAATTCCCCCAGGTTTAGTCAGATTAAGGGTGAAATTGAAGCAAGATCAGGCTTGTTTTAAAAAAGGATTTTTCTTTTCTTTTCCTCCACTTGTTACAGACAGCGCAACTTTGTAGCTAGTTGAGATAACTTTGCTAATCCACTCTCGCTTTCAGCTCGTTAATGCTGAAGCCGGGCGCCATTTTCAAGTGACTTTCACACATTCACTCTTCTGCTTTAAACTTAATCACAGGGCTAGTAATACTTGCAGTTTCGAGGTTCAAGTTGTTGTTCCACCCTGGTTGTTTGAGTTTACTTTGTTTTGAGTAGAAAGGTTGCTCCTGCCGCCTTGCTCTGTGCTGGGCAGACTCGTCCCATGCTGTCCGGAGTCTTGGCAAGCTGAAAGGGAGCCGCGCCTGTTTCCTCCCCAGAAGCAAACCGTAGCTGTCTGGGGGCTCACAGGGGCTCAATCTGCTCCTCGCCCACTCTCTTCCACTAATCCTTTGGATTGGGGAACTTCCGAGCCGCTTCTCTGGGTCGAAGCGGCTCTAACAGGCAGCGGGGCTGGCGGTCCAAAAACGGGACCGTCTTTCGGCGACAGGAAGCAAACCGGAAGTCCCAAGAGGTTAGAATATTGTTAAAAATTATTTTGACACTGATGGTAAAAGATACAAGGTGAAGAACAAGATAAAATCAGGATTGATATATAGATATAAAAATGAGCGAAAGTTAGTTTGAAATTAAAATTGTATTGATATAATGGATTTGTTTAGGTGGAAATGCTAGACTTTATGTTAAAATTTGTTTTTTTTATGTTTTGAATTTCTATCCGCAAAAGATGTAATGGGAAATTGAATGGAGCTTGTTAAAGGAATGTAAGCGTGGTAACCATCTATGACCGGATCGAGACTTTGTTCTTAAAAGTTATATTTTATGTTTATGTTTGGGGAAAAAAAATATTTACAAAAAAAATTAATAATAATTCCGTACCATAGTAGCTCAGGAATAATGCCTGTTTCAATTATCCGTGATGTTGGTGAGGTTGTTGGCTTCCAAGATGCACTCAAACCAGACTATGTAAGAGTCCCATATTTCCGATGTAGGGTTGAACGGCATGAATTGTGGTAGCACAGCCATCTCCAATAGATCTGTGTGATCTGGGTTGCGATAGACTTCGGGGTGTCTTCTTGCGCGGTTCCGTGATCATGAATTTTCTAAGCAGCTTCAGTTTCCATCCAATCGCACCTTCATTGCCAGTGTTATATATTGGGCGAAGAATGGAGTTGAAGGTGGCAGATGTAACAGTTTGCCTTTATTAAACATGGAACAGCAAATTTTAACAAGAACTGAAGTTGCAGGCTGGCAGTGCTCTTTATAGAGGGCTGTCAGCCGTTAGCCAATAAATTCAAAGTATTATCCCACGCTTAGCGTGGACTGGTGTGGAACCTTCCGACTGCTCCTGCACATAGACAACAATTATTATAAAGTAATTTGATCAAAATACTTTATGATGTTCAAGCGGAACCTAGGAATGATCAAATCTGGACCCTAAGCAGAAAAATTATAAGCAATCATGAGTTGTTTCCACCTAGCAATTTCTACAGTAATGGTAAAGCCCAAACAATAAGCATAACAGAAGTTCCAAGGGGCTGCTGTGAACTCATAAGCCTGACATTATAATTTTTCACTAGCATATTCATCTCCTTTCTGTTTTTGTTGGCTATTGGAAGTATTAACAATCAAACCAGAGATCAATTTATGGGTTGTTACCTTCTGGAAAAAATTGGTTTGCTAATTCTGGACATTGGGGACAATAGTATACAATAGAATTGTGTCCTTTTGCCTCTTGGCCACTAGAGGGAGCAAGCACTACACTTAAAGACACTCTGCTGCTCCTATCTTTGAAATTTTGTGTCCCCAAGTGTGAACCAATACCTTTTTATCATCCTGTCATTACAGAGAGCCCTTCATTGAGAGAGGTTATTCATTCATACCTCAAAACCCCTTTGTTTATTTACTTACTTTGCATTGTTGTAAATTCCTAAGGCATACATCCTGAATGCATTATATGGGAATTTGCTTCCTCTGCTCTAAACCTGAGATAATTGTAGAAAGCAGCTTCCCTTCACCATAAATATATTGGATTAAAAACAGAAATCAGGAGATGAGGCTCTGCATAGATGGGATGCCACAAAATCTAGGATTTCGGAGGTTGAAACCTGTTTCATGAACTCCATGTGATATAAATGTATGTTTTTGTGCATATTAATTCTAAGGGAACTTCAGGAATAAGACAGATTTGTGATGGTCTTCTACTGATAGGACTACTAAAACAGCTTTGATTTAGAGATCTCACTTGATGCAAAGATAAATAAATCACCCTATTTTTAGTTTATGCCACTTCTGCACATTTTCACCCAGAAACCCATTTCATCCTATTTCTGCATTAATTTGTATTTCTCAAATCTGAGTATTAATTTACATTTAAATACTTCAGTATGCAGTTTTCTACCTATTTTCTCTTTAATTATGTTTCAAGTGTAGTTTCACTGAATATGACTATTTTAGAAGGCATTTGAAAACTTTGGACCAAGAATTGCATCACAGAATTTGGAGAAGTATAAAATCTCTCAGGTTAGGTTATGCTAAATGCCAGGAAGAAAAAAAAATCAGACAAATCAGAATTATTGAATTCCAATATGTAATTCCTATAGCATACTAAGTTTAGGCTGGGCATTTTTTAGGGTATAACATGCAATACAGTTTCTTTTCAATACTTTTCATGATTGAGAGGTGTTGCAATAGAAAAGGGACTATAAATCAAATCAATAAATACAATGCTTGAGTTGGAGCATAACTATGCTTGAAATAGTGTTAAGAGTGTGTTATGGTCATACACAAAGGGATTGTTGTTTCAGTGGTAAAATCAATTTCTAAAATCTGATGGGTTCCTTTGTAAATGTTTTCAATACTTTGTAGTTGTTAATAGCCAGCTTAGTATAACACGTAGTAATTTAAAACAGTAGAACAGGACATTTGTATGTCAATAAGGAGAGACATTGATTAAATTAGAACAGACCTCACTTATGTGGAGAGAGAGCGAGAGAGCGAGAGCGGTGGGGGGGGAGGGCAATAAATTCGGGTTGTGCAGTCTTGGAGGAGTTGCTTTACTTTAATGAAGGCTCAGATGATATGTCCCCACTTCATGAAGCAATACATCCTCTTCCCACCAAAGAGCAAAGCAGCTGTGTGGCTTCATGTCGTACAACTTTGATACCATACTTCCTGTAGCATTTTCAGAAAGCCAAAATAGGCTTTTGTGCATCATCCAGCAGGTACACAGAAGCCTCTTCTTGGCAAGGCTGCCTGGCGGTGCAAAATGATTCTTTATTAAGGCAAATCATGTCAGTTTGTGCCAGGTTAAGGAGAACTGTTCCACAATGCAAAGCCACTTCCATAGATATGTAATGAATCATTTTAGTCCAAGGACATTCCAATCACAGTCAATAATGTTTGTTGATTCCTACAGTTCAAAACCTAAACTGCAGATGTGAATAAAAAAGTATATTTCATAGTTTTAGTCCCATTGTGAAAACATTTACTCAGATCATGAAAGCTGATGTAAGCTTTGGGGCTGCAACTTTTAATTAGAAATGTATAATCCCTGACAATTGCCCTTTCTTCATGAGATGGTATTTTATTTATTTTTTATTTTATTTCGAATTTATATACCGCCCTTCTCCTGGAGGACTCAGGGTGGTGTACAGCCACAAATAAGAAACATAAAATACAAACATTAAAAACAATTAAAAGAATATATATCTATTTGGCCCCATAATTTAAAAAGTGACAAACCAATTAAAAACATTTAAAAATTTTTTTAAGCCAGCCCGGCTTGCTGGAAAAGGAAAGTTTTAAGGGCACGGCGGAAGGCACCGAGGTCTTGGATTCTCCTTATCTCTGGGGGCAGCTGATTCCAGAGGGTAGGTGCCCCCACAGAGAAGGCCCTCCCCCTGGGGATCACCAGCCTACATTGTTTAGCTGATGGCACCCCGAGGAGGCCCTCTCTGTGGGAGTGCACGGGTCAATGGGAGGCCATCGGTAGCAGGAGGCGGTCTCGAAGATAACTAGGTCCTGTGCCGTGGAGCGCTTTAAAGGTGGTAACCAAAACCTTGAAGCGCACCTGGAAGACCACTGGGAGCCAGTGCAGCTCACGCAGGAGAGGTGTTATGTGGGAGCGCCATGCAGCTCCCGTAACTACCTGCGTGGCTGCATTCTAGACCAGTTGGAGCCTCCGGGTGCTCTTCAAGGGGAGCCCCATGTAGAGAGCGTTACAGTAGTCCAGGCGAGAGATGATGAGGGCGTAAGTGACTCTGCACAGGGAATCCCGATCAAGAAAGGGCCGCAACTGGCGGATCAGGCAAACTGATCTGTCCCCGTCTCCACACACACACAAACACAGCCAGCCGAGGGTTAAGAAAGCACTTGGCACGCACACAGGTCATTATCTCAAACTTGGCAACAATATAAGCACCGTCTGCCAAGAGCTTTACTTCAACAGATAACATAAAATTACATACGCATTGTAAATAGTCCAGCAAAACAATATCCCTTCGGCAGCTTCAGGCGTTGTTCAAGTGACTAGCCAGAGTTAGTTTTTGTTCGTCACAGAGTTTTACCAGCCACCACCCTCTCTATATAGTCTCTGGGGTGTGGTCCAGTGACTCAGTTATAATCCCTAGCTTAACTGCTGCAACCGTTTATCACACCTTCGTTGGCGTGCATCCAGAAACGACGGCTCTCCTTCCTCACTCTCATCAGAGACACCTGGCTCCTGGCTAATCTCCTCTTCCTCGGCCGGCACTTGGGGCAGTGCCAGAGGGGAGGGGCCTGGAGAGGGAGGCCTGGCTTACTCCTCTCCCTCATGTTCGAAGCCTTCTTCCTCCAATGAGATAGGCTCAGAGGGCCGGGCCACAACACAAACCTGACAAAAGGTCCCCCTGGCTACAGCCGTCAGATGTTCCTCCAAGGACAGCTGCATATCCAGGAGGACTCCCAGATTGCGAGCCCTCTCCGTGGGGGCCAAAGACTCGCCCCCAATAGTCAGTGATGGAGTCAACTGATTATATCGGGATGCCGGGAAGCACATCCACTCAGTCTTGGAAGGGTTGAGCTTGAGCCTGTTCCTCCCCATCCAGACCCGCACAGCCTCCAGGCACTGGGACATCACTTCAAGGGCATCATTGGGGTGGCCTGGGGTGGAGATGTACAGCTGGGTGTCATCAGCGTACTGGTGGTACTTCACCCCAAACCCACAGATGATCTCACCCAGCGGCTTCACATAAATGTTGAACAAAAGGGGCAAGAGGATCAACCCCTGAGGCACTCCACAAATGAGAGGCCTCAAGGTTAACCTCTGCCCCCCTGCCAACACGAACTGCGACCGGTCTGAGAGAAAGGAGGAGTACCACCGTAACAGGGTGCCCCCCATCCCCAACTCTTCCAACCGGTGCAGCTTGATACCATGGTCGATGGTATCAAAAGCTGCTGAGAGGTCTAACAGGGCCAGAACAGAGGAGCAACCCCTGTCCCGAGCCCTCCAGAGATCATCTACCAACGCGACCAATGCCGTGTCCATGCTGTGCCCAGACCTGAAACCCGACTGGAATGGATCTAGATAAGATTTTTCCTCCAGGAATTATGGAAACTGTCGCGCGACCACACTCTCAACAACCTTCGCCACAAAGCGAAGGTTGGAGACAGGATGATAGTTGGCTAATACTACTGGGTCCAGGGAGGGCTCACCACCGCCTCTTTCAAGGCAGCGGGGAAGTGACCCTCACTCAACGAAGCGTTGATAATTCCCTGGAGCCAGCCTCGTGTAACCTCCCCAGAAGCCAGTACTAACCAGGAGGGACACGGGTCGAGTAAACATGTGGCCGCACTAAATCTCCCCAAAATCCTGTCCACATCATCAGGAGTCACAGAGTCAAACTCTTCCCAGATAACATTCTCAAGACTATTCCTCGTCACCCTGCCCGAATCTACCCAGTCAGAGTCCAAATCCCCCTGGATCTGAGCGATTTTGTCATACAGATATTGTCCGAAATCCTCGGCCCAGCCTTCTAAGGGGTCCACCTGCACTTCCGGATGGAGCAGGGAGTGGGTCAACCTAAACAGGTATGAGAGGGCATGGTAGTCTGAGAAACTAATTGTTGGACAGAGGTACCTCATACCTGTCTATTCTCTTACCATGATATTTGGTGATTCTGAGACTCCTGCTGAGAAACTGCGATGATGATGATGATGATGATGATGATGATGATGATGATGATGATGATGATGGAAGAGTCTAAAGCTTTCAGATGATGAGAGACCAAGATCAAGAAGGCATAAAAGGACACTATGAAAGCTCCATTGGATTGCAGTAATCTGAATTTATCCTATTCAGGGAACAGAAGGGGAACCCATCAAATTTGCAGATGACCCAAACTGACAGGAAGAGCCAACACTCTTAGGCTCACAGATAGGCTCAAGATCCAGAAGGATCTTGACAGACTTGAACTTTGGGTCCTATCTAACAAAATGAAATTCGGTGGTGAGAAAAATAAGGTTCTACATTTAGGCAATAAAAACCAAATGTATGGTACATATTAGGTGAAACCTGGCTCAATAGCAATAATTGTGAGAGGGATCTTGGAGTCCTAGTGGACAATCATTTAAATATGAGCTGCCAGTGGGCAGCACCCACCAAAAAAGCCAATGCAATTCTAGGCTGTATTAACAGAGGGACAGAATCAAAATCATGTAAAGTGTTAGCTGTATGGTATGACCACATTTGGAATACTGCAACCAGTTTTGGTCACCACAATATAAAAAAGATGTTGAGAAAAGCAACAGAGATTATTAGGTGTCTGGAGGCTAAAACATATGAGGAATGGTTGCAGGAATTAGCTATGTCTAATCTAGTGAAAAGAAGGACTGGGGTGACATGATAGTAGTGTTCCATTATTTGAGGGGCTGCCACAGAAATAGGTCAACCTATTTTCCAAAGCACCAGAAGGCAAGATAAGAAGCAATGGATGGAAACTGATCAAGGAGAGAAGCAACACAGAACTAAAGAGAAATTTCTTGACAATGAGAATAATTAACCACCAGAATGGCTTGCCTTCAGAAGTTGTGGGTGCTCCATCACTGGAGGTTTTTAAGAAGAGACTGGACAGCTATTTGTCTGAAATGGTATAGGATCTCTTGTTTGAGCAGGGGGTTGGACTAGAAGATCTCCAAGATCCCTTCCCATTCTGTTATTCTGTTCTGTTCTACTCAGTTCTGTTCAACTTTCATGTCTGTCTTCATTGAAACCTATTTGGAAGACTATTTACATTCATGATTCTCCATTGAGGGATCAAGCAGTTGCCTTTTAATCTGTGCAGGGGTCCTGTCTCTTCACTTTCTTGGAATTACTGTATTGGAGAGGGCTTCCTACCAAGACTTGCACACACAAGGTAGCAGTGCTTTGGGGAGTGTGCATAGCAATTCAACCTGAGATTATTATTTCCTATTAAGAATTTGGCATGGGTAAAGGAGAAGGAAAAGAAGGAGAAAATATTTTGCAACCATGAGACTAGAAGGTTTTGTGCATCTAAGTGAGATGTGAGATGTCCTACTTGAAAAATAATAATACTGAACTGAAAATACCAACATAGAATAAAATACCAATACCAATAGAATTTTCAGCTATTATGCATGAACAGAAGAGCTATGGGAGTTTATCTGTAAATGTGCCAGGAGAGTCTGAGTCAATTGGTTTCCAGCCCATTTGTTCGTATCTTGTCAGGACTTAGACGTTAAAACACATCTTTGACAGGCTTCATACCATGTTCTTGCCCACACTAAAAATGTCCTACTCAGACAACAGTAATCTCTTCAAAACAGACTCCTTAAGTAAAGTGGAAGATGCTTCTAGATCTAATTAAACAAGAGGAATAAAAGACTGTTCTCCCAGGGATGAAATGTTCAAGAATAAATATTTCAGGCCAAGCTAGACCACCAGTTATCATTGGGGATAAATGGAATCCCCACTCTATCTCAGTTTCCAAGTTTCTGCATGTGAAGGGAAGCCATATTTAACACTACTGGTCAAATTTTAAAAGGGGAAATAATGTCTTATATTCCCCAACCCCTTTATGTTGCTCGATGTCAAGAACTGTCATTTATCAAAGCAAATCAAGGACGTTAAATGAGGCAGTCAATATAATCTTGAGATTTTGTAAGAGTTATTATTCTAGAAAAGCTTTAGTCCAGTATTGACTACTAATGATGTCCAATTGTCACAACAAGAACAAAAATGTTGCAAATCGTTATCACCTAATAACTAATCAAATAAATGACCAGTAATGTGAAGAATTTGAGCACAGAATAGCTTGTCAGAGCAATAAAGAGAATGAGATGCTTTGACAATTTTTAGCCTAAGATATTTTGCTACCATACTTAAGTTAATAAATTCACAGAGCCAGTGAAGCTGAACTACAAAGTTTTGAGAAATGTTTAACTATGTCATTGTCATCTTTTTGAAGAACAAACTAAAAATCATCTTTGTCAGCATTCTTCCACCTTGCAAATCAAAATTTTTCTATGCAGGTGCACATGAAAACTACCTCGGCTTCCTATATCCACAGGACAAGAGTTATGAAACCAACCCTGATGCTGCATTCTCATAGAGTATAAGAATAATATATTCAAAATAATTGCTGTTACCTTCTGCCTACATTTATCTCAATACAGAAGAAGCCAGACAATCATATTTTAGGTGCAGAAGAGGGAGGCAAATGGGGGAACACTGTGGTGTAGTGCTTAAAGTGTTGAATTAGGAGCCAGGAAACCCAGGTTCTACCACCTTTGGCCATGGGACCTCTCTAGGTAACTTTGGTTCACTCACACTTTCTCAGCCCAACTATCTTAAAGGATTGCATAGAAAACAGGGGAGAAAACTACACATCCCACTTGGTGCTTCTGAATGGGATAAAATCCCGTTCACAATGAGTATCCTCTGAAGGAAGTCTTGTCATTATGGCAATTAGTATGATTCTACTATACCTAATTGGCCAAGAAAAAACATGTACCATGATTCAGTGATACCAGTGGATGCTGGTCTTTCCATAGCTGTACAACAAATACTTTCAGGCATTGTAGGAATTCTGATGGTTCTTTTTCCATGCTGTAAAAGCAAATTTGTGCAACCTGTATGCAGCAAATTTGCAATGAACAATAAAAGCAGTGATCTACAATAAATAGGGAATAGAGAAAAAGTGTAGATAGTTTGGCATTTTATAGGAGACATTATGTGACTACTATCCACAGCAACTCCAGCTTTGAAAAAGAGGTGTATCTGGATCATACAGTGTTTTCAGAAAGTATTCAGATCC
The DNA here is from genome assembly GCA_022577455.1 of Arizona elegans. NCBI lineage: Eukaryota > Metazoa > Chordata > Lepidosauria > Squamata > Colubridae > Arizona > Arizona elegans. The sequence goes on along the minus strand of JAKOOJ010000002.1, from coordinate 96,837,547 downwards.
CCCTTCACTTTTGTCAATTTTGTTATGCTGCACTCTGATTCTACAGTTGTTGAAATTTTTTTCTCATTAATCTACACTCAGTGCCTCATAACGACAAAGTGAAAACAGAATTTTAGAAATGTCTGTAAATTTATTAAAAAGAAAAAAGTGAAATATCACATTGGAATGACTATTCAGACCCTTCATTCAGTACTGTGTTGAAGGACCTTTGGCAGCAATTACAGCTCCGAGTCTTTTGGGCTGTGATGCGACAAGCTTTGCACATCTGGACTGTAGGATTTTCTGCTAGTCTTCTTGCAAATCCTCTCAAGCTCAGTCAGGTTGAATGGTGACTGTCAGTGGAGAGTCATTTTCAGGTTCCTCCAGAGATGTGCAATAGGGAAAAAAACAGAAGTGTCGCGGTGATACTGGCTGGGAAATAGCGAAGCTCCGACGAGCTTCACAAAAACCCAGCCAGATAAACTGCTGTTGGGGGGTCTTCAGACCAGAACTGTCTTGGAGGGATGAGGGAGAGAGAGAGGTGCCTCAGAAGACCAAGAGGAACAGGGAAGTTCCTCGGAAGGTTGGAGGCAGCTCTTTGACCCGGAGGTGGGGGAGGCAGCCATTACAACTGCTACAAGCTGGGGTAACCGGACTAAGATCTGAGCAGGAGCGGAGATTGAACAGAGTATTGTTACCGGGTGAGTGATTGGCCAACTCACAGGTAAGAAGAAAAAAACATTTTAAACCTTGAAAGAAGTCCCAACACGTAATTAGCGGCTAATTGGCACTCAGGAATTCAAGTGGGAAAAAAAAACTTTAAACTAAAGCCCTAAAAGGAACCTTCCACCTGGATTTAAAACTGGACTTGGAAGAAATTAAAAATAAGATAAGAAAAAGAAAACAGAGAAGTATTTTTTAAACAACAAAAGGACTTAATTTGGAGAAGAGGAAGTAATTTTTGTGGATTTATAACTGATAGTTTGTTGTGGGGGGGGGGGGGATTTGTGGATTGGAGAGAGACATCTACTGGTGAAAAGAAAGCATAGCACCAAATTTATTTAGACCATCCTGGGAAAATACTGAAGGAGTGTTTGTTTAAACAGCTGGAGCACGATTTCAAAAGAAGTGGAAAGAACAAAGACTGAAACTGGAAGAGTTGAAATGAATATTTGAATTGGACACTATTTGGAAAGAAAAAAGAAAAAAGAGACATTATATGGACTTGAATTTGAATCATACGCAAATGAAAATAATAAATTTAAAAATTCTTGCCCTTTAAATTGATAACATGGAGAATTGGGAGGATGTTCCAAAAGATAAGAGAAGTGTTTAATGGAAATAAAGAAGCGGAGGGTTGGTTAGAATGCAAAAAAAAAAAAAAAAAAAAAAAAAGGAAAGAGAAAATATGAATGAGAAGCAAGAGAAGCAAGAAGACAATATTGAAAAGGAAATAATTGAAAATAAAGATACAAATGATTACAATGGGATTGACAGTGATAGAATAAAAATGGATAAGGGGGAATATCTCTCAAAAAAGAAGAGAAGAGAAGGAAATGGGGAAATATTGAGAGGAAAAATTAAGAGTAAAAATTAGAGAAAGGGGGCAGAAAGGGAGATATAAGAAAAAGAAAAAGAAGAAGATAAGACAATGGGAGAAAGGGAGGAAAATATCAAGAAATGGAATTGTGGAGAGATTAAAAGAAAATGGTTAAAAGGGGATACCAGAAAGGAAATTAAAATATTAGTATGTTGATTTAAGAGAAGGATATTAGTAGTAGAAATTGTATGTAAAAAGTAATTTAGAAGAAATATATAGATTATTGTGAAAGGGATATAAGTAAAGATGAAATGAAATGTGGGTAAGAAGCAAAAAAGAAAAAATATGCTGTTTAATGTAAAATAGATCAGTAGATGCAATGTGAAAAACAGAATGGGTTATATGTTTTGCTGTTTGAAGATGTACAAAAGATGGAAAAAGAAGATTTTGGCAGAAATTGTACTAAGTAAAAGGTATTTGGATATGATAAATTGTATAAGATATGATATGGCCAATACTCTGTTCATAAAATATGCGGGTGAATGTGAGGAATAAAATCAATAAAACCTGATTCAGAGATGCACAATAGGGTTCAAGTCAGGGCTCTGGCTGGGTCACTCTAGGACTGTCAGCCTCCGCCTTTACTGCTTTGGCTGCCATAAGAAACAGGTGGGGGAGAATTAGAGAACATGAGGGGAAAGCTTGCTGGAGGATTTTTTGAAGAAACGAAACCTAATCTCCGAAGTGGCTATCGCAGTGGTTCTCAACCTTCCTAATGCCGTGACCCTTTAATACAGTTCCTCATGTTGTGGTGACCCCCAACCAGGGGTGGGTTCTAATTATTTTTACTACCGGTTCTGTGGGCGTGGCTTATTTTGTGGGCGTGGCTTGGAGGTCATGTGACTGGGTGGGTGTGGCTAGCTGGTCATGTGACCGGGTGGCCATGGCTATGTGTATAGGGACTACTCAGAGGGCTGAAAAAAGTCATTTCTGACACTTTTGACTGGTCCTCACACTTATGACCATCCTCACATTTATGCCCGTGCAGCATTCTTAACAACCATGTCACTCATTTCACAACTGCTTCTCTTCACCATGGTGACAAGATAGGGCAAAAACGTAAAAGGTGAGGACAGTCGTAAGTTCGAGGACTGGTCAAAAGTGCGAGGACCAGTCAGAAATAACTTTTTCAGCCCTCTGAGTAGTCCATATGCACAAAAGGACTACCCAGAGGGCTGAAAAAAGTCATTTCTGACTGGGCCTCGCACTTTTGACCAGTCCTCACACTTATGACCATCCTCACATTTATGCCCTGCAGCTTTCTTAACAACCATGTCACTCATTTCACAACTGCTTCTCTTCACCATGGTGACAAGATAGGGCAAAAACATAAAATGTGAGGACAGTCGTAAGTTCGAAGACTGGTCAAAAGTGCGAGGACCAGTCAGAAATAACTTTTTCAGCCCTCTGAGTAGTCCATATGTACAAAAGGATACAGCAATAGAGAGGGATGAAGGAAGGGAAGGGAAATTAGAGTAGGAGTGAGGGTAAGAGAGGGAGGAAGAGAGGAGGAGAAGGAGAAAGGAAGAGGAAGTAGGGAGGAGAAGAAGAGGGTGAGGAAGAGAAAGTAAGAAGGAAAGAAAAGAGAGAGGTGGTAGGTTTGAGGAGAAAGATTGCTGTACAATAAAAAAGATGAAAGGGAAGAAAGGCAACCCCAAACAAATATAAAGATATTAAGATAAAGAATGAATTGTTAAACTTTAAAGAATAAAAGAGAACAAATATGAATAAATAACAATAATTAGAAACACACATACAAACATACAATGTATTTTCTTTGAACAGAGTATTTCCCCGGTTCATAAATTTAAACAGTGTTTAGTCATTTCAATTAAATTTACAATTTCTATATTTCCTTTTTGCCATATTTATTCCTCATCTATTTTTGTAAAAAACCAATATTACCCTTCATCCTCATCTCTAATCTTAATCAAATTCAATTTTTCCCTTCTATTCTATATTATACCCCTTCCCATTGTCATCTATTTTTATATCCATCCTCACATTGGTTAATTATGTAATATTACAGTTGTTTAATATGAATTCAACATTTTAATATAAATCAATTAGTTATATAACTACCTTTTTTGTATATTATTCCAATTATTTCCATGCAATCCAATTTCTTACAAATCCATTAATTATATTTACCAATAATAATAAACCAAATAATTTCCCCCATATATTCCTCCAAACCACAACTTAACCATTTCTGCTTTCAACACAATATACAATTAATAGTATCTCAATTATTACAATTCCTTAGTTAAATAGAGCTTTTTTTCTTTTGTGTTTTAAAATCTCCTCTTTCTCCCTAAATTTCCCGTTGTTTGCACCTACCTTTTTTGGTGAGGAAAAAGAAAAGAAATCTGCCTGCCTAATTTTCCAACGTGCAAAGCCAATAGCCTGCTTTACTTTCTCTTTCGTTTTTCACTTTAGGTAGGGGAAAAAAATCTGCACTCTTTCCAAGCAAGCAAAAGAGCTCTGAGCAAAACAGCTGAGAGCAAATCAGCTGGGGGTCGGGAGCTGATCCAAGCAAGGGCTAATTAGCCTCTGCTGAAGCTCCGGGGGGCAATAAAATTACAAAAAAAAAACCACCGAACCCTTTGTTAAATTGCTGGCTCCCCCACCCCTCGCCCACCACTATTTATTGGCAATAAATAGTGGTGCGGAGGGGCGGGGCAAGCCAGCAATTTAACAAAGGGTTCGGCTGCACCACTGGCTCTAGGGCGGCCCTTTGAAGCCCCGCGGCAAGAATTTAAACAGTTTTTTTTCCTCTAGCCATCGGAGGCAGCAATAGATGGGGAGTGGGCGGGGTAAGCAAACGGCCGGCAATCCAACAGAGGAGTGAGGGTGAGTGAAGGCGTGGGGGGGGGGGGAGAGAGGGCTTTGGCGACCCCTGTGAAATGGCCGTTCGACCCCCAAAGGGGTCGCGACCCCCAGGTTGAGAACCGCTGGGCTATCGGGTCAACCGTCATCGCATTCCTGATTGATAATGATGCCAGACGTGCTTCCACCTGACCTCTGGAAGACCTTTGGATTGGGTGATTGATGATGGATAGTGGGAGGGGATGCTTTCTAGATGCTGCCTATTGCTTTAGTTTCAGCTTTTCCTTGGTTGCGTTCACTTCATTTTCTAGTAAAAGTACATGACTCTATAAATAATGGAGTTTGGCTTATTCTTTCCTGGACTTTGAAGGAAGCACACCTGACAAGGACATTCACAGAGTTGTCCCTAAGCCATTACTGTGTTATCTTGACTATGTGCTTAGGATCGTTGTCATGTTGGAAAGTGAACCTTTGGCCCAGTCTGAGACATGATGTTTAGAATTGAGGCCAGACAATTCAATCTTGGTTTCATCAGACTAGGGAATCCTGTTCCTCACAGTCTGAGAGTCCTTCAAGTGCTTTATTGCAAACTCCAGGCAAGCTTTCATGTGTTTTGCACTGAGGAGAGTCTTCCATTTAGCCACTCTGCCATAAAGCCCAGATCAGTGGAGGGCTGCAGTGGAGGGCTGCAGTGACTTCCAGAGAGTTCCTTCTGGAACTCTGTCCCATCTCCACATAGGATCTCTGGAGTTCATCAGAGTGACTATTGGGCTCTTGATCTTACTAAGGCCCTTCTCCCCCAGTTGCTCAGTTTGACTGGGCAACCAACTCTTGAAAGAGTCCTGGTTGTGCCAAACTTCTTCCATTTGAGAATTACAGAGGCCACTGTGCTCTTAGCTTCAATGCAGCAGAAATTTTATTGTAACCTTCCCCAGATCTGTGCCTTGCAATAATCCCGTCTCTGAGCACTGCAGGCACTTCCTTCAACCTCATGGCTTTTGCTCTGCTACAGTATGCATTGTTAGCTGTGAGGCCTTCTATAGAGAGGTGTGTGTCTTTCCAAATCATGTCCAATCAGTTTAATTTACAACAAGTCGATTCCAATCAAAGTGTAGAAACATATCAGCAATGATCAAGAGAAATCGGAGGCACCTGAGGGTTTGAATACTTATACCAATGTGATATTTCAGTTATTTTTCTTTTTAATAAATCTACAGACATTTCTAAATTTCTGTTTTCATTTTGTCATTGACAAAATGCTGACTGTAGATTAATGAGAATGAAAATGAATTTCAACAACAATAGAATCAGGCTGCAATATAAGAGAGAGTTGGGGGGTGGAGAGAGGGGGGGAGGGAGAGAGGGAAAGAGAGAGAGATGCTTGCAGTTTATTTATCACATTTCTGAATTGCCCATTTCTGGGAAAGAACCAAGTTTCAAAAACAGAAGAAATAAGAGATGGCTTACTTTCCAGCTTTTGGAATACAGAAGGTAAAGTCAATTATATTCAAGACACTTTGGATTATGGTGATGATCCTCCCTCCAAACTGAACAGCTAAAGAGGGCTAGTCTTTGGTCAGGGGCATCATTCCTTGTCTTTTGGATTCTGGCTGCTGCTTGCCCTGGTTACATATTGTCTGTATTATTGTTCCTTGGTCATAATTCAATCCAACTAATCTTTTAAAATGTCACTCCTTCCAAAAGTGCACCAGGGCAAGGCTCTTCAGAAAATCATGTTGTGCCTGGAGCGACAGCATGATAATTCAGCTCCTTTTTGAAAGTCTCCTTAGAATTAAAAACAAAACCCTCACATAGAATGTATCAGGAGGCAGATGCTTATGAGATGATAAGGAATTTAGTGGTTGTATGATTGCAGATGAGAGTCAAGTACTTTCACAGCATTCAAACTCTGCCCATCAACTCCAACTTCATAGCCTGAATACTTCTTGCAGAGGATGCATTGATTTATTTGTTTTCAGGAAACATACCTCTTCCATAACCAAAAAACTACAACCCAGGCGTTCGACCTCATTTCCCTTCCTAAACAATTATTTTCCATCTGGAACTAATAAGGATTTTAGAGCCTTCTCCCTAGTTCCCCACAACCCTTTGTGAACTGAGGGAAAAAAAGATTTTATTTATAATCATTTAGCTGCTTCTCTTTACATAATTGAAATCATTAACCTTCTCATTTAATGAAAAACATGGCTTTGGGGCTTTGGCACTGAAAAGAAGCCACAAGGGCATTGGAGAGGAAAACTGGTTACAAAAGCTGCCAATACTATGGCTTTCTAGAAGTCACAGCAAACATGCCTGGGCTTCCTGCAGCCTGATTTGAATATAGCCACGGGGGTAGTGGGCTGAAAACTACTAGAACTATGGCTGAGTTTTATGCTTTTTGGATGAAGAGGGGTTTGGTTTCCTTCCCCTGGGAGAAGCAAAATGGGGGGGATAGTTGTACCATTTCATCTTGATGGAGAAGTCAGCCACTGCGACCACCCAGAGAATTCTGCCTGCCAGCCCTATTTCTCTGACTATATTTAGGCCATTATGAATACGTAATAGCATTGAAAATAATTCATAGAGACATGAGGATGTCCAGCTTTATAACATCAAAGGCAGTCAGGGAAATAGGAAAGTTCACTCTGACAGCAAGGCAGGATCTGCAAGCTTCTTCCCCCTTCACTGCCTGTCTTTATGAATAGCCTCAGCAGAAACCAGAGAGTGTTTCTGAGTCTCAGCAGCTCCACATGCTTTTGTGCAGCAGAAGCTGGATCTGTGAAGAACAAGAACATTTCATGTGACTCAGTAATAAATGTGTGCCAAATGTTCACCTAGAAATCTTTTCATGGCAGGGGATGTGCTTTCACGGGGCAGAAAATTCCCCTTAGGAAGCCCTCTTTGCACCACTATTCAGTATGCCTCTTTCCCTGTTAGGATGAAGACTATCAAAAACATTACTATTCAGAATATAGCTAATGCTTGCTGATTTTTTATTTTTTATTTTTTGCTGAGTTCTATGCCATGTGTTCACTTGACTGATTTTGCAGGCTGGCTTAATTCACTTTCTGGAGCACCTGCTTTGGTTTGGTTTGGTTTGATTCCCTTGCTTGGATACCTGGCTGATTCCTCTTCATATCTTATGTGGAATATATCTTGAGAGAAGGACAAGATTGACAGCTATCCCTCTTCCTTTCTCCACCTGTGTTCTCATTTTCCAGAACCTTGAAAGTTTACTTATGAACTTTGATCAATTAAAATTCTGCTAAAATTCTTCTGTAGAAACCATCTTGTCTGCTTTCAGCTACAATAGGGCCAACCCTCCTGGTTAACAAACAGGAATCATGATTAGATGAAATAACTCTACTTTATGTCAATGTGTTTTACTGTAGGTTTGAGAGGAAACTACTGCCACCTATCTCCACAATCCCCATCTCAGACACACCAACAACAGCCAAACCTCCTACAACTGACCCCCATCCCATTGGGCTCCCCATCTCTGGTGATCACAGAAAAGGAAGTGGAAGGTCTATTTCACAGACAAAAGCCAGGAAAAACACCAGGTCCAGACAAGATAACTCCTTCTTGCTTAAAAGTTTGTGCTGACCAACTGGCCCCCATCTTCACCTCCATCTTTAATAAATCACTAGAGATGTGCCATGTTCCTGCTTGCTTCAAATGCTCTACTATCATCCCAGTGACGAAGAAAACCTCCATCAAGGAACTGAATGACTTCAGACCAGTTGCTATAACTGTAGTTATGAAAACCTTTGAAAGGCTAGTACTGGCCCACCTGAAAACCATCACAGATCCACTGTTAGACCCTTTGCAATTTGCCTACCGAGCAAATAGATCGGCAGATGATGCTGTTAATATGACTCTGCACTACATCCTACAACATCTTGAATCTCCAAAGAACTATGCAAGGGTCCTCTTTGTAGACTTCAGCTCAGCATTCAATACCATCATTCCAGATATTCTAACTAAACTAAATCAGCTAACAGTGTCTGACCACACTTGTAACTGGATCATAACCTTTTTAACAGACAGGAAGCAGCAGGTGAAGCTAGGCAAAATCATATCAGATTTTGTACATGATTGTACATCATACCTGTACAATTAGCACAGGAGCCCCCCAGGGCTGTGTGCTGTCTCCACTTCTCTTCTTTCTATATATGTACCAATGACTGCATCTCAAAAGATCCCTCTGTTAAAGTACTGAAGTTTGCAGATGCTACAACAGTGATTGGTCTCATTCAAGACAACGACGAATCTGCATACAGACGAGAGGTTGTATGCGAATGTGACCCGAATGATCTTGAACTAAACATACTCAAAACTGTAGAAATGGTGGTAGATTTTAGAAGAAACCCTCCTATATTACTGCCTCTTATAATACTAGACAACAGTATCAACAGTACAGACCTTCAAGTTTCTAGGTTCTATAATATCTCAAGACTTAAAATGGACATCTAACGTCAAAAACGTAATCCAAAAAGCACAACAAAGAATGTTCTTTCTGCGTCAGCTCAGAAAGCTCAAACTGCCCAAGGAGCTGCTGATACAGTTCTACAGAGGAATTGAGTCTGTCATCTGCACTTCTGTAACTGTCTGGTTTGGCTCTGCACCCAAACAAGACAGACACAGACTTCAACAGATCATTAAAACTGCAGAAAAAACAGTTGCTACCAACCTGCCTTCCATTGAGGACCTGAATACTGCATGAGTCAAAAAGAGGGCTGTGAAAATATCTACAGATCCCTCACATCCTGGATATAAATTGTTTCAACTTTACCCTCAAAACGATGCTATAGGACCGTGATGGTGAACCTATGGCATGTGTGTCCAAAGTGGCACACGGAGCCATGTCACCTGGCATGTGCAGTGTTGCCTGTTCCTCTTCTGTGTTTCTGGTGTGCATGCGCGCGCGACGATCACCTGGCCTTTGTGCTTGCATCAGTGCGGGAAACCGGAAGAGCTGGTCTTCCATTTTCTAGCATGAGCATGTGCGCTGACCAGCTGATCTGTGCATGCACTACAGTAACCTGAAGACTTGCCAGCCGGTGTGCATACGTGCATCAGAAACAGGAAGTACATTTTCCGGGGTGTGCTCGCCAGCTGATCGGCATGTACATTCATGGCAGTAACCTGTAGACTTGCTGGCAGTAACCTGAAGAAACCGCAAGAACATTCTCCGGCGCATGCACGCCCCTGGGCAACTCCTATTCCTGGTCTCGGCTCTGAGGAGCACACATGCGCTCCCTTTTTGGCACTCAATGCCAAAAAGGTTCGCCATCACTGCTATAGGGCATTGCACACCAGAACAACTAGACACAAGAACAGTTTTTTACCATATGCCATCACCCTGTTAAACAACTAATTCCCACAATACTGTCAAACTATTTAGTAAGGCTGTATTTTAAATATTCTTCTCATCTTTGCTATTACCTATCTCCTTTTCTGCTTATAACTATAACTTTGTTGCTTGTATCTTTACGATTTATATTGTTTTATTTAGTTTCCTAGTAAGATTTATGTTGATTGCTTATTTAGTATCCTATGATTATCACTAAGTATTGTATCCTATGATTTATGATAAATGTATTTTTATGATGACTATGATGATGATTTATCACTTATAGAATTATGTACACTGAGAGCTTATGCACTGAAGACAAATTCCTTGTGTGTCCAATCACACTTGGCCAATAAAGATTTCTATAAAGAATTCTATTCTATTCTATTCTTATAAGGTTACATACAAAACCTTTCACATCTGAAACTACAAGTTTCCTGCTACTATTTTTAAACATCTGATTAATGAGGGCAGATCCTTCCTAAATTTCTTCTTCTTAGTTGCTAAATCCCTGGGGGCTCCTCCTCCTCTTGGCTGATTGTTTCAAGCAGCATCTCTTTCCCCCATCCCCCAAGGTCATCCACACATTCCATTATATCAGTTAGAAATATTTGCAGCAAAGTTCAAACAGATAGGTTGATATAGTTCAATAAAAAACAAAAGAATGATTGTTCCTTTGTTGGGGATGGTGATGCCAATTTGTATATGTGATAAAGGTGATTGGGGGATTGAGACTGACATATAAAAGATTGATTTACTGGCCACTCCCACAAAATCAGTGCTATTATGTCCAAATAAATACATTATTGAAATATTGTCATACAATTGCTTAGAATGAAAGGCTGAGCAATAAGGAATTGGAGCAAATCATAAAATCAAATAATTTAAGAACTGGAACTAATCTTTGGAAGTTATCTCTTTCAACCTCCTGGCCAGTGCCCTGACAGATACAGAATCCCTGACAAAAGGCCATTTATCCTTTGTTTGAATATCCTTATTGAAGAAGAGTCCATCCCATCCCAAGGCAGTTTGTTCCATTGCTGATAGCCCTTACCCATTTTTTTTCCAACCAAAATTATTGTAATTTAAATCCATTCTTTGTGAGCTATCTCCTGAAACAACACTGAATAATTCTGCTCACATCTTCTGCATGACATGCCTTCAGATATTTCAAGACAGTTATTGTGCTGCTCTCCAGTGTTCTTATCTCTAGGCTAAATCCAACATCTCCAACTATTTCTCAGAAGTTTTCCATTCCAGGCCCCTTATTATCTTGGTTGCTCTCATTTAGAGATGCTTTATCAAAATTCTTACTAAAATGTAGTGCCCTGGCCTGAACCTAATAGTCTGGGTGCTCCCTGATCTGTGCAGAAGGAAGAAGAATGGTAATCTTGACACTGGGAATATGTTTGCCAAAAATATTTCTCCAAAGAAGAGAATTGGGTGGCCAGTATTCTTTCTAAGCAGAGGCAGGTGTCTTACTCATAGACTGAGACAGTGGTGAAATCTAAAATTTTTCCCTACTGGTTCTGTGGGCGTGGCTTGGTGGTCATGTGACTGGGTGGGCATGGCCAACTCAATGTCACTCTCATCAAGGGGTGCCTCGCCTGGAGGAAATGGCTCACATGTGATAGGCAACACGCTTTTAAGGGGCTGCCAGAAAGAAGGGGGGGGGGCAATGTATTTTCCAAAGAAGCAGAAGGCAAAACAAGAAGCAATGGATGAAAACTGAACAAAGAGAGATGCAACCTAAAACTAAGGAGAAACTTCCTGACAGTTTAGGATCAGAGCTAAGTTATTTGCTTTTCTATTAATACATAATCCTTAAAAGAGCTCTCCTGTAGGGACCCTGCATGTCTAAATCAGAGGTCCCCAACCTTTCTGGCACCAGGGACTGGTTTCATGGAAGGCAATTTTACCATGGACCTATGTGTGTGTGTGAGAGAGAAGTATACAGTTTGGAAAAGAGGCACAGACAGAAGTGGTAAATTAAATAGAGGGTAGGCCACGCATGGAATAAAATAAGTGTGGGATTGTTACTTAAGGCCTGCCACCAGATGATTTCACTCCAGTCCAGATGAAAATCACACAGGGAAGACTTCACTAGAAAGGGCTTTCTTTTGCTCCAGGAGAAAATCAGAATAAAGAACCGGAAAAGACTTCACAGGAAGAGGCTTTTTTGTTCTGCTGTGGAAGAAAAATAGAAGACACAGAGAAATTTTCCCTGGAAGAGGCTCTCTGCTTTTGCTCCAGAGGAAGCAAAAGGCAGTTTCTTTTGATGCAGTTTCTCAATTCAGGCAAGGTGGTTTGCAGCTTTGCAACATTTTCAGGAGGTGATAATTGCTCTTGGCTGAATGCCTAGACATCTCATTAAAGCTAGTATTCCTTTCCCTGCTTGGGGTGCGGGGGGAGGAAAAAAGCGGCAAAAAGTGTCTGTTTATTATTCTATCTGAGGGCAAATGAGACTAAGACTCATTTGCTGTTTCTTATGTCAGCTGAGGCGGCAATCGCTCTGCCACGTGAACCAGCTGAGTTAATAAACAACAGAATATAGGAGAGGTGAGAGGAGGGGGAGGGCCGGTGGGAGGAGTGGGAGGGCAGGTGGGAGGGAGGGACCAATCAAAATTTTCCCTACCCAGATGACAGAACTGGTCTGAACCGGTAGCATTTCACCTCTGGATTGAGGCCCTTAACATCTAGGGTTCTTTTTAGTCCAGGTCTGGACCTACATGTAGGAGTATGGCCCAGACATAACCACTGAAGGGACGAAGGGGCGGTGTGTGATCATGGCAATAGAGTAGACCTCAGATAAATGAATGGTCACCCTTCACAATGATGATGCCCCAGAGCTATGAAACTTCAATCGCTTCATCGGGGTCCTATGTTTTGAAGATGCCCTGGAGGTCCCAATCCCCTAAGCCACTGGGGGCAAAGTCAAGTAGGGAGGTGGGAACTGCAACGAAACAGCCATTGCTAGAGAAAGACATAGAGAGCTATGTAGCTAGCTGTCCTATTTGTGCTTCTGCCAAAAGGCAACAAGGGAAAACACCAGGACTGCTCCAGCTAGTAGCGAAGCCTAAAACCTCATGGAAAGATATTTCAATTGACTATAATAGAATTACCCGAAAGTTCAGGAAATATGGTGATAGGGGTGATAACTGACTTATTTTCCAGACAAGTGCACTTGCCAAAAAATCCCCTCCACCTGCCCTTTGGCCAAATTGTTTGTGCAGCATGTTTACAAGCTGCATGGAGCCCCAGAAAGAATATTCTTGGATTGTGGAATCCAATTCATGGTGGTTTTGGCAAGATTTTTAAAAATCTTTGGGGACCAGCCAGGGGTTTAGCTGCTCGCATCAGCTGGAAACAAATGGAGTCTGTGAATGTACAAATGGAATCCTAGAGTAGTATCTCAGGTGTTACATTAATTATCAACAAGACAATTGGATGGACCTTCTTCCTTTCACTGAGGTTGCTTACAACAATTCAGTGCACAGTAGCACCCATTTCACCCCATTTAAAGTGGCCCCTGGGCAGGACTTTGTATCTATTCCTGAATTGCCCAAAGCCACCCCATTACCACCTCCTTAAAGGAGTGGGTCACCAAACTATAAAATATCTGGCTGCTAGTAAGGAAAACTTTGGAGGAGGTGAAGGAAGTATATAAAAAACAAACCAACAAATAGTGCATGAAACCAAAAGACTTTAAAATTGGTGACAAGGTCTATTTGTCTACCAAGTACTTGCAATTTAGACAACCTTCCAAAATACTGGGCCCAAGGTACATTGGTCCTTTTCCCATAAAAAGAGTTATTAACCCAGAACTCAAATTAACAAAAACCCTTAGCCGTGTGCATCCAGTATTTCATTGCGGCCTCCTAAAACCAGAAATCTCGTCCTCCCTATGCTCAGAATCACAACAACCTCCTGATAGAGCAGAGCAGAATTTTGAAGTTAAAGACAGTGGTGGGATTCTACCGGTTTGCACTGGTTTGGTAGAACTGGTTGTTAAGTAGTTAAGCAATTTGGAGAACCGATTGTTAGAAGAAATCTCCTTTTGTTTTTTCCCACTTTACAGGGTTAATCCTGTAAGGAATTGATGTTTCCTAGTCTAATCTTTATTGCCCTGTTTACAGAAACTGCCTCTCCATTAACCCTTACTACATTCTTGGCAGTACGCCTGGACTTACTATTGCTTCTGGTTCCGGGGCTTCTCAGAGGTTTTTTTGTTTGTTTGTTTGACTTTCTTAAAGGGGAAGGGTTGTTTTAAGCTTTTTACACCGCTGTTGGGAGGAAATACTCCCCTGTTGGAGTTCTTCCAGCCAGGGTGCAATGATCAGCACTTTGAAGAAATAATTGAATAAAGAAGCAGAAGCTTTTAATGACAAGGAACCAAGATGAGTGACATTCAGCAAGGCTTATTGGCTAACTAGAAAGACTGGCATTCAAACGTGAGTTTACATACCCTTTCTGATTTTTGGTCTAAAACTGGTTTTTGGTGAAGTTTAATTCTGTGCTTGGTGATGTTTAATCCTGTGTTTAGTGATGAGATAATTTTCCCTATTCAGCTTTGTTTGGAAGAAAAAATGTTAATCTCTGTTCCTGAAAAGAAGCAGCTTTGGAAATCTGACTAGTTCCTGTGTCTATTTGTTCTGGTAATTGGTTTAACAAGCAACAAATATTCTGTTTGCTCCTTTGCTTCATTCTGGAGAGCTTAAATGACCTTTCTGTTAAAGGGTTTCACTTTATGAGCAAGAGTTGGCTGCTGATAGTTATCACTGCATTTTTTTTTTAAATTTGATTTATATGCCGCCCTTCTCCGGAGACTCAGGGTGGCTTACAATGCGTTAAGCAATAGCCTTCATACTTTTGTATATTTATACAAAGTCAGCTTATTGCCCCCACAAACTGGGTCCTCAATTTACCCACCTTAGAAAGGATGGAAGGCTGAGTCGATCTTGAGCCTGGTAAGAATTGAACTTGCAGTAATTGCAGGCAGCTGGATGTTAAATGCTGCCTTAGGAGGCATTAGCCTCCTATGCCACTCAGGCTCTTTTTTAACTATTTTAATTCCTCAAGGTGCTCTGCCACCCTGCCCAATTTGTAACTCCAGTTTGCAGGTATTTCTAATCTAATGATTGGTATTTAGGGCAGCTTTTTGCAAGAAAAGAATCTTTTTGTATTTTTGTACAGGTAATCCTTGACTTACAACAGTTACAATAGCACTGAAAAAAGTGACTTATGACCATTTTTCACACTTACGACCATTGTAGCAAACTGTCATTAGGGCAAAGAAGTGATGCCACATGACCACCTGGCCATGCCCACCCGGTCACATGAAGCACTGCAGTTGTGAAATGAGTGACACGGTTTATTTATTTATTTATTTATTTATTTATTTATTTATTTATTTTATATCAAATTTATATACCACCCTTCTCCCTAATGACTCAGGGCGGTGTACAGCCAAATAAAAACTGACTACAAACATTAAAATACTATTAAAAAGATATATATAAATTTGGCCCCATAATTAAAAAAAAACAATGACAAACCAAATAAAAACATTTAAAAGTGTTAAGCCAGCCCGGCTTGCTGAAAAAAGAAAGTTTTAAGGGCACGGCGGAAGGCACCGAGGTCTTGGATTCTCCTTATCTCTGGGGGCAGTTGGTTCCAGAGGGTAGGTGCCCCCACAGAGAAGGCCCTCCCCCTGGGGATCACCAGCCTACATTGTTTGGCTGATGGCTCCCCGAGGAGGCCCTCTCTGTGGGAGCGCACAGGTCGATGGAAGGCCGTCGGTAGCAGCAGGCGGTCTTGAAGATATCTAGGTCCTATGCCATGGAGCGCTTTAAAGGTGATAACCAACACCTTGAAGTGCACCCGGAAGACCACTGGGAGCCAGTGCAGCTCACGCAGGAGAGGTGTTGTATGGGAGCACCATGCAGCTCCCGTAACTACCCACGCGGCCGCATTCTGGACCAGTTGGAGCCTCCGGGTGCCCCTCAAGGGGAGCCCCATGTAGAGAGCGTTGTAGTAGTCCAGGCGAGAGGTGATGAGGGCATGAGTGACTGTGCGCAGGGAATCCCGATCAAGAAAGGGCCACAACTGGCGAATCAGGCAAACCTGACAAAAAGTGCCCCTGGCCACAGCTATCAGATGTTCCTCCAAGGACAGGTGCGTATCCAAAAGGACTCCCAGATTGCGAGCCCGCTCTGAGGGGGCCAAAGACTCGCCCCCAATAGTCAGAGATTGAGTCATCTGACTATATTGGGATGCCGGGAACCACAGCCACTCAGTCTTGGAAGGGTTGAGTTTGAGCCGGTTTCTCCCCATCCAGACCTGCACAGCCTCCAGGCACTGGGACATTACTTCAAGGGCGTCGTTGGGGTGGCCAGGGGTGGAGATATACAGCTGGGTGTCATCAGCGTACTGGTGGTACTTCACCCCAAAGCCACGGATGATCTCACCCAGCGGCTTCACATAAATGTTGAACAGAAGGAGCGAGAGAACCGACCCCTGAGGCACTCCACATATGAGAGGCCTCAAGGTCGACCTCTGCCCCCCTGCCAACACAAACTGCGACTGGTTGGAGAGAAAGGAGAAGAACCACCGTAGCATGGTGCCCCCCATCCCCAACTCTTCCAACCGGTGCAGCATGATACCATGGTTGATGGTATCAAAAGCTGCTGAGAGGTCTAACAGAGCCAGAACAGAGGAGCAACCTGTGTCCCGAGCCCTCCAGAGATCATCTACCAACGCGACCAATGCCTTTCCGTGCTGTGCCCGGGCCTGAAACCCGACTGGAACAGATCTAGATAAGATGTTTCCTCCAGGTACTGCGGAAACTGTCGTGCAACCACACTCTCAACAACCTTCGCCACAAAGCGAAAGTTGGAGACAGGACGATAGTTGGCTAATACTGCCAGATCCAGGAAAGGCTTCTTGAGGAGAGGCCTCACCACCGCCTCTTTCAAGGCCGTGGGGAAGTAACCCTCACTCAACGAAGCGTTGATAATTCCCTGGAGCCAGCCTCGTGTAACCTCCCGGGAAACCAATACTAACCAGGAGGGACACGAGTCCAGTAAACATGTGGCCGCACTAAGTCTCCCCAGAATCCTGTCCACGTCATCAGGGGTCACAGAGTCAAACTCTTCCCAGATAACATTCTCAAGACTATTCCTCGTCACCCTGCCTGAATCTACCCAGTCAGAGTCCAACTCCCCCCAGATCTGAGGGATTTTGTCATACAGATATTGTCCGAAATCCTCAGCCCTCCTTCCAGGGGGTCCTCCCACGCTCCCGGATGAAGCAGGGAGCGGGTCACCCTAAACAGGGCGGCTGGACGATTCTCGATGCAATAAGAGCGGAAAAGTTATTAAACTTTGCCGCTTTTATCGCCACTAGGTAGGTCTTAATATGCGACCTTACCATTGCTCGGTCAGATTCAGTGAGACTGCCCCTCCAACCGCTCTCCAGGCATCTTTTCTGGCGCTTCATCTCCCTCAGCTCCTCGGTAAACCAAGGAGCCGCAAGGGATCAGCACCAGGTCAGAGACTGCAAAGGCACGACTCGATCCAAGGCTTCACCAGCCGCCCGATCCCAAGCAGCCACCAGGTCCTCAGCTGAGTCGTGTGCCAGATCCTCAGGAAATGGCCCAAGCTCCATCTGGAACCTATCAGGATCCATCAGGTGCCTGGGGCGGACCCATCTTATTGGCTTCGCCTCCCTGCGGTGGGGTGTAGTGGTTCAAAGGTCCAGGCAAAGGAGCAAGTGATCTGACCATGACAAGGGTTCCATGTCTATATCCGCTATAATAAGATCACTCGACCACTGGCCAGAGACAAAAATCAAGTCCAGAGTGTGTTCCCCCCCATGAGTGGGGCCATGAACTAACTGGGTCAGGTCCATGGCCGTCATGGAAGCCATGAACTCCCAAGCCATCCCAGACGTTTCACCAACGGATGGCAAGTAGAAATCACCCATGACCATAAGCCTGGGTGTATCAACTGCCACCGTGGCTATCAGGCAGGGCTGCTGCCATGTGGCAGGGAGCCAGGTACGTAAGCAGCAAGCCCATCTGAACCCCATGACCCCATCTCACAAAGAGGAATTCACATCCGGCAATCTGTGGCACAGTGGTCTCCCTCAGACCAAGACCTTCTTTAATAATAGGTTCTTTAAAAGGTTGTTAAGAATGCTGCAACGGGCATAAATGATGAGCGGTCATAAGTGCGAGGATTGGTCAAAAGTGTGAGGACCTGTCAGAAATCACTTTTTTCAGCCCTCTGGGTAATCCCTATGTGCATATGGACTACTCAGAGGGCTAAAAAAGTTATTTGTCAGGCTTCGGTGCTATCTTAAATAAACTTCATTCTCAAACGCAAAGTCTCTAATGAATCTCTTTTATTTAAGAATAGAAAAAACACGACATGCCTGAACTCTGGTTGTAGCCAAACTGGCCCCTCCTTCCAGCAACCTCCCCTTCCGCTCTCTAACCCCTATGTCCCATTGGCCATCATGCAGATCCATCTCTTCGTCCCGGCATGTTCTTTTCACAGGAATTTGCTCCCACCCTCCGTAACCCAGGTAACACTATCTGTTGTATCCAGAAAACTAGGTAAAAGTTCATCTCAGCAATAAATCAACGCTTCTGCTCTCTGTTTCATTTCATCCATGTCAGCGCTGGAAGAGAGCCTAATTTGGAACGCTGACATTATTTTTGACTGGTCCTCACACTTTTCACCGGTCCTCACACTTACGACTGTCCTCACATTTTACGTTTTGTGCCCTATCTTGTCACCGTGGTGAAGAGAAGCAGTTGTGAAATGAGTGACATGGTTGTTAAGAATGCTGCAATGGGCATAAATGTGAGGATGGTCATAAGTGTGAGGACCGGTCAGAAATGACTTTTTTCAGTCCTCTGAGTAGTTCCTATGCATATAGCCATGCCCACCCGGTCACATGACCCCAAATAAGCCATACCCACAGAATCGGTTGTTTAAAAAATTGAATCCCACCACTGATTAAAGACATATTGGACCCTCGCATACATCAAAGGAAAACCTAATATTTAGTAGTATGGAAAGACTTCCCTCCCTCAGAGACTGAATGGGTTGATTCCAAGCATATTAAAGCATCCAGACTGCTTAAAAAGTTCCATGAACAATATCCACATAAGTCTCGATGACTGCCCAGCTAATTGTGAATTTTATGTGTGTCTCGCCCTCCCTTTTTCTTTCCTCTACAGCATGGGTGTCAAACTCGTCGCGTCACGTTGCCATCACATGACATTTTGCGATGTTTTTCCCATCCATGGAGCTGGGTTGGGTGTGGTCTGCACTTGACGCATCTGGCCCATGAGCCACCAGTTTGACATCCCTGCTCTACAGGACTAATGTCTCTGTCAAGTATGTCAGGTCTGCCATCTTCAACTTTATTCAAGGCATGAATGAATTATTGTTTGCCTTTGTTCTCATATATAGGCAGGGGTAGTGGTGTTATCTTGACATTTGGATGTGATATATCCATCTTTGTTCTTTCTTTGATAATTTGGGGTCCTTCTAATTTTGTTTTGCTTGTAGTCAGTCTCCAAATATCTTTAATTTTTTTCCTTCCTTTTATGAAAGAAGTTATGTTTGCTCAACTGGCCATGTATGTCAGGATAAGCAGTCTTTCCAACTGTAGCTGCTAATGGAAAAGCTGATTAGACCAATCTTGTTTCTATCAGGGAGCTCTTGATTTTTAGAGATGTCCATAGTTGTGCTGCCTACCTAGGAACTTTTAAAGATCAGCATTGAAGATTATTTGATTAGTACTACAATTGTTGCTGCAAGGCTATCATATGTGCAAAAATAGAAAGATTCTGAAATATCCATAATGGAGGACTGGTTGATGAACATAACAAAACTAGCAGAGTTGGCAAAATTACCTTATCTGAAGGAATTTATGATGTGACTTTAAAGAGAGAATGTATAAATGTATTTCTAACTGCTTTCAATAAGTTGTTAAAGTCGATGGTTCTAGCCCAATAACTCACTAATCAAAATGTATTTTATTTTCAAGCTTTTATTTTAGACCTGGATAGATCCTAGGCCTCTTTATTCATTAGACCTTTAATGTTATGTTTCTCTCTTTTAGATACACAACTGGAACAGCCCAGATTTACCTCAGAGAGACCTTTTTATAACCGAGGGGAGGAGTCAGGAATTAGGTAGGATTATGGAAATGAGGGGGCGTGTATTATTGTTAACCCTTGCAGAAATGTAAGAAGGTAGAGATACAGACAAGATATAAACAAGTTAGACATTTTACATAACAAAACCCCCTCTAAATGTCTAACTGATGGCTTGTACATAATATATACATATATATCTAAAAAATTAATATTGATGAACATGAAGATAAATGGTTTATATACAAACGTGAAATTTTGACATGAGGTATGAGTGTTGCTTGTTGGGTAAAGGTTTGGTAAGTATGTCAGCTACTTGTTCCTCAGTGTCACAATGTATAGCTTTAATGAATCCGATTTCTGAGAACTGTCTAACGTGCTTACATTTAATATCTATGTGCCTTGACCTTTGTCCAATGGCATCAGAATTTGAGATTTCAATGGCAGCTTTATTATCCTCGTAAATAATTATAGGATATGATGGTTCTGTCCATATGTCACTGAGCAAGTCATCAAACCAAATTAGACTATTTGCTGCTTTAGATAGACAAATGAATTCTGCCTCGGTGGTGGAGGTAGCTACTAGTTTTTGTTTTCCTGTATACCAATGGATTGGGCAATTATTGAGAAAAAATACATATCCAGAAGTACTTTTTCTGTTTTTAATATCTCCTGCCCAATCTGCATCCGCATAACACGATAATTTGGGTTTTGTGGATAAGTTAGGTTCAAGGCATAATTGGGCATTAATACTATGTTTTAGATATCTGAGCAATTTCTTTATAGCATTCCAGTGGAATGTGGTGGGATTACTTACATGCCTGGATAATAAGTTAACAGCTAAAGCAATGTCGGGTCTAGTCCAATTTGCAATGTATAGTAATGATCCAATCGTGGATCTGTATAATTTATTATCTGCTTTATTGTACATATTTTTCAAAAAATCTTGTTGCATGGGAGTTTTGCTGGGTTTTGCTTCTGACATGTTGCATTTTAATAAAAGTTCGGTTATTTTCTCTTTTTGTGATAGTCGAAAACCTTTACTTGTTTTTGTTGCTTGAACTCCCAGATATTTGTCTATTTTTCCTAATGATTTTAATGAGAAGTGGTTTCCTAAATCAGAGGCGAATTTATTACATTTAGCTTTTTCTTTACCTATATATAATATGTCGTCCACATAGACGAGGATGCCTTCAAAAGATCCCTTCTCTCTCTTTATGAAGAAGCATTTGTCTGCGGAGGTGGCGGTGAAGCCCATTGAGTTGAGTGCCTTAGATAGGCACTCGTACCACCTCTTGCCAGATTGTTTTAGTCCATATAGACTCTTATTAAGGAGCCATGTGTCGTTTTTTCCTTTGTTGTATCCTGGTGGAGCTTTTACATAAATATCTTTGTCCAGTTTTGCATGAAGGTAGGCAGTTTGGATGTCAAATTGAAATACTTCCAACCCTAGGAGGGTGGATATTACGAGGGCGCTCTTGACACTTTCAGCTCTGACAGTTGGGGAATAGGTATCTGTATAGTCTTCTGGGTACTTCTGAGCAAAACCCTGTGCCACTAGCCTTGCTTTGTACAATACGTTGTTGTTTTCTAGGGTCTTGATTCTGTACACTCATTTTGCCCCTATGGGTTTTTTATTTTCAGGTGTTTGTGTTGGTGAATATACTTGCAGGTCTCAGAGACTCTTCATTTCCTTTTCCATCGCTTCTTTCCATTTTTCTCTCTCCTCTAGGGGAAGTTTTAGTATATCTTCATATGAGCTGGGTGTTATGTTGTTGGTTTGTATGGACATGATGTAATCCTCGAGTCTTTTTGGTTTTTTGTTTCTACTCTCTCTGATTGGTTTGTCATTTTGTTTGTTTGTTTCGTGTAGGTATTCAGTCTCTTCATCAGTGAGTTTATCTATGTTCAAAGTGGGGTGTTCTTCCTTCCATTCTTTGACTTTTATTTCATGGTGTTTTGGTTTGTATGTTTCTGTTTCCTCTTTCCTTTCAGTGATCAGCCGCTTATTCTCTTGTTTCTGTGTATGTGTATATCTATTGGCAAAAATGTCATTGAAGTGTAACCTTGACCAATTTGAGTGTTCATGGAAGTCAGCTGATCTTGATACAACAAATTTGTTGTTCTGATCTAAGAATCTGAAACCTTTTGTTCCTGGTTCATAACCCATAAATCTCATTCTTTTGGATATTTTATCTCCCTTCCTTCTTAATTGTCTGGGGATATGAACATCAGCGGGAACGCCAAATACGTGTAGGTGGGCCAGGTTGGGTTTTCTTTTGTACATCATTTCATAAGGGGTTTTGCCAATTGAACTAGACCATAATCTATTTAATGTGTAATTTGAGTAATGTAATGCTTCCGATCAAAATGATTTTCCCATCCCAGCATCCTCTAGAACATATCTTATCATGGTTTGGAGTACTCCTTGTTTTCGTTCTGCTACTCCATTTTGAAAAGCTGAGAAAGGTGATGAAGTAAAATGTAATTGTTTGATTTTTGTATTGTGTTGTAATTCAATTCTTTTGTAAAATTCCTTAAACTTTTGGAATGCTTCATTCTTGTGTCTGAGTGAATATACATAACTATATCGACTGTAGTCATCTACAATGGTTAGGAAGAATCTTTCTCTATACCTAATGGATGGTCTCAGGGGTCCTACCAGGTCCATGTGTACCAGTTGGAATATAGAATCAGTGGTTCGTTCTGATTTCTTTGGTCTTGCTTTGACCTTAATTTTAGAACATTTGCAAACAGAACACTCCAAGTAATTTTCACAGTTTTTTACTTTTAGACCCTCGGTGCATTCCAACATTTTTTTGACAATTGGGAAACTAATATGCCCTAATTTTCTATGGAGAAGGTGAGCACAATTGTCATGCAAGGGTTTGCCTACAGACATTTTACTTTTACTTGGTGAATTACACTTGTCCGGTCCTTCTGTTTCTTTGTCTCCTTCTGTCTTATCAGCAGAGTTTATGTTAATGCTTCCCTCTCTGTTTTCTATGGGTGTAAAGTAAGGTAGTCCATTGTGTATGATTACTTCCCCAATGTTTGTCCCCTGATTTGATACATATACTTTGCCTTTCTTAAACATCACTTCGACGTTTGTGTCTTGTGTGAGTTTTACTGTTGCTAGCACGTTGTATGGAATATCTGGTACATGCAAAACCCCCTCTATTTCTCCTATTCCTGAGATATGCACACTTCCTTTACCTATTACTTTAGCCTTACTCTGGTTGGCTACTTTGATCTCAAAATTTGTTTTCATGAGTGAGGTGAATAATCTTGGGTCATGTGAAGTATGGTTAGTGGCTCCCGAGTCTAGGAGCCACCTGTTCTTGTATGTTTCTAGTTTGGTGTTTGAGTTCTCATGTTTAAAACCATACATTGATTCAGAGTATCTATCTCGTGAGCTGTTTCTATGTTCGTAATTTCTCCTAGTGCTGGGAGACCAACCACGCTCTCTCTCTCTAAAAGTTCTGTTATCTGGTGAGCTTCCCCTTATGTGCCTTCTTCCGTGCTCAGGTCTCTCCCTACGATCAGTGTATCCTTTGTTTTTGTAGTTCCTGGGACAATCTCTTTTTAAATGGTTTCCAGAACCGCAAGAAAAGCATTCCTGTGAATTGCTTACTCTATCTTGGAATTCAACTCTCCTTATAGGTTTGGGTTCCCTTCTAGATATATGGCGGTCCCTTCTCAGGTTGTCTTCTGCAATTAATCAATTTGTGAGTGTGCTCAGGGATATCTGCTCTAAGTTTATGCTATCTAATTGTGTTACAAAGTTGTCCCAGCTAGAGTCCAATGAATTAATAATGATACTCATCATGCTTTCTTGAGTTATTATTTCCCCTCTTTGTAATAGTTCTGCTCTAGTGGCATTAAGTTTCAATAGGTGTTCGCTCATGGGGACCCCTGGCCTGAGTTTTGCAGAGTGAAATTCCCTGGATATTCTAGTGGTGGTTGCTCTGCTTTGACTATAGAATAAACTATATAATTTTTGCATAACTTCATACACAGTTAGGTTGTTATCTAAGCTAGGGTACATAGTGGGTGGTATACTTGTTAACAATAGACAAAATGCTTTGTGGTGGATACAATCAATTTCAAATGACCAGGGTTTTTTTGGAGGTTTAGAAATTAAGAAAAGTACATTTTCTCTCATAAAAATAATTTGCAACTGTTGACTCCATTCTAAAAGGTTTCCTCCATCTAATTGTAATTTTGGAAAATTAATAGGCAGTGTTCCAGAATTATTAGAATAATTACTTACTGGGGGTAGCTGTCCATGGTCTGGGATGTGACTGAATTCACAGTAGGGCAATGGTATGCTTGGGCTAATGGAAAAAAAACTGTTAGTAAAATTTTTTTTTTCTATCATTGCAGGTAAGTACTGCGCATGTGCGAAGCCCATTTCGCGTTGGGAGCTGTTGGGTGAGGAGCTTGCGGCTGCTGCTCCTAGGCCTAGGCCCAGGCCTGCCAATGGAATGCTGGGATCACCTCCTGCACACCTGGATTCTACGCTGGATGCATGGATCTGTCGCTGGGTGGCTGGATCCCCGGCGATGACAGGCAGAAGACGCGGTGGCAAGGCGGTCGTAAGACGAGGATCATCGGGGTTCGAAGGCTCTGCGGCAGCGACGGCAGCAGCGGCGAGTCTCGGCCCATGGATGATGGTTCCTGGATGATCAGAAAAACCTGGTGGAGGTCGTAGGATAGGTGAGTTGTTGGTTTGATTTTCTTTTCTTGGGTCCCGTTCCGGCAGTAGTATGGGTGGTGAGTTCGAATCTTGCCATGTAATTGATTTGTAGGTGGTTGGTGTTTTTTGTTTTTCGTGGTAGTTTATTTCTTTGTTTGTTTTAAAGTTTTGGTTAATTTGCTGAGTTAAATTTGAATATTGGCTTTCTATTGGTTGTTGGCCATTCCAAGATGGCCGTCAGAGCAGGAGCGCGGGAACAGATTCGGCTATTTCTGGGTTGTCCGACTGAGGTGGCTTATCTTTTTCTGAGGTGGTGATTTCTCTAATCATTGCTGATGCTTTGGTAGTTGTTTCACGGTTTATTAAGAGGTTTTGGAGTTTAGCTATAAGATTTTCTTCGCTGTCCTGCATCTCCATTAACCTCATTATGGATAGTCTTAGCTCATCACCTTTTTGTGATTTTTCTTCTTGTTGGTCCTCGTTCCTGAGCAGCGAGGTTTGATTGTTGTCTTGCTCACCCTCATTTAAAGTAGTTCTTGTAGTGGCATCTTTGGTTGTCAGCTGTGCAGCCATTTTCTTGGTGAAGGCTCTTGTGTTTACTCTGTTTATATTTTCAGAGTAAGCATTTGTTTCAGTCATTTTACAGAGTTATGGGCAACCATCCTCTAGCTACCATTTTGTTAAAGTCAATGGTTCTAGTCCAATAACTCACTAATCAAAATGTATTTTATTTTCAAGCTTTTATTTTAGACCTGGATAGATCCTAGGCCTCTTTATTCATTAGACCTTTAACGTTATGTTTCTCTCTTTTAGATACACAACTGGAACAGCCCAGATTTACCTCAGAGAGACCTTTTTATACCCGAGGGGAGGAGTCAGGAATTAGGTAGGATTATGGAAATGAGGGGGCGTGTATTATTGTTAACCCTTGCAGAAATGTAAGAAGGTAGAGATACAGACAAGATATAAACAAGTTAGACATTTTACATAACATAAGTGTAGAAGCCACCTTTTACAATCCTTTTCTTTTTCCACTATTTACAAATTTTATTTATCATTTTTATTTTCTTTTATGGTTTTTACTTTGTTCAAAATGTCTTCAATAAAAATTATATTTAAAGACAAAGGAAAAGTTTGTGAAGGGAAGAGGATCCAAACATGGGACCTAGACTTATGTAGATCTGGACTGATCAAAAATGGGTTGCCAGGTAGGGTTGTGTATTATCAAAGGTGCCATTCAAGCACTCATCCTTTTTCTAGATAGTCTGTTGAGTATTTTCACTTTCCGTCTGCATAGTCTCCCCCTTTTGGTATGGTGCTTCTACTGGCCATTAATCATGGCTAATGGTTTCTCTTGAAGTAGTTTTCTTCTGCCACTGAACATTAACTTTTCCCTGGTTGCTTCCTTAATCACACCTTTAGTGAAAAAAGCTCTTTAATTATTCACCTTTTTTTGCAGCCAGAAAAACCTACCATTTGATTTGACTCAAGGGTTATTTTTATTAACATAAGCCTATATCACTCTTAATGCAATTTGATAGGTGAGAAAGGATCATGATGCTGAATGTTGTGCCATCAGTAGTGCCAAGAAATGGGGCAAGCAATGTAGAAATGCCATAACCAGAAATGAATTAGATGAAGTAATTTTGAGCTGCCATCAATGCCATTTGTCAAAGTATTCCAGCATTATTCAGCCTTCCCCATGACTCTGAAAAAAGTAACAATTGATTTAAGAGTTGCATTTTGTTTAATGAAATGACTTGGGAAAGCAGAAAAACTTTTCCTGAGGCTTATGTAAATAAAAATAATGTGGGTGCTTTAAGGAAAGGCAGAAAGATCTTGTCCTGGTGCCAGGTCAGAATCACCCTTCTGATTCATTTCTGAACTTCCTAGGCTTAATTTATATAAGTTCTAAAGAAGAAGAACCAGCTACATGACACCAGAAAGAAAGATGATATATAATATTTCAACTCAAAATACTGTATATAGCAATTCAAATTGAAAAATTCAAGTTTCTGAGTGACATCTAAGAGTTGTGGGATTTTTGCAACAGAGATCTGGTGCCCAAGTTTTGGTCAAGCAAATGATTCTTCTATACCAGAGTAGTCAGGAATTTCCAGGGCTTTAGACCCATAAAAAGTCTTTAAAGGTCATTATTTGAGAGGGTGGGAAATGGAACTTAGGCTTGTTACATCCAAAGCATGGCCTCTTCAATGCACTATAACACTTTTCAGGCTTAGACACTACCTGCATGGCCTGCTTTGTTTTTTTTTTTTAAAGAATTACAGTATTGTATTTAATGTTTAGTTTAAGGATCACGATTTCCATATTCCATGCTTCTGTTCTCTCCACCAGAGGTGGGATTCAGCTGGTTCGGATCAGTTCAGGCAAACTGGTTGTTAAGATTCTGCACAGTTCAGCGAACCAGCAAATCTCACCATTGGCTGGCCCCTCCCCTCCCTGCCACGCCGATCCTGCCTCTTACAGCCACTTCTTTTCTTGCCTCGTGTGCTTTGGCCGCTCACTTGCCTTACTCGCCAGCCTCTGCAGCTTGCCTAGGCTCTAGACCATGCGGTGCCTGTGGTCCAGCTGCTCTCCAGTTCCCTCACCCGCTTTCCTAGCTCCCCAGCCATTGCAGCTTGCCTAGGCCCAAGCCTAGACCACATGGCACCACCGTGTTCTGCCCCAGCTACAGACCCCAAAGAACGCAGCACACACACAAAGTCTGTACAAACCTTAGTTTACTAAAATAAAATCAGTTTTTTCTTCAAACAAAGGCTGTTAATTAACTTTCTTAACAGCCTGCAAGAATCCAAGAATAAATAATCTTAATCTTACTATGATTGGCAGAAAGCCCAGAAGCAATTTGCAAAGAACTAAGATCAAGGCACGAAGGTATGTGAACTAAGTTGCTCCCTGCAAATTGCTTCAGTTGGCGTTCTTCCTTAAATAGGCTAAGAGAGTGGCCAATTAGCCCCAAGCCTTGCTCTCGAGAAGACCTCCTCCTGAGGAGCCACTCCTGCCTTTTGGCAGCTCTGCACACCCGTGCATCGAGAAGAGGCTCCTCCTCTTCGTCCTCTTCACTTAAGGGAGCTTCTGGAGGTTCTGAAGGCCCTGGCTGAATCCCCGCCTCTGGCACCACATCTTCTCCAGCCTCCTCATTGTCCAACTCGAGTGCCAGCTGCACATGCTGCTGGCACAGCACCACACTAGCCTCCTCGCTGTCTGAATCAGCTACTAGCTGCACAGGCTGCGTACGGGCCACAACACCGTGGCCCAGCTGCTTTCCGGCTTCCTCACTCCCAAGTCTTTACTGCTCCCTAGTTTTAGGTAAGTAAGTTGCTGTTTTACATGGTGTGAGTCACCCCCAGGGCCATTGCATGCATTCCCCCCGGGAAATCTATTGTCAGGTATGCTTCCTTCAGTATCCAGGAAAGAAACCTCCAAACTCAAGCATTTTGAAGAATTTGGTACTTTTACTGAATATGAAATGATAACAACCTAGGCAAAGCTGGAAGTGAGCAAAACGCGCGAAATGCATCTACTAAGCTTCTCCCCCCCTCGTGTTCATAAATCATCAGCCAATCCAAAGGTCTTCCAAAGGTCAGGTGGCAACACGTCTGGCAGCGTCATTCATCAGGAATGTAGGTTAGTTGGCCAGCCGTCTCCTTTTGAAGATCCAGTTTCGTTTTCTCATGAAGACACATCCTACCAGGAAAGAAAAAAAAAAACCATCTCCTGCTCCTTCCCCCCCTTTGCTCTATAACTAATCCCTCCCCCGTTTCTTATGGCAGCTGGAGCAGGAAAAGCTGAGGCTGACATTCGGCCCCCCTTGCAGAAGAGATGTTATTCCTAAGTAAAGGGAAAGAAAAGAGAGAGAAACAGAATATATACAATAATTATGGTTTATCTGGAGACTTCCGGTTTGCTGCTGGCCGCCGCCAGACGTTCCTTTGGGATCGTCAGCTTTCATTGCCTGTCAGAGCCGCCTTTATAGCGGAATGGCGGCTCGAAAAAACTCCGTTTTCAAGAGGAAACGGAGATAGAGCCGGCAGGGGTGGGTAGAACTCTCTGCAGAGTCCCAAAAGTTTTTTTTTTACTTTTGGGATGGAGCAGATGAGAAGCCCCATATCCCCTGCTGCTGCTCCGGGCTTTGGGAGACCTCTGCCTATGCAGAGCCAGGCGTCAAGAGCAAGCCTGCGAATTTAACAGAATAATTAAAGAAAAGACGAGCTGGACCCTTAATACTGAACCGCAAGTATTTTACCCTTCAAAAAACTATTTAAGAGAAAAGAGGAGAGGAAAGAGGGAAAAAGAGCCTTTTAAAATGGCGTCTGCCGTGGCTGGAGAAGGGCTGAAAGGGAAAGTCCTTCCGTTTCTTATTACTACAATGTAGCGGAATAAATATCACTGGCTACATTTGTAGATAAAACCTCGCTCCTGTGCTGTTGATTGAAAAGAAGTTTTTTTTTTTTTTTAAGAGAAAGTCCTTTCGTTTTCTATTTCTTCTCTCTTTTTTGCTAAATCTTGCCTGTGTGGGAAATGGCATCGGGACTTACACAGCTGGACAAACGGGGGGGGGGGAACTTCCCCCCTTAAGAAACTGCACCAACAAATTCTAACTCTCCAGTGTCAGAAACCTGATTTTAATATATTAGAATTTCTCCTTGAAGAGATTGTAAGAAGGGATGAGATTGTGAACCAGCAACTTGAAAAATTTAAGCAGGAAATTAAAGAAATTGGTGAATTGGTGAAATCAAAGTTTGACTTTTTGAATCAAAAGATTTTAAAATCTGCTAATGGTTTATCAGACTTTCTGATTCGGGTGGATGCAAAGACTAAATTATTAGAGTCTAAAATGAAGGAAATTGAGGAGAATTTGGATGACATGACTCAAAAAATTAAAAAGGATTTGATAAACACTCAGGATAATAGCTCAGAAGACAAATCTAAAATGGAGACTGACCAAAAGATTGGTAATGAAGAAAATGTACAACAGAGGATTGAAAGAGAAGTTTTAATGATTCAATATAATTTTACAGAATATGCAATTAGACTGAGAGGTTTGCAGGAAAATAATAGAGATGATCTAAGGAAAATATCTTCTGAAATTCTGGCTGGGATTTTAAAGGTTCAACCTGATGAAGTGTATTGCAGGATTGATAGAATTTACAGAATAAACTCCTGGTTGGCAAAGCAAAGGCAATTGCCTAGAGACGTGGTGATCTATTTTACAGATAAAGAAACTAGGAATAATATTGTGCAGAACTCTTTTAATTCCACTTTGCAATTTCATGGAAGAAAGATTTGGATTTTTAAGGAGCTCCCGCCCAAGATGTTAATGGAGAGGAAAAAATTTGGCTTTCTAGTGACTGAATTAAAAAAAAGAAATATCCTATTCAGGTGGGACACCCCAGTTGGTTTAATATTGAGATATCAAGGAGTAAGATATCAATTGCACACTGTTGAAAAAGCGGAAGATTTTTATCAAAAAATTTTAGAAATGAATTTAACACCTTTAGGCATAATACAGGATAAGCAAAAGGAGTTGGAAACAAAAGGAAAATATCAAATTACAGAGACTGTTGCAGATAAATTGTCTTTGGATCCCCTGGATACCCCAGCTGGTCTGTCTATAAACAAGAGAGTAGTGTCATCCGACACCAAGCTGATGAACCATCAAGTCACAGACAAGTGCGCAAATCAATCAGTTGACATACAAGTGACGGAGAAGAAAGATGAGATGATAAAACTAACCCAACAAGAACAACCCATAAAGCAGAATGAAAATCAACCAGCAGACACACAATTGGTAGGCAAGAAACGAGGATGGAAATTCAACCCGCAAAAGAAAAAGAAAAGAAATAGATCTCATAGAAACAGCAATTTCTAAACTATGCAACAGTGAAGCCAGGGACTTTAAAAAACGAATGAATATTTGAAAAGATAGTGGAGGCGAACAATTGTTTGATACTATCCTGAGGATTGTGGCAGATCTCTGCAATGCCATGATTTTGGGATGTGAAAAGAGCTTCACTTTGTTGGATTTGAATCATCTATTCTGGAATTTTTTTTTTTTGGTAAATATATTATAATTATTTTGAGTTATAAGGCAGGAGAGTTACGCCGGGGCATGCAGAAGATCTGGATGTTACTCAGTAGGATGATGGGAATTAACAATCCTGATGAATACCACAACTATAACCATATGGATATAATCATAATTATAATGTCACTCGGGTGGTTGTTTTTACTTTTATACAGATGTGAGGATATCTACTACTGATGGGGGCAGAAGACGATTGAAGATTTTGAACAAACTGTTGCACCAGCATGTTATTTTACCCTATTATGGGTGATGGATTTAACAATCCAGTGGAAAGACATCAAAGAAGATATTATATGGATTATAAATTTAAAGTTATTGTCTTTTTTCTTTTTACAAAATGGAATGCATATATAGATATGTGTATATCTTAGTAATGTGGGCAGTGGATTATATTTAGAATTGTATTGCATGATTTTGTAGGAACTGAAGGGTTGAAATAGGTTAGTTTACTGATTGATTAGTTTAAGAAAAAGGATCTTTAAGTCATATATTTAGGGGAGTGGAGGATTTAACAATCCAGTGGAAAGACACCAAAGAAGATATTACATGGATTATAAATTTAAAGTTATTGTCTTTTTTTTTTTTTAAATGAAATGGGATGCATATATAGATATGTGTATATCTTAGTAAAGTGGGCAGTGGATTATATTTAGAATTGTATTGTATGATTTTAAGTCATATATTTAGAGGAGTGGAGGAATTGGACAGAATTGAATAAATGTTAAATTTGGATGTAGGGAGAAGGCCGCTTTAAAATGTTATATTAATATATATAAAAGATTAAATGTTAAATTGTAATAATACACTATAAGTTTAGGGGAGGAGAAAAAGGGCAGATTATCGTAAAAATGGGAGTTATAAGATTAATATGCTAAGGGTCAGTATTCCGAGAA
The DNA here is from genome assembly GCA_022577455.1 of Arizona elegans. NCBI lineage: Eukaryota > Metazoa > Chordata > Lepidosauria > Squamata > Colubridae > Arizona > Arizona elegans. The sequence goes on along the minus strand of JAKOOJ010000002.1, from coordinate 96,805,911 downwards.
GGGACTAAGGGAAAGGAAAGATATTATGTATGTAACTAGTTATGAAATAGCCTATTGTTGTGAAGAAGTCACAGGGGGGGGTTGGGTGGAAAGGGCGGGTTAGGGAAGAGGGGGGGGAAAAGGGGGAAAACTTGTATTTGAAAACTTTTTCAATAAAAAAAATAATAATTATGGTTTATCTGGGTATTTGGTATAGAATTGCTGTACTTTCTTGGGAGCTCGGACATCTCGTTTATTCACCCATTCAGCCTGCGATGAAGGAAAATGTTTCCAGGCAATCAGATATTGGACTTTACCATGATGTTTTCTCGAGTCCAAAATTTCTTTAACTTCAAAATGTTGCTCCCCTTCTATGAGAATGGGAACTGGAGGGGTGCTTTGATCAGCCCTTAAAGGAGATGAGTGTTCAGGTTTCAATAAACTAACATGAAATACAAAGGATGTATTCGTCTCAAGGTTTTTGGCAATTCCAATTCAACTGTTACTGGATTAATCAACCTAATCACACGAAATGGTCCCACATACTTAGGCCCCAGCTTTTTGGACTTCTGGGTAGTCTGTAAGTATTTGGTCGACAAATAGACTTTATCACCCACTTTATATTTGTGAGCTGGGGACCTTTTCTTATCGGCTTGGGCCTTATGAGCCCGGTGTGCCTCATCTAATGCCTTCCGAGTTACTGCCCATGTGCTCTTTAGCTGTTCGATCCAATCCATCAAGGAAGGATTTTGAGGATCATCTTGTGGTAACTCGGGAATGGGTACAAAATCCTGGCCCGATGCGATCTTAAAAGGGGTGAATCCGGTGCTACTGTGTACAGAATTGTTATATGCCACTTCTGCAAATGGCAACAAATCTACCCAATTGTCTTGCTGGTAATTTACGTAACACCTCAGGTACTGCTCGAGTACCCCATTGGTTCTTTCACAGGCCCCATTTGTCTGAGGGTGGTGACTGGAGCTTAACCCCTGTGCTGAACCTATCAATTTCAAAAACTCCTTCCAGAAACTGGAAGTAAATTGCACCCCCCTGTCAGAAATTATTCTTTTCGGAGATCCATGTAGTCGGTAAATTTGCCGAATAAACAGTTTTGCGAGGGTTTTTGCTGAAGGGATCTTTGAGCAAGGGATGAAATGTACTTGTTTGGAAAACAAATCAGTTACTACCCAAATGACAGTGAAGCCCTCACTATCTGGTAAATCTACAATAAAATCCATAGATATTTCCTTTCATGGGGCGTTTGGTCTAGCCACACTTTGCAATAATCCAGGGGATTTTCCTGGAGGTCTTTTAGCCGAGGCACATACTGGACAGCTAGCTACATATGTCTCTATGTCCTTTTTAAGTGTAGGCCATCAAAATTGTCTCTTAACAAGATGCAGAGTCTTGACAAACGCAAAGTGTCCTGCGGCCTTAGCATCATGAGCATATGTTAATACGATTGTTCTTAAAGTGGCTGGAACATACAACTTCGATCCCACCCAAGCTAGTCCGTCACGAAGTGTGCATTCATTCGAGTGATTCTTAAACCACTCGTCGGTTTTTAGAGCTTCTCGCAATTTTTTTTTTATTTTTTTATTCATTTTATATTTTAAATTACTAACATTACAAACAACATATACAATACTTCACCCTGTGCTATACATAAGAAAGGAAGATTTGGTTCTTCGGATATATCCTCATGATCGCCAAAATCCACGTTCTCGGGGTACAGGTACCGAAGCATCCAATTTTCCCAGCGCATAGTCCACAAATGGTTTCCAAATTTTCCAGAAAATATCTTCTTTATAGTCACCATTTCTAATTTTAATATCACATGTCATTTTATCATTTAAAGCTAATTTCCACATTTCACAATACCATTCTTCTATTCTAAAATTCACATCTAATTTCCAATATCTGGCTATTATAATTCTACCCATTATAATCATAATTCTAATCAATTCTTTCTCATATTTTGTTGGTTCTATTTCCTTCATTATCAACAGTAATATAGTTTCTGGTCTCAATATTATTGCTTTCCCCATCATTTCAAATATCCTTTCCTCCAATTGTTGCCAAAACTTTTTAACTTTATCACATTTGTACCACATATGTTCATAAGTCCCTAATTCCATGTCACATCTCCAACATTGTTTACTAATTTTTTTATCCATCAATGACAATCTTTTTTTTTTTTTTTTATTAAAATTTTTATTCATTTTATATTTTAAATTACTAACATTACAAACAACATATACAATACTTCACCCTGTGCTATACATAAGAAAGGAAGATTTGGTTCTTCGGATATATCCTCATGATCGCCAAAATCCACGTTCTCGGGGTACAGGTACCGAAGCATCCAATTTTCCCAGCGCATAGTCCACAAATGGTTTCCAAATTTTCCAGAAAATATCTTCTTTATAGTCACCATTTCTAATTTTAATATCACATGTCATTTTATCATTTAAAGCTAATTTCCACATTTCACAATACCATTCTTCTATTCTAAAATTCACATCTAATTTCCAATATCTGGCTATTATAATTCTACCCATTATAATCATAATTCTAATCAATTCTTTTTCATATTTTGTTGGTTCTATTTCCTTAATTATCAACAGTAATATAGTTTCTGGTCTCAATATTATTGCTTTCCCCATCATTTCAAATATCCTTTCCTCCAATTGTTGCCAAAACTTTTTAACTTTATCACATTTGTACCACATATGTTCATAAGTCCCTAATTCCATGTCACATCTCCAACATTGTTTACTAATTTTTTTATCCATCAATGACAATCTTAATGGAGTCAAATACCATTTCCAAACAACCTTATAATTGTGCTCTTTAATCCTTACAGATAAAGTCTTCATAATTCTACTCTTCCAATTCACGTTCCAATCTAAATCTGATATTTTAATATTAAGTTCTTTTTCCCAATTCATCTTCATCACCCTTTGTGGTTTTCCATCAAAATTTATAATCTTATATATCTTACTAACGAGTCCCTTTAGTCCAATTTCATCTTTCATAATTTGGAATACTAAGTATTCAAATTCAGTTTTACTTCTACTTATCGAACAATTGTCCCTTACCTTCTTAGTCCATTTTTCTATCTGTATTTTTTCAAACCAGCCCAAACCCAATTTTTCAATGATTTCTTTTTTCCTCCTTTCATTTTCTAAAGTTTTTAACCAATCTATTATAATTTGTATATTTTCATCTTCCATTACCCTATCACGACTTATATTAGTTTTAATCGGCCAATTTTCAATTGTCTTCCCTAAGAAAATTATATCTGGGATTAAAATTTTAACAAATTTGTTCCAAATTTTACTCAATCCCTTTAACCAATAGCTATTAATTACACATTTTGATTTTGCTTTATCTAAAAACCATGTTGAGCCAAATCTCTTAATGTCCTTTAATTCTAAATCTCTCCAATGACTATCTTCACCTTTAAATATTTTTACCACAGTCCGAATAGCATAAGCCCAATAATAATTGAGTAGTTTGGGGATTCCTAATCCACCTTCCTTTTGATTTTGATACCACATTTTCTTCACTAATCTAGGTCTTTTCCCACCATTGCAAAATTTATCCAATTTCTTCTGATATCCTTCAATATCTTTCTCTGTCAAGTTTAACGGTAACATCTCAAATAAAAAATTAAACTTTGGCAACAACATCATCTTACACATTGCAATTCTACCAAACCAAGACAACTTTATCATTTTATATTTATCTATCTTTTTCTCAATTTCATTCATCGCCACATCATAATTTAATTTTTTCATTTCTTTAACTTTGAGTGAAAGTGTTATGCCCAAATATTTCAATGTTTTTTTAATCCTTATCCCAAGTTGTTCTTGCATATTCTCCCACTCCTTACCATTATTATTCATTAATAATTCAGATTTTGACCAATTTATTTTCAAACCTGTCATTTCCTCAAATTCTTCCAAATGCTTATGTATCTTTTTCAAATCTTTCTCTATATCTTTCAAAATAATCAAAGTATCATCCGCATACAGATTTATCTTATATCCCTTATAGCCTTCCAATTCTTCATCTTTTTCTATCATTTTAGTCAAAATTTCCATAACCAATAAAAATAATGTTGGAGACAGGGGACATCCTTGTCTTGTACCCGCTTCCAATCTTATCTCTTCTGTCAGCCTTCCATTCACCTTCACTCTTGCACTACTTTTTTGATACAGTTTTGAAATAACATGTATAAACTTATTACCAAAACCTAGTACCTCAACAATTATTTTAATAGTTTCCCATTGTACAGAGTCAAAAGCTTTAAAAATATCTAATGATATTATACCTATTTTATCAGCATTATATTCAGCAACATCTATAATATTTAATACTCTTCTGACAATATCACTCATATATCTACCCTTCACAAAACCTACTTGGTTATAACTTATATATCTATCTATAAATCTACTTAATCTATTACTTATAATGGCAGTAAATATCTTTGCATCTTGATTAATTAAAGAGATGGGCCGATAGGACTCAATCCTTTCTAAGTCTTTATCTGGTTTAGGGATTATAGATATCACCGTTCTGTTCCATGACAACGGAACTTCTCCACCATGTAAAATTCCGTTAAATAGTTTTTGCAATTTTGGTATTATTATTTCCTTAAATTCTTTATAAAACTCAGCAGGTAATCCATCTTCACCTGGAGCTTTCCCTAATTTTATTTTTTGTATTACTCCATTAATCTCGTCTTGTGTTATATCTTCTTCCATTAAATCTTTATATGTTTGGTCAATTTTCACAACATGTTTTTCTAAATAGCTTCTCAGTTTTCCCCGATCAATTAATTTTTTCGAATATAAATTTTGAAAAAAGTTCCTGACCACTTCACATTTTTCTAATTTTTTATAGCGTCTTATGCCCTTATCATCTATCAAGGCTCCAATTTCTCTCTTCTCTCTTTTATTTTTCGCCATCCTTGCCAATAACTTAGAATTTTTATTGCTAAATTCAAAAAAATTCCTATTTAAATATCTCATATTCTTTTTTACCAATTCTATATCTTCTTCTATCAATTTATTTTTTAGCAGATTTAATTCCTCCAAAAAAAACTTTTCTTTAGTAAGCAAAAATTGATTTTCCAATTCCTTAATCTGGCTTTTATCTTTTTCAATTTTATTTTTATAATTTTTATATTTTCTGCTTGATAATTTGATACTTTCCCCTCTAAACACTGCTTTCATCGCATCCCAAACAATTTCAAATTTAACCTCTCCATTATCATTCAATCTCCAACATTCTTCCCATTTTTTAAATATCCATTTTTTATCCTCCTCATTTTTATACAGTTTTTCATCATATCTCCAACAACTTCCTTTTTTCTCAAAATTAAAATCTATTTCCATCGTAACTTCTGCATGATCAGAATCCTTAAAAATTCCCACATCTATCTTATCCACATTATTCAACAAATCTTTAGAAACTAAGATATAGTCAATTCTTGAATATGTATTATGTATCTTAGAGTAAAAAGTGTACACTCTTTCAGTTCCTTTCACTTCTCTCCAGGCATCCACCACACCGTTTTGAAACATCCATTTATTTAAGATCCCCATTTTATTTGCTTCTCCACAACGAGTGGGGTTAGTACTATCTATTTTATCTCTAATTAAATTAAAATCCCCAGCCACAATTACTTTCCCTACACTTTCGATTTCCAAAATTTTAGTTATTTTTTCAAGAAATTCTTTTTGCTTCTCATTTGGTAAATATAAATTAACCAGTGTCACTTTTTCCTCGTTAATATTTCCCACAATTATTACATACCTTCCTTCTTCATCCACAATTACTTGTTCTTTTTCAAAATATACCCTATCTGATATCAATGTAGCAACTCCTCTTGCTTTTGAAGTTCCAAAAGATTTTTCATAAATTTGCATACCCTTTATATACATTTTATTTGAGTCTTCAGATTTCTGATGGGTTTCTTGCAAAAATAATATATCTGGTAGATCTCTTTTAATTTTAAGTTCCAATCGTCTTCTCTTAATCTGATTTCCTGTACCCTTCACATTCCATGTCATTATTTTTATTAAACCCATTTAAACTGTAATTTTTTTAATCCTTTCCCCTCCTCTTCCTTTCTGTGCCCAGATCCCAACACCAATCTCCCACATTCCAAACAACATTCAACATAGAAGAAAAAAAACAATAAAAAAAAAACAAAAAAGGACAAAAAACACATCAAACATTGAATAACAAACAATCTTCGTCCCCCACATCCTCAATTGGTTTCTGCCTCTATAAAGAGAGTGGGGGAGAGGGGACGTGCCAATGGTCGGGTCACTTCTTTCGGGTAGTCTACTTAAATTCATCTCTCAGAGAAAAGGGTGGTAACTTTTCCCCGCACTCAGCTTCCTGCAATTCTTTTTCAAGATCCTTCAATTTCTTATCCACTCCATCTCCCATTATATCATCACGACTTTTCTTTTGTTCAACCATCGCAGGTGAGATTTCCTTCCGCTTTAATCCTTTAGGGTCTTGTCCTCCAGCAGCCCCTTTTTCTTCTGGTGTTGATGTTTTTGCATATGTTCCACCCATCTTGAGCATTTGATCTTTTATCTCTGTTACATCCTCATACTTTACAATCAATCCAAGTTCATGTAAGTATAACACTGCATCTGTTTCCAAAGTAATTATTTGCATTCTTCCTTTATAAAAAAATTTTAGTTGCTGTGGTGGTCTCCAGTTATATTTAATTCCATTGTCTCTCAGAACCTTTGTGATTGGTTTCAAAAAAAATCTCCACGCCCTTTCTTCTCTTGATATATCTGGAAAGACTTGAATAATTTTCTCCTCAAATTTCAAAGCTTCACCCATCTCTCTCACTTTCACCATCACTTCCAATTTGTCACTAAGATTTGCAAATCTGACAAGTACATTTCTATTTAAACCGTTTTGTCTTTTAAACCCAATTCTAAAAACACTTGCCAGATTTGTTGCTGTAAATGTGATTTGTGTATCCAAGTCATTGAGCCATTTTAAAACTCGTTGTTTCAAATTGTCCACTTTTTCTTCTTGAATTCCACGAATAACCAGATTATATTTCCTCGCTTCTTCTTCCAAAAGACAAATTTTTTTATCTTGTTGTTCATTTTTAAAAAAGATTTCTCCAATTTGCCGATCTATCTTTGCATCATGTGTATGAATCTGCTCAATTTCATCTTTAATTATTTTCATTTCTACTGTTTGCTTTGCAAAATTTTCATTCATTTCTTGCTTCATTCTTTTAATTTCCAATGTCATATTATCCATACTATCTGACAGTCCTGATATCTTTTCACTAATTTTAGTTAAGGCCACTGCAACTTGTTGCATTTCTAAGGATTGTTGGGTCGCCATTTTTTAATAAGTTTTAATTATCCACTTTTGCCAAGAGGGTCTGTAATGAAGATTAAGGGACAACAATCCAATATTGAAGCTGAGACAGCTTATTATTGCACTCAAAAGGACCAGCAATAAAAGTTTATAGTTCTCAATTCAGCTTACGTAATTTCCCTAAAAGAAAAAAAGCTAACATCCGTTGGAAGGCACTGCCCAGAAATGCGTTTTGCTGCTTCAACTCAAGCACTTTCACAAACAAAAGATCAACTTAAAGTTTACATATTCTTCCAAGAGAACCCTTCCACCAGTCTTTTGATGTTCCGTGCTTTTATCCCACAGCAAAAACAAACACAGATCGCGGTAGTAATGAGAACAAAGGCAGCTATTTACTCCAAATATGCAATTGCGACTGCCTATCTGGTCACCCCTCACTCCTTCCACTTTCCCACGCTATAAAAAGCTTCAAAATTTGAGTCGTTCAGGGTGACCTACCGATTCCAAAGTCAATCTGCTGGGCCAGTAGCTCTTCCGATACAATTTATAAAATTTTGGTCCTTATCGGTGCATTTCAAACACTTTAATCCACATTTATCTTCCGTAAAATGCCCTGAGAAGTGGAGAAAACGTCCTCACACCACCACGGCCATAACCACGCCCCCATCAATGACAATCTTAATGGAGTCAAATACCATTTCCAAACAACCTTATAATTGTGCTCTTTAATCCTTACAGATAAAGTCTTCATAATTCTACTCTTCCAATTCACGTTCCAATCTAAATCTGATATTTTAATATTAAGTTCTTTTTCCCAATTCATCTTCATCACCCTTTGTGGTTTTCCATCAAAATTTATAATCTTATATATCTTACTAACGAGTCCCTTTAGTCCAATTTCATCTTTCATAATTTGGAATACTAAATATTCAAATTCAGTTTTACTTCTACTTATCGAACAATTGTCCCTTACCTTCTTAGTCCATTTTTCTATCTGTATTTTTTCAAACCAGCCCAAACCCAATTTTTCAATGATTTCTTTTTCCTCCTTTCATTTTCTAAAGTTTTTAACCAATCTATTATAATTTGTATATTTTCATCTTCCATTACCCTATCACGACTTATATTAGTTTTAATCGGCCAATTTTCAATTGTCTTCCCTAAGAAAATTATATCTGGAATTAAAATTTTAACAAATTTGTTCCAAATTTTACTCAATCCCTTTAACCAATAGCTATTAATTACACATTTTGATTTTGCTTTATCTAAAAACCATGTTGAGCCAAATCTCTTAATGTCCTTTAATTCTAAATCTCTCCAATGACTATCTTCACCTTTAAATATTTTTACCACAGTCCGAATAGCATAAGCCCAATAATAATTGAGTAGTTTGGGGATTCCTAATCCACCTTCCTTTTGATTTTGATACCACATTTTCTTCACTAATCTAGGTCTTTTCCCACCATTGCAAAATTTATCCAATTTCTTCTGATATCCTTCAATATCTTTCTCTGTCAAGTTTAACGGTAACATCTCAAATAAAAAATTAAACTTTGGCAACAACATCATCTTACACATTGCAATTCTACCAAACCAAGACAACTTTATCATTTTATATTTATCTATCTTTTTCTCAATTTCATTCATCGCCACATCATAATTTAATTTTTTCATTTCTTTAACTTTGAGTGAAAGTGTTATGCCCAAATATTTCAATGTTTTTTTAATCCTTATCCCAAGTTGTTCTTGCATATTCTCCCACTCCTTACCATTATTATTCATTAATAATTCAGATTTTGACCAATTTATTTTCAAACCTGTCATTTCCTCAAATTCTTCCAAATGCTTATGTATCTTTTTCAAATCTTTCTCTCTATCTTTCAAAATAATCAAAGTATCATCCGCATACAGATTTATCTTATATCCCTTATAGCCTTCCAATTCTTCATCTTTTTCTATCATTTTAGTCAAAATTTCCATAACCAATAAAAATAATGTTGGAGACAGGGGACATCCTTGTCTTGTACCCGCTTCCAATCTTATCTCTTCTGTCAGCCTTCCATTCACCTTCACTCTTGCACTACTTTTTTGATACAGTTTTGAAATAACATGTATAAACTTATTACCAAAACCTAGTACCTCAACAATTATTTTAATAGTTTCCCATTGTATAGAGTCAAAAGCTTTAAAAATATCTAATGATATTATACCTATTTTATCAGCATTATATTCAGCAACATCTATAATATTTAATACTCTTCTGACAATATCACTCATATATCTACCCTTCACAAAACCTACTTGGTTATAACTTATATATCTATCTATAAATCTACTTAATCTATTACTTATAATGGCAGTAAATATCTTTGCATCTTGATTAATTAAAGAGATGGGCCGATAGGACTCAATCCTTTCTAAGTCTTTATCTGGTTTAGGGATTATAGATATCACCGTTCTGTTCCATGACAACGGAACTTCTCCACCATGTAAAATTCCGTTAAATAGTTTTTGCAATTTTGGTATTATTATTTCCTTAAATTCTTTATAAAACTCAGCAGGTAATCCATCTTCACCTGGAGCTTTCCCTAATTTTATTTTTTGTATTACTCCATTAATCTCGTCTTGTGTTATATCTTCTTCCATTAAATCTTTATATGTTTGGTCAATTTTCACAACATGTTTTTCTAAATAGCTTCTCAGTTTTCCCCGATCAATTAATTTTTTCGAATATAAATTTTGAAAAAAGTTCCTGACCATTTCACATTTTTCTAATTTTTTATAGCGTCTTATGCCCTTATCATCTATCAAGGCTCCAATTTCTCTCTTCTCTCTTTTATTTTTCGCCATCCTTGCCAATAACTTAGAATTTTTATTGCTAAATTCAAAAAAATTCCTATTTAAATATCTCATATTCTTTTTTACCAATTCTATATCTTCTTCTATCAATTTATTTTTTAGCAGATTTAATTCCTCCAAAAAAAACTTTTCTTTAGTAAGCAAAAATTGATTTTCCAATTCCTTAATCTGGCTTTTATCTTTTTCAATTTTATTTTTATAATTTTTATATTTTCTGCTTGATAACTTGATACTTTCCCCTCTAAACACTGCTTTCATCGCATCCCAAACAATTTCAAATTTAACCTCTCCATTATCATTCAATCTCCAACATTCTTCCCATTTTTTAAATATCCATTTTTTATCCTCCTCATTTTTATACAGTTTTTCATCATATCTCCAACAACTTCCTTTTTTCTCAAAATTAAAATCTATTTCCATCGTAACTTCTGCATGATCAGAATCCTTAAAAATTCCCACATCTATCTTATCCACATTATTCAACAAATCTTTAGAAACTAAGATATAGTCAATTCTTGAATATGTATTATGTATCTTAGAGTAAAAAGTGTACACTCTTTCAGTTCCTTTCACTTCTCTCCAGGCATCCACCACACCGTTTTGAAACATCCATTTATTTAAGATCCCCATTTTATTTGCTTCTCCACAAAGAGTGGGGTTAGTACTATCTATTTTATCTCTAATTAAATTAAAATCCCCAGCCACAATTACTTTCCCTACACTTTCGATTTCCAAAATTTTAGTTATTTTTTCAAGAAATTCTTTTTGCTTCTCATTTGGTAAATATAAATTAACCAGTGTCACTTTTTCCTCGTTAATATTTCCCACAATTATTACATATCTTCCTTCTTCATCCACAATTACTTGTTCTTTTTCAAAATATACCCTATCTGATATCAATGTAGCAACTCCTCTTGCTTTTGAAGTTCCAAAAGATTTTTCATAAATTTGCATACCCTTTATATACATTTTATTTGAGTCTTCAGATTTCTGATGGGTTTCTTGCAAAAATAATATATCTGGTAGATCTCTTTTAATTTTAAGTTCCAATCGTCTTCTCTTAATCTGATTCCCTGTACCCTTCACATTCCATGTCATTATTTTTATTAAACCCATTTAAACTGTAATTTTTTTAATCCTTTCCCCTCCTCTTCCTTTCTGTGCCCAGATCCCAACACCAATCTCCCACATTCCAAACAACATTCAACATAGAAGAAAAAAAACAATAAAAAAAACAAAAAAGGACAAAAAACACATCAAACATTGAATAACAAACAATCTTCGTCCCCCACATCCTCAATTGGTTTCTGCCTCTATAAAGAGAGTGGGGGAGAGGGGACGTGCCAATGGTCGGGTCACTTCTTTCGGGTAGTCTACTTAAATTCATCTCTCAGAGAAAAGGGTGGTAACTTTTCCCCGCACTCAGCTTCCTGCAATTCTTTTTCAAGATCCTTCAATTTCTTATCCACTCCATCTCCCATTATATCATCACGACTTTTCTTTTGTTCAACCATCGCAGGTGAGATTTCCTTCCGCTTTAATCCTTTAGGGTCTTGTCCTCCAGCAGCCCCTTTTTCTTCTGGTGTTGATGTTTTTGCATATGTTCCACCCATCTTGAGCATTTGATCTTTTATCTCTGTTACATCCTCATACTTTACAATCAATCCAAGTTCATGTAAGTATAACACTGCATCTGTTTCCAAAGTAATTATTTGCATTCTTCCTTTATAAAAAATTTTTAGTTGCTGTGGTGGTCTCCAGTTATATTTAATTCCATTGTCTCTCAGAACCTTTGTGATTGGTTTCAAAAAAAATCTCCACGCCCTTTCTTCTCTTGATATATCTGGAAAGACTTGAATAATTTTCTCCTCAAATTTCAAAGCTTCACCCATCTCTTTCACTTTCACCATCACTTCCAATTTGTCACTAAGATTTGCAAATCTGACAAGTACATTTCTATTTAAACCGTTTTGTCTTTTAAACCCAATTCTAAAAACACTTGCCAGATTTGTTGCTGTAAATGTGATTTGTGTATCCAAGTCATTGAGCCATTTTAAAACTCGTTGTTTCAAATTGTCCACTTTTTCTTCTTGAATTCCACGAATAACCAGATTATATTTCCTCGCTTCTTCTTCCAAAAGACAATTTTTTTTATCTTGTTCATTTTTAAAAAAGATTTCTCCAATTTGCCGATCTATCTTTGCATCATGTGTATGAATCTGCTCAATTTCATCTTTAATTATTTTCATTTCTACTGTTTGCTTTGCAAAATTTTCATTCATTTCTTGCTTCATTCTTTTAATTTCCAATGTCATATTATCCATACTATCTGACAGTCCTGATATCTTTTCACTAATTTTAGTTAAGGCCACAGCAACTTGTTGCATTTCTAAGGATTGTTGGGTCGCCATTTTTTAATAAGTTTTAATTATCCACTTTTGCCAAGAGGGTCTGTAATGAAGATTAAGGGACAACAATCCAATATTGAAGCTGAGACAGCTTATTATTGCACTCAAAAGGACCAGCAATAAAAGTTTATAGTTCTCAATTCAGCTTACGTAATTTCCCTAAAAGAAAAAAAGCTAACATCCGTTGGAAGGCACTGCCCAGAAATGCGTTTTGCTGCTTCAACTCAAGCACTTTCACAAACAAAAGATCAACTTAAAGTTCACATATTCTTCCAAGAGAACCCTTCCACCAGTCTTTTGATGTTCCGTGCTTTTATCCCACAGCAAAAACAAACACAGATCGCGGTAATAATGAGAACAAAGGCAGCTATTTACTCCAAATATGCAATTGCGACTGCCTATCTGGTCACCCCTCACTCCTTCCACTTTCCCACGCTATGAAAAGCTTCAAAATTTGAGTCGTTCAGGGTGACCTACCGATTCCAAAGTCAATCTGCTGGGCCAGTAGCTCTTCCGATACAATTTATAAAATTTTGGTCCTTATCGGTGCATTTCAAACACTTTAATCCACATTTATCTTCCGTAAAATGCCCTGCGAAGTAGAGAAAACGTCCTCACACCACCACGGCCATAACCACGCCCCCTCGCAATTTTTCAAGTAAATCTCCCGAGAGTTCTGGTTCGGTTTTACGCTGAGCTCTGGTACTGACAGGTGTTGCTAATTGTGTCAATGGGATCATTGGTTGAACCACTTCCTTCTTGATGCTGTTGTACTGTGGCAGTCTGGAAAGTGCGTCCGCCATGAAGTTTTTCCCACCAGGAAGGTAACGTAAAGTGAAATTGAAATGCTTGAAGTGTTGGGCCCAGCGAGCCTGTTTTGGTGATAGTTTGCGTGGTGTTTTTAGTGCTTCTAGATTCTTATGATCAGTCCACACCTCGAAAGGGTGTTTCGCCCCTTCTAAAAATTGTCTCCATGTTAACAGCGCCCATCTAACTGCAAACGCTTCTTTCTCCCATATGGCCCATCTCCTTTCCGTGTCTGATAGTTTACGGGACGTGTAAGCACAGGGTTGTAATATCCCGTTCTCATTCTTTTGCAAGAGTATTGCTCCTACAGCGACGTTGCTAGCATCGGCTTGTACTACAAAAGGTTGTTCCATGTCGGGGTGTTTGAGCACTGGTTCAGCTGCAAACAGTTGTTTCAGTTTCTCGAAAGCAGCTTGACATTCCATAGTCCATTCTAGTGGTTTCGAGGGTTTGGGTTTTACTTCCCCTTTGGTCTTTAGCAAGTCTGTAATTGGCAGTGCGATTTTCGCAAAAGAGGGGATAAATTGTCTATAAAAATTTGCAAACCCTAAGAAACTTTGTAATTGTTTACGGGTGCGTGGTGCAGCCCATTCCATCATTGCCCGGACCTTTTCCGGGTCCATCTCTATTCCTTCATGCGATATACGATATCCAAGATAGTCGATTTTGTCTTGGTGGAACTCACATTTAGAAAGTTTGGCATAGAGTTCAGCTGCTCTGAGTTTATTCAAGACCGCTCGAACCAGTCGTACATGGTCGGCCATGTTGTCAGAATAAATTAGAATATCGTCCAAATAGACCAACACCCCCTTATATAGGTGCTCATGCAACACTTCGTTGATCAACTGCATGAATACAGCCGGGGCTCCCTGTAGTCCAAAAGGGAGTACTCTAAACTAGAAACATCCTAGTGGGCAATTAAATGCTGTCTTCCATTCATCTCCCTCTTTTATTCTCACTCGGTAGTATGCCTCTCTTAAATCAAGTTTGGTAAAAAAGTTTTCCCTTCCCTAAATGGGCTAACATGTCCTTCATGAGTGGGAGGGGATAGACATTTTCTACACAAATGGCGTTCATGTTTCTATAATCAACTACTAATCTGAAGGATCCATCTTTCTTTTCGCGGAACATTACTGGCGCTGCCACCTTGGGTTTGGCTCGTTCGATGAATCCACGTTCTAAGTTTTTATCGATAAAATTCCGCAACTCCCCCAATTCTCGAGGTGTCATGGGGTAAATTTTTGGTTTGGGAAGCTTCACCCCAGGGAGTATTTCAATGGTGCAGTCAGTGGCCCTGTGGGGAGGCAGGGCATCTGATGCTTTTTCGCTAAACACTTCCTTGAGGTCCCAATATTCTTTAGAAATTTTTTCTTCTCCCTCAATATAGTTAATGGCTACTGCCACCCTTTCTGGCCTTATGTCGTTCCTTAGGGGTGGGGCTTCCTTTTCCGGAGTCGGTTCTGCCGTACGGATGCGCAGGACCCCCGTCTTCCAATTTACTCGTGGATTCCATTTACGAAGCCAGGGCAGTCCTAGAATGAGGGGCCTTTCCATTCCAAGTGCTACAATAAAGCTGAGCTTCTCTACATGATTCCCCAACTGCAGTTCAAGGGGTTCGGTCATAAAACTAGCTGGGCCCACTCCTGCAATCGACCCGTCTAATTGACAAAATGCAATGGGTCTTTTTAAAGTTTTCAGTCTCAGTCCCATTTCCGCCACTACTTTGGGGCTAATTATGCACCTAGTGCACCCTGAGTCCAACAGGGCTAACAATTGCACGTGAGTTCCTGTGGAGGGCACCCTTACTTCTACGGGGATGAGTAAGGGTTCTTCCGTGTGGCTCACCCGTTTGTCGGTGTCAGAGTCGGAGTCCGTCTCGCTGTCATCATCGTTGGTCGGAGTTCCCAGCTCACCCGGGTTCCGGGGAGCGAACTCAACGACTTCTCCTTTCAGGGCGGTGCCGCGGGCATTGGCGGGTATTTTATCGCCTTTCTTTTGGCCGGCCCTGGTGGCTTTCGGCGGTGGTTTGGAGAAACATTCGGCCGCTCGGTGACCCTCCTTCCCACATTTGAAACAGGTGAAGGGCTTTGACTTGGGTTTGAATTTGGTCTTCCCGCCAGTCATCTTGGGCGCCCCCTTACGGTAGAAAGAGGATGACTGGTCCCCCATCCGCCTTCCTCGGAGTTCGCTCCGTTTCAGCTCAATCTCCACATCCTCAGCTACTATGTACCATCTATCCAAATCATCGGGGACCCCCATGCTCCTGCAGTCTTGATATATCTCTTCATCCAATCCATCTTTGAAACTCTCCAAAAGAGCCATTTCTGACCAGCCTGTCATATAGGGTGCCAGTTCACGAAACTCTTGAATATACTCTGCCACCGGCCTCCGGCCCTGCTGAATGCTCTTCATTCTGAGTCTCGCCTTTCGTTCAGCTAAATGGTCTTCAAACCGTCTTCTAAGGGCCCTCATGAACTGGTTGTAATTTCTCAGCAAGGGGGAGTTGTTATTGTGGAGAACCACCATCCACTCAGCAGCTACTCCCTCTAGGGCATTCGCGACGCTTCTGACTTTCGCCGCCTCTGTTTCGTAGTCCTCCCCCCAGTCCTGCATGTGGTTCCACACTTGGGTCAGGAAAAATCCGAAGGCTTTAGGATTCCCATCAAACTTCACAGGAAGGGGGGGGGATTTTTGGCTTTTTACATCTGCAGGGGGGGGCTGCAAGGCTGGGGTTCTCTGGCCGGCTGCATCTCTCCCTTGAGCTGCCGAAGTCTGGGATGCTCCCTCTTCAAACTCTTCCTCTCCCCCACAGGCTGTTTGTCCTGGCTCCCCCCTGGGGCTTTCTCTCCCCTTCTCCCCAGGAATTTCAAAAGACTCATGGTTTCTTCTGCTTTCCTCTACATCACGGATAAGTTGCAAGGCTTGGTCTATCATGAGAGGTTCCTTTTGTTCTTGCATCCACACTGCCTCCTTTTTCCGGGGTCTGGATGTTGTCACTCCCCGGGGTTCCTCTCCCCAGTCCGGCAGTCTCCCCACTCCCTTTGACCATCTAGCCTCTTCCGTCTCCAAACGGAGTTTTTCCAACCATTCTGCAGTCTCTTTTTCCGACTGGAGGGCAGTTGAACTGGCTGGCCCCATCTTCTCTTCTCCATCACTCCCCCGATCTGACATATTCTGGATTTACAGTCCCCTCGGTTTTTGTCCGGGTTGACTGGTTGTGACTTCCAGCTTAATGTCAGGTATGCTTCCTTCAGTATCCAGGAAAGAAACCCCCAAACTCAAGCATTTTGAAGAATTTGGTACTTTTACTGAATATGAAATGATAACAACCCAGGCAAAGCTGGAAGTGAGCAAAACGCGCGAAATGCATCTACTAAGCTTCTCCCCCCCTCGTGTTCATAAATCATCAGCCAATCCAAAGGTCTTCCAAAGGTCAGGTGGCAACACGTCTGGCAGCGTCATTCATCAGGAATGTAGGGCAGTTGGTCAGCCGTCTCCTTTTGAAGATCCAGTTTCGTTTTCTCATGAAGACACATCCTACCAGGAAAGAAAAAAAAACCATCTCCTGCTCCTTCCCCCCCCTTTGCTCTATAACTAATCCCTCCCCTGTTTCTTATGGCAGCTGAAGCAGGAAAAGCTGAGGCTGACATCTATGTTCACTGCCCAAGCTCTCCTAGAACCCTTGGTCTCAAACTATGGCCCCTGGCCAAAGCAATTTATCCAGCCTGCAGCCTGATGCACTTGGCTGAAGGGCCATGGGTGGGGGGACATGATGACACTCAGCCATCTTTTGGGCCCAGCCCAGCTCAGGTTCTGCACGGCCTCTGGCTGGGAAGCCCAACACAAAGCACCTGGTCCAGTGCTCCAGGAACCTCTTTTGGGGAGTGGCCAGGCAGCTTGTGGTGGGGCTGGAAATCTCTGCCATAGAGAGTGGTGCAAGGAGTAGCACAGCCTCCACCAGCTGGAGCGAGGTAATGGTGCTTTTGCGGCAAGGCGGCATGGGTGCAGGTGGGTCGAAGCAGTTTGGGTTCTTCTTATCTGTAAGAAGTCCCATCTAGAGAATGCTGCGGCAGAGAGAAGCAGCCGGGTTGAATCTCTGGCATCTCGGATCTTGCAGTTGCTTCTTCCGGCCCTTGTTGGTGCTGGCCGTGCCTTGGGCACTCTGGGAGACACTCCACGTGCTCTCCCGAGACACTGGCCTGATCCAGCTGCTTCTCTCCACCACTGCTCTTGCTGGTGGCCTGCCAGGAGAGCATCTGTGCTCTCCTGGCAGGTGAAATTTAGCAGCCGTGAGCTGCCGCTTCGGGTTCAGACCTGTAAGTCCCATCTGGAAAGCATAGCAGTGGAGAGAAACAGCCCGGTTGGGCCAGTGTCTCAGTCCAGAGAGCACATGGAGCATCTCCCCGAGTGACCGAGGCTCGCCCAGCACCAACAAGGGCTGGAAGAAGTGGCCACAAGATCAAGCAACATCCAGCCCTTGTTGGTACTGGGCGTGCCTCAGGCACTCAGAGAGACGCTCCACATGCTTTCCCTTTCTTCCAGCGCTTGCGCAGGGAACCCAGGCTTGGAGGAGCAACAACGGTTTGGAGCTTGTTAAGGAGGACCACTCTGCCCCAACCAGCCCAGGCTGCTTGGAGAGAAAAGCATGGAATATGCTGCCGCTAAGCTCCTGGGTTCCTCGCATGAGCACTGGAAGAAAATTGGCCGATGGTTGCAGCCAGAGCTGGGCTTGGAGAAGCAGCAGATGGACTTCAGGGCACACAATCTACCCCTCAAGCTCCCAATGCCCAAACCAGGAAGCTGGGAGAGAGATTCTCTGTTGTGCTGGTGAGTATGTATGGACAGAGTGGGCTTTTTGCTTTCCCCCCCACCTCCCCATCCCGATCCAGCATAGCACAGACAGCCCAATGGAGGCGGAAAATGGGGTGTTTCCATTGGCCCTTCTCTTTTTTTCCCCTAGCCTCCTTTTGCCAGCATGTGGCAGGCAGGCTCAGCAGGCAGTTGCGATCTTTAGATAGGGTTTCATTTTGTTAGTCCAAGAGGGGAGGGAAGGGGCTGGGAATGGTACATAGGAAATCACCTTGTCTCTGCAGTATTGGCCCACCTGTGCTGCCCCACCTTGCTGTGAGTGATGTTGAGTTGGCCCCACCCACTCAGTCACATGACCCCCCCCCCCCCAGCCATGCCCACCCAACCAGTCACTAGGAAGAACTGGTTGTTAAATTACTTGACTCCCACCACTGCTCTCAACCCCAGTTTCAAAATAATCCTAGGCAGCTGCTAGCAGATTTCACAAGTGGATGAAGTGGGTACTTTATGAAAATGGAAAACTAATTCAGGTTTATCTTGGCAGTTAATTGCATAAAATCCACTGTGTTCTCATCCCATTTCTAGAAATAATGATTGGCTATGACTATGAACTGGGATCAATCTGATGTTGGCTGACAGAAGCAAAAACAAAACAAAACAAAAAAGCAAATCCTCCACTGCAAGTTGTAATCAGGAAGCCTTAGTAAGGGACACAGAGATTGTGTCAGCCCTGCCCCAGCTGGCTCTCTAGGAGAGAAAGACGTTTGACTCCATAAGAAAGTTACAAGGCTCTTTTACTAGAGACAACTGGAAGCAGCAAAAGCAAGGCCAGATCTGAAGAAAACCCATGCAAACTGCTACATTGTTCCAAATTCTTAGCCCCCCCTCCCTTTGACCAGTTCGTCAATGCCCAATAGGATGGTAGCTGATGTTTTGAGAACAAGCCACTTTGAGAAACAGTTAACATTCCATTTCCAGATCCTGGGTACCCCAAAGTCCTTGAAGTGGGCAGGATGAAACTGGTTCATATCTCTGCTTCCTGTACATGCTGGTCTCCCCCCCCCCAAATTCCCTCTTTACAACAGACTTCCTTCCCCCCTCCTCCTCCCCCTCAGGATTGTTGTGGGCTACAGCACAAGCAATGGGGAGGGCAGTCTGACAGATTGTCTTAAAACAACTGTGCAATCTTTGTCCTCCTGAGCCAGGGATATGATTTTAGCTCTCCTTGCAAAAGTCTCCCTCCTTTCCCCCTAAGTTGTGAAAATCTTTAATGGAATTATTTCTTGTCAGAAGATAGAGCATATTTCCAATGCAAATAAACCAGTGGTGAAATGTAAAATTTGTTAGTACTGATGAGTCATGTGACTGAGTGGGCGTGGCCAACTCGATGTCACTCACAGCAAGGTGCCGCCCCATCTGGCCGTGAGTGACATCGTGTTGGCCACGCCCACCCAGTCACACGACCACCTAGCCACGCCCACCTAGCCACGCCCACCTAGCCACACCCACATAACCTGTTGTTAAATTATTTGAATCCCACCACTGCTTTTATCCTAGGGAAACCTTCTTTTGTGGGGAGACTCTCCCTACAAATTAAAATGGAAACAAGTAATGGGGTAACGCAGTGACAGCTAACCTTTTTGCCATTGCATGCCAGGAGAGGGGGGGGTGGGGGAGGGTCGCACGCACGCGTGCCCCCACCAATAATTCTATGTGCCCTGCCCTGTGCATGCACGTGCAACTCCCCCTCCCCCCCGCTCCTGGCACGTGATGGCCTGGTAGGCCCATTTTTCTTTCTTACCTGGTTCCAGATCCTCTCTATTTATCTGGGAAGGGTGAAAACAGCCTTTCCCAGTCCCTCAGAGGCCCTCCAAAGGCCTGAAACGGCCCATTTCCCAACTCCCGGTGGGACAGGAAGTGACTTTTTTGCTATCCCAGCCTTCAGAGCCTCTCTAGGACAGCAAAAAAGTCACTTCCTGTCCCACCGGGAGTTGGGAAATGGGCCATTTCAGGCCTTTGGAGATCCTCCAAGGGAGTGGGAAAGGCTGTTTTCGCCCTCCACAGATGCATAGAGAGGATCTGGAGCCAGGTAAGAAAGAAAAATGGGCCTTCCTCACGCCCCCACCCCCCCTAGGCCCTCCAGAGGCAGGAAGCAGCCTGTTTCCCTACTTCTGGTAGGCCCAGAAGGCCCAAAAATCAGCTGGCCAGCGCGCGCATGCACGCCAGAGCTGAGCTGGCATGCCCACTGATATGGCTACAGGTGGCACGCATGCCATAGGTTCGCCATCATGGGGGTACTGTATTAATCTTAGCTGAGAATTCTGGGAGTTAAAGTCCACAAATGTTCAACTTGACATAATTGAAAAACAATGCATTAATCCATACTGATGAAATGCATAGAATCTGGTCATTTTGTCTGAACCAAAAGAATATTCGCTATTCAAAGTGAGAATGGCTTCTCCCAATGTACATTTATTTCTATAGGGCACCTACAGACTTGTTGGAACTCATATACATTCTAAGGTACTTATTGTATTAAACTAAAATTACAAAATTGGAAAGAATGATGATCCCTAAAAATTATCTTATATAAAGATAAAATTTATTTATTACATTTATATAATCACCCATTGAACAAATATGATTCTCAGTAGCATATAAAATTGACCAAACAATAGAAACAAAAAGCCCAAAATCATTAAAACAGTTAACAAGATAATAAAACAAGACATAGGAGAATGCACTCTGAAACTTACCAACAGTATAACCATTTTGTGGGATCCATATTCCATAGGATTCCAGGCTGAATGACAAAACTAGGTTTTAAAGGGTTTTTTTTTTGCAAGGGGCTAATCTCATATTGGTGAGATGGTATTCCGCAGGGCAAGGGCCATGGGAGAAAAGACTCTTCTTCTGGATCTCACCAGACTGTCATGGTGACAGTCTTATTCTTGAATGGAGGAAATGTATGCTCATAGAATATCAAGGGTTAATTTATTCTTCCTTTCCTAATGTATTCATATGTAACCACTCCTACCTCTAACCCCGCCTTATTGATATAAAAGGGGATACACGCTCCTCCTCCTTGCTTCTATCTGCAATCATTCAGAGAATATAGAATGCCTACTGTAAATAAACAATACTTTGTTTGAATACTACATTTCTAAATCCTTTATTGAGTCCGATCCTCAAATTACTGCAACAATCTGGTAGCAGAGGATGGTTGGCTGACTCAATAAAAAACAGACATGCCAAAGAAAGAAAACTCCAGAAATAAAAGAGAAAGACCCAACACCAGGGCACACAACAAAGAAATGGAAACAGATCAAGAAATGATCGATGAATCTACAACTATAATGACAAGAGAATCTGAAAACTCCACTACAGACAACGAAGAGGTAATCGGTGAACATGACGACCAAGAAGTGAGCGAGATAGAAAACAACACTCTCAGATCAGAGATACTAAGACTGCTGAAAAGCCAAAAAGACGACAAAAATCTCATCGCGAACCTCCAAGACATCATAAAAGATAGTGGAGCAGCGAAAGAAAATCACACCATCGCGCCAGAATCTAAAGACCTCAAAATGGTAAGCGAATTGCCTATAGATGAAAGTAAAACTAAAAGAAAGACTAACGGTCCCACGCAAAATTTTGAATGGCAGCCATCTTGGTTTCAACAGACCACCAAAATGGCCGAAGCAGAACCAATCAGAAAGCAGAATTCAAAATGGCTGGCGCGAAAAGCTTTACACAGCATGAAAAATAAAAAAGAAAAATTCTACTCTTCAGAAGAATCTGATACAGACACCGAAGAAACACCAACCGAACTGCAAATCGAAACAGCCATGAAAACACTTTTTGCAACTTTTGGTCCAAATTTAAAAATAACGAAAAAATCGACAAAAGCAGCCGATCAAACAATGAAGAAGAGACAAGCAGCACAATCCAAAAGCAAAGACACAGAAGCAAGCAAGCAAACATCTCGGCACCTATCCGCTTCTACCCGAACGGCGAGGACACCAATGCCCGAACCCAGAGAACCTTGCAAGTACTCGCCCACACCACAAACGCTTCCGGGAGCCAGAAGCCTCAACCAAGACAACTTCGATGAAAAGAAACAAGCCCCGATCATCACCTGGACACCAAAAGTCGAGCCAGAGAGCGAATCATCAGAAGAAGAACACTACGAGGGAGCTACAGCGACGAGAACCTCTCCCGACAGCTTCAGGAACAGAATGAGCAACGCGCATGCGCAAATACACGCAGACGAATATAGAGACAATGAAGGACAGAGAGAACCATTCAGACTAATCGCAAGCATACCTACACCATTCTGCAATTATCAGCATTTACAAGATCACGGACAGCCTCCAGTTGTAAGTAATGCAACAAATAACATTGGAAACTTGCCTAATGATTTTCCAAAATTGAGAATAGACGGTGTTAATTTACAGGAATGGAGTCAACAACTCCAGGTTGTTTTCTTAAAAGAGAATTTATTGTTTTTCATAACTAACCCTCCCAAAAAAACATGGACCCTAAAATTGGACTGCCTACACCACAGAGCATTCTATTTACTAATATCTAGTATATCTCCTGCTATCTATCATAGTATTAAGCATAATCTGACTGTCTCAGAAATAATTCATTGTATGTTTAAATTGTTTCATAGTGAAAGTGTAGCAAACACAACAAGAATGTCTAAAAATTTCTTCTCAGCCAGGATAAAACCTGGAACTACTGTAAGCGAACATTTATTATCACTAAACACAACTAGAGCAGAACTTCATTTAAGGGAAGAAATAATATCTGATCAGACAATGAAAAGCGTTATCATTAATTCATTAGACTCATCATGGGATAATTACATATCACATTTGGACACAATTAATTTAGGATATCTATTATAGAGAGTTTATCAAATAGACTAATAGCTGAAGATAATTTGAGAAGAAGCTGTTACAGTGCATACAAAGAACACAGACAGACCAAAAGGGTAGTATTTCAAGACAGGCATCAAGAACCAATTGAATGTTATAATTGTGGATCCAAAGAACATTATAGAAGAGATTGTCCAAAACTTCTTAGAGAAAGACAAAACCATGACAATAGAAACAGATACCATAACAGACAATCATCTATTGACAGATACAGGTATAGAAACTCACCAAATTTCAGAGAACGTAGAGGGGGCAGAGATAACTCAAGAGATAGAAAGTTTGGATCATTAAATGGATTAGATAAGTATACCATAACCAAAAACCAAAACTCAAAAGATAATGCCTGGCTCATTGATTCTGGGGCAACAAATCACACAACACATGATAAGAAAATATTATCTTCCTTCATAGAAGATAAATTTGTAATTAAAGTAGCTAATCAAGAAGAAGTACAAGTCGTTGGAAGAGGAAGTGTAGATTTACCCGGTCTAGGGAAAATAGAGGGGGTTTTATTAATACCCGAAATACCCCATAACATTCTTCGTGCAATAAAGTTAAGCAGGGACTCTAACATAAATATAATATTCTCAAAGGGAAAGGCAACTCTAGAGAAAAACAAAACAAACTTAGGTAATGTAGTTATCAAAGGAGATCTACCATACTTAGTCACAGAAGAAAGATGGCTACACAACATTGATTCAAACATGGAAAATGACACTAGCATAGAAAATGAAAATAACAGTGACAGTGACAACGAGGAACACGAAACAAATCATAACAATGAAAACACATCTGTTAACGATACACATAATAGCAGAAGACCAATAATTGGAAAACCAATCCATGATGAATGTGCACATATATTACATAGAAAATTAGGACATGCTAGTTTTCCTGTAATACAAAAAATGATTGAACATGCTGCAGGTGTTAAAATAAAAGATTGTAAGAATTATTTGGAATGTTCAGTATGTAAGTCCTCAAAACTCAGAACCAAACCCAGACCAAAAAAGGCAACAAGATCATCAAATCATATTTTTAATCTAGTACATATGGATCTAGTTGGTCCTTTAACCCCATCAATTACATACAAAAAACGATATTTTCTTACTATTGTAGACGACTATAGTCATTATGGCTTTGTCTATACTTTAAAACACAAAGATGAAACATTTCAAAAGTTTAAAGAATTTTATAAGCGTGTAGAAACACAACACAATGTAAAAATAAAGCAGATCATGACAGACAGGGGATCTGAATTCATGTCAAAGGAATTCTCCCAATGGCTAAAAGACAAAGGAATGTTACACTTCACATCTAGCCCTTTTTCTGCATTTCAAAATGGAGTAGTAGAACGAAAGAACTCGACACTACAAACCATGATTAGATGCACATTAGAAGATGCTGGTTTAGGCAAACAATTCTGGTCAGAAGCATTATTATATTCCAATTATACTCTAAACAGAATTTGGTCTAGTGTCATAAATAAAGCACCATATGAATTGATGTATAATAAAAAACCCAAGATAGCCCACATGCATGTATTTGGAGTTACAGCAGATGTACATATACCAAAGCAATTGAGACGTAAGGGGGATAATGTATCAAGAAGGCTCAGATTCATGGGATATGAAACAGGCACAAAGGGATACAGATTTATTGACAATAACAACAAATTCATAATTTCTAGGACAGCTGTATTTCACGTACAGGCCAATTGGTCTAAGATACATCTTAATGAGATACTTCCAATAACAAAACCAGATATTAAAAATCAAGATAAGACAGAAAGAGAAGAACATAACCAGAGTACACAAAAGGGCAACAATAAAACATGGATAGGAAACTGTCCCAAAATCAAAACAGATTCATTAACACAAAAGGAAGCAAGATACTTACACGATAACGATAGCAGACCAGAAAGAACAATTAGATGTAACAGGAACCAAGTACCAAATAGATATAAGGATTACATAATGCACATAAATGATGATACATCAACACCCAATACATATGAGGAAGTATTAAAACTTCCTACAGAAGAAAGAAAAAAATGGGAATTAGCCATGGCCAAAGAAATGGACAGTTTGCGAGAACTAAACGTATTCACCCCAAAACCAGCCCCAAAAGACAAAACAATTATTGGCACTAAGTGGATATTTAAAATTAAAAATCTGGAAGAAGGCAACACATTATATAAAGCAAGACTAGTTGCACAGGGCTATGCTCAAAAGTATCCTGAGGATTATACCGACACATATTCTCCCACTGTAAGAACTGAAAGTGTTAAAACAGCTTTAGTAATAGCATTAGCCCTTAATCTTGAAGTCTTTCAATATGATATACAAACTGCATACCTACATGCAAAACTCGATAAAGAAATATATGTAAGAGCTCCTCATAGCCAAAACACAAATAGAAATGAAACTTGGTTACTAAACAAAAGTTTGTATGGATTAAAGCAATCCGGCAAACGTTGGTATGAATGTTTGGTCAACGTACTCAAAGCTATGAACTTCAATGCCACAACCGCAGACAATTGTTTCTTTGTTAGGAGGGATGGTGATTCACTAGAATTTGTGTTAATTTATGTGGGTGACATTTTGTATATTGGCAAACATAAAGAGAAAAGAGATACATTTGTAACAAAATTAAATGAACATTTTTCTTTAAAATCATTAGGGAAAGTAAATAAATATCTTGGAGTTCAAATTAGTAAGACTAAAAAAGGATTTAGATTGTCCCAGAAAGATAAGATTATAGAACTCTTGAACAAATGTAATATGAGTGATGCAAAGCCTTGTGATACTCCAATGCAAGCTGATTTTTTAAGAAATATGAATGAATCACCTCCTGAGTTTAATGATAATACACTTTACAGATCAGTTATTGGTTCCCTTTTGTATATCTCTAATTGGACCAGACCCGATATTGCTCTACCCCTTAATTTATTATCCAGATATGTCAGTAAACCTTTAATGTATCATTGGGAAGCCATTAAACGAGTGCTAAGGTATTTGAAACACAGCTTAGACTTCTGTCTACTATTAGAACCCAACGATGTTAAAGAACCTATTCTCACTTGTTACGCTGATGCAGATTGGGCAGGTGACACTAAGTGCAGGAAAAGCACTTCCAGCTATGTATTCTTTCTTAACATTTGTCCAGTCTACTGGTATACTGGAAAGCAAGATCTAGTAGCTACATCAACGACTGAGGCAGAGTATATTTGCTTGTCAAAAGCCTCTAATAACCTTGTATGGTTCAATGATCTATTATCAGATGTTTGGAAGAGTCCTTCATTACCATTTGTTATACATGAAGATAACAAAGCTGCAATAGAGATATCTAGAGCAGATGCTATTGGTCAGAGATCTAGACATATAGATATCAAATTCAAACATGTAAGACAATTATCTCAAGATGGATTCATTAAAGCTATTCATTGCGAAACCACAGAACAAATAGCTGATATATTGACTAAGCCTTTACAATCTAAACAACATAAATATTTAACTTCAAAATTACAAGTTTTATATTGTTCTGAATCTGAATGTAATTATTGTTGTATGTCGAATCGGCATTTAGAGGGGGATTTGTCATGGGTAAATGCCTTATTCTTGAATGGAGGAAATGTATGCTCATAGAATATCAAGGGTTAATTTATTCTTCCTTTCCTTTTTTTTTTTATTAAAAAGTTTTATAAGAAATACAAACAATTTTCTCCCCCCCACCCTTCCCCTTCCCCACATAAATTATACATTTTCTTATACATAAGAAATCCTCCATATACATATTTCCCTTAAAGAAAGCATTACAATAAAACATTTTAATTATCTTCGGAGTTGCTCTTCTCCTTCTTCCCTCATTCCACAACAAACCTTCTTCTCCTCCTCCTTTCTTTCCCATCCCCCCCTCCTCTTCCCTCCTACCTCTTCTACCACCTCATCCTACTTCCTTTCCCTTTCCCCCACTTCTCTCTTCTTTTCCCCCTTCTCGCCTTCACTCCTACTCCTGTCCCCTTCCCTTCCCTTCCTCCTCTCCTTTCTTCCATTCCTCTCCCTCCCTCTCCTCTTCCTACCCCCTCCTCCTCTCTCCTTTCTACCTTCTTTGCTGTGAAATATTTTCCTCCTTTAGTATCTGAGCAACTCCTATATTCTAGAATACACTTTCTTCTGCTAAGACATTTCACTATTCATCACTTCCCCCCCTCCCTTATCCCCCCTCCCCACCCCACCCCTGACTTCCCAGAGCAAAAACAGGGTATAGCATCTAACAAACATATGCTAAAATAAACTAACAAATTATAAAGTTCAAAGCTCCCACATGTTCTTTAACTCCCTTTGCTCCAATTCAACAACCTCCCTTTTATAAATTCTCAATACCAATTAAATTAAATTCATTCTTCCTACTTATATAGAAAAAAAAGAAAAAAAACTTTTTCTTAATGCATAATCCGATACTTTAGCAGTCTTACAAACAATAAAAATCATGAATAAATTCCATTTCTATACCAGAAAAAAAAATTTTCATCTTAAAATCTTGCACATTTTATCTCATATATCTTATTAAAATAATATAGTCTAATGTTAAGCATTTTAAAAATCTCTTAATACCTTTAATACACTTATTTACCAAATATAAATTTCAGAATCTATAGGAGGGTATCCTTCAATTTTTCAGTTAACCGTCTTAATACCTCTAACTTTTTTTTTTAAAAAAACAACCCTTAACTATCCAAAACTAATTATCAGTTTACAATAAAATTCTGAGTTTAACATTAATCCTCTTCGCTTCAAAGAGTTAGACATCCTAAAAACTTATACAATTTATCTCATATATCTTGTAGAATAATATAACCTTATGTTAAACATTTTAAAAATCTTTTAATACCATTAAAACACATATTTGCCCGTTGCCAATTTCAAGAATCCACAGGAGAATATCTTTCTTAATCTTCTGTTCTTCACTTCTTTTTGTATTTTTTCCAATCCATTTTTTTTATAAGTTCTTTCAACAATCCCCCCAGTTTTATTTTGGAAACTTTTAAAATAGTGATTTGAGGTTGATGTTTCTGAAATACTCGCTCTCTTCTTGAAGTCAGATTTTCTAACTTAAAATCCTCATCTCGTCTCTTCTGGTTTGTATAATCATTCAATCCATTTCTTTGTCCATATAACCAAAATTTGTTGCCATAAAGATTGTCAGCTTGCAATAAAGAAACCATTTGTTGCTTTTCTGTCATTGGAATGGAAACGTCCACCAAAACCTTTGTTTCAGCTGTACCAGCCAATCTCTTAATCCTGTCCATTTCCTGATCTTCCAAAAACAAATTCTTGTGAATAATTTCCTGCTTATAATTTCCCAAGCTATTTTTTGAAAAAGCCCTTTCGATTGTATTCAGCAGGGCTGAGGTAAAAAAGTCTAAAAGTTCTTGAAAAGCCTGGACAGTCACGGCTTGGAAATTTGCTGATTCACCAGCCCTGTTGTCAGCCATATTTCAGCTACTTTGTATTTATCCAGCTATCAGGACAACAATTCAACTTTTTTTCCACACAGTATAAAGACCAGATTTTAGTTAAAATCAGAACCAAATTCTTTTCCTCGATACCAAATTCTTTTCCTGGCCGCTTCCATTTAAAACTTTCTCTTAGGGTGTAATCCAGTAGCTGTAAAGTGTTAACAAGCCTTAACGAGCACTTCCCCTGGTAGTTTCTTCCTCCCGCCCTCAGGCGCCATTTTCTGCATAATAAAGCGGAGTTAAAGTGTTACTTGCAAATTTCCTTTTGTTTTCTCCTGATTTGCTCCGTCTGCGATCGAAGTAAAGCTGTTAAAAATCCCCCGTTGATTTTCTGCAGATTCTGGTCGCAGCTTCTAGCTCCGCTTCAGCGGAGTCGTTTCTGGTCCGGAGTGGCTTGACAGGCTTCAATAGGGAGCCCACACCCTTTGCACCCCAGGATTTCTCCTAGCGCACTTGGGGGGGGCTCTACCCCTGCCTGTCGACTCTATTCTCTCCTCTTTGCCCGGGGAGAGGGTTCCAAGCCTCCAGACAGCAGTTTTCCGGCTGTTCTGGGGCTTTTACGGAACCAGAGAACGGGCGCTCAAAAGAGAGCGTCTTCAAAGCTGCGGAGCCAGGCAGGAAGCTCTATTCTTCCTTTCCTAATGTATTCATATGTAACCACTCCTACCTCTAACCCCACCTTATTGATATAAAAGGGGATACACGCTCCTCCTCCTTGCTTCTATCTGCAATCATTCAGAGAATATAGAATGCCTACTGTAAATAAACAATACTTTGTTTGAATACTACATTTCTAAATCCTTTATTGAGTCCAATCCTCGAATTACTGCAACACAGACAAAGCTCCGTCACCAATAGGACCCACAACTTGGTACTCCTGCCAGACTTTTTTTTTTAATTGAAAAAGTTTTCAATTACAAATTTTTCCCCCTTTCCCCACCTCCTCCCTAACCCCCCCTCACCACCCCTTCCCCCCTGTGACTTCTTCAAAATAAAAACCTAATACATAACAGATTATATAATATTTTACCATCCCCTTACTCCCCCCTTACTTAACCCTAACCCTAACCCTAACCCTAACCCTAACCCTAACCCCTCCAAATACTGACTCTTACTTCTAGTATTATTACTTCCCCCTCTTACCAAACACTTCAAAATAACATTCCATTACAACACTATATGATAACTTCTGATCTAACACAGTAATATTATTATAACTCCCAATTTATCGATAGTCTGCCCTTTTTTTCCCCTTCCCCATACTTATATCTATATATTAACATTTCAAAACAACCTTCCACTTTAAAACTATATAATAAATCCTACTTTAACATTTAATCTTTTGCGTATATTAATATAACATTTCAAAGCAGCCTTCCCCATGAATTCTAGTTTTACATTTGTTCTACTCTATCCATTTCCTCCACTCCCATATATATATCTCTTAAACATCCCTTTTTTTAATCTATACAATCAATACACTAGCCTGTCTCCACCCACTTTCCTACAAGGTTACCGTGTACAACAATTCTTAATATCTTTATTCTTCTGCCCGTCCTACTAAAAAAATATTACCTTATATAAACAAAATCAATGACTTTAAACTTATAATCCATATAATATCTTCTTTGATGTCTTTCCACTGGATTGCCGACTCCATCATCTGGATTAGGGTAACATAACATCCCAGTTGCAACAGAGTATTCAAAATCCTCAGTTATCATCTGCCCCCATCAATAATAAATATCTTCACATATATATATATAAAAAAGAAAACAACCACCCGAGTGACTTTGTAATTGTAATCCATATCTGTAATAGTGGCTTTCTTCAGGATTATTAATTCCCATCTCGTAATGGGGTAACAACCAGATCTTCTGCATGCCCCAGCATAACTCTCTTGCCTTATAACTCCGCATAGATATAATACATTAATCAATAAAAAAAAACAAAAACAAAAAGTAGATAATTCCAATCCAACAATTCATAGGCCCTTTTCACATCCCAAAATTACAGCATTGCAGAGATCTGTCATTCTCCTCAGGATGATATCAACCACTACTTCGCCTCATCCATCTTTTCATATATTCAGTCATGTATTTTTTCAAAGTAACTGGCTTTACTGTTGCTTAGTTTAGAAATTTTTATTTTTGTGAGACCTGTTTCTTTTTTTTTCCTTTCTTTTTGCGGGTTGGATCTCCATCCTGATTTCCTTCCTGCCAGTTGTATATCAACTGGTCGATTTTCATTCTGTTTTATAACTTGATCCTGTTGGTTTTGTTTTTGTAACTCATATTTCTTTTCTGTAAATTGTATATCAATTGGTTGATTTCCATGGTTATCTGTAACTTGGCGAGTCATCACGTTAGAATCTGATGCCACTTCTCTCTTATTTATAAATAATCCATCTGAGGTATCTGAAGAATCCAAAGGCAATTCATCTGCAAAGGCCTCTATAACTCGATATTTTTCCTTTATTTCTAGCTCCTTCTGCTTGTCTTGTGTTGTGCATAAAGATGTTAAGTTCATTTTTAGAATTTTTTGATAAAATTCTTTCGCTTTTTCAACAGTATTTAATTGATATCTTTCTCCTTGATATCTCAATATTATACCAACTGGAATATTCCATCTGAATAGGATATTTCTTTTTTTAAGCTCAGCCACCAAGAAGCCAAATTTCTTTCTTTCCAATAATATCTTAGGCAGGAGCTCTTTATAAATCCAAATCTTTCTTCCAAAAAATTGCAAAGTAGACTTAAAGGATTTCTGCACAATATTATTCCTTAAATCTTTATCTGTAAAATAAATCACCACGTCTCTAGGCAATTACCTTTGCTTTGCAGTCCAGGAGTTTATTCTATAAACTCTATCGATCCTACAAAGTACCTCCTCAGGTTGAACCTTTAAAATCCCAGCCAGAACTTCAGAAGATATTTTTCTTAAATCCTCTCTGTTATTTTCCTGTAATCCTCTCAGTCTGATCGCATATTCAGTAAAATTATGTTGCATCAATAAAACTTCCTTTTCAATACGTTGCTGTATATTTTCTACATTACAATCAGCTTCCATTTCAGGTTTTTCTTCTAAACTATTGTCTTGAGTATTTATCAAATCATTCTCAATTTTTTCTATTTTATTTTCCAAATTGTCTTCAATTTCCTCCACTTTAGACTCTAATAGATTAGTATTTGTATCCAGCCTAATCATAAATTCTGAGAGACCATTAGCCACTTTTAAAATCTTTCGATGCAAAATATCAAACTTTAATTGCACCAATTCTTTAGTTTCCTGCTTGAATTTCTCAAAATTCTGATTCATAATCTCATCCCTTCTTACAATCTCCTCCAAAAGAAATTCAATTATATTAAAATCAGTTTTCTGAGACTGTAAGTTAAGAACTTGTTCATATAATTTGTGGATGGGGGAATCCCCCCCCCCGCTTGTTTGTCCAGCTTTATAAGCCTAAACGCCATATTTCCACACAGGCAAACTTTTTAGAAAAAAAAAAAAAAAACCCCAAACCTCTTTCCAAACAGGATCAGTATCAAATCAAATCTCCAGGAAGGAGAAAACACAAAAGTATAGCTTTTTCTTCAAATGTAGCCAGGAGCATTTATTCCGCTACTTTGTGGCTTAATAAGAGACGGAAGGACTTTCCCTTTTCAGCTTCCCTGCTCCAGTTTCGGCAGTCGCCATTTTAAAAGCTCTTTTTTACTTTATTGAATATCCTTTGCGAAATCAGTATTAATACTTGCAATTTAGGGTCCAGGTCCAGATCCAGATCTCATCCTCTTTGATTAATCTGTTGATTATCTTGGAAAGCTTGTCTTCGCAGCCTTGCTCTGCAAAAAGCAGAGGTCTCCCAACGCCCGGAGCAAACGGCGAGTGCTATAGAGAGCGTCATCCGCTCGCCCCCAGGAGTAAAAAAAAAAACTCTGGGGGCTACGGAGAGCTCTACCTACACTCACCTGCTCTGTCTCACATTTCCTCCTGGAAATGGAGTTTTTCGAGCCGCCCTTCTGCTGTACAGGCGGCTCTTTACAGGCGAAGGGGCTGGCGGTCCCGAGGGACCGTCTGGTGGCTACGAAGAGCAAACCGGAAGTCGGTACTCCTGCCAGACTTGATGAGAGATAGATGTAACTATATACTTAGGTAGAAAAACTACGGTTGATTTCAAATAATAATTGGTTACAACAATAATCTTTTTTAGCTGGATGCATATGGTTTTATAGATAGTTTTGCTACATCCTACAATTTTGGTCTAATGGTTAAGGCATCAGGCCAGAAGGAGACTGTGAGTTTTAGTCTCATCTTAAGCATGCAAGCTGACTGGGTGACTTTCAACCAGTCACTCTCTCTCAACCCAGCTCACAGGGCTGTTGTTGTGGGGAAATAAGAGAAGGAAGGAGTATTATGCATGTGTGCTGCCTTGAGATCATAAGGAAACAATGGCAGGATATAAATAATGAACAAACAAACAAACAAACATGGTCAGTCAATCATATTCCTTTGATCTACAGCACCAGTTGTTATAGGGATCCTTCCAATCACCTGAAGAGTTTCTACAACAGCACCAGACTATATTAGAAAATTTGTTTGCTAGATTATGTTACTTCATGACTCCACCACTCCATGGTGATGGGAATCAAGGAGAACAGGTATATATATAACTCTGTCTAGGAGAAAATATAATGTATATATAATCTCCCAGTGAGAATATAATCTAAATTTAAATTCTATGTTGGTAATGTGGTGACACGTTCATAGATACACTGGATTCGCAACAGACCAAAACTGATGGCTGAAGCTTAATTTCCATGTGATCCGGTCAAAATTCACATGTCTCTAGACTAGAAAAGACTTTGGGCATTTTTAAGCAGAAAAAGCACAGAATTAAGACATAAAGATCATTTTATATTTTGGGGAAATAAGACTGCCTGAAGCTGTGACAAGATATGAACAAAACAATAAATATATGTGAAGGCACTGAAGTCAAAGACAAGGTGACTAAGGCTGAACATCAAAATATATTTGGCAGTAAATAGATCAAATAATGGGGCATAAGCTCAAAACCTTTAATTCTCTTCCCTTTCCAATCCATTGGAGGATATATAAAGATACCAAAACATCACAAGAGCCTGTAAACATTGTATATTAAAAAATCAAGCAACAGAAATTAACAAGCCATTTATTTCCATTAGCAAAGGCTCTAGGCATTTCACTGTATTCAGATCTATTTCTGGCACCTTTTTCCAATATCTGACTCTCCCTTGGGTACTATCAGAATTATATATTGAATTATAATATTGACTTTACCATTCCTTAAACCCTGAGAGAAGAGAAAGACAGGTGTTACCTTAGGAATATTCCCCTATATGGGGTTTTACATGACTTCTAAGCTCTCTTGAAGTGGGGAATTCTCTATTTTTACCTAGTGTATATCCAGTGTAGTCTTGGTGGAAACATTGGATAAAGTCTACAAGGGAAGATTGGTTGGTAAACTTGATGGAGTTGGCTGAGATAGCAAAACTGACACATCTGATTAGAAAAAAATATCTAACACTAACTGGAAACCTCTTTTAGACTTTTTGCAATGAATAGAAAAAATGAAATTATGATATATGGGTTTGGTGATTAGTAATATTGATAGACTATTAAAAATGGATGTTTTATGTTGTAACCAAAGAGCATGAGTTGAATGTAAATTTCATGTATATTTGCTGTAAAAAAAGTTGGAAATCATTAGTTTTTCTATTTCTTTTTTCTTTATTTTGCTGCACTTCTGTTTGCTCACTTTCTTCTTTTCTCTTCTCTTCTCTGATTATTAGTTCTTGTTCGTTTTTCTATTGTAAGATTTAATAAAGTTATTTTTTTTAAAAAAAGGAAAGAAAAAAGTGCTAGGTGCAGCTTGTTTATTCTGCAAACTGTCTTACTTCTTCTGAAATAAAATGTGGTGATGGCCTTTAGTGATGGTTTGCATATGGGCCTGAGAGTTCTACTTGGCAGACTAAGTAGCATAACTGAAAAGTCCACTTGCAAGGGACTGATGGAGGCTCAGCCTAAGGATGCTACAGAACTAAATAAGGCAGAGGCAAGGGATGTGAGCAAAGATGTGACTGGCTAATGCACACAAGTCCCCACTTGGAACTGAACCAGATGGGTATTTCTTTCAACAATTTGACACCCCAGATGGGACTCCAAGTTAACCTGACCAATGGACCTGGCCCAGGTAAGCCTCCCTTGCCGGCACAGAACCATTGAATCTGTGGGTGGATTTTTCCCGGATCTTGGCCATTTGGAATAGGGTTTTAAAGGGTTTTGAGCTCAAAGGCTGCTTGGAAAGAAGGTGAGTACCTCTAAATTTCAATTTTACAGCTCAGAAAAGTGTGGGAAGTGTGTCTATCCCTGTGTATGTGAGTGAGAGGACCTTTCTCCCAATCACAGCTTGATCTTGCTCTCTCTGTGTATTTCCTAACTGCATAAAGATCTGTTTTATCAATAGAGTCTGGAGAGCATTGGATATTTACTAGAGCACAGGACCTTCTGTTAGGGAAAGGAGAGAGTGTGTGAAAATGGAATGGAAAAGTGAATGAGAGAATTGAACTTGGGAAAAGCTGGAAAATCACTGAGCAAAACCCTGAGTTAGGAGGTGCCACTACTCACTGCTTAGGAGAAACAGCAGGTCCTTCCAGACCTCCAAGGGTTTGAAAACCGATAGGCAGAATTTTAGGAGGTGTTTGTACTTACTGCATAGGGGGCAGCAGGTCCTCCCGGACCCTTTTTTGGTCTGAAAACCGATTGGTGGAAGTTCCCTGCAAAGGAGGGAACCACAGTCCTCTCGGATGCTTTTTCTTTTTGTCTGAAAACTGATAGGCAGCAGAATTTGTTCACCCAACTAAGCCAAAGTGAACCCCACATCTGAAGGGGGATATGGGAAGCTATAGCTCGAGGGTTGTGACAGAAACCCACCTAGGAGATTTGATTGAGGCTTGGGATGAATGGCAGATGCCTGTCCTGGATGGTAAGAAGATGTGAGCAAATTGTGTAAAGAGTGGGCTTTGCTCAGGGATGAGGGTGGAAAACCAATTTGGCTAAATAAAGGTACCTAAGAAAAGGGAAATATATAAATAGGAATACTGAGGTTTTTTGTTGCAATGATGCCCTTGATGTGATGTCTCGCTGCCTGGAGGCCGTGCGGGTCTGGATGTGGAGGAACAGGCTCAGACTCAACCCTTCCAAGACCGAGTGGCTGTGGCTTCCGGCGTCTCGATATAGTCAGCAGGTGCCATCGCTGACTATTGGGGGTGAATCTTTGCCCCCCACAGAGAGGGCTTGCAATCTGGGTGTCCTCCTGGACGCATGGCTGTCTTTAGATGAGCATATGACGGCCGTGGCCAGGGGGGCCTTTTATCAGGTTTGCCTGATTTGCCAGTTGCAGCCCTTTCTGGACCGGGACGCCTTGCACATGGTCACTCACGCCCTTATCACCTCCCGGCTGGACTATTTTTTTTTAATTGAAAAAGTTTTACAAACATCAATTTTTCCCCCATTTGCCCCCCCATCCCTCCCTAACCCCCCCCAAACCCTCCCTTCCTATGACTTCCCCAAGGTGAAATCCATCCACATTATATTATATCATACTTTACCACCCCTCTATTGTCCCCCCTGTGCACTATACATTTCTACATAGCAGTCCGGCTGGACTATTGTAATGCTCTCTACATGGGGCTCCCCTTGAACAGCACTCGGAAGCTCCAACTGGTCCAGAATGCGGCCGCGCGGGTGGTTATGGGCGCAACTCATTGTGCCCACATGACACCCCTCCTGCGCGAGCTGCACTGGCTCCCAGTGGTCTTCCGAGTGCGATTCAAGGTGTTGATCACCACCTTTAAGGCGCTCCATGGCATAGGATCCGGGTACCTTCGAGACCGACTTCTGCCACCAACAGCCTCCCACCGACCAGTTCGCTCTCACAGAGAGGGTCTCCTCAGGGTGCCATCAGCCAAGTTATGTCAGCTGGTGACACCCAGGGGGAGGGCCTTCTCTGTGGGAGCCCCAGCCCTGTGGAATGAACTGCCCCCGGAAATGCGTAAGATCTCCGACCTCCGGGTATTTCGCTGTGCACTCAAGACCCTGTTGTTCCGCCAGGCCGGGCTATCAACATAATAATTTTAAATTGGGTGTTTTAAATTTCTGGGGTTTTAAATTGAGCCGAATTATTTAATAATTTTAAATTATTTTAATTGATGTTTGTCTTGTGCTTTTAATAGGCTGAGTCCTTCGGGAGAAGGGCAGTATAGAAATAAAATTATTATTATTATTGTTGTTGTTGTTGTTGTTGTTGTTTGCTTATTTGTTTCTTTCTCTTCCTCTCTGTCTTTCATGCAACCACGTGATATGTTTGTTAAGATTTATGCCTTCCCCCATCTGAAATTAACTGAGATTTATGGTGGGAATGATCAGGGTGTAAATCTGAGAGTTCTGTTTTCCTTTTCTGTTTTGTTTCTCTTGTCTTTGTGTGTATATAAACAGAGTGAAGAGAACTGTGTTCAATTTTTTCCTTCCCTCTCTGTATCTTAAAGAACAGCCCAAGGTTATGAGGGAATGTTTTAAGTTCATTCATAGAAAAGTTTCATTCTTGCATTTACTGTATGTGTTTAAGTGGTATTATCCATCCATCTTTTTCCTGAAGCATGTAAATCCAGTTTTTTCCCCCTCATGTGTTGTGTCCCCATATTGTTATGACTGGTGTATATGTTTAACAATTGCAGTACTGATGTTTTTCCCCCTCAAACTCTGCCTGCAAGCTAGCTATCTATCCCCCACTCCACCTCCCCATCTCTAATCCTCCAACAATGCCTTTTCTGGGACGATCACCCATAAAGGGGGAGGGGCCCTGTTCTCATGTCTTTCAGCACTGCACAGACAATTCTGCAACCTGTGGAAGCAGATCACACTGAACCAGATGCTGCCTCCAGAGGAGATCCTCCATTCATTTCAGCCAAAGAATTGAGTTTGGATCCAGTCATCTACCAAGAAAGGCATCACAGCAACCAGAGTGGAGCAGACCTTCCCAAGCCTGACTGACCAGCCATACTACCAAGCCAAGCCTAATGTTACCCAGCAGACATGAAAGAAAGGACCCTGAGATTGACCAGTGAAGACTAAAGACTATTTTCAATCCCCAAAAGGCAGCTATAAAGATTATGGGGGGAGGGCGGAAATTCATTTTAAGATTTTCTTTCTTGCCTCATTTATGTTGTAATCAGTTAGACAGATTAATGGAGGGATGGCATTTGGGAGTGGTTGGCACAGCAAATTCTGAACTCCTTAGATTTCTGTCTGGTGGGAGGGAAATTTGTCCAGCATGTTTGCATTGTCTGTCTTGCAACAGCAGACACACACACACACACACACACACACACACACACACACATATACACACACCCCATTCAGAATCAGACTGAGGCTATCCCTTTCACCTACCTCCACAATAAGCTTCTCCTAGGTTGGTTTTTGCTCTGTGGCACTAAGGCCCAAGCAATCATATCTCCATGCCAATTCCATGGGGGAGGGGGAATGCACTGGTGGTCTTATTAGTAGAAGTCCTAGGGCTCATTGTGTATATAATTTAAAAAATATTGATAGCCTGGATTGCACACTGGCTAACCTCAATTTGGCCTCACAAACCCTGGATGCACTAAACTAAGAGCTAAGGCAGGTTCAAGAAGCGACCCTTGTAAATGGGCAGCCTGTAGTTTTTTTTAAACCATGGCTGTGTAGAATTTTGGGGCTTGTACTTGCTTAAAACGTAACTGGAAGCTCACAGAAAGTCTAACATCTGAAAATAATTGGCATAGAAAATTGGACATTGTCAATTTCTTTCCAGAAATTTGCCCTGGCTGATAGACTTTCATAGTGAAAGCTCTTCTTTTGGTAGCCACTGAATGAATTCTTCTCTGCTGCCTCTATCAATGCCTTCACCTTTGCATTAAAAAAAAAATTAAAATCACTCATTAAGTCTCCCTGATTAGATCATTTTTTAAACTTTTGCCAGTAAAATGTGTGTTCTAACCACACATATTATGGCAAAAAGGGGGATTGTAGAAAGTTAGCACCCACCCCTCTCCTAGAAAAATGAAATATTTTGAGAAATATTAAGAATGCAGAATATTATATTTCCCCTAAAAGAGAAATAAAAAACTTTAAGGGAGAAACTCAGAGCTACAGTTCCCTGCCCCCAAGCAGATACTAAACTGAGGCCAGCTTTTAGAAATGCAGATTTGGTAATCCATTCAAAACAGGATATTTTGAAAAAAGGTAGAATGGTAGGATTAGCCCTCACCCAAGATCCAAACCAGGACAAAGCCATTAAGACACAATAGGAATTGCACACAGAACACAAGCCTCTTCATTACATCATCACCCTCCAAGTTTCAACCAAACTTAACTCAGACCACCTCAGCTGTGACCCCTGCATAGCCCCATGGGAGTCTGATAGCAACCAAGAGAATACATGCTCTTGCCACAGGAACAGGAAGCTAATGTTCAAAGCCCAGAGAGGGTATAAATAACCCTCACTCTCCACTCCTTGTGGTCAGTTGCCCAGGACCTCAAACCCATGTGGTCCTGTTCGCCAATAAACCATCTTTCCAATCAGCCTCCATGTTTCCAGTGTCAGCATTCCAGAAAAAATCCAACTCCAAGTAAAGACGTGGAAGCAAACATTTTCCAACATTCTCTTTACTAGAATAGGCAAACTGGCACATCTGGGAAAAACCTGAATCTGAAAAGCCCGGGTTTTCCTTCAGTAAGTCAAAGCTCCCAAAACCATCCCCTTTTCCCCCCAGTCGGTCACATGCTCCAATCAACATCTGCTCCATCTCTACCCAGCCCCCTGACCACTCCTTCTCCAGATGCTGGATCGCCCTGACCTTGACCGATAGGAAGAATGCTATTATGTCTACTAACAACCCCTCTCCTTAATCCCCTCTCCTACTTTCCCACACATGAGAAGGTGGCAGCATTGGAGCTTCCGGCCTAATATGGCTTCCAAGGCTGACATCCAGTGTCTTTCTCCTCACTTGGAACTGAAGCAGATGGATATTTCTTCCAACAATCCTATGAAGAGCTGTTTCATATATGGTCTGAGAAGATCTCCAGGCCTGAGATAGGCTTCCTTTTATCTTGGATTGTATTTTTATCAGTAGCACAAACCTTAGTGTTCCTCCTTCCTTACCACTATGAAGAAGGCAATGGCAAATCACCTTCCAAACCATTATAAAACAAACTTTATGGATATGTCTGTGAAGTCATCATGGATTGAACTTAATTTGGAGGATAATGAAAAAAAGTGTAGTCCCAAATCTGGATATAATATAACCTGGATGTGCTGAAAAATATAGCAATGAATATGCAGCAATGAAAAGCAGACAAGATCGGTTTTCATTATCTGTAAATAAATATAAGGTTCTCGGTGACCTAGTTTAAATTCTGGAGCAGTTTTCTCCAAGTTTTTACCCTACAGACAGGGTTGAACATAACTCTCCAGATAGCCTCTTCTAAGATATGTTGGCCGCTCCACTCTCTTTATTCCCCATCAAGATGGCCAGACCCCACTCACAGGGATTGGGATAGTTGAGGCAGAGCCCCAGACAGGAGTAGAGGCCAGTGCAGATTGTTGTGGCCCTGCCCTCTGAGCCTGTCCCATCGGAGGAAGAAAGCTCCGAGCATGAGGAAGAGGAGTCAGCCAGGCCTCCCTCTCCAGGCCCCTCCCCTCTGGCATTGTCTCAGGTGCCGGCCGAGGGAGAGGAGATCAGTAGGGAGACAGGTGGCTCGGATCAGAGTGACGAAGAAACATCATTCCTGGACGCACGCCTCCGAAGGCATGATAAACGATTGCAGCACCTTAGGAGGCATGCTAGGGATTAGAACTGAGTCACTGGACCACACCCCAGAGACTATATAATAGAGGGTGGTGGTCAGTGATCCTTGTGACGAACAAAGCAAACCTTGGATAGTCACTAAAGCCTCGTCCGGAATTGCTGAGAGAAAGATTTCTTGTTGTTGGACATTTGGACTCTTGAGTATTTAATCTTTCTGTTTTACTGTGAAAATAAAGGCACTTGGCAGGCGGTGTGTCTATCGCTGCCAAGTGGGAGATAAAGAAACTGGGTGCGTTCCAAAGTGTTTCCTTAACCCTCAGCTGGCTGTGTTTGTGTGTGTGTGTGTACGGGGACAGATCACAGATGAATATTATATTCTGATGGAGTTAATGCTCTTTTTTGATTAATGGTGGGTTACCAATTAATGGTGGGTTGCCATTGAATAGTGAAATAATTAAATGTTAAATTTCAAACCAATTAAATTGTATAATATGAGAGGGAAAGGGTTGGTTAAGGGCACATTAACAACTGAACTGTAAATCATCTTATTGAAATGCCTTTTCTTTTGATGGCTGAGTATATGCATATCATTAGCTTGTAAATGCCTCAAATAAGTCTGCCTGCATGGATATGCCAAAAGGATTAACTTTTTCCCCTTGCAAGAGAAGGTGGTGAGCTTTTTTGGTTAGATTTCTCTCTCTGCAGCATCAACCACTGCAATGAAACTGCAACTAATAAAATGTTTGTTTGTTTATTTGTCCTCTGCCTACCACTTCTGATGGGACTTGGATGGGGTAGAAAGCAAGAAGTTTCAAGCTCTGGAATTCCAAGCTTTCTACCTTCCCCTGGAAAAGTTAGCTGCAACTGAGCTGGAGAGATTCTGGCTGAAAAGAAATGAAACTCTGTCCCCTGGTCTCCATTCTGCAGACTTTTAAAAGCCGTTCTTACTGGGTTTTGTTTTGTTTTTTAAAGCTGTTATTGGGAAAGGAAGAACAGGATGGTTTATTTTCCTACTTTAAAAAAAGGGAGAAGGGAGGGAACTGGAAGATATTTACCCTGTTGACCACATAGAGCACATAGAGCATAATTTTGTTCTATGTGCTCTAACAGAATTGAGGGAGAGACGTCTTATGAAACATTAATTTTCTCCTACAATAATAGATATTAAAACAATATTTTGTTGCATTGTTTAGCATTGGTATCTATCAGGAGAATGAAATACATTGCAAAGCAATCTTTGTCTTTTCTATATGTGTGTTGTGACCTTGCACATGATTACATAGGTAATGGAAGTTACATTGTGACATCACAATATTCATTTTGTCATTCTGGTGAAAATGTATCTTGCAGTGGATGCCTCTGAATGTTGGTGCTACAAAATAGTCCTTTTTCTCCAACAGAAAAGAGAAAGGAGTCATGAAGCATGTCAAAAATATAAGGGAGAGACACTGTTCCCTGTAATGATAGCATTCACTTCTTTTGTCCCATTTTCCAAAATGCAATGAAACCCACAAAACCAGCCTATCTGATGGAGGCGCTTTTCCCTGGCTTTTTTACGAATTCTTTAAGATCTAGGCAGCATTGTGCAGAAAAAACCCCTTGACCTATCCCTAACCCCCTACCAATTCTCTTTGATAAAAGAAGAGGGCTCTTTTGTATTTCCAAAGGAGAAAAAAATTTCGGTGCATTTCTCATGCATTGAAAGCAATGGTGGGTTGCTACTGGTTTGCACCGGTTCAGGAGAACCGGTAGTAAAAAAATTTAGTTGCTCGGAGAACTGGTAGCAATGGCTGGCTGGCCACGCCCCTGAACCGGTTGCCCGGTTGCCACTTCCTCGCCCCGGCCACCATGTTCGCCCCAGCCATGTTCTTCATGCATGCGCATCCCATTGCCTTGCAAGTCAAATGGGATGTGTGCATATGTGAAGAACATGGCGGCAATGGCAGCAGCTTGCCTTCAGAGAAAGTGGCTGGCAAAGAAGCCTTTTCAGAGGCTTCTTTCCCAGCCAATTTCCAGCAATGGCAGCTGGCTGGGGGCTGCCAAAAACTCTGATTAGCTTGTCTTCCCAACTCCGGACCAGCCGCAGCGGAAGGAAAGCAGCCAAACAAAGAAGTGGGGGAGGAAGGCCTGGCCACCGGACCATGGGGAAGGGCATAGGGAAGGCAGGCAAGCATGTCAGGGGTGCCCGGCCATAGGGAAGGGAGCTAGTAGATCCCCTCCTCTTCCTGCGGCCTGGCATGCTTGCCTGTCTTCCAAGTGGCCTTCCCATGCCTTTGCCTTCCGAGGTCGGGTCACACATGCAGCCCGTGATGGGAGACGTGCCACTTTCGGCCTGGCCTGGCCCGACCTAGCCAGTGGGTGGGTGGGCGGGCGGCCCTCCGGGGAGATGGAGCC
The DNA here is from genome assembly GCA_022577455.1 of Arizona elegans. Lineage (NCBI taxonomy): Eukaryota > Metazoa > Chordata > Lepidosauria > Squamata > Colubridae > Arizona > Arizona elegans. Next base: position 96,762,926 of record JAKOOJ010000002.1, on the reverse strand, counting down.
ATTGCTCTGGGGCTGAGAGGGGTGGCAGCAGTGGCAGTTTTGCGGGAGGGCAAGCGGATTTTCCAGTGCTGCTGCATAAGTGCACCACATGTGAAGGGAGGCAGACACTGGCAAAGCCATGCAGGAAAACTTCCCAGGCATTCCGGGACACCTTGCAGCCACCGCTGCTGCCGCCACTGCCTGCCACAGCAAAAGCAGCACAGGAAAACTTCCCGGGTGTTCCAAGATGCCCTGCTGCTGCCGCCACTGCTGCCTGCCGCGGCAAAAGCAGCACAGGAAAACTTTCCGGGTGGTCCGGGATGTCCTGCTGCCACAGCCTGAAGCTCCTGTTATGGGTGCTGCTGTTGCTGCTGAGATGCTTTCTCTTGGGCCTCCCAGTCTCACTCTCTTAGACTTTGAAGTAGAGAGGGAGAGAGAGAAAGAAAGAGAGAGAAAAAGACACAAAGATAATGAGAGAAAGAGGGGGGAAAAGAAAGTGGAAGGGAGAGACAAGAAAGAAAAAGAAAGAGACAAAGAAAGAAAGAGAAAGAAAGAAGGAAAGAGGAAGGGAGAGAGGGAGAAAAAGAATGAAGGAAAAAGAGAAAGGAAGGAAGGTAGGGAGAGACAAGAAAGAAAGAGAAAGAGAAAGAAAGAGAAGGAGACAAAGAAGGAAAGGAAGGGAGAGAAAATGAAAAGAAAGAAAAAGAGTCAAAGAAAAAGCGAAAGAAAGAAAGAGAGAGAGAGAAAGAAGGAAGAGGAAGGGAGAGAGAGAGAGAAAGAAAAAAAGAAAGAAAGAAAGAAAGAAAGAAAGAAAGAAAGAAAGAAAGAAAGAAAGAAGAGGAAGGAAGGAAGGACCACAAACCCTGGCACTAGACGTGGTTTCAGAAGACACTTTGAAACAGGACAGCAATCTAGGGCTGGAAGGGACCTTAGAGGCCATCTAGTCCAACCCCCTGTTCCAGCAGGAAACCTTACATCGCCTGGATTATTTTGGTGCCTCTAACAGAGGAAAATTGCCAGAAAGGAGAAGGAGTTTACTAGGACAAGGCTGCCATGCAGAGGAAGGCAGAGATAGTCCTTGACTTACGACCAGAATTGAGCCCAAAATTTTGGTTGCTAAGCAAGAGCATTGTTAAGTGAGTTTCACCACATTTTACTCAATATATGATCTCTCCTGGCTCTAACAGTCATGTGCAGGCTAGGGAAGTAAATCTGAAGGCGTGTGTAATGTTCTAAATGTACAGAAATTATAGCTAAATGTGTGGCAGATAGTGGACTCTGGGTGTGTTTTTCCAAATGTAGTAAGTGAGGTTGAATGTGTATAGTTTTAGAAGAGATGTGTGTACATACACATACAGTATATATAGTAAATAATGTATCTTTTTGTGTGCCTATACACACTCTATACTATGTAATATGTATGTACACATATGGCATATGTACATAGGATTAAATAGTATATTTGGATGTTCAGTACTAGTAAATAGACAGGGAAATTGTATCTCGTTGAGACCAGGCACCCTAACCATAACCCTTGACATGAGTGACGTCAAGTTGGCATGGCCACCCAGTCACATAATCACCCAGCTATGTCCACCCAGTCACATGACCACCAAGCCATGCCCACACAGTCATGTGGCCACCAAGCCATGCCCACCAAACAAGCCACGCCTACAGAACCGGTAGTAAAAAAATTTGGAACCCACCACTGATTGAAACTATTATGCTTCCTAAGGGGTGTGAATTTATGTCCCATTTTTTCTGTTGGCCAAGCCCATCTCCTGCAGTATTGTGCAGCTTCCCTGACTTCCTCCTCTTTTACATCTCAAGGAAAACAAGAGGAAATAACTCTTCCCCTGGGCTTTCTCTGACTTACTTTACTTACTTACTTTGCTAATTTACAGCCAGAAGCCAAAATAGAATATGCAAAATGAAGCAGGTAGAGAAGATTAGTGATGCTACTTTAGGAGCTTTCTATAAAAAAAAAAAAGAACACATACTCACAATGTAATACATTGTAATACAATGTAATACAAGTTAAGCAATTAAGGAGCATACAGTAAAAATGAGAAGATTGGGTTTTTTAATAATTTTTAATAGGTTTTTCTTTAACATGAGTGCTTGGTGAACAGTATGTTGTCTGGGTCAATTTACTTCAAACACAATACTAATAACAATGATAATATTATTTAGGTATACATGATAATAATTTTTCAACTTTTAACATTTATGTATACATTGTAATTGTAATGTATACATAGTAATATTGTCTCTCTGTCCTCTTCTATACTTTGACCTCTTAAAGAGTAATCTACCTGCTCCCTTTCCAGAATCTTTACTTTCTCTTCCATATCTTTATCTGCTTGTGTCATTTATTGATTCGTCTCCTCTATTCTTTCCTCTGCTCCTTCTAGTTGCTCCTCTATTTTCTGAATTTTTTGTTCATTGTCTATTGTCATTTGTTTAAGGTTTTCTACTCTTACATCTGTATCATGCATCAGGTCCATCATCTTCCTATGATACTTTATCATAGCTTCCTGAATACATTGAAGCATCAATACAATTTCTTTTTGCAATGTATTTGTTTTTCCCTGTTGTAACATTTGATAGGTCAAAAGTTATTCAATAAGCCACCACTAATCCACCAAAATCCCAATGTCCCAGTTGTCCAAAGGTGCCAAAAAAGCCAATATTAAAAGAATTTCGTTCAGTCCCAGAGCTGGTCCTCAAAATCCAAATCTTCTAATTTGCTCTCTCTAAATTGTCTCTGTTCATAAGTTTTGCTTAATTTTTCTTCTTTCGTCTCATAGAATAGTCACTCAAACAGTATTTGTAATCCAAAATTGCCCACCAGATTTCCCCATGTCACATTAATTCACAGAGTCAAATATTCAGTTTTAAGGACAATTCTTATTTGTAGTCCACACTCTTTTAAGGATCTTCAAAAGGCTCACCAGTTGCTCCCAAATAGCCAACAAACAAATAGATACAGAACCAAGGAAAACAAAAAAGTGGCCTTCCAGGTATTGTTGGCCTTTCACTTTGTTTCCCTTTGTTTTCTCCTCTGTTTTCCTTCTCTTATCAATCTTCTTTTTCTGTCAAGGTCATTTCCCACCATGTAGTAAATTAGTATCTTTTTAACCAGTAGCTCTAAGTTCCACTGTTAAAATTAAGTGGAGGGCATAACAGCTGATTGTCAAATGATTAAAAAAAAGATTCTATTTTTCTTTATGCTATATCTTCCAGCAATCAGACAATATTATTAGCAAATTAAAGTCACTTTTATCAATGCTGCAAGTTCCAGTCCGGTCTTTCTATATTTCAAAGTTTAAAGCTTCATATTCTCCCATTAAAGTTTTATTTCTCTTTGGGGTCTATAATCCAGCTCCGTGTACTAATTCGCCGCTTTCTTACACTTTGGAGAATCTTTCATTTAAAAATTCTTTTATTGGGTTTAAATCTCTAGTTTAGAAGCTGAAAATCATCTCATCCAGTTCCTTTTTTAAAAACAATTTTTTAATTAAACATTTTTAAAAACAAAAAGAAAGCTTTAACACTTTTGCTGTTTCAACAGTTTTGCATCAGTCAAGAATTTCATACATATACATTTTTTCCTTTCTTATTTCTACTATATCTTTTATACATATGCTTCTAATATTCATTTATTTACATATATACATAACAATGCCCGTGTACCCACTTCTATTTCTACAGTTTTTGTTTCCTCATATTAGCAATTATACTTCAACTCCTATTTCAACCATTATTTAATTTTTCCCTTCCTTTTATCTCTCTCCTCCAACCATTCATACCATTTCTCCTAATCTAAGTAATATTCTATTTCCTCTTTTTCTTGTATCTCCTTTGTTAATTTGTAAATCATCTCACCCAGTGCCAATCCTCTGTTCACGAAGCACTCCAGCTCATAATCTTCTTGTCCTGGTTGTCACAGCTTCAGTCTGGCCATAATGGCTGTTGTTTCTGCTGCCATTCAGGAGGATTTTTTGGATCAAGTGAGGAAACACGATTGACAAAAGGTCCCTCCTATCTTCACCACTCCTCAAGGTGGTCCCTGTGGGGTCTCCTGGCAAACAGATATCTGCTGGGCTTCGTGGATCCCAGCTAGCCCACTTCCATCCCGTTGTGATGCCAACCAGCAAGTCCAAAATTAGAGGATTTAATTAGCAACTGCAATTGAACAAAACTTCACTATTGGGATATTTCCCTTGTAAGTTTAAATTAAGGTTCATGAAAGATTGTACAGGCAGTAGTGATGTCATTTTACAAAGACTGGTTCCTTTTAGTATAAACAATGAGTACATCATGTATACCTTATGCATAGGGGTGTGTATGTGTGTGTGTGAGGAGGGGGCGTGGCCGGCATCAGACAATATGGGTGGATTCTGGGGCTCCAGGAGAACACCGATATCCTAGCCGATTTTGAGGATCCCCAAGGATCATAGCTGTCTTGTGGAGACAGCGAAGAAAGAAGTTGCTGGCTGGCATGGATAGGGAATGAGCAAGTTCCCTGAAGTGCCGGCATTAGTCTTTGACCCGTCGGTGAAGGAAGGCAGCCATTAAGGAACTGTCACAAAATGGCCATGATCAGAAAAAGAGAATGTCGGAGCAGTAATTGAATGGAGTATTGTTGCCGGGTGAGTAATTAGCCAACTCACAGGTAAAAAGGAAAAAACTTTTAACAGCTTGAAAGAAATCCCAACGGAAATTGGCGGCTAATTAGCACTGGGGAACTTAAGTGGAAAGAGAGAAAAAAGGAATTTTAAAATCAAACCTAAAGCCCTAAAAGGAATCTTCCACCTGGATTTATAATTGGATTTGGAAAAAATAAGAATAAGACAAGGAAAAAGGAGACAGAAAAACATTTTTTTAAACAATAAAGGATTTAATTTGGAAAAGAGAAAGTAAGTGTTCCTGTGGACTATAAAATGGAGATTTTGTTGTCAGAAGACTAGTGAATCGGAGAAAGACATCTGCTGGCAAAAAGAGCGTGAGAGAGAGGCGTGGGAGTGCATATTCGTGCAGCTGAAGCAAGGTTAAAGAGACAAAAACTAACTGTGCTGGCTCAGGTAAATATTTGAAGTGGACATTATTTTTTTAAAGAGACATTATATGACTTTGAAACCTGAAACATATGTAAATGAAAAGAATAAGCTTAAAAATCCTAGCCTTTTAAAATTGAAAATATGGAGAATTGGGAGGATGAATATGAGACACTAAGGGAGATGTTTCAAAAAATAAGAGAAGCATTTAAGGGAAATAAAGAAGCAGAGGATTGGTTAGATTGCAAAAAAAAAAAAAGAAAGAAAGAAAGAGAAAAGATGAATCAGAAACAAGAGAAACAAGGAGATAATACTTAAAAGGAAATAATAAAAAAAGGATAAAGATGATTACACTGGGTTCAACAGTGATAGAATAAAAATGGATAAGGGAAAATACATCTCAAATATGAAGAGGAGAGAAATAAATGGGGAAAATAAATAAATAAATAAAATAAATAAATGGGGAAAAGAAATAAATGAGAATGAAAAGCAATAGAGTTAAAATTAAATGAAAAAGGCTGAAGGGGAGATATAAGAAAAAGAAGAAGAAGAAGGGAAAGAAATGGGAGAAAGGGAGGAAAACATCAAGAAAGGGAACTGTGGAGAGACTAAGAGAAAATGGTTAAGAGCCAGTGAAAATGTTAATTTGTTAATAAAGAGAAGGATGCTAGTTGTAGAAATTGTATGTGAAAATGCTGTTAAATGAAAAATAGATCAGTAGATGCAATGTGAAAGAAAGACTGATATTGGAGGAAGCACTAAAAGGAGAGAATAAATTATAACATAAAAATTAATTGAAATTAAGATGGAAAATGGAAATTAAATGTAAACTTGAATGAAATTGAAATGCAAAAAATGATTTAAATGACATACTTGTAAGAAGTAAAGTAGAAAAAATATATTGTTAAAAGTAAAAAGTCTAAGGGTTGGAAAATTGTTTGAGTAAAGATTTAAAAGAAAAAATGGAATAAGATGAAATATACTGCTAATAATTAAAAAGATGAGAGGAAATTTTGAGAAATATACTTGATAAATGAAAGAAAGATCAGGGTTGCCTGGACTCCATGTTGGAAAATATAAAATTGAAAATGAATACAGCAATAGAGAGGGATGAAGGAAAGAGAAGAGAAATGGAAGAGAGAAAGGAGGAGAGAGAGGGAAGGAAGAGAAGGGAGGAAGGAAGAAAGGGAAGGGGAATTAGAGTAGGAGTGAGGGTAAGAGGGAGGAAGAGAGGAGGAGAAGGAGAAAGGAAGGGGAAGGGGAAATAGAGAGGAGAAAAAGAGGAGGGGAAGAGAAAGTAAGAAGGAAAGAAAAGAGAGAGGTGGTAGGTTTGAGAAAGATTGCTGTACAATAAAAAAGATGAAATGGTAGAAAGGCAACCCCGAACAAATATAAAGATATTAAGATAAAGAATGAATTGTTTAAAGAATAAAAGAGAACAAATAGCAATAATTAGAATTTAAGGGCAAATGAAGATGTTGTTTATGTAAGTAAGCATAGAAATATTGAGACATGATAAAAAAAAAGGTGGGGAGATTTTGGCAAAAACTGTAATTGAGTAAAATGTATTTGAATTTGATTAATTGTATAAGATAAGATATGGCCAATACTCTGTTCAAAAAAGATGTGGGTGAATGTGGAGGGGGAGAACCAATAAAACTTGTTTAAATAAAAAAAGGGGTGTGTGTGAGAGAGAGAGAAAGGGAGGGAGGGAGAGAGAGAGAGAGGGAGAGAGAGAGAGAGAGAGAGAGACGGAAAGAGGGAGAGAGGGAGAGAGGGAGAGATTAGGTAAAGGTTTCCTTGTCCAGTCATGTCTGACTAGGATGCGGTGCTTGTCTCCATTTCTTGGCCAAGGGAGTCATCATTGCCCAAAGACAATTTCTTTGGTCATGTGGCCAATGTGGCTATATGCCAAGGTGCATATAGTGCATATACAGTGCTCAGATCTTGAACCTGGCTGTCAGCTTTCCAGCTGACCAGCTCAGCGTCTTTAACTGCTGAACTATTATGCTCCTCTATACATATGTGTATATCTCAAAGTTAAAATGCTCATTTAAGAAGACATCTGATTTAATTTCTTAATAAGGAGACATTTGTCTTAGGAGGCATCTGTTCTAAGTCTAAATAAAAAACCATTTGTTTGCAATAAACTAACACAAGGAATTACACTAATAAAGGTTGGCTTAAATCTTTAAACAAAAAAAAATTCATCTAGCACATTTTGGGTTTAGTGCAATCTTCTTCCTAAGCACTGCAAAATGTCACGGCCTTTGCTTTTTCCACTTCTACAGATAGTTGTTGACTTACAAAGTTCATTTAGTGACTGTTTAAAGTTACAATGGAACTGAAAAATGTGACTTATTACCATTTTTCACACTTATGACCATTGTAGCATCCACATTGTCATGTGATTTACAATCAGGTGCTGGACAACTGACGCCCATTTATGACGGTTGCAGTATCACAGAGTCATGTGATCTCCTTTTGCAATCTTCTGACAAGCAAAGTCAATGGGGAAGCCAGATTCATGTAACAATTATGTTACTAACTGCTGTGATTCACTTAACAAATATGGCAAAAAGTTGTAAAATGGGGCAAAACTTCTCACAGCAACATAAATTTTGGACTCCATTGTGGTGGTAAGTTTAGGAGTAGCTGAATTTCCTTGGGTTTCTTAACAATGTGGACTGCAGGGACAGAAGAATATTCTCAAGATCAAGCATTTTAAAATATTAATACTGTATTCTAGATGGTTTCTAGGTACGAATCTTATTTCATCCCATCACCTCCATTTTTCAATTTAAATATTTTCTTATAAGTTCTACAACCTTTCTTGCCAGTTGTTAAGTGAATCAGCTGTTAATTACTGGTAGTAACACAGTTGTTAAGTGAATCTGGATTTCCCCATTGACTTTGTTGTCAGAAGGTCACAAAAGGGGATCACACGACTCCGGAACACTGCAACTGTCATAAATATGAGTCAGTTGCTAAGCTTCTGAATGTCAATGTTGCCATGATCATCAGAATGAAAAATGGTCATAAGTCACTTTTTTTCCAGTGGGATATTTGGAAAGAGGAATTGTAAATATCCCAGCCAAGACCACCGAATCCAAACCTCCTGCAACAAGGGATTTTTTTTTTGAAAAGAAAAGGCATCTCTTCTCTGCTGTGCTGAGCCAGGTGGGTCAGGATGAAATAAATACTGGTAAAAAAATTGTGGATGGCTGACCCTTTGGTAAGCTGGTACGAGGTGTGTGGGACACACTGCTCAGTCTCCTGCTCTTTTTCTGGCTGCAATCAGCTGCAGAAGTGGCCCGGTGGCCATGCTTACTAGAGGCGGTGGCCAGAGTGACTGCCACGAGGCACTTGTATGTGGATGGCTGCAGCGATCCTTCAGTAAGCTGGCGTGAGGTGCAGCGCTCGTGGGGCACATCACTCGGCCTCCTGCCGTTTTTTTCGGCTGCAAAGCAGCCTGGTGGCCATGCTTGCTGGAGGTGGTTACTGGAGCGGCTGCCGCAAGGCACTTTTGCTTGGATGGCTGCAGTGACCCTTCAGTAATCTGGCACAGGGCACGTGAGGCAGCTTGCCCCCCTGCCTAATACCAGTACATGGGAAAAAAATTAAGACCGGGTCTTATTTTCAGGGAAACATGGTATGTAGATAGCCGTGACTGACAATTAGGCCTAAAAAAATAAAGCTGACTAATAATCCGAATGGCTGACTAATCATCTCCATTTTCAAAGGAAGGAAATGGATAACACCTACAACTTCCAAGTCACCAGTATCTTTCCTTCATTTTAGGCATAAAAATGTTCCAATATTGGTGATAAAGCTTCAAAGATATTCTTATTAATAGAACAGTGGCAGCAGACTTGCATATACATAATTTATTAAAGCAAAGGATTCAACCTAGAAAGTGAAAGTATACACAGAGAGAAATATCATCAGGATGAAGAATGCCTTATATACTTCATAATTAAGTTGGAAGTTGTAGTGTAGAAATTAATTTCAATTTGATTGTTCCTTTAAAAATATTTTTTATTGAAAAAAATTATAAGAATTAAAAACCATGAGAAAGTATAAATGAGAGCATAAAAATTAAAAATATGAAAGAAAAATTTCAAGAAAGAAAAAAAAGATTTTAGAAAAATTGTGATTTTTAATCTTTACAGCAAAATAAGTCTATTTTCTCTTTTTCCCCTTTAAAATATCATATATATTTTCCCTTTTCTCATATTCAACTCTTTTTAGTTAACAAAAGCAAGAATCACCCAGGTAATTTTTAATTATTTTCAGCAAAAAAACCATGAATGGTTTTATTTTACCACTGATGAAGCAAGTGTGTTTTATATTCTTTTTTTGTATTCTTTCTTTCTTTAATAGATGTTTGGGCAGAATTAACTTGGTGTTGATGTACAGTATTGTTATATAACTTGATCTCTTGTCATCTCATGAATAGAGTGCACAAGTATATCCCTTGAAAATTTATCTTTAAATATTCTGTATTGGTTTATTTCACACATTCTGCTTCTAAACACACATTTTCCTCTTTTCATTCCATAGATCTTCAGCAGCCCCCTCCTTAATGCTTTCTCCAAATTACTCTCAATCTCAAATGAATTTCTTCCTCTGTTAGTTCCAATAATACAAGTTCCAGGCCACCATTTCTCTGGTTATTATTTCCATCTTTTGGAGGATATCAGTTTTTTTTCCTTGAAATCTTTATCTTCTCCAATCATTCAAATCCAGAAATAGTCTAGATTTTTTCAGGCTCTGTTTTGAGAAGAAAGGATAAAAATAATGCCCCTGGATGTTTCACAGTGTTATCTTTAGATAATCCAATGCTCTCTAAAAATCCAGTTTACCAGCAGATGGTTATAAAAGCAGTCTGATTTCTCTAGAGAACACCAGGTTGGAGACATCTGGGAGAAGTTTTGGCTTTCAAGGGGAGCACTTGATCAAAGAAACAAGTACAGACAGTATAATTATGTGTTGTTAAAAATGTATAACCAATCTTTCTGCTGGAGAAAGGCTAACAATTAATAGAAAACCTGAAACCTCATGAAATAATTAGATTTGCTACTGAACTTGGTAGTCTCATTCAAGTCAAGTTCAGTTACTAGGGTGTTCTTGACAGAAATACCAAACTGATTTGACTGTGTTTCCTTCAAGACATGGCTTCAGTTTTGCAGTCTAACCATCTCCCATGAACATCTCCCATCCAAATACTAACTAGGCCCAATCCTCCTTAGCTACCAAGCCCAGATAAGGTCATCAAAGGACTGGCACCTCTGAGATGTTAGCTAAAATAAATGGACATCTGGCTGAGGAGGAGTCTTGACTCATTTTCCTGAATGTGGAAAAAACAGGGACTGTGTGCATATAAAAGTTAGCTGTTCTGGAAATTTCCAAGAAACAACACAGAAAAGGTAGCTCTCATTTAAATGGTCAGAGAATTGCTAACATTAATAAAAATCAAAGGAATTTGTGGGCTTCTCTGTGAAGCCACCAAGTTGCAAGCCAGTTTGTTGCCAAACAGAAGCTTTCTATAAGTCAGTTAAGCATGTACCTGACCCCCTGCACAGGCTCAGTTGTGTGAAAGCCATGAAAACCCTCTCTCAAAACACCAGAATGAATGTGTGTGAACTGAATTCTTGGGCAGCCTCCATGCATTTTAATGATGCTGATGATGCTGGTGATATCACCAGTGGTTCATATCCCACAAATAGCAAATCTTCTTCCATCTGCTGGAACAGATGTGCCTCCACAATAAGCAAAGGTTAAATATTATAATAGATATTAGCTATACACTGAGAAAGAGATGAGCTCCTCTATCTTTTTTTTGTATGCAAATATGTAAGAAGCTCATTAGCAAGGTGAGAAGCTAGAGCTTAATTAGAAAAGAAGGGGAGGCAGGGACAGTTTGATTTAGCCACGTCAGCAAACTAATAAGCTAATTGGCCTTTGGCAGCATCAAAGGCCTTTATTAATTGAGCACCCTGTACTCGTTCATTACAGTCTTTACACTGATCATTCCTACCATGGCCTTGGAAACGTTAATCAAATGTTAATCATTCTATTTTCTATTCAGCAGCACTGATATGTCATGATTGTAACACAGCATAATATAAAACATAACATAATATAATTGTCTTATACTATATTATTAACAATTCAGATAACAACAAAAACGTTTTGGCTGATGTTCTATATATATATATATATTTAATTTGATTTATATGCCGCCCTTCTCCGAAGACTCAGGGCGGCTTACAATGTGCTCAGCAATAGCCTTCATCCTTTTGTATATTTATACAAAGTCAGCTTATTGCCCCCACAACTGGGTCCTCATTTCACCTACCTTAGAAAGGATGGAAGGCTGAGTCAACCTTGAGCCTTGGCGAGATTCGAACCCTGCAGTAATTGCAGGCAGCTGGTCTTAATAACCAGCTTAATAACAGGGTGCCTTAAACCCCTGTACTACAAAGGCTCATATTGTATGTATAGATGTATTTGTACTAATGGCAAGATTTCATAAACACTCACTTGGAAATACTGACTCCAAATATCTTAATAGAACAGAACAGAATTATTATGGTCAGTGACAAGTGCAAATAGCTAAACATCCATTGCTATACTTGGGACAAAACAGGAATATTGAAACAAAAACAAAAAACAGCTTCTTCTGTTTATTTATTCCATTCCCTGGCTTCTACCTTCTATAAGCTATCACTATTTCAAAATACCTTTGAACAATGTATGAGTGCTCAGAAAAAGCTTCCTTGCTTGCAGGTTTTTCTATACACAGAGAATAATGACTTCCTTGGCTACTCAATAAAAAATATGAGAAAACACACAATTGGAACAAAAAAAGCTGTCTGAACAATTTACCTTATTTCTCAGGCTCCTTAAGAGACTTTATATAGCAACTAGGTTTATCTGAAACTAGATGATAGGTAGGGGGATAAAAGAATCTGGGTTCCTAGTCAGGTTGTTCCCCTAGGTTGGCCTTTAATTATTAATATGGTCTCCCTTTGAGAATCCCTTTTTATGTGTTTGTTTGTTTCTTGGTTGGGGAGGGGGAGTGAAAGAAGAGAAAAATTACAGAAAATAAAAATTAAAAATATTTAGGACTAGTCATTATTAATACAACATTAAACTAGCATATATATATGCATGCATATTCTTTCTAGCCAGGTTTTACCTACGTAAACTACGTAAGCTAGAAAGAATATGCACATAAAAGCCTATGAAAAAGAAAAAGACACATTGTACCTTTACAGGGAGGATATCTGAGAAGTGGGTGTGGCTCACTGACGATGCCTTAAAAGGCAGAAATAGCTATCTGAGTCTCCCAGAGAGCAACACAGAGTTGCAGTTTGTCAACAGAAAAAAAAGGCCCAGAAGCTTGTGAATGAGATTTCACAGAACCAGGGCTGCAGAACAACTTAGTTTACGTAGGTAAAACCTGGCTAGAAAGAATATGCACATAAAAGCCTACGAAAAAGAAAAAGAAAGATATATATATATATATATATATATATATATATATATATATATATATATATATATATTCACATAATGGACTCTGAAATTAATTCATTTACATTCAAATCAGTCTTTGCAACTTTAAGAGAAAAATACACAGACAATTAAACAAATGGAATGGTATAGGTAGTCCTTAAGATATCACCCGGCACTTAATGAACATTCAAAGTTACAAAAGAAAGACACCAAAAAAATTATATACAACTCTATGTCAGTTACAATGGCCGCAGTGCCCCTACAGACATTTTCCACTTACAATCAACCACAGAGATGCTGCAATGCCCCCCACCCTCCCCTTATCCCCCTGTGGGACTCTGCAGGGCTTGGGCTTGCTTCTCACATGCCCATGGTGTTGAATACTCAATAAAGGAGTGAAGCCAAAGAATATAGGCTTCACTCAAGTCCACCATCTAGGTGGGAAAAACAGTTTATTCCGATTGACTAAGCTGTCTGACAGCTCCCTATAAAAGGGCAAGCTGTCAGACAGACAGTTGTTGGGTTATTGCTTGTTATAATAAAGAGTTTAAGTCGAAGATCTGCCTTTGTCTCTTCAATCGCCCACTATTTTACACTGGCGATGAAGATGGGATCAGAAGACAAATAAACAAAAAGAGCTGATCTTGATCCCAGCTGGAGTGAAAGAAGATGGGCCCCACGGCATCTCAATCGCAGCAACCATCAACGCAGCCTGATCTGCATCGGTTCTATTGAGATGATTATGCATGCCCCACCCACTCCTTTCAACCCAGCCTCGGAGCACTGGGACTCCTACATCATCAGGTTCGAGTGCTTCTTAGGAGCTATCGACCTCTGGGACTTTTTGATAACAGAAAGAGGGCACTTTTTCTGAGCTACTGTGGCTTGGAAATATTTGAGGCAGCCAAGGCACTTGTGGCCCCCACAGCTGTACAGACTCTGCCTTGGACTATGCTTCTGTACACACTCAGAACACACTACATGCCCACACCATCAAAAATTGTCAGACAGCATGAGTTCCACTGCCGAAACCAGGAAAAGGGTGAGTCGATTAATGAATACATCACAGCCTTGCGAAAGGCCACATTGTATTGTGAATTTTGGGATCTCAATGAAGTCCTTCTAGACAGAATTGTCTGCGGGTTAAAGGATTTAAACCTCCAAATGCACCTGCTCACATAATCTCACATTGCAGACAGCACTAGACAAAGCCCGAGCCATGGGAAACTCGATCAAGTCAATGGCGGCAATTCAAAAAACAACCAGTCCACCATCTTTGTGCCAAGCTGTCACTGTGCACCAAGACTGCACCGAATGCGATGACTCGATGGACAAGGATGACAAGGTTTGTCCCCTCCGATCAATCAAAAAGAAGACTCTCGAAACAGAAGGGGCACAGACTGCATGCACTGGGTGTGGTGGTAACCATCCAAGGTCAGCCTGATGGTTCAAAGATGGCATTTGCCAGAGGTGTGACAGGAAGGGACATTTGGGGAGAGTCTGCTGCACTAGTCAACCAGCAGTTTACCATGCAAACCAGCATTCCAGACGGGTCCCAAGAAAGCACAAGCCCGAAGACTCCGGAGAGAAGAGCGCTACGCAGAGCCCAAGAACGCTTACCAAACAAACATTAGGCAATCGAGCACATCACGCACAAAGAAAATCCATGTCATGGTCCTCATTGAGGGTTCACCATGCAGCATGGAAATAGACACTGGGTCGTCTCTGTCAATTGTGTCCTGGGCCACAATTAGAAAATTAGTGCTAGGCATTTCAAAAAAACAGCTGAAGTTGCAGCGCATACAGCTAAAAGGCTATCAGGGGAACTGCATCCCCATCATAGGGAGCGGGATGTTTCAAGTGGCATTCAAGAAATTTAAGGGTCCCCTGAAGCTGATTGTAGTGGATGTGCCTTGCCAAGCCTGTTCAGCCTGGACTGGTCCACATCCCTTGGCTTGGGGGTGACTGGTGTCCACACTATCCAAGATGACAGAATCGAGGAGTTGATCCAGGAATTCGTGGATGTCTTCGACAGGAGCTTGGGCAAATATATGAGGACACCTATCTCCTTCAACCTTGACCCCCAAATCACCCCATAAGGTTGAAGCCACGCAAGGTGCCGTTTGCCTTACTGCCCAAAATTAGACAGCCAACTAGATAAATTGATCGCCCAAGGGGTTTTGGAGCTGGTTGACCACACAAAGTGGGAAACACCCACAGTAACACTGGCCAAACCAGATGGCTCAGTCTGCACCTGTGCAGACTACAAATGCACGATTAACAAGGCATTACAGCAGAATGCCTATCCAGTGCCTACAGTGCAACATTTATTACATTCCCTTGGCAAAAGAAGAACTTTAGCAAAATTAGATCTGGCATACCAACAGCTGCCGGTGGACAATGCCACTGCAGAGGCCCAAACTATTGCAACCCACGGGGGAGCCTTTACATGCTGCAGACTGCAATTTCGTGTGAGTGTGGCACCAGGGCTATTCCAAAGCCTCATGGAATGCCTTCTGCAAGGCATTCCAGGAATAATACTGTATTTTGATGACATCTTAATATCCACTAACAACAATAAGGAACTACTCAACCACCTAACTTTAGTCCTTAGTAGGTTCCAAGAGGTTGGACTAAAGGTTAAGGAGAAATGCTAAATAGCAGTACCCTGGGTTGAATTTTTGGTTACTTAATAGATGGCTCAGGACTACACCCCATTAAAGACAAGGTCAGAGCCATATAAGATGTTCCCACCCCCAGAAACCAAACAGAGCTCCAGGCATTCCTGGGGCTGCTGAACTTTTACAGCGTGTTTCTCCAGCAGAAGGTGATGGTATCCAAGCCATTACACTGGCTTCTGGATAAAAAAGCTAGATGGACCTGGGGCAAAAGGGAGGCTGCCGCATTCGCGGCTGTTAAAAAACTTTTATCATCTGACAGTGTGTTGATGCAATATTTAGAGATGCTTCCAGTCACCCTCACCTGCAATGCCTCTCCCTTTGGGGTCGGGGCCATTAGCCACTGGATGCACAATGGGGTCGAGGCGTTCTATTCAAGAACACTTTCGGGGCTTTGAAAACTTTTTCAGAAATAGTTATAAAGATGGATAAAGATATTAACTTAGAACTAGAATCTAAAATGAAGGAAGTTGATCATAAGATTTATAATCTGGACAATAAAATACAAAGAATTGAAAATGATTTGATAAATATTCAAGACAATAGCTCAGAAGTAAAGTCTAAAAAGGAAGCTGATCACGAGACTTACAATGCAGATAATATAAAACAAAGGATTGAAAAAGAAGTTACAATGATGCAATACAGGTCCATGGAATTTGCAGTCAGAATGAGGGGACTACAGGAAAATAATAGAGATGACTTGAGAAAGATGTCTGCTGAAGTTCTGGCTGTGATTTTAAAGGTTAGTCCTGAAGAGGTATCCTGTAAGATTGATAAGGCCTACAGAGTAAATTCTTGGGTGGCAAAGCAAAAGCAGTTGCCTAGAGATGTGGTGATTTATTTTACTGATAAAGGAATAAAAATGATATTGTGCAAAAGTCTTTTAACTCCACTCTAGAAATGAACGGAAGGAAGATTTTGGATATATAAAGAGCTGCCATCCAAGATGTTAAAAGACAGAAAGGAATTTGGATTTTTGGTGACTGAGCTAAAGAAACAAAACATCCCATTTAGGTGGGATGCTCCAGTTGGTATAATATTGAGATACCAAGGAGAAAGGTATCAATTAAATACTGTTGAAAAAGTGGAAGAATTTTACTACAAGGTTCTTAAAATGGATTTAACATCTCCATGTATGCCATCAGTGTTAGGAACACAGGAGGGGAATAAAGAAATGCAAAATGAACAAGAGACTGAAACCCAGGCTAAGCAGATGGAGATGGAGGTAATGGAAAAACAACAAGTCACAGAGGCCCTTTCGGATGAGTCGCTTTTGGATTCTTCTTCAGAGGTTATAGCTGGATTACCTATAAATACAAGAGAGGCGGCTTTGGATTTTAATGTGATGTCTTATCAAGTTACAGACCAGCATGGAAATCAATCATCTGATATACAAGTCCTAGAAAGGCAACCAGCATGGAGATCTAAGCCACAAAAAGTTAAGAAAAGAAGAAGCAGGTTCTACAAAACTAAAAAAATTTAGACTAAACAACAGTCTAATGCCAGTTATTTAAGAGACAATTAAATATAATAAGCGGGATTTATAGATGGCTGATATATGAAAATATACCTGAGGCAAATTATTGGTTTATACTATTTTGAGAAGAATAACAGATCTCTGCAGTGCTGTGCTTTTGGGATGTGGAAGATGGCCTCTAACTAAGTGGATTGGAACTTTCTATTTTGGACTCTTTGAAAAATGGATTACGTATATGCTGAGCTATAAGGCAAGAGAACTATGGGATTGGGGCATGCAGAAGATCTGGTTGTTACCCTAACATGGTGGTTGGAATTAATAATCTAGATGAAAGATACTACAGAAGATACTATATGGAATATAAATATAAAGTCACTCAGGTGGTTTTTTATATACGAAAACATTTATTATTGATGGGGGCAGATGGTAATTGAAGATACTGAATATACTGTTGGAATTAGAACTTGATGTTACCCTAACATAGGCGATGAAATTAATAATCTAGTTGAAAGACATTACAGAAGATATCATATGGATTACTAACTTAAAGTCATTTGAGGATTTTGTTTATATATGGAAATATCTTTTAGTGGTGTGGTATGGGCAGAAGAACAAAGATATTAAAATATTATGTATGGTAGACCTGTAGGAAAATGGGTGGAGATAGGTTAGGTTACTGACTGTTTAGTTTAGGAAAAGGGATGTTAGGTTTAGATATTAATATACGTAAAAGATTTGAATTAAGAGATATATGTATGGGGGTGGAGGAAATGGGTAGATTATGAGTTGAATAAATGCCAAATTAGGATTTATTATATAGTTTTATAGCTGAAGGTTGCTTTGAAATGTATAGTATAAGGGGGATATAATAACAATGTTAGAAAGAAATGGTTAGCATGTGGGGGGTGGTGTAAAAGGATGGTAAAGTATTATTTAATTTGATATCAATTGGATTTTATTTTGAAGAAGCCATGGAGGGAGGGGAGGGTGAGGGGGGGTTAGGGAGGAGGGGGTGGAAAAGGGGAAAAAAATCTGTATTTGAAAAACTTTTTCAATAAAAAAAAAAGAACACTTTCGGGGACTGAACAGAACTACAGTCAGCTGGACAAAGAGGTGCTGGCTGTAGTTGCAGGGGTAAAGCAGTTTCATGACTATCTTTATGGAAGACAATTTGAACTAGTGACTGACCATAAACCGCTCCTAGGCCTGCTTGCTGGAGACCACCCCACCCCAAACATATTGTCACCATGCATGACGCGATGGACAATCTTTAAGCGGCCTACAACTATCACCTAATTCACCAACCTGGAAGGTGGCACGTGGAGCCATGTTGCCTGGCATGCACAGTGGTGCCCAGTCCTCTTCCAGATTTCTGGTGCACGCATGCGTATTGGCCAGTTTCTCTTAGCATGCATGCGCACCGGCCATGCCACTGACTGCCGCTTCCTGGGATCCACGTTGCAGGCAAACCAGCGCTGCCTCTGCTGGAGGTTTGCCTTATGGGGGTGGGGGGAGGAGAAAGAGGGGAATGCTCTTTGCAGAGGCAGCGGCTCCTCCCCCTCCCCCTGCCAGCTTCGCTGTTAATTTTGGGATTTGCCTTGGGGGGGAAAGAAAGGTCCTGGTTGGGGGCAACTCCTCTTTGTAGATGCAGCAGCAACTCCTCTCCCCCCACCCCAGCCTCGCTGTAAATCTCAGGATTTGCCTTACTGGGGGGGAGGGGCGGGAGAAAGGTCCTGGTGGGAGGGACATCTGTGGTGACAGTGACTGCAGCCATGCTCCGGAAAAGCCTCGTTGGAGAGCCGATCACCCATGTGCAAAGTGGTGGCCAGAGCAAGAGAAGCAGGATACCAGACGCTCAGCTCTGCAGACACACGGAGCTAGGGTATGGGGCTTCCCTATATAATTTTGCCTGTGCCACTGCCTCTTTGCCAGCACAAACGGCCCTCTGCCGCTGGCTCTTTGCTTAGAGGCTTGGTAGTACAGTGGTCTAAAGCACCCTGTTATGAAGACCAGCTGCCTGCATTTACTGAAGGTTCGAATCTCGCCAGGCTCAAGGTTGACTCAGCCTTCCATCCTTTCTAAGGTAGGTAAATTGAGGACCCAGTTGTGGGGGCAATAAGCTGACTTTGTATAAATATACTAAAGGATGAAGGCTATTGCTTAGCGCATTGTAAGCCGCCCTGAGTCTCCGGAGAAGGGCAGCATATAAATCAAATTTTTTAAAAAAAGTTATGTAGGCAAGCTCTGCGCCCTGCCAGCAGAGACCATGCTGGAAATTGCCTGACCGGTTCCAACGGGGCTTCTCCAGATTGTGGCTGCACTCACTGGCACCACGGACGTCCCCACCCCCAGAACATTTCTCCCCCCGTAAGGCAAACCCTGAGATTTACGATGAGGCTGGCAGCAGGATGAGGCAAACTTCAAGTTTTAGGAAGAAGCTAGCAGGGAGGGAGGAGGATCTGCCACCATTGCCTCTGCAAAGAGGATTCCTCCCCAAGCAGGAGTTTTTCTCCCCTCCCCCTCCCCGCAAGGGAAACTTTTAGTTTTAGGATGAGGCTCGCAGGGGGAGGGGGAGGAGCCGCTGGTTTTTGGATTTGGAGAAGAAAGGGTTTTTGGGCGGCAGTGCTGAGATTCCCTCATGGAAACAAAAAAGTGCAGTGCGTTTCAGGCGGTGGATCTGGCCTTCTGCGGAGGAGGACGAGGAAGGCGCGCAGTTCTGCAATGTGCACCGGAGAACCACAGAGGAAAGCGTTTTCTGGCAAATCCAAAAATGGAGCGGGCGGCTGGCCGTGTGCCCTTCTCCTCCTATTCCGCAGATTCACCTTCTCTTTCCTCCTGGCCAGATCCTCCGCCTGAAGCGCAATGCACTTTTTTGATTCGGGGAGAGGATTGCAGCGCTGCTGCCCGAAAACCCTTTCCTCTCCAAATCCAAAAATGGGGAGGCCAAAAACATGCATTGCATTTCAGGCCTCTGGGGAAGGGATTGAAGCCTGCTGCTGGCTGCTCCTGCCACTGAGTGGAAAGAGATAGCATGAGAAGCGCCGGCGGCAATGGGGTGGCAGCAGAACAGATGGGTGTGCTGGGGCTTCAATTGCCCCCTCACCAGGCCTGGGGCCATGCCAGAAGCCTGCTCATGCGGGGAAACAGGGAAGTCCTGGCTCATCCATCCTTACAGCCACCACCACCTTGCTCCTGGGGGCGGCGGTTCTTGTGTTGCTGCAGGGGGCTTGCTGGGACGCCCAGCACCCAGTGGGGAGGAGCCCAGGCAAAGGCGCATGTTCGGAGCTTCCCCAGCTGGCATGGCGGAGACGAGAGTGCTGGACGCCAGATGGGGAATGGCTGTCTTGCCAGGGAA
This sequence comes from Arizona elegans, assembly GCA_022577455.1. Classification (NCBI taxonomy): domain Eukaryota; kingdom Metazoa; phylum Chordata; class Lepidosauria; order Squamata; family Colubridae; genus Arizona; species Arizona elegans. Next base: position 96,742,853 of record JAKOOJ010000002.1, on the reverse strand, counting down.
CAGTTTGGTATCTGGTTGTCCTTCGGTAAGAGGCGTACCGGCTCCCTTGGAAAAAGTGGGAGCGCACGCATGCACAGCATGCATGTGTGGGTAGGGTTATGTACACATGCGGGGGAAGGGGGTCATGAGCGCATGCGCAAATGAGGTGCATGTTGCATTGTGGGTGCTGGCATGCGCGAGCGCAATAGCGGGAGCGCGCTCAGACTTTTGGCACGCAATGCCAAAAAGGTTCGCCATCGCTGCCCTAGGCCATGCCAATGCCCTCAGCCGCTGCCCACTGCCATCAATGGTGGAAGACTCAGCCCCCATTGCACCTGTCCTCATTGAGGAGTTGCCCTCCAGCCCCCTTATGGCGACCAAAATCGCAAGACATTCTGTCAAGGATAAAAACTTGATGCAAGTACTCAACTGGGTGGGGAGGGGGTGGCCAAAGTGGCCAGTCAGCACGGATTTACAGCTGTTTTATGCTCAACAACACAAGCTGTCTGCACAAAAGGGTTGTCTGCTATGGAGGGATCGGGTGATAGTGCCACCTAAACTAATAGATAGTACCACCTAAAACTAAACCAATATTAAAGATACTGCATGTAGGTCACCCTGGCATAGTAATGATGAAGGCGCTAGCTAGAAGCTATGTATGGTGGCCAAACATGTACAGAGACATAGCCAAGTGAGTAGCTACCTGTAACCAATGCCAGAAATCCAGACCAGCACCCTCTCTGCCCCGGCGCACGAATGGGAGACACTAAGAGCACTCTGGTCAAGGGTACACATAGATTTCAGAGGGCCCTTCCATGGACAAACCTTTATGGTAATAGTGGATCTTATTCAAAATGGTTAGAAATAATACTCATGTCCTCCACAACAACTGAGGCAGTCATCAAAGCATTAAGAAGGCTATTCTCAACACATGGCCTACCCAATGTCTTGGTATCTGACAATTGGCCTCAGTTTATGGCCACCCAATCCAACTCTTTCTAGCCGAACAGGGAATCTGCCATGCCCTGGTCACACCATTCCACTCCACCAGTAATGGGCAGGTGGAAAGAATGGTGCAATCAACCAAGGAGGCATTATCACTGTTGTGGATTAATTAGACCAGCACAACTTTCTTAGGTTAGTCAGAGACAATGTATTGCGCAATAGGTTCAAAGTTTGTACATGAAGCTTTGAACAAAGACAGAAATTAGTTACAATGGTTTTATACCCTTCTAAGACAAAGGATTCTGCTAACACAGCAGTTTATGTGGTCATATACATTTGTTATATTTAATAGGCATTTCCTAATTACTAAGTTTTACATTATGTTTGCCAAACTGTCATAATTCTTCTTGTAAATCACTGAAGCATAGATTCAAATTATCTCTTGTTGATATTTCATGTGGTCATCCTTGATCTGTTTTAACCTTCAAACTGTATATCACCAAATGTCTCTATCTCTGACAACTGAGGGGCCCCTCTTCTGAATGTTTCTACTTCAAAGGAACTCTCTGCCTTTCAACTGGAGATAGTTAGTTGCTCCTCTCAAACAGGCACATTTTCTTTCCTACAATACTATGAATAAAGAGGGCCCTTCAGTCATCATCTAGCTGGACCTGCATTACCCACATTATCATGAATGGCCCAGGGGACTGATAAACACAGATTAATAAATTCTTATTAGTCCAACATGTAACCCCTCAGAGTTCTTCAAAAGATAAGAGAGGAGGAGGGTGTTTGACCTGGTTAGGTGGGAATTAAGGGTAAACTCTGTGGGGAAACCAATGGGAGTGAGGAAAAGCCTATGGGTAGGAAACGGAGCACAGGACATCTTAGGGTGTGGGGAAGGAAAGTGAGTTTGGGCTTATGCTAGGTCTCCAGGTGCCTCTCCCACCCCTGAGGCACCTGGGCTCCACTTAAAAACCTGTGCATTTGTTTAACAATTCATTGGGGATAATAGGGATGGTGGGGGGGAGTCATTAGATGAGATTCTTCGAGACCATACTTAGCAGGCTCCATTATAGTCATATCTCAAGGATTAGCCATATGTGTAGTCCATATGTCTGAATATTTCTTCAGCTGAGACTCCCAGTGATGGAATTATTACTGCGTGATCAGTAGTGAGGCCATCTGTATGTGTACTCTTTACTGTCTGCAGGAACTGACTTTAGAACAGGCAGCCCCCCTCCATGATCTTTCCTCTTTCCATGCCCATGAAGTCTTATTCTCCTCTGCCTAGAACCTGAGGATTGAATGCCTCATTATTCAGATTATTATTTTAACAAGATGTCTTGCTCTCTCTGAGGCAGCAAGAGCCCATCAATTTTCATAGAAAGCCATTAAAGTTCTTTCTCATTAGCCATAATTAAAAGGTCCTGCTTGTATTCCCAATAGATCATATTGCATGGTAGGATTGCTGGAAAGATATATACTAGTTGGCAGTTATGTGTGAAACTGGGGAGCAAGACAAGTAGAGGGTCACGTAATATTCTGAATCTTAATGCAGAAAGAAAAGGCCGACTTGCTTCTTTAGGAATATATTCTTCAGAATAGCCAACATTGCCAGTTCTAAATCCAGATCCCTCCTGATACCAGGAGTACCTAGTGTGTTTTCAGTCCTGCTTCATATCTTAGTTTTAAACCTTGTCTTAGAAAGGGTATTCTCAAGTAAGGGAACTAGGAAGCTACAGCAGTGTTTGCCCTCTTTTATCATGCTGTGCTCTTGTGAAGCAGGAAATGGCATAGAAACACTTGCCTTAAGGGAGAAGCTTGGAATGCATTATAGTGGAGAATCATTGCTGGAAGAGCTCCTGAGGATTCTATAACTTTGTCTTGTGTGGAGCCTTTGGGGCATTTGGTAATGCAGGAACATGCTGGGACTTCTCAGCCAAATATATTATTTACAGCTCTGTTTCTATTTCAATAGGATCAAGAAGAATAGTCTTTGGAGAAGGTTAAAAAAATGCTCTGTAATTTGTCTTGTGCACCAACTGCACCTATTCCTGGACTGGGATGCCTTGCTCATTGTTATTTATAATACCAAGTGGATTAGGGCAATGCAGTCTAGAGTCAATAGCTGTGGCTGGTTCAGAATACAACATAGAATCATAGGGCTAAAAAGGACCTAGAGATGTTCTAGTCCAGGAGACCTTATATCAACCTGGGCAAAAGGTTATTCAATCTTTTCTTGAAAACCTCCAGTGTTGGAGTACCTACAACTCTGAGAGGAAGTTTTTCCATTAATTAATTGTTCTTATTGTCAGGAAATTTCACCTTAGTTCCATGCTGGATCTCTCTTAACAAGCTTCCACCCATTGTTTTTTGTCCTCTCCTTAGAAACTTTGGAGAATAAGTCGACCCCAACCTCTCTGTGGCAGCCCCTTGTGTATCAGAAGACAACTATCATGTCACCCCTAATTCTTCTCTTCCTTAGGCTAGACGTACCTGGTTTCCTTAACCATTCTTCATACTATTTACCCTGCAGACCCCTTATTATCCTAGTTTCTCTTCTTCACACTCTTTCTAGGGTCTCAACATTGTTTTTGTATTGCAGAGACCAAAATTGGACGCAGTATACAGTTCAGTATAAAGCAGTACTATTTACTTCTTGTGATCTTGATACTATCTCTCTGTTGATGCAACCTTTGTTGAAAAGCCTGATGGCCTTTTTGGCAGCTGCAGCACACTGTTAGCTGGTATTTAAGTGGTTTTCCCTGGGCCTAGGACATCTAGATCCCTCGTACAGTTACTACTTTTGAACCAGGTACCACCTATTCTATACCTATGTGTTTGTTTTTTCTTGCCTAAGTGCAGGACCTTACTTTTCTTACCACCAAACTGCATCTTGTTTAATAGGGCTCAATGCTCAAGTCTGTCAAGATCCTCCTGAATCCTGAGTCAATCTTTCAGTGTTAGCAATTCTCCCGGCTTGTTATTCTTTATAAATTTGATGAGTTCCTCTTCTATCCTCTTATATAGATCATTTACAAAGATGTTGAAGAGTACTGAGCTTGACACAACTTTGTGGTAACCCACTGCCTGCTTCCCTCCAGGTAGATGTACAGTAATTCCATTGAGGATTGCATACTGATGCAGTTGGTCAGCCAACTGTGAACCCATCTGGTGGTGGTACTGTCTATTCCACATTGTTATATCCTATCAAGAATTGGGCTGTGGTCTACCTTGTCAAATGCCTTACTGAAATCCAAGTATACTATGTCCACAGCATTTCCCTGATCCATTATTGTAAATCCAATAATTTAGTTAATTTATCAAAGAAGGTAATAAGATTTTATGAATGTTCTTTCTTTATTTTATCAAAGGTGTTAATCATATTCACTGTATTAACAAGTTGCTTCTTTTAATTTGTTTTTCTACAACATACAAAAGGGTAAAGAAACTAAATAAAAACGAAGACCCTAAAAAGAAAGAAGCTATTATCAATAATATTTGATGGATCCTGGGTTAGGATACACTTCACATTCCTGGAATCCAGATGCTGAAGACACAGTTGAGAGCTGTAGAGCAGACAGCAAGAAGACAATGATCTTGCAAACAAATTACTTCATTTTTATACTGTTTTAAATAATGAAATATTTTCCTCCTCTTTTGCGGTGAATTTAAACCATTGACATTCCAAGTTAAAAAATCTAGTTGCCATTCTTGGCACCTTGAAGCTTTTGGCTTCAAGGTGCCAAAATCAGCTGAAATCAGCTGAAAATCAGCTGAAAATCTTCCTGCATTTTCCTCTTTGGCCTTGCTCCTCCCACTGCTTCTGTTTTTGTGATTTCTTGAGTTTTCGTCTGAATTTGCTGCACCTTTAATTCTTCTCTGCGCTTAGTTGCCGCTCAGGTCTGTCTCTGATCCTTTGATTCCTCTATTTTTTCCAATAACACCGGAGCTTGAACATTGCCCGAGAGTTGTATTAAATCTTCTTGAGTAATCAAAACCCCTCCTTGGGCCTGTGCCTGCGTTTCTTCTTTCTTCCCCTTTCTTGCCACCTCTGCTTCCTTTCTTCTTCTAGCTTCTGGGGATGGTGGGCATCCAACCTTTAATACATTTGTGTAAAAGTCTCTTGCCTTCCAAACTTTATTGAGACGATATCTTTCTCCTGAATAATTCACCACTAATCCAACTGGAACCTCCCATCTGTACTGTATCTGGCAATTTCTAAGTTCTTCCACCAAAAAAGCATAGTCCTTTATGGTTCTCAACATTTTGGGGGGAATTTCTTTCAATATTAAAACCTCCTGCCCTACCACTTGAAGTTTATTTTTGTAGGAAGCTTGTAAAATTTCATTTCGTATCCTCCTTGTTGTAAAGTAGATTACAATATCTCTTGGTAAAGGTTTCTGTCTGGCAACCCATGAATTAACACAATAAATTTTGTCAATTTGCCATTCAAGATCTGCCTTTTGTTCTCCAATTATCTGTGCAAAGGCTTCTGCAAAGATCTCTCACAAATTCTCTTGATTATTTTCTCTCAGGCCTCTTACTCTTAGGGCAAACTCCATCACCCTATATTGTATCATTGTCACTTCTAAGTCTGCTCTCTCCATCTTTGTCTGGAGCTTGCCCATTTTATTTTCCAAATCCACATTGGATTGATTAATTTCTTCCACTCTTTCATCCAGCCCTTCAATATGGCTTGCCAGACCCTGAAATGCCAAAAAAATCTTCTCTGATTTCCTTATTTCGAATTTGAATTTCCTCTTTAATTTCTGCCATCTCTTCAGCCACATCCCGCATTTTTTCTTCAAAGACAGAAGTAATTTTTCCTCTAAAACAGAGGCTTGTGTCTTTAAAGCTTCCTGCAAAGCTTCCAGTATTAATATTTGTAGTTCCATTGGAGCTGACAAAGATTGCAATTTAGATAGTTGGGCTGGTGATCCCCCAGCATTTTAGCCACAACAGTTTTTATTTGCCTTGAAACCATTTTCTAATTTTCAATTTTAATTTTAAACTTTTGCAACAGCCAAAACAATAAGTCCACTAAATCAAGTTAATTTCCAGTCCTCAGTAAATTTTTTGATTCATCTAAAGTCAATTTTAAGTCTTCATTCTTTTAAAGTAAAATCCAATAATTTTAAACAGGGGCTGTCAGCACTAGACGATACTTTGCTCTTAACTTTCACTTCCACGCCCCATTAAAGCTTCGGCGCCATTTCTTTTCTCTTTCTTCCCTTAATAATCCAGAAGGAAGTATATAATACACATTCAGAGTTAAAGTTTGGTACTTACAATTATGATCACTCCTGCCTTTGCTCTCCCTGCTTTTGTATCCAGTATTTTGAAAGATTGTTGCAGGGGTGGTCGCGGCATCTTGTTCTGCTTAAAGCAGAAGCGTCCTGGATCCGGAGCTCTGTCGGGCTTCCAGGGAGCTCTCACCCTTCAAGCCCCAGAATTACTCCTGGGGCTCTTGGAGAACTCTACCCACACCCGGCTGCTCTCTTTCCCCCCTTTCCCCAAGGTCATTAGACAGCTGATTTTCGCTGTTCTAGCGGCTTTACGCGATCACGGGGCTAGCGCTCCGAAGGGAGCAACCGCCAACGCCTATGGTACCACCGGAAGTCCCATCTGAGACTTGTGCTGGCTGAAATATGTGTCTTTGACAGAGATATCTACAGAAAAAGGGAGAGGGGCTCAAATAATATTTTTGTTGGTGCTTCTTCTAAGGCTCTTCCTATGCAGCTGTAAATAGTTCTAAGTCACATATTGACATCTTGGGAACAATTACATCACACACAATGGAGAATGCAACACCTGAATAGGAATAGATGAAGGTCACAGCTGAAAGATCCTTTCAGTAAAAAAAACAACAAGGAGATGAAGATGTCAAAGCACTCAGTTCATATGAGGGATGTCACTACCAGCAGGAATGCCCCACACGTACAACAAGATCACAGTGTCAGACTCACTTTTACTGGTACAGTGACTTTGATTTCACTGCAGGGCTCTTTCCTTACCTATATTTTCATTCCTTAATTTTAAAAAATTTCATATTACATTCAACAGAAGTTAAATGCATTAAAAAGAAGTCCTAATCTGAAGCAACTGCCTACATAGTCTAACATAATATAGAATCATGGTGGTGCAGTAGTTAGAATGCAGTGCTGGCTACTTCTGCGGACTGCTGGCTGCCAGCAGTTCGGCAGTCTGAGTCTCACTGGCTCAAGGTTGACTCAGCCTTCCATCCTTCTGAGGTCGGTAAAATGAGGACCCAGATTGTTAGGGGCAATAGGCTGACTCTGTAAACCACTTAGAGAGGGCTGTAAAGCACTGTGAAGCAGTATATATGGTAAGTCTAAAGTGCCATTGCTATTTATCAGAAGCAATGTAATACAGAAAACCTTTTACACCAACTCTTTATCAGTTCAGAGCACAACACTACAACACTCAGAACTTTCAAACAACAATTAAACAGCATGGGAATGCTAGGTCTCATACCTCATGAACCTGTGGGAAGCCCCCCCCCCACAACAATGAAATATTTTGGGAAATATTAAAAAAGGCAGAATGTTATATTTCCCTAAAAGAGAAATGGAGAAACATGTTTTTAGAGGCAGAAAGCAGCTCCCAGTCTTTATTAATAGCCCACACAGATGCCAGCACTTAAGGAGATAAAGAGCTTATTGAAAGAGGAAGCCAACTATCTAGATGGCTCCATTCATAAGCAAAGCAAATACTGCAGGCAGAAATCCATTCAAGACAGGATATTTTGAAACTCCTTGCAGCAAAGTTTGACAGCTAACAAAAGCAGACTGGTAGGATTAGTACAGCAGCCCCTCACCCAAGATACAGCACAGGACGAAAGCCATTAGCCACAATAGGAATTGGCCAACACCCTTTCAGAACACAAGACCCTTCATCGCACAACCCTCTTTAAGACTTGAGAGATAGAATGTATGGTGGGATGCTGGGGAAAGAAATAAAGAGAAATATAGTTTTAATCATATAATGCATTTATACATCATGGTTAAGAAGTCATGTTTCTATTTCTTATTTTAACATGTTGGCATGTCACCCATTTCTCAAGCTATATGGTTGAAAATAAATTAAACATTAGAGGATACTAAAATATTTCCAATAACTTTCTAAATAACTAATTTTTGCTTCTGGAGTTCTGACCACTCTTAAAATTGGGATGTGAACAACATATAGTTTAATATTATTCAATTATATGAAAGGACAATTGCCATAAGTTATTTCACATCAACACCTTTCCTTTATGTCGTGTGCATTTAAGCTCATAATAGTTTCAAGGAAACTTGGAGGAAAGAACTAGAAGCCACATCTGGACTTGTGACTCAAACATTAGCCACTGTCATAGAAATTGATGATGGAATGTTCTACCTGCCTGATCATTTCTAGACTCTTCAAGTGATGTATTGAAGAATTTGGCAATACAAAATTCTGCATATTCTGTAAATAAAAGAGCCGAGGTGGCGCAGTGGTTAGAGTGCAGTACTGCAGCTAGTTCAGCTGACTGCTAGTTCAGCAGATCAGTGGATCAAATCTCACCGGCTCAAGGTTGACTCAGCCTTCCATCCTTCCGAGGTGGGTAAAATGAGGACCCAGATTGTTGGGGGCAATATGCTATTTAGTATACTGTCTTTGGTGTAAGCCGCCCAGAGTCCTTGGAGAGTAGGCAGCATAGAAATATGACTGACAAACAAACAAACAAACAAATAAATAAATAAATAGGAGTCCCAAATATTTCTTCATTCACTTATTCAGGAGTAAATACCAATGAGCACTTATATGGAATTTTTTCAGAGCTTTAATTATTATTTCAAATCATATAATTACCTTATACAGATAGTTCTTGACTTACATTAGTTCATTTAGTGACTGTTCAAAATTACAATGGCACTGAAAAAAGCGACATGACCATTTTTCATACTTGTGACCATTGCAGCATCCCCATGGTCTCATGATCAGAATTCAGATGCTTGGCAAGGGAATATTTATGACAGTTGCAATGTCCCGGAGTCAATCAGCTTTTGGGAATTTCTGACAAGCAAAGTCAAAGGGGAATCCAGATTCATTTAACAACCATGTTATGCATGAATGCAATGATTCAAGTTAACAACAGTGGCAAGAAAAATCGTAAAATGGGGCAAACTCACTTAACAAGTGTTTCACTTAGCAACATAAAGTTTGGGCTCAATTGTGGTCATAAGTCAAGGGCTACCTGTATTTACTGTATCAACACACCTGTAAAGTAAGCTATTTTAAACCACATGTGGAGAAGTTGAGCCTTAACGGCTGGTTTAAGGCCAATTAGTTCCATGCTCAAAGGAAAGAATTCCTAGATTATAATTTATTCTTTCAGGTATTACAACTAGCTTCTTTTCCTGGTGGTAGATCTACTTAACACCAATAAAGAAATCATGTAAAGTAGTCTATGCAGTCATGAAAGGCACACATACGTATCAATATATGAAAATACTTTTTTATTGTGTTTGGAAACATGGAGATAATACCTTATCAGGTCATTTCTTGCCAGATGAATATTGTCATTAAATATCAACTGCATTGGATTATCTCCAAACCCAAATTTGATATCAGATTATTGTACAAGATTCTGTATTTGACCCATATTTGGCTAAATAAGGCCAGGTCTGACCGACAAAACGTCTTATAGGGCCTGATAGCTAGCTATGCTGGATAGCAAGAGAGAGAATGAAGAGGCCAGCTAGAATTCCCTGTTCTTTGACAATTCTCTTTGATAATTTTTATGGCAGTATGCCCATGGATGGTGAAGGGAAGATGTCATAACCTGAATACTGATTGTTTGGGATGCAAATAATCACTCAGCAATTCTAAAAGTGAATAGGTTTGAAAGGTCACAATGCGTGAAGAAATCCATGTACACTACATGAATGCAGAGTTGCTCATCAAGTTGACAGTGAAGGAAGTAAGACTGCCAGCTCAATTCAGCTCAACTGAACAAAGTTTTAAAAACTTTAGCTATTATACCAAGATGCAGATGAAACTACTTGCTTCAGATGTTCTCCATGTATGTCCTATTGAAATGTAAGTGCATTGCAAAATATTAACTGGTCTCCCTGATTACTATGCTCTCTTGCCTAGAAGAAATGTTGGCATTCAATATTACTAAGTTCTTAAACCAAATCAAATCCAACTTTCCATGAAAAGTGAGGAAGGAGATGAAAGAAACTTCCAAGATGATTTAGTCGAATAACATCTTAACAAATATATAATTAATAATTATTTATAAATTCTTACAATTGAAACCTGTAAATATATTATTAATGACAAAGACAGATTTGAAATAAGAAAGTAGGGGGATGTATGGATGAGTATCAGTGATGGGATTCAAATAATTTAATAACCGGTTCTGTGGGCGTGGCTAGGTGATCGTGTGACTGGGTGGGCGTGGCCAACTTGATGTCACTCACAGCAAGTGGGGTGGCACTTTGTTGTGAGTGATGTCGTGGGCCACTCCCACTCTGTCACATAACCAATTCTGCAGAGACAGGGTGATTTCCTACCTTCGCTCCCCCCGACTTGGGGTGGCAAAATAAAAGCCCATCTAAAGAGTATTGCCTGCCTGCTGAATTCTGGCAAAAGGAGGCTGGGGGGTCTTGATCCGAGGGAGACCACATTTCCACAGATAGCCGGATGTGAGTCCCTTTTTGTGAAGTGGGGTCGTGGAGTACAGATGGGCTTGTTGATCACGTACCTGGCTCCCTGCCGCATGGCAACGGCCCTGCTCGAGCTGCTCAACGTCATAGCTGAGGTGGCGGTTAGTACCCCCCAGACTTCTAGTCATGGGGGATTTCAACTGCCATCTGTCGGTGAAATGTCTGAGGTGGCTCGAGAGTTCATGGCTTCCATGATGGCCATGGACCTTACTCAGTTAATTCATGACCCTATTCACATGGGTGGACACACTCTGGACTTAGTTTTTGTCTCTGGTCAGTGGTCGAGTGGCCTTGATACAGGGGATATAGTCATCGAACCCTTGTCATGGTCTGACCACTCGCTCCTTCGACTGGACTTTCTAACCGCTGCACCCCGCCGCAGGGAGGCGGGACCGACCAGGTGGTTCTGCCCCAGGCACCTGATGGACCCTGATAGGTTCCAGATGGAGCTTGGGCCATTTCCTGAGACTCTGGCTCATGACTCGGCTGAGGACCTGGTGGCCACCTGGGATAGTGCGGCTGCCAGGGCCTTGGACCGTGTCGTGCCTTTGCGGCCTCTGACCCGGCACCGAACTCACCTAGCTCCTTGGTTCTCCGAGGAGCTTAGGGAGATGAAGCGCCGGAAAAGACACCTGGAGAGTAGTTGGAGGACCAGCCGCTCTGAATCCGACCGAATACTGGTGAGGTCTCATATTAAGACCTACCTAATGGCGATAAAAGCGGCGAAATCTAGCTATTTTGCTGCTCTTATCGCGTCATCAGATAATCGCCCGGCCACCCTGTTTAGGGTGACCTGCTAAGTGCGGGATGACCCCTTGCAGGGCCGAGCTGAGGACTTTGTGCAGTATCTGTATGACAAATTCGCTCAGATTCGGGAAGGGCTGGCCTCTGACTGGGTATGTCTGGACGGGATGACTGAGGCAGGTCTTGAGAGTGTTATCTGGGGGGAGTTCAATCCTGTGGCTCCCGGTTGTCTTCCAGGTGCGCTTCAAGGTGTTGGTGACCACCTTTAAAGCGCTCCATGGCTTAGGGCCGGGGTACTTACGAGACCGCCTTCTGCCACCAATAGCCTCCCACCGGCCAGTACGTTCGCACAGAGTGGGCCTCCTCAGGGTGCCGTCCGCCAGACAATGTTGGCTGGTGACCCCCAGGGGGAGAGCCTTCTCTGTGGCGGTGCCCACCATCTGGAACAACCTCCCCCCAGAGATACGTACAATAACAGACCTCCGGATTTTTCGTCGGGCCCTGAAAACCTATTTATTTCAACTAGCTGGGCTGGCTTGAGTTAAATTTTAAATTGATTTTAAATTGGGTTGTTTTAATTTACGGCCAAAATATTTAATTATTTTAAACTGTTTTTAAATTTTGTATGTTCTGTTTTTTACTTTGGCTGTTCACCGCCCTGAGTCCTATTTGGAGAAGGGCGGTATAGAAATGGAAACAAATAAATAAAATAAATAAATAAATATTTATGAGACCGCCTTCTGCCACCGAGAGCCTCCCACCGGCCAGTATGCTCCCACAGAGAGGGGCTCCTCGGGGTGCTACCAGTCAAACAATGTTGACTGGCGGCCCCCAGGAGGAGAGCTTTCTCTGTGGGAGCACCTGCCCTCTGGAACGAGTTCCCCCCAGAGATACGGACAATTCTGGATTCACGTACTTTCCGCCGGGCCCTCAAGACTTTTTTATTTCAACAAGCCGGGCTGGCCTAACTTCTCCAATTGTTTAATTTTAATTTTAATTTTAAATGGGGTATTTTAATTGTTGGGCCAAATTGTTTAATATATTTTAAATTGCTTTTAAATTTCTGTATTCTTTGTTTTTTACCCTTAGCTGTTCACCGCCCTGAGTCCTTCGGGAGAAGAGTGGTATATAAATTTAAATATAAATAAATAAATAAATAAATAAATAAATAAATAAATAAATAAATAAATAAGTAAGTAAGTGGTGGGATTCTGCTGGTTCTACCTGGTTTGGATGAACCGGTAGCTACGCTGCGGTTCCGCCCACCCGCCCGGACATCATCACATCCTTTTTTTATGCTCTGCACATGCACTGAAGATCCTGTGCATGCATGGAGGTGGCGCGCACAGAGCTGATTGCTCACATTTGTGAACTGGTAGCTAAGATAAGTCAATACCAAACCTGGCTGCAAGCCCCGATCACATCAATTCCCAGGCCGGCCCGCCCAGCCTACCTGACACCGTGGAAAGCCCCGGAGACTCCTGGACTGGCCTAGGCTGCCGCCGCTGCACTGCCCCTCCTTCCATCCCTGGCCTTGCCTGGCTAGCTCCACCACCGCTGCATCTCCATCGCACGCAGCTCTTGCGGCTTAGCTAGCTAGTTTTTCCCCCGTTCCCCCAGGGCTTGCCTGTCTTCCTTTGCCGCCAGTGCCATGGCTCCATTTCCGCACTTCCTGGAGCTTCCTGCTTGCCTCTGAATGTGGCTGAGAAGCCGCATGGCCATGCTAGCTGGGAGAATGCTCTCTCCCCTCTGGATGGGAACCGCACAGCCATGCGGTTCCCAGACAGGGGGGAGAGAGCGCTCTCCCAGCTAGCACGGCCCCACTGGGAGGACACTTGCCCCACTGGTCAGGAGGCTGCTTGGAGTGAAAAGCATGCAATATGCTGCCGCTCCCGGGATTCCCTGCATGAGTGCTGGAAGAAAATTGGCCAAGCTCCCAATGCCTGAACCAGCGAGCTGGAAGAGAGATTCACTGTTGTACTGGTGAGTACATATGGACTGAGTAGGCTTTTTGCTCCGCTCCACCTCCCCATCCTGATCCAGTGTGGTGCGGAAAATGGGGCATTTCCATGGGCCCTTCTCTTTTTTCCCCCCAGCCTCCTTTTGCCAGAATTCAGCAGGCAGGCAATACTCTTTAGATGGGCTTTTATTTTGCCACCCCAAGTCGGGGGGAGCGAAGGTAGGAAATCACCCTGTCTCTGCAGAATTGGTTATGTGACAGAGTGGGAGTGGCCCACGACATCACTCACAACAAAGTGCCACCCCACTTGCTGTGAGTGACATCAAGTTGGCCACACCCACCCAGTCACATGATCACCTAGCCACGCCCACAGAACCGGTTATTAAATTATTTGAATCCCATCACTGATACTCATCCATACATCCCCCTACTTTCTTATTTCAAATCTGTCTTTGTCATTAATAATATATTTATTATTAATAATAAATTAATCCCCCCCATCCCTGCCCTGAGATCTCGGCTGATGGAATGCTCGGAAACCTGGTGGGCACATATTCACGAGGGGGAACCCCCCCCATGGCCCAACCAGGTCTCCATAATACCTGCCAGGTCCGCTCCCCACTCCTGAATAAGATCGCAAATGAGGGAGGCTTTATTTACCAGGGACCTGGCATTGCACAACAGCAGCCGAACGCTCGGGCCCTGAGAGTCTGAACAGCCTGGGGTGCGAGAAGGGCTATGGGGACCGGGGCGCTCCACCGCTCGAAGATAGTGAGTGCGCACCTCCACCACATGATGCGGTCTCCTGCTCCCGCCATATCTGCCCCTCCCACTCAACACATTGATAGAGAAGCCCTCGACAGAATGGACTCTGATGTCCCCCTTACCCCCGCACCCTCCGTGGCCCCACTGACAGCTGGGCCGGACCCCTCCCCCCGTGGGTTAACCCCCAAACCCACACAACCCTCCTGCCCCTTAAAATCCCTTAAAAATCTATCAAAAAGTTTCCCTAAAAAACCCGTCAATCCCCTTTTTGCGGCATGCCATCCAGGTCCTAAGCCATGGAGTGCTCTAAAGGTGGTCACCAACACCTTGAATCGCACCCGGAGGACCACCGGAAGCCAATGCAGCTCGCTCAGGAGAGGTGTTACATGGGAGCGCCATGACACTCCCATAATCACCCACGCGGCCGCATTCTGGACCAGTTGGAGCCTCCGGGTGCTCTTCAAGGGGAGCCCCTTGTAGAGAGCATTACAGTAGTCCAGGCGGGAAGTGACGAGGGCATGAGTGACCATGCGTAAGGAGTCCTGATCCAGAAATGGACACAACTGGTGAATCAGGTGAACCTGATAGAAAGCCCCCTTGGCCACGGCCATCACATGTTCTTCTAAGGACAGCCGTGTATCCAGGAGGACACCCAAATTGCGAGCCCTCTCCGTGGGAGCCAATGACTCATCCCCAATAGTCAGAGATGGCACCAACTGACTATATCGGGACGCCGGGAGCCATAGCCACTCGGTCTTGGATGGATTGAGCTTGAGCCTGTTTCTCCCCATCCAGATCCGCACGGCCTCCAGACACCAGGACATCATGTCAAGGGCATCACTGGAGTAGTCCAGGGTGGAGATGTACAGCTGAGTGACATCAGCATACTGATGAAACTTCACCCGAAACCACGGATGATCTCACCCAGCGGCTTCGCATAAATGTTGAACAGAAGGGGCAAAGGACCGACCCCTGTGGCATCCCACATACAAGGCGCCTCGAGGTCGACCTCTGGCCCCCCATCAACACAAACTGCGACCGGTCAGAGAGGAAGGAGAACCACTGCAACATGGTGCCCCCCACCCCTAACCCCTCCAACCGGCACAGCATGATACCATGGTCGATGGTATCAAAAGCAGCTGAGAGATCTAATAGGACCAGGACAAAGGAACATCCCCTGTCTCAAGCCCTCCAGAGATCATCAACCAATGAGACCAATGCCGTTTCCGTGCTGTACCTAGGTCTGAAGCCTGACTGGAATGGATCAAGATAAACCGCTTCATCCAGGTACTGGGGGAACTGTCACGCCACCACACTCTCAACAACCTTTGCCACGAAGCGGAGGTTGGAGACTGGACGATAATTTGCTAAAACAGCCAGGTCCAGGGAGGGCTTCTTGAGGAGGGGCCTCACTACCGCCTCTTTCAAGGCGGCAGGAAAGCAACCCTCTCTCAAAGAAGCATTGATAATCCTCTGGAGCCAGCCTTGTGTAACCTCGGGAAGCCAGCACCAGCCAGGAGGGACACGGGCCAATAAACATGTGGCCGCACTAATTTTAGAAGTAAAATTGGAAGAAGAACAAGTTAAAGAAACAATGATTGCATGGGGGAAAAATGTGGGTCATGGGATTGATTTAGAGAAATGGGAAAAATTATGGTCACAAAATTATAAAATGACAATGTCAACAGCATATAAGGAAAACTTGTATAAGATGTTTTACAGGTGGCATTTACCCCCGGCGAGAATAGCCAGAATGTACAAGAATAAATTGGAGAAATGTTGGAAGTGTCATCAGACTCCGGGCTCATATTACCATATGTGGTGGACATGTGCAGAAGCTAAAAGATATTGGACTAAAATCCACAAATGGTTGGAAAAAAATGACAAAGAAACATATTGACTTTAAACCAGAGATATTTTTATTGAGGATTTTACCAGAAATATACAATAGAGAAATGAGATATTTAATTGTGAATGTTTTAACTGCAGCTAGAATTGTATTTGCTAGAAACTGGAAAGGTGAGAAGATACCCACGGATGATGACGTTATCAAGAAAATTTTGGAGTGTGCTGAAATGAGTAAATTGACATTTGAAATTAGGGAACAAGAAGATAAACAATGCTATTTGATATGGGATTTATTTTATCAATGGTTAAACAAGAAAGAATGGAAATGAAATATGAAATATGCAATTGATAAGATAATAAAACATATAAAGGGTTTTTTCCCCCCTCTTATAGAGGACAATTTATTGTTAAATAATTGGTAAATGAGAATAATAATGTAATAAACTGTTAAATAAGAAAATGTGGGATAGAGGATTAAGCACAAAAGATTCGTAACCGATCAATACACTTTCTGTAATTGTAACGGATGACGATTGTTTTATGTTTTAAGTTTTGTTTAAAAATTAAAAAAAAATTTCAAAAAAAACCACATGTGGCCGCACTGAGTCTACCCAGAATCCTGTCCACGTCTTCGGGGGTCACTGGGTCAAACTCCTCCCAGATGAGTATGATGAGTATAAACAGTTTCTCTACTTGGATTTGCTTCCCATATTTTTGCATTTGCTTCCCATGTGATAGTTTTCAGGAAGTGGAACACTGCCCGATGATATCTGATTGTAATTTATGAATAAAACATGTATAACACTCCAACACATGTGAGCATATTCCTTGTTTAGAACTTCTGAATACAAGACAATACTAATGGACACAAGAGAAAATATAAAATCAAATATTATTGGAAAGAACAGTATGAAAACAGCAACAACACTAAAACAGATGCACAAATACAATTCATTGCTGGTGGAATTTAACTCATATGGAAGAAAAAAAAACCTGATCATAAAACTATGTATTTGAGGGACGAGGGATGAAAACGCTATTTTTGATTAGCTGATGTTTGGAAGGTTGTGTTCTGTTTGTTTATTATAGATTGGGGTGTGGTCATGGCAGTGTCATGTGATCTATCATGACTTTTCCCCCTTTGTTAAACCAGGTGTGGATGTGGCCAGCACATAATGCATCAGGCCCGCAGGCTGCCAGTTTGACAGCCCTGTTATAGATGATTACATGCATAAATAGAGATTGGTGGAAATGACTATAAAGTATTATGTAAGATATATATCAGAGGTGGGTTTCAGTGGGTTCTGACCAGTTCTGGAGAACCGGTAGCAGAAATTTTAAGTAGTTCGGAGAACCGGTAGTAAAAATTCTGACTGGCCCCACCCCCATCTATTCTCTGCCTCCCAAGTTCCAGCTGATCAGGAGGAAATGGGGATTTTGCAGTAACCTTCCCCTGGAATGGGGTAGAAATGGAGATTTTACAGTATCCTTCCACCAGAGTGGGGTAGAAATGGAGATTTTACAGTATCCTTCCCCTGTCACGCCCACCAAGCCACGCCCACCAAGCCATGCAATGCCTACCAAGCCACACCCACAGAACCTGTAGTAAAAAATTTTGAAACTCACCACTGATATATACAGACATATCTACTGAGGTTTTAAAGGACCTTGCAGAGTGCTCTGTAAGGAATTTTAGAAGATTTTAAGCTAGGATTTTAACCAGGATTTTAAATACTTTAACGAACTTATTTATAATGACGCAGGAAAACACCCAAGATTTTAATTTTTTGCAGACATATATACATATATACATATATAAATATATGTAGGTCTTTGGTTATTCGGATTTTCTCCCCCGTAAAATTGGAAGTGTCTTGGCGACGTTTCGACAAAGTCTCATTCGTCATCTTCAGGCTGGTGTCTTTGGCTTCGTGCTTCTAGGAGCAATGTGAGATCGCAGCTGTTTCTTCCTTTTAACTGCCAGTGGGGGTGTGAACTGATTGGGTGGGAGCTTGGCTGTGTTCTGATTGGGTGGAGGTGTGTTCTGATTGGTTGGGGGCTTGGCTGTGCTCTGATTGGATGGGGGGTTGGCTGTGCTCTGATTGGATGGGGGTGTGTTCTGTTTGGGTGGGGGCTTGGTTGTGCTCGGGTTAGTCTGAATTGTAGGGGGATTTGAGCTGGTGAGCTGCATTGCTGTTGTTTGGCTTCGTGGTCGTGCCACATCTTCATGGTGGGTGTCAGTTTGCTTCATGTATGGATTGGAGGGGTTTAAAGTGGCTAATGATGCAGCTGTGGTCTGGCTTCTGGTTTGTGGTCGTGCCTCATCGGTGTGGGTTTGGGTTTGCTTTTTGCGTGGATGTGTGGTGGTGACATCCTGCATGGTTTTTGTGAGTGTGGGTCTGGTGTCATTCTTTGTGTTAGGGACTCGTTTGTCAATAAGGGCGGGTTTCCAAATGGCTGGTAGGCGGGAGGTATCATCTCGTTTATTCATGCTGTGTGGGCGTTTTTCTATCTCAATGGCTTCTCTGATTATTCTGTTGTTAAAGTGTTCAGTTTTGGCAATAGTTCTGGTCTTTTTAAAGTCAATTTCATGTCCTGTGTCTTTAAGGTGTTAATGGGCCGTGTGGCAGCATCCTGAGCTCCAGTGTTGTGACATCTTGAGTTCTGTGATGTATTGTCTTGAGCAGATGGCTGTGATGCAACATCCCGGGCTTTGGTTTGGCTCCGAGTCTGAGGTCTTGTCATGTCCTCATGGCGTTAGTTTTCTTTGTGTGGAGATTGGAGGGGGGCGCAGCAGCTGCCGATGCTGCCGCGGTCCGGCCCCTGGACGGTGGCTGCATTTCGTCTATGGGATGGGATTGGGTTTGAATCTGGTGAGGATGATTGGTGGTGGTGTCATGTGTTATCCTGGGTCTGGTGTCAATGTTTGTGGCTGGGGCTCGTTTGTTGATTAGGCTAGTTTCCAGATGTCTGGTAGGCGGGAGGTATCATCACATTTATTCATGTTATGGGGGTGTTTCTCTATTTCGATGGCTTCCATGGTTATTCTCTTGTTGAAGTGTTCAGTTTTGGAGATTAATTTGGTTCTTTCAAAATCAATTTCATGTCCTGTTGTTTTAAGGTGCTGGAAAAGGGAGGAAGTTTTTTCTTCTTTTCTGACTGCATTCTTGTGTTCTGAGATGCGTGCATTTATTCTCCTATTGGTTTGTCCAATGTATGTGGCTGGGCAGATTTTGCATGGTATTTCATAGACTCCTTGGTTTTCTAGCTGGATCTTGTCTTTGGGGTTTCTTAAGATGTTGGCTATTTTTGGTCAGGGCAGAACGTTGTCTTGATGTTGTGTTTGTGGAGAATTTTGCTGATTTTATCTGTGGTGCCTTTGATGTAAGGGAGGAGGGCGATGCCGTTGTCCTGTTCTGTGTCTCAGTTCTTGGGGGGTGTCTCCCTTTGGATTAGGTTGGTAATTGTGTTTCCCTGGAATCCATTAGAGAATTAATACGTTTGTGAGAGTGTGTAATTCAGTTTTCAGGTGGTCTTTGTCGGCTAGGCGTTTGGTTCTGGAGATGAGAGTCTTGGCTATGGAGTTGATCTGTGCAGGGTGGTGGTGTGATTGAGCATTTAACTAGCAGTTTGTGTGTGTTTTTTTCCGATAGATGGTGTGTCCTAGGGAGCCATCGGGTTTTCTGTAGACTAGGACATCCAGAAAGGGGAGTTGGTTATTAGGTTCTATTTCCATAGTAAATTGTATTTTGGGGTGTAGGTTGTTGAGATGTGTGAGGAAGTTGTCCAGTTTTTTCTTTCCGTGTGGCCAAATTATGAAAGTGTCATCTACATATCTGAGCCAAAGTTTGGGTTTGTGTTCAGATTTATCTAAAGGGTTGATTTCAAAGTGTTCCATGTATAGGTTTGCAATGACGGGTGAGAGGGGTGATCCCATAGGTGCTCCTTCTATCTGTTTGTATCTTTGTCCATTGTGGATGAAGTATGTGTTGGTTAGGCAGTGGTTGGTCAGATCTAGGATCTGCTTAGGGGGGTTATATTTGTTTTGGATAGCTGTCAAGGCTTCTTTAATAGGTACTTGGGTGAAGAGGGATATGACATCGAAGCTCACGAGTAGGTCGCTGGGCTGTAAGTTTTGTTTCTTTATGATCTCTATGAACTGGAATGAGTTTTTTACATGTGAGGTGATGGATTCTGCATAGGGCTGTAGTTGTTTGGCAAGAAATTTGGCTAGGTATTGTAGAGGTGAGCCTATGGAGCTGACTATGGGTTTGAGTGGTGTTCCTTCTTTGTGTATCTTGGGGAGGCCATAGAGCTTGGAGCATCTGGATGATTTCTCTCTGGGGATGATTCTTTGCTGGATCTCTTCACTGATGGGAGAGGCTTTTATTTTGGATTTGGTGGTTTTTTCCAGGTAGGTGGTGGGGTCTGTGTTTAGAGGTTTGTAAGTGGGGTCTTGGAGTATGTTGGATAGTTTGGCTTGGTAGTCAAATGTGTTCATCACCAATGTGGCATTACCTTTGTCTGCTGGGAGAATGATTATGTTATTGTCTTTCCTCAAATTGGAGAGTGCTTTTTGTTCTTCTTTGTGTAAGTTGCTTCTGGGATTGCTGGAGCAGAGGACATTGGTGATTTCAAGTCTGATTTTATTGGCTTCATCTGGGTTGATTTTGGTTAGGCTAGCTTCAACTCCGCATATGATGTTTTCAGTGGGGATGCATGTGGGGGCGACTGCAAATTGAATCCTTTGGAAAGGACATTGGTTTCTGCTATGGTGTGGGTCCTGTCTGATATGTTATGTACTGTTTGTTTCATGAGTTGCTGTGGAGGGGGGTTGGGCTTCTGGCGTTTTTCTAGTATGTGGAGTTTGTTGGTGTGTGTGTCTGTGTTGTGGGAGGCTCTCCAGAAGGCTAGTTGTTTGGATTTGTCCCAGAGTGCTGGGTGGATTTTGTTGCTGAGTTTGAAGTGAAGAGTGAGTAGGTCTCTGTTAGTTTGGTCTAATAGGAATCTTTTCTTGTGGAGTTTGTTTCTGATTAGGGCTAATTCAATTCTTTTCAGGATCCTTTCAGTGGCTGAGGTTTTAGAATGGAATTTTAGTTTGAAGCATGTGGGGATCATGTTTTTGTCTCGGCAGTTGTGTAGGAATGTGAGGTCACATAAGATGGTAGCTCTTCGAGGATGTTACAAAACAGCCAACTAATCTGCAAATGTCAACTCCACCAACTAATCAAGATGTAACCAAACAGCCAACCAACCTGCTTACAACAACAAAGCCAGCACTCCACACCTCCCCACCAGTATTTATAGAGAGATGGCATCTCCGATCACACTTTGCTCGCACATGCACAAAGCTGAAGACACCAGCCTGAAGATGACGAGTGGGACCTCGTCGAAATGTCGCCAAGATACTCTCAATCTTACACGGGAAAAGACCCAAATACGCCAAGACTTGCATATATATGTATACATGTTATCTACCATAACATCCTACCTGTTAATGACTACTTTAACTTCAACCACAATAACACAAGGGCTATCAATAGATACAAACTAAATGTAATTTGCTCTAATCTTGATTGCAGAAAATACGACTTCAACAATAAAGTGGTAAATGCCTGGAACACTCTACCTGATCCTGTTGTTAGTTTCTCTAACCTCCATACCTTTTACCTTAAACTGTCTACTGTGGACCTTACACATTTCTTAAGAGGTCCCTAAGGCAGTGTGCATAAGCGCACTAGCGAGCCTACCGTCCCTGTCCTATTGTCCCCATATACTCATTTTATGTGTTTATGGCTATGTTTTCCTTATTTATATTCATTTATTTGTGCCATTTTTTCATGTGTCCATGTCTATGTCTATACTGATACTTGTTTCCTTGTACTTGTTGACAAAATAATTAAATAAATAAATAAAATAAATAAATATTATGTGGAATAAGCAAACTGAGTGAGGGAGGGAGCAAGCAGAGATAACAGAAATGTGGTAGTGGATTTCAGTGGGTGAATTAAAGGAAAATCCTTAACAAATTTATACCTGAAAATCTGTGAAGTGACCAAAAAGATATAACATCTTTTCTCTTGGTGATGCCTAAGAAGCAAAAGAACAAAAACTGATGAATGATGTGATTCTATAGTTATGTTTAGAATTTTTTGTGATATGTTTGCACCAAGCTCACCTGGTATCAAATTAAGCTTGCCATTTTGAAGGTCTCTAATAAATATAAGGTGATCAAACTGAACATTTCCAAATGCAATTAGAAAGTGAGTTTGACTGGCTCAGTGGCCTTATTTAAAGGCTCTGCTACTGCTGACAACAAAAATTTTGTCTTCCTAGTCTGGCACTCAATTCCATAAGAGACTGCTGTTTTACAGTCTCCTTATGAGAAGTTGTCTTTCAGATCACTCATGGGTGATCTCCTATTCTTCCCTTTTTCAAAATTTGAAGGACCACTCTAACTCAGTGGTGGGATTCAGCTGGTTCACACCAGTTCGCACCAGTTCACCTGAACCGGTAGTTAACTTTTTCTGCCGGCGAACTGGCTGATCCCACCATTGGTTGGTCCCACCCTGCCCCTTGCCCCTCTCCTCCCAGCCACGCATCTCCTGGCTGGCATTTTGCCTAGATTTGTCCGGGTATAGGGGGAAAAACAGACAGGGGCCTGGGGAGGAGGTTCCTCACCTGCCATGGCTGCCATCAGGTAGGGGGTAGCCAGGGACCGCAAGGCTGAGCCACCCACATTGCTCCTCTGCCAATTGCCCCTGCCAGCTGGCCCATTCACCGGCTCGTGTCCTTTGGCCGAGCGTAGTGGACCCAGAGTGGGTCTCCCTCCCCTGCCATCGGCCTTACCTCTGCTGGCAGCTGCAATGAGCAGACTGGTGCGAGCCCCGCAGCCTGGAAGCCGCTGCATGTTGTGGTGGAAAGAAAGTCCCCACTGAGTTTAGCTGGGTTCAGCGGAGGATCCAAACTCTTTCCCGAAGAGACTTGGGGATCAGCAGGAAGGTGTTTTATATTGCTCTCTGCTGCCTCCTTGCAGCAAAATCCAAGCCGGAGTGACGGGGAGAGAACTGCAGTTTTGCAGGTCCCAATGTCTCTTCTCCACCACCGGCGGAGGTGGTGCTGTCTCTCGCCACTTTCCGCATTTAACTTTGGAGACAGGTGGGCAAGGGCAGCCCGCTGCAACTAGGTCTGAGTAGCAATCCCAGCCCACACCCACCAGCAGCTCTGGGCAGCGGTTCGGCTTTTCCAGCTGGCCACAACCTTCGATCCCCGCCTGCCCTTCCCTTCCTCCTGTGGCTGGTGGCATAGAGGAATGCGAGGTCAATTTTTTTTTGTTCATACTGTCCTACATGGGGATTCCAGTCACTAATAAATGTAGTTCTTTTCCTTTCTCTAATCAAGTCAATTTTGCCATCCCTGCTAATTCTGTCATCTTCATCATTCATTTCTCCTGTCAGGTTGCTGTCAGAACGGACAGGGGGGGGAGGTATCAGAAATAGTTTACATGCTTTCGCTTTGCTGTAACTGCTTGGGAACTTGAGGGAGGTTCACACCACTTCCATTGACTCCTCCTGACCGGTTCGCGCCGAATGTTCAAAGCCGCTCTGTCCCAAGGATGGCATCTTTTCCACCATGCCTCAGCAAAGTCAAAACACCTTTGCAGCAGAAGATTAGCTAACACCGGGCATTGGGGTAGGGACTGAAGGGGAAAATTACCTTTACGCTTCGCGCCTGATTCTCAGATTCCGCCTGACTTTTCTGCAATCACTATTTCTCAGTAAAAGTTCCTTTGAAAGGTTTGCATATACTTTCAGAAATCTCCTGAAGTCTAATGTTGGGTCTAATGGCAGAGCTAGTCTGTCTCCGATTTGATTGATAAAGAGTAACCTCCTTTTTGCTGCTTCACAAGCTGACCGGTGGTATGAGAGGGGCAACTCATATACATAGTATGTTCTGATTGACTAATGATGGAGAGCTGGCAGAAACTAGAGCTTCCAGATGTATAGCTGAGGGGTGGTGGTGGTGCTGAAGGCTTCATGGAGATGATCAAATATCAAATGGTAGCATGAAGAGCTTTTATATGGCAACTGAGTTTCACAGCATATATTTTCCTAAATCTAAAGGAGCTTTATTCACTTGATGTGGGAGTAAAATCATAAATTTGCCACCATGAGTTTATTATTTGTTTAAAATAAATACATAAATAATAACATCAGATAGGTTTTGATGTCTTCATTTGACTGGTAACAGCTAATGGTTGATTAATCACACTGGCACTTTTATTTGAGAAAGGAATACAATTCAGAAGTTCTTCAATCTTTTGTGGAGTACAAAAGTGTCTGCATTTCTTTACAGATGTTTATTTATTTTTATTTTATTTTTATTTTTTTTTATTAGATTTATATGCCGCCCTTCTCCGGAGACTCAGGGCGGCTTACAATACATTAAGCAATAGCCTTCATACTTTTGTATATTTTATACAAAGTCAGCTTATTGCCCCCACAACTGGGTCCTCAATTTACCTACCTTAGAAAGGATGGAAGGCTGAGTCAACCTTGAGCCTGGGGAGATTCGAACATGCAATAATTGCAGACAGCTGAATGTTAATAACAGGCTTTTAGTCTGTTGAGCTATCCAGGCTCCTGTTGTCTTTTACATTTGTCAGTAGGTTGACAAATGTATTACAATGGAGAAAATGGTTTGGGAACTGCAGCTCAAAACTGAAAGAAGAAAAGGGAATACAAGACCCCAGGAATGACACCAAATAGAATTAATTTCTGTACTACATTGAGTAAAACATATTTTTGGATTTTCTGTTTCATAAAAACAGCTGAGTAAAAGATTTTCTTTTTGTGAATGTAAATACATTTATTGTCATGAAGTTCCATCTTAGGGACTTACTAGCAAGATTAGGCATCTGATTTTTACACTGATATACAGATAGTCTTCAACTTATGATACAATTGAAGCCAAAATTTCCATTGCTAAACAAGAGAGTTGTTAAATGGGTTTTGCTCCATTTTATAACCTTTCTTGACACAGTTGTTAAGTGAATCGCTGCAGTTGTTAAGTTAATAACATGGTTGTTAAGTGAATCTGGCTTCCCCTTTGACTTTGCTTGTTGAAAAGGTGGTCACGGGACACTGCAACTATCATAAATACATGCTAGTTGATCAAGCATCCAAATGTTGATCACATGACTATCGGGATGCTGCAATGGTTCTAAGTATAAAAAACAGTGATAAATCACTTTTTTCAGTGCCATTATAGCTTTGAACAGTCATTAAACAAATGGTTGTAAGTCAAGGACTACTTATAATGCTAGCAATTCTGCATAATACAATTATCTGATTATATAATGTGATATTTTTCTTTTTTTTAAAGATCAACACATACCATTCACAAATATATACATGTTGAGGACATTTGCATTAGTGAAATATGATTTTTAACATTTCAAACATCAGAACATGGACAGAGCATTCATCCCATCCCATCTGGGTTAATAGCAGATTTATTCAGTGAAAGCCACAACCAGCTTGCCCATTGATTGTGAAATAAATTTCCTTTTGCATCATAGCCATTCACAGTACAGAAAGATCAAATAGCTGTCTTGCTCACTTCTAGCCTTTTGCCAAATTCTATTGTTCTGTCTGACTATATGCATATATGCCTCCCCCCTCCAATGCCTCCAGTTTCCTCAAATGGGGATGAAGCTTTGATCGCCGACAGCTGCTGCCTTCCCTCTATTTCTCCCTTCTGCCTGCAGACTAGCTCAGGCCCCACCTGAGACCTAACATTTGTCTCTTTGGAGAATAGATGAGTATTTATTAGAATTAAACAGCTGGGAGTGCAGTGATATTTAGACGAACATTAGAAGGGCTGCAGAAGGAGGAGATAATTCCTAGAGCTGGTTAGAAAAACTGGCTGAGCTCAGTTTCCTCCGGGATTTTGCAGGTCTCCTGTGAGCAGCTGATACAGTTAATTCTACACTTGAGCTGCAGGCTGGACCACATTGATATTGCCATGTTATTTAGAATCGAAAGGTCAAGCTGGAAATTGAATAATCATTGACAAGGAATCCATCAGGGATGCTCCCACTGCAGTGAATAGCAGCTCAGACTTTCTTGAAGGCTGATGAACAAGCTAGGAGTCAGGAAGCTGGGGCCTATAGGGCTGCTGGTCCAATTTTCTCAACCACTCAAACCTTTACTCAAGTTATACATAGGGTAAAATATTCAGCAAGAGCAGTGAAGCATTGAATCACAAGCACCATACCTGCTATATCTTGAGCTTGATTCTTCAGATCAAAATTGTGACACTTGTGAGAAATACCAAGACTATTTTTGAAGTGGGTTATTGGGCCTGTAATATGAACCTCATGACACAAAAGTATTTAATGAGCAGCAGCGGTGAAATCTGAACCAGTTTGCTATGGTTCGCTGGCCGCGCATGCATGCCATGCGCCAAGTGGGTGCTGAGCGCACACATGCACAGTTCACACCCAACGTGCTGCATGCGCATGTGCACTACACGCTAAAAGGAGGCTTGGGAAGGTAAGTAGAACAGCAAGGGGGAGAATCACCTGTGGCGCGCAATCTTGGGAAACGTTTTTTTAACTTTTTAAAAACATTTTTTACTACCAGTTTGGGCAAATAGGTAGTAAAAAATGCTTTAAAAAAGTAAAAAAAAAAGTTCTGACGATCACAGCTGTGCCACGTGATTGTCAGAAACTTTTTTAAAAACTTTTTTAAAGCATTTTTTTTACTACCTATTCACCCAAATAGGTACTAAAAAATGCTTTTAAAAAGTTAAAAAAAAGGGTTCCCAAGATCCTGCGCCACAGCTGTGATCTTGGGAAATTTTTAAAAACCTTTTTAAAGCATATTTTTACTACCGGTTCAGGCAAATAGGTAGAAAAAATTGCTTTAAAAAAGTAAAAAAAAGGCTTGGACAATTACAGCTGTGCTGCGCGATCATCCAAGCCTTTTTTTCATTTTTTAAAAGCATTTTTTTACTACCTATTCGCCTGAACCAGTAGTAAAAAAATGCTTATAAAATGAAAAACAAAAGTTCCAATGATTGCGCATCTCTCGGCTGATCGTCAGAACTTTTTTTTACATTTCTTACTACCAGTTCGCAGGGCCGGATTTAAATGAAAAGAGGCCCTAGGCTATTCCACTTATGAGGCCCTTTCACCTATAATGAAAGTGTAATTTTAATTTTGCTAACAATTTGAATGTAGGCCCCTCTTGATCTTGAGGCCCTAGGCTGAAGCCTAGTTAGCCTATAGGAAAATCCAGCCCTGCCGGTTCGGGCGAATCACCCCTGATGAGTAGGACATTTTCACCCCTAATGAGCAGGACATTTTCCAGTTTTCTTTTACTTCAGTGTAAACACTTAGTGACTTAATTCAGATTAGGAGCAATGTCTGCAAGGAGGGATTCCTATTCCTTTCCACCAATTTTTCTACTGATTAAAAATTGCCCATGGTTTTAAAAAATCCTAGGATTTTGATTTCTAGTCCTGCCTTAGGCACAAACTCAGCAGGGTGACTTGGGCTAGTCATTCTCTATTGCCAAAAAAACTGCAGGGAGTTGGCTGGGTAATTGCCAGGAGTCAACACTGGTATGTGCCCACATACCTACTGCAGGAGTGGGGTTTTCCCCCAAATCAAATCAGTACAGAATGGAGTTCCTCTTCCTAGATGTAGTGCTCCTAATCTGAATGAGGTGGGTGAATAGTTACATAGCAATAAAAGAATAGGGTATGGAAGGACATCAGTGTGAAGCCCATTGGTAAGCATTTTCAGCTGTAGATATCCACACTCATCAAATCTCATCATATGAGTAGCCTCCTTTGACTACTGACTCTTAAGGCTGAATTTCCAAGTGAAAAACTAAAGGCCTCCTCAGCTCAACATTATCTTCCCTCTCCAACCTTATTTCAGAAAAGACTCAAAATCATGAAGCCATTACAAGCAAACAATGCCTCTCATCATTCTTCCCACATTTAATCTTTTATTTGCTTACAGAGACCCATGTTTAAATTCTGGATCTAACTTTTCTGAATTATTTCCCACTGCTCTAATCTCTGTTAACTAGCTCTAGATACAAATATTATCATAGTGCGAGTGCTTTGCTTTGTTGCTGATTTATTTATACCCTATTGGAATCCTGAAGAATGCTTGTAGGAAATACAATCCTTTAAACTATTAAAATATCCATCTTTGTTGTGATGTGTTCCTATCAGTTGCCTCACTATGGAACAACTAGACCAGTGGTGGCGAACCTTTTACTCACCAAGTGCCAAACAAGTATGCGCTTTGTGTGCTTTGCGCGCACATGTGCTATGCACCGTGTGCGCAAGTGCACCATCTGTGCATGTGCATGGCTTTTGCATGCGCCCCTCGTGTGCTGCATGCACAATCGCACCATCTGCACATGCACACAGGTTTCTCACAATATTAAATAGTAGAGGAGAGAGGACTGACTTCTATGGCACAGCAGAAGCAAGTTGCCACCAAACCGAAATGTTCATCTTCCCTTTACAGACTAGAATTGTCCATTTATGAAGAATGCAAAATAGAGTCTCTGTTCCCCAGACCCAGTAGCTGATCCAGAAAATTATCATGAATGATGATGTCAGAGACCATTGAAAGATCTAAAAAGATCAGGAGAGATGCACTCCCCTATCAAGATCCTGATAACTGTCATCCATTACAGTAATTAAAGCCATCCCATAACAGCTTGAATCTTCCATTTCCTCTAAGCTGAAATTACTGTGTGCAATGAAGCATAGTTTCCCAATAGAAAAGGAAGGTTGTAGACTGGGCAGTAGTTGTCTAACACTTCTACAACCAGGGAGGGCGTCTGGAGGAAGATTCACACCACACCCTCCTGACAGCCTTTGGAAACCTCCTCTCCTGCAATGAGGTATAAAGAATCTCTGGGATCTAGACTAGGTGTGAAATGCTACCGGTTTGGGCCGGTTCGCCTGAACCAGTAGTAAAAAATGCTACGGGTTCGCCGAACTGGTAGTAAAAAAATGCTAAAAAAAAAAAAGTTCCGATGATCAGCTGAGCGATGTGCGATTGTTGGAAGTTTTTTTTTTTTTACTTTTTATGCATGTTTTTATTAATGGTTCTCTGGAACCAGTAGTTAAAAATGCTTTAAAAAGTATTTTTAAAAAAGTTCCAACAATTGCGCGTCACTTAGTTGATTGTCGGAACTTTTTTTTTCCTTTTTAAGCATTTTTTTAAACTACAGGTTCGGGCAAATAGGTAGTAAAAAATGTTTTTAAAAAGTAAAAAAAAAAAAGGTTCCCAAGATAGAATAGAATAGAATAGAATAATTTTATTTCTATACCGCCCTTCTCCCAAAGGACTCAGGGCGGTGTACAGCCTATTAAAAACACAAGACAACATCAGTTAAAATAGTTTAAAATTATTAAATGAATTCGGCTCAATTTAAAACCCCAGGAATTTAAAACCCAATTTAAAATTGTTATGTTGATAGCCCAGCCTGGCGGAACAACACAGTTGTGGCACGTGATCTTGGGAACCTTTTAAAAAAAACTTTTAAAAAGCATTTTTTACTACGGGTTCGGGCGAATAGATAGTAAAAAATGCTTTTAAAAAGTTTTTTAAAAAAGGTTCTGACGATCGCGCGGCACAGCTGTGATCATTGGAACCTTTTTTTTTACTTTTTAAAGCATTTTTTACTACCAATTCGCCTGAACCGGTAGTAAAAAATGCTTTTAAAAAGTTTTTAAAAGGTTCCCAAGATCGCGCGCCACAGCTGATTCCCTCCTTCACTGTTCTACTTACCTTCCCAAGCCTCCTTTCGGTGTGTAGTGTGCATGCATGCGCAGTGCACATTTGGTGTGAATTGCACATGCGCGTGCTTGGCGCGCACTTGGCATCTTTGTCTTTGTCTTTTATTAGATTTATATACCGCCCTACTCCCGAAGGACTCAGGGCGGTGAACAGGCACAAAATAAAATACATAAATACAAAAGTTAAAAGATATAATTAAAACCAGATTAAATAATTTAACCCAAGACAATTAAAAATCCCAAAATTTAAAACAAATTAAAATTTCGATGTAAAAGAATTTTAAAACAGGGGAGAAAATTAGGCCAGGCTGGCTTGCTGGAATAGGAGAATCTTAAGAGCACAGCGGAAAGTGCGTAGATCTGGGATCCTCTTTATCTCTGGGGGGAGCTCGTTCCAGATAGTGGGTGCCCCCACAGAGAAGGCCCTCCCCCTGGGGGCCTCCAGTCAACATTGTTTAGCTGACGGCACCCGGAGGAGCCCCGTGCGTGCGGCACGGATGCGCAGCCAACAAACCGGTAGCAAACCAGTTCAGATTTCACCACTGATCTAGACTACTCTACTCCACCCATGGCTACTTGAAGCAACCCGAAGGGGAAGGAACCTTTTCTCTTTCTCTCCATTCCAATGCATAGAAACCAATTAAACAGAAAATGATTCCTATTGTATTTTTCTAACTGGATTTTGATAGTTTTCATGAATGGCAGAGCTATTCTGAGCAGGATTAAACTCCGAATGTGAATGCTGAGATTCTAACATGAAAAGGTTCAGGAGAATGAAGTAATGAAACTACCTGTACTTGTTGAGCTGCTATTTACTCTGGTTGCATCTTATAGTAGAATGAAAAGTAGGAAACCTGTATATTTCCATCTGGAACTGCAGTATCGTGCTGTCTGCCTTCCTGCATCCCAAGGCTATTAATCTATTTTGAAACCTTCAGGGCTAAGAGGTACAGGTCTTCTCCTGTACTTAGCATTGAAGCAGTTGCTTGGAAGAGCAGCTTCTGTGGCTTTGTTAGTGACTGCCCTTGAGGTCAAATGAGATGAAGCTGACCATTGTTGTTTTAAGAATAGCACGTTTTTCCAGGGTCTAAGCCAAAGTAAACAAAGATAATGAAGCTTTCAATAGACTGTTATTGGAACATAATAATTCTAGTTTGAACTTTGAAAAAATTAATTCCAATTCTTTGACATCTTCTGCATAATAACATATTTTTATTTGCCCTCCTATGAGGACAGTAGAGATTCTCAGTCATGCAGTCATGGTTGCACCTTTGGGCTGGCCTCCTATGATTGCATGCCTTTTACATAGAAAGAGAAAGAAGGCTAATTCTTGTATTCCTGAAACTTTTCCCCTAAACTTTAGTTGTGTGTTTTAATATTGAAATAATTATTTAGCCATGTTATAAAACTAGGGAAAATTGGAGGCATTTAAAAAAACAGAAAAGTTGTCAAGTGATCCCCTCATTGATTGTCTGTCACCCAAACTTAAAATTCAGGGCAGTCTGTGCCATTCCAGTGTGACTTTGTGTGGTCAAAGACATTCCTGCAGATAAATATTCCTAATGGTCCACCTGAAACACTTTTTCTGTTTTGTTTTTGTTTCTGTGTCCTGTTTTGCATATATCCATTCAAATATTCAACGTCAGGTTTGAAATGTTCAGTTCGATAAACAATCATTGCTCCAAGGAAGAAAACAAATGGGTGGTGGTTTGCAATCCCTACTAAAAGAATCCCAATAATTTAAAGCCCTTTCCAAGAGGGCCAACCCAGCCAGAACTAGAGGACACTAAAGACAAAAGGCAACTTAAATCATTATACCAACTCTAAAAACCTGGGAGCTGTTTATATAATAATAAAGCTGTTTATTTATTTATTTATTTATTTATAAAAAATATTTGTCATAGAAATGTATATGTTGAAAAAAACTGAAAAATTAAAGGGAGAGAAACAAAAGAAAATATCTAGAATTGACATATACAAGAAAATAAATAAATTAGATCTAGCAAATAGAAATACATGGAGGATATGAACGCAAGGCAATTTATGAGTTCAGGTATATGCCTCTCAATGTGTTTATTTCCTGAAGAAGCAAAGTTTTCACTGAATTAATATTTTTGAGTATCAATCTCTTCACTGGAAGAATGGTTTCATGCTTTTCTTATTAATAAAGGAAATATTACTGATCATTCATGATCTATCTGTTTTTTGTCTCAGGGAAGGTGAGATATGATCTTTTTTGGAGGACACTGCCTTCAATCTGTGATTACTTTTTGGCTCACTGGTACCCTCATCTTGCAGAAAAATAAAGCCTGTTAAATCAGCTTGCCCCAGATAATTGAGGAACTTTCTGGAAACTGTCTCCAGAAGATGCCTGGAGTTTTCCCCAGAAGCTGATGGGCAGTTTTGGCCAAGACTCTATTGCAGCCTATAATGGGCATTGTAGCAGGGGTGTTAGACCAGATTGTCATATGTAGCCTCTTCTTCCAGGCTGATATACAGATGCACCTTAGTTCTCTGAGGTGATCTGGAAAAGTTCTTGCTTGAACAGCAAGTGACAGATGCGGTCAAGAGGCTTTTACCTAAGTACAACTAATGTGCCAGTTGTATCTTTTTCTGGCTCAGAAGGCCCTTTGGACACTCAGGGTGTGGTCACCTCACAATTGGATTACCATAATGTGCTTACATGGGGTTGTTTTTGAAAACTATCTGGTTCAGAATGTAGTGCAGTGGATAGTAATTGTGGCATTGCATTATGCACATACTGTATGCATGCACTGTTTTGCATGCTGCTGTGAGCACATGAAACTAGGATGTGTAGGAATGTGAGACTAGCTGAAGTTGCCCCATACTAAAAATAAGAGGACGTACATATGCAGAAATCAGGAATCTTATCCAAAAATCTCTTCTGGGGGTAGAGAAGAAGGAATCAAATCATTAGGGATCAAAGGAGAAATCTCATCATAAGATTTCAAAAGGCAGCTGGGCACTGAGCACACCAACACACCTCTCCCTTCGATATCATCCACAGCTACCAGACTTTTAAAAAATCCAAGCAAGGATTTGGGTGTAAAAGGAATCTGAAGCCCACTTATTCTTTGCATTGTTCTGGATCCAGACCTAGCATGTGAGTGTATAGGAGAGGAAATGTGCCTTGTGTCCGAACCTTAGCTCTTGACCAGGACTATGTGTCCTGTCCTGTATGCACTAGAAACACCTACAGAAGATGTAAATCCCAGGTAGAAAGAAGGAAGGCTATGAGATCAAGATGCTTCAATGGGTTAAGTATTCAACAGTTGTGAGAATGAGTGATCACATGCCAAACTTGGGTGTATATGTAGCAAGTTACCAAGAGGCTCCTGAGTCCAATTCAAGGTGCTGGCTATCACCTTTAAAGTTTTTCATGGCATTAGCCCTGATTATTTGAGGGATCCCTTAATTCCAGTTGTCTATGCATGTCTGACATGATCAAGCAGGCTGGATTCACTACAACTCCCAGTGATCACACAGTGTCATATTATGGGACCAGGAATTGCATCTACTCTATAGAAGCATCTGCTCTCTGGAATGATATCCCCTCCAAATTGTGCACTTATGATATTTAAGACATTATAGAAACCTGGTTGTTCTTCCAGTCCTTGGGATAGGTTGATTGTAGAACCCCCTTTAGTTATGATTGGGGGTTGATTTACAATTCTTCCAGTTGGCTATGACCATCTTTATATGCTTGCTTTTTATTTCTATGCTGTTTATGATTATCAGAATTATGTGACCTCAAAATTTTATAAATAACTAAATAAAAGTATAACTGTATTTCATCTCTCCCTCTGCCTCTGCCTCTCTCTCTCTCTCATCTATCTATCTATTTATCTATCTATCTATCTATCTATCTATCTATCTATCTATCTATCATCTATCATCCATCTACTCTGTATTATCTGTCTACCTTTATTATATTAAAAAAAGTAAAGGATTCCCCTGCCAGTCACATCTGACTTTAGGGGGTGTTTATTTTCAAGTCACAGCCAAAGGGCCAATGTGTGAAGACATTTCTGTGGTCATGTGGCCGGCTTGAATATATGGTGAAGGTGTACTGAATGCTGTTACCTTCCCACTGAAGTGGTACCTATTTATCAATTTGCATTTGTATGCTTTCAAATTGCTTAGGTTGACAGGAACTGGGGCCAGTAATGGGAGTTCACTCTGTCTGTTATATTAAGCATCCCTAAAACATTCAATAGCCACCTCAGATTTCAAGGTAGAATCAGTCAAAAAGATTTGTGTTTAAACAAGGCCTAAAGATTGCTGGCCCACACACCTCATTTTGAAAACCTGATGTGGCTCAGATATACACAATATTCCATTTAAGTCTCTTCTACCTCCCTGGCGAATCTGGCTAAAACTTTTAAATATAAATGGTTCCTCAGAAAACAATCCTTGTTAAATTTCTGACTGAACTGACTGAAAGCTGCTCCTTTTGAGGGGAAAGCCAGTGGTCTCAGTAGGCCAAGGCCGGGCATTTCTGAGGAGGGAGATCCAGCAAAGTGCTAACAAAGCAAAGAGAATTAAAGGAAACTTTAATTCCAAATGAGGGTCATTTTGACAGAATTCAATGTCCCAAAGCCTTTTGCATTCCCTTGAACTAGCATTCAGGCACCCAAATTGCCTTGCAAAGTAAATTTCATATTAACAAGCAGAGAATCAATTTTAAATAACCATTAAAGTAATACAATTTCAAGCTTCTGGCCATGGGGTTTGATACTGTCTTGGCAGGCAGTCTAGTCCACAAAACCCAAGGGGCTCTTAAATCTGCAGGGCTAGAAGCAGAGAACAAATAACTTCTTCCTCTTCCTTCCTACACCTTTTTATTAAGAGCCTCAAAATGTGAAACAGAAACATTGTCAATGCTTGGACAACACTGGAGATTGTGCTGAAGGAATATCTTCTCCCTTTTTTATGCAAAAGAAGAACATGTGTTGGATTAAAAACAACTGCCAATTAAAAGCCATTATGGAAAGGAGTAAAAAAAAAAATCTCTCTGGAATGAGAAACAGCAAGAACCTGCCGTATCGGGATCATGAATAGAATGTTGGTTTGCACAATGAGCCATGTAATTTTGATCCAGACTCTGCCCTGCCACTCCCTCATCTCTGCCTGGCCTAATCACTTGGCTCTTCATCCATTTCAAAGGGCTGTAATTAGGGGCTGATGGGTTCCATTATTCCACCCAACAGAAGCCATCACTTGCAGATCACATCCTGCCAGATCAGGACTGCATGTTCTCTTGGTGGATCACAGAATATCCTCTTCAAGAGCTCCTTCTCTACTGAAAAGCAGCATTTCCGAGAGTGGGTTTTTAGGGATGATGATCAAGAGAGCTTCCCTCCCTTGTGATTTTCTTGATCAAGCATAGTTCATTGTCAGGGCTAACACTTTTACAACCTTCATCAGTAATAACCATTTAGACTGTAAGGAAATATGGCCTATATACAATACTTGTTATTTTAACTGAAGCTGTAAGGGAGTGGGGGAATCCAACTTGTTGAATAGTGGGTGCGGACAGAGGACACAGGACACATCCGGCAGTGCAACAGCTTTATTCAGCTCCAGTAACAGCAACGGCAATGCGAGCTGCGGCAGCCCTTTTTAAACTTGATTTTCCTGCTCTAGCTACTGGCTCCTGATTGGTCCCTGTGCCCGTCTATTCAATACTTAACACCCCTCCCCTCTAGGCTGGCACCAACCAATCAGGGACTTCTCAGACCACGTAGTCACGCAAATAGGCGGGCCGCTTTTGGGCGCGACTTGATCTGCGCAGTTCAGTTGACTCGGCGACTTCGCAGCGAGAGGTTGAGTTCTGTGTCTCTCCCGGGGGCACTCCTGGAACTCTCTCGAACTAGGCCAATGGCATGGGCCTATCTTTTGGGATATTTATTTCTTCATTTCCCTGCTGGACTGGTGGACTGTCTCTGACTTCGGGAGCTCGTCATTGGACCTCAGATAAGTGCCCGCCGACTCTATTCGGGTTTGAGTGTTGTTGTTGTGAGTTTGGTTGTGTGTTGTGTAGGGCCTGGTCTATTTCTGTGGTTTCTGGTTGGTGTTTCCTCTCTCAATCCTGAGTTTCCTCTTGTGTCTCGTGTTCCTTTCTAACTATTCGGCCTCTGAGTTGGCCTATGTTTCTTTTCCACCCTCGCCCGTCCTCTGTTTCTATTCTGTATGATAATGAGCCTGTGATTTGGATTATTTTTGCTGGAACCCATAGGACGTTTCCACTGAAATTCTTTGCATATACCTTATCCCACACTTGGAATTGTCTATATTTACTAGTGGAGTCTACTGGGTTTTCTGTGTTGTATTGGGGGTGTAGCCTGTCTAAATTGGATCTCAGCTTCCTCCCCATCAATAGTTCTGCAGGACTTCTGTGCGTAGTTGCACTGGGAGTTATGTGTTGTATGCTTAATAATTTGTCTATTTTTGCCTGGATGTCCCCTGGGCCCAATCTAGCTAGTGTTTTCTTCATCGTTCTCACCATTCGTTCTGCTTGTCCATTAGAGGATGGCTTCCCCAGCGCGGATAGTGCATGCCTAATCCCCTGGATAGCTAGAAACATTTCAAATTGATTAGCGGTAAATTGTGGCCCATTATCAGAGACTACCAAGTCAGGCAACCCATTTGTTGCGAACAGTCTCCGTAGGACTCGGATGACCACTTCTGTTGTTGTTGATGGCATGAGACTTACTTCTAGCCATTTAGAGTATATATCCACAGTGATTAAAAATGTGTTTCCCTGGCAGGGTCCCGCAAAATCAATGTGTATGCGGGACCATGGCGTCTTAGGGCTTTCCCAATCATGTGTGGGTGCTGTGTGCGGTGTTGGGTGAGATTCTTGGCAGAGTGTGCATGTCACTACCCATTTTTCTATTTCCTTGTCCATTCCTGGCCATCAGACATAAATTCTAGCTAACGCCTTTATTTTAACTATCCCTGGGTGTCCCTCATGTAACATTTCCAGAATATCATTTCTTAACATTTTTGGAATGATTACTCTATCACCCCACAACAAACACCTTCTCAATCCCGATAGTTCAGTCTGTCGTGTCTTGAATGGTTTGAATTCCTCGTCTACTCCTGTCTCTGGCCACCCTTTCCATACCCAGTTCATAACCCGTGCCAAGGTCCTGTCTTTCCCTGTTGCTCTTGCAATGTCTGCAGCTGTGATCTGTGTGTTCGCGAAAGTCTCTATCAATAACATGTTTGTGGATGGCGCTGGGTCTTCCACTGGTTCCAGCAGCGGGCATCTGCTGAGGGCATCTGCATGGTCAATCATCTTTCCCAGTCTGTATAGCAGCTGGTAATTATAAGCAGTGAGGAATTCTGTCCATCTCAGCATTCGTGGAGATAAGACGCGGGGTGTAGGTCTATCTCCCGCGATGATTCTCAGGAGTGGCTTATAGTCTGTTATCAGCTTGAACTTCCTCCAGTAGAGATATTCATGGAATCTTTTGACTCCAGCCACAGCAGCTAGTGCTTCTTTGTCGAGCTGACTGTAGTTTCTTTCTGATTTGGATAGGGTCCGAGAGTAGAAAGCAATGGGGGCTTCTCTTCCGTTGGGCATGCAATGGCTTAAGATTGCCCCTATTCCAAACGATGATGCATCACAGGTCAGTCTCAGTGGTAATGTTTCACTATACTGTACTAGGATGCTGTCTGATATTAGCAGTCTTTTTATTTGTTTGAAGGCATTTGCTTTCTTACGTCCCCATGTCTAGTCCATCTTTTTGTCCAGTAGACAGTGTAAAGGTTCAGCAATCATGGCTTTCTGAGGCAGGAAAATGTTGTAGAAATTTAGTAACCCTAGGAATGCCTGCAGTTCTGTTCTATTGGTTGTGGTTGGGGCTTCTTGAATTGCTTTTAGCTTGCCCATGGTGGGTCGTATTCCGGAACCATCAATCAGGTATCCCAAAAATTCTACCTTTTCCACTGCTAACTGGCATTTGTTCCTTTTTATTTTCAGCCCCACTTCTTGGAATCGGGTCAATACTGCAATACTGCAGCCCAATGCTGCAGTTGTTCCTGGCTAATGGCTGATATTAGGACATAATTTTTCGTCGGGCCCTGAAAACCTATTTATTTCAACTAGCTGGGCTGGCTTGAGTTAAATTTTAAATTGATTTTAAATTGGGTTGTTTTAATTTACGGCCAAATATTTAATTATTTTAATACTGTTTTTAAATTTTGTATGCTCTGTTTTTACTTTGGCTGTGCACCGCCCTGAGTCCTATTTGGAGAAGGGTGGTATAGAAATTTAATAAATAAATAAATAAATAAATAAATAAATAAATAAATAAATAAATAAATAAATGAAATAAGGGATGACTCCTTCAATTCCCTGTAGGAGGCACTCCATGAGGCTCTGGAACAGCCCCGGGGCCACGCTTATCCCAAACTGTAATCACCTGCATTTGAATGCTCCCATATGCATAACTATCATTTGTGTTTCTGCTGTGGCGTCATCAACTAGCAGCTGTTGGTACACCTGAGACAAATAGAGTTTTGCAAATATTTTCCCACTACCCAGGGAATGCAACAGATGTTGCATGACTGGCATGGGGTATGCGCTTTGCTGTAAAGCCTTATTCAGGGTGCTTTTATAGTCACCACACAAACTCACTGACCCATCTGGCTTCGTGGGGGTTACTATTGGTGTCTCCCACTTGGCATGGTCTGTCGGCAATAAAATCCCTTGGGCAACAAATTTATCCAGTTGCTCATCAATCTTGGGCTGTAGAGCAAAAGAAACACTTCTAGACTTTATTCAGACAGGGGTGACTTGGGGATCTACGTTAAATGAGATGGGGGTCCCCGTGTACTTGCCTAGCTTCCCATCGAAGACGTCTGCGAAATCCCTTAGGAGTTCTTCTTCTCAGCTGTTGCCTTCGACTTGGTTGATCCCCGTCACTGCCAGACCCAGAGGCTTGAACCATTCCAGCCCCAGTAGGCTAGGCCTGTCCTGGTCTAGTATGGTTAAGGGTAGTTGTCCTCTGAATTCTTTGAACTCTATATTGAAATAACCAATTCCCATTACTGGAATTCGGTTTCCTTGGTAGTCCTTAAGCGTGAGTCTCTGCGGCTTGAGTGTGCTGGCTGTGATTCTGGGTATCAGTTGTTTGATGGTTGTCCAGGAGACCAGAGAAAAGTAGGATCCTGAGTCGACCTCCATCTTGCAAGGTCTCTCTTCGATTGAAATGGTTGCCACCATCTTTTTTGCTTTTCCCGCACTTGAGTGGCTAAGTATTATAGTCTGGTGGGTTTCACCTCTCTCTGAGCCATGGTCCTCCTTTCGGCAGTTTCTTCCGAACGGTTGTTTCCTGTTGCTTGTTTGGAAGTTTCTGGCTGGTGGTAGAGGGCTGGATTGTCTGGTCCTGTGGGAAACTGGTTGTGATGCTCTGCAGGCTCTTGTGATGTGTCCTTTCCGGTCGCAGTGCTGGCAGATCGCATCTCGGAATCTACACTCCATCTGGGGGTTCATATCTAGCACACCAAAATTCCTTTTTTCCTTTTTCTTGGTGTCTTTGTTCTGAACGGAGATGATGTACTTTGTCTTCATCTCTATCCTCAGATTCGGTCTCCATATCCTCATAGTAGACTGAGGACTCTTCCTTTGCTTGCGGCCCCATATTCATCTTTTTCATCGCAGCTGCGGACTTTTGTGATGTTTCAGTTGCAGTCACTTCTTCCATGGCTTCTTGGAAGGCTTGGCTTCGCAAGCAATTGGCTTTGTAGGGTGAGGTCTCGCAGTCCCAATACCATCCGGTCTCTCATTGCTTTGTCCAGGTTGGAAAATTCACAAGCGGTGGCTATCTCACGCAGGTTTAAAAAGGAAGAGGAAAAAGGCTTCTAGTTAGAACTTACAAAATGGAAGAAATGCAGAAGGACAGAAATTGGTTTACCAAAATAGAATCCAGAGATTAATGTATAGTTTAGTCAGGCCCATAATAGGCCAATACTTGCTATGATAGAAAGAAGTAGGAAGAGTAGTGTTAAGTATTGAATAGACAGGCACAGGGACCAATCAGGAGTCAGTAGCTAGAGCGGGAAAAGTAGACAAACTTGCTAATGGACTCTCCCTCCTTTTGGTCTCTCCTGTAGAATTTGTGTTGTTTCATGAGGGATGAGGTTTGGGGAGCGTAGTGTGCCCTCAGGATTCCTTGTAGCACCAGCCAGGTCATGGTTCTCAATTCTGCCGGAGATGCTAAGGCTTTTGTCATTTTAAAAATGGCGGCTCCGCAGTGTGTGAGGAACAACTTTCTTTTCCTTTGTTCAGAAAGGCTTAAAAGTTTGTTAGCTTCCAGGAACATGTGGAAATGTTCCATATAGGACTCCCAGTCTTCTCCTGCCAGGTTGAATGGTGTGGGTGGAATTATTGAAGACATCTTGTGTTGGCTGGTTGTAGTTTTGATGGCCGTGATTGCCATGTGGAGAGTCTGTGCAGCCTAATGTCCTATTGTCCTTCTGAAGATCCCACCTTCATCACCAATGTTGAATAGTGGGTGCAGACACAGGACACAGGACTCGTCCGGCAGTGCAATAGCTTTACTCAGCTCCAGTAACAGCAATGGCAATGCGAGCCAGGGCAGCCCTTTTTAAACTGGAGCTGTCCACAGCTTGATTTTCCTGCTCTAGCTACTGGCTCCTGATTGGTCCCTGTGCCAGTCTATTCAATACTTAACACTACTCTTCCTCCCAGCAGCTCACGATTGCCCTTTGCAAGCCCACTGTCAGTGAAGCTGGGCAGCCAGGGACTGCGAAGCTGCACCACCCACATCGCCCCTGAATGTGTGGATGCTCAACACCTCAAAAAGTTCCATAGACTTCCGGTTGGCGCTGGGTGATTCAGTCGGGGAAATGGCGGGGCTCTTATGAGCCCCACGAAAATACCGACTGGCAAGCTGCTGCCAACAGGTCTGCAGACCTACCCTGTCCTGAAGGGACCGGGGAAGAGAGAAGGACCCCTTGGATGGCTGAGAGGAACAGGCAAGTTCCTCGGGGCCGGAGGAAGTCCTCTGAGCCGGCGGCGGGGGAGCAGTAGCCATGGCGACTGCCTCGAAGCCCAGGCCAACCGGAGAAAGCACTGTGCTGGAGGAAGAAGGAAAAGTGAGAGTGAGGTGTTCAGAAGCCAGGTAAGCAAGACCAAACCCAGACGTAACAGCATTTAAACTGTGGATATTGCTAAGTGTGCCCCAGCCTTAATTAGCAGCTACAGTGTATCGGGGCAAGAAGATCTGCAAAATACCTTTTTAAAGGGAAAGACCCACCAAAGGATTATGGATTTCATTGCTAATTTGGAATGATTGTCTTTTTGGAAAATTATAAATTTTGAAAACTGTTCTTTTTTCTTTTTTTAAAAACAGGAATGGATTATTCTTGGAAGAGAGAAAAAGGAAAGAGGCAATAAACAGGACTTTTTTAAAATAAAGGGAAAAGACAAACGGATAGCCTTGCAATACACAAAATGGAGACTGTGAAGAAGTGAAAGTGTAATTGGGGATTGCTAGCAGCTTGGAAGAGAAACTAAGTGTCTTGTTATTTTAACTGGATTACTTTGGCAACAAATAAGGAGCTTTGATCTGGGGATACTCAATCTGTCTATTGGAAGCTTTATTGATGGAAAGAAAAAAGAAATAAAATGGAATAACTATAACTGAATTAACAGGTGCAGCAAGAAAAGGAAAAAAGATGTGGCACTAAAAGAAGAGATGATGATATTATATATGGAATGATATAAAAGAACTAAACTTTATCGAATTTTTAACATTGATAATATTGAAATTGAAAAAGAACAATTTTGGACAGATTGGAAAAAGATTTATAGTAGTTTGCAAGATAAGAAAAACAACATAGTTTGATTAAAATGGAAATGTAATGCTTAATGCATATTTGAAGTCTGAATATTGATATGAGGTATTATGAGGTACTATACCTTTTTTTTGTTTCCCTTTGCTACCTTTTTGATTTTCTTGCTTTTTTTGATACTTTTTTCTTTTTTCTTTCTACTTTCCCTCTTTTCTCCTTCTTTGTTTTTGTTTTCCTTTCCTTCTCTTTTTCACTTTTTATTTCCATTCCTTTTAAATTGGACTATATAAACATATGTATTTGGTTATGAAATAAGACTATACATGAATGAATGAGAATATGATATTTCTAAATGTTCTAAATGCTTAAATGAATTTTTGAGATTTAAAATAAATATGAAGTAGATCTTAAAATATATGAGAAGATATGTGTTAAAATTTATGCTGAGTCAAATTGTGGTATCTGAAAAAGCAATTTATGTAATATGTGAATTAGTTAAAATGAAATAGCTAAAACAACAGATGCAGGCGTGGAGGAAAATATGCTGGTAAAACCAACCAAATAAGAGAAGGAGACTCAGAGGAGAATATGCTAGAAATCAGCCAAAACAAAACATGCTGGAAATCAGCCAAATAATAGTGGGAGGTTCGGAGGAGACTATGCTGGAAATCAGCCAAAATACAATACGTTGGAAACTAGCCAACAAAGGGTGGAGGTATGGAGGTGACTATTCTGGAAATCAGCCAAACAAAAGCTGGAGGTATGGAGGAGGATATGCTGGAAATCAGCCAAACAATAATATGCTGGAAATCAACCAATAATAGGAGGAGATAGGGAGGAGGATATGGATTTTGAGATAAATTTGAGAATATGAAATATGCAAAACTAAAGGCAAATTGATAAAGTTTTAAGGTTTAAAGATCTGATGAAGGGTCAAGAGATTAAGAAATATGGACTGAATTTTGATTTATTAATTGAAATAAAAATAGAGCTGTATCTAAGTTGAAATTATGATGTGTGGTTAGAAATTGTAAGGTAAATAATTAGACTAAGAGATTAGAATATTTTTTTTTCTTTTTTTAATGTTTTAATATTGATGTTAAAAGGTGTAATGAAGAGAGCTTGGAAAGAACCAGAGATAATTGAACTTATAAATGAGCATAATAATGAATTAAATGTGTACTTGGAAATTAAATTGGTGGTGATATAATAGAATGGTTCTGATCAAGATATTAGAGTTTATGACTAAAAATTTTTCTATGTTTTGACTTTGAATTTTAAAAGATATAATGGGAAATTGTGAATGGAGCTTTTTCAAAATGTAAGCAATTATACCTATTCATGACCGAATCGAGACTTCGCTCTCGAAAGAGATGTATTTTATGTGTTATGTTGGAAAAAATAAAAAAAGTTCCATAAATGATACCCGGACAAAGCTCATGGAACACCACTTAATTTTGCATTTGTCTTTGCTTTTCTCGCCCCTCCTACTTTTTCTTTTTTTAAATAGGACTAACGTTTCTGAAAAGAGGAGCAGAATGTCAGATCTGCCACCTTCAGCTTTAAGTTTTGCTGGTATCCTGTCATACATTGATAGGGATGAGAGGAAGGGGGCAATTGGCATGTAGAGAGTAGATATGAGCAAGGGGAAGGGTGACAGGTTTGACAGAAACTAGAAGTGTGAGAATTGGCCTATTCCAATCTCCAAGGACATCTAGTGGGAAAGGAATGTGAACTGCACCAAGTGGCACCAAAGCTGTTCCCAAAACAGCTACATGGCATGCCATTGGACAGAGATGGACTGGTCTGGGGAGGAGAAATTTGTAAAACTTTGTGCAGGAACCTCAGATCTAGCCCTTTTTTTTCCTTCCTGCAACCACCTATCCTTAGTAAAAGAACCTATCACTTCAACCAAATGGAATTGAGGGTCTTTCTTTCCTAGGGAACAGGACTGGGGCAGGCCTGAGAGCCCTTGCAGAGCAGTGCTGCGTCTTAGCCACTTGTGATGCCCCTGACTTCCTTGGCTTAAACCGGAGAGTTTGCAGTGGTTCTATTAATTTTAGTAGAACAAACTTTAATGTACTGTACATCCAGAAACTATGATGAAATAAATGTAAGTAGAAACTTCTTGAAGAAGGTCAGAGATGGAAAAATGGGACCAGGGAATGCAGCTAGTCTCCTAGTCTATCCTGTCAAGTATGCTATATGCGTGGATTTACTTCATGCTTCCTGGAAAAGGAAATTCCTGAGATGGAAGGATAGAAGGATAGAAAAAGGAGAAGAAATGAATGTTTAATTTGCATTTCCCTAAGCAAATGAGTTGTGCGAGGTATTTGCGAAGAAAATGTTAAGAGAAGCAACTAATATGACAAAAACTAGAGTCTGCAAAGCTGCGTTTCAAACACTGAGGATGTCAGAGTGGCAATCAGCCCCGTTACCTTCCTGGGGTAATTGCCTGAGTTAGAGGTGAATCGTGGCATTTTCCTTGTGTATACCTTTTGCAAGAAAATAAACCCGAAGATATATTTTCTAAGAAAAACTCATTTATTTGTTATAAAGAAAATAAAACATCTCACTAGTCTAATTAGTTACATCTTGGCAACGTTCCTGCCGGACCTCCCCTGGCAGGAGAACAAAGAAAGAGTTTAGAGAAGAAAGTGAAGGAATGTAGACATGCGCAGTTAGATTACTGATAAGAAACTTGGCAAGCTACGGTAAGTCTGAAAGTCCAAAAATAATAGCTCATCTGGTAAATACAAAAACACAGTGACAGAGGA
Source organism: Arizona elegans (assembly GCA_022577455.1). Taxonomy (NCBI): domain Eukaryota; kingdom Metazoa; phylum Chordata; class Lepidosauria; order Squamata; family Colubridae; genus Arizona; species Arizona elegans. Next base: position 96,698,424 of record JAKOOJ010000002.1, on the reverse strand, counting down.
AACTTATAAAGAGCAGGCATGGAGTGTACAAGCAGGTAATCCACAACTTTTGCAGTTGAGATTGGAACTTCTGTTGCTAAGTAATGCAGTCATTTTATCACCTTTTTTCCATAGTTGTTAAGCACTTAGCAGACAATATAATATCAATAGTATTTTTGTTAGTTTTTAAAATTAGAATGGAATTTTATTTATTTATTTTTTTTTGCAAAAACAATTTTTTATTTTAGAACAAAAATAAAACATAAAACCATCATCGTTCCAAACAATTACAGACAGTATATCCATCGGTTAACATCCTTTTGTGCTCAATACCATCTTCAAAATATCAATATATGACCAAAGCTTATTTTCATAAAGAAATATTTCACTTATTTTATCTCAACTTCCACTTCATATTTCATTTTTTTAAAAACAATTGATTTATATGCCGCCCTTCTCCGGAGACTCAGGGCGTCTTACAGTGCGTTAAGCAATAGCTTTCATACTTTATCTCCATGTTTTATTATCTATTCATTGATAAAATAAATCCCATATCAAATAATATTGTTTATCTTCCTGTTCTCTTATTCTCTTATTTTGATATCAATGTAAAAAAATGTTAATTGTAAAGAGAAAAATAAGGCTGAAATTATGAAAGTGACTATGCAAAAAAGAAGGAATAGAACATGTTTGTGACAAACCACAGCAGATGGAAAGGTGAAAAAAGTAATATAAAAATATCATTAATTTTGATAATAATGGAAATTAAGATGAATATTTTATTGTTTATATAGAGAGAGAAATACTTCCAGAAATGAAGGAAGAAAGTAAACAATTGGAGTGATTGTAATAGAGAAGAAGCATAAGGTGTAAAGTGATGTTATTTAAAAATAAAATTGAAAAGGATAAAAAATGATGGAAAGAAAATAATATGGCAGAAGTTGAAATAAGAAGAGATGGAGAAAAATTATAAATTTGTGATAAAGGATGCATAAAAGAGATAAATATTGGAAAAAACAGGAAGATTAAGATATATTATAATGAGGATTTTGATTATATAGAGTTATATAAGATGCATAAGATGTGACCTGGTTAGAACTCTGTTCATAAAGTATGTATGATGAAAAGAATTTTTTTTCAATAAAACTTGTCTATAAAAACAAAATAAAACAATTAACACTGCCATAAAGTGAATCATGTGGTTGTTTAGTGAGTTCAGCTTCCCCAATTGACTTTGCTTGTCGGAAGCCCCCAGGGAAGGTAATAAATGGGGATCAATGGTAAATACATGTCAGTTGTCAACTGATCAAATTTTGATCACAGGGATGCTGCAACAGTCATAAATGGAGGACCAGTCAGAAATCACTTTTCAGTACTGGCATAATTCTGAATGGCAGTTAAAAGTATGGTTGTAAGTTGAGGACTAATTGTGGGATTTTTAAAAATGTAAAAACCTTTATTTTAGTTCTGGAGTAGTTGTGTCACAAGTATTTTCTCTATCTACTTCCCCCACCTACTTTTCATTGATTCCCTGATCCCATTATTCCTTTGCTATCAAATATAACCAACATCCTGCAGGCTAAAAGAATGGAAGATGGTAGAGAGGAAGACTGTAAAAAAATGGGCATGTGAAGTTACATCGCGGAATTTGTACTTCTGATATCCTCGACCTCCAAAGCTCTTCTCGTTCCTTGGGTTGCTCAAGGTCTCAGAGCCCGAGTCTTAGGCTGATGTTATGCAATGCCAGGTCCGCGGCTAACAAAGCCCCCCTCATTTGTGACCTAATTCAGGAGGGGAAAGCGGACCTGGCAGGTATTACAGAGACCTGGTTGGGCAATGAAGGGGGGTCCCCCTCGTAGAAATATGCCCACCAGGTTTCCGCGCATTCCATCAGCCATGGACAGGGGTTAGGATTAGGGTTAGGGTTAGGGTGGATTAGGGTTAGGCAGGGGTGGAGGTGTGGCGGTCATTATAAAGGAAGGTCTTGACCCTAGGGAAGTCACTGTCCCACAGACAACTGGATGTGAGTCCCTCCTCATGAAGTGGGGTTATGGGTTACAGATGGGCCTGTTGATTGCGTACCTGGCTCCCTGCCACGTATCAGCAGCCCTGCCTGAGCTCCTCAATGTAATAGCCGAGGTGGCAGTTGAGACTCCTAAGCTACTGGTTATGGGAGATTTCAACCTGTCATCCATTGGTGAAACGTCTGAAGGGGCTCGAGAGTTTATGGCTTCCATGACGGCCATGGACCTGACCCAATTAGTTCATGGCCCTACTCACACGGGGGGACACACTCTGGATTTGATCTTTATCTCTGACCAGTGGCTGAATGGTCTAGATATAGGGGATATAGTCATCGAACCCTTGTCATGGTCAGACCATTCTCTCCTTAAGTTTGACCTTCTGACCACTACAACCCACGGCAGGGAGGTGGAATCAATTAAATGGTTCCGCCCCAGGCGCCTGATGGATCCTGATAGGTTCCGGATGGAGCTTGGGCCATTTCCTGAGACCTTGGCTCATGACTCGGCTGAAGACCTAGTGGCATCCTGGGATAGGATGGCCGCTGGTGCTTTAGACCGGGTTGTGCCTTTGCAGCCTCTGACCCGGCGTCGAACCTACCCAGCTCCTTGGTTCTCTGATGAGCTGAGGGGGATGAAACATCGGAAAAGACGCTTAGAGAGCAGTTGGAGGACCAGCCATTCCGAATCCGACTGAACACTAGTGAGATCTTATATTAAGACCTACTTAGTGGCGATAAAAGCGGCAAAATGTAAATATTTTTCCGCCCTTATTGCATCGGCAGATAATCGCCCAGCCGCCTTGTTTAGGGTTACCCGCTCTCTACTCCAGCTGAGAGCCCGGGAAGACCCTCTGCAAGGACGAGCTGAGGATTTTGCACAATATCTGCACGATAAAATCGCTCAGATTCGGGAAGGCTTGGACTCTAACTGGGTTAATTCAGATGAAATGACGAGGGCAGATCTTAAGGACATTATCTGGGATGAGTTTGATACTGTGACTCCTGAAGACGTGGACAGGTTACTGGGGAAGCTGAATGTGACCACATGTTTATTGGACCTGTGTCCTTCCTGGCTAGTGCTGGCTACCCGGGAGGTTACACATAGCTGGCTCCAGAGAATTATTAATGCTTCTCTGAGCGAGGGATTCTTACCTCCCACCTTGAAAGAGGCGGTGATGAGATCCCTCCTTAAGAAGCCCTCTCTGGATCTGGCTGTTTTAGCAAACTACCGTCCAGTCTCCAACCTTCACTTTTTAGCGAAGGTTGTCGAAAGTGTGGTGGCATGACAGCTCCCACAGTACCTGGATGAAGCTGTCTATCTAGACTCATTCCAGTCCGGCTTCAGGCCTGGATACAGCACAGAAACAGCATTGGTCGCGTTGGTTGATGATCTCTGGAGGGCTCGGGATAAGGGATGTTCCTCTATCCTGGTCCTATTAGATCTCTCAGCGGCTTTTGATACTATTGATCATGGTATCATGCTGCACCGGTTGGAGGGGCTGGGAGTGGGAGGCACTGTATTACGATGGTTCTCTTTCTACCTCTCTGACAGGTCGCAGTCAGTGTTGACAGGTGGACAGAGATCAACCTCGAGGCCCCTTACTTGTGGGTGCCACAGGGGTTGGTCCTCTCACCTCTCCTGTTCAACATTTATGTGAAGCCGTTGGGGGAGATCATCTGTGGTTTTGGGGTGTGATGTCATCTGTACGCTGATGACACTCAGCAGTACATCTCCACCACAAACCACCCCAATGATGCCCTTGAAGTGATGTCCTGGTGCCTTGAGGCCGTACGGGTCTGGATGGGGAGAAACAGGCTTCGACTCAACCCTTCCAAGACTGAGTGGCTGCGGCTGCCAGCGTCTGGGTACAGCCAGTTAGTCCCATCACTAACTATTGGGGATGAGTCATTGACCCCTCCAGAGAAAGCTCGCAATTTAGGCATCCTCCTGGATGCACGACTGTCTTTAGAAGATCATATAACAGCCGTGGCCAGAGGAGCTTTCTATCAAGTTCGCCTGATTCGCCAATTGCGTCCCTTTCTAGACTGGGACTCATTATGCACAGTCACTCAAGCTCTTGTCATTTCCCGACTTGACTACTGCAATGCTCTCTACATGAGGCTCCCCTTGAAGTGCACCCGGAAGCTCCAACTGGTCCAGAATGCGGCCGCATGAGTAATTATGGGAGCAACATGGCGCTCACATGTAACACCTCTTCTACGCGAGCTGCACTGGCTTCCGGTGGCCTTCGAAGTGCGCTTCAAGGTGTTGGTTCTTACCTTTAAAGTGCTCCATGGCTTAGGACCTGAGTTCTTACGAGACCACCTGCTGCAACCGATAACCTCCCACCAACCAATACGCTCTCACAGAGTAGGCCTACTCATAGTACCATCATTAAAACAATGTCGTCTAGTAGTTCCAAGGGAGAGAGCCTTCTCTGTGGGGGCACCTACTCTTTGGAACAAAAAGTGCGAAGATCTGGGATTATTCGTATTCCAGGGGGTATCCCCTGGAATACGAATAATCCCAGATCTTCGCACTTTCTGACGTGCCCTGAAGACCTTTCTGTTTCAACAAGCAGGGCTAGCATAAACATTTAAATTCTATGCCAAGATCTTAGCAGATACACTAAGTTGACTCAATTTACTGTTTATAAAAAAATAATTATTATTATATGTATATGAAATCTTATTCTGTTCACCGCCCTGAGTCCTTCAGGAGAAGGGCGGTATAGAAATTCAATAAATAATAATAATAACTATTACTCATATGATTTATTCCACAGACTCCTTATCATCTCAGTTGCTTTTCTCTGCATTCTTTCTAGGGTCTCAGCATCTTTTTTGTATCATGGAGATCAGAATTGGACACAGTATTCAAAGTGGAGCCTCATTAGTGCCATAAGAAGCGTTCACTTCTCATTATCTTGATGCTATTCCTCTGTTGATGATCCTAGGACTGCTTTGGCTTTTTTGGCATTTGCAGCACATTGCTAGCTCATACTTAAATGATACTTAAGTGTCTGCTAGGATACTTAGATCCCTCTCACAGCTACTACTGTTGACCAGGTACCACCTATTTTATATCTGTGCTTTTGGTTTTTCTGCCTAAGTGCAGGATCTTACATTTCTCACCACTGAACTGCATCTTGTCACCTAGGGCCCAATGCTCAAATTTGTCAAGTTCCTTCTGAATCTTTAAACTATCTTCCAAAGTATTATCAATTCCAGCTTGGTGACATCTGCAAATTTGATGAGCTTTCCTTCTGTCCCCTCATTTAGATCATTTATGAAGATATTGAAAAGCTGGCCCCAAAACAGAACCTTGAGGTACCCCACTGCATGTTTCTCTCTATGTATATGTAGTTCCATTGAGGGCTACACATTGAATTACAGTTTGATTTTTATTTTTATTTTTACAAAATGGTGTATCATTGGTATTTGTCCCCAGACAGATTAGCAAAAATGTATAGAGGGATTTCAACAAGTATTGGAAATGTATCCAAAATCCAGGCATATTTTATGTGGTGGTCTTGTAAACATGTTAAATCATGTTAGATAAACATAATAATGATAATGCAGAAAATATTTAAGACACAAATATTAATAAAACCCAAAGCTGTTCTTTTAGGTATTATAAATAGGACCAGTTGAAAAGCAGTTTGGGGTGCTATTCCTTCACATGATGACAGCTGCGAGAATTATATTTGCTAAGCATTGGAAAGAAAAAGAGATGCTGACTGTTGAAGAGTGGATTTTAAAACTGAATTACTGTAGCATAGATGGTGAAATTAATTGCCTTGATTAGAGACAATAGACTGGACTTATTTTGTGGGCTCCAAAAGGAGCCAAAGCCACCTTGAAGGGACGGCAAAGCTAAGGAGGGATGCTCTGAGAGGTTGCAGGAGAGATCGCAACTCTCCTGCTGAGCCCTGGGGCTTTTTTCCCTCTATGCCATGGTGAGGAGAAGAGGCAGTTTAAGATGGCTACAATGAAGCTGGGACAGCCGACAAACATCTAAGCACTCTGTAGGAGCAGACTTTGGTGAATAATGTGTGAACTGGGTGAGAGAATATTTTCTGTTAAAATTTGACTCCAAGGAAATCCAGGGGGAATATATATATATAGAACTATTTGTTAAAGCAGCGGACAAGCACTTTGAAGTAAGAAGACGTGGTATTGAGAAGACATTTTAAAATACTGGAACTATCGACTTAAAAAAATACTGCTTTTTTATTGGAAATATAATTTAAAATAATTAAAATCAGACTTGCCAATAATACATTGTGAAGCGGAGATCGCCATCTGCTGATGAGAGGGAATATGCATACCTCGGAATAACCATTTGAAGGACTGAAAATACTTACTGGATTACATGCATCTACCCTAAAACCACTGGAGATTTGAATATTTAAATAAGAACTTTAAGTAAAAGACCCCTGAATGTTATGCTATATGTTTGAATGTATAAAAATGATTTGAGGAGGCTTGGACAACCCCCTGGTTTATTTAAATGGATTTGACTGATTATTTATGAAATATTAAAAATTGTGATTTGTGTAAGCTGAGTTTTGAATCAATGATTTCTGGACTACTGGCTAAAAGTGGGACCTATTAAACAAAATAAGACGTAATGCAAGGCGGAAGTGACTGGAATTTTAAAAGAAATGGAGCTGATGTTTTAAAGCACTAAGGACTTTATACAGGAACAACATAAGGCAATGGTGAAATTATCTGATGGCATAGACCAAAAACTGGAAAATGAGCAAAGACTAGAGCAATCAGGAAAGAAAGGAGCCACCAGAAGGAATGGAGGGGAAAGCAGAACCAAGAAACCAGTGAAAAGAAGACAACAAGGAGGAAATATCATCAAAATTAATAATGACTAAAGAATTTAAACAGGAGGAAAATATTTTAAAATATTTAAAAAGGGAATGGGAGAAACAGGAAGATATTTGGGGAAAGGATATAGGGGTTAGAACAAATAGCTTTAAAACTAGTCAGTGGGAATGGGTAGAGAGGGGAGAAAAAGTCAGATTGCATAGTCAGAATGCATATCTAGAAGTAGATGGAGTAAAAAACCTAAGAGAAGAATATGGGAGGCAAGTCAAAAAAGTTAGACTTAAAGTACTGATGCAGACAAGAGATGATGGATAGAAAAAAGAGAGAAAAATATCCTCCATATTTGTTTATTTAATACAGTAATTTTTATTAAATAATGATGGAAAAGCTTATAATTATTTATAGACCCATTATGTAAGGGGAGGAGAATTCATCAGAAGTTTTTTTTAAAATCATATTCTTTTCAGCATCTAGCCATAGTGGATTCTTTATATTTAATGTTAGATTTATTTGACATTTGGGTCATTTCCCCCCTTTTTTATACACATTTTTTGTTGTTGTTAGTGTTGGATGTATGTTTTTCTGTTTTCTGTTTTGTATTTTACTCTTGTTAATAAAACAAAATAAATATATATTAAAGAAAGAATTTAGGATGAAGACAAGTTTTTTCTGTACAAGACGTACACCAGTTTTTGCAACAAAAGAAACAATTTATTTGGAATATGCAGTAGCAATACAAATCAGGAGACTGTAAAACCTACATCTTGTTAGTATTATTATAGAACAGAAAAGTTTCAATGGAGATCCAAAAGACACAGGCCTTATTTTTAAGGGAGCAGAAAACTTGATGTAAATCAAAGCAACGAGAATATTTCTTAATATTGAAAAATTATTGGAAACATAAGAAAAGACAAAGCAATTGAAAATACAGCAGGGTATCTTTGCAAGAAACAAAAGGCATCCTGATTAAGAACAAACAATGCATTTTGTGATACATTTTGACAATAACAATAACAAGCTTTTATATGTTAAAAGCTTTATGCAAACAAGGTTGCATGGGAAAAATAAGGGGCCAATGCAAAGAGTGATGTGAAAACCTCATCATACCTTGCAAATAAAGAAAGAACAGTGTTGCCATCCATTGTTTTACAGATTCAGTTTTTGAAATATTGAATCATATATCAAATTTTGTTTCCCAAACGAGTCCAGTCCTATAAATCCCTCCTACCAGACTGAGCCTTGGATTCTTCCTTGCTGCAGGGATAGGTTTTGACTGATTCCTGTTATATCACTTTTGAAAGCACTATCACTTTGACTCCCTGATTCTTTCTGAGAAGCAATGGCCATCAGTCAAAAAGATAACATTTTGAAGAAATGAGAATTTGGATTAGACACTGCTTTCTCCATGCAGTGTGAATTGCACAGCAATATACTTTTACCAGTTTGAGATTTCTCTCTGGTAAGGTATAGTAAAAACAGAAAGCACTAAGGTGGACTGGGATTATCTTAAATCTACAAGTAATTGGATTCAGGGTACTATAGCTCCAAAGAGCATACAATTTGTCTTTTAGACATGAGCCCAGATCTGTAAATCTGCTGACTCAGCATAATCAAAGATTTTTTTTCCCCCTTGTAGTTAGAAGATGTTTGTTAGTGTCTGTCTAAACAACAGAGTGAAGGTATGTCCAACTCAAATCAGATTTTTTTTTTTGAGTTTGCCTATAACTTTTGGAAGGGAGCAAAGAGATCCCTGTAACTTTGTATTTTCCATTTTTAAAAATACAGTTCCCATATTTATTGGTAGTTTGGGTGGGGAGGTATTGTGGGTTGGGTTTGCTACTCCTTTGCTGTGTGACCCTAAATCTGAAATTAGAAAGGATACTTTTTCAGGATTAAATAATATCAAGGCTATTATCTTCTTTTTTAAAAAAAAATTGATTTATATGCCGCCCTTCTCCGGAGACTCAGGGCGGCTTACAATGTGTTAAGCAATAGCCTTCATACTTTTGTATATTTATACAAAGTCAGCTTATTGCCCCCACAAACTGGGTCCTCAATTTACCTACCTTAGAAAGGATGGAAGGCTGAGTCAACCTTAAAAGCCTTACTAGGAAAGAACTGGATGTCAGCATTCCAGAAACCCCCCAATTCCAATTAAACTCCAACTCCACTGGATGCACTACAGATGCAATTTATCTATCCTCCCCTTTTCTTTGAAAATAAAAAAATGGGAAGAAAGTCTCCAAAACTTCAGCAAAATGGGGGCAGTTAGAAACTGTTTTCCCCATAGATGAAAAAAATATCCTAAAATCCAAAACAAACCATCAAAACCAATACAAATATTGTTTTCAACATTGTATACAGAATGTAATTTTGCCTACAATGTCTCATTGGAAGTAAGTACGTTGTAACATTGTTGAATGAAGAATTAGAGACAGAACAGTTTTTGTTGGTTTGAAAAAGTGACATGCATTTTCCCCAGCAAAACCTCTGAACTCTGAAACTTTCCAGGAACTTTCCTCTTCTACTTTCATAGTCTGAAAAATGAGGCTATAGAAGAATGCATCTTTGGCTCAGCAAATCAGGAATCACATTACATGTGATGATGTCATATCACGAGGTAGCTAATCAGATTTAACCCATTATGGCATTGAGGACAAATAATGCTAATTATTTTGCTCTCATTCTGAACTGAGGGATAAGGGAGCATATCCTTGATGCTAATGATGCAATTAGTTACCCTAGCCCTTGGCCCTGATTATGGGGCACTCTTTAGTAATATTTACACAATTGTCTTAGCGTTTCAAAATCCACCAAACTGGAGTTGTGATGGCAAAGTGCTTTTTGAACAGCAAGGGCATTGAAATTTCATACTTTCTTTCATAATTGATTTAAGTTATTGCTTTGTTCCCCACTATAATTTCTTCATTAATGATTCTTTAACAAAGGTACTGATAATTGAGAGAAATGAGAGAAAATAGCAAGAGTTGTACTAGCAAACCAGGCTAAATTGTGGACCAAGGTTGTCCTTGAATTAAGATTGACGATCATCTCCCAGAAAGTCATTTAGATAAGTATTTAAGAAGACAGGATGTAATAGTACATTTCATCTACTGTTTAATCTTAAAAATATAGTACCAATAAAGAGATCTGACTAGATAGTATTTTAAACATATGACTGCATTTATGACCATTCCCTCGGTGGGCAGGTGGTACAGCCTGTAAGTGATGATTTATGGCACAAGGGACACCCTTTGCCTAGTGATTTCCAATATGCTTGCCCACCACTTTTGGTTCTCCTTTCTAAATACAGGCATGACTGGGGAGGAGCTGGCAGATCAGCAGCTTTGGTTAATACCCCAAATGAGTCCTGGAACTTACTTTTGCACAGAAAACCAGGACATGGGGAAGGGAGGGAAATTACAAGCAATAGAGCAGAATGCTGGTTCACATTATCTGGTGGTGGCAAGGAAGATCGGCTGTGGCAAAAAGAATTAGCACTTTCACTTCATAAATAACATAATTGTTGCACTGACCAGGCAACTGTTGATGAGTACCTCTCCCCTCATCTGCCATCCTGGCAAGTAGCAAGCAATAACCCTACACCCTTCTGGCAACAGTAACCCTACACACCCTACTACTTATAATTTCCTGTGTAGCAATAGCAATAGCACTTAGACTTATCTACTGCCCATAGCATTTTACAGCACTCTCTGGACAAAGTTTACAAAGTCAGCATATTGCCTCCAACAATCTGGGTCCTCATTTTACCAATCTCAGAAGGATGGTAGGCTAAGTCAACCTTGAGCCGGTCTGAATTGAACTCCTGGGAGTGGGCAGAATTAGCCTGCAATACTGTATTCTACTGTGCCACCACAGTAGGTCAAACAATCTTTGCTTAAAAGGGCACAAATATTGCATCTTGGCATGCATTGCTCATCACTTGATGGCAACCTGATGGGCAGTAGAAGCAATGCTCTACGTCCTCATATTCCACAGAGAAAGTTGATGTGGACCTTCTCTAGCCTTCTCAAAACTATTTAGGAAAACCAAGCAGCCAGACAGCCCCAGGTGGGAGTCCTCAGAAAGTTTAGTTCACCATTACTGTCAAGCAAGCCAGGTGAGAATGAAAGTTAAATAAATTTCAGGAAGTTGAGTATTTCAAGTACCTTGCTCATCGCTCGAGGTCTTATTTTCAGCCTTCAGCCAGAGGCAATTTTCCACCTACCAAGTATGCTACATGAGATGTTGGTTATTCTGGTTGCAAATTCTAGGATCTCTAATCCCAACACATCTTATTGGCATCAAACCAATAAACAAGAATGTTGATTTTATATAAACTAAGCACATTTAAGGGAAAATAATTTATCTTTTTTCTGTTTGCTAAAGAAGCTTTTCACATCACTTTAAAGGCAATAAAAATTTTAAGAATGGAATTGGAAAATATGTTTTCAAGGCCATAGTTTGACAAAAAGAGAGATAGAGAGATAGATAAAAGTAAAAGAGATGAATCTAGTATCCTGCATAAGCCTTGTTGAAAAAACTGAAGCTGCACAGCAAAAGCCCTTGCATAGCTTCCATTTGTTTCAGGGGAGGCTTATGCTGGAGAACCTACCAGTGGATTGGGCCTAAAATAAAAGCCCCTTTTAAAATTTATGCAGAAGATAATGAAAATATCACTTCTGGCATTCAAAGTTAGTAAACAAAGTATTAAGTGTACCTATTATGCTCACTATTCCAACCATTGTTAAAAGTTTTACAAAATGAATTACTGTCACTTCTTTTAAAACATTGTGTAACAGGAAATGAATGTGCACAACTCTACACTTGTCTACCATTCTTGAACTAATTCACAAATGCATTAAAATGGAAACCAAAGAAGAGCAAATGTAGGTAACTTGGTGTTAAAAACTATACAGGTATGAAGCTCTTTTTGCCACAGGACAGGATGGGGACTGCCTGTCCTTCGATGCGTGCTATGAGGGTAACTTTTTATTTTTATAAACATTATTAAATTCAGACTGCTTTTTTGGTTTGTTTTTCCTTTATCTGAATATACAAGAACATTCATTATCAAATGTTCATTATCATCAATTACTACAAAGAACGAGACACAAATCGCAAGAAACAATGGAAAATGTTAATAAAGCTGAAAGAACTGAACATTTTAATTTTTTAAAAACTTTTTTAGGATTCTTTTTTTTTTTTAAGTTTCTGCACTTTTTTATTTTTTTTTGTTTTTGGTATCGAAGTTGGGATTTTCTGGGCAGAAAATAAAGAACCAAATCTATGAGAAGGTAGCTCACATTTCAGCAAAAATATCAGTATTACATAATTATAATAAAAATAGTAAATCTGGATATGCAAAGAATTACTACCAGTGTATGTACCATTAAGAAGTTCGGTACCATACCATGACAGACCATAATAGAAAGATATATTGTTACAGGCAGATAAATGCAGTTCCATCTCTTTTTTCCTTCCCAGACAATTGTAGTCTGCCATGCAAATTGCAGTCCAGGTAATAGTTTGAAATGAAGCTAATAAATAACACTGCACAACACTGTCTATCTATAAATGGAAATTGAATAAAATCTGTTTTCCAGGAGACTATGTCATATTTTCATTTATCACAGCAATATAATGGTCTCTATGAAAGTTGCTGATAGATACTTTAGATAAAAATCACACAATTAATGTAATTAATTGCAACTAACCTAATTACACTTAATTACATTAAACAAATATTCAAGTCCATGCACACTGGTCTTCATCAAGGATAACTCATCTTGGCTGCATGAATCCACATGATCATTAGATGGCAGCAGAGATACCAAAAAATGTCAATTCTTTGTTATGGTCTGGATTTGTGTGGCCAAGATCTGGTGCATCTAACATTTGGCAAAAGTATATTTCATCCAAACACTAGGCAATGCTATCTATTATTTTTCCCTCATGTACTAAAGTTAAGTATCACCTTTGATGTGGTCAACTGTATTTTGCATGCATTTCTTTGTCCATAAAACATCACCCACCAAAAGCCATCTCTACTTACTTCTGCAATCTCCTTCCTCATTTCCATCTCATTACAAAGACTGTGTAGATGCTATGCCTTTAACCTCTTAGCTAGTATTTGCTTTTTGTTTTTGCCTTTTTCTTTAAATTCATCCTAATTTAAAAGCCATGCTAGGCGTGTGGGAGGTGGCTGCATTTTGCTTTGAGTTGCCTTGAGTTGCTTCATGTCCCTTCTGGGACTCTTTCTAATGTGCTTAGTAACTGGAAGAGCTCCTTATGGCTATTGCATTTGCTAAGGAAATCCCAAAACCCAGATGAAATCATTCTGGCAGGTTCACTTGGAGGGTGGAAAGTGCTTTGAAAAGTGAGTCCTTTGCTCAAATCAACCATCACAATAAAATTATGAAATGTTTGCTTCTCCACTAAATCTAGTGCTTTTCTACAGTGCCTTCAATTTACTTGGATTTAATTCTGGGTATATGCAGGTTATCAAGAGCAGATGGACCAAGAGAGTTATGGATTTCTAATAAGAAGCATCAGGGTCTCGACATCCCCTCCAGATAAAATTGCTAATGTTGCTCACAGAATTATTTGTAATCTGTGTTAATTAATCTGGATTATTTATCAATTTGAATTCACAATGACCCTAAATAGAAAACCCTTTTTCTATTGACAGGATGGAATAGTAACAATTGGAACCAAGAAAGCTTATAGTGTGATATAAATACATTGAAATATCAGCATCGCCCTGGACAGAGAATGTACCAATGGCCACTGTTCTTAAACATGGGTGCCTGATACTTTTACATGTTATCACTAAGCCCAGATCAGCTTAGGTTATTTAATGCCTTTCTATCCAGACCCCTCACAGAGGACACAGTCAATCCACTGGGATGTTTCCCTGAACATGCTTTCCTGAAAGGAGATCAGTCCTTAGGTTCAAGACTAGGAGGCAACCCAATTCATCTTATTCTGGAGAAATGTGTTGGAGCACAGGCAATTGTTTAAGGTCACCATGCAAATATGTATTTTCCAATATTCATTTCCAATAGTCGTTTATTTATCTTCTTCCCATTTTATCTCACCCATCAATTTTACTGTTTTTTCTAGCAGGAAGAGTTTTGTTTAGAAGTGAAGTGTCAATATTTTTTTTCACAATTAGGGCAACACCACAATTTTAGCAAGGCTGTATAATCAAATTATAATATGTAAAGCCACAAAGGTCCAAATGTTTACTAGTGCAAGTTGTATATTCTATCAGCTTGGAAATAATTTCCCAGTGATTTCTTTCTCTGTGTAAGATATTGATAAATTAGGAGTGTAATGAAAGCTGTGGGTATTTTGCAATTTCTGCAGCTTTATTGTGAACATAACCCCCTCCTTTTCTGAATACCTAAGGTTTATGATGCATTCAGGCACATGATGCTTGGATAAAGCTGAGAAATCAGAGGATGTAAGAATGAAGACCACAGTGCCATGCACAGGTCTTTATTGCTCTGTTATTACATAGTTTTCATTTCAAATGAAAATGTGAAAGTCTTTTCTGCATCAATTAAATGTGATTTGTAGAACCCAAATTAGGAAAAGATAATTTACTTCCCAGATTTACTGTACTTGCGTCATGTTATACTAAGCAACTATGCATTTCCTTCATGAAGAACGATGCACACAGCCCTAATTATAGTTCCACGGAAAGTGTGGAATAACCAAACTGAGAAGTGGCAAGGTTCATGTCTATGGTGGATAAGAGACATGAAGGGATGGTAAAGAGTAGCTTTACTAAGAGTTTCTTATCTTGTAACCATGTGACATGTTATGGACATCTCTTGCAGCACCCGGATTGCATTTATCCAACCTGTAACAGGGATTGTCCTGGAAGGCAACTCACCAAAGATTCAGGATCTTAAAGGAACAGATCATTGTCTCATATGAAGGAGGTATGGTGCCCAAAAGCCAAGGGAAGAGCTTAGATGCTCCTAAAAAGAGGTAGTGAGAACACCAGAGAAATGGGAGAAGGCGATCAGATATCTGGTAGGCTGGAGGGATTGACACTGGGATAAAAACAACAACAACAACAACAACAGCAACAACATAATAAGTACAAATGCTTTCAGATTTTTTTTTCTTCTGATTATTTTGCTGTGAGAGGACAGGCAATGGTGATGGTGAAAGGAAAGGTGGCTTCTACCCAGAAAAGAAAGGGAAGAGAGTATAAAGAAGTGTCCAGACTGGCTGAAAAAGCATCCCCAAAGAGAGAAGAGAAGGAGACTCCTGTTGGGTGGGCCAGTCAGCTCTGAATCCAGCCTGATGGCATCAACAGGAGAAAAAAACTCTCCCCTCTCTGCCCCCACCTCTGCCTGGTACAGGGTGGGAGCAGCCGGGGATACTGGATTGCTGGGAGATCAGTTGGAGGTATCAGAGTGAACGCTGCCAGGGCCTTCTGTGGGGGAAGTCACCGACGAAGGAGTCGTAGCATCTTGCCAACCTCCATTAGCCTAAGAGAGAGAAAGAAATCCATCAGTGGCCATCACAATGATGTATTTCTCACTACAAGGTTTCATAGCAGCAGCAGCAGCAGCAGCAGCAGGGAGGACCTCTTCTTTTACTCCCTTATTTGGGGCTGCTGCTCAGGACCACCAGGTCAATGCTGGTCTGCCACATTCATCTTTGGGTGACAGAAATCTAAAAGGTGTCTGTCTATTGTTACCACAGCATCAGCCTTTGGTACCGTATTACAGGCTGTTCTTTCATGTATCAGACATGGAATTAGCAAGCAATATAAGACATTAAGAAACTATGACTGTCAGTCACTCTTATTTATACATAAAGAGCAGAGGTGTGCAGTACAGATTACAAATGACAGACTGAAGCACATTAGAATCACTATTATGGGGTTATAATGAAATTTACACAAGTGTATTATCATTGCATTAATGATATTTTCACCACAGCTGCTTAATTCACAGTTTATATAACTCTGGATCACAGTTACTGAAGTATTTTGTTCTTTTGTAAAAAAAAAATAAATCACCAGAATATCCTTTCTTATGATTAATATAAAATTAAGGTAAGATAAGATCTAGCAGTCTTGGTTTCAGCTATAATCCCCACCACTTCACACTGTAGGATATCATAAAAGATTCCAGCAGAACTGTGATTTAAATTCATAGATTCTTCAGGATCCAAAAGTGGTAATGTCGCTAACTAGTTCCAACAAATTCAGAACTACAGAATCCTCTAACTTTTAAAAAACTCCACCAGGCATGGAAATGATCTTATCATCAAGCAGTTTCTGCTCTTTTTTGCGACATACTACATACATTAGATCTAGGATTGCCTTATTCTACTTGATAGCTCTCAGGTATTACAACAGTATTGTCATGTCTCAGTCAGAATCATGGGTGCCTGAAAGAAGGAAATAATAACATACAACGACATGACTTATGCATCTCATCAATTATTGTAATGAACTTATGCTAAGCTGCAACTCTTTGTACAATACCATGAAACACTATAAACTCATTTTTATGTTCATGAGGTTTCTAGGCTAAGCACATACAGCTCTTTCACTCTCTTTCATTCATACAACTTGTTTTCAAATACCCACCTCTAAAATGTTTGCCTACCTCCTTAAATTGTGGTATCCAAATTGTACACAGAATTTCAGGTCTCTCTGAGGGAAAACCACTTCATTATTACTTCCAATTACTTGGAAATGTTAAATATGAATGCATTATACATATATGTTTTTTGGATATATTGATCCAATATATCATTGGATATATTTTATCATTTGGGTTAGCATTTATCATTTGGGTTAGCATAAAATATTCAAAATGAATATAAATCCCAAAATACTTAATATTTTGTGTCAATTCTTATTTAAAAAAATAGTAAACATATTCAAACATTCATTAGACTCTTCTGTAGTTTTCTATGGGATATGTGTTTATTGTCCACCCACTGACAATATTTATAATGCTAATTTTTACTAACATCTTGATTTGGACTAACGGCATTTTCAGCATCACAAACACCTACTGTACAGTATTAGATATGGCCATTAAATCTTGAGAAAAAAGTACATTAATTATTCACAATTAATACTTGTTATCAATATGTCAATTTGTATGCAAAATTTAAAGACAGAACAAAGAATCAGAGGTTTTATTTTTTCTAAATAATGAAAACCTGTCTGAATGTCTTAATCAAAAGTTCCATTTTTAGATTTCAGCTTTTTCAACAAAAAACAAGATTTTGGATGCATTGGATCCCATTGCAATTGTATACCAAAGGAATGACTAAATACTTGTGCTGATAGAAGTGCAACTGAGAATAATGAACACTTCATTAAAACATTTTTGTGGCACCCTAAAATTATTATATTAGAAAAGGAAATGAAATAAAAAGAACTATTGTAAATTAGCAGATGTATAAAAAGGCGGAAGCCAGACCCCCTATCCCCAAAAAATATTGAAAGGAGCCAAAGGCAAAATACATCTTTCTGTCCTATTGCCAAGCAGATTACATGAAGTTATCAGGAGCCATGTTTTTTATAAGTTTAATGTCATCTGTAAATCTGTAAAAAATCCTTCTACATCTTAATTAACATCGTTTGTGAAAATGCAGAAAACTGCAAGGCTCAGGAGAAAATCTTATTTGAAATCTCCCTCTGCTTTGACAAGGAACCCCAACTGAACATTCTCAGAATCTGACAATAATGAAGCTGTGTATTATCATCTGTTCCACATTTAACGAGAATACAGTTCAAAATATCACATGGAATATAATCAAGAACTTTGTTATTGTCAAAGTATTTCACTCTCATTCTAATGTCCAATATCCAGTTCAAAAGCAGAATCAAGGTTAGTCTGGGTAAAAACTACAATATACGTAATACCTCCAGGTTAGATTCTACTGACATAAATGACCTGGATATGGGGATAGAAGGGTATTCATCAAATTTGCAGATGACACCAAGCTGGGGGGAATTGCTAACACTTTGGAAGATAGACTCAAGATTCAGAAGGATCTTGATAGACTTGAGCATTGGGCCCAAGATGAAAGTCATTAGAAAAGTAAGGTCCTGCACTTAGGCATGAAAAACCAAATGCATAGGTATAGAATAGGCAGTACTTGGCCATCAGTAGCAACTCTGCGAGGGATCTAAGTGTCCATGCTTAATACAGCTTTAAGCACGAGCCAGCAGTGTGTAGTAGCTGCTAAAAAATCAACAGAGGGATAACATCAAGATCATGAGAAGTGATAGTACTGCTTTATACTGCACTGGTGAGGCCACACTTGGAATTCTGCATCCAGTTCTGGTCACTATGATACAAAAAAAAAAGATGCTGAGGCCCTAGAAAGAGTACAGAGGAGATCAACTAAAATTATAAGGGGTCTGGAGTCTAAACCCTACATTAAACAGCTAAGAGAACTAGATTTGTTTAGCCTAATGAAGGCAAGGCTTGGGGTGACATGCCAGCTCTTTTCCAATATTTGAAGGAGAGAGGAAGTCAATTTGTTCTCCAAAGCACCTGAGGAAAGGACAAGCAGCAATGGGTGGAAGCTTGTCAAAGGGAGATCCAACCTGGAAATAAGGAAGAATTTCCTGACTGAGAACAATTAATTAATGGAAAAGCTTGCCTCCTGGAACTGTGCTCCATCATTGGATGTTTTCAAGAAGAGATTGGACAACAATTTGTCCAGAATGGTATAAAGACTTCTGCCTTTGTCAGCGGGTTGGACTAAAAGACCTACAAGGTTTCTTCCAGCCCTGTGATTCTACGACACCGCATTATTATAAAGATGCTTACTATTTTGCAAACTGTAGGAGATGACCAGTCTGAGCCTGAGAGTGGACTCAAGTGAATCATCAATTTGGAGTCCCTTCATGCCCACAAGAGATCTACGTCCAGCCATCCTTGAATTCCGTTGATTTTTATCTACCCTCAATTTGCTTTGACTATTTGTAGTTCAGATTCTTGTAGACTGGTATAGCATGGAATAAATTTATACTCATTTGAACCAGGGGTGGGTTCTAAAATTTTTTACTACCGGTTCTGTGGGCATGGCTTATTTTGTGGGCGTGGCTTGGAGGTCATGTGACTGGGTGGGTGTGGCTAGCTGGTCATGTGACCGGGTGGCCATGGCTATGTGTATAGGGACTACTCAGAGGGCTGAAAAAAGTCATTTCTGACAGGTCCTCGCACTTTTGACTGGTCCTCACACTTATGACCATCCTCACATTTATGCCCGTGCAGCATTTTTAACAATCATGTCACTCATTTCACAACTGCTTCTCTTCACCATGGTGATAAGATAGGGCAAAAAACGTAAAATGTGAGGACAGTCATAAGTTTGAGGACTGGTCAAAAGTGCGAGGACCAGTCAAAATAACTTTTTCAGCCCTCTGAGTAGTGCATATGCCAAAAGGACTACCTAGAGGGCTGAAAAATGTGATTTCTGACAGGTCCTTGCACTTTTGACCGGTCTTCGCATTTATGACTGGTCATTATTTATGCCCATTGTAGCATTCTTAACAACGGTGTCACTCATTTCCCAACTGCTTCTCTTCACCATGGTGACAGGATAGGGCAAAAACGTAAAATGTGAGGACAGTCATAAGTTTGAGGACTGGTCAAAAGTGCGAGAACCGGTCAAAATAACTTTTTCAGCCCTCTGAGCAGTGCATATGCACAAAAGGACTACCCAGAGGGCTGAAAAAAGTGATTTCTGACAGGTCCTCATGCTTTTGACCGGTCTCCACACTTATGACTGGTCATCATTTATGCCCATTGCAGCATTCTTAACAACCGTGTCACTCATTTCACAACTGCTTCTCTTCACCATGGTGACAAGATAGGGCGAAAAACGTAAAATGTGAGGACAGTCGTAAGTTCGAGGACTGGTCAAAAGTGCGAGGACCAGTCAAAAATAATTTTTTCAGCCCTCTGAGTAGTCCATATGCATAAAAGGATACAACAATAGAGAGGGATGAAGGAAAGGAAGGGAAATTAGAGTAGGAGTGAGGGTAAGAGAGGGAGGAAGAGAGGAGGAGAAGGAGAAAGGAAGAGGAAGTAGTGAGGAGAAGAAGAGGGGGGGAAGAGAAAGTAAGAAGGAAAGAAAAGAGAGAGATGGTAGGTTTGAGGAGAAAGATTGCTGTACAATAAAAAAGATGAAAGGGAAGAAAGCCAACCCCAAACAAATATAAAGATATTAAGATAAAGAATGAATTGTTAAACTTTAAAGAATAAAAGAGAACAAATATGAATAAATAATAATAATTAGAAACACACATACAAACATACAATGTATTTTCTTTGAACAGAGTATTTGGCTGGTTCACAAATTTAAACAGTGTTTAGTCATTTCAATTAAATTTACAATTTCTATATTTCCTTTTTGCCATATTTATTCCTCATCTATTTTTTTAAAAAACCAATATTACCCTTCATCCTCATCTCTAATCTTAATCAAATTTAATTTTTCCCTTCTATTCTATATTATATCCTTCCCATTGTCATCTATTTTTATATCCATCCTCACATTGGTTAATTATGTAATATTACAGTTGTTTAATACAAATTCAACATTTTAATATAAATCAATTAGTTATATAACTATCTTTTTTGTATATTAATCAATATGAACATGAATATTCCAATTATTTCCATGCAATCCAATTTCTTACAAATCCATTAATTATATTTACCAATAATAATAAACCAAATAATTTCCCCCTTATATTTCTCCAAACCACAACTTAACCATTTCTGCTTTCAACACAATATGCAATTAGTAGTATCTCAATTATTACAATTCCCTAGTTAAATAGAGCTTTTTTTCTTTTGTGTTTTAAAATCTTGAACTCTCCTCTTTTGCCCTAAATTTCCCATTGTTTGGAGTTTTGCACCTACCTTTTTTGGTGAGGAAAAAGAAAAAGAAATCTCTCTCTGCCTCATTTTGTCATGTTGCAGCAAAGACCCTGCTTTACTTTCAGTTTCGTTTTTTCAGTATAGCTAGGGGAAAAAAAATCTGCTCCAGCAGCACTCTTTGCAGCTAGCAACAGAGCCCTGTGCAAAACAGCTGAGAGCAAATCAGCTGAGAGTCGGGAGGCTGATCTAATCAACTTGTGCTAATTAACCTATGCTGAAGCTGAAAGGAGCTGTTTTTTCTATTTTTGCAGGCACCGGTTGTTTTCTTTTAACACTGATCAGCTGTAGGGCGGCCTTTTGAAGCCCGGCGGCAAGAGTTTAAACAGTTTTTTTCCCTCTAGCCATCAGCTGGGACTCAGGAGACAGCAACAGATTGGGGTTGGGCGGGGTAAGCGAACGGCGACCGGGCCAGGAACTGGTTCAGGGGCGTGGCCAGCCAATCTTATTACCGGTTCTCCAAACTATTAAATATTTTTACTACCGGTTCTTGTGAACCAGTGCGAACCGGGAGCAGCCCACCACTGATTTGAACAACCCTGGTTCCTTGTTTCCTTGTATTGTGCTTTACACAATACTAATCTTTTCTCTGGTATTCAGATCTGGCTCTCCAGCCTGAATTTCTTGAAATCTTTCATTCTGAAGCACATGTAGCTACTTTCATTCCTGTGCATGTTATTCATTTTCAAGATTTCTTTAAGATGAAAGATAAAGATTCTGAAATTTCATCAGCAAGGTACCCTGGGTGTAATGTCTAGCAACTCTTTTATAGGAACTCAAATTTATCTTGAACTTCTTTTCCTATTAATATACGGTATTTAGCCACTGAATCCTATTAAGAATTTCTCTGAATTTATTAAATTCAGTTTTTTAATCTAAATACCTAATCAGCTATTTTTGTAATTAGGTTTTCAGAAACCTAAAACTTTTGTTGTCAAAGTAAAGTAAATGTTGTTTCTTACATTAGTAACAAACTTTAGTTGAGTTCTGATATAATGACAGATATTTCATATGGTCAATCCATGTGCAGGATTTAATTCTGCTTGTAAAATTCCAATTCTGTGTGGAAATGCAATAAAATCTATAGCATCAGTATTGATGTTTAAAATAATACAGTAATCACATTTTAAGTTGAGCAGTTACAGGTAGTCCTTGACCTGCAACTGGTTGTTTAATGACTGCAGTCACGACAGTCACAGAATGGGTGCTTTACGGCCTATAAAGCCTTTCTAGTTGTTGTAAAATGTTGTGCTGCCTTTGTCCTGGACACTTGGCAGCATTTTAAATTTTTAAATTTTTAATTTTTTTTTTAATTCGTGATTTTATAAATTGGGTGTTTTAATCTGTGTTTCGGCCGAAATATTTAATAATTTTAAGGGATATTTAATATTTGTATTATCTGTGTTTTATCTTGGCTGTTCACCGCCCTGAGTCCTTCAGGAGTAGGGCGGTATAGAAATTTGATTAATAAATAAATAAATAAATAAATAAATTTCAGGTGCTTGGCCGGTTGTCAAGTGCCCTGCAATTATGTGTTCTCTGCTGGTGTCCAGGCAGCCAGCAGGAAAATTTGTAAAATGAAGGGATGGAGAATATCTACCTCTTTCATTAGCATCCTTGTCCTTTCTGGAGGAGCTCTGAAATGCTGACACTCAGAGAACTTAGCATTTTCTCCTCCAGAATCCACCTATTTTGCTGGCGTCCTTCTCTCCGGAAGTGAAAACACTAAAGGCCCTGAGTCTTAGAACCTTTCAGAATGCCAGCTTTGCTAGCACTTTCATCTCTGGAGGAGAAAACCCTAGCAATACCAAATTGGTTTGGAAGGCCCCCTTCTCCAAATTGCATGATGGAAGCAGACTTCTGAACCATCATGAGAATGTGGCTGATGTGTAGGATGCAGTGAGATGCAGTGAACTGACAGAAAGGTAAGTGGACCCAGGCATGGTGGGGAGAGGTTCCATGTGCTGGAGGCTGCTGGCTTCCCATAGCCTCTCCCACCCATGGCAACCCTGTGCAGTTGCTTAATAACCAGCACGGTCCCTTAAGAACTGCAATGAGGAGAGCTTGGATGACCACAATGATTTATGACTAAAATTTCAGGGTGAATTATAGTTATAAGTCTAGGACTACCTATAGTTAGTGGAATCAGGTAGCCAGAGAGATGGGGGGTTTCCTTTTTCTGGAAGTATTCAAGTGAAAGCTAGACAGTTATCTGTCTGGGATGCTCTAATCTGAAGCCTGAATGTGATATGGGGTTGCATTCAATGGCCTAAATGGCTACACCCAACATTATGCTTCTATAACATAACAAAGATGAAATACTCCAAAATAAACTTATATTTCAGGCAGTTGTCAAAGTCAGCTAATGACTACAGCAATCAATTCAGCTCCTACTCCAAAATATTTTTTTGTAACTAAAGTATTTTTTATCTCTGTCTTTAAATGGTTACATAATTTTAAGAGTTTACTTATTTATTAACTAAACTCATAGTTAGTTGGTTCATTATATGTAAACACAAGTGCAGTTTCCAGAGTCCCAATCTAGCAATGTAAATATGAGCTTTCCAGAAACAGTACTTCAGGTGCACTGAGTGATCAACATGCATTCCTTATCACATTATGTGGTAAGATATAATAAATAAGCAGCTCTGCAGCATTTCATTAATTCAAAGACATAATTACATTAAGAAAAAAGACTGCACAGATTAGATTTATGTTTTTCAGGTCTTGCAGTTTAGATTTCAAAGTCAGTTATGCATATTTTTACTGTACTTGCTGTGTGTAATGTTGGGTTTATATGCTTTATATGGAAATGTAGAACTTAAAATAATATTGATGCTAGTCCCAGTTAATTATTCATATAGTGCTTTGTTCACATTTAAAGTGAAGAATAGCATAGAGTTGAAACAGAGATCTTTTGGTGTCTAGCAGTCTCACTCTTCTTTCCTATTCTTTGTTGAATCACCAAGAGCTGCAGGAGCTGTAATGGTGATACACTTAGATCTTAGGAAGGTACACGTTGCAAGTTTTAGAGTGAGTAATTTGGGGGATTTGGGGGGAAGGAGTTTGGAGGAACTTAAAATAGTATATTAAGTGTGTTCACCTGATCATAAGCTTAATGCATTTTTTAAAAAATACAGCAAGTCCCCAGGTTAAGATTGGCTCTGTTTAAGGATGACCCATGGTGAGGAACAGAGGCTACTGCAGCAAAATTTGAGTTAATTTTACAGTGATTCAAGTTAAATACACAATGGCTCAAGACCATTACACAATACTACTTATACCATATTATCAATAATGCTGTTCTGGCTTACATACAAATTTGACTTAAGGACAGACCTTAGGAATGAAACTCATTTTAAACTGGGGACTACCTATACTACAAGTTACATTTCTGATGCATGATGGTTTGCTGAACTGGGATCTGCAAAAACTGGGTGATGAGCCACAAACAGCTTATTCTTGCTATAGATTCAATTTTACTGAAAGGGGATGTGCTCATGTGGGCCAGTAACATCTCCCCGCAACCTTCTCCTGCATCACCCCTTTAGCCCTTTTCCTCTTAACCCAGTTCACTTCCTTTTCAGAGCTCGCTGATGAAGAAGTCTGCAATGCACCTTTTGATCTCTCTATATAAACACTATCACTCTCCCTTGATACATAAATATGGATGCCACATGTTTAAATATAGTTGTCCTTATTATACCAAGTTTAGCGCTGAAGGCCAAATAACATGTGATATAAATTACAGATTAAACAATCATAGTTAACCTTGCTGATATTATTTTGGAGAAATAATCTAGAACATGATCTCATTTTGATTCAAGACATAATCCTAGATTACTGAAGAGGGCTCTTATTTAACCTCAAAGATGTTCTTTGTGGTAAATATCTTTTCAGAATGTAAAAAACAGCAAGAAAGGAACAATTTTAAACTCAACAGAAATGTCAGATACAATCCAGAGCAAGTAAAATTCTATATTAGAGCTGCTTTTCTCCAAAATACACCAAGTTCATTCTTCTTTAAAGGCATGACTAATATTTAATTTAATCTTAAATCATTATAAATTGCATATTACACATACTATAGAGTACTTCTATTGTCTCATACCAATATTTCAACTAAGTGTTCACCTAATAAATTGCAAATCATTAACTATTGAATGCTTGAGTGCTAAATCCCAAAGGAGAAAAAAAAGGAAAGAAATATTGTCTTTCATTCCAAGAGTTCCACAGCAGCACCTTTTAAAGTCTGTTCTTGAAAGCTGAAATGTGCTGTATACAGTACAAATAATTTTTGATGTTTAATTGCAATCCCTGAAAATATAAAAAATTGTGATCAAATGCCTCCAGCACCACTCCATGCTAAATAAAGCACCTATTTTCAAGGATCATCTGATCAGCTCAGCCTGCTGTCATGTGGCTGAAAATTAGCATGGGCAAAAACAAAGAAATAAATGAAAGGCCATATACCAGTGCCAGGCTGTCTTAACAAATAAATCTCAAGGATTATCAATATTTTGACCAACTGAAGTACATCAAGAAGGGACAGATACTAACCTTTGCTGAGAATGATCAAGTTCTACACACTGAAATGCTTGTTCACATTCTGATGAAAAGGACAAGGGTTCCTGCCAATGAATAGCTAATCTATGATCTCTTTTGTGCTTCCACCTGTGATGGAATTCTCCTCACATAATCACATTGCTCTATGCATTTGATAAAAACCAGATATAAAATCCGGTTTGAAGTTGTTTTCTCTACTTGTAATATTTGTCATATCTAAGTGTTTCCAGAACTACAAAGCCCTGCTCTGCTCTCAGTCTTCAGGAGTGCATCTTTTTAATATAAGATTGAGGCAATTACTCCCAAAAGGTTGACTAAAGTTTGACTAACCCATTTGCCTGGATGGCTGGTGTTTCTGGATATTGTGGCTTACAGATTTTCCAAGCCTAAAAAGAACCACCCTCATTCCCCACACAGAGACAGATACCAGCAAACCATATTGCTGGGACTGCACATCTGCCCAGCTTGCTCTGCTCCCACATTATTTATAGGAAGGCAGGCAGCTCATTGTTTACCATCTCCTGGAAGATGCAGCCAGCTCATGCTCTTCCACATTCTGACCATTGCAAGAAGCAGAAGCAATTACTGAAGATTATCAGCCCAACAATGACAAGCTGCATAAAGAGAGACACTGAGCCAACGCTGCTGCCCGGAGACTGGCATATTCAAGTACACTCAGGACATTAATAGCAATTTACGTGCCATCACTGAGGGAACACCACAATGGCCCTGTTGGCAGCCTCTTATTTTGAAGCCTGTTATTTGTGGGAGTTACAAGCTATAATCACAACAGAAACTTTCAAAACCCTTATCTTCAATGACACACCAAATCTATTTCAGAACTGTAATTGCTATGTCACTGGAGAGTTTGCTGCTTAATGCACTCAAATGACATTTAGTGTTTGCAGGGTCATTATAAGAATCAGAAAATGTGGAGAAGAAAAGTGGGGGGGGGAGGGAAGAGTCTTCTATTGTACACTGAAATTATTTTTAGAAAGGGCTTTATTGCAGTTGCCCAATTAAACAGGAGGGATAGATATAATCTTTGTACAACATAGACATTCTTATTATTTAAGGGTTTATCCCCATCCCAGGGTTTCTGAAGAGATGCTCTGAGAATCAAGAACATGCCTTTCCACATTGCTGGAGTTGCCCCCAATGCCTTTGAAGGGCACAGAAGCTTTAGGGAATAAGTGAACTCAGTATATATATTCAATTTTTACTTTGGGGAGAAAACTTTGGCACTTTCCCACCAGGCACCAGCCCTACCACCCAACGAGAAGGTACAGCACCTCCATTTAACGGGGATTTAATTATTACATTGTTTGCTGGACCTCACATGCTATTGTTTTCATCCTCATTCCCCATGCAGTTTCAGAGCTGACATAACATTGTTCTTTCAAGGGCAATTTTATTATTGATTTCCTAGAGGTGTTATTCAGGGACTAATTCTGAATAACTTCAAGCATTGCTGGATCCTCTCCGGAAGCTCTTTCCTTACAATAGAAAAGTTATGGAGGATAAATCTAGAATTCATATGGAGCCTGCCATATGCTGTGGACCATGAATAATAGCAAGTAGACTTTATATACTACTACACAGTGCTTTACAGTACTCTCTGAGTGGTTTACAATATCAGCATATTGCCTCCAACAATCTGGATCCCCATTTTACTGACCTTGGAAGGGATGGAAAGCTAAGTCAACTTTGAGCTGGTCAGGACTGAACTCTTTGCAGTGGACAGAGTTAGCCTGCAATACTGCATTCTAACCACTGCACCACCACGGTTCCAATATAAGTTCCTACATAAATCTGTGTCATACCAAGATGAGAGAAATCTTCATTCCTAGGAACATGCTTTCTCTTCCATGCCTCTCCCACTCTAAATTTTGCACAAAAAGGATTACTACAACTGTGCATTAATTCCTATCATCAAATTACACATAGGGGAGAGAGAGAGAAAGAGAGCAGACACACCAAGAGCCATTTTTAAAAGAATGTGCTCAAAGCCCTCTGCACCAATTTCAGTCACAGTTAGAAAACCTGAACCCATCAATCCTAGTTATAGCTCATCTTCAAATTTTATCCAGTTCTACTAAAAAAAGAAAAAAAAGAAAAGCAAACAGAAAATCCTTAAAGTAATTGATCTTTTCTCAGGGTAGACTATGGAACAAATAAAACCCCATTTTCGTAAATGCTACTCCATGTCGTAAGTTGAATATCCTAATATTTCTTAGATCTGAACAGTATATTAGAAAATGTACTACTTATTAAAACTGTAATGACCAAGACTTATTTTGCGTCATCAAAGAAAAACCAGAACCACCTCTTCCCCTTAGAAATATATAGGCATGTTCCTGTGAACACCTATTTACTGATTAGTGATCCCAGCATGTGACATTCTGCAAGCACACAAATTACTATATATAAACAATATAAATCCTAGTCCTCAATCTCTGATTCTAGCTTGTACATATCTATTGTCTAGTAGAATAAAAAAAAAGCAGTTGGATGAAAGTTAAAAAATAATAAAATGCTCTAAATTTCTGTTAATTACTTTTTGTGAAGCCAGGCATTAAATCTCTTCCACCATTGGATCATTTATGCACAAAAAGTCCAATTCTAATAACTTACATAGGATTTCTTAATCAGATCGGCCAATCTATCTACCCAATTTGCATAAAGAATATGTTCCAAATCTATACCTGCCTGCTGTATTTGTGCAACTTATTAGGAAACAAGAAGATCTTTTCTGTTAATGTAAGCCAGTCTATTATATTAGGCAAAAGTAGAACACCAAGTCTTTGTATCTTGCAAAGTCCAATTTAGATAAGTAGCCATTCATGCCTGCAGATTCCTGACCTTCTGTTTGCATAAAGCAAATACATTTGATATCATCTTTTTTTCCAAGTAATGTTTAGTTTGATCCTAATTCCAGATCCAGTTCTGGGGACGCAAAGGAATCTGATTAAGGTATTTGCTGCAAAGTATGAAATGGAAAAACTGTCTTTGGATTATGTGGCTAAAATGAGACTAGCAAACTAAAACTATCAGCAACAAAACTGAAGGTGAGGAATTTAAAGAGCCAACAGTCATTGGCTTATTGTCAATGTAGACTGAAGTGAGAATTGCCCCAAAGGTTTGCTCATCAAAGATGACACTGGAACAAGTTTCCCAACATTAAATCTAATAGTTGACTTAAATAGTAAAATAATTTATTGAAATGGTGTTTCCAATTAATAAGGCAGTAGTAAAAATATTACAATGTACTTACTTTACAAAAAAATAGAAATTAAATTAATCAGCTTCTTAAGGGAGCATTCCAGAGGTGGGTTTCTACCGGTTAGCCCCAGTTCGGGCAAACCGGTAGAAGAGGCGGCGGGAGGCTCTGCCTACCTGCCTGGATGTCATCATGGACGCTCTGCGCATGCGCAGGTTTTGTGCATGCGCAAAAACACCACAAGCAAGCGAAGTGAGTGCGCATGCACGCTCACAATTTTGAACCAGTAGTGAAGATAAGTGGAACCCACTACTGGAGCATTTCCCTTTTCTCATTCACAGATAGAAGATAATGCCTCTTCTAAGATGGGGTACGCTGTCATAATTTCTGACTGTCACTGAATCTGAGGACTACCTGTATTCAAATTGATGGCAGAGACTCAATTTGCTATTCTGATAGCAAATTCTATTATTTACCTGTATAAATTGAGCCTGGATAGCTCAACAGACTAAAAGCCTGTTATTAACATTCAGCTGTCTGCAATCATTGCAAGTTCGAATCTCCCCAGGCTCAAGGTCGACTCAGCCTTCCATCCTTTCTAAGGTAGGTAAATTGAGGACCCAGTTTGTGGGGGCAATAAGCTGACTTTGTATAAATATACAAAAGAATGAAGGCTATTGCTTAACGCATTGTAAGCCGCCCTGAGTCTCCGGAGAAGGGCGGCATATAAAGCTAATTAAAATAAAAAATAAAATAAAAAATAAGTATTTTTTAAAATCTGTTTTAAATGTTTCATCAGTCAGCTTTGCTATTTTTGGTACTGTACATAGAAATAAAAAATTCTTTTTCTACTTGTTTAGGACCATGTATAATACAATATACATCTACCTATGCTTTTCATTCCATTTCCCTTTTCATATTTGGTTATTTTACAAGTAATTCTCTTGTGTACATGACACCCAGTGCTTTGTGTAATGTGTGGGTGGTTGATACTCCCTGCTTCTTCAAGTCATGTTGCCTGTCTGTCTGTTAGTCTTCTCTCTCTCTCTCTCTCTCTCTCCTTCCCTCCCTCCCCCTCTCTCTCTCCCCCCCATCCACTCACTGTGTCTTGGGGATCAATTTTTTTTGGGGGGGATAGGATTTAT
This sequence comes from Arizona elegans, assembly GCA_022577455.1. NCBI lineage: Eukaryota > Metazoa > Chordata > Lepidosauria > Squamata > Colubridae > Arizona > Arizona elegans. The sequence continues at coordinate 96,668,700 of JAKOOJ010000002.1, read as the reverse complement.
TTGTAGATAAGTATCATATTTTATCATGATCCATCACTGATTCATTTACTCTTCAGCATTAAAGAGCTGGAATGGAAATGAATTCAACTAACACAGAGGTTAATATAGAATGATTGGCTCTTTCATGTGGCATTTTCAAGCCTAGTTTTCGCAATGGGTTTATATAAGCAGACATAATTGTCTGCACATGTTCAGTTGCATTTGCTTCAGATTACTTTGCTGTTCTGCCTGGTGACAACAGACATGGTGCTAATATGAGAGGCATAGGATACATGTGCTGTATAATTCAGATGCAGACAGTTTGGTATTGAAAAATAATTCAAATAGCACAATAGTTCAATCTGAGAATGATTGCTCTTTCTGCTCTTCCATTTTACCAACCTGTATTTTCCCCAATTCTTAATTAGTCCATCCATCCATTCATCCATATTGATGAAATATTGCAATATATAACCATTAGAGGACATTCACTACATCACAGGATGTTGGGGTGATAGGGATCAAAGTGAGATGCCCATGAAGCCATTTTCTGTCTGATTCAAAAGGATGCCCCTATTTGGCATTTTTTAAATCCTGAAAACTTTGAAAATACTCTAAGGGCTGCCATGAGATTTGCAAAGCATAAAATGGCTGCCATAATAGACATAACTAATTCCAAAATATCATTTATCAGAAAACATATTGGTGAGAGCTCCCCATCATCTCCTCTAACTTGCTCATTAAGGTTATCATCTAGCCTGCCTTTCTCAAGATACATTGCAGTTTACAATGTCTGTATTTTGCTGGGGAGATGGGATATACTTTTTTTTTAAGTATAGGGTTGCAATCACTTTTTCTATTTTAAAAATGCCTACTGGGCCTATGTGGGGCCCATAGCATTTCTGAAAATAAAGATAATACTGAGGGCAGGCTGTCTGTTCTGCAGCATGCTGTCTTCTCATTTTTTTAATTAATGAAATTGAAGTCTCTTCCTCCCCACCTTACCTCTTCCCACTAGGCCACCTGAAGTATTTTTACTCCATCCATCTAATTTCTGGTATCAGAATAAGGCTAGGAGAAAAGTGCCTGCAGGGACAGAGGTATAGGCTGATTTGACAGATTGAAGGCTATGCCAGGCATGTTTACATGTATGCCTCAGTCACATAAAGTGAGAGGGAAAATCTAATTTTAACATTATAAAAGTCCCTGGTTGAAGGGAGTATCTTCCTCACTTTAGGTATTTTTCTTCAGGCTTAATCTTATCTGCCAAAATAAGCCAATCTGGAATGAAAGTGCTTGGCAAAGAAACAAGTGAGAAGGGGGCCTCATTAAATCTCCCTCCTCCCATTTTATATGTGAATAAGGCTGCTGTGCAGGCTATGTGACTGTCCTGTTTATGTAAAACTTCCCCATGAAACTTCAGTGTGTAGACTCAACTATGTTATAATGCTATCTTCAGCAATACCCCGTCACCAAAGCAAAGCCAAACATTCTCATGACTGAACAGTTGTTTGGAACCTGCACAGGTGAACTTCTAAACCTGAGTATTTAAATACCTGGATTTTTCTGCTTACAATTCTGTAGAGGTGAAAACAAATGAAGAACACAATGAAAGATATGTAGTCTTGGCAAGCAGTTGTTATGGATTGCCTCACATAATATCTTACCTCTGATGCTTTTGTTTGAAATTGATAAAAGCTCATCCAGAATGCCCACCTTCAGTGATGGTATGCTGTACAGTCCCATTGACAAAAGACTTGTTTAGCTTAGCAAAGGTTTGAGCATTAAAGGCAACAGAATTCCTGAATTTTCTGGAGAAGATGGTTAGGAAACCTGTAAACCTATTGCCTCCCCCCAAAGCTGGCATTTTCATTGACCAAGGCATGCATGAAAACAAAGAAACAAAGCATATTTTATCCTTCTACTAGTTTCAGGTCACCCCTTGAGTAGAGCTCCCTCTCTGACCTTTAAAATTGGTAGAAAGAAGTCCCAACATTGTGTGTGGCAGCCTCCTTTTCCAGGCTGCCTTCTTGTCCCAGCTTTCTGTCATCACTATTGAGATGGTAGATGATTGATCTGAGAAATGAAGTTGGATTGCTGTCCCAAATCTACATTCGGTTCTCCTTGTGACTGTCTGATCAATTTCACTCCATAAGACACAGCTTGTCGCTATGAATTTTCATGCTAGTCACAAGCAGACAGCACAACTCAGAACAAGTAGAAGATGTCTCCATTCCACTCCAGCTTTCTTTTTCTTTCCTTAGTTTTTGCATTATAACAATAATTATTGTTATGATTATCAGCCTGCTTATTAATTGGGTAGTCATCTGTTTTGTTCTTTGACAGTGATTGGAGTGGGAGAGAGAGCTATCCTATTTTTTGATGGCATGTTCAGTTGAATTGGGCCTCAGCCTTTAGCCATCTTGTTGGAGACGTCTGGGTCCTGTTTTGTGGTGATATACTCTACTGCCATTGTACTAGGTGTCACCTGTTTAGCAACCCCTCTCAGCAGAACACAAGTGGCCGCAGGTGCCATGTGAATGCTGATTCAGTTTGACAGCTGTAGACGCCAGCTGCCTGTACAAGGCCTGCCCACTTGCCACTTTTTTGCAGCTAGAATTCTGCCATTGGCAGGACCGATACAAAAGCAATAAACTAGGTGACCGTAAAGCTAAGATAAGTCCTACTAAGTGGCATTTTGAGCCCTATGGCTTTGAAATAATTGGGAGCAAGAGAACAAAAAGAAAAAGAAGGAGTAGAAGGAGAAACAGAGAAAAGAAAGCCTATTTTTCTTACACTGATGCCCTGTGGACTATACATCTGACTTGCTGTGAGCCCGTCACTGTATCCTCCTGTCTGGCTGATAACATGGCGAAGGGTATCCACCTAAACAGACCAACAACAAAGAAAGAATTAGGAACATGTATATTAGAGAAGAAAGATTTCTTTGGAGGTCATTATAATATGAGTATTGGTTCACAGATTTCCCTATGATCTCTTAAAGAGAAAAAAGTGAAGCTGCCTTCCACCCATATCCCCATCTATTGTGTATAGACTACATAGTCTATTATGCTGGGTTTTAAAATGTTGAAGAAAAAAATATACAAAAGGAGCAGGAAGTTGTTGGAATTTCTTTGGCAGCCTTACCAATTATGTGGAGGGAAGAAACTTTTTCCTAATCTGTTAAGTCTATTATTTATTCATCAATCACATAACCCAAGATTTCTCAATGCCACCTTCAACTGAAGGTATAAGTGAACCTATGTGAGTTTCAATGTTATGTGAGTCCCTCTGCATCTCAGGCTCATCCATTCCTCTTATTTGTTATTGCTGTAGGCACTTTGCACATTCAGTCTAACAGTACAATCTGCACTGATTTTAATGGCACTGTCAAAAGATGGACATTTTTGGATAGTTGGCAATATTATTAAGAACCCCAGTGAGATGTGATAGGGAATTCCAAATGAGATGAGGCACAGATAGAATGAGATTCCAGAAAAAAATGTGAATACTCATGAGGCTATAATGGCAATACCTGTTCTGTTCTAACTACTGCCTCAATAGTAAATCATTTGTTTCTGACTAAATTTTTTAACCCTCTTGCTTATTAAACTGGTTTATAAGAAAGGATGGCAGGATTTGGTATGATATTGAAATAGGACTAAGGTCCTTCAGCAATGTACCAACATTTCCTTATTATTAAGATAAGGTAGAAGATAAAAATATGGAAGACTGAATAATAAACTCAGTGTATAAATATATGATCTGTTCTCCCAGAAAATCCACTAAGTAACTTGGCACTCTTTTCATTCAAAATATTGATTTTCCTCCTATGAAGCCAGAGCCAAATGCATTCACAAAATGTAGGCAAATTCCTCATTTTTCCCTGCTGTTTTTTTCTTTTGTTTCATTTTGACGGATTTGATGGTTGTTGAGTTTAATTCCTCTCTTAGGACAGTAATGGGGGAAGCCAATAGGATCCAAGCCCTTCCTCCTGACCCTGATGCATTCACTGGCAGTATATCCGATGGATCCCTACCTGTGACTGCACGTTGGCTCCAACCTGGGCCCCTTGGTAAGAATCCCCATTGAGTGACTGCACGCTCATGAACAAATCTCCAGAGTTTGACATGTTAAAAGAACTGGAAGAACCTGGAAAGGAAAGAGCGAGGCACCTGAATCATAGAAAGGAAGAGAAGCAACCACTTGCCTCTCAGCCAAGAAGAAAGAATGGCATGCAAAGCAACCCCAAACAGAAAACAATACGGTCAGGTTAGTAGCACGGAGAAAAGTGCAAGCAAACATAAAATTAAAAAAAATAGAGAGGGTATAAGAGCTACAAATTTTACATTAAAAAAGACCCCCCTTCTCTCTTTTCAGCAGGAGAAGTCTTTCAGATCTTGATGTATAGGATAGTTCCAGTTTGGGGGGAATGACAAGTTTGTTATGGATAGCATTCTAATAGCTTAACAAGCATTGATATTTTCTGCAATGATGTCTGGAAGACAGAATCTTATTATTCTAAAATAACTGCCATAAATGTAAATGTATAGCCAATGAGTACAGCATGCCATGCTTAGACGCTGCCATTTTCAGAAGGGGTGCTGGTGACAACCCATAATGAAGCTGTTATGGCCAGCTTGGCAGGGTAGTGAAATGTGGCATGAAAAACAGACTAAATAGTTGCATTCTGCAGTGTCTATCCAGAGATCCCACACACATCTACATCCAGAGAGGAGCATGTGTCATTTGTTGGGCGGAGGAGAAAACGGGGCATAAGACTTTGGTCATGCTCTCTTTACCCTTTCCAAGTTAAGTCAAGTCATACTTGAAACTAATTACATGCAGATATTATCTTGATCATCAGTTGAGTCTGAAAAGGCAATTCTAGGCACAAAACATTTTCAAGTTTTCCACATATCTCCTCTTCCAAATATGCCTTAAAAGTGGCAAACTAACTGAAGTGCATGAGACAGGCTGGAGGGGTTTATTTTTGAAACTCTCGTGCAACTCAGTATGTTAAGTATGAGAAAGCTCAACGTGCAAGGTTTAGTGCTAAACATGACATTAGGCTTGAAGGGAGAGACTTCAGGGCCCAGGTCAGCTCCACTACATTACTGCAGTGCCAAGCAGTTCAGTGCTTCCCCTTGAAAGATACACAGTTGCTTGGCTCTTTGCTAAACTGCTCAATAGCAAGATGCTCTGTGTAACATCTACTCTGCTTTAGCTCTGCAAAGCCCTTTGCTTAATCTCTAGTTCTCAAAGCAAAGTGAGAAGACACATTTGGAAAAGAGTATGCTAATTATTTCTCTGCTCTGGCTAGTCTGTGCAAAGTCCTTCTTTGCCTCTCAGAGGAGAAATTCTAGAATACAATAGTCACTATAAGTGAAAAGTTCTTCCAAGTCTAAGAGACTCCTGTTGCCTTCGCCAGGTTTTGGAATAGATCCTGAAACTATTACAAAATAATTCAGGAAACAGAAATTGATTTGCAATGGATAATCCAAGAAATCTGCTGGCAATTACCTTGAGTCATTTTCAATATCTCTCATTCCTGCATTGCAATTCTTTTTAGAGTGCAATGATAGCAATGTTTTGTCATGTGACACTATCTTCTGAGCATAAAGAAGCTTTCCCAACTTTAATTACTTAATTGTCACAGGAATGTCTTGGGAGTAAAAGTACACCGCCCCCTCCAAACAGATGGCCTCAATAATTGATCTAGATTTTCAAGGTCATGCTGCACCATCACGAAGAGCTTGTAGGAACTCTATGTACCATCCTATTTTTCAACATCTATTTAAGTTGCTTGAGCAGAATAACTACTTTCTTCAGTCTGTCTTTTAAAATAAGGCACAAACTTTCATTTCTAATAACAAAAGTATTATTACATGCCATTTATAATCTGTCCCTCTCTTTCTCGCTCTCTCTTTCTCTCCTGTGAAAATTCTGAGCAAAAGAATAGGAACTGCAAAAAGACATTTATATAACTGGCATTGTTTGCTGTGGTGTTTGTGCATGAACATGTTTTTGCTTTTCATGAAATATTCTTCATAACATTTATGCACATCTCTAATTGGAAAATATATTGTGTTGCTTCTGCCACAGATACAGAATAGGTAAACTTGACTATTATGTATTTTGTATTAATGTATAGCAGTAATTGTTGAGATTGCACTTTGTGCCATCCTCAGCATTTTTGACAGTAATATAAAATTATAGAAGGGGGAAACATCAAGTATACAAGTAGTCTTCAACTTACAACCACAATTGAGCCCAAAATTTATGTTGCTACCGTATGTGAGAAATTTATTAAATGAATTTTGACCCATTTTATGACTTTTCTTGTCCCATTTGTTAACTGAATCACTGCAGTTGTTAAATTAGTAACACGGTTGTTAAGTGAATCTGGTTTCCCCATTGACTTTGCTTGTCACAAGGTTGCAAAAGGTGATCACATGATCCCACAACACTGCAACTGTCATAAATGTGAGTCAGTTGTCAAGCATTTGAATATAAATCATGTGACCATGGGGATGCTGCAATGATCATAAGTCACTTTTTTCAGTGCCGTTCTAACTTTGAATGGTCACAAAATTAAGTGTTGTAAGTCGAGGACTACCTGTAGTAATAATTATACAGCAAAGGAAAAAAAGATGTTGATGCATTGTAGTGATTAAAATAAACATGACCACTCTTTCCTCCTGCTGAAAAAGAAAAAAAAAAGAAAAAGAAAAAAGAAAAGAAAATTTAAGGAAAGAATGTAATTGAATATTGTGTTTGTGAACAAAAATGATTTCCAGGCAATCCATTGTTTTATTAATGCTGCATATCTTATAACCTACAAAATAATTCTGTGAGCAGCATCATGCAATAGGTTGTTATCAGATAAGATGATCAATCAATAAAGGAGAATATTTATAGCTCAGGGTTGAAATCAGGGGTCCTTGCTGCTCTCGGAGTTTGGTTGTTTTCTTGCAGACGTTTCATTACCCAAACTAGGTAACAGCATCAGTATTAGTCCTGATGATGTGACCTAGTTTGGGCAATGAAACTTCTGCAAGAAAACAACCAAACTCTGAGAGTACCAAGGATCCCTCAAGATGATAATTTTTATAAAAAATTACAATCTGAAAAATCTTCCAGAGATGTTTTGATCATCTACCCAAAAGCACTTTTTGCTACAGTCCAAATGTGTCTGATGTTTCTGCTGAACAGAGTCTAACAAATTTTGTTTGAAAAAAATCACTGTCCATTCTAATTATAAATTTTATCAAATTTGTCCACTAGCTTTCCTTTCACCATGTCAGACTTTTAACAGAATACTGAGAGCTTGGAGGAGAGAAGCAACAGAGATAACACAAAACATTTTAGTATTTGAAGCCAAATCTCTTCCTATTGTTGGTAGCACAATAATAAACAATTGATAGAAGCTATCCTGTAACATGATCATAATCTGTTTCCTGAGTGGATCAGTTTGACTTTCAGCATACATTACTATGTCTAAGAATTTGACGCAAAATTTCCATCTAATCTTATTATGCTGATCAATTTCTGGGTTAGATAGTTTGTCCCCTCGGGAAGAATTTTATCAATGTATTAGTGTTTTAGTCCCCAGTTTCTACTTTCTTTAGATTTTTATTGTATTGGAAGTTGTCTTTAACTTGCATACTTCCCAGAGTCATTATGAGTTGGATAGCTTATAAATGTGTGAGAGAGATAAGATTTATAAATCTCAACTCAATTGTGTGACTTTGAGTAGCATAAAAAACAATAAACCAAAAAGACCCTCCCTTAAATTATATAACATTAAACATTGATAATATACAAATATAAAATACAAACAGAACAAAACAACCAAAAGGGACTCTCACTCAACTGTCCCTAGTGCCTGGGAAAGAACCAGGCCTTAATGCTTTATTTTTAGATAGACATAATAACTAGAAATGGTCCCAGTAGTGGATGTGTTTGTAGCCTTGCTACAGTCTTTTGCATAGCAAAATAGCAATATAAAAAATTATAATAAGTGAGTTTTAAAACCTACAGAAATTCCCCCCTCTCTTTTGGGAAAAGGAATTAGTAGCTGCACAAATTGGCAGGAAGGCGAGAGAACATTCAGAAAATGACATGGCTCAATAGTTTTTGTTTTTTTTAAATCATTAGAATAACTGAGAAAATGTCTTAGGCTGTTCCTAAGAGGACACTCTTGAATTCAATTGGAATTACTTTTGATAGAACATAGGTTTATTACATGCACTTCTTCTACCTGCTTGAAATTTTAGAAACCTGATTGCATTAACAGCAAACCAATAAAATTCATCAATAAATAGCATACTTTTATTTAAATAAGGGTTTAATGACAGGAAGGCAGAGTGTAAAAGAACATTACAAAAGTTTCTTTATGCTAAGAACAGTTTGATAGTGGAACCAATTACCCAGAGAGATAGTGGACTCTCCTTCACTGGATGTATTCACACAGTGCCTAGTTAACCTGGGATACCTTCAGTGGGATTCTGAACTGAGTAGGAAGTTAAATAGCCCATTCCAGGGATTTAAGTAGCCCATTCCAAGGTCTGATTCCATGAAATGTGTTGATGGTTACTCTTCCTTTATTATTTAGTTTGAAATAAATTCCATACTGCATTTACTTTGCTTCTCTTTTGTTATATCCCCAGACTTTCTCAATCTCTGTACAAGTAACAGAAATTACAGAGATTAAAAACTATGTCGAGGGGTGAAAAAAGATACGAATTTTAAGGAGGCAAATCCAGTTCAATTCAGAAAAGGTTAAATAAGGAGGCCTGGTTTTTGTCTATCTCATTTAAATGATTAAGAAATTAACAGTTTTTAGTTTTTCAGCCAGTAAAAAAAGAGGCTGTTTTAAGTCCACCTGCATTAGGTGAAAGAAGCAGTTTGTAAAGAGTGATTGATTTACACTGTGGGAGGGAAGGAGAAGAACAGTAGAGTTCCACAGTAGTAAGAAGAGAGTCAATGCTGGTGTTCTTCAAAACTGGAGAAAAAAGGAAGCTGTAATGGAAATGAGAAAGATGAAACTGAACAAACGCAATCAAAAGAACAGGAAAAAAAGAGGAGTTAAAGAAACAATAGAAAGGAGAAGACCCTGGCCGGACAGTTTTAGTTTGGCTAAGTAGGATAGCAGAGGGGAATATGGGCAATTGGCCAAGAAGATCATATGCCTGGTTTGTTCTGTTAAATGCTATGAGTCAAAAGAAAATTTAGGATGCATAACCTCCAAGAAAACCAACAATAGCTTTGCAAAATGAGCAACCAAGAAATGAAGCAACTGCCTCTTCCCCAGCTCTACAAGGGTTATGTGGCATGAGTATTTATAAGAGTCGATTGTACGGATCAATCACTTGGTTCTCAGGCTTATCCCTGAAATATAAGGAACATTTTTAACTAACATACCACAACAAAATGAACAAAAATATTGTCAAGAAACTCTCCTGTGTAATTAATTTCTTGGACAATTATTACTTTTACATTTCTCCACATTTGTCCTTGCCTTTATTGGCAGTAAGAATACTTTCAAATAGAGATTTTATTAGGAATTGAAGACTTTCTCAAAACTTGTACAAAAAACCCCATCTGAATTTGAGAGGCTAAACCCACTGTCAAAAAGAAACCTTGTTAGATGTAAGTAGACTTGACGCACACACAAAGACAACTCTTCCTTAAAAATTTAAATTCATATAAAATATGTCACATGCATTTTTAAGTTATTTATAAATGGTGTCCACTACTTCTGAAATGTATGTAAAATTAGCCATTAGGCTCCACAGAAATTTAATAAGGTTAAAGTTTTGTAATTATTTTGCCAATATAATATTTGCAGGTATAAGTGCACATTATGTTTTAGGCATATTTCATAATATATAACTTCTCTAAATATTATGCATATTATGCATTTATCCAGCCAGTATCCAGTCAACTATATTCAGCCATAGCTCCATAGCTCTTAAAATAACTGCATAATAATAATGGAAACTCATTCCTTATGTAATATATAAGACTAATACTGACAAATCAGTGATTCCATTGGTAGCAGCAATTCACTGAATGCCATTTGTTTAAGGATATCTGTGTTCCAGGATTTTTTTATATCATCAAAAAATAAAAATGCAGATAATGTGTTAGTTTAAAGAACATTTCTTTCTTCATGCCTTTTGCTTAATTTTTTGCAGAATTTGCCTGTGATTACTCTCAACTATCTGATAAAATACTGTTTAAAAAACTGATCCCAAATCTAACTTCTCCCTTTTTGTGTTGTTACTGTTTTTAAGATTCTGACTGTGCCTTTTTTATTCATCCCCTGCATCTGCTGATAATCCTCTGATTTTCCTGGATTCTCTTTCCAGCCTGAGGGTGAAACACTGCAGAGCACCTCCATAAAGCATACATTGGCAGCACTTTATTGCCGACTCTCTTGCTAAGCTTTTTTTCCTACATGGCTTAACAAAGTTTAAATTATTTTGATCAAAAGTCATGAACAAATAGTGGTGTTGGTCCAGAACAGATTGAATTAATAATGCATTTTACTTAACTTATAAAGAACTTCTTAACTTCCAATTAAGTCAGCATAGTTATAAATAATTACAAGCAGGATAAAATGTAATATACAACTTCTGCTTAAAATCATATAATGTCATTCATTCTGCATAGCAAAAAAACTCAGGTACCTTTGGATCTACACTGTAGACACCTGCTCTATTCACACTTTGCATGTTTCAGAGCAGGTAAAACATCTTATTTGTGTAAAGAAATACAATAGACAAAGCTGCTCCAAATTTTTATTGTATTCTAGATAACTATGAATTTAGGCAAAAGACAAAAATATTTCCATTCTTCAGCATGCAGGTAATCTTGTCCTTTCTTCAACATGAATTTTTTGGGATCAAGTCATGAAATGTGATCTTGTGAAATTTTATGATTTTGCCAAGGCAAAAGATAAGCCATTTTTAAAACAATGGCTATCCATAAAACAGAACTAATAAAAACATTAATCTCTTATGCAACACCAGTAAATTACAGACCTTAATCCACAAATTAGAGGAGGCACTTATAAGGCAAAACACATTTGTTTTTTTAAAGTAACTTGTCTGGTATGAAGTTTGAGATTTTTCCATTTTTGCCTTATTACAGCAGGTAAGTGCCAGAAACAATGCAGCTGACCATTTGTCAGTTGTCACCAGTTATGCCAGGCACAACTCCCTTCTTACATAAGGCAACTGCGAAGTCAAAACTATCAAATAAATGTGAAGTACCAACTTGCACAATGCAAATATGTTAGCAGAATTTCTAACTTTATTCCCATATCACAGAAGGTGATATCAGTTTTCCAGAGAAAGAGAATCATAGTTAAATGCTCAGAAGGTGAACCCAAAGCTATTCCTACTCATCAAAAATGAAGTGTGAACAAGGACTCAATCTGCAGTGGTATTTCTAAATTCTCACTTAGTGATTTGTCATTCAGGAGGAAGATGGCAGGTCACTGATTTTCATTTGGTATGGGTTTATTGTCTAGCCACACTGTCTTGGGGACAAATGATACTATGGACAAAGTTTCTGGTAGGAAAAAGATACTAAAATTCAAGTTTTGTTCACTTCAGATTTTAAATCATTCACAGCAGACCCTATGTTATGTTTTCCAATTGCGTGTATGCTGTAGTTTTTCATCTTTCAATATACAAAGCCAAAATGTATGGGTCAGTCCTCAGGTCAATGGCTTTGCAAAGTAGTGTCTCAAGAGTATCAAGAACCAGCAGATTATTACTTATCTGATAGGAAACAAAGTGTTACAATATAAATAATTCTGAATGATAAACTTCCCCTCTATTTACATATCAAAGTTGGAATCAGGTAATTGCTAATGCTTCTATCCTGCCTTCTATCACTTTATTTAAGATAATGAAATTTAATTTATTCCTTGAATAACCAAAATGAAAATTACACATTGGAAAGGTTGTGGAACTAGGACAAGTTTAGAGGAGACCCACAGGTAATAAAATCAACAAAAAACATTTAAGGGGTAAGGCCCATTCCAATACACATCTAGATTGACTGACTGAAAACATCCTGAGTCATAGCACCATCAAAGTATGTATGCTAGCATTATGTTTTCTTCATTAATGTGGCTTCCAAAGAAGAAACTTCTGTTTTTCATGCCCCCCCCCACTAAAAATTCTGAGTTCGTCTCTCCACTATTGAAACATATAGAATACACACAGCCAACATTTTTTCTGACACCATCAGAAACTCAGACAAAATGTTACCTAGGCAAAAATCTTCAACACATTGCATTATAAGAATGTAGTGAGACTATATTGCCTTTAGAAACAAAAAACGGACAGGAACAAAATTGTCTAATCAAACAGGAACTCAAAGTGAAAAACAAGAAACATACATTTATACTAAAAGAAAATAAAACCCCACTGGAAAAAAAGAACAATAACAACCCAAAAGAAAAAAAAAACTAACCAGCTGAATTGGGAGTTGAGGGTGAGTTAGCTTGGCTTCCATGGGCTGACACATTTGTAGCAGTGACAGCCGTTTTGGCAGCATAAATATTGGCTTCCTCTTGAAATTTACCTATGTTCTTCTTGTACCGGATTCGTTTATTTCCAAACCAGTTTGATACCTAAAGTGAATTTGAAAAAAAGACAAAAAACAAAACAAAAAGGTACCTATTAATAAGACGTCAAAGTTATGACCAGGATGGGAGGCTAAAGGACATGGGAAAGGGAATGGAAAGGTGGTTACATGATGCTTTTTAATAGTTAAAAACTGTACTGCCTCTGAACTTACAAGACATGGGCATAGCTCACCAAATGTCAAGTTTCAATATATAAATAAAAACTACTTGGAATCTTTCCTGAAACTTTAGCTTTTACATGGCATACTAAACTTCTTTTAATCATAAATCTGGAAACTTCTCAAGAAGCAAGAGAGCTTTCAAGAACAATCTCCTATACTAAGGAATCATTTTTCCTATAAATCAGCTCCAACATCAGAAGTAAACGTGCACGTTTTGTTACAGAGAGCAAAAGCAAGCAAGATATATTTTGACTTTAAACCTGCTGTTAAACGTAACTGTTTAAAAGGCAAAATCAAACATATTTTACATATAGCATCGCAGAACACAGAATCATAGGTTTGGAAGGGACCTTGGAGGTCTTCCAGTCCAATCTCCTATTTGAGCAGACACCCTATACCACGGATGTCAAACTCACTGCATCACATTGCTGTCACATGACGTATCGTGATGTTTTATTGCAGAGCTGGGGTGGGTGTGGCCTGTGCGTGACGCATCTGGCCTGCGGGCCGCCAGTTTGACACCCCTGCCCTATATCATTCTTGACAAATGACTGTCCGATCTTTTCTTGAAATTTTGAAAGACAGTTCATACTTTTAACTGCCTTTAAAAAAGGCAGAAAAAATGATGTTAATGTATATTTTGTAAGAATGAATTACTGAAATGCTAATTTGCAGAGATTCTTAGCTCAAATATGAAACATGTCAAGATGAGTGCTCAGGTAGCATAAAACCCTTATTTTCATGGATATGGTCATCAGCTTAAGATATGACAGTACAATTTCATTTGCTGGAGGATAGGGGTGCAATTGTTTGTTGTTCCCAACATGAGCTCATATATTACAGAATGTGTTTACCCAAGTGATTTTAGGAATTTAAAGAATTAATTAAATGAAAGTTCACAATAATCCAGAAAGAGAATATCTCCTGCTCTACACATTTTTGTTGTATCATATAAAGCTGGATCTGCAATTCAGTGTGACCATTCTCAAACTGTCACTTTCATGCTGAGTAAGAAATTGCCTACTTGTAAAAAACGAACAAACCCCACAATTAGTACAGATAATGGAGATGTCATTGACAGATTAAGAAAAGTTCTCTTGATTGAAGCTATGTACCTGATTCAAATTAAACCCTTCTATCTAATACTGTCCCCAGTCTGGTAATTACTCCCTAGTTCTGTATCCACCAAAACCATCCTTCTGGCAATCCAGAGAGGCTTTTCTGGTGGTACCCTTTGGAACCTATGCGAACCACTGATGTTTGTTAATATTACAGAGACTCATAGTTTTAAATATTACACTCATAATCATAAGGGATGTTGTATGTAATCACAAAGAAGAGATAATTTTGTAATTATACTTATAATTACCTCAATAGAAATCAGAAACTTCTGGATTTTTTAATTCTCTTTACACACACACACACACACACACTTCTTTCTTTCTTTCTTTCTTTCTTTCTTTCTTTCTTTCTTTCTTTCTTTCCTTTCTTTCCTTTCTTTCCTTACATTCTCTGTAAAATATTTAATAAAAATTATTTAAAAAATCATATGGCAATGTTATTAACAAGCTTATATGACTATCATAGTAATTAATTTGGACAAATTGCATGTCATGCTTTCCTCTAGAATCTACCTGGTTGACTGAGAATCTTCATCAACTGTGTAACTTCATTGGCATATTTTCTGTGGAAGTTGAAAACTCTAGATAAGCCTCCTGCTCATCATCACAAGTATTATGTCACTTCAAACCAGTCTATATGTTTGAGTTTGAATATGAATATGCTTACTGATATCTAAGATACTACCTGGGACCTTTGAAGGAAGATGGTTCCTGGGGTATATAGTTGTTGATTTGACTTACTATACCAAGATTAGTGCCCTTCCCCTCATTGCCTTTTGTTCACATAGCACATAGAAAAAAACCTGGTTGAGACACAATGTTGATGAACTTCTAAGAGTTCTACTGCCAAAACTAGAGGTGTATGAGCTATAGAATGTTATCATGGATGTTTCTATAGAAGTAGAAATTGCCTTTTTTATGTTGTCACTGACACACTCTGCAGTGCCAAACAGAGGATATTGCCATCTTATTGTAGAAAATAGGATGGCCCTACATTATTTATTGGCCCCACAAAGGGAAGCATGCAAATTAATGAATTATTCTTGTTGTGTTTGGATTAAGCAATATAATTGTATTGAGACTGATATTGCATTGATCTACAGGCACATTCTCTAGAAGAAGTAGCTAAAACCCAAGTCCAAGGAGAGAGCCTAGAACATAGATTATTATCATGTGTGCATGAATAAATGTGATTTTATTCATTGAATTTCTTTTCCTTCTTATAAGGATGCACACATGTGTTTATACAATGTGTGGATGTCCTTGCTTTGGAACTTGTGCTGTTTGTAAATCTTGTCAAAGGTATAAAACATTCTCAGTTCGGTGACTTGCAGCGACAGGGTGTGGAGTGAGTACTTGCTGCTCCTCCACACCTCTTTTCATCGCGTTTTGGGGATCCCTTAAGGGGCGTAGGACCTGGAGAGTCCCGCGGACAAGAGGGGAAGCCAGGCAAGTGGGAAAGTGGGGTGCGACCACTTCTCGCTGAACCCGGCAGCTCTGTCAATCCAACGCGGTGAGCCGGCCGCTAATGGCGGGCCTGAAGCTGTAATAGCCGGCAAGAGACGGGAAGCTTAAAAGGAGATCGGAGGCGCGGTGTTTGATCTAAAGCCTCATTTCTTACCTTGGAGCGATTTTGCGCTGAAAGAGGAGCTCAGCGGAGTCGGGAGAGGAGTGTTCAACCTGAAATCAGGCGGCGATGGCGAGGGTGTAAGGAGAATACATTTACGAAGACCCGACAACCTGACGAGCGGTTGAGATCCACGGAGGGAAAATAAAGACCTTTACAAAGAGCTCCAGATGGCGTGGTGAGAAAGGAAAAGATTTTAAAAAGTCAATCGGGGCGGTTGGGTTGTTTTTTACGATCGAAGTGAAAAAGAAGAAGGAGAAATTTGTGATCTGCTTCTGAAAGCTTTAGAGAGCTCTGGGGAAACAGGAAGTGCAGCCATTGAGCTACAAGATTGAAGCAGCAGAGAACTGACAAAGAGACGCTCTAGCGGTGAGCCTTACCACCGAGAAGCGCCGGATCTTAGCAGAGCTAAGAAGCGAAGACTTAACGCTGGGAGTTTACCATATCCTTCATAGATATTCTTCTATTTCTTTTCTCTCCCCTGATCCCT
The DNA here is from genome assembly GCA_022577455.1 of Arizona elegans. Lineage (NCBI taxonomy): Eukaryota > Metazoa > Chordata > Lepidosauria > Squamata > Colubridae > Arizona > Arizona elegans. The sequence continues at coordinate 96,652,652 of JAKOOJ010000002.1, read as the reverse complement.
CGAGTACTTGAAATTTCAATACTCAGAACTTTGACTTTGCCTTCGATAAGATATAAGAAAAAAATAATAATATCTATTTATACATACATACTTTACCTTTAATTAGTTTTGCTTTAGGTTTAGAAATTTTGAATATATAAATTTGAGTATTTAAGTATTGATCTTATTAAATAGTGATGGGATATAGTTTTATATAAGGTTTTAGATTTGCATTAATTGAATTGATACAGTATACATATATTTATCTAGATATATTTATTCCACTTGTTGAATTTATTTAATCTCAAATATCAAATAGCTCAAATCTTAAATATTTATTCTGGTTGGTAATAGCCTTTTATATATTTATTTATTTGATAATAATACCGTACACTATAATAAGACTTCAATTTAGATATTAAGAGAATTTATCAAGTTATTAATTTATTGATTACTGTTTAATTAATTTTTTGATTAACTTAACCCTTCAACTGTCTAATCTATTAACGTATTAACATATTTATAACTAATAATTATATTAAGATTCTATTTAGTTCTATAAGAACCTCATTTGGACTTACTGCTTAGAATTCTCATATCATACTAATCTATAATCTAAGCTCTAGCCGAATCATATTAAGAAATTAGTGGGATTTAATTAAGGAGGAAGGGATTTAAGATAGTCTCTTCGAATATAAGGTGGCAAGTCACATTGGATGATTATATGGTGTAAGATTGAGAATATAATTAGAGACCAAAAAGCACTCCTGAAAGAAATGGCAAGTTTGACATCCACAATTGCAAAAACCAACAAAAAAGGGCCATCCATTCCCACGATTGCAATGTCATCGCCAGCCATCCAGAAAGTAGCAGAAGGTTCACAGAAAACTGACAAACCTCCAGCAACTCCAACGTTGCAAACATTACAAGCGTCGCTATTAACAATACAAGAAACAATGCTTACGATGCAAGAAAAGCTTTTAAACAGCCACTCCGAACTGAAACTCGATATACATGGACTGGATGCTAAAATGAACGAGATCCAAACCTCGATTGCCAGCAACGAGAACAGAATCTAAAAGGCGGAACAAAGAATAGAAAAAAACGAGAAGAAACTGGACATGGTCGATCAAACCCTGTGGGCGCAGAATAAAGATACAGAAGACGCTCTAATTCAACTCGAGATGGACAAGGCCTCATTTTATTTGCGTTTCCAGAACATAGCGGAAGACAAAGAAGAGGACCTAGGAGATAGGATGGCCGAGTTGATTGCAGAGACACTCCAACAGGACAAACAAGATATAATCCGAGAGATCGACGAGGTCTACAGAGTCCAAACCAACTATGTGAGAAGGAACAGGCTCCCTAGAGAAGTCCATATCCGCTTCGCTAGGAAAAAAGTGAGAGACATTCTGTATAACATAGCTAGGGAGGAAAAAATCATGCACGGGGGAAAAGAAGTGAACATCTTAAAACAAATTCCAAGGAGAGTGAGGGAGAGGAGGAAAAACTATAGGTTTTTGACAAACCAATTAAACAGGAGAAGCATAACATTTAGGTGGCTCCTCCCAGAAGGATTGCTAATATCGTGGCAAGGGAGGAAAATCAGAATCGACTGTGTAAGCGAAGCCCAAGATTTCCTAGAACAACTAAGGGGAGGCGAAGAGGAACAAACCAGTAAGGAGGAAAACGAATTACAAAACACGGAAGAAGAGACATCGCAAGAACAAATCACTAGAGAAGACATAGAAGAGGAGAAGAAAAAGGAAGACACAGAAGAAAGAGGGAAAAAATCTAGACCAGTGAGAGCAGTAACTCTAAAAGGCAAATAAAAACCAGTTACTAGAGGACAGTTACAGCAATGAACGATACTAAGTTCCTATCGCTTAATGCGAACGGTCTAAATGATTATAAAAAAAGGAGGATAATACTGTCGAATCTGACGAAACAGAAGCCTGATATAATTTGTATCCAAGAGGTCCATATAAAAAAGGATGAAGCCAACTACTTAAATTATACCAAATTTGGTAAAGTATTCTTCTCATTAGCGGAGAAAAGAAAAAGGGGGGTGGCTATTTATGTTAAGAAAGGAATAGAGGCAGAATGTAAATATAAAGATGAAAAAGGGAGAATACTGATAGTAGAGATAACGAGAAGCAATTCTAAGGTGTTAGTGGTGGGGGTTTACGCCCCGAATAAAAAACAAGGGAAATTCTATCGGAAATTACATGAACAGCTAGCAAAATGGGCAAACAATGAAATTTGTATGGTTGGGGATTTCAATGGAATTATAGACCCTAAATATGATTATAAATCTGATATAACTAAAAAGAATAAAAGATCTCCCCTACCAAAGACTTTTTTTGATTTAGTGGATGAGATTAACCTAATCGATTTGTGGCGCATCTTACACCCCCACGACAGACAATTCACTTTCTATTCAACGCCACATAACTCCTGGTCCAGAATAGATATGGTTTGGACTACCAGAAAACTGGGCCTTGAAATTAAAAATGTTAACATGTGCACAAACGCTTGGGCAGACCATAAATTTCTCGAGATCAGCTGGCACCACAATTTAAAGAAAACACAACAGAGATGGAGTTTAAGGACTAAGTTGTTATACGAAGAAGAGTTTATTAGGAAATTGAACGAAGAAGTCAAACGCTTTTTCATAGAAAATGGAAATCGAGAGACAGTTAAAGAAATTGTGTGGGACGCTATGAAGGCCTACGTGAGAGGGGTAGCCATATCATATACTGCCTTCAAAAACAAGGAAAAAAGAAAGATCACAGAAGAGCTTACCAATAAGCTATTGCAAGCCGAAGACAAACTCCAGCAATGCCCAGGAGATGAGGTGTCCAAACAACAGTGGTCGATGATGAGACATAGATTGAACCTATTGGACCAGGAGGAATTGGCGCAGAAAATAAAAAGATCCAAACACTATTGCTTCGAGAACGCTAACAAATCAGGGAGATGGCTGGCATATAAACTAAAAAAAGAGAAGGAAAAAAACCAAATACTAGTATTAGAAGACTCTAAGGGCAACTTGCTGACGAAGGAAGAGGATAAAATAGAGAGTATAAGAAAATTTTATGAAGATTTATACAAAAATGAAGGAATAGCGCCAAGCAAGGTAGAACAGTATTTGTGTGAAGCTAAACTACCGCTAATTTCTGAAGAAGAAAAGGAATTGTTAAATGGAAAAATTACCATAGAGGAATTAAAAACGGCCCTTTCCAAAATAAAGAAGAATAAAACTCCAGGCCCAGATGGTCTCCCCGGGGAATTATATCAAAAATTTGATGACACCCTAAAATTAGAGCTGCTAGAAATACTAAACGAGGCCCTGGCGGGTATCACAATCCCAGATTCGTGGAGGGAAGCGTATTTGACGCTTATACTGAAAGAAGGTGCCGACCCGAAACAGATTCCCAACTATAGACCGATCTCATTGTTGAATGCAGATTATAAACTGTTCATGAATATTATTGCGGAGAGGTTCAAAAAAATATTAAATCGCTGGATCCATAAAGACCAAAATGGCTTTCTCCCAGGGAGACAGATCAGGGACAATTTGAGGACAGTTCTAAACACCTTCGAATATTACGAACAACATCCTGAAAAACAGCTGGCCTTAATGTTCGTCGATGCCCAAAAGGCATTCGACAATTTGAATTGGACCTTTATGATAAATCAAATTGATCTAATGGGATTTGGCACCAACTTTAGGAAGATGATTGAGAACATATATAAAAACCAGAGGGCAAACATTCTAGTGAATGGAGATAGAACCCAGTTGTTCCAGATCCAAAAAGGAGTGAGACAAGGATGTCCTTTATCTCCCTTACTATATATCCTGGCGCTAGAGGTGCTACTTAGAAAGATAAGAACCAACAAAGAGATTAAGGGATTAAAGATTAGGAATGAAACCTTTAAAACCCAAGCTTTCGCGGATGACGTAGCCCTCATAATGGAAGACCCACTAGAATCTGGTGTAAAGTTAATGCAGGAAATCCAGGAGTATGGAGAGGTGGCGGGCCTAAAACTCAATAAGAATAAAACTAAAATTATAGTGAAAAACATGACAGATTTACAAAAGGAAGAATTGGAAAAATCATTAGGCCTCCAGATAGTTAGGAAAATAAAGTATCTGGGAATATGGATTACCGCGAGATTTTCCTCATTAAAAGAGGATAATTACACTCCCTTTTTACAGAAAACATTCCAAGACCTTGAAAGGTGGAAAAAGCTCAAATTGTCTTTGATCGGTAAAATTGCAGCGATCAAAATGAACATCCTACCAAAAATTCTGTTTCTATTCCAAAATATCCCGCTAATACTAGACAAGAAATTCTTTTTGGACCTGAACAAACACATCAGGAACTTTTTGTGGGAGGGTAAGAAATCGAGGATTTCTTTTAAGATACTCCAAGGGAAAAGGAATCTGGGAGGCTTTGGGCTCCCTGACTGGGAACTATATCAAAAGGCTGCAAAATTAATTTGGATCAAGGAGTGGATCAAGTTACAGGATAGGAGAACCCTGACTTTGGAAGGCCATGACCTCCTAGAAGGATGGCACTCTCATCTCTGGGATATAAAGACTAAGAAAAAATCCTATTTTCATAAGCACAAAATCAGGGAGACCCTCATCTGTACATGGATCGAAATTAGACAGAAGATCTATACTAAGGTACCCATTTGGCTCTCTATTATAGAAGCACTGGCGGCTCCAATTAGGAGAGATGATCAAAAATGGGGTACATATAAAGACATCCTCGATGAAGAAGGGAAACTAAAATCCCTGGAGCTATTGAGAGAGCAGGGCTTTAGTTTGGACTGGTGGAATTATACTCGGAGCAATTCAAGATTTCAAAAAGACAGAGACAAATTTGGAATAGCAGCGAAACATGGAAATTTTGACAAAATAATTTGGGGACCAGAAAAAAAAATGTTAACAAAAATTTATCACTTTTTACTAGATGAAGATAAGGCAGAGTCTATAGCAAAAAGACAATTAAACATCTGGGAAAAAAACTTAGGATATAGATTAAACTTCAACGATTGGGAGATAGCTTGGAATAGAAATTATAAAATAACTAAATCGACAACGTTTAGGGAAAACCATTACAAATTGCTTCATAGATGGTATTTAGCCCCAGCGAAGCTAGCTAAGATGTTTCCAAATCTCTCTCCCACATGTTGGAAATGCGGAAAATCGGTTGGCACCTTCTATCATCTATGGTGGACTTGCCCTGAGTCTAGAAAGTATTGGTCCAAAATTCAACATTGGCTCTGTGAAATAACAGGACAGGAGGTAGCCCTACTCCCGGAACTCTTCCTCCTAGGTATAACTGAAGAGGCCTTAAACAACAACAAAACCCAATTGATAATTCAGATTATAACTGCGGCTAGATTAGCCTTCGCAAAATGGTGGAAAAACAAACTTTTACCCTCAGAAGATACTCTAATAAATAAGATCTTAGAGTGCGCAGAAATGGCGAAACTGACAAGCGAGCTAAAAAATGAGGAAAACTCAAGATATTACGATGTATGGGGTATTTGGTACCATTGGCTTAAAAATAAGACGAAAACATGACTTTTGAAATTTGACCTGGCATATGTATTATAGTCATATTGTATAGTTCATGAATAGTTAAGACTGAAACCTTATGGTTACCATTATTTGTTTCACTTTACTGTAAACACACTGTACCTCCGATAGCAGAGATTGATTGCATATTTTCTTTTTTGTTTTGGAAAATCAATAAAATTTCTTTAAAAAAAAAACATTCTCAGTTCAGTTTATAGCCTAGGTTGGCTGCATATTACCATATTGCTCCCCTCTACTACTGTACATTATTATGTAGATGGGGAGAAATGGAGGAATGTGGGCAACAAGTACTATTCTATCCTTACAGACATTTGCTCTGAGGGATTTTGAACTGCAAATAGAAGGCAGGCAAACTGAAGCTGCCTGAGAACCCTGGAGGAAAAGGAGGCAGATAACATCTGTGACCCTGGTTCCTAATTTAAGTGGGCATTTTCCCCATAACAATCTAAAGTCCTGTGTCATGTCAGTGGTCTCTTTCCAAAAATTATCAGTATTGGACTATTGGTGATATGAAAAAGATTTTAACAACACATATAAAGCAAACTTTTTCAGTACTTTAGCAATGTAAGTTTTTCGCCAAAGTCAGCAATCTTGCTGTATTCTGAAAGCAAGGATGGGAAAAAATTCCATTCATATATTTTATATAAGCTTCCGGCATGTCCCAAGATGGCGGCGGTCGGCTGAGCTCCACGGAGGAGATGGAGAGGTCGCTGGTGTCAGGGGTCTTCGGGAGCCACTTTAACTATCTCCGGCTCCAGTCCCAATGAGGGGAATGCCCGCCCTGCCTGCTGAGGGCTTTTTCGCCCTCCGGAATATCAGGGCAGGGCGGGATGCGGGAGATGGGGCAGCGGCCTGTTAAAAACAGCTGTTTCCGGCTTGTCAGCACCGGGAGGAGTGGAAGCCAGAGCGTTCGGCGGCGATCGGCATTGCTATGCGGCGGCGGCGGCTTGGAGGCGCCCTTCATCCCCTCGCCCCTCACGGATTTCTGGGACGCTCTCCTGACGTTTTTCGGGGGTCCTGGAGGCACCATGGGGAGCCCAGGGTGCCGGTTGCGAGCCGGCCGCGGTGGTGGCGGCGGCGGCGGCGGAAGGCAATGGCAGCCACGGATCATCCGGCTGAGGAAAGAACTTGTAGCAGGTGGATGGGGGAATACGGACAGCCTTGCCTTGCCCTCAGGATTATCATCTGCTCTTTTTTGAGCCTTGACCCCTGTTATCCGGGGTTTGTTTGTCATCAGAGCTGAGACTGGGGATTTGGGGAGTCTTGGGACAGGAGAGGCGGGAGGCTGACCAGGGCTCTATTGGTCACCTTGGGTGGCTTCTCCTCCCCCCACTTCTTCCCCCAGGTATGTGTGGGTGTTGGCCTTTGATGGCCACCCACCCTCGGACTTGGACTGGGTTTTTTTGTCTGCTGTCCCTACTTTCGCCCCAGGGAAGAACTTGTGCCTGTAGGATTATCATCATTGTCTTTAATAACTTTACAAATTGCTGGCTTCTTGTGCGACCCCAAACTGGAGGAGAGCTGGGCAAAATGGTGTGCAGGTGCTGAGGGGGCCGTTGGTCATCCGCCAGATGAAAGGATGGACTATTGTGACTTTATTGTCGGTGTCATCTGCCCCAGTCACTGTGAGAGGGTGACTGGGATAATTATCCTCCAGACGTGGGGGGATGTCACTGGCCCCTTTCACTGTCGTGAGAGGGCAGTGAACCAGCTCCTGATATGAAGATCTACTTTGACCCAGTATTATTGGATGATCTGGTGAAGCCCTGACCAGTTGACTCTCCATCTCTGTTTTGTGAGATGTTTACGGCTGCTGACCTGCTTGCGCTGCGAGACTCCCCCCTCTCGCAGGTTTGGCCCTCCTCACTATCGAGGGCCTACCTTGATGACGGATTTTGGAATCCCGAGAGGTGGCATGCGGCGAGGAGGGGGTTGTGGGGGTTTTTTGGGGAAATTTTTAGATAAGGTTTTAAAGGTTTCTGGGAGGGGGGTGGGTTCGGTGTGTTTGGGGGAGAACCTGTCGGGGAGGAGGCCAGAGCCGGCTGAAGAGCACGGCACTAGAGATGCGGGAACCGGGGTCAAGGAGGGGGTTAGAGCTTGTGTTATGGATGGTCATTACATCAGTACTGTGGGTGGGAGGGGCAGATATGGCAGGAGCAGGGGGCCATATCAGGTTGTGGGAGTGCGCGCCCGCTGGCTCCAAGCGGTCGCGCGCTCCGGCCCCCAATGCTCCCCTCGTTCCCCAGGTTGCACAGACCCTCAGGCCCTGGGCCTTCGGCTGATGCTGTGCAACGCCCGGTCCGTGGTAAATAAAGCCCCCCTCATTTGTGATCTTGTTCAGGAGGGGGGAGCGGACCTGGCGGGTATTACGGAGACCTGGTTGGGCCAGGAGGGGGGGTCCCCCTCGTTGAGATGAGCCCACCCGGTTTCCGCACATTCCATCAGCCGAGGACACAGGGGAGGGGCAGGGGGGTGGCGGTTGTCATTAGAGAAGGTCTTGGTCCGAGGGAGGCCACTGTTCCTCAGACGGCTGGTTGTGAGTCCCTCCTTGTGGAGTGGGGTCATGGGGTGCAGATGGGTGTGCTGGTTACGTACCTGGCTCCCTGCCACGTGACAGCAGCCCTGCCCGAGCTGCTCAATGTTATAGCCGCGGTGGCGGTTGACACCCCCAGGCTTATGGTCATGGGGGATTTTAACCTGCCATCCGTCGGTGAGGCGTCTGAGGTGGCTCGGGAGTTCATGGCTTCCATGACGGCCATGGACCTGACCCAGTTAGTTCATGGCCCTACTCACATGGGGGGAAACACGCTAGACCTGGTTTTTGTCTCTGGTCAGTGGTTGAGTGATCTTGAGATAGGGGATATAGTGATCGAGCCCTTGTCATGGTCAGATCACTCCCTCCTTCGCTTTGACCTTCAAACCGCCACACCCCGCCACAGGGAGGTGGAACCATTGAGGTGGTACCACCCCAGGCGCCTGATGGATCCTGATAGGTTCCAGACGGAGCTTGGGCCATTTCCTGAGGCTCTGGCACACGGCTCGACTGAGGAGCTGGTGGCCGCCTGGGATAGGGCGGCCGCTGGAGCTTTGGATCGGGTCGTGCCTTTGCGGCCTCTGACCCGGCGTCGATCTCGCCTGGCTCCTTGGTTCACCGAGGAGCTGAGGGAGATGAAGTGCCAGAAAAGACGCCTGGAGAGTGGTTGGAGGGCCAGCCATTCTGAATCTGACCGAACACTGGTAAGGTCTCATATTAAGACCTACCTGGTGGCGATAAAAGTGGCGAAGTATAACTATTTTGCCACTCTTATTTCGTCATCAGATAATCGCCTGGCCGCCCTGTTTAGGGTGACCCGCTCCCTGCTCCACCAGGAAGCGCGGGAGGACCCCTTGGAGGGTAGAGCCGAGGATTTTGTACAGTATCTGTATGACAAAATCGCTCAGATTCGGGAACATCTGGACTCTGACTGGGTAGATTCAGCGGGGAGGACAGAGGCAGGTCTTGTGAGTATTATCTGGGAAGAGTTTGATTCTGTGACGCCCGAAGACGTGGACAGGATACTGGGTAGACTGAGCGCAGCCACATGTTTACTGGACCCGTGTCCCTCCTGGTTGGTGCTGGCCTCTCGGGAGGTTACACGAGGCTGGCTCCAGGGGATTATAAATGCTTCCTTGAGTGAGGGTGTCTTCCCTGCTGCCTTGAAAGAGGCGGTGGTGAGGCCTCTCCTCAAGAAACCTTCCCTGGACCCGGCAGTGTTGGCAAATTATCGTCCAGTCTCCAACCTTCGCTTTGTTGCAAAGGTTGTTGAGAGTGTGGTGGCACGACAGCTCCCCCAGTACCTGGATGAATCGTCGTATCTGGATCCGTTCCTGGGTACAGCACGGAAACGGCATTGGTCGCGTTGGTTGATGATCTCTGGAGGGCTCGGGACAGGGGTTGTTCCTCTGTCCTGGTCCTATTAGACCTCTCAGCGGCTTTTGATACCATCGACCATGGTATCATGCTGCACCGGCTAGAGGAGTTAGGGGTGGTGGGCACCGTCATACGGTGGTTCTCCTCCTTTCTCTCTGACCGGTCGCAGTCTGTGTTGACAGGGGGGCAGAGGTCGACCCCGAGGCCCCTTGTATGTGGGGTGCCACAAGGGTCGGTCCTCTCGCCCCTTCTGTTCAACATTTATGTGAAGCCACTGGGTGAGATCATCCGTGGTTTCGGGGTGAAATACCACCAGTACGCTGATGATACTCAGCTGTGCATCTCCACCCCGGACCACCCCAATGATGCCCTTGAAGTGATGTCCCGCTGCCTGGAGGCCATGCGGATCTGGATGGGGAGAAACAGACTCAGGCTCAACCCATCCAAGACCGAGTGGCTGTGGTTTCCGACATCCCGATATAGTCAGTTGGTGCCATCACTGACTATTGGGGGCGAGTCATTGGCCCCCACGGAGAGGGTTCGCAACTTGGGTGTCCTCCTGGACTCACGGCTGTCTTTAGAAGAGCACATGACGGCCGTGGTCAGGGGGACTTTTTATCAGGTCCTCCTGATTCGCCAGTTGCGTCCCTTTCTGGATCGGGACTCGTTAAATACGGTCACTCATGCTCTCGTTACTTTCCGCTTGGACTACTGCAATGCTCTCTACATGGGGCTCCCCTTGAGGAGCACCCAGAGGCTCCAGCTGGTCCAGAATGCGGCCGCGCGGGTGGTTATGGGAGCGACGTGGCGCTCCCATGTGACCCCCCTCCTGCGCGAGCTGCACTGGCTCCCGGTGGTCTTCCGGGTGCGTTTCAAGGTTTTGGTTATCACCTTTAGAGCGCTCCATGGCATCGGACCGGGGTATCTACGAGACCTCCTTCTGCTACCAATAGCCTCTCACCGACCAGTACGCTCCCACAGAGAGGGGCTCCTCAGGGTGCCGTCGGCCAAACAGTGTCGACTGGTGGCCCCCAGGGGAAGAGCCTTTTCTGTGGGGGCACCTACCATCTGGAATGAGCTCCCCCCAGAGATACGGAAGATCCCGGACCTGCTCACGTTTCGCCGTGCTCTCAAAACTTTTCTATTTCAGCAAGCTGGCCTGGCCTAACTCCCATCTTTTAAATTTTTAAATTTTTTTTAATTCGTGATTTTATAAATTGGGTGTTTTAATCTGTGTTTCGGCCGAAATATTTAATAATTTTAAGGGATTTTTTAATATTTGTATTATCTGTATTTTATCTTGGCTGTTCACCACCCTCCCGAGTCCTTCGGGAGTAGGGCGGTATAGAAATTTGATTGATAAATAAATAATAAATAAATAATTATATAAAGTTGGGTCACGTTAGATAATTTAATGGTTATAAAATGCAGGGAGGTCTAAATACCTTGGCTAGCATAATGTAGGAGACTGCTGCTATAGTATCTCACCATGATAGACTCAGCAAAGGACAGTAACATTGAAGAAAACTGGTAAACTTTGTTCTTTCAAATAACTTTTTAAAGCGGTTGAAAGAGGTTGATGTTCAACTGTGTATCCTCAGCTTGTGCTATTGTGATACAAAAACACTTACACTACTGTCAATTGTGAGAAAAATTATCCTCAGAAACCAAAATACAAGATGATGGAGATCCCCAACAAAATTGATTGTTTTATAATGGAGCATGAGGCTTCTTTAAAAGGATACATTAAGATTTTCTGGAAATTTTGGCTTCACATATAACATCTTGGACAAGTAGAGGGAGTATCATGGATTGTTCATATATATATATATATATATATATATATATATATATATATATATATATATATATATATATATATATATCTTTTTCTGTTTTTCGTAGGCTTTTATGTGCATATTCTTTCTAGCCAGGTTTTACCTACGTAAGCTAGGTTGTTCTGCAGCTCTGACTGTGTGAAATCTCATTCACCATCCTCAGAGCTCCTCCTCTGCTGACAAACTGCAACTCTACGTTGCTCTCTGGGAGACTCAGATAGCTATTTCTGCCTTATAAGGCTTCGTCAGTGAGCCACACCCACTTCTCAGATATTCCCCCTGTAAAGGTACAATGTGTCTTTTTCTGTTTTTCGTAGGCTTTTATGTGCATATTCTTTCTAGCCAGGTTTTACCTACGTAAGCTAGGTTGTTCTGCAGCTCTGACTGTGTGAAATCTCATTCACCATCCTCAGAGCTCCTCCTCTGCTGACAAACTGCAACTCTACGTTGCTCTCTGGGAGACTCAGATAGCTATTTCTGCCTTATAAGGCTTCGTCAGTGAGCCACACCCACTTCTCAGATATTCCCCCTGTAAAGGTACAATGTGTCTTTTTCTGTTTTTCGTAGGCTTTTATGTGCATATTCTTTCTAGCCAGGTTTTACCTACGTAAGCTAGGTTGTTCTGCAGCTCTGACTGTGTGAAATCTCATTCACCATCCTCAGAGCTCCTCCTCTGCTGACAAACTGCAACTCTACGTTGCTCTCTGGGAGACTCAGATAGCTATTTCTGCCTTATAAGGCTTCGTCAGTGAGCCACACCCACTTCTCAGATATTCCCCCTGTAAAGGTACAATGTGTCTTTTTCTGTTTTTCGTAGGCTTTTATGTGCATATTCTTTCTAGCCAGGTTTTACCTACGTAAGCTAGGTTGTTCTGCAGCTCTGACTGTGTGAAATCTCATTCACCATCCTCAGAGCTCCTCCTCTGCTGACAAACTGCAACTCTACGTTGCTCTCTGGGAGAGAGATTTAATCATAAAGGATTAGTTAAACTATCACATGATCTGGAATATATATATAAATGGCAGTGAAGCATCTCCTTCATTATATTTTGGTTTTGATATGGGATATCTCTTATTTAAACAGTTTTAGTTATGCACCAAAAATCTCTTTAAAATTTCCTTTCACAATTTAGGATGAAGGCATTAATTATTTTGTTTCACATGGAATTCTACCTACTGGACCTTGTGTTCTCTTTGAATTGTTTGAAATCTTATACTTGTGCATAATTTTGGCACAGTTATCTTTTTGTATATTCTCCTGCTAGATCTAACAAGTTTGTGAATGTTGAGCTCAAGATTAACCCATTATATCTTTAATTTCCAAGTTCTTCCTCATGATAATTTCTGAGTATTGTAGTCTTCAACTTATAACCATTAATTTAATGACCATTTAGAGTTACAATGGCACTGAAAAGAGTGGCATATGACCAGTTCTTACATTTATGATTGTTGCAGCCTCTCTACAGTCACAGGATCAAGTTATGAGTGCTTAGCAACTGGCATATATTTATGATGGTTGCAGTGTCCTAGAATCCTGGGACTATCATTTGCAATCTTCCTAGGGAGCTTCTGACAAGCAAAGTCAATGGGGGAAACCAGATTCGTTTAACAACTGCATGATTCACTTAACAGCTGTAGTGATTCACATAAAAACTATGACAAAATATTGTAAAATGGGGCATGATTCATTTAACAATTGCCTTGCTTAGCTCAATTTATTTATTTATTTATTTATTCATTTATTTATTTATTTATTAATTATTCAAATTTCTATACCGCCCTTCTCCTTTCGGACTCAGGGCGGTGAACAGCCAAGATAAAAACATCTATACAAACATCACAGTTAAAAAATAAAGTTAAAATAATTTATAAATTTGGCCCATAATTTAAAATTTGTCAATTAAAATCAATATTAAAATTTTAAAACTAACCCTAAAATCAAGACAGACCGGCTAACTGAAAAAAATAAGTTTTTAGGGCCCGACGAAAAATCCGAAGGTCGGAGATCACTCATATCTCTGGGGGTAGATTGTTCCATAAGGTAGGTGCCACCACAGAGAAGGCTCTCCTCCTGGGGGTCGTCAGCCGGCACTGTCTGGCCAACGGCACCCTGAGGAGGCCCTCTCTGTGGGAGTGAACCGGCCGGTGGGAGGCTATTGGTGGCAGAAGGCGGTCCCGTAAGTACCCTGGCCCTAAGCCATGGAGCGCTTTAAAGGTGATCACCAACACCTTGAAGCGCACCCGGAAGTCCACCGGAAGCCAATGCAGCTCACGCAGGAGAGGAGTCACATGGGAGCGCCCTGTTGCTCCCATAATCCCCCGCGCAGCCACATTCTGCACCAGTTGGAGCCTCCGAGTGTACCCCAAGGGGAGCCCCATGTAGAGAGCGTTACAATAGTCCAGACGAGAAGTGACGAGTGCTTGAGTGACCGTGCGTAGGGAGTCCCGGTCCAGAAAGGGGCGCAACTGGCATATCAGGCGAACCTGACAAAAAGCCCCCCTGGCCACGGCTGTCATATGCCCTTCTAAAGACAGCCGCGCATCCAGGAGGACACCCAAGTTGCGGGCCCTCTCCGTGTGGGCCAATGATTCGCCCCCAATAACCAGCGATGGCGTCAGCCGGCTATACCGGGATGCCGGCAGCCACAGCCACTCAGTCTTGGAAGGGTTGAGTCGAAGCCTGTTTCTCCCCATCCAGACCCGCACGGCCTCCAGGCACTGGGAATTGTAGTCATAAGTCAAAAACTACCTGTATTACATTATTTACATAACCAGAATCCCATATTTATTTTTTGAAACAATTTTTGTTGCCTTTTTTGTCTGATAGGTTTGGGGAAAATAATTGTGGTAATCAAGGAAGAAACTCACAGATGTTTGAAAAGCTATGTAGAGTCTTGATCCAAATGCATTTATTTTTCTTGAAATCTATTTAATGCAAGCCATTAGAATTTCTAATAATATCTGGTTATCCATTTAGCTTCCACACAATTACTACAATAGTTTCTTTTTATATTAGGACTTCTTGCTGTAAACTGAATGCTAGAAACATACATAAAACCCACACATTTTCCTCTCTTATAATACACATGCTTGCTTATATGTGTGTATAATAAATACAGGTTTATGTAGAATGCTAGTAAGTAAACTTTCCCCACTTTGCTAAAGCACAGTACATGAATCTGCTGTTTATACCCAGCAGTGCTGGGGAAAAAAAACCCCAGGAAGGCAGAATACTACAGAAAAGGCCTTGTCCATTTTCATAATGTTTCAGTCCTTTGCTGAGGTACTATCTCTTGATTCCTTACAATAAAACTAGTTAGTTTGTACACTTTGGTTAGTTTGACTACAACTAGTCAAACTAACCGAATTCTGCTGACAGGACCTTAATATTAATATTATCTTTTCTAGTCATAAATATATCTAGTATAGTAATAAAAGATAATATCACAAATCTGCCTTCTGTAAGCTTCAAACCACAATAAAACAGTAATTTAATCAGAACCAGGTTCTCTTGTTGGACTTCTCCCAAAAGATATGACTGTATCTCCAAGGAAACTATGCTGGAAAACAGTTCTTGGGATAATCAGGGTGTCATATACATCATGCAAAGCCTTACCAAAAATCTTAGCCTACAGCATTATAAGGCACAAATTTACCCTCTGATGTTCATTTGAAAGGTATTAACAAATCAGAAGAGGTCATTTTTGGCAGGATTTAGTTCTGCAGGCTTCCCATTTGTGTCTGCATTAGCAAATTATATGATATTGGTAAAATAATTACAGTTTTTGCTTTGTAAATCTGCTCAGCATTTTTCATATCAAAATAAAGGCTTTGTTGCAAGGTTGGAAAAGTTGTGAATAACATTGATTTCACCAAAAACCGATGAACCATTCTTCACAGCCACTAGGAATGGTGGGGCAAACAGAAATTCTCATCAGAATGTTAATAACAGCTGAGCTGGCTACAGTTCTGCATCATATAGATGTCCAGCTAGTTTATCAAACTGACTTTAATAAACATAAGAATTTGGAAAGTCTGTGCAAGCTCAGAAATAATTGTAACCCAGTTGTGGGGGCAATAAGCTGACTTTGTATAAATATACAAAAGTATGAAGGCTATTGCTTAACGCATTGTAAGCCGCCCTGAGTCTCCGGAGAAGGGCGGCATATAAATCAATTTTTTTTAAAAAAAATACACTGAACAGTAACTGGAGACAAAGTACTCTGCGTATTGTTTGACATAATAGAAACTATTTTGAAAATCCAGCCCCGCTCTCAATACACAGCTGTCATGTGGCCTTAATAGTAATTGAAATACACTGTTTTTCAGATTTCCTACCATCAACACAGAAGTTTGCCTTAAAATTCCTTGAACACTGCTGGCAAATTTTATTGGATAAATTTTCAATTCACATGCATCTGATTAATCTAATATTTCCTATGCAGAAAGAATATTATCCTAGGACACTCCTCTCCCTTATGTTAAAGGTGAAAATACTTAGTAGTTGCAAACAAATCTTTCAAGGAATCATAGAATCATAGGACTGGAAGGGACCTCAGAGGTCATCTAGTCCAATCCCCTGCCATGACAAGAGACCTTATATCATCCCAGGCAATCTCTTCTTGAAAACCTTCAGTAATGGAGCACCCCGAACTCTGGAAGGAAAACTGTTCCATTGGTTAATTGTCCCATCAGGAAATTTCTCCTACGTTCCAGGTAGGATATCTCTTTAACAAGCTTCCACCCATTGCTTCCTGTCCTGCCCTCCTTATTACAGAATAAGTCAACGCCTTCCTCCCTGTGTGATTTTTCCTGCAGTCCCCTTATCATTTTAGTTGCTCTACTTTGCATTCTGGTTTGTTTATTATTACTTCTCTTTAGGAATTCCAGATAAGCTTCCAAGAAATCAAAGGACTGCACAGAATGCAGTTGGAAAATAATGGCCCTGATGCAAACAATACAATCTCAGTTTCTGCTTTGATCTTATATAATCTATGCATGAAAATAATACATTTGCATATTGCTACATGAACTGATTTTTTTACAAGTGAATGAAAACAGTCCTGCAAAACTCTATTTATTCCAAATAAAATCCAACATCTAAAAACAACTAGTTTCATTTTTTAAGCAAACTATTTTCGTCCCTGTCCACTGTTTTTCCTAAGTACTTTGCCCAGCATTCATTATAGAATTAATGAAAACACCTTCTTGTAGCCTTTCTGCCTTAATGGATGGAAAGGTAGATGGAAGGATGGGTGATGCCACCCTATAGATGAGCATCCAGGTTTCTTACCTGTGAGACTGTGATGCCACATTTCTTGGCTAGTTCCTCTTTGGCTTCCTCACTGGGATAAGGGTTGCTGAGATGAGAATAGAAATACTCATTGAGAATTTCTGTAGCCTGCTTGTTGAAATTTCTTCTCTTCCTCCTGGTCACAAAACATGAAGGATAATCAGTATTAGCGATTCCAGAGCATTATTTTTAAAAAGTAAGTTCAGAGCCATGAGATTCCTTTTTGGCTCCTACAAACAGATTGATGCTCAGATATGTCATCTTTTTTTCTGGTTTTCACTTTCTGAGGAAACTCTAACATACTTCATATCTTCTTTCTACTTATACACAAACCTCATTAGCTTTCTACTTATACCACAAACCTCATACTTTTTGTCTTGTAAAACACTTTTTGTTTGTCCTTTCTGAGAGCAAAAGATGATACCAATTGATAAAGTATAATTTACTCTTCAGCTATCTAATTCTGCTCCTTGCATAGAACAAAGTTAAAATATGGTTTGTGAAGTTGTTACCTACTTTGTTATATTTTTCCTCAGTTAAATTGTTTGACTTATTATTTAATGAAAAACTATGATTGAATTCAGACAAAACCAATTTCTTAAAGAATAAAAATATTACGTTTGGGCTGAATCAGTTCATTGGGCCACCTCCCTCTCCCCATGTATCCACTCCCTTCTTTGCCATCTTGTGTTAATGCCTTTATCTGCTGTGTTATTTTATAATTTATAATTTTAATGTTTTTTTAATGCTTATATGTTGTAAGCTGCCCAGAATTGTTGGACACGAGATGGGTGGCAAATAAATTTCAAAATAAATAAATAAATAAATACATACATACATACATACATACATACATACATACATACATATGTACATACATACAATTCTGTAAGCTTTCCTTATATTGTCAGTTAGCAAAGTTGCAGTTATTTGCACTTAGCATTGGATCTGGCAAATTAAATTATTAATGTATTTTTGATCTTTTATTCCTGGGGAAATAATTCTACAATTCATCTACTGCATCTCTTATATCAGAAACTATGTAGCAATAGTTTCCTTTTAGTAAAAGTTAATAATCCTCATTTTATGGCTGCAATGGAGCTTGGAATTTCTGTCGTAAGTCATGAGGGCCATAAGTTGTGGCACTCACATGACCAGATTCAATTTTACAAGTTTTTTGCATGGGGGTTATTAACTAAACACTACAGTCATTAAATGTGGTAGTCATTAAGCGAATCAATGTATTCTTGTGCTTTTTTGCCAGAAACTGGCCCAAAGGACCAAAAACTGGCAAAAATGTCATAAATCACAGCTACATGACCATTAACTATTGCAATCAGCCATAAAGGCAAGACAGTTGCCAACTGCCTAAGATGCAGGTGTGTGTGCAATCATCAGAACTCTGGAACCAGATCATAAGTAGATTTTGGGAGGTCTATCATAACTTCAAACAGTTGCTAAGTGATCAGTTGTGGGTTGAGGATTGTTTGTAATTTATTCACTGAAAAATGGCAAAGTAAAGATTTCCTCAGCAGTTCTACTCCGAAAGGTACCAGGTAAAGCTCATACGCTCCCGACCTGTTTGTGTTGGAGGCACTGTTTAAGATGCTTCTAGACTGAAAGGATTAGCTGATGAGATTACCAATGCCCGGGGTATGCCCAAGGCGGGGGGCTCCTTTCATGTCCCCATGAAGGAACTGGAGTGAATGAGCTCACCCCGCCATGCAGCAGCACTTGGGACTTGAACACAGGCTGACTAATCTCCAACTCAGCATCCTAACTACATGAGCCATTATGCTCCTTAGCTCATAGGTTAATTGTTGTTCTATAGGATCTATTTATTCTATAGGCAGTTAAAAGTCTTCATAGCTCATATAAGCTATAATATGATGTGTAATAAACTAGAAAATTTTGATGCTAATCTAGTAAAGTACTAATCAAAATTATTGTTGTAAATTAAATAAATAATTTTAAAATTAAAAATGTCTAGCCCAAGCAAGTGTTTACTAGCTCATTCCTCCTCCCCTCCCCATTAATTATTTTGACACTAACATGCTGTCTATGGGGACAATCAGTTCTCTAAGTTAGAAATGATTCCTAATTGAAGAAGGCAAGTATATAGGTCTGGTCTAAAGCTCACCGTGCATCAAGAAATCGAGAGCGCAAGATCATGACAGCTTCACATGTGCTCTGTTTGAGTTGCATCTGGATGGAGCTGAACTTGCGGTGGATGATGCTGACCATCCTCTCTATCTCTTTGGGGGAGATAGGCCGAGTCCTGCTCTGTTCCCTCAGCAGATTCATCACGTGGGTCGTGAACTCATTACATGCCTGAGACACAGAAGAAAAAGCATGAAGAACCTTTGTGACCTAAGAAATCATGGTAAGGTGGCATGTTGCAGCTCTAAGGATGAATGACACACTTCTTTGCTCCCTCAAAGCTTTCTACTTTTCTGCCCCATAGTCTCAAAGAATTATTAACATTGTACAATATTAAAGATGGGGCAAGGTAAAGTGAGAGGGGAATGAGGGAAGAAAACAGATATAAATATTTAACAAATTGCATACATGAATGTATATTAAACACACATTCTGATTTATCCATAATAAGCCTCCATGGGATCTTCAAGGGGAAAAAAAACATGCATACAGTGTACTCTGATATATAATTTAGACTTGTATTTTTTTTTCTTAAATCTCAGTTTTAAGATCCACTCAATTATTGTAAAGCCAAGGATGCAATTAAATGCATAACAAAAGTTAAATAGATCAATTGCAAAATATCTGTAAAGTTCAATTTATACAACGTTCTTCCACAAGTTTTAAATTGCATATCATCTTAGATAATAGGCTCTTTTAAGTGATCTGTTGCTAAAATTTTGCTGTCAAATTTCAGTGGAAATAAGGAGAAGCTTTTGGATGCATACCAAAGTCTCAGGGACTGCATTTAGACTAGGCTCTGTTTACCCAAGCCCTGGATAATGTTTCAAATATTGGGACGTACAAATATAAATCAGTTTTGCATATCTATCTGATGTGTGACTGGAGCCTAAGCTAAACAGAGTTGTGCTTTGTTTGTGCCTAGGTGAAAGACCACCTGGAAACCTCCTTTAGGCCTCATGAATTATATGACAGAAGAAAGAGATGGGGACATGTGCATCTGAATTTATTTTATTCTCTCTCTCTCTCCCTCTTTCTCTCTCTCTCTCACACACACACACTCACACACTTCTTCCAGATATATGATGGAAACATACAAAACAAGGCCTCAACATTGTCATTCTAATTTAGAATAACAAAATACAGTCGTGAAAGAACTCAGAATCTACATTTAGGGCAACATTCAGGTGTCTGAAAATTTATAAAATTTATAGGCTCCACATTGTTGAATTGTTGAATACAATAATATTTTTAAAAACTTTTTATTAGAGAAACATCTTTTGGTACTTTAAACCAAACTTTCAACAACAGAGTGTAAATTTTTCATGTATTTGACTACAAATTGTCAATAAGAAGAAAAGTTTCTGATTCTGTTTGGGGAAAGTATTTCTATTAGAACAGAAGGGAAAGGAACGGCTTGCTCGTATCTGAAGGTCAGAACTGATAATAGAGAACAACATTCTGGATAATAGAAAAATAATTATAGTATCGGATTGTTACAACCCCCAGATCCTTGAGTTTATTTAATAAAATACCTTTATATGATTGTTTGTCAAATGCTGTAACAACTAGTTAAATGCAGTACTGCATTGCTTTTTTTTTTAAAAAAAAAAAAACCTTAATTATTTTATATTCAATTGAAAATGATTTTTTTTTAAAAAAAGTACAGGTATTTTAAAAATTTGTTCCTAAACAATAATTTGTCCATTGTATTTTTCAAAGCATACAGTAATGTGTTATTTAAATTTAAACCATTTTTTCTTTTCAAGAAGCAGCTGACCTAAGATAGGATCATAGCAACTCTGACTTCCCAGCTGAAGCACATTATCTTAATCACAAATACTTCATGTCCAATTTAATGTTTAGCAGTTTCCAAATAGTACTGCTTTTTCTGAACTGCATCATTTGAAATGCGGGAGGGGGGTAGAGGCTTGCCTATTGGAATGTTTCCCATGAACACAATGTCTTATATATTAAATAATTAGCATCTCAGCAGATGGGTTCAGCCTATATTACTTTACTTGTATGCTATTTTCTACACGCACTAAAACAGTATGTGCCCATTTCATGTATTCACTCTTCAGCTGAAGCACCAGAAGCAATGAAAACACTTGCCGAGTCCTTTGGTCAAAAAATGCACCTTCCATCCCTGATCCAAGAGAGAATAGAGGATTGTGCTATAGATAAGGCCAAACTAACAGTATTGCTTGGCCTGTGTAACAGAGGAAGAAATGTCACTGGTACCTGTTCATACTTCTCCAGCTCTGTGTGGTAGATCTGCCGAATCTGTGAGAGTTTTGCTCTGTAGTCAGAATGTTCTACGGAATTGTCTGAGCCAGCACCTCCTGAGGCTGCTGCTGCTGCTGCTGCTGCTGCTGAGCCCCCTCCTTTCTCAGGGCCAGCTACCCCTTCTGCTAAGAGCATGTTGTCCAGCCGCATTAGCTGTGGGTCTGTGGGTTCCTCCTCCTGAGCTCCTCGAATGCTCAACACTGTGAAGAAAAAGGCACTGATTAAGTCACAGAGCAATGGCAATGCTTTCCTAGGTCTCACCTCAGGCTCTGTGTTTGCAGACAAACTGTCTTTTCTGGAGTGTTTTACAAATAAAGCAAGATACTTGTATATATGTTCTCCTCAACTTAAAACCATTCATTTAGTGACCATTCAAAGTTACAACAGTGCTGAAAAAAGTGGCCTAACCAGGCCTCACACTTACTTAAGTGATTCTTGGGAGGCTTACGATTCTAAAATCGTAAGATTTTAGAGTTACATACAATAACAGACCTCCGGATTTTTTGTCGGGCCCTGAAAACCCATTTATTCCAACTAGCTGGGCTGGCTTGAGTCAAACTTTTAAACTATTTTAAATTGGAACTGTTTTTAATTATGGCCAAATTATTTAATTATTTTAATCAGTTTTTTAATCTTTCTATGTCTGGATTTTACTTTGGCTGTGCACTGCCCTGAGTCCTATATTGGAGAAGGGCGGTATAGAAATTAAAACAAATAAATAAATAAATAAAATTATAAATCAATTAAAACATTAAAAAACAAATCAACAAAATAAGTATAAACAGCACCTGTGATGTGTGAAATGCTACCGGTTAGGACTGGTTTGGGCAAACTGCTAGCGGAGATTGGGGCTGGTTCGCCGAACCGGTAGCAACCGCTGGCTGGCCACTCCCCCGAACTGCAGTCCTGCCATTCTTCCCTGCCTTCCACGTGGCTTTCCCGGCATCCCTGTGGCCAGTTTGCGAAGGCAGGCAAGCGGAAGGCCATATGGAAGGCAGGCAAACATGGCAGGGCTGCGGGGAAGGGAGCTAGCAGCCTACTCCCTTCCCTGCAGCCCTGCCAGCTTGCCTGCCTTCCACACTGCATTCCTGGTGGTCCCCCATGCCCACTTGCCTTCTGAGGTCGGTGTCCAGCTAACCCTAACCCCCACGCCCTTGGGAGAGATGCAGCACACCTTTGCCCGAAATGCCTCTTGCATCTTTCGGAAGCGATTGGGGGGAGCGGGGGAGAGCACACAGAAAAGGCCAGGAAGACCCAGCTGCCCCCTCCTCCTCTCCTCCCCACTTTCTCCTGTCTGGCTGGCAAGAAATAGGGCATGGACAGCCGCCACCATGCTATTCTATCTCCTTTGCAAAACTGCTCTGCGGCTCCGCTCACCTCCAGCGCCCTGATGCAATGCCCATGGCGGCTGCAAGGCTGAGATGCTGCCCATGCAAGGGGGAAGGGGAATGCAGGCATCACACCAAGCAGCAATCCTCCTCCTCCTCTTCTCCTCCACCAGCTTCAAGACTGGGCAGGGCTCGGAGCAGCAAGAGGGAAGGCAAGGCAACCATGACTTTCTCTTCCTCCTCCTTGCAGGGTTCATTGAGTTTGTTTTGCAAGCTCGCCCAAGGTTTGCAACTTTGCATGGCCTTTGGGGCTTTTATGCAGCAAGCCCCATCTTCCTCCTCCTCCTCCACAGCTCTAACGTGGGTTTTTAATTCATGGGGAAGGAAGAGAAACCCTCCCTATCCCACCTGAGGACCGATTAGATTTTCTTGTCGCTCACAATGGGAATCCAGCCTTTGCGTGGCAGAAAGTTGCTTCCCGCTGGCCTGGCAGTCCTTGGGGGAGATGCAACTGTTGCGCTGGGGCTGAGAGGGGCAGTGCCACCAGTGCTGAGAGGGGCCGCTTGCTTTCTTCCTTCTCCTGCCGCTGCCTCTGAGACTGCTGCTGCCAGGGTGTGCATGGGCAGCCCTGGGAGGGTGGGCAGATGTAAGGCCGATGCTGGTGGTGGGGAAGGGAGACCCGGTGTGCTCAGCCAAAGAGCTACCTCGGGGGAACATGGCGAGGCTTGCTCACTCGCCTTTTGGGCCTGGCACACTCAGCTTCCGCGGGGCCTTTGGGTTACTGCTGCCCGCTTGCCTTCCCCTCCACCTCAGGTCCCGCTGCCTGCATCCAGCCCATGAAGGGGGATGCGCCGCTTCCTGGCCAGGCCACCCTCCCTCCCGGAGCACTTTCTTCCTTCTCCTGCAGCGGCTGCTGCTCAGACCAGGTATGTGTCTTCTTCTAGTTCCCGCCAGTTGACACTCTGGCTGATAGGACCTGCAGCATGTCCAATCTACTGGACTGAGTTGGATGGATAGAAACTCTTGGGAATAGACAGTTCCTTAGCTAATCCTAACCCAAGCCACGTAGGGCTTTAAAGGTGACAATGAGAACCTTGAATTGCACCCAGAAACATACTGGCAACCAGTGCAGCTCATGGAGCAGTGGTGTTATATGTGCTGTGTAGACAGCGTCATTTATTACTTGTGTAACCACATTTTGCACCAGTTGAAGTTTCCAAATATTTTTCAAGGGCAGCCCTATGTAGAGTGTGTTACAGTAATCTAAGTGAGACGTTACAAGGGCATTGATGATGAGCAGGGCATCATGATCCAGGAATGGGCGCAACTGGATGAGGATGGTTTTAGCATTCTGAGATCTCGTGTTTCCATTTGCAACCTTCCCAGCAGCGCATAGAATTATGGGTGTGGGTGTGGACGCGCAAACCCCCCATCTGCTCCTGGCACATGATGGCAAAATGGTTAGCCATCACTGGAATAGGTAATACCTGGCTTGATAGTGGTAACTGCAAGAGGGATCTAGGAGTCCTAGTGGTCAAACACTTAAATATGAGCCAACAGTGTGTTGCAGCCACCAAAAAAGTCAATGCACTCCTAAATTGCATTAACAGAGGAATAGAATCAAGATCATGTGAAGTGTTGGTACTGCTTTATAATGCCTTGGTAAGACTACACTTGGAATATTGTACCCTGGTTTGATTGCCACAATATTAAAAAGATGTTAAGACTCACTCTAGAAAGAATGCAGAGAAAAGCAACAAAGATGATTTGGGGACTGGAGGTGAAAACATATGAAGAACAGTTGCAGCAATTATATATGTCTAGTCTAATGCAAAAAACTGGGGTGACATGATAACAGTCTTCCAATTTTTGAGGGGTTGCATAAAGAAGACAGGGTGGACCTATTCTCCAAAGCATCTGAAGGCAGGACAAGAAGCAATGGATGGAAACTAATCAAGGAGAGAACCAACCTATAACTAAGGAGAAATTTCCTGAGAGTCAGAACAATCAATCAGTGGAACGGCTTGCCTCTAGAAGTTATGGGTCCTCCATCACTGGAGATTTTTAAGAAGAGACTGGACAACCATTTGTCTGAAATGGTAGAGGTCTCCTGCATGAGCAGGGGGTTGTACTAGAAAACCTCTAAGGTACCTTTCAACTCTGTTATTCTGTTCATTGTTAGTCCATTGCATTCCAATGTTTTCTATGTAATATTTTCTTGTTCTGTGAAGATATTCTTTGATAAATAGCAATTGCAAGTTTGGGATAAACAGCACAATATTGACAGGTGAAAGTGTGATTTCAGTGTTCTTATGCTGTATTCAATTTGTACCTTTACTTTCTCTTTGAAAATTCAGTCTGTTTCATTACTTCCATTTGATTACAGATGAATAGCCTTTCTAAATCAACCTGTCAGTTTCTTTTCCCACAAGAACAAGTAAAAGGTGGGGCTTTAATAACTAATCCTCTCTCATTTTTCCATTTAAAAAAAAAGTATTGTAAAGTATCACTAGGGTTTTTTTTAAAAAAGAAAACATTAATGGGAGTAAATAAATAATTAAAGCATTCCCCACTCTGTTGAAATATACAAGGGCATAGATTCACAATACCAACTGAGAGTAATGAAATGGAATAGAAATTAAAAGAGGAGAGTTAATATTAGAAAATTGGTGACTGGAATACAGACATTAAAAAGGTGGACATTACAGAAAGCCCATAGTACAAGACTAAGTTACTTGAGAGACTTTCTGTCTCCCATAACATCTGCCTGACTGATTTGATCCTGCAGGGTTCGAAGATAATTGAAGATTCCTTCGATTAAATATTGCCATCTATGGAGACCCTGGAAGCGTACCTTCTCTGTAGTAGCATCTGTCCT
Organism: Arizona elegans; assembly: GCA_022577455.1. Classification (NCBI taxonomy): domain Eukaryota; kingdom Metazoa; phylum Chordata; class Lepidosauria; order Squamata; family Colubridae; genus Arizona; species Arizona elegans. The sequence continues at coordinate 96,627,360 of JAKOOJ010000002.1, read as the reverse complement.
CTGGAACGAGGTTGGCCCCCACCGTGCTGTTAGAATACCCATGAACACTTGGCTTTTCACCCAGGCCTTCAGGGATGAACAAAATAAGACTCTTCTTCACTTGCCATCTCTTACCTTTATTTTTTATTGATTTTATTGTCATTTCATTGTTTGACTGTTGTGAGACAACCAAAGTCACAGAGTTGGGCAACATGCAAATTTAATAAATTATTATTATCATAATCATCAACTTCCCACAGGTGAGGATGTTCTTGGATAATGTTACAGCAATATTTTAATTTCTATGTAAACTCTATATCAATCACCCTTGCAAGTATTTGTAGAAAACTATTCCTTTATTTTGCAATAAACTGAAGCAATTAGAAGGACACTTCTAGAAGGGAAGATAGGATAGATTAATCTTATAGTTATCTTTTTGTTTCTCTTTGGGAAATAACCTGTAGATTATTTACAGTATTTGATACATAAAAATCATACCAACATTAGGTACAGTACTTGACCAGAAGCATCTATCTACATGAAATCTTGCTCAATATTTTTTATAGAAAAATAAAAAAACATAGTCTAAATGCCTTTCTATTCATGTGCTTTATTACAAAATAGATAACTTGAAATTAATTTTGAATTCCTTCCTTTATATCAGAGTTTCCCAACCTTTCTGGCTTTGCAGACCAGTAGGGGGCAGAAAGGATGGTTCTGCGCAAGTGGCTGATAAGCGTGCACACATGCGCGCAGCTCCATTTCCATGCATGGCAGGCATGTGTTCCCACTTCTCACACAAATGAAGCGTGTGCGCATGTACTCTCCTGCTGCTTGCACAAGTGGGCGTGCGCACTCGCCCACCACTTCTGCAGCCCAATTCCGAATGGCTCACAGCTTTATATGGATTTAAATAATGCATTCTCCATAATGAGAAAAGTATGTTTTCTTAGTGTCATCTGACCATGCTAAGGTTGTAGAATGGACAGATGGAAAATTGTGCTTGTAAGAAAGATTAACAAAATAAAACTTATTCTGAAAAATCAATTTGTGACTTTACAATAAGTATGTGAAGTCAAGACTGGCACAGTACCAAAGTATTAATAGTGTACTTTTCTTAGTCAACAGAACCTAACTATTTCTGATGTGATTTCTACTGGTCAGATTCTTTTTCCATGTTAAAAGAAATTAAACCTGACTCAAAAGCAAAGTTTGAACCTTATCTCATGTGTTGCATTCCAGGATGCTCTTTCCAGTAGTTTGTTATTATTATTATTTTAACTGGGGATAGCTGCACATTAGTATGCAATAAAAACCAGAGGTTCACGCCTTTGAGACCGCCAGCCCCGTCGCCCGTAAAGAACCGTCTTTACACCTGAAAGGCGGTTCGAAAAACTCCGTTTCCGTAAGGAAACGTGAGACAGAGCCGGCGTGGGCAGGTAGAGCCCTCTGCGAAGTCCCCAGCATTCTTTTTTACCTCTGGGGAGGAAGCAGGATGTGGCTCCCTATTCTCCTCGCCGCTGCTCCAGGCTTCGGGCGAACTCTGCGCTTTGCAGAGCCAGGCGATGGGACCAGACCAAACAACGAAAACTAACAGACTTTCTGAATAAGAAGGATGAAATCTGGACCTGGGACCCTAAATTGCAAGTACTTCTAACAACCCTAAGACTGACTTTAAAAGCAAAGAAGAGTGGAAGGGGGGAAAAAAGAAAGTTTAAAATGGCGACTGGCTGAGGCTTGAGAAGAGCTGAAAGAGAAAGTCCTTCCGTTTGACTAGTTTAATATGTTACAAAGTAACTGAGACAACAGCCCTGGCTAGAAGTGAAGAGAAAAATTCTTATTTCATGCTTCTTCCTTCTTAGAGACTTGATATTGATATTGTTTGGAGAGAAGTCTTCTTCTTTAAAGGAGAAAAAAAAAATCTGCTTGTGTGGCAGGATGGCATTAAAACTCACAAAGCCAGACAACCAAGCTGGTGGGGGGGGGGGGGCTCCCCATTCATAAACCACATGAACAAGTTTTGAGTTTGCAGATGCAGAGGAACGGCTTTAAAGATCTAACACAATTTGTATTGGAGGAGATGGCAAGACATGATGAGATTGTGAACCAGAACCTTGAAAAATTTAGACAGGAAATTAAAGAGTTGGTTCAACAAAAGTATGATAAATTCAAGCAACATATGATAAGTTTCTTAGACGCAATGATAAAGATGGATGAAAAGTTTAATTCAGAAATAGAGTCTAATATGAAGGAAGTTGACTACAAGATTCATAATTTGGATAATAAAATACAAAGAATTGAAAATGATTTAACAATGATTCAAGAAAATAGCTCAGTAGTAGAGCCAAAAATAAAGGAAGCTGATTACAAGACTTACAATGCAGATAATATAAAACAAAGGATTGAAAATGAAGTTATAATGATGCAATTCAGATTTATGGAATTTGCAGTCAGAATTAGCGGAATACAGGAAGATAAAAGAGAAGATTTGAGAAAGATGTCTGCTGAAGTTCTGGCTGGGATTTTAAAGGTTAGTCCTGAAGAGGTATCCTGCAAGATTGATAAGGCCTACAGAGTTAATTCTTGGGTGGCAAAGCAAAGGCAGCTGCCTAGAGATGTGGTGATCTACTTTACTGATAAAGAAATAAGAAATGATATTGTGCAAAAGTCTTTTAACTCCACTCTTGAAATGCATGGAAGGAAGATTTGGATATTTAAAGAGCTACCGCCCAAGATGTTAAAAGATAGAAAGGATTTTGGATTTTTGGTGACTGAGCTAAAGAAACAAAACATCCCACTTAGGTGGCATGTTCCAGTTGGTATAATATTGAGATATTAAGGAGAAAGATATCAACTAAATACTGTTGAAAAAGCGGAAGAATTTTACTATAAGGTTTTTAAAATGGGTTCAACATCTCCATGTATAACACACGAGGGGAATAAAGAAAAGCAAAATCAACAAGAGATTGAAATTCAGGCTAAGCAGATGGTGGTGGAGGTAACGGAAAAACAACAACCTACAGAGGCCTTTGTGGACGAGCCGCCTCTGGATTCTCCTTCAGAGGTTATAGTTGGATTACCTATAAATACAAGAGAGGCGGCTTTGGATTCTAATGTGATGACTTATCAAGCTACAGACCAGCATGGAAATCAAACAGTTGATATACAACTCATAGAAAGGAAACCAGGATGGAGATCTAAGCCACAAAAAGTTAAGAAAAGAAGAAGCAGGTCCTACAAAAATAAAAATTTTTAGACCAAACAACAGTGTAATGCCAGTTACTTAAGAGATGATTGAATACATGAAAATATAGTTGAGGCAAAGTATTGGTTTATATTATCTTGAGGAGAGTGACAGATCTCTGCAGTGCTGTACTCTTGGGATGTGGAAGATGGCCTTAAATTGAATGGATTGGAACTTTCTATTTTGGACTCTTTGACAAATGGATTACGTTTATGCTGAGCTACAAGGCAAGAGAATTATGGGATTGGGGCATGCAGAGGATCTGGTTGTTACCCTAACACGGTGGTTGGAATGAATAATCTAGATGAAAGACATTACAAAAGACACTATATGGAATACAAATATAAAGTCACTCGGGTGGTTTTTTGCTATACGAAAATACTTACTATTCATGGGGGCAGATGGTAATTGAAGATACTGAACATACTGTTGGAACTAGAATTTGATGTTACCCTAACATGGGTGATGAAATTAACAATCCAGTTGAAAGACATCACAGAAGATATTATATGGATTACAAGCTTAAAGTCATTTGAGAATTTTATTTACATATGGAAATATTTTTTAGTGGTGTGGGCAGAAGAACAAAGATATCGAAAATATTATGTATGATAGACCTGTAGGAAAGTGGGCGGAGATAGGTTAGCTTACTGATTGTTTAGTTTAGGTAAAGGGATGTTATGTTATATTAATATAGGTAAAAGATTTGAATTAAGAGATATATGCATGGGGGAGGAGGAAATGGATAGATTATGAGTTGAAATTGCTAAATTAGGATTTATTATATAATTTTACAGTTGAATGTTGCTTTGAAATGTATAGTATAAGGGGGATATAATAATATTGTTAGAAAGAAAGGGTCAGCATATGGGGGGTGGAGCAAAAAGGATGGTAAAGTATTATATAATCTGTTATTAATTTGGGTTTTATTCTGGAGAAGCCACAAGGGGAGGGGAGGGGGAGGGGGGTTAGGGAGGAGGGGGGGAAAGGGGGAAAAATCTGTATTTGAAAAACTTTTTCAATTAAAAAAAAACAGAGGTTCACTTTGCAATTACAAGGATGTAAAAGGATGGCTTGAAAGGGAGTGGTTGGAATGAGGGCAGGACTAGCAAACATATTACTGCTGAACTGTGATACACTTCTCCCTCTAGAGATATCTTTTTGTGCAGAACTATTAACATTCTGGTTTTCCCTATTCAGAGAAATGAAGATAAGCTAGAAGCTGGTGGGAAAAAAAGACAAGAACAATTAAGCATGGAGCAAGCAAGTACGAAGCTTATCCTATGAACATATCCTTAGATCAAAAAGGGTCTCTGACCTGCCTGTTGGTTTGTTTTTCTTATAGAAGTGATTTACACAGGCAAAAATCAGTTCAAGAGCCAACACTGTCTTCTGAGCAAAGCCTCCTTAAAATAACTGTGGTCCTGCTATGCTATGGTCCATCAGGAGCAAATAACAAGCAGGTCAAGGCCACGGTGAAGTCAATAGTTCATCTAAAATTGAAGGGTTGTTGGGAGCAAGGAATGAGAAAGCCTTAAGATCTGAACAAGGAGACAGAGCAAAAAGCAAACAAGACTGGGGTTATTATTATAGCAACCAGACATGTATTTTGTTTGTTTTTAGCTCACCATGTTTAGTGAAGCCAAATGTTGTAGCTTCTAACCAACAGTGTATAGTTTATAATAAAGTATGAGCCGGGGTGAAATTTGCTTACCTTCCCTACCGGTTCATTAATGTGACTACGCTGTCATCTGCGCATGCGCAAAGCATTCTGCGCATGCGCAGAGGCTTAAAATGTCACAAAAAAGCGACATCATGACATCCACATGGGTGGGCGGAGCCTCCCGCAGCTGCCGCTACTGGTTCACCCGAGCCAGATAGAACCGGCTGGATTTCACCCCTGGTATGAGCCAGTTACTATGGCTTGTTCAACAAACTACAATTAAAAGAAACCATGATTCAACATAATATGCTAGTGTGTAAAAACAAAACAAAATTGTAAGCAGGATTGCCCAAAGACTAATACCTTGCATACAAGAGAGAAAGAGTCAAAGACTAAGCCATCTGGCCAGGTAATACAATCTTAGTACAAATGTTCTGAGTCAGAGTCAGATTGAAGATTCAACAGTTCTCATGCCAACCATGGGCATCCATCAGGAGAACGTGTGTGTGTATGTGTGTGTGTAGCCAAGTGATGAAACATTTGTGACAACTGACATACTTATATCAGACATTGAGACACCATTATGTAAGTTTGCCACTTGTTTGATGATGTCCCCACAAGCTGTTATTTCATAAGTACTGCTGTTTGCTGTGGATGCTGTTGATACCAACAGTTCAAATATTCTAATGTAACATTTTTACAATTATAAATTCACTTCAAAGACCTGAATTCCCTAGTCCTTTAAACAGATCAGCTACTTTTGATAGTAAGCATAGAAGAGAGTTATTTGGAATGAATCACTTACATACTTCCAATTACCCCAAAATGAATATAAACAAGCTGCAAATCTTTGTAGCACTTCAGGTTTTTTTTCCTCATTTGCACTTAAAAATCCCACATAAAAAGCCAAAAGTCTGACACAAGATGCAAAAAAATTGACATAATAGGAATAATAGTAATTACAAAGTTGCAAGAGTGACCACATTGCGGCCGTATGATTAACATAATACATATTGGTCCAGTTAACTAGATATTGACAAAGTTAAACATAGTACTAAACATAGCTGCTGAAATCTAGAGTCCTGCTCATATCCTATTTTGATTCTTTACGCCAGATTCACTATAATCTTAATGTAAGCCACTGTGTGTATCATGATTTACAAAACAAGAAGTATATTAGAACTCAGCAGCAAAGAAAACAAAATGTATGATGGAAGATGCAGAAATTAAATAGAAACACCATGGTCAAATACAGAAAGATGGTTTTTAATGAGATCACAGCAGCCAGGAATCCAAGAACTATGAAACAAATTCTATGTACCAAGGAGGCTTTAGATTCGCTTTGCTTAAGCAATATGTCACATGTTCTCATTTTGAATAGTAAACTGCTTTTAAAGTTGAAGTGAGTTTGAAAATAAGTTATAGAAACAGCATTCAACATGCCCTTTTTATAAGGTGTCCTAAAACCAATCCTTCAATTCTTATTTCTTTCTTAAAAATAAAATTGGAAAATTAAGTTGTATTCCAATTTTAACTCTAGAAAAGCAATCCCTGTAATTAAGTAAATAGGATGCCCTTCTTGTCAAATCATCTCTGTTACACAAGCCTCCTTTTTTATCCCATTGCCATCATAACTAAAGCCAAATAACATAAAATACATTTTGTACTTCCATTTAACAACTATTTCTTCTTTTGTTTTCTAATCTGGATCCATTCCCGAAAAAGAAAAACAGGAAGGTAGCCCAGGAGCTGTTTCAATCTTTTTACCCATGGAGCTGAAATGTTACTAAGCTAGTTCACAACATTATGATTACACTAGTGAATCAGGAGATCCTTGCATTGTGAGTGTTCATTACTCTCTTCTCTTACTCTAATGGGGGATCAGAGAAGGTATAAACCATTAATTTACTTTCACTTTAACAGATTCTTGGCAAACCTGAATTAAGAATAGTGATTTAAATTACAATCGCTTTACAAGCTAGCTAAAACACTGAGTTATTTTTATGAACTCTTTAGAAAAATTGAGTTTTTTGATTTAAATCCAAAATGCTATTTTACATTGTTAAAGATAGATATCTACTATAATTATATATAATCCTTTCCCCAGCCATAAAGGGAGAGACACAATCATTGCCATTAGAAGCCTTTGGAAAAAAGGGATGAGAAAATAGAAAACCAAGATTAATTAACGAAAGACTAACAGGTGAATTTAGCATGTTATTTTTTTAAAAAAAAGGTTTTTATTTTTGTTTTTCATAAACATATTTAAATGTACAGTCTCTTATCCATCATTAATCATTAATCTTATCCTTTTACTTTCATTTGTTATTTGTACGGGACTGCTCTTTTACCATTTCCTCTCCTTTATTTTTCCACAACCTTTCCTCTTCCTCTTCCCTTCTCTTCCTTCTTGTATCTCTTTCCACTTTCCTCATCCCTCCTTTCCTTCCTTTTTCTATTTCCTCTCCCCTTCCCCACTCTTTTTTTAAAAAGTTTTTTATTTTTGTTTTTCATAAACATATTTAAATAGCATGTTATTGATGTATTGTTGTTGCATTCACTGAGTAATGACTTAAACCGAATCATTCAAAGAGAATTCCTCCCCAAGAACAGAGAAAACAAGTTGGTTAAAATCTACGTCTGACACAATTGTTAGTTTAACAATTTTCTCCATCTCTTCTCCTCCTCTCTCTGTCTCTCATTCTAAAATCAGCCTGATCCATGATCCCAAGCCTGCATCACAGACAGCCTCTCCAGATACAGAATGCCAACCTGGGAGATTTGGGGAAGACAGGGCATATTGCACTGGGAATGACAGTGGAGACAAGAGCTGGAATCTTCTCACTTTTGCACAGAGAAAATGCTATTATGACATGTTATTAGGTATGCATTCAGATGGAACAGTATTATGATAATCTAGTTTCTGTTAATATATACTTTCATACATATAGCACACATTTTATAGAAACAAGAGGCAATTTAGCAAAGTTCAGAATTGCTGAACTAATAATTTGGAGAATGTTTCAGTTGCAATAGCTGGATTTGCAGCTAGTACACAGAGTTCATTTAGAAAAATAGCATGATCCTATTAAAAGTATATTTTTAACTCACTGCACTTGAACTGATTCTTCTTCATGATCAGAATGTATGTACAGTAATAACTTCTTAATCTAAATATAAGAAATGTAAAAACATGATTCCTTTTCCATTGGTTTTTATCACCTACTTTTTATTTAAAGGCATTAAGCATTCAGAAGAAAATATTGTAAATGCACAAGTAAATTATATCTTGTGTCACTGCATTTAAAAGTGAAGATAAGTAAATTCTGCTCAAAGAAGCCTTCAACTCTGAGACCAGAGGCCCTGATTGCATCTGATGAATGTCCAGATTGACTCCAAGGACAATATGACAGATTGGTTTTAAAAAGTTTGGCAATGCACTTGATCACGTCTGTTTCTTACAGTCAGAATGCATGGGGAGTATTGATTCTCGTTCTGAAAATTCCACCTATACTATCCTAGTTCAATCTAAAAAAAATGCCAGGGATTAAGTTAGTATAAATGAAACATTACAAAAAGCAGGTGTGCCAAGATGAGAAGATTCTTTTCACAAAGAACTTGGCACCCTAGCCTGAAAAGGCTAACATTCCATCTGCCCATCCCCCGATGCCCAAAGTACAGTGGTTTATAGCAGTCTATCCTAAGCTGGGTTCTCCGGATGTGTTGTGATGGCCATCTTCCAGAATGCCAAGCCACATGGGATTTATTTTTGTCAACTACTATCTGAGATAGGCTCAAGGCAATGATTTGTGACAGTGAGATTCCTAATTGAGTAGCTGTTTTCTTCTATCCAAACACTTGTAGCTACTTCCATCTCTGCCCCCATATTGTCAACATGTATATGGTATCATCAAGAATCAGTCTGGCAGGTCACAATAAATAGAGATTTAAAGCAATTGCATCTTTTTATTCATTTTCATATTACCAGCAATATTGCTTAAAACATTTTACTCTCCTTTAGTTTTGACTGTACAAACACATGCACATACCAACCTCAATTCATTAGCCAATATTTTGGAAGTACATTGGGGGAAAGGCAGGAAGGCATACAAATTAAAAAATAAGAAAGAGTTTTTAAATTTCCTGTTCTAAAATATGTTAGCCATTTAAATATCCACTAGAGGGTACTCTTTCTTCACAAAGGAGTGGCACCCATCAAAGAACAAATAATTGTAATAATAGTTTGAGAAAACTAAACAGAAAAAAGGACACACCTTGTTCTCATTTACAAAACAGGCATCTTTCCTCTTCTGAGATACTGTAAGTCACAAAAAGAGGCAGGTTTCCTTGATGAGTATGAACCAGGTCCAAATTGGTTGACTCAGTCTGACCATTAACTAGGAACTATCACATGGAATCATTTCCTGAAAACTCATTTACAGAGGCCATTTTTCAATTTGTAGGGTATAGCTACATTTGAATTACATATAAAGAACTGGGTATAGGAGAACAGAGATTCTGAAACTGATTATCAAGAGTTATATAGGGCTAGCAGATATGATCAGCAAAAATCTAGCTGAGTGGTCATCTAAGCTTTTGCAACCTAGATCTAGTTATCCCAGATATTCTTTGATAACCTATTTCAAGGATCCTACTAACCCATATTTTAAAAACAATATATATGATATGCATATGAATGGATGAAGGTACAACATTCAATAAACATAATCATGCAGATGTTGAATATGTACTGGGAAGTACAGTATGCATAAACCCAAATTCCTTCATGTATCGTGCTGCAAGCTACTGATTTCAAGAACATGGTTATTTTCTGGCTTGGAAATAAGAATGATGATGGACTCACTGTTTTTGTCTTAATATGATGCAATTTTTATGATGATGATTTCATAGACTCATATTTCATGGACTTCAGAGGCAATGGATCGAAGTTGCTTTTGGGCTTCATCCTTCAGGAGGCAGACAACTATATTATTTCCAAAGTCTGTCCAGATAACTCACATAATTTATAACATTTAGGACAATTTGCCTCATTTGCATAGTTACATAATTGACATTTTTACAAATAACATAAAGGGATGCAAGTTACATTGAAATGTCAATTATGTGATTATGCAAATGACATCAATTATGTAAATTTGGATTTAACAGACATTTGGAATTAACCAACATCTTTTCCTCCAAAGAGTCTGTTAAATCAAAATTTCACTATAATTTAATTCCTTTTCTCCTCCTGCTCTACTTCAGTTTTCTATGGTTCTTGTGACAACGACAGAAGGAACAGAGGGAAATTTCTTACCTTACCAAAAAGGTTGACTCAGCCTTCCATCATTCTGAGGTGGGTAAAATGAGGACCCAGATTGTTTGGGGCAATTTGCTGACTCTGTAAAACTGCTTAGAGAGGGCTGTAAAAGCACTATGAAGCGGTATATAAGTTTAAGTGCTATTGCTATTACTATTTATATTTGATTTCTGTACTACTGCTATGGAAGAATTTAGATATTGTGTGCAGACATCATTACATTGCTAGGACAAGTCAATACTACGGCAAGAAAATAATATTTTTTTTCCAGATTTGGAAATGGTCAATTTTCCAATGCAATTGAGGTGGTCTTTTATTTAAAACTGGCATCTAAAACCTCAGAATTCTGAACCGATACCAATTCATGGGATTCCATCTGCTAATGGAAATGGTTACTATCAGTAAAAGCTTTCTATGTTTTATATTCATTATAAGCCTTTTTTGTTTTGCAGTTCCATTCTTTCCTCCTCTAAAAACCCCCCCAAAAGCTAGCTGGAACTTCTTAATGCTATGAAAATCTACTAATTAGTTGGTATCATAACCCATCTATTCAAAGATCCATCTTTTATTATCAATATTGAATGTTAAATCTTGCAAGATCATTACATAAGTCAATTATGAAGGGTGAAATTCCAGGCAAAGAAACTAGATGAATTTCTACTTGCTGACATATTCAGGAGAAAATTCAGTCCTGACCCAATGAACTACAATCCCTGATAGGAAGTCATGGGCAAGTCTCCAGAATGGATGGAGCTAAATGCATTAGCATTCTGCCTGCCAGCTGGCTCTTAGCACTGCGTTTTAAGCCAGGAGAATGAGCTAGCAGGAGATAATGTTCACCTGTCCCAAGACAGACCAGAAGAAGTGAACAGAGGTCAAAAAAGGCTGCTGGGACAGAGTAATGGAGCACACATACATATCAAAGTAATGGAGCAGAAGTGCAAAGCACTTTGTGCACACATAAATGTTCCAGAAAAGGTGACAGTTAATTAGGGATCACATCATTTTATAGACTAATTTTCCATACTTTGTGAATTTGGTGGACTTCTTCACATGGAATGTTTTGCCACTATGATGCTAAGAGAAAATAGGAGAAGGCAATGGATCCTCCTCCAGTTATAATAGTAACAATGCTGTTTCCCTCCCTCTAAGGCCACTAATGGAATAGTTAAAAACTACAGTACTCTACTAACAGAATTAAAAACATAAAGACCAATATTAATGTAAATAATGTATAGAATACAGAATAACCAAATTGGAAGGCCACCTTGGAGGTCTTGCTCAAGCAGGAGACCCTATACCATTCCGGACAAAGGGCTATTCTCTTCTTAAAAATCTCCAGTGTTGGAGTACTCACAACTGAAGGCAAGCTGTTCCACTGATTTATTGTTATAACTGTCAGCTCCTGCCCACCTAGCAGTTCAAAAGCATGGAAAGGTGAGTAGATAAATAGGTATCACTTTGGTGGGAAGGTAACAGCATGCCGTGCACTTCAGAGTATAGTCGTGTTGGTCACATCACCACGGAAATGTCTTCGGACAATGCTGGCTCCTTTGGTTAAGAAATAAAGATGGCACTATTCCCTAGAGTCAGACACAATTAGCAAGGGAAACCTTTACCTTTATATAATTATAATTAATGTACCTGGGGCCCCTAATTTGTGAAGTGTCCTGTCTTTTGGTTGTGCTTACAACTATTGATTCTGACATCCTCCTCAGCTGCTGAGATGGGTAGTCATACAAATAAAATAAATAAACTGCATAAAAAGGAAATAATGCATCATTTCATATAGATCTTTATTCCATATAGATTCTCACCATTTAGTGGCATTTTGTTAGTAAACAATGGCACAGCTGTTATTCTAGACTTTGACACAAATGAATGAGTTTTGAGCTTTTATTAGTTGACATTTTATCTACCTGAAAGGAAAATTCCACCCGCCCTCAAATAATTCACCTCTAAAATGTGAGAAGAAAGGCATGGAATTAAAGTAATACATTAGTTAAGCATCTATGGTCAAAGTGCAGTAAATCAGATCTTATGCATGATTCATTGTTCTGTTGTCGTTTCACCATCCTCACATGCAATTTGGGCTTCTTGTTGATATTATCAATATCTGAGATTGCATTTCTGCTCTCAACCTATATTAGTTGTTGAGTTCTATTAGTTTGCTATTATTTATTAATTCAACTGTTATATTTCAGCACCAATGAATTGTGGGGTTGTAAACCAATGGGGGAGTTGAAAATTCTCTTACAGAATTTTAATTTTTTCTCAGAATAACAGGTTTTATCTCTTGTATTGTAACATGCTCATTCCCTAGGTAAATTCATTTATAATTGTCATTATTCATATATATACCAAGGAGCTCTGGTGGCTCAGCAGACTAATTAACATCCACTTACATCTGCTGCCTGCAATTACTGCAAGTTCAAATCTCACCAGGCTCAAGGTTGACTCAGCCTTCCATCCTTTCTAAGGTAGGTAAAATGAGGACCCAGATTATGGGGGCAATAAGATGACTTTGTATAAATATACAAAAGTATGAAGGCTATTGCTTAACGCATTGTAAGCCGCCCTGAGTCTCCGGAGAAGGGCGGCATATAAATCAAATTAAAAAAAAAAATTTTTTTTATTGCAGTTGTAAAATTCTGGAAAATAATCTTCAAACCTAAACCTATCAACCTTTGGAAACAATTTTCATGAGTCCAAATTTGGACAGTGGATTTTTTACCAATATAATATTGAATGAGTATACTCAGAAGCAAAGGAAATAAACTTTTAAAAAATTTATTACTTGGATTTTGGAATTCTCAATGGCAAATTTCAGGAATGTTCAAAACAAGGTAACTCTTTTCCATGGCAGATTCCCCCTTCCCCATTTCTAGTTCCTAGAACTTGAAAAGAAAAAAAGAGGACAAAAAGAGAGATTTGAGAAACAATTTTGCTATTCCTCCCCCTTCTTTTAGTCAAATGAAATCATTTGCACCCAAAGTAAATATATCTGAGCTCTAATTGCAATCTATGATGAGGGTTCTATTTTCAACCTGCTATATGGATTAATTCTCTTTTTATTTTATTTTTTTCCCAGGGAGATATTTAAACAGGTAGCAGTTTTTCAAGTAAATGATTGCAAGTTATTGAAAATAATGTGCTATTTAGTTTCCGAGGAGATGATCCTGGCAGGCAGCTCAAGAAGCAGCACGGAGCAGATGGGAGTGATTAGTCCGTGATTTTCAAAAGGGTTTTTTCCCCTTGCCTCCTCTGTGCTTAAAATGGACTGGGAAAAACACCCCCCTCCCCCGCCTCCCAGAGGAAGAGATGCTACTAAGGCAACTCTAAGAGAATCATCTGACTTTCCCAGTGGTCTTCCAGATGGAACAGGAATATCTCATGGGAAAAGACAATTGGCCCAAGAACCTACAGGACTATGTGGGAACTAAAACTTACTGTCAGGACTGTTTTCCAACAACAAATACAGGCAGCTTCCCTGTTGTGTAAGAAAATTAGTGTGAATACTCTTGTTCTTCTGGGAAAGCTAATGACTAATAATGCCCTGTGTATATTTAGCCCCTGCCTATGGCTTTAAAAAGCAGGCATTTGCTTATTTAAAATATCTCTATTTAGGCATCCAATGAACTTCAACAATGAAAAAAGAATTATGTCCACTGTCTCTGCTCTTGATAAATTGGCATTGAGGGCGCAACAGTATATTAGATAAGCTCTGTAGGAACACAAGATTTCCTTTTTGTCAGCTCTCAGATCAAGTGGAAAAACTGATGTGTATCTATATGATTCTATTTAGACCAGGGGTGTCAAAATTGATTGGATTGCAGGTCACATCAGCACTGTGGTTGTCCAGGGAGAGGGGCATGGCCAGGGTGGTCACAGCTAACTGGGTGTGGCCAGAGGTGCATGGCCACCTTGACATCACTCACATGGGCCGGACGGTGTTGGGGAGGGAATCCAGGGGTCTCCGGAGGTGGGGCGGTGGGTGAGAGGCTCATTTTACAGGAGGTGAGGCGAGGCAATGCAGGGGGCAGGGTGGGGTACTGCTGCCACAAGGGAACTCAAGGGGTGGAGCTGCTGGTGCCAGAAACCATCAGCCATCGCTTACTCTCAGCCCTTTGTATGCAGGGGACGATGTTTTCCAGCCCCTCAGCTGGTGCACTCTGCGGCTCTGAAGCCCGCTCCACTGGGCTTGTCATCCCAGCAGCATGCAGGACAGTGGCATCAGCAGCAGGTGGAGGTAGAGGGGGGAGGCATGTAATCCGGACCGTGTTGTGGCCCGTCAGCAGCCTGTGCAGTTAGTAGCTGATTCTGACAGTGAGGAGGCTGGTGTGGCGCTGCGCCAGCAGCCTGTGCAGCTGGCGCTCGAGTCAGACAATGAGGAGGCTGGAAAAGATGTGGTGCCAGAGGTGGGGATTCAGCCAGGGCCTTCAGAATCTCCAGAAGCTCCCATAAGTGAAGAGGAAGAAGAGGAGGAGCCTTTTCTCGATGCACGAGTGCGCAGAGCTGTTAAAAGGCAGGAGTGGCTCCTCAGGAGGAGGTCTTCTCAAGAATAAGGCTTGGGGCTAATTGGCCACTCCCCTAGCCTATTTAAGGAAGGACGATGACTGATGCAATTTGCAGGAAACAACTTTGGTCATATTCCTTCGCGTCTTGATTCCAGAAACATTTGATTTGGCTCTTGTTTCTCTCTTGTCAGTTTTCCTACAAATTGCTTCTGGCCAACCACAGTAAGATTACGGTTATCTGAAATACTGTGCCTCAGAATTGAGTTATTATTCTTTGGATTCTTGTCGGCTGTTAATGAAGTTAAATTAACAGTCCTTGTTCAGAAAAGACTGATTTAAACTGTACTTGTGTTCGAACAACTACTAAGAAAGCTCATTAGTAGTCCTTAATTAGTAAACTAAGGTTTGTATGGACTCTGTGTGTGCTGAGTTCTTTGGGGTCCGTAGCTGGGGCAGAACAGACCGCTGGACATGCTTACTCTGTTTTGGCTTCACCTTCGCACAGCACCCTACCCTACTCCGCTTGCATCTACAGAACATGAAGGAAAACACCTGGGGATGGGAGCCACTCCCCTTGCTCCAGCGCGCATGGGCATTCAGATCATAGAGATCTTCCAAAGGAAGGAAGGCAGAGGAAAAAGGGAGATTATCTCCTCATAGCTCTAGCATTGCAATTACATGATTTCTGGGGTCCCGGGGTCAGGGGCAGCGGACAAGTACAGAAAAGGAAAAAGCGCCAGTTTAGGGGACACGGTTGCCAGTCAATCTGAATTCATCACAGTGGTTTTATCCCCAATGTTGCAAGCGAGCAATCAGATCTCTTCATGCAACCAAGCAGGGAGTTTATGTGAAGAAGCGAGCTGAATGTCTTCCTACCATTAAGACAGTCACAGTCACGCTCTGTTGTGTTCCAGGCCAGCACATGCTTTGTACGCCTTTGAATCAGTTTTGACTCCTGGACTAGTTCATGCAGTTTTCCCACCCCACTGTCTGTTTTGGCTTTTGGCTGCAGAGCAGGTTCCTGCCGGTCATCTTCTTGGCCTCCTTGCGGGTCTTGCCCTTGGCCTGCATGTGGAACACGTACCCATCATGCACCTGATACATTTCAGCCCTGCCGCAGCTCGGCAAACTTGCCCAGCCTGAAGGGAGTGAAGCAGCCAGGTAGAAAGGCCATGAGTGAGGAAAGCTAGATCCCCATCGGCATCATGGCCACCAAGGCCCCGCAGAGGTGGGGGGTAGGGACATGATCGTGGCTGGGCCTGTGTGGTCCTGGTGCCGATGGGGATCTAGCTTTCCTCATTCACGGTAGCCAACTTTTAACTGCTGGGCCTGGGCATGCTCTACCACATCTACTTGGCCTTTCTAGCTTTGCCTCCTTCATGCTGGGCGGGCCTGGTGCTCTGGGCGGCCTAATGGACCTGTGCAAGCTGCTGGTGACCTATGAGTAGTGGCC
Source organism: Arizona elegans (assembly GCA_022577455.1). Lineage (NCBI taxonomy): Eukaryota > Metazoa > Chordata > Lepidosauria > Squamata > Colubridae > Arizona > Arizona elegans. Next base: position 96,611,184 of record JAKOOJ010000002.1, on the reverse strand, counting down.
CATAGTGGTGCTGAGGTATGTCGGGTGCACAAGAGGTGCTGCAGCAGTAGCCAGAGACAGAGGCATAAGGGAGAGGCATGCGGTCTGGCCTGCTGGATGCACTGGGGAGTCACCTGCCCTTTCCCAACCACATGGGATGGAGCAGGTGCATCCGTTAGTCCACATCACGTGCCTTCTCCCTGATTTTGCCTGCTGCCAGTGCTGCTGATGCCACCGCCATACCTTCTTCTTGGAGGGCCAGCTGCAGAGCCCCTGCTGCTGGACACCTCCCCCCCATGCACACACACCTGAAAGTTCGGTAAGCATGGCCAGGAAATGGTAAGGGGCCGGCCCGTGTTGCTTTGGCCCATCCCATCCCATCTCGGCATGTGCACAGGAGGTGGTGGGTGCACACGTGCACAGGCCCGGCCCACCCCTTCCTGGCATGCACACATGCACATGCCTCCTGTGTGCACACGCGCCTGCCGAGATGGTGTGGGCCAGGCCTGTGCATGCAGGCACAGTTTGACACCTCTGATTTAGACTATCCAGGGAACATATGGAGGTCAAGGAAGTGGAAACAAACACAAAACTGTCCCTCTTCTTCATCCAGCCTGCACATTTCTGAGTGTATGAACACAGCTCACACTGTCATTTTAATTCCTAATGCTGACAAACATAAGAAGCCTCACTCTGGTCTTGCATCAAATGCAGAGATATCTTCTGGGTTTTGTAAAAAATAACAATAACAACAACAACAACAACAACAACAATAGTACACCATTGGCACTGATAAATGCACCATCAGTAAATTGCAAAAGGTGGCTTTACTGGGAACAGCTTCCATCCTGTGATGATATTTTTAACGCCATCAAACATCCACATCTGCCTATCCCATGTCCTTGGTAAGAACTTGATAGGTCAGATATGTCAAACATAAGGCCCGTGAGCCAGATCTGGCCCATGATGTGGTTAGATCTGGCCCACAGGGCCACCCTGGAAACAGTGGAGGACTGGCCTGTGGTGCCTCAACCCGGCTCAGGCTGACCAGCTGATCTAGAACCTAGTGGTGGCCATCCAGGCCAGAATGCAGTCAGCCTTAGATTTGTGGGGCTGTCCTGGAGCCAGTGAGGGGTCACCCCCACCCTGCCCCCTGGGTGCATGCATAGGAGGTGGCAAGTGCATGAGGCCTGGCATCCCTGGGGCTGACTGCATTCTGAATGCTTCACTTTCACCCAGGACACCAGCACTCATTGCCTCCAGTGCGCATGCCCAAGGGGGCAGGGCTGAGGTGGCAGGGTGGCTCCTCGCTGGCTCCAGGGTGGCTGCATGGGTCAGATCTAAGGCCAACCATGTTCTGGCCTGGATAGCCACCAGAGGTGTAGTTCAGCGCCGTGCCCGCAACAGCACCTCCATGCCTCACTCATTGGCCTGGCATCACAACTCGTCCTTTTCATTGAGGCAGTGGGGCAGTCCCTCACTGGCTCCAAGGTGGCTGTGTGGATCAGATCTAAGACTGATCATGTTCCGGCCTGGATGGCCGCCACAAGCCTCCATGACCCACTCGCTGGCCTAGCGAAGCACGCAAGGCTTCCCTTTCCCCAGGACTGCCCCCACGGCACTGCCACTGGCAGTGCTGCCAATCTCTCTCCCTCCCCTTGTCCCTTCCTGAACTTAGAAGAAGGAAGGTGATGGGAATGAGAATCATGGGAAGGAGAGAGGGAAGGAGGAATGAATGAATGAATGAATGAAGGAAGGAAGGAAGGAAGGAAGGAGATAGGAATGAGAAGGAGGGAGGGAGGGAAAGAGGAAGGAAGGAAGGAGAGGCAACTTGGTTGGAGTTGCCCCAGTTCATCCAGTTCTGCATCAATTCTGAATCCATTGAGACTTGGGCTCAAAGGAGAAAGCAATTTTGCGCTCTGTTTTGTCACAGACAGGACTTCGTTGGCAATCCAAGTTAACATCGGTATTCTTGAATTATGAGCTCTTAGGAAAGTATCCCCTCCATGTGTGATGCAAACAGCTATTTTCAGTGGGAAAAAAAGGACAAAGCAGAATGGGGAAAAATATTTTCCTTTGCTATATTTCCAGTCTGAATTAGACCATGCGGTATACATTAATAGAAAAGCAACAAACTTACCTCTGTTCCTAAACACTAAAGCTGTTGCACATAAAAACCAGAGGAGCTCTAATCAACTATCACAGCCACCATTTTGACAGTTTTTCTGTAGTGTTGTCTGTGGACTCCCCCACTAAATGCAAGCATAGGATAAACTGAGTCTGGTTTGTTCTCAGTTTTTAAGTGTCCACAAACTACTAGCAAAAGTGGCATTTGATCACAAGGCAAGGAGGGATCGAGAAATGTTTCCCCCTTTGCATTTGAGTATCCAAGGGAGAGGAAAGGAGAAAGGGAAAGGCAAAGAAAAAGAAGGAAAGTGGGGAAGAGAGCAAGGAAGGAAAAAGAAGGAAAGGAGAATGAAGAGGGAAGGAAAAAAGAAGAATAGAGGAAAAGGAAGGAAAGGAAGGAAGGAAGGAAGGAAGGAAAAGGTAGGGATAGGAGGAGTAAGGGTGGGGGGAGAAGGAGGAGAAGAAGAAGGAAGAAAGAGGAGAGGGAAGAAGGGGAGGAGAAGGAGAAGGAAGGAAGGAAGGAAGGAAGGAAGGAAGGAGGGAGGGAGATTATGAGAGGGAAAGGGGTCTGAGGGAAGTCCTGCCTTAACACTTGGCCACTGGCAGCCCTGTTGCCCTTTCACCATCCCCTTCCCCCTCCTCTCCTGGTGGTTTTCCATCCGCCTTGAGTCTTCAGAGAAAGGTGGCATACAAGTTGAACAAATAAATCCTATAGCTAAGAATCCTTTGGTTACAAAGCTGGCTCACCTAGCAAGGAGAGGGAATGGGCCTCCCTCTGACCAACACACTTTGTCCTCCCACACTCACCATGAGCAACCTGGCCAAGGAGAGCGAGCACAACAGCAGCCGCCTCAAGGAGGAGGTAAATATAGCCAGGTGCCCCCTTGGGGAAGCAGGCTGGGCTGGGCTGTGGGGTCCCAGTGCCCCGGGAGCTCAAGGAACGGGCTGGGCAGCCTGAGCCACCATCCAGGGGTCCTCCGCATGGCCTGAGAGTGACGGCGAGGCTCCTCTGGTGGACAAGGGTTTGGCACTTCCCTGGTCTTGCCTTCCTCTGATGGAGACAATGGGTCTCCCCAGCCCCACCCAGGCCACCACAGATGCTCCCGACACAAGCGACATTGAGCTGGCCATGCTCACCCTGGCCATGCCCACTCCAGCTACGCCCACTCAGCCCACTGAGGTAAACCACAACCCTAATGCAGCCCTTGATGAAATCGAGTTTGACACCCCTGTGATAGGTACGCGAAAAGAACAAACCCAGTCTGAACATCTGGCTCATTATGCAATAATCGTTAATAACAATAACAACAACAACAATTGGTTTCTTCTACTATTAACCCTAATGGAGTGAAAACACATTCAACTACATGGAGGTTGAGTGGTTCTAGGCAGCAACCTGTTTCTCCACTGCTTGAGACTGCTCAGTCCCAGTAGGTTTTAAAATGTCTCTCAGTGGATGGAGCGGGTGTTAACACAATGGAGGAATGGAAAAATAGGCACAAGAGGCTGCAATCTCTCATAAGACACCTGCTTCACTTGATGCCTTTTCCCAGTTACATAAATATGCTGCTTTCTGGCCAGCAAACTCTTGCATTTTTATTGACTACTGTCCACAAGCTTGCTCAGGGCAATTCTTTCTCTGTATCACAACAGAAACTACAGAGGCTATTGTAGAAACATTTCCTCTTATTAGTATCACACAGCTTGGTGGACCGAGCCCATAACTGAGCATTTTAGTTAGTGAGCAGCATCCATTATCAAGAAAGAAGATGTGAGATTTTCTTTTAGGCTCACAATGACCATCACAGAAGCAACAGAAATGAGCTGAGTTACCTGATATAACAGCCAAAACCAAGCAGGTGCTTGCTCTGATAGCATTTTTTTAAAAATTGTCATTGCAAGTACTGTATTTTTTCTTTTCCAGCATCATACAATCATAGCATGTTTGAGTTGGAAGGGACCTTGGAAATAATTGAATCCAAGTTCCTGTTTGATATAGAATATGCCATGCAAAACACAATTATAGCATCTCTCACAGATGGGCATCCAGCCCCCAGCCAAGAAGAAGTCACTACTTTTTGAAGCAGTCTGTTCCATTGTCAAACAGTTCTTATTTTTAGGATGTTTCTTCTATTGCTTAGCCAAAGTCTGATTTTTTACAGTTTCAGCCCATTCCACATTTTTGTGCCTTGCAACTATACTTAGGAAAAAATGCTACCTCTATAAAAGATGGACAGCACTCAGCTATCTGTGTAGAGTTGATTTCGAGAAATTGTTTCAAATTCTTCATCTGCAGCCCTTTAGAAAAAGCAACAGCCAGGTAGGAAAGGAAAGCTATTCAGGAAGACCATGTAAAAGTAGATGAGGAGAAAGGGGTTTCCCATGCTGACTCTCAATATACGGAAAGAGGAAACAATCCTTGGAAAGCAAATGATCCCATATAAGCTGCTGACCTGGCTTCCAAACTCTCGGGAACCAGGAGGCTAAAATGGTCAGGATCTTATCATCTTTGTCAAATTCTTCTAAAGAAATAACACAAATACTCCAGAGCCTTCTAATGTGAATGCTGTGCAGGTTGTCCTTTAAGTCAGGGGTTCCCAACCCCCAGGAAGTGGCCCACTATTGGGCCTTCAGCTGTTTGGAACTGGGACACAACTGGTGGGTGAGCATGTGTGCATATCTCCACTCACATGAGCAGTGAGTGAACGCATGTGCTCCATTTGTACGAGCAGTGAGAGTGCTTGCACAAATGGAGATGTGTGTGTACACTTGCTGCCACACACACAGAACCATTCCTCTTCTCCCCCTGCCAGGCCACAAAGCCAAAAAGGTTGGGGAACTCTGCTTTAATTCTCTCTGTCCTGACCCCAGACCACCTGGTTTAAGATAGTAAGTTTGTTCTGACAGCATTGTCCTTTTGACTTGTTATTCAAGGGAAGGGAGAATAAAATCCAACAATTGGAATTTTGAATACAAACAAAACTCAGGCCATGGAACATGCATCAGGTTGTCATCCGCTTATGGAGGGAATCAGTTCCCTCTGTAAACTAGATGGGAATAAGCAAGATGGAACTGCTGTAATCACTTTATACGAGAGCTCATGGGCATCCAAATTAACGTGCCCATATTTTATAGGACAACACATCCATTCTCAGATGTTTAAACCTCAGTGGAAGCTTCCCCCATCCAAGAGCACCTTACTGAAAAGTGTATTTTAGCTGAACATCATTTGTTGATTTAGTTCATCACACCTGATCTAACTTTAAATTCTTATGACTCAAGGTGGTAGAAGTAGAATCAACCAAAGCCTTGTCTTTTTCATTAGCTAAAGAAACAGATTTCAGTAAGATGCATGCCAAGAATCCCAATTTTTAAAATAAGGATAGGAGTTATCCTTGTGATGCATGATTCTATTTATTTTCTATTCATTTAAATCAGATTGTTATACTATACATTACTGTTCCTAGTTGTTACATTCTGATCTCCCTTTTTAAAATAGAGGAAGTTTTATAAGCATTTAGACAGACATATTTGCATATGTGACAGGGACGTGGTAACTCAGTGGCTAAGATGCTGAGCTTCTCGATTGAAATTTGGCAGTTCAGCAGTTCGAATCCCTAGTGCTACATAACGGGGTAAGCCCCTGTTACTTGTCCCAGCTTCTGCCAACCTAGCAGTTCAAAAGCACGCAAAAAATGCAAGTAGAAAAATAGGAACCACCTTTGGTGGGAAGGTAACAGTGTTCCGTGCGCCTTTGGCATTTAGTCATGCCGGCCACATGACCATGGAGACATCTTCTGACAGCGCTGGCTCTTTGGCTTTGAAACGGAGAGGAGCACCGTCCCCTAGAGTTGGGAACAACTAGCACATATGTGCAAAGGGAACCTTTACCTTTACTTTTACCTTTATTTGCACATGTGGCAATCAGTTCAGATGGTCTTTTCTAAAGGAGGACAGTCTCAGAAAAAGCAATGAACTATTTTGATATTTTTTAGAGAAATTTAAAATGGGGTCTCAAGACTTTTCCCTGTATTAAAGAAGAGAATGCAAGCAAGGCAGCCTTGCTTGTATTCTCTACTTTAATTTTAAAAGTTTCTGCAGCATTGTTATTCTAGACGATAAAGAAAAATAGCTCTCAGTCTGTAAACAATTTTAAAAGAAAACAGTATGCTGATCCAGACATTGCCTGGCTTGTATGGCATGTTATGTTCTGGTCTCTTTAGTTATTATTTTCTACATAATGTATAATTGTCTAAGTTCACAATACACACTAAACTATGACTTAGAAATCACATTGAATAGATCCATAAGCCAAAGCTATATAAAACATATTATGACTTAATATGTTGAGTGAACTAGGTCAGGTCAGGCATAAGCAGGTTCACTAAAATGAGTGGGACAAGCTAGTCATTATTAACTTAAATCCTTTTGAATTTTTAAAGTCTGCTCCAAGCAGGACTAAATCTGGATCCAGTCCAAATGCTTTAAGGGTTAATTTTTAGTAGAAAGATGGAATACAACTCATGCAAAAACAATCCCTATATAAATATTAAAAGGCTATGTGACAGCATTGGCACATTGTGTAGAAAATTGTGGCTGTGTGTACTGAAAGAGATTAGTGTCCAGAAAACTCTAGGGGTAATGACATTTTGTGCTTAAACGTACTCAATAGTAAGGAGATAGTATATGTTCTCTGTAAATAATTGCTACTTTTTCGTGTTTTATGATCCTAATAAATAGCTTACTTACTGGTGTCATTTATCAATGATGTTGCAAGCATAGGCAAAAAAGAGCTCATAACACGCATAAAACCCCAATCTAACCCAAATCACACAAATTCAATGACCTGCAGATTTTATTTAGATGAAATAACATAGCAAATCCCCCAATCTGGTTTGGAACTAGGATGGACCATAGTGGGAGACAACATTTGAAGCTTTATTATCTCAGTTGCAATATTTTTAACACCTGTGTAATAATCCATTTAGGATTCAAAAGTTAATTCTCCAGAAAAGCATTTGGTTTGATAAGAGAGAACTCAAGGGAGTAATTCAGTAGGAAACAGTCTTGTGCAGGTCCCATTGAAAGAATTCAAGAACCATCGATTTTCTTGGACAGTCTCCATTCACAGCATCAACCTGTGCCAAAGATCATTTTGCTATTTGTGGTAGGACTGAACTGCAATGCCAAAATCTTGATGGGAACAAAGAGATACAAAGAACTCTAACCCCCTGCTACCATTTAATGTTCTCCATTTTTTTTACAGATAGAAAAGGCCAAGAGTTCTCAAACTTTGTCGGCCACGCCATTCTAACCATAAGAAATGAACTGGCATACCACAGTGGAGATGCTAATAAACCAGGCAGATGGCTAGCATATAAACTGAAAAAAGAAAGGGACTCAAGGAAAATATCACAACTAATAGATGAACAAGGACAAATTAGATTTGGAAATGAGGAGAAGAAAAACATTATACAAGACTACTATAAAAAACTATATGAAAAAGACAAGATAGAAGAGGAAAGTATTAAACAATATTTATACAAGGCGAATTTACCCCAGATTCCAAAAGATGTTGAGACAATGCTAGAAGGAAATATAACGATGATGGAATTGACCGAAGCAATCAAAAAACAAAAAAGTGGGAAGGCTCCAGGCCCAGATGGACTACTGGCGGAATATTATAAGACCTTACCGGAATCATTGAGTCTCCCATTATTAGAAGTTATGAATAAAGTAATGTTAAAGAAGGAAATACCCAACTCATGGTTAGAAGCATATATTACACTTATTCCAAAAGAGGATACTGACCTACAACAAGTCAAAAACTATAGGCCTAAATTCAGATTATAAAATCTTCACTACAATATTAGCAGAAAGACTTAAAAGATATTTAAATAATTTTATACACTCGGATCAAAATGGATTTCTGCCGAAAAGGCAGATTAGGGATAATATGAGGATAATTCTGGATACTTTGGAATATTATGAGGCGTACCCAAAAAAGCAAATGGCTTTGATGTTTTTAGATGCACAGAAAGCCTTCGACAATGTGAACTGGTGATTTATGATATTACAATTGAAACAGATGGGGTTTGGAGAGAAATTTGTTCAAGCCATAGAAGCTATATATTACAAACAAATAGCAAAAGTAATGATAAATGGAGAGCTGACAGAATTTACTGAAATACAAAAAGGAATGAGACAAGGTTGCCCATTGTCACCACTGTTGTTTGTGCTAACATTAGAAGTACTAAACAGAAACATTAGAGAAGAAAAAGGAATAAAAGGAATGAAAATTCAAAACCAAGAATATAAATTGCAAGCATTTGTGGATGACCTGGTGTTTATTTTGGAAGATCCACTTCAATCTATAAATAAACTGAAAGATAAAATAGGAGATTTTGGGAAGGTGGCAGGCCTGAAAATAAATAAAGATAAAACGAAGATTTTGACAAAAAATATGCTAAGAAAACAGAAAGAAGAGTTGGTGGAAGTATCAAGGATGCAGGTCACGAATAAGGTTAAGTATTTGGGGATACATTTGACAGCAAGATGTGGTACTCTTAAGGAGAATAACTATGATAAGCTTAAACAACAGATAGCGACAGATCTGGCAAAATGGGAGAATTCGCAATTATCATTGATAGGGAGAATATCAACTATTAAAATGTATATACTGCCCAGACTCTTATATTTATTTCAGACAATTCCAATTAAGTTGGGGAAAAATATTTTGAAGATTTAAATAAAATTGTGTTAAAATATATATGGCAGGGTAAAAAGGCAAGGATAAAATTAAAACTGTTACAAGATGTTAGATTAAGAGGAGGTTTTGGTTTGCCAGATTGGGAATTATACTATCAAGCTTGTAATTTGATGTAGATTAGAGAATAGATAACATTAAGGAATATTAGATTGTTGACTTTAGAAGGACATGACTTGTTGGGCGGGCACGCTTTTATATGGTATAAAAGTACAAAAATACAGGGTTATTTTAGAAGGCATATGATACGAGAATCTTTGTTATTAAATTGGGAGAAGATCAAACAATGTCATTACTTAAAAATTCCAGTCTGGTTATCTCCTATTGAAGCAGTCTCACACTCAATAACATTTAGAAAGGAACAAATTGTCAGATATGGTGAATTATTAAATGAAAAGGGTGAACTTAAGTCGAAGCAAGAACTAGAAGAACAAGAGATTGAAATGGATTGGTTTTCATATATGCAAATACAGTCTAGATATGATAAAGATTCTAAAATGGAGGATTTTTATAGTAATTTGACAAATTTAGATAAAATTTTAACAGGTTCTGATGACTATGTAATTAAAAAATGGTATGGTTACTTATTAGAAGTAAAATTGGCAAAAGAACAAGTTAAGGAAACAATGATTGCATGGTGGAAAAATGTTGGTCATGGGATTGATTTAGAGAAATGGAAAAAACTGTGATTGCAGAATTATAAAATGACAATGTCAACAGCATATAAGGAGAACTTATGCAAGATGTTTTACAGGTGGCATTTACCCCCAGTGAGAATAGCCAGAATGTACAAGAATAAATCGGAGAAATGTTGGAAGTGTCATCAGACTCCGGGTACATATTACCATATGTGGTGGACATGTGCAGAAGCCAAAAGATATTGGACTAAAATCCACACATGGCTGGAAAAAATGACAAAGAAACACATTGACTTTAAACCAGAAATATTTTTATTAGGGATCTTACCAGAAATATACAATAAAGAATTGAGATATTTAATTGTGAATGTTTTAACGGCAGCTGGAATTATATTTGCTAAAACTGGAAAGGAGAGAAGATACCTACGGATGACGATGTTATTAAGAAAATTTTGGAGTGTGCTGAAATGAGTAAATTGACATTTGAAATTAGGGAACAAGAAGATAAACAATATTATTTGATATGGGATTTATTTTATCAATGGTTAGATAAGAAAGCATGGAAATGAAATATAAAATATGAAATGGATAAAATAATAAAACATATAAAGAGGGGTTTATTTCCCTTATGGAGGATAAGCTATTGTCAAATAATTGGTAAATGAGAACAATAATGTAATAAACTGTTAAATAAGATAATGTTGGATTAAGCACAAAAGATTTGTAACCGATCAATACACTTTCTGTAATTCTAATGGATGATAATTGTTTTATGTTTTAAGTTTTGTTTAAAAATAAAAAAAATTCCCCCCAAAAAAGGTCATATAATAAAAGATCATATCAGATCATATCTCTAGTAGGACTCCTGCTGCTAGATGGGGTCCCTCTGTCAGCTGTCCAGGCAGAGCAGGAGCAAAGCAAAAGCCATACAAAACTGAATCACTGTTAGAACACATGGCTAGGGGTGGGTCTGTCCTTTAATAGACGTTGTGCTTGGAGCAACACCTTCTGCTGCTCCTCCAATCTGCCCAATGTGATCCTCCCAGAATCAAGTTCTTACAATTAGTGTCATTTCCCCACTTTTCCAAGTGGAGGTGACACACTGGGTCCTGGTGTTAACTACATTCCTGTTTCAGGCAGGTCAAGCGCAGGGCCTCTTCTACTTTTTTTCTTTTTTGCAAACTTTGTCCACTTGGTTTGGTATCTGCTGCCGGATACTGAGTCAAGTAATTGGGGAGGCTTCCACTGAAGGTCCCTCCTATAGCTCCCAACCCTGATAAGACTGGAGGAATGAAGTGTGGGGTTAGCACAACAGGGGATGAATAAACAGGTTATACATGGTGGTGATAGCTTTGGACTTTTCCACTCCTCTGTTAACTACAGGCATAACTGTATCATGAAGTAGCATAGCCCCACCTAGAATCTTGTAGAGAAAGGTGAGTTCTATCCTTCATGCTGGGGTGCCCAACCTAAGAAAGCTGATTGCCTGAATTGTAGCAGCTTTGCCCACTGTTAGTTTGGTGAGAAAGGAATAACGTTGCCAACAAACCTCTCAGCCTAGTTTTACCTCTACCAGGTAGGCTATCCACTGTCATGTAAAGCCAGAAAAAGATCAGCTTGCTAAAGCCATTTCTGTTGGTAGCATTTTCAGGTATCAGTGGGCTGGTTCCTCTGAGAGCAAATTAGCATCCCTGCCCCAAAAGGATGCAGCTCCCATTAACTGGCCAACCAGTCACTTGCTGCCTTCTCCTTGCTCCATTGCTGGAATGAGAAGGTGTCCTTGAACCCTTGGGTCTGCTCTCTTCCAGGACTTGTCATAAAGGTCATTTATAAATGAGACTTTGATCAAGATCAGAGTACTCTATTTCAACTTCCATTTCTTGCAAGCAGAGTTCTTATCTTTTTACTGAAGCTTCTAGTTTTGTTCCAACATAGAGTCTCCTGACCAAGTCCTGTGTTCTATTTTTTGCAGGAGGATAATGCTTCACAGTAGGAAAATAGCCCACCTGAGCATGATGGCAGAGCCACTTTTGGAAGAGGGAAAAGGTGGCACTAGGCAAAAGTACTTCAATCTGCTTGGGTTACCTTGGATGGTGCTCAGGATTGTATTTAGGCTACTGTAGTAGCTGTTGCTGTGCAAAGGCTGTTGAAGAAGAACCTCAAGCCTGGTTCTGAACACATTCAATCTTACCATTGGCATTCAGGCATAGTGGAACCAATCACAATTCCCCTGGGGCATTGCAATTCATCATTTGGGAAAATTGGTGATAGCCCTAATCACTCTTAAAAACAAAAAAGTGTAGAACTCATTACGGGAGCACATCAAATTAGGGTATCTAAGAGTAGTAACTGGAAAATGCATCAAAATACTATGAAGGAAGCAAAAGCTGGAACATTTCTAATTATTTTTTCAGAAATTAAAAATCTTAAACAAATTAAAGAAAAATACCCTCTCCCCCAAAGAGGTTGTAATTATTTTGTGGATTAAGTAAACCTGACTTTGCTTTTAAAAATAATTAGGTGCACTAATGCAGAATAAGTTCATTGCTGGTCAGTAGCCAGTAGATTCCAAAAATGCAGCCTCAAGTGTCAACTTTATTTAGAATAAGGCCTCTAAAACACATCCCTGCACATGTATTATTTGGACTGGGCCTCAGAAAAAGGGGGAAAAAGGTTTAACAACAAACCTGCTCTTGGACCTAAATGTATCTGCATAGTCTCTTTAGTATTTGCTATGCTGCTGTTTAAATGACCAGACCTAAAAAAGTCTAAACTTTCTATTGTGTACCTCTTTTTTTGGGGTGGGGGGAGGGTAGAATGCATATCGTATATTACCATACTTTCTTTTCAACTGAGGGTCAACTTTTATTTAACCTCTAGTCTGCATTCTGAAATGGAAAGAGGACTGGAAAAGTTGATATCTAAGAAGACCTGATGCTGACCATAATATGGGACAGTTCGTGGCTGTCATGGCTATTACAAGGAGTAATAGTTCTTTACTCCTTGTGTTTATGATGACAACCATATGTTGAGTGAATGAGGCGGGCACCTAAAAAAGGAGCTGTAACTCCTTCTGGGAACCAGATAAAAAACAACCTTAGCAAACCATCTGGTCCTTATAAACATAAAATAAGATTAAAAGTACACAAGAGTCTTGTCCTTCCTCCAGGTGAAAGTGTGTTTGCCTCTCAGCAGGAAATGAATTGCAGTAATGTACATGCAATTTGTGTTGTGTTATATTTTAAATATACATAATTTCTGCAATAATCAATACACTTCTTACCTCATTTAAGAGTAAGGTGACCAGATTTTAACATTGGTAAAGAGGGACATTGTGGGCGTGGCTTATTTTGTGGGCGTGGCTAGCTGGTCATGTGACTGGGTAGGCGTGGCTAGCTGGTCATGTGACTGGGTGGGTGTGGCTAGCTGGTCATGTGACCGGGTGGCCATGGCTATGTGTATAGGGACTACTCAGAGGGCTGAAAAGTCATTTCTGACAGGTCCTCACACTTTTGACTGGTCCTCACACTTATGACCATCCTCACATTTATGCCCGTGCAGTATTCTTAACAACCATGTCACTCATTTCACAACTGCTTCTCTTCACCATGGTGACAAGATAGGGCAAAAACGTAAAATGTGAGGACAGTCGTAAGTTCGAGGACTGGTCAAAAGTGTGAGGACCAGTCAAAAATAACTTTTTCAGCCCTCTGAGTAGTCCATATGCACAAAAGGACTAACCAGAGGGCTGAAAAAAGTCATTTCTGACAGGTCCTCGCACTTTTGACTGGTCCTCACACTTATGACCATCCTCATATTTATGCCCATGCAGCATTCTTAACAACCATGTCACTCATTTCACAACTGCTTCTCTTCACCATGATGACAAGATAGGGCAAAAATGTAAAATGTGAGGACAGTCGTAAGTTCGAGGACTGGTCAAAAGTGTGAGGACCAGTCAAAAATAACTTTTTCAGCCCACTGAGTAGTCCATATGCATTAAAGGATACAGCAATAGAGAGGGATGAAGGAATGGAAATTAGAGTAGGAGTGAGGGTAAGAGAGGGAGGAAGAGAGGAGGAGAAGGAGAAGGAGAAAGGAAGAGGAAGTAGGGAGGAGAAAAAGAGGGTGGGGGGAAGAGAAAGTAAGAAGGAAAGAAAAGAGAGTGGTGGTAGGTTTGAGGAGAAAGATTGCTGTACAATAAAAAAGATGAAAGGGAAGAAAGCCAACCCCAAGCAAATATAAAGATATTAAGATTAAGAATGAATTGTTAAACTTTAAAGAATAAAAGAGAACAAATATGAATAAATAGCAATAATTAGAAACACACATACAAACATGCAATGTATTTTCTTTGAACAGAATATTTGGCTGGTTCACAAATTTAAACAGCGTTTAGTCATTTCAATTAAATTTACAATTTCTATATTTCCTTTTTGCCATATTTATTCCTCATCTATTTTTTAAAAAAAACAATATTACCCTTCATCCTCATCTCTAATCTTAATCAAATTCAATTTTTCCCTTCTATTCTATATTATACCCCTTCCCATTGTCATCTATTTTTATATCCATCCTCACATTGGTTAATTATGTAATTATGTAATACAGTTGTTTAATACAAATTCAACATTTTAGTATAAATCAATTAGTTATATAACTATCTTTTTTGTATATTAATCAATATGAACATGAATATTCCAATTATTTCCATGCAATCCAATTTCTTACAAATCCATTAATTATATTTACCAATAATAATAAACCAAATAATTTCCCCCATATATTCCTCCAAACCACAACTTAACCATTTCTGCTTTCAACACAATATACAATTATTAATAGTATCTCAATTATTACAATTCCCTAGTTAAATAGAGCTTTTTTTCTTTTGTGTTTTAAAATCTTGAACTCTCCTCTTTTGCCCAAAATTTCCCATTGTTTGCAGTTTTGTACCTACCTTTTTTGGTGAGGAAAAAGAAAAAGAAAAAGAAAGAAATCTCTCTCTGCCTCATTTTGTCATGTTGCAGGTTTAGTTTCGCTTTCGCCTTTGTTTTCAGTATAGCTGGGGGGGGGGGGGAAATCTGCTCCAGGAACTTTTTGCAGCTTTTTGCAGCTAATTAACCTAGCGGAAGCTGTTAACAGGGGCTCTTTTTTCTATTTTTGCAGGCATGGGTCTATTCATTTTTTTTTTAACACTGATCAGCTGTAGGTCGGCCCTTTGAAGCCCCGCAGCAAGAGTTTAAAGAGTTTTTTTTCCCTCTAGCCATCAGCGGGGATTCAGGAGGCAGAATGAAAAATCGGGACTTTTTTAAAACGCCGCGGGACGCGGGACAAATTGCTCAAAAGCGGGACTGTCCCGCCAAAAGCGGGACGTCTGGTCACCTTATTTAAGAGGCCTTGTTTTTGTGACTCTCTTAATTGGGTTAAAGTGAGGATTGCTTAAATGCCCTGACCCAGTCAGATATCCTGAAAATTGAGCCAAAGAAGGTTAGTTTTAATTTGAAACAGCTCCAAAATTGTTTGGGGTTATACTAACTCAGTCAAGTCAACAAAACTGTTAACCTTCTGCCTCTGATTTGAAAATAGACATTAAGTGATACAGGAACCCTGAAAACCTTTCTCAGAGGTTGGATTTTTTTGCTCATTGTTTCCTTTTTAATCTTTATATTGATTTGCACTTGTTAAAATGCATGGAAAAGAGTGGAATATGTACACAATGCTGTAGAGCTGCTGATCATGAATTACATCCTCATTTCTATCCATTTCCCTTCAGCTTAGAGAAAGAATCTCATTTGCAGTGGCTGGCAGGATTAAAAAATTGGCTGCTTCCTTTTGAATGGATTATTGGAAAGTGCTTTTCCAGCACATGGAATAGAAGCAATTGACTTGGTCACTAATAACACTGACATATTACCACCTTCTTCATTGAGCACTCATGATAAAACTTCAGGATGAGTTATTATAATTGTGCTATTTAATTATTATATTTTATAATATATAATAATCATAATTCAGTTTGCCTCTAGGAAGACCAAGATGGTGAAAATTGCATTATTGTATGATTGTCCATCTAGGCACAATCCAAGCTAGATCACATTGGTTCAGTGATAATACAGTGCAGATAGTACTTTCGGATTATGTGCCTGAGTGTTACTTTTGTACAATTTCCTTTTTTAAAAAAGGCCCAATGAAATTATTCTCATTCTCAATTTACAGATGTGGGAATTGAAACTAAGAATTATTTGCTCAGATGATTCCTACAAGTCTATGGCTGACATGGCAACTAAATTTAAAACCTTCCAGTCCCATGAGATATTTATAATAGCCTATCTAAAATATAGCAGTATAGGATGAACAAGCAAGATAGTGGATGAATCATAGAATCAGAGTGTTGGAAGGAATTCTGGAGGTCTTCTGAGATGAAATGAATGAAAGAAAGAAAGAAGTGATACCTGACATAAATATTCCACTGTCATATAATCTCATCAATCCTGAATTTTTGTAACTATATTGAAAGCCCAATACCAAAACTAAATTTTTCCTTAATTCTTGATGGTCAAACAAGTCTGAATATATATAAAGATAAAGGTCCAGTTGTTTCTGATTATATAGTGCTCATCTGTTTCTTAGCTGAGGGAGCCACCGTTGTCCAAAGAACCTTTCCATATTTATGTGGCCAGCATATCTATACACCAAGGCACATAGAACACTGTGACCTTCCCACCAAAGTGGTACCTATTTATCTACTTACATTTGCATGCTGTCAGCTGTAGAGTTCCAGCATGGGTTTCTGCAGCGTGCTTGCTATCGGCTGCCATAGAGCCAGGGAGGGGGGCTTGGGCATTTGGGATGGGGAAATGAGCTGGTGTGTAGTAGTCCCATGAGAACTGGAAGGGAGGTTTGTACTCATGAATTATGGTGCTGTTGAGTGGAGTGTTTATACTCTGTCAAGGTCAACCGACTGAAGATTCCAGATATCTGAAGATGAGCTTTTCTGCAACATCATACTGGACGTTGATTAGACTTTCAGTGCTAGACCCTGGGGGAGAGGGATTTGGGGTGACTTTCAATGTGTAACTTTCATGTGCTTTGAATCAGATCTTGCCTTGCTTTTGCTGCTCTCATTTCAAACTTAGTAAAAGTATCTCTTCTCTAATTCAATGAAGTTGGGGGGTTCTTTCTTGAGTTTTGAATGGAGGCAGGCCTGACACATGTTTCTGAATTGCTAGGTGGGCAGGTGAGCTTAGGCAAGTAATGGGAGCTCACCCCGTTGTGCGGCCCTCAAGTCACGAACCTGGGCTGCCAACTTTCCATCTGATAAGCTCAGCGTCTTTAACTTCTGAACTGTTTGCGCCCCCTTTTGAATATACAAATAAATTAAAAACAGAAAAAATAAATTTCATATACAATTAAGGCAAAACAAAAATCTACCCAGTTCTCTTTTAAGCTGGCAGAGAAAACCCATTCAGTGGACTGCCACCTTCGTCACCCAGAAAATTTTGGAAATGTGGTATGTACATATCCAACAAACAAATAGTCTGAAGTCTGGTGTCAATGCAACCAGCCAAGGTTAAGTTGCCTGGATGCATCTGACTCTCCCCATTGATATATCATAATGTCAAGAAAAATTAGTGGTCATTCTTGTATGTTTACAACAAAGAATGAGCTAACAACACAAATGTAATTAACATGTTTTGTTAAATCACACTTATTACTATCAGCATTCCAACCGAAATAATTATGATCATAGTGAATGCATGTTGAAATAATACAATATTAGTAGTATTCAATTACCTTGGTATTATTTAATCACATGTATGGGACTTTCTACTTAGCAAAAATTGGTTGTAAATCTGTTACTAATAGTTTATCCTTAACAGCCTGGATAAATTGTATTGTGAAAGTGTTTGAACTCACCTTCTGGGACTTTATATGAAATCTCTCAAATTCACCAAAACTAAATCTCCCCAGTTATAATATCCTTTTACCTCTGTTGAATCTGATGCTAAACATGGATCAGTGCACAGAAACCACTCTCAATGCTAATCCCATTGTCTCAGCACAATTCTATTTTAGGATTTGAACAAATCACAGAGCAACTTAAATAAGTATGGCACTATATACACCGTAAATTATACCACTAACTATTATTGGGCTTATTGGCTAAAGCAGGGATGTCAAACTTGATTTCATTAAGGGCCACATCAGGGTTGTGTATGATCTGGGTGGGGGAGCATGGCCGGGGTGGGTGTTGCCAGCCCTGCATCACTCGTGTTGGGGGCACCTGTGGTGGCCCGGGCAGAGCTAGGGGGATCCATTGTCTCCAGTGGAGGATGGTTAGACCAGGGAGAGTGCCAAACCCTTGTCCTCCAGAGGAGCCTTGCCGTCTGCTGGTGGCCAAGTGCTAAGGCAGGACTTCCCTCCCTCCCTCCCTTTTCCTTCCCTATTCATTCTCCTTTCTTCTTCCTTCCTCTCTTTCCTTCTTTTTCCTTCCTTTCTCTCTTCCCATCTTCCCTTCTTTTAATTTGTCTTTCCTCTTTCCCTTTTTCCTTTCCTGTCCCTTCTTGGATGCTCAAATGCAAAACATCTCTTTTTGTTTTGCTTTTAGTTTGTTTTGCTAGCCCTCTGCCAGCAAAAACAGGGTGGGGGCCCTGAGCACGACCCTCCCAAGCACCATTTTCACTGGCAGAGGCACTGCAGGCCAGTCATTCGCGTTTCCATGGCTGCCCCGTGGGCCAGATCTATGCACTCCATGGGCCAGATCTGGCCTGTGGGCCTTCATTTTGACAGCCCTGGGCTAAAGGATCAACTGAAAGTAAGGAAAGAGGCAACAAGGAAATCAAGATTATTCTAGCGGAAAGGAATAAAACTGAGTGTTGGCCGTTTTTAGCTTTTTCTCAAGCCATGGAACTTGAATAATGTTGGTTTTGGTGACAACTGGTACTGCTTTTTATGTTGCATTGATGAACGGAGGTAACCAAACAGTCATTCAAGACTTCATCTGCTCTGGCTTGAAGCATTAAGAGAACTGTCTGGATAAGATAGGTGTAAATATACACATTTCTCTTTACTTTAGGATTTCCAAGAAGGGTTTAATGTTGGGACTGGGACACAGTTACTACATCGTATAATGATCCTATCCACATTTTACTGTTTTAGTGCTTATTATAATGCCCAAATATACATGCTTATGTAAATTTATAGCTGATACAGTAACAACAGTCGAACAGTTGTTTTGGAGATGGAAGTTTCCTCTGTCTTGTTCTGAATGAGAACTTGATTATATATATATACTAAATCTGTTTGGTTGCAACTTTAAAGCTTTAATGGAAACCATAGTTGCCACAATTCAGGCCTCAACCCATTCTTTTAACCAAACACAGACTGATATTCTGCACTGGATGGAACAATGGAGATATGCCTGTGAAGGAGATCTACTGTCCTGGACAGATCACAACCTAGGTAACTTTAGGGTTTCAGGGACTCTGATCTCTGAAATTAGGGGTGATTAAATAAAATGGTTTGGGATCAAAAGCTGTTGAAGTTGAAATTTAATATGCTGACCCATGTATGTTTTTACTGTCACTTTGGCTACAATAACGAATGGAAAACTGAAAACAGATCCAAATGAGAGCAAACAAATGGATCCTCCTCACCATTTTTAAAAACTTCAGATTCAAATAGGATTTTTTTCTGGTTCATCAAGTGTTAGACCTGTCAACCCTATTATGTAAAAAACCAATGCCAAATCAAGGTAGTCCTTGATTTATGACCACAGTTGCTAAGTGAAAAATTTATTATGTGAGTTCCCCCCCATTTTACGACTTTTCTTGCCACATTTGTTAAGTAAATCACTGCAGTTGTTAAATTAGTATCACGATTGTTAAGTGAATCTGACTTCCTCATTGACTTTGCTGTTCAGAAGGTTGAAAAAGGTGATCACATGACCCTGAGACACATAAATATGTACCAGTTGTCAAGTATCTGAATGTAAATTATGTGACCATAGGGATGTTGAAATGGTCATAAGTGTGAAAAATGGTAATACGTCACTTTTTTCAGTGCCGTTGTAACTTTGAACTGTCACTAAATGAACTGTTAGAAGTTGAGGACTACCTGTAGTTGGGTCATTCCATACTTGATGCAGATCCTATTACTATCAAATTAGTTTTTAACTTTTTTAATGTTTAGTTCAAACTGTCCAGAGGCAGGAACGGGATTTGTGAAGTAGTGAAATCTACTACAAGTTTGCTTGACTTTTTGTTAATTCAGCCATTCCTGGATATGTAAAAGCTAGCAGCAGCTAAACATGGATTAGTCACCCTGACTATCATATGGTTTGGAAAGTGTTTGGAAACTTTGGTTGCTCATGAAAGTTGCAGCTAATCCATCAATTGTGCATATTACAGGATCCTTTTGTTACAAAAGCCGCACTTGCTATTGCTGCATTTCTGCACACAAGTCAAAGTATTGTTGCTGGTCTTTAATACCCTGCATTATCCAGGACAAGGCTATTTGAAAAATTACATTATTTCAGAGAATATGAAAGGATACTCATATCATGCATAATATTTATTGTAAAGCTAATCAAACGAAATTACCATATTTTTCGCTCCATAACATGCTCCAGACCATAAGATGCACCTAGCTTTTGGGAGGAAAACAAGAAAACAAAAAATTGCTTTATTTTGGCCACGAAAATCTTGCATGGCTTTGTCTAAATCCTTTAAGACTTATCTTCGGTTGCCTCTTGTAATATGCGGTTATACAGAATAACAGAGCTGGAAGGGGCCTTGGAGGTTTCTAGTCCAACCCCCTGCTCAGGCAGGAAACCCTATATCGTTTCAGGCAAAAGCTCTTGAAGCTACGGAAGAAATTTCCCATAGGTGAGGCTGTCCCCACAATGGATTTTTTCTCCTCATACCCGGGTCTATTCTGTTGTTGCCACTGCCTATCGCCACCGCCTATCACTGCCACTCGCTGCCTATTGCCGTTCGCTTGTGGCAAACAGTGGCAGTGAATGGTGGTGGCGGCAACAAGCCATTCGCCACTGCTGCCTGTTGCTGCCACTGCACCAACCCCTTCTCTCCCTCGCCGCAGCCCAGTCTGTGACATAATATTTGCTCCATAAGATGCACAGACATTTCCACCACTTTGGGTGGGGGGGGGGGGAGAAGTGTGTCTTATAGTGCACAAAATACAGTAATAAACATCAAACAGCTTTCAGCATTTGGAGTTGTCTTTCAAGAACATATGTCTGCAAAATTATTGCTGCACAGATAAACGTATCTTTCCCTGGCAGGAGAGAGTTAAGTGGAAAAAGATCTTGGCAACAGGGGAGGGGGGGTTGAGGAGTTTCTACCCATCAAGCTTTATTGTGTTATTCCAACTAAGCAGAGACAAAAAGACAAATCTAAGCTCCCCACTTTCATTTATAATTGAACCTAGTCCAGAAGGATGGAGAAAGCACCATCTGTAAGGCAGAGCGGGCTAGCAGCCGGTGGAATGAAATATTCAAATTACTGTAGGCTACCTCGCATTTTAATGACAGGGTTACAAAAAACTGACTTGTAAGAGTGGCTTGCACTAGAAGAAAAGAAAGTTGTATTTTCTAATGTGTGAATTAAGTGAAGAAAAAAAAAAGCACTTTGAAGGAAAAGGACATGGATATGTGATTTTGCAACTCATCCACGAAGGTTTACATAACTGAAGAATTGTTCTACTTAGTTCTTTTAATTGATAAATAATCCTGAGACATGTTTTAAGCAAGAAAAGTGTGTGCATGATAGACAGAGGGACAGACACCGATTCCTTTAAAGGAAGAATATGTGCTCTCATTTAAATTTTGTGCCTTAGTTGAATATGGAGAAGATGCAGCATTTTTTGTACTCACTCTTATTTTACCATATCAGGATAAAGAAGACTGCTAAAACAATCAATCTTTTATATGGAGCAAGTCCCAGTGAAACAGGAGGGGATGCACTTCTGATTAAGGATTACACTATAAGCCCTACAATAAAGGCCTGGCAATTTTGAATGTAATATCATTTTATTTATTTATAATTTATAACATATAAAATAATACTAGAAAATAAACTGGGAAAAAAAGAAGAAATGTGACAGTTATCTACAGTTATCTTTGGAGAAATATTCACCTTACAATCTACCACTTCTATCCGCTACTGAAGCTCTGGATGACATCAAGACTGGAGGTCTGGTTTGCTTTCTTTTTGATCAGATGGCCAGGTGCAGGTTTCTTTGATACCTTTTGACCAGAGTGAAATTCACTTACCTTCCCTACCGGTTCGCAAATGTGCATGCGCCGTGCATATGTGCACTTCACTCACATGCGCCATCATCCGTGCATGCGCAAAGCCTTCTGTGCATGCACAGAGCTTAAAATCGTAGCAAAAAAGTGATGTCATGATGTCCATGCAGGTGGGCGGAGCCTCTTGCTATTGGTTCACCCGAGCTGGATAGAACCGGCTGAATTTCACCACTGCTTTTGACTGTTGATACGAAAAATACTTCTCCATCTCAATCAAACTATCTTGTTTAAAACCTAAGAGGATGGTTGCCACAATTTCTTCCCTGTTATCTGCATTGCTATTTTTTTTTTGGATTTCGCAGTTCAATCTGAGTTCTACATTCCTACTATATACCAACTCCATTCCCACCTCTGTTACCATGCTTCTCATTTATTTTAGTAGCCGACAATGCAAAGCAACAAGGTATGTCTGCAGGGCACCAACAGGGAGAAACTCAGGGGCCTCAACAAGGCTGGTTCAACCTCCCTGAATCCTCCTTGAGTTTCTCATGAGACAGTGGTAAACTATAAAAATACCTAAATTTGGATGATAAATTAAAAAGAAAAGAAATTCCATTCATTATGAAATAAGTAACAGTGAAAGGCATTATTTGGATTCAACATTCAATAAATGGAATAAAAATTATGCATATTTTTCGGTGGCATAGATTTTATGATCTCTTGCAATGATAAGCAATTATTAATTATTATTTTCTCCTAAGGAAAATTTAGAAGTCACATTTGATTAATATATATTAATAGTTCCCCCTTTTTTGTTCTTTTTTTGTTTTGTTTTTGTAATAATTTTTCCCATTTTTTTTTACTTTTCCATAAATCTTGTACAGAAAAACTAATAATTTAATTTTTAAAAACAAAACAGTATTTGATCATCTTAGACTATATATCAGCAGGGTATTAACCAATAAACTCTTGTATTGTCAAATGCAAATTATATGCAAAATACAGAAGGTAAAACAGTTAGCATTTCATGCCACATTGGTTAGGGCTCAGGGAGACTTGTGACAGCTACTTTTTTCTATCACACAAGAATCAAAGCCTATGTAAGTTTGGACGTGTAGTATGATTTAATGAAAATAGATTTTTAACGTACAAATAGCACAATTACCAGAGAATTGGGAAGTCTCAGAAAACAGGAGAGACCTGCAGAATGCCTGGTGTAATTCTAAAGCCTGCTTTTCCTTACTTACTGCCTGATGCTTGGTTGCTGGAAGCTGCATTAATGAAGTCAGTTGCAGAGAGGGAAAGCGGCTGTGAGCCACAAGCACCAGGAAATCACCTTCCATTGGTTGCTGGCAGACACCATTAGGCAATGACCCTTACTTCATATGCTCTCTAATACTCTCCACTCAGCAGAGTTCAGGTCAATCCACAGCATCCGGCAGAGCATAAACCTGGCTCTTTGGGGAGTGCCTGTAGCCTTCGATGTTGCTTTTTACCAGCTCTGGTTGTAGTCACTTAGTGCGGGAGTTTCATTAGCCCTGAGCCATGTCACAGTGCAATGATATATTTAAGCAATAATGAACAGCAAGCCAGCAGTGCCTGTGTTTAAAAGAATGTTGCAAAAAAGGGAAACGCAATGAAGAAGAATTCTCTGGAAATACAGAGCCAGCTTTCCATGGCCCTGGAGCTCCCCCACCCCCCGCCCCAGCCACAGGCTCCAATTTAAGTGGGTGAAACTAAAAGCCGATTCCCCTCGGCAATTGACACAAGAGACACATGTGGAAATTTAACACATACTCCAAATAATGCTAGAATGATTCACATTATCACATTCATTTATGATTACTTCCATAGGGTTGCTTAAATATACATACATGTCCATCATTCGGTTTTCTTTCAAGGTAAGCAAAGGACACAGAAAAGGAGGAAGAAACAATAAGCTACAGTAATTGAAGGCATAAGTTAAGAAAAAGGAGCTAAAACTAATTTACATCTACCCCTTTTGTTATGCTTTTCTGTTACTATCTATACTTGCAAATCGTCCTTGCTTCCTCCACATCCATACATTCATTCATACCTCGGCTTTTGTTCTTTAAATTTCTCACTTCTCATTCTAGAGATCTCATCAACAACATATAACACATCTCACTGTTACTCTTCCCCTCAACCCATTCACAATATTAGTTTTATGTTCTGATCCTCATTATATGACCAAATCACATCAATATATCCTGTCTGCAGGAAACAAGCCATCAAGGTGCATAAATTCATATATTTACTCTAGCTTCCGCCACATTTTAAGGTGTCATTTTAATTTTATTACAAAACCAATTTTTATTTTTGATAATTTAATTTTTAGATCCATACCCATTACTACATCATACAACCTATGTACATTCTTTTCAGATTTCTAATTTTTTTTAAGAGCTGTAACTATTAGAGGAGAACGCTGTAATTCCTCTCAGCCAAGGCTTCTGGTAGCCAACTGTTTATGATGTTACTTTCCCCATGTTCTTTTGTAACTATATTTGTATTTTGGTCTGTGACTGTAAATAAAAGTTATATATTATAGGCTGAGATTATATATATATATATATTACAGCCTATGTACATTCATTGCAGATCATTCAGGTTCTTATCAATGTGGCTACATAAAAAAATACATGCAGAGTATAACCAAAACTTCTCTAATGTCATCACTAGGAATTCTTTGATACATTTATCCATAAATACATTCTTTAAAAAAACAAAAAACAAGAGAACATCACACATTCTGGCCTCACTTCCTTTTGAGAACATAAGTATTTGTTAATCATTATTCCATTCTCATATGTTTTACTTCCACCACATACTACTCTTAAGCAATCATCAACCAGCCTTGAATTACATATTTTCATAAGCATTCCATAATTCAAGCTCTTTAATATATGCTTCTCTAATTCAACAATATTCAATTTTTCTCACATTCATACATTTCTCAGTAACTTGTAAAAAAATGATCTGCACATCTCTGTCCAGCATAAAGATGTACTGCATTTTCTAAATTTTGTTCATTGTCACTTCTTTTATCTTTTCAGTCAGAGTTCTGCCACACATCCTCCATTACACCGTTACTCAAATAATGCCCTTATACTTTTTGTATTATTAATTAATTAATTGATCAAATATATATGGTCGCCCATCTCACAAATACTATTACTGTATACTGGAGAGAGAGAGAAAAGAAAAAGAAAAGATAAACCATCTAGATTTGAAGTCTTATCATTGTCAACTTTTTCATAGCATTTATGACTTCATTTTCATAATTATTATCTTGGACAATAACAAATGTTAGCATTCATATCAATTACACTCTTTGAGATATCACTGTTATCTCCATACAAATCTATAAATGATTCCTTCCAGCAACCTCTCATTTAAATTTCACTCCAAATAATTTTATCAATTTTATTTTAAGTCCCATTAGTTCTGCTGCAGAGTCCTTGTTTGCCTGCTTTCATGTACTTCCAAAACTATTTTTAATTTTCATCAAAATCACTTTGTATTTTCTGTGTCTTTCTCATCAAAATCACTTTGTATTTTCTGTGTCTTTCTGACTCCTCTACTACCTACATTCACTGGAGCCTGATATGCAATTATACCAATTTAGGAACTGCTACTTTCATATGCCTCAATAAAACCTATATGACCCTATTTCATATTTCTGATATATATTTTAGCCCTCTCATGCCGATTTAAACCTACACCGTATCCTGTACACATTCATCAAAATCAGATTGTCTTTATTTATTATAGTTGAAAGGAAAGTTCAGGTATTCCTAATCAAATTATATATTTTAATTAATAAGCAGAAGCTGACACAACATCTACGTGATACAAAGTAAAATACAATGTCTTTCTGCAAATTTTGAATGCATACATATTATTCATGTGCAGTTGTTACAGATTCAAAATAAGAAAATAATGAAAATGGCAAGTGCAAAACTCTGGACACTTTTTAAATTAGTATTTTGTAATAACTTCTTTGTCAGAAACAATGGCTTCCAAGTGTTTCATGTAGACAACTAGCAGTCTTTCTATTCTTGTCTTTAGAACACCCACCCCCCTTCCTTACAGAACTCTTCTAGCTCAGGATTACATGTATATGGACTAATAAATAGCATGCCAGTTGTAATGATTATTTTTGTTATTTTAACTATTATTTTAGCAGGAAGCATATACATCAGCTTTTTGTTTATAGGATGCTTTTGTTCCTCATAGCATATATCAAATAATTGTTTGTTTAGAACTACTGTAGTTAGGTTAATGCAAAAATATTTTTCTACTAAAGTTTGATTTATAAAATAGGCTAAATTAGATGGTTTTAAGCTTCAATTTCTCTCAGCATAACAAAGCCCATTATCAATTTGCAAGCAATATGGTAACTGAACCAGGCTCTTTTTATTTTGTAGTTCCTACTTACACATTGTGCTCGCTTTCTTTCCAGTGTAATCCTTGAATTAGGAAAACATCTCTGTAGTATGGTACGGTGGCAACAAAGGGCCTAGCGTAACAGGTCTGATTATGTGGTATCCAGGAAATAGCTTTCTGGTATTCTGATTTGATGCTGTAGTTCACAATGGAGAGTCTTCGGATTTACAGGATTAATTTGATTTTCCAAAGTCCATTGATTAGAGCTAGATGTAATATAGTAATTTAAATCAGTGGACACAAAATTGCAGAGCTTGATGCTTCTGAACATGGGGCTCATATGCATGCTCTATTTTTCACAAATCTTCTCCAATTTTCTTTCAGGTTTTCTGATTTTAGCTGCCCCATTTAAGAGAAAAAGGCTTTATGAGTCAGGTAATCCATGCTGAAATACCGCAATCACCTGGAGATCTAACAGAAGATCTTGATCTACATTCTGCCAGGCTCTGCTCTAGCTCATGGCTTGAAGCACAAAAGCAGGTATAATTTTTCCTTAGGGACAGGCTTATAATGATTAGAAGAAAAAAGATACATAATTTGTAGAACTCATGTGGTCCCACATTGCTGGCAGAAAGCACCCAAATTGAAGTATTCCACATGCCTAGAGCAGAAAATGAAAGTTGCCTGGTTGAACCCCAATCACTTCCAAGGAATAGAAATTTTGTGCTATCACCACCCTATGCTGGTGTTAATTCTTGTGAGAGGGAATGTTCACTACCGAGAATAGTGCTTTGCTCACACATTCAACTAGGAGCATTGCACCAATCGTAATGGAGCCTTCTCTTCCACCAAAACTGCAGGCTGACAGAGTGCTTGGTGTGAGCCTCCAATTACATAGAAGCCTGGCTTGTTACTGTTCCCGGAGGGCATAATTAGATGAACTCAGTCTTTGTATAATCAGCCACTCTGCCACAGGGCCTACCTATTCAGGCTATAGCTGAGTTCATAGGCAGCATCTACTTCCTTCAAATTTTCTTTTCCTGTTGTCAGCTGACTACAACACACATTTCTTTCATCCCTATTTCCTCTTCGGTCCTTCGAAACTCCATCAATGTCAGTTGCCAAAACCAAGTCTTTGCTCAAGACACATTCTTTCTTCATTCCAGTCATATAAGTTGCACTTGTTCTTGGGCCTGAGTTAACAAACTCAAAAAAAATCCTGTTTTAATATATTTAGTCTTTCCTGCCATTCTGTCAGGCCATTTTATTTTAAAATGTGTGTAGAAAGGTCCGAGGTATGGCTTTTTCATAAAGCAGGGGGGAAACCATTCCTGGGAGAAAAGATGTATTTCCCTCTCTCTCCCAAGTGAAAAATTGTAAGATGAATGAAAAAAACAGGAATCCGCTTAAGGAAAGAACCAAGTATAATGAGCAAAACATAAGGTTCCTGATAAGTTGCCCTAAAAATGTTCTAAAATTGATATTCCTCTGAAATCTCTCCAATTTAGATATATTTCCTCTGCCCCATACATATTTGAAATCAAGAGTGATACTGGAGTGGGGGAAATAACTGGGATAGGACTTTGAAGAAGTAACACTGCTTGCAGTTTGTAGTGTTTCAGATTTTGAAAAGTTTTTTGAAGCATGCAAGAGCATGAACACAGCATATATGTGTGGCTCATTAAAGCAGCATTGCCATTTTCCAGGTATACAATCTTGCCATGCTCAGTCACATCTGCTGTAAGAGATGGGGTGGGGGGAAGACCCAACTCTTGCATTCCAAACCTAAGAGCACACACAGATGTAGGGCTATAAATTTATAAATGCAGCAACTCATTTCATCTCTATATTTGATCAGTTGGTTGGCACAGCTTGTCCAGTTCTGTCTATACTAGATATGAAACCAGCTTTTCAAGGTTTCAAATCTTTGTCAATCCCCCTTCCCAAGAAGTATTTACCTCAGCACGCAAAACATGTGCTCAAACAATGAGGTACTGTCTTTTCTCTTATATAGTTCTCCCTCTTCTCTGCTAATAGCTATTGATGATGCAGCTTTGTTGGAGATGGACAGCTTCACTGAGATGTACACTTACCAGTAATCTATAGTATTTTAATGTAGATTATATTCAATTAAGATGAACATGGATGAGCTGTCCTAAGTACTAGGGATCCTCCAGCATTCTCTTAAATATGTAGGCCATAATAATCGTATGGGCCCATTTGTTTCACAATGTGCCAGACAAGGAATAATGAATGGAAACTGATCAAGGAGAGATTCAACCTAGAAATGAGAAATTTTCTGACAGTGAGAACAATCAACCAATGGAACAGCTTGCCTTTGGAAGTTGTGGAGCTTCATCACTGGAGGCTTTCAAGAAGACATTGGACTGCCATTTGTCAGAAATGGTGTAGGGTCTCCTGCTTGGGTGGGGGGTTGGACTAGATGACCTACAAAGTCCTTCCAATTCTGTTAATCTGTAAAGAACTTTTGGGGAGTTCTTCAAATCCATAGCAAAATATAATGTTTAGGGGTCTAGAGTGCATGGCAGTAGGAATGATTCCTTTCCTAAAGAAACAAAGATTGTAGCCTTTGATTTTATAAACCCTGAGTCAGTTGGCATCAAGCATTAACCTTAAATAAATAATTATACTTATACAAATGTAAATTTAACCTCAGGAAATAATAAGAAGCGATAAAGTGCATGTTATTTTTGCTAAATTTCTTATACTGTAACATATAAAAATAATTAAATAAGGTGTGGAACACACTTCCTAGTCCCCTTTTTGGTGCAGATGGGAGGGAGTCTGGAGTTGATGGAGAGATTTCTGCAATTATCTATCCTACATCATTTTATCAATCTATCCTACATCACTGGGACCATCAATGCATTTGCTCCACTCTATATGATTAGTTTTAATTGAATTTCCTCAATTTCTAATGGCCTCCATTGGCACAGCACACACCATTGTAACAGCAATACATGTTGAAACAAACCAGTCACTCTTTTTCCTGCTAAGCCATTAAATTAGAGCATATTCAATTAATAATAGCTGAATATTCTGTCACATTTAGGAAGATGTATGGTAAGACAAGGGAGTTGTGATGTCTCTGACAGAAATGATAAAAGTTCTCTCCACACAGCCTGGCAGATACTTGGCTCCTGTTTCAGCTCCCTCTTTGTGTTCTCAAACATCAGTACAGACACAAGATCCAGGCTTGGCTTCAAAGCACGATGGCTCTAAAGAGAACAAGAGAACTTGCCAAAGAATCTGAAGGCAGCTTCCCTCCAGGAGCTGTCTGAATACTCTGGCTCTGTTGCAGATTCACACATAGACACACCGCTAAGCAATAATGTAAGTGCAGATACAGCTGAAGGCCTCCTTTCCAATTAGCCATCTTGAGGGAATTAATGATTGCAAACTTTCTATGGTCACTAACTAGACCAGGAGTAGTCTTGTTCAAACCTCACTGAAATCAGGGAAAGTTACGCTTGAGCACATCTAATCATATGCACAGCCCTTAAATATTTCAATGGGGTTTCGGGTTTCAATAAAGTAGAATATTTGTAGTTCAGGGTGCAATGGGGGTCCTTGGTGCTCTCTGAGCTTGCTTGTTTTCTTGCAGATATTTCATTACCCAAACTGGGCATCATCAGTGCTAGTAAGCAATCTATGCTGATCTAGATTAACTCCAAGGTTAACATCAGACCAACAATCAAGTAAACAATACCCCAATCAAGAAACTGCCAAAGAAGCCAACAGCAAACAGCCCAATCAAACCGTCTCTAAGACCACCCCCACCAACACTGATAGGCAAGCCACCAGAATGTAAACCGACAGCAAACCGCCCTCCTTTCTAGCACTGATGATGTTACCTAGTCTGGGTAATGAAACATCTGCATGAAAACAAGCAAGCTCAGAGAGCACCAAGGACCCCTCATTTCAGTGGGGCTTGCCAGGAGAGACATTGGACCTTGAATTTACATGCCAGGGCACCATAGAGCAAATTGCAAAGTAACATTAAATAAGAACCCATGCTGCTATCTGCTTCAAATATAATGGTGAGCAAAATGTTTCTTCAAAAGTCAGAAGCTTCTAAGCAATTCACATTTCACCATTTGAAGGTGGGGAAAAGGGGATGTGCAGAAGACCAGAGTTGTTCTTGGCAATAAAAACCGAATGCCTCTGAGCGTGCAGTGGTTTATTTCCTGAGACAATTATTCTGCATCTGGAATTAGAGACCAAGGGCTTCTGGCTCACTTGAACTTGTTTGAATTTTTTTAAAAAACTTCATATATATACAAATACTCGACTCTGTGGGATGGCAGAATCCTTACTAAAGAACATAATTTATAATTTCAGTATTAAATTAAAAAATAAATTGTAAAACATATATAGATAGTCCTCAATTTACAACTAACAAGAATTACGATGGCATCAAAATGGTGTTTTTTGGCCTATAAAGCACTTCTGATAATTGTGAAATGTTGCATCAGCTTCCCTATAGTTACACGAACACAATCTGGCTACTTGGTAACCTAGTCACACTTACGAATAGTTGCCAAACGTCTTCAGTCATGTGGCCACCATTAGCAACAGAAATAGCATTTAGACTTACATAGTCTAAGTGCTTTACAGCCCCCTCTAAGTGGTTTACAGAGTCAGCATATTGCCCCCAACAATCTGGGTCCTCATTTTACCCACCTCAGAAGGATGGAAGGCTGGATGGAAGGATGGAGTCAACCTTGACCCTGTTGAGATTTCAACCGCCGAACTACAGCCAGCAGTCAGCAGAAATAGTCTGCAGTACTGCACTCTAACCACTGTACCACCATGGCTCATTAATAGTAGTAGTCTTCTCTACTGCCTTCTCCAAAGTCAGTGGAGAAACCAGCAGGGAAGGTTGCGTACTGCTGCAGTAGGCTGAGAGGACTCCCTCTCAGCTCTGGGGTCTGGTTGAAAAGAGCTGTCTGCTGAGAGCAGCTGAACTCTTTTGGCGGAGTGGAGAAATGGTTTAGCGGAGCTGAAGATTAGACCTCCATTCCTATATCAGATCTGAGCTCCATTCTCACACCCTGCCAAGGAGTTCCCTTCCATTCAGATATCGGAAAGGCAGCGGGATAAGGTAAAGAGCACAGAGTGCCTTAGATGGATAGGGAGACTTGGTGAAGGCCATTCACAAATGTTTCTTCACTTAGGGGCTGAAAAACATGCTTGAATTTTTGCAGGGAAGATTTTCAGCCCCTGTATGGAGCCTTCCAAGGCCTCGTTTCCCCCCACCCACCCACCCACCCCATACACACCAAGGCAGCCTGTGTTCCTTACCTGGGACTCTGTCCACTAAACAATCTGCAAGGTCACTTAATGATTGCAATCAGGAATGCTGGGGTTGTGGTCACTGAGCAAAGCAATCATATGGCAACTTGCTTAATGACTGCTTCACTCAGTGACTGAGATTCTGGTCCCAATAGTGGTTCAATGGTCAAAGACTACCTGTACTGTAATTTAAGATATTTTATTGTCTTCTGTTTCACATACACAAACAAATTCAATGGTCATAATAAAATCATTTTAGTTGAACTTCTAGATATAGTAGAGAAATTGTCATCCTTCACTGAATACAAAACTGATCCTTTTTGTCAAGAATT
Source organism: Arizona elegans (assembly GCA_022577455.1). NCBI lineage: Eukaryota > Metazoa > Chordata > Lepidosauria > Squamata > Colubridae > Arizona > Arizona elegans. The sequence continues at coordinate 96,579,345 of JAKOOJ010000002.1, read as the reverse complement.
TATCGTTACAAAACAGTCATTTAAATTCCTCTGAGTTTTTTTCATTTTATTGGGAAAATGAAAAGGATCCCTGTATACAGGAATCCTTTCATTGCTGTCATTAATCTTTGCATAATAACATAAATAAAAATTATATAAGTGTTTGGAGGCATTTGCTATGTCTATCTATGACAGCTAGGTAGAACTTCATGCCCCAGAATCAAAATTATAGAATTAGATGTATTCTTCTGAGCTCATCTAGACCAGGGGTGTCAAACTCACATCATCACAGCGTCGTCACATGATGTATTGGGACTTTTTTTCCCCTGTCGCTAAACTGGGAGTGGACATGGCCAGCGTGTGATGCATCTGGCCTGCGGGTCGCGAGTTTGACAGCCCTGATCTAGACCATCCTCTACTGCCAATAACCAAATTATTCCATAATATAACCTTCCTCCCTTCCTCCCCCATACATACACACACACTCTTTGAAAAAAAAAAAGAACACTGCTGGCTTGCACCTTCCTTAAGTAGTTGCAGGTGACAGAAATGAGGGAGATTTTGAGAAGTCTTTAATACAGTAACCCTCAACTTTGATTAATCCTTCTTTAAATTTTGGATTTTTTCCCCTGTGTTTCTCAGCATTTTTAAGAGTTAATCTTTTGGAGGAAAATAATTTCTAAAGTATTGTAACAGAAATATTTTCATGAATTGTATGGAACACAGGCTGATAATCGATATATGGTATGCTAGGTTAAAAGGTGAAGTTGTTTTCTGCCCCTACTCCTGTATATTTGATAACATCCACAAAGCAAATCTTGAACTTTTACCTCCACACCAGGAAAGTGCTTTACCAATTTCATTTTTATACTTCAACTGTTATTAAAACCATAAGTGCAGGTTTCTGTAAAAGTGGTGTCAAACTTCCCAGTAGGTCACCAACAGTACCTATAGTCAGGCTATAAAAATGAAACACACTTTTACAATTGCTCATGAATGTGTGGCTCTGCCCTAAAATTATAGAAATCAACAACACAGGTCAAGCACCCAATTTTTAGAATTTTTCAAAGAACAGTGACCTGGGAAACTAAATGCTACAAAAATTGCATTTGAGCATGTGGGAGTACTTTAAAAAAATCAACAAAGAGGCAACTTTACACAAAATGTACCTCATAACATTGCCTCCAGGATAAAGGCTGCCATCTTTTCTATACCTACCTGGAAGTGAGGCCTGTTGATTAAGCAGTATGAAGGATTAGTTGCACATCAGTTTTTTTAAAAATTTAATTTAATTAATTTAATTTAATTAATTAAATTTATATGCCGCCCCTCTCCGAAGACTCAGGGCGGCTCACAATACATTTAAAAAATCATTATAAAAAGACATTGAAAAATTAAAAAACATTTTTTATTAAAAAGTTTTATCAAATATTACAACAATTTTTCCCCATCCCTCCTTCCCCCCTTCCCTCCTCCACCCCCCCCATCCCCCCTCTCCTTCCAACCCCCCCCCCCAGACTTCCCAGAGCAAATACAGGGTATAACATTTAACAATCATAAACTAAAATATGCTAACTTTCTGTAGGCTCTTAATTCCCTCTTGCTCTTTAACTCCCCTTTCAACTAACAAAACATAATTCAAAAAGAAAAAGTTGGTTTCATTCATAAACTATTTGAAGCTTTTTAGTCCGATATTTGTTTTGAATATAGTCAACCCATCTTCTCCATTCTGATATATATCTTTCATTTGAATGGTCCTTCAAATACGCTGAAATTTTGGCCATCTCTGCTAAATTCCCTACTTTTAGTGTCCATTCTTCAATAGTAGGCAAGTCTTCCTTCTTCCAATACTGCGCCACCAAAAGTCTGGCTGCTGGTATTAAATTTAAAATCAACTTAGTCTCTATAACAGTACAATCTGTAATTATACCTAACAAAAAGAACTGTGGAGTAAATTTTATCTTCTTTTTGAGAATATTTTGAATAATCCACCATATTTTTATCCAAAATGCCTTAATTTTTTTACATGTCCACCATATATGATAGTACATGGCATCATCACATTCACATCTCCAACACTTAGGTTGCACATTTGGATACATACAGGCTAGCTTTTTAGGATCTAGATGCCATCTATAAAACATTTTATAAAAATTCTCTCTTAAATTTTGGGCTTGCATAAACTTCACATTTCTAACCCATATTTTTTCCCACGTTTCCATCATTATTGGTTCTTCAATATTTTGTGCCCACTTTATCATACAGTCCTTAACTAACTTCGTTTCTGAATCTATTTCTACCAATGCATTATACAACCTTTTTATGTGCATTTGACTTTGATCTCTAATCTGTTTTACCAAGTTCTCCTCATTTTGCAAAATACCAATTTTCTGATCTTCTCTCCATCTAGCTTGCAACTGCACATATTGAAACCATGTTTGAATTATTTATTTATTTATTTATTTATTTATTTATTTATTTATTTATTTATTTATTTAATTTATATACCGCCCTATTCCTGAGGGACTCAGGACGGTGAACAGCGAACGATAAAAAAACATGTAATACAAAAGTTAAAAACCAATTAAAATATACTAAACACTCTGGTCCTAGATAATTCAAGACATCCCAGTTTAAAACAAAATCAAAAGCAATATAAAGGGAAAGTTAGGCCAGGCCGGCCTGCTGAAACAGGAATGTTTCAGGAATTATCCTTTCTTCCCTTAGTTGATTCAAATATTTTAATTGTAGCATACCTCTTTCCTTGTTAAGAAGCTCTTTGTATGTAATCACATCTTGTTTTTGCTCTACACTTATATTCTCTATCGCGTGTCTGGGTATTGCCCACATTGGTAACTTCTCATTTAACTTATATTTATACTTTTTCCAGACACGCAATAAAGCATTCCTTAATATGTGACTTTTAAAAGTCTCATCCACTTTCTTATCATATATTAAATAAGCATGCCACCCGTAAACCAAATCATATCCCTCAATATTCAATATTCTTTCTTCTGTTGAGTTCATCCAATCACTCATTGCTGATAGGGCAGCTACCTCATAATATCGTCTTAAATTGGGCATTTTGAGACCTCCTCTTTCACGTATATCCTGCATGATTTTTTGTTTTATTCTCGGTCTCTTCCCTGCCCAGACAAAATTATTAGTACCCTTCTGCCATATCTTCAAATTTTCATCTTTTTTAAGTATTGGTATCATTTGAAAAAGAAGCAAAAACTTAAGCAAAACATTCATTTTTACTGCTGCTATTCTTCCTAACAAGGATAATTGTAATTTTTTCCAATTTTCCATCTCTCTCTGTATTTTTTGCCACAACGGATCATAGTTATGCATGAATAATTTCGCATTTGATGTCATAATATAGACCCCCAAATACTTAACTTTTTTTACTATTTCAAATCCTGTTAATCTTTCTAATTCATCTTTTTGATTTGTAGTCATGTTTTTAGTTATTATCTTCGTTTTCCCTGCATTTATTTTAAATCCAGATACTTGCCCATATTGCTTAATTATATCCATTAAACCTACAACCGACTGTAATGGTTAGGTTAAAGTAACAACCAAATCATCTGTGAATGCTCGTACTCTGTAATCATACTGCCTAATTTTAATTCCATTTATATTGTCCGACCCACGTATCTTACTCAACAAAAATTCCAAAGTCAAGATAAACAATAATGGAGACAAGGGACATCCTTGTCTTGTTCCTTTTTCTATATTAAAAGTATCTGTTAAACTACCATTAATTATTATTTGCGCTGTTTGTTTCTGATATATTGCCTTAATAGATTGTGTAAAATATTCTCCAAACTGCATCTTTTCTATTATTTTCAATAAGAAATGCCAATTCAATCGATCAAATGCTTTCTCCGCATCAAGAAATATTAGTCCCTCAGGGATTTGGTTGTTCTTCCCCAAGTACTCTAATAGGTTAACCACTTGCCTTACATTACTCTTCATTTGTCTACCATTTATAAATCCAGTTTGATCATTATGAATCATTTGTTGCATGACTGTCATTAACCTATTTGCTAGTATTTTAGCAAAATTCTTGTAATCTGTATTTAAAAGTGATATAGGCCTATAATTTTTTGGCTGAGTGTGGTCTTTGGAATCAGAGAAATAAAAGCTGTCCTCCAGGATGGGGGTCCATCTCCTCCACATTGTATGTTGGTAAATAACTCTTTGAGTGGTCCCACCATTTCTAACTGCAAGTGTTTATAATAAACAACTGTCAAATTATCCGTCCCAGGAGCTTTACCCACTTTCAACTGCTTAATTGCAAACATAATCTCTTTGGAAGTTATTGGTTGATTTAAACCCTCCCTTTGCTCTCTTGTAATTATAGGAATATTCTCTTTCTGTAAGTATCTATCTACATCTATACTTTGAATTTTATCACTAACATACAACCTCGTGTAAAATTCTAAAAATGCTTTTTTAATCATGTTTTGCTGATAAACCTCTTTACCTTTATATTGTATTTTCTCTATGGTCCGTGACTTTTGTTTTTTCCTTAACAGATATGCTAACCATCTCCCTGGTTTAATAGCATTGCAAAAAGTATTATGTTTAGCATATTGCAAATTAGTTGCAACCTGATCTGCCATTAGCATATTAAATTGCCCTCGCAGTAAGTTAATTGCTCCTTTTATTTTCTTGTCTGCTGGGTTCAATATCAAAGCTTGTTCTTTTTTTTTTAATTTCCTCTTCTAAGTCCTTCCTTTTTTTCCTGTTTACGTCTATGTTTATTATTCAAATATATCAAAATACCTCTCATATATGCTTTACTCGCATCCCAAACCATTTCCATAGATGTACCCTTATGCATATTTATAACAAAAAAATATTTCATAAATTTTTTACATTCTTTTACATTTTCCTCCTATCTAAATAGATTTTCATTTAACCTCCAAGACCTCTTAAATGCCATCCCATACTCTAATTCCATCCAAACTTGACTATGATCCGTTAAAACTCTTGGGCAGATCTTTGTCTTCTTCACCCTAGAAAAAAGATCATTAGTAATTAATATGAAATCAATCCTAGAGAAAGACTGATGTCTATCAGAGAAAAAAGTAAAGTCTTTTTCTTCAGAGTTCCTCTCTCTCCAGATATCTCTCAACTCCATATCATTCATCATTTCAAAAAATGATTTTGGCAATCTAGCACGTATTGAGATATTTTGCAAGAGCCCCTTCTTATCTTTTTTAGTGTCCAAAACTCCATTCCAATCGCCCAATAAAATGCTTGATTTGTAATCCCATTGTAGTAACTTGGAATGTAAAAGCTTATAAAATTTTTCCTGTTGTTGGTTCGGTGCATATACTCCAATTAAAAGTATTTTTTCTCCTTTTATTAAAAGTTCAATTGTTAAAAATCTTCCTTGATCATCTGCTTCAATTAATTTGGCAATTAAGTCTTTTTTTAGGTATATAACTATACCATTCTTCTTCTCGGGAGTAGATGCAACAAAATGTATAGCTAACCTTGCATTTATTAAGTATTTTTAATTTTTATTTCTAATATGAGTCTCTTGTAAACAGATTACATTATTTTTAAACTGTTTCAAATAATGAAATATTTTTCTCCTCTTTTGTGGTGAATTTAGGCCATTAACATTCCAAGTCAAAAATCTAATTGCCATTCTTGGCCGTCTGAAGCTTTTGCAGCATCTGCTGGAAATCTCCATGTATTTTACTTTTTGGTCTTGCTCCTCCCACTGCTTCTGTTTTTGTAGTTTCTTGAGTCATCTGTAGTTGCTGCAATCTTAATTCTTCTTGATGCTTGGCCGCCGCTCGGGTCTGTCATTGATCCTTAGGTTCTTCTATTTTGTCGAATACCTCCAAAGCTTGAGCAGTAGTTGAAAGTTGTATTAAATCTTCTTGAGTAATCAAAGCTCCCCTTTGGGCCTGTGCCAGCGATTCTTCCTTCTCCCCCTTTCTTGCCCCCTCTGCTTCCATCTTCCTTCTAGCTTCTGGGGACTGTGGGCATCCAGCCTTTAGTACATTGGTGTAAAAATCTCTTGCCTTCCACACTGAGTTAAGACAATATCTTTCTCCTGAATAGTTCACTAGTCCAGCTGGAACCTCCCATCTGTACTGTATCTGACGGTTTCTCAGTTCTTCCACCAGAAAGGCATAATCCCTTCTGGCTCTCAACATTGGGGGGGATTTCTTTCAGTATTAAAACTTCCTGCCCCTGCACTTGAAGTTTATTTTTAAAAGTGACTTGTAGGATTTCATTGTGTATTCTCCTTGTTGTAAAATAGACTACAATGTCTCTTGGTAGATGTTTCTGTCTGGCAACCCATGAATTGACATGGTAAATTTTGTCAATTTGCCATTCAAGATTTGCTTTTTGATCTCCCATTATCTGTGCAAATGCTTCTGAAAAGATCTCTCTCAAATTCTCTTGCTTATTTTCTTTGAGGCCTCTTATTCTCAAAGCAAATTCTCTATATTGTATCATTATCACATCAGCCTCTGCTCTTTCCATCTTATTCTGGACCTCTCCCATTTTATTTTCCAAGTTCTCATTAGACTGCTTAATTTCTTCCACTTTTTTATCTATTGCTTCAATATGGCCTGCCAGACCTTGAACTGCCATGATAATATATCTTCTCTAATTTCTTGATTTCGTTTGAATAATTTCTTTAACTTGAACTATCTCCTCAGCAACATCTTGAATTTTATCCTCAAACATCGAAGTAATTTTTTTTTTTCTGTTAACAGAGGCTTGTGTTTTAAGGGTTTCCTGCAACATTTCAAGTGTTAATATTGGTGGTTCTATTGGAACAGAGAGAGATTGCAATTTGGACGTTTGAGCTGGTGAGCTCCCAGCGCTTTTGGCGACAATAGTCTTTATTTGTTTTGAAGCCATTTTTAGTTTCCAATTTGAATTTATTCAGCAGCCAGAACAACAAATCCATCAAATCCAAAAATTCCCAGTCTTTAAATAATATCAATCCTTTTTTTAAAAAAAATCACTGCTGTAGTCTTTTTAGCCTTTAATCTTCTTCTTCTTCTTTTTTTAAAGCAAAAATCTCTAATTTTGAACAGGGGCTACCAGCGCTAAACGAAATTTTCCTTTTTAACTTTTGCTTTCATGCCCCATTAAAGCTCAATCACCATCTTGGTTTCACTTTCTCCCCTTAGTAAGTCAGAAGGAAGTAATACACATTTGGAGTTAAAGTTCAGTACTTGCAAATCTGATCTCTCCTGAGTTTGCTCAGCCTGCTTCCGAATGATGTTTATTCCAAGCATTGTTTGCAGGGGTGGTCGCGGCATCTTCTTCTGCTTAAAGCAGAAACGTCCCGGATCCGGAGCTCTGTTGGGGTTCCAGGGAGTTCTCACCCTTCGAGCCCCAGAATTGTTCCTGGGGCTCCTTGGGGAGCTCTACCTACGCCCGTCTGCTCTCTTCCTCCCCTTTTCCTGGGGAGAAGGTTTTCAAACCGCTAGACAGCTGATTTGCGCTGTTCTAGCGGCTTTACGAGATCGCGGGGCTGGCGCTCAAAAAGGAGCGTCTTCGGCGCCTACGGTACCACCGGAGGTCCCCCCAAAATTAAAAAAACATTAAAAACATTAAAAACTCATTCACACCATTCATGGCCAGATCTCGCCAGATCACAAGAGCGAGATCAACGGCCCCAGGCCTGCCGGAAAAGCCAGGTCTTCACCACTTTTTGGAAGGCCAATAGGGTGGGATGGTCCGGACCTCAGGAGGTAACTGATTCCAGAGAGCTGGGGCAGCCACAGAGAAGGCCCTTCCCCACGGGCCCGCCAGCTGACATTGTTTAGCTGACGGGACCCGGAGGAGACCAACTCTGTGGGATCTTACCAGTCGCTGGGAGCTATGCAGCAGAAGGCAGTCTCAAAGATAACCTGGCCCTGAGCCATGTAGGGCTCTAAAGGTAATAACCAACATCTTGAATTGTGACCAGAGACCAATAGGGAGCTAGTGCAGCTCGCAGAGAATTGGTGTAATGTGGGTGTACCTAGGTGCACCCACAACAGCTCGCGCAGCTGTGTTCTGGACCAACTGTAGTCTCCGAACACTTTTCAAGGGTAGCCCCATGTAGAGCGCGTTGCAATAATCTAACCGTGAGGTGACAAGGACATGAGTGATTGTGAGGAGAGCCTCACAGTAGGGTCTCAATTGGTGCACCAGGCGAACCTGTGCAAAGGTCCCCCTAGCCACAGCAGTCAGATGTTGCTCTAATCTTAGCTGTGAGTCTAGGAGGACACCCAAATTGCAAGCCCGTTCTAAGGGGGACAATTTCTCCCCCCACAGAACCAAGGATGGACAATCGACATAGTCTTTAGGAGGCAATACCCACAGCCACTCGGTCTTGTCTGGGTTAAGTCTGAGCCTGTTGACTCCCGTCCAGACCCTCACAGCCTCCAGGCACCGGCACATCACATCCACCGCATCACTGAATTAATGCGGGGTAGAGATATACAGCTGGGTATCATCCATGTATTGCTGATATCTCACCCCATGTCGTCGGATGATCTCACCCAGCGGCTTCATATAGATGTTAAACAAACAAGGGGCCTAGGGGTCGACCTCTGTCCTCCTACCAACACCGACTGTGACCGACCAGAGTGATAGGAGGAGAACCACCATAATACGGTGCCTCCCACTCCCAGCTCCCTTAGTCGTCCCAGAAGGATACCATGGTCAATGCCGCTGAGAGGTCAAGATGGAGGAATGACCCCCATCTCGGGCTTGCCAGAGATCATCCATCAGCGTGACCGAAGCAGTTTCCATGCTGTATGTAGCCAGGCCTGAAGCCAGACTGAAAAGGGTCTAGATAATCCGTTTCCTCCAATGACTGCAGGAGCTGCAGTGCCGCCACTTTCTCTACAACCTTTCCCACAAAGGGTAGGTTGGAGACTGGTTGAAAGTTCTTTAATTCTGCTGGATCCAGGGAAGGCTTTTTGAGGAGGGGCCTTACAACCGCTTCCTTTAATGGTTGCAGGAAGGCCCCTTCCCTCAAGGACGCGTTAACTAAAGCCTGGAGCAGCCTCGTGTCACCTCCCTGCTGGCCAAAACCAGCCAGGAGGGGCACGGGTCCAACAAACAAGTGAAGGAACTCATCGCTCCTACAGCCTTGTCCACTTCCTCAGGAGTCACAGGCTCAAACTCATCCCACACAATGGGACTAAGACCTGCCCCCGTCATCTCAGTTGGAATTGCCCAATCAGAATCCAGGTTCATCCGAATCTGAGTGACTTTATCCAACAGAAACTGCACAAACTCCTCAGCTCTACTCTGCAAGGGCTCCTCCACTTCCCCTACATTAAGGAGGGAGCGAGTCACCCTAAATAGGGCAGCTGGGCACGAATCAGCGGATGCAATAAGTGCGGAAAAATACGAGCATTTTGCCGCGCGTATCGCCACTAAATAAGTCCTAATAAAGGCTCTTAAGAGTGTTCGGTCAGATTCGGAGTTACTGGTCCTCCAGCGTCGCTCTAGACGTCTCTTCTGGCACTTCATCTCCCGGAGCTCCTCGGTACACCAGGGAGCTTTCCTGGATCCACCGCCATGGAGAGGTTGCAAAGGCACAATCCGATCCAGTGCCCCAGATGCTGCCCTATTCCAGGCAGCCACCAGGGACACAACCGGACTGTGGACAAGGGAGTCAGGTGTCTCCCCAAGCTCCTTCTGGAACCCTTCAGGGTCCATTAGGCACCTGGGGCGGAACCACTTAATCGGCTCCGCTTCCCTGCGATGGAGGAGTAGCGCCCTGAAGTCTAATCTCAGCAGGAAATGATCTGACCACGACAAGGGAGAAGCATCTATACCCTTTAATTCCAGATCATATCTCCACTGCCCCGAGAGAAACACCAGGTCAAGTGTGTGTCCCCCTCATGAGTCGGACCCTGAACTACTTGGGTCAGGTCCATGGTTGTCATGGAAGCCATGAACTCCTGAGCCGCATCTGAGGATTCGCCAAGTGACGGCAAATTGAAGTCCCCCAGTACCATAAGCCTGGGGAACTCCACCGCCAGCCCGGCTACTGCCTCTAGCAGCACAGGCAGGACTGTTGTAACACAGCTGGGAGGCAGATACATCAACAACAAGCCCAACTGAGCCCCTGAGTCCAACCTCAAGAAGAGAGACTCACACCCAACAATCTCAAGGGCAGGGATCCTGCGAGGGCAAAGACTCTTCCAGAGAATAGCTGCCACTCCTCCACCCCTTCCCTGGAGTCGCGGATGATGCAATATCTGGAACCCGTCTGGGCACATCTCTGAGAGTGGCACCCCCCCCTCCTGGCCTAGCTAGGTCTCAGTTATGCATGCCAGGTCAGCCCCCTCCTCCAGGATTAAGTCCCGAATGAGGGGGGCCTTGTTAACAACAGACCTGGCATTAAACAGCAACAGCCTAAGGCTAGGGCCCTGACATCCCAAGTCACCAGGTATACGAGGCAAGCCCAGTGAACCAGAACCAGAGGGGCTGGAACAAGTAATCGCTTTGAGACAGCGAGTCCTAGTTCCCCAAGAGCGGCCTACCCCTCGGCTCCTGCCATATCTACCTCTCCCAGTCATAACTGCAATACTCTGGCTCTCCAACACCCCAGAGATCCCCTCCCCCACCTCAATGGCCCCCCTCCTCCCCGGCAGGCAAGGCACCCCACTCATACCGAGCCAGGGGTCATATCTGAGCCCCATCTGCTTCTGTTTGCACACTCAGCAGAGGGGGCTCCATACCTTGCTCCTGGCTCCCTCATTCTCCCCGAATTCAACTACTCCAGACCCATTCCTTCCATCCAATCTATCCCAACACCCTCACACATACACACACGCACACCCTCCCCAGGATAAAATTAATGTAAAAAAAAATTTTTTTTTATTAAATCAAGATGAAAGCCTTGTTCAGATTTTAAGCACTGAGAATAATATTATATCAGGCTAATGAATTTTAAGTATTGCAATTCTGTGGAGGGAAATATAATTTAGTCGCCTTTTATACTGAATATCCACCTGCATGTGCCCACTGAGATTTTCAGCACCTAGGTGCTAAGAATCTTCAAGGAGAGAAAGTCACAAGCCTTATGTTGTAGGAGACCCACCCAGTCAATCTTGCAGGCTTTAATATCTAGCATGGGTAGCATTGCCCATGTCCAAAATCAAAAGTCAACACACTTAATTCCTCCCAGCTTCTTAAAGTGCATCTGAATTTCGATTTTTCTTCCATTTAATGGATGCAAGATTGGATGTAAAAGACTTGGTTCACTGCCATCTCTATCATGATCTTGTTGAGTGGCCTTGGGCAAGGCACTGCCTCTTCACCTCTGTTCATCATTAATGAAATGAGAGCAGCAATGACCCAGCAGTCAGTATGTCGGTGAGAATGAATGAAAAGAAACAAAAATGCTGCCAGAGCTACAGTGGGGTATTGCTCTAAACAACCTTTATGTTGCACAGGTAAGCAGATCTGCTGCAAACTGTTTGCTTCCAATGCTTTCTCTCAGACCCCCAAGGCTTGGCTGAACAACAGTTAAATCATCCTTGTCTGCAAGGTTAATATTGCTCAGGCTCACTCACTCTCTCTCTCTCCCCCTCCCTCCCCCTCCCCCCCCTCTCCTTTTCCCTCTCCCTCTCCCTCTCCCTCTCCCCTCCCTTTTCTACCTCCCTCCATTTCAAGGGAGCTGCTTCTTAGGCTGTTGATGCCTTTTTTCCCTTCCAAAGGTTGTTCCATTGAAGGCCTTGTTTGAGGAAACATTTTAGTTGCTAAGAAACTAGTTTCTCTTTGTAGACTCCAAGCACAGAGACAAAGAAACGTCAAAGTAACATGCTATTTTGACAATAGCCCCAACATAATCAAATGATACTATATTTCTGAATCTTCCTTTTAATATTTGCTAATATGATTTAAGTGGAACATGACATATACATTATACAAGTATATACTCACTCCTATTATACATAGATATGCATAATAGTGACAAACTGTGGGATAACATACTACACATGAACACATACCATTTTTAACCTTCTCTCTCCTTTATACACTCAAACAGGACGAAAATTCTGAAAGAAACACAAAGTGAAGCTTCACTCATCCAATGATTCAAAACATACATTTTCTCATTTGCCACTGATAAAGGGAGAGAATTATTTTTAATTGTAAGATTTAAAGTGGAGAATCTGTAACCAAGTTCTATCCACTTTCATTGAATAAATAAGTGGGTTCTGTCAATTGTAACTTATGCAAAATTAAAATTTAAAAGTATAAAACAATTATGCAGGTCAACCACAACAACTCATTTATTATGTTCTGTCCTTGTTTAGGATTCAGAATTCAGCTAGAGGAATAAAAGGGGGAAGGGATAGGGAGAACAATATATTCCAGTTCACAAACATAGATATATTTCCCTATAGAACATTTAATAGGGAGTATTTTAATTGGAATATTATGGGGAAATAAAAGTTAGAAACTCCATCAGTACCATAGCCCTAATGCAAACACTCTCTCTCTCTATCTATCTATCTATCTATCTATCTATCTATCTATCTATCTCTATCTCTCAAACACACACACACTTTTACATTTGTTTAAAAAGAAAGGAAAAATATTGTTGCATGAATTTGGCAGTGTGACCTATTTGAGAGGAGACTATTCATCTTGCTATGGGCTTAAATTAGGTAAATAAACCTTACACTTTTAATTCCCCAAACCCCAGGTACTTTGTTTTGCTACCTTACCATTCAACAACACATAGAATGAATGTCTGTCTCTTTCTTGTTGGCACAAGGACTGTAAACACATAAAACCTACAAGCAGATGCGGAGCAACCAGGTCATCCTTAATATGTATTGTGCTGTGATGGGATTCAAATAATTTAACAACCTAATGACGGGCTGGGTAAGCATGGCTGGGTGGTCATGTGACTCGGTGGGTGTGGCCAACTTGATGTCACTCACATTGAGAGGTGCCTCATCTCGCTTGGCTATTCCTCAGCCCTCCCCTCCCAGCCACTCCTTGCCTTGCTTGGCCTCTCCTCACTGGGTGGCTTGCCTCGCCCAGCTGCTTGCCTGGCCTTCGAAATAAGCACAACACGGAAGGCTTCCATCCTAGGAAATAAGCCCAATCAATGCCTCTTTCTCCACCAAAACAGGGTGGCCGATCTTCATGTCTTTTCAAGCACAGCCTCTCTTCTAAACAATCCTGTTTATAAGATGATCAATGCACATCAAACTATTCCGGAGGAGGATGGGGAGGATTCAGTGGTGAAATCTAAAATTTGTTACTACCGGTTCTGTGGGCGTGACTTGGTGGGGGGAGTAATGTGACTGGGTGGGCATGGCAAATTTTTTTTAAACTTTTAAAACCATTTTTTTCTACAACCTCTTCAAGGAAGAGGTTGTAAAAAATGCTTTCAAAAGGCTCTGACAATCCCAGCTGAGTTGCCTGATCGGCAGAGGGTTTTTTTCTTTTAAAAGCCTGTGCCAATCAGGCAACTCAGCTGGGATCGTCAGAGCTTGGATTGTCAGAGCCATTTAAAAGAAAAAAAGCCTCTGATGATTGCGCGGCTCAGCTGGGCATGGGGGGGGCAGGGATTTTTGCTACCGGTTCTCTGAACCACCCGCCTCCATCGCTACCAGATCGGGTGATCCGGTCCGAACTGGGAGCATTTCATCCCAGGGAGGATTTGAACTATCTGAGCAGGCATGAGTGATCAGTTCGACACAACTGTGCACTATACAAGCAGCGCTCTGACTGGAGTGTGGGAGTGCCTGGAGACCGATTGGGATTCATGATCTCAAAAGGTAAAAGCAACCGAGCAGCCGCATCGCCTCCAGGCACTTCACCACATTCAGGGTCTTACCCCTCGGCAGGTGAGCCGCCCAGCAAGGAGAGGCTGGGTGAGGCGAAAAGTGGCTGGGAGGGGCGAGGCACGGTATTCACCGAACTCCACAAAAAAAAAACAAACAAACAGCTATCGATTCTACTGAACTGGAGCAAACCGGCTGAATCCCACCACTGGTGCTGTGAGTAAAACTTCATTACATGTAAAGCTTTGCTTTCTTGAGAAATTTCTGGTAAGCAAAAACAAGGCCTTCAAAGCATCAAGCTCTTTGGAACAATGGGGCAGAAAAGCCATGCGGTTTTAGGAACACTAATGCAAGAGTCATGGCTCTTTTTCTTCTGTATATCCTGATGCAGTATGGCATATTTGTCCCTTTGTTTTATTTACTCACGAACCAGGAAATATAAATACAATTCTTTTGTAACCAACTAGGCAGACAGGCAGGCAGGCAAACAGATAGGTAGTTCTTTCCAGATAATAAAGCTGAAAAAGGGTTGTGGTGATTAATGCTTCTTGAGAAGCCACTCCAATACTATTATGCTGTCAAGTTGGGGGCAATAACTTAAGCAAGCAGTAGAGCAGAGGTGGTAGCAATACATGCTGGACTGACTCTTGCAAACAGCTGTTTTTGCCCTAGGAAGCTTCCTGAGTCTTCTGCTGAAAGGGATAACTCACTTGTTCTGCATTCCTAAACTGTTTAGTGTTCAGGTAAGCCATTTTCAACAAAGAGGACCTGAACATAACCAGGCACAGGACTTTCTGCTTTTAAAACTGTATATACCTTTACTAATTTTTCAGTAAGAATTTAGTCCTTTCCAAATCACTATACTCACAAATTCGGGGGGAAGGAGGGGAAGAGTAGAGAGAACACAATGGGCTGAAACCCAGCTGATCTGTAAAACCCAACAGGGAAATTACAGGGTAGGCCTATGTTACTGCGCTTCGGTTAGCTGATCACATCTGCAGGTAACATCTCAGTTTATGATATAGTATACCCTTCTACCAAACTGTTCAGTTTGAAGTAGAATTAATGATGATCATGAAGCGATTCCAACTATCACTTCCATATTTTTCCAACTTATCAGGAAAATTTGCTCCTTTTGGCTAGGATTCAAGATTATACAACATTGTGAATTACACAAAACAATCATGCAAGCAGAAAGAAGCTTGGCATGAAAGTGGGAAGTCAAGAAAACATCCTGGTCTACATAGCAAATGGGGGTCTACACTTTCCTCCTGGGCTATGCAATTTATTGAAATGGACTATGCAATTTAAAATTCTAAATTTATTTCAGAACCAAGCAAAAAGTCATAAATACAGTCTATAATCTATAATTCAATATAAATCTATAATTCAATGCCACACATATGGAACTGTAAATGCCTGGCGCTATACAAAATCAACAGGACACTAAGGATCTTCAATAACTTAGTAGGATTGTAAAACACAACATTGGAAGTTAGCTCAAGACTGCTCACATGGCCATAAAGTGTGGCATGTATCAAGGTGATGCACTGTCTCCACTGCTGTTCTGCATAGGCTTGAATCCCCTCAGCTGGAAGTTTAAGAGTGGAACTACCATCAGCCACCTAGTCTATATGGATGATATAAAGTTATATGGTAAGAGCAAACAAGACATTGACTTGTGGATCTACTTGATATGTATCTACAGTGAAGACATTGGGAATGTCATTAAGACTGGAGAAGTGTGGCCTGTCAAGAGAGGAAAGGTAGTTAAGATCAAGGAGATGTCAGTGGATCACATATCAGACATACACACCAGCTGCAAGTAACTTGATATTCCATAGTCACATAGGATCCATGATGAAGAAGCAACATCTAGGTATCACCAAGAGATAAGACAGGTCCTGAACAGCCAGCTCAATGAGAAGAACAAGATCCAGGCCATCAACACATACCTGCCAGTCATCAGATACTCTGCCAGTATAGTGAGCAGGCCAAAGCAGGACATGGAAGCTGCCAATGTGAAGACCCAGAAGCTCTTCACAATATACATATTTTTCTTCCTTAAGTCTGACCCTGAGACTGTACATCAACCGGAAAGAGGGCGGGTAGGATCTAGTGAGTGTCAAAGCCACATATGCAACTATTGCTTATTGCAACACTATTGAGCTATCATTTGAAGTCAGAAGAGGAGCAGGAGATTTGTGCATACTTAACTGTCTCATATGTATTCTATGATTCCTTTCATGAAATATCACGAATCATCTCCATATACAGATACAGCACAAAGAAATCAAGTGGTTGTTCCTGAAAAATAATTCAAAAACTCCAAGTCTTGCCAAATTTTGACTACTCTAGCCATCATCATTGAGTATCTAAAATAACCAGTCAATGAAAGAATTGAGATTGTGCCTATAGGAGGCATTCAAGACTCCATTAAACACTTAAACCTTGTGCCTTTAGTGATTTCTGGGTATGATCTGCTTTCTTCATTTTCAAAAGAGATGTCAGGTATATCTATCTTTTTGTGCAAAGGAGTCTTTGGATATGTGGAAATTAGAAATTGAAGTGACATGCATGTCATACGTGCCCGAAATGTCACTCTCTTAACTCTCTTATGTTTGTAAACCAATCAGAGCTTCTGCTCAGGGGTTGCTACTCCCAAAGAAATATAGAGAGGCTGAAGCTTTTCAAAAACATCATGGGGCCTTTTGTTCAAATGAAATGCAACTCACAGAAGACAGTAATGGGTTAGGGCGCACTGTGTAACAGCCTCCTTTCCAATACTGGCCAAGCCCCAGTAGGGATCACCTTGATCACATTTGCAGCCACTTTAAATATTTACAATCCCAGTGTTACAATATGTCACAAATGCTTTACTAACCTGTGGAGAATACAATATTCCATATTATTATGCTCATTGAAAATTTTAGTAGTGGCAATTGAAACAAATTGCTGTATCAGCTTATAGGTATTTGAGAGTAATGGAGAATGCTACCTTTTTTTGAAAGAGGTCATGGCTGTGACAATTCTGTCAATAACCACTAACAAAAATCTAGTTTGGGAATAGCTGAGATTCTCTTACTCTCAGGGTAATTGGGCTGACTGCAAGCTGCACTGGAAGTAATGTAGCATGGCGTACTATTTAACATATCTCAGTTGAGGCTGAAAAGAAAACAAATACTAAAGAATTCCATGAAGACACCTGGTTGCCACTCAAAATGGCAAAAATAAAATATCATCATCAGATTATTACAATGATCTTTCTTTGCCAACTACACCAAAGACTGGTTTAGCTGAACACATTGGAAAAAATTCTAAATTGGAAAAAGCTTCGATTTTCAAACACTCAGAACTGCTGCTAGACATCTAATGCAGGACTTTGCAACACTGTATTAGTTCACAAAGCAGAGACTATGCTTCTTTCAAAGGCAGCTTTTTATTTCAGAAATACACTACTCATAGAAAAAGGTAAACTTTCCCCTCTCCACTCATTTCTAACTCTAGGGGGCAATGCTCATCTCCATTTCTTAGTCAAGGGAGCCAGCGTTATCAGAAGACTTTTCTATGGTCATGTGGCCAGCATGACTATATGCCAAAGGCACACAGAATACTCTTACCTTTCCACTGAAGTGATACCTATTTATGTACTCACATTTGCATGCTTTCAAACTGCTGCGTAGGAGAAAGTGAAGAGCTTACCCTGTCACATGGCACTTGGGTCTCAAACCCAGGCTTTCAGCTTTCCAGCTCAAAAGCTCAGTGCCTTCAACCACTGAGCCTCTATGCCCCCTTATCCTACTTATAGATTTTACTTTTTTAAAAATCACATTTTCAAGCCCAGCAATAGGTGCACTGCTATAGTTTGGACTACAGCTACTAGAAGCCACAGCCGGTATGGTCAGTGGCTTTATGCAAGTTGTGAGTGCTCTATTGCTGGAGGCTTTCAAGAAAAGATTGGACAACCATTCATCTGGGATGATAACAGGTCTCCTGCCATGAGCGGGGCGGGGGGGGGGGGGTTGGACTAGAGGACCTTCAAGATCCCTTTGATTCTATGAGTCTATATTTTGAGCTGACTCCTGCAGCAGTTCTAGCACAGGAAGTTGCAACTATTTAAGATAACTTCTACTACTAGCCACTGGTGCCTTGAATCAAGCTTCAATACGTTCACTTTCTTTCTATAACACTGGATAAGTGCAGTAGTAAAAAAAAAACAATCCGGGTTTCAATCTTTCCACAACCATTCCATGTCTAAATTAGTTCTACAGCCAGGTATAACACAATCCTTGTGGGGAATCCTGGAAGAACTGCATAGCCAAATTTGATGCAAACATACCAGGACTTGATCTTTTCCAAGGCTTTGCCCTAATCTTTTTCAAAGCCCGGAGTGCATCTGCTAGTTCTTGTCTTTGTTGCTGTGCTTTTATGGCTGCTCTTGCTTGAACCTTCAGAAGCATGGATTCTCTAGTTAGTTCCTATTACTGAATGCTTCTTTATCTGAGGGACCCGAGGATGGATTTCAGAGAGAAAGAGAAAGTGACTGAAAGCAAATGAGGCTAAGATAAGTATAAGCACTGAGCGCAAGAAGAAGGTGTCAATTAAAAAAATGAAGCCCATTGCATTTGGTGCTTGACAGATAGGGTGAGTTGAGCTGACAGCGACTGCATCAACCAAGCTTTGGTGGCTCCTTCATCTCTCATGGTCCCCTTAGCTGGAAACCTGTGACACTGGCTCAAGTAGAGACTCACATGTTTCATTTGGTGTTGCAATAATTCCCTTGCAGCTACTTTTAATCATGGTAATTATAACAATTGGAAGTTTAAGAAGTCCAAGCTGAGCCTGAAGGCAGACTGTAATGAAGCAGGCTGGATGCCTGGAGAGACTGCAGTTTGCTCTGGGGAGACCAGCAAGGGGACCAAAAACTTATAAGAGGGGCTGCCCATTTCAGAAAACCCCTTCTCTGTGAGATAGTATTACCACCAGTAGATACCTCTTTTTCAGCTGCTGCTGAATGAAGCAAGTGTCAGGACTCTTCTCTCACAAGCAATCTCATTCCTGGATTTTAAAGCTGATTAAGTATAGTAAGATGCAAAATTGCTTTTATACTGCAACATATCATTATAGCACCAGGGCTATAACACAGGAATCATCAAACTAGGGGTTGGGACCCTTATGGGGATTGGGAACAATTTTAGGTGATTGCAATTTGAAAAAAAATTAAAAACCTGACCAAGCATGCACAAAGGAGGAAGACTTTCAGAACCTGTTTCATGGTTTGCTTGAAGAAGTCAATAATGCATATGCCAATGATAAACTCTGTAGATTAAAATGTAATTACTAAATTAAGCAATATATTTAATTTCTTCTCAACCTTACCCCAGTGTAATCATTAATTTTATTTAAATGGATTATTTACATGTTAGAGGTTATGGTGCTGCAAAATTTGAGAACCTTGATGGAACAATACAGCCTTACATAAATCTGAAAAAGCAACTCTGAATCAAAGTAGACCTCTTATAAGTAAGTAAATAAATAAATGAACTTAAGTATCAATTGGACTCTTAAAATATGCCAGAGTGATTTTTAAAATATCTTTATGAGAAGCATTTTCTCGCAATACATCATATGATGGCAACATGATGCTGTGAGTTTGGCACCCATGCTATAGATTATTCCTTTTCAGGTTTTCATTTTAGGATGCAACTATAGGAAGAGTCTTTTTATCCAGACTCAGAATAAAATTCCTCCTCCCATCTCCCATGAAGAGCTATTTTCAATCATCACTTCCAATAATCCAGATATTTTGTAGATATTTTATTTGTATCTTATCTTGAATTATAGGAAAACCAAACTGCAGCCTTTAAAAAGTATCTTACAAATGAAAATTTCCCCTGTGTATAAGTATATATGGTTCAAAATGTAGCAGCATGAACAATACCAGGCATTTCTAGTTATATTCATATGTCCTTGCTCTACATGAGTTGTATTAGCTGCCAATCAACTTCTGGGTACAGCTCAAGGTGCTGGTTCTTACCTATAAATCTGTTCATGGCATAGGGTCTCTGTAAATGTAGGACTGCTTGTCTCCAATAATTTCTGCCTGCCCAATATATTCAAGCTAAGTGGTGCCCTCCAGGTTCCCTCAATTATATCCCTCAATCATCTCAGAACCACTGAACATAATCTTTCAGAATTCCTGGGGCACATGAGAACTACCAGAGGACTAGAAAAGAGCTGATGTGGTTCCAAAAAAAAAAGGGGGGGGGAATGGACCCAGGAAACTACAGACCAATCAGCCTGATATCAATACCTGAGAAGATCCTGGAAAAGATAATCAAGCAGTGCACTTGTGAGCATTAGAAATCTACAAGATAATTAATGGTTTACCAAAAACAGATCATGCCAGACAAATCTTATTGCCTTCTTCAACAAAGTCACTAAAGTAATGAATAAGGAAAACACTATGGATATAGTTTACTTAGACTTCAGTAAGTCTATTTGACAAAGTAAACCACAACCTACTTCTTGATAGGTAGTACCATCACCAGATGGATTCACAACTGGCTGACCAATTGTACTCAGCAAATTCTCAATGAAACTATATCTACATGGAGAGAAGTATGCAGTGGAGTACCTCAAGGATTGGTCTCTGGCCCAGTACTCTTCAACATCTTCACAAATGATTTAGATTAGGGGTGTTAAACTCGATTTCATTAAGGGCTGCATCAGGGTTGTGTTTGAGCTTGAGGAGGCAAAGGGCATGGCCAGGATGGGTGTGGCCAGCTTGACACCACTTGTGTCGAGGGCACCTGTGGTGGCCAAGTGCTAAGGCAGGACTTCCCCTCAGACTCTCCCTCACTCTCATTATAAGCTACCTTCCTTCCTCCCTTCCTCCCTCCCTTCCTTCCCTTCCCTTCTTCTCTTTTTTCCTTCCCTCTTCATTCTTTCTTCTTCTTTCTCCTCTTTCCTTATTTTTCCTTCCTTGCTCTCTTCCCATCTTTTTCTTTGTCTTTCCCTTTGTCTTTTCCTGTCTCTTCTTGTATGCTCAAATGGAAAAGAGGAATCATTTCTCCTTTTGTTTTGTTTTCACTTTGTTTTGATAGCACTCTGCCAGCAAAAATGGAGCCTGGGAGGGCTGCATGTGGCCCCACTGGGCCTTTCTTTGGCCGAGACAGCCTCCTGCAGCCCTCTGTCAGTGAAAATGGAAATTGGGGGAGGGGACGTGCACGACCCTCCTGTGGTCATTTTTCCTGGCAGAGGCACCACAGGCTGGTTCTTTGCTGTTTCCAGGGTGGCCCTGTAGGCCAGATCTAAGCACCCCATGGGCCGGATTTGGCACACAGGCTGTCAGACTGCGGTGCTATCTCAAAATTAAATGAATTTCCAAACTGCCAATCTTTAAGGAAATCTTTCTTTAATTGAGCTCAGCCACCGGATCATGACTCCGCGCGGACAAGACTGACCTTTTGCCTCCCAATCCCTCCCTTTCCGATCCCCAAATCTCTGCTTCTCATTGGCTGTCTTCCAAGTCATTCTTCAGACTTCTTTTCCTCGTCATTTCCCAGGAATGTGCCCCCTCCCCTCATCTCCACAACAACCGGGCTTCAAAGGGATTTAGCAGACAAAAATTTCAGAGTTTATCTTTCGCATGTCCTCTGCTCTCTCTACGCCAGCGTTGCAACGCTGACACAGGCCTTGAGTTTGACACCCCTGATTTAGATGAAGGGATAGAGGGGAATTCATCAGATTTGCAGATGTCATCAAGGTGGGGGGAATAGTTAACACTTTAAAAGATAGACTCCAAATTCAGAAGGGTCTTGACAGATTTGAACACTAGGCCCTATCCAACAAAATGGAATTTGGTGGTAAGCAAAGTAAGGTCCTACAATTAGGCAAGAAAAACCAAATTCAGTAGGTACCTGGCTCAAAAGTAACAATTGTGAAATATCTAGATGTCCTGGTATACTGTACCACCATTTAAATATGAGCCAGCAATGTGCCAAACCAATGCAATCCTACATTTTATCATCAGAGGAATAGTGTCAAGATCATGTTAAGTGATCGTATCACTTTATATTGCACTGCTGAGGCCACACTTCCAATTCTGGCCATCATGATGTAAAAAAGATGTTGAGAGCTTAGAAAGAGTAAAGAGAAGACCAAAAAAAGATGATAAGAGGTCTGGAGGCTAAAACATATGAAGAACGGTTGCAGGAATTGGGTATGTCTAGTCTAATGAAAGGAAGGACTACAGGAAATAATGTAGCAGTCTTCCAGTACTTGAGAGGTTGTCACAGAGATGAGGGGGTTGATCTATTCTCCAAAATCACCTGAGGACAGGACAAGAAGTAACAGATGGCAACTTATCAAGGAGAGATGCAATCTAGAATTGAAGAGAAATTTCTTGACAGTGAGAACAATTAATCAATGGAATGGCTTGCCTCCGGAAACTGGATGCTCCATCACTGAAGGTTTTCAGGACGAGACTGGACAGCATTTGTCTGAATTGTTGTAGGATCTCCTGCTATTGGCTGTGGGTTGGACTAGAAGAGTTCCAAGGTCCCTTCCAACCCTATAATTAATTCTATGTTCTATATTCTATCTTGTTAAATCAAGGAGGAATAACTTCCCCATTGTCTAGAAGAGCACCCTCTAGCCTTAAGAAAGGAAGGAAATGTCCACTCTCCTAGGGTTCTGGAAGGCTTTTAAGACCTGGCTTTGTTCCCAGGCCTGGGAATAATGCCTCTGAGGAGACCCAGTTGTGCTTTTTACAAATGTGCTTGTCATCTTGTCTGGACTCTTAGGTTTTGTTATGTTTTTAACCTTTTTAATTGTATATTTGTCAGACATCAAATAAAGAAATAGCTCTACATTTATAATATGGACTGCCATGTGGAAATTTATAGTTTAGTAAGTCAGTTGGTCACCCATAAAAAGTACATAGCACTCTTTGTCTTCTTGCTTACATCATTTGACCCTAGGCACAATCTCATTACTACTGATAAACATCTATAGTTCCAAACCTGGTTGCAGGATAGGCAGACAATCTGCAAACCTGTTCTGCTCTCAGTGTGTTAATGCTTGTGTGGTCCATGTCACTGCTGGAATGGCCTTAGGGGAAGACTTGATGGTCTCCCAAGCCATCAGCGTCTTTCTTGCCCTTCCCTGCTTCCCCTTTCCTTCCCCAGCTCACTGCTCTTATTAAAGCTATTAATTCAGAAAGCTAAATTAGTGTGTTTCATCTTCAAATTGCTAGGGAACGCTTACAAAGAAAGCCAAGGCCTAATAGAACAATTCTAATTTAATCATTATTTCTTCTTCTTCTTTACTTTCCCTCTGATATTTCTCATCAACTATGTATGTATGAATTAATTTAATTTATGGTAGAACAGCTTCATAAACTATGGTCTAAAAATAGCTTGTTTCCACTGATTCAGATTAAGATAAACCCCAATTTTCCAGGATCCAGACAACATGATATTCTATGGGAAATCTAATCTAAGTTGAACATGATGTCTGAACAAGCTAATCTTCTTCAGGGGCATATAATTTGAGACCTTCTGTATTGGTATATATGTACACACAAATAGTGCATATATGTATTATTTCAAGGCATTTGTAGAAGCAGCCAATCAACCTTATGATTTATGTTCAGACAACAGACAGCCTTATGCAAGTGTTATTACATCAGCAGAATTGAAGTCATTTCATCAAAAACAAGAACCTTGTCTGGCATTATAGGTCTCCTGCATGAGCAGGGGGTTGGACTAGATGACCTCCAAAAGTCCTTTCCAACTCTGTTACTGTTAATTACTTAGAGATCCTTTTCTGTTCCTTTTAAGCTATTAATAAGTATCTGGGCTGTTCTGCTTTGCTTTTCTCACCTCTCCGACTGCCATCATTCCGGGGGGAGGCAAAGAGAGGGAATAAAGAACAGCTGCACCACATAACTCCCTCATTGTTTCACAGAAAGAAACAATGTGATGTTACAGAAATCAGCTACTAACACTGTTTCTGCAGCTCATACACTCCTGCTTATGGTTCATACATATTCATTACAGATGCTCTCCAGTCTATTTTGATGAGGCGATTACCCCTATGTAACAGGAAAGAAAATATGTTCTGGGCTGTATTTGCATGTTTACTCTAGGTCAGTGGTGGGATTCAAATTTTTTATCAACCGGTTCTGTGGGTGTGGCTTGGTGGCATGGCTGGGTGGTCATGCGACTGGGTGGGCGTGGCTGGATGGGCATGTGACTGGGTGGGCATGGCCAACTCGATGTCACTCACATCGAGAGGTGCCTCGCCTGGCCTCTCCTCACCCCTCCCCTCCCAGCCAGTCCTCGCCTTGTCTTGCATGTTATGGTGAGAGAGGAAGCTTTTTCAAAGTCATCTTCTCCTTGATACTAGCCAATAAGATGAGATTTTGCTATCAGAAAACCTGATGTACACTTCCAAGTATTGTTTATCACCATTCTCTTGGTAAAACTGAATGGAGAGATTTATAAAGAATAACAGAGTTGGAAGGGACCTTAGAGATTTTCTAGTCCGACCCCTTCTCAAGCATGAGACCCTATACTATTATGGACAAATTTCTTTTTAAAAAACCTCCAGTGGTGGTATATCCACAATTTCTGAAGGCATCCCATTTCTCTGATTAATTGTTCTCACTGTCAGGAAATTTCTTCTTATTTCTACATTGGATCTGTTTGATAAGTTTCCATCTCACGGATCCATCTCACAGTTACTTCCAGTTGAGCCAGGCACTACCTATTCTATACCTGAGCATTTGTTTTTTTTCTTGCCTAAGTGTAAAATCTTACTTTACTCTCCATTAAATTGCATTTTTGGTGAGAAATCATGTTCTGCAGTGGCATTCAGTTTACTACAATGATTTTTGCAAAATGCACTAAAGCTTGAAGAATACATCTCTGTTTATACTGATAAAGGTTATTCTTTTTGAACATTAAAGCATATAGTCAAGCAAATATTTCCAATCCATTGTAAATGAAAACAAATTTGAAAGGCATTTTCAAAGCAGTCAGTGGATGTCTTAGCATTCTTTCTCTTCTCTTTTAATTAAACCTTTCTGCTTTATTTTTTTTCCCTTGGGCCTTATTGCAATATTCCAAAACTTTCACAGATCCTTCACAAAGAACTACTTCTAATTTAACTGGAATACATTGTTTTCATTCTCATTTTTTCTGGTTACAGAACTTCCTTTCTCCTTCACTCATTATTTCACCCTTTAATGATGTTTGTACATATTTGCAAGAAAAGGAAGCATTTAATTTTGGAGCCACCTGGGCGAGGGCAGCCCGCCGTATCCAGGCCCGGCTTCATCCTGAGTGGCGATCCCAGCACCGGTCTGGCGGCCACCACCGCCTTGTGAACCAGCCAACCTGCCTAGCCCAAACCCAAGAGACTCCTGGCCAGTCTCCCGGGAACCGGGCATGAAGGGACGATCGTACCCGGCCCCATATTGCCCGGAAACACTGGAAGGCAAGGCTTCCGGGTCCAACAAAGGGGCCAGGGGCGGGACTTCCTCCCCTTCCTCTTTTCAGGAGATTTTCAACAAAGGGGTGAGAAATTCAAGCGAGGTGTGCATGACAGCCTCTCCCACTCCCACTGGTAGCTCTGGGCTGGGCAGTGGTTTGGCTTTCCTGGCTGGCTGTGACAACGACCTTACCTTCCTCCCGCAGCTGGTGGCAAAGCGAAAAGAGAGCCAGGGATGAGCCATTGCCACTCAGCTCCTCACCAGCCCGCATTTCGCCCCCCCGCCCAGATTTTCCGCAGCTTCTGGGCCTTGCCAGCCAGCGGGCATAGGGTGGGGTGAGCAGCAAGAATGAGGCTATGCCACCCGCATCGCCCCTCTGCCAGCCACCCGTCCCTTGCCTGCTGGCCTGAGTGCTTCAGCCGAGCGTGGCCCACTGCGGTGAAAACAGTGCAAGCCCCATGGGCTGGAAGGTAAGGCTGATGGCAGGGAAGGAAGATCTGCTCTGGGCTTGCTACGCTCAGCCGAAGGGCCGCCTCAGTGAGGGGGGACACAGCAAGGCTTGGCCCCCTTTGGGGCCCTGCAACCCCGCACCCTGTTTTGTGCCTAGCAGGCCTCCCTGCAGCTTCCTGGGACCAAATATGGGCATGCATGGGAGGGCGGTGGGAGCACGGGAGTTGCATGTGTGGGGGTACGGGGTGCAGAGGGTCGCATGCGCATTGCACTGTGGGTGCAGGCACGCGTGCGTGCTATTGCGCCTGCTTTCAACACATAACAACAAAGAGATTAGCCATCACTGCCCTAGACTGAGTTAAGGACCAGCTCCTCTTATACTGAAGAATAAAATCGCAGCCCATATGTATCATTTTAAACTAGAAATATCTATTAATACTAATACCAACAAAATAATAGGTTAAGGGTTTATTAATGATCATCAAATTACCTACCCTCTCCCCATTAAAAAGTAGGACACATTGCATCTCCCTCTGCTGACTGTCTTTATGAGCAAAATGCATATTATGATTTAGATGCACAGATTGTCTATTCTGACTTCTTTCTTGATATGCACAGCTGCTTTGTTTTCATAGTCTTATTTTGTTTTTGCTTTGTGAACAAAGTGCTTGTCAGACAAATTACACACCCACACACCGTGTTTTCCCGAAAATAAGACCCTGTCTTTATATTTTTTTTGCCACCAAAAAGGCACCAGGTCTTATTTTCGGGGGATGTCATCCACTGACTAACTTCACTTGTGTGCATCATTCCCAGCCTCCTTTTCACTGTCAGAGGCCTTCAGGAACTTGTTCTTCTGTGGCCGGCAAGGCTTTCCTGAAGGCCTCTACAGCCGATAAGAGAGCTCCGGATCGATCCGGAGCTTTGTTATCAGCTACAGAGGCCTTTAGGAAAGCCTTGCCAGCTTTGCCGGCTGCAAAAGAAATGGGCCAGAGAAGCAGCTGTTTGGGCCACAACTGTCCAAAGATAAGTAAGTAGGGCAGCTCCACCCCCCCATCCCCACCCTAGCTTAATTTTTACCCCTGTACTCTGGAATGGGCAGGATCTTAATTAGGGCTTATTTTGGGGGTAGGGTTTACATTGGGCGCACGTGTAAAAATCAAGCAAGGCTTACTTTCAGGTTAGGTCGTATTTTCGGGAAAACAGTATGTGTGTGTGTATGTGTGTATGTATGTGCGTGTGTGTATTGATGTGTGCTAGTGAGCCCACAGTAAAAAATGACAATAAAGGTTATCTATGTATCAATTTGGAAGGAGATAATCACCCAGGTATCACCATTTAGCAGATTCCTGTCTTCTCCCCATAGTGCACTGTACAAGAGGAACCCATGGAAATGAGAAGAAAACATGAAAATGAGCAGAAGCCCACAGAAAGTTTAATCTGTCAAATTAAATTGCATCCTTGTAGTAAAAATATATGCTTAGTAACCTCTTGACATACAGTAAATAAAAATATGATGGGTGAATTTGAGAAAATCAACTTATAGCAGGGGATTTATTATAGGTCCTTTTAAATATACTTTTGCCCAAATATGTGGTTTTCAGATGCGGAAATGAATTACTCAAGATTTCTGGCAATGCATTTCAGAATCAAGAGGGCCTGGCCAATACCCCTTTTCTAACCTGCTGAAGAAAAAAACACCTCTGCCTGGAGTTCTAAATGGTGGCCATTCTGTTTTGACATTTGAATTTCTGGTCAACGTTAAAATGCTGAGGTTGCAGGAGCAGGACCTCCCTCCCTCCATCTTGTGAGGATGGCAAACAGGCACAGGCCCACTGCAGCCATCCAGGGAAACAAAGAGCAACCTGCAGGCCTCCCTAGCCCAGTGCGCTTGTGTTCACTTATGTGGCAGACTTCATAAGGCTCAGCTCTTTGACTGGCGTTGAGTTTATGTGAAAGTAATTAACAGTAATTAATCCTTAATTACAGTAATTAGCCAAGTCGCAGTAAATTAAACCACATCTGGAGCAGATGAGGGCTTCCGAATGGGAGCCTAACACAAGCGACAATCGGGGAGATGCTGAATTCATCTGACAGCATCTGATTAAGTCTACCTGTTGCTGGCAGTTTCATTTGCATGTTGTTTTTGTTTGCTTTTCTTGGTAACCTTAGAACACTATTCCTATCACTGATCTCTCTGGCTGGACTACAAAGAGAAAATAAAATTGCTCTGGAAGGGCAACTGAAAGGACTACAAAAGTCATTAAAAAAGAAATGTAAATAAAGAATAGGACTGAGAAAATATGTGCCCCCTCTGCCCCAGAAGAGTGGAAAGGGATTAAAGAGGTTTGTGTCATGGTTCAAAGTAACACCCCCACAAAGCAATTTGTGCTTGGGTATGCTCTTCCCAATAACTTTTTCATCTGGAATGCAAGTTTGGCAGGTGTGGACATGCAGTTGCTTGCTGTAGTTTCAGACATGCATAGAAGACATCTTTAAAAAGCTGCTCGAAAAAGGCAAATCTTCTCTATATTAAATCTCAAACTTTTGTGATTTATCAGAGTGAATGAAAATGGAAAGTTCTAAGAAACCTTGCATGATTTATTGTCCATAATGAGCATTTACAAAACATATTTCTGGGTACATGGGAATACATTTCTGATTGACACTGCAACGTTCATTTTCTTAGGGACTTATTTTCAGGAATGTGCCAGGGTAGCATTTTTGTAGCCCAGTCTTTCAAGAGAACTTAATGCTTCTAACTATTCAGTAGGTTTGGCCTTAATGGTTAAAACTGGCAAAATAATAAACATTTTGATGATCATTGACAAATATTAATTATGAAAGGATATATTTCATCATTTCTGATACTAACATGGTTTTATTGTATTTCTAAAATAGTGCCTGAAAAAGGAAATATTATCAACTGTTATTTCTTCTAACAGGGCCAGCTTTACACATTTTTAAAAATTTATCTTAAGCTTTCTCTGTATTATGTTTTAAAAGACATCTACCTTAAGGCTATGTGTAATACAGCTTTTCATGGTTTCTACAAGGACAACATCTAAAAGCAAATCCCAGAACAGGTGGCTCACTTGCAGTACATGGCTTTTAATGGAAGGTGCACTTGAAGGAGCAACAATTCTGCATTTCAATGAAAGGAGTGCAATGTACTGCAGATAATTGCATCTCCATAGAAGATACCTATAGATATCTAAATATGTTCAGGGAATGAATAGATGTATGCATATTTCATAGAAAGCAATGCAATACGGACAATATGTTATGGACATTTTTGGATATATTATTTGAGGTCTTAACTACATATATTGAGATCCATTCCTTCTTTAACCCATCAACCATTAAGCTGCAAAACTGAAGTAGCTCCTCCTGCATTTTTACTTTAAACAGATTCTTGTCTGAATCTTGGAGTGTAATTGTGATGCTCTGTTTCTGTAATTTGAGGAACATGATTGGGAAGATGGGGTTCAGAAGAAGTGAGTGTATGGGCCTCCAGTGCAATGCAATCTCCATGATAAATCTCAATCCCTTATGCGTTTCATTCAGAGCTAATAGAAAGCAGCTGAAAACTTAAGCATCACACTGACTGGATATTCATGCCTGCTACAAGTTTCCCTGGCATTTGGGAAATGTAATTGAATTTAGTTTAACTTAATTATTTAGAACATTTATGTGTTGCCTGATCCATTAATGGCTCTGGGCGGCTTACAAAGATATAATTTTAAAAATCCATAAAAAACAACATTAGAGCTTCAACAGATATAAAACAGAAATTTACAGCAACTGAATTTAAAAGTTTTGATTCTTTAAAAAGAAACATAATAATTTTGCAAAAACGAAGGGGTTCCTCTTTCAACTCCAATGACAGTTTATTTCAAAATATGAGCCTAACCATGGAGAAAATGGAAGTGATTGTGATGCCATATCTATAATTGTGGCAAGATCAGTGGTGAAATTCAATTTTTTTTACTACCGGTTCTGTGGGAGTGGCTTGGTGGGTGTGGCTTGGTGGGTATGGCAGGGGAAGGATACTGCAAAATCCCCATTCCCTCCTCACTCTGGGGCTAGCCAGAGGTGGTATTTGCCGGTTCTCCCAATTACTCAAAATTTCTACTACCAGTTCTCCAGAACCTGTCAGAACCTGCTGAATTTCACCCCTGGGGAAAATCCATCAGAGATACTCCTCTGAGGGTCTACATGTGCAGAAAAGATAGGAAAAAGTACTCATTAAATGGCTTAGATGTAAGCCACATATCTTTATATCTTTATACATCATTGTGATTACCTTAAGGCAGGGGTCCCCAACCCCCGGGCCACAGTCTATTCAGAACCAGACTGTGCAACCGGTGGGAATTCACACCCTCTCATGCACAGCTCCACTTGCACAAGTGGCAGGCACTTGCGCTTTTACAAAACCATCCCCCCTCTCTCCTCCCCTGCCAGTCCGCCAAGCTAAAAAGGTTGGAGACTGCTGCATTAAGGTGAATTCAGAAGGCAATCAGCAACCAATGAAACTTGTTCAACAGAGGCTAGGATCTCAAGGAGACATTGTTCATATTATCACATGCTGGTCCAATTTCCAACCAACTTCAAATGCCACCCCAGAAAGACTGCACTGCAATAGTTACCAGCACTTGAGTCTGCTTCATCTAGATAAAAAGCCTTGATTTATCAGCCAAAATTGGGATAAAAAGGGTCTCCTTGCTACAGATGTTATATAGTTGTCATTCATCAGTCTGGCTCTAGAAGGATTCTGAGATTGCAAACAGATACTGTAGGAGAAATATATCCTTAATATCTCCTTCCCCGCATTTTCTTGCCTGAAGTAGCATGATGGCTACTTTATATTGATATTTGTTTAAATGATCATCTGGTTAATCAAATATGCAACCATTAGTATAAACTCTATTTATTGTGTATACAAAGTTCCCAGCTATAGAATCTCTTCTGCATAAAGCTTTAGATAGTAGTACTAGTTTTCAAAAGTGTGCTGCTAATATACCTTCCACGACTCTGAAATAACAAAACATGCATGGTTTATGGATTTGCAAAAAAACATTTAGGAACTTTCCACTAGATATGCTGACATAGAAGAATCAACTTTGTGATGAATTATCTTTTATCATCTCAGCATTTTCTCATTCTCATCATATTTTGCCTTGCTTAAGGAACTTAATTTTATTTTTTATTTCACTTGGACATTACATAATAGAAGGATTATTATTTTAATCAATTCAAAAGCAAAAAGGCTCATTTGAGAGTTTATGCTGAAAACAATAATATAGATATCTACCAAACTATAACAACATCTTATTTCCCCAGAGTAGTTGAATAAAAAGGCTAAACCTCACAAAAGAGAGGTCAAGGAAGGGCACCAGGCAAAGCCAATATTTTAATTCCATCAATTTTCTAGACGATAAGGGCAGATGATGTAGCTACCTTGTGAAGTATGCAGGATTGTACTTTTCACTGTCCGTATGCTAGCTTCATGAATGCAAAAGATAAATGTCTCAGATCAAATATGAGATGAACAAAATGGTACATTTGAAGTGAATCAAGTGTATTGTACATAACTGTATATAACCCTATATGAGCACTTGCTGTGGAAACTGACAACTGATGTTAATTAGGAGTATGTTATGTGCAAAATAAATGTATTCATCTTAGATCTAACATGATTAACAAAATATGTTAATGAGTTGCAAGATACATTTAAATTAGTTAGCAACCTGATTTAGAAAGAATAAATATACATGCAAATTAAATTAAATTAAGTAATGTAATTCTACATATTATCAATTTGTAAAGATACTTTTCACTTGATATTGCAAATCATTTTAAATATCAGTTTCATAAATATGCAACATCGTATGATATGAAGTGTCTTATGGTCAGTTTGGCAAAAGCACAATCCAGATTTAAGAAGTACAGAATATTAGTTTTAATTGGGTTAGGTTTTTATTGCTTCAAAGAAAGCCCCAGCAATTTCACTTTAAAAGGAAAACTATCTGCTACCTTTTTTATAGAAATGGAGAGAAAAAAGCATTGCCTGGTCAGATGAAAGAAGCTGGCATGTGGCTGTATGGTTACACCCTCCATGGACTCTACCTAATTAATAGGCACATGACCAAATATCTTCTTTGGCCCAATTTCTGGTTTATGCTGAATTTACACTATAGCTTTCAAATAGATCTATTACTGAATTTTAATACACCAGCTTCCCGTCTCTTCTACTGAAGTAAAAAATTCAAAAAATTGTAATATGCATAATTAAAGGTTTATCAAGGAATGTTTTTAATATGCAGCATTGGAAAGTGCTTGCTATAGTTAAAAAAAATCCTTCCCTCCTTAAATTATGGCAAAATAGGAAATACCAGATCCTAATCACAGGAAAAAAATTGTTAGCAGAGGCTAATAATAAGAACATTTGTTTTGCTTACAAAAGTTTCTTGGCATTTTTAATGAAAAAAAAAATTCAGGGGCTCAAAACTCAGATTATTTGCCTGCTGGGTATGACCAGGCATAACGTTTATGGGGGCAAGAGAAGGGCACAGTAAAATCCAAATGTCCTGTCTCCTCACAGGCAAGCCCAATATGGCCAAATTACAGCATTCCCTTAGTTCTTTTGTTTGTTCACTGAATTTAAAATGGTGTTCCATTAGATTATTAAGAACAAAAGATAAAAGCAGAATGATTTTTTTAAAAGCTATAATTAAAATCATACCTTAAAAGAAAACTGAAGGGACATCATTTTTTAAAAACAAAACAGTGAACTGAGTAAGTGAAATCTTGCCCATCCAGAGCAACTTTAAACATGATTTTGTCTGCTTTCCATATGAAGTATAAACCTATTTTCATATGACGCAAAAGATTCAGTTGAACACTTTGATCTACCATCACCATGGAAGAAACACAATGTGATGCACATAAAGGACTTGTAAGCCACATCACAAGGGAAAAATGTATATTAAATGTATAATCAAATACTTAAATCCCTTTACTAAAATTTAGTTTTAAATTTAAAAGGATCTAAAATCTTTTACTAATCACATCCCTACTTTTTTGATTTTTATAATGATTGAATGCCAGTTGCTAGCCAAGAAAGCTGAAATATATGACTAATTTGCATAGATTAACTAACCTGGTACTACATGTTTAGCATTTTTTTCATATTGCTATTCTCCCCCCCCCCCCCTTCTCTCAAATCATTAACTGCAAAACATTTTACTCAACAGAAGAAAATATTTGTAGCTGAATTGTAGAATTCTTGGTGCTCCCTGAGCTTGGTCGGTTGCTTGCTTGCAGCTCTTTCATTACCCAGTTAGGCAGTTTGAGTGAGTGTGGGCTTTTCTGCCTGCTTATATGCATGTACACATATAAAAAGGCAGCAAACTCTACACTCACTCATACTGATGATATTACCTACTTGTATAGTGAAACATCTGCAAGCAAACAACCAAACTCAGAGAGAACTAAGACCTCCATATTTTTGTCAGTATATTGCTAGGCAAAAGATAGAAGAGGAGGCGTATCAGTCTGCACAACTTCACACAGACCACTGTCTTGCAAGCACTGCTAGTAAATGAGGCTCAAAGATATGCAGTTGAAGATCAGGGAGTACAATAAAAAATGCTTACAGCAGCTTAAACGTCTACCCATAACTGCAGAAGCACCTGATATTAATACACACTCAAGAGTCTCCCTTTTGCTCTCTTTCTCACTACATAACATCAACTGTTTTCAAGCTGAAGGCTCAAGTCCTCTCCTCATCTGCACAGTTTGAATTAATTATACACTTTAATTTCATGAATTATTAATTTGATTCTGACTCGGCAGCTTAGCATTATCCAGAGCTACAGACTATACAATTCCAGCTTCATTAAAATATCACCAGCTGCCTGGGAGACAAGCATTAAAATGGAGAAGGAAATAAAGTTGGTTTCCCCTGTATCGCAATGGAATTTCTCCATTTGCATTCAAGTCCCTCAGAAGACCAATTTAGTTAAATAGACTGCATTTCTCAGAACATAATTCCCTTCCCTTTGAAGGTATCTTTTTACTTGTTCCATAATTTTAGTTCCATGCTTTTCACCTTCAGAACCTCTATGACACAGTTTCAAAATGTGCAGCTTTAGAATCAAGAATCAAACCCACAGATTAAAACCAGGGGATGGTTGAGGATGAAGAATTTACTGACTAGTAGCGACCCCTTGTAATTTAATCCTTTATAAAACCAACTCAGGTGATGTGAAGGTATGCACCGTTGGTGACATAATCTCTAGCCAGGGGCCTTGCAATCTAAGGATATAATGCTCTCCTTACAATGTTAAAAGAAGGTGGATGGGAAAGCAAGCTATAAGCAGTTTGATATTAATTTCATGCTTATCTTTTTTGCTGTTCCACTGATTTAAAAAGCCGTCTTTACCCACTCTGCTCCAGTCATATGCTATTCTTTTAACCTGGCAAGAATAAATAGCCCAGTTCATCTTAACTTTCAAAATAAACAATGGTAAAATGTTGCCTCCCCGCAATTCCCCAACTATATAATTTATAGAAGGAAGATGCTGGAATTTAGATATACTATTTAAGCAACTTTAGAAATCTGAAGACCCCAAAAACCTGGCAAGATTTGAAAATCAATGGAATTAACTAAGGGAGATGTTCACTAAGTAATCAGCAGGTATAGCAGACCTGAAATTCTATAAAGAAAAATGGAAAGACATGACATTGAAGGAGATTGAAGGAGTAGGGATTAAAAATGAGCATCTATGTGGTAAAGGC
Organism: Arizona elegans; assembly: GCA_022577455.1. Classification (NCBI taxonomy): domain Eukaryota; kingdom Metazoa; phylum Chordata; class Lepidosauria; order Squamata; family Colubridae; genus Arizona; species Arizona elegans. The sequence goes on along the minus strand of JAKOOJ010000002.1, from coordinate 96,544,806 downwards.
ATATATCCATTGATCACTGGATTAGGGATTAAGGCTTCACTGAGCAGTCAGAAGATTCTGTAGCAAAAAGCAGTTACAGAGGATGAGCATGAGCACAGTGGAGATATATAACCTCTGACAACAGAGCACAGTTGAGACAGAGGACAGACAAAATTCTGCTGAATCTTGGAGAAAAAAGTTTGCATGTACCGGTAGGTGCAAATGGATACATATAAGTATGCAGGTGCTCTTCTATCTGGTCTTTCAAGTAGTAAAGAGTGTGACTTTTCTTTGTCTCTTTGCTTTCTTCTATCTAATGATCATCCAGAATTTTGCAGCCTAGATATAGCAGTCTCAGTGTGTATACTTGGTATAACTATTAGGCTTAGGAACTGAGAACTAATTCCATTGTTTTATCTCTGTGCAATGGTTGCTGAATGGTTGCTGGAATGATTTCCATGTAGCAAAAAAAAAAAAAAAAAAAAAAAAAAAAGATTAGTCCTGAAGGTGTTCATCATTGGACCTCTTCTGTGAAAGCTTCATGCCTGTTCTCCTGAGACAATCTAAAAATCTATCATATGAAGGTAAATTATTTTATCTGCTGCCAGCCCAGTTATGAAATTATTTAATTTATAGGGCAACTGATTCCCAAATGACTTTGGGCAGCTTATAACTGTATGTTTTTGTTTTTCTTCTGTTCAATCATGTCCAATAAAGAAGTGTGGTGTGGTAGAACTGGGTTGACAATTTGCAGGCCTACGTTTGAGACCCGAGTGCTGCTATGTGACTGGGTGAGCTCCCATCATTTACTCCAGCTCCTGCCAACCAGAAGTTTGAAAGCATGCAAACATGAGTAGATAAATCAGTACCACTTTGGTGGGCACATTAATGGGGACATTAACATTAATGTGCCCTGAGCAATGGTGATATCACTGGCTAATCCCTTCAACCCAGAAGCATCTTGGTGCTTCCAACCTGAGTGTGATGTGATTTGGTCTGATTCTAGGAGACTGCCTGGATAAGTCCCTGCAATTTTCTTGGCAAGCTTTTTCAGAGGTGGCAGGGCTGAGTGAGATGGATTGGTCCTAGGTTACCCAACTGGTTTTGTGTCCAAGGCACAAGAACTCACGGTCGCCTAGTTCTAATCCAATGTCTTAACCATTATACCAAATTGGCTCTCACAATATATACTCATGTGTATGGAGCAGGGGTGAAATGCTCCCGGTTCGGACTGGATCGCCCGATCCAGTAGTGATGGAGGCGGGTGGTTCGGAGAACTGGTAACAAAAATCCCCGCGCCCCCGCCCCCATGTCCAGCTGAGCTGCACAATCATCAGAGGCTTTTTTTTTTACTTTTAAAAGCATTTTTTCAACAATTTCGGCCGAAAAAATGCTTTTAAAAGTAAAAAAAAAAGCCTCTGATGATTGCGTGGCTCGTCAAAGGCATTTTAAAGAAAAAAACCATTTTTTAAAAAACTGCTCTTTAAAATAGCCTCTGCCGATCAGGGAACTCAGCTGGGATCATCAGAGCCTTTTCAAAGCATTTTTTTACAATCTGTTAGCCGAAGAGGTTGTAGAAAAAAATGGTTTTAAAAGTAAAAAAAAAAAAAATTGGCCATGCCTACCCAGTCACATTACCCACCCCACCCCACCAAGCCACGCCCACAGAACCGGTAGTAAAAAAATTTAGATTTCACCCCTGCTATGGAGGGTTGTACATAAACTCTTTTGGGGAGAATAGGAAACAGGTTATGGATTACCATGACCATTTGTATACCTGTTCTCTTTTCATTGATTCTATTCATTTTCTCATAGTTTGCTACAGCCTAGTTTAGAGCTGGTTACAGTCCTTTTTAAGTCATTCAGAAAACAAATGTGTGCAGGGTAGATTGAAACTTACAAACCATTCTCTATGCACACATATTTCGTATGTCGTAGTTGGGGAACATCTGGATTAAAACTGTACCCGTGTTCTACTAGAGACAACTGTACAATCACGATTTGTATTTGTTCAACACCGAACAGAAATATTTATTTATTTATTTATTTATTTGTTTGTTTGTTTGTTTAATTTGTATACCGCCCTTCTCCAACAGGACTCAGGGTGGTGAACAGCCATGGTAAAACATAACTTATAAAATTTAAAAGCAATTTAAAAATAATTAAATAATTTGGCTATCCATTTAAAACAACCCGGGTTAAAACCAATTACAAATTAAAATTGAAGGTATGGGATCAAGCCAGCCTGGCTAGGTGAAAAAGATGTGTTTTCAGGGCCCAACGAAAAGTCCGGAGGTCTGGTATTGTGCATATCTCTGGGGGCAGGTCGTTCCAGAGGGCAGGTGCCGCCACAGAGAAGGCTCTCCCCCTGGGGGTCGCCAGCCGACATTGTCTGGCCGACGGCACCCTGAGGAGTCCCTCTCTGTGGGAGCGTACTGGCCGGTGGGAGGCTATTGGCGGCAGAAGGTGGTCTCGTAAATACCCCGGCCCTAAGCCATGGAGTGCTTTAAAGGTGGTCACCAACACCTTGAAGCGCACCCTGAAGACCACAGGAAGCCAGTGCAGCTCGCGCAGGAGAGGTGTCACATGGGAGCGCCCTGTTGCTCCCACAATCCCCCGCGCAGCCGCATTCTGGACCAACTGGAGTCTCCGGGTGCACCCAAGGGGAGGCCCATGTAGAGAGCATTGCAGTAGTCCAGATGGGAAATGACGAGTGCTTGAGTGACCGTGCGTAGGGAGTCCCGATCTAGAAAGGGACGCAACTGGCGTATCAGGCGAACCTGATAAAAAGCCCCCCTTGCCGCGGCCGTCATATGCTCTTCTAAAGACAGCCGTGTATCCAGGAGGACACCCAAGCTGCGAACCCTTTCCGTGGGGGCCAATGATTCGCCCCCAATAACCAGCGATGGCACCAGCTGGCTATATCGGGACACCGGAAGCCACAGCCACTCGGTCTTGGAAGGGTTGAGTCGGAGCCTGTTTCTCCCCATCCAGGCCCGCACGGCCTCCAGGCACTGGGACATCACTTCAAGGGCATTGTTGGGGTGGCCTGGGGTGGAGATGTACAGCTGAGTATCATCAGCGTACTGATGGAACTCCACCCCAAAGCCACGGATGATCTCACCCAGAGGCTTTACATAAATGTTGAACAGAAGGGGCGAGAGGACCGACCCTTGCAGCACCCCACAGATAAGGCGCCTCGGGGTTGACCGCTGTCCCCCTGCCAACACAGATTTTGACCGGTCAGAGAGGTAGGAGGAGAACCACCGCAAAATGGTGCCCCCCACTCCCAACCCCTCCAACCGGCGCAACATGATACCATGGTCGATGGTATCAAAAGCCGCTGAGAAATCTAACAGGACCAGGATTGAGGAGCAACCCCTATCCCGAGCCCTCCAGAGATCATCCACCAACGCGACCAATGCCGTTTCCGTGCTGTGCCCAGGCCTGAAACCGGACTGGAGCGGATCTAGATAGACAGCTTCATCCAGGTACTGTGGAAGCTGCCGCGCCACCACACTCTCAACAATCTTCGCAATAAAAAGAAGGTTGGAGACTGGACGATAATTAGCCAAAACAGCCAGATCCAGAGAGGGCTTCTTCAGGAGGGGCCTCACCACCGCCTCTTTCAAGGCGGTCGGCAGGACACCCTCGCTCAAGGAAGTGTTAATAATCCTCTGGAGCCAGCCTCATATAACCTCCTGGGAAGCCAGCACCAACCAGGAGGGACACGGGTCCCTGTATAATTTCTCTGTAGATCTTCCTTATCAGTAGAGAGAGATTGGGGAATAAAAGCAGTGTTTTTCTTGTTTAGCATATGAAAAATGCCTAATTCTAACCAGAAATTAAGTCTGTATATTTTTAAAAAGCCAACTAATAGGATCTGCCAACTAAGGTTGCAAATAATATTTGAAAAAAAAGGGCCAGATTTTAGGAGTATTTTGTTTGTTTGTTCCTTGAAATATTTCAGCTGTTTTCCTCTTATGCCCATAGAGAGTTGATCAGAGCACCACTGAGTATACAGGCTTAGAAAAACCACTGATTTGACTAAATGTAAGAAGATATTGCATACACTGATATGGATTTGAAATTTACTTACATAAAAGAGTGCGTAGTAATTTTCAACATAAGCATGCTATACAAATGTATCTTCCCTGACATTTAATTCATTTATACTGCTTGTATACCAGTAGTGTGTTTTAATTTCGTTCACTACCGGTTCGCTCATGGGCACGCGCGCCACTTCTGCTCATACACAGAGATGTCTGGGCAGATGGACGGAGCCTCCTGCCACCGCTACTGGTTCGCCTGATCCGGAGGGAACCGGTAGCAACCCACCACTGTTGTATACCAAACCTGAACCAAACAATTATCAAGTGTGAAACCTCTTGCTTGTAGGTTCCCATCTTTAAAATGGTCAATAATTAGTCCACTACTATCTTCTACTTTTTTAAAAATTAAAAACTCTTAAGGAAATTAAACTCCATGAAATCAGACATTAAACACCAGGATATAACAAAGCTGTAAGAATCAGCTACATGGGATTCCCCACAATTTTTCTGATAGCAAATTCTAAACGCTTTACTAAGTTGTTATCAAAGCTCAAAGGAGCAACTTAAAACTAATGTCACAAGGCAAGCTGTTAAATGCAATACAGATCAAATAATGGATTGGGTAGTTCTTTTTGTCTAAAAACTGGGAAATGAAAGATGCAATTGTTCAGCAATTCTGCAAATGTAGTTTTTGTGTTGTACAAGCTACAGCTTTAACAAAAGAGCTTCTAAAGTTTGGGCCATGCTAGTTCATTTTTCTTTGCTGACCAAATAAAATAGCAGTGCCTGGATGTTTAAATGAAGTATTTGTTAATCGTAAAGCAGACAGACAGATCCTGGCTCAATCTTTCAGGAGGTCACAGGTTCAAATCCAGTGAATCCCCAGTGAATCCTCTGTGTTTCATAAATATGCATGATTCTAAGACATTGCAAGCGAAGAGTCAGCTGAGCAGGATGGCTTTTAAGACAATACATGCTCCTGAGCTAATGCTTGATACAAACCTGAGTGGATGATTACTTCATATGAGGAAGGCCAAACTTCACTATAGACAGGAATATTTTCTACATTGTTTTCTTCACCTACCTCTCTTTTCCTAAGTAAATAATTACGAATGCATCCATAGCAGTTTTCCAGAACATTGATTTCTATATTTCACAACCGTGATCCTTAAAGAAATATCCCATAGAAAATAATTTCCCAGGGACATTATTACACGCAGTACAAGAAACATGGGCCAAAAGAACATTTAAAAACCCAGAATTACAAAAATTGGTAATGTAAATGTCCTCGGCAGTTGTCTGAAATAGCAGGGATCAAATCCTATCCCTATTCTAATTGAAAATAGAAGGCTTACAATAAAGCAACAGCTAAATTTAACTCCTGGACTCAGAGCTAGATGTCTATATGGACTATTGTGGAGGCTGTATGGTGGTGTTCTGCTTTAATTTATCTACCATCAAAACAGCTTTCTATCTTCAGTATGATAGAACAAATACCATAAAGGCTTTACTAGGATACAGTACTGATTAAGCTATGTAGACTTTAACTTGTGGTTAAAGACTTTGTGGTTAAAGACTATGTAGACTTTAACTTGTGTGTGGGAGAGGGGTGGGACATTCTATACCTGTGATGGTGGGATGGGGCAGAAGAAATGTAAATAGGGATCAGGAGCATCACCCCAGATACATTCGGGTGGTGACTTGCTCCCATGCCTCCTGCTCACCCTGCTTTCCTGGGGATGCAAGAGCGAGGGACCCTGGTCTCCGTCTGGTGTATGTGAATTCGAGGTCTGTGGTGAATAAGGCCCCACTCATACGAGATCTTATTGATGAGGAGGGTGCGGACCTGGCCTGTATCACGGAGACCTGGTTGGAGCAGGAGGGGGGGAATCCCTCTCTCTGATTTATGCCCCCCGGGCTTTCGTGTGCTGCACCAGCCGCGACACCAGGGAAGAGGCAGAGGGGTGGCAGTGGTTGTTAGAGAAAGTCTTAGTTCTAAGGAGGTCACTGTCCCTCAGATAGGCGGGTGTGAGTCTCTTCTATTGAAGTGGGGCCCTGGAGTTCAGTCGGGGTTGTTGGTCACATACCTATCTCCCAGCTACGTTGCCACAGCCCTGCCCGCACTGCTCAATGTCTTGACTGAAGTGGCACTTGAACTCCCCAACCTTTTGGTTGTGGGAGATTTCAATCTGCCTTCAATCGGCGAGTCATCTGAGACAGTCCGGGAGTTCATGGCCTCCATGGCAGCCATGGACCTGACTCAGGTTATTCAGGGCCCAACTCATAGGGGAGGACACACACTCGACCTGGTTTTTCTCTCTGGGCAGTGGATAAATGGTTGTGGTAGGGGGGAACTTTCCATCGCCCCCCTGTCATCGACCGACCATTCCCTCCTTAGACTGGACTTTCAATCTGCCAATCCTTGCCGCTGGGAGGCGGGACCCATAAAATGGTTCTGCCCCAGGCGCCTGATGGACCCAGAGAGGTTCTTGACGGAGCTTGGGACATTGCCCACCTCTCAATCCTGCGATTCGGCTGAGGCTCTGGTGGCATCCTGGGAATGGGGGGCTGCCGACGCCTTGGACCGAATTGCACCTTTGCGGCCTCTGACCCAACGCAGATCCTGGGTCGCTCCTTGGTTTTCCATGGAGCTCCGGGAAATGAAACGTCGGAAAAGATGCCTAGAGGAGAGTTGGAGGTCCTCCCGGTCTGAATCTGATCGAACACAGTTAAGAACCCATATTAGGTCTTATCTAGTGGCGATGGAAGCGGCGAAGCGAGATTACTTTGCTGCCCTCATTGCATCTGCAGAAAACTGCCCAGTGGCCCTGTTTCGTGTGACCCGCTCCCTCCTCAATCAGGGAGCGAGGGAAGACCCTTTACAGGGCAGAGCTGAGGATTTTGTACAGTTTCTGCATGATAAAATCGCTCAGATCCGGATCGGATTGGACTCTACTGGGCAGAATCCAATGGGGAGACTAGGGTAGGTCTTGAGAGTAATATCTGGGTTGAGTTTGACTCTGTTTCTGTCAAGGAAGTGGACAGGATTATGGGTAAACTTGGTTCCTCCACTTGCTTATTGGATCTTTGTCCCTCCTGGTTGGTTTCGGCTGCCAGGGAGGTGACTAGAGACTGGATCCAGGCAATTGTCAATGCTTCATTGAAGGAGGGGGTCTTCCCCGCCTCTCTTAAGGTGGTTCAACCTCTCCTCGAAAAGCCTTCCCTGGATCCAAACTCACTTAATAACTATCGTCCCATCTCCAACCTTTGCTTCATTGCGAAGGTTGTTGAGACTGTGGTGGCGCAACAGCTCCCACAGTTCCTGGAGGAAACGGAATACCTAGACCCGTACCAATTGGGCTTCTGATGTGGGCACAGCACGGAAAAGGCATTGGTCGCTCCGGTGAATGATATATAGCGGGCTCAGGATGGTGGTTGTTCCTCCATCCTGGTCCTACTTGACCTCTCAGCGGCTTTTGATACCATCGACCATGGTATCCTACTGCAGCGACTTGTGGGTTTGGGGGTGGGAGGCACTGTTTTACAGTGGTTCTCCTCCTACCTCAGGTCGCTTGCAGTTTGTATGGGCGGGGGGAGCAGAGGTTCACCCCGAGGCTCCTAAATTGTGGGGAGCCTCAGGGGTCGGTTCTCTCCCCCCTGCTCTTTAACATCTATATGAAACCGCTGGGTGAGATCATTCGTGGCTTCAGGGTGAGATATCATCAATATGCTGATGATACCCAGTTATACATCTCCACCCCAGAGATGCCCTTTCCATGATGTCCTGTTGCCTGGAGGCGGTGCGGGCCTGGATGGGTAGAAACAGACTCAGACTCAACCCCTCCAAGACTGAGTGGCTGTGGATGCCAGCATCTCGGGTTTCAGAGACCCCATCACTTTTGATGGGTGGGGAAAAACTTGCCCCCGTTGATAGGGCTCGCAACTTGGGTGTCCTCTTGGATGCTCGGCTGTCCCTAGAAGACCACCTGACGGCTGTGACCAAAGGGGACCGTCGCAAAGGTTCGCCTGATGCGCCAGTTGCGCCCTTTCCTGGACCGAGATGACCTTCGCACTGTCACTCATGCCCTGGTTACTTCCTGCTTGGATTACTGCAATTCCCTCTACATGGGCCTGCCCCTGAGATGCACCCGCAGACTCCAGCTGATCCAGAATGCAGCTGCATGGGTTGTTACGGGAGCCCCTCGTTACTCCCATATAACACCTCTCCTGCGTGAGCTGCACTGGTTACCAGTGGTTCTCCGGGTCCGCTTCAAGGTGCTGGTTCTCACCCATAAGGCCCTACATGACTTAGGTCCAGGATATTTGCAGGACCTTCTCCTGCCTGCCTCCCACTGTCCTGTTCACTCACATAGGGCTGCTCTCCTCAGGGTTCCGACAGCGAACCAATGTTGTCTGGCGGTGCCCAGGGGTAGGGCGTTCTCTGTGGGTGCTCCCACCCTCTGGAATGAGTTGCCTACCGAGCTCCGGGCGGCTCCTGATCTCCACTCCTTCCGTCGGGACCTGAAGACTTAGCTGTTCAAGCAAATAGGCTGACTCTGATTCTGGGTTTTATTATTTATTATTTATTAGTTAATTTGGATTAAAATGGGATTTTGTTGTACATGTTTTTAACTTGGGTTCGCCGCCCTGAGTCCTTCTGAAGAAGGGTGGCATATAAATACAGGAAATAAATAAATAAATAAATAAACAAACAAACAAACAAACTTCCAGAATTCCCCAGCCAGCATGTGGAATCCTGACCTGCTCTCCTATAAATTTCCTTAAGCAGTTAGGACAAGTCTCTTTTTTTCTCAGCAGGACCCACAGTATATTATAGCAGGAGTCCCTAACCCATGGGCTGCAGCCAACTCAGAACCAGGTACCTGCCACTTCTGCAAATGGAGCTGTGTGCACTTGTGCACATGCCTATCACTTGCACAGAACCATCCCCTCTCCCCACCGCTGGGCTGCCAAGCTGGAAAGATTGGAGACCACTCTCTTACAGAGTTGCTTACGGATCAAATAGGTTGACCTAATTTTTGCCACCTCAAATCTTTGTAGAAAGATGGTTGTTTGATTGGGTAAGATATAAATATACGTGCATGTATATAATGTAATGAAGCTGAGTTTCTGGTTATTTATTTACCATTTTTGGTCCAGTTCCCCAGTTCCAAGACTCTGAGTAATAATGACTTTATTCCCTTGCACTGAGAAGGGGTGTTGGTCTTACCTGATATGCTCCTTCTCGGTGTGCTGAGAGAGAATCCAAGAAATGGGGTTAACTCTTACCTTTCTGCTCTGAGACTGAGTCTGTCAGTCTTCTGTGGTCATGCCTCCTTTGCCTATGATCGCAATTTTAAAGAAGGCATAGTGATTGACTTGTCATATTTCTGTTCTGATTTGGCCACTCCTGGACTCTGGACCAGACGGTCGCCAGGGTGGGGTTGGATTCTTTTTTAGCACACAGAGAAAGAGCGTATCAGATAAAACCAACGCCCCTTCTCTTGTGTGCTGAGGAGAATCCAAGGAATGGGACATACCAAAGCCGGCTGTCCTAAGGGTGGGCAGCACCCGAGTCTCCGAGGCTGTATGCACCTTCTGGAGCATATGCCTGATGAAGGCTGCTTCAGCCAAAACGAAGGTGTCCAGTTTGTAGTGCCTTATAAACGGGGATGGAGAGGACCATGTCGCTGCTCTACAGATTTCATCGATAGAGGCCTGTGTAGGCCATGCAGCCATCATGGTCGCGCTTCTGGTGGCCTTCACTTGCCTAGGTAATGGAAGAGCCTGAAGCTCGTAGGCTTTGGCGATGCATGCCTATATCCACCGGCCTACGGTTGATGCTGTAACCCTGTTACCCCGTGTAGAGGGCTGGAAAGATACAAACAGGAATTATGGCTTCCTAAGGGAGGCAGTTCTCTTGATGTAGGTGCGGAGGGCCCTCCTAACGTCCAAGGTGTGCCACTTCTTCTCTAGGGCATGGGTCAGGCCCGGACAGAAGTCTGGCAAGATGATTTCCTGTGCCCTGTGGAACAAGAAATTCACCTTGGGAAGGGAGGAGGGATCCAACCGCAGAACCACCCTATTTGAATGGAATATGCATAGGTCCTCTCTTATAGAGAGGGTCACCAGTTCATATATTCATCTGGCCGAAGTGACGGCCACGAGGAAGGCTACCTTGAAGGTAAGGAAGCACAGACTGGCTGACCGTAATGGCTCGACGGGCGCAGAGGTGAGAGGTGGTAGGACTTTGGGCATGTCCCAGGTGGGGTACCTGTGTACCATCGGAGGCTTTAAATTAGCTGCACCTCTAGTGAAACTGTGCACAATAGGGTGTTGAATAAGGGACTCCAGATCCCCGCAGGATAACACTAAGGACAGAACTGCCACCTGCCTGCGTATGGTATTGGGTGACAGGCCCTTGTCCAGCCCTTCCTGAAGGAATTCCAGGACCTGGGCCACTGATACAGAGATAGGATCAATGTGACTTTTAGAGCACCAGCCACAAAAGGCTTTCCAGCCATAATTTCATAAATTCTGTTAGTAGATGGCCTCCTAGAGGCCTGGGCTGTCTGTATTACTTTGCTGGAGAAATTGTCCAGCCTTAGAACTCTCTGCTCAAATGCCAGATGGTCAGTTGGAGCCATTGCAGTTCTGGATGGACTAAGGCCCCCTGACTGAGGGAGATTCTGTCTGGAGGGATCCTCCAGGGCTTGGATACTGACAGGCTGACCAGATCTGCATACCATAGCCATCTGGGCCAGTGGGGAGCCAGGAGCAGGACCTCTGCCCTCTCCGCCAACACCTTCCAGATTACCCCTGGAATGAGGGGAAGAGAAGGAAAGGCATATAGTAGCCTTTGATGCTATGGACTGTGGAGTGCATTGACCCCTTCTGCCCTCAGTGTTGCAAACCTGGTGTAAAACCTGGGCAGCTGGCTGTTTGACGGGGTGGCGAACAGGTCCAGGACCCGGGGGGGGGGGGAACATTTCTGACAGTTCCCTGAATAGGTCTGGATGCAGGCACCACTCTGAGTGGTCGACTGTGGGTCTGCTGAGCCAGTCCACCTGTACATTCATTGTCCCTGAGATGTGCTCCGCTCTGATGGAGAAAAGATGTCTTCATGCAAGAGGCCCAATTATTTGGCCTCTTGTATGAAGGACCTGGAGTGGGTGACCCCCTTGGTGGTTGATATGGGCCTTTGTGGCCACATTGTCCATCAGGATGAGCACATGGTGGCCAGAGATTGTGTCCTGGAACCAAGGCTAAGTGGGCTAACTTGAGCTCCAGCCAGTTGATATTGTTTCTCAGGTCTTCCTGAGTCCACTGCCCTTGTGCCATCTGGGACTGGAGTGGGCGCCCCAGCCAAAGAGGCTGGTGTCTGTGGTGATGGTCAGGCATCTGGGCTCTTTGGTTATTGTTGTGGTCCGCCAGCAGCCTGCGGAACTGGCAGTGGAGTCGGACAGTGAGGAGGCTGGGGAGGAACATGGGCCAATCCTGGAGTCTGAGGAAGGCCCGGATGAGGGCTCTGCATCGGAGGCAGAGATGGGGCCAGGGCCATCTGGGAGTGATGCATGGACTCCAGAGCCTCCAGAGTCGGACTGCCGAGAGGCAGGGGAACAGAAAGAGCCTGTTTCTAGTGCATGCATGCGCAGAGCTGCCAGAAGGCACGAACAGCTAAAACAAAAGGGATGACTCGGGAGTAAGGCCTGGAGATGACTGGCCCCTCCCATAAGGCTTAAAAGAGGAATAAAGGCACGTGGGCACTTTGCAGGAAAGCAACGTTGTTAATTCTGTTCCCAGTCGGCATCTCTGCTTGATTCTGGAATCCGTGTGGCTTTGCCAAGTAGGTCTTTGGCAGAGTGTCAAGGGAGATAAAGGTTGGTGATTATCCCGAAGTCCCTAAGGACTTTTTGCAACTAATTGCGACTCACCTGTGAATGAACGTAATTCACAGCTGTTGCAATAAAAGAAGATTTTTGGGACTACTCGTGTGTTTTAATGACTCAGGAAGCCTAGATCACAACAGTTATGGCCTGGGACATCCACCACTGGAAGGATTGAAGTACATTTGGTGGAACCTGAACCCTGGCCTTTGAATTGCTCCTGCCGGACCTTTGGTAGGGCAGGAAAAACCACTATAAAGTCCTGGTGTGCAAGCGTGCCCAGGGGACGATTGAGATGCAAGACATCATCTTGCCCAGGAGTTGCAAGAGGAGGGCCAGGGACACTGTTCTGTCCTCCTGGATCTGATTCACCAAGGCCTTTATACTGACCTGACGCTCCTGAGATAGGGAGACCTCGCACGACATGGTATCTATGACCACACCCAGGTGTAGCAGTCGGTTGGTAGGAGCCAGGTGGCTCTTCGTGAAATTGATAGAAAACCCGTGATCCTGGAGGACCCAGATTGTGACTTGCAGATCCTCCATCGCCCCAAGGTGGGAGGAGGACTATATCAGAATGTTGTCCAGGTAACACTGGACGGGAATAGGAACCGCCCTGAGATGTGCCGACAATGCTGCCAGTATTTTGGTGAAAGTCTTGGGCACTGAGGACAGGCCAAATGGTAGGGCCTTGTACTGATAGTGTCAGCTCATATAGTGGAACAGTAGGAACTGCCGCTGGGATGGCAGGATAAGCACGTGGAGGTATGCCTCTGTCAGGTCAATGGATGTTAGGAAGTCGCCTTCTCAGATGCTCTCCAGTATGGACTGGAGGGACTGCATCTTGAACCTCCTGTAAACCAGGTGGTTGTTTAATCTCTTCAGGTCCAGAATTGCCCTCTACATCCCCCCCCCCCCAGGGCTTTGGGACTACAAATAGGATGGAGTAGTATCCCTGCCCCTGTTGGTTCTCTGGAACAGGCTGGATAGCTTGAATGTCCAACAAGTATTGAATTGTGGCCTCCATGAGGCCTCTCTTTGTGTTGTCTTTTGAGATGGGGCAACGAATGAAGAATCTCAGGGGTGTGGAGAGAAATTCGAGGGTGAGACCTAGTCTCACCGTGTTCAGGACTCAAGTATCTGTCATGGTTGCCTCCCATTGGTCTGCGAATAGACCAGGGGTGGGTTCTATTTACCTTTACTACCTGTTTGCATCATGCCTACGCACATGCGCAGATCACTTCTGATGACGTCCGGGCAGAGCCATCTGCCGATTGTACTACCGGTTCTATAGAACTGGTCCGAACTGGGGGCAACCCACCACTGGAATAGACTTAGGTGGCCACCAATGGGAGGGTTGGATTTGCAGTAATCTGCATGGCGAAAGGGATGACTTCCAGTGCCACAAAATGGCCATTTGGCCTGGAATTGCTGCCTGTTCCTATCCCTAAATCCGGTTGTATCTGGTTGGCAGTTTTGTCTGTGGGAGTACGCCCTCTGGGGGTGAGGAGAGTCAAATCCAGTGTCTGTAGGCCTGAATGAAGGCCTACGTAAATAAGGCAAGGGATGGCATTCAGCTTGCATGTATAGAGAAGACAGGACCTTTCTCCTGTCTTTGGTTTCCACCAGAATGGGCTCCAGGGCCTCTCCAAACAGCTTGCTACCCTTAAAGGGAGCAGCGGATAGCTTCCATTTATACTTCATATCCACCTGTCAGTGATGAAGCCACAGCAGGGCTGCCACCAAGGAGGCAATGGCCCTGGAAGTGAACTTGGCAGCATTCAATGTGGCATCAGCTGAGAATTCTGTTGCTACTACCACTTTGTTAATGTCCTGGTGCAAGCGGAGGTCATCAGGCAGGACTCTCGCTTGCATCTGGCAAAGCCAGAGCAAGGAGGTTCTATTGAAAAAGGAGATGGCTGTTGCTGCCTTGACTGCCCAGGCAGCTGCCTGATGTGCCTTGTGGAGGGTCAGCTCTGCCTTCCTATCCTCCATCTTCAGGGCATCCTCCGTATCGTTAGACAAGATGGAGGAGGATGTTAAGGCTGCCACTGGTCTGTCTATCATTGGTGGTTGTAGTGCCTCAGTGAGGTCCGGGACCACATTATAAAATCTTTTGTCACTCCCACTTGGGGGTGGGTATGTCCCTGGTTGGGACCATTGCCTCTGGACTACGTCCAGGAATAATTTAGATAAGGGAATTTCCTCACTCTCCGTGATTGGCTCTGAAAAATGTAACTCACTTGGGTCTGTTAGGCCCAATGCTGACTCCAATGCATTTGGGTCAGCTCCCATGTGAGCTGTGGTTTGGCTTTATATAGGAGAGATTTGAAGAGGGCCCGGTGAAATAGCCCTGCAAAGGTCTGGAGCCATCCCCTCATCCTCTGATAGAACAGTTCTTTCTGGTCATCATCTCCTGAGAGCAAGTCTCTGCTCTGCATGGATGAAGTGGGTGAGTGAGGCCCTTGAAAGGCCACCAAGTCTCTTTGAACCTGGGATGCTAGGTCTTGGCCTTGATGTAGGGGGGTGTCAGATGCCACAGAAGCAGTCTGATGGCCTTGCTGCAAGCCTGCAGCAATCCCCTATGCTATGGCCTCTGAGATCAGAAGTCTCATCTGATCAGAAATTTCAGGCCCCTGGCTGTCCCTTGTGTGGATCCCTGCCACTGTGGGTGTAAAGGTGGCCTCTGGAGCAGGATTCATCCTCTTTAAAGGTAGCTACCAATGTCTTTCTGCTGGCAGCAGGTTTGACAGTGAAGCAAAAAAGGCCTCATTGTTGACTGATGTAAATGGTGGCTGAGAGGATTGCTCTCTGCTGCCATCTGGTGACCAGGCCTGAGAGCTCAGTCCATTCTGTTGTCTTGCATCAGTCAAATGATCTAGTGGCTGTAAAGAGTGGGAAACGATAGATACTCCCCTGGGGGAATTTTCCTGTCTCCTTCGCTTGGCTTCTCTCTCAGCCTTGGCAACTTCTTTGTCCAGGGCCTTTTGATGCCTCCAGGCGCCCTTCTCCTCAGCCTTAGAGGCCTTTTTGGAGTACAGGGCTTTTGCTCTTAGCCAGGCAGTTACACTTTTAATGGCCGATTTCAGCCCTGGGGAGCTTTTCTTGGGGATTTGGGATTGAACTGGGTAACCCTGGTCCACCCCACTCACTTGTGGCACCTTTGATGGCACGGAATCTGCCATTTTGAGTTTTTGGCCCTTCTGGACAAGGCAGGTTCACTCCAGATAGGAACCCTGCTGCAGAGGCTTTTCCTGCTTTGCCACTGTGGAGCATACACCTGGAGTTAACCGGACAGTGACTACAGTCCCCTCCACTGTCTGCGGGTAGATGACAGGGACCTTGGCTCTATCTGTTTGAGCTGGATCAAGGCAGCTATGCCGGATGGACAGGGGAGCCAGCTGGGTTGAAGGCAGCTATGACGGATGTACCGGGGGGCCAGCTGAGCCATTTGCTGCTTTGCGAAGTCTTACTCAATGCCAAAGATCTTACTGTGAAGATGAGTGAAAATCCAAGGAATAACTCTGTCTTTTTGTTCTAATTCTCCTGAGGAGCTATCTTCCAAACGTCTCTCTGAGCCAAGATTGAGTCAAAACTGGGATCACAGGCAAAGAAGGCATGACCACAGAAGATTGACAGACTCAATCTCAGAGCAGAAAGGCAAAAATTAACCCCATTCCTTGGATTCTCCTCAGCACACAGGAGAATTGCCCAATTAAGCAATGTGTGTATTTTTGTGCTTTGTAAAATATTCTAACTAAATCTAATAACATTTAGTAGTCGATCTCAACTCTCCATCTATAGATATAATATAAATTTATCTCACAAAAATGGTCTCAGGACATGAATCTTTCAGGGACTTTCCATATTGTTGATCATGGTTTCCTTTGGAAACTATCTCAGTTACAGTACCTGCCCTAAGGCACACCATTCTTTCAAGATTCAAACCATTCTTGCCCTTCCACAAGTCCCTAACAATTTAGTCTTTCCCTGAGCATTGGGGCTAGATACCTTTTGTGGCCAAAACTTAATATTTAAAACATAATATTTCTTCAAGCTTTTGTGGACCCCCTGTGATGACATTGTGGCTCCCAGGGGTCCGTGTAACACAAATTGAGAACCACTGTTCTAGAGGAGCATATGGTGATGTATTTTTATTTTTAGTGCTTTATTTTTATTTTTTTCAAGTTGTGAGTCACCCAGTATCATTCTTGTGAAATGGGCATCCATGTAATTCAAATAAATAAACAGACTAAAATAATAATCAATAATATCTTTCAAAAGTAGTGTATTCATGCTTTATGGCAGCATTTTTTCCTAAGCTTCTAAGCCCCACAGAGGGAATATTGTGGCCATGAGAGGACAGAATGTAGGGCCCTCTGTGTTAATATTGGGGTGAGGAGCTAAACAAATACCTGTGGGAAATACATTGAAAGAATAATTTTACTTCTTATTTCTAAAAAATACTGCCAAAAGCACTGGATTCCAGCATTTCATCAGTGAATTTAATAGTGACTTATTGTGGGAGGGGTGGGCTTCACAGCCCATAAAGAAGTCTAAGAGCTACAGGCATCCATTCTGGCTTATTTATATATTATATAACTAGTATTAATTGGTTTCAGTTTCACAGACCAATAAGAGATTATGAAGCAGTTACAGCTATTTGAAATCTTTCAGGTTCTAGAAGCCATTTCTACCTTATGTATAGAAATGCTTTTTTCAAAAATAAGGGGGAGCTATCCATCTGATGCCTGTGTGAGAAGGGGCGTTGGTCTTACCTGAGACACACCTTCTCGTTGGGTGGAGACAGCAGCCAGGATGGGGTGTGGTCATCTGTTAGGCCGATAGACTGAGCCCATTAAATTTGCTAAGTCCCGCCCTTGTTGCCGGGCAAACCCAGCTTTTGGCGAGGACAAAAAGACAGGCTCGGCGGGTGGGACCCAAAGAACATGGTAAAGAAAAAGAGACAGGTAAGAAATCCAAAAAGGGGCCAGACTGGTGAAAGAGAGGGAGGGTCTGGCTGCTGTCTCCACCCAACGAGAAGGTGCATCTCAGGTAAGACCAACGCCCCTTCTCCATTGTGGGTGGAGACAGCAGCCAGGATGGGACATGCCAAAGATCCATGTCCCTACAGTCGGGTGGGACCAGTCTGGTCCGAAGTACCCTCCCCAGAGACAACTCGCTGTAACACTCTACGACCAAAGGCCGCATCTGCTGAAGCAAATTTGTCAATTTTATAGTGTTGAATGAATGGAGAAGGCGATGTCCACGTAGCCGCTCTGCATATTTCGAGCAATGAAGCCTGAGTAGCCCAGGCTGCCGATGTCGCAGCGCTGCGGGTAGAATGCGCCGTCAATCGATATGGTCTCGGGAGAGATCACAACTCGTATGCTTTGGATATCGTCTGCCGGATCCAACGGCCAATGGTCGATGAAGACACCTTGGAGCCCAAGGACACCGGTAGGAAAGAGACAAAGAGGGCCTCCGATTTACGGGAATCCGCCGTCCGCTTAATATAGATCCGTAGGGCCCGTCGGACATCCAAAGAGTGCCACTGTCGTTCAAGTGCGTGGTTCGGATGAGGACAAAAGTTGGGCAGGATAAGTTCCTGCATGCGATGGAAGGTGGTATTAACTTTAGGTACAAAGGTTGGGTCCAAGTGTAGAACCACACGGTCGGCATGGAACACACAGAGGTCCTCCCGGATTGAAAGAGCAGGCAACTCAGAAATGCGTCGGGCTGAGGTGATTGCAACCAAAAAGGCGACTTTGCATGTCAAAAGGCGAAGGCTAGTTGTGCGCAAGGGCTCGTATGGAGCTGACGTAAGGGAATTTAGAACAACCGAAAGGTCCCAAGTTGGATATCTGTGCAACACCGGCGGGGAAAGGTTTGTAGCCCCTCGCAGGAACCAGCGGATTAAAGGGTGTTGTGACAAAGAAGATAAAGACCCAACAGTAAGGACCGATGAAATTGCCGCCATTTGTCTCCGCAATGTGTTGGGAGACAGTCCTTTGTGAAGACCTTCCGTTAAGAAGACAAGAATATTTACGATGGAGGCCTGGAGAGGACAAACCCCCGCTCGATCACACCAGGCACAGAATGACTTCCAAGTGGCCGAATAAATCTGGTCCGTAGACGGCCTTCGCGACGCCTGAATAATGGAAATTATGTCTGCAGGAACGTTGACCTTCCCAAGCGCATGCCGCTCAATCGCCAAGCGGTCAGACGGAGCCACTGTAGGTCTGGGTGCGTCAAGGTCCCTTGGGTTAAAGCGTCCTGCGGTTGAGGCAGTTGCCAAGGTTGGTCTATCGACAAAGACACGAGGTCTGCAAACCAAGGTCTGCGTGGCCAATGTGGGGCCACCAGAATGATCTCTGCCTGTTCCATCAACAACTTGCGAACTACCCGGGGAAGCAGAGAAACTGGAGGAAAAGCGTATAGGAGCCCTGGGGGCCACGGGCAGCGGAGAGCATCGACGGCCTCTGCCTGATCCGATGGGAACTGTGAGATGAACCGCGGCAGCTGAGCATTGTCCGACGTGGCAAAAAGGTCGATCACTGGCATCCCGAAACGCCTTGCGATCTGGTGGAAGAGCCGAGGATTGAGACGCCACTCTGCATGGTCCAGCCACTGACGGCTGAGCCAGTCGGCTTGCAGATTGGTGACACCGGAGATGTGTTCTGCCCGCAACGAAGCCAGATGGATTTCCGACCAGAGGCCCAACCGTAACGCCTCTGACATCAGAGAGAGAGACCGAGTGCCCCCCTGACGGTTGACATGGGCCTTTGCGGTGATATTGTCCGTGAGGACCAGAATGTGGGAGTTGGACACAAGATGATGAAAGGTCCGAAGTGCCAGGTAGATCGCTCGCAGTTCCAACCAGTTGATGGAGTGACGGGATTCGACGGCAGTCCAGACACCTTGAGCCAGGTGACCCCGACAATGAGCACCCCAGCCCTGGAGACTGGCGTCCGTTGTCACCACCACTCTCTGCGGATCAAAGAAAAAACAACCTCGGGAAAGTGCAGGAGACCGCCACCACTGTAAGGACCTAATTACCTTCCTAGGGACAGAAACCTTAACAGGAGAGGTACCTCTACCCGCTTTCTGCAGAGGCAACAGGAACCACTGAAGTTCCCTCGAGTGTAACTGGGCCCAAGGAACTATTGAAATGGCGGAAATCATCTTGCCCAGGAGTTGTGACAGAATCAAGGGCGAGGAAGATGTAGCCCGTTCAACTCTAGAGACAAGGGATCTCAAACTCTCCTGTCTCTCGCTCGAAAGGAAAACTCTCCCGGCAACGGAGTCTATCAGGGCCCCCAAATGAACCAGATTAGTAGAAGGGACTAACTGGCTTTTCTCCAAATTAACTGAGAACCCGTGGGCAGCGAGGGCATGGAGAGTGAATTGCAGATCGGAGGAAGCTTGTTGGGGAGTGGAGGACAAAATCAGGATATCATCCAGATAACATTGTAGACGAATAGACTTAGCCCTAAGGGAAGCTGCCAGGGCAGCTAGTACCTTGGTGAAGGTACGGGGAGCCGAGGAAAGGCCAAAGGGCATGGCCCGATACTGAAAATGGCGCCCCCCGTAACAGAACCTAAGGAACTTCCTATGGGAGCGGAGGATGGGGATGTGGAGATAGGCCTCAGTGAGGTCTATAGAAGAGAGGAGATCGCCCCTCCTGACACTGTCTAGGATAGATTTTAGGGAGTGCATCTTAAACTTCTGGTATAAGACATACCAGTTGACACGCTTAAGGTCCAGAATGGGTCTCCACCCCCCTGAGGACTTGGGAACGAGAAAGACACGGGAGTAAAATCCTGTGCCCCATTCACTCAAGGGCACAGGTTGAATAGCCCTGATAGAAAGGAGGTGCTTAACCGCCGAATCCATAAGGGATCGTTTCTGGATGTCATTAGAAAGCGGGCAGCACACAAAAGACCTCGGAGGAGGGGAAAGGAATTCAATGGCCAACCCAGATCTTAAGGTGGCCAGGACCCATTTATCAGACATGGAGCCCTCCCAAACAGGGGCGAAGAGAGTCAATCTGCCCCCTATGGGAGGGTCCGGGATGCACTTAGCGACGGCGACCGGAGAAACGACCTCCTCCCCCTCGAAAGGGCCGTTTGGTCGCAAAGGTCCTACCTCTGGAAGGTCTGTCTTGACCGCCCCGTTGTCTAGGTTGGAAATTTCCCTGTGACCTAGGAAGGGAAGGGGAGAAGGAAGATACGGGCGAGATTGAGGGCGAGGTGTGTACGGGCGGAACCTGGAATCCCCCCTGCGAAAGACAACTGGGAGGAATTTCTTTTTGTCCTTTGTCTCGGAGAGGAAAGGGTCCAAAGAATCCCCGAAAAGTTTGGAGCCCGCGAAAGGAAGAGATGCCAGGCACCATTTATGCCTGGCGTCGGCCTGCCAATGGCGTAACCAAACTAATCGACGTGCCGTAACCGAAGACGCTAGAGACTTGGCCGCAAAGCGAGCGGCGTTCAGAGTAGCGTCTGCCGAAAACTGTGTGGCCGCAATAATTTTGTTGAAATCCTGTTGTACTCGAACATCCTCCATAGGTAACAACTCCTGTAAATGTTGAAGCCATAAAAGAGTCATTCGATTAAAAAAGGAGGCAGTAGAAGCTGCTCGGATAGCCCATGAAGCACCTTGGTGAGCTCGTTGAAGTACGTGTTCAGCCTGGCGCTCCTCCGGACGAAGGCCTTCCTCGGGGTCACCGGGAACCGCTGAGTGAGGTAAGAGGGCCGCCACGGGAGCGTCCACAGACGGGACCTGAAGAAGAGAATCTAGGTCCGGAGCAATACTGAAGTTTCGTCGATCTGCCGCCGTAGGCGTTGGAGCAGAACCCGGTGAAGACCATTGCTTCTTAATAACATCGAGAAACAAAGGAGGAGTAGAGATGGTATCTACAGTCCTAGCTGGCTCGGCGAAGAGAGGGCTTAAATGTCCGTTAGATGCAGAATCAGAAGCCGGTAGCGGTGAAGGGGAGCTAAGCTGGGTTGTAGCAATGGCCTTATGCAGTAGAGATTTGAACAAGGCCTGGGGAAAAATGCCCATAAAGGCAGGTTGTTCAGGAGGCAGATCATCATCCTCCGAGAGTTCCAGGTCACGAGGATCATCAGCCGCATGCGAGGGAGATCTGCTGGCCATAGAAGACACGGGTGAGTCAGGGGCGTCGATGGACAAAGCATCATCCAGATCCCCATCCCCTCGAGAGGGGGAGACTACGGAATGTATCGAAGCCGGTCTGCTAACGGATTGAAAATGTGAGGCCAACGACTGTTGGACTGCTGCAGCGATCATCTGCTGTATCTGTTCCGTGGATGGGAAAGCGTGATGTTGTGCCCCGGTTGGCATGGCTTCACCAGCAGGTCGAGCTGGGGATGTTTCCGGAGGAGGAACAGAGGTCGTAGGTGCAGACGAGCCCCACAGGTCAGTCGATGCAATGATCGCAGGACAGTCCTGAAGGGAAAGACGATCCCCTTGAGATGCGGAATCAGCATCCATAGGGGGTTGGGTTGAGACCGAAGGAGCCTCCTTGCCTACTGACTGAGTGCCGCTGGCCTTGGCGCAAATTTTCTTCAGGACTCTGTCCCTGCGAGCCTCCGCACGGGAAGGCAGACATTGAGAGGGTGCCTTGCTGAGCGGCTGAGAAAGGCCAGAAGGGTCTAGTCTGGAAGAAGATCCATAGGGGACTTCTTTAGTAGCAGGAGAGACTCCCTGATGATGGTGAATATCAGAACTTCTGGCCTTGTGACAGTGTTTGGATTTATGGGAGGCTTTAGGCATGATGACAGAAAGGGAAACTGTCAGATAGTTGATACAATTTAGGCATGAGATGGCACCAACAATGAATGTGGCTCAGCACCCATTATCACAATAGGGAGCGCAGACACTCCACATATAATTGTGAGAAATAACCTGGGTGAAACAGAGGTTCGCAGAAATGTGCCAGCAATGGCCCGTAGTGCTGAGGAACACGGCAGGCGGGGGGGGGGGGGTGCGAGACCCCACTCAAGAGCGTTTCCTTAGCCTAGGCACAAGCAGTTCGGTAACCAAATGGAGAATTAAAAATAAGGAGGGGGGGGCGCAAAGCTCCACCAGCAAGGATTACTCAACTTAAGGCAGTAAGGGCCCCCTATGGCAGCAGGGAATGGCGCGCAGCTCCGTTTAGGCCCTTAACTAACTTTCGCGCCAAAAAACCCTCCCAGCCGCTCAAGCGGCGCTGTGGGGAGAGGCGCCTAAGCTGATGGGCCCCACCAGCTGATTTGCGCCGTTAGGAGGGACTGCGCTGCAGGATCAGCCACTAAGGGCAGTAGTCACAGGGAAGGTCTGTGAGCCTCCCTCAACGCCGTTGGGAGCGTTAAAAAACTCCACGAAGCAGCCAAAGGAGCTGACAATGAGGCAAACGGCGAACAGGAAAAAACGGAGCTTTTTTAAAATTCAAAATGGCCGCCGGGAGGTTTGAAAGAGGGGGCGCGAAGCTCCACAGACCCTAGGATTGCCCCCAAGCCCCGAAACGGCCAGCTGCGAAGGTAAAAGGAGAGCGCGATCACTCCACAATGCTCCCAGGGGTTCCCCCCAACGCAAGGGAAGGGGCGCAGAGGAATTCTGGCTGGAGGGACTGGGAGTGGGGGGCACCGTTTTGCGGTGGTTCTCCTCCTATCCCTCCGACCGGTCGCAATCCATGTTGACAGGGGGGCAGCGGTCGACCCCAAGGCGCCTTGTTTGTGGGGTGCCGCAAGGGTCGGTCTTCTCGCCCCTCCTGTTCAACATTTATGTGAAGCCGCTGGGTGAGATCATCCGTGGTTTTGGGGTGGAGTTCCATCAGTACGCTGATGATACTCAGCTGTACATTTCCACCCCAGACCATCCCAATGATGCCTTGGAAGTGATGTCCCAGTGCCTGGAGGCCGTGTGGGTCTGGATGGGGAGAAACAGGCTTCGACTCAACCCTTCCAAGACCGAGTGGCTGTGGCTGCCGGCGTCCCGGTATAGCCAGTTGACGCCATCACTGGTTATTGGGGGCGAATCATTGGCCCCCACAGAGAGGGCCTGCAACTTGGGTGTCCTCCTGGATGCGTGGCTGTCCTTAGAAGGGCATACGACAGCTGTGGCCAGGGGGGCTTTTTGTCAGGTTCGCCTGATACGCCAGTTGCGCCCCTTTCTGGACCGGGACTCCCTACGCACGGTCACTCAAGCACTCGTCACTTCTCGTCTGGACTATTGTAACGCTCTCTACATGGGGCTCCCCTTGGGGTACACCTGGAGGCTCCAACTGGTGCAGAATGCGGCTGCGCGGGGGATTATGGGAGCGACGGGGTGCTCCCATGTGACTCCTCTCCTGCGCGAGCTGCATTGGCTTCCGGTGGACTTCCGGGTGCGCTTCAAGGTGTTGGTGATCACCTTTAAAGCGCTCCATGGCTTAGGGCCAGGGTACTTACGGGACCGCCTTCTGCCACCAATAGCCTCCCACCGGCCGGTTCGCTCCCACAGAGAGGGCCTCCTCAGGGTGCCGTTGGCCAGACAATGCCGGCTGACGACCCCCAGGAGGAGAGCCTTCTCTGTGGTGACACCTACCCTATGGAACAATCTACCCCCAGAGATACAAGTGATCTCCGACCTTCGGATTTTTCGTCGGGCCCTAAAAACTTATTTTTTTCAGTTAGCCGGTCTGTCTTGATTTTAGGGTTAGTTTTAATATTTTAATATTGATTTTAATTGACAAGTTTTAAATTATGGGCCAAATTTATAAATTATTTTAACTTTATTTTTTAACTGATGTTTGTATAGATGTTTTTATCTTGGCTGTTCACCGCCCTGAGTCCGAAAGGAGAAGGGCGGTATAGAAATTTGAATAATAAATAAATAAATAATAAATAAATCCCCCCCCCCCAGGCAACCAGTAAAGTCAGATACTGGGGAATCAGCTTACTGACAGTTGAAATCGAAGTCCAAAGGAGATCCAGTAAACAATCCGAGTCAAACCAGAGTAATAAACAGTAAAAGGCAGAGGAGAAGTAGCCAGGAAGGGAGAAAAGGTTCAAGAGGATCAGTCCCACACGCCTGTCTAGGCTGACAGACTGAGCCAAAAGCTGGGTTTGCCCGGCAACAAGGGCAGGACTTAGGAAATTTGATGGGCTCAGTCTATCGGCCTAACAGATGACCACACCCCATCCTGGCTGCTGTCTCCACCCACAATGGAGAACTTGGCCTTAGCTACTACATGGACAAAGTGATTAACAGTGAAGCTGAACAAACCTGGGAGGATCACAGGGATAGTATTATATGGGAGAATAAACAAAGAGGTTGTGCTGGAAACTTCTACCCAAGGTAAACCCAACTGCCGTATTAGCAAAATCTCTCAGAAGATACTGGCCTTGATCACATGAGGTTGAATTGCATCTAGTCTCTCTTTCTCTTGCTAGGAGAAAGCGCTTGTGCTTGTTCATGAAATGGTCACTTCACATTCAGCTCAAAGAGTGTCTCAGAAATATACAGTAATAATAACAGCAGTAATGATAATAAATAACATGGTGCATTTTCCCCAGGGGCAACATTAATAGTACAACTGGAAATGTTCAATTTGATTATAATGCTTTACGAAAAGGTCATTGAAAGACTGCAAAGTTTACCTTAGGGATGTTGATTCTCCTTGCTGGATGAAAATGAAAAAGTCAAACCACTCTGTGCAGCACCCACATTTCTCTCACATTTTCTGGGGCCAACAGCAGGGAGTATTGTTTATTTAAGATATACAAAGAGAATGGATGATATCCAAGAATGCATGCATCTCAGAGCTTGGAAGCATTTGTTCTTGAAAGAATGATAAAACAATTTTAAAAGCACACATTTAATATATTTTATAATCCACTCAGAAAAGCTGTGCTGAAACTATCGCTTCTGGTGAACAACACTAGTGATGGAAATTTGACTCCCATTTCTTAGCTATCCTAGCTAGCATTCCATCTAAATATACTTGTTTAAAGTACCTATACAGCCGGAACTAATCATCTGTACCTGAAATAAACATGGTACATTCCTTAATGTGGAGTTGGTTAGAAGATGACTTTTGTTAAGACTGTAAAACTTGTGATATTTTGAGACTCCCACACATTTATCATAGCTATCAAGGAATGTGTTTTATAATTTTCAGTTTTTTATTTTCAAAGCTTTGAGTTAATTTCCAATTATACTAGATTACATGTAAACTATGAAAATCAAAATAACCTTGGAAAACAGACAGTGGCAGTTACTCCCAGAGCATCGATGGAACATTTATTGCTGCAGAAATTGTAAGATTACAAGTTTACAATCAGCCTAAAAAAGGAAAAGTAGGAGTATGTATGGAGGGGCGCTACTATAATCTTTTGCAGCATTTCAGTGTAAAGCATAGATTCACAAGATCTCTGTGATATTTTTGCACTATAATTACAACAGAACCTTTGCAAGCAAACAGGGAAATTTGGAAATGCCTGCAGAAATTCATCAAGTACAGAAATTATATCACATTTATTTAATTAACTAATTTTAAATGCTTGTCACCTATATCCCTTGTAGGGGACTCTTGTAATAGCATAGTTATTAGATGCTTGTTACACTGCTACCATGTAACAGTGTAACAGAAACCTAATAGAGACAGATATTTTGGAAGACAACTTAACATGGGTACTGAAATAGCTGCCCCCCTCCAAAAGGTTCTTGAAGCACTGGGACGCCATCTGAATTCCTTAAATCAGTACCAATAGCAATAGTAATAATTACAAAACTATGTTTAAATATAGGTTAGCAGTAAATGGAGAAAGGACTGGAAAAGGTCAGTGTTCGTCCCAGTACTAAAGAAAAGTGACATATGCATCTGCTCAAACTATCACACAATAACCCTGACATCCCATGCTAGCAAAATGTTGTTGAAAATCATACAAGATGATTGGGCTCAGTCATGGAAAGAGAACTGTTTGAGATACAGGCTGGTTTTAATAGAGGAAGAGATCTTTGCAATTGCTTGATGACTGATGTAACATTTGTGTGAATTTCAACAGGATGCATATTTGCATTTCTTCAACTAGTAATCTCCTTCAATTATATTGAACATTATAAATTATGGAGGAACCTAAAATCTAGACATGTTATACAACAGAAAACATCATAAAGAATGATGAGAACTAATCTATAAAGTCTTTGAGACTTGGATGTGGCTGAATAGAGAAATAGAGACAGTCATTTTTAAAACATGTATTTATGACATCAGTTTCTTTATTTTTAAAAATGAAATCAGTTTTAAAACACTTGACCATTATGTTTACAGGGAGCCAGTTCATACCCAGAAAATAAACATGTATCTTCAATTGAAAATAAAAAAATTGGGGTGACATTGTACTTTCTTGCTTGAAACCATAATTCTTCATATTTATACTTTACAAAATGTGGGAATATAATATAAACTTACTTTCACTTTTTTAAACCATACTACTCTACCCCAAAAAGCATTCTCATTTTTAACATGTGCCAGGAACAAACTGCTACCCTTCCAGCTATGTTACTTTCTCAGTGGATGATTTTTGTAGCACTACAGAAAGTTGGGAGGCTGAGTGACAGCCTTTGACAGGCCAGAATTTGCCCAATGCTCATTCTTGCTGTAGATGTAAAAATATAAACTGCACTAAATTATTTGTCCATGCAAAATAAAAGGAGTTTTTATGAATAAGACAAATATTGCCAGTCAAAATATAATAAAGAAAATAACTGCAATACAAGTCAAGCAATAACAGAAATATAAAAAGCAATCTTGAATAAAATCCTGCTGATTTGTTATTTGCTTAAAAGATGCTGAACCTCTTAAAAAAATGTGCTTCTTGCCTCCCTTGCCAATGTATAGAGCAAAAATCAACTTCTTTAAAGAATGGGATGAAAATGTTTAAAAAGTGGGAAAACAACAGTTTTATAATGGCATCTACATCTGGCATCTCCACAAAATGTGTATGGGAATTATATTGGTTCTAAAGAACAGGGCTGGTGGGAAAGAATATTGAAAGTGATGCAAAAGACTTTTTCAAGTTGGATAGTGTCAGAAAAACGATTACAATTATATAAACCATTTAGATATTTCTTTGTAACCAGCAAAAAAAGGTTTCTGTTCCAAAATCCATGGATAGGCAGGTGTCTGTCTTCCAGTGTGCATGATTTCCTGCCCTCATTCCAGATAAAACTTACATATTTTGCAGGGAGTGTCTAATTTGGAGAATAGTTGTGTATGTATTTGTATTATTATTAATAATAAATTGGTATGTCATATTTTCAGTATTCAAGTGGGCACAGAAAGGAACTGGCATTCACAGCTTTCAGTGGAGCAGCAGAGGAGCTATTTTAGTGGTGGATGGAAAGATGGCAGATAGAGAAACCTCCATGGCTTTCTTTCCTTTGATTCTGTTCTGCAGTTCCATCTCTCTCTCTCTCTTTTTTTTTTTATTCAAGCTATATGTGACTGAAATGCCCAAATATACATCATCTCCTTTGTTGATTAATCCTCCCCTGTGTGCCTTCAACTCTCTCTGAAATCAGCCAGGGAAACGGCATCTCAAAGAAAGGCCGGGCCAGAGTGTGTGCTACTAGGTTGGGCTCCTGTGCTCACAGATCTGCTTAATTTGGCCTATCTCTCCCCAGTGATAAGGCTGCTAACAGCCTGTTATCAGGCAGTCAGTGAAAATGTGCTCCAGCCTGATTAGGTCTCAGTCTTTGCCAAGGTTATAAACAGCCGTTATCGTTTTCCCGAACAGAATAATCCGGACAGTATCAGCTCAGAAACATATGGGCCACACAGCGAAGATAGCCGCTGACGGACACTTCATTTTAATTGTAACGAGCGGATAGCAGCAGCCGGCAGACAACAGACACAACTGCCCAGTTGGCAGCTGTTCATTCTCTCCCTCCCTCCCTCCCTCCCTCCCTCCCTCCCCTTCTCTCTCTCTCTCTCTCTCTCTCTCTCTCTCTCTCCCTCCCTCCCTCCCCCTCCCTCTCTCTCTCCATTCCTCCATTCCTTCCTCCCTCCCCCTTGGATGTTAAAATATACATATTGACTCTACCTAATACATCTCTCATAGCAAAGCATACCCATCTCCCAGTAGAAAAAGACAGCTCACCACCTCCACATTTCATTTCATTAAAGCTGACTATGAAAACTGCTACAACTCCCAAACTGCACAAAAGAAAACAGATGCATTTGCTTTATTACTCTCTTTTTCTTATTACTGTGTTAAAAATGCTCTTTCTTGTTCCTAGATTTCAAGAGAATTAGGTCACATGAAGAAATACTATAGTGCAAAAACCAAAACTACTTTTGGCATCAGATCTTGAATTCTCTTCCCATTAATCCACAGAATTCTAACAGCAGCACCTGGATGAGCAAAGCGTATCACACCAATAATCTACAGAACTAATGGCCTGAGATAACTCAGCAAGTCACTGCAGCCACACCCTACAATGGACAATGTTCATACCCTTAGATCAGATCTTGCAACAACAATATATTAAAAAAAAGCAGGGAGAGGGGGGCTTGATGGAAAAGTTAATGGCCTCCAAACAGGATAATCAGCAAACAAAGCCAATCTTCTATTGACTCTTTCTACTATTTAGTTACTACTGGTAGATATGTCAGCACCTCAAATTATTTTACCTTGAGAATAGCTGAGATTGCTGTTTCAGATGGTGATGAGAGCCAATACTGAAAGGAGCAGTCAAAACTGGGAAAAGACTTTTCCAAATGGTACAACCCTGCCAGGAAACAGAACAAAACCCAACAGAGTAACAAACTTGTAAGGAACCTTGGAAGTCTTCTAATCCAAGCCTCTGCTCAAGGCAGAGACCCTATGCCACAGGTGTCAAACTTGCGGTATCACATTGCTGTCACATGACGTATCACAACATTTTTCCCTTTCGCGGACCTGGGGTAGGCATGACCTGCACGTGATGCATCTGGCCCATAGGCTGCCACTTTTGACACCCCTGCTCTAAACCATTTCAGACAAGTGGCTGTCCAGTCTCTTCTTAAAAGCCTTGGTGATGGAGCTCACACAGCTTCTGAAGGCAAGCCATTCCACTGGTTTATTGTTCTCACTGTTTGCAGATTTCTCCTTACTTCTACGTTGCTTCTCTCCTTGGTTAATTTCTCTTCACTGTTTCTTGTCTTGCCTTCTGGTGCTTTGGAAAATAGGTTGACCCCTCTTCTTTGTGGCAGTGTCAGGTCTGCCATCTTCGGCTTGGCACCTTGCTGGTATCCTGCCATCAAAAGCCAGGGGGGCACAGGGGAATAAATGGGCAATAAACATATATGGGGATGTGATGGGAAATAGGGAGGGGGGGATGACAGATTCATGAAGACCAGAGAAGCACAGAACCAGTTTGTGCCAGTGCTCAAAGCCATGCACCCTGGGAATGGAATGTGGACTACCCCACATCTCAGTGTTTCTCAAAACATCTATGCTGATCTTCATTGGCTGAAGATGAACTGATCATGGGGGGAGGGCTAGGATGAGGGGAACAATTTGTATCTTTTCACATGGGAAACTTAGTTCTAGTATGATGTTACTGCAATCAGCTTCCTTTAGTATTTTTTTTTCTTTTTTTCCTAAGGTACCAACCTGGGTAGCCTCTCAAATATTGGAATACTGCTATCATGTCACCCCTGGTCCTTCTTTCCACTAAGCAAACCCAATTCTTGCAACAGTTCTTTATATGTTTTAGTCTCCAGCCCCCTAATCATCTAAATTGCTTATGAAAATGTTGAAGAGTACTGGCCTAAAATGGAAAGTTGGGGTACCCCATTCTTACTTTCCTCCAAGTAGATGTAGTTCCATTAAGGAGTATACATTGAAAGTGATTTATCAGGCAGTTACAAATCCTTCTGGCAGTGATGTTGTCTAACCCACATTTTTTTAGTTTAGCAAGAAGTAGGCTGTGGTCTATTTTGTCAAATGCCTTACTGAAATTCAAGTACACTAAGTCTACTGCATTTGCTGGTCTACTAATTTAGTCACTTTGTCAAAGAATGAAATAAGATTTGTGTGGCATGATCTGTTTTTAACAAACTTGTGTTATGCTCTTGTTATAAGTTTACTTGCTTCTAGATGTTCACAGATCTGTTGCTTCATTATCTTTTGATTATCTTTTCTAGGATCTTCCCAGGTATTGATGTGTGGCTTATTGGTTTTCCCTTTTTGAAGATGGGAACTGCATCAGCTCCTTTTCAGTTCTCTGGTAGTTCCCCGGTGCTTCAGGTTCTTTGAAAGATATAGTTCAATGGTTCCGAGATCACATCTGCCAGTTCCTTTAGAATTTTAGGATGCAATCCGTCAGGTCCTGGTGATTTGTACTTGTCCAGAGTGGTGTTCTCTTACCATTTTCTTACTTATTTTAATTTGTATTCCTCGTCTGTCTTTTACAGTTATGTTTTGGGTAGGTTGGGCTGTATTATCTTTTTGCTGAAGACAGATGCAAAGAATGAATTAGGTAGCTCTGCTTTCTCTCTATCCCTGTTACTCCCTTGCCATTTTCTCTCAACATTTCTATACCGCTTCACTTCATTTTTAAAAAGACTTTCACAACACTGATATTTTGGTAAGAGGCTATAGATTAGGATTATTTATGTACTTGCTCTCATGCTTCATGAAATTAAGATTGCAAGTAGGGGTTGTGGCAATAAATCAAAAGTACAACAGTCTATTCCAGAAGTTGGCAATGGAAGGAACAGACATACACACAACCCACCTTCCAAAGGCATTGAAATCTACTGAGATCATCAAATCTACTGAGATCCTCAAATCTTAAAACACTGTAGTGTTTTCACATAGGATCTCCTTGGTAAAATTATTAAAAATCTAACAAGCTCTTAGCAAGTTTCAAAATGATTTAATTTGTGTGTTTATATGTGTGCATCCATGCTGTGAGCATTGTGGTGGCCTAGTGATGAAAATGGTTGCCTCCCACTCGGAAGGTTGAGAGTTCAATCCTAGCTAGTGGCAGATGTTTCTCTCCTAGGGCTCAAAAAAAAATCTGCTGTGAACTCTACATGGTGTCAGAAAGGGCATCCAGCCAGAAAAATGCTCAACTCCATCCCGTCACCCCAACTCTACCCCAAGCGATTGATTACAGCGTTGTAATAAATAAGTTTGTGTATCTATGCTATAATCCAAACTGCATAATGATGCCACTACCTGAAAAAGTTGCTGACCAATAGCTTGTTCAATTTTTTTATGATTGAATGTTGCTCAACAAAATTCATCAGCTGTTGCCAATGAAGTCCATATGTTAATTTCACCCTCTAATGTGGATTATGAATAAATAATTCCTTATTGAAGCAGCCTGAACCCCTAACCTTAATATGATATCTGGGATAGAGAAAGTACCTTTATTATTTTTTAAACAGGAATATTTTAGTTGTTGCTATTTCTGGCCAAAGAAGGAAGGAATTATCTGAGCACCCTTTTATAAAATAGGTGTTTTGTCTGTTTTGTAGAGGACAAAACATATGATCTGATATTTAAGGATGCAGTCCAGTGTCTGTCTTATAATTAATTTCTTGGAAAAGTTCTTGTCATACAAAACATTTCATGGAGCAAAATATGTAGTATTTTAAGGTATTTCAGATTCAACACAACCATTGTCTACAGGTTTCTTGAAATCTTTGTGACTAGGCTGCCACCATTTTCTGGAAGTCCCCAGAACAATTTCCAGATTTTCAGGAGCGCCCATGGTGGCTTACTCTGTATAAACACTTATTGCTATATTGTTTATTTTTTATTATTCTAGGAGAAACTTTGAGGAAAAATGCAGCTTTAAGCTTCTGTAAGTATAGTTTCATTTTCATAAGCAATATATATTCAGAATCTTGTAATCTGAGGATTCTAATACACCAAGTTTTAAACATTCAATTAGGATTAAATAATAAATAAATAAATCCTGCATATTATAAGCAAATTGTGATGCTGTCATTTTAAATGGAAAGGCCCTAGGATAACTACTTCCCTATGACCAAGCGATTTTAGTTAATGATCATGGATGAAACAGAACTAAAATAAGAGTGTCTCATTGTCTTCAGTATCTTCTTTTCTTCAACTTACTCTGATTAATTTCAGTGATAGTGCAAATTGATGAAAAGCGGGTGATATCTCAACAATAGTAACAGTTAAGTTGGATAAACAGCTATATCACACATACTGTCAAGAACCTAGAGCTGTGGGTCTCCTTTTCCATATGCTGATAGGAAGGCATTTGCTTTCTCTCTCACACAATCCATAGTCTCCTCCCATTCGGTACTGCCCAGATCCGCTGGTTATCTCTGTGGGAGCACCAGTTCAGCTGTAATGAAGGATGGTTCATTGAGGTGTAAAGCTTCATTTGCATTCCCTCACTGTCCCTTTCTATAGCAAGCTCTCCTACCCACTTTTTCAAAAGGGGAGGCTTAGTTGAGAGATTCTTAACCGCATTTGCATTCTTGAGACAAGCACTTTGGCATTAATTCATCTCTGCACAAAAGTCCCCTTTCATCTTTTTCCCTCTGTTCAAGAGACCAAGAATGAATTCTGCAAGAGTAGTGTGCTCTTTTAATGCTGCAGTGCTGTGCCATGCAGGATTACAAGGGATTGGGGGGGGGGGGGGTTCCTTTTCTTTATTCCCAGCGTTCAGCAGCTCTGCCTTGTTTTGCTATTAAAAATACAGCAAGATAATGTTCTTAGGTCCATTAGCTACAGTAATGGTGCTGCCGCTTCTGTCTCCAAATGCACCCTGCTCCTGCAAATGCAACCACGGTCAGCCCCACTTGCTCTCCACCCTGCAGTGAGAGTGCTTGATAAAACAACAACCTAATATCCATACAGCAAAGAGAGCTTAGAAACATTGGGAAATTTAGGCCTGGGCTCTGATTCACAGATGTTCTCACTATAATCTGTATTCTGATCTCAACACCAGGAGGGCTGTGAGTAGAATAACCATTAACCAAGGTCTCATAAAAAATTCAGCCTTCTTGACTTCCCTGCATTTACTGCTGTTTCACAGACATGAACACTGAGAAAATATAGATAGCCAGAAAAGATTTCCATCATCCAATATTCTGCATTGAAAGTGGAGGGCCATTGCCTTTGTTAGGTCAGCCAATGCTTCTCTAAGCAATAGTGGGTTTTATTAGGCAGAATATCTGACTACTTCATTTAAATCTTAGATGAAGATTTGCATTAGATCCTCAAAGGGGAAATCCAAGAGCGTATAAAAGCTGAAGTTCTCCTTAGTCCATTCTACACAGCCAGTTAAGAAGGAACATAATTACTGTGAAGAATGCTGTTCAGGAGACACTTGTGACACTAGCACAACCACCAACCTCACTGCAAGGTACATATTTGAATAATATTGTGTTTGCAATGACAACAGCAATTATTTGAAAATTGAAGCAAGGGATTAAAATGAATGTAAGAGGCGAATAAAGGAAGGCTGTGCAATTTCTTTGTGAAAACTGACATCCAGAAATGAGGTAGGTTACAATTCATTAGGGTGATATCTTTCAGAGATGTTACTGAAAATTAAGGGATACTTGTGTGGAGGGGAAGTCTTCTCTGTCTTCTAGTCAAGGCAACTGCTACTTTGAAATCTATGGAAAACTAACAACTCAGGTCTCAACTAATAATCCATTTAGTATGTATGATTCATCAATCCAATAGGTTGAGTGTGTGTGTGTGTGTGCGTTTTGCTTTAAAGATCTGTTTATAGAGGGTAGAGAAGATAAGCAAAAAACAGAATATTAGTTGTATTTTAGAACAAGATAAGTTACTCAAATTGTTTACACATGATGAAGGGGAAAATCATTTCTTTATTTCTTTATTTTTTCTTTTGGATTTTTCTTTTTTTTAGTTTATATTGGTTTTAACTTTTTAATTGTAATGTTTTATAAAATTACTATTAAAAAGTAAATGTGTTTTAATACACTTCATAGACTGTTGCATTTCTAATCAAAACTGATCTCAAAATGTTTTCCCTGCCATTGAAAAACCTGAATTGGTTGATGATATTGGCCAAATATATTCATGGTTGATCTTAACAAATGTACCCACCTGATAATTTAAGAATTCAGATAATTCTTGATTTACACCCATTACTGTTGAAGGTCAAGGTGTAAGGTTGAATGAAATGCATAATTATAACAACTTCCCCATCCCTGATTTCCCCAATGCATTTGTTAAATGAATGCATGGGTCATTAGGTAGAGCATGGGATAACTCATGGGTGAGGGAGACCGTTGGAGGTCTTATGCGGGCACAGGCACAAGGCCTTCCTCCACCCTCTGCTTCCTGTCCCCTGGATCCCCCAAAGTCCTATAGACCTCTTCCATATCCCATATACTTACCTTTTGAAGATAACCAGAGCTCAGGAAGTTGGAGCAGGGAAGGCTGCTCCATTGCTAGGCCTGTTTTGCTTCCCTTGCAATCATCTTCCCCAGCTCAAGCCATACTAGTTTTATGCACAATCAATGAGAAGAAACGCTTTTGCTTTTGCTCCTCTGGCAATCCTTTGTGCCCTTGGCTGGCATGGGGGAGGAAAAGATTGCAAGAGGAGGAAATGTGGCAGGGTTTCTTCTGTTTGATTGTGTGTAAAGCTACTGCGATTGATGCTGGAGGAAAGGGGAGCAAAAGGGACAGAATTTCTTCTTCTCAATTGTGCAATGTGGCCAGTAATGGCCCAGCAAGGGAGTGGCCTTCCCTACCCTGACCATTTGAGCTTTGGATATCTTTGAAAGATATGTGAGCGAACGGTGACCAGGGGTTGGAAGGAGTGAATGGAACCCAGTGGGGTGACAAAGCAGGCCCAGAGCCTCTTGGGAGCTGGTGGGGCACAAAGGGAGAGAAATAGGAGGATGAGTGTGCTGCAGAATTTCTGTGATTGATTGTAAGGATGAATGACTGTTCAAGGGATCGTAATTTTGAAATGGGTTCATAGTAGCTTTTGGAGAAGGGGTGTTGTATGTTTGAAAGTTCATTAAATGGCCTTTCGTACCTTGAGAACTACGTGTGTGAAACAGACAATACAAGTGTGGAAAATCCAATCAGTAACTTGGGCCTAATTCATATGATAGTCAATAGATCAGAGATTTCAAAAGTGAAGCTCACAGCAGATATAGAACTCACCAAGTCTTTTACATTGAAAACAGAAAGTCCAGTAGGAGATGACCAAGCTGAACCTGAGAGCAGAATTAAAGGCATCATCAGCTTGCCATCTCTATGCTCCTGTAAGAGACCTAAATCCAGCCTCCTTCCCCCTTCAAATGAATCCATTGACTCCTATCTGGTGCCAATTTGCCCTGACCATTAGTAGATCAGATTTTTATGTATAGGTTGCATGGAATAAATTCCTACTGCTTTTGAACTGGAAAAAATAGACAATATACTTTTTATTCTGATAGACATTCATCTTGGTCCAGATTAGATATGATATGGACAACAATGGATTTGATGTTGAATATAGAACATGTGGAAATAAAACCTAATTTATGGGCAGTTCACAATCCGGTGACAGTTATATGGAAAGAGTGCAAAAGAAGATCTAGATGGACTTTAAATACCGCAATATTAAAAGAGAAAGATTTTGTACAGAAAATGGAAAGGGAGTTGGACTTCTTCTTTAAAGAAAACA
The DNA here is from genome assembly GCA_022577455.1 of Arizona elegans. Lineage (NCBI taxonomy): Eukaryota > Metazoa > Chordata > Lepidosauria > Squamata > Colubridae > Arizona > Arizona elegans. The sequence continues at coordinate 96,509,210 of JAKOOJ010000002.1, read as the reverse complement.
AGAAGGAAACATCGGCACAAAATTGTTGGGATACAATGAAGGCCTATGCCAGAGGATTAATCATTTACAGATGGCACTTACCCCTGCCGAGGATAGCCAGAATGTTTAAGAATAAATCAGAGAAGTGTTGGAAATGTGATCAGACCCCAGGATCATATTACCATATGTGGTGAACATGCATAGAAGCAAGGAGATATTGGACTAAGATACACATATGGTTGGAAAAAATGACAAAGAGACATATTGACTTTAAACCAGAGACATTTCTATTAGGGATCTTACCAGAGACATTTAATAAAGAATTGCAATATTTAATTGTGAATGTTTTAACAGCAGCTAGAATTGTATTTGCCAAAAATTGGAAAGGAGAGAAGATACCTATTGATGAAGAAATTATTAAGAAAATGTTGGATTGTGCTGAAATGAGTAAATTGACATTTGAAATAAGAGAACAGGAAGATAAACAATATTATTTGATATGGGATTTATTTTATCAATGGATAGATAATAAAACATGGAGATGAAATATGATATATGAAATGAAATTAAGATAAAATGTGTAAAAAATTGTTTTTTTCTTAGTGGAAAAGAAACATGTGTCATATATTGATATCTTGAAGAGTTTGTGAGCACGAAAAGATTTTAACCGACCGAAACACTCTCTGTAATTGTTTGAAAGGATGATGCTTTTATGTTGCTTTTTGTTTGAAAAATAAAAAAAACTTTGGGCAAAAAGCCCAGCCGAAAGTGAACTCTATCCTAACTCTATCTAGTCAGTCCTAAGAGGAGGCAAAATTTCTTGGCTATCAAAATTGCTCCAAAAGAGGGTAAATACCATCATTTTATAGAAATTATTTTTGAGGTTAATGCATAATGTAAATTTCAGTCCCTTTATCTACATGTTTTCCCATACCATTGATCAATTAGTGTGTTATATTGAAATTATTTTTCCCAGTTTATCATACAATTTTAACTAATTTGTCTTTTGTTTCCAATTTTAATAAAAGTTTATATATTTTAGAAATAAGGTGTTCCTCATTTGTACACAGTTCCATTTCAAATATAGTTTTATCATGTTCAAAATTATATAGTTTCTTGTCAACTTTAAATATCTCTGTGAGTTGAAAATACAGAAACCATTGACAGCGTAAACCTTCTAGTGCCAGGTATTTTCTGGATTTTAATTTGATGTTATCTGTGGAATATTCCAATAAATCTACATATCTTAAACATTTTTATCTGACCCTCATTTCCTTTTTACAATATGCTTCGTGGGGGGGAAGCCATAAAGATATTTTAGGCACAGTCTCATTTTATATTTATTCCAAATTCTCAAAACAGCTTGCCTAATACAGTGGTTTCTAAAATCAACATTAACTTTAATTTTATTATACCACAGGTATGCATGTCATGAGAGATCATGCCACACAAGATCTCTCATGTTCAACTCTTGGTTTTTTCCTCCCTTGCCACATAAATCTGGATATCTCTTTCTGTCACTGTTTGAAGGGTAAATCCAAAATCATTATTGTTTTAAATAGAAATACTATTCTTGATAATATATTCAATACATCATTACAGATATTCCTACCATCAAAGACAGTTGTAGCTGATCCCATCTTGAAATATCTTTTTAAATTTCATTCCATGTTTTGACATAATTGTTTTGGTAAGGCATATAGTTCATATATGTCAGGATAACCTCTAAACCTTTTATCTTTTTCTCTACCTTAAAGTCTGTTTTATTCATCAATTCAATTGATTTAACTCACTTTACAAAGCTCTCACTGAAATCCACAATTTCTAATACTTTAAACAGAAATGGCCAATTGAGATTATCAAAAGCTTTTTCTGTATCTAAAAAAAACTAATGCAGTTTGTTTTTTGTTGTGTGGCTGTAGGTGCTCTAAAACATTCAGAACTGTCTTCACATTGTTTGGATAAAATAATGTGAGGACAGTTGGATAAAAACCCACTTTGGGTTCTGGTAGAATTGTCTTGAATCTGCTGGCCAATATAGATATAAATGTCTTATACTTACTATTTAATAATGATATTGATCTATAGTTTTTAGTTAAACTTGGATCTTGTTCCTCTTTAGATATTAGAATAATGTTGGAGTAATTTCCAGGATTTTGGCATCCTGTTACCTTATAAAATATCATTATATTATGGAGCTGTTGTGATAATTCATCTTTGAAACATTTAAAATAAATCCCTGGAAGACCGTCTGAGCCAGGCGCTTTCCCTAATTTGATTTTTATAACTTGTGAGATTTCTATCATCATGATTGGTCCATTGTGTCACCCTCCTGGACTTTCAAAATCACCATCATCTTTTTTCCTTCCTTAATTTTTAAGCCAACCATCTTCCTGGTTGATATGCATGTTCAATGTTCCTTTATGTAAGGGAATTCAATTTATTCTCTAATTCTCTGACTGTAATAGATAATTTATTTTTATTTATTATAATTTGTCAAAAAAAACCAAAAACAGGAATAATATAAAAATACAATGACAGGGACGATAGGCATGTTATTGCACTTATGCACATCCCCTCTATGAACTTCTTAAGTGAGGTCCACCGAAGTCAATTTATGACTAAAATTGTGAAAATTTCTAGCTGAGACAACTGAACCAGGTAGAGCATTCCAGACTTTGACAACTCTATTACAAACATTATATTTTTTACAGTCAAGTTTAGAACAATTTACATTGAGTTTAAAATGGTTGTTCACATGCGTATTATTGCGATTAAAATAGAAAAAATAATTTACAGGTAAAACATTACTATGTACAATTTTGTATGCAATACCTAAATCTGACCGCAAGCGATGCAATTCCAAGTTATCCAAACCAAGAATTTCCAGCCTAGTAGCATAGGTAATTGCTGCTGAAGAAGTTTAATTTGGTTTGGGATGTGTAACTTTGTAACTGATTTCCTTAATTCTCCTCCTTTATTTTTAATTTGCTGATCTCACAGATTTTATTCTGGGCTTTCTTTTTCAATTGAGTATGATGGTGTATAGAATAGTCCCTAATTATGGCTTTAGTTGCACCCCATTTTTCCATACCATTCTTATATCTATACCTTTGTTTAGCTTGATGCCAAAAACTTGTCTTTGCAATTTTTTACTATCCAATCTTTTTATAGTAAAGTTTCATTAAGTGACCATCTGATATTTGCTGATTTCTTTTTTAAAATCAATTCAACTGGATTATGGTCAGAGAAAGTCTTTGGTAGGATCTGTGCCTTTGAGGCCAGAATAATTAATTTTTTTGAAATCCATAGCATGTCTATTCTTGAGAATGATCGGTGCCTTTGTGAAAAATAGGGGTATCTCTGGAATTACCCTTTTTTGTCTCTAGATATTGACTAAAGTTACATTTTCTGCAAGGTTATTAAAGGACTATGGCAATTTTCCTTGGGTAGTTTTGATTATCTTTTCAGATGTTCTTTCCAATTCTGGGAACACCACAGTTTTCCAATCACCAGACACCAACTTTGATATGGTAGATTTAACATTAAATCCACATCATCTGTTTGTAGAAAGTATCTCTGTTGTCATTTGAATCATAAATTCCCAGCACATGTTTTTTGGCCATCTAGTTTTATTTCCAATCCACATACTGTATATACCATCTTGATCAGTTATTAATTGGTTAAAATGTATAAGACCCCTAAATAGTTGCTGGAAATGTAAGACTCAAATAGGAAACCTTAATCACATTTGGTGGACTTGTAAAAGAGCTAAACAGTACTGGATAGAATTTAGTAATGTACTTTTTAAAAAAAAAGACAATTAATGTACAATTTTGACCAGAAACATTTTTCTTAGGGTTTATGGAGAAAGCAATGGAAAAATGACATGTGTTTTATTGTTATATATGTAACAGCAGCACAACTTTTATATGTTCAGCGTTTGAAAGATCCTATGATACCCACAATAGACATATTGAATGGGGTAATCATGGCCAATTAACAGCCCTTGTGAGAGAAAAATCATTGACAAATTTTTTCTATAATTGGAGCTTTTTGTGGGAGATGAAGAAAAATCAAATTTTGACATATGGATTTGATGATTGTTAAATTTTTAAAAGTGGGGAGAAGAATTTTTTATTTCCCCTTTTCTGGGGGGAATGGACATTAGTCTTAAACTAAGAGTCAAATAAAATAATTCTTTATACCCTTGGAGGCAGTCAGAAGTCATTCTATGTCAAATAATTTTATTACATTTTACAAGGCATTCACATAAAAAACCAAAATAAACTAAAAATCAAGAGAAAGGATAAACAGTAAAAAGAGAAAAGTGTGAAGTACAAAGTACAAAAGTACAAAGAAAAAGAAAGGGAAACATAAATATATACCAAGAATCACTAACTTGTGATGATTTGAGCTCTCTGCTATACTGTAGACCATGGGTGCCAAACTCACCATGTCACGTTGCCATCACATGACGTTTCACAACTTTTTTCTCATTTGCGGAGCTGGGTGGGCGTGGCCTGCACGTGACATCCAGCATGCAGGCCACCAGTTTGACTCCCCAGCTGTAGACCATCTCTACCATGTATAGCTGAACATGAGGAAGCAACCAGCAACCAATGGTTACAATACATAGCTAATACTAAATCAAAGGAAGCCTCATTCACCATACATACTGAAGCATTCTGAGCGAGTTGCAATTTCCAGCTATTCCAATTATAATTAAAAATATCAAAAGAAATCTAGGAGTAACAACAGGGTCACCTTTCCCTGAACAGAATACCCTGCCCCATCAGAGCAAGACTGTTTCCATGCCAAATCTGTGTATAAACCCAGATTGAAAGGGTTAATGGCAATCCATTTCATTTAATAGCTTCTTGCAGCATCCCTACTTTCTCCAGCAGCTTGGCTAGATATGAAATATTAGATACTGACCAATTGTTATCAAAATGATCAGTGCCTACCGTGTTTCCCTGAAAATAAGACCCTGTCTTATAATTTTTTGAAACTCAAAATAAGTGCTTAGACTTATTTTCGAGTAGGTCTTAGTATTTTGGGGCGCGTGGAGCAAGACGGGGCTTCTCTTGCCATCTTACCTGATTTCCAGCTCTGTCTCCCTAACCCTAACCAGAGGAAATGGCAGGGACCAGCTGCGCTGTGCATGCATTTAAATATTTTCGGGAAGGGCTTGTTTTCGGGGAGGGCTTATTTTCAGGGGGTGCTTATTTTAGCGCATGTGCTCAAAAGCCTGATTGGGCTTATTATCTGGGGAGGTCTTATTTTCAGGGAAACCGGGTAGTGACTGCAGCACTTTTGGAAAGTTGAGGATCAGAGCAGGCAGAAAATGATGCAAAGTATATGGAGTTGTGTCTCATTTCCCTCTTCTTCTAGTGCTCTTAACATGGCAAATATCTTTTCAAATTGTGAAGAGGCTGACAAAAGAAACTGTGTTTTCAGTTGGCAAGACAAGTGGATCATTGTCAGCAGTTCAGCTGAATTATTTATCACCCCTTCCTACAAGTTCAGCCTGCAGAAGTGGGCTGGACCTTGGCACTCAGTGGCAAAAAACATCTGTCCTCATAATAAATATAGCATGAGGATAGGGTCACAGAGAAACAGAAGTTTTGGGACGATGGTAATAGAAACATTGGCTTGACTACCAAGATTAAGGCTTAACTAATCAAATATTTGTCTAATGCAACTACTGTCAAGTATTTCTCAATCCACTGGTTTCTCTATGTGTGAAGAGCAATAAGCAAAATAAAGATAAAAGTGGTAACTCCAGTTCAAATTAAGAAAACATTATGATGAAAGAAACTCAGTTTGTCATTTGTAACACAGTTACACTAAAAAAGGCAAGGTCATGTCCATCCAACCTTAATGTACAAGTAGAGTGAAGCATCTATTTACAGTTTCACAGTATGCTTAGTTTCCATATGTAGCTCAGGCAAAAACCTCGGTCCAAGCTGAAATTCATTCCACCAACTGCTGTCACTTTTCTGCAATTTCACTGGTCTATATACAAGGTAAGTAGGTTGGGGCTTATTTGGCTCAACTAGTTCCTAGCTCAGACTGGGTGTCACACAGAAATTTGCCACTCTTTTATACTGTTCTCACACTACTGTGCTGTGACAGCTGTTCTATGATTTTCAGTAATGTAATAATATTATTTTTGAGATCAGTTAAGGTATAAAATATGTGTACCTTCTACCTTTAATATTAATAAGTCTTGTAACTGGTGGTTTCTTGTACTTCCGAATTCTTGAACACAACTAGAAAGGGCACTTATCCTGAAAAATCTAATAAATTTACAGTTTTATATACTTCCTTCAATTGTAAAAGTCTTGTTCAATAAACTTTAAAATGCCACTATAGAGCAATAACACAGACGGTATAAAGCCAGCCCAGGGAAAGCTGTGCAACTAGAAATTGTTCCCCTTTCTGCTAGAGCAATAAAGTTTTATATGTTTGAACTGACTGTAAAAAGGTTTGAATGTTGGCAACTGGGGAATAATTTGTCTTCTTTATAGTTATTATCATATTTCCCACAAGACCCTTTGGTCTGTGTCAATCCTTCTTGTATATGACACCTTTGTACTGTCAGCGAAAGCTAGAATACTTTACTTGTTCGTTGTTGATGTTGTTTTTTTTTAATCCTATAGGTTTTGTATCTGTATTCCTTCAGATTACAGCTAGCAGGAATAAATTACTTGTGACAAGTTTCAACTGAATGTTTCACCAAATGACACTGCATCTGAACTGTTTTTCCTGGAGAAAAAAATTAATAAATGATTATATTAACTTGTCACTTGATCTAAATTTGATTCAGGAACATTATGATGCAGGAGACACTCATAAAAAGTAATTTTCAAGAATATTCCCAGAGGTTGCAAGAGAAGCAGCTACCGCACTGGGGCAGCAAACACAACCTTGGAGGCAGACCATTGTGCTACCATCTCCTGAATTACAGCCTGAATTGGAAAAAAATGTAAGTGAAATACCTTGAGAATGCCAAATATTAGATCCATTTAGACAAAGTCAACAGTCAACAACTACTGAGTTAGTGATTATGGTTTCATAATCACTAAGTTAACAAGATAATTAAACTATTTCTATGTTAAGTAAACTTTTAAAAACTGTAACTAGATCATCAAGGAGATGAAAGAACATAACAAACATTTTGCCCCATTTAAGGAAATGGAAAATCTGTACATTACATAAAATAAATTAGAGTTTGTGTCCTTATAGAAGATGCAATGTCACAGAATATCGGCTATGAATCCAATGGCCCTTTTTCACATGGGCAAAGTTCCAGCTCATAAGAATCTGTTTTATATTTGCCCTTGAGAAGAGCTGTTGGGAGCACATTTTAACATGCTAGTGTTCTTTGGAGTTTAGGAATAGTTTTTTAAGTATCTTGTCAGCCCGAAAAAAGGCATCTTGTCCATTCAAAAATACACTTTTCAGTATAGGAAATCCAATTGGCCTTTCCGTTCTTTATAGTGTTGCTTGTGTGCAGGAAGCACACAATCATAACCCATTATCAAAATAACCACTTTGGGAGCCCATAGTGTTGCCATCTGGCAAGGATAGTCTTTTCCATGTTGATTCACAATTATCTGTCATAATAAAAAAAACCTATTTCTGGGGGGAAATAACACAAATCCATATACTTGTTTCGTAGTCATGTGATCACATTTTAGGTGCTCAGCAACTGGCCCACATTTACAGCCATTTACAGCCTCCCATGGTTACATGAGTATCATTTACAGGGGTTTTTTTACTTGAAATTTGTGTTTACTTCCAGTTTTGAGCGATAACACTCATTGTGGACAATGGATTCACTTAATGACTGTGGTGTTCACTTTACAACTAGGCATTTATTTAGTAACTGACACAAAAAAGGTTGTAAAATCAGCATGGACACTTGGTGACTCACCTAACAATTGGCATGACCTACAACCATAATATTGGAATTAATTACAACTGTAAGTCTATAATTACAGGTAGTCCTTGACTTATGACCACAATTGAGCCCATAATTTCTGTTGCTAAGCAAAATAGTTGTTAAGTAAGTTTTGCCCCATTGTACAGCCTTTCTTGCCACAATTGTTAAATAAATCACTGCAGTTGTTAAGATAGTAACATGGTTAAGAGAATCTGGCTTCCCCATTACTTTGCTTTGTCAGGACACTGCAGCTATCATAAATACATGCTAGCTGCCAATCATTTGAATTTTGATCACTTGACTACGGGAATTATACAAGGTCATAAGTGTGAAAAATGCCAATAAGTCACTTTTTTCAGTGCCATTGTAACTTTCAATGGTCACTAAATAAACAGTTCTAAGTCCTAGGACTACCTATACATAGTTTTGGTATGTCCTTTGTTTAATGCAACTATGGGAAACAATGTCCAAGTATTGAAAAAATTAACTTGCTCCTCTATCTGATCGCTTTAACTGCCAGCTGAAATTGTTCTGAACTTATAAATACATGTCCCAGATCATTCAAAAAGAGAAATCTTTCAGATATAGAGAATATATGCCAATAAACAGCTGCTATTCTTCAGATACTCCTGAGCTTCCAGACATTGGAACTATTGAACAACAGAGTTGAGTATCCTTTGTCTATAAACTAGCTTTCTACCTCAGTTGTGGTGGAGAAGATTGCTCCATCATTGGTGTTGAAATTCAGATGCCAGAATCATTGTCTGTCACTTTGGGCAGTGCAGCAAAGCATCTTGGATCCCAGGTGTTTGATAGCAAGTGTCAGAGTCAAAAGGATAAAAAAAAACTGGTTTAAATTTATTATGCCTATTCATTGTGTTATTCAAAAGCAATTTTAATTTACAAAACACTTAACAAATTTAATTATCCCTGCAGCTACAGCTTTCCCTGAATGATAACAGTTATTCTTATTTTACAGATGGAAACTTATATTAATATGTAGACAGAGTCACTTAATGAATTATTGGCTGTATAGAAAGCTCAAACTCAAGGTTTCAATAACCAAGTCCCACTGCCTATCCAAGGCATGCCCATGACTTTCATGATGAAAGTCTAAAATTATGGGTACAGTTCATCAGAAACATCTCATGAAAGAGCAACATGAAAAATATTTACCAATACCAATGATCTTCTGAGTTGTGTTTGTGATTTCAGATTCCATAAATATCAAAACACAATAATAAGTGTTTTAAAATCCAGCATTGTAAGGCAGGGTCTGTTATAATCATGTGACTGCCAACACTTGGAGGACCACTCAGAATACAGTTCTGGATGAGGATCAGCAAAATGGGGGAAGGAAAGGGGTTCATTTACAATGATAAATTTCAATTTATAGCAAAATTATACTTGATAAATTTAATTTTTAAAACAGTGGTTTAAAATACTTCTATAACATCCTATTATATTTATGCAAATTCTTAAATCTAACATTAAACCTTCTAGTGTTTCCAATGATACCATTGCATTGCCAATGCATTTTTCTGGTTACTAAACCACAGTTCCCCTACTTGTCATAAAAGAAGTAATTCCAAAGTTCACTCACTCTTAAACATTTCCTCCACTCCATCATATTATTAACATATTGCTTAAAGCTGTATTGCATTTGCTCTATAATAATTATTCTACTTGCTTTAAAATCCGAGGTGGGGGTCTGCTTTCTTGTTATGGTTTTCCCTTTGGCAAAATGTATATAAAACAATATGTTCTAAAATAATTTTGCCTATATATGAAATGATGTAGTGAATGAATTGTTCGTCAATATGCATCAACATTAAACAATTGCTTTAAGTGCTCAAGATATACTGAATAGTATTGCAATGGTAAAAGGATGCTCCCTTATTTCAGATGGATAACTACTGCCCAGGTTACTAGCCTCCCATCAACAAGTTAGACATGTATTCCAGTATTATCACATTAGTATAATTATCATAACACAATCCAGACTCTGTTGCAGAAACTTAAACTAAGAATTAAAAACATATCGCTCACACTTGAGCTGCAGGGTTATCAGTTAATCCATGGAGTGAACCTCTATATCAGCGGTTCTCAACCTGGGGGTCGCGACCCCTTTGGGGGTCAAACGGCCATTTCACAGGGGTCGCCAAAGCTCTCCCCCCCCCACGCCTTCACTCACCCTCACTCTCTGATCTGTTGGATCGCCGGCCGTTCGTTTACCCCGCCCACTCCCAATCTATTGCTGCCTCCGATGGCTAGAGGAAAAAAAAACTGTTTAAATTCTTGCCGCGGGGCTTCAAAGGGTGCCCTATAAGTGGTGCAGCCGAACCGTTTGTTAAATTGCTGGCTTGCCCCGCCCCTCCACACCACTATTTATTGCCAATAAATAGTGGTGGGCGAGGGGCAGGGGAGCCAGCAATTTAACAATTGGTTCGGTGTTTTTTTCTAATTTTATTGGCCCCCCCGGAGCTTCAGCATAGGCTAATTAGCCCTTGCTTAGATTGGCTCCCGACCCCCAGCTGATTTGCTCTCAGCTGTTTTGCTCAGGGCTCTTTTGCTTGCTTGGAAAGAGTGCAGATTTTTTTTCTCCTAGCTATACTGAAAAACGAAAGAGAAAGTAAAGCAGGCTGTTGGCTTTGCACGTTGGAAAATTAGGCAGGCAGATTTCTTTTCTTTTTCCTCACCAAAAAAGGTAGGTGCAAACAACGGGAAATTTAGGGAAAAAGAGGAGATTTTAAAACACAAAAGAAAAAAAGCTCTATTTAACTAGGGAATTGTAATAATTGAGATACTATTAATTGTATATTGTGTTGAAAGCAGAAATGGTTAAGTTGTGGTTTGGAGGAATATATGGGGGAAATTATTTGGTTTATTATTATTGGTAAATATAATTAATTGATTTGTAAGAAATTAGATTGCATGGAAATAATTGGAATATTCATGTTCATATTGATTCATATACAAAAAAGATAGTTATATAACTAATAGATTTATATTAAAATGTTGAATTCATATTAAACAACTGTAATATTACATAATTAACCAATGTGAGGATGGATATAAAAATAGATGATAATGGGAAGGGGTATAATATAGAATAGAAGGGAAAAATTGAATTTGATGAAGGATGAGGATGAAGGGTAATATTGGTTTTTTACCAAAATAGATGAGGAATAAATATGGCAAAAGGAAATATAGAAATTGTAAATTTAATTGAAATGACTAAACACTGTTTAAATTTATGAACCGGCCAAATACTCTGTTCAAAGAAAATACATTGTATGTTTGTATGTGTGTTTCTAATTATTGTTATTTATTCATATTTGTTCTCTTTTATTCTTTAAAGTTTAACAATTCATTCTTAATCTTAATATCTTTATATTTGTTTGGGGTTGCCTTTCTTCCCTTTCATCTTTTTTATTGTACAGCAATCTTTCTCCTCAAACCTACCACCTCTCTCTTTTCTTTCCTTCTTACTTTCTCTTCCCCCCCTCTTCTTGTCCTCCCTACTTCCTCTTCCTTTCTTCTTCTCCTCCTCTCTTCCTCCCTCTCTTACCCTCCCTCCTACTCTAATTTCCCTTCCCTTCCTTCATCCCTCTCTATTGCTCTATCCTTTTATGCATATGGACTACTCAGAGGGCTGAAAAAGTTATTTCTGACTGGTCCTCGCACTTTTGACCAGTCTTCAAACTTACGACTGTCCTCACATTTTACGTTTTTGCCCTATCTTGTCACCATGGTGAAGAGAAACAGTTGTGAAATGAGTGACACATTGTTAAGAATGCTACAATGGGCATAAATGATGACCAGTCATAAGTGCGAAGACCGGTCAAAAGTGCGAGGACCTGTCAGAAATCACTGCTTTCAGCCCTCTGGGTAGTCCTTTTGTGCATATGGACTACTCAGAGGACTGAAAAAGTTATTTTTGACTGGTCCTCGCACTTTTGACCAGTCCTCAAACTTACGACTGTCCTCACATTTTACGTTTTTGCCCTATCTTGTCACCATGGTGAAGAGAAGCAGTTGTGAAATGAGTGACATGGTTGTTAAGAATGCTGCACGGGCATAAATGTGAGGATGGTCATAAGTGTGAGGACCAGTCAAAAGTGCGAGGACCTGTCAGAAATGACTTTTTTCAGCCCTCTGAGTAGTCCCTATACACATAGCCATGGCCACCCGGTCACATGACCAGCTAGCCACACCCACCCAGTCACATAACCTCCAAGCCATGCCCACAAAATAAGCCACGCCCACAGAACCGGTAGTAAAAAAATTTAGAACCCACCCCTGGTTGGGGGTCACCACAACATGAGGAACTGTATTAAAGGGTCGCGGCATTAGGAAGGTTGAGAACCACTGCTCTAGATCACTCAGATTTATTAGTTAGCATGGATAAAAATAAGCTAGTCTGTATCAAATAAAATACTGAAACAACACAATTTATTCAAAGCAGACATTGCTCAAGAAAGTCAGTCAACATATACTTTAACTGAAATATAGAAAACATATAATCCAAAAAATGGCAACTTTCCTAAAATTGTCAAATGCATGGGTTTTGCAGGTTGAAGGCCAAAATAATTTTGAAATTAATCTGGGGGCTGCATTCCAACAAAGATAGTGGCCAAAAATGCAGTAAGTGAAATTATCAAATGTCCTTTTTATCTTTTCAGATTTTTGTAGAAATCTCCATCCCAAAATCATTCTACTGTGTTTTCCCGAAAATAAGACCCTGTCTTATATTTTTGTGCTTGGCCTATTTTTGGGGAGGTCTTATTATTTTGGGGCACGTGGAGCAAGATGGGGCTCCTCTTGCTGTCTTACCTGTTTTCTAGCTTTGTGTTTAAATATTTTCGGGGAGGACTTATTTTGGGGGGGAGGATTATTTTAGCGCATGTGCTCAAAAGCCCAATTTGGCTTATTATCAGGGGATGTCTTATTTTCGGGGAAACAGTACCATACAACCAGGATAAATACCAGTTTCCGATTTCCAAAGTCCCTCCATGAAGAAACAATCTACTATTTAATTGATTAGAGTTTTATCATGACAACGCAAAGACTCAACATCTATGTGAATCTATGCACAGAGTCACACTGAAGAACAAAGGCATTCAAGGAATATCTTGGTTGCACCCCCAAACAAAAGAAAACAAAGCCAACTCTCACTAACATCTCAGTCATGATGATAATATCACAGAGCTCTAGAAGCCAATGAAGATCTAGACGTCTTGGTAAAGGTCAGGAAGAGTGTAAGAAGAACACTTAGAAGAGCCGGTACATATGCTGGTACATACAGGCAGAATATATACCAGTAACAAAGATTAGAGATGATTAAATGCAAATTAAAAGAGTGATGTGATCAAGAATAAAGATCAGCCAACTCACTTGGCTTTGTGACCCAATTTAGAAAATTTACAGAGTTAAGATTATATCTGTGAACTGAAATTTCAACCCACTGATCTAGAGAGACCATAATTAGGCTCACAGATTGTGAGGCATTATCTTCCTGACATGAACTAAAAAGTTCCTGCAATTTGCTAAACTTAGTACATACATTAATAAACTGATAGCAAGAGGGGTGGAACAAATTTCAAGTATGGATTGTGGAGAAGGGAATACTTGTATCTTCCATCACACACTCATGTGTTAACAATATATCTCTGATCAAGACATAGATGAAAGGGGAGGGGACTAATATCTTTCCCACTACTGAGACTGGAATTAGCAGGAGCAAGGAAAATGTTTAGTACAAGTTGTCCTCGACTTAAGATCAGTTGCTTAATGACCATTTGAGGTTATGTCAGACTTCAAAAAAAAAAAAAAGCTAGTTACAACTCATCCTCAAAGTTACAACTATGGTCACGTGATCACATTTTGGGTGCTTGGCAATCAGCTTGCATTTCAATCGGCTGCAGCATCCTTCAGTCATGTGATTTCACATTTTGATGTTTTTTGTCATTTTTCCAGCAGAAAATAGCAAAAAACACCAACTGGATACATTGGATTCATGTAATGACCACATGATTCAATTAACAACTGCAGTGACTTATTTTATCACTGTTGTAAAAACGGTTATAAAATCGAGTCCAATCACATGGGGCTTACCACCACAATGGGTTTCAACTGAAATTCCAGGCTCCGTTGTTGTCCTAAATCAAGGATTACTTGTACCTGTTTTGCTGATGAGCTTACAAATAGTTTTTGACTTAAAACATTCATTTAGCAACTATTTGAACTTACAAAAGTGATAAAACTGATTTACGACTAGTTCTCACACCTACTGTATAACTGTTGCAGAGTCCAGTTGCCTCTTGAAAAAGCACTTTTGGGACAACCATGACCTGGATGACTGAGAATCTCCATAGACAAAGTAAACTATGTTGACAGAGCAGAGAGAGACTTGTTGTTTGCCTACTTTCCCACCTTTATCTAACTGCCTGGGCCCCCTCACACATCTTTTTCTTGGTTGCTCATCAGCACACATACATGTCACTGTCCATCACAATTCTGAACATTTTGCAAGTAACAACAATAAAATAAGAGAACTGACAAAGGCATACAAAAGTTCAGTTCCACCAAACATGCCAAGGGAATGAGAAGCACAGCAAGGGTTAAGTCCACCCTGTAATAAGAATTTCTGTTCTGGCGCGTTGTGAGAGCCCATTACCTCCCGCCACATTACCTCATTCATTTCTTATATGCGGATGGTTTATTTTCCCATGAGCACCCTGGCGCCCAGACATGGCTAGTATAACGTCCCCTCCCTCTGCTCTATTTCTCTATCCATCACATTTAACACCCTGACAGTAACAGTCTATAATGTTTCTATTCTACAAAACCGCTCTGTCAACTCCAGGCTTCCAGAGCAGCAACTGAGGAAAATAAATAACATCAACACTGTGGACGACAGCATCACAGCTTGCTTTCTGCTGGGGGTTTTCCACACACACACACACACACACACACACACACACACACACACACAGCTACATGCATACCCCACCACACACACACATGCACAAAACATAAAGGAGAAAAAAGAAAGAAAATGTATGCATGGAAGGAGGAGCAAGATCTTAAACACTTGACAGATGAAAAAAAATACTTGAGATCTCTTCTATGGCATACAAAAGAAAGCACACTATTTATCCCCCACCCCCTTCTACATAATCTTAGGCCTTGCAGTGAATTCAACATTTCTTCTTACATGTTTTTCCAAGTACCAAGGCGGTGACCCCTCAACTACGTATCATTGTCACTCTTTCTGTTCAAATGTGAGAGTCCCTCTGCAGTATTACTGCTTTATCCTCAGAGGGATGGGAGGGACTGACCTTACCCAAATTCAGTCTTTTTCCAGGATATGAGTCTGCTGCTGGGGCCTCTTTCAATTTCACCATCATTACTAATGCCACCATCCTCCCCATGTCAGCAAATAGCTGCATTAGTATGTATTTTCTTAGTTCCCAAACTGGCAGAAAAATGTGGCAGCATACAGTGGGCTGCCCCTGACCAAGTCCTATTCTGCTTCAGTGACTAGGCTGGATACTGGTCTTGTTCTTATAGTTTTCACACAGGACAATTAAAAAACAGCAATTGATGGATTTTTCTGGCTTCATTTCCACTGCAATCCAGGGTCAATTCCTGCTGGGGAAAAGAAGCTCCATTGTTGTCCTTACTGTCAATAGTAGGATGGACTTTGGCAGAGGGGACAGAGGCTTTAGCAAGCTATTGTGCTGCCTGGGTGATAGCCTATGTTTCTGACATGTTCTTCAGGCTATTGCTGAATATGGATCGAGCTCTGTTATAAGCATGTTAGTTTAAACACGTTCCTGGAGTTCTTTTGGAAGAGAACTTGTATCCGTCCCCCCATACCCTTGTTGGCAAGTTTCAGATATAGCTGGAAGCATGAGGTAATTCTCTGAGGAACTTTGAGGCCACATATATAGACTCATAGAATCAAAGAGATGGTAGGGTCCTTGGAGAAGACTAGGGTCTTCTAGTCCAACCCCCTGCCTAAGGCAGGGGACCTGATATCATCCCAGACAAATGGTTGTCCAATCTTTTCTTGAAAACCTCCAGCAAAGGAGCACCCACAACTCCGGAAGGCAAACTGTTCCACTGGTTAATTGTTATAACTGTTATGAAATTCCTCTATAGTTCCAAATTGGATTTGTATTTAACAGTTTCCACCCATTGCTTCTTGTCCTACCCTCAAGAACTTTGGAAAATAAGTCAACCCTCACCTCTTTGTGATAACCCTTTATGTACCAGAAGACAGCTATCATGTCACCCCTAACTTTTCTCTTTATTAGGTTAGACATACCTAGTTCCCTTTATTGTTGCTCATATGATTTATCCTGCAGACTCCTTATCATCTTTGTTGCTCTTCTCTGCACTCTTTCTAGGGTCTCAGTATCTTTTTTGTATCATGGTGACCAGAAAACAATATTTCAAGCGTGGCCACACTAGTGCAGTATAAAGTGGTACTATTAATTATCATGATTTCTATGCTATCCCTCTGATATCCTTCTATCTATCCCCTTGCCTAGATCATTTATATAGATGTTGAAGAGCACTAGCCCCAAAACAGAACCTTGAGGTAATCTACTGCATGCTTCCCTCCAAATAGATGTAGTTCCATTGAGGATTACATGCTAGTATTGTAACAAACTCCCCCTTCCAAACGAAGTAATCATTCTGTTCATTTCTAGATACTCACAAATCTGCTGCTTGGTTACTTTTTTCAGAGTTTTCTTGGGTATTGATGTCAAGCTGATTGTAGTTTGTTGGATCCATTTTTCCCTTTTTTGTACATTGGAACCATATCAGCTTTTTCCAGTCGTCTGGCAGTTCCCCTGTGCTCCAGAAGCTGTGAAAGATTTTACTCAGTGATTCTCATCTGTTAGTTCCTTCAAAACCCTGAGATGTAAACCATCTGGCCCTGGGGATATGAACTCATCTTATAATGGATAGGTGTTTTCTTACCAATTTCTTACCTATTTTGGCTTGCATTCCTAGTCTGTCTCCCAAGCACTATTTTTTCCTTTATGAAGACAGAATGAATTAAGCAGTAATTTCCTTGATTTTTTTTCTTCTTCCTTACATATTGAAAAAAACTTTTTTGTTATTTTTGGCAGGTGACCAGCCAGGTTATTTTTGGGGACCCGGATTTAGTGCTCTCCTATGTTCAGGAGTAGACTGATAGGTAATAGATAAGATGAAAAGATTTGAAGGAGAGTTCCCTTTTGCTTCAGCCCACCTGTCAGATGGCTGAGGTGTGAAGTAAGAGAAAGCAATTGATAAATGTTGCAAGAGAGCATCAGGGTATGCAGTAAATTGTCATTGCTGGTAACTCCCTATTCAGCCCATGCCCTGCCCCCCCCCCCCCCCCCCCCGCTATCCTGTGAACTCTTACTTGGATAAAAAAGGGAAGCTGGCAGAATTAATTTTATTGTTTTTATATGGGGTTTTATATTCTGTAAGCCGCCTTGAGTCGCCATGTGCGAATAGGTGGCAAAATAAATAAATAAACAAACAAACACACACACACACACACAAACACACACAAATACTTTTCAATTTCACTCCAGGTCCACCTCTCCCAAGCAATAAAGGAAACTGCAGTGCTGGCATTAAATAGCTGCCGCCAGCACTCTACAGCAGTAGCCCATGAAATACCGTATTTTTCAGAGTATAAGACGCACCTTTTACCCCCAAAAAAGAGGGTGAAAATCTGGGTGCGTCTTATACTCCGAATGTAGCCCCATCAAGCTTCTCAAACGGAGGTTTCAGAGGCTGAAAAAAGTATCAGAAATGAAGCTTCAGAAAAAAAGCCCCCAAATAGAGCTTCAGAAAAAAAAGCCCCCAAACAGAGCTTCAGAGCCTTTTTTTTCTGAAGCTCTGTTTCGGAGGCTTTCAGAGCCAGGAAAAAAAGTTTTTTCTGAAACAGAGTTTCAGAAGTTTCAGAGGCAGAAAAAAAGGCACAGAGCTCACAACCAAGGAACCTCTTGCTAAAATTCACCTCTAGGAATAGTTAATTGGGGGTATTCCGGGAGGCCGATCCACCCATCAATCAGCTTTTTTCTTATTTTCCTCCGCAAAAACTAAGGTGTGTCTTATAGTCTAGTGCATTTTACACTCTGAAAAATATGGTAAGCAAAATAGTACTGGGATAAGCCAAATGGTGTCCTTCTAAAATATTAAAAACAGAAGTAAGTATAACCACACAAGCCCTCTTGTCAGCGGAAGTGGAGAAAGAACAGTAATGCATTAATCTGGGACAGAAGCAGCAACCAACAGTCTGCAAAATCCACCTCTCTTTTCTGATTTAATCTTTTGGGGTACTAGTGCTCTTGTTAAAACAAAACAAGCACAGTGCTCCAGCAGAGTGCTAACCCCATCTATGTAAAGATTCTCCCTAATGCCAGGTCATATCATCAGCAGGATCAAGATGCCCCCAATTTTTTCCAGCAGCCCAAACCACCATGGCATGGATGGCAGCGCTCGGTGGGAAAGAGTGTATGCTCATAGCAGCCTAAAGTAACCAACCGGAAAGGGGCACGTCCTAATCTAATTACCAACCTTATCAATGAGACATGGCAGGTCACCGTTGCTAGAAGAAGAAACAATACTAAATACAGCTTTAATATGTCTACAGATAAGTTAAAGTGACAACATGAAGATATATCCCCTAAAAACTGTTAATGAGCCATTTTCATGCTGTTAGTGGGATGTGAGGCTCAGTCCTAGCAAGTATCATCACAATTTGAATCTCACTTGCAGGTAGTGAAAAAAAGAAGAGCCATCAGTGTTTGCATTAGATGTCTACCTCATTTTTCTTGGATGAACAAACAGCCTAAACGTTTATGCAAAGGAACAATTATTTTTAAAAGCAGTAATGGAAAAAGTAAAAAAAAAAAGTGTTGATTGTTAAATGTCTTTCATAGTTTGACATATATCTGGTCATACATTTAACTGATACCCAGGAATTGATTTTAAACATATTATCTACATGGGATGATAGGCAAGGTCTGTTGATATTGAAGTTTTATAGTCCCACATTTGTTTAAGTGTCATACCTTGATAGATAACTCCTTAAAACTTGGTTATCTAAGCCTTTTAAAATTCTGTTTTGCACACTGATTTTCTACATATTCATATACTTTTAATATATTATTTGTTTCAGAGGGTATACTGATTTATTATCCAAAAAAGGAAATGTGTTACAATTTATTAAAGTGCATATTGACAAACTACTCATACAGCCACACACAAATAAAATAATGGAAAATGAGAACTGAATAGAACTTCCTATGCTATTCAGAACTAAACTTGCATATTGTATTCATTCAGATTAGATAGTTTCTATTTGTTTGCTCGTTTGTTTATTATATTTACATAGTCTCCCATCACACAGAAAGCAACTCTGGATAATATACAACAATCCAATAAAATGGTAGAAATATAAAGCAGTCATTATCTAAAACCACTATGTAATAATTTTAAAAGCATTAAAAATTATAAAATCAGAACTAAAACAGAAAGACAGAGGAATATTATCAATAAGGGATCTACCTCACTAGTTCACTAATCTCTTGGAGTGTCTAGGTCTGCTGGCATAACCAGGTCTTAAGGGACCTTCAAAACCTCAGGAGTGATGAAGGAATATCATCTCTAAGAAGAGAAGATTCTACAATGTGGGTACCCCAGCCAAACAACATAGGGCCCACCAAATGAAGCTCCCTAGACTATGGAATACATAATATGCCCATTCTATTGGATCTGATGGGATGGGCAGATAAACCCATCAAGCCATGTAGGACTTTAAAGGTCAACACCATCACTTTGACTTGGACCTGGAAACAAACTGGTAATCAATGCACTTCACATAGCAGAGGTGCACTGTGTGCTCCATAACTGCTCGTGCTGTTGTATTCTGGAGCTGAAGCTTCTGGAAACTTCTCAAGGGCAGAGTGCATTGCAATCATCCAACCAGGAGGTGACCAGGACATGAGTAACTGTGAGCGGGTTCCCTTGATCCAGGAACAAGTGCAACTGGCATAAATATAAAGTTGTGCAAAGCTCCTCCCAGCCATGTCAGTCACCTACTCCTCAAGTAGCAGCTGTGATGGCAGTCCAGAGGGCCTGGCAGGGAGGAGACACCCCCCCCGGGAGGCTGGGGATGGGGGGGGGCAACGAGGCCGGGAGATCATCTGCCTTTTGGGTTGGGCAAGGACCTGGCATGAGACGCTCTTAGATCTTGGGAGGCCTCCATTGTTTACGTGGGGGCTGGAGGGGGGGCTAGAGATAACTGCCCCTGTTTCCCCCCAATGCTTCTCTACCAGGACTATGCCCACCTTGGATTGTCGGCTAGCTCACTGACTCACCTGACGCCAAGTTTAATTCTCATCTGAACTTTCCCTAACTGTGGGGAAGACTATTTAAATCTGAATGGGGGCTGGTACATGGCTCCATCCCATCAGCTGAGAGGGCTGGGCTCAGTTAAACCACTGTGAGAGGGTGGCTCTGATGTCGGGGCCCCTGGGGGCTGAACTGGGATGATATTGAATTTCTTGCATCTGCCAGCAGAGGGGACCTGACCATTGGACCAACCACCATGAGAGGGCGGTTTTTGGACCTGAGCCCCGGATGCTGTGCTGTCTGCATTGGTTCATCGCTGCCATCTCACCACAAGAGGGGGTTGACTGGTTGATCGGACCTCCGTGAGAGGGTGGTTGGGTCTTCCCCCTTCCCCCCCACTTGGACTGTGGTCGACCTGGAACTTGACCTCCTCCTCTGTTGTGAGGGGACAGTGGACCGGTCTTGTTGAAAATGCTCTTAAGACTCCCATTCCATGTCTCTCCCCTGGACCTTCTATATGGACCCCTAGGATATGGTTGCTCCCATCCTCTGTGGTCAAGATGTATTCCGCAGCGGAGCTTCTTGGTCTGCGAGACTCCCCCCTCTCGCAGGCTTGGCCCTCCACTCTATCGAGGGCCTACTTCGATGACGGGCTTTGGAACCCCGAGAGGTGGCATGCTGCAAAGAGGGGGTTGTGGGGTTTTTTAAAATTGTCTTTTTGTAATCTTTTAAGGGGCTTAGGGCGGGGAGTGGGGAGGGAGGGGCATAGGTCAGGCTCGTTACAGGGGCATGGAACGGAAGGCGGGGAGCGGGGTGTGGAGGAGCTCAGTGTGGATAGGGTGGAGGGCAGTTCTATCAGGACCGTGGTTGGAAGGGGCAGATATGGCGGGAGTAGGGGGCCACATCAGGTGGTGGGGGCACGGACCCGCTATCTCCAAGCGGTGGCGTGCCTCGGCCCACATGACTCTTCTCGTCTCCCCGGCTGTCCAGAGTCTCAGAGCCCAGGCCTTAGACTGATGTTGTGCAACGCCAGGTCCGTAGTTAATAAGGCCCCCCTCATTTGTGAGCTAATACAGGAGGGGGGTGCGGACCTGGCAGGTATTACAGAGACCTGGTTGGGCCAAGAGGGGGGGTCCCCCTCGTAGAGATGTGCCCACCAGGTTTCCGCGCATTCCATCAGCCAAGGGCCCAGGGCAGGGGTGGGGGGGGGTGGCGGTCGTTATAAAGGAAGGTCTTGATCCGAGGGAGGCCACTGTACCTCAGATAGCCGGATGTGAGTCTCTCCTGGTGAAGTGGGGCCATGGGATGCAGGTGGGCCTGCTGATCGCATACCTGGCTCCCTGCCACGTGACAGCGGCCCTGCCCGAGCTTCTCAACGTTATTGCTGGGGTGGCGGTTGATACCCCCAGACTTTTGGTCATGGGGGATTTCAACCTGCCATCTACCGGTGAGGCGTCTGGGATGGCTCGGGAGTTTATGGCTTCCATGACAGCCATGGACCTGACACAATTAATTCATGGCCCCACTCATGTGGGAGGACACACTCTGGACTTGGTTTTTATCTCTGGTCAGTGGCGGAGTGGTCTGGATATAGGGGATATAGTTATTGAACCCCTGTCATGGTCGGACCATTCTCTCCTGAGACTGGACCTTTCGACCGCTGCACCCCACTGCAGGGAGGCGGAACCGACCAGGTGGTTCCGCCCCAGGCGCCTGATGGATCCTGATAGGTTCCAGAGGGAGCTTGGGCCAGTTCCTGAAACTCTGGCTCACGACTCGGCTGAAGATCTGGTGGCTGCCTGGGATAGGACAGCCGCCGGTGCTCTGGACCAAGTCGTGCCTTTGCGGCCTCTGACCCGACGCTGAACCTGCCCGGCCCCTTGGTTTTCCGAGGAGCTGAGGGAGATGAAGCGCCAGAAAAGACGCCGAGAGAGTGGTTGGAGGGCCAGTCGCTCCGAATCCGACCGAACACTAGTTAGGTCTCATATTAAGACCTATCTAGTGGCGATAAAAGCGGCAAAGCGTAACCACTTTTCCGCTCTTATTGCATCGGCAGATAACCGCCCAGCCGCCTTGTTTAGGGTGACTCGCTCCCTCTTACATCAGGGAGCGCGGGAAGACCCCTTGCAAGGGCAGGCTGAGGATTTTGCACAGTATCTGCATGATAAAATCGCTCAGATTCGGGAAGGCTTGGACTCTGA
This sequence comes from Arizona elegans, assembly GCA_022577455.1. Lineage (NCBI taxonomy): Eukaryota > Metazoa > Chordata > Lepidosauria > Squamata > Colubridae > Arizona > Arizona elegans. The sequence continues at coordinate 96,486,707 of JAKOOJ010000002.1, read as the reverse complement.
CTGGGTAGATCCTGGCGGGGTGACTGAGGCTGGTCTTGAGAATGTTACCTGGGATGAGTTCGACCCTGTGACTCCTGAGGACGTGGACAGGATCCTGGGGAGGCTAAATGCAACCACATGTTTATTGGACCTGTGCCCCTCCTGGCTGGTACTGGCCACCCGGGAGGTAACACGAGGCTGGCTCCAGAGGATCATAAATGCTTCTTTGAGAGAGGGTTTCTTGCCTCCCGCCTTGAAAGAGGCGGTGGTGAGGCCCCTCCTCAAGAAGCCTTCTCTGGACCCGGCCGTTTTGGCAAACTATCGTCCGGTCTCCAACCTTCGCTTTATTGCGAAGGTTGTGGAAAGTGTAGTTGCGCGACAGCTCCCACAGTTCCTGGATGAAACCGTCTATCTAGACCAGTGCCAGTCCGGCTTCAGGCCTGGGTACAGCACGGAGACGGCATTGGTCGCATTGGTGGATGATCTCTGGAGGGCTCGGGACAGGGGTTGTTCCTCTGTTCTGGTCCTGTTAGACCTCTCAGCGGCTTTTGATACCATCGACCATGGTATCATGCTGCGCCGGCTGGAGGGATTGGGGGTGGGAGGCACCGTGCTGTGGTGGTTCTCCTCCTATCTCTCTGACCGGTCGCAGTTTGTGTTGGCAGGGGGGCAGAGGTCGACCTCAAGGTGCCTTGCTTGCGGGGTGCCGCAAGGGTCGGTCCTCTCACCGCTCCTGTTCAACATTTATGTGAAGCCGCTGGGTGAGATCATCCATGGTTTTGGGGTGCGATGCCATCTGTACGCTGATGACACTCAGCTGTACATTTCCATCCCAGACCACCCCAATGATGCCCTCGAAGTGATGTCCCAGTGTCTGGAGGCCGTGCGGGTCTAGATGGGGAGGAACAGGCTTCGGCTCAACCCTTCCAAGACCGAGTGGCTGTGGATGCCGGCATCCCGGTATAGCCAGCTGGTGCCATCGCTGGCTATTGGGGGCGAGTCACTGACCCCCACAGAGGGGGCTCGCAACTTGGGCATCCTCCTAGACACACGGCTGTCTTTAGAAGAGCATATGACGGCCGTGGCCAGGGGGGCTTTTTATCAGGTTCGCCTGATACGCCAGTTGCGCCCCTTTCTGGATCGGGACTCCTTGTGCACAGTCACTCATGCCTTGGTTACGTCACGCCTGGACTACTGTAACGCTCTCTACATGGGACTCCCCCTGAGGAGCACCCGGAGGCTCCAGCTGGTGCAGAATGCGGCCGCGCGGGTGATTATGGGAGCGACGTGGCGCTCCCACGTAACACCTCTCCTGCGCGAGCTGCATTGGCTCCCGGTGGTCTTCCGGGTGTGCTTTAAGGTGTTGGTTCTCATCTTTAAAGCGCTCCATGGCTTAGGGCCAGGGTATTTGCGAGACCGCCTGCTGCTACCGATAACCTCCCACCGGCCAATACGCTCTCACAGAGAGGGCCTCCTCGGGGTGCCGTCAGTCAGGCAATGTCGGCTGGTGGCCCCCAGGGGGCGAGCCTTCTCTGTGGGGGCACCCGCCCTGTGGAATGAGCTGCCTCCTGGAATACGATTGATCCCAGACCTCCGGACCTTCCGTAAAGCCCTGAAGACGTTTTTATTTCATCAAGCCGGCCTAGCCTAAATGGTTTTTAATTGGGATTTTAAATTTTATGGATTTGGGGTTTTAAACTGGGTAGCCAATGATTTAATTCTTTTAATTATCTTAACTTTTGTATTTGTATGTTTTTTAATTTTGGCTGTTCACCACCCTGAGTCCCTCTGGGAGAAGGGCGGTATACAAATTAAATTAATAAATAAAATAAATAAGTACTGTAGGTGTTGTGGTGCAAGATGACTGCCAGATTGCACACAGGATCTGTTTGAGGCAGACTACCATCTTGCTCCACAGTCTTAGACCAGAGGGCCTCCAAACCCCAAACTACTCAGTCTTGCCAAGTTTCTGTTGAAGACTGTTGTTCCCTATCCCAGATCCTCACAGTTTCCAGACCTCAAGATAGGATATCCACAGGATCACTTGTCAAGGAAATAGATGTAAAGCTGGGTATCGTATCTCATCCCATGGTGACAGATGACTTCAGCCATCGGTCTCATGTAAATATTAAATAGGAGAGGGAGAGTGTCAACTCTTCTGTCATCCCAAGAATGGGATGTCTTCTCCTCACTCACCTTCAACTGGAATCAACCCCAGAGAAAGAAGGTGAACCACTGCAACAACATGCAGTCCCCCCTAATTTTCTGAGTCGATCCAGAAGGATATCATTGTTGATGGCATTGAAATCCTCTGAGAGGTCAAGCAAAGACAAGGATGGAAATACCACCACCATCCTGCCGAATTCAGAAAAGTTTTTTTTTTTTTTAGAAAAAGTTTTACAAACAGAATTGGCATAAGACTAAATCTTTCATCACTACTGATATTCTTTTATCCTCCTATTTGCCCTCAACATTTATTAGCTGGACATCGCATAAGCAACTGGTTTGCCCTTGCCCCTTGTCACCATGGCCTGGACATTGGCAGCAAAAAGTAGCTGTGGCCTTCTATTAATACAACATCAATTGATACCACAGCATAGTTTGGGAAGCATACAATCAAAAGGGTTATCTAATGCTAGCTTAATTCTAATTGAGTTGGTACCATATGTCACCCTGAAATAACACTGCAAGCAGTGTGCAACTGAATACATATTTAATTCACATAATGGGTACAACAGTAGAAGTAATCAAGGCAGTTTGCCATAAGCCATAAAGAAATGCAACTTGTTTTCTATCAAGAAACATTCAGCATTGGGGGAGAGGAAGGGAAAGTAAAGCATCCCCAGGAAGAGGAAAAAACACGTCACCATAAAAATATTCAGCAGTAAAATTGTTGGGGTGTGAATAAAAATCAATGGGAGAATATTGTTGACAGATATTTTCCCTTCTCAATATAATTAAATGTAATGGAGTTATTGGCGGGATCCTAAAGATTTTCATGTTAAATAGAAGCCCAGAATGTTCCTTGTCTAGTCAGCCCATTGGATCATCCAGGGCTCGAATTGTTTCAATCTTTACACAACCCAGCCAGTTCTTGGCAATGCAGGACTTGGAGTGGCACCTGACAGAAAGCCAGTGGCTCCTCCCGTTCATTTCTTTCTGCAATGAGATGATTAATATGAATGTGGAACACTCATCAATATCTTTGGACAGATCAACCAGCTTTTCCATTAAAGTCTTATTAATGTGCAAGAGACACAGCTGTGGACATGTTGGTGTTAAAAAAAAGTTCTGAATGGAAACTAACGGGTAGCTCTCTGGGCCTAGAAAAAAAAAAGAAACCATGGTCCTTCCACTCATTAAGCTTTTCTCACCCAACACATTTTGATGTATATTTCATGAGGATAAACAAACATTCATTTTACTTTACTGAGCTGGTTTGCTGCAGCGTATTATTAGTCTAGCCAGCAAATAGGGGACATTAATTTCAATTCTGGTGTTTAAACATTTTGGCGAGGCCAATCAGTCATTTCTGGCTTAGCCCTCCAAAGCCCTCCAACGAAACTGGGGCGCCCCCTCCCTCCTCTTGCTCCCATCAGCCTACTCTAACATGGGAAGAGGGATCTGCCTTTCCAACTAGATGATTTGAACAAGATATTAAATGGGATATTAAGTGGGCAGAGAGGTGATTTGCACACATCTATGCCAAAAACAAGAAAGGATAACTAGATAGACAAAATTGTTCCAATTTCAATTGCAATCAGTTTTATTTTGGTTTATATAGCAAAAATTTAAAAACTCATGCAAATTAATCACAAAACTGCAAAGGATTATAATGTGAAACCTCCATTAAACATAATCTTAAACATTCCTCAGATATCAATAGATTGGTTTGCAAATATGTACTATATTTATACTCTACTGTTATACTATACTCTGATAATTGCATGATTCACCTTATACTTAAAACTATGAAATCAACAATTAAATCAGAAAGAACTGAGGCAAAGCTAAAGCTACAGGCTTGCCTTGACTACACTGATTGGAATGATTTCGAAGATACCTCCGCAGACTTGATGAACTCACAGATACTGTAACATCATATGTCAGTTTTTGTGAAGACCTACAGTAACAATAAACCTTGGTTCACAGCTAAGCTTAAGCAGCTACATTGTACCAAAGAGGAAGACTACAGAGAAGGCAATAGAATGCTGGACAATCAGGACAGAAACGTACTAATAAGGGAGAACAGAGCAGCAAAAAGAAGCTACTCTGAAAAGCTAAGGAATCAGTTCTCAACAAATGAAGCAGCAAACATGTGGAAAACTCTTAAAAATATCACCTGTTACAGCAAACCTCCTTCCCATGCTGAAGGAAATCAACAAATGGCAGATGACGTGAATGTGTTTTACTATAGGTTTGAGAGTAAACTACTGCCACCTATCTCCACAACCCCCATCTCAGACACAATAACAACACCCAAGCCTCCTACAATTGTCCCCATCCTATTGGGCCCACCAGCTCGGTGATTACAGAAAATGAGGTGCAAGGTCTATTTCACAGACAAAAGCCAGGAAAAGCACCAGGCTCAGACAAGATAACTCCTTCTTGCTTAAAAGCTTGTGCTGACCAACTGGCCTCCATCTTCACCCGCATCTTTAATAAATCACTAGAGATGTGCTATATTCCTGCCTGCTTCAAATGCTCTACTATCATCCCAGTGCCGAAGAAACCCTCCATCAAGGAATTGAATGACTTCAGACCGGTTGCTCTAACATCTGTAGTTATGAAAACCTTTGAAAGGCTAGTGCTGGCCCATCTGAAAACCATCATAGATATGCTGTTAGACCCCTTCCAATTTGCCTACCAAGCAAATAGATCAAAAGATGATGCTGTTAATATGACTCTGCACTACATCCTACAACATCTTGAATCTCCAAAGACCTATGCAAGGGTCCTCTTTGTAGACTTCAACTCAGCCAATTCGATACCATCATTCCAGATATTCTTCTGCTTCTTCTTCATGTGCCATATCCATCATCGGACGTTGGCGATTATGTTAGCAATCCTATTTTTGTCAACAGCCGTATGAAAAAGTGCTGCTGAGTTTTGTCCAAACCAGTCCCTTAGGTTTTGAAGCCATGATGTCCTTCTTCTGTCTGGACCTCATTTGCCTTCAATTTTTCTCTGGAGGATTAAGGGACGGATGCCGTATTTTTCTGGGTGTCACATCACATGTCCAAAATACTTTTGCTTTTTAATGGCTTTGATGATTTCCCTTTGCTTTCCCAGATAGTTAGATATTCTTCTAACTAAACTAAATCAGCTAGCTGTCACCTGACCACACTTGTAAGTGGATCATAAGCTTCCTAACAGACAGGAAGCAGCAGGTGAAGCTAGGCAAAATCACATCAGATACTTGTACAATTAGCACAGCCCCCCCCCCCCCAGGGCTGTGTGTTCTTTCCACTTCTCTATATATACCAATGACTGCATCTCAAAAGATCCCTCTATTAAAGTACTGAAGTTTGCAGATGATACAACAGTGATTGGTGACTTCCGGTCGGCACCTCAGGCTCCGTGGACGGTCTTTTAAGACCGCCAGCCCTGCGTCTTCGTAAAAGCCGCTTTGACAGCGTAAACCGGCTGTCTGGCGGCTGAAAAACCTCTCCTTTGGGAAAAGAAGGAGAGGAGAGCTGGTGGGCGAGAGTAGAGCTCCCCGAAAGCCCTCTGGAACATTTCCAGAGGCTTAGAGGGTGAGAGCTCCCCAGCCAGCCCGCGAAGAAGCTCTGAAGCCAGGACGACTCTGCGAAAGCAGAGCGAGAAGCCGCGATCCGATCCTGCTTTTAAAAGTGAGTTTGACTGATTACAAGCACAGGCAGAGCGGAAAACAGGAGAACAAGCTTTAAAAGTACAGAGCTTAACTCCGAAGTTACTTTGTTTCAAACTGAATCTCATTGAGCTGGAGGCTGAAGATGGCGTCTTTGTTATGGTTTTGAAAGTGAAAGCCAGAAACGAAAGTGCTTGAGAACTTTGTGCTGGGAGAGTGGATTAGCTGCTTATTAACTGCTGGGAAGTGAGAGCTTGTGGGAAAAAAAATTATCCTGCCTGATAAATTAGAGACTATAAATTACAAACATTTTAAAGTTGTTTAAAAGACTTTGTGGCTTTGGAAAAAAAAAGAAGATACCTTTAAAAGAGGAGAAAAAATAGCTTCTAGACAAGTGAAACCAGGAGTTGTTAAAGGAGGGGGAGGTTCTCCAGTTGTGTCAGTGGTGACACAGAAAGCACAACTTCCAGCTGATTCACAGAGTCAGAGTCAGAGTCAAGATGCAGCACTTAATGATTTTAAAGAATTTATGAAAGAAGCCATGAATAATCAAGCAACAGCAATGAAAGAAGCTATGAATAACTTAACATTACTTGTGGAAGGGAAATTAAAGAAAGTTGAGGATATAAGTTCAATTAAGGAAGTGGTTGCAGAGAAACATGATGAGATAAGAGAGGATATTGTTTATGCTGTATCAGGATTGTCAAACCTTGTTATCCAGCTTGATGGGAAAGTTGAAGAAATTAATCAAGCCAATTTAAATTTGGAAAGCAAAATGGGAGATGTTATGACCAGAACAGAGAAAGTGGATGATGAATTGGTAATGTTACAATACAGGTCCATGGAGTTTGCTCTGAGATTGAGAGGCCTGAAAGAAAATAGTAAAGAAAACCTAAAAGATATTTGTGCTGATGCTATTGCAGAGATAATTATAGAAAGACCAGAAGATGTGGCAAGCCAAATTGACAAAATTTACAGGGTTAATTCCTGGCTGGCAAAACAAAGGCAGCTGCCAAGAGATGTGGTGATCTATTTTACAACTAGGAGGATCAGAAATGATATCTTACAAGCTTCCTACAAGAATAAAGTTCAGGTAGCTGGGCAAGAGGTGGTGGTTTTGAAAGAGATTCCTCCAAAGATGCTGAGAAGTAGAAAAGACTTTGGCTTTTTGGTAAGTGAGCTGAGAAATCAACAAGTGGCATATAGATGGGATGTTCCAATTGGTCTAATAGTGACTTATAATGGAGAAAGATACCGGTTAAACACAGTCTGGAAGGCAAAAGACTTTTATGTAAATGTTTTAAAGGCTGGATACCCACCCTCACCGGGGGGGGGGGGGGAGGAAGAAAATGGAGATGTTACAACAAGAAAAAGATGGAAAACAGATACAAACCTATGCTGAAGTTGCAGCTGAAGGAATTATCATGGAAGAAGATTTGGATCTTGAGGGTTTACCCCCAACTTTGGAACCACCTAAGAAGGGAGAGCCGAAAGTACAACGACTGACCCGATCAACTTACAAGCTTCAAGAACAACAATCAAAAAGGCAAAAATCTCAAGATTTATCTCAAGAAGTTCAAAAAACAGAAGCAGTTGGGGGGGGGCTAGGCCGAAGAGTAAGGTGGAGGAGGAGCTTCAGCTAATGCTCATACGGCTTCGAAAGGCTAAAGATGGCAACTAAATTCCTATCTTGGAATGTCAATGGCCTAAATTCACCACAAAAAAGAAAGAAAGTATTTCACTACTTGAAACAATTTAACAATGATGTTATTTGCTTGCAAGAAACACATATTAGATTATCAGATCAAAAATATTTGATAAATTCAAGATTAGGTACACATTTTGTGGCATCAGCGCCAGAGAAGAAAAATGGGCTAGTCATATATGTAAGCAAAGGACTATCAGCTAATCTAATTGAGGCAGATGATCAAGGAAGATATATTGCAATTGAATTATCAACACACACTGGAAAAATGCTTTTTATTGGAATATATGCCCCTAATCAGCAACAGGACAAGTTTTATAAATTTCTACATACTAAAATAATACAATGGGATTATAAATCTTTTATATTAATGGGTGACTGGAATGGAGTAGTAGACACACAGAAAGATAAAAAAAAGTTTATCAAAGAGGACTTCCGGTTTGTCTGCCTCTGACGAAAGACAGTCCCTTCTTAAGGACCGCCAGCCCCGCCGTCTGTAGAGCCGCTTCGATTCCGAGAAGCGGCTTGAAAACTCCGAAATCTGAAGGATTGGAGGAGAAGAGCTAGCAAGGTGCAGGTTGAGCCCCTGTGAGCCCCCAGAAAATCGCTACTGGGGAGGAAACAGGCGCGGCTCCGTTTCAACTTGCTGAGACTCCGGACGGCGTGGGACGACTCTGCCTTCCGCAGAGCAAGTCGGCTGCAGCAAACATCCAAATTGAATGAAACCAACCTTAATAATTAGCGGAAACATCAACTTGAACCCTCAAATCTGGAAATCGCAAGTATTACTGCTTTGGTGACTTTCTGATTTAAGTAAAAGTGCGAACAAGTGAAAGCGGTTTGAAAAAAATGGCACCCGGCTTCAGCGTTAACAAGCTGAGAGTGAGAGTGGATTTGTAAAGTTATTTTAATCAGCTACAAAGTTGTGCTGCCTGTAACAAGGAGGAACAGGAGAAGAGGAAAAAAATTCCTTTTTAAAAATAAGTCTGAGCTTGCTTCAGTCTAGTTTCTATCCCCAATTTGATTAAACCTGGGGGATTTTTTTAGAGGACTTTATGGTGGTGGAAAAGGAAAAAGGATCTCCTTTTTCAGAAAATCTAACCTACGTGGCAGGATGGCTTCTAAGAAGCAGGAAGGAAAGGCAGCAGGGGCGGGGGATTCCCCCACACACAAACATGAACAGCACCTTCCTCCTGCTCAACAGAGTCAGAAAAAAGATTTTGATTTTGAAAGTTTAAAAGAATTTATTACTCAGGCTCTCGATGATAAATTTCAAAAATCTCAACAGGAAATGGATGTTAAATTTCAAAAATCTCAACAGGAAATTATGCAGGAAATTAATGAAATCAAAAATGTGGTGAAGGAGAATTATGGCAAGATGACTAAAAAAATATTGAATGTGGTGTCTGGCCTGTCAGAAATTATTATTAAAGTGGATTCCAAATTGGAAGAATTTAAATCAGAAGTCAATGTCAAAATTAAGGATACTGACTATAAAATTTCTGATGATGATAAAATGCAGAGAGTTGAAAATGAAATTACAATGATGCAATTCAGGGCTATGAAATTCGCTATAAGGCTTAGAGGTATTAAAGAGAATGATAGACAAGATTTGAGACAGATTTGTGCTGATGCTCTGGCTGTGCTATTAAAAATCAATCCTAAAGAGATTTTTTACAAAATAGACAAAATTTACAGAGTGAACTCCTGGGTGGCCAGACAAAGACAATTGCCTAGAGATGTGGTGATATATTTTACAGACAGAACAATAAGAAATGATATTTTGCAAAAATCTTTTCTTTCCTCTGTGCAAGTAGAGGGAGCTCAAATTGGAATTTATAAAGAACTACCACCTAAAATGTTAAAAGATAGAAAAGACTTTGGTTTCTTAGTGAATGAACTGAAAAAACAACAAATACCATTTCGGTGGGACGCCCCAACTGGTATAATTCTGAAGTACAATGGAGAAAGACATCGGTTGAATACTGTTGAGAAGGCAGAACACTTTTATTTTACCGTTTTTAAAGAAAGATCACCATCTCCACGTACATCCACAGTGTTGGAGATAAAGGAGAGTGACAAGGAGAAGCAACCTCAGCAAGAGATGGAAGAACAGTTTAAGCAGGTGGAGCCAGTGGAAACCCAGGGTGCTACAGGAGTTTTTCTGGAGGAGCACCTGTTAGAATCCTCTCCAATTTTGGACCCGGCTCGGATGGCTGAAGTCAAAGACCAGCATATAACTCATGCAAAATCTAAGCACCTTAAAGAAAAGCAACAACAGGAAAGACAATATAGAAAGGGAACTAAGAGTGCTACACAAGGAAGTGAAGCCATGGGGGGAGCAAAACCGAAGATTTCGGAAGATATTCGGCTATTGTGCTCGTCACTTCAAAAAGATGAAGATGACAATTAAGTTTTTATCTTGGAATGTGAATGGGCTGAATTCACCACAGAAAAGGAAGAAGTTATTTACATATTTGAGACAATTTAATAATGATATAATTTGTTTACAAGAAACTCATATCAGAACTCAAGATCAAAAATACTTGATAAACTCAAAATTAGGAACACATTTTATAGCTTCAACTTTGGAAAAAAAGAATGGTGTGGTCATTTATGTAAATAAAAGACTGTCAGCTAAAATTATAGAAGCAGATGAAGATGGCAGGTTTATAGCAATTGAACTGCATACGGTAAATGGCCAAATTCTTCTGATTGGAATTTACGCTCCTAACCAACAACAGGATCATTTTTATAAAATTTACACACTAAAATACTGCAATGGGATTATAGATCTATTTTAATCATGGGAGATTGGAATGGAGTAATTGATTCCAAATTAGATAAAAAGAGCCTGGCGAAATCAAGGATTAGACTACCACAGACTTTTTTTGATATGAAAGAAGATTTGGAATTAAAAGATATTTGGAGAATACATAATCCAAAAGAATTGGACTATACTTTTTTTTCTGACAGACATAGATCTTTCTCTAGGATTGATTTTATTTTGTTATCAGATGATCTACTTGTTAAGACAAAAAGAACAAAGATTTTCCCAAGAACCCTGACCGACCATAGCCCAGTATGGATAGAAATTGAGATGGGAAAGACTGAGAGAAGATCATGGACATTAAATGAAAACTTGTTTAGATATGAAAAAAATATAATAGAACTTAAAAAGCAGATGAAAGAATTTTTTGAAATAAATTTGAATAAGGGTACCCCAATTGAAATTGTGTGGGATACGAGTAAAGCGTATATGAGAGGGGTACTCATTCATATGAATTCTAAACATAAACTGAATCGACAAAAGAAAAGATCTGAACTGGAAGTAGAAATAAAGAATAAAGAACAGTTACTTATTAAAAATCCAACAGATGAAAGAATACGTGGTGTTATAAAACTTTTGAAAGATCAATTTCAAATGCTTATGGCGGAACAAGCTGCAACAAATTTACAATATGCAAAGCATAATACATTTTGTAATGCCAATAAACCGGGCAGATGGTTGGCCTACACATTAAGGAAGAAGCAGAGCATACGGACTATTGATAGTATTGATATTGGAGGGAAAGAAATTTTTCAACAAAAATTAATTAAAGAAGCTTTTGTAGATTATTATACCAAATTATATGCTAAAGATGATATGCAGAATGGACTTATAGAAAAATATTTAGAAAATAAAAGAGTCATAAAAATTACTAATCAACAAAAGGAAAGAATGAACTATCCTATAACAGTTGAGGAGATAATAGCAGCAATCAAACAATTAAAAACAGCTAAAGCTCCTGGAACGGATGGTTTGACTGCAGTGTATTATAAAACTTGGCAAGCAGAAATGGTGGAACAACTCAGACAACATACAACAAGGGGGTAAAATACCCCCATCATGGAAAACAGCTTACATTTCTTTGATACAAGTAGGTCCTAAAAAAACCGGAGAATTATAGACCAATATCTCTTCTGAATAATGATTATAAAATTTACGCAAAAGTATTAGCCAACAGGTTGATGCCAGTAATTCAAGAGGTGATTCATGATGATCAAGCGGGATTTATTGAGGGCAGATATATGAAGGACAATGTAAGACAAGTTATAGATTTATTGGAATATCTTGAGAAGAATAAACAGATCCCTGCAGTGCTGGTCTTCTTGGATGCGGAGAAGGCCTTTGATAGAGTGGACTGGAATTTTCTATTAAAGACTTTAAAAAAGATGGACTTTGGGGATCAATTTATACAGGCGGTTTCAGCAATTTATCAAGAGCAAAAGGCACAGATTATTATTAATGGAAGTTTGACAACAAATTTTAATATTGAAAAAGGAACAAGACAAGGTTGTCCGTTATCCCCATTGTTATTTATTTTAACACTAGAAGTCTTGTTAAATACAATACGGGACTCTAATATCTTGAAAGGCATAGTGATAAGGCAAGAGGACTACAGAATAAAGGCATTTGCAGATGATCTGGTTGTTACCCTAACACAGCCGATGGAATCAATAATCCAGATGAAAGACATTATACAAGACTATGGTACAGTATCAGGTTTTAGATTGAACCAGAAAAAAACTAAGATGATAGTTAAAAATATGACACAAGATCGTAAACACAAACTTGAAAGGAGGGCAGGTTTTGAGATTGTACCAAAGGTTAAATATCTAACAGTTCAGGTTGCAGAATCAAATATGAAACTGTTTCAAAATAATTATGAGGTGTTGTGGTGAGATGCGCAGAAAGATATGGAGACTTGGAAAAAACTGCAGCTGTCTTTACTTGGAAGAATAGCAGCAGTTAAGATGAACATTTTGCCAAGATTTCTTTTTTTGTTTCAAATGATTCCAGTGCTTAAAAGTGATAAACAATTGAAAGAGTGGCAAAGTGGAGTGAATAAATTTGTCTGGAACGAGAAAAAACCGAGAGTGAAATTGAAAATTATGCAAGATGTTCCAGAACGGGGAGGTCTTAAACTTCCAAACCTACAGTTATATTATGAAGCAGCAGCTTTATCTCAAGCAAGTGACTGGTTTGGAAGGAAAAAGACTGGAATATTGAATATAGAAAGTTTTGATCTTGAATTCGGATGGCATGCTTACTTATTTTATGAAAATAAAGTGGATAAAGTATTTAAAAGCCATATATTTAGAGACTCCTTGATCAGAGTTTGGAAGAAGCACCGACTCAAATGGGATTACAAAATACCGCTATGGCTGGATCTTGGTCTTATTATGTGGAATACAAATATAATGTCACTCGGGGGGGGGGTTTATACAAAGAGGTTCTTTTTACAGATGCGGGCAGATGGCAATTGAAGACATTAGAGACACTGTTGGACGAAGGGATTAACTTAACTTGGTTACAGTACAATCAACTTCAACTGAGATGGAAAGAGGACCATAAAACTGGTATTATGTTGCATGAGGAAGAATTGGTTAGACATATAAAAGAGAAAGGTCCAATGCATATTAAAAGGCTTTACAATGTTTTGTTAGAAAGGGATTCAGAAACTGAATTGGTTAAAGATTGTATGATTAAGTGGGCACAAAATTTTGCAGAACCAGTGATGTTGGAAACATGGGAAAAAATTTGGGTTCAGAATGTTAAATTTACACAGTCGCAGAATTTGAGGGGAAATTTCTATAAAATGTTTTATAGATGGCATTTAGATCCTAAGAAATTGTCATGTATGTACCCTAATGTTCAGCCAAAATGTTGGAGATGTGATTGTTTAGATGCTACATATTATCATGTTTGGTGGACTTGTAAGAAAGTTAAGGCATTTTGGATAAAAATTTGGTGGGTTATGCAGAATGTTTTGAAGAAAAAAATTCAATTTTCTCCACAATTGTTTTTATTGGGTATAGTTAAGGGTTTTACATTGGGTGAAACAAAGCTGATATTGTATATGGTGACAGCAGCGAGATTATTGATAGGTAAATATTGGAAAAATGAAGCTTTGCCCACTATCGAGGAATGGACTTTGAAGATGGCCAGTTTTGCAGAGATGGCGAAGATCTCAGCATATCTAAAAGATCGTTCACAAGAGACTTATGAATGGGAATGGAAAAAGTGGATAGATTATGTGCAGAACAAATATCAAACTAGGAAGTATCAAATAGCTTTTCATTGATAGTATTATATTAAGATAGAAATATTTCAATTTTGTGAAGATGAAAAATTATATGGGGGATGGAGGGGTTCAAGTTTCATATAAAGTGGTTTTTTGATGGGAGTATATTCTGTGGAAGTCCGGGGGGAGGGGAAGGTTAGGGGGGTTAGGGAGGGTTAGGTTGGGGAGTTTGGGGTGGGCTGGGGGGGGGAAATCGGGTGAAAATGTAATTGTAAAACTTTTGCAATAAAAAAAAAGCTTATCAAAGATATCAACACGTGCAAAATTACCTAAATCTTTTTTTGATATGATGGAAGATATAGAACTGAGAGATATTTGGAGAGAACGTAATGTGGAGGAAAGAGACTTTACTTTTTTTTCTGATAGACATCAATCCTTCTCCAGGATTGATTTTATATACTAACCACAAATGATTTTATTTCCAGGGTGAAGAAGACGAAGATATGTCCAAGAACTTTAATTGATCACAGTCCGGTCTGGGTGGAATTTGAACAGGAGAGGGGAGAAAGGAGGTCTTGGCTGATCAGGTGGCAACTAGCTTACAATATGCTAAACATAATACATTTTGTAATGCCAATAAACCAGGTAGGTGGTTGGCCTACATGTTGAGGAAAAAACAGAAATCACGAGTCATTGGTAAGATAGAATTTAGAGGTAAGCAAGTTTACCAACAGAATATGATCAAAAAGGCTTTTTTAGAATTTTATACAAAGTTATATGCTAGTGACTCAATACAAGGTATAGATATAGATAGATACTTAAAGGAAGGGAATATTCCTGAATTAACGTTGGAACAGAGGGAAGGATTGAATCAACCAATAACTTCTGATGAGATTACTGATGCAATTAAGCAATTAAAAGTAGGGAAAGCTCTGAGAACAAATGGATTAACAGCTGTTTATTATAAGAATTTACAGCTTGAAATGGTAGAACCGCTTAGAGTTCTATTTTGTAAAATTCAATTAGGGGGAGGAGTCCCACCCTCTTGGCGAACAGCTTTTGTTTCACTGATCCCGAAGGAAGATCAAAATTGTACTAAACCTGAAAATTTTAGGCCAATTTCACATTTGAACACCGATTATAAATTTTTTGCTAAGATATTAGAGAATAGACTAATGCCAGTTATGCAACAAACAATTCATAATGATCAATCAGGCTTTATAAAAGGGAGGCAAATGAAATATAATGTTAGACAAATTATAAACCTATTGGAATATTTGGAAAAAAATAACCAGGTCCCTGCAACGTTCATATTTTTGGATGCAGAGAAAGCATTTGATCGATTGAACTGGCAATTCCTGTTTAAGATAATAGAAAAAATTCATTTTGGGGAGTATTTTATACATTCAATTAGAGCAATATATCAGGAACAAACAGCACAAATAATAGTTAATGGAGGTTTAACAGATGCGTTTAAAATTGAGAAAGGTACTAGGCAGGGTTGTCCCTTGTCGCCATTGTTGTTTATTTTAACTTTAGAAGTTTTGTTGAATAAGTTACGTGACTCTGATAAAATAAAAGGAATTGTAATTAGACAGCAGGATTATAGATTAAGAGCGTTTGCAGATGACCTGGTTCTTACTTTATCTCAACCTATAGAAGCGGCTCCCTATATGTTGGACATAGTAGCTCAATAGGGCAAAGTATCTGGATTTAAAGTAAATCTTCATATGACAAAGATGATAACTAAAAATATGTCCATAACTCAAAGAGAAGACTTAGGGAGAATAACAGAGTTTGAAGTAGTTAAAAAGGTTAAGTATCTAGGATTATATATCGCAGCCTCAAACATGAAATTGTTTAAAAATAATTATGAAATTCTTTGGCAAAAAGTACAGAAAGAAATGGAAAATTGGAAAAAGTTACAACTATCATTACTGGGAAGGATAGCAGCAATAAAAATGAATGTACTACCTCGGTTTTTATTTTTGTTTCAAATGATACCAGTGCTTAAGAAAGATGGAAATTTGATGGAATGGCAGAAAGGGGTTAATACTTTCATCTGGGCTGGGAAGAAACCAAGAGTGAAACGGAAAATTATACAGGATGTACGTGAGAGAGGAGGTCTTATAATGCCTAATTTAAGATTGTACTATGAAGCAGCTGTTTTATCACAAATTAGCGATTGGTTTAATTTAACTGAAGAGAGAATGTTAAATATAGAAGGTTATGATTTGTTATATGGATGGCATGCTTATTTGTTATATGAAAAAAAAGTGGATAAAGTGTTTAAGGGTCATATATTCAGAAATGCGTTGTTGAGGGTTTGGAAAAAGTACCAATATAAGCTAAACTATAAGATACCCATATGGGCAAATCCCAAACATGCAATAGAAAATATAAGTATAGAGCAAAAAACAGAGGTGATTACTTATAAAGGGGTAAGTTGCAACTGAAATCTTTAGATGAATTAAAAGAAGAAGGGATAATTTATACCTGGTTTCAGTATGGTCAGCTTCAAGCTAGATGGAGGGAAGATCAAAAATTTGGTGTTATGCAAAATGAGGAAAATCTGGTGAAACAGATTAGAGATCAAAGCCAGATTCATATTAAAAGGTTGTATAATGCATTATTGGAAATAGATTCAGAAACGGAATTGGTTAAGGATTGTATGATAAAATGGGCACAAAACTTTCAGGAACCAGTGATGATGGAAACATGGGGAAAGATTTGGGTCAGAAATGTTAAATTTACGCAAGCACAAAATTTGAGAGAGAATTTTTATAAAATGTTTTATAGATGGCACTTAGATCCTAAAAAATTATCATGTATATACTCTAATTTGCAAGCTAAATGTTGGAGATGTGAATGTAATGATGCAACCTATTATCATATATGGTGGACCTGTAAGAAAATCAAGGCATTTTGGATAAAAATTTGGTGGGTGATGCAGAATATTCTGAAAAGAAGGTTGAAATTTACTCCTCAATTGTTCCTATTGGGTATAACTATGGACTGTACAGTATCAGAGACTAAATTGATTTTGAATCTAATATCAGCAGCTAGGCTGCTGGTAGCTCAATATAGGAAGAGGACTCTTTGCCTACTATTGAAGAGTGGATATTGAAAGTAACGAACCTAGCAGAAATGGCGAAAATCTCAGTGCACTTGAAGGACTATACACAAGAAAGATATGTATCGGAATGGAGAAGATGGATTGACTATATTCAAAATAAGTATCAGACAAAATATCAAATAGCTTATGAATGAACGTTAAATATTAGAAATATTATATTATCTATAGTGGAGTTAAGGTTTCAGGGGGGGAGTTAGTAGTCTGAGGATAAGTAGGTTAATCTAGTTTATGATTGTTAAATGAAACACCTTGTATTTTGCTCTGGGAAGTCTGGGGAGGAGGGTGGGATAAGGGGAGGGAAAGGGTGGAGGGAATACGGGGGGTGGGAAGAAAATTTTTGTTTTTTGTAAAACTTTTCAATAAAAAAAAAAGGATACAACAGTGATTGGTCTCATTCGAGACAACAATGAATCTGCATACAGATGGGAGGTTGAACAACTAGCCTTGTGGTACAACCGGAAAAATCTTGAACTAAACACACTCAAAACCGTAGAAATGGTGGTAGATTTTAGGAGAATCCCTCCTGTACTACAACCTCTTACAATACTAGACAACACAGTATCAACAGTAGAGACCTTCAAGTTTCTAGGTTCTATCATATCTCAAGACTTAACATGGACACCTAACATCAAAAATGTCATCAAAAAAGCACAACAAAGAATATTATTTCTTCACCAACTCAGAAAACTCAAACTGCCCAAGGAGTTGTTGATGCAGTTCTACAGAGGAATTATTGAGTCTGTCATCTGCACCTCTATAACTGTCTGGTTTGGCTCTGCAACAGAGGTGAAATGCTACTGGTTCGTCCGAACCACTAGTGGCGGTGGCATGTGGTTCAGAGAACTGGGAGCAGCGGCAGTGCGAGGCTCTGCCCACCCGCCCGGATGTTGTTACTTCTTTGTTTTAACCAGGAATTAATCTGTTTTTGATCTTCTGCGCATGTGCAGAAGGCTTTGCACATGTGCAGAGGGTCCAAGCGCACATGTGGCGTGCATGTGCGCACACAAAGCACGCACTTCCGAACTGGTAGGGAAGGTAAGTAGATTTCACCCCTGCTCTGCAACCAAACAAGACAAACACAGCCTTCAATGGATAATTAGAACTGAAAAAAAAATGCTACCAACCTGCCTTTCATTGAGGACCTGAATACTGCATGAGTCAAAAAGAGGGCTGTGAAGACCCCTCACATCCTGGACATAAATTGTTTCAACTTTTACCCTCAAAACAACACTAGGGCACTGCACACCAGAACAACTAGACACAAGGACAGTTTTTCCCCCGAATGCCATCACTCTGCTAAACAACTAATTTCCACAACACTGTCAAACTATTTACTAAGACTGTATTCTTCTCATCCTTACTATTATCTATCTCCTCCCACTTATGACTACAACCTTGTTGCTTGTATCTCTATGATTTATATTGTTTTATTTGTTTCCTAGTATGATTTGCTTGCTTATTTAGTAACCTATGACTATCACTAAGTATTGTATCTTATGATTCTTGATTAATGCATTTTTTTTCTTTTTTATGTACACTGAGAGCATATGCACCAAAGACAAATTCCTTGTGTGCCCAATCACACTTGGCCAATAAAGAATTCAGTTCAGCTCAGCTCAGCTCAGCTCAGCTCAGCTCAGCTCAGCTCAGTTCAGTTCAGTTCAGTTCAGTTCAGTTCTGTTCTATTAGAATGCAGGTGCAAACTGAAAGGAATACATTCCGCCCCCCTAAGGAAGCCAGAATAAAATAGAGCATAAAATGTGCCCTCCTTTCCTTTTAATTTGCTGTGTTTGCAAGGATATACAGTACTGTATATGATAAAGACTGGAAAGCTTATATCTGTCAAACCAAACCTAAGCCAGGTCCGTAGTAAATAAAGCCCCCCCTCATTTGTGATCTTATTCAGGAGGGGGGAGCGGACCCGGCAGGTATCACGGAGACCTGGTTGGGCCATGAGGGGGGAGTTCCCCTCATGGAGATGTGCCCATCAGGCTTCCGTGCATTTCATCAGCCGAGAGCTCAGGGCAGGGGCGGGGGGGGGGTGGCGGTCATTCTAAAAGAAGGTCTTGATCCGAGGGAGACCACTGTACCTCAGATAGCCGGATGTGAGTCCCTTTTTGTGAAGTGGGGTCGTGGGGTGCAGATGGGTCTGTTGATCACGTACCTGGCTCCCTGCCACGTGGCAACGACCCTGCCTGAACTCCTCAATGTTATAGCCGAGGTGGCGGCTGATACCCCCAGACTTGTGGTCATGGGGGATTTCAACCTGCCATCCATCGGTGAAACATCTGAGGTAGCTCGGGAGTTCATGGCTTCCATGATGGCCATGGACCTGACCCAAGTAATTCACAGCCCTACTCATATGGGGGGACACACTCTGGACTTAGTTTTTATCTCTGGTCAGTGGTTGAGTGGCCTTGATATAGGGGATGTAGATATTGAACCCTTGTCATGGTCTGACCATTCGCTCCTTCGACTTGACTTTCTGACCGCCGTACCCCGTCGCAGGGAGTCGGAACCGACCAGGTGGTTCCGCCCCAGGCGCCTGATGGACCCTGATAGGTTCCAGATGGAGCTTGGGCCATTTCCTGAGACTCTAGCTCATGACTCGGCTGATGACCTGGTGGCCGCCTGGGATGGGGCGGCTGCCGGGGCTTTGGACCAGGTCGTGCCTTTGCGGCCTCTGACCCGGCACCGAACTCACTTAGCTCCTTGGTTTTCCGAGGAGCTGAGGGAGATGAAGTGCCGAAAAAGACGCCTAGAGAGCGGTTGGAGGGCCAGTCGTTCCGAGTCTGACTTGACACTGGTAAGGTCTCATATTAAGACCTACCTAGTGGCGATAAAAGCGGCGAAATCTAGCTATTTTGCCGCTTTTATCGCGTCATCAGATAACCACCCAGCCGCCCTGTTTAGGGTGACCCGCTCCCTCCTCCATCTGGGAGCGCGGGAGGACCCCTTGCAGGGCCGAGCTGAGGATTTTGTACAGTATCTGGATGATAAAATAACTCAGATTCGGGAAGACTTGGCCGCCGACTGGGTTAGTTCAGACGAGATGACTGAGGCAGGTCTTGAGAGTGTTATCTGGGAGGAGTTCGATCCTGTGGCTCCCGAGGACATGGACAGGATCTTGGGGCGGCTGAACGCAACCACATGTTTATTGGACCCGTGTCCCTCCTGGTTGGTGCTGGCTTCCCGGGAGGTTACACGAGGCTGGCTCCAGGGAATTATTAACGCGTCTTTGAGCGAGGGTGTCCTGCCGGCCGCCTTGAAAGAGGCGGTGGTGAGGCCTCTCCTCAAGAAGCCATCCCTGGATCTGGCTGTTTTGGCTAACTACCGTCCAGTCTCCAACCTTCGCTTTATTGCGAAGGTTGTTGAGAGTGTGGTGGCGCGACAGCTTCCCCAGTACCTGGATGAAGCTTTCTATCTGGATCCGCTCCAGTCCGGCTTCAGACCTGGGTACAGCACGGAAACGGCATTGGTCGTGTTGGTGGATGATCTCTGGAGGGCCCGGGATAGGGGTTCTTCCTCTATCCTGGTCCTATTAGACCTCTCAACGGCTTTTGATACCATCGACCATGGTATCATGTTGCGCCGGCTGGAGGGACTGGGAGTGGGGGGCACCGTTTTGCGGTGGTTCTCCTCCTATCTCTCCGACCGGTCGCAATCCGTGTTGACAGGGGGGCAGCGGTCGACCCCAAGGCGCCTTGTTTGTGGGGTGCCGCAAGGGTCGGTCCTCTCGCCCCTCCTGTTCAACATTTATGTGAAGCCGCTGGGTGAGATCATCCGTGGTTTTGGGGTGGAGTTCCATCAGTACGCTGATGATACTCAGCTGTACATTTCCACCCCAGACCATCCCAATGATGCCTTGGAAGTGATGTCCCAGTGCCTGGAGGCTGTGCGGGTCTGGATGGGGAGAAACAGGCTTCGACTCAACCCTTCCAAGACCAAGTGGCTGTGGCTGCCGGCGTCCCGGTATAGCCAGCTGATGCCATCACTGGTTATGACAGCTGTGGCCAGGGGGGCTTTTTGTCAGGTTCGCCTGATACGCCAGTTGCGCCCCTTTCTGGACCGGGACTCCCTACGCACGGTCACTCAAGCACTCGTCACTTCTCGTCTGGACTATTGTAACGCTCTCTACATGGGGCTCCCCTTGGGGTACACCCAGAGGCTCCAACTGGTGCAGAATGCGGCTGCGCGGGGGATTATGGGAGCGACGGGGCGCTCCCATGTGACTCCTCTCCTGCACGAGCTGCATTGGCTTCCGGTGGACTTCCGGGTGTGCTTCAAGGTGTTGGTGATCACCTTTAAAGCACTCCATGGCTTAGGGCCAGGGTACTTACGGGACCGCCTTCTGGCACCAATAGCCTCCCACTGGCCAGTTCGCTCCCACAGAGAGGGCCTCCTCAGGGTGCCGTCGGCCAGACAATGCCGGCTGACGACCTCCAGGAGGAGAGCCTTCTCTGTGGTGGCACCTACCCTATGGAACAATCTACCCCCAGAGATACGAGTGATCTCCGACCTTCGGATTTTTCGTCGGGCCCTAAAAACTTATTTTTTTCAGTTAGCCGGTCTGTCTTGATTTTAGGGTTAGTTTTAATAGTTTAATATTGATTTTAATTGACAAGTTTTAAATTATGGGCCAAATTTATAAATTATTTTAACTTTATTTTTTAACTGTGATGTTCGTATAGATGTTTTTATCTTGGCTGTTCACCGCCCTGAGTCCGAAAGGAGAAGGGCGGTATAGAAATTTGAATAATAATAAAATAAAATAATAAAATAATAAAGTATTATAGACCTTAATCTTAACCCACAATTAAACTCTGTGCGCCTGTTCGGATGTCTATAAATTATTATATTTTATATGGCTAAAAAGGGCCTAGCAGTGCATCATTATGTGCTCACTATGCATCCATAAAACAGCCAAATGCCATCTTGCATTGGTTTCATAAAAAAACATAAGCAAAATGTGAATCTTCAATCCAACATTGAGACAGATTCTTTTAAAGTATCACTGGTCACTGTTCTTATGTTCATAATTTGGAGGAGAGGAAAGGGTGCCAGGAGTTCATATTTCACAAACAGAGCCCAAAGCTGCAAGGCTCACTTCATTAAAAAGGTCAATCATTTAATAGTAACAGTTCTTCCATCATCAAAACAACTCCCACCTCTTTCTATCAACCTACCAAGATACATATGTGCTTCCAAGGAAAGCTTCAATTATTTCTCCATAGTATGTAGGAACTACTAGATGGCAAAAATTCGAAGTATTATACACTTGATAGCCTTACCAAATAATTGTGCATTCTGAAAATCTCCTGTAGAAAGATTTTTTTAGGGAAGGTAATTCAGATGACACAACTGGAGGTAGAATTGAATTTTCTCAATGTGCAGCTTAATGAGATAAAAAGCACCAAAAATCAGAAAATCATTTTGCTTCTCTCAAAATGTCAAACAGTACTTTTCAGGTGTGCCTTGAAATTTAATTTTGGCACACTTCAGTATCATCTTGGGAATATGATTAACAGTCTAGGAATTGTTGTTAATCTTTTCAGTATTCTTGGAATCTCTGGATGCTTTAATCAAGCAAGCATCTCCAATTCTTACCTGAAATTTTACTTTTTGCCTTATGCCACCTAATTTTCTTACCTATATTATCCCTTGTGTCCCAAAGGTGCTTTTTCAAGAGGCAACTGGACTTTCCGTTTTTCTTTGAAGACTTTTCACTTCTCATCCAAGAAGCTTCTTCAGCTCTGACTAGATGGTGGGGAATGGAAGAATTTTACTCCTTGCAGACAGCTGGTCATTTGCATTCTTTTAGTGAGTCATTAAGGCCACCTGAAGGTTTATCTGTGTCATCAGGGTCACATTAGTGGTGCAAATGGGTGTGGAGCCTTCTTGGAACACTTGAAAGGACTGTGTTGTAGACTGGAGATAGATGATGTCATATCCCTCCCCCTTTGTTGAGAGAGGGCCGCTTCAATTTTGACATAGATGGTCTCTTTGACCCCTCTTTCAAACTAGCGGTCCTCTCTCTCCAAAATGTGGACTCTACTGTCTTCAAAAGAGTGGCCTTTGTAATTTAAATGCAGATGGACTGTTGAATCTAGTCCTGATGGGTTTGTTCTCCTATGTTGTGCCATGTGTTTATGAAGTGGTTGTTTTGTTTCCCCAATGTACAGATCTGCACATGGCTCACTGCATTGTACTGCATATACCATCTTGCTCAGTTTGTGTCTGGGTGTTTTATCCTTGGGGTGGGCAAGCTTTTGTTTTAGTGTACTCTTGGGTTTGAAATGTGCACGTATGTTGTGTTGGCTGAAGATCCTCCTGAGCTTTTCCAATATTCCTGCAATGTATGGAATGACATTGCTTTGTTTATTGTTCTCTTCACTGACTGTTATGGAGGAGCTCCTGTAGGGTCTTGTTTTAGATTTGATGAAGGCCCACTTGGGATAGCCACATGTTCTGAGGGCTTCCTTGATGTGTTTTAGTTCTTTTTCTTTGCTATCTTTCCTGGCAGGAAAGCCTTCAGGTCAGTGGTATAGGGTTCTGACGACCCCCTTTTTGTGCTCCAGTGGGTGGTGGGAATCAACATGTAAATATTAATCTGTGTGTGTGGGTTTTCTGTAAAACGTCTTTAAACATTATTCCTTGTGCATGCCATTATAGAGCAATTCTATCCATTTTTACTTTCTTCTGGCTCAAAATTAATTGATGAAAACTGATTTCTACTGCCGCCAACCTCCCCCATGTCCAGCTTCTAGCAAGCAAGCAAGCATAATGATCCCTTGTACTCCTCCTACAGTTCATCCTGGATACGGAGGAACATCCTTTCACTGATATTAATGATTTGGAGTTTATCATAAAGACATATCTTGAATTTGGTTATCGTCATTCACACCCCATGTTGTATCTGAGGTTACGGGTAATCTCACAAAGCTGATAGTGACAAGAAGTTTTTATAGGCCAATATAGCCAGTCAAAAATTCTGGATCTCCATCCACAAATATGTGCCAGGCTCCTTGATTTTCTCTATTTTGAAAAATAAAAGGGCTTCTCGTTTCCTTTCTGCATTCCAACCCCCAGTCTGGGCCGCCGCATGCCAGCAACCGGGCTGCACAAACAAGTGAAGCCCCATCCGCGGGATGCAGGCAGCATGCGAAATCACGCCCCCTCTGGTCCACAGAAAAACCCTGCTCCATGGAACCAGTCCCTGGTGCTCAAAAGATTGGGATAGCAGTGAAATGCACTTACCTTCGCTACTGGTTCGGAAATGTGAGCGTGTACACCTCTTCTGCATGCGCAGAGGGTCAAAAATGGGACATAATAACATCCTGGTGGGTGGGCGAAGCCTCCCGCTGCTGGCTCTACCGGTTCACATGAGCTGGATAGATCCAGCCAGATTTCACCGCTGGGTTGGGGGCCCTGGTCTATAGGATTGTGCTGCTGAAATTCTACAGAAAATTATCAATTTTTCACACATTTTTCTATGGGGATTAAAGCATATTATTCTATGGGGAAATGAGGATTAAAATAAATGATTTAAGGCTGCCTTAGATTAAACATATCTATTTTCCATTTATGCCAAGTTCCTCCAAAATATTAAAAAGGATGGAATGTTTAGCCCTGCTCCTCCTATGAAGATACCTGTCAGACCTGCCCCAATCCAATCCCTTAGGAAATAAAAGCCTTTGACTCCATTTGGTTAAAGTAAAGGGTTCTTGTACTAAGAGTATTGGATGCCAACTCTGAAAGTACCTCATTCACTGTATACAAAAATAAGGTGTAGGTTTTTCCCCAGCCCATTTCTCCCGACCCCCATGACCGGTCCATTTCCAGCCAACAGGAGCTTGCCAAGATTGAGATGTTTGAGGGTAATCTATATATTTCTCAGGGTGCCTGGCTGTGGGATGCTGGTACACACAGGATCCAGTTGCTCTGGTCCTTTTCAGCTGTCATTTCCCCTTCCCAATTTCCTATCATGTACACACAAAGCTTTATTGCTCTTTCATCTTTCCCTCTTTCATCCTCCTTCCCCTTCTTCTTTTTATGGCAGGATGTCAGCCAGGCAGATCTGATAATACCACTGTATCATTGCTGTATGCAGTGGCACTCTGTGTTTCAGAAAGTACTTAAAAAGTGCGTGGGGGTGGGGTTTCAGTGTCTGTATGTAGCTGTGTGTAAACCACTGTGCATGTTTTGTGATTTAGGAGATGCAAGATTGAGGACCATGGTCTAGCCTTCCCCAAGTGGCACCATGGCTCCTATCACCCTTCCTAAAGCTATGTTGCAGTTCATAGCCATTCTATCACCACCCGTCATCATCCATTACCCATCATAAACAATGTTATTAGCACTCCATTACATGTAATCCTCAAGTTACAACAGTTCACTTAGAGACCATTCAAAGTTACAACATAAACATACACACTCCAAGTATTTATGACCCAGTCCCAAAGTTACAACTGTTGCAGTACCACAGCAGTCGTTCACCCTAACGAACGACTGCAGAGGCACTGCAACATTTGGCCTCCCTATTTCCCCACTTCCCGCAGGTCTCCACAGGCACTGGGCCTGTGGAGACTCACTTACCTTGCAAAAATCTAGCAAGCTGTCTTCTCTCTGCAGTGGTTTCTTTGCCTGCTTCAGTGCTTCATACCTTCATACCATACATTCGCAGAGAACGGAGGCCTAAAGTACTGCAAGATCACACGAGATCAGTAGCATGAGATCTCGCCCTACTTTAGGCCTCTATTCTCTATGAATTGAGGCCTGGATGAGATCTGTGGCAAAAGGCTTTGCAAATAGAGGGAGGGCTTTAATCTGTCAGGTCTTCTCTCCATTTGCCATTTCCTTGCAGAAGTCTGCAGGGAGATTGAGTCCCTGTAGGGTCCGGTCATCTTTGCAAAAAGCCTTTGCTGGCAAGAACAGAGCCCAGGAGGGGCCAGCACATCCCTCCCGGGCTCCGTTCTTGCTGGCAAAGGCTTTTTGTAAAGACTTGCTGAAGCCTACAGGGAGATTGCATCCCTCTAGGCTCCGGGTCATTTTTGCATAAGCTCTTGCCACCAAAAACAGATCCCAGGAGGGACACGACAGCTGTCTTTCCAAAAAGGCCTTGTGCCAAAAATGTTTTCAGGGGCAAGGGCTTTTTGCAGACGACCGGAGCCTAGAGGGAGATCGCAAGCCGAGCAGGGCATGCTCATCCCGCTCTTCCTCTGCTCTCACCGCTCTGCTTTTGGAGCGCTGGGAGCAGGCAAAGAAATTACGGCAGAGAGGAAACATCTCGCTAGATCTTCGCAAGTGAGATCTGGCATGGCAGGATGGGGAGGAGCAATTGTGGAGTGCATGAGGTATCTCAGTAGGTCTGGGGAGTCCTTGGGTGGCCTGTTCCATCACTAGACACCCCCCCCCCATAGTTTTTCCCCACCCTGGGATACTTTGTGCATTTAATGACCTGCACATTCAACTGAAAGCAGGGAGTTTTCATGTTCACTTTACGTGATTCACTCCAACAAATCCTTGGGTTATGAGTGTAATTGGCAGGCTCTATTACATTCATAACTTGAGGACTACTTGTACTTCATGGCACTGCAGTTCCCTCTTTACTCTAAAAGACAAAGTACAATTGTACCTTCTATAGTCCATAGATCAAAGTTACCATAATCTTCCGAACCCTGGGATAATACAAACTTTTAATTCAACACACATAATAGGCAGCAGATTGTGGAAGGCTGTCCTAGTCCCATTGGGAGTCATCTGCTACTAAAACTATCATGTATACAACTTTTAACTGGGAGAAAGGCAAAATGTTTTCAACCAAGTAATGATGGGATGCTTTTTTACTTCTGTGAAAATTAAAGTTTAACCCGCCTATGGGCCTTGAACTTGCAACCTCCTGTTAGCTTCCCCACTGACTTTCTCCCTGCAAGCTCCCCACAAGCAAAGTAAATGGGAAAGCTGGAAACTTTTAAGGGAGGGAGGGAGGAAATGGCGGGGGAGATTGAGGAAGAAACAATGAGGGAGGAAGAAAGGGTGGAGGGGTTGGAGGGAAGGAAGGAAGATTTCTGATGCGCCCTGCCAGCTTCCCACAAGGAAACTGAATGGAAAAGCTTGCAGGAAGTTGCTCTCACTTCCACTACTTTTTTTTAATCACCTATGGTCATTCTGTTTCTCTATTTAGGTAAGAAATATTTCTGAAACGATGACCCAATAGAGCACAAGTTATATAGTAGGTATTACAATTATATTAAATTGTCCCAGATATATTATGAAAATCTTGGAATTTCACAAAACTTCTGAAAACGCTCTCTACATGGGGCTCCCCTTGAGGAGCACCCGGAGGCTCCAACTGGCGCAGAGTGCGGTGGTGCGGGTGGTCATGTCTCCATATTCAGACATATTCCTGGACAGAAGAAGTAAATAATATTTTATTTTATTCATTCATGTGGTATGCATGTATAGGTGATATTTTATATTCCACCTGAAGAATAAATGCAAAGCAGAGATATATGTTTATAATTTACTTATTAATCAATAAAACTAGGTCATTTAAGGTATAGAGAGGATAAAGTATGACTCAATGTAATATAAAATGTAAACTGGGAAAACCTGGAAACTGTTTGCTTGAGTCACAGCAAAGAAAAGAGAAGGAAATTACAAACATACAACATAGATAACAGCAACATAAGGTTTCTTCAAGAATTGGTAGTAGCAGCAGACAAAATTTAGTGGAAGGCATTAATACTCCAGGAATCTCCTCAAGAAGAGAGCCTGCCTGCAGACTCTTAGCTCTCAGCTCCGCCATTAAAGTTGGAGCCTAAATTATTGATCCCTTTCCTTGATCAGCATAACAGTCACGTCCCAGGAATCAAGATCTAAGTACACTGCGGCCCCTCTGTTGCAGCCACTGAAATAATTAGGAGAAATTCTCATTAAAGGAGAGTGAAAGGTTTGGCGATGGAAGCAGAATCAGGGGTCTGGGTGGGTGTTTAATGTGTTCTAACAGAGTAGAGGAATGGCTCTGATCAAATCCCTGTACAGAGCTCTGGAGTGGGGGCGGATGTCAGTTTATCAAAACAGAAAGTATAAACAGCATTCTTCCCTCCAGTGTGTGCCTGTGTGTATATGTGTGTGTACATGTGCACATACACATGCACACACACAGCTAGACAAACAAAAAGCTATTGCTGATTTCAGACCTAAATATAGTCACACAGAGTAATAGAGACAAGGGTGGGGTGTAAGGAGGAGAGGGAAAAATGAATACAAATAACTAAAGAGAAAATTAATAATGGAAAATCCATCATGTACTCCTTTGAGTCTAATTTATTCATCCTGTAGAACTACGAAGGATCTGGGGAAAGAGAGGAAGAAAACATAAAACATATGGACTTAAATCTAAAAGCACTTAGGAATTCAGACCTCACAAACCATAGCGTAACACAAAATGTCAGGAATATATGAAAATCTACATATAAAATATTATTTGCCAACTGAGAGGGCCAGTCTCTTTTTACTGATACAGGAAGAATTCATAAAATTGTTCCCCTCTGGGAAACATGCCTGGTATCTGAGAGGATGTTAAGAAAACAGTGCTCTATACACACACACACACACACACACACACACACACACCACTGGAAATGAGGGGAAAGGGAGAAGAAGGGCAGGAATACTGCAAGAAAATGGTAAAGGAAAAGGAGCAAAAAATGCATTTAATATGAAACCCAGTTGATTAGAATTTAAAGCAAATTCCATCTCATACATCTAATCAGAATGGTTTGAGACTATATTAACACAAACCATTTGTTTGCTTGTTCATTCATTCAGAGTGCAATCATATGCTGGTTCAGGGGCTACTTCAAGGTTTAGTTACTAGTATTACCAATGGAAAGCAGATGAGCGTTTTGGCTGTCCCATTTCCCTTCGCCATTGCTCTGCTCCTGGTTTCCATGACTGAGTGTCCTTGGGGTCAAAGGGAAGAACACAGCCAAAAGCGATGTGACTGGTATGGTTTAAAAATCCTGTTATTTATCAAGCAAGCCAAACACCCAATATGCAAATATTCTCTGATGTCTCTGTGTCTGAGATGATACTTGGGAGAACAATCAAGCAATTTCTTTGTGGTGCTTTCCCTGCAGATTCAACTCTTAAGAGTTCCAACCAGGCAGGCGAAAAGTGAGGTTGGGGAAGGGCCATCTTTTTCCACACACAGGGGTGCCCCAAGAGGTATGTGGGAGTCCACCCCAGGTGCACATACTTCTACATGTTCCAAAACAAGGGTTCTGAGAAGTTTGCAGGAGGGTAGTAGTATCATTGCTGGCTACATGGTGAAGCTGATAAGTATGGAGGCACTTTTTTGTTATTTGGCACACTGGATGCACAATAATGTGGATGTTGTTGTTAATTGGATACAATTTTAAATTGCCTCAATGTAGCTGGCCAATTTGCATTGTTTCAGGCACAGTTCCTGATTGATTGTCACAAAGGGTTCATTTTTGGGGACATCCAGTAGTCTGACATTATTTTACTTTTGTATTTTTGAATGATATGTATTTCTACCTCCCTCTCCCCATTAGATAGCAATAGCAGTTAGACTCATATACTGCTTCATAGTGCTTTACAGCCCTCTCTAAGCAGTATACAGAGTCAGCATATTGCCCCCAACATGACAGTGCATCTCGTATCTAGTTATTATGTTAAAACTGAGTTGTGGCAGACCCATTTGTGTAACCACAAAATGCATTACATAGAACAATTAATCAGTGGAACAACTTGCCTCCAGAAGTTGTGAATGCTCAACACTGGAAATTCTTAAGAAATTTAAGTTTATTGGGCAACCATTTATCTGAAGTGGTATAGGGCAGTGATGGCTAACCTTTTTGCTGTCGCATGCCAAAAGTGGGGGGAATGCGGGGGGTCATGCGCACACGTGCCCACACCCATAATTCAATGGCCCCGTTTTTGCACGCGCAACCCCCCCATTCCCCCCGCTTTTGGCACGTGACGGCAAAAAGGTTACTGGTGGGCTTGGTAGGCCCGTTTTTTGCCCTCCCCAGGCTCCAGGGGATTTATTGGAGCCTGGGGAGGGCAAAAACAGCTTTTCCCCCACCCTCCAGAGGCGGCCTGTTTCCTGACATCTGGTGGGCCCGGAAGGCCCGAAAATCAGCTGGCCAGGGGGCATATGCACTCTGGAGCTCAGCTAGGGTAATGCTCATGTGCCCACAGATATGGCTCCGCGTGCCACCTGTAACACATGTGCCATAGGTTCACTATCACAGGTATAGGGTTTCCTGCCTGAGCAAGTGGTTGGACTAGAAGACCTCCAGGGTCCCTTCCAACTCTGTTATTCTGTTATAAAAAGTATGAGAATATTAATGGGTTATTAGTATAACCTCCTTTTAGCATTTAATGTAGCACTTCTACATTACAACCAAAACAAATTTTTAAATCAAACTATTTTTGGATGAAAACCTAAAGATTTGGGTTTTCAGTATCTTCTATTGAGATCAATGGAATTTACTACTGAGTAAACACATTACAAAACTATCTGGTCACTAAAACACTACCTTTCCTGGAATAATTTAACATAATATACTCTAAGTTTAAATTCTCATTGTACTATAATGAACACCTGATAACTTAAATCTAAGAAATTGTGACTATTACATGTGTGATTAGTTGCCCTGGGGTAACACTGTTTATTTTTAAAGAACATATCTTGTGTATCATAACTTCACACTGATTCATATAACTTAAGGAAAAAGGACAGTTTTCCATTTCCTGGGGTCTCTACTTTAAAAAAAATGGAGCAGAAAGAGCCCAATTAGCCCAGGAACATGAACAGTAGCGCAGAAATCAAATATAAGTAGCAATAGCAATAGTACTTAGACTTATATACCGCTTCACAGTGCTTTTTACAGCCCTCTCTAAGCGGTTCACAGAGTCAGCATATTGTCCCCAACAATCTGGGTCCTCATTTTACTGACCCCGGAAGGATGGAAGGCCGAGTCAACCTTGAGCCTGGTGAGACCCGAACTGCCAAATTGCAGGGAGCCGGCAGTCAGCAAAAGTAGCCTACAGTACTGCATTCTAACTACTGTACCACTGCAGCTCTTAAAGGTAGTTCATGATTTACAACAGTTCATTTAGTGACAGTTTGAAGTTACAACAGCACTGAAAAAAGTGACTTATAACCATTTTTCACACTTATGATCGTTGCAGTATCCCCATGGTCACATGATCAAAATTCAGATGCTTGGGAACTGATTCATATTTATGACAGTTGCAATGCCTTGGGGCCATGTGATCAGCTTCTGCAACCTTCTTACAAGTAAAGTATGTGGGGAAATCAGATTCACTTAATAACTATTTTACTAACTTAACAACTGCAGTGATTCACTTAACAACTGTGGCAAGAAGGGTTGTAAAATGGGGCAAAACTCACTTAACAAATGTTCCACTTAGCAGCAGAAATTTTAGACTCAATTGTGGTTGTAAATTGAAGACTACCTATATGCATCTTAGACTTCTCTGAGACCCTAAAACTATTTCCTGGGCCATATGCATCCTGCTATCTATAGGGTTCCCAATTTTTATTTAAGGCCAGAATTGAAGTCAGAAACTAAAACAGGCAGATTAAAAAAAACCATTTTTTTTTAAAAAAAGCCTTTTGAAATACAGTTGCAGCAGCAGCAGCAGCATTATTATTATTATTATTATTATTATTATTATTATTATTATTATTATTATTTATTGGTTAATCTTTAGTGAGATTCACAGCCTTTGAGGCTGGTTAATAGCTCAGCAGCTCGAGTCCTAACCAAGGACCTAGGAACTGTTAAGGTATCGTCGGAGGATATAAGCTGTTCTGAGTAAGGTGGTTTTTTGTAGAGTCAAAATGTTCAAGTCTGGCAAATTTAGAATTTCTAAATAGCGGGGTAGCCCTTTGGGTATTGCTCCGAGGGCTCCAATTACAATCGGGACAACACACGATTTCTTTTTCCACAGTCGCTCAACTTCAATTTGTAAGTCCCGGTATTTGTGATTTTTTCTTGCTGCTTATCTTCAATTCGTGCATCACCAGGTATTGCAATGTCAATGAACCATACTTTTTTCTTTTCAACTATTGTTATGTCAGGTGTGTTGTGGACCAAGTGCCTGTCAGTCTGAATCCTAAAATCCCACAAGATCTTGAGTTTCTCATTCTCTAAAACTTTCTCAACCTGATGTTTCCAGTGGTTTTTGCTGTACTCAAATCCAAACTTCTGGCACAATTTCCAGTGAATGATTTTAGCAACACGGTCATGGCGTTGTAGGTAGTCAGTTTGTGAAATTTTGCTGCACCCACTGATCAGGTGGTCAACTGTCTCCTCTTTCTCATTGCAGAGGCGGCATTTGCTGTTGGTGGTAACATGTTGAATTTTTGCCTTCATGCAGTTTGTGGCTAGGGCTTGTTCTTGAGCTGCCAAAATAAAGCTTTCTGTTTCTTTTTTCAGTACTCCTGATCTTAACCAGTTCCAAGTTAGTTTCTGGTCAGCTTTGCCTTCAATACTTTTCAAGTATTGGCCATGCAGAGCCTTGTGTTTCCAATTTTCAGCTCGCTGCTCAATTACTTCTTTCTTATATTCTGCTTTTGTTTTAGTTGTCTTTAAAAGGCCTCCTTTATTTACTTCCTTAATCATTGGTTCTTCACTTTTCTGGATGTAATCATTCAAGCTGCATTTTTCTTCTTCCACAGTCTGCTTTACTTGTAGGAGTCCTCGACCATCCTCTGCTCTTGGTAAATATAATCGGTCAACATCACTTTTAGGGTGCAAGGCATGATTCATTGTCATAAGCTTCCTTGTTTTTCTGTCCAAATTGTCTAACTCCATCTGGGTCCAGTCAATTATTCCTGCAGAGTATCTAATCACAGGTATAGCCCAGGTATTTATGGCTTTTATGATGTTTCCTCCACTCAATTTGGACATTAATATCTTACGAATTCGCCGAATGTACTTGGCTGAAGTTAATTTCTTGACTTTATTATGCATTAAGTCAGAGGCTTCTAAAATCCCCAAGTACTTGTAGCCTTCTTCTGATTTTACTGCCTTTATCATTTCTTCATTCTCTAGTTCTATTCCATCCTCTTCTATGATCTTGCCTGCTTTGGTTGCTATTGTTGCACATTTGTCAATTCCAAACTGCATACCAATGTCTTGGCTGAATTCTTTTGTGTTTTCAATTAATAAATTCAGTTCAGCTTTTGTTTTACCAAACAGCTTCAAATCATCCATGTACATCAAGTGCGAGATTTTCAGTCCTTTCTTTGCAAGTTCGTATCCACAGTTCATCTTCTTCAAAATGATTGTCAGTGGTAGCATTGAGAGTATAAAAAATAGGGGTGAAAGGGAATTGCCCTGGAAAATGCCTCGTTTAATTTCAACTTCACCCAGTTCTTCTTCATTAGCCATAAGTTTTGTTTTCCAGAGGTTCATTGAAGATTCCATGAATTTTTGTATGTTGCTGCTGATAATATTTCCAGGCATTTCTTGATCCAGCTATGGGGAACTGAATCAAATGCTTTCTTATAGTCTATCCAAGCCATGAACAGGTTGGTTCGTATTATTATTATTATTATTATTATTATTATTATTATTATTATTATTTTATTTCTATACCGCCCTTCTCCTGCAGGACTCAGGGCGGTGTACAGCCAAGAGAAAAACATAGCATATAAAATTTAAAAAACATTTTAAAAAACAATTAAATAATTTTGGCCCAAGTTTAAAACAACCCAATTAAAACCGAATTAAAATTAAAGGCTGAGAGGATGGGATCAAGCCAGCCCAGCTAGATGGAATAAGTGTGTTTTCAGGGCCCGACGAAAAGTCCGGAGGTCTGATATCGTGCGTATCTCAGGGGGCAGGTCATTCCAGAGGGCAGGTGCTGCCACAGAGAAGGCTTTCCCCCTGGGGGTCGCCAGCCGGCACTGTCTGGCCGACGGCACCCTGAGGAGGCCCTCCCTGTGCGAGCGAACCGGTCAGTGGGAGGCTATTGGCGGCAGAAGGCGGTCTCGCAAATACCCCAGCCCTAAGCCATGGAGCGCTTTAAAGGTGGTCACCAACACCTTGAAGCACACCCAGAAGACCATGTTGCTTGGTGAAAAGAGATAAATTAAAGGGTACACCAGGGCCAAAGGGAATACTTTACTATATGATCAGGACTGATTTGGGCCAACTCTGCCTTGTATAAATCTCCCACACTTTGGCTCCCCTCACCACAGTCATATTCCCACCACACATATTCTAAAAACCTAGCATGCCTCACTCAAAAAGAAATTTCTAAAAACAAATGTCAAAAATGGAATTTTTGGGGTTCTACGAGGATCCTTTTTTTTCTGGAGGAAATGAAACATCTTATTTGACAGTACCAACTGTTAAGCAAAGGGAGCGGGGTTTGCAATAACATAGTTTTGTATTGCTTTGGTCAACATGTTCGACTTGGCCAACATGAATTTTCCTTTGCATCACAAAATTCTGCAGGACCATTTATCCATCAAAGCACAAGTAGGTCATGCAGCAAGATCATGAGCCCAAACTTCCAAGGGAATGGATGGTGAAGAAATTCAAATTTTGGAATGGGAACGTCAAAATCTGGACCTAACCTTCAAAGAAATGGTGTGCGAGACTTGAAACAAGTAGCTTATGGCAGAAAATTCTCAAATGTTACTAGGTTGAATTAAGTTGCCATGGCAGAATGGGTCAAAATTCCTACACAGCAATGTGCTGACAAATTACAGATCACATGAAATGTTTGGTTGGGCTTACTGCAGCTTTAAAAAAAAACGATGCTACCAGTTGCTGAATCTAAGGAGGTGATTAGATTTTTATATTGGCCCATTTGTGTTAGATAACTTTGCTTATGAAATTAATAAAAGAAGCACCGAATTGTGATCTTATTTATTCACTCGGTTTTTCTTTATATTTAAGTATGCACATGAAGCTTTGAAAGGAAATCAGTGCAATGATATGCAAAGATTCAGAAAATCCAAAAGGGACAAATGCTTTTTTTCATAGAACCATGACTCTTAAAATAGGCTACAGTAATGCTTGTGAAGAGCTACTCCCCCCAAAGACCTCAAAATAACTGTAGCATCTGCTATTTGTGCAAAGTTATAGGAATGCTGCTGGACATAATGAATTGGGCATCTTGGAACTGAGGTGGGTTTCAGAGGACACAGTTGGTTTCATACCAAATGGTTATTCCTTGGCTGTTTGTTGACCCAGCACATGGGGGGTCAGCAGAGCAGTTGAAGTGAGCCAGAGATGTGCCCCAAATTCTGGAGGTGAATGGGCAAGAGCCATAATGCCATGCAGAGTGGCTGACACTGAACATCTTTGCACTGTTTGGTCTCAGTAATGCCAGGCCAGTTGTCATGTGCCAGCATGGCAGCAGCCAAGGCCCTCAGCTTGTTAGACTGAAAGAATGTGCCGTTTTAATTAATGATATGTAAATATCCTTGAATGGGCTGCATTTGCATATTAAGAGAGATTTGCGGAATCTGCGGAGTAATATATTTTAATTAAGGATTAATTAAAAATAATGGGAATTTCATTTTGCCTGGCAGAATCCGTTTAGATCTGAGCACACGTCTGCTCAGGAGTCTGGTCCGACTGTTCAACATCCCACATCCTGCAGCTGAGCCTACCCCTCCCATGTTTATATGGCACCACCCGGGTTTCCAACAACAAATCAGCACCAAAGGGGGGGTGGAGAGACAGCCAAAGCATCCTTTCTGCGTACCTCCTCGGTGTGGTTTTGGGCTGGTTTGGGCTGGTTTTTTTAAAATCGTAAAGTAAGTAAATGGCTCTGAGACACGGAACACTAGTTGTGTTGGCAATTATGTTAATGGGATGCTATTAGGCTATGATTCTATATGAGCAATTGGGGAGAAGAAATGCCTTACTGAGAGAGAATGATACAACAGACGTCTGTCTTATTGATATAGCTCCAGTGGAGCTCTCTGCATAATTACACTAGGCCACTTTCCACGGGTGGGGGAAGGCCTTAGACATGCAGATAGGAGGCAGAACTCAGAATGAAAGTTAATTTCTATCCCTGACAATAATATGTGAACTGCATGATCAGTTGTTAAAGAGATATGTATGGCTACAGCCAGCTAGAAATCTAGCAAGCAAATGCCATAGGGCTATAGTTAGTCCAGGCTCTTCCCAAGCTCTAAGATACTTCCTAGGAGTCTGTGAAGGAGTCTGGAGTCAATGTTAATTTCCTGATTAACATGCTTCATTATTTTCAGCATTAAAATATTTGTTCAATGTGGTTTACAACCACAAAAAGCAAACAATGTAATGTCACAAAACACATAATTAAAAAACATTTTAACATTCCTAAAAAATCTAATTAAAAGGACAGCAACGAAGAACAAATGAAATGTCAGCCCAAACCAGTAATAAAACATATAAACAAAGTAGTTGAAAAAAAAATAAACATACAATTGAAAAAGTATAACCGGACTCTGCAGAAGCTAAATGTAGTCAGACAAAAATGGATTCTGGGTCAAATTTAAAGGAAAACTATTTCAAAAAAAGTGCAAAACACATTCCCCTAGAGAAGAAACATAGAGAAGGAATTTGGTTTACAGTACAATCTCTCTATCCTTAGATCCCAATAAATTGATAGATAAATTATGAAAGGAATGTAAGGACCCAGACAAATTCATAGAAGTACAGCTTCAGGAACCTGATCTCAAACCTAGTCAGATCCCCAGTGTTAAATTTCTGGTTGCATTCAAGCCCTAGTAGTCATTCTTAAAATTGGTACATCTTCTCAGTTACATTGATTTAAATTTCTGGGGCATAGTTTTTAAAAAGCTAGGATATTTAATAATCATTTTAAATGTTTAATCCACGTCAATAATGTCTCTTAAGTCCAATTTTAGATCTTGTCATAGTGAAATACATAAAATTCTTTTTTCTTTACTTTTTATTGTGTTCTTCATTTCTAGCCACAGGTATTAAGTGACTCACTGCAGTTGTTAAGTTAGTAACACAGTTGTTAAGTGAATCTAACTTCCCCATTGATTCCCCACCGTTTGCAACCTTTGACAGAAGGTTGCAAACGGTGATCACATGACCCTGGAACACTGCAAGCATCATAAATACATGCCAGTTACCAAGCATTCAAATGTTGATCACATGACCATGGGGATGCTGCAGTGGTCATAAGTGTGAAAAATGATCATAAGTCATTTTTTTCAGTCCTGTAGTAATTTCGAATGGTCACTACTATTTGTAATTTTGAATGGTTCTACTACTTGTAATATCTGTAAGAGTCAGAAACATGTTGGGCAGTTTTCCAAAGGGAACATAGTTTCCATGGAAGTTTTGGTTCTTAATACAGCAGTGCCTTATGGTTCTATATATTTAGTGAGTTTTGTTGATATGACTAATTGAAAGGATATTGGAATTCTGGACAGTTGTACTGTTGTTCAAGGTTTTTGTTAATACAGATTCCATACTAAAGTGTTTGAAAATATAAATTCTGGCATTTATACTACATTGTATGCACAATTATTAGGCAAGTGAGTATTTTGACCATATCATCATTTTTATGCATATACACCTCCAAGCTTTATAAAATTGAATGCTTTAGTGGATATAAGCATATCAGGTTATGTGTATTTGTGTAATGAGGGAGGATGCGGCCTAAGGAGATCAACACCCTATATTAAGGTGTGCATAATTATTAGGCAGCTTCTCTGCCTCAGGCAAAATGGACCAAAAAAGAGATTTAACTGACTCTGAAAAGTCAAAAATTGTAAAAAAAAAAAAAAAAATTCAGAGGGATGCAGCACTCTTGAAATTGCTAGGATATTGGGGAGTGATCACAGACCCATTGAACGTTTTATTACAAATAGTCAACAGGGTCGCAAGAAACATGTTGAGAAAAAAAGACACACATTAACTGCCAAAGTTTTGAGAAGAATCAAACATGAAGCTACCAGGAACCCAATATCTATCAGTGCTGTCATATTCCAGAACTGCAACTTACCTGGAGTGCCCAGAAATACAAGGTGTTCAGTGCTCAGAAACATGGCCAAGGTAAGAACAGCTGAAATCTGACCACTACTGAACAAGACACATACATTGAAACCTCAAGACTGAGCCAAGAAATACATGAAGACAGATCTTTCAAAGGTTTTGTGGACTGATGAGAGTAACTCAACAGACCAGATGGATGGACCTGTGGCTGGGTCAGTAATGGGCACAGAGGTCCACTTCAACTCAGACACCAGCAAAGTGGAAGTGAGGTTTTAGTACGGGCTGGTATTATTGAAGATGAACTAGTTGGACCTTTTTGGGTTGAAGAGGGATTCAAAATCAACTCCCAAACCTATTGCCAGTTTTTAGAAGACACTTTCTTCAAGCAATGGTACAGGAAAAAGTCTACATCTTTCAAGAAGACCATGATTTTTTTGCAGGACAATGCTTCGTCACATGGCCCCCTTCTTCACCTGACCTAAACCCTATTGAGAACTTGTGGGCCCTTCTTAAATGGGAGATTTACAGTGAAGGAAAACAGTACACTTCTCTGAACAATGTCTGGGAAAGGGGTGAAATGCTACCGGTTCACTGCAGTTTGGGTGAACCAGTAGTGATAAAATGCTTTAAAAAGGTAAAAAAAAGAGGTTCCGATGATCATTGGAACCTTTTTTTTTTTACTTTTTTAAAGCATTTTTACTACCTGCCAGAACAGGTAGTAAAAAAATGCTTTAAAAAAGGTTCCGATGATCACAGCTGTGCCGCGCGATTGTCAGAATCTTTTTTTTTATTTTTTAAAAGTATTTTTTACTACCGGTTCCGGCAAATAGGTAGTAAAAAAATGCTTTAAAAAAGTAAAAAAAAAAAAAAAAGGTTCTGACGATCGCATAGCACAGCTTTTTTTTTTTTTTTTTTTTTACTTTTTTAAAGCATTTTTTAACTACGTATTCATCCGAACCGGTAGTAAAAAAATGTTTTACAAAAGTTAAAAAAAAATGGCCACGCCCACCCAGTCACATGACCCCACCACCACCAAGCCACGCTCACAGAACCGGTAGCAACAAAATTTACATTTCACCACTGGTCTGGTATGCTATGGTTGCTGCTGCACATAAAGTTTATCGTTGTTGTGACCCAGGCCCAAGTAGGTATTATCAGACGCAATCAGTTCGAAAACAGACTTTATTAGAACAGCTGAGAATTAACTCATTCTCAGCATCCAAATTAATTCAAAATGAATTCTTCATAACACAATTCTTCAGCCTTATCACCAACCTTGGTCTAATTAGGCAACCTGCCAAAGGCTTTTCTTGGCAAAAGTTCAGAAGCAGAAGACACTGACAAGAAATAAATGCAGCAAGACAAGAAACAAATCTATTAACGTTGTTTTCTGACAAAGAGCCCAAGAGCCTTTGCTGGTCTTTAAAGTTTTATGGGAGGGGCCAATCATCTCTTGGCCTTACTCACGAGTCGTCCTTTTTGCTTTAACTGCTCTTGCCTTCTGGCAGCTCTTCTCATGCGTACACTAGGAACAGGCTCCTCCTGTTCCTCTGCCTCTCTGATGTCAACCTCTGGAGGCTCCGGAATCCACACATCACTTTCAGATGGCCCTGGCCCCATTTCTGCCTCCAACGCAGAGCCATCATCTGGACCTTCCCCAGCCTCCAGGACTGGCCTCAGCCTCCTCACTGTCCGACTCCGCTGCCAGCTCCGCAGGCTGCTGGCAGACCACAACAATCAACCATAGATCAAGAAACAGACAGACTCCATGAATGGAAGGCTTATGACTGTTATTGAAAGAGGGTGGCTATATTGGTCACCGATTTTTTTTTTTTTTTTGAAATGTCAGAAATGTTTATTTGTACATTTTGAGTTGCTTATCATTCTCCAAAACTGGATGCAGTATTCTAGGTGTGGTCTTACTAAGGCTACTTGATCTTGATTATATCCCCGTTAATGCAATTTAGGATGGCATTGGCTTTTTTGGCTGCCACTGCACTGTTGGCTCAGATTTAATTGGTTGTCCACTAAGGCTCCAAGATCCCGCTCTCAGTTACTGCTATTAAACCTGGTTTCACCCAGTTTGTGTGTACATTTGGTTTTTCTTGCCTAAGTGTAAGATTTTAACTTTTTCTACACTGAATTTCATTTTGTTAGATCGGGCCCAGTGTTCAAGTCTGTCAAGATCCATCTGGATCTTGAGCCTATCATCTAGGGCAGGGGTATCAAACTGGATTTCATTGAGGGCCACATCAGGGTTGTGTTTGACGTCGGAAGGCTAGTGTATCTGTGGATGTTGCTTGTTTTCTATCCAGATAAGGCGCTTACTTGACGCCACATAATTGTAATCATCCAATCCAGTCCTCCTGCAGCACTCTGTTGGCCGAAAATGGGCTGTGCAGAGGCCGCATGGAGGCCCCATGTGGCCTGTTTTCGGCTGGCAGTGTTGCTGGAGCCTGGGGAAACCAAAAATGGGCTGCACAGGGCCTCCAGGGGGCTGTTTTTGACCAGCAGAGTACTACTGGAGGCTGTGGAAGCCTGTTTTAGCCGGCAGAAGCACCACAGGCCAGTCCTTTGATATTTCCAGGCCAGCCCCATAGGCCAGATTTAAGCACCCCATGGGTGGCCTCCGGCCCACGGGTCTTGAGTTTGACACCCCTGATCTAGGGTGTTGGCTACTCCTGCCAGCTTAGTATCATCTACACCTTGTATTCCATCATCTAAGTTGTTTATGAATATATTGAAGAGTATTGGGCCTTAACTTAACAAGAACTTACCAATAGTTCCAGGAACCATGGTGGTGCAGTAGTTAGAATGCAGTATTCCAGACTAATTCTGCTGACTGCCAGTGGTTTGATCCTCACCGACTCAAGATTGACTCAGCCTTCCATCCTTCCAAGGTCTGTAAACTGAGGACCCAGATTGTTGGGGCAATATGCTGACTCTGTAAATGGCTTAGAGAGGGCTGTGAAGCTCTGTGAAGCAGTATATAAGTCTAAGTGTTATTTCTGAAATATCTTAAATGAATTTTTTTTACCCCAAGGATGGAATATGACTTTTCTACAGATTTGTATTATATGATTAAATCATTTTGTGTGTGTGTGTTCTTCCACTAGGAGATTATCAGTGGTGGATTCCCATGAAGCCCACATTTCCTATCCCAGACTAATGATGATAGGGCATTGCCAATCATGAAATGTGATCCAATAATTGAAAAAGAATTGTGTTGACTAGCAGTTTTTGGATTATGCTTATCTCAAGCTCATTTAATTAATGGAACCGCTTATTCTGCTTCTCAAATCCCATTTTGCACATGCATAAAATTCCATTTAGATTTAATGGATACTCCAGTTTAACAGACATCTTTTTCTCTCTTAAATTGTGGGTTTGCTGAAACTGAAATTCACAAAATTGAAATTGTAAAAGCAGCACTCCAAACAAAAAATCCCTCATATTAATATGTTTAAAAATTAAGATGCTAATCAATTAAAAAGTCTAGGAAATTAAATATGAAAACCAAAAAAGCATAATGCTCCGTCTTTAAAGACATTCAATATATGAGAACTATCAGTGAAAACTGCTACTCCTACTCATGACATCTCTCAGGGTACCCAGTGCAAGGCCTTCAAAGATTATCACAGAGCATAGGAAGGAACACGAACAGAACAGAACAGAACAGAATAGAATTTTTATTGGCCAAGTGTGATTGGACACACAAGGAATTTGTCTTGGTATATATGCTCTCAGTGTACATAAAAGAAAAGATACGTTCATCAAGAATCATAAGGTACAACATTTAATGATAGTCATA
This sequence comes from Arizona elegans, assembly GCA_022577455.1. Taxonomy (NCBI): domain Eukaryota; kingdom Metazoa; phylum Chordata; class Lepidosauria; order Squamata; family Colubridae; genus Arizona; species Arizona elegans. The sequence continues at coordinate 96,445,131 of JAKOOJ010000002.1, read as the reverse complement.
GGTTACAAATAAGCAATCAGAAAACAACAGCAATATAAATCATAAGGATACAAGCAACAAGGTTACAGTCATACAGTCATAAGTGGGAGGAGATGGGTGATGGGAACAATGAAGAGCATTCCTTCAACTATTGTGAAGGCTGGGCCCATGATAGGCTTTACGGGTTAGTATAATACTTTAAAAGTGGACTGGAAATGATCTTGAAATCAGTGAAAACCAGTTAACCAGTTAACCAGACTTGCATTGGTTGCCGGTTGCCCTCCGGATGAGATTCAAGGTGCTGGTGATGACCTATAAAGCCCTACATGGCTTAGGTTCAGGATATTTGTCGGACCATCTGCAGCCAGCAACTGCTCCCCATCGCCCGGTGCGTTCTCACAGGGTGGGCCTACTCAGGGTGCCGTCGGCTAGACAGTGTCGACTGGTGACCCCTAGAGGCAGAGCTTTCTCTGTGGGTGCTCCCACCCTATGGAACCAACTTCCTCTGGGGCTCCGGTTGGCCCCTGACCTCTGCACCTTCCGCCGCGACTTAAAGACATGATTGTTCAGCCTGGACTGGGGGGGGGGGGGTTAACATGTATTTTAACATGCTTTTATTGGATATTTTATTGTTGTGAGCCGCCCTGAGTCCTTCGGCGATAGGGCGGCATATAAATTAAATATATAAATTAAATTAAATATATATAAGGCTAGCCTAGTCCAATTAATCTGATCAATTCTAGTCAATTCTCTTACTTAAGCATTTTATAATAGCTGAAGTTTCAGGAGTGTTTTCTTTTTCTTTTTTTTAATAATACTTTATTGATTTTTAAAAAAGTTTTTTAAAAAGAAAACATCAAATCTCAGTTAACATCTGAGGTGTCATGCGATTACATATTTACATTATGTACATATCAAGTATCTTCAAATCTATCATTATTAGAAATAGACATATCCTTATAGTCTTGTTCTATTATTCCACCATTTGTACCACCTTTCCCATACTGCCTTAAATTTTGAATTCTCATCGTCTTTAAGAACACTGGTTAATTTTCCCATTTCTGCGCATTCTAGGATTTTATTTATTATTGTCATCTCTGGAGGGGTTTGTTTATCCTTCCAGTATTTTGCAAAGGTTAATCTGGCCGCTGTTATAACATGTATAATTAATTGTATCTTGTCCTTAGAGAGTCCGTCTCCCATCATTCCTAATAAAAAGATTTCGGGGGATAGTTTTATATCTTCTTCCACTATTTCTCGTAGCCAAATTCGTATTTTTGTCCAAAACTTTTTTGTCTCCGGGCAGGACCACCACATATGAAAGAAGGTGCCAACCTCCTTTCCACACTTCCAACAAATTGCTGAGGCACTGGGAAATATTTTTGCTAGTCTAGCTGGGGCTAGATACCATCTGTGAAATATTTTATAGTGGTTCTCCCTGTAAATTGCTGATTTAGTAAGATTATAATTTCTATTCCAAGCCTCCTCCCAGTCATTGAAATTTAGTCTGTAGCCAATATTTTTTTCCCAAATGCTTAGTTGATTCCTAGCTATTCCTTCTGCTCTGTCCTCGCCTAATAAGAGGTTGTAAGGGACTTCCGGTTTCCTCGTCTTCGGCGACGACGGTGCCTTTTTAAGCACCGCCAGCCCAGCCGCTCGTAGAGCCGCTTCTCGATCGTGAAGCGGCTTGAAAGCTTCAAAATCCTCAGGATTCTTGAAGAAGAGGCAGCAGGGTACAGGTCGAGCTCCTGCAACCCCCCCAGGGAATTGTTTCTGGGGAGGAAACAGGCGCGGCTCCCTCCCAACCTGCTGAGACTCCGGGCGGCGTGGGACGTCTCTGCTTTCGCAGAACAAGCCGGCTGCAGGAAACTTCAAAAGAGAAAGGAAACAACCCAAACAAGCAGCCGAAATCTACTTGAACCCTGAAATTCTGAACTGCAAGTATTAGCACTTTGCTGATCTTTTATATTGAAGGGAAAACTTCTGAATGAGTGAAAGTGACTGGAAAAAATATGGCGCTCAGAATTAGAGTAAATGAATCAGCGAGTGTGGATTGGTGAAGTCATCTTGCTTTGTTACAAAGTTAATAAGTTGCTACAAAGTTGCTCCGGCTGTAACAGGAACAAGAGGAAAATCTCTCCCTTTTATTTGACTTTGCTTCATTACAGTTTTGCCCTGATTAAATCTGGGGGACCTTTTTAGAAGGCTTTGTGGAGATGGCAGAAGAAGCGGAACCTCCCTCTTTAGAAAAGCTAGCCTACGTGGCAGGATGGCTTCAAAGAAGCAGGAAGGCAAAACAGGGGGGGGGGATCCCCCACACGCAAACAGGACACGCAGCCACAAGCTCAGAAAAAAGATTTTGATATGGGAGATTTAAAAGAATTTATTTCAAAAATCCTGGATGACAAATTTCAAAAAGCTCAACAGGAAATAGATGATAAAATAAATAAATTAGATGATAAAATCCAAAAGTCTCAACAGGAAATTATGCAGGAAATGCAGCAGAACCAAAAGAAGGTGACCAAAAAAATAACAGATGTGGCGTCTGGCCTGGCAGGATTTATTATGAAAGTTGAGTCAAAAGTGGATGAATTTAAATCAGAAGTTAATGCCAAGATGAAAAATAATGATCACAAATTTTTGGATGTTGATGATAAAATGCAGAGAGTTGAGAACGAGATTGTCATGATGCAATTCCGGGCAATGGAATTCGCTATACGGCTTCGAGGAATTAGAGAAGAGGAGAGACAAGATTTGAGACAGGTCTGTGCTGAAGCCCTAGCTATGATCTTAAAAATTAATCCTGATATGGTTTTCTGTAAAATAGACAAAATTTACAGAGTCAATTCTTGGGTGGCCAGACAAAGACAATTGCCTAGAGATGTGGTCATATATTTTACAGACAGAGCAATAAGAAATGATATCCTGCAAAAATCTTTTCTTACTTCTGTGCAAGTGGGCGGATCGAAGATCACAGTTTACAAGGAGCTTCCACCTAAGATGTTGAAATCCAGAAAAGACTTTGGCTTTCTTCTTAAAGAATTGCAGAATAATCAGATCCCATTTCGTTGGGACACTCCAACTGGCATAATTTTGAGATATAAGGGAGAGAAACAATGTTTGAATACTGTAGAGAAGGCGGAGCAATTTTATACTGATATCTTTAAAGAAAGAACACCATCCCCACGTACATCTACAGTTTTGGAGATTAAGGAGAGTGATAAGAAGCAACTTCAAGAACCGCAACAACAATCTAAGCAGGAATCAGAGGAGTTGAAGGGCGCTGAAGGAGGTTTCCTGGATGAGCCTTTGCTGGAACCTTCTCCAATCTTGGAGCCGGCTTGGATGGCTGAAGTCAAGGACCAGCGTATAACCCGAGCAAAATCCAAGCAATTTAAAGAAAAGTTACAGCAGGAAAGACAAGATGAAAAGACTGGGGCCGTGGGGAAGGCAGGACAGAAGATTTCGGATGAAATCCGATTATTCTGTTCTCTGCTCCAGAAAGAGAATAATGATGATTAAATGTTTATCTTGGAATGTGAATGGGTTGAATGCAACACAGAAAAGGAAGAAAGTATTTGCATATTTAAAACAACATAATAATGATATAATCTGTCTACAAGAAACGCATATTACAGTTCAAGATCAAAACTATTTGAAAAATTCCAAATTAGGAACACATTTTATATCTTCAATTAACCAAAAAAAGAATGGTGTGGTTATTTATGTAAAATAAAAAATTAACAGCCAAACTTATAGAAGCTGATCAAGATGGCAGGTTTGTAGCAATTGAATTACTTTCTGCTAATAGTCAAATTCTTTTGATAGGAATTTATGCTCCCAATCAACAACAGGACTATTTTTATAAAATGCTACATACTAAAATACTACAATGGGATTATAGATCTATTTTAATTATGGGAGATTGGAATGGAGTAATTGATTCTAAATTAGATAAAAAGACTTTGGCGAAGTCAAGGATTAGATTACCACAGACCTTTTTTGATATGAAAGAAGACTTGGAATTAAAAGATATTTGGAGAATACATAACCCAAAAGAACTGGATTATACTTTCTTTTCTGATAGACATAGATCCTTCTCTAGGATTGATTTCATTTTGTTGTCAGATGACTTACTTGTTAGGACAAAAAGAACAAAGATTCTGCCAAGAACTTTGACTGATCATAGCCCAGTGTGGATAGAAATTGAGACATGCAAGACTGAGAGACGCTCTTGGAGATTAAATGAAAACTTGTTCAGATATGAAAAAATATAATAGAACTTAAAAAGTATTTGAAAGAGTTTTTTGAAATGAATTTGAATAAAGGCACCCCAATGGAAATTGTGTGGGACGCAAGCAAAGCTTACATGAGAGGGGTGCTTATTCATATGAACTCTAAACATAGATTGACCCGACAAAAGAAAAGACTTGAATTGGAAGCAGAAATAAAGAACAAAGAACAGTTACTTATCAAAAACCCAACAGATGAAAGAATACGTGGTGTCATAAAACTTTTGAAAGATCAATTCCAAATGCTTATAGCGGAACAAGTTGCAACAAATCTACAATATGCGAAGCATAATACATTCTGCAACGCCAATAAACCGGGCAGGTGGTTGGCCTACACATTGAGGAAGAAACAGAGCATACGGACTATTGATAGTATTGATATCGGAGGGAAAGAAGTTTTTCAACAGAAATTAATAAAAGAAGCCTTTCTTGAATATTACACTAAACTATATGCCAGAGAGGAGATGCAGAATGGACTTATAGAAAAATACTTAGACAACAAAAGAGTTACAAAAATTACTGAGCAACAAAAGGAAAGAATGAATTATCCTATAACAGAGGAGGAGATAATAGCAGCAATAAAACAATTAAAAACAGCTAAAGCTCCTGGAACGGATGGTCTGACTGCAGTGTACTATAAAACTTTGCAGGCAGAAATGGTGGAACAACTTAGAGACTTATTTTGTAATATACAACAAGGGGGAAAAGTACCCCCATCATGGACTACAGCTTATATTTCTTTGATACCAAAAGAACAAGCAGGTCCCAAAAAACCGGAGAATTACAGACCAATATCTCTTTTGAATACGGATTATAAAATTTATGCAAAAGTACTAGCCAACAGATTGATGCCAGTAATTCAAAAGGTGATTCATGATGATCAAGCGGGATTTATTGAGGGTAGGCACATGAATGACAATGTAAGGCAAGTAATAGACTTATTGGAATATCTTGAGAAGAATAAACAGATCCCTGCAGTGCTGGTTTTTCTGGATGCAGAGAAGGCCTTTGATAAAGTGGACTGGAATTTTCTACTCAAGACTTTAAAAAGGATGGACTTTGGGGACCAATTTATACAGGCGGTCTCAGCAATTTATCAAGATCAAAAGGCACAGATTATTATTAATGGAAGTTTGACAACAGAGTTTAAAATCGAAAAAGGAACAAGACAGGGATGTCCGTTGTCCCCATTGTTGTTTATTTTAACACTAGAAGTCTTGTTAAACACAATAAGGGACTCTAATACCTTGAAACGTATAATGATAAGGCAAGAGGATTATAGAATAAAGGCATTTGCAGATGATCTGGTTGTTACCCTAACACAGCCAATGGAATCAATAATCCAGATGAAGGACATTATACAAGACTATGGTAAAGTTTCAGGTTTTAGATTGAACCAGAAAAAAACTAAGATGGTAGTCAAAAATATGACACAAGATCGTAAACTTGAGCTTGAAAGGAGGGCAGGTTTTGAGATTGTACCAAAGTTAAAATATCTAGGAGTTCAGGTTGCAGAATCAAATATGAAATTGTTTCAAAATAATTATGAGGTGTTGTGGCGAGAGGTGCAAAAAGATATGGAGACTTGGAAAAAACTGCAGCTGTCTTTACTTGGAAGAATAGCAGCAGTTAAGATGAATATTTTGCCAAGATTTCTTTTTTTGTTTCAAATGATTCCGGTGCTCAAAAATGATAAACAACTAAAAGTATGGCAAACTGGAGTGAACAAGTTTGTCTGGAACGAGAAAAAACCAAGAGTAAAATTGAAAATTATGCAAGACGTTCCAGAAAGGGGAGGTCTCAAACTTCCAAACCTACAGTTATATTATGATGCAGCAGCTTTGACTTTAGCAAGTGATTGGTTTGGAGGAAAAAAGACTGGAATATTAAATGCAGAAAGTTTTGATTTGGAACTTGGATGGCACGCCTACTTATTTTATGATAGTAAAGTGGATAAAGTATTCAAAAGCCATATACTTAGAGATTCTTTGTTGAGAGTTTGGAAGAAGCACCGAATCAATTGGGATTATAAAATACTGCTATGGCTGGATCTTGGTCATACTTTTTGGAATACAAATATAATGTCACTCGGGGGGTTTTTATATAAAGAGGTTCTTTTTACAGATGCGGGCAGATGGCAGCTGAAGACCTTACAGACATTGTTGGCTGAAGGGATTAATCTAACTTGGTTACAATATAATCAATTGCAATTGAGATGGAAAGAGGACCAAAAAACTGGTATTATGGAGTATGAGGAAGAATTGGTCAGACATATAAAAGAGAAAGGTCCAATGCATATTAAAAGACTTTATAATGTTCTGTTAGAAAGGGATTCAGAAACTGAACTAGTTAAAGATTGTATGATTAAGTGGGCACAAAATTTTGAGGAACCAGTGATGTTGGAAACATGGGAAAAAATTTGGGTTCAGAATGTTAAATTTACACAGTCGCAGAATTTGAGGGAAAATTTTTATAAAATGTTTTACAGATGGCATTTAGACCCCCAAAAATTGTCGTGTATGTACCCTAATGTGCAGCCTAAATGTTGGAGATGTGATTGTCTAGATGCTACATATTATCACGTTTGGTGGACCTGTAAGAAAGTTAAGGCCTTTTGGATAAAAATTTGGTGGGTCATGCAAAATGTTTTGAAGAAAAAAATTCAATTTTCTCCACAATTGTTTTTATTGGGTATAGCTAAGGGTTTTACATTGGGTGAAACAAAACTGATATTGCATATGATAACAGCAGCAAGATTGTTGATAGGTAAATACTGGAAAAATGAAGCGCTGCCTACGATTGAGGAATGGACTTTGAAGATGGCCAGTTTCGCAGAGATGGCGAAGATTTCAGCATATCTAAAAGATTGTTCACAAGAGACTTATGAATGGGAATGGAAGAGGTGGATAGATTATGTTCAGAACAAATATCAAACTAGGAAGTATCAAATAGCTTTTATTTGAGAATGTTATATTAAGATAGAAATATTTTAAGGTAATGAGGATGAAAAATTTATTTCAAAATGTTATACTAAGATAGAAATATTTTAAGGTAATGAGGATGAAAATTTATTTGAAAATGTTATATTAAGAAAGAAATAGGTTAATGTAATGAAGATGGAAATTTTTAAGGGGGAAGGAGGGGTTCAAGTTTTATATACAAATGAGGGTTTTTCCTTCTACTTGATATGAGTATACTGTGTGGAAGTCTGGGGGAGAGGGGAGGGTTAGGGTGGGTTAGGGAGGTTGGGAAGTTTGGGGTGGGATGAGGGGGGGAAAAGGGGTGAAAATGTAATAGTAAAACTTTTGCTATAAAAAAAAAAAAGAGGTTGTAAAATCTCGCTAGCATTTTCTTTTCAATCCCCAACATAATTTTATCTAAATTGTTGTACTTCGTCTCTATACCAAATTGATCCCTATCTTTTTGGTATCTAGAGCTTATCTGCAGGTAGCTCCACGTGTCTAAATTAAAACCTTGATTACTTAGTGTTTCTCGTGATCTAAGAATACCATTTTCATCTAATATATCTTTGTACGTGCCAAATTTCAAGATATCCCTTTTATTAGTGATAATCAACGCCTCCATAATTGAGAGCCAAATCGGTACTTTCGTATAAAATCTTTGTCTAATTTCTTCCCATGTTTGAATCAGGGTCTCCCTTAATTTGTGTCTATGGAAATATGTGTTCTTTTTATTCTTTGGGCCCCATAAATAAGCGTGCCAGCCTGCCTGTAGATGGTGGCCTTCTAACGTCAGAATTCTCTTATTTTGTAATGAAACCCATTCTTTGATCCATACTAATTTGGCCGCTTTCTGATAAACTTGCCAATCGGGTAATCTGAAGCCACCCCTGCTTCTTTTCCCTTGCAGTGTTTTATATGCAATCCTTGCCTTCTTCCCTTCCCACAAAAAGTCTCGCACCTTCCTTTTCAAATCTAGGAAATATTTTTTATCAATGTTCACTGGAATAGTTTGAAATAGAAATATAATCTTGGGGAGAATATTCATTTTAATTGCTGAAATCTTACCTGTAAAGGACAGTTTTAACTTCTTCCATCTGTCTATGTCCTGCTTTATTTTTTGTATTAATGGACTGTAATTGTCCTCTTTTAAGGAGGAATACCTTGCAGTAATCCAAATTCCCAAATATTTTATTTTCTTTGCTATCTGAAGTTCTAAGGACTTTTCTAGCTCTTTCTTATTTATCTCTGTCATATTTCTTGCTAAAATTTTAGTTTTAGTTTTGTTAAGCTTAAAGCCAGCGACTTCTCCATACTGTTGTACTTCCTGGAAGTAATTTGGGACCAGATTTCAAGGGATCTTCCATTATTAAGGCCACGTCATCTGCGAAGGCTTGTGTTTTAAAAATTTCTTTCTTAAATTGTAATCCTTTGATTTCTTTGTTATCTCTAATCTTTCTGAGTAGGATTTCCAGTGCCATTATAAAGAGTAGAGGGGACAGGGGGCATCCCTGTCTAACTCCCTTTTGTATCCAAAATGTCCGTGTCTTGTCCCCATTTATTAAAATGCTTGCTCTCTGCTTATAGTAAATATTTTCGATCATCTTTCTAAAATTTGTCCCAAATCCCATCAAATCAATTTGGTTGATCATAAATTTCCAATTTAAATTGTCGAACGCCTTTTGGGCGTCCAAGAACACTAACGCCAGCTGTTTTTCCGGGTGCTGTTCATAATATTCTATGACATTTATTACCGTCCTCACGTTATCCCTCATTTGCCTCCCTGGGAGGAATCCTTTCTGATCACTATGAATCCAGCCATTTAGAATTTTTTTTAGTCTCTCCGCAATTATACTTGTAAATAATTTGTAATCTAAATTTAACAAAGAAATCGGCCTATAATTTGCTATCTGTTTTGAATCAGCACCTTCTTTCAATATGAGGGTAATATAAGTTTCTTTCCAGGAGTCTCGGATTCTTGTACCAATTAATACCTCAGGAGTGTTTTCAAGGTCCCTCCCACCAGGACATTTGTTGCCATAGACAGATCATATCTATACAATAAGGATCTTTGCTAGCCAGCATCTTTATGACCATGATCCTGGTTGTATATACCATGTATCAGGATCCAAGAACCAAGAATGACATATGGCATTACTTCTGAGTAGTTTCTTTATTGTTGTTGACTTACAGATGGAATCTTGCAAGACTAAATTAACTATTAACTGCATGACTATATAAATATATTCTGTGAACTGTTAGGGAGGGTTCAGCTAAGCCCTTTTCCTGTCAACCATACATTCCAAGTTCTGCTGCCTCTTTGCCTTCTGGGAAGTAGCCCCTCCCTCCTGGGACTTCAGACTACATTCCACCACATCATGTCCCAAATATTAGGATTTAGCATGTGCCAAACCAATGAAAGGTATTTATGTCACAGAAGACATATTTGCTTTTAATGATTAAGATAGATCTAGAACAACAAAATACTGCAAATTTGATTCTTTGGGAGACTGGAATACCATTCAGAACAGTCATACACCTCCTCCTCCTCAATTGAACAGATTAACTATCCAAAAAGAGACTTGCTCAGATTAAATTTAATTTTTAGCCCTTATCCAGGCAATTATAATGGCCAGACAGCACAGATTCAGAATTTTGACTGCCTCATTGGATTAGATGTAAAGAGATAAAGTCATATGTTGTTAGCAGACACTGATGTATACTGTATTACTCTAAATCTCAGGATTCAGCAGCTTTATGAAGATTTAAAATATATAAAGGATAAAATGGAATCTTAAAGAACCCTATAATGTAAACAATATATAGCTGAACTAATGCCATTTCATGTAGTATTTAGGTAATGACAGTTTCAGTATCAAAAACAAAAACAAAAAACAGGCCTAAGGCTTATTTGAAAAAGATCTAGAAAATCCATTTTATTTGATCAGCTGCTCAGGAATGGAATACTGGCCGGAGATCATTTTTCCCCTTGAACTGATTTCACTATGGCCTTGTTTAATGATGCAGGAATATATAACCTGACCCTATTGGAGATCCCTGTCTTCCTCGACATAATAAGCCATGAAGAGCAAGGGTCAAGTCAACAGGTAGTTAGCTGAACTCAAACAAGGACCTTTGACTGAATGTCAAAACCAGAGGGACTATGTGTTGACAAATATAATTATCTACTCTTGAATTGTCTAGCTAACATATCACAGCAAGTTATCAAAAGCCAAGTGTGATTTCATGCTAAGCTAGATCTTCAAAAGTCCCTAGCCACCTGAAAAAACTCTGTTTGAGACCCTGAGAGGAGATTGCCTCTATTATTGCCATAGAATAAGTTTGATTATCAGCTCTTATTCACATTTGATCAGATTCAATAAAGGTTTTGTTCAGTTGTCTTTTAACTATCTCCCAACTTGCTTCATTTTCTTAACTGGGTTTAGAAAACAACCAAAAGTATGCATAGTGGAATAGCATTTCCTGTAGTATTGTGTTAACTTTCGGGTCATCTTCCTGTTCTACAGGATGATTTATTTTTATATTTATTTATATATTGCATTTGTGGACCACCTATCTCCCTCTAAGAGATCAAACTATCAAGAATTTGAGAGAGGTTTCTACCATACTAGCCAGAAAATCCCCAGAGCTATCTAAGATCTCTTGGGATCATCTAGCTTCTGCAGATATATCACCCTAATGAATAATTGCCATAAATCAAAATCTCAAGAGAATTTAGTCTGATCATGATAAGGGAGCAGATACAAAATCCCCCCAGCTTGACTACAGTACAATCCTCCTTCCTGGGGTAAAAAAGGCTACAGATCCAAATTATGTCCTGCCACATATGTTGAGCTGTTAATAATTTAGGGGAAAAACATGATAGTCAAATTCCATGAAGTCCTGAGCTACTTCAACACTCTAAAATCCCACAGAAACATTCTTTTCCACCATTTGAGACTACCACACTTAATTCAGAAAACACTGGAATGCCTACCCAAGTTTAACGTGGACTTAACCCATCTAAAACCCCCAAAATCAAATATCTACACAAGCCAGTTAAAAGAAAATAAAAATTCAACCTGTCTAGATCACATAATTTTTCCCAATCTTCTTCTCCTTCTACTTTTACACTGTCTTTATCTTGTACAATTGAAACCAGCAATTTTCCCAGTTGTGCTATGGGAGATTGAGTGGCCCAAAATCACCCAGGATAATCCCATTATCCTCCAATAAATCTTCAGATTGTTGCTTTATATCTCCAAATAATCTACAAACCCAACAAACAAATTTCATAAGTGAAATAACTTTATACAAAAGGAATCAGTATAATGCAAAACCATACAATATTAATTCATGTTGCATTTTTAACATTAAATCTCCCACAATTAGTTGAAACTTTAGTTTCTTTCTGAAAAGATTTGTAATGCCCAACAGACATGAAATGATGAAATAATAACTTTTGTTCAGTCATTTTAAATATATAACTATGTAATGTATAGGTGTCCAAAAGTTAATTAATTGGCATTTATCCAGTGACTCTCTGTTCTTGAGCATTTAATTTGCATATTTTAACCAATATAAAAAGCTAATTATAAATTTGTTTTATAATTATAACTTATTTTGTACATGAAAAGCATGTTACATCATCTGATATTAGAATAGATCTGAAATACCTAAGGTACATCTAAGCATCAAAAATACGTTGTAAATGAAATACTGAAAAAATACTTATGTTGTAAATTCTGTAAATATAAAAAATTCTTCATCTGAATAAAATAAGAGAGAGAGAGAGAGAGAGAGAGATTTTCATACTTTCCATGGTAGTTGCAGCCTGACATTCTCTAATTTATATGGTATTAAATATACAAATTCTGTGAAGGAAAAATTCCACAAAATGGGTCATTTATTAACCCAAGAAAAAATATATACCTTTGGGTATAAACTGAAATCTGGAAAATAAAAATCTCTTGTTTTAACTGAAAAGTGAAACTTCCAGAGTAACAAATGAGGGAAAGAATTTTCCAAGATTAATTTTCAAAGCAGTGCATGAAATGACTGAAAATATGCTTTAGGAATTATATAGACTACATAGGACTATACCATTTGTGGAAATATTTTTTAAGCTTTTCACCTGAAAAATACAGTTTAAGAGAAGCTCATCTACACAAATCAATAGCTAGTTTAAATTTAAATATTTAAATTCAATTTAATAATCATTGAAATTGTCTGGAGAGAAAAGAGAAACGTTTTAGTGATCCTTAAACATATCAATCAAGACTGGATCAATTCACATTATCCCTAAAATGATACCACAATAACAATTTTATTAATCTGGTTTAGATTTTTCAGTACATGCTACCATAATACCTGCAAATAGAACACCTGTAGACTTCTTACATGTATAGTGCATATTAAATTATTATATTATATTAAGTCATAGTTACTAAAAGAAAAGAGGGGGAGGGGAACTGCAAAGATGCTTAGTTACCTAATATGCTTTTTGCCTCTTAAACAGTTTAGTTTCCTCAGGAGATTTGCTTAACTTATTCTATACATTTTATAATAGATTATGTACAATTCAGTGTGCATCCAAACTCAGATTTATTAATACAAATAAAAAAAAATTAAGGCTTGGTGGTCATAAGAAAATTATTCTTATTTATACTGGGCAATACTTTCATTAGGTTAACTAAAGACCATGAGAGGTGATCCCATCATGCTTCAGGAAGCTGTTACAGAGATCATTAGGACCTGATGGGAGATTGACATACAAAAGTCTTTAATACTCTTAAAAATTGTCACTGAAGAATAGAATCCATTAACAGTATACCTGAATGACTGGCTGAAAAGTAATTGCAATGTCTTATATTTTTATTATTTGGGAACATTCCAAGCATTATAGTTGCCATATCACAGTGATGGCTAACCTTTTCTGGACCAAATGCCCAAAACACCACATGCACAACCCCTAAAATGCAAAGCATGACCCCCCCCACCCATGTGTGTGCACCCCCGCACGCACGCTATCCCCCATGCATGTGTGCGCCCCCGCATGTGCCCGCTCCGCGCATGCATGCCTCACCCCCCATGCATGCACGGCAGAGACCCAGAGACCAGCTGGCCAGTGGGAGGACCTCACGCATGTACAGCGGAACTTAACTGGGGTGATGACTCACATGCCATCAGAGAGGGCGCTGCGTGCCACATCTGGCACTGTGCCATAGGTTTGCCATCACGGCCATATCAGTATCTTTACAGTGGCTGTTCTACTACTTCTGCAACAATATTCCTCCACTCCAGATCCAAAGGAAGTGTTTTTGTTGATTCATTTCTCTCATGGTTCCACCCTCTCCCCATCTCATCTTCAATGATCGGCAAATGTGTATATCCTATCAGCAACACCAAAATCACTGGGGAGATTTTTTGTGGGTTTTTTTTTAAGCAAAGAGATTCTTTGACTATTTATTTTGTAATTGGTGTTTTAAGAGGAGAGAAGGCTTCAGCAGAGAAAGCCGCACTTGCATTTGGCAGTAGAGGCGAGAGGAAGCCACAATGCCTAGGCATTAATTAGCTGTTGCGTTTCAGCAAATAAGATAGTAGTGCTGAGAACAATGCTCAGCATTTAAATCACTGTTTAGAAGAGGCTCACCGCAAAAACCACCATTTAATCCCAGAGGGCACTGGCATGGAAAAATCATCCTTTTATCTTAGTCAGTAATCTACATCTTCAGCTAGAGTTCTTGGGTCCTCTTGCCAGTGTTCAAACTACAGTGGTTTTTTTTTTTAAATGGGAACAGGAAATAGCCATGATTCACCACAAAAGTACAAAGAACAATCCTGTTTATAAAATGTTTGCCTTTAATAGACTAATAGACAGAGTGGAACACAAAATACCATCTATATTCAGTTCTTCATCCCTGTGCGTGTATTAGGTTCCATGTCAGGCATAAGAGAACAGGAGGAATACTTTTGACAAGCTAGGGAATTGTTTGTATTTTGACTGACAGACAAACAAGGTCAGTTATTTAAGCAAACAGTTAAGAAGGAAGGGACACATCCTGACAGGTACCAATTTGGCTGGAAGAAAATTTATTTTCTGATTTTCACTATGATGAAATGATATACTGCTGCATTAATAAAATGTGGGGGGAAAGTTAATTGTCCACTGTCTTATTAGGAAAACAGGTATAACACTAAGACAATTTACAGAGAATTTAAGATACCAGGTAGATATGTTAGCAGAAGACAACCAGGGAAGAGTCCTTAAATGTTAATAATGGAAGGGACCAGTAAGTATATTTATCCCCCAAATAAGCTTAGAAGAAATTACACCATAACTTATCAAATCAATCTAGTTTCACCATTCCCACTATGTAAATCTGTGGATTAATTTCTCTTTCCATGAAAACAATCCCCACAGTCTTGAATGCCTATGTAAGTGGATCACTAATTGTAAAATATAAAACAACACAGGAGACAAAGACAACAAGGTGCATTTATCATTCAGTAAACAATTCCTGATGCACTTAGCTTAACCTCATCTGTGGAATTTATTCAGCTGTTGGTTAGTCATATTCAGCATCTCCTTTTGATAAGAGGAGTTGTATTTCCCAACCCGATCATAGCCAGAAGAAATTCCCAAGATTGCACTGCCATTTTTCCATATGTTGTGATTATGAGAATTGCTGCCAGTGATATCTGTGACCATTTGGATAATATGTTTGATTTTTGTTCATGTGAAAGCATGTTTCTGATAGCAGTTCGGTTAGGGCTAAGGTTAGGTCAAAAATGACTTGATGGAATATAATCAATACATAAATTCATGCAATCTCAAGGAATTTAGTCCATTTCTTAGGAATATTTACTTTTTTATTTTATCATTTGAGAATTTGCAGTCCTCAACTGAAATGTAGGAAACAACATTAAAATGCAAACTATCCATTATATAAATCTATTCACAGACAAAGCCAAGTGTGCCAATGTCCTGTTCAGATCCAGGAGGACTAAACATATTCATAAGCATTCTGAATGGCAGATATTAGTGAATCTCCTAGTCAATATCATGAAATGCAGAATGTCTAAGCATGCCAGTGTGAGTGCCCTCTGGTATGAGGATGCAAATATATAATAACCATATTTGAGGATGGTGAAAGGTGGACACAGGAACTCTGGATAGTAGAAGTGTGAGGTTTTAAGTCTATCTTTTTGTACAGGTAATCCGCGAATTACAACAGTTCATTAGCAAACATTCGAAGTTACGACCTAACCCTTCCCCCAAGTACTCATGACTCAGTCCTGAAATTACGAATGTTGTAGCACCAAGACTGTCATTTACACTTATGAATGACGGCAGAAGCGCTGCAACATTCGCTTTGCCTATTCCCCCACCCCACCAGGACTTACCTTGCAATGATGTAGTGAGCCTTCAGTTCCTTTGCCTGCTTCGATGCATCTGCAGAAAACAGAGGCCTAAAGTAGTGAGAGATCACATGAGATCACTTGCACGAAATCTTGCACTACTGATCTTGTGTGATCTTGCACTACATTACTGTAGGCATGTGTTCTCTACAAACCAAGGCCTGCACAAGATCTGGAGCAAAAGGCTTTGCAAACAGAGGGAAGGGCTTTTCGTTTTCAAAGCCTTTTGCCCTGGATCTCATGCAGGCCTCAGTTCATAGAGAACACATGCTTAATGTATTGTAGTGCGAGATCAGCAGTGTGAGATCTTGCACTACTGATCTTGCATGATCTTGTACTAAAGTAATTTAGGCCTCGGTTCTCTGCGAACTGAAGCCTGTACCAGATCTGGCCAAAGAGTGTTCGCAAGCCAACAAAACTTTGAGGCAGTGAAATTCCTTACTTGAAGCCTTCCATCAACTTGCAAGCGCCTTTTGCACCGTTCCAGTCTCTGACAGCTGAGGGACCAGGGAAGCCACTACCAGAAGCACTTAAGCCATTAGGGCTGAGCTCCTCTTTGAAGACTGGGGCTAGCTGGACAGGATCTAAGCTGCTAGGGCGTAGCCGACAAACCTGCCCCGGTATACCTTGGAGCAGCTGCTCTACGGCATATCTGACATATCTGTCTGGCATGCCAGATGCCCGCATGGCCTGTTCCTCGATCCCAGCAATGGGTGTGGAGGAGAAAACGGAGCCCAGATGCCCAGCAGATGCAGGCAGCCCTCCTGGTTATTTGGGGCTGGAGGTGTTGTGGCACCACCTCCAGGACCACTTCGGGCAGCAATGCAACCTTTTTCTCCCTTCCTCGGCAAGAGACTGGAACCTCCCCATGGCCTTCCCCACCCTGAGAGATCTTATGTGCACTTGACAACCTGCACATTTGATTAGTGAATGTGTGGGAAAAAGCAGGGAGGATCGCAGTCAAGTCACTGTCAAGTTACAAAAATCGTCAGGTTATGAAAGGCTCCATTACATTCTTAACTCAAGGACTACCTGTACATCAAAATCAAATTATCTTGATCTTGCTTAAGCCCAGCATAGACAGATATTGAGGGGAAAATCCACAGCACCTATTTATTTATATCAGTTAATTTGGATGTTTTTGTTTGTCCAGATACAACATAAGACAATATACTACTTAATAAATGCAGGCAACATGATTTTTACATACTTGATTTCTAGCATTTCAGTCTGCCAATATGATATAAAGCCTTGCTTGGGATGCAGAAAGGATGGCAACATTAACAGTGTAAAATAGTATGGAGATTGAGTTAAAAACTAAAAAATAGGGATTATGTTCCAGTAAGAAATTGTACAATCTCATTAACATAGAAAATAAATAATGTGGGGGGCAATATGCACCCCTATTTGACTCTCTTGCAGATTGAAATACTGTAGGCATACTCAATTTTTATGCTGTTCATGCATTTGAATTGTGGCATTTCCATGCAGCATCATTATGGGATGTGGAAGACATTAATCAGTAGAAGACGCTGCCAATTTTCACCATAATCTCCAAATGGGATTGATTCAACTGTGTCTACAGATCTATGAAAGCAACATAGACTGGTAGATGTCTTACTTCAAAGACAAATGATATAAGATGGCACACATGTCTGCTATTGAAAAGCTTGGTTTAAATCTGGTTTGTTCCATGGCTAAGATTCTTTCTTGGTGCCCCCAGTTTATAATACAAATGTTTCACATATAATTTACTAATTATACATATCAACTGATTGGGCAGAATTAGCAAGGGTGTTCTATCCCCCCTTTTTATATATTGGAACTACACAGAGTTACTCCATTATTTGGGAATCAACATTATCATTGTGGAAAGACAGGGTAGCCAAAACAGGCCAATAATTCAGGGTTTAATTTTAACATCTTTAACAAGAAGAACTTCTTTAAGAAGAAACTTTAACAAGTTTCTTCTTATGGGTGCTGTTAACTTCTTAGCTGGGCAAATTCAATATTTTTGACTTTGAAAATAGGGGCCAGTCAGACAGAACCAGAAGCGTTGAGTATACACCTGAATCCCTAACTATATATTATTATAACAGTACCATAATGGGCATCCAAGCTCTCACTGTATTGAGTTAATCCTGATATTGAGTTATCCACTCCATTTGGGCAAACAAGGCACCATAATACAGTACTGTATTGGTCTGACCTTGAGTCATCTGGATTAGTCTGCGTATATAGCTAGTTGGCTGACCTGCTTTTTCCGTGTCAGAAGGACTTTGTAGTAATATTTTAAGGACTGAAAGGTTTTCTGAGCATGAAGATTATTGGTGCCCTTCATGGCTTTATGCATAGCAATCATTAAGGCCTTGGCATGAATATATTCCTTGTGAAGCAAAAATCTGGACCAGTGGTGGGATTCAATTTTTTTTACTACTGATTCTGTGGGCATGGCTTGGTGGGCGTGGCATTGCTTGGTGGGCATGGCTTGCTCGGCGTGGCAGAGGAAGGATACTGTAAAATCTCCATTCCCTCCCCACTCCAGGGGAAGGTTACTGCAAAATCCCCATTTCCTCCCGATCAGCTGGGACTCGGGAGGCAGAGAATAGATTAGGGTGGGGCCAGTCACAGGTTCTCCGAACTACTCAAATTTTCCACTACCGGTTCTCCAGAACTGGGCAGAACCTGCTGAATACCACCTCTGATCTGGACATTTTATTTTGTACTTTAGGATTCAACAGTACGATTCTATATATTTTTACTCAAAAACAAGTACATTCAGTCCAATGGGATTTATGTTCTACTAGATGCAGACTGGGCACATTGCATGTTTTAGCAGAATATATAGTAATCTGCATATTTACAGAACAAGGCATACAATTCTCAAAGAATTAGAATCAAGCCAGATAATAATAAAATAAAAGCATGCAAAGCCGATTTTAGTGCTTTTTTTTAAGAAAAGAAAAACTGATCCACATGCATCAAATAACATGTTCCATTAGTAGAAATCTGGACTTTTAATCAGTGCTTTAAAGTGAGCTCTGTTATAGGTTTACTAAGTGTTTTTGGACAAGCTCACATCTTAGCCTTATCCTAAATCTACTTTCTCAGATATGCCAATTAAGGAGGTCTGCCAAAGAAAAGAATGGGTGTTAATTTGGTCTCCACCAATTTGTAGTTGTTAGCTGCTAGGTTCAGAGCAGCCCCAACATAATGCTGGAGGCTCTTTGATTTTAATGGTAGGCCCATTACTCTGCTTTCTCCTCAGGGAGATCATTTTTCAGACCATACATTGGCTGCCCCGATACTGTTGCTGCAAAACATAGAAAAAAATTGACCTTATAGCTATTTTCTGCAGATATAATGACAGATTGAAGACCAGTAAAAGTAGGATGAAAAGCTGAACGGATCTGTACAAGTAGTTCCAAGTATGATCATTTTAACTAAAATCTGTGTTCTATGCTGATCTTTGCAAAGTACCACCAAAATATCCTACTATTATCTTAAGGAATTTATTTTCAGGCAGGAGAGCGATTGTGACTAGTTTCGAGGATCAGACTCAATAAGAAACGTAGACTCGTTATTCAGTTAAATCAAAGGTCTTTATTAACTGACATATCCTTTTCTATTCACAGATTACTTCTGGAAGAGCACAGGATCAGTGTGGAATGCCCCTTTTATACTGAAGGGGCGGAACCAAAGGTAAGGAGTGGTTTAAGGGGAAAGTGGGTGGAGGGAATGTATATGTTAATCCTTATTGTTCTATTGTATGAGGCATCTACTTATATGACAAATCCCCCTCTAGATGCCAAATATGTGAGGGTTACATTCATCTCTTGTTCAAAAAATATTTACATGTGAATGCATAACTTAGACACTAAATAAGCATGTTGTTTATTTGACAAAGGTTTCGTTAAAATGTCTGCTATTTGTTCTTTTGTGTCACAATGTACCACCTTAATGAATCCTGTTTTTGATAACTGTCTCACATGTTTATGTTTTATGTCTATGTGTCTAGATCTTTGTCCTATGGCTTCTGCCTTGGATATCTCAATTGTGGCTTTATTATCCTCATGTATGATTATGGGTTGTGATGGTCTTGACCAAATACTGGTGAGCAGGTCCTCAAACCAAATGAGATTATTGGCAGCCTTTGAAAGACATATATATTCAGCTTCTGTAGTTGAGGTTGCAACTAAGTTTTGTTTTCCTGTATACCAGTGTACAGGACTTTCATTAATAAAGAATACATATCCCGACGTACTCTTCCTGCTCTTTACATCTCCAGCCCAATCGACATCTGCATAACATGTGAGCATGACCTTGTCAAGCTTGTTCGGTACTAAGTATAAGCAAGTGTCAGAACTGTATTTCAGATATCTTAATACTTTTTTTACAGCTTCCCAGTGATATACGGTTGGTTTACCTACGTGTCTTGATAATAAATTCAAAGGTAAAGCTATGTCAGGTCTAGTCCAATTTGCTATATATAGAAGAGACCCAATAGTAGAGTGTGTTGTCCTTGAATTCGGGTGACAGGTTATGCATATTTTTCAAAAAGTCCGGTTGCATGGGAATGTCACATTGTTTGGCATCAGACATATTGCACTTGTGTAACAGTTCTATAATTTTTTTTCTTTTTGTGATAGACAGAATCCTCTGGGTGTTCGAGTGATTTGTACCCCTAAGTATTTATTTATTTTTCCTAATGATTTCAGTGAGAATTGCTTTTCTAATTTGCTGGCAAAGGCATCACGTTTTTCTTTTGTGTTTTCCAATGTATAAAATGTCATCCACGTATATCAGTACATATTCTGGTGAATCTCCCTCTCTTTTGGTGAACAAACAGTTGTCTGCTGAAGTCGCTGTAAAATCTATTGATTCGAGTACTTTAACTAGACATTCATACCAGCGTTTTCCCGACTATTTTAAACCATATAAGCTTTTATTGAGTAGCCATGTGTCACCTTCGTTCCTGTCCTTACTAGGTGGTGCTCTTATGTAAATTTCTTTGTCTAGATTTGCGTATAAGTATGCTGTTTGAATGTCATATTGGTATACTTCTAGGTTTAGTACTGAAGCCATTACTAACGCAGTTTTAACGCTTTCTGCTCTTACTGTTGATGAATATGTATCAGTATAATCTTCTGGATACCTTTGAGTGAATCCTTGCGCTACCAATCGTGCTTTGTACAAAGTTTTACCTTCCTCTAGATTTTTAATTTTGAAAATCCATCTAGTCTCTATTGTGGTTTTATCTTTTGGTACTATGGCAGGGGTGAATACATTTAGCTCTTTAAGGCTTTCCATTTCCTTTGACATAGCTAACTCCCATTTTGATCTTTCTTCAGGGGGAAGTTTCATTACTTCTCCATATGAGTTTGGTGTGATTGGGTTAGAATGTACATGTATTATGTAATTTTCAAATCTCTTGGGTAATTGATTTCTATTGGCCCTGACTGGTCTATTTGGTGTGGAGTTATTGTCATGTAAATATTTTGCTTCCTTTTGAGTGAGTGAATCTATTCTAATGTTTGGACGTTCACCTTTCCATTCTTTGATAGCGTTTCTTAGCTGTGTATCCTTAGGTTCCCTTTCTTTTGTGATGTTTTGCATGTCCTGTCTTTCATGATCTCGTGTGTTGTATCTTAACGCTTGTTTAGGGTGTATCTCATTAAGGTGTATTTTAGATCAGTTTGCTTGTTCATGGAACATGGCTGTTCTGGATATTACAAATCTGTTATTACTGTCTATGAATCTGTACCCCTTGGTACCTGGTTCATAGCCCATAAACCTTAGTCTTCTAGATATTTTATCCCCCTTGTGTCGTAACTGTTTCGGAATGTGAACATCCACAGTGACTCCGAAGACATGTAGGTGTGCTATTTTTGGCTTCTTGTTATACATTAGCTCATAGGGTGTTTTATCTATAACGCTGGACCAGGTTCTATTGAGTGTGTAATTGGAATATACTAAAGCCTCAGACCAGAAGTGATTACCTAATCCTGCATCTTCCAGAGCGCATCTTATCATGGTTTCCAGGGTGGAATTTCGTCGTTCTACGACACCATTTTGAAAGGCTGAGAACGGACACAAAGTGAAATGTAGCACGCCCTTAGATCTAAGCCAGCGGGTGAACTCCCCTGACAAAAATTCTGATCCCCTATCAGTCATTATTTGTTTCAATTGTATGTTATGTTGAGTTTCTACCCGCTTGTAGAATTCCTTGAATTTTTGAAAGGCTTCACTTTTGTGTCTTAATGTATATACGAAGCCGTAGCGACTATAATCATCTACGATGGTGAGAAAAAAATCTCTTTTTATATTTTATAGACAGTTTTAGGGGTCCCACCAAATCCATGTGCACTAGGTTGAATATGTGTGTGGTGGTTCGTGATGATTTCTTTGGTCTAGGCTTAGTTTTTAACTTTGAGCATTTGCATACTGAGCATTCAAGATAGTTTTCACAATCTTTTATTTTAACATCTTCAACAAAGTTACTCATTTTCTGAACTACAGGGAAGCTGGCATGTCCTAGTTTTCGATGAAGCATGTGTGCGCATTCATCGTGTAGGGGTTTGCCTATTAGTGGTTTCCCGTTATTAATTATGTTTCCCTTAGATGTATTCCTATCATCATCCCGTTTCTGTGCCATCTGATTTGATAGCTCCATTATTGTTAGTTTCAATGGTGTTGTCTATCTCTATGCTTGTATTTACCTTAATTGGATAGTGTTTGCTTGTGTATAAGTAGGGTAATCCTCTCTTGATTGTGATTCTATTTATATTTTCTTTGTCCTTACTTAAGAATACCTCTCCTTTTGTGAATGTTATCTTTATGTTTGAGTCTTAGCTAAGTTTGAGGGCACTAAGGATGTTATGCGGTATTTCTGGGACTAGTAATACCCCCTCTATTTTTCCTATTCCCGGCAATATTATGTTTCCTTTTCCTATCACTCGTACTTCATTTTGATTTGCTACTTTTATTAGGAATTGTTCTTCTGTGAACGATGACAGAAGTTGCCTGTTACAAGTAGTGTGGTTATTGGCCCCAGAATCTATGAGCCATAGATTGTCTTCTCTATCCTGATTGGTTAATTTTGTGAGTTCTTCTACCCCATATAGTGATCCAGATCTACTGTCCCTGGAGTTGTCCCTGCTTTCTCTCATGTGCCTGGGGTTGGGGGAATCCCTACGCTTGTATCTTTCTCTTGATGAATGTCTGTATTTTTCTCTAGAGTTTCTGGGGCAATCCCTCTTATAGTGTCCCCTAGATCCGCAAATATAGCATTCATTTGTGTCTTGGTGTCTATCTTGGAAGAATACTTTCTTGGTTGGCTTGTGTTCCCTAAATGTGTTATTGCGACTCTTTCTTAGATTGTCCTCAGCTATAAGTTTGTTTGAAAGGCTTTCTATGGATAGGTGACCTAAGCTGAGAGTATCTAAGTATGTGATGAATTTGTTCCAAGAGGGATTTAGGGAGTTGATTATTACGTTCTTCATGGTTTGATCAGATATGGCTTCTCCCCTAAGGTGTAACTCAGTTCTTTTGGCGTTTAACATTAAAAGGTGTTCACTTATGGAGGCTCCTGGCCTAATTCTGGCAGAAAAGAAATCTTTTGAAATTCTGGTCGTAGTTGCCACGCTTTCACTATAGAAAAGCCTAAACATACTTTGTATAATTTCTGACACAGTTAAATAGTGTTTGATGCTATGATAGATGGTAGGTGAGATGCTTGAAATTAACAAATAAAAAGCCCTATGATGTAAACAGTCTATTTCTAATGTCCATAGTTTTCTTGGTGGATTGTTAATAAAGAATAATAAATTTTCTTTTAGAAAAATAACTTGGAGCTGCTGGCTCCATTCTAACAGGTTAGTACCATCCATTCTTAATTTAGGAAAATCATTTGGTAAGTTTCCTGCATTGTTATGTGTGTTACTTACAGCAGGTGGCTGTCCATAGTGCTGAATGTCCTGGTATTCACAAAATGGCATAGGGATACTTGCAAGTAGCTTTAAAGGTTCTCTCTGCATTCTGCTGTCTCTATTTTCTCCTAGGTGGTATTGCGCATGCGTGAAGCTCATTTCAGCTTTGGAGTCGCCGGAGAAGGTTCCTGGAGCTGCAGCTCCTCTGTAGTGGTCTCTCTCGGGCATGCAGGCCTCTGGCTTGAGTCTGGGGGTCCATCGGTGGGCCAAAGGCTGTTCTCTCGCCGCGCCGCCATCTGGATGAAGATCTTGGGGCCTTGGATACGTCTGCGGAGTTGGTGAGTATTTGCAGTAGCCTCTGGGTTCCGGTGTTTGGGGTCTCGGCATTCGCGACGTCATCGTTTTGGGTGTGTCGGTGGCAGGTCTCTCATCTCCCGGGCAATTTTTTCTCATTGTTTTTCTTTTTGGTTACTGTTCTTTGAGGCCCTTTGGGATCTTGTAGAAATTTTTAAATTAGGGCCGAAGGCTGCAGTGATGGTTTTCATGGCTCCCTCAATTTGCCGATCGTCTGGGGATGTTTCAGTGTCTGAATTGGGATCGTTATCCCAATAGTTTTTATTTTTCTCATTTTGGTTAGAGAAATTGTTTTCCCATGCCGGCCATTTTGAATTGTGGCCGCTGATTTGTTGTTCTTTGGGCATTTTGGCGGGCTGACTGATTAATGATGGCCGCCATTCAAAATTTTGGGCAGGATCGTTATTTTTTGTATTTGTTAGTATTTCGGCTTGGGGCAGATCACTTACTGATTCGTGGTCTGTGGCTTCTAGATTGGGATCGTGGCCTTTTCTCGCTGCCTCTCGGTCTTGCATGAGGTTTTTGAGGTTTGCGACAAGGCTTTCATCATCTCCCTGCATTCTTATCAGTTTGAGAATGTCCACTCTCAGGCTGTTGTCTCTTTGTTCGTCCATTTCTTGATCACTTTGTTCATGGATCTCCCCTTCCTCGTCTGTCGTGGGATCTTCAAATTCTTCTGCAGTTTCTATCGAGGATTTGTTAATTGGAGATCGATGTGCCATCATCTCTTTGATATGTGCTCTGGTATTTGGTCTCTTCCTTGACATATTTAATTCCTTATTGAGTCATCGGACCATCCTCTGCTACCATATTGTGACTAGTTTCGAGGATCAGACTCAATAAGAAACGTAGACTCGTTATTCAGTTAAATCAAAGGTCTTTATTAACTGACATATCCTTTTCTATTCACAGGGTACTTCTGGAAGAGCACAGGATCAGTGTGGAATGCCCCTTTTATACTGAAGGGGCGGAACCAAAGGTAAGGAGTAGTTTAAGGGGAAAGTGGGTGGAGGGAATGTATATGTTAATCCTTATTGTTCTATTGTATGAGGCATCTACTTATATGACAGCGATAAGCAAGATATACTAAAAAGTTATGAGAGCAAAATTTTGAAAGATGCCATGACTGCATGGCCTTGGAGATGATGCAGAAATTATGCTAGCAATCAAGTCTTGACAATGTTTGGACCAGAAATCAACAGGAAATGAACCCCCATATATCCCACATAGAATACTATAAGAAACGGAAGGTTAGGTTTAAATTTCTATCACTGTCTCCACATTTCCTCCAATGTCAGTTTCTGTACTGCCCAGACTTTAATGCACACACTAGCGCTGAATCACAGAAAGTAGCCACACAAGTGATCAAACGTAGCCATGCATACAGAACACTCTGCATAGACCTTGACCATGAAAGAATAGAACAGCAGCAAGAACATCCTATGATTGGAGTAAATGTTGTCAGAAGTGATTGTTTTAATCGTGCTGTGTCAGGAAGCAGGAAGTCTGACTGTCTTGACATAATAGAGACTAGAGGCAATTTTTTTTAATGATTCAAGGGCTCCAAAGAAGGAATGAAGCAAGTTTATAATCTAGAAACCGGGTGGCAATCAAAACTGAAATTCTTTGAGGACAAGAAAAGCTGCAGCAATCACAAAACAAAGGAAAGATCATATGAATGATGCAAATAATTGCAGGCCCAAAAATGGTACGTAGGGGTTAGGAGGAGAATAACCAAGCTGACCCCATGGTTCAGGGACCAGAGCGTGAGGGGAATGCAAGGAGAGCCCTACCTTGGGGAACAATTTCCCTCCCCTCCCCCATCCAGGTTGGGGTTGCACCTACAGTAATATCTTTTTAAAAAGGCCTTGAATACAGAATTCTTCCACAGGGCATATGAATTATTAGCATAGTGCCATGTTTTTCATAATTTTATAGCCATTATTTGTTGCTATAAGTCAGTCCGTGTCTAGCTCTGCCTGGACAAAAAGTGGGGAAGAGCCCTGGAGGTAGTAATCATATATCTCCTTTAGAAGCCTAGGCAGGACAAAAATAATTATGGTACTCCAATTGCTCTCTTGTCTTGAAACAAAAAAGACTCTCTAGAAAGTTTGAAGCCTCTCCCATTCGTGATAATAGAAAATAGAGTTCCCCGCTCAGGAACCCCCATCCCCCAAGCTCTGTTTTGCTCTGTAGAATCCCATTCCCAACTGGCCTTCCGTGGGGACCAGCCAATATAATCACCCTTCATAATTTATCACAGCTACAGCCCTTTCTGCTCTGCACCCATCTTTTCACAAGAAAATCACCTCTATGAGTCTAACTGTAATTATCTGTCTAGCTTTTAACCATTGAAAAGGGTTAAACTAATTACTATCCTTGAATTATTAATTTAACAATGTAGATATTTATATGGAAGTCTTGGGGATCCTGAAAGAAGTGGGCATTTTACCTTCAGTTACTATCAGAAATTAACATAGCAGAATCTTAAATGACTTCAAAAAGAATCTAGTAAAAGACCCATCAATGTTGTGTAAAATCCAGATATAAAAGATATATTGACACTGATTTCATTTGAGCACTGTCAGCTTCAGTTGCCTGGGGGAGTCTCATAATGCTGAAGGAAGAGGCACAGCACTTCTGCCCTGAAAGGAAACTGTCACCTGATTTAGGACACAAACAGGAAGGAAAATAGATTTTTAGCTATGTGATCTGGAGCAGTAGTCAACCAGTGAGTAAGGCAGAAGCAGCAATTTATGCAGAGAAACCTGGAAAGCTTTCTTAAACTAAAATTTTATTAATTTTTTTAATTAAAATATACAATTCTGTCTACCGTGACATTGATTTTAAAAGTAGAGCGTGGTGCCCTAATTCTTCTTTCAGGAAACTGAGTGTGAAGCAGGGTCATTTCTGTTGTTAGGTGGGCATGGCAGAGGGGAAAAAAAACTATTCAAGGCTTGTCAGTATAACAAAGAGAAAAATTAAATAGAGAAGAGGAATCTCTTTGGTAGGAAAAATCTGTCCATTTCCAGTCTTTATTCCATTTCCATAGTTCTTTTCTTTTTTTACCATAAAATCTAGGTTTAAAAAAGTCACTTGAAAACACTTTAGTAAGAATGAAAATGCTATGGCTCTGCACTGTATTTGGATTCAAACCTGCAAAACATGTTTTGAAGTGTGAAGGAGCATGAATGTACTGCCAGAATATAACTCCTTAAAGCAGCCTCCTCTTTTCTTAGTATCATGCTGCAGCTGCTTTAAAATGCTACAATCCTGTGCTGCATTCATACTCCTGCATGTTCTGAATCACCTTTTGGATATTAAACCACTACAGTTTTTGTAAATCCCTGTTTTCCCTAAGTACATTTAAAGTGCTGCAGTACTGCAATTTGTGGAATAAGCAGTATTTAGTGACACTGACATGTACGGTTGTACGCAGTGGTGGGTTTCACTTACCTTTGCTCCAGGGGTGAAATGTAAAATTTGTTACTACCGGTTCTGTGGGCGTGGCTTGGTGGTGGTGCTGGTGGTAATGTGACTGGGTGGGTGTGGCCAACTTTTTTTTTTTAACTTTTCAAAGCATTATTTTTAATGCTTTGAAAAGCCTCTGCCGATCAGGCAACTCAGCTGGGATCGTCAGAGAGGCTTTTTAAAAAATGCTTTGAAAAGCCTCTCTGAGAATCAGGCAACTCAGCTGGGATCGTCAGAGGCTTTTCAAAGCATTTTTTTTACCACCTCTTCAGCCAAGAGGTTGCAGAAGAAAATGCTTTGAAAAGCCTCTGACGATCCCAACTGAACCGCACAATCATCAGAGACTTTTTTTTTAATTTTAAAAGCATTTTTCATCGGAAGAGGTTGTAGAAAAAATGCTTTTAAAAGTAAAAAAAAAAAGCCTCTGATGATCGTGCAGCTCAGCTGGGCATGGTGGGGGGGGGCGGCACAGGGATTTTTGCTACCGGTTCTCCGAACCACCTGCCGCCATCGCTACCGGATTGGGCGATCTGATCTGAACCGGGAGCATTTCACCCCTGCTTTGCTCCCGATACAAGTTTCTGCACATGCACAGAGCGTATTTGATGGCATTCGGACTGGTGGGCGGAGCCTCCCACCACTGCTGCTACCGGGGCAAACCGGTAGCAACCCACCACTGGTTGTATGTCATCACCATTTTCAAATTTTTGTACTATTGTACTATTGTCAGATAACTTTCCTAGGGCACTTATGGTTATATTAAGATTAGTTGGAACATTATCCAGCTCGTATGAGTAACTAAAAAATGATCATTCATCCTATATAAGTATATAATTATAATTAATATTTTCTTGTGATAAATATTATGGAGAAACCTAATCCAAATCAATGACCTAATAACTGAAATCACAGCATTCTGAGGAAGACAGTTTCAAAAGCTGCTGACAAATCATATTTGATAATACTTGCCACTTGTCAAGCTGTTAAATATTTAATAGTATTTGACAGTCAAAATGTAATATCTTTTATCTATAGCATCTTATAGTAGCTGATAGACAGTGTATACTATTTCATATTTGGAAACTGCCAAAATTAATGTAGCCAATAGGATTCAAACTGACACAGGTATGAATTTGAAAATTTTACTAATTTAATTGGTACAATTAAAATATAAATTTAATTTAATTTATTTCCAGTTTTGCTTCAACTTTTATATTCAATCATTTTTGGAGGAGTGTATTGTATTATTGAGAGCCAGTTTGGTGTAGTGGTTATAAGGCATCAGGCTAGAAATCCAGAGACTGTGAATTTTATCCTGCCTTAGGCACAAAGCTATGGGTGACCTTGGGCCAGTCACACTTTCTCAGCCATAGGAAAGAGGCAATGGCAAACCATTTCTGAAAAACCTTGCTAAAAGAAAACTCCATGGACTTATCCAGGTAACCTCCGAGATTCAGACATGATTGAATGGAAGAAAAAAAGGATGTATTAATGCATTAAAAACTTAACTAAAAAAATGGAGCATCCAATCCTGATATTTGATTTTTTAAAAGTATTTATAAGCAAGGTTTCCAACTCACACAATAAGGTATATTATAATGGAATTATCAGTAAACACAATTTATCCTCACTTTACAATGCAGAACTAAAAGATATTATGATAAATTTAACTTCCAAAAATATATATCTATGAAGCAAGGCAAGTTTCAATGTCAGACATATGTTGAAAAATAGAGCCAAAATGTAATTTATTGCAGCCAACGTTAAAATATGTAGCAAACTTACTATGGTCTAGTCAGATAAAATCAATCAATTTATATTAAATGGCAGGTGTTCTAACATTGCTACAACTAGTTTGGATTTCTCACCTGCCATGTTTGATTTTCAGCTTGTATCGTATGGAATTTATAGTAACTTTCTCTTTTCTCTTTCCATTTAAATAAGTTCTACTTCTCTGAGGGCAAGGATTCTCCTCCATCTTTGCACATAAAAGCAATGATCACTGTGTCACACACTGTTCGTCACAATTAAAGAATTCAGGATGAAATCCAGCAGGTTCTGACAGGTTCTGGAGAACCTGTAGCGGAAATTTTGAGCAGTTTGGAGAACCGGTAGTGGAAATTTTGAGTAGTTTGGGGAACCGGCAAATACCTTCTCTGGCTGGCCCCAGAGTGGGGTGGGAATGGAGATTTTGCAATATCCTTCCCCCAGGAGTGGGGTGGGAATGGAGATTTTGTAATATCCTTCCCCCAGGAGTGGGGAGGGAATGGGGATTTTGCAATATCCTTCCCCTGCCACGCCCACCAAGCCACTCCCACAGAACCGGTAGTAAAAAAAATTGGATTTCACCACTGGTTGATTGTCCTTATTAGCATATCCCAGCCACTCTTGTTTCATCCCATCAACTGGCTACCATTGTCTCCAATCCTTTCTAACAAGCAGCACTAGGTTGCTCTTGCAAACTACACTGATTTTCTCAAAGTCTAAATATTTATTTATTTATTTATTAAATTTATTTGCCCATCTTTTATCAAAACAACTTTGAGTGGCAAATAATAATCATATACATTACTTGGACATAGCAAATGATCCCGATATTTAGTTTAGTTGTAGATTGAAAAGCCAGATTAATTTTAGGTATAATGAACTCAGAAAGACCCAATTTAGTGTAGTGGTTAAGGCATCAGGCTAGAAACTGGTAGACTGTAAGTCCTACCTTGGACACAAAGTCAGCTGAGTGACTTTTAGCTATTCACTCCCATTCAGTCCTAAGAAGGAAGCAGTGGCAACCCAGTTCTGAAAATCTTGCTGAGAAAACTGATTTCTGGGGAAGAAATGGTGAACTAAAGTCACTTCCTCTAAAAGCAAAGCTGACAACCTAAATGGAATGAAATGTCAGTGAGCAGACCAGCTCTTCGTGATTCCTCTCCAAACAAGAATAGAATTTGAGATCACCCACAAGTTCTTCGAAGAGTTGTTCTTTCCACAAGACAGCCGTCTCTGGCAGCTCTGGGAGATGAGGGAATCTTGCTTAAACCAAGGTTGGTACTTTCAAAAGGATATTGGGCTCACATACTTCCTTTTTTAATCACTTTTGGAAATAGCTTGTTAACAAGCTATTAGAAATCTTTGGATCAATAAATCTGAAAACACTGGGTAAATTTCCTTCAATCCTTAGTGAAGGAATGTTAAGGATTAAAAAACTAATACAGCAAAAGGGTGATTAGAAATTTGATTTTGGAATGTTACAAATGTTGTAACAACTTTGATAATAATAGTACAAATGACATAAGAGGCCAGATGAATTTGAAATAAAATTTTGGAATTAATTATAAGAATCCTTCCAGTGGAAAATACTTTTATTTTGAATTCTTTTTAAAAAAGAAAATATGATAGGATGGAATACTACATGTTGAACACTAGAGGAACTAGAAGAAACTAAGAATATAATTAAAGAAGAAGAACCATTTAATTTGATCTTACAGAACAGAACAAAGCATTTCAACACTGAGCATACTGAAAAATATTTTTGAACAGTAGGCCCAGAAGTTAATTTTAAGAGCATCTGTGTTGATAGATAGGATTTTTTTTAATGTTATGGACAAGGAACAAGCTTTATCAAGTAAGACTGAGATTGATCTGAAAGTGGATTTAAAAATCATACACTACAAGAATGATATGGAAAAGGATACTACATTGAACATGCCAAAAAGAAAAAGAAAAAAAAAACCCAGCTGATATCTTAACCATTAATAGGGATGCGTAAAAAACATACCAAAAATGTGACTTGGATAATTTTCCTATATTTGGATTTACAAAAGAGTTAAAGCTTTGAAGAATTTGGGGAGAATAGACAAAGAAGAAATGAAAAGAAATGTGAGTTCTAAGACCTTATTTGAAAGGATATAAAAGATTAAGTTTTTTAGAAATAAAAGGAAGGAATATAAAGTTGCTTTATTTAATCAGGGTTAAAATAGATATGTTATCTTTGATAAGTCTTAATGGATTTTTGCTGATTATGACTGAAATGATTTCCTTTCTTTTTATTTATTCTTACTTTTTCTCTCTTTCCTATTGTCTTTTTTCTATAACTTCTATTTTTATTTTTATTCTATTTTTTTTTAGGTTGTGTTATTTTATTGTTATAAGTGTAATTTTTAATAAAATCTTGCTTGACAAAACTGCAGGGATTGTTCCAGTAGACTCCAGGAATCAACATTGAATCGAGCTGCAAAATTTATTACGTGGATCCAGTAAGAGGGCTACAACCCTGAGGCCTTATTTTATTAAAAATAACTTTGTTTTTATAACTCTGGAAGCGCAGTTCTATATGCTTATTAAAGAATAAATTTTAATAACTCAGTGGGATATTTCAATCTGTCACTAAATTAATAGCAAATTCCAATTCCAATAGTAAACTCATATACTGTCTTTCTTATATTCAATCTTTCTTCTTTTTTTTTTTTTTTTTTATTTCACATGATATTCTCCAACGTGTGATTTTATCCAGGACTGCCTAGATTTCCTGGAGAAAGTCTGACAACCATTGTCAGGAAGGGCAGACCAAGTCACTCAGGCTCAATGCTCCTAGCAACCACAGCTGAATTCCATAGAAGCAGGCTTCCAAATCAGCCAAGCTATACATTTCAGGTGGGGGCGACCAAGAGGTTTCTGCATCTGTTGCTTTATTGCTTCTGAACTTTCCTCCTCAAAGGAAAGTTCCATTTTATTATGAATTAGTTCTGATTACTTCCCTAGCTCTCGTCTATTGAGTCTACTCAAGCCATAAATATACGGTAATTCTGATTTTTTTCCCCCTCCTGCTGGAATAAGAGGAAAGGGAAGTTGTAAATCAATTTTTTGTGTATGTGTGTAACAAGGATTGTTGATTCAGTGCTTACACACTAAAATTCAACATAAGTGTATGCGACTTCTTAATTTGAAGTGCATAGGAAGCTAGGAATTATTCAGAATAATTGCATGGGGAAAGGAACATTTTTGTATATTCTCAAAGATACATCTCAGAACTGAACTAATATATGTACTGTTTTTTGTTTCCTAGATTTGTATCCTGGCTTTTCTCCAGAAGTAGAGGTGACCTATACAACTACCTTCTTCCAATTTTTCCCACAAATTTCACGTTATGGGGTAGATTGGACTGAGTCACTCAAAAAATCACCAACAACTGATACCTGCCTGTTGAGTAACATATCATTTTAGGCCAGAGCAGGTAAAAATACCTCCTTTGTGGAGTATACATAATCTTGGAGTGTGGGGGAGGAATTAGTTTAAAGAAACTGACTGGGGCCTCACAGTTTTGATTGACTTGATTTTATGTCATTTTTATGCATGCATTTTAACTGTTGCATATTAAAACCTTAATGTTAACTTTAATTAAACATTTTAATTGTTGTGTATATATGAGTGCCAGTTTGATCTAATGGTTAAGGCACCAGACTTGAAACGTCTTAGGCCTAAAAGCTGACTGGGTGATTTTGAGCCAATCTCACTCTCTCTGCCCACAATGTCAGACTTGCATGACAAAGTGGGTCAGTTAATTCATGTCACAACCAAATGGACCAACGCTCATTTGATCTGAGTCCTTCAGGAGTAGGGCGGTATACAAATTTAATTAATAATTAATAAAATAAAATAAATCTGAAAAAAAGCAGACCCTGCTGCTGTAGGAAAATGATAATTGTTTAAATGTTTTAAAATATATTGGCTAATAAACAGATAAATTAGATAGATACATAAAAAAATTTGATAATTTGTTTGCTTAATAAATTTTTATGATTGCTCAACTCAAACAATTGTAACTCTGAGTAGCCTACAATCAACAAACAAATGGAACCAAGTTTTCAGATCTTTTTCAAAAGCCAACCTGGTCGGGGCCAACTGTATATCAAAAGAGATAATGTGGGAAGGAGGAGGGGAAGGCAGTGATGTGTGCAAATATCTGGGAAATGTTGATCTTAACTTTTCCCCAAATGTTCGGATCTAATTCAAAGAATTGAGGTTTATCTGTTCTTAACTGCTTGTCATCAGAATTATCTGAGAATGGCTGACTCTTTCACCTGAATTTTACATGGATGCTAACTGCTCCCTCTTTAGTGTTTCATGCCGTTTTCCTCCCACTAAAGCAGTCCCACAGATCTAGCAGGCTTCCATTACAGCAGCAGGCATCAGCAATAGCTATCAGTTAGGTACCACTAGCCTCAGGCTCAATGAAGCAGCCCACTCAACCTCTGTGGTTCCAACCACCCTGGCCTCAAAGTAAGGATGTGCAGGGAGATGAGGTGGGGGAGGGACAAGGGAAGCTGGCTAACTCCATTCTCCAAGAGCTGTGGTAGCAATCTCAGCCTGACATTGGATCAGCTCCTTCTTTCCAGAGCTTACAGCCCCCTCCTTCTTCCTCTTTCTTTCCCAACCCATCTCCACCCCAAGCTTCCCTCACTTTCTTTTTCCTTTCCCAGGCTGGGTTTAATTTGACACCTTGAGCCTCAGTAACGAGGTGAGGAACAGAACAGCCACAGTGGATTTCATTAGGCTCAGCATTGCAGGCCCCACTCTCTGTGCGTTAATGACATCGGAGGATAGGGAAACAAGACAGCCACCGCGCTACATGAAATAAACATGAGGGCTGTCAGCAGTGACAGCTGAAGCAAAGGGGACAAAAATAAGTCAGGTAGAGACCTTTCCCATTCTACACAATGCAAAGCGACACCTTGCAAAGGCCTTTTGCTGCAATCCTCTTTTCCTGGGAGAAAAGGAGTGGGGCGACGGGCAGAGGAGATAAAGGAAAGGAAAGGCTATTAAATTAGCAGCATTTTACCATACAAATTACATTTATCAGTTTAAATGTCAGCAGGAACCAGGCCCGCTCTCCTTCCTTAGAGAAATACTATGAAGGAACAGGAGTTCTTTTGCAAATCATTGAGAAGCTTCTTCCAGAGTTAACTTCACAAATCCAGAACTGTGGTCCATTTCATGATAGGAAAGAGCAAACAAAATATTTTTCCTTCTCCCCAGGCCAGCCACAGCAAATGAACTGCAAAAGAGAAAGGTTACAGCAAGGGATGCTCCATTTGCTCTGCTGGACTCTTCTTTGAAGGAAAGAAATCTGGACCTTTTGCAGAGAGTATATGTGTAACTGTGGGTGGGGGGATAAAGGCATGCTGGTGAAGAAACTCTCCATCTATGTAGCTTAAAGCCATTGTTCTCATTTGTTCTCAAGCAGTGATATAATCAGCCCAAAGACAGAAAGAACTAAACTACAGTATGCAGATGAACAAGGTGGATAACCTTCTAATTCTGTATGCCTTTTTAATTTAGTCTGAGTCTAATTGGCATTCCTTTTTATGACTGGCAATGGCACTTCAAAATCTTGAGTTTTTTCCAGGCCTCCTAAATTGCTGTTTTCAGTTGAAGATGTCAAGAATTAAACCTGTGATTTTTATGTATACAAAGAAGATGAGGGGGAGGGGGAGGGGAGGGACAGAGAGGAGGGAGGGAGGGAGGGAGAGGGAGAGGGAGAGAGAGAGAGACCATAAATTCAACCACTGAGTACTTAAGGGCCATGTTTGTTTATTTGTTTAAAGTACTGTAAACTGCCCACAACCTGAATGGCTCAAGGCAGCTAACAGGCAGTGGCTCTGGACAATAGCAAGACTCTGTTTCTGAAATAGCCTTTTAGGTACTGTTTAAATAGATCTATCTCTGAGAAAACACTAGAATTATGACAGCTGAAATGTGGGATTCCTCTTCCCCATCTCTAGAAGTAACCCGTTTGGGAATCCAGATTTTGATAGGAAGATGGCAGTGTCTTAAGTGAAGCCATTATATAAATTGAGCAGAATTTACCAACCCACAACTCCTCCTCCATGTTTAAAACTATTCCTCACCCAAGAAAGTAGGAAATGCATTATGCCTGCCAGAGAGTACAGTTTTAATCAGAGGCTTTTTTTAGATAAGAAACTTAAGTTTTGAGAATGTAAACATTAGGCTGCTTAAGCAATCCTGTCAAATGAAAGTGTTTTAAGCAGTCTGTCATAAACCAGCCTAATCATTACTAGAAGCATGGTACCTAAAAATAGCAAAGGCA
The DNA here is from genome assembly GCA_022577455.1 of Arizona elegans. Classification (NCBI taxonomy): domain Eukaryota; kingdom Metazoa; phylum Chordata; class Lepidosauria; order Squamata; family Colubridae; genus Arizona; species Arizona elegans. The sequence goes on along the minus strand of JAKOOJ010000002.1, from coordinate 96,409,622 downwards.
TTTTTGACAAGTCAGACATCCTGCCATGGCAAAATTTGGAGGCTTTCTGAGTGTTTTTTCTACAGAAAACCATAGTCTCTTTCTTTACCCCACAAAAAAAAAAATTGAAAGGAAGGGGAGGCTGTACTATCACGATTGGCCCAAATAGGACTGCTAAACCATTGACTAGAACATGGCAGACAAGAATGTTTCAACTACTTAGAGCAGACCTAGTCAATCTGAAAGACAAATACTATCTGCCTAACCAAGAGGAACCACATTTCTTTTCCCATATGAAGATATATAACTATGGACTAAGGACTAAGGACAGAAAAGGGTGAATTTTCAGAAGCAGAAACTGTCCTGCAGGAATTACAGTACAAAATGATGCTGAGGTATGAATTGGTGAAAGAAAAAAGGAGAAAAATATTTGTAGCTGGCAGGTATTTTCAAATGCAGTGGTTATATACATAGTTTAAAAAAAGGTCCCCTAAAATGAGAGGAATTCTTTTTTTACTGTTTAGTGTGAAAAGCTACAGAGCAAAGACTATGAAACCTGATGGTGTGGTAACCTGGTTAAAACTAGGGCCCATTTTATATTGCAAAAATAAATGCAGGTCTCATCAGCAAAATGCTCAGTTTGGCCATGAAGCAGGGAAAGAGATTCATAACCCCAATGTCAACTATCTAGTTGGTGAATTCAGAAAAAGAAACTCCTGGGACATTATTTTACCAAGAGTATAAACTTTACTGAATAAACCACACTGGCACAGAAGAAGCAAAACCAGTTCTGGGTTTCCCGCACAAAAGCAAGCATAGTTAATTCCGCCTTTCCCTATGAGCCACCCACAGTCCATTATGTCCACTAATCACTTCTGCTCATTTTGTTATGGGAACCAGTCAACCACGCTGGGACATCTGCTCGGTGTGTCCTTGAGATGGAAGCAATGTCTCACGAGAGCCTTGGATACTTGGATGCCATTCTCCCCAGTGGTGAAATCCTCTGTGGTTTGCCACCAGTTCGTTGCCCATGCATGCGCGGTGCGCGCCAAATGCATGTTGTGCGCATCTGCAGTGCGCACCAAACATGCACTTTGCATGGAAAAAGGAGGCTTAAGAAGGTAAGTAGAACAGTAAGGGGGGGAACAGCTGTGCCGCGTGATTTAGATTCGCTAGAAAGCAGGATTTCCTGCTTTCTAGCGAATATAAATCATGCGGCCCAGCTGATCGTTGGAAATACCAGTTCGGACAAACCGGTAGAATTTTTTTACTACCAGTTTGCCCGAACCAGTAGCTTTTATTACTACCAGTTCTCCCAAACCAGTGCATTTCACGCCTGATTCCTCCCATCCTTGCATTCCATTCCACCCCCTCCCTTTATTGTCAAGTTGGGAGCAAAGGAAAATGTAGGTGAAAATGTGAGTCAGTCTTGACACACAATTTAGAATGGAGCTCCAAGCCATTCCTAGTTTGTCTGTGGAGGTGCAGTGCTTAGAATGCAATATTGCAGGCTAATTCTGCCGACTGCAAGCAGTCCTGCTGACTGCAAGCAGTTCGCTCAAGAATGAGTCAGCCTTCCATCCTTCTGAAGTTGGTAAAATGAGGACCCAGATTGTTGGGGGCAATATGCCTACTCTGTAAACTGCTTAGAGAAGGCTATAAAGCACTGTGAAGCAATATATAAGTGCAAGTGCTATTTTCACATAACTTTGATTGAGTTTTTAGGATTTTAACAAAAAGTGGCAAAGAAATTTCTTTGTGTACGTGAAAGTAAATTAAAAATTATCTTTGAAAGTTCCAAATTTCACTATGACACTGAAATATGCAAGCACACATACAGAAGAAAAGTAGCAGAGTGTTGTGGCCCCGCCCTCTGAGCCTGTCCCATCAGAGGAAGAAAGCTCCGAGCATGAGGAAGAGGAGTCAGCCAGGCCTCCCTCTCCAGGCCCCTCCTCTCTGGCATTGTCTCAGGTGCCGGCCGAGGGAGAGGAGATCAGCAGGGAGACAGCTGGTTCGTCTCAGAGTGATGAAGAAACATCATTCCTGGACGCACGCCTCCGAAAGCGTGATAAACGATTGCAGCAGCTTAGGAGGCATGCTAGGGATTAGAACTGAGTCACTGGACCACACCCCAGAGACTATATAATAGAGGGTAGTGGTCAGGGATCCTTGTGACGAACAAAAGTAAACCTTGGATAGTCACTAAAGCCTCGTCCGGAACTGCTGGGAGGAATATTATTTCTGCTTAGACTTTTTTGTACGTTAGTATCTTATCTTTCTGTTTGTGAAAATAAAGTCACTTGGCAGACTGTGTGTCTATCGCTGCCAAGTGGGAGATAAGACCTGGGTGCGTTCCAAAGTGTTTCCTTAACCCTCGGCTGGCTGTGTTTGTGTGTGTGTGGGGACGGGGACAGATCACAGAGATAAATGAATGCTGAATACCAATCTATAAACACTGTTTCTTGCTGGACATTAAAAATCTGGGAGATCCACAAGTTTAGTTAGTTTAGTTTAGTTTATTTGATTTGTATACCGCCCTACTCCCGAAGGACTCAGGGCGGTGAACAGCCAAGCAATAAAATACATAAATATACAAAATTTAAAACCAGATAAAATCAAATTAAATCATTTTGGCCCAGACAGATTAAAACTCCCCAATAATTTAAAAACAGATTAAAATTTACATATTAAAAGAGGGAGGAGATTAGGCCAAGCCCGCTTGATGGAATAAAAAGGTCTTCACAGCGCGGCGGAAGGTGCGCAGATCCGGAATCCTCCATATCTCTGGGGGGAGCTCATTCCAGACGGTAGGTGCCCCCACAGAGAAGGCTCTCCTCCTAGGGGTTGCCAGCCGACACTGTTTGGCTGACGGCACCCAGAGGAGTCCCTCTCTATGAGAGCGTACTGGCCAGTGGGAGGCTATTGGTGGTAGTAGGCGGTCCCGTAGATAACCAGGTCCTAAGCCATGGAGCGCTTTGAAGGTGGTAACCAAAACCTTGAAGCGCACCCGGAAGACCACCAGGAGCCAGTGCAGCTCGCGCAGGAGAGGTCACATGGGAGCGCCATGACGCTCCCATTACCACCCGCGCGGCCGCACTCTGCACCAGTTGGAGCCTCCGGGTGCTCCTCAAGGGGAGCCCCATGTAGAGAGCATTACAATAGTCCAGACGGGAGGTGACGAGGGCATGAGTGACTGTGCGTAACGAGTCCCGATCCAGAAAGGGACGCAACTGGCGAATCAGGCGAACCTGATAAAAAATCCTCCCGGTCACGGCCGTCAGGTGCTCTTCTAAAGACAGCCGTGAATCCAGGAGGACGCCCAAATTGCGAGCCCTCTCCGAGGGGGCCAATGATTCCCCCCAATAGTCAGTGATGGCGTCAACTGACTATATCGGGACGTCGGAAACCACAGCCACTCGGTCTTGGATGGGTTGAGCCTGAGCCTGTTCCTCCCAATCCAGATCCGTACGGCCTCCAGGCACCGGGACATCACTTCAAGGGCATCGTTGGGATGATCCGGGGTGGAGATGTACAGCTGGGTGTCGTCAGTGTACTGATGGTACTCCACCCCGAAACCACGGATGATCTCGCCCAGCGGCTTCACATAAATGTTGAACAGGAGAGGTGAGAGGACCGACCCCTGCGGCACCCCACATATGAGGGGCCTCGGGGTCGACCTCTGTCCCCCTGTCAACACAGACTGCGACCGGTCAGAGAGAAAGGAGGAGAACCACCACAACACAGTGCCTCCCACCCCTAACTCTTCTAACCGGTGCAGCATGATACCATGGTCGATGGTATCAAAAGCCGCTGAGAGATCTAACAGGACCAGGACAGAGGAGCACCCCCTGTCCCGAGCCCTCCAGAGATCATCAACCAACGCGACCAATGCCGTTTCCGTGCTGTACCTAGGCCTGAAGCCCGACTGGAATGGATCCAGATACGTCGTTTCATCCAGGTGCTGGGGGAGCTGTAGCGCGACCACACTCTCAACAACCTTCGCCACAAAACGAAGGTTGGAGACCACAACAGTATCAGATTCATTAGGTTCAGCAAGGAAGAGTTGAAAACCCAAATGCAAGCTATATAGAACTCTCAAATTATCTTTGCTTAATCCCATTTGGTTTCTTAAAACCTTCACATACCTCCAGTTTTTTACGTTATTTTTCATATTATGTGAAACATGGATAGATATGTGAAAACATCAAATGAAATGTGTAAAAAATGCAGTAACCATTAGAAACAGTTCATTAAGCACCTATTGAAATCCACTAAAGGGAATTCGATTATAGAGTTTAAAGATGGCCTCATCACTTCTGCTCAGCTCAGACTCCAGGGGAAAGAAAAAGCGGGGAGTGGGGTGGGGTGGTGATTTAATAACATTTTCCAATGGTTATTTTTCACACAGTAGTTTATTTTGTAAGTATTAAGATGCATTGGAATTTATTGTTAGATCTCAGGATCCCAATTCAGGGAGAATTTTTTTTTCTCTAATATGTCCTGTCCTTCTTGTTAATCTGGTTCAGATCTGAAAATAAAAGTTGGAACACACATTCATTTCCATACTAAATTGGGATAATACTTAGCAGCGTCCTATTATGGGGTACAGAGAATGGTTGCAATAGCTCATATAACGAAGCTGTTGTCCTAGCTATTGGTCTCATCATCATATTTCAACTATAGCATGATGAAGTTGGTGGGTGGGTCATCCTTGTGGAAAACACTATTTCATCAAATCTAGAATCTAGAATAGAATAGGGCTGGATGGGACTTGGAGGTCTTCTTGTCCAGCCTTCTGCTGAAGCAGGAGACACTATACCCATGATAGCGAATCTATGGCATGTGTGCCGAAAGTGGCATGCAGAGTCATCTCTCAGAGCATGTGAGCCACCTCCCATTACTCTTCCGAGTTCCAACGAGCAGGCCATCTGGTTTTCACATGTGTGGGAGCACCGGAAACTTGAAGACCAGCCGTCTGGTGCGCATACGTGCGCCGAGAAGATGATCTTCTGGTTTCTGGTGCGCACATGAACATCAGCCAGATTGTCTTCATGTGGGCATGCACACCTGAAACTGGAGACCAGGTAATGGGGCGCATGCGCACGCTGGAAACCAGAATATCATCTTCCCGGGGTGTGCGTGCACCTGTTCTTCCGGTTTCCGGTTTACGCATGTGCCCTGGCCAGCTGGTCTTCACATGTGCATGCATGCCAGAAACTGGAAGACCAGGTGGCCAGTGCGCATGCACATGCCAGAAACCGGAAGATCATCTTCCCAGCACGGGCATGTATACTGGATGACTGCTCTTTCTGTTTCCAGCGCACTCCCGTTTTGGCACTCGGTGCCGAAAGGTTTCACCAATACTGCCCTATACCATTTCAGACAAGTGTCTGACCAGTCTCCAGTGACGAAGTTCTCACTGTTAGGAAGCTTCTCCTTAATTCCAGGTTGCTTCTCTTCTTGATTAGTTTCCAACCATTGTTTCTTGTCCTGCCCTCTGGTGCTTAGGAATATAATTTGACCGCCTCTTTGTAGCAGCCTCTCAAATATTGGAATACTGCTATCATGTCATCCCTAGTTCTTTTCTCTAGACTAGCCAAACCCAAGTCCTGCAACCATTCATTTGTTTCTGCCTCCAGGCCCTTTGATCATCTTAATTGCTCTTCGCTGAACTTTTTCCAAAGTCTCAATATCTTTTTTGTAGTGCGGGGACCAAAATTGGTTGCAGTATTCCAGGTGTGGTCTTACTAAGGTTTTATAAAGTGGTACTAATACTTCATGTGATTTTCATTCTATACCTCTGCTTATACAACCCAGGATTGTATTAGGTTTTTTTGGAACTGCGACATATTGCTAGCTCATATTCAAGTGATCATCCAATGGGACTCCAAAGTCCCTCTCAGAATTACTGTTTTTGAGCCAGGTCTCACCTAATCTGTACTTATACCCAGGGGTGGGCGTGGCCATGGGGGCATGTCCTACTCTGCCTTCTGCACCATGGTGGGGGGCATTTTTGCCCTCCCCAGGCTCTGGAGGCTTTCCTTGAGCCTCCAGGAGGGTGAAAATGGCCTTCCCCCAGGCACCGGAGGCCCTCAGGAGGCTGGAAATAGACCCATTTCTGGACTTCCGGTACTTCCCGTTTTTCACCCTCCCAGAGCCCCTGCGTGCACCCTGCACTTACCTGGCATCCAAAACGGGCCACATGAAGACTCCTGGGAGGGGAGGGGTGGGGTGGGTGGGGTGAGCCAGTCCTTGGAACAACTGGTTCGGTGAACCAGTTTAAAATTAACATCTGGTTTGTCTGAACTGGTCCGAATTGGCTGAATCCTACCTCTGCTTATACCTTTGGTTTTTTCTTGCCTAAATGTAAAACTTTGCTTTTCTCCACTTTAAAATTCATTTTGTTGAATAGGGCCCGTTCTTCAAGTCTATCAAAATCATTTTGTATTCTCAGGTTTTCTTCTGGGGTGTTGGCTATTCCTGCCAGCTTAGTGTCATCTGCAAATTGGATGATTAGCTCATCTAAGTCATTTATGAAGATATTGAGTACTGAGCCTAAGACGGAATCTTGTGGTATCCCACTGCTTACTTCCCTGTATGTGGATTACAGATTACAGATTAAGGACTACTTGTTGAGTATTGTTTGTCAGCCGGCTACAAATCCATCTGGGGGTGATGTTGTATAGCCTGACTAGGTGGCTCAGTGGCTAAGACACTGAGCTTGTCAATCAGAAAGGTCTGCAGTTCAGCGGTTCGAATCCCTAGTACAGGTCTCCTGTGTGAGCAGGGGGACTAGATGACCTCCAAGGTCCCTTCCAACTCTGTTACTGTTACTGAATATTCCACATTTTTCTAGTTTACCAAGTAGTAGGTTGTGGTCTACTTTGTCAAATGCCTTACTGAAATCTAAATATATTATGTCCACAGCATTTCACTGCTCTACTAATATAGTCACTTTATCACAGAAAAATAAGATTGGTTTGGCATGATCTGTTTTTAACAAACCCATGCTGGCTACTAGTTATAACCTTATTTGTTTCTAGATGTTTGCAGATTTGTTTTTTTCATTATTTTTTCCAGGATCTTTCCAGGTATTGATGTTAGGCTGATTGGTCTATAGTTTCCTGGGTCTGGTGGTTTTTTTTTTTTTCTTTTCTTTCTTGAAGATGGGAATCACATCAGCCCTTTTCCAATCCTCAAGTACTTCCCTGATGCTTCAGGATTTTTGAAAGATATGGTACAATGGTTCTGATCATCACTGCAGATACAGCATCATCACATTTGCTAATAATCAGTACATATCTGCAACTTGACTGGCTAAAGGGTTTGTATAAAAAGGAGCAAGACCTTTGACTGTGAATTATTTCCTGCACATTACTTGGAAAAGTAATGAAAAAAGAGGCATACCTCTTCCCATGATAGGGAAGAGGTATATTTATTGCTTTTCTGTCAGCTGTGCTACTGGGAAATATATGGGGCCTCCATTAATACGGCTACAGTTAAAACACAGTTCTGATACCAGCTATCCCATTGTCCAGCCCTTGTTGACCCCAATAGCATTCAGAGTATTCTGGTACAGAATGGCTTGGAATGTCAAGTCAGGAGAAAACTCCCTGAATATGGTGTTTTTCATTAATGTTTCTCCATTTCTTTTCTGTCTGGATTATGATCCAGAAAATATTTTAGGGCTAAAGCATGCCTAAATATTGCATAGTGATGCTAAACAGATGAGACCTCAGAATAGTGGCTCTGCTGCTTCCTTCTCTTTTTCTCCTTGTTCTAGGTGAGAATTGCTAATTGTTCAGCTAATGGTTCAAAAGAATAGAGCACTGAGACATTGTCATAAATGCTGATTTTGTCTCTTGCTCACATCACTCCACCATCCACAGAGATAATAGCTTCAGAGTGGGTGAGGTTTGTATCAGGCACAGAACAGAAAATAAACCTAATATATCCTCTTCTAGAGAATCAGAGCCAATTGTCTGAGCTGGACAAGGGTTAGGAAACAATTGCTCATGTCAGTCCCTCCTGCTCCTCCATTACTTCTTTTTGCAGGATATTCTTTTTTATATTTAATCATCAGGGATAAAACATCACTGATATGCAACTTAACAGACAACTGACCCTGGCAACTACTGACCCAAGGAAAGGTTGCTTATTGAATCCTGTTGGGACATGTGCTACCAATGATGTCATTCAGTCCTCAACCATAAGAAAACCAAATCAGAAAGGAAGGAGAGAGGGAGACAGAGAAACTTGCATCTCTGTGGCAAGAAAAAATATTTAACTGGAACAGTTTTCTATATCTGCTGTACTTCACTGGGGTTTTTAATAATTTCTGGATTTGTATTTCCAATAGCAGTATGTCAGGCCACAACCGCTTCAGAGCAAAGCACATAACCCATTCAGTATTCTAGCTCTGATAAACTGCATCCAGAGAAGACAGAAAAAACCCTGCAGTCCATGAGATACAGATGTTTTCCTCAAGGCATGGTTTTATTTCTACTTCTTCCCTTTTCTCCAATTTCTAGTACATTTGCAGCAGTAGAATCTCCCCTTGTTCCTACATGGCCTGTCTAAAAACATAATAAAAAGTAAACTAGTGATAAACCAAACGTTTCTTCTATAGTATGTACAACAGCATTTTTGGTATTTGTCATATATATTGGAACTTTAACAGATTAACACAGATGGAAGGGACCTTGTAGGTCATCTAGTCCAACCCCCCGCCCAAGCAGGAGACCCTACACCATTTCTGACAAATGGTGGGCCAATCTCTTCTTGAAAGCCTCCAGTGATGAAGCTCGCACAACTTCCGAAGGCAAGCTGTTCCATTGGTTGATTGTTCTCACTCTCAGGAAATTTCTCCCTATTTCTACGTTGACTCTCTCCTTTATCAGTTTCCATCCATTATTCCTTGCCTGGCCTTGGAAAATAGCTTGCCTCCTTCCTCTCTGTGACAGCCCCTCAAATATTGAAACATTGCTAACATGTCTCCCCTGGTCCTTCTCTTCACTAGACTGGCCATGCCTAGTTCCTATAACCGTTCTTCATATGTTTTAGTCTCCAGTCCCCTGATCATCCTGGTTGCTCTTCTTTGCACTTTTTCTAGAGTCTCAACATCTTTTTTTATAGTGTGGTGACCAAAACTGGATTCAGTAGGTGTGGTCTTACTAAGGCTTTAGAGAGTTGTATCAGTACCTCACTAGATGTTGATTGTATCCCTCTGTTAATGCAATTTAGGATTGCATTGGCTTTTTTGGCTGCCGCCGCACATTGCTGCCTCATATTTAACTGGTTGTGCACTAAGACTCCAAGATCGCTCTCACAATTACTGCTATTAAGCCTGGTTTCACACAGTCTATATGTGTACTTCTGGTTTTTCTTGCCTAAATGTAAGACTTTACTTTTCTCTACATTGAATTTCATTTTGTTAGATAGGACCCAATGTTCAAGTCTGTCAAGATCCATGTGGATCTTGAGCCTATCTTCTAAGAGCCTATCTTCTGTTAGCTATTCCTGCCAGTTTAGTATCATCGTCAAATTTGGTGAGTTCCCCTTCTATTCCCCTCATCTAAGTCATTTATGAAGATATTGAAGAGTACTGGGCCTAAGACGGAATTTTGTGGTACCTCACTGCTTACTTCCCTCCATGTAGACATAGACCCATTAACCACTACTCATTGAATAGTTCGTATTGAACCAGTTACGAATCCATCTGGTGGTGATGCTATCTATCCCACATTTTTTAGCTTACCAAGAAGTAGGTTGTAGTCTACCTTGTTGAATACCTTGCTGAAGTCCAATTATATTATGTCCACAGCATTTTGCTGGTCTACTAATTTAGTCACTATGTTGAAGAATTAAATAAAATTGGTTTGGCATGATCTGTTTTTAACAAACCCATGCTGACTACTAGCTATTACTTTACTTGTTTCTAGATGTTGGCAGGTATGTTTTTTCATTATCTTTTCCAGTATCTTCCCGGGTACTGATGTTAGGCTGATTGATCTGTAGTTTCCTGGGTCTGGTTTGTTTTTTCAGTTTTTTTTTTTTCTTTTAACACCAAGAATTCCTACATCCATGTCTACATGCGATCCTAGGTTGGTAGTAGCAAAATATACAGAAAGCATCAATTGGAAAGGTCTAATATATACACGAAGTCAGAAACTATATTGTCACATTTTGGAAGGAGCATGTCAAGAACAAAAATATATTTCTTCTTTTAAGAACCATAAAGGGCAGAAATCTGACATATTTTGCCTATATTAATTTTTATGTAGTTTAATCACAATTCTTTCATTAACATTATTGTTGAATGCTTCGGTGACCTCTGTGGTTAGAAACACATGCTGAGGTATGTAATTCCTTGAGAAAGATAGTTTGGCCACATTATCCTTCACATCATCATTAGTATTACTATTAGACAAGCTGTCCTTTTGATGGATTTGGAAGGTACAGCTAGTGCAAAATATAGCACCTAGGTCAGTGATTGAGGTGTTGTTCTGCAGACATGTTATACTATACTGCTCAAAAAAATAAAGGGAACACAAGCAGAAGACATCTGAGATCTGAATGAATGAAATAGCCTTATTAAATACTTTGTTCTTTACCTACAGTAGTTTATACACTGCTCAAACAACTAAAGGGAACACAAAACTACTGTATGTACCATCAGCACGGTAGATGGGAGGGGCAGACATGGTGGGAGCAGGGGACCATATCATGTGTTGGGGGCTCACACTCGCTGTTTGAGAGCAATTGCTTGCCCCAGTCCCCATGGCTCCTCTCGGAGACTAGGTGGCTTAGACACTCAGGATCTGGGCCTTCGGCTGATGTTATGCAATGCTAGGTCCGTGGTAAATAAGGCCCCCCTCATTTACAATTTTATACAAGAGGGAGGAGCGGACCTGGCGGGTATTACGGAGACCTGGTTGGGCCTGGAGGGCGGTGTCCCTCTGGTTGAAATGTGCCCACCAGGCTTCAGAGCATTCCATTAGCCGAGGGCCCAGGGGAGGGGCGGGGGGTTGGCGGTTATTATTAACGAGGATCTGGATCCTAGGGAGACCACTGTGCCTGATAGCTGGATGTGAGTCCCTCCTTGTGAGGTGGGGTCGTGGGGTTCAGATGGGCTTGTTGCTTACGTACCTGGCTCCCTGCCGCATGGCAACAGCCCTACCTGAGCTACTTGACGTGATAGCCACGGTGGCAGTAGATACACCCAGGCTTTTAGTCATGGGTGATTTCAACTTGCCATCCGTTGATAAAACGTCTGAGGTGGCTCGGGAGTTCATGGCTTCCATGACGGCCATGGACCTGACCCAGTTAGTTCATGGCCCTACTCACAAGGGAGGTCACACTCTGGATCTGATTTTTGTCTCTGGCCAGTGGTTGAGTGGTCTTGTTATTGGGGATATAGACGTGGAACGCTTTATGGCGAAGGTTGTTGAGAGTGTGGTCGCGCAACAGTTTCCGCAATTCCTGGAGGAAACATCTTATCTAGATCCGTTCCATTCGGGTTTTAGGTCTGGGCACAGCACGGAAACGGCATTGGTCGCGTTGGTTGATGATCTCTGGAGGGCTCGGGACAGGGGTTGCTCCTCTGTTCTGGTCCTGTTAGACCTCTCAGCGGCTTTTGATACCATCGACCATGGTATCATGCTGCACCGGCTGGAAGAGTTGGGGGTGGGAGGCACCGTGTTATGGTAGTTCTCCTCCTTTCTCTCCAACCGGTCGCAGTTTGTGTTGGCAGGGGGGCAGAGGTCGACCCCGAGGCCCCTCATATGTGGAGTGCCGCAGGGATCGGTTCTCTCGCCCCTTCTGTTCAACATTTATGTGAAGCCGCTGGGTGAGATCATCCGTGGCTTTGGGGTGAGATACCACCAGTATGCTGATGACACCCAGCTGTACATCTCCACCCCAGGCCACCCCAACGATGCCCTTGAAGTGATCTCCCAGTGCCTGGAGGCTGTGCGGGTCTGGATGGGGAGGAACAGGCTCAAGCTCAACCCTTCCAAGACTGAGTGGCTGTGGCTCCCGGCTTCCCGATATAGTCAGTTGACTCCATCACTGACTATTGGGGGCGAGTCGTTGGCCCCCACAGAGAGGGCGCGCAATCTGGGAGTCCTCCTGGATATGCAGCTGTCTTTGGAGGAACATCTGATGGCTGTAACCAGGGGGACCTTTTGTCAGGTTCGCCTGATTCGCCAGTTGCGGCCCTTTCTTGATCGGGATTCCCTATGCACAGTCACTCACGCCCTCGTCACCTCTCGCCTTGATTACCGCAACGCTCTCTACATGAGGCTCCCCTTGAGGGACACCCGGAGGCTCCAGCTGGTCCAGAACGCAGCAGCGCGGGTAGTGACGGGAGCAGCATGGCGCTCCCATGTAACACCGCTCCTGCACAAGCTGCACTGGCTCCCGGTGGTCTTCCGGATGCGCTTCAAGGTGCTGGTTATCACCTTCAAAGCACTCCATGGCAGAGGGCCTAGCTATCTTCGAGACCACCTGCTGCGACCGACGACCTCCCATCGACTCGTGCACTCCCACAGAGAGGACCTCCTTGGGGTGCCATCAGCCAAACAGTGTAGGCTGGTGACCCCCAGGGGTAGGGCCTTCTCTGTGGGGGCACCTACCCTCTGGAATCAGCTCCCCCCAGAGATAAGGAGAATCCAAGACCTCAGTGCCTTCCGTCGTGCCCTTAAAACCCATTTTTTCAAGCAAGCCGGGCTGGCTTAAGAAGAAAATTTTAAATGTTTTTAAATGTTTTAAATGTTTTAATTGGTAGTGAGTTTTAATTGGGCCAAATTTATATATCTTTTAATTGTTTTTTAATATTTGTCCTGCATGTTTTTTAATTCTGGCTGTATACCGCCCTGAGTCCTCAGGGAGAAGGGCGGTATAGAAATTCAATAATAAATAAATAAATAAATAAATAAATAAATAAATAAATAAATATTCACATTCACCGGCACTTTCTTCTGCTTCATTCTCTTCTAAACATCAGGCTCCAGATCTTATATCATGTATGAGACTTGCTGCTGTTCGGCTTTTACACTAATTTTTACAGCTTCCCCATATTTTTAACAGTAATTGTTTGAATTGCAGATTTGTTTCCACCTAGCAAGCAAGAAACAGAACAACTTGTCCAGCTCTTTATTTATTTTTTTCTTTGAAGATCATCACAATAATCAACTCTTCACAGATCTCTTCCTTTCTAACAAATACTTGAGGGTCATCTTGATTCCAAGGGGGATCAGGCCATACAATTCTGAAAAGGAAAAACAACCTTGAGGATACCTGGATTTGGGGACTGCACAAGGCAAACTAATATAGGAAAATGTCCTATGGATGCCCAGTTTTGTATATAGTCAACCTATATATGTTGAGGGGTTATTGTATTAGTTCTTGAAGTATGAATAAATTCACAAAACAAACAAATGTGTTCTCCATTCTTCCATATAGGACTATTTAAAAGCATGTGGAAAAGTCACAATATTCTCAAAGAAAGTCTGTCCTTTTGGACAAAAAAAGCTTAAAACGTTTTCTTTAGAAGCCAGAGTCTTCCATTAGCAACACAAAATACGATGTTTAGTCTCTAAGCACATTCAGAGGCAGATGTCATATATACATACTATTGTGACCTAAGCAGATGGCTGAGCAGATTCAGCTCCTATTCATCCAGCTGCACCCTTTTTTGTTTGTGTAACTGCCCTTACTGGCTTCCTTTCATAAGGTCAAACAAGTAATTCTTTTACTGTATTTTACAACTCCACTTCTAGTTTCTGGTCTACAGTAATTTATATTCAGTTACGAGAACTAGAAACATATCATGAGAAAGTAAATGTTCTCAGGGGACTGATAATATTTCTGGTGTGGCTATCAGATTCTACTATTCTAAATTTGATTAAGTGGTTAATATTGTTCATTTCATTTGTATTTCAAAAGAAGCACTTTCAACTTTTTCAGTCACTAACAAAAAATTAACACAGCTAATATATCAGAGGGACAGCAATCTCTACTAAATCAGATTTTCCCACTCTTACATTTTCTAATATCTATGCTAAAAACAAAACTCTGCTCCCTATTACCAATTCATGTGGTAAGATCAGTTAATACACAAAGCATTCATTTTGTATCATAGAATCCAACTTGTACCAAGGATGCCTTTGTAATCACTGGATCTGCATTATAGTGAATTAATTGAGCCAATTTGGCCCTGAACATTTAAAAAAAATTGAAGAACTAGTTCTTAGAGGGAGATAATTCAATAAATCTTTCCCTTAATTTTGCAGAATAAGTAGTGCATTTCTTGAGGAATCCAATTTGGCACATAAGGATGTTAGCATACCCACAGATACTTCCCTTGACATCTGTCACCATCAAGTATTTTTTTCCCATTAAATATCTGTTTACATTTTTAAAATGGAAGCTGGCATGCCTACACAGCAAAGGCAGTTTCCTGTATTACTTTTATTTCCAAAAATGCCGCTAATTCCACCATAAATTGTCTTAGAAAATTGCAGTCCAGGGATTTCAAACTATGCCTAGCTCCTCAGAAACCTTCCTGGATTGAGGAGCCCTTCTTACAGTCACATCACCTTGGTCACCTCACAGATGGATGACTGCAATGAGCTCTACACAAGATATTCTTAAAACCTTTTTGAGGTACAACTGGCACAGAATACAGTGGCAAAAGTAGTGGTGTATGGGCCACCCTATGCCTATGCAACACCACTGCTACGTGAGCAGCACTGGATAAAAGTGGGCTTTCGAATGCAATTTAAGATGTCAGTTGTCACCCTGGAAGGTCTATGTAGCGTAGGACCTTAGGGACTGCCCGCCTGTAGCATAGATATTTGACGGACTGCCTGCCTCTTCTGGTTATTGCCTACCCAATAAAATCTGGCACAGTTGGCTCTCGGCTTGTCCTGCCAGTTAAACAATGCTAATTAGGAGGACCTGGGAGACAGACCTATCACAGCACCTCTATCACAGCACCTCCCCTCTGGAATAGCACCACCCCATAATTTCAATGGCTCCCACCTTATGAGCCTTTTAAAAAGATGACACCAAGCTGGCAGGAATAGCCAACACCCAGAAGAAAAAGCTCAGGATCCAAAAAGATCTTGACAGACTTGAACCATGGACCCGATCCAACAAAATGAAATTTAATGTAGAGAAAAGCAAGGTTTTACACCTGGGCAGGAAAAACCAAAGTTACAAGTACAAAACCTGGTTCAAAACCTGGCTCAAAAATAGTAACTGTGAGAAGGACCTTGGAGTCCTAGTGGACGATCACTTAAACATGAGTTAGTAGTGTACGGCAACAGCCAAAAAAGCTAATACAATTCTTGGTTGTATAAACAGAGGCATAGAATCAAAATAATGTGAAGTATTAGTACCGCTTTATAAAACCTTACTAAGACCACACCTGGAATACTGCATCCAGTTTTGGTCATTACATTACAAAAAAGATGTTTAGACTTTGGAAAAAATGCAAAGAGCAGCAACTAATATGATTAAAGGCCTGGACATTAAAACATATGAAAAACAGTTGCAGGATTTGGGTTTGGCTAAGTCTAGACAAAAGAAGAGAGAGGAAGAGGGAGAGGGACAGAGACAGAGATAAACGTAAACATCGAGAACATTTCTGAAGGGGACAGAATAGGAGGCAGACCACACATTGCAAAATCAGTGTTGTGAAGCAACAGGGAAGGCAGGGAGGAAGGACCAAGTCCGGTGCCCCCGGAGTCTCTGTGCAACCCGTCTAAGTTCCTTGGAGCCTTACCTAATATAACAAGTAGTTAGCTTGAACTCTGCATGTATGAGTCTGGTTGTTCATGCTTGACAATCACTTTGTCATTAATTAATTAATCTCCCATAATTCCTATACATTAAATGGGCAACCATTTTATGAGATTGTCCACAATGTTTTCAAAGTAGCAAAAAGTACCCAAAGATTTAATCCTATTACCTTTATCAGTGAGAGAAAGAAAATGTGCTTATTAAGTTGCTGTCTTCTTGAATTACTTTCTCCAAATACCTTCCCAAAGTAGCCACTATTTCCCTGTTTAGAATCTTTGATAGATGTGCAGGGAGGAGACATAAGGAGCCCCATTTTAGCCCAGCATTTAACAGCATTTAGAGGAAATAAAATGTTTTCTCAAAATCATTTATTCACCCTGCTACAGTTACTAGTGATTTCTTTTTTGCTGTTAAGATAAAATCCTTATTGTTTTATGAAACACTGGTTATGTTAAGCAATTTTAGATTTATATTGTACCTTGAGCAAATCCTAACATGACAATTTAGAAACGACAGAAAGACAAAAACTTCAGTCTTAGATTGTGAAAAATAATCAGTTTCTACCAAAGCTTATCTTCAACAAGGAAATGTTTTGAAAACTTCTTTGATATCAATCTTTTAAAAAAACTTATACAACCAATTTTCTAGAAAATATGCTTAAATCAGCTTTCAATTTCAATCAAATATATGAGAATAAAAAGAACAAAAATACAGTGCAGTAAAACCATAAAAATGTCTAAAGAAATTACATATAAGCATATAAGCAGCAAAAGCATAGAGATAATTAAGAATTGTTTATAGGTCTGCTGGAAAATGTGTGTGTGTATACAGAGCTAAGAAATGGTGGGTCTAACCTGATCTCCCTAACAAAACTAGTATAAGTTTTGGGTGAAAAATATCTGTCCCAATGTTTTCCCCTTCACAGTACTTCAGACAGGGGCAGCCAAAGCTGGGTCTTGAAATATGCTGCAATTTATGTAGTAACAACCAGTTGGTCAACTGACATCAGTAATTTAATCACAAACTACTGTTATTCATGTGTAAATTAAAAAAAAGAGGGGCACATAGGATAAAGTAATAAAGTTATTAGAAAATGCCAGAATGATCTAAGTCTTGCCCTCTGGTATGCATTTTAAAAATGTCTATCAGTTCATTTTTTTGACTTTGCTTATCCATTCATGTATCAGAGCTGTGCAAATCAGATCATGTTTAGACCACCAGGAACTATCCATTCATCAGCAGTCAAAATATTTTTTTTTATTTATTAAATTGATATGCCTTTCTATATTTTTAAATATTTTTTAAATATTCTAATTGAGTCTGGAGGAAGGCTGTACTGGGCAGGAGAATAAGGAACTAAAAAGCTTGAACAATTGGCTCACAATTTTTTCCAATTATGAATTATGGTAAGTCCAGTAGGCTGAACCAATCAACCCAGTTAAAAAAAACCTACATTGTCTTGAATGGGCTATCAGTCTGAATCAATAAATATTGTGAAAACCCATACCTTAAGCTTCCACCCTAAGCTTCTCTTGTACAAACGTCTTTGAAATCAATTTGGCTGTAAATAGGGGTTGCTGAGCATCTCCCAGATAATTCTAAGGTAATACCATCTTATATCATTAGGTTCTGCACCTCAAGAAAGAAGTCAAGGCACGGTGCCTCCTGCTTCTTCCATCAGGATCCTTAGTACAAAAGCTTGCTTTTCAAGAAGCGGCTTGGTGCAGTCCAAGCCCCCCTATGTAAGGATTTTCAGAGCATCGTCACTCACCCTGCAAGCAGGGGATGAAAGAGAGGGGGAGAGCGAGTCTATTTGAAAGCACATTCTAACCAGACCTAATAAGTTAATGCAGAAATCTTCCCATTGAGGCTATCTATTGGAGACACTAGTCTCCCCTGAATCAAGAACTGCTATGTTGTAATATAATAGATGTAAATTAAAACAGAAAATCTATCATGCCTCTAATGTTGTCTGATAGCTGAGAGTCTGGATCCGTAAAAGGAGAGGCACAGCAAGAAAGGGTGATATATGGCAAAGCTGGATAGAGGGTGAAAAGCGTGGCGAGACAAGCGGGAGAATGCCGCAGCCTGCTCTCGCTCCTCGGACCCAAGGGCAAGAGAGGAATAAATGTTGATTAGTGTTGATTTTGTCCGACACGTGCTTGCCGAGTGACAGTTGGACTAAGCAGCTCTGATAGAGAACCATTAATCTTGGTCTGGTTTAAGTAGAGTATATTAATTTGTGTCATTTTTACTAAGTCGTACTGAGAAAGGCTTTTACTGCTTTGCATTTGACTGCTTTGGTGGTTTAGCCTCCTTTCTCTCTACCCATTTCACCCTTCCTTTTTTCTCCCCCCCCCAAAAAAAAACAGATCCTGCATTGGTGGCAGCAGCAGTAACACCACCACCATATTCAAATGACACAGCAGGAGGCCAGGAGACCTAGAGCTCCTCACTTGGATTAAGAAAATAAACTCCCAGGGTGTTGGCATAGCAACAGCATTTCAGATGAACTCTATATAAGGCAATGATTAATAAATTAACATTTTTATCCTGTTCTTTTCTTTTTCCTCCTCCTCTCCTTGGAACCATAGAAAGCATTTGTTCAGAACAGGGCAGGGAAGAAGGAGAGGTTAGAGAAATGGGTGCTGTTTGACCTACCTGGAGGGGCTTCAGTTTGATACTGCTCAAAAACACATCTAGCAAAATTCCACTCTGCAACTCTGTTGTTGAATTTTAACTGGTGCATACTGTTAGTTACTCACTTACCAAGATTGCATGCTGCAGGAATCAAAGGCTCTCTCCCACTAAAGTATTCTAAAAACTAATGGCACAGTATGTCTGCTTCTTACCTTCAGCCAAATCTAGGATAAATATAAACTATGATGGTGCTCGAGGTAGGAACCCCGGATAATTGCCAGTTAATTCTGAGCCCTATTTTGAATATGATAATAAATATAACATGTAGCATGTAGTTTAGATCACAGCCTCAGATTTGTTAACTTAGTAGTTAGTGCAAGTAAAAAAATAGTCTCAGACATTGTTGGTCTCGCAAATCTTAATTGCATCCTTATAAAATAAAGAACATAAGATAGAGTGCTCCTTTTTACTTTTGGGAAACACTACTGAAATAGACATTACCAGAAATTCTCTAATAATGCGGGAGCGTATAAATTTAAAAATAATTTGATCTTTGACTGGAAATAAATAAGCTTAAAACAATGACTATAATTATAAAGAAAGAAAGCATGCACCTTAACAAAACAAGAGGCACAGCTATGTATTCACAAGTATTAGTTGGAGTGGGAAGAGAAAATGAAGACTCGGTGGACAGGTGAAAACCAAAAAATTAACCTTCCATAGCTTAATTTATAAAGAATTTGGGAAATGTTTGCCATGAGATTTAAAAAACCCTTTCTGCACTATACAATATGTACAGTGGTGGTATTCAGCCGGTTTGGACTGGTTCGGATGAACCGGTAGTGGTACCCCCACCCACCTGCCCAACCACCCCGGCGCTATACTGTCCTATTTAGCCACGTGTTCTAAGCCACATGCGCATTCAACCCGTGTGCGTGAGCAAACCGTGTGCACAAGCAAACTGTGTATGTGAGCAAAGCGCATGTGTGGAAGGGATGGGCGCATGCATGGAAATTGTGCAAGCGAGCAAAGTGAGCATTCACGCACGTTCACATTTTCGGTGCACAGCGAACCAGTGGTAAAATTATGTGAAACCCACCTCTGAATATGTAGCAGCTATACATGAAGAACCTTTTTTCACATCAAAGGATTTGGACAGCCATATTCATCAGAGATGTTTCAAGAGGGAAAGGAAATCAGAATTTCATTTTTTCTTGAAGACTGCCTTCACTGTCCAAATATTCTCACAGCACAGACCAGCTGAAAAGTATTCTCCTTTTTGACACCTTTTTATGAAACAGCTACAAAACAGTATTCTTGGGGGTTCTTCTACCAGGAAGTTAATGCCATATTCAAAAGTATTAGAAACTGTCACATTTGGACCGGACCACAGACACTGCTTCCCAAGAGCCTATATCCAAATATAGGCCATCCACAAACAAGATCAAAGTAGACTCACTACCATATCCTGAACAAAAACCATAATAATCTTACAAAATCATGAATATAACAGAATAACAGAATAGGAAAGGTCCTTGGAGATTTTCTAGTCCAACCCTCTGCTTAGACAGGAAACCCTACACCACTTCAGACAAATGGTTATCCAACATCTTCTTAAAACTTCCAGTGTTGGAGCAGTGTTGTTCCACTGATAAATTGTTCTAACTGTCAGGAAATTTCTCCTTAGTTCTAGGTTGCTTCTCTCCTTGATTAGTTTCCACCCATTGCTTCTTGACCTGCCTTCAGGTGCTTTGGAAAATAGCTTGACTCCCTCTTCTGTGTGGCAGCCCTTGAGATATTAGAACACTGCTATCATGTCATCTTTCTTTTCATTAAACTAGACATACCCAGTTCCTGCAGCCGTTCTTCATATGTTTTAGCCTCCAGTCCCCTAATCATCTTCGTTGCTCTTCTCTGCGTTCTTTCTAGAGTCTCCACATCTTTTTTACATAGTGGTGACCAAAACTGGATGCAGTATTCCAAGTGTGGCCTTACCAAGGCATTATAATGTGGTATTAACATTTCACGTGATCTTGATTCTATCCCTCTGTTTCTTCAGCCTAGAACTGTATTGACTTTTTTGGCAGCTGCTGCACACTCCTGGCTCATATTTAAATGGTTGTCCATTAGGACTACAAGATGCCTCTCACAATTAATACTATTGAGCGAGGTACCACATATACTGTACCTGTGCATTTTGTTTTTCTTGCCTAAATGTAGAACCTTGCTTTTTTTACAATTGAATTTCATTTTGTTAGATAGCACCCAATGTTCAAGTCTGCCAAGATCCTTCTGTATCTTAAGCCTATCTTCTGGAGTGTTAGCTATTCCTGCTAGCTTGGTGCCATCTGCAAATTTGATGAGTTCCCCATCTATCCCCTCATCCAAATCATTGATGAAAATGTTGAAGAGTACTGGGCCTACCCCACTGCATACTTCCCTCCATGTAGATGCAGTTCCATTGCGGACCACCTATTGAGTGCAGATGGTCAGCCAGTTACGAATCCAGTTCCAGTGAAAGTGCAAAGGTTCACCCAGGAACCAATGGGACTGGCAGCCTTCCCTAAACTACTCAACAAGCCTCAGCAAACATAAAGAGAATTTGAGATTTAAAAAGCAATATTGGACTAATATACTGCACTGACCTTTCATATTGTCATGTCAGAGACAGAAATGTGAAGCCCTCCAACAAGGAGAAGCCTAATCTGGGATAGGGATAATTTATAGAAGCATGAATAACAATTGGATGGCAGAAATTTTAAATATGGATTTCATTGATAGAAAACCTTGAGCCATTTAGAACTGTCATTTACAGTTGACATTATTTAAATATTCAATTTGTTTTGCTTCATGCAAGTGCTAATGGCATCCTGTTAGAGATCCTGATTGTTACAAGCTTAATGAAACATCAAGATTTATCAGTAATCCCTATTGTCGTATTGATAGAAATTAACATTCTGAGAATTTTCCTCACTTTGTGTAACTCTTGTAAGATGCTTTGCAATTCATGTCATTTGTCTTTCAAATAGTGAAGCAGGCTAAATTAATACTTAATTTCTTATTTTTCTACATAAGCCAACTCCAGCCATGTGTTCACCAGATGTAGTTGGGCTTACAAATCCCAGGATTTCCAGCCACTTATAGCACCAATGCATCTGGACTCTACTGATCACAGAAGGCTGAATTCCTTGTTAATTCTCGAATGGATCAAGGCAGGAAAAGCAATGCCAAAATACAGATGTTGTAGGATCCTTACTCTTTTTAAAGTATGCTTGGTCACCATAATATAAAAAAGACGCTGAAACTCGGGAAAGAGTGCAGAGAAGAGCCACAACAAAGATGATTAGAAGACTGGAGGGTAAAACATGAAGAACAGTTGCAGGAATTGGGTATGTCTAATCTAGTGAAAAAAAGGACTAGGGGTGACATGATAGCAATACAGATAGTCCTCGACTTATGACCATAATTGAGCCCAAATTTCTGTTGTTAAGTGTTGTGATACATTTGTTAAGTGAATTTTGCCCCATTTTATGACCTTTCTTGCCACAGTTGTTAACTGAATCACTGCAGAATCACTGCAGTTGATAAGTTAGTAACCCAGTTGCTAAGTGAATCTGGCTTCCCTATTTACTTTGCTTATGAGAAGGTTGCAAAAGGGGATACAAATAGCAATAGCACTTAGACTGCTTCATAGTGCTTTACAACTCTAAGTGGTTTACAGAGTCAGCATATTGCCCCCAACAATCTGGGTCCTTATTTTAGTGACCTCAGAAGGATTAAGTCAAAGTTAAGTCAACCTTGAGTCGGTCAGGATCGAACTGCTGGCAGTTGGCAGAGTTAGCTGCAATACTGCATTCACACTACTGTGTGACCACAGCTCTAGGTGACCATGGGCCACAGCAAAGGTCATAAATATGAGCCAGCTGCCAAGCATTTGAATTTTGATCACATGATCATGGGGTTGCTGCAAAGGTCATAACTATGAAAAATGGTCATAAGTCATATTTTTCGGTGCTGTTGTGACTTCAAATGGTCACTAAATGAACTGTTGAGGACTACCTGTATTCCAATATTTGAGAGACTGCCACAAAGAGGAGGCCCACCTATTCTCCAAAGCATCATAAGGCAAGTCAAGAAGAAATTGATGGAAACTAATGATGACTCCCCCAGACGCTTCCCCAAATACCTCTCCAGATGTCAGCTCATCAACCAGTTCTGCGAATGTCAGGAGGGGATGGCTCCAAGCAGTTGTCTGAGAGTGATTTGGCTGAAGCACAGCTGCAGCAGGACAGCCCTGAGATTTAAGATGAGGAAAGCATGCAGCTGCAACTGATCAGCAATGAGGAAGAGGAACTGCCTTTTTCATCTGATCCAAGAACAGGGCAGAGAAAAGGCAGAAGCAGCTAAGGCCTGCCTGATTACTCGTGAGGAGGCAGCTGCGCTCCTCTTGATGGACTGTGGATTGTGTCTCTTCAGATGTTGACCTTTGCCTTTGCCTGTGGACTCACCTTTGTCTTGGAACTTCAAATGATTCAATTTGAAACAAAAAATAGAAACATCAATTGTTGAAGTATAATTAATGTAGTAGCTCTTCATTTTTGTCTATGAAGGCGAAACAGGCAAAATATTACACTGAAAATTGGAGAATCTGTCATAGTTGTAGTAAACAAAGAACAATGTGTTTTGGGCTGTATAATGTCTAACAGATGCAGAATGCAGTAATTTAAAAAACAACAACTGAAAACAATGGGAGCAACCTAAATACATATTTTGCCACATGGGAATAGAGCCTAATCAATCTCACTTTCAGAATCTGAATTATTCAAAATACTTTACTGGCAGGTTCTATTTTTCATCCATTATAATTTTTATGAACTTCAAAAACTTGCCTTATTCACCTTTGCACAGTCTTATTTATTTTCTGATTTGGTGTATTTCTTCCACATCTTAGCATGTGGAATTTTAAATGTAAATATTAGAAAATTTCATCAAATATTGTTTGATTTTCATTTTTTCCCCTTGGTTTTCATAGTTCCAACTGCCATTTTTATCTTCTGCCAATATTCACAAGGTGTAGTGAGCCCAAGAGGCATTCTTGAAATTAAAAATTGTGCTAGAACTAACATTTTCTATCATGCCCGCTTCCCATTTAATTTTATTTAATTTTTAAAAGTTCTTTTAAAAAGTAGAGTTCGGACAGATTAGCAAGCACCAAAGCCAATGTCAGGGGATACATTTGAGTGCACTGAGGATTCAAATGCTATAAAGTTGGTAGCACTAGTAATAAAAGTTTAGCCATTATGAAGGCACATGCCAAGCCCCTTCAAAGTGTAAGATATGGTAAAATAAATATTCTGTACTGATCTATTTGACCCCTGTTTCCAAGCACTGCCCTTGCCTTCCAGATGCTTTTTTCTCTTGAAAAACTAGGACTTTTCTCTGTTTTAGGAAACAGTAATGACTTTATAACTTCATCAACCCTTATTTATATACATCCTGGTAGAGAAAAACAAAGACTATTTTGTTTGATATGCTCAGATATACAAGACTGAAGAGTCAAGAATGAATGTGGACATCAAAAGTGAACAATCAAAAATATATGTTTACTGTGACACAAATATGTGGTAATATAGTATTTACAAAAACACAAGCAGCTTGAGCAAATGTTGACTATCCATCAAGTTGCATTTCTGCACAAATAATTTCCATTACTTAATGGCATCTCAATAATATGACTGTAGAAATGGATTGCAGCTTAATAAACAGAAGAGAAGCACTACAAAAAGGAAGAGAAATGGGAAAGGTATGAAGAACATAAAATACAAATGGTGATAGAGACTCAAATGACGGAAGAGGTACAGAAGCAGAAGAAAGCAACCAGGAAGAAATTGGGGGTTGGCAATCATTCATCCATTTACTTCAACTTTACAGCTATTCTTTAATTAGAGCTAGCCAATCTTCCTTAGAGGCAGAAAGATAACTATATCCATTGACTTGCTATTTCAAATTCCAAGAAGCAATAAATAGATCCTAGTATGGTCAAACTAGAATGCACCCCTAAAATTGTAAGGTTTTTTTGCAGGCAATCCCATATATATCTGAGTACAGCATGGCATTAAAAGTACTTAATAATATTTCAATATTCTGGCAGTAATGAGATGCTAAATTAGTTAATAATACTAATAAAATAGTATAAAGCCAATATTTAGTAAATACTTTCAGGAGGAAAAGATCAAAAAGTTTCTGAGCGCTTTAATGCAATGTAAAGGAAAATCAATAGCAAAAAGTATACTAAACAATCTTTTCATCAGCTTGAATTTTAAGATTGTCAATTGATCTGTCTTTTATATAGCTAGTATTGCAAATTGTTTTCTTTAAAAAATACTCATATCATTAAATTGAGAAGTACAAGGGATTACAATATTTCATTTTATTTTCTTCTTAAAATTATTTTTACTTCTAAAATAAAATACAAAATTAAGGAAAACAATAATATGGAACAAAAAAAATAATAGATTAAAAAAAAAAGTATAGAGAGAAAACTTTCCATCTTTCCACCTGTGTCCCTAATGATTAGCCACAGTTTAAATTTTTATGCTTTACACTGAACATTATGATTGTTGTTGGTTTTCCTCTATGTCCAAGAAATCATATTCCAAATGTCTAAATCTCCCTTGCTATGTGATGTGTTGTAGATCAGGGAGCCATTCCTATTTGAGCATGGTTACACTTCTACTATGGAAATACACAGTCAGTTTTGCAATTGCAGAATATTCTCTACTTTGGATCTCCTGGTCTGATATTTTTAGCATGGTTTCTTTTTTCAGAAATTGTGTCACATTTGTTGTTGCTGCTTTCAGAAACAGAGAATGCCACTCAAATATTTGTGAGATGCCTGTGCAGGGGCCATGATAATCTTCTCCGTATCTTTCCAATTTTAATATATGTGCTGCCAAAGCAACATTTGATGTTCACTTATGATAACATTAGGTCAGACATGTCAAACACAAGGCCCGCCAGCCAGATCTGGCCCATGATTTGGCTAGATCTGGCCCTGGAAATAGCAAAGGACCAGCCTGCGGTGCTTCGGCCTGACCCAGGCCGACTGGACGCTGATCTACATCTTGGTGGCGGTCATCCAGGCCAGAACACAGTCAGCCTTAGATCCATGGGGCTGCCCTGGAGCCAGCAGGGGGCCACGCCAACTCCACCCCCTGGAAGAAAGATGGGAATGAGAAGCAACGGAGGGAAAGAGGAAGGAAGGAAGGAAGGAAGGAAGGAAGGAAGGAAGGAAGGAAGGAAGGAAGGAAGGAGAGACAACTTGGTTGGAGATGCCCCAGTGTTCTGCATCAATCCTGGATCCATTGAGATTTGGGCTCAAAGGAGAAAGCAATTTTGTGTTCTATTTAGTCACAGACAGGACTTTGTTGGCAATCCAATTGTGTCAGGGGTGGGTTCTACTTACCTTTACATCCGGTTTGCAATGGGAGCGCACGCACTTCTGCGCATGCACAGATCGTCAATTATGACGATCTGTCTGGGCGGGTGGGCAGAGCCTTCCGCCGGTTTTACTACCAGTTCTAAAGAACCAGACAGAACCGGGAGCAACCCACCACTGAATTGTGAGCCCTTAGAAAACTATCCCCTCCTTGTGTGTTGCAAACAGCCATTTCCAGTGGGGAAAAAAGGACAAAGCAGAATGGGGGAAAATATTTTCCTTTGCTGTATTTCCAGTGTGAATTAGACCATGCAAGGTGCCTACAGGAGAGCCCTTTTAAGGATTATATATTGATAGAAAAGCAACTAAGTTACCTCTATTCCTAAATGCTAAAACAGTTGCACATAAAAACCAGAGGAGCTCTAATCAACTATCACAGCCACCATTTTGACAGTTTTTCTGTACTGTTGTCTGTGGATGCCTCCACTAAATGCAAGCATAGGATAAACTGAGCCTCGTTTGTTCTCAATCTTTCAAGTGGCCACAAACTACTAACAAAAGTGGCATTGGATAACAAGGCGAGGAGGCATTGAAAAATGTTTGCCGTTTTGCATTTGAGCATCCAAGAAGGGACAGTAAAAGAGAAAAAGAAAAAGAAGGAAAAAGGAGAAGAGAGCAAGAAAGGAAAAAGAAGGAAAGAGGGGAAGGAAGAAGAAAGAAAGGAGAATGAAGAGGGAAGGAAAAAGAAGAAATGGGAAAAAAGAAGGAAGGGAGGGAGGGAGGAGGGAGGGAAAAGGGTATGGATAGGAGGAGTAAGGGTGGGGGGGAGGAGAAGAAGGAAGAAAGAGGAGAGTAAAGAGGGGAAGGAGGAAGGGGGAAGAAGGGAAGAAGAAGGAGAGAGGGAGGGAGGGAGGGAGGGAGGGAAGGAAGGAAGGAAGGAAGGAAGGAAGGAAGGAAGGAAGGAAGGAAGGAAGGAAGGAAGATTATGAGAAGGAGGGAGAGTCTGAGGGAAGTCTTGCCTTAACACTTGGCCACCTGCTGCCCTTTCGCCATTCCCTTCCCCCTGCTCTCCTCGTGGTTTGTCATCTTATAGCTGAGGATGCTTGGTTACAAAGCCGGATCTCTGTGAGTGGAGAGGGAGTGGGCATCCTTCTGACCCACACACTTTGCCCTGCCATACACATCATGAGCAACCTGGCCAAGGAGAGCGAGCACAGCAGCAGCAGACTTGAGGAGGAGGTAAGCACAGCAGGGCGCCCCCTTGGGGAAGTGGGGCTGTGCTGTGCTGTGGGGTCCTGGTGCCCGGCTCGCTGCTTGTCCTCCACTGCCCAGGGCTCCGGGCAGCTTGGGCCGCCATGTGGGGGTCTTCCATATGGCCTGAGAGGGATGGCAAGACTCCTCTGGGGGACAAGCGTTTGGTGCTCGCCCTAGCCTTGCCTTCATCCGCTGGAGATAATGGATTCCCCCAGCGCCACCTGGGCCACCACAGGCGCCCCCTGACATGAGCAATGTTGAGTTGGCCATGCCCACCCTAGCCACACCCATCCCAGACACACACGACCCCCCAAGGTCAACCACAACCTGATGCGGCCCTCAATGAAATTGAGTTTGCCACCCCTGCATTAGATAAATAGGTAATGCTGAAAGACAATGACTAATGCAGAAGCATGTTGTAAGCTTTATGACTGAGCAGAATTTGAATCCAGCTCCCCCCAGTCCAACAGTCTATCTATTACAATGCTCTGTTCTTTCAGGTTCAGTTGTCAGAAGCAGAGAAGCAAAGTCAGGATCTTGCCTCTAACTTGGAACAACAGTTCTGCTTAATTTCTTGCACTGATTAGAGAAATATCACTTTGCCTCAGAAATGTTCTCTTTGATAACCCAGCAATTTGCTAATCTCAGAAAAGCTTACCAGTCCAACTCGAAGCCAAAGCTACTCTGGTTGGGTCAAGTGGTTGCCTTTTTTTTTAAAAGCTGTGAAGAAAGAGGAAGACTTCCAGATCATATCCACTTTCAGAAGCAGCAAAGGAAATACTGACTTTCCAAAATCCAGATGCTGACAAGCACTTTTCCAGGTTTATTTAAAAACTGCATGGCTTCATTGTTTACTTCTAGGTAAAGATAAAGATTTCCCCTTCCAGGTGTGTCCAACTCTAGGGGGTAGTGCAAATCTCTATTTCTTAGCCAATGGAGTTACCATTGTCCGAAGACATTTCCCTGGTCATGTGGCCAGCATGACTATACACCGAGGCTCACGGAACGCTGTTATCATCCCACCAAAGGGGTACCTATTTATGTACTTGCATTTGCATGCTTTCAATCTGATAGGTGAGCAGAAGCTGGGCAAGTAATGGGAGCTCAGACACAGGCAGTCAGCTTTCCAGCTGACAAACTCAGTGTCTTTAACCACTGAGCTATTGAACCCCCTACTTCTAGGTAGGAATAAAGTATTCCACAGTAGAAAAATGTGTAGGTCACAATACTAATATTTTGTAAATTATTCCAGCTGATTTCCACATCTTTCATATAAATTATTAAAAGCAATTAATTTCACATTTTTAAGTGTTTTAGTGAATCTTTTCTTACTTTTTTATATAAAACTATATCAATCACATTTCTGTTGTGCAATTCTATTCCTTTTTTGTTTTATTCTGTTATTTATTGCTGCTACCTTGCAACTAGGTTTCAAACAGCTACGTTTTCAAATCAAGATTTAAAAGTGACATTAGAAACTCTGTAAAATCTATAATATACAGATACAAAAGAAATATGATAGTAATCATAAGTATTGAAAAACTACACCGAACAACTGAGTAAATTTAAGTAAATTTTCTCTTCTATGGGTAAATTTTATTTCTGATACCCATATATAGATCTGGAATAAGAATGCTATAAACAGATATTAAATCTTTCCATCACATAAAAGCGCAAATAACACATTTCTTCCAAATTCAAACACAATGCAGAATCAATAGCAAAATCAATCAAATAGCAAAATCAATAGCAAAATCAATAGCAGAATTAATAGCAAAAAATCAATTGTTTCCATTCCATTGAGATATGCACGATATCAGATCTCCGGACTTTTCGTCGGGCCCTAAAAACACACCTATTCCATCTAGCTGGGCTGGCTTGATCCCATCCCCTCAGTTTTAATTGAATTTGGTTTTAACTGGGTTGTTTTTAATATCTTGGGCCGAAATTATTTAATTGTTTTTTAAATTGTTTTTAAATTTTATATGCAATGTTTTATCTTGGCTGTACACCGCCCTGAGTCCCGCGGGAGAAGGGCAGTATAGAAATAAAATTATAATAATAATAATAATTCTACAAAGCGTCACTTGCTGAGTTACAATTAAGCAGAATCTGTAATGGTGAAACTAAGTTATGGGGGTTTTAACTTATTTTAACTATAAAATTGTAAAAATTTCCCCTTTTTTTTTCTCTCCCCCATTTCAATTAAATGAATGCAAGGACAAATGATCGCATTGCCTTTAACTTTAAGATATAAGTGCTTCTGAAACCTTTGTCAAAGCATTCAGTAAGGCAAGATTTAAGATGTCCAATTAATTTTTTTCTTCAACAGGCAGCCAAATGTGGATGAAGAAGGTTAAAAGCTAAGTGGTTTAATTAATATTAAATTTATTTGATACTTTACTACTGAAAGCATTGTAAAATTGAAAAAGCAGTTATTTTTATGGTCATTATGCTCTACTTTGACCTTTGATCCATGGAATAAAATCGCACCGTTCTAAAAGTTCTTCTGCTTTACTGTACTTGTTTAATTCTGGGGCAGGGGTATGTGGAGATATTTTGATATTAAAGTGGGGCACTGCCCAGATTTTCTGGAAGGCCACTTCAAGAAGAGCCTTGGTAGTACAGGGGTTTAAGGCACCCTGTTATTAAGCTGGTTATTAAGACCAGCTGCCTGCAATTACTGCAGGGTTCGAATCTCGCCAAGGCTCAAGGTTGACTCAGCCTTCCATCCTTTCTAAGGTAGGTGAAATGAGGACCCAGTTGTGGGGGCAATAAGCTGACTTTGTATAAATATACAAAAGGATGAAGGCTATTGCTGAGCACATTGTAAGCCGCCCTGAGTCTCCGGAGAAGGGCGGCATATAAATCAAAAGAAGGTACAACATTAGCAACCAGTTGCAATATTTCTCATATTCTTCTAATGTCTTTTCAAAACTCAATTGGCTCTTTTTCAAGAAGTTCTTTAATTTATTAATTTACCAGATAAGCACCAGCTCCTGCATATTTTTCTTCAAATTTTCCTTACATTATATATGTCATAAATCCATGTCAGTTTTGCCGATTCTGGTTCATATTGGACACCTCAATATCATGCTGGTATGATGTCAGAAAACACAGTTGCAAGCAACACATCTACAGCACATGTCATTTTTCTGTTTGAACACATACGCAATTTATAGCAACCAAACCCTAAAGTTTTTTTCAAACATCAGGAAAATATTCTTTGATTCAACACAAACACTTAGTTTTGTAATAGCAAAAGTATGAGGAAACAGAGGAAGACAGATTGCAAAGAAAAAGAACGGCAAGAACAGATTAAACATATTCCTTATAAAACACAGGACTTGCAATCTTAAAAACTTTCAGCAATGCTAAAACCTAGACCGATCAATAATGTATCTAAATTTAAAACCATTTTTTATTTAAGTATTAAATTCCAAATCCCACTTCAACCCTGAATGCACATGTTAATGTTCTTAATTTCCTGAACAAGGTTTCTTTCACTGCTTTCACCATTTACTAGCAATGGCAAAGGAGGTAGTCCTAGTCAAATAATCCAGGGGTAGGAAACCTTAGCATGAATTGCAGTAATAAAAATATTCATAAACAAAGCATTCCAGTAGCTATTAAAATGTTTTTTTAAAGATCATACATTGGAGCTAAATAGATCTTCATCCAAGATATCAATGATTAAAGTAATCAAAGAAGTAGCCTGTCTTGTTGGGGAGGAAATTCAGTCTTAGCATTATGTGAAATTCCTGTTCCTTGACCCTGCCTAAAAATAAGAGTGGATCAGTGGTGGGATTCAATTTTTTTTTTTAGCGTGGCTTGGTGGATATGGCATGGCTTGGTGGGCATGGCAGGGGAAGGATACTGTAAAATCTCCATTCCCACTCCACTCCAGGGGAAGATTAATGCAAAATCCCCATTTCCTCCCAATCAGCTGGGACTTGGGAGGCAGAGAATAGATGGGGGCGGGGCCAGTCAGAGGTGATATTTACCAGTTCTCCGAACTACTCAAAATTTCCACTACCGGTTCTCCAGAACTGGTCAGAACTTCCTGAATACCACCTCTGGAGTGGATGTCCAAAATATAGGAATTAATCACAAAATGATGTGGAAAATTCATTGCAACTTCCCTGTTCTACCCAAACATGCTTCTCTGCTGCCGTTGGCTTGAAGGCTTGCTCCCTTCTTTCCCAATAGTTAGAGTAAAGACCTAACCTGATTAACTGGCTATCTGGGTATCACCAGGAAGCTCTGCAGGTGGTGTCAAGAGTGGATGAAGGCTCCCTGTGGCCCATAAATATCATAAAGCAGTCTGGGTTATATCTAAAATTGTTAGGTATGTGTGTGGAAAAGGGAAAATGTATATTATAATTTATGTGAAAGAAAATTCTACTGAAATAAAATGTTCTAGTTACATACTAGGAGCCCCCCTTGTTGATATGTGCCCACCAGGTTTCCGTGCTTTCCATCAGCCAAGGTCTCAGGGGAGGGGCGGAGGGGTGGCGGTTGTTATTAACGAAGGTCTTGGACCGAGGGAGGCCACTGTTCCTCAGACGGCTGGATGTGAGTCCCTCCTTGTGAAGTGGGGTCATAGGGTGCAGTTGGGCTTGCTATTCACGTACCTGGCTCCCTGCCACGTGGCAGCAGCCCTGCCTGAGCTGCTTGATATTATAGCCGCGGTGGCTGTTGACACCCCCAGGCTTATGGTCATGGGGGATTTTAACCTGTCATCAGTTGGCGAGACGTCTGAGGTGGCTCGGGAGTTCATGGCTTCCATGACGGCTATGGACCTGACCCAGTTAATTTATGGCTCTACTCACATGGGGGGACACACACTGGACCTTGTTTTTGTCTCTGGACAGTGGTTGAATGATCTCGAGATAGGGGATATAGTGATTGAACCCTTGTCATGGTCAGATCACTCCCTCCTTCGCCTGGACCTTCGAACCACCACACCCCGCCGCAGGGAGGCGGAACCGACCAGGTGGTTCCGCCCCAGGCGCCTGATGGATCCTGAGAGATTCCAGATGGAGCTTGGGCCATTTCCTGAGGTTCTGGCACACGACTCGGCTGAGGACTTAGTGGCCGCCTGGGATAGGGCGGCAGCTGAGGCTTTAGACCGAGTCGTGCCTTTGTAGCCTCTGACCCAGCACCAGTCTCACCTGGCTCCTTGGTATACTGAGGAGCTGAGGGAGATGAAGCGCCGGAAAAGATGCCTAGAGAGCAGTTGGAGGGCTAGTCGTTCTGAATCCGACCGAACACTGGTAAGATCTCATATTAAGAATTACCTAGTGGCGATAAGAGTAGAGAAGAGTAACTACTTTTCTACTCTTATTGCGTCATCAGATAATCGCCCAGCCGCCCTGTTTAGGGTGACCCGCTCTCTGCTCCATCAAGAGACGCGGGAAGACCCCTTGGAGGGTAGAGCTGAGGATTTTGTACAATATCTGTATGACAAAATTGCTCAGATTCGGGAACAGCTGGACTCTGACTGGATTGATCCAGAGGAGATGACAGGGGCAGGTCCTGAGAATATTATTTGGGAAGAGTTTGATCCTGTGACTCCCGAAACCATGGACAGGATACTGAACAGACTAAATGCGACCACATGTTTATTGGACCCGTGTCCCTCCTGGTTGGTACTGGCCTCCCGGGAGGTGACGCGAGGCTGGCTCCAGGAGATTATAAATGCTTCTTTGAGTGAGGGTGTCTTTCCCACCATCTTGAAAGAGGCGGTGGTGAGGCCCCTCCTCAAGAAGCCCTCCCTGGACCCAGCTGTGTTAGCAAATTATCGTCCTGTCTCCAACCTTCGCTTTGTTGCAAAGGTTGTTGAGAGTGTGGTTGCATGACAACTGCCTCAGTACCTGGATGAATCGAATTATCTGGATCCATTCCAGTTGGGCTTCAGGCCCAGGTACAGCACAGAGACAGCATTGGTCGCATTGGTTGATGATCTCTGGAGGGCTCGGGACAGGGGTTGCTCCTCTGTCCTGGTCCTATTAGACCTCTCAGCAGCTTTTGATACCATCGATCATGATATCATGCTGCACCGGTTGGAAGGGTTGGGGGTGGGGGGCACTGTTCTACAGTGGTTCTCCTCCTTTCTCTCTGACCGGTCGCAGTCTGTGTTGACAGGGGGGCAGAGGTCGACTCCGAGGCCCCTTATATGTGGGGTGCCACAAGGATCGGTCCTCTCGCCCCTTCTATTCAACATTTATGTGAAGCCGCTGGGTGAGATCATCCGTGGTTTTGGGGTGAAGTACCATCAATACACTGATGACACCCAGCTGTACATCTCCACCCCAGACCACCCCAATGATGCCCTCGAGGTGATGTCCCAGTGCCTGGAGGCCGTACGGATCTGGATGGGGAGGAACAAACTCAGACTCAACCCATCCAAGACCGAGTGGCTGTGGTTTCCGTCGTCCCGATATAGTCAGTTGGCGCCATCTCTATTGGGGGCGAGTCGTTGGCCCCCACAGATGGGGTTCGCAACTTGGGCATCCTCCTGGACTCGCGGCTGTCTTTAGAAGAGCATATGACGGCCGTGGCCAGGAGGACTTTTTATCAGGTTCACCTGATTCGCCAGTTGCGTCCCTTTCTGGATCAGGACTCGTTACGCACGGTCACTCACGCCCTTGTCACCTCATGCCTGGATTACTGTAATGCTCTCTACATGGGGCTCCCCTTGAGAAGCACCCGGAGGCTCCAACTGGTCCAGAATGCGGCCGCACGGGTGGTGATGGGAGCAATGTGGCGCTCTCATGTAACCCCCCTCCTGCGCGAGCTGCACTGGCTCCCAGTGGTCTTCCGGGTGCGCTTCAAGGTTTTGGTTACTATCTTTAGAGCGCTCCATGGCTCAGGACCAGGGTACTTACGAGACCGCCTCCTGACACCAATAGCCTCTCACCGACCAGTTCGCTCCCATAGAGAGGGGCTCCTCAGGGTGCCGTCGGCCAAACAATGTCGACTGACGGCCCCCAGGGGGAGAGCCTTTTCTGTGGGGGCACCTACCATCTTGAACGGGCTTCCCCCGGAGTTACGAAACATCCAAGACTTACGCATATTCCGCCGTGCCCTGAAAACGTTTCTATTCCAACAAGCTGGTCTGGCCTAACTCTCCCTTTTTAATTGGCTTTTAAATTGGCTTTTAAATCGGGTTTTAGACCTCTTTTAGATAAATTTGGATGTTTTAATCTTTGAGCCAAATTACTTAATCTGTTTTTTAATAGTTTTAAACTTCTATATGTATTTGTATTTATTATGGCTGTTCACCGCCCTGAGTCCTTCGGGAGTAGGGCGGTATACAAATATGATAAATAAATAAATAAATAAATACAAATATGTTCGGTATGCATGCATGTACACGCACACATCACAGATCTCTCCCCCCCCCACATCCCTGTCCAAACAGTTTCTGTTAATCCATTTTCAGCAAATGTTTATCTGAGGCCATATCCAACCAGATTTGTTAAGCCCCCTCCTAACAACTTGTTGTCACAGTCCATTACCGAATTGCATATAGTTATATATTCCACTAATTAGGCTTCTAAAATATCATTAACATGTCTCTTGATCATTAGCATAACGTATGAGGCATCCTCGTTAGGCACGACTCAAGTTTGTTAACGTGATAATGAAAAGGCACAGGGCTGGCATTATGGGAACTGAGCTGATAGGAGGCAGGGAACATCAAAAGCAATGAAGCTAAACAAAAATGGGGGAGGGGGCAGGATAATTCTTCAGAATGAAAAGTAGAATTCAGCAATCTTTGAATTAGGGCCATATTCCAGTTTGAAGAAGCAGAAGTTAAGAGAAAATGCATAAGTATGTGAACCAGAACACTATCCTTTCTGTCAAAAGGATAGCTAGTTTTATAGAGCTCACAAGAACCACTGAAATAAATGAAACTATACATTTCCTGCATAGTCACTATATTGGGGAAATTAGCTCTTTGGCAGCGTTCCACGTGAGATAGGTGGATGTTGATAACCTTCCTCTGAAAGACTGTTTATCAAGCCTTGGGGACTGTAAATGAAAGTAATTTACAGCTGTATGAATTAAAGAGGTTTGCCAGGACTAAGTTTGTGCTGTTTAATTTCTAAGGAACCCTAGATCAGAACAATAATGAGAGTGAGGGAGGGTGTCAGGGAAGTCCTGCCTTAGGACTTGGCCACCAGAGGTGCCCCCCTGACACAAGTGATGTCAAGCTGGCCACGCCCACCACAGCCATTCCCAACCAGGCCATGCTCCCTCCCAGCCCTCCGAGGTCAAACACAACCCTGAGGCAGCTTTCAATGAAATAGAATTTGACACACCGGCCTAAAGGCATATGATATATAACCAAGTCCCAAGAAAGAATTTGGGCAAAGCAATATGGATGATTTGGGTAGGATTCTAACTGAGGTTGGCTTATTTTATGGAAACTAAAATACAAGGAGCAAGGAGGAAGGAATTAATGGACATGGGAATAATAATAATAATAATAATAATAATAATAATAATAATAATAATAATAATAATTTTATTTCTATACCGCCCTTCTCCCGAAGGACTCAGGGCGGTGTACAGCCTATTTAAAAACACAGACAAAACAACAATGTAAAATTTAAAATAATTAAATAAATTGGCTCAGATTTAAAACCCCAAAAAATTTAAATACCCCAATTTAAAACTATTGTGTTGATAGTCTGGCCTGGCGGAACAACAGGGTCTTCAATGTGCAGCAAAACACCCGGAGGTCAGAGATCTTACGAATTTCTGGGGGCAGTTCGTTCCACAGGGCTGGGGCTCCCACAGAGAAGGCCCTCCCCCTGGGTGTCGCCAGCCGACATAACTTGGCCGATGGCACCCTAAGGAGACCCTCTCTGTGGGAGCGAACTGGTCAGTGGGAGGCTATTGGTGGCAGAAGACGGTCTCGGAG
The DNA here is from genome assembly GCA_022577455.1 of Arizona elegans. Classification (NCBI taxonomy): domain Eukaryota; kingdom Metazoa; phylum Chordata; class Lepidosauria; order Squamata; family Colubridae; genus Arizona; species Arizona elegans. The sequence goes on along the minus strand of JAKOOJ010000002.1, from coordinate 96,373,569 downwards.
GTACCCAGGTCCTATGCCATGGAGCGCTTTAAAGGTGGTAACCAACACCTTGAATCGCACCCGGAAGACCACTGGGAGCCAGTGCAGCTCGCGCAGGAGGGGTGTCACATGGGCACAACGGGTTGCGCCCATAACCACCCGCGCGGACGCATTCTGGACCAGTTGGAGCCTCCGAGTGCTCTTCAGGGGGAGCCCCATGTAGAGAGCATTACAATAGTCCAACCGGGAAGTAACAAGGGCATGAGTGACCGTGCACAGGGCATCCCGATCCAGAAAGGGCTGCAACTGGCGAATCAGGCGAACCTGATAAAAGGCCCCCCTGGCCATGGCCATCATATGCTCTTCTAAAGACAGCCGCGCGTCCAGGAGGACACCCAGATTGCGAGCCCTCTCCGTGGGGGGCAGAGATTCACTCCCAATAGTCAGCGATGGCTGGGAACAATGTATTGCCTCCAAGATTATTAAACTCTTTCATTCTCTGTCTTGTCCAAAAAGGCTTTCAATAGGAAACAGATGTGATGGCTGATTAACAAACATAGGATATAAAATGAATTTCCCCAATTGTACACTGCAGAGGCAATATTTCTAGTTCAGGCTATGGTGTGAAATCCCCAAAACCAAATTTTGTGGAGTACTGGCAGCCAGTTTAAGTTAGGTTAGGTTATAATCAAGGTACCTGCCATTCCAAGAGTTTGTACCCATACCCATACCTTGCCATCCCACAAGGTGTCTGGAGATAGCTTACCTTTGTGAAGAAGGACTTCATTTCAGTGCTGAAAACACATACACATCACAATGACTGGAGACTGTACCAGACTCTTTAAATGAATCCCTCCATGACGCCAAAGCACAACAGCGGGAGGGGGAATGTAACATAAAACCATCAAAACAGCAGAGAAGAAAGGGAACCATTGTTGTGGGTTGTCAGCTCTGTTCTGTTTCTTGCAGAGATTTCAGAGCAGGAGGGGAAGGTAAGACTGAAGAGAGAAACTTGCTATAAAGCTATTTATCCTAATTCCCAGTGCTGGCTCTAAAAGCCCTCCCCCAATTAATTCATATCTTGTTCTTTCCTGAAATAAATGCTCTCAACTTTGGAGTCTTCTATAATATAAAAATAATTTTCCTGCAAAATTTCAGCAAGTTCAATGTTGTGTGAGGATAACACAGTAAAATAAATGCAACTGATAAAGTTCTGGGGAGGCATCATTTGTGCTTTTAGAAGCCAGATTTTTCTCATTTATGAGCAATAATCTTAATGTTACATAGGTTTTACAAAAATAACTTGCACTACACTTTTTCTTTTAATCAGTTCTGACTTTCCAAAAACTTGGGAAGGAGAATATGAACAATGTAATGGTAGGCATGATAAATAATTTGAATTTCCAGAATAGCTGGTATATGAGTTTCCAGCATTTTTCTGCAACTGATCCTAATAGGAAGGTGCAAGCCAATAACTACTAACAATATAAAGAGTTAACAACAAACAAAAGGCACAGAAAAAATAAAATCATATTTTCAAGTTTTGTAAAGACTGAATGTAGGAGAATGGAAATACCTATATTTTGGAAAGACTACAGCAAAATAAAATAAAGCTCAGAAATTGAGTTTTGGCAATAAAGAAGAAAGAGAAGGAAAGACTTCCGAATGTATTGCTAGAAAAGTTTCAAAATAAAAACAGACACAATTCCAGCAGCAATAGGCAGACTGCAGCTCTGAAAGTAACAGCATACTCCGTTTCTTTTTTCTTTTTTCATTCAAATGACCCTGTTCCTATCCAGATAAAAACCAGAGCAGTGCAACACTAAAACAGTTCATGGGCCAAGTCCTTGGGTAATACTCTAATGAATCCAAGAACATTCAGGCTGTCAAATAGCCTCAGAAGAAACAGTACTATCATGAAGACTGTAATCAGAAAAAGTTCAGCATCACCAATAGTATGCTACAGGGTAATTTATGAATCTAAGATGAATTCTCATTCTATTTAGAGTACTGTAGCATCTGCAATCATAAATGAAAATAGTCAGGTCATAATAACAGATCTCCTGACAAGAATCCTTCTAAATGAAGATGCAAAGGCTTGAACGTAAAGCTTTCCACATAATAATCAAGGACTCTTAACCATATGGAACTATTATCCATACTTTAAATTTGCAATATTATTCAAATTGGCCAAACATCCTCAAGATTGTTAGGAAATCATTATCTTCAAATAAGAAAATGGGCTTTGACTTTTATCTGAAGCTTAGCTTTACCACTTAGAGCTATGAATTTCAATTCATACAATACTCAAAGCTCTGATTTGTTTCACTTTACTAAGATAAACTGCCCTGGTTTCCCACAACAAAGTAAGCTCTGAAGTGCCTACTCAGCAGTTTGAGTGCCCTTTAGATTTTAGCTTTCAGAATCCCTCAGCCAGCACAATCATTGTTCAGAATGATGGAAGTTGAAGTCCACACACTGAAAGAACTGGAAAAAACTGCCACTACATGGCTAGATCATTTCATACAATATGCAAAAACCCAAACTATAGAAAAACAATACAATATATCCTATCACAACATGTTAATCCTATTATAATGGAAAATACATTGAATGTACTATGTTTTATGGTAATCAGATGTCCTCCTCCATCTAGCCTTGAAATCTGCAGAGAGAGAAAGATTAAATGAATTAGACAACTCCTTCTTTGTGCTTGTTCTGCAAAAGTTGGAGAATACTAGTTAGCTGTTACTCAGCCTAGAACCATGATGGCAAACCTGTGGTAAGCATGCCAGAGGTGACATACAGCGCCCTCTTTGTGAGCAGCACCCTCTCTCTGGGCACATCATCTCTGCCACACATGTGTGCATGCCTCCCACCGGCCAGCTGGTCTTTGGGTCTCTGCCGCGCACGCACAGGGGTGTGGCACATGCAGGGGGAGCGTGTGTGCATGCATGGGGGGACACATGCAGGGGCTCATGTGTGCATATGCCGGACAGGGCGCATGCATGGGGGCAGGGGGCACATTGCATTTGGGGGGTTCGCACGCATGCTTTGGGCACTCAGTCCGGAAAAAATTAGCCATCACCAGCCTAAAATATGCTAGGAATAGTGCAACATTTGGAGTGCATCTTATTGCAACTGCCATGTTAACATAAAGGACAAGAAAGTAGGAAATGTTTAAGTAACCAGCTCTGACTAATATTTGTAAGTAAACATGAGAATGTGACATTATATCAACAGAAAGCAAGTCTACCAAGGATGCAAGAGAATTAAAACCTACCCTGCACAATAGGGATTAGCCTCTCCTATCACATGAATAAAATGTTATCCATAACATATTTTGTGAGTTTGCAATATAGTCTCCATAAGGGGAGGATAGGTATGAAGTCTTTTCCCAAGAAAACTTGGATGCAAAGTTTAAGACTTTGGATACAGAACTACCTAGTTGTGCCACATTAATTTGCTATCAGTCTGATAGACTGCTATTCTAACAGACAGGAGGAGGATTTAAATTAGAGTATTGGAGAGGGTGTGTGCTAAATTGACCTTTCCTTTCCCAAAGCTTTTTCTACCAAAACGGATGTTTTAACCTGAATCTCAACTCAATGCTAGAGAAAAAAACATTTCAGAAGCATCTATGTGGAAGTCTATACATTGTATATATGCAGGAGAGTACATGTATGAGTACAGAAAAAATATTCAGCTAGCATCTCCTTTTCATCTAGATAAAAGATTAAAATAGTACCCTTGGAAATACTTGGAGAACCACAGCTTACTTCTTGATAAGATAGAACAATGTGGCATAGATTGTACCATCATCAGGTGGATTCGCAATTGGCTGACCAATCTATCAATCTGCGTATAGTACTCAATGGAACTACATCCACATGGAAGGAAGCATGCAGTGGGCTACCGCAAAGTTCTGTCTTGGACCCAGTGCTCTTCCACATCTTCATAAATAACTTAAATGAGAGAACAGAAGGGGAACTCATCAAATTTGCAGACGACACTAAGCTGGGGGTATTGCCAATGGACAGACTCAAACATAGACTGGAAGATACATTCAAAATTCAGAAGGATCTTGACAGATTTGAGCACTGCCCTATCCAACAAAATGCAGTTCGATGGTGAGAAAAGTAAGCTTAAGCAAGATAAACTAAATGCTCAGGTATAGAATAGGTGATACCTGGTGCAGTAACTGTGAGATGGATCTAGGTGTCCTAGTGGACCATCACTTAAGTATGAGCCATCTGTGTGCTGCAATAGCCAAAACAGACATTGCAGTCCTAGGCTGTATCAACAAGTGATAGTACTGTTCTATACTGCACTTGTGAGGTCACACTTGGAATACTGTGTCCAATTCTGGTCTTTATAATACAAAAAAGACGCTGAGGCCCTAGAATGAGTACAGAAGAACAACTAAGATGATTAAAGGTCTGAAGGCTTAACTGTACAATGAATAGTTAAGGGAACAAGGAATGTTTAGCCTAATGAAGAGAAGGGTTAAGAGTTACATGACAGCTGCATACTAGTATTTCAGGGGCAGTCACAGGGAGGAGATGGTGGACTTATTTTCCAAAGCCCCTGAGGGTAGAACAAAAAGCAATGGGTAGAAGCTTATAAAATAGAGATCCAGTCTGGAACTAAGAAGAATTTCATAACAATGAGAACAATTAATCAATGGAACAGCTTGCCTCCTGGAGTTGTGGGTGCTCCATCATTGGATGTCTTCAAAGAAAAGATTGAACAGCCATTTGTCCAGGATGAAATAAGATCTCTTGCCTTGGGCAGGGGGGATTGGACTAGAAGTCCTCCAAGATCAGTTCCAGTCCTATGATTCTATGAGATTTGCAACCACAAGCTAGCATCATTACATATTAGATCTGTAGATTTTGTAACATTATCTGATCCTGTTTGTATGATAGCCCTTCCTAACTGGATCTCTTCAAATGTTTTGGGTGTATAACTCCCACAATTCCTAGTCTGAAGGATGACATGCTGAGGCAAGCTGTTTCTATGAAAAAGATTCCCATGAAGAAACAGACAAGACCTCCATATATTTTCTTAAACAAGAAAGACCAACATTTTTAAATCATTGTGGAGCTGAACCCATTTTATTATTAAGTCCATGGGATGGAAATATGTACCCATCTATCAGACATGTAAGTGGATTCAACTGCAGCCACTTTTGGGAAGAAGCAGGACAGCTGTTAAGTACATACAACACTGTAAGAATGATCAAAGGGACCACCTGAAAATTTCAGTGGGAACTTACGAAAGCAAAATAGGGAGAGTGACATTTAGCTAAGATCTCAGCCAGATTATTGCAAAAATGCCACCACTGAGGGTAACATCTTAGACTGTGACTTATTCTCCCTACAGTTATTCCTCCTTATTCTCTCCAACAACAATGGCAGCCTCCAAGTTTGGCATTGTTAGTGAGAGTTGATACATATTGACCAAACTCACTTCCTCAAAAGCTTTACTAAGATGCAGCTAATAGTAGTGGCCTGATTAGTCAACCCAGCCAAGAGTGTCTTACAGTGGTGCAATTGGAGCAGCAGTTCAAATAGCCTGCATCACCCTTCCGAAATGGATGGGACAGCATGCTTTGATCTTCCTTCTATGGTAGGATAAGGGCTTGGGATTTTAACTGTACATTAATCAACTCAATTTTAAGGATTACAATAATGTTTTCATGTGTTTCCTCAAAAATTATTTTGGAGGCTGTCTGAAGCGTGGAATCAGGTTACTTAATGCTGCAGTAAAGCTATTCTATTTCAAAGACTAGTCACTAATAATTCCTGTTTGTGCTGTGCATATGCATATACAAGAGGAAGTTAGTAAAACAAGAGCTGAACACAAGTGAGGTAGCCAAGCACTGCATCTTGAAAAATGAAACAGCTTGCTTTTGTTTGTCCTGCCAGGAGTAGAACCATGTGCCTGCTTTTAAACTCCATGTTGATTGAAAGGAAGGCTTTTATTAGAAGTATTCACATTATTTTACATCAATCATAGTCCCTGACTCAGAGTTCTCTGGTTCTTGAGGTCTTTTTCCTTCATCTGGCTCTGAAGTATTTTCTGTAGAATGCAGGTAGCAAAGGAAGTCAGACAAAAGTTTCCCAGTAACCCAGAGAAAGAAACCTGACACTCTTCAAATGTTGATAAACTACAATTCCCAGCTTACCTCATGACTATTTATGTGGACCCCATTACTGCAATTACATTCCTTTTCTTATTTAGAAATAATTATAGCCTTTTGGGATTTCAGAAACCTGCAACATAAATGACTACCATGCCAGCACATGTTCCGCATTAAAAACAAATCTGAAATTATTATAATGACTCCTTGTACTTCATTATATTTTTTATTTTGTTACTAAAAATGAGATGGAGCAGGTTAATAACCGAATAAATCTTTAAATACACAGGGTAAAATCAATATTCCAATATTTATTTGAAGACATTTGGCTTCTTCTCCAAGAAGCTTCTTCAGTTCACTTCAGCTTCTCAGAGGAGAAGTGAAACGTCTTCAAGCAAATATTGGGATATTGATTTTCTCTTACCCTGTGTAGTTAAGGTTTTATTTGGTTATTAAATCCAGTTGCCTTTTGAAAAAGCATCTTTGGAAAAACCATGACCTCGATGACTGAGAATCTCTATAGACATAAAATCAATATATTGTTACTATTTTGCACAACTAATATAGATTTAATATTTTCAAAGGATTAAGAAACAGGAAAAAAGAAATAGGATTAAATCAAAGATGGACAGACTGCAATAGAAGAATCACAAAACAAAATCCTTGAGAAAATGAAGCAGTAAATTCCTGAATCTTAGAAACCTTTAGATTATAATATTTTTCATATAGTGTTAAGTAGCTATACCAATTTATTTAAAAATAAGATATTTCCCTTACCCTTAGGGAGAACAATTGAAATTTGTAACTGATACTAGACTTTCAGTATACAGAAAATACATGGACCAAATAAACACCTCTCACAAGTACAGTTGCAAACAAGCTTTCAGAATGTCTCTTAAGATGCTGAGCCCGCCTTTGGAGAAGAGCTCCCAATGCACTAAATGCTCCAAAGGACTAAGACAATCTGAAGCCTACTATGCCTTCAATCCCATCTAAGTTGTCATGGAACAACTTGAGAATTCTGCAGAGGACAGCAGATGAAAATGAATGATGGCAAAGCACGGAACGGTCTGGTCTGCAGTTATGCTCAGTAGCTTGTTTAAAGACACAAACAATGGAACAGCCTTCAGGCATAATTCATCCCCAGCTTGAGTTTTTCTTCTTAGGAAATGGAGGTTTCCTAATTTGTGAAACCCTTCCCACTGGCAGGAGGAGCCAAACTGAAGTGATAAAGACACATGCAATATCATGCTTGCTTGAGTTTAATCAGCTAGAGCTTAGACTAATTCTAGTTTATTGTAGGATGTGAACACCCTCATGGGGCAAGGATCTGGCATTCCTAGTGCATAAACCAGTACTGATGAGAAAAACAAAAATACAGCACTCCTGCTAATCAAGGTTGTAAATACTACTCTAAACAAGTACAGCTCAACTCATTGTTCATCTCTTCTCTTCAGCACACTTCAGAATGCAGTAAAGGTTAGGATAGCATATCCCCCACCCCATAACCCACATTAAGACAACAGTGAATATTGTGTCTTAATTCTAAAGGACACTGCATATGCTAAAGTTATTTCAGGAGGTAAGAAATATTGTCACATTACTATGAAAAATAAAGCATGAAAAGGAAGGTAGATTTCTTCAAGGCGAATGTCAGGTGTGCTTCCTTCAAAGACAGCGAAAAGAAAAATCTAGCCAGACCATTGGAGAGGATATGAGACTAAAGTTAAAATTAAGAGAACTGAGATTGTCATTTCTGTTTTTGCCTTTAGAACTTTTTAAACTGCTTTATGGTTTCAGGGACATTAAAATGCATGCCTACTATTCATGTTTCATTTATTGTAACATGCTCTGTGAGCTATGTATATCAACTTTTTCACCTATTGCACTAAACCATTTGAAGATTTATTCTAATCAATAAATAATAGACCAATAATAATGTCAGAAAGAGAAAGCATAAATGTCCATAACAAGTCCATGAAAATAAAAAACTATACATTAATTACAGTAATTGAATTACTAATAATTTTTATGAGGTATTTGGAATATTTTGAACAAAGTATATGATTTTTATATGTTTATTCAGTATATTAGTGACCATCTATTTTTCATCAACATTGGATTCAACAGCAGCACAAGGAGAAATAGTTCTGTATTCAGGAATTTCTTCTAGCCATAAAAGCAAATTTCATATTGCTTCCTCTAAACATTTGAGAGTATTGCAAGCTTAGTTCTGGGTCCTGCTGGAAATCCAGAACAAGTAAGAAGAAACTTGACACCTTGAAAGGCCAAACTCCAACTGGCTTCTTTTACCAGAGCAGCCAACCTATACATGCCATCCTGGGAACTCATAATGGTTCCACTCGCAGAACTTCATTAACTTTTTATATACTCAGCTACTCATTTATAATCATTAGTAGACAAGAGGCAACAATTACTTGAGCACTGAGTAAAGGAGGAACCATTTACAGGAGAAGGGCAACAGCACAGCCCTCACCACGGAACCACAGTGGCACCTTGGTTATCTATTGAAATATTTCAAAGGCTCTGGAAACGTGGGTTTGATGCCCGGGAAGAGGTGTTTATGAATTGATATTATATGCAGAAAAATATTTGGTGAGCCCTAATTAATTCCAGGCAAGCTGGAGTCCAAATACTGGGCATTGCACTCAAGTAATGCTCTTAATGAGTAGATTTTTAAAAAATGATTTGGTGATTCATTATGCATCTAATTATTGTTTTTTCAAAAGTGAAACAAAGCCACTAATGAAAATATATCAATGAAGATATTCCCTCAAGATCTTTTAAGAAGGAAAAGACAGATACACAGAGAGAGGTGGGGAGAGAGCTGCCAAGTAAATTACGCATCATTATTATTTTGCTACTTAGTATTGCATACACAGTTCTATGAAAAAGTAGTCATCACCTTTTGTATTTTCTGAATTTTTGCTCTTTGCCACAATATTGAGTCATAACAAATAACAAAATTTGATACTTCTTTTTCATTTACTTTCTAAGCAAAGTAATCTAATATGTAGTATGCCAGTGTGAAAAATAATATTATTAATTCAGTAACAGTTGATCATTTTCTACCATGAGTTATTTGTTTCAGGTCCTATCGCAACTTTTAAATGGAACTTTTAAAAGCACTGAATGTATTCTCCTTTATCTGTTCCTTGTTCAGGAGACTTACGTATATGGTGGGATCACTGTTTTGCTTTACTACACCTGCTCTTTAGTGGATAGACTGATGGTCTAATTTTTCAATGTAGAATGCTTAACTACACAACAGAATACATGGTTCTTTCAATGACAACATAGCATATTGTCTCCAAAGCACAACACTACCACTTCCATGTTTGGATGGCACAACATTCTTATTGCAGAACCCCATTTTGATTTCTCCCAGATGTATCAACAGCATTAGAGCAGCTAAAATTTCATTTTCAAATCATAGGGCGTTCCCCCAGAAATCTGGAAAATCATTTGTGTGATTTTTGCCAAAATGAGACAAGTAACATAGTCTTCTCAGTGAGCAATAGCTTCCATCTTGCTACTATCTTGTTTATCTTTTTGTGATCATGGAGTCATGAATACTGACTTTAACAAAAACAAGAGAGGGCTGCCGATCCATAGATGTTCTGGGATTTTTTGTAACTACCTAGATGATTTAATGATATACCCACAGAATTTTACAAAACAATCACAGTTGTAAAAATAAGACTATTATCCCAAATCTTTTCCATTTCAAGGCTGGCTGTGTCTGATCATTGGGATCCCTGCAGCTTTAGAAAAGGTTTTGTAAACCTTTGCAGAATAGTGGTCATCACTTTTTTGCACATTATAAAATGTGACTCTAGAATGTATGGTGTGGTGTTATATGGTAAAAAATGTGACAATGATGAGGAATGTTGAAATATAGAGCAGAGCTGACCCCCAAATCTTCCCTGATGGTGTAAGGTAGTTTTTAAACTAACCTGAGTTATGCCCTTAACTGAATCGAGTGAATTAAGAACCATACTTTTTCCAGGCTGGTGCTTTGTTAATGAAATGAAATAAGCATCACACAAACTCCAGTAATATTCATTGGTAATACTATCTTTAAAAAAAACCCTTTGAAAATCTAAAAAGGCGGTAACATTTCATAAAACTCTATTTGCTTAGAATTCACGTCAAGGGGTGCCTCGCCTGGCCCCTCCCCTCCCAGCCATTCCTTGTAACACCCAGCCTCAAAGTATCTATAGTTCTGTAAAAATGTTGTTCACCTTTTTTTTACTTTATTATCTGCACGTACATACTATGGATGTACTTTCATAGACCACTGAAAGGAGGAAATTGCTCACATACTTTGCCCAAAAGTATGATAGGCAACAGGCTTTTAAAGGGCTGCCACAAAGGGGGGGGGGGGGCAATGTAAACTGAACAAAGAGAGAAGCAACCTAAAACTAAGGAGAAACTTCCTGACAGTGGAACTGCTTGTCTCCAGAAGTTCTGGGTGCTCGATCACTGGAAGTTTTTAAGAAAAAACTGGACAGCCATTTCTCTGAAATAGTATAGGGTCCATCCCCTCCCCCCCCCTAAGGTCCCTTCTATGTGTTATTCTGATACCTTTCCCAGGCCTTCTACTCAGATTTTGACATCTTCAAGTTTTCCTTCCCAGACCAGGAAGGAAGGCAGAGGCAGAGAGCTGGGCCACGGCGGTGGAAGGCAGGCAAGCTGGCTGGGCCACATGGGAGGCAATTACTCTGGGATTCAGGGCTTGCTTGCAGTTCACCCAGGCAGATCAGGGCTGCTCAGCTGGACTGTGGGGAGAGCACTGCATGGGATGCAGCCATGGCGGCGAAGGCAGGCAAGCTGGCTGGCCCTCAGAGACCGTGTGGTCGAGGCAAGCAGGGGAGCCAGATAGAGAGCAGCAGCAGCTATGCCGGGCGAGCAGGCAAGATGAGGAGTGACTGGGCAGGGTGGAGTGGGGTCAGGCCAGCACAGAATTTTAACAACCTGTTCATCTGAACCAGCCCAAACTGGCTGAATCCCATCACTGCACTTAGGACAAAAACACTTTTTTCTAGTTTTTACAGTCAACAATTGATACCTGTAGAGGTAGACCTTGACTTACAATCACAATTAGGATCAGAATTTCCATTGGTAATCATGTAGGTGCTAAATGAATCCAGCTATCCCCGCCCCCCATTGTCTTTGTCAGAAGCCACCTGGGAAGGAAAGTCCCGCAGACCACTTGATCCAGGAGCATATCATCGAGCTCCCTAAATTCACAGTGGAGAGCTGCCGTGCGCAGGGAAGCCATATACGCGTTGTCAGACTCCCCTGCCTTTTGAGATCGCTGGTAAAAAGCATGCCGCCGGGCTATTTTAGAGGGGGAGGGGGCATAGTGCTGTTTTAGTTTGCCCAATAGAGACTCCCAGGGCATGGTGAATACCGGTTGCGGCGCGGCCAGGGCCCTGGCGGTGGCAAAGATCTCACGCCCGCAGGAGCTTAAAAAGTACCCTCTCTTCCTGGCCGGGGGAAGATCGGCCAGGTCGTTTGCATGTAAGAAGCATTCAAACCGTTCAATATATTCGTCCCACGTCTCTGTTGCTGCCTTGAACAGCGTGAAAGTGGGAAGAGGGACAGCCATCGCGGTATCGACAATCACCGTGGCGCGCCTCACCTGGCCTCAGTTCCGGCGAGGGTTCTTCAAGCCGATCCCACCTTCGTCGCCAGTTGTTAAGTCGGCGAAGACGACACTGAGGCCAGACTGCTGAACAGATAAACTTTATTGAACAGACTCAACAAGTATAACAGAACCCAACTTCCCCGCCTGACAGCTGTTTAAATAGCAAGCTGCCAGACAGTCTGACCAATCCGGAACCAGGCAGCTTCCCGCTAAATCAGTTGCTGTGCGCCTCCACCAATCCGAGCCCGCTGATGACGGAGCCGGCTCGGGGCGTGTCTACCCGCGAGGACTCAACACCAAGTATCTGAATTTTGCTCACATGACTGTGGGGATGCTAGGACAGTCAGAAACGCAAGGACTTTTTTCAGTGCTATTGTGACTTTGCATAGTTGTTAAACAAATGGTTGTAAGTCGAGGACTACCTGTAATTATTTCACCCCCAATATTAATAAGAGAATACTGATTTTTCCTAAAGCCTAAACATTTTTATATATTGGGTCCATCCAAATTTAACTGTTTGCTAAGTATGCAAGTTTGAAGTTTATACATTTTCTTTTCCTCTTTCCCCCAAAGTACAAAGGATTAATAATAGTTACAATTATTAATAGTAACCTAGTAATGATAGCTTTTACAGTTAAAGACCAACAGTTACAAACTAAAAGAAGCATGCATTTTAAAGCAGTCAAAAATGATAAGTAAAATAGACATAAAACATAAATCAGCCTAAGGGAAAACAAATTATCAAGAATGGTAGATAATTAAGCATCTAAAAGCAATGGCAACCGCATCAAATTTAGCAGCCTTACTGGGCATCTATCAGATAAGACAAATCAAATAATCTGCCTTTCTGATCTTGTATGTCTGGGTGTTAAGAAAACCATTATTAGTTCACTTTGTCATATAAAGGGAACATCACAACAGGAGATGTGAGACTGATTGTATTTCCTGTAACAGTTATGGACAAAGTTATTCTTGCAGACAACTGTTGGCAACTCTTCCTTCTAACAGGGAAGTGGCAAAACATTACATTAGATTAAGATAAAGGTTCTCCTACAAGGTAGACAAAAGATGTCCACTAAGTATTGGCTCAAAAAGAACAGCCTCCCAAACAAGTCTACTCCATATACACTAAGGTGACCAGATTTTAACATTGGTAAAGAGGGACATTGTGGGCGTGGCTTATTTTGTGGGCGTGGCTAGCTGGTCATGTGACTGGGTGGGCGTGGCTAGCTGGTCATGTGACTGGGTGGGTGTGGCTAGCTGGTCATGTGACCGGGTGGCCATGGCTATGCGTATAGGGTAAGGTGAACAGATTTTAACATTGGTAAGAGGGACACCATTGTGGGCGTGACTTATTGTGTGGGCGTGGCTTGGAGGCCATGTGACTGGGTGGGCGTGGCTAGCTGGTCATGTGACCGGGTGGCCATGGCTATGTGTATAGGGACTACTCAGAGAGCTGAAAAGTCATTTCTGACAGGTCCTCACACTTTTGACTGGTCCTCACACTTATGACCATCCTCACATTTATGCCCGTGCAGTATTCTTAACAACCATGTCACTCATTTCACAACTGCTTCTCTTCACCATGGTGACAAGATAGGGCAAAAACGTAAAATGTGAGGACAGTCATAAGTTCGAGGACTGGTCAAAAGTGTGAGGACCAGTCAAAAATAACTTTTTCAGCCCTCTGAGTAGTCCATATGCATTAAAGGATACAGCAATAGAGAGGGATGAAGGAATGGAAATTAGAGTAGGAGTGAGGGTAAGAGAGAGAGGAAGAGAGGAGAAGGAGAAAGGAAGAGGAAGTAGGGAGGAGAAAAAGAGGGTGGGGGGAAGAGAAAGTAAGAAGGAAAGAAAAGAGAGTGGTGGTAGGTTTGAGGAGAAAGATTGCTGTACAATAAAAAAGATGAAAGGGAAGAAAGCCAACCCCAAGCAAATATAAAGATATTAAGATTAAGAATGAATTGTTAAACTTTAAAGAATAAAAGAGAACAAATATGAATAAATAGCAATAATTAGAAACACACATACAAACATGCAATGTATTTTCTTTGAACAGAATATTTGGCTGGTTCACAAATTTAAACAGCGTTTAGTCATTTCAATTAAATTTACAATTTCTATATTTCCTTTTTGCCATATTTATTCCTCATCTATTTTTTTAAAAAAACAATATTACCCTTCATCCTCATCTCTAATCTTAATCAAATTCAATTTTTCCCTTCTATTCTATATTATACCCCTTCCCATTGTCATCTATTTTTATATCCATCCTCACATTGGTTAATTATGTAATTATGTAATACAGTTGTTTAATACAAATTCAACATTTTAATATAAATCAATTAGTTATATAACTATCTTTTTTGTATATTAATCAATATGAACATGAATATTCCAATTATTTCCATGCAATCCAATTTCTTACAAATCCATTAATTATATTTACCAATAATAATAAACCAAATAATTTCCCCCATATATTCCTCCAAACCACAACTTAACCATTTCTGCTTTCAACACAATATACAATTATTAATAGTATCTCAATTATTACAATTCCCTAGTTAAATAGAGCTTTTTTTCTTTTGTGTTTTAAAATCTTGAACTCTCCTCTTTTGCCCAAAATTTCCCATTGTTTGCAGTTTTGTACCTACCTTTTTTGGTGAGGAAAAAGAAAAAGAAAAAGAAAGAAATCTCTCTCTGCCTCATTTTGTCATGTTGCAGGTTTAGTTTCGCTTTCGCCTTTGTTTTCAGTATAGCTGGGGGGGGGGGAGAAATCTGCTCCAGGAACTTTTTGCAGCTTTTTGCAGCTAATTAACCTAGCGGAAGCTGTTAACAGGGGCTGTTTTTTCTATTTTTGCAGGCCTGGGTCTATTCATTTTTTTTTTAACACTGATCAGCTGTAGGTCGGCCCTTTGAAGCCCCGCGGCAAGAGTTTAAAGAGTTTTTTTTCCCTCTAGCCATCAGCGGGGATTCAGGAGGCAGAATGAAAAATCGGGACTTTTTTAAAACGCCGCGGGACGCGGGACAAATTGCTCAAAAGCGGGACTGTCCCGCCAAAAGCGGGACGTCTGGTCACCTTAATATACACACACAAAAGATTGAGATTAGACTTCTGATTCACAAAAGAAAGGATTTTAGCTTGATTATTAGTTTATATTATATAGACATAATAAAGGTGAATCCTATAATATCCTTTTTTGCACTTAATGGAAATAAGGAGTGAAGGAATAAACATGAACATTCAAGATAAGTATGTGGCTAGCCATGTAAATAGGCCAAACTATACCCTGCCATTATGTCACTACCCTGGCAGTGTATGCATTTCAAGGACAACATATTTTCAGAATAAGCCATTCTTTGCTACAATTGAAAACTATACCATGTAAAACATAAAAACAAAGATACACAAGAATCACCAACTTGCTTATCAGCATAACCTTACCACTATGTCAGCTGAACACTTCATGAAGAGTGAAGACAGGCGTAACATAAAACGAGCGCTCCTACTGAATCCCTCTGCTACAACGTAAACCAAGCCTTTTTCCAGCTTCATAACCGAAATGATTGGCAAGCATATAAGCATACTGAATTCTAATTCAACAAAGGCATTTGCTCCTTGCTTTGGGCTCCATTTATTTTATTTTGCTAAATTTTGCATTACATGTTACCGGAATATTAAATTAAATGTTAGTGTATTTATTTATTTTCATTTACAGTACCTAATGTCTAGTAAAAAAGGCTTTATAAAATCAAAACTGCTTTAGGAATATGGAAAAAGTTCCTTCAAACAGCCTATAAGCAACAGATACTGCAAATTTTCATAACTATTTTTAAAGATCATGGCTCTAGACCAGAGGCGAGATTCAGCCAGTTTAGGTGAACTGGTTAAAATTCTGTGCAGTTCGGTGAACTGGCTAATCCCACCACTGGCTGGCCCCGCCCACCCCATCTCTTACAGCCACTCCTTTTCTCACCTCGTCTGCTTTGGCCGCTCGCTTGCCTTGCTTGCCAGCCTTCGCCGATACCCGGTAGGTAGCCTAGATTCATGCCGAGGCCCCAGCTGCTGTCCAGTTCCTTCCCCACTTATCTGCCTTCGCCCCTGGCCTACCATGCGGCGACCATGCCCCAGCTGCTCTCTGGCTCCTTCCCCACTTGCCTGCCTTCATCCCAGCTGCTTTCCGGCTCCTTCCCCGCTTTCCTGCCTTTGCCCCAGCTGCTCTCTGGCTCCTTCCCTGCTTGCCTGCCTTTGCCCATGGCCTACCATGCGCCAAGCCCAGAGATGCTCTCTGGTTCTTTCCCCACTTGCTTGCCTTCGCTGCTCACCTGGTAAGTCACTGTCATGTACAAGGACAAAGGAGAAGGGTGGGGGCCTTCCTCCCATCCCTCTTTTGGGCAGTTTTTGAAAGAAAGGGCTGGGAACTTAAAGCTAGGCACGCCACGCAGGCCCTGTCAAGCCCACACCTGCTGGCAGCTCTGGGCTGGGCAGCAATTTGGCTTTCCTGGCTGGTCATGTCCCCCAGTCCCTGCCTGCCCTTCCCTTCCTGCTGCAGCTGCTGGCAGAGAGAAAGATGAGCCAGGTTGAGCTGCCGCTGCTCAGCCCCCTCCCCCAACCTGCATCTCGCCCCCGCCCAGACTCACCTGCCACAGCTGCCAGCAGAGGGGGGCAGCCAGGGGCTGTGAAGTTGCACCAACTGGATCCCACCTGCTTGCCCACCTTGTCAGGTTGTGGGAGTGCCTGGCCTCCCAGCCCCTCCACCTTCTGGAAGGTCAGTGGCAGCAGCAGGGAACATGGGATCGCCCGACAGCAGGGAGGGAGAGAGAGAAGAGGGCTAGCAGAGAAGGGAGAGTGCGAGGTTGGTGCTTCCGGTTCACCCAGTCTCTCTTCCTCTTGCAGTCGAGTGTCCTCCAACCAGCATGGACAGCAACTACAGCCTCAACATGTATTGCCAGTGCTTCTGTTAGTACACCGAGGACATCGGCTTCATTAAGGTGAGGGGATGATGACTGTTTAGGCCCCAGCCATACGCTTTTGGTTGCCCACTGCCGCCGCTGGCTGACACCCCCTTCGTTGCGCAGAGCTCCCTGGCAATGCCCATGACATCTCCTGGCTTTAATAGTCATGTGCAGGCTAGGGCAGTAAATCTGAAAATGTGTGTAATGTTCTAATGTACAGAAGTTATAGTTAAATGTATGGCAGAAAGTGGACTCTGGGTGTGTGAGGTTGAATGTGTATAGTTTTAGAAGAGCTGTGTGTGTGTGTGTGTGTGTGTGTGTATACACATACAGTATCTATAGTACCTAATGTATCTTTTTGTGTGCCTATATACACTATATATTATTTAATGTGTATTTACACATATGGCATACATACATAGGATTAAATAGTTTATTTTGGATGTTCAGTAGTAGTAAATGAATAGAGAGGGAAATTGTATCTCATTGAGGCCTTTGAGGCGAGTGGCCGGGAGGCGAGGCCGGGTGTGATGAGTGATGTCAAGTTGGCCACACCCACCCAGTCACATGACCACCTGACCATACCAACCGAGCCAGTCATTAGGACAGAGAACCGGTTGTTAAATTATTTGAATCCCGCCACTACTCTGGACGTAAAGTACATGTTTGATTTGAAAGATATATGAGAATAGCACTAGCACCTAGACTTATATACCACTCCAAAGTGCTTTACAGTACTCTTGAGTGGTTTACAAATGTCAGCATATTGTCCCCAACAATCTGGGTCCTCATTCGAGCCAGTCAGGATCAAACTTCTAGCAGTGGGGAGAGTCAGCCTGCAATACTGAATTCTAACTATTGCACCACCAAGGCACCACAGAATGCTTTAGGAGAGATGAAAACTGTTTGTTTGTTTTTTTAATTTAAAGTTATGACTGCCTTCTGTCAAAAATTCTGAGGCAGACTTTTCAGGTCAATTTGTTGTGATCTTTTCATATCATATTCTGAATTATTTTTTTAAATTACAGAATAATTAAAGTAAAAAAAGAACCCATTAGACAAAATGGCCCAATAATGAACAGAAAAGATAATACAATGGTTATGTAAAACTTCAAAAATAAAATGTAAAACTCAGAGAAAGAAAATTGAATAAAACACAGTAAAACAAGATAAAACATAAAATAGAAATTAATATTCCTTAGTATAATGCAAAATTGATACAAACCATTTTTTTCTCAAAGTTCCTAAGAACTTTGCTAATGCAATTAAATTCTTAATTTCACCATCAAGAAACCAGCAAAATTTTAAAACATTCTGGAAAACCCTACAGTAAAATTCTAATAGAGCTGGCAAAAGTTGTATATTATTCCAAACACAAGAAAATTAGGAAAAATTGGCTTAAGTGGGGAACTAAGACTACAAAGAAAAAAAAATCAGAATCATGAATGGAATGAAAAAAGAATATTTCTAGACCAGAGACAGATGACCCTAGAATTTCAAGGTTTATTAACTTTAGTGAAAAGTGAGACCACAAAGTTTAACAGGCAAGAGTCAACTAAATGATAGGAATAGCTCACATCACTGCCTCCCCAGAACAAACAGGGAGTCACGCTGTGTTTATCCTGGAGTCATGTGTGTTCGTGACCTTTTTGATACTACCATCAACATTCTAGATTTCATTAAATCTGCTACTTAAAATATCCCTACTGTACCAGTGAGAAAAACAGTAACTGTGAGAGGGACCTTGGAGTCCTAGTGGATGATCACTTGAATATGAGCCAGCAGTGTGCAACAGCAGCCAAAAAGCTAATACAATCCTGGGTTGTATAAACAGAGGCATAGAATCAAGATCACGTGAAGTATTAGTACCACTTTATAAAATCCTAGTAAGACCATACCTGGAATTCTGCAACCAATTTTGGTCACCATACTACAAGAAAGATGTTGAAACTTTGGAAAAAGTTCAGAGAAGAGCAACTAAGATGATCAAAGGCCGGGAGACTAAAACATATGAAGAATGGCTGCAGGATTTGGGTTTGGCTAGTCTAAAGAAAAGAAGAATTAGGGGCAACATGATTTATTTTATTATTTATTTATTATTGAATTTCTATACCGCCCTTCTCCCTGAGGACTCAGGGCGGTATACAGCCAAAATTAAAAAACATGCAGGACAAATATTAAAAAACAATTAAAAGATATATAAATTTGGCCCAATTAAAACTCATTACCAATTAAAACATTTAAAACATTTAAAAACAGTTAAAAATTTCATCTTAAACCAGCCCGGCTTGTTTGAAAAAATGGGTTTTAAGGGCACGTCGGAAGGCACTGAGGTCTTGGATTCTCCTTATCTCTGGGGGGAGCTGATTCCAGAGAGTAGGTGCCCCCACAGAGAAGGCCCTCCCCCTGGGGGTTACCAGCCTACACTGACTGGCTGATGGCACCCTGAGGAGGCCCTCTCTGTGGGAGCGCACAGGTCGATGGGAGGTCGTCGGTAGCAGCAGGCAGTCTCGAAGATAGCTAGGCCCTATGCCATGGAGCGCTTTGAAGGTGATAACCAGCACCTTGAAGCGCACCCAGAAGACCAGCGGGAGCCAGTGCATGCAGCTCGCGCAGGAGCGGTGTTACATGGGAGTGCCATGCTGCTCCCGTCACTACCCGCGCTGCTGCGTTCTGGACCAGCTGGAGCCTCCGGGTGCTCCTCAAGAGGAGCCCCATGTAGAGAGCGTTGCAGTAGTCAAGGCGAGAGGTGACGAAGGCGTGAGTGACTGTGCACAGGGAATCCCGATCAAGAAAGGGCCGCAACTGGCGAATCAGGCGAACCTGACAAAAGGTCCCCCTGGTTACAGCCGTCAGATGTTCCTCCAAGGACAGCTGCATATCCAGGAGGACTCCCAGATTGCGAGCCCTCTCTGTGGGGGCCAATGACTCGCCCCCAATAGTCAGTGATGGAGTCAACTGACTATATCGGGATGCCGGGAGCCACAGCCACTCAGTCTTGGAAGGGTTGAGCTTGAGCCTGTTCCTCCCCATCCAGACCCGTACAGCCTCCAGGCACTGGGACATCACTTCAAGGGCATCGTTGGGGTGGCCTGGGGTGGAGATGTACAGCTGGGTGTCATCAGCGTACTGGTGGTATCTCACCCCAAAGCCACGGATGATCTCACCCAGCGGCTTCACATAAATGTTGAACAGAAGGGGCGAGAGAACCAATCCCTGCGGCACTCCACAAATGAGAGGCCTCGAGGTCGACCTCTGCCCCCCTGCCAACACAAACTGCGACCGGTTGGAGAGAAAGGAAGAGAACCACCATAACACGGTGCCTCCCACCCCCAACTCTTCCAGCCGGTGCAGCATGATACCATGGTCGATGGTATCAAAAGCCGCTGAGAGGTCTAACAGGACCAGAACAGAGGAACAACCCCTGTCCCGAGCCCTCCAGAGATCATCAACCAACACGACCAATGCCGTTTCCGTGCTATGCCCAGACCTGAAACCCGACTGGAATGGATCTAGATAAGATGTTTCCTCCAGGAATTGCGGAAACTGTCGCGCAACCACACTCTCAACAACCTTCGCCATAAAGCGAAGGTTGGAGACAGGACGATAGTTGGCCAATATTGCCGGATCCAGGGACAGCTTCTTGAGGAGAGGCCTCACCACCGCCTCTTTCAAGGCGGTGGGGAAGTAATCCTCACTCAACGAAGCGTTGATAACACCCTGGAGCCAGCCTCTTGTAGCCTCCCGGGAAGCCAGTACCAACCAGGAGGGACACGGGTCCAGTAAACATGTGGCAGCACTAAGTCTCCCCAAAATCCTGTCCACATCATCAGGAGTCACAGCATCAAACTCCTCCCAGATAACATTCTCAAGACTATTCCTCGTCACCCTGCCCTGATCTACCCAGTCAGAGTCCAAATCCCCCCGGATCTAAGCGATTTTGTCATACAGGTATTGTCCGAAATCCTCCGCCCTGCCTTCCAAGGGATCCTCCCGCACTCCCGGATGGAGCAGGGAGCGGGTAACCCTGAACAGGGCGGCTGGACAATTCCCTGATGATGCAATAGAGGCGGAAAAGTAATTAAACTTTGCCGTCTTTATCGCCACTAGGTAGGCCTTAATATGCGACCTTACCCATGTTCGATCAGATTCAGCGAGACTGGCCCTCCAACCGCTCTCCAGGCGTCTTTTCCGGCGCTTCATTTCCCTCAGCTCCTCAGTGAACCAAGGAGCCGCACGGGATCAGCACCAGGTCAGAGGCCGCAAAGGCACGACTCGGTCCAAGGCCCCACCAGCCGCCCGGTCCCAGGCGGCTACCAGCTCCTCGGCCAAGTCATGTGCTAGAACCTCAGGAAATGGCCCAAGCTCCATCTGGAACCTCTCAGGATCCATCAGGCGCCTGGGGCGGATCCATCTAATTGGATCCGCCTCCCTGCGGCGGGGGGCAGCGGTTCGAAAATCCAGGCGAAGGAGTGAGTGGTCTATCCATGACAAGGGTTCCACATCTATATCCCCAATAACAAGACCACTCAACCACTGGCCAGAGACAAAAATCAGATCTAGAGTGTGACCTCCCCTGTGAGTAGGGCCATGAACTAACTGGGTCAGGTCCATGGCCGTCATGGAAGCCATGAACTCCCGAGCCACCTCAGACGCTGAGAGGTCTAACAGGACCAGAACAGAGGAGCAACCCCTGTCCCGAGCCCTCCAGAGATCATCAACCAACGCGACCAATGCCGTTTCCGTGCTGTGCCCAGACCTAAAACCCGAATGGAACGGATCTAGATAAGATGTTTCCTCCAGGAATTGCGGAAACTGTTGTGCGACCACACTCTCAACAACCTTCGCCATAAAGCGTTCCACGTCTATATCCCCAATAACAAGACCACTCAACCACTGGCCAGAGACAAAAATCAGATCCAGAGTGTGACCTCCCCTGTGAGTAGGGCCATGAACTAACTGGGTCAGGTCCATAGCCGTCATGGAAGCCATGAACTCCCGAGCCACCTCAGACGTTTCACCAACGGATGGCAAGTTGAAATCACCCATGACTAAAAGCCTGGGTGTATCTACTGCCACCGTGGCTATCACGTCGAGTAGCTCAGGTAGGGCTGTTGCTGCATGGCAGGGAGCCAGGTACGTAAGCAACAAGCCCATCTGAACCCCACGACCCCACCTCACAAGGAGGGACTCACATCCGGCTATCTGAGGCACAGTGGTCTCCCTAGGGCCCAGATCCTCGTTAATAATAACAGCCACCCCCCGCCCCTCCCCTGGGCCCTCGGCTGATGGAATGCTATGAAGCCTGGTGGGCACATTTTAGCCAGAGGGACACCGCCCTCCGGGCCCAACCAGGTCTCCGTAATACCCGCCAGGTCCGCTCCTCCCTCTTGTATAAGATCGTGAATGAGGGGGGCCTTATTTACCACGGACCTAACATTGCATAACATCAGCCGAAGGCCCAGATCCTGAGTGTCTAAGCCACCTAGTCTCCGAGAGGAGCCATGGGGACCGGGGCAAGCAATTGCTCTCAAACAGCGAGTGCGAGCCCCCAACACATGATATGGTCCCCTGCTCCTGCCATATCTGCCCCTCCCATCTACCGTGCTGATGGTACAGACCTCATAGGTATCGTCCCCCATCCCTTTCCCAGTCCCTCGACCAGCACCTCCCAAATCGTTACCCTATGCCGGGCTCGGCTCTGACCCTGGTGGA
This sequence comes from Arizona elegans, assembly GCA_022577455.1. Taxonomy (NCBI): domain Eukaryota; kingdom Metazoa; phylum Chordata; class Lepidosauria; order Squamata; family Colubridae; genus Arizona; species Arizona elegans. The sequence goes on along the minus strand of JAKOOJ010000002.1, from coordinate 96,351,097 downwards.
TTTCCCCCCCCCATCCCCCAGAGTCTTCTTCCCAATTTCTCTAGAAAGATCATTACAAACCCCCCTCCCAGAACCCCTTAAAATCTTAAAAAGTTCCCTAAAAACCCCCACAAATTCTTCCTTGCTCCATGCCATCTCTCTGGACTCCAAAGTCCGTCATCGAGATAGGCCCTCGATAATGTGGAGGGCCAAACCTGCGAGAGGGGAGAATCTCGCAGGGCGAGGAGTTCCAACACCGAATACATATAATCATCAAGGGAGCCAAAGTCCAAGGGAAGGGGGTACCACCGATGTTACAAACATAGGGAAAATTCTAGTCCATGGTCAGGCCACCAAGCTCCATTGTCCTCTCACGACAATGGCAAAGGAGGTGTATATCATTCGACCCCGGAAGTTTCCAGGGCAGCCATGCTTTCACCTAGGCCACCCATGGAAACTCTGATGGAAATCCGGGCGTGAAGATAGCCATAATCCGCCTCCAACTGGCCTTACGTCCATAGAAGCAGTATCCCTCCTGGGATTAGTAGCATCCGGGAGTCCAAGTATCGTGCTCAGAAGGAGGTTTAAGTTCCTAAATTCACGTCAAAGAGATTTTACATGGCAGGGAGTTCAGACAAGCTAGATGGATAGCAGTATTCCACTACTTGAATGGCTGCCATAAAGAAGAGGGGGTCAAATTATTCTCCAAAGCACTGGTGGGCAGGACAAGCAACAATGGTTGGAAACTAATCAAAGAGAGAAGCCTGGAATTATAGAGAAACTTCCTAACAATGAGGACAATTAACCAGTGGAACATCTTGCCCCCAGAAATCGTGGACTCTCCATCACTGGAGGTTTTTAAGAAGAGTCTAGACCAGGGCTGTCAAACTCCTGGCCTGTGCTGACCATGGCCACGCCCGGTTTAGCAAAGGCGAGGAAAAATCCCAATACGTCACGTGACATCCCTGGTCTAGACAGTCACTTATCTGAAACGGTATAGGTCAGTGATGGTTAACCTTTTTGTTGCTGAGTGCCCAAATGCACGCACACATGCCAGAACCCCCCAAATGCAATTTGAGCGCCCCCTTGAATGCACCCTGCCCCTTCGCATGTGCACGCGACCCTGCCCATTTGCACGTGTCCCCGCGCATGCGCACGCATTTCGTGCATGTGTCCCCGTGCATGCGCCCCCCCATGCTCCATTTTGGCTTGGTGCAGGAGACTTTCCATGCCCAAAATGGGCTGCAGGGGGGCCTCATGCAACCACCCCGTTTTTGTTTCCAGGTTGGTGCAGGAGGCTTTCCAGGCCCAAAAATTCACCTAATAATATAATGAAAAACTAAATGAGAATCCAATGATCTCCTGAACATATAGCTAGAAATGAGAGAGATGTGCAGATAAAGAGGAAGTAAAAGGTAGTCCTCAATAACAGTTTATTTAGTGACTGTTCAAAGTTACAAAGGCATTGAAAAAAGTGACTTATGACCATTTTTCACAGTTACAACTTTTGAAGCATCCCCATGATCATGTGATCAGATGCTTGGCAAATTGACTCATATGTCCCCCTACAAGCCTGTGTAAACAAGGCATTATGAACTCTAGTTGACCAGATTATGGAGGCTGAAGCCAAATACCCCGATTTACTGGCCATTATTATGGGAGATCTAAACAAAGCAACCTTAAGGAAAGAGCTACCAAAATATTTTCAGCATGTCAATTGTCCCACTGGAGCAGTGGTGGATTGCTCCCGGTTCGCACTGGTTCACAAGAACCGGTAGTAAAAATTTGTAGTAGTTCAGAGAACCAGTAATAACATTGGCTGGCCACGCCCCTGAACCGATCCCCGGCCCAATCACCACTCACTTACCCCGCCCACCTCATCAGAGGCTTTTTAAAAAAAACTTTACAACCTCTTTGGCCAAAAAAAATGCTTTTAAAAGTAAAAAAAAAAAACAGCCTCTGATGATCGTGCGGCTCAGCTGGCATTGTCAGAGGCTTTTAAAAGGCGAAGAGGTTGTAGGAAGAAAAATGCCTAGTGATCACAAAAAAGGAAGTGCAAGACCTATTTCACAGACAAAAGCCAGGAAAAGCTCCAGGCCCAGACAAGATAACTCCTTCTTGCTTAAAAGTCTGTGCTGAGAAACTGGCCCCCATCTTCAGCCGTATCTTCAATAAATCGCTAGAGATGTGCTATGTTCCTTCTTGCTTCAAATGCTCTCAGTGCCAAAGAAGCCCACCATCAAGAAACTGAACGACTACAGACCAGTTGCTCTAATATCTGTAGTCATGAAAACCTTTGAAAGGCTAGTGCTGTCTCACTTGAAAACCATCACGGATCCGCTGTTAGACCTCCTGCAATTTGCATACCGAGCAAATAGATCAACAGATGATGCTGTTAATATGGCTCTACACTACATCCTACAACATCTTGAATCTCCAAAGACCTACGCAAGGGTCCTCTTTGTAGACTTCAGTTCAGCATTCAACACCATCATTCCAGACATTCTTCTAACTAAGCTAAACCAGCTAGTGATACTTGAACACACTTGCAAATGGATCATAAGCTTTGTAACAGACAGGAAGCAGCAGGTGAAGCTAAGAGAATCACATCAGATATCTGTGCAATTAGCACAGGGGCCCCACAAGGCTGTGTGCTCTCTCCACTTCTCTTCTCTCTATATACCAGGGGTCAGCAACCTGCGGCTCTGGAGCCACATGTGGCTCTTTCACCCCTCTGCTGCAGCTCCCTGTCACTCAAAATATGCATCACAACCTCTAATGTGCGACATCCGCTGGCATGCAATTTATTGAGCTTTTCAACCCCCAGTAGGCCAATCATGGATAAATCCAAGAAAAGAAAAGTTTCAAAAGAAAACTGAATGTTTAATTCAACTACATATGCTAGTTTTGTGGCCACTCAAGAAATAGTCAGGCACAAAAAGGGTTTTGTGGCTCCGTGTTTTCTTTTCTGTGGGAAACAGGTCCAAATGGCTCTTTGAGTATTTAAGGTTGCAGACCCCTGCTATATACCAATGTCTGCATCTCTAACAATCCATCTGTTAAACTACTGAAGTTTGCAGATGACACAACAGTAATCAGTCTCATTCGAGACAATGATTAATCCGCATACAGACGGGAGGTTAAACAATTAGCTTTGTGATGCAACCAGAACAATCTGGAACTGAACATACTCAAAACTGTAGAAATGGTGGTGGACTTTAGGAGAAACCCTCCTATACTACCGCCTCTTACAATACTAGACAACACAGTATCAACAGTAGAGACCTTCAAATTTCTAGGTTCTACCATATGTCACGACCTAAAATGGACACCCAACATCAAAAACGTCATCAAAAAAGCACAACAAAGAATGTTCTTTCTGCGCCAACTCAGAAAGCTCAAACTGCCCAAGGAGCTGCTAATACAGTTCTACAGAGGAATTACTGAGTCTGTCATCTGCACCTCTATAACTGTCTGGTTTGGTTCTGCAACCCAACAAGACAGACTCAGACTTCAGAGGATAATTAGAAATGCAGAAAAAACAATTACTACCAACCTGCCTTCCATTGAGGACCTGTATACTTCATAAGTCAAAAAGAGGGCTGTGAAAATATTTACAGACCCCTCGCATCCTGAACTATTTCAACTCCTACCCTCAAAATGACGCTATAGAGCACTGCACACCAGAACTAGACACAAGAACAGTTTTTTCCTGAACGCCATCACTCTGCTAAACAAATAATTCGCTCAATACTGTCAAACTAGTTACTAAGTCTGCATTACTATTAATCTTCTCATTGTTCCTATCACCCATCTCCTCCCACTTATGACTGTATGACTATAACCTTGTTGCTGATATCCTTAAGATTTATATTGACTGTTTCCCTATGACTAGCATTAAGTTTTGTACCTTATGATTATTGACGAATGTATCTTTTCTTTTATGTACACCGAGAGCGTATGCACCAGTGGTGGGTTGTCCCCAGTTTGGACTGGTTCACAAGAACCGGTAGTGAAACCAGCGGGAGGCTCCGCCCACTGACCCGGACATCATCATAGGTGATCTGCGTATGCGCCAAGAGCACGCGGGCGCAATGCAAACTGGTAGTAAAGGTAAGTAGAACCCACCCCGGTATGCACCAAGACAAATTCCTTGTGTGTCCAATCACACTTGGCCAATAAAGAATTCTATTCTATTCTATCTATATTTATGACCCTTGCTGTGTCTCAAGATCATCTTTTGTGACCTTCTGACAAGTAAAGGCAATGAGGAAGCCAGTTTCACTTAACAACCAGGTTACTAACTTAGCAACTGGAGTGATTCACTTAACAATTGTGGCAAGGAAGGTCGTAAAATGGGACAAAACTCACTTAACAAATGTCTCACTTAAGAACTGAAATGTTGGGCTCAATTGTGGTCGTAACTTGAGGACTACCTGTATATAAAACATTTCAAAGAAGCAAACTACTCATCAACCAGAGGCTGCACTTCTTGGTGGTGTGGTTATATTCATTCATAGCAATCAATGAAAACTTTTATCAAGCTTAACTGGGTAACACTAAGATTTTCTGCATGTGTGCCTAAAACAAGCGTCAAATGCATAGTTGAAAGTGGAAAGATGTACAGTATGTTTATCTCTAATATTCAAAACTAAAAATAACTTTTTAGCTGGAACCCGCCATTCGTATGCATTGGATACATACATCAAGCCACATAATTACAAATTCCAATCCTATCAATAGTCTGATACCTTTTTTTGAAAGGCACCTTGATCATTATCTGCTTTTTACCACAGCTGGAAATGGATAGTCATGTTCCAGAGCTGGGATTCCTTGTTGTCTACCAGAACTTCTGGCCCACCTGACATTTTACATTAATATATGTAATGTTTTTAAACTTAGGAAGCTGACATGCTGCAAATAAAATGCCAGTGTCTTATTATCTTTATTTCCAATATTATCTCTGACTCTTTAAACTGTCTTTAAATAAGAATGATGGGAAGCTACAAGCCAAATGGTTTAAAAGTATGTCCTCCTGCCTCATCCCTCCAAAGAACAAAAATAAGCAGATCATTGTATTCTGTACCAAGCAGGAGTGAAATTCAAAATTTTTCCCTACAGGTTCTGTGGGCGTGGCTTGGTGGGCATGGGTGGGTGGGCATGTATGTGACAGGGTGGGCATGGCCAACTCAATGTCACTCACGTCAAGGGGTGCCTCGCCTGGCCCCTCCCCTCCCAGCCATTCCTTGTCACACCCAACCTCAATGTATCTATAATTCTGTAAAAATGTTGTTCACCTTTTTTCACCTTTATTATCTACATACTATAGATGTACTTTCATGGACCTTTGAAAGAAGGAAATGGCTCTCGTGCTTTGCCCAAGAGTGTGATAGGCAACAGGCTTTTAAGGGGCTGCCACAAAGAAGGGGGGCAATGTATTTTCCAAAGAAGCAGAAGGCAAAACAAGAAGCAATGGATGGAAACTCAATCTAAAACTAAGGAGAAACTTACTGACAGTGAGAACAATTAACCAGTGGAACTGCTTGTCTCCAGAAGTTCTGGGTTTTGATCACTGGAGGTTTTTAAGAAAAGACTGGACAGCCATTTCTCTGAAATGGTATAGAGTCCCCTCCAAAGACCCTTCTAAGTGTTATTCTGTTATTCTGACACCTTTCCCAGGCCCTCCACTCAGATCCAAAATGTGGCTATGATAGTTGATTAGAGCTCCTCAGTTTTTTATGTGCAACAGCTTTAGCGTTTAGGATCAGAGCTAAGTTAGTTGCTTTTCTATTAATACATAATCCTTAAAAGGGCTCTCCTTTAGGGACCCTGCATGGTCTAATTCAGAAGTCCCCAACAAACAAGTAATTACAAACCCTGACTTTTATCTGGATGCTGCATAATTTTTCAAGGGCCAGGTAACGTGTGCACCTGCAAAGAATTGCCAACCCCACAATCATCTCATAAATAAATCACTAACATAAAAAGAAAGATTGTGAATCTCTAATTATTCAGGGATTCTTTTCCTCAGTTCAGAAAGCATTTCTTTAACCTCAAATAGATGCATGCAAAAGTAAGTTGAAGTTTATGTCCCTCAAAAATAAATATGTGTTATTTATTTTATTCATTAGTTTATTTAAATTATGCCCTCTGTCACTAGTCTGGGTGATTCCTCATAAATCAATAAACTTGGTAACCAAAAGGGCTCCTATGTGGGCTTCAGTTTTTCTTTCAAAATCAACAAGTCCTTTCCATTTTATGATTATAAAAAGAAACCTGAAGGTCATATTACCTCCATTCAAAATGAAAATGGAGACTATCAATATTTTGTCATGTTTTCCAATGCCCTTTTCCCTCCGGTCCTCAGCAGGAGTATTTTTAACCACTAGTCAGCTGTGCCCAGCCTGCCAACTTTTGGTGGCGCTGGGATTCCTGCCTTGCAAGGAGGGATGGGGACAAGGTGTGAGAAGGCAGAAAAAGAGCTGAGCCACTCCATGTGCTGATTGGAAGCGAACTTTCAGTGAACTCTGTTGGGAAGGAAGAAGAGGGTGAAACTCACCAGACATAACTCTCAGCAGGGAGGGGGCAGGGAAAGGGAAGCAGAGGGGAGGGGGCCCTCCTGCATCCCCTTCAGCACAATTGCCTTTAGAAGCAGCAAGACATCAGAGGGATAGGCAAACCGCCTTCCCAGGGGGCACATTCAGTAACAGAGGATGCCAACACAGCTCTTTTCTCAAACAAATCCTTCAGCAGCAGAATTAGGGGCCAGCTGATGGATTTGTAATCTGCAGGAACTAAATAAGAATTCCTTTTATTTTAAAAGTCACCATGGAGTTTGTAAAGAAAAAAGAACTTTGGGGTGAGCACAACTGTGAACCATTCCCTAGAAATTCATGCAAAAAGAATACCAAAGAAATCCTGTAGAGTTTTTTTTAAAGAGAGAGAGAGAGAGAGAGAGAGAGAGAGAGAGAGAGAGAGAGAGAGAGAGAGAGAGAGAGAGAGAGGGAGGGAGGAGAAGGAAATGCTTTGCAGCATCACACTTCTCCAAACTCATGCATCCAATCTGCAGAAAGGAAAATTAGAGCTTTTCATTAAATGACCCTATGGAAGCAGCAGAAGTTATCTAATTTGGATGAGAAATAATAAGGATTTTTACACATATTTTAGCCAACTTTTCCCACTGTAAGTACCCTCAAAATATAAGGACTTCAGCTCCCAGAATTACTGATAAACACAGTGATTGCAGAATTTTGAAAGTTGATGCACAGATACCCAGATTCTCCATCATCAGATGGACATACTGATCTTGATCTTCTTGGCCTTCTACAGCAAGGGTTCTCTATTTTCATATTCAGTTCCACAGCAAACTTTACAGAGATCAACATCTGCAACCCATGCAGGAATATGTGTACATACATATTACATAGCATAGAGTGTATATAGGCACACAAAAAGATACATTATCTACTATGTATACTATACTGTATATATACTGTACACACACACAGAGAGAGACACAGAGCTCTTCTAAACGATACACATTCAACCTCACTTACTGTGTTTGGAAAAATACACCCGGAGTCCACTTTCTGCCACACATTTAACTATAATGTCTGTATATTAGAACATTACACACGCCTTCAGATGTTCTTCCCTTGCCTGCACATGACTGTTAGAGCCAGGAGATGTCATAGATTGAGTAAAATTTGGTGAAACTCACTTAACAATGCTCTTGCTTAGCAACCAAAATTTTGGGCTCAATTGTGGTCATAAATCAAGGACTATCTTTGCCTTCCTCTGCATGGCAGCTTTGTCCTAGTAAACTCCTTCTCCTTTCTGGCAATTTTCGTCTCTGTTACAGGAACCAAAATAATCCAGATAATATAAGGTTTCCTGCTGAAGCAGGGGGTTGGACTAGATGGCCTCCAAGGCCCCTTCTAACCCTGCTATTCTGATTCTGTAAGGATCTCCTGCTAGAGCAGGGGGTTGGACTAGATGACCTCCGAGATCCTTTCCAGCCCTAGGTTGATGTGCTGTTTCAAAGCATCTTCTGAAGCCACGTCTAGTGCCAGGGTTTGTGGTCCTTCCTTTCTCTCCTTTTTTTTTCTCTCTCCCTTCCTCCCTCCCTCCCTCCTTTCATCTATCTATCTATCTATCTATCTATCTATCTATCCATCCATCCATCCATCCATCCATCCAAATATATATCATTCACTTTCCCCTTCTTCCCTCTCTCTCTCCCTCTCTCTTTCTTCCTTCTTTTTCTTTCTTCCATACAGATTCCATACAGCTCTGAACCCTTAAGGCAAACCAAATACAAGTGGTCCTCGCTTAATGGCCAGGTGCTTAGCAAATGTTCCAATTTACAACTAACCTCCCCAGAGCTAGTTGACCTGTTTTTGGAGTTTTGACACGCCATGTTATGGAGCCATGCACACACACACACACATTTATGACCAGTTATAACATCCCACACAGTCATGTGACTGAGGTTTCTATGTTTTTTGCCAGTTTCCAACAATTCCTTCTGGTTTCCGGTTAAAAATGCCCCATTGGGGAAAATGGACTTGTTTTAAATTGGGGGTTTTAATCCGGGCCGAAATTGTGTAATATTTTTAATATTTTTAAATTTTGATATTTGTATATTTTTTGTTTTAATAGGCTGTGCACCGCCCCGAGTCCTTCGGGAGAGGGGCGGTATAGAAATAAAATAATAATAATTATTATTATTATTATTATTATTATTATTATTATTATTATTATTATTATTATTAACAGCCACAGTGTTCGCTTAATGACCACAAGTTTCACTTAACAACCATGATGTTTGCCTAATCCAGGCGTCTGGGTCTGCAACCTTAAACAGTCAAAGAGCCATTTTTCTATTTTCTTTTAAACAGGTATCTCTCTGTGTGTGTCTCTCTCTTTTCTTCCTCTCTCATCTCTTCTTCTTTCTCCCCCCTTTCTCATCTGTCTCCCATCTTTCATCTCTTTCTTTCTCCCCCTCTCCATTTCTCATCTCTCCCTCTTTCTCTCTCTCATCTCCTGTCACTCATCTCTCTCTCTTTCCCCCCTCTCTCTCTTGTTTCTATTTCCCTCCCTCCCTCTCTCTATGTGTGTCTCTTGTCTCTCTCTTTCCCTCCATCCCCCCCCTCACTGTCCCTGGAAGGGGGGGGGGAAGGAACCTCTGAACTGATGCTGAATCTCCGTGCTGCACCAGATTGGCGAGGACAGCCTCTCCATTAAAGCAGGCCCAGCCAGTCACCGGCCTCCCCCTTCCCACTGGACATGCAAGCGCTTCTGGTGAGGAGGAAGAGAAGTATGGTGGGAGAAGGCTTGGCGGGTGTCAGAGAGGCAGCAAGTGCTTCGCGGCTCCTAAGGTGGGGTCGAATCTTCCCACTTACAACATCTTCGCCTGAGGGCCTCCCAGGCAGCCACTTCCTGCGGTTCAGGAGGTCCACGCTCTTCCTGCTGCTGCTCGGCCTCCTCGATGCACGAAGGCAGGAGATGGCAGTCACGACACGGGTTTCATTTGCTGCCTGCAAGCTCTGGGCGGCGAGCAGCCGAGCGAGCAAGCCAGCAAACTGCCAGCTGCCTCTAATCTGCAGTTTACTCATGAACACCATTGGCCTTTCTCCCTGCCCAGCAAGGGAGAAGTTGCTCTGCAACAAATGGCCAGAGACGGATGGTGAGGGGCATGTCCGAGCGATGCTCCTGCACCGATAAAACCTTCCCTTCCTCTGTGGAAAGATCAGGGCCTTTTTATTTTGTCCTAGGCTAAGCTGAGGGGATGCTGTGGATGCAGGTCGCCATCGAAGGCATGGGCAGCCCAGCTCTCAGCTTTTGCCAGCCCTCTGGGTGGCTGCCCTCCATTCGCCCTCCCCTCTGCCTCGGATCCTGCTGCTCGCAATGAGGAACACACTTTCGAGCCAGACTGGCCAGCGGGTGGGTGAACGGACGGCCCACTCTGCGCCCACTTCTCTGCCGTTATCAACGGGCCCAGACCATGCCTTGGGTGCCACCAGCTGGTGCAAATGTACTGTGACGAAGTTCCCCCACCCAGAATGGGCAGCACAAAGGCAAGTTGCGCTTCGCTCCTGCACACTTAAGCTTCGGCATTCACTACTCCTCCCCTGTGCTGCCCCTCTCCCCACCGCCACAGCACCTTATCTTTAGGGAACTGCCTCAAAGATCACGCAGCAAGAGAAAAGGCAGCCATGTGTCTTCTAGACCGGCCTTGGAAAAGCCTGCCCTCACAATTGGACTCCCTTTCTTCCAGTATTCATGCGAGGAACTCTGGATCTTAGTGGCAGCATATTGCATGCCTTAACAAGCGCACTGGTGGCCTTACTGTGCCTTTCCTCCGCATGGCACGAGCGCTGGGAGAAAGGGAGTCCGATTGTGAGGGCAGGCTTTTCCAAGGCCGGTCCTAGAGGGAGACAGAGATCAGTGCGCCTTTCCTCCCCATGGCTCTAATTTTCACAATTTTTAGATAGGCTTTTATTTTGTCAGCCAAAGGGCGGAGGGGGGAGAGAAGGGGCTCGGAATGGTTTGTAGGAAATCTGTCTGGGATTTAGGCCTTGCTGCTTGCAGTCACTCACCCAGGCAGATCAGGGCAGCTCAGTGCCACGTGGGATGCAGCCGAAGGCAGGCAAGCTAGTGGGCCCTCAGAGACCATGTGGTCGAGGCAAGCCAGGGAGTCAGACAGAGAGAAGCAGCAGCTATGCAGGGCGAGTGGACAAGATGAAGAGTGATGGGGCAGGAGGGGCAGGGAGGGGCATGGCCAGCCAGAATTTTTACCACCAGTTTGCCCAAACCGGCTAGGACTGGCTGAATCCCATCACTGACTATTCTTAAAATAGGATTGGTGCTTCATGTGGTAATCTGGTAGACATATCCCATGGAGATTAACCTTGTTTCCATTGTATCACCCAGATCACCATACTTTTCCTGAGCAGAATCATGGCAAGTCCTACTTTAGCTAGTCCATTATTTTCTATTACTGTTATCTAAGCTTGTAGAGACTGCAGTGAAATAATTAGAATTATTGTGGCTGCACATTATGCAGAAAAGGAAATAATACATAGACGTTTCTTCATCTGACTTTTATTTGAATTGGTGCCTCTAACACTCCATTGCACTGGCCTTATCATCCTTGCAGTGCCCCTCTATTTCCTTGTCTCTTGGCTCAAAACCCAACAACCCCCAAATACACCTTTACAGTCAATGGGCATACAGATGTATTCTATTTGCAAAGCCAACAACAAAAACTGAAAGGATCTCACATTTCAGAATTGCAGAGACATAGTATGTAACAGCTTAATGACATTAAAAAGGACAAGGCCCGCAAATCTAAAACTGCTCCTCTTTTTCTGAAGAGCCTCCAACAGATTTAGAATATAGACCTGACTCTTACTTAATCCCAAATATCTTGACACATTAGTCCCTAAGAAGTACCCTTGACCCCAGAAATATATCTTTAAATCAGTGGGTGCTATACAGTATCCTGAAGGATTGAATCTCCTTCTGGCAATGCCATGGTCATCCAAGACTCTATTCCGTCTGGAGGGCTCCTGGAATGATCTGGTAATTCTTACAAATGCTCAAAAAAATAAGGAATTTCATTTTTAAAGCAACTCAAAAAAGTTTTTTTATAAGGCTTCTAATAGACAAAGAGAAAAGGTCTTTGTTTAAGAACCAGACATTATCTGTTCCTCTTTGCTATCACACACACACACACACACACACACAGAGAGAGAGAGAGAGAGAGAGAGAGAGAGAGAGAGAGAGAGAGAGAGAGAGAGAGAGAGAGAGAGAGAGAGAGAGAGAGAGACTCACCAGCATACCTATCTCTACACAATGTATCCAGATTAAGTTTCTACTTTAAAGTAGGTTTATTCCATCTGATATTTTATAAAGTCTTCTAATTATAATGTTGGGGTTTTGATTCCTAAAATTCTCTTTCCCCCACATCTCTCGTTGTCCAGGCAATGGCCAAGAGGTCAACAATAACTTGAAAGCTCACAAAACACTGCTTTTGAAAATGAAAGAGCTCGGGGAATGTGCAAACACAAAACATTTGTGAAGAAGTTAGAATAGAGGAGAAAAACAATTTTGAGAAAAACAAAATGTTCTCTGGCTCAGGTTAGGTGATAAAAGTATGGGAAATATGCAAGTATATTTTAAGTTTAACAACTTAATCAAAACTGTTTGAGGAAAGGATATTGCAATTCTATGTGTGTCTTCAGCAGCACTCATCATTATTCCATTTAAGAATTCTCATCCATGAATTCAACCTTGGGCTACTGTGAAGGTGTCTTCACAGTACAACTCTTTGGTCAACAAGAGAATTCCTTTGCAATTGCTCCAAAGCAAGTCTCAAAAAATCCCATGTCCCTTTTCCATCACAGACTGATTTATACCTCTACAATTTGACGCTTTCAAGGGAAGTCTGAAAAGCAAAATACTACATTTAAGATAGCCAGTTTCTTGCTTCTCACATACATATAAAAATGGGGAACAGAGTTTAACAGCAAAGTTACATTTGTTCAAGAAACAGGAGGAGGAAAACAAGGAACAATCAAACCAGAAACAAAGCTGGAAAAAAACAAGTTGCAAAGATAGAAATATCCAGACCTGGAAATAAAGCTTGCAAGTTCCTGGATAAAATGTGTTTTGAAAACAACTATAAAAAGAACAAGAAAATTGGGATCCCCCTTCCCCCACACCCCCGGATAAAAGTTCAAAAGCATAATTCTATGAAATACTATTTAAACCATTATCTAGGCTCCTATAACTTATTTCCCCTCCCAATGAGAAGTTCTCTAGCTCGTTTTCTGCAGCCAGATTCCCTTTGTCTTTATATGTTTCTCTCAATTTACCTTCGTCACAATTCAAAGAACGAGGGGGCACATAGAGGGCAGCAAGCAAAGGCTATATAATTCTTAATTCTCTGGAATCTCCCATTTCTAGAAGAATTTGGCAAAACCTGCATTATAGGATTCAATATAAAAGAAAGGACCTCTCCCTCAGTTGTAATCTCATCTGCTTTTATTCTAAATTGCTAAACTGACTTTTCTTTCAGGGAGGAAAAACTGACTCATGCACAACAAGAATTGCAAGACTGTTTTGGGAACTGGCAGCAGGATCTGATCATAACATCCAGAGAATGACCTCTAGAAGAAAAAAAAACTTCAAAGAATTCCAGAGCTAGTTCTTTTACATATACACGTTCTACCAGAGAAGTTCAACAACAATGCTGAATATATATCCAAGTTGTTTATTAATCCTCCAAATTCAGAACTGAAATCTGATTTTACCTTGGATTTACCCTCATTCTTGTGGAATACTAAGAGCCGTGGTGGTAAAGTGGTGAATGTAGTACAGCAGGCTACCTCTGCTGACAGCTGGCTTCCAGCAGTTCAGCACGTCGATTCTCACTAGCTCAGGGTTCACTCAGCCTTCCATCCTTCTGAGATCAGTAAAAGGGGGACCCAGATTGTTGGAGGCAATATGCTGACTCTGTAAATCACTTAGAGAGGGCTGTAAAGCACAGTAAAGCGGTATATAGGTAAGTTTAAGTGCTATTGCTATTGCTATTCCACAGGATAAGAAAAGAAACAGAATAGAATATTTTCCCTAAAGGAAAAGAGGTGAAAAATCTCCTTAACAAAGGCAGAAAGCAGCCCCAGTCTTTCCTCCACTAAAGCAGCCTGCAGGCAAAGCTTAAGGAAACTAAGTTTCATTCATAAAACAACTAGATAAAGGAAACTGATTACAGTCTAAGTGGTATTGCTGTCTTGATTATTTCCATAAATTGTTAAGTTTATAGAAATAGATTAAAGAACTCCTTACAGAAATCTGGAGTAGATTAGGAGCAAGCAAGAACCTTATTATCTCTGTATATATTTTTTGCTAAACCAAGAGAGTGATTCACAAACTGTCATGATACACAAACTGTCTTGATGTTTTTTATGTGATTTCATATTAGTGTTACCACTAAATATCTGGTTCAAGATACACACACACACAAAATAAAAAGCATATTGTACATTTAGAATAAGAAAAAAAATCCTTTAGCTATCAAATCTACTGAATACCCTGTTTGCAACTTGGTTCCAAGAGATAAACCCACAAAACAATAACAAGCACCTCTACTTGTGATGAGCACTACAAAAATCAAGAAGGAAAAGGGCAAGCAAGTAAATCTGTCCACGGGCTAAATATTCTTCCTGCAATTTTATCTCCTATGTTTGTTCAAAGCTTTCTCAAAAGCTTTAAAACAAAAAAAGGACAGCTTATAGTGTCCAATTGTCCATATCTCTAAAACTCTGTTCTTCCCATCGTGACCTCCAAACTAAGAAGAGGAAGAGATGGGGGGGGGATACTTCATTGCCTTGTGTGCAAAGATTAAGGTACTCCAGATGTGCAAATGTTAGAGAATGGACCAAATAGGCAGAAAGCAAATTTCAGCCACCTCGGGAAATATTGAGCAACATATAAATGCAGGCTCTGCAAATAGCATGAGATTGTGGGAAGGAGGGGGGAAAGCTTTGGCAGATATACCCACCCTTAATCCTCCCAGGATACCTCAAGACGAGGGATATTTGCTCAAGAATGCAAAGCACATATACACGCAAAAAGAATGGGCTGGAAATTAGTGGAGCCAAATATCAATTCACAGCCATACAGAGCATCCCATCCAATAGAAAAAAGAGACCACAGTCATTTGCTAGCAAATCATCCCATTCAGAATAACAGAATGGATTCCAGCATCTCTTTCTCCCTTGCTTTTAAATGCATTATTGAGATTCACTGAGTCCCAATAAAAGCTAAAGTAATTCCAATCAAATGCAGGCCAGAAGGAAATGGCTTCTCAGATATGCCCCAATCCTAAAATGGTCATCAGTAAGGTGATTCATTGTACCAATAATACACATTTTCCATCAGTCCTGTGGCTGCTAATTAGCAAAATGTCATGTTGCCATAGACTCACTGAAGTTCCATCATATTCTGCCCAAAACTGTTCTTCATTTCAATGGGGCTTGTCCAGGCTTCCCATTCTGCTGTTACTAATAATTTTGAAGCCAATACCACTTGAGATGGCCAAACCACCTTGTCTCGTGACATGGCTATCCTTCAATGCTTCTTCTATGCTTGGCTTGCAAATGGCAACCAAGTGGAAACTGCTGAGAACTCCATTATTCCCAGGCCAGCTGTTTCACTTAACTTCTTAATCTACATGAGCAGACAACTCAACATGACACACATTCAGACACATGTGCTCATAATTAAAAGGAGAAACAAACCCTTGAACTTGGTTTTTGTATGGTTTTCTACAACAAAGGGGGGGGGGTCCAGCAGCATTCTTAGAGACTGCCATAATCATGGTATTGACCTAGCTTTAATTGTGTTCAGCATGGTTCATTCTTCTGTTTGTTCATGTGATTGCTCACGCATGGGACTAGGAACAGGATATTCACACGGAGAGGCAAATAAGTATGAGAACTGGGTATTGGTGTGTAATTCTTCTTGTCTTCTGTTCCTTTGGCAGTATCTGATTAGGGTCATATTTTAAAATCTGACTAATAATATAAAAGGCAGACCGTCTAACCAAGCCTTATTCTTCACTGCGATTTTGTATCCAGTCTCAAACTGAATGCCTTACGGAGTTAAATAATTTGAGACAGCAGGCAGTATAAAGTATAAATTACAGAAAGCAATGGAGTAAAGAGATTGTATGCTGAATAAATTAAAGCTTTCAGTTGCGAGACCAGTAATGGGTGAGGAGGAATTAGGAGTCATGGAGGCAGTAGGACAATAGAGTCATTTTTAACTCTGGTGGGAACTGAGAGTACCTTCAGTGTTGAACTGAATTTATAGTCTCAAACCAATAAAATTTTGGTGTTCATTTTCTGAGTTATTAGTTATTAACATTTAAACAGTATTATTAAAATATATTGACATGCTTTTGCCCTGCCCCTGATTTTACATCTCAGTACCATCCTTTTAAGTCCCAAAAACTAAACAAAAAACCAATCAATGGATTTTTCATATAGAGAAATAAAAAATGACAGGAACCTAAGCAACAGGCTAAAGGACTTAAAAAGCTTTGGTGCCTCTGAGGGAGCCCTTAACATTTGCAGGAGGGATACTGGCACAGTGACTGTGACAATCCTACCAAATTGATCATATCATAAATATGGACAGGATAGAGATTGTTTAACTTTTATTCATGGCTTGGAGGAGTTTTATTTTTTTTAAAAAAAACTGTCCAATCAATTTTGCGACCAATATGGGTGCTCTTTCTTTCCTCAAAATGGTGGGGATCAATGTCATTGCTTTTCAATAGTCATGGTTGGAGAAGACTCTTTGGCCTGCAAGCAAAAGGAAGGCTTGGGGCATTGGGGGAATGCAAGTTGTTCTCTATTGTTGGCATGCAAGGAGGCAAATGCTATGGCAATGCAGAGACAGAAGTTGTCAGGTTCCAACCAAGATATGGAATACATGTCTTAACATGTACAGATTGGTCTTGGTCTTTAGTTGTCCCATGCTGATTTATTGAAAAGACATTTTGAAATAGTGGTGGGGGGAGGGGAAGGATTGCTAACCTCTCTGAAGACAAGCTCAACATTCAAAAGAATCTTGATAGATTTGAACAGTGGGTTTTATTTATCAAAATGCAGTTCAGTAGTCGGAGTTTTGCACTTAGGAAAAATCAATGCACAACTACAAGTCTATAAGTAGTCTATTGCTCAGCAGTCCTGCTTATGAGAATGGACCACAGATTAAGCATAAGTCACTTGTGTGTTACAACTGCCAAAAGAACTAATGCAATCTAGCCAACACTAGGCCCAACCTGGCCCCTAGCAAATGACAGCATATGAGTGAGTCAAGTCATTTCTGTCTTTCGGATGAAATTAAGTAAAATCCATCTCTTCTACCAAATCCTATGTCACAGAGGGAACATTTGAAAGAGGAGAGATGAACATAAAGCATAAAGAAATACAGGTCCCGGTAATTAGTAAACTGTTAGTGACCTTGGCTGATTCATAAAAGCTAAGCAGGGTGGGATTTTGTTTGTACTTGGATAGGAAGACACCAGGAAATCCCTGGGCTGTGGACTGGTCTAGGAAGTCACAAAGCATTCAGGAAAATGGAAAAATTGTGCCAATGAAATAATAGTCCAAGTAGTCAGCAGGAGTCAAACATGGTTCAAGTGAGACTTTATAATGACCTTTTTGACTCACAAAGGCCATGAATCATCATCACAGTATGTATTTGTGTGTGTGATGACAGTGCTATCTTAAAAACACCTTCCATTGATTGCAAATTCCCATTTCTGTCTACATAGCATCTATAAATTTAATAATCACTTAGCAGCTAGCATGAATTAAGGGAATGGCTCTACTACCACCAGTACCCATGCCCAGGCAGAAAGGATGCCAGTCTTGTCTAAGATATTTGTGGGGGGGGGGGGGAGAGAGATATCTATTGTTCAAATGGAGGATTCATCACATTGAAATAGTTACTATACAGGAAAAGAGTCAGTCTCACACATTTCTTTTAAGGAATCAAGGAATGGGAAACGACAAGGTTTAGCCAAGGTAAAGATTCTGTATCTCTTGCTGTTCATTTCAAGTTTGCTCAGCATCACTATCAGATACATGTCTGTAAAAATGAGGGTAATTCTCTTCCAAAGTCTTCTCTTTGGCATTTCAGAGTCAATGGCTAAAGCAGAATTGTTGAATGTTTCTGAACAAAAAACAAGCATATGAAGTGGCGCAGTGGTTAGAGTGCAGCACTGCAGGCTACTTCAACTGACTGCTAGCTGCAGTTTGGCACTTCAAATCTCACCGGTTCAAGGTTGACTCAGCCTTCCATCCTTCCGAGGTTGGTAAAAGGGGGACCCAAATTGTTATGGGCAATATGCTGACTCTGTAAACCGCTTAGAGAGGGCTGTAAAGCACTATGAAGCAGTACATAAGTTTAAGTGCTACTGCTATTGCTATATGATAGTTTCAATCACCTTGCCTGTGATTGCAGGCAAAGTGTTAGGCTTGCCTGCCTATTCTTTCTTCCATCTCAAGTTCAGCTCCAAATAAAGTAAGTAGGTTTACTTCTTCCAAGGAGAAAAGGAGAAGGGATCCTGATCTGAGGAAATCATTGGTATGTTCTAATTTCCTCAGATCAGTGTTTCTCTGCCTTTTCTTCTTGGGAAAAGTAAATCTACTTACATTTTTTGCCACCGACTCAAACAAAACAAAAAAAGAAGAAAGGTTGCAGTTTATGGTCAAGGCAGGCCCAAAACATTTTACTGCCCCAGAATCAATAACAGTTAAGCTATTTTATTAGCACCTCACTCTAAAGTAAACAAATGAATAAAAAAACAAAAAACAAATAATGTACTGCATGACACCAAATATCTGCCTGCTCTGAGTATCGGTATCTATGCTAGAGATGTCTTTGTAACAGGAAGATGTAGGTAATGCTAAAGTTTTCTCTCAATGAATAATAAGTCAAGGAACACTTTCTCAACTAACTTACCGTATTTTCCGGCGTATAAGACGACTTTTTAACACATGAAAATCATCTCAAAAGTCGGGGGTCGTCTTATACGCAGGGTGTCGTTCTCCTGTAACCAGGCAGACCAGCCCAAAAGACTCTAACGAGCCTTAAATGGCTCTGGCGATCGAAGCTCTGACGATCCCAGCTTTGCCTGCTAATCAGGCAACTCAGCTGGGATGCCAGAGCCATGTTAAAGGAAAAAACTTTTTTCCTTTTACGTGACTCTGCAAGCTCTGACGATCCCAGCTGCGATGCCTGCTAATCAGGCAACTCAGCTGGGATCGCCAGAGCCCAGAGTCCTGTAAAAACAAAAAAGTTTTCCCCCTCCAGCTTGCTTACCTTAGCTGGTAATCGCAACGCTTGCCTTGCTTCGCTTGCCTGAATCCATTCCATCAGCAACCCACTCTCTGCCTGCAATCATGCAGGCAGGAGTTGTGGACTTCAACTCCCAGAATTCCTCAGCCAGTAAAAACAAAGCTGGCTGAGGAATTCTGGGAGTTGAAGTCTACAAGTCTTAAAGTTGCCAAGGTTGGAGACCCCTGTTCTATTGGGTAAGTTTTTTTCCCCTTTGGGAGCTTTAAAAAATAGTTAATTGGGGTTTTTTTAGTTGTTCTTTTTTAGACCTAGCCATTTAAAGTTTAGGAAGTTTTAAATTTAGTTTTCATATAAAAATAAAAATAAAACAATATTTGTGCAGCTTTCTGAGATGTGGTGTGTTTCTGTAGTGTTTCACTCTAACTACACAAACACACAAAATCTCACAAAGCTGTATGTGGAATTTTGTGTGTGTAAAGTGTGAAGGTTGATTTTTTTGGGCTTTTTGTGGCTGTGTGAGGTTCCTGCTTGTTGCAGGGGCCATTTTGGCTCTAGTACAGCTGCTTTTACATTGTGGGTGAGTCAGTTGTGTTGTGTTGTGTGTGTGTGTGTGTAAAGTGTGAAAGTTGTTTTTTTGGGCTTTTTGTGGCTGCGTGAGGTTCCTCCTTGTTGCAGGGGCCATTTTGGGTCTAGCACAGCTGCTTTTACATTGTGGATGAGCCAGTTGTGTTGTGTTGTGTTGTGTGTGTGTAAAGTGTGAAAGTTGTTTTTTGCGCTTTTTGTGGCTGTGTGAGGTTCCTGCTTGTTGCAGGGGCCATTTTGGGTCTAGTACAGCTGCTTTTACATTGTGGGTGAGTCAGTTGTGTTGTGTTGTGTGTGTGTGTAAAGTGTGAATGTTGTTTTTTGGGGCTTTTTGTGGCTGCGTGAGGTTCCTGCTAGTTGCAGGGGCCATTTTGGGTCTAGCACAGCTGCTTTTACATTGTGTTGAGGCAGTTGATGTTTTTTAATTTTTATTTGGTGTGTGTTGGAAGAGGGGTAGTCTTATATGGCGAGTATAGCCCAAACCCTATATTTTAACAGGAAAATTTGGGGGTCGTCTTATATGCCCGGTCGTCTTATACGCCGGAAAATACGGTAAGCTATTTCAAAGCTACATTTTCATAATACAAATTTAAATCTCAGTCATACTACCTGAGTGCATATGAATATTATTCTAGATAGAGATTATGTGGAAGCTTAAGTGTCAATTTGATCATTAGTGACTGCTGTTGTCATTCACTAACACAGCTTTTCCCGTTTAAAAACACCCCCCACAAAAAAGCAGTTTCTAGTTCAGTCAATTTTCCAGTAACAACCCTTTTTACATCACCTTTCATCCATTCAGATTCCAACATAATGTAGAATATACATAATAAATTACTAAAAACTAACATAATTCAATAAAACACTTGGCAATCTAATAACATATAGAAAGACAAGGGGATGAAATCAATTAAAATGTCTGTACAAATAGATACAATTTAAAATAGCATCTAAAATATTGCAATGTAGACAGGCTTTCTTCTTCTGAAACTATTGTTGAAAAAACCTACTTTTGAAGAATGCTGGAAAATCCAGTTGGAGCGAAACTGACTCTAAATTTAAATCCTGGGTATCAATTGATTATTTTTATTTTCCAACTTAACTTAAGATGTTGGTTTTAACCTTTAAAACTTAAATCCCAACTATCTATGGGACCACTTCACTCCTTATGAATCAATCGTTATTATACTCTGTATGGCAAGCTACTGTTATTTCCAGCACTGGATAATGGCTTAATGTATATTTCACACTTTGTGAAATATTTGTTTCATATTTTTTAAAAAATGTTTGTAATTCTTGCAGGATGATTTTTTTTTAAATGTACATTTAAGGCAACTTGAGGAACACACTCATGGGAACATTCATACTTAATTGTTTTTGAAATACAAAATGAAATATTCAAAAACATTCACAGGAAAGAATGAAACATACCATGCAATAAATCTAACAATCCACCACCAGCCTATTTTCTCTCTTGGTAGTCCTTAATTTACGACCAATGAATCCAAAATTTCTGTTGTTAAACAAGACAATTGTGAGTAGTACCCCATTTTACAACCCTTTTTGCCACAGTTGTTAAATGAATCTCTGTAGTTAAATGAATCATGCAGTTGTTAAGCGAATGTGGCTTCCCCCATTGTCGAAAGCCAGCTGGGAAGGTTACAAATGGTGATCACATGACCCTGGGGCAGTGCAACCCTCATAAATACATGCCATTTGCCAAGTGTCTGAATTTTGATCATGTGACCATGATCTGCAACAGTTGTAAGTGAAAACTGGTCAAAAGCCACTTTTTTCAATGCTGTTGTAACTTCAAGCCAGTGGTGGAATTCAATTTTTTTTACTACCGGCTCTATGGGCATGGCTTGGTGGGCATGGCAGGGGAAGGATACTGCAAAATCTCCATTCCCATCCAACTTTGGGGCCAGCCAGAGGTGGTATTTGCCAGTTCTCCTAACTACTCAGAATTTCTGCTACTGGTTCTCCAGAACCTGTCAGAACCTGCTGAATTTCACCCGATTCAAGCTGTCACTAATCAAATGGTTGTAAGTCAAGGACTACCTGCATTCCAAAGGAAAGGCCGTTGCTGAAAGAATGATGCTTTTTAATCCCCAATATTTCCCATTTGGGGGACATCAAACTCTCCTTTTCAGACCTTCTGATCCTGCAAACAAGAACATCCGCAGCTTTCTTCTTCTTACATACCAGTGGTGGGTTGCCCCTGGTTCATACTGATTCTATAGAACCAGTAGTAAAACCGGCGGGAGGCTCCGCCCACCAACTTCTACATCATCAGAATTCTTCTGCGCATACGCAGAAGAGCATGCGCGCAAGCGCGCAAAGCGAACACACACGAGTGGCCTTGTTGTAAACCAGTAGTAAAGGTAAGTAGAACCCACCCGTTACATACTGTACAGTACAATTTATCATGCTTTCCATAACAACTGCTGTGTTAAAATTGAAGTAATTGTGAAATCTATTACATTTATCTCATTCAATAGTAAAATATGAACCAATCAATTAATTATAACTTTCTCTATGCCCATGAAGTGCATGCTGAATCTAGACAAAAAATATAGAGATGCAATATAATTCCCTTCGTGATACATCAATATTAAATCTTGTCTTTTATCATTTTTGAAAAAAAACAAACATGTTAAGATTTCATACAACTCACGGCATTATACATCAATGATTCATGACAACCAAGCTTATATAAAAAGTATCCATAACTCCTTTAAAATAAATTGAAATGACAGCAGGTAAGGGAAAATTTTGGCCAGTAAAGACAATCTGCTCTCTAAAAACTTTATAGACACTTTGAGTTTATTCTAGCAATGTTAACACCATGAAATATTAGTTGCACTGTCACAAGGAATGGTGGTATAATTTTTGGCATACTCTAGAATTGTCTAAAAATAATAATAGAGTGAATACCAATTCAGTACATTGGAACGCCAGGACTGAAAAGAGATACAGAAAAAAATACTAGCTGAAAACCATATTAACAAAGTGATATTTTCATCTGTTGTGATGAAAATAATATTTTATGTGCTGGTTGCAGTATTCCCCAGTATTGGCCTGTGTATTTATTCCTATTCTATCTTAAAAAAAAATCAAATCTATTTCTTACACTCCCTGGACAATTTAAATTGAATATCATAAATCTTACCCAGAAATATTCTAATAGCACAGATATATTACATGAAGGAAAATAAAGTGGTGTGCTAAAAATAAATTTGCTAAAACTAAACAGGTTGGAAATGGCCAGGTGCTTATCACCTAATTTTTGCTCATAGTCAGAATCCTGAAAGAAGATATGTTTTCAATCTGTAACCGGGTAGAAAGCATATGTAAATAAAGTATCTGCCCGAAATATTCCTGGGACCTGTACTGCACCCCACAATCCCAGTTCCCCAGACCAATCAAAGTGCTCAAAAATATAGTCAATCCTACCTTAGAGTTCGCCGTTTTGAAAATCACGATTATGTCTGCATGTTAGCATGCATATTGGTTGCAAAGGCAAGGGCAGAAGACAACAAAGTACACAAATAGGAGCAGTAAGATAAAAATATGCATATATAAATAGCAGTTTGCTTTTGTTATGTGCTGTCCCTCAGATTATCCCGTGGCACATGGGTGGGCAATTCACAAACTTCCCATTAACATTTTTGTAGAGACAGGATTTTAATAATTGTTTATTACAATTCCCTCTCCCAAATTTCCTGTCTCCACATTTCAACAAGTAATACTTCTGAATGATAAAATAAGCAGAAAAGTGTCACAAACTAACTGATTTTTTTAAAAAAGCTACCAAACTCTATATTTGTTTGCAGAATCAAATGGTTCCACCTTTTGTCAGGTCATATAGATTTACAATATGCAGATAACATGCATAAATAGTTACATTGCTCTTGGCAGTAAGAGTTTCAGACTGATCCCTCAGTTCTCAATATTCTCTCAGTGGCTAATAATGCAATGGAATGAACCAATCTTAGGATAATGCAAGTTTTCTCATCTCACCCCAACCATTAAACTTCAGAGAGAAGAGGAAGAAATTTAAAGAAGTTGCATTCTCACCAACCATCTGCTACAACTTTGAACCATGCCAATTTCCATTTAGGACACAAATCAATTAAAGACTGTGACAAAGAAGAGATAAAAAAAAAAAGAGTCCTGGAAAATGAATTATACTGCAGCATAAAACCACAAACCCAGATTAGGTTTGTTCAGAAAAGATAGGAAAGACAAATAGTAAAAGAAAATGTAACCTGGTAAGGGTCAGCTGTTGTTCTTCCTAGACTTACATATTTATTCAAGCTGCACTACATCCCATTAAGGGAGACTGTAGGGACCCCTTTACATTATATTATAGGAGACACATAATGAATGGCTCCTCAAGAAGGTCACCCTTCAGCTCTGCAACCTTAAGGGCTTCAGAGGCTTGAATGCCAATGTTAGGTGCTTTGTCTAGGTTACTAGCTGCACAAATAAGATTTAACAAAGGATCTCCTTAGTCATCGTATAAAGATTGCTGGAGTCAAATAATCCTATTTCATTCAGCTTTTCTCAGGATGCAGAATACACACACAGAATTTCAGAGGCACAGGAATTCAGTTTTCTAAAATGCACTATTTTCTTTTATGCATCACTTTTCAATGTATATCAAGTGAGTTTACAATCATATTTGTTGTCACTTTCATTCATGTCAGACCTTTTCCTTATTTGATTGAGATCTGAGTTACTGACTGTTACATCCTCATTGAAAAATGAGAAGAAAAAGGGAAAGAACAGGAGACAATACTCCACAACTGAGCATCTGACCCAAGAGCTGAAACTCAGCAACAGTTCACACTCTTGCTTTTTCCTCTGAGCTAAGGCAGAAGACAAATCTCTCTTTTCCATGAAGAAAAACATTTGGAAGTTGAAATAAATAAGTACCGGATGTCACTGAACATTGTTCACTGAGCATCTGCTGTTTAAGATCACCCTTGATTGATGACAGCTATTTTTAATTGTTGCTTTTAAAATTTAAATGCCCCCCTGAGACATGTTATAAGTGTATTAGCGCATGGCAGGAGGCCTGCGAGGTGGGAAACACAGAACGGGTATTTTCATGTCATTAACACTTGAATCCAAGAAATACAATGTAAAATAAAATAACCCTGAGAAACAATAGTCAAAAAGGCTAATCCCCAATAGATATTTGTATGTTTGCCTTGACAAAGGTTTTTTATGGTCTTGGTATATGCCAAAATGAAACATTTGTAATTATTCATGCATTTTTCAATGACTTTATAAAGCATTATAAAAGAAGAAAAATATTTCTGTTTAAGTAGATTATAAATTACAATCATGTAGCCACTTCTGGACTCTTTTAAATTAATGTAAATTGTAGAAAAGGTGTTAAGATAAAAATGACATGAAAAATATTCCCTTCTTTGTTTTTCCTCGTATACATAGGTACAATATCACATAAATCACATTCTATTTGCACCGTTTAAAAAAGCTTACTTTAACAATTGCAATAGCAAAGGTGAAAATCTGTTCCTTTTCATCGAGATATATTTTTGGAATGAAATAGGTTTGCAGAGATATGCTTTAAAAGGAGGGTAAAAGATGCAAGAACATAATTAAATTTTTCCTTACCTGTTTTTTCTTTAATTTCACACAAGACATTAAAAAGTGCAGGTTTCATTCTGTGACAGTTTAGAGCATGTTTTCTGCAAGGAAATCAGAAGGGTTAGGTTTGAAGTGAGCCACAGAATTGTGAATATCTTTAAAAATAGATTACAGGGGATTCCTTATGCAAAAAAGTATTAAAGGTTATAGCTCAGTGGAAATTGTGCCCAAGTGAAAAAAGCCATTCAATTTTGTATTGAATAGGATATCAATTTGGGGATTGTAAATGCTACCAAATAGGGAACTATTTGACACCGCTATTCCAGCAGCATCCATAAACTATATTTGCTGGCCAGGCTATTAACTGATCAATGCCAGGAGCATGTAGAAGCCTTTCCAGTGTTTAATGATGATTTTATTCAGCCACGTAGGGAACTTTTGTATTTTCTTCTCCCCCCCCCTCCCCCCATTCATCCATGTCTTACAATTCTTTGTGTTGAAGCAGCTCTACTGGAAAGATTTAAAAGCCCTTTAAGGAAACCTGAAGTACAGAATAGCTATTTTTAAGTAAAATAGTCTCAGAATGCAGAGCTATACTGCCAGAGAGAGAGAAAAAAAATCTAATAAGGCCTCACCACTACCATTATGTTGCTATTCTAGTATGCAAAAAGAGAGAATTTATATGGGTCATTTCCTGCCCCACTTCCTTGTGCCAAAATTGGCCAGTTGTTTGTTTATTAGGTTGATTAGTTTCATGTCCCAGCAGATGCCCATCGAAAGAAAGAAACAATCTAACATTGCTGTAACAATTACTATTTCTTTGACAAGTAATCTCTTCTGAAGATATGCTGCTATAATATGCAAGAGGTCTAATCTCATTGGGCATCAAAGAATGGGTTTGAGAATCAAAATTACATGTCATCAGAACATGAACATTTTGGTGCCTCGGGCAGAAAAATTGAAGAACCTTCTCATTCCACTGATTAACATGGAATGCAATCCATTAGGCTGCACTCTTTTGCCAGCAGCCCATCATTTCTATGTGCAAGAGAATATCCCACTGGTATGTACACAATGTGTTGGAACTACTTTCTTTCCATTCCTAACAGTACCCAAAATCCATGGCTCTGTGGCTTGCAACTGGCACACTAGCACGCAGTATATTTTGATTTCACAAATATCAGAACTATTAAAAAAAATAGTGCAAGTAAGTTTGCTAGCACATACTTTAAAAATATCTTTGATATTTCCAATCAGTGGGTTACACAAAGCAGAAAAATAATGAAATACACATTTCCTTTTAAAAACCTGGTCTGCTTTTTAAAAGTCTGTAAGCAGAGCTGCATACACAGGTATGTAAAGAGTAACAAGCGACAAAAAGCATTATTATGTTTGGAATTGATTTCCAATTAGATTAGCACATTTAATAGTATCTATACACACTAAGTATTTAAACCAAACATCAACTCTTGCAACTTTTAGAAACATCTTTCCTCTGCTTTGTCTTATATCAATATTGGGAAGCATCATTCAGCAGAAGCTATTGTTCATCAAGTCCAAGGGTTCTAACAAAACAAGGTTATGAACCCTGCACTTCTTGGCCCGGTGATGCTTTAAAGCTATGCTATACGCTTTATAGTAACAAGTTCAGTAACAAGAGCTACTGAAATCTATGGAACTTACTTGTAATCGTTTAAAGAATTCCACCGTTAGCTGGTGCTATATATCAATACCATCTCAGTGAATATTAGGTGTAACAAACCATGTTAAGATATGCAATTTACCATTGACACATAAAGTCTAACAGTCTATCCCAAGTGATTGTGAAAAGGATTAGACAAGGAGTACAAATAAAATGTTAACAGCTTTTCCTAGGTAAAATTATTTTATTAACTATTGTCCTTTATTTTCCAATTTTATTCCTCTCTTATTTTCCAATTCTATGTTGTGGATATTGATTTTTTTTTTCATTTTAATTTTAGATAAAGATTTGCAGAAATGTTCTAGGAGAGTGCATACATATAGTTATATATACTGATGTAAGTGTGTTTAAGAAGCTCCATTTTTAAAACACACAGAGGCACTAAAAGTGTAACACTGTAGTACTGACATTGAACTTTTACAAAATAATTATAAGGGATTTTTTTTTAAAAAAAAGCATGCTTCTCTTCCCCAAAATTCAGTTTGAAGAGAAACAAACTAACATGGTGACTTGTAAAAACAATTGCAATGCTAAAGATAGAAGTATTGTACAAACTGGCAAATGCTTCAATGTGCACATACAGGCACATGCAACTTGCTTTAGATTATGACCTGCTGTTTCATATAAATTCGTGTGATTTCATATGTTGAAGTACATCCCGGAATGGATATGTAGTTGGGAAAGTAGCAACATTTACAGGCTGCATTCTACTATCTTCTAGGCTTAAGAGACTCAACTCCTTATGGTAGAAATATATATTTATCCTTTCGAATATCACACATAGAAAAAAACTGAGTTACCAATGCAACATCAATACTTGCTATCACAAGAGGAGAGGGAATTATTCTGTTTGTACAAAGGGGCCACCAAAGGGAACAAGCATTAAATGATATTAAGCTCACAGATTTTCAATGGGATTAAGTGTGATTTAAATTTTTTTGGACTGTACCTAAAGAGCTATAGGGAAGAGCTTTCAACCATAGCCTTCAAAAGGTTTTGCTTTTTTGCTCTTTCAAAAACAGAAAACAAAACACCAGCCTTTTTTATAGCCAGTCTATTTGCATTTTTCTTTTAAACAGTAAAAATCACTCAAAATATTTTTGGAATAATGGCTTGATACGATAATCTATTTGCCTCCTCTGTTAGATAGCAGATGCACTCTGATATTTACACCCAAAGTTCAATCTCTCAAATATTACAGCTAAGAAAATGACATGTTTTAACTTCTTTTTCGGATCAAATACAAATTAAATTGGCTATTTGAGACTTTCAGTTCATGAACTACTACAAACAAAAGCACATGGGAAGCTGCAGCTCCCAACTCAAACAAACCATCCAGTCAAGTTAGCTGTTTAGCCTTGTCTAACTTAACTAAAGTCAGTCACAAGAATAATATCCATTCCTTGGAACCTCTTTTTCTCTGAAGACCTAGTAAAAACGTAATTTTAGGCTATTAGGGTCGTCCAATGAAAATCTGATATTTCTTCGGGATTACTTTGTTTCCCGAAGGCTAAGGAGAGCACAGAAAGCCCAAGTATTTGTCTGGATCAGATCCTCGTGTTAAATACGTGTAAGTATCATCTTCGTCGTCGTCATCACCCAAGGACTCACCTGGCCTGCGCTTCATCCAAACTCTGGTCGGTGATGGTCATGATTTGCTGTAAAATGTCCCCAATGTCTTGTTTTCGTCCCCCCTCGGTTTCAGTGCCGGCAGCTCCGTCCGGCATATGTTGGGACAGGCCCGGATGGCCAGCCATCCCCACTCCGGCGTGGGAATGCATCAACCTGGGCTGATCATCCATCCCCAAGGCTAGGCGCGGACGGGGCCCCTTCTTTTCCCCCCTTCTCGAGCTTTTTCGGGAGCGCGCTTCTTGGAAGAGAGGAATCAACTGCTGGACTCGCCTTCCTTCCTTCCTTCCCTTTCTTCTTTGGGTTTTCAAAAAAGAATAATATTATCCCTTAACGAACCTCAAACCTCCCGAGAGAGAGGGAGGAAAGGAGGGTAGGAAGCAACACTCTCGGAATTCTTGTGAGGAGGCTGTCGGCTCCAGCAGGAAAGGAAGCGGCACTGGAGCAGGATCAAGATGAGAAGCCGGGTCGGGCTCGCTTTTTGTTGTTCCTTTTTCTCCCCGTCCCAGCCAGGTTCTCGCTTTTCGCTGTTGAGGTGGCCGACAGAGCAGCGCTGGAGGCGGTCGGCGGCTGGCAAGCTACCGTTTAATCCTTCCTCTGGCAAAAACCCGCCTCGATCTGAAAGGCGAAGGAAAGAGCCGAGCAAACTTTCCCTGCCCGCCCGCTCCGCTCGGGAGCCAGATGCTCTCCCCGAAAGGAGCTTCGCGCTGCACAGAGCTGACGGCGAAAGGCACAACCAGACGCCTCGGCCAAGGCAGGGAGCCTCCCCCTCAGTTCGGCGTCTCGGCGAACTCCGGAGAGCCCTTTTCCAGCCTCCTGCTTTGTTTCAGGCTCAAGCTCAGGACTCCTGAAACTGACACAGAAAAGGCACAGCCAGGAAGGAAGGAAGGAAGAAGGGAGGGAGGGAGGAGGGAGGGAGGGAGAGGAGGAGAGCAGATGGGTGGTGCTGATGAGAGAGCCGAGAGGGCGCCTCGCCCTCCTGATTGGCCGCCGCTCGCCGCCGATAACTCCTCCCCGCTTTCGCCATCACCGATCCCCCTCCCCCGCGGGCGGCTGCCTGTCAGTCACCGGGTTCAGAGGTGCGCGGTGCTAGAGGCTCCAGGCCTTAAAGAGGCAAGCTGGAGTTAGAAGGGAAAAGGAGCTCCTGCCTCCGTTTTAGTGGAGTAAGCAGCTGCCGGTTGGTGATAGTGCGTACAGAAGAGGCCGTCTTCAGTCAAACGGTTGTTTTTCACTCGAACCCGGGAGTCTGATATAAAAGAAATGCAACTGACTCATATTGAGCCTGGTAGTTTCTGTTGTAAGTAGCAGACTTGAATACAGCCCGCAGATCCTGCGTACAATAATAAACTTCTAGTTAGTCATCACTATTATTTTGGCTGGGACAATCATTTGTTGTTTCTTTTTGTTAAAATAAAACGAAATTAAACTGGGAGTCACCCAGCCTTCCCGATCTGCTGCAAATCAGCCAGAGATCCAGGGTAGATCAGATTTAATTCCTGCCCATCCTTCCAATAATATAGGAAGCCCAACTAATTCAGGGGGGACTAAAACATCCTAGCCGGGCCACCCAATTCTGTCTGCAGACATTTAATTATGAGAGGCATGATATTAATGAGAAATAATATAAAAGGCATTTGGAGATTAGAAGAGATGATAAAGATAACCAGTCTGGGTTAGCACTTAAAGTGGCACTAGAGAATAGTGCTCAGCTAACTTGGTTACTCAATAACGTTTCTGTACACAGTCAACTTTCAGAGATTCTCAAGCTTTTTTTTTTTTTTCCTCATGGTTCCCTACTGAGCTTCTGTAGCTTTGGGACCCTGCCCCACCCCATCTGCCCACCCCAATAGTTGCTGTCAGCTGGGGAAAGGATACTTCCTGGGGTGCCCTTGACTTCTGTTGATTGCCTGAACCCCTGCAGTTCTCTTGGCAAGATTTCATATGTGGCTTGCCATTGCCTGCTTCCTAGGACCGAGTAAGAGTGTCTGGCTCTGGGCTGAGTTACCCAGGGCCAGACACTCTTACTCGGTCCTAGGAAGCAGGCAATGGCAAGCCTCATGCCCAGGGCAGAAGTTCTTCTAGTTTATAGTCTAGTGGTTTAACCACTACACTAGACTGGCTCTCTTTTTTTAATGAATTAAATTTCCATTTATTATAGATTTCTTTAATTAAGATATTTATTTTAAATATATAATAAATAAATATATAGTACTTTTCATCATGTATGATGCTGAAATTAGTACAGATGAGATATGAGGTTTATGACAAATTGATCATCAATTTTGCAGTTAAGTCAGTGGTTTGTGATGGAGAAAATGGGCGTTTATATGCTTTTTATATTTATTTAATTTAATTTAATTTAATTTAATTTAATTTAATTTAATTTATTTATTCATTCATTCAATTTATATGCCTGCCCATCTCAATCAATGACTATGGGTGGCCTACAGTTCAAAAAATACAATTCAAAAAATATTAGTTAAAATATTAAAAACATTTTAAAGCAATAAAACTAGGGGTGAAATCCAGCAGGTTGTAACAGATTCTGGAGAACCGGTAGCAGAAGTTTTGAGTAGTTCAGAGAACCGGCAAATATCACCTCTGGCTGGTCCCAGAGTGGGGTGGGAATGGAGATTTTGCAATATCCTTCCCCCAGGAGTAGGGAGGGAATGGGGATTTTGCAGTATACTTCCTCTGCCATGCCCACCAAGCCACACCACGCCCACCAAGCCATGCCCACAGAACTGGTAGTAAAAAAATTTGGATTTCACCACTGAATAAAACCATAAAAAACACTAAAACATTCAATTAAATATTCAAATTAAATACACTGTTGTTTATTGATGGTTATTTTGTATTGCAATTTTGTGAGCTGTCAGCCACCCAGAGTTTTATTTGGTGAGATGAGTAGCCATATAAATTAAATAAATAAAATGAAGGCGGGAGTTCTAACTATTTCAAGCTCCTGGAGAA
Source organism: Arizona elegans (assembly GCA_022577455.1). Lineage (NCBI taxonomy): Eukaryota > Metazoa > Chordata > Lepidosauria > Squamata > Colubridae > Arizona > Arizona elegans. The sequence goes on along the minus strand of JAKOOJ010000002.1, from coordinate 96,319,728 downwards.
AAAGACAAATATTGAATTCATATCATTTTGCCTGTTCCATGGACTATTTCTAGATCCTGCCAGCCACAGTCACTCACTGCCAGCACTAGTCAAGGATAGCACTAGCTTATTATCAGTTGCTCTCTTGTGCTTCATCCTGTATCCCATCTCCATGCCAGGGACCCATCAACAAGACTATTCTTTTTAACATCGGTTTAGGGCTTCTTCAGAAGAGCACTAGATCCATATTCAAAAATAATGAATGAATTAAATATTATTATGTACAGTCACTATGCACTTAGTTGAGAATAAGCCTAGTTGAATTTAGTGGATGTATAAACCTGCACTGGACTCAAGAACATCTTGCTGGAACTAAAAAATGTGTATATAGATGATTATAGTTTTGATTCCAAAGTGATTATTAGGGATAAGAGAGATCTCTGTTGAGATCGTGAAGAACTTTTTAGCCAAAAAGTCCTTTTAAAAGATTTGTACATTCTGGGAAAAACGTGTTCCAAATCTTGTTCAAAACAATTTAGGTGGTTAGTATAATCACTACTGCCTAGATAAAAAAAAAAAGGGCATTAGTATATCAGCATTTCTTTTTTCCTTACTTTCCCCCTTCCCACCATATTGCTGATTAAACCTACAAAATGGTGGAACATAATAATTCATTATTATAATTCAATTAAACAGTTGTTTTATTTACCTTTAAAAATGAGTCATAATAACTACAGCATTTGATATTTCCTAAAGAAATGTGTATTGTGGCAATCCAGTATTCATTTACTGAAAGCAGTAAGCATGGCTAAGTACAGAATTTGTTTCAAGTAAAATCTGCACAGCAACAACTGTGTGCAACTGTTGTGCAATTTCCACTATAAGGTAGGCCATGTTTTATTGTGATGACAGGCAAAATACAATTGATAATAAATCGGATTGCCCAAATGCTATTAATATTCTCATACAACTACAAGCAATGTGAAGGTACAGGGATACAACACTTTTCTCTTTGCAACCTTTTTTGATGAACAACTAACCTGTCCTCTGTCAAAGCTATACAAGCTGGTAGTCTGGCCTTCCTTCATCTGACTAATGTCCTTAGTTAATAATGTACCCCCCCCCGCCCCCGCATGCAGTATTTTAGGTGGATTAATTCTCTCTGCTCCAGACCTTCCCATAGTGCCCTAATTTTTCCTCACCATTACATAAAACTTTCCATGCAGAAGGAAGAGAGAGAACTAACAACTCTGTCTGCTGGGTTTGTAGGAGGTGGACAATACTAATTCTGCTTTATTTTCTCTTAAGTGTTTTCTTTGTTTTGAAGCTGAGGTAAAGAATAAGAGTATAACAGGGTTAGAAGGGCCTTTGGAAATCATCTAGTCCAACAGTGCTATCATGTCACCCCTAGTCTTTCTTTTCACTAGACTAGACATACTCAATTCCTGCAACCATTCTTCATGTTTTTTATGAAGTCCCCTAATCACCTTTGTTGCTCTTTTCTGCACTTTTTCCAGAGTCTCTACATCTTTTTATAATATGGTGACCAAAACTGGATGCAGTATTCTAAGTGTGATCTTACAAAGGTTTTATAAAGCGGTTGTCGAGTCTGTCCCAACTTAGTTATTTAAGAAAGAAAGACCCTAAACTCCATTTCCTTGAAGTGAAAGGTTCTTTTATTAAAATCAGGTAACAGCGAAAGCAAAGCTGAATCTGAGTATTTCCCATGCAAAGGTTGCACTTGTCCCCCCTTTACCAGTCCAATACAGGAGTGAAATGCTCCCGGTTCAGACCGGATCGCTCGATCCGGTAGTGATGGCAGCGGGTGGTTCGGAGAATTGGTAGCAAAAATCCCTGCGCCCTCCCCCCCAATGCCCAGCTGATCCCCACGATCATCAGAGGCTTTTTTTTTACTTTTAAAAGCATTTTTTTCTACAACCTCTTCTGATGAAAAAATGCTTTTAAAAGTAAAAAAAAAAGCCTCTGATGATCGCGCAGCTCAGCTGGGATCATCAGAGGCTTTTCAAAGCATTTTTTTCTGCAACCTCTTGGCCGAAGAGGTGGTAAAAAAAATGCTTTGAAAAGTCTCTGACGATCCCAGCTGAGTTGCCTGATCAGCAGAGAAGTATTTTTTTAAAAAAATACCTCTCTGCCAATCAGGCAACTCAGCTGGGATCGTCAGAGAGGCTTTTTAAAAAATACCTCTCTGCCATCAGGCAACTCAGCTGGGATCATCAGAGAGGTATTTTTTAAAAAGCCTCTCTGACGATCCCAGCTGAGTTGCCTAATCGGCAGAGGCTTTTCAAAGCATTAGAAAAAATGCTTTGAAAAGTTTTTTTTAAAAAAGTTGGCCACGCCCACCCTGTCACATTACCCCCACCCCCACCAAGCCACGCCCACAGAACCAGTAGTAACAAATTTTACATTTCACCCCTAGTCCAATAGTATAAATTTTTGATGTTTTGAGAACAACTTTGAGGTTTGGCGCCTCTTCATGTAGTTTTGCATTCTGTTCTCAGGCTGGTGGCCAGTTTATTCTGGTCTGACGCCTCTGCTTCTTTTTTTAATTTTTTAATTATTTTTTAAATAAAAAATATTTTTTATTAAACAGTTTTTAAAAAACAAACAAACATACCATCAGAAGACAAGGTGATTAGAAAAATTATGGAGTGTCCGGAAATGGATAAGCTCCCAAAGGAGATACAAGAAAAAGATGAAACAGAATACTACTTAGTCTGGGAGAAATGGTATAAATGGTGGGAGGAGAAAGGGGAAAAAATGGGGGGGACAAAAGAAAACTAAACAATGGTTAAATTAGGCGGACGAATATGGAAACAAATGGGAAGATATAAATTGTGGAAAGGAAACTAGGTACCTGTTTATTATTAAATGTAAATAAAATATTTAGATTAAGAGAATATATTATAACGGTATATATATATATGATATACTAGAAATATATGTATAAAAGATAGATTAAGATAAGAAAGAAATAATGTATAAATATGGATTACTGATGCAAAAATGTTGAAAAGAAGATGATGTAAATATCTGTTTTTGTTTGTTTGTTTTTGTTTGTTTTTTAAAAACTGTTTAATAATTTTTTTTAAAAAAAAAGACACCTCTGGTTCTTGTCAACTTGTCTCCCCTCCCCTTGTCTTCCCCATTCCCGTGCCCAACCTTTACTTCCCCAATTTCCTCCCCATTCTCTTGCATTATGGCAGAATGCCAGCAAAGCAAAAAAGCTGAAGATGGCAGGCCTGACAGCAGTACTAATACTTTACATGATCTTGATTCTATTCCCTCTGTTAATGCAATCCTAAAAAGAAAAGAGCCTAGATTGGCTCTTTTGGCTGTTGCTGCATACTGCTGGCTCATATTTAAGTGATTGTCCACTAGGACTCCAAGATCCCTCTTGCAGTTACTGCTGTTAAGCCACGTTTCACCTAATCTGTACCTGTACATTTGATTTTTCTTGCCTAAGTGTAGAACCTTACTTTCCACTCCATTGAATTTCATTTTGTTAGGTCAGGTCCAGTGTTCAAGTGGCACTTTTGACCATTTGCTGTAAAGGTTCACTGCAACACACAGAGATTACAACATTGTTACCAATTGTCATTTTTAATGTAACAGAAAAGAATAATTATGTCTTATTCTCACCTGCTGTATTTTGGAGTCCAGCCTTGACACCTGTTAAAAAGCCAACTATGATTCTTAGCCTAGACAAAGTTACATACCTCTGTTTTAAAATATTGTTGAGTCAGTGGAAGGAAAAAAAGTACATGGTCAAGTGTTCAGTCTTCACAAGTCAATGTTGGAAAGAATAACTCTCCAAACCTGAACAGAACAGGACTGAATTTGGTGATAGGACAGGGGTATCAAACTCAGAGACTCTGAGTTTTATTGTGACCTCTGGCATGGAATGGCCCCACCTACTTGGGTTGCCCTGGCTCTGAAAATGGAACCCACGTATAAATTGGAAAACGGGTTTGTTGCGCATCCGCTCTAATCAACAAGGGAAGAGAGGAGAGGACCCCTATTGTGTGGTCAAAGTGGCGAGCGAGGGGGCGGCGACTGCAATGGACCACATTGTGGGGGAAGAAAAGATCCCAAAAGAGTACCAGGACCTCCGGGAGGTGTTTAGTGAAAAAGCGTTAGATGTGCTGCCCCCCCCCCCTCCAGCCTACAGACTGTAGCATACAAATCCTTTCTGTGATAAAACTCTCTTAACCAAAAATCTATCCCATGACCCCCCGAGAGTTGAGGGAACTACAACACTTTATTGATAAAAACCTAAAATGTGGCTTCATCCAACCGGCTAGGCCGCGGGTAGCTGCCCCGGTACTATTCCGGGAGAAGAAGGATGGGTCTTATCGCCTGGTAGTTGACTACTGGAACCTGAACGCAATCTGCATAGAAAATGTCTATCCCCTGCCCCTCATGAAGGACATGCTAGCCCACCTGGGCAAAGGAATTTTTTTTACTAAATTGGACTTGCAGGAGGCATATTATAGAGTCCGGATTAAGGAAGGCGATGAATGGAAAACTGCTTTCAACTGCCCGCTGGGATGTTTCCAGTTTCAGGTGCTCCCTTTCGGACTGCGAGGAGCCCCTGCCATGTTCATGCAACTGATCAATGAAGTGCTGCACAAACACCTTTACAAGGGGGTGCTGGTCTACCTTGATGACATTCTTATTTACACCAAGATCATGGGCGACCATGTAAAACTGGCAAGGGCTGTCCTGAAAAAACTTAGAGCTGCTGAGCTGTATGCTAAGTTGTCAAAATGCGAATTCCACCAGACTAAAATTGACTACCTGGGGTACCGCATTTCGCATGAGGGGATAGAAATGGATCCAGAAAAGGTCCGGGCCGGGTTGGAATGGGCTCCCCCACGCACCCGCAAACAACTACAAAGTTTCCTGCGTTTTGCTAATTTCTATTGACAGTTCATCCCCTCATTTGCAAAAATTGCCTTACCAATTACTAACTTTCTGAAAACAAAAGGAGAGGAGAGGCCACAACCCTCCCGGCCTCTCGAGTGGACTATGGACTGTCAGGTGGCTTTTGAGAAACTGAAACGACTGCTTGCCACTGAACTGGACCTTAAACATTCTGACATGGAAGCCCCGTTTGTTGTTCAGGCCGATGCCAGAGACGTGGCCGTTGGGGCGGTGTTACTCCAAACAAATGCCAAGGGAAAGTTGCAACCCTGTGCCTATACCTCTCGGAAATTATCGGAGACCGAGAGGAGGTGGGCCATGTGGGAGAAGAAGTCTTTTGCTGTTCGTTAGGCACTATTAACGTGGAGACATTTCCTTGAAGGGGCGAAGCACCCTTTTAGAGTGTGAACTGATCACAAAAACTTAGAGGCTTTAAAAATGCCACGAAAACTGTCGCCTAAGCAAGTCCTCTGGGCCCAACCCTTTAAACGATTTAATTTCTCCCTGTGCTATCTTCCTGGAGGGAAGAGCTTTATGGCAGATGCCCTCTCGAGACTGCCTCAATACAATAGCGTTTGAGAGGAAGTAATTTGTCCGGTTATCCCCTCGAAACAGCTGGCGGCACCAGTGGTTACCAGAACCCAGGCAAAAGTAGATCTAACCTTGTCTGGCAACTTGAGCAAGCAGTTGAAAGAAGCACTAAAAACTGACTAGTGGTTTTTAGCCCACTCCAATGAGTGTACATTTCGAGAAGGTCTCGCTTGGGTGAGAGCTAAACTGTATGTCTCGCCAGCCCAAGGGGGACAGTATTACAATACGCCCATGATGCTAAAATCGCTGGGCATTTTGGTTTCGTGAAGACATTACACTTAGTTAAACGACAATTCTGGTGGCCGGCGCTAAAGAAAGACATAGAAGCATACGGGGCGAGCTGCCCCATATGTGCTTCAGCAAAGAGGCCTCCTGGGAAACCACCTGGGCTGCTTCAAAGTGTAGCCAGGTCAGGAGCTCCATGGAAGAAAATCTCCATGGATTTTATTGTTGAGTTGCTCGAAAGTAGAGGGAATACAGTCATTTGGGTGGTTACTGATTTGTTTTCTAAACAAGTGCATTTTATCCCATGTCCCAAGATCCCTTCGGCTAAAACTCTTGCAAAATTGTTTGTCCAACATGTGTACAGACTACACGGGGCTCCAGAGAGAATAATCTTGGACAGAGGGATCCAGTTCACCTCCCACTTTTGGAAGGAGTTCCTGGGGTTGTTAGGCTCCGCCCAGGGGTTAAGCTCTGCCTACCACCCTCAGACCAATGGGGCTTGTGAAAGAACTAACTCAGTGTTGGAACAATACCTTAGATGTTACATAAATTATCAGCAAGATAACTGGGCGGACTTGTTGCCGTTTGCGGAGGTCGCCTATAATAACTCTATACACAGCAGTACTGTGTTTACCCCCTTTAAGGTAGCCTCTGGCCAAAAATTTGTCCCCATCCTGGAGTTACCTCAGGAAAACCCACAAATACCTTCTTTGGCTGACTGGATTGAACACCTACATGGTCCCTAACACGTAAGGCCCTGGACAAGGCTCACCGAGCTCATAAAGTCCAATCTGATAAGAAAAGACTTCAGGGTACAGATTATAAGGTAGGAGATAGGGTTTTCCTTTCCACCAAGTATTTGCAAACTACCCAAAAGTTGAAGAAGCTTGGGCTCAAATACGTGGGTCCTTTCCCTATCGTACACATAGTTAACCCAGTTACGGTGCAATTAGAGTTGCTTAAAACCTTGCGAAGGATTAATCCGGTGTTTCATGTCAGTTTGCTGAAACCAGAGCATTCGTCCCCTTTGCGTCTTGACCAAGAACCTCCTCCTGTCCCCGTACTCATTGAAGGGGAACAGCATTTTGAAGTCAAAGAAATATTGGATTCAAGGAAAAGGGCAGTACTTGGTGGCCTGGAAACATTTCCCTTTAGCTCTGTCTGAATGGGTAAACAAGTGAGACGTTAGGGCTCTGAAGCAGCTGCAATTATTTTATTCCAAATACCCTGATAAACCTTAATCTTGGAGTGGTTCTCATGTTCTGGTTATGTAATTATCTATTTTCCCTCATTCTGTTTTTCTTGTAGGAATAATGTATCTTCTGCAGGAGGGCCGAATGTCAGCCTCTGCCTTTTTATTGTTTGATTGCTTGATTGCTCGGCTGCCATTGTAATGGGGGGAGGGGGGAACTGTTTGAATGTCTGGGAGGGGGGAAGTTAGCTGGTGGAGAAGAGGGGATAAAGTTTTCCTCAGCATTTTCTATGCAGCTGGGAAGAATGCTGATAACCACTCAAGGTCAACTGTCGTGGCATACCAGGAGGATAGCACCATCAGAAGCTGCACCCCACATGACCCCTGGGGGGGATGTGGATTGGATAATCCTGACTGGACAATTGGGGGGAGGGTTTTAAGGATGCTTTCTATATATGATTTTCGCGCCTATTGCCTCAGACCTTGCTTTTCTTTGGTTGCATTCAGTTCAAACTCAGTAAAAGTACCTTTCTCTATGAAAATGGAATTGGGGTTTTTCTTTCTTGAGTACTGAAAGGAGACACACCTGACATAGTTTGAAATCCGGCCACGGAGTTGGTCCACATGATGATGCCACAATCTCCAGTCCTCTAGCTCAACCTTGTAGGAGCGAAGACCAGATAGTTCCACAATCGTGCCAGGAATCCACAGAGCACCCCCAGCATAATTGCAGGCATAGATCTTGTTCCCAATTTCAAACTTCCTAATTTTCCCAGTGGAATCGGGGAGTGTTAGCAATATAATTTGGATGCAATCGGTCCAATTGTAATCGGATTCTCCGTCCCATGAGGAGCTCCAACGGGCTTCTATTGGTGGCAGTACAAGAGGTAATATGTTGAATCAGTAAAAACTTATCTATTCGGGCTTGCCAATCTCCCGGACCCATTCTGGCCAATGCCTCCTTTGTAAATCTCACTAATTGTTCGGCCTACCCATTACTGGCCAGATGAAATGGAGCCACCAGGGCATGTCTGATGCCCAAGTTGGCCAAAAATGCCTCGAATGGGACAGCTGTCAATTGTGGCCATTGTCCGAGACTATTATTTATTTATTTATTTATTTATTTGTTTGTTTGTTTGTTTGTTTATTTATTTATTTGTTCGATTTATATGCTGCCCTTTTCTGGAGACTCAGGGCAGCTTACAATGCGTTAAGCAATAGCCTTCATACTTTTGTATATACCTGCTTAGTAGGGCTTTCGGCTCCCCCTAAGCGGTGTTCTTTTTTATACAAAGTCAGCTTATTGCCCCCACAAACCGTGTCCTCATTTTACCTACCTCGAAAGACTGAGTGAGTAAAAGACTTGAGCCTGGTGAGATTTGAACTTGCAGTAATTGCAGGCAGCTGGTGTTACTTAACAGTGCTTTAGTGCTTTAGTATGCTGCGCCACCAAGCACATCGGGGAGGCCGTGCATAGTGAACAGTTTTCTCAGTGCCTTAATAACAGCCCCAGCAGTGGTAGAAGTCATTAGGACTATCTCTAACCACTTAGAGTAAGCGTCAACAACGATAAGGAACGTTTGCCCCTTTACTGGCCCTGCAAAGTCAATGTTCACCCTGGCCCATGGTGCCTGGGGTTCCTCCCATGTTTTAGCTGGGGCCGCAGGGGGAGCCGGTTGGGATTCCTGGCATGGGGAGCAGGTAGCGACCCTTTCTGTAATGTCGTGGTCCATTCTCGGCCACCAGATGTAACTCCTGGCCAGGCCCTTTATCCTCACTATACCAGGATATCCAGCATGCAAAACTTCCAGCACTTCCCTCTGTAGTTTGGAGGGTACAACCACCCTTCCCCCCCATAATAAACAACCTTTCAATACAGACAGAAATAAGGCTGTGCTGCTTCCAACACCAGGTTCCTGGGCCAACCTCACTACACATAGTTTAAAATTTACATTAGTTCAGTGTCTTTAGCAGTATGCCAAGCAATCTCAGCCACAGTAATGGGCCCCGAAGCGATGTCCTCTAGCAGGAGGACTTGGCAGACTGGTGCAGGGTCTTCCACCAGGGCAGGCAGGGGGCAGCGGCTCAGCGCGTCAGCATGGCTCAGAGACTTTCCAGGCCAGTGAATTAGCCGGTAACTGTAGGCTGCCAAGAATAGCGACCATCGCACCATTCAAGGTGACATGACAGTAAGAGTCAGGCGGTCACCCACCAACAAACCGAGCAGGGGCTTGTGGTCAGTCACAAGGGTAAAATGTCTGCCATACAAATAGTCATGGAACCGCCGGACCCCAGCGACTACAGCCAGTGCTTCTCTGTCCAGCTGGCTGTAGTTTCGCTTGGCAGCGGACAATGTGTGGGAATAGAAGGCAAGAGGAGCCTCCTGGCCAGTAGGAAGCTGATGGCTGAGGACACCCCCACCCCAAAAGGCGAGGCATCACAAGTCAGGATCAGGAGTAGGAAGTCACTGTAATGGACCAACACGCTGTCAGATGTCAGCAGGTTCTTTACTGTGGCGAAGACAACTGCCTCGGCTGGGCCCCAACACCAGGAAGTCTTTTTTCCCAGCAGCCTATGTAAAGGTTCAGCCACAGTGGCCTTTTGTGCCAAGAATATGCTGTAGAAATTGAGCAGCCCTAGAAAGGCTTGCAGATTTTGGCAATTTTGGACTTGGTGGGGTGAATCCCTGAGCCATCAATCATGTATCCCAGGAATTCCACCCGGGGCACTGCGATGTGGCATTTTTTCCATTTAACTTTAAGGCCCGCCTCTCTGAATCTGGAAAGGACAGTCCTGAGATAGGCAAAAAGGGCAGGTTTATCGGTAGCGGACACCAGGACATCACCAAAATAAGGCACCATACCAGGGATGCCTTGTAACAGCCGTTCCATTAAGCTTTGGAACAATCCTGGTGCCACGCTGACCCCAAATTGCAAGTGGCGGCATTTAAATGCATCCCTATGGGTGACATTAGTTTGGGCTTCAGCCATGCTGTCATCAAGCTGTAGTTGTTGGTACGCTTGCACAAAATCGAGTTTAGCAAATGTTGCTCCTGTTCCCAATGAATGCCGTAGGTGTTGAACGATGGGAACAGGATAGGCATTCTGCTGCAAGACCTTTTGATCGTGCACTTATAGTCGGCGCAGATGTGGACCGAGCCATCAAACTTTTACTGGCATTACTATGGGGGTCTCCCAACGGGCATGGTCCACCGGCTCAAGGATTCCCTGGCCAATCAGTTTATCCAATTCCTTATCAATTTTAGGTCTAATTGCAAGGGGAACCCTACGGGGCTTAATTTGAATCAGTGCCACCTTGGGATCTAGGCTGAAGGAGATAGGCATTCCTTTGTACTTGCCTAGGCCACTGCTGAATAAGTCCTCAAACTGCTTCACGAGGTCCTCGGTGCTGTCATCTGCGATGGTGTTGATACCAGTCACTCCCACGCCCAGGGTCTCGAACCAGTCCAAGCCAAGCAGGCTTGGCAACGCCCCTTCAACTACAGTTATTTTTAAGGGACCGGAAAACCTCCAAAATTGCACTTGGAATGTTCCACAGATCACAACGGAGATGCGGTTTCCTTGGTAGTCTTTGAGTTGTAACTGCTGTGGCTTCAAGTCTTTCTTCCTTATGCCCGGAACAATGTTCATCATGGTGTTCCACGCAACAATGGTTAGGGACAATCCCGTGTTAATTTCCATCTCACACTCTGTCCCCTCGATCAGTACTGTCACATGGATCTTTTTGGCTGATGAGCTGGTCTGTCGTATATTCGTCTAATATGCCTCTCTGTCAGCAGCTGGAGATATCTCCTTATGGTTGGGTTTCTATGGCCTGGGTTTCCTCTTCTCTGGCATTGCCAAGGCAACCGGTTGCTGTTTAGCTCTGAACGCAGATGGCATACTAGCACGGCAGACCTGAGCCAGATGTCCCTTACGGTCACACCTCTGGCACACAGTGTCCTTGTATCTGCAACTTGCTCTGGAATGTGGCCCTCTGCACCCTGCACAGAAGAGCTGTCTCCACTCTGTGTCGGGGTAGGCTCTTTTCTTGTCATCTTGTAGCCGGTAGATGTCATTTTCATCTTCTGATGACTCGATCAGCTTGGTGCTCTCTTGATGCACTGTGGCGGTTTGGCACGAAATTGACACGTTTCCCGCTCTTTGCAGGGCAGGGCTGATTTCTGTGAGTTGTCTGCCGCTCTGGCCTTGTCTAAGGCTGTTTGTAGAGTGAGGGCCAGCTTGGCTAACAACCGCCATTGTAGGCTAACATCCCTCACTCCACTTATGAGTTGTTCCAACAGCACATCCTCCTGCTCTTGGAACTTACAGTATGCGGTGGCTTTTCTAAGTGCCGCTAAATAATAATAATAATAATAATAATAATAATAATAATAATAATAATAATAATAATTTTATTTCTTTACCGCCCTTCTCCCGAAGGACTCAGGGCGGTGTACAGCCAATTTAAAAACACAAGACACAACAATAATTAAAATTTAAAATAATTAAATAGATTTGGCCGATTTAAAACCCCAAAAATTTAAAATACCCCAATTTAAAATTATTAAGTTGATAGCCCGGCCTGGCGGAACAACAGGGTCTTCAATGCGCAACGAAACACCCGGAGGTCAGAGATCTTACGTATTTCCGGGGGCAGTTCATTCCACAGGGCTGGGGCTTCCAAAGAGAAGGCCCTCCCCCTGGGTGTTGCCAGCCGACATAACTTGGCCGATGGCACCCTGAGGAGACCTTCTCTGTGGGAGCGGACTGGTCGGTGGGAGGCTATTGGTGGCAGAAGACGGTCTCGAAGGTACCCGGGTCCTATGCCATGGAGCGCTTTAAAGGTGGTAACCAACACCTTGAATCGCACCCGGAAGACCACTGGGAGCCAGTGCAGCTCGCGCAGGAGGGGTGTCACATGGGCACAACGGGTTGCGCCCATAACCACCTGCGCGGCCGCATTCTGGACCAGTTGGAGCCTCCGAGTGCTCTTCAGGGGGAGCCCCATGTAGAGAGCATTACAATAGTCCAACCGGGAAGTAACAAGGGCATGAGTGACCGTGCGCAAGGCGTCCCAGTCCAGAAAGGACTGCAACTGGCAGATCAGGTGAACCTGATAAAAGGCCCCCCTGGCCACGGCCGTCATATGCTCTTCTAAAGACAGCCATGCGTCCAGGAGGACACCCAGATTGCGAGCCCTCTCTGTAGGGGGCAAAGATTCACCCCCAATAGTCAGCGATGGCACCTGCTGACTATATCGGGACGCCGGCAGCCACAGCCACTCGGTCTTGGATGGGTTGAGTCTGAGCCTGTTCCTCCCCATCCAGACCCGCACGGCCTCCAGGCAGTGAGACATCACATCAAGGGCATCGTTGGGGTGGTCTGGGGTGGAGATGTACAGCTGAGTATCATCAGCGTACAGATAACACTTCACCCCAAAAACACGGATGATCTCACCCAGCGGCTTCACATAAATGTTGAACAGAAGGGGCAAGAGGACCGACCCTTGTGGCACTCCCCATGCGAGACGCCTCGAGGTCAACCTCTGCCCCCCTGCCAACACGAACTGTGAGCGGTCAGAGAGGAAGGAGGAGAACCACCGCAGAACGGTGCCCCCTATTCCTAACCCTCTCAACCGCCGCAGCATGATACCATGGTCGATGGTATCAAAAGCCGCTGAGAGATCTAATAGGACTAGGACAGAGGAACAACCCCTGTCCCGAGCCCTCCAGAGATCATCCACCAACGCGACCAATGCCGTTTCTGTGCTGTGCCTCTGCCTGAAGCCCGACTGGCACGGGTCTAGATAGATAGCTTCATCCAGGTGCCTGGGCAGTTGTCGTGCCACCACACTCTCAACAACCTTCGCCACAAAACAAAGGTTGGAGACCGGACGGTAGTTAGCTAATTCAGCCGGGTCCAGGGAAGGCTTCTTGAGGAGGGGCCTCACCACCGCCTCTTTCAAGGCGGCGGGAAAGGCACCCTCACTCAGAGAAGCAGTTATAATCCCCTGGAGCCAGCCTCGTGTAACCTCCCGGGAGGCCAGTACCAACCAGGAGGGACACGGGTCCAATAAACATGTGGCGGCACTAATCCTACCCAGAACCCTGTCCACATCCTCGGGAGCCACAGGATCAAACTCCTCCCAGATAATATTCTCAAGACCTTCCCCTGTCTCCTCCCCTGGACTCATCCAATCGGAGTCCAAGCCATCCCGAATCCGAGCGACTTTATCATGCAGAAATTGCACAAAATCCTCAGCGCGGCCTTGCAAGGGATCTTCCCGCACTCCCCCCCCCGAAGAAGGGAGTGGGTCACCCTAAACAGGGCGGCTGGGTGGTTCTCTGCAGATGCGATAAGAGCGGAGAAATGGTTAGATTTCGCCGCTTTTATCGCCACTAGGTAGGTCTTGATATAAGACCTCACCTGTGTCCGGTCGGAATCGGATTGACTAGTCCTCCAAATGCTCTCTAGGCGTCTTTTTAATGGTTCATGGACTCGCCTTCTTCCTGCATTCTGTGGTGAAACTCGCACTGCTGTACAAACTTTGACTGCACTGGGGTATAATGCGCCCGTAATGTGTTCTGTAGCGTGGCCCATGGTACCACTTGAACCACAACTGGTTCAACGAGTGCCTTGGCTGTGTCAAACACGTCCATATGGCAATAAGTGAGGAATAGTGCTCGCTTGCGGTTATCGGACAGTCCCAGGAGATCGTTCACCTCCATGAAGCATTCAAAACGATTCATATAGGAGTCCCAATTGTCGTTGGCTGGGTTGAACAGAGCCAGTGGGGCATACACGGTCATCATGCTGGCAGACAGTGATTCTGTAGAACAGCGAGCGATGCTGGTTGTTCCCTACTCCACTGGGTTTCTGGTCTACGAGTCCTTATTCTTCCGATCCCACCTTTGTCGCCAGTGTTAGATTCGATGATGGAAGAGACGGACACAGCTCTTTCAGTAACAACAGCTCTTTATTAGTAGACCAGTACAACCCAACAACCTGCTTGTCTGGCAGTGTCCCCTTTTATAGAGGGCTGCCAGACATCTTAACCAATGAAACTTTCGGAAACTTCATACTTCAAGTATTTTCCCACCATTTTAGAGGACCTGAGTGAAGCCTATGGCTCACTCCTTATATGGTACATAACAGAAAGCTTGATTTGCTTAGCTTAATTTAGCATAGCTTAGCTTAGCTTATTTTATTTTAGATTATTTTATTTTATCTTAGATTATTTTAGATTAGATTAGATTAGATTAACAGAGTTGGAAGGGACATTGTAGGTCATCTAGTCCAACTCCCCCACCCAAGCAGGAGAGATGTTTGAACTTTCTTTCTGGCATTCTGGACTAATTACCTGGATCTTTTGCTTCCTGAACTCCTTGATTTGCCTTGCTGGATTTATTGCTGTGCAGCCATGGTGTATCCAGCACTGGGCAGGACTAATTGCAGCAGAGGCTGCTTGAGGTTTGTGTGGGGGTTTGTTATCACTTTGCTCTGGGAATTGCCAGAAATGTGGGAGCATTTGGGGAAATTTGGAGCAATAAAGGGGTGGTTTGAATTGCCAGCTGTTGTGTTATCTTTGTGCCATGCTCAGGTCATCACATAGGGAGGTTCAAGTCTAAGACTTTTTCAAATTACATTTCTGTCTTAGACTCCGATTTATTTTATCTGATGGTTGTCTTGATTGCAGCCCTTCTTCCTGTTCCTCAAGGTTACTCTTACAGTCTATTACAGCTAATCATGGCAATATGGCATCTGTGAGTACAACTGTGTCAAATGCCCGTAGGACAGTTTCTTTTTTGTGGAATTAGTGTTAATTATTTTGTGTGCCCTAAAACTGAGAGACATAATGCATCTACCCCCATCTAATTTTGCTTCTGTAAATGTTGGATAAATTCGTGTCCACTTGAGGTCTGAAGTTAGGAACCTGATGGGGAAAGGAGCAGTCTCATGAATCCCTTTGTTTTGTTTGTTTATTTATTTTATTTATTTATTTTATCATATTTGTATACCGCCCTACTCCTGAAGGACTCAGGGCGGTGAACAGCCAAAATAAAATACAAAGACATATAAAAGTTAAAAAACTATTAAAAACAGATTAAATAATTTAGGCTCAAAAAACAAATTAAGACATCCAATTTATCTAAAAAACATTTAAAACCCAATTTAAAAGCCAATTTAAAAGGGAGAGTTAGGCCAGATCAGCTTGTTGGAATAAAAACGTTTTTAGGGCACAGCAGAAGATGCGTAAGTCTTGGATCTTCCGTATCTCCGGGGGGAGCTCGTTCCAGATGGCAGGTGCCCCCACAGAGAAGGCTCTCCCCCTGGGGGCCGCCAGTCGACATTGTTTGGCCGATGGCACTCTGAGGAGCCCCTCTCTATGGGAGCGAACTGGTCGGTGAGAGGTAAGTACCCTGGTCCTAAGCCATGGAGCGCTCTAAAGGTGGTAACCAAAACCTTGAAGCGCACCCAGAAGACCACTGGGAGCCAGTGCAGCTCGCGCAGGAGGGGGGTCACATGGGAGTGCCACATCGTTTAATTTTTGAAGGGAACCCAAGAAGAATCCCTGCTTCCAATGTAGCTAGAGTCTATTATGATTTTACTAGAGAACATCTCTGTATTGCTATGCTACAGAAAGAAAGAAATACACTGAGATCAGAAAATCATGCTGGGATAGTGAGGTGATATAAACTGCAGAGCCCATTAGATTTAACTCATTTCCCTGAAAAAGCTAAAAACCTATAATCACAAGTCAAACCCCAAGACCCACAATCTTATTGGCAGGTTGGTAGAAACCATGTTGATTAATTTACTAGAGTTAGTGGAATTTGTCAAACACGAGAGAAAAGGAGGAGCACCACTAGGTACTTTCCTGCAGTGACAATTTTTTAAAAAATTTATGGTAATGGTAGTAACTCAGATTAGAAGCCAGAGTGATTCTTAAGTGCCTGTGTAAGATTTCTGGAAAGCAGTTTAAAGAAGCAGAAGCAAAACTGTCAGCCACTATAAAAGTTGCACAATGTTTCCTATTGGACATATACAAAAAAAATTAATATTCATTTCCCTTTATCAAAACTGGAAAAAGTAAGGAGTAAAAGGCATTTCTTCTTAAGTAGAAGAAAGAAAAGTTCCTGTAGACTTCACATTTTCCTCACCAGAATCTAAGGATGGAATTTATTAGTTGGACTCAATATAGGTCATGTTAACAGTTGAGGAATAGTTAGGAGAAATTCATACAAAATAGCCACTTCTCTAAATATACACTCATGGAGACTACATCTGCACAGTGTGCTAAGAATGTGGGCAACCATGGAAGGAAACACAGAGGTCACCTAATTCAACCTGCAGGATCCAATAAAGCCGTGATGGCAAACCTATGGCAGGCGTGCCAGAGGTGGCACACAGTGCCCTCTCTGTGGGCATGCAAGCCGTCACCCCAGCTCAGCTCCGCCGCACATGTGTGCATACCTCCCATCAGCCAACTGGTCTTTGGGTCTCTGCCGCGCATGCGGGGGTGTGGGGTGCATGTTGGGGGGCCACGCGCACATTGCATTTTGGGAGTTCGGGTGATGTGCATGCATTTGCACGAGTGCGTGCACACTTTGGGCACTCGGTCCGGAAAAGGTTAGCCATCACTGCAATAAAGCATTTCTAATGGATTACCAGCCAGCCAGTGTTTGAACACCTCGATATGGAAGAATTCATCACATCATGTGAAAGTCCGTTCCACTGGCTGAGAGCTCCTATTATGAAGTTCTTTTCTGATATCTAACTTGGGCATCCTCTACAATAATTTTAATCTGTTTGGTCTTGGTCTTGGTCTTGCCTTCTAGGGAAATAGAAAGAAAATCCTCTTTCTCTTCTGTGTGATTTTTGATAAAGCTTTTGGTGCATCTTCAGCTCTTTAGCTGCTTGTCAATTTAAGGAGTGCATTAAACATTATATGTCCCAATGGTGTGTTATAACAAACCATTGGTATATACAATGTAATTATATGTTAATTATTGTCTGTCATAAAATATATATTATGCTAAACTAATAACTAACTTATTATTAAGTAGCCATTTATCTTTTAGGGAAAAGGGGCTATGAGGAAGGAATGGCAACAAAGACTAGTCATGTTTTTCACTCCCTGAAAATATAAAAAAGCTTTGTTATGAAACAAAAATGCAGCTTTCCCATACCCCTCACCAATACTTCTAACCCAACTGTACTTTTTAAATGGATTTTTGTGAAGAAAAACAAAAAAAAATCAAGAAATTCTGCTTTGTGCAAATATTGGGACAGTGATCCTCATGGAGGAGAATTGACAAACCCATGTTTTTCTCTCCAAGGGCTTTGGTGGGTGAATGCTCTAAGCACAGTGAATCACAGAATAAAATCACAAAATATTCATCTTTGAACATAGGATTTACAATTCTGGAACTTTACAGGAAACTATCCTCGGTGGCCCTCAAGCTGGCCAATACCTGAGGAGTTTCTGAGCCTGCCTATAGGCCCTGCTCCCACACATCAGTAAACTGGATTATAAGTGAACAAAAACAACAACACTTTTTTGGGCCCCTCATAAAAAGAAAGAGGAAGGTGTGATGATTGTTTCAAAAGCAAATGGAAAGTTTCCAAAGAGATATAAAATAGTAATGAAGGAAGATTTTAATTATCCCACCATCTTCTGGGAAACAAACTCTGCCTGACATGCACCTTTCAGGAAATTTCCAAGTTGTCTTATTGATAACGATTTATTCAGAGAGTAGATGAAGATACACTATGACGGCTATCCTTAATACTACAAATTGGGAAGACTTAATTGAGGAAAATTATTTTCCAAGAAACTCACTCTGCAGTGTTGGAGTTCTTGAATTTAAGAGAAATTAAACATGAGTGTGGCAAACATGTATCTTGAGTTTCAGAAATTAGAGCTTTAATAAATGGAGAGCAACAATAAATGGGTTTTTTTCAATATGAGTGCACAAAAGGCTTACTGAAGAATTGAAAACAAACAAAAGGACACACTGAAGAAAAATACAAGTAACCAGAAACTGATTAGAGAGTTAGGATGATTAAAAACTCAGAATGATTTGAAGTTGGAAAGGATGCTAAAAAGTTTATTTAAATAGCTTCCTAAACTTACTTTTATCATGACAAACCTATAATACAGAAGCTTTTCTGGGCAATTTATTGGAGATGAGAATGAAGAAAGTTCACTTGTAAATAATGTATGCACAGGGAAATTGAGTTCTGTGAAAAATATGTTACACCTATAAAGCTATGGGGAGAGAAACAGTTATTGCAGTGTGTAGGTATGCATGTATTTACAGGGCTCATAAGCCACCCCAGTCGGAATCGATTTTCAGCAATATACAATTCCTCCTCCATAAGTCAGGATAAAAACAAGATTGCTGTATCTACTGAAGTGTCAGGTGACATTACATTGTGATGTTTTGCCCAGATGCAGAAAGGAGATGTGAAAGGAGATGCAGAAAGGAGATGGAGATGTGGTGAGATACCCCTCCCACAGAGAGTGCAGTGGAGATCCTCAATGCTAAAACATATGAAGAACGGTTGCAGGAATTGATGTATATATTCACTTATTTGGTGAAAAGAAGGACTAGGGGTGATATGATGACAGAGTAGGTCAACTTATTCTCCAAAGTACCCGAGAGCAGGACAAGAAGCAATGGATTAAAAACTAATCAAGGAGAAAAGCAGCCTAGAACTGAGCAGGAATTTCCTGACAGTTAGAACAATCAGTGAATGGCTTGCCTTCAGAAGTTGTGGGTGCTTCATCACTTGAGGTTTTACTGTAAGAAGAGACTGGACAACTATTTGTCTGAAATAGTACAGGGTTTCCTGCTTGAGCAGGGATTTGGACAAGAAGACAGATATAGATACAGATTAACAGAGTTGCAGGGGTGAAATCCAGCAGGTTCTGACAGGTTCTGGAGAACCGGTAGTGGAAATTTTGAACAGTTCGGAGAACCGGCAAATACCACCTCTGGCTGGCCCCAGAGTTTCAGATTTTTTCAGTTTCCATTCATTATTCCTTGTCTGGCCTTCAGGTGCTTTGCAAAATAGCTTGACCCCCTCCTCTCTGTGGAACACTGCTATCATGTCTCCCATGGTCCGTCTCTTCACTAGACTAGCCATGCCCAGTTCCTGCAACTGGTTTTTGTATGTTTTAGCCTCCAGTCTCCCTTTGGTTGCTCTTCTCTGTACTCTTTCTAGAGTCTCAATGTCTTTTTTATAGTGTGGTGACCAAAACTGGATGCAATATTCTAGGTGTAGTCTATAAAGCTAAGGCTTTATAGAATGGTATTAGTACCTCACTTGATCTTGATTGTATCCCTCTGGTAATGCAATTTAGGATTGCATTGGCTTTTTTGGCTGCTGCTGCACACTGTTGACTCATATTTAATTGGTTGTCCACTAAGACTCCAAGATCCCTCTCACAGTTACTGCTTTAAGCCTGGTTTCATCCAGTCTATATGTGTACTTTTGGTTTTTCTTGCCTAAGTGTAAGACTTTACTTTTCTCCACATTAAATATTATTTTGTTAGATAGGGCTCAGTGTTCAAGTCTGTCAAGATCCATCTGGATCTTGAGCCTATCATGTAAGGTGTTGGCTATTCCTGCCAGCTTAGTATCATCCATAAATTTGGTAAATTCCACTTCTATTCCCTTATCTAAGTCATTTATGAAGATATAGAAGAGTACTGGGCTGAAGATGGAACCTTGTGGTACCCCACTGCTTCCTTCCTTCCATGCAGATGTAGTACCATTAAGGACCACAGGTAATCCCTGGGTTACGAGAGTTCCCTTAGTGAACATTTGAAGTTATGCGATAAGCGCCCCTAGCATTTGTGAAACTATGAATCTTGCAGCACCACAGCAGCTGTTTGCCCTTATGAACAACTGCAGAGGGTCTGCAACATTTGTCCTGCATGTTGCCTACCAAAATGAAGCTTCTGAGGGGTGGATACACACCCTCAGAAGCCCAGTTTGGATGTCCAGCTGGCCCATTGCAGGCCAAAATTGAGCTTCCAAGAGCCAGATCTGGCCCTCCGATGCCTCCCCTGGCCCACTGCAGGCTAAAATGGTGCTTCTGGGGGCCGGATCCAGCTCACAGAGGCTCCATTTCGGCTTGCAAAGGATCGGGAGAGGTCCACGGAGGGCTGAATAGAGAGTCAGAGGACCAGATCCAGCCCCCAAAGGCTCCATTTTGGCCTGCAATGGGCCAGTGGAGGGCCAAACGGAGCATTGGATGGCCGGGTCCAGCCCCCAGCAGCTGGGATCTGGCCCCGGAGGCTTCATTTTGGCCTGCAACAGGCCGGGGGAGACTCACAGAGGGCTGAACTGAGCTCCAGAGGGCCGGATTTGCCTCTCAGAAACTCCATTTCAGCTGGGTGAGGCCTGCAAAGGTCTGAATGGAACTGCAGAGGGATGCACGAGGTTGGAAAGGAAATTGCTTGCTAGATCTTCACCACGTAAGTGACCTGACATGGCAGATTGTGGGGGGAAAGCAATTGTGGGAGCATGAGGTATTTCAGTGGGTCAAGGAGGCTTTGGGTGGTCTTAGGCAGGTGGCCTAGTCCATCGGTAGGCCCCCCCTGGCCTTCTCACCCTGAAATACCTCATGCACACTTAATGAGCCTCACATTCTGTTAAGGATATTGTTGTGTCACCACCAGAGTCATGGTTCATAAAGTAGAGTACCATCAGAGGTTTTTACGCACGAAACAGTTTTGAGAGCAATTGTGAATAACATGCAGACAAACTGGTTTTATAGTATTTTACTTTAAGGGTAAAGTGAAATCATAGTCCTTTAACAATCCAAGTCTTAGACATATAAAGTGCAATACAAGATCAATCCAGGGATATAAAATCTTCTTACCAGCTTGTAGAAAAATACAAGGAACATTCAGGAACAATATAAAAACAGTTCAATAAATATCAGGAAACAGTAATAAATAAACCATGATCAAACATTGACCATTTAGAGAGATCAAAAATAGTTACAGCATAGCAGCAGGTAAAAATAGGGTGTAGTGTCCACACTAACCACAATTAAGCTCTCCTTAAATACATTGGCTACTGAGCTCATCCAATCAGGATGCAGAATGACTCAGCAATGTTCTTAAAGCAACACAATACATTTACACTATACAAACATACAATGTTGGATTATATATTACCTGGCCAACTAGTTAGGCAATGACCATTTCCTAACATACTCCCCCTTGGACAGGACAATATATACTGGTTCACAATCTTAACTCATAACCCTCACAACATGTTCTATGTTTGATCGCACCCTGCACTTTAGTAAAATTGTCAGCAATATTGTTCTCCGACATACAATATTCCAATTTTACCATATTGCTCTGTATACTCTGCTGTACATTCAAATATCAAATGTCAGTATATTTAGACCTCGTCTTCACAGCCAAATTAGTTGCCATTTTTATAGCGGCTTGGTTGTCTTCAAAAACTACAATTGGATAATTTATATTTAAGCCAATATCTATCATTAGTTGTTTGTAATATATTAGGTCTGTGCACATTAATGACAAACAAGAAAATTCCGCCTCCATGGTGGATAAACTAATATGTTTCTGCCTGATCGATTTCCATCCAATTAACAAATTCCCTAACATTATCGCAATACCTGATGTAGATTTTCTGGTAGATAAATCAGTAGCGAAACTAGCATCAGCATATGCAGTCAGTGTAAGATCACAGTTAGGTTCAAATATAACGCGTAATGCATTGTTAACTTCAAGTATCTTAATATCCGCTTTGCAGCTTGCCAATGCCTCTCTGTTGGTTCTGCATTATATCTTGCTAATTGATTAAAACAATAGGAAATATCTGGCCTTGACCAATTACTGATATATGATAGACTTCCTATCAAAGATTGATAAATCTCTTTGCTGAATACAGGACTTTGTATATCTCCATGTTTGAAATCCTGATCCATAGGAGTTTTTGCTGGCTTACATGACTCCATATTATAGCGCTTTAACATTTGGCTAATCTTGCTAGATTGAGACAGTTTATATCCTCTAGCAGTTCTTATAACACCAAGACCTAAATAATGCTTTATATTACTTAGATTTCTTATCCTAAACTTATCCTGTAACAAATTAATAATTTCTATTGCTTCCTGTTCAGTCTTTGTTATGATAGCAATATCATCTGTAAACAAGAGCAAAAATGAAATTAAACCATCTTTCTCCCGTTTAAAGAGACATTTATCTGCTACACCTTCTATAAACCCCATAGCATTCAGCTCTTTCACAATATACTTATTCCATTCAAACCCTGATTGCTTCAAACCATAAAGGCTCTTTTTTAATCTCCAGCAATCAGTTCTCCCATCTGTTCTTACACCTAATGGCTTCCTTATATAAATGTTGTGATTTAAGGTGCATGTAAATATGCCGTCTCAACATCTAAATGATTGATCTTATAATCATTCTTCGCCACCCACACTAGCATTGCTCTTAATGTGGTTGCTCTTAAACTGGGAGCAAAAACCTCATCATAGTCTTTTTCAGACTGAGCAAAACCTTGAGCGACTAAACGAGCTTTATGGGTTACATTTCCATCAATATCTGTCTTTAATTTATAGACCCATTTACAACCAATCATCCTTTCTCCTGGTGGTAACTGAACATTTCCGTATACATCTAACTCTTTTAAAGATTTGAGTTCTCTATTCATAGCCTCCTTCCATGCCATTTGATCCTTTTCAGGATACATCTTGATATCATCAAAATTGGAAGGTTCTACATTTACTTGACAAACCATGTTTGCTTGATATTTATCAGGTGGATGTCTTACCCGAGTAGATCTCATAGGCAATACAGGACTCATATCTGGTATTCTATCTGATTCCTCCCCTAAACCTCATCCTTCTTCTTTTACAGTAGACTCTACATTACCTATATCTTCATCAGGGGTATCATTGAATATTTGATTTTCAATAATAACATTATTATCATTTCTGTAATCAGCTTGTTCAAGCTTATCCCAACCTACATGCTCCAGGAATTTTGCACTAGCACCACAATAAATGCTAGTGGTTCCTGGCAACCAGAATCTAAATGATCAGTGGTTCAATTCATATCCTATAAAAAACATTTTTCTAGCTCTCTGTTGTCCCTTCTGTCTTAATGGAGAAGAATATGAATCCAAGCAGGAGCACCAAACGTATGCAAATAACTAAGATTAGGTTTTCTACCATGTCATAGTTTAAATGGTAATTCACCAGTAGATGAATTTACTACATTGTTCAAAACATGGTTAGCACACATAATGGCTTCACCCCATAAGGTTTCTGGCAAACTAGAATCTGCTAACATAGCTCTAGCCATAGCTTGCAGTGTTTGACCTCTGTGTTCTACATAAGTGTTGTGCTGTGATCTATACGGGGCAGAATATTTATTCTCAATACCTGCCTCCTGCAACATATTCTCTAGTCTTAGATTAGTGAACTCGGTACCGTTGTCTGTTACCAAGCGAACTACTTTATGTTTCTGCTTCCTCTCTACAAATCTTAGCCAGTTGTTAATACGCTGAAATGTTTCAGATTTTGTTTTCATCAAGTAACAGCAACCATATCTAGAGAAATGATCAACAATGCTTAGTATATAGCAGGCTCCCCCTAAACTGGGTTGTTTAGGTCCAATTAGATCTGCAAACACCACTTCTAATGGTCTTCTGGTTTTAAACCCATTGATTCGGTTTGCTGAGGTTACTTTGCTTTTCTCCTGATTACAGGCATTACAGTTCAGATATTTAGTACATGGTTTTAACTTTATCCCTTCAGATAATTCTACTGTCTTTTTCAATACCTTGAAATTCACATGTCCTAATCATCGATGAAGTAAATGGATACATTCATCGTGTGGTTTCTTATTGTTTTTTTTAATTGAAAAGTTTTATAAGAAATACAAACATTTTCTCCCCCCACCCTTTCCCCCTCCCCTCCTTCCCCCCTCCCTCCCTAGACTTCCCAGAACAGGCACAGGGTATAGCATTCACAAACATAAAGCTAAAATATGCTAACAAATTATTGCATTCATATTCTCCCTAAATCTTTAACTCCTTATAACTCAAAAACTATAAACATAAACTACTCAAAAATATTTCATTCATAAGCTATATGAATCTTCTTGTTTGGATACTTTTTTTGCATATAGTCAATCCATCTTCTCCATTCTGATATGTATCTTTCATTTGAATGATCTTTAAGATATGATGAAATTTTTGCCATCTCTGCCAGATGCACAACTTTTAATGTCCATTCCTCAATGGTAGGTGGATCTTCCTTCTTCCAGTACTGTGCCACCAGTAACCTGGCAGCTGTTATTAAATTCAAAACCAACTTAGTCTCTATTACAGTACAATCCGTGACTATTCCCAACAAAAAAAACTGTGGTGTAAATTTAATTTTTTTCCTTAAAATATTTTGAATAATCCACCATATTTTTATCCAAAAAGCCTTAATTTTTTTACATGTCCACCATATATGAAAATACATAGCATCTTCACACTCACATCGCCAACACTTGGGTTGTAAATTTGGATACATGCAGGGTAGGTTTTTTGGGTCTAAATGCCATCTATAAAACATTTTGTAAAAGTTCTTTCTTAAGTTTTGAGCTTGTGTGAATCTTACATTTCTAACCCATATCTTTTCCCATGTATCCAACATTATTGGTTCATCTATGTTTTGTGCCCATTTTATCATACAATCCTTGACTAACTGTTTCTGAATCTATTTCCACTAATACATTATACAACCTTTTAATATGCATTTGACCTTTATCTCTTATTTGCTTTATCAAATTCTCATCCTGCTGCAAAATACCAGTTTTTTGATCCTCTCTCCATCTGGCCTGCAGCTGACCATACTGAACCCAAGTCTTAATAATTCCTACTTCTCTTAATTGCTCCATAGATTTTAATTGTAATCTAACTCCTTCCTTATAAAGGAGTTTCTTATATGTAAACTTATCTTGCTTTTGCTCCAAATTTATATTCTCTATTGCATGTCTGGACCAATATGTGTCCATATTGGTAACATATCCTTTAGTTTATATTTATACTTTTTCCAGACACGCAGTAGAGCATTTCTTAATATGTGACTTTTAAAAGTCTTATCTACTTTCTTGTCATACAATAGATAAGCATGCCAGCCGTAGACCAGACCATATCCTTCAATATTCAGTATCTCTTCCTCTGTTAAATTTATCCAATCTGTAATTGCTGAGAGGGTAGCAGCTTCATAATACAGTCTTAAATTGGGCATTTTAAGACCACCTCTTTCTCAGGTGTATTGCATTATCTTTTGATTAACTCGTGGTTTCTTCCCTGCCCACACAAACTTGTTCATGCCCTTCTGCCATTCCTTCAAATTTTCATCTTTTTTAAGTATAGGTATCATTTGAAAAAGAAATAAAAATCTTGCAGGGTCGTGCTGAGGATTTTGTGCAATTCCTGCACAATAAAGGCGCTCGGATTCGGGATGGCTTGGACTCCGATTGGATGAGTCCACGGGAGGAGACGAGGGCAGGTCTTGAGAATGTTATCTGGGAGGAGTTTGATCCTGTGACTCCCGAGGATGTGGACAGGGTTCTGGGTAAGATTAGTGCCGCCATGTGTTTATTGGACCCATGTCCCTCCTGGTTGGTACTGGCCTCCCGGGAGGTTACACGAGGCTGGCTCCAGGGGATTATAGGTGCTTCTCTGAGTGAGGGTGCCTTTCCTGCCGCCTTGAAAGAGGTGGTAGTGAGGCCCCTCCTCAAGAAGCCTTCCCTGGGGCTTCCGGTCTGGCTTCCGTCGCCACCAGACAGTCCTCTGAGACCGCCAGCCCCATTGCCTGTAAAGAGCCACCTTTACATCTGAAAGGTGGCTTGAAAAACTCAATTTCCTGAAGGAAATGTGAGACAGAGCAGGCGAGGGCAGGTAGAGCCCTCTGCGAAGTCCCCAGAGTTCTTTTTTTTACTCTTGGGGACGAGTAGGTTGTGGCTCCCTATTTCTGCTCGCCGCTGTTCCAGACTTCGGGAGAACTCTGCCTTTTTGCAGAGCCAGGTGCTGGGATCGGACCAATCAACGAAATTAACAGATGGTTTAATTAAAGAGGGCGAGATTTGGACTTGGGACCCTAAATCGCAAGTATTTTTAATGATTTTACAAGCGTTTTTAAGTGAAGGGAAAAAAAGTTTAAAATGGCGACTGCTGAGGCTTGAGAAGAAGAAGAAAGCCGAAAGTGAAAGTCCTTCCGTAACACTCTACAAAGTAGCGGAATAAACAGTGCTGGCTAGAATTTAGAAGAAAAATATCTATTTTAAGTTTCTTTTTTCTTGGAGATTTGTACTTGATCTTGCTTGGGGAAAAGTTTTCCTTTTTTAAAAAGAGTTTGTTTTTGTGGCAGGATGGCGTTAAAACTACTAAAGCCTGATAAACAAGCAGCGGGGGGGGGGTGTTCCCCCATTTACAATTATGTGAACAAGTTCTGAGCTTACAGACCCAGCAGAATGGCTTTAGTTTAAAAGAATTTGTCCTGGAAGAAATGGCAAGATATCACGAGACTGTGAACCAGAAACTTGAAAAATTTAGGCAGGAAATTAAAGAAATGATACAACTAAAGTATGATAAACTGCAACGAAAGATTGTAACAGTGACTAATGCTTTTTCAGGAAATTGTTATGAAGATGGATACAAATATCAAGTTATTAGAGTCTAAAATGGAGGAAGTTGATGATAAGGTTTATAATTTGGACAATAAAATACAAGAATTGAAAATGATTTGATAAATATTCAAGACAATAGTTCAGAAGTAAAGTCTAAAAAGGAAGCTGGTCATGAGACTTACAATGCAGAAGATATAAAGCAAGGGATTGAAAAAGAAGTTACAATGATGCAATACAGGCTCACGGAATTTGCGGTTAGAATGAGAGGGTTACAGGAAAATAATAGAGATGATTTAAGAAAAATATCTGCTCAACTTCTGGCTGGGATTTTAAAGGTTCATCCTGAGGAGGTATCTTGTAAGATTGACAAGGCCTATAGAGTAAATTCTTGGATTGCAAAGCAAAGGCAATTGCCTAGAGATGTGGTGATTTATTTCACAGATAAAGAAATAAGAAATGATATTGTACAAAAATCCTTTAATTCTACTTTACAATTGTATGGAAGAAAGATCTGGATATATAAAGAGTTGCCGCCTAAGATGCTAAAAGATAGAAAGAAATTTGGATTTTTGGTGACTGAGCTAAAGAAACATAACATCTCATTCAGGTGGGACGTTCCAGCTGGAATAATATTGAGATATCAAGGAGAAAGATATCAGTTAAATACTGTTGAAAAAGCGGAAGAATTTTACTACAAGGTTTTCAAAAAGCAAAATCAACAAGAGATAGAAATTCAAGATAAGCAGAAGGAGGTGGAAGTAATGGAAAAACAACAAGTTACAGGGGTTCTTGTAGATGAGCCGCTTCTGGATTCTCCTTCAGAGGTCTCAGCTGGACTACTTATAAATATAAGAGAGGCGGCTCTGGATTCTAATGTGATGACTTATCAAGTTACAGACCAGCATGGAAATCAATCAGTTGATATACAACTCATAGAACCAGAATGGAGATTTGAGCCACAAAAGCAAAACCAACAAGATCAAGTTATAGATCAGCATGAAAACCAAACAGTTGATATACAATTTATAGAAAGGAAATCAGGATGGAGATCTAACCCACAAAAAGTCAAGAAAAGAAGAAGCAGGTCTCACAAAAACAAAAACTTTTAAACTAAACAACAGTGTAATGCCAGTTATTTAAGAGATGATTGAATATATGAAAAGATAGTTGAGGCAAAGTATTGGTTTATATTATCCTGAGGAGAGTGACAGACCTCTGCAGTGCTGTACTTTTGGGATGTGAAAAGGGCCTTAAACTGAATGGATTGGAACTATCTTTTTTTTTCCCGATTCTTTGATAAATGTACTACGTTGATGCTGAGCTACAAGGCGAGAGAGCTATGGAATTGGGGCACGCAGATGATCTGGCTGTTACCCTATTACGGTGGTTGGAATTAATAATTTGGATGAAAGACACCACTATAGACACTATATGGAATACAAATATAAAGTCACTCGGGTGGTTGTTGTTGTTTTTTTTTTAGAAGATATTTGTTATTGATGGGGGCAGATGGTAATTGAAGATACCGAACATACTGTTGGAATTAGGATGTGATGTTACCCTAACATGGGTGATGGAGTTAACAATCCAGCTGAAAGACATTACAGAAGATATCATATGGATTACAAGCTTAAAGTCTTTTTTAAGAGGATTTTATTTATATAAGGGAATATTTTTTAGTGGTGTGGGCAGAAGAATAAAGATATTAAGAATTATTAAGTATGGTAGTCTTGTAGGAAAGTGGGTGGAGACAGGTTAGTTTATTGATTGTTTAGTTTAAGAAAAGGGATATTATCTTTAGATATGAATATATGTAAAAGATTTGAGTTAAGAGACATATCGATGGGGGTGGAGGAAATGGGTAGACTATGAATTGAATAAATGTTAAATTAGGATTTATTATATAGTCTTATAGTGGAAGGTTGCTTTGAAATGTTATATTAATATACATAAAAGATTTGATTTAAGAGATACATGTATGGGGGGCAGAAAAAGGGTAGATTATGAGCAGAAATTGCTAAACTGGGAGATATAATAGTATTATTATGCTAAATTAGGAGTTATTATATAATGTTATAGTAGAATGTTATTTTGAAATGTATAGTATAAGGGGGATATAATAATATTATTAGAATATTATTATTTGCCCCCCACGGAGAGGGCTTGCAATCTGGGTGTCCTCCTGGACACGCAGTTGTCTTTAGAAGAGCATATGACGGCCGTGGCCAGGGGGGCCTTTTATCAGGTTCGCCTGATTCGCCAGTTGCAGCCCTTTCTGGACCGGGATGCCCTGCGCACAGTCACTCATGCCCTTGTTACTTCCCGGTTGGACTATTGTAATGCTCTCTACATGGGGCTCCCCTTGAAGAGCACTCGGAGGCTCCAACTGGTCCAGAATGTGGCCACGTGGGTGGTTATGGGCGCAATTTGTTGTGCCCATGTGACACCCCTCCTGCGCGAGCTGCACTGGCTCCCAGTGGTCTTCCGGGTGCTATTCAAGGTGTTGGTTACCACCTTTAAAGCGCTCCATGGCATAGGACCCGGGTACCTCCAAGACCGTCTTCTGCCACCAATAGCCTCCCACCGACCAGTTCGCTCCCACAGAGCGATACCCAGGCGGAGGGCCTTCTCTGTGGGAGCCCCAGCCCTGCGGAACGAACTGCCCCCGGAAATATGTAAGATCTCCGACCTCCGGGTGTTTCGCTGCGCACTAAAGACCGTGTTGTTCCGCCAGGCCGGACTATCAACATAATAGTTTTAAATTGGGGTATTTAAATTTTTTGGGGTTTTAAATCTGAGCCAATTTATTTAATTATTTTAAATTTTAATTGTTGTTTTGTCTGTGTTTTTAAATAGGCTGTACACCGCAGCCTTGGGAGAAGGGCGGTATAGAAATAAAATTATGATGATGATGATGATGATGATGATGATGATGATGATGTTTTGCATATTGTAAGTTGGTTGCCACTTGATCTGCTATTAACATATTAAACTGACCCTTCAATAAATTGATTGCCTCTTTAATTTTCTTATCTGTTGGGTTGGCTATTAAAGCCCGTTCCTGTTTATTAATCTCCTCTTCTAATTCTTTTCTTTTTGCCCCGTTTCTTTCTATATTTATTATTCAAATATATCAAAATTCCTTGCATGTAGGCTTTACTTGCATCCCATACCATTTCCATAGATGTACCCTTTTGCATATTCGTAGCAAAAAACTCTTTCATAAATTTTTTACACTCTTTTACATTTTCTTCGTATCTAAACAAATTATCATTTAACCTCCAGGACCTCCTAGGCCCTTTCCCATACTCCAATTCCATCCAGACTGGACTATGGTCTGTCAATGTTCTTGAACAGATCTTCGTGTTCTTCACCCTAGATAATAAATAATTAGTAATTAATATAAAATCAATCCTTGAAAAAGATTGATGTCTATCCGAGAAAAAAGTAAAGTCTTTTTCTTCTGGGTTTCTTTAACGCCAAATATCCCTCAACTCCCAGTCATCCATCATCGTGTGGTTTCTTATTGTCAAAAACAGAGTTAGTTTTAGCCACTAATGCTGGGTTATCTCTTAATACAAATAAATCATTTTCTAACATTGCAGTAACACATTTACCATCTTTCTTGATTAAACATCTATCTCCTCTAAATGTTACTAC
Source organism: Arizona elegans (assembly GCA_022577455.1). Classification (NCBI taxonomy): domain Eukaryota; kingdom Metazoa; phylum Chordata; class Lepidosauria; order Squamata; family Colubridae; genus Arizona; species Arizona elegans. The sequence goes on along the minus strand of JAKOOJ010000002.1, from coordinate 96,289,429 downwards.
AAATCCAACCTGTAATAATGATTTAACAGATAACAAGCTGAATTTCAGTCTAGGTATATACAACATTGATAATTGTTCGTCAATAAATGAACAATGTGCAATACCTTCTCCAGCTACTTTCATTCTCCATCCATTGGCTAATGTAACATGTTGTTTGCTATTATTCAGCTTAACAAATCTTTCTCTATTTCTAGTGATGGATTGCGAAGCACCACTATCAACTACCCACAAATCATTGTTAACATTTGTAGAACTTAATATAGCTAAATTAACATTCCTTTTGGTTCTCTTTGGATCACCAACATTCATTTTCTTTCCCTTAGTACAATATTTAGCTGTTTGACCCTTAGCTCCACAAGAAAAACATCTTTTAACAATATAAGCAATTGAAGATAATCTTTCTTCCTTTGGTTGTTTCTCTCTCAGTTGATCTCTATCTTTCCTTCTTCTGGACTCTTCCAACAAATCTTCCGGTTATGCCAGTCAATGTTAGTTCATCTCTGGTCAAAACCTCCAGTGAAGAAACATAGTCATCATAACTTTCATCCAAAGAAGAAAGAATAATGTAGACCTGTTGCAATTCTAAAAAATTAAGTTCCTTCTCATGTAGCTCTTGAAAAGTTCTTGTCATAAACTCCAAATGAATTAACATATCTCCTCCTTTAAGAAGATGGGTTTTAAACAGTTTACATGTAAGATGAATGTGAGCACCCACACTATCACGAACATATAGTCTCTTCAAATTGTTCCAACACCTAGCAGCAGAATTTTCACCACGAATATGGACTAGCTGCTGGTCACTCAGTGTCAGTTCAATTATGCAAAGAGCTCGTTCATTATCCCGAGTAAATTTGGCTAATTTGGCTCATTTTCTTCATTATCTGGATTCCATGCAGTTACATCCAGTGGATTATTAACTACATCCCATAGTCCTTCCCTACGCAAAAGTAGGTCGCATTTCATAGACCAGGAAACATAGTTTGTTCCATCCAACCGGGTTATCATGGATATACTGGATGACTGTTCTTGTGACATCTTCAGTTGGATTCTTAATAACAAACACAGCTGTCTGAATAAATTGCTGTATCATTCACATCAACTCTCAGTGCTCTAGATAGTTCTGGGTAATGCAAGGTAGCTCTGGGTGGCTCTGGGTGGCTCTGGGCCCATAACCAATGTTAAGGATATTGTTGTGTCACCACCAGAGTCATGGTTCATAAAGTAGAGTACCATCAGAGGTTTTTATGCACGGAAATGGTTTTGAGAGCAATTGTGAATAACATGCAGACAAACTGGTTTTATAGTATTTTACTTTAAGGGTAAAGTGAAATCATAGTCCTTTAACAATCCAAGTCTTAGACATATAAAGTGCAATACAAGATCAATCCAGGGATATAAAATCAGTTTGTAGAAAAATACAAGGAACATTCAGGAACAATATAAAAACAGTTCAATAAATATCAGGAAACAGTAATAAATAAACCATGATCAAACATTGACCATTTAGAGAGATCAAAAATAGTTACAAACGTGAGATTATTAGAGAACTGGACGACGTCTATAGAGTGCAAACAAACTATGCGAGGAGAAATAGGCTTCCCAGAGAAGTTCATATTAGATTCGCAAGAAAGAAAGTAAAAGACATCTTATACAATATGGCGAGGGACGGTCAAATAACATACAGAGGAAAAGAAGTGATAATACTGAAACAGATTCCGAGAAGAGTGAGGGAGGTGAGAAAAGGCTATAGATTTTTGGCGGTGCAATTGAACAAAAGAAATATACTATTTAGATGGCTCCTGCCAGAGGGGATGCTAATCACCTGGCAGGGGAGAAAAATAAAAATAGACAGCTTGAGCACAGCACAAGACTTTCTCGACCAGTTAAGGGGTGCAGAAGAAGAACAAAGCAGTAAGGAGGAAATAGAGGCGACAAATCTAGAAGAGGAAGAAACCACGGAGGAGGAGAAGACCGAAGAAGACAAGGAGAAAAAAACAAGACCAGTAAGAGCCGTAAGACTAAACAAGAACTAAAACCGAGCAAGGAAATCAGGAATGAAGGATCTGAAACTAATTTCAGTAAATGTTAATGGTTTAAACGACAGCAAAAAAAGGAAATTAACACTCACAAAGCTAGCAAAACAAAATATGGATATAATCTGCCTACAGGAGGTTCATATAAAAAAGGATGAGGGCAAATGTCTGGAGTATAAAAAATTTGGTAAACTATTTACCTCATTAGCAGAAAAAAGAAAGAGAGGGGTAGCAATTTATGTTAAAAAAGGTATTGAAGCAGAATTGAAATATAATGATACAAAAGGTAGAATACTTATGGTTGAAGTCACGATAGAAAACTCTGAAATGTTACTAGTGGACATTTATGCTCCAAATAAAAAACAAGGAGAATTTTTTCAAAAGCTACGTGAACAATTAGGGAATATGGAACACAATGAAATTTGCATGATAGGTGATTTCAATGGAATTATAGACCCAGTTAACGACCATAAAAGCAATAAAATGAACAAAAATAAAAGGGTGACTTTACCAAAAGCCTTTTTTGATTTGGCGGAGGAAGTGAATTTAATTGACATATGGCGAATTAGCATAGCATAGCAGCAGGTAAAAATAGGGTGTAGTGTCCACACTAACCACAATTAAGCTCTCCTTAAATACATTGGCTACTGAGCTCATCCAATCAGGATGCAGAATGACTCAGCAATGTTCTTAAAGCAACATAATACATTTACACAATACAAACATACAATGTTGGATTATATATTACCTGGCCAACTAGTTAGGCAATGACCATTTCCTAACACATTTGATTAGCAAATGCATGGGCGAAAGGCGGGAGTGATCTCGTTCAAGGTACAAGATTCACTTTGATTTTATCTGGTTTTTTAAATTTTTGTATCTATGTTATTTTATTGTTTGGCTGTTCACCGCCCTGAGTCCTTCGGGAGTAGGGAGGTATACAAATCAAATAAACTAAACTCCCACGAATCCTCGGATTACGAATGGAATGGGCAGATTCCATTACATTCATAACTTGAGGACTTCCTGTACTCATTGAGTACGGTTTGTGAGCCAGTTACAAATTCATCTGGTGGTGATGCTATCGATCCCACTTTTTTCTAATTTACCAAGAAGTAGGCTGTGGTCTACTTTGTTGAATGCCTTGCTGAAGTCTAACTATATGTTGTGGCCCGTACGTGGCCTGTGCATCTAGTAGCTGATTCAGACAGCGAGGAGGCTGGTGTGATGCTGCACCAGCAGCCTGTGCAGCTGGCACTTGAGTCGGACAATGAGGAGGCTGGAGAAGATGTGGTGCCAGAGGCAGGGATTCAGCCAGGGCCTTTAGAACCTCCAGAAGCTCCTTTAAGTGAAGAGAACGAAGAGGAGGAGCCTCTTCTCGATGCACAGGCATGCATAGCTGCCAAAAGGCAGGAGTGGCTCCTTAGGAGGAGGTCTCCTCAAGAGTAAGACTTGGGGCTAATTGACCACTCCCTTAGCCTATTTAAGAGGAATGCTGACTGAAGCAATTTGCAGGGAACAACTTACTTCACATACCTTCGTGTCTTGTCTTGCTTATCTTATCAGCTTTCTGCAAATTTCTTCTGGGCATTCTGCCAACCATAGCAAGTTTTCAGTTATTATTTTTTGAATTCTTGGCGGCTGTTAATGCAATTAATTAACAGCCATTGTTGTAAAAGACTGATTTATTCAGTAAACTAAGGTTTGAACGGACTTTGTGTATGCTGCGTTCTTTGGGGTCTGTAGCTGGGGCAGAACACTATATTATGTTCACAGTATTTCGCTGGTCTGCTAATTTAGTCACTATGTTGAAGAATGAAATAAGATTGGTTTGGCATGATCTGTTTTTAACAAACCCATGCTGACTTCTAGTTGTTACTTTATTCATTTCTAGATGTTGGCAGATCTGTTTTTTTATTATCTTTTCCAGTATCTTCCCGGGTATTGATGTTAGGCTGATTTGTCTGTAGTTTCCTGGGTCTGTTCCCCCCACCCCTTTTTTTGAAGATGGGAATTACATCAGTTCTTTTCCAGTCCTCAGGTATTTCCCTGGTGCTCCAGGATTTTTGAAAGATGTGGTACAGTAGTTTTGAGATGACATCTGCCAGCTCCTTTAGAACTCTGGGATATAATCCATCAGGTCCCAATGATTTGTATTCATCAAGATTAGACAGGTGTTCTCCTACCATTTTTTTTTTTTTTTGCTTATTTTAACTTTTATTTCTAATCTGTCTTTTACAGTTCCGTTTTTGGTAGGTTAGACTGTTTCTTTTTTGTGTGAAATGTAAAGACCTTTGTATAGTGACAGCAAGGCATAAATATATACCTATATATATTTATATATTTATATATATATAATATATACCAGACAAGCCTCTTTGGGGAAGAAAATTCTACCAGTGGAGGAGCATGACTGGCTGAAGTAGTTCTACGTCTCCAATACCACACCACATATTTTTAAAGATACAAAAGATGATGTAAGGTTGCAATAGGAGAAAACAGGAGCAGAACTGAAGAAGCTACATTTTAAAAGGCTTTCTAAGAAAAAATTCTACTTTAACAGAGTTCTAATTTTGGCCTATAAATTACATGGTCAAACAGCTATCAGGCCCTGTTACTCTTTAGTTTAGATTAATAATTGCGTTAATAAGTCTTAGCTTTCTTATACATAAGAGAGAAGGAAGTATCTGCTTTACTTAGCAGTAGCTAAAAGAAAAAGCTATCACAAAAAGCTTCTAGTCTAGAAGGAAGGCACACCGTGAGCTACAAAGACAGATTGGCCAGGTCTCAGGGTTTGAAATCAGTCATTTAAAGATCACAAGGTGAAGTAGTAGATGGTTTTTATTTGGTTTAAAATTCTGCTCCATAACAGCTAATTCACCCCACAATGGACACCATTTTGTGTCAAATTCAGAACATCTACTTCGGAGGTTTTCAGGATTGGGCCTTTTAGGTGGAAAGTCATTCATCTGATGGATGCACAAATTGCAGACAACATAATTTAACCATATGTACCATCAAAAAGGAGGTGGCAGAATCTAGAGCATGATAAATGTGAGGCAAAAGATATCAGATAAATCCAAGGATCAAACAAATCAAGGATCAAACTTGGGTTAAGTATCCTTTTCTCAGATTTTCAAAGTTTTATGTTTTTATTGTTAGCCGCCTTGAGTGCCTTATGGACAAATATAAATCAAATCAGTAAAATAATTGCCAGAAAACACAGGGGACTCTATGTTTATCATTGTTTTTTCTGATTCAATTTTGTTGCTGCCAGGTGCCTAGAGGTTGTTTTTCAAAGAAACATTTGTGTATTGGTTAGTGTCATTGTGAGCTGACCGTCTGGCATCAAACCCTCTGTTTTTGCACTTCCTGCTTGATTTCAAGGACAGATGGCTCCCTTCAACTACCCATCTGCAAAGCCCATTCATCAAGCTTTTAAGTGTGAAGGGCACTGAGCATCAAAAGCAATTTTTTCTAAGCTCTGGGACCTCTTGCTTCATATGCAGAGACAGAAAGGCATTTTTACAGTTCTCTGATTGGTCAGATTATCTGCCTTTGAAATACAGAGCACTGAAAGCACTCCAATAAGATGTTCTAGGACTGTTCCATGTACAGCAAGACATGAAATGGACATAACTAGTGAGTCAATAAAGGAACTCTTGTAACAGAACTTCAGTGGGTGTTGCTAATGGTACAATCCTCATGAGAGAAGACCAGAAATATGAGTTCAAGGAGAGCCTAAAGGATGAAAAGTGAGAAGAATAATGATGAAAATTGCAACACCAAGCCAATTACCGCAATTGCTACAAAAGATTTTACATGTAATCTATAATTTATCCCAATATGATTTATAGATATAAAACAGATTATTGTCTAAAAACATTGTATTAAACAATGTATATCTTACTTACAAAGCTCACAAAAATCAAACACATTATCAGTACATAATGAGAGTTGTTTTAACAAATAGAAATATTTCATCAGATGAAATAGTCCCCTTGTACAAGTACCTACATCACAAATAGCACTTGATAAGAGTCCATTTTGTCATGTCATTCAGTTGGTATCAATGGGAAACCCAAAAGGTGATTCATTCATTTCCAAGGAAAATTACCTGGCTTAATAAGATGTTGATATATTTGCCTATTTGCATTGAACACTTTATGAGTATTTTTAGCTGATGCCAAATCTTATTAGTGGATGTTGTACTTTACTGTATGTTTACATTTTCCATTTGCAGCAATGTCTAAACAAAACACTGAAATGGAAAAAAAAGGAGACACATATAGGAGACACAAATATTTTCTACTGCTTTCACAAGTTAACGTTCTTTGTAGTCTACATATTGTAATTCTGAAGGAGGTAGTATTACTTTGAATTTCACTGTTCTATGTGGCCCACTGCTTCAAATTCTTCCTCTTGCAATCAGATTGGCCTCTGTGAAAGAAGCACTTCTTCTTTTGCCTCCATTTCCTGAACTATATGCATACTTGGGTGGCATCATCTACTGAACACATCGGATTCATGAAAAGCACATTACTCTTTGAAAAAAGTGGCTATTTGCATATTCCTGCCCAGTAGTCTTCAGAAACCATCACAGTCTATGTTAGTGGGAAACTATGATAAAAACCTTTCAGAGAAGTTTCCTTCAAAATTCCTTGATGGACATGTTTAGGTTCCCTTGGCTAATTCCTATTAAGCCATAGGAATTATTGTCACACTTCCCAAATCACTTTTCTTCCTCCTTTATATGTTTTGTTTGGGATCTTATCTGCCTGTACCATCAAAACATCAAAATGTTATTCTTATAGTGTTACAGTTGAAAATACCTAACCTACTATCTGTAAATATGTGTGCTTGTGCATATGTCATTGTGTGATGTCATTGTGTTCCTTACCATTGGTTACTACTTACCATTAGCCCCACCTCCTCTGTATATAAGCTTTCGCTCTTCTCAGATTGATAGCTGTCTAAATGTGTTCCTGAGGAAGAAAATAAATATTATTATTACAAGAAAGTCTACAGTCTCTTATATTGGGCCTAACCAGGATAACCAACTAGCAACATATAGGGGGAAAATAAATATCATAGTAAACATCTGAGATGAAATCAAGTCATGTTGCAAGTGTTGCTATTCTGCCTGATAAACCAGCATCTTATTCCTTTTCTTACCCAGAAGTAAAAGAAGCAAAGTCTTTAGAAAAAGAAGATGCTATAGTGCTAGATTCAATCCTATGCAGTATCATGTGGAAAGTGAAATCAGTTGGGTGGTGTAATTTTAAAAGTCAGAGAAGAGCACAGTGCAGCCACAGCCCTTGCAGTCAATAGCAATTTCCACACATGGATCGATAGCCTGTGATGGCTGCATAGCTGGCTGCAAAGATCATTCCACATACATTCTGAAAGGAGGGGCTGGGGAAGAAGAGGGAGTCAGTTTAATGATTACAGAATTCAAAGGGCTTCATTCTTGCTGGCTTGCTTTAAGAAGAAGAAGCCAATCTTTATAATGGCAAGTTGCAAGTGTCATCATCATGAGGCCAGTTTCCCTGCAGAGAGAGGTCAGAAGAACAATTTGGAAAAGCAGTGAATGGTATCTCCATTGTAATAGTTACTTTAATGATTTAAAATTTCTGGATCACCTCTAGAAAAAAAATAATTATCTGAATATCACAAATGGTTCATTATGACTGATTCCAGAGAAATATGCAAAGACCTAATCAAATTCCCCAAATAGTTAGCTATAACCATAGTTTAAGGAAATACACATAAGTACACAATTATCTAGAACTATCTGCAAGGAGGCCTTGTCTTCCATTCCCACCTACCAAAGTTGCATGTTCTTTTGGCTATCACCAAAACCAGTGGTGGGATTCAAATAATTTAACAACTGGCTGTGCCCTAATGATGGGCTGAATGGGTGTGTTGGGTGGTCATGTGACTGGGTAGTCATGGCCAACTCAGCATCACTCACCTGGCCCTTCCCCTCCCCTCCCAGCCATTCCTCGCCGCTGGAGAGCACTCTGTTGGGGACAGACAGCTAGCCCTGGCTGGGTTCGTAACTGCAGTCAGGCTGATATACAGCTGGTCTAGCTTCACGCCATTATTCACATGTTAGGCTAAGCTCAAAAAAAGTTGGGAAACCAGCCATTTTGGCTTGGAGGGTTGCACCACCCCTCAATCCAGCCACTTTGGGCATTGCACATTAGCAGATCCACATCCCATACTCTCTTCCCCCCCTTCCGTGCAAAAAAATAAAAACCAATTTTACGCTCTGGGGCACCACCAATCTCTCTCGGGCACAGCTCTGTGTTGCAATACAGGCAGAATGTGGGTGCAGAGAAGGAGAACCACAGAAAAGGAGACCAGCAGCCCTGCTCCCTTCTCCACCCCCGCTTCTTGCCCCTTCCATCTCCCTAATAAAGAGACTCGCCTGGGCCGCCCCTCTTCCATTGCCAACTTGCCTCCCCTGCCCATGTGTTTTTGTGCAAGGCTTCCCTGCCATGCCCTGCTCCAGCTACTTCCCCTTGGTAATGCCCAGTGAGGGAGAAGTTGCTCTGCCATGAATGGGCAGAGATGGGTGGTGAGGGGCATGCCAGAGCGATGCTCCTGTGCTGAAAAACTTTCCATTACCCTTACCTTGTGTAAAGATTTTTTACTTGGTCTTTTTACTTGGTCCTAGGCTGAGGGGACACTCCGGACACAGATTGCTATCAGCATTATCTTCGTTGGCAGCCGTGGTGTGAGCCCTGCAGGCTGGAACGTAAGGTGGGCCACCTCAGGGGGAATGGCAAGACTTAGCTGCCTTTGGGGCCCAGCTCTCAGCTTTTGCCAGCCCTCTGGGTGGCTGCTGCCCATTTTCCCCCTCCGCCTTGGGTCTTGCATCCAGCCTGTGATGTGGGGATGCACATCACACACTGCTTCTAGGCCAGCCTGGCCGGTGGGTGGGCAAACAAGTAGCCCTCGGGGGAGAGTGCCACTCTGGGGCCGAGTTCATTGCAGTGCAGCGAGGTGTGAGCATGCAGCCCCGGGACATCCGCCTGCCTGCAAGCCAGGAGTGTCGCCAACAGATGCTGTCTCCATTGGGGCAGGCCACTCTGGCTAGTGGAGGTGCGTGGAAACTCTGGAGCCCGTCAAGGCCTTTAGGACAGATCAGCTCACCCAAGACTTTGCTCCCCAGGGAGTGCTGTATGCCCGCACCAGGCTCTTTCTCTCAGGCCGAGCCTTGCCGAGCCTTGCCATCCCCCCCCCCCCCACTAAGGCAGCCCATCTTACTTTCCAGCCCACAGGGCTCGCACTGCAGCTGCCCATGAAGGTGATGGCGACCTGTGCCTGGTGGACCCCTTGGCCTAGGATGGAGTAAAAAAGTCCTGATCTTTATACTGGAGGAGGGTAAGAGAAGGTTTTTCAGCACAGGAGTGTTGCTCGGACACACCCTTCACTATCCATCTCCACCCATTCATGGCAGAGCAACTTCTCCCTCACTGGATGTTAGCCAAGGGGAAGCAGCTGGAGCAGGGTGCAGCGGGGAAGCCTTGTGCAAAAATGGATGATCCGGGGTGGTGGTGGTGTTGGCAACAGGGGGATGGTGAGGCTCAGTTGTTTTTGGCCTGGCTCTCACACAGCCCTCCCCAGGAAGCAAAGCCTTAGATGACCTGATCTGTCCTGAAGGCCTCAAGAGTTTGCATCCATCTCCATCAGCCTGAGTGGCCTGTCCTTCAGACCCCAACGGAGGCAGCACCTGGAGGCAGCACTCCTGACTGGCAGGTGGGCAGATGTCCCTGGGATGCCTGCTTGCACCTTGCCATACTGCAGCGGACTCGACCCCAGCATGGCGCTCTCACTGTGGGAGCAGCAGGGCCTGGGCTGCATGGTCTGGGCAAGTGACAATGGCAGGGAATGGGAGCCGCTGGGCCTGGTCCACATGGTCCCGGTGAGCAGTGAGGGCAGGCAAGCGGGTGTGGAGTGGGAGCAGCTGGGCCTGGGCCATGAGTGCCACATTGTCCGGGTGGGCAGTGATGGCAGGCAAGCGAGAGGGGCATCACATAATCCCTGTACTCAGAGCAATTTACCAAAAATTAGGTGGGCAATGGCAGGTAAGCGGGCAAGGAGTGGGAGAAGCTGGGTCCGGGCGAGCAGCGATGGCAGGCAAGTGAGTGAGGAGTGTGAGCAGCTGGGCCTGGGCCATGTGGTCCAGGCGAGCGGTGATGGCAGGCAAGTGGGCGAGGAGCAGTAGCGGTTGATGAACCAGAGAGCAGCCAGAGAGCAGCTGGCATGACTCTAGGCGAGTGAGATGAGATAAGGAGTGGCTGGGAGGGGAGGGGATGGTGGGCGGGGTGGGGCCAGCCAGTGGTGCGATCAGCCAGTTCTCCAAACTGAGCAAAAAGGTAACAACTGGTTTGCTCAAACCGGTGTGAACCAACTGAATCCCACCTCTGACCAAAACCACAAATCAGTGGTATAGAAAAATGCAACCATAAGTGCCTGGATAATTTCCACCCTTTCAGGGCATTAGGCTAGATCAAAAAGTTGAAAATCCATGCCAGAAGAAGAAGACAGTAGTAAACTGCATTGGTATTACTATTGCCAAGTAAACTATATAGACATGTGACTATGAACTTGAATTGAAAGAGTTTTTATTTTACTGAGGAATATTATTCACCAGCGAAAAGAAGATTATTCTATGCCATTACTAGTTTGTTCTTTCAGAAAGAAACTGCACTGAATTGAAACCAGAATATTGGCAAAATCATATCTCCTCAACTTTCCTTCATATTTTTCAGGTATGCTGTGCCTTAAGGAGCCTGGTGGCGCAGCAGACTAAAAGCACTGTTATTAACATCAAGCTGTCTGTAATTACTGTAAGTTCAAATCTCACCAGGCTCAAGGTTGACTCAGCCTTCCATCCTTTCTAAGGTAGGTAAAATGAGGACCCAGATTGTCGGGGCAATAAGCTGACTTTGTATAAATATACAAAAGTATGAAGGCTATTGCTTAACGCATTGTAAGCCGCCCTGAGTCTCCGGAGAAGGGCGGCATATAAATCAAATAAAAAAAAAATACAGCAGGCATACTCAAAAGAAGTCAGGGAAAATGGTGAATTATGCTGCTTGGAAGAAACAGTCTGGGCAGCATTACATCTCCCAAGCACTGGAGATGAAGTCAGGTTTTGGACATATTATAGTTGATATTCTTCCTGCCTGTCGGTCACTTCGTATAATATAGCATATAATACAGCTATGAGGAACAGCCAGGCCTGGCTCCCGAGGAAGTATTTTCAATCCATGATTAATTACATTCATCCTATACCAGACTAGATAAACACAAATGTACACAATTCCTACACATGCATACAGGCTCTATATACTACAAGTCTGCCTTTTTCCTCCTGCCTTTACTTTTTTGTGGAAAGAAATAAAAGGGAGCAACTCTTTGAAGTCTGTTGATCATTTCCAACAATACACTCTCCATTGTTTCCACATCCTTTCCATGGAAATTGTGTCTGTGTCTGGGGGTGCAGAGTAGAAAAGCAATTTGTTTCCATTTAAATTCATTTTGAGAGAAAAGGAGAAGGGAATAAAGTAATCAAGACTATTCACTACTGACATGGTTCCTAGAGACCAGAAATAGGACATGATATTACTGGCCAGGAAATTGAAATCTAAAGTAAAGTATACTGTAGAGCAACTGCTTTAGCTGAAGACCTGCTGCCTGGAAGAAAGTCAAACTGCTCAGTCCCAGCACAAGACTGAGAGTGAGGCACATGTTCCTCAGTCATATATTGAAATGAGATTCCCCGCCCCACAACCCTTAGCAGCTGTGAGCATCTCGACCTACATTCAGAAAAGCCATAATGCCAGCATTTCTGAGCTGGGCTGCTCCCGGTGATTCTCAAGTATACCTGCTGAATAAATGTCTGTGTTCCACAGACTAGAAGATCTGGGTGTCTTTTCAACTGAGCAAAGCCTACATTATTATTTTTGCAGTCACAACACAGTTAGTATACCTGATCTCCTAAGAACAGCCCATGATAGTGTTAGCACCCTGATTCCTTCCCATTTAAGCCAAGAAGAATAAGTTCTTGGAGAAACTATGGACTCTGTTAGAGCTACCTTGCTCACAGTATGTATGGTTGGGAAGAAATTTTTTCACGCATATCCCTTGCTGTCTTTTAGTTTTGTTTTGCACAATGTCAATGAAAAAACAATGAATACAGTGTGCTTCTCTATGGATTACAATAATACTTAGTTTTCTGGGCTGCACATGGAAGGGACTCTTTCTTTCTGTTATGATTGCCAATGAACTAGGAATGAACTGTCCCAGCACTAGGCAGCGGGTGGTTGCCAAGAATGTATTGTGTAAAAGCAAGAAATTTGGCTGTTGACTCTGTTACTCCTCAGCAGAGCCATAATGCTTTTGAATAAAAGTCAGCAGCAGCATTTTCTTCACCATGCATGCTTGAACAGAATTGCCTACTCATGTTTTCCAAAGCCCAAATTAAAGAACCAGGCCATAGCAGGAACAATTCATGTATGTGAGATTGAAGCATACAAATGGGTGGTTTCCCCTGCAGCTTCTCTCTATGGTCTCTGCTGAGCTGAGGGAAGCTTAGTAATAGAAAACAGCAAGAAAAGGAGGTGGGGGTAGCAACCCAAACAATACAGTAGCTGTGGCAGCAACCTTGGAAGTAACTTTTAGAACTGCTTCTCTGTAGAGCTGCTGCGCCATCTTCTTTGTTAAAATCTAGTATCTGTATGACAAAATCACTCAGATTCGGGAAGATCTGGACTCCGACTGGGTAGATCCAGCGGGGATGACGGGGGCAGGTCCTGAGAATGTTATCTGGGATGAGTTTGATTCTGTGACCCCTGAGGACGTGGACAGGATTCTGGGTAGACTGAATGCGACCACATGTTTGTTGGACCCGTGCCCCTCCTGGTTAGTGCTGGCTTCCCGGGAGGTGACGCGAAGCTGGCTCCAGGGGATTATAAATGCTTCATTGGGTGAGGGTGTCTTTCCCGCCGCCTTGAAAGAGGCGGTGGTGAGACCTCTCCTCAAGAAGCCTTCCCTAGACCCGGCAACATTGGCTAACTATCGTCCAGTTGGTGGATGATCTCTGGAGGGCTCGGGACAGAGGTTGTTCCTCTGTCCTGGTCCTATTAGATCTCTCAGCGGCTTTTGATACCATCGACCATGGTATGATGCTGCACCGGTTGGAAGAGTTGGGGGTGGGAGGCACCATATTACGGTGGTTCTCCTCCTTTCTCTCCGACCGGTCGCAGTCTGTGTTGACAGGGGGGCAGAGGTCGACCCCGAGGCCCCTTATATGTGGGGTGCCACAAGGATCAGTCCTCTCGCCCCTTCTGTTCAACATTTATGTGAAGCCGCTGGGCGAGATCATCCATGGTTTCGGGGTGGAATACCATCAGTACGCTAACGACACCCAGCTGTACATCTCCACCCCAGACCACCCCAACGATGGCCTTGAAGTGATGTCCCAGTGCCTGGAGGCCGTACGGATCTGGATGGGGAGAAACAGGCTCGGCTCAACCCATCCAAGACAGAGTGGCTGTGGTTTCCGACGTCCCGATATAGTCAGCTGGTGCCATCGCTGACTATTGGGGGCGAAGCATTGGCCCCCACGGAGAGGGTTCGCAACTTGGGTGTCCTCCTGGATTCACGGCTGTCTTTAGAAGAGCACTTGACGGCCGTGACCGGGAGGATTTTTCATCAGGTTCGCCTGATTCGCCAGTTGCGTCCCTTTCTGGATCGGGACTCGTTACGCACAGTCACTCATGCCCTCGTCACCTACCGTCTGGACTATTGTAACGCTCTCTACATGGGGCTCCCTTTGAGGAGCACTCGGAGGCTCCAACTGGCGCAGAATGCGGCTGCACGGGTGGTGATGGGAGCGACGTGGCACTCCCATGTAACGCCTCTCCTGCGCGAGCTGCACTGGCTCCCGGTGGTCTTCTGAGTGCGCTTCAAGGTTTTGGTTATCACCTTCAGAGCGCTCCATGGCTTAGGACCTGGCTATTTACGGGACCGCCTGCTGCCACCAATAGCCTCCCACCGACCAGTATGCTCCCATAGAGAGGGGCTCCTCCGGGTGCCGTCGGCCAAATAATGTCGACTGGCAGCCCCCAGGGGGAGAGCCTTCTCTGTGGGGGCACCTACGATCTGGAACGAGCTCCCCCCAGAGATACGGAGGATTCCGGATCTGCGTACCTTCCGTCGCGCGCTTAAGACGTTCCTATTCCATCAAGCTGGCCTGACCTAAAGTTTTCCTCTTTTTAAATGGAATTTTAAATTTGGTTTTAATTTATTGGGGTTTTAAAATGGTTCAGCCAAATTTATTTAATTAGTTTTATTTCTATTTTAAATTTTGTATCTATATGTTTTATTTTATGGCTGTTCACCGCCCTGAGTCCTTCGGGAGTAGGGCGGTATACAAATTTAATAAAAAATGAAATGAAAAAAATGAAAATGAAAATGCAAGGGTAGATTGGTCCACATTGCTCTTCTACCAGCTGCAGATGCAGGCATATAGAATCATAGGGCTGGAAGGGACCTTGGAGGTCTAGTCCAATCTAGTCCAATCCTCTGCAACCCTATACCATCCTGGACAAATGGTTGTCCAATCTTTTCTAGAAAACCTCTAGATATGGAGCCCCCAGAACTCCACGAGGCAAGCTATTCCATGGATTAATTGTTCTCACTGTCAGGATATTTCTCCTTAGTACCAGGTTGGATATTTCTTTAATGATCCTGGTGATTTCTTCTGATCAATCTCTGTTTGCTGGTTCTACCTAAGCCATATCTGGGCATCAGAATGGTGGAAATCAAACCATGGTTATACTTTTTTTAATCCTTAAAAATGATGTGTATTCATCATTGGATTATGTCAAAATTTAAGATATACACAGAAACAACCAAAACAGCACCTCTATAAATGGACATAATCAGATGGCATATATAGAAATCAAGAGGAGAAGGCTGCTGAGAATACAGTGGACAGTCAAGAAACAAACCAATAGATCATCAAACAAATCAATTCAGAGTCCTTGTTTGAGGCACAAATGGCCAGTCTCAAATTATCCTATCTCAGAAACATTATACAAAGACCCAGCTCTGTGGAGAAGCTCATGCTAAAAGGAGTGAAAGAAAAGAGAAGTGGATGACCAGCAACCAAGCAAATGGACTCGGTTACAGTGGCCATAAATGCAACATTGGAAGCCCTGAAAGACCAGGTTAGGAACACATTGTCAAGGAGAAAATTGTAAGGATGTTATCACTTTCAAATGTTTTGATACTGCCAAGAGAACTTTAGATTCCTAGAACATGGTCTGCATTACCTACATGAAGGGCTTCTGGCAAGGGATGGGCTGCACCTCGCAAGAACTGGGAAGAATGTATTCAGAAAACAACTGGCTCATCTTATTAGAAGGACTTTAAATTATAATGGGGCGGGGGGAGGTGACTAATTCTTAGGATCTTTAGGACCGATTTCCAAGCATAAATCCCAAGACAACTTATCAAACAATGATATAGGGAATGATGGGAAGGAAGAAAAACTTAGTTAAAAAGTAGGAGATATAGGAAGCATACCCAGGGTCAATCATAAAAGACTCAAATGCCTATGCACTAATGCTCAAAGTTTAAGGAACAAACAGAAGTACTAGTACTCAAGGGCAGGTATGATATAGTTGCCATTACAGAAACTTGGTGGGATGAAATTCATGACTGGAATGTACTGATGAAAACTAATGTACAAACTGTTCAAAAGAATCAGACCTACAGTAACAAAAGAGGAGATGGAGTTGCATTATATGTAACAGATCACTATATCTCTATAGAGATGGCCGAAATCAAAAACGAAAGCCTCCTAGAATGTATATGGGTCAATATAAAAGGAAAGAATAACATTGCCATAGGTGTATACCACAGGCTACCCAACCAAGCAGAAGAAATAAATAATTTTTTTTCTAACCAGTTAACAAATGTATGTAGGAAACACACCACAGTAGTCATGGGGGACTTTACCCTGATATCAACGGAGTCAAAGTCTACAGCAAGTGGGAGATCGAACAGGTTCTTGGCCAACCTAACTGACAACTTTGTCATCTAAAAGGTAGATGAGGGAACTAGAGGGACAGCTATATTGGACCTACTTCTTACTAATAGAAAAGAAGGAGGGATTTGAAGTTGCCAGAACTTTGGGTAAGAGTGACCACATCTTATTGGAATTAATATAATACAAACACAAGCAATAGAGCATAATAAAACTAGTGTCTTATACTTTAAAAGAGCTGATTTAAACAAATTTAGAGAGAGCTTGGGAAATTTTCATGGATGAAAATTTTAAAGGGGAAAACAACTGAAGAAACTTGGGAAAGTCTGAAAAATGTGATTATAAAAGCTTAATCCAGCTCAATACCATTAAAAAGAAAAAAACAAGAAATCCAAGAAGATAATTCAAAACAGGGAAGATAGTGATGAATTGTTCAGACTGAAAACAAAAGGCCAAGAACTCCTGTAAACTAATGTACTATTTAATTTTTAGAAATTTAATTTTTTAGCAAACAAACAAAGAAAAAAAATTCATGAAAATAGAGACTGACACTATAGTGACATGCAAAGACCCAAACTATGTATCATCAAATGTAAACTACTTGAATTACTTGAAGAAAAAGTAAAGGGTCTAGAAGCAATTCTAGCCACTCCGAAACTCAATGAAAACAGTGAGAAATCCCTACCTAAACAAGAAGTCTACACCAAAATAAAACACAATAGGGAGCACAGAGTTTCTAAAAAAATGATCCCCTATATGAATATAAAGAAGAAAACAGATACACCAAAATTGAACACAATACGGAATAAACTGCTTCTGTAAAAAAAAACGACCCAGATATAAACCTAAGGACCAAGACAGATGGAAACATGTCACTTTTAGAAGAAAACAGCAACTATTTATTTATTTATTTTATTTATTTATTTATTTTGTCGAGTACATATTAGATAATATATATAAGTATAAGCATGAAATGAATACATAAAATGAGTACAATTAAAGGGAACATTAGGACAGGGACAGTTGGCATGCTGGTGCTCTTATGCACACCCCTTACAGACCTCTTAGGAATGGGGTGAGGTCAACAGTAGAAAGTCTAAGGTTAAAGTTTGGGGGTTTTTGGGATGAAACCACAGAGTCTGGTAGTGCATTCCAGGCATTAACAACTCTGTTACTGAAGTCATATTTTCTGCAATCAAGTTTGGAGCAGTTCACTTTAAGTTTGTAACTGTAATGTGCTCGTGTATTGTTTTTTTTTAATTATTCTATTTTTTTCTTTTTTTTTTCTCGGTTTTTTTTTGTTTTTTTGTTTTTTATTTTTTTTTATTGAAAAAGTTTTATTGATGAAACAAACACAGTTTCCCCACAACCCTCCCACCCAACCCCCCTCCCCATCCCCGACTTCCCAGAGCAGAACACAAGGTATTTCTATTAACTTTTAACAATAAACTAAATTGCTTAACCAACCATTAAACTAACACCCCCTAAAAAAAAAATTCTTAACCCCCATAGATAAAATCCTACTTCTTATACATAATCCTTCTAATATCACTTATATAGCGCTTATACAGTTTTAAAAAAATCATTCATAAGCTATTTGATATTTTTACTTATTTTGAATGTAATCAATCCATCTTCTCCAGTCCTGTATATACCTTTCTTGTGTGTGATCCTTCAAATATGCTGAAATTTTAGCCATTTCAGCTAAATTAGTCACTTTCAATATCCAGTCATCAATAGTAGGCAAAAAGTCCTTCTTCCAATATTGTGCTATCAAAAATTTTGCTGCTGTTATCAAGTTCAAAATCAGTTTAGTCTCTGCAACTGTACAGTCCGTAGTTATACCCAATAAAAACAACTGCGGAGTAAATTTCAATCTTTTTTTAAAAATATTCTGCATCACCCACCAAATCTTTATCCAAAATGCTTTGATTTTTTTACAAGTCCACCATATATGATAATAAGTTGCATCATCACAGTCACATTTCCAACATTTAGCTTGCACACTAGGATACATACATGATAATTTTTTGGATCTAAATGCCATCTATAAAACATTTTATAAGTTTTCTCTTAAATTTTGTGCTTGTGTAAATTTCACATTTCTAATCCAAATCTTTTCCCAAGTCTCCATCATCACTGGCTCTTGAAAATTTTGCGCCCATTTAATCATGCAATCTTTAACCAGTTCTGTCTCAGAGTCTATTTCCAATAAAGCATTATACAGCCTTTTAATATGCATTTGTTTTTGGTCTCTAATTTGTTTTACCAAATTCTCCTCATTTTGCACGAAGCCAGTTTTTTGATCTTCCTTCCATCTAGCTTGAAGCTGACCGTACTGAAACCATGTATAAATTATACCTTCTTCTCTCAATGTATCTAAAGATTTCAAATACATTACCCCCCTTTCCACAATAAGAAGCTCTTTATAAGTAATCACCTCCTGTTTTTGTTCTATACTTATATTTTCTATTGCATATCTAGGATTTGCCCATACAGGTATCTTATAATTTAACTTATATTGATATTTTTTCAAAACCCTCAACAAAGCATTTCTAAGTATATGGGCCTTAAATACTTTATCCACTTTTTTGTCATATAACAAATAGGCATGCCATCCATATAATAAATCATAACCTTCTAGATTCAAAATTCTCCCCTCAGTTAAATTAAACCAATCACTAATTTATGATAAGACCGCTGCTTCGTAATATAATCTTAAATTAGGCATTTTGAGACCCCCCCTTTCACGTATATCTTGTATAATTTTCAT
Organism: Arizona elegans; assembly: GCA_022577455.1. Lineage (NCBI taxonomy): Eukaryota > Metazoa > Chordata > Lepidosauria > Squamata > Colubridae > Arizona > Arizona elegans. Next base: position 96,270,552 of record JAKOOJ010000002.1, on the reverse strand, counting down.
CTTTATTCTGGGTTTTTTCCCAGCCCAGATAAAGGTATTAACACCTTTCTGCCATTCTCTCAAATTTTCATCTTTCTTAAGCACAGGTATCATTTGGAACAAGAATAAGAATCTAGGTAACACATTCATTTTAATTGCTGCAATTCTTCCCAATAAAGACAACTGTAATTTTTTCCAATTCTCCATATCCTTCTGTACCTTCTGCCAGAGGTCCTCATAGTTATTTTTGTATAATTTTGTATTTGAAACTAGATATTTAACCTTTTTCGCTATTTCAAACCCTGTTATTCTTACTAGTTCATCTCTTTTAAATATAGACATATTTTTAATTATCATCTTTGTTTTATGTGAGTTAACTTTAAATCCTGATACTTTCCCGTATTGATCAATTATATCCAATATATATGGAGCCGACTCTATAGGTTGGGAAAAGGTAACAACCAAATCATCTGCAAATGCTCTTAATCTATAATCTTGATGTCTAATTACAATACCCTTCAATTTTTCTGAGTCACGTATCTTATTCAATAGCACTTCCAAAGTCAAGATAAACAACAATGGGGACACCCCTGCCTTGTTCCTTTCTCAATTCTAAAAACCTCTGTTAAACCTCCATTAACTATTATTTGTGCTGTTTGCTGCTGGTATATCGCTCTAATTGATTGTGTAAAATATTCCCCAAAATGCATTTTCTCTATTATTTTAAACAAAAATTGCCAGTTCAAACGATCAAATGCCTTCTCTGCATCCAAAAATATAGGGGGCAGGGAGTTGGTTATTTTTTTCCAAATATTCCAGCAGGTTTACAATTTGTCTAACATTATATTTCATTTGTCTCCCTTTTATGAACCCTGATTGGTCATTATGAATTATTTGTTGCATAACTGGCATTAATCTATTAGCTAGTATCTTAGCAAAAATCTTAAAATCGGTATTCAAAAGTGAAATTGGCCTAAAATTCTCAGGTTTAATGGAATTTTGATCCTCCTTTGGAATTAGTGAGACAAAAGCTGTTTTCCAAGAAGGTGGTACTCCTCCTCCTACCTGTATTTTATTAAATAAAATTTTAAGTGGTTCTAGCATTTCAAATTGTAAATGTTTATAATAAGCAACTGTTAGTCCATCTGTTCCCAGAGCCTTACCTATTTTTAATTGTTTAATTACCCCAACAATTTCCTCAGAAATTATTGGCTGATTCAATCTTTCTCTCTGTTCCAGTGTTAGTTCGGGAATATCTATCTTTAAATATCTATCAATATCAACATCTTGAATTAAATCTTTAGCATATAGCTTTGTATAGAACTCCAAAAAAGCCTTTTTTATTAAGTTCTGTTGATAAATCTCCTTACCTCTAAATTCTATCTTGTCTATAACACGTGATTTTCGTTTTTTTCTCATCGTGTAAGCCAACCATCTCCAAGGTTTATTGGCATTATAGAATGTATTATGTCTAGCATATTGTATGCTGGTTGCTACTTGCCCAGCCATTAACATATTAAATTGCTCTCTTAAAATATTTATCATATCTTTTGCCTTTTTGTCTCCCGGATTAATTATAAGCAATTGTTCTTTCTTTTTAATTTCCTCCTCTATCTCTTTCCGTCTGTTTTGTTGTTTTAATCTATATTTATTGTTCAGAAAAATTAATGTTCCCCTCATATATGCCTTACTAGCATCCCATACCATTTCCATCGAGGTACCTTTATTCATATTGTTGACAAAAAAATTTTCATTTGTTTTCATTTGTCATTCAAGTTATCTTCATATCTAAATAAATTCTCATTTAACCCCCAAGACCTCCTTTCCCCTCTTTCCTGTTCTAGTTCCACCCAAACCGGGCTATGATCAGTTAAAGTTCTTGGACATATCTTCGTCTTCTTCACCCTAGAAAAAAGATCATTTGTGGTTAATATAAAATCAATCCTAGAAAAAGATTGATGCCTATCTGAAAAAAAAGTAAAATCACTTTCCAATACGTTCCTTTCTTTCCAAATGTCTCTCAGCTCCATATCCTCCAAAATATCGAAAAAAGATTTAGGCAGCTTAGCACGCATGGGTGTCTTGGAGATACTTTTTTTTAATCTTTCTGGGTATTTATTACCCCATTCCAATCACCCATTAAAAGTAAAGATCTGTAATCCCATTGTAGTATTTTAGTATGTAAAAATTTATAAAATTTGTCTTGCTGTTGATTAGGTGCATATACTCCAATTACAAGCAGCTTCCCATTCTGTGTTGTTAATTCAATTGCAATATATCTACCTTGAGTGTCAGCCTCAATTAAATTAGCCAATAAGCCTCTTTTAACATATATAACTAGGCCATTTTTCTTCTCTGGTGCTGATGCCACAAAATGTGTACCTAATTTCGAATTTATCAAGTACTTTTGATCTGAGGATTTAATATGCATTTCTTGCAAACAAATAACATCATTCTGAAATTGCTTCAAGTAGTGAAATATTTTCTTTCTTTTTTGTGGAGAATTTAAACCATTGACATTCCAAGATAAAAATTTATTTGCCATCTCTAGGCCCTCCAAGCTTTGAGAGCATCAGCTGAACCTCCTCCGCCATTTTGGACTTCGGCCTAGCTCCTCCCACTGCTTGTGTTTTTTGGACTTGCTCGTGTATTGTTGTGGTTGAAGCTGAAATAGTCATTGACAGGTAGGACATTGTAGCAGATGATTTTATGAGCTATGCTTAGGTCATACCGAAGGCGGCGTAGTTCTAAATTTTCTAAATCCAGAATTTCAAGTCTGGTGGCATAGGGTATTTTGCTACGAGCAGAGGAGTGGAGGACTCTTCTTGTGAAATATTTCTGGATACACTCAATTGTATTAATGTCTGATATGCAGTGCGGGTTACAGACAGATGAGCTGTATTTGAGAATTGGTCCAGCAAATGTTTTGTATGTTCTGGATAGTAGTGTAATATTACTGGAGAAGAAGCTATGCAAGATTAGGTTTAAAATCCTTAATGCCTTTTTGGCGATGTTGTTACAGTGGGCTTTGGCACTTAGATCATTTGATACAAGTACTCCAAGGTCCTTGACAGAGTGAGGGTCATCTACAAGGTCATATCCACTCAGCTTGTATTTTGTGTTCTGATTCTTTTTGACAATGTGTAAGACGAGCATTTGTTGGTTGAGATTTGGAGTTGCCAATTGTTTGACCATTCCGACACAAAATCAAGGTCTTTTTGAAGGGTAGCAGCATTGTTGGTGGTGTTAAATATTTTTACATCGTCGGCAAAGAGAACACAGTTGCTTATAATATGATCATATAGGTCATTTATGTATAGTATGAAAAGTGTTGTCCTAAAACGCTGCCTTGGGGGACACCACTATTAACAGGTGCAGGATTTGATAGGGTACTCGCTATTTTGACCACTTGTCTGTTTGACAGGAACGCAGTTATCCAATTATGGAGGGGTCCGGAGATGCCATAGGATTTTAGATTTAGAAGTAGAATGTCATGTACCACTGAATCAAAAGCTTTACAGAAGTCTATATAAATTGCATCTGTTGATTTGCCCTGATCAAGATTTGTAGTCCATATGTTTTTCCAGTGTAGAAGTTGTAGATTACAGGATAATTTTTTTCTGAAACCAAATTGTTTATTTTATAACTAATAATCAATTAATTAATTAATTAATTAATTAATTATAATTAATTAATTATAATTAATAATTAAGAGCAAAGTCCCTATTATCTATCCTAGTATCCAGTGAAGCCCCTCTGGAACTGAACAATTGCTTTCATAGCCTCCCTCTGAAAGAAAATATGCAGACACCTATAAAAGAGCAGTCATCAATAGTTTCTAAAAAGGACACAAAACACAGCATTCCTGTGACAGGAAGAATAGTATCCCAGACTTCCCTAGGGAAAAAAAATGCATATATGCTATAGGCCATATATGAAGATCTTAAGGAATGAATAAACAAAGTAGATGAGAAAATTGAAAAAATGGATGGAGAATTAAAGGAAGTTAAACAGATGATAGGAAAAGATGAACAACGACTGAAGATAGTGGAAGAAAAAGCAGAAGAAACAGAAAAACGTGGAGAAGATGGATTATAGATTTACAACCACTGATAAGAATCAGGAAAGGACAATTATATCGCTGGAAATGGATAAAGCTGATTATTATTTAAGATTTCAAAACATTGAAGAAGAAAAAGAAGAGAATTTAGCAGAAAAAAATTGCAGAGATACTAGCGGAAGCAATGGAACATGGGAGAGAGTGAAAGAAAAACATTATATGAAGATATCAATGTGGTTTTCAACAATAGAAGCTTTGATGCATCCAAATATGGTTAATATGAAAAATATTGTGAGATATAAGGATATGTTAACAAAGAAGGGAGAACTAAAACGGAAACAAGAACTAGAAAAAAAAGGGATTAAGACAGATTGGTATACACAATTGCAAATACAATCATGATATGAGAAAGATTTGAAACAGTATGGTTTTAACCTGGGAAAATCAGAATTGGACAAGATATTGACAGGGACAGATGAAAAAATGATTAAGAAATTGTATAATGATTTATTGCAAATCAGATTAGAAAACGAAGAAGTAAAAGAGACAATGATAAAATGGGCAAAAAACTTTGGTTATACGATAGAATTAGAGAAATGGCAACAAGTATGGGAAAGGAATTACAAATTAACAGTGGCAACTACATATAAAGAAAACCTGTATAAAATGTTTTATAGATGGTATATGTCACCTGAAAGATTAGCAAAAATGTTTAAGGATAAATCAGTTAAATGTTGGAAATGTTTTCAATTGCCAGGATCATATTATCATATGTGGCGGTCATGTACGGAAGCAAAAAATTACTGGGTTAGAATACAGGCATGGTTAGAGGAAATGTTACACCAACGCATAGAATTAAAAACAGGTATTTTTATTGGTTATATTACCGGAGAAATATAGTAAAGGAGATATTTATTTGATTATTCATGTAATAATAGCAGCAAGAATTGTATTTGCACAAAAGTGAAAGGCAGAAAAAATCCCATCAGAAGGAGAGGTAATAAAGAAGATTTTAGAATGTGCAGAAATGAATAGGTTAACATTAAGAATAAAAGATAAAGAGGAATTGGTGTATTTCAAGACATGGGGACAATTTTATGCATGACTAGAAAAGAAATATGAATAAAAGAGAGAGAAGACAAAAAAGAAATAGAAACCCAGATGACACCTGTGTAAATGGAAAAGGGGGAAGGGGGGAAAGAAAAAAATTGTATTATATAAATGTATAATTTATGATGATATGTGTGAAATCAGTAAAATAGAAAAGAAATTGAAAAGAAAGTAAATATAAATAGAAAATTGAGGCTGCTTGGATACCATTTTGGAAAATATTGAATTGAAAATAAATACAACAATGGAGAGAGAATGGAAGGAGGAGTAGAGGGATAGATAGGAGAGCAGAAGAAAGGAAGGAGAGAGGAACAGAAGAAAGGGAAAAGGAGAGGAAGAAAGGGAGGGAAAATAAGAGTAGGAGAGAAGATTAGAAGGGAGGAAGAAGGGAAATGTGGTGGAAAGGAAGGGGAAGGAGAGAAGGGGAAGGAGAGGAGGAAGAAGAAAGTAAAAGAGGGTAGAAGGGAGGGAAGAGAAAGAGTGGAGAAGGAGAAGGATTGTTGTAAAATAAGGGAGATGGAATGGTAGAAGAGCAACCCCGAATATACTTAAATTATTTAATGAACTAATATGAAAGTCAAAAGAGAATATGTATGATCAACAACAGATAAGAGACTGTACATTTAAGACATGTTTATGAGAAATAAAAATAAAAAACTTTTTCAAAAAAAGGCATATATTGGTGATAGGAGATTCAGTTCTTTGGGGAAGAGAAACTATAATCTGCAGTGGTGAAAGAGAAACTATAATCTGCAGTGGTGAAATCTAATTTTTTTTTACTACCAGTTCTGTGGGCATGGCTTGGTTGGTGTGGTGTGGCTTGGTGGATGTGGCAGGGGAAGGATACTGCAAAATCTCCATTCCCTCCCCACTCCTGGGGGAAGGATATTGCAAAATCTCCATTCCCACCCCACTCTGGGGCCAGCCAGATGTGATATTTGCCGGTTCTCCAAACTACTCAAAATTTCCACTACCAGTTCTCCGAACTGCTCAAAATTTCCGCTACAGGTTCTCCAGAACCTGTCACAACCTGCTGGGTTTCACCCCTGCTGCAGACCGAACAATCAATCTCAGGAGGTATGCTGTCTCCCTAGAGCAAAAATCAAAGATGTAACTGAGAAACTTACTAAAATAATCAGCCACACAGATTGCTACCTCTTTCTTCTCATACACGTTGGGACCAATGACACAAAAATGAAGTTAACTGATAGGGAAGAAAGTTAAAGAATTAGTAGCTCCAGTGGTGTTTTAATCTATACTTCCAACAAAAGGCCAACATCCAATGAGGGAGCAAAGGATTTTAGAAACAAACCACCGGCATAAAAACTGGTGTTGTTAAGAAAACTTTGGTTTCCTAGTCCATGGTCTGCGTTACCTTGCTACTGGCAAGGTACTGCATCTCACAAGAATTGAAAAGAATATATTTGGAAAATGACTGGCTGATCTTATCATAAGGGTTTAAACTAAAATTGAGGGGGGAGGGGGGCAATCTTCACGACCTAATTCCAAGCAAAAAAATCACTAGATAACCAAGCACACAAGGAGGTAGGGAGTAAAGAGGAAGAAGAAATAAAAAGAGAAAAACATAATGAAGTAGAGTGATGGAAAGAATGGAAATCCCAGGATATATAAGAAACATATCCAAGACCCATAAAGGATTCAAATATCTATACACTAGTGCTCAAAGTTTAGCGAACAGAGTGAACTTGAAGAATTAGTACATGAAGGCAGATAAGATATAGTTGCCATTACTGAAACTTGGTGGAATGAAACTCATGACTGGAATGTACTGGTGGAAGAATCTAAACTATTCAAAAGAAACAGATGTAACAAAAGAGGAGGTAGAGTTGCATTATATGTAAAAGATCAGTACATCTCTTCAGAAATACACAAAACCAAGGAAATACACAAAACTTCCTAGAATCCATATGGATCAATATAAAAGGGGAAAAATGACATTGCTATAGGCATATACTATAGACCATCCAACCAAGAAGAAGAAATAAATGAACTCTTTTCTAATCAATTAACGAATGCATGTAGGATCCACCACTGGTCCCAGTGACTGACTGTCCCAGATTGGATCCTGCAACATTATCCCGGGACATGTATATTTGCCTTCATTCGTAACAAATGTATGTAGGAAACATACCACAGTAGCAATGGGAGACTTTGACTACCCTAATATCAACTGGGAGACAAACTCTGCAGCAAGTGGGAGATCGAACAGATTCCTAACCAACTTAGCTGACAATTTTGACATCCAAAAGTAGAGGAGGGAACTTGAGGAAAAGCTATACTGGACCTAATTCTTACTAACAGAGAAGAAATGAGAGAGGGAGTTGAAGTTGCTGGAATCTTGGGTGAGAGTGACCATGTCATATTGGAATTTAATATAATACAAACCCTAGCAATAGAATATAATCCAACCAGTGTCTTAAAGTTTAAAAAAGCTTATTTTAACAAATTCAGAGAGAGCCTAAGAAAAATTCCATGGATAAAATCCTAAAGAGGAAAACAACTCAAGAAGCATGGAAAACAAAAGACAAAGATAATTTTTAAAAATTCTTTCAACGTAATAACAACAAGAAAAAAGTCAAGGAAGTTGGTCCACTAAAGAGAGAAGATGACAAGGAAATAACAGGCAGTAGGGAGAAAGCAGAACTGCTTAACTCATTCTTCGCATCAGTCTTCACGCAAAAAGAGATTATAGCCGAAAGCACCAAAAAAATGCAGTAAAAGACAGACTAGAAATAAAAATTAAAATAAGCAAGAGAATGGTAAGAGAATACCTGTCTGACCTTGATAATTATAAATTACTGGGACCTGATGAATTACATCCCAGAGTTCTGAAGGATCTTGCAGATGTTATTTCAGAACCATTGTACCATATTTTTTAAAAATCCTGGAGCACTCAGGAATTATCTAGGATTGGAAAAAGGCTGATGTCATTCCCATCTTCAGAAAAGGGGGGGGAGAGACCCAGGAAACTACAGTCCAATCAGCCTAACATCAATACCTGGGAAGATACTGGAAAAAAATTATCAAAAAACAGATCTGTGAACATCTAGAAACAAATAAAGTTATAACTAGTAGCTAGCACAGATTTGTTAAAAATAGATCATGCTAAACCAATCTTATTTCATTCTTTGATAGAGTGACCAGCAAAATGCTGTGGACATAGTATATTTAGACTTCAGCAAGGCATGCAACAGACTACAACCTATGTCTTGATAAACTAGAAAAATGTGGGATAGACAACATCATCACCAGATGAATTTATAACTGGCTGACAAACCGTACTCAATGATTAATCCTTAATGGTACTACATCTACATGAAGGGAAGTAAGCAGTGGGGTACTACAAGGTTCCGTCTTAGGCCCAATTCTCTTCAAATCTTCATAAATGACTTAGATGAGGGAATAGATGGGATTCCAACTTCTCATGAAAAAAAAAAGTAAGTTCTTGCAAAGTTGGAAAATCTGATTGAATTTTGATTTTTTTAGTCCCATGAATCTCTTTGGTTTCCCTGCACGTTTTTCCATTTCTCCAGCAAAAGAACAATATCTTGAGTTGTGGGGAGAAACACAACAGAGCTGGAAAGCAGTTTTGTTTAGGAGCCCTTCTTGCAATTTAGCAAAGGACTGCTTTTGACAAGCAAGGGGAGCGGGGCAGTGGTGCACCAAGGTCTCCAGCTGTGCGTCAGCAGAGAAATGTGATGGAGCTGGAGAGTAGTATTGTTTAGGAACCCCTCTTGCAATTTGGAAAAGGAGTGCTTTTTGCAAACAAGGGGATCAAGGTGGTGGCATGTCAAGCTCTCCAGCTCCATGGTGGTGCAATTTGTGAGGCTGGAGCTTGGTGGGGAAGGGGAGATGCCAGCACGGTGCTTCTCTGGCTGCCTGGACAAGGGCTCCGACACCCAAGGCTACATAGAGCTGAGCGTGGGGAGTTTGGGGCTCTTAGACGTGGCATCAAAGTAGCATGTTGCAGAGTCTCTGCAGTTGTTCTTAAGTGTGAATGACCGCTATGATGCTGCAACATACATATCTTTGGGACACAGTCATAAGTACTTTTGGTGGGGATGTCGTAACTTTGAACATTTGCTAAGTGAATGTTTGTAACTCAAGGACTACCTGTACTCTTCAACATCTTCATATATGATTTAGATGAGGGAATAGAAGGGGAAATCATCAAATTTGCAGATGACACCAAACTGGCAGGTATAGCCAGCTGCTCATAAGATAGGCTTGAAATTCAGATGGATTTCAACAGACTTGAACACTAGTCCCTATCTAGCAAAATGAAATTCATTGTAGACAAAACTAAGGTTTTACACTTAAGCAAGACAAATCAAATGTACAGGTATAGATTAGATTTTGCAAAGTCACACAGAACTAGAAATGAGAAGCACAAATTGAGCAAAATTTGAACATATTAAAGTGGAAATGAAGTATATAAATGGAAGTCTTAGGAAAAAATGAATTAAGAATGATAGAAAGATAGCAATGGGCTAAACAAAATAATGCAGGGCATAGAACTGTTTTGCAAAAAAAAACCAAAAAACAAAAAAACAAACCTTTGTTGACTGCCAATACCTATTCTAAGCAATAAAAATTCAGACAGTACTCTTGGACATTACAATATGCACAACATTGGAATCAAACTGACTGTATAATAGGAGAAAATGGAGAAGTGCAATCCAGTTGGCCAGGATCTTTCCAGGTGCATATTGCAGAACAGAACATAAATCATAGGTATTATATATAGTGGTTAAATTTATAAAATTAAAGTAGGCATGCCAGCAGATTTTGATCTGGAAGACACAGCTGAAAAGATCATTTAAGTCATAGCTATGTTTGTTTGTTTCTTGATCTTGCCTATCTTGAAAAACCGACAATAATATAGTGACAGAAACATTTGCAGATGGAGAATATACAAGAATTAATTTCACATGAAAGAGAGATTGTCATGGGTAAATGCCTTATTCTTGAATGGAGGAAATGTATGTTCATAGAATATCAAGGGTTAATTTATTCTTCCTTTCCTAATGTATTCATATGTAACCACTCCTACCTCTAATCCCGCCTTATTGATATAAAAGGGGATACACGCTCCTCCTCCTTGCTTCTATCTGCAATCATTCAGAGAATATAGAATGCCTACTGTAAATAAACAATACTTTGTTTGAATACTACATTTCTGAACCCTTTATTGAGTCCGATCCTCGAATTACTGCAACAAACTGGTAGCAGAGGATGGTTGGCTGACTCAATAAAAAACAGACATGCCAAAGAAAGAAAACTCCAGAAACAAAAGAGAAAGACCCAACACCAGGGCACACAACAAAGAAATGGAAACAGATCAAGAAATGATCGATGAATCTACAACTATAATGACAAGAGAATCTGAAAACTCCACTACAGACAACGAAGAGGTAATCGATGAATCTGACGACCAAGAAGTGAGCAAGATAGAAAACAACACTCTCAGATCAGAGATACTAAGACTGCTGAAAAGCCAAAAAGACGACAAAAATCTCATCGCGAACCTCCAAGACATCATAAAAGATAGCGTAGCAGCGAGAGAAAATCACGCCATCGCACCAGAATCTAAAGACCTCAAAATGGTAAGCGAATTACCTATAGATGAAAATATAACTAAAAGAAAGACTAACGGTCCTGCGCAAAATTTTGAATGGCAGCCATCTTGGTTTCAACAGACCACCAAAATGGCCGAAGCAGAACCAATCAGAAAGCAGAATTCAAAATGGCTGGCGCGAAAAGCCTTACACAACATGAAAAGTAAAAAAGAAAAATTCTACTCTTCAGAAGAATCTGATACAGACACCGAAGAAACACCAACCGAACTGCAAATCGAAACAGCCATGAAAACACTTTTTGCAACTTTTGGTCCAAATTTAAAAATAACAAAAAAATCGACAAAAGCAGCCGATCAAACAGCGAAGAAGAAACAAGCAACGCAATTCAAAAGCAAAGACACAGAAGCAAGCAAGCAAACATCTCGACACCTATCCGCTCCTACCCGAATGGCGAGGACACCAACGCCCGAACCCAGAGAACCTTGCAAGTACTCGCCCACACCACAAACGCTTCCGGGAGCCAGAAGCCTCAACCAAGACAACTTCGATGAAAAGAAGCAAGCCCCGATCATCACCTGGACACCAAAAGTCGAGCCAGAGAGCGAATCATCAGAAGAAGAACACTACGAGGGAGCTACAGCGACGAGAACCTCTCCCGACAGCTTCAGGAACAAAATGAGCAACGTGCATGCGCAAATACACGCAGACGAATATAGAGACAATGAAGGACAGAGAGAACCATTCAGACTAATCGCAAGCATACCTACACCATTCTGCAATTATCAGCATTTACAAGATCATGGACAGCCTCCAGTTGTAAGTAATGCAACAAATAACATTGGAAACTTGCCTAATGATTTTCCAAAATTGAGAATAGACGGTATTAATTTACAGGAATGGAGTCAACAGCTCCAGGTTGTTTTCTTAAAAGAGAATTTATTGTTTTTCATAACTAACCTTCCCAAAAAACCATGGACCCTAAAATTGGACTGCCTACACCACAGAGCATTCTGTTTACTAATATCTAGTATATCTCCTGCTATCTATCATAGCATTAAGCATAATCTGACTGTCTCAGAAATAATTCATTGTATGTTTAAATTGTTTCATAGTGAAAGTGTACCAACCACCACAAGAATGTCTAAAAATTTCTTCTCAGCCAGGATAAAACCTGGAACTACTGTAAGTGAACATTTACTATCACTAAACACAACTAGAGCAGAGCTTCATTTAAGGGGAGAAATAATATCTGATCAGACAATGAAAAGCGTTATCATTAATTCATTAGACTCATCATGGGATAATTACATATCACATTTGGACACAATTAATTTAGGATATCTATCTATAGAGAGTTTATCAAATAGACTAATAGCTGAAGATAATTTGAGAAGCCGCTACAGCGCATACAAAGAACACAGACAGACCAAAAGGGTAGTATTTCAAGACAGGCATCAAGAACCAATTGAATGTTATAATTGTGGATCCAAAGAACATTATAGAAGAGATTGTCCAAAATTTCTTAGAGAAAGACAAAATCATGACAATAGAAACAGATACCATAACAGACAATCATCTATTGACAGATACAGGTATAGAAACTCACCAAATTTTAGAGAACGTAGAGGGGGCAGAGATAACTCAAGAGAGAGAAAGTCTGGATCATTAAATGGATTAGATAAGTATACCATAACCAAAAACCAAAACTCAAAAGATAATGCCTGGCTCATTGATTCTGGGGCAACAAATCACACAACACATGATAAGAAAATATTATCTTCCTTCATAGAAGATAAATTTGTAATTAAAGTAGCTAATCAAGAAGAAGTTCAAGTCATTGGAAGAGGAAGTGTAAATTTACCTGGTCTAGGGAAAATAGAGGGGGTTTTATTAATACCCGAAATATCTCAAAACATTCTTAGTGCAATAAAGTTAAGCAGAGACTCTAACATAAATATAGTGTTCTCAAAGGGAAAAGCAACTCTAGAGAAAAACAAAACAAACTTAGGTAATGTGGTTATCAAAGGAGATCTACCATACTTAGTCACAGACGAAAGATGGCTACACAACATTGATTCAAACATGAAAAATGACACTAGCATAGAAAATGAAAATGACAGTGACAGTGACAATGAGGAACATGAAACAAATCATAACCATGAAACCACATCTGTTAACGATACACATAATAACAAAAGACCAATAATTGGAAAACCAATCCATGATGAATGTGCACATATATTACATAGAAAATTAGGACATGCTAGTTTTCCTGTAATACAAAAAATGATTGAACATGCTGAAGGTGTTAAAATAAAAGATTGTAAAAATTATTTGGAATGTTCAGTATGTAAGTCCTCAAAACTCAGAACTAAACCCAGACCAAAAAAGGCAATAAGATCATCAAATCATATTTTTAACCTGGTACATATGGACCTAGTTGGTCCATTAACCCCATCAATTACATACAAAAAATGATACTTTCTTACTATTGTAGACGACTATAGTCGTTATGGCTTTGTCTATACTTTAAAACACAAAGATGAAACATTTCAAAAGTTTAAAGAATTTTATAAACGTGTAGAAACACAACACAATGTAAAAATAAAGCAGATCATGACAGACAGGGGATCTGAATTCATGTCAAAAGAATTCTCCCAATGGCTAAAAGACAAAGGAATGTTACACTTCACCTCTAGCCCTTTCTCTGCATTTCAAAATGGAGTAGTAGAACGAAAGAACTCGACACTACAAACCATGATTAGATGTACATTAGAAGATGCTGGTTTAGGCAAACAATTCTGGTCAGAAGCACTATTATATTCCAATTATACTCTAAACAGAATTTGGTCTAGTGTCATAAATAAAACACCATATGAATTGATGTATAATAAAAAACCCAAGATAGCCCACATGCATGTATTTGGAGTTACAGCGGACATACATATACCAAAACAATTGAGATGTAAGGGGGATAATGTATCTAGAAGGCTCAGATTCATGGGATATGAAACAGGCACAAAGGGATACAGATTTATTGACAATAACAATAAATTCATAATTTCTAGGACAGCTGTATTTCATGAACAGGCCAATTGGTTTAAGATACATCTTAATGAGATATTTCCAACTACAAAACCAGACATTGAAAATCAAGATAAGACAGAAAGAGAAGAACATAACCACAGTACACAAAAGAGCAACAATAAAACATGGATAGGAAACTGTCCCAAAATCAAAACAGATTCATTAACAAAAAAGGAAGCAAGATACTTACACGATAACGATAGCAGACCAGAAAGAACAATTAGATGTAACAGGAACCAAGTACCAAATAAATATAAGGATTACATAATGCACATAAATGATGATACATCAACACCCAATACATATGAGGAAGTATTAAAACTCCCCACAGAAGAAAGAAAAAAATGGGAATTAGCCATGGCCAAGGAAATGGACAGTTTGCGAGAACTAAACGTATTCACCCCAACACCAGCCCCAAAAGACAAAACAATTATTGGCACTAGGTGGATATTTAAAATTAAAAATCTGGAAGAAAGCAACACATTATATAAAGCAAGACTAGTTGCACAGGGCTACGCTCAAAAGTATCCTGAGGATTATACTGACACATATTCTCCCACTGTAAGAACTGAGAGTGTTAAGACAGCTTTAGTAATAGCATCAGCCCTTAATCTTGAAGTCTTTCAATATGATATACAAACTGCATACCTACATGCAAAACTCAATAAAGAAATATATGTAAGAGCTCCTCATAGCCAAAACACAAATAGAAATGAAACTTGGTTACTAAACAAAAGTTTGTATGGATTAAAGCAATCCGGCAAACGTTGGTATGAATGTTTGGTCAACGTACTCAAAGCTATGAACTTCAATGCCACAACCGCAGACAATTGTTTCTTTGTTAGGAGGGATGGTGATTCACTAGAATTTGTGTTAATTTATGTGGATGACATTTTGTATATTGGCAAACATAAAGAAAAAAGAGATACATTTGTAACAAAATTAAATGAACATTTTTCTTTAAAATCATTAGGGAAAGTAAATAAATATCTTGGAGTTCAAATTAGTAAGACTAAAAAAGGATTTAGATTGTCTCAGAAAGATAAGATTATAGAACTCTTGAATAAATGTAATATGAGTGATGCAAAGCCTTGTGATACTCCAATGCAAGCTGATTTTTTAAGAAACATGAATGAATCATCTCCTGAGTTTAATGATAATACACTTTACAGATCAGTTATTGGTTCCCTTTTGTATATCTCTAATTGGACCAGACCTGATATTGCTCTACCCCTTAATTTATTATCCAGATATGTCAGTAAACCTTTAATGTATCATTGGGAAGCCATTAAACGAGTGCTAAGATATTTGAAACACAGCTTAGATTTCTGCCTACTATTAGAACCCAACGATGTTAAAGAGCCTATTCTCACTTGTTACACTGATGCAGATTGGGCAGGTGACATTAAGTGTAGGAAAAGCACTTCCGGCTATCTATTCTTTCTTAACAATTGTCCAGTCTACTGGTATACTGGAAAGCAGGATCTAGTAGCTACATCAACAACTGAGGCAGAGTATATTTGCTTGTCAAAAGCCTCTAATAACCTTGTATGGTTCAATGATCAATTATCAGAAGTTTGGAAGAGTCCTTCATTACCATTTGTTATACATGAAGATAACAAAGCTGCAATAGAGATATTGTTACAATATTTTGAGGATCAGACTCAATGATGAATTCAGAGGCAATTTCTTCAGTTAAAGAAAAATTTATTCATAATAGGCATTCTACTTATTCTTGTCAGATTTACAGTGAGAAGCAAGCATGAGGTAAAAGCACTCTCTATTTATATCAAAGGGGAGGAGTCAAGGAAGGGGGGTGATTACACATGAATACATTAAAGGAGGATGAATAAATTAACCCTTTATATCCTGTACATATATACATATCTCTTGTTATAGAATAAGGCATTTACTTATGACAAATCCCCCTCTAAATGCCGATTCGACATATAACAATGATTGCATTCGGATTCAGAATTATATAGTACTTGTAATTTTGATGTCAAGTATTTGTGTTGTTTAGAAGGTAAAGGTTTAGTTAATATATCAGCTATTTGTTCTGAGGTTTCGCAGTGGATTGCTTTAATGAATCCATCCTGAGATAATTGTCTCACGTGTTTAAATTTGATATCTATATGTCTGGACCTTTGACCAATGGCGTCAGATCTTGATATTTCTATAGCCGCCTTATTATCTTCATGTATGACAAATGGTAGTATTGGATTCTTCCAAATATCAGATAATAAATCATTAAACCATACTAAATTATTTGAGGCTTTAGATAAACAGATGTATTCTGCCTCTGTTGTGGAAGTCGCTACTAAATCTTGCTTCCCAGTGTACCAGAATATTGGGCAATCATTTAAAAATAATACATAACCTGAGGTGCTCTTTCTACATTTGATGTCACCTGCCCAGTCTGCATCAGCGTAACTGGTGATAATAGGTTCTTTAATATTATTGGGTTCTAAGAGTAGGCAGAAATCTATGCTGTGTTTTAGATATCTTAGTATTCGTTTAACTGCTTCCCAATGATACATAAGTGGTTTACTTACATGTCTAGATAATAAATTAAGTGGCAGAGCTATATCAGGCCTGGTCCAATTAGATATATACAAGAGAGAACCAATAATTGATCTATATAATGTATTGTTCTCGAACTCAGGTGAAGATTCATCCATATTCCTTAGAAAATCAGTCTGCATAGGAGTATCGCAAGGTTTGGCATCTCTTAAATTGCATTTTTCCAGAAGTTCTATAATTTTATCTCTCTGGGATAATTTGAATCCCTTTCTTGTTTTATTGATTTGAACTCCAAGGTATTTGTTTACCCTTCCTAGCGACTTTAAAGAGAAATGTTCACTTAGCTTGGATACAAATAAGTCTTTCTTTTCTTTATGTTTGCCTATATATAAAATATCATCCACATAGATTAACACAAATTCTAATGATTCACCTTCCTTTCTAACAAAAAAGCTATTGTCTGCAGTTGTGGCTTTGAAATCCATATTTTTAAGCACGCTGACTAGACATTCATACCAACGCTTGCCGGATTGTTTTAATCCGTACAAGCTTTTGTTAAGTAACCAGGTCTCATTTCTATTTGTACATTGGCTATGAGGTGCCCTTACATATATCTCTTTGTCGAGCTTTGCATGTAAGTATGCAGTCTGCACATCATATTGAAAGACATCAAGATTGAGTATAGCAGCTATGACTAAAGCTGTCTTAACACTTTCGGTTCTTACAGTGGGAGAGTATGTGTCAGTGTAATCCTCAGGATATTTTTGAGCGTAACCTTGTGCGACTAATCTAGCTTTTTATAATTTATTACCCTCTTCTAAATCTTTGATTTTGAATATCCATCTGGTGCCTATAATTGTCTTGTTCTTAGGGGCAGGGACTGGTGTAAATACACCTAATTCACGCAAGCTGTTCATTTCTTTTGTTATGGCTAATTCCCATTTTTCTCTTTCTTCCATGGGAAGTTTCAACACTTCCTCGTATGTGTTAGGTGTTGGTGTCTCGTCATTCACACACATTATATAATCCTTATACTTATTGGGTAATTGTTTTCTGTTACACCTGATTGTTCTTATTGGAATGCTTTCATTATCGTGTAGATACCTTGCTTCCTTTTTGGTTAATGAATCTGTTTTTATCCTGGTATGGTTACCTGTCCATGTTTTGTTTTTGTCATCATGTGTGTTATGTTCATGTTTCTCTCTTTCTATTCTGTCTTGTTGTTCAATATTTGGTTCTGTATTTTGGATTATCTCGTTAAGATGTATCTTAGACCAGTTGGCCTGTTCATGAAATACTGCTGTTCTTGAGACTATGAATTTGTTATTATTGTCAATGAATCTATATCCTTTTGTGCCTGTTTTGTATCCCATGAATCTGAGCCTTCTGGATATGTTATCTCCCTTACGTCTTAATTGTTTTGGTATGTGTACGTCTGCTGTAACTCCAAATATGTGCATGTGTGATATTTTTGGTTTCCTATTGTACATCACTTCGTATGGTGTTTTATTTAGGATGCTAGACCAGGTCCTATTTTGGGTATAGTTTGAATATAGTAATGCTTCTGACCAGAATTGTTTTCCTAAACCAGCATCTTCTAATGTACATCTAATCATGGTTTGCAGTGTCGAGTTCTTTCGTTCTGCTGTACCATTCTGAAAAGCAGAAAATGGGCTAGTCATGAAGTGTATCATTCCTTTGTCTTTTATCCATTGTGAGAATTCTTTTGACATGAATTCGGATCCCCTATCTGTCATGATTTGTTTTATTTTGATATTGTGTTGTGTTTCTACACGTTTGTAAAATTCTTTGAATTTTTGGAAAGTTTCATCTTTGTGTTTTAAAGTATAAACAAATCCATAACGGCTATAGTCGTCTACAATAGTTAGGAAATATCTTTTTTTGTATGTGATGGATGGTGTTAATGGACCAACCAGATCCATATGTACCAGATCAAAAATTTGGTTAGAGGTCCTTGTTGCCCTCTTTGGTTTTGGGTTTGTTCTGAGTTTTGAGGATTTACATACTGAGCATTCCAAATAGTTTTTACAATCCTTTATTTTAACGCCATCAGCATGTTCAATCATTTTTTGTATTACAGGGAAACTTGCATGTCCCAATTTCCTATGCAACATGTGTGCACATTCATCATGAATTGGTTTGCCTATATTGGGTCTTTTGTTATTGTGTGTATCACTAGTGGGTGTGTCTTTGTGATTACAGTGTGTATTGGGTTCTTCATTGTCATTGTTGTTACTATGTTCACTGTCTATGTTGATGTCGTCATCAGTGTTTGTATTAATGTTATGCAACCATTTATCTTCTGTTACAAGGAAGGGTAGGCCCCCTTCGATAACTACACTATTCAATTTAGTCCCATCCTTTTCTAGTATTGCTTTTCCCCCAGAGAAGATTATATTTATGTTGAAATCTTGGCTTAATTTCACTGCACTAAGTATGTTATGTGATATTTCTGGTATCAACAATACCCCCTCTACTTTACCTAAACCAGGTATATTTACATCTCCTTTCCCTATGACTTGAACATTTTCTTGATTGGCTACTCTTATCATAAATTTATCATTTGTGAATGAAGACAGTATTTTCTTGTTATTTGTTGTATGATTAGTCGCCCCTGAATCTATGAGCCAAGTATTGTTTTTTGAATTTTGTGTGATGACATCGTTATGTTTATCTAATCCATTTAATGATCCTGATTTTCTGTCCCTTGAATTACCTCTATCCTTTCTGCGTTCTCTGTAGTTTGGGGAGTCTCTATATCTGTATCTATCAATAGATGATTGCCTGTCTTGATATCTACCCCTATAATCACGGTTTTGTCTTTCCCTATGAAACATGGGGCAATCTCCCTTAGAGTGTTTTCTGGATCCACAATTGTAACATTCAATTGTGTTTTGGTGATTTTCTTGGAAGGTTACCCCTTTTGTCTGTCTGTGTTCTGTGTATGCATTGTATCTACTTCTCCTCAAATTATCTTCAGCTATTAACTTATTTGACAGACTTTCTATGGATAAGTATCCTAGATTGATTGAGTCTAAGTGTGATATGTAGTTATCCCATGATGAATCTAATGAGTTAAGGATAACGCTTTTCATTGTCTGTTCTGATATTATTTCTCCTCTTAGATGTAATTCTGCTCTGGTTTTGTTTAAGGATATTAAATGTTCACTTATGGTGGTTCCAGATCTTAATTTGGCTGAAAAGAAATCTTTAGACATTCTAGTGGTTGTTGCTACACTTTCACTATGAAACAATTTAAACATGCATTGAATTATTTCTGAAACAGTAAGATTATGCTTAATACTGTAGTACATGGCAGGTGATATGCTAGAAATTATTAAATAGAATGCTCTGTGATGCAGGCAGTCCATTTTTAGAGTCCAAGGTCTTTTGGGAGGATTGGTTATAAAAAATAATAAATTTTCTTTCATAAAGACAACCTGAATTTGTTGACACCATTCCTGTAAATTGATGCCATCAATTCTAAGTTTTGGGAAATCACTAGGTAGATTCCCAATATTACTATTCCCACTACTTACAACTGTGGGTAGTCCATGGTCCTGTAGATGTTGAAAATTGCAGAATGGTGTGGGTATTCTGCTGATGAGCTTGAAAGGTTCTCCTTCTTCATAAAGTTCATTGTAGTTCTCTGTGTTCATCTGCGCATGCGCGTTGGTCATTTCTCTGCTGAAGCCGCTGGGAGAGGTTCTCTTTGCTGTAGCTCCCTCGTAGTGCTCTCCTTCTGATGATTCGGTCTCCGGCTCGATCTTGGGTGTTCTGCTGGCAGCTGTGGTTCGTTTCTTTTGTATTTTTTGCATTATTGGCTTTTATCGATTCTTTTGAAATTGTTAGACTTGTGCCAAACGTTTTAAATATTTTTCTCATGGGTGTTTCGATTTCTTGTTCGGTGGATGATTCCTCTGTATCTGTTTCTGACTCTTCAGAAGAGTAAATATATTTTTTGCTATTTTTTATGTTTTTTCGCGCCAGAGTTTTTTGAATGGTGCATTCTGATTGATTCAGCCGTGTTCATTTCTGTGGCCGGTTGAAGAGAAGATGGCTGCCTTTCAAAATTTTGAGCGGGACCTCTGGTCTTGCTTCTGGTTATTTTTTCTTTCGTTGTAGGTTCGCTCACCATTTTTGTATTTTCGGGTTTGACTTTTTCAATGTCTTTTTCTCTCGCTGCTCCGTTTTCTTCCAAGAAGCCTCGGAGTTCCGCGATGAGTTTGTGGTCATCTTTTTTACTTTTTATTAGCCTCAGTATCTCCGATCTGAGGTCTTTGTCTTTTATTTTGTTCTCTTCTTGGTTGTCGGTTTCATCTGCTGTTTCTTCGATGTCTGTGGTGTTATCTTCAGATTCTTTGATTGTTGTATTTATTGGTTCGTCGATCATTTCTTGATCTGTTTTTGTTTCTTTATCATTTGCCCTGGTATTGGGTCTTTCTTTTTTATTCTTGAGGTTTTCTTTCTTAGGCATGTTGGATTTTATTGAGTCAGTTCAAACCATCCTCTGCTACCAGCTTGTTACAATATTTTGAGGATCAGACTCAATGATGAATTCAGAGGCAATTTCTTCAGTTAAAGAAAAATTTATTCATAATAGGCATTCTACTTATTCTTGTCAGATTTACAGTGAGAAGCAAGCATGAGGTAAAAGCACTCTCTATTTATATCAAAGGGGAGGAGTCAAGGAAGGGGGGTGATTACACATGAATACATTAAAGGAGGATGAATAAATTAACCCTTTATATCCTGTACATATATACATATCTCTTGTTATAGAATAAGGCATTTACTTATGACAGATATCTAGAGCAGACGCTATTGGTCAGAGATCTAGACATAGATATCAAATTCAAACATGTAAGACAATTATCTCAAGATGGATTCATTAAAGCTATTCATTGCGAAACCACAGAACAAATAGCTGATATATTGACTAAGCCTTTACAATCTAAGCAACATAAATATTTAACTTCAAAATTACAAGTTTTATATTGTTCTGAATCTGAATGTAATTACTGTTGTATGTCGAATCGGCATTTAGAGGGGGATTTGTCATGGGTAAATGCCTTATTCTTGAATGGAGGAAATGTATGTTCATAGAATATCAAGGGTTAATTTATTCTTCCTTTCCTAATGTATTCATATGTAACCACTCCTACCTCTAATCCCGCCTTATTGATATAAAAGGGGATACACGCTCCTCCTCCTTGCTTCTATCTGCAATCATTCAGAGAATATAGAATGCCTACTGTAAATAAACAATACTTTGTTTGAATAGTACATTTCTGAATCCTTTATTGAGTCCGATCCTCAAATTACTGCAACAGAGATACAACAGGCAAGAGACCAGCTGCTGAATAGGAAAGTATCAATGATCCCCATTAAACTGTTTAAATCTACAAGAACAGAGGCAGTTAAAGTTTTAACAGCTCTACATATATATATTCTATGTTCTAATGATGGTGTCTAAGTTTATTATTACCTTCTTCTGTAGATTTAATCTGTGTCCAAGAATAGAAGATGGAAATATATTGGAGAAGTAAGAAACAGATTAAATCTACAGAAAAAGGCAATGATAGACTTAGACACACTCATTAGAACAACATAGAATCATAGAGCTGGATGAGTCCCTGGAGGTCTTGAGTCTAGCCTTTTAATAAGGGCAGGAGCACTGGAAGTGGTGGAATCAACCAGAGAAAAAAATAAGAAATCACTTCATTCAAACTGACTTCCCATTGCATGGCTGCATTTCAGTAAATACAGAAAAATGTTGGGACAATATTTGGGTCTTATTTTACAGCTCTGTCATGGGCAAAATAAATCTTGAGTCAAGTTCTACTTTATTTATTTTCATCTGTGGTGGAGAAGCACAATGGAAAGGACTGTATTTTTGGTTGTTCTGTAGTCACTATGAAGGGCAATGAATGATATTCTCAATAGGAGCAGTAATGGTCATTTGGTTGGCTGGAACTGGACTATACTCAACTGAGAACTGCTACAAAACTTTGTGGCCTAGCAAATGAATGCAGTGAACAGTCTGGTCAACCATAGTCATGTTTTATCAGCATTGTTAAAAATGGAAGCGTAACTCACTTCCTTCATGATAAACACCTGCTATTGGCATAAACCAAATCCCACTTGAAGCCACTCAAAGGTGATGGGAGCATTCTTGTCAAAAGTTCCAGCAAGTTACCATTTTCCCAGGTTGCAAGGGAAGGGGTAACATTAGATTTCTGGCAGTACAAGTTAGTTCTCCTTCAATCTTTTTTAGTGTTTCTGATTTTGTCCATTGATAAATTGGTATGGGAGAAATGAATAAGTCTTAGGACCACTGGGAGAAATGAATAAGTATTAGGACAACTTCTGTCAAGCACAGGAAAGCAGGAATCCAGGCAGTTCAAATGAATATAGGTTTATTGTATGCAAATGCTCTCTACAAGAATCTGAACTACTAATAGTCAAAGCAAATTGGCACTAGATAAGGGTAAACAGAATTCAAGCCTGACTGGTACGGGTCTAGGTATGATGCTTCATCCAGGACCAGCGGGAGCTGATGTGCCACCACGCTCTCAACAACCTTCCCAATAAAGCGAAGGTTGGAGACAGGACGAAAATTGTTTAAAATAACTGGACCCAAGGTGGGCTTCTTGAGGAGGGGCCTCACCACTGCTTGCTTCGAGGCGGCGGGGAAACTCCCCTCAGCCAATGACGCAGTGACCATTGCCTGGATCCAGCTACGTGTAATCTCCCTGACTGAATAAACAAGCCAGGAGGGACACGGGTCCAACTAACACGTGGTGGTGCTCAGCTTCCCCATGATCCTGTCCACTTCCTCAGGAGTAACAGGATTGAACTTGTCCCAAACAACCAGACCCATCACTACCTCTCCGATCGACCCTGCACAGTTGGAGTCCAGCCCATCCCGAATCTGAGTGATCTTGTCTGACAGATATTGACTATACTCCTCGGTCCTCCCCCTCCCTCCAATTCAAAAGAGAGCGGGAGACCCTAAACAGGGTGGCCGGGTGATTATCTGCAGAAGCAATGAGGGCAGAAAAGTAAGAGCGCTTCGCTGCCTCCATCGCCACCAGATAAGACCGTGAAAAGAATCTCAACTGGGCTCAGTCAGACTTGGAATGGCTGGACCTCCAACAGCTCTCTAGGCCTCTCCTCCGGCATTTCATCTCCCGAAGCTCCTCCATAAACCAAGGATTCAACCGGGATCTACATCGGGTCAGAGGCCGCAAAGGCATGACCCAGTCAAGAGCCCCGGCGGCCTCCTTTTCCCAGGAATCCACCAGGGTCTTGACCGGGGCGTGGGAAAGCGAGACAGGGATATCCCCAAGCTCCGTCTGGAACCGCTCGGGGTCCATCAAGCGCCTGGAGTGGAACCAGATCATTGGTTCCGATTCCCGGCGTTGGGGGGTGATATAATGGAAGCCCAGCCAAAGGAGATAGTGATCGGTCCATGACAGAGGGTAGATAACTGGCATACCCCCACCGAACTCACTATGCCACTGCTCCGAGATCAAAACCAGATCGGGCGTGTCCCCCCCCCACATGAATCGGGCCCTGAATTATTTGAGTCAGGTCCATGGCTGCCATGGAAGCCATGAACTCCCGGGCCGCTTCCAACGCCCCACTCAGGGACAGTAGGTTTTATTTATTTATTTATTTATTTATTTATTTATTTATTGAATTTCTATACTGCCCTTCTCCCGAAGGATTCAGGGCGGTGAACAGATTAAGATTTCATATACATATAATAATAATAATAATAATAATAATAATAATAATAATAATAATAATAATAATAATAATAATTTATTTATATATATATATATATATATATATATATATATATATATATATATATATATATATATATATATATATATAAACAGTAAATAATAAATTGAGTCAACTTGATGTATTTGCTAAGGTCTTGGCATAGAATTTAGATGTTTATGCTAGCCCTGCTTGTTGAAACAGAAAGGTCTTCATGGCACGTCGGAAAGTGCGAAGATCTGGGATTATTCATATTCCAGCGGGTATTTTGTTCCAAAGAGTAGGTGCCCCCACAGGGAAGGCTCTCTCCCTTGGAACTACTAGATGACATTGTTTTAATGATGGTACTATGAGTAGGCCTACTCTGTGAGAGCGTATTGGTTGGTGGGAGGTTATCGGTTGCAGCAGGTGGTCTCGTAAGTACTCAGGTCCTAAACCATGGAGCACTTTAAAGGTAAGAACCAACACCTTGAAGTGCACTCGGAAGGCCACCGGAAGCTAGTGCAGCTCACGTAGAAGAGGTGTTACATGTGAGCGCCATGTTGCTCCCATAATTACTTGTGTGGCCGCATTCTGGACCAGTTAGAGCTTCCGGGTGCACTTCAAGGGGAGCCCCATGTAGAGAGCATTGCAATAGTCAAGTCGGGAAATGACGAGGGCTTGAGTGACTGTGCGTAATGAGTCCCGGTCTAGAAAGGGATGCAATTGGCGAATCAGGTGAACCTGATAGAAAGCTCCTCTGGCCACAGCTGAACAATAAGTCTGGGGAACTCCACCACCAAGCCTGATAGGGCATCCAGCAGCCCAGGCAGGGCCGATGATATGTAGCTGGGAGATAGGTACATAATCAACAGACCCCACTGACCTTGTGGACCTCATCTCATGAGGAGATATTCACACCCGTCTATCTGAGGAGCAGTAATCTCCCGTGGACCATGGGTCTCCCTAATAACCACCGCCACCCCCCACCCCTCCCCTCGGCCCTCGGCTGGTGTAGCACCCGGAAACCCGGCGGGCAAAGTTCAATCAGAGGGACACCCCCCTCCGAGCCCAGCCAGGTCTCCGTAATGTAAGCCAGGTCTGCATTTTCCTCCTCTATCAGTTCCCTGATGAGGGGAGCTTTGTTTACTATGGACCTGGCATTAAAATAAACCAGCCTAAGTCCAGGGGGCCTCTGTTGCAGACCCCCAGGAAGGCAGGTGGAAACTGGAGGGCCGAAGCAGGCCACCGCTTGAAGATAGCGGGGGCGTGCTCCCAAACTCTGACAAGGCCCTCCCTCTGCGGCCATTCCCCATCACAACTGGGATCAAGACCTGTTCCCCCTCCCTCAGCATCCCTTGGGACCCCAACCCCACTCCAACTTCGCTGCAACCCGCCTTGGGCCTGGACCGCCAACAACCTGGAGGGCCCTCTCCTGCCACCTGCTGGGTATAACCCGCCCCCCTCCCCAATCCACTTAAAAACCTAATTAAAAATTGATACAAAGAACCCCTTTTAAAAACCCCAACACCTTCATGCCACTTCTCAGGATCCCAGGACCCGTCCTTGAGGTATTTCTTAGCAAGGCCGGTGGGCCACATCCAGGAATGGGGGGCATTCCTGAAGGCAATCAATTCTGCGCTCATGTAGGTCCGTAAAAACGTCATCAGTCACAAAATTATTTGTAAGGATTTCATTCTTTTGGTTTAAAGTTGTTATATAAAGATTAAATTATATAAAGATTAAAAAGATTATATAAAGATTAAGTGAAGATAGGAAACAAGGCAAGATGAAAGCAGAGGAAAGCCAGCAGGTTCAGGATATCTCTTCACTGTCTCACAAACCCTCAGAAACACACTCACTCTGCTTTGGGAGTTTCCATCTAGCTGGTTGGAGGGAGGGATACTGAATTGCAGTATTACAATTAGTATCCTCTCTATTTCAAAAATATTTCAAAAATACTTCTGAGGTCCTTTCATCCCTATCATTCTATGATCATCTGCCTTCATTTACTTTTGCAACAGAAACAAAACAAGATATTAAAAAAAAAGGTTTGTGAAAAAACCTTTTGGGAAGAGCTGTGGACTAAAGGGGTTTTATTACAGATGGCTTCTCAACATTATAATTCCCTATAAAGCTTTACTTTTGGAGGATCTGATTTCATTTAAGCAAGAAAGGGAGGTGGATGGAGAGATGCAATAATCACACCAACCCACCCACCCCAGTATCTATGGCACCTGACAGCATTCAGTATGGTGTTTGGTTATGCTAAAAGGTTGCTCATGGATTCTAGGTATGGTAATTTCTTTCTTCAAATAATTTTATTACAGTAGGTTATCTAAGGACAGCAAGAACAATCTCATCATTAGATTATAAAACTCTGCATGTTTTTTTAAAAATAAATTTTATTTAAAAATTTAAAGAGAACATAAAAACTAACAAACTAATACAGAAAAAAGAAAACAAAGAGAGTGAGGGGAGAAGTGTGGAAAGAAAGAATATTTAGAAATAGAAAAAAATTTCCAGTTTCTGTTGCTGGAAATATAAGCATAATGACAGATAACTCTTACTCTGTGATTCTTAAAAAAGCATCCTGCATGTTTGATGCAACCTAAAGTACAGGTAGTTTCAACTTATGAGCAGTCACTTAATGACCATGCAACATTATGGCAGGCTCAAAATATGATACTTCTATCTGGTCTTTGAAATTATGACTGCTGCACTATCCCTCCAGTTATATGATTGCATTTCAGGCACTTGACAACTGGCTCACATTTATGACCAGTTGCAGTACCCCATGGTCACATAATTGCATTTTGCAATTGCATTTTCTGGCAAAACCCTGCAAAAAACACCCATTCGATAAGCTGGATTCAGACTTACAGCCATAGTTCATCAATGGTTCTGCAGTATCCTGGAAGATGATGTTAAATGGGGTGTCCAAGGCTCCAGCTCAGTGTCATTCAACATCTTTTAAAACTACTTAGAGAAAAGAATTGAATGACTTATGAGTTTTGGATGACTTCAAATAAGAAAAATTAATTTATGGCTTAGAGGACAAACTCCCAATTCAAAATATGCTCAATAGGCTTGACATTGGACCAAATCCAATGCTGTTCAACTGTGAGAAGAATAAGGTAGAGAAAATGAAACGTATAGATATGGGACTGCAGAAACCTGGCTTATTAGCAGTGAGTACCTATAAATACTAATGGACTATTATCTAACCATGATCAAGCAATGTGATGCAGCAACTGAAAAAGTACAATGCAATCTTGGATCGCATTAACAGAAGCATTACCTACAGTTTATAGAAGATAATAATTCCATGATATTCTGCTCCACTTGGACCACACTTGGAATATTGTGTCCAGTTCTGGGCATCACATTTTAAATGAGACATGCAGAAATTGGAGCGGGTGAAAAGGAGAGACACTAGGAGAGAAGGAGTCTGGAAAAAAGCCCTTCAAAGAATGGTTAAAGGAGCTGGTCATATTTAAGAGGCAGTTTGGTATGAGATTTGGAAATGGAACATGGTGAGTTCCACTTCTCCTTTAGGCATGAAAGTCACTAAGAGACTTAGGCCAGGCATCCTCTCTTAGCCACCTCACAGAAGATTATTGTTTTGGAGAAAAGCTGTTAAGATTCATGCTGAACAATAGGGAGAAATTTCCTGATAGTGTTAGTCACACCTTACTGGAGGTTTTCATATAGCCATTTGTTGGGGATATTTTAGTGGGTTCCTGCATTGAGAAGATGTTGCTCAGTTGTAGATGAGATCTTTTAAATCCTATTTTCTGTGTGTCCAGCTTTAGATGACAAGCACATTGCAAAATGAATCTGTTTACATTTAATCTTGCATTGGGATGACTTAGATAAGGGCATGACTGAAAACATTCAAGATCCTTTGCATGCTGTTGCTCTTTCAGTAGCAAAGTTAGACATTTCTGGCTTCTGGTCAAACTCTGGACAGCATTCAGTATCATTTACTGTATGTGGCACAGATCCAAATCTATACTAGAAATATATGCCATGTATTATTGCACATACAGTAATGAATGTTATGCTGCATTTAAATCCATATCTATTTTTAAACTATTAGTAAAAAAATGGAAAGTGGACTGTATATCAGACTAGTTCAAAATCTGCAGCAGAATGTCAGATTCTGTTAGCAATAGGTATATATGTGTATGTTCTTCATAAATGGCAATATTGGGCAAATGAAATTATCTTCATGCTGGTGTACTAGAGACAGAGAATCAATGCAAATTAAATTTGAAATCTTATGTTGACTTTTATACTAAATGAGGCAGAAGCCAGTATGCCCATTGAAACAACAATGCATGTTTACATAGAAAAATATTTACAATATATAAAATTATTACGCCACATAGAGCATCTGAATGTATCCATATTCTCAGTGATGACTATATTAGATTAAATATGTCTCTTCATCTTGCTCTCAAAGCCTAACCCTTCTTGTTGCCTTGCCCAATGCAAAAGGGCAAGCAGATAGCTGGTACAGTATTGCATTGTGATATTCATCAGAAAATTAGGCAAGAGAGTACAGAGTCAAGGTGTCTGCTGATTCTGAGAGCAACCCTGTATACTACATTTCTCCAAAGAAGTGATAGAGAGTGGGCAATGAGGTAATCTTGTGTCTGCTCACTAGGTAGTGCAGTCCTTACCCTCCTCCTTCCAAGTTCTGAAGAAGATAAGTAAAAGGAAGAGGGTAGAGAAGCTCCTTCTTTTTCTTGCACAACTTGCCTGCACCTAGATGTGGTAACATGAAGAAGAGGAGGTGTTGCAGGAAGAGAGAGAGTTCATCCCTTCCCTCCCCCTCTTCCACACACAGAGACACACATTTATCTGAAGATGGGGACAGGGAGGAACAGTAAACATCAAGAAACTAAGGTTGAAACAACAGTTGGGTTAGATGAACCAGGACCCTCTTGGATCCTGAGCTTAGAGTTGGGACTGGTCTAAGGCTTTATGCCCTCAGTGGAACAGTGAATTCCGTTTTCTTCACTACCATTCCAGCCATCTAGGTGCATAGAGGCAAGATCTGTCAAATCATCTTTTCCTTGCTAGAAGTAAAAAATGACATTCAATGTCTGTGACATTGGATGACAGAGAAAACCAGCTGCTTTGAGAACCTTGTCTCCTTCTGCGAAAAGGTAACATCAACCCAATAAGTTGCAGTATCATCTTTGCTCATTTTTCAGAGCAGAGAAGCAACTAAGAAGATCAGGCCAATACCTCCCTCTGCTTGTAAAATGCCCTGATAGCAGTTGATATATGGTCCTTGCACATATAAAACAATAGTTCAAGTTATATTTAATTCCAATGGTTAGTTTACACCAGTAGTAAATCTATAACTAGGCTGTAGCATTTTCTGCAGATGAGCCTGAAAAGTTTGACTTCCATATTTTATGTGACTGTGCATTTCAAAACATTACTTGCTCTTCCTGCCATTAAAAACCATCCTTTGAAGAACTGCCCAGTTTTGCCTAGGTTTTAAATATCCTTGTGGGATTCCATCCTGACTGACACAGATTGAAGGATGCCAAAGAATACAGAAGTGCAAAGGAAAGTTCTGAAAGAAACTGCAAGTGGAAGAAGAAGACATCCTATGTAGCCATTCCTTGAAGGGAGAAATGCCTTGTGGATTGTGCCAAGAATGTAGAATAAGGAGAAGGAGAAGGAGAAGGAGTGGGAGGAGGAGAACAACAACAACAACAACAACAACAACAACAACAACAACAACAACAACAACAACAAGAATTCCATGTACTGAATAGTGAAGGAGGATTTCTAAACATTGAGAACTGAAGCAAATGTGACACAGAAGCCCTGTGATTAGATCTATTGTCACAATTCTATTTTACTGTGCAGACTTTACAATTTAACTAGAGCAGACATACTGTGGCAAGGGGGCATTTAACCCTTTCTTTCCTATAACTTCTGGAATATAAATGTCAATATAAATTTGCTATTGAAGAGCTACAATGCCAAAATGGTATCATTTTCATACCTGGATCAAAAGGCAAATGATACATTTCTAAGATTGAATAAATGATAAAAATGTATGGTAATATTTATTTCAATATTTCAGCTGATCTATGAATTTTGCCAAATCAAATCATGGTATGTTTTCCCTAAATTAAACCTCTGTGAACCTTTTAAGCTCTGCTAGAAGTCTCATTCCAAATGCTTTCTTAATTGAAGAAAGCTGAGTGGTGGGAAGGTAGGGCTGGGGCTGCTTTAACTGGTGGCCCTGGTAGTATTGGAATCGAATATTATCCAGAGAAAATTACTATGCAACTCCAGTCAGAGAGTCTAGGCATAGATAATTTGGGACGGGTGGTGTTGAGCTGTCTATCAATTGTTCAGGACTTTTATTCTCATGCATGTGCAGGACATAATAAACAGGCAAATGCATTTATTTTGGGATGTATACCAATGGTGGGTTCCTCCCGGTTCCTCCCGGTTCCGCCGAGCCGGTAGCGGTGACGATATGACATCACCGAACTGGTTCTGCCCCCCTGCCCCCTGTTTAAACTCTTGCCGTGGGGCTTCAAAGGGCCGCCCTACAACTGATCAGTGTTAAAAGAAAACAAATGAGTAGACCGATGCCTGAAAAAATAAATGGGTAGACCAGCGCCTGCAAAAATACATGAGTAGATCAGTGCCTGCAAAAATAAATGGGTAGACCAGTGCCTGCAAAAATACATGAATAGATCAGTGCCTGCAAAAATAATTGGGTAAAACAGTGCCTGCAAAAATAAATGGGTAGATCGGTACAGCTTTGAAAGCAGTTAAAAGCCTGGTAGACCAGTACCTCTGCTGAATCCTAAATAATTGTCACATGACCATCAAGCCACACCCACAAAATAAGCCACGCCCACAGAACCGGTAGTAAAAAAAATTAGAACCCACCCCTGATGTATACGTACCCCCAAAATTCCCTGCTGAATTGCTCTTATACATACTGCCCAAACAATGCAAAAATCCTTGCATTGTTTTCTCATGGATCATTGAGAAATGAATAGAGTTACCAAAAAATGGCAGAAGTACAATAGATATATCAAATTTATATTTTGCTGATAAAGAAATAAAGGGAGACTACTATAGATCTATTTTATATATATATATATATACACACACACACACACTTAATCAACTTGAAAAAACATCCATCAATTCACAAGAATCGCAAATTGCATATTGAAATACAGTATTTGAGGTATCCCAGTTTGAAGAGAAAAATAATTTACCATCTAGTAATAAATGATATTTAACTCATACAACAGGTTTTCAAATTTAAAATTAAGTTATTTAACAGAAATAGTTTTCTTGAGGCCTCTTCATTAAGGCTTTAGACTATGTAGAATTATTCAAGCATTATAATTGTGGATTCAAATATAGGAAATGAGAATCCAGATGTCTGTTCTTGCAGATGTTGCTATGACAGCAATGTAAATTATGTAGTCAAAAATACTGTTTTCATTCTGTCAAATGAAAAAGTATCTCAAACTTGGTGAATATTGCTGATCAACAGTGCCTTGCACTACTGGCCAAACTGTTCTGCTGCCACAGAATGGAAATTTACAGAATGGAAATTTACAAAAAATGGA
The DNA here is from genome assembly GCA_022577455.1 of Arizona elegans. Lineage (NCBI taxonomy): Eukaryota > Metazoa > Chordata > Lepidosauria > Squamata > Colubridae > Arizona > Arizona elegans. Next base: position 96,238,762 of record JAKOOJ010000002.1, on the reverse strand, counting down.
AAGAATGACATATAACTAAGGCAGAATATCAGCAGATAGCCAGAATCTGCAAAGACAAAGTCAGGAAAGCAAAGGCTCAGAATGAACAAAGACTTGCAAAAAAGTCAAAGATAATAAAAAAAAATTTCTTCCAACATATAAATAATAAGAAAAAAATCAAGGAAACAGTCGGTCCACTAAAGATAGAAGACAGCAAAGAAGTAACAGGCACAGAGAGAAAGCAGAGCTGCTTAACTCTGTCTTTGTATTGGTCTTCACGCAAAAAGAAACAATAATCCAACCTACCAAAAATGTAACTGTAAAAGACAGACTAGAAATAAAAGTTAAAATAAGCGCAAAATAAGTTTACTTCTTGGTAAACTAGAAAAAAGTTTTTCTAGAAAAACTAGAAAAAAATGGGATAGATAGCATAACCATCAGATGGATTTGTAACTGGCTGACAAACAGTACTCAGCGAGTAATCCTTAATGGGTCTATGTCTACATGGAGGGAAGTAAGCAGTGGGGTACCACAAGGTTCCATCTTAGGCGCAGTATTCTCCAATATCTTCCTAAATGACTTAGATGAGGGAATAGAAAGGGAACTTACCAGATTTGCAGATGAGATTAAATTGGTGGGAATAGCCAACACCCTAGATCTGTGATGGCGAACCTATGGTACATGGGCCAGAGGTGGCACACAGAGCCCTCTTTGCTGGCATGTGCGCTGTCGCTCCAGGTCAGGTTTCCGTGGCATTTCTTTCGTGAGTTTCTGTTTCTCTGCAAATGATGAAACAGAAGCTCATGAAAGAAAAAGAATTTACCTCTTGCCATGCTGCTGGTGTTGAGATGCCCTGCCTCCCGCCGGCCAGCTAGTCTTTGGGTCTCTGCTGTGCATGCCCGCATGCCCGCGCATGCCTATGCCTGTGCATGCACATGTTCACCAAATTGAAAGGTGTGTGCACCTTTCAGTTTGGGCATGCGCATGCACACAGTTTGGGCACTCAGTGTCTAAAAAATGCCATCACTGCCCTAGATAATAGGCTCAAGATCCAGATGAATCTTGACAGACTTGAACTACTGTATTTTTCAGAGTATAAGACACACTTCCCCCCCCCCAAAAGAGGATGGAAATGTTGGTGCGTTTTATACACCGAATACAGCCATTTTTGGCCTCCCAAAGTCCCGCTGTCAAGTTTCGAGGTCGTCTCAAATAAATTGCATTTCAAACAAAGTCTTTGAAGAAAAACTCCGATTTATTAAGCACGACATTCTAGACCCGACTCCATCGAAGCCAACACTGACTTCCAGCCCCAAAACCCTCCCTTTCCGTTCCCCACTCCCCTGCACTCATTGGCCATCTTCCAAGTCATTCTACCCCTAATCTACTCCAGCTCAAAGGAATTTCCCCCCTTCCATCCCATCTCCTAGGGGATATTAGCTCCAGGGAAAATAAGTAGGTGAAAAGTCAAATGTCCCTTTCCAGACGCCTTCGCTTCTCCTTCTTATGTCAGCACTGGAATAAATGCAGCTTGAAATGCTGACATCCGGGCCTTCCCCCTTCATTTTTTCAGGGTGGCCTGTGTAAGACAAACAACAAGTTAAGTACCGCTACCCCGTCCGGGGGTGTGTGTCCCGCCCCCTCCCGCCTTGCCCAGGTGATCTGCATGGAACTTGGCTATAAGGCGGTCAGCTTGGATGTTTCTGCTTTTCACCCAGGAAGCCTCTGACAAGGGGTAACCCTTCCACTTGATTAAGTATTGGAGGTACCCCTGTGCCACCTCGAATCGAGAATTCGCTGTACCTCATAGTGAGTGTGGCGCCCAATGACCAGGGGCCCAGGGGGTCACGTGGTACCGGCCTTAAAGTTGACCCCACCACAGGTTTCAGGAGGCTACTGTGGAAAATGGGGTGTATCCTCCCTAGTAGTTGGGGCAGCTGCAATTGTACTGTAACTGGGTTGATTACTTTTACTATAGGGAATGGTCCTTTAAATTTCGGGCCCAGTTTCCTGCTTGGGAGTCTGAGTCTCAAATACTTGGTGGAGAGGTAGACCTTCTCTCCCACTCGGAATGGTCTTTGGGGAGTTCGGTGCTTATCTGCTTGTTTCTTATAGGATTGTGCCGCCTTGGCTAATGCCTTCTTGATGTTCTCCCAGGTTTCTTTCAACATTTCCATCCAATCGGTCAAACTGACTGAGGAAGGGGGCTCCCTTGGGTACTCTGGCATGGGGACGAAATCCATACCACTCACTACCTTAAATGGGGTTAGTCCTGTGCTACTGTGGACAGCATTATTATACGTGACCTCCGCAAAAGATAGGAGGTCCGCCCAATTAGACTGTTGGTAGTTGATATAGCACCTCAGGTATTGCTCTATCATGGCATTCAGTCTCTCCGCCCCCCCCATTGGTGCTCGGGTGAAACGCTGAGCTGAGGCCTTGGGATGACCCTATGGACCGTAGGAATTCTCTCCAGAATTTTGCTGTGAACTGGAGACCTCGATCGGAGATGATTCTTCTGGGTACTCCATGCAGGTGGTAGATGTGTTTCAGGAACAGTTTGGACAACTGGCGGGCTGAGGGTAGCCTGCTGCAGGGTATAAAATGTGCCTGTTTGGAGAATAAGTCTATTACAGTCCAGATCACTGTGTTTCCACCACTCCTCGGTAGTTCTACTATGAAGTCCATTGCAATCTCCTCCCATGGCCTTGTCGGTTCAGCTACTGGCTGTAGCAGCCCGGGAGGTCTTCCTGGTTGTTTTTTCATCGTGGCACAGATGGTACAACTTTTTACATAACTGTCTACATCTTTTCTCATGTGGGGCCACCAAAACGGTCTTCGTACTAAGTGCAGAGTCTTTAGGAAGCCGAAATGTCCCACTGGTTTAACGTCGTGGCTCCTCTTGAGGACCAGGGTGTGTAGAGTCTCTGGGACATAGAGTTTTGTCCCCTTCCATGCTAGGTCATCCCTTTTTGTCAAGAGATGTTGATTGTTTCGGAACCAGGGGTCCGCCAATGTCTCCATTTTGAGTCTTGTCGTTAAGTCATTTGCTAATTGGCCATGCTGGTCGCGACATTGCCATCTGGTGACTACTTGACCTACTCCTTGGGCAGAGGGGATGATGGCATTCACTACCTGCTCCCGCTCACTGTTTTATTGGGGTATTCGGGAGAAGGCATCGGCCAGAAAGTTTTCCCCCCCGGGATGTGTTTCAGCTTGAAGTTGAAACAATTGAAGTATTGGGCCCACCAGACTTGCCTGGGCAACAACTTCCATGGGGTCCTGAGGGCCTCCAGATTCTTATGGTCAGTACAAACTTCGAACGGTCTCTGGCCTCCTTCTAGCAGGTGTCGCCAGGTCAACAGCACCCATCTTACTGCGAACGCTTCCTTTTCCCATGCCGCCCATCGTCTTTCTGTGTTGGTGAGTTTGCGGGATGTGTAGGCACAAGGTTGTAGATTCCCTTGGCTGTTCTTTTGGAGTAGCATGGCCCCCACTGCCACATCGCTGGCATCTGCTTGGATGACGAAGTGTTGTTCAGGGTCAGGATGCTTTAAGACCGGTTCTTTTGCAAACATTTTCTTTTAGTGTTTCAAATGCCTGTTGGCAGGCCAGGTCCCACTGTAGAGGTTGTCCTGGGTGGGGTTTTGTTGCTGGATTCCCTGTTTTTAAGAGGTCCGTCAGAGGTATGGCAATTCTTGCAAAAGAGGGGATGAATTGTCTGTAGAAGTTTGCGAACCCCAGGAAGCTTTGCAGTTGTCTGCGGGTGCGAGGGGGTTGCCAGTTTAGGACTGATTGTACTTTGGCTGGGTCCATTTCTATCCCCTCGTTTGACACTTGGTAGCTTAAGTAGTCTAGCTGTGACTGGTAGAACTCGCATTTTGATAGCTTGACATATAGGTTCGCCCCCAGCAGTTTTTCCAGCACTTGGACGAGGAGTATGTGTTCGTCTATGGTTTCCGTGTAAATGAGAATGTCATCTAGGTAGATGAAGACCCTGCAGTCCAAATGGCATCATCTTAAATTGTAAACTCCCTAGGGGGCAGTTGAATGCTGTTTTCCACTCATCTCCTTCCCTGATGCGTATCCGGTAGTAGGCTTCGCAGAGGTCTAGTTTGGTGAAAACTTTCCTTTTGGCCAGGTGGGCTAGCATGTCTTTCATGAGGGGAAGGGGATATAAGTTGTGTACGCAGACAGCGTTGATACTCTAAAATCAACCACCAGGTGCATAGAGCCATCTTTCTTCCCTTTGAAGAGGACCGGTGCCGTGACCCGTGGTTTGGCTGGCTCAATGAAACCCCTTTGTAGGTTCTTGTCTATGTAGTTCTGCATTTCTTGTATTTCACGGGGCGTCATGGCATACAATTTGGGTTTAGGTAGTTTTGCCCCAGAGATGATCTCGATGGCACAATCGGCCTCGTGGGGGGGGGGCCAGAATGTCACACTTGGCCTCGCTAAACACCTCTGTGAGCTCTTGGTACTCCTCTGGGATTTGTTCTGTCTCATGGGAGCTGTCGGATGCGGCTGCCAGTTGCTCTGGTGTACCCTTAGGGAGGGACCCTTGTGTCGGTGGCGTCTTCCCTTGCTGTGGCAGGAGGGATTGGGGCCCCTGCGTATGGGGCGTCTCACCTGGTTGGAGTGGCAGGGGTTGGGGGCCCTTTGCTATCCTCAGCCTGGGGGTTCCCTCTTGCCACCAGATGATGGGGCCCCATTTGTCTAGCCAAGAGAGTCCCAGTATGACTGGATCTGTCATTTTTGGGGCTATTATGAACTGAATCGTTTCCCAGTGATCTGCTAGCTCCAGCTTCACTGGTTCAGTCAAGTGTGTGGCGTAAGTTCCCCCCACTAGAGATCCATCAACTTGTTCAAATCGGATTGGGTGCTTGAGCTTTTTGACTCGGATACCCAATTTTAGGACTGCGGGTAGGTTAATCAGGCACCTCGTGCAGCCCGAATCTATTAGGGCGTGGAAAGTCCGTTGGGTCCCTGTTTTTGGGGCCGTTAGGTGTATAGGGAAGAGAAAAGAGTGGATGGGGCCACTCACCATTAGGTCGTCTTCACCCTCGTCCTCGCTGTCATAATTCGGGGGATTGATTTCCATCATCTGGGATCCCCCTTGTTTCGGTTAGGTGGGCGAAGACCTCTGGACCCTGGGGGATTTTCCGTGGTGCATTGGTGGTGTGCTTGGGCCCTTGTTCTGGTTGTGCCTTGGGCGGTGGGTCTGACCTCGGCCTCGGGGTTCCACACGCTGCTGCCAGGTGACCAATCCCCCCACACCTGTAGCACCTCAGTGGGCTCCGTGGGGCGACTGGCCTCTGGGTAGGTGTGGTGCTGTGGTTTCTCATCTACTGGGTGGTCCCTGGTCTGGTTGGCCTCTCTGCTTTCCATCTGGTTGCTTTGACATGTTGTTGGCTCGCAACCCTCTGTTGACTTTTATTGCTACTTGGACCATTCGGAGAGTCGGTTTGGGATGTCCCGATAAGCGGTCACTTGGGCGATTCGCTTGTCTAGGCTTGTTCTAAAGTAGTCACTCAGGTAAGGGAGGTAAGGTCCCAATGACTCTCCTGAATTCACGGATATGCTCTCTGATGGGCCTCCCGTTCTGCATTAGGTTCCTGAGCTCGTCCTTCACATAGGGGTCCTCCTCTGCCTCCTTGAACTGGGCTCGTAGTAGTTGTAAGGGCCCATCTGTGTCTTGTAGTTGGGGGGCCCTGTTCTTGTAGAGGGCTGCTGACCACCTCCTTGCTTCTTCCTCCAACCCTTCTGAAATGGCACTCACTAGGGCTCTGGGAAATGGGTAGAGGTGTCCATAGCGCTTGATGTAGATCTCAGCTGTGTCGAGAAATTGCACTAGCTGGTCTGGACCGCCATCAAACTTCCCTCTGAAATGGAGTGGGTCCTCCCTCGCTGCCCTCTCCTCCCACTGCGGGACTCTGTAAGCCTGCCCTTGGTGCCGCTGGTCCTCTTCCTCATTTCTCCTTCTAGGGTAGGGTGGTGATGTCCTATCTAGGCTGCTCTGCTTGCTGTGTAAGGGGGAAACCCATGGATGCATCTTTGGGCTTCCTCTCCTTCTGCTATGGGAAGGGGGAGGGCTGTGCTTCAGTCTACGGCCTCTCGGATCAGCAGACCAAACTGGCTCCCCCTTCTCCTTTGGCCTGCACGATGGTCCCTCCTCCTGAATGATGGCACGGTCAAATTTCTCCTTCAATTTGTCTATGGGGCTCTCGAGTGGCTTCCCTGAAGCTTTTTGGTATCTGGCCTGCTGCCAGTCCCATAGCCAGTCTGCCCTCCCCAATTCACTTATGGGTTTCCCCTTCCCTTGCGCGTTCGGGAAGGGAAACTCAGCCTCTGCGGATTTTGGCAAAGCCCACCAATACTCATCTTTTTTTTTCTTGATTTGTGGCACGATCGTCTGACCTTGGCTGTCTTGCAGCTTCGCTGGAGGAGGCAGCGGTTGAGGCTCTGTAGCATCCAAACTGGCTGGGATCAAGATTGGCTCTTTTCCAGTCGCCTGAATTAAACTCTCTTCGGACAGTTTGCTTTCCGCCATGACGTCTGGACTTCTTCTCCACTCACTCCATACATCTGGCAGGGAGCTGGAGATCTGGAGGTCAGACAGTTTGGCTTGGAAAGGAGTGTTGGCTTTCTGTCAAGTTTTGAGGTTGTCTCAAATAAATTGCATTTCAAACAAAGTCTTTGAAGAAAAACTCCTATTTATTAAGCACAACATTCTAGACCCGACTCCATCGAAGCCAACACTGACTTCCAGCCCCCAAACCCTCCCTTTCCGTTCTCCACTCCCCTGCACTCATTGGCCATCTTCCAAGTCATTCTACCCCTAATCTACTCCAGCTCAAAGGAATTTCCCCCCTCCCATCCCATCTCCTAGGGGAGATTAGCTCCAGGGAAAATAAGTAGGTGAAAAGTCAAACATCCTTCCAGATGCCTTCGCTTCTCCTTCTTATGTCAGCACTAGAGTAAATGCAGCTTGAAATGCTGACATCCGCCCCTCTTGTCCAATTTATGCGAAAAATGGGCCCATTTTTTGCAAAAAACAGGGGTGTTTTTGCCCTCCCCCAGCCCCCAGGAGCACTCTGCAGGCCTCCCAAACCCTCTGTGTGCCCTGTTTTTTGCAAAAATGGGCAAAAAAATCAGACCTGTTTTTGTGAAAAACAGGGGGTGCAGAGGGTTTGGAAGGCCTGCAGAGTGTTCCTGGGGGCCAGGGAGGGCAACCCCCCCTTTTTTTCTTACTTACCTCTTTGAAATCTTGGTGTGTCTTATACACTGGTGCATCATATAGTCCAAAAAATATGGTATCTAGCAAAATTAAATTCAATGTAGAAAAAGTAAAGTCTTACACCTAGGCAAGAAAAATCAAAAGTGCACATATAAACTGGGGGAAACCAGGCTTAATAGCAGTAACTGTGAGAGGGATCTTGGAGTCTTAGTGGACAACCAGTTAAATATGAGAGAGCAGTGTGTGGTGGCAGCCAAAAAAGCCAATGCAGTCCTAAATTGCATTAACAGAGGGATACAATCAACATCAAGTGAGGTACTAATACCTGTTGTGGTCAGCCAGCAGCCTGTGGAGCTGGCAGCAGAGTCAGACAGTGAGGAGGCTGGGGAGGACCATGGGTCAGTCCTAGAGTCTGGGGAAGGCTCAGACGAGGGCTCTGTGTATAGAAATTTGTCTGAACAGTGTATATGTCCTAATATCTTAGTTTTTTTTTGTTTGATAGTCTTTAAGGGCCTCATTTTATGCTGCAATATCTCTAGGACTTCAAAGATTTGAACTTTTGTAACTCAAGGGGATTCTCAAAATTCACTTTAAAAAAAGGGATTGATTGGACTTGGCCTAAACCTGTGATTCCATGATTCTATGGCCACCTCACTCTACTGCACAGAGAGTCAGGGTGTGTAACAGTCAGTGGTAAGATAATTGGTTTAGAACCTAAGGTAGGAAAGTGGCCTTAAAACAATGAAAGAAAAAAAATAGCTGTCCTTTCAAACCCACATTATCAGTTACTGAAGGAGACAATATCACTTTACAGTATCTCATGGTAAGGCTCATGTAAGTCCTCACAACTCTTTCACAGAGCTGAGAGGGTACTTATAAGGCCACTGTGCAGACAATGGGATATGTTTTGCCATGCAGAAACACCAAGGAGGCATGTATCTGTACCTAGCTCAGGTGTGGGCATATCCCATTTGTATGCAGCTGGGGTGAAGGAGAGTTTTGTCTAGATATATTCACAGCAAGTATTATCAACATTTCTCTTGGAAACTGTTGCCTTAGCACTGTATTAACCATCCAAAGCCTTGTATGGTTGCTTCAAGATATACAGCCTGGTCAGCATTTATTGCTGGCCTCTGTACAATGTTGCTATAACTTCCATGGTGTAGTATGGAATAACCTTTACTCTGCTGGGCAGGTCTATAGCTCCAGAGGGAGTCTTGCTGGGGCATATATTGATTGTAAATAATGTCTCAATATTCTATAGCAGGTTTTAAATCAAAATGGGCCTGAAAATACTTCTCTCTAAGGAACTTTTGAAAAGAAGAATCTATTTCTTTGTTTGCAGTTTTCATTTTGGAGTAACTGTATTGCCCTTTCACCTGTGTGTTTTTCTGTACATGTCTCTTCATAGTCAATACTTTGCAGGTTTAAGTATGAATGACACCCATTTAGCAGCTCAGACTGCTCCTTCTGCCCCTCTTCAAAAGACAAAATACTCTTGCCTATACAGCTGGGAGATGGATGGAAAGTGTGTGAGCTCCTGCAAAAGAGACTCTTGAAGAGCTCTAGTTTGACTAGAGACAAAAATCTTCCTGTTGGTTTATTTGCCTTGTAAAAAAAAATGCAGATTGAGAAACAGATTGAGATCCCAGAACTTGAGGAATGGAAGCAAAGGTTTCACAGATTTTAATTCTTAGCAGAAAAAAGAGGGAGTCCTTTGGAGAACAGTCAGTGACATACAGTAGTAGAAGAAGAACATGAGAAACTGCAATTCTTGGACATTTTTGGAAAATAGGACTGATATCATCTGCTGAAGTGTAGGACTAATTTAAGAGCTTTTCTTGTTCTGTTAAATGAATGAGTTGATAGTAAAGTAAAGTAAATCTTAAAATACTAAATTTTAAGATTTAGTAAAGCCTATAGAGGCCCTTAAGAAGTCTGGGCTGATTTCAAATAGTTAAGCTAACCAAGATCTTGGTTAGCATATGGATGAAAAATCCCTTGGAAATCTCAGAATTCTAGGCTAGATAGAGAATTCAAAACACCAAAAATACATACATAGAAAAAGCGAACTTCCAGTTGACATCACAGCGAGAACAGCTTGAAAAATAGCGGTCTCTGCCGAGACCCACGAAATCCAGCCAGCAACTGCTGTCTGGAGACCCTACGGGGTCAAAGCCACCTTGTAGGAGTGGTGAAGGAAGGAGAGGCGCTTTGTGGACCACAAGGCATTCACAATGTCCTCATTTGGTCTGAAACAAGCTCTCACGAACTGCAGCAGGAATGATGGCCATTCTTGGCAAGTCACAAACTGGGATAACTGGGACCATAAGATTTGTGCTGGAGCGGTCTGTGGACAGAGCATTGAAACTGGATGAGATAACTTCCAACTCTTACCTTAAAGACTTAACTTAAGTACAAGAAGTTCAGAAAATAATCTCCAAGCGTTAAGGAAGTGGCAATTAGACACACGGAGAAGATTAAAGACTGAAAATTAAAAGGCGAAAGAAATGCCCAAAGGAAGCTTTAAAATATAGAAAGCCTGGAAAAAAAACTTGTCAACTATTTGCAAGCCATTGGCACATATATCATACAGACACTAGTGGAGGCAGAAAGTGCCCCCACCCCTATGTGGAGAGGAGGGGCTTACACTGAGTATAAACCCCCCCCCCTAACCTTTCCACCATGCTCTCTTTTACGTTTGTTCTCCATGAGACATGATCTTTGATAGGGGTAGTCACACACGCTGTGTGCCCCCTATCCTAATGGATATTAAGACAGCCTTTGTATATAGTTAATATGTTTTGTTATATGAATAAATACATTTATCACATTTATTCATGCATCTGCCTTTGGACTCTTCTATGCTCCTGGGTGTTTCTACGATCCCAATTTCCACAGAATGGTAGCAGAGGGAATGGTAGCAGAACTCCACTCCAGGAGCTGTTGAAAAGGCGAGATGCCCTCCAAAATAACCTGTGAGAGAAGCTCCCCTGTTGTGACCAGAGGCCTTCAATGGAGGAGAACTTCACAGCAGCCCCAGACTGAATCAACGATGGAAAACATTGAAGGGGGTTTCCATCCAGCTACACCCTGGCAGCCAGAGGCCACCCAGATGCAGCAAGAGATCCCAGGGGCCGAGCCAAGCGATGCTGGAGAAGGCTTCTTCAGCACTGACGACGAGGGGGCAGAAGGACCAGATGAAAGCCTGGACAGGCAAGTGGCTGAGATGTCAGAAGAGGAGTGCCGAGCAGCGCTCGCCTTCCTCCTGAAGACAAGGGCAGCAGCCAGAGAGAGGCCTGAGGAGGCAGCACCAGAGATGCCTGCCATCCTGGTAAGGACTCCCCTGCCTGATCTCTCCAAGATGGCGCCTGCCGCCAGAGAGACTGCCCCCCCACCCAGTTTCCCGCCAAACAAAATGGCCGCCAGGCCACTTCCGGAGGCAACTTCCTCCAAGATGGCTGCTCCCCTGGGCACTTTGCCAGAACCACGAGCCAGGCCATCCCCAGCTCCACAGCCCAGGCCTATAACGCCAGCCAGTCAGATCAGCATTCCAGCGGCCCAGAGGACCACTCCGAACCCACAAGCCCCTTGCCAGGCTCTGCCTGCCAGGGCAAACATCAAAGAGGCCATAGAGGCCCTGGTCGCTGCCCTGGAACTTATGGAGCAACCACCCACCGGCCGCCCCGAGGCCCCAGACCCAGCTGCCCACTCAAGGAGGGCCCCAAATCCAACCTCCCACCCCCGGAGGAACCCAGATGGACCTGCAGCCTCCCACCCCCCACTGCAGAGGCGCTCACCATTCACTGAATGCTCCACGGAGGCCCAGGCTGAGGCCTCCACACCTTTCCGGTCCTGCTGGGATGATCCGGAGCTGCAATCCTGCTCCTCTGATGGAGAAGAGGAGATCCAGAGACATTTCCAGGCCTATCCAGCCCATGGACCTCATCTGATGGGCCTCCAGTCTCCAGAAAGATCTCCAGGCCTTCTTCCCACTCCTCCAAGGTTTCCCCGCCACATCGCTGATGTCCGGGCCTATTCTGAGGCTCCAGCCAGACCTGACTTCAGAGCTCAGAGAGGGAGATCGGAGCTCCAACAAGAAAAGGCTTTGGAGCATGCTCCATTTCCTGCACGTGCCCAGTTGCTTCAAACTACAGAAGGACTACAAAAAGGAGCCAGACCTAAGCAATCGATCCCAGGCTTAGGGATCCCAATGCCATTCACAACAGGCTCTTTTCAGCCATTTGAACAACTCCCCATGCAGTTTAATGGCAATAATTTTGTAACTTTGCCAAATAATTTTGAAAAATTACATTTAAGTGGTCAGAATTTTAAAAAATGGTGTAAAAGAGATTCAGATAATTCTCTTAAGAGAAAATACTCTGGACATGATCAAAAGACCACCCCCTTTACCTTGGAGCCCTGAAATTGAGTTCCTGCATAAAAGAGCTTACACAACCCTGTTAAGTTCTATAGACACAGCTCTGTATGCCAGTCTTTCAGACGGCCTCACAGCTTAGGAAGTTTGGACTGCCCTATATAATTTGTTCCATAGTGACAATATGGCTGCAACCAGCAGATTGTCAAGAATTTTCCACAACTATAAACTCAAACCTGGTGTCAAAATGGGGGAACATTTGGCAACGCTTAAAGCCATGAGGGATGAGCTTATACAGAGGGGGGAGCCTGTTTCTGAATCCACTTTAATTAGCGTGATGTTGAACTCCCTAGACAAATCTTGGAGTCCCTTTATTATTTCTCTAGAAGGGGTTTCTAGGGAACAAAGAAATATAGAATACTTTTCTGGCCGCTTTATTGAGGAAGATTTAAGGCGCAGAGATGAGGAACAACAAGAAATGAAGGAGGCATATCACAGACCTAGGCCTCAGAGGAGGCGCCAAGACACAAGTGAAAGGATTAATACCCTTCCCACCTGTTTTGACTGTGGCATACAAGGTCACTTTAAAAGGGAGTGCCCTCGCTCTAGGGCCAACACGGCCAGACTTAAGCACAATAAAAATAAAAGAGGCCGTGGAAGAGGGGGAGGTGGTCATAAAGGATACCAATTCTGTAGTGTCACTAGTGACAATCACACCTCCCAGGTAAAGGATGCTGAGGGGCTGTGGCTTCTTGATTCAGGTGCATCAACGCATATAGCCAACACGGAGCAACGATTTAAGGTTTTAAACCCACTCAAGTCCTCAGTAAAAGTTGCCACTGGGGACAAGGCAGAGGTAACTGGGAAGGCGTGATCAATGTGCCTGGTATAGGAGATGTCACAGGGGCACTGTATGTTCCCTCAATCAAGAACAACCTTTTAAGCATCTTAAAATTGACTGAGGATAAAAATGTAAAACTGGTTTTTGAGAAGGGTGGAGGTTATGTTTTCAAAAGTGGGGATGTTGTTGGCGATATTGTAAAAATCAACAATTTGCCTTATTTTTCCCCAAAAGCAAAGGTCAAAAGGCTCAAGAAACCTAACAAGAGGGCTCAGGGAGCTAATGCCCAGATAGAGCAGAAAGCTCCTGTGCCAGCCCCCAGGTTGTCCAAACTCATGGACGCTGGACCTAATCCCAATGAAGCTCCTAAACCGGCTCCTAGGACATTCAAAGCCATTAAGGCTGAGCCCATTAAGGTCACAACTCCTCAGCCAACCCTGAGGAACTCTAAGGTGACCATTAATCCAGTGCCTATTCTCATTACTGAACAGACCAAGGCTTGTAATGGTAAGATACATAAGGTTGACAAAGTATGCATGGATAAACCTTTACATTTGGATTGTGCTCATATATTACACCGCAGGCTCGGCCATGCCAGCTTCCCGGTTATTAAGAAAATGCAAGATTTTTCTGATGGGCTTAAGATAAAGAATTGTAATACCTATTTGGAATGTGCCATCTGTAAGGCAGCAAAATCTAAAACTGCTGCTATACCCAAGGTCTCTTCCCGTCGTGCAAGGTACCCTTATCAGCTGGTACACATGGATTTGGTTGGTCCTTTTAGACCCTCCCTTGGTAGGGGGCGTTATTTTTTAACAATAGTAGATGATTACTCTCGTTATGGCCATGTATTTATTTTAAAGGACAAAACTGAAGTCTTTACCAACTTCAAATATCTTTACAACCAGATCCAAACGCAACACAAGGTGTGCATCGCTCAGGTGCAGAGTGATAGGGGGACTGAGTTTACATCCAAGATTTTTGAAAAGTGGATGAAGGAGAGAGGTATCCTCCATTTTAAATCATCCCCTCGAACTCCGTCCGAGAATGGTATTGTAGAAAGGAGAAATGGCGTGCTGCAGAATGTCATGAACTGCCTACTTGCAGATGCTGACATGAGCCAAGTTTTTTGGGCAGAAGCGGTCAAAATGGCTAATTATCTAGTCAACAGGACGTGGAGTAGTGCCATTAACCAAACCCCATACTTCCTGGTCCATGGAAGGAAACCTAGCCTCTCACACCTGAGAATTTTTGGTTCCTATGCTTGGGTCCATATTCCCAAGCACCTCAGAAGAAAGGGGGGCAAGGCATCAAGGAGGCTCAGATTTATAGGTTATGCAACCGGCAGCAAGGCCTCTAGGTTTGTAGACAAAAATAACCTTGTCATTGTCTCTAGATCAGCTTCCTTTGAGGAGGGGTCAAATTGGTCAAAAATTCATTCCAATGAACCCGGTTATTCCCCTATTAGAAGCGACAGTGAACAAGCAGCACCACCTGAAGAGGATGAACCAACAAACTCCAAACAACTGACCAGCGAAGATCCGGATGGTGATGAATCCCTACCTGACTCTGACGATTCAGACAAGGAATCCCTGGGTGACTTCATACCTCCTGCCTCACCTAAACGACCATATCTTCGTAGCGCCTGGGACAGAGGCCCGCCCCATTTTGATTGGAAAGATACCTCCGGCAGCTCCAATTCTGACACCGATGCTCCGGATGACAATGATGATGGTGAGTGGCAATTTCCCAGACGGTCAAAACGCTCCAATAAAGGGGTGCCACCCAAAAGGTTGGACATTGGCTGTGTTGCCTCGGTCAACAGCGTTACCATGGCCCCTAAAACGTACTCAGATGTTCTCCAGCTTCCCGAGGAAGAACAGCGCAGGTGGAGGGTGGCAATGGAGCGGGAAATGGACAGTCTCAAAAAATTGAAAGTCTTCATCCCCATGGAAGTCCCCAAAAAGAGGAAAGCAATTGGCACCCGTTGGGTCTACAAGGTCAAGCCAATGCCCAACAACAAACTCCTCTATAAAGCCCGACTGGTAGCACAAGGCTACGCACAGCGCTACTTGCAGGACTTTGATGAAACATACTCCCCCACCGTGAGAGCGGAAAGTGTGAGGGCTGCTTTGGTCACCGCAGCAGCACATGGGGAACACATTTTTCAATTTGATGTGCAAACTGCTTATTTACACGCACATCTAAAACAAGAAATTTACGTCAGAGGTGCCCCCGGATTTCAACGGCAGGAAGGCCACACCTGGCTTCTGAAGAAAAGTTTGTACAGCCTTAAGCAATCAGGCAGACTGTGGTACAAATGCCTGACCAAAACTCTCAAATCACTGGGTTTCCATCCATCTCCAGCTGATAAATGTACCTTCACAAGGGATACCAAAGGGGGGCTGGAGAAAGTCCTAGTGTATGTCGATGACCTTTTATATATAGGGCCTGACAAGGGGGGAAGTATTATATTTGCCAGGACCCTACAAAAAAAGTTCACTCTAAAGTCTTTAGGATATGTGGACAAGTACCTAGGCGTACAAATCATCACTACACCAAAAGGTTTTGCTCTCTCCCAAAAGGAAAAGATAGAGGAACTCTTGGTGAAATGTAAAATGGAAGATAGCAAGCCAACGGCTATCCCAATGCAGACCGACTATTATGGATTGTCACACAAGGATAGCCCAGAGTTCCAAAATAATACTCTATTTAGGTCAGTGATCGGCTCATTACTATATATAAGTAATTGGAGCCGTCCAGATATTGCCCTGGCCATAAACCTGCTATCTAGACAAGTGGAACATCCTACCCAGTTCCACTGGTTGGCCATTAAAAAGCTATTAAGGTATCTCAAGACCACAGCAGATTACGTGCTTCGCTTGGAACCTGAGAATAGAGACAAGGCCCAATTAAAATGTTTCGCGGATGCGGACTGGGCCGGAGATACCAAGACACGTAGGAGTACTTCGGGCTTCTTGGTACTATTAAATGAGGCACCCATCCATTGGCATGTGGGGCAACAGAAATTTGTTTCGTGCTCCACCGCTGAGGCCGAATATGCATGCTTATCAGAGGCAGGAAACGATCTGATATGGTTTGATGCCTTAATTTCTAGCATCTGGACACCACCGACTTTGCCCATCCAAATTATAGAAGACAACATCGGGGCCATAGGCATTGCCAAAGCCTATGCGGTGGGAAAAAGGTCCAGACATATTGATATCCGCTATCAAAATGTTAGGCAACTAGTAGAGATGGGGTTTATATCTTTATCACATTGTCAGACCAAATATCAAACAGCTGATATTTTCACAAAACCTCTACCAGCAGATAGGCACAAAGATCTGTGTAAAAAGTTATGTCTCACAGGGTAAAATTTGTTGTGCATTGCATTTGTATGTTTGCATGCCATTGGCTCGCAAGGAGGGGAACTGTCAAGTATTTGCAAGCCATTGGCACATATATCATACAGACACTAGTGGAGGCAGAAAGTGCCCCCACCCCTATGTGGAGAGGAGGGGCTTACACTGAGTATAAAACCCCCCCTAACCTTTCCACCATGCTCTCTTTTACGTTTGTTCTCCATGAGACATGATCTTTGATAGGGGTAGTCACACACGCTGTGTGCCCCCTATCCTAATGGATATTAAGACAGCCTTTGTATATAGTTAATATGTTTTGTTATATGAATAAATACATTTATCACATTTATTCATGCATCTGCCTTTGGACTCTTCTAT
Organism: Arizona elegans; assembly: GCA_022577455.1. Lineage (NCBI taxonomy): Eukaryota > Metazoa > Chordata > Lepidosauria > Squamata > Colubridae > Arizona > Arizona elegans. The sequence continues at coordinate 96,222,584 of JAKOOJ010000002.1, read as the reverse complement.
GCTCCTGGGTGTTTCTACGATCCCAATTTCCACAAAACTTAAATAATCAGAAAGGTGATTTTTGGGAGAAACTGTCTTTCTTGTTTGAATTTTTAACCCCCCTGGATTTAGCAGATAATCAACTGTTTAATGTTGGAATTTGGAGCCTCTACTGGAAGAAGAAGAGCACTACAATGTGAGATCTTTTAATGAAAATGAGGGATGTCTAATACACATAACAGAAGAAAGTAAACAACACCTGGAAGGCAGCCTGACCTTGATTCTATTTTAGAAGACGATTTGGACATTTTGAAATACTTAGTGAGTTTCTTTTCTTTTTTGAAGATTTTTAAGATGAGTTAAATTGCAAATAACTAAACTCTATTAGAACTGGTTATTGGACTGTGGATTTGAAAGATTGGAGGAAACCTAGTGGATTAATTTGGATCTGGATTATTAATGCTATTTGCCAGAACATTCTACGAGGCAAAAGATGATAGAAGAAAACAGAAAGAAAAAAGTTAAATAAGACTTTAAAATTTGGACAATTGGGAAGATAAATAACTGGAAAACCAAAAGTCTGTAAAATACTAAAGAACTTTAAAGATTATAAATTTAGGGATTTGGAAGTATAACTATGGGATTGACTAAATTTTATTAATAATTGGCTTTGTTGGAGTTTTTAAATATTGAGACATTGGAACCATACAGGTATATTGAGTGATTTTTATCAAATTGTTACAAAATAGATCTACAGGGAATAATAGAGGTAAATGAAGAAATAATTTTAATGCTCAAAAGCATGCATGAAACTATAAATAATAATAAGGAGACAAGGGGATTGTCTAAAGATAAAGGTATGAGTGTAGAAGCCTCTCAACAACTGGGGGAAAATATGAGTATGATATTCAGAAAATAGATGAGAAATTAGAAGAAGCAGGGGGAGAGAAAAATCAGATGTGCCAGTTTACCTATTTTAGTAAATAGAACTTTGAAAAATGCTTCCTTCAGAGTCTTTACTTGGAGTTGGGTTTTTTTCTGGAACACTGACACCTATTCTATTCTATTCTATTCTATTCTATTCTATTCTATTCTATTCTATTCTATTCTATTCTATTCATGATAACTTTCATATAACTATGCATAAGATTTTAGTCAAACTGATCTGTTTATTAGTACAATAACACAACTGCACACACATATGATCTCTTGCTATAATCATGGCTACAGATTCAATGTTGGCCATTATGAAGTTTGATAATAGGAAACTTTGGATATGAGGACCAACATTAGATACAAGTAATGATTCTCACACTATGATTTTGGGCACCTACCACCACCCTTTTCACTCCTACTTCCAGAGTATTTTGAAATTGAACTGAAATAGTCTTTACTGGACCAGCACTGAAACTCAAAGAATATGTTGAGATCACCCTATATATATATATATATATATATATATATATATATATATATATATATATATATATATACACATATACATATACATATACATATACATATATATATATATATATATACACACACAGTGTGTGTGTGTGTGTGTGTGTGTGTGTATGTATGTGTATGTATATATATATATATGTCTTTTTCTGTTTTTCGTAGGCTTTTATGTGCATATTCTTTCTAGCCAGGTTTTACCTACGTAAGCTAGGTTGTTCTGCAGCTCTGACTGTGTGAAATCTCATTCACCAGCTTCAGAGCTTTTTTTCTGTTGACAAACTGCAACTCTGCGTTGCTCTCTGGGAGACTCAGATAGCTATTTCTGCCTTATAAGGCTTCGTCAGTGAGCCACACCCACTTCTCAGATATTCCCTCTGTAAAGGTACAATGTGTCTTTGTACAAAAGACACATTGTACCTTTACAGGGGGAATATCTGAGAAGTGGGTGTGGCTCACTGACGAAGCCTTATAAGGCAGAAATAGCTATCTGAGTCTCCCAGAGAGCAACGCAGAGTTGCAGTTTGTCAACAGAAAAAAAGCTCTGAAGCTGGTGAATGAGATTTCACACAGTCAGAGCTGCAGAACAACCTAGCTTACGTAGGTAAAACCTGGCTAGAAAGAATATGCATATATATATATATATATATATATATATATATATATATATATATATATATACATACATACATACATACATACATACATACATACACACACACACACACACACACACACATACACACACACACATATAAATTAGTGCATTCCTCTTCTAACCAATAACAAAAAAGTCATTTAATCAATACCCACCATGCTGCCATGAGTTCATGAGAAACAAACATCTTTTTCTCCACTCCATATAAAAAAGAGAAAAAGATAACACTTGCTATATTCCCTTCAACCAATATTCATATGGGGAAAGCTGTAAAAAGGGATACTAATTTGAAAATTAAAAGGAAAAGATAACATCCAAACTAACTTGATTAACAAGTTTCTTTAGTCGGCTCCATAGATTTTCAATTGGGTTAAGGTCTGGGCTATTCCCAGGACATTCCAGCAGTGGAATAGCCAACAAACCTCAAAAATACACTTTTCCCAAAAGGTTTCTGCAATTTTGGCCATTACTGTAGATACTGATAGAGGAGAATATTTGTAGCTCAGGGTTGAAATGAGGTGTCCTTGGTGCTCACTGAGCTTGGTGGTATTCTTGCAGATGTTTTGTTACCCAAATTAGTTGATGTTACATAGTTTGGGTAATAAAATGTCTGCAAGAAAACTAAGCTCAGAGAGAATCAAGCAAACCTCAGTCTACACAGGATTCTGGAATCCCACTTCATCATTCAGCTGGGTTAATCCAGACTTTGGCTGTTTGTAAATCCCTGCCCTCTTTTTATGCGCAAGGCTGGCCAGGCAGAGTGAAGAGTTCTGCTCTTTCCCCCTTCTTCTGCAGGAGACCAGTCACTTGCAAAGCATCCAGCTGTTTCTTTTGTTTCCGTTTGGTTTGTTTTTGCAGTAGAATGCCTTTCCTGAGTCAATGAGATAGACAGAGGCAAGATAGCACTTAATGGGGGAATAGACTCCCCACAATTTTCATCATTGCAAAGAGAAAGATCAACTTTGCCCTACTTTTAAATAAATAATTGCCAAGCTATAATCTGATGAAGACATATCTAGCACTGATTCTGAACTAATGCAAAATCTTTAATTTTGCATTGTCTTTGATACATTGAGATGTCTTTAATTAAAGGCAATTTAGTATTATCAAAATTAACACCCGCTTTTTTGTTGCAAGAATTACTTTGACAAAGAGGGACATAATACAAAGATGACTGGAAGAAAAGAACATAATCAGAGGCAGCATCTTGAGGGGATGGTGTGAATATATATACACATAGTTTGTGTGGCTGTGTGCTGTGCAAAATCCCATGCAATTCAATATTTTTTTTCAGCTACTTCCAACTACCTGAGCTGGCAATAGAACCATTTTAAATGGTGGTGAAGACGGCAGAATATCCATAAGAAAGAGCATCTAGTCTAATTAAAAGATGGACTAAGGCTGACATGATAGCAGTGTTCTGATATCTCAGGGGGTGCCACGAAGAAGAGGGGATCAAGTTATCCTCCAAAGTACTTGAGGGCAGGACAAGAAGCAATGGATGGAAGCAATGGATGGAAACTAATTAAGGAGAGAAGCAACCTAGAACTAAGGAGAAATTTCCTGACAGAACAATTCATCAGTAGAACAATTTGCCTCCAGAAGTTGTGAATGCTCCAACACTGGAAGTTTTTAAGAAGAGATGGGATAACTATTTGTCTGAAATGATACAAGGTTTGCTGCTTAAGCAGGGGGTTGAACTAGAAGACCTCCAAGGCAGTGGTGGGCTTCAAATAATTTAACAACCGGTTCTCTGCCCTAATGACCGGCTGGGTGGGTGTGAGTGGGTGGGCGTGGCCAGAGGGTGTGACAGCACTCAGCCTGCAGCATGCTGCTAGCCAAAAAAAGGTGCAGGGGTTAATTACAAAATGTGGGCTTTGCTTTGTGACATCCAGATCCAGCGAGCAAGGAGTGTGAACTGCAGAGAAAATACACTTTTGTTATGAAGAAATATCCCCAGTCAGATGTACACTAAATGTAGACTGACTTTTAGCTACACACCTCCCCAGCAAATAGCAAATTTTGAAGCTCCAGGTAAAGAGGATTCATTTTAGGATGAGTAACCACAGTTTGTATGTTGATGGTTCCTAACGGAATGCTGGGAAGCTCTGTATATTAAAGAACATTTGAGGGAGGGGTGCAGAATAGCCCTTCTCTGCTTGAGGCTATAGAGACCCGGCACCAATCAAAACACTTTTTGTGAAGCAACTATAACACTGACAGGGTAAGCCACTAGTATATGAAAATAAGAGCAAACTCCACTCCCTTCTAGTACTGATGATGTTACCTAATTTGGTAATGAAACATCTGCAAGAAAATCATCAAGCTCAGAGAGCACCAAGGAACCCACAGTTCAACCCTAAGATACAAATATTCTCTTGTGTTATTGATAAACACTTTTTGGTTAGAGGGACTCAGAGCCTGCATTATATGAAATGGCTTTCAGTGGATTTCATTCTAAATTTTGATATGATTTCTGTAAATAAGGAATATAGGATTATAATGGCTGAGTATTTGATCCTTCATACATCAAAAAAATACAAAGCCTAAGAAAAAGAGTGAAAATGTAAGAAAGAAAGAGGAAAAGAAGGAAAACTGAAAAAGAATATATCAAACTCATACTCTAAGATTAACATTTGTCTACATTATTTCCATAATCCTTTATCAAAGCCCAGATCAACTTTTAATTTCAGTTTCTCACAAAAAGTCCAGTAATGGTTCTTATCGCTTTAATCACTATTTGTTAATGAAACTACAACTGATTTATTTAATTGCACCAAACTCTAAATAAAACAGGAATAGAAAATCCTAAACTCTAGTGTAGACCCATGCTTCTCAATTTTGGCAACTTTAATGTGCATGGACTTCAATTCCCAGAATTCCCCAGGCAGCATGAAGTTTGCCCATCTTAAATTTGCCAAGACTGAAAAGCGCTGATCTACAGATAGGGATTTTTCCATTCCACTTTTACTGGTTCCTACTTACTTATGAGCAATCAAAATACAAAATCCCCATTTCAAACTCACCCCACAGTAATGATCATGCAAAAATCCCAACTATTTTTCTGCACCATCCTGGAAGCCAAAATGGGACGCTTGGGGGCCGTGCGACTCCCCCTGTACCCTGTTTTGGGTCTGGAAGGCCTTCTGCACCACCCTGCAAGCCAAAATGGAGCAGGGGGGGCACATGACACCCCCCAGTGTCTCATTTTGGGCCTGGATGGCCTCCTGCATCACTCTGAAAGGCAAAACGGGGCATGGGGTGCATGCGACACCCCCTGTGTCCTGTTTTGTGCCTGGAAGGCCTCCTGCACTAACCTGGAATCCAAAATGGGCACACAGGGGACTCCTGGGAGGGGTGGGGAGGGACCAGCCAGATGTGGGATTAGCCCGTTCTCCGAACTGGTAAAAAACTTAACAACTGGTTCACCCAGACTGATGCAAACCGGCTGCAGCCCAGCTCTGCTCCAAGGCCCCTTCCAACTCTGTTATTCTAATTTCCAAAATTCAGAATTATGGATCTCATCTACAGTGAGTTATTCAGGTCATGTTAAACTCCAGATTCAAGGAACCTTTTTTAAGGTGGAAATAATCTGCTACAGCTATCTAAGAGACAAGCAATGACTCTCATGCTGGCTTTGTTAATGAATAAATGCTAAAGAGGAAGGAACACAGATGGAGAAGTGCTTACTCGGGGGTCTCCAGAGAACTTGTCAAGAACTTGCTTAAGACTTGGCACTGGGGATGTGAATGGAGCTGCCAGCAGTTAAACAATGTCTCAGCATTGACTAATAATTTCCAGGCTCAGAGTAGATGCCATTAATGACCCTTTTTATTCATGTAGGGGTTCCCAAAGAGAAACATAATACTCCATTAGGATAATTTGGAGAGTCGTTGCAAGCTGTCAAAAGCTTCAGATTATTTTTCTGCCAAAACATTTTGGTGACAAATGTATGAAGCATTTGATGGAAGGGTACCAGAGAAGGTGAGAAGGTTTCAAAGAGAATGGAAGGCAGAGAAGGAGGAGACATGTAATAGTTTAAGAGGAAGGTCCTCTTATGTATCTTCTGTATGTATCTCTCTCATACCAACTTCCCAAGATTCTTGTTATAATTAGTTACACTCTATCATTTAATTTGCAAAAACAAAAAAACAGAAAATCAAATCAAATGGATCCAAGGCTTACATTTAAGTCTTTTTTTAAATTTTTTTTTATTATATTTTTATTGTTAAAGAATAACAAAAAGGAAAAAAAATCAATACAAAAATCAATAGTAAGGAAAGAAAAAAAAATATTTTTTTCCCCCAACATGCTATACAAACGGAAAGGAAGTTTTAGGAAATTGAAGTCTTCAATTCTTCCAGAAATCTCTTTGATAAGGTACTGGTGCCGATTCATCCAATCTCCCAAGTGCAAAGTCCACAAATGGTTGCCAAGTGTTCCAAAAAACATTTTCTTTATATATACCACTTCTAATTTTAATATCACAAGTCAATTTATCATTTAATGCAAATTTCCATGTTTCATTGTACCATTCTTCTAATTTTAAGTCAACATTTAATTTCCAATATCTAGCAATTATAATTCTCCCCATTATAACCAAAATCCTCACCAATTCTCTTTCTCCAGTTGTTAATGTTGTTTCATTCAATATTAATAATAATATGGTTTCCAATTTCAATTTGACCCTCTTCTTAATCATTTCAAATATTTCATTTTCTATCCTAGACCAAAAAAGTTCAACCCCATTACATTTACACCACATATGAGCATATGTCCCGAGTTCCACTTTACATCTCCAACACATTTTATCCACTTTATTATCCATTTGAAAAAGTCTTATTGGGGTCAAATACCACTTCCAAATAACTTTATAGTTATGTTCTTTAATCCTTATTGATAATGTCCTCATTATTCTACTAACCCAGTTCATATTCCAATTTTGATCAGAAATTTCAATACCCAGTTCTTTTACCCAATTCTCTTTCATTACCCAGAGAAGGAGGAGACATGTAATAGTTTAAGAGGAAGGTCCTCTTATGTATCTTCTGTATGTGTCTCTCTCATACCAACTTCCCAAGATTCTTGTTATAATTAGTTACACTCTATCATTTAATTTGCAAAAACAAAAAAACAGAAAATCAAATCAAATGGATCCAAGGCTTACATTTAAGTCTTATTTAAGAAATTAATTTATTTTCTCCTCTTTTTAGGACAACCATAGGTGAAAACGAACAGCTTGTCTAATGCACATTGAAAAGCCATGCAGGAGAGGGCAACCTTCAAACTGAAGTTATCATATTGGAAAAAAGTTGTGCTTACTTATGTTACTTGTAACATAGTCCTCTCAACCTATTACCAGTGATTTAATGATTGTTGGAAGTTATTCTCAACCCCAAAAAAGGGACTAATGACCTGGATTCGAAGTTCCAGTGGTTGGGCATCCTCCTATGACTGAGCTTTGGGTGCTCGGCAACATGGCCACATTTATAGCCATTTTCAGCAACCTGTGGTCACGTGGCCACATTTTACAATATTTTTGCTGAAAACTGGTTCTTTCTTCCAGTTTTCAATATCATGCTCATACCAAACCATGGATTCACTTAACAATTGTGGTTTTGCTTAATGACTGTGACATTCACTTTATAACTGCTGCAAAAAAACAAACAATTTTACAATGTCACAACATAATGGTCAGGCTCTATTATGGTCCTATGTTGAGGACTATCTGTTCTCTTAAAGACAATAGAAGAATAGTCTCTTTCAGCCCTATCTTGTCTTCATATACGTTCAACAGGGAAGTATATGCCCTTCCTAGTGCCCTGCCCTATAGCCTCTTCTAGCTAGTTAATTCACCTAGTGAATTAAGGCAGTGGTGGGATTCAAATAATTTAACAACCGGTTCTCTGCCCTAATGACTGGCTGGGTGGGCAGGGCCATTGTGGGCATGGCCATGGGGTGTGACAAGCAGTACTCGGCCTCCTGTACCCCCTGGGAGCAAAAATGGGCTGAGGGGGGAGGCACCCCCCGTGCCCCATTTTGGGCCTAGTATAAGGTGACCAGATTTTAACATTGGTAAAGAGGGACACCATTGTGGGCATGGCTTATTTTGTGGGCACGGCTTGGAGGTCATGTTACTGGTGGGCGTGGTTAGCTGGTCATGTGACCGGGTGACCATGGCTATGTGTATAGGGACTACTCAGAGGGCTGAAAAAAGTCATTTCTGACAGGTCCTTGCACTTTTGACTGGTCCTCACACTTATGACCATCCTCACATTTATGCCCGTGCAGCATTCTTAACAACCATGTCACTCATTTCACAACTGCTTCTCTTCACCATGGTGATAAGATAGGGTAAAAAACGTAAAATGTGAGGACAGTCGTAAGTTTGAGGACTGGTCAAAAGTGCGAGGACCAGTCAAAAATAAGTTTTTCAGCCCTCTGAGTAGTCCATATGCACAAAAGGACTAACCAGAGAGCTGAAAAAAAGTCATTTCTGACAGGTCCTCGCACTTTTGATTGGTCCTCACACTTATGACCATCCTCACATTTATGCCTGTGCAGCATTCTTAACAACCATGTCACTCATTTCACAACTGCTTCTCTTCACCATGATGACAAGATAGGGCAAAAATGTAAAATGTGAGGACAGTCGTAAGTTTGAGGACTGGTCAAAAATGTGAGGACCAGTCAAAAATAATTTTTTCAGCCCTCTGAGTAGTCCATATGCATTAAAGGATACAGCAATAGAGAGGGATGAAGGAAGGAAAATTAGAGTAGGAGTGAGGGTAAGAGAGGGAGGAAGAGAGGAGGAGAAGGAGAAAGGAAGAGGAAGTAGGGAGGAGAAGAAGAGAGGGGGAAGAGAAAGTAAGAAGGAAAGAAAAGAGAGAGATGGTAGGTTTGAGGAGAAAGATTGCTGTACAATAAAAAACATGAAAGGGAAGAAAGCCAACCCTAAGCAAATATAAAGATATTAAGATAAAGAATGAATTGTTAAACTTTAAAGAATAAAAGAGAACAAATATAAATAAATAGCAATAATTAGAAACACACATACAAACATACAATGTATTTTCTTTGAACAGAATATTTGGCTGGTTCACAAATTTAAACAGTGTTTAGTCATTTCAATTAAATTTACAATTTCTATATTTCCTTTTTGCCATATTTATTCCTCATCTATTTTTTTAAAAAACCAATATTACCCTTCATCCTCATCTCTAATCTTAATCAAATTCAATTTTTCCCTTCTATTCTATAGTATACCCCTTCCCATTGTCATCTATTTTTATATCCATCCTCACATTGGTTAATTATGTAATTATGTAATACAGTTGTTTAATACAAATTCAGCATTTTAATATAAATCAATTAGTTATATAACTATCTTTTTTGTATATTAATCAATATGAACATGAATATTCCAATTATTTCCATGCAATCCAATTTCTTACAAATCAATTAATTATATTTACCAATAATAATAAACCAAATAATTTCCCCCATATATTCCTTCAAACCACAACTTAACCATTTCTGATTTCAACACAATATACAATTATTAATAGTATCTCAATTATTACAATTCCCTAGTTAAATAGAGCTTTTTTTCTTTTGTGTTTTAAAATCTTGAACTCTCCTCTTTTGCCCTAAATTTCCCATTGTTTACACCTACCTTTTTTGGTGAAGAAAAAGAAAAAGAAATCTCTCTCTGCCTCATTTTGTCACGTTGCAGCTTTACTTTCGCTTTCGCTTTTTCAGTATAGCTAGGGGGAAAAAAATCTGCTCCAGGAACTCTTTGCAGCCAATTAACCTATGCAGGAGCTGTAAGGGGCTGTTTTTTCTATTTTTGCAGGCATGGGTGTTTTCTTTTAACACTGATCAGCTGTAGGTCGGCCCTTTGAAGCCCCGCGGCAAGAGTTTAAACAGTTTTTTTTCCTCTAGCCATCAGCTGGGACTCAGGAGGCAGCCGGGACTCAGGAGGCAGAATGAAAAATAGGGACTTTTTAAAAATGCTGCGGGACGTGGGACAAATTGCTAAAAATCGGGACTGTCCTGCCAAAAGCGGGACGTCTGGTCACCTTAGCCTTGTAGGCCTCCCTGTAGCCTCCTGGGAGTGAAATTGGGCTGTATGTGTGTGTGTGGGGGGGGGCGTGCACCGCATCCCCTGCGCCCTGTATTGGGCCTAGGAGGCCTCCCTGCAGCCTCCTGGGAGCAAAAATGGGCCACAGGAGGGCATGCTGCCCCCCCGTGCCCCATTTTGGGCTTAGGATGCCTCCCTGCAGCTTTCTGGGAGCTAAAACGGGCTGTGTGGGAACTCCTGGAAGGGACAGGGCAGGGAGGGCGGGGCGGGGTGGGGTGGGGCCAGCCAGCAATTTAACTACAAGTTTGCCTGAACAGGCTGAATCCCACCACTGACCTAAGGGAATTGTGCACAGAGACCTGCAAGGGGACAGAACCTTCATAACTGAACTCCAGATCACATAGAATCTAGATTTTTATTTATTTATTTGTTTATTTGTTTGTTTGTTTGACAAGAACGTATTAGGTAATAAGTATAAACATAGATTGGATACATAAAATAGATACAAATAGAGGAAACATTAGGACAGGGATGGCAGGCACACTGGTGCTCTTATGCACGCCCCTTACAGACCTCTTGGGAATGGGGTGAGGTCAACAGTAGAAAGTCTTAGGTTAAAATTTTGGGGATTTTGGGATGAAACCATAGAGTCAGGTAGTGCATTCCAGGCATTGATCACTCTATTGCTGCGAAGTTATATTTTCTCCAATCGAGTTTGGAGCGGTTCACTTTAAGTTTGTGTCTATTATGTGCTCGTGTATTGTTGTGGTTGAAGCTGAAGTAGTCATTGACAGGTTGGACATTGTAGCAGATAATTTTATGAGCTACGCTTAGGTCATACCAAAGGCGGCATAGTTCTAAGTTTTCTAAGCCCAGAATTTCAAGTCTGGTGGCATAAGGTATTTTGTTGCAAGCAGAGGAGTGGAGGACTCTTCTTGTTAAATATTTCTGGACACATTCAATTGTATTAATGTCCAATATGTAGTGCGGGTTCCAGAAAGATGAGCTGTATTCGAGAATTGGTCTAGCATTTAGCAAATGTTTTGTATGCTCTGGTTAGTAGTGTGATATTACCGGAGAAGAAGCTACACAAGATTAAGTTACAACTCTTAATGCCTTTTTGGCGATGTTGTTACAGTGGGCTTTGGCACTTAGATAATTAGATATGAGTACTCCAAGATCCTTGACAGAGTGAGGGTCATTTACAAGGTCGTGTCCACTCAGCTTGTAGATGGCTCAACTCACAATATCACCCAGTTTTTAAAAAGATATATTTTTGGCTCTCTCCTAAGACAACCATGGTTTTAAATGCTTTTACTGAGAGCAGTACAGTAAATGGATTCATAATAAAAATACTTTTTAAAAAAGGCTTTGTACACAAATTCTTCCCATCTTTATCTTTTCAACAGATTGGAGAGAGGAATTTCCACTTGTGGAAATTATACATACCGGTGATCCTCAATTTACAATGAATAATTTGAAGTTACAACAGCATTGAAAAAAGTGACTTATGACTGGTCCTTGCACTTACGACTGTCATAGCATTTTCATAGTTATGTGTTCAAGATTTGGGCACTTGGCAACTGGCATATATTTATTCCTGTCTTGGGGTTATGTGATTGCCATTTGAGTCCTTCCTAGTCAGCTTCTGACCGGCAAAGCAGGATTTCTTAATGACAATGTGATCCACTTAACAACTACAATAATTGACTTAAATGTGATAAAAAAGGTCATAAAATAAAGTGTGACTCAATTAATAACTACCTTGCTTGGAAACAGAAATTCTAGTCCCAATTGAGCTTGTAAGTTGAGGAGTACCTGTAATTGATTTTTAAATGTATATACCTCCTTTAACAAATTTATAAAGATTAACAGCAGCATAAAACAAATAAAAAGTGAACAACAAATATTCCAACAACGAATTAAAAGCAACAGAAACTATTTCCATTATATGTTAAACTTAAATACCCAAGAAAGTAAAAAAGATGGACATAAAAATAGTTGCCAGGACCCCTCCCTGAAGACAATATTCTTAACTGCTATTCTCAGTTAGCATATAAACACACAACAGGCTGATAAGGGCCTTCTAAGTGTATGAACAGAGAATAAATTTGGTCTAATGATTAAATGTGTCAGTGGGAAAACTCTCTTAGGCACAGGAGCCAACTGATTTACTTTAGGCCAGTCATTCCCTTTCAGGCCTAAGAAAAAAGAAATGGCAAACCATTTCTAAAACAATTGCCTAGAAAACTTCATGGACTCGTCCATGCAGTTGCTATGAGTCAATTGTGACTTAAAGGCCAAACAAAGTATATAAGTAACGTTAGATTAGTGAAGGCAGTCTTCAGGATCTGACTCCAAAGCTCCACAGATATTAAAACTACGAACTAGCATATTGAATTGTAGTTGAAAATAAAATGCATTCCATCATTCTGTCTTGACAGCTGAGCAGCCCTGCTTTCAATTAAGTACACCATCTGAGCAGTCTTCAAAAACAATCCTGTATATACTATATTACAGTAAAGTAATCTGGACTTCAACAGAGCCTGGATAACTTATCAAGTTATGTGTTTAGGACAGGTGGGTAGTGGATTCTTCTGTGCTACAGTAGCTATTTGAATCTCCTATGAAAAAGCTCAGTCTAGCAGCAACACACCCTGATTGTAGATTTGATTTTTGAGGGGCGCTATGCTACCTTTAGGACAGGTTGACCACCACTTTTCTGGGCAAATCAATCATTTACTGTTTATCAATTAATTTTGATGCAGCTTTTGTTTCTTGCTGTTTCAAATGACAGGTCCTGGTCTAATACCTCAGCAACTTAATCACAAAGACAATATACATAAGTGACTAGGAAATAGTTTAAAGGCAGTTTTAAAATGCATAGAAATAATCCTTAAAATGCAATTATTAATCAAGTGCTTCTGTTGGGCAGCATTCTAAATACCATTGACAAGGAAGTCTCCTCCCTTTCTATCTTTAATTCAAATCAACTTTCTCTGTGTTTCAACCCAACAGAATATTGGGAATAAATTAGGTAAAGAGGCTGAGGACCCTGTCTGCCTAATTACCATGTTTCCCCGAATTTTCTTTTGGACTCCAAAATAAGCACCAGGGCTTATTTTAAGTGCTTATTTGGTGGGGTTGGGGGGTTGTCAACAAATTCGTTCAGTTCCCAAGCGCCCCATAGGTGCCCAAACACTGTTTTCCTGGATGGAGAACTGACAGAAACTGGAAGCTTTGTCTGCTTGCAAATGGGGCGCTTGGGAGCAAATTCACCCAAAAGCGCCCCAAAGGTGCCCAAACACTTTTCACCCAGACAGAGAACTGACGAAGACTGGAAGCTTTGTCTGCTTGCAAAAGGAAAGTGTGGCAGGTGGAGGGAGGTGGCAGGGGAGGCTTGCACGACCCGGTCCTTTGGTTTCCCCTGCCTGTCTGCACTGCTCTCCTCTTTGCCTGAAGCCACATTCTGCGGCACTGCCCTTGCCTCCCAAGAATCTGCCCTGGGCAGTCCTGCATACCATTGTGGCTGTGGGCAAGCAGACGGTGGGAGGGAGTGGGTGGGCAGCTTCACAGGTGTCTGGCAGGCAAGGGAGGCGGCAGGGGTGGCTGGTGCCATCTGGTCATGGTGCAAGCCACAGGAAAGTTGATGGAGGGGAAGGAGGCAGTGCCTGCCACTGGGCAGGTGATCTGCACGGTAAAGCAGGGGTGGCCAGGACCGAAGAAAGCCCCTTCAGTGGTGGACATGGCTGTTGCACAGCAGCGGGGAACCCTTTCGCTATCACTACCTGGCTCCGACACAGCAGAAGGGGAGCAAGTAAGGCAAGTGAGCCTTCTCTGCCCATCCTCTGTAGCATGGCAGTCCAGCTCAGGAGGGGAGTGAAAGGGAAGAGGTGGGCAGGCAACTGGATCACTGATTGGGGAGTGGCCTGCCTGAGGTAAGCAGCGTGGGGTGCATGGGGCAGCTCTACCCCTCCACCTGCCTTGCCTCACTTCAGTTAGCAACCAGATGATGGGATAGAGTGGGTGAGGTCTTAACCAGGGCTTATTTTTGGGGTAGGTCTTATATTAGGTACATGTGCAAAAGTCAAGCTAGGGCTTATTTTCAGGATAGATCTTATTTTTGAGGAAATATGGTATCTAGGGTGCCTCTCCAAAACCTGGACAGAACAGAAGCAAATTCATTTATTTATATCCTGCTTTTATTACTTTTTCCTAATAACATGAGGCAGCGAACATATCAAATGGACCTTTCTCCTCCTATTTTCCCCTGTGTCCTGTGAGGTGGGTTGGGCTGAGAGAGAGTGACTGGGCCAAGATCATCAGCTGGCTTTCATGGTGCAATGGAACTAAAATTTAAGCTCTTTAATTTTCTAGCCTTTTTGCTTTAACCACTAGACCAAACTGGCTCTATTTTGTATATTAAATTTGGTGTGGTGACAGAAGCCAATAAAAGAAGGACTGAATTTGAGTAGTGGTTTAAACAGAGAAAATGCAGAGATGCAGAGAAAAACATTGTAAAAATATTCCCAATGCATCTCTGTAGATGTATGTGAGAATGAACTTGGGAGAACTGCAGTCTAGACAAGGGTCAGATCAGCAGCAGCTGAGTTTGTAGAAGGAATTGGGGCATGGGAAATGTCTCAGAAAGGACCCTCCTTAATTTCTCAGATTGAAAGGGAGGTGGGAATCAGGGAGAGATGTATTTTCAGACTTGTAAGATTCTGTTAATGTAACTTTAGAATAAAATTAGAGCTAGTACTTCTGAGTGTGCTTCTTGTCTGGAATATCTTGTAAGGCTAACAGTAGGAGAGACAGATGCTGACTGCTCCTTTCTAAGCCATCCTTGCTTCTTCTTGGACAAGTGACCCCAAGTAAACTATAGGTAAGTTATAACCATAACAGTGAATGTCATATGATTGCATAATTTAGCGAAGGCAATCCTTGCTGCCCTCATTCAGCAAGAATCATGAGTTGTTAGGTGAACACGTTCATGAAACTTCCTACCAGTTTCGAACAACCAACATCAAGTTGCAAGTCCCAGGTGGCTTGCAACAGACTAGCAGGCAAGTTTAAATCAAATCAAGTTGATTACAGTCAAAGACCAGAAACCAGAACAAATAAAAACATTCAAGGAATATCCAGTTAAAAATTCTAGAATAAAATAATAAATAACAGATAAAATCTATATTAAAATCACAATTTGACATCCAATCTGTCAGTTACAGATGGCCTAACTATACTATAATATCAATTCTTAAACTGTGAGGCCCATAGTCATTAAATACTAAAATGCTAAAGAGTAGTAATACAAAAGGGTATGCTACATTAATGTGTAAAATAGCTAGGGTGGATTAATCATGTGTTTTCAACGAATTCCCATTGCTGCCGCGCAGAACCTAGCCACTTGCGCTGTGATCACAGTCTGTTCATTCTTAAGCAGCCACTGGAGATAATTAGTATCAGAACAGCCAGGATAAATATTGATTATTGGAAGTGTTAAGGATATTCTTGGCTCATAACTGATGTTGTGGGTTATTGAGCAGAGTACCCTTTGAGTAAACACATGAAAAGCAACTGGGAGTGGTTGTGAACAATCACAGTTAACATACAAACACACTGAGTTGTTGTAGTCTTTTACTTTTAGAAAAAAGTAAAGCAAAGTCCAAAAACAATCCAAGTCATACACAGATAAGACAAGAGTTAAAAGATCAATCCAGGGATATTTCAAGTACAAAGTCATCATAAATTCCAAATGAGCTAACATATCTCTACCTTTAAGAAGATGAGTTTTAAACAGTTTACATGTAAGGTGTATATGTGCACCTACACTATCACAAACATAAATGCTCTTTAAATTGTTCCAACACCTAGCAGCAGAATCTTCACCATGAATATGGACTAGCTGCTGGTCACTCAGTGTCAGTCCAATTATCAAAGAGCTTGTTCGTTATCCCAATTAAATTTAACTATTTTCTTAACATCTTCATTATCTGCTGGATTCTATTCAGTTACATCTGGTGGATTATTAACTACATCCCATAGTCCTTCCTTACGCAAAAGTAGGCTGCATTCCATAGACCAGGAAACATAGTTTGTTCCATCCAACCAGTTATCAAGGATATGCTGGATGACTGTTCTTGTGCCATCTTCACTTGGACAATGAACAACAAACACAGCTGTCTGAATATAGTACTGTGTGTTCACACCAACTCTCAGTGTTCTGGGCCCATAACCAATGTTAAGGATATTCTTGGCTCATAACCGATGTTGTGGGTTATGGAGCAGAGTACCCTTTGAGTAAACGCATGAAAAGTGACGGGGAGTGGTTGTGAACAATCATAGTTAACATACAAACACACTGAGTTGTTGTAGTCTTTTACTTTTAAAAAAAAGTAAAGCAAAGTCCAAAAACAATCCAAGTCATACACAGATAAAACAAGAGTTAAAAGATCAATCCAGGGATATTTCAAGTACAAAGTCTTCTTACCAGTTGTAGTCATACACAATAAAACAGTTCTTCTTGAGTTTCAAAACAGGAACAAGTTCAATATCAAAACATTCAATAAATAGTAGAAAACAACATGTAGCTATGATCAAACAGTGATCATGCAGAGAGATCAAGTAGAGAGTTACAGCAAATAAGCAGGTAAAATGTTGTAGTATCCACACAAGCCATGTTCCTGACTTACCTTAAGTACATTGGCTACAGAGCTTAGCCAATCAGGATACAGGATGATGCAGTACAGTCTTAGAGCAATATAATACCTTTCTGACTGCAAACATACATTGTTGGTTTATATATTGTCTGACCAACTAGACCAATTACTAATATATGATAGACTACCAATCAAGGATTGATAAATTTCCTTGCTGAATGCTGAATATTGTCGTGTTTAAAATCCTGGCTCATTGGTGTCTTTGCAGGCTTATATAATTCCATATTATAACATTTTAAAAATTGGCTAACCTTATTAGCTTCTGACAGTTTGTACCCTCTATTGGTTTTCACAATATCAAGACCTAAATAGTGCTTGATTTGACCTACATTTCTAATTCTAAACTTATTCTGTAACATAGAAATAAGTTCTGTTGCCTCCTGTTCTCTTTTTGTTACAATAGCAATATCATCAGTAAACAAGAGTAAAAAAGAAATTAAACCATCTTTTTCCCATTTAAATAAACATTTTTCAGCTACACCTTCAATAAAACCCATATTATTCAATACTTTAACTATACATCTATTTCACTCAAACCCTAATTGCTTTAAACCATAAAGGCTTTCCTTTAGTTTCCAGCAATCAGTTTGCTCATCAGTTCTTACACCCAGTGGTCTTTTCATATAGATATTGTGCTGTAAAGGTGCATGTAAATATGCTGTCTCAACATCTATATGAGTAATTTGATAGTCATTCTTTGCTGCCCACACTAACATTGTTCTCAATGTGGTAGCTCTCAAACTGGGAGCAAAAACCTCATCGTAGTCTTTTTCAGACTGAGCAAATCCTTGAGTGACTGATCGTGCTTTATGGGTTACAGTTCCATCAACTCCAGTTTTTAATTTATAAACCCATTTACAACCAATTAAACGTTCACCTGGTGGTAATTTAACATTTTCATATACATCTAACTCAGTTAATGATTTAAGTTCTTTAGCCATAGCTTCCTTCCAAGCTACTTGATCCTTTGCAGGATACAATTTAATATCATTGTAGTTAGAAGGTTCTATATTTATCTGACAAACCACACTAGCTTGATACCTTCTTCTTCCTTTACAGTAGGTTCTACATCAGCTATTTCTTCTTCATGGGTATTATTGAACATTTGAGTATCAATAATAATACTATCCTCATTTTTGTAACCAGCTTGCTCAAGCTTATCCCAACCAATATGATCCAGGAACTTAGCACTAGCACTACAATAAATGCTAGTGGTACCTGGCGCCCAAAATCTAAATGACCTGTGGTTAGATTCATACTCAACAAAAAACATTTTCCTTGCTCTTTGTTGTCCCTTTCGCCTTAATTGTGATGGTATATGAATCCAAGCAGGAGCACCAAACGTATGCAGATAGCTTAATTCAGGTTTTCTACCATGCCAAAGTGTAAATGGTAATTCACCAATTAATGAATTAACTACATTATTCAAAACATGGTTAGCACACATTATTGCTTCACCCCAAAGTGTTTCAGGCAAACCAGAATCAGTTAAAATTGATCTAGCCATAGCTTGCAGTGTTTGTTCTCTGCATTCTATATAAGCATTAAGTTGTGGTCTATAACTGGCAGAATGTTTATGTTCAATACCTGCCTCCCGTAACATATTCTCTAATCTTATATTGGTAAACTCGGTACCATTATCTGTTACCAAGCAAAGTACCTTATGTTTCTGTTTTCTCTCAATAAATTTCAGCCAGTTTGACAATCACTGAAATGTTTCTGATTTTGTTTTCATCAAGTAACAGAAACCATAACAAGAGAAATGGTCAATAATGCTTAATATATAGCAGGCTCCACCTAAACTTGGTTGTTTAGGTCCAATTATATCAGCAAACACTACTTCTAATGGTTCCTTAGTTGAAAAACCATTTACTCTGTTTGCTGGGGTTACTTTGCTCTTCTCTTGATTACAGGCATTACAATTGAGGTATTTGTTATATGGTTTTAACTTTATCCCCTCAGATAGTTCTATTGTCCTTCTCAACATCTTAAAATTCATATGTCCTAATCGTCGATGAAGCAAATGAATGCATTCATCATGTGGCTTCTTATTGTCATAAACCGAGTTAGCCTTAGCCACAATTGCTGGATCATCTTTCAATATAAACAAATCATTTTCTAACTTTGCAGTAACACTTTTACCATCCTTTTCTATTAAACATTTATCTCCCCTAAAGGTTATTACAAATCCAGCTTGTAATAATGATTGTACAGATAATAAGTTGAATTTTAGTTTAGGTATATACAACTTTGGTAACTGCTCATTTATAAATGAACAATATGCAATACCTTCTCCATCTACTTTCATTTTCCATCCATTGGCTAATGTTACATGTTGTTCACTAGTAGTAAATTTTACAAACTTTTCTTTACTTCTAGTAATAGATTACGATGCACCACTATCAACTACCACAAATCATGATTTACAGTAGTGGAACTAGATATAGCTAAATTAACATTCTTTTTGGCTCTCTTTTGATTACCAACATTCATTTTCTTACCCTTAATACAGAATGTAGCTATATGACCCTTTGCCCCACAATAAAAACATTTTTTAACAATATAGGCAACTGAAGACAATTTTTCTTCCTGTGGTTGTCTCTCTCTCAGTTGTTCTCTTTCTTGCCTTCTTCTGGACTTGTCCAACAATCTTCCAGTTATGCCAGTCAATGTTAGTTCATCTCTGGTCAAAACCTCCAATGAAGACACATAATCATCATAACTTTCATCCAAAGAAGAAAGAATAAACCTGTTGCAACCCAGTGAAAATTAGTTCCTTTTCATGTAGCTCTTGTAAAGTTCTCTTCATAAACTCCAAATGAGCTAACATATCTCCACCTTTCAGAAGATGAGTTCTAAACAGTTTATGTGTAAGGTGTATATGTGCACCCACACTATCACGAACATAAATGCTCTTTAAATTGTTCCAACATCTAGCAGCAGAATCTTCACCACGAATATGGACTAGCTGCTGGTCACTCAGTGTCAGTCCAATTATACAATGAGCTTGTTTGTTATCCCGATTAAATTTAACTATTTTCTTCGCATCTTCATTATCTGCTGGATAATGTCTTAGTCTTAGAGCAATAGAATACCTTTCTGACTGCAAACATACATTGTTGGTTTATATATTGTCTGACTAACTAGTTAGACAAATAGCCATTTCCTACGCATGGTCACTCATGCCCTCGTCACTTTCTGCCTGGACTACTGTAATGCTCTCTACATGGGGCTCCCCTTGAGGAGCACCCAGAGGCTCCAACTGGTCCAGAATGCGGCCGTGCGGGTGGTTACGGGAGTGACGTGGTGCTCCCATGTGACTCCCCTCCTGCACGAGCTGCACTGGCTCCCGGTGGTCTTCTGAGTGCGCTTCAAGGTCTTGGTTACCACCTTTAGAGCGCTCCATGGCTTAGGACCGGGGTATCTACGACACCACCTTCTGCCACCAATGGCCTCTCACCGACCAGTACGCTCCCTTAGAGAAGGTCTTCTCAGAGTGCTGTTGGTCAAACAATGTTGACTGGCAGCCCCCAGGGGGAGAGCCTTCTCTGTGGGGGCACCTGCCATCTGGAACAAGCTCCCCCCAGAGATACGGAGGATCCTGGATCTGCGCACTTTCTGCCGCGCCCTCAAAACATTCTTATTCCAGCAGGCTGGTCTGGCCTAACCTCCCTTTTTAATTGTTTTTTAATTGTTTTTATAATTGGGGTGTTTTAAATCTGGCCAAAGTATTTAATATATTTTAAAGGGTTTTTAATGTTTGTATTATGTATATTTTACTTTCTGGCTGTTCACCTCCCTGAGTCCTTCGGGAGTAGCATGGTATATAAATTTAATTATAAATAAATAAATAAATAAACAGGAAGGATGGTTTTTTTTTTTTTAATATCTCTATACAAAGAGCGTCAAAAAAGTATGTGTTCAACAGTCTCCACCTCTCCTGAGCCACAGGAGCAGAGTCTTTCAACCAATGGTATCTTTTTATACTTGCCATACAGGACAGCCAACAGAAGCGCATGGCACTGTTCAAGCGAAAATGCTTTCCACTGGGTTGCCGTCTCCAACTCACTAAGATAACTGGCAGGAGTAACAACATATCTAATAGAGTTTGGAGCCAGAAACAGCAGAGTTTTCCCTAAGTCTGCTTGCCTCTCGATGTCTTCTACCCTTTGTTGCAAGGTTTGTTTTGCTTGGTTGTAGTCCAACTTGAGTATTGAGGCTGGAGAGAAGCCTAGTTTGGCAAGGTTGGACTCAATGGCCTTGATCCATGAAGAGGAGAATTTGTCTTGGAGGATTAATGGAGCAAGGCCTTATGGAAAGAAATTAAGCTTTAGCCAAAGATTTAAAGAAGATACTGCATTTGAAACACAGAATCTGGAGAATTGCTCTAATAAATTTGGATTGAATTCTTTTCAATGGTGTGAAACATGAAGTTGAGGGTCCGAGTAAGGTCTGGTAAAGAAGCTGTGCTAGTGACTTGGCCATAATTGCATAAGAGCATAATTGTGGCAGGGACATAGTATCCTCCCTTTGTGCGGAAGAATTTGAGAATGGCATTCACTGATCTTTGGCCAGAGGCAGCTGCATATTCACCATGTATTTTTCTTGAGCCAGTGGCACATATGATCACTCCTAGGTACTTAAAGGTGGTTACTTGCTCTATATTATGACCATTAAGATACCATGAGCAGAGTTTTGGCCTTTTTGCAAACGCCATAATCTTGATTTTCTGGCAATTTGTGTCCAGTTTATTAAAATTACGATACTGGACAAGGGCTCACAAGGCTCTTTTAAGGTCTGGAGAGGATCACAGCGTCATCTGCATATAGCAGCAGGGTGATGCTTCAGTCACTTATTTTGTGGGGATGGTAACTTGGTTTATTTTACCATGTCATTTATATAAAAGTTGAAAGGCAAGAGGGCCAGAATACACCCCTGTTTAACCCCCTTTTTAGTTTTGACCAACCTCGAGAGGGACTCTTCCCTTTTTAAAAATTAGGACAACAATTGCTAACCCCAATCATCTGGGACATGGCCAGTGGGGTTAATATAGGTGAATAGCACCGCCAAGACTGGTATCCACCACTCCATATTGTTTACCAGAAATGAAGTTGGGCCTTCCCAGTTCTGAGCTGGCCAATGAGAGATTTAATTTCAGACTCTGAAATTAGTCTGCCACTCTGACAGAATTTATATCCCATTAGACTCCCATATACCTCCTACAACCTGGGAACTTCACTTTTGGAGAATGTATGAAGATCCCTCCAGCAACAAAATAAGGTATATAATGAAGGATTTACCTGAGTGACCCCCGTTTCAGAACAGGCAGGTTAGTGTCTGCTGCTATATGGAGGAGGATATGTGAGGGTGGAGGAGGCACAGTGTGAATGCAGCAGGACTTGTAGTGACTGTTTGGTGGGATTCCCAACAATGCACAAGTAGTCAGGGAGATGCAACACAGGTGTAGAAGAGTTGTGGGAGGGTGCACAGGTAGGGGAGATTTACCTGAACAACTTGTGACCTTCCCTGCTGGCTTCCCCATTGATTTTGCGTGTGGAAAGCCAGCAGGGCAGATTGCAAACTACAATCACATGATTATGGATTCTGTAACCATCTTAAATATAAGCCGATTGCCAAGTGCCCAGACTGCAACCACTGGAGTGATGGGACAGCTGGAAATTTGAGGACCAGTTGCAACCGCTCATTCAATGCTGTTGTACCTTCAAACATTCACTGAAAGATGCAGTTTGCCCTGTGTTTCAAAGGACATATCAACATATAGGCACAACGTATCACTTTGTTACACAGAAGAAAGACAGACTCCTCCTAGTGCTGGTAAAGGAGGTAAAAAGAATTTCAGAAGCCATGCATGCTGCTGTATGCTTTCCCTATTTTTTTTAATAGAATGAAGAGAGCAAGGTCTCCTCTGATTATTATGTTTATGCACAAGCAAAGTAACATTGGAGGTATTGCTTCAGGTATCTCTATCTGAATCTAATCAGAATGAGAAATGGAACTGAGTTTCATTGGCATAATTATGACATTTTCTTCTAATAATCTAACCCAGTGGCTTTATATAGATAGTGAGGATCATGGAAGGAAAGATAAGATGAAGCCTTGCAAATCACTTCAGCTATCCCATGACAACATTGAATGATAATCTCCCTGTACTATTTTCTAAAACCCTTCATACAGATATGAATGAAACCATAATGAATCATGGCCTTCAAACTCTGGCCTACAGGACCTAACAACATACTGTCACTTGTCTCAAAAATATCCCATTTCTCTCTCAACAAAAATTATCTATCCAGGCAATGAATGTTACACATGAAAATACCTAACTATCTGTCTATCTATCTATCTATCTATCTATCTATCTATCTATCTATCTATGTAGGGGTTAATCCTTGACACATCAATTGACCCTCCCACTGACTCCTCCTTACCTTTGACTCCTCCTTCTCTGTATATATACTGATGTTCTGGACTGTGAGCTTAGCTTGCCTGATGTTCTCCTGTGATAGAAACCAAGAAATAAATACTGTTTAAACTCTCATGATTTGCATCCTGATTATTGGGCCTATATAAAAGAAATAATAGCAACAGATTGGTAGCAGAGGATGGTTTGAAGGCCCAACCAATCCAAAGATGCAAGAAACTCCAAAGCTGGATGAAGGTAAAAGAAGACCTATCACCAGATCACTCAAAAAAAGAATGGCAGCTCAACTAACTCCTACAGAAACCACACTGAAAGAAAAGGCAGAGAAAGACGAGAGATTTTCCAATACTGAGATACTGCCAGACATCATGGAACAACAAACCAAAAATGAAGATACTCCCTCAGTCATCAAAAAAGAGGATGACATGAAAAAGAAAATAATTAAACTGATAGAAGAAATCCCGAACGATCCAAATCTGTTAGCGAAACTCCGTAATCTCATAGAAAATCACGGAGCAGTGACAGATGAGGAGAAAGATGAATCCAGCCAAGATGAAGAAAGTGAGGTAGGAAAACCAAATACTAACTGTATAACTGACGATGAAGCCGGTGATGATTTCGCGCCTTTTTCATGGCGGCCATCTTGCATGACAAACTCATTAAAGATGGCCGATCAGCAGCCAATGGGATTTCAAAATTCGAATCCCAAGGCGGGAAGCGGGGCCTACGAAAAAAACACCTACCAAACAACAGAAACAAATGATAAACTATTAAAGGATGATTCACCTAGCCCGCCTTCCATGCTAGAAATAAATAATGCCATGCGAGTATTAACCGCGGCATTTGGAAAAAAACTAAAATTACCGGACCCACAGCCAGACGACCAGAGAAAACCCACTAAACTTACCTATGACAAAAAACAAACTGAATTAAACTACATAAAAGAAGAAGCCGCCACATGCAAAAAGACTTACAAGCCACCACCCACCGAAACCAGCTGCCAGGCGCACTCGTGAACCCTTCAAGAACCCAGAAATAAAAGATCATACTCACTGATCAGAAGACATCACGCTGAGCAGTTAATACATCCTGATGGCAATGATCCAGACCAGGCCCAGTTCTGCAGCCACACAGAGGAACAGAGCCGCTGGACCCTCCATGATGACTTCGCTGACCAGCAGAGCAGCAAGAATGCCCCAGCGACTCGAACGACCTCCCAGGCGACTATCGACTACCTGAGGCCTCCCAGAGTCGAGGCAGAAGAACATCCTGACAAATGGGGCCTTCTCCCAAGAGCCGCAAGCACAGGATCCTTCCTCGGCGACTGCTGGAGAAAAATGAGCTCCGAGCATGCGCAGAACGTCTCTACAAGAAAAAATGAAGAAAGCATAGACACAAGTCGGTACAGATATACCTCTAGCATTCCAACACCATATTGTGAGTTCGCTAAAGACCTAAACCATGGACAGCGACAGACTGTAAGTAATTCTTCACACAACCCAGGGGCTTTACCAGCAGACTTTATAAAATTAAAACTAGATGGATCAAACTTATTGGAATGGAGTCAACAGCTCCAAGTCAAATATTTAAGAGAAAACATGTTATTTTTTATTAATGATCCTCCCAGCAAACCCTGGACTTTTGAACTGGACTGTTTACATCATAAGGCTTATTATATTCTCATTGCCACTATATCACCTAGAATTTACCCTAGCATTGAACACAACTTAACTGTTTTTGAAATATTTCAAAAAATGTTTAACTTGTTTCACAGTAAGAGTGTTGCCACAACAACCAGGATTTCTAGGGAGTTTCACTCTGCCAGACTAAAAGGTGGAACACCCATGAGTGAACATATTTTAAATTTAATTGCCACCAGAGCTGAGCTTATTCAAAGAGGGGAAAATATTTCAGAGGGGAGCTTAAAGAGTATAATAATCAACTCATTAGATTCTAGTTGGGATAACTACATAACCCTGTTAGACAGTCTCAGTTTGGAGAACCTATCATTGGAAACACTTACAAACAAACTCATATCAGAGGATAATCTGAGAAGGGAATGTTCCATGAGCCACAGGGAAAGTAGGACTACAAACAAGGTAGAGTTCCAAAGCAGAGGTAGATACGCACCCGAGTGTCACACATGCGGTTCAAAGAACCATTATATGAGAGACTGTCCAAAACATACAAGAAATAGGGACCAATCATATTGCAGGGAGAGGTCAGATAGAAGAGTTAACTTCTCAGACAGACATTCACCAAATTACAGATATAAACGTAGAGACTCACCCATCATAAAAGATAGAAAAAGTTACAGAGACAATTATAAGGAGGATAGATATGGATCATTATATGGATGATAACAACAAACCCACACAAACAGAATCAAGTAACACATGGCTCATTGACTCTGGAGCCATTAACCATACCACCAATAATAAGGAACTTCTCAATGATTTCATGGAAAAGAATTACCATGTTAAGGTGGCTAATCAAGACAAAGACAAGACAAAGACAAGACAAAGTCTTAGTGAAAGGGATAGGCAACACACACATCAAAGGCATAGGGAAAATAGAGGGGGTATTGTTTATTCCTGAAATCCCACATAACATATTAGCTACCCTTAAATTAAGTGAAGAAAAGGAGATAGAAATTAAATTCAAGAATGGAAAAGTGTATATGACTAAAAACAAAAGGAATATAGGAAATATCGTTACCAAAGAGGGATTGACATACTTTCACCCAAAAGATGATAAAGCAGCACACACAAACATACTGTTAGGAAACAAAAAATATAAGACAAGTATTCATGAAGGTACTGAGTATGACATGAAAAATGACCACACTGATGATAATGTTTCTATTGAGAAAATATCCAATGGTAAGCCAATGCATAATGAATGTGCACATTTACTCCATAGGAAGCTGGGACATGCCAGTTTCCCTGTTATTCAAAAAATGTTAGAATGTTCTGATGATATAAAAGTAAAAAATTGTAAACATTATTGAGAATGTTCTGTGTGCAAATCTTCAAAACTCAAAAACAAACCTAGGCCAAGAAAAGCTACACGTACCACACATTCAATCTTCCAACTGGTACATATGGACCTAGTTGGTCCCATGAAGCCATCAATTAAGTATAGAAAGAGATATTTCCTGATCATAGTAGATGACTTCAGCAGATATGGCTTCGTATACACACTCAATCAGAAAAACGAAGTGTTTAAAAAATTTAAAGAATTCCACAAAAGAATTCCCATTGTTATATTATGTTATTCCCAACATAATATAAAAATCAAGCAAATAATGACATATAGGGGATCAGAATTTTTGTCAAAAGAATTTTCCAACTGGCTAAGAATGCAGGGAATACAGCATTTCAAATCTTCACCTTTTTCTGCATTCCAGAATGGAGTCACAGAACGCAAAAACAGTTTATTACAAACCATGGTTAGATGTGTGTTAGATGATGCAGGACTAGGAAAAAAGTTTTGGGCCGAAGCACTTACATATTCAAATTACACCATAAATAGATTATGGTCTAGTGTAATTGGCAAAACACCTTACGAAATCATGTATGGCAGAAAACCTAAAATTGGTCATCTACATATATTCGGTGTCACTGCTGATGTCTATGTTCCAAAACAATTAAGACACAAAGGAGAAAAAGTGTCAAAAAGATTAAAATTCATGGGATATGAATCAAAGACCAAAGGGTACCGATTTATAGACAAAAATAATAAATTCATAATATTTAGAATGGCTGTATTCCACGAGCACGCAAATTGGTCCAAAATACATCTAAATGAATTATGCCCTGATGCTGAAAACACAATAGACACACATAAAAAACACATACCATATGCGACTGAATCCAAAACACAAAAAATTAACAAACCCAGACACCAAGAGATAACAACTAGAGAATGGAAAAGGAATCACCTCATCATACAAGTAGATACACTAACTAAGAAAGAAGTAAGATATATGCATGATGCTGAGGCACCTCCCAATAGACCCATCAGATCCAACAGAAACACAATACCAAAAAGATTAGAAGACTACATACTATCTATCAATGCATACAATAAAACACCCAGTACATATGAGGAAATACTAAAATTACCACAAGAGGAGAAGTTCAAGTGGGAACAAGCAATGGAAAGGGAGATGGATAGCTTAAAGGAATTAAATGTATATACACACGCAAAACCACCTGCAGGTAAGACTCCCATTGGAACTAAATGGATATTCAAAATTAAGGAACTAGAAAATAATGAATTTTTATACAAAGCTAGACTAGTGGCTCAAGGGTTCGCGCAACGGTTCCCAGATGATTATGTAGATACGTACTCTCCCACAGTGAGGTCAGAGAGTGTCAAAAGCACACTAACAATAGCATCCATTCTGAATTTAGAAGTGTACCAGTTTGACGTACAAACTGCTTATTTACATGCTGACCTTGACAAAGAAATATATGTGAGGGCACCCCCCGGAAATAATATACAGAAAGGAGAAACTTGGTTATTAAATAAGAGTTTATACGGATTAAAACAATCCGGAAAAAGATGGTATGAGTGTTTGGCAAAGATACTTAGAGAAATGGGTTTTTCAGCCACGTCCTCAGATTTATGCTTTTTTATCAAAAAAGGGGAAAATTCCATAGAATATGTACTCATCTATGTTGATGACATTTTATATTTAGGGCAACACAAACATGGATGTGATGAATTCGCTGAAAAATTGGGCAAACATTTTACGTTGAAAACCTTGGGGAAAGTAAATAAATATCCGGCCTGCATCTCTCAACATCTCCATTCTGGAAATGACAGCACCCTCTTCTCCCACTTCTCCAACCGGCATTGTGTTCCTCCTTAATATGGAAGGATGCTTAGCTCTTGGAAAACTAGACCACCTGGAGCTGGGCGAGGAAGGCCAGGTTCCCCTTCCCCAATGGTTTTGCAAAGCCCTTGAGGTTTTGTGTGGAGGGGTAGGAAACTGAGTGGCACCGAAGACAGCTGAAAATGTGACGTTCAAGTCCTAGAAGATTGTTTGAAAGGATGAGCATTGCCTTCAATTCTCATTATCGGGAGAGGCTCCATATTGCTTTTAAGCACACACTTCCCACAATCTTCCAGGGCTTGATTACACAGTGATGCTTGAGAGAACTCATAACCTCAAAGCCTTAGTGTCGAGCGTCAAACAGCACTCGACACCATACCCAAATGCCATGGAGGCGTGTGACGAAATGGGGTTGAGGGGTACCCCGGACCGTGAACCAGCTCATGAGTAAACACACTGAGACGGAAATGATTCTAACAGAGGCGTCTTGTGTAAAAATATAATTTACTTTAAAATATTTAAAAAGCACTATGTCTTTATGAAAACACATTAAAAACAAAGTCTTGTCTGGGTATGTGAGGCAAGGCTATCTCCCTAGATCCCTCTCCACAATACCGAAAACAGTTCACAAAAGAATAAAGCTAGCATGAAGGTAAGCAGCTTCGGCGTCGATACATCATCAAGGCAATCATAACGAGGGCAGCACGAGCCTCACAGCTGAAAGTCACCTGAAGTAAAAACAGTTCAAATAGCAAACACTGTTTGAAGCTTGTGGGAGGAAGAAGGTCCAGCAACAGCAGTCCCGATGATAGCTTGCGTGCTACAAAACAGCAAAAGGCAAGCATCCGTGGGAGTCTCTCTGTAACGACGTCTGGAGTCCTTATCTGCATTCTTCTCCCATCAGCGGCATTGCCCAAGCTTCCTGCAGGAGCTGTGCATTTAGGCCTAGAAGACTAGGCCCGAGTAGCAAGCGAAAGGTCCTTGCTTATGTAAGGAGTCAACCTGCAATTATCCAGGGCGGGGAAGGCTTGCAGGTAATTGGCAACAGTAGATGGCTTGATTAAAACCATACTGTTTGTGAGTAGGCAGATAGCCACAGCAATCCTGGAAACACTCGTGACAATCCCCTTCTCTGCGGCTATTTGACTCGTTAACAAACATACATTCTACATTGGGTACATATATACATCAATGGGAAGTACATTCACATAGCCATTGACATTTTACCCAGGAGATAGAGGTGTTGGTCACGGGGCAGCGGTTTGGTAAACACGTCCGCTACCTGTTCCTTGGTTTCACAATACACAGTCTTAATGAAACCTGTTTTCACCAATTGCCTCACATGTTTGTTTTGTATATCAATATGGCGTGATCTCTGGCCTACAGCATCGGCTTCCGATATGTTAATGGCAGCCATGTTATCCTCATAGACTTTTATAGGTTGCATGGGCTGCCTCCATAAGCTTACCAGAAGATCGTCAAACCAAACTAGGTTATTGGAAGCTTTGGACAAACTCACATACTCAGCTTCCGCTGTGGAGGTTGCAATTAACTTCTGCTTCCCAGAGTACCAATACACGGGGCTACTATTTAGGTATACAATGTACCCCGAGGTACTTTTTCTAGATCTAACATCCCCTGCCCAATCGGCATCCGAAAAACAACTCAATCTTAATTCTCTAGTTGCTTCTGGTTCCAATAACAATGAATAGTTCACAGTACCTTTTAAATATCTCAGGAGTCGTTTGATTCCGCTCCAATGGTACTGTGTAGGATGTTCAGAATGTCTAGATAACACATTTACACTTAGACTGATGTCCGGTCTAGTCCAATTTGCAATGTACAACAACGACCCAATCACGGACTTGTAAAGGGTCTTATCCTCAAACTCCGTGCTCTCAGTGTACATATTCTTAAGGAAATCTGTTGCCATAGGGGTATCACATGGCTTCGCCTCTACCATGCTACACTTTTTAAGCAATTCCTGAATCTTATCTTCCTGAGAAAGCCGAAACCCCTTCTCGGTTTTTACGAATTGCACCCCTAAAAATTTGCTAATGTGACCTAGTGGTTTTAGAGCGAAACTCTTACTTAGGTCCTCAGAGAACTTCTTATGCCTGTTCTCTGATCTGCAAATATATAGTATGTCATCAACGTACAACAGTACTGTTTCCCTAATGTCCTGATCTTCCTTGACAAAAACACACTCGTCAGCTGACGATGGTAAAAAGCCCATCTCTCTCAGGCTTTTTGTGAGACACTCGTACCATCGTTTACCAGATTGTTTTAAGCCGTATAGGCTCTTATTCAACAACCACACATCATCTTCCCGATGGCTTACTCCCTGAGGAATCCTCACGTACAGCTCTTTGTCTAACTGGGCGTGCAGGTACGCGGTCTGAATATCGAACTGATACACATGTTCGCCTCGCATGGTAGCGATGGTGAGAGCTGTTCTCACGCTCTCAGGGCGCACCGTGGGCGAGAAGGTGTCCTCATAATCGTCAGGGAATCTCTGCGAGAATCCCTGCGCTACTAGTCTCGCTTTATAGACAAAACCCCCACCTTCAATGGGCTTTTGCTTGAAAAGCCACCTGGTGCCGATCACCCTCTTGTCTTTGGGCAATCTTGTTGGCGTGAATACGTCCAGCCTTCTCAGGCTGTCTAATTCCGTATCCATGGCAGCCAGCCATTTCTGTCGTTCATGGTCAGGTAAGGCCAACACATCCTCATATCTCTGAGGGGTGGCCAAAACCTGGTTGACTGAGGTAACAAAGTCGTTGTACCTCTTAGGCTTATTGCCCCTGGTAACCCTAACTGGTCTGCCTTTAGGAGAGTCACTGACATCAGAGTTGTCCGATGAGTCATCTACCTCGTGACTATCACTATGCGTCTCAGAAGCTGGGTGCCTATCCTTCCTGGCTACCCCCATCTTACGCTTCAATACCCCTTTCAAGGGTGCCTGGGATGCATGCTTCCCAGAACCAGATGTATCCCTATCCTCGGGTAGGTTCTCCGATACATCCTCCGCTCGCCTATGACAACTACGGGAAGGGTTCTGAGTAAGAATCTCATTGGCATGGATCTTACTCCAATTGGCCCCTTCGTGAAAGGTGGCAGACCTCGATATCATTAGTTTCCCGTTAGGGTAGGCAAACCTAAATGCCTTGGAGCACTGCTCATAACCAACAAATCTCAGTTTAACAGAGATTGGGTCTCCCTTTCTCCTGAGCTCCTTCGGGACATGAACATCGGCCATCGCTCCGAAAACGTGGAGGTGTGCCAAGCTAGGCTTATGGCCGTATAGCACCTCGTATGGGGTCTTCTGCACTACGCTAGACCATACTCGGTTCAAGGTGTAATTCGCGTATCTAACTGCTTCTACCCAATACGCGAAGTTTAATCTGGAATCCTCTAGGGCGCACCGCATCATAGTTTGTAACACGCCATTGCGTCGTTCTGCGACGCCATTTTGAAATGCAGAGTAAGGCGCGGTGCGTAAGTGGACTATGCCCTTACTCCTCAACCAGCTGGAGAACTGCCTGGAATTAAATTCAGTACCCCTGTCAGTTAAGATTTTCTTAACTCTGACCTTATGCTGGTTCTGGACTAAGTTACAAAATTCCTTAAACTTAGTCAACGTTTCACTCTTGGACATTAGGGGAAAAACAAATCCAAATCTGCTATGGTCGTCTACTATGGTAAGAAAGTACCGTCTCTTACCCACGGAAGGTGCGAATGGACCCACCAAATCCATGTGGACGAGCTGAAACGGGTGTTCAGAGTACCTCTGAGACTTCTTGGGCGCAGATTTTACCTTCAACTTTGCACTCCTACAAATTGAACAGTCTAGGAATGTGTTACAGTCATTGATCTTGGTTCCCCTTGAGTGTTCGGTTACCTTTTTCACTATAGGAAAACTCACATGACCTAGCCTGCGATGCATCAAGTGAGCACATTCATTGTGCAATGGCTCTCCTATAGAAATTGCATTAGCATTTTCAGGTTTCCTATTATCTGACTCTAAGTTAAAATTTAAAAACTTTTTATTAACTTTACATTTGTCTTTACAAGGCTTCCTCTGGTGAAAGTCTTGATCCTCATCACCTAGTTCTAACTGTGATTCATTGTTACTACCAATTGAGATAGTATAATTGCTATCACTGCAGGTCTCAGCATTCGTATTGGGGGAATAATAAGGCAAGCCACCTATCTTCAAAACCTCCCCAATCACACATTTGTTGTTTTTGATCACAGCTGTTCCTCCTGAGAACAGAATCTCCATTCTGGGGTTCTCACATATCCTCATTAGGCTTAGCAAATTATGATCTATCTCTGGTACATACAATGCTCCATGAATCTTTCCTATCCCAGGAATATAAACATCTCCAATGCCAACAACATTGACCTTTTTACCGTTTGCAACTTTGACCATGGATTGATGCCTTCTCATATTAACAAACAACCTTCGGTCACTGACAACATGGTTACTGGCTCCACTGTCCATTAACCATAGTTGCTCTCGCTGTTCCCTTGTAAGCTCTGACTCAGTAGTTTCCACTATACCTACAGAGCCATCATTAAACCTGGGTTTGTTCCCTTTGTTGCCTTCATTCGGCTTTTTACCCCTTCTGTGGTTAGGAACGTCTCCACTTGGCTTTCTGCCTGGAGGAAGTGACCTCCTTTTACATTTATTATCAGAAGGTGTCTTTACACTTGCCCTAGCATTTACATTTTGTGGGCAATCCCTTCTATAATGTTCTGTTGAACCACAATTGAAGCATTCCCCGATAGCATATGCTCTATCTGAACTATCGGGCCTTCTTAAAGGTTTTTCCTTTTTGTGAAAAGCCACCCTGCATTTTCGCAAGTTATCTTCTGCAATCAATCTACCAGATAACACTTCTAAAGATAAGTTATTACAACTAACATTATCCAATTGCGATATAAAATTATCCCAGCTAGGGTCAAGGGAATTGAGTATAACAGTAATGAGGGTTTGTTCAGACACTGTTTCCCCCCTCAACATCAATTCCTGCCTTAACCTGTTTAACTCACATAAGTGTTCATTAATATCTACTCCCGCCTTCAACCTTGCGGAATAGAACTCCCTATAAACTCTGTTTGTAACATGGGAGCTTTTTGAACAAAATAGCTTATGCAGTTTCACCCAAACTTCTGTTACGGTCAGGTTACTAGGTATACTGGGATATAGTGCAGGGTTAATGGACATCAATAAAATACAAAAGGCCTTATGATGTAAAAGATCAACTTCTAAGGACCATGGTCTAGGTGGGGGTTTTAACAACAACGATAAAACATTCTCTTTCATTAAAATTACTTGAATACTTTTCACCCATTCCTTAAAATTTCCTCCACCCACACTTAAACTTTTAAAATTAGGAGGAAGGACCTGTACATTATTAAACATGGAAACAGACATTAATTGGTGTTCAAAATGTGGTCCATCCTGGAACGGGCAATAAGGCATTGGAATAGAAGCACACAGCACAGTGTCTTCTATCTGGCATTCTGACAATCGTTCCTCCCCAATGGGAGGGATTAAAACTTCAGGTTGTGCGGATGCAAAGCTCATCCTGGTTTGATCACAAAAACTTGAGGGTCCTCTCTGGTGCACATCTCTAGGAATTTTTGGACGCGCTCCCAAATTCCTATCTTCAGTTGAGGCAGCCTCCGGAACCGTCCTGGATGTCGATGTCATCACGGATGGATATATCCCACTCGTGGCGTGCGCTGAATTAGTCGCAGACATCAGGGGTGCTTTGGTATATGCAGCTCCTATTTGTTGAGCCGATGGTGCCTGCAAACCATCGCCTAAAATGGTTGCCAAAGTTTCTATCACACTTGCAACCTTACGCTCAACATGAGAGTCTCTTAAATTTTTAGCAGAAGTCACTGATGTCATCAAGGGAGCTAAAGTCTTTATGGCCTGATCTATGATGGCTTCAACAGCAGGTGGCGCAATATCAACTTGGCCATGCTGGTTTAACAAAGAAGCAGGAACATTCGAATCAGGCAGTCTGTTATCCCCCATTTTCCACTTATGGTCTGAGGTGGGGGTTTTAGGAAAAGATTGAAAGTTTCTTACCAATCCGGTGTTTTCTAGGACTTCGATCTTCTTTCCTTTCATGGCTGGATTCTTTAATAATCCGCTAGAATCAGCAGTCGGGTTCTGACTTACTGTGGGCAAACCTAAAAACTGAAGGATTGCCTTCCTAAACTCATCATCCACCTCTGTATTTGTTTTCAAGACCTGAAGTGGCGTTCTTCCAGTCTCTACTTCTTTAGGTGATGATGGCTTATTCACTATCTTAGGCCCTTCAGAAGTTGAGGCCTCTGCTCCAAAACTTACAGCTCCACTATTCTCTAAATCAATTAGAGTTTGGGGTTTTTCAGCCAAAACATTTTTGGCCTGAGCCCCAGACAGTCCAGTTTGTGACTTCATACTTTTTACTGCTGCTGCTGCCCTAGTCAACATCTATTCAACTGCAGACATTCCAGTCTAGCGCGTTACCACATGAGCGTAGGTTCGTTAAACCATCCTCTGCTACCAACTGTGACGAAATGGGGTTGAGGGGTACCCCGGACCGTGAACCAGCTCATGAGTAAACACACTGAGACGGAAATGATTCTAACAGAGGCGTCTTGTGTAAAAATATAATTTACTTTAAAATATTTAAAAAGCACTATGTCTTTATGAAAACACATTAAAAACAAAGTCTTGTCTGGGTATGTGAGGCAAGGCTATCTCCCTAGATCCCTCTCCACAATACCGAAAACAGTTCACAAAAGAATAAAGCTAGCATGAAGGTAAGCAGCTTCGGCGTCGATACATCATCAAGGCAATCATAACGAGGGCAGCACGAGCCTCACAGCTGAAAGTCACCTGAAGTAAAAACAGTTCAAATAGCAAACACTGTTTGAAGCTTGTGGGAGGAAGAAGGTCCAGCAACAGCAGTCCCGATGATAGCTTGCGTGCTACAAAACAGCAAAAGGCAAGCATCCGTGGGAGTCTCTCTGTAACGACGTCTGGAGTCCTTATCTGCATTCTTCTCCCATCAGCGGCATTGCCCAAGCTTCCTGCAGGAGCTGTGCATTTAGGCCTAGAAGACTAGGCCCGAGTAGCAAGCGAAAGGTCCTTGCTTATGTAAGGAGTCAACCTGCAATTATCCAGGGCGGGGAAGGCTTGCAGGTAATTGGCAACAGTAGATGGCTTGATTAAAACCATACTGTTTGTGAGTAGGCAGATAGCCACAGCAATCCTGGAAACACTCGTGACAAGGCGGCAGCAACCCAGGGGGGCTGATTGGGAGGCGAGGGGGACGGGGTGTTGGTGACGGGACTACGGTTGCGGCTAGGTGTTCCAGAGCATGGGGAATTATGTGGGTGCGCGAGGGAAACCTGAGGGTAGGACGACAAGCAACGGACGAGTGACGGCACTGCCACGGGGCTGGCAATGATGATGTCGCCACCATGCGCCCAGAAGAAAGCCGCAGGACGTTTGAATGCAGCCAGCTGGCCGGAATTAACCCGGCACTATAAAGACTGCTGCGTTTGCTAGCCACTAGCCGTGTTTTAGCTTTGTTTAGCAATCCGGCTTCGTGAAAGAGCTGTTGTCATTATTAAACCAGGATACCTCGTTGAACTGCCTACGTGTGATTCCTGAGACCTAGTGAGTGCAGTCTACTGGAAGCCGAGAGGAAGACGCGGCTCCCTTTCCCCCCTCTCTAGGGGTGTATTCCATCGTTGTGGGAGTGTTGTGCCGGGCCATAAACGGACGGCATGGCAGAGGGGGTCTCCACAGATGCGCTGCCAGAGGAGCTCAGGGCGGAAGAGGAGGCGACCGACGATACGGTTGTCGAGGCGCCTGATAGGAGTGACCAACTGGTGGTGCAGCCAAAACAGTGGGAGTCACGGAAGGAGGTAACCGTGGGGCCCCGGACAGAGATGGGGCTCGAGGACACGCATAGCCTTGGTGCGATGGTTCCCATGGGAGCTGGGAACTGGTGGCATAGTTCGGTCTTGACTGGCGCACGGGTGCAGACTCCTCCTTTCACCGGCGCCCAGTTCCAAGGATGGCGGGGATGCCAGTGGGTCGAGGACAAAGACGGAGAGTGGAGTTACTCCATGGGGCCGGGTGCCACCACAATGGACATACTATGAGACAGGTTCGGGGAGGCCAGTTTCCGAGATGCGCCCTCCTGGCAGCCCTGGGCGCCCAGTGTGGAACCTTTGGGGACGTGGCAGGGGAGCGGAGCTGATGGCAGATTACGGATCGCCAGTCCCAAATTCAAACCCGAGCAACGAACAAGTCGAGCCAGTGGAGAGCTCCCACCAGTAGCCACCAGTACAAGTCTCTCTTTTGGCGGGGATAGTGGCCACGCACTACCAAGGGCAGCCGCCCGGCCCGGTAGGGAATGGGGAACAGACCTAGGGGTCGATGGGCAGTGACCCTATGGTGGGGGAGGGAATAGGCCACCACAGCCCCGCCAGATAGACCCGCTACCACAGTGGGGTCCTGGAGCATGGACGCCACAGACCCCTTGGGGTCTACCTCCCGTGCAGGCCACGTTTGACGGGACCTCAGAAAAGGTCGCACTATTCCTCAGTCAAGTAATTAGCCATATGGACCTGTACGGCAGGCTTTACCCTTCACAGTGGTCCATGGTGGTCGCTGTGACAGCAGTACTAACTGACGAGGCCACAGATTGGGTTGCCGACTTACACAGCGAGCATGCCCGTGAATTAACAGACCTCGGGTTCTTCCTGGAGGCGTTAAGAGCCCGGTTTGAGGATGAAACCCGAACCCAGGTGATTGAAGGGGAACTTGTGGGATTGAGACAGCGTGGTCGCCCGGCGAAGGAGTACGTTAAAGAGTTCCGAAACCTAGCCAGTAAGTTGCGATCCTGGCTGGAACGCCTCCTTATCCATCAGTTCCAGACCGGGTTAGACAGAGAGATACGGCAGGCATATGTATACCGGGGCCTAGGTCCTCGTCTGTCGGAATGGTACAAGGCGGCCGTGGCTTTGGATGTGGGTCTCCGAGAATTCAGACCCCGGGTCGTGAGCCAGAGTCAACCAGGGCGGGGTCCCAGTGGTCGGTCTGCTGGGAGGGGCCTGGCGAGACCACCTCCAGTGGTGGGCACTGGCGGAGGAGAGGTTAACAGACGTTCATTCCGCTGTTTCCGGTGCAACCAGGAGGGGCATAGGGCAGCTGACTGCCCCCTACCACCAGCATGGGTATCTACCCCACGACCCCGGGGGTTGAACACCGTGCCAAAAGACCAGTTTGTCCATATACCGGAACATTCCAGAGCAGCGACTAATACCTCCATGCTGGACTCATCAATGCCATCCACTGTTAGCAATTCACCTGGGACAGTTCGTGTTCCTGAGGCCACAGGGACCAGTGAGGATGAGGAGGACGTTCAAGACCCCATGGTGAGTGATCCCATATGCCCGTTTCTGATAACCATTGTGTTATGTCACCCCAGAATGAAGCAGGAGTGTAAACAAGAGGCTCTAATCGATTCCGGGTGTACTAGGTGTCTTATTCGCCGCTCCGTGGCGGAAGAGTTAGGGCTCAAGATGTCTACCTTATGCACCCCTATTAGATTTGAACAAGTAGATGGGTCTCTTCTCGGCGGAAAGCCAACTGCCCACATAACTGAGCCTGTCCTGTTAAGCATAGGGGAACACCAAGAACTGATCCATTTCATAGTCATTACATGGATGATTGAACCCGTAATCCTCGGGCTTGCGTGGTTGGATAAATGGGAACCAACCATATGGTGGGAGGGGGGCTTCCGGAAAGTACGGCTTCCGATAACAGCGGAGCCATGCACATTGGTCCAACCAGGAGCGACGACTAACCAGCCATACCCCCCGGAGTACAACGACCTTGCCCAGGTGTTCAGTGAAGAGGAATGCGATGTTTTACCACCGCATCGGGACACAGATTGCAGGATTGAGTTAGTCCCCGGGGCGAAACTACCGAAACCGCGGATGTATTCAATGACACCAAGAGAGTTAGAGGAACTAAGGAAATACATTGACAAAAACCTGGCAAGAGGCTTCATACGCCCCAGTCGATCTCACCTGGCAACCCCAGTGCTCTTCCGTGAGAAGAAGGACGGAGGACTACGATTATGTGTTGACTACCGGGGCTTAAATGCCGTTTGTGTTGAACCGTTATATCCGCTACCCCTGATAAACGACCTTCTAACGACATTAGCAACTGGAAAGATATTCACCAAATTGGACCTTCGTGAGGCGTACTATCGAGTACATATATGTCCGGGTGATGAGTGGAAAACCACTTTTAATAGTCCTTTAGGGAGTTACCACTTTCTTGTGATGCCATTTGGGTTGCAGGGGGCCCCGGCTGTTTTTATGCAATTAATCAATGGCATTCTACATGAATTTCTATACCGTGGGGTTTTGGTCTATCTAGACGACATACTCATCTATTCGGACACATTGGAGGAGCACATCCTCTTAGTCAGACAGGTACTCGCCAAGTTACTAGAGGCGCGCCTATTCGTGAAGCTCTCGAAGTGCGAGTTCCACCGAAAAGAGATTGACTACCTTGGCTTTTGGATTAGGGACACGGGGATACAGATGGACCCAAAAAAGGTTGAGGCAGTATTGAGTTGGCAGGCCCCGCGGACACGGAAACAATTGCAAAGTTTTTTAGGCTTCGCGAATTTCTATCGACGTTTCATTCCATCATTCGCCGAAACGGCTTTGCCGTTAACAGAACTATTATGCACCAAAGGAGTGATCCCGCCTAGGGTGAAACCCAAGCTGGTGCGTATGCTACCCTGGACCACGAAATGCCAAGACGCGTTCGAGAAGCTCAAACACCTATTCTCCAAGGAGCCCATACTAAAACATCCAGACACATCATTACCATTTATCATACAGGCTGACGCTAGTGATGCGACTGTTGGTGCCGTCCTCTTACAAAAAGACACAACGGGTGATCTACGACCCTGTGCATATACGTCCTGAAAGTTTACATCATCGGAACGGAACTGAGCCATTTGGGAAAAGGAAGCCTTCGCGGTGAAGTGGGCGTTGCAGACCTGGCGGCATTTATTGGAAGGTGGTGCACACCCATTTGAGGTCTGGACGGATCACAAAAACCTGGAAGCCCTTCAGACACCCCGAAGGCTATCCCCCAAGCAGATCAGATGGGCGCAATACTTCCAACGCTTCCATTTTTCCCTAAAATACAAACCTGCAGGCAAAATGTTCTTGGCCGATGGCTTATCCCGAATGCCACAATACAGGAGTAAAAGAGACAATACCACCCAAGCAAACCGAGACATGTGCTGGCGGAGCACGACGAACTGACGGTTGGCTGCCCACGCTGCGAACAGCGTTGTTATCCGATGAGTGGCTGTTAAACAATCAAACAGAAATGACCCACCGTAATGGGTTGGCATGGTGGGGGGATCGTTTATATATCCCTGCTGCATTGAGGCAGCAGATCCTGAAATAATGCCATGATAGAGCGGTATTTACGATCATATGTGTCATATCAACAGAAAGACTGGGTGGATTTATTGCTTTTTGCTGAAACGGCTTACAATAACTCGGTTCACCGTAGCACAGGATACACTCCATTCCAGGTTGTCATGGGACGGGATTTCACGGCTATCCCTGAGTTAGACCCCCACACCCCAGTGACCACAACCCCTCATGACTGGGTCCACAAAATATGGAAACTATGGCCCCAGGTAAAGGAAGCTCTAGACAAAACAATGAAAGAATATAAAAGTCAAGCAAACAAACACCGGTCTACCTGCCCTCCTTTTAAACCTGGAGACCAGGTATGTCTTATTCAGGAGGGGGGAGCGGACCTGGCAGGTATCACGGAGACCTGGTTGGGCCATGAGGGGGGAGTTCCCCTCGTGGAGATGTGCCCATCAGGCTTCCATGCATTTCATCAGCCGAGAGCTCAGGGCAGGGGCGGGGGGGGGGTGGCGGTCATTCTAAAAGAAGGTCTTGATCCGAGGGAGACCACTGTACCTCAGATAGCCGGATGTGAGTCCCTTTTTGTGAAGTGGGGTCGTGGGGTGCAGATGGGTCTGTTGATCACGTACCTGGCTCCCTGCCACGTGGCAACGACCCTGCCTGAACTCCTCAATGTTATAGCCGAGGTGGCGGCTGATACCCCCAGACTTGTGGTCATGGGGGATTTCAACCTGCCATCCATCGGTGAAACATCTGAGGTAGCTCGGGAGTTCATGGCTTCCATGATGGCCATGGACCTGACCCAAGTAATTCACGGCCGTACTCACATGGGGGGACACACTCTGGACTTAGTTTTTATCTCTGGTCAGTGGTTGAATGGCCTTGATATAGGGGATGTAGATATTGAACCCTTGTCATGGTCTGACAATTCGCTCCTTCGACTTGACTTTCTGACCGCTGTACCCCATCGCAGGGAGGCGGAACCGACCAGGTGGTTCCGCCCCAGGCGCCTGATGGACCCTGATAGGTTCCAGATGGAGCTTGGGCCATTTCCTGAGACTCTAGCTCACGACTCGGCTGATGACCTGGTGGCCGCCTGGGATGGGGCGGCTGCCGGGGCTTTGGACCGGGTCGTGCCTTTGCGGCCTCTGACCCGGCACCGAACTCACTTAGCTCCTTGGTTTTCCGAGGAGCTGAGGGAGATGAAGCGCCGGAAAAGACACCTAGAGAGCGGTTGGAGGGCCAGTCGTTCCGAGTCTGACTTGACACTGGTAAGGTCTCATATTAAGACCTACCTAGTGGCGATAAAAGCGGCGAAATCTAGCTATTTTGCCGCTCTTATCGCATCATCAGATAATCGTCCAGCCGCCCTGTTTAGGGTGACCCGCTCCCTCCTCCATTTGGGAGCGTGGGAGGACCCCTTGCAGGGCCGAGCTGAGGATTTTGTACAGTACCTGGATGATAAAATAACTCAGATTCGGGAAGACTTGGCCGCCGACTGGGTTAGTTCAGACGAGATGACTGAGGCAGGTCTTGAGAATGTTATCTGGGAGGAGTTCGATCCTGTCGCTCCCGAGGACGTGGACAGGATCTTGGGGCGGCTGAACACAACCACATGTTTATTGGACCCGTGTCCCTCCTGGTTGGTGCTGGCTTCCCGGGAGGTTACACGAGGCTGGCTCCAGGGGATTATTAACGCTTCTTTGAGCGAGGGTGTCCTGCCGGCTGCCTTGAAAGAGGCGGTGGTGAGGCCTCTCCTCAAGAAGCCATCCCTGGATCCGGCTGTTTTGGCTAACTACCGCCCAGTCTCCAACCTTCGCTTTATTGCGAAGGTTGTTGAGAGTGTGGTGGCGCGACAGCTTCCCCAGTACCTGGATGAAGCTGTCTATCTGGATCCGCTCCAGTCCGGCTTCAGACCTGGGTACAGCACGGAAATGGCATTGGTCGCGTTGGTGGATGATCTCTGGAGGGCCTGGGATAGGGGTTATTCCTCTATCCTGGTCCTATTAGACCTCTCAGCGGCTTTTGATACCATCGACCATGGTATCATGTTGCGCCGGCTGGAGGGACTGGGAGTGGGGGGCACCGTTTTGCGATGGTTCTCCTCCTATTTCTCCAACTGGTCGCAATCCGTGTTGATAGGGGGGCAGCGGTTGACCCCAAGGCGCCTTGTTTGTGGGGTGCCGCAAGGGTCGGTCCTCTCGCCCCTTCTGTTCAACATTTATGTGAAGCCGCTGGGTGAGATCATCCGTGGTTTTGGGGTGGAGTTCCATCAGTACGCTGATGATACTCAGCTGTACATTTCCACCCCAGACCATCCCAATGATGCCTTGGAAGTGATGTCCCAGTGCCTGGAAGCCGTGCGGGTCTGGATGGGGAGAAACAGGCTTCGACTCAACCCTTCCAAGACCGAGTGGCTGTGGCTGCCGGCGTCCCGGTATAGCCAGTTGACGCCATCACTGGTTATTGGGGGCGAATTATTGGCCCCCACGGAGAGGGCCCGCAACTTGGGTGTCCTCCTGGATGCGCAGCTGTCCTTAGAAGGGCATATGACAGCTGTGGCCAGGGGGGCTTTTTGTCAGGTCCGCCTAATACGCCAGTTGCGCCCCTTTCTGGACCGGGACTCCCTACGCACGGTCACTCAAGCACTCGTCACTTCTCGTCTGGACTATTGTAACACTCTCTACATGGGGCTCCCCTTGGGGTACACCCGGAGGCTCCAACTGGTGCAGAATGCGGCTGCGCGGGGGATTATGGGAGCGACGGGGCGCTCCCATGTGACTCCTCTCCTGCGCGAGCTGCATTGGCTTCCGGTGGACTTCCGGGTGCGCTTCAAGGTGTTGGTGATCACCTTTAAAGCGCTCCATGGCTTAGGGCCAGGGTACTTACGGGACCGCCTTCTGCCACCAATAGCCTCCCACCGGTCGGTTCGCTCCCACAGAGAGGGCCTCCTCAGGGTGCCGTTGGCCAGACAATGCCGGCTGACGACCCCCAGGAGGAGAGCCTTCTCTGTGGTGGCACCTACCCTATGGAACAATCTACCCCCAGAGATACGAGTGATCTCTGACCTTCGGATTTTTCGTCAGGCCCTAAAAACTCATTTTTTTCAGTTAGCCGGTCTGTCTTGATTTTAGGATTAGTTTTAATATTTTAATATTGACTTTAATTGACAAATTTTTAAATTATAGGCCAAATTTTATAAATTATTTTAACTTATTTTTTAACTGATGTTTGTACAGATGTTTTTATCTTGGCTGTTCACCGCCCTGAGTCCGAAAGGAGAAGGGTGGTATAGAAATTTAAATAATAAATAATAATAAATAAATACCTTTCAACCAAGTACCTGCGTCTACGACTGCCTAGCCGTAAACTGGGTCCCAAATACATAGGCCCTTTCCCGATATCGAAAGTCATAAATCCAGTAACGGTCATGTTGAAACTACCACCCTTGCTTGGGAAAATCCACCCAGTGTTTCATTCTAGTTTATTGAAACCCATTGGTACACCCAAAAGCCCACAAGAAACCCCAGGGCCTATAAATGGAGCACATTACGAAATCAGTGCTATCATTGATTCTCGATACCATAGAGGTTGTCTACAATATTTAGTTAGATGGGCGGGATATCCTGATACCGAAGCATCCTGGGTCCCACTACACGATATAAACGCTCCGCGTTTACTAACACGCTTCCATAGACACAATCCCCACAAACCCCAACCAAAGCCACAGCATAGGCGTTAACCTGTGTTTGTTTTTCCTCTCTTGTAGACGGATGCCTGGTAGGGGGAGCCGCCTGTCGAGCATCAAACAGCACTCGACACCATACCCGAACGCCATGGAGGCGGCAGCAACCCAGGGGGGCTGATTGGGAGGCGAGGGGGATGGGGTGTTGGTGACGGGACTACGGTTGCGACTAGGTGTTCCAGAGCATGGGGAATTATGTGGGTGCACGAAGGAAACCTGAAGGTAGGATGACAAGCAACGGACAAGCGACGGCGTTGCCACGGGGCTGGCAATGATGACGTCACCACCATGTGCCCGGAAGAAAGCCGCGGGACGTTTGAATGCAGCCAGCTGGCCGGAATTAACCCGGCACTATAAAGACTGCTGTGTTTGCTAGCTGCTAGCCGCGTCTTAGCTTTGCTTAGCAATCCGGCTTCGTGAAAGAGCTGTTGTCACTATTAAACCAGGATACCTCGTTGAACTGCCTACGTGTGATTCCTGCTACCTAGTGAGTGCGGTCTACTGGAAGCCAAGACTTAGCTTC
This sequence comes from Arizona elegans, assembly GCA_022577455.1. Classification (NCBI taxonomy): domain Eukaryota; kingdom Metazoa; phylum Chordata; class Lepidosauria; order Squamata; family Colubridae; genus Arizona; species Arizona elegans. Next base: position 96,178,629 of record JAKOOJ010000002.1, on the reverse strand, counting down.
TTGCCATTTCACTGTGACTCACATCAGTGTTCATGGAAGAGAGTTCAGATGCTTTGATTTTACAAAATCTCCTTTACAAAGGACGAAAGTCACCATGTCACCATTATTCTCGTGTTCAGTTGAATATTTTAATCAAGAATTATTGTTACAGTCTCTACTTGGAATAATAGCAGCAATTAAGATGAATATTTTGCCAAGATTTCTTTTTTTGTTTCAAATGATTCCGGTGCTTAATAGTGATAAACAACTGAAATTGTGGCAAACTGGAGTGAATAAGTTTGTCTGGAACGAGAAAAAGCCGAGAGTGAAAATGAAAATTATGCAAGATGTTCCAGAAAGGGGAGGTCTTAAACTTCCAAACCTACAGTTATATTATGATGCAGCAGCTCTGACTTTAACAAGTGATTGGTTTGGAGGAAAAAAGACTGGAATATTGAACGCAGAAAGTTTTGATTTGGAATTTGGATGGCATGCCTACTTATTTTATGACAACAAAGTGGATAAAGTATTTAAAAGCCATATACTTAGAGATTCTTTGTTGAGAGTTTGGAAGAAGCACCGACTCAAATGGGATTACAAAATACCGCTATGGCTGGATCTTGGTCATACTTTGTGGAATACAAATATAATGTCACTCGGGGGTTTTTTATATAAAGAGGTTCTTTTTACAGATGCGGGCAGATGGCAGCTGAAGACATTACAGACATTGTTGGCTGAAGGGATTAATTTAACTTGGTTACAATATAATCAATTGCAATTGAGATGGAAAGAGGACCAAAAAACTGGTATTATGATGCATGAGGAAGAATTGGTTAGACACATAAAAGAGAAAGGTCCAATGCATATTAAAAGACTTTATAATGTTTTGTTAGAAAGGGATTCAGAAACTGAATTAGTTAAAGATTGTATGATTAAGTGGGCACAAAATTTTGAGGAACCAGTGATGTTGGAAACATGGGAAAAAAATTGGGTTCAGAACGTTAAATTTACACAGTCGCAGAATCTGAGGGAAAATTTTTATAAAATGTTTTATAGATGGCATTTAGACCCCAAAAAATTGTCGTGTATGTACCCTAATGTTCAGCCTAAATGTTGGAGATGTGATTGTTCAGATGCTACATATTATCATGTTTGGTGGACCTGTAAGAAAGTCAAGGCTTTTTGGATAAAAATCTGGTGGGTCATGCAGAATGTTTTGAAGAAAAAAATTCAATTTTCTCCACAATTGTTTTTATTGGGTATAGTTAAGGGTTTTACATTGGGTGAAACAAAATTGATATTGTATATGATAACAGCATTAAGATTGTTGATAGGTAAATACTGGAAAAATGAAGCATTGCCCACGATCGAGGAATGGACTTTGAAGATGGCCAGTTTTGCAGAGATGGTGAAGATTTCAGCATATTTAAAAGATTGTTCACAAGAGACTTATGAATGGGAATGGAAAAAGTGGATAGATTATGTTCAGAACAAATATCAAACTAGGAAGTATCAAATAGCTTTTATTTGAAAATGTTATATTAAGATAGAAATATTTTAAGGTAATGAAGATGAAAATTTATAAGGGGGAGGGAGGGGTTCAAGTTTTATATACAAAGGAGGGTTTTTCCTTTTACCTGATATGAGTATATTGTGTGGAAGTCTGGGGGAGAGGGGAGGGTTAGGGTGGGTTAGGGAGGTTGGGAAGTTTGGGGTGGGTTGAGGGGGGGAAAAAGGGGTGAAAATGTAATTGTAAAACTTTTGCAATAAAAAAAAAAGAATTATTGTTACAGAATAATGAGACAGAACCCTCCTAAGGTAAATCCAATATGGATATCAAAAAGAGGAGAATCACCTTTTTGAATATTATACTGAGATCAGTATTACAGCTGGTATAAATCTGAGAAATAAATAAAATCATAGTCTAAATAATAAAATCATTTTTCTTTTAAACATCTTGCAAGATTATCTGATTGCAGTTATCTGACCTGCTGTACCTTTCTTTCTTAACTTGGAAAAGCTGTTTCAATGAATGAAAAGAAAAATGATTTTTTTAATATCAGGTGGCGTAGCTAATCGCTTTGCTCAGAAAAAGAGAGAAGTCATTTCAGGAGGATTGTACCTCTTACCTAAACAGAATGAAGGAGCTCTACAGTGGAACGACAGCTTCAATTATGTCTGTATGCACCCTACATCTCAAAGTAGTTGCTGAGTAGAGCCGGAAGCAATAACTGATTTATCAATCGACTAATCAATGAATGCATGCATTACATAGTGAAAAGAAAAGAACAAAACCAGACAAAAATTAAAAGCTACAATATTTAAAGCAAAATTAATTTGAAACACTCAAATATGGAAACATCTGGTCAGAAAGCATAACATTTCAACAATGGACGTTTCAGTGAATTGTGTTGCATGCTGGCTGTATGGAGTCTGTGAAGTGTTTTAGTCTCTAATTAATGAACTGACCAATTAATCAGTTAAAAGCAACACAGCTAATCCACTCAGCATTTTAATCAGTTGCAGTCCAGCAGTTCAATAAAGCAAGATGGCCAGTCAGCTGAGTAAGAGACAGTCATAATTTTTTTTCATATGTGTGTGTGTCTACCACTATGATATGCAGTAAACCTGAACCTTTTAAAAAAAGTGAATAGCATTTTTGAATGCAGCAGCCACAGGGCCTTTGGAAGGCATTTGAAGATAGTCAACCCAGATTGCAGTATCATGAATTTATCTGGCCTCAGCTGAAAGGCTTTGGGGTTGTTCAAACATGCTGATGATGACAGAGGGTCCGAAAGCAAGGCAGACAAAGGCAGGTTTTTCTTTCTGCAGAACTTTTGCATTGACAGTTAAACTTCATAAGATGTTCAATATTCAGGTGTGTAGCTTTTGTGTTTCCTTTTCAGTAGCAATATATCTAATTTTGATTGGGATTACCACTCTTCGACAGGGGAGTTTAAACTGCTGCCCTCATAGCTCTATATGTATGAATCTATTAATGAAAAACCTTCTACTTGGTGGATTAAACCAAAGCTTGGTGGATTCACTCAGGTACGAATGCCTTCCCCACTAACACCAAATCAAATCTTTATTGTAGTCAGAGGCCAGGATAAGGAAGGTAAGGTACAATCAGTTAAAAAAAAACCAGTGTAGAAAGTACATCAGAGTCTAAAATAACAGTTATGAAAAGTTAGAAAATATAAGATATTAAAACAGCAGTTCACATTTTTGCCAAAAACTAGCATTTACTTCTGATTTTTGGCAGAAATGTGTCACAGCAAACAATTGGTTTGCTTAAAACTACCACACAAAAAACGGTTGTAAAATCATTTTGATTACATGGTGACCCCCTTTACGACCATCATGACTTACAATCATAATGAGAAGGCTCCATTATGGTTGTAAATTGAGGACTACCTGTAATTTCATAAGCTTTTAGTTTACCAAGGTTTTATTTCCCTAAGTATTCTTAATTCTTTGCCAAAACAATGTATCATAATGAATATTTTTAAGAGTCAACCTTTACATGCCATTGACAGAAGTTTTTCTTTCTGACATAGCATACTTGTTTTAGGCCATTGTCTAGTTTAGCTTGGAATAAAAATGAAAGAGGGAATCCTGAAACTCTGGATCGTTATCAAATGCTTCTTCAAATCCAGAACCTTCTGTATTTCTTCAAATACAGAAATAGGCAAATTGTAAGGTTTTAATGCTATTGTGGTGTTTCCTACAGAGTTTCAAATTACAAGACAAATAGTGCTTTGGAATGTGTGTGGGTACATCTGTCACCCAGAGTCACATATATGAGATGGGTAGCTATACAAATTAAACAAATTTAAACTAACTAATGAGAGAAGCAACCTAGAACTAAGGAGAAATTTCCTAACGGTGAGAGCAATCAGCCAGTGGAATAGCTTGCCTTCAGAAGTTGTGGGTGCTCCATCACTGGAGGCTTTCAAAAAGAGACTCAACAACCATTTGTCTGAAATGGGATAGGGTCTCCTGCTTGAGTAGGAAGTTGGACTAGGAGACCTACAAGGTTCCTTCCAACTATTATTCTATGTTCACTACCCGAGCAACATCATGCCCATCACTTTAAATCATTTCAAATAATCTTCATTTACATGAATATTAGAACATTAGACTTTTTCATATATTATTCTGTGTAAATAGCTGAACACCCTTCAGTGCTTGAATGACCATCATGAAATTGCTCTTCTACTTATGCTGTAAAAAGGGTTATTCTGTCATGACCTTGAATGGACCTTAAAAATATTTATTTTCTCTCCTGACCATAAATAAAAACTACTGGTACTTTCTCTTCTGACATGTAATTGGCCATTACATACATGAGGCTGAGTAAGTTTTCTCCAGAAACATTGCATAGAGTAGCAAGTTTAGTCTGTTTAGTCTGCTTTTCATTCCGGCTTATCCACAGCTACAGTATCTGCTTGGCTGGTGCCCTCTTGCAATGTATTTCTGGCATTGCAACATACTTCTGCTTTATGGGCAAGCAAATGTTTTGGTTTCTGTAGTTTAGATTACCTGCATTTACAATGGCATTATAGAATCAGAATCTCATACAAAAATCTCCATTAGTAATTACAGCTTAGACTTAGAATAACTTTATTGTCACTTGAAATGTACACCAGGAGTGTCAAACTCAATTTCCTGGAGGGCCACATCAGCATTATGGTTGCCCTCAAAGAGTCAGTTGCACGTAAGAGTATGACAACTCACAGTGGCCAGGTGGGCATGGCTGGGTAAGCATGGCTGGATGGTCACAGCTAGGGTGCTGCAACTAGGTGGGCATGGCTGGCTCGACACCATTCACTGGGTGTGGCTGACTCGGGATGGCTGGGTCAGGACAGAACGAGTCGCACTGGCTAACTCGACATTGGGACAAATAAGTGTCCCACAAGCTCCTCACCTCCCCAAACAGCTGCAGTGAAGTGCATGCATGCATGCGTGCACACACCCACACTGCATTGTAAGTTTGGGGACTTTTATCCACAGAGGAAGGAGAGGGCCTTCTCCCCAAGCCCAGGCATGATTGTAAGTTTGAAAACTCAGATGTAGATAAAAATGGTGGTAATGCTTGGAATTGTGTGTGTGTGTGCGTGTGCATGCACACGTACATGTGCACAACATACCAAAGCAGACATTCTTCTACCAATCCCAGAGATAGTTGGCGTTTCCCTGTCTGATGCCCACTCCCAGCAAAGCAAGAGGTGGAGAACGACGTAGCTGCTTGTGGAGGAGGCAGGGGAGCAGTGAATGAGGGAGGCCGTCCCTTCTCAAAAGGAAATCCATGTTTCCAATTGTGTGTGGTTGCTGGTTTGTTGAGGGCAGCCTTCCCTCATAGAGCTCCCCTGCCACCCCCTCTTCCTCTCCAGAGATCTAGCAAGCAGAACAGTTGGATTTGTAGGAAACTGCTTCCTGCAAACTTTTTCCTCCATACTTCCATATGCAACAGTGTCATCCTCTACCTCCTGTGGGGGGACAGGCAAGACTGGGATGGGGATCCAGAGTTCTCCAATGGAGGAAAGCAAGATCAGGGTGAGCACTAAAGCTTAGTCCACCAGAGGAGCCTTCCCATTGCTCTAAGGCCACACGGAGGACCACTGGACAGCAGTGTGGGCTGCCCAGAGCCCTGGGCAGTGGAGGGCAAGCAACCAGCCCAGCAGCATTGGGACCCCACAGCCCAGCCCAGCCCCACTTCCCCGAGGGGCACCTGGCCATGCTTACCTCCTCAAGGCTGCTGCTGCTGTGCTCACTCTCCTTGGCCAGGTGGCTCATAGATGCGGGAGGGCAAAATTCATCAGTCAGAGGGCAGCCCACTCCCTCCCCATGTGAGGAGACCTGGCTTTGTAAACAAAGTATCCTCAGCAATAAGATGGAGATCACCAGAAGATGCCAGGAGGAGGGGGCAAGGCAATGGCAAATGGGCAGCAGAGCTAAGGCAGGACTTCCTGCAGACCCTCCCACCCTCTTATTCCAGTCTCCCTCCCTCCCTCCCTCCCTCTCTGCACCCAGAAAGGGAAAGGGGAAGGGGAGAGGGTGGCAGCACTGCTGGTGGCTGTGGCTTTCCCATGTGGGGGTGGGCATCCTGATGAAAGGGAAGCACTTGCAGGCTGTGGGGCCAGCAGGTGAGGCCAGGCTGTTGAGTGGGCCATGGAGGTGGCAGAGGTGCTGGTGGCAGGCGCAGTGCTGCTGCTGGGGCTCTGCTATGCACTGATCTACAACAACTTTGTGCCAGCCACCCAGTGCTGGAACATGGTCAAACTGCAGGTCAAGACGGTCATGATCAGTGCAAGCAGAGTCCCAGCAGCAGAGAGTGCTTCCCTTTCACCAGCCCTGGCATGCTCCCACCTCCTGTGAGCATGCCCAGGGGGAGCGCCTGGCCAGGATGGGGTGGGTCAGTGCCAAGGCAGTGGGGACCAGCCCCTCACTGTCTGCAAGGTGGCTCCATGGGCCATATCTAACTACATCATGGGCCGGATCTGGTCCACAGACCTTAAGTTTGACATGTCTGATGTACACTAATCGGCATACATTAAAATGCAATTTCATTGCATACAGCTCTCAAAGGGTCACCACCTCCAATATACATTACATAAGCATGACAAATAAATAAATAAATATCCATATACTCACATATATTATTATATGACACAGAGAAACAACACAGTCTAGTTTGGATGTATATATGTACATGATGAGAAAAACAAATGTTGCCAGTTTGCCAGACAGATGGCATAGGGAAAAAAGCTGTTACAGAATCTGGTAGTCCTAGAAATACTTTGAAACCTCCTCCTAGAGCAGTGGTTCTCAACCTGGGGGTCGCGACTCCTTTGGGGGTCGAACGGCCATTTCACAGGGGTCGTCAAAGCCCTCTCTCGCCCCCCCCCATGCCTTCACTCACCCTCACTCTCTGTCTCTGTTGGATCGCCAGCCGTTTGCTTACCCCGCCGACTCCCAATCTATTGCTGCCTCCTGAGTCCAGGCTGATGGCTAGAGGGAAAAAAACTGTTTTTGAGCAGTGTTAAAAGAAAACAAATGAGTAGACCGGTGCCTGCAAAAATAGAAAAAACAGCCCCTTTCAGCTGCAGCATAGGTTAATTAGCACAAGTTGATTAGATCAGCCTCGACTCTCATCTGATTTGCTCTCAGATGTTTTGCGGAGGGCTCTGTTGCTAGCTGCAAAAAAATCTGGAGCAGATTTCCCCCCCCCCCCCCGTAGCTATGCTAAAAAACCGAAACTGAAAGTAAAGCAGGGTCTTTGCTGCAACGTGACAAAATGAGGCAGAGAGAGATTTCTTTTTCTTTTTCCTCACCAAAAAAAGGTAAGTGCAAAACTGCAAACAATGGGAAATTTAAGGCAAAAAAGGAGGTTCAAGATTTTAAAACACAAAAGAAAAAAGCTCTATTTAACTAGGGAATTGTAATAATTGAGATACTATTAATTGTATATTGTGTTGAAAGCAGAAATGGTTAAGTTGTGGTTTGGAGGAATATATGGGGGAAATTATTTGGTTTATTATTATTGGTAAATATAATTAATTGATTTGTAAGAAATTGGATTGCATGGAAATAATTGGAATATTCATGTTCATATTGATTAATATACAAAAAAGATAGTTATATAACTAATTGATTTATATTAAAATGTTGAATTTGTATTAAACAACTGTATTACATAATTACATAATTAACCAATGTGAGGATGGATATAAAAATAGATGACAATGGGAAGGATATAATATAGAATAGAAGGGAAAAATTGAATTTGATTAAGATTAGAGATGAGGATGAAGAGTAATATTGGTTTTTTAAAAAAATAGATGAGGAATAAATATGGCAAAAAGGAAATATAGAAATTGTAAATTTAATTGAAATGACTAAACACTGTTTAAATTTATGAACTGGCCAAATACTCTGTTCAAAGAAAATACATTGTATGTTTGCATGTGTGTTTCTAATTATTGTTATTTATTCATATTTGTTCTCTTTTATTCTTTAAAGTTTAACAATTCATTCTTTATCTTAATACCTTCATATTTGTTTGGGGTTGGTTTTCTTCCCTTTCATCTTTTTTATTGTACAGCAATCTTTCTCCTCAAACCTACCACCTCTCTCTTTTCTTTCCTTCTTACTTTCTCTTCCCCCCTCTTCCCCTCCCTACTTCCTCTTCCCTTCTCCTTCTCCTCCTCTCTTCCTCCCTCTCTTACCCTCACTTCTACTCTAATTTCCCTTCCCTTCCTTCATCCCTCTCTATTGCTGTATCCTTTTATGCATATGGACTACTCAGAGGGCTGAAAAAGTTATTTTTGACTGGTCCTCGCACTTTTGACCAGTCCTCGAACTTACGACTGTCCTCACATTTTATGTTTTTTTGCCCTATTTTATCACCATAGTGAAAAGAAGCAGTTGTGAAATGAGTAACATGGTTGTTAAGAATGCTGCACGGGCATAAATGTGAGGATGGTCATAAGTGTGAGGACCAGTCAAAAGTGCGAGAACCTGTCAGAAATGACTTTTGTCAGCCCTCTGAGTAATAATAATAATAATAATAATAATAATAATAATAATAATAATAATAATAATAATTTTATTTCTATACCGCCCTTCTCCTGAAGGACTCAGGATGGTGTACAGCCTATTTAAAAACACAGACAAAACAACAATTAAAATTTAAAATAATTAAATAAATTTGGCTCAGATTTAAAACCCCAAAAAATTTAAATACCCCAATTTAAAACTATTATGTTGATAGTCCGGCCTGGCGGAAGAACAGGGTCTTCAGTGCATAGCGAAACACCCGGAGGTCGGAGATCTTATGTATTTCCGGGGGCAGTTCGTTCCACAGGGCTGGGGCTTCCACAGAGAAGGCCCTCCCCCTGGGTGTCACCAGCCGACATAACTTGGCCGATGGCACCCGGAGGAGACCCTCTCTGTGGGAGCGAACTGGTCGGTGGGAGGCTATTGGTGGCAGAAGACGGTCTCGGAGGTACCCGGGTCCTATGCCATGGAGCGCTTTAAAGGTGGTAACCAACACCTTGAATCGCACCCGGAAGACCACTGGGAGCCAGTGCAGCTCGCGCAGGAGGGGTGTCACATGGGCGCAACGAGTTGCGCCCATAACCACCCGCGCGGCCGCATTCTGGACCAGTTGGAGCCTCCGAGTGCTCTTCAAGGGGAGCCCCATGTAGAGAGCATTACAATAGTCCAACCGGGAAGTAACAAGGGCATGAGTGACCGTGCACAGGGCGTCCCGGTCCAGAAAGGGCTGCAACTGGCGAATCAGGCGAACCTGATAAAAGGCCCCCCTGGCCACGGCCGTCATATGCTCTTCTAAAGACAGCCGCGCATCCAGGAGGACACCCAGATTGCGAGCCCTCTCCGTGGGGGGCAAAGATTCACCCCCAATAGTCAGCGATGGCACCTGCTGACTATATTGGGGTGCCGGAAGCCACAGCCACTCAGTCTTGGAGGGGTTGAGTCTGAGCCTGTTCCTCCCCATCCAGACACGCACTGCCTCTAGGCAGCGAGACATCACATCAAGGGCATCATTGGGGTGGTCTGGGGTGGAGATGTACAGCTGAGTATCATCAGCGTACAGATGGCACTTCACCCCAAAACCATGGATGACCTCACCCAGCGGCTTCACATAAATGTTGAACAGGAGGGGCAAGAGGACTGACCATTGTGGCACTCCCCATGCGAGACACCTCGAGGTCGACCTCTGTCCCCCTGCCAACACAAACTGCGAGCGGTCGGAGAGGAAGGAGGAGAACCACCGCAAAATGGTGCCCCCTATTCCTAACCCCCTCAACCGCTGCAGCATGATACCATGGTCGATGGTATCAAAAGCTGCTGAGAGATCTAATAGGACTAGGACAGAAGAGGAACCCCTGTCCTGAGCCCTCCAGAGATCATCCACCAACGCAACCAATGTGTTTCTGTGCTGTACCCCTGCCTGAAGCCCGACTGGTACGGGTCTAGATAGATAGCTTCATCCAGGTGCCAGGGAAGTTGTCGTGCCACCACGCTCTCAACAACCTTCGCCACAAAACGAAGGTTGGAGACTGGACGATAGTTGGCTAATTCAGCCGGGTCCAGGGAAGGCTTCTTGAGGATGGGCCTCACTACTGCCTCTTTCAAGGTGGCAGGAAAGGCACCCTCACTCAGAGAAGCACCTATAATCCCCTGGAGCCAGTCTCGTGTAACCTCCCGGGAGACCAGTACCAACCAGGAGGGACACGGGTCCAATAAACACGTAGCGGCACTAATCTTACCCAGAACCCTGTCCACATCCTTGGGAGTCACAGGATCAAACTCCTCCCAGATAACATTCTCAAGACCTGCCCTCGTCTCCTCCCGTGGACTCATCCAATCGGAGTCCAAGCCATCCCGAATCCGAGCGACTTTATCGTGCAGGAATTGCACAAAATCCTCAGCATGACCCTGCAAGGGATCTTCCCGTACTCCCCCCCAAAGGAGGGAGTGGGTCACCCTAAACAGGGCGGCTGGGCGGTTCTCTGCAGATGCGATAAGAGCAGAAAAATGGTTAGATTTCGCCGCTTTTATCGCCACTAGGTAGGTCTTGATATAAGACCTCACCTGTGTCCGGTCGGAATCGGATTGACTAGTCCTCCAAATGCTCTCTAGGCGTCTTTTCCGATGCTTCATCTCTCTCAGCTCCTCAGAGAACCAAGGAGCTAATTGAGATCAGCATCGGGTCAGAGGCCGCAAAGTCACGACACGGTCCAAAGCTCCAGCGGCCGCCCTTTCCCAGGCGGCCACCAGCTCTTCAGTCGAGTCGTGTGTTAGAGTCTCAGGAAATGGCCCAAGCTCTGTCAGGAACCTTTCGGGATCCATCAGGCACCTGGGACGGAACCATCTGGACGGTTCCGTCTCCCTGCGGCGGGGGCAGGTGGTAGGAAAGTCTAATTGAAGGAGTGAATGATCTGTCCATGACAAGGGTTTAATATCTAGGTCTCCTCTACCAAGATCATTCAACCACTGACCAGAGACAAAAATCAAGTCCAGAGTGTGTCCCCCTATGTGAGTGGGGCCTTGAACTAACTGGGTCAGGTCCATGGCCGTCATGGAAGCCATGAACTCCCGAGCCACCTCTGACGCCTCACCCGCGGATGGAAGGTTGAAATCCCCCATGACAAGAAGTCTGGGGGTATCAACCGCCACCCCGGCAATGACGTCAAGTAGCTCGGGCAGGGTCGCTGCCACGTGGCAGGGAGCCAGGTACGTAGTCAGCAAACCCATCTGCACCCCACGGCCCCACTTCACACAAAGGGACTCACATCCGGCTATCTGAGGAGCAGTGGTCTCCCTCGGACAAAGACTCTCCCTAATAATCACCGCCACTCCCCCACCCCTCACCTGGGCCCTTGGCTGCTGAAATGCCCGGAAACCTGGCGGGCACATCTCGATGAGGGGGACCCCCTCTTGGCCCAACCAGGTCTCCGTAATACCTGCCAGGTCCGCACCCCCCTCCAAAATAAGATCACAAATGAGGGGGGCTTTATTAACCACCGACCTGGCATTACATAACATCAGCCGCGGACCCTGGGCCTGAGGCTCTACACAGCCCAGGACACGAGTCACGCATTGGGGGCCAGAGTGCGCAATCACTCGGAGACAGCATGTGCGCACCCCCGACACTTGATATGACCCCCTGCGCCCGTCATACCTGCCCCTCTCACTCATTATTTCAATTACACAGCCCTTTCTGTCATTCCCCTGCCCCCCAGTTAAATTTCCTTTCGCGACCCCTCTGCTGCAGCTAATCGACCCATCATCCCGCGCAGTCGCTATCTGGACCCCCCCAGGTCCACTTTTACAACCCCCACCCACCCTCCCGGGTCCCCTTAAAATTTTCCTTAAAAATTTTGTTAAAAAACCCCTCAACCCCCTCTTTGCTGCATGCCAGGGGTCCCAAAGCCCGTCATCAAGATAGGCCCTCGATAACGTGGAGGGCCAGGCCTGCGAGAGGGGGGAGTCTCGCAGCGCAAGAAGGTCGGCTTTTTGGAGCATCAACCGAACCAAAGATGGGAAAAGAAAGGCCAGTCAGGGAATCTATCATAGTCCAAGGGATAACTGAGCATAAATGGTCACAAAATATCCATTTATAGGGCTGGACTCCACTGCCCTCTCACAACAGGGAGAAGGTCCAATGTTCTTTTTCTCCAACGGAGGCTAATGGCTAACCATCCTCTCATGACAGCCGGTCCCGTTACGAAAGTTAATGGGAACAATGTTCTATCCTCTCCGTTGGGATGTGGAAAATCCCTCAGCTCTCTCAAATGGTGCTCAGTCTCTCCTACCAGCGACGGTGTGAGTAGAGCATAGTAAGGGGTCCAGAGTGTTCAGAGTGTAGATGTTAATGATGATGGTAATAGTAAAGATGTTAATAAAGATGATAATGACCCACGGGCACAAGATCTTCCTTGAGGTGAACGTAGGAGTAGCGAAACAGGAAAGCCCAATCCAGGGGTGGATGGCCATTAAGGCCAACACACACCCATACCTGGGGGAAGGGGAGGGGAGGAGAGGCCACCCGAGGCGACCAACAACCAAACCATGGTCAGCCTCCCGCCTCTCCAACCCCAGATCTCCACAACCCCCAGTCACAGCTCTGATCTCAGACACCCCATCACAGTAAAAATCTACTATGAGCCAGATGGTAGTCCTAAGGGTGAGGCTGTCCGCTTCTCCCCCATCAACCTGCTGCCAGGCCGTTTCTCTGGCCGTTTCTCTGGCCGGCCGGTCCGTGTCAGGCATTGCCTCCGCCACCGCCGCCGCCGCCATCGTCGCCAGCCGGCAACCAGGCACCCCAAGCTCCCAAGGCACACCGGAGCCCCCGAAAATGCCAGAAAAGAGCGTCCCAGGGGTCCAGAGGGCTGTGGGGAGCGGGGGGGCACTTCCAAGCCGCCGCCGCACAAACGCCGACCGCCGCCAGATGCCTTGGTCTCCACTTCCTTCTGACGCCGAAAGGCTGGCGAAAGGCTGGAAACAGCTGCCGCAGCCAGGCCCATCGCCCCATCTCCCGTGGTGCCGTCCAGCCCTGCCCTGACATTCCAGAGGGCAAAAAAGCCCTCAACAGGCAGGGCGGATACTCCCCTCACTGGGACTGGAGCCGGAGATGTTCAAGGAGGCTCCCAAAGGCCCTGATGACCAGCAACTCTCCCATCCCCGAAACGGAGCTCACTTGGTCACCGTCATCTTGGAGCATGCGCAGCAAAGGTAGAGTAGTCCCTATACACATAGCCATGGCCACCCAGTCACATGACCAGCTAGCCATGCCCACCCAGGCACATGACCTCCAAGCCACGCCCACAAAATAAGCCACGCCCACAGAACCAGTAGTAAAAAAATTTAGAACCCACCCCTGGTTGGGGGTCACCACAACATGAGGAACTGTAATAAAGGGTCGCGGCATTAGGAAGGTTGAGAACCACTGACCTAGAGGGAAGCAACAGAAACAGACCATAAAGTGGGTGTGTGGGGTAGTTAACAATGCTTTGAGCTCTAAGCACATAGCACTTATAAGCAGTATTCTGAATAATGGGAAGTGAGCTTCATATAATCTTCTCAGATGTCCTTACCATGTCTCTGTATGGACCTGCTATCTGAAGCACTGCTCCCACCAAACCAAACAGTGATGCAATTTGTTAAAATGTTCTCAATTGTGCTTCTATAAAAAGTGGTCAGGATAGAAATAGAAAGATGTGCTGACCTACAATGCCAGAGTGTTGTGACAATTTTGGCTCACATTGAACAATCACTTTTCTGTAAAAGCAGCAATGCACAAACTAGAGAGAGGTTTCCTTGAATTAAGAAGTCATTCACTAAGGTATATTACACTTTGGCTTGGTGGCTGGAAAATAAGCATCAGTCAATTTAGTCAATCAGTCAATCAGTCAAAATAAGCATCAGACCATCCCCCTATTAATTCACAATAGCCAAGAGCTTTGTCCAACCAGAGCAACAGGGCTTCTAAAAGCAATACAACAAATCAAATGTGATCCATTTTGATCAAAGAAATCCATAGCAATAAAAGGCAGCACTATATATTTATGAGATTACATGTAGCAGTAAACAGCCTAATTCCTGGGGAGAAGAAGGGTATGAAGGTATGAATGAAAAGTCGTAGTTGCAGCATAACGAACAGCGGCCATTATCCAACGGGTGACCAGAACAGCAGCTACAAAACAAAAGATCCTATAATACGTCATCTCCAATAGGCAAATGTATCACAGTATGTCATCTCAAGATATCTGAGTCACTGAATGCTAAAAGAGAAGGTGTTTCTAGGTTTCATGCTACTGCCAAGTCTTTGCCTCTGCTCTGGTTCATTCACATCTCAAACGTAGTTCAGAAGAAGCATCTGGGGACCAAACAAACAAACAAATGATTGTAACTTTTTTGGGGAAATAAAGCTACCCTAGAATTTCTATGATGCATATATTCAACACATTGCACATTATCTCAAACTATCATTGACCCCTGAACGTATAACATACAGTAACTACTCACAGTCAAAAGATTTTGTCTTTCAGTAAGGGGACATATATGCTAAGTATACAATGGATCTTTTATGCATCACAATGTGCTCACAGAGGATTATTTATTCATTTATCTAAATGATTTATATAACCATCCATCTTGTACAACCATCCATCTGTAAGTAACTGTTTATTGCAGCCAATGAAATAACCTCCATTGTGAGTTTAGAATTCTTTTTTTATGATACCTTTCTGGAAAAGGACAACAGTGTGTGGATTCTTGGGATATTATATATTGTATTGTAATGCATTGTATTGGAATAGAATTTCCTATTCTATTCTGGTTCCGGTTCCAGTTCTGGTTTCGGTTCTTGTTCCTATTCTATTCTACTCTGCTCTGCTCTATTCTTATATTATAAAACATGTTATTCCTACCTAGCTTGCAACAACAATGTAGATTAAGGAAAAAACTTAATCATTATTAAGATTAGGTAGACCACTGGTTTAAATCAGTTTACAGAAGTTCTTGATATCCTGGTAAGTTTCCACTTCTAGAATCTATTGAAGCTGCCCTTTCTTCACAAGAATTGACAGTAAAACAATTCTCTTTCTGTTGGCTATTCTTTTTTTGGGCACCAGTCTCTGATAGCATTAACAGACTGGGTTTGCTCTGGTTGCCAATTACTTTCCACATTCAAATTAATTTAAGATAGCAAGAGATAACTAACTAGCAGAGATTAAGATCTTAAACTGTCCCATTTATCATAGCCTCCTTGGAAAGCGTGTGAGAAAAGGTCTTCTATAATGTACATCCACAGCATACTGAATGATCTGGTAGAGCTGCTACTGACTCCAATTTTCTGTACCCACAAAAGAAAGCAAATTTCCAATTTAGCCTTTGGATCTGATTAAAGTGCAACTGGAACTAATTTTATCATATTATTACTGTTAATGTTATTTGTAATTATAGGTAATTCTTGACTTATGATCACAAATTGGGACCAGAACTTCTGTTGCTAAGCAAGGTCATTATTGAATGCGCTGCACCTAATTTATTATCTTTTTTGGCTATGGTTGTTAAGACTGCCCCCCCTCCATCCCTAAGTGATCATAAAGTTGTTAAGCAACTCTAACTTCCCCCATTGACTTTGCTTGTCAGAATCCAGAGAGGAAAATTGCAAATAGACCACAACCTACTTCTTGGTAAGTTAGAAAAAAGTGGGATAGATAGCATCACTACCAGATGGATTTGCAACTGGCTGACAAACAGTATTCAACAAGTAATCCTTAATGGGTCTAAGTCTACATGGAGAGAAGTAAGCAGTGGGGTGCCACAAGGTTCCGTTTTACTCTTCAATAACTTCATAAATGACTTAGATGAGGGAATAGAAGGGGAACTTACCAAATTTGCAGATGATACTAAGCTGGCAGGAATAGCTAACACCCTAGAAAATAGGCTCAAGATTCAGATGAATCTTGACAGACTTGAACACTGGGCCCTATCTAACAAAATGAAATTCAATGTACAGAAAAATAAAGTCCTACACTGAGGTAAGAAAAACCAAAAGTATACATATAAACTGGGGGAAACCAGGCTTAAAAGCAGTGACTGTGAGAGGGATCTAGGAGTCTTAGTGGACAACCAGCTAAATATGAGCCAGCAGTGTGCAGTGGCAGCCAAAAGATTTTGATCATGTGACTACAGGGGCAATGGTTATAAGCGTGAGGACCAGTCATAATAGATGTTAGTCACAGACTACTTATATTGTGCATTCTCTTTTTAATTATATTTTAATGAATTTAAATTAATTGTAATTATTTGTTTTTTATCACTATTTGTAATACATAGAACATATATCAGTACACAATCAATCAAGCAAAACATGTTATTCAAATTAATACTTTTTGAAGCATAATTAATACTTATTTCAATCTTTGTGTTTATGTTTATTAATCACATTTGTAAGCCTGATGGTGCTAGAAAAGGGCTTCAACAGATTCTTACAGAATCTATTTCCCAAATTGAGTTCAAACCATGTATATTTCTAAGAGGGTTTTGAAAAGCTCCCTGGTTTTTGTCTGAAAATTTTGAGGATATTTGTTTAATACAAATATCCTCAAAAAGAGCCTTGGTAGCACAGTGGACTAAAGCACTGTTATTAACATCTGCTGCTTGCAATTACTGCAAGTTCAAATCTCACCAGGCTCAATGTTGACTCAGCCTTCCATCCTTTCAAAGGTAGGTAAAATGAGGACCCAGATTGTGGGGGCAATAAGCTGACTTTGTATAAATATACAAAAGTATGAAGGCTATTGCTTAACGCATTGTAAGGCACCCTGAGTCTCCGGAGAAGGGCGGCATATAAATTAAAGCAAAATAAAAAAAAAATACAATATGATTTTATTAGGAGTGCTTTCATTTTAAAATAATTCATAGTTTGATCAATACATTTTTATAAAATTATAAAATTACAAATAAATATAAAAATTGTGCTGTTACAGATAGTGAGTTGTGGTTAATTAGTTACCTTAAGGATTAAGAGCTGTCTCCTTAAGAAATTGCATTGTGGGAGATGTAGAGAGAGATTGCATTATGGAAAATGTAATCCATGACATGTGACCATATATGTGTGTCTGATTGGCCACTGAGGCATTCTGTGGGTTTACAACAAAGACCTGGCCATTTTGGTGAATTACTTCAGAAGAGAGAAACATGCTTTCTGAACAGGGGGACAGAACTACCAACCTTTTACACTAGGAAATGGGATAGATTATGAAATATTTGGATGAACTTCACCTTGACTCACCATGATTGTAAGTCTATGTGTTTAAGGATTCCCGAAATAAATATAATCTGCATGAAAACCTGTTTGCTGGAGTTTATCTGCCTGTTCCCAGTGGAGCCAGATGCCTGGGGAACAGAACAGTAAAAGGATGTAGACTGACCCCCTCCCTTTCTTTCTCTTGGAGCATTGATGGACATTCTGTTTAAGTGAACAAAACAAACAAAAATGCATCTCTTCTCTGCGCACAAAGAGTTATAAAAAGAGTTTGTCTGCATCTAATTGAGACCTTTGCTTAGCCACAAAAGTGCATCCCAAACTCCATTTGGATTTAACTGAGTAAAGTATTCTGCTCAGCAGTAAAAGGACAGAAAGAGGAAAGACAGTTCTTGTGCTAAGCAGATTGCCCTGTTAAGCAGATTGCCCTGCTATAAAGGGGCCCAGGGCCCAGGACTGCATGTCTGAATCACCTTTGCAAAGTTTGTGTGTATGTTGCTTTAGAAGTTCACCTTGGCTGTATAACGAGAAAGGCCTTGTTTTAGCACAAAGCAAGCAGAGCCACATGGCCTCCATGGAGATTGAATTTGCATGATACAAGTTGCCACTCAATGTGCATTTGAAGAGAAACAATCCAGCCACAGTGCATGCTGTTGCTTTGAATCTTGCTTGAATAAAATACTGGAAAGCTAAATCCCCTTTACAGGGCAAGCAACTAAAATCCAAAGGAACCCAAGTTCTAGGAAAGCCTCTTAGGGTCCCCAAATCGGACAGTTGATTTGCAACTCTATACAAAGGAACATGCTGAAGCCAGTTTAATCCAAGCATTAGTTAGGTAACAGCACTCTAGTAGCCAAAGGTTTACTGCACCAACCACCCCAGTGGTCAAAAGGCAAACTACAACAACATCTCCTAGAGTTTGCAACACACCCCAGTGGTCAGAAGGCAAACTGCAATCATGTCTCCTAGAGTTTGCAATGCACCCCAGTGGTCAAAAGGCGAACTGCAATGAGGTCCCCTAGAGTTTGCAATGCACCCCAGTGGTCAAAAGGCGAACTGCAACGACGTTTCCTAGAGTTTGCAATGCACCCCAGTGGCCAAAAGGCAAACTACAACGAGGTCCCCTAGAGTTTGCAATGCACCCAGTGGTCAAAAGGCGAACTGCAACAATGTCTCCTAGAGTTTGCAATGCACCCCAGTGGCCAAAAGTCAAACTGCAACAACATCTCCTAGAGTTTGCAATGCACCCCAGTGGCCAAAAGGAAAACTACAATGACGTCTCCTAGAGTTCGCAATGCACCCCAGTGGTCAAAGGTAAACTGCAGCGACGTCTCCTAAAGTTTGCAGTAAATTCCCTGAGTTTTCCCAGTCATGGCTGAGACCTCTAATGTCTCAGCAGAGTTGATCCTCCCAGCTAATCTTGACATGCCTGAAGCATCAGATGCCATGGTGTCTTGTCCAATCATGGCAGAAGCATATGATTAATCAGGAATGATTATCCTTCCCTCACCTAATCTCGATACAAACCCAGAAATGGATGTCCAAAATTCAAAAGAGGTCGAAGCACATCAGAGAACCTATGATCTCAGGCAGCATAGGAAGCTCACTGATGTTATGAAGTCAAGCCTGAGGGAAGATTGGGACAAGCATTATTGTCACAACAAAAGGTATTGGGAGAAGTTGCAACAGATCTGCAACAGGCCCCTGGATGAGCTTTCACACAACTCCATCCGCACGTTGGTGAATTAAATGGATGAACTTTATAAACAATGGAAAGATTCTGAAAGCCATCTTGTCAACATCCAGCAGCAGCTAGAAGATCCAGAACTCATGGGGGACATGCAACACTTAGAGATGTTGAGTGCAGAACATGGGAAAATATTTCAAGGTTGTAAGGACTTCTTCCACACGGCGCTCCAGGTGAAAAGCACATCAAGGGAGAAAGCCTCTTCACCCCAACACTCACATGCATCTGCTGCTCACTCTTCCAAGAAAGCTGTGAGTGAGAAGCAACCCATCACTCACACGTGTCATCTCATCGGTCACAAGTGGTTCCCCCTTACAAGTCATCCCGGTCTCAGCCGGGTAGCAGCATCTCACAACAATTTTCTGTCTCAGACTCCTTCCATCCTTCCAAAGCATCTTCCCATCACAGCAAGTCATCCAGAACCTCCATAGCAAAGTCTCACTGCCCGGCCACAGAGGCATGAGCCGAAGCTGCAGCAGTCAAAGCAACCTTGAGCGTGGCAAAGGAAGAACAATTGCAGAAGGAAGAAATGGCCAAAGCTCAGGCCAGACAACAGGAAGAAATGGCCAAAGCTCAGGCCAGACTAGACTATTTGAAGTATGAAAGGGAGACACTGGGAAAAGTAGCACTGGCTGAAGCTTTACAGGCGGAGGCTGAACACACTTCACTCGACTTCGATCCTGGAGAGTTAGAGAAGGAGAACTCGAATGAGCGTGTCAAGGCCTATGTTAAGGATCAGAACTCCCTGCAGCAGGGACAAGGAGGAGAACCTCACCCACCGGCTGTTTGAACTACTCAGACAGCTGATATTGTAAGATCTGGACCATGAGACTCCTCCTTTGGAAGTGTACAACCTACCACAACAAATGAAGACATACGGGGCAACCAGAGTACTCCTTCAGCAGCAGTGAAGGTGTCTCAGAAGGCAAGCACGCAAACAACCATGATACATCACCTCAAAGTGGAGGCTAAGGAGTTCCTGCCAAACCTGCCAGGCATTCCGAGTGCAGACGTCCAGCCCAATGGAGGTACTCCACTTGCCTGCCAGGAAAAAGAACTATCATCACCTGTGGCATGGGAAGACAAAATTGTCCGTAAATACTCTATAGTGAACTACCACCCGGCGTTGGCACTTGATCCTGCCCTAGCCAACTCCGTAGGGCGCACCTTGCCACCACCCCCATCGTATAACTCTCCTGAAGCCCAAAACGATACTACAGCATCCTGGAGAACAATGGACCTGGCATATAGGGGAGTGCACAAGTTCTCCGATGAGTCAGGCATAGAATATATGCTATGGAAGTTTATTTTTGTAAACGCTATTAAGGGCAAATGGTTGGAGCCAGCCGAGGAACTCGGCCATATGATCACATGACTAGGCCCACAATCAATACAAGCAGTAAAGGAGGTCTACGCATCAAAAATGTACGAGCCAGTTAAAGCCCTCAGGCTATCATGGGAAACACTTGATGAGCGGTATGGTGCACCTATGATGACGGAGTAGATAACTTCCCTGCCATGGACCTCAGTAACCCTCAAGAACTATGGCACTTCTCCACTCTCCTTACACAGCTGCAGTCAGCACAAGTAGATTCCACCTTGCCGGGACTTAGCAACCTATATAAGACACAAAGTTCTATAATTAAAAAACTACCACCGAAACTGGTTGACGCATGGATCGACCTGGCTGATAATTACAGGGCAAAGAACCTTGGCAGAGAACCACCCTTCACTGCCCTTGAAGAATTTGTTGTCCACATGTCAAAGAAGTACAATGATCCACAAAATAAAAACCTTACAATACAAAGGACCTATGCCAGCAGAAGAACCAACCAAAGCCTTGGTCTGATCAGGAGCCCAGCGCAGGCCGCAAAAGGAACAGCCTCTGTGCCAGTGCATAGCACAGAAGTCATTCCCCTGTCAACAAGGAACTCCGATGTAAAGCCATCTAAGAGAGCTCTATGATCTGTCCCCGTCCCCACACACACACAAACACAGCCAGCCGAGGGTTAAGGAAACACTTTGGAACGCACCCAGGTCTTATCTCCCACTTGGCAGCGATAGACACACCGTCTGCCAAGTGACTTTATTTTCACAAACAGAAAGATAAGATACTAACGTACAAAAAAGTCCAAGCAGAAATAATATTCCTCCCAGCAGTTCCGGACGAGGCTTTAGTGACTATCCAAGGTTTACTTTTGTTCGTCACAAGGATCCCTGACCACTACCCTCTATTATATAGTCTCTGGGGTGTGGTCCAGTGACTCAGTTCTAATCCCTAGCACGCCTCCTAAGCTGCTGCAATCGTTTATCACGCCTTCGGAGGCGTGCGTCCAGGAATGATGTTTCATCGTCACTCTGAGATGAACCAGCTGTCTCCCTGCTGATCTCCTCTCCCTCGGCCGGCACCTGAGACAATGCCAGAGAGGAGGGGCCTGGAGAGGGAGGCCTGGCTGACTCCTCTTCCTCATGCTCGGAGCTTTCTTCCTCCGATGGGACAGGCTCAGAGGGCGGGGCCACAACACTCTACATCGACCTCAGAAAGCAAAGGAAGAACCCATCGGTCCACTGCACAAGACCTCGCACACTCTGAATAAGTGCAGAGAATTCCGAAAGAAGTCCCTGGACGAAAGAAAGTCATTGATCAGGGAGTACAAAGTCTTCTTCAAATACCGTGAGTCTACGGACCACATGGCCAAAGCTTGCATAGTTAAGGTACTATATTATCTATGCAAAAGTGACCAGCACCCAACCGCCTTGCATCTAGAGTGTGAGTCGACACCACAGCTGACTCCTACTCCACGGTCGACTTCTACCTCTCCTACGACTAATGAGTCTCGGTATGACAATGAAACACACCCAGATACAACAACGAGTGTCAACTGCATGTCGGTATGGGGCGACTCACCATCCCCTCACTCATGTCACCAGATTTGCCTAGCTAAAATCTATCCAGCTGGATGCCCAGAAGAAGCAGTGAAAATTGTAAAGGAGGTTCTGGATTCGAATGGACCGTGGCCCGATATGTGCACAAACGCACAAAAGCATGCAAGTTGAGAGAGGAGTCTGAAAAAGGTAACTAGTTTAATAATAAAAAACACATGAAAACAAACCTACAAGAAGGCATCAACAGTCTAAAAGATTCTCCTCTTAGCAAAGTCCATTTGCTCTAGTCTTCTTCCCAAATGTGGGAGGTTCTCTGTGTTGTTTGTCAGTCTTCTCCTGCAAGTCTTCTCAGGAGCATGATAGTGACTCAGCTCTTTGTAATGACGTCAGCTCTAGAGGCTCTCGGCTGTTCTCAGCTGTCTCAGTTCACAGTTGTTCTCTCAGTTCAGAGTTCCATTCTCTGGCATTGTGGAAGCTCTGCTGCTGTGAGCAAATTGGCTGCAATCCTGCTGCTACTTATATACTGATCAACTGACCATTGGAAAACACAGGAAACCCAGAGCCAGGAAGTTGTGCTCTGATTGGTTCATTTAAACCATTCAAACTAATCAATCAATTAGTTGCAGCAAAATGCTAAGAGGTTTTTCCTCTGACAAAAATGTATGTGATAGTGGACACGCAAAGCAACCAATCGTTAGCCAAATCAGCTTTCTTTGACTGCTTTGACATTCAAACCGAAGAAACACACTTCACAATTTTCATATGTATTGGGTTACAGCGCATGGCAGGGAGGAAAGCTACCGGATTCTGCATAGAATCAATAGATGGGAGTGCTAAATTCACATTGCCACCACTGCTAGAATAGGATGCTTTACCAGACAACCACAGTCAAATCGTGACACCAGAGGTAGCAAGCAATATACCTCACCTGAGACACATGGCTAATCTCTTCCCTGCCCTAGACCCTGAAGCCGAAATCCTGCTCTTGTTGGGTGTGGACGCTCCCAAAGCCTTCCCTCTCCAGGCAGTGGTCAAAGGCCCAGCAGGCTCTCCATGTGCCCGCAAGACAGAACTTGGATGGGCCATCATAGGACTGGTTTGTATTGACTGGCTATGAGACCACCACCACCCCCGACTTTTACCAAGTAGTTCTAGACCAGTTACTGACCTGGAACTGCTGCGAAGAAGACCTTCAAGATTGAACCTCAAGCTTTGCATGAATTGTGTCCACCTCACTGCTTGCATTGTTTGATGCTATAACCTTGTTTATCTTAGTCAATTAGATAGTTACATTGCATTGTTTTCTGATATGCCTTGTTTACCTAAGTTAAATAGTTAGTTAGTAGTGGAATTTATAATTCCAGGTGGGGAGTGTGATGTTACAGATAGTGAGTTGTGGTGAGTTAGTTACCTTAAGGATTAAGAGCTGTCTCCTTAAGAGATTGCATTGTGGGAGATGTAGAGAGAGATTGCATTATGGGAAATGTAGTCCATGACTTGTGACCATATCTGTGTGTCTGATTAGCCACTGAGGCATTCTGTGGGTCTAGAACAAAGACCTGGCCATTTTGGTGAATTACCTCAGAAGAGAGAAACATGCTTTCTGAACAGTGGGACAGAACTACCATCCTTTTACACTAGGAAATGGGATAGATTATGAAATATTTAGATGAATCTCACTTTGACACACCATGATTGTAAGTCTATGTGTTTAAGAATTCCCGAAATAAATATAATCTGCATGAAAACCTGTTTGCTAGAGTTTATCTGCCTGTTCCCAGTGGAGCCAGATGCCTGGGGAACAGAACAAAAATATATAAATTTTTATAAAATTATTTTTACTCTATAAGTTGACTTGGGAAGATGAGATTCTTGAAAGGTGACACGAAAAAGATTAAGATTAAACAACTAAATGATTGCTGAAACTATGAATTTTAAAAATCTATTGATCAGAAATACAGTTCTTTTAAAGACCTGAGCTTGTTCGGATATTGTGTTTCAGATTAATCTACTCCACAGGGTTGTTTTGATTGAACCCTCCACAGGGTTGTTTACTAACTTCTGCCTTGGGTCTATAAGACCTCCAAGGTCTTTCCCTGTCCTACCATTCTATGATTTCTTATTTATTTCTTTTATTTATTAAATTTTTATACCACCCTTCTCCCAAAGGACTCAGAGCGGTGTACAGCTATATTAAAACAAACATATATCCATAAAATTTAAAAACAATTTAAAATATATAAAATTTTGGCCCTTATGTTAAAAGCTACAAACCCCCAATTAAAATTCATTTTCTAAGCCAGCCCGGCCTGTTGGAACAAAAGAGTCTTAAGGGTACAGCGAAAGGTACGCAGATCGGGGATCATACGAATCTCTGGGGGCAATTCATTCCAGAGGGCAGGTGCCCCCACAGAGAAGGCTCTCCCCCTGGGTGTCACCAGTCAACATTTGTTTGGCCGACGGCACCCTGAAGAGTCCCTCTCTGTGGGAGCGTATTGGCTGGTGGGAGGTTATCGGTGGCAGAAGGTGATCTCGTACATACCCAGGTCCTAAGTCATGGAGCGCTTTAAAGGTGGTAACCAACACCTTGAATCGCACCCGGAAGACCACCAGGAGCCAGTGCAGCTCACGCAGGAGAGGTGTTACATGGGTGCGCCGTGTCGCCCCCATAAACACCCGCGCGGCCGCATTCTGGACCAGTTGGAGCCTCCTAGTGCTCTTCAAAGGGAGCCCCATATAGAGAGCATTACAGCATTAAAAGGATGCTAAGCTTAAATATAAGCAAGAAGACAGAAATTTGCAGAATCTAATAAAAATAATGAAGTCATGAATCACAGCTTTCCCGTGAATATATTTGCTTATTGTTCAAATGCTTGTCAAATACTACTTTAGGAGCAAAGCTACTGTACTTTATTGTTTTACAATGGCCTTTTTTAAACAGAGGAAAACCTGATTATTATGCTTCCTCTGCTTTTGTGACTAGAAGGAATCTCTCTCTTCATAAAACACATACAATAAATCAGAGACATAATTGGACCAGCGACTGAATTTCAGTGGATTGGGATGCCCTAAATTCACATCTTTACCTTCTTCTTCCCTTATGGCTTTGGACCATGTTATTTCAAAGCCCCATCATTACTATGGGAACAATAATACAGACCTCCCTTGCAGGACTGTTGTTAGGATCATAACAAAGTTACATAAAAAGTTATTCCAATATTGTTATGCAAATGCCATTTATTTCTACTGTATCTGCTTCCCAGTTCTCATTAGATATTAGGTAAACTGAATGTGGAAAAAGCAAGCAACTTTGATAGAATCTAGTTGCTTTCAAATCTATCACTGCCTATATTTCGATACTAACACATTTTCTATTCAGTTATCATGGCACACAACAATAGAAAGGCTTGAGAGTTTGGAAGAAGCACCGAAACAACTGGAATTATAAAATACCGCTATGGCTGGATCTTGGTCATACCTTGTGGAATACAAATATAATGTCACTCGGGGGGTTTTTATATAAAGAGGTTCTTTTTACAGATGCGGGCAGATGGCAGCTGAAGACATTACAGACATTGTTGGCTGAAGGGATTAATTTAACTTGGTTACAATATAATCAATTACAATTGAGATGGAAAGAGGACCAAAAAACTGGTATAATGATGTATGAGGAAGAATTAGTTAGACACATAAAAGAGAAAGGCCCAATGCATATTAAAAGACTTTATAATGTTTTGTTAGAAAGAGATTCAGAAACTGAATTAGTTAAAGACTGCATGATTAAGTGGGCACAAAATTTTGAGGAACCAGTGATGTTGGAAACATGGGAAAAAATTTGGGTTCAGAATGTTAAATTTACACAGTCGCAGAATCTGAGGGAAAATTTCTATAAAATGTTTTATAGATGGCATTTAGACCCCAAAAAATTGTCGTGTATGTACCCTAATGTGCAGCCTAAATGTTGGAGATGTGATTGTCTAGACGCTACATATTATCATGTTTGGTGGACCTGTAAGAAAGTTAAGGCTTTTTGGATAAAAATTTGGTGGGTCATGCAGAATGTTTTGAAGAAAAAAATTCAATTTTCTCCACAACTGTTTTTATTGGGTATAGTTAAGGGTTTTACATTGGGTGAAACAAAATTGATATTGTACATGATAACAGCAGCAAGATTGTTGATAGGTAAATATTGGAAAAATGAAGCGCTGCCTACGATTGAGGAATGGACTTTGAAGATGGCCAGTTTTGCAGAGATGGCGAAGATTTCAGCATATCTAAAAGATCGTTCTCAAGAGACTTATGAATGGGAATGGAAGAAATGGATAGATTATGTTCAGAATAAATATCAAACTAGGAAGTATCAAATAGCTTTTATTTGAAAACGTTATATTAAGATAGAAATATTTTAAGGTTGAGGATGAAAATTTGTTAGAAAATGTTATATCAAGATAGAAATATTTTTAAGGTAATCAGGATGAAAATTTATTTGAAAATGTTATATTAAGATTGAAATAGGTTAATGTAATGAAGATGAAAATTTGTAAGGGGGAGGGAGGGGTTCAAGTTTTATATATAAAGGAGGGTTTTTCCTTTTATTTGACATGAGTATACTGTGAGGAAGTCTGGGGGGAGGGGAGGGTTAGGGTGGGTTAGGGAGGCTGGGAAGTTTGGGGTGGGTTGCGGGGGGGGGGAAAGGGGTGAAAATGTAACTGTAAAACTTTTGCAATAAAAAAAAAAAACAATAGAAAGGCTCAAATTAACAGTTAGATGTAAAAACTGGTGTGGGGGAAAAGAGATAGTGGTGGTGGTTTTATCTTTCAAAGAGAGCAGGAAAAGCAAGCCACACTCTGCCGATCAACATAAATGATTTAAGATTTTTGCCAGGGAAACGTTAAAGATGGAGTCTAATCCTTTAATCTAACCCTGGTCTTTCTAAAAGCTTTGTGCTAGGAGTTGACTCAGCATGTCACTGCCAAGAAGATCCATTGACCCTGAGTTCAGTGCTGAGAAATTGAGAAATGTTCTTTTTAATGTATATTCAATAAATACGGCATCTTCCTCTCCATGGGCTGAGCAATCCACTTCAAATCCATTATCGTCCATTCTCACAGACTGACAAGTTGTCCTGAGACAAGAGTGGCCATGAGATGAGGTTAACCCTTGCTGAGGGGGATGTATAAATCTTGCCAACTGCAACATTTTTGCTCCCTGAAGTCCTTGAAGAAAGCCAGGGGGTGTTTGAATTGATAGTTGTTATGTGTGCTCCATCTCAACCAGGGTGATTTCTGTCACTGAAACACATATACAACCAGATCCCAAGTCTACTTGTATCCCAAATCACTATTCTTCAGACACTGCAATCCTTTACCATTTGCCTCACATCTGACTTGGGAAAGATTATTTGGATCACCAGTGCAAACTCAGCCTGGCTTGAGGACCATTGCATCACCCTTAATTGCAGGAGAGAAGTCATCCCAAGCCTGCCATCTTATACTCAAGACACTCGCAAAAGTACACACACTCTCTCTCTCCCTCACACACACACACACATTACACACACACATGCACATGCACACACACACCTGCTCTCAAATGAAACATTGCTGGCATCCTTTGAAGAACCGAGATGGAGCCTGTGAAGAGAATCTTTGGCATCAGAGATGAGGAGAATTGGAGAGTTAGCCTTGGCCAGGATTTGCAGCTAACTTTATTTTCCCATTATTGATCAGACACTTCTTTCATCTCCTAATAGAATACAACTTTGGATTACTTGAACTGTATACTGCACCAGGGTTTTAGGGATGGCATGCTTATTCCTGGAAGGCATCTTACTTGAAATTAATTCAGCAATTATAAATGGAAATGGGTTTTGTCCTTTGGGGCTGAAAATGCAAACTGGGCACTTGATGTCTCTGTCTCTATCAACTATAAATATCCTTGAAAGATCATGGACAGAAAAGGCTGTGAGTGATTTATTTATTTATTTATTTTCTGACCTGCTCCCCCAAAACAGGGATAAACCTCTCCTTGCAGAATAATGTGGAAGGTTGAATTTTATCTGCTACATTGCAGGAAAATCCATTAAAAATAATGGCAAGTGCAGCAAACTCTTGTCTGTCTCCACTTCTTCACTCCTGATGCTTGCTAGTTTGTATGATTAATTTTATCAATTTTCTTGACCTGCTTTGCCACCGAAATAAATATGACAGCTGTGGTGCTGCCTCAATTCTTTCTCTTGCCAGGCGAGCTGCTGAGATGTGTTTTCTTGTTGATTGCAGACTTTGGTAAATATCAAGTAAATAGACTGAAGAGGATTCATTTCAGTTGCTCAGCTAGTCAGGCCAGGCACAAATCTTTCAACACAAAAGCAAAAGCTCTTTTCCATGAAGCTGAACAGAGCCCTTCCAAAAACATATTCCTGAACTGCATGGCCGAGGGGAGGAATGTTGGGGGAAAGGAAACCACTAGACTCAAAGAGAAAAGAAAAGCATCCACAAGAAGGGCAGAGGAAGAGAGAAGCACAGTCCTATTGATCCAATACTTTTCTGCTAAGTCTTTTTTAGACATGAACTGGGTTCATATTAAAAATGACTGTTCTAGAGAGTGTGCTGGTGGAAGTCTGAGGGACTTTCATTTGAATTCCTACCCTGGGTAGAGGGCTGGGCTTTTTGGCCAGCCATCAAGGGCTGAGGATGACAGGGTTCACATTCAATTAAAATCAATCAATTTAATCAATTCAACAGGAGAAAAGTAAGATGATTACTGTTTCATGTTGCCATCATGAGTTTCACTCTGCTTGGCTCTGGAAACAGATGTGGGGAGAATTGTAAACTCAGAACTGACCCTTAGGAAGAATCTAGGACAACTCGCTGCAGCCAATTTGCTGCAACTCACCATGGCCAACTTGTCACAGCTAACTCACCATGGCAAACTTACTGCGGGACAAGAGTTACCCATATCAAAGAAAAGGTGGAATAGAATAATTAAAGCAAGAATGCAAAAGGAGGGACAGAATGGAATGTGAATGACAAAAATTAAAATAATTCTTAAAATTATTTTAAATAATTAAATTAAATTGTTGAATTATCCCAACTTCAGTGTGACTCTTGTTATAAATGAAATATTTCTGCCTGTTAGATCCTTCTTTATACAATAAGAAATATCCAGATATTTATTTTTCTGAAGCTTCTTAAGGTTTTTC
This sequence comes from Arizona elegans, assembly GCA_022577455.1. Classification (NCBI taxonomy): domain Eukaryota; kingdom Metazoa; phylum Chordata; class Lepidosauria; order Squamata; family Colubridae; genus Arizona; species Arizona elegans. The sequence continues at coordinate 96,149,508 of JAKOOJ010000002.1, read as the reverse complement.
TTTTTATTACATGATGTTTGGAAATAATGGATACTATAGCCCAAATTATTCAACAATACCAAAGTTAGGAAAGCTGGTATTCACTATTGATTTCTCTAACCATATCTATGCCATGCTCCTTTGATGGGATTTTGTATTTTTCATACATAACTGGCTGAATTTCATATAATTTTACAAAGATATCTCCAAAAGTTATGTCCCAACTTCAAAATCTGTCTAGTGCCAAATTATTTTCTTAGACTTAACACTGAAACATATTTATTTGTTTTATTTGTATCATATTTTTTTTTAGTTTTTAAGATACCACAGGCTACTTTATTACTTATAGTGTGGCAGGTTTTTGATTCTTCCTGTTTTAGGATTTATACTGGTAGAAACATCCCTGGACGTTCAGTTCAGGTCAGCAATTTTGCTTGGCATGTGAGTTATAGGACTTCTGCTGATGCCTGCTAAAGGTTTATGCTAAAGAAAAGTGGATCAAGAGTTGTTTCCCCAAAAAATCCTTTTTTTCCCTTGAAGGTTGTTTTCAGAGCAATAGTACAGACCACAGTCATATGGGTAGATTGGAAAAAAAGGATCTAAAACCTATTTCTAGAAAATGCATTTATTAGGACCAACCAAATGTCACAAACTGGTGTGCAAGCTTTTAGGTTCTCCATAAAATTGTTCAACAGCCAACATGTTAAAAAAAAGAGAAGGATGGAGATAAGCCAGAAATTTAAAAAAAAAAAATCTGACATTTTATCTGCTGTCGCTGCCTCACAAAATCAATCCCAAAATTTATTTCTTATTTATTTGTATCCTGTGTTTATTATTTTTACATTTAACTCAAGGTGGCAAACATTATCCATTATCCTCCTATTTTCCCCACCACCACAACCCTGTGATGTGAGTTGGGTTGAGAGAATGTGACTGGCCTAAAGTCATCCAGCTGGCTCTCATGGTTAAAGTGGGATTACAACTCAAAGTCTCTTGCTTTCTAACCTGATACCTTAACCACTAGGCTAAACAAGGGTGTTGTTTACAAGATTACTTGTATTCCCTAGCATTCAGGAAAAAAAATGGGGCTCATCTGAGCTTTGGAACCCAAAACCCATTAGTCTTCCATCTTTTTTTTTTTTTTTTTGCCTTTGTTGCCATATAAAAGTGCCTTTGCTTGACAAAGAGCAGAAATAAGGAAACATTGGCATCTATTGACTGTAGCAAATAGTCTTCCTGAAAGTATTTCTGGATAGTGCATTCAGTTGGCTTACAATTTTGTAAACAAGCAGCTGTTTCCCTTTCATTTTTTTTACCATAAAAACATATTTTACAAAACCTTCCTAATTCAGTAGTAGTCACATTGCTACCCTACAAATGTTTTTGCCTACAACTCCCATGAATATTAATGTAACTATTGATTGTCTATCACTATCTAACTGCAGAAAACCTTCACAATACCCCTTTTATGAAATGAAATTTCAAGTTGGAATAGCTGTGCCACAGCTTACTCCTTTTTACAAATCTGTTTGATAACTATTCTATGTGAATGTATCCAGGTAAACAGTCCATGGAAAAAGAGACAGGAGCTTCCTGGCTAGGCCAGAAGGTGTTCAAATAGTGGGTTAAAGCATGGCTGAGGGTGCAAATCTTTTAAATATCAGAAATAGGCAGCCTGATGCTAATTTATGCCACTGGCCTCAAGGAAGTTGACCAGCTGCCTTATGTCAAGCTCTCTTCTATAACTGCCAGTGAAATGTTTGTTTGTATAAGATATTTATATCTGTCTTTGAGCTCCCAAGGCAATTTACATTAAAAAAAGCCCACTCATACGAACATACATAAAGAATACAAGCAATACTCCCCCAAATGACTATAAAATAAACTTTGTTTGGGTAAAAATACATCTGATTATGGGGGTTTTGTTTTGGGGTGGGATGGGGAACTGTCCCTCCCCTTAAACTGCTGAATTGGCAGTAACCACAGACAGTAAAACATGAAGCATGACGTGGGAGGAAAGAAAGCCGAGATGTTGACTGCATTCATACAATTAAGTCCCGCCCTAGTTTTACATGCATCTCATGCTTCGGGGGATTGTGGTTTCCATTCTGACCTTTTTCTAACCCCCGGCCCCCAGACTCTGACTAAAACTCTGATTGTGATTGAAATGGTACAAGTGGGAGTGATTCTTGCCTGGATCTCTCATCTGCTTGTTTAACACTAAATTTGATTTGTACTTAAGAGTTAAACCTAGGTGGAGCTGTGATAGCAAACTTTATTGGATCAGTTGCCAAGTCTGGATGAAGAGGATTTGCTACATACTGTACCGATAACTAGCATGTCAAAGAACCAATTAGGTTTGGTTTGGTTTGGTTTGGTTTGCACCATTTGGAGGAGGGGGGATATACATACCATCAGCAGAACAAAGCAGTCAAAGAAAAATTCATCCCTACAATGAAAACTCAGGCAAGACTACTTTCAGACACCAGAAGAAGTCAGTGAAGGATTTTTTTCCTAAACATGCCCTGCTCTGAGGCATAATCCCATTTCTACTGCATCATAATTGCAGAGCATTGCCACTGTCATCTTCAGGGTAAGGCAGCCTGAAATGTCCAACTCAAACCAATTCCCAGGCAACATGCACTGTTTATAATGAAAGCAAAAACAACAGCATCAGATATTTTATCTGTAAACTCAAATATTTGAAGAGAATTTGCTATTGAGCAGGGTGCAATTAATACAAATAAATGAAAACACACTTGCTGTGCTATGTTTAATTGTTTTGGTTAATGGCTTTGATTTAGTTATCATTTGAATTGCTTGCTGAAAAGAATGTATAAAATAAATATGAAATACATTTTATTTTGCTCCCATGTCTTTCAGATTTGATTTTAGCAGTTACTGCCACTTAGACTCAGAATAATGTAACTGCAAATTATTCCTGATCTAAATCCTTCAACGTATGAGCTGGATTAATAAAGCAAAAAACCTGACTCACAGATATATGCATGTATTTAACAGCCCTGGACAAATAAAACTTGAGTACAACATTTAAAACACAAAAAACTCAAACTTGAAAAAAATTAATAATGAGAAGAAATGTCAACCCTCAAGCCATACTTATTTGCTAGAAGCTTGGCAACCTTTATAGTGATTGTCCCAGTTTGGTCTTGCAGAAAAAAGATTATAGTTTTGTGATCAAAGAGACAACTAAAATTTCTGATCATGTTTTAAGTGCCAAGCTCCATGGGTGACACATTGGGCAGTGTTACAATACATGGGTTACTCACTTACTCTGTGTAACTGAGCAAATACACATGCTGTATTGCACAAAAGACCAGTATACAGGAAGTCCTTGATTTATGACTGATTGCTTAGTGACTATTCAAAATTACAATGGACCACCTCAGGAGTACTTACGACCCAATTCTGCACTTCTGACAGTCATTCCCGCTCACAGTCTTAGGAGTTTGGCAACTGGCCTGCATTTAAAACCATTTGCAGCATGCCACGATCATGTCACCAGATTTTACATTGTTTTTGCCAAAACCTGGCATTTACTTCTGGTTTTCAGTAAAACCAACCCATAGCAACCAGTTGGTTCACTTAATGAGTACAGCATTTGCTTAATAATTGCCTCAATGGGGTTGTAAAATTGGGTCAATCATTTGAATAGTAGGCTCCATTTTGGTCATAAATTGAGGATTACCAGTATTTGTCTAATCTTTATTAAAGATAGTGCATGAATTTGAGCAAATTAAAAAAAAATCTGTGTGAAAAATATAAGCTGATATAGAAATAAACAAGAATCTTCTGTGGAAATTCTGCCATAATATAGCCAGGAATGAAAAGGCATAGTATGCCAGATCAGAATCAATTTGCTGCCTCTGGGATGAGGAGTAGGGTGAGATGAGCTAAGTCTCACCCTAAAAGATTTGTTTCCACCAAAATGTGAGATGGCAAGAGAGAGTTACCACAAAGAGGAGCCCTGAACAGGTCACTAAAGTATCTGGTCCAGCACTCTAAAGAGATTAAATCATTGGCACTGGAACTAGATTTATGTGAAGAATGAGAAACTAGATGCCAGAACAGAAAATTGTCCTTATTTGTTACTGCTAGTTGGAGTCTTGTCCAATTCTCTAATCAATAGCTTTGCTTTTTCTCCCTCAAAAGCTTTTTATACTCCCCCTTTTCACTAAATGGAAAATTTCACCAGATAGAGACTCATTTTTAGAATTAGCCATTTCTACAGGTAGAAATTGTCATTGCCTAAACTTGGACACACTTTTATTGAATCAGGTTTTGGAACAGGATGGAATTTGATTACTTCTGAACTAGACTTATAATGCGCTGAAAAATGACAAAATAAATTCATTAAAATGGCTGTTTTGCCTATAATCTGTTTCAAATGGTTGACCTGGGATGATTCAAGAAATTGGGCTCCACAAGTTCCTTGTGCAGAGCCAGTAATGACATTGCTAATTCCAGAAGAGAGTATAACAGATGTGCATAGGGTACTACAATCTCTGTCCTACTGTGTGGCTTTACAGAGCTTCAGATAGTTCTGGCTTCATACTAGGAAAAAGAATGACTAAAGGCAGTTCTTGCATTTGAGTACTGCCTAATTAAAAACAAAAAGCAATAGGATGGGGTAGGAATTCAGCATCCATCTAGAGCAAACTGGGAGAGCTAATTTGAAGAACTGAAATGCAACTAAGGTATATTTTGATGTGACACATGTAGGTTTGCTTCATAAAATGCTGAAGATGTTAGTAGCTTTTTCCATTCAGTTCAGATTCTGGAAGCCACCCAAGCCCATCAAGGAAGAGAAGAATACATACCAGTTCAGGAATGAAATTCTTTTGTGTGTTCAGGAAAGCAATGAATTCTGGATCTGTTCCTGAAATGATTCTGCCTTTAAGAAAAGTTGTGCTTATAGCCAAGATTAGGAAGTGTATGGAGAAACCTAGGCTAATCTTGGCTGCATAAAATTAGAAACACTGATGGGGGGGGGGGCTTTATACTCCCTCATATAGAAATAATCAGCTCCATGTCTACTTTTCCCACTTTTTGACTGGTGAAACTTTTCAAGCAGAGAGGTTTCTGTTCTCTATGAGAAAGATGGCATTGAATAAGTTCTCTAAGGGGATCTTTGATTTGTGTAAAACACCAATACAAATATACACATGCATCTCTGCTATGCCCTCGGGCATCCTTAAAGCTAAAATAATGCAAATATGCTTTATTAGGGAGGCTCGCAGCAGGTGATAGGATGGCTGTGGAAGCCACAAGAATGAGCACATTTTACAAAAGCAAGCCCTTTATAAGATCTTGCTGACAATCACCATTAAATATTCATTCTATAGACTGCAGAGACAACATTAGATGCACAGAGTTAACCCCTCTCTTTTCCTGTGCAACAGGAATTTGGCATTTGCCTCAGCAGGGGTGAGACAAAAGAATATCATTGGAACCCCCTTGTCCTCTTTCTACAGGCCCAGAGACCCAAGGATGGAAGAGACAAATTTCAGCTTGGTAGCTGATTTGCTTCAAAGCATCAAAATAAGTTCCTTTAAGTCAGTGGTGAAATGTAAAATTTGTTACTACTGGTTCTGTGTGTGTGGCTTGGTGGGTGTGGGGTAATATGACTCAGTGGGCATGGCCAACTTTTCTTTTTAACTTTTAAAGCCATTTTTTCTACAACCTCTTCAGCTGAAGAGGTTGTAAAAAAAATGCTTTTAAAGCCTCTGACGATCCCTGCTGACTTGCCTGATTGGCAGAGGCTTTTTTAAAAGCCTCTGACGATCCCAGCTAACTTGCTTGATCGGCAGAGGTTTTCTTTTTTTTTTAAAAGCCTCTGACGATCCCAGCTGACTTGCCTGATCAGCAGAGGCTTTCTTTCTTTTTTAAAAGCCTCTGAAGATCCCAGCTGACTTGCCTGATCAGCAGAAGCTTTTTTTTAAAGCCTCTGATGATCCCAGATGACTTGCCTGATCGGCAGAGGCTTTTTTTCCCTTTAAAAACATTTTTTCTATAACCTCTTTGGCTGAAGAGGTTGTAGAAAAAAATGCTTTTAAAAGCCTCTGATGAACCCAGCTGAGCCACGCGATCATCAGAGGCTTTTTTTTTTACTTTTAAAAGCATTTTTTCGGCCAAAAAAGTTGTAGAAAAAATGCTTTTAAAAATAAAAAAAAGCCTCTGATGATTGCGCGGCTCAGCTGGGCATGGGGGGGAGCAAGGATTTTTGCTACGGGTTGTCCGAACCACCTGCCTCCATCGCTACCGGATCAGGCGATCCGGTCTGAACCGGGAGCATTTCACCACTGCTTTAAGTCCCTTTTAATAACCCACCCATTTTCATAATTGAATTGTGATACATTCAATTTATGTATCACAATTTATGTGAATAAGGGACTGAAGAAGGCTAAAACAGTGCATATTCAGCACCAAAGTCTAACACTATTTTTTTATATGCTCTGTCTCATGAATGGTATGGCTTAGTGACTTAGTGACAAGGCTTTCACCCTTTGACTGTCAACTAGCCAAAATACAATCCATCACATTTATACTGTTTTTTGCTAGCAGTCTGAAAATAAGCCAGGTGGGTATAGTGGTGAAATCCAAATTTGTTTACTACCAGTTCTGTGGGCTTGGCTTGGTGGGTGTGGTGTGTCTTGGGGCATGGCAGGGGAAGGATACTGCCAAATCTCCATGCCCACCCCATTCCAGGTGAAGGATACTGCAAAATTTCCATTCCCTCCCCACTCCTGGGGGAAGGATGTTGCAAAATCTCCGTTCCCACCCCACTCTGGGGCCAGCCAGAGGTGGCTTTTGCCAGTTCTCTGAACTACTCAAACTTTCCGCTACTGATTCTCTGAACTGCTCAAAATTTCTGCTACCGGTTCTCTAGAACCTGTCAGAACCTGCTGGATTTCACCCTTGGGTGGGTAGCAGAAACAGAATCATCTACTTTTTCAGTTTGCACACTGGATAGGTGTGCATGCCTGTTCTTAAAACATTCTTGTAAAAGCTGACTAGTTGAAAGTCATTAAAAGGCAGATTTTCCTTCCTAAACTTTAGAATATATGCACCTGAGAAAAGATGTGGTTCTCATCATTATGGAAATAGAAAGGGCAAGCATGCTAGATCCGATTAACAAAACAGACATAACATTATCACATCTGAAAGGCATGATGGGTCATGTTGCCATGCTGGGAGTGTGCCTACCCATGGCATGACTGAGGCTGATTCCAAAGGCTAAGAGATCCTCCTTCCCCAGGAAGGGATGGCAACTGTTCTGATTCTACCTGTGCTTGCATTACATGCATGTATACATGGCCACACATAAAATCTGCAGTGATGACATCATTTTCAAAAACAAACTGCCTATAAATGCCCCTGGAAACTTAGACTTCCTTTTATTAAAACTGAGAAATGTGTATAAATGTAAATAACAAATGAGGGATATGGAGAGAGCAACCAGAACGGCTGCTGGCATCACATGTTCATGCGCTCTCTTCCCTCCTTGTGTAATTTGCATTAATAAAGAGGCTGTTCCTTGTCGGAATGCGTTTCATCCGGTTTAAAATCCCAGGGCGCTCCACCAGGAAGTGCTTTGGGAGAATCCAACTGTCAGAGCCGACAAGACAAATGAATCCCAGTGTCAGGAGCGTGTGGTTCAACGATGACAGATTGAGAAGAACTGTCCCCCTCTCGACAGGCGGGCTTCATTTTCAAATTAATAAATCTGAATAAAATATTTTTCCTTTCATTACAAGCCGGGCTTAGTTGACAGTTCCCATGACAGGGGGGAGTCGCAATGTTGATGAGAAGAGTTTGCATCAATTCCACCTGGGCTTCCATTGCTTTATTTTTACCTGCAATTGCATCTTTCTTTGCCTCTCTTCTACCTCCCTCTCACTCTCTCCCCCCAGTCTGTTTTCTTCCTCTGTCACTCACCCCCGCCTTCTGCCCCCTCACCCATCTGCACTCCTGCTCATTGCTTGCCTGAAATAAAAGGCTTAAATTAAAAAACCAGAACAATACTTATTTTCTCAACACACAAACAACTACATACACAGAGAACAACACACACATACACACTCATCTTCAAAGCAGCATGGAGCCTCCTAGAAGTCTCCTCTCAATGACACAAATGTTATGCATGTCAGATGCACATAGACATACATACATACCCACACCCACACACACACACTCTGTAGGCAATTGTATTTCTATTTACCTGTACAGTTACTCTTTGGCAACATTCAGGTGTACCATCTCAGGAAATTTTATGCAAAAAGTTTCTTCCAAAGCAGATCAAAGCTCACGTCCATCAGAAAGGCATTTGGGATAAGCTTCAGTCCTGCAGAACAGCTAAGAATCCCTGCCATGCCATGCAACCTTGTCCAGACCCATTCAAAATATTTGTATTTCATTTGAGCAGTATCTTTCCAATCTGTTAGACTTTGTATCTTCTGACAGTCAGAGAACATAGTTCAGGTTTCTGTATACAATAACTTGCTTATTTTTTAATATAGGGAAGGGACAACTCTTTTTTAAAAAAATCTTTTTCCTCTGGATTAATGAATGAGATCCTTAAAAAGAGTGTATATGAGCTTTACCCAATCATATGTTTTGTAGTTCATGGGACTGAAGCCCAGAGGTTGGGTTTCCAAAGAATGTTTTCCTCTAAATGTGCTTCACGTACGACTTCCTCTAAATGCGTCTTCCTCTAAATGTGCTCCTCTTTTAATAGTCACTGAGTGGGACTGAAAAGGAAATTCAGAGCAGAGGCCACAATATGTGGAAAATAAAGTTTGGTTCATGCAATGATCTCTTCACCCCCCATTGTTTTCCTGCTTCCCAGGTTGCCAACAGGGGTGAGGGAGAAACTCCTACTGACATTATCAGCTTTGGGGAGAGGCTAGTTTCTGCCACTGCCAGGGTTGCAGTACAAACATTCGGTAATGGTAAGCCACATTTCTGCACCCTGCAATCCCCACTCTTGATTCACTGCCCCCCCACACTTCTCTTTAATGTTAATGCAACCATGCCTTTAACATAACCTCTGGTTTATCCATAAAAACTCCTTGGATGAAGGTGTGATAGAAATGACAAAAGCCTTGCTGATTTTAAGAGTAGCTGTCTACAATCTAGAAAACGATTCCAATTTAATGTAGCTGTCTAGTTCAAACTGAATTCTACTAGCAATGTGAAAAAATGTGACAGATGGAGCTTTCCTAGGAAAATAAACCCTTACTAAAGCACAAGTATTCCCTAGTAAGTGTTTTAGGGCTTAAGTCCTACAGTGGAACTAGGTTTATGCATTGATTCAAACTAGGTCTGGTTTTCTGCAGTTAAAAATCTTGCAGTTATGTTTTTTCCTTTGGAAATTAAGGTCAGTCTACACATGCAGCAAAAGTAAGTGAAGGAATGGATATAATTATTTTAAATATTTTTTAAAACCCAATTCTCTTTATTTTTATATTTTCAAGATGGTAAATAATTATTCTTAAGTAAATGTTTATTGTTTCTTCTTTATTTTTTTACAGCTATTTGACAATTTAAAACCTAATGTTGGGCTTCCTCCATGGTGTAATAACTTTCTACCAGCTGTTGAGAGTTCTTCTTTTTTGCATATGGCAGGATTCAAAATGAGTATTTGACCAATTTACATTCTGAAGGAGTAGAATCCATTCCAGCACCTTTTTTCTGGTTATATATTTTGCATTTGGTCCAAAGTCTGGAGTGAAAGTCCTGATACTAGTGCAAGATGAACTCTATGTTGATCCTGTGATACATCTAGGAACTTATTATTGTGAACAATTATATCCACAGACATAGAAATGCCTTTCAATGAAGAAAAGGCTAATTCAGAATTAGCAACCTATCTACTTTGTACTTAAAGGGGCAGCCTGTGGTCTCATTTGAGGGGATTCTGGGCTCACCCTGCCTCCTACCTGCTGAGGTCCTATTGTAGTTCTGTGCTGGCATGATTAGGTAATTCATGTCTGCAGGACTTGCAGCAGGCCACCATGGCAACTACAGAAGTACTTGGAAACATGATTGGTTCTCTTGCTTTGTGTAAAGGGGAAGGAATGCATGAACTTGAAGGGATGGGAAAAAAGCACCCAAGTTACTGATCAGCAAACAAGCCCTGCTTGACAGACAGTTCTCAGTGCTCAGCTATCAGCCAGAAAGGATAAATGCTGATTTTCACATATTTTCAGATATGCAAACATGGGTCACACTCACAGTGTTCTGATCTGGAGTCCCTTTTAAACTGGATTCAGAAGAGGTGGAGTGTTAGGAAATGCCTATTGTCTAACTAGTTGGTCAGGCAATATATAAATTATCAATACATGTTTGTCAAAAGCTATTATATTGCTTTAAGACTGTATTGCATCATCCTGTATCCTGATTGGCTAAGCTCTGTAGCCAATGTACTTAAGGGAAGTCAGGAACATGGCTTGTGTGGACACTACACCATTTTATCTGCTTATTTGCTGTTACTCTCTACCTATTCTCTCTGTATGATCACTGTTTGATCATTGCTACTTGTTGCTTTCTACTATTTATTGAATGTTTTAATACTGAACCTGTTCCTGTCTGAAACTCAAGAAGAACTGTTTTGTTGTGTAATGACAACAACTGGTAAGAAGACTTTGTACTTGGAATATCCCTGAATTGATATTTTAACTATCACCTTATCTGTGTATGAATTGGATTGTTATTGGACTTTGCTTTACTTTCTTCTAAAAAGTAAAAGACTACCACAATTCAGTGTGTCAGTATATGAACTGTGCTTTTCATGCGTTTACTCAAAGGGTACTCTGCTCAATAACCCATAACATCGATTATGAGCCAAGAATATCCTTAATATTGGTTATGGGCCCAGAACACTGAGAGTTAGTGTGAATACGCAGTACTATATTCAGTCAGCTGTGTTTGTTGGTTTATTGTCCAAGTGAAGATGGCACAAGAACAGTCATCCAGCATATCCTTGATAACCCATTTGGATGGAACAAACTATGTTTCCTGGTCTATGAAATGCAGCCTACTTCTGCATAAGGAAGGCCTATGGGATGTAGTTATTAATCCACCGGATGTAACTGTATGGAATCCAGCAAATGATGAAGATGCGAAGAAAATAACTAAATTTAATCAGGATAACGAACGAGCTCTTTGTATAATTGGACTGACACTGAGTGACCAGCAGTTAGTCCATATTCATGGTGAAGATTCTGCTGCCAGGTGTTGGAACAATTTAAAGAGAATTTATGTTTGTGATAGTGTGGGTGCACACACACACCTTACACATAAACTGTTAGAACTCATCTTCTGAAAGGTGGAGATATGTTAGCTCATTTGGAGTTTATGAAGAGAACTTTACAAGAGCTACATGAAAAGGAACTAATTTTCACTGGGTTGCAACAGGTTTATTCTTTCTTCTTTGGTTGAAAGTTATGATGATTATGTGTCTTCACTGGGGGTTTTGACCAGAGATGAACTAACATTGACTGGCATAACTGGAAGATTGTTGGAAGAGTCCAGAAGAAGGCAAGAAAGATACCAACTGAGAGAGAGACAACCACAAGAAGAAAAATTGTCTTCAACTACCTATATTGTTAAAAAATGTTTTTCTTGTGGGGCTAAGGGTCATATAGCTAAATTTTGTAATAAGAGTAAGAAGACGAATATTGGTAATCAACAGAGAGCCAAAAAGAATGTTAATTTAGCTATATCCAGTTCCACTATGGTAAATCATGATTTGTGGGTAGTTGATAGTGGTGCATCGCAGTCTATCACTAGAAGTAAAGAAAGGTTTGTAAAACTGACTAATAGTAAACAACATGTATCATTAGCCAATGGATGGAAAATGAAAGCATCTGGAGAAGGTATTGCATATTGTTCAGGTATAAATGAGCAGTTACCAATGTTGTATATACCTAAACTAAAATTCAACTTGTTATGTGTAAAAGCATTGTTACAAGCTGGATTTGTAGTAACCTTTTAGGGGAGATAAATGTTTGATAGAAAAGAATGGTACAAGTGTTACTGCAAAGTTAGAGAACGATTTGTTTATATTGAAAGATAATCCAGCAATTATGGCTAATGCTAACTCAGTTTATGACAATAAGAAGCCACATAATGAATGCATTCATTTGCTTCATCGGCGTTTAGGACATATAAACTTTAAGATGTTAAGAAGAGCAGTAGAATTATCTGAGGGGATAAAGTTAAAACCTTGTAACAAATACCTCAATTGTAATGCATGTAATCAAGAGAAGAGCAAAGTAACCCCAGCAAACAAATTCAATGGATTTACATCTAATGAACCATTAGAAGTAGTGTTTGCTGATATTATTGGACCTAAACAACCAAGTTTAGGTGGTGCCTGTTATATATTAAGCATTATAGATCATTTTTCTCATTATGGTTTCTGTTAGTTAATGAAAACTAAATCAGAAACATTTCAGCGTTTGTCAAACTGGCTGAAGTTTGTTGAGAGAAAACAGAAACATAAGGTGCTTTGCTTGGTAACAGATAATAGTACCGAGTTTACCAATATAAGATTAGAGAATATGTTACGGGAGGCAGGTATTGAACATAAACATTCTGCCAGTTATAGACCACAACATAATGCTTATATAGAATGCATAGGACAAACACTGCAAGCTATGGCTAGATCAATTTTAACTGATTCTGGTTTGCCGGAAACACTTTGGGGTGAAGCAATAATGCGTGCTAACCATGTTTTGAATAATGTAGTTAATTCATCAACTGGTGAATTACCATTCATACGTTGGCATGGTAGAAAACCTGAATTTAGCTATCTGCATACGTTTGGTGCTCCAGCTTGGGTTCATATTCCCTCGCAATTAAGGTGAAAGGGACAACAAAGAGCAAAGAAAATGTTTTTTGTTGGATATGAATCTAACCACAGGTCATTTAGATTTTGGGCGCCAGGTACCACTAGCATTTATTGTAGTGCTAGTGCTAAATTCCTGGATCATGTTGGTTGGGATAAGCTTGAGCAAGCTGGTTACAAAAATGAGGATAGCATTATTATTGATACACGAATATTCAATAATACCCCTGAAGATGAAATACCTGATGTAGAACCTAATACTGTAAAGGAAGAAGATGTTTTAGGGGAGGAAGTAGTTGAGACACTGGTTATGAGTCCTGAATTACCTAGAAGATCTACTCGGGTAAGACATCCACCCGACAGATATCAAGCTAGTGTGGTTTGTCAGGTAAATATAGAGCCTTCTAACTACAATGATATAAAATTGTATCCTGCAAAGGATGAAGTAGCTTGGAAGGAAGCTATGGCTAAAGAACTTATATCATTAACTGAGTTAGATATATATGAAAATGTTAAGTTACCACCAGGCGAATGTTTAATTGGTTGTAAATGGGTTTATAAATTAAAAACTAGTGTTGATGGAACTGTAACCCATAAAGCAAGATTAGTCGCTCAAGGATTTTCTCAGTCTGAACAAGACTATGATCAAGTTTTTGCACCCAGTTTGAGAGCAACCACATTGAGAACAATGTTAGTGTGGGCAGCTAAAAATGGCTATCGAATAACTCATATAGATGTTGAAACTGTGTATTTACATGCACCTTCACAGCACAATATCTATATGAAAAAGTCACTAGGTGTAAGAACTGATGAGCGAACTGATTGCTGGAAATTAAAGATTATTAAATCTGTAGGTAGTGCTAGTTAAAAATTCAAAGTTTAAAAAAGGCATTAGAACATCCAAAAATCATGTTTTTCTTCAATCATTTATGCTCTTATTTCTTAATCAAATTGTTTATATATTTATATGAGAATAATAATAGAAAAAAAAGGAGGACTTCTGGTTGGCGCTGCGGGGATACAGACGGGGAATTAGCAGGCTCTTTGGAGCCCCGCAAAAACCCTGTCTGCCAAGCCCCCGCCAGTAGGTCTTTGTAGGGACAGGGGGATAGAGAGGGACCCCTCAGACAGCCAAGAGGAATGGGCAGGTTCCTCGGGGCTGGAGGCTTGCCCTCTGTGCCGGCGACAGTGGAACGGTGGCCATGGCGGCTGCCCTGAGACCGCAGCAACCGGGATACAAGAATACGCAGGAGGAGAATAGGAGAAGCAGACAGCGGAGCCGGGAGTTTGCATGCCGGGTGAGTGGACATCAACCCAGGCAGGAACTGCCCACAAACGCTGAACTACAATTAGTCTGCCCCAGCCTTAACAGTGGCTGAGAACTGTTGGGGTACAAAGACAAAAGACCTGTTGGTGGATAACATAAATTACTGACTTTTTGGAAATGTTTGATTACAAATCTGGATATATTTTTTCTGTACTTTTTGGTGGATAAATAAGATTGGACTATGTTTGGGAGAGAGGAAGGAGAAGAGGAAATAATTATGCCTTCAAAAGCAAAGAAAAAAGACAAATGGAGACGGAAAAAATGGTTGCCAGCTGAAAAGTGAAAGTCTAAATTCCAGGCTACTTGTTACTTAAAAAGAGAAACTTTGTTGCTTGTTATTTAAACTTGACTATTTTGAGGAAAAGACTTAGAGAACTTGATTTAGGATACATAATCTGTTCACTGGAGGATTTATTGAAGATTAGAAAGAAGAAATTAAATGGAACAATGAAAACTGAACTAATAAACATGACAACAAAAGAAGGGTGTGGCGGGACTTCCGGTTGGCACTGCAGGGACACAGATGGGGAAATGGTGAGCTCCGCTGAGCCCTGCCAAATCCCCTCTGCTAAGCTGCAGCCGATAGGTCTGCGGACCTCCCCTGTCTTGTAGGGACAGGGGGACAAGAAGGAATGCCTTGGGCGGCCGAGAGGAACGGGCGGGTTCCTCGGGGCCGGAGGCTTCTTCTTCACGCCGGCGGCAGCAGGACAGCAGCCATAGCGGCTGCCCTGAAACTGTGGCAATCGGGAACAAGGATTGTGCTGGAGGAAGAAGATGAAGAAAGAGTAAAAATCAAGAAGCCGGGTGAGTGACACCAACCCAGGCAATAACGTACCTATTTGGAATTATTGGAAAATAAGACCCCAAAATTAAAAGTGGCTGTTGGACTGCGGGGTTTAAAGATTGAAAAGGGAAAAAAAATGGGTAAAAGACCCAAATTGAATTTTGTTGCAGTAAACTTAAAATTGGAGGATTTGGTATTAATAAATTTCTGAAATTTGACTGTGCCTTTAACTGGAGTGGAGAGGAGAAATGGATATTCCTGAGAATTAATGCCTCTAAAAGAAAATGAAGCTAATTAAGATAGAGATGGATAGCTACAAAATAGCCATGGAGTCTGCAGTGATTAAACAGAGAAGTGGATTAAAGAAATTTCCCTTTCTGGGTGGAAAAGAAACATGTTAATTGGCTTTTTACCTTGGATTACCTGAAATTAATATTGGATATAAGGATTTTGGAGATTCCTACTCTGTCCCAGATGATTTTAAGAAAGAAGAAAGAAGAAAGAAAGAACATTTTGGATTTTAACAATGGAGACTAACAAAACTAGGTGTGGCATAGTTAACAAAGACAGGAAGCTGATGCACTATGCTTGGATCAGACATTTTAAAAGTTTTAAAGGGACATACAGAAATTCTTTACTTTGAACTGATGAACCTTGAAATAGAGCACTTTGGACAGAGAGGAAAAGGAAGAAAAGGAAGAATTAAAGTGGATAAATTTAAATGTGACTAACTGAAATGTAAAGTTTAAAAGCCTATGTATATATGATAAAGTTTAAAAGCCTAGGTATATATGATTTTTGGATAAAAACAGGAAGGGTTGTGAAATAATAAAAATAGAAAACAAGAGGTGGATATTAAAATAGTGGACGATATCAAGGGGATAAAAATAATAAAGAAGAATATATTTTGAGGCAGGAAAATTTTAAGAAAATGTACTGTTTGATGTAATACGTGTTAATTTTAATTTGCAAACAAATGTTAAACTGATGAATAAGGACTGATTGAACAAAATACAAGATACACAGATGCTAGTGATTAGTCTTGAATTAAGGTAATACAAGTTGGAAATGATGACTATTATGACATATACTGAGATTTAAATTGAAAGAGCAGGATGGAAAAATGATATAAAACAGATAATTATATTACAGTTAAAATGTGTGGGATGGATACCAACTAAATAAGAGTTTGAGACTTGGTGGAAATACGTTGGAAATTAATTCAAAATGCTGGAAACAGCCAAACAAATAGGAGGAGAGTTGGAGGAGACTATGCTGGTAATCAGCCAAACAATGGAGGGAGTCAAGGAGGAGACTATGCTGGAAATCAGACCATAAAATGCTGGAAACAGCCAAACAAATAGGAGGAGAGTTGGAGGAGATTGAGGAACTACTTTAAAATCAACTAAATAGTTGGTGTTTTGGAGGGGATCAAGCTGAGAATTAATCAAATAGAACAAGCTGGAAGATAGTTAAATATTAGAGGGAGATATAGTGGAAAATATATTAGAAATTGGAGTAAATAAAATATGTCTTTGAGAGAAATCTGTGTAATATATAAACTGGGAGAAAAAAAAAACCTAAGGTAAACTGATTTGAGGATAAGGGTCAAAGGATTAAAATTAGATAAAATGTTGTTTTATAAAATATAATAAAAATGGAGTGGTATTGAATTGAAACTAAGAATAAATGGTGATAAAATTGTAAGGTAAACACTTAACAAGAGGTTAGAATATTGTAAACATTCTTTTGATATGACTTGTATAAGATATAAGGTAAAGAAGAATAAAGATATGTTTAGAATTGTTATGCAGATGTAAAAATGAGTGAAAGTGAATTTGAAACTAATTTTGGATAGATATAATGGATTTATATAGATGAAAATGTGAAATTTGAGGTAAAATTGGCTTTTTCTTAAGTTTTGAATTTCTTTTTTATCTTTTTTTTTTTTTGTTTATTTATAAAAGATGTAATGGAAATTGTGAATTGAGCTTGTGAAAGGAATGTAAGCGTGGTAACCATCTATGACCGGATCGAGATTTTTGCTCTTGAAAGTTATGTTTTTATGTTTAAATTTGAAAAAATAAATAAAAAATATTTACCAAAAAAAAAAAAAAAAAGAAAGAAAGGTGTGGCAATAGAAGAAGGACATGATGATACCATATATGGAATAGCTTCAGAATTAACTTTGTAGAACTTATAACTTTGATGATATTGAAATGGAAAAGATACATATTTGGACAGACTGGAGAAAGGAATAATGGAATATATTATGTAACAAGACAACATAATATTATATTTTGATTTAAATGAATGTAACGGTTTCTGGGTGGCTGAATAATGCTAGGAGATACTCTTTTTTCTTTTTCTTTTTCTTCTCTATGCTCTCTCTCTATTTCTTTCTTTTAGTATCTTTCTCTTTGTTTCTTTTCCCCTCTCTATTTTCTTTTTTAATCTATTTGACTTCTTTTGTTATATTTCTATTCTCTTCCTTTTTTCTTTTCCTTTTTTAGTGTTGCCTTATTTTTTTGTATTTCTTTTATTGTAATTATCATTATTATTGCTATTACTCTCTCCTTTTTTTCTATTATTATTCTCATATAATCTATATCATATTATCACACTTTAGTTTTTAGGTTGGGGAGCAGAGGAAGGAAGGAAAATGATTGAGGAAGGATAAGATTTTCATTATGTTTAAACTGTCACTGTTAAGACATATAAGAGATTGACAGGAAAATATAAATAATCACAAGGAGTCAATAACAAATTAACTGAAAGATGTATCATTCTGGTTGAATACATAGATTGTGTCATTGGTCTGTAATTTATAAGCACACAAGATGACTGATGAAATTACATGATGTAAGTAAGTAATACATTATTTATTTTTAAATTATATTCCATTTATTTACTTTTTACACTGAATCAATTTTAAAAAGGGTTT
The DNA here is from genome assembly GCA_022577455.1 of Arizona elegans. Taxonomy (NCBI): domain Eukaryota; kingdom Metazoa; phylum Chordata; class Lepidosauria; order Squamata; family Colubridae; genus Arizona; species Arizona elegans. The sequence goes on along the minus strand of JAKOOJ010000002.1, from coordinate 96,131,600 downwards.
ATTGAACTGAAAGTTTTATTTTGAAGGAAAAACAGCAATGAAGGGCACCAATCTAGACAAATTTCCTAATTCTGATTGAGGCGCCATGCCAGTTTTCTCCTGAAAAACACTCACACTATAGGACTGATATAAGAACATCATGTTTCCAATATGTGAGTCTACAACAAAAGCAGGGGTGGGTTCTACTTACCTTTACTACTGGTTCGCAACGGGGCCATGTGCAGAAGCATTCTGATGATGTTGGGGTTGGTGGGCGGCACCTACTGTTGTTTTTACTACCGGTTTTATAGTACTGGTGTGAACCGGGGGCAACCCACCACTGAACAAAAGCCTGATTGTTTTAATGGAATTTACTTTAGTGGATATTGAAATTTTCAGATCATCTTAAAAGACACTTGCACATAGAAAGCACTGCAGTAAACTAGTTTAGGAATAACTAAAGCATGAACCACCAAAATAAAACCTTTTTTCTCAAACAATGGTAGAGGCCAAGGCTAAAATTGACACTCAGACAATAATCCTCTCTGGACATCTAAAATAAAGCAAAAATGAAAAGCAAAAATTATAAAAAATATGTTACTAAATTAAGACATGCTTGAGTGCAAGGGCAATTCTGTCACACTCCAACCCCATTCTTTGCTACCAAATCTCCAATGTTGCTAAACAGCAGAAGCTTTGCAGAGAGTCAAAGCATCCATGCATTTTCCTGTTCCACTTCTATCTAGTGTTTCCTGCTTCTGTTGGCTCAAAAGCTGCTGTCCAGTTTGCCTAATGCACTTTTCTTCCTTCGAGTCTGACCCTTGCACTCCGGTTAAGAGTTTGGTGCAGAGTCAAAAGCACACACACACACACACACACACACACACAGCCACCAATTTCATTTTCCCAGATTGTCCTGAATAAGATCAGTGGCAGATTCTCTAGTTCAAAACCTAAAAGATTTTAATAACAATATTGCTGCTACTATTATTTTCTTTGTCTTTGATGCTGGACTTAAAAAAAAAAAAGATGTATTTCTGCCAATGCTCCATTGGGAAACTGCTGATTCAACCACGTGATCATGGTCATCATCTTTACGTTTTTTTTTTATTACACCAAGGACACTCATGAATAGGGAAACTGTCCATTGGAAGGACAAAATAGCCTGAGATCCATACTGTCCTGCAAACTGTTTCCAAGTGTTTATGTCTGGATAGGATTTTCTTTTTTTTTTTATTGCAAAAGTTTTACAATTACATTTTCACCCCTTTCCCCCCCCCCTCAACCCACCCCAAACTTCCCAACCTCCGTAACCCACCCTAACCCTCCCCTCCCCCCGGACTTCCGCACAGTATACTCATATCAGGTAAAAAAAAAACAAACCCTCCTTTATATAAAACTTATATAAAACTTGAACCCCTCCCTCCCCCTTATAAATTTTCATCTTCATTACATTAAAATATTTCTATAATATAACATTTTCAAATAAAAGCTATTTGATACTTCCTAGTTTGATATTTGTTCTGAACATAATCTATCCACTTTTTCCATTCCCATTCATAAGTCTCTTGTGAACAATCTTTTAAATATGCTGAAATCTTCGCCATCTCTGCAAAACTGGCCATCTTCAAAGTCCATTCCTCGATTGTGGGCAAAGCTTCATTTTTCCAGTATTTACCTATCAACAATCTTGCTGCTGTTATCATATACAATATCAATTTCGTTTCACCCAATGTAAAACCCTTAACTATACCCAATAAAAACAATTGTGGAGAAAATTGAATTTTTTTCTTCAAAACATTCTGCATGACCCACCAAATTTTTATCCAAAAAGCCTTAACTTTCCTACAGGTCCACCAAACATGGTAATATGTAGCATCTAAACAATCACATCTCCAACATTTTGGCTGAACATTAGGGTACATACACGACAATTTTTTGGGGTCTAAATGCCATCTATAAAATATTTTATAAAAATTTTCCCTCAAATTCTGCGACTGTGTAAATTTAACATTCTGAACCCCAATTTTTTCCCATGTTTCCAACATCACTGGTTCCTCAAAATTTTGTGCCCACTTAATCATACAATCTTTAACCAGTTCAGTTTCCGAGTCCCTTTCTAACAAAACATTATAAAGCCTTTTAATATGCATTGGACCTTTCTCTTTAATGTGTCTAACCAATTCTTCCTCATGCAACATAATACCAGTTTTTTGGTCCTCTTTCCATCTCAATTGTAGTTGATTATATTGTAACCAAGTTAAATTAATCCCTTCGTCCAACAGTGTCTGTAGTGTCTTCAACTGCCATCTGCCCGCATCTGTAAAAAGAACCTCTTTGTATAACCCCCCACCCCCGAGTGACATTATATTTGTATTCCACATAATATGACCAAGATCCAGCCATAGCGGTATTTTATAATCCCTTTTGTATCGGTGCTTCTTCCAAACTCTCATCAAAGAGTCTCTAAGTATATGGCTTTTAAATACTTTATCCACTTTGTTGTCATAAAACAAATAAGCATGCCATCCAAATTCAAGATCAAAACTTTCTATATTCATTATTCCAGTCTTTTTCCTTCCAAACCAATCACTTGCTAGAGTCAAAGCTGCTGCTTCATAATATAGCTGTAGGTTTGGAAGTTTAAGGCCTCCCCTTTCTGGAACATTTTGCATAATTTTCAATTTCACTCTCGGTTTTTTCTCGTTCCAGACAAACTTATTCACTCCAGTTTGCCACACTTTTAGTTGTTTATCACTTTTAAGCACCGGGATCATTTGAAACAAAAAAAGAAATCTTGGCAAAATGTTCATCTTAACTGCTGCTATTCTTCCAAGTAAAGACAGCTGCAGTTTTTTTCCAAGTCTCCATATCTTTCTGCACCTCTCACCACAACACCTCATAATTATTTTGAAACAATTTCATATTTGATTCTGCAAGCTGAACTCCTAGATATTTTACCTTTGGTACAATCTCAAAACCTGCCCTCCTTTCAAGCTCGTGTTTACGATCTTGTGTCATATTTTTAACTATCATCTTAGTTTTTTTCTGGTTCAATCTAAAACCTGAAACTTTACCATAGTCTTGTATAATGTCCTTCATCTGGATTAATGATTCCATTGGCTGTGTTAGGGTAACAACCAGATCATCTGCAAATGCCTTTATTCTGTAATCCTCTTGCCTTATCATTATACCTTTCAAGATATTAGAGTCCCGTATTGTATTTAACAAGACTTCTAGTGATAAAATAAACAACAGTGGGGACAACGGACATCCCTGTCTTGTTCCTTTTTCAATTTTAAACTCTGTTGTCAAACTTTCATTAATAATAATCTGTGCCTTTTGCTCTTGGTAAATTGCTGAAACCGCCTGTATAAATTGATCCCCAAAATCCATCTTTTTTAAAGTCTTTAGTAGAAAGTTCCAGTCCACTCTATCAAAGGCCTTCTCTGCATCCAAGAAGACCAGCACTGCAGGGATCTGTTTATTCTTCTCAAGATATTCCAATAAGTCTATTACTTGCGTTACATTGTCCTTCATGTATCTACCCTCGATAAACCCTGCTTGGTCATCATGAATCACCTTTTGGATTACTGGCATCAACCTGTTGGCTAGTACTTTTGCATAAATTTTATAATCAGTATTCGGAAGAGATATTGGTCGATAATTCTCCGGTTTTTTAGGACCTGCTTGCTCTTTTGGTATCAAAGAAATATAAGCTGTTGTCCATGATGGGGGTATTTTACCCCCTTGTTGAATATTACAAAATAAATCTCTAAGTTGTTCCACCATTTCTGCTTGCAAGGTTTTATAATACACTGCAGTCAAACCATCAGTTCCAGGAGCTTTAGCTATTTTTAATTGTTTAATTGCTGCTATTATCTCCTCGTCTGTTATAGGATAATTCATTCTTTCCTTTTGTTGGTCAGTAATTTTTGTAACTCTTTTATTATCTAAGTATTTTTCTATAAGTCCATTCTGCACAACATCTTTAGCATATAGTTTGGTATAATAGTCCACAAAAACTTCTTTAATTAATTTTTGTTGAAAGATTTCTTTCCCTCCAGTATCAATACTATCAATAGTCCATACACTCTGCTTTTTCCTTAATGTATAGGCCAACCATCTGCCCGGCTTATTGGCATTACAAAATGTATTATGCTTCGCATATTGTAAGTTTGTTGCAACTTGTTCCGCCATAAGCATTTGAAATTGGTCTTTCAAAAGTTTTATAACACCACGTATTCTGTCATCTGTTGGGTTTTTAATAAGTAGCTGTTCTTTGTTCTTTATTTCTACTTCCAATTCAGATCTTTTCTTTTGTCGACTCAATCTATGTTTAGAGTTCATATAAATGAGCACCCCTCTCATATAAGCTTTACTCGCATCCCACACAATTTCAATTGGGGTACCTTTATTCAAGTTTATTTCAAAAAATTCTTTCAAGTGCTTTTTAAGTTCTATTATATTTTTTTCATATCTGAACAAGTTTTCATTTATTTTCCAAGAGCGTCGCTCAGTCCTGCCCATCTCGATTTCTATCCATACTGGGCTATGGTCGGTCAAAGTTCTTGGAAAAATCTTTGTTCTTTTTGTCTTAACAAGTAAATCATCTGACAACAAAATAAAGTCAATCCTAGAAAAGGATCTATGTCTGTCGGAGAAAAAAGTATAGTCCAATTCTTTTGGATTATGTATTCTCCAAATATCTTTTAATTCCAAGTCTTCTTTCATATCAAAAAAAAGTCTGTGGAAGTCTGATCCTGGATTTCACCAAACTCTTTTTATCTAATTTAGAATCAATTACTCCATTCCAATCTCCCATAATTAAAATAGATCTATAGTCCCATTGCAGTATTTTAGTATGTAACATTTTATAAAAATGATCCTGTTGTTGGTTGGGAGCATAAATTCCAATCAAAAGAATTTGGCCATTTACTGTATGCAATTCAATTGCTATAAACCTACCATCTTCATCTGCTTCTATAATTTTAGCTGTTAGTCTTTTGTTTACATAAATAACCACACCATTCTTTTTTTGCGAAGTTGAAGATATAAAATGTGTTCCTAATTTAGAGTTTATCAAGTATTTTTGCCTTTAATATCTTTATTGGCTCTAATTTTTCTAAGTAGGACCTCTAGTGCCAAGATATAAAGTAAGGGAGATAGGGGACATCCCTGCCTGACTCCTCTTTGAATCTGAAATGCCTGAGTTCTGTCTCCATTCACTAATATATTAGCCCTCTGATTTTGGTAAATATTCTCTATCATCCTCCTAAAGTTGGTCCCGAATCCCATTAGATCTATTTGGTTTACCAAGAAGGTCCAGTTTAAATTGTCGAATGCCTTTTGGGCATCGACAAACATTAAGGCCAGCTGTTTTTCAGGGTGTTGTTCGTAGTACTCTATAGTATTTAGGACTGTTCTCAAATTATCTCTAAATTATCTCTGTCTCCCTGGGAGGAAACTGTTTTGATCCTTATGTAGCCATCAATTTAGAATTTTCTTGAGCCTCTCCGCCATTATATTCATAAATAATTTGTAATCTGCATTCAGCAATGAGATAGGTCTGTAGTTGGATATCTGCTTCGGGTCGGCACCTTCTTTCAGAATGAGCGTCAAGTACGCTTCCCTCCAAGAGTCTGGGATTGTTATGCCAGCAATAGCATCATTTAGAATTTCTAACAGTTCTAATTTCAAGACATCGTCAAACTTTTGATATAATTCCCCGGGGAGACCATCAGGGCCTGGGGTTTTATTCTTCTTTATTTTGGATAGGGCTGTTCTTAGCTCCTCTATAGTGATCTTTTCATTTAACATTTCCTTTTCTTCTTCGGAGATTTGAGGTAAATTGGCTTCCAACAAATACTGTTCTACCTTGTTTAACTCAATTCCTTCATTTTTATATAGAGATTCATAAAATTTTCTTATGCTTTCTAATTTGTCTTCTTCCTTCGTCAACAGGGTGCCCTGTGGGTCTTCTAAAACTAATATTTGGTTTTTTTCCTTCTCTTTTTTTAATTTATACGCCAACCATCTCCTGGACTTGTTAGCATTCTCGAAACAATAATGCTTAGACAATTTCTTTGGCTGTCTCTCAATTCCCGTTTTCTAGGAAGAAACGTTTGACTTCTTCATTCAATTTAAGTGTGAACTCTTTTTCATTTAAGAGATTGGTCCTTAAACTCCATCTCTGTTGTGTTTTCTTGATGTCATGGAGCCAACTAATTTCAAGGAGCTTATGATCTGCCCAAGTATTGGTGCTCATGTTAACCTTTTTAATATCTATAGCCAATTTTCTGGTAACCCAAACCATATCAATTCTGGACCAGGAGTTCTGTGGAATAGAATAAAATGTAAATTGTCTATCCTGGGGATGTAAAATACGCCACATGTCAATTAAATTTATCTCATCCACCAGATCAAAAAAGGTCTTTGGTAAGGGAGATCTTTTAGTCTTTTTAGTTATATCACACTTATAATCATACTTTGGATCCACAATTCCATTAAAGTCCCCTAGCATACATATTTCAAGATGTGCCCAATTTGCCAGCTGTTCATGGAGTTTCCGGAAAAATTTCCCTTGTTTTTTGTTCGGGGCATAAACCCCTACTAATAGCACCTTAGAGTTACCTCTCATTATTTCAACTATAAGTATTCTCCCTTTTCCATCTTTATATTTACATTCTGCCTCTATTCCTTTCTTAACATAAATAGCGACCCCCCTTTTTCTTTTCTCGGCTAGTGAAGAGAATACTTTACCAAATTTACAATAATTTAAGTAGTCAGCTTCATCTTTTTTTATATGGACCTCTTGAATGCAGATAATATCGGGATTTTGCTTCACCAATTTTGACAATATTATCCTTCTTTTTTTATAATCATTTAATCCGTTCACATTCACCGATATGATCTTAGTATCATGCATTCCTGTGGTTGGTTTCTGGTCTCTTGTTCTTATTTACCTTTTAAAGTTACTGCTCTCACTGGTCTAGATTTTTTCCCTTTTTCTTCTGTGTCCTCCTTTTTCTTCTCCTCTTCTATATCTTCCCTAGTAATTTGTTCTTGGGATGTCTCTTCTTCCGTATTTGCTATCTCGTTTTCCTCCTTACTAGTTTGTTCCTCTTCTCCTCCCCTTAGTTGATCTAGGAAGTCTTGAGCATCGCTTAAACAATCAATTCTTATTTTCCTCCCTTGCCAGGAAATTAGCATTCCTTCTGGCAGAAGCCACCTAAAGATTATACTTCCCCTGTTTAAATGATTTGTCAAGAATCTATAATTTTTTCTCCTTTCCCTCACTCTTCTTGGGATTTGTTTCAAAATATTAATTTCTTTCCCCCCATAAGTGATTTTTTCCTCCCGGGCTATGTTGTACAGGATGTCCCTAACTTTTTTTCTAGCGAAGCGCACATGGACCTCTCTGGGGAGTCTGTTTATTCTTACATAGTTCGTCTGAACTCTGTACACCTCGTCAATCTCACGAATTATTTCTTGTTTATCTTGCTGCAGAGTTTCTGCAATCAACTCAGCCATCTTATCTCCTAGGTCCTCATCCTTATCTTCCAAGATGTTCTGGAATTGCAGGTAAAACGAGGCTTTGTCCATCTCAAGTTGGATCAGGGCGTCTTCAGTTTCTTTGTTTTGTGCCGACAAAGTTTGGTCCACTGTATCCAATTTTTTCTCGTTTTTTTCAATTCTTTGTTCTGCTTTTTGGATTCTATTTTCATTACTCGCAATAGCAGTCTGGATCTCATTCATTTTGAAATCAAGAGCGTGGATGTCTGATTTTAATTCAGAGTGACTGTTCAAGAGTTTTTCTTGCATCGCAAGCATTGTTTCTTGAATTGACCGAAGAGAAGCTTGTACCGTTTGCAATGTAGGTGTTGTAGGGGGTTTGTCTGCTTTCTGGAGGCCTTCCACTGATTTCTGGGTGGCTGGAGAAGACATCGCTAAAATTGGTACAGATGGCGCTTTTTTGCCGGTTTTTGCAATTGTTGAAGTCAAACTTGCCATTTCTTTCACAACCGATTTTTGTTCTCTTATTATCTCCTCTATCTTTCTCCAAATTCTCATCCAGTGGCACTTGCCACGTTTTCTCTGAGGAGCTTTCTTAGGTCCTTATTTCGCTCCTTTATTGATCCTCTCTACACTCTCAATAAATTCCAGTTAATGCTAAGTTTCTGAATTTCTAAATTACAATAGCAGGATGACTTCCGGTTGGTGATTTGCAGTGACAGGGTGTTGAGTGAGTGCTCGCTGCTCCTCAACACTTTTTAGCACCGCGTTTTGGGGATCCCCTTGGGGGACACAGGACCCGGAGAGCCCTGCGGGCAAAAGAGGAAGCCAGGCGAGTGGGGAAGTGGGTGCGACCACCTCTCGCTGGACCAGGCGGCTCTGTCTATCCAACGTGGTGAGCCGGCCATTGATGGCAGGCGCAAAGCAGCAATAGCCAACAAAGGGAAGCTAAGAAGAAGATCGGAGGTGCTGTGCCAGATTTAAAGCTTTTTCCCTGTGATTGTGCGCTAGAGAGGAGATCGGTGGAGTCGGGAGGAGGAGTGCTCGGAGCGTCAAGAGGCAGCGACGGAGAGGGTAGAGCAGTTTGTATTCCCGGCGACCCGACAAGCTGAAGAGCGGATGAGAAAAACGGAGGGAGTGGATTGCGTTTGCAAGGAGCTCTGGCGAGTGCGGTGTAACGAGAGAGTAAAAAGGAGAGGGGAAACATCATCGGCATGGCTGGTTCCGTGTTTTGCGATTGAGTGGAAGAAAACGGGAGAAATATAGAGTTTGGCTGTTTGAGGCTTCCAGCAAACAGGAAGTGCGCCCATTGATCCGGAAGAGAGGAACAGCAGAGGATGAACAAGAAGCTGCTCTAGTAGAGATTTCTACCATCGAGCTGTGTCGGAGCCCAGCAAAGTGAAAATCTGAAGACTTTTTACTTATACTCTACAGCCCCGTAAATACTGTAAAACAATATACTCATATATATATATATATATATATATATATATATATATATATATATATATATATATATATATATATATATACATACATACATATTCTCTTTTATACTCCTTTTGAGTTTCTGTGACCTTAATAACTGAATCCTGTTTCTCTTTCTCACTGTATAATTATCATTAATTAGACCTGTTGATTGTGGATTGTTGATTCTTAAGAGTATAGAGCATAGACATCTTATAGATAGATATATATAAAAAAATAGCTTTGATTATATATAAGAACTTAGATTTCTATAGTTATCATTAATTAGACTTGCTGATTGTTAAGAATATAGAACATAGATATCTTATAGATATATATTTATAAAAAAAAATAGGTTGGATTATATATAAGAACTTGGATTTCTACTTCACCAATTAATCTATTGTATAGTATTTTATATTTATAGTAATCTATATATATTTAATTTTTATTAAGATTCGAATTTAGAATTTATTAACTCATTAATTTATCGTTGTTAACTCATTTAATTTAGAATAATTATTTGTACTGGTAGCATTTAGCAACTTATTTATATCAATACTCTTTATTAAGATTTGATCTTAGAATTTATTAATTTAGAACAATTATTTGTACTGGTAGCTTTTAATAATCTATTTATATCAATACTCATTACTAAGATTTGAACTTAGATTTTATTAAGTGATTAACTGACTAGTATTTATAGTATTTATATTATTGCCTAATTTATTGAGAGGAGAATTATATAATTATACAATTAGTGAATGTTAATCGCTGGAAATATTATCAAGTATTTTTGATCTTGAGTTGTGATATGAGTTTCTTGTAAACAAATTATATCATTATTAAATTGTCTCAAGTATGCAAATAACTTCTTCCTCTTCTGTACCGAGTTCAACCCATTCACATTCCAAGATAAACACTTAAACGTCATCTTTATCTTTCTGAAGCAATGAGCAGAATAACCGAATATCTTCCTGGATCTTCGGTCTTGCTCCCCCCATGACTTCAGTCTCTTGTGTAGTGCTCTTAGCTCCCTTTTTATATTGTCTTTCCTGTTGTTGCATTTCTTTAAGTTGCTTGGATTTTGCACGAGTTATATGCTGATCCTTAACTTCAACCATCTGAGCCGGGTCTAAGATTGGGGAAGATTTTAACAGGGGTTCCTCCAAGAAACCTCCTACAGCACCCTGCATTTCCTCTAACTCTACCTGCTTAAACTGTTCTTGCAATTCTTGTTGAGGTTGCTTCTTATCACTCTCCTTAATCTCCAGCACTGTAGATGTATGTGGAGATGGTGGTCTTTCTTTAAAGATAGTATTATAAAAATGCTCCGCCTTCTCCACAGTATTCAAACGATATCTTTCTCCCTTGTACTTCAAAATTATGCCAGTTGGGGCATCCCACCGGAATGGTATCTCTTGTTTTTTCAATTCGTTTACTAGAAAGCCAAAATCTTTTCTGGCTTTCAACATTTTAGGTGGTAGTTCTTTATAAAGTCCAATTTGTGCGCCCCCCACTTGCACAGAGGTAAGAAAAGATTTTTGCAGGATGTCATTTCTTATTGCTCTGTCTGTAAAATATATCACCACATCTCTAGGCAGTTGTCTTTGTCTGGCCACCCAGGAATTCACTCTGTAAATTTTGTCTATTTTGTAAAAAACCACATCAGGATTAATTTTTAATATTACTGCCAAAGCCTCAACACAAATCTGTCTCAAATCCTGTCGGTCATCCTCTCTAATTCCTCGAAGCCTTATAGCAAATTCCATTGCCCTGAATTGCATCATAACAATTTTGTTTTCGACTCTCTGCATTTTATCATCAACATCAGAAATTTTATAATCATTGCCCTTCATCTTAACATTGACTTCTGATTTAAATTCTTCCACTTTAGAGTCCACTTTAATAATAAATTCTGCAAGGCCAGACGCCACATCTGATATTTTTTTAGTCACCTTGCCATAATCCTGTTGCACCATATCTTTAATTTCATTAATTTCCTGCATAATTTCCTGTTGAGATTTTTGAAGTTTATCATCTATTTCCTGTTGTGATTTTTGAAATTTATCATCCAGAGCCTGGGATATAAATTCTTTTAAATTTTCAAAGTCAAAATCTTTGTCTTTTTTCTGAGTTTGTTGCACAGAAGGAGGCTGTGATTCATGTTTGTGTGGGGGGGATCCCCCCCCTGCTGCCTTTCCTTCCTGCTTCTTTGAAGCCATCCTGCCACGTAGGTTAGTTTTTCTAAAGAGGGAAATCCTCTTTCCTTTTCCACCTCCACAAAGGCTTCTAAAAAAATCTCCCAGGTTTAGTCAGATAGATGCTAGACTGAACAAACTCAGATTTTAAAGAAGAAAATTTGTTCTCTTCTCCTATTCCTTTGTATTACAGGCAGAGTAACTTTGTAACTGCTCAAAGTAACTTCTCAGAATCACTTTCACTAGCTCGTTAGCTCAGCTGCTGGGCGCCATATTTTTTTCAAATCAGTTTCACACGATCGTACTTTCTCTTAATTTAAAAAGTCACCAAAGCATCAATACTTGCAGTTTTCAAGTTTGGGGGTTCAAGTTGATACTTCCACTGATTATTAAGGTTGGTTTCATTCAGATAGGACGTTTGCAGCAGCCAGCTTGTTCTGCAAAGAGCAGAATCGTCCCACGATTCTGGCAAGTTGAAAGGGAGCCGCGCCTGTTTCCTCCCCAGCAGCGATTCTCTGGGGGCTCACAGGGGCTCAACCGGTGCCTTGCCTTCTCTCCTCCAGCAATCCTTCAGATTTTTGGAGTTTTCAAGCCGCTTCTAGGTATCGAAGCGGCTCTACAGACAGCAGGGCTGGTGGTCCTTAAAGGGAGACTGTCCTCGCTGGCGGCGAACAAACCGGAAGTCCCTGGATAGGATTTTCTTAAACTGGCATCAGGATAGGAGCAACTTGAAGGTGTGGTGCCGATATTACAGGCTCTTAGCCCTGTTCCTGTCACTACTATGTAGTGCTCTGTTGCCCTTACTTACTGCCTTTCAAGGTTCAGTAGGAAATTTGAAAATGACAACCTCCACATGTCTTCTTCAACAAGAATACAGACTATGGGATTCTGCATTGTGCAGAGAGTCCTTTGTCAATGCAGACTGAAATGCAGATTTTCCTTCAGAATCTTACATGACATATTACAGTTTGCTCATCTTCATTCTTCATATTGAGACATCACATTGCGGCATATGCTCATAACATAAGAGTTAGCATTTCTAAAAGTAGTAAGCATTAATGTGTAAGTAAGTAGGATGAGCCTAACTCCAAGGCCACATGCCTTGGAGACATATGGAGATACAAAAACACATTTAAACAATACAAAAGAGACATAATTATTTTCCTCAAACCACCTTCCTATTTGGTCATTTCCCACCACCTCCTGGAAATCTTTTCATTGCATTTATGTAGTACTGTTGGGATCCTCTTAAATGTAATGCTTATTTTAATGCTGGAAGATTGTGAATTCCTCCAGGTTAAAAAAAATCCCACTGGAATTCTTGACTAAAGGTAAAAATATCTTGCAATTTAAATTTCAATGACCTACTTATGCATTCCTTTGCAGTTAGATCTCCAGCTAAGCCCAGTGCACCTGCACATCTTGGAGTGATGGTGCTTCTTAAGAATTCAATGCATGTATAATGCTACTGTAATAACAAAAATAAAACAATATATTTGGTGCAGAATAAATTGTTTTCTGCTTGAGATCTTTCTGAGCCTCAGAGTCTGTTGTTTACTCTTCTGCCCAAGATAACCACAGTCCCCAAGTCATTCCTCTGGTTTCTCTCCACTGTTTCTTGCCATTTTCCTTTAGAAGTGCTATTCTCAGCCTGAATTGAGCTGTAAAGAACAAGGGTGAAGCTTTAAGCCAGTAGATTCATGGTTTGGGTGTTTATATCCAGATAAAAAAGAAATCTCAGCTGTATACAAAGCTGAGTCCATTGTGCCAAAAGGATCCAAGTCAAGCAGGCTCATAAAATGAAATCCTTCTGGACTTGTTTAAAGAGACTTGAGTTAAATAAATTCTGCTTGCTCAAATGCTGAGGGGAAGGTTTTTTATGCAAGCTTTTCTGTGTGGTCGGCTAATATGTAGGAAAACTCAGCAGAGGAGAAATGAATTCAGGAGCAGAGGAGAAAGAAGAAATACATGGAACTCTACATTAATCCAATTTGATAGGCTTGGCATGAAAATTTATCAGATGACATAAAACAGCTTCTATCCTCTACCAAAAGAAATGGGTAAATTGATCCAATTTATTTCAGGATTAAATCTTCTAACTGCAAAATCCTATGTTTTAGCAATTCTTCACACAACAGCAGCAGCAGTACTGTTGTTCAAATGTTTGAATTTTATAAGCAGGTATTAAAGACAAAGTTGAGAAATGGATACTCTGATTTTTGCATACTTTTTCATATTGTCTGCTGTTGGGTTCTCTGCTCTGACTTTTGTGGCAAGAGAATGCCTACTGTGTTTCTCCAAAAAGACGACCCACCTTGAAAAGAAGCCCTATCACGTTTTTGAGCGTATGCAATCAAATTAAGCCCCACCCACAAATTAGCCCTAAGACCCCACCCACCCTGGAGTGCAGGGGGTGGGGTGAGGCACACAGGTAAAAAAAAAAAAAGCTAAGGTGGGGATGGGGGTGGTGGAGCTGCCCTACTTACCAGGCCTCGCACACCCCGACACCTACCTCATCTTCTTCTGTGGCTGCTTCTTCTGCGACCACTCGCATGCATCGCCGCGGCCTCTGTTTCGCATTCAGATGCCTGCTGGAAGGCAACTGGATCAATCTGGAGCTCTGTTATTGGCTGTAGATGCCAAGCGTTCTTCATATCTATTGGTACGGACTTCCACTTCGTGAAGTCTTCCCTCTTGTTTAACCATTGCCTCTTGCACTTTTGTCAATTGTTCATTTAATATTTTAATGTCTCCCCGCACCGCTCCCATTTCACTTCTCAAATTCATTGTTAAGTCCTCAAAATTCTTCATCATTACTTCTTGCATCATCTACATCATTCCCTGTAGATTCTGAAACAAGGGGGACTTTCCCAATGTATTTGCATCTTCTATAGATTTAGATGACATTTGGAGTGATAATACCGGCGATGAGGGGGGCAGTAAAGCTTTCTTGCTCCCTTTATTAACCGTTGTAGCTGCTGCAATGGACATCTCTCCTTGGGGTCCTCCTTGATTTTTATTTGGAGACCAAAATTTCTTCCAACCCAGCATACAAACTAAGTTCTCTCCACTTTCCAGCTTACTTAGTCTTTCTCTTCCTCAAATTCTCTATTTATCAATTAATTTAAATCAACCCAATATATACAATTAATCTGCAATTTTTAGCCGATCTATTAAGTATATAGATAAATAAATTATTTTCCACAATAACAATAGTAGATCAGTCCCCTCTGTATATAGTGTAAATATAGTATAAATCTGTTTAAGTTTCTATTCAGCTTAATACATCACTCAGACCTAATCAGTTAATAAGGGTTGAGGAAAGGAGGGAGAGTGCAACGCCGCTATTTTCATAGTTGGTGGACCTGTCCCCGAGCAAAAGAATATTGGGCTAGAATTCAAAAATGGATTTTAGAAATCATAGGATGTAGGATAGAATTGAACCCGGAAATGTTTTTATTAGGCATGAAACCAGAGAACTTAAACAAATCTAATTGGTATCTTGCTCTCCACATCATCATTGCAGCCAGGATTTCGTTTGTGCAAGAATGGAAATCCAAAAATATGCCATCGGAGGCTATGTTAACCGGAAAGATCTTGGACTGTGCAGAAGCAGACAAGCTTACTGGACTTTTGTGAGATAGACAAGAATCGGGGTTATATAGGAGCTGGGACAGGTGGTATGATTGGCTGCAAAAAAAGAAATCTTAAGAAGAATGGAAATATTAACCTTAGTGTGAACGTGGGTAAATATTTATAGGAGTATTGCATGGCAATTGAGAATCTTTTTTTTCTGGATAAACTTTTCTTTCTTCTGATGAGTAGGTTTAATGGAGCTTTGTACTATCTCTAGGCAAAAATTGATACTTTAAAACTCTACATGTATTATATTACTCTCTGCAATTCTATCCTTATTGCTATGCTTTTTTTTCTGTAAATTTTAATAATTTTCAATAAAAAATTTAAATAAAACAAAACAAAAAGAAGGCCTAGCCATTTTTTCTGGGGGTCAAAAGAAAATAAGACCCAGCCTTCTTTTTGGAGAAACACGGTAGAATGTAAATGAAGAATTAACTGACCTGATGTCAATTGTCCAATTGGAAAATGCAGAAAAAGAAACTTGAGGGACAATACTTTACCAAGTATTTAAAACTTTACTGAACAATTTCAAGCAGAAATTAGGTGTCCAGCTCAGCAATTCTATTCTATTGAGCTGCCCTGCTATCAGCCCCCTGTACCACAAGGATCCTGCAGGAGAAGTGCAGAATGGACAACCGTGGGATCTGGCAGGGTGAGAGCCGTGAACCATAGCCACAAAGCTTTCGCTGTGTCCCTGCATAACAGATACAGTGTCCTTGCTGACCTTAATAGGGATACTAAGGTAGTAGGTCAAGGTAGTTGTGATGACGATAACTTAAATGAGCAGGGGATCATGATACAAGATGAATAACTTGTTTTGGATAGAAGAAAGTGTGAATCAGGTATTACACAACAGTCATGCAAAAAGAGCAAGGTATCCAAAAAGAGAAGCCAGCTTCTCGTTGGTTTCAGTTTCAGTTTTCAGTTTTATTTGATTTGTATACCGCCCTACTCCCGAAGGACTCAGGGTGGTGAACAGCCAACAATAAAATACATAGATATACAAAATTTAAAAACCCAATAAAATCAAATTAAATTATTTGGCCCAGACAAATTAAAACACCCCGATAATTTAAAAAACAGATTAAAATTTAAATATTTAAAAAGGGAAGAGATTAGGCCAAGCCCGCTTGATGGAATAAAAAGGTCTTCACAGCACGGCGGAAGGAGCGCAGATCCGGGATCCTCCGTATCTCCGGGGGGAGCTCATTCCAGATAGTAGGTGCCCCCACAGAGAAGGCTCTCCCCCTGGGGGCCGCCAGTCGACACTGTTTGGCTGATGGCACCCGGAGGAGTCCCTCTCTATGAGAGCGTACTGGCCGGTGGGAGGCTATTGGTGGTAGTAGGCGGTCCCGTAGATAACCAGGTCCTAAGCCATGGAGCGCTTTAAAGGTGGTAACCAAAACCTTGAAGTGCACCCGGAAGACCACCGGGAGCCAGTGCAGCTCGCGCACTGGTGATTCTATTGTAAGGGATGTCAATTTAGGAAAGGCTATGGAGGTTTTGAAAGAGGTCAGCTCTCTGCCAGGTGCTACTGCCAGCAGAGACAAGAGGCATATTTTTAAGATAGTCAAGAATGGCATGAATGATCTGTCCCAAAAAGATGTACTTTCTGTGCAGAATGATTTCCAGAGCTTGGGGCAAGAACTCAGTAAGTTACGCTCTAGGCTCACCTTTTCAGAAGTTTTACCAGTATATAAGGAACAAAAAGGAAAAGGCCAGCGTATAGCAGAGTTCAGTGTGTGGCTAAAGGAGTGGTGTAAAGGGGATTACTATTACTATGGTTATATTAGTCATGATGTCTGCAGCTGATCCAATGAAAAACTGTACAAAAGAGATGGTTTGCATCCATCAAAGAAAGGAACTGAGTTACTTGGCATTAAATTTACAGATTTTCTGGAGAAACATTTAAACTAAACAATGGGGGATAGAGAGTTAATTGATACAGAATATTTCTGTCCCCAGCAATCTAAAGCTAATAGGGTTATCAGTGCATGTAACATAGAATGTTTATGCAGGTAAGAATATCAACTTTGCTGTCAAGCAAAATTAAGCTTTTAATAAGTGAGTGCCATACCGTGTACACTAATCAATCAAACAGATGGTAAAGAAGTAGTGGAACTCAGGCACAACACAGGTTATGTAGAAAGTAAACACAGGGTCAATCAAAATGGACTCAAATGTCTATACACCAATGCACAGAGTATGAGGAATAAACAGGGTGAATTAGAAATTAAAGTAAATTAGGGCAGATATTGTTGCCATTACAGAAACTTGGTGGGATGAAACCTACAAATGGAACATACACCTAGAAGGATTTAAATTATTTAAAAGGAACAGACCAAATAAAAGAGGAGGTAGAATTGCACTATATATAAGAAATAACTACATCTCTACAGAAATAGAGAACAACAATGACTAAAACTGTCTTGAATGCATTTGGATCAGTATAAAAGGGGGAAAATGACATTGCCATAGGTCCATACTATAGGCCACCCAACCAAATAGAGGAAATAGATGAACTTTTTGCTGGTCAGTTAATTAAGGTATGTAGAAAGCATATTCACAATAGTAATGGGGAACTTTAACTACCCTGACATCAACTGGGAGACAAACTCCTCACCAAGTGGAAGAGCAGACAACTTTATGTCCCCAAAAGTAGAGAAGGAAACTAGGGGATCATCCATATTGGACTTAATTCTCACTGACAGAGATGAAATGATAGAAGATGTTGAAATTACTCCCCTTGATCATGTAATATTGGAATTCAACATTATGCAAGCACAAGCAATAGAACAAAGTCCAACTAGAGTCTTGGATGTTAAGAGAGCTAATTTCAATAAACTTAGAGAGAGCTTGGGAAGGATTCCATAGGTGAGAAACTTCAAGGGGAAAATAACCGAAGAAGTTTGAGAAACTTTGAAAAGTGAGATTATAAAAGCCTAATCTAGCACGATACCAATGAAGAAGAAAAATAGCAGTTCTCAAAAGAAACAGCATGGCTGCATAAAGAACTCTGTGGTAAATTGAAAGACAAAAAAGACAAATATTTTTTTATTTTTATTTATTTTATTTTTGAACTTGTATACCACCCTTCTCCCTGAGGACTCAGGGCGGTGAACAGGCAAATAAAAACATCAAATACAAATATTAAAATACAGTTAAAAATATGTATAAATTTGGCCCCATTAATTAAAACAATAAACAGAAACAAAAAAAATTAAAAACACTTAAAAAGAGTTAGGCCAGCCCGGCTTGTTGGAAAAAGAAGGTTTTAAGGGCACGGCGGAAGGCACTGAGGTCCTGGATTCTCCTTATCTCTAGGGGCAGCTGATTCCAGAGGGTAGGTGCCCCCACAGAGAAGGCCCTCCCCCTGGGGGTCACCAGCCTGCATTGTTTGGCTGATGGCACCCCGAGGAGGCCCTCTCTGTGGGAGCGCACGGGTCGATGGGAGGTCGTCGGTGGCAGCAGGCGGTCTCGAAGATAACTAGGCCCTATGCCATGGAGCACTTTAAAGGTGAGAACCAACACCTTGAAGCGCACCCGGAAGACCACCGGGAGCCAGTGCAGCTCGCGCAGGAGCGGTGTTACATGGGAGCGCCATGCTACTCCCGTCACTACCCGCGCTGCTGCGTTCTGGACCAGTTGGAGCCTCCGGGTGCTCTTCAAGGGGAGCCCCATGTAGAGAGCGTTACAGTAATCAAGGCGAGAGGTCACGAGGGCATGAGTGACTGTGCACAAGGAATCCCGATCAAGAAAGGGCCGCAACTGGCGGATCAGGCGAACCTGATAAAAGGTCCCCCTGGTTACAGCCGTCAGATGTTCCTCCAAAGACAGCTGCGTATCCAGGAGGACGCCCAGATTGCGAGCCCTCTCTGTGGGGGCCAAAGACTCGCCCCCAATAGTCAGTGATGGAGTCAACTGACTATATCGGGATGCCGGGAACCACAGCCACTCAGTCTTGGAAGGGTTGAGCCTGAGTCTGTTCCTCCCCATCCAGATCCGTACAGCCTCCAGGCACTGGGACATCACTTCAAGGGCATCGTTGGGGTGGCCTGGGGTGGAGATGTACAGCTGAGTGTCATCAGCGTACTGATGGTATCTCACCCCAAAGCCACGGATGATCTCGCCCAGCGGCTTCATATAAATGTTGAACAGGAGGGGCGAGAGGACCGACCCCTGAGGCACTCCACATATAAGAGGCCTCGAGGTCGACCTCTGCCCCCCTGCCAACACGAACTGCGACCGGTCGGAGAGAAAGGAGGAGAACCACCATAACACGGTGCCCCCCATCCCCAACTCTTCCAACCGGTGCAGCATGATACCATGGTTGATGGTATCAAAAGCCGCTGAGAGGTCTAACAGGACCAGAACAGAGGAATAACCCCTGTCCCGAGCCCTCCAGAGATCATCGACCAACGCGACCAATGCCATTTCCGTGCTGTGCCCAGGCCTGAAACCAGACTGGAACGGATCCAGATAGGATGTTTCCTCCAGGAATTGCGGAAACTGCCGTGCGACCACAGTCTCAACAACCTTCGCCAGAAAGCGAAGGTTGGAGACAGGACGATAGTTAGCCAATATTGCCGGATCCAGGGACGGCTTCTTGAGGAGAGGCCTCACCACCACCTCTTTCAAGGCCGCGGAGAAGTAACCCTCGCTCAACGAAGCGTTGATAACACCCTGGAGCCAGCCTCGTGTAACCTCCCGGGAGGCCAGTACCAACCAGGAGGGACACGGGTCCAATAAACATGTGGCCGCACTAAGTCTCCCCAAAATCCTGTCCACATCATCGGGAGTCACAGCATCAAACTCCTCCCAGATAACATTCTCAAGACTATTCCTCGTCACCCTGCCCTGATCTACCCAGTCAGAGTCCAAGTCCCCCCGGATCTGAGCGATTTTGTCATACAGGTATTGTCCGAAATCCTCCGCCCTGCCTTCCAAGGGATCCTCCCGCGCTCCCAGATGGAGCAGGGAGCGGGTTACCCTGAACAGGGCTGCCGGACGATTCCCTGATGACGCAATAGAGGCGGAAAAGTAATTAAACTTTGCTGTCTTTATCGCCACTAGGTAGGTCTTAATATGCGACCTTACCAGTGTTCGGTCAGATTCAGCGCGACTGGCCCTCCAACCGCTCTCTAGGCGTCTTTTCCGGCGTTTGATCTCCCTCAGCTCCTTGGTAAACCAAGGAGCCGCAAGGGATCGACACCGGGTCAGAGGCCGCAAAGGCACGACTCGATCCAAGGCCCCAACAGCCGCCCGATCCCAGGCAGCTACTAGGTCCTCGGCCGAGTCGTGTGCCAGATCATCGGGAATTGGCCCAAGCTCCGTCTGGAACCTATCAGGATCCATCAGGTGCCTGGGGCGGACCCATCTAATTGGGTCCGCCTCCCTGCGGCGGGGTGTAGCGGTACAAAGGTCCAGACGAAGGAGTGAGTGATCTGACCATGACAAGGGTTCCATGTCTATATCCCCTATAACAAGATCACTCAACCACTGGCCAGAGACGAAAATCAAGTCTAGAGTGTGTCCCCCCCCCCCGTGAGTGGGGCCATGAACTAACTGGGTCAGGTCCATGGCCGTCATGGAAGCCATGAACTTCCGAGCCATCCCAGACGTTTCACCAACGGATGGCAAGTTGAAATCACCCATGACCATAAGCCTGGGTGTATCAACTGCCACCGTGGCTATCACGTCGAGTAGCTCAGGCAGGGCTGCTGCCACGCGGCAGGGAGCCAGGTACGCAAGCAGGAAGCCCATCTGAACCCCAAGACCCCATCTCACATATAAAACATGAAAAGAGGCACATAACTAAGGCAGAATATTAGCAATTAGCCCCAGCCTGGAAAGATGAAGTTAGGAAAGCTAAGGCTCAAAATGAACTAAGGCTTGTGACAAAAATCAAAAATCACAAAAAAATAAAAACAACAACCTTCTTTCAACATGTAAAAAACAAGAAAAAAGTCAAGGAATTGATTGGACTATTAGCGGGAGAAAGTGGCAAGAAGGTGACAAGCAACAGGGAGAAAGCAGAACTGCTTAATTCATTTTTTGCATCTGTCTTTACACAAAAGGAAAAAAAACAACCCATCAAAAACAGTATCGTAAAAAACAGATTAGGAATATGAATTATAATAGGAAAGAAAATGGTAAGTGAGCACGTGCCCATCCTAGACGAGTTCAAATCAACAGAACCAGATGGCTCACACCCCAAGGTTCTGAAGAAACTGGCAGACGTGATCTCAGAACTGCTGAACTATATCTTTCAAAGATCCTGGAGCACTGGAGAACTACCAGAGGACTGGAAAAGAACTGATGTATTTCCCATCTTCAAAAAAGTGTGTATGTGAGGGGGGGGGGGGGGGGAAGAGATCCAGGACACTACAGACCTATCAGCCTGTCCTCAATACCTAGGAAGATTGTGAAAAAGATAATCAAGCAACAAATCAGAAAACATCTACTGTGTTTCTCCGAAAATACAACCTACCTTGAAAACAAGCACTAGCCTGATTTTTTGGGGGATGGGCCTAATATAAGCCCTACCCCAAAAATAAACCCTAATGAAGGGGCGGGAATGGCCAGCACAGGAGACAGCCCTTCTCTTCCCCAGTCACCCCATGGAGGGTTAAGGGGCTGCCCTTAATCGACCCCGCGGAATAGCTGAGCCAATGAGGGCCAGGAGCTGCCTTTCATTCTGTCTCTCTGGGTGTCTGGAGGTGTTTCTGGTGCACTCTTGCCAGCCCCAGCCCTTCCCGTAGTGCCAGGCAACCTCACAGCTGAGGGCGTGTCTGTTCTGCAGCTCACATTGTGACTCTGGAGCAAGCAGCAACCATGGTTTGTGCTCCACCAGGCCTGGAGCTCGGGTCTTAATCAGGCTCTTGCTGCTATGATGAGGAAGAAAGCTGTGCGATGTATTGGAATTGGCTCCCCCTGCCTCTGCCTGACTGCTGGGTCTACTGCACCAGCTCCTGCTGGCCTTGCCCTCCTGGCTGTGCTGCTCTCAGCAGCCCTGCTGGACTGCTCCTGCCTGATGTGGGGCAGCTCAGCTCAGATCTCCAGATCACCTCCCCCACTGCCTGCCTGCCAAGGCCCCCTTTGCTGGTGGTGGCACTGCCCTGCATGAGCTCCGTGGAGGCCCTGCAGAGGGATGGAGGAGGGAGTGGGAGATCACCCTTTTCTCCTTTGCACCCAAAACCCCATCTTCCCTGGCCACCGAGCCCACGGCCTGCACCCCTCCTGCTGAAGCAAGACATGCAACTAAATGTTGCCTGCAGAGGCCTCCCAGTGCAATGCTCTGCCGCAGCTTCGGAGCAAACCTCTGCCTTCCCTGCCCAGGACTGCAAGGCTAAAGGCTTCAAAGGGAGAATTTTTGGGATATGCATCTGTGTAGGGCTCCCCAAAGAAAGGACGATCGGCAGGGAAATGGTGGTGGTGGGGATACTGCAGTTAGTTTGGGCATGACGATGCAAAAAATTTTGAGACTCTCGAAAGAGTGCAGAGAAGAGCAACAAAGATGATTAGGGGACTAAAACATATAAAAAATGGTTGCTGGAATTGGGTATGTCTAGTTTAATGAAAAGAAGGACTAGGGGTGACATGATAGTAGAGTTCCAATATTTCAGGAGTTGCCACAAACAAGAGAGAGTCAAGCTATTCTCCAAAGCATCTGAAGGCAGGACAAGAAGCCATGAATGGAAACTAATTAAGGAGAAAAGCAACCTAGAACTAAGGATAAATTTCCTGATAGAACAATTAATCAGTGGAACAACTTGCCTCTAGAAGTTGTAAATGCTCCAACCCTGGAAGTTTTTAAGAAGAGATAGGGCAACCATTTGTCTGAAATGGTACAGGGTTTCCTGCCTAAGCATGTGGTTGGACTAGAAGGCCTCCAAGGTCTCTTCCAACTCTGTTATTCTATTCTTTCCT
This sequence comes from Arizona elegans, assembly GCA_022577455.1. Lineage (NCBI taxonomy): Eukaryota > Metazoa > Chordata > Lepidosauria > Squamata > Colubridae > Arizona > Arizona elegans. Next base: position 96,108,870 of record JAKOOJ010000002.1, on the reverse strand, counting down.
TTCAAACCACATTGACACAGAAGAAGCGAAACCAGCTCTGGTTTTCCTACACAAAAGCAAGTATAGTTAATTCCCCTTTTTCCTACGGGCCACCCACAGTCCAAAATATCCACCAATCACCCCTGTCCATTTTGTTATAAGAAACAGTCTGCAACGTCAGGACATCTGCTCAGGGTGTCCTTGGGATGCCAGTAATGTCCCACAGTGCCAATGAATACTTGAATACCATTCTCCCTCCTTTGCATTCCAACCACCTCCTCCCTGTTATTGTCAAACTGCAAATGCAGGATACAATGTAGGTGAAAGTGCAAATCAGTCTTGACATGCAGACCACTTGGAAGAATGGCAGACCTGAAACAGTAATAAACATATATACTGTACACATTATTACTTAGCAAACACCTACTACTGCAATCTACTACTACTGTGGGCGTTTAGAATATTTAGTGTGAAACTTCTTAACCAACCTAGCTGCCCTAACATCTGGAGCAGCCACCCACTCAGTGTCTGCTGACAGGTAGCTTTTCCACAACACTAGATATTGTAACTTTTCCTTGTGGCATCTGGAATCAAGAATCTTTTTGATCTGATAGTGCTCGTCTCCCTTAAGTAGGATAGGAGGAGGAGGTAGTTCTCTGACTGGTCTCAACCCAGAATCTTGAAAGGGTTTTAAAAGGCTGCAATGAAACACTGGATTAACTCGCCTAAGGCTTTTTGGCAAATTCAACTCCATTGTCACCCGATTCACAATCTGGATGATTTGGAAAGGCCCTATATATTTGGGACCTAACTTTTTGCAGGGCTGCCTCAGGTTCAGAAATTGTGTGGACAAACTTTATCCCCCATACTAAATTCTCTCTGGGGGGCTGTTTTCCAATCTGCCTGCCTCTTTTGACTCTCACTAGCTTTATTCAATGTCTTACACACGGTAACCCACATAGCTTTCAAAGTATCCATTCACTCAGCTAATGACACTGGGGATGGGGGATGGGGTTCCTGGGGGAGCTTTGGCATGGGCAGGAACTCAGTCCCTGAAGCCACCTTGAAAGGGGTAAAATCTATGCTACTGTGCAACAAATTGTTATATGCCACCTCTACAAAAGGCAGGAGCTCAGCCCAATTAGTTTGCTGATAATTTACATAACAGCACAGGTATTACTCTATCACCGCATTAGCTCATTCAACAGCTCGATTGGTACTGGGATGATAGGCAGAGCTAAGTTTCCTGAGAGGAGCTATCATTTTTAAAAACTCTTGCCAAAACTTTGATGTGAACTGCACCCACCCACCTCCCCGGTCTGAGATAATGTGTTTTGGAACCCTGTGTAGTCTGTAGATGTGTTGCACAAACATTTTGTATAGGACCCAAGGTGAAGGAATCTTTGGACATGCCATATGTGCTTGTTTCAAGAACAAATCAATGGCAGTCCAGATTATGGTATTCCCAGCATTCTCAGGCAGCTCCACAATGAAATCCATGGATATCTCCTCCCACAGATTAACAGGGCTGGCCACTGGCTGTGGCAAACCTGGAGGCTTCCCAGGCAGACACTTCATGGATGCACACATGGGGCAACTGGCCACATAGACTTCTGTGTCCTTTTTTATCCTTGGCCAGCACAACTGTCTCATTACAAAATGAAGGCTTTTCACAAACTCAAAATGCCCTGTGGTTTTTGCATCATGGCTCCTCTGCAAGATCAAGATTCTCTTGCTGGCCAGGACCTATAATTTTCTCCCCTTCCATGCCAAGCTTTCCTTTAACATCAAGTCGTCCTTGTGTCTTTGGAACCTATTGTCTTCCCTAAAGGCATCCTTTAGCAGCTGTATCAATGAATCTCCAGCTGGTTGCCAAGAGACTATTTTCTGCTCTCTTATGAGTGCTGGCACTGCGAACTGCCTGGATGGGAGGATGGAGTTAACTACTTCTTCTCAGGTACTTTTATACTGGGGCAGAAATGCCCTGTGCTAAGTCGTTTCCCTCCCTGGCAAGTAGTGAAAGGTGAAATTGAAACAGTTAAAATACTAAGCCCACCAGACCTTACTTAGGGGATAGGTTCTTCAGGGTCTTTAATGCCTCTAGGTCCGTGATGGAGAACCTATGGCATGCGTGCCACAGGTGGCACACGGAGCCATCTCTGTGGGCATGCGAGCCAACATCCAGGTCAGCTTCACCACGCATTACCGCGTGCCTCCCACCGGGCAGCTGATTTTCGCATTTGGTGTTTGGTGTGCATTCTGCATGTGCGCACAGCACGTGTTTGGCATGCATTGTGCACAGCGTGCACTTGGCATGCAGCGCGCATGTGCAGCCAGAAAACCAGTAGTAAACTGGTTCAGATTTCACCACTGATTGAGACCATGGCTAAAGAAGGCAATACTTAAGAAGCTATAAAAAGCCCAAAGTTGTCTAAGTGTGACTTTCACAGGATCAGCCTAGACCAGTGATGGTGAACCTTTTCGGCATTGAGTGCCCAAACCAGAATGTGCGTGCATGTGTGTGTGCCAGAGCACCGGAAAGCCGAAATCCAGCTGGCCGGCATGCACATGCCTGTTTTTTGGGAATTTTTCGGGCATTTTTCAGGCCATTTTTTGGGCTGTTTTCAGGCCATTTTTCGGTGCTCAGGTGCAAAGACCAGCTGGCAGGCATGCATGTGCATGCAGGAAACTAGAAGAGCAGCTGGCGATGGCACGCGTGCCCACAGAGAGGGCTCTGCATGCCACTTCTGGCATGTGTGCCCACAGAGAGGACTCTGCGTGCCACCTCTGGCATGTGTGCCATAGGCTCGCCATCATGGCATTAGAATGTCAATCAGGTATACCAACATCCCTTTATACAGATTCATGCAGAACTTCATTTAGCAGCTTCATGAATACCGCTGGTGCCCTCTGCAGCCCAAATGGCACCACCTGGAATTGGTGGCAACCCAAAGAGCAATTAAATGCAATCTTCCACTCATTACCCCTCCCTCCAATCCTCAGTCAGTAGTATGTTTCCCTCAAGTCCAGCTTAATGGAAATGTTTCCTTTGTGTAGATGGCCCAGCAAGTCACCCCATGAGCCAGAATGGAAAAAGGGGATTGTGTTGGGGTCCAGAAATTCCTGAGACTGGAATCTGTTGCCTCCATCTCAAAGCCAGTCGCTGACCGGGCTCCCAGAGCATTTTGAGTGGCTTAAGTGGGAAGTTATGCCCTACGGTTCCAACCATCTCAAGTAAGATGGAGTTTAACACAGTCTATGTTCACTTTTCCTGATCCAGGACCTGCCAGTGGAACTAGGGAGGTTCCTCTAACTTTCCACACAGCTAGGGAGGACCGGGGAAATGGATCAGCACAACAGGGACAAGCAGCAGCGGGGAGACATCAGACACAGCTGGCATGAGGACCACCACCCCCACCAGCCTGCCTTCATGCTATCCCCTGCAAACTATATCCCCCCAGGCTGGGGATTCTATCCCAGCCAGGGTTAGGTCCAGTGCAAGTGGATTCCAGCACCTTCTGCTCCATTCTTTCTGGGGTCTCCATGGGCCCAATTTGCTCCAATGATCTGGCACAGCAGTGGAGGCTGATCCAGCAGCCAGCTGGAGTTCCTCAACTCTTCTGCAGCTCCACAGCCAGCACAGCAGCTGGCCCTGGTCCTGCCGCCAGCTCCAATCCAACAGCCAGCCGCAGCTCCACTGCAGGTTCCAGCTCCACCACCGACATTCATCCCACCGCCTGCTGCAGCACAATAGCAGGTCCCTGCCCCGCTGCCCACCGCCATGGCCATTTCGTCAACAAGGCCACCACCATCTCAGTTTAGAGCCACATTCGATGGTAAGCCTACCAAACTGGCTTACTTCCTCAGCCAAGTCTGGGCCCATTTAGATCAATATGGAGAACAATACAAAAGAAATAGCAACTTAGTATCGGTGATTTCAGAGGGGATGAATGAGGGAGACACTTCAGACTGGATAGCCCAGCTGCACAATGAGGGAGCTGCTGAACTAAATGATGCTGAAGGTTTTGTTGAGCTACTTAGGGCCAGATTTGAAGACCCTGATTGGATCAATGAGAATAAAGCCACAATAAAGGAGATGAAGCAAGGTAATCAACCCATAAAAGACTTTGTATTGGACTTTAGACTGGTCGCAGGGAACCTTGGCTACTGGCCAGACCACATACCCCTGCACTATTTTAATGAAGCCATTGATCAGGAAGTCAAGAAAGCATGTGTCATTTGAGGGGTGCCAGAATGACTGCAAGACTGTTATACCATGTCCATAGCCCTGGATAGAGAAATCAACCCACATCTCAAACCCTCAGTGGAGAAGCCACCCTGGAAGACTTTGGCTAGACATCCTCTTTCTAAACCTGCTGAGACTCCTCCTTCTCAACCTACAGGAACCATCAAGTGCTACCATTGTGGACAAATGGGTCATTGAGCTTCCAAGTGTCTGGCTCCTGTGCCAGTTCCACAACTGTGCCCTCCTATGGTCAACTGAGGCAGAAGAGTTTCATGAAATCCCCCAGACACCAGCTGATTTGCCTGACAAGCCATAGAAGTTCCCCCCACCACCAAAGAGAGCGAAGAACCTCTGGCCAAAGGAGCCCCTCCCAACGAGCCTAATGATGACGATGACCCGATGGTGAGTGCAGCCACCACCATCCCTTTTGAATTAATTGGTGCCTGAGACTGGGGAGGAAGGAGACGTATCAGCAGTAATAGATACAGGCTCTACCAGATGTTTAATTGGGCATCCAATTGTTGAACAATTACGAATAAAAAACTAGAGCTCTAAAACACCCAATTAAATTTGAACAGATGGATGGAACATTAAATGGAGGTGTTCCAGCCACCCAAATTACAGAACTTGTTAAATTAGAAATGGGGTTGCATTGTGAACTTATACAATTTATAGTAGCGCCAAAAATGTCAGAATCCATCATGTTAGGGCTTGCGTGGCTCGACAAATGGGCCTCTACCATTAAGTGGGAAGATGGATATGGAAGATCATAATTGGCATTGGCCCACTGCCCCCGGTCCCTCCACCCAAGAGACTGCCAAACTATAGGGACCAACTGCCAGAAGCAGCAGACTCACCTCCAGGTGAGCCCCAGAACCCTAAGGAATATAAAGACCTAGCCGAGCATTTAGTGAGGAGGAATGTAATATCCTTCCCCCTCATCGAGCCACTGATTATGCCATCGAACTAGAATCTGGGGCCAAGTTACCAAAATCCAGAATGTACTCCATGACACCTGCGGAAATGACTGAGCTGAGAAAGTGCATCGATACCAATTTAGCCAGAGGATTCATTGAGACTGCAAAATCTAAAGTTTTTTGTTGAAAGAAAAGAAAGATGGGGGGAGGGGCTGAGATTATGCATTGATTTTTGAGATCTTAATGCAATTTGCATACAAAACACCTACCTGCTACCCCCTAATGAAAAACTTGCTGAACCACTTGTCGAAAGGCAAGATCTTCACCAAGCTAGATCTAAAGGAAGCCTACTACTGAGTCTGCATAAAGGAGTGAGATGAGTGGAAAACGGCTTTTAACTGCCCACTGGGCAGCTTTCAATTCCGAGTCATGCCTTTTGGCTTCAAGGGCCCCCCGCAGTATTCATGCAGCTGATAAATGAGGTGCTACATGAACACCTATATAAAGGAGTTCTAGTTTACCTGAATGACAGTCTTATATTCAGCGAAAATATGGAGGAACACATCAAACTAGTCAGACAAGTACTGAAAAAACTCTTAGCAGACAAACTTTATGTGAAGCTGTCGAAATGTGAGTTCCATAAAGAGTCTTTGGACTACCTGGGCTACTGGGTGTCTAATCAAGGAATCTAAATGGACCCGGGGAAGGTGAGGATTGTGCTAGACTGGCAACCCCCATAAACATATAAACAACTGCAAAGCTTCTTGGGGTTTACAAATTTTTATAGACAATTCATCCCTTCCTTTGCCGAGGTTGCGCTCCCTTTTACAGAGCTACTAAAAACCGGTCCTTCTCCAACCAAGCCAAAACCTAGCCAACCCCTGGTATGCACAATGGACTGTCAGAAATCCTTTGAACACTTAATATGACTGTTTGTGGCTGAGCCGATCCTCCAGCACCCTGATCCAAATAAGCCCTTCATAGTCCAAGCCGATGCCAGTGACATGGCAGTAGCAGCTGTTCTGTTGCAGAGGAATGTTCAAAACGAATTAATGCCTTGTGCTTATGTGTCGAAAAAATTAATGGACACGGAATGCAGGTGAGCGGTTTGGGAAAAGGAGGCTTTTGCTGTGCTGAGGCTTTTTTTTTGTAAATATTTTTTTTTTCCAAACATAAACATAAAATATAACTTTCAAGAACAGAGTCTCGATCTGGTCATAGATGGTTATCACACTTACATTCCTTTAACAATTTCCCATGACATCTTTTAAAGGTAAAAATTCAAAACATAAAAGAACAAATTTTAACATAGATTCTATCATCTTCATCTAAACAAATCCATTATATCAATACAATTTTAGTTTCAAATTAACTTTCACTCATTCTTATATCTGTATATCAATTCTAATTATATCTTGTTCTTCTCCACCTTGTCTTTATCATATCTTTTGCCATCAGTGTCAAAGTAATTTTTAACATTTATTCTAGCCTCTTATTCTAATTATTTACCTTACAATTTTATCACCACAAATCTTGATTTCAAATTCAATACAACTCCATTTTTATTACACTTCATAAAACAAAATTCTATCTAAGTCTTAACCTCTTGACCCTTTTCCTCGAATCTTAATATCTTAAACTTTATCAATTTGTCTTTGATTTTATCCAATTTATCATTTATTACACCTTTCATGTTACACAGGTTTATCACAAAAACATGTTTTATTTAGACTAATTTTCAGCATATTCTCTTCCATACCTCTTTCTATTGTTTGGCTGTTTTCCAGCATATTATGTTTGGCTGACTCCCAGCATAGTCTCCTCCAGAGCACCAACTATTTTTGGCTAATTTCCAGCATAGTCTCCTCCGAACCTCCCACCATTATTGGCTGATTTCCAGCATATTATGTTTGGCTGATTTCCAGCATAATATCCTCCAAAACTCCCACCATTGTTTGGCTGATTTCCAGCATAATCTTCTCCAACTCTCCTCCTATTGCTTGGCTGATTTCCAGCATTTTATTGGCTGATTTCCAGCATATTATGTTTGGCTGATTTCCAGCATAGTCTCCTCCAAGGCTTCCACTCTTGTTTGGCTGATTTCCAGCATAGTCTCCTCCAACTCTCCTGCAATTGTTTGGCTGATTTCCAGCATTTTAACTAGTTTCCAACATATTTCCTCCGAGTCTCAAACTCTTATCTAGTTGTGTCCATCCCTCTTATTTTAACTTTACCTTGCAATATAATTATCTATTATATGTCAGTTTCCCAACATGCTCTTTCAAATTAATTCTCAATATATTTCATAATAATCAACATTTCCAGCATATATTAAATTAAATCACAATTTGTTGCTAAGATCTGTGTGTCTTATAGTTTTGTTCAATAAAACCTTAATCAAACATAATCACCAATCTAACATTTGCGCTGGACTCTCTTATCCTGGAGACATTTCCTACAAGGGGTTAAGGAGCCTTTCAAGGTGTGGACTGATCATAAAAACCTTGAGATGCTAAAGACCCCACAGAGGCTTTCCCCCAAGCAAGTTCGCTCAGTATTTTAAGCTAAAATACATCCCAGGGGGAAGAAACCTACTGGCCAATGCATTGTCCAGAAAACCCCAATTTGACAGCTGATGAGAATAAATAGTACATGTCACGGTCTCTGATGCTCAACTAGCTGCCCAATCACACACTAGGGCACAAACCAGATTCCGTTCTGACCTTCCTGAGGACAAGCTGACAGTAGAGTTAAGCTATCAGATGATACATGGTTTAAGGAGAACCAAACGGATTTAACATTGCGGGGGTGGGGGGACTGGCTTGGAAAGGGAGTAAGATTTATGTGCCCAGCTCCATGAGGCTGCTAGCACTAAAGCATAGTCATGACTCTCAACTAGGGGGCACTTTGGGTTTTTAAAAACCCTTCAGTTGGTTAGAAGGCAATTCTGGTGGCCAAGGATGAAAGCCAATTTAGAGGACTATGTAAAAAGTTGTGCTATCTGTTCCACACGAAATCCCGACTGGGGAAACTCCCTGGTTTTCTCCAGCAAGTGGCTGAACCTACAAAACCATGAGAGGAGATTGCAATGGACTTTATTGTTGAACTACCAGAAAATGGGGAAAATACAGTGATTTGGACTATTAATTTATTCTCTAAACAAGCACACTTCACTGCCTGTAACGGACTACTCTCTGCCAAAAAGCTGGCAAAACTCTTTGTGAAGCACATCTACAGGCTATATGGCATTCAGCAGAGAATAATATCAGATCAAGGAGTCCAATTTACTGCGAAGTTCTGGAAAGAGTTCCTGAGATCCATTGAGTCATTCCAGGGGCTTAGCTCGCCTTTCCATCTGGCTACCAACGGATCCATGGAATGATCTAATGCAATGGTGGAACAATACATTAGGTGTTATGTAAACTATCAATAAGAAAACTGGGTGGACTTATTGCCATTCACAGAAATGGCTTACAATAATGCAGTGCACAGTAGTACCGGGTTGACTCCCTTTCGAATAACTACTGGCATGGATTTTGTGCCTATGCCTGAATTACCTAGAGAACCACCAATTTACATGTCCCTAACAGAATGGATAACCTCATTGCAAAAGGGGTGGGAGAATATTAAGAAAACTCTAGCAGAAGCAGCAGAGAAATATAAAACTCAGGTGGACAAACACAGGTCTCTCCAGCCGCCTTTTTGAATAGGAGATACGGTGTATTTGTCAACTAAGTACCTAAGGTTGAGGCTACCCAGCAAGAAATTCAGACCTAAGTTCATCAGTCCTTTCCCTATAGTGAAAGAGATTAACCTGGTAACTGCCCAGTTTAGCCTCCCTCGTATACTAGGGAAGATACATCCTGTGTTTCTGTTGTGACTCTGGCTCCCGAGCCTGTCCTCATGGAGGAAGTTGACTCTGAAAGAGATGGGGAAGAACTGACAAGGCCTCCCTCTTCAGGACCCTCCTTTCTGGCAACGCCTCAGATTCCAGCTGAAGGCCAGGAGGAATGCATGTCAGAGCACCCACTAATAGGGAGTAATGAAAATCAATCTTGGATTGATCCCAGGCAGCGTGGGAGGGAGAGGCGTGCACAGCAAAGGAAGAGGTGGGGAAGGGCCAGAGATTGCTGAGTCACTGAGCCATGCCCCACAGGGGATAAAAGTGGGTGGGGTTGCTCTGTAGGCTTTGTGACGGACAAAAACTGCATATCGTGAGCTTCGGATGGGATATTTTTCGGAATTAAGGCTTGGACTTTGTGAATGACTTCTGACTACTCTTTGAACTCTTGGTTGCCCCAGCAACAGACTACAGATACACAGACTCCTGTTTCTAGAGGTGATAAGAAACTTGGCAGGCATTCAGAAAGTAGCTGCCAGAACTTTTATCTGCCAAAGGGATTCAGGTTGGCTTGTAAAAATAAATTACTGATATACGTCTTTTGCTTGTGTGTCTGCCTATGTGAGGTGGGAGGACAGAACAGTTTTACAGCAGCTTGTTGAAACCAATTGCTCCCCTTCCACCTATGATAGTACACGGGGAGACTCATTATCAAGTCAAGAAGATTCTTGACTCTAGATTACAACGGGATCGATTGCAGTATTTAGTACTCTGGAAAGGAAAGAATATCCATTGTCAAAAGCTATGTGGGTAAAGAGTTGGGATATAAAAGCTGACAGGCTAGTAAAACAGTTTCATGATATTGATGACTTAGTGTTTATATTAGAAGAACCCATAGAAACTGGCCCAATTTTCTGATAAAGAAAATTGAGGAATATGGAGAGGTGGCAGGAATGAAAATAAATAAATAAAGATAAAACCAAAATATTAGTTAAAAATCTCACCAACAAACAGAAAAAGGAATTGATAGAGAAAATTAACCTACAGATAGAAAAAAAGTACCAATTCCTTGGTATTTTCTTAACAGCTAGGTGTGGGACAATCAAAGAGGACAACTATACAAAGCTGGTACAACAAATTAAAATAGATTTGGAAAGGTGGAAGAATGTACAGTTATCGATGATAGGGAGAATTGCAGTGGTGAAAATGAATGTACTACTAAAACTACTTTTTCTATTTCAAACCATACCAGTAAAATTAGAAAAGAAATTTTTTTATGAACTAAATAAAATGATTCTGCAATATATTTGGCAAGGGAAAAATTGAGAATAAAATGGAAGGTATTACACGATTCTAGGAATAATGGTGGGTTTTGGGAATTATATTACCAGGCTGCATCTCTCACCTGGCTAAAATATTGGGTAAATTTGAATAACAGAAGACTATTATTACTAGAAGGCATGACATACAATTAGGCTGGCATGCCTTTCTCTGGTATGGCAGAAATATGGTGCACAAATATTTCCAGAGGCATTATGTGAGGAACGTGTTATTTAACATTTGGGAAAAAATTAAATTACAACACTATAGGGAAGTACTGGTCTGGCTCTCTCCAATGGAAACAATAATATATCCAAATTTTATAAACTGGGGAAAAATTGTATGTTACAAGGACATTTTAGATGAAAGAGGGGGATCTTAAATCCAGACAACAATTGCAGAAGCAGGGGTTCGACTTATCTTGGTGGCTGTATTTGCAGATCCAAGCAAGGCATGAAAAAGATGTTAAATTATGGGGTGTAAACAAAGAACAAACAGCATTGGACAAAATTTTAATGTGGACAGATGAAAAATTGATTAATATATAATTATATATATATGTATATATATATGTGTGTGTGTGTGTGTGTGTGTGTGTGTATATGTGTGTATATATATATATATGTAGGTCTTTGGTTGTTCAGGTCTTCTCCCACGTAAAATTGGAAGTGTCTTGGCGACGTTTCGACGAAGTCTCTAACGTCATCTTCAGGCTGGTGTTCTCGGCTTCGTGCTTCCAGGAGCAATGTGAGATCGCTCCTGGAAGCACGAAGCCGAGAATACCAGCCTGAAGATGACGAATGAGACTTCATTGAAACGTCGCCAAGACACTTCCAATTTTACGTGGGAGAAGACCTGAATAACCAAAGACCTACATACAAACATCCGCGAAAACCTGAGAATATGAATATATATATATATATATATATATATATATATATATATATATAATTATTTACTGAACTATAAAATGGAGGAATAGATAGTTAAAGAAACAATGATTGCCTGGGCAAGGAATTTCAGCTACAACCTAGAATTAGAAAAATGGTTAAAAATTTGGGAGTGAAACTACAAACTGATGATGGTGGCAGCATATAAAGAAAACCTTTACAAAATGTTTTACAGGTGGCACTTGCCACCAGCAAGATTGGCCAAGATGTGTAAGAACTCCTCTGCCAATTGTTGGAAATGTAACCAGACTCCAGGATCATACTACCACATGTGGTAGACATGTAAGAAAGCAAGGAATTACTGGGAGAAAATTCATAAATGGCTAGAAATGATAACTGAGCAACATATTGAGTTCAGACAAGAAACGTGCCTCTTAGGTATACTGTCAGAAAGTTATGACAAAGCAACTGTCTACTTGGTGTTATATATATTGACAGCAGCTAGAATTACATATGCTAAATATTGGAAAAATATGAACACCCCACCGGATGATGATATAAATAGGAAAATTTGAGATTGTGCAGAAATTGTTATCCTAACATGGCACTGACTTTTCAATAAAATAATAATAATAATAATAATAATAATAATAATAATAATAATAATAATAATAATAATAATAAACAGTTTCATGATAAGTTCCCAGACAAACCAAGGAGGGGGGAGAGGGGGTTAAGCGGTTTTATGAACAATGTATTAACCCGTTTTTTGTGTTTTGTCTGTTTTATTTTCTAGGGCATGTTTTTTCCTTTTGGGGGGACGCCTGTCAGCTTTGGAAGCCATATTAACTTCGGAAGCTTCCACACTGCCACCTTCTTGTGCTTGGGAAAGTAGGAGGGGGGATTTGATAGAGCGAGTTTTGTTAGACATAATAGCATTCTTCCTTTTGGTCAAGGTCATGATGCTCCTGCATCTGAAGGAAGAGTGGTTGCAGAGGTGTCTCAAGTTAGGATGGATGGTGATTGGGCCATGTGATAAACTGAAGGGTGCAGAGGCTGGATATGTGGTTTTGATTTATTGAGGGAAAACCCGGAACTCTCAGATTTGGGTTTTCCCAGATGTGCCAGTATACCTATTCCAATAAATGAAGATTTTGAGATGAAGATTGTTTTGGAGTCTTTAATTGGAGTTGGGTCATTCTGGAATGCTGACATGGGGGAGACTGGATAGTCAGCAACTTCATGGCACTGGTCCTGGCCCCCACAGTCATCAATCTTTATGAGGTGGCTCCCTGGACTTCCAGCCCACTGAACTTCTCCCTCAGCTGCTCCATTGATGGTCTGCCAGTCACTCTGTTGGGTTGTCCCACTTGGCCACTCACCTGGCTTTTCACTTGCTCCTGCAGGTCACCAGAGGGGATCAGAGGTCCTCCGCTTCTGCTGCCTTCCTCATCTGGCTCACCCACTGGCCCTTGGGGCCCGGATAGGGTCCCTCCATTGCACTCTACCCCTTATGCGTAAGCGGTTGCTCCAGCTTTCAGCTCTCTCTTTGGGGAATGTCCCAGTTGGGATGGTTCCAGCTCGAGTCATTGCTGGGTCTCTCGAGACGGGTCTTCCCCTGGCTTAGTCTCCTCATGTATCTCTTTGTCAGCTGCCGACATCTCAGAGCTGCTAACTTCCTGGTGGAGCACAGGTGCTACAGAGAGAGCTAGTATAATGTCAATTGTCCAGTTGGCAAATCCAGAAAAAGGAACCTGTGACATTATTTTACCAAGAGTATAAAACTTTACTGAACAAACCACAATGACACAGAAGAAGCGAAACCAGCTCTAATTAATTTCCCTTTTCCCTAAGGGCTACTTACAGTCCAAAATGTCTACCTATCACTCCTGTTCATTTTGTTATGGGAAACAGCTAGCTATGCTGGGACATCTGTTTGGAGTGTCCTTGGGTTGCCAGCAATGTCCCATGGTGCCAACGGATGCTTGAATACCACTCTCCCTCCCTTGCATTCCAACCCCCCCCACCTGTTATTGTCAAGCTGCAAGTGAAGAAGAAATGTAGGTGAAAGTGTGAATCAGTCTTGATAACTATTTTCTTGTAAAGAAGAAAATCAGAAAATTAAGGGAACTTTGATGAAGAAGAGTTCAATGAAGAGTTAATATTAAATAAAGTCCTCTGAATACACAAGAAATATTGTGTATTCAGATTACACAAGAAACATCTATTGATACCCTTCCCAAATTTAAAATTCTACTTTACCAATGTAAGAGCTGAGATGAAAGGAGATAACATTAATATATCAGATTTCAATATAAGCATATTTGGATATGATGATGAAATATTTTCATGATTCATGCCACATTCTTACATACTTCCACTATAAATTCCCTGGATAAAACATAGGCCAGGATATATGATGTTTTCATAACAAAAAAATATTGTTTCGGGTTTTTTTTAAATCCACAAACTGCAACCTCCCCACTTTCATATAAATATTTATCATGGAATAAACTTCATGGAATAATAGGATTGGAAGGGAACTTTGAGGCCTTCTAGTCCAATCCATGAATTTTAATACCCATCCCAAACAAATGGTTGTTCAAACTTGAAAATCTTAAATGATGGAATACCTACAACTTTAGGAAGCAGCTATAGCACTGCTTAATATAGACCTGAGCATTTTATGGTCACATCTGGTCCTTTGCCTGTCCAGCCCTTGTGAAATCAATGAGAAATTAGAAATCAAATGTAAATAAATGTAACCATGCATGCAATACAACTGCATTGCTTTCATTTTCATTTTGAAAGCAATTGCCTTTTCAATTTATATGTGTCCATGTGTGCATGCCTACATACTTGCACAGCCCTATTGGTTCAGCCCTCCACAACAGTCCCAGATTCTCATGTGTCCCCTTGAGAAAATTAATTGCCCACCACTTGCTTAATAGTTCTAATTGCCAGGAAATTCCTCCTTACTCTGAGTTTGATCTCCCTCCATGAAGCATCCACTTCCTCATTCTTATTCTGCCCTCCAAAATAAATCCATACACTTCTCAAATATTTGAAGACTGCTGTGATGATTCCCCTTAGCCTTTTCTTCTTTAACCATACTCCATAGGATTTAGCCTGCAAGCCCCTCACAATCTTCTCTGTACTCTTTCTAAGACCTGAGTATCATTCTTGTACTATGATGACAAGACATAGTATTCCCGTTGTGATCTGACCAGTGCAACACAGATGCAATTATTACTTACTATTACAAAAGTACTTTCATTTTCACATGGAGACTGCTTCTGAACTTTGTGTTTGAAGGGGGAAAAAATTGATCTTGGATTTTACTGAGTAGATTGATAGATCTTTATAGAAATGGCTTGCTCATATTATTATAAAAAACTCATTTTGTTATCTAAAACAAAGTTCCCCAACCTTTTCAGACTGGTGAGGTGGGAGAGAGGTGATGGTTTTGCCTGAGCGGCTGGCAAGCATGTGTGCATGCACACTTGTCTGCTATCCACGCAAGTGGGGATGTGCACATGCGCATGCACAGATGCTATTTGCGTGGCCTGGTTCTGAATGACTCAAGACATGGAGGTGGGCCACGGCCTGGAGGTTGGGGACCCCAGATCTAAAACACAGTACACTTCATGCTTCTGTGCAACTGCCTCCTATTGGTTAGATTCATTTTCTCAGGGTTTTAATCACTTTCTCTTTCCACTATTTCCCACTAGGATCCCATAATTGATTAAGGCCTCTCATGAGGTGGATTTGAGCAGTGTATCTATAGTGATTTTTCTTTCTTTCTTTGTAGATGTCATTTTATTTTATGATGAGACTGTTAGCTACCGCAAAGCTTTCAAGACTATGCAACACAGAAATGAAACAAACACATACATATAAGTGTGTGAGTCCTCACTGGAATGAAACTCTGAAGCATTAAGAATGGATTACTTTTTGTGGCAGCTTTGAGATGCTGAACTATGAGTGGAGATGCAACTAAAGATGTCTCTGGTGTCATTTGAAGCACAGGAACAATGGGATGATTAATCTCTTTTCTCTGTGGAGACCATGATATGCTTTTCATGAAGAAGGCAAAATCTCTTAGAAGAAAGTAGATAAGACTTTTAAAAGTCATATATTAAGAAATGCTCTATTACGTGTCTGGAAAAAGTATCAATATAAATTAAATGATAAGTTACCAATATGGACAGTACCCAGACACGTGATAGAGAATATAAATTTGTATCCTGTTAGGTGACTGGAATGGTGTTTTGGACGTTAAAAAAGACAAGAAGGGACCTAAACAAAATGTGTTAACAAGAGCAAAATTGCCCAAAGCATTTTGGGAAATGATGGATGACTGGGAGTTGAGAGATATCTGGCGTGAAAGAAACCTGGAAGAAAAAGATTTTACTTTTTTTTCAGATAGACATCAATCCTTTTCAAGGATTGATTTTATATTAATTACTAACGATCTTTTATCTAGGGTGAAAAATACGAAGATTTGCTCAGGAACATTGACAGACCATAGTCCAGTTTGGCTGGAATTGGAGTATGAGAAAGGGCCTAGGAGGTCCTGGAGGTTAAATGATAATTTGTTTAGGTATGAAGAAAATGTAAAAGAGTGTAAAAAATTTATGAAAGTATTTTTTGTTATGAATATGCAAAAGGGCACATCGATGGAAATGGTATGGGATGCAAGTAAGGCATATATGCGAGGAATTTTGATATATTTGAATAATAAATATAGAAAGAAACAGAGGACAAAAAGAAAAGAATTAGAAGATGAGATTAGTAAACAGGAATGGGCTTTAGTAGCTAATCCAACAGATAAGAAAATTAAAGAGGCAATCAATTTATTGAAAGGTCAATTTAATATGTTAATAGCAGATCAAGTGGCAACTAATTTAAGATATGCAAAACATAATGCTTTTTACAATGCCAATAAACCAGGCAGATGGTTAGCATATTTGTTAAGGAAAAAGCAAAAATCAAGGACAATAGAGAGAATAAAATATAAGGGTAAAGAGGTTTATGAGCAACAATTGATTAAGAAATCTTTTTTAGAGTTTTATTCGAGGCTGTATACTGGTGATAAAATTAAAGATATAGATATAGATAGATATTTGCAGAAAGAGAATATTTATACAATTTCAAATGAGCAGAGGGATAGTTTAAATCAATCGATAACTTCCAAGGAAATTGCGTTAGCAATTAAGCAGTTGAAAGTGGGTAAAGCTCCTGGGACGGACGGTTTGACGGCTATTTACTATAAAACCCTACAGGAGGAAATGATAGAACCGTTGAAAGAATTATTTAACAATATACAACAGGGAGGAGAGGTACCTCCAACTTGGAAGACAGCATTTATCTCGTTGATCCCAAAAGAAGGGCATGATGATACAGATCCTAAAAATTATAGGCCAATTTCATTATTAAATACAGACTATAAGATATTTGCTAAAATTTTGGCAAATAGATTAATGACAGTCATGCAGCAAATGATTCACCATGATCAAACTGGTTTTATAAATGGTAGACAAATGAAGAGTAATGTAAGGCAAATTGTTAACTTATTAGAGTATTTGGGAAGGAACAACCAGGTCCCCGCAGTGCTTGTGTTCTTGGATGCTGAGAAAGTCTTTGATAGATTGAATTGGTAATTTTTACTAAAACTAATAGAAAGGATGCAATTTGGAGAACAATTTGTACAATCTATTAAGGCAATATATCAAAAACAAACAGCGCAAATAATAGTTAATGGTGGTTTATCAGATGCTTTTAACATAGAAAAAGGAACAAGGCAAGGCTGTCCTTTGTCCCCGTTATTGTTTATTTTGACGCTGGAAATTTTATTAAACAAGATACGCGAGATGAATACAATTAAGGGAATTAAAATTAGACAGCATGAATACAAGGTACGAGCATTTGCGGATGACCTGGTTGTTACCTTAACCCAACCGGTACAATCGATTACAGCCTTGATGGATATAACCTGCTTATATGGACAAGTATCTGGTTTTAAAATAAATGCAGCTAAAACAAAAATAATAAAGCCAAAAAGAAGAGATAGAAAGGTTAACAGGATTTGAAGTAGTTAAGAAGGTTAAATATTTGGGGGTCTATATTATGACTGCAAATACGAAATTATATCAGTACAATTATGAACCATTATGGCACAAAATACAGAAAGAGTTGGACAACTGGAAAAAACTACAACTGTCTTTGCTGGGAAGGATAGCCGCTGTAAAAATGAATATTTTACCAAAATTTCTATTTCTTTTTCAAATGATACCTATACTTAAAAAAGATGAGAACTTGAAGGAATGGCAGAAGGGCATAAACAAATTTGTGTGGGCGGGGAAGAAACCACGAGTCAAACAAAAGATATTGCAAGATACTAGAGAAAGAGGTGGTCTTAAGATGCCCAATTTAAGATTGTATTATGAAGCTGCTGCCATCTCAGCAATCACAGATTGGATAAACTTAACGGAGGAAAAGATATTGAATATTGAAGGATATGGTTTGGTTTATGGCTGGCATGCTTATTTAGTGTATGATAAGAAAGTAGATAAGACTTTTAAAAGTCATATATTAAGAAATGCTCTATTGTGTGTCTGGAAAAAGTATAAATATAAACTAAATGATAGGTTACCAATATGGACAGTACCCAGACACGCGATAGAGAACATAAATTTAGAGCAAAAGCAAGATAAGATTACATATAAGGAACTCCTTTATAAGGAAGGAGTCAGACTACAGTTAAAATCTATGGAACAACTAAAAGAAGAAGGGATTATTAAGACTTGGTTTCAATATGGACAGCTGCTGGCCAGATGGAGAGAAGATCAAAAAATTGGTATTTTGCAGCAGGATGAGAATTTGATAAAGCAAATAAGAGATGAAGGTCAAATGCACATAAAAAGGTTGTATAATGCATTACTGGAAATAGATTCAGAAACAGACTTAGTCAAGGATTGTATGATAAAATGAGCACAAAATGTAGGTGAACCAATAATGATGGAAACATGGGAAAAGATATGGGTTAGAAATGTAAGATTTACACAAGCTCAAAACTTAAGAGAGAACTTTTATAAAATGTTTTATAGATGGCATTTAGACCCAAAAAAACTAGCTTGTATGTACCCAAATTTACAACCCAAGTGTTGGCGATGTGAGTGTGAAGATGCTACATATTTTCATATATGGTGGACATGTAAAAAGATTAAGGCTTTTTGGATAAAAATATGGTGGATTATTCAAAATATTTTGAAGAAAAAAATTAAATTTACACCACAGTTTTTTCTGTTGGGAATAGTTACGGATTATACTGTAATAGAGACTAAGCTGGTTTTGAACTTAATAACGGCTGCCAGGTTACTGGTGGCACAGTACTGGAAGAAGGAAGATCCACCTACTATTGAGGAATGGACATTAAAAGTTGTGCATTTGGCGGAAATGGCAAAAATTTCATCATACCTTAAAGACCACTCAAATGAGAGATATATATCGGAATGGAGAAAATGGATTGATTACATACAGAAGAAGTACCCGAATAAGAAGATTCATATAGCTTATGAATGAAATAATATTAAGTAGTTTATGTTTGTTTTTTCTGAGTTATAAGGAGTTAAGGACCTAGGGAGAATATGAAATGTAATAATTTGTTAGCACATTTTAGTTCTTGGTTTGTGAATGCTATACCCTGTGCTCGTTCTGGGAAGTCTAGGGAGGGGAGTGGGGGGAGGGAGGGGAAGGGAGGGTGGGAAGGGGAGGGGGGGTTGAGGGGGGAAGGGTGGGGGGTGAAAATGTTTGTATTTTCCATAAAACTTTTCAATAAAAAAAAAGAGAGAATATAAATTTGGAGCAAAAGCAAGATAAGACTACATACTAAGAACTCCTTTATAAGGAAGGAGTCAGACTACAGTTAAAATCTATGGAACAACTAAAAGAAGAAGGAATAATTAGAACTTGGTTTCAATATGGGCAGGTGCAGGCCAGATGGAGAGAAGATCAAAAAATTGGTATTTCACAACAGAATGAGAATTTGATAAAACAAATACGAGACAAAAGTCAAATGCATATAAAAAGGTTGTATAATGTGTTAGTGGAAATAGATTCAGAAACAGAGCTAGTCAAGGACTGTATGATAAAATAGGCACAAAATGTAGGAGAACCAATAATGATGGAAACATGGGAAAAGATATGGGTTAGAAATGTAAGATTTACACAAGCTCAAAACTTAAGAGAGAACTTTTATAAAATGTTTTATAGATGGCATTTAGATCCAAAAAAACTAGCCTGTATGTATCCAAACTTACAACCTAAGTGTTGGCGATGTGGATGTGAAGATGCTACGTATTTTCATATATGGTGGACATGTAAAAAAATTAAGGCTTTTTGGATAAAAATATGGTGGATTATGCAAAATATTTTAAAGAAAAAGATTAAATTTACACCACATTTTTTTTTGTTGGGAATAGTTACGGATTGTACTGTAATAGAAACTAAGTTGGTTTTGAATTTAATAATAGCTGCCAGGTTACTGGTGGCACAGTATTGGAAGAAGGAAGATCCACCTACTATTGAGGAATGGACACTAAAAGTCGTGCATTTGGCAGAGATGGCAAAAATTTCAGCATATCTTAAAGACCATTCAAACGAAAGATACATAACGGAATGGAGAAGATGGATTGACTATATTCAAAACAAGTATCAGACTAAGAAGATTCATATAGCTTATGAGTGAAACATTTTTAACTTTTAGCTTATGTTTATAGTGTTTTGAGTTATCAGGAGTTAAAGACCTAGAAAGAATTTGAAGTCAACAATTTGTTAGCATATTTTAGTTTTATGTTTGTGGATGCTATACCCTGTGCTTGTTCTGGGAAGTCAAGGGATGGTGAGGGGAAGGCTGAGGGGGGAGGGAAGGGCTGAGGGGGGAAGGGCAGGGGGAGAAAATGTTTGTATTTCTTATAAAACTTTTCAATAAAAAAAAAATTTCTTAGAATGCTTTTCCAAGAGAGGCCTGTCTGTTGCCTACATTGCAATGATTTGGCACCATATAAAGACATTATTTTCTATGTTTTTCAACCTGAACTATTTTTACCTGCATTTTATTAATGCTGTTTCTCAATGGATTTTTAATTTCTAAATTATCATTTAACTCTGATTTTATTTTAAACAATCTCACAAATTAAAGCTAGGAATGTTTAAATCATAAGGTGAAAAATATATCTGATCCATCAAGTAAACTCATAGTTGCAATGCTTGTGCACATCCCTCCTGCCATGCACGAATAAAATTTGCTGCCAAGGTTATAAACAATGCTTTTCTTAAGCACCAAGTTTTCTGTGTACAGCAATTTTGGTTTCATGTGGAAGCAGATCCAGTCATGTTTGCCATGTGAAGTAATATAGTTCTGACACAAACTTATCAACTCTTCATTGAAAATGAAATCTCTCAAATGGGAAATAGGGAGACTAACCTGTTTTTCTCAGGTGGTGGTGAATGGAGAGGAATCTACGAATTGTTCTGTTAACAGGATGGTATTACTGTCCCCACTGACCAGTGGATAAAGCACCGGCTGGCTGTTGATATGGTGGAAAAGTTAATGGGTTCACCTCCTTCTCAGTCAGTCACAGAGAAAAGAGGATTTATAGCAACCTTAAAACCCCAACCTCTCTGTTTTATGCTGATCATTAACCAAGATTATCTCACACCAGAGATTTGTTATACCAAAGAGCACTGACATCACTAACTGCTATTAAGTGTATTATACTTAAACTCCATAAAAGGGGAGCAAAATGCTCTTGTCAGCAACATGAGGGAAGAAAGACACATTATCAGACACTCTCCAGTGAAAAAGAGCAGGTGCCTACAGCTTTTTGCCTGAGAAAGAAATCTCAGGATGTCCTCAGAGACTCTGAAATCCCCATCATGCCAACTGCCAGATTTTACTAGACCAAAAGGAAAATACTTGCCAAAGTGCTTCTTTGAGATTGCTATAATCAAGTGGTGGTGGCAATAATGACCTTTTCCTCTTCAGCTCACATCCCCACCCCTTCTCTTGGCATGCTCCTCAGCTGCCAAAAGGGGGCTTCTGGGTGCAACAAGTTCTTCCTTCTCCAATTTATTTATCTAAAACAATTATTGAGCCACTGGTCTTATACCACACTTTTGGCAACTCCCAATTAACAATTAAAACAGCACCATTATACAAGTAATATCTGTTAAAACCACACATAGTAAAAACCAGGTATAATAAACTTCAACAAATACAATAGTCTACCACAAAAACACTCATCAATCTCACCCTATTCCAGAGCATGGGGGTAAAGCAAAGTCTTCATGCTTTTCAGAAGGCTAGGAGGGTGGAGGGTGGAGGGGGGCTGTCAAATGTCAGGGGGAAGAGGTGGTCAGTTGCAGTTGCATCCATTTTCCTGGGGGTGGGGGGGGCATCCTTCTCCCTAGGCAACATTGCAAAACTTGCTTCCTTTCTTACTGTTTATTGGCAGGTTTGTGTTTTTTTTTTTTCATTTGGTTATTTGCTGCTCTATTTCCAAAGAGTCTCAGCAGTTTGTGATTTATAGGGGCAAATCAGATCTCGTTAGAGATACCCAGTTTGATTTGGCGTAGTTTGGTTTGACAGTTTGATTTGGCATTTGTACAATATGAATGCCTTAATGAAGTTATTAAAACAATAACATCCCCACCTGATTCAGAAAAAAAAATGCTATAACCATGCAATAGGATCTCTTCTAGATTAGAATGCCCTTTTGGCCCTTTTCCTAATTGTGAAATGTCAAACATCTCCTAAACCAGAGCTAGATGTTGCCCATTTTTGCCTTGCTATATCCATCCATCCCCAGCCATCTCCAACTCCTAAAAAGCCATTAACCTTTTCTTTTAAGCTTTCTCCCTCTCCATCTCTGGTAAGAAAAGATAACTTTAAGGTAGGTTAACCACTACATGCCTTATTATTTGCACAGTTGCCAATTTTAAAATCTACACTGGCATTCAAATGTATGCCCTCATGCCATGAAAAACTACACCTGCTTATTTCCGTACATGAACTTGTGGCTAAAGTCTAAAAATCAGATACAGTCAAACTCTGATGTTTCCCCCATCCCATTTATTTTGGCCAGCTGGATACCTATCTTTAGACCTTTCATTCGCAAAGACAGTAACTGCCAGGACTCAGTTGATAATTTGAAGACTCCAACCTGATTTGAGAAATTTACCTGGATTAGAGAGCAGGATTTCAGATTAAGCACTCAAGACAAGAGGAAAAGCAAATCTCCTCTTGTAAGAGGAAAATCTGGAAGATGGTGCAGAGGTTCTAAGTATAAATTCTAAATTACCATTCGTGCTCTTATAGAAACTGTCAACTATCTGATATGGCTACCACTTCCTCAAAGACAAGTAAAGATATAATTTATAGCCACGTATGTTCTTGCAAGATTAATGTTAGCTCTGCATAGTAATCCAGACAAGAAGCACAACTAGGAGTACTAACTCTATATTAAGGTTGTATCAATATAATTTTGCAAGACAAAGTATTTTTCCTTTCCTTTCTTTTTATTCTCTGGAAAACTAGGGAAGATCTCTTCTGAAACATTTGCTTTCTGCAGGCTAAAACTGACATGATGGTTGTTCTGTTTCCTGTCTCCCAAAGTCATTCCCACATACCATTACATGAACTCAAGTTGAATGCTATCTTGGTCGCATCCACATTTTTGTACTGTCTCCATCTGTTTGTAAAGAGTGATCCTGCTACATTTTTTGTTCAATAGCCTCTGTGTTGTAATTTTGTATCATTTTCTTTATGTTAAAACATAATTTTAATCATTAACATTTTAAAAAGTTTATTATCTTATTTAAGGTATCCCGGGAAGCATTTCAAGGCCACAAAAGAATTGAATAAACACAATTCCATCCATGCACAGTTTATTGCAATAGAGAAGAATCTTTTCCTGCCATCGTTTTTCTCCATGGTGCGCTAACTTTTAACACACAGCTGTTTGTTTTTTAAAGAGAGCAAGAGGCCTATTCCATTAAACTAGATGTCACAACTTCCAACCTGAAATATTACAGGAGACATATATATTTCTGCAAGAAATATAGTAAAAATAGATATGGAATTTCTGCACCAGATCTGTTTGGAAAGCAGTCATATCTCATAGCTCATTAGAATATGCTTTCCAATTATATGGAATGATGTTCAACCTTTATTGCTCTACTCCTATTGCCTCTACTAAAAGACTCCAAATTAAGGTTAAGGCATTTCTTATCAAAACTGAACATTGTTATTTTTCCCCTTAGAATTTCTTATTCAATTATTATTTATTTTTATTTTATCATTTGCATACATTTTTATAATATCTCACTTTTTCCCCTTTTACCCCCCTCCCCCCGCCTTTCTCCTTTTACTTGGCATCATCTGGGTATCTATTTTTCTAATTGTTTTCTCCCATCTATTCTCTATCTATTTTATCTCTATACCCTTATTCATATTTCTTTTCTAACCAATCATAAAATTTATCCCATGTCTTGAAATACATCGATTCCTCTTTATCTTTTATTCTCAATGTTAATCTATTCATTTCTGGACATTCTAAAATTTTCTTTATAATATCTCCTTCCAACAGAATTTTATCTGCTTTCCAGTTTTGTGCAAATACAATTCTAGCTGCTGTTATTATATGAATAATCAAATACATATCTTCTTTGCTATAATTCTCTGGTAAAATTCCCAATAAGAATATCTCTGGTTTTAACTCTATATGTTGCTGCAACATTCCCTCTAACCATGTTTGTATTTCACCCAATATTGTTTTGCTTCTTTAAACAACCACCACATATGATAGTATGATCCCGGCAACTGATGACATTTCCAACACTTAGCTGATTTATCTTTAAACATCTTAGCTAATCTTTCTGGTGGCACATGCCATCTATAAAACATTTTATACAGGTTTTCTTTATAGTCTGTTGCCATTGTTAATTTATAATTTCTTTCCCAAAGTTGTTGCCATTTGTCCAATTCTATGGTGTATCCAAAATTCTTTGCCCATGCTATCATTGTTTCTTTTACTTCTTTATCTTCTAGTCTAATGCACAATAAATAATTATATAATTTCTTAATCATTTTCTCATCTGTTCCTGTCAATATTTCATCCAGTTCTGATTTCCCCAAATTAAAACCATATTGTCTATGATCTGCTTCATATCTTGATTGTATTTGCAGTCTTGTATACCAATCTGTCTCAATCCTTGTCTCTCTAGTTCTTGTTTTTGTTTCAGTTCTCCCCGATCTGACAAAATGTCTTTATATCTAACAATATTCCCCATGTTCACAATATTTGGGTATGTCACCACTTCTGTTGTAGAAATCCACATTGGAATATTCAAATAATGTTTTTCTTTTCTCTCTCCCACACTGATAGCAAACCATTTCTTACATAATGTCTTTGGAAATATCCATGTATCCTTTGTTTCCTGTACCATAAAAAGGCCAACCCAGTTGTAAATCATGACCCTCCAATGTCAATAGTCTTGTATTCCTTAATAAAATCCATTCTTTAATCCATGTTAATGCTGCCACTTGATAATACAATTCCCAATTCGGAAGGCCAAACCCACCTCTAGAATTAGAGCATTCTCTATGTAGTCTTTGGCTTTCTTTCAGAGAGAATTTAGAATTTTAAGGAGAAACACAGCAGTTCAAGGTCTGTCACAGTCAAACTTCACTGCAGCTGATGAGCAATCACTAGCATTGGCCTCAGACTGAAATATAAACCCAGTAAGCTGGACAACAATATAATGCTGTGGTAGCAAAGAGAAAATGTGTTTGAAGTGCTAGTAGGTGATTCCAAATGGACCATATAGGAACCAGAGAATTGGGTACTAGAGGATTCAGAGGTTGACTCTGGAATCAAGATTTAGTTTGGAAAATCGAGGAAGGAAACTGCAACAGAGCACAAGTACAAGTAAACAAACATCTATTGAGTTTACATTTTTTGACAGCCCAGGATGTTTTTAACAACAATCAGAAAATTCAATCTATAGCTTTGGCTTTGATCAGCTTCACATAGTTCATTGTCCTAGGAGAAAGTATGGTTTTACTAAAAAATCATTCATTTGACCTTTAATTGTTCTGGTGCTTTAAAGTTCCAATAGGCTGGAAAAGGCATATTGGGATAATGATAAAGGGAATATTAAGTTAATAAAAAGACCAAAAAGGAAAATTCTCTGTAACAGTGGTTGTTAGTATATGCTAAACAAAGCCAGGTATGGGAATTGTCATCTCTGGTGCTTTTAAGGACAACTTGAAAACCATTCATTCATTAATGATAACGTTTCTCATTATGGGCACTTCCATATAGAGTACCATCCCATGCATTGTTCAAATATATAGAGTTCAAATACATATGGAGAAAAAATTACTATCCATCTCAGTTGCTTCAATGATGGCCATGCATTGTTTCTAATAAAAAGCATACAAAGCCTAGAGCAGCATAAATAATACCAGAAAGTCATCCCTGACTGATTTTGCAATAGACTCTTAGTGAGCACCTCCCAAGCAGTGGGTGAATTCCATAAACACTGGTAAATTTGTTGCAGAAAGCTTGTTTAAAAGGAGGAAGACATTTAAAAGAAGGAGAATGAGTTTAAAAGGGGGATGGAAAGAGAATCTAACTTTTTAAAATGTATTATGCAAGTAAGATGTAGGAGTGTGTTATCACCGACAATTTCAGATCCTTATTCAGCAAAAAAAGCCTCAGTAAGAGGTATGTCAAATTGACCTATTACCTGAATAAAAATCCCAACTGGATATTCAAATTAGTCTGTCTTTTCATAGTCTGCAGATTGCAGAATTATTTACATTTGGAAGTTAGGCAGCACAGAATCTCCTGATGAAGTTTATGGCAAAACCATTTGAAGACTTCCATAGAATTAGTTTACTATAGTTTTTTAAATTAATTACACACACACACACACACACACACACAGAGATTTGGACTATTATTTATTTTTTAATAATAATTTTATTAAATATTACAGTTAAATGGATCAAAATTAATGCAAACTAAATGTAAGGTATGGCCTCTCCAATCTTTCTCAAGAAAGCAGAACTCTTGAAACTGTAGTGGTTCTAAAAGAAGCTTTTATTGGAAGGTTTGTGATAACAAGAGATCTAGGCAAGAACTGAAGCCTCTCACTTAAAACCAGCTATTTAAAGCTGTTAAGAATTCAAACAAAACCATTTTCCCATTGGAAAGATTGTGATTAATTTAAAAATCTTATTGTAAGTACATCTGGACCCTTAGTTCCTTTATAACATCAACACTCTAATCACTGTTTTGCTATTTATTCTAAAAATATTTTTTTCGTATATCCCTGAGAGATGTTTAGTTTGCCCTGAGTTTTGACTTTTATTTCCAAAATACCTTCAGATTTGGCTAAATGTTATGCAACCTGCTAGCTATAAAAGATTCCAAGCCAATTATTTTAAAAATATTGCAATTTGTTGACACATAAGATACATATTGGACAGTGGCAGTGGTGGGATTCAATTTTTTTAACAACAGGTTCTGTGGGTGTGGCTTAGTTGGGGGTGTGGCTTGGTAATCATGTGACTGGGTGGGCATGGCTAGCTGGTCATGTGACTGTGTAGGCATGGCTAGCTGGTCATGTGACTGTGTAGGCGTGGCTAGCTGGTCATGTGACCAGGTGGGCGTGGCTATGTGCATAGGGACTACTCAGAGGGCTGAAAAAAAGTCATTTCTGACTGGACCGCGCACTTTTGACCGGTCCTCACATTTATGACCATCCTCACATTTATGCCCGTGCAGCTTTCTTAACAACCATGTCACTCATTTCACAAGTGCTTCTCTTCACCATGGTGACAAGATAGGGCAAAAACGTAAAATGTGAGGACAGTCGTAAGTTCAAGGACTGGTCAAAAGTGGGAGGACCAGTCAAAAATAACTTTTTCAGCCCTCTGAGTAGTCCATATGCACAAAAGGACTACCCAGAGGGCTGAAAAAAGTCATTTCTGACTGGGCCTCGCACTTTTGACCGTTTCTCACACTTATGACTGGTCATCATTTATGCCCATTGTAGCATTCTTAACAACCATGTCACTCATTTCACAACTGCTTCTCTTCACCATGGTGACAAGATAGGGCAAAAACGTAAAATGTGAGGACAGTCGTAAGTTCGAGGACTGGTCAAAAGTGGGAGGACCAGTCAAAAATAACTTTTTCAGCCCTCTGAGTAGTCCATATGCACAAATGGATACAGCAATAGAGAGGGATGAAGGAAGGGAAGGGAAATTAGAGTAGGAGGGAGGGTAAGAGAGGAGGAAGAGAGGAGGAGAAGGAGAAAGGAAGAGGAAGTAGGGAGGAGAAGAAGAGGGTGAGGAAGAGAAAGTAAGAAGGAAAGAAAAGAGAGAGGTGGTAGGTTTGAGGAGAAAGATTGCTGTACAATAAAAAAGATGAAAGGGAAGAAAGCCAACCCCAAACAAATATAAAGATATTAAGATAAAAGAATGAATTGTTAAACTTTAAAGAATAAAAGAGAACAAATATGAATAAATAAGAATAATTAGAAACACACATACAAACATACAATGTATTTTTTTGAACAGAGTATTTGGCCGGTTCACAAATTTAAACAGTGTTTAGTCATTTCAATTAAATTTACAATTTCTATATTTCCTTTTTACCATATTTATTCCTCATCTATTTTTGTAAAAAACCAATATTACCCTTCATCCTCATCTCTAATCTTAATCAAATTCAATTTTTCCCTTCTATTCTATATTATACCCCTTCCCATTGTCATCTATTTTTATATCCATCCTCACATTGGTTAATTATGTAATATTAGTTGTTTAATATAAATTCAACATTTTAATATAAATCAATTAGTTATATAACTACATTTTTTGTATATTAATCAATATGAACATGAATATTCCAATTATTTCCATGCAATCCAATTTCTTACAAATCAATTAATTATATTTACCAATAATAATAAACCAAATAGTTTCCCCCATATATTCCTCCAAACCACAACTTAACCATTTCTGCTTTCAGAAATATACAATTAATAGTATCTCAATTATTACAATTCCCTAGTTAAATAGAGCTTTTTTTCTTTTGTGTTTTAAAATCCTGAACTCTCCTCTTTTTCCCTAAATTTCCCATTGTTTGCACCTACCTTTTTTGGTGAGGAAAAAGAAAAGAATTCTGCCTGCCTAATTATCCAACATTGCAGCAACAGCAAAGCAGTTTCAGTTTCGTTTTTCAGGATAGCTAGGAGAAAAAAAAATTGCTCCAGCAAGCAGCAGAGCCCTGAGACAAATCAGCTGAGACTTGGGAGCCGATCTAAGCAAGGGCTAATTAGCCTATGCTGAAGCTCTGTGGGCCAATAAAATTACAAAAAAGCACCGAACCATTTGTTAAATTGCTGGCTCGCCCGCCCCTTGCCCACCACTATTTATTGGCAATAAATAGTGGTGCGGAGGGGCAGGGCAAGGCAGCAATTTAACAAACGGTTCAGCTCCTAGAACCGGCAGAATCCCACCACTGGCTATAGGGCGGCCCTTTGAAGCCCTGCGGCAAGAATTTTAACAGTTTTTTTTTCTCTAGCCATCAGCTGGGACTCCGTAGGAAGCAATAGATTGGGAGTGGGTGGGGTAAGCGAACGGCCAGCGATCCAACAGAGCAGAGAGTGAGGGTGAGTGAAGGCGTGGAAGCTGCTTTCTCCATCCTGCTCTCTTGCATCCGGAGCAGGTGGGGAACCACGTGGCAGCCCACATGGATCCCAGGCAGCGGAACTCAGGCTAGGGAAGGGGTGGGCAATTGTGGCTCTTTTACAACCTGTGGCCTTCAACTCCCAGAATTCTGGAAGTTGAAGTCCACAGGTTGTAAAAGAGCCACAATTGCCTACCCCTGGCTACGGTAGGCTGATGCCGTGCGGGTGGGAGGCAGGGCGGGGTGAGGGGTGGGCAAGCCAGCAATTTAACAAACGGTTCGGTGTGCTGCGGGACCAATAAATTACAAAAAAACACTGAACCGTTTGTTAAATTGCTGGCTCGCTTGCCCCATTTATTGGCAATAAATAGTAGTGCGGAGGGGCGGGGCAAGGGGCGGGGTGAGCCAGCAATTTAACAAAGGGTTCGACCGAACCCCCTAGAACTGGCAGAATCCCACCACTTGACAGTGGTGATAGAAACCTGGGGCGAGTGGTACTCTGTAGATAATATCTGGTGAAGATAAGCACCATATGCAGCCCTGGGGAAATGTTGCTAAATCTGATGGTGGCAAATCACAAGTTCTTCACCAGGAGATCCTGAGATTAATTTTAGACTTTCAGCCAGTGGACATCCATGCATGGTAGTTCAATTCAGATAATATGATTCACTATGGGATGCCTCTGCATTGTTTGTACATGTATAGAACCTATCACAAGATGTGCAGGATCTTCTTTTATCTGAAGTCTGACACCTGAAAGATTTCACTTGGATCCAGGAGACCATACAGAAAATAACCCCAAATCTCTCTTCTCTTTGCTCCAAGTCTCTCCTCCCAAACTGCAATGTGCACCCTGCATTTTCACTGATAAAATGAGGAAAATGTAAATATATATAGACATGTATCCGTTTTGTCTACCCAGTTAACACTTGTCAAGATCTCTTTAAGCTTCTCTTGGTTTTAAAATGTCACCCTGCCAGAATTCATTAAGTTCAATTAATTAATTAATTAAAATATATTTATGTAGAGCAGGCTTTGTTAGATGATGTTAAAAATAACATTTGGAGAGTTATTTGGATGGAGGGAACAGACTCTGATGGCATAAGCCAAGACCATATCCCTAGTCTCAGTGTCAGCAAATAATGATTTTTATTGCACTGATAATATGGAAGTTGCAATCATGGAAACATTTAATACAGATAATTGGCAGCGTGAAAAGTTGCAGGGGTTAGGACTGTTTGTTCAAGGTGAACAAAGTGAAATAATAGCTACTCAAATTACAAGATAGAAAAAAAAGGGAGGTGTGCTGAAAGCTGCAGCATGATAAATTCAACTCATTCACATTTTGCCTAGAATTTTGTACCTATTTCAGACACTTCCGATTAAGTTGGGTAAGGAATTCTTTGTAGATTTGAATAAAATGATATTGAAATATATTTGGCAGGGAAAGAAGGCGAGAATAAAATTAAAGTTGTTACAAGATGCTAAAATGAGGGGTGGCTTTGGCCTGCCTAACTTTGAATTATATTATCAAGCAACAAGTTTAATGTGGATTAAAGAATGGATAACTTTGAGAAATACTAGATTATTGAACTTGGAGGGACATGATTCGTTGATGGAATGGCATGCCTTTCTATGGTATAAAGGAACTAAAATACAGGGGTACTTTAGAAGACATCAGATACGGGAAGCTTTATGGTTGAATTGGGAGAAGGTTAAAAAATATCACTATCTGAAGATTGTCTGGGTATCTATAATTGAAGCTTTTTCATATCCAGTAATATTCAAAAGGGAATTAATTATTAGATATAGTGAATTATTGGATGAAAAGGGTGAACTTAAATTAAAGCAGGAACTAGAAGATCAGGGATGTAAGATGGACTGATTTTCATATATGCAAATATTTTCTAGATATCGAGATGATCTCAAACAAGAGGGTTTTTATAATATTTTTACTAATTTAGATAAGATTTTAATGGGTTCGGATGATCATGTAATTAAAAGTTATGCTAGAGGTAAAATTGGAAGAAGAACAAGTTAAAGAATCAATGATAGCATGGGGGGAAATTTTGGTTATGGTATTGATTTAGAGAAATGGCAAAAATTGTGGTCGCATAATTATAAAATGACAATGTCTACAGCATATAAGGAGAATTTGTATAAGATGTTTTACAGGTGGCACATACCCCCGTCGAGGATAGCCAGAATGTTTAAGAATAAATTGGAGAAGTGTTGGAAATGTCATCAGACCCCAGGATCATATTACCATATGTGGTGGACATGCGTAGAAGCAAGGAGATATTGGACTAAGATACACACATGGTTGGAAAAAATGACAAAGAGACATATTGACTTTAAACCAGAGACATTTTTATTAAGGATCTTACCAGAGATATTTAATAAAGAATTGCAATATTTAATTGTGAATGTTTTAACAGCAGCTAGAGTTGTATTTGCCAAAAATTGGAAAGGAGAGAAGATACCTAATGATGAAGAAATTATTAAGAAAATGTTGGACTGTGCTGAAATGAGTAAATTGACATTTGAAATAAGAGAATAGGAAGATAAACAATATTATTTGATATGGGATTTATTTTATCAATGGATAGATAATAAAACATGGAAATGAAATATGATATATGAAATGAAATTAAGATAAAATGTATAAAAATGTGTTTTTCTCTTAGTGGAAAAGAAACATGTGTCACATATTGATATTTTGAAGAGTTTGTGAGCACGAAAAGATTTTAACCGACCAAAACACTGTCTGTAATTGTTTGAAAGGCTGATGCTTTTATGTTGTTTTTTGTTTGAAAAAAAAAAAATTCAACTCATTCAATATGAATTCCAAGTGAGAGGAATCCCTGTTAATAAGGAACTGTCTCCCCCACAGCTCTAGAGCAATGGACTTCATGGCATTTTATTTGCTAATTGCTAATAGCCTCTAAACACTATGCAACCACAGAATTGCAGGGACAGAGGTGGTGCTGTTGATCTTTGATCCGTGCAACTCGGGCATGTGTAAGGGACATGTTTCCTGAACTGTAACGGATAACTATTTAAAGGCTGCTCTTGACTCCCCTTCTCATTTATTTAGAAGGCCAGGATAAGGGATAGAATTGGGAGAAATAGGTCCCTTCTCGTGTCTAGTGCACCTGGATGAGGGAGAACAACATGTATACCTAGGCCTATGAATTCATATCAGACATGAATCAACATTTATCTTGTATGCACTCTCCCATTCCAGCCTTTTAGATGTCACATCATCAAATCTATGACTCTGTTTCTCTTTGTATTTTAGTTCCTTCACTATGAACTACAGTCTGGCTGTAAAGCTTAAATTGTTTCTTTGTGAAATTGCAGCATTTATACCAACAGGAGGGAGTATTTTTTAAAATTTACCTTTGAATACTTGTAACCATACTTCTAACTGGGAAGGGGTAATTTAAGGATCTAATTTTTAAATCTAAAATATGGGTAAAAAACCCGCGTCTAACACTGAATTGAAACTTTTCCTTATTCCCACTCACCCTCAATATTTTGTTTGGAAAAGCTGGTAAGGCAAAATCTTCTTTATTTCCAACAACAGAATTGGCAAAAATAGCTGATAAACAATCATATACAAATCTTATGATTCATGCCTTTATTTAGGCTTTAAATCAGAAGCTGTGCAGTTTCTGATGCACAGACTCTCACATGCAACAAAACATTCTCAGCTTTCTAGTGTAGGAAGTTAACACGCACCCCTCTCCTAGGAAAATGAGATATTTTAGGAAATATTAAAAGGGCAGAATATTTCCCCTAAAAGGGAGGCAGAAACAGCCCCCTCCCCACTTTGTCAATGGGCCATTAAGGCCTAGGCCAGTCTATTCTACATAACAAAGATCTACCTCCTTCAGGCAGAGCCTTAATAGGGATTGCCCAAAGCCCTTTCATTACATCACCACCGAGCAAGAATCAACCAAGCCTGGGACTCAAAAGAAAACCTACAAAGTTACCCCTACATGGCTCCATGGGAGTCTGTTTATATGTAATCAACTCACTTTAGGGGCTTTTGCTAGTGGGAGCAAACTAGTGGTCAAATTCAATGCAGCAGGAATGGCTCTCTTTCCTGAAAGTGGATGCCAGTCCCCCTCATTTGTTTGCTCACTACAGTAAGAACAAGAAGTATTGCTTTCACCCTAAAAGGACTTCTGGAAGGTGCAACAATCACTAGAATTTGACTATATAATAATATTAATGGCTGAAAACTGGAATGAGGGGAGAAGAATAAGAAAATGGCAGCCAGCATCAGCAAAAGTGTATTTGCTACCATTCCCAGGGTGAAAAGTAAAAAAACAAAAAACAAAAACAAAAAAACAAAAAAAAAACACCCCTAAAGACAATGGAAAAAGGTAAGAATAAAACTGATGAAATGAAAACTTCCCTTATATGAGCTGGGAAAATGAATTGTTTGAATGTTTGATTTAGCTCTAATGGACTCCTATGAAAATTCAATCAGTCTTTTTTCATACCTGCCTGGATCTGAAATAAAAGTAGATCATTGGGTAGCACATATCTGGCTGAGTCATTTCATACAAGCATACTTTATGTAAGACTGGGTTTTGGATCAGATTACATTTATTCTACATTTTGTAATTTTCATAGAATGAAAGGGTTGGGACTCCCTGAGCAGCACTCTATATTGACTGAAATGGGCAGTTATAGAAATTGAATTAATTAAATAAATAAATTCCTCAGCAGCTGTCTTTCAACTGCTGTTAAAATCTCTCCAGTGAAGGAGAGTCCACCACCACTCAAGAACCCTAACCATATTTATATATGTATAGAATCATAGAATCTTCTCCAATCTTTTCTATCCACTGCATCCAACTCTTCCTCAAAGGTTTTTCTGTCCATACCCTTCATCATTTTGGCAATGTTCTTCTTAAAATATGGTGTCCAGCACTTAACTCAATGTTCTCAGAGTAGTTTGATTAGCTGTGAATAGAGAGAAATAATTATTTCTCTGGATTTTGACTATATACTCTGTTGATACTTAAGACTGAATTTGCTGTCTTGGCAGTTGCATCACATTATATTGTTAATTCATGTTCAGCTAGTGACCACCAAGATACCCTGATTCCTGTTGCTTATAATAAGTAGCTTATGTAATGCTGTTTATTATGGTTGGCTCTACATATCCTATCTTTGAATTTTCTTATCTAACCAAGAACTTAGTTTTTATCCTTTGCTGAGCTTTGGCCCAATGATTCAGCTTGTCAAAATTCTCCTGAATTTTGATATTGTCCTCTAAGATTTTTTAAATAATTAATTTTAAAAATATCTTGGATATGTTCTCAGCAAACGTTTTGGTAATGCTTGTTTCATCTTTTTTTAAGTACTAGGTAAAAGTCTTTTTATTCACCAGTTATGTTAGTTGTAATATGTGTTCTTTTTTCTCTTATTGGAAAATTTTTCATGCTATATTTTAATATTTTAACTTTTGGACTTCCTGGATGATAAGACTTTGATTATTGTGATTCACCTAATTAGTCCCTTCTGCCACTTAAAGTAGCAATATTTTTGCAGACTTTTAGCTATAGCAATATTTTTGCAGCCTTTTTCAACAAACCCTTTCTAGGATGAAGACCAGGGGTGAAATGCTCCCAGTTCGGACTGGCTTGGGCGAGTAGGTAGCGATGGTGGTGGGCAGTTCAGAGAACCGGTAGCAAAAATCCCTGCCCTTGACCCCAAGCTGAGTCGCGCGATCATCAGAGGCTTTTTTTCTTTTAAATGCCTCTAACGAGCCAAGCTCTGATGATCCAAGCTCTGATGATCTCAGCTGAGTTGCCTGCCGATCAGGCAACTCAGCTGGGATCGTCAGAGCCTTTTGAAAGCATTTTTTTTTTGCATGGTTTTACATGTAAAAAATGGTTTTAAAAGTAAAAAAAAAAAAATTGGCCACGCCCACCCAGTCACATTACCCCCCCACCAAGCCATGCCCACATAACCAGTAGTAACAAATTTTAGATTTCACCATTGATAAAGACCACTTGGATTGGTTCATTCACAAATCTTCCTTATACCACTTAGATTACATCTCCCTTATCTTTCATAAAATATATGCTCACAGCTAAGCCTCCAGCTTTTTGGCAGCTAGCTGCTGAGACAAACCAAGGTTGGATTAGAGGGACCTCACAGACAAGTGGTATTTCTCTTGGGGAAAACAGTATAAAGCTTCCAATGCAAACATTCTGTGTTGCACAGAGTAGGAATCTAAGGAAGGTTGTGCAAACTGCTGGCCTTCAACTGGCCTACTGCAGGACCCTCTCCTCCCATCTGGTTCCTCAGTGAGCATTTCTGCTTGGGCTTTAGAAGAGAACAGAGTCTCACAGAGCAAATATTTTCCTTTTTGGAGAATATCAATCTCCAGGAATCTCTTGCTCCAAAGCAGAGCGGACTTCACAAGCAGGGACCAAAAGAAAGACATCTGATTTGTCTCTGCTTCTTGACTACCACTAACACTGCTGCTTAGCAACTCATTTACTAAGTAACAGGCAAACCAAAGACATCTAGTTGTTTATAAAGTTTGTGAGTATAAAGCTTCTCTTGCTAGACAGATGGATGAGTCTCATCTACCCATCAGCTTCACAGATGGCAATCAAGTTCTGTACTACAAGGCCTAATTGACAGACAGGAAAGGAAAGTAGGGCAGAGGGTGCAGGAGTTGCAAATGCCAGGATATCCCTGTTGTTATGAGCCAGTTATTTTGTTTGTTTGTTTGTTTCTTTGTTTGTTTCTTTGTTTATCATGCTATAATTGTACAGCCACCCATCTCACAAGAGAGGGTGTAAAGATTGACTTGAACTTTTACCTATATTCTGCTTTGCTCATAGCTTGACAAAGAATAGGAGTGGTAGGAGCATCCAAGCATCGTGGATTCCTGTGAGACATTGCTTTCTCCCTCAAGGTCACCCAGAGCAGATGTCACAGAGAAATTGTCTGGTTCCCAAAATAAAATGAACAGAAGTGATTGGTGGATGTAATGGACTGCGGGTGGCCTCTGGGGAAAGGGATTAATGAACTATGTGTGCATTTGCATGGAAAGCCCAGAGCTGGTTTCGCTTCTTCTGTGCCAATGTGGATTTATTCGGTAAAGCTTATACTTTTTCTGGATTAGCCATCTGGACAGTTGACATTAAACTAGCTCTCTCAGTAGCAGCATATCTGGACCCAACCAGGAGATAGCCTGTTTCGAGTTGTCAGCAACTGACAAAGGAACAAAAGGGGTGTGTTTGAAGCCATGGTAAGCCTCCTCTCAAAGACCCCAGTGGTGACCCAAGCCAATACTGGGATGCAAGTGGTTGGCACATGCTCCAAACAGAGGGCTGAGAAGGCAGAGCAACAACCTACGCTAAAAGAGGAAAGAGTGATGGAAGGACCCTATTCAGACCCCAAAGGCTTGTGGGTGAGCCACCTGGGGAAAGCAGAGAAAGCAATAACCAATTCCCCATGGAGTCACAGTGACCTGAGGGATCAAGTGGAAGAATAGGAGACCAGCCAAGTGAGATGACCCAACTGAGTGGAAGTTCCCAGTCTCAGTCAATGGAGCAGCTGAGGCAGAAGTTCAGCAGGCTGGAGGTCCAGGGAGCCACCTCACCGAGGGTGGCAGTTACAGGAGTCAGAATGAGGGTCATAAAACCAATGCCTACCCTGTCTCCTTCCCTTCTGCAGCCGGTGGTGCCACCCGCACCCGGGGCAATGGGAACCCACACAGCACCAACAGCAGCCAGTATTCCCATTCAGGCAATCCTGGCTGCAGTGGGGTACTGCCTAGATACGTCCTAGTGTGAGAGGACTGACTGCCACCTCCTTTAGCAATCTGGTTCGATGGGTGACAAAACAACTTGGTTTACTTCCTGACCCAAGTCTGGAACTACATGGTGTGTCATGGAGCGATGTACCTGGATGACCGTGCCTGGGTCAATGCCATTACATCAAATCTGGAGGGGGATGCAGCAGGATGGCTGGTGTCTCTCCACAATGAGGGGGTTCCAGAGCTGCAAAACCTGAATGCTTTCATACAGATGTTGAGAGACAGATTTAAAGACCCCATAGCAGCCCAGTGTGCAGAAACCTGCATTCACTTCCTGCAGCAGGGCAAGCAGTTGGTGGCAGAGTACATCCAAGATTTTCGTAGCCTGGCAGCTCACATAAGAAATTGGCATGAGCATATGCTGGTCTACCAATTCCAGGAGGGACTGAACAAGGAGCTGTATCACAACTGCCTATTCTGGAGGGTGCCCTGTGACCTTTGAGTATGGTACCAATTATCCACAAATATGGAGCTCAACCTGATGGAGTACTGGGAGTACATGAGAACTGAATGCCTGAGAGATGCCCAGAGCACTGTAGAGGAAGAGGGGGTGCAAGAAGGAGAAGCCTAGGGACATCTTTCTGATGTGGGAAGGAAGGCCACCAGACAGCCGATTGCCTTGTGTTGTGGCCAGCATCTGCACCATGAACCCCAGCCCAACCAAAGCTGAAAAAACCCATCCCTGAAACCAAAGGAGAAAACACAGGCAGATCAACAGATCATGAAGGTTTATCTCCATTCCAGTGAAGGGGAAGGAACTCTGCCTCATAGAAAACCTGGCTAGATCAAAACACTGATGTTTATGTTTTAAAATTTTAAAAGTTGGAGGGAGGAACAACGAAGGGGGAAAATGTAGCTATTGAATATTTAAGGTTTATTTTTTGTTATAAGATTTCAAAATATCTGAATTTTGAGAAAAGTAGGAAGGGGAAAATGTTTTTGTAAATGAATTGAATACTTTATTGATATATTAAGAGAATTTTTAAGGTTTGAATGCTTAATATTTGTTAAGGGTTTTAAAACTCTTAGAGTTATTGGATTATTTGTTACTTTGAGTCTATAAAAAGGGAGGTTGATGAAATTGTAAAAGGGGAGTTAAGGGGTCTTGGGAGCTATTAAATCTTGCAGTTAGCTAGTTTATTTTAGCGAATGTTTGGTGAAATCTATGCCCTGTTTTTGTTCTGGGAAGTCGGGGGTGGGGGTTGGTGAGGAGGGGTTGAAGATTGAGTTTAGAGATGGATTATGGATTAAAAAAAATTTTTTTGATGATAGTTCGAATGATTGCTTATATTGTATACTTGTTTGATCATAAAATAAAAACTTTTCTTAAAAAAAAAAAAACCTGGCTAGATCTACAAAAGCAACAGCGAAGGGGAAGATGACCTGATGGTAGATGGCACCATCTCCCCTATGATGGCCTGGGTGGAGATTTTGGTGCCCTCCTTGGGAGTATGGGGGGCTCTCATGGCTTTGTTGGACTTGGGATGCACTCGGTGCCAAACTAGCCTTTAGACAGTGGAGAAACTAGGATTGAGGCTGAGGAAGTTAAGGCAATCCATGGAGTTCTCCCAGTTAGATAGCAAATTTACGGGGGGGAGGGGGGCAGCAGTATTCATGCAATTAATAAATGATGTCCTGCATGAACAACTGTACAAAGGGGTGCTTGTATATCTAGATGACATTCTAATTTATACTGAAACCGTGGAAGAGCATGTAAGGCTAGTGAGAGCAGTTCTTGAGAAGTTGCACAAAGCCCAGTTATACAGGTATCTTAATGTGATTTCCACAAGACCAGTCTGGACTATCTGGGATATCGCATCTCCAAGGATGGGGTGGATATGGACCTGGCCAAGATGAGAGCAATCCTGGAAACTGCCTTCCAACCAGGAGGCAGTTGCAGAGCTTTCTGGGATTTGCAAACTTTTATCGGCAGTTCATCCCCATGTTTGCCCAGATAGCTCTGCCCATCACCAACTTGCTCAAGATAGGAGGGGGAGTGAAGTCCAAACCGAATCAGCCACTAAATTGGTCCATTGAATGCCAGGCGGCCTTCGGAAAAGTTGAAGCAGCTCTTTGCTGCTGAGCCAGTCTTGAAGCACCCAAACCCAGATGATCCAGGCAAATGCCAACAATGTGGCAATAGGGGCAGTTTTACTCCAGAGGAATGAAAAGGAAAAATCGCAATCATGTGCCTACACATCTGGAGAAGGAAGCTTGTGCAATCTGATGGATTCTTCTCACCTGGAGGCAGTTCTTAAAAGGCAGTAAGATTCCATTTGAAGTGTGGATGAACCACAAGAACCTGGAAGTGTTAAAGGACCTAAGGAAGCTATCCCCTAAGCAGGTCCAATGGGCTCAGTATTTTAACTGCTTCAATTTCACCCTTTGCTACTTGCCAGGTGGGAAGAATTTCTTAGCCAATGAAGTAGTTAATTCCATTCCATCCAGACAGCACAGCACTCACGAAGCAGCAAAAAATAATTGCCCCACAGCCAGCTCGGGACTCAGTGATGCAACTGCTAATAGGGGCCTTGGGGTGGATGAATGTTTCCAAAGATATAAAGATGACCTGTTGATGAAGGAGGGCTTGGCATGGAAGGGGAGTAAAATATACATCAGCCAGTGAACCTTGGTCCTGCAGAGAAGCCACAATGCAAAATCCGCAGGGCATTTTGGGTTTGTGAAGACCCTTCACCTGGTAAAGAGACAGTTCTGCTGTCCTTTGCTGAGCTTTGAATTACTGAAGGAAAGCCCGGGCTTTTCAGATTTGGGATTTCCCAGATGTGCCAGTTTACATATTCTAGTAAAAAAAACTTTGGAAAATGCCTGCTTCCACATCTTTACTGGGAGTTTATTTATTTTATTTATTTATTTTATTAAATTTTTATACCGCCCTTCTCCCGAAGGACTCAGGGTGGTGTACAGCCAAAAATAAAACCCACAACTATATGAAAGTTAAAAGACAATTTTAAAATATTAAATAATTTGGCCGAAAGAGCTAAAATAGACCACCCATTAAAATAGCATTTAGGCCAGCCCTGCTTGATGAAACAATAGTGTTTTGAGGGCGCGGTGAAAGTTGCGAAGGTCAGGGATCCTACGAATCTCCGGGGGCAGCTCATTCCAGAGGGCAGGTGCCCCCACAGAGAAGGTTCTCCCCCTGGGGGTCGCCAGTCGACAAGTCGACATTGTTTGACCGATGGCACCCTGAGGAGTCCCTCTCTGTGGGAGTGTACTGGTCGATGGGAGGCTATCGGCGGCAGAAGGCGGTCTTGTAAGTACCCGGGTCCTAAGACATGGAGCACTTTAAAGATGGCAACCAACACCCGGAAGACCACCGGGAGCCAGTGCAGCTCGCGCAGGAGCGGTGTTACATGGGAGCGTCGGGTCGCTCCCATAATCACCCGCGCGGCTGCATTCTGGACCAGCTGGAGCCTCCGGGTGCTCTTCAAGGGGAGTCCCATGTAGACAGTGTTACAGTAGTCCAGACAGGAAATTTTTTTTCCTGGAATGCTGATATTATCCCGAATCTGCTTAAAACCTAACAGCACCCCATAAGGCGGCTGTCAGGGCTACTGAGCCCCAACAGCGACCTAAAACCCCGGGTGATGCAAAGACTCAGTGAAAATGGAGGAGAAAGGAGAAATTGGAAGGAGGCCTGCCAGGGCCCCAGAATGCTTGAGGAATTGCCGATCCCTTGCCTGCTTTTTCTGATGAGAGGGGATGAGCCATGGAGGCTGCAGAGGAAGCCCTTTGACTTAGGGCTTGGGCCGAGGCTTCAGATTCCTGAGAGAGTTTTGACTGGATGGAAGTGGGGAGCTTCGCCCCCCCTTCCCAACCCCTGGAGGTGAGCTGGAGGCTAGCAAAACCAACATTTGCCCTCCCTGATCTGGGACATGGGGGGGGGGATTTGTAGGACACAGACCCCACCTTACCCACCCAGAGGCCAAACAACAGGATTAGCACAACATTCCAATCCTGCAGCAATAAGGCATCAGGCTCAGCCAACATACGGAAGGAAAAAAACCCTTTTTGGGCCCCTCGCCAGCCTGTATTAGCATTACCTCCTGCGGAGAGCATACCACCCAGATGGGCTTTCTGTCCCGGCCAGGGATGGATCCAGGACCAGTGGTATCCCGCACCGTCTGTTCCATGCTTCCAGGGATCCCCCTGGCCCCCCTCCTATGGCCAAACCATCCTGGCACCACAGGGGGGACTAATCCAGCAACTGGCTGGAGTGCCCCCCCTCAAGCGCAGCAAGCGGCTCAGCAGCCAGGCCCCCTCCTCCAACAGCCAATGCCATTGCCCCCCCTCCAGCCCAGCAAACTTTACACCAGCCTGTTGGAATGCAACAGCCTGTTGGAATGCAACAATCAGGAGCAGCCCCGCAGCAAGTTCTACCCCAAACAGCCATGGCCGCTGCCCCCCCACCTGCAAGGCCACCACCACCCCGCTTCAGAGCAACCTTTGACAGGACGCCAGCCAAGCTAGCTTATTTCCTCAGCAGGGTCTGGGCTCATGTGGATCAGTATGCTGAGCAATACAAATCAGAACAAGACTTAGTGTCGGCAATCTCAGATAGAATGAATGAGAGGGAGGCTTCTGAATGGATAGCCCAGCTGCATAATGAGGGCGCTGCTGAACTAAATGATGCTGATGGGTTTATCACACTGCTCTGGTCCCGATTTGAGGACCCAGACCGCGTAAATGAAAATGAAGCCACGCTAAAGGTCAGGAAGCAAGGTAATCGACCTATAAAAGACTTTGTATGGGACTTTAGATGAGTCGCAGGAAATCTAAGCCATTGGCCTGTCCGCATACTCCTGAGACTGCCTGAGTGTCTCCACGACTGGTATACCATGTCCATTGCTCTAGACAGAGAAGTCCACCCCCCCAGCCAAACCCCAGCACAGCAGCCACCTCAAAAAATGCTATCTAGAAACCCCATTTCAAAAGCTACA
Source organism: Arizona elegans (assembly GCA_022577455.1). Classification (NCBI taxonomy): domain Eukaryota; kingdom Metazoa; phylum Chordata; class Lepidosauria; order Squamata; family Colubridae; genus Arizona; species Arizona elegans. The sequence goes on along the minus strand of JAKOOJ010000002.1, from coordinate 96,067,090 downwards.
AATCTCACCCCCCCCTCAACCGGGGAGGGCGATTAAGTGCTATCGCTGTGGACAGATAGGACATCGAGCTTCTGAGTGCCTGCCCTAGTTCCACAACAACGACCCGCCGCAGCTGCACGAGGCAGGAGGGCTCCAAAGAAAGCCCCAAACAGCAGCCAATTTGCTAGTCAAGCCATGGAGATTCCCCTCCCTACTGAAAAGAGCGAGGACCCTCCAGCAAAAGGAGCCCCTCCCAATGGGGCTAGCAGAGATGAAGACCCGATGGTGAGTACACCCATCTCCCCCTTCTCAATTAAAGCAAAACTAGTGCTGCTAGAAACAGGGAAACAAGCAGAACTTCCAGTAATAATAGATACCGGCTGCACCAGATGTTTAATTGGGCTTAAAGTGGTAGAACAGCTGGGGATCAGAACAACAACCTTAAAGCACCCGATTAAATTTCACCAGGTGGATGGGACATTGATTGGGGGAGTCCTTGCCACCCATATTACTGAACTGATTAAATTAGAGATGGGCAAACATCATGAACTTATACGATTTATAGTAACCCCAAAGATGTCAGAATCTATCATACTGGGCCTGGCTTGGCTGGAGAAATGGGGCCCCAACCATCATATGGGAAGATAGATACCAAAAAATCAGAATAGCAGTTGCCCCATCACCCCCTACCCCTCCTCCCAAACAGCAACCTACCCATAATGGCCAGAGACAGCAGCAACTTGTTCAGACAGACCTCCAAGCAAACAACAGATCCCTAAAGTGTATGTCGACTTAGCTGAAGCTTTCAGTGAGGAAGAATGTAGCCTCCTCCCACTTCATTGGCCCACAGACTGAGCCATCAAATTACAACCAGGGGCTAAATTGCCAAAACCTAGAATGTACTCCATGAAACCTGCTGAGATGACTGAATTGAGGAAGTACATTGACACCAACCTAGCCAGAAGGTTCATTGAGCCTGCAAAATCCAGCATGGCCGCCCCCATACTGTTTAAAGAAAAAAAAGATGGTTCCTTAAGATTATGTGTCGACTTTTGGTCTCTCAATGGCATTTGCATACAAAATACCTACCCCCTCCCACTGATGAAAGTCTTACTGAACCACCTATCGAAAGGAAAAAATTTCACCAAGCTAGATCTAAGAAAGCCTACTACCGAGTTCACATAAAGGAGGGAGACGAATGGAAGACTGCTTTTAACTGTCCCTTGGGCAGCTTCCAATTCTGGGTCATGCCTTTTGGACTCCAGCGGGCCTTAGGGGTCTTCATGCAACTGATCAATGAAATTTTGCACGAGCATTTATATCAGGGGGTTCTTGTTTATCTCGATGACATTCTTATATTCAGCGAAAATATGGAAGATCACGTCAAATTGGTCAGACAAGTGCTGGAAAAACTCCTAGAAGCCAAACTTTATGCAAAATTGTCCAAATGTGAGTTCCATAAGGAAGCCCTTGACTACTTGGGATACAGGGTGTCAAATAAGGGGATTGAAATGGACCCAGAGAAAGTGAGGGCAGTACTGGACTGGCAGCCCCCACGCACCCGTAAGCAACTCCAGAGCTTCCTGGGGTTTGCAAACTTTTACAGACAATTCATCCCTTCCTTCGCTGAGGTAGCACTCCCTTTGACAGAACTGCTGAAAACCGGCCCGTCTCCCAACAAGCCAAAACCTAGCCAGCCCTTAGCTTGGACAATGGACTGCCAAAAATCCTTTGAACAGTTAAAATGCCTATTTTTGGTGGAGCTGATCCTACAGCATCCTGACCTGAATAAGTCAGGCTGACGCAAGTGATGTGGCGGTGGTGGCTGTTCTACTACAAAGGGACCTCCGGAACAATCTAATGCTGTGTGCTTATGTATCCAGGAAGTTAACTGACTCTGAGCGCAGATAGGCGGTATGGGAAAAAGAGCCGTTTGCGGTGCGATGGGTTCTCCTGTCCTGGAGACACTTCCTGAAGGGGGTGGAGGAGCCTTTTGAGGTTTGGACTGACCACAAGAACCTCGAGGCACTGAAGACCCTGAGGAAGCTTTCTCCAAAGCAGGTTTGTTGGGCTCAATATTTCAAATGTTTTAACTTTAACCTGAAATATATCTGAGGAGTAAGAACCTTCTGGCTGATGCTCTCTCCTGCAAAACCCAATTTGACAGCCGATGGGAAGAGATAGTTCATGCCATGATTTCAGAGACTCAGCCAGCCGCCCAAGCCCACACCAGAGCACAAACACGCCAGGGTTCCAACCTCCCCGAAGACAAGTTGACAGTGGAACTAAAAGCAGCACTCTCTAATAATTCCTGGTTCAAAGAACACCAGGCGGACCTCACCCTAAGGGATGGGTTGGCGTGGAAGGGGAATAAACTTTACATGCCTCACAGCCTGCAGCTCCTGGTACTGAAGAGAAGTCATGATTCTCGCCTAGGGGGGCACTTTGGGTTTTTAAAAACCCTCCATTTGACTAGGAGGCAATTCTGATGGCCAAAGATGAAAACTGAAGTGGAAGACTATGTGAGAAACTCTGCCACCTGTGCCACCATGAAATACTGACCAGGGAAGCCCCCTGGCCTTCTCCAGGCTGTGGCCGAACCCACCAAACCCTGGGAGGAGATTGCAATGGACTTCATGGTTGAGCTCCCCGACAGTGGGGGCAACTGAGTCATTTGGACTGTCATTGATTTATTCTCCAAGCAAGCCCACTTCACTGCCTGCAGCGGACTACCCTTGGCTAAAAAACTGGCAAAGCTGTTTGTGAAACACATCTACAGGCTACACAGAGTCCCAAGAATAATAATATTGGACAGTGGGGTCCAGTTTACCGCTAAATTCTGGAGGGAATTTCTATGATCCATTGGGTCGTCCCAGGGACTTAGCTCAGCTTTTCACCCATCAACTAACGGATCGACCGAAAAATTGAACTCAATGGTAGAACAGTACATTAGGTGTTATGTGAATTATCAACAGGAGAACTGGATGACCTCATTGAAAAAGGGTTGGGAGAATACAAAAAAAGCTTTAGCGGAGTCAGCAGAAAAATATAAGGCTCAGGCCGACAAACATTGGGGTCTCCAACCACCTTTCCGAATAGGTGGTAAAGTGTATTTGTCAACCAAGATTGAGGGTGCCCAGCAAGAAGTTTGGACCCAAATTCATAGGTCCCTTTCCTATAGTGAAAGTGATTAAGCCAGTGACTGTCCAATTTAGGCTCCCTCGCATATTAGGGAAAATATACCCTGTTTTCCACAGCATCTTATTGAAACTGGTCAGAGAATCTACCCTCAGATCTTTACCAGCTGCTCCGCCCCCTCCTTTAGTAATACAAGGGAAGACTCATTATGAGGTGAAGAAAATCCTGGACTCTAGACTCTACAGGGGTCGATTGCACTGGAAAGGTTACCCTTTGGCTGAAGCTACTTGGGTGAAGAGTTGGGATGTGAAGGCTGATGTGCTCGTGAAACAGTTTCATGACAAAATTCCTGACAAACCAAAAGGTCCTCCTGGGGGTGGGGTTAAAGGGATTGGTGCTAAGCATTAGCCCCTTCTTTTGTGTTTTGTCTGTTTTATTTTCAGGATGTGGTTCTTTCTGCAGGGGGGGATGCCTGTCAGCCTTGGAAGCCATATTAGGCTGGAAGCTTCAACGCTGCCACCTCCTCATGTATGGGAAAGTAGAAGAGGGGAATTAGTAGACATAATAGCATTCTTCCTATTGGTCAAGGTCAGGGTGATCCAGCATCTGGAGGAGGAGTGGTCAGGAGCTGGGTCGAGGTGGAACGGACGTTGATTGGAGCATGTGATCGATTGAGGAGAAAGGGGGTGGTTTTGGGAGATTTGAATTACTGAAGGAAAGCCCAGGCTTTTCAGATTCGGGATTTCCCAGATGTGCCAGTTTACATATTCTAGTAAAAAGAACTTTGGAAAATGCCTGCTTCCACATCTTTACTGGGAGTTGGGGGTTTTCTGGAACGCTGACAAGCCTATGTGGTCAGCTGTCCTGTATGTGCCTCCATGAAATGCCTACCTGGGAAGCCTCCAGGCTTTCTATAGTCAGTAGCCAACCCAGCTAGCCCATGGGAGGAGTGGGCTCTATGGACTTTATCATGGAGTTGTCTGAGAGTGCTGGGAACACAGTAATTTAGACTGTTGATGATCTCCAGGTTTGAGGAGAAACTCGCTACATGAAGTGTTTTCAATGTATTGGGTCACCAAGACTTGGCAGGCTAGACTTCCAGCTGTACTTCCAGCGCTATCAGAAGCAAGGACTGCAAGCTCTGTGGCCCATTCCAAACTCTCCCCATTGGAGGGCTCCAATTGGAGCCATAGCCACCCTGGAGGGGTGGTTAAGTAAAGGGAGACTGCCTGGCAGGTTGAGGAGAGCCTCATCTATCCTCCCTGATTAGGAAAGCCCCCTCATCTGAAGACGAGAGTAGCAGCAGCATAAATGGCTGCCATGAAGCTGGGGGCAGTCTGAATACGCAAGACAGTGCAGGAGCAGAGAAGGCAAATGGTGTGTGAGAGAATACTTTTTGTTGAAACTTGACCCCAAGAAATCTAAGTCATGGTCAAGTATAGACATGGCATGGGTCACCAGGAAGTTGGGATTAGAAATAAGGATGGCAGATATTAGCCCAAATACCTGGGCAGACCATAACCCCCTCGAAATAAATTGGAAGAGCATAAAGAGAAAGAAACAACAGAGATGGAGGTTTAACATGAAACTATTGAGTGATAAAGAATATATAGAAAAACTGAGGGCTTCCGGTTTGCTGCTGGCCGCCGCCAGACGTTCCTTTGGGATCGTCAGCTTCCATTGCCTGTCAGAGCCGCCGTTACAGCGGATGGTGGCTCGAAAAAACTCCGTTTCCAAGAGGAAACGGAGATAGAGCCGGCAGGGGTGGGTAGAACTCTCCGCAGAGTCCCAAAAGTTTTTTTTTTAACTTTTGGGACGGAGCGGATGAGAAGCCCCATATCCCCTGCCGTTGCTCCGGGCTTTGGGAGACCTCTGCCTATGCAGAGCCAGGCGTCAAGAGCAAGCCTGCGAATTCAACAGAATAATTAAAGAAATGACGAGCTGGACCCTTAATACTGAACCGCAAGTATTTCACCCTTCCAAAATCTATCTAAGAGAAAAGAGGAGAGGAAAAGAGGGAAAAAGAACCTTTTAAAATGGCGTCTGCTGTGGCTGGAGAAGGGCTAAAAGGGAAAGTCCTTCCGTTTCTTCTTACTACAATGTAGCGGAATAAATATCACTGGCTACATTTGTAGATAAAACCTCGCTCCTGTGCTGTTGATTGAAAAGAAGTTTTTTTTTCCTTTTTTAAGGGAAAGTTCTTTCGTTTTCTATTTCTTCTCTCTTTTTTGCTAAATCTTGTCTGTGTGGGAAATGGCATCGGGACTTACACAGCTGGACAAATGGGGGGGGACTTCCCCTCTCAAGAAACTGCGCCAACAAATTTCAACTCTCCAGCGTCAGAAACCCGATTTTAATATATTAGAATTTATCCTTGAAGAGATTGTAAGAAGGGATGAGATTGTGAACCAGCAACTTGAAAAATTTAAGCAGGAAATTAAAGAAATTGGTGAATTGGTGAAATCAAAGTTTGACTTTTTGAATCAAAAGATTTTAAAAGCTGCTAATGGTTTATCAGGCTTTCTGATTCGGGTGGATGCAAAGACTAAATTATTAGAGTCTAAAATGAAGGAAATTGAGGAGAATTTGGATGACATGACTCAAAAAATTAAAAAGGATTTGATAAACACTCAGGATAATAGCTCGGAAGACAAATCTAAAATGGAGACTGACCAAAAGATTGGTAATGAAGAAAATGTACAACAGAGGATTGAAAGAGAAGTTTTAATGATTCAATATAATTTTACAGAATATGCAATTAGACTGAGAGGTTTGCAGGAAAATAATAGAGATGATCTAAGGAAAATATCTTCTGAAATTCTGGCTGGGATCTTAAAGGTTCAACCTGATGAAGTGTATTGCAGGATTGATAGAATTTACAGAATAAACTCCTGGTTGGCAAAGCAAAGGCAATTGCCTAGAGATGTGGTGATCTATTTTACAGATAAAGAAATTAGGAATAATATTGTGCAGAACTCTTTTAATTCTACCTTGCAATTTCATGGAAGAAAGATTTGGATTTTTAAGGAGGTCCCGCCCAAGATGTTAATGGAGAGGAAGAAATTTGGCTTTCTAGTGACTGAATTAAAAAAAAGAAATATCCTATTCAGGTGGGACACCCCAGTTGGCCTAATATTGAGATATCAAGGAATAAGATATCAATTGCATACTGTTGAAAAAGCGGAAGATTTTTATCAAAAAATTTTAAAAATGAATTTAACACCTTTAGGCATAACACAGGATAAGCAAAAGGAGTTGGAAACAAAAGGAAAACATCAAATTACAGAGGCTGTGATGGATAAATTGTCTTTGGATTCCCTGGATACCCCAGCTGGACTGTCTATAAATAAGAGAGCAGTGTCATCCGACTCCAATGTGATGAACCATCAAGTCACAGACAAGTGCGCAAATCAATCAGTTGATATACAAGTGACGGAGAAGAAAGATGAGATGATAAAACTAACCCAACAAGAACAATACATAAAGCAGAATGAAAATCAACTAGCAGACACACAATTGGTAGGCAAGAAACGAGGATGGAAATTCAACCCGGAAAAGAAAAAGAAAAGAAATAGATCGCATAGAAACAGCAATTTCTAAACTATGCAACAGTGATGCCAGGGACTTTAAAAAATGAATGAATATTTGAAAAGATAGTGGAGGCGAACAATTGTTTGATACTATCCTGAGGATTGTGGCAGATCTCTGCAAGGCCATGATTTTGGGATGTGAAAAGAGCCTCACTTTGTTGGATTTGAATCATCTAAAAAAAATTTTTTTTTTTTTTTGGTAAATATATTATAATCATTTTGAGTTATAAGGCAGGAGAGTTTCGCCGGGGCATGCAGAAGATCTGGATGTTACTCAGTAGGATGATGGGAATTAATAATCCTGATGAATACCACAACTATAACCATATGGATATAATTATAATTATAATGTCACTCGGGTGGTTGATTTTGCTTTTATACAGATGCGAGGATATCTACTACTGATGGGGGCAGAAGATGACTGGAGATTTTGAACAAACTGTTGCACCAGCATGTTATTTTACCCTATTATGGGTGATGGATTTAACAATCCAGAGGAAAGACATCAAAGAAGATACTATATGGATTATAAATTTAAAGTTATTGTTTTTTCCTTTTTTACAAAATGGAATGCATATATAGATATGTGTATATCTTAGTAATGTGGGCAGTGGATTATATCTAGAATTGTACTGCATGATTTTGTAGGAATTGAAGGGTTGAAATAGGTTAGTTTACTGATTGATTAGTTTAAGAAAAAGGATTCTTAAGTCATATATTTAGGGGAGTGGAGGACTTAACAATTCAGTGGAAAGATACTAAAGAAGATATATTTTTTTCTCTTCTTTTTTTTTTCTTCTTTTTATAAAATGGGATGCATATATAGATATGTGTATATTTTAGTAAAGTGGGTAGTGGATTATATCTAGAATTGTACTGTATGATTTTAAGTTATATATTTAGAGGAGTGGAGGAATTGGACAGAATTGAATAAATGTTAAATTTGGATGCAGGGAGAAGGTCGATTTAAAATGTTATATTAATATATATAAAAGATTAAAGGTTAAATTGTAATGTACTCAATAAGCTTAACATGTTAAGGGTCAGTATTTCGAGAAGGGATTAAGGGAAAGGAAAGATATTATGTATGTAACTAGTTATGAAATAGCCTATTGTTGTGAAGAAGTCACAGGGGGGGTTGGGTGGAAAGGGTGGGTTAGGGAAGAGGGGGGGGGAAAAGGGGGGAAAAACTTGTATTTGAAAACTTTTTCAATAAAAAAAAAGAATATATAGAAAAACTGAAAGAAGTAAAGTCCTTTTTCAAAGAAAACGAGAACCAAGGAACATCACGAGTAATAGTATGGGACACAATGAAGGCCTATTTAAGAGGGGTTGTGATATCTTACAGTGCATTTAAAAATAAAGAAAAAAGGAAATCCCTGGAAGATCTTTTAAACCACTTGGGAGAAGCGGAAAGGAAGCTTCAAGAAAACCCTGGAAACGAAGTAGCAAAACAAAATTGGCTGATGTGGAGGCATAAACTGAACATCTTAGATCAAGAGGACTTAGCACAAAAAATAAAAAGAACAAAACAATATTACTTTGAGAATGCCAACAAGTCGGGAAGGTGGCTGGCCTATAAATTAAAAAAGGAAAACGAAAAAGGGCAAATCCTTGTATTATGCTAAGGCTAATATTTTAAATAAAGAAGAAGACAAATTAGAAAGAGCAAGGGAATATTATGAAGCCCTTTACAAAGAAGAGGAGGTCCCAGAAGAAAAAGTAGAGCAATACTTGGCAAATGCTGAGCTTCCACAAATAATGGAGGAAGAGAGGGAAATGCTTAATGGAAAGATAACAATGGAAGAACTTAAAATAGCCCTCTCCAAAATCAAAAACAATAAATTGCCAGGCCCAGATGGATTCCCAGGGGAAATATATAAAAAATTGGAAGAAACATTACAACGAAAATTAGTGGAAATTTTCAATGAGGCCCTGATGGGTGCAAAAATCCCAGACACGTGGAGGGAAGCGCATGTCACACTTTTACCGAAAGAAGGTGCTGACCTAAAACAAATCCAAAATTACAGGCCAATTTCCCTTCTAAACACTGACTACAAATTATTCATGAGCATAATGGTGGAAAGAATAAAAAAAATACTAAACTCCTGGATACACAAAGATCAAAACGGATTCCTCCCAGAGAGGCAAATTAGGGACAATTTGAGAATTGTGTTGAATACTCTAGAATATTACGAAGAGCACCCGGAAAAGCAGATGGCTCTAATTTTTTTGGATGCCCAAAAGGCATTTGATAATCTGAATTGGAATTTTATGACCAAGCAAATTAAAATAATGGGATTCGGAACAAATTTTGAAAAAATGATAGAAACTATCTATGATAACCAAAGGTCGAGCATTTTAGTAAATGGTGACAGGACAAGAACATTTCAGATTAGGAAGGGGGTAAGGCAAGGATGCCCCCTATCACCACTATTATTCATTTTGGCCCTAGAAGTCCTACTACGAAAAATTAGAAACAATGAAGAAATTAAAGGCCTAAAGATTAGGAAAGAAGTTTACAAAATTTGAGGATAATGTGGCCCTAATATTAGAAGACCCATTAGAACCCAGACAAAAAATATTAGAAGAACTGGGTAAATATGGAGAGGTGGCAGGCTTCAAATTGAATAAAACTAAAACCAAAATATTAACCAAGAATGTAACCGAGGAACAGAAGAAAGAGATAGAAGAAACGCTGGGATTATAGGTTGTCAAAAAAATAAAATACTTAGGAATCTGGATAATTATAAGGTGCTCATCCCTAAAGGAAGATAATTATACCCCTTTAATTAAAAAAATGAAACAAGATTTGGACAGATGGAAGAAAATTAAATTGTCACTTATAGGCAAGATAGCTGCAATTAAGATGAATATCCTTCCCAAAATTCTATTCTTATATCAAAACATACCAGCAGGGCCGGATTTAGATGAAAAGAGGCCCTAGGCTATTCCACTTATGAGGCCCTTTCACCAGTGGTGGGATTCAATTCTTTTAACAACAGGTTCTGTGGGCGTGGCTTAGTTGGGGGTGTGGCTTGGCAATCATGTGACTGGGTGGCCGTGGCTAGCTGGTCACGTGGCAGTGTAGGCGTGGGTAGCTCATCATGTGACTGGGTGGGTGTGGCTATGTGCATAGACTTTTTTCAGAGGGCTGAAAAAAGTCATTTCTGACTGGGCCTCACACTTTTGACCGGTCCTCACACTTATGACCATCCTCACATTTATGCCCGTGCAGCTTTCTTAACAACCATGTCACTCATTTCACAACTGCTTCTCTTCACCATGGTGATAAGATAGGGCAAAAAACGTAAAATGTCAGGACAGTCGTAAATTCGAGGACTGGTCAAAAGTGCGAGGACCAGTCAAAAATAACTTTTTCAGCCCTCTGAGTAGTCCATATGCATAAAAGGATACAGCAATAGAGAGGGATGAAGGAAGGGAAGGGAAATTAGAGTAGGAGGGAGGGTAAGAGAGGGAGGAAGAGAGGAGGAGAAGGAGAAAAGAAGAGGAAGTAGGGAGGAGAAGAAGAGGGTGAGGAAGAGAAAGTAAGAAGGAAAGAAAAGAGAGAAGTGGTAGGTTTGAGGAGAAAGATTGCTGTGCAATAAAAAAGATGAAAGGGAAGAAAGCCAACCCCAAACAAATATAAAGATATTAAGATAAAGAATGAATTGTTAAACTTTAAAGAATAAAAGAGAACAAATATGAATAAATAAGAATAATTAGAAACACACATACAAACATACAATGTATTTTCTTTGAACAGAATATTTGGCTGGTTCACAAATTTAAACAGTGTTTAGTCATTTCAATTAAATTTACAATTCCTATATTTCCTTTTTGCCATATTTATTCCTCATCTATTTTTGTAAAAAACCAATATTACCCTTCATCCTCATCTCTAATGTTAATCAAATTCAATTTTTCCTTTCTATTCTATATTATACTCCTTCCCATTGTCATCTATTTTTATATCCATCCTCACATTGGTTAATTATGTAATATTAGTTGTTTAATATAAATTCAACATTTTAATATAAATCAATTAGTTATATAACTACTTTTTTGTATATTAATCAATATGAACATGAATATTCCAATTATTTCCATGCAATCCAATTTCTTACAAATCCATTAATTATATTTACCAATAATAATAAACCAAATAATTTCCCCCATATATTCCTCCAAACCACAACTTAACCATTTCTGCTTTCAGAAATATACAATTAATAGTATCTCAATTATTACAATTCCCTAGTTAAATAGAGCTTTTTTTCTTTTGTGTTTTAAAATCCTGAACTCTCCTCTTTTCCCCTAAATTTCCCATTGTTTGCACCTACCTTTTTTGGTGAGGAAAAAGAAAAGAATTCTGCCTGCCTAATTTTCTAACCTTGCAGCAACAGCAAAGCAGTTTCAGTTTCATTTTTCAGCATAGCTAGGGGGAAAAAAATCAGCACTCTTTGCAAGGAAGCAGAAGAGCCCTGAGCAAAACAGCTGAGACAAATCAGCTGAGAGCCGGGAGGCCAATTAGCCTATGCTGAAGCTCCGTAGGCCAATAAAATTACAAAAAACCCACCGAACCCTTTGTTAAATTGCTGGCTCCCCCGCCCCTCGCCCACCACTATTTATTGGCAATAAATAGTGGTGCGGAGGGGCAGGGCAAGCCAGCAATTTAACAAATGGTTCGGCTGCACCACTGGCTCAAGGGCGGCCCTTTGAAGCCCCGTGGCAAGAATTTGAAGTTTTTTTTTCCTCTAGCCATCGGAGGCAGCAATAGATTGGGAGTGGGCGGGGTAAGCGAACGGCCGGCGATCCAACAGAGCAGAGAGTGAGGGTGAGTGAAGGCGTGGAAGCTGCTTTCTCCATCCTGCTCTCTTGCGTCCGGAGCCGGTGGGAAACCACGTGGCAGCCCACATGGATCCCAGGCAGCGGAACTCAGGCTAGGGAAGGGGTGGCCAAGCTGTCTCAGGAATTCTGGAAGTTGAAGTCCACAGGTTGTAAAAGAGCCACAATTGCCTACCCCTGGCTACGGTAGGCTGGCGCCGCGTGGGTGAGAGGCGAGGGGCGGGCGAGCCAGCAATTTAACAAAGGGTTCGGCCGAACTCCCTAGAACCCCCAGAATCCCACCACTGTGTAGGCCCCTCTTGATCTTGAGGCCCTAGGCTGAAGCCTAGTTAGCCTATAGGAAAATCCGGCCCTCCATACCAGTGATCTTAGATAAAAAATCTTTTTCAGAATTAAATAAAAACATCAGGGAATTTTTATGGGATGGGAAAAAGCCGAGGATTTCACTTAAAATTTTACAGGGAAAAAGGAATATGGGAGGTTTTCGACTCCCAAATTGGGAAACATATTATAGGGCAGCTAAGCTAGTATTTATTTATTTATTTATTTATTTATTTATTTATTTATTTATTTATTTATTTATTTATTTATTATATTTCTATACCGCCTTTCTCCCGCAGGACTCAAGGCGGTGTACAGTCAAGAAAAATATAGACACACAAACACCACAAAATTGCCAACCAAAATTATTACTTAGTTTGGTCAATTAAATAAAACCCAGAATTAGATAACATTTAAAAAAAAAAATCATTCACATGTTCATATGTTTAGCCCCGCCTGTTGAAACATCAGGGTCTTGAGGGCACGGCGGAAAGCACGGAGATCAGGGATATTCCGTATCTCCGGGGGCAGTTCATTCCAAAGGGTTGGAGCCCTCACAGAGAAGGCCCTCCCCCTGGGAGTCGCCAGTCGGCATAATTTGACTGATGGCACCCTGAGTAGTCCCTCCCTGTGAGAATGAACTGGTCGGTGGGAGGCTATTGGTGGCAAAAGACGGTCTTGTAGGTACCCAGGTCCTAAGCCATGGAGCGCTTTAAAGGTGATAACTAACACCTTGAATCGCACCCGGAAGACCACCGGGAGCCAGTGCAGCTCGCGTAGGAGAGGTGTTACATGGGCGTAACGAGCTGCGCCCATAATCACCTGCGCGGCTACATTCTGGACCAGTTGGAGCCTCCGGGTGCTTTTCAAGGGGAGCCCCATGTAGAGAGCATTACAGTAGTCCATACGGGAGGTAACTAGGGCATGAGTGACCGTGTGCAAGGCGTCCCGATCCAGAAAGGGACGCAACTGGCGGATCAGGCGAACCTGATAAAAGGCACCCCTGGCCACGGTCGTCAAATGATCTTCTAAAGATAGCCGTGAATCCAGGAGGACACCCAAGTTGCGGGCCCTCTCTGTGGGGAGCAAGATCTCATCCCCTATTGTCAGTGATGGTACCAGCTGACTATACCGGGACGCCGGAAGCCACAGCCACTCAGTCTTGGAGGGGTTGAGTCTGAGCTTATTTCTCCCCATCCAGATCCTCACGGCCTCCAGGCAACGGGACATCACAGCAAGGGCATCATTGGGGTGGTCTGGGGTGGAGATGTATAGCTGTGTGTCATCAGCATACTGATGAACACTCACCCCAAAACCACGGATGATCTCGCCTAGCGGTTTTACATAAATGTTGAACAGAAGGGGTGAGAGGACTGACCCTTGCGGCACCCCACAAATAAGGTGCCTTGAGGTCGATCTCTGCCCCCCTGCCAACACAAACTGCAAACGGTCAGAGAGGAAGGAGGAAAACCACCGAAGCACGGTGCCACCTATTCCTAACCCCTCCAGCCGGCGCAGTAAGATACCATGGTCGATGGTATCAAAAGCCGCTGAGAGATCTAATAGGACCAGGATAGAGGGGCAACCTCTGTCCCGAGCCCTCCAGAGATCATCCACCAATGCGACCAATGCCGTTTCCGTGCTGTATCGTGACCTGAAGCCCGACTGGAACGGATCCAGATAGACAACTTCATCCAGGTATCGGGGTAGTTGTCGCGCCACCACACTCTCAACAACCTTTGCAACAAAGCGAAGATTGGAGACTGGACGATAATTTGATAATATAGCCGGGTCCAGGGAAGGCTTCTTGAGGAGGGGCTTCACAACCGCCTCTTTCAAGGTGGCGGGAAAGACACCCTCACTCAGAGAAGCATTTATAATCCCCTGGAGCCAGCCTCGTGTAACCTCCCGGGAGGCCAGTACCAACCAGAAGGGACACGGGTCCAATAAACATGTGGCAGTGTTAAGCTTGCCCAGAATCCTGTCCACGTCCTCAGGAGTCACAGAGTCAAACTCTTCCCAGATAACGCTCTCAAGACCTACCCCTGTCTCCTCCCCTGGATCTACCCAATCGGAGTCCAGGCCTTCCCGAATCTGAGCGACTTTATCATGCAGGAATTGTACAAAATCCTCAGCTCGACCTTTTAAGGGATCTTCCTGTACCCCCACCTGAAGTAGGGAGCGGGTCACCCTAAACAGCGCAGCTGGGTGGTTCTCTGCAGATGCAATAAGAGCGGAGAAGTAGCTAGACTTCGCCGCTCTTATCGCCACTAGGTAGGTCTTAATATAAGATCTCACCTGTGTTCGGTCAGATTCAGATCGGCTTGTCCTCCAATCGCTCTCCAGGTGTCTTTTCCGACGCTTCATCTCTCTCAGCTCCTCGGAAAACCAAGGAGCTAGATGAGATCGGCATCGGATCAGAGGCCGCAAAGGCACGACGCGGTCCAAGGCCGCAGTAGCCGCCCTGTCCCAGGCGACCACCAGGTCCTCAGTCGAGTCGTGAGCCAGAGTCTCAGGAAATGGCCCAAGCTCCATCAGGAACCTTTCGGGGTCCATCAGGCGCCTGGGACGGAACCATTTGGTTGGTTCCGTCTCCCTGCGGTGGGTGGAAGTGACTTGAAAGTCCATGTGAAGGAGAGAATGATCAGACCATGACAAGGGCTTGATGTCTATATCCCCTATTCTTAGATCATTCAGCCACTGATCAGAGACAAAAATCAAGTCCAGAGTGTGATTCCCCAAGTGGGTGGGGCCTTGAACTACCTGGGTCAGGTCCATGGCCGTCATGGAAGCCATGAACTCCTGAGCCATCTCCGACATCTCACCAGCGGATGGCAGGTTAAAATCCCCCATAACAATAAGTCTGGGGGTTTCCACCGCCACCCCGGCTATAATGTCGAGCAGCTCAGGCAGGACTGCTGTTACCTGGCAGGGAGCCAGGTACGCAATCAGTAGGCCCATCTGAATCCCCCGACCCCACTTCACAAGGAGGGACTCACATCCTTGTATGGATAAGGGAGCGGGCCATACTGGAAAATAAGAGAATCCTAACCTTAGAAGGCCACGATCTACAGAAAGGGTGGCCCACTCTGTGGGACACAGAGAAGAAAAAGAAAACATATTTCCATAGACATAAAATTAGGGAGTCTTTAATACAAACATGGATTGGAATTAGACAGCGATATTATACTAAAGTCCCTGATTGGCTCTCCACGATGGAGGCTTTGATCTATCCAAACAGGTGGGGAATGGAGAAAATGTGCAGATACAAAGATATATTGGATGGAGGAGGAAATCTTAAATCAAATGACACCCTGAGAGACCAAGGTATAAATTTAGATTGGTGGACCTATCTACAAATAAAATCAAGATATCAGAAAGATAAGGAAGAATATGGCTTAGAATTAGGATACAATGGAGTAGACAAAATCTTGATGGGAACGGAAAAAAAAGTTTTGGCTAAACTATACAATTACTTACTAGATGAGGACAGAGCTCAAGAGACAGCTAAAAACCAATTGAGAGTATGGGAAAAAACATTGGACATAGTTTAAATTTTAATGAATGGGAAAAGGCTTGGAATAAAAATTACAAACTAACCAGAGCTGCAATGTGTAAGGAAAATCAGTATAAAATGCTCCACAGATGGTATCTAGCACCTGCCAGACTAGCCAAGATGTTCCCCAATATGCACTCAAATTGCTGGAAATGTGGCTACGGTCAGGGCACCTTCTATCACATGTGGTGGAAATGCCCCGAAGTGAAAAGATACTGGAACAGAATTCGGAGATGGCTACAAGAAATAATTGAAGAAGATATAGAATTGATACCGGAAATATTTCTCCTGGGAATAGTAAAGAAGGGGTATGGAAAGAAAAAGATTCACCTGATAATACACATAACCACAGCTGCTAGACTGGCCTATGCACAATTCTGGAAAGAGAAAACCCTGCCACCAGAAGAACTTATAATTAAGAAAATACTGGAGTGCGCAGAGATGAGTAAATTAACATATGAAATAAATAACGATGAGAACTCAGAGTATTATACTGTGTGGGAAAGGTGGTATGAATGGATGAATGATAAAATTAAAGCAGGAGTATAAGGTGCGTTAAATAAATAGCAACAAATAGCTTATGTGACACCAGATATATTCTATGTATATATGTATAAACACTGCATATCCGATGTTAATAGAAATAAGATTTTTTGTATGTATATAAAACTCAATAAAGTATAAAAAAGAAAGAAAGGGGAACTATGCAAACTTGAAAATAATCATTTAAAAAGACTGAAAATATTTGCTAGACATGTATCTACTAGAGATTTGAATATTAAATAAGAACTTTAGTTAAGAGACCCCTGAATATTACTGAATATATAAAAGTGACTTTAAGAGGTGTGGATAATCCCCTGGTGTATTTCAATTGATTGGACTCATTATTGATAAGACATTTAAAATTATGACCTGGAAGCTTTGTTTTGAATCAATGATCAACGATTCCTGGACAACTGGCCAAAAAGGAGACCTATTAAATACTGACACAATGCAAGACGGTAGTGAGGGGAAGCTCAACGGAATGGAGCTGTTTTAAGGCATTGAGGAAATATTTGATTGCATAGACCAAAAACTGGAAAATATAATACAGATAATGGGCAAAGATCAGGACAATGAGGAAAGAATGGAGCCATCTGAAGGAATGGAGGGGAAAGCAGAACTGAGAAAGAAGCAAGAAGAAGACAACAAGGAGGAGATATTACTAAAATTAATAGTGATCAAGGAACTAAAACAAGAGGAAAATACTGTAAAAGACTTAAAAAGGGAATGGGAGAAGCAGGAAGAGAACTGGGGAAAAGAGATAGTTCTGGAACTAGACAGTGGGAAAGGATAGAGAGGGGTAAAAAGTTAAATTGCATAGTCAGAATATAGAAGTAGATGGAGTAAAAGATTTAAAAGAAGAAGATGGGCGGCAAGCCAAAAAGAAAATAAGATCAAAAGTTTGGATGTGGGCAAGAGATGATGGATAAGGGGGGAGATTAGAATTAAAATTATATAGGTTGGATAATTACTTTATATGTAGGGTGATAAATATTAGGATAATATTATAATATAAACAGATATGAAGAGCAAGATAGGGGAATAAGAATTAAGTACAATTGGAAAATTAGAATTTGAATGACTGTATTAAATATGCATAAAAATATGACTAGTAGTGAAATGCCAGAATATTAAACAGTGTGCAATAGATAATGAAAGAATATATTTTAATGGAAACATGTATTAACAGTAGAATTATATAGATTGAAGGATTGGAAAGAATAAGAATAGATGCATTCTAAATGTATAAATGATTGTGATTGGTACTAGAAGTGTTTCCTGAGACATTGAATAATGAAAGAATGAAGAATGAAATTTTGATATAAATTGATGTGAAGAGTTAATTAAGAGAAATATGAATTTTTTAAAAAACCACATCTTTGAATATTATAGCGATATGGGAAAAGTAAAAAAAGTAAAAATAGAGATAGAAAAAAGAGTATGTATGTATGTATGTATGTATATATGTATGTATGTATGTATGTATATATATTGCTGATAAAATGGTATAAAATGGTTTGTCATGAATGCAACTGCTTGAGGTCTCCTGGATTGGAGCTGAAAGGCGAAAGGGAAGCAGTATGCTCCCTCCCATATTAGGGCAGACCAGATGCTTCGATAGAAACACACACACACACACATATGGTAAGATATATGAAAGAAGAAGGTTTAGAAATGAAAGGTGATAGTAAAAGATATCTGTAAACAATATGAAACAATGGAAATGAAATGTAATAACTAGGAGAAATTATATTATGTTTATTTGTATTAAAATGGATGATACCCAGCTATTACACCATTCACACATTGATATGTACAAACAATATAAAATAAAAAACAAATATATATATATATATATATATATATATATATATATATATATATATATATATATATATATATATATATATATATATATATATATAAAAAGACTTGGCAGGCTTGATATTCAAATTAATTAATACAGTATGTATAATAGGCTGCTCTCCCTCTGGGAAAGGTATTCCACTGCTGAAAGAAAGTTGCAATACTTAGTTGATTTTGCATGATTTTGGAAAAAAAACAAACCCCTAAATAGAGTGGCTACCTAA
The DNA here is from genome assembly GCA_022577455.1 of Arizona elegans. Taxonomy (NCBI): domain Eukaryota; kingdom Metazoa; phylum Chordata; class Lepidosauria; order Squamata; family Colubridae; genus Arizona; species Arizona elegans. Next base: position 96,049,025 of record JAKOOJ010000002.1, on the reverse strand, counting down.
AGGCCTGCACTGCGGGCAATGCTGCCACATCTGTTGGAAGAGTCTGGAGATTATTTGGTATACAGTGTACAGTGAGTATCCTCTAGATTGGGCTGCTTTGGCCTATGCTATGGGCTATCTTGAGGCCACAAAATCTGTGAACACTTTAGCCTAAGGTGACCAGATTTTAAGATTGGTAAAGAAGGACACCATTGTGGGCGTGGGTTATTTTGTGGGCGTGGCTAGCTGGTCATGTGACCGGGTGGCCGTGGCTACCTGGTCATGTGACCGGATGGCCATGGCTATGTGTATAGGGACTACTCAGAGGGCTGAAAAAAGTCATTTCTGACAGGTCCTCGCACTTTTGACTGGTCCTCACACTTATGACCATCCTCACATTTATGCCCATGCAGCATTCTTAATAATCATGTCACTCATTTCACAACTGCTTCTCTTCACCATGGTGATAAGACTGGGCAAAAAACGTAAAATGTGAGGACAGTCGTAAGTTTGAGGACTGGACAAAAGTGCGAGGACCAATCAAAAATAACTTTTTCAGCCCTCTGAGTAGTTCATATGCACAAAAGGACGAACCAAAGGGCTGAAAAAAGTCATTTCTGACAGGTCCTTGCACTTTTGACTGGTCCTCACACTTATGACCATCCTCACATTTATGCCCATTCAGCATCCTTAACAACCATGTCACTCATTTCACAACTGCTTCTCTTCACCATGGTGATAAGATAGGGCAAAAAACGTAAAATGTGAAGACAGTCGTAAGTTCGAGGACTGGTCAAAAGTGTGAGGACCAGTCAAAAATAACTTTTTCAGCCCTCTGAGTAGTCCATATGCATAAAAGGATACAGCAATAGAGAGGGATGAAGGAAGGGAAGGGAAATTAGAGTAGGAGTGAGGGTAAGAGGGGGAGGAAGAGAGGAGGAGAAGGAGAAAGGAAGAGGAAGTAGGGAGGAGAAGAAGAGGGGGGGGAAGAGAAAGTAAGAAGGAAAGAAAAGAGAGAAGTGGTAGGTTTGAGGAGAAAGATTGCTGTACAATAAAAAAGATGAAAGGGAAGAAAGCCAACCCCAAACAAATATTAAGATATTAAGATAAAGAATGAATGGTTAAACTTTAAAGAATAAAAGAGAACAAATATGAATAAATAGCAGTAATTGGAAACACACATACAAACATACAATTTATTTTCTTTGAATAGAGTATTTGGCCAGTTCACAAATTTAAACAGTGTTTAGTCACTTCAATTAAATTTACAATTTCTATATTTCCTTTTTGCCATATTTATTCCTCATCTATTTTTTAAAAAAAACCAATATTACCCTTCGTCCTCATCTCTAATCTTAATCAAATTCAATTTTTTCCTTCTATTCTATATTAGACCCCTTCCTATTGTCATCTATTTTTATATCCATCCCCACATTGTTTAATTATGTAATTATGTAATACAGTTGTTTAATACAAATTCAACATTTTAATATAAATCAATTAGTTATAAAACTATCTTTTTTGTATATTAATCAATATGAACATGAATATTCCAATTATTTCCATGCAATTCAATTTCTTACAAATCAATTAATTATATTTACCAATAATAATAAACCAAATAATTTCGCCCATATATTCCTCTGAACCACAACTTAACCATTTCTGCTTTCAACACAATATACAATTAATAGTATCTCAATTATTACAATTCCCTAGTTAAATACAGCTTTTTTTTCTTTTGTGTTTTAAAATCTTGAACTCTCCTCCTAAATTTCCCATTGTTTGCAGTTTTTCACCTACCTTTTTTGGGGAGGAAAAATAAAAATAAAAATAAATCTCTCTCTGCCTCATTTTGTCACGTTGCACCAAAGATCCTGGTTTCGGTTTTGTTTCTGCAGCTTAGCTAGGGGAAAAAAAACTGCTTCAGGAACTCTTTACACTGATTGCCTGTAGGGCGGCCCTTTGAAGCCCCGGGCAAGAGTTTAAACAGTTTTTTTTTCTTCTAGCCATCAGCTGGGGCTCAAGAGGCAGCGGGACTCAGGAGGCAGAATGAAAAATCGGGACTTTTTTGAAACGCCGCGGGACGCGGGACAAATTGCTAAAAATCGGGACTATCCCACCAAAAGCAGGACGTCTGGTCACCTTACTTTAGCCAGTTTTGGAAGGGGAGATAAAAAAGGGTTTTCTTGCAGCACTGGCCTAAAGCAATCTGAGGTTACTCAAAACTCTCCACTGAGGCAAACTGCATGTTGTTGTTGTTGTTGTTGCTGCTGCTGCTGCTTTGGCAAAGCAAATTACATTACCTCCATGGTCTGAATTGCAACATCACAGTGAATCTACACACAGGTCAATCAGATATACATTTTTATGTTATTAATCAGACAAAATTCTTGTTATTGCAGAAAATGTTAAATATAATTTCTATGAAATTTGGGGGAAGTACTGGGCCAGTCCCTACATTGCTAGGGATATATACTGTTGGAAGGAAAATCCATCTAGTTCAGTTCCAAGCTGGGAGAAAGACGCTGGAAATAACATGGAGGCTGATTGGAAAGAAAGACTCTGTTTATTGAAGATCAGAACCAATACATACACATAGCATGCAGTTCTGGGATAGCTGGTTGAATGAGTGGATGGATCATTATTGGTTTCTGTGACTTTGAAGTTTGAACTTCGCAATCTGGGGATTGTACAGTGAAGTCTTTTGCTAAATGGTTGTGGGTTAATTCTATTATGTCCTAAAATGTGCTGTCCTGTCCTTCTTAATCCCATCATCCTGGAACTGAAGATGTTTTATTTAAGAATAGATTGGCCCAGATTTCTTAATGGGCACAAATATCCATTTCTAAAGACCTCTTGCATCTGCTGGTGGCTGTTTTATTATGCAGGAAGCTCCATTTCTCCTGTGGGGAAATATAATATTTCCTGCCTTTTTAATATTCCCCAACATATTTCATTCTCTAGGAGGGTGGGTGGTTGCTGACTTTCTATAATGCCAACGATTTTCAAAATGGAGCCTTCCCCTTATTGTTCCATAAGGACTACATAACTGTTACTCTGAAATCAGGTAAGGCTCCTTCAGAATATGCAAGTTATCACCCTTTTTTATTCTTATTAATTCTTATTAATATTAATACATAAATGTGAGCTGACCTTGTGATTATATTTTGCAGAATTTGTTTCTACCCATTCAGCAGTATTCAGTAGATGTCAAGTTTCTGAAACTATTAGTTACAGACTATTTAACAACTAAATCTGAGTATATTGAAACTCATATGCTGGTTTGGTTAGAGGTGGGAAAGGCTTTTAATTTGCTAGAAATATAATTTTTGAAGCATGCTATCAAAATGGATTTCCTTCAATTTTTACTTCTTGAGTTAAAATGGCTTTAGTGCTTCTGCATAAATGAGATTTTATTTCTACAAAGTAAGATCAGGGGTGAAATGCTCCCGGTTCGGACCAGATCGCCCAATCCGATAGCAATGGAGGCGGGTGGTTCAGAGAACGGGTAGCAAAAATCCCTGCCCCCCTCCCATGTCCAGCTGAGCCGCACGATCATCAGAGGCTTTTTCTTTTAATTTTTAAAAGCATTTTTTCTACAACCTCTACGGCTGAACAAATGCTTTTAAAAGTAAAAAAAAAAGCCTCTGATGATCATGCAGCTCAGCTGGGATCGTCAGTGGCTTTTAAAAGCATTTTTTCTACAATCTCTTCAGAGGTTGTAGAAAATCCTCAGAGGCTTTTTTTCTTTTAAAAGCTTCTGATGATCCAAGCTGAGTTGCCTGAATGGCAGAGGCTTTTTTTCTTTTAAAAGCCTCTGACGATCCAAACTGAGTTGCCTGATCGGCAGAGGTTTTTTTTTCTTTTAAATGCCTCTGATGATCCAAGCTGAGTTGCCTGATCGGCAGAGGCTTTTAAAAGAAAAAAAGTCTCTGCCGATCAGGCAACTCAGCTGGGATCGTCAGAGCCTTTTGAAAGCATTTTTTACAACCTCTTCGCCGAAGAGGTTGTAGAAAAAAATGGTTTTAAAAGAAAAAAAATTGGCCACGCCCACCCAGTCACATTACCCCCCCCACCAAGCCACGCCCACAGAACCGGTAGAAATTTTAGATTTTAGATTTCACCACTGAGTAAAATGTATTATGGAACCCATCAAGATTTGCCCACAATCTACTTTTATATTTAATCTGGTCCTTAGCCCCATTAATTAAAATATACAAAGCTAAGGTTACCCCTATGCTCTTGTATGGAACAGAGGTTTGGGGTCTATATTCAACCACAGTCCCAGAACAAACACAGTCCCAGCATTTGAGACATATTTTGGGTGTAGATCCAAGAACATCTGCTACAGCAATTAGAGCTGAATTGGGAATTCATACAGTTCATGCACTATCCAAAATTAGAGCATATAACTACTGGTGCAAAGTCAATGAAATGGAAACTGATAGATTCCCCAAGTTATGTCTACTAGAGCAAATAAAATTACAATCACAAATCTCCTGGATCACCAAACTAACAAATTTTGTAAGAAGCTGTGGCCTTCCTGTCTCTTGCGTAACAGGACAACAATTCAAAAAAAGAGCTGCCCAAAGAATTAAGGATATAGAAGCACAAAATGACATAGCTATCCTTAGTAAGGTGGGTAACTTGAAATGGCTGAGCAAAAAGAAACATACTTTTCAAGTAGACAGCTATTTGAAGTTACAACTGACAAAACACTTTAGGGAAATATTTACGTGAGCGAGATTTGAGCAGCTTGACACAATGGTCAGATATGGGAGATTCCATTCTATACCCAACTATGAGCGTCTCTGCATTAGCAGAGCGGCAGAGGTAGAAGAACTGGCTCACATCCTCTTTGACTGTTGCTTGTATAAGGCGGTGAGTGACAGGTACCTTGGTCCATATACCAAACAAATGGCCCATTGGGATCCCCATATCAAAACAACTTACTTTATGTGAGGCCAGAACCTGAAAATAACATCTAACACAGCACAGTACTTAAACAAAATGGTTTGGATGAGATCTGCATACATGGGCCTGTAGATTGTAAGGATGACACTAAAATATAATTTTATGTCATTTTATTCTATTTTATATATTTATGTATTAAATTAAATTATATTGTATCTTATCCTATAACTATTGTATTTTATCCTACTCTTATTTTAAATTGTTTCTATAAGATTTTATTGGCAATATGTGTTTGCACCTTGTGTTTTGATATGGCTTATAGGGTAATCAAAGCTATCATTTTAAACTGTATTTTATTCCAATTTCATTTTAAATTGTATTTTATCCAATTCCATTTTGAATTGTTTTTATCAGATTTTAGTAATAATTTGTGTCTGGAACTTTGCACTTTGATATGGCCCAAGGGCTAATCAGTAAAGTAAAGTATTTCATCTGATTTTATAGGCTTTGGCTTGCTTTATTAGTCAGTGTGCTATCATTCAAAGTATATTGGTGGCTGGAACCGAACTCATATTTTTACTGTACACAGGTAACATTTTAGCTTATTAAACAATTTTGAAAGTAATTACCCAATTTTCTGGAGGTTGTACAACAAAATCTTTGTTATCATTGGGCCTATATAATAACTTCTGTTGGTTGAAATCCTGGCAAACATTTAGTAATCAAAGACTTGTCCCAAAAGTGCTTTTTCAAAAGGCAAGTGGAGTTTGTTTTTTCCTTGAAGACATTTCATTTCTCATCCAAGAAGCTTCTTCAGTTCAGAAGCTTCTTCAATTCTGAAGAAACTTCTTCGATGAGAAGCTAAACATCTTCAAGGAAAAAAACAAAGGCTAGTTGCCTTCTAATAAAGCATCTTTGGGACAACTATGACCTGGATGACTGAGAATCTCCATAGACAATCAAAAATTTGTTATATTCCCAGCAGTAAAAGCAACTAGGCATATTTGGAAGTTATTGAAAAAGAAATACAGTAAAAAGTAAGACTGACCCTTTCAAATTACCTCTTTCCTAAAATGATGGGGAAAAGTTTTTTCTTAAAATAATTGAGCTGAAAATTTAGCTAATATTCTCAAATGTTGAGAGGTTACAAAAATAAGATAACCTGTCTAAATCTATTGAATATTAACATTTTAAATTAAAACATTTGTTGTGTTCTCAATTTGGATCAGAAACATGGGTAGCCTTAGAAATGCTTATTAGACAAACTTTTAAAAAAGATAACAGATCAAGAATTCTACAAAACTAAATTCTGATAACTTGGAAAAAAAATAAAAATAGGAAACTGGGATTCACAATTCTAATAAGATAATGGTTTACAGTCTTAAAAATGTTTAGTATGTTTCTTATATTTTAAGATGAGATTCATCAATACAAAAAGTCCTAGTGTGTTGTATTTATGTATGTTTAAAAAGGATTTGTTATCTACTTTTCTAGGCAAGAGATGCAATAAATTTGAAAGCATATTAACACATATGATATGGTCATACCCTCCAGTTATTGTAGTCTATATTGGTTGTATAGTTTAAATATTGAGAATAAGGTTTAACAAATGGATTTAAAATGCAAAGATATTAATGTGTTGTTAAAACTATATTCCCAAAATTGGAACTGATCTATTTACGAAGAATAGATCTAATAAACTGGAATTATTACAAAAAGAGATGGCTAAATTTTCTTGGAAAAATGAGGTTGGAATGAAGAAACATATGCATTCTTTGCTTTTAAATTAGCTCTTTACCAACAAAATAGAAAGGCTGCATAATATGATTCTATTTGGTATATCAAGATTTGTCTTTTAATTTTTATGTATTGATTATTGTATTTTGCTCAATTATTTGAGGTTCAAGGGTTTTCTTAATTTTTTTTTCTTGTATTAAAGCCATGAAATTAGAAATTGTAACAGGACAAAATCCTTTCTAGTATGTATTAACAATAATATACATATTAGAAGTAGCACAGAAATCTGAGCTATTTCTAATATGTATATTATCGTTAATATATAAGGGACGTTGTAAGGACCAGCTTCCCGCCCCCCCCCTTCCAAGAAAGTAAGAACTCTTTTTTTTTTTATTGAAAAAGTTTTCAAATACAAGTTTTCCCCCCTTTTCCCCCCCCCCCCTCTTCCCTAACCCACCCTTTCCACCCAACCCCCCCTGTGACTTCTTCACAACAATAGGCTATTTCATAACTAATTACATACATAATATCTTTCCTTTCCCTTAATCCCTTCTCGAAATACTGACCCTTAACATGTTAAGCTTATTGAGTATTATTACAATTTAACCTTTAATCTTTTATATATATTGATATAACATTTTAAATCGACCTTCTCCCTGCATCCAAATTTAACATTTATTCAATTCTGTCCAATTCCTCCACTCCTCTAAATATATAACTTAAAATCATACAGTACAATTCTAGATATAATCCACTACCCACTTTACTAACATATACACATATCTATATATGCATCCCATTTTATAAAAAGAAGAAGAAAAAAAAAAGAAGAGAAAAAAAATATATCTTCTTTAGTATCTTTCCACTGAATTGTTAAGTCCTCCACTCCCCTAAGTATATGACTTAAGAATCCTTTTTCTTAAACTAATCAATCAGTAAACTAACCTATTTCAACCCTTCAATTCCTACAAAATCATGCAGTACAATTCTAGATATAATCCACTGCCCACATTACTAAGATATACACATATCTATATATGCATTCCATTTTGTAAAAAAGGAAAAAACAATAACTTTAAATTTATAATCCATATAGTGTCTTCTTTGATGTCTTTCCTCTGGATTGTTAAGTCCATCACCCATAATAGGGTAAAATAACATGCTGGTGCAACAGTTTGTTCAAAATCTCCAGTCATCTTCTGCCCCCATCAGTAGTAGATATCCTCGCATCTGTATAAAAGCAAAAACAACCACCCGAGTGACATTATAATTATAATTATATCCATATGGTTATAGTTGTGGTATTCATCAGGATTATTAATTCCCATCATCCTACTGAAAGAAAGTAAGAACTCTTGAGAACTTTGTATTTCAAAAGGAATCTTTTATTGAAAGGGATGAAAGCAAGTCAAAACTCAAAGCAGGCTCTGGGGTCCCTCAGGGCATGCAGTTCAGGATAAAGGAAATTAGGAACCCCCTGCCCACCTTCCGATGTGGATTCCAACCAATCTGCATGTGTGAATACGGATTGCATCAGCCTCTCTGAGAAACAGATACGAAGAGTTTCTCAGGGTCATTTTACAATCCACTCGTTCCCCCCTTTTTCTGAGGTGTGAGATTTCTTCAGGGATTCCTGGCACCAGGCAATGGTTATAAATCAGGGTAAAGTTTATACAAAAAGGATCAGGCAAGAAATTGGATACTTAAGATACATAGGAAAAGAACGAAATGTAACACTCCAAATCCCCCCCCCACTTCTTCCACGAAGAATGGCAGATACACAGATCTGACAGACGTAAAGGAACACAAGCAAAGAAGCAGTTGCTTTAAAATGTGCTTTAAGCATAGTATTAAATATTCTGGATGAATAAAAAATACAGTATCTGGTATTAGGCAAATTTCTCTTGGGAAAAATTTCATACTCTGGAGATGACAACAGTTAATACAGACGTGTATACTGGTGCTTACGTGAGGTTCAAAACACTTCATGTGAACCATTTTTAAGTCATACATAGCTCTAGTTATAATTATAATCTGATCACACATGATTAATGGCTTTTACATTTAAAATCAACATCTTGCATTGATCTTGGAATTTTGCTCAAAATTGTAGGTGAAACTGGAAGGGTAACTTTCTGGACACAATAATACTACATTTTATCCTATTTTATTTCAAATTGTCTTTAAGAGCCATGTCTTGCAATAAACTAAATGAGCTGATGAACATGTTAATAACTGTGTCAAGCTATTATTAATGAGACTGATTCTTCAGGGAAGTTCAGCATTTCTGTCCAATATAAGCCAACTACCATGGCTTATATTGAAGCCTGATTAAGTCTGTTGCATATTTTTTTATCTTGTTACACAGTTAATCTTTTAACCATAGAGTAAAATTGCAGTTATCTCTTAGTTCCAATAACTGTCTCATAGGTGAGCCAACACATCTTTGTCTATGGTCCTTGCACGTTTAGACCTGTTTTCCCAGACTATTCAAATTTAGAGAGAATTGGGACCAGGGGACCCATTTTGGTGAGGTGTCTAATTTACATTTCTTAAGTATCAGCACATTCTGAACTTTTGCTTTCCTGATTATCAGTTCTACCTCTGAGCTTCCACTTCTGTTCTTTTCCTTTGTGATTCAGTCTTTGGTCCATTTCCTGTCTGTTTTCTTTTTAGAACACAGAATAACACAGGGATGGAAGGATCTTTGGAGATCTTCTAGTCCAGAGGTCTTCAAACTTGGCAGCTTTAAGACTTGTGGACTTCAATTCCCAGAATTCTCCAGCCAGCTATGGGAATTCTGGGAGCTGAAGTCCACAAGTCTTAAAGCTGCCAAGTTTGAAGACCTCTGTTCTAGTCCAACTCTCTGCTTGAGCAGGAGACCTTATACCATTCTGGACAAATGGCTGTCCAGTCTCTTTTTAAACATAAAGGTCATAACATTCATGGCCCGAGTTGTCTATACATTGATGCTCAGAGCACAGAAACGAAAGAAGATAAGCTTTTACCATAGAAGGGAAAATATGATTTAATAAAAATAAAAGAGAACTAATGCCATGATTCCCATGACCAGATTATAGCAACTAAATGCCGCCATTTATTTAAAATGAAAATTAACTATAGAATAGAAGAAGAGTTGAATTGTACTTAAAACATCTTCCAGTCCAAAATCTTAGAAACACCACACAGAACATTTGTTAATGTTCACTGTCATCTTCCTAACCACAAAGGAGATGTAAATGATGCCTTCAAAAACAAATTGTAAAGTTTAAAAGCAAAGAAACATAGCAATAGAGGATTTCAATTAACTAGACTGTAGTTTGAGTGGCAAACTCTGCCAAGCATGTTCTTTTCAGGTTCTCCTATCTTAAACTCCTTTTAGGTGACCCTCTTCCTGTCACCCTTTTGTGTTTTTCTTGCCGCTTCTAGTGCCTTATGAACCACAGGCCAGGTATCTTGTAAAGTGTTAATCCATTTGGCCAGCAATGTGTTTGAAGGGTTCTGCTGGGGGAGGTCTGGCATGGGCACAAAATCTGCACTGGTAGCTACTCAGAAAGGAATAAATCCGGTACTACTGTGAACGGAGTTATAATATACTACTTTAGTGAAAGGCAGAAGCTCGGCCCAATTATCTTGCTGGTTGTTCACATAGCATTGAAGGTAATGCTGTAGCATAGCAGTTTGTGTTGGCAGGGAGGCAGAGGTCGACCTCAAGGCACCTTATTTGTGGGGTGCCGCAAGGGTCAGTCCTCTCACCCCTTCTGTTCAACATTTATGTAAAACCGCTAGGTGAGATCATCCGTGGTTTTGGGGTGAGTGTTCATCAGTATGCTGATGACACACAGCTATACATCTCCACCCCAGACCACCCCAATGATGCCCTTGCTGTGATGTCCCGTTGCCTGGAGGCCGTGCGGATCTGGATGGGGAGAAACAAGCTCAGACTCAACCCCTCCAAGACCGAGTGGCTGTGGCTTCCGGCGTCCCAGTATAGTCAGCTGGTACCATCACTGACAATAGGGGATGAGATCTTGCTCCCCACAGGGAGGGCCCGCAACTTGGGTGTCCTCCTGGATTCACGGCTATCTTTAGAAGATCATTTGACGGCCGTGGCCAGGGGTGCCTTTTATCAGGTTCGCCTGATCCGCCAGTTGCGTCCTTTCTGGATCGGGACGCCTTGCGCACGGTCACTCATGCCCTAGTTACCTCCCGTATGGACTACTGTAATGCTCTCTACATGGGGCTCCCCTTGAAAAGCACCCGGAGGCTCCAACTGGTCCAGAATGTAGCCGCGCGGGTGATTATGGGCGCAGCTCGTTACGCCCATGTAACACCTCTCCTACGCGAGCTGCACTGGCTCCCAGTGGTCTTCCGGGTGCGATTCAAGGTGTTAGTTATCACCTTTAAAGCGCTCCATGGCTTAGGACCTGGGTACCTACGAGACCGTCTTTTGCCACCAATAGCCTCCCACCGACCAGTTCGTTCTCACAGGGAGGGACTACTCAGGGTGCTATCAGTCAAATTATGCCGACTGGCGACTCCCAGGGGGAGGGCCTTCTCTGTGAGGGCTTCAACCCTTTGGAATGAACTGCCCCCGGAGATACGGAATATCCCTGATCTCTGTGCTTTCCGCCCTCAAGACCCTGATGTTTCAACAGGCGGGGCTAAACATATGAACATGTGAATGATTTTTTTTTTAATGTTATCTAATTCTGGGTTTTATTTAATTGACCAAACTAAGTAATAATTTTAATTAGCAATTTTATGATGTTTGTGTGTCTATATTTTTCTTGACTGTACACCGCCTTGAGTCCTACGGGAGAAAGGCGGTATAGAAATATAATAAATAAATAAATAAGTTTGAACATTCACAAGTTCCATTTGTTTGCAGATGATAAGATTCTGGGAGGAGCCTAACACAGGGGTCAGCAACCTTAAACAAAGAGCCATTTGGACCCATTTCCCACAGAAAAGAAAACACTGGGAGCCACAAAACCTGGGTGGGCATGGCCAACTCGACATCACTCACTCCCACCCAGTCACATGAGTCTCCCAGTCACGCCTACCGAGCAGGTTATTAGGGCAGAGAACTGATTGTTAAATTATTTGCCACGCCCAGCCACGCCTCCCCCCTCTCTCCTTTCCACTATTTGAGCCCCTCTGGAGAAATTAAGATTTCAAATACAACTAAAGTTTAGCTCTAAGATACATTCAAAGACTTTTACCTTTTATATCAAAGGAAAGAAAAGTGTGCTAGAAGAGCAAATGGGGGTCAGGAAGAGAAACCAAGACATGGAATGCTTGATGGGTACAGAGATGAGACTGGCTTCTGGGGCATCTTCTGCAGGATCCCCTTCAACCCTGGCAGTGCCCTGGGATACCTCACTGAATTAACAAGAGGACAGCAGAGAAATACATTTATCTGAAATTTAAATCATAGGGCACATAACAAGAAACTGTTTCAGGGAGAATGCACACCTCTGTTATGACCTATCAGCACTTAGTTTCAATGTGAGGAATTTCAATCGCTCTTTCATAACTTGACTTTCCCCTGGTGGCACTGGATTTCTTTAACAGCACAACTAATAGTCAGGAATGATGGGAGTGTAGAGCAGTAGCCTCTTTTATTTTGGGGATTCCATTTCCACTTAATTTTCTTTTTAAACAGATTGTTACTTCTTTAAATTTTCAATATGCTTTTTCCCCACAATAGTTGCATGCCGCTGTAGCAAATTGTTCTAAAAGATATTCCCCTTAAATTTATTGTGGGGTCCAACTTCAGCTGTAAATCTTTTCTTACTCAGACGACACACCATTCAGCATTTCTCTACTCCTCCACAAACTTATGGCTGTTCTCTGACTTCATGGCAGCCATTTTGACTGCCGCTGCTCCTAGTCTTTGTATGGGGTGGGGGGGGGGTTTCCGAGGAAGCGGGGAGATGCGGCTCCCCTCGACCTGCAAGGTGGTCCCCCTTTGCTTCACCACCCCTCCAAGGTGGCTATGGCTTCTAATGAAGCCCCCGACAGGGAGAGCTCGGAACAGACCCACAGTGGTCGCAGATCTCACACCAAAAGCATTGGAAGTTCAACCGGAAGCTGCAGTAGCCTCTGGAGGGCCATCACATCCTCCTTCCTTCCTTCCTTCCTTCCTTCCTTCCTTCCTTCCTTCCTTCCTTCCTTCCTTCCTTCCTTCCTTCCTTCCTTCCTGGAAAAATTATCCTGTCATCTCCATTGAGGCCACTCCACCACAAAAACATATCCCCCTCCTCGTCTCTTTCCTTGAAAGCTGACCTTATTATTTTAACCCAAAGTAAGTTTTTTTAAAAAAATATTTGGGACTGATAAGAAACTAAATGGGTCTGGAGAGACTTCAGATTCTTTTGGAAATGAAAATGTAGTAAGTGGTGTTTTCTCTGCTCCAAACCAAGAAGCAGAAATTATTGTGAAACTCATAAATAATCCGGTATATAGTGGTTTGTTATTGTTAGTATTTATTAAAGAATGTTGTGTAGCTTAGAAGCTCTCAGGAAAAATAACAGCAGCTGTTGTTTGTGGCTGAAGCTATCCTGGGCTGTTATTTACACACACACACACACACACACACACACACACACACACACCTCTACACCAATTTTTATTCCACTTTCCCTGGGTCCTTGGGAAAGGAATGATATCTTTTCCCCATCCCCATCTTTAATAATCAGGACTTTGCACTGGCGTGAGATTTAGGCACACATTTTGTGGAGTGTCTCTCCTCCCCCCACCCAGAAAAAAAACAGGATTCAGAAACTTGAACCAGGAAACCCAGGGGGGAGTCCCCTCTGGACTTGGGGGAGCAGAGAGAGAGAGAGAGGATGGGGGGGGCTACAAGTCTGAGAACTTGGTGCGGTCTGGAGCTGCTGCGTTTTATGCCCATTGCCTCCAGCCAAGGCACTTCACTTCCCCACAGAAAATGCTCTGAAGTGGGTGCGGAGGCAAAGAGCCAGTTGATACCATGGAGGAGCTTCTCTATCTGCACCTCCTCACAGCCTTTTAGCTACTAGTGTCCCACCTTGCTTCCCCCTCCCCTTAAAATTAGGCTAGGGAAGAAAGCCGGAAGTGGGGAATCTAAGGGGGAGGGAAGAAGAGACCCAGGCAGATCCCTCTTTGAATGGCCTCCCACCCAGATTTTTACTGATTTCCTCTCTGATCCTCTGACGAACAGACCCCACCCCCCTTTTTGGACTCTGGACCACCAGGCCTTTATTTTCCCCATTTATTGGGGGAAATTGGATTTTTATTGGGTCTTCCCCCTGCCCCATACCAAAAGGAAAGCCAGCTGGGCTTCTCCTCCTAGAAACCCCCCTACTCTTCCCATGGTCTCTGCTCCCTGCTCCCTGCCCCCTACCCCCCATTCAATCCCACTTCAGGACAGAGGAGTGTGTGCTGGAAATGTGTGTTGGGGCAATGTTGGAGCACGCCTTCTGACCCTTCAGCCCACAACTCCACATGCTCCTCCAGGCCTAGCTTGCTGAGGAGGGAGGGAAGCCCTGTTGCCTCTGCTGTCCCCCTCCCCCATGGCCCCAGGCATCGCTGCCCAGTTTCCTCAAAGGCGCGGTGTGTTTCATAGGTGGCAGCTCGCATCTGGAGGTGCTGAACAGTGTCCTGCTGCAAGAGCCAGGCCAGGCCTCTCAACCTTTTGGCTCTCCACTGGGGCTGCTTCTACTGGGCCAGCCACCCCCCTCCCTCTTTGCTTTTGTGCTCAGTCCTCAGCTGGGGGAGGGAGTGCTTCCACATATTGCCCCCTTCTTTCTCTTGGCCCCACTGATGAGGGAGGAGGAAGGCCAGCTTGGGGGATGGCCTCCACTCTGTGAGATCTGCACCACTATTCTCTTTCAGCCCTCTTTGCTGGTGGCAATAGCAAATGTACCACGATGAAGACGGAATCCTGTGTATTTATTTTATTTATTTATTTTATTTTATTAAATTTCTATACCGCCCTTCTCCCGAAGGACTCAGGGCGGTGAACAGCCAGAAGATAAAACACAGAAATACAAAATTTAAAATGAATTAAAACGAATTAAATAATTTAGGCTGAATTTTAAAATACCCCATAATTAAACAAATTAAAATTTATGTTTAAAATTTAAATTTAAAAAGGAGAAGATTTAGGCCAGGCCAGCTTGATGAAATAAAAATGTTTTAAGTGCGCGACGGAAGGTGCGAAGATCCGGGATCCTCCATATCTCCGGAGGGAGCTCGTTCCCTAGGGGCCGCCAGTCGACATTGTTTGGCTGATGGCACTCGGAGGAGCCCCTCTCTATGGGAGCGTACTGGCTGGTGGGAGGCTATTGGTGGTAGCAGGCGGTCCCGTAGATAACCAGGTCCTAAGCCATGGAGCGCTTTAAAGGTGGTAACTAAAACCTTGAAGCGCACTCGGAAGACCACTGGGAGCCAGTGCAGCTCGCGCAGGAGAGGTGTTACATGGGAGCTCCATGTTGCTCCCATAACCACCCGCGTGGCCGCACTCTGCGCCAGTTGGAGCCTCCTAGTGCACCTCAAGGGGAGCCCCATGTAGGAGAGCGTTACAATAGTCCAGACGAGAGGTGACAAGGGCATGAATGACTGTGTGTAGGGAGTCCCGATCTAGAAAGGGATGCAACTGGCGGATCAGGCAAACCTGATGAAAAATCCTCCCAGTCACGGCCGTCAAGTGCTCTTCTAAAGACAGCCATGAATCCAGTAGGATGCCCAAGTTGCGAGCCCTTTCCGTGGGGGCCAATGATTCACCCCCAATAGTCAGCGATGGCACCAGCTGACTATATCGGGACGTCGGAAACCACAGCCACTCAGTCTTGGATGGGTTGAGCCTGAGCCTGTTCCTCCCCATCCAGATCCATACGGCCTCCAGGCACCGGGACATCACTTCAAGGGCATCGTTGGGGTGGTCCGGGGTGGAGATGTACAGCTGGGTGTCGTCAGCGTACTGATGGTACTTCACCCCGAAACCATGGATGATCTCGCCCAGCGGCTTTACATAAATGTTGAACAAAAGGGGCGAGAGGACCGATCCCTGCGACACCCCACATATGAGGGGCCTCGGGGTCGACCTCTGCCCCCCTGTCAACACAGACTGCAACTGGTCGGAGAGAAAGGAGGAGAACCACCATAGTACGGTGCCTCCCACCCCCAACTCTTACAACCGGTGCAGCATGATACCATGGTCGATGATATCAAAAGCCGCTGAGAGATCTAACAGGACCAAGACAGAGGAGCAACCCCTGTCCCGAGCCCTCCAGAGATCATCAACCAACGCGACCAATGCCGTTTCCGTGCTGTACCCAGGCCTGAAACCAGACTGGAACGGATCTAGATACGACCTATCTTTGCTGTGCAAAGGCAAGTACAGGGACACTTCACTCCTGCACTAAGGCTCTGCTGCAACAGGGTGGCAGCTCTTTCATCCCTCTGCCACAACAGGGTGACAGGGAGCTGCAGCAGAGGGATGAAAGAGCCGCATGTGACTCCAGAGCCACGGGTTGCCAACACCCAGCCTAACAGATTCAAGAATTCACACCAAATTTTTGAAGTGAATTGTATCCCCCAATCTATTATGCACTTTGGAGCACATACTGCCAGTACATGTGTTGCATGAACAGTTTAGCCAATGACTGGGTGGAGGAGATCTTGGGGCAAGCCACAAAGTGGACTTGTTTGGAGAAAAGGTCCGTAACAACCCAGATCATGTATTCCCACAATAAAGTGCATTGATATTTCCTTCCAGGTGACTGAGGGGATGGTCATAGTCTGCAGCAGCCCTAATGGTCTTTCAGGTAGCTCTTTCACCAATGCACACACTGGGCTGCTGACTACATAGGTCTCTATGTCATTCTTCATGCATGGCCACCAAAACTGTCATTTTACTGGAGAGTTTTTTACTTGGAGAGTTTTCACAAATCCGAAGTGCCCAGTTGCTTTGTATCATGGCTGCACTGTAGCACCAGGATCCACTGGCTCACTATGGACAATATACAATTTGGCCTCCATCTATGGCAACCCATCTCTCATTGAGAGCTCATCTCTATGTTGCTGGAGCTACTCATCTTCCACTAAAGCGTTAAGAGTTTGCACTAGAACTTCAGTTACTGGTGTTGGTGAGGCTCGCTGCTGTCTCGTGAGGGCTGGTGCACCTACTTGCCTAGAGGGGATGATTGAGTTTGCAACTTCTTCTCTGGCACTCTGATATTATGAACAGCTTGTTTGGGTTGGGGTGCTTTAACACTGGCTCAGCGATAAAGAGGCATTTTAACTTCTTGAATGCTGCTTGGCACTCAAGTGACCACTTTAAGGGTTGACTGGGTCTGGGCTTGGTTGCCCCTTTTGTCTTTAGTAAGTTTATGATGGGCAAGGCAATCTGGCATGGCAGAAGCATTGTTGGCACAACTGCAAATTCTTGTCCATTCTCCAATTGGTCACTATGAACTCCAATGTAGAAGATAGATAATAAGGTAATAAATATGGAGGATAAATAAGGTAGATTGATTTCCACGGGAAATTGTAGTCTGCCCTGGGAAATATCAACATGAGGCATCATTCCTACAGATGCAGCATGCTACAGCATCCCTGTGAATCTTCTGGGATCAGTGCATCCCATTCTCTGCATGATTACTTTTGTTCAAAACTGACAGCAGCATTTAGCAGGTCTGTAAATGCCACGCACTCTCAAAGCAGAGCAGACACAGAAATAGTTGACAGTGAGTGTCCAAGTATTTTTTTTTCAGGGAACTGTGGGGATTCTTCCCTGCAATGCGAAGACATTGGAGACATGTTGTGGGTGCTAACATTAAACCTGTGTGGATCACCTATGCTCAGATCCATTTCTCAGAAAACAAACTGCCAACCCCCTCTTTGTGGACCTTCTTTTCTGCCTCAGTTTCCTGATATTTTCACCCATCTTACCATCCACTTAGAATTAGCTGTGGCAGCTGATAATAACATAATCCCTGAGCATTAGGTACCTCCTCTGCAAGAGCATTACTAAAATACAGCTCCAGAGAACATAAGGAAGAAGAAACCACTATTCCACAGTAACAGCAATTCTGGCAATGAATAGCAACATGATCCCGCACTGCACACCATACACAAAATGCCCTCCTCATGTCTGGTTCACATTTGCAAGCCAAAACTCAGAAAATTTGAGCTGACTAATGCCTTCAGTGGTAGAAAAGGAAATGAAAGGGGAAAAGGTGGCCTTCCAGGAACTGGGATTGCTTGGTGTCCCCTCCACCAAGTTTCTGCATGAGACACACAAAAGCTACCAGAGAAGTGAAAGGAAAATAATATACTGAAAGACAAATTGCATTCCCTCTAACCCTCTGGCCAAAATTATGGGAGCACTCAGTGCATGGTGGGAAGTTTTGGGCATTTAAGGGAAAAAGTATAGGATCAATATCATGAGTGATATGTTCACTCTATCAGGCACTGATCAGATCACACCCAGAATATGAAGGTCAGTTTTGGTTGCTACAATGCACACACTCACACTCATTGGAAAATTGCAAAGAAGATCAATGAAGATGGTGAAATCTACTAACATACAGACCTACAATACAAAGAGTGGTTAAAGGAACATGGCATGTTTAGCCTAAATAAGAGAAGGCTAAGGAAAGGCATGATAGTTGTCTTCCAATATCTATGGAGATTCTCAGTCATCCAGGTCATGATTGTCCCAAAGGTGCTTTTTCTTTAACATTGAAGTTTACAGAAAACCTACTCCCACAAATCAACATTTACAGTTTGATTCCCACCACCCACTGGGGCACAAAATGGAATCATCAGAATCCTACATCACTGAGCTGAAGGCCTGACTACCAGCAAAGATGGGAAAGAAAAAGAATGAAAACACATCAAGGAAGCCCTCAGAATGTGTGGCTATCCCAAGTCGGCCGTGGCCAGGGGGGCTTTTTATCAGGTCCACCTGATACGTCAGTTGCGTCCCTTTCTAGATCGGGACTCCCTACGCACAGTCACTCAGGCACTCGTCACTTCCCGCCTGGACTACCGCAATGCTCTCTACATGGGGCTCCCCTTGGGGTGCACCTGGAGGCTCCAGTTGGTCCAGAATGTGGCCGTGCGGGGGATTATGGGAGCGATGGGGCGCTCCCATGTGACACCTCTCCTGCGCGAACTGCACTGGCTTCCTGTGGTCTTCTGGGTGCGCTTCAAGGTGTTGGTGACCACCTTTAAAGCACTCCATGGCTTAGGGCCGGGGTATCTACCCTTCTGCTGCCAATAGCCTCCCACTGGCCAGTTCGCTCGCACAGAGAGGGCCTCCTCAGGATGCTGTCAGCCAGACAATGTCGGCTGGCGACGCCCAGGGGAGAGCCTTCTCTGTGGCGGCACCTGCCCTCTGGAACGACCTACCCCCAGAGATATGCACAATACCAGACCTCCGGACTTTTCATCGGGCCCTGAAAACACATTTATTTCATCTAGCCGGGCTGGCTTGACCCCATCCTTGTGGTTTTAAATTTGTAATTGGTTTTAACTGGGTTATTTTAAACTGATGGCCAAAATTATTTAATGTTTTTAAACTGCTTTTAAATTTTATATGTTGTGTTTTTAACGTGGCTGTTCACCGCCCTGAGTCCTGTTGGAGAAGGGCGGTATACAAATTAAATAAATAAATAAATAAATAAAAGTGGGCCTTCATCAAATCTCAAACAAGACCCTACAGGAGCTCCTCCATAACAGACAACGAAGAGAACAATAAACAAAGCAATGTCATTCCATACATTGCAGGCATATCAGAAAAGTTCAGGAGGATCTTCAGCCAACATAACATACATGCACACTTCAAACCCAAGAATACACTAAGGCAGAAGCTTGTCCACCCGAAGGATAAAACACCCAGACATAAACTGAGCAACGTGGTGTATGCAGTACAATGCAGTGAGCGATGTGCAGATCTGTACATTGGGGAAACAAAACAACCACTTCATAAACATATGGCACAACATAGGAGAACAAACCCATGAGGACAAGATTCAGCAGTCTATCTGCAGTTAAAAGGCAAAATCCATTCTTTTGAAGACAGCAAAGTCCACATATTGGACAGAGAGGACCGCTGGTTTGAAAGAGGGGTCAAAGAGGCCATCTATGTCAAAGTTGGAGCAGCCCTCTCTCAACAAAGGGGGAGGGATATGACATCATCAATCTCCAGTCTACAACACAGTCCTTTCAACTGTTCCAAGAAGGCTCCACACCCATTTGCACCACTCATATGACCCTGATGACCCAGATAAACCTCCAAGTGGCCTTAATGACTCTCTAAAAGAATGCAAATGACCAGCTGTCTGCAAGGAGTAAATCCTTCCATTCCTCATCATCTAATCCAGGGGATAGCAATCTTAAACACTCAAAGAGCCACAAAGGTCCTAACTGGAAGCCCCCCATTCAATTCTGGAGCTGACCAGAAGTCTGGTTCCCCCACCATAGAGTCTCCCACAGTGTGGCATCCTTTTTCCTATGCCGACCAGAAGTCCAGTTCCCACCACCATAGCGTTTCCTCCTAGTGCGGCATCCTTTTTCCCCTACCAGTCCTAACTGAAAGCTCTATCAATTGTGGAGCTGACTGGTGACAAGGAGCTGCAGCAGAGGAATGAAAGAGCCACATGTGGCTCCAGAGCCGCGGGTTGCCGACCCCTGATCTAGTCAGAGCTGAAGAAGCTTCTTGGATGAGAAATGAAATGTATTCAAAGAAAAACCACAAAGTCCAGTTGCCTCTTTAAAAAAAACACCTTTGGGATAGTCTTCCAATACTTGAAGATGTCATGGGGAAGAAGGTGTGAATTTATTTCCCAGAGCACCTGAGCCAGTGGGTGGAAGCTTTATAAAGATCTAAACTTGAAATAAGAAAGAATTTCCTGACTGTGAGAGCTGTTAAGCTGTGGAACAGCCTGACTTCTGAACTGTGGGTGCGCTACCATGGAAGGTTTCCAGGAAAAGTTGCATAGTCATTTGTCTAGGATGATATAATGATTCCTGCTTTGGGCAGTGGATTGGACTGGCTAACCTTGAAGATGTCTAGAATTCTATGTTTCTAGGATTCTAAGTGGGTGCCTTATGCCTTGCAATTGTTTCTTCCATCCCATTCTCTATTTTGCAATCTTGAATCCCTTCCACAAATGCCCTGCCTATTTTTGGAATCAAGCCCTCCATATATTGTGCAAAGCTAATCTAACTCATCTACCATGAATGGAGAGTTTGCAAAGTAAAGTGATAGCACACTGCACTTACTCAGAGGCATTTTTGTTAATGAGCTATTTGCGTATAAGCATTTGACATAGAAGCAATAGCTATGTTGAAATACAGCAGTAGTCATTTAGTACTGCTTCCTGACATCCCTTAAATTGAATAAGTATAATAAAGTATATGCTTGCTTTTCTGTCTTTTACATTTGTCTTGCTGCTTGATTCCTTGTTTTGATTTTTGCCTGGAACCATTTGTACAAAACTGGTAACTAGTAGTGTCTTTGACCGTGGATTGTGTGGACTCTAGAATTCTTCAGCAAGCAAGGCATGCTGTTCGGCTGCCAGCCTTTGTCTATATACCATCTACTGATGCACACAAATGTTGGGATGTCTTTTTACGGCATGTTGCCTGCCAAAGCAAGCAGCTTTAAGAACATTGCCTGCTGGCTAGCTTAGCATGAAGCTAGTTCTAAGTATTGGAGGCCATGAAGACAAATTGAAAGGGAGGCTCTTATAAATTGCCTGCCACATGAGATCTCTGCACACAGTATGTGGGAAAGGAAGTGGTTAACATTATTTGAAGAATATGGAAGCTGCCCTTGGACCCTCACAGCTCCCCCTTCTTCCAATCTCTTACTTCTAAGATGTCCCCTGTGCTGAATTCTTATTCAACTTCGAACTGACAAACTGTTTTTAATCTTTTCCTTCCATCCAGCTTGGGGATTGGGAAGCAAAAATCAATACTGGCTGGCAGGTGATCAAGCAACTTGAGACTTGGGCTGAGAAAGAGAGAGAGAAAGGACAGGAGGGTGAAGGGAGCTATGACTAAGTAGCATGAATTACAGAGGCCTCTGATTTCCCTGTGTCTCAGCCTTGAGCAAGGGAACAGTCTTATTTCAATCAGCTTGTGAGCTCACAGCTGTCTAAGGTAACCTGCTGAAAAGCATACAGCTTTCTTGGATGATTACAGCATTCTGCGATCAGTAAAGTCAGCCATTGTTTTAGTGGGGTAGAATCTGCCTTTCAGCATCAATTCCATGACCTTAAAGACTAGGGGGGTCCACAGGATTTTGCTCTTCCCTCCTCCCCTGTGAAGCATCAAAGTTCTCTGCATTTTCCCATAATCATCAAGCCAAATCCATCCAAATAGAGCAGTAAAATAGTTGAATAGTTGAACAGTAGAAAATACTTCATCAAGGAGACTGAGAAAAGGAAAGAGGAATCTCTGAAGAAGCATTTTGGTCTGAGAAGATCTCAGTGAAGACTTTCCAGAAATGGAGTAACGTTCTGACAGAAACTATTGAAGATTGAGAAGAGCCAATGAGAAAAAAGTGGATTGGAGTGGAGCCATCTGTAAATGGCAGTCAGCCTGAGAAGAAATAGTCTTTGCATAAATCCCCACAGGGTGGGGATTCCTTATCACTGCTCTGTTTGAAGGATGCCAGCACAGCATCAACCATAGTCAGGGAGCTATACAGATCTTTACTGCCTTAAATGACAGCAGACTACATTAAGATAATAGTAATCCCAGGGCTATCTAATGACTACAGTATACCAGAAATATCAATAATTCTTTGTGGCTATACATCTATGATTTGTATCCTACCCTTTGACTTTTTTTTTTCAAACTTAAGATTGTTACTACAATAAAAATCAAAACACAAATATTTCTAATATCACAGAAGCAGTTAAAAACTACCCCAAGCTATTTCAGATCAGAAAGGCCTATAGAAAGGGTAGCAGCCTTAGAACTGTGCAATGAAGGGCCAAAACAGGTTTGCTAAATTTATTTTAAAGTAGATCAAGGAAGCCTCCACCAATGAGAATAACAGCATAGCAATGTAGAAGAGGAAATTGCTTGCCAAAGGAATATTTCTCAGCAAGACAAAACACTGGAATGGAGATTTATCCTATACAGGATAATTTCTTCTAAATGAGGCTGGACAAAACCTTCAGAGATTCAGAACACTCAGCCTCCCCAGTGAACAATCTATTTTGAACAAAGCTCAGGCTGCTTTCAAATATGTCTCTGCATATAAACCCAAAGAGGATGGTTCTGGAGCTACCTCCCCCTCCCTGCCCAGACAGTCCAACTAACATTTGAAAACGATAAGCTTGGGAACCATTTTTTAAGCCTCTGATTCTATTGCTCTTGGTCCCCAGAGCTTCATCCTTTAACATGGTAAATTCTCTAGGAAACATGCCTGTTTTTCCGTTGTCAGTTCTGATCAGAGCAGTGCCAATGGGGAAGGAGGCAGTGGGTAGAGCAGAGGCAGGGAATTGCCCTGGGCCTCAACACAGCTAGCCAGCATGCTGAGGAATGCCAGCTAGGTAAAAATAGCCTTAGCAATCACATTTAATTACAGACAAGTTATTAAGCTAAGGTTACTGGAAACTGGCAAAAGGAGAATGATATGGAAACAAAGAAGGGAAAATTTATTTTAAGTGCCGTGAGAGGGATGAGGTGGATCTCCAGTTCTGTCTCCTCTCAGATGCAATCTGCTAGCATTTTCTTGTACAAGCAGCATTAACATGAATATCTGTTCAAAAACACATTATTTATGGAGTTTTTTTTTCTCCCCCCTCATTCCCTTATCCCATTTGTCATGTAATTGTGTAGATATGCATTGGTTTGACCCACTTATATCAAGACCTAATTTACATCTGATGGGAAATGTAAATACAGCCATTCAGATGTTTTCTATCTTGCTGCTACTCCTCAATTATTGGAATATGTGTTTTGATTATCAGCTTAGTTATGTCTCTATGGCAGTGTTTCTCAACCTTGACAGCTTTAAGATGCATGGACTTCAACTCCCAGAATTTGTAGAGGATCTGGGAGCTGAAGTCCAAACATTTGAAAGTTCCCAAGGTCAAGCAATATTGTTCTAGTGCAGGGCTGTCAAACTCACGGCCCGCAGTGTCAGGTATGCCTCCTTTCAGTACTCAAGAAAGAAAAACCCTGACTCCATTTTCACAGAGCAAGGTACTTTTACTGAGTATGAACTGAATGCAACCAAAGAAAAGCAAAGTCTGAGGCAATAGGCACGAAAATGACATACAGTAAGCACCCTGAAATCCCTTTCCCCCATGGTCCAGTCAGGATTATCCAATCCACCCCCATCCCAAGGGATCATGTGGGGAGCAGCTTCCTATGGCTCCATCCTTCTAGTATGCCAGGACGGTTGACCTTGACTGGTTATCAGCGTGCCTCCCAGCTGCAGAGAAATGCTGAGGAAAACTTTCTCCAATTCACTCCACCAGCTCACTTCCCCCATCCCAACCATCCAGACAGCTCCCCCTCCTCCCATTTCAATGGCAGCCATAGCAAGCAAGCAATATAAAAATGGAGGGTGACATTCAGCCCTCCTGCAGAAGAGACGTTAGTCCTAGAAAAAGAATAGAATAAGGTAAAATAGAAAATCACATAAACAGGTAACATACGTACAGCTCCATAACTAAGGATTATCAGGATATTTGGAATAAAACAATTGCAGCTGCTTCAGAGCCCTAACATCTTGCTCATTTACCCATTCAGACTGAGCTAATGGGAAATGTTTCCAGGCCACCAAGTACTGCACCTTACTTCAATGTTTCCTAGAATCCAATATCTCTTTGACCTCAAAATGCTGTTCCCCTTCAATGAGTATGGGGACAGGAGGAGGTTCTTGGTCTGGGCGTAAGGGGGACATACGCTCGGGTTTCAGCAAACTAACATGAAACACAGGATGAATTCTCAGCAAGGTTTTAGGCAGCTCTAATTGCACCGTAACTGCATACAATAGGGAAAGGACCCACATATTTGGGCCCAAGTTTTTTCAACTTTTGGGTAGTTTGCAAGTATTTGGTGGAAAGGAAAACCCTATCTCCTACTTTGTAATCCTTACCCTGAATTCTTTTCTTACCAGCTTGGTTTTTATGGACTCAGTGAGCCTCGTCCAGGGCTTTACGTGTTACAGTCCAGGTACCACGTAGCTGTTCAATCCAGTCAGCCAAGGAAGGTATCTGTGGGTTTTCCTGAGGCAACTCTGGGATGGGCACAAAGTCTTGGCTTGAGGTTACCTTAAATGGGGTAAAACCAGTACTGCTGTGTACAGAGTTATTATAGGTGACCTCCGCAAATGGCAACAAGTCCACCCAGTTATCTTGCTGATAATTTATGTAACATCTAAGGTATTGTTCCAACACCGAGTTACAACAACAACAACAACAAGCCCCATTGGTCTGAGGGTGGTGGGCAGAGCTTAACCCCTGGGCGGAGCCTAACAACCCCAGGAACTCCTTCCAGAAGTGGGAGGTGAACTGAACACCTCTGTTCACGATTATTCACTCTGGAGCCCAGTGTAATCTATACACATGCTGGACAGTTTA
Organism: Arizona elegans; assembly: GCA_022577455.1. Taxonomy (NCBI): domain Eukaryota; kingdom Metazoa; phylum Chordata; class Lepidosauria; order Squamata; family Colubridae; genus Arizona; species Arizona elegans. Next base: position 96,023,790 of record JAKOOJ010000002.1, on the reverse strand, counting down.
GCCAGAGTTTTAGCCAAAGGGATCTTGGGACATGGGATAAAATGCACTTGTTTAGAAAACAAATCAGTGACCACTCAAATGGCCATATTTCCTCGACATTCAGGCAACTCAACAAAAAAATCCATATTTATATTTAAAATAAAATAAGAACTAATTGGATCGGGGCAATTAGAAATGATTAAGATGTGAATTATGAATATATATTGTTAACAATTAAAAAGATAAGAAGAATTTTGAGAGATATTTAACAAATTAAAGAAAGGTCAGGGTTGCCTGGACACCATAGTGAAAATATTAAATTGAAAATCTATACACAATAGAGAGAAATGGAAGAAGAAGTAGAGAGATGGAAGAGAAGGGAAGGAGAGAGAGGGATAGAAGAGAGGGGAGGAAGGGAGGGAGGGGAAATCAGAGTAGGAGAGAGGGTTAGTCAGGGAGAAGAAAGGAGGAGAAGGAGAAAGGAAGGGGAAGTAGTAAGGAGCAGGAGAAGAGGGAAAGAAAGGAAGAAGGAAGGAAGAGAGGGCGAGGGAAGAGACTGAAAAGAAGTATAACAAAAAAGAGGAAATAGAAGAAAGGCAACCCCGAACACACATATGAAGATATGAAGATAAAGAAGAAATTGTTAAAAAATAAAAGAGAATAAATGTGAACAAACAGGAAAATTAGAATTTGAGAGCGAATGAAGATGTTGTTTATATAAATAAATATAGAAATATTGAGATATGAATTAAAGAAAAAATAGGGAAAAAAGGAAGATTTTGGCAAAAATTGTAATTGAGTAAAATGTATTTGAACTTGAAAAATTGTATAAGATAAGAAATGGCCAATACTCTGTTCAAAAAAAGATGCGAGTGAATATGCAGGGAAAAAATCAATAAAACTTGATTCAAAAAAACAAACAAACAATAAAATTCATGAATATCTCTTTCCATGGGGCTCCCGGTCTGTCTACACTCTGAAGTAACCCAGGGGGTTTCCCAGGAGGCTTCTTTGCTGATGCACATATAGGGCAGCTCGCAACGTAGACTTCTATGTCTTTCTTCAGTGCCTGCCACCAGAATTGTCATTTAACTAAATGCAATGTCTTCACGAATCCAAAATGCCCAGCGATTTTAGCATCATGGGTATATTGTTATACTGCCCCCTCTCAGGCTGGCAGGGACATATAACTTTACTCCCACCCAGATGAGACCCTCATGAAGTGTACACTCATTGGAGTGGGCTAGAAACCACTCATCAGTTTTTAATGCTTCTTTTAATTGCTTGCTCAAGTCGCTGGACAAGGTTAGATCTCCTTTCGCCTGGGCTCTGGTAACCACTGGAGCCGCCAGCTGTTTCGAGGGGATAACTGGACGAATCACTTCTGCTCGAACACTATTGTATTGAGGCAGTCTCGAGAGGGCATCTGCCATAAAGTTCTTCCCTCCAGGCAGGTAACGCAGAGAGAAATTAAATCAATTAAAGTGTTGGGCCCAGCAGACTTGCTTAGGTGACAATTTTTAGGGCATTTTTAAGGCCCCTAAGTTTTTGTGATCTGTCCACACCTCAAAAGGGTGTTTTTCCCCTTCCAGGAAATGCCTCCATGTTAACAGCACCCAACGAACAGCAAAGCCTCCTTCTCCCAGATGGCCCATCTCCTCTCAGTCTCAGATAATTTCTGAAAGGTATAGGCACAGGGTTGCAAATTCCCCTAGGCATTGTCTTGAAGTAACACCGCTCCAATGGCCACATTGCTGGCATCGGCCTGAATGACAAACGGGGCCTCCATGTCAGGATGTTTAAGGACCAGTTCAGCGGCAAACAGTCATTTCAGTTTTTCAAAAGCCACCTGACATTCCATAGTCCACTCTAGAGGCCGGGAGGGTTTTGGCTTCGCCTTTCCCTTTGTTTTCAGGAGGTTAGTAATCGGTAAGGCAATTTTTGCAAATGAGGGGATGAACTGTTGATAGAAGTTAGCAAAACCCAGGAAGCTTTGTAGTTGTTTGCGGGTACATGGGGGAGCCCATTCCAATACTGCCCAGACCTTTTCCGGGTCCATTTCTATCCCCTCATGCAAAATGCGGTACCCCAGGTAGTCAATTTTAGTCTGGTGGAATTCGCATTTTGACAACTTTTTTTTAATTATTATTTTTTTTTAAAAAAAATAAATGATTTATATGCCGCCCTTCTCCGGAGACTCAGGGCGGCTTACAATGCGTTAAGTAATAGCCTTCATTCTTTTGTATATTTTATACAAAGTCAGCTTATTGCCCCCACCAACTGGGTCCTCATTTCACCTACCTTAGAAAGGATGGAAGGCTGAGTCAACCTTGAGCCTTGGAGAGATTCGAACCAGCAGAAATTGCAGGCAGCTGTGTTAATAACAGGGTGCATTAAACCACTGTACCATCAAGGCATACAGCTCAGCAGCTCTAAGTTTTTTCAGGACCGCTCTCACAAGTTTTACATGGTCGTCCATAGTCTCGGTATAAATAAATGATATTAAGCAAGGTCTGTAATTAACAGCCATCCTGGAAAACTATCATGGGGTCTGAGCAAAGAATGTCTGACCAAGACAGCGACCAGGAGTACATGGGAGCTGCTGGTTCCACTACCTCCCAGTCACACCCCAGCTGGGAGGCTTCAGAGTGGATGGCTGATTTACATCTTGAAGAAAAGCCGGAGAGAACCAAATGGTCACTGGGCATGGGGAGGTTGGAGAAGACCCCCCAAGGAGTAACAACTACCAGACGCCGACGCGGAGATGCTGCCTGGCAGGAAGAGCAGAAAGAAAATCCCCTGATGACCCAGGCTTTGCAACTACTGAGAGAAGCTTGTGAGAGTCGAAGAGCCCGTGAAAGGTATGGGTTGCCTGCCCATGGGTTGCCTTCCGGGGAGGGAGGCTGAATGCCCTGGGCGTGAAATTGAGGCTGCTGCTTGCATAGAAGAGAGAGCCCAAGACCGGGAAGAGACAGCTCAGGCCTCTGGAACTCAAGTGGCCACTGCGATCCAGGGCCCCCCTGCTGGGCAGGCATTGCCACGGAGGCAAAAAAAAGCCCAAAATTCCCTTGCTATCAGTAAAATACGGGGGAGATCCAAAAGGACTGGGATTATTCTTAACCCAAGACTGGGGAGAGGATTTCTCCTCAGATGCCGCATGCATGAGGTGCGTTACCAGGGCCCTGGAGGGGGTAGCGGCTGAGTGGATGGTGGGACTCCATAATGAAGATTCCCCTCTGATGAGAAATTATTACCAGTTCATGGCAGCCCTCAGAATGCGCTTTGAGGACCCATTAGCTGAGTGAAGGGCAAGAATTTATGTTCACCTTCCAGAGCAAGGAAGCTGCAGCACCACTGAGTGGGACGGCTACCTCCTTTCACTCAATATTGAGCAGTTTGCTCCATAACCTCACACATTGGGCCCGGTATACTGGAATGACAGCCACTACGGGAATGGGAATGGCGCAGCAACAAAGCCCACTGAACCAGCCTGGCCTGATGCTACAGGGGCCACAACTGGGGCTATTGGGACCAAGTACTCCATCCCAGCAACAGGTCTTCAGACTTCCTTCAGCTGACCAGATCCCTCCCAGCTGGGCATTCTACCCCAGCCAAGGGTGGGTGCAATATCAGTGGACACCTGCCCCAATCCTGCAGCCCATGCCCATCTATCAACCAGTGCACTTCCAGCTACTGGTCATGGCCCCACTGCAGAGTCCAGCCCAGCAGCCAAAGCCAGCCCAGCAGCCCACACTGGCTCAGCAACCAGCCCTGCCAGCTGCTGAGTGAAGGGCAAGAATTTATGTTCACCTTCCAGAGCAAGGAAGCTGCAGCACCACTGAGTGGCATTTGATGGGACCCCAGGAAGACTAGCCTACTTCCTCAATTGAGTCTGAGATTACATCGACCGTTATGGGAATCAATACCCATCAGATTGGGAATTGATTTCAGCTATTGCAGATGGCATGAATGAGGGAGAAGGAATGGAGTGGATACCAGAACTACATGACGAGGAAGCCCCCAAGCTGGAAGATACTGATGAATTCGCCCAATTGCTCAGAGGCCAGTTCAAGGACATGGCCCACAGAGTAGAAGCTGAGGCCCAGATTAAGGCACTAAAGCAAGCAGGCTGGCCTCCCAAAGAACTAGTTTGGGAGTTTCAAAGACTGACCGGGAAACTGAGGGACTGGCCAGAGCACCTCCTTGTCCACCACTTCAAGGAGGCCCTTGACCCAGATCTTCGACAAGCTTGTGGCATCGGAGGGGTACCGGAATGCATACAAGCATGGTACAGCACAGAAGTGGCCATGAACCTGGAAATCCATCCCCATAGAAAACCAACTGCAGAGGATCCAACAAGAAGACCCCTGGGTCGCTGAACCCTGGCTAAACCACCTGAAATGCCCCAGCCCACACCGTCCGGGACTATCAAATGCTACTGGTGTGGTCAGCACAGGCACTGGGCTTCCGAATGCTTGTCTCCAGCCCAGTGGCAAGTCCAGACTCAAGCCACACCCTGGGCAAGGAGGACCCCACCCAATAAAGGGAGAATCATCAAGCAGGCTGTGGAGGTTCCACTCCTTCCCAATGAAGTTAAGGGAACTCCAGCCAGGGAAATCCCTCCAGGCTCTGCCAAAAGGAGCAGTAGCGATGACAACCCGATGGTAAGTGAAGCCATCTACCCTTTTACTATCAGAACCAGGATAGTAGTGCCAGAAATGGTGGCCCAAGGGGAAGTGGAAGCCATCATAGACACTGGCTTCACCAGATGCCTAATCAGCCTCCCCATAGTTGAACAGCTAGGCATATGCATGAGACCCCTAGTGCACCCCATCCACTTTGAAAAGGTTGATGGAACACTAATCGGTGGAGCCTCTGCCATAGTAGTCATGGAACTTGTCAGACTAGAAATGGGCCATCACTGAGAACTCATTTGATTTGTCATAGTTCCAAAAATGACTGAATCAATCATATTAGAGCTTGCATGGCTAGACAAATGGGGATCGACCATAATGTGGGAGGATGGCTATAGAAAATTAAACATGGAGTTCTGTTGGTGCTTCGTGGTGAGAAGGTGGAAGGAGAGCGATCTCTGCTCTTTAACCCTGGATTTTTTTGTGCTTTGGGGACCCTTAGGGGCCAAGAGCCTGGAGGGTATTGCGAATTAGAGAGGGAATCCGGACAGTGGCAAAGCATGGGGTGAGCGCCTGCTGCTCGAATGGATGCCTCTGTTAACTCAGTGCAAAGACATCTGTCATTTTGAAATGGCAGACTCGAGGCTGCAATAAACCAACAAAGAGCTGGGGGAGAGAAGAAGATCAGAGCAGATAGTGTTAGAAGTGGAGTTTTGCCAGAACATCGTAAAGACACAGAAGCTTGGAGAAGTGAGATCGGTCCTGTCAGAACAGAGAATTCCTGGAAGGATACCGAGCAGCGATTGGGCCGAGGGAGAATGAATCAGCAGAATAATTTCAACTGACAGGATGACAGCAAGAGAAACAACACTTTCGGTACAGCAGAGGCATGGAGGAACGGAGAGGAAAAGGTGGTGGAATTTGTGAATGAACAGTAAAGAGGAGGTTGTGTTGATGTTTGCAGAGTGACAGAAGGAGATAAGGTTGGGACTGAAAAGAAAAGAAGCAGGAAGAGCTGCCATTGCGAAAGAGGATTGACCAGTAGAAGTGTGGGGAGGAAAAGAACTATTAGGATATAGTTGGACTCATATTTGGAGGATATTTTGGAACGGAGGACAAAGAGGTGACAGAAGGACATCGAAAATAATTTTAAAAGGACATTAGAAACCTAAGAACTGTAGCTGGAGCAAAATAAGGAAGGGAAGACGTGTAAAAAGGTCGTTGTATTGGGACAAAAAAACAACAACTCTAAGATAACTGCATGAACTATCCTCTGAATAGTATTTTGTAATATATTTATTAATATCTATTAAGATAAACCATTCTTTCTTTTGCTATTTTTCTAACCTCTTCTCTCTTTTTACACTATTTGTTGAATGATTAATTAATTAAATTAAGTTTGTATACTGTTAATTATCAACTAAGTATAATCTATTAGATAATAATGTTATAAGAAGAGCCGAGGTGGTGCAGTGGTTAGAGTGCAGTACTGCAGCTATTTCAGCTGACTGCTAGTTCAGCAGATCAGTGGATCAAATCTCACCAGCGCATGGTTGATTCAGCCTTCCATCCTTCCGAGGTGGGTAAAATGAGGACCCAGATTGTTGGGGGCAATATGCTATTTAGTATACTGTCTTTGGTGTAAGCTGCCCAGAGTCCTTGGAGAGTGGGCGGCATAGAAATATGACTAATAAAAATAAATAAATAAATAATTTATTAGAATTCTAACTGAATATTAATTGAAATATAGATCTTATAGATTTAATTTACTTTTTATATGTTTAGATTTAGACTTTATTGTATAGAAATTTAAGAGTACTTTTAAGATCACTGTGAGTAATTTATTTTGTGAATTCATATCTTTTTGAATATATAAAGTATAAGAAGAGAAGAGATAAAGGAAACATAAGGCATAAGCTAGTGGATATAAGTTTTTACTGATTAAAATACTGGAAGATTTTTAGTGGGATAGTATAAACCAACATAAGCAAAGATAAGAAAAACAAGAATAAGACAAGTAGATAAAATAGTTTGGAATGGATGATAGTTTGGAAAAATATAGACAGGATTGTGAGAGATCAGAGAAGGATATTGAAAGAAATGACAAGCCTTTCTACAACAGCATTAAAAACTGGAAAGAAAACCACATCAAACCCAACAATCACCATGAAATCCCCCTCAACTCAACGGTCAACAGAAGGACTGACGAAGACGGAAAAATCCATTGTAATCCCAACGATGCAGGCCATGCAATCTACCTTAACTCTAATACAGGAGACAATGATGAAAATGCAGGAGAAAATGTCCAGCAACCATAATGAATTGAAAACAGATATCCAGGCCTTGGATGGCAAAGTGAATGACATTCAAGATTCAATTCATAAAAATGAACAAAAAATAAAGGATGTAGAAACCAGGAACAGGTTGACCAAAAACTGATGGCTCAGAATAGAGAACTTGAAGACTCTATTATACAACTCAAAATGGACCGGATGGCATTCTATCTAAGATTTCAGAATGTAACTGAAGGGAAAGAGGAAGATCTGGGACAGATAATGGCCGAAATGATTGCAGAGGCCCTACAGAGAAACAAGCAAGAAATAATTACGGAATTGGACGAGATATACCGGGTTCAGACAAATTATGCTAGAAGGCATAAGCTCCCAAGAGAGGTCCATATTAGATTTTCAAGGAAAAAAGTCAGTGACATCTTGTATAATATAACCAGAGAAGAACTGATGATGTACAAGGGAAAAGAGGTTATAACGTTAAAACAAGTTCCCAGGAGAGTAAGGGAGCTAGGAAGAGTCTACCAATTCCTTGCCATGCAATTAAACAAAAGAAATATATTATTTAGATGGACATTGCCGGAAGGAATGTTAATCACGTGGCAAGGGAAAAAAATAAAGATAGATAATCTAGTGACAGCGCAAGACTTCCTAGACCAACTGATAGGAATGGAAGAAGAACAGAGTAGCAAGGAAGAAGTAGAAATGATAACTCAGGAAGAAGAAACTCCCGACCAACGAGACCCTAAGAAGGACCTTTGGAGAAGAAAGACACAGAAGAAAAAGAGAACAGAGACACAAAAGGAAAGAAACTAAGAACACAATGGGTAACAAGGGCAAATAAATACTAACTCCTGTTAGGAAACCCAAAAAAATGGATGATTGGAAATTATTATCGATTAACGTAAATGGATTGAATGAGATTAAAAAGAGGAGACAGATATTCACAAAATTAGCCAAACTAAACTATGACATAATATGTTTTCAGGAGGTTCACATATGGAAACAAGATGTAAAATACCTAGAATATAGCAAATTAGGGAAAGTACACACTGCACTAGCAGAAAAAAAAAGGGGGGGGGTAGCAATATATATTAAGGGAGGGATTGTTGCCGAACAAAAATATGCAGATCCCAAAAGAAGAGCATTAATGATAAAAATAAAGAGAGGAAAATTACCAATACTACTAGTAGCTATTTATGCTCCCAATAAAAACCAGGGAGAATATTACAAAAAATTACACAAACAGATAATTAAAATGGAATACAGGAATATTTGTATATTAGGGGACTTTAACGGGATTATAGATACAGAAAAAGGTTATAAGTGTGGCAAAGACAACAACAACAAAAAAGGGACAAATTATCCAAATCCTTCTTTAATATGATAGAAGAACTAAATCTAATAGATATTTGGAGGACCCTGCACCCGAATGAGAGAAAGTACACTTTTTACTCCAACCCCTAAACATTGTGGTCCAGAATAGATATGTTATGGGCAAATAAAGAATTAGGATTGGAAATGGAAATGGTAGAAATCAATCCCAATATATGGGTGGATCATAATCCCCTGGAAGCAAAATGGAGGACCCCAAAAAGAAAGATTAGGAGGTGGAGACTAAATTTACAAGTATTAAGAGAGAAGGAGTATATAGAAAAGATAACGGGAGAATTGAGATTATTTTTCAAATAGAGACCCCGAAATCATGGACAGAAGCAGTAATAACTCTTTTGCCAAAGGACGATAGTGACCTATCTCAGATTCAGAACTATAGGCCCATCTCGCTCCTTAATGCAGATTATAAATTATTCGCAGCAGTTTTAGCAGAAAGACTTAAAGGGTTTCTTAATTAATTTATACATGAAGACCAAAATGGCTTTTTACCAGGCAGACAGATTAGAGACAACGTAAGAATCGTTATGAATGTTTTGGAATACTACGAAACCCATTTTGATAAACAACTGGCCCTGGTATTCATGGATGCACATAAGGCCTTTGATCATGTGAACTGGAGCTTTTTAATAGGTTTACTGCAACACATGCAATTTGGAGAAAGATTTATTCGGGCAATCCGTGCAATTTACTCAAAGCAGACTGCTAAAATTTCAATTATTGGTGATGTATCCGGTCAAATTGATATTGAGAAAGGAACTAGACAAGGATGTCAGCTTTCCCCATTGTTATTTATTTTGTCATTAGAACCCTTACTGAGGGAAATTAGACGTAATACGGGGATAAAAGGTCTTTATATCCAAAATCAACAATATAAGGTGCAGGCTTACGCTGATGATTTAGTATTTATATTAGAAGATCCGTTGATATCAGCACCGTGTCTGACCCAAGAAATAGAAAAATATGGTAAGGTGGCGGGATTAAAAGTCAATAGGGAAAAACTAAAATTATTGCCAAAAATCTGACAGTAAAGCAAGGGAAAGAATTAAAAGTGAATTTGGGGTTCCAAATTGTAAATAAACTAAAATATTTAGGTATTATTATATCAGCCAAATGCTCCACGGTTAAAGAAGACAACTATCTGAACCTTCTCAAGAGAACAGGTCAGGATCTAGAGAAGTGGAAGAACATGTAGATATCCCTACTAGGTAGAATAGCAATTATAAAAACTTACATACTCCCGAAATGGATATACCTTTTCTATACAGCACCAGCTAGATTGGATAATAATTTTTTAAAATAACTAAATTACTATGTCCTTAAATTCATTTGGCAAAACAAAAAACCCAGAATCAAACTTAAAATGCTTCAAGAGCTTAAAGAAAGAGGAGGATTTGGTGTTCCAAAATGGGAATACTACTATCAGGCCGCAAATTTAGTCTGGATCAGGGATTGGATATTGTTGAGAAGAAGGAGGTTGTTGATCCTGGAAGGTGAGGGGCTACATCAAGGTTGGCATTATTTTCTTTGGCAATACAAAATCCCAAAGCACAGGTGCCTTGCAGGACATTATGTGAGGAATATTCTAATTGAGTCCTGGAGGAAAATTAAGGGCAAATTTTACTTTTCAATCCCCGCTTGGCTGGTCCCACTCGAAGCTATAACGTATAGGCCTCTATATAACAAAGAAAATCACCTCTTTTACCGGGAACTTTTGGACCCCCATGGTAGTCTGAAATCAAGAAATGAGTTGGAGTTGCAGGGAAAACAACTGGATTGGTGGGCTTATGCCCAAATTTGCTCAAAATTTAAAAAAGATAAGGAACAAGATGGTATTAATTTGAATCAGCATGATCTGGACAATATCATTTTAGGAAAAGAGGACAAAATGTTATCAAGGATGTATAAACTTTTAATAGACTATTGGATAGGGGATGAAATAGTTAAAGATTCCCTGGGGGAGAAATATTGGCTATCCAATTGATATGACAAAATGGGAAGAAATCTGGCTTAAACATATGAAATTCCTGTGGACAACATCATACAAAGAAAATGTGTACAAGATGCTGTATAGATGGCACCTTCCACCTGCTTATCTTTCTAAAATGTATTCAAATCTCTCACCAAACTGTTGGAACTGTGGGGAGATTGGCACCTATTTCCACATGTGGTGGACCTGTTCCAGGACGACTGAATTCTGGAAAATCATACAGGCATGGATCATGGAAATCACAGGTTATAACCTAATTCTGAAACCAGAGTACTATCTACTGAACATTAGGCCAGACAACATAGGCACATGGTGTCTGTGTGTTTTTATGGTGTCTGTGTGTTTTTATCACCACGTCAGCAAGAATATGTTTCGCCCAATATTGGAAGGGGAAAGACCTGCCGGCTGAAGACTTGATTTTGGAGAAAATTTTGGATTATGCGGAAGCCGACAGACTGACTAAAGCATTGAGAGATCAAAAGGACTCCGTATATTTCCAATGTTGGGACAAATGGTATGTTTGGTTGAACAACAGACGCCCAAAAAGTCAAATATAACCAGGATTATGTTTAATATTTGTTAAATCTGACTGAAGTCTACATACCGTAGAATGTGTAAATATCATGTAAAGTTCCTGTTGTGATCATTTGTTTGACTATTTCTTTTTCTTGATGTATTTTTTTAAATAAATAAATAAAAAATTATATATATATATATATATATATATATATATATATATATATATATATATGAGATTATTTTTCAAAGAAAATAAAAAGCAACATACCTCCCTAACCAATCTATGGGATACGATGAAAGCTTACCTAAGGGGGGTAACAATAACATTTAATGTCCATAAAAACAAAGAAAAACGGAAGGCACATAACACTCTCCAAGAAGAAATTGGAAATATGGAAAGGAAACTCCAACTAAGCCCAGGAGACAAAATGGTCAAAGAGAAAGTAACAGTACTGAGACATAAAATGAATATATTGGACCAGGAGGAAATGGCAAATAAACTCAGACAATCCAAACAATATTATTTTGAGAACGCAAACAAGACTGGCAGATGGTTGGCCTATAAATTAAAGAAAGAATATGAAAGGCGGATCATCCAACAATTGGAAGACAAGAAAGGAAATTTGCAGAATAAGGAAGAGGACAAAATCGAAATTGCTCAAGAATGTTACACAGAGCTTTATAACAAGGAGGACGTACAAATAGAAAAGATAGAAGAATATTTACAGGAGGGAGTGTCCCTACTAGTAGGAGAGGAGGAGAGAGAAAGGCTAAATAAGGAAATTACAATTGAAGAACTAAGAGTGGCAATTTCAAAACTTAAAAATAACAAAACACCAGGCCTGGATGGTCTCCCAGGAGAAATTTACAAAAAATTTAACAAAATAATAACACCAAAACTATTGGAGATATGTAATGAGACTCTATTGGAAGCAAAAATACCAGATTAGTGGAGGGAAGCATATATCACACTACTTCCGAAAGAAGGTACAGACCAAAAACAAATTAAAAATTATAGACCAATCTCCCTTTTAAACACAGATTATAAATTTTTCATGATCATAATTGTGGAAAGACTGAAAAGAATATTAAATTCCATTATACACCCGGATCAGAACAGCTTCTTACCTGATAGACAAATAAGGAATAACATAATAGTTGTGAATGCTCTCGAATATTATGAAGTCCACCCAGAGAAGCAAATGCCTCTCATATTTTTAGACCCCCAAAAAGCTTTTGATAATCTTAATTGGAAATTTTTGATTGAACACATTAAAATAATGAAATTTGGAACCAATTTTGAGAAAATGGTAGAAACAATTTATAAATTACAAAGGGTGAGAATAATAATAAATGGGGATATGACAAATTCATTTCAAATTAAGAAAGGTGTAAGACAAAGATGCCCATTATCACCTCTGCTATTCATCTTGACACTAGAAACACTATTAAATAGAATTAGGAAAAACAGCAAAATAAAAGGATTAAAGATTAGGGGAGAGGAGTATAAGACCCAGGCTTTTGCGGACGATGTAGTACTCATCATAGAGGAACCGTTAGAAACGGGCCCGAGAATTTTGGAGGAAATAGGAAGGTATGAGGAGCTAGCCGGACTTAAATTGAATAAAGGAAAACTAAATTGTTAGTTAAAAATTTAACAGAAACGCAAAAGAAAGAATTAGAAAAGGAATTAGACCTACAAATAGTAAAAAAATAAAATAAAATTTAGGGATATGAATATCAGCTAGATGCTCAGCTCTGAAAGAAGATAACTACACACCTCTGGTTAAAAGAATAAAACAGGATTTGGAAAAATGGGAGAAAGTGCAATTATCACTCTTGGGCAGGATAGCATCAATAAAGATGAATATCCTGCCCAAGTTACTATACCTATTCCAAATGATACCCATCATCTTAGACAAATTTTTTTTCACAGAAATCAACAAAATTATTAGGAAATTCATTTGGGCCAGGAAAAAACCAAGAATTAATTTGCGATCACTACAAGACAACAGAAGCAGGGGAGGTTTCGGACTCCCAGCATGGGAAGTATATTATGAAGCGGCCATCCTACTATGGTTAAGGGAATGGGTTAATTTAAGAAACAAAAGAATCCTAATTTTGGAAGGGCACGATCTACAAAAAGGGTGGCATGCCTTCTTGTGGGACAAAAAGAAAAAGACCAAAACGTATTTCCATAGGCACAGGATGATAGAAGTATTAATACAAGTATGGGAGGAAATTAGAAGAAAACAATACATGAAAATCCCGAATTGGCTATCGACGATAGAAGCCATGATATACCCAAATGCATTAGAGATTAATAAAATGATTAGCTACAAAGAACTTCTAGATAATCAAGGAAATCTTATAAGTAATCAATCACTAGGTGAACAGGGAATACATATTGACTGGTGGCCACACCTACAGATTCAATCTAGGTACAAAAAAGATAAGGAAGAATTTGGCATTGAGATGGAAACAAACAGATTAGACAAATTACCAATAGGCCCAGAAAAAAAAGTACTATCTAGATTATACAATTATTTATTAGAATTCGATAGGGCGGAAGAGGTAGTAAAAGAGCTAATGATAGCGTGGGCCAAAAATATTGGACATAATATAAATTTGGATGAATGGGAGATGATTTGGAATAGTAACTATAAATTAACAAAAGCAGCAACATACAAAGAAAACCAATATAAAATGCTATACAGATGGCACCTAGCACCCGCGAGATTAGCAAAAATCTATCCAAATGTAAGCCCCAAATGTTGGAAATGTAGATGTCACATCTACATGTGGTCCTGTCTCGAAGCGATGAGGTATTGGAGAAAAATTCAAAATTGGCTACAAGAATCAACCAATGAAAAAATCGAACTGATACCTGAAACATTCTTCCTGGGAATACTAAAGACGAAATATCGGGAGGGAAAAAGATATCTAATCATACATATATTCACTGCAGCAAGAATAGCTTATGCCCAATATTGGAAAGGAAAGGACACACCACCAGAGGAACATATTATTCAGAAGGTTCTAGAATGTGCCGAAATGAACAAATTAATGTTAGAGTTAAATGAGAAAGAAGACTCAGAATATTATACAGTATGGGATGATTGGTACAGATGGATTGATAATAGAATAAAGAATAGATAAAAGTTAATATAAATTTTAAGATGCATATAAAATTACGTTATATTACGATGAAAAGTAAAAGAAGAATCAATCTAACCTGTGTAGAAAAATAACACTGTCTGACTGATTGTACTGTATTGTATTATAATAAATTTCAATTTAAAAAAATTTAAAAAAGAAAAGAAAATTAATCGTATGCATCGGACCACTATCGCCTATAAAACCATTTTGGCAACTGGTGCCAAAATGCCACAAATTGCAACAGCACCAGTGAACCCGAAGCCTCAGCCCCCGCCACAGATGGACTGCCCAGCAGCCTGCAGGTACCAAGAGAGTACCGAGACCTATCAGGAGTTTTTAGCGAGGAAGATTGCAACTTCCTCCCTCCTCACTGTGCAACAGATTGTGCAATTGAATTCATGCCAGGAGCCAAGCTGCCCAAGCCAAAGATGTACTCCATGACTCCCAAAGAAATGGTAGGGATGAGAAAATACATCGATGCCAACCTAGTGCGGGGCTTCAACCAGCCTGCAAAATCCAGAGTGGCTGTCCCAGTACTATTTAAAGAAGAAAAAGATGGGGGGGGGGGGGGGGATGAGGCTTTGCATTGATTTTTGTGGAATTAGTGCCATGTGCATGGAGAACACCTCCCCCTCATGAAGGAGATACTAAACCACTTAGCCAAGGGCAAGGTGTTCACCAAACTGGGGTGAATCAGAGAAGGAGATGAATGGAAGACAGCTTTTAACTGCCTGCTTGGCAGATTCCAATTCAAAGTCATGCAGTTTGGCCTGCAGGGAGCCCCAGCAGTCTTCATGCAATTAATCAATGAAGTGCTACATGAGCACTTATACAAGGGGTCCTAGTTTACCTGAATAACATCCTCATATTCAATGAAACTCTCAACGACCATGTAAAGCTAGTGCAGCAAATGCTGAAAAAACTCCTCACTGCAAAGCTCTACGCAAAGCTGTCAAAATGTGAATTCCATCAAACCTCCCTAGATTATCTAGGCTATTGAATATCTAGCAGAGAGGTGGAAATGGACCCAGGAAAAGTGAAAGCGGTTCTAGACTGGCAGCCCCCATGCACCTGCAAACAGCTTCAAAGTTTCCTGGGATTTGCAAACTTTTACAGGTAATTTATCCCAGCATTTGCAGAAGTCACCCTGCCCCTAACAGATCTGTTGAAGATGGGGTCTCCTCCCACGACACCATGGCTAAGCTTGCCTGGTCAATGGAAGAAGTTAAAACGGCTCTTTGTCAAGGAGCCGATCCTCCAACATCCGGACCCAGAATGACAGTTAATCATCCAAGCAGATGCTAGCAATGTAGCCATGGCAGCCATGTTCCTACACAAGGATAGCTCCTACTCTGTGCCTACATGTCCAAGAAGCTCACCGACATCAAAAGGAGGTGGGCCATTTGGGAGAAAGAAGCCTACACAGTCTGCTGGGCCCTCCTCTCCTGGAGGCATTTCCTGGAAGGAGGGAAAGTGCCCTTCGCGGTCTGGACTGATCACAAAAATCTCAAATCTCTAAAAAAAAAACCAGAAAACTATCTCCCAAACAAATCCACTGGGCACAATATTTCAGATGGTTCAAATTTGAGCTGAAGTACATCCCGGCAGGGAAAAATCATTTAGCTGATGCCCTATCGAGAAAATCCCAATTCTATAGCCTCAGGGAAGAAATTGTCCACACACTCATTCGCCCCTCACAATCAGCTGCACAAGTCACCACCAGAAGCCAAGCCAGGTGACAACCCAATCCCGGGGAGGACACACTGACAGTGGCACTGAAAACAGTGCTTCCAACTGACCCATGGCTCATAGCTAATAGAGATATCTTGACCATGAGAGATGGACTGGCATGGAAGGGATCAAAACGATATGTCCCCGCCAGCTTGAGACTGGAAGTGCTACAGTGCAGCCACAACTCCTGACTGGCCAGCCATTTTGGATTCTTGAAGAACCTATATTTGGCCAGGAGGCAATTTTGGTGGCCAAAAATGAAAGCTGATGTATAAAACTATGTGAAAAGCTGTGCCACCTGTGCTGCCATGAAGATGAGACCAGGGAAACCTCCTGGGCACCTCCAGCAAGTAGCTAGTCCCAGCATGCCTTGGGAGGAAATTGCAATGGACTTTATAGTTGAGCTCCCAGAAAGTGGGGGAAATACAATCATTTAGACAGTAATCAACTTATTTTCAAAGCAAGCCCACTTCACAGCCTGTTTGGGATTGCCATCGGCAAAAAAAATGGCAAAGGCGTTCATCAAACAGATTTACCGGCTACATGGAATACCCCGCTGGGCCTTCTCAGACCGAGGAGTCAACAGCTAAATTTTGGAGAGAGTTCCTGAGATTGGTTGGATTCATACAAGGACTTAACTCGGCTTTTCATCCGAGAATGAATGGAGCTGTAGAATAAGTGAATGCAATGGTGGAACAATATGTAAGATGCTACCGTGTATTTTGGACTATAAGACACACTTTTTTGTCTCCCAAAAGTGGGTGAAAATGTCTGTGCATCTTATAGACTGAATATTGCTGAAGCCCCGCCCACCCGCTGGCTGTTTTTTGGCCTCCGCGTGCCCCATTTTCAGGCCTTTTTTGGCCTGTTTCAGGCCTTTTCTCAGCCTGTTTTGGGGACTTTTTTCATCTTGTTTTTGAGGCCTTTTTGGCTCATTTTCAAGGCTTTTTACAGCCCATTTTCAAGGCTTTTTTCAGCCCATTTTGGGTGCTTTTTGGCCCGTTTTTGAGGCTTTTTTCAGCCCATTTAAAACAGGCCAAAAAGCCTCAAAAATGGGCCAAAAAAGGTCCCCAAAACAGGCTGAAAAAAGCCTGGAAAATGGGCTGAAAAAAAGCCACAAAAACTGTCAGGAAAAAGGGCCAAAAAAGGGCTGAAAATGGGGCTCATGGAGGCCAAAAACTTTTTTTCTTGTTTTCCTCTTCTAAATGTAGGTGTGTCTTATAGTCCAGTGCATTTTATAGTCCGAAAAATATGGTATGTGGATTACCAACAAGAGAACTGGGCAGACCTGCTGCCGTTTGCAGAAGTGACTTACAACAACGCCATGCACAGCAGCACCGGATTAACCCCCTTCCAGGTCACCAGTGGCACAGACGTTGTACCCATGCCCAAACTGCCCAGAGAAAACCCCTCCTCCATGACCCTGACTGACTGGATGGAGTTGCTGAGGAAGGGCTGGGAGAACACTAAGAAAGTGCTAGCGGAGGCCACTGAGGCATATAAAAAGCAAGTGGACAAACACCGATCTCTTCAACCTCCCTTCTACTTGGGAGATTGAGTTTATCTATCAACCAAATACATAAGACTAAAGCTGCCTAGTAAGAAACTGGGACCTACACTTTTAGGTCCGTTCGCAATAGTGAAAGAAATTAACCCAGTGACAGTTCAACTTAACCTCCCGCACATTCTAGGGAAAGGGCCCATTTTTCACTGCAGTCTGATGAAACCAGCCATATGGTCCAGATTAAGACTGCAGGCTCAACCACCCCCCGCCCCCCAGACTATGGTGGTGCAAGGGGAAACCCATTACAAAGTTAAAAAGATTTTAGACTCTAGATTATACAGAGGTCAATTGCAATATTTAGTACATTGGAAGGGTTACCCTTTGTCTGAAGCTACTTGGGTTAAAAGTTGGGATGTGAAAGCAGAGAGGCTAGTAAACCAATTCCATGATAAATATCCTGATAAGCCAAAGGGTCTCCCTGTGGGGGGAGGTGGTTAGTCTTTTGAATTAACCCATTTTACTCTTGTTGCAGGACACGATCTTCTGATGTGTGCGGGGGGGGGGGGGGCGGGGGGGGCTGTCAGGCCTGGAAGCCATATTTTGCATTGGGCCTTCAAGCCTGCCACAATTATTGCTGTGGGAACCTGGGAGGGGGGATTGTATGGAGTAGAGGTGATATATAGTCGTAACATTCCTTTCTCAGAGAGTCAAGGACATCTTGCCCCGGACCTGGAGGGGTATGACTAGGAGACATCTCCAGTGGGGATGGTGCTTTGATTGGACCATGTGATGGACATGTGCTGGGCAGGGACTTGGACTTTCTTTTGGGTGGGGAAAATCTGGAAGCTTTCAGATTTGGGTTTTCCCAGATGTGCCAATATGACATCTTTAATAAAATGGAATTTTGAAGAACTTCAGGTCTCGGAGTCTTCTTTCATTGGGGGTGTTACTTGGAACCCTGACAGTTAAAGTATCAAAATGCAGAGACAATTTTTTTTTTTTAAAAAAAAAAAAGCCACATCCTCTGTATCCTAAAGAATTTTTGATCCACCTTCATCTACTGCAGGCTACTTCTGCTTCCTCCTGGCTGACTGCAATTTGGCAGTTCAAATCTCGCCAGGCTCAAGGTTGACTTGGCCTTCCATCCTTCCGAGGTGGATAAAATGAGGACCCAAATTGTTGGGGGCAATATGCTGACTTTATAAACTGCTTAGAGAGGGCTGTAAGTCTAAGTGTTATTGCTATTGCTATCTTAATACAGCCAATTAAGTTCTTGCCTCATAATCCAGATAATGTTGGTTTGGGTCCCACTAGGATTTTTTCTTTAATTTTTTTTCTGAGCTTCCTCCTTATTTTATTGTTATTAAAACGTCAGTTTTATTGTTTTATTGATTTTTCCAGGCACTTCTGATAGGTTTTCATCCTCAGCTTTTGAATAGGCAGGTAACTTATATAAATGATTGGCAAATGGAGTGGCTGCGTGACTTACTTCTCATGGGTGAGAAGTCCACAGATGAATGGATTGTACAAAAAAAAAAGTAACATGAATAAATACAAGCAAGCTTGTTTATTAAATCTGCCTGCAAAGTCATAACAGTAGAATTCTGATGAAAACAGTATGAGAAGGACAATGAGAATTGTCCTCATTGAACATTGGAGAAGGACATTTGGAAAATACAGTGGGGTTTATGACAAGCAGGATATATGCAAATTAAAGTTTGTTCTTCAGCAGATTACTGAAAAATTTAGGAATATGAAAAACAAATTATTTGTTGATTTAGAGAAAGTCTATAATAAAGTGAATATACTGTACTTGAATTCTAGCATTTTTGCAAAAATGTGGAATTGAAACTTGGTTGCTGAATGTGGAAGAGCAGTACCTGATGGAAGGAAATTATGTGGGTTAGTAAAACAAGATGTTTAATAAACTTAGTTTCAGGATTGGGTCCAGAACCAAACGCTGTAGAATATCACCTGATACTTTGTCCTGCTTGATGAGTAACCATTGATGAGCGCTGAATAGTTTTCAGGCTAGTTATGGACTCACCTTAAAAGATGTCACCTGCTTATTTTAACTTGCTTGGTTATTAGAGAGTCACCACTAGTTTCTCTTGCTCATAGCAGAGTCATAAATACTACAACCTCCAGGGTGATGGGATTAAGACATGGCCCTCAGGACATGATAGGATTCGCTCTCTACCCATCTAACAGCAGGGCTCAGTGCATTGCAAAATCATCTAGGGACATTACATCAGCCCACAGTTCAACTAAACCTATCTCAGACAATCTCCTAGGATTTGCACATGACCCCTACAGCAACCAATGGGATACTTGCCCTTGCCCTTGCACAGGAACAGGAACAGGAAGGTCTAGGGCAGAGCCCAAAAGAAGGTACAAATATATCCCTCTCTCCACTCCATGTGTTCACTTTCCAAGACTTTAGACCCATGTGGTCCTTTTCACCATTAAAACCATCCTTCCAAGTAGTTTCCATGTTTCCAGTGTCTTTCTCCCTACTTGGAACTGAACTCAAATGGACATTTTCTTCCTACAATTAACCTGCACATTTAAGATGTAGTGAGATCACTAGTTCTACTTCACTGTTTCTATGCCTTAAGCTTACAGGGTGAATTTTCTTGCTCTTTTTTTAAAAAATTTATATGAAGCAAAAAATTTACTTCACCTAAGGGAAGTCTTGCAGCAAGTTGAAAAAGCTCATTCACTTTCCTAGAACATAATGCTTTTGGAATGGAACAGCTATATATTTCTCCAAAGAATGCCCCAAGGAATGATACTAGGTTGCCTTGATATATGGCTCTTCTCAGAGGCATTCTGTCCTAAGTGGGTCTGCCTGGAGTGGAAGGAAAGAAGGAAGGAAGGAAGGGAGGGAGGGAGGAAGGAAGGAAGGAAGGAAGGAAGGAAGGAGCCATCTCAAATTTAAAAGGAGGTTGCAATTGCTATAGAGTTCAAGATAATTTCGGCATGAACAGATTTAGGCAGTAAAATACTCTGAGCATGTTCTTAACAAATGTGGTTTTGTATATACCTCTACATTTTTATTAATAAAAATATTTTGTTATTATTTTGTTTCTGTTTCAAAACGCCTGCATATTGGTGGTTGCAAGCATCCCTTTATCCATAGATATCTCTTGCAGAAACAACTGAGTGGATCTCTATGTTGGGAACATGGGTTAATTATTTTCTTTGCACCAATTGCAGGGAAAGATGTGGGAAGTACTTCTGACTTGTTATTTGTGGATTTAGAAGATTTTGAGAGTCAAACTGCTTTGCTTCCATGTAGTTATATTCTTGGACAGCTACTTGTCTTTTAGCCATTTCTGTTTGCTTTTCTGGGAAAACATTTTTTGTGACTCACAACTTTCATCACATCAATCATTTTTGAACAGGCACCCCACATAATAGCCATTCTGTGATGGCAAATGTTGCCATCTGCCCAATACACCCACTGCGTTAAAAATGCTTGCAATGGCAGTCAGTCTTAGGAGTTTCTTTCTCTGGCATTTCCCAAGGAGTCACTTCAAGCATCATACAATAATTTGTTGCACTGATACAACTGTAATGAGAACAGGATTTATGTCATACCAGTGATGGCCACAGAAGGCTAGAAGATGCTGTAACTAACTAGGGGATAAATGGCCTCCATTTTGCTGATCCTGCAGCCATTTTCCCATCTCCTTTGTTTTACATTTAACATCTCAGCTAGCTCTGATGAACAAAGATAAAACCATTGATTCTGTTCCTCAATCAGAGTCCCTGTTTCCACTTTAGAATGGTAAAAGCCTCTCAGATTCTCATATTTAATGATTCTCACTCCTGTCCGAGAGAATAATAATAATAATAATAATAATAATAATAATAATAATAATAATAATAATAATAATTTTATTTCTATACCGCCCTTCTCCCGAAGGACTCAGAGAGACAGAACAGAGAACAGAGAAGAGAACAGAGAAGAGACAGAACATTTATTCCAATTTGGACTGGGGATATAGTTTCAGTTTTGTACATGGCAAATGCTTTTAGGTATATTAGTATCTAAACCATAATTGTACCAATCTAATATGATGTTATATAGGGTTGTTCAAATATACCTCAGCAGTTAAGTCTGGTACTTTAAAAGGAAAGACTCAAAGCTGCTCCCCCCCGCTTTAACTTTCTTAAAGTTGCCTGGCACTTTAAGAAAGCAAAGGACCAGGAGTTTCTGTAAGCAAGCCGCATGATTGGTTGGGAAAATACCAGGTTCCAATGAGCCTGGCGAAACCCAGCCAGACAAACCTATCGCCGGGGGGTCTTTGGACTAGATCTGTCCTGTAGGGACAGCGAAGAAGGAGAGGCAGCTCGGTAGCTACAGAGGAACAGGCAAGTTCCTCGGAAAGCCTGAGAAAACTCTTCAATTCAGCGATGGGGTGCGAAGATCAGTGCGAATCGCCATGAAGCCAGAGCATCCAGAATAAGCGTTGTGCAGGAATGAAGACTTGGACAGAGTACTGGTACCAGGTAAGTGATTGGCCATAAATAATAAAAGAAAAATTGGAAAATGATAGAATTACCCCTGCGTGGAAATAGCAGCTAAATAGCAACAGGGGGAGGCAACTGATAGAGAAAAAATACGGAAGTGACAAGCGCTCTATAGGAGAGTCCAACTAAAGATTTGAAGTTGAATATGAATGAAAATGATCGACAACGAAGAAGAAGACAAAGACAAAGAGACTGACTATGGAAAATTAAACAATGAAATAGGTTGTAATAATAAAAGGGGGAGCCTTAAAGATTACAGTGGGACTAATAATGGGGAATATAGAAAAAAGGGAAAGAAACAAGGAAGGAAAAGAGGGTCGAATAGAAAAAATATAAAAAGATTAAATGATTACACTGGGATTTACAGTGGAAGTACAAGAAAGAGGGAAAAGAGATGGAAAATAATGGGAAATAAAGAGCAAAACAAAAGATTTTATGATTTTAAAATACAAAACAAGTATACTGGGATTAACAATGGAAATATAAGAAAAAGGAAAGAGAGAGGAGAAATAATGGGAAATATAGGGCAGAATAGGAGGGCTCAGAATTTTAAAACATAAAAGAAAGGAAGACAAAGGAAAAAGAAAAAGAAAAAAATAGAATAGGAGAAAGGGAGAAAGGGAGAAAGAAATGAAAGGGAGAATAAATTTAGAATTGTAAGATTTAACAGATAAGATAAATGTTAGAAAAAATATAAAATAGTGATACCAATTAAATGACTTAAAATGATGGGAAATTATAGAGATGTATGAAGTAAATGAAATAAGATTTATGTTTGATGTTTTATGTTTTAAATATGCTCTATTGAAAATTTGAGAAATTGAAAGAATTGTCATATTTTTAAGTGCAGTGTTGGAGGTTTATAAAATGATAAGTTGTAATAATGTGAATAAATTTAATTGGGGGAATTGTAATAAATTGGAATATTTTAAACTATATATTTGAAATGTAATCAAAAAAGGGAAAGAAGGCGAATTAAGATTAAAATAAGAACTAATTAGATTGGGGGCAATTAGAAATGATTAAGATGTGAATTATAAATATATATTGTTAACAATTAAAAAGATAAGAAGAATTTTGAAAAAGACATTTAATAAATGAAAGAAAGGTTGGGATTGCCTAGACACCATAGTGAAAATATTAAATTGAAAATCTATACAGCAATAGAGAGAGATGGAAGAAGAAGTAGAGAGATGGGAGAGAAGGGAAGGAGAGAGAGGGATAGAAGAAAGGGGAGGAAGGAAGGGAGGGGAAACCAGAGAAGAGAGAGGGTTAGTCAGGGAGGAAGAAAGGAGGAGAAGGAGAAAGGAAGGGGAAGTAGTAAGGAGCAGGAGAAGAGGGAAAGAAAGTAAGAAGGAAGGGAGAGAGGGAGGGAGAGGGAAGAGACTGAGAAGAAAGATTGCTGTATAACAAAAAAGAGGAAATGGAAGAAAGGCAACCCCAAACACATATATGAATATATGAAGATAAAGAAGAAATTGTTAAAAAATAAAAGAGAATAAATGTGAACAAACAGGAAAATTAGAATCTGAGAGCGAATGAAGATGTTGTTTATATAAATAAATATAGAAATATTGAGATATGAATTAAAGAAAAAATAGGGGAAAAAAGGAAGATTTTGGCAAAAATTGTAATTGAGTAAAATGTATTTGAATTTGAAAAATTGTATAAGATAAGAAATGGCCAATACTCTGTTCAAAAAAAGATGCAGGTGAATGTGGGGGGAAAAAATCAATAAAACTTGAGCCTTGGTGGCGCAGCAGACTAAAGTGCTGTTAACTAGCACCAGCTGCCTGCAATTACTGCAAGTTCAAATCTCACCAGGCTCAAGGTTGACTCAGCCTTCCATCCTTTTGAGGTAGGTAAAATGAGGACCCGGATTTTGGGGGCAATAAGCTGACTTTGTATATATAAAAAAAGAACACCACTTGGGGGGGGGGGCAAATGCCCTACTAAGCAGGTATATACAAAAGTATGAAGGCTATTGCTTAACGCATTGTAAGCCACCCTGAGTCTCTGGAGAAGGGCGGCATATAAATCGAACCAATAAATAAAAATAAATAAATAGATAGATAGATAGATAATTCAAAAAAGAAAAAGAAAGAAAGCAAAGGACCACACCTGTTACTCTGGGAGATAGAATAGAAATATTGAAGGCATTTGCATGTTGGTGGAAGACAGAAAGGTGAGTACTGTATTTTTTGGTGTGTAAGACGCATTCCCCCCCAAAAAAGTGGATGGAAATGTCTGTGTGTTTTATAGAGCGAATGTTGCCAAAGCCCCACCCACTCACTGGCCCCCACCCTTTGGCCTCTGCCTCCCAGCAATTTGCCTCCTTGCAGCAAACAGAAAACAGCCTGGTCAGCTTCAGCACAGCCTGATTTAGCATGAGCAGCTGATTGGAGGTTGGATCTGCCTCCTGGAATACTGCCTATTAGCTGTTCCAGGCTACATGGATCGTAGCCGCCATCACCGCCTCTGTACGCACCATTTTTGGCCTCCGCATGTCCCGTTTTTGGTCTCTGTGTGCCCCATTTTTGGCCTTCCCCATTCCAGGCGGCAGGGAAGAAAAGAAGTTGAACAATGATTTTCTTAGCCATGACTGCCACCTGCTCCTTGAGCAGAAGTTGTGAATTGAGAACTCCCAGATTATGCACCGGGTCTGTCTGGGACACTGCAACCCCATCCAGACCAAAGATGGTAAACCCCCGGATTCCAAGGAGGTCCCCACTCACAGCCACTCCATTTTAGCAAGATTCAGCTGAAGCCTGTTGTTCCCCATCCAGACTCTCCCCCACCCAGCCTGCAGGCTATACCTTCTATTCCACAGGGAGATTTAAAGTTACAAAGATATCCTCCTCCTAGGAATCTGGGAATTCCAACAGGCTTTAAACTTTGAAATATAGAGCAATGGATGGCAGCAAAGTAAAATAGTTATACCAAAGCAGAACACAATAATAAATGCAAAGGTCCATACTATAACTAAGTTTTTAAAATTTATTTAAGGGGAATGGAAATAAAGTATCTATCATGGCTGAAGCTTGGCTCTCTTTGCAAACCCCACTCACAGCCAGACAAGAAGCAAAGGGGGTGGGGGTGGAGAATGGGTTGGAGTGCCAGGGAGGGGATAATGGAATGCAACCAACTTGGAGCCGAGATATACCAGCATCCCAAGGTCACCTGTTCAGAAAATCCACTAGTCAAAGAGTCTGTTCCCAAAACAAACTTGGAAGAAATAAATGACAGGGAAAAGGGGAACTTTTAACTATGCTATTTGCGAACGAAAATGTTAGAATTGGTTTTGCTACTTCCATATCCATGTCAACTCAGTAAAATATACTATTGGCAACAGAAAAATGTTTCAGGAGTCTGTTTGTTGAATCTATACATGTAGTAATTAAGGACAAAATCCAAATTCATTAGAAAGATTGCCTTAGGCAATATCATAGCTGGCTCCTCCAAATTTGAAATCTCTTTAAACTTCAACTATACATCAAATGTCAAATCATTTATTTGACACAATAAATGTAAGACTTCTATATCTATTTCTCTAAAATTGTACAATTTTCATTCCATCCCAATAAGTTCTTTGTTATTTTGCAGATATTACCTACCTCTATCATACAGAAAAAAAGGTTGTAAATATTTATTGATCCCTAATAATATGAATTAGAAATAGGATTGATTAGTGAAAATAATTCATATCTGAGATTTTAGAAAATTAATTATAGGATATTCTGCTTTTATACTAACAATCATTAAGACTTTTGTTTTATTAT
Organism: Arizona elegans; assembly: GCA_022577455.1. NCBI lineage: Eukaryota > Metazoa > Chordata > Lepidosauria > Squamata > Colubridae > Arizona > Arizona elegans. Next base: position 95,998,276 of record JAKOOJ010000002.1, on the reverse strand, counting down.
TTAATTTTGTGAAAAATTTTAGTTGCTGACAGGTCTTTAAGAGGCAGGTAAATCCCTCATAAGAGATACAAGCCTATCATTTATAGTGCAATAGAAAAAACAGAGTGGTACTTCAGCTGGGATTAGTATCTCTGCACTTTAGTATTTTGTTTCCATTAACTGTTAAACAGTGCCAAATCTAAAAGAAGCTTCTTAAATAAAACAACTCTGGCTATAGATCAGGAGTGGGTTCTAAAATTTTTTACTACCGGTTCTGTGGGCGTGGCTTATTTTGTGAGCATGGCTTGTGTGGGGGTTAATGTGACTGGGTGGGCATGGTCAACTTTTTTTTTTAACTTTTAAAAGCATTTTGTCTACAACCGTAAGAGGTTGCATAAAAAATGCTTTTAGAAGCCTCTGATGATCAGGCAAGTCAGCTGGGATCGCCAGAGACTTTTAAAGGCATTTTTTTTTTCCTACAACCTTTTCGGCCGAAGAGGTTGCAGAAAAAAATGCTTTTAAAAGCTTCTGATGATCAGGCAAGTCAGCTGGGAGGCCGAAGAGGTTGTAGAAAAAATGCTTTTAAAAGACTCTGAGATCCTAGCTGAGCTGCATGATCATCAGAGGCTTTTTAAAAAACTTTTAAAGGCATTTTTTCAGCCGAAGAGGTTGTAGAAAAAATGCTTTTAAAAGTGAAAAAAAAAAGCCTCTGATGAGGTAGGTGGGGTAAGCGAGCGGCGACTGGGCCGGGGAACGGTTCAGGGGCGTGTCCAGCCAATATTATTACCGGTTCTCCGAACTACTAAACATTTTTACTACCGGTTCTTGCGAACCAGTGCGAACCGGGAGCAAGCCACCACTGGTATAGATCCTAACAACTGGCAGAGGAATCTTTTACTAAAGGGCAGAGCATTATGGGGATTTTAACTTTCTGTAGTTAATGGCCAGCAAGACTGTAACAAATTAGTACCATGGCATATTGGAATGTGAGAAAAGCAGCAAAGCATTCTGAGGTTAATGTATTTTCCTTCAGTCTCTCATATTTCGTTTGAATTATAAACTTCTGAAAATTTCATTAAATCCTTGAACAAAGGGTCACCCCCCCCCCGCCCGGGATTCAAATCACTGAGAACATGCTAGAATGTAGGCAAAGAAGAAAAGAGATCTAACCTTTGAAAATATAACAATAGGAACAATTGTTTTCTTCATAGAAAAAAGTTGAAATGCAGAGAAGCCAAAGCAAGTTGATATATTTTGATTTTATTTGGAAATTAATTACTTCATATTAACAGAAAGACTTTTTGAAACAAATTGTAGTGTTTGTTGAAGCTTAGTTTGAAACTTCACACTTGGATTTATAGGGGAGGAAGGAGCCTAAGCTGATCTGGGCCTGATTAGCAAACACCTCTGCAAACATTATCTTTAAAATGGAGATCTGTGGTTCCTCATATTGCTATTCTCTAGTTAATTAAATCACTGGAACCTGATAGATTACATCCCAGAGTTTTGAAAGGGCTGGCAGATGTTATCTCAGAATCATTGTACCATATCTTTCAAAAATCCTGGAGCACCAGGGAAATATCTGAGGATTGGAAAAGGGCTGGTGTGGTTCCCATCTTCCAAAAAAAAAAAAAAAAAAAAAGGTGTGTGTGCGGGGGGAACAGACCCAGGAGGCAGCCTAACATCAATATCTGGGAAGATACTGGAAAAGATAATAAAAAAACAGGTCTGCCAACAACTAGAAATAAATAAAGTAATAACTAGAAGTCAGCATGGGTTTGTTAAAAACAGATCATGCCAAACCAAGCTTATTTCATTCTTCAACATAGTGACTAAATTAGTAGACCAGCAAAATACTGTGGACATAATATACTTAGATTCAGCAACGCATTTGACAAAGTAGACCACAACCTACTTCTTGGTAAGCTAGAAAAATGTGGGATAGACAGTATCACCACCAGATGGATTTGTAACTGGCTGACAAACCATACTCAACTACTAGTTCTTAATGGTACTACATCAACATGGGAGGAAGGAAGCAGTGGGCTACCACAAAGTTCCATCTTAGGTCCAGCACTCTTCATCAATGACTTAGATGAGGGAATAGAAACAGAACTCATCAAATTTACAGATGTCACTAAGCTGGCAGACTAGCCAAGACCCCAGAAGACAAGCTCAGAATTCAGAAAGATCTTGACAGATTTGAACAATGGGCCCTATCCAACAAAATGAAATTTAATGTGGAGAAAAGCAAGGTTTTACACCTGGCAGGAAAAACTAAAGGTACAATTACAAATTAAGCAAAACCTGGCTCAAAAACAATGAAGTCCTACTGGACGATCATTTAAACATGAGGCAGCAGTGTGAGGCAGCAGCCAAAAAAGCTAATACAATAGTGGGTTGTATAAACAGAGGCACAGAATCAAAATCACGTGAAGTATTAGTACCGCTTTCTAAAGCCTTAGTAAGGCCTCACCTGGAATACTGCATCCAGTTTTGGTCACCAAATTACAAAAAAGATGTTGAGACTAAAACATATGAGGAATGGTTGCAGGATTTGGTTTCAGCTAGTCTAGAGAAAAGAAGGACTAGGGGCAGAGGTGGTATTCAGCCGGTTTGCATCGGTTTGGAGGAACTGGTAGCGCCCACTCGCCCACCTGTCCCAGCTCCAAGTTGTGCTATTTAGGCACATGTTCAAGGCCAGGTGCATGCACAGAAGGCACGCAAGCAAGCAAAGCACATGCGTGGACAGTGCATGTGCGGCAAACCAGTGGTAAAGGTAAGTAAAACCCACCCCTGCCTAGGGGTGACATAATAGCAGCATTGCAGTATTTGAGAGTTTGTCACAAAGAGGAAAGGTCAACTTATTTTCTAAAACACCAGAGGGCAGGACAAGAAACAATGGATGGAAACTAATCAAGGAGAGAAGCAACCTGGAATTAAGGAGGAACGTCCTAACAGTGGAACAGCTTGCCTTCAGACATTGTGGGTGCTTCATCACTGGAGGCTTTTCAGAAGAGACTGGACAGTCACTTATTTGAAATGGCATAGGGTCTCCTTCTTGAGCAGGGGGTTGGATTAGAACAGAGTTCCCCAACCTTTCTGGGTTGGCAGCCCAGAGAGGGGAGAGTGCCAGGCACATTTTACGTGCACGAGTATACACACAACACAAACAGGGTGGTGACATGCATGGCACTTGTGGTGACGCTAGCACAAGTAGATGTATGTGTGTGTATGTGTGTGTGTGCGTGCAACAATCACGCCTGTGCAGCGCTCACAGTGATGCTAGCATGTGTGGGGGTGCCCATGCATGTTCACGCGCACTGGCCAGCCAGTGCCTACCTACTCATGCGGTAGTGGCTGGTAGTGGGACATGGCCCACAAGTTGGGGACCCTTGAAATGGACGACCTCCAAGATCCCTTCCAGCTCGATTCTGATTGATTGATTGAATGATTGGTTTAAGGATTTAAGACCAGTACTTCGAACTAAAATTTTATTCCACCACTTTTTACATATTTTCACCAACTCAGAGTTGTGATCTCCTTCAACTCAGACAGAAGGATGAAGGCATAGAAATAATTGGAGTGGATCATTGTACATGTTTAGGTGCAAATGCTAGAATTAGAGCGTTTGAAAGCATAAAAGGAATCAAGAAACAGTATCCTGTCATCCCAAAGCAAGTTCATTGTACAACATATTTATTTCATACTGTCAGCAGCTCTGTGAAAAGATCATTATTATTCCTTTTTATAAATGAAAAACCTTGGCAATGATCAACTGTGATTTCCAAGGATTATTTCACAGATTTCTTTGAATCACTCATTTAGAGAAAAGCATATGCTTATAAAACAATTATTTTATTTATTAATTTTATTTAACAAGTTACAATTTATTAAGTAAATAAACAACATATAATAAACAATGTAACAATTAACAATTACATTGTATAGATAGTCCTAGACAGTTCATTTTGTGTCCGTTCGAGGTTACAACAGCATGAAAATTTTTCACACTTACAACCATTGCAACATCCCCATGGTCATGTGATCAAAATTCAGACATTTGGCAACTGATTCATATTTATGATGGTTGCAATGTCCCAAGGTCATGTAATCACTGTTTGTGACGTTTTGATGAACAAAGTCAATGGGGAAGCCAGGTTCACCTAATAACTGGATTATTAACTTAATAACTGCAGTGATTTACTTAGCAACTGTGGCAAGAAAGGTCATAAAATGAGGCAAAACTCATTTAAATGTCTCACTTAGCAATTTGTGGCTCAGTTGTGGTAATAAGTAGAGGGCCACCTGTATCTGAAAAGAATATTTGCTGTTCTATTTGGAAACAGGCTTTGTTGTCACTACTGACCAAATTCCTATGGTATAAAAGATATAAAGCTGTAACCCAAAATAGTAAATTCACCAAGAATAATTCAAAATGCAAATCTGCTTTAGTTTTCTAATGGCTGCTAAAACTATGGGAAAATACAGTATATACAGTGGCTCCAAAATATGGGTCTATAGGTTTTGGAAGCACACCTGTGCATTCACAGGTTATAAAACCAATGATTAGGGTTGATAGGGATATAGTGCAATTATTTGAGTTGCCTTGGGTGAATAGGCGGCAATATAAATCTAATAAATAAATACATAAAATTTCTAATTAACTATAACTGGAAGCTAGTAGGCATTGTCCATATAACTGCTATATAAGTCTATCCATTAAAAAAAAATTTTTTTTTGAGCTCAGTAATGTGTACTCTTTGGTTGTAGCTTTTATAGCTATAGCTATATCATCATAGTAAGGATAGGTGTAATAGGCAAAAACTCCTGGAGCCTCCAATTCACTTTAAAGGAGCTTGCTCAGAAAACTTTACTGCTGGGTGACTTGATTATTTGTTCAGCCAGTTTTCTTCTGACAGATTAAATAAACATGCATATTAATTAAAGCTGGGGGGTGGGGCAGTACAGATTGTTGCTTATTATTTTTTAACTGGTCATGAGTGAAACAATTAAATCAATATTTCCAAAACAAGACAATGCGCAGACTTTCTAACAGTTTGAAACAGCAGGGCTCTTTTTCCAAATCTGATTAAGAATGAACATTGTTGATATGGGATTAATTGAAAGGATTCATTGGACAAATTAATCCAAGTGAAGTATTCAGCCCAATGATTATACCTTTGTGGCTGAAAATTGTGCAAATGCTATGGTCAGCTACATATAACAATACATTTTGTTTATTAGACATGAGCATTCAGTAGCATGGAGGTGTAGCCATGCAGTTCTTTAGAATGATCTCTAGGAAAGCACAAAAACTCTCCACTTTTTACCCCAGCTAATGGACATGAGCTATGCCAGCTTTTTTAATCAGTTGTATTAACTTGGACTAAATGGGTAGTCTTCTCTTCTACAAACTAACAAAGCTGTAGATATTTACATCCTATCTAATAAATGGATAGATTATTTTATTGACTCTCCCCCACCCCAGTTTCATAGTACTGTAGTTTTATAGATTGCAGTTATATTGTTAAAGTATAGTGTTTCTGGTTTTAGAAACTATTTTGTAAGTCCATTTGTAATGGCCCATTATGGTCAGTTAGGCAGCAAGCAAATTTAATACATACATACATACATACATACATACATACATACATACATACTGTCAGGTCCCAGATATTACTATAGGAACACTGGCATTTTGGTGGGAGGAAGAGGGGGGAGGAATGGAGTGGTCTGTATATGAAGTTTCTGTTCCTGTTTCCCTGCAATGATGTAGTGTGGGAGGGGTTTGGTTAGCATTCCTTTAAATAGCTGGTTTTAAGTGAGAAGCTTCAGTTCTTGCCTAGATCTCTTGTTATCACAAACCTTCCAATATAAGCTCCATTTGGAACCACTGCAGTTTCAAGAGTCCTGCTTTCTTGGGAAAGATTGGTAAGGCAAGGCCTTATATTAAGCAAGAACTGCAAACTGGTCAACCCAGAGAGGTAACAGCCCTACCATGGGGACCGTGCACACCATGTCTGCTCGGGGCACTGACCACAAAGAGGCTGAAGACTGGGGGAGAACCCCACCCCTCAAAATCTCAATTGAGGCCCACAATACCTGGGTCAAGGAGAACATTGCCTCAAGCATCGCTGCCAAGCTGAGGTGGTCCATCAATGTTGGGAAGATGGAAGGCTGGGGTGGTAGAACCAAAGATGCACCCTCATCTGTGGGAGCCAATGACCTGGTTGGAAGCAGGAGATGGGAGACCTTTACCACAATGATGAACTGGAAGGAGCCCAGACCAGCCCAACCAACTCCTGAGGGAAGCCATAAACTTCATGAGGGAAGCCATCCATGGGATGCAGATCCAGGATGCCCAGACTTGCACTGCAGGGCAGTTAGAAGTACAAAAGGGGACTACCAATGAATGAAAGGGATCCCCAACTCCAGGGCATTGGCTGAAACCACAGGGGCTACTGTTGAACCCATTTCCACCATGGAAGATCTGCCCAGGAGACATCTCAACACAAAACAAGGCTTGCGATTCAATGAGAGGAGGCTTCCACCCTTAGAACGGAAGGCGCCCCTTTTTGGCATCAAATTTAATGGGAATCCCCAGCAACTGGGATTTTTCCTTGCACTCATACTGACCTACATGCAAGAGTATGGGAGGGATCTCCCTACAGAAGGCACCAAAATCAGGATTGTTACCCTGGCTCTAGAAGGATCAGCTGCACATTGGATTGTGAGCCTCCATAATGCAGATACACCGCAGCTCTGCAACTTCAACCATTTTTTTTTATTGCAAAAGTTTTACAATTACATTTTCACCCCTTTCCCCCCCCTCAACCCACCCCAAACTTTCCAACCTCCCTAACCCACCCTAACCCTCCCCTCCCCCCCAGACTTCCACACAATATACTCATATCAGGTAAAAGGAAAAACCCTCCTTTGTATATAAAACTTGAACCCCTCCCTCCCCCTTATAAATTTTCATCTTCATTACATTAAAATATTTCTATCTTAATATAACATTTTCAAATAAATTTTCATCTTCATTAACTTAAAATATTTCTATCTTAATATAACATTTTCAAATAAAAGCTATTTGATACTTCCTAGTTTGATATTTGTTCTGAACATAATCTATCCACTTTTTCCATTCCCATTCATAAGTCTCTTGTGAACAATCTTTTAGATATGCTGAAATCTTCGCCATCTCTGCAAAACTGGCCATCTTCAAAGTCCATTCCTCAATCGTGGGCAGTGCTTCATTTTTCCAGTATTTACCTATCAACAATCTTGCTGCTGTTATCATGTACAATATCAATTTTGTTTCACCCAATGTAAAACCCTTAACTATACCCAATAAAAACAATTGTGGAGAAAATTGAATTTTTTTCTTCAAAACATTCTGCATGACCCACCAGATTTTTATCCAAAAAGCCTTGACTTTCTTACAGGTCCACCAAACATGATAATATGTAGCATCTGAACAATCACATCTCCAACATTTAGGCTGAACATTAGGGTACATACATGACAATTTTTTGGGGTCTAAATGCCATCTATAAAACATTTTATAAAAATTTTCCCTCAGATTCTGCGACTGTGTAAATTTAACGTTGTGAACCCAAATTTTTTCCCATGTTTCCAACATCACTGGTTCCTCAAAATTTTGTGCCCACTTAATCATACAATCTTTAACTAATTCAGTTTCTGAATCCCTTTCTAACAAAACATTATATAGTCTTTTAATATGCATTGGACCTTTCTCTTTTATATGTCTGACCAATTCTTCCTCATGCATCATAATACCAGTTTTTTAGTCCTCTTTCCATCTCAATTGCAATTGATTATATTGTAACCAAGTTAAATTAATCCCTTCAGCCAACAATGTCTGTAATGTCTTCAGCTGCCATCTGCCCGCATCTGTAAAAAGAACCTCTTTATATAAAAACCCCCCGAGTGACATTATATTTGTATTCCACAAAGTATGACCAAGATCCAGCCATAGCGGTATTTTATAATCCCATTTGAGTCGGTGCTTCTTCCAAACTCTCAACAAAGAATCTCTAAGTATATGGCTTTTAAATACTTTATCCACTTTGTTGTCATAAAATAAGTAGGCATGCCATCCAAATTCCAAGTTAAAACTTTCTGCATTCAATATTCCAGTCTTTTTTCCTCCAAACCAATCACTTGTTAAAGTCAGAGCTGCTGCATCATAATATAACTGTAGGTTTGGAAGTTTAAGACCTCCCCTTTCTGGAACATCTTGCATAATTTTCATTTTCACTCTCGGCTTTTTCTCGTTCCAGACAAACTTATTCACTCCAGTTTGCCACAATTTCAATTGTTTATCACTATTAAGCACCGGAATCATTTGAAACAAAAAAAGAAATCTTGGCAAAATATTCATCTTAATTGCTGCTATTCTTCCAAGTAGAGACAGCTGCAGTTTTCTCCAAGTCTCCATATCTTTCTGTACCTCTCGCCACAACACCTCATAATTATTTTGAAACAATTTTGTGTTTGATTCTGCAACCTGAACTCCTAGATATTTTACCTTTGGTACAATCTCAAAACCTGCCCTTCTTTCAAGCTCGTGTTTACGATCTTGAGTCATATTTTTGACTATCATCTTTGTTTTTTTTCTGGTTCAATCTAAAACCTGAAACTTTACCATAGTCTTGTATAATGTCCTTCATCTGGATTATTGATTCCATTGGATGTGTTAGGGTAACAACCAGATCATCTGTGAATGCCTTTATTCTGTAGTCCTCTTGCCTTATCATTATACCTTTCAAGATATTAGAGTCTCGTATTGTATTTAACAAGACTTCTAATGTTAAAATGAATAGAAGTGGGGACAATGGACATCCCTGTCTTGTTCCTTTTTCGATTTTAAACTCTGTTGTCAAACTTCCATTGATAATAATCTGTGCCTTTTGCTCTTGATAAATTGCTGAAACCGCCTGTATAAATTGGTCCCCAAAGTCCATCTTTTTTAAAGTCTTTAATAGAAAATTCCAATCCACTCTATCAAAGGCCTTCTCTGCATCCAAGAAAACCAGCACTGCAGGGATCTGTTTATTCTTCTCAAGATATTCCAATAAATTTATTACTTGCCTTACATTGTCCTTCATATATCTACCCTCGATAAATCCCGCTTGATCATCATGAATCACCTTTTGAATTACTGGCATCAATCTGTTGGCTAATACTTTTGCATAAATTTTATAATCCGTATTCAAAAGAGATATTGATCTGTAATTCTCCGGTTTTTTAGGACCTGCTTGCTCTTTTGGTATCAAAGAAATATAAGCTGTTGTCCATGATGGGGGTATTTTTCCCCCTTGTTGTATATTACAAAATAAGTCTCTGAGTTGTTCCACCATTTCTGCCTGCAAAGTTTTATAGTACACTGCAGTCAGACCATCCGTTCCAGGAGTTTTGGCTGTTTTTAGTTGTTTAATTGCTGCTATTATCTCCTCCTCTGTTATAGGATAATTCATTCTTTCCTTTTGTTGATCAGTAATTTTTATAACTCTTTTATTATCTAAATATTTTTCTATAAGTCCATTCTGCACCTCCTCTTTAGCATATAATTTAGTGTAGTAGTCAAGAAAAGCTTCTTTAATTAATTTCTGTTGAAAAATTTCTTTCCCTCCAATATCAATAGTATCAATAGTCCGTATACTCTGTTTTTTCCTCAGTGTGTAGGCCAACCACCTGCCCGGTTTATTGGCATTGCAGAATGTATTGTGCTTCGCATATTGTAAATTTGTTGCAACTTGTTCCGCCATAAGCATTTGGAATTGATCTTTCAAAAGTTTTATAACACCACATATTCTTTCATCTGTTGGGTTTTTAATAAGTAACTGTTCTTTATTCTTTATTTCTACTTCCAATTCAAGTCTTTTCTTTTGTCGGATCAATCTGTGTTTAGAGTTCATATAAATAAGCACCCCTCTCATATAAACTTTGCTTGCATCCCACACAATTTCCATTGGAGTGCCTTTATTCAGATTCATTTCAAAAAACTCTTTCAAGTACTTTTTAAGTTCTATTATATTTTTTTCATATCTGAACAAGTTTTCATTTAATCTCCAAGAGCGTCTCTCAGTCTTACTTATCTCAATTTCTATCCATACTGGGCTATGGTCAGTCAAAGTTCTTGGCAAAATCTTTGTTCTTTTTGTCCTGAGAAGTAAATCATCTGACAACAAAATAAAATCAATCCTAGAGAAGGATCTATGTCTATCAGAAAAGAAAGTATAGTCCAGTTCTTTTGGATTGTGTATTCTCCAAATATCTTTTATTTCCAAATCTTCTTTCATGTCAAAAAAAGTCTGTGGTAGTCTAATCCTTGACTTCGCCAAAGTCTTTTTATCTAATTTAAAATCAATTACTCCATTCCGGTCTCCCATAATTAAAATAGATCTATAATCCCATTGTAGTATTTTAGTATGTAGCATTTTGTAGAAGTGGTCCTGTTGTTGATTGGGAGCATAAATTCCAATCAGAAGAATTTGGCCATTTGCTGAGAGTAGTTCAATTGCTACAAACCTACCATCTTGATCTGCTTCTATAAGTTTGGCTGTTAATTTTTTATTTACATAAATAACCACACCATTCTTTTTTTGGTTAGTTGAAGATATAAAATGTGTTCCTAATTTGGAATTTTTCAAATAGTTTTGATCTTGAACTATAATATGCGTTTCTTGTAAACAAATTATATCATTATTAAATTGTTTCAAATATGCAAATACTTTCTTCCTTTTCTGTGCTGCGTTCAACCCATTCACATTCCAAGATAAGCATTTAATCAACATTATTGTCTTTCTGGAGCAAAGAGCAGAATAACCGGATGTCATCCGGAATCTTCGATCCTGCATTCCCCATGTCTCCAGTCTCTTGTATAGTACTCTTAGCTCCCTTTTTATCTTGTCTTTCGTGTTGTTGTTTTTCTTTAAGTTGCTTGGATTTTGCTCGGGTTATTTATTTATTTTTTTATGCGCTGATCCTTAACTTCAGCCATCCAGACCGGCTCCAAAATTGGAGAAGATTCCAACAAAGGCTCATCCAAGAAACCTCCTTCAACGCCCTTCAATTCCTCTGATTCCTGCTTAGATTGTTCTTGCGGCTCTTGAAGTTGCTTCTTATCACTCTCCTTAATCTCCAGAACTGTAGATGTACGTGGAAATGGTGTTCTTTCTTTAAAGATGTTAGTATAAAATTGCTCCGCCTTCTCCACAGTATTCAAATGATATCTCTCTCCCTTATATCTCAGAATTATACCAGTTGGAGCATCCCACCGAAATGGTATCTGATTATTTTGCAATTCTTTAACAAGAAAGCCAAAGTCTTTTCTGGATTTCAACAGTTTAGGTGGTAGCTCTTTGTAGACTGTAATTTGCGAACCTCCCACTTGCACAGAAGTATGAAAAGATTTTTGCAGGATATCATTTCTTATTGCTCTATCCGTAAAATATATGACCACATCTCTAGGCAATTGTCTTTGTCTGGCCACCCAGGAATTCACTCTGTAAATTTTATCTATTTTGTAGAAAACCATATCAGGATTAATTTTTAGAATCACAGCCAAGGCCTCAGCACAGACCTGTCTCAAATCCTGTCTGTCCTCTTCTCTAATTCCTCGAAGCCATATAGCGAATTCCATTGCCCTGAATTGCATCATAACAATTTCATTCTCAACTCTCTGCATTTTATCATCAACATCAAAAAATTTGTGGTCATTATCTTTCATCTTAACATTGACTTCTGATTTAAATTCATCCACTTTTGAATCAACTTTAATAATAAATTCTGCCAGGCCAGATGCCACCTCTGATATTTTTTTGGTCACCTTATTTTGGTTCTGTTTCATTTCCTGCATAATTTCCTGTTGAGACTTTTGAAGTTTTTCATCTATTTCCTGTTGGGCTTTTTGAAATTTATCATCCAAAATTTTTGAAATAAATTCTTTTAAATCTCCCATATCAAAGTCTTTTTTCTGAGTTTGTAACTGTTGGGCAGGAGAAATCTGCGTTTCATGTTTGCGTGTGGGGGATCCCCCCCCCTGGTGGTTTGCCTTCCTGCTTCTTTGAGGCCATCCTGCCACGTAAGCTAGTTTTTCTGAAGAGGGAAGTTCCTTTTCCTCTGCCACCTCCACAAAGCCTTCTAAAAAAGTCCCCCAGATTTAATCAAAACAAAACTGTGGTGATGCAAAGTCAAGTATTAAAAAGGGAGAAATTTTTCTCGTTTCTATTGTTGCAACCGAAGCAACTTTGTAGCAACTTATTAACTTTGTAACAAAGCAAGATGACTTCACCAATCCACACTCGCTGATTTGTTCACTCTAATGCTGAGCGCCATACTTTTTCAAGTCACTTTCACTCATTCAAAATTTTTTTTCCTTCAAATTAAGAAATCAGCAAAGTGCTAATACTTGCAGTTCTGAGTTTCAGGGCTCAAGTAGATTTCCGCTACTTGTTTAGGTTATTTCCTTTCTCTTTTGAAGTTTCCTGCAGCCGGCTTGTTCTGCGAAGGCAGAAACGTCCCACGCCGCCCGGAGTCTCAGCAGGTTGGAAGGGAGCCGTGCCTGTTTCCTCCCCAGAAACAATTCCCTGGGGGGTTACAGGGGCTCGACCTGTGCCCTGCTGCCTCTCCTCCAAGAATCCTGAGGATTTTGAAGTTTTCAAGCCGCTTCTCGATCGCGAAGCGGCTCTACAAGCGGCTGGGCTGGCGGTGCTTCAAAAGGCATCGTCGTCACCGAAGACAGGGAAACCGGAAGCCTCTGCAACTTCAACCATTTAATAACAGCCCTGGGATGGAGATTTGAGGACCCCATAACTGACCGCAAGGCTAGATACTATATAAGGCACATCAGACAGGGATGCCGTCCAGTCACCAAGTACATCAAAGAGTTTCATGATCTGACTTGCCACATAGATTGGCCAGAGGAAATACTTGTGAGTTGGTTCAAAGAAGGCTTAAACAATGACCTATACAATGCCTGCATTGCCCATGGAGCCCCAGTCTGCCTGCACAACTGATGTGTCTCGGCTGAGGAAGCAGAAATTGACCAAGCTCGAAACCAGTACCATGCAAACTCCACCTGGAAGAAATCCCTGCAGGAAGGGAGAAACCAAACCTTGCTCTGCCCCACCATGCTCAGTCACCTGCTTCCATTGTGGGACCGGTAGAGGAACACAGTCAATTGGAGAGCAACTACGAAGACTATTTGGTGAGTGGGGTTGTTGAACCATTTACAACCCCTATAGAACTGTTAATTCTGGTAAAGGGCAGAAAAGTGAGATTTAAGGCATTGCTAGATTCGGGGTGCACGAGAAACCTAATAAGCCTAACTCTGGTCGAAGAACTGGGCATTCAACTAAGGCCACTAAAAAACCCAGTCTCGTTCTGCCAACTTGATGGATCCATTTCAGGGGGTGCCCCGGCCACGTTTGCCACTGAATCACTCAAAATAATGATAGTAAATCACTCCGAAACCATTGTTTTCATTGTGACACCAGGGATGGACTGAGCCCTAGTTCTGGGGCTAACCTGGTTAAAGAAGTAGAACCCAACAGTGGATTGGACAGAGGAGACCCTCCAATTCCCTAATGATGAATTAATTCAGAATGAGGAACCCCACCAGACTGAAATACCTCAGAGTGATGAGGTAGCTGCTGCTGCAACGAATGGACCCCTACCGGACATCCCCAGGGAATACCGGGATTTAATGGATGTTTTCAACAAAGCGGCCTCAGATGAACTCCCCCCCCCATAGGTCTATGGATTGTGCCATCGAGATTTTACTGGGGACCAAACTACCTAAGCCAAAACTTTACGATATGACTCCCCGAGAACTGTGATGAACTGTGGCAATTCATAGAAAAAAACCTCAAGTGTGGGTTCATCGAACTGGCAAGACCTGAGGTGGCTGTCCCCATCCTGTTCCGGGAGAAAGATGGCTCATTATGTTTATGTGTGGATTATAGGAATTTAAATGCTATTTGCAAGGAAAATATCCTCTACCCTTAATGAATGACATGCTGGCCCATCTGGCAAACGGGTGATTTTTTTCTAAATTTGACTTGTGGGAGGCTTATTACCAGATCAGAATCCCTGAAGGGGATGAATGGAAAACAGTGTTTAATTGTCCGCTAGGATGTTTTCAGTTCATTCGGACTTCAAGGGGCTCCCGCCATTTTCATGCAGCTAATTAATGAGGTGCTGCATGAGCACTTGTATAAGGGAGTTTTGGTTTAACTTGATGATATATTGATTTATACTGAAAGATGCAACATGTTAAATTGGTGCGGAAGGTTTTGAAGAAATTAAGGGCAGCTAAGTTATTTTCCAAATTCTCCAAATGTGATTTTCACCAAGATAAAATAGATTACCTAGGGTAATTAAGCCCATGATCCCAACCTCCCAATTAGCAGTAAGGTCATCACATGCTCTCAGGCAAAGAACCACCCCTCCACCTTAGACAATACCACCACTACAGATTTCAAAAAAGCCTTATAATCGGATGAGTGGTTTAGTGCCAATAAATATACTTGCATTATAAACGAGGAGTTAGCTTAGGTGGGAAATAAGCTGTATGCCTCAGTTAGGCAAAAGCTGAGAACTATGCAAGCTTGTCACGACTCCAAATTAGCTGGTCACTTTGGTTTTATAAAAACATTACATTTACCAAAATGGCAATTCTGGTGGGTCTCATTAAAAAAGGACATAGAAAGTTATGTAGCAAGCTGCCCCATTTGCGGTGCCGCTAAACACAGGCAGGGGAAAAACCCCGGTCTACTATAGCCAGTGGATGACCCTTCAGCACCATGGAGAGAGATCTCCATGGATTTCATTGTTGAATTGTCCGAGAGTTCTGGAAACACAGGGATCTGGGTTGTCACAGATCTTTTCTCAAAACAGGTTCATTTTATCCCATGTCAAAAGATCCCTATGGCTGAAGCCTTGGCTAAACTGTTTTTGGTCCACATTTACTGCTTGCATGGGGTCCCACAACGTATTATTTTGGACAGGGGGGTCCAATTCACATCAAAATTCTGGAAAGCTTTTTTGAATTTACTTGGGACTGAGCAGGGACATAGTTCTAGTCATCACCTGCAGACAAACGGGGCCATAGAATGAATTAATTCAGTTCTTGAACAGTACCTGTGCTGTTTTATTAATTACGAGTAGGACAACTGGACTGAACTATTGCCTTTTGCAGAAGTAGCCTATAATAATGCAGTTTTACTAGCACAGGTTTTACCCCTTTTAGAGTGGCCACAGGGCAAGAATTCAATGCTATGCCTGAGTTACCCTCACATGAACCAGATATATCCTCCTTGAAACAGTGAATCAGTCATTTGCAAACCTTTTGGACGGTGGTACGCAAAGCCTTGAATGAAGCCAAGGCTGCCTATAAAGCACAAGCAGGCAAAAAACAAACAGAACCTAAACCTTATAAAGTGGGGGAGAAAGTTTACCTTTCCACCAAGTTTCTAAAATCTTTGCAGCAGTATAAAAAGTTGGGTCCTAAATATATTGGGCCTTTCCCCATAGTTTGCATTATTAACCCTGTCATGGTAGAATTACAACTCCCCCAGTCATTACGGCAAGTCCACCCCATTTTCCATTGTAGCTTATTGAAACCTGAAGTCACCTCTGATCTTTGTCCAGCTACTACCCCTGTTCCACCCCCTATTATGGTAGAGAGTGAGGTTCTCTGAACCTCATTTTGAGATTCAGGAAATTCTTGACTCTAGGAAATTCCACAGGACCACTCAGTACCTGGTGGCTTGGAAACACCTCCCCTTCTCACACAATGAATGGATTCACAAAAAACATGTGCATGCCCCTTAATTAATATGTATATTTCATCAATTGTACCTTGACAAACCACGTTGGTTTTATGTTTCCTGTCAGCGTTCCAAATTAGGCTCTCTTCCAGTTCTGACATGAACGAGATGAAGCAAAGACCAGAGGCGTTGATTTATTGCTGAGATGAACTTTTACCTAGTCTTCTGCATGCAACAGATAGGGTTTCCTGGGAGACGAGGGTGGGGCCCACATTCCTGTGAAAAGAACGTGCCGGGACGTAGAGATGGATCTGCATGATGGCCAATGGGACATTGGGTTGGAGAGCAGAAGAGGAGGGGGTTGGAAGGAGGAGCCAGTTTGGCAGCAATTAGAGTTAGGAATGTCGGTTTTATTTTCTGTTCTTAAATAAAAATGATTCATTAGAAGTTTTGCGCTTGAAAATGAAGTTTATTTAAGATAGCACCGAACCCTGACAGACTGCCAAACTCTCTCAAAGCCAGGCTGGCTGAGTTTAAATCATCCCGTTCCCTCCCAGACGTATGGTCAGATTGGAGGTTACCCCCGACACTATGGCTGAAGCGAAGCTCTCGGAGGAAAGCCTGCTTCAAGCAACGAGTGGAGGAGAAGCGGTCGTGACTCCAGCCAGTTTGGAAACTACGAAGGCTCAACTCTCCCCGCCTTCCTTCTCGGAAAAACTTCAAACAGAGAAGCCTGAATCAGATAAGTACCCGGGGACTGTGCCAAAAGCTTCAGAGGCGGAGTTTCCCTTTCCTAATGTGAGAGACAAGGGAAAACCCCTAAGTGAATTGGGCAGAGCCTCCTGGCTATGGGAGTGGGAACAAGCCAGAAAACAAAGTAAGCGCCAAGAAATTCTAAGGAAGCCACTCGAAAGCCCCATAGATGAGTTGAAAGAGAAATTTGACCGTGCCACCCTTCAGGGGGAGGAACCATCCTGCAGACCCAAAGAAAAGAGAGAACCAGTCTGGGCTGTTGATCCGAGAGGACGTAGGCCAAGGCGCAGCCCTTCCCCCCTTCATAGCAGGAGGAGAAGGAGCCCAACGATGCATCCATGGGTCCCCCCTCCCCCAGAAAGCAGCAAAGCCTAGATGAGGCAGCACCTCCATACCCCAGGATGAGAGGCGAGGCAGAGGACTATCAATACCGAGACCGGCCCTACACAGCTCAGCATAGAGAGGAGAGAGCAGAGAGGGAGGAGCCACCCCAATTCAGAGGGAAGTTCGACGGTGATCCAGACAACCTCGCCCAATTCCTCGATTCAGCTGAGATATACATAGAGCGTTTTGGACACCTTTACCCCTTCCCCAGAGCCCTAGTGAATGCCATTTCGGAAGGGCTAGAGGGAGAAGCAAAGAGGTGGGCAGCATCCCTCTATAAAAACAGGGCCCCCCAGCTGCAAGATGCGGATGGGTTCTTGCAACTATTGAGAGCCCGTTATGAGGAGGAGGAGGACGACCCCTATGTGGAAGACGAGCTCAGAAACCTAATGCAGAAGGGGAAGCCCATCAAAGAGCATATCCGTGAATTCAGGAGAGTCGTTGGGACACTGCCTCCCCTACCTGAGCGATTGCTGGTGTACTTTTTTAGAACAAGCCTAGATAAGAGAATTTCCCAAGTGACTGCTTATCGGGACATCCCAAACCGACTCTCTGAATGGTTCCGGGTAGCGATAAAAGTCGACAGAGGGTTGCGGGCGAGCGACACGCCAAAACCACCAGAGGGAAAGGAGAGAGGTCGACCAGACCAAGGGCCACTCAACAGACGGGATACCCCAACATCACAGCCCTCCCACAGACCAACTGCCCCACGGAGCTCACTGAAATGCTACCGATGTGGGGGGAGCGGCCACATAGCAGCAAGGTGTGGTACGCCTAGACCGGGACCAGCTCCACCGCCCAAAGCACGACCGGAACGAGGGCCCAAGCGCACCACCCACGCTCCGCGAGAAAACCCCCAAATCCCAGAGTTTTTCGCTCACCTGACCGAAACCAGAGGAACCCCAGATGAGGGAGATCAGTTTCCTGAACTCTACGACACAGAGGATGAAGGCGAAGACGACCCGATGGTGAGTGGACCTGTCCATCCCTTTCTTTTCCCCATATGCCTAACAGCCCCCAAAACAGGCGCCCAAGAGACTTTCCAAGCCCTAATAGACTCTGGTAGCACACGGTGCCTAATCAACCTACCCACAGTTCTGAAATTGGGAATCCGAGCTAAACAGCTCAAACAACCAATTCGTTTTGAGCAAGTTGATGGGTCCCTAGTGGGGGGAGCGTACGCCACACACTTGACTGAACCCGTGAGACTAGAACTAGCAGATCACTGGGAGACAATCCGCTTCATAATAGCCCCCAAGATGACAGAACCAGTCATATTGGGACTCTCGTGGCTGGACAAATGGGGCCCAATCATTTGGTGGCAAGAGGGGACCCGCAGACTGAGAATAGCAAAGGGCCCCCAACCCCTGCCGCCCCGACCCGAAGAATTCCCTCCCACGCTGAGACCCCAAAACAGCCCTCCACCACAAGACAAAACGCCACCAACACAAGGGTCCCTCCCGGAAGGTACAGTAAAGCAAGTGGCAGCCGCACCCACCACCGCTTGTAATGCAGATCAGATCCCAGGGGAGTACCAAGACCTTGCTGAAGTATTCAGCGAGACCGACTGTGACATTCTGCCCCCCCACCGCGAGACCGATTGTGCCATCGAGATTATCCCGGGAGCGAAACTACCCAAACCAAAAATGTATGCCATGACGCCCCGAGAAATGCAGGAAATGCGGGACTACATAGACAAAAACTTACAAAGGGGATTTATTGAGCCAGTAAAACCAAGGGTAGCGGCGCCGGTCATGTTTAAAGAGAAAAAGGACGGCTCCATGAGATTGGTGGTCGACTTTCGAAGTATCAACGCTGTATGCATGCAAAACTTGTACCCCCTCCCCCTCATGAAAGACATGCTAGCCCACCTAGCTAAAGGGAAAATTTTCACCAAACTGGACCTTCGAGAAGCTTATTACCGGGTACGCATAAAGGCAGGAGATGAATGGAAAACAGCATTCAACTGCCCCCTGGGTAGTTTCCAGTTTAAAGTAATGCCTTTTGGATTGCAAGGAGCCCCGGCAGTATTCATGCAGTTAATAAACGAAGTCTTACATGAACACCTTTACAAAGGGGTCCTCGTCTACCTGGACGATATTCTTATCTACACGGAGACCATAGACGAACATATACCCCTCGTCCGCCAAGTACTGGAAAAACTGCTACGGGCAAACCTATATGTCAAACTGCCAAAATGCGATTTCCACCAATCACGGCTAGATTACCTGGGCTACCGAGTATCAAATGAGGGGATAGAGATGGACCCAGCCAAGGTCCAATCAGTTCTACAATGGCAGCCCCCTCGCACCCGCAGACAACTGCAAAGTTTTCTAGGCTTTGCGAATTTCTACAGACAATTCATCCCCTCGTTCGCGAAGATTGCCAAACCTTTGACGGACCTGTTAAAGACAGGAAGCCCAGCGATGAAACCTCGCCCGGGACAACCCTTACAGTGGGACCTGACCTGCCAACAGGCGTTCGAGACACTAAAAGGACTGTTCGCGAAAGAACCTGTCTTAAAACACCCGGATCCAGAACAGCCTTTTGTCATCCAAGCAGACGCAAGTGATGTGGCAGTAGGAGCCGTGTTACTCCAAAAGAACAACCAAGGTGATCTACAACCCTGCGCCTACACCTCCCGCAAACTCACCGATACAGAGAAGCGATGGGCGGCATGGGAGAAGGAAGCATTTGCAGTAAGATGGGCCTTGTTGACCTGGCGGCACCTACTAGAGGGAGGCCAGAAACCATTTGAAGTCTGGACTGATCATAAAAACCTAGAGGCCCTAAAAACCCCACGAAAACTGTCGCCCAGACAAGTGCGGTGGGCACAATACTTCAATCGCTTCAATTTCGAGCTTAAGCACATCCCAGGAGGGAGAAATTTCCTGGCTGACGCCCTCTCCCGAATGCCTCAATACAACAGTGAGCGGGAGCAGGTAGTGAATGCCATCATCCCCTCCACCCAAGCTGCGGCCCAAGTGATCACCAGGCGGCAACGACGTGACCAGCAAGGCCAACTTGCAAGTGACTTAACTGCAAAATTAAAAAATGAAACGCTGACAGACCCCTGGTATCGGGACAATCAACATCTCTTGACAAAAAGAGATGAACTAGCATGGAGGGGGTCAAAGCTCTATGTCCCACAGAGCTTACGCATCCTGATTCTCAAGAGGAGCCATGACGTTAAACCAGCAGGACACTTCGGGTTCCTAAAGACTCTGCACCTAGTACGAAGGCAGCTCTGGTGGCCACACATGAGAAAGGACGTAGACAGTTATGTAAAGAGCTGCATCACTTGTGCCACGATGAAAACAAGACCAGGGTGCCCGCCTGGATTGTTGCAACCAGTAGCTGAGCCAACAAGACCATGGGAGGAGATTGCAATGGACTTTATAGTTGACCTACCGAGGAGCAGTGGAAATACAGTGATCTGGACTGTAATAGACTTATTCTCCAAACAGGCACATTTCATTCCTTGTAGTGGACTGCCTTCAGCCTGTCAGTTATCCAAACTGTTCCTGAAACACATTTATCGCCTACATGGAGTCCCCCGGAGAATCATCTCCGACAGAGGGGTCCAGTTCACAGCAAAGTTCTGGAGGGAGTTTCTACGATCTATAGGTTCATCCCAAGGGCTCAGCTCAGCATTTCACCCAAGCACCAATGGGGGGACAGAAAGACTGAACGCTATGATAGAACAGTATTTAAGATGCTACGTCGACTACCAGCAGTCCAATTGGGCAGACCTCCTATCTTTTGCGGAGGTTGCATATAACAATGCTGTCCACAGCACCACGGGGCTAACCCCATTCAAAATAGTGAGTGGCATGGATTTTGTTCCCATGCCAGAATATCCGAGAGAGCCCCCTTCCTCAGTTACTTTGACCGACTGGATGGAAACGTTGAGACAAACTTGGGAGAATGTTAAGAGGGCGCTGGCAAAGGCGGCTCAATCTTATAAGGAACAAGCAGACAAGCACCGAACTCCCCAAAGACCATTTCAGCTGGGAGAGAAAGTTTACCTTTCCACCAAGTACTTGAGACTTAGACTCCCGAGCAGGAAATTGGGCCCAAAATTTATAGGACCATTTCCTATAATAAAAATAATCAACCCCGTTACAGTACAATTGCAGTTGCCACGGCTTTTGGGGAAAATTCACCCCGTTTTTCACAGTAGCCTTCTAAAACCTGTAGTGGGGTCTACTTTAAGGCCATCGCCACGTGAACCCCCTGGACCCTTGGTTGTTGGGGGCCAAACACACTACGAAGTGCAGCGGATTCTTAATTCAAGATGGCACAGGGGGCGCCTTCAGTACCTAATTAAATGGAAGGGCTACCCGTTGTCAGAGGCTTCCTGGGTGAAGAGCGCAAACATCCAAGCAGACCGCCTCATAGCAAAATTCCATGCAGACCACCCGGGGAAGCCGGGAGGGGGGGGTGCACAGCCAAGGAGGTGCTAATGAGATTTATCTTGTTGTGTTTTTTCCCTATGGGATAGGTGATGTCGCAGAAGTGAAGGGAGAGGGGCCGGATGTCAGCGTTCCAAATTAGGCTCTCTTCCAGTTCTGACATGAACGAGATGAAGCAAAGACCAGAGGCGTTGATTTATTGCTGAGATGAACTTTTATCTAGTCTTCTGCATGCAACAGATAGGGTTTCCTGGGAGACGAGGGTGGGGCCCACATTCCTGTGAAAAGAACGTGCCGGGACGTAGAGATGGATCTGCATGATGGCCAATGGGACATTGGGTTGGAGAGCGGAAGAGGAGGGGGTTGGAAGGAGGAGCCAGTTTGGCAGCAATTAGAGTTAGGAATGTCGGTTTTATTTTCTGTTCTTAAATAAAAATGATTCATTAGAAGTTTTGCGCTTGAAAATGAAGCTTATTTAAGATAGCACCGAACCCTGACATTTCCTTTGTCTCCCCTTCCCTCTTTTGTTTTCTTTTAGGTGGACTTCCCATTTTTCTAGGGGGACGGCATGTCGGGTCCCAGATATTTCTACAGGGATGGGAGGAAATGGGGAGGAATGGAGTGATCTGTATATGAGATTTCTGTTTCTATTTCCTACATTACTGTGCTAATCTCTATATAAAGTTTGTTTCTGTTTCCGTGCAATGATGTAGTACGGGAGGGGTTTGGTTAGCATTGCTTTAAAAAGCTGGTTTTAAGTGAGAAGGTTCAATTCTTGCCTAGATCTCTTGTTATCACAAACCTTCCAATAAAAGCTCGTTTGGGAACCACTGCAGTTTCAAGAGTCCTGCTTTCTTGGGAAGATTGGAGAGGCAAGACCTTACACATACATACATACATACATACATACATACATACATACATACATACATTTATTACCAGTTCTGTGGGCATGGCTTAGTGGGCATGGCTGTGTGGTCATGTGGCTGTGTGGGCGTGTGGGCGTGGCCAATTTGACAACACTCATGTCAAAGGGTGCCTTGCCTGGCCTCTCCTCGCCTCAAAGGCCTCAACAAGATACAATTTCCCTGTCTATTTATTTACTACTACTGAACATCCAAAGTATTGGACTATTTAATCCTATGTATGTATGCCATATGTGTACATACATATTACATAGTATAATGTGTGTATAGGCACACAAAAAGATACATCATCTACTACAGAGATGGTATTCAGCCAGTTTTCACTAGTTCGGGTGAACCGGTAGGGGTAATTTGGCCTGGGGTCACTGAACCAGTAGTAACCTCTGGCTGGCCCCAGCCCCCCACCCAGTTGCCCATTTGCTGCTCATTCGCCCCACCCACTCGCTTGCCCCGCCCACCCACCCCAGCCCTATATATGTTGCCTTTGCTTCGCCATGCGGCCCAGCTACTTGCCTCACCTTGCCTGCTCTGCTCAGCTCACCAAAAGTAAGCAATGCATGCCGGCTGCTCATCCTTTGCATTGAGTCAGGGGCTGGGGCCCAGGGACGTGCCATTCCCTGAGGCCCTGGAGCCACCACCAACCTTGGCCAGGTTGGGGAACACCCCATTCCCTGGCTCCAGCTTGCTCCAGAGCTGCTGCCCACTTGCTGCCTGCCTTGACTGGGTCAGGAAATGTGCCATTCCCTGGCTCCAGCCTTGCCCCGCAGCCATCACCTGTTCACTGCTCACCTCGGCCAGGTTGGGGAATTTGCCATTCCCAGTCTCCAGCCTTGCCCCAGAGCCACTGCCCGCTCGCCACCCACCTTGGCCAAGTCGGGGAATGCGCCATTCCCCAGCTCCAGCCTTGCCCCAGAGCTGCCACCCTCTCGTCATTTGCCTTGACCAGGTCAAGGAATTCAGCCGTTCCCTGGCTCCGGCCTTGTCCTGGAGCCTCCGCCCACTCGCCACTCGCTCTCTGTTGAGCATGATGCATTACCCTGTTTCCCCTTCTTCAGAGGCCCCTGTGCTTCGTTCACCACAACTGCCTCTTTTGTCATCCCGCAACCGCGGCTTTACCTTCCTCCCATGGCTGGCTACCACTGAGCTGTTGCCACTGGGCTCCCCACCAGCCAGCATCTTGCCCCCATGGTCACAAGATGCCTGCAGCCACCCTGTCTTTTTTTTGGTGCAGCTGGAGTCCACCTGCAATGAAAAAAAGATGGGGTGGCTGCAGGCTTCTTGCAGCAAAAATTACTGACCTCCAGGTCTGTTCTGCTTCTTGAACGTGGTGCTGCTGCCCTCTTCTATGCTCCGGCCGCATTGGTGCACCCCATTGCCTACTGTGCTGCTTCACTTGGACTTGCCCAGGCTGGACTCCAGCCACACCGAAAAAAAGATGCGGTAGCTACAGGCATCTCACGACAAGGGGGGCAAGATGTGGGCTGGTGGGGAGCCCAATGGTGATGTCTCAGCCCTGTCTTGCCTTACCTGGTAGCCAGCCATGGGAGAAAGGTAAGGTCGCAGCTGCGGGACAACGAAAGAGTCGGTCGTGGGTGAGGAAGTGGTGCTAGGGCCGGGGTCTCTGAAGGAAGGGAAACAGGGTTATATGTGCAACTGGCAAAGGGAGAGCAGGAGGCATGCAGGATTAGGCCAGGCCTTTGACAGTTTAGGCCAGGCCTCGGCAGAAAATAGTTAGAAAGAATAGCTGTAAGTTCAATTGTTTTTCCTACTGGGTTCTGTGGGCATGGCTTGGTGGTGGTGGTGGGTCATGTGACTGAGTGGGCGTGGCCATGAGTGACATTAAATTAGACATGCCCACTCAGCCACATGACACACACCCCTCCCACCAACCTGCACCCATAGAGCTGGTAGGAATTTTTTTTGAATTCTACCGCTGATCTATTGTATATACTGTATGTATATGTACACACGCACACACACACAGCTCTTCTAAAACTATACGCATTCAACCTCACTTACTGCATTTGGAAAAACACACCCAGAGTCTACTTTCTGCCAAACATTTAACTATAACTTCTGTTCATTAGAACATTACACACTTCTGTAGATTTGAAACTGGCCATTACTATCCAGAGAGAGAGGGGGGAGAGGGGGAGAGGGAGGGAGAGGGAGAGAGAGAGACTTTGCCTCCAAACAAACTCACAGCAATGGAGGAGGGTCCAGCACACAGGTGGCAGCCAGGAAGGAAGTTGCAGCAAGAAAAACAGATGTTTGCAGTGGACCTGAAAACTTATTTAACCTGCCTTATAGCGGTTCAGCACGTTTTTTGCTCCATTTCCCTGCTGGCACGTAAGAGGAGCTTGGCAGCAGTTGAATCTTGACTTGGAGGGTTTATTCAAAAAGAAAATAAAAGAGACCGAAAAAAGAAAAACAAATCCCCACAAAAGGCTGCAAGATGGGCAGTGAGGGAGAAGACATCCAGGCAGGCCTTGACATTGGGGACGGACAGAACAAGAGATGGGAAAAGCTGAGCTTCTTGTAGCCTTCTTGCAGCTTTTTGCTGAGCTTCCTTGCAGCTGGGACCAGGATGCAATCTCTCTCCTCCCTCCTGACAAGGTGAGGAGTGGCTGTGGCTGAGGGATGGGGAGAGTCGAGGCTTCATCCAATTCCCCAAACTAAACAAAATGTTAACTGGATGAAGAATCCCATCACTGCATACACCATTTTTAATAGATGTCTAGTATTTTTCCTGAAAGCTTCCAGTGATGAAGCTTCCACAACCTCTGAAGACAAGCTGTTTCATGGGTTGAGTGCTCTCACAGTCAGAAAATGTGAAAGAAGCAGTTCAGTTTTGTCGTATATGCCCTGTGAAATCTCCCTAGATTTCAATCTGGATTTATTCAACCTTGGAGTAGAGTTTCCCGTGGGCAATGCAATGGGGTAGGAGAGGGGTCACACAGTCCCTGTACATGTGAGACAGAGCAACTTACCAAAAATTAGGCGAGCGACCATGGCAGGCAAACAGAGGCAAACGAGGGCTACGGAGACAAATGGAGGCAGCAGAGGCAAACAGGGAGGGAGGCAAACGAGGGAGACAGAGGCAAATGAAGGCAGCAGAGACAAATGGGGAGGGAGGCAAATGAGGGCAATGGAGGCAAATGGAGGCAGCAGAGGCAAATGGGAAGAGAGGCAAATGGGGGCTACTGAGGCAAATGGAGGCAGCAGAGGCAAACGGGGAGGGAGGCAAATGATGGCAGCAGAGGCAAATGGGTGAAGAACAGCTGAGTGGCAGGTGTGAGGATTAGCATGAAGGCAGGCAAACTGGTGAAGAGCAGTTAGGCCACGTCCATGAGGATGAGCACAAAGACAGGCGAGGTGCAAAAAGGAGTGAGTGGGAGGGGAGGGGAGGGGCCAATCAGTGGTGCGATTTGCTGGTTCACCGAACTGTGCATAATTGTTACTACTGGTTTGAGAGAACTGGTCCGAACCAGCTGAATGCCACCTCTGATGCTCATACACTATTATGCTGTTCCCCTCTTCCACTTGAGATGTTTTGGGGCTAGGATTGTTACTTTGTATAGTCTTTTCTATTTGTCTATCTCTTTATTTTTTGCTGATCATTGACTGAATAAAGATTCCTTGAATACATTCTATCTCTGGAAAAAGGTTTACTTGCAATTTAGCAGCGTTGAATGGAATATACAACTAAAAAGGAATATTTGTAAAATGGAAGGAATTTGCACTCAAGAGGAAAAGCAGTTTTATCATTGCCATTAGACCAACCTGGATAGTTTTGAATATTCTTCCAAATCTTATCCATTCGGTTTTGCTGCAAATTTGGCAAAGATGAATTAGTTAGTGTTATGTATTTCTTTCCCTTAGAATCGATGCATAGAAAACAGAATTTATCTTCCCATGTAATGATAAAGTATGCATTTGTCAGCCCCACTAGATCGAGCAGATGAGGAAATCAACTCCACTGGAAGACCTTTACTGAGCCTGTCTATAATAACAGGCTCCTTGCAAGTCTCGCTGAGCTATATTGCCTTATTTTTCAATGAATTCGAGAGGTATTTGTCTAAACTGCTTCTGGATATTATTATTATTATTTTTTATTTATTAAATTTATATAGCTGCCCACTTCACATATGTGACTCTGAATACTAATAAAATAATCAAATAAACAATATAAAAAATACAATTTTTAAAAATTAAAAATTAAAATAAGACTGTGGGAGAATAGATCAATGCCCTGTACATACAATATATCCAGCTTGTGAGCGCTCTACTTCTCTGAGATCCCAAAGCTTGTTGAAGCTTGATTTAAATTCTTAAAATCAGATTTTAAGATATTTCCTAAATGTCAATAGGGTTCGGCTAATCTCACTTCAGTGGAGCAATGGAGATGATGTTCCAGATAGAAAAGCCTCACCCTGAGTCCTGTCAGATGGAACCTGTTAGCAAGTGGGATTTATAACATGCCCCTCTGGTTGGATTGGGTAAATGTAATCTGGGAGACCCAATTCTTCAAATAACATTTGTTATCTCTTTAAGTTTGACTTTATTAATGTTTCAGCCCCTTTTGTCTTTATAATTATTCTTGTAGATCAGTTTTCCTTCACTTTCTTATTGTATCCTTGAATATTCTTTGATTCCTGCTTCATGTTATTTTCTCATGTCGCCTTGAAATATAGCTTTAAGCAAGGTCTCATATAGTGTGGTCATTGCTTCGTAATCCAAAGAACCTGTGACCCAACACTACTGGGATGGAGAAACACCAATGCAGTGGGTGGGTTTGTCTTGTTTAATTTTCAGGTATGTTTTCATAGGTGAGGTGAGGCCTTTTGTGCTTTTCTTGCAATCAATTTATTTTCCTCCGTGCTTCATTAAGGAGGTCCTGCTATTGCTCATCTCCCATCATCCAGAAGATTAATTAAACAAACAAGCAAGCAAAAAAAAAAAAGATGTTTCAGAAAAATCCAAGTTACTTCTGCCTTCATTTATACCTGGGATCCAATACATCATGGGTACTCACAAAAAGGTACTTATAAATGAGCCAGGAAGATATAGTTCAGTAGGCCTCAGGGTCACTAGCTGGGGAATACTTTTGTCTGCAAATGCAGTACCAGTTTTTGTTCCCGATTCTCTGTAGGCACCAGTCACCTGCCAACCTGGCAACAAGCTCCATGCCTTGTGAAGAATCAGCTTTCTGCTACCTCCAGCTTTCCTATAATTAACCAATGGCCCAAAGAAAACACAACAGAATACCAAAGGGACTGAATGGAGATGCAGGTTACTAAAAATAATAAGGATGTGTCTCCTATCTAATCCGTGCAGTTGGGAAGAAGACAAGGAGAATAAGTAATGGGACCAGCTGCATAGACTTAAAGAACTTGACTGGTCTGAAAATCTGCCTGCAGTCACAATTTAAACAGCAAATGGATAGAATGGAAAGAGATCTTAGCGGTCATCTAGTCTACTTCAGGTAAGTTCAAATATGTAGAATATTGTGACAGGAATCTGGATAGAAAACTATCCAACCTTTGCCTTAAATATCTCCCATCAAGGAGTATTCAGAGGCTTTCTGGTGAAAAGTCTTATTGTTAGCAGATTTCTCCTGACAATTGAAATCTGCTCTTACAGTTTTTATCCATTAGTTCTTGTTCTACTCCCAAAATAATGTGTTACATGGAAATTTAGATAATCTGACTTCTAAACTAGATTTACCTAATCTGAACCTCCCAGATATTATATGCAAATCAGAAGGAGGACCTCTTTTAATCTGTAACTAACCAAAATCAACATGTACCCCAAGAATTGTATTTTTTTAAAAAAAAAAATCATCATGTAATTATGTCCTGTCATTCAGATAAGTGTTTGCGATCCCCTTCCCAAGTATTTACTATCTGTTGAAATAGCTGCAAGGAACTTCAAAGGTAGTTTTCAGATCACTTGTAAAGAACATTCTAAAAACATTATGCAGATCTATTTTTGTTTGGACATTATTATATTACTTGATGTAACAAAATCTTCAAAATCAGAAGTGTTTCATTCCTTGCATATTTATGTTAATTATAAGCCTCAAAACAGTTCCCCCCTCCCCTCATATGTACTAAAGATTTGTCCCCAAAACTACGATTTATATTCCATCAATCACATTTGTATCACTGCTGAAAACCAGGATTCTTATTAGCAGCCCCAAATGGATAACCATCCAAAATTATCCTATTGGCTTTGCTGAAGTCATGTCTGATGTTATATTTTTTATACTTTTGTCACAAAGAAATGCGTGTTTCAGAAGTTTATCAGCCATATCTCTTTAGTGGAAACATCTGTTTAAAACAATTTGTATTAAATATTTATATACTACTAGATCTTTAAGCAGTTTACAAGCAAACCAATCAGTTAAAACAATTGATAAAAATATACATTAACATGTCTGCTCAAAATAAAATGAATAAAATAGACTATAAAACAATACCATGGACAATAAGAGCAGTAGAATATATATACAATACAGATAATCCTTAACAGAATAACACAGTTGGAAGGGACTTTATAGGTCATCTAGCCCAACCCCCTCCACCCAAGCAGGAGACCCTACACCATTTCTGACAGATGGCAGTCCTGTCTTCTTGAAAGCTTCCAGTGATGAAGCTCCCACAACTTCTGAATACAAGCTGTTCCATTAGTTGATTGTTCTCTCTGTCAGAAAATTTGACTCTTTAACTTACAACAGTTTGTTTACTGACTGTTCAAAGTCACAAAGGCACTGAAAAATGTGACTTATGATGGTTTTTCACAATTATGGTCTCTGTAGCATCCCCATGATCATGTTATCAAAATTCAGATGCTTGGCAACCGGTTCATATTTATGACTTGCTGTGTTCCAGGGTCATGTGATCACCCTTTGCAACCTTCTCACAAGCAAAGTGAATGGGAAAGCCACATTCACTTAACTGGATTGCTAACTAAGAGCTGAGGTGGCGCAGTGGTTAGAATGTAGTACTGCAGCTACTTCAGCTGACTGCTAGTTCAGCAGATCAGTGGATCAAATCTCACCGGCTCAAGGTTGACTCAGCCTTCCATCCTTCCAAGGTGGGTAAAGTGAGGACCCAGATTGTTGGGGACAATATGCTTTTTAGCATACTGTCTTTGGTGTAAGCCGCCCAGAGTCCTCGGAGAGTGGGCGGCATAGAAATATGAATAATAAAATAAATAAATAAATAAACTTATCAACTGCTATGATTCACTTAACAACTGTGGCAAGAAAGGTTATAAAATGGGGCAAAACAAATGTCTTAACAGAAATTTTGGGGTCAATTGTAGTCATAGGTTGAGGACTATCTATATTAGTACAGCATCAACATGAGTTGGGCAGCTATAGAAAATAAATAATTAAATAAATAAATTTGCCCCTCAAACAACAAAAAATATGGCATCAGACATATCTTAGCAAGGAGAGCAGTGGAACCGGTGAGAGGCTCTGCTCACCGACCCCGACGTCATCAGGAAGCTTCTGTGCGGAAGTGCTCACACACGTGAGCGAACCAAGCGTGCATGTGCGGCCCTGTTGCGAACCGGTAATAAAGGTAAGTAGAACCCACCCTTGAAGGAGAGCATTACAAATTCAGGGTCCCTCTGCTGAAAAGTACTGTTTTTGATAAGCCTGCTTAGCTGGGGAACTTACCTGAACAGCCAAACAATCCAGATGAAGTCTCTCCAGCAGGATGCTATAGTTTCAGAAACTGCTGAGAGATCCAAGAGAAATATCAGTGAAGTGGTTCGGGAATAATGAGAGGCACAAGCAAGCAAGTGACAACAGCTCTTTAATATACAGTGAGACTTCAGCAAAAACTCAGAGGCTGCAGCCCTCCTTATATACAATCCTGGAGGGACTGTCAGCCAATCAGAAACTTAGGCAGGTTTGAAACTCCCGCTGAAAAGTATCAATACATAACACTCCTCCCTTCCCAGAAGGCACTAACATTCAAAATATTTACATAAGTACACACAAAATCTCGCAGGTGCCCAGGGCGAGTTCTGCGCAGTTCAGTGTTTGGTGGGCGTCGAGCTGGTCAGAGGGACTTTCTGTCTCTCCCGGCTCCGCCAATGGAACCTCCTGGATTTTGTCCGGGGCGTGGTTATTCCCGGTTGGGAGTGGTGACTCGCTGGGGCAGCGCTGGAACCAGGGCTTGTCAGCTAAGTATTCTCTCGAACCCGGGCTTGAGTTAGCTGTTTTGGGAAAGTTGTTGTAGTTAGGTTCGGAGATGTCTAAATTGATGTTTGCTTCGCCGACTATTCTTTTTCTAAGTTGGTCTATGTGGCGCTTCCAGAGTCTGTCTACCCCTATGTCTACCGTGTATGATTTTGGGCCTGTTATGCCCACTATGGTTCCTGCAACCCATAGAGGTCCGCTAGCATAATTGCGAGCGAACACCGGGGACCCAACCTGAAACTGTCTTAGTCCGGTGGTCTCTCCCTTGAAATTTTTGTCCGAGTAGTTAGGGTGAAGCCTGTCTAACACGCACCAAAGCTTCCTGCCCATGAGGAGCTCGGCTGGGCTTCTCCCTGTGGCTGTGCATGGTGTGGCATGCTGGACAGCTAAGAATTGATCTATCCTGGCCTGCCAGTCTCCATTATCTAGCCTGGACAATGCTTCTTTGGCCGTTCTTACAAAACATTCAGCCAATCTGTTAGAAGCCGGATGGAAAAGGGCCGATAGGGCATGGCGGATGCCCAGTCCGGCCAAGTAGCCCTCAAACAGGGTTGCTGTGAATTGAGGGCCGTTGTCAGATACCAGAGTATCCGGTAGGCCATGGGTGGCAAATAACTTCCTCAGGACTTTGATGACTGCTTCGGCTGTGGTTGAAGGCATTAGAATTATTTCGAGCCATTTTGAAAAGGCATCGACTACAATTAAGAATGTTTGCCCGTGAAAGGGGCCGGCAAAATCAATGTGGATCCTCCCCCATGGCCCTTTTGGTTTCTCCCACTCTCAGATGGGCGCTACCGGGGGATCGGGGCGAGACTCCTGGCAGGGTCTGCACTTCCCCACCCACTCGGAGATGACTTGATCCATGTTGGGCCACCAAACATAACTGCGGGCTAAGCTTTTCATTCTGACAATGCCTGGGTGCCCTTCGTGCAGTGATTCTAAGACCCTCGTTCTCAGTTTCGTTGGTACCACCACCCTGTCACCCCACAACAAGCAACCCCCTTGCATAAACAATTCATTACGTTTGTTAACATAACCTTGGTATTCCCCACCGTTCACTTTGACCGGCCACCCCTTGAGGACCCAACCCATCACAGTACGAATAACAGGGTCTCTAGCAGAGGCTTTTGTCACCTCGCAAGAGGAGATAGGTCCCAAAGTCATGGCGTCCAGCAGAAAGACGGGGGCTTCCGACGTGGGGTTGGCAAGCAAGTTGGGTAGGGGGCAGCGGCTGAGGGCGTCTGCGTGGCCCAAAGTCCGTCCGGGTTGATGGACAAGTTGGTACGAGTAGGCCGACAGGAAAATGGCCCACCTGGTCAGACGTGGGGACAGAGCAGCGAGGGTGGGCCTATCACCAGCCAAAAGTCCCAGCAAGGGCCGGTGGTCAGTCACAAGTTCGAATTAACGGCCATAGAGGTATTCGTGGAACTTTTTAACCCCCGCAATTGCAGCCAGAGCCTCTCTGTCCAACTGACTATAGTTCCGCTCTGCGCTTGACAGGGTGCGAGAGTAAAACACAATGGGCGCCTCTAGGCCGTTTGGCAGTCTATGGCCTAGGACGGCACCAACTCCTACGGGGGAGGCGTCACACACCAATACAAGCGGTAGCGCTGAGTTGTATTGGATTAGGAAACTGTCTTCAGATAGAAGTCTCTTTACCGCCTCAAAAGCGGCTGCTTGTGGTTTCCCCCAGACCCATGGTACATTCTTCCCCAATAGTTTGTGTAGGGGATCTGTGACGGTAGCCTTATCCTTCAAGAACATCGAATAGAAATTGAGCAGTCCAAGGAAGGCTTGGAACTCCGCTTTGGTTTTGGGGGCTGGTGCGCTCTTAATAGCACTCACCTTGCTTTCGGTAGGGTGGATGCCTGTGCCATCCACCCTGTACCCCAGAAATTCCACAGAGGGGACAGCGATCATGCACTTATTTTTCTTTAATTTAAGTCCCACTTCTCTAAATCGGGAAAGGACGTTCCTCACTCGGTCCCCTAGCTGCTGTTCGTCCTGAGCGCTGACTAGAATGTCGTTGAAATAAGGCACCACCCCCGGGAGCCCTTGCAAGAGGCGCTCCATGGTTCTTTGAAATAGGCCGGGTGCGACGCTCACCCCAAACTGGAGCCTGGTGCATTTGAATGCACCCCTATGAGTCACAATTATCTGTGGCTCTGCCGTGGCGTCGTCAACTGGTAATTGTTAATAGGCCTGAGCTAGGTCTCATTTGGCAAAAAATTTTCCGGGCCCCAGGGAGTGTAGTAGATGATGCACGATCGGCACCAGATAGGCGCTCGGCTGCAAAGCCTTGTTGATCATGCACTTGTAGTCGGCGCAAATCCTGATTGAGCCGTCAGACTTTACTGGGGTCACTATGGGGGTCTCCCATTTCGCATAATCGATGGGAACCAACACCCCTTGTTTAATCAATTTGTCCAGTTCCGCATCGATCTTAGGTTTCAATGCGAAAGGCACCCATCTGGCTTTAAGTCTTATTTGGGCTACGTTGGGGTCTAAGTTAAGGGAGATAGGGGTCCCCACATATTTGCCCAACGTGTCCCCGAAGACGTCCTGGAACTCGTTCAGGAGGCTGTCCTTCAGTGATGGCTCGGACATTCAGTGGACGCTGGTGAAGCCCATGCCGAGGGCTCGGAACCACCCCATGCCTAGAAGGCTAGGCAGCTGCTTTGTGACGATAGTCAGCGGCAGGTCTTTTTCGTAGTCTCCGTAGGTGACTCGGAACGTGCCCACGCCTTCGAGGGGGACCCGGTTCCTCTGGTAGTCTAGGATCCGCAGTCTTTGCTTGGATAGCTGGTCCTTCCGGAATGACGGCAGGATGGTCTTCAGGGTCGCCCACGACATTATGGAGAGAGCTGATCCAGGGTCGATCTCCATCGAGCAAGGCTTGCCGTTGATTTCGACCACCGTGCTGACTTTGTCCTCGATCGCCATGCTGGCCTGGTCTATGTGTATGCTGCAGCCATCTCGCGGTTCAAATTTGCGCCGTTTCTTCATGCCTCCTTCTCTCATTGGATGCTTCTGGCGCGACGATTCTGGTTGGCTGTGGCGCTCACGTGGTTGGTGTTTTCTGGGCAGAATGGCTCTACAGACTTGCGCCAAGTGCCCTTTTTTCTCGCAACGCCTGCAAATAGCCTCTCTGTATTTGCAGGACAGTCTATCATGGTGCCCGCCACAGCTGGGGCAGTTGTGCCGGGGGCTGCCTGTGTCTTTTCTCTGGTGCTCTGTTCGGAAGACGTCCTCATCTGACTCGGACTCCGAGCTGGATCCGGCATCTTCCCTGTGCACTGGTGCAGACTTGGGACTGTCTTTGCTGGTCAGCGGACGCAGTTTCTGCGGCTTTTGTGGAAGCTTCATGAGCCCTGGCCTCATCTAGGGCTCCAGCAAGCGTTAAATCAGGCTTGGCGAGTAGGCGCCATTGTAGCCTTATGTCTCGAACACCACAGATTAGTTGCTCAAGCAATGCATCGTCCAAGTCCCTATAGTCGCAATGAGTTGCGGCTTTACGCAGGCTCGCCATGTAAGCGCTGACCGGTTCTCCCTCTCGTTGAACGCGCTATCTGAGTTGGTATCGTTGCACGAACTTGGAGGGCACGGGAGCGTAGTGAGCCTGGAGAGTTGCCATCAGGGTGTCCCAGGAGACGGTCTGGACTGGCGTTGGCTCACAAAGTGACTCTGCCATCTCGAACACGTCCGGTCCGCAGTTGCTTAGGAAGAGGGCTCTCTTCCGATTAGCAGAGAGTCCCTGCCTGTCGCTGGCTTCAAGCGAGCACTCAAACCTCGTTATCAAAAGGCTTGGGCAGAACGTAGGCAGACATGTTCGGTATGCCTCCTGTAGTTCACCTCGTCGCCTAGCTGAAGCTTGTGGTCTCACTGGTTCGCTTCTTGTGGCCTCAATCCTATCCTCGTTGCCAATGAAGTGGTTCGGGAATAACGAGAGGCACAAGCAAGTGACAACAGCTCTTTAATATACAGTGAGACTTCAGCAAAAACTCAGAGGCTGCAGCCCTCCTTATATACAATCCTGGAGGGACTGTCAGCCAATCAGAAACTTAGGCAGGTTTGAAACTCCCGCTGAAAAGTATCAATACATAACAATCAGAATGAACATCTTGTCTTCCTCCTAGGAAAGGTAAGTAATTATCTTTACAATGAAAGCAAATTAAGAGTTGGGAAACAACAACAATTCAAATGACTCTAGAATATCTGTTTCATCAAAGAATAAAGATCCAAGGATTCGATTAGCTACCACATGCTCAAGCAGCTTGCCAAGGATGTTGGGATATAGCTGTAATTATTTAGAATTTCTGGATTCAGTTTTTCCAGGAGGAATCTCTCCACAGCCTCCTTTAATAATTCCTCCTTCATGAAGGAGGAATTTACAGCCTCCCATACTTTACTAAATGTGATAAGTTATAAGGAGAAATGGCCAAGCGCATATGTATTTAGCCATCAGTCCTTAGAAATTAAAATATGTCAAAATAAATGACTAGACAAGGACATGGACATACAGCAGGGGTGTCAAACTCAAGGCCCACCGTCCAGATCCGGACCGTGGAGTACTTAGATCTGGCCCATGGGGCTGCCCTGGAGATAGTGAAGGACTGGCCTGTGGTGCCTCTGCCAGCAAAAATGGAGCTCAGGAGGTCTGCGCGCAGCCCTCCCGGACTCTGTTTTTGCTTGCAGATGACTGCAGGAGGCTCCCCCCCAGCCCCACCTGGGCCACCACAGGTGCTCCCTGACATCAGTGACATCAAGCTGGCCATGCCCACCCTTGCCATGCCCATCCACACCTCCCCCGCCCCACCGCCCGCCCCCCCGGGTGGTCAAACACAGTCCTGATGTGGCCCTCAATGAAATTGAGTTTGACACCCCTGTTCCACAGACTAAATTGCTGGAAGTTTAGAATCTAAGTCACAATGAATTTGATCAGTTTTTCCTATAAAATATCCAGTGAGCATATTACAGTATGTTTGAGGGTTTTATATAATCAGTACAGTTCCTAAAAGGATCTCCCGGTTGGACTATTGCAATGCTCTCTACATGGGGCTCCCCTTGAAAAGCACTCGGAGGCTCCAACTGGTCCAGAATGCGGCCGCGCGGGTGGTTATGGGCGCATCCCGCTGTGCCCATGTGACACCCCTCCTGCGCGAGCTGCACTGGCTCCCAGTGGTCTTCCGGGTGCGATTCAAGGTGTTGGTTACCACCTTTAAAGCGCTCCATGGCATAGGACCCGGGTACCTCCGAGACCGTCTTCTGCCACCAATAGCCTTTCACCGACCAGTCCGTTCCCACAGAGAGGGTCTCCTCAGGGTGCCATCAGCCAAGTTATGTCGGCTGGCGACACCCAGGGGGAGGGCCTTCTCTGTGGGAGCCCCAGCCCTATGGAATGAACTGCCCCCGGAAATTCGTAAGATCTCCGACCTCCGGGCGTTTCGCTGCGCATTGAAGACCCTGTTGTTCCGCCAAGCCGGACTATCAACACAATAGTTTTAAATTGGGTATTTAAATTTATTGGGGTTTTAAATTTGAGCCACCTATTTAATTATTTTAAATTTTATACTGTTGTTTTGTCTGTGTTTTTAAATAGGCTGTACACCGCCCTGAGTCCTTCGGGAGAAGGGCGGTATAGAAATAAAATTATTATTATTATTATTATTATTATTTGAGAGTGTTTCACAGGGAAACCCTGAGAAGGAACAATGGTGGAAGAAAAATCCTTTTTTTCCCTGTTGTCACTGCTATCAAGAAGAGTTGCTAATGTGCTCTTCCAAGTGCTCAGCCTGGTTCCAGATGTGATTGCCTTCACCTGCATTCTGGTGACCTCATAATTTGTTTCACTGCCCTCAGCTGAAGGGGCTCTTTACCATGGAAGAAGACACTCCCAATATGATAGCTACCTATTATTTTAATTTCGCAACATGAAAAGAATTAAGAGACTACTTAAAACAAAATATATTCAATGCTTTTTTTCAAATCATATTTCTTTTCTTATGTAAAAACAAAACATCAATATAATGCAATATACTTGACAAAATAAGTATTTGCAATTCTGTAATCCAAAATCCATGTACATCAACCATAATAACTGGAAAATTATACATACATACATACATACATACATACATACATATATATTTGAACTATGGAAAGAAATCAGACTGAAAATTGCATTTTAAAAATCTTACAACAAATCTAGATCTCTTTCTTCAAATATGCATTAAAGCTTCATTCTATATATTAAACATTATTTTTTTCCAAATCAGTTTTAATTATGATATTTAAATATGAAATTCTAAACAAAGCTTGTGTAGATAGAAAAAAAAGAGATTAAAAAGTGTATATCAGTAAAAAGGGCATCTAATTATGAAATATCCCCTCCCTCCCCAAACAGATGAATGTCC
This sequence comes from Arizona elegans, assembly GCA_022577455.1. Classification (NCBI taxonomy): domain Eukaryota; kingdom Metazoa; phylum Chordata; class Lepidosauria; order Squamata; family Colubridae; genus Arizona; species Arizona elegans. Next base: position 95,961,385 of record JAKOOJ010000002.1, on the reverse strand, counting down.
CCATTATTGAATAATGTAGCTGCAGGAAAAATTATACCAAATGTGTTATTTATGCCTTAAAGCCATATAATCTTTTTTTTTCTGTTTTCATTAATAAGCAGGACTGCAAACCGCACCCCAAAACCTTAGCTGTTGCCCCCAAAACCTCTTCCAATTACAAGCAACTCACATATATCCCAAGGCATTTTTAATATTCCTTGAAGACAGGATTATGTGTGTCTTGAAGTATTTTTACTACATTCTAGCAATAGTTCTATTACCTTGTGCATTTTATGTATTCATAGCGCCTAAGGTACAATGACCTCTCTAATGTGTTTTTAGCTAGGAAGGGAAAAGGAGAAAGGCTGAAGACAAGAGACATGAGCCGAGGGCACAGATCAAGAAACTTGGCCATATGCTCATCAGGGTTCAGGAGAAAGAAAAGCAAACCTGGCAGGCATAACGAAGTGTAAATTTCCGGCTCTTGATTTCCATGTTTATAAGGATTTTTTTAAAAAAAGGCTGCTCCTAATGTAAGCCTGCTTTGTTTGATAGCCACTTCAATTTTAATCTCCTTGGTAATATTACAAGACTTCCCCCACCCCCATACTTTAGCATAAAAGCTGGTGTTTTCATATGGTGGTGGGAAATGACTAATTTAAAACAATTAAGAAAGAGCTAATTAAAATCAGCTTGGTATCCCTAAACAGCAGCTGGCCAGGTACCCAGCACACACTTGGCGGTGGGAGCTGTTTCAGCCTGATGCCCCCTTTTCAAGGTGCCTGGAGAGCATCTGATGTATTCCCAGCACCATCCTGGACGTCTCCCTCTGCTCTGCCAGGCTCAGGATGGCATCTACCTGAAGTGCCCAGCTGTGTTTTATGGAGTCTGAACATTTCTGAGGGTTGTGTCTTTCCACACAAACTGATTAGGCACTATTTACACCCACTGCAGCTGTGAAGAAAAGGTTCTGAACTCTGGCATTTGACAGTAGGCTTTGTTTCTCATTTACATTTGCATATTAAAGTGTTTGCCTGAAATAGGCTATTGAAATTAATTCAGGATTAATTGGTGTCTTTATCTCATTAGGACAATCTAATTTAAGGATGATGAAATTGTTTAGCCTCCCGTTTGTATAATTAGATTGCTTTGAATTGCTGTCATTATTGGCTCTTTAGCATCATCTGTAGGCCTCAGACAGACAAGTGCTCCAACCTCATAAAGACCAATCATGTGTTACAGCAGAGCACCATTAACCCTTTCCTGTTCTAACTCCAAAACGAAGGCAAAAAAGAAGGGGTTTGTCTGTGCCTTACAATCATTTTACCAGGTTGTCTAACCCAGATTGGAAGAGATTTCAATCTTCAAAAGCAGGAAGAAAATAGGTATGTCTGAATTTTGGGACTATGATTTCTCCCTGTGCAGGAAGAATTTTAACTCTCTTGAAAAATGAAAAGGCAGGAAAGTATCTCAGCATGCAGTTTTGCATTTGTTCAAGACAAAGGTTTAGCTTAACATGGCACTCATACCCACAGTTTTTCTCTAATTCTGCCACATCTCTCTATTTTAAAAAAAATCAAATCAAATTAGAGTTTACAGGTTATATTTTCAATACCTGTTTAGAGCTTATTATTAAAAATAAATTCAAATGAATGGCCTTTATGGAATCTAAGAAAAGATTTTCCTCACTTCAGTGGCTTCTCAACAGTGGTGGTACCTGTACTTCGGTGTGTAAAACAACTACAACAGAGAAAGCAGGAAGCACTGAAGAGGCTAATACTACTTATCTTGTTCAGCTTGTCTTGTTCTTGCCATGACAAATGAAATATCTATAGCATGATGCAACTACATACCTATTATATCTGCACCCATTCTATAGGATAAAGAAGGGCTTTTGGTATTAGACACAATTATGCATAAGCACCCACTTCCATTGATTAGTGTCAGGTTGATCATCTGGTTGTATATCTGGAAATAAATGGGCAAATTACTATTCTGCATCCTATGCCCCCATGTTAAGGAACCTATGGCAATGCTTTCGGACTAATTTACAAAGGATTTAATGATAAATGTACTTATTTATCAATTTTATAAATATAACATTTTCTATCTCTCCTTTTAAGCAGACATTATTAGATGATGTTCAGAGGGAATGGACAGGATGGTTAGTGTAGTGTTCAGAGATCTTACTTGCTTAGTCTTTGTCTCTTTTGGCTTATAAAATATACAGAATAATTGATTTGGGTCATAAGCGGCATCATTAAAAATGTTTCTATACAATGCATATAGAAATTTTGTTTTCCCAATATACAGTAAAAAGCTTTGCTGAATCACAATGGATCTATTCACCCTCCCACAAGTTCATTATCTAAAATAGATCAGTGAGACATAATCAACCTGCTGGTACATACTTTCCTCAGATTCAGATCAATAGTAGTTCCTTTCATAATGAATGTGTAGGTCCTGTCATGCATCATATGGATTTGCGTTATAATGCCATAATGTATTCGTATGTTTCTATGTGCAGGTTTATGGCTCATGCACCATGCAACTGCTCATGTCTTGTACAGTTTCAAGATGTGTCTTCAATGTGTGTGTTGTGTACATGTGTTTGGTACACATCTCATCCATTTCTCTGTCTAGCTGCAGAAATTTACCAGACTTAAGTATCCTAAAACTGTCAACTTCTCTTACAAATTTATATCATGCCAGCTTAGCAAATTTCTAATTTTTATCATCATAAAAAAAATCTTTTCTGTTATAATGTGATGTTTTAGAACTTCTTATTCTTCATTACTGCACCAGATACATAGTCACAGAATGCACAGATATTTACTAGAGCACTTCAAATTTTGGCTTCAATTCTATGGGAAACTTCACATTCCAGATCATGCTCTCTTTTTTAGATGCTTAGGTAATATTATGAGCCAAATAACTTATTGAGGAATTTCTAGGTTCAATTTCCAGCATCTTTGTAAAAACAATTTTTGGTATCGGAGCCAAGATAGATCTCCAAGTTCATCACATGACAACATCTCTCAGTTTAGAATGGTCCATAAGTCAGGAGGCTTATATAAATAAGACCAATCCTTGTTGTTAAAATGAATTAGAGCAGGATTAGAAAGTCTCATTTGTTTGTCTTCCCCCAATATCCTTATGGTCAACATATCTTGAGAGATACTGTCAGAAAAAAAGAGCTATAAGTAATGATTGCCTAAGTCATATGAAGGATAAGTATTGATTGCTTTCTACTTTTACTGTGTTTTCCTGAAAATAAGACCGGGTCTTATATTTTTGGGGCCATCAAAAAAGGCACCAGGTCTTTTGGGGGAGGTCTTATTTGTTTTCCCCATGTACCTCCCCATTTACCTGGAAGAGGGGGGTGAGCTGCCCCTCTGCCTCGTGCCTAATGGTCTTACCAGCAACTTGCTCCATGGAATGGGTGCAGCTCCGGCCACCTCCTCCAAGAAACATGGGCACTTTTGGTTGTTGTTGTTATTCACTTAAAAACTTAAAAAACATGTTACCAATAATTACAGCCTTTGGTGTCTGCCTCACCTGCAGCGGCTCTGCAGCCACCTCCGTTGGGGTTGGAAGTTCAATCTCATTTCACAAGGGACCCTCCACTCTGGGGGACAGTTGTTTGCAAAAGCTGAGATGGACAGCTGGAGGGGGCGGGAAGAAGGAAACAAGAAAACACTGACCTTTCTCAGCACAAAGCTTCACAGAAAGCAAATCAAACTGTGATGAGGGTGGGATTTTCCTGTGAGTATGGTGTTAAAAGTTAACATTTCAGGAATGTTACCTGCAGAGGTCTCCTGGTGCAACACTCTGCTGCAGTTTTAGAGCATACCTCTCCACCTTCCCTGCGAAGGATTGCAAGGCTGGAGGCTTCGCCTTGCTCCAATCAGCAGGAAAATCCCCTCCCATTTCCCTGCCAATTGTTCTATTCTCGGGGAGCCCTACACAGACGCACATCCCAAAAATGCTCCCTCTGAAGCCTTCAGCCTTGCAATCCTGCACAGGGAAGGTGGAGGTTTGCTCCGAAGCTGCAGCAGAGCATTGCACTGGGAAGCCTTCACAGAGAGACAGAATGAGAGGCAGTTTCCGGCCCTTGCTGGCTCAGCTGATCTGCGGGCCATGATTAAGGGGCCAAGCCTTCATGGGGTGACTGGGGTAGGGAAGGGCTGCCTCCTGTGCTGGCCATGCCCCCTTCACTAGGGCTTGTTTTTGGGATAGGGATTATATTACGCCCATCCCCAAAAATCAGGCTAGGGCTTATTTTTGGAGTAGATTGTATTTTTGGGGAAATAGATTAGTAAACCTTGAGTAACCTAAGTCACTATATTACTACTATCTTCCTTGTCTGATGTTGTACAAACTATGCATGTCAAGTTATGGTTACCTCCTAATGTATATCCTGTTTGGAAAGAAGCCACTTTCTATAATTGAGAACTTCTATAACCACAGTGTGTGTGTGTATGTGTGTGTGTGTGTCTATTTGGGAAGTCAAATCACGTTTAGCAACAGCTGGTTGTGGCTCATCACATTGCTAATTTATGACCCTACAAACATATTGATGCTATGTGAAAAGACACTCAAAGCAAAAACCTATGGCCAGGGCAAGGGCAGGTGGCTCACTCTAATTTTTTTTGCTGAAGTGTTTTAATGCTCTGATTTGTCACTCCATAACTACATGGAAACAGCATTAGTGAATAAAGTCTTTATGCTAACTGACTGCAGCATACGTACTGGTCATTCATTTCCTTCATCAATATGGATGTGATAAATAACCACAAGTCTTGTTCTTGCTGCATTGCCTTTTCCCATCCAAAGTTTTCCCCAACACCTTTAATAACTGGAGGATGAACCAACCTGCAGGAGGCTTTTCCCAGGGAATATTTTTATCTGTGAAAGCAGAAGGAACTTATTCATCCATTTCTCGGATATATAGTAGCAGATGAAATACTCAGTTGTATAAGCCACATTCCCACTACAATTTAAGCTAGTTTAATTGGTGGATCTTCTTTTAGGAAATACTAGGAATTACAGAGTTTGGAAGAATGGGTAGCAAACAGTATTAAACAGGATTCCAAAATGGGCTGAATTTTCTGAAAAGACAATTGACCTGAAGTATATCCTCTCTTAGACATGGAAACTATTTGATGACTTTAGGTCAGTCACACTTAGTGCACCCCATAGTGGGTTTTTTGGGGGGTGGGGGGTGGGGGGGGTGAAGAATACAGAAGGCAGTATTATGAGTTATACAAATAAAGATGGGATATAAATCTAATAAATGAAACCAAAACCACATTGTTAACAAACCTAGATAAATTAAAGAAATTCCCAAAACTGAAACATTCTTACACTGTCTAATATCTTCTTGGTTTCTGGAGACTGGTCAGAAATTTTCTAATAATTAAAATTGGACAAGCAGAGTCCAAAGCAACATATACTGAATATAAATCAACCATGGAATACAAAGAATACAATTCTTTGGCGCTCAGCCTTCTTATGGTCCAACTTTCATCCCATACATTGCAACTGCAAAAACCATAACCTTGACTATACACACTTTTGTTGGCAAGGTGATGTCTCTGCTTTTTAGTATGCTGTCTAGATTTGCCATAGCTTTCCTCCCCAGGAGCAAGCATCTTTTAATTTCTTGGCTGCAATCCCCATCTGTGGTGATCTTGGAGCCCAGGAAAATAAAATCTGTCACTACCTCCATTTCTTCCCCCTCTATTTGCCAGGAATTGAGAGGGCCGGATGCCATGATCTTAGTTTTCTTAATGTTGAGTTTCAAGCCAACTTTTGCACTCTCCTTCTTCACCTGCATCAAGAGGCTCTTCAGTTCCTCTTCACTTTCTGCCATTAAAGTGGTAACATCTGCATATCTGAGGTTTTCAATATTTCTCCCGGCAATCTTAATTCCATTAATAATTAATTAATTAATTAATTAATTAATTATTGAATGTAATAACTATGATTAATTCCTAGTTTTATGTGTATTAGAATGTATTACACCCAGGTGCCACACTGTTCACTCATTGATACATATATATAAAATAAAAAATAAAAAACTTGGGGAAAAAAGGATAGCCACACCCTAGAATCTCTCAGGATATATTTGGTATGTTAGAAGGTTTGATTGCCTTGCTATGGTGCTGGAGAAGACTCCTGTGAGTCCCTTGGATTGCAAGGTGATCAAATTGGTCAGTCCTAGAGATCAACCCTGACTGCTCTTTAGAAGGCCAGGTTCTGAAGATGAAACCCAAATACTTTGGCCATCTAATGAGAAGGAAGGACTCACTGGAGAAGTGCCTAATGCTAGGAAAGATTGAGGGCAAAAGAAAAAGGGGATGACAGAGAATGAGGTGGCTGGATGGAGTCACTGAAGCAGTAGGCATGAACTTAAATGGATTCCAGAGGATGGTGGAGAATAGAAAAGCCTTGAGGAACATTGTCCATGGGGTCACAATGGGTCGGACACAACTTCACAACTAACAACAATATTACATTCAACCAACTTATATATTTCTAATGATAATACACATTCATATTAAGTTACAGTCTGTCATTATTCAATTATTCTATGGTTTATCTTATTATTGCTTTTATTTTATTATATAAAAGTGTATACACTAATATTTCCCGTTTCTCTTATTTCTTTCTCTTATTCTAGCTTTTAATCATGTCACCCTTTATTAAGAAACATATTCTTTCTATCCTACCTAACTTCTAGTCATGTCACCTACCTAAAAAAGAAGAGAAAGAGAGAGGAAAAGCAAAGCAAATCAGAACAAGAACAAAAAAGAGAAATCATCTATTCATCATCTCTTGCCTGCTTTAATACTTTAATTGCTATGCTTTTTTTGACTTCCCTCCCATATTCCTCTCTTGGATCTTTATCTCTGTCTGCATCTACTTCTTGGCTGTTCAATCTAGGTATTTCTCCCACCTCTATCCTCTTCCACTGCCTAATTTCCACAATTTCTACCCAGGCCCCTATCTCCCTTTCAAAAGTATCTTCCTGTATCTCAAATTCTCTTTTCAATTCTCTTAATATATTTCCCCCCAATTTAATACATCAGTCACTGTTATTTTCATTGTTATCTCCTGTTGTCTTCTTTTGTTCTCTGGTTCTTCAACTCAATCTTTTCCTCCATTTCTTCTGTTGGCTCCTCCCTTTCCTGAGCATCTTGGTCTTTACTCATCATCCCTCGTATAGTATTTTCCATTTTTTAAATCCTTTCTCCATGTTGTCCTTTCCTTCAAAGTTCCATTCATTTCTTCTTTATAAAGCATCTTATATTATTTTTAAAAATTCAACTTTTGTCCAGCAGTCCAAGAACTATTTATTCAATCCTTAAGTTGTCCTTCAAGGAGTGAACTAATCACAGTTCTTTATATCCCATAGGTAAACAATCAGTTCCATTTAATTAGTCCCAGAGGTTATCAAAAGGATTCAATCTTCTAGCATAACATTCAGGGATCCCTTTAATTAAATAACTTCCTTGTTTTCATATTTAAGTCTCCAGTAGTCATGGGGTAGTTAGGTGTAGTTAGAAATAATCCAGTAAATATTTTCACAGTTCTTCATATAAGTATTCCCAGACTTGTAAATTTTTATTTTGTCAGCAGGTGCCGTTCTCCAATTAAATTTCAGTATTGCCACTAGTCAATCATCATTTTAATTGTGAATCAATTATAAAAGCAGAATACGTTTTGTAAGTAAATAATTCCAGCATTTTAAAATGCCTTCCCAGTACTTCCAAACTTCCCAGTTTAAAAGTCCAATTTTCTGTATATTTCAAGATTATTATTTTTCTTTCTTATGACTTTCCCTTCCGGTCTGGTATTTTCTCAGATTGCTTAAAAACCGCTTTAACAAATACTTCTCAGCCAATAGTTCTAAATTATTCCTTGGGGTTAAGTTTTAAGAAGGAAAAAATCCTCTCTCCCAGTTCCAGTCACTGTTCACCTACTTCGCTCCAGCACCAGACTTAGTTGTTCCTCGATTGTCCCAGCTTTGTGGCAGCCATCTTTAGGCTGCCTCTTCTCCTCACCATGGCTGAGAGGGAAAAAAAATACCCGGGTCAGGAAGGAGAGCTGCGCCTCTCCTCAACCTCACAGGGCACCCTTCTTTGTGTGAATTTTCCGAAAGTCACCCTACAGGGCGGCTTTGGCTCATCTCAAAGCCCACCGATGAAGGGAACTTGGCATGGTAGCGTAGAGACCCACTGTGCAGGTCCAATTCCTGCTGCGACGTCAAGCAGAAGTCTGGGTGTGGCTAACCTGAACCTCTTCCCCACTCCCCCATCCAGCTCTTGACTGTGCAGTCTCTTAATCAGGGCCTCTCTTCTGGGAAAGCTCTCTGTTGCAAAAACACCCCTCCCCCCTGCTCCTCCAGGTGCACATTCCATCACATCCTTATTAATTGCTCAGATTCGCGAACAGCTAGACTCTGACTGGATTGATCCAGAGGAGATGACAGGGGCAGGTCCTGAGAATATTATTTGGGAAGAGTTTGATCCTGTGACTCCCGAAAGCGTGGACAGGATACTGAACAGACTAAATGCGACCACATGTTTATTGGACCCGTGTCCATCCTGGTTGGTACTGGCCTCCCGGGAGGTGACGCGAGGCTGGCTCCAGGAGATTATAAATGCTTCTTTGAGTGAGGGTGTCTTTTCCACCATCTTGAAAGAGGCGGTGGTGAGGCCCCTCCTCAAGAAGCCCTCCCTGGATCCAGCTGTATTAGCAAATTATCGTCCTGTCTCCAACCTTCGCTTTGTTGCAAAGGTTGTTGAGAGTGTGGTTGCACGACAACTGCCTCAGTACCTGGATGAATCGAATTATCTAGATCCATTCCAGTCGGGATTCAGGCCCGGGTACAGCACAGAGACAGCATTGGTTGCATTGGTTGATGATCTCTGGAGGGCTCGGGACAGGGGTTGCTCCTCTGTCCTGGTCCTACTAGACCTCTCAGCGGCTTTTGATACCATCGATCATGATATCATGCTGCACCGGTTGGAAGGGTTGGGGGTGGGGGGCACTGTTCTACAGTGGTTCTCCTCCTTTCTCTCTGACCGGTCACAGTCTGTGTTGACAGGGGGGCAGAGGTCGACCCCGAGGCCCCTTATATGTGGGGTGCCACAAGGATCGGTCCTCTCGCCCCTTCTATTCAACATTTATGTGAAGCCGCTGGGTGAGATCATCCATGGTTTTGGGGTGAAGTACCATCAGTATGCTGATGACACCCAGCTGTACATCTCCACCCCAGACCACCCCAATGATGCCCTCGAGGTGATGTCCCGGTGCCTGGAGGCTGTACGGATCTGGATGGGGAGGAACAAACTCAGACTCAACCCATCCAAGACCGAGTGGCTGTGGTTTCCGTCATCCCGATATAGTCAGTTGGTGCCATCTCTGACTATTGGGGGCGAGTCGTTGGCCCCCACAGATGGGGTTCGCAACTTGGGCATCCTCCTGGACTCACAGCTGTCTTTTGAAGAGCATATGACGGCCGTAGCCAGGAGGACTTTTTATCAGGTTCGCCTGATTCGCCAGTTGCATCCCTTTCTGGATCGGGACTCGTTACGCACGGTCACTCATGCCCTTGTCACCTCACGCCTGGATTATTGTAATGCTCTCTACATGGGGCTCCCCTTGAGAAGCACCCGAAGGCTCCAACTGGTCCAGAATGCGGCCGCGCAGGTGGTAATGGGAGCAATGTGGCGCTCTCATGTAACCCCCCTCCTGCGCGAGCTGCACTGGCTCCCAGTGGTCTTCCGGGTGCGCTTCAAGGTTTTGGTTACTATCTTTAGAGCGCTCCATGGCTCAGGACCAGGGTACTTACAAGACCGCCTCCTGCCACCAATAGCCTCTCACCGACCAGTTCGCTCCCATAGAGAGGGACTCCTCAGGGTGCCGTCGGCCAAACAATGTCGACTGACGGCCCCCAGGGGGAGAGCCTTTTCTGTGGGGGCACCTACCATCTGGAACGGGCTTCCCCCGGAGTTACAAAACATCCAAGACTTACGCATATTCCACCGTGCCCTGAAAACATTTCTATTCCAACAAGCTGGTCTGGCCTAACTCTCCCTTTTTAATTGGCTTTTAAACTGGCTTTTAAATTGGGTTTTAAACCTCTTTAGATAAATTTGGATGTTTTTAATCTTTGAGCCTAAATTACTTAATCTGTTTCTTAATAGTTTTTAACTTCTATATGTATTTGTATTTATTATGGCTGTTCACCGCCCTGAGTCCTTCGGGAGTAGGGCGGTATACAAATATGAAAAATAAATAAATAAATAATAAATAAAAGTATATTTGAACTCATATATTTGAACTCATATAGTTCCTTCAAGAATGAGGAAGTAATATATTGTATTTGACAGACCTATGAAAATTCATATACTTGAGAAGACTTCATTCTCACAGACAAGCATTTCTGCACTGACTTTGCAAATGTGCTTTGTATAAAATAGTTGAAGTTAGGCTATCTTATCTTAAATAATCACTTTAAAAACAAAATAGGTCTGCATTACATGCAGGGGAGCTACTTGTAATATTGCAATCATTTTTATCCCCTCAGATTTACAATGAGACAAGTCAAAGAGTTTGTAGTTTTCCATTTTAATACTTGCTTAGCAATTCTAATCCTTGTGGTTATTAGAATCAAACAGCCAATCAAATTTTCCTTTCAGTCAGTATAATAATCAGAGATACAGCCTGACTGTTTTAATTTTAACAGCTGATGTATCATACCTGAGACTGTAATCTGGCAACATTTTGCATAAATGACAGATCCTCCTCCCAATTCTTTTTGCTTTTCCCCCATGGTGGCAGCAGCAGCGTTAATCATATGCAAACTTTCTATGTTCAAAGGATTGTAAAAGGCACTTCCTTGGAACTGAGACTGTAATTTAGCTATAACCTAATGGCTACTGATTGTAACAATAAGTAATTATGTCAGCTAAATGCAGTGTTGATGGCAGCGGTCAAAATTGCCATTCCTTTTCAGAAGTGAACTTGTAGCCACTCTTTTTACAAGGCAAGAATGACCAAACTGAGAAACAGTATCTATTCTGATGTCCTGAGGTTGCCAGATGTCCACTATTTGAGCGGACAGTCCACTTTTTTCACATTATGTTCACTATTTTTTTTCACAAAATAGTGGACATTTGTTTTATTCAAAAGCTTTATGTTGAAATGGTATGTAATCTAAAGCTGTACAGTCTAAGAGAATAAGGATAGGAGAATCGCGTTTTGTCTTTTTTTTTCATAAATTAGAATGAGACAAAGATCGAATGCTCATTGCAATAATTACATTTTACACAACAGCACAAAAATGCATTAAAGTAGTTATCTTTTGATATCGAAAATGTAGTGCTGAAGGTAGTACTTTGAATTCTGCGAAGAAACGAGAAGAGTTGAAATCATTTTTTGAGTTTTGCGAGTCAGAATTCCATGAAGTTCTACACCAAAACTTAACACGTTGGTTAAGTTTGTTTAAAGCGGTCGAAAGACTTCTTTTAAACTGGATACCTCTAAAATCGTATTTTATTTCTCTTGGATCTGATGAGTGCCATAAGGTTATCTGGAACCTTATTTCAGATCAGGAAAATGAACTCACAAAGGACAATGAACCAACAATTTCAGAATTGTATTTATATTTCACACACTTCTTCATGTCAATAATGCAAGACACCCTACTGAAGCTGGAAAGCAAGAAAATTCTTGCATGTGATCTTCACATTATCATGTGTAAGCTGCATGATTCTTTGCAAAAAAAATACGATGGGCAGTTTTTTGGAATGAAAGTTTTATTTGCCTTACGTAAAAAACATTTGCCTGAGAATGCCGTTCAAAAGTTCAAGAAAGAAGCCATCAACGTGTATCAAAGAGCCATTGCGTACCTAGAAAAGTGGTATAATTTCACCGATTCAGTATATGAGACGCTAAATTGTTTCAATCTAATTGATCGCAATAATCCTCCAACTTTAGAAGAAATGACGAACATCTGGTTATTATCACCATGGCGAGAAGAACTTCCACCCAACACTCTCTTCGATGAAATTTCTGCCTTAGAAGAAGTTTATGTTCATCTGCAGGGCGATTCATCCCTTGATAAGTGGATGTACTTTTTCAAGAAAGAGCCAGCTCCGAGTTTACTGAAACTGTTCCAGTATTGTGCATCAATTCCGGTATCAAATGCAAACGTTGAACGAATTTTCAGCATCATGGGGAATTTGTTGGCTGAGGAACGTAACTGACTGCTTGTATCAGTTCGAAGTGAACTTTGTATATTTTTTAATATTTCTCAACGTTGTACTGAAATTAAAGAATTATTCCTTAAACACAAAGAATTGATCAAAGCTGCGCAGTCAAATAAAAAATACACACGACAGCAAAGTAAAATGTAATTTAGTATTTTACATATTATTATAATATATTTGATGTTTTGAATTTTAAGTAAAGTTTTGAAGTGCTTATTTTAATACATGTTAAAATGTTTGTAAGAAAATATATAATTTAATTGTAAATTTTTTTAAAAAATTTTACTACTTAACACCCCCTCCCCCTCCCACTTGTCCACTATTTTTTGGAAGCAGACCTGGCAACCCTAGTCCTTCCTTATTAGATTCTTATATACAGAACAGTAACACAACCCAAATTTGCTCTGTTGAAGTGGATGCTGCAGGAATTACACTGATTTGAGTCAGTTTCTTGTAAATTGTCTACTTCATTGGCAAATGAAGCTCTATCATTTATAATATAAGGACTATATACCAAAACAGGCATGGGAAAACTTTGGTCTTACAACCTTCTTTCCCAGGCCTGCATCCAATATCAGAATACATCTTTTCTACTCTTTTTTTTTTATTAAAAAGTTTTGTAGAAAATACAAACATTTTCACCCCCTTACCATTCCCCCCTCAACCCCTCCCTCCCCTTTCCCACCTCCCCTTTCCCTCCTCCCCTCCCCCACCCCCCTCCCTAGGCTTCCCAGAACAAGCAAAGGGTATAGCATTCACAAATCAAAAGGTGGAATATGCTAACAAATTGTTACATTTCATATTCTCCCTAGATCCTTAACTCCTTATAATTCAAAAAACAAACATAAACTACTTAAAGTTACTTCATTCATATGCTATATGAATCTTCTTATTCGGATACTTCTGTATGTAATTGATCCATCTTCTCCATTCCGATATATATCTTTCATTTGAATGGTCTTTAAGATATGATGAAATTTTCGCCATTTCTGCCAAATGCACAACTTTTAATGTCCATTCCTCAATGGTGGGTGGAACTTCCTTCTTCCAGTACTGTGCCACCAGTAACCTGGCAGCCGTTATTAAGTTCAAAACCAACTTAGTCTCTATTACAGTACAATCCATGACTATTCCCAACAAAAAGAACTGTGGTGTAAATTTAATTTTTTTCTTTAAAATGTTTTGAATAATCCACCATATTTTTATCCAAAAAGCCTTAATCTTTTTACATGTCCACCATATATGAAAATGTATAGCATCTTTACACTCACATCGCCAACACTTAGGTTGTAAATTTGGATACATACAGGCTAATTTTTTTGGGTCTAAATGCCATCTATAAAACATTTTATAAAAATTCTCCCTTAGATTTTGTGCTTGTGTAAATCTTACATTTCTGACCCATATCTTTTCCCATATTTCCATCATTATTGGTTCACCTACGTTTTGTGCCCATTTTATCATACAGTCCTTGACTAACTCTGTTTCTGAATCTATTTCCACTAGTGCATTATACAACCTTTTTATATGCATTTGACCTTTATCTCTTGTTTGCTTTATCAAATTCTCATCCTGCTGCAAAATACCAAATTTTTGATCTTCTCTCCATCTGGCCCGCAGCTGTCCATACTGAAACCATGTCCTAATAATTCCTTCTTCTCTTAATTGCTCCATTGGTTTTAATTGTAATCTGACTCCTTCCTTATAAAGAAGTTCCTTATATGTAATCTTATCTTACTTTTGCTCTAAGTTTATATTCTCTATCGCGTGTCTGGGTACTGTCCATATTGGTTACTTATCACTTAATTTAGATTTATACTTTTTCCAGACCCGCAATAGAGAATTTCTTAATCTATGACTTTTAAAAGCCTTATCTACTTTCTTTTTTTTTTTTTTATTGAAAAAGTTTTTCAAATACAGATTTTTCCCCCTTCCCCCCCCCCAACCCCCCTTAACCCTCCCCTTCCCCCATGGCTTCTCCAAGATAAAATCCAAATTGATATCACATTATATAATACTTTACCACCCTTTTACACCACCCCCTATGTGCTAACCATTTCTTTCTAACATTATTATTATATCCCCCCTATACTATACATTTCAAAGCAACATTCAGCTATAAAACTATATAATAAATCCTAATTTAGCATTTATTCAACTCATAATCTACCCATTTCCTCCATCCCCAAACATATATCTCTTAATTCAAATCTTTTAAGTATATTAATATCTGAACATAACATCCCTTTTCCTAAACTAAACAATCAGTAACCTAACCTATCTCCGCCCACTTTCCTACAGGTCTACCATACATAATATTTTTAATATCTTTGTTCTTCTGCCCGCACCACTAAAAGATATTTCCATATATAAACAAAATCCTCAAATGACTTTAAATTTGTAATCCATATAGTATCTTCTGTAATGTCTTTCAACTAGATTATTAATTCCATCGCCCATGTTAGGGTAACATCAAGTTCCACTTCCAACAGTGTATTCTGTATCTTCAATTACCATCTGCCCCCACCAATAATAAATGTTTCTGTATATAAAAAACTACCTGAGTGACTTTATATTTATATTCCATGTAGTATCTTCTGTAGTATCTTTTGTCTAGATTATTAATTTCAACAACCACGTTAGGGTAACAACCAGATCTTCTGCATGCCCCAATTCCATAGTTCTTTTGCCTTATAACTCAACATATACATAGTCCATTTTTCAAAGAGTCCAAAATAGAAAGTTCCAATCCGCTCAATCAAAGGCCATCTTCCATATCCCAAAAACACCAGCACTGCAGAGATCTGTTATTCTTCTCAAAATAGTATAAATCTGTAATTTGCCTCAGTTATATTTTCATGTATCAGCCTTCTATAAATCCCGCTTATTATATTTAATCATCTCTTAAGTAACTGGCATTAATCTGTTGGCTAAAAAAGAAAAAAAAAGTTTGTTTAGTTTAATTTTTTTTTTAGTTTTGTAGGACCTGCTTCTTCTTTTCTTAACTTGTTGTGGTTTAGATCTCCATCCTGGTTGCCTTCCTAGGATTTGTATATCAGCTGATTGAGTTACATGCTGGTCTGTAACTTGATAAAACATCAAATCGAGGTCCAAAGCCACCTCTCTTATATTTATAGGTGATCCAGCTATAGCCTCTGAAGAAGAATTCAAAAGCGGCTCATCCAAAAAGCCCTCTGTAACTTGTTGTTTTTCCATTACCTCCATCTCCATCTGCTTATCCTGAGTTTCAATTTCTTGTTCATTTTGCTTTTCTTTATCCCCCTCCTGTGTTCCTAACACTGGTGACATACGTGGAGATGTTGGGCCCATTTTAAAAACCTTGTAGTAAAATTCTTCCACTTTTTCAACAGTATTTAGTTGATATATTTCTCCTTGATATCTCAATATTATACCAACTGGAGCATCCCACCTAAATGGGATGTTTTGTTTCTTTAGCTCAGTCACCAAAAATCCAAAGTCCTTTCTATCTTTTAACATCTTGGACGGCAGCTCTTTATATATCCAGATCTTCCTTCCATTCATTTCTGGAGTGGAGTTAAAGGACTTTTGCACAATATCATTTCTTATTCCTTTATCAGTAAAGTAAATCACCACATCTCTGGGCAACTGCCTTTGTTTTGCCACCCAAGAATTTACTCTGTAGGCCTTATCAATCTTACATAATACTTCTTCAGGACTAACCTTTAAAATCACAGCCAGAACTTCAGCAGACCTCTTTCTCAAGTCCTCTCTGTTATTTTCCTGTATTCCCCTCATTCTGATCGCAAATTCCATGAATCTGAATTGCATCATTGTGACTTCATTTTCAATCCTTTGTTTTATATTATCTGCATTGTAAATCTTGTGATCAGCTTCCTTTATTTTAGACTCTACTTCTGGGCTATTTTCTTGAATATTTATCAATTCATTTTCAATTCTTTGTATTTTATTATCCAGATTATGAATCTTATAACCAGCTTCCTTCATTTTAGACTCTATTTCTAAGTTGATATCTTTATCCATCTTTATAATTATTTCTGAAAAGCTTTTCAAAGCTGTTACAATATATCGTTTCAGGTTATCATACTTTTGTTGTACCAACTCTTTAATTTCCTGTCTAAATTTTTCAAGATTCTGGTTCACAATCTCATCATGTCTTGCCATCTCCTCCAAAACAAATTCCTTTAGGTCTTTAAAGCCATTCTTCTGCATCTGCAAGCTCAAAACTTGCTCATGTGATTTATAAATGGGGGAGCCCCCCCCCCCACAGCTTGGTTGTCTGGCTTTGTCAGTTTTAACGCCATCCTGCCACACAAACACTCTTTTTTTTAAAAAAAAAAAAAAAGACTTCTCTCCAGACAATATCAATATCAAGTCTCTAAGAAGGAAGAAGCATGAAATAGGAATTTTTATCTTCACTTCTAGCCAACGCTACTGTTTCAGATACTTTGTAATGTATTAAACTGTTCAAACGGAAGGACTTTCGCTTTCAGCTTTCTTCTCAAGCCTCAGCCAGTCGCCATTTTAAACTTTCTTTTTTTCCCCCTTTCACTCTTTCTTCTCTTTTAAAATCAATCATAGGGTTGTTAGAAAAACTTGCAATTTAGAGTCCCAAATCCGGATTTCATCCTGCTTGTTCAGACAGTCTATTAGTTTTCGCTGATTGGGTTGGTCCCATCGTCTGGCTCTGCAAAGCGCAGAGTTCCCCCGAAGCCCGGAGCAGCGGCGAGCTGGATAGGGAGCCACATTCTGCTTCCTCCCCAAGAGTAAAAAAAAAAACTCTGGGGAGTTCGCAGAGGGCTCTACCTGCTCTCGCTGGCTCTCTCTCACGTCTCCTCAATGAGACAGAGTTTTTTGAGCCATCTCTCAGCTGTAGAGGCGGCTCTTACAGGCGACGAGGCTGGCGGTCCCGAAAGACAGTCTGGCAATGACGGAAGCCAAACCGGAAGCCGCCTTATCTACTTTCTTGTCATAGACTAAATAAGCATGCCAGCCGTAGACCAAACCATATCCTTCAATATTCAATATCTTTTCCTCTGTTAAATTTATCCAGTCTGTAATTGCTGAGAGGGCAGCGGCTTCATAGTACAATCTTAAATTGGGCATTTTAAGACCACCTCTTTCTTGAATATCTTGCATTATCTTTTGTTTAACTCGAGGTTTCTTCCCTGCCCACACAAACTTGTTTATGCCCTTCTGCCATTCCTTCAAATTTTCATCTTTTTTAAGTATAGGTATCATTTGAAAAAGAAATAAAAATTTTGGTAGAATATTCATTTTTACAGCAGCTATCCTTCCCAGCAAAGACAATTGTAGTTTTTTCCAATTTTCCATCTCCTTTTCTACTCTTTGTGTGGTGTGTAAGAGGCTCTAAATAAGGAAACATGTAAGTAAGTAAATAAGTAAGTAAGTAAACATCAAATGATAGGGAAATGGAAATGTAGCCCTTTCTTTTATATGCTGGAGGAGATTGGGAGCAATGCAGTGGTGGTATTCAGCTGGTTCTATCCAGTTCAGGTGAACCGGTAGCAACGGCTGCAGGAGGCTCCATCCATCTATTTGGACATCATCACGTCCCATTTTTGATGCTCTGCACGTGCTCTCACATTTGCGAACCAATAGCAAAGGTAAGTGAATACCACCCCTTGAGCAATGGCTTACTTTCAGTGGCAAATGCACATATGCAACTATGCATTGCTTGGTGAGAGTTACAATCCAATATATAATGATAGTGGAAGAATTAGAGATGAGTTTGGGAAAAACTGTACAGCATCCTAATTGAATGCCATGTGTGTGGGGTGGAGGAATGTGTGAATGCTTTGTTAGATATCATGAATGGATGGGTAATATGAGACCATGAAGTATAGCTCTAAGGAATAAGAGAGTGTAAGAAGCTGTGCATGAGGAAAACATATAAAAGAATGCTAAAAAAAATAAAGATACTCATGAATGAAGGCAAATATATATGCCCCAGGATAATGATGCAAAATCAAATTTGGGTCAGTCACTGGAACCAGAGATTTACTTTTCTCAGCTTTTGGACTCATGCTGGAGCCCATCTTCAAGGAAACAACAGCCAATTGCCAGTTATCAACACACCAAACAACCAATAGGAAGGCACCACATAAACACAACTCACAGAACAGCCCAAAGCATGTATTCCAGTAAAGAAATTCAGTAAAGAGATGGGCTCCAGCATGAGTCTGAAAGCTTGGAAGAATAAATCTCTGGCTCAAGTAACTGACCCAAATTCAATTTTACATGAAAGATACTATATAATATACACATGAGATCCTTTTGGAGTATTGGTGAATATGTGGGAAACCCATATTCTGATCCTCTTGGGCATAGAAGCCGGCTGGGTGAGTCTCTCTAAACCATATGCTGGGAAGTCAAAAAATACCTGCCAAGCAGTGGTGGGATTCAGCCAGTTCGCACCTATTCGGTAGAACCGGTTGTTAACTTTCTAAGCAGTTTGGAGAACTGGTTGTTGGAAAAAAATCTTATTTTGTTTTTCCCCACTTTATAGGGCTAATCCTGTAAGGAAGGCAGGAAGTAAACATTCTGGTGTTGTTTCTAGCCTAATCTTTATTGCTCTGCTTACAGAAACTGCCTCTCTGGTTAACCCTTATTACATTGTGACAGCTAAGGCAAAGCGCCCATTGACATGAGTGACATTGAGTTGGCTATGCCCACATGGTCACATGACCACTGAGCCATGCCCACCCAGTTGGTCATTAGGGCAGAGAACCGGTTGTTAAATTATTTGAATCCCACCACTGCTGCCAAGCCACCCTGGACTAATGTGGTAGATTATAATCCATAACCTTTGATGAAGAGAACTTCATCCTGCAGTCGATTGAATCAGGTTGCTTTACATACACAACCTGAGTCTATCCAATATTTATGTAAACTTCCCCTTTCTCTGCCTTTATTTCTATCATCTCCTAAACTGGGACCTATATGTAATCTCAATACAGCAAATATCAGAGTAGCTTTTGTTTGTTTTGTTTTGTTTGTAAGTGGGTCAAAATAATAACCTAATAATAACCTAATAATAACAGAACTACAATAATATTTGCAAATGCAGTGTTGTTTTATGTGGGACAAGGGTATTCAAATAAGAGTTTTGCTCTTTAGTTTGACACTGAGTAATGCATGAATATTAGAAAGGTTATTGTACATTTGTTAATTTAAAGGAACAATACGATAGAATGAAAGAGCTTCAATCATATAATATTTTCTGTGAAAATGGATTGGAAAAAAAAGTTGACTGAAGATCTGAAAGACCAGGTTGGGGGCAAAGCCTAAAGAAAATCTATCTATGTAGTTGCTGAGAGTCGACATTGATTTGATGGCACATAACCAATCAATCATATAAAGAATGTTATGGTAGCATTAGGAGTTGTGATAGTTAGATGTCTGAATGTATATGCAGTTTTGCTTGCAGATAATGCTGAGAACCTGAATGATCTTCAGGTAATGTTAAACTATATGATACAACTTGAAAATTAATTTATCCAAGTCATGCTTGACAAGGAAAATGAAAAATGAAGTAATATATAAATGATGAAAAATTAGGGGAAGTAGATGCACGGATATAGAAATTTTAAAGTATGCAAATAGTGTTAGAAAAGTAATGAGTAAATAGTGGGTTTGAGAAAGTTTACAAAACATGTAAAAACTCTGTGTAAGATTCTGCTTCTGTCCACTTTATAATGTGGAAGTGAAAGCTGGGTATGTGAAGAGAAACATATAAGTTGGATGTAGTGTTAATGGGTGCTTAAATATTATATATAGTATATGGATGCAGGATAAATGAGGATTGAATACAAAATAAAGGAGAAGTATGACTGAAATATTTTGTGGTGGTCTGCTTATATATGAAGTCAAGTTGCTAAATTACAAGTTCCTTTTAAGATAGCATTCACCAATCGGATTTTCTTGAAATATATTATACTACACTTCTCATTTGTCTTCATCATAGTGCCAATGTTATAAAACAGTCACCAGCAAGAAATTAGCCTAGCCTCTTCTGTGATGGCCTCCCAGAAGCTTTTAAAGACTAAACTCTTTTGTGGAGGGCCTTTTGGGAATTACTCCTAACCATTTTTTACTTGGATGGTATTTGTTTGTCATTATTTGTCATATTATTGAATTGTTCTTATGAGGTATTGTGTAACTCTAATTTACTGTGTATAATATTACTGTATTTTGTAAGTCTCTATGAGTCCAGATGATTTGGCAGCAGAGAAATTTGGGAGATAAATACATATAGCACAATATATCTGAGAAGTACCAAGTTCAAATATAGGTATCATTGGGTAAAACAATAGGTAAAATTGTCACAAGTAAATGCCTTATTCTCCTTTATGTAAATAACATATGACCAGGGTATCAGGGGTTAACTTATTCTTCTCTATTTAATATATTCATATTTAACCACTCCTATATCTAGCTCCACCCCATGTATATATAAGGAGCTGTATGCTTTCCTTCTGTGCTTCTATCTGTGAATATTCAGTGAATATAGAATGCCTTCTGTAAATAAACAGTGCTTTATTTGAATATCTAATTCTTAATCTACTTATTGAGTCTGATCCTGAAAATATCATAACAATCTGGTAGCAGAGGATGGTTAAATTGACTCAATAAAACTTTAAATATGTCTGAGAGAGAAAACTCCAGAAATAAAAGAGAAAGACCCAACACCAGGGCATACAGCAAAGAAATGGAAGCAGATCAAGAAATAATCGATGAGTCCACGAATACAATATCGAGAGAATCTGAAGACTGCACTACTGACAATGAAGAAACAATGGATGAGACTGATGACCAAGAAGAAAACGAAATAGAAAACTCAGGTCAGAGATACTAAAACTCTTAAAAAGCCAAAAGAACGATGAAAATCTCATCGCGAACCTCCAAGAAATATTAAAAAACAATGGAGCAGCGAAAGAGAAGCACATCATTACGAATAAATCTAAAGACTCAAAAACGGTGAGCAATCTGCCTGAAAATAAAAATACAACGAAAAAGAAAACTAACAGTCCTGCACAAAATTTCGAATGGCAGCCATCTTGGTTTCAACAGACCCATAAGATGAGCGAAGCTGAGCCAATCAGAAAGCTAGATTCAAAATACTTGGCGCGAAAAGCCTTACTCGATGCAAGAAATGAAAAAGAGAAAATTTACACCTCAGAAGAATCAGACACAGAGATTGAAGAGACTTCAATAGATATGCAAGTAAAATCAGCAATGAAAACGCTCTTTGCTGCTTTTGGACCAAAATTGAAAATCACCAAAGAATCAACGAAAAGGCAAGCAAGCAAACAAACATCTCAGAATCCACCCACTTCTATTCAAACGACGAGAGCGCCGACGCCTGAACCCAGAGAGCCCTGCAGATACCACCCCACACCACAGACGATCCCAGGGACCAGCGTTCTCAACCAAAGAAAACGAGCGACTGCTATCACCAGGACTCCCAAGATCGAGCCGGAGACTGATTCCTCAGAAGAAGAGCGATGCGAGGGAGCTGCGGCAGCGAGAACCTCTCACGACGGCTTCAGGAGCGAAATGAACAACGCGCATGTGCAAGACTACACAGACAACTTCGGGGGACATGAAGAACAGAGAGAACCATTCAGAATCGTCGCAAGCATACCCACGCCATTTTGTAACTTTCAACATTTGCAAGACCACGGACTACCTCCAGTTGTAAGTAATGGATCCAACAATATTGGGAATTTACCCAATGATTTCCCAAAACTGAGAATAGATGGCATTAATTTGCAAGAATGGTGTCAGCAGCTCCAGGTTGTCTTTCTAAAAGAAAATTTATTATTTTTTATCACTAATCCCCCAAAAAGACCTTGGACTCTAAAATTAGACTGTCTGCACCATAAGGCATTTTTCTTATTAATTTCCAGTATATCTCCTGCCATGTACCACAGTATTAAGCCAAACCTAACTGTATCAGAAATTATTCAATGCATGTTTAAATTGTTTCACAGTGAAAGTGTAGCCACTACAACAAGAATGTCTAAAGATTTCTTCTCAGCTAGGATAAAGCCAGGGGTTACCATAAGTGAACATTTAATATCTTTAAACAAAATTAGAGCAGAACTGCATTTGGGGGGGGGGAAATAATTTCAGATCAAACAATGAAGAGTGTTATCATTAACTCACTAGACCCATCGTGGGATAACTATATATCTCATCTAGACACAATCAATTTAGGATATTTATCCATAGAAAGTCTATCTAACAAGCTAATATCTGAAGATAATTCAAGGAGAAGTCGTCGTAACAATCACATGGAACATAAACAATATAAGAGAGTAGTTTTTCAAGAAAGATATCATGAACCAATAGGATGCCACAACTGTGGATCCAAAGAACATAATAGAAGAGACTGTCCAAAACTCCTCAGAAATAGAAAAAATCCTGACTATAGAAATAGATATCAAAACAGACAGTCATCAACTGATAGACATAGATATAGAAGTCCACCCATCTATAGAGAACATAGAGAGGGCAGGGATAACTCAAAAGATAGAAAGTCAGGTTCACTGAATGGGTTAAACAAACATGACAACACTAACATACAACAGACAGAGGACAATGATTGGCTTATCGATTCTGGAGCAACCAACCACACTACAAATAATAAAAATATACTATCTTCATTTGTAGAGGATAAATTCGTAATTAAGGTAGCTAATCAAGAGAAGGTTCAAGTCATAGGTAGAGGAAATATAACCTTACCTGGCCTAGGAAAAATAGAGGGGGTATTGTTAATACTTGAAATACCTCATAACATACTTAGTGCAATAAAACTAAGCAGAGATTCTGGCATAAATATTGTGTTCTCAAAAGGAAAAGCAATATTAGAGAAAAATAGAACAAACATAGGTACTGTGATTATTAAAGGAGGTCTACCTTATCTAATGACAAAAGAAAAATGGTTACAAAACATTGATTCCAACATGGAAGATAACAATAACATAGACAACGAAAGCAGTAGTAATAGTGACAATGAGGAACATGAGATTATTCATAATCACAAAGACACACCCAACAACAAAATACCTGATATTGGTAAACCAATTCATGATGAGTGTGCTCATGTCTTACATAGAAAATTAGGACATGCCAGTTTTCCTGTAGTTCAAAAGATGACTGAACATGCTGAAGGTGTTAAAATAAAAAATTGTAAAAACTATTTGGAATGCTCAGTATGTAAATCTACAAAACTCAAAACTAGCCCCAAACCCAAAAAGTCAACAAGATCAACAAACAAAATTTTTGATTTGGTACACATGGACCTAGTTGGTCCATTAACACTATCAATCACATATAGAAAACGTTATTTCCTAACCATTGTGGATGACTATAGCCTTTATGGCTTTGTCTATACACTAAAGCACAAAGATGAAACTTTTCAGAAATTTAAGGAGTTTTACAAACGTATAGAAACACAACATAATATTAGAATAAAACAAATTATGACAGATAGGGGATGTGAATTCATGTCAAAAGAATTCTCCCAATGGCTTAAAGACAAAGGGATGTTACATTACACATCTAGCCCCTTCTCTGCATTCCAAAATGGAGTGGCAGAGAGAAAGAACTCAACATTACAAACCATGATTAGATGCACATTAGAAGATGCTGGCTTAGGAAAACAATTCTGGTCAGAAGCTTTACAATATTCCAATTATACACAAAATAGAACTTGGTCCAGCATTGTTAACAAGACACCATATGAAATGATGTATAATAGGAAACCCAAAATAGCTCATATGCACATATTTGGAGTCACTGCAGATGTACACATACCTAAGCAATTAAGACGTAAAGGTGAGAACGTATCTAGGAGACTCAGGTTCATGGGTTATGAAACAGGCACAAAAGGGTACAGATTTATCGATAATAATAACAGATTTATAGTTTCCAGAACGGCTGTATTCCATGAGCAGGCCAACTGGTCTAAAATACATCTTAATGAAATTTTCCCAAACAACTATACAAACACTAAACACCAAGAGGAAAGAACCGGAGAAGAATACAATCACAACATACATAAAAACAAAAACAGAACATGGACAAACAGTCAATACAAAATAAAGACAGATTCATTAACAAAAAAGGAAGCTAGGTATTTACATGACAATGATAGTAAACCAAAAAGAACAATCAGGAATAACAGAAACCAAATACCAAACAAATACAAAGATTATATAATGTATATGGATGGAGAAACATCAACACCAAACACATACGAGGAAGTGCTAAAACTTCCCCCTGAAGAAAAGGAAAAGTGGGAATCAGCCATGACTAAAGAGATGGATAGTTTGCAGAAATTAAATGTATTGGTACTAGGTGGATATATAAAATCAAAAACTTAGAAGGAGGCAACACCTTATACAAAGCTAGACTAGTTGCTCAAGGTTATGCACAAAAATATCCCGAGGATTACACGGATACATACTCTCCCACAGTAAGAACTGAGAGTGTTAAAACTGCACTGGTCATAGCATCAGCACTTAACCTTGATGTATTCCAATACGACATACAGACTGCATATCTACATGCAAAATTAGATAAAGAGATATATGTAAGAGCACCTCACAGTCAATATACAAACAAAAATGAAACGTGGTTACTAAATAAAAGTTTATATGGGTTGAAACAATCTGGCAAAAGATGGTATGAATGTTTAGTCAAAGTGCTCAAAACTATGAATTTTAATGCCACTACTGTTGATAACTGTTTCTTTGTTAAAAAAGAGGATGACTCTTTAGAATTCGTGTTAATTTATGTGGATGATATTTTGTATATAGGTAAACACAAAGAGAAGAGAGAAACATTTGTAACGAAACTAAATGAACATTTCTCTTTGAAATCATTAGGTAAGGTAAATAAGTATCTTAGAGTTCAAATTAGTAAAACGAAAAAGGGATTCAAACTTTCTCAAAGAGATAAGATTATAGAACTCCTGAACAAATGTAACTTAAACAATGCTAAACCCTGTGATACTCCCATGCAAACTGATTTCCTGAGGAACACAGATGAGTCATCCCCTGAATTTAAAGATAATACACTTTACAGATCAGTCATCGGTTCACTTCTATATATCTCCAATTGGACCAGACCCGATATTGCTTTGCCTCTCAACTTGTTGTCTAGACACGTCAGCAAACCACTAGTATATCATTGGGAAGCTGTCAAAAGAATATTAAGATATTTGAAAAATAGTTTAGATTTTTGTTTATTATTGGAACCCAATGGTGTCAAAGAGCCCATCCTCACATGTTACTCCGACGCAGATTGGGCAGGTGACACCACATGTAGAAAAAGCACATCTGGTTATATATTTTTTCTTAACGATTGTCCAGTTTACTGGTATACTGGTAAACAAGATTTAGTAGCCACATCAACGACTGAGGCAGAATATGTCTGTTTGTCTAAAGCCTCAAATAACCTCGTATGGTTTAATGACTTGTTGTCAGACACCTGGATGAAACCTTCATTACCATTTATCATACATGAAGATAATAAGGCTGCTATTGAAATATCTAGATCTGATGCCATTGGACAAAGATCCAGACATATAGATATAAAATTCAAACATGTGAGGCAGTTATCTCAAGATGGATTTATTAAAGCAGTCCATTGTGAAACATCAGAGCAAATTGCTGACATACTAACAAAGCCTTTACCCTCTAAGCAGCACAAATACTTGACTTCTAAGTTACAAGTTTTATATTGTTCAGAATCTGAATGTAATTATTGTTATGTATCGAATCGGCATTTAGAGGGGGATTTGTCACAAGTAAATGCCTTATTCTCCTTTATGTAAATAACATATGACCAGGGTATCAGGGGTTAACTTATTCTTCTCTATTTAATATATTCATATTTAACCACTCCTATATCTAGCTCCACCCCATGTATATATAAGGAGCTGTATGCTTTCCTTCTGTGCTTCTATCTGTGAATATTCAGTGAATATAGAATGCCTTCTGTAAATAAACAGTGCTTTATTTGAATATCTAATTCTTAATCTACTTATTGAGTCTGATCCTGAAAATATCGTAACAAAAATATTCAACATTTTGTAAAAATCTAATTTTTTACTGCCAGTTACAACTGACAGCATTTCTCAGGAGATCACATTTTGCAGAAGCTATGAAAGGTTGAGAGAGAAGGGGGAGGGAGGGAGGGAGGGAGAGACAGAGAGAGAGTGTGTGTGTTTCTTCACTACTAGGGGAGAGGAAGCACCTGGAAAACTTTCAGAACTGTCTCCCATTATTTGGATAGTAAAATAGAAAAACTTCTGAGACTGAAACAAGAAAGGTAATTAGTTTCCTCTATGAAAACAAAGAGACATCTGGGCCAAGGCTGCTAACATGTACTCAGGGGGGCAGGTATTGTATTTGAGGGATATCATCCTGCTACGAATCCACCCCCAAATGCTCTAGTCAATCTCAAGTACCACTGTTCTCAGCAACACCTCTTTCAAGCAGCCAGATGTTACAATGACTTATTTCCCGCCCTTCTCAGAAACAGGTTTGTGTTTAACTCCCAGAACAGTCAGCCAGAGCTAAGTGGCTCTAGCTTAGGAATGAAAGGCAACATTGAAATTAAAGGTCTCAGGGGACAAATTTGACTGTCACTCACAGCTGAGATTCAGCATGGAAAGCCAGAAAAAAGAGGTGTCTAGCCTCATCCATTTGTGCTGTTTGTTACAGCAGGTCCAGACTTTTGAGTCACTAAACCAATGGTGGGATTCAGTCAGTTCGCACCACTTCGGGAGAACCAGTTGTTAACTTTCTGAGCAGTTTGGCAAACTGGTTGTTGGACGAAACCATTAGGGCAGAGTTTAACAAACCATTAGGGTTGTTAAATTACTTAAATCCCACCACTGCACTAAACCAAATAGAAATCAACAATTTAAAATGGACAGAGGCTTGATAAACCTTGGACTTTTGCTATCTGAAAGAAAAGAGGTTGCCAACCACTTACTAGATTGCAGTATATATGGGTACTGGATGATTTAGGTCATAGATTAATTGTGGAAAACCTTTACTATCCTGTCTAATTTCTGTAGCTTGTGTTATGGTCAGCTATGTAAGTTACCTGACAAACTCTGTGAGCTACTTCAGAAATGGTATCTTCTGGGTTCAGTCTATAGTTTTTGCACTACAATGAAGGTTCCAAGAAAAAGAACTTACTGTATATTCATCAATAATCAAGAGAAGACATTATTTCTTATACTGGGGGAATTTAAATCTGTGACGTTTATAACCTGACAGGCTAGAGGCTTTTGAAACAACAGCTCACAATTTCAGAGTGCATCTAGGAAGAAGAAGGAGAAGGAGAAGGAGAAGGAGAAGGAGAATATTTTTGTCAAGCATTTGTTTTCCTTTATTTAATTTACTAGAGTATTTTATTTTTTAAAAATCCTGAATTTTCTGTTATATCTTTATTCCACATAAAAAAGAAGTAAAATATTATGCAGCCCTCACATCTACTTCCAGGAAAGTTCTGAACATTATATAACCCTCTTGCTGCTTGCCTTAGACGACTTTTCTTTGTCCATGTGAAGTTGCTGAGAATTATTACAGGGGTTGTTGAGAGAAACAAAAGGACACTGTTATGCCATTATTCTGATTAGGCCATTTTCTGCTTAGAAAATGTCCAAAAGTTATGCTGGGTACAACTACACAGGTTCTCTCTTGTCCCCCATGCCATTTACTATCTACTGTAGTGGCTGGTAGAAGTCAGTTGAGATTTGTTAGCAAGGTACCATTATGAATCATATTGGAGTTCAATATAATACAGACACAACCAATAGAATCCAACCAATGTCTTAAACATTAAAAGAACTGATTTTAGGAAACTCAGAGAGAGCCTAAGAAAAATTCCATGGATGAAAATCCTAAAGGGAAAAGC
This sequence comes from Arizona elegans, assembly GCA_022577455.1. Classification (NCBI taxonomy): domain Eukaryota; kingdom Metazoa; phylum Chordata; class Lepidosauria; order Squamata; family Colubridae; genus Arizona; species Arizona elegans. Next base: position 95,933,159 of record JAKOOJ010000002.1, on the reverse strand, counting down.
AACTCAGGAAACTCTGAAAAATATGATCATAAAAGCCCAGTGTAGCACAATATAACTGAAAAACAAAAACAAGAAATCCAAAAGAAACCAGCATGGATGATTGTACAAAGATCTCTCTGATAAACTGAAAGACAAAAAGGACAAGTACAAAAAATGGAAAGAGGGACACGTAACTAAGGCAGAATATCATCATATAGCCTGAATCTGCAAAGATGAAGTCAGGAAAGCAAAGGCTCAGAGTGAACAAAGACTTGCAACAAAAGTCAAAGATAATTTTAAAAGAAGCTTCTTTCAACGTGTAAATAGCAAGAAAAAGTCAAAGAAACAGTCGGTCCACTAAAAAGTGAAGATGGCAAGGAAATAACAGGCAGTAGAGAGAAAGCAGAGCTGCTTAACTCATTCTTTACATCAGTCTTCACATAAAAAGAAACTATAGGCCAACCCATCAAAAACATAACCATAAAAGATAGATTAGAAATAAAAATTAAAATAAGCAAGAAAATGGTAAGAGAACACCTGTCTGATCTTGATGAATATAAATAACCTGGACCTGATGGATTATATCCCAGAATTTTTTTTTAATTCCAACTTTATATTTTATACTTGGATAAAACAATAAAAGAAAAACAGAAATAGAAAATTAGGGGAAGGAAAAAGAAAGAGGAAAAATATGGGGTACGAAGCTAAAAAGAAAAAAGCATTGCTTTCCAACTCTTTTTAGCATAGTAGAAGATAACATTACAGCCTCAACTTTTTACTTTTTCACATTATTATATACTAGCCGGGAGGCAAAGTTACTTGCGTCCGTGGCAACCCTTAAGCCACACGTGCCTCCTGGGTGGTGCTAAATGAGTAACAGACGGACTGGTAGCCAGACATCCACGGTGATCTCCTGGCCTCACACACAATCCCACGGTCCTTTTAAGGACCTTTTAAGTACCAAAAAAATATATTCTAGCCATTTCTTTAACAACAGATCTATCTAATCAGCAAAAGCAAAGTCAAATGTTCACTTTTTTATCATAACCACAAAATCCAGAAGTGATTTCCAAATAGAAAACATGTTTAATTATGTTTTTCCTTTCTTCTTCCTTCCCCCTAAAAAACTACTCAAACTACTTCAGAGATACAAATATGTGTAGAAAGTTACCAAACCACCAAGACAATTTCAAAGGTAGCTGACAATTGATTCTAATGCCAATTGACTCATTAAGTTTAAGTCACTCCTTCCAGCTTATCTTCATGAAATAAAATCTTTTTTTCTCTGGAATGTTTATCATGTAATTATAAACTTCTCTTTTTCTCAAGGATTTCTTAACATTGTTAGGGTCCATGAAGAAAAAGTCCCATACTTGTCCTTTTGAAAGTTGCAGATTTTTTTGGGACTCTTCTTTCAATTGTGTTGGGAGGTTTATATTTAAACCATCATAATAAAAATTGGTGTCAGATTTATATTCCACAACTGCTATTGACTCCTCTACATTGTCAGTTACTTGTAAAATTGCCTTGGTGGTTTGATAACTTTCTACACATATTTGCATCTCTGAAGTAGTTTGAGTAGTTTTTAAAACATCTTTGGAGCATAGCTGGTCTATGAATTGTTGAATTTTATTTAAAGATTTTTTAAATACTACTCTAATAGTTTGCTCCTCCATCTTCTTTTTTTAAAATATATTTTTATTGTTTACATATGAATATATTGAATATGGTGTAGTTGTCCTGGCGTTCCACTTGCCAAGAAACAAAGGTAAAAAACAAGATAACATATATACTATTTTAAACAGTGCTAGTGTTGTACAGTTATTTCTGACCATCATATTCTAGAATGTCCAGCTTATCTATCATTCTAATACCTACATTCTAATAGAAGGTCTTGATCCGAGGGAGACCACTGTACCTCAGATAGCCGGATGTGAGTCCCTTTTTGTGAAGTGGGGTCGTGGGGTGCAGATGGGTCTGTTGATCACGTACCTGGCTCCCTGCAACGACCCTGCCCGAACTCCTCAATGTTATAGCCGAGGTGGCGGCTGATACCCCCAGACTTGTGGTCATGGGGGATTTCAACCTGCCATCCATCGGTGAAACATCTGAGGTAGCTCTGGAGTTCATGGCTTCCATGATGGCCATGGACCTGACCCAAGTAATTCACGGCCCTACTCATATGGGGGGACACACTCTGGACTTAATTTTTATCTCTGGTCAGTGGTTGAGTGGCCTTGATATAGGGGATGTAGATATTGAACCCTTGTCATGGTCTGACCACTCGCTCCTTCAACTTGACTTTCTGACCGCCGTACCCCGTCGCAGGGAGGCGGAACCGACCAGGTGGTTCTGCCCCAGGCGCCTGATGGACCCTGATAGGTTCCAGATGGAGCTTGGGCCATTTCCTGAGACTCTAGCTCATGACTCAGCTGATGACCTGGTGGCCGCCTGGGATAGGGCGGCTGCCGGGGCTTTGGACCGGGTCATGCCTTTGCGGCCTCTGACCTGGCACCGAACTCACTTAGCTCCTTGGTTTTCCGAGGAGCTGGGGGAGATGAAGCGCTGGAAAAGACGCCTAGAGAGCGGTTGGAGGGCCAGTCGTTCCGAGTCTGACTTGACACTGGTAAGGTCTCATATTAAGACCTACCTAGTGGCGATAAAAGCGGCGAAATCTAGCTATTTTGCCGCTCTTATCGCGTCATCAGATAACCGCCCAGCCGCCCTGTTTAGGGTGACCCGCTCCCTCCTCCATCTGGGAGCGCGGGAGGACCCCTTGCAGGGCCGAGCTGAGGATTTTGTACAGTATCTGGATGATAAAATAACTCAGATTCGGGAAGACTTGGCCGCCGACTGGGTTAGTTCAGACGAGATGACTGAGGCAGGCCTTGAGAGTGTTATCTGGGAGGAGTTCGATCCTGTGGCTCCCGAGGACGTGGACAGGATCTTGGGACGGCTGAATGCAACCACATGTTTATTGGACCCGTGTCCCTCCTGGTTGGTGCTGGCTTCCCGGGAGGTTACACGAGGCTGGCTCCAGGGGATTATTAACGCTTCTTTGAGCGAGGGTGTCCTGCTGGCCACCTTGAAAGAGGCGGTGGTGAGGCCTCTCCTCAAGAAGCCATCCCTGGATCCGGCTGTTTTGGCTAACTATCGTCCAGTCTCCAACCTTCGCTTTATTACGAAGGTTGTTGAGAGTGTGGTGGCGCGACAACTTCCCCAGTACCTGGATGAAGCTGTCTATCTGGATCCGCTCCAGTCCGGCTTCAGGCCTGGGTACAGCACAGAAACGGCATTGGTCGCGTTGGTGGATGATCTCTGGAGGGCCTGGGATAGGGGCTATTCCTCTATCCTGGTCCTATTAGACCTCTCAGCAGCTTTTGATACCATCGACCATGGTATCATGTTGCGCTGGCTGGAGGGACTGGGAGTGGGGGGCATTGTTTTGCGGTGGTTCTCCTCCTATCTCTCCGACTGGTCGCAATCTGTGTTGACAGGGGGGCAGCGGTCGACCCCAAGGCGCCTTGTTTGTGGGGTGCCGCAAGGGTCGGTCCTCTCGCCCCTCCTGTTCAACATTTATGTGAAGCCGCTGGGTGAGATCATCCGTGGTTTTGGGGTGGAGTTCCATCAGTACGCTGATGATACTCAGCTGTACATTTCCACCCCAGACCATCCCAATGATGCCTTGGAAGTGATGTCCCAGTGCCTGGAGGCCGTGCGGGTCTGGATGGGGAGAAACAGGCTTCAACTCAACCCTTCCAAGACCGAATGGCTGTGGCTGCTGGCGTCCCGGTATAGCCAGCTGACGCCATTGTTGGTTATTGGGGGCGAATCATTGGCCCCCACGGAGAGGGCCCGCAACTTGGGTGTCCTCCTGGATGCGCGGCTGTCTTTAGAAGGGCATATGACAGCCGTGGCCAGGGGGGCTTTTTGTCAGGTTCGCCTGATAGGCCAGTTGCGCCTCTTTCTGGACCGGGACTCCCTACGCACGGTCACTCAAGCACACGTCACTTCTCGTCTGGACTATTGTAATGCTCTCTACATGGGGCTCCCCTTGGGGTACACCCGGAGGCTCCAACTGGTGCAGAATGCGGCTGCACGGGGGATTATGGGAGCAACAGGGCGCTCCCATGTGACTCCTCTCCTGCGCGAGCTGCATTGGCTTCCGGTGGACTTCCGGGTGCGCTTCAAGGTGTTGGTGATCACCTTCAAAGCGCTCCATGGCTTAGGGCCAGGGTACTTACGGGACCGCCTTCTGCCACCAATAGCCTCCCACCAGCCGGTTCGCTCCCACAGAGAGGGCCTCCTCAGGGTGCCGTCGGCCAGACAATGCCGGCTGATGACCCCCAGGAGGAGAGCCTTCTCTGTGGTGGCACCTACCCTATGGAACAATCTACCCCCAGAGATACGAGTGATCTCCGACCTCCGGACTTTTCGTCGGGCCCTAAAAACTTATTTTTTTCAGTTAGCCGGTCTGTCTTGATTTTAGGGTTAGTTTTAAAATTTTAATATTGATTTTAATTGACAAGTTTTAAATTATGGGCCAAATTTATAAATTATTTTAACTTTATTTTTAACTGTGATGTTATGTATAGATGTTTTTTATCTTGGCTGTTCACCGCCCTGAGTCCGAAAGGAGAAGGGCGGTATAGAAATTTGAATAATAAATAAATAAATGAATGAATAATACATACATAGTATCTCTTTCTGTGTCCACCTAACCTGATTCTTTCGTATTCCAATTTCTACCTCATGTTTCTAACCATTGATAGAATCTTTTTTTAAAAAGTTTTTTATTTTTATTTCTCATAAGCACATTTACATGTACAGTCATTTATCCATCATTTTTCATTCACCTTATCTTTTAACTTTCATCATTGATTTTTACTTTTTACTTTTTCAGGGCTGCTCTTTTACCATTTACCTTTACTCCAGGGGTGGGTTCTAAAATTTTTTACTACTGGTTCTGTGGATGTGGCTTATTTTATGGGCATGGCTTGGTGGGGGATAATGTGACTGGGTGGGCGTGGCCAACTTTTTTTTTTACTTTTAAAAGCATTTTTACTACAACCTTAAGAGGTTACAGAAAAAAATGCTTTTAAAAGCCTCTGATGATCCCAGCTGAGCCGTGCGATCATCAGAGACATTTTTTTTTACTTTTAAAAGCATTTTTTTTGGTTGAAGAGGTTGTAGAAAAAATGCTTTTAAAAGTAAAAAAAAAAAAAAAAAAGCCTCTGATGAGGTGGGCAGAGCCAGCCAATGTTAGTAGCAGTTCTCCAAACTACTACAAATTTTTACCGAGAGCAATCCATCACTGCTTTATTCCAACCTTTCTTCTTCTCCTCTCTTTCTCTTTCTTCCTCCTTCTCCTCTTCCTTTCTTTTTACTTCCTCTCCTTCTCTTTCCTACTTCCCCTTCCCTTCCCCCACTCCTCTCTTCTTCCCCCCTTCTAACTTTCTCTTCTACTCCCGTTTCCCCTCCCTTTTCTTACTCTCCTTTTCCCTTTTTTCTTTCTCCTCTCGTCTCCCTTCCTCTCTACTCCCCTCTCTCTTGTTGTTTCCCTTTTCAGTTCAATCTAAAATGGTATTCGAGCAGCCCCAATTTTCTAATTATTTTATTCTCATTTCAATTTCTTATTCAGTTAATATTTATTTTTATTTCATTATTTGTGTACATTTTTGTAATATCTCACTTTTTCCCCTTTTACTCCCCTCCCCTTTCTCCTTTTACTTGGCATCATCTGGGTATCTATTTTTTCAATTGTTTTCTCCCATCTGTTATCTATCTATTTTATCTCTATACCCTTATTAATATTTCCTTTGTAACCAATCATAAAATTTTTCCCATGTCTTTTATTCTCAATGTTAATCTATTCATTTCTGCACATTCTAAAATTTTCTTTATAATTTCTCCTTCCAACTGGATTTTATCTGTTTTCCAATTTTGTGCAAATACAATTCTAGCCACTGTTATAAAAGAATAATCAAATATGTATCTTCTTTACTGTAATTCTCTGGTAAAATTCCCAGTAAAAATATCTCTGGGTTTAACTCTATATGTTGCTGCAACATTCCCTCTAACCATGTTTGTATTTTTTTGAAAATGCAAATAAAACAGGACAATGGTTAGCATATAAAATAAAAAAAGAGAAAGAAACCATTGATAGAATCTATTCCATGTAGCATAGTATTCTGTATCTCCTTTATCTTTTATTTTTAGTGTTAGTCTGTCCATGTCTGCACAGATTAGTATCTTCCTTATCATTTCCTCCTCTGAGGGGGTGTTTTCGCTTTTCCACTGCTGCGCGTGCACAATTCTTGCTGCGGTCAATATGTGTAATATTAGGTATATTGTCCCTTTATCATTATACTATCTGATATAATGCATAATAAAAATAATTCTGGCTTAAAATCTATATGTGGTCTGGTCATTTTTTTCTAACCACATATGAATTTGTATCCAGAATTTCCTTGCCTTTATAGAGGTCTATCAGATGTGGTAATATGTCCCAGGTATTTTTTTACATTTCCAACAATTTGGGGACATATTGCTAAATATTTTGGCCAATCTTGCTGGGGGCAGATGCCATCTATAGAACACTTTATAGAGATTTTCCTTATATGATGTGGCCATTGTCAGTTTCCGATTTCTCTCCCAAAGCTTTTGCCATTTATCCAAATCTATATTATATCCAAAATTTTTAGCCCAAACTATCATTGTTTCTTTAATTTGTTCTTCTTTCATTTTATAATTTAATAAATAATTGTATAGTATACTTAGCAATTTGTCATCAGTCCCCACTAATATCTTGTCCAATGTTGTTAGTTCTCTATAAAAACACATCTTTCACATAACACGATTGTATCTGCAGGTATGACCACCACTCTAATTCCATCCCTTGGTCTTTTAGTTCTAATTTGGTTTTCAATTCACCATTCTCATTTAATATATCCTTATAAGAAACATTTTTTTCCATATTTATAAGATTTGGGTGTAGCACTGCTTCTAAATTGGAGAGCCAGACTGGTATTTTCCTATAGTTCTGTTGTTTAATTTTGTCCTACATTGATAACAATGTGTTTTTTACATTCCTCTATCCTGGTCCTATTAGATCTCTCAGCGGCTTTTGATACCATTGATCATGGTATCATGCTGCACCGGTTGGAGGGGCTGGGAGTAGGAGGCACCGTATTATAGTGGTTCTCGTCCTACCTCTCTGACAGGTCGCAGTCAGAGTTGACAGGTGGACAGAGATCGACCTCGAGGCCCCTTACTTGCGGGGTGCCACAGGGGTCGGTCCTCTCACCTCTCCTGCTCAACATTTATGTGAAGCCGTTGGGGGAGATCATCCGTGGTTTTGGGGTGCGATGTCATCTGTATGCTGATGACACTCAGCTGTACATCTCCACCACAAACCACCCCAATGATGCCCTTGAAGTGATGTCCTGGTGCCTTGAGGCTGTATGGGTCTGGATGGGGAGAAACACGCTTCAACTCAACCCTTCCAAGACTGAGTGGCTGTGGCTGCCAGAGTCCCAGTACAGCCAGTTAGTCCCATCACTAACTATTGGGGACGAGTCATTGACCCCCGCAGAGAAAGCTCGCAATTTAGGCATCCTCCTGGATGCACGACTGTCTTTAGAAGATCATATAACAGCCGTGGCCAAAGGAGCTTTCTATGAGGTTCGCCTGATTCGCCAATTGCATCCCTTTCTAGACCCGGGACTCATTACGCACAGTCACTCAAGCCCTCGTCATTTCCCGACTTGACTACTGCAATGCTCTCTACATAGGGCTCCCCTTGAAGTGCATCCGGAAGCTCCAACTGGTCCAGAATGCGGCCGCGCGAGTAATTATGGGAGCAACATGATGATCACATGTAACACCTCTTCTACGCGAGTTGCACTGGCTTCCGGTGGCCTTCCAAGTGCGCTTCAAGGTGTTGGTTCTTACCTTTAAAGTGCTCCATGGTTTAGGACCTGAGTACTTACGAGACCACCTGCTGCAGCCGATAACCTCCCATCAACCAATATACTCTCACAGAGTAGGCCTACTCATATTACCATCATTAAAACAATGTCGTCTAGTAGTTCCAAGGGAGAGAGCCTTCTCTGTGGGGGCACCTACTCTTTGGAACAAAATACCCCCTGGAATACGAATAATCCCAGATCTTCGCACTTTCCGATGTGCCCTGAAGACCTTTCTGTTTCAACAAGCAGGGCTAGCATAAACATCTAAATTCTATGCCAAGGTCTTAGCAGATACACCAAGTTGACTCAATTTATTATTTACTGTTTATATAAAAAAAATATTATATATATATATATGAAATCTTAATCTGTTCACCGCCCTGAGTCCTTCGGGAGAAGGGCAGTATAGAAATTCAATAAATAAATAAAATAATGTCTTTGGAAATATTGATGTGCCGTATTTCTCCCATACCAGAGAAATGCATGTCACCCTAGTTGAAGGTTGTGACCCTCCAATACTAATAGTCTTCTGTTCCCTAAAGTTATCCACCCAAGTGAGTGCAGCTGCTTGGTAGTACAATTCCCAATCATGCCAACCAAAACCTCCTTCCCCTTTTCACTCTTGCAGTAGTTTCAATTTTATTCTCATTTTTTTCCCTTGCCAAATGAATTTCAACATTATTTTATTCAATTCCTCAAAATATTTTTCTCTAGTTTTGTTAGTATTGTTTGGAATTAAAAAAGTATCTTCTGCAATATATTCATCTTTATTACAGCTATTCTACCCATCGTGGAAAGTTGCAAGTTTTTCCATCTCTCCATATCCAATTTAATTTGATGCATTAATTTTGTGTAGTTGTCCTCTTAGATTGTTATACATCTTACTGTTAGATAGATTCCGAAGTGTTTCACCTTTTTCACTATCTGATTATTCATTTTCTTTATTAATTCATCCTTCTGTTTATTTGTAAGATTTTTAACTATCATTTTGGTTTTTTCCTTATTTATTTTTAGTCCGGCAACCTCTCCATATTCATCTAATTTCTCTATGAGTCTCAAGCCTGATTCTAATGGTTTCTATAAGATAAATCTAAACCATCTGCAAATGCTTCTAATTTGTACTTTTTCTCTTTTGATTTCCATTCCTTTGATTTGCTCATCTTGCCTGATGTTTCTGGTTAGTACTTCCAGTGTTAGGATAAATAACAATGGAGATAATGGGCAGCCTTGCCTTGTACCTTTTTGAATTGAAAAATTTTCAGTCACTCACCATTCACAATCACTTTGGCTTTCTGCTTTGTGTATATTGCCTTGAATATGTTTATAAATTTATCTCCAAAATCCATATGTTTTAATTGTTGTAACATGAATTGCCAATTCACATTATCAAACACCTTTTGGGTGTCTAAAAACAACAGTGCCAATTGCTTTTCACTATGAGTTTTGTAGTATTACAATGTATCTAATATTGTTCTCATATTCTCGCAATTCCCTCTACATGGGCCTGCCCCTGAGATGCACCCGGAGATTCCAGCTGATCCAGAATGCAGTTGCACGGGTTGTTATGGGAGCCCCTCGTTACTCCCATATAACACCCCTCCTGCGTGAGCTGCACTGGTTACCAGTGGTTCTCCGGGTCTGCTTCAAGGTGCTAGTCCTCACCTATAAGGCCCTTCATGACTTAGGTCCGGGATATTTGCATGACCTTCTCCTGCCTGCCTCTCACCATCCTGCTCGCTCACATAGGGCCACTCTCCTCAGGGTTCCGACGGCGAGCCAATGTCACCTTGCTGTGCCCAGGGGTAGGGCATTCTCTGTGGGTGCTCCCACCCTCTGGAATGAATTACCTACTGAGCTCCGGACGGCTCCTGATCTCCGCTCCTTCCGTCGGGACTTGAAGACTTGGCTTTTCAAACAAATAGGCTGAGACTGATTCCGGGCTTTATTATTTACTACTAATTAATTATTTGGATTAAATTATGATTTTATTCTACTTGTTTCTTAACTTGTGTTCACCGCCCTGAGTCCTTCGGGAGAATGGCGGCATATAAATACATGTAATAAATAAATAAATAAATAAATAAATAAATAAATAAATAAATAAATATTGTTTCTTATCTGCCTTTTGGGTAGGAAGCCATTTTGGTCAGAGTGTATGAACTCTTTCAAAAAATTCTTCAGTCTTTCTGCTACTATTGAGGTGAATACTAATCAGCATTTAGTAGGGATATGGGTCTGTAGTTTTTAATTTGCGTTAAGTCTGAATCCTCTTTTGGAATCAAAGTAATGTTAGCTTTCACCCATGATGGTGGTATCTTCGCTTCAGATAGGACTGCACTGTATAACTCTAATAATGATTGGCTCAGAGTATCTTGTAGCCCTTTATATATTTCTGCTGGTAGCCCTTCTGGGCCAGTGTTTTGTTACTTTTTTGTTTTTTAATCGCCTCTGCTAGTTCTGTCATTGTTATCCTCTCATTCAGCATAGATTTAATTGCTTCTGAAACCTTAGGCAAGTGTTGAACCCGTTCCCCTGCTCGACAACGCATAGGGGAGGCGGAGAGGAGGTTGCGTGGACTCAAGCTCAAGCTACCTGGATGCAGAATGGGGGAAGCGCTTCATGAGGTGTGGTGATGGTGGCACCAGGTGTTAGGCGGCTGGGCACACAGAGGCGGAGAGAAGCACCAGGGAGAGGATCGATGGCAAATGGCAACGATGGTGGATGACGTAACGGGCTCAGGCAGAGAATCCCGGCGGGCCGTTTGAATGTGCTGCGCAACTGAGACTCGCTCAGCTGTTAGCTGTATGTGGCGCGGGAAGGACGGCGCGGACCTATAAAAGGCGCTGAGAGGTGGTTGCTCTCAGCACCGCTTTAAACTACTGTGGCTCAGCGTTGCCTTGGAGCTACCTTGCAGCAGAAATAAACCATTTTCCAACCTGAGAATCTCCGGTTTCAGCGTGGAGTGCTTGGGGCTGTCAAGGTTTGTCTAGGAACACTGAGAGCAAGTTAGCTTTTTCCAGGAATTGTAATATTTTTTCTTCTGGATATTGCTCATCATCATCATATAGTTTCCTATAGAAATCCTGGATAATATTCTTCTTTTCCTCAATTTGGTAACATAAAGTTCCATCTTTGTCTTGCAATTTACTTATCCATTTTTTCTTTCTCCTTTTTCAATTTGTAAGTTAGCTATCTCCCTGGTTTGTTTGCATTCTCAAAAAAGTTTTGTTTAATTCTTTTTTATATGTTGCACCAGGTTTTCTTTTTCAAGGATATTCAATTTGTGTTTAGTTAGCTCCATTTGCTGTTTTAAATTTACTTTTTGTGGTTCCTTTTGTAATTCTGCTTTGAATCTTCTATATTCTTCTTCTAACGTTCTTTATTGTTACTTCTTCCTTTTATTTTTCTTCTGTATAAATGTTATAGCAACTCCTCTCATATATGCTTTCACTGTGTCCCATAGGTTTTATAATGATTTATCTTCTTTCCTATTTTCTTTAAAGAAGAATCCCATTTGGTTTTTCAATTTCTGCCTAAATTCTGTATCATTTAATATCGATTGGTTTAGAGTCCATCTTGTACTTTTCTTTTGTCCAGCTTCTTAACTTCCTCTTTAGTCAAAGAGTAGCTTTCTGTAAGCAGTGAAGAAATGCTGGCCAATCAGGAATCATAAAAATTGGAAAGTTTAGCCACCCACAGCAAAGCATAGCTAGGTAAAAATGACTACAAATAATAAACTAGAATCAGAATTAAAATCAAAATAGAGCTGGAAGGGACTTTGGATTTCTTCTAGTCACGACCCTAGCTCAAGCAGGAGATCCTATACCAGTGATGGCTTACCTTTTTGTTGTTGTGTGCCGAAAGCATGGGCATGCGTGCATGTCCAGCACCCATAATGCAGTGTGGAGCCCCTCGCACATGCGCACATGACCACCCTTGCTGCCCTGCACATGCGTGCGCAACCCCCGCATGCTCCCCTGCCTCCTCACGCATGTGTGCATGACCACCAACCTGTTTTGGGCCTAATAGGCCTCCATGCTGTTACAGGTGTTATGTCTGCCTTGTATGCAGCTTTATTCCTCTTTAGCATTCATCTCCATTGTTTTGTGATGCATTTCCTGCCTCTCTAGGATTTACCTCTATTTGCTCCTGTGAGGCACTGCCTGTTCCTGTTGTATCTATGTATTTATATTCTCAATGGCTTGTATAGCGTTTTAACTGCATTTTGATTAAAACTACTTGAAACATCTGCAACCACCTGGGACCAAACATGGGCTGCGGGGGGTGCCACCCCCCACACTTCCCCTGTCCCCATGCATGCACATGTGGCCTCTCCTGTGCATGCACACAATCTCCCACATACGCCCTGCCCCCCATTCTGAAAATCAGCTGGCCGGCGGGAGGCGCACATGCATGGTGGAGCTGAGCTGGCCAACGGTTTGCGTGCCTGCAGAGAGGGCTCTGCGTGCCAGCTGTGGCACACGTGCCATAGGTTCACCATCACGGTCCTATCCCATTTCAGACAAGTGAGTGTCCAGTCTCTTCTTAAAAACCTCCAGTGATGAAGTACCCACAACTTCTGAAGGCAAGCTGTTCCACTGGTTAATTGTCCTCAGAGAATTAAAGTTTCTCTTTAATTCCAGGTTGCTTCTCTCTTTGATTAGTTTCATCCATTGTTTCTTCTTCTGCCCTCAGGTGCTTTGTAGAATCATTTGACCCCCTCTTCTTTGTGGTAACCTCTGAGCAGTGGTGGGTTTCACTTACCTTTGCTACTAGTTTGCTCGCTCATGTACTCACTTTGTACATGTGCATGCCAGTTCTACACATGCACTGAGTGTATTTGATGATGTCCAAGTGGGTGGGCAGAGCCGCCTGCCACTGCTGCTACTGATTTGTCTGAGCTGGAGCAAACCAGTAACAACCCACCGAGATATTGGAACTCTGCTATCATGTCACCCCTAATCCTTCTTTTCATTAAACTAGACATACCCAATTCTAGCAACCATTCTTAATATGTTTTAGCCTCCATTCCCCTAATATTTTTGTTGCTCTTCTCTGCACTCTTTCTAGAGTCTCAACATTTTTACAATTCAGTATTCCAAGTGTGGTCTTATCAAGGCATTATAAAGTGGTATTAACACTTCACATGATCTTGATTCTCTCCCTCTGTTAATGCAGCCTAGAACTGTATTTGCTTTTTAAAGTGATTGTCCACTACTCCAAGATCCTCTTACAGTTACTACTAGTGAGCCAGATACCACATACTATACCTATGATTTAGTTTTTCTTGCCTAAATGTAAAACCTTATTTTTCACCATTGAATTTCATTTTGTTAGATAATGTCCAACATTCAAGCCTGCCAAGATCGTTCTGTATCTTAAACCTATCTTCTGGAGTGTTGGTTATTTCTGCAAGCTTGGTGATGCCTGCAAATCTGATGAGTTCCTTATCTAGCCCTTCATCCAAATCATTGATGAAGATGTTGGAGAGTACTGGGCCTAAAACAGAGATCTTGGGGTTGTGGTCTACTCTATCAAATGCCTTACTGAAGTCCAAGTAATTCATATCCACAGCATTCCTCTGGTCCATTAATTTTGTCACTTTGTCAATGAAGGAATGGAAGAATGGAATAAGATTTGTCTGGCATGTTTTTGACAAACTCATGTTGGCTTTTGTTTATGAATTTGTTTGCCTCTAGGTGCTCACTGATTCATTACTTGATTATCTTTTCCAGAATCTTCCCTGGTATTGCGGTGAGGCTAATAGATCTGTAGTATCCTGGATCGATTTTTTTCTTTTTTTGAAGATGGTAATTACATCAGCTCTTTTCCAGTCCTATGGTAGCTCCCCGGTGCTCCAGGATCTTTGAAAGATATAGTTCAGTGGTTCTGAGATCAGGTCTGCCAGTTTCTTGATAATCCATCTGGTCCTGTTGATTTGAACTCATCTAGAGTGGGCAGGTGCTCACTTATCATTTTGTTGCGTATTTTAACTTGTATTCCTAATTTTTTTTACAGTATTGTTTTTGATGGGTTGGGGTTGTGTGTGTGTGTGTAAAGACGGATGCAAAAAATAAATTAAGCAGTTCTGCTTTCTCCCTGTTGCTTGTCACTTTCTTGCCACTTTCTCCCACTAATGGACCAATCATTTCCTTGTCTTTTTTCTTATTTTTTACATGTTGAAAGAAGTTTTTTTTTTTGACTTTTGTCACAAGCCTTAGTCCATTTTGAGCCTTAGCTTTCCTCATTTCATTTTTGCAGGCTCGGGTTAATTGCTGATATTCTGCCCTAGTTACAGTATGTGTCCCTCTTTCCACTTTTTATATTTGTCCTTTTTGTCTTTCAATTTATCACAGAGTTCTTTACACAGTCATGCTAGTTTCTTTTGAGAACTTCTTTCTTCATTGGTATTTTGCTAGACTGGGCTTTTATACTCTCACTTTTCAAAGTTTCCCAAGCTTCTTGGGTTGTTTTCCCCTTGAGGATTCTCATCCATGGAATGCTTCCCAAGCTTTCTCTAAGTTTATTGAAATAGCTCTCTTAATGTCCAAGACCCTAGTTAGACTTTGTTCTATTGCTTATGCTTGCATACTGTTGAATTCCAATATTGCATGATCACTCTCCCCCACCCTTCAAGGTTCCTGTAGCTTCAACACTTTCTATCACTTCATCTCTGTTAGTGAGAATATACTAGTTCTGCATTCCAATCCTTGCAACCTGGCTCCATTTCCTGATCAGTAAAGTATCACAGGCCCTGGTTGTTGGCTTCTACTGCTAAAGACCAGGTCAGCCTGTAATAAGATCTCCCTCATATGTGCTTACATATATGGGAAGGCTGACCTGACTGGTTGGTAGGGGGGAGTTCCACTCTTGGAAATGTGCCCAGCTGGGTTTTGGATGTGGCATTAGCCAAGAGTTCATGGCTGGGGAGGGGATGTGGTGGTTGTTATCTAGGAGTGTCTTACAGCCTTTGGAGGTGCTGCTCTACAAATTAAGAGATCCTGTTCCTTAGAGTTGGGTTAGGGATCAGTTGGGATTCTTGTTTGATCCTCCTTGCATTCCTGAGCTCCTTGATTCAGTCTTAGAACTGGCAGTGGATTTCCCCAGTTATGGGGAGGGGTGTCTTCAATTTGCCATCCCTGGGAGTGGGGTCTGAGATAACTTAGGAGTTCATGTCCACCAGGACAGCCATGGCCTACCCCAAGTCATTCAGGATCCAACATGAAAGAAAGAGAGATCACAAATCCTGATCTGGTTTTCTTGTCATAATTTTTTAAATTGAAGTTTAATAAAATACAAACTAAGAAAAATATAAAAAGGAGGGAAAATAGAAAGCAAAAAGGGGGCGGGGAATAGGGAAAATATATTTAAAGTAACATAGAAAATATAGATATTTTTACTACCTCAACACTATCTCTAATATTTCAACCCAAAATCTCTTCATATCTTTTTATCCATTGGCAAATAAAAAAACCTCATCTTTCAATCTTAATCAACAAAAGGGGTATCAGAGATCTTCTTGTTGAAGCAGTTGCAATGTGATTTGGAATCAGGGAAACTCTTGGTATCTCCCCTGTTATGGTCAAATCACACCCTATTAACCATGAAATTGTCTGGTGGTGTACCCTTCCACAGGGAGGCAGCAGGACCTATTAGACAGGCTGCCCCCAGCAACTGATCCTGATGGGTTCCAGAAGAAGCTACAGATTATTCCTGATGGTCTGCTGTAGAGCTTGGGCTATTGTTGAAAATAAGAGGGTGGCTCCCCTTGATGAGATTGTGTCCATGCAATCTCTCCCCTCTCATGGATCCCATTACTTTCTGTGATTTATGTGGTTTCCATGAGGAAGATAAAATGGAAGAAGAGATAATACTGCTGGAGGACAAGAAGATATGAACGTGACCAAACATGGATGAGAGTCTATATTATGAAGCAGCAGCTTTGACTCAAGCAAGTGATTGGTTTGGAAGGAAAAAGACTGGAATATTGAATATAGAAAGTTTTGATCTCGAATTTGGTTGGCATGCTTACTTATTTTATGAGAACAGAGTGGATAAAGTGTTTAAAAGCCATATACTTAGAGACTCTTTGATCAGAGTTTGGAAGAAGCACCGACTCAAATGGGATTATAAAATATCGCTATGGTTGGATCTTGGTCATATCATGTGGAATACAAATATAATGTTACTCGGGGGGGGTTTATATAAAGAAGTTCTTTTTACAGATGCGGGCAGATGGCAACTGAAGACATTAGAGACACTGTTGGACGAAGGGATTAATTTAACTTGGTTACAGTATAATCAATTTCAACTGAGATGGAAAGAGGACCAAAAAACTGGTATTATGTTGCATGAGGAAGAATTGGTTAGACATATAAAAGAGAAAGGTCCAATGCATATTAAAAGGCTTTACAATGTTTTGTTAGAAAGGGATTCAGAAACTGAATTGGTTAAAGATTGCATGATTAAGTGGGCACAAAACTTTGCAGAGCCAGTGATGTTAGAGACATGGGAAAAAATTTGGGTTCAGAATGTTAAATTTACACAGTCGCAGAACTTGAGGGAAAATTTTTATAAAATGTTTTATAGATGGCATTTAGATCCTAAGAAATTGTCGTGTATGTACCCTAATGTTCAGCCAAAATGTTGGAGATGTGATTGTTTAGATGCTACATATTATCATGTTTGGTGGACCTGTAAGAAAGTTAAGGCTTTTTGGATAAAAATTTGGTGGGTTATGCAGAATGTTTTGAGGAAAAAAATTCAATTTTCTCCACAATTGTTTTTATTGGATATAGTTAAGGGTTTTACAAAGGATGAAACAAAGTTGATATTGTATATGATAACAGCAGTGAGATTATTGATAGGTCAATATTGGAAAAATGAAGCTTTGCCCACTATCGAGGAATGGACTTTGAAGATGGCCAGCTTTGCAGAGATGGCGAAGATTTCAGCATATCTAAAAGATCGCTCACAAGAGACTTATGAAGGGGAATGGAAAAAGTGGATAGATTATGTGCAGAACAAATATCAAACTAGGAAGTATCAAATAGCTTTTCACTGAAAGTATTATATAAAAATAGAAATATTTGAATTTTGTGAAGATGAAAAATTATATGGGGGATAGAGGGGTTCAGGTTTTATAAAAAGGGGATTTTGATGGGATTATATTCTGTGGAGGTCAGGGGGGAGGGGAGGGTTAGGGGGGTTTGGGAGGGTTAGGATGGGGAGCTTGGGGTGGGTTGGGGGGGGAAATGGGGTGAAAATGTAATTGTAAAACTTTTGCAATAAAAAAAAAGAGAGTCAATATTAAGATCTACCTTGTGTCAGTAAGGATAGCTAAGTGGCAATACTTCTCTGCCATTGTTGTGTCCAAAGAACCAGCTGGTAGTTGTGTTTAAGGTGGCATGAGCCTTCCTGGGGGAGAGGAATTTAAAGGTTTGTCTACAAGGCCAATGTGGACAAATTTGCAGAATAAAATTTGTCAAAATCAGTTAACTTCATTCCAAGTTGGATATCAGCTCTGGTACAGGTTCAGTAGAGATGATGGGGGTATAGTCTTACATGATATCTGGTAATAATTTGATTTTGTTGGCTTGAGGAAATGGGCTGGTTGTTATGACTGGCAGTTCAGGCTCATCCTCCTTAGATCCATGCCCCTCCTGCTAGTTAAATCTGCCAGGGTGATGTTGTGTAGTTGAATCTGAGCAGTGATTAATTCTTCAACAGAGATTGAAGGGAGTGTTCCACCTTCCTTTAAAAGAAGTATTGGTTTGTTCCCTTCTGAAAATGTGGGGAAAAATTGGAGTCGTTTGGGTATACAACAGTGAGTTGGAGGAAAGGCAGGACATAACTGAAAGAAATACAATGACAGCCAATGCCATTGTGTCTCTTTATAATATAATAGACTTCCCCAATCAACAAGAACTCTAGGTAGGAGTTAAAAAAGTCATATATAAAGAAAAATGTATATAACGTATAGCCTTGATGGAAAGTCAAGGGGCCTGGTGGCTCAGCAGACTAAAAAGCATTGTGATTAATACCAGCTGTCTGCAAATACTGTAAGTTCGAATCTCACCAGGCTCAAGGTTGATTCAGCCTTCCATCCTTTCTAAGGTAGGTTAAATGAGGACCCAGTTTGTGGGGGCAATAAGCTGACTTTGTATAAATATACAAAAGTATGAAGGCTATTGCTTAACGCATTATAAGCAGCCCTGAGTCTCCGGAGAAGGGTGGCATATAAATCATTTTTTTTAAAAAAGAGTCTAACTTATCCTGGGAACATAATGGCGGGAACATGACCATGATTGACACCAAGCCCTTTGAGGCTGACAAATTTAGGAAATAAGAACTTCTTGAATTTATGGATTTTTCTTTACTGCTAGTAGGTAACAGAGGGTTGAAAGCCTGCCAAAACAATTCTCTAGATCACAGGTGTCAAACTCGATCACATCATGTCATGTATCATGATGTATTGCAATGTTTTTTGCCTTTGCAGAACCAGGGTGGGCGTGGCCTGCACATGAAGCATCTGGCCCATGGGCCACCAGTTTGACACCCCTGCTCTAGATTAACTTCTGTGTAGTGTAATTAAGGCAGAGTTACTCTGAATTTCTATCTCACACATCCTCCCTCTGAACTAAGAAATCCTGCATTGTATAATAGTCCTCCGTGTTCTATGTCATCTAACCCATGTCAGTGTCAGTCATACTATGGAGATGAGCATGGAAGATGACTGGATGTCTTAAACCAGTTGCTCATTGTCTCTCTCATCCCACGTCAATGGGTGGTTATAAAGAAAGTTGGGAACAGGAATTGGTACTATACTTTTTCTTTTTTAATTTGATTTATATGCCGCCCTTCTCCGGAGACTCAGGGTGGTTTACAATGCGCTAAGCAATAGCCTTCATCCTTTTGTATATAAGATGACAAAGTCAGCTTATTGCCCCCACAACTGGGTCCTCAATTTACCTACCTTAGAAAGGATGGAAAGCTGAGTCAACCTTGAGCCTGGCGAGATTTGAACCTGCAGTAATTGCAGGCAGCTGGTCTTAATAACAGGGTGCTTTAGACCACTGTACTACCAAGGCTCTTGAGCACCTGGAGGAAAAGCAGGACAACAATCTAATAATAGACAAATAAAAACTTTTTAAATGCGTTTGTCTAAAGCTGTGGATCTTAACCATACTCTTCTAAGTGGTTCAGAATGGAGCAGATCACAAAAAAATAGTTGTCTTAGTAAGCTACTATCATACAGTCTTTTATTCCACAGTGGGAAGGTGAGTAACAAAGCAGTTTCACAAGACTAGGAGGAAAAAATAAACATCCATCAAAGCCATTGGAAAAAAAAGTTGATAAAATTATTTTATGAGGAAATATCAAATTAAGAATCTATGCATTTTTAAAGTAGTTTCCATAATGTTACTACCATTCCAGTAAAACAGATAAGAAAGTGGTCTTCATATCAAACTTTCAAAAATTACATCTAGGAACCAAACTATTGTTCTCTTCATTTTTCTTAAAGCAGTCTTCCCCAGCCTTGTGAACTCCAGCTGTGTTGGGATGACAGCTCACTGAATACTTAGGCATATCTGATTTCTGTCTGTTATCTGTCTAACCTGCAGACATCAAAGCACTTTGGGGATATATATTATATCTAATATAATACCTGTTGTATATTAAACAAAAGAATAGATGGTGGATTTGTGAACCCTCAAGCCAGTGGGGGAAGGAGAAAGGACAGAAAACCACAACAACAAAATAAAAAGACCAATCTTTGTTTCTGCAAGAGAGTTACAAGATGAAGCTACAGGCTGAGATTGCTAAGGTACCCCAGGGAACCAGCTATGACAGAAATTCAATGGCAGCTGCCCACTAAACCCTAAGATGCCTGTAAAAGCTCCTAGCTGTGTTTATTTTATTGGAGGATGCGAGCTTGGCTATATTAACATTGAACAGTGGAAGAGAGAATGAGAGAAGACTGGAAGACCATAGAGCTATCCGCTCCCCTGTGGCATCCTTTGTCTACAAGGTCTGGGGGGGAGGGGGGAGAGGGAACAAAGGGGAGATGGATGGAAAGGCCTTCTCCTTTCCAGTTCACTTCTTTTAAGGAAAGCAAGTATTACTTGGAGGAATAAAAGTGTTTTCTCTATTTTTGAGTTATGTGATTGTACTAATACCACAATATACATGCAATGCAGAAATAAAAGAGTAGAAGCAAAACAAGTGTAATATTAAGTGAGAAGAAGAAGACAGTGAGTCGAGCACAACTTATTTTATATCCAAGGAACTGTACCATCATCCTGGCTTTTACTATGCCAAAATCAGAAAGAATGAGAAGAGGATTTCTGAAAGAAGAACACTCTTATATTTTCAATTGGTTTGCAGAGAGTTTTGAAGTCACTTGGGCTGCTTAAAGGTATTTGCCAGTTTCTACAAAAACAAGAGTAAAGTGCAGGAGGAAAAACTGCTCCTTCAGACCAGAATTTCAGACATTTGCATATGCCAGCAACATGTTGTGATATTCATTGTCATTTTATGTTCTGCAGTGCATGTGGAAAATTATATAATCTAAAATGCAACATGCCCTTTCAGATTGACTCTTGTATTTACATAGTGTCCAATTCCCATTGACTTTAGGTTCAAGACTGATTCCCTAGATATTTCCAGTGGGAGTGACCATAAGACTGGAGCTATGTGCCAATGGAGATTTTCAGTCATCCAGGTCATGGTTGTCCCAAAGGTGCTTTTTCGAAAGGCAATTGGACTTTCTTTGTTTTTCCTTTCACTTCTCATCCAAGAAGCTTATTCAGTTCAGAACTGAAGAAGCTTCTTGGATGAGAAGTGAAATGTCTTCAAGGAAAAATAAAGTCCACTTGCCTTTTGAAAAAGCACTTTTGGGACTGGGGCCTATATGTATTGGATTTTATATGAAGACCCTTTTTAAACATCTGGCCCCGCGTATAATGGAAAGGACACTCTTTTTCCATTCCATGTGATGGGCTGGATTGGCCCAAAGACAGTAGCCAAAAGGGACAATCAGTCCTGACATTTTCTGCTATTCAAGAGAGGTTCTTTATTTATTTATTATACTTCTTCAAACAGTATACAAAACTTCTCTTTCTATCTTCTGTGTCAGGAAATATAGCAGAATCTTGCTGGAGATAACTTTCTAAGCATAAAGATACCATGTGATGTTGAAAATACACTTTTATCCCCCCTTCTCTAATAATTGCCTTTCTTTTAGATTTCTGAGGTTTCCTTTTGTGTTTATGATGACATAGGAATACTTTATTGCATTTCAACAGGCTTGTTGTCATGGTGACCAGCAGTTTCTGTGCACTGTAAAAATAACCTGCTTCCTTAATAGATTTCACTTGAGTGAAAATAACCCTTAAAATAGGCTGCAATTTACATACTAACTCTTTCAAGAAGATTGAGAGGAGGTTGAATTTCAGCTTACCATGGTGTCATGTGACAAGTAACTAACTTGGAGAATGTCTGACAAACTATACTAGTTTTAGTTCAGCAAACAGACCATCTAGATTCTAGTATTTGTAGACTTTCTCCTTTCATGATGGGGATGACAGATTTCCAGATGGATTTTCAAAACAACAGAAATAGTGTTTTCTGAAAAACAGAAATTTCTAAACACTACCACTATGTGTTATTGTGTACAGACTCATTCACATAGCTACCCTTTCCATGGCCAAAATCTTCTAACTGCAAAGCAGGTTTGAGGAACTAATGCTGATTATTTAAGATACCAGGACACTACTGGAATTGTTGTGTCTGCTTCGGGGGTGGGTTCTAAAAATTTTTACTACCGTTTGTGGGCGTGGTTTATTTTATGGGCATGGCTTGATGGTCATGTGACAGAGGTACTGGTCTACCAGGCTTTTACCTGCTTGCAGAGCTGTACCGGTCTACTCATTTGTTTTTGGAGGCACTGGTCTACCCATTTATTTTTGCAGGCACTGGTCTACCCATTTATTTTTGCAAGCACCGGTCTACTCATTTATTTTTGCAGGCACTGGTCGACCCATTTATTTTTGCAGGCACTGGTCTACTCATTTGTTTTCTTTTAACACTGATCAGCTGTAGGGCAGCCCTTTGAAGCCCCACGGCAAGAGTTTAAACAGTTTTTTTTTCCCTCTAGTATTGCTGGTGACTCAGGAGGCAGCAATAGATTGGGGGTGGGGCCAAATAAAAGGTAAGAATAATGCAGGGGGGGCGTGGAGGGCGGGGGGCAGGGGGGGGCAGAACCGGTTCGGTGACATCATATCGTCACCGCTACCAGCTCGGCAGAATTGGGCCGAACCAGGAGGAACCCACCACTGGTCTGCTTCTTTATGAATCTGTAGTGCTTACAGAGAATGAATGCTAGTCAATGCTTATCTTATTATCCAATATAGGAGTGCAGAGATGTCCTAGCCAATCAGTGTTAGTTTGCTGTCCAGTGACAAATACTGTCCACTCAGTGTGTGGTTCTCAATCTATATCTGTGTAGAGGGAGTATGCAGTGGGGTTACCTCAAGGTTCTATCTTGGGCCCAGTGCTCTTCAACATCTTTATAAATGATCCAGGTGAGAGTATTGAAGAGACATTCATCAAATTTGAGGATGACACCAAGCTGGGAGGAATTGCTAACACTTTGGAAGATAGGCTCAAGATTCAGAAGGATCTTCCAAGACTTGAACATTGGACCGTATCCAACAAGAAGCAGTTCAGTGCAGAGATAAGTAAGATCTTGAACCTAAGGAGGAAAAACCAAATGCACAGATAAAGAATAGGTGTACCTTGCTCAACAGTAGTGCCTATGAGAGGGATCTAGATGCCCAAGTGAACCATCACTTAAGTATGAACCTGCAGTGTGCTACAGATACAAAAAAAAGCCAATGCAGTCTCAGATGTATCAACAGAGGGATAGCATCAACCAACCAACAAACCAACCAGAATAGAGCTGGAAGGGAACTTGGAGGTCTTCTAGTCCAATGCCCTGCTCAAGCAGGAGATCTATATCATCTCAGATAGGTGGCTGTCCAGTCTTTTCTTAAAAATCTCTAGTGATGAAGCACCTACAACTTATGAAGGCAATCTGTTCCACTAGTTAATTGTCCTCACTGTTAGGAAGTTTCTCCTTAATTCCAGGTTGCTTCTCTCTTTGGTTAGTTTGGTTTCCAACCATTGTTTCTTGTCCTGCCCTCTGGTGCTTTGTAGAATAATTTGACTCCCGCTATCATGTCAACCCTAATTCTTCTTTTCTTTTCTTTAGACTAGCCAAACTCAAATCCTGCAGCCGTTCTTCATATGTTTTAGTCTCCAGACCTTTGATCATGTTTTGTTTTTGTTTTTGTTTTTTTGCTTTAATTTATATGCCGCCCTTCTCCGGAGACTCAGGGCAGCTTACAATGCGTTAAGCAATAGCCTTCATACTTTTGTATATTTATACAAAGTCAGCTTATTGCCCCCATAATCTGGGTCCTCATTTTACCTACCTTTGAAAGGATGGAAGGCTGAGTTAACCTTGAGCCTGGTGAGATTTGAACTTGCAGTAATTGCAAGCAGCAGATGTTAATAACAGTGCTTTAGTCCACTGTACTACAGGCTCTTATAGTTGCTCTTAGTTGCTCTTCTCTGAACTTTTTCCAAGATCTCAGCATCTTTTTTTTTTTTTTTTTTTTTTTGTAGTATGGTGACCAAAATTGGTTGCAGTATTCCAGGTGTGGTCTTACTAAGGTTTTATAAAGTGATACTAATACTTCATGTGATCTTGATTCTATGTCTCTGTTTATACAATCCAGGATCGTATTAGCTTTTTTGGCTTCTGCTGCATATTGCTGGCTAATATTCAAGTGATTATCTACTAGGACTCCAAGGTCCCTCTAACAGTTACTATTTTTGAGTCAGGTCCTGCCTAATCTGTACTTATACCTTTGATTTTTCCTGCCTAAATGTAAAACTTTGCTTTTCTCCATATTAAAATTAATTTTGTTGGATAGGGCCCATTGTTCAAGTTTGTTAAGATCTTTTTGGATACTGGGCTTGTCTTCTGGATTGTTGACTATTCCTGCCAGTTTAGTGTCATCTGCAAATTTGATGAGTTCCCCCTTTGTTCCTTCATCTAAATCATTTATGAAGATATTGAAGAGTACTGGGCCTAAGATAGAGTCTTGTGGTACCCCACTACTTACTTCTCTCCATGTGGAGTTGAGTACAGTTTGTCAGACAGCTACAAATCCATCTGGTGGTGATCTTGTCTATTCCACATTTTTCTAGCTTACCAAGAAGTAAGTTCTGGTCTACTTTGTCGAATGCCTTACTGAAATCTAAGTATATTATGTCCACAGCATTTCTCTGGTCTACTAATTTAGTCACTTTATCAAAGAATGAAATAAGATTGGTTTGGCATGATCTGTTTTTAACAAACCCATGCTGGCTACTCGTTATAACTTTATTTGCTTCTAGTTGTTTAAGTGATTGTCCACTAGGACTCCAAGTTACTGTTTTTGAGCCAGGTTTTGCCTAATCTGTGCTTGTACCTTTGGTTTTTCTTGTTTAGGTGTAAAATCTTGCTTTTTTCCATATTAAATTTCATGTTGTTGGATAGGACACATTGTTCAATGTGTCTAGATCTTTTTGGATCCTGAGTTTGTCAAGATCATGAGAAGTGATTGAATCACTTTGTACTACATTAATATGGCTACACTTGAAATACTGTGTTCAGTTTTGGTCAATACAATACGAAAAAGATGTTGAACCCTAGAAAGTATGCAAAGAAGACTTCCGGTTTGGCGCTGTGGCGATTCAATCAGGGAAATAGTGGGGCTCTAATGAGCCCCGTGAAAACCCCGACTGTCGAACCGCTGCCAACAGGTCTGCGGACCGAACCTGTCCTGCAGGGACAGAGGAAAGAGAGGGACACCTTGGACGACTGAGAGGCAAGTTCCTTGGAGGCCAGAGGAAGCCCTCTGAGTCAGCAGCGGGGGTGCGGCAGCCATGGCGGTTGCCTCAAAGCTGGGCAAACCACTGTGCAGGAGGAAGAAAGAAGAAAAGAGCGAAGTGTTCGGAAGCCAGGTGAGTGACACCAACCCAGGTGGGAACAACATTAGAACATGGATTTTTACAAATAACCCTCCGGCCTTAAATAGCGGCTACAGATCTGTGGGGCAAGAAGATCTAGTAAAATAATTTGCAGGAGGAAAAGACCCATTAAGGATCTTATTTTATTACAGACCGATTTGGAATAATCTGTTTATTGAAACAAATTAGAAAATTGAGAAACTTTTTAAAATTGGATTAGATTACTCTTGGAGAAAGAAAAAAGAAAAAAGCGATAAATAGGAATCTGATAACTTTAAAAGCTAAAAGAACAGAGACAAACCGGATGACCACATAATTGACAAAATGGAGAATCGCTGTGACTAAGTGAAAGTGTAAATTGTAGATTGCTTTCGGCTTGAAAGAGAAACAATGTGTTTTGTTATCTAAATTGGATTACTTTGAAAATAACCAAGGGTTTTTGACTTTGGGGATTCCTAATTTGATTATGGGTGGTTTTATTGGTGGAAAGAAAGAAGAAATAAAATGGAACTACTAAAATTGAAACTAGCTGGCGTAGGAACGAAAGAAAATGGCATAGCAATAAAAGAAAAGAAGCTGATGGATACAATTGGAAACAAAGACCCATTAAAGATTTTGCATTAGTATAAACTGAGTCAGAAGAATTGGCTTCTAACAAAGTAGAAAATTGGTTTGGTTTTTTTTTTTCTTTCTTTTTCATTAATTGGAATGGATTTGAAAAGCGTTATTTCGGGATTTAACACCTTTGGGAAGTTAAAGAAGAGAGACAAATGGATGGTTACATAATAGCTATAAGATGGAGATTGCTGTGACTAAACGGAATGTGGATTGTAGAGATCCTCCTTCTGTTTGGAAAAGAAATACTTTGAATTGCTATTTACTTTGGATTACTTTGAAATTAACTATAGACTTTTGGACTTTGGAGGCTCCTATTCTGTCTTTGGGTGACTTTACAAAGAAAGAAGAAATACACTGGACTTATTAAAATTGAAACTAACTGGCTTAGCAACAAAAGATGTGGCGCAGGAACAAAAGAAAGGAAAGTGATGGATTTTATATGGAGCAGATGTTATAAAAGAATTAAAGTGATATATGGAGTTTCTAATATGGAAATATGGACTTTGAAATGGAATATTTATGGATAGATAGGGAAATGAAGAAATAAAGTAGATAAAATTAAAATGTAATGTTTATAAGCTAAATGTATAAATGACTTTTAGATAAAAACAGGAGGGCTCCTGAAGTAAAAAAGAAAGGAAATAAAAGAAGGTAATTAAAATAGAGGTTTGATGTATAGGTGGTTAAAAATGATATTTTTATAAAAACACAAGAGTATATACCAGTATGAGATAAATCTAAGAAAATTTATTGTTTGATGTAATATGTTTTAATTCTAATCTCTAAACAAATTTGAGAAGGGTAAATACGATTGATTAATGTATTACTGGATGAAAATATAAGATACACAGACTTAAGTAACGGATTGTGATTGAATTCAATGTATGCTGGAAATGATTAATATTATGAAATGTGTTGAGAATTAATCTGGAAGAGTATTGTCGAGAGCCTCGACACTTCGTCGAGTAGCAGCGATCCTGACCTCAACCCCTGGATTCGCAGCCGGGCTCGTTAGCTATGCAGCGGCATGACAGGGGGGGGCGTGGGCAGCAATGCACAATCACGGTGGTGAAGGGGGGTGTTGGTCTCAGGCACACAGGCGGTCGGTCACCCTGCGGCCGAGATAGGGCTGTTACTTTAACACTCTCTGCTCCTGCGGAGACATGGCGCATGCGCTGTGGCCGCCCGACCCGGAAGGGCATGTGCTTGACAGCGTGAATGTTTAAAAGGCGTCGGGAGGCAGCCGCTCCCAACGCCGACTTTGTGCACAGCGTACTGTTGTCACTTGCCGTTACCGTTGTGACCTGATTGGATTAAAGACTTCATGCACACAGGAACTGGTACTCGAGTCATCATTTCCTTTTGGGTGAAGCAACGAACGGGGGGTTTGACAGAAAAGTCGGCGTTCGCTTTCATCCAGTACGAGCGGCTGGAGTGTGTTGAACATGGCGGAAGGCACGAAAGTCGGTTCGCCGGGAATAGACGACAAGGCGGCAGGAGACGTTACGGCGGACCCTGCAATGGACGCTCAGGAGGAAGCGGCGGATTCACCGGCTGTTAGACCCAAGGAGAAGCCACAGCAGCTGGAGGCGGTGGACGCGGAGGCGGCTGATCCTGATGCTGGCTGCCTCGAGAAGTGGGATTGGGGGCAAAGCCCTGTTATAACCGGGGCCAGACAGCTACCACCCCAAACTAGCGAGCTCTCGTTCCAGGGGTGGAGAGAGAGGCGATGGCTGGAAGGGGATGAAACGGAGAGGAGCCATTCCACAGGCCTGGGGGCTTCCACTTTGGACGTACTCCGTGAGAAGTTTGGTGAGGCAAGCTTCAGAGACATCCCTTCAGGGCAGCCATGGGTGCCGGCACAGGACACATGGCAGGGGTGGGGGGAGACCCGGGGTAGGGTTGACCCCCGCTTCCGTTGCATCAGCCCACAGCAACATCAGGGGGGAATTGCCTTCAGAGCAGAACAAGACGCTCGATCCGGGGGCCCGGCTCCTATCTGGGCACCTGCAGTAAATCAACCCCACCAACAGTTTTGGGACCCTCCCCCTTTACAGGCGACCTTTGACGGAAGTGCAGATAGAGTATCCCTGTTTCTGAGTCAGGTCCTGAGTTACATAGATTTGTATGGCCACTTATACCCATCGCAATGGGCCATCGTAGTCGCTGTTATCTCCGTATTGACGGGTGAAGCGGCGGATTGGGTCACTGATCTGTACAGCGACCACGCCAATGAACTGACTGATGTAGGGGTCTTCCTGGAAGCGTTACGCTCACGTTTTGAGGACCAGTCGAGGACACAGTTGTTGGAAGGGGAGCTAGTGGCTTTACGTCAGGGTGGACGGCCTGCGAGGCAGTACGTCAAGGAATTCCGTACTGTAGCTGGACGTCTAAGAGCATGGCCTGAACGGCTGTTGGTGCACCAATTCCGACTAAGTCTAGATAGAGACCTCAGGCAGGCCTGTGTGTATCGGGGATTGGGCCCCAAACTGTCAGATTGGTTCCATGTAGCGGTGGATCTAGACGTCGGCTTGAGGGAATTCCGTACCTGCAGGGTGGTTAACTATCCCCCACCAGGCCGGCGTAGTACGGACAAGCCGTCTGGTTCCCCGGCAACCAGTGTAACACCCCCTCGCTCTCTGGGGCCAGTGGGGCGGGGCTCGATCCAGTGTTTCCGCTGTAACCGGTTAGGCCATCGAGCAGC
Organism: Arizona elegans; assembly: GCA_022577455.1. Taxonomy (NCBI): domain Eukaryota; kingdom Metazoa; phylum Chordata; class Lepidosauria; order Squamata; family Colubridae; genus Arizona; species Arizona elegans. Next base: position 95,904,806 of record JAKOOJ010000002.1, on the reverse strand, counting down.
CGAATGCCCTTTACCAGCAATACCGCCTACCAAAAGTACGCCAACGGGGCCCAGAGGACGAGAACAGGCCCGTTCTTCATCGGACTGGTCCAGAGCTACAACAGCAACCGTATCCAGAGGACCTCGAGTAGGGATGGAGAAATCCAGTGAGCAGGACACCACCCCGGGGGTCTCGGAAAGCAGCGATGACGACGCTCCTGTTGACTCTATGGTGAGTGATCCGATACAGCCCTTCGTTATCCCTGTTATACTCAGACACCCCCACACCCGGAAAACAATCCAACAGGGCACCCTAATAGACTCTGGGTGTACTCGGTGTCTTATCCGGGAGACAGTAGCCAAGGAACTAGGTCTCCGCATACTAAAACTGCCCAACCCCATTCACTTTGAACAAATGGACGGATCTCTGTTAGGTGGAAAACCGGCAACCCGAGTAACTGAATTGGTCACGTTGGGCATTGGAGAACATTGGGAGACCATTCGGTTTGTAGTCATTGATACTATGGTGGAACCCGTAATATTAGGCCTCGCATGGTTGGATAAATGGAGGCCCACTATATGGTGGGAAGGGGGTTTCCGGCGGATTCGATTGAGTGTGGGTCCAGAACCAGAGCCAGAGGCACCGGTGAGCCAGGGAGGATCACGGGTGGGAGGTTTAGTTAGTCCAACTCCAACAGCATACCCAGATGTATATAAAGATCTTGAGGCAGTCTTTAAGGAAGAAGTGTGTGAGGTGTTGCCACCCCATAGACCTACTGACTGTGCTATAGAGTTAAAGCCAGGGGTTACCCTACCCAAACCACGTATGTATGCCATGACCAAACCTGAACTGGAGGAGTTAAGACGTTACATCGATAAGAATCTAGCCAGAGGCTTTATTCAACCCAGCCGTTCCCACTTGGCCGCACCGTGTTGTTCCGGGAGAAGAAGGATGGGGGACTACGTCTATGTGTAGACTTCCATGGTCTGAACGCTGTTTGTGTCGAGAATTTATACCCCCTTCCATTAATGAAGGATCTCCTAGCTACTCTATCGACGGGAAGGGTATTTACAAAACTGGACCTCCGCGAGGCCTACTATAGAGTACGAATAAGGCCTGGTGATGAATGGAAAACAATGTTTAACTGCCCGTTGGGGAGTTATAAATTTTGTGTTATGCCTTTTGGCTTACAAGGGGGCCCAGCTGTGTTTATGCAGGTGATAAATGAGGTATTGCATGAGCATTTGTATCGGGGGGTCCTCGTCTACCTCAACGATATCCTTATATACACCAAGACAATGGAGGAACATGTTGCGTTGGTGCGACAGGTGTTGTCAAAACTACTTCGTGCCAAATTGTTTGTTAAATTATCGAAGTGCGAGTTCCATCGCAGAAAATTTGATTATCTGGGATATCGCATTTCTAAGGCTGGAGTGGAGATGGACCCAAAGAAGGTGAGCACGATTCTGGAGTGGCAACCACCCACAACACGAAAACAATTACAGAGCTTTCTTGGGTTCGCTAATTTCTACCCGCAGTTCATCCCTGATTTTGCACACACAGCTCTCCCGTTGACCGACCTGTTACGGACAAAAGGGTCGGGAGTGAAGGTGAGACCGGGCCAAGTACTCTGCTGGACCCCGGACTGTCAAAAGGCCTTTGAGGCGTTGAAAACGTTATTCGCACAGTCGCCTATATTGCGACACCCGGACCCCGATTTACCATTTGTTGTACAAGCAGATGTGAGTGACGTGGCAGTTGGCGCGGTCCTGTTACAAAAAAACCCTGAAGGGGAATTGCATCCATGCGCCTACATGTCACGCAAGTTTTCCGTTACTGAAAGAGGCTGGGCGATTTGGGAAAAAGAGGCTTTTGCGGTACGGTGGGCTTTACTGACATGGCGACATTTGTTAGAAGGCAGTGGTATTACGTTTGAAGTATGGATGGACCATAAAAATCTAGAGGCCTTGCAAAATCCCAGACGGTTGTCTCTGAAACAAGTTCGGTGGGCACAATATTTCCAACGCTTTGACTTCCGGTTACGATATGTTCCGGGGGGATGGAACTTTCTAGCAGACGCACTGTCCCGTCTACCACAATATAACAGTAAAAGGGAAGAAGTGGTACAACCGATTCTACCAGAAAACCAATGAGTGTGCCAAACGTTCTATACTGGAGTAGATTCCACATGGAAAGAGGAGCTGCAGAAGCAGCTAGCCACGGATGCCTGGTTTAGGGACCATAAACAAACAACAACCCAGCGGGATGGGTTTGCTTGGGTGGGGGATAAACTATATGTTCCTGAAGCTCTACGACAATCCGTGTTATACAGGTGTCATGATACTAAAGCAGCTGGCCACTTTGGCTTCCAAAAGACATTACATCTGGTGCGCCGTCAATTTTGGTGGCCACGGTTTAGAAGAGACGTTGAACAATATGTAAAAAGTTGTCAAACATGTGTCATAGCAAAACCCCGCATGGGAAAACCTCTGGGCCTCCTGCAACCTGTGGCGGAACCCACACGACCCTGGAATGAGATCGCAATGGATTTCATTGTCGATCTCCCGGAGAGTAATGGTAACACAGTAACATGGACCGTTGTAGACCTCTTTTCGAAACAGGCCCACTTTCTTCCGTGCTCTGGGCTACCGTCAGCTCGCAGATTAGCCAGAATGTTTATATGGCACATCTATCAGCTACATGGGGCCCCTCAACGCATCATATCAGATAAGGGGTGTTCAATTCACCTCGAAGTTTTGGTGTATGTTTGTAAAACTGATAGGGTCGTCACAGGGATTGAGCTCAGGGTTTCATCCGTGTACCAATGGAGCGGCTGAAAGAGTGAATGCGCTAGTAGAACGATATCTACGTTGTTACGTGTCGTATCAGCAGTCTGATTGGTCTGAATTGCTCCCCTTTGCCGAAATAGCTTACAATAATGCTGTTCACTGTAGTACCGGGTATACCCCTTTCCAGATAGTATCAGGGAAAGAGTTTCCCGCAATACCCGAACTAGAAGTCCAGGGACAGAAGCAAATGACACCAGATAAGTGGGCTATTCATATCTGGAAACAGTGGTCGCATATACGAACGGCTCTAAACAAAGCAACAGAAACATACAAATGTCAGGCAGATAAGAAAAGGACTGATCACAAACCATTCGCAGTGGGGGATCAAGTCTTTCTATCTACAAAGTACCTTAGACCGCGTATACCTAGTAAAAAATTAGGACCAAAATACCTAGGTCCATTTCCCGTAGTACGAGTTATCAACCCTGTAACCGTAGAATTAAAACTACCACCATTACTGGGTAAGGTCCACTCTGTATTCCATAATAGCCTCTTAAAACCACTTGAAACTATCCGAGACAATCTACCCAGACCTGGGCCAGTGAACGGAAAACACTATGAAATAGAAGAACTCTTGGATTCTCGGCACAGGAGAGGCAAGATACAATACCTGGTTAAGTGGAAAGGGTACCCATTCGGGGATGCCTCGTGGGTCAGTGCCGATGATATACAAGCCAGCCAATTGATTAAACACTTTCATACGCACTATCCACATAAGCCCGGGCCATAAGGGGGAGGGTATCGGTCTCCCAGTACTGCTGTTAATGCTTTTGTTTCTATTTTCCAGGAGCAGCCCTGGTAGGGGGAGCCGCCTGTCGAGAGCCCTCAACACTTCGTCGGGTAGCAGCGATCCTGACCTCAACCCCTGGATTCGCAGCCGGGTTCGTTAGCTATGCAGCGGCACGACATGGGGGGGCGTGGGCGGCAATGCACAATCACGGTGGTGAAGGGGGGTGTTGGTCTCAGGCACACAGGCGGTCGGTCACCTGCGGCCGAGATAGGGCTGTTACTTTAACACTCTCCGCTCCTGCGGAGACATGGCGCATGCGCTGTGGCCGCCCGACCCGGAAGGGCGTGTGCTTTGACAGCGCGAATGTTTACAAGGCATCGGGAGGCAGCCGCTCCCAACGCCGACTTTGTGCACAGCGTACTGTTGTCACTTGCCGTTACCGTTGTGACCTGATTGGATTACACAGGAACTGGTATTCGAGTCATCATTTCCTTTTGGGTGAAGCAACGAACGGGGGGTTTGACAAGTATACTGGGAAATAGCTAAATAATTGACAAATATACTGCAAGGAAAAAGTTAAAATAAGAGATGCTGGGTACCAGCAAAACAAGAGTTGGAGTTCTGGAGGAGAATATGCTGGAAATCAGCCAAAATAAAATATGCTGGAAATCAGCCAAACAATAGTTGGAGGCTTAGAGGAGACTATGCTGGAAATCAGCCCAAATAAAATATGCTGGAAATCAGCCAAACAATAGTTGGAGGTATGGAGGAGAATATGCTGAAAATCAGCCAAAATAAAATATGCTGGAAATCAGCCAGCATAAAATATGCTGGAAATACTCTGGATTTTGAGATAAATCTGTGTAAAATGAAATGTGTAATAGATGATAAGTGTGAGAAAATTAAAGGTAAAGGTAAAGTTTAAGATTTAAAGATTTGATGAAATGGGCCTAGAGATTAAGAAATATGGATAGAATTTTGTTCTATAAATTGAAATAAAAATAGAGTTGTATTTAATTTGAAAATAAGATTTGTGGTGATAAAATTGTAAGGTAAATAATTAGATTAAGAGGTTAAAATATTTTTTAAGATTAATGTTTTGATACTGAGGTTAAAAGATGTTTTGAAGGGAGCTTGGGAAAGAATCAGATATAATTTGGATTTATAAATGGTTATAAAAATGAGTTAAGTTTATTTGGAAATTAAATTTGTGGTGATATAATGGAATGGTTTAGATTAAGATGTTAGAATTTATGTTAAAAAATTTTATGTTCTAATTTTTAATTTTAAAAGATGTAATGGGAAATTGTGAATGGAGCTGTTAAAGAAATGTAAGCGATTGTACCTGTCTATGACCAGATCGAGACTTTGTTTTTGAAAGATATATTTTATGTATATGTGTGAAAAAATAAAAAAATATTAAAAAAAAAAAAGAAAGTATGCAAAGAAGAGCTGATAAAGGATCTAGAAGCCAGATCATATGATGAATGAATTAGGGGACTTAGCCTAAGGAAGAGAAGGGTTAGGGATACTTGATAGTGGTCTTCCAATATTTGAGGAGCTGTCACAGGGAGGGGGTGTCAATTTACTCTCCATAGAACCTCAGGGCATGACAAGAAGCAATGGGTGGAAGCTCATTAGAAGGAGACCCAACCTGGAAATAAGGAGGAATTTCCCTGATAGTGAGGATATTAATCAATGGAACAGGTTGCTTTCTGGATTGTGGGACCTCCATTTTTGGAGGTTTTCAAGAAAACATTGGACAACCATATGTCCAGGATTGTGTAAGTACTGCTACCTTGAGCAGGGGCAGTGGTGGGTTTCTACCGGTTTGCCCCGGTTCCTGCAAACCAGTAGCGGCGGCAGGGGGAGGCTCTGCCCACCTGCCCAGACATCATCACGGATGGTTTGTGCATGCGCAGAAGGTTCTGCACATGTGCAGAACAGAGGTCGGTTTCAGCAGGTTCTGACCAGTTCTGGAGAATTGGTAGCGGAAACTTTGAGAAGTTCAGAGAACTGGTAGTAAAAATTCTGACTGGCCCTGCCCCCATCTATTCTCTGCCTCCCAAGTCCCAATTGATTGGGAGGAAATGGGGATTTTGCAGTAACCTTCTTCTGGAGTGGGGTGGGAATGGAGATTTTACAGTATCCTTCCCCTGCCACGCCCACCAAGCCATGCCCACCAAGTAATGCCATGCCCACCAAGCCACGCCCACAGAACTGGTGGTAAAAAATTTTGAAACCCACCACTGGCACAGAAGTGCTGTGTGCAGGCGCGGTCACAGTTGCAAACCGGTAGCGAAGGTAAGTGGAACCTACCACTGGGCAGGGGATTAGACTAGATGACTTCCAAGATACCTTTCAGCCTTATGATTCTACAGGAAAGGCTGTTCCCAATTACCCTAAAAAACTAACAAAGAAGTTAGACATATTTCTTGTTCCTTTCAAGATAGAAAGTATGGATAGTTAAAATTGTGAACTGTCAGTAATAATTGAAAAGTCAGATTGGTGAAGCTTGCTACAACAAGGCAGTTTTCATGACTTCGTGACACGTTGATGGATACTATAGTATAAAGTTGCACTTTTAATCACATTCTTATTACTTCAATTCTTAATGTTTGTTTCGCAGAGGCCTGTCACATGTGTCTAGTTTGCCTTGGAAAAAAGCAACTATAGAGGGAGAAGAAGGAATTATATCATAGCAAGCAGAAATTTAAATCAGAAGTGAGGTGGATGTCTGTATGTTTTCAGTGCAGCCTGAAAGACACAAATGTCATCTGCAGTAGTAACATTTTCCAGAGGAAGATGAAAAAGAGGTAAATGGAGTCCTTGGTGCTCTCTTAGCTTCGTTATTAACTTATAGTGTTTCATTATTTGACTGGGTAACACATAGTGTCATCAGTAACCAAGCTCAGAGAGCATTAAGGACTCAGTTCAACCCTACACTACATGTATTATTTTCTATTGGAAAAGGTGGGTATTTGAAGTAAGGTATTGAATTGCTGCACAAGAAATACCAGTTGCCAAAGGGATGGAGGATGTTTAGATTCTTCAGATGAAGACAAATGGCCAGGCAATGCCTATGTTCAGTTTTCATGCCAAAACAACCATGTATGACCAGAAATGAGCCACAGGAACTCTTATATTCATGTAGTGTCTTCCCTCTTTTTCTTATACTTTCTCTTTTATTTAATTATGATTCATTATGTTTTGATTAGGAAATCAGAAAAAAAAATCCTAGAGGAAAGCAATGGCAAACTTGGTAGTACAGTGGACTAAAGCACTGTTATTAACATCTGCTGCTTGCAATTACTGCAAGTTCAAATCTCACCGGGGTCAAGGTTGACTCAGCCTTCCATCCTTTCAAAGGTACAGTAGGTAAAATGAGGACCCAGATTGTGGGGGCAATAAACTGACTTTGTATAAATATACAAAAGTATGAAGGCTATTGCTTAACGCATTGTAAGCCGCCCTGAGTCTCTGGAGAAGGGCGGCATATAAATTAAAGCAAAAAAAAAAAAAAAAAAACTATTTCCCACTCTGTTGCCAACTGAACAAAATCCAGCTTGCCTAACCGTAACCCTAACCCTAACCCAACCTTGCCATTTTAGCACATTATCTGGATATAACACAAGGGATACAAAATAAGCCTAGTTACTCTCAAGCAAAGTAGTTTAAGACCTTTCCACATTGGCTCTCTTTTGGTGGAGAACACTCTTCATCCTTTAAAAATTATTTGTAGTTTTTAAAAAAATTAATGGAAAATTTGATGAAACAAAGAATATTTGAATGCATGTAAAACTGACACGAATCTTAAGATTTAAGATGAATATATGTACAGGACTTTCTCAATTAATGCTAACTGTTTAATTTAAAATAATCCAATTTAAATACTGGTTTATGAAGTTGTCTTCATTCTGAGAAATTTGTTATCACAGCAGAGAAAATGCACACATTAGAAAATCTGCCTGACTTCACTTTTATATTCACCTTTCTGCAACAATCATAAATGCAAGGACTGGCCATAAGTTACTTGTTGTAAGCACCATTGTAACTTCAAACAAATGCTTTTAAGTTAACAACTACCTGCACATAGAATGCAGAATTAATAAACAACTAATAAATTCTGACTAGACAAAGGTAAGAAAGAATCTGAATGGACAAGTTGTAACTCTATTGCCATTGGTTTAAGTATGCTGACTCAGATCTAATGCACAAGGACTGAAAGATGTACTAAACAGTACTTATTATTGCTCCTAAACAGTGGTGGGATTCAATTTTTTTAACAACAGGTTCTGTGGACGTGGCTTAGTTGGGGGTGTGGCTTGACAATCATGTGACTGTGTGGGCGTGGTTAGCTGGTCACATGACTGTGTGGGCGTGGCTAGCTCGTCATGTGACCGGGTGGGCGTGGCTATGTGCATAGGGACTACTCAGAGGGCTGAAAAAAGTCATTTCTGACTGGGCCTCGCACTTTTGACTGGTCCTCACACTTATGACCATCCTCACATTTATGCCCGTGCAGCTTTCTTAACAACCATGTCACTCATTTCACAACTGCTTCTCTTCACCATGGTGACAAGATAGGTCAAAAAGTGTAAAATATGAGGATAGTCGTAAATTCGAGGACTGGTCAAAAGTGCGAGGACCAGTCAAAAATAACTTTTTCAGCCCTCTGAGTAGTCCATATGCATAAAAGGATACAGCAATAGAGAGGGATGAAGGAAGGGAAGGGAAATTAGAGTAGGAGTGAGGGTAAGAGAGGGAGGAAGAGAGTAGCAGAAGGAGAAAGGAAGAGGAAGTAGGGAGGAGAAGAGGGTGGGGGGAAGAGAAAGTAAGAAGGAAAGAAAAGAGAGCGGTGGTAGATTTGAGGAGAAAGATTGCTGTACAATAAAAAAGATGAAAGGGAAGAAAGCCAACCCCAAACAAATATAAAGATATTAAGATAAAGAATGAATTGTTAAACTTTAAAGAATAAAAGAGAACAAATATGAATAAAGAGCAATAATTAGAAACACACATACAAACATACAATGTATTTGAACAGAATATTTGGCTGGTTCACAAATTTAAACAGTGTTTAGTCATTTCAATTAAATTTACAATTTCTATATTTCCTTTTTGCCATATTTATTCCTCGTCTATTTTTTAAAAAAACAATATTACCCTTCATCCTCATCTCTAATCTTAATCAAATTCAATTTTTCCCTTCTATTCTATATTATACCCCTTCCCATTGTCATCTATTTTTATATCCATCCTCACATTGGTTAATTATGTAATATTAGTTGTTTAATATAAATTCAACATTTTAATATAAATCAATTAGTTATATAACTACCTTTTTTGTATATTAATCAATATGAACATGAATATTCCAATTATTTCCATGCAATCCAATTTCTTACAAATCCATTAATTATATTTACCAATAATAATAAACCAAATAATTTCCCCCATATATTCCTCCAAACCACAACTTAACCATTTCTGCTTTCAGAAATATACAATTAATAGTATCTATCAGCCTCAGCTTTGCCTGCTTCAGCTGCCATAAGAAACGGGGGAGGGATTAGTTATGGGGGCAAAGGGTGGGAAGATGCAGGAGGTGTTTTTTTTTCCTTGTAGGACGTGTCTTCCTAGGAAACAAAAGTAATTCCTCAAAGGGGCTGGCTGACCAACTGCCCTACATTCCTGATGAATGACGCTGCCAGACGTGATGCCACCTGACCTTTGGGAGACCTTTGGATTGGCTGATGATTAATGGACACGGGGTGTGTGTGGAGAAGCTTAGTAGATGCATTTCGCGCATTTTGCTCACTTCCAGCTTTACCTGGGTTGCGATCATTTCATATTCAGTAAAAGTACTAAATTCTTCAAAATGTTTGAGTTTGGGGTTTTCTTTCCTGGATATTGAAGGAAGCATACCTGACATTATCTCAATTATTACAATTCCCTAGTTAAATAGAGCTTTTTTTCTTTTGTGTTTTAAAATCCTGAACTCTCCTCTTTTTCCCTAAATTTCCCATTGTTTGCACCTACCTTTTTTGGTGAGGAAAAGGAAAAGAATTCTGCCTGCCTAATTTTCCAACCTTGCAGCAACAGCAAAGCAGTTTCAGTTTCGTGTTTCAGCACAGCTAAGGGAAAAAAAATCTGCTCCAGGACTTTTTGCAAGGAAGCAGCAGAGCCCTGAGCAAAACAGCTGAGACAAATCAGCTGAGAGCCGGGAGGCTGATAGAATCAAGGGGCTAATTAGCCTATGCTGAAGCTCCATGGGCCAATAAAATTACAAAAAAACATCGAACCATTTGTTAAATTGCTCGCTCACCCGCCCCTCGCCCACCATTATTTATTGGCAATAAATAGTGGTGCGGAGGGGCGGGGCAAGCCAGCAATTTAACAAATGGTTTGGCTGCACCACTGGCTATAGGGCGGCCCTTTGAAGCCCCGCGGCAAGAATTTAAGCAGTTTTTTTTCCTCTAGCCATCAGCTGGGACTCCGGAGGCAGCAATAGATTGGGAGTGGGCGGGGTAAGCGAACGGCCGGCGATCCAACAGAGCAGAGAGTGAGGGTGAGTGAAGGCGTGGAAGCTGCTTTCTCCAACCCGCTCTCTTGCATCCGGAGCCGGTGGGGAACCACGTGGCAGCCCACGTGGATCCCAGGCAGCGGAACTCAGGCTAGGGAAGGGGTGGGCAATTGTGGCTCTTTTACAACCTGTGGCCTTCAACTCCCAGAATTCCTGAGACAGCCAAGCTGTCTCAGGAATTCTGGAAGTTGAAGTCCACAGGTTGTAAAAGAGCCACAATTGCCTACCCCTGGCTATGGTAGGCTGGCGCCGCGTGGGTGGGAGGCGGGGCGATGGGCGCAATTTAACAAATGGTTCAGTGTGCTGCGGGGCCAATACATTACAAAAAAACACCGAACCGTTTGTTAAATTGCTGGCTCGCTCGCCCCATTTATTGGGAATAAATAATCGTGCGGAGGGGTGGGGCAAGGGGCGGGGCGAGCCAGCAATAGGCATGGGACCTGGGTATTTGCGGGACCGCCTTCTGCCGCTGATAGCCTCCCACCGACCAGTACGCTCCCACAGAGAGGGACTCCTCAGGGTGCCGGCGGCCAGGAAATGTCGGCTGGCGACCCCCAGGGGGAGGGCCTTCTCTGTGGCAGCCCCCGCCCTCTGGAACGACTTGCCCCCAGAGATAAGAAGGATATCAGATCTCCGGGTCTTTCACCGTGCCCTGAAAACTCTTCTTTTCCAGCAAGCAGGGCTGGCGTGAACCCCGCCCCCTTTTTTAGTTTTTAATGGTTATTAATTGTTTAGTTTTAATTTGTTAATGGGTTTTAATTCGCACTGTTTTAATTCGGGCCAAAGTATATAATTCTTTTAATTAATTTTAAATTTTGTATTATGTATTTTAGTTTTGGCTGTGCACCGCCCTGAGTCCACTAGGAGAAGGGCAGTATATAAATTGAATAAATAATAATAATAATAATAATAATAATAATAATAATAATAATAATAATAATAATAATAATAATAATAATTATTATTATTATTATTATTATTATTATTATTATTATTATTATTATTATTATTATTATTATTTAACAAAGGATTCGGCCGAACCCCCTAGAACCCCCAGAATCCCACCACTGCTCCTAAAGTTATGCTAAGGACATTTCCACCCAAAGACTCTGCAACAATTCAAAATCATCTCTAGATGCCAGTGTTCTCACAGTGTTGAAGAGGTCTGGCAGCTGAGCTAATGCTTCTAAGCTTCATTCACTCTAGTAGGTCCTTCCAGAGGAATTCCTTAGCAGGAATGACATTGGCAAGAGTTCTTGTCATCTCTTCAGGAGCTCAGCACATCAGGCTAGTTAGATTTTTAAATTTATCTTCTTTTTATTTGGCATGGAGTGAGAGAAGTTATTGCCATGGAGTAGTAATAGTAGTTATGTGAAAGTGCCCTTAACTATGAGTTCCAGTTATTGGAGTCTTTTTAAAAAAGGCTTTTTGTTTAGAACGTATCACTTCTCCAGATCGGCTGCGGGAGAGTCCAAAGCGTGGGTTGATCCTTCCTACATTGACTGAGTCGACAGAATTTTCTAGCCATGCCCTTCCTGTTCCTCTTTCTCCCCAGTTATAGAACTCAGTCCTTGCAGAGTGGATTTATTCAGTCAATGGTGAATAGTTGGACTCTCCATGTGAGCTTTATTTGCAAATTTCTTCATTTTTTGGAGTTAGAAAGTGACTTAGCAAGCAGAGGGGGAAGGAAAGGCAGCATTTGCGCTGCCACAAGCTCAGGCAGCCATCGGATACATTTATCCTGAAGAATCCCAGGGGCTCTGCTGTCTTGAACACCACCACCCCAAGAGGCATGAGCTACCCCAGATCTGCTGGGAAGGCCGCCGATTCGAATTAGAGCAGATTGGGGACCCAATCTCCCAACACAGAAGAAGCCTGCCAACCTGATGCCCACTGGGAGTGTAAGGTAATCCAGTCCATCTGGAAAGGCTAGCTTTCATTGGTGGCTCGTGGTGGTCGAGCCTTGTCTGGCTAACCTGAGTTTGTCCAGCACTGCTGCCTAAATTGTGGGCTTTGGAGGAAGCCCGCCAGCGTGTGAGCAGGCTAACCCAGGGTTCCTGGCACTGCTGCCACCGCTTTAATTGCTTTGCCTTTCTGAAGCACTAAGCATCTACCCTGGTCTAGGATGGCTGATAGGACATCTCCAGAGCAGGGAGATCTCTCACATGCAATCCCTGGAACATCTGTGGGGTTCCCACCAGCGGGCAAATTCTGAGTAACTAGACGGGGCAAATGGCCCTTTGCTAAGAAGATCTCTAAAGCTGCAGAAAAAGATGCAGAGAGAAGACAGAGTGCGTTGGAAAAATGGATTGCTATGGCTGAAAAAAAGCAAGCTGAATTGGAAGGAGGGTTGATCTCTTCCCCTGCAATTCCAACAGTCTCCCACCCTTTTTCTGCTGAACTGTTGGTTGTTACCAATGCTGCAGCTTTGCAAACCCAGCCTCCAGAGGGTGTGGGAGAGCTGTCTCCATAGTTCTCTTTACAAGGCAACAGAGAGCAGGAATTTGATCCCTTTACATATATAGCTCCTAGTAGCTGGCAACAGGACCCTGGGGCTATAAGCCAGACCCCTGAGGCTACATTCACACCAACTGCAGCTGGATTGTGCCCACAGGATGACCAGAGAGGCAAATAGCCAGAAAATTTCAATCATTACTTCGGCCAGACGCATATCAGAGATGGCAACTCTCTCTGTTCAGGAAGACTTATGAATTTTCCATTCAGATGGAGTAGTTCTGAGGTTGGACCTCTCATTCATACCAAAAGTGAACTCATGGTTTCATAGGGCCCAGGAGCTAGTTTTTCTGATTTTTGTCCAAGACCAACACAGGATTTAGAAAAGAAGTAGCACAAGTTAGATGTGTGGAGGGCCCTCAAAATTTACATCAAAAAGACATTGCCTTTTCACAAGTCATAGTCCTTGTTTGTATCCTTTCAACCATCTTCTTTGGGAACTAAGGCCACTCCTTCCACTGTGGGCAAATGGCTCAGGGCATGCACAGCTACTGCTTATGAGAGCCAGGCAAGGCAGGTGCCTAGGGGCATTACTGCTCAATCGACCAGGAGTGCTGCCACTACGGTGGCATGGGCGACTTGGGCTCCCATTGTGGATATTTGCAGGGCAGCCACTTGGTCATCACCATCTCCCTTCATTAAACACTACTGATTAGATGTTGTGGCCCCACCCTCTGAGCCTATCCCATCGGAGGAAGAAAGCTCCGAGCATGAGGAAGAGGAGTCAGCCAGGCCTCCCTCTCCAGGCCCCTCCCCTCTGGCACTGTCTCAGGTGCCGGCCGAGGGAGAGGAGATTAGCAGGGAGACAGGTGTCTCGGATGAGAGTGAAGGAGAGACATCATTCCTGGACGCACGCCTCCGAAGGCGTGATAAACGATTGCAGCAGCTCAGGAGGCGGGCTAGGGATTAGAACTGAGTCACTGGACCACACCCCAGAGACTATATAATAGAGGGTGGTGGCCAGTGATCCCTGTGATGAACAAAAATAAACCTTGGATAGTCACTAAAGCCTCGTCCGAAACTGCTGAGAGGAATATTTATTTTTGTTGGACTCTTGTATGCTGAGTATATTATCTTTCTGTTTCTGTGGAAATAAAGCACTTGGCAGATGGTGTGTATATCGCTGCCAAGTTGGAGATAAAGATCTGGGTGTGTGCCAAGTGCTTCCTTAACCCTCGGCTGGCTGTGTTTGTGTGTGTGTGTGGACGGGGACAGATCATTAGACACCTTCGCGTCTGTGGATGCGTCCTTTGGCAGGAGGGTGTTACAGTGGGTACACAGGATGGGTGGATCTCTGGACGAAGGGGTGGCACCCCTGGGACAATAATAAGCTTTGGTATGTCCCACACTTTAGACTCTCCTGCAGCCGATCTGGAGAAGGAGCTTTTTGTGGTTCGCTGGCAGCCTGCGGAGCTGAGCAATGAGGCTGAGGAAGAACTTGGGGCTGGGGAAGGCCCGGAGGAGGGCTTTGCATCGGAAGCAGAGATAGGGCCAGGGCCATCGGGGAGTGATGTGCAGATTCTGAAGCCTCTAGAGGCTGACAGTAGATAGGCAGAGGAACAGGAGGAGCCTGTTCCTAATGCACGTATGAGAAGGCTTAAAAGACCAGCAATGGCGTTTGGGCTCTTTGTTGGAAAACAACGGGGTTTGTTTTTTTTAAATTTGATTTATATGCCACCCTTCTCCAGAGACTCAGGGCGGCTTACAATGCGTTAAGCAATAGCCTTCATACTTTTGTATATTTATACAAAGTCAGCTTATTGCCCCCACAAACTGGGTCCTCAATTTACCTACCTTAGAAAGGATGGAAGGCTGAGTCAACCTTGAGCCTGGTGAGATTCGAACTTACAGTAATTACAGACAGCTGGTGTTAATCACAATGCTATCAGTCTGCTGAGCCACCATGTCCTACATTGATAGTATTGCTGTACTTATCTCTTGTCGGCATCTTCTGCTTTTGAACTTTTGCCAAGAGAAGCCTTTGGCAGTTTGCCTCTTTATACCAAGGTTGGTGATTAGACTGAAGAATTTGTGTTATGAAGAGTTTGTTTTAATTTAGTTTGGACTATGCTGAGAATGAGTTAATTCTCAGCTGTTCTAATAAAGTCTGTTTGTTTTGGAACTGTTTGCGTCGATTACTACCTACTTGGGCCTAGCTCATAACAGTTTGTTTTCTGACCAAACGAGGATACTTATCAACAAACCTCTATCACAATGAAGCAGCTCCATGCCAAGAATGCGCAGCTGCAGCAGCAAGTTGCTTTGTTAGCTGCACAGATGGCTCAGTTCCAAGTTAGAGTTTCTCCTCCTCCCCGTAGAAAAGGTCATGTTGCCATGTCAGACAAGTTTGATGGCACTCAAGCCATGTTTCCTCTTTTTATGGGACAATGCCAGCTTTTCATCAGCCTGAGAATGGAATATTTCTCCACTGACCGGGATAAAGTGGGGTTTGTACTAAGCCTGCTCTCTGGCTCTGCAGTTCGCTGGACCACACCCTTCCTGTCCAGGCTAGTCCTCTGTTCGACAATTTCAGACTTATGTATGAAGACCCCATCAAAATGCAGACAGCCATCAGATGACTGAAGACCCTGAAGCAGGGCCGGAAACTGCTCCAGGAATATGTCAATGAGTTTTGGCTGTTTAGCCAGGATTCGGCCTGGAATGAGGCGGCCCTCAGGATGGCTTATTGGAGGAGTTGCAGGATGAGCTGATCTGGGTTGATATCCCTCCAACCCTCAACGCCCCGGTACATCTGTGCTTTAGGATTGACGCCCACTTGCAGATTCGGACCAGTCGCCGTGCCTGCCAGGAAACCCATGTGGTTGCAGTCAGGAGTGAGACCCCGGCTCCACAGAGGAGCCCATGGAAATAGGTGCAGTCCGACCCTGTCTGTCGGTGGCCGAGAAAAATAGACAACAATCAGTGGGGTTGTGCTTGTATTGCGGGGAACCTGAGCACATGGTCGCCTCTTGCCCAAAGAAGCAATGAGGGGAGTGGGCCTGCCCCAAAGCCACAGAAAACCCTGTCAGGAAACGCCCTGACCCCGATCGAGGGGAGACCCTGGGTCAGGCACGCATCAATACCAAGGCACACCCAGCGGACGTGGAGTCCAGATGCCACCCCCCCCCGGCACTTGATTTTGGTGGCAAAAGTCTTCCTGTCCAATAGTCTCCAGGGGATTCCAGCTCATGCCTTGGTGGACTCCGGAGCTACAACTAACTTTATGGAGGCGGCATTTGCAGCCAAATATGCAGTCCCTCAGTGTCCAGTGGATCCTCCCATTCTCGTGGAGACTATTGATGGCCGGATGCTTCTGTCTGAGCCTATTACGGCCACCACGCAACCCTTGCACCTGACCATCGGGTCTCATGAGGAGGCCATTCAGTTTTATATTACCTCCAGCCTGCATTTTCCCGTGGTTTTGGGCTTGGCTTGGCTCCAGACACATGACCCGCAGTTCTATTGGTCCCAGAACTTCATCGCTTTTCCAAGCCTGCAATGTGTGGACCACACCCGCCAAGTCTGCACAGGCCAGCTGCTGGGTCCAACCGGGGTGTCCTTGCCTTCCGATCTCGAGGACTTTGTGAATGTTTTCAGTGAGCAGGAAGTGGACCAATTGCCCCCACATTGGCCATATGACTGCCCCATTGATTTGATTCTGGACGTGCCACTCCCAGTGGGGTGTTTGTATTCAATTTTGGACTCTGAGTTGGCCGCGTTATGGGACTTTGTGGACAAAAACCTGGCTCGGGATTTTATCTGGCCTTCATCGTCGCCATTGTCTGGCCCAGTCCTGTTTGTGAAAAAGAAGAGTGGAGACTTGTGGCTTTGTTGCGACTACTGCAAGTTAAACGCCATCATGGTGCACAACCAGTATCCTCTGCTCCTTATTCCCGAACTCTTGGAATGGCTTCGGGAGGCTACCGTGTTCACTAAATTGGACATGCGAGGGGCTTATAATTTTGTTTGGATTCGTCCTGGGGATGAATGGAAGACAGCGTTTGGCACCCGTTAGGGACATTTTGAGTATATGGTCATGCCATTTGGGCTGACCAATGCTCCTGCTATCTTCCAACATTTCATGAATGACATTTTTAGGGACCTCTTGGACAAGTTTGTCATGATTTACTTAGACAACATTCTGATCTACTCTCCTTCCCGGGAAAGCCACCAACAGCACCTCCGCCTGGTCCTGCAATGTCTTCAGGAGTATCATCTGTATGCTAAACTGGAGAAATGTCAGTTTTTCCAGTCCACCATCAAGTTCCTGGGGCATCGCATCTCCCCCGATGAGCCAAGCAAGGTGGAGTCTTTGCGTAGTTGGCAACCTCCTTGGTGAGTGAAGGATGTCCAGCATCTCCTCAGGTTCGCCAACTACTATTGGACCTTTATCCCTGGCTTTGCTGCCTTGACCACACCCCTCACTTGGCTTCTGCAGAAAAAGGTCCCGTTCCAGTGGGGTACCCCTGAGCAGCAAACATTCCAGGCCTTGAAACAGGCCTTCATGAAGGAGCCTATCTTGAAGCATCCTAACCCCTACCATCTGTTTGTGGTGGAAGCAGATGCATCAGATGTTGCTGTTGGTGCGGTGTTGCTCCAGGCTCGCGCATCCGGCGGTACTCTCTTCCCTTGTGCATATTATTTGCAGAAGCTCAACCCTTCTGAGCGCAATTACACCATCTGGGAGAAGGAGTTACTGGCCATTAAGACAGCATTTGAGGCCTGGAGACATCTTCTGGAGGGGGCCCGGCATCAAATTGAAATACGGACGGACTATAAAAACTTGGAGTTCCTACAAGCCACCTGGAAACTGAACTAACGACAGATTCAGTGGTCCCTCTTCTTTGCCCGTTTCAATTTCCACATGATGTACATCCCCAATGGTTGCAACCAAAGGGCGGATGCGCCCTCGTGGAAACCGGAGTATTCCCACATTGAAGAACTGCTTCCGCTCCAGACAGTGTTGCCTGTAGAGTCTTTCTCCATGGTTCAGGAACCAGTGGATTTACAGGCTCAGATACGGGAAGCGCAGCGGCACGATGCTTACATGGGGCAACAGAAGGAAGAGGTAGGGCCCACCTCTCCATGGACATTTCATGAGGAACTCTTGCGGTACCAAGACAAGCTCTACATGCCAGTGGGGCCGCTCCAGGGACTTATCTTGTCGCAGTGCCATGATAATCCTACAGCGGGGCACTTCGACCTCTTTAAGACACTAAATCTAGTTTCCCGCACTTTCTGGTGGCCCCGCTTTGTGACACAATGTCCAGGTTTATGTCACATCCTGTGTTCACTGCTGACAGGCCAAGTCAGCAACGGGAGCCCCTCCAGGGCTGCTCCAGCCATTGCTGACACCAGAGAGACCCTGGGGTCCCATTTCCATGGACCTCTTGACAGATTTGCCTCCGTCTTTTGGATTCATGACCATGTTCATGGTGATGGACATGCTGACAAAAATGGTGCATTTTATTCCATGTCAGGGGTTACCTATGGCCTATCTGTCATTTCAGACAGTGGGGCTCAATTTACAGCCCAGTTTTGGAAAGGACTGATGATAGTCTTAGATGTGAAAATCTGACTGTCATTGGCACATCATCCGGAAACTGAAAGTGGGACTGGGAAAGTTATCGGCATTCTGGAGCAATACTTGCGCTGCTTCGTGAACCAGAAACAAGATAATTGGTCAGACTATTTGGCAGTAGCAGAGTTTGCGTTCAACCACTTACAGCACACCTCCACGCAAATGACTCCTTTCCTGGCTAATATGGGATATCATCCTCCATTCTTTCCCCTCATGCAACTTGACTCCCCAGTACTGGTGGCTGATGACTATCTGTCCAAGTTGCACGCCGTCCATCAGTGGGTGTGATGGTATCTAGAGAAAGCCAAAGAGGACTATAAGAGAGTCGCAGACTGATCTCTGTGGGTGATGCCGCCATTGGCTGTGGGGGATTGGGTTTGGTTGTCCACCAGGCACCTTCCATCAGACCGGCCAGTCAAGAAGCTAGACCACCAGTACCTTGGTCCGTTCCCTGTGGAGGCGGTTATTAACCCAGTTACCTACCGCCTGACCTTGCACGCTCGATGCGAGTCCACCCAGTCTTTCATAGATCCCTCCTTGTCCCAGAATGACCAGACTGTCTGCTCCGCCAACCAGTACCACTGACCATCCCCAACCAGTGCCACGAGATGGAGATGAACCACTCGAGTATGAAGTCGCCAGCATTCAGGACTCCGGTAGCTAAAAGGACGGTTCCAGTATCTTTAACAGTAACAGACTTGGAAGGGACCTTGAAAGTCATCTAGTCCAACCGCCTGCTCATGCAAGAGAACCTGTACTAGGGATTTGAACCACTGAACTGCTGACCTTTCTGATCGACAAGCTCAGTGTCTTAGCCACTGAGCCACCTCATTGAGTGGAGAGATATGGACCAGAGGATTTCACCTGGGAGGATGCGACCTCCGTGCATGCACCTAACTTGGTGAAAGCCTTCCATGACCAATTCCTGTCATGGCCGCATCCGGATCGTCAGACCAGGGGGAAGGGCCCTGCAGTGAGGGATAGTGTTGTGGTTCACCAGCAGCCTGTGGAGCTGGCAGTGGAGTCGGACAGCGATGAGGCTGAGGAAAAACATGGGCCAGTCCTGGAGGATGGGGAAGGCCTGGATGAGGGCTCTGTGTCGGAGGCAGAGATGGGGCCAGGGCCATCAGGGAGTGATGTGCGGACTCTGGAGCCTCCAGAGGCTGACACTAGAGAGGCAGAGAAACAGGAGGAGCCTGTTCGTAGTGCATGTATGAGAAGAGCTGCCAGAAGGCAAGAGCAGCTAAAGCAAAGAGGACAACTCAGGAGTAGGGCCAAGAGATGACCCCTCCCATAAGGCTTAAAAGACCAGCAATGGCATTTGGGCTCTTAGTTGGAAAACAATGTTGATAGTATTGCTGCACTTATCTCTTGTCGGCGTCTTCTGCTTTTGAACTTTTGCCAAGAGAAGCCTTTGGCAGTTTGCCTCATTATACCAAAGTTGGTGATTAGACTGAAGAATTTGTGTTATGAAGTGTTATGACGCTGAGAATGAGTTAATTCTCAGCTGTTCTAATAAAGTCTGTTTGTTTTGGAACTGTTTGCATCAATTACTACCTACTTGGGCCTGGCTCACAACAGGACTGTTGGTCTTACCTGACATGCACCTTCTCAGACGGTTACGGGAGAGTCCAAATCCCGCCCTAGGGATTTCTTGGTCCGGACCTTCAAAGGGTAAGGAGGTCATTGCAGAGTACACTTCCTTACTCAGCCACGTCTTTCATCAAATAACTGGGGAGGAAGAGGAACAGGAACAGGAAGGGCGTGGCTAGAAAATTCTGTTGACTCAGTCAATGCAGGAACGAAGAATCAACCCACGCTTTGGACTCTCCCACAACCGTCTGAGAAGGTGAATGTCAGGTAAAACCAATGCTCCTTCCCGTTCTGACTTCAGTCACTGCTGAATCTGTAACTATGTTGGTAAAAGTAGTTATAAAATTGATGATGGGATACCATGTCAACTTCTCAGCTCTTAATGGCTGCTTAGTGTGGATAGAAAGATAATTTATTTGACTGTTTTACCCAGCTATAAAATACAGACTTTTGGGGGGTGGGCGGGAGAGAGAAATAACCAGACAAATGCAAGTGGTATTGCTGAACAGTAGCAATAATTGCATTTTCTTTTTGTCTGGAGGTGGGGGAGATTTATTTTCCTTTGCTCTAGGACCAACAGGATCTTGAGTGGCAAGGAAGTGATTGTAAGGATCGCCTCTTCTTCCAACTTAAGAAAGTACGAACTCTTGAAACGTAGTTGTTCAAAAGAATTATTTTATTAAACAGAAGTGAAAGCCATCCACCTAAAGCACAATCTGAATGCCCTTAGGCAAAGCAGTAGGATTAAAGTGGTAGAGACCCCTCCCTTTAAGTCAGAATGCAGATTTTAGCCAATACACAAGTGTAAAGATGTTTTCTTTACTATTTCCTTTGAGAACCCGAACAAACATGCATTCCCACCACTACCTTTTAAAATGAGACAACCCACATGGCTATCATAAAAATTCCTGCAGGTAAAGGGAATCTCAGGCTTCCTTGGTGCCAGGATATAGGTTGTAAAATATCTGATGACACAGGCCATGCTAGTAAATCGAATCCAAGTCCCTCCTTCCTCCACTTGAATGGCAGTATCACTTTTAGGGATCTGACATACTACCCTACTTAGAAAACAAAAGGGTCCACCTGTAAAAAAAAAAAACAAATATATACAAGATTTCAAGATTTCATGATAGTATATCAACAAGGTTTGTTAGGGCTTCCGGTTTGCTTTTCGTAGTCACCAGACGGTCCCTTGGGACCGCCAGCCCCTTCGCCTGTAATGAGCCGCCTTTACAGCGAAAGGCGGCTCGAAAAACTCCATTTCCAGGAGGAAATGTGAGATAGAGCAGGTGAGTGTAGGTAGAGATCTCCGCGCAGCCCCCAGAGTTTTTTTTTTTTTACTCTTGGGGGCGAGTGGATGAGGCTCCCTATATCACTCGCCGTTTGCTCCGGGCGTTGGGAGACCTCTGCTTTTTTGCAGAGCAAGGCTACAAAAACAAGCTTTTCAAGATAACTAACAGATTAACCAAAGAGGATGAGATCTGGATTTGGACCTGTGACCCTAAATTGCAAGTATTAATACTTATTTTGCAAAGGATATTGAATAAAGTAAAAAAGATCTTTTAAAATGGCGACTGCCGAAACTGGAGCAGGGAAGCTGAAAAGGGAAAGTCCTTCCATTTCTTACTAAGCCACAAAGTAGCGGAATAAATGCTCCTGGCTACATTTGAAGAAAAAGCTCCACTTTTGTGTTTTCTCCTTCCTGGAGATTTGATTTGATACTGATCTTGTTTGGAAAGAAGCTTTGTTTTTTTTTCTTTTCTAAAAAAGTTTGCTTGTGTGGAAATATGGCATTTAGGCTTACAAAGCCAGACAAACAAGCAGGGGGGGGATTCCCCCATCCACAAACTATATGAACAAGTTCTTAACTTACAGTCTCAGAAAACTGATTTTAATATAATTGAATTTCTTCTGGAGGAGATTGTAAGAAGGGATGAGATTATGAATCAGAACTTTGAGAAATTCAAGCAGGAAACTAAAGAATTGGTGCAATCAAAGTTTGATATTTTGCATCGAAAGATTATAAAAATGGCTAATGGTTTCTCAGAATTTATGATCAGGTTGGATACAAATACTAATCTATTAGAGTCTAAAGTGGAGGAAATTGAGGACAATTTGGAAAATAAAATACAAAAAAATTGAAAATGATTTGATAAATATTCAAGACAATAGTTTAGAAGAAAAACCTGAAATGGAAGCTGATTGCAATGTAGAAGATATACAGCAACATATTGAAAAGGAAGTTTTAATGATGCAATATAATTTTACTGAATATGCGATCAGACACAGAGGATTACAGGAAAATAACAGAGAGGATTTAAGGAAAATATCTTCTGAAGTTCTGACTGGGATTTTAAAGGTTCAACCTAAGGAGGTATTTTGTAGGATCGATAGAGTTTATAGAATAAACTCCTGGATTGTAAAGCAAAGGCAATTGCCTAGAGATGTGGTGATTTATTTTACAGATAAAGAAATAAGAAATAATATTGTGCAGAAATCTTTTAAGTCTACTTTGCAACTCTTTGGAAGAAAGATTTGGATTTATAAAGAGCTCCCGCCTAAGATATTATTGGAAAGAAAGAAATTTGGTTTCCTGGTGGCTGAGCTTAAAAAAAGAAATATTTTATTCAGATGGAATGCTCCAGTTGGTATAATATTGAGATATCAAGGAGAAAGATATCAATTAAATACTGTTGAAAAAGCGGAAGAATTTTATCAAAAAATTTAAAAAATGAATTTAACATCTTTATGCACAACACAAGACAAGCAGAAGGAGTTAGAAATAAAGGAAAAATATCGAGTTACAGAGGCCTTTGCAGATGAATTGCCTTTGGATTCTCCAGATATCTCAGCTGGATTATTTATAAATAAGAGAGAAGTGGCATCGGATTCTAACATGATGACTCACCAAGTTACAGATAACCATGGAAATCAACTAATTGATATACAACTTACAGAAAAGAAATATGAGTCACAAAAACAAAACCAACAAGATCAAGTTATAAACCAGAATGAAAACCGATCAGTTGATACACAACTTGCAGAAAGGAAATCAGGATGGAGATCAAACCCACAAAAAGAAAGAAAAAAAAGAAACAGGTCTCACAAAAATAAAAAATTTTAAATTAAGCAACAGCGAAGCCAGTTATGTGGTTAATATCATCCTGAGGAGAGTGACAGACCTCTGTAATGCCGTAATTTTGGGATGTGAAAAGGGCCTTGAATTGTTGGATTGGAATTATCTATTTTTGGTTTTCTTTTTATTGATCAACGTATTATATCTATGCGGAGCCATAAGGCAAGAGAGTTATGCTGGGGCATGCAGAAGATCTGGTTGTTACCCCATTATGAGAATGGGAAATAATAATCCTGAAGAAAGCCACTATTATAGATATTATATGGGTTACAATTATAAAGTCACTCGGGTGGTTGTTTTCTTTTTTATATATATATGAAGATATTCATTATTGATGGGGGCAGATGATAACTGAGGATTTTGAATATTCTGTTGCAACTGGGATGTTATGTTACCCTAATCCGGATGATGGAGTCAGCAATCCAGTGGAAAGATATCAAAGAAGATATTATATGGATTATAAGTTTAAAGTTATTGATTTTGTTTATATAAGGGAATATTTTTTAGTAGGATGGGCAGAAGAACAAAGATATTAAGAATTGTTGTGTATGGTAATTTTGTAGGAAAGTGGGTGGAGACAGGCTAGTGTATTGATTGTATAGATTAAGAAAAGGGATGCTTAAGAGATATATTTATGGGAGTGGAGGAAATGGATAGAGTAGAACAAATGTAAAATTAGAAATCATGGGGCAGGCTGCTTTGAAATGTTATATTAATATACACAAAAGATTAAATGTTAAAGTAGGATTTATTATATAGTTTAAAGTGGAAGGTTGTTTTGAAATGTTATATTAATATACAGATATAAGTATGGGGAGGAGAAAAAGGGCAGATTATCGATAAATTGGGAGTTATAACAATGTTACTGTGTTAAATTAGAAGTTATTACATAGTGTTATAATGGAATGTTATTTTGAAGTGTATGGTAAGAGGGGGAAGTAATAATATTAATAATATTACTAGTAGTAAGGGTCAGTATTTGGAGGAGGGAGTAAGGGGATGGTAAAATATTATATAATCTGTTATGTATTAGATTTTTATTTTGAAGAAGTCACAGGGGGTGGGGGGTTGGGGTGGTGAGGGGGGGTTAGGGAGGAGGGGGGAAAGGGGGGAAAATTTGTAATTGAAAACTTTTTCAATAAAAAAACAAGGTTTGTTAGGGTATTGGGAGTGAAGTTTTCTCAGTAAGATTGGAGCCCTAACGTGGTGTTTAGCGACCCATTCATTGTGTGCTGATGGTAAATGTTTCCAAGCAACTAAGTATTGGACTTTCCCCTGTGGATCCTAGAATCAAGGATTTCCTTGATTTCAAAGTGTTGTTCACCTTCAATCATGATGGGAACAGGTGGTGTAGATGCAGGTGGTCTGAGGGATGGGATTACTTCTCGTTTGAGTAAACTGATATGGAATACTGGGTGGATCTGCGTGAGTGTCTTTGGAAGAAGTAGTTCAACTGCTACTGGATTGATGATTCTAGCGATGGGGAAAGGTCCAATGAATTTTGGCCCTAGTTTCTTTGATGGTTGTAATGATTTCAAGAATTTTGTAGATAAGTATACTCTGTCTCCAATATGAAAAGGTTTGGGTTCCATCCTTTTCTTGTCAGCTTGAATCTTAAAAGCTTCTCTAGCTTCCTGTAAGGTTAATCTAACCACTGGCCACGTGTTTTGCAAATTATCCATCCACTCCTTTAGTGAAGGGATAGTAGGTTCTTCTGTGGGTAATTCAGGCATGGGGCTGAAATCCTGGCCTGTTGCTACTCTAAAAGGGGTAAAACCAGTGCTTGAATGTACAGCATTATTAATCGCAACTTCAGCAAAAGGCAAAAGTTCGGTCCAGTTATCCTGTTGAAAGTTAATGAAACATCTTAAATATTGTTCTAGCACCGAGTTCAAAATTTCAGAATTACCATTAGTACAAGGATGAAAGGATGTGCTCAACCCCTGGCCAGCATCAAGTAAGCCCAAAAACGCCCTCCAAAAGTTGGAGGTGAATTGAGCCCCTCTGTCGGAGATGATCCTTTGTGGAGCACCATGAAGTCGATAAATGTGTATTAGGAATAATTTGGCTAAACTTTTAGCAGTTGGGATCTTTTGGCAGGGTATAAAATGTGCCTGTTTTGAAAATAGGTCTGTCACAACCCAAATAACAGTATTTCCCTCACTGTTTGGCAATTCCACAATGAAATCCATAGCGATCTCTCTCCAAGGTGCTGAAGGTTCAGCTACCTTCTGCAATAGACCTGGGGATTTTCCCTGGCATCTTTTTGCTGCTGCACAAATGGGGCAGCTAGCTACGTAGCTTTCTATGTCCTTTTTTAGTGATGGCCACCAAAATTGTCTTTTAATCAGGTGTAAAGTTTTCACAAACCCAAAATGTCCAGCTAATTTGGAGTCATGGCACCATACCATTAAGCATAGACTTTGGCTTGCAGGGACATACAACTTCCCCCCCCCCACCCAAGCCAAGTCTTCTTTCATCAGACAGCTGGATTTGTTGTTCAAAAACCATTCATCAGTGGCCAATGCTTGTTTAAAAGTTTGGATGGTGTCATTGTCCATCAATGTTTCTTGTTTTGCCTGGGATCTGGTGACTACTTTAGTGGCTAGTTGATTGTTTTGTACTATGGGTTTGATTACATCTGACTTTGCACTATTGTGTTGCTGTTTTCTGGATAGCGCATCCGCTGGAAAGTTTTTTCCCCCCGGGAGGTATTTTAGAGTAAAATCAAACCGTTTAAAGTACTGAGCCCATCGTACTTGTTTTGGGGAGAGGTTCCTTTGGGTCTTTAGGGCTTCTAGATTTTTATGATCAGTCCAGACTTCAAAAGAGGTCTTACTGCCTTCTAGGAAGTGCTGCCAGGTTAACAATGCCCAATGAACTGCATATGCCTCTTTCTCCCAAATAGCCCACCTTTGCTCAGTCTCGTTCAACTTTTTGGATGTGTAAGCGCAGGGTTGTGGTTGGTCTTGTTCATTCTTCTGAAGCAGGACTGCTCCTGTTGCCACATCGCTGGCATCTGCTTGTATGACAAATGGTTTCTCCATGTCTGGGTGTTTTAGAATTGGTTCTGCCGAGAACTGCCGTTTAAGTTTTTCAAATGCTGCCTGGCATTCCATAGTCCAGTTGAATGGTTGCTTTGGTTTAGGGTTGTCCTCCCCCTTTGTTTTTAAGAGCTTGGTGATGGGGAGGGCAATCTGAGCGAACACAGGGATAAACTGGTGGTAAAAGTTGGCAAACCCCAGGAAGCTCTGTAACTGTTTACGTGTGCGTGGAGGGTCCCAATCAAGTACAGCCTGCACTTTTAGAGGATCCATCTCAACCCCCTGGTGTGAAATGCGGTATTCCAAATAGTCAATCTTCTCTTGGTGGAATTCACATTTGGAAAGTTTGGCATAAAGTTTGGCAGAGCCGAGTTTGCTTAAAACTGCCCTGACTAGTTTTACATGTTCTTCTTTGGTCTCGGTATAGATTAAAATGTCATACAAATAGACCAGAACCCCCTTATATAAATGCTGATGCAGCACTTCATTTATTAACTGCATAAACACTGCAGGAGCTCCTTGCAACCCAAAGGGGAGCACCTTGAATTGGTAGCAGCCGAGGGGGGTGTTAAATGCTGTTTTCCACTCATCCCCTTCCTTAATTCTGACACGGTAGTAAGCCTCCCTTAAGTCCAGCTTTGAAAATTTTTTCCCTTTAGCGAGGTGTGCTAACATATATTTCATAAGGGGGAGAGGATACATGTTCTGCACACTGATAGCATTAAGGGTACGAAAATCAACACATAGTCATTTTGAGCCATCTTTTTTCTCTCTGAAGAGCACAGGAGCTGCAATTTTTGGTCGGGCTGGCTTGATGAAACCCCTTGCTAGGTTTTTCTCAATAAATGTTCTCAGCTCTTCCAACTCCCTCGGTGACATGCTGTACATCTTGGGTTTAGGGAGTTTTGCGCCGGGTAAGATTTCTATTGTACAGTCAGTGGAGCGGTGGGTGGGGGGAGCTCATCTGAGGCTTTTTCGCTAAAAACCTCAGCTAAATCCTTGTATTCTATGGTATGCCCTCAGTTGGTATGGCATGACCAGGCATGGCTGTTTCTCGATTCTCTGCTCCCTCAATTCCTTTATGTGGATACTCAGCAAAAGTCACCTTCTTCTGAAATTTTATGATGCCTTGTTTCCAATTGATTTGTGGGTTCCATTTTTTTAGCCATGCAAGGCCCAGAACCAACGGCCATTCCATGCCAGGTGCCACTATAAATGTAAGCCTTTCCTCGTGGCTTCTAATGCCTATATGTAGAGGCTCGGTGGCCAGAGAAGCTGGCTCCCCTCCTGCTATTGACCCATCTAGTTGGCAGAAAGCAATGGGGGTTTCTTTCTTACGTTAATCCCTAACTTCCCTACTAAGGTTGGGCTGATCAAACAATGAGTGCACCCTGAATCCACTAAGGTGGGGATACTTATCTCCCTGTCCTGGTTTGGGATAAATAGTAAATAGGGGAGGGTAAGCAGTTTAATTGGTTTGCTTACCAGTGGCTCATCATCTGGATCACTTCCGAAAGAGTGTGATTCCTCCTGTTCAGATGCCAGGGTTTCTTCCCCAAAGAGGGGAGGGGATGGGACTTCTACAGTCTCCCTGCTCCTCAGAGCAGTCTCCTTCCCACGCTGACCCGGTTTTTCAGGACCTCCCCCGGTGGGTGGTTCCGGGTGGGTGTTTGCGAACGACACTCTGCAGCTCTGTGCCCTTCTTTTCTACACTTAAAACAGGCTGAAGATCTCAGGGAGAATGCGGATTGTGGTTTGTGGGACTCCTGCTTCCATTGGGGTGAGGATTTCTTCCATGCTCACCCTGCTCGATACTGGTTTCTGGCCATATCAACCTCAGCTTCTTCGGCAGTGACACACCATTCATGTAGGTCATTTGGTGCCCCTCAGGCCACGTAGGCATTGTATAGATCATCACTCAGCCCATCCTTGAAACAGCTCACCAAAATATCGTCCGGCCAGTGCATACGACACGCAAGGTCCCGGAATTCTTCAGTATACTCTGCTACTGGCCGTCACCCCTGCTTCACCACCTTAATGCGGTCGCATGCTTTACGATCTGCCAGTGGGCCCTCAAACCGACATCACAGGGCCATCATGAAATGGTTGAAATTCTGCACTTCTGGTGCGTTGGTGTTATGTAGGGTCACCATCCATCTGGCTGCGGCACCCTCTAGGGCTAGGGTCACAACTCGCACTCAGGAGCCTTGGGTTTGGAAATCACACCCATACTCTTGCATGTAGGTGAGCACATGTGCCACAAAGAATCCTAATTTTTGCGGATTCCCATCAAACTTCACCCCAAGGGGGGAGTTTCTCTTTCCAGTTGAGGAGCCCGGGGTTGGTTGGGAATGGGCGCTGGTGTGCGTGCTGCCTGGGGGGGAGGGTTTGCTGGGTCTTCTCCCACTGCTGCTGCACCATCTGCTCGATAGGCGGGCTCCGGGGGGGAGGTGCCACCCCTGGCATCATCCACGATTGCTGCCCTTTCAGGGCTCTTTGGTTGTTGTCCTGGCTCCCTTCAGATGTTGAGATTCTCCAAAGTTTCCATCACCAATTGGGTTATATGCCTCTTCAGATAGTCCTCCCTCAGGGGTGCTTCGGTCAGTCCCCCCTGGTCAGTAAGAGCTTCTAGTTCCAGTTTCCACCCTGGTTTTTGGTTGCCACGGTTGAGGGTGACTCCTCTGGTTCTCTCATCCCAGACATCTTTCTTCCCGATGCCAATCGACCAGTGGGGCTTTTCCGGATTCCCCAGGGTTACCTCATCCTCTCCAAAGGGTTGCACAAGACAGGCATCCGACTGGGTGGCGGTTGCTGTCTCTCCCAAGCAATTGGTTTCTCCCAGTTCTCTGCTCTGTTCAGACATGGTTCGCAAGGTCCCCTCAGTAGAGCGAAGATTGCTTCTCTGGGTTGACCGTTTTGCAGATTGTGCTTTCTGTAAGGATCGCCTCTCCTTTCAACTTAAGAAAGTACGAACTCTTGAAACGTAGTTGTTCAAAAGGATTCTTTTATTAAGCAGAAGTGAAAGCCATCCAGCTAAAGCACAATCTGAATGCCCTTAGGCAAAGCAGTAGGATTAAAGTGGTAGAGACCCCTCCCTTTAAGTCAGAATGCAGATTTTAGCCAATACACAAGTGTGAAGATGTTTTCTTTACTATTTCCTTTGAGAACCGAACAAACATGCATTCCCACCACTACCCTTTAAAGTGAGACAACCCACATGGCTATCATAAAAATTCCTGCAGGTAAAGGGAATGTCTGGCTTCCTTGGTGCCAGGATATAGGTTGTAAAATATCTGATGACACAGGCCATGCTAGTAAATCGAATCCAAGTCCCTCCTTCCTCCACTTGAATGGCAGTATCACTTTTAGGGATCTGACAGTGATGATGTTTACCTGCTGGTCAGCTGCAGCGAACATCTATTGATTCACTGAGTTCTTGGTGTCCTGAGATCAACAGAAGTGGAAATAGTAGGCATCTGCTTACACTGTTTTTCCTACTTGAACATAGCTGAATTACTGTTTGGTGTTATATCTTTATTTTCCCTCTTCTATCCCATCTATTATTTTAAAAAGGATTTGGAAACTATCTTAGTAAAATATTTGATTTGGAGATGAGCAGAAGCTATCTATATCTAAAATGACAGAACAAATTGAAAATTAATGCTTTGGCTGATTAGCCCCCTTTTTTTGAATGTAGGTAGTTCATCTCAGAGAAGCAGAGATGCTAGTAGCTGCCCAATAGAAACCAAGTATATTTGGGACAGGGATTAACAGGCTCTGGTTATCAGAAAAATATTTATTTAAATATGTCACAAGTAAATGCCTTATTCTCCTTTATGTAAATAATATATGACCAGGGTATCAGGGGTTAACTTATTCTTCTCTATTTAATATATTCATACTTAACTACTCCTATATCTAGCTCCACCCCATGTATATATAAGGAGCTGTATGCTTCCCTTCTGTGCTTCTATCTGTGAATATTCAGTGAATATAGAATGCCTTCTGTAAATAAACAGTGCTTTATTTGAATATCTGATTCGTAATCTACTTATTGAGTCTGATCCTGAAAATATCGTAACAATCTGGTAGCAGAGGATGGTTAAATTGACTCAATAAAACTTTAAATATGTCTGAGAGAGAAAACTCCACAAATAAAAGAGAAAGACCCAACACCAGGGCATACAGCAAAGAAATGGAAGCAGATCAAGAAATAATCGATGAGTCCACGAATACAATATCGAGAGAATCTGAAGACTGCACTACTGACAATGAAGAAACAATGGATGAGACTGATGACCAAGAAGAAAACGAAATAGAAAACAACGAACTCAGGTCAGAGATACTAAAACTCTTAAAAAGCCAAAAGAACGATGAAAATCTCATCGCGAACCTCCAAGAAATATTAAAAAACAACGGAGCAGCGAAAGAGAAGCGCATCGTTACGAATAAATCTAAAGACTCAAAAACGGTGAGCGATCTGCCTGAAAATAAAAATACAGCGAAAAAGAAAACAAACAGTCCCGCGCAAAATTTCGAATGGCAGCCATCTTGGTTTTAACAGACTCCTAAGATTAGCGAAACAGAGCCAATCAAAAAGCTAGATTCAAAATATCTGGCGCGAAAAGCCTTACTCGATGCAAGAAATGAAAAAGAGAAAATTTACACTTCAGAAGAATCAGACACAGAGATTGAAGAGACTTCGATAGATATGCAAGTAAAATCAGCAATGAAAACGCTCTTTGCTGCTTTTGGACCAAAATTGAAAATCACTAAAGAATCAACGAAAAGGCAAGCAAGCAAACAAACATCTCAGAATCCACCCACTTCTATTCAAACGACGAAAACGCCTGAACCCAGAGAGCCCTGCAGATACCACCCCACGCCACAGACGATCCC
The DNA here is from genome assembly GCA_022577455.1 of Arizona elegans. Lineage (NCBI taxonomy): Eukaryota > Metazoa > Chordata > Lepidosauria > Squamata > Colubridae > Arizona > Arizona elegans. The sequence continues at coordinate 95,873,894 of JAKOOJ010000002.1, read as the reverse complement.
AGGGACCAGCATTCTCAATCAAAGAAAGCGAGCGCCTGCTATCACCAGGACTCCCAAGATCGAGCCGGAGACCGATTCCTCAGAAGAAGAGCGATGTGAGGGAGCTGCGGCAGCGAGAACCTCTCACGACGGCTTCAGGAGCGAAATGAACAACGCACATGTGCAAGACTACACAGACAACTTTGAAGGACATGAAGAACAGAGAGAACCATTCAGAATCGTCGCAAGCATACCCACGCCATTTTGTAACTTTCAACATTTGCAAGACCACGGACTACCTCCAGTTGTAAGTAATGGATCCAACAATATTGGAATTTACCCAATGATTTCCCAAAACTGAGAATAGATGGCATTAATTTGCAAGAATGGTGTCAGCAGCTCCAGGTTGTCTTTCTAAAAGAAAACTTATTATTTTTTATCACTAATCCCCCAAAAAGACCTTGGACTCTAAAATTAGACTGTCTGCACCATAGGGCATTTTTCTTATTAATTTCCAGTATATCTCCTGCCATGTACCACAGTATTAAGCAAAATCTAACTGTATCAGAAATTATTCAATGCATGTTTAAATTGTTTCACAGTGAAAGTGTAGCCACTACAACAAGAATGTCTAAAGATTTCTTCTCAGCTAGGATAAAGCCAGGGGTTACCATAAGTGAACATTTAATATCTTTAAACAAAATTAGAGCAGAACTGCATTTAAGGGGGGAAATAATTTCAGATCAAACAATGAAGAGTGTTATCATTAACTCACTAGACCCATCGTGGGATAACTATATATCTCATTTAGACCCAAACAATTTAGGATATTTATCCATAGAAAGTCTATCTAACAAGCTAATATCTGAAGATAATTCAAGGAGAAGTCGTTGTAACAATCACATGGAACATAAACAATATAAGAGGGTAGTTTTTCAAGAAAGATATCATGAACCAATAGGATGCCACAACTGTGGATCCAAAGAACATAATAGGAGAGACTGTCCAAAACTCCTCAGAAATAGAAAAAATCCTGACTACAGAAATAGGTATCAAAACAGACAGTCATCAATTGATAGACATAGATATAGAAGTCCACCTATCTATAGGGAACATAGAGGGGGCAGGGATAACTCAAAAGATAGAAAGTCTGGTTCACTGAATGGGTTAAACAAACATGACAACACTAACATACAACAGACAGAGGATAATGATTGGCTTATCGATTCTGGAGCAACCAACCACACTACAAATAATAAAAATATACTATCTTCATTTGTAGAGGATAAATTCGTAATTAAGGTAGCTAATCAAGAGAAGGTTCAAGTCATAGGTAGAGGAAATATAACCTTACCTGGCCTAGGAAAAATAGAGGGGGTATTGTTAATACCTGAAATACCTCATAACATACTTAGTGCAATAAAACTAAGCAGAGATTCTGGCATAAATATTGTGTTCTCAAAAGGAAAAGCAACATTAGAGAAAAACAGAACAAACATAGGTACTGTGATTATTAAAGGAGGTCTACCTTATCTAATGACAAAAGAAAAATGGTTACACAACATTGATTCCAACATGGAAGATAACAATAACATAGACAACGAAAGAAGTTGTAATAGTGACAATGAGGAACATGAGATTATTTATAATCACAAAGACACACCCAACAACAAAATACCTAATATTGGTAAACCAATTCATGATGAGTGTGCTCATGTCTTACATAGGAAATTAGGACATGCCAGTTTTCCTGTAGTTCAAAAGATGACTGAACATGCTGAAGGCGTTAAAATAAAAAATTGTAAAAACTATTTGGAATGCTCAGTATGTAAATCTACAAAACTCAAAACTAGCCGCAAACCCAAAAAATCAACAAGATCAACCAACAAAATTTTTGATTTGGTACACATGGACCTAGTTGGTCCATTAACACCATCAATCACATATAGAAAACGTTATTTCCTAACCATTGTGGATGACTATAGTCGTTATGGCTTTGTCTATACACTAAAGCACAAAGATGAAACTTTTCAGAAATTTAAGGAGTTTTACAAACGTATAGAAACACAACATAATATTAGAATAAAACAAATTATGACAGATAGGGGATGTGAATTCATGTCAAAAGAATTCTCCCAAAGGCTTAAAGACAAAGGGATGTTACATTACACGTCTAGCCCTTTTTCTGCATTCCAAAATGGAGTGGCAGAGAGAAAGAACTCGACATTACAAACCATGATTAGATGCACATTAGAAGATGCTGGCTTAGGAAAACAATTCTGGTCAGAAGCTTTACAATATTTCAATTATACACAAAATAGAACTTGGTCCAGCATTGTTAACAAGACACCATATGAAATGATGTATAATAGGAAACCCAAAATAGCTCATATGCACATATTTGGAGTCACTGCAGATGTACACATACCTAAGCAATTAAGACGTAAAGGTGAGAACGTATCTAGGAGACTCAGGTTCATGGGTTACGAAACAGGCACAAAAGGGTACAGATTTATCGATAATAATAACAGATTTATAGTTTCCAGAACGGCTGTATTCCATGAACAGGCCAACTGGTCTAAAATACATTTTAATGAAATTTTCCCAAACAACTATACAAACACTAAACACCAAGAGGAAAGAACTGGAGAAGAATACAATCACAACATACATAAAAACAAAAACAAAACATGGACAAACAGTCAATACAAAATAAAGACAGATTCATTAACAAAAAAGGAAGCTAGGTATTTACATGACAATGATAGTAAACCAAAAAGAACAATCAGGAATAACAGAAACCAAATACCAAACAAATACAAAGATTATATAATGTATATGGATGGAGAAACATCAACACCAAACACATACGAGGAAGTGCTAAAACTTCCCCCTGAAGAAAAAGAAAAGTGTGAATCAGCCATGACTAAAGAGATGGATAGTCTGCAGAAATTAAATGTATTCACACCTACACATGCACCTAAAGATAAAACTGTTATTGGTACTAGGTGGATATATAAAATCAAAAACTTAGAAGGAGGCAACACCTTATACAAAGCTAGACTAGTTGCTCAAGGTTATGCACAAAAATATCCCAAGGATTACACGGATACATACTCTCCCACAGTAAGAACTGAGAGTGTTAAAACTGCACTGGTCATAGCATCAGCACTTAACCTTGATGTATTCCAATACGACATACAGACTGCATATCTACATGCAAAATTAGATAAAGAGATATATGTAAGAGCGCCTCACAGTCAATATACAAACAAAAATGAAACGTGGTTACTAAATAAAAGTTTATATGGGCTGAAACAATCTGGCAAAAGATGGTATGAATGTTTAGTCAAAGTGCTCAAAACCATGAATTTTAATGCCACTACTGCTGATAACTGTTTCTTTGTTAAAAAAGAGGATGACTCTTTAGAATTCGTGTTAATTTATGTGGATGATATTTTGTATATAGGTAAACACAAAGAGAAGAGAGAAACATTTGTAACGAAACTAAATGAACATTTCTCTTTGAAATCATTAGGTAAGGTAAATAAGTATCTTGGAGTTCAAATTAGTAAAACAAAAAAAGGATTCAAACTTTCTCAAAGAGATAAGATTATAGAACTCCTGAACAAATGTAACTTAAACAATGCTAAACCCTGTGATACTCCCATGCAAACTGATTTCCTGAGGAACACAGATGAGTCATCCCCTGAATTTAAAGATAATACACTTTACAGATCAGTCATCGGTTCCCTTTTATATATCTCCAATTGGACCAGACCCGATATCGCTTTGCCTTGTCTAGACACGTCAGCAAACCACTAGTAAATCATTGGGAAGCTGTCAAAAGAATATTAAGATATTTGAAAAATAGCTTAGATTTTTGTTTATTATTGGAACCCAATAGTGTCAAAGAGCCCATCCTCACATGTTACTCCGACGCAGATAGGGCAGGTGACACCACATGTAGAAAAAGCACATCTGGTTATATATTTTTTCTTAACAATTGTCCAGTTTACTGGTATACTGGTAAACAAGACTTAGTAGCCACATCAACGACTGAGGCAGAATATGTCTGTTTGTCTAAAGCCTCAAATAACCTCATATGGTTTAATGACTTGTTGTCAGACACCTGGATGAAACCTTCACTACCATTTATCATACATGAAGATAATAAGGCTGCTATTGAGATATCTAGATCTGATGCCATTGGACAAAGATCCAGACATATAGATATAAAATTCAAACATGTGAGGCAGTTATCTCAAGATGGATTTATTAAAGCAGTCCATTGTGAAACGTCAGAGCAAATTGCTGACATACTAACAAAGCCTTTACCCTCTAAGCAGCACAAATATTTGACTTCTAAGTTACAAGTTTTATATTGTTCAGAATCTGAATGTAATTATTGTTATATATCGAATCGGCATTTAGAGGGGGATTTGTCACAAGTAAATGCCTTATTCTCCTTTATGTAAATAATATATGACCAGGGTATCAGGGGTTAACTTATTCTTCTCTATTTAATATATTCATACTTAACTACTCCTATATCTAGCTCCACCCCATGTATATATAAGGAGCTGTATGCTTCCCTTCTGTGCTTCTATCTGTGAATATTCAGTGAATATAGAATGCCTTCTGTAAATAAACAGTGCTTTATTTGAATATCTAATTCGTAATCTACTTATTGAGTCTGATCCTGAAAATATCTTAACAAAATAATTATAAAAAGGTGAGTATATAAATCCAAATAAATACATAAATACATAAATACATAAATACATAAATACATACATACATACATACATACATACATCCTAATTAAGACAGTTTAGCAGCTGAAGAAGCAACAGCTTTTTTTAAAACAATTCAGCAACAATAAATATTCTATCTAATTAATACAAAAAAATTACTATCCTTTTTCTACAAAGTTACCTTAAAGTACTAGCTTGAAGCTCTGTTAACTACCAGTCATGAAATGTGGCCCCCTTTTGAAGACATGTACCAACTTTTTATTTGGCTTGTTCTTCAAAGCCAAGATTTGAAAGAGAGAATGACAATGAAACACAATTTGCACCCAGTGAGTTACACATGAAAAAAAATGCAATGGACAGAAGTTATAGAAATTGTTTGCTTCCCTTCCTTCCCTTTTTGTTGTGGTTGACCATTTTTAAAGAGTTGTTCATCTCTAGACAGCAACAGCTGCTACTGACCAGACTTTTAAGAATGCAGATCCATCCTGGTTGTGATGAGAATCATGTGTGAAGGGAGGCAGCTCTCTGATACTCTGTTCTTTACCTGCTTCTTTATGCACAATTACTGCATGATGTTTTCTTTAAAGCTCAGAGTGATAAACAAGCATTGACAAAGAGAGAGTTTCAGTTAACATTTAGATTAACCAGGAGGAGCCACAACTTACTGGAAAATATATATTCACCTGTCAGGCATAGCTGTTTATTTAAATGTTATTGCTACTTCATAGTTCCCAGCAGAGCTTCCCCCCTCCATATTTAAACACTGCATAACTCTGAGTGATACCCCCATACATTTAGCACAATTAAACCATTCATCTTGAACAAACAATCCTAGAAATGTTAGTCGATAATGGATGCAAGCAGTTCACCAGAAATGCCATGCCACAACATCACAGTTCTCACACAGTGAGCCCTGTTGAGACTTTTCTCAACAGCCAATTCTGGCTTATGGAAGAGGGTGGGTGGATGGATGGATGGATGGATGGATGGATGATAACTAGAATTTCAGCATGTCAACAATAACATGGACAACTGACTTCAGGATCCCAGTGAAAGCATATGGAATATGAATACTCAACTGGAAATACTGTAATTCCTTGCACTAATACGCTCATGCCTTCGTAGAGGATTCAGGCTGCTTCACAATGAACTTGAGAAAAGGTGAGCTCCAAGTGAATTTTGACCATCAGAGTGAAAAGCTTCTCCAGCTCATTCTAGACCTGCTAAGAGGAAAGACATATCCAATGATGTGTGTCCAATAGTCTATTTTCCTCTTGAAGTAGAGGTATATTTTGTGGAAGCATATTTGGTATTTAAAGGAAATCAAAACTGTACTTGATGAGATTTGCTTTTAAGTCTTAGTTCTTAGTTTTGTCATCCAAAATCCAAGCATTGATACCCTTTCTTCCTTTAAATTGAAGCAGTATATATTTCTTTTGTCCCATGGCTGCTCTCTTCAATAATCTGATTTGAAACTGCCATAATCTCTGGTAAAACAACCCCTTTCTCTGACCTTTATTAGCAAAGTTTCCAACTATTCTGTTCTCTGGTTTGTTTGGAAATGGTTGAACTGTATTGTTTGACCTTCATTTTTGTACAAATCTGGTATATATATTGTAAGCAATAGGAATGCATAATTCTTACTAAATATGAGCCATTATGTATCCTACTTTTGTATGCAGATAAAGAGCAATCCACTTTAAGCATTGTAAAATCAGAGATTCAAATGCATTGTCTCCAACCAAAATGAATAGGCTATAAATTGAATGGAACATTCTTATTTCTGTGGTGGGATTATGATAAAGTTTCAGATTTTGGGGGGAAATCAATAAGATGTTACATATAACTAATAGAAGAATGATTTTTCCCCCAAAGTTAGGTTATTACATATATTTTATGGTCAGAATGAAAAATTGCAGAATTGAAAATTTGCTACATTTTTACTTTTAGCTCCCAAATTGATTATTGAAACAATGCAATTGTATAGCCTTACAACTAACCTAGAAATTATGAGACAGTTAAAAGATATCAACAACATGTTAATTTTAAAAGATGGGAAAAATAAATTAATATGCTTAAAATTGCTTAATTGAATCATGGCTGAAAATTGAAGGTGGTCAGTACACAAAGCAGTATACAATCTTCTATATTTATAAAAAAAGGATCTAAGTGTGTGTGTGTGTGTGTGTGTGTGTGTGTGTATTATATATATGTCTTTGGTTATTCGGGTTTTCTCCTGCGTAAAATTGGAGGTGTCTTGGCAACGTTTCGACGAAGTCTCATTCATCATCTTCAGGCTGGTGTTTTTGGCTTCGTGCTTCTAGGAGCAATGTGTGTGATCGCAGCTGTTTCTTCCTTTTAACTGCCAGTGGGGGTGTGAATTGATTGGGTGGGAGCTTGGCTGTGTTCTGATTGGGTGGAGGTGTGTTCTGATTGGTTGGGGGTTTGGCTGTGCTCTGATTGGATGAGGGGTTGGCTGTGCTCTGATTGGATGGGTATGTGTTCTGTTTAGGTGGGGGCTTGGTTGTGCTTGGGTTAGTCTGAATAGCAGGGGGATTTGAGCTGGTGAGCTGCGTTGCTGTTGTTTGGCTTCGTGTTCGTGCCACATGTTCATGGTGGGTGTCAGTTTGCTTCATGTATGGATTGGAGGGGTTTAAAGTGGCTAATGATGCATCTGTGGTCTGGCTTCTGGTTTGTGGTTGTGCCTCATTGGTGTGGGTTTGCTTTTTGCGTGGATGTGTGGTGGTGACATCCTGTGTGGTTTTCATGAGTGTGGGTCTGGTGTCATTCTTTGTGTTAGGGACTCGTTTGTCAAAAATCATCATATATATATGATCCAGCATAACTCTGGAATGGCTTGAGCAATTTCAACCAAACTTGGTACACAAATGACTTACTCTCTGGAAACAAATTCTGTGGGGGTAAGATACCCCTGATGTGTGTGTGTGTGTGTGTGTGTTTTCCACCATAACACTGGAACACCTCGAGCAATTTTAACCAAACTTGGTATACAAATGACTTACTCTCTGGAAAAAAAATACTGTGGGGGTAACACACCCCTAACACCCCTTCGGTGTGTGTGTGTGTGTGTGTGTGTGTGTGTGTGTGTGTATGTTCCAGCATAACTCTGGAACGCCTGGGCGGCTGAAATGAAAAGGAATGAATTATATCTACAGTGTCAAATCACAGTACTTTTGACAGTGATAGTGTATTTGTATTTGTATTCAAGTTCTGTTAAGATACAGCCCGTTGTGCCTTAAAATGGATTCTAATGTACATCACAATGTAGTTGCCATGGTAATGGCTTTACAGTACTCCACAAGGGGGCTCCCTCTGGTAAGGGGGATTGGTTCTTAAACAAACAAACAAACAAACAAACAATAAACCCCCTAGGCCCTCAGCTTCAATCAAAGAGGGCAAGTTGTCAGGGGAGGTGCCTGCTAATGCAGATAATCACCTCAAAGGCTGTTCCCTATAAAATCTTTCCTAGATTATTGGCCAGGGCAATTAGGTCTCTAATTCTCACCATAGTGAGCAATGGCTTTTCCTGTCTAACACAGGATTGGGATAAATAAATACCCAGGCAATGCTGGGTTATCAACTAGTATAACTATAGACGGGCAAAAATTCAACTCCAACAAAAGAATTCTGGAGGCATGAAATCATTATGACTAATTCAATACTGTAAACCCACCTTTCTCAATGTTTTTACTGTGGGGGAACCTTTGAAATAATGTCCAGTTCTCAAGAACCCCCTCCACAGACATTATTATTTTGCCTCATGGTCTGATTCCCCCCACCCACCATTTATTATCTTTAATGGAACCCTAAGTTTAGAACATAAAACATAAACTGAATTGGACCTCTCACCCATCTAGTCCAACAATCTGTTCTCACACTGGCCAACAAGGAACCCCACTAGCTTCCCAGAAGATGGCCTGCCATCAAGGCAAATTGCAACTGATCCCATGGCTTCTACAAACTTATTCCATCCTTTTTTCTTTTTTTTTGAAAAAAGTTTTTATTATTTTTCTTAAGACATAAACATAAAATACATCTTTTAAGAATGAAGCTTTGATCCGGTCATGAATAGGTACAATCGCTTACCCCTCTTTGTCAAGCTCTTTCCCAAATCTCCCACCATTACATATTTTTAAATAAAAACCAAAACAAATTTTTTTCCTACAATTGTAATAACTTAATCTAAACATTTACCTTTCTATTATATCACCACAAATCTTAATTTCCAAATAACACAACTCAATATTTAATTACAATTATTACCCTAAATTCTATCTGCATACCCATATCCTAGGACCCATTACAATAAATCTTTAAATCCTAATCTCTTTTAATTTATATCTATATTTCTTAAACTTATCACACATTAAACTCTTCGTTTTACACAGAGTCATTTCATTATTACAATCCAGCTTAAATCATATTTGTTTTAACTATTTGTCTCTTGATCATCTTCTTTTGGCTGTTTTCCAGCATATTCATTTATTATTTGGCTGTTTCCCAGCATCATCAATTATTGTTTTGGCTGATTCCCAGCATATTCATATTGTTTGACTGATTCCCAGCATATTCATATTGTTTGGCTGATTCCCAGCATATTCATATTATTTGGCAGTTTCCCAGCATATTCATTGTTATGTGGCTGTTTCCAGCATATTCATTAAGCATATTCTTAATTTTACTGTTTATCTCTGTGTAATCCCCTATTTTATTTTACCTTCCATCTATACGTTAGTTATTCATATTTAATCATATTGTCATTCTCAGTTTTATCTGCAATTTAACATTGAGACTTAATTGTTACATCAAACACATCCCCATATAGATCAATAAAATTTCTTGGATTCTTCTCTTATTCATATGCATTCTTATTTATCAATACAATCCATCTTTACTTTATTTTAATCACATTGTTTTATTTGCCACCCTTGTACATCTTTAAACACCTCCTTTTTATAATTAATATTCATCTAAACATTACATTTTCATTTTTAATCAAACTATTTATATTCTTTTTCCCCAATCGTGTATTTTTTATTTCTTCATTTCCTTTTCTATCAACATATATTCCATTTCAAATTCAGTGTTCTCAAGTTTAATTCTCCATAAGTCATTTTAGTTCTTTTTGTTACTTCTGTTCCATGCAAAGTACATCAGCTTTCCTTCTTTTGTTCCTGCACCATTTTCTTTTTGTTCCTGCGCCAATTAGTAACAGTTGTAAAAGTTCTGTTTTATTTCCTCTTTCTTTCCCCCAAAGAAGCCGTCTGTAGACAAAGAACCAGTACCAAAATCCCACGGCTATTATTTGTAATTTCAGAGTGTTCCAAAGCAAACAGCAAGTCACAGTGTTTCTTTTTAAAACAGAAGGTGTATCTCTGCAATCCACACTTTCCCTTAGTCATGCCAGTATCCATTTTGTTGCAACTATGTGACAGTCCAATTTGACTCTCTTCTTCTCTTGAATTTTAAAAATGTTGAATCCCTGTCTTTTTTCTTTTTCCAAAGTCCAATTCTAATTTTAAAAAAATTTCTGCATGCCTCAATGTTTAATTTTCCAGTTAAATCTATCCCAAAATAAATTCCCTAGCAGGTCTTTCTCTCCTGAAGTTATTTTTCAAAATCTTCTATGCCCCTCAAATCCACAGCCGCTGTTTTAAGGCTAGGGGTCTTACAAGTAACAATCATTGCTCTAACATTGTTTCAAGCCTGGTTTGGTGTCATCAAAGAGCTTCGTTCTCTTCCTCTTTCCTCCTGTTCATCACTTAGTTCAGTTTGTCCCAGCTTCGTGGGAGCCACCATGGCTGCCGCCCCCCACCACCGACTCACAGAAAGTTCCCTCCGACCTCCGAGGAACTTGCCTGTTCCTCTTGGTCATCCAAGGTGCCTCTCTTCCTATCCTGTCCCTGCAGGATGTTTCTGGTCCGAAGACCCATCGGTGGTGGTTCGGCAGTCGGGTTTTTCATGGGACTCCTCAGAGCCCACTATTTCCTGACTGTTTCACCGTGACAGCAAACTGGAGGTTCCATCCTTTTTTGAAGCCAGTTGAGGTGGTGACTTTCAAAGTTCAATTACATGAAAAGCCACATAAAAACTGGAATTTCAGTTGAGAAAGGCTGCTGTAGACTTTGTAAGTGTAAGAAACACATGATTTCGAATAATAGTTTAAAAATACAAAATTTAAAATAGAGATAAAACTAATTAAATAAATTTGGCTGGACCATTTTAAAACCCCAATAAATTAAAACCAAATTTAAAATTTCCATTTAAAAAGAGGAAAAATTTAGGTCAGGCCAGCTTGATGAAATAGAAACGTCTTAAGCGCGCGACGGAAGGTACGCAGATCCGGAATCCTCCGTATCTCCAGGGGGAGCTCGTTCCAGATCGTAGGTGCCCCCACAGAGAAGGCTCTCCCCCTGGGGGCCGCCAGTCAACATTGTTTGGCCGACGGCACCCGGAGGAGCCCCTCTCTATGGGAGCATACTGGTCGATGGGAGGCTATTGGTGGCAGCAGGCGGTCCCGTAAATAGCCAGGTCCTAAGCCATGGAGTGCTCTGAAGGTGATAACCAAAACCTTGAAGCGCACCCGGAAGACCACCGGGAGCCAGTGCAGCTCGCCACGTCGCTCCCATCACCACCCGCGCGGCCGCACTCTGCGTCAGTTGGAGCCTCTGAGTGCTCCTCAAGGGGAGCCCCATATAGAGAGCGTTACAATAGTCCAAACGGGAGGTGACGAGGGCATGAGTGACCGTGCGTAACGAGTCCCGATCCAGAAAGGGACACAACTGGCAGATCAGGCAGACCTGATGAAAAATCTTCCCGGTCACGGCCGTCAAGTGCTCTTCTAAAGACAGCCATGAATCCAGGAGGACACCCAAGTTGCGAGCCCTTTCCGTGGGGGCCAATGCTTCACCCCCAATAGTCAGCGATGGCACCAGCTGACTATATTGGGACGTCGGAAACCACAGCCACTCGGTCTTGGATGGGTTGAGTCTGAGCCTGTTTCTCCCCATCCAGATCCGTACAGCCTCCAGGCACTGGGACATCACTTCAAGGGCATTGTTGGGGTGGTCTGGGGTGGAGGTAGTGGGGTAGTTGGGGTGGAGCTGGGTGTCGTCAGTGTACTGATGGTACTCCACCCCGAAATCACGGATGATCTCGCCCAGCGGCTTCACATAAATGTTGAACAAAAGGGGCGAGAGGACAGATCCTTGTGGCACCCCACATATAAGGGGCCTCGGGGTCGACCTCTGCCCCCCTGTCAACACAGACTGCGACCGGTCGGAGAGAAAGGAGGAGAACCACCGTAGTACGGTGCCTTCCACCCCCAACTCTTCCAACCGGTGCAGCATGATACCATGGTCGATGGTATCAAAAGCCGCTGAGAGATCTAATAGGACCAGGACAGAGGAACAGCCTCTGTCCCGAGCCCTCCAGAGATCATCCACCAACGCGACCAATGCCGTTTCCGTGTTTACCCAGGCCTGAAACCTGACTGGAACGGATCTAGATACGTCGTTTCATCCAGGTACTGGGGAAGCTGTTGTGCAACCACACTCTCAACAACCTTCGCCACAAAGCGAAGGTTGGAGACTGGACGATAGTTAGCCAATATTGCCGGGTCCAGGGAAGGCTTCTTGAGGAGAGGTCTCACCACCGCCTCTTTCAAGGTGGCGGGAAAGACACCCTCACCCAATGAAGCATTTATAATCCCCTGGAGCCAGCCTCACGTCACCTCCCGGGAAGCCAGCACTAGCCAGGAGGGGCACGGGTCCAACAAACATGTGGTCGCATTCAGTCTACCCAGAATCCTGTCCACGTCCTCAGGGGTCATAGAATAGAATAGAACAGTGGTGGCAAACCTTTTACTCACCGAGTGCCAAACACGTACATGGTTCGCGTACTTTGCATGCAGATGTGCCATCTGCACTAATGCGTGGCTCTTCCACTATGTGCTGCATGCGCAACCGCACCATCTGCACATGCACACAGCTTTCACATGCACCCCCACATGCGCTGTGCACGCAACCACACCATCTGCACATGCACACAGCTTTTGCGTGCATCCCCACCGTGTGCTGCGCGCGCAACCACACCATTTGCACATGTGGACAGCTTTTGCGCATGTCCCCACTGTATGCTGCGTGCGCAACCACACCATCTGTGCATATGCACAGCTTTCGCATGTGCCCCCACCATGCGCTGTGCATGCAATCACACAATCTGCGTATGTGCATGGTTTTCGCGCGTGCATTGATTACTGCAATACTGCTATCATGTCACCCTATTTTGTTAGGAACATTACATTTTTAGTAAAGTTTGTTTTTATTTCTGAAACAGGTAGCTTCAGATAGATCTTATCAAGATATAAATTTGGTTTAAGTGAAGAACATCACATTGAACTTTCCAGTAAATCATTTTTATACCGCAACTCCTTAAATGACAAAAATCAAGAATCTTATTAATTCATGTAAACTATATTCTCCACATTCCCTCCATGTTCTTCAACAAAAGGATTGTTTTGCTATTTTCAAGTTTGAATTCCTCCATAATTTGGCATATCAAGGTTCAAACCAGAGCTGATATCCTATGGCATAGATAATGTAGTATGTCACTGAACCTCAGATTTGCCATTTTGGGAGGAAAAAGGTTACAGGAATGTACATGTGAGCAGCATGTCCCAGCTTTAATAAAGATAGACAGACAGAAAGAAATGTTAAGCTTTAAGAACAAAAGTAAGATTCAAACACTCTCAAATAGTGATGTTTTAAAAAAATATTTTAAATCATCAATTTGAAACAATATGTTATTGTATCACACTTTTTGGCTTCTCTTTTTCCTTAGATTAGAAGCCACTTGATGGCGGCTTATTTTCCCATGTTTGTATAATGATGATGGTGTCTGCTAAAATGCTTAATCCATTTATATATAATTTTAATAACAATTGTAGCAATACTAATAATACACAATTGGATTAGGATTTTAACCTTTATATAATTGGCAGGCCATCTGCACTGATGATGTTATATTTCTTTATGACACTTTAGCCACTGAATAGAAAAAGATTTTTATTGGCGGGGGGGGGGGGCCTTCCACTGTTTATTATTCAAATGTGGAATGAATTCAAGCCGCATCATGAATTGCCATCATTAATTATTCACTGGGATTAAGGAATCAGTTAAAATCCTATCTCTACTTAATCCTACTTTATTAATTTTATATTCTTGGCAGAAAAGTGCTCTTTACAAATAGATCATGTGGTTTTCTGTTGGGATTCTAAGTATGGAATGTCCCTGGTGTTTAGAGAATGCCATCTTTTTTAATTTGATAAAATAAATTAGCAGAGGATTAGCTAAAAAATTAGCATGCGATGCAGTGCATTTGCTGTTGCCACCTTCTTAAGGGAGCTTTTAAAATGATTAGGTTATGTCTCGCTTGGCTTTTTCCCTTGCAGAGCTCTCTTGGGTAGCGGAAAGCCATGCGGTGGCATAGTACACTTGCTTTAAGTGAGTTGGACAGAATAATCCCCTTACCTTCCTCTATTTGTTAGAATTTGCAGAAAACTCCACAGATATATAGAACTGATTTCAGAACATACAAAGTTGCCTTACACTAAGACTGACCACTCATTCCTGGAATTCAATAGCTTTCTGACCCTTCTGACTGGGTTTCTTTCAGCTTTATTCTGAGTTGAAAAGCCTGCAAGGAACATATATATTTCATCATTATGGCCATATCAATTCACTAAAATCAATCTTATGTTCTGTTTGATATTAAATCATTGTTCCTTTCAGGAAAAACTATATCTCATGGCGTGTGTTAGTCCAGTTCTGGTCATTTCAGCTCAAGGAGGAGGTTGATATGCTGGTCTCATAATAATGTTTCATGAGAGTAATGACAGCACATAGAGTAATGGAAGAAAGAAATAATTGGTTATGTTTAAAAAAATGAGAGTCAATGTACTTGCAGTTTTTAAATACTGAAAGAAATGCCAGAAAAAAATGAGTAGAAATATTCTGAGGAAGAGAACAAAAGATTTTAATTACAGTATAATGAACAGTGTCAGGGTTCCGACCAATGCCCTAATAAAATCAGGAGCCTCAAGCCATTGTACAAGAAAAATCCAGGTGTTTATTAGGAGCGCCATGTCGGCATGACCGAGGTGAAGCCAGCTCTGACTTTACCCAGTTCGCACCTTGCTTCTGACCCTGTTGCCCCCTCTCCCCCAAAGTGTGTCACCAGTCACATTCCCCAATGAAGTAATGTAGAAGTCATTCCCTCCAGCCGTTGAGGGTCTCCATGGAGATGGCTTTGACTTCGGCTGGCTAGGATGTGTTTTGTTTTGACTGAGGTATGAATTCCTCGGTGCAGCTGTGAGGCACAATTTCCCAGGTCAGGAAAGCTTAGTGAGTTGACAAAAAGCTTGGTTAAGGAATATCTCAACTTCAAGGGCAGGTGGTCCCCTGATCTTCTGATTTTTATCAGTGCTGTATCATATTAAATTATAAAAAAAGCCATAAGGGTCTTTTGCCCAAATAAATTTGACATCATGGCATCCACTGTCAAAGTGCTACATTTCCCTTTTTTATGGCGGGTGCCTTGACATTTGAATGATTTTTCAGAGTATCCCTACTTTTTCCAGACATTCTTTCTTTCTAGCAATTTGATGAGATGCTCCAATCTGAGGAGTGCTCCTCCTTTTTTTTTTTTAAGCTTAAGTATTCTTGGTGTTAGATTTTGAAAAGAATAAAGGAATCTCTATTCATTCCTACAAGGATCTGTGGAACATGTCAATAATAGAGTTTTTGGGGAAGTAACTCTGATGATTTGTTGAGTTGTGTCTTGTTTTGCCAATTCCGTGAACCACAAGGTTGCTGTGGAGGTATGCTGATACTGCTGTAACTGGTGTGTGCAAATTGGCTTCTTCTATATATAGCTGAAGTGGACATCATCAATATGCCACATCATGAGGGATAAGTATTGGATATGTTGCCCTGGATGTTAGAGAGGTGTCTATTGGTTTGATGTGCTAACTCCACAACATATGTTTTGCCTCTGATTGGCTGCTGAAAGTATAGATATGTCCAGACTATGCAGCTGAGATAAGAAATTGCTCTGCTCGGACTTCCGGTTTGCTGTTTGTCCCCGCTGGACGCTCCTTCGGGATCGTCGTACCCACTGCCTGTAAAGAGCCGCCTTTATAGCGGAATGGCGGCTCGAAAAAACTCCGTTTCCATGAGGAAACGGAGATAGAGCAGGCTGGGGTGGGTTGAGTCCTCTGCCTAATCCCAAAAGTTTTTTTTTTACTTTTGGGACGGAGCGGAAGAGACTCCCCGTATCCCCAGCCGATGGTCCGGGCTCTGGGAGATCTCTGCTACACGCAGAGCTAGGTGGCAAAAGCAAGCCTGTAAACTTGTTAAACTAATTAAAGAAGACGTGAGCTGGATCGCTGACCCTGAAGCGCAAGTATTTTTTTTTCTTATTTTAGAAAAGTTACTGAAGTTGTTTAAGAAGTGAAAGGAAAAAAGATTTTTAAAATGGCGATTGCCGAGGCTTGAAGAGAGGCTGAAAAGGGAAAGTCCTTCCGTTTTCTATTACAAAGTAGCGGAATGAATACTTCTGGCTGTAATTGAGGCAAAACCTTACTCTCACTCTTGTTTTTTTTTTTTTTTTTTTCCTGGGGATCTGATATTGATCTTGGTTGGAAACAAGCTTTTTTTTTTCTCTCTCTTTTCCACTAAATATTGTCTATGTGGGAAATGGCACTGGGACTTATACAGTTAGACAAACAGGCAGCGGGGGGAAATTCCCCCATTAACAAATTACATCAACAAGTTCTAACTCTCCAGTGTCAGAAACCTGACTTTAATATAATAGAATTTCTTCTTGAAGAGATTGTAAGAAGGGATGAGATTGTGAACCAGCAACTCGAAAAATTTAAGCAGGAAATTAAAGAAATTGGTGAATTGGTGAAATCAAAGTTTGACTTTTTGAATCGAAAGATTTTAAAAACAGCTAATGGTTTATCAGACTTTCTGATTCAGTTGGATGCAAAGACTAAACTATTAGAGTCTAAAATGAAAGAAACTGAGGAGAATTTGGATGATAAGATTCAAAAAATTAAAAAGGATTTGGTAAACATTCAGGATAATAGCTCAGAAGACAAACCTAAAATGGAGGTTGACCAAAAGACTGGTAATGAAGAAAATGTGCAACAGGGGATTGAAAGAGAAGTTTTAATGATTCAATATAATTTTACAGAATATGCAATTAGACTGAGAGGTCTGCAGGAAAATAATAGAGATGACTTAAGGAAAACATCTTCTGAAATTCTGGCTGGGATTTTAAAGGTTCAACCTGATGAAGTGTTTTGCAGGATTGATAGAATTTATAGAATAAACTCCTGGTTGGCAAAGCAAAGGCAATTGCCTAGAGATGTGGTGATTTATTTTACAGATAAAGAAATTAGGAATAATATTGTGCAGAACTCTTTTAACTCTACTTTGCAATTTCATGGAAGAAAGGTTTGGATTTTTAAGGAGCTCCCGACTAAGATGCTAATGGAGAGGAAGAAATTTGGCTTTCTAGTGACTGAGTTAAAAAAAAGAAATATCCTATTTAGGTGGGATGCCCCAGTTGGTTTAATATTGAGACACCAAGGAGTAAGATATCAACTGAACACTGTTGAAAAAGCAGAAGAATTTTATCAAAAAATTTTAAAAATGAACTTAATATCTTTAGGCACAATACAGGATAAGCAAAAGGAGTTGGAAACAAAAGGAAAATATCAAATTACAGAGGCTGTGGTGGAAAAATTGTCTTTGGACTCCCTGGATACCCCAGCTGGACTGTCTATAAATATGAGAGCCGTGTCATCCGACTCCAATGTGATGAACCATCAAGTTACAGACAAGTGCGTAAATCAACCAGTTGATATACAAGTGATGGAGAAGAAAGATGAGATGACAAAACAAAACCAACAAGATCAACTCATAAAGCAGAATGAAAATCGATCAGCCGACACACAACTGGTAGGAAGGAAACGAGGATGGAAATTCAACCCGCAAAAGAAAAAGAAAAGAAATAGATCTCATAGAAACAGCAGTTTCTAAACCAAGCAACAGTGAAGCCAGGGACTTTAAAAAATGAATGAATATGTGAAAAGATAGTGGAGGCGAACAATTGTTTAATACTATCTTGAGGATAGTGGCAGATCTCTGCAATGCTGTGATTTTGGGATGTGAAAAGAGCCTTACCTTGTTGGATTTGAATTATCTACTCTGGATTTCTTTTATTGGTAAATATATTATAATTATTTTGAGTTACAAGGCAAGAGAGTCACGCTGGGGCATGCAGAAGATCTGGATGTTCTGCACCCATTAGGATGATGGGAATCAACAATCCTGATGAATACCACAACTATAACTATATGGATATAATTATAATGTCACTCGGGTGGTTGTTTTTACTTTTATATATATATGAGGATATCTACTACTGATGGGGGCAGAAGATGATTGAAGATTTTGAACAAACTGTTGCACCAGCATGTTATTTTACCCTATTATGGGTAATGGATTTAACAATCCAGTGGAAAGACACCAAAGAAGATATTATATGGATTATAAATTTAAAGTTATTGTCTTTTTTTCTTTTTACAAAATGGAATGCATATATAGATATGTGTATATTTTAGTAAAGTGGGCAGTGGATTATATTTAGAATTGTATTGCATGATTTTGTAGGAATTTGGGTTGAAATAGGTTAGTTTACTGATTGATTAGTTTAAGAAAAAGGATCTTTAAGTCATATATTTAGAGGAGTGGAGGAATTGGATAGAACTGAATAAATGTTAAATTTTGATGTAGGGAGAAGGCCGCTTTAAAATGTTATATTAATATATATAAAAGACTAAATGTTAATTTGTTGTAATAATACACTATAAGTTTAGGGGAGGAGAAAAAGGGCAGATTATCGCAAAAATGGGAGTTATAAGAATATTATGCTAAGGGTCAGTATTTTGAGGAGGGAGTAAGGGAAAGGAAAGATATTATGTAATTAGTTATGAAATAGCCTATTGTGAAGAAGTCACAGGGGGGGATGGGTGGTGAGGGGGGGTTAGGGAAGAGGGGGGGAAAGGGGGAAAAACTTGTATTTGAAAACTTTTTCAATAAAAAAAAAAAGAAAGAAATTGCTCTGCTCATCAAAAATTATTTGCCAGTAATACAGAAGTCTAAATGATGTAAATCTAAAATGAAAAAGTACTTGCTACTTTTTTGCAACTATTTTCTATCTTTTGTCAGAGTCTATAGCTATCCAGCCAGCACACAAGTAAATAATTCAGTAGGATTCATTTATAGAAGAAACTTCTTTATATACAATAATATAAAACATGATGCATGTATACAATACAATACAATAAGGGCATGCAGCTCTTGTAACGTGGTATAGAAGAAGAAGCAATGACAAGGACAAGAAGCAAGAAGAAAGGAGTAGAACTAGAAGCAAATAAGCAAAGACAAGTGAATCTTATATACACAGAAGAGTTAAACTAAGCCACGCCCAGGCTCCAAGCTGTCTGATATGGCTCACAGCAAATCCTGTGTGTCAGTCACCAAACAGTTCCCACTGGCTGACTTATTGTTATGGCTATTCCAGTTCATAAATTCTTATATACTGACATCTTTTGCTCACACTTAAGTATAAAATATTACAAAAATGGGCACAATCAACAGAGAGACTTTATTGAATGTCTAATTTGTAGATTCTTTCTACAAATTTCTGTATATAATATACTCAGGAATTTTCCGAAGGGCGTGCCATATCTCATAGCTGTAGTTATTCTCCAGCACCCAGTAAAATATAAATGTAAGTTGGTATCTAGATACTGTAAGTGAGGATTCTCCCTGCTCTATGTAGTCCAACCATGTTTAACCTTTCCTGACTTTTAAGTCAGAGAATTTCTAACAGCAAATTCAATCTTAAAGAATCACAAATGTATTAACAAAATTTTGTGGATTTCATGGATCAATTGGTAGACATACTTGATACCAACATACTCAAAATAGTATTTTACAATTGTTAATTGCTTTTTTGTATGTTATACTAGTAGATAGGTAAATTCACACACACACAAAAAAAAACCTCCCACCAAATAATTTACTGTTTCTTTTTTTGTTCTATAATTTTACTCACACATGTTTTCATGTATAATATCCTAAAAGGGGGGGGGAGGAGGAGGTTGTTGCTAAATCATTGCCAATATATCAAATAATTTAGAATCTTACAAAGAGAAATTCAGATGGAGAGAATTGTCTTTCTAGCCTGAATCATTTCAGGTGAATGTGAATCAGCCTTCCATCATCTGGTGCCTTTAGCTATAGAAGACTTCATTCTCCATAATTCTCATCCAACATGGCCAAAACTGATTGGGGACTGAATTCAAACTTAATGACAGCCATCAGGTTAGAAAAACTAAGGTATGGACTTCTATTTTTTCTCTGTCAGCTAACCTTGCAACAGAGCTAAAATGAATCCTAAAATGGATTGTATGTTTTTAGCCTTGTGGCTCATTCAAAACAAAGATTTGCTTTCAATTCTTCTCTGATGACATGATTAGTCAATGCCATATATACCATTTATTTTTCTTTTCTGTGTAATGTTCCTTTCCTCTAGCTTTCTTAAGCAAGGTGGTCATGAAAAGCACAGCTGTAATGCTTTATTAATATTAATCAGAGAGAACCTTTCCCCCATTGCTCTGGCTGGAGCATGTTTGCAATGGCAGTATGCCACTGACATTTCTTAGGCAGGCTCTTCCTCTTTAATCTGGGTTAGCAGCTTTTTGTGCAAACAGAAGAAATTGGAAAGCTGATTAAATAGCAGAGCTGGCCTGTAATGAAAGCAAAGCCCATTGCAAACATGTGTTGATTGCTTTACATGAAAAATGTGCTAGGTGGATTTCAGGTGATGCCACGGTGGCTTTTCTCCTAATCCTGTCTAAGGCAGCATTATAAGTTTTAATGTTGTATTCATTTTATCCCTGAATGCAGCCACCTGATAGGAATAAGGCCTAACAATGGCCTTGCCAGGAAACAGAGTGAGGTGTTTGCCTTTGGAGGCAGATTTTGAGTGTCATTAAAGGGCAAAGCACAGCAGAAGATGGTCAATAAAGGATAGGAATTGTGCATGATCTCTTTAATCAAGACTTCCAAAATTTAATACTTTTTAGATAAACCACTGAGAATAAATCTGACTGCAACAGTATATAAATAGGTTTAATAAATAAACAAAACACCCTGGTAGGAAATTTTGGAATACAGGCTAGATAGAAGATGCAAAGTTAAAGAAGGCTTAGTTACCAAGATTTGAAATACAGAATTTCCAATAGATTTAGACTCCACTCTAACAAGTGGGAAAGAATTTTATTTGGGCCAAAACAATGAATATAGAGCTATGACTGGTTCCACCCAATAGCTGTTGCACTGTTATTTATGTTTTTTTATTTTCAGTTTATAATTTTTGTTTCCAGAAGAGTGTAATATGTTAGGACCAAAGGACTCTTATTTATTCTTGCCGACCACAATACAATCTCTTTACTACTAAAACTCTCATATCTGTTTTAACATACAGTTGGGCAAAAATAGTGTATCATGGGGCAACGCTTACTGAACCAAGGTACCTCAAACAGATTAATTTACAGAATGCTGGGATTCATTACTTCCTTAGGAATAAAATTTGGGAAAGTTGTGGCTCTTTCAGTGCCATGCATTGCCACTGCTGCTTCAGTGCCAACACAGTCAGTCATGGTTACACAATTCTTATTTCCAACATTTCCTGAGAGCTCTCTACAAGTCACTAGGGAAACAGGCATGGAAGGTTGCTGTGTCAATCACCTGTGCATCACCTCACACCCTTCCTGACATATTCTGCACCCCTATGCCATCCCCAACCCATGACATACTCTTATGCACCCTCCCCAACTTGCACTATATCCTCTCATGCCATCTCCAATGCACACTACATCTATGATAAACCTCTTGCATCCCCACGCACCATTCCTGACCCTGTAAGTGTTATGTACGGATTGGCTAGAATCTACATAAGTTTTCATGCTCGCCATGGATTGCCTAGAATCTACATAAGGTTTCATGCTCATCACTGATTGGCTCTCCGGACCATGGGAGATTTAACCTGCTGTCATTGGCCGGCTGGTCTGCCTGAATCTCTTTAAAAAGGTGAGCTCTGGCAGCCCAGCTGGCAGAGCGCAATCACATTTTGCTGGAAATAAAAAGGTGCTGAATTCACTCTCGCCTGCTGCCGTTGCACCGATCTAACACTGGCGACGAAGGTGGGATACCCTGGGATCGTGAGGATGAAGGCGTTAGCCCGGAGCTACATCTGGTGGCCCCAGATGGACAAGGACATTACTGAGTGGGTGGCCACCTGCAAACCCTGCCAGGGGACGTGACCAGCGCCACCACGGGCACCCACTCATGAATGGGAAGCGGCCAAGGGGCATACATATTGACTTTGCAGGGCCAGTAGAAGGACAAACGTTCCTGATTGTCATGGACACATACTCCAAGTGGCTAGAGATGATCATCATGCAGACAACCATGACAGAAGCCACCATCCGAGCCCTCCGACGGCTGTTCGCCACCCACGGTCTACCCAACGTCCTGGTTTCCAATAATGGCCCACAACTGACAGCCAAGACCATGGAGACATTCCTCGCGGAGCAAGGGATCTGGCACGTACTTATCTCTCCTCATCTCATCTGGCACATACTCATCTCTCCCCAGCAAGCAACGGGCAGGTCGAGCGAATGGTGAGATTAACCAAGGAAACCCTCACCCAAATGGGCCCAGGGAATTGGCAGGAAAAAGTCAACCAGTTCCTCCTCGCTCAAACATCACCCCCCCCATGCGACCACCAAGAGCCCAGCGGAGTTGCTGATGGGAAGAAGGCTGAGGTTGCAACTTGACCACCCGGACTACCTTCCTGAGACCCCCATGGACTCTGCACGGCCCATGCAGGCATTCAACGTACAGGACCGGGTATTTGCACACAACTATGCGGGGTACCCGACTGGCTGGCAGGCCGAGTCGTGGCTGTCACTGGCCCCAAGTCATACTGCATTGAGTTGGAGGACACATATCGACCAACTCAGACACCACCTGGGGGACACCAAGCTGAGGAACCAGGGCAACTGGACTGTGACCGGATGGCCAGAGCAACAATTGCAGAACCTGAGGTCTCCGCCCCAAGGAGCACGCTCAACCGCCGGCTGGGAAGCAGACGAGCAAGAACCAGGCCTACCCGGTGGCCCAACAAGGGACTACTCGCCAACCAGAGCCGCAACCATTCCTCTGGGACTGAGGGCATCCAGCAGGAAGTGACGGTTTCGGAAGCTGAAGGAACCAGGCCGGAACTTGACTTGCGGGCCGATGAGCTCCAGAAGGTTCCTTCCCGGGCAGCTGGAGGAACACCAGACTCGACCACTGCAGCCAAGATCCCGGGGACAAGTGAACTGGGCAGGTCCAGTAGGAAGCTGACACGCCCCGTCTACCTAGGGGACTACGTCACATACGTAGGCAGGGGATTGGACACTGTTCATTCTAGGAGGGGAGGGGTGTTATGTACAGATTGGCTAGAATCTACATAAGTTTTCATGCTCGCCACAGATTGGCTAGAATCTACATAAGGTTTCTTGCTCACTGCTGATTGGCTGTCCAGACTGTGGGAGATTTAACCTGCTGTCATTGGCCGGCTGGTCTGCCTGGAGCTCCTTAAAAAGGTGAGCTCCAGCAGCCCAGCTGGCAGAGCGCAGTCACATTTTGCTGGAAATAAAAAGGTGCTGAATTCACTAACGACTCTTGCCTGCTGCCGTTGCACCGATCTAACAGTAAGCTTCCCATAGCAAAGTAAACAGGGAAGTTAGCAGGCAGGCAGATTGCTTTTCAATGGTTGCTGCCAACTTTCTACAAGGAAACTCAATGAGAAAGCTGACAGGAAGTTGTAAGTTGCTCCTGCTCCCAGTGTTTGTTTGTTTGGTTTTTGCTGCCCATGATTATTCTGTTTTTTCTGTTTAGGTAAGAAAATATCTCTGAAATAATAACCCAGTGGGGCATAGGTTGTTTATTTAAATTATAAAGCCTGCCCATTGATATTCAAAGAAGAGTGAGTCCACAACCTACAAATTAGCGTTTCTTTGCTTAGTAACAGTTTCAATCAGTGCAAGAATTTTTAATTCACACCTGTTTATTTGTTCACCACCACTATAAGTAATTTCCACTGATTTTATTTGAATATTGTGTTAAGCCATGTTTTGCTTATGAGGTCAATAACAAATTGTAGGGTCTATATCGTAAAGAAGTGGCAAAGTATGATTTACAAATACAGTGGCTTGGTTCACATAATATATTAAGCTCAACCCAAATGAACCATATTATGTTTAACATTGTGGGAAGTCTTTCCTTGTCTTTTATGTCTCATTTTATTATTTTTCTCTTCTCAGGACTATATTTTATCTAATGATGAAATGGACTAAGGTCTGCAAAAACCTTTATGTTAATACACTTGTGACTCTTTAAGATGCCATTGGTTTCTTTATTGGTCTTGCTGAAGAGACTAATTTAGCTACTTGTCCTGCAACTCCTCTAATAAAATTACTCAGTGTCCAGAATGCTGGTAGGACAGTGATGGTAACTTTTTTGATGCTGAGTGCCTAAAGAGCATGCATGCGTGCCTGAACCCCCAAAATGCAATGTGAGTGCCCCCCCCTGTATATACTTTTGTTATTAACATCTGCTGCTTGCAATTACTGCAAGTTCAAATCTCACCAGGCTCAAGATTGACTCAGCCTTCCATCCTTTCAAAGGTAGGTAAAATGTGGACCCAGATTGTGGGGGCAATAAGCTGACTTTGTATAAATATACAAAAGTATGAAGGCTATACAAAAGTATGAAGGCTTAATGCATTGTAAGCCGCCCTGAGTCTCCGGAGAAGGGCGGCATATACATTAAAGAAAAAAAAAAGGTGAATTTAATGGAAAAAGAAGAATTCGCACAACAAATTAAAAGGTGAAAACAAAACATTTTTGAAAATGCCAATAAACCAGGAAGATGGCTAGCATACAAGCTGAAAAAGGAGAGAAAAAAACCTGATAAGCAAATTATAAGATGACAGGGGAATCTTACAACAGCAAAATAAGATCAAAAAGAAAATAATTCAGGAGTTTTATGGGAAATTATATGATCAAGGAAAAATTTCAGAGGAAAAGATAAAGCAATACCTAGAAAAAGCTAAACTACCAAAAATTTCTGAAAATATGAAAGCAATGCTAAATGAAATAATAACAATGATGGAATTAACAGAGGCGATAAATAGACAATAGAACAATAAAACACCAGGACCAGATGGACTATCCCCGGAAGTTTATAAATATTTACAGGAGTCACTAACTTTGTCAATGCTAGAGGTTTACAGTGAAGTTCTGATAGAAGCTAAGATGCAAAAACGTAGATAGAAGCAAATATAACATTAATCCTGAAAGAAGACTCAGACTTAACACAAATAGAGAATTATAGGCCTATATCACTACTAAATGCAGACTACAAGATATTTGCATCAATAATAGCAAAAAGATTAAAAAGATTCCTGAATAAATTTATCCACTCAGACCAAAATGGATTCTTACCTAAAAGACAAATTAAGAATAACCTAAGATTTATTCTAGACACGCTGAAATATTATGAAGTACACTCTGAAAAACAAATGGTGTTGATTTTTCTGGATGCATAGAAAGCATTTGATAACATAAATTGGCAATTTATGTTCCAACTATTAGAATGTATGGACTGTGGTGAGAAGTTTATAAATATGATCAAAAGAATATACTCCAAACAATTTGTCGACGCCAAATTTTAATATAAAAAAAGGAAGAAGACAAGGATGCCCGCTATCCCAATTATTATTTATGCTAACACTGGAAGTGCTAAATAGAAATATTAGACAAGATCCAGAAATAAAAGGTTTGGAAATAAAAAGAGAAAAATACAAACTACAAGCCTTTGCAGATGATTTGTTATTCGTACTAGAAGAACCACTTGAAACCGGCCCTAAGCTAATGAGAAAAATAGAGGAATATGGAGAAGTGGCAGGACTGAGAATAACAGATAACAGTAACAGAGTTGGAAGGGACCTTGGAGGTCATCTAGTCCAACCCCATGCTCACGCAGGAGACCTACTGAACTGCCAACCTTTCTGATCGATAAGCTCAGCATCTTAGCCACTGAGCCACTTAGCCAGGCTATAAATAAATAAAGAAAAAATGAAAATACTATTTAAGAAACTTACAGATAAACAGAAAACTAAACTGACAAAGAAAATAGATCTTCAGGTAGTGTCAGATCCCTGCCATGATACTGCCATTCATATGGCAGTATAAGCATGGGGATAAGCTGTATTTTATAACCTTTTTCCTGGCACCTAAGCGCCTTGCAATATTCTCACCTTTTGGAAATGAAATAAGGAGGGAGGGCCATGTGGATTGTGTCAGTTGATTGAAAGCGGAAGAAGACCATGGGAATGGATCCTTATCTGGCTCTCAGGACGGCTGTTACAATAAACATCTTCACACCTGTGGATTGGCTAAAATCCACATTCCAACTGGAGGGAAGATTCTAGAGCCCTATTTCTAACTGTGCAGTTTGGGAGGGAATTTAGAGTCTGCTTCGCCTGTTCTGCTATCACTTCTTCTCAATAAAAGGTTCCTTTTGTAATACCATGTTTCAAGAGTCTATACTTTCTTGGGAAAGGAGGAGAGGCAGATCCTTACAGGTAGTTAAGAAAGTAAAATACTTGGGAATTTATCTAATAGTTAGATGTGTAACAATCAAAGAAGATAATTATACATGATTAATGCAACAAATAAAAATGGACTTGGAGAAATGGAAAATTTGCAGTTATCAATGGTAGGGAGAATAGCAACTATAAAAATGAATATACTGCCAAAGCTATTTTTGTTTCAAACAATTCCTATAAAGCTAGAGAAAAAGTATTTTGATGAACTAAATGCAATAATTTTAAAATTTATATGGCAAGGAAAAAGAGCGAGAATAAGACTGAAAATGTTGCAAGAATCCAAAAATAATGGGGGCTTTGGTCTGCCAGATTGGAAGTTCTACTATCAGGCTGCTGCACTAACCTGAGTGAAAGAATGGATAAACCTTGACAATGGAAGCTCTGATACATCCAAATGTGGTAAATTGGGGGTGGGGGGGGAATGTAACATATAAAGATATTTTAAATGAGAAAGGGGTAATTAAAACTAAACAAGAACTGAAAAATCAGGGGGTGGACCTTGCATGGTGGCCACACCTGCAAATACAGTCAAGATATGAAAAGGATGTAAAGACATGTGGTTTCTAAAAAGAGCCAACAATACTTGGTCAAATACTACTGGGTGTGGATGAAAAGCTAATAAAGAAAATGGAAGATGAACAAGTGAAAGAAACAATGATAACTTGGGCAAAACTTGAGTCTTCGGAGAGGGGCGGCATACAAATTGAATTAATAAATAATAAATTAATAAATAAAAAAAATTGGATATACTATAGAATTAGATAAATGGCAGAAACTGTGGGATAGAAACTGTAAATTGACAATGGCATCTACATACAAGGAAAACCTGTATAAAATGTTCTATAGGTGGCATTTGCCACCAGCAAGGCTAGCAAAGATGTTTAAAAACTTGTCTGCCAAATGCTGGAAATGCAACCAGGATCATATTATTATATGTGGTGGTCTTGCCCACAGGTAAAAAAAATAAATATAAAACAGGGGTGAAATCTACTTACCTTCCTTACTGGTTCGGAAGTTCATGCTTCACGCATGTACAGAAGGTAAAAAAATATTACTTCCTGGTTAAAACCAGGAAGTAATGACACCCTGGCGGCGATTGCTACTGTTGTGACCCGTCAGTGGCCTGTGCAGCTAGTAACTGATTCCAACAGCAAGGAGGCTGGTGTGGTGATGCGCCAGCAGCCTGTGCAGCTGGTACTCAAGTCAGACAATGAGGAGGCTGGAGAAGATGTGGTGCCAGAGGCAGAGATTCAGCCAGGGCCTTCAGAACTTCCAGAAGCTTCTATAAGTGAAGAGGAAGAAAAGGAGGAGCCTCTTTTTTCTCTCTCTCTCTCTTTTTTAAATTTTTATTGAAAATTATTTAAAAAATACAAAAGAAAAATATAGCAATATGGATAGAATTGCAGAGAGTAACATAATACATATAGAGTTTAGAACATCAGTTTTCACCTGATAATAGCACAAACCTCCATTAAGACAAAATCATCAAAATAGAAGGCATATCCAGGAGAGAGAATTCCCAACTACCATACAATATTCCTATAAATAATTTACCCACAATTGTATTGAGATTATTATTTTACATTCTTCTTAAGATTTCTTTCTTGAAGCCAAGCATACTACTGGTCCCAACTCATATACATTTCCGATTCTTGTCTATCTCGTAAGAGACCGGTAAGTTTGTCTGCCTCTGCACAGCCCATGATCTTTGCGATTAACATAACCTCCGATGGTATATTTTTGCATTTCCATTCTTGAGCAAATGCAATCCTGGCTGCAATGATAACGTGGAGAGCAAGATACCAATTAAGTCTATTTAAGTTATCTGGTTTCATGCCTAATAAAAACGTTTCCGGGTTCAATTTTATCCTATACCCTATGATTTCAAAAAACAATTTTTGGATTCTATCCCAATATTCTCTTGCTCGGGGACAGGTCCACCAAGTATGAAAATAAGTTCCCATAGCAGCCTTGCATTTCCAACAAACCGGGGAGATTCCCAGGAACATCTTCGATAATCTAGCCAGAGGGAGGTGCCATCTATACAGCATTTTATATATATTTTCCTTATAGGGAACTGACATTGTTAATTTTAGAGATCTTCCCCAAATTTCTTCCCACTTTTCGAGCTCAATCGAGTGTCCCAAATTTCTCTCCCAGGCAATCATCGAGTCCTTAATAACCTCCTCTCCAATCCAATCCATTAAGAGGAATTGATACAGTTTGGATAATACCTTCTCATCCTTCCCCAACAAGATCTTATCAAGTTCTTGTAAGGAATTACAGATTCCTCCCTTGTTTTTGTCCTGAGCTGTTCTGGATTGGACCTGGTTATATGTCCACCAATCTAATTTATAGCCGAGACCCAACAGCGTACTTCGAGGCTTTACTGTGCCTAAAGGATCTAACAGTGCTTGGTAAATTAAAGGTTTATTTCTGTTATAAAGGGTTGGACATATCATCGCTTCTAGAGGGGAAAGCCAGATCGGAGTCATCAGATAGTATTTATTTCTTATTCAATCCCAGGTAGTCATCAAAACCTTTCGGATGAAATGGTCCATAAAATATTTATGTTTTTTGGACTTTTCCTGACTCAGATAATAATGCCACCCCTGTTGCAGGTTGTGACCTTCCAGTATAAGGATTCTCCTCCTTCTCAAAGCAATCCAGTCTCTGATCCAATTTAAGACAGCCGCTTGGTGATAAAACTCCCATTTTGGTAAGCCAAATCCTCCCCTGGAAGGGGATTCTTGAAGCATTTTCAATTTGATCCTTGGTTTTTTGTTCTGCCAAACAAATCTACGTATACTTTGGTCTAAGGATTGAAAAAAATTTGCATCTAATAAAACTGGAGCTGTCTGAAAGGGAAAATCCCATTTGGGTAGAATATATGTCTTAACTACTGCAATTCTATCCAGTACTGATAACTGTAGTCCTTTCCATCCTTCAAACCTTTCTTTAGTTTGACTAAGGAGTTTCAGGTAATTGTCCTCTTTAATAACTGAACATTTGGATGAGATCCAAATACCTAAATATTTCACCTTTTTAACTATCTGAATCCCTAGTTCTTCCTCTAATTTATCGCTCTGATAAATTTTTCCCCGAATTCCATTTCCCTTAACTGTGCAATCAGAAAACAACAGCTCACTCTATCAAAGGCTCTTTGTGCATTCACGGAGACCAGGGCCACCTGCTTATCAGAATTACATTCATAATATTCTAATATATTCAATATGATTCTCACATTATCATATATATATATATATATATATATATATATATATATATATATATATATATATATATATATATATATATATGTTTTTCTTCTAGCCAGGTTTTCCCTACGTAGCCAAGGTTTTTTTTGTAGCTCCAGTTCAGTAGAATCTCATCTACTTGGTTCTGGGCTTTTTTTCCTTTCTAACACCTAGCAAGCTCTAACTGCTAGGTGGGAGACCTAAATAGATCCATTTCTAGCTCGTTAGCTGTCATCAGTAGGCCACACCCATCTCCTCCTTGTAAAGGCATAGTGTCAATTTTCTTACTTCTTCGTAGGGTCTATGTGTGTTTTTCTTCTAGCCAGGTTTTCCCTACGTAGCCAAGGTTTTTTTTTGTAGCTCCAGCTCAGTAGAATCTCATCTACTCGGTTCTGGGCTTTCTTCCTTTCTATATATATGTTTTCTCAGGTTTTCGCGGGTGTTTGTATGTAGGTCTTTGGTTATTCGGGTCTTCTCCCACGTAAAATTGGAAGTGTCTTGGCGACGTTTCGACGAAGTCTCATTCGTCATCTTCAGGCTGGTGTTCTCGGCTTCGTGCTTCCAGGAGCAATATGAGATCGCAGCTGTCTCTTCCTTTTAACTGCTAGTGGGGGTGTGAGCTGATTGGGTGGGAACTTGGCTGTGTTCTGATTGGGTGGAGGTGTGTTCTGATTGGTTAGGGGCTTGGCTGTGCTCTGATTGGATGGGGGGTTGGTTGTGCTCTGGTTGGCTGGGGGTGTGTTCTCTTTGGGTGGGGGCTTGGTTGTGCTCAGCTTAGTCTGAGTTGCAGGGGGATTTGAGCTGGTGAGCTGCGTTGTTGTTGTTTGGCTTCGTGTTTGTGGCCGTGCGAGCTCTTCATGGTGGGTGTCAGTCTGCTTCATGTATGGATTGGAGGGGTTTAAAGTGGCTAATGATGCAGCTGCAGTCTGGCTTCTGGTCCTTGGTCGTGGCTCATTATCAGTGTGGGTTTGAGTCTGCTTTCTGCGTGGATGTGTGGTGGTGACATCCTGTGTGGCTCTCATGAGTGTGGGTCTGGTGTCATTCGTCGTGTTAGGGACTCGTTTGTCAATAAGGGCAGGTTTCCAAATGGCTGGTAGGCGGGAGGTATCATCTCGTTTGTTCATGCTGTGTGGGCGTTTTTCTATCTCGATGGCTTCTCTGATTATTCTGTTGTTAAAGTGTTCAGTTTTGGCGATAGTTCTGGTCTTTTTAAAGTCAATATCATGTCCTGTGGCTTTAAGGTGTTGGACCAGGGAAGAAGTTGGTTCTTCTTTTCTGACTGAGTTCTTGTGTTCTTCTATGCATGCACTTATTCGTCTGTTGGTTTGTCCGATGTATGTGGTGGGGCAGGCGGTGCATGGGATTTCATATACTCCTTGATTTTCTAACTCAATTTTGTCTTTGGGGTTCCTTAGGATGGTGGATATTTTTCGGTTTGTGCAGAATGCTGTCTTGATGTTATGTTTGTGGAGGATTTTGCTTATTCTGTCTGTGGTGCCTTTTATGTATGGGAGGAGGGCTTTGCCGTTTTCTTGTTCTCTGTCTTGGATTTTAGTGGTGGTTTCTTTTTGGATTAGGTTGGTGATCTTATTTCTTTGGAATCCATTGGATGTTAGTACGTTAGTGAGGGTGTGTAGTTCGGTTTTTAGGTGTTGTTCGTCAGCTAAGCGTTTTGTTCTGGAAATGAGTGTCTTGGCTACAGAGTTGATCTGGGCAGGGTGGTGGTGTGAGAGTGCGTGCAGATAGCGGTTTGTGTGTGTTTTCTTCTGGTAGATAGTGTGTCTGGTAAACCAAGGCCTCCCTTCTCCTTTGTGTCCTGTAAGCATTTTATTTTGATTCTGGCCTTCTTTCCTTGCCAAATGAATTTCCTTATCATCTTATTAAGATCTTTAAAAAAGTCTTTTCCTGGGCCAATTGGTATTACTTGAAAGAGGTAGAGGAGTCTTGGTAATATGTTCATTTTGACTGACGCTGTTCTACCTAGAAATGACAGTTGTACCTTATTCCATCTTTCCAAATCTTTTTTAATTTGTTTCATCAATTTAACATAATTGTCTTCTCTAATAGTTGTTACTTTTGTGGTGAGCCAGATTCCCAGGTATTTTACTTTCTTTACAATTTGTATTCCTAGTTCCTCTTCTAATTTTTCCTCTTGTGTCGTTGTCATATTTTTAGTCAGAACTTTGGTTTTTTGCCTGTTAATTTTGAGTCCCGCCACTTTGCCATATTCTTCTATCTTCTCTAATAGTTTAATTCCTACTTCTTCTGGTTGTTCCACTATGAAAACCACGTCATCTGTGAAGGCCTGTAATTTAAAATCCTCTTTCCGAATCCTCAGTCCTTTTATTTCTTCTTCTTTTCTTACTTCGTTTAGAAGGACTTCCAATGAGATTATAAACAATAGGGGCGATAGCGGACATCCTTGTCTTACCCCTTTTTGTATGTTTATTTTTTCAGTCATGTCCCCATTAATTATGATTCTCGCTGTCTGAGAAGAATATACTTTCTTAATCATTTTTAAAAATTTGTCGCCAAAATCCACAGTCTCTAATTGTGCTATAAGAAATTTCCAATTCAAATTGTCGAACGCCTTTTGCGCATCGAGAAAGATTAAGGCTACCTGTTTGTTAATTTTTTGCTCGTAATACTCTAAAACGTTTATTATTGTCCTCATGTTATTTTTTATCTGCCTCCTTGGGATGAAGCCATTTTGGTCGGGATGTATATAATTATGTATAATTGTTTTCAGTCTCTGTGCTATAATTGTCGTGAATAGTTTATAGTCAACATTTAACAGTGAGATAGGTCTATAATTTTGGACCTTAGTCGGGTCTGTATCTTCCTTAGGGATAAGTGAGGTGATTGTTTCAGCCCAAGATTTAGGTGTTTCTGCTTCCAGTAATGCCTCATTGAGGACCTGTAGTAGTAATTCATCTATTGCAGACTGGCAGTTTTTATAAAATTCTGTTGGAATTCCGTCTGGGCCTGGGACCTTGTTGTTCTTCTGTTTCTTTCGGGCTTCCATCAACTCCATCATTGTTATCGGTTTATTTAATATATCTCTGTGGGTTTCCTCCAATTTTGGGATATTTACCTTTTGTAGATATTTCTTAATATCTTGGTCTTGAATCTCATCTTGTGAGTAGAGGTTTTGATAGAATTCCTTAACTATACGTTTTTTGTCGTGGTTCATATTATATGTTTGTCCTGTTTCATCTTGCAACTGATATATTATTCTCTT
Organism: Arizona elegans; assembly: GCA_022577455.1. Classification (NCBI taxonomy): domain Eukaryota; kingdom Metazoa; phylum Chordata; class Lepidosauria; order Squamata; family Colubridae; genus Arizona; species Arizona elegans. The sequence goes on along the minus strand of JAKOOJ010000002.1, from coordinate 95,840,778 downwards.
TTCCCTCTCTTTCTTCAGTCTATACATCAGCCAACGACCTGTTTTGTTTGCATGTTCGAAATATTTCTGTTTGGCCATTTTCATTTTCTGTGCGATTTCTGTTTGCGTAATTAAATTCAATTTATGTTTAGTGAGGTTCAGTTTTGCCCTTATTGTTTTATCTTCAGGTTTTTCCTGTAATTGTGACTCATATATGCTGAATTCTTCTAATAGATTCTTCCTCTTTTGTTGTTTATCTTTATTATTATTATTATTTTGTTGTATATGCTATTGTGAGGCCCCTTATATAGGCCTTAGTAGTATCCCACAGGTTCTGTACTGAGGTTTGTTCCTTTGTATTTATTTGGTAAAATATTTTTAGTTCACTCTCCATCATCCGTACATACTCCTTCTCTTTTATTATTCCAGTGTCCATCATCCACCTCTTCTGTTTACGTTGTCCTTTCCATATTATTTTTATAGGGTTGTGATCTGCCCATGTGTTCGTCATGATTTCAATACCTTGTAATTCTTTTCTGAGATCTGGCATCATCCAAGCCATGTCAATCCGAGACCATGACTGGTGTGAATTTGAGTAAAAGTGTATTGTTTAGTTTGTTTGTTGGCCTCTCTCCACCCATCATATAGTTGTAATTTTTCAGTCATGTCCTTAAATGTATCCGGTAAGGTTTTCTTTCTGGTCTTAGTTTGTTTATTACTTTTATAGTCTTCTTGTATATTCACGATTGCATTAAAATCCCCGACAATGCAGATGTTCTCATACTCCAAGTCTTTGATTATATCGTGTAATTTCTTATAGAATTCCCTTTGGTTTCCATTAGGTGCATAAATAGATGCTAGCAGTATTATCTTTGTTTCTGTTTGTATTTCCGTGATTAAAATACGTCCTCCCGTGTCTGTGTATATCTGTTTCGCTTTTAAGTAGTTTCTGACATATGTTGCCACTCCTCTCTTTTTACTATCTCCTAGGGATGTATATAGTCTTCCTAATTTCTGGTTCTCCAGCAGTATTTGTTGCTGTCTTTTAATATGTACTTCTTGTAGTGTTACGATATCAAAGTCCAATTTTTGCAGTTTGGTAAATATATGTTTCCTTTTCCTTGGCGAATTGAGTCCATTTATATTAATTGATATGATTTTGATTTCTCCTTCCATCTCTATCAGGTTTATTTGTTCGTTATTTTCAACTTTGTTGTGTTTCTGGTGACTCTTTGAGTCTTTTCCCTCGCTCCCTCTCTCTCCATTCTTTCTCTCTCTAGTCTTTTTGTGTCTTCCAGGTCTTTTTCTTCTCTCTCCGTCCGCTGTATCTCTTGTTTCCTAGCTTCCGTTTCTCTGCTTGTCTCCTGTTCCTCTTCGCTGGTGAAATGCTGTTTGAAAAATTCTTGAGCCTTTTCTAAATTGTCAATCCTATACTTTCTTTCATCCCAGGAGATAAGCAGGCCTTCCGGTAGTAACCAGTGGAATTTTATTTTAAATTTGTTTAGCTGGGTGGTTAGAAAATTATAATTTCTTCTTTGGTCCCTTGTTCTTCTCGGTATTTGTTTGAGAGTTAAAATTTCTCTTCCCTTATGCATGATTGTCTCTTCTCTCATTTTCCTATAGATCTCTTCCTTAACAGATTTCTTTGTAAATCTTATGTGAATTTCTTTGGGTAGTTTATTTCTCCTTGTTTAATTCGTATAAACCCTGTATATTTCATCGATTCCGTTTCGCAGTTCTTCCTTATCGATCTGGGTTGCCTTTGCCAATATCTCAGTCATTATTTCACTTAGGTCCTCCTCCTTTTGTTCTTCTACATTTTGGAACCGTAGGTAGAACGAGGCCTTTTCCATTTCCAGGTAAGTTAATGCGTCCTCAGTTTCCTTATTAAATGTCCCCTGTTCTTGCTCCATTCTTTCCATTCTATTGGTTGTATGTTCTATTTTTTCTTCCACCTTATGGATCCTCTGCTTGTTTTCCGCTATATTTTGTTGAATTTGTTCTATCTTCTCATCCATATTTTTGATGTTATCTTTTATTTGCCCTCAGTTCTTCGTGGTTTTTCCTTGTTTCTTCGTGGTTATGTGCCATAGTTTCCTGCATTCTGTTCATGCCCTCCTGAATCATTGCTAATGCAGAGTGAATGTTCTGTATGTTGAGGGGAGAGCTGGTCTTCTCCTTTTCTGTAGTTTCAATTACTTTTTGTTGAGCTGGCGAGGCCATAAGTATCATTTGACTCGATGGTGTTTTCTTACTTATTTTAGTTGTTGTTGTTGTACAAGTAGTTGCCATTATTATCCCTTTTTTAATTAATTCCCAGACTTTCATGTACTACTCAATAATTCTAAATCTGGTTCTTGAGATTACACCCAAATTTAATTTTCACTTTTCAAAGGTTCTTTCTAGCTTCCTCCGTTCTTATGAGACAATAGCGTGGGAAACTAAAGGAGAGGGTTGAGGGAAAAGTGAATATTCTAGCAATCCATCAGTTAATTGTCTCTAATATTAAATATTTAAATATTTGTATATTTGTTGTACTAATAAATAGGAATCAGTTTCTATTTGTTTCAAATTTCTTTCAGACAATAAGAAATTATGATTATTTTAAATATAATTGATGTGCTGTGAGCTAAATCTTTATATATATATATATATATATATATATATATATATATATATATATATATATATATATGAATCAAATTGATATATCACTTAATATACTAATTATCCACCTCGTATAAATAGAATTATACTATGCAATCATATATCACCATGAATGGATTCCCTAAGCAGTTGTGTATGTATGTATGTATGTATGTATGTATGTATATATATATATATATATATATATATATATATCAATTTTCTTACTTCTTCGTAGATATATATATATATATCTTACTTCTCTAATTTATCTAATTTATTCTAATTTATCTAGCATACATATATAAATATACTTTTTTGTAGTTATAATAAGTATCTAAATCTTTGATTCTAAGTATATAAAGACAAATTAACAGACCAATGATTCACTTAATAAGTACAAAATAATACTATGCAATCATATAAGAATAAATTTCCAGGATAGTGAATGTGTATATATAGATATTACTTCTTAATCACTGTTGGCAATTGCTAAGTAGTCTTATTAACAGCTTGTATCCTTGCAGATCTCGTGATAAATGTCTGATTATAGTCCAAGTCCACTTCCTTTCTACTGTCAGTAATCTCTTAATATATCTATATAATATCCAATTATTCCAAAATCCTCAGTTCAAATCTTCACTGGAGGTAAACGATAGAAAAAACAATATTATAAATCCAATATATTCCACGTCCGTTTGTACTTTATTCCTCCCTTTTGTATTTATCCAATACACACCAATTGTGTACCGAAATTATCAAATGTCTGCTTCTCTCTGTAACTCGATCCAATAATCCCGTTATTTTATTGTTCGATTATGGAATTAACTTAGTCCTATTAAGAAAGCCTTTATCCAAACTATCCAGTAGATATCAGCAACAATGTTGTAAGTTCCAAATCCGCTGCGTTCTCTCTGCTGGCACTCAATATGGCTTCTCCGTCTTTTCCTCTAGGGATATCCGGGGCTCTAGTAATCCTCCCGTCAAGTCTTTTGAGCTTTCTGAGACTTTCACTCTCACAAATTCTTATTATACAGTTATAAATAACGATCCCACACTTCGATCAGCCAGTTTCCCTCTGGATTCTTTCCGATTTCACTGGCTACCAGATTACGCGCTGTCCCTTTCAATGTGGATTCCTCCCTCCACTCCACTTGTCAGTCGCCGCTTCTCTCTCTTGTCTATTACTCGAGGCTTCCTTCCACCCGCTTTCCTTCGACAATTAGAAAGTGTAAATATACCTTTTCAATCTCTAATCCTCACTTCTATTTCCACCAATGCTTTCTTTTTCAATCTTCGCTTCCCTCTTAACAGCTGTCACCGTTTCTGCCAGCCGGGTGGCTGGTTCTTCCTCATTCCGAGTTAAGGGAGTTTTCCTGAACCTTCGGGGGGATTGCTGTCCTCCCCGAGGTCCTCAGAAGTTTCCCTTTCTTCTATCAACCTCTACGGGGTCGATAGCGCCTAAATCGGCGCTCGAAGCAAGGATATTAGGGACTTTGGGAACGGAGAACCGTTCTTTTCGTCCCTAACCCGCTGACGTCACCGCCGGAAGTTTGATTTTCACATTATCTTTAAGTTGTCTATGAGGCAGGAAGCCGTTCTGGTCCCCATGGATGTACTCATTCAAAAAATTTTTTAGTCTCTTCGCTAAGATCATGGAGAATAATTTGTAATCGGCGTTGAGCAGGGAGATCGGCCTGTAATTATTAATCAGAAGCGGATCAGTGCCTTCCTTTGGGATTAATGTAATATACACTTCGGACCAAGAGGGTGGCATTTGACCAAAGGCCAGGACCTCATTGAACAATTCGGTCAAAAATTCCCCCAAGGTCTCAAAGAGGACCTTATATATTTCTACTGAAAGACCATCTGTACCTGGGGTCTTCCCCCCCTTTTGTTCCCCTAATACTAGCTCTACTTCCTTCAAGGTAATCTCTGTATTCAATATTTCTTTCATTGGGAGTGGGACTTCAGCTCTAGTCAAATACTCTCTAATTTCCTGGTCTTGTTCATCTCCAGCTGTATATAAGGCGGCAAAATATTCTTGTATTATTTTCCCTTTCCCTTCCTTGTCCGAGACACATCTTCCAGTTTGGTCCCTCAAACAAACTATCCTATTTCTCTCCTGTTGCTTCTTCAGTCTATAAGTAAGCCATTTTCCCGCTTTATTTGCATGTTCAAAGTGCCTTTGTTTTGCCCATCTAATTTTAGTAGCCAATTCTTCCTGATCTAATAAATTTAACTGGTGCCATGCTATTTTCTTCTCCTCTGCTAATTTTAGGTCCCCTGGGTCCACCTACAACTTAGCTTCCACTTTCTCCAATTCACACACCAATTTACTCCGTTTCAATCTCTGAGCCTTCTCTTTTCCAATTATATGGGATGCTACTAATCCCCTGATCACCGCCTTCACCGTGTCCCAAATAATCTGGGGACTAGTATCTTCCTTCCTATTGAACCTAAAGAAAAAATCCATCTCCTTCTTTAGCTTTTGAAGTAAATCTTTATCTTTTAATACCCCTGCATCCATCTTCCATCTCTTTATTCTGCGGGTTCCCCTCCATAATATCTTGAATGGGCTATGGTCCGCCCAGTCATTGACATCTGTTTCCATATCCAACACCTGATCACATAACTCTGCAGTCATCCAGTCCATATCCAACCTGGACCAGGAATGATGTCTGGGAGAGAAATAAGTACCCTGCTTCTTACGCGGGTTTCTGTCCTTCCATACATCTCTCAACCCAATTATCTCTCTAATTTGTTTACAAATTTTTGGCAAGAGCTTCCTCCTCTTTTTCCTGACTTTGCCTCTCTCTGGTATATAATCCCAATTTGAATCTACTACTGCATTAAAGTCCCCGAGCAGACAGATATTGGCATAGTTTAACTCTAATAACTTCTGATATAATTCCCTGTAAAAGTTTACTTGGTTTCTATTTGGGGCATAGATTCCAAACAACAAACATTTCCTTTGGTCCATTGTTACCTCTACCATCAGGACTCTACCCATTTTTCCTGCATAAATTAATTTCGATTCTAAGTGTCCTTTTACATATATTGCCACTCCCTTCTTTTTCTGATCCGCCAAGGTAACATACAGATTTCCCAATCTTTTATTCTCCAGTATCGCTTTCTGGTTTCCCTTTACATGAACCTCCTGTAAGCATATCACATCATAGTTTGCTTTGGCCAACTGGTTGAACACTCTCTCTTACATGGGTTATTTAAACCATTAATATTGGCTGAAAATAAAGATACCCTCACTTGTCCCTTTACCATCTTCCTTACTACTTATTTATTATTGCCCTCTGTTTTCTTTCTAGTCTGTCGGGTTTCCCTCAGAGCAAGGGGTTCTTTCCTTCCTCCAGCTCCTCCCCTCTCTATCTTTCTCCCCTTCCCATCTGCTCGTTCCTTGGGTTCTTCATCCTCCTGTAGGTCTTCTGGGCTTTCACTCTCCGATTACCCCTTGGCCTCCAAGTCATTCACCTTAAAATTAAGCTCATAAAAGTCTCATGCATCTCTCAAGTTCTCAATTTTGATCCTCTTATCTCGCCAGGTTATCAATAAGCCTTCCGGTATATAGAATTGAATTTTTCCTTAACTACATCGTCAGAAATTGGTATCTACGCCGCTGTTCTCTAACTTTCCTAGGGATTTGCTTTAGGATCCTAATTTGTTGTCCTTTATATGATATCACCTGATCCCTTACTTTCCTATAAACCTCCTCCCGTATGTCCTTCTTACAAATCGAATATGAATTTCTTGTGGCAAGTTATGGCGTTTTACATATCCCGTAAATACCCTATAAGCCTCATCAATATCTTTCATTATTAACTCCTTGTCTTTTTCCAAGATTTCAGTTAAAATATCTCCAACTACTTCTCTCACACATTCTTCTTTATCTTGTACCACATTCTGCATTCTTAGAAAAAAGGAGGAGCATTCCATCTGTAAGAAAATTATTTCTTCTTCCATAGCCCTCGTGGTTGCGGCCTGCTCACGCTCCAAACCCGCCAAGCATCCTTCGTATCTGTTGGTACGAACTTCCACTTCATGGAGTCTCCCCTCTTGTTTAACCAATGCCTCTCACACTTCTATCAGTTGCTCATTTAGTACTTTAATGTCTCCCCGCACCGCTCCCATTTCACTTCTCAAGTTCATCATTAAATCCTCAAAATTCTTCATCATTACCTCTTGCATTGTCTGCATCATTCCCTGTAGATTCTGTAGCGAGGGGGACTTTCCCAATATATTTGCATCTTCTGTAGATTTAGATGACATTGAGAGCAATAGCACCGGCAATGACGTCGAGGGGGGCAACAATACTTTCTTGCCTCCTTTAGTAGCAGTTGTAGTTGGAGCAATGGACATCTCTCCTTGGGGTACTCCTTGGTTCTTGTTTGGAGACCAAAGTTCTTCCAACCCAGCATACAAGCCAAGTACTCTCCAACCTTTTCAGCTTACTTAGTCTTCCTCTTTCTTAAATTCTCTATTTGTCAATTAGTTTGAATCAGCCAATATTAGTTTGAATCAGCCAATATATACAATTAATAAGCAATTAATAGTCGGTCTATTAAATATATAAATATATAAATTGATTACCACAATAACAATAGCAATATTAAAACAGTATCCTAATCAATTAATAAGAATTAGAGGATAAGAGGGGAAATACTATCAAAGGTTAACCAAAAAAGAAAAGAAAAAAAAAGAGGAGAACCAAGTCTTTAAATTTAAATTTCCTCTAAGTACATCCACAATGTTCTTTTGAAATTTCCAAATCCACCACTGGGTGGAACAGATGACCAAATATTGCCAACAGTTCCAGGAAGAGACTTTTCCAGCTACAAAAATAGAATATCAGAAAGCTAATAATTCAACTTGGTAGGGAAGTTATTAATCTTTTGTCCTGAATTTATAAATTTATGAAAAAAAATCCACAACAAAGTCAAATAATCCAATCAAAGAGATAACAGAGTGCAAAGAGAAAAAAAAAGAAAAGAAAAGAAACACACCCCATGTCCAGCTCTTCCCCTGTTAAGTACGCAGATTTCTCCACTATCATCAGCAATGTGCGGGTTACTCTCTTTCGGCCGCTAGTCAAGTGAGGCTATTTCGCCCCAGCAGTTAGAACTTCACACACTCTCTCTCCACGCTCCTCACCTCCAAGACCAACATAAATCCGAAATAAATCCAAGTTCCTTGGACTCTCTGCAATCAGGCTTCCTATCCAACATGGTGAGTCATTGCTTCAGGACCGCCATTACTCGGCGCCCTCTCCTTGCCTTCAGAGACCGAAAGAGGATCAAGCCTTCAGTGCGCAGGATCGCCACATCCACATGCGCCCTGCACTCCTCAATCTCCCCACTCCCTCCAGGGGCGGTTTTGGCAGGAAAAAAAAGCCATCTGAATCAGGGAAAAGGAGATCAGACCAGGACCTCTTTCCTTGTCCTTCTTCTCCTTGTGCTGATGTCACCGGAAGCCCGAGGAGCCTCTTCTCGATGCATGAGTGCACAGAGCTGTTAAAAGGCAGGAGTGGCTCCTTAGGAGGAGGTATCCTCTTGAAAGTAAGGCTTGGGGCTAATTGGCCACTCCCCTAGCCTATTTAAGGAAGGACAATGACTGATGCAATTTTCAGGAAACAACTTTGTTCATATTCCTTCGCATCTTGATTCCAGAAACATTTGATCGGCTCTTGCTTCTCTCTTGTCAGTTTTCCTGCAAATTGCTTCTGGGCATTCTGCCATAATAATATAATATAATAATAGATAATAAAAGAAATTAGAAGTGGGAAGAATATTATTATATACAAGTAAAGAATATTTATTATTATTTACTTTATTCATTAAACATGAAACTCAGTCAACTGAACATTCAAAAATGCATCACAAATACCATTGACTGGTGCTAATGGTTGATACAGGTTGCTGCCAGAATCCTAGGTATCAACCAAGTACTTTCTTAAGATGTACGATGTTCCAAGTAGCACAGTTTTTTGCAGTTCCGCTGGTGTTATTGCAATTTGTTGATGTATCTTATAAAATTCTTGGACATTGTACCACGTGCCCCGATGACAATGGGTATCACTGTTACATGTTTCATCCATAGCCATGTAGTTTCGATGGCCAGGTCACAATATTTCATGGTTTTTTCCTGTTCTTTTTCTTCGACTTTGGCATCTCCTGGTACCACAATGTCAATAAATTGTATGTTTCGCTTTTCAACAACTGTGATATCTGGCGTGTTGTGTTCCAAGTGACGATCCATCTGTATTCGAAAGTCCCACAAGATCTTCACCTTCTCATTTTCTATAACTTTTTCCACTTTATGTTCCCATGACTTTTTGGATACAGGTAAGCTGTATTTTTTACATAATGACCGGTGGATTAATTTAGCAACTTGGTCGTGTCTAGCTTTGTAATTAGTTTGTTCGATTCTGCTGCATTCACATGTTAAATGTGAAACAGTTTCGACTTTGTTGTTGCAAAGTTGGCAGTTTGGATTGTCGGTGGATTTTTGTATCTTTGCTTTCATGGCATTAGTTTGTAGTGCTTGTTCTTTTTTTAAAAAAGAAAAGTTTTTTTTATTTTTTTGTAGTGCTTGTTCTTAAGCAGTCAGTATTAAACCTTCCATTTCTTTCTTGATGGTTCCTATTTTAAGCCATGCCCATGTAAAGTTGTCATCACATTTTCTGACAATTCTCCAAACAAATAAATTTCTATTGTATTCAGTATATTTCCCTCACTCAAAGAAGTTTCCATGGGATCAATAAATTGCTTCCAAACAGTGCACTTTTATTATAGCATATTTTTATTCAAACCAATATTGTTTGACATTTTGAATATTTTGAAATCAGTAAATTCCCTTTTGGGGAGGTATGTGAGGAAGGGAGGCATACAGTAGCATTATTCCAAGGAAACTTAGTTTGCATAAAAGGCAGGCAAACCCCCCAAAATTTAAGTCAGCCAATTTCAAGTTAGTGTTTCCAGAGTGGGATAGTACTCCCCACTTTACATACAGCATTATTGTAATTCTCACTAATAACGGAAATGGAAAGTACCTATAATGGAATTTGCATTGTTTCATTGCAGTAACCATTTGATATTCTTTGTCTATCTAGGTCCTCAACTTGTTTACCCACAAGCTGGTAGGACAAGAAAATTGTTCATCACTTCTTTTAAGGATATTGTTGTTGTGTTACCAACCAGCAGAGTGTAGAGCACAGAGAAACATTGCTGAGAGCAATAAATAAGAGATGTCAAACTGGTTTATCAAAAGTTTACTTTATAGTGAAAAAACAATCTCATAGTCTTTAAATCAATCCAAGTTTTTGCCAGTTAAATCAGTCCAGTGATACAGAAATCTTCTTACCACATAAATAAGCTACCATTGTGTGAGGAGTTGCTATCATTGTGCTATCATCGTTGGATGGATCTGCTACCATTGTGGTTTGTGAACCAGAGTGAACTTGTTATTCTAACCAACTACTGTTTGTGTGGTAAGAAGATTTCTGTATCACTGGACTGATTTAACTGGCAAAAACTTGGATTGATTTAAAGACTATGAGATTGTTTTTTCACTATAAAGTAAACTTTTGAGAGTTAATGTGAATAGTACAAACTGTGTTTGTGATATACAATCCAAGTGAAGATGGCACTAGAACAAGCAAAACATTTTTCCATGATAACCCGGCTGGATGGAACAAACTATGTATTCTGGTCTGCAAAATGTAATCTACTTTTGCGTAAAGAAGGACTGTGGGATATAGTTAATAATCCACCGGATGTAACAGCATGGAATCCAGCTGATGAGGAAGATGCGAAGATATTAGCCAAGTTTAACAGAGACAATGAACAAGCTCTTTGCATTATTGGACTAACACTGGGTGACCAGCAGCTTGTCCATATTCGTGGCGAAGAGTCTGCTGCTAGGTGTTGGACCAAGTTGAAGAGACTATATGTTCGTGACTCTGTGGGCGCTCATATTTATCTCACACGGAGATTATTTAAACAACATCTTCTTAAAGGTGGAGATATGATGGCTCATTTGGAATTATGACCAGAATTTTCCAGGAGCTGCATGAAAAGGAACTTGTTTTCTCAGAACTACAACAAGTTTATATAATTCTTTCTTCTTTGGACGATAGTTATGACGACTATGTTTCTTCGTTAGAGGTTTTGTCCAGAGATGAACTGACATTGGCTGGCATAACCGGTAGGTTATTGGAAGAATCCAAAAGAAGACAAGAAAGGGATCAGTTGAGAGTGCAACAACCAAAAAAAGAAAAAATGTATTCAACTGCCTATTTTGTAAAATGTTGTTTTGCTTGTGGGGCTAAAGGGCATATAGATAAGTATTGTAAGAATAAGAAAATGTCTGTTAGGGACAATACTAGACCCAAGAAGGGTTGTAATTTAGCTATATCCAGTTCAACTACTGATGCTAACCAGGATTGTTGGGTTGTTGATAGTGGTGTTTCTCAATCTATTTCTAGAAATAGAAATTTTTTTGTAAAAATGGAGAAGAGTAACCAACATGTTTAACTAGCAAATGGCTGGAAGGTTAAGGTAGCTGGAGAGGGTGTTGCTCGTTGGTCATTTAGTAATGAACCATTGCCTATGTTATATATTTCTAGGTTAAAATTCAATTTATTATCTGTAAAATCATTATTGCAATTTGGGTTTACATTAACATTTAAAAATGATAAGTGTTTTATTGAGAAAGATGGCAAGGTTGTTACTGCAAGTTTAGAAAATGATTTATTTATTTTAAGGGATAACCCAGTATTGGTGGCTAAGTCTAAGTCTGTTTATAAGAATGTTAAACCACATGATGAATGTATTCATCTGTTACACCGTAGACTTGGGAATTTAAATTTCAGGACGTTAAAGAAAACAGTTCAGTTATCTGAAGGGATAAAACTACAAGCATGTAGTAAATATCTGAATTGCAATGCCTGTAGTCAGCAAAGAAGTAGGGTAACACCAGTAAACCGTGTTAATAGTTTTAAAACCAAAAAGCCATTAGAGGTAGTGTTTGTAGACCTAATTGGACCCAAAAAACCCAGCATAGGAGGTGCCTGCTATATTCTGAGCATAGTAGACCATTATTCAAGATACGGATTCTGTTATCTAATGAAAACAAAAAGTGAAACATTCCAGCATATTAACAACTGGCTACGTTTTGTGGAAAGGAAACAGAAATTTAAGGTTAAAAGCTTAGTGACTGATAATGGTACAGAATTTACCAGCCAAAGGTTGGAAAAGTTTTTGCAGGATGCAGGGATCCAGCATAAATGGTCTGCTCCATACAGACCACAACACAATTCGTATATCGAGAGAAGAGGTCAAACATTACAAGCCATGACTAGAACTATGTTGGCAGATTCTGGTTTGCCTGAAAATTTATGGGGTGAGGCTGTTATGTGTGCTAACCATATGTTAAACAATGTGGTTCATTCCTCTACGGGTGAAATACCATTCACCTTATGGCATGGGAGGAAACCAAATCTTAGTTACTTACACACATTTGGAGCCCCAGCTTGGGTACATATTCCATCTAGTTTAAGGAGAAAGGATCAACAGAGAGCCAGAAAAATGTTTTTCGTTGGCTATGAATCAAATCATAGGTCTTTTAGATTTTGGGCACAGGGAACCACTAGTGTTTACTGTAGTGCAAGTGCTAAATTTCTAGAGCACGAAGGATGGGATAAACTAGAGCGTGCAGATTATAGGCATGATAATAATACTGTTAGTATAGAGCATCATATTCCTGATGATATTCCTGAGGATTTAGATGATGTAAAATTCTCTATCAAGAATGAAGAACAGGAAGTAGGTCTAGAGGAGGTAGTTTTAGGGGAGGAGTCAGATGAACCATCTACAATAAGTCCTGTATTACCTAGGAGATCTACTAGGGAAAGGCATTCACCTGTCGATGTAAAGCAACCGTAGTTTGCCAGGTTAACATAGAACCTTCAAGTTATGAGGATATCAGGCTTTATCCTGAAAAGGAGCAGAATGCTTGGAAGGAGACAACGAGTAAGGAAATTAATTCTTTAACTAATTTAGGTGTTTATGAAACTGTGAAATTGCCACCTGGTGAAAAATTAATAGGTTGTAGATGGGTTTACAAAATTAAGAAGAGCATAGATGGGACAGTAACCCATAAAGCTCGTCTTGTAGCTCAAGGTTTTTCTCAGACCGAAAAAGATTTCGATGAGGTTTTTGCTCCTAGTTTACATGCTAGTACTTTAAGAACAATGCTAGTGTGGGCGGCTAAGTATAGATATAGTGTTAACCATATAGATGTAGAGACAGCATACTTGCATGCTCCATTGAGACACACCATGTATATGAGGAAGCCTTTAGGAGTTGAACACAAATCCACACTGATTGTTGGAAGTTAAATAAAAGCCTTTATGGTTTGAGACAATCAGGGTTTGAGTGGAACCAATGTATAGTTAAAGAGCTAAATAAGATCGGTTTTCATGAAGGTGTAGCGGATAAGTATCTCTTTAAAAGAGAAAATAATGGTGTAGTATCATTTTTATTATTGTTTACAGATGATATAGCCATAATAACTAAAACTGACAAGGAAGCCATAGATATTGTTAAACAGTTACAAACCAAATTTAAGATCAGAAATTTTGGAAATATTAGGCATTATTTGGGTCTAGATATCAATCAAACAGCTAGAGGTTATAAAATATCTCAATCTAGCAAAATAAGCCAAATGTTGAAACATTATGGCATGGAGCTATGTAAGCCAGCTAAAACACCTATGGCACAGGATTTTCAACAAGGAGAAATCCAAAGTCCTAAATTTAGTAAGGAGATCTACCAGTCTCTTCTTATATAAGCAATTGGTCGAGACCTGATATTTCATTTGGGCCCATAACCAATGTTAAGGATATTGTTGTTAACTACAGGATATTTTCTTGGCAATCATGGAAAGCCAGTAAACAGAAATGCACAGAAATGGCAACAGGACCTCTAGTGGCTTTAGAGAAGAACAGACACAAAATGTGAAACATACTAAAATTCTCTCTCTCTCTCTCTCTCTCTCTCTCTCTCTCTCTCTCTCTCTCTCTCTCTCTCTGTGTGTGTGTGTGTGTGTGTGTGTCACTCTTAACGCTCAAATATAGTTGCTTAGAAAATGCAGGATTATTACTTTACTTAAATTATTTCTGTACTTCATCACAAAAGCATATGAGGTTGGTGTACACTGCTGACACACAAAAATAGTCTAATAAAACAACATTAAATCACAAGAAAGATATTAAAGCGAAAGTGAAAAATGTTAAAGCAATTCTGCCTCCATCAGCCTATGTTTCATCATCCATCCATGTGCTGTTACATTGTCTGTGATTTTGGTCAACAGAACACAAAAGTCCCTTAAACTGTCATTTCCGAGCCTGCCTTTATGAAATTTTCCAATATTGTTTTCCCGGTTCAGACTGGCTCGGGTGAGTAGGTAGCGATGGTGGCGGGCAGTTCAGAGAACCAGTAGCAAAAATCCCCCCCCCAGCTTCCATCTTGCTTACTTTAGCTGCTGGTCGCAACGCCTGCCTTGCTTCGCTTGTTGTAATCCCTGCAATCCATTGCATCAGCAAGCAACTGAATCTCCCTGCCTGCAATCAACCTCATCGGTGACCAGCTCTATCTGCCTGCCTGCCTGTAAGTTTTTTTCCCCTTTGGGAGCTTTAAAAAAATAGTTAATTGGGTTTTTTTTTAGTTGTTCTTTTTTTAGACCTAGCCATTTAAAGTTTAGGAAATTTTAAATTTAGCTGTTTTTATATAAAAATAAAATAAAGTAAAATAATATTTGTGCAGCTTTCTGAGATTTTGTGTGTTTCTGTAGTGTTTCACTCTAACTACACAAACACACAAAATCTCACAAAACTGTATGTGGAATTTTGGGTGTGTAAAGTGTGAAAGTTGTTTTTTTGGACTTTTTGTGGCTGTGGGTTTAGCACAGCTGCGTTTACATTGTGGGTGAGCCAGTTGTGTTGTGTTGTGTGTGTGTGAAGTGTGAAAGTTGTTTCTTTGGGCTTTTTGTGGCTGTGTGAGGTTCCTGCTTGTTGCAGGGACCATTTTGGGTCTAGCTCAGCTGCTTTTACATTGTGGGTGAGCCATTGTGTTGTGTTGTGTGTGTGTAAAGTGTGAAAGTTGGTTTTTTTGGGCTTTTTGGGGCTGTGTGAGGTTCCTGCTTGTTGCAGAGGCCATTTTGGGTCTAGCACAGCTGCTTTTACCTTGTGGATAAGCCAGTTGTGTTGTGTTGTGTTTTGTAGATTAAAAAAGGGCAACAAAGTGACGTCAACTTGGCCACGCCCACCTGACCACCAAGCCCCACCCACTAATTAAGCTACACCCACAGAACTGGTAGCGAAAATTTTTAGATTTCACCCCTGCTATAGACCCAACACCTGAGCCATGGCCCAGCCTGTTTGAAACCAGGCCGCACAAATGGCAGCCAAGGGTGAACAGCTCCATTTGTGTGAACGGCAGGCACACGCATGCAGGAAGCTCCATTTGTGTGAGCAGTTGGTGCTTGAACATTCTCATGCTACAAGAAATCCTGCAACTATCCTTCTGAAAAGTTGCTGATATGTTACTTAAGCCTTCTCTATTTATAATTAATTGCTTGCAAAAATAAAACTAAAAATAGGACAAGAAATATATTTTCAGGTGTAAAGCTTCCAAATGTAAATGCTGATTTTGCACAAAATGCATTTGTGTCTCTAATAAAAAGTTACCTGTGATTCTCTATCTCAACAAAACTGAAGATATTCCTATGAGAATAAAAAAAAGTTCTGCATCTTTTTGAAATTCTGCAAGCTTCAAGTTATTATTTATTAAATCCGCCAGATTTTATTTGGCACTTTTGTTTGCCAATCAAGTCCTTCACAAGGACTTGGAATAGGCAGGTGTAGATATTTGATGGCATTAGTGGTATTGTTGCAGGAATCCAAGTAAAGCTGCCCTTTGCAATTGAGTGGTGGTGAATTTGTCAATGCCAATGATGTTCAAGTGGTACTCCAATTGTTTTGGGATTGCACTCAAGTCAGCTATTACTATTATCATTACTGTGATTATTATTGCATTCCAGTCAGTGTTGACTCCTGGCAATATGCAATCCCTGCAGATTTCTTGGCAAGATTTCAGAAATGGCTTGCCATTGCCTGCTTCCTAGGGTTGAGAAAGAAAAATCTATCCAAAATCACCCAACTGATTTCATGCCTAAATTGGGAATAGGAGTTGTGGTTCTCCCAGTTTCTAGTCTGATGCCTTAACCATTAAACCAAACTGGCTTTCTTAGATGGTTATAAGGAGCTAATATTTTTGTAAATTGCATCTAACTCCATCAAATAGAAAAATATATTTATTAATTTATATTGTAAGTCCAAGTTTCCAAGTTTTCCATATTTTGATTTTGAGTCTAAGACAAATCAATTGTTTTTCAAATTTCTGAATAAAACTCTTGTTTAATAATTATTTTCATCAGATTGGTGTCTCTTAGTGATTATATAGATGGACTTTTATCCATGATCATTTCCCTAACCTTTAGGTCTTTCAATAGTGTATGTATCACCACTATAACATCCATCCACTTTGTTGCACATTGTCCTTCTCCAAAGAGCTAGTTCTTTGCATAATGTGTCCAAGTGGGATAATCCAAGCCTGATCATTTATGCCTTGAGTGGGAAGTCTGGGCAGATTTGTTCAATTTTTTTTCTTGGATATCTATGATATTCTCAGGAGTTTTCTCCAACATCACATTTCAAAAAAATCAATACTTTTGCTATCTTGCTTCTTCAAAATCCAACTTTTGCTTCCATAAAGTGTCACAGAGAATACCACTGTCTCAGGGGTGAAATGCTCCCGGTTCGGACCGGCTCGGGTGAGTAGGTAGCAATGGCGGCAGGCAGTTTGGAGAACCGGTAGCAAAAATCCCTGCCCACGCCCCCCATGCCCAGCTGAGCCGCGCGATCATCAGAGCCTTTTTTTTCTTTTAAAAGGCTCTGACGAGCCAAGCTCTAACAATCCCAGCTGAGTTGCCTGCTAACCGGTAGCAAAAATCCCTCTCCCCTCCTCCCCGCTCCAGCCTCCAGCTTGCTTACCTTAGCTGCTGGTCACAACACCTTGCTGTAATCTCTGCAATCCATTGCATCAGCAAGCAACTGAATCTCCCTGCCTGCAATCAAGCTCATCGGTGAGCAGCTCTATCTGCCTGCCTGCCTTCCTGCCTGCCTTGTACCTTCTATTGCAGGGGTCTGCAACCTTGGCAACTTTAAGACTTGTGGATTTCAACTCCCAGAATTCCTTGAAGTCCACAAGTCTTAAAGTTGCCAAGGTTGCAGACCCCTGTTCTATTGGGTAAGTTTTTCCCCCTTTGGGAGCTTTAAAAAAAATAGTTAATTGGGAGTTTTTTTAGTTGTTCTTTTTTTAGACCTAGCCATTTAAAGTTTAGGAAGTTTTAAATTTAGCTGCTTTTATATAAAAATAAAATTAACATAAAATAAAACAATATTTGTGCAGCTTTCTGAGATTTAGTGTGTTTCTGTAGTGTTTCACTCTAACTACATAAACACACAAAATCTCACAAAGCTGTCTGTGGAATTTTGTGTGTGTAAAGTGTGAAAGTTGGTTTTTTGTGGCTGTGTGAGGTTCCTGCTTGTTGCAGGGGCCATTTTGGGTCTAGCACAGCTGCTTTTACATTGTGGGTGAGCCAGTTGTGTTGTGTTGTGTTGTGTTTTGTAGGTTAAAAAAGGGCAAAGAAGTGACATTGACGTGGCCACGCCAACCTGACCAACAAGCCACACCCACCCAGTCACTTTACCACCAAGCCCCACCCACTAATTAAGCCACGCCCACAGAACCGGTAGCAAAAGTTTTTAGATTTCACCCCTGCACTATCTGCACTATTCCTATTTTTGTAGGCATAGTCCTATCCTGACATCTGAATAGCTTTTACAATGCCACCATGTCTATGACATATTTCTTAACTTCTTGTTCCTTTTTCTTAATGGTTGATCCTAAAAGGCAGAAGCTATCTACCACTTCAATATTTCTAAGGCTGATTGTTGTCATTAGTTTGGTCTTCCTGATAGTTAATTTTATTCCCATTTTTTTCATGTTATTCAATTTTTATTACTAGAGCTTGCAGATCTTTTGCACTTTGTCTGTCATAGTAGTATCATCAGCATCAGATTACTGATGTTTCTTCCTCCAATTTTAAAACGTATCTTCTTCCAGCTTCCTTTAAAATATTTTCACATTTAGGTTGAATAAACAAGGGGAGTGTATATAGCCTTGTTTCACTCCTTTTTCAACCTGGAGTCTGTTAAACCATATTCTGTCCATACTGTGGCTTCCTGACCTGTATATAGGCTTCTCATGAGCATAATGAGATGTTCCAGATTCCCATTTTTAAAAGTACATTAAAGCACAATTTGACAGGGTTGGCACAACCAAAGGCTTTCTGTAAACAATGAAACACATACTGTCTTCTTTTTGGTATTCTTTGGCTTGCTCAGTTATTCAATACACATCAGCAGTAGTGTCTTTATTCTAAAGCCTTCTTGAATATCTGGTATCTTTTTTTTATGTAGGATTACTATGTTGGATGAATGTAAACATTATCATGATAGTGTGTGAAATTAAAGATATTGTGCAATTATTTGCACTCTGTTAAGTCTCCTGTTTGGTAGTGGACTGTAGTTGACCTATTTGAATCTGTTGGCCACTTGGTTGTTCTCCAAGTACTGATCTGATAGTTTGTAATTTTTATTCAGAAGATTTTTTTTCTGTCTATCAATACCACCACCCAATATGAAGGCAAGATATTATGGAAAAACCAGTCTCCCCTGGCTGAGGAAAGGAAGTGATAGCCATTGTATTTGTGACCCACCCATTCCCTGACTTCCTGATCTTTTCTGCTACTGTATAAATACTCTTGCCTCTATTGGCCTAATTATTTACCTTCTCCATAACATTCTTCTCCATTCACTTCTATTTGGAATATATTATGAAAACCAACTTCTTCCTTTCTCTAACCTTAGGTAAAAGTCAAATCTTTGATCATCTTCCACCCTCAGCATGATGGTGAGGGAGGGGAATCAGACAGTTGCAGATTTGCTATGATCAATGTTCATTGCCCTTTGCAGACAAAGTTAATTGGATTCACCTCAGTTTGGACCAGTGTTGAGGCAGGTCACAGACCATCACCTTGACAACTGTCCTGTTCTTCTCATAGATCTTAGAGACAAAAACAATATGTGGAAAGATAAGACCTTCCACTTGCTTGCTTAAGGTTTCACCTTTTGGCTAAATAAATTGGCCAAGATTTGACAGACCCCATGTTAAGAGAGGCAATTAATATCTCCCTGAGGGTGGGATTTGTTCCTGTCTGCTTAAAAGAAGTGATTAAAAGACTTTTATTAGAAAAAAAAAACTATCTTGACCCAGAGATAATATACACCAGTTTGAAATATAACTGGGTAAGGTGATTGCTACTTAGGATACATTTGAATGAAAGTGCTTATCTTCCTGCCAGATTTCAGCCATAGGAGATCGTTGGGGATTGGGAACTGGCTGCTCTCATTATGCTGAATGCAGCCATATCTCCTGCTCCCTACCATCTAATCCCAGGAAGGAATCAACATCCTTGAGAAATGGTCCAGCATTACTCACTTTTGGCTTCTTTTAAAAAGGCATTGCTCTTCTGCACTGCACAAATGGACTATCAAGTCTGGAATAGCCCATTAGCAATAGCAATAGCATTTAGACTTATATACTGCTTCACAGTGCTTTACAGCCCTATCTAAGCAGTTTACAGAGTCAGCACATTGCCCTCAACAGTCTGAGTCCTCATTTTTCCGACCTCAGAAGGTTGGAAGGTTGAGTCAACCTTGTGCCTGGTGAGATTTGAACTGTCAAATTGCAGGCAGCCAGCAATGAGCAGAAGTAGCCTGCAATATTGCATTCTACCCACTGAGCCACCACGGCTCTTGATTAAACATATTAAACAGCCAATCTGTACTAAAGCCACAGTTTTTGCTTTTTTGAAAATGTAGAATTCAGCAGCAGTCTATAGGATAGAGCCCAAAAAGGCAACATGACAGAAACATAATTGAAATGCAAGCCCTATTCCTTTTGTGCATATACACAACATTGATATGTGTACAAAGGGTCTGGCTTTGGTCTGCCTGAATGCTTCTGTCATCATTTGACCCATTTCTGTGGACACCACCAGTGAATAGTATTTATACATTTTTATAAAATCATAAGCATGATTTAACACATTTAAATTTGTGTACTTTATTTTATTAGCCTAAAAATTCACGTTAAAATTATAATGAATATGAAATTGAACACTTAAAGAGCAAGACAGCTTTAAAAAAAAAACACATCTTCTGTATGTAGAAAGTATGTTAGGTTATACGTTCATATATTCTCCCTGCAATGTAAGTATTGTGTCTTGTACATTTTAAAATTAAGATTCTGAAGGAATGTAAAGCTCTGGCATTCAAATTAGGTTTTTTTCTTTTATAAAATATTTGCAGAATATTGGTATAGCTAATCTCATCAAACATGTTGGTAGAAACTCAGCTTCTGGTTTCTACAGATCAGGTAGATTTTAGGCTCATTTAGTGGGAATACAAGTATAGGAAATCTACTCGTATGCGAGCGTTCATGTATTGTAGGGAATAGAATGTATTGCTTTAATCAAGAACAGAATATGGTCCTCTAGGCAGCAGAACAAGGAAATTTTGAAGGCTGTTATGAGGCCAAACATCTGAGGACAAAAGATCATTAGAGACTGACCATGGTGGTTGCTTTTTCAACACCCCTGTGGGCCAACCTTTGTCACCATGTGCCCAGCTGATATAAATTTGCTAATTACTTGAGCTAAAGGTGTGGCTGGATGCCATTATGCTTGTGTTTCCCTGAATAGGATTAGAGGCTGACATATGTGATTAATCATCAGCCTGCAGAGAGAACATGTTACCTCCAAACCCAGAGCAGCCATAATCTACCCCAAACAGCTGCTGGTTCCTGATATCAAACTTTCTTGATCTTTGTCTGTCTTGTCTGTGCACTTTCCTTGGAATAAAAAGCTTCAACCTCTTCAAAGCCAGTCTGAATTTCCAGCAGAGTTGCGTTGTGTGAGAGTTCTCATTGATGAAACAGGACTCCCTTCTGCAGTTCCCACAAACTGTTCTGAGTTCTGCAGAGAGCACTTCTACATGGAGACTTGATACCACTGCAAATCAGGTCTACACCTATCTATTCCATTGCCTCACATAGTCCATTGAGCCCATTCATTTCCTTTGGAAGGAACTCTTATCTCAGCCTGTCTTGTAGGTCCCTTGCTGAACTAGTCCCTTTTCCGTCCCATAAAGCAGTCATCTATTTAAAAAATTGTAGCTTTGGAGCCCAACAACCCCACCCAAATTGCTGCTACTGCTCTTTTTTTTTTTCTTTTTGAGATATTGCCAAACAGTGAATGAAAGGTGAAGGCCAAGTCATTAACTGAATGATACCTTTTGCATTCTCAAATTGATCAGATAGTGCAGAGAACTCTGATTGGCTCATCACTTTCAAGGACTGGTAATAATGAAAACGCTTTCAGACAATTTTTTAGAAACTGAGGGTTGAGGATTGCCTTTAGTGTAGTGTAGATAAACACTTGCATATTTGTCTGTTATTTAAAAGAAGAAAAATTGAAAACAGGACTCTCCCTATCAGCCCTTTTTCCAATCCATGTTGGTGAGTTTTCTGCATGTTCCCAATGCAGATATAAGCAATTGTCATACACTGATGTAGGAAATATTCTTTGTAAGCAGAAGAGAACTTTGTGGATGAGATTCAGTTTGCAATCAGCCCATCTTGGTAAAATGCCAGGAAGAGATAAAGAAAGATAAATATTTGTGCTGGTTCAGTCTGGCAAAATGTTTGAATTTGTGTTTCCAGAAGGTACAAAACCAACATGGTTTCCTGTCCTAACTAGAAAAAAATATCCATGAAACAGCAGAGCAATGCAAATTCTAGGTTTTCTAGCAGTATCATTGATGAGTAGATGGAGACACAACAATAGTGGAAGTCTTTATCTAGAATTCTCCTCAGGAGTCTGGAAGTAGTGGTAGAAAAAGAACTCAGACTATGTACTGAAAGGCAGCTGTGTCTAGGAGAAATAAGGCCAGACTGGGCATTATTACTGACTCCGGACGGGTTAGGTGTGTGCACAGTTAACCACACAGTACAGGGGATCTTGTCATTAGCCTGCTCTAAAAAAAAACCTAGTATCCATGCAAACTGATTTTATTGTACTGAATACATTTCCCCCTCTTTACTCAATAGAATGTAGTATTACACTATTTATATTTTGTACCAGCAAAAACAAAAACTGTACCAATTATTTTCATAAATGGAATGAAGTATCTTGTATTGTTTTGCACACACTATGTGAAATGTGTGACAATTAGTCCTAGCAGTGGAGATCTTTAAACTTGCCTTTTGTGTGACTAGCCTGATCATTAAGTAGTAAGGATGAACCCTCATTAATTTGTCCCGGAAGTTGATCTGTAGACAACTTACTTGGTTGCAATAGTCAGCTATCGCATGGCATAACTGGCTGGGGAATCTGGGACTTGAAGTTTGCACATGTTAAAGTTCCCAAGATCCAGAAACACTGGTTTAAAAAGTTGATGGTATTCCCAATGAATTGCCTTGACAATGCTTTTAAAAAAGGAGGAAACAGATTTGTAAATGATAGAAGATCATGAACCGTGGCAATGGAAAATGGTTCCCTGACCTTGGAGTGAGCTAACATGGTTCCAGAAAAGAAGTTCTTGAATGTGTTCTTGGATTTGACTTTTTTTCTGACTCAATCTGTAAAGCTAGGGAATCCAATATGCAGAAACCAACTATTTTATGACTGCTCCTATGTTAAACTTCTATCTTTAATTCTAATCATTAAAGGAAATCATTAACTTTGCTTCAGGATTTTCAAGGAAACTTCCATTTTACTTTTAAGATAGCCCATTTAGACTAGCCAACATTAAATCAAATAGGCAACAATTGTTTTGCAAATACATAAGAAAAAAATATGAATATGGTTTTGTAGCAAGGGAATCATTTTCATTACATCATCCAAAGAAAAGGTTCTCTGGGAAATGTGCCCTTGAATCCAATTTCCTTTTGGAAAATCCTCCAGCAATTAAAACAAAGGACCTGGCATAAAAATATAGCCAGATTCTTTTTTTAAAAAAAATCCAAATTAAATATCAGACTTGGAAGATTTCAAGAACAGCTGTGGATGTATTATTAGCATGCCTACATTATTCTTTTGGCACAATAGGCATGGTGCCTACAGAATTTTGGAACCCAAGCATGTCCATCAATTGGGTCTCAACTCTAAGCCTGGGTTCAAAAGGTGACATTTTATTAATAATGTAGCTAGTTAAATTTTGCATCTTTAGTTCATCTGTTCCTTGGGACCTTGCTTTTCTGAAGTAACTGTCCTTTATATGTCTCAGGCCAGCACATGTCAACAGAATGATTATCTTATTTATTCATGATCTCCCCTGGGAGCTGGGGCATGCAGAAATGCCATGTTCCTAGTATGCATTTCATTTTAATTGAAGATTACATGACTAGGCCCCACTTTATTACCTCTTCCCTGCACATTCATCCCTCATGGTCTCATTCACTGAGCTTGCACTCAGATGTTGGCCATCAGCAGCTGCCACAAAAACTTTCCATGCACTTCCACTCCTTCCAAGTCAGCAAGAAAATATGTTTCCCTTGAAGTATGAGGTGGAGAGAGGAATTTGTGTCCTGTGCTCCACTGGATCATTTTTTTTTAAAATGTCTGTTTTAGCTAACACAAAACTATGTGGTGTTTAAACTGATCATTTGGTAAGTGGAAAAGAATACAGAAAATAAAGAAACTGTGGTCTCTGAGTTGGCACTTCACAATACCACCCAAATTCCAGGACCTTTTTTGGTTAACACATGAATAATTGTAAATTGTTCAGCATTTTTGGTAAGAGGAAAAAATTTAGGATTGTGGCTTTTTGGTTTAGGAAAAAATAGAATTCAAATTTACTATATTCTCAATCCTGTGGACAGATTTTCTCCCTTTCTTCCTCTTGTTCATGATACTAGAACTTGAGATTGTGCAGTGAGTTTGGCAGGAGTCTTAGAATTGATGAAACGAATTATAGGCAAGAAAATGAAATTATGCCTATGAGCCTAAAATTATTTGTTTTACAAATAGCTTATTGAAATGTCTGTCTGTCTGTCCCTGTCCGTCCAGCCACCCATCCATGAATAAATTCTTAATGTCCCATAGTTTCCTGCATATTAGAAGGAAGTTTATGAGAAGGTATGCAGGATGCTGGCATCTTGTAGTCTGATCTGCAATGGATTCTCTGTGGCACTGTAAATTTCACAGTTTCACAGTCGATCTTGCAGTGTGCAGATAATGCAACTGAAGAATTCCCAATGTCTTTTTTTGAAGTTACCTTGTGCATTGTAACTTTAAGAAGCCGCCAGTGGTTTTGAAGTGTATGTTTGATAAAATACTATTGGGAATACTGAACTAATCAAATTAAAAAAAAACAAAACAAAATTTCAGAACTTCATGTATTGGTATTAGGAAGAAAAGATTCTGAATCTATTCAGAATTTATTGCAGAAATATATTATAGAAATGATCTATTATCTGAAAGATGACGTGAGCTATAATTAGTAATATATTTGGGCCAGAAAGAAGCCATGAGGGAAAATTCCCTTGTCAGAGGTGTTTACCTCCCACACATCAAGCAGCACTTTTTTGTATGCAAACTTCAAAGGGTTGACTCACACCCTTTGTGTAACTCTTTACAATCAAAACAGACATTATTTTGATCCAGCAAGACTTCTTGTCAGATATCCAATCCAATTGCTGGGAAATAAGACAGCTTGGGTTAAAAAGCTCTCTATACTTGAATTTCAGTTTAGTCCAAAATTAGATCCGTACTCTAGTTTCACATTCTTCCATATTCACTACCATTCATTCAAAAGTCTTCCATTAAGATCCTCCTTTATGATTATGTCAAAAGCTATATAGTAATTAGACATACTCCAATTAGGAAAGGCTGTAAGTTCTGGTTTCTTCTTTCTTTAAAGAAGCATGTGGCAAAGAAGACCAACAAAAATGTGCCAATGTAGAGGGCTTCTCTTTCCACTTTGATTTTTGACTTACATATTATGTTCGGTTGTAGCTTCTCCTGATTGTTCCATGTCCCTGTAGCAGGGTAAGTTACCCAACACTCATTAAGAGTGTTGGGTAACTAATCAACATGTTCAATTTTCATTGAACTGTTTTTCTCTGTATGACTTACATATTGCATTAGGACATATGATGTTTGATTTAGATTGTTGTACAGATTTTGTGGTTCATGAGTCATTATTTTTTAATTACACAGTTGGGAACGGGGAGGAAAGAGCAGTGGCCACAGTGAGTGTAATAAGAAGTGCAAATTGACCAGATTGATACATATGTAGACCAAACAACGAGTTTGGAAGAAGCAGGGCACACCTCTGTTACTCTCATGGTGATTTTTAATTCTGACTTGTAATGTCTATACTGTACATAAAAATATCCCATAAATAGCCTTTATCAAGACTGATGGAGGGAAGGGAGGGGCTGGAATATCTTTTGTGCTAGTTTACAATTACCCAAAACCTCAGAATAAATCATGACACTCTAAGAGCATCATGAAATCTGCAGATGACACCAAGTTGGAGAGACTTGCTAACACTTTGAAAGAGAAACTCAAGATTCAGAAAGATCTTGACAGACTAGAGAAATTGGCCCTATCCATTAAGATGCAGTTCAGTGACAAGAAAAGTAAGCTCCTGCACCTAAGCAGGATAAACTATAGGCACAGATATAAATTAGGTGATACCTGGCTCAACAGTAGTAGCTGTGAAGCAAATCTTGGTGTCCTAATGGACCACCACTTAATTATAAGCCAGACTTGTGCTACAACTGCAAAAAAGCCAATGCATCCCTAGACTGCCTCAACATCAAGATCATGAGAAGTGATAGTACAGCTTTATTCTGCACTAGTGAGGACATGAGGACACCTGGAACTAGGGAGAAATTTCCTGACAGTGAGAACAATTAACCAATAGAACAGTTTGCTTCCTGGAATTGTGGGTATGCCATTATTAGAGGTTTTCAAGAAAGAATTGGACATTAATTTGTATGAGATGGTATAAGGACTACCTTGGGCAGGGAGTTGGACTTGAAGACTGTCAGAGTTTGTTGCAGCACACACAATCAAACACACAATTAAATAATTCTGCAGGATTCATCTACATAAGAAAATTTCTTTATAGACAATACCATACATCAGAAGCCAGCATACAAAATCAGGAACACAGAAGCAATATTCATAGAAGCAAGTCATTACAGAGTAGAGAGATACAGAGGCTAATATTGTACAGAGGCACCCATTACAGAGGCCAAACCAACTCTTATATACAGTTCAGCAAGTCTAAGCCATGCCCAGACTCCAAACTGTCTCTTTTGGATCCATAAAAACAAATAATATGTTTCAGTTTCCAAACAGTCCCCATTGGCTGACCTGTTACCATGTCTATCCAAACAGTCCCCATTGGCTGATCTGTTGCTATGCCTATTCCAGTCTATGAATATTCATACTCTGACACTCCTCCCTTCATAACTGGAATATAAATAAAATTGAATAATTTAATATTCTTCCCAGACCTGTATTTGAAGACCCACATTCACAGTTCTCTTCAAATACCTAAGAATTCCTTTTTATACCCATCCAACACAATTGGGTTGGTGCAGCAGTAAAGCAGCTTAGAATGCTTACTGCACAAGCTATGTCTGGTCTGGACCTCATTGTTGGGTAGTATCTTCCTTTTGTACATCGATTTGCATCCCATGGCTTTGCAACCCTGTGGCAAAGTCATAGGTGTGAACACTCTATGTTCACCCATGGATTTCTTTTCCTTGTCCATGGTTTCTTTCCACTTTACTTGTTCAATTTTAAGTAATGCCAATATTTCCTTATAGTTCCTTGGCTCATACCATACATTACACACTTTAACTTTATTAGCAGAATACCTGTCAGGTGGAATCCCCTTATTCCATTGCTCTGACCTGCGTGGCATTGACTGCTCTTCCTTGTTAACCCTCTTTTGCTTCATACATATCTTCTGACTCCTTTATTTGTTCTTTTTCAGTTTGTCCTCCCTGAAAGCTGACACCATCACTAAGTGAGTTACTGTCACTAAGTGAATCACCATCACTAAATGGATCATTCCAAAAATTGGCATAAATTCTGTTCCAATGTTGCTCTGCAAAGCTAGCAGACCTGGAAATGACTATTCTTTTGCTCTCTTCACTAAAACAATCATTCTTTGAGCCAGGCTCATAGCCTGTAAACCTGAGCTTTCTAGCCTTCGGTTGTCCTTTTCTTTTAATTGCTTTTAGAATATGCACCCATGCATTGCTTCCAAACACCCTTAAATGTGCCAGAGATGGCTTTCTCCCATATAACACTGCACATGGAGTATCATTAATAGATGAACGCCACAGCCTATTAATTAATTAGCAGTCAACATGGCTTCATCCCAATATGACCTGCTCATACCAGAATTCTCCAGCAGTGAGTCCTTCATTGTTTGTAAGACTCCATTCCACCATTCTCAGCTGCTGTGTATGGATTTGTGTGTCTGTGTTTTATTCCTAACTGTCCCAACCACTGTTGAAAACTTGGCTGACATGAATTCTGAACCTCTGTCAATTTGCAGCTGACATACCTGTTGTTTATATCTTGTTTCTACAAAGCTTACCCATTGCTGAAATTTCTGTAGCACCTCTATTTTACTCTTCAATAAATAGCAGAACCCAAACCTGCTGTAGTCATCTACAATGACCAGCACATACTTTGCTCCTCCCAAACTGGCTTACATTGGCCCCACCAAATCTGCATGTACCAGCTCTAGAGCTTTTGTTGTCTGCCTTGTGCTACACTTGCTTACTGGGAGTGCCTTAGACTTTGATGATTTACATACTGCACAGTCCAAGAATGCCTTACACCCTTTAAGTTTATACCTTCTGCAAATTGTTGCATCTTTTGTAAAACTTTGAAGCTGGCATGGCCAAGCTTTCTATGCAAAAGATGAACACAAAAATCATGTTGTGCCCAGGGCCGGATTTAGATAAAAAGAGGCCCTAGGCTATTCCACTTATGAGGCCCTTTCACCAGTGGTGGGATTCAATTTTTTAACAACAGGTTCTGTGGGCGTGGCTTAGTTGGAGGCGTGGCTTGGCAATCATGTGACTGGGTGGGCATGGCTAGCTGGTCACGTGACTGTGTAGGCATGGGTAGCTCGTCATGTGACTGGGTGGGCGTGGCTATGGGCATAGACTTTTTTCAGAGGGCTGAAAAAAGTCATTTCTGACTGGGCCTCGCACTTTTGACCGGTCCTCACACTTATGACCATCCTCACATTTATGCCCGTGCAGCTTTCTTAACAACCATGTCACTCATTTCACAACTGCTTCTCTTCACCATGGTGACAAGATAGGGCAAAAACGTAAAATGTGAGGACAGTCGTAAGTTCGAGGAATGGTCAAAAGTGCAAGGACCAGGTCTTCTGGTTTGCTGCTGGCCGCCGCCAGACGTTCCTTTGGGATCGTCAGCTTCCATTGCCTGTCAGAGTCGCCTTCACAACGGAATGGCGGCTCGAAAAAACTCCGTTTCCAAGAGGAAACGGAGATAGAGCCGGCAGGGGTGGGTAGAACTCTCTGCAGAGGCCCAAAAGTTTTTTTTTTTACTTTTGGGACAGAGCGGATGAGAAGCCCCATATCCCCTGCCGCTGCTCCGGGCTTTGGGAGACCTCTGCTTATGCAGAGCCAGGCGTCAAGAGCAAGCCTGCGAATTTAACAGAACAATCAAAGAAAAGGCAAGCTGGACCCTTAATACTGAATCGCAAGTATTTTACCCTTTAAAAAACTATTTAAGAGAAAAGATGAGAGGAAAGGGGGAAAAAGAGTCTTTTAAAATGGCGTCTGCCATGGCTGGAGAAGGGCTGAAAGCTGCGGCTTGAAGAGAGGCTGAAAAGGGAAAGTCCTTCCATTTTCTATTACAAAGTAGCGGAATGAATACTTTTGGCCGTAATTGAGGCAAAACCTCACTCCCACTCTTGCTTTTTTTTTTTTTTGCTTTTTTTTTTTTTCTTGGGGATCTGATATTGATCTTGGTTGGAAACAAGCTTTTTTTTTTCTCTCTTTTCCACTAAATCTTGTCTGTGTGGGAAATGGCACCGGGACTCACACAGCTAGACAAACAGGGGGGGGGATCTCCCCCATTAATAAATTACACCAACAAGTTTTAACTCTCCAGTGTCAGAAACCTGATTTTAATATAATAGAATTTCTTCTTGAAGAGATTGTAAGAAGGGATGAGATTGTGAACCAGCAACTCGAAAAATTTAAGCAGGAAATTAAAGAAATTGGTGAACTGGTGAAATCAAAGTTTGACTTTTTGAATCGAAAGATTTTAAAAACAGCTAATGGTTTATCAGACTTTCTGATTCGGGTGGATGCAAAGACTAAATTATTAGAGTCTAAAATGAAGGAAACTGAGGAGAATTTGGATGACATGATTCAAAAAATTAAAAAGGATTTGGTAAACATTCAGGATAATAGCTCAGAAGACAAACCTAAAATGGAGGTTGACCAAAAGACTGGTAATGAAGAAAATGTGCAACAGAGGATTGAAAGAGAAGTTTTAATGATTCAATATAATTTTACAGAATATGCAATTAGACTGAGAGGTTTGCAGGAAAATAATAGAGATGACTTAAGGAAAATATCTTCTGAAATTCTGGCTGGGATTTTAAAGGTTCAACCTGATGAAGTGTATTGCAGGATTGATAGAATTTACAGAATAAACTCCTGGTTGGCAAAGCAAAGGCAATTGCCTAGAGATGTGGTGATCTATTTTACAGATAAAGAAATTAGGAATAATATTGTGCAGAACTCTTTTAATTCTACTTTGCAATTTCATGGAAGAAAGATTTGGATTTTTAAGGAGCTCCCGACTAAGATGTTAATGGAGAGGAAGAAATTTGGCTTTCTAGTGACTGAGTTAAAAAAAAGAAATATCCTATTTAGGTGGAATGCCCCAGTTGGTTTAATATTGAGACACCAAGGAGTAAGATATCAACTGAACACTGTTGAAAAAGCGGAAGAATTTTATCAAAAATTTTTAAAAATGAATTTAACATCTTTAGGCATAATACAGGATAAGCAAAAGGAGTTGGAAACAAAAAGAAAATACCAAATTACAGAGGCTGTGGTGGATAAGTTGTCTTTGGACTCTCTGGATACCCCAGCTGGACTCTCTATAAATAAGAGAGCAGTGTCATCCGACTCCAATGTGATGAACCATCAAGTCACAGACAAGTGCGCAAATCAACCAGTTGATATACAAGTGATGGAGAAGAAAGATGAGATGATAAAACTAACCCAACAAGATCAACTCACAAAGCAGAATGAAAATCGATCAGCCGATACACAATTGGTAGGCACGAAATGAGGATGGAAATTCAACCCGCAAAAGAAAAAGAAAAGAAATAGATCTCATAGAAACAGCAATTTCTAAACCAAGCAACAGTGAAGCCAGGGACTTTAAAAAATGAATGAACATCTGAAAAGATAGTGGAGGCGAACAATTGTTTAATACTATCCTGAGGATTGTGGCAGATCTCTGTAATGCCGTGATTTTGGGATGTGAAAAGAGCCTTACCTTGTTGGATTTGAATTATCTACTCTGGATTTCTTTTACTGGTGAATATATTATGATTATTTTGAGTTACAAGGCAAGAGAGTCACGCTGGGGCATGCAGAAGATCTGGTTGTTACCCATTAGGATGATGGAAATCAACAATCCTGATGAATACCACAACTATAACTATATGGATATAATCATAATGTCACTCGGGTGGTTGTTTTTACTTTTATATATATACGAGGATATCTACTACTGATGGGGGCAGAAGATGATTGAAGATTTTGAACAAACTGTTGCACCAGCATGTTATTTTACCCTATTATGGGTAATGGATTTAACAATCCAGTGGAAAGACACCAAAGAAGATATTATATGGATTATAAATTTAAAGTTATTGTCTTTTTTTCTTTTTACAAAATGGAATGCATATATAGATATGTGTATATTTTAGTAAAGTGGGCAGTGGATTATATTTAGAATTGTATTGCATGATTTTGTAGGAATTTGGGTTGAAATAGGTTAGTTTACTGATTGATTAGTTTAAGAAAAAGGATCCTTAAGTCATATATTTAGGGGAGTGGAGGAATTGGATAGAACTGAATAAACGTTAAATTTGGATGTAGGGAGAAGGCTGCTTTAAAATGTTATATTAATATATATAAAAGATTAAATGTTAAATTGTAATAATACACTATAAGTTTAGGGGAGGAGAAAAAGGGCAGATTATTGTAAAAATGGGAGTTATAAAAATAATATGCTAAGGGTCAGTATTCTGAGGAGGGAGTAAGGGAAAGGAAAGATATTATGTATGTAATTAGTTATGAAATAGCCTATTGTTGTGAAGAAGTCACGGGGGGGATGGGTGGTGAGGGGGGGTTAGGGAAGGGGGGGGGAAAGGGGGAAAAACTTGTATTTGAAAACTTTTTCAATAAAAAAAAAAAGTGCAAGGACCAGTCAGAAATAACTTTTTCAGCCCTCTGAGTAGTCCATATGCATAAAAGGATACAGCAATAGAGAGCGATGAAGGAAGGGAAGGGAAATTAGAGTAGGAGGGAGGGTAAGAGAGGGAGGAAGAGAGGAGGAGAAGGAGAAAAGAAGAGGAAGTAGGGAGGAGAAGAAGAGGGGGAGGAAGAGAAAGTAAGAAGGAAAGAAAAGAGAGAGGTGGTAGGTTTGAGGAGAAAGATTGCTGTACAATAAAAAAGATGAAAGGGAAGAAAGCCAACCCCAAACAAATATAAAGATATTAAGATAAAGAATGAATTGTTAAACTTTAAAGAATAAAAGAGAACAAATATGAATAAATAACAATAATTAGAAACACACATACAAACATACAATGTATTTTCTTTGAACAGAATATTTGGCTGGTTCACAAATTTAAAGTGTTTAGTCATTTCAATTAAATTTACAATTTCTATATTTCCTTTTTGCCATATTTATTCCTCATCTATTTTTCTAAAAAACCAATATTACCCTTCATCCTCATCTCTAATCTTAATCAAATTCAATTTTTCCTTTCTATTCTATATTATACCCCTTCCCATTGTCATCTATTTTTATATCCATCCTCACATTGGTTAATTATGTAATATTAGTTGTTTAATATAAATTCAACATTTTAATATAAATCAATTAGTTATATAACTACCTTTTTTGTATATTAATCAATATGAACATGAATATTCCAATTATTTCCATGCAATCCAATTTCTTAAATATC
This sequence comes from Arizona elegans, assembly GCA_022577455.1. Taxonomy (NCBI): domain Eukaryota; kingdom Metazoa; phylum Chordata; class Lepidosauria; order Squamata; family Colubridae; genus Arizona; species Arizona elegans. The sequence continues at coordinate 95,808,599 of JAKOOJ010000002.1, read as the reverse complement.
CATTAATTATATTTACCAATAATAATAAACCAAATAATTTCCCCCATATATTCCTCCAAACCACAACTTAACCATTTCTGCTTTCAGAAATATACAATTAATAGTATCTCAATTATTACAATTCCCTAGTTAAATAGAGCTTTTTTTCTTTTGTGTTTTAAAATCCTGAACTCTCCTCTCTTTCCCTAAATTTCCCATTGTTTGCACCTACCTTTTTTGGTTAGGAAAAAGAAAAGAATTCTGCCTGCCTAATTTTCCAACCTTGCAGCAACAGCAAAGCAGTTTCAGTTTCGTTTCTCAGCATAGCTAGGGGAAAAAAAATCAGCACTCTTTGCAAGGAAGCAGAAGAGCCCTGAGCAAAACAGCTGAGACAAATCAGCTGAGAGCCGGGAGGCCAATTAGCCTATGCTGAAGCTCCATGGGCCAATAAAATTACAAAAAAATCACCGAACCCTTTGTTAAATTGCTGGCTCCCCCGCCCCTCGACCACCACTATTTATTGGCAATAAATAGTGGTGTGGTGGTGCGGAGGGGTGGGGCAAGCCAGCAATTTAACAAACGGTTTGGCTGCACCACTGGCTCTAGGGCGGCCCTTTGAAGCCCCGCGGCAAGAATTTGAAGGTTTTTTTCCTCTAGCCAATGGAGGCAGCAATAGATTGGGAGTGGGCGGGGTAAGCGAACGGCCGGCGATCCAACAGAGCAGAGAGTGAGGGTGAGTGAAGGTGTGGAAGCTGCTTTCTCCATCCTGCTCTCTTGCATCCGGAGCCGGTGGGGAACCACGTGGCAGCCCACGTGGATCCCAGGCAGCGGAACTCAGGCTAGGGAAGGGGTGGGCAATTGTGGCTCTTTTACAACCTGTGGCCTTCAACTCCCAGAATTCCTGAGACAGCCAAGCTGTCTCAGGAATTCTGGAAGTTGAAGTCCACAGGTTGTAAAAGAGCCACAATTGCCTACCCCTGGCTACGGTAGGCTGGCGCCGCGCGGGTGAGAGGCAAGGGGTGGGCGAGCCAGCAATTTAACAAAGGGTTCGGCCGAACCCCCTAGAACCCCCAGAATCCCACCACTGTGTAGGCCCCTCTTGATCTTGAGGCCCTAGGCTGAAGCCTAGTTAGCCTATAGGAAAATCCAGCCCTGGTTGTGCCACATTCTCAAATGTTTGTGTACATTGAATCTTTTGTCCTTGCAACACATAAAGATTATCCTGCTTTATGCCCTGTGCACATACACTCCCATTTCTCTTTATGAGACATTTCCCATTTACAAATGTGGTCTCAAATCCTTTCTGGTCTAGACTAGAGACACTCAGTAAATTATGCTCCATTTCAGGCACACATAATATATCATTAAACCTTTGCATCAAACATGGAACCAGGACACTGCCTTTTCCTATGACTTTAGCCTTCTGGCCATTTTGCCTAGGCTACTGCATCTCTTCCAGCTGGATCCATCCTGAAAAACAATTTTGAATTGTTAACAATTGTTTGATTAGCCACACTGTCTATTAACCATTTCCCCCTGCTATTACAATAGCCAACTTTTGCAAGAGCAGCCTGTTCCTTTTGTAAAGAAAAATTGTCCCTTTTCTTTGCAAACAGTATTTCTTCAAATGAGTCTTATCACTACAAATGAAACACCGCCTGTTGCTTTCTTTGTAGAAAAACTTTGCTGGGCTGTCATCCAATCTCTACAGACATCCTGTCTGTTGCTTTTCTCTCTCTGATCCTTGGGCCCCCACCTCAGGAAATTCTTCTCATGGCTTTTTCTAAAATGGTGTTTGTCCTCAGAAATTAAACAGGCTTTAAGGGCCTCCAAATGCAACTCTTACTCTGGTTTGCATTCAAATACTGCTGAAACAATATCCCATGTTTCATCAAAGCTGTTTAAACACCAACAGCACGTTTTGAGATTCAGGAATCTGCATTCCATGCTGTTCCAGCTCAATGAATAAAGTCTGTATGTGCAACCAATGCTGCTCCACACTCACTTGTGGCTGGAGCCTGGCTCTGTACAACTGTCTTGATAATTGCACAATATTGCATGCTGATGCACTCACATGCACACTTCTCAATTTCAGCCAAACCTCATTTGCAGTCTTCAAGTCAGCTATATTCAAAAATTGTTCATCTTCTAAATTTAAGATGATGTATGATTATGAGTCGTGGTGGTGTAGTGGTTAGAGTGCAGTATTGCAGGCTACTTCTGCTGATCACCAGCTGCCAGCAGTTTGGCAGATCGAATCTCACCAGGCTCAAGGTTGACTCAGCCTTTCATCCTTCCGAGGTCGGTAAAATGAGGATCCAGATTGTTGGGGGCAATATGCTGATTCTGTAAACTGGTTAGAGAGGTCTGTAAACCACTATGAAGTGATATATAAGTCTAAGTGCTATTGCTATTGCTATGTAGGCCAGTGCCTTATCATGCTTCCTTTGGTCAGCTGCTACTAATGGTGCCTGGGGTGGATTTACAACAATATCACAGAACTCCTTAGCCTTCAGGAAACATTCCAATTTTGCAGCCCAAATAATATAATTCTTCTGTCCCAAACAAGGCAGAGAGTTCTCCCTGAATTCAACAGCCATCCTGCAATCTTTCTGTGCCTTGTTCTGTTTTACTGTAACACAGGCAGTCCTACAGCTTAATTACAGTTTAGTCTTACTGTTTGCTCTGGGCACATAACCTGTCAGAGTTTGTTGCAGCACACACAATCAGACACACAATTAAATAATTCTGCAGGATTCGTCTACATAAGAAAATTTCTTTATATACAATACCATACATCAGAAATAAGCATACAAATTCAGGAATGCAGAAGCAATATTCATAGAAGCAAGTCATTACAGAGTAGAGAGATACAGAGGCTAATATTGTACAGAGGCACCCATTACAGAGGCCAAACCAACTCTTATATACAGTTCAGCAAGTCTAAGCCATGCCCAGACTCCAAACTGTCTCTTATGGATCCATAAAAACAAATACTATGTTTCAGTTTCCAAACAGTCCCCATTGACTGACCTGTTACCATGTCTATCCAAACAGTCCCCATTGGCTGATCTGTTGCTATGCCTATTCCAGTCTATGAATATTCATATTCTGACAAAGACCTCCAAGGTCCCTTCTAGTCCTATCATTCTATTGTTTTTATTATTGTTTTTATTTTCCCAATTATGATATTTATTTAGTATCTTTCTGCTAAAGGAGAGTACCAAACTGACATAGAGCCAATATACAGAATATTTTAAAAATATAAAACCTGACAAAAGTAAAGCATAAATGAAAGCATTGCCATTCTAGTATCTGGAGAGAGTGATATATTGTGTCTGCTTTTCTAAAGGTAGAGGGAGGGGGAATGATGCAGTAGAGTATTCTCTTCTGTATGTCAGCTGGGGCATTTTCCAAAGGACATCACTTGCAAATTTAATTGGTTGGTCAGGTTTGTCATAAGAGTGGCAATGTCTCATGTGCTAACACGCTAAACTGTCTAGGGCTTTAAAGGTTTGTATCAATACTTTTAATTAATGGGGAAACAACTAGCAATCAGATCTTGCAGTGTGGACATCATACAATCGTTATATCTTACAATGATTAACAGTCTGGCTGCTAGTTTATGTACGAGTTACCTATCCTACTTTTTTTTAGTTCAAGATTTCTACCCTGTGTAGAGCACATCGCAATATTCAAAATGGAAAGTCATCAAGTCATAGATAATTCTATTATTTCTTAGATTGTTTACCTACCTTTATTTTTGGTCAATTCACAACAATGTATACATATCTAATGCTTCTGCCTCCATTACAACAACCCCTAAGCTTTTGTTGCATTAGGCTAAGAAAGAAACAGACTGGCCCAAAATCATACAGTCAGCTTTCATAGCTAAGGGAGGACCACAACTCACAGTCTCCTGGTTTCTGGCCACAGTATTAAACTGATTCTCTTCTCACCAAATCCAATCAGTTCAGAATGGTTCAGAAAGCATAATAGTTTAATTATTCAAATGTGTTTATTTATTTACAGAAAATAAATGGCCACCTATGTTATACAATGATCCTGGGCAATTTACAACAATCAATAAAAATAACGATAAAAACAAAAAGCATCTTTCTCCCCAAGTGTAGGGGGAAAACTGTCCTCTTCACAACTGCCATATATAACTGATAGCAAAAAAATCAAGAACTCTCCCTGACTGAGAACTTGCTCTTTAAAAAAAAATCGTCCTTTCTGGAAGAGCTTTAACCTTAGTCCTAAAATCTATTTTCTTACTGAAAAAGTGGTAGTGATATTTCTTGTGGCCAAGATTTACTTTTCCACCAGCTTTTGCCCAATGACTTCTGTATCTCCTAAATCCTTCCATTTTGGTGATTTTAGGAATATGCAAGAATATATTCAGTGACATGATAGCAGTATTCCAATATCTCAGAGATTGCCACAAAGAAGTGTGGTTCAATCTATCTTCCAAAGCACCTGAGGGCAGGAGAAGAAGCAATGCATGGAAACTAATCAAGGAGAGAAGCAACCTAGAACTAAGGAGAAATTTCCTGACAGTTAGAACAATTAATCAGTAGAACAACTTGCCTCCAGAAGTTGTGAATCCTCCAACACTGGAAGTTTTTAAAAAGAGATTGGATAACTATTTGTCTGAAATGTTATAGGGCAATAATGGCTAACCTTTTTGCCATCACGTGCCAGGAAGGGGGGTGGGGGGGGTTGCACGTACCCATGCCCACACCCATAATTCTATGTGTCCTGCCCCTGCACATGTGACCCCTCCACCGCTCTTGGCACGTAATGGCCTGGTAGACCCATTTTTCTTTCTCACCTGGCTCCAGGGCCTCTCTAGGAGTCAGGGGAGGATGAAAATGGCCTTCCCCCACCCCCCGGAGGTCTTCCGGAGGCTGAAAACGGCCCATTTGACTGTGGGACTGGAAGTTGTCAAACGGGCCATTTTCGGCCTCCGGAGGATCTCCGGGGGGTGGGGGGAAGGCCGTTTTCGCCGGCCCCAGACTCCTAGAGAGGCCCTGGAGGCTGGGGATAGGAGCCTTGGTAGTACAGTGGTTTAAAGCACCCTGTTATTAAGACCAGCTGCCTGCAATTACTGCAGGTTCGAATCTCGCCAGGCTCAAGGTTGACTCAGCCTTCCATCCTTTCTAAGGTAGGTAAATTGAGGACCCAGTTGTGGGGGCAATAAGCTGACTTTGTATAAATATACAAAAGGATGAAGGCTATTGCTTAGCTCATTGTAAACCACCCTGAGTCTCTGGAGAAGGGTGGCATATAAATCAAATTAAAATATATATATATATATCAGAAAATGGGCCTTCCAGTCCCACTGGAAGTTGTTAAATGGGCCGTTTTCAGCCTCCGGAAGAACTCTGAGGGTGGGGGTGGGGAAGGCTATTTTCACCCTCTCCAGACTCCTAGAGAGGCCCTGGAGGCTGGGAACAGCAAAAAATGGGCTTTCCGGTCCCACCGGAAGTTGTCAAACAGACTCCTTAGAGAGGCCCTGGAGCCAGGTGAGAGAGAAAAATGGGCCTTCCCTACCCCCGCAAAGCCCTCCGGAGGCAGGAAACAGCCTGTTTCCCTACTTCTGGTGGGCCCAGAAGAACGGCGGAGCTGAGCTCACGTGCCCACTGATATGGCTACTATGCCACCTGTGGCACGCGTGCCATAGGTTCCCCATCACGGGTATAGGGTTTTCTGCCTAAGCAGGAGGTTGAATTTGAAGACCTCCAAGGTCCCTTCCAACTCTTTTATTCTATTTGTGATTCTATTTAATGGCCATCAGCAATGCAATTTAACAATTAGTTGGTCATATTACAGATAAGGCATTCTCTGTGTTATACTGAACTTTGCTTATCTTTTAAGCTAAACATGTACCAAACAACTTCTTATCTCTTGGGAAGATATTTCTTAGTAAGTGTGTGTGAATTTGCTTTCTGATGCATTCTCTGTGAATCCAGCCTGCTGTACCGTGAGCTATTAGTAGTAACAGGGCATTAATAAGGAGGGTCTTGTATCTTGCACAAAGGTTGAGCTCCTTCAGTAGAAGCAGAGTGCCCATTACAGTGCAATGATCAATCATAGTCCTCTTTCTTTCATGCACTTGCTTCACTGAATACACAAGAGAGAACAGGAACCAACCATTTGCATATACCTCTACCCAAACATATCTGCACACTGCTGTTGGATAACAGATAAGTGCATTCATATTTTTGACTTATTTCAAAGCATATTTCCATATATTTCTATAGTTATGTAATGCAGAATAATCAGCCACTTAGTTCCCAGACCAATTTGTAATAAACCCAAAAATATATTATAAAATATAAAAATAATGCATTACTAAAGCCAATGAAGAGGGCCAACTTGGTTTGGCTGTACAATTTAATCTGGACTCAACATGCACTATTTCAAGAGTGCCATCATATGTATCCTTGAGCCGTTCTCAAGGCAAAGCATTCTGAGCTACTTCTGTCTCTTTTAAGAGGGTTAACATCTATTCCTTTTCCTTGCTGCCAATCTTTAAATATTTGGATATTATTTTAAAAAATATTATTTTTAATATTTTAAAAATAATATTTTTTAAAATATTAATTGTATAAATGAAATTGCATTGGCATAACAGTAATTGAACTAGACAACTGAATTGGACTTTCCATTGGAATGTATTTTGTGCTTAAATTGCAAAATTTGGTGGAATTTACAAAACCAAACCAAAGGCAAGTGTAACATGAGTAGATATGTGTCTGACTATAACTATGGAAAAGTCAATGTGGCATTTGACTGTAATTACAACACCAAATAAAAAGGAAGGAAAAAGGGGAAAATGCGGCAGGGGGGTTGTTTTCTTCCTTCTCTTGTTTGAGATACTTTCACTTTTGGATTGCACTTTAGGATTTGGATTTAGGATAATGAAACTTAAAAAGCAGCATGGCAGGTAGGGGCAAAGAATCATTAGAGCAGCCTGAAGAGAAAGCAATTCCGTTAGATTTAGAAAATTTATTACTAACTTTGCAATAAATTGGTTAAGTCACTTGAGAGTAAATTTACAACCTCTGAGGGGGAAAAAAACAAATGAGACTTGAAACAATGAAAGAAGTTAAAAAGATGGAAAGTCTAAAACAAATGTCTGGATATATAAAACAATGATAAAGTTGAAATTTTGGAGAGTAAAACAAAAGTTACAAATAGAGAATTGGAGAGAAAACTGAATAATTTAGCTCTACTGGTGTTGAAACAATTTTGTCTCAGATTTAAAGCTATTCCAGATAAATCTGGCAAAAATATTAGAGCAAAAATAGTATAAGATTTGATAAATTTGAGGGATTGGAAAAAGGGGGATACAGAATCATAGACAGATAAGATTTATAGAATAAATTCAAGATTTGCAAGAATAAGAAATGTTCAAAAAAATATTTCCATGCATTTAGACTTCTGGTTGTACTTCCGGTGCCTTCGGAAGCTGGACCGCAACCTCTGCAGCCCCGTTCCGATCTCTCCTCATCAGAGGGCTCAAAATCGAGCCATAGCCACCCTGGAGGGGTGGTGAAGTAAAGGGGAACTGCCTGGCAGGTCGAGAAGAGCCGCATCTCTCCTCCCCGACTAGGAAAGCCCCCTCACGAAGACTTGGAGCAGCGGCAGCAAGTTTGTGGGCTATTGTTATTCCGAGAGGTTGGAGAATTCTGGCTGTCATTTCTGACAGCCTTTAGTGTATGGTAAGGTTAGTTTTTGCCTGGTGGTTGGTTGGATGGTACATTGTGCTTTGGGTGCTGTGTGTCAGAATGCTAAGTTTTTGGATAGTTGTTGCAGAGAAAGATATCAATCAGCCGTTTCTTTTCCACTTTTCTTAGTGCTGTGGTGTTGTAGTGTGTCCTGGTCCTTCTGAAGAATGCCATAAGAAATAAGAAGACTAGAAAATGAAGACAAGACTAGACTAGGCAACGTGTACCACAAACCCACTCACACGGACCAGATCCTCAGCTTTGCAAGCAACCACCTCACTGCACACAAGCAATGGCTATCCAAAAAACATTGTATTCCAAAACACATAAACCTAAAATAAATATGCCAATTTTCTGAATTTTGATCACATCAACTTGGAGATCCTGCATCTGTTGTAAGTGTGAAAATCGATCATAAGTTATTTTTTTCAGTGCGGTTGTAACTTTGAATGGTCACTAAACAAACTGTTGTAAATCAAGGACTACCTGTATTTTTCCCCTTTGGAGGTGAACTTCCTTTGCATGGGTTGGTTGAAGGATACAATCCTCCCAACCAGCACTTCATCTCCCAATGACCGTCACCTGATGTGACCTCCCCATCACAAGACCCATCACAAGACCTTCACCTGATATGATCCCCACCTGACCCCCACCTGACCCATCACAAGACGCATCACTAGACTCATTACAAGACACTCACCTGATGTAGCCCACCAAACCATACAAAAAAAATGGTTTCCCCCAAATCTGTGAACTTCATGGTATCTTCTACTATTTTTATTACTTAAAAGAGGAATTGATCAATGATTGTGTATTCTTAAATGTGTTTGTTTTTTTATGACAAAGCTATATTATACAATAAATCATCTGGGCAGTGTACAAAATGGAAATTAAGACTGACTGCCACAATCATATAACATATTACTTAATCTAGTATGGGAACAGTTCTCTTAGGGGTTATACTCTATTGCTTAAATCCCCTTTAAATTCTTCTAAATCAGTGGCATGTTGTTTTATAATGTGAAGTTCTTTGGTCTTTAAAATATTACCTGGCTGAAAATTTCACTGTATTCTATATGTATTGGATGTTGCAGAGTAAAGATTAGTTACAATTGCCTTGGTCTTGGAACCAAGGTGGTGGAATGATTGACATACTGGACTAGGATGAGGAACAGTGGTGGGTTGCTACCAGTTTGCACCAGATCGGACGAACCAGTAGCGGCAGTGGCGGGAGGCTCCACCCACCCACCTGGACGCTTCTGCACATGTGATTGAATAAACTGGTAGCGACAGGATTTGGAACCCGCCCCGATGAGGAAAGTTGTACTCTACCCTCAGCCATGTGTGATTTCAATCATTTACATACTCTCTCAAGCTTTCCTCATAATTTGAAGAAGGGATGCTATATATATCCCCTGGAGCAGTAGTGGGTTTCAAATCCTGGTGCTACCGGTTCGCTATTGCTATTTGTGAGCATGTGGTGCTTCTGCACATACGCAGAGCATTTTTGACGACATCTGGATGGGTGGGCAGAGCCTCCCACTGCCACCACTACTGGTTTGCCCAAGCTGTGGCAAACCGGGAGCAACCCACCACTGCCCTGAAGCTTCTGGAAGATGAACAAAACAAATAAATGTTAAATATGTTTTAATTTAATTTAATTTCCGATTTATATACCGCCCTTCTCCCTGAGGACTCAGGGCGGTGTACAGCCAAGATAAAAAACATAGAATACAAATATTAAAACATTTAAAAATATTATATATATATATATATATATATATATATATATATATATATATATATATATATATATATATATATATATATATATATATATATATATATATATGTTGTTTACTATTGGCTTTCTGGAAGAGAATGGAGTTCTGGAGCTAGATTGTATTATTGCGCCTGTCAACAATTGCCATAGTCTGGCCTGAAATTCTCAGAAATATCAATATGACTTTAGAGCAATGGTTCCTTGTCAAAGATATATGTGTTCTTCTTGATTACATTCCAACATTTGGAACTTATCAAGATATCAAGAATTATAGATACTTGTGCATAGGGAATAGCAGAAAGAATTATTACACAAAATTGGAAGGATAAATCTATACATGATCTGCCATAATGAATTGCCAGCATGTATTCATTGTCAGCATTTGATTTAGTCTTATTTCAACAGAAGGACAAGGAAGGGGAATTCTCAACAATTCATTCAAGTTTCCTTGAGTTGCTTTGTTCATAATATAAATTGTAAGTCATTTAAATAATATAATTTTATTCTATGATATTTATATTGGTTACTACAGTATTTTAAAAAATCATTATTTCTGCTTTGGCCAATATATTGTTGTTAGTTTTAACATTCTGGTATGTATTAGTATAAGCCAGTCTTTTATAGCTTAATAAATCAGAATCAACAAAATACCCTGCACCTGGGTTGCACCACCCTACCTTCCCAAAGGCTGTTCTGTTTCTTCTGTTGGTGCAAGAAAGGCAGAAAGGTGGACCACAACAGTAAGCAGGGGCTAAAGGGTCAAAAGGAAACAAGGTGGCTGGCAAATTTGAGGGGGGCACAAAAGGCCCATGGGGGTTGAAAGGAAGTAAAATCTCTATGAATGAGTGGGAAGATAAGAGTTGTTCCTGGTGCAGTATTTAAAAATAGATTTAAAAGGGAGTAGAATCACCAGATGAAAAGAAATTGAATCATACTCAATAAAGATGGTGGCAACAGAGGAAGCTTTGTTACTAGGAAGCTTTGTTGAGGAAGCAAAGGATCAGAGGAAGCTTTGTTGAGAAAAGTTGCTATTAAATTAAGATTAAACGATAGGAGGAGAGGTGGAGAAGGAAAGATAAGTCATAGAAAAAGAAAAAAGACTGGAGAAAGGAAAAGGAGAAGAAGATTGGAGAAATTAGGAGAGAGAAAAGCCCAGCTTCACCTGAGAGGCCTACCTAAGAGACCAGAAGCCCATTGAAGTGCGGTGACTGGAGAGGTAAACTGACTGTGGGCAGCAAAACCAACCGGTGGAGAACAAAGAGGCAAGCCGTGAGCAAGTGGGGCCAACTGTGGAGCAGGGAGGAAAATCAGCTGTGGGTTGGAGAGGCCATCAGACTGAGGGCAGTGCAATGACCAGCAGAGAACAAAAAGGCAAGCTGGTGAGAGCATGGAGAAGAGAGGAGGAGAAGAGAGGAGAGGTGAGCTTGCTGCGGACCATCCAGGTGGTCCTGTTTGCTGGTGGAAGCAGCGTACCAGTGTGACAAACCAGCAAATGGGAGCCATGTGGCTACAGAACAAAAAGCAGTGGCAGCGCATCAGGGAGGACAGCCAGCAGTAAGGAGCAGCACATCGAGCTAGATCCTGAGAGCAGCGCAGAGAGCAACGGGGAAAGAGATGGTGGAGCTGAGTGGCAGGCTGAGCAGACCAGACCAGACAATGGAGCTGAGCTGACCAGAAAGTTGAATGTCAGGCCAAGAGAACTGACCAAAGCAGAGACAAAGTCGAAAAGACCCAAGCATCAAAAGACAGACCGGAGCTGGCAGAGAAAATGACAAGAGGCCAGAGCAGTGAACGACGGAAATGAAAGCAACAAATTAAGCCAGAGGTCCCAATAGGCAGGAAGGGAAACAGTGGTGGGTTTCTACCGGTTTGCCTCAGTTCAGGTGAACCGGTAGTGACTGTGGTGGGAGGTTCCACCCACCCGCCCGGACATCATCATGGATGCTCTACGCATGTGCAGAAGCACCACGTGCACTCGCAGTTCCGAACCAGTAGCAAAGGTAAGTGAAAACCACCACTGGAGGAAAGATCCCAGTAGAGAATAAAAATAAATACAGGACAGAAAATAAAAGATAAATAAATAGGCAAATAATAAGGACAAGAGTGGAACAAGATCAACCATAAATAAATAAATAAGGCAAATCTTAAATAATAAGGTAGGGAGGAATTGGAGCTCAAAAACTTTTTAAAAAATATAGGGAAGAAAGAGATAAGTAAAACTAACATAACATTAAGCAAGTTAAGTAAATAACAAGGTAGAAAATGAGTACAAAAAGGCAGAAAAAAGGATAGAAAAAGGATAAGAAACATAATTTTTTAACCCCTAAAAGAACCAGCAAAAAGAAACAAACGCATGGAACAGGTGACTGATACTATTGTGGTATGCAACGTATGTTCCATGGTTTTGCTTATTCGAAAAGAACACCCAAATTATACATATATTAAATATAAACTATGTGAACTAGTAGGTATACTACTAGTAGTGAACTAGTAGAGATCTAGTAGGCAACTCTAGCCAAACTCCAACCTACGCAAGAAAGTGATGCCCAAATCGAACCAAGTAATGAACAAATAACTCCCAGAGGATTTGACCTGCTGATAAATCCTTGGAGGAAGACAAATGGAGGAATGTCACATATAGAAGGAAACACAATAAGATGGCCACGATAAATTGTCCTAGGCTCTTCCAGAATTAGTAACTAATGCAAACTTCAAAGCCAGAAAGATGACCGTCTTTCCCCTAGAAGTGTATCTGTCCCTGGAGACTGCCTCTTCTAACATTTTTTGTCCAGAAAGTCCACTCTCCCCCAAATTTCTTTTCTGCTGATGGGCTGATAAAACAACCACCATCCAGCAACCTCTTTCAAGAAGATATTAGCTTCATTCACCCTTAATGAAGCTAGAGAAATAGTGACAGGTTCAGCTGGAACTACTATAAAGGGATGTTCACATGGAAAGCACAGCTGGTTGATTATTTCTTGCCATACGCTGCACAGGCTTTAAAATCAATTGTATTAGAACGTCCATATTCACAAGCTAATTCATGTACTATAAATATTGTAAACAAACTATAAGTACTAGTTAAAATACATGGTGAAAGTAACTCTATGCTGTACTCTTTTAAGATTTTGTTATGAAAACTAACCAAGTTTCTCTTGCTGATAAAAGTTTGTAATTGGATATGGAAATTTTATATATAACAAAGAAAATTGTATAATAAAAAATAATATTTAAAAATGTTTGTAATTTATGATTAATTTAACAAAGGGGAGGTCCTGACATTCTGTCCCACAATGCTCATTCTTTCTTTGGTGGTTGCAAAGTGTTGATTGTAATTTCATTACCAAAATATTGAAATATTGAAACTATCTGTAAGTTCTTGTTTTGCTTTGTGTTTTGATGTTTCTGTTTGTTTTACTCTTTTCCTAGTAAGAGAACAAGGTGGATGAGGTGACAGAAGATAACAAGACATATGGAGAGGCAGGTAGTTCTTCACAGGGCCTTAGTGGCAGGATCACTTGAAATTTATGTCATCAGTTTACCTTTCTTGGATAACATTTATTTAAAAAGTTACTTTATATACTAAAATAGTATAAGAGCATGCTCATGTTTCATCTTCCTGGGTGAATCCCCTCTCAGATTCCCTCAGTCCTTTGCAGCCTTAATCTTCACCATATTTTACTAGTTTTGGAAAAAATATTTTGTCCTTTTCTGTCCAGTCCTCTACCCTGCTTCCTTCCTCACCCACCATCTTGGCCCTCAACCTAATTAATATTAGGGAAAATCCAAAGGCTCTTGCAACCAGCAGATCTTGCTAGCTGGACTTTCCAAATAGTGAAAGAGGTAAATGTGAGTTAATTCCTATCTCTGTTTTAATGAGTTCCTCTAATCCTTGCAAAGGAAACATGTTTTTTTTTCTGCTTATTTTACAAAGAGTAAACAAGTTCATAAATGCAGAAGAGCACCCCACACTGACTTTTTGCTTTAAAAGGAGAATACATTTCTCAGGAGACTTAATTTTTCAGGGTTTGCTTGGGTATCCTACTTCACTTTTTCAGAATCCCAGCATTGTCTGCTTTTGGTTTTGCTTGATAGTTTGGCAAGGTTTGGCTTGATAGTTTGGCAAGGTCTCTACCTTTCAATTGCTGTGTTAACAAATAAAGCTGATTTCAAAGTGGAACAAAGAGAATTGTGTGGACCATTAAATAGAATGGTTTCTATTTAAATGACCAACAGACTGGGAAATGCACTCTTTTTCTGAGCCTTCAACAGCAAATAAACCAGCAGAATTAAACACCTGAAATTTAACTCTGCAATGCCAGCTAAATGTAATCACAACTGAAGGCTTAAAAGTTTCAACCATACTTCAGATAAAAGCTCCCCTCTCTGATCCACACTCTGTACTGCGAAATGCAATTTGGCAGTTAGGCTTGCCAAATACAAACAATGTGATTGCACCATTAGTGTTATATTTATATAGAATGAACCATTTCATAGAGCTAGTTTTCCACATCTCAGATTTCCTCCTGAATTCTGAAATGGTTAACATAAATGAACTGAACCATATACTTCTTCCAAAGATCTGAAATGTCTCAAAATCTATTTCTTTAATAGGGTAGTTGTTCATTTTATTTCATTCATATGTCAAAGAAAGCATCAGCATTTATAGCAAGGAAGCTGCTAAAAATATTGGGATGTGTGTAGTTGTTTCTTCCAAACTTTTTGTACTTATGTCTCCCAAGACCTATAAAGCCATCAGCATTGCATATGACTAACAAAGGAATTGGAAATAATACTCCAATTTTGTCTAATGAGGGCCAGGGTTTCAGATGTGCAAAATCAGGGTATAAGTCTTGAAAACACTAAGTACACTGTAGGCCTTGTAGTTTGATGCTAGGAGAGCTGGCTTGAAAATAGTAAAAGTTGTCATATACACAAGGCAGGAGAAGAAATGTGTTGTCAAAAAAAGTAATCTCTTCCAAGTGCAAAAATCCAACACTGGAAGGATTTACGGGAGTTCAGATCTAGGGAATGCCAAGAAAGACAGCTAAATAAACACATAGATCATATATCGTGAAAGCTGATGTCAGTCCCATAAAAAAAATCAACTTGATGATAGGAGCAGACAGGTGGCAATTGGTGCAATCCCTGAACATTTTGTCCCGGAGCCTTTGGCTGGCCTTGTCCAGTGGAAACATCTTAGAGCAGATGTTTGCCTGATTGCAAATGTTGTGAAATTTAAAATCCATGTACACATAAAGTCTTAGAACTGCCTGGAAAAGAAAAATACAAGTTCATTCAATTTCCTTGCTGGTGTTGTGGAAGGAAATCCCTTTTAAATTGGGAACTGAAAGTATGTGCTTCTGAAAGCCTCAAGGCTCAATGCATGAAAGCTGCAGAATCCTAGGGTTCAGTTATTTCATTCTCAAATTAATGAATTAGAATTGTATTAATTTTAATATCATTATATTAAATTATATTGGATTCTGCAGCAAGCCATATTGAAATATAAGAACTCTCTGCCATTCCTTTCATTTATGGAATCTTCAAAACTTGAGTTCAGTAACATTTTGGTTTTCATTACATTATGAAATGTATATCATATCAGGCTTAATTGAAACTTTTGTAAGGTTTAAGAAGTAGTTTTCATGGTTTGCACTTCTGTTGTCTTCTGATGTTGAACAAGGCATAACCTGCAGAGACGCCTTCCCTCCCATTTGAGATGTTTCATCTATATTATTTAGTTATAAATGTAATACTTTCTAATTGTACAACTAGAATGCCTCTTTTATGAGCTTTCTTCTGCCCAAAAAATCTCAAATGTCTGAGAAAAATTAGAATGCCCAATTTATTTTGTAGCTTAACATATTTATAGAATATAGAGGGCATTTCTGACTGATAATCCTCCAGCTTCTGTTTGAAGACCTTTACTGAAGAACTCATGTGCAGACTATTCTACTGGCTGACAGCTTTCTAGTCAGGAAGTTCCTTTTGATTTCTAGCCTGAATTGCTTCATTGCAGTTTAATCCAGCAATCCTGAACTCTAAGACAATAAATAATGTGTTCCTTCCTCCCTGTGACCATCCTTCAGGTATTTGAAGACTGTTATCCTATCCCCGCCCCTCCCCCATGTCTTCTATATGCTAAACTTATTTTATTTATTTATTTTATTTTATTAGATTTTTATACCGCCCTTCTCCCACTGGACTCAGGGCGGTGAACAGCCAAGAATAAAAACACCATATACAAAAATTTAATTTTTTTTAAAAAAAGAATTAAACAAATTTTGGCCCAATAAATTTAAAACACCCCAACTAAAATCAATTAACAATTAAAAATATCTAAGGTGGGGGGGGGTTAAACCAGCCCGGCTTGATGAAATAAAAAAGTTTTAAGGGCACAGTGAAAAGCATGGAGATCTGGGATCCTACGTATCTCCGGGGGCAGGTCATTCCAGAGGACAGGTGCTGCCACAGAGAAGGCCTTCCCCCTGGGGTCGCCAGCTGACATTGTGTGGCCGACAGCACCCTGAGGAGGCCCTCTCTGTGGGAGCGTACTGGCCGGTGGGAGGCTATCGGTGGCAGAAGACGGTCCCGTAAGTACCCAGGCCCTAAGCCATGGAGTGCTTTAAAGGTGGTAACCAACACCTTGAAGCGCACCCGGAAGACCACTGGGAGCCAGTGCAGCTCGTGCAGGAGGGGCGTCACATGGGAGTGCCCCATCGCTCCCATAATCCCCTGTGCGGCCGCATTCTGTACCAGTTGGAGCCTCCGGGTGCTCCTCAAGGGGAGCCCCATGTAGACAGCATTACAGTAATCCAAATGGGAGGTGACGAGTGCCTGAGTGCATAAGGAGTCCTGATACAGAAAGGGATGCAACTGGTGAATCAGGCAGACCTGATAAAAAGCCCCCCTGGCCACGGCCGTCATATGCTCTTCTAAAGACAGCCGTGAGTCCAGGAGGACGCCCACGTTGTGAGCCCTCTCCGTGGGGGCCAGTAACTCACCCCCAATAGCCAGTGATGGCACCAACTGGCTATATCAGGATGCCGGAAGCCACAGCCACTCAGTCTTGGAAGGGTTGAGTGGGAGCCTGTTTCTCCCCATCCAGACCTGCACGGCCTCTAGGCACTGGGACATCACTTCAAGAGCATCATTGGGATGGCCTGGGGTGAAGATGTACACTGATGATACTCAGCTGAGTATCATCAGCCTACTGAGGGAACTCCACCCCAAAACCATGGATGATCTCACCCAGTGGCTTCACATAAATGTTGAACAGGAGGGGTGAGAGGACCGAACCCTGCAGCACCCCACAAACAAGGCACCTCAGGGTCGACCTCAGCCCCCCTGCCAATACCGATTGCAACTGGTCAGAGAGATAGGAGGAGAACCAGCGTAAAACGGTGCCCCCCATCCTCAACCCCTCCAACCGGCGCAGCATGATACCATGGTCGATGGTATCAAAAGCCGCTGAGAGAAATTTATCATGAGTCTTAATTTTATCTTATACAGCCTGGTTTCTGGATATAAATTGGAACTTACTCCAATTTGTCACTGACATTTTAAACTATATTGTCCATAACCGGACACAGAACATCAAATGGGACATGGTCACTCAGCCAAATCTAACCATAGTAGCCCATATTTCACCCTTTTTGAAGGAGAATATCATGTCACTTTGTTGAAGGCTTTAATATATCAATAATATATCAATGCCATTCCCTGACCTACTAAGCCTATAGCCTTTGATAGTTACCCTATCAAAGAAGGAATCTGACATGAGTTGACATGTTTGTGACTCCTGTTAATTGTAGAATAACTGCTCAAATGCTCATAAACCTGTTGCTTTGTAATCTATTCAAAGATCAAAATACATGTCTTCTTTCCTCCCTCCTAAATTTGCTCTCCACCAATTTTCTGGGATCTCCCTTGTCTTCCTGGAACTCTCAAAGATAATCAAGAATGGTTCTAAGATCATCCCATTAGTTCCTACCTAGCACTCCACCTAGCACAAATAATTGTACCTCATGTGGTTCCAGTGTTTGTACAAACCTGTAAACTGAGGAAATTCTAGGATTGAAGGCCTTTTAACTTTCTTCCCTATATCCAAAGATAAGCATTTACCATAACTTGGCTATCTGTGGCAAAAGGGAAAAGAAATCCATATACTTTCCTAACTACCTGACCACTTTGTAGGTTAGGCAAAAATATGGGTTAACTAGATTAAGTTATATATATAAATTGAAACTGCAATTTTCAGGAAGTTGGAAGAAAGATGGAAATATATCTTCTGTCCAGAATAAACAAAAAGGAGTCTTCTCATCCATCTGAAATCACCTGTGAAACCTTTTCCTTAGATATGGGCAAACCTAGTAAAGATCTGTTTTGGCAGAAAAACTATAATGGGGTAATGCAAAGATAATAAAGTTCAGGCAAATTTCAAGTCAAATTTAGCTTGGCTGGTATACATATAACAATCTGAACCCTGAAAAGCAGGTCAGAAAAGATAACTGTGAGTATCATAAAAGATAGGCTTGTCCTTGGTTGCTTTTGAATAAAGAAGTCTGGGATATTGAATCGGAATGTTATGCACACTGACTTCTTTGTCATCTTCTGAATGTGCAGAAGGCCTACCATATTCCCCACAGTTCTTCCTTCTCAGTGCAGAACTTGCCCAGTTCCTTCAATCTTTCATGGTGGGACAAAATTTTCAGTCCCTCTATTCTCATTGCCCTTCTTTGAACCTGTTGAAGTGTTCTAATTTCTTTTTAAATGCACTTGCCCCCATACTTTGGGTGAGTTTGACTAATGCAGAAAAATGTGCAATGGGCTTCCTATGATTTAAATTATGCTTCTTTTGATGTAGACTTTTCCTGGAAGTAACCAAGCATCGTTTTTATTAGAAGCTGGGAGTCCTTGTCCCACAGAGAAGCAAAATAGTTACCACTCCTAGATCTTACTAGAGTAGGGAGAATAAAAGTCTCTACTGCGATGAAACCTAGCAATAGGAAATAAGTAGCAGCCTCCTATTCAGGAGAGGAAGATGTTATTAACTGAAAACTTGAAAAACGGAGAAAAGACCTTCAGGTTGACAAGGAAATTGTTAATTGGTATCTTGCTTAAGTAAATTGAGGGAGGTGGCCTTGACAGTTTTTCTTTATGAGCTCAGCCACTATCAACCAAATCTTTTAAAATCAGATTTCTTTATTACTGGTGCAGCCAAGTCTCCCCCTTTCACCACAGATGTAGATTTCCCACAACTTGTTACCAACAATGTAGCAGTTGTTGGAATCCAGCATTTCCAAACCTCTTCATTCATTCTTTTGCTATGTGACCTAGTGAAGATGCTCAAGGGAGGAGGTCTCCTGTGTCCTTCCCTGTCATATAACCCAAGTCCCATGAGCCTGTTACCCAGAGGACTTCCACCCTCACTGTTCCTTTTCATTTTGCCTATGTTGTTGATAGCAACAGACCTGCTGAAGATGTCCTTTCCTTTCTTCAGAATACATAGCAAGTGGAATGGCAGTCTCAGGATTTATAGTATTCCTCAAGCGATCATGTTTCTTGCGCAATACATCTCTGGACTCTCGCCAGAACAAGCCTGATAAATGTGGCTTCTGAGGAACCTGAAGTCTATACAAATGGAGAAAATAGGGCAACTGGAGAAAATTATGCTATCCAAGTTACTTGATACTAGTATTTAGCTGCAGCTGGTTGGTGTCTCTTAGGAAAGAGGAAGAATGTATATTAACCTTCCTTTCCTGCTGTTGAAGCTACCAGACAAGAGAATGAAGAGCTGGAGGAGAGTTGTTTTGTGATTATAGTCACTTGGGACTGAAGACAACCATTATAAGTCACTAAGATTCTCTTCTAGAGTAATGCAAGCTTCAACCACATAATCAGTTGTTATGCACCATTAGTTTCCAATTATGAATGCTAGAGTAAGAGAACCAGGAGGAGATGTCTCTATTCTGAAAGTGTTTTTAATGCAAAAGAATAAAGATGCTTGGTTAGCTCAGTACTACAAGTGAGTTGAAATAATTTGCAATTTTGTCAGAAACTCTGCTACCAGAAGTTGTAGCTACAGAATCTGAAACCTGTATACCATTTATTTGAACTTGCAACTGAGCCACCAATATGGTCACTCAAAGAGGTCATAAAGCAGCAGGGAAGACAATGAGTCTGTCAGGAAGTTCAGAGTTGCCAATCAAATGCCTAATAAAACAGTATAAAACAGTATTATTCTAGGTGACAACTTACTCAGAAGGAGGGAAAAGATCCCCAATTTGGATTAGACTCTGAGTAATAGTCTCCATCTTTTATAGATGCTCTGTTATTGCTAGAAGTATATTGAACCCATAGCATTTTGGACATGGGGATGCTTCTGCTAACTGTCAGTCTGGCAAGTTTTTCTAAAAATTTTCAGGCTTTTTAAGAATTGGGACAGTGTGTTTAAAAAGTTTGAAATAGCTCCAGTTTCTCCTCCATCTGAAATTTGTAGATGCAGTCTGCCTTTTGGAGAATCCCAGTTTTCAGAAGTTTTTTGGACTACTATTAATATGGCACTAAACAGAATACCACATCAGCTGTCTGCATTACCAAGGCCTGACAGTCACCACATTTCCAAGAAGAAAATTTGAATTACAGTGGAGTTCAAGGTAATTGCCAAAATATAAGGGCTACAGCATATGTGTCTTCAGCTTCAGGGAGCAATGAGGAAGGCAGTAGAGGGAGAACCTGTACTTTATCTGGTAGCTGAATAGGAGATGAGCTATTAGATAAATTGAACAATCAAATGTCGGGTTTACCTGTCCATGCCTTTTGAAATACTTACATTTCTATGTATTAATCAGTAAGAATTGCAACTGATATGGAAATTTATCTACAACTTTTATAGTAGTAACTTCAAAGGGATATCTCTTTCTGATGAAACTTTGATAAGATCACTCATTGAAGCAGATTTGTGAGTCTCATTGGAAACCTGCATCAAAACAGCAAATCAATCTAAGCAACCATATCCCAAACTTGATAGTTTTTCTGCTATTGTTGCAACATTACTTTCTCATATGTAGTTTTGGGAGTGAGAAACAGGATGTTGACTTGGTGTGATGACCTCTCTCACAGGTAGATGGCAGTTCAAATTAATGTGTTCCCAGCACTCTCAGGCAACTCCACATTAAAGTCCATGGATATCTCCTTCCATGGGCTAGCTAGGTTGGCTACCAACTGTAGCAAGCCTGGAGGCTTCCCAGGTAGGCATTTCATGGAGGCACACATAGCTAGCTTCTATGTCCTTTTTTATCTTTGGCTACCAGAACTGTCTCTTTACCAGGTGAAGGGTCTTCACAAACCCAAAATGTCCTGCAGATTGTGGATCCTCTGCAGGATCAAGGTTCTCTGGCTGGCTGGGACATACACTTTACTCCCCTTCCATGCCAAGTCCTCCTTCAAGAACAGATCATCTTTATGTCTCTGGAGCCATTCATCTGTCCCTAAGACATCTTTTAGCAATTGTATCACTGAATCCCCAGCTAGCTGCATGAGTGCTGGCACTGAGAGCTGCCTGGATGGGATAAGAGAGTTATTTGAGGCCTTTAACACCTCCAGGTTCTTGTGGTCCATCCAGACTTCAAATGGAATCTTACTGCCCTCTAAGAATGGCCTCCAGGTGAGAAGAGCTCATTGGATTGCATAAGCCTCCTTCTCCCAAATGACCCACTGCCTCTCAGTATCAGACAACTTGTTAGACATATAGGTACATGGTTGCAACTTTCCCTTTTTGTTCCTCTGGAGTAAAATCACCCCTACTTCCACATCACCGGCATCTGCATGGATCATGAAAGGCTCATCTGAGTTTGGGTGCTTCACAACTGGCTCAGCAGCAATTAGCTGCTTCAGCTTTTCGAAGGTTGCCTAGCATTTGATGGACCAATTTAGTGGCTGATTCAGTTTGGGCTTCACTCCCCCTCCCGTCTTGAGTAAGTTGGTGATGGGCAGGGCTATCTATGCAAACATGGGGATGAACTGCCGGTAAAAGTTCGTGAGTTCCAGGAAGCTCTGTAACTGCCTCCTGGTTCAAGAGGCCTCCCATTCCAGCATCTCTCTCACCTTGCCTGGATCCATCACCAACCTGTCCATGGAGATGCGGTACCTCGGGTAGTCTAGGCTAGGCTTGTGGAAGTCACATTTAGATAGCTTTGCATATAAGTGGGCTTTGTGCAGCTTCTCAAGTACTGCTCTCACTAGCCTTGCGTGCTCTTCCATGGTCTCAGTATAAATTAGGATGTCATTCAGGTATACCAGCACTCCTTGGTACAGGTATTCATGCAGGACCACATTTATTAATTGCATGAATACTGCTGGCATTCCTGGCACCCAAATGGTATCACCTGAAATTAGTAACAACCCAGAGGGCAGTTGAATGCAGTTTTCCACTTATCCCCATTCTTTAATCCCTACTCAGTAATAGGCTTCCTTCAAGTCCAGTTTAGTAAAGATTGGCTAGGTAGCCCAGCATGTCCCTTGTGTGAGGGAGGGTTACATATTCTCCACACAGATACAATTCAATCCTCAGTAATCTATGCATCATCTGAGAGATGCATCTTTCTTTGAAAAGTACAAGGGTAGTCATCCTTGATTTTGGTGGCTGGATAAATGCTCTGGCTAAGTTCTTGTCTATGTACCCCAAAGTTCCTTCATCTCCCTTGCCATCATGGAATACATCTTTGGCTTGTGTAATTTAACCCCTGACAAGATTTCAATAGCACAGTCTGTGGGGCGATGGGGTGGGAGCACATCTAATTTCCTTTCACTGAATGCTTCTGCTAGGTTGCAGTATTCAAAGGGAACAAGTGGTTCTAACGCCTCGCTGATTCCACTTACACTTTCCTAACTGCAGGCTTGTGCCTGACATTCAGCACTTTCACTGATTCCTGTTGGCTAGCCACTTTCTTCCTCATTTGCCACTTGTTGCTGTCCCAATCTACTGATGGATTCCATTTCTTTAACCAGGCTAGTCCTAGGACCATGGTCTCAATCATTCCAGAGCCACAATAAAATGAATACTCTCTACATGGGTCCCATCCCTGAGGCTCACTGGCTTCATTAGGCAAGTTGCTGGTGCGCCTACCATAACTGAGCTATCTAACTTGAAAAACCCCCTGGGCTGTCTTATCTTCCTCTGTTTTAATCCTAGTTTCTCCACTGTATGAAGGCTAATTAAGCAACAAGGGAGTTCCCTCCCTTTCGCTGGATTGGGGAGAGACCTCCATGTCCCATTGAGCCACCTCTATTTTCTCCTTCAGCTTCAGGGGTGGTTTTTTCAGCTTTGGTTGGGCTGGGGCTCGGGGTGCAGATGCTGGCCATGGCATGAAACAATTGGCTGCTAGGTGGCCTTCCTACCCACATTGGAAACATGCCCCCGGTCTCTGGTGGGGTTTCTCCCCCGTGGTATGTGTTGCAGAGGGTGCGGGGTGCCACTTATGCATTTGGTGGATCTGGTTCTCATGCGCAATGTGGTCCTGGTACTCCATCAGGTCGAACTCCACATTTGTCGTAACTGGTACCATGCTCAAAAGTCATGGGGCACCCTCCAGAATGGGCAGTTGTGGTACAGCTCCTTGTTCAGCCCCTTCCAGAATTGGTAGACCAGCATGCCCTTGGGCTAATCTCTCAGATGAGCTGCCAAGCTATAAATATCTTGGATGTACTCTGCCAGCAGCTGCTTGCCCTGCCACTGGGAGCAGATGCAGGTTTCTGCACACCAAGCCATTATGGGGTCTTCAAATATGTTTTGTAACATCTGCATGAAAGCATCCAGATCTTGCAGCTCTGGAGTCCCCTCGTCATGGAGAGACACCCGCCATCCCACTGCATCCCCATCCAGGTTTGATGTAACGGCATTGACCTGGGCATGCTCATCTGGATACATTGCTCCATGGCACTCCATGTAGTTCCAGACTTGGGTCAGGGTCATGTTCAAATTGTATGTGATTCTCAACTTCAATTTTCTGAAAACGAGTGCAATTTGAAGGCAGCTCAGTAAGACTGAAATAAGCAATGGGTACTGACACTTCTTGTCCATGAATCATGCCCAGTTCTAAAAGAATTATCACTCCCACAGAATTAAAATGTGGGCACAGATAATAAGGGCAAAGAAAGTGTTTGAATTATTGTCCAGAAAGTAATTCAGTGTAAACAACTAGTGAGTAGATTTGGGATATTGCCTTTGGACTCCTGGTTTTAAATTGATGGTACAGACATACACCTGATGTTGAAGCAATGTAGTTTCTTCCTACTCTCTCAAAACATTAGCAAGTTCTATGTATTCTTCCAGCAAGGAAGGTGATTCAGAGAGCTAAGTAGAAAAGGCAAAAGGATATGATTTGGAAGCTTGCAAATAGTACTGTTGACATCTTTGAGAAAAAAAGAGTATTTCTTACCCTCAGTGAACATCTGGATTATGGGTCTGCCACTAATTAACAACCAGCACTATGGGAACATGTAAGAAAGCTGTGATCTAGAGTGGCAAAAATCCAGATGATCATTTATTATCAGTTGCAAAGCTGTTGTGCAGCACAGAAAAGATCAGCTCAAAGTTTGTTTGTTTATTTATTTATTTATTTATTCATTCATTCATTTATTAGTCGAGTATGTATTAGATAATATATATAAGTATAAGCATGAATTGAATACATAAAATGAATACAATTAAAGGGAACATTAGGACTGGGATGGTAGGCATGTTGGTGCTTTTAGGCACATCCCTTACAGACCTCTTAGGAATGAGGTGAGGTCAACAGTAGACAGTCTTAGGTTAAAATTTTGGGGGTTTTGGTATAAAACCAAAGAGTCAGGTAGTGGGTTCCAGGAATTGACCACTCTGTTGCTGAAGTCATATTTTCTGCAATCGAATTTGGAGCGGTTCACTTGAAGTTTGTATCTATTGTGTGCTCATGTATTGTTGTGGTTGAAGCTGAAGTAGTCATTGACAGGTAGGACATTGTAGCAGATGATTTTATGAGCTATGCTTAGGTCATACTGAAGGCAGCATAGTTCTAAATTTTCTAAGCCCAAAATTTCAAGTCTGGTGGCATAAGGTATTTTGTTGCGAGCAGAGGAGTAGAGGACTCTTCTTGTGAAATATTTGTGGGCACGTTCAATTGTAATAATGTCCAATATACAGTGCAGGTTCCAGATAGATGAACTGTATTCAAGACTTGGTTTAGCAAATGTTTTGTATGCTCTAGTTAATAGTGTAAATATTACCAGAGAAGAAACTACGCAAGATTAGGTTTACAACCCTTAATGCCTTTTTGGCGATGTTGTTACGGTGGGCTTTGGCACTTAGATCATTTGATATGAGTACTCCAAGGTCCTTGACAGAATGAGGGTCATCAACAAGGTCATGTCCACTTAGCTTGTATTTTGTGTTCTGATTCCTTTTGCCAATGTGTAAGACAGAGCATTTGTTGGTTGAGATTTGGAGTGCCAATTTTTTGACCATTCCGATACAAAGCCAAGGTCTTTTTGAAAAGTAGCAGCATTGTTGGTGGTGTTAAATAGTTTTACATCACCAGCAAAGAGAACGCAGTTACTTATAATATGATCACAAAGGTCATTTATGTATAGTATGAAGAGTATTGGTCCTAGGACGCTGCCTTGGGGGACACCACTATTAACAGGTGCAGGATTTGATAGGGCACTCCCTATTTTGACTACTTGTTGTCTGTTTGACAGGAATGTGGTTATCCAATTATGGAGTATATTTACCAACACAAGTTGGTTATTAGTATATGATGTTGGAAGGATTTAGCAAAATGTTCTGCAGATAGTGAATCTCATGCTGTTTCTCAGTCAAAGGCAAATGTCTGATTAGAGGAGTGAGGCTTTCCAGATTAATGTCAGCCCTTTGAGATAGGCCAGGTCAGAAAATAGATATTACAAGGAACCAGGGGTGGGTTTTACTTACCTTTACTACCGTTTTGCAATGGGGCTGCACACGTGTGTGCTTTGCTCGTGCGCATGCGAGCAAAGCACACACATTTTCATGATGTCAGGGTCAGTGGGCAGGGCCGCACGCCGGTTTTGCTACCAGTTCTATAGAACCAGTACGAACCAGGGGCAACCCACCACTGCAAAAAAATCTGCTTTAGTGTTGTAGTGTATAATAATACAACCTTGAAAATATGCCAGAGTTCCATCTCCCATACACCCCTCTTTCCACCATACACAAACAAGGCAGGGGCATTTTGAGTCTCTTTCTCATGCTCCCTCCTTTCCCAGAGCTGAGATCTCATTTATTGTCTCTTTTACCTGCTAAGGATCTTGCCAACTTTACCCCTGTTTTTCTCTGCCGCCTTTTATATATTTACATAAATCTTTTCTTTTTGAAGATAAACATGCCACTTTAATTGTTCCTTCTATCCTTGTTTTGCAGACTGCTTATTATCCCATCAGCTTTCTTCTGAATACTTTCTCTGAGTCTTTTTTTTTTTCTCTTTTAAGTGGAGTGCTCTGGCTCTGGGCTCCACGTTCAGTCTAACCAGTAAAGAAAACCATGAAATTACTTTGTCTGTTAATGCAGCCTAAGAGTGCATTGTCTTTTTTAGCTGTTCAATTACATTGTGGTCCACTAGTCCTCTGAAATCATTTTCACATGCACTGCTACCAAGCTGGGACTTCTCTAAATGGTCACAAACATGCTGCACAATGATGTGTTCCAGTTCCTTTCCCAATAAACTAACCAGTGTTTTTCTGGATCTCTCTCTTCCTTTTTTCCCCTAGTCTTTCAGCACCACACCAGTTCTGTAGGCATTTTCAGAATATTATCAGAGATCCTGGAATTACTGACCAGAACCGCTCATCTCCATCCAGTCGCCCTGACTCTATCCTGAATTAAGGGATTGCAGGATCATAAAAAGGGAGTTATTTTAATCAGAGATCTTGGGATTACTTTTGCCAGATTTTTCAACATTCTGGGACATAGTTTTTAGCTCTGGAGAAGTAGCAAGGTGAGTTCATACTATAATGTTCTTATATCATTACTAAACAGCATTTCCCCCACTTTCTTTAACCATGTTAAGCAGAGCTGCTGTTCTTTTAAAAACAGGAAACAAATCCACAAAACAGATACCCCCAAAAAGCATTAAACCTGTTTTCATTCACTGTCCCTAGCATTACTTCTTCCCTTACCCAGTCCAACAATCTTCTTGACACTTTCTTAATTTCAAATAGTCCCCATATTAATATTTGGATTTTCCATCAGCCTAAAACCCTTATGAGTTTTAACCTTTCTGACACTATCTGTATTGGCTTTAGCATCCACTTTGTACTAATGAGTTCATTTTCTATGCATTTCTTTTACTACCATGTTTCCCCCAAAATAAGACCCACCCCAAAAACAAGCTCTAGCCTGATTTTGGGGGGTGGGCTAATATACCCCTACTCCAAGAAAAAGCCAGGGGGATGGGTGTGGCCAGCACAAGAGGTGGTGAATGCCTGGCGGCCGACGGTGTCCAGCAGCAGCCACAGCCCACCAGCCCCTTGGCACAGTGCAAATATCAATAACTCAGAGCATGGAGGCAGAGACGGAGTGGGGGGGAGAAGACAGGTGATCTGGACATGCTGCGCAGCTGTCTGACTCACAGGAGGCTCATGGGAGGCTTGAGCAGCAGCACCGGCAGCAGGCAGAGGCAGAGGCATGGGGGAGGCAAGCTGAGAGCTTGTCACCTCCTACACTTAAAAACAATAAGACTCCCCCCCCCCCCCAAAAAAAAAGCCCAAGTGCTTATTTTCAAGCTCAAAAGAAAATAAGCCCAGGTCTTATTTTCAGGGAAACATGGTATTTGTGTATATAGATATCTTAAAACTTTTCCCATTTTTTTCTTGTCATTCTCCTTGTAATTTCAGTATTTTCAGGATCATTCTGGTTGTTTATCTTTCAGGATTTTGAATCATCATATATTGCTTGTCTTTTATCTGAGTTCATTAAAGTCTTCTTCCTGAAATGCAATTTGTCCCTAATACCTCTCAGCTTTTCCTTCCCTGATTATCTTGAACTCCAACAAAAAGTGATCGCTTTCCTCCAAAATGTGTGATACCTTCAGACCACCAATTATTTACTTTCTGCTGGTTAGGATTGGGCCCAGGATTGCTGGCTCATCTGTTTCTTTTATCTTTTGAAAAATGGAAGTATCACCATTTTTCACCAGGGATGTCCAGTTGATTTTTGAAAGTCCAGTTGTCTTTTGAAAAAGCACTTTTGGGCATCCCCCAAGGAAATCAGAAATCTGTTTAATCTCCAGTTATTAACAGCATCAAAACTGACCCCAGCTAGAGCATAGAAAAACTCAAAGGAGTAGTGCAACATCAGAAATTGTGAAGAGACCTGGTTCATAGAATCACTAAGAGTCGGACATGACTGAATGGATAACATCATCACCATCAGTTTGCTAGCTGAGAACTAGTCAATATTATTATTAATTAATTTATTAATTTAATTTGTATACCGCCCTTCTCCCAAAAGGGACTCAGGGCAGTGAACAACCAAAATTAAAATACATACAATACAAAAGTTAAGATAATTAAAAGAGATTAAATAAATTGGCCTCCCAATTTAAAACCCCAAGTCTATAAAATTTTAAAAATCCCATTAAAAACCCTTTAGGCTAGGCCGGCTTGCTGGAATAAATAAGTCTTCAGGGCCTTACGGAAGGTCCAGAGGTCCAGGATCAGTCGTATTCCAGGAGGTAGCTCATTCCACAGGGTGGGTGCCCCCACAGAGAAGGCTCTCCCCCTGGGGGCCACCAGCCGACATTGCTTGATTGATGGCACCCTGAGGAGGCCCTCTCTGTGAGAGCGTATTGGCCGGTGGGAGGTTATCGGTAGCAGCAGGCGGTCTCGTAAGTACCCTGGCCCTAAGCCATGGAGCGCTTTAAAGATGAGAACCAACACCTTAAAGTGCACCTGGAAGACCACCAGGAGCCAGTGCAGCTCGCGCAGGAGAGTTGTTACATGGGAGTACCACGTCACTCGCATAATCACCTGCACGGCTGCATTCTGGACCAGTTGGAGCCTCCAGGTGCTCCTCAAGGGGAGCCCCAGGTAGAGAGTGTTGCAGTAGTCCAGGTGAGACGTGACGAGGGCATGGGTGACTGTGCATAAGGAGTCCCGATCCAGAAAGGGGCGCAACTGGTGGATCAGGCGAACCTGATAAAAAGCCCCCCCTGGCCACGGCCGTCATATGCTCTTCTAAAGACAGCCGTGTGTCCAGAAGGACACCCAAGTTGCGAGCCCCCTGGGTGGGGGTCAATGACTCACCCCCAATAGCCAGCGATGGCACCAGCTGGCTATATCGGGACGCCGACATCCACAGCAACTCGGTCTTGGAAGGGTTGAGTCAAAGCCTGTTCCTCCCCATCCAGACCTGCACAGCCTCCAGACACTGGGACATCACTCCGAGGGCATCATTGGGGTGGTCTGGGGTGGAGATATACAGCTGAGTGTCATCAGCGTACAGATGGCATCGCACCCCAAAACCATGGATGATCTCACCCAACGGCTTCACATAAATGTTGAACAGGAGCGGCGAGAGGACCGACCCTTGTGGCACCCCGCAAACAAGGCGCCTCGAAGGTCGACCTCTGCCCCCCTGCCAACACAGACTGTGACCGGTCAGAGAGATATGAGGAGAACCACCACAACACAGTGCCCTAATCCGCCCAGCCGGCGCAGCATGATACCATGGTCGATGGTATCAAAAGCCGCTGAGAGGTCTAACAGGACCAGAACAGAGGAACAACCCCTGTCCTGGGCCCTCCAGAGATCATCCACCAATGCGACCAATGCCGTCTCTGTGCTGTACCAGGCCTGAAGCCGGACTGGCATGGATCTAGATAGACAGTTTCATCCAGATACTATGGGAGCTGTCGTGCAACCACACTCTCAACAACCTTCGCAATAAAGCGAAGGTTGGAGACCAGATGGTAGTTTGCCAGAACAGCCGGGTCCAGAGAAGTCTTCTTGAGGAGGGGCCTCACCACTGCCTCTTTCAAGGCGGGAGGCAAGAAACCCTCTCTCAAAGAAGCATTTATAATCCTCTGGAGCCAGCCTCGTGTTACCTCCCGGGTGGCCAGTACCAGCCAGGAGGGACACGGGTCCAATAAACATGTGGTTGCGTTTAAACTCCCCAGGATCCTGTCCATGTCCTCAGGAGTCACAGGGTCGAACTCGTCCCAAATAACATTCTCAAGACCAGCCTCAGTCACCTCGCCAGGATCTACCCAGTCAGAGTCCAAGCCTTCCCGAATTTGAGCGATTTTATCGTTCAGATACTGTGCAAAATCCTCAGCCTGCCCTTGCAAGGGGTCCTCCCGCATAAGGTCATGAAATTCATGACCTTATGCGGGAGGACCCCTTGAAATTCATGACCATAAAGTCATGAATTTCTTCCTAGGCATTGGCTGCATTACATACAAAGCCATTCTACCACCCATTTTTATAGGGACCTTTAAAAATTTCTCACTTATATTTATTAATATATTTAGCCATTAATATCCAACTGGAAAAAGCTTCAGGGAGTTTTCTGCCCAAGGATTGGATTTTGCTTCTGGAGAATCTTCCACCTCTTCTATCTCCTGCTTTTTTCAGAATCCAAACAGTCATAGGGGTATGGTACATCTCAATTCATGAAAACATCCTGGGAGGCATAAAAATATAAGACTTTTAGAAATATCACAACAGGATTGTATCCGCAGATGCCATAGAAAACGGGTGTCAGACTTGCGGCACCATGTTGCCATCACATGACATATCGCAGTGTTTTTCTCCTGGGATGGGCGTAGCCTGCGCTTGACACATCCAGCCTGTGGGCTGCCAGTTTGACACCCTTGCCATAGAACCTCCCCAGAACAGACTCAGAGAAGAAGGTGCTTTCCCATATGCCCCAAACTTATTTTCTCAACAGCATTATTTGGAAAAGGCATTATCTGCATTTGGAAAAGGCATTATCTGCATTTGTTTTATTGTTCTATAAAGGCAAAGATGTTTATGGCCGATTTGATATTTTCAGTCTTCTTTCTCATTAATCTTAGGGAAACAGAAAAAGAAAAAAAAATGAAGCTCTGTCTCTTAGGCAGACAGACAAGTATGTACATAAACACACACACACACACCCCTCAGGAAGGCAGCAACATCTTTTTTTACTTATATCTTGTTAGCATTTTGCAGTATAGACATGCAACTCCCAACAGCTGGAGTATCTCTTCAAAACAGAGCCTCCTAAACTGCAAAGTCCCAAGGATCTCTCTCAAAAGAGAAATGAACACACACACACACACACACACAAGTTACCCTCCTCCAAGATCTTGTGAACAAAAACCCACTGATAGAGATCATAGCTAACCCATTAATAATGTGTTGCTGCATTTGCATCTGGAACATATTCGGATTCTTCTTTCTATATTAATCACATGTGGTTTATATTAGAAATCCTGCATGCAGCCACAATCTAGGGCACCCATATTCCCAGAGGGAAATCTTAATGACTTAGCAATGTTAACAAAAAGTACAGCATCCTAGGGAGAGCCTTTCTTTTTTTTAATTTATAAACTTTATTAAAACACATATAAAACACATAAAAAAGCATATAGAAACATTTACACAACAAACAGCATATAAATAAGTTAATCTTTCGAAGCATTTGTTTTGTATTGGTCCTTCAATTAGTACGGTTATACTTATTCCCCTTAATCTTAACCTAATAATTTCCTTTTTCCATTTCCCCCTCCCCACTCTTTTCCTCCCCTAAGAATTCCCCCCTTAGTAATCTATATACTATATATTTGGATTATCCCTTTCTTTTTAAATTTCCCTCTACAGATTTATCTGCCGGTAGGAAATTATTTATATACATATTTACATTTTTATTCTATCCTTCTTCTAATTGTATTTCATTGATAGTGGCGTTATGCCATTGGTACCACTTATTCCATATTTTGTAGTACTCTGTCTCTTCCTTTTCCTTTAGCTCTTTTGTTAGCATATCCATTTCGGCGTACTGTGTAATTTTGTCCATTACTTCTTCTTTCGTTGGGATTTTTTCCTGTTTCCAGTTTTTGGCATACGTTATCCGTGCTGCTGTTAGAATATGTATCAACAAATATTTAATTTCTTTAGGATATGTTTTGGTGAAGATTCCTAACAGGAAAGTTTCTGGTTTCTTCTCTATTTGTAGCTTAGTAATTTGTTCCAGCTATTTCTTAATATTGGACCAAAATTTCTTTGCCGCCGGGCACGTCCATCATAGATGGTAAAAGGTACCTTGTGAGATTTTACATTTCCAACATAATGAGCTGTTTTTCGGATGAATTTTAGCCAGTCCTGTGGGTGACATATGCCACCTATAAAACATCTTCAGTTGGTTTTCCTTATATGCCACCGCTAATGTTGCTTTTGTGTTCAATTGCCAAAGTTCTTCCCATTTCTCCAGATCTATTGTATATTTGAAGTTTTGCATCCATTTAATCATTGTATTCTTAACTGTTTCCTCCTCCATCTTATATCGCAACAGGGATTTATAAATTTTACTAATTAATTTCTCTTCTGAGTCTAGTATAATTTTATCTAATTCTTGTTTTTCTTTGTAAATTTCATATGTTTTTATATATTCCTTATGTTTCTTTTTTTTTTTATTGAAAAAGTTTTCAAATACAAGTTTTTCCCCCTTTTCCCCCCCCCCTCTTCCCTAACCCACCCTTTCCACCCAACCCCCCCTGTGACTTCTTCACAACAATAGGCTATTTCATAACTAGTTACATACATAATATCTTCCCTTTCCCTTAATCCCTTCTCAGAATACTGACCCTTAACTTGTTAATCTTATAACTCCCATTTTTACGGTAATCTGCCCTTTTTCTCCTCCCCTAAACTTATTGAGTATTATTACAAATTAACCTTTAATCTTTTATATATATTAATATAACATTTTAAATCGGCCTTCTCCCTGCAACCAAATTTATTCAATTCTGTCCACTTCCTCCACTCCTCTAAATATATGACTTGAAATCAGACAATACAATTCTAAATATAATCCACTACCCACTTTACTAAAATATACACATATCTATATATGCATCCCATTTTATAACAATCAGTAAACTAACCTATTTCAACCCTTCAATTCCTACAAAATCATGCAGTACAATTCTAAATATAATCAACTGCCCACATTACTAAGATATACACATATCTATATATGCATTTCATTATGTAAAAAGAGAAAAGACAATAACTTTAAGTTTATGATCCATATAATATCTTCTTTGATGTCTTTCCACTAGATTGTTAAATCCATCACCCATAATAGGGTAAAATAACATGCTGGTGCAACAGTTTGTTCAAAATCTTCAGTCATCTTCTGCCCCCATCAGTAGTAGATATCCTCACACCTGTATAAAAGTAAAAACAACCACCCGAGTGACATTATAATTATGAATATATCCGTATGGTTATAGTTGTGGTATTCATCAGGATTGTTAATTCCCATCATCCTACTGAGTAACATCCAGATCTTCTGCATGCCCCGGCAAAACTCTCCTGCCTTATAACTCAAAGTAGTTATAATATATTTCCAAGAGAAAAAAAAGGTAAATAAGAAAAAATTAGATGATTCAAATCCAACAAAGTGAGGCTCTTTCCACATCCCAAAATCATGGCCTTGCAGAGATCTGCCACAATCCTCAGGATAGTATCAGACAATTGTTCGCCGCCACTATCTTTTCTAATATTCATTCATTTTTTAAAGCGCCTGGCTTCACTGTTGCTTAGTTTAGAAATTGCTGTTTCTATAAGATCTGTTTCTTTTCTTTTTCTTTTTCGGGTTGAATTTCCATCCTCTTTTCTTGCCTACCAATTGTATATCTGCTGGTTGATTTTCATTCTGCTTTGTGGATTGTTCTTGTTGGGTTAATTTTATCATCTCATCTTTCTTCTCCATCACTTGTATATCAACTGATTGATTTGCGCACTTGTCTGTGACTTGATGATTCATCACCTTGGGTTCGGATGACACTGCTCTCTTATTTATAAACAGTCCAGCTGGGGTCTCCAAGGAGTCCAAAGACAATTTATCCATCACAGCCTCTGTAATTTGATGTTTTCCTTTTATTTCCAACTCCTTTTGCTTATCCTGTATTATGCCTAAAGGTGTTAAATTCATTTTTAGAATTTTTTGATAAAAATCTTCCGCTTTTTCAACAGTGTGCAATTGATATCTTACGCCTTGATATCTCAATATTAAACCAACTGGGATGTCCCACCTGAATAGGATATTTCTTTTTTTTAATTCAGTCACTAAAAAGCCAAATTTCTTCCTCTCCATTAACATCTTGGGCGGGAGCTCCTTGAAAATCCAAATCTTTCTTCCATGAAATTGCAAATTGGAATTAAAAGAGTTCTGCACAATATTATTCCTAATTTCTTTATCTGTAAAATAGATCACCACATCTCTAGGCAATTGCCTTTGCTTTGCCAACCAGGAGTTTATTCTGTAAATTCTATCAATCCTGCAATACACTTCATCAGGTTGAACCTTTAAGATCCCAGCCAGAATTTCAGAAGGTACTTTCCTTAAATCATCTCTATTATTTTCCTGCAGACCTCTCAGTCTAATTGCATATTCTGTAAAATTATATTGAGTCATTAAAACTTCTCTTTCAATCCTCTGTTGTACATTTTCCTCATTACCAATCTTTTGGTCAGTCTCCATTTTAGATTTGTCTTCCAAGCTATTATCCTGAATGTTTATCAAATCCTTTTTAATTTTTTGAGTCATGTCATCCAAATTCTCCTCGATTTCCTTCATTTTAGTCTCTAATAATTCAGTCTTTGCCTCCACCCGAATCAGAAAGCCTGATAAACCATTAGCAGCTTTTGAAATCTTTTTATTCAAGAAGTCAGACTTTGATTTCACCAATTCACCAATTTCTTTAATTTCCTGCTTAAATTTTTCAAGTTGCTGATTCACAATCTCATCCCTTCTTACAATCTCTTCAAGGATAAAATCTAATATATTAAAATCGGGTTTCTGACGCTGGAGAGTTGAAATTTGTTGGCGCAATTTCTTAAGGGGGGAAATTCCCCCCCCTGTTTGTCCAGCTGTGTAAGTCCTGATGCCATTTCCCACACAGACAAGATTTAGCAAAAATAAGAGAAGAAATAGAAAACAAAAAGACTTTCCCTCATTAAAAAAAACTTCTGAGCAGCACAGGAGCGAGGTTTTCTCTAGAAATGTAGCCAGTGATATTTATTCCGCTACATTGTAATAATGAGAAACGGAAGGACTTTCCCTTTTAGCCCTTCTCCAGCCACAGCAGACGCCATTTTAGAAGGCTCTTTTTCCCTCTTTTCCTCTGCTCTTTTCTTTTAAATAGTTTTTGAAAGGGTGAGATACTTGCGGTTCAGTATTAAGGGTCCAGTTCTTCATTTCTTTAATTATTCTTTTAGATTCACAGGCTTGCTCTTGACGCCTGGCTCTGCATAGGCAGAGGTCTCCCAAAGCCCGGAGCAGCGGCAGGGGATATGGGGCTTCTCATCCGCTCCGTCCCAAAAGTTAAAAAAAAAACTTTTGGGACTCTGCGGAGAGTTCTACCCACCCCTGCCGGCTCTCTCTCCGTTTCCTCTTGGAAACGGAGTTTTTTCGAGCCGCCATCCGCTGTAACGGCGGCTCTATACAGGCAGAGGGAGCTGACGATCCCAGAGGAACGTCTGGCGGCGGCCAGCAGCAAACCGGAAGCCCTATATTCCTTATGTTTCGATTGAATCTGTGAGAAGGTCCACCAATTGATTTCTCTATTTAAATCTGTTTCCAATTGTTGTTTAGTTTTCAATTTCCCTTGATAATCAGTTAAGTCTTTGTATCTAATTATATTTTTAGGTTCTGTTAAGTTTGGATGCCTTAACGCTTCTGATGGTGAAAGCCAAATCGGGATTTTTGTATACTGTTGTTTTTTTAATTTTGAGCCAGATTAATAGTAATGCGTTCCTAATTGTGTGTCTTTTAAAGTAAGTGTGTGTTTTATATTTTTCGTCCCATAGAAAGGAGTGCCAGCCCGCTTGTAAATCATGACCTTCGATTGTTAATGTTCTGCTGTTTTTCAGTTCCATCCAATCTTTAACCCATGATAACACTGCCGCTTGATAGTAGAGTTCCCAATCCGGGAGTGCTGTTCCTCCCCTGTCCGTGGTGTCCTGGAGTAACTTCATTTTTATTTGTGGTCGTTTCCCCTGCCATATGAATTTAGAAATAATCTTTTTTAAAGTTTCAAATAATTTTTTCTCTAATTTTATTGGTACAACCTGGAACAGGTATAGCAGCTTTGGTAAAGTATTCATTTTAATAGTGGAAATTCTTCCCATTAATGACATCTGTAGATTTTTCCAATTATCCAAATCTTTTTTTACCTGTATCATTAATTTATCATAAATGTTTTCTCTTATTGATGAGGTTCTTGGTTACAGCCAGATCCCTAAGTATTTTATTTTCTTAGTTGCTTGGATTTGTATCCTGTTCTCCAGTTCTGTCTCTTGGATCTTCGTAAGACTTTTTAGCATTAATTTCGATTTATTTCTATTTATTTTTAGGCCAGCCACCTCTCCAAATTCTTCTATTTTCTTAAATAGAAGAATGTCCTCAATGTCCTCAGCTGGACCCAGGGGTTCCCTGCCATCCAACGATGAAAAGGAGAGCAGCCATTATGGCTGCCTTGAAGCTGAGTCAGCCAAAGAAACAAATAATATGCTGGAGCAGTGAAGATGAACAGTGATTGGAACTGGGTGAGGTGATTTTTTTTTTAACCTAGACCCTAACCCCAAAGAAAATAAACCCTGGAAAAGAGACTCTTTGAAATGCTTGTCAAAGCATCAAATAATTACAGAGAGAAAAATTATAGACCTGAAAGAAAAGGAACTAAAGAGAGAGCACAAAATTTTAAAATATAGAAAGATTGAATTTTCAAACTTTATTGTCAATATTTGGCTAAGGCATTTTAAAACGCTGAAATTATTTGTCTGAATATTGAATATTTGCAATAACTTAAATAAATATTTGTCAGATTTTGTGCAATGTTGAAATTTAAGCTGAAGGTGCCATCTACTGGTGAATGGAATATATACTAAACTCCTACAACTGGTAAGAGAGAGGGGGGAAGTGGAAATAAATAACACCTGGAGGACTGCAGTGCTATCTACTGTTCTGTATCTGTCTATTTCATGGTTATTGGAGGTTTAACTGTGGGATTATGGAAGACATTTGTCAGTGTGTATGAGAGTTCATGACTGGGAAGACATGGTAACAAGATCAGCCAATGAATATGCAAAGCAACTACGTCAGCCAATGGGGACTGTTTGGATAGACATGATAACAGGTCAGCCAATGAGGTCTGGTTGCTGAATTGAAACTGAAACTGGAAGGAGCTTGGGTGTGGCTCTGTATTAAGCTCTGAACTCAGAAGCTGCAAGGTTTAGTCTGCTGCTGGAACTAAAAGCAATCTCTCCTCTCTGCCACATTGGAAGAAATCTGCTGTTGCTATTGTAAATTTACTTCATGTGTTATTATGTATATAAAGAAGTTAATGAATCCTGCTGCATCAGTCTGCCTGTGTGTGCTTTCTGGATTTGATTTTTGCAACAAACTCTGACAAAATCTAAAGAAAGCAACTTTTAAATGCCAAGATCTATGTATTTTAAATTGGGTGCTTGTAGCTTTTAACATAAGAGCCAAATTTATATATTTATTTTAAATTGTTTTTTAAATTTTGTGAGTGTTTTTGTTTTAATATGGCTGTACACCGCCCTGAGTCCTTTGGGAGAAGGGCGGTATAGAAGTTTAATAAACTGAACTGAACTGAACTGAATTTACAGAGTAGACAAGGAGACATTTGGATAATCTTTCTGGATTACTTAAAGGGAACTAATTGACTAACTGTGAGACACAAAGAACTATAACTATTGCATTCACCCAAGGAGCAATGCTAGGATTGAGCAAATGATTTCTAAGCTGGCCTTCTGAGGTCATAAACAGTTGAGACTTTGGGGTGGTGACAGACTACTGACAGGCTATTGAGCAATATTTGGACCTATCAAAATAAGACAAAATGTTGCATCAGGGGAGATGAGTGGATTTCAAAAAGAAATGGTGTTGATGTTCCAAAGTACTTATGATATGTTGATAAAGAACCACAGGGAGATAAAAGACTTAATCCATGACATTGTGGGGAAATCAGAAAATGCTCAACAAGGGACAATGAACAAAGATCATAAAACACAGGAAATAGAGGAGATAATAGAAAGATCAGAGGAAGAGACAGAACAGATAAATCAACAAATAAAACAAGAAGAGAAGAAGGAGAAGACAATAAAGACTTATGAATCAAATAAGGGACAATATATATTAAGAGATCAAAAAATGGGATTGGATAAAAAGAAAGATATTTTTGAAAAGAAGATAGGGGCAAATCCTCCCAAGGTATGGCAGCAAAAGATAGTAGAGATGGAAGAAATATTTGGGTTAAATAGGAAATATGTAGACAGAGACAAAGACCTAAGGGAGGACTTTGGGAGGCAAGTCAAAAAATGAATTAGAATTGAAATATTAAAGTGGGCAAGAGATTATGGTTAGAAAGGGAATGTTGTTTAATATAAGATTGGCTTTATTGAGAACTAGAATAGAGGTAGAAACAAGATCAAGGGGGAATATCATTATACATATTTTTATATAATATACTAAAAGTAATAGCTAGATGTAAAGATTAGATGTTGGAAGATGGTATCACTATGTACGTTTAAATAATATTGTGATTGTTATTAGAATGGCAAACAAAAACACTGAACAACTAAACAATGAAGGAACACCTAATACCACAATTACATAAGTATGATTAATGTAACAAATATTAATATTACTATTATTATTTGTATGTAAATGAATGATATCCAGATGCCTCACTGTTCATATAATGTTATTGATGTATATTCAAAAATATTTTTTTAAAAAAAATAGGACCTTGGTTATTAGACTAAATGAAAACTTCCTCTCTTGGCAATAATTGCTCTTGGAGAAAGGAAATAATTGTGGGGATATGGAAGTGAGAGTGAGAGAGGAAGTGTGACACAATTATTGCCTGACCCTTGCAAAGGGAAATCTCATGAGAGTTCAGAATGAGATTGGGGAGGAAGTCATCTACAAAAGGTTCATTTCTAGCCAAAAGCTTCATGGAGTGTGTATAATATGGGAGAAAGATCAAACAGTGCTCCTCAACTCCCCACACATCTATACCCACATTTGTAGACAGCTACTTAGTCTTCAGGTGAGAAAGTACTGGATAATGCTCAGTGTGGCATTCCCACAACTATTTAGCCCCAATCAGCTATCTTGCATTCAGCAGGGAAGAAGACCTCCCAGGGCATTCCTATAAGAGCAATTACCCAGTTACCAAGGAGCCAATTCTTCTTTCTGTGTAGGAAGCAGTAACAAAGGTCTACATATGATGACACTCTGGGAATAGTCCAGGGAACCCTGCACCACAAGCATGCATGTAGTACAAGCCAAGCATATGTAGTTTGTTTTTGGCTCTGTGCCTTTTGCAGACCCAGAAAATCCAGATAATTTTCTACATCACTGACTCATTGAACCATGTGCCTGGTAGCATCCCTACTTAGGATTTAGAGAAAAGTACTTAATTAATTGCTAGTACAATAAACCTCAAAAGTTCCAGGAAGAGGGAAGGGGCCAAATCTCCCATCTTGGAAGAATGATTTTCATGAGACTGAGTGCCCTATGGGCAGAAAGATGGGATGAAAATAGAAATAAGGAGGAGCAGAAATTAAACAACAACACCCAAGATCAAGACAAAAATTTCAAGACGATTTCATTCCTCATAGCAGGCTGAGAGAATTAGCAGTATGCATGCAGTTGATCAAAGTGATTGTTTTGAATCAGCATGCTGAAGAAGATTTGTATGTATGTGTGTGCAGACCTGCCCCAATCTGATCCCTTAGGAAAGAAAAGTCTTTGACTCTATTTGGTTAAAGGAAAGGGTTCTTTTACTAAAGATGTTAGTTTAAGTGAAATCAAACCAGCTCTGAAAGTACCTCACTTGCTGGATACAAAAATAAGGTGTAGATTTGCCCCCAGTCCATCCCACTCCCCATCCCTCATAATCGGTTTGTTTCTAGCCAACCGGAACTCACCAAGATGTTTTAAGAACTCTGAGATGTTTGAGGGTAATCCTGGCTGTGGGCTGCTGGTACAAACAGGATCCGGCTGCTCTGGTCCTTCTCACCTGTCATTCCCCCTTTCCAATTACCTATCATGTACACACAAAGCTTTATTGTCCTTCCATCTTTCCGTCTTTCATCCTCCCCCCACTACTTTTTATGGCAGGATGCCTGTGAGCCCCCCCCCCCCAAGCCAAGCCAGGCAGATCTGACAATGCACTTTCCAGTCACTGTTGATTCCTAGCAACTGTCTTAAAAAGTTCCTGAAATTTTCTCTGCAAGATTTTGGAAGTGGTTTGCCCTTGCCCCATTCATGGAGTGAGTGAGAGAGAGTGACTGGCCCAGCTGGCTTTGTGCCTAAGGTGAGAACAGAATTCACAGTCTCCCAGTTTCTAGCCTTATGCCTTAACCACTATACCAAACTGGCTTATGAGGAAGATTTTGTGGCTCTTCTATAAATGAGATTTTTATCTACTTGAAGCCTTGATCCATAGATGAGGGGCATTAAATTAATGAAGAGATGAGGGACCTCCCCATATCTAATACTTCAAAATTACCTAACCAACAATTCTAGCAATTTCTATGCATGACTGGTGTGCATACTGTGGAGATAATCTAGAAAGTTATTAAGATTCATGGCTGACTTTTATTTGGAATACAGATCTAATTTTCCCTCCTCCATCCTTCAGAATTCACTAACCAGTCAAACATTTTAGAGTGGGCCTTGGGGTGGCACATTCCTTGCAGGCAAGATGGAAGTCATATGATCATGTGCTTGGGGCCCACTCATTACCAGCCAAGATAAACTAAAATTTGGGTCCCAGAATAGAGGGCCTTTTCTCTTTGTTTTTTCTTTGCCTCTAAGCCAAAATTGTTAATTAAAGGTACATTCTTTGTTGAATTCCTCAGAATTCAACAGCAGTACTAGCAACCAAGGGGAGAAAAGTAGTGGATTAATAAGAGATCCTGCCAGAATATTTTGCATGGCTAGGAAGGTTGCATGGCTCCTCCATTCTAAACAAACTAACCTTCACAGAGAAATGCTCAGAATATTCATGAAAAGTGCTTTAGAAGTTTCTTGTTTCTTTTAGGTTGGCACAGATAACACACTTGCCCTTGAGAGCAAACCTGACATTTCCTAATTCTATGTGAAAGAAAGGACCAGATATTCTTCTGGTCATTATGGAAGTAAGACTAAAGGTCTTAATAACAATCTTAAACTGTTGGTACAAATGGAACTGCAAGTTCCAATTTCAGATTTTAGGGAAACCAACAGTTTTGATATCTGTCTTTAATTATGTTCCTCTCATTCACTGGGCAGGACATAGTTGAATTGGCAGTATCAACTCCCTTCTTTTTGCCAGGGTTCCACTTTGAAAATGTTCCTTTCATGCTTTCTGTTGAATAGTGGATTCAAACAAAGGACACAGGACACATCCAGCAAAATTCAACAGGTTTATTCAGCTCCAGTAACAGCAATGCAATGCAAGCCACGGCAGCTCTTTTTAAATGGGAGCTGTCCACGGCTTCAGCCACTGACGCACGCTTAATTTTTCTACTCTTAACTACGGGCTCCTGATTGATTCCTGTGCCCATCTATTCAATATCTAACACTTTCCTCTACTCTTCTCTTTTCCCCAGGTTTTGAAATTGCTGCTTGCTTACTCAACATTTGAGCAGGAGACAATTTCCATTTTTTCATTTGTGAGCTCCCAGTACACATGAACAAAAACATATTTTTATTTAAATAGTTACTTGTGCCAGTTCATAACCCTACTATTCTGAACTTTTGTTTTTAATAAATTGTAATAAAAATGCCTACAGCACAGGAATACAAATTGCATATTGTAATATGCTTATTACAAAAAGAATGCAAACTGAAACACAACTTCCATTAATATTCTCTCTCTAGTTAATTTCACATCTGAATTTTATCCCAGTGTAATCAACTACAGAGGAAGCACTCCATTTGATTGCTGTAGTTTGATCATCTCCACTCCTAGACATGCCAGCAATGCTATTTTGCCAGGATGAAACACTCAACAGGCTTCCAGTTATTGGAAACAAACTGAATTAGCAAAGTTGATCTGACACTATATAGAGAAGTTTTTTCCAACTTTTCACTGGGATTGCTAACTGCTTTAACAATAGATGCTTTCCATTGAAAAGTTCCACCTATGCAACCTATCAGAGGGAGTATTTAGCCAGGCATTACAAAAATGCACATATATAGACACCAATTTTTGGGAAGACTGAATAATTGAATCTCTGGCCCTTTTTTGCTATTTCTTCTTTTAATGAAGACTTGTCATTTAATGACAGAAGCTTGCTTTACTTAATCTATTAGCTAATTCAGATGGGAAAATGATGGAAAATGATGGAATGATAAAAAATTATTTAAAGAGCTACAGATTCCCACCAATGTGGACAATAACAGGGTGAAAGCAATTGTTGAGGGAACAGGATGAAGAATGGATCCAGCATACAGTGCTTTGGAAATCAGTTGGTGACTGAATCAGCTACAATGAGGCAGAGATGCTCATTAGGAATGGATATAACTGGTTCATCAGTGAATGTGGTTGCATAATAAAGAGTTTATCTTATAAATCTAAGTGCTATTGCTGAAAAACACTGGAGGAAAATTAATAAATACTGAAATCTAAGGGAACAGTGGCTATATCTAGCTGCTTGTCTTCTATTGGTTTCTTTTTGCTCCTAGTTTTTTTTCAGTGATGCTCTAGGTATCTCTTCTGCTACTTAATCTCTGGAGGCCCTCTGAAAACCAGAGGCACCCTGGGGTCTGCATACAGAGATGATGTATGTGAGTGCAATCTGATCTAATGTCACTGATTCATTCTAAGCTACCTTTAAAACCCAGGATGCTGAAGGCCAGAAATGGGATGAGACACTTCCCTAAGAGCACCCTTGCCCAGCCTTATCTCTCCCAGGTTTTTGACTCCATCCAACATCCAGATTTCATCAACCATTTCCAAACTGGCTAGTCTGTGAGAACCACTATATGCCGCTATGCTCTCACTGGACACCCCCACCAAAAAAACAAACAAAAACCCAACAACAACAACAAGCAAGCAACTTAAATAAACCTACTTGACCTCCTTCATGACACCTACCTTTACATGCAGATCACCACTTCTGATCCAATACCAACTGTCACTACCGGTACTCCCAAACTATTGCCTAAAAGAAATATTGTCTCTTCCACATCTACATCGTATCTCGTATCTAAAAATATAAGAAATGAAGTCCAAGTCAGTCATTTCCAGCCCAAGACACCCATCGATCACAATCCTTCAAAACCACAAAGCTAAGTAGACTCTAGGCTCTCAGAGATCCAACTTCATCTGGTACACTAATGTAAATGTAAATAACATAAACAGCCCTGTTTGCAACGCAGTTTCCCATGGTATTACTCTCCATGACTCCCTCTAATTGAATTTATGACAGAACAGCAACTAAGTCAGAAAAAACTGTCTCAGCTGGTCAAAAAACTTATATTGTAAGATCATAATGATGTAGTAACAACGATCTACACATACAACAAAGATCTTCACATACATAGCCATTAGAAGCTAAAATTCTTTTTCAGCTGTAAGATGATACCATGATTTGCCTAAGATGTTCAGTTCTGCATTGAGGCTGTCTCTGTGTAAGTGAATGTGTGTTGTGCAGTTGCTAGATTACATTAATCATTGATCGGTGTCTGCCATCTTAGAAATCCCTCAAGCTAGTATAGAGAGATGGTCATTTCACCTTCAGTCTTGCATTGCTGCCATTATTTACAGAGCAGGTACTGACAAACTCATGAACCATATGTCATGTCATTCATCATAAGAAATGAAACCAACAAGGCATGAAGAGACAGGAGAAGGAGGCAACTCTGTCTGTCAGTTACTTTGCTATATGGGAAATGTCTATAGTTGGGACACTGCACCAATTCCAGAGAGTAGAAGTTTTCAGGAGCAGCAGCCTAATGCACATTCTCATTTTACCGGTTTGAGATTCATATGTGACCAACATCCTAGGACAAAAATAAAATCATAGACAGAAAGGCCAGAGACAGTATTCATTAATAAATGGTAGAAAAACATTTCCTCTCTGTGAAATGGCTTTGCAGGCCCTGAGAGGATAAATACACAAACTTGGAAACTAAACTCTTTATTATTCTAATAGAAAGAGAGCAAGTTAGAGCAACTGGCCTGAGGTTGAGTAGTTTCTGTTGTAATAAAACAGAAGCAAATTTTATTTCAAGGGTGACTAAGTTTTGAAATGGATCTTTAGATAATGTTTGGGGAACATCTTATCTTCCCTTTGAGGGCATCTTCTTTATCTCTAAAAAGTCCCTTTAATTTTGATGTTTAAACTAAAACTGATAAATTTATAATCCCACAACACCTTTAAATTACCAGATTTTATTCAATTTCATAAAACTCAAAAAGTCAGATCAATGGAATAATTATCTCTAGAGCAGGCAATTGCTTTGGATACATTAGGTTTGAATTTTGAGATATGTGGTGGTTACTCTCAACATAATTGAGACATATGCTTATTCTCAAAATGACTTGCTACCATTCCAATAAAATCTTTGTGGGGCTCAGAGCTATGTCTGCAAATAAAAGTAATGCTGGAAGACTTCCGGGTGACATCACGATGGTGTGGTGCAGGAGAACGGGACTCTGGGGTTCTTTTTGCCTGATTTTTTTGTGTCTGGAGGCCAGTAATGGTAAAGTTGGATCTTGGAGAGGATAGTGATAGAGAGGGGATAACTCAGAGGTGGCGGGGAGAAGGGCAATTCCCTGCCACGGAGGGTGGAAACCCTGAAATCCAGCGTGGAAGAGACCAGCTGTCATGGCTAGGTCCAGAGACGTGACAGCCTGATTGTATGGTGAGGAAAAACAAGAAGTATTGGTGGAGAGAGTTTAAACAAAGTGA
This sequence comes from Arizona elegans, assembly GCA_022577455.1. NCBI lineage: Eukaryota > Metazoa > Chordata > Lepidosauria > Squamata > Colubridae > Arizona > Arizona elegans. Next base: position 95,763,875 of record JAKOOJ010000002.1, on the reverse strand, counting down.
AATACTGAACTACTTCTCTAAGTCGGTGGGATCTGCAAACGAGTAACAAAGTGAGTCTCCAAAATGTGAAAAGCAGTGCCTTAGTGGTGGGAGCAGAAAAGAAAGAAGAAAGAGGCAGTATAGAATTCACAGAGAGTGAAAGTGTTTTGCGAGTAGCGATCCAAAAGACTGTTGTGTCAAGAGATCAAAAAGATTGCTGAGACTGAGACTGAGGTTGTGAGATACGTACTGAGGGTTTGTGCAAGTGGTGAAATGACTGGAAAAAGAAGAAAAGAAAGGGTCTCTTTGAAGACAGAGATGGAGAAAGTGAGGAGAAGGGACAGTGACTGAGCAAATTGGAGGCAGCTGCCATATTTAAACCTGGAAAACAGGATGTAGCAGAGAAAATAGAAAGAAGAGAGACTGAGGATTAAAGAACTTTGGTAACTTGGGTGAAGAATCTTGGACCGGACTCATTAAACCAACTGTGTATATTGTGTATATAGATAATCATCTATATATTCTTGACAGTTTAAACACTCCTATACAATTTAGAGATATATACTATTGTGAGACTTATTATATATTATACCTAATAAATTATACCTAATATATTTATATATTTCTCCTTTCTTCTTTTCCTCTTGTTTTTATATAGCTATATACTTTATATATACTGATATATATACTGACTTTAATATACTTTTTTTATTAGCGTAGTTTGGAAATAATTGCTGATTAGTATTAGTCTATTGATTAAGTAAAGAAAAAAAGCTAAGTTTAGTTAAGATATTGTATATTAATTAAAATTAATTAATATTAAGCATAAATAGAATAATATATAATGGTGATTTATATAGCAATTGTGTATAGAAAATAGATATTATAAGTTGGACTGTATTTTCACTGTAATTATAAAAACATTATAATTGTTCTAGGATCAAATACCAGATATAAAAAGAGATATAGATTGGGGTAGTGACTAAGGAAAGTTCCTTTAGAGTAGAAAATTAGATATCTATGGTACTGTGGAATAACCTTTTCCAAAAGTTAAAAATGTCAAACACATCCACAGTCACAAAATCTATAAAGAAGACAATTCCAATGACAGCCTCCCCAGCAGGGTAGAAGTTAATAACAGACATGTCAAGCATTAATCTTACAAAATATGCAAACTACATTGAATATAATTCAGGAGGTTATGATGAAAATGCAGGAATCAATAAACAATAATCACAAAGAAATGAAAGATGAACTGTGTGAAGTAAAAGGAGATATAAAGAAATTAGATGATAGAATGGGAAAGATTCAAGAAACAATAGCCAAAAATGAGCAAAAGATAAAAATATAGAGGCAAGAACAGAACGAACCGAAAAGAAATTGTAAGCAGTGGAGGAAAGATTGACAGCAGCAAATAGAGATCTAGAAGAGACGATAATCCATCTAGAATTAGAGAGATCCTCCTTCTATTTAAGATTCCAAAATATAACAGAGAACAAAGAAGAGGACCTCCACAAGCTTATGACAGAATTGCTAGCAGAGTCGCTGCAAATGGACAAGCATGAACTACGAAACAATATTGATGAAGCATATCGAGTACATACCAACTATGCATGATGACACAGATTACCCCGTGAAATCCATGTAAGGTTCGCGAAAAAATCGGTGCGAGATGAAATTTACAAAAGAACAAGAGAAGATCAACTCACCTATAAAGGAAAGGAAATTATAATACTCAAACTACTGAAAAGAATTCGAGATCAACAAAGGAGTTACCAATCTCTCTTCTCGCAACTGATAAAACATAGAATAATGTTCCGCTGGTTAATACCCAAAGGCATGTTAATATCCTGGCAGGATAAGAAAGTAAGAGTGGATACTGTAGATAAAGCCCAGGAATTCTACAAGCAATGTTTAGGGGAAGAATCAGACAGCAGAGAGGAGTTAGAAACAAAGAGTCAAGAGGAGCAACAGATGGAGGAAAATGAATCAGATCAAAAATTGAGAGAGATGATAGACATAGAAAATCAGGAAAGAGAAGGATCAAGGACAAGACATCAAAGGGAAATAAAATCAAGGAGAGGAACAAGAGCAACAGATAAGTAACAAAATGGAGGAGGAGGTGAATTTAATATCAGTTAATATAAATGGATTAAATTCACCTATAAAAAGAAGACAATCACCAAACTTCAAAAATTAAATATGGACATCATATGCCTACAAGAGGTGCATATACAAAATGAAAAAAGTGGTATTTTGGAAGTCCCCAAATTAGGGAAATTGTATCTAGCATTGGCTGAATCTAAGAAAAGGGGAATCACAGTATATATAAAGGAATGGTTAAAGTCCAAACAAGTATCCGCAGATAAAGAGGGAAGAACATTATTGATAGAAGTCCTTATAAAACAAAAAAGAGTATTAACTGCAGTTATCTATGCACCAAACACAAATCAGAAAGTATTATAGTAAACTACACAAACAATTAGTAGAATTAGAATTGGATAATATTTGCATATTAGAAGATTTTAAAGCAGTGATAGATCCAAAGAAAAATTATAAAACAGGAAAGAAAAAAAATCATGAAAGGAGAACATTATCAACTGCATTCTTTGAAATGGTCCAAAATTAAATTTAAAAGATGTATGGAGAGAAATCAATCCCCAAAAGAATCAATATATCTTCTTTCCTAACCCCACAATTCGTAGTCCAGGATTGACATGGTGTGGATGGACCCAGAAACAGCAAAAGAAATAGCAGAAATAGAAATTGCAACTAATACCTGGGATTAAATGGAAAGGAGAAGTAAGGAGGAAAGGGAGATGGACCATGAACCAGAGGGTGAAAGAAAAGAACTACGTCCAATATGTAAAAAAAGAATTAGTGCTTTTCTTAAAGGAAAATTGGAACGAACAAATGACCACCCAAAATCTATGTGATACAATGAAAGCCTATATGAGGGGTATATCTATAGCATATACAATATGAAGAAATAGAAATAAAAAGAAACAATACACAGAGCTCCAGTGGAAACTGAAAAAATTAGAATCAAAACTATAGAAAGACCCCAAAATCAGGAAATCAAAGAAGAAAAAGAAATAATTAAACATAAGTTACACCTAATTACTCAGGAAGAAGTGGCTCAAAAAATTAGACCAATTAGACAAAACTATTTTGAAAACACTAATAAACTAGGAAGATGGTTAGCCTACAAATTAAAAAAAGAAAAAGAAAAGAAATTAATACAACAACTAGAAGATGAAGAAGGGACAATACACTTCCAGAAAGAAAGAAAGAAAAATCATAGCAATAAGCTATTTCCAAACTCTGTATAGTCAAGAAAAAATAGAAGAGAAGGATATCAAGAGATACCTACAAGAGAGGAATCTTCTAATCCTACCGGATTTAACAAAAGAAGTATTGAATGAGAGGATAATGATGCTAGAACTGAAGAGGACAATCCAAAAACAAACAAACAAACAAAAAATAACAAAACCCCAGACCCAGATGGAATTCCAGCAGAATTCTATAAGGAATTTCAAAAACCATTAGAAAATTTACTATTAGAAACATACAATGAAGTATTAAAACATGCTAAAATACCAAAATCCTAGACTGAGGCTTTAATAGCACTCATTCCCAAAAGCAATACTGAAAAACAGAAGATCCAAAATTACAGGCCAATCTCTCTGTCAAATGCTGATTATAAGATATTTATGGCTATAATAGCAGACAGAATTAAAAATATATTAAACAAAATCATACACCCAGACCAAAACAGATTTCTGCCCAACAGACACATAAAAAATAACATAAGAACCATTATGAATGTATTAGAATACTATGAGGCTCACCCAGAAAAACAGGCAGCTTTGATATTCCTGGATGCACAAAAAACTTTTGATAACCTAAATTGGGACTTTATGATAAATCAACTAATAGTAATGAACTTTGGAGAAAACTTTACTGAAATGATCAGAGCAATATATTCCAACCAGAGAGCAAAAATAATATTAAATGGTGAACAAACAGAAAGTTTCAATATAGCAAAAGGAGTAAGACAGGGATGCCCTTTATCTCCTCTGTTATTCATTCTCTCAGTGGAAACATTAATGTCACAAATTAGAGATAATTTGGAAATAAAGGGATTAAAAATCAAATCACAGGAATATAAAGTCCAGGCATTCGCAGATGATTTGGTATTTATTATTGAGGAACCTTTAGAATCTGGACAACTATTACTACAAGATATAAACCAATTTGGCAAAGTGGCAGGGCTTAAAATAAATAAAGAGAAAACTAAAATATTGACTAAAAATCTAACGAATAGACAGAATGAAGAACTAGAGGAGAAATTGGGAATCTCGAGAGTTTAAAAAAATTAAATACTTAGGAATATGGCTATCGGCAAAGTGCACCATGATTAAAAAAGTCAATTATAATACACTTCTACAACAAATACAAAAAGATTTGGAAAATTGGCCTAAATTACAAATATTGTTAATTGGCAGAATTTCAACAATTAAAATGAATATATTACCCAAATTACTTTATCTTTTTCAAACAGTACCAACAAAACTAGAAAAAAACTTTTTTGAACAATTAAATAAAATGACATCAAAATTCATTTGGTCAGGGAAAAAAAACATGTATCAAATTTAAACTATTACAAGATAGCAGAAATAGGGGTGGTTTTGGTCTCCCAGATTGTGAGTTCTATTATCAGGCGGCAGCTTTGACATGGCTCAAAGACTGGATTCAATTAAAAAACAAACGAATATTAACGATAGAAAGCCATGATCTTCAACTTGGTTGGCACGGCATCCTCTGGGAAGAAAGGAATAAATACCAGTCATATTTCCAGAGACACATATTAAGAGATGCTCTGCTAAAAGTCTGGGAAAAATTCAAAAAGAATCATTATAGGAAAGTCCCAATTTGGTTATCAATGATGGAAGCAATGATACACCCAAACACCACAGATTTGAGCAAAATGGTGAGTTATGCAGAATTACTTGATGAAAAAGAAAATTAAAATCAGTTCAAGATTTGAAAATGCAAGGACTAAATTTGGAAAGGTGACTTTATCTACAAATTAAAACTAGATTTAAAAAAGACCAGGAACAATATGGTATATATAAGGAACAATTGGAAATGGACAAATTACTATTAGGATCGGGGTGGGGGGTGATTATGAAAATTTACAATTTTCTTTTAAGATATATAGAATGGAAGAGGAAACAGTAAAAGAAACGATGATTAGTTGGGCTAGAAATTTCAGACACAATATAGAATTAGAAAAATGGGATATATAGATATATAGAATGGAAGAGGAAACAGTAAAAGAAACGATGATTAGTTGGGCTAGAAATTTCAGACACAATATAGAATTAGAAAAATGGGATATATTATGGGAAAGAAATTACAAATTTACAATGGCGGTAGCATACAAAGAAAATCTCTACAAAATGTTTTATAGATGGCATTTGGCTCCAGCAAGCTTGGCCAAAATGTTTCCAAATGTATCACTCAAATGTTGGAGATGTGGCTGTAAATTAGGAACATATTACCACATGTGGTGGATGTGCCCCAATGTAAAAAAATTATGGTGTAAAATTAAGAGATGGTTGGAAGAAATTACCATACAAAAGATAGAATTTAAACCGGAGCTGTTCCTATTAGGAATAATAGACCCAAAAATAGAGAAAAAATTGCAATATATAATACTGCACATATTAACAGCGGCTAGGATTACCCTTGCACAATGGTGGAAACAGATTAACATACAATCAGAGGAAATAGTGATTAGAAAAATTCTTGAATGTGCAGAAATGGATAAAATGACTATGGAAATAAAGGAAAGAGAAGATTCGGATTACTATAAAGTGTGGAATAAAATGTACGAGTGGCTAGAAAACAGAAACCAAAATAAGAAATAGGAAATTTAATTTAATATTGATTAAATAAAAACCAAGAGATATTAACTATTGTTAATGTTAAATCACTGACTGTGTAAATAAGTATAATGTAAATATATGTATCTAGTGTGGTTATAAGAGTTATCAAAGTTGTTATAAAAGATAGAAGGATAAAGTAGAAGAGTTGAATATAAATGCAGAATATACATGCCAATGTAGAAGGCTGTAAAAATAGTATATATTGTTATGTTTGTCTTGTTTTTTTACTGTGTTTTTGTCCTTTTTTCCCTCTGTTTTTAAAGGTAAAAATGCTTAATAAAAACATTTTTTTTTAAAAAAAAGTAATGCTGGAAGCTAGCCAACATCTATTCTATTTTGTTCTGTTCTTTTATCTTTTTTATTGAAAGTCAAATGGGCAGGGTCCCCATTGGACATCAAAGAAAGTTTCCACATGCGTCTGTAAGCAGGGTAGGTGAAGTCAAAAGATCAGGGGTTGTTGTATATCAAAAGCTCAAGTTCTGGTGAAAGTGATGGGATATAGGTTCAAATTATTTAGGGAGGAAAGATAAAATGAGTGTAAATGGTAATGATTTCCTGTTTCAGACTAAGGACCTTAAGTACTTTACAACTGATCCCTGAAAGAAAAAATCAATAGACATAGGCTATCCTTTAGTCTTCTAGCTGTTGGTTACAATTATAAAATAGGTGAAAAGACCTTATTGAAACTTATGTTATGAAAAGTTAGTCCTCAGCTGAATGATTCAAGCAGAGTTCTGACAGAATAAGATCTTACAGCTGCAATAGGGGAGTTACACAAAATGAATCATAACAATTTAGTTTTAAAATCTATATTAAAAATATATGATTTCATTTTAGTAACAACTTTCAAATCACTCTAGATGATGCCTGACGATTACAATCATTATTTTCTAAAGTACTAAATTATGTAAGATTTGCTGAGATGTTAAAAATGGAAATAATTTTTAATTATTTTAATTATTTAGTTAAATAATAACTAAAAGCATGATAGTTACAAGCAGAATACAAGGTTTAGAAGGTGATGGGCAAAACTTCAGTTCAAGTTATATTTAATATACTGCATGCTCTCGAAAAACGAGGCAGCAAATGATAGGGATACAAATGGGGAATATGATCTATGCTAAGCATCTACATAAAGGCTGGGTATTGCTAGAAAAGGGCTGGTAATAAAGATTGAATGTTTGAATGGCTTTCCTCTAGCTGCCCTTGATTGAATATGTACTATGACTCCTTATCTAGAGCAGCTGCATTCTGGTGATTCTTAACCCATTTATAGATTGTAGTGTATAAAAATGTCTCCACAATATATTCAATATTTTCATTACCTTTTACATGCAGATTGTTTACCTGGAAAGTTTAATTGGTACTACCTTATGTTGGTCTTGAACCAAATTAAAGTAAATTTTAATAGACTCTGACTGCTGCTGTTCCTCTTGATCATGTAGCCAAGCATCTTCAGTATTACAGCAGTGACAGATGCAGTGGTGCCAAGGGACAGCAACATCAGGAAGGACTATGAAAAACTGGAGAAGTACCATAGCCTGAAGGAGGAACTAGAGAGGATATGGAAAGTAAAGGCCAAAGTGGTCCCAATGGTGGTAGCAGCAAAGTCACAGTAGCTGTGACATCGAAGTTGGGAGAGTGGCTCCAATAGATCCCAGGAATGACATCAGAGATGCTTGTCCAGAAAAGTACAGTGCTAGGAACAGTTAAGATACTGTGTAGAACCTTCAAACTTCCAGGGGTGTAGTAGAGGACCTGAGATTGAGGAGGACACATACCTCCCACAGAGGTGAGGATAATTTTTTATAGAATATGATATAATGTATATAATGCAATTAAGAGGTGGACATCACATGAATGCAAACATCAGGAGAACAAGACAACCTGTGTCCCAATTTCAATATAGAATTCAAAATAAAATATTGATAAAACTCAGTAACTTTGCACTTGTCAAGATGGGATAAAAGAAAGGAATGAATAGTTTCATCAAGATAATTAAAAGAGACTATGGGAAGATTTCTTATAGTTGCAGTTACACAAACAAATTTATCTAATAGGATGGTCAAATGGTACTCTGATTAGCCAGTTTCTCTTAATAATGGGAGTATTTTTAGGTTAGGTTGATTTTCCCATCAGACCTCAAGCCAATTTGGAAACACATTTTATTAGCCAGCATTGCAGAGGTGGTATTTAGCCAGTTCGCATGATTTGTGCGAACCGTTGGCGGAAATTTGGCCAAAGATGCCAAACTTGTAGCAATGGCTGGCTGGCCATGCCCCTGAATCGGTCCCCCAGTCTTTGCTCACTCACCCACCCACCATTGTCGCCGCCGCCATGTTCTTCACATAGGTGCATCCCATTGCCTTGCAAGTCCAATGGGATGCACATGCACAAAGAACATGGTGGCGATGGCAGCAGCTTTTTCTGTGACCTTCAGTACTTTTCGCTACTTTTTGGTGGCCTGTGGCCAGCCACCCCAGCCACAAAGCAACTCTCAAAGAGGTTTCTTTGCCAGCCGCTTTCCAGAAGCAGCTGCTGTCTGGGGGCTGCGGAAAACTCCAGTCAGCTTGCCTTCCAGACTCTAGACCAGCCGCCGTGGAAGGTAAGCAGCCCAAACAAAAAGGTGGTGATGGGGGAGGAAGCAGGAATAGGGCTGCAGCCACTAAAGGAGGGGAAATGGGGCAACTGGTGAAGGGAGGGCAGGGGTAGATAGGTGGAAATTCCAAAAATGTTCCTACCTTTTCTTATGGGCGTGGCTAGGTGGGTGATCATGTGACTGAGTGGGTGTGGACATGAGTGATGTCAAGTTGGCCATGCCCACTCAGTCACATGTCCCCCCACCTTGCCATGCCCACTGAACCAGTAGCAAAAATTTTTGAAACCCACCACTGAACCATTGTATCACATCTTTCAAAAATCCTGGAGCACCAGAGAACTACCTGAGGATTGGAAAATAACTGATGTAGTTCCAATCTTCAGAAAAGGAGGGGAAAACAACAGAGCTGGGAAACTACAGACCAATCAGCCTAACATCAATACCTGGGAAGATATTGGAAGATACCAGAAAAGATAATCAAAAAATCTGCAAACATCTCAAAACAAAGTTATAACTAGAAGCCAGCACAGGTTTTTAAAAAACAGATCATGCCAAACCAATCTTATTTCATTCTTTGACAAAATGACTAAATTAGTAGACCAGTGAAATGCTATGGACATTGTATACTAAAACTTCAGTAAGCCATTTGACAAAGTAGACCACAATCTACTTTTTCCTCCTTCAATATTTACAATTGTGAAGAAGGAAATTAAATAGTGAGTTTGTAGGTATAAGCTGTCCCCACATTTTTAGTTTTCTGATATTACAACATTAAACCATTGCTTCTACACTTCATAAAGTGAGTTGTGTTTTTGGACTGGCAGCAACTTTTGATTCATTTACTTGAAAGGTGATCAGCACCTGTACCTGAGGCTTCTGACTTTCTCCTAAAATAATGTTTTCAGCAAAACCTATATTTGTCAGAAACTGGCTGCTCAGCATGATTTTCCTCACTTCAACATAAAATACTCTTCATAGCTGTGGAATAATTCAAATGCAGCCTTTGAGCCCTGGTGGACTTTTGAATAAAAAGTGAGGCAGTTCTTTCTTAATTGACAAATATTCATCTATTATAACAAGAATAACCAACTTTTTTCTAAGTTTACTCTAGAGCAGTGGTATCAAACTCAATTTCATTGAGGGCCACATCAGGATTGTGGTTGACTTTGGGGTTGTGGGGGGCCAGCTCCCTTTGCTGCTGTGCTTGCTCTCCTTGGCCAGGCTGTCCTTTCGCCACCACGTACAGAGCAACTAAAGTAGTCTGTGGGACTACAGTAAAAAAAAAAATAGTCCAGACCTTCCAACTTCTCACAAAAAAAAAAAAAAAAAAGATCTCGCAAAATTGGAAGGTCTGAACTATTTTTTTACCATAGTCCCACAGGCTACTTTAGTTGCTCTGCACACAGTGATGGAGAACTGGGCCTGTGCACGCACCCGCCCACTGGGATGGTGGGGGCTGGGCCAAAGTGACACAGGCCAGACCCTTACAATTTCCAGGATGGCCACGTGGGCCAGATTTGGCCTCATCGTGGGCCAGATCCAGCCCATGGGCCTTGAGCTTGACATCCTTGCTCTAGAACATCATGGCCTAGCATGTCCTCAGTTGCATCAATCTGAGTTGCAAAGTTTATGAGGATGTAGTTGATCACAATCAACAAAGGTTTTCAGTCCACAACTTGCATGGCAGTAGAATATTCTGGGGAAGAAATTAAAGTGAAATTTTAAAAGATTAAAACAGAATTGATACCCTGCAAATGTTTAAGACTCTAGAGGCTCAGAACAAGAAAATGGGAATTTTAACTAAACCTCCACTGATATTACAGTACTGAACAAAAAATCCAGTTCTTTGCATAGATTGTGTTGATGTTGTTACAACATCAAAATTTTTATGGAGACCATCTCCAAGAAGATCGTGGCTACTATATTTGTAGGAAAGAAAGGGCAGCAGTAAATGCTCTTCTGAGGTTGCATATCAAGCCTGCAGTGTTTCAAGGCAGGCATTCCTTCTTGGTCTACTATTTGTTTGTTTGTTTGTTTGTTTGTTTGTTTGTTTATTTAATTTGTCAAACTTGTATAAGATAATAGATATATGTATAAACATGATTATAAATACAGGATAAGGATACGAATAAATGGGGGCAGTAGAACAGGGGTGGTAGGCACGTTTGTGCACTTATGCACACCCCTTACAGACCTCTTAGGAATGAGGTGAGGTCAGGGGTGAAATTCAGCAGGTTCTGACAGGTTCTGGAGAACCAATAGCGGAAATTTTGAGTAGTTTGGAGAACTGGCAAATACTACCTCTGGCTGGCCCCAGAGTGGGGTGGGAATGGAGATTTTGCAATATCCTTCCCCTGGAGTGAGGTGGGAATGGAGATTTTGCAGTATCCTTCCCCTGCCATGCTCAACAAGCCACGCCCACCAAGCCACACCACGCCCACCAAGCCATGCCCACAGAACCGGTAGTAAAATAATTTGAATTTCACCACTGGGTGAGGTCAACAGTAGACAGTTTAAGGTTAAAGTTATGGGGGCTTGGGGAAGTAACCACAGAGTCAGGTAGTGCATTCCAGGCATTGACCCCTCTGTTGCTGAAGTCATATTTTCTGCAGTCAAGTTCAGAAAGGTTTACCTTAAGTTTGTATCTATTGTGTGCTTGTGTATTATAAGCTTAACGCATTGTAAACCGCCCTGAGTCTCCGGAGAAGGGTGGCATATAAATAAATAATTAAAAAAAAAGCTGAAGTAGTCATTGACAGGTGGGAAATTGTAGCAGATAATTTTGTGTACTATGCTTAGGTCAGACCGAAAGCGACATAGCTCCAAATTGTCTAATCCCAAAATTTCAAGCGTGGTGGCATAAGGTATTCTATTGTGAGCAGAGGAGTGGAGTACACTTCTCCTGAAATATCTCTGGACTCGCTCAATTATATTAATGTCCGATGTACAGTGCGGGTTCCAGGCAGATGAGCTATATTTGAGAATTGGTCTAGCAAAGGTTTTGTATGTCCTAGTTTGCAATATAATATTACCGGAGAAGAAGCTTTGCAAGATTAAGTTAACAACTCTTAATACCTTTTTGGCAATCTTGTTGCAGTGAACTCTGGCACGTAGATCATTTGAGATGAATACGCCAAGGTCCTTGACAGAATGCGGATCGCCTATGAGGTTGTATGAACCCAGCTTGTATTTGATGTTCTGATTTTTTTTTGCCAATGTGTAAGACAGAGCATTTGTTGGTTGATATTTGGAGTTGCCAACTGTTTGACCATTCTGACACATAGTCAAGGTCTCTTTGTAAGGTAGCAGCATTGTCAGTAGTGTTGAATAGTTTTACATCATCAGCGAAGAAAATGCAGTTGCTTATAATATGATTGCAAAGATCATTTATGTAAAGTATAAAGAGTGTGGGTCCTAAAATGCTGCCTTGGGGGACACCGCTGTTAACAGGTGCAGGGTTTGATAGGGCACTCCCTATCAAACCTTGTAGATTGTTTGTCTCTAAGTAGAGGATAATGGATTGGTTTATGATTGATTCCATGATTTTGTAGGTGATGCAAAACAATGAGATTAGTCTGTAATTTTCAACTAGGCTGGGGTCACCCTTTTTGAAGATAGGGATGACCGTGGCTAGTAACCATAGGTTAAGCAAGGAGCTGGTTCTGAGAGATATTTCATAGTTTATGCTTAGAGGTTCTGCTACAGCAGTGGAAAGCTTTTTTAAGAAGTAAGTCCATAGCCAGGAGGGGCCGGGCTGATGTCATGATGGGACAACTGAAGGTTTCGGCACTTCGAGACCACCGCCAATATCTTCACCACTAGATGGTCCAAATTGGACCTCATTGTCCCGTACAGACAGTGATAGAGGAGGGCACATCCTGCTGATCCCAGGGACACCGCAAAGTCCCTGGTTGATCCAGGAGAAGCCCTTTTTTCCGGCGCTGAAGAGGCAGCCATTAAGCTGCTGAAATTGGGACAGCTCCGGATGGAAGAGAATGAGTGAAAGTGTTATGATCTGGTGAGAGGCTTTTTAAATTTAGACTTTAAGAACACCCTGAAGTACAAATACAATTAGAATTGAAAATAGAAGAAACTTAGCGGTGGAATTGAGCCTGAACTTAAGTTAATTTTCCTAAAATATAAACTATTTCCATTTGTGGATGCTTGTGGAGAGTTTTACTTTAAATTTGACTGGATTGGATTGGAAAGGAGATTTTCTTGTTTACTTGTTTAAATACTAAATTTTTGGTGTCCTTTGAATTGATAAGTTTTTTGTTTTTGTTATTTCCTCTTTTGGTTAATTTTTATACTTTAAATTTTTTGCATTGGTTTTATTGTAAATTGGAGATAGAAGAAGAGTGGAAGAAACAAGAAATATTGCCATCTAGTGGACTGAAACATTGTATTTCTCTGGGTCTTTTTTTTCATTGATAAAAGAAAGTAGCAACTGTGTTTTTCTTATTTCTCAAGGTTATTGAGCCTGCCTATAGACCAGCGGTTCTCAACTAGGGGGTCGTGACACCTTTGGGGGATGAACGGCCATTTCACAGGGGTTGCCAAAGCCCTCTTCGCCCCCCCCCCACACCTTCACTCACCCTCACCCTCTGCCTCTGTTGGATCGCCGGTCACCGTTCACTTACCCCGCCCACTCCCAATATATTGCTGCCTCTGGAGCCCCAGCTGATGGCTAGAGGGAAAAAAACTTTAAATTCTTGCCATGGGGCTTCAAAGAGCCATCCTACAGCTGATCAGTGTTAGAAGAAAACAAATGAATAGACCGGTGCCTGCAAAAATAGAAAAAACAGCCCCTTTCTGCTTCAGCATAGGTTAATTACCATAAGTTGATTTGATCAGCCTCCGGACTCTCAGCTGATTTGCTCTCAGCTGTTTTGCAGAAGGCTCTGTTGCTAGCTAGCTGCAAAGAGGTAAATTCCTGGAGCAGATTTTTTTTCCCCTAGCTATGCTGAAAAAGCAAAATTGAAAGTAAAGAAGGGTCTTTGCTGCAACGTGACAAAATGAGGCAGAGAGATTTCTTTTTCTTTTTCCTCACCAAAAAAGGTAGGTGCAAAACTGCAAACAATGGGAAATTTAGGGCAAAAGAGGAGGTTCAAGATTTTAAAACACAAAAGAAAAAAAGCTCTATTTAACTAGAGAATTGTAATAATTGAGATACTATTAATTGTATATTGTGTTGAAAGCAGAAATGGTTAAGTTGCGGTTTGGAGGAATATATGGGGGAAATTATTTGGTTTATTATTATTGGTAAATATAATTAATTGATTTGTAAGAAATTGGATTGCATGGAAATAATTGGAATATTCATGTTCATATTGATTAATATACAAAAAACATAGTTATATAACTAATTGATTTATATTAAAATGTTGAATTTGTATTAAACAACTGTATTACATAATTATTTAATTAACCAATGTGAGGATGGATATAAAAATAGATGACAATGTGAAGGGGTATAATATAGAATAGAAGAGAAAAAATTGAATTTGATTAAGATTAGAGATGAGGATGAAGATTAATATTGGTTTTTTTAAAAAAATAGATGAGGAATAAATATGGCAAAAAGGAAATATAGAAATTGTAAATTTAATTGAAATGACTAAACACTGTATTGGAAGAAATATCCTTCTGGGTTCTGCTCCAAGTGGGGAAAAAGACACTGGAAACATGGAGACTGCTTGGAAAGATGGTTTAAAGGTGGACAGGATCACATGGCTTGAGTTCCTGAACAGAAAAGGGGCAGATACAGTAAATCCTCAGGTTTTTATGCTCTCTCTGGCTTTGCATTTCTTGGGCCCCCGAAAGAATATCCTGATTGGTTGTCAGACTCCCAGGGGGTGGGGGTCTTAGTTAGCCTTGCTGGCTGATGGTCACATGTGCTTCCCAGGTCACATGCTTCCCAAGTCACATGTGGTGAGTTTTAGTTGCTAGATGGTGCCCATTGTGTTAGTTTCTGTTGCTATTGTGTTGCAAATGTCCTTTGACAAAGGATTGACTTTCTGCTCTGGCCCATTAACAAAGGGTGGGGGGCAGGAAGGTGGGAGCTGCTTTGTCTGTAAAATATGCTTCTCCATTTCTCATCCAGGGAAATATAATATTCTGCCTTTTTAATATTTCCCAAAATATTTCATTCTTCTAGGAAAGTGGTGGGTGCTAACCTCCTACAACTGTTTAAATTTGTGAACCGGCCAAATACCCTGTTCGAAGAAAATACGTTGCATGTTTGTATGTGTGTTTCTAATTATTGCTATTTATTCCTATTCATTCTCTTTTATTCTTTAAAGTTTAACAATTCATTCTTTATCTTAATATCTTTATATTTGTTTGGGGTTGGCTTTCTTCCCTTTCATCTTTTTTATTGTACAGCAATCTTTCTCCTCAAACCTACCATCTCTCTCTTTTCTTTCCTTCTTACTTTCTCTTCCCCCCTCTTCTTCTTCTTCTCCCTACTTCCTCTTCCTTTCTCCTTCTCCTCCTCTCTTCCTCCCTCTCTTACCCTCCCTCCTACTCTAATTTCCCTTCCCTTCCTTCATCCCTCTCTATTGCTGTATCCTTTTATGCATATGGACTACTCAGAGGGCTGAAAAAGTTATTTTTGACTGGTCCTCACACTTTTGACCAGTCCTCGAACATACGACTGTCCTCACAATTTATGCTTTTGCCCTATCTTGTCACCATGGTGAAGAGAAGCAGTTGTGAAATGAGTGACATGTGTTCTGTCCCCGTCTCCACAAACACACACACACACAGCCAGCCAAGGGTTAAAGGAAGCACTTGGCATGCACAGTTTGTTATCAAAAACTTGGCAGTAATACGAGCACCAACTGCCAAGTGCTTTTTACTTAATATCCCTTCACCAGATAAACAGAAATACACACAGTTCACAAATAGTCCAGTTCAAAACAAGAAACCTTTGGCAGAGTTTGCAAATCATCCAGTTCAAAACAAGAAACCTTCGGCAGATTTAAGCATTGTTCAAAGTGACTAGCCAGAGTTAGTTTTTGGCCGTCACAGAGTCTTAAATGGCCACCACACTCTCTTATATAGTCTCTGGAGTGTGGTCCAGTGACTCAGCCTAATCCCTGGCATGCCTCCTCAACTGCTGCAACCGTTTATCACACCTTCATTGGCATGGATCCAGGAACGACAGATCGCCTCCATCGCTATCATCAGAGACACCTGGCTCCTGGCTAATCTCCTCTTCCTCGGCCGGCACCTGAGGCAATGCCAGAGAGGAGGGGCCTGGAGAGGGAGGCCTGGCCGACTCCTCTCCTTCATGTTCAGAGCCTTCTTCCTCCAATAAGATAGGCTCGGAGGATGGAGCCACAACAACATGGTTGTTAAGAATGCTGCACAGGCATAAATGTGAGGATGGTCATAAGTGTGAGGACCAGTCAAAAGTCCAAGGACCTGTCAGAAATGACTTTTTTCAGCCCTCTGAGTAGTCCCTATACACATAGCCATGGCCACCCAGTCACATGACCAGCTAGCCACGCCCACCCAGTCACATGACTTCCAAGCCATGCCCACAAAATAAGCCACGCTCACAGAACCGGTAGTAAAAAATTTTAGAACCCATCCCTGGTTGGGGGTCACCACAACATGAGGAACTGTATTAAAGGGTCACGTCATTAGGAAGGTTGAGAACCACTGCTATAGACAAAACTTAGAAGAGCATCAGAGTGTTTACAGGATTGTTTATACAGGTGCTCTTTGGAGAAAATTTGAAAGAAGAAGAAGATAACAGTGAGTCTGGAAAGAGAGTTGTAAAATTGAGTGAGATATATGAAGGAGCTTTTTGAATGCTACACAATTGTGGACTTTTAAATTTGATAGAAAGTTTTCCTTCTTTACTTCCACTTCTTCATTTTTTAACTATTTTTAATAGAACCAGGTCTGTGTTTGTAGACCTTTAGTATTTTTAAGTTTTTGAAATAGATTTTTTTTCTTTTTTCTCCTTTTTTTGTTTTGTTTTTTTTTCTTATTACTCTCCTTTTTGTTCTTCCACAACATGTTATTCTTCAATTGGATTAAGGCAGACAAGAGCCTGAAGAAATTATTATTTTTTTGGACCTCTTCTTTCTATTTATTTATTATTATTATTAATATTATTATTATTATTATTATTTTACTTTTCAACTTTTTCTTTTTTCCTTCTTTTTTCCTTCTTCCCCTATTGATTGGAGACTGTTATTGAACTTTGTTTATCTTTTTACTAGATTGGATTAGGGCACACAAGAGCCTGAAAATTGTTCCCATTTGGGGGTGGGTTTTTTTGCCTTTTTCTTTCCTTCCCTATTTTTTTGGCCTATGGTTATTTGGGATAATATTTTCTATCCATAAAAATTGATTAGGGTTGAGAAGATCCTGAAGATATTTTATTCTACTGTTTTGATTTGAACCACTTATAGAAATGAGTAAAAAAGCAGCAGTTGTTAGCTCTGGAGGATTGACCCCTTCTTCATCACCAGCGGGAGGACAATGATCAATACAGGCAATGATTCTACAAGGAATACAAGATATAAAAATAAAAATAGAGAAAATTGAACAAAGAACAGGGGAAACAGATGGAAAAGTGGAGAATGTACAACAGATGATGAAGAAATATGAGGATAGACTTGAAAAAATTGAAGAAAAGGAGGAACAAAGAGAAAAAAAATAAAGATATGGACAATAGATTAGAAGAGGTTGAAGGTGATAATAGTGGCCTAGGATGGGAGATGGATAAATCAGAATTTTATTTAAGATTTCAAAATGTGGAAGAGGAAAAAGGAGAGAACTTGGCTGAAAAAATGATACGAATTTTGGCAGAAGCATTAGAAATTTCCAAAGAAAAAATGTTCGATGGTCTTGATGAGATCTAAAGAGTATATACTAGATATGCAATGAGAAATAAATTACCAAGAGAAGTCCATATAAGATTTACTAAGAAATCAATTAAAACACAAATACTGCAGATTACAAAAGAGAAAACACTGCAATACAAAGGTAAGGAAATTGTGGCTCTGAAGCAAATACCGAGAAGAGTGAGAGAGATGAGAAGAGAATATCAATTTTTGACAAAAATACTGCTCCAGAAAGGTGTGAATTACAGATGGCTGATACCAGAAGGGTTGGTGTTTATATGGCAATTACAAAGATTTAAAATAGATTCAATTGATAAAGCCAAAGCATTCTATGCAGAATATTTAAAAGAAAAGGAGGTAGAATCAAGAAGGGAAGAGTCATTGCTTCAATTGCAAGAAGAGGATTTAGTGATGATTGAAAAGGCAGAAGGCGCATTAGAAGGTGCAGTAGGAGGTACTGTAGAATATAAGGAACAATGTGAACTGAGATCCACTAGATCAGTAAAGCCTTTATATAAAGTATAAACATGAAAGAAAAAAAATTGATTACAATGAACATAAACGGACTTAATATAGCAACTAAAAGAAGAAAAGTATTTCGTAAATTGGAGAAATTAAAATTGGACATAATTTGCTTACAAGAAGTGCATATTAAAAAACAACATGAATTACTTTTGGTACAGCCTAAATTAGGGAAATTATTTGCCTCATTGCCTCAATGTAAGAAAAGAGGAGTGGTTTTGTATATTAAAGATACAATACCAGCAGAAAAAATTTATGCAGATGAAGGAAGAATTTTGATGGTGGAAATGACAGACAATAATAGGAAAATATTGTTGATAGCGATATATGCTCCAAGTGACAACCAAGATGATTTTTATCAAAAATTACACATGAAATTGAGACTTCCGGTTTCCTCGTCTTCGGCGACGACGGTGCCTTTTTAAGCACCGCCAGCCCACCCGTTCGTAGAGCCGCTTCTAGATCGCGAAGCGGCTTGAAAGCTTCAAAATCCCCAGGATCTTTGAAGAAGAGGCAGCAGGGTACAGGTCGAGCCCCTGCAACCCCCGCAGGGAATTGTTTCTGGGGAGGAAACAGGCGCGGCTCCCTTCCAACCTGCTGACACTCCGGGCGGCGTGGGACGTCTCTGCTTCTGCAGAACAAGCCGGCTGCAGGAAACTTCAAAAGAGCAAGGAAACAACCCAAACAAGCAGCCGAAATCTACTTGAACCCTGAAATTCTGAACTGCAAGTATTAGCACTTTGCTGATCTTTTATATTGAAGGGAAAATTTCTGAATGAGTGAAAGTGACTGGAAAAAATACGGCGCTCAGCATTAGAGTAAATGAATCAGCGAGTGTGGATTGGTGAAGTCATCTTGCTTTGTTACAAAGTTAATAAATTGCTACAAAGTTGCTCCGGCTGTAACAGGAACAAGAGGAAAATCTCTCCCTTTTACTTGATTTTGCTTCACTACAGTTTTGCCCTGATTAAATCTGGGGGACCTTTTTAGAAGGCTTTGTGGAGGTGGCAGAAGAAGCGGAACCTCCCTCTTTAGAAAAGCTAGCCTACGTGGCAGGATGGCTTCAAAGAAGCAGGAAGGCAAAACAGGGGGGGGATCCCCCACACGCAAACAGGACATGCAGTCACAAGCTCAGAAAAAAGATTTTGATATGGGAGATTTAAAAGAATTTATTTCAAAAATCCTGGATGACAAATTTCAAAAAGCTCAACAGGAAATAGATGATAAAATAAATAAAATAGATGATAAAATCCAAAAGTCTCAACAGGAAATTATGCAGGAAATGCAGCAGAACCAAAAGAAGGTGACCAAAAAAATAACAGATGTGGCGTCTGGCCTGGCAGGATTTATTATGAAAGTTGAGTCAAAAGTGGATGAATTTAAATCAGAAGTTAATGCTAAGATGAAAAATAATGATCATAAATTTTTTGATGTTGATGATAAGATGCAGAGAGTTGAGAACGAGATTGTCATGATGCAATTCCGGACAATGGAATTTGCTATACGGCTTCGAGGAATTAGAGAAGAGGAGAGACAAGATTTGAGACAGGTCTGTGCTGAAGCCCTAGCTGTGATCTTAAAAATTAATCCTGATATGGTTTTCTGTAAAATAGACAAAATTTACAGAGTCAATTCTTGGGTGGCCAGACAAAGACAATTGCCTAGAGATGTGGTCATATATTTTACAGACAGAGCAATAAGAAATGATATCCTGCAAAAATCTTTTCTTACTTCTGTGCAAGTGGGCAGATCGAAGATCACAGTTTACAAGGAGCTTCCACCTAAGATGTTGAAATCCAGAAAAGATTTTGGCTTTCTTGTTAAAGAATTGCAGAATAATCGGATCCCATTTCGTTGGGACGCTCCAACTGGCATAATTTTGAGATATAAGGGAGAGAAACACCGTTTGAATACTGTGGAGAAGGCGGAGCAACTTTATACTGATATTTTTAAAGAAAGAACACCATCCCCACGTACATCTACAGTTTTGGAGATTAAGGAGAGTGATAAGGAACAACTTCAAGAACCGCAACAACAATCTAAGCAGGAATCAGAGGAGTTGAAGGGCGCTGAAGGAGGTTTC
Organism: Arizona elegans; assembly: GCA_022577455.1. Taxonomy (NCBI): domain Eukaryota; kingdom Metazoa; phylum Chordata; class Lepidosauria; order Squamata; family Colubridae; genus Arizona; species Arizona elegans. The sequence goes on along the minus strand of JAKOOJ010000002.1, from coordinate 95,743,874 downwards.
CTGGATGAGCCTGTGCTGGAACCTTCTCCAATCTTGGAGCCGGCCTGGATGGCTGAAGTCAAGGATCAGCGTATAACCCGAGCAAAATCCAAGCAACTTAAAGAAAAGTTACAGCAGGAAAGACAAGATCAAAAGGCTGGGGCCGTGGGGAATGCAGGACAGAAGATTTCGGATGAAATCCGACTATTCTGTTCTCTGCTCCAGAAAGAGAATAATGATGATTAAATGTTTATCTTGGAATGTGAATGGGTTGAATGCAACACAGAAAAGGAAGAAAGTATTTGCATATTTAAAACAACATAATAATGATATAATCTGTTTACAAGAAACGCATATTACAGTTCAAGATCAAAACTATTTGAAAAATTCCAAATTAGGAACACATTTTATATCTTCAACTAACCAAAAAAAGAATGGTGTGGTTATTTATGTAAATAAAAAATTAACAGCCAAACTTATAGAAGCTGATCAAGACGGCAGGTTTGTAGCAATTGAATTACTCTCTGCTAATAGTCAAATTCTTTTGATAGGAATTTATGCTCCTAATCAACAACAGGACTATTTTTATAAAATGCTACATACTAAAATACTACAATGGGATTATAGATCTATTTTAATTATGGGAGATTGGAATGGAGTAATTGATTCTAAATTAGATAAAAAGACTTTGGCGAAGTCAAGGATTAGATTACCACAGACCTTTTTTGATAGGAAAGAAGACTTGGAATTAAAAGATATTTGGAGAATACATAACCCAAAAGAACTGGATTATACTTTCTTTTCTGATAGACATAGATCCTTCTCTAGGATTGATTTTATTTTGTTGTCAGATGACTTACTTGTTAGGACAAAAAGAACAAAGATTCTGCCAAGAACTTTGACTGATCATAGCCCAGTGTGGATAGAAATTGAGACATGCAAGACTGAGAGACGCTCTTGGAGATTAAATGAAAACTTGTTCAGATATGAAAAAAATATAATAGAACTTAAAAAGTATTTGAAAGAGTTTTTTGAAATGAATTTGAATAAAGGCACCCCAATGGAAATTGTGTGGGACGCAAGCAAAGCTTACATGAGAGGGGTGCTTATTCATATGAACTCTAAACATAGATTGACCCGACAAAAGAAAAGACTTGAATTGGAAGCAGAAATAAAGAACAAAGAACAGTTACTTATCAAAAACCCAACAGATGAAAGAATACGTGGTGTCATAAAACTTTTGAAAGATCAATTTCAAATGCTTATAGCGGAACAAGTTGCAACAAATCTACAATACGCGAAGTATAACACATTCTGCAATGCCAATAAACCGGGCAGGTGGTTGGCTTACACATTGAGGAAAAAACAGAGCATACGGACTATTGATAGTATTGATATTGGAGGGAAAGAAGTTTTTCAACAGAAATTAATAAAAGAAGCTTTTCTTGAATATTATACTAAACTATATGCCAGAGAGGAGGTGCAGAATGGACTTATAGAAAAATACTTAGACAATAAAAGAGTTACAAAAATTACTGAGCAACAAAAGGAAAGAATGAATTATCCTATAACAGAGGAGGAGATAATAGCAGCAATAAAACAATTAAAAACAGCTAAAGCTCCTGGAACGGATGGTCTGACTGCAGTGTACTATAAAACTTTGCAGGCAGAAATGGTGGAACAACTTAGAGACTTATTTTGTAATATACAACAAGGGGGAAAAGTACCCCCATCATGGACTACAGCTTATATTTCTTTGATACCGAAAGAACAAGGTGGTCCCAAAAAACCAGAAAATTACAGACCAATATCTCTTTTGAATACGGATTATAAAATTTATGCAAAAGTACTAGCCAACAGATTGATGCCAGTAATTCAAAAGGTGATTCATGATGATCAAGCGGGATTTATTGAGGGTAGGCACATGAATGACAATGTAAGGCAAGTAATAGATTTATTGGAATATCTTGAGAAGAATAAACAGATCCCTGCAGTGCTGGTTTTTCTGGATGCAGAGAAGGCCTTTGCTAAAGTGGACTGGAATTTTCTACTCAAGACTTTAAAAAGGATGGACTTTGGGGACCAATTTATACAGGCGGTTTCAGCAATTTATCAAGATCAAAAAGCACAGATTATTATTAATGGAAGCTTGACAACAGAGTTTAAAATCGAAAAAGGAACAAGACAGGGATGTCCGTTGTCCCCATTGTTGTTTATTTTAACACTAGAAGTCTTGTTAAACACAATAAGGGACTCTAATACCTTGAAAGGTATAAAGATAAGGCAAGAGGATTATAGAATAAAGGCATTTGCAGATGATCTGGTTGTTACTCTAACACAGCCAATGGAATCAATAATCCAGATGAAGGACATTATACAAGACTATGGTAAAGTTTCAGGTTTTAGATTGAACCAGAAAAAAACTAAGACGGTAGTCAAAAATATGACACAAGATCGTAAACATGAGCTTGAAAGGAGGGCAGGTTTTGAGATTGTACCAAAGGTAAAATATCTAGGAGTTCAGGTTGCAGAATCAAATATGAAATTGTTTCAAAATAATTATGAGGTGTTGTGGCGAGAGGTGCAAAAAGATATGGAGACTTGGAAAAAACTGCAGCTGTCTTTACTTGGAAGAATAGCAGCAGTTAAGATGAATATTTTGCCAAGATTTCTTTTTTTGTTTCAAATGATTCCGGTGCTCAAAAATGATAAACAACTAAAAGTATGGCAAACTGGAGTGAACAAGTTTGTCTGGAACGAGAAAAAACCAAGAGTAAAATTGAAAATTATGCAAGACGTTCCAGAAAGGGGAGGTCTCAAACTTCCAAACCTACAGTTATATTATGATGCAGCAGCTTTGACTTTAGCAAGTGATTGGTTTGGAGGAAAAAAGACTGGAATATTAAATGTAGAAAGTTTTGATTTGGAACTTGGATGGCACGCCTACTTATTTTATGATAGTAAAGTGGATAAAGTATTCAAAAGCCATATACTTAGAGATTCTTTGTTGAGAGTTTGGAAGAAGCACCGAATCAATTGGGATTACAAAATACCGCTATGGCTGGATCTTGGTCATACTTTGTGGAATACAAATATAATGTCACTCGGGGGGGTTTTATATAAAGAGGTTCTTTTTACAGATGCGGGCAGATGGCAGCTGAAGACCTTACAGACATTGTTGGCTGAAGGGATTAATCTAACTTGGTTACAATATAATCAATTGTAATTGAGATGGAAAGAGGACCAAAAAATTGGTATTATGGAGTATGAGGAAGAATTGGTCAGACATATAAAAGAGAAAGGTCCAATGCATATTAAAAGACTTTATAATGTTCTGTTAGAAAGGGATTCAGAAACTGAACTAGTTAAAGATTGTATGATTAAGTGGGCACAAAATTTTGAGGAACCAGTGATGTTGGAAACATGGGAAAAAATTTGGGTTCAGAATGTTAAATTTACACAGTCGCAGAATTTGAGGGAAAATTTTTATAAAATGTTTTACAGATGGCATTTAGACCCCAAAAAATTGTTGTGTATGTACCCTAATGTGCAGCCTAAATGTTGGAGATGTGATTGTCTAGATGCTACATATTATCACGTTTGGTGGACCTGTAAGAAAGTTAAAGCCTTTTGGATAAAAAATTGGTGGGTCATGCAAAATGTTTTGAAGAAAAAAATTCAATTTTCTCCACAATTGTTTTTATTGGGTATAGCTAAGGGTTTTACATTGGGTGAAACGAAACTGATATTGTATATGATAACAGCAGCAAGATTGTTGATAGGTAAATACTGGAAAAATGAAGTGCTGCCTACGATTGAGGAATGGACTTTGAAGATGGCCAGCTTTGCAGAGATGGCGAAGATTTCAGCGTATCTAAAAGATTGTTCACAAGAGACTTATGAACGGGAATGGAAGAGGTGGATAGATTATGTTCAGAACAAATATCAAACTAGGAAGTATCAAATAGCTTTTATTTGAGAATGTTATATTAAGATAGAAATATTTTAAGGTAAAGAGGATGAAAAATTTATTTCAAAATGTTATATTAAGATAGAAATATTTTAAGGTAATGAAGATGAAAATTTTTAAGGGGGAGGGAGGGGTTCAAGTTTTATATACAAATGAGGATTTTTCCTTCTACTTGATATGAGTATACTGTGTGGAAGTCTGGGGGAGAGGGGAGGGTTAGGGTGGGTTAGGGAGGTTGGGAAGTTTGGGGTGGGATGAGGAGGGAAAAAACGGGTGAAAATGTAATTGTAAAACTTTTGCAATAAAATAAAAAATAAAAAATAAAATAAAAAAAAATTACACATGAAATTAATTAAGCTGGACTATGACAATATTTGTATGAGGGGAGATTTTAATGGAATAGTGGATGGGAAAATGGATTATAATACACAAAAGACAATAAAACAAAGTAGAAGGATTCTGCTGAAATCCTTTTTTAAGATGATAGAGGAAATAGGCTTCCGGTTTGCTGCTGGCCACCGCCAGACATTCCTTTGGGATCGTCAGCTTCCATTGCCTGTCAGAGCCGCCGTTACAGCGGATGGCGGCTCGAAAAAACTCCGTTTCCAAGAGGAAACGGAGATAGAGCCGGCAGGGGTGGGTAGAACTCTCCGCAGAGTCCCAAAAGTTTTTTTTTAACTTTTGGGACGGAGCGGATGAGAAGCCCCATATCCCCTGCCGTTGCTCCGGGCTTTGGGAGACCTCTGCCTATGCAGAGCCAGGCGTCAAGAGCAAGCCTGCGAATTCAACAGAATAATTAAAGAAATGACGAGCTGGACCCTTAATACTGAACCGCAAGTATTTCACCCTTCCAAAATCTATCTAAGAGAAAAGAGGAGAGGAAAAGAGGGAAAAAGAACCTTTTAAAATGGCGTCTGCTGTGGCTGGAGAAGGGCTAAAAGGGAAAGTCCTTCCGTTTCTTCTTACTACAATGTAGCGGAATAAATATCACTGGCTACATTTGTAGATAAAACCTCGCTCCTGTGCTGTTGATTGAAAAGAAGTTTTTTTTTCCTTTTTTAAGGGAAAGTTCTTTCATTTTCTATTTCTTCTCTCTTTTTTGCTAAATCTTGTCTGTGTGGGAAATGGCATCGGGACTTACACAGCTGGACAAATGGGGGGGGAACTTCCCCTCTCAAGAAATTGCGCCAACAAATTTCAACTCTCCAGCGTCAGAAACCCGATTTTAATATATTAGAATTTATCCTTGAAGAGATTGTAAGAAGGGATGAGATTGTGAACCAGCAACTTGAAAAATTTAAGCAGGAAATTAAAGAAATTGGTGAATTGGTGAAATCAAAGTTTGACTTTTTGAATCAAAAGATTTTAAAAGCTGCTAATGGTTTATCAGGCTTTCTGATTCGGGTGGATGCAAAGACTAAATTATTAGAGTCTAAAATGAAGGAAATTGAGGAGAATTTGGATGACATGACTCAAAAAATTAAAAAGGATTTGATAAACACTCAGGATAATAGCTCGGAAGACAAATCTAAAATGGAGACTGACCAAAAGATTGGTAATGAAGAAAATGTACAACAGAGGATTGAAAGAGAAGTTTTAATGATTCAATATAATTTTACAGAATATGCAATTAGACTGAGAGGTTTGCAGGAAAATAATAGAGATGATCTAAGGAAAATATCTTCTGAAATTCTGGCTGGGATCTTAAAGGTTCAACCTGATGAAGTGTATTGCAGGATTGATAGAATTTACAGAATAAACTCCTGGTTGGCAAAGCAAAGGCAATTGCCTAGAGATGTGGTGATCTATTTTACAGATAAAGAAATTAGGAATAATATTGTGCAGAACTCTTTTAATTCTACCTTGCAATTTCATGGAAGAAAGATTTGGATTTTTAAGGAGCTCCCGCCCAAGATGTTAATGGAGAGGAAGAAATTTGGCTTTCTAGTGACTGAATTAAAAAAAAGAAATATCCTATTCAGGTGGGACACCCCAGTTGGCCTAATATTGAGATATCAAGGAATAAGATATCAATTGCATACTGTTGAAAAAGCGGAAGATTTTTATCAAAAATTTTTAAAAATGAATTTAACACCTTTAGGCATAATACAGGATAAGCAAAAGGAGTTGGAAACAAAAGGAAAACATCAAATTACAGAGGCTGTGATGGATAAATTGTCTTTGGACTCCCTGGATACCCCAGCTGGACTGTCTATAAATAAGAGAGCAGTGTCATCCGACTCCAATGTGATGAACCATCAAGTCACAGACAAGTGCGCAAATCAATCAGTTGATATACAAGTGACGGAGAAGAAAGATGAGATGATAAAACTAACCCAACAAGAACAATACATAAAGCAGAATGAAAATCAACTAGCAGACACACAATTGGTAGGCAAGAAACGAGGATGGAAATTCAACCCGGAAAAGAAAAAGAAAAGAAATAGATCGCATAGAAACAGCAATTTCTAAACTATGCAACAGTGATGCCAGGGACTTTAAAAAATGAATGAATATTTGAAAAGATAGTGGAGGCGAACAATTGTTTGATACTATCCTGAGGATTGTGGCAGATCTCTGCAAGGCCATGATTTTGGGATGTGAAAAGAGCCTCACTTTGTTGGATTTGAATCATCTAAATTTTTTTTTTTTTTTTTTTGGTAAATATATTATAATCATTTTGAGTTATAAGGCAGGAGAGTTTCACCGGGGCATGCAGAAGATCTGGATGTTACTCAGTAGGATGATGGGAATTAATAATCCTGATGAATACCACAACTATAACCATATGGATATAATTATAATTATAATGTCACTCGGGTGGTTGTTTTTGCTTTTGTACAGATGCGAGGATATCTACTACTGATGGGGGCAGAAGATGACTGGAGATTTTGAACAAACTGTTGCACCAGCATGTTATTTTACCCTATTATGGGTGATGGATTTAACAATCCAGAGGAAAGACATCAAAGAAGATACTATATGGATTATAAATTTAAAGTTATTGTTTTTTCCTTTTTTACAAAATGGAATGCATATATAGATATGTGTATATCTTAGTAATGTGGGCAGTGGATTATATCTAGAATTGTACTGCATGATTTTGTAGGAATTGAAGGGTTGAAATAGGTTAGTTTACTGATTGATTAGTTTAAGAAAAAGGATTCTTAAGTCATATATTTAGGGGAGTGGAGGACTTAACAATTCAGTGGAAAGATACTAAAGAAGATATATTTTTTTCTCTTCTTTTTTTTTCTTCTTTTTATAAAATGGGATGCATATATAGATATGTGTATATTTTAGTAAAGTGGGTAGTGGATTATATCTAGAATTGTACTGTATGATTTTAAGTCATATATTTAGAGGAGTGGAGGAATTGGACAGAATTGAATAAATGTTAAATTTGGATGCAGGGAGAAGGTCGATTTAAAATGTTATATTAATATATATAAAAGATTAAAGGTTAAATTGTAATAATACTCAATAAGCTTAACATGTTAAGGGTCAGTATTTCGAGAAGGGATTAAGGGAAAGGAAAGATATTATGTATGTAACTAGTTATGAAATAGCCTATTGTTGTGAAGAAGTCACAGGGGGGGTTGGGTGGAAAGGGTGGGTTAGGGAAGAGGGGGGGGGAAAAGGGGGAAAAACTTGTATTTGAAAACTTTTTCAATAAAAAAAAAAGATGATAGAGGAAATAAATTTAAAAGATGTATGGAGAGAAAGGAATGTTAAAAGTAGACAATGTTTTTTAAAAAAAACATAGGAATGTACGTTTTATTCTAATAGACACTCATCATGGTCTAGAATAGACATGATATGGATGAAAATGGAATTGACTTCAAATATAGAAGAAATTGCTATAGAAGCTAATACCTGGGCAGATCATAATCCAATGACGGTGAGATGGAAAGGACAAAGGAGAAGGTCCAGATGGACTTTAAATACTACAGTATTAGAAGAAAAGGACTTTGTACAGAAAATGGAGAAAGAATTGGCCTTTTTCTTTAAAGAAAACAGAAAAGAGGATGCATTAATGCAGAATCTGTGGGATATGATGAAAGCCTATGCCAGAGGCCTGATAATAGACTACACAAGAAAAAGAAATATTAAGAAAAGACAAGTGTATAAAACGTTAGAAGATGATTATAAGGAATTTGAAAAAAACTTGCAGAAGTTCCCACAAAAAAAGGAAATTAAAATGAAAATGGATACAATTAAACATAAAATGGAACTAATAGAAAAAGACGATCTAGCACAAAAAATTAGAAGTGCCAAACAGAACTATTTTCAAGATGCTAATAAACCAGGCAGATGGCTAGCATATAAACTGAAAAAAGAGAGAGAATCAAGGAAAATAACACAATTATTAGATGAACAAGGACAAATTAGATTTGGGAATGATGAGAAGAAAAGCATTATACAAGATTACTATAAAAAACTATATGGAAAAGAAAACATAGAAGAGGAAAGTGTTAAACAATATTTATTTAAGGCGAATTTACCCCAGATTTCAAAAGATACTGAGATGATGCTAGAAGGAAATATAATGATGATGGAATTGATTGAAGCACTTAAAAAACAAAAGATTGGGAAGGCGCCAGGCCCAGATGGATTGCCAGTGGAATATTATAAGACTTTGCAGGAATCACTGAGTCTCCCACTATTAGAAGTTATGAATGATGTAATGTTAAAGAAGGAAATACCCAAATCATGGTTAGAAGCATATATTACACTCATTCCGAAGGAGGATACTGACCCACAACAAATCAAGAACTATAGGCCTATATCTCTGCTAAATTCAACTATAAAATCTTCGCTACAATATTAGCAGAAAGACTTAAAAGATATTTAAATAATTTTATACATTTGGATCAAAATGGATTTCTGCCAAAAAGGCAGATCAGAGACAATTTGAGGATAATCTTGGACACTTTGGAATATTATGAGGCACATCCGGAAAAGCAAATGGCTTTGATGTTTTTAGATGCACAGAAAGCCTTTGACAATGTGAACTGGTGATTTATGATATTACAATTGAAGCAGATGGGCTTCGGGAGGAAATTTATTCTAGCCATAGAAGCTATATATCATAAACAAATAGCTAAAGTAATGATAAATGGAGAATTGACAGAATTCATTGAAATACAAAAAGGAACGAGACAAGGTTGTCCACTGTCACCACTGTTGTTTGTGTTAACACTAAGTACTAAATAGAAATATTAGAGAAGAAAAAGAAATAAAAAGAATGAAAATACAAAATCAAGAATATAAATTGCAAACATTTGCGGATAACCTGGTGTTTATTTTGGAAGATCCACTTGAATCAATAAATAAACTGATCGATAAAATAGGAGAATTTGGCAAGGTGGCCAAATAAATAAAGATAAAATGAAGATTTTGACAAAAAATATGTTAAAAAAACAAAAAGAAGAGCTGGTGGAAATATCAAGGATGCAGGTCACGAACAAGATTAAATATTTGGGGATATATTTGACAGCAAGATGTAGTACACTTAAGGAGAATAATTACAATAAGCTTAAACAACAGATAGCAATAGATTTGACTAAATGGGAGAACTTGCAATTATCGTTGATAGGGAGGATATCAACTTTTAAAATGAATATATTGCCTAGAACTTTATATGTATTCCAGACAATTCCAATTAAGTTGGGGAGAGAATATTTTGAAGACTTAAATAAAATTGTGTTAAAATATATTTGGCAGGGTAAAAAGGCAAGGATAAAATTAAAATTGTTGCAAGATGTTAGAACAAGAGTTTTGGTTTGATGGATTGGGAATTATATTATCAAGCTAGTAATTTGATGTGGATAAAAGAATGGATAATGTTAAGAAATGTTAGACTGTTGACTTTAGAAGGACATGACTTGCTGTTGGGCTGGCACGCTTTTTTATGGTACAAGAGTACAAAAACACAGGGTTATTTTAGAAGACATATTATACGAGAATCTTTGTTATTAAACTGGGAGATCAAAAGATATCATTATTTAAAAATTCCAGTCTGGTTATCTTCTATTGAAGCATTCTCATACTCAATAACATTTAGAAAGGAACAAATTGTTAGATATTCTGAATTATTGAATGAAAAGGGTGAACTTAAATTGAAACATGAACTAGAAGAACAAGAGATAGAAATGGATTGGTTTTCATATATGCAAATACAGTCTAGATATGATGAAGATTTTAAGACAAAGGGTTTTTATAATAATTTGACGAATTTAGATAAAATTTTAACAGGTTCTGATGACTATGTAATTAAAAAACTGTATGGTTATCTATTAGAAGTAAAACTGGAAGAAGAACAAGTTAAAGAAACAATGATTGCATGGGGAAAAAACTTTGGTCATGGGATTTAGAGAAATGGCAAAAACTATGGTTGCAGAATTATAAAATGACAATGTCAACAGCATATAAGGAGAATTTGTATAAGATGTTTTACAGGTGGCATCTACCCCTGGCGAGAATAGTCAGAATGTTCAAGAATAAATCGGAGAAGTGTTGGAAGTGTCATCAGACTCCGGGTTCATATTACCATATGTGGTGGACATGTGCAGAAGCTAAAAGATATTGGACTAAAATCCACACATGGCTGGAAAAAATGACAAAGAAACACATTGACTTTAAACCAGAGATATTTTTATTAGGGATTTTACCAGAGACATATAATAGAAAATTGAGATACTTAATTGGGAATGTTTTAACAGCGGCCACAATTGTATTTGCTAGAAATTGGAAAGGAGAGAAGATACTTACCGATAATGAAGTTATTAAGAAAACTTTGGAATGTGCTGAAATGAGTAAATTGACATTTGAAATTAGAGAACAGGAAGATAAACAATATTACTTGATATGGGATTTATTCTATCAATGGCTAGATAATAAAGCATGGAAATGAAATATGAAATATGAAATAAATGTAATATTAAAATATATGAAGCAGTTTTTACGGGAGATAAGCCATTGTTAAATAATTGGTAAATGAGAATAATAATACAAAGGGATATAATAAATTGTCAAATAAGAGAATTTTGGATATGGGATTAAACACGAAAGATATGTAGCCGATCGATACACTTTTTGTAATTGTAATGGATGATGGTTGTTTTATGTTTTATTTAAAAATAAAAAACTTTTTTTCAAAAAAAAAAAGAAGAAGAAGTAAACACATAGCCCATCAGGGTAGTGATGGTTTTAGGCTGCGTAGTGCCTTTTCAATGTTATCTTCTGTAAAATCGATATGTAGAAGATCATTGTAATTAGTTGTGATACGACTAGGAAATGTGGGACAATTGCTGTTTACAAAGACTGAACTGAAGAACGTGTTGAAGAGATTGCCCTTAACAGTTTCATCATTACAGTCTTTCCTGTTAGGTCCTTTTAGGGGTGGGATGGATCTCGAGTCTTTAAGTTTGTTGTTTACAAAATTATGGAAGGCGCAGACGGATTTTGTGCATAGAAGGTTTTCCTCTTGTTTGCTGTGGTAATTGATGCATTCTGCCTTTATCTGGTGGCATAAGGTTTTGTAGCGGCTTTTAAAGTTATTTATTTTTTATTTATTTATTTTATTTATTTATTTATTTATTTTATTGAATTTGTATACTGCCCTACTCCCGAAGGACTCAGGGCAGTGAACAGCCATAGAATAAAACATATAAATACAAAATTGAAAATAGAATAAAACGAATTAAATAATTTGGCTGAACAAATTTAAAACCCCAATAATTTAAAACCAAATTTAAAATTTCCATTTAAAAAGGGGAAAATCTTAGGTCAGGCCAGCTTGATGAAATAAGAAAGTCTTGAGTGCGCGACGGAAGGTACGCAGATCCGGGATCCTCCGTATCTCCGGGGGGAGCTCGTTCCAGATAGTAGGTGCCCCCACAGAGAAGGCTCTCCCCTTGGGGGCCGCCAGTCGACATTGTTTGGCCGACGGCACCCGGAGGAGCCCCTCTCTATGGGAGCATACTGGTCAGTGGGAGACTATTGGTGGTAGCAGGCAGTCCCATAAATAACCAGGTCCATGGAGCGCTCTAAAGGTGATAACCAAAACCTTGAAGTGCACTTGGAAGACCACCGGGAGCCGGTGCAGCTTGCACAGGAGAGGAGTTACATGGGAGTGCCACGTCACTCCCATCACCACCCGCGCGGCCGCACTCTGCACCAGTTGGAGCCTCCGAGTGCTCCTCAAGGGGGGCCCCATGTAGAGAGCGTTACAATAGTCCAGACGGGAGGTGATGAGGGCATGAGTGACCGTGCATAAGGAGTCCCAATCTAGAAAGGGATGCAACTGGCGGATCAGGCGAACCTGATGAAAAATCCTCCCGGTCACAGCCGTCAAGTGCTCTTCTAAAGAGAGCCGTGAATCCAGGAGGACACCCAAGTTGCAAAGCCCTTTCTGTGGGGGCCAATGATTCGCCCCCAATAGTCAGCGATGGCACCAGCTGACTATATCGGGACGTCGGAAATCACAGCCACTCGGTCTTGGATGGGTTGAGCCTGATCCTGTTTCTCCCCATCCAGATCCGTATGGCCTCCAGGCACTGGGACATCACTTCAAGGGCATCGTTGGGGTGGTCTGGGGTGGAGATGTACAGCTGGGTGTTGTCAGCATACTGGTGGTACTCCACCCCGAAACCACGGATGATCTCGCCCAGCGGCTTTACATAAATGTTGAACAAAAGGGGTGAGAGGACCGATCCTTGTGGCACCCCACATATAAGGGGCCTCGGGGTCAACCTCTGCCCCCCTGTCAACACAGACTGCGACCGGTCGGAGAGAAAGGAGGAGAACCATTGTAGTACGGTGCCTCCCACCCCCAACTCTTCCAACCGGTGCAGCATGATACCATGGTCGATGGTATCAAAAGCCACTGAGAGATCTAATAGGACCAGGACAGAGGAGCACCCCCTGTCCCGAGCCCTCCAGAGATCATCCACCAACGTGACCAATGCCGTTTCTGTGCTGTACCCAGGCCTGAAGCCCGACTGGAATGGATCTAGATATGTCGTTTCATCCAGGTACTGGGGAGCTGTCGCACAACCACACTCTCAACAACCTTCACCACAAAGCGAAGGTTGGAGACTGGACGATAGTTAGCCAATACTGCCAGGTCCAGGGAAGGCTTCTTGAGGAGAGGTCTCACCACCGCCTCTTTCAAGGCGGCGGGAAAGACACCCTCGCCCAATGAAGCATTTATAATCCCCTGGAGTCAGCTTAGCGTCACCTCCCGGGAAGCCAGCACTAACCAGGAGGGGCACGGGTCCAACAAACATGTAGTCGCATTCAGTCTACCCAGAATCCTGTCCACGTCCTCAGGGGTCACAGGATCAAACTCATCCCAGATAACATTCTCAGGACCTGCCTCCGTCATCCTCGCTGGATCTACCCAGTCAGAGTCCAGATCTTCCCGAATCTGAGTGATTTTGTCATACAGATACTGAACAAAATCCTCGGCTCTTCCCTCCAAGGGGTCCTCCCTCGCTTCCTGGTGAAGCAGGGAGTGGGTCACCCTAAACAGGGTGACTGGGCGATTATCTGATGATGCAGTAAGAGCAGCAAAATGGGTGCATTTTGCTGCTTTTATCGCCACTAGGTAATTCTTAATATGAGATCTTACCAGTGTCCGGTCAGATTCAGCACGACTGGCGCTCCAACTACTCTCTAGGCGTCTTTTCTGGCGCTTCATCTCCCTCAGCTCCTCAGTGAACCAAGGAGCCAGGTGAGATCGACGCCGGGTCAGAGGCCACAAAGGCACAACTCAATCCAGAGCTTCAGCGGCCACCCTATCCCAGGTGGCCACTAGGTCTCCAGTTGAGGCGTGAGCCAGAACCTCAGGGATTGGCCCAAGCTGCATCTGGAACCTATCAGGTTCCATCAGGCGCCTGGGGCGGTACCATCTTATCGGTTCCACCTCCCTGCGGCGGGGTGCAGCAGTTAGAAGGTCAAGGCGAAGAAGAGAGTGATCCGACCATGACAAGGGCTCAATGACTATATCCCCTATCTCGAGATCACTCAGCCACTGTCCAGAGACAAAAATCAAGTCCAGTGTGTTCCCTCTCATGTGCGTAGGGCCATGAATTAGCTGGGTCAGGTCCATAGCCATCATGGAAGCCATGAACTCCCAAGCCACCTCAGACGCCTCACCCACGGACGGCAGGTTAAAATCCCCCATGACCATAAGTCTGGGGGTATCAACCGCCACCGCAGCGATAACGTTGAGTAGCTCGGGCAGGGTTGCTGCCACATGGCAGGGAGCCAGGTACGTGATCAGCAAACCCATCTGAACCCCATGACCCCACTTCACAAGGAGGGTCTCACAGCCAGCCGTCTGAGGAACAGTGGCCTCCCTCGGCCTAAGGCCTTCTCTAATAATAACCGCTACTCCCCCGCCCCTCCCCTGTGACCTCGGCTGATGGAATGCCTGGAAGCCTGGAAGTTAGCTACGTAGCCAGAGATTTTTTTTTTTTGATTGAAGCTTCCTTATTGTTATGGGTAATTTGTTTTTTCTGGTTTTGGGGGTTATTAGTGGTACATATAGTTTAATGACTCTTTTGACTTTGAGCAAAAAAGTGTTATAATGGTCTTTGGAAGTATTACAGTCAGTGAACAGAATTTGCCAATCAAGAGATGAGAGATTGGCAGTTATGAGATCATAGTTGGCTTTTTTAATGTTATAATTTGGGATTCCGTCATTATGTTCGTCTTTGTAAGGACGTAAATTGAGACAAAAGTCAATCATGCTGTGGTTACTTTTGGAAAAGGGTTCTTTTATTTATAGACCATAAATTGAGTTTAAGCTGTTGCAGAAGATGAGATGTAGGCAGTTGCTGAGTCTAATGTTGTTTGTTACTAGTTGATCCAGTCCCAGATTAGTAACAGCATTGTACAGGGTTGCATGTATGGGTTCAGTTATACATTCATTTAGGGTCCAATTAATAAGAGGTAGATTGAGCTCACCAAGAAAGATAAGGGGGTGTGGGCAGGAAGCTGCCCATGTTAGTAGTGAAATTAGCTTGTTTTTATTTTTATTTTTTATTTTATTTTGAATTTGTATACCGCCCTTCTCCCTGAGGACTCAGGGCGGTGAACAGCCGAGTAAAAACATCAAGTACAAATATTAAAATACAGTTAAAAATATACATATATAAATTTGGCCCCGTTAATTAAAAACAATAAACAAAACACTTAAAAACACTTTAAAAAAATTAGGCCAGCCCGGCTTGCTGGAAAAGGAAGGTTTTAAGGGCACGGCGGAAGGCACTGAGGTCTTGGATTCTCCTTATCTCTGGAGGCAGTTGGTTCCAGAGGGTAGGTGCCCCCACAGAGAAGACCCTCCCCCTGGGGGTCACCAGCCTACACTGTTTGGCTGATGGCACCCCGAGGAGGCCCTCTCTGTGGGAGCGCACGGGTCGATGGGAGGTCGTCGGTGGCAGCAGGCGGTCTCGAAGATAGCTAGGCCCTATGCCATGGAGCGCTTTAAAGGTGATAACCAACACCTTGAAGCGCACCCGGAAGACCACTGGGAGCCAGTGCAGCTCGCGCAGGAACGGTGTTACATGGGAGTGCCAAGCTGCTCCCATCACTACCCGCGCTGCTGCGTTCTGGACCAGTTGGAGCCTCCGGGTGCTCTTCAAGGGGAGCCCCATGTAGAGAGCGTTGCAGTAGTCAAGGCGAGAGGTGACGAGGGCATGAGTGACTGTGCACAGGGAATCCCGATCAAGAAAGGGCCGCAACTGGCGAATCAGGCGAACCTGACAAAAGTTCCCCCTGGTTACAGCCGTCAGATGTTCCTCCAAGGACAGCTGCGTATCCAGGAGGACTCCCAGATTGCGAGCCCTCTCAGTGGGGGCCAACGACTCGCCCCCAATAGTCAGTGATGGAGTCAACTGACTATATCGGGATGCCGGGAGCCACAGCCACTCAGTCTTGGAAGGGTTGAGCCTGAGCTTGTTCTTCCCCATCCAGATCCGCACAGCCTCCAGGCACTGGGACATCACTTCAAGGGTATCGTTGGGGTGGCCTGGGGTGGAGATGTACAGCTGGGTGTCATCAGCGTACTGGTGGTATCTCACCCCAAAGCCACGGATGATCTCGCCCAGTGGCTTCACATAAATGTTGAACAGGAGGGGCGAGAGGACTGACCCCTGAGGCACTCCACATATAAGAGGCCTTGAGGTCGACCTCTGCCCCCCTGCCAACACGAACTGCGACCAGTCGGAGAGAAAGGAGGAGAACCACCGTAATACGGTGCCCCCCATCCCCAACACTTCCAACCGGTGCAGCATGATACCATGGTCGATGGTATCAAAAGCTGCTGAGAGGTCTAACAGGACCAGAACAGAGGAGCCACCCCTGTCCCGAGCCCTCCAGAGATCATCAACCAACGCGACCAATGCTGTTTCCGTGCTGTGCCCAGGCCTGAAACCCGACTGGAACGGATCTAGATAGGATGTTTCCTCCAGGAATTGCGGAAACTGTCGCGCGACCACACTCTCAACAACCTTCGCCAGGAAGCGAAGATTGGAGACAGGACGATAGTTGGCCAATATTGCCGGATCCAAGGATGGCTTCTTGAGGAGAGGCCTCACCACCGCCTCTTTCAAGGCGGCAGGGAAGTGACCCTCACTCAACGAAGCGTTGATAATACCCTGGAGCCAGCCTCGTGTAATCTCTCGGGAGGCCAGTACCAACCAGGAGGGACACGGGTCCGGTAAACATGTGGCCGCACTAAGTCTCCCCAAAATCCTGTCCACATCATCGGGAGTCACAGCATCAAACTCCTCACAGGTAACATTCTCAAGACTATTCCTCGTCACCCTGCCCTGATCTACCCAGTCAGAGTCCAAATCCCCCCGGATCTGAGCGATTTTGTCATACAGGTATTGTCCGAAATCCTCCGCCCTGCCTTCCAAGGGATCCTCCCGCACTCCCGGATGGAGCAGGGAGCGGGTTACCCTGAACAGGGCAGCCGGACGATTCCCTGATGACGCAATAGAGGCGGAAAAGTAATTAAACTTTGCCGTCTTTATTGCCACTAGGTAGGTCTTAATATGCGACCTTACCAGTGTTCGGTCAGATTCAGTGAGACTGGCCCTCCAACCGCTCTCTAGGCGTCTTTTCCGGCGTTTCATCTCCCTCAGCTCCTCGGTAAACCAAGGAGCCGTGAGGGATCGACACCGGGTCAGAGGCCGCAAAGGCACGACTCGATCCAAGGCCCCACCAGCCGCCCGATCCCAGGCAGCTACCAGGTCCTCGGCCGAGTCGTGTGCCAGATCTTCAGGAATTGGCCCAAGCTCTGTCTGGAACCTATCAGGATCCATCAGGCGCCTGGGGCGGATCCATCTAATTGGGTCCGTCTCCCTGCGGCGGGGTGTAGCAGTTCGAAGGTCCAGACGAAGGAGTGAGTGATCTGACCATGACAAGGGTTTCATGTCTATATCCCCTATAATAAGACCACTCAATCACTGGCCAGAGACAAAAATCAGGTCCAGCGTGCGTCCCCCCCTGTGAGTGGGGCCATGAACTAACTGGGTCAGGTCCATGGCTGTCATGGAAGCCATGAACTCCCGAGCCACCTCCGACATTTCACCAATGGACGGCAGGTTGAAATCACCCATGACCATAAGCCTGGGTGTATCAACTGCCACCGTGGCTATCACGTCGAGTAGCTCGGGCAGGGCCGTTGCCACGCGGCAGGGAGCCAGGTACATAAGCAGCAAGCCCATCTGAACCCGATGACCCCACCTCACAAAGAGGGACTCACATCCGGCAATCTGTGGCACAGTGGTCTCCCTCGAACCAAGACCTTCGTTAATAATAACCACCACCACCCCGCCCCTCCCCTGGGCCCTCGGCTGATGGAATGCTCTGAAGCCTGGTGGGCACATCTCAACCAGAGGGACCCCTCCTTCCGGGCCCAACCAGGTCTCCGTAATACCCACCAGGTCCGCTCCCCCCTCTTGGATAAGATCGCAAATGAAGGGGGCCTTATTTACCACGGACCTGGCATTGCATAGCATCAGCCGGAGGCCCAGGTCCTGAGTATCTGAGCCACCTAGTATCCAAGGGGAGCCTTGGGGACCGGGGCGTGCAATCGCTCTGAAGTAGCGAGTGCACACCCCCGGCACAAGATAAGGTCCTCTGCTCCCGCCATATCTGACCCTCCCATCCACCGTGCTGATGATATTCCCAATCCCTCGTCCTGCGCCCTCCAAACCGTTACCCTGTGCCGGGCTGGGCCCTGACCTAGGTGGATTACCCCCCCCCCCATCCCCTTTGGTCGCCCTCCCAGTTCCCCTTAAAAGATTATTAAAAACCCTAATTAAAAAACCCCTCAATCCCTGCTTTAAAACATGCCACCTCTCGGGGCTCCAAAGCCCGTCCTTAAGGTAGGCCTTCGATAGGGTGGAAGGCCATCGCCGCAAGAGGGGGGCATCTTGCAGCGCGAGCAAATCTGCTGAGGTATAAGACATACAAGTATGATGAGATGGAAAAGGGGAACCTTGGATGTCAGCGAAATTTAAAGATAGTCATTGAGGTGAGAGATGGCAAAAGAGGCTGGCCAGGATGAAACTGGGGCCCCTTCACTCTCTCACAGTGATGGGGCGACCAGATCAGATGGTTGCAGTGCAGGCGGATGGCCACAGCCGTTCTCTCACCATGGCTGGATGTCAAGGCCAACAATAGTCACTCTCTCCCTGCAGATGGAGCAGCAGTCCTTGACCTGGACTCTCAGCTTCTCCCTCCAGCCTGCAATCTCTCCTCCCCCGAGCAAGGCCTAAAGGTGGTAATCGGGCGGCAGGAATAAACTAGCCAGCAGCAAAAGGAGATAGAGATCAAACATAAAAGTCCAGGAGGGTGATAATAAAGTCCCAGAGTCAAAATGATGGTAAAAATGGGCCGACCTAATAGAGAGTCCAGGCAGCAAAGGGGGGGAGGCCATTTTCATAGGGCGGGGGAGCAAATCCAAGGGGGAAACCAGATGGTAATAGGCAATCCCCCCCTCTATCACTCCCCAACTCCCTTCGATGTTCCGGGCCAAATCACCCCCAATAGTACTGCCCGTCTTCTCCGAGCAAATTCTGCCACGATCTTCCCAGGTCTCGGTCCATATGGGGGGTTTTCAGGCGCAGCTGACCGCTGGACCATACACCCCAAGCCTCAAATCTGGGCTAAATAATTGTTTGAAGCGGCCTACCGGTCTCCGAGCCTCCGGGTGCCGGGTCCATCACCCTCCGCTTCCCGCCCCCCCCCCCCCCCGGCAGCCCAGCTCTTTTCCGGCCGCCGTCAGATCGAAAGGGAGGCTTGGGTTGCTATAGATGATTCCCTCGGCTCCCTCAGTTCTCCATCCGGCTCAGTTAGACTCCCCGGACCACCTTAACTCCTTCACCTCCTGCAGTCGGTCCGTAGGATGAAATGCCCGATCTCCAGGGCGCCGCGACTGTGGAGTCATCGTGGAGGCCGTCATCGCCGCCGCTGCCCTCCTTGCAGTGCTCCGATTGCATCTCCTCGCTGTAGCTCTGCCATTCCCGGGCCAATCCCAATAAGGGATGGCACATCCGAGCCGTCAGACCATCGGCATGCTGAACGTGGGGCCCAAGATCACTAAAACGGCCTCCAACGTTTCCAAAGTTCTCCTTTTCCCCATCAACCTCAACAGCGAGCCCCTCGGAGGTCCGCCATCTTGCGCATACATATGTTCATATGTATGAGGTCATAATCAGGGGCTCTGTAACATAGTAAGAAGCGAAGTGTGTTATATAAGGACAGCTCACAGGCGATGGTCTCAGGAAGAGCAAGCTCCTTTGTAACTTGAATATTTTTTAGATTTAGGGATTTTTTGTAGAAGATAGCAACACCAGCCCCTCTACAGATTTCATGGTTGGACCAGTAAACATGATAGTCACTTACTATGGTAATGGAGTCTGGGAGGGATGCATTCAGCCACGTCTCAAAGACAAATATAATGTCAAATATAGCCGTATTTAGTAAGAGAAGGAATTCAGGCATTTTCTTTGTGTGGCTTCTTGCGTTAAGTAACTTGCATTTAAGGTTTGTAGTGGTGGGTCTTAAGGAAATTAGAAGCGTGCATGCCTAGTATTGGTTGTTGGGCTGGTGTTTATTGGGACATGGGCCGTTGGTCTTACTTTTGATACAGTCAGCGCAGTAGTCAATGTATAAGTCAGTCTCTCCTTGGTCTTGACATCTTTTGAGTTCTGAACAGAGTTCATGGGAGCAGGCACATTGTAGTATGGATAGGTCAGGCCGTGAGAGAAATTTGTTATGGTTGGTGTTGCTTTTGGAGATTGAGTTAATAGTATGAATGAATTTGCGTTTACTGGACTTATTCTTGCAAACAACTCTGGAGAAGCATGGGGCTACCGAGCTGTCGCTGTTCTTGAACTCAGGGCCATCACAGGAAATATCTATGATTTCATCAGGGGAGATGTTTGATGTCTGAAAGTTTCTGATGATGTTGCAAATCTTTGTGATATCATCAGATTCATTGGTGTCCTCTAGACCAAATAAAATAGCATTGGGACATTTTTGTTCACGTTCGATAGCATCTTTGATGAGTAAGGAGATACTATTTGCTGCGATGTTGGTTATTTGTGGTTGTGGTTCTGGATGTGGTTGTGATTGTGGTTGTTGAATTGGGATAGGATTTTGAGCTGTTGGATGCTCGCTTTTCTGGGTTGTATTTTTTTTAAGAGATGCTAAACATGCTTCTATGGTGTTAAGGGATAATAGTCATGTTTCTATAATGTTGATCCTATCAAACAGGACAATAAATTTGTCCAGTTTGGGTCTACATGATGGACAGAGATGAGGAAATGCATCTGAGGATGTTTGTAGGAATTGGGCTATGTTTTCAGTTAATCCCAAGCAGTTGTGGTGGGCATACTTGTCATATAGGGAGCATTTCATGGTATTCTCATTCTCCTTGAAAGTTTCTGTACATATAAAGCATGTGCAGGGGTCGTTTGTGTCATTAGTAGAGATTTCTTCCTTTTTGATTGTGTCATTGGTAGAGATATCTCTCTTTTTGATTGGTTGTTTGGTAGTGGAGTGTTTTCTTGGCATGGTAGTTTTGTTGTGTAGGTGTGTAGTTGAGTACCTCTTATTTGCTGGTATCCAATGTTGAATTAATTTATCTCTTATTTGCTGGAATCCACTTAGTTAATTATTATTTATTTATTTATTTATTAAATTTATATACCGCCCTATTCCTAAGGGACTCAGGGTGGTGAACAGCGAACGAAAAAAAATACATTTAATATATCCCAGTTTAAAATAAAAAAAAAAAAGCAATATAAAGGGAAAGTTAGGCCAGGCCGGCCTGCTGAAACAGGAATGTTTTGAGGGCACGGCGGAAAGTGCGCAGGTCCGGAATCTTCTGTATCTCTGGGGGGAGCTCGTTCCAGATGGTGGGTGCCCTCACAGAAAAGGCTCTCCCCCTGGGGGCCGCCAGTCGACATTGTTTGGCTGACGGCACCCTGAGAAGCCCCTCCCTATGGGAGCGTACTGGGCGATGAGAGGCTATTGGTGGCAGAAGGCGGTCTCGTAAGTACCCCGGTCCTAAGCCATGGAGCGCTCTAAAGGTGGTAACTAAGACCTTGAAGCGCACCCGGAAGACCACAGGGAGCCAGTGCAGCTCGCGCAGGAGGGGAGCCACATGGGAGCGCCATGCTGCTCCCATAACTACCCGCGCGGCCGCATTCTGGACCAGCTGGAGCCTCCGGGTGCTCCTCAAGGGGAGCACTATGTAGAGAGCATTACAGTAGTCCAGGCGTGAAGTGACGAGGGCATGAGTGACCGTATTTAACGAGTCCCGATCCAGAAAGGGACGCAACTGGCGAATCAGGCAAACCTGATAAAAAGACCTCCCGGCCACAGCCGTCAAGTGTTCTTCTAAAGACAGCCGTGAGTCCAAGAGGACGCCTAAGTTGCGAACCCTCTCCATGGGGGGCAATGACTCATCCCCAATAGTCAGTGATGGCACCAATTGACTATATCGGAACGTCGGAAACCACAGCCACTCGGTCTTGGATGGGTTGAGCCTGAGTCTGTTCCTCCCCATCCAGATCTGTACAGCCTCCAGGCACTGGGACATCACTTTAAGGGCATCATTGGGGTGGTCCGGGGTGGAGATGTATAGCTGAGTATCATCAGCATACTGATGATACTTCACCCCAAAACCACGGATGATCTCACCCAGCGGCTTCACATAAATGTTGAACAGAAGGGGTGAGAGAACTGACCCCTGTGGCACCCCACATACAAGGGGCCTCGGGGTCGACCTCTGCCCCCCTGTCAACACAGACTGCGACCGATCAGAGAGAAAGGAGGAGAACCACCGCAACACGGTGCCCCCCACCCCAACTCTTCCAACCGGTGCAGCATGATACCATGGTCAATGGTATCAAAAGCTGCTGAGAGATCTAATAGGACCAGGATAGAGGAGCAACCCCTGTCCCGAGCCCTCCAGAGATCATCTACCAATGCGACCAATGCCGTTTCCGTGCTGTATCCAGGCCTGAAGCCTGACTGGAACGGATCTAGATAAGCCGATTCATCCAAGTACTGAGGAAGCTGTCGCGCTACCACACTCTCAACAACCTTTGCAACGAAGCGAAGGTTGGAGACTGGACGGTAATTAGCCAACACTGCTGGGTCCAGGGAAGGCTTCTTGAGGAGAGGCCTCACAAACCGCCTCCTTCAAGGCGGCAGGGAAGACACCCTCTCTCAAGGAAGCATTTATAATCCCCTGGAGCTAGCCTCGTGTAACCTCCCGAGAGGCCAGCACCAGCCAGGAGGGACACGGGTCCAATAAACATGTGGCCGCGCTCAGTCTGCCCAGTATCTTGTCCACGTTTTCCAGAGTCACAGAATCAAACTCTTCCCAGGTAATATTCTCAAGACTTGCCTCCATCCTCCCTCCCGAACCTACCCAGTAAGAGTCCAAATTTTCCCGAATCTGAGTGATTTTGTCATACAGATATTGTACAAAGTCCTCGGCTCTACCCTCCAAGGGGTCCTCCCGCGCTTCCTGGTGGAGCAGGGAGCGGGTCACCCTAAACAGGGCGGCCGGGCGATTATCTGATGACGCAATAAGAGCGGAAAAATAGTTACACTTTGCCGCTTTTATTGCCACCAGGTAGGTCTTAATATGAGACCTTACCAGTGTTCGGTCAGATTCAGAACGGCTGGCCCTCCAACTGCTCTCCAGGCGTCTTTTCCGTCTTTGATTAATTAATTAATCAAGCAATCAATCAATCAGTTAAACAGTAAATATGCTAATCAGTGTCACACTAATCAATAACAGTAATCAATTAATCAAATTGATGATTAATTAATCAATGCTGCACTAATCACACTAATCAATCAATCAGTTAAATAATGAATCAGAATCAATGTCATACTAATCAATTAATCAACTAGACAATCAATTAATTAATCAATGTTATACTAATCAATTAATAAAAAAATCAATTATATTAAGCAGCTCTGTTGGAGTGTCCTTTGATGCTATGAGTTTTCTTTGACTGTGACTAGAGGTTATTTTAATTGCTGGAAAAATGATAGTCTAGTTTTATAGCTGGCTACTTTCCTAGCTGGAAAAGGAGGAAAAACTGAAAAAAGAGGAAACTCTGGAAAAGGAGGGAGAGGTTCTTGGTGGATTTTTTAAGTTTTAAAAGTTTTTCTTGATGGAGTTTTTTAAGGAACTTCGGGGCTCTGGGGAGAGTGTCACCTTCGGTTTGCATGGGTTTTTCTTGGTGGAGGTTTTAAAGAATCGGTGTGGTTCCTCTGATTCAGCGGTAGCTTTGCGATGGTGATGGTGGTGGGGGATTCGGCAGCTGAAGTTTTGGCGGTGGGAATCCGTAGCCTAACCTCAGATTGGGATTCAGCAGCCTCAGCGGGGATTCAGTGGTGGGGAAACAGTTCAGAATCAGCTTAGAATTAGCTCAGTAAAGGATATCACGTGGAATGAAAAATTAGGGCAGAATGCAAGCAGCAGAAATTGCAGCTTCTCCTTGTATCTATGGCTGGGTCACTTCTGGGAAAGATAGAAGATTCTTCGCCCTCCCAGATGTGATCAGGCCAATCTCAAAAAGCATTTCCTGCTATCATGTGTGCTTTGCTCTTCCCTTATTCTACCCTAGGGGAAAGTATGTTTTGGCAGGGTTTGAAGGAGGAGGAGAAGATACAATCTGTTGATGTTACTATAATATTGGAATTCTGGAGAAGCAAAACACCAAACATAAATAATTGGATGAGGGGCATCTCTATCAAGTGATTGAAGCCCAGATACATCCCTCCCAAGTCCAAATTTTGATTTGACAGACTGTGGCATATTGTGAGTACAGGAAGCTCAATCTATAATGGTGCACAAGTCTGATCAAATGTTTATAGCCTCTGTGACACATACCATTATAATAAAACAATATTGATCTTATTTTACAATATCCTATATAATACCTTTGAATTATGACATTTCTGGGATTTGTTGTTTATTCTTCTAATATGTACAATGAAAATTACTACAAAAAAAGAATACAAGGTGAAATATGAAGCCAGCAACCAGTCTGCACATAGCTCACAGAATGAAAAATTATTTACTGAACTGTATGGGATACAGTGTCTCCATCACTGGTAATGAAGTCCATGCCAGGAATGAAAGTCTTTCTCACAGACACACTCTACGACTGCATTACCAGATATTAAACCTGGCTGTTTAATCATATCATTCTCTATAATTTCACAATACATTGAACCATAACTTAACCATGTTCGCTGGATTTGCATAAAATAAAAACTAAACAAGGTTAACAGTACCCAAGATAGCATGTTTTTATAAATAAAGCTATAAAGTTTGATAAGCATGTTTGTGAAAACTGCTTGTTTCTGTTTGTGTCTATGTGTGTATGTGTGTATGTGTAGGAAGCATGCATACATGCAGTATAGCAAAAATGGGACACAGTATTTTAGGCAGTTTTCAAGGTCATAGAATGGCTAGTCCACAAGTGCTAACATTTGTATAAATTACTCTCTTCCATTTTTTGCTTATTCTTGGTTAAAAGGGATCATTTGCCATAACTAAGGATCTGCTCTGCAACTCAAGATCAATAATATTATTTATTTCTCCAAACTAGTGATAGGATAGCAGGATTGATTTCCTTCATCATTTTTCTCTTTTCTATTATTTATAACCACTATGGCAAAATTGTGAACAGTCAATTCTATTCCATTCAGCTCAAAATTCCACTCAAAGAATGTGCCTTCAAGGTATCCATGATAGCTGCAGCTGATCTTGTATTTTAGGAATGAAAAACAGCTGTTAGAACTTTTGGATTTTGGAAGTGACTAACAAATTTTCCAAGCTGTTCTAATGATGAGATTCCATGATAATAGCCTCTCCAGCTATTTATAAAGGCATAAAATAGGATGAAAGAAGCTGAGGTAACTGGGATAACAATTGAATATTCTGCATTAATAGTACTATGCAAACATACAACATCCAAAAGTGGAAGCTCAACTAAGTAGAAAACATTTCCCTTCTGTTCAAAATATTTACATGAAAGAGATGGAAAAAACCAATTAAAAATATCCCTCACTATTTTTTTCTTGCTATTACTATAGGGTGATTTCCCCCCTAACAAATGTGCTTTAAATTATACCTTTTGATCAAGTCCTTTTGCTGCCAGAGTCCAGTAATAAAAGGTGTTCTGCTTGGAAGAGCTAGATAGATGGCCCTGCTACCTCTTAGTGCCAACTAATCTAGATTTGCCACTGCCTATGCTTGACTTTCTTATATTACATTTGGAAATATAATGTATTTCCAAATCCCTGCTTATCTTATATTTTTCTGTGTAACATTTAAAAAGCTCAGTTTTCATAGAGATCTATAGTTCAATCTAAATGTGCAGGTTTTTTTTAATGTAAACAGTTACATGTTATCTCACATATCCACATTATTGTGCATTTTTTAAAAAAAGAAAATCCCCATACACTATGAATATTTTTCTAATTTATACATTTTATACAATCCTTTCCATTTGCAATTGCCTTTATTATGCAAATTTTGATTATTGAACTGAATTGTAAAATCCAAGCTCATATTCCTTAGGAAAAAAAAACTTATTTTTTTATTCCACATATTGTTTGTGATTTTTGCTTAATTAATTGGGTGCAGGAGTTGGCAACCTGCAGCCCTCCAGACACTCCAGAACAAGACATTCTGCCAACATTACCCTTACCATTCATCATGCAGGCAGGGATTTCTGGGTTTTGAAGTTTGGCACCATCTGGAGGACTGCATATGCCTTGCTGCAAATTTGACAGGAAGGTAGGCCAAAGAATGCCTTCAACAGCTGCATGGGAGCAATAGCAAGGAATGAGAGACAGAGAGAAGGTGAATGAGATTGGGGAGACTGTACAAACGACTTTGTCTTTAATTCTGGAAATAATTATATTTTACTAATTATTTCCAACAGAGAAAGGCCATTAGAACTGGGGTGTACTTATGATTTAATTACTACGTGCAAAGGCTTGTTGAAATGTTGCATATTACAGTAAACTGGGGTTTTTTTTCTTTTTCTGGGGTATATTAGAGGAATATTAATGCTTAAGAAATGGTATCTATACATCTTGGGCTAACTACATTCTTTTCATTTGAGGTTCAGGTCTATACATGACTGAATCATGCTTGGTCACTTTGCTAAATAACCTTCATATGGAGAGCAGTTGTTTATTCTTCATTGCTGGTTCATTGTTTCAGCAACTTCTGAGAATGTTGATCACAATATTACTGTATGCTGAAGTGTGGGTTGTGAGTTGAAAACAAGAGTCGGGCTTCTATATGCAACTTCATTTTAAAGATCATCTCAAATAACCCATTGAAATTAAGTCAAATTTCCCAGGTTCTGGTCTTCCTCCAAGGCTATTCAACAGCTTCAAGAAACCAACCTGAAGTAAAATTTCATCTGTATCTTGATATCTATATATTGCTAAAACTCTTGTATCAATTTATCTGTTTGTTATCTTGAAACAGTGCAACAGTGCATCATAGGATGACCTTGGGCCAATCACTCTCTCAGCCCAACTCACCTCACAGAGTTGTTATTGTTGGGGAAATAGGAGGAGGAAGGAGTATTATGTGTGTCTTTGCTGTCTTGAGTTATTTAGAACATAGAATCATAAGGCTGGAAATATACTTCTACTCTATTTCTCTCAATCATCTAAGCAGGATTAATTGTGCAGGCTTTAGATTTTTCTTTGGATAGGGTGGACTTGATAAGGGTCAATAAGCTGAATTCTAAGAAGCTAGAAATATGGCAGCTTGGCAGTTTTCTTATTCAGGTTTAAAGAGGTTTGAGCAGGATTGTTCTCCCCTTGAAAGAGCAAATGCATACTTTGGAGTATTCCTACACACATCTCTATCAAGAGCGGCACACATTTTAATGAGGAGAGTCTATTCTCATCATTATTTATCCAACTGGAAAAAAGTGGGGAAAGTATCACTGAGCAGTTTTGCAAGCCAATTCTGCCCACTGCCAGGAGTTTGATCCTGACAGGCTCAAGGTTGACTGAGCCTTCCATCCTTCCAAGGTTGGTAAAATGAGGACCCAGATTGTTGGAGAGAGGGCTGTAAAGCACTGTGAAGCAGTATATATGAAGCAAGTGCTATTGCTATTTAGTTCTAACTGCCCTACCAGCTACAGCTGTTTCTGGACAGAAGTAACCTTACCACACTGATCAGTGTATTAATAAAAATATGGTCTGAAAGATTTATAAAGGGTTAAAGCTCACACCTATTTTTGCCCTGTTTCTTCAAATGGGGTAGGTTTTTAAATGGAGTGTTTCTACTAAATTCCATAGCCCTGCACCTATTTCTGTGCTACACAGAACTACAAAATTAAAACAGAAGAAATATTTGAGTAGCATTAATAGAAACTTTTTATTCAGGATTTTGGAAAAAGTAGTTGCTTTTCACCACTAACACCACATTTGAAGCACTGGATTCAACCTCTTCTCTTTCTAGACTAGATATCTGCACCCAAGAATTCTAGACAGGCCTTTTGCACTTTGGCTGACATTCAAAACGATCACGCCTTTGTGCAAATTAACTTCAAGGGCTCTCTCATTTCTCATATTTAAAATGTTATTACTGAGAATCAACACAGCTTGCCAAAGGCAGCAGAAGGGATTGGTTGTGAGTGCATGTACAATATATTTACATCTGCTCACAGAATCGTTGTTGTCACAATCATGTAGAAATCCACATAGGTAGCCCCTTGCTCTGAAAAGCTGAAACTAATAACAGCCAAACTTTTCATTAAAAATAATCTCCTGAAAAACAACTTTGGGATTATTTACTTGGGTGGAAGAATACTTTGG
Source organism: Arizona elegans (assembly GCA_022577455.1). Taxonomy (NCBI): domain Eukaryota; kingdom Metazoa; phylum Chordata; class Lepidosauria; order Squamata; family Colubridae; genus Arizona; species Arizona elegans. The sequence goes on along the minus strand of JAKOOJ010000002.1, from coordinate 95,715,508 downwards.
AAAATGCAAGATCTTTTGTCACACAATTATGTGTATAAACTCCCCAACTTATTCTAAAACATCATCTTGAAAAATATTCAAACTACTGCAGTTTCAAGAGAAATTAATATTTCCTCATTCTATTCTGCACAGAAAATAGTACCCATGCATGCCAGTGGTGGGTTTCACTTACCTTTGCTATCGGTTCGTGTGCCACTTATGAGCGTATTTGATGACATCTGGGTGAGTGGGTGGTCGGAACCTCCCGCCTCCGCCGCTACCGGTTGCCCGAATCAGGGCGAACCGGTAGCAACCCACCACTGATGCATGCATGTACTGACACACAGTAGGACACATTACTTCATGTTGTGTGCATTCGGTTTGACAAAAAACACCAATTTCTTAAAGGAAGAACTAAAAAAAGTGCCAGACAGAAATTCTTCCACTTGAAACTCTGAAGTTCAGGAACTAGAGGGTTAAATAAGGTAAGAATTCCTACTATTAAAAAACCGGGATCCAGCCACTACATTGCAATCAAAGCAAAAATGAAATCTACAGCATTGCAATAAAAAAGCCAGGGTTGCAGCTAAGCCAGAAGTAATTCAGCTCAGGTCTTGAGCACCTGGTATGTGGAATCACAGAGCTCTGTAGGGTCCTTTGGAGGAAGTGGTGATAATCCATTCTGGGAAATTATGGGCTTCGATTTCAGTTTCCAGTTGCCAATATTTTGAGAGAGCAGAAATATCACCATTCTAGATGCTTCCTCCTCTCCATTTACAAGGTCCTATCTTTTATTGAAAAATTAACCATTTCAGTAACTTCATGATAGTATGTACGCAACTCACACAGATGATTCCTCCTCTCCTTAACAATTAAAAGTGTAGTTGGGCATTTTGCCCCCTTAATAGACTCTGGGGATGCACTCCTCTACAGTTATTTTCTTGCTTAAATGGGGTATATATTTGGGGACAATTTTTTCACACAAACAAAGCTCTTTGGCTGCACTGTCATGTCTGCAACAAACAGAAGCATACATCAAAAAACAGTTCTGTTGGGGACACACAGAGACATGCACACACGTTTTTGCAACACCCTCAGTGATATTTTCCCCATTTTTTCCCACTTGGATAAATAAAATTCAAATGTTATGCATATTTGCTCAGTCCCTTTCAGTAATACATCTGAAAGGGAAACAAATTGAATAAAAGGTTCCAGAACAAATACGATTGGAACCTACCAGATAGCCCATATGCCGAGCAAGCAATGGACAAAGGGAATGGACTGTGCTTTCCCTTGGGGTCTTGCCTCCACAGCCAGCTCTGTTCTTTGCTACATTTTTCCTTAGCTCAGGAAGTGTTCTGCTTGCCCACAGAAACACTGTTCAAGGGTCTGTTAAAACACTCAGGCTTGAAATGTCCTCCTCCAGCAATAAATATATAAATGGAAGAATGTCATGCCTCTTTCTTAGCTATGGAAAAAGAGGAAGGGGGAACTTTTCTCCCTCAGCCCACATGGGCTCCATGGATCGACAGAGCACAAGGTGAAAAGTCACGGGAAGGACAAGCTGACTGATGAGGTTTAGGTTGGAGGGTCAGCACAAGGCGTCACGCTGGGGCCCCAGACAGAGCCATTTCCTCTGTGATTTTTATCTTTTGTCTGTTCACACATCAGGCCACCTGGCTTTCATTCCCAAAGAGATGAACCTTTTCCACCACCACCACCCTTGCACATCTTAACCCTTTCCCTGCCTTGCTGTGCAGTGTCTCTGTAGCAGAGCCCTGCCCTTGCCTGCCCACCTGGCAACCGTAGGCCTACCTTTACGAGGTGGTGTAAATAATGTAACAAGTCACCTTTTTATCACCTCAGACAAGTACAAGTAGCAACTTTTCTGGCTCTGCCTTTGGCCTGAGTTATGATTTACCTGTAACATTCTCATTTTAACTGGTTGTGAAAGTAGCCACTGGAGTTTTATGGCATTCTGGGGTTTTATGGTTCCCTGTTGCCATGAGACTTGTGCTTATTTCCTCATAATTCTAGGTGTTTGGGCTAAATGGCAGGGTGCAGGCAAGATGGCTGGCCTGTTTGCTTCACTGAATTTTATCCCATTTTTAAAATCTGGCACCAAAAGTCATCCAACGGAAAGTCCATAGATGTAGAAGAAAGCTATCTGTGTTTTTCTCTCAGATCCTGCAGAAAATGTTGGAACTGCTTCCCACAAGCAGAACAATCAGCCACTGCCTGTTTGGATTTTGAATATTTGATATTCTTGGCTGCCTCTTACTTATGTCATTCTGCAAGAATGACATAAATAGCCATCATTTAATCATTTATCCTAAATACTTAAACAAATAAATTATTAATGCAAATTCAGATCAAATTACAAAGAATATCTTTTTTCACCATTTGTTTATTGTTTCAGCCAACAGAAAATAATCTATAAGATAGGATTCATCACATTATTCAAAAGTGCTGAAATATCTTAAAAGTGGCAAATGTCAGTGCTGAATTTTAAAGAGATAGAGAATATACAAGTAATTTGTGGTGTTGAATTATTCTGAATTACAGTATCTCATGACTGTTAGGTAGAAAATTCTCCCTTTTCCTCATTTTCTATCACTATAAATTCTATGAAATTTCTCAATTGTAAAGTGCTTTAAATTCATATATATTTTTCTACTAAGTCAATGAAACAGAAGCTTTCTTTTCCCCTTTCTTATAGGTAAATCTTCTATTTTGTAAACAGAAAAAGTATCAATTGTTTATGAAAATTTTCAATATATTTCAGATAAAGCTTGCTACACTTCCCAGAAGAATAGATTTCCAGACAGTGAGAAAGAGGCTACTTTATGTCATTTTGAGTCAAGAACTAAAGAAGACTCTGTTCAAAAGTATCAAATATAGATTGCTGCCCCTGAACCTATGTTTTCTATCTACAGTGCAAAGAATGAGATGCTGTATGGACCTTTAGAGCTGAAGTGAAAGAATTTACAATATTAATAATTAGAACAGCTTTCACCCTATGACAATATCTTTAATATTATCAAACAACATTTGTACATCCCAGGTCCTTGGGAAGAACTCATAGTTGGACAAAAATGCCAAATCCATTATAAACACCTGGCTTACTATGTCACCAACCATAATAATTTGTTATTGTTTACATAACTTCAGGCTGATCTGCTGAGATGCTCTTAATAAACGTAGATTCTCCAAATATACTGTATCAATTTTCATCAATTTTGATGTTATCCACTTAATTAACAGATATTGTTATTAACATCTGATTTGGACACTGATTTGGAAACATTTTATGTACACTCAATATGTTCTACAATGCTCTATCACAGAACTTTGTAGATTGAATTTCTTTTTGACACATTCAAGGAAGCGCACATAATTCACATGTGCCATTGAAGACTTTCCTGTTTCTGAATTTTATGTCTACCCTTTGCAGTTAAATTGCAGGGCAGCTTCTCTATCATTATCAACATTATGGAATGCAAGATTTCATAGCAAAAATTCAGCAATTCTAACTAAACCATATTTGACTCTGTGAATGTGCTCAAGGATCGCGCCCAATAACTCCACAGGCAAGTATTCATCAATCCAGATATAGTTTATTAACAAGGCATCTTATCATTACAGGTACAATGCTGGAACTGCTGCTGGACCGCATGGCTGACCCTTAAGTACCCCTTGGGCGTGGCTAAGGTAAGGAGGGGTTATTGGGTTAGGGTGGACCTTGGGGGTTGGCTTGCCCAGCCCCCCTGCCTCCAGCTCTGGTTCAGAGGCAAGGCATTTATTCCTGACAAAACCCCCTCTAAATGCCTGGCCGAGATGTTCTTGGGCGGTGCATACCTGAGGTGTCGTTTCTAAGAGGACACCCAATTTTGATGTTAGATATGTGTGCTGTTTGTTTTGTAATGGTTTAGTTAGAATGTCTGCTGTTTGTTCTTCGGTGTCACAATGTATGACTCTTATGAACCCTATGCTTGCGAACTGTCTAACGTGTTTGTACTTTATATCGATATGCCTTGACCTTTGGCCGACTGCTTCAGCCTTTGATATTTCCATAGCGGCCTTATTGTCTTCGTGTATGGTGATTGGATAGTTGGGTTCTGCCCATATGTCCGCGAGCAGGTCATCAAACCAGACCAGGTTATTGGCAGCTTTGGACAAACATATGTATTCGGCCTCTGTTGTGGATGTAGCTACCAGGTCCTGCTTGCCCGTGTACCAATGTACTGGGCTGTTGTTGAGGAAGAATATGTAACCTGACATGCTCTTCCTGCTTTTCACGTCCCCAGCCCAGTCAGCATCCGCGTAGCATGAGAGTTTGGGTGTTGTGTTCTTCTCGGGTTCTAGTGCTAGGCGGGCATCAGCGCTATGTTTTAGATATCTCAACACCCTTTTGATGACTTCCCAGTGGTATACGGTGGGTTTGCCTACATGTCGAGATAGCAGGTTGACTGGTAGGGCGATGTCTGGCCTTGTCCAGTTCACAATGTTTAACAGAGAGCCTTTGGTTGATCTGTACAATGGGTTGTCTTTGAACACCTCAGACTCATTATACATGTCCTTTATGAAGTCTGATTGCATTGGCGTTTCACACCCTTTGGCGTTTGTCATATTGCATTTATGTATCAGTTCCAAAATTTTGTCTTTCTGTGATAGTTGGAAACCTTTGTCTGTTTTCGTGATTTGCACCCCCAAGTATTTATCTACCTTACCCAATATTTTCAGTGAAAAGTGTTTTCCCAACTCATTGGCAAAGTCATTGCATTTGCTAGCCTGGTCACCGATATACAGTATGTCGTCCACATATATCAAGACATATTCGAGAGAGTTGCCTGACTTCTTGGTGAAGAAGCAGTTGTCGGCCGAGGTGGCTGAGAACCCCATGGACTTCAGTGTTTTGGATAAACATTCGTACCAGCGTTTCCCTGATTGTTTGAGTCCATACAGGCTTCTGTTCAGGACCCAGGTTTCCCCCTTCCTGGTGTTTTGGTTATATATACATATATACGCTCTCACGTATATTTCCTTATCGAGCTCAGCGTGCAGATAAGCGGTTTGCACATCGAATTGGTGCACTTCTAGTCCGAGTAGTGATGCAATTACCAATGCACACTTTACACTCTCGGCCCTGACTGTGGGAGAGTAAGTTTCAGTGTAGTCATCAGGGTATTTTTGGGCGAACCCCTGAGCCACCAGCCTAGCCTTGTAGAGGACTTTGTTTCCCTCTAGTGTTTTGACTTTGTAGACCCACCTGGTGCCTATGGGCGTTTTGCCTGCTGGGACTTCAGAGGGAGTGTATACGTTTAGTTCCCTCAGGCTGTCCATCTCCCTTTCCATGGCTTGTTCCCATTTTGCTCTTTCCCCATCTGGTAATTTTAGCACATCCTGATATGTGTTGGGGGTTAGTTGGTTAGTGTGGAGGGATAATACGTAGTCCCCTAACCTTTCTGGCGCTTTGCCCCTGTTTGCTCTGATTGGCCTGGCAGGGGGTGTCTCTGTGTCATGCATGTACCTAGCTTCTCTCTCTGTGAGTGAGTCCACTTTGATATATGGGTGGTTCTCCTTCCACTCCTTCACTAGTATCCCCTGTCTCTTGGGTTTGCCCCTTTCCCACTCTGTGTCCTTTCCTGCGTTGTGCTTCATCTCCCCTTGGCTATCCCCTGGCCCGTCCTTGTTAAGGTATACCTCATTGAGGTGTATCTTGGACCAGTTGGTATTTTCGTGAAAGACAGCTGTTCGTGATATCACGAACCTGTTGTTGCTGTCTATGAACCTGTATCCCTTCGTCCCTGGTTCATACCCCATGAACCTCAACCTTCTGGATACTCTGTCCCCTTTGTGTCTCAATTGCTTGGGAATGTGCACATCTGCTGTGACCCCGAATATGTGTAAGTGCGACACCTGTGGTTTCCTTTGGTACATCAACTCGTATGGAGTCTTATTTAATACGCTGGACCATAGCCTGTTTAAAGTGTAGTTCGAATAAATGAGTGCTTCTGACCAGAAATGCTGCCCTAAACCGGCATCCTCTAGTACGCACCTCATCATGGTTTGCAGTGTTCCGTTTTTTCGTTCTGCAATGCCATTTTGAAAGGCGGAGAACAGAGAAGTCGTGTAGTGGACTATCCCGCGCGCCTTCAGCCATCGCGAGAAGTCGCTTGATAAGAATTCAGACCCCCTGTCTGTCATGATTTGCCTGATTTTGGTGTTATGTTGTGTCTCTACCCTCGCATAGAACTCCTTAAATTTTTGGAATACCTCGTTCTTTTGTTTTAAGGTGTATATGAAGCCATAGCAGCTGAAATCATCCACTATGGTTAGGAAGTACCTCTTCCTGTATTTGATGGAGGGCCTTAGTGGCCCCACTAAGTCCATGTGTATAAGTTAGAAAATCAAATTGGTTGTGCGCACTGACTTTTTGGGCTTGGGTTTGGTTTTTAATTTGGAGCTTTTACAAACAGAACACTCGAGATAGTTCTCACAATTCTTTATTTTTGCACCTTCGGAGCATTCCAGCATTTTCTGCACCACAGGGAAGCTAATGTGTCCTAATCTTCTGTGTAACAGGTGCGTGCAGTTGTCATGCATCAACTTTCCTATCGCTGGTTTTCCCTTCTTGGGTGTCCCTTGCTCATCTGAGTCACCAGCGGTGCGTGTGTGACTAACCCCCTCTATTTCCTCACTTGTGTTGTTAACCCCCTCTATTTCCTCACTTGTGCTGACTGTTTTTGCCTTCTGATGACTGTTTACCTTGGGCTGCATACCCCTGACTGGGTGGAGGAATGGCAGGTCCCCACTGATCATTATCTTCCCTATGCTTTTGCCCCCTCTAGTCACCTGCGCCTTTCCTTCTTTGAATGTCACCTCTACATTGTTGTCTTTGCTTAGTTTTAGTGTGGCAAGGATGTTATACGGTATATTTGGTACTAGCAGCACCCGCTGTATGACTCCTACCCCTGGCACGTATGCGTTACCTTTCCCTGTCACCTCCACATTGTTCTGGTTAGCCACTTTTATTATAAAGCTCTCTTCTGTGAATGAGGTTAGTAGGTTACGGTCATATGTGGTGTGGTTTGTGGCTCCTGAGTCCAGTAGCCATGTGCCTTCCTTCCTGTCCTGGCCTTTGTGTTGTTCTTTGTCTCCTAGCCCATACAGTGAACCAGTCTGACTTTCCCTGGATCTGTCCCTGTGGTTCCTCCTGTCTCTGGGGCTCGGGGAGTCCCTGCGCCTGTATCTGTCCTCTGGCGAGCGTCTGCTAGTGTACCTCGCCCTTTGTTCTGGTCTGTCCCTTCAGTGTGGCCTGTCCCTGTCCCCCGTGTTTCTAGGGCAGTCCCTTTTGTAATGGTTTCTTGACCCACATATGTAGCACTCTGTGTTACTGTGGCTCCTACCCTGTGGCTCATTCTTTCTGCTGGGCCTCTGCTCCCTGCGGCCTAATGAGCGGTCTTTCCTGATGCTGTCTTCAGCTATGAGTTTGCTTGTGAGTAATTCCAGTGAGAGTTTCCCTGACCCTAGGTTGTCTATCTGCGTGATAAAGGTGTCCCAGCTGGGGTCCAGGGAATTTACAATAATGCTTATCATGGTCTTTTCACTTATGACCTCCCCTCTTTGTGTCAGCTGGGTCCTGGTGGCATTTAGGGATAATAGATGCTCACTCATAGGGGTACCTGCCTTTAGTTTGGTGGCGTAGAACTCCCTGGATAATCTGGTGGTGCTTGCTACGCTTTGGCAATAAAATAGTTTGTGCATCCTCTGTATTACCTCTAGAGCAGTCAGGTGGTGGCTAATGCTAGGGTAAATGCTGGGGGTAATGCTAGCAATAACAATACAGTAAGCTTTATGGTGTGTGCAATCTAGTTCAAAAGTCCAGGGTTTTTTTGGTGGGTCAGTGACTAGTGATAATAGGTCTTCCTTTAGCAGGGTGACTTGGAGCTGTTGATTCCAGTCCAGAAAATTCTCCCCATCTAGCCTTAGCTTGGGAAAGTCATTTGGCAAAGTCCCTGAATTGTAAATTAAATTACTTACATTGTGTCGCTGTCCATGGTTCCTTATGTGAGGATACTCGCAATAAGGCAGAGGAACGACTGTGGCAAGTCTGAACTCACTTGCCTCTATGTGCTTGCATCTGTGTAGCTCTATGTCTTGCTCCGTTTCTTCTGTTGGGAAGCAGTGCGCATGCGTGAGGTTCATTCCTGTCCAGCCGCTGTGGAGTGAGGAGCTCGTCTCTGCAGCTCCCGGGTGGAGGCCCCAACCTTCCGGATGGGCCTTCGGTTCTTCCTTGGTTGGCCTCGGTTGCTCGAAATCGTCGCGGGTCGCCGCCTGGAGCCTCGGGAAGCGGTGAGAATCGCCGGAAAAGGTCGGAAGTCCTGCTGGGGCCACGAATGGTCCCAGATGGCCCGGCCTTGCGTGGGTGTCGCCTCCTGGTGTCGGGCCAAGTCCCCTGCCCGCCGATGGATGTCCTCTTCCTGTGGATGGCCCCGTGGGCCATGGATCTGGTCCCGGTCATCGGTCTGGTGAGTAGTTCCACCGCCTTTGGTACCCCATTCCTACGGGAGGCCTCCTTGGTAGCCCTGGGTGGCCCTGGACCTGCGCGGTGGTGGTCCGTTCCCCTGGGTGGGTACCGGCGCTGGCCCTCTTAATGTTAGGGTCCCCTTTGTGCTTTGCCCTAGCGCCGGGGTGCATATCCAGTAACTTCATTTTGTCCCCTAGGGCCGCGGCGATTAGTTCGATGGCTTTGTTGACCTCGGGCTCGGTAGGCGGGCCCGTAGGTTTCGGCTTTGGACTTTCTTGTTTGTCGCGGTAGTTTTGGGCGGCTACTTTGGAGTAGGCCCCGATTCCTGCCATGAGATTTAAATCTCGGGAATCCATTGGTGGTTGGTCGGCCATCTTTGGTGACGTCACCTCCCAAGATGGCCACCGCAAAAAGGGCGCGAAGTCTCCTTCAGCCTTTTCGGTGGGTTTTTGGTGGGGGCAGTCCTCTCTTACCGTGTCTTCGTCGGTGTAGTCGGATTCGTCTTCATCTTCCTCACTCGCTGCTTCGCAGCCCTTGACCAGGCTCCGGAGTTCCGCGATGAGGTCGGTGTTGCTCTGGGACGAATCTATCAGTTTCAGAAGTCTTTCTTTCAGGCCATGCATCTCTCCTTTCGGGCTCTTGCGTTCCTTCCACCCCTCGTCACATCTGGCTGGGGTGCATGGGTAGTGGAGTAGGCTGTTTGTCTCGGGTGCCTCTCCTTGCGTGGTTTCGGGTTGGGCAGGTCGTTCTGCCATCTTCTTGGTGAGTGCCCTGGTATTCACCCTGTCCGTCGTGGTCCTTTGCATGATATGGAGTATTAGGATTGGGCTGTTAAACCATCCTCTGCTACCATATTGTGAATGTGCTCAAGGATCGCGCCCAATAACTCCACAGGCAAGTATTCATCAATCCAGATATAGTTTATTAACAAGGCATCTTATCATTACAGGTACAATGCTGGAACTGCTGCTGGACCACATGGCTGACCCTTAAGTACCCCTTGGGCGTGGCTAAGGTAAGGAGGGGTTATTGGATTAGGGTGGACCTTGGGGTTGGCTTGCCTGGCCCCCCTGCCTCCAGCTCTGGTTCAGAGGCAAGGCATTTATTCCTGACAGACTCTGCATTAGTTTTCACAAACCTGGCTGAACCTGGCAACATTTCCAATTTTACATTATTTGAATGCTACAGTGTCTTCAAAATCAATGTTAATTCATGACACAAATCCCTGACTGTGCTGTACTCCTCTCTCCCCCTACTCTTCCCCCACTACACATATAATTTTATACCAGTATGCTCAACAATTGTCTTTGGAGTTGCACGCATCTCATGCATTTTTAAATGTAGTTGCAGAAAATAAACAGTTCTTCCCTGGGGACTTGGTGCTTAAAACCTGCATTCTGTTACCTTGGAGTTGAATAGGACATCACATTTAAGCATGTTACCATGGAGTAATAGAATTTCTAAGTAAAAATGCTATTTATCCAGTTTGTTCACTCTTATTAATTAGCTCCTAATTCATATTCCAGTTCAGAACAACCACCATAACATTTTCACAATATAATAAAAACAGATTTATAAAATTAGATATGAGTTATAAAGTAATCAAGAGCTTGATGTTTTTTCAGAATTGCCCAGAATCTTGGAAGAAGGTAAAAATTTATTAAATAATGAGATAACAGCATGGGAGATAGCTGAGGCAATCAAAAAACAAAAAAGTAGCAAAGCGCCAGGCCCAGATGGTCTACCTTCAGAAATTTATAAAAATCACCAGGAACTATTAAGCCCACTGTTATTAGAGGTGTATAATTATGTACTTAATGAAGCTAAGATACCTGAATTGTGGAAAGAAGCAACAATCACATTGATTCCCAAAGAAAATTCAGATTTGACTTATATTAAAAATTATAGGCCGATATCCCTACTAAATTTGGATTATAAAATCTTCATGACAATTATGGCAGACAGACTAAAGAAAATTTTAGAGAATTTCATTCATATTGATCAAAATGGTTTTCTTCCCGGATATAAGGAACAACATTAGGATTATTTTGGATACGATAGAATACTATGAAGTCCACAATGAAAAACAGATGGTGTTGATATTCATCGATGCGCAAAAAGCATTTGATAACGTCAAATGAGACTTCATACTAGAACAATTAAAATATATAGATTTGGGGGGAAAAATTATAAAGATGTTCAAAACAATGTACTCCAGACAAGAAGCCAGAGTGGTGATAAACGGGGAAACAACAAAGAACTTTTTAATCCAAAAAGGCACAAAGCAAGGTTGTCCGTGATCACCACTGCTTTTTATTCTATCACTAGAGGCTTTAATTAGAACAATTTGAGAAAACAAACAAATCAAAGATTTAAAAGTAAGAAAAGAAAGTTTTAAGGTACAGGCATTTGTGGACAACCTTGTATTTATTATCGAAGAGCCTCTACAAACTGGTCTTAGGCTGATGGAAGTGCTGGAGGACTATGTGGAAGTAGCAGGTGTGAAAATAAACAAGGATAAAACAAAAATGATAGTTGAAAACATGACTGAAGAGCAAAAAAAAAAAAAGAATTGGAGGGAAAAATAAATATTCAGACTACGAAAAAATCAAGATATTTGGGAATTCAATTGACAGTGAGATGCATCACACTTAAAGAAGATAACTATGACAAATTAATGGCGTAAATTAGGTCTGATTTGGAAAAATGGGGAAAATTACAGCTATCTCTAATGGGCAGGATAGCCACCATCAAAATGAATGTTCTTCCGAAAATGTTGTTTTTATTTCAATGCATACCAATTCGGCTCAAAAAAATTTTTTTTACAAATTGGGACAGACTCATTTCAAAATTCATATGGCAATGGAAACGACCGAGAATCAGATTCAAATTATTACAAGATGCTAAAGAAAGAGGAGGATTTGGCCTACCAGACTGGACAAAGTATTATCAGGCAGCGGTGTTGCTTTGGCTAAATGAGTGGATGCATCCTAAAAACACAAGACTATTGGCACTAGAAGGTCATGACCTACAGACAGGGTGGCACGCTATTCTATGGGAGGAAAAACATTTAGCCCATCAGTACTTCCGGAGGCATTATATTAGGAGAGCACTATTGGATATTTGGAAAAAAAAATAAAAAATAATTATATGGAAATTCCTAATTGGGTATCAACATTAGAAATGTACATCCAAATTTGACAAAATGAGGGGGAGCTGTCACCTATAAAGATATTTTGAATGAGAAAGGAGAATTAAAAGTGAGAAATACTTTAAAGGAAGAAGGAATTGAATTGGAATGATGGATGTATCTCCAAATTCAATCTAAATTTAACAAAGATAAAAAAGAATGGGGCATAAAGCAAGAATCATCAGAATTAGATAAAATTTTATTTAGCAGGGAAGGCAAGACCATAAGTAAACTATATTGATATTTATTAGAACAAGATATGATTGAGGAACAGGTGAAAGAAACGATGATAATTTGGTGTAAATATTTTGGGCACAATATCGATTTGGACAATTGGCAAAGTTTATGGGAAAAAAATTTAAAAATCACACTAGCAACTTCCTACAAGGAAAACTTCTATAAGATGTTCTATAGGTAATACCTCCTCCCCACAAGATTAGCACAAATGAATAAAGGGAAATCCTTGATATGCTGGAAGTGTGAAGAGACTGTTGGGAATTACTACCATATGTGGTGGGAATGCCCAAAGGCACAGAAATTTTGGAATTTACTGAAGAACTGGCTGGAAGAAATTTTGCTAACAGATATAGAGGTCAAACTGGAATTTTTCTTATTGGGAATTATAGAAAGAAAATATAAGAAAGATACAAATTATTTATTATTGCATATAGTCACAGCGGCACGAATAGCCTTCGCTCAAAAATGGAAAGAGAAAGATATTCCAATTGAAGAGGAAATCTTACTGAAAATCTTTAACTGCACAGAAATGGACAGACTCACTTTGGAATTCAAGGATAAAAGCAAAACTAAGTACTACAAAAGTTGGGAAAAATTTTATGATTGAATAGATAACAAGAGGGTAGCCAAGACAAATGTATAGTGTTAGAACAAAAATATAGATGTTATTATAGATAAATGTATGTTTAAGAGATAAATAAATATACAGAAATAAGGGAAAAAGTATTAATATCATATCATATTATGCTTAGTGAACAAACCTTAAGAACTATATGTTTATATAAGTACTAATATTATTGTAAAGTGACTGAAGATGTATGGAACCAGTGATGTCATATCGATGTCCAATGTTTTTTTTAATTTTGTATTATTAATAAAAAAACTTTTTATTTAAAAAAAAAAGAGCTTGATGTTTTTTTATTACTTTAAACAAGCCAAACAGCTGAGAAGAATATTACCACATACTGAAAAACAGTGAGGAATCTACAAAAACAGTTGGAATATACCTTGTGTAACTCTTCCAGTTCATCTGATACATCAAACAAAATCATTTTCATTTCAGTGTTACATCTAAATCCAGACTGAAATAGATCTTGATAATCATTTTCATCTTGAAGTTGAGTTTTTATAAGTCTTAATGCAGCACAACAAAATAGAATGGTTGTTTGGGCTCAGCCCTTTGAGGTAGATCGAATCTGGAAACAGACTCCACCAGAAGACTGAAATTATATTTTATTGAGATTGTCTCTAATAACAGAATCTTGCAACCTTGATTGTACTTTACCTCCTTTCCCTCTTATAGCCCAATGAATCAGGATAGAGCCACCTTAGCCTTCTCCGAACTATCTTTTTCCCAGGACTTAAGGAATGTTCGGGCCCTTTTTCCTGATATAGTTCTTCTGCCTAAATCCTTCAAAATCATCTCCCTCATTGTCTACATCTGGGTAATAATTATGCAGCCTTAATTGAAAAATTATGTAATTATGAGATGCAAGTCGGCTTTATAAGGAGAGTAGACTAGCCATTTTAGGAAAGAGCTAAGGGAAAATCAGAATAGAGCTGGAAAGGACTGTGAAGGTATACCATTTCAGACAAGTGACTATCCAGTCTCTTCTTAAAAATGTCCAGTGATGAAGCACCCACAGCTGTTCCACTGGTTGATTGTTCTCACTGTTAGGAAGTTTCTCCTTAATTCCAGGTTACTTCTCTCCTTGATTAGTTTCCATCCATTGTTTCTTGTCCTGCACTCTGGTGCTTTGGGAAATAAATTGATCCACTCCTCTTTGTGGCAGCCTCTCAAATATCAGAATATTGCTATCATGTTCCTCCAGTCCTTCTTTTCTCTGGACTAGCCTGCAACCATTCTTCATATGTTCTCGTTTCCATGCCTTTATTAATCTTAGTTGTTCTTTGCACTTTTTCTAAAGTCTCAACATCTTTTTTGTAACGTAACCAAAACTGGATGCAATATTCCAGGTGTGGTCTTACTAAGGCTTTATAAAGCACTACTAATACTTCATGTGGTTTAGATTCAATGCCTCTGTTTAAACAACTAAGGATTGTATTAGCTTTTTTGGCTGCTGCCAACACTGCTGGCTCATGTTTAAGTGATTGTCCACTAGAGAAGGTTTTGCCAACCTTCTCACAGTTACTGTTTTTGAGTCAGGTTTTGTTTAATTGGTACTTGTAGTTTTGGTTTGTCCAGCCCAGCTGTAAAAATCTTGCTTTTCTCCATTAAATTCCATTTTGTTGGATAGGGCCCATTGTTCAAGTTGGTCAAGATCTTTTTGGATCCTGAGCTTGTCTTCTGGTGTGTTAGCTATTCCTGCCAACTTAGTATCATCTGCAAATCTAGTAAATTCCCCTTCGATTCCCTCATCTAAGTCATTGATGAAGATATTGAAGAGTACTGGGCCTAAGATAGAGCCTTGTGGTACCCCACTATTTACTTCCCTACATGTAGATGTAGTACCATTAAGGACTACTTATTGAGTACAGTTTGTCAGACAGTTACAAATCCATCTGGTGGCGATCTTGTCTATCCCCACATTTTTCTAGCTTACCAAGAAGTAGGCTGTGGTCTACTTTGTCAAATGCCTTGCTGAAGTCTAAATATACTATGTTCACAGCATTTCGCTGGTCTACTAATTTAGTCACTTTTCAAAGAATGAAATAAAATTAGTTTGCCATGATCTGTTTTTAACAAACCTGTGCTTAGTTACTAGTTATAACTTTATTTGTTTCTAGATGTTCACAGATCTGTTTTTTGATTAATTTTTCCAGTATCTTCCCAGGTATTGATGTTAGGCTGATTGGTCTGTACTTTCTTCTGTGTCTGGTTTTTTTCCTTTTTTAAAAAACCTGATGGCATGTAGCACTTCAGTGGAATAACTGAGAGAGAAGTTCATTGGGATGGAGATGCATGGAGCAGCATCAGCGCACCAAGCAACGCTGGGACCAGAGATGGGGATTAGTTATGCCCAAACCGCCACAGGGCCCTTGCCTTCCCAGTCCCAGCCTAGGACGATGGGATCAGTGACTCGGGCAGTGGTGGGATTCAATTACTTTCACAACCGGTTCTGTAGGTGTGGCTTATTTGGAGGTGTGGCTTGGTGGTCATGTGACTGGATGGACATGTCTAGCTAGTCATGTGGCCATGGCTATGTGTATAGGGACTACTCAGAGGGCTGAAAAAAGTCATTTCTGACCGGTCCTTGCACTTTTGATTGGTCCTCGCACTTATGACCGGTCATCATTTATGCCCATTGCAGCATTCTTAACAACCGTGTCACTCATTTCACAACTGCTTCTCTTCACCACAGTGACAAGATAGGGCGCAAAATATAAAATGTGAGGACAGTTGTAAGTGCGAGGACTGGTCAAAAGTGCAAGGATCAGTCAAAAATAACTTTTTCAGCCCTCTGAGTGGTCCCTTTGCACATAGGGACTACCCAGAGGGCTGAAAAAAGTGATTTCTGACAGGTCCTTGCACTTTTGACTGATCTTTGCACTTATGACCACTCATCATTTATGCCCGTTGCAGCATTCTTAACAACCGAGTCACTCATTTCACAACTGCAGTGCTGCATGTGACCGGGTGGGCGTGGCCAGGTGGTCATGTGGCATCGCTTCCTTGCCCTAACGACAGTTTGCTGCAATGGTTGTAAGTGTGAAAAACAGTCATAAGTCACTTTTTTCAGTGCCATTGTAACTGTTGTAAATCAAGGATTACCTGTACAAAAATACAAAAAGCATCTTTGCTTGCAAAAAGCTGCCCTAAATACCAATCATTGGATTAGAAATACCTACAAACTGGAGTTACAAATCAGGCAGGGTGGCAGAGCACCTTGAGGAATTAAAATAGTTAAAATGGAACAATAACTATCAGCAGCCAACTCTTGCTCATAAAGTGAAACCCTTTAGCAGAGAGGTCATTTAAGCTCTCCAGAATGAAGCAAAGGAGCAAACAATGTATCTATTGCTTGTTAAACCAATTACCAGAACAAATAGACACAAGAACTAGTCAGATTTCCAAAGCTGCTTCTTTTCAGGAACAGAGATTAACATTTTTCCTTCCAAACAAAGCTGAATAGGGAAAATTATCTCATCACTAAACACAGGATTAAACATCACCAAGTACAGAATTAAACTTCACCAAAAACCAGTTTTAGACCAAAAGTCAGATAGGGTATGTAAGCTCACATTTGAATGTCAATCTTTCTAGCTAGCCAATAAGCCTTGCTAAATGTTACTCATCTTGGTTCCTTGTCATTAAAAGCTTCTGCTTTCTTATTCAATTATTTCTTCAAAGTGCTGATCCTTGCACCCTGGCTGGAAGAACTCCAATAGGGGAGTATTTCCTCCCAACAGCAGTGTAAAAACCTTAAACAACCCTTCCCCTTTAAGAAAGTCAAGCAAAAAAAAAAAAAAACCCTCCAAGAAGCTTCAGAAGTGACAGTAAGTCTAGGCGTACTGCCAAGAATGTAATAAGGGTTAACTGAGAGGCAGTTTCTGTAAGCAGGGCAATAAAGATTAGGCTAGGAAACATCAATTCCTTACAGGATTAACCCTGTAAAATGGAAAAAAACAAAAGAAGATTTCTTCTAACAACTGGTTCTCCGAATTGCTTAACTACTTAACAACCGCTTCTACTGAACTGGTGCGAACCAGTAGAATCCCACCACTGGACTCGAGGAATGGCTAATCCCCAAGGGACAATTATCCCTCCCTCAAGGGGTCCTGAGAAACCCCCAGTGCTTCAGGCTGTGGAGGAGAAGCAGGAATAAGCAATCTCCCAAGTGATCCCACAGGCAATGGGAGTGCCGTTGGGATACATGCTGGTCTGGGACAACCAAGAGCTCCCTCCCCTGAAGGCGACTTTCAACAGGAAGCTGGAGAAGTTAGATTATTTCCTAAATCAAGTGTGGAGCTACTCGGACTGGTATGCAGTGACTAGCTGGATGACATGGCATGTATTAACACCATCACTGCAAGCCTGGAGGGGGAAGCGACAGACTGGGTGATATTCCTCCATGATGAGGGAGCTCCGGAGTTGGGGAACATTGATAACTTCATGGAAGAGCTCTGGGCTTTATTTGGGGACCCTTTGCAGACCCGCAAAGCTGAAACAGAGATCCAGACCATCCGGCAAGGAGCTAGACCAGTGGCCAAATACATCCAAGAATTCTGAAGCCTGGTGGGGAAGCTGAGAGGGTGGCCAGAGTGATTGCTGGTCTACAATTCTGAGATGGGCTGAGCTGTACCAAAACCACATACTCTGAGGAGTCCTGGATGAGCTCCATGCCTGGTACCATGTGGCGACTGCTGTGGAGTTAGACCTGGTGGGATATAAGTGGCATGTTGGATTTGAGAGCCAGGAGAGACACTCGCTGGGATGGAGGACCCTGGGAGACCCCGCCTTAGCCCCAAGGGAGAACCCATGACATCCAGCGGGAACTTATTTCTGATGTGGGAAAGAGCCATTAGGCCGTGACTTGCCCAGCACCACAACCGCTTGCATCCCAGAGAGCCCTGCACCAACTGAAGACCAAGAAGGCACTGAAAAAGGTGAAGGAGAAAATATAGGTGGCACATCAGGTTGTGGAGGTCTCTCCTCCATCCAGCAAAGGGAAGGAAACTCCAACCCCTGTCAAACCCAGCCTGGTCTTCTATGAGAGTGACAGTGAAGGGGAAAATTACCCAATTGTAAGTGGAGCCATTGCTCCTTTCACTGCCCAAGTGGAAATCATGATGCCCCACTCAGAAACCCGGGGGGATTTTAATGCCGTGATAGACTCGGGTTGCACCCGATACTTGGTCAGCTTGCAGATGGTAGAAAAACTAGGCATAGAGTAAGAAAGCTGAGGCAGCTGAAGTTTGAGCAAGCTAGTGGCTCAATCATGGAAGGGGTGCCCGCTATGTGCCTGATGGAATCAGTGACCATGAGAGCAGAAAGCCACAAAGAAACCGTCCAATTCGTGGTAGACACAAAAATGGCAGAGACAGTGATACTGGAGTTATCATGGTTGAAAAAATGGAATCCTGTGGCAAATTATGGAAGTGACCGGTGGCACTTAAAGGCGGGGACCAAAGGATTAGAGCTAGCAGGAAAACTGAACAGAGCAGCCCAAGCACAAACCAGAGGAGAAGGGAGGGCTGAGCCAGTCAATGACCTAATTGAACCCAGGTCTGGGAAGCCAGACATCCCAGCCAACTACAGGGACCTGGCAGAAGTGTTTATTGAGAAGGAGTCTGACATGCTCCCTCCCCATTGTCCCACAGACTGTGCAATTGAGATATTACCAGGGTCAAAACTACCTAAGCCCAAGATGTATGCAATGACCCCCAGGCAGATGGAAGAGCTAAGGAGTTTTGTGGACAAGGACCTGACTAGAGGATTTATCCAGCCAGCAAAATCATGGGTGGCAGCCCCTATACTTTTCTCTTTTTGAAAAAGTTTTTTTTTTTATCAAAATATCAAATTAATGCTTGAACAGTGTGGCACCTGAGTGCCATACATTCTAATACAAATAAAACTAATCAAGTTAATCATAATCCTTACATTCAATCTGCTTATATATTTCTAATAATAATGCATACTTATATTAATTTATAGTCTATCATTATTCAATTATTCCACATTTTCTCGTTACTACTTTCATTTTATGATGTAAAAAGTATACACTAATATTCCCTCTTTTCTTGTTTCTATCACTTATTCTAATTTTTGATCATATCACCCTTTATTAAGAAACTTTTTCTTTCTTTCTTGTCTAACTTCTAATCATGTCACCTACTTAAAAAAAAGAAAAAAGGAAAAGGAAGAAGAGAGTGAGAGAAAATAAAAAGTAATTCAGAACATCAGAAAAAAAATCATCCATCATCTCTTGCCTGCTTCAATACTTTAAAAATAGGAAATAAGATGAGTAAATCAAGACAACAATATAAAAATAAAAAAGAAATCATCTATCCGTTGTCCTTTGCCCGCTTCAATACTTTAATTGCTATGCTTTTTTTTTTTTACTTTCCTCCCAAATTCCTCTCTTAAATCTTTACCTACTTCTTGGATGTTTAGGTATTCCTCCCACCTCTACCCTCTTCCACTGCCTAATTTCTAACATTTCTACCCAGGCCCCATCTTTCTTTCAAACCTATCTTCCCCCTCTAATATATTCTCCCTCTGGTTTAATTCATCAACCATTATTATTTCCACTGTTGCCTCCTCTTTGTCTTCCTCCTTCTTCATTCCTTCTGTTGACTCCTCCTTTTCCTGGGCGTCTTGGTCTTTACCCTTGTATGGTATTTTCCATTTTTTTCCATAATCTCCTTAAATCCTTAAAATAAATAGTCCAAGAACTATTTATTCAATTTTTAAGTTACCCTTCAAGGAGTGCACTAGTCCCAATTCTTTATGTCCCATTAACAATCAGTTCCATTTAAGTAGTTCCAGAGGTTATACTTGAGTCTCCAATAATCCAATAGTCATAGGATGACTAGAAGTAATCCAATAAAAATTTTCACACAACTTCATTTAGATATTTACAGGCTTGTAATATAGACTTATTTCCAGACTTGTAGTTTTCTCTTTTGTCAGCAGGTGGCACTCTCAGCTTAGATTTCAATATAACCACATTTCCAGCATTCTTTTAATTATAAAAGAATTATAAAAGCAGAATAATTTTTGCAAATAAATGATTCCAGCATTTTAAAATGCCTTCACAGTACCACACCTTCCCAGCTTAAGGGTTCAATTTTCTTTATATTTCAAAATTTATTATTTCCACTCCTGCACCCTTCATTTTGTCTGGTGATCTGGTAATTTCTCCAAATGCATAGCTGCCACTTTAGCAGCTGATTCTGAGCAGATAATTCTGAATTGCTTCTTGGGGTTAAATTTAAGGTAAAAGAAAAATCCTATCCCCAGTTCCACTCACTGTTCACCTACTTTGCTTTAGCATCAGTCTTAGATAGTCATCAGCTGTCCCAGCTTTGTGGCAGCCATCTTTAGGCTGCCTCTTCTTCTTGCCGTGGCTGAGAGGGAGATGGAGCCCCAGGGCCGACATGAAAGCTGTGACTCTCTTGGGGTACCCCTCTTTGCTTCACTGCCCCTTTAGGGCGGCTTTGGCTCCTCTTGGAGTCCACAAACAGGAAAAGTCAGCACAAGGGACATGGAGATCCATTCCCTGTGTCTGTATCGCAGCAACATCAACTGGAAGCCTCCAGCCTCTATACTTTTTAAGGAGAAGAATACGTCCTTGAGACTATGCATAGATTTCTGTGGAATTAATGATGTGTGTCAAGAAATGTACCCCCTCCCCCTCATGAAGGACATGCTGGGATGCTTACCAAAGGGAAGCTGGGCTTGAGGGAAGCATATTATCGAGTAAGGATTAAGAAAGGAGATGAGTGGGAAATGGCCTTTAATTGCCCCCTGGGATGTTACCAATTCTGAGGGATGCTGCTCAGGCTGCAGGGAGCCCCAGCTGTATTCATGCAATTGATAAATGAGGTGCTACATGAACATTTATACAAAGAGGTCCTTGTATACATGTATGACATCCTCATCTATTCTAAAATGACAGAAGAGCATGTGAAATTAGTACGGGAGGTGCTGAGGAAACTCCTAGATGCCAAACTCTATGCCAAACTATTGAAATGTGCTAGCCTGGAAGCTAGCATGAATTACTTGGGTTACCAGGTGTCAAGTGAGAGAGTAGAAATGAACCATGGGAAGGTGAAACCAATACTGGAGTGGGAGCCCCCCCCCCCAAAAAAAAAAAACCAGAAAGCAGCTGCAAAGCTTTTTGGGCTTTGCCAACTTCTCCTGGCAGTTTATTCCATCATTTGCCCAAATTGCTCTGCCAATCACCAAACTGCTAAAAATGGATGGAGAAGGGAGTAAAGCCCAAGCCTAGTCAGCCACTGAACTGGACCATGGAGTACCAAGTGGCCTTCGAGAAGCTCAAGCGGTTGTTTGCAGCCAATCCAGTCCTTAAACACCTGAACCCAGACAAACCATTCGTCATAAACTCACTGACACAGAAACATTTTGGGCAGTGTGGGAGAAAGAGGCTTACATGGTCCAATGGACACTACTGACCCGGCAGTAGTGTCCATTGGCAGTTCTTAGAAGGAAGCAAGATTCCATTTGAAGTATGGACAGAACACAAGAATTTACAGTCACTGATGACCCCGAGGAAGCTTCCTCCGAAGCAAGTGCGATGGACTCAATACTTTAACTGATTCAACTTCATGCTTAAGTACTTGCCTGGAGGGAAAAACTTTTTGGCAGATGCACTCTCCTGGATGCCCCAGTGCAAAAGCATCTGGGAGGAGATAGTTAATTCTATCTTCCCCTCCAAACAGCTGGCAGCAAAAGCCTCAGAGAAGCATCTGGCAGATAATAACACAAGACAGGTGTGGCAGGGGTTGCAACAACTAACCAATTATAAGGGAAATATGATGCAAACAGCCAATACTGATGCCCTGCTGGTGGAGGAGCTGAATAGCTTCTTTGCCGCTTTGAGTTTAAAAGACCTGTCTCTGTGGCTCTAGCTCAAAGGCCCTTTAATCTCCAGCCACTCACCCTGCATGAACATCAAGTAAGAGCTGTGCTGGAAGCCATAAATCCCAACAAAGCTGCACTTCCAGATGGAGTGCTGGGAAAAGTAGTAAAAACATGTGCTGACCAATTAACGGGTTCTGACAAGGATTTTTAACATCTCCCTGCAATTGGCTAGAGTTCCATCTTGCTTGAAAGCAGCCACAATCATTCCAGTTCAGAAGAAAGCAGCCATAAACAGCCTGAATGACTATAGACCCATTGCAGTGACATCTATAGTGATGAAGTGCTTTGAGAGACTGGTTCTACAACACCTCAGATCCTGTCTTCCACTAAATTTTGATCAACACCAGTTTGCTTATAGAAGCAACTGGTCAACAGAAGACGCCATTGCTACTGCTTTACATACTGCATTGACACACCTCAAGAAATCTGGGAACTATGTCAGAATGTTTTTTATAGACTATAGCTCAGCCTTTAATAACATCTTACCAGGCATTCTCATTGAAAAGCTGACTGACCTGAATTTTCCTCCCCTCATTTGTGACTGGGTCAAAGACTTCCTGATGGACCATCCACAAACAGTAAGGGTTGGGTCTCTGACATCTTCCACCCTGAAGCTCAGCACAGGCTCCCCTCAGGGCTGCGTGCTCAGCCCCTTCCTGTACTCGCTGTATACATATGACTGCATATACTGGAATCCATCTAACACTATAATAAAGTTTGCAGATGACACAATGATGTTGGGTCTTATAACTGGAGGGGACAAATCAGCATACAGGGAAGAAGTGTTCAAAAAACAACTTATCTCTAAATACTAGCAACACAAAGGAGATGGTGCTAGATTTCCAGAAGCACAGAGAAGAGCCTGCCCCCACTGTATATTGAAGGGGGCTGTGTGGAGAGGGTTTCCTCTTTTAAATTCTTAGGAGTGCTCATTAGTCAAGATCTCACCTGGAAAAAACAACACATCCCTGGTGCTTAGTAAGGCTCAACAGAGACTTTATTTCCTTAGAGTCCTGTGGAAAAATCAGTGGAACAATAATTATTAATTAATAATAATCAATATTGTACAATAATAATTAATAGATATAAAAAAATTAAATAGGCATGAAATACTTGAATGTCCTTCTTTTTATTCCATCAGATCCTGCTGGCATGATGAGGAATAAAAAGATCAAGAACAACTCCAGAGAGTTCGACTTCAGGTAGAGGCAATAAACAATATCAAACTGATATATTTAGTGACTTTGAAATATCAAAAGAGTACTAAACTTGTAAAGGATATGGCAGAACAGAATCAAATTTGTGATAGGATGGAATAGTTACCAACCATAATAAATGTTAATTTGGTTCAAAAGAGAATCCTTACATACTCCTAAATTCTTAGGAGTGCTCATTAGTCAAGATCTCACCTCGAGCCACGGTGATCCAGTCGGGGAAATAGCAGGGCTCTGATGAGCCCTGCGAAAACCCCGACTGTTGAGCCGCCTCCAACAGGTCTGCAGACCAATCCTGTCCTGTAGGGACAGGGGAAAGAGAGGGACACCTTGGATGGCCGAGAGGAATGGGTAAGTTCCTCGCGGCTGGAGGAAACCCTCTGAGTCAGCGGCGGGGAAGCGGCAGCCATGGCGGCTGCCTCAAAGCCAAGGCAAACCGGAGAAGCATTGTGCAGAAGGAAGATTGGAGAAAAAAGAGCGAAGCGTTTGGAAGCCGGGTGAGTGATATTAACCCAGGCAGGAACAGCGCTCAAAAAATGGACTTTTACAAGTGAGCCCTTAGCCTTAATTAGCGGCTATGGACTATTGGGGCAAGAAGACTTAGTAAGATAATTTGCAGGAGGAAGAGATCCATCAAGGTGTTACTTTTATTATGGACCGATTTGGAATGACTGTTTGTTGGAAAGTTACAGAACTTTGAAATCTCTTTAAATTAGAATGGATTACTCTTGAAGAGAGAAAGAGGGGAGAGGCGATAAGCAGGAATCTTTAAAAACTAAGGGGAAAGGACAAGCGGACAATTATATAATGGACAAAATGGAGGATTGCTGCGAAGTGAAAGTGTAAATTGTGGATTGCTTTTGAAAGAGAAACAATGTATCTTGCTACCTAAATTGGATTACTTTGAACAACCAAGGAGATTTGACTCTGAGGATTCCCAGTCTGTCTATTGGTGGTTTTATTGATGGAAAGAAAGAAGAAATAAAATGGAACAATTAAAATTGAACTAATAGGCATGGCAACAAAAGAAAATGGTGCAGCAACAAAAAAAGGGACGATGATACTATATATGGAATAGATGATACAAAAGAGCTAAATTTTACAGAGTTTTTAATTTTGATAATATTGAATTTGGAAAGAAACAGTTTTGGACAGATGGGAAAAGGAAGAAATAGAATATAGCTGGTTGTGAGATAAGAAAAATAAAACAGGTTGATTAAAAATGGAAATGTAATGTTTTAACCTTTGAATGAAGCTTGAATATTAATAAGAGATGTCTTTTTTTCCTTCATTTCCTTTCTTTTCTTTTCTTTTTTTCTTTTCCTCTTCATTCCCTTTTTCTTTCTTCTCTTTTTTTTGTTTCTTTTTTTTTTTACTTTTTATTTCCATTCCTTTTAAATTTGACCATATATATACACATATAACAATCTGGTCATGAAACAAGAATATAAATGATTAAATGAGAATAGGATGTTTTAAATATTTAAATGAATTTTGAATATTAACAGAAGCTATTTATAGATTTAATAATTAGAGAAAATTCATTTTAAGGTGGATAAAAATGTTGCCTTCATAGAAAAATAAGAATAAATATGAAATGGGACGAATTTAAGGAAAATTTATAATCCAGGACAGAATATGTGAGAAGATATTTGTTGTAACATGTTTCTATTTTAAATTGGTGGGAGATATGGAGGAGAATACGTTGAAAAAACAACCTATGTAATATGCTGTGAATCAGCTAAAATAAAACAGCTAAAATAATAGAGCCTTGGTAGTACAGTGGTTTAATGCACCCTGTTATTAACACAGCTGCCTGCAATTTCTGCAGGTTCGAATCTTACCAGACTCAAGGTTGACTCAGCCTTCCATCCTTTCTAAGGTAGGTTAAATGAGGACCCAGTTTGTGGGGGCAATAAGCTGACTTTGTATAAATATACAAAAGTATGAAGGCTATTGCTTAACGCATTGTAAGCCGCCCTGAGTCTCCGGAGAAGGGCGGCATATAAATAAAATTAAAAAAAAAAAAAGATGTAGGAGTGGAGGAAAGCATGCTGGAAATCATCAACAATAGACCTTGGAGTGAAGGAGATTATGCTGGTAATCAGCGGAAGGAGTGGAGGATATTATGCTGGAGAACAGCTAAAACAAAATGCTGTGAACCAGCCAAACAAGTAGAGTTAGGAGTGGAGGAAGGCATGCTGGTGATCAGCGACAATAGATTTAGGAGTGGAGGAGATTATGCTGGTAATCAACGGAAGGAGTGGAGGATACTATGGTGGGGAACAGCTAAATTAAAATGCTGTGAACCAGCCAAATAACAGATTTAGGAGTGGAGGAGATTATGGCAATCAGCGGGAGGAATGGAGGAGATTATGCTGGAAAACAGCTTGCTGTGAACCAGCTAAATAATAGATTTAGGAGTGGAGGAGAATATGCTGGGAATCAGCGAGAGGAGTTGAGGAGAATATGCTGGAAAACAACTAATTTAGTAGTGAACCAGCTAAATAATAGATCTAGGAATAATAGAGAATATGTTGGAAATCAGCCAAAATAAATAGATGGAAACGTGGAATGAATGATAATGTGAACCGATTCTGAAGTGATTTTATGTGTAATGAGAAGCGTATTTCATGACAAGATCAAGGAAATTAGAGGTAAATCAATAGAGGTTAAAATATAGACTTGATGAAATGGGTCTCAAGATTAAGGAATATATATGGAATTTTGATTGATAAAATGATAAAAATTTAGAATGATGTTTATTTGGCAATGAAAGATTGTATACAAAAAGGAGCTGTGTTTATTTGTGATTTAAGATTCATGGTGATACAATAGAATGCCAAGTGTTTAGAATAAGATGTTAGAAAGTATGATAAAAAATTGGTGATTTGATGTCTTTTTTCTTTTTAAAGATGTAAATGGATGAAATTTGGAGTCAGATTGATTAAAGAAGTGTGGGCAATTGTAGGTATCTAATACCAGACCAAACCTTTGCTCTTAAAAGATGTATTTTATGTTTAAGATGTTTAAAAACAAATAAAATATTTATATATAAAAAAAGATCTCACCTGGAAAAACATGTCCCTGGTGTTGAGTAAGGCTCAATAGAGACTTTATTTCTTTAGAGTCCTGTGGAAAAATCAGGTGGAATACCAGCTGATGACTTCTTTCTATCAGTCTATGATAGAAAGTGTCCTTACATGCTGTATAACAGTGTGGTATGCTGATCTAACAGCTGCGGGCAGGAAGGCACTACAGAGAGTGATCAATTCGGCACAAGAAACCATCGGTTGCCTTCTAACACCACTAGATGACATTGCCAGGTCTCGCTGTTTCAGCAGAGTAAGGAAGATACTTAGGGATGATTCACACCCTCTTGTCTCTTTTCGCTTCTACCATCAGGCAGAAGACATTGGAGCATAGCCAGCTTGTCAAACAGGTTTAAAAACAGCTTCTACCCATGGGCTGTCAGACTCTTAAACACAATCACAACCACTCCACGCATATACGGAAATGTATGACTAGTCTTTTTCCCCCAATTATTTGTATAGGGATTATTCTCTATAATATTTATGTTGTTTTGTATTTTCTGTTATGGATTGCACCAATTTCATTGTATATATGATGTACAATGACAATAAAGGCTATGCAATACTATTTCCTGGACCTTTCGGTGTGTGAATGCCATTTATTCACAGGAGATAAATAAAGAGGGGTTTTTCGGGACAAGGAGTCTGTTTCTTGTTTCTGCTAAGGCTGAGTCAGAACAGATAGGTTCCTCCCAAGGGCTTAGTTCTGGGTTCCATCCAAGAACTAACGGGGTGGCAGAATTGGCCAATGCGATAGTTGAGCAATATTTATATTGTTATGTGAACCATCAACAAATGAACTGCATGGAACTTCTGCCATTTGCAGAGGTAGCTTATAATAATTCAGTTCACAGCAGCACTGGGTTCACCCCATTCAAAGTGGCCACAGGGGTTAAATTTGTACCCATGCCTGAGTTCCCAAGGGAGCCCCCTTCCTCAGTAATGCTAACAGAGTGGATGGATACCTTAAGAGAAGCTTTTTTTTTTACTTTTAAAAGCATTTTTTCAGCCAAAGAGGTTGTAGAAAAAATGCTTTTAAAAGTAAAAAAAAAAGCCTCTGATGATTGCGCAGCTCAGTTGGGCATCGGGGGGGGGGCAGGGATTTTTGCTGAGGGGGGGAATGATGTACAATGTGCTGATGTGGGCACTCTGCTTAGCTGGTCTATCACACTGCTCTCAGCTGCTGCTGGTCTACCACACTTCTCTCAGTAACTGCTGCTCAATTGGTACTCTGTGCTGCTTTCAGCCACTGCTGGTCCACCTCGCTGCTGTCAGCCACTGCTATGGGCGCTGCTTTTCAGTTGGTCCTCTGTGATGTTTTCAGCCACTGTTAATCCATTTTGCTGCTCTTAGTCACTGCTAAGGGTGCTTTACTCCTCTGCCACATAGCTCTGCACCACTGCTGCTCAAGGTCTGCCATGCTGTTCACAACTGCTGGTCTGCTGCCACCTAGTTCCTTTTCACTGCTACTCAGTGGCCTCCGTTTACACCTCACTGGCTCTGCTCAAGTGTCAGGCTGGGACACTGGGGTGCCTCTCCATCTCTCAGCATGGCTGTCTCTCCTAATATAATAGACATAAAATAATTAAATAATTATTTATATAATTATTAATTAATAATAATCAATATTATACAATAATAATTAATAGGTATAAAATAATTAAATAGACATGAAATACTTGAATTTCCTTCTTTTTATTACATCAGATCCTGCTGGCATGATGAGGAATAAAAAGATCAAGAACAACTCCAGAGAGTTTGACTTCAGGTAGAGGCAATAAACAATATCAAACTGATGTATTTAGTGACTTTGAAATATCAAAAGAATACTAAACTTGTAAAGGATATGGCAGAATAGAATCAATTTTTTGATAGGATGGAATAGTTACCAACCACAATAAATGTTAATTTGGTTCAAAAGAGAATCCTTACATACTGTAAAAATATTTAACAATTCTATCACCCAACATATTTTTCAGATTTCAAGGTGTGCAATAATCTCAGAGGGTGGGGAGGTTAGAAAAAATTAAAGGACGAAAAAAACTATCTTTCTCATTGATGATCTTCCTACAGTTCCAGGTTTTGTTGACCTAAAATACTTAATATTTTAATATACAGGCTAACTGCAGAGAAGAGCAATTTTTACCAGGAAAATACAGATGCTATGATGATAATAGCATTTCCAGTGATAATGACATTACATAAATACTGGGAAATGTGCAGTGTTGACATACTGTATTATCCAATTCGTTATTCATTTTGCAACTCAATGAGAAACAAAAAAGCAACATTTGCAAATCAGTCTGCAATTATTTTGTCGGCAATTACTTGTGCTGCAGATATGGAACACAAAATGAGTGGATGACAAGTTTGAATGACATCTCACTGAAGAAGACAGCCAAAATTTAGACTGCACAGAGAAGAGTACAAAGGCAAGATAATGGTAGAATATTAGATATAGCAAACACCATTTTACCATTTGGAGCAATATCACTCACAACAAGCAGTAGTACACTGAGAGGCCAAACCATCTCCTTTTTTCTTTGTTTCTTATTTCAAATCAGCTCAGAAGAAAATCTAAAGAATCCCTATTATTTCTACAAGGTGATCCGTGTCCACAAGGGTATCCTAGAGTTCCATTTTTCTGGAGACAAGTAAAAGCCAACTAGCAGTTAGAACTAAATAGATGTACACTCCAAATATTTTCATTCGCATTATATATTCGCATTCGCATTATGGAAGCCAAAAGTGTCATACCTCCAAGTAACATGCCCCCCAAAAAAAGTCCAAGGTATCCATCTTCTTTTCAAAGTCTATTTATTAGGTACACATTAAATTGGCAAGGGCTTGGTGTAATTTTGACTCTGGACAGGATCCAGATTACACCCAATAAAAGCAAAAGTATGAAAGTTCCCCCCAAATCACAATCTCCAGTCAATCCTCAATCCAACAGTCTGGTGACACCAAACTCCACCTTCATCCCAGTGCAGGCATCTTCTCTGTTCCCATGGGAAAGGAATGTCATAACATTCCCCCTTTATCTTTACAACCCCCCTTTCAACAGTTAGAAAGTGGCGAGCCTGAAGTATTATTAAATTCATTTATTTACAAATCTAAAAGCTAATTTTTAAAAAACATACAAAGGCTACAATAAAATATGGCTACATTTATGCCATCTTCAGGGGCGACAAAAAGTAATAGAAGAACAGGTTTCAAAAGATCATATTAGTGTGATAGAGACAATGGGATCCTCTATAACAGTGATGGCGAACCTTTTTGGCATTGCGTGCCAAAAGTCTGAGTTAAAAGTTCTCTCCTGCCTCCTGTTCTCTGCAAGCACAGCTCTTTAGTCAGATCTCTCCCCCCTACAAGCACGGCTCTTTTAAATGGGGAAAGAAGACAGGCAAGAGAACAAACACGTTTAGCAGGAAACTTTGGAGTTGCTCGATCATCAGCTAAGCTCCCAGTGGGGAGGAGGATTTGTTTCCGGTTTCCACCTCCTGTTCTCCACAAGCATAGCTCTTTAGTCAGATCTCTGCCCCCTACAAGCGCGGCTCTTTTTAACGGGGAAAGAAGATATGCAAGAGGACTAACACATTTAGCAGAAAGCTCTGGAGTTCCCCGATCATCAGCCAAGCGAATTCCGCTCTAGAGCCACCCCAAACCCCACAGCCCACGAGCAGGTCGGAAAAAGGGAAAAGCCCCTCTGTTTTCAGTTCCCCATCAGGCTGGCTCCACCAAAGGCTGCCTCCCGGTCTTGGAGCCACTTCCCTCCTAAAGTTTCAAGGGCCACCACATGATTTCCATGAACTTGAGCTGAGCAGAACTGCGGGGCCAAGCAGGGCAAAAGTGACGGCTCCTGGTTTTCTTGGCTGCCAAACGCTCACTTAGAGAAGAGGAGCTGGGGAAACAGGCAAGGCACAGCAGTGGTGGCGGCAGGCAGGTGGCGGGGAAGCGCCAAGGGCAGCACACGCATTTGGGATGCCCCTCTTTGGGCTTTCCGCTTAGGTGCCGGTGGTTGCAGCCAGTCCCCGTCCCCACCTGCTTGGCCTGCAGCTCCCAGTGGGAAGGAGTCCAGGCAAGCCGCACATTTGGAGCTTCCCCAGCGGGCGCATGGCAGTGCCAAGAGTGCTGCCACCAGCCTGGGAAAAGCGGCTCCCAGCAGGGAAGAGACCAGCCCAGGGGGTCATCTGTGCAGACAGCCCACCACCACTCCCTCACCGGCTGCTGGTCCAGACCACCTGGGGCCATGCATGAAGCCCAGGCAGGGAGGAAGGGAAGCCCTGGCTTACCTTGCTCTGCTCCCCTAGGAGCGACTGCCAGGATTGCCTCTCCGTATCTTTTGGCATGCGTGCCTGTTGCTGCTCTTAGCGCGCATGCGCACCAGAAACCAGTCCAGTTGGCTGGTGCGCATGCGTACTCTGGAAACAGGAAGATCATCTTCCTGGAGTGTGCATGTGCAATGGGTGGCTGCTCTTCCAGTTTCCGACCTGCCACATGAAAACCAGCTGGCCAGTGTACCGGAACCTGGAAGAGCAATGGGTGACAGTTCTGCGTGCCCGGAGAAATGCTCTGTGTGCCACTTCCGGCATGCGCGCCATAGGTTCGCCATCATGGCTGTATAATGTAGTTGGGAATATTGTATTGTAAGGTCCCAAAATGTACTTGAGTCACCAGAATGCCAAAGAGAGAGACCCAAGAAGAGGCTTGGAAAAAAATATCAGCTTTTATTTGTACAAAGAGCTGGGTAGACCATACCACTACATACAGACAAAGAGCATGCAGTGAAAGGCCACACCTTGAGGAATGTATGGCGTCCTTTTATATCATCAGAGACATCAGCTTAGTACCCAGTTCTGGCCCCCCTGACCCATGCCTTCCTTTGGCAGTGCAGCAAGGAACGGGGGGGGGGGCTTGAATGCTTAGCAACAGAGGGGCTATTTGCCCAATGTAACCCTGCCAATCCATGACATACCCTGCTTCTTGAGATATGCACCAGGCACCAAGTTATATAAAAAAACAAGATAACAGAAGTTAGATCACTGGTAGAAGCAAATGGCAGATGCAATTCTAATTCTTAGCAAAGCAATTCTTACAGAAGCGAAACAATAAATCAAACCAATTCTTGTGGCCCGCCAGCGGCCTGAGCGGATTGTGGCTGATCCCGATGACGAGGAGGCTGGTGTAGTGTCGTGCCAGCAGCCTGTGCAGCCGGTGCTCAAGTCAGACAGCGAGGAGGCTGAAGAAGATGTGGTGCCAGAGACAGAGATTCAGCCAGGGCCTTCAGAACCTCCAGAGGCTCCTTCAAGTGAAGAGAGTGAAGTGGAGGAGCCTCTTCTCAATGCACGAGCACGCAGGTCTGCCAAAAGGCAGAAGTGGTTACTCAGGAGGAAGTCTCCTTGAGTGTAAGGCTTGGGGCTAATTGGCCACTCCCTTAGCCTATTTAAGTTTGCACACAGCTGGCAAACGTTGCAGGAAAACAACACGTGTTTGTCCGGTCGCTCGCTGAGCATCTGAGAGTGAAGTTTCCTTGCAAACCTGGTTTCTGGACTAATTGCCAATTCTTGTAAGCCTTTATCTAATCTTTGGAATTCCTGGCAGGCTGTTAAGGACATTTTTAGTAATAGCCTGCATTTGAAAAAAGACTTTGTAGTAAACAGAGTTGTCAGAGTATTGTGTGTGCTACATTTCTTGGGTTCCATAGCTGGGGCAGAACAATTCTATTGACTCTACTATTATGTGCCACTAATTCTACCTATTCTATTATTATTATGTTCCTTCAGTATCTTTCAGAGATTTAATTTCTATTAAAGGCACCTGTAACTATCTCTAAATATCCTATTGTTAGTGCATCAGATCATATCTTCAAATGCTTTAAATAAATGTATACAGAATAATGGTTGCTTCCATCCAAAGTCTTTTTTTATTTTATTTTATTTTTTATTGGGTTTTAACAATTAAACAATTTTTATTCAACTCTTGTGCATGACTGTGACCATTTACATATCATCACACTAATGTTCTCCTATACTTTATATAATTTTACAAAATCTACTATGTTATTTCCCTTTTTTTCTATCTTCAATCCAATTATACCATTTCTCCCATATTACGTAAAAGTTCAAATCAATCAGTCCTTTCAGTTCCAATGTCATTTTATCCATCTCAGTGCAATCTAATATCTTTCTAATTATTAAATCTTCGGAGGGTATGTTTGAACTTCTCCAACATTGCGCAAATGCCAATCTTGCTGCTGTTGTCATATGTAGAATAATATATGTTGTTGTTTTTTCTTTTTCTTTTTTATAATATACTTTATTAGTTTTGTAATTAAAAACATCAAATCTCTACTAAAATCAGAAGTGCAGTGTTTGTACATATTTACAAGATATACATCGGGTATATTTCACATTTAAATTGCAAAAAGTAAGCATACCCTGACATCATAATTTTATCCTATTATTTAACCATTCGTACCACTTTCCCCATACTACATGGGTTTGGATTTCTCGTCGTTATTTAGCTCGTTCGTTAGTTTTGACATTTCAGTGCACTCTAAAATTTTATTTATTAAATTTTCCTCTGGTGGTATGGTTTTATCTTTCCAAAATTTCGCGTAAACTAATCTGGCCGCTGTTGTAATATGAATTATAAGTTGGATTTTATCTTTAGTAAGTCCATTCCTAATTATTCCCAAAAGGAATATTTCAGGGGATAGATCTAGTTCCTCATCAATTATTTCCCGTAACCAAATTCGAATTCTAGACCAAAACCTTTTTGTCATTGAACAGGTCCACCACATATAATAGAAGGTGCCAACCTCCTTACCACACTTCCAACAAATTGCTAAAGCATTGGGAAACATCTTCGCTAGTGTGGCTGGTGCTGGGTACCACCTATGGAGCATCTTATAATGATTTTCCCTATATGTTGCGGCTTTAGTCATTTTATAGTTTCTATTCCAGGCCTCTTCCCAATCGTTAAAATTTAAGCTATATCCAATGTTTTTTTCCCAGATATTTAACTGATTTCTAGCTATATCTTCTGCCCTATCCTTGTCTAGTAAAAGGTTATATATTTTTGCTAACATTTTCTTTTCCACCCCCAACAAAATTTTGTCTAAATTTCCATGCTTTGCTTCTATGTCATATTGATCCCGATCCTTCTGGTACCTTGAATTTATCTGTAAATAATTTCACCAGTCTAGGTTAAGGCCTTGGTCTCTCAGTATATCCAGGGATTTGAGGTTCCCATTTTACAGAGGCCAGGGCCTCTGTAGAACCGCTGCCTAATTACCTCCCACATTTGCATAAGGGTCTCCCTTACTTTATGTTTGTAGAAATAAGATTTTTTCTTATTTCTTGGGTCCCACAAATGGGCATGCCATCCTTCTTGTAAATTATGACCCTCTAAGGTCAGAATTCTCCTATTTTGCAGTGTGACCCACTCCTTAATCTAAACTAATTTAGCTGTCTTTTGGTAGGCTTTCCAATCAGGGAGTCCAAAACCTCCCATATTTCTTTTCCCTTGCAATATGTTATTTGAAATCCTTGCCTTCTTTCCGTCCCATAGAAAATTCCTGACACTTTTATTGAGATCTAAAAAGAATTTTTTATCCAGACTCAACGGTATGCTTTGAAATAAAAATATAATTTTGGGGAGAATATTCATCTTGATTGCTGCTATTTTGCCCATGAAAGACAATTTTAACTTTTTCCATCTATCTAAATCCTGGTATATTTTTTGTAATAGTGGGGTATAATTATCTTCTTTTAATGATGAATATCTCGGTGTAATCCATATTCCTAAATATTTTGTTTTCTTCACTACCTGGAGACCTAAAGAATCTCCCAACTCTTTCTTATATGCTTCTGTTATGTTTTGCACTATTATTTTGGTTTTTGTTTTATTAAGTTTAAAGTTTAGTCTGCATTCAGAAGTGAAATTGGCCTGTAGTTTTGAATTTGATTTGGGTTGGTACCTTCTTTCATAATCACTGTGATATAAGCTTCTCTCCATGAAACAGGGATTTTTGCTTCTAACAGAACCTCGTTATACAGTTCTAAAAGAATGGGTTCTAATAACTCCCCCATGTTTTTGTAAAATTCTCCTGGTAAACCATCTGGTCCCGGGGTTTTATTATTTTTTTGTTTTTGAATCGCTTCTTTTAGCTGTCGATGTTATTTCCCTATTTAGCAGCGTTCTCTTTTTTTTTATTGAAAATGTTTTTCAAATACAAATTTTCCCCCTTTCCCCCCCTCCTCCCTAACCCCCCCTCCCCCTCCCCTCCCCCCTGTGGCTTCTCCAAAATAAAACCCAAGTTAATAACAGATTATATAATACTTTACCATCCTTTTATTCCACCCCCATATACTAACCCTTTCTTTCTAACAATATTATTATATCCCCCTTATACTATACATTTCAACATTCAACTGTGAAATTATATAATAAATTCTAATTTAGCAATTTCATCTATTCAACTCATAATCTATCCTTCTAACAATATCATTATATCCCCCTTATACTATGCATTTCAAAGCAACATTCAAAGCAACTTTCAGCTGTAAAACTATATAATAAATCCTAATTTAGCAATTTCAACTCATAATCTATCCATTTCCTCCTCCCCCATACATATATCTCTTAATTCAAATCTTTTACGTATATTGATATAACATAACATCCCTTTTCCTAATCTAAACAATCAGTAAGCTAACCTATCTCAACCCACTTACCTACAGGTCTACATACATAATATTTTCAATATCTTTATTCTTCTGCCCATTCCACTAAAAAAAAAAAAGAATTTATTTACATATATATATATAAAATCCTCAATTGACTTTAAATTTGTAATCCATATGATAACTTCTGTAATGTCTCTCAACTGGAGTGTTAATTCCATTACCCATGTTAGGGTAACATCACATCCTAATTCCAACAGTATATTCGGTATCTTCAATTACCATCTGTCCCCATCAATAATAAATGTTTTCATATATAAAAAACCACCCGAGTGACTTTATATTTATATTCCATATAGTGTCTTCTATAATATCTTCCATCAAGATTATTAATTCCAACCACCGTGTTAGGGTAATAACCAGATCTTCTGCATGCCCCAATCCCATAGTTCTCTTGCCTTATAGCTCAGCATAAACGTAATCCATTTGTCAAAGAATCCAAAATAGAAAGTTCCAATCCACTCAATTTAAGGCCATCTTCCACATCCCAGGAGTACAGCACTGCAGAGATCTGTCACTCTCCTCAAGATAATATAAACCAATACTTTGCCTCAACTATATTTCTAAATATTCAATCAGCTCTTAAGTAACTGGCATTACACTGTTGTTTGGTCTAAAAATTATTTTTGTAGGACCTGCTTCTTCTTTTCTTAACTTTTTGTGGCTTAGATCTCCATCCTGGTCTCCTTTCTATGAGTTGTATATCAACTGTTTGATTTCCATGCTGGTCTGTAGCTTGATAAGTCATCACATTAGAATCCAAAGCCGCCTCTCTTGTATTTATAAGTAATCCAACT
Source organism: Arizona elegans (assembly GCA_022577455.1). Taxonomy (NCBI): domain Eukaryota; kingdom Metazoa; phylum Chordata; class Lepidosauria; order Squamata; family Colubridae; genus Arizona; species Arizona elegans. The sequence goes on along the minus strand of JAKOOJ010000002.1, from coordinate 95,680,154 downwards.
GTAGCCTCTGAAGGAGAATCCAGAAGCGGCTCGTCCACAAAGGCCTCTGTAGCTTGTTGTTTTTCCGTTACCTCCACCTCCATCTGCTTAGCCTGAATTTCAATCTCTTGTTGATTTTGCTTTTCTTTATTCCCCTCGTGTATTATACGTGGAGATGTTAAACCTATTTTAAAAACCTTATAGTAAAATTCTTCCGCTTTTTCAACAGTATTTAGTTGATATCTTTCTCCTTGATATCTCAATATTATACCAACTGGGACATCCCACCTGAATGGGATGTTTTGTTTCTTTAGTTCAGTCACCAAAAATCCAAAATCCTTTCTATCTTTTAACATCTTGGGTGGTAGTTCTTTAAATATTCAGATCTTCCTTCCATGCATTTCAATAGTGGAGTTGAAAGACTTTTGCACAATATCATTTCTTATTTCTTTATCAGTAAAGTAAATCACCACATCTCTAGGCAGATGCCTTTGCTTTGCCACCCAAGAATTAACTCTGTAGGCCTTATCAATCTTGCAGGATACCTCTTCAGGGCTAACCTTTAAAATCCCAGCCAGAACTTCAGCAGACATCTTTCTCAAATCTTGTCTTTTATCTTCCTGTATTCCCCTAATTCTAACCGCAAATTCCATGAGTCTGAATTGCATTATTGTGGCTTCATTTTCAATCCTTTGTTTTATATTATCTACATTGTAAGTCTTATAGTCAGCTTCTTTTATTTTCTTAAACTCTACTTCTGAGCTTTTTTCTTGAATCCTTATTAAATCATTTTCAATTCCTTGTATTTTATTATCCAAATTATAAATCTTATCAACTTCCTTCATTTTAGAGTCTATTTTTGAGTTTATAATTGCATCCATCTTCAGAATTACTTCTAAGAAACTTTTCATATGTTGCTTCAGAATATCATACTTTTGTTGAACCAACTCTTTAATTTCCTGTCTAAAATTTTCAAGATTCAGATTCACAGTCTTATCATGTCTTGCCATCTCCTCCAATAAAAATTTCTTTAGGTCTATGAAGCCATTCTTCTGCATCTGCAAGCTCTCAACTTGTTCATGTGATTTATAAATGGGAGAACCCCCCCCCCCCATGGCTTGGTTATCTGGCTTTGTCAGTTTTAGTGCCATCCTGCCACACAACAGATTTTTTTTTCCTTTTTCCTTTTAAAGAAAAAGACTTCTCTCCAAACAATATCAATAACAGGTCTCTTAGAAGGAAGAAACATGAAATAAGAATTTTTTCTCTTCACTTCTAACCAGCACTTTTGTTAGATACTTTGTAACTTTGTAACTTTGTAACCTTATAAACTATTCAAACGGAAGGACTTTCACTTTCAGCTCTTCTCAAGCCTCAGCCAGTCGCCATTTTAAACTCCTCCTTTCACTCTTCTTTACTTTTAAAATCAGTCTTAGGGTTAGAAATACTTGCAGTTTAGAATCCCAGATCCGGATTTCATCCTGTTTGTTCCTGCTTCTTCAAATGATCTGTTAATTTCTTTAATTGGTCCGGTCCCATCGCCTAGCTCTGCAAAAAGGCAGAGTTCTCCCGAAGCCTGGAGCAGCGGCGAGCGGAAATAGGGAGCCACAACCTACTTTGTCCCCAAGAGTAAAAAAAACCTCTGGGGACTTCACAGAGGGCTCTACCTGCCCTCGCTGGCTCTGTCTCACATTTCCTTTAGGAAATGGAGTTTTTCGAGCCACCTTTCAGGTGTAAAGGTGGCTCTTTACGGGCGACGGGGCTGGCGGTCTCAGAGGACCGTCTGGCAGCGACAGAAGCCAGACCGGAAGCCAGCAGTGTTCTCTTATCTTTCTCTTTGAAGGGCATCTTTTTCTCTTTTAAATAGTCATTTATTTTTTTCTATCTCAGTTTCCTCCTGTATATATAAGTTCTCAAAATATTATAATGCAATCCTTTTAATTTCTTCTTCTTTATTTTGTAAATCCCCTACCTCATCCTGCAGTCTATGTATTATTCTACTTTCTTAATTTGTATGATAACCACCTCCCTGGCTTATTTGCGTTCTCAAATTGGTATTGTTTCGCGTATTTAATGTTTTTAACATGTTCTGTTTGTTCTATTAGGTTTAAATTATGTTTTACTAATATTAATTCTTCAATTAGTTGTACATCACCTGGCCTTATTTGAATTTTTTCTAGCTGTTCTAATTCTTTCACTAATATATCCTGCTATTTCCATTTTTCCTTATTTCTTTTTGCCATATATGCTATAGTTATTCCTCTTGTATATGCTTTTATTGTGTTCCATAGGTTCTGCAAAGAAGTTTGTGGTTTATTATTTACCTCTAGAAATAAGGTCAATTCCTGATTAATCTTTTGTATGTATTCCTTCTCTTGTAGTATCTATGGGTTTAAAGTCCATCTTCTGATTTTCTTTTTTTTTTTCTCTCTTTTTTTTTTTTTTGACCTTTCCATATTATTTTCAGGGGGTTATGATCTGCCCAAATGTTTGGGAGAATCTCTACATTTTCTACTTCTTTACTTAGTTCTTTATTTGCCCATATCATATCTATTCTTGAGAAGGACTTATGCAGGTTGGAATAAAAAGTATTTTTTTTCTCTTTGGGGTTTAGTGTTTGCCATATATCATTCAAGTTTAATTCTTCCGCCATATCAAAATGCATTTCTTTTCCCCCCCTTTTTCTTCTCACTAATATAATCCTTTTTTCTATCTATTATCCCATTGTAGTCCCCCACAATACATATATTTTTATAACCTGTTTCAATGATTTTCCATGTATTTTTTGTAAAATTCCCTCTGGTTTTTATTGGGAGCATATATATTAACTAATAACATTTTAACTTCCCCTATTATTAATCCCAATAATAATATTCTTCCCTTCAGATCTTCATATATTACACTTTTTTTTATTTCTTTTCTGACATAGGTCACAACCCCTCTCTCTTTCTTTCTCTGCCAGTGCTGCATATAAATTCCCCAACTTATTATATTCCAAGTATTTCTGATCCTGTTTTTTTGATATGTGCCTCTTGGAGGCATATAATATCTACATTCTGTTTTGTTAATTTTTTTTTAATTGAAAAGTTTTAAAATATTTTTACAAACAAATTGCCCCCCTCCTTCCTCCCCCCACCCATTCCCTCCCCCCCGCCCGACTTCCCAGAACAAAATACAGGGTATAGCATTTAACAAACATAATCAAACATAAACAAACTAACTATAAGCTCTTAACTCTCCCTCACACTTTAACTCCCCCATATATACCAAAATATAAAAATATAAAAATTCACCTAAATATTTCATTCATAAACTATTTGCAACTTTCTTAATCCCATATTTGTTTTGAATATAATCAATCCATCTTCTCCATTCCAATATGTATGATTCGAGCGATCCTTCAAATATGCAGAGATTTTAGCCATCTCCGCCAAATTAGCTACTTTTAATGTCCATTCTTCAATAGTAGGAAGGTCTTCTTTCTTCCAATACTGCTCCACCAAAAGTCTGGCTGCTGTTATTAAGTTCAAAATCAAATTAATCTCTATAACCATACAGTCTGTAATTATACTCAATAAGAACAACCGTGGAGTAAATTTTATCTTCTTTTTAAGAATATTTTGTATAATCCACCATATTTTTATCCAAAATGCCTTAATTTTTTTACATGTCCACCATATATGATAATACGTTGCATCATCACATTTACATCTCCAACACGTAGATTGTAAGCTTGGATACATACAAGCTAACTTTTTGGGATCTAAATGCCATCTATAAAACCTTTTGTAAAAATTTTCTCTCAAGTTTTGAGCTTGGGTAAATTTTACATTTCTGACCCATATTTTTTCCCATGTTTCCATCATTATTGGTTCCTCAATATTTTGTGCCCATTTAGGGGCTTCCGGTTTGCTGCTGGCCGCCGCCAGACGTTCCTTTGGGATCGTCAGCTTCCTCTGCCTGTATAGAGCCGCCGTTACAGCGGATGGCGGCTCGAAAAAACTCCGTTCCCAAGAGGAAACGGAGATAGAGCCGGCAGGGGTGGGTAGAACTCTCCGCAGTGTCCCAAAAGTTTTTTTTTTACTTTTGGGACGGAGCGGATGAGAAGCCCCATATCCCCTGCCGCTGCTCCGGGCTTTGGGAGACCTCTGCTTATGCAGAGCCAGGCGTCAAGAGCAAGCCTGCGAATTCAACAGAATAATTAAAGAAATGATGAGCTGGACCCTTAATACTGAACTGCAAGTATTTCACCCTTCCAAAATCTATTTAAGAGAAAAGAGGAGAGGAAAAGAGGGAAAAAGAACCTTTTAAAATGGCGTCTGCTGTGGCTGGAGAAGGGCTAAAAGGGAAAGTCCTTCCGTTTCTCCTTACTACAATGTAGCGGAATAAATATCACTGGCTACATTTGTAGATAAAACCTCGCTCCTGTGCTGTTGATTGAAAAGAAGTTTTTTTTTTCTCTTTCTAAGGGAAAGTCCTTTCGTTTTCTATTCTCTCTTTTTTGCTAAATCTTGTCTGTGTGGGAAATGGCATCGGGACTTATACAGCTGGACAAATGGGGGGGGGAACTTCCCCTCTCAAGAAATTACGCCAACAAATTTCAACTCTCCAGTGTCAGAAACCCGATTTTAATATATTAGAATTTATCCTTGAAGAGATTGTAAGAAGGGATGAGATTGTGAACCAGCAACTTGAAAAATTTAAGCAGGAAATTAAAGAAATTGGTGAATTGGTGAAATCAAAGTTTGACTTTTTGAATCAAAAGATTTTAAAAGCTACTAATGGTTTATCAGGCTTTCTGATTCGGGTGGATGCAAAGACTAAATTATTAGAGTCTAAAATGAAGGAAATTGAGGAGAATTTGGATGACATGACTCAAAAAATTAAAAAGGATTTGATAAGCACTCAGGATAATAGCTCGGAAGACAAATCTAAAATGGAGACTGACCAAAAGATTGGTAATGAAGAAAATGTACAACAGAGGATTGAAAGAGAAGTTTTAATGATTCAATATAATTTTACAGAATATGCAATTAGACTGAGAGGTTTGCAGGAAAATAATAGAGATGATTTAAGGAAAATATCTTCTGAAATTCTGGCTGGGATCTTAAAGGTTCAACCTGATGAAGTGTATTGCAGGATTGATAGAATTTACAGAATAAACTCCTGGTTGGCAAAGCAAAGGCAATTGCCTAGAGATGTGGTGATCTATTTTACAGATAAAGAAATTAGGAATAATATTGTGCAGAACTCTTTTAATTCTACCTTGCAATTTCATGGAAGAAAGATTTGGATTTTTAAGGAGCTCCCGCCCAAGATGTTAATGGAGAGGAAGAAATTTGGCTTTCTAGTGACTGAATTAAAAAAAAGAAATATCCTATTCAGGTGGGACACCCCAGTTGGCCTAATATTGAGATATCAAGGAATAAGATATCAATTGCATACTGTTGAAAAAGCGGAAGATTTTTATCAAAAAATTTTAAAAATGAATTTAACACCTTTAGGCATAATACAGGATAAGCAAAAGGAGTTGGAAACAAAAGGAAAACATCAAATTACAGAGGTTGTGATGGATAAATTGTCTTTGGACTCCCTGGATACCCCAGCTGGACTGTCTATAAATAAGAGAGCAGTGTCATCCGACTCCAATGTGATGAACCATCAAGTCACAGACAAGTGCGCAAATCAATCAGTTGATATACAAGTGACAGAGAAGAAAGATGAGATGATAAAACTAACCCAACAAGAACATTACATAAAGCAGAATGAAAATCAACTAGCAGACACACAATTGGTAGGCAAGAAACGAGGATGGAAATTCAACCCGGAAAAGAAAAAGAAAAGAAATAGATCGCATAGAAACAGCAATTTCTAAACTATGCAACAGTGATGCCAGGGACTTTAAAAAATGAATGAATATTTGAAAAGATAGTGGAGGCGAACAATTGTTTGATACTATCCTGAGGATTGTGGCAGATCTCTGCAAGGCCATGATTTTGGGATGTGAAAAGAGCCTCACTTTGTTGGATTTGAATCATCTAAAAATTTTTTTTTTTTTGGTAAATATATTATAACTATTTTGAGTTATAAGGCAGGAGAGTTTCGCCGGGGCATGCAGAAGATCTGGATGTTACTCAGTAGGATGATGGGAATTAATAATCCTGATGAATACCACAACTATACCATATGGATATAATTATAATTATAATGTCACTCGGGTGGTTGTTTTTGCTTTTATGCAGATGCGAGGATATTTACTACTGATGGGGGCAGAAGATGACTGGAGATTTTGAACAAACTGTTGCACTAGCATGTTATTTTACCCTATTATGGGTGATGGATTTAACAATCTAGAGGAAAGACATCAAAGAAGATACTATATGGATTATAAATTTAAAGTTATTGTTTTTTCCTTTTTTACAAAATGGAATGCATATATAGATATGTGTATATCTTAGTAATGTGGGCAGTGGATTATATCTAGAATTGTACTGCATGATTTTGTAGGAATTGAAGGGTTGAAATAGGTTAGCTTACTGATTGATTAGTCTAAGAAAAAGGATTCTTAAGTCATATATTTAGGGGAGTGGAGGACTTAATAATTCAGTGGAAAGATACTAAAGAAGATATATTTTTTTCTCTTTTTTTTTCTTCTTTTTATAAAATGGGATGCATATATAGATATGTGTATATTTTAGTAAAGTGGGTAGTGGATTATATCTAGAATTGTATTGTACTGTATGATTTTAAGTCATATATTTAGAGGAGTGGAGGAATTGGACAGAATTGAATAAATGTTAAATTTGGATGCAGGGAGAAGGTCGATTTAAAATGTTATATTAATATATATAAAAGACTAAAGGTTAAATTGTAATAATACTCAATAAGCTTAACATGTTAAGGGTCAGTATTTCGAGAAGGGATTAAGGGAAAGGAAAGATATTATGTATGTAACTAGTTATGAAATAGCCTATTGTTGTGAAGAAGTCACAGGGGGGGTTGGGTGGAAAGGGTGGGTTAGGGAAGAGGGGGGGGGGAGAAAAGGGGGAAAAACTTGTATTTGAAAACTTTTTCAATAAAAAAAAATATTTTGTGCCCATTTTATCATACAGTCCTTCACTAGCTCAGTTTCTGAATCTATTTCTATCAATGCATTATACAACCTTTTAATATGCCTTGGACTTTGATCCCTAATTTGTTTTATCAAATTTTCCTCATTTTGCAAGATACCAATTTTCTGATCCTCTTTCCATCTTTTGAAGCATTAGCTAAAGGTCATATTTCACTTTAATCTTCGGCCTTGCCCCCCTCCCACTGCTTCTGTTTTTGTAGTTTCTTGTGTTTCTTGTGTTTTTGTCTGAGCTTGCTGCACCTTTAATTCCTCTTTACGTTTAGTTGCTGCTCGAGTCTGTCTTTGGTCCTTTGGTTCCTCTGTTTTGCTAAGTAGTTCCAAGTCTTGGGCAGAGCTCGTAAGTTGTATTAAATCTTCTTCAGCAATCAAAGCCCCTCCTTGAGCCTATGCCTGGGCCTGTATAACTTCTTTCTCTCCCTTTCTTGCTCCCTCTGCTTCCTTTCTTCTTCTAATTTCTGGGGAAGATGAACCTCCAGCCTTTAATACGTTTGAGTAAAAATCTCTTGCCTTCCATACTGTATTAAGGCAATATCTCTGTCCTAAGTAATTCACCACCAATCCGGTTGGAACCTCCCATCTATACTGTATCTGACGCTTTCTGAGTTCTTCCACCAAAAAGGCATAGTCCTTCCTTGTTCTCAACATTTTGGGGGGGGGGGATTTCTTTCAATGTTAAAACCTCCTGCCCTGCCACTTGGAGTTTGTTTTTATATGAAGCCTGTAGAATTTCATTTCTTATCCTCTTTGTTGCAAAGTAGATTACATTGTCTCTTGGTAAATTTCCCTGTCTGGCCACCCATGAATTTACACTGTAAATTTTGTCAATTTGCAATTCCAGATCTTCCATTCTTTCTCCAGTTATCTGTACAAAGGCTTCTGCAAAAATCTCTCTCAGGTTCTCTTGGTTATTTTCTTTCAAACCTCTTACTCTTATGGCAAATTCCATCAACCTGTATTGTATCATCATCACTTCTGAATTTGCCCTCTCCATCTGTGTCTGAACCTCCCCCATTTTATTCTCCAGGTTCATGTTGGATTGATTAATTTCCTCTAGTCTTTCATCTAACTCTTCAATATAGCTTGCCAAACCCTGAAATGCAAAGATAATGTCTTCTCTAATTTCCTTGTTTCGAACTTGAATTACATCTTTAATTTCTACCATCTCTTCAGTCACCTTGTTCATTTTTTCAGTCACCTCCTTCATTTTTTTCCTCAAAGGCAGAGGTAATTTTCCCCTCTAAAGCCAGCTAGTAGCTTTAAAGCTTGCTGCAAGGCTTCCAGTGTTAAAACTTGTTTTTCTGCTGGGGCTAACAAAGTTTGCAGTTTAGATGGTTGGGCAGGAGAGCTCCCAGTACTTTTGGGAACAGCAATTTTTATTTGCCTGGAAGCCATTTTCCAATTTTCAGTTTCAATTTAAAACTTTTACAACAGCCAGAACAATAAGTCCAATAAATCAGCTTAACTTCCAGTTAGTTTCCAGTCCTCAGTAAGTTTTGAATTTATCTGCAGTCCAATTTAATTCTTCTTTCTTTTAAAACAAATTTCAGTTATTATCAGCAAGGGCTGTCAGCACTGAAGAGTACTTTTCAATTAACTTTCATTACCAGGCCCAATTAAGACTTGACACCATTTCCTTTCACTTTCTTCCCTTGGTAATCAAGAAGGAAGTATTCAATAAACAGGAATTAAAGTTTAATACTTGCAATTAGAGTCCCTCCTGACTTCGCTCTGCCTGCTTTTGTATCCAGTATGTTGTAAGATTGTTGCAGGAGTGGTTGCGGCGTCTTGTTCTGCTTAGAGCAGAAGCGTCCCGGGTCCGGAGCTTGTGTCAGGCTTCCAGGGAGCTCTCACCCTTCCAGCCCCAGAATTGTTCCTGGGGCTTTTGGGGAGCTCTACCTAAGCCTGGCTGCTCTCTTTCTCCCCTTTTCCCAAGGGGAAAGTTTCCAAGCCGCTAGACAGCTGATTTTCGCTGTTCTAGCGGCTTTAACGAGATCGCAGGGCTAGCACTCCGAAAGGAGCAGCCATCGACACCTGTGGTGCCACCGGACGTCCTGTTTTGTTAATTTTGTAAGTATTTTTTTCCTTTTCACCTGGTCATTCAATCCATTTACATTTATTGACAGTAATTTAGTGTCTTTCTCTATTTTCTTAATTGTCTGCTGGTTTCTGGTTTTTGTTTGCTCTTGTAATTCTTTGTGGTCTGGTACTCGTACTCCTTTCTTCATTTCGATACCCTTTCTTTGTTTTGACTCCTTATTCCACATCTGCATCCCCGGATTCTTGTCTTTGTTCTTCTAAACTGGGTGTTTTCAATCTCTCTTTATTGCTCAAATCTTCCTCCATCTGCATCAGTTGATCATATAGTTCTTGGGCTTTATCTAGATCATCAATTTTAATTCGTTTGTATTGCCAAGTTACTGACATTCCCTCTGGAATGATCCACCGAAATAATATTTTTCTTCTGTTTAGTAGAGATGCTAAGAACCGGTAATACTTCCTTTGTTCTCAGATCCACCTGGGGACTTGCTTCAATTTTATTATCTCTCTTTCATGATATATCATTGGTTCATCTCTTGTGATTTTATGGATAATATCTTGCACATTCTTGCGAGCAAATCTGATATGTACTTCCCTTGGTAAATGGTGGCGCTTTGCATAATTGGTTTGAACTCTGTACACTTCATCCATCTCGTATATAATCTCTTTTTTATCTCTCTGGAGGGCTTCCGCAATCAGTCCCGCCATTATCTCTCCTAGGTCATCTTCTTTTGTTTCTGCCATATTTTGAAACCTCAGGTAAAAAGAGGCTCGACCAATTTCCAAATGCATTAATGAGCTTTCCAAGTCTTTGTTTACCGCCATCATTTTTTGGTCTATCTGCTCTAATTTTTTTTCAGTTTGTTCAGTTTTTATTTCCATGGACCTAATTTTTGCTCATTCCTTTGTATCACCTCTTGAATTGAATCCATTTTGTTGTCTAAGTTATATATGTCAGATTTCAATTCTCCATGGTTTTTCATCATCGTCTCCTGAAGTTTCATCATAGTTTCCTGAATCATTATGAGAGTAGTCTGCATCGTTTTGGAAGTCAAATTGGAGCTTGATTTTTCTTTAGGCATTCCTTCTATTGTTGTCTGGGTTGATGGGGAAGTCATTGCCACCATTGGGTTTGATGCTGCCTTTTCCCCTGTTCTCAGTGATGTAGTGGTGATACTTGTCATTTCTTTTAGAATGTTACTTTGTTCTCCTAAAATTTTATAAATCCTTTCCCAGATTACCATCCACTATTTTTATCACTAATAATAATTTCCTTTATCCCTCTAAATTAATTTTCTTATAGTTATGTTCCTTTTCCCTATGTCTATTATTGGCTTGGCCAATTTTATATTACTTTTGGCTTTCTCAATATCTTCTCCCTTTACCTATCAATATTTTAGTGTTTACTTCTTTCACGTTTTGTTTTTTCTAGGCTCTAGATTTCAGTTTCTATTTTCGTTGGTTACCTACCCAAAAACCCAAAAGTTTTCAACTGTACGTCAATCATAAAGGCATACAATACAATACGGTATAATCAAATATCACTCTAAATAGATCTTAATATTAACTTAAATATCGTAATTTATAATAAATATTAATTATAAGTAGTTCTATGCTAAATATAATACCTTCAGCACAATCTGACTAATCTTAAATTACTATCTATGTCAATATTTCATTGTGTATTTGTAAATACAGTTTTACTACAAAAATTGCAGGCACATCAGTATTCAGAAAATATCCTATTGCCAAAATGTTAATCACAGACTATAATGTAACAATATAACAATCTATTTTCTATTTCACTCGAGATACTTCCTCTGCTTTAACTTTTTTTTTTATTCTTTTACTTTAGTTTCCCAATGCTCTGTTATATTTGGATTTCTCAGTTTTTACAGGTTTTTTTTCCCCTTTCTTCTCCTCACCGTTTTCTCACCATCTTCTCACTGTCTCTTTCCAGTGTTTTTAACTTTGTATCAGCTATTTAAATCCAGATCATTTCCACCGCTCCGCTTTCACTTTTCGTTATAAATCCCAGTTTTCCTCCACCAGGCACCATTCTCAACTTGTTTATTCAAACCTCTGTCTAATCTTCTGCTTCTCTCCAAGTGTCCTTCCTTGTCTCTCATGCTTTCTCTAATCACCCAATCTCCTTCTGCCTTAATCGTCTTTCACCAACCCCCCCTTTTTTTTATCAAATTTTGACGTAAGAGTACTCCTTTTTTTCTCTTCTCTTCCTCTTCCTCTGTGTTGTGGCTCCGTCCTCCGAGCCTATTTTATTGGAGGAAGAAGGCTCCGAACATGAAGGAAAGGAGACGGCCAGGCCTCCCTCTCCAGGACCCTCCTCTCTGGCAATTCCTCAGGTGTCTCCCGAAGGAGAAGAGATTGGCCAGGAGCCAGGTGTTTCCGAGCCGTCGGATAGTGATGAAGAAACATTGTGGTTGGACCCACGCCAGCATCGGAGAGACAAGCGTGGGCAGCAGAAAAGGAGGCGTGCCAGAAATTAAGCTGAGTCACTGGACCACACCCCACAGGCTATAAAAGGGAGTGTGGTGGCCATTTGGACTCTCTGACGGACAAAGCTAATCTCTGGCGAGTCACTTTGCACCTTTGGACACAACGCCTATTTGCTGTGGATTTAATTACAAACTATTCAAACTGTGTGTATTTTTGTCTGTGTTATCGGAGTAAAAGTTCTTGGCAGGCAGCCACGGAGTTGCTGCCAAGTTCCTTATCCTGACGTTGAGTGTTTGAAGAATTTATTTAACCCTCAGCTGGCTGGGTGTGTGTGTGCGTGGTACGGGGACAGAACACTCTGTTATCTTACACTCGTTCGTTCTCACTGTTCCCTTTACACTCAGCTTTCAATCTTCCTTTCCGTTTCTCCCGATCCTCTCTTGGCATTTACTTTCACTTAGTCATAGCTCGTCTCTTTGAATTGCCGCTAGTTTCCTACCAGAGCTCTCTGTAATTTGCCAAATACTTTGTTTTGTTCACTTTGACAGTTCCAATTGTTATGCATATGGGAGTCTCTCACCAGTAGAAATGAGCACAGTCTGCTGATTAAGATTCCTCTTCCAATTCTGTTGTGCACTGTCACGGCCTCGAGTCCACCATGTCAAGATGAGATGACAGGACACATTTGTGCCAGGTTAAAGAGGGTTTCTCTCATTCCAGCGGTTGCACACCACCTCTGGTGTGCTGACCCTCGGGCTTCCCCTCTGCTTCGTGTAGCTCTCCAAGCCTTCAACACGCCTTCGAAGGGTCCCTCAACATGAAAGAAACAGAGTCAAAGAGAGGAGCTCACTCTTTTTCCTCTCCACTGCTCTGACAGCATCACCAGAAGTCCATACAAAGTCTTTTTTGTCAGTTCAGAAACATCTCTGGACCTCTTTGATCTCATGACATCAGCTAAATGCATGAGCAGAATCATTTTACTGCTGGCTCATCCCTTTTCAGTTGAAATGATAAATTCTGAGGAATTTCAGATACATTGTTCTCCTGTTGGTGGAAATGCTTATCTCCCCACCTTTTCCCCTTCTTACTACTTGCATGCTTCCAGGTTCAGCTGCTATAACATTGTTCTTGAGGTCAGCAGTAATGAAGATGAACATTGGCTGATTTAAACTATATTTGAATTGGACTTGGATTTGAATTGGACTTGGATTTGAATTGGGCAATAGAAGCATGGGACCTGGCAATAGAAATACAGAGACTATAGAATGGCAATCGAAATTGGCAATAGATTACAGATTAACAGAGTTGGAAGGGACCTTGTAGGTCATCTAGTCCAACCCCCAGCCCAAGCAGGAGACCCTACACCATTCCTGACAAATGGCACTCCAATCTCTTCTTGATGATGCTCCCACAACTTCCAAAGGCAAGCTGTTCCATTGGTTGATTGTTCTCACTGTCAGAAAATGTCTCCTTATTTCCAGGTTGAATCTCTCTTTGTTCAGTTTCCATCCATTATTCCTTGTCTGGCCTTCAGGTGCTTTGGAAAATAGCTTGACCCCTTCCTCTCTGTGGCAGCCCCTCAAATATTGGAAGACTGCTATCATATCTCCCCTGGTCGTTCTCTTCATTAGACTAGCCATGCCCAGTTCCTGTAATCGTTCTTCATATGTTTTAGTCTCCAGTCCCCTAATCATCCTGGTTGCTCTTCTCTGCACTTTTTCTAGAGTCTCAACATCTTTTTATAGTGTGGTGACCAAAACTGGATGCAGTATTCTAGGTATGGTCTTACTAAGGTTTTATAGAGTGGTATTACCATATTTTTTGGAGAAAAGACACACTTTTCCCCCCTAAAAGAGGGCGAACATTTGGGTGTGTCTTATACACCGAATGTAGCCCCACCCATCCACTGGCCCCCAACCTATGGCCTCCGCACATCCTCTCAAACGGAGCTTTTGGAGGCTGCAAAATCAGCCTGCCAAACGGAGCTTTTGGAGGCTGCACACTCAGCCTCTCAGATAGAGCTTTTGGAAGGTGAAAAAGCAAGAAGCAGAGGCCAAAATGGCAACCTGGAACAGCTGCTGCCTTGTCCGACTGGTTCCATGTTTCACCTGCTGTACTCACTGGAGCACCCTGTGATGATTAGCTGCATTGTTGAAACTGTGTATCTGCCCCAACGAGGCAGATACACAGCGGCACGCTCACAACCAGTGAACCTGTTGCTAAAGTTCACCTCTGGGAACAGCTGAAGATATTGAAGAGTACTGGGTCTAAGATGGAACCTTGCGGTACCCCACTGCTTACTACTCTCCATGTAAACTTAGATCCATTAAGGGATACTCATTGAGTACGGTTTGTCAGCTAGTTGCAAATCCATCTGGTGGTGATGCTATCACACTTTTTTTTAGTTTACCAAGAAGTAGGTTGTGGTCTATTTTGTTGAATGCTTTGCTGTAGTCTAAGTATATTGTGTCCACAGTATTTCGCTGGTCTACTAATTTAGTCACTAATAGAATGGCAATAGGAATTGGCAATAGAAATACAGAGACAAAGTGCTCCTTGTCCAGTTTCAGTGCTGGGAGAATGGCTTAGAAAACAAATTGTGCAAGTCACATTGTGAATATACTCCTCAGTTTTTCATTAAACCTTAATATATTGTGGCTTGTTTGTATTCAAAATGCTTATAAATTTATCACTGTTGTTTTCCCTTTATTTTATTATTTAAAACAAACTGTATGGAAGAAAACTTAATAGGTATTTTGGGTTTGTCTATACAAGCATTTATGTATGAGACATGTTTTAAGTTGACAGAAATTAATTGCAAATATTACATATATCAAAGTACCTTTGTTAAAGTAGAAATATTTCCTTTTAAAATTTTGATAGTGTATTTTCTAAAGCTTTGCTTGCAATTAATTGAATATATTCTGTCTATAATGCAACTACATTCATTTTAGTAATTCTTACCTAATCACTGAGATCTTAGCAATTGATGCTTGCTGGTAAACAAGCAATTACAGATTATCTCATATTATTAGGAAGTAAATGCTAAGGTAATTTTCAAATACCTTTCCAAGAAACATTTCTTACTTCAACCTGTTTACCAACGAACATCTGTAAATTGTTGAAGATTCTGAGCTTATCCTAGGGTTCAAACTTATGGAGCCAGTGCTGTAATTCATCCATCATGAACTGAGAATCCGCCAACAAACACACTCAACATTCTCTTGTAACTACACCATTAGAGGGAGATTAGTAGCAGTACTTAAGAAGCAGTCTTTCATGGAAGCTTGTTCCCATTACTGAACTGAACCCAGAGTGACCTGGATGACAAGAAGAAAAGCACTTCGTGTATCATATTTGAGGGCAGCAATGGTATATTATTTAATATAATTGCAAAGGATGTGCATTTTCAATTTATTGTATGTAATTTGATGGACAACATGCAGTTGTAATTAGTATTGGATAGCTTGCCAGATGTCATAATGGAAATTGATCACAATCAACAAAGGTCACAAATATTGAATCTTTGATATTAATGTTGGAAGAAATGTCCATCTAGGTTCAGTTCCAAGTGGGGAGAATGACACTAGAAACATGGAGACTGCTTGGAAAGATGGTTTAATGGTTTAATGGTGGACAGGACCACATTGGTCCAAAGAGTACATGGAATGGAGAGAAGGATATATTTATACACTCTCTTGGGCCCTGCCTTAGAGTTTCCTGTTCCTGTACAAGAAATGTATCCCATTGACTGTCAGACTCCCAGGTGGCAGGGATCTTAGCTAACTTTGTAGGCTGCCTGTGTCCCAGACCTGGTTGAATCTTGCTGGGTGATGATGTAATGAAGGGGCTTTGGGCAATTCCTATTATGGCTTAATGGCTTTGTCTTTTGTGTTGTAGATAAGCTGGCCCAGCCTTTTGTCTTGCAAATAACCAAAGTATCTGCTGGGAGCTGGGGCTGAGTTTCTGTTTTAAGATTTCTATTTCTCTTTTAGGGAAAATATTCTGCCTTTTAATATTTCCTAGAATGTTTCATTTTCCTAGGAGAGGGGTCGGTACTAACTTCCTACATTAATACAGTATTTTAAAAACATTTTTTTCATTCAGGTTAGTGTGAATTTTGTCCTTTTATGAAAGTATAAGTGGAAAAACGTTGAAATTTTGAAAAGGTTTATGTCCCAGTTTCCCTTGCAACATTTTCTAGGTTGCGCAGAAATATCAGGAAGCTGGATAGGATGAAAAATGCTATATAATTTAGTGCAGGAATATGGTGGAATCAAGCAAGTAAAAAGCTCATTTCTGGAATACAGTTGTTTCCCTCTGGATAAGGAACTTTGTGAGTCATCTTTTCCCCATTAGCAGGGACTCATGCCCCAATGTGCCTTCAGATCCTTCCTGGCCTTCAGATCCTTCCCACCTTTTCAACTCTTCATCATAAGCACTCATGACTGGGGTTTTCTATATATTCATAGGGTATTTGATGAACGACACAGCAACAACTCTTTTTTCCCTCCTTTTATTTTTTCTTTTCCATTTATTAAGTGAAAAAAGCTAGCAGCATCAGTTGGTTTCATTTTCCCAGTCTAGCTCTGCAAGCAAATTTACAACTAGTAATTGTGTTTCTCCCAATAATGTTACTGCCTGACTTTTTAATTTGCAGAGAAAACTTTTTTCTCTACTACTGTGTTTCCCCAAAAATAAGACAGTGTCTTATTTTCTTTTGCTCCCCCCGCCCCAAATAAGGGCTTGGTCTTACTATCTGGGGTCTTATTATTTTGGGGGTGTAGAGGTGGTGAGCGTAGGACTGGATGTCCTGTCACTGCCATTGCCTCCCCTCCCTGTTCTTCATGCCGGCCGAGCGGCCCAATGTGTCCCACCCCACCCCAATGGCAACAGCTGCTTTCCTTCCCTGCCATCTCTTTCTCGAGAGGGTTGGCAGGTGGGGCGGGGGAGAAGCGAGACATGTGGAGTGAGACGTGGCTCCTCTTGCTGTCTCTTCTCCCACCCTCGCTGGGCGTGACGGGACTCCTGTCCCTTGCTTACCCACCCACCCCCTTTAAGGATGCAATTTGGGGGTGGCAGGTGGGACTGGCAAGAAGTGGGATGCAGGTCTTACCTTTCAAGCTCCATCTCTTTCCTTGCCATTGTGTCCAGGGAAACCTTGGAAAACCTTTTCTTGTAAAAGAAACCTTCTCGCGAGTTTGAGAAGTTTGATTGAAGTCACGAGAAGGTTTTCTTTTACAGCGTCTTTCCCTGGATACAACGGCGAGGAAAGCGACGGAGCTTGAAAGGTAAGTGGGGAGGAAGAAAAGACGGCAAGGGGACCCACATCTCGCTCCATGCGTCTTGCTTCTCCCCTGCCCCACCTGCCACCCCTCTCAAAAAAGAGACGGCAGGGAAGGGAAGCAGCCAGGCTGCTGTTGCCATTGGGGTGGGGTGGGACGTGTTGGGCCACTCGGCTGGCATGAAGAACAGGGAGGGGAGGGTATGTCCCCCCCCTTTTCCCCCCTCTGGCCTTGCCTCCTCAATTCAGTATGGTTGCATGGCAAGCAACCAGAGGAAATGGCAGGACCGGTTTTGCATGCGTGTAAGTAGTTGGTGGGGGGCTTATTTTATGGGGGTAGCTTATATTATCGCATGCGCTGAAAAGCTTGATTGGGCTTATTATTCAGATATGTCTTATTTTCGGGAAACACGGTATAGAATATGATTGTCTAACATTTCTCTAACTGTATATATGTTTGCAAGGAATGATGTTGCTTAAACAAGTATGTGCATATTAACATTTCTAATTACTCTACTCTCTATCTACATCCTACTTTAGAACTAAGGAAAAGAGTAACCATATAATGACCAGCCTCCTTTCTCTCTGAGACTGACATAGATTTTCTCCCTTGGCTCTGACTGATAGACTGTATTATCTTCTGCAATCCTTAATCTCAGAGAGATCATTTGCAAAGCATAAGCAAGATGGTGCATTCTTCTCTTCTTTTGGATCTTACTGAATAACTCTCTTCAGCAATCTTTTCCAAAATTGCCCTTAAACACATGAGCCTTCAGCAGTATGCTGATGGGTGCTCTATCCCTGGAGGTTTCCAAGAAAAGATTGGACATTTGTTTGTCCGGTATGGTAGAAGAACTCTGGGGTTGGACTTAGAAGACCTAAGGTCTCTTCCAGCTATGATTCTAGTATAACACAACCCAATCAGATTTAGTTCTATCAGACAGCATTACTGTGTACTAAAGCAATAGTCTTGCTTCTGAGGTCTGAGGGTGAAAATGGTGGTGATATGTGAAGTGCCCACAATTTTCCTGTTTGATCTTCATCATTATCTATAAGTAGACTCATAGGAGGAAATAACCATTAATGGCTATTAATTGTGAAGGTTAATGTCAGAGGCAGAAAAATTGCCTTGGCAGAGATATGCAAGCTCTATTACTAATGCAACAAGGGGAAAACAATTTGTAATCTACAATAGATAGAAAATTGGTAGAAGAAGCTCAGACATGTCCCTAATTCACAGGAGAGAAAGGTATAGCTCAGACTTGCAAGATGCTGTTATTTTAGCTATTCTCAATAAAAATAATTTTATTTTTCCTGCAGAATTGATTTCCCTGTCTGATCTACCTGGTGGAGCTGACAGTTAAGTACTCCCGGACCAGCAATGGAATGATTCTCAATACCAACTCTGATCTCCAGGAATTTGACTAACTGCTTGAGGAACAGAACAATATTTCCTCCAGGCAGAAGACAATTGGAAACCTGCATCAAAAATGTTATATAACAGTTTGTACTTACCTGCTCACTGGATATTGGTGGGGAATGTTGAGATTATTAAAAATGCAATTCAGCATTATTCTGATCTCCTATATGAGTTTATTAAGAGTTGTGAAGGAGATAACAAGTACATGTTACTTTTAAAGCAATATTGCTTTAGTAATAGAAGCACCCTTATTGGTATCCACTATCTCTCTCACATGCTTTCATAACATTTAGGTGCCCTTGCTCTCTGGTCTCTCCATTCTAATCATGTTTATTGCTGTCCATTCCCATCAGTGGCACAGATTCATGTGAGTATCGTTAAAAAGACACATGGTTTATTTACTCATTAGCATATCCAGCTGTTAGTTTTCCTTCTCCCAATATTTCAGACTAAGTAGCCATTTGTCAAGAATAACCCCCATTCAATAGAGGTTGAAGGATATTATAAAAACAAAGCTTTTTCTTTAGGTATTCTGTACAGTATCTGGTTAGAGGAGAAATAATCTAACAACAGGATGGGCAGGAAGATTCAAAGCTTTTACTTAAATATATATGTTAAAATGAGTGAAATGTTACTTTATTAAATGGATGATATATGTTAAATCGTGGGCGATTGAAGGAAGACTCAACACAATGTAACTGTAACTCTTTTATTTAACTCCAGAAACAGCAATGGCTATTCTAGCCCAGGAAGCCCTTTATATAGGAAGGAGCTGTCCCCGGCGGCAGCCACTGATATGCCTCCAAATTTCCCGCTCTCAGGACTAATTCCTGATTGGCTTATTTGAACTGTTACTTGATATCTAACACTCCTCCCCCCTAGTTCAGTGTCCGCCAGTCCGGGGTCTCTTATGCTACGTAGTCGCGTAAGTAGGCGGGTCGTTTGGAGGTTCGACCAGACCTGCGCAGTTCAGTCGTCCCGGTGCCTTTGGGTTGAGAGGTTGAGGTCCGCTGCTCTCTCTGTGTGGGCTCCGGACTCTCTTGAACTCGGTCTCCGGCGTGGATTCGCCTCCTTCTCCCACTTTACTTGGCTGTCCCCTCCGGCTCCTTTTGGCGCCTGTCACCTCCTCCGTGGTCTCAGGTACGTGCTCGCTGTTATCTTCTTCCGGGCTGGTGTTTGGCATGTCCAGACCTGGCGTTTGTGTATTGGCCCACTCTGATACTGCTTGCTTGTCTTTTCCTTCCCCCTGTGCTGCGGTTCACTCTCGACTCTCGTTAATCTTCCTCTGAGCTGGTCGATGTGCCTTTTCCAGTGCTGGCCATCTGTTGTTTGGACCCGGTACGACAGGGGCCCCGTCACCTGGGTTATTGTTGCTGGTACCCAGAGTGGGTTTCCGCTCAGGTTTTTTGCGTATACTCTGTCCCCTGGCTGGAAGTCCCAGATTCTGCTCGTGGAGTCAGTTGGCTTCTCTGTGCTGTACAGCGGGTGCAGTCTGTCCAGAGGGGATCTCAGCTTACGGCCCATTAATAATTCTGCTGGGCTTCGGTGGGTCATGGCGCTTGGTGTAATGTGCTGGATGGCTAATAGTTTATCTAATTTGGCCTGAATGTCCCCTGGGCCTAGTCTCATGAGCGTCTCCTTTGTAGATCTCACCATCCGTTCCGCAAGACCGTTCATCGATGTTTTTTTCGGGGCGGATAACGTGTGCCTTATTCCTTGGTCAGCGAGGAACATCTTGAAGGTGTTTGATGTGAATGGTGGTCTGTTGTCAGAAACTATGAGGTTGGGAATTCCATGTGTGGTGAATAGGCGTCTCAATACTTTAATCACTGCGTTTGCTGTGGTCGTTGTCATGAATACTACTTCGAGCCATTTCGAATATGTGTCCACGATGACTAGGAACGTATTCCCTTTGCAAGGCCCTGCGAAGTCGATGTGCAATCTGGCCCATGGTGTTCCCGGGTTTTCCCAGTCGTGGATGGGGGCTGAGTTTAGTGCCGCCCTCGACTCTTGGCAGTTAGCGCAGGAGGACACCCACGTCTCGATTTCCTTGTCCATCCCAGGCCACCACACATAGCTTCTGGCCAGAGCTTTCATCCTCACGATCCCCGGGTGCCCGTTGTGGAGTAATCTGAGTGTCCGTTGTCTTAGTGTGTTTGGAACAACGACTCTATCCCCCCACAACATGCACCCCCTTAGTCCTGACAGTTCATTTTGCCTCCGTTTGTATGGCAGGAATTCTGTGCTTATGTCTTTTTCTTCCGGCCACCCCTTCCAGATCCAATTTAAAATTCACGCCAGTATTTTGTCCTTCGAGGTGGCCCTTGCGATGTCAGCTACAGATATTCGGGCTTCCTCCATCGTCTCGATTAGCAGCGTGGTCATCGCTGGCACTGGATCCTCCCCCATTTCTGGGAGTGGGCACCTGCTGAGGGCGTCTGCATGGTCGATTGATTTCCCCGGGTGGTGGAGCAGTGTGTAATTGTAGGCCACCAGGAATTCCACCCATCTTAGCATTCTGGGCGACAAAACGGGGGGTGTTGGTTTGTCCCCTGCTATGATGCTTAACAATGGTTTGTGGTCGGTTATTAGTTCGAAACTCCGACCGTAGAGATACTCATGGAACCTTTTTATTCCGGCTACTGCGGCTAGCGCCTCTTTGTCCAATTGGCTATAGTTCCGTTCGGGTTTTGACAAAGTCCGGGAGAAAAATGCAATGGGGGCCTCTGTTCCGTTTGGCATCTTGTGGCTCAATACAGCTCCGATGCCAAAAGGGGATGCATCGCAAGTTAGTCTTATTGGTAATGTCCCGCTGTATTGCACCAAAATTCTGTCCGAAGTTAAGAGGTTCTTTATGTCTTCGAACGCTTTCCTCTCTCGCTTCCCCCATTTCCATTCTGCCTTCCTGTCCAGCAGCCGGTGAAGTGGTTCAGCAGTGGTAGCTTTCTGCGGTAGGAAGATATTATAAAAGTTAAGCAACCCCAAAAATGCCTGCAGTTCGGTTTTATTTTTTGGGGTGGGTGCTTCTTTGATCGCTCTCAGCTTTCCGGGGGTGGGTCTAATTCCCGACTCATCTATCAAGTATCCCAGGACCTCGACCTGAGTCTCTGCTAGTTGGCACTTGTCCCTTTTAACTTTGAGCCCCACTTTCTGGAACCTTGTCAGCACCTCCCTCAGTCGCTGCTTCAATTGAGCCGCGTCCCTTGCTGATATTAACACATCGTCGAAATATGGGACGACTCCTTCGATTCCCTGTAGGAGTCGTTCCATCAGGCTTTGGAACAGCCCGGGCGCTACGCTCACCCCAAATTGCAGTCTCTTACATTTGAATGCGCCCCTGTGTGTAACGATGGTTTGTGCTTCCGCAGTGGCTTCATCTATGGGCAGTTGCTGGTATGCTTGTGCTAAGTCCAATTTTGCAAAGATTCTTCCCCTCCCCAAGGAATGCAAGAGGTGTTGGACTACTGGTACAGGGTATGCGCTTTGTTGGAGCGCCTTATTTAATGTACTTTTATAGTCTCCGCACAAGCGTACTGACCCGTCAGGTTTAATCGGTGTCACGATGGGGGTTTCCCATCTCGCGTGGTCTATTGGCTCTAAAACTCCCTGCGCGACCAGTTTATCTATTTGTTCATCTATTTTTGGCCGTAGCGCAAAAGGGACTCTCCGGGATTTGATTCGGATTGGGGCTACCTGGGGGTCTAAATTGAATGAGATTGGGGACCCTTTGTACTTGCCTAGCTCGTTATTAAACACCTCTGCGTACTCCCTCATCAGGTCCTCCTCCCAGGTGTCGTTTCCAATGTGATCGACGCCGGTGATGGCTAGCCCAGTGGCTCGAACTATTCCATGCCCAGCAGGCTGGGCCTGTCTCTGTCCACAATCATGAGGGGTAGCGTGGCTTTGAATGTCTTGTAGGTGACGTTGAACTTGCCAATGCCTACCACAGGGATTTGGTTCCCTTGGTAGTCGATGAGGGTGAGGCGCTGTCGTTTGAGGTTGCGGGCTGTGATGTGTGGCAGGAGCTTCTTGATTGTTGTCCAGGATACCATCGATAGGCTGGATCCCGAGTCCACCTCCATTTTGCAGGGTCTCCCCTCGATCAAGACTGTCGCCGCTATCTTATTTGCTCTTCCCGCACTGGCATGGCCGATCACGATGGTTTGATGGGTCTCGCCTCGATCCGCCCGGTGGTCATCATTTCTTTGTCCTCGCCAAACGGTTGTCTCTTTCCACTTGTCTGGAACTTTCTGTTGTTCATTGGCGATCGGGGGGGTCTGGTCCTCCTGGGATGCCCTGCAGACCCTCGCTATGTGCCCTTTCTTTTCGCATCTTTGGCAGATAGCGTCCCGGAATCTGCATTCAGCTCTCGGGTGGTTCCCTTCGCATCCCGAGCACCAGGCCTCTCTCTTCCCCTGTTGTCTCTCCTTACGATCGGCTCGAAGGTGATGGACTTCATCCTCCTCGTCCTCTTCCTCCGAACCTGATTCCACTCTTTCATAGTGCACGGCCACCTCCTCCTTTACGGGCGGCCCACTTTTCATTTTCTTCATAGCCGCCGATTTCTGGGAAGCTTCTGTTGCAGATGCTTCTTCCAAGGCCTCCTTGAATGTAATTTGAGGCCGGGCCAGCAACCTACTCTGTAACGTGAGGTCCCTCAGTCCCAGTACTAGACGGTCCCTCATGGCCTCTTCTAGGTTCAGGAAATCGCATGCGGCAGCTATTTCTCGCAAGGTTGCCACGAACGCACTGATCATCTCTCCCTCTCTTTGGTCCCTCCGATAAAACTCATGCCTTCTTACCAGGGATGATGCTTGCGGTGCATAGTGTGCCTTGAGTATTTCCTGCAGCGTTGTCCAGGTCATGGTCTTCAGATCAGCTGGGGCGGCAAGTGCCTTTGTCATTTTAAACACTGCCGGGCCACAATGGGTGAGAAAAGGGGCCCTCTTTCTTTGCTCTGATAAGCTCAGCAGATTGTTCGCCTCCATGAACATATAGAATCGCTCCATGTAAGCTTCCCAATCTTCCCCAGTTGGGTTGAATGGAGCGGGCGGTGTGATTGCAGACATCACGATAGCCGATGATCTGACCGGTATTATGCAGTGGATCGGATGGGTGGCTGATGATTGCTTGGAGATCGATGTGCAGTCCTGTTCCTTCAGATCCCACCTTCGTCGCCAATGTTAAATCGTGGGCGATTGAAGGAAGACTCAACACAATGTAACTGTAACTCTTTTATTTAACTCCAGAAACAGCAATGGCTATTCTAGCCCAGGCAGCCTTTTATATAGGAAGGAGCTGTCCCCGGCGGCAGCCACTGACGTGCCTCCAAATTTCCCACTCTCAGGACTAATTCCTGATTGGCTTATTTGAACTGTTACTTGATATCTAACAATATTACATTAAGAACAATGAATCAAAAGTTTCTTCTCAACATTTTAAACCAACCCAACATTTACAACTTTAATCATTCATGTACTATTCTTAACAGCCATCAGGTGCCCAAACTCTGTGGCTGATTGAATTAAAATGAGTCAGCTGGGGAATGATTGGCTCATTTTCCCTGGAGGCTCAAGAGCAGTCAAGAAGAGATAGCATAAGTGCCTGGTAAGAGTGGTCACTCAAGTGATTGGGCTCTATTTGCACTCCATAGGCTAGGCTGCCTAGCAGTAGCATTAGAACGGATCAACAGTTTGTATATATTTATCCTGTCAGATTCCAAAGCTGCTCTCAGAAGCCCCAATGCCATTTACACAATGTTATTTAGCCAATGTATGGCAAGTAATGTACTAGGTCCATGATAGTGAATCTATGGCATGTGTGCCAGAGATGGCATGCAGCGCCCTCTCTGATGGCACGTGAGTCGTCACCCCAGTTCTGCCCTGCTGTGCATGTGCGTGCACCTCGCACCAGCCAGCTGGTCTTTAGGTCTCTGCTGTGCATGCACAGGGGGCGGGGCACATGCGGGGGTGCACATGCATGTGCAGGGCCCATGCAGGGGCATGCATGCATGCATGGGGGCAGTATGCATGCATGGGCCCATGTGCACATTACATTTTGGGGGTTCGGGCATGTGCGCTTTGGGCACTGGGTCAGGAAAAGGTTAGTCATCACTGTACTAGGTAATCTTTATTGAGCCCTGTGAAATACCTAACTAGGAGGCTCAACTTATTCTTTATACTGAAGAGTATAGCTTTGGCTTGTTTCAAGCCTAACTTTAAGAATTAGCTTATTATATATTTTACTTCCAAAATTACTACTCTATTAATTATCCCAGATATTAAGTTCCAAGAAGAGAACATTTCACTTGGATTAGGAAAACAACTTTCTGATAATTATGGGACAAAAGTAGAACCAGTTACAAAAAAAGGTAGTGGAGTCCTCTTTATGGACTATGTTCAGGCAATGCTAGATAGTCATCTACCTGGGAAATTTTTACTTAGATTCCTGCCCTGAGCAAGAGCTTGGACTTGATGGCTTAGTGAATTGTTCCAATTGTTTCAATTCATGGATCATTTCATTTCTTTTTTTAAAATATTCTTACTGAGGATTGTAATTACATAGTAAAAATAAATACAAACTAAATTCAGAGAAGGGGAAATAGAATAAAATGTGTAAAAAAGAAAAACTTGGGATAAAAAAGAAATATTTACAGAAATGATTTCTGATCTTCATCATAAGTACCACATAAACAAACTTAATATCTCTTCACCACTATAAAATTACAAATATCTCTTCTTCCCATAATAGCATAGCAATAGTATTTAGGCTTATATACTGCTCCATAGCTCTTTACATCAGTTTACAATGTAATAATCTATTCCTAATCTAAGTGCAATCTATAAATCATCCAACATTTCAGTCGGCAAAAAAGCCCATAAAGGGTTACCAGAATTTTACAGAACAGTGTCTTATTTTAACATAACATAACAGCCAACTTTTATATTGTTTCTTTTTAGTTTTGACGATCTTGATCTTTTTCAGATGTCATTGTAGGATTTAGTCCCTCTTCAGTTTTTCTTTTTCCCATACCGAAGGCTTCTTTAAGGCTTTAACAAACATCTTTTGTAAATCCAGCAAAATGCCATTATCCAGATCATTCCCTTGGTTTACCATTTGTATTTCCACTTTAATTGTCAAATCTTTAACCCTCCTTTTATATAGCCAGAAAAGTCTTATTGAGGTCACTCTCTTGGTGTGTGATTTGTGTGCCACGTTAGCTGTTATATAATTCTCACTTTTTTATCATACAGCATTTCTGACTCTAGTATATCTGCATCAAGAAAAATGGTTCCACATATGTCATTCCTTCATTAGTATCTTTTGGACATAATCTATCTATAGAAGCAGATATCACTGCTGGCATTCTATCTGCTAATTTCTGGCCCCATTCTTTAAAAAATCTCTTTTTAAAAAATATTATTTAAAATATTATTTAAAAAATATTACAACACAAAATGTTGTAATATTTTGTGCCATTTTATAAATCCCTATACAAAAAACCAAAAGAAGGTTAATACTTTTTTCTTTTCTTTTCCTTTTCTGTCTGGAATCTTTAGTCTATTCGAAGATCCAATTTCTGAAATCATAAACTTTCAAATCTCTGATCACATTCCCATGAAAAACTATTTATTTTATAATAAAAGTCTCAGTATTACATATTTATCTGGACCCTTCATCCAGTTATAACTTTTATAATTTTCTTAGATCAAGGTCTTATGTAGCTTTTTGCTCTTTGTTTCCAATCCTTTAAATTCTTAAATTTAATCATGATTAATTTTTCTTTTTTCAAGAATGAAGCTAATATAACTTGGTGGCTTTTAAAACCTGCTACTGTGAAGATTTCTAACAGTCTTATGATAGAAAATGATTAGAAAGTCAGATTAGTGAACATTTCTACTACTATCAAAACTGAACACTTTTTGTATGACATGTATATGCCGGTATATATCATCCGCTATGCCCTTTCATTAAGCAATGCTACGCAATGGACAGAAAAGTATTAATAAATAATAACAAAATTAAATATGACCTCCACTTTTCATCCATTCTGATTGGATATTAGTGAGATTAATAAATCTCATAATATGTTTTAATATAAGACTTATACATTTTCTTCTACAATATGAAGCCATTTCAAAAATAGACAGCGCACATTTTAGGATCTCGAACATTCTGTTCATTATGAAATAAAGACATTAATCGGTATAAAAATATAAATAAATAAATAAATAAATAAATAAGTTAAATGACATTGTTTAAATGGCAATTAATCCTTTTAAGATCAGGTTTGGAATCTGAAAGGGCAAATAGACAAACCTTTTGCAAGGTTTGAGAGTTGGAGTGGGGTATTATACAATCAGATGAATGATAAAGTTAAAAGAAAAGAAAAAATGAGATGGGTTGAGAGGATTTTGGTTGAAATATTAGAGAAGATACTGAATTATTGAAAATGTTTATACTGATCTTGATGAAAAGGAAAGTCATTCCTTTGTATAATATTTTTTTTCCTTTCTTTAATTTTTACTAGTTTTTTATCTTTGTTTTTTTAAGATTTCAGTAAAAGGTATTTTTAAATGAGTGGTATACATCTCCACCCCAGACCACCCCAACGATGCCCTTGATGTGATGTCCTGCTGCCTGGAGGCCGTGCGGGTCTGGATGGGGAGAAATAGGCTCAGACTCAAACCCTCCAAGACTGAGTGGCTGTGGTTCCCAGCATCGCAATATAGTCAGCTAGCGCCATCGCTGACTATTGGGGGTGAGTCTTTACCCACCACAGAGAGGGCTCGCAATCTGGGTGTCCTCCTGGACGCACGGCTGTCTTTAGAAGAACATATGACGGCCGTGGCCAGGGGGCCTTTTTATCAGGTTCGCCTGATCCGCCAGTTGCAGCCCTTTCTGGATCGCGACGCCTTGCGCACAGTCACTCACACCCTTGTCACCTCCCGACTGGACTACTGCAATGCTCTCTACATGGGGCTCCCCTTGAAAAGCACCTGGAGGCTCCAACTGGTCCAGAATGCGGCCGCGTGGGTGGTTATGGGTGCAACTCTTTGTGCCCACATGACACCCCTCCTGCGCAAGCTGCACTGACTCCCAGTGGTCTTCCGGGTGCGATTCAAGGTGTTAGTCACCACCTTTAAAGCGCTCCATGGCATTGGACCTGGATACCTTCGAGACCGTCTTCTGCCACCAGTAGCCTCCCACTGGCCAGTCCGCTCCCACAGAGAGGGTCTCCTCAGGGTGCCATCGGCCAAATTATGTCGGCTGATGACACCCAGGGGGAGGGCCTTCTCTGTGGGAGCCCCTGCCCTTTGGAATGAGCTGCCCCCAGAAATTCGTAAAATCTCTGATCTCCGTGTATTTCGCTGTGCCCTCAAAACCTTGTTGTTCTGTCAGGCTGGGCTATCAAGGTAAAGATTTTAATTGAGTTTTAAAAATGGGATTTTAAATTTGAGGTTTTAAATTGAGCCTATCATTTAATAATTTTAATAATTATAAATTTTGTCTGTCTTTGTGCTTTTAATCAGGCTGTACACTGCCCTGAGTCCTCCGGGAGAAGGGCGGTATAGAAATAAAATAAATAAATAAATAAATAAACCTATGTGCAAAACTGAGATATAAGGCCTGACAATTAACCAGTGGAACAGCTTGCCTTCAGAATTTTTTTTTAATAATCTTTATTTACATTTATCATTAAAAAAGAAGATAACACACCAGATAAATGACAAACAGAACAACAAAACAAATAACATACATGCCTATAAGTAGTACCTTAATAACTTAATATTCGGTACAATATATCTATGTTACATTCTGGGGGAGGCAGAACAACCTAATTTACATTTGTAAATCAGTTAGGTCTATCTGACCTCACTTTACTTGTATAATATAAATTTTTCAATAAATATAACTCCTAATCTGGTTTGGGTTATAGTTTTCTCTTTGATAGCCAAATATATAGTTTTTCCCAAGATAAACGTGTTTGTGTTTGGTCTCTATCTTTCAGTTTTTTAGTCAATTTATCTGCTTCCGCACAATCCAAAATCTTCTTTATAATTGCTTCCTCTGATGGGGTATTTTTATCTTTCCAGAATTGAAAATATGCTAATCTCGCTGCTGTGATAATGTGTAATGCAAGGTACCATGAATCTTTTTTTAATATTTTCTGGTTTGGAGCCGAGCAAGCATGTCTCTGGTCGCCATTCAATCTCTTGGTTTAAGATCTCGTTAAGCCACTTTTTTATTTTTCCCCAAAATTTTACTGCTTCTGGGCACGTCCACCATTGGTGATAGTAAGTGCCACTCTCAAACCCACACTTCCAGCATTCAGCGGACTGTCCTGTAAACATTTTGGCCAATCTATCAGGGGAGAGATGCCATCTATATAGCATCTTGTAAATATTTTCTTTATATGCCATAGAAACTACTAGCTTCATATTCCCCCACCAAATCTCTTGCCATTTTTCCAGATGAATTGAGTAACCAAAATTTTTCCTCCAGGCAATCATTGTATCCTTTATTATCTCATCGCCAATCTCTAACCTCATCAACAGTTTCTAGCTTTTAGAAATCATGCCTTTTTCCTGGCCCATCAAGATTTTGTCTAACTCCTGCAAGTCAACATTTATACCTTTCCTATCTCTGTCTTTTTTATATTTTGATTGGATCTGTAGATAGATCCACCAATCCAATTGTAGTCCCTGGGAATTCAACTCCTGTTTTGGCTATAGCTCTCCTCGTGCATTCAGCAAATCTTTGTACATTAATTTTTTCACAGGGTTATATAATTTTGGATATGTCAATGCTTCTAGAGGTGATATCCAGCACGGTGTTTTAATATAGTATTTTTTACTGATCTTCTCCCAATTTTGAATTAAGATATTCCTTATATAATGCCGGGTAAACCATTTACTTTGTGGAGTGTTATCCCGCCAGAGTGCCATATGCCAGCCCTGTTGTAAATCATGGCCTTCTATCTTGAGAAGATGGCTATTGCCTAAGGTGATCCATTCTTTTACCCAGACTAACAGAGCGGCTGAATAGTAGTTCTCCCAACATGGTAAACCCAGGCCTCCCCTTTCTTTTACCTCCTGCATCAGTTCTGAGTGCTTAGGGGTGACGGGGTTGATGTCATGGCGATGCGACACATATCCATGGGGCTCCATGGAATCATGCTAAATTTGACCTGGCAGGAGGTTCTGAGGGACCCAAATCACCCTGGAGGGGTGATGAAGACAGAGAGGACACTCCGCTGATCACAAGGAAACCACATACTCCTTGTTTGACGTGGAGGAGCTCTCAATCCGGCAGGAAGAAAAAGACGGCCATTGCATGCCTGACTGAAGATCTGACAGCCAACAATGCAGCAAGTATAGAAGTTGAGGAACAGTGTGCCCGATCTGGGTGAGATTTTTCCAACTCCTGTTGTGGAATTTACTCCCTTAAAAAAGCCTGGGAGAAAGTGGGACTCAAAGAAGAGAAGGTGGAATTGTTTGTTTTCCACCCCCAAGAATAGTGGTGAGCAAATTTGCAAGCTATTTATAGAACTGGAAGTAGAGAAAAGATATTTAAAAAAAAAAAAAAGGAAGAAGAAACTGAAAAACTAGAAAGCTGGACTGGGGATTTAAAATACAAAATAGACTAAATTGAAACTTTTTGGGAATATGAAACTTGGACCCCTGGGACTTTTAAAAAGCTTTGGAACAGATGATACAATTTAAACTAACAAAAGAGAAAGGAGAGAAATAGAGCAACAGTGACACCTACTGGAGAAAACTGCAGAGAAGCAAAAGTAATGAAAGTACTTTGAAAGTATGACTTTGACTGGCTATTGAAGATAAGCTTGTTATCCACAATAACACCTGCTCTAGCAAATTGTTTATACCAACAGCAGAGACAGAGAGTGAAACACTGTAACATTTTAAACTGTGCAGCTCTTTGAACTTAGATGAAAACCAAACAGATAAAGTAAATAGAAGCTGGGAAATAGCAAAGAACTTTTGTTTTTCCTTCGTGTTTGAACTTTTTTTTCTTTTGGGTGATATATGAATCTGAGTGGTTGAACTTTGGGGCTTGGTGGGCCTAAGTAGATTACAAATTTATTAAATTTATTAAATCTATCAAGGAAAGAAAGGATTAGGATTTGAAGAACCTGAAGATTAATAAGGAACTTTATTTTTTTATTTTTTCTTCGACTTTCCTCTTTTTTTGGACCACAATGACAGCAAATTTGAAACTGTTTGGAGACTTTGGTGGTGGCTTGATTTGTGAAAATACTTGTTATAGTGGAAGCTGGTGGGGGATTGAAGAAATACTAGAAAATTGTTGCATTATTGCTGATTATTCTGTTTAAATGTTTTGAAGATCTTAAGCTTACTCGAAATGACTAGCACTTCAAATTTAAGCAAAGCATGGAGAAAAAATACATCTTTGCCCTAAGCAGCAGCAGCTGCATCCAATCCAGCAAGTCAACGATCTTTGAATAGCATGTTGCAGCAGGAAAAAATGAACACGATGAATACGATGCAAGCAGAGTTGAAATTAATGCTCCAAACATTTCAAGAAGCCACAACAAAACATTTTAAAGACATGAAGGAAAGAATGGAAAAGATGCATGATAAAATGGAGAACATTCAACAGACAATAACAAAAAATGAACAAAGGATGCAGAAAATAGAAGAGAAATCAGAACAAACAGAGGGAAAAAAGGAAGAGATGGATGATAGACTTACACAGGCAGACAAAAATCTTGAGAAAACAGTAATCATGTTGGAGATGGCTAAAGATGAACACTTCTTGAGATTCCAGAACATTGAGAAAGAAAAAGGGGAAAACCTTGTAGAGATAATGGCAGCATTATTGGTGGATGCCATGGAGGGGGACAGGCAAGAGATGTTTGTTGGGATGGATGAAATAGTTAGAGTATATACAAGATATATGTCAAGAAATAAATTACCTAGAGAGGTACATGTGAGATTTACCAAGAAGACACTAAGAACAGAGATACTTCAAAGAGCAAGAAATATAAAGGAAGAGAAATAACAGTTCTGAAATAAGTTCCTAGAAGAGTAAGAGACATGAGAAAACAATATCAATTTCTGACAAGACAATTAATTAAGCATGAAGTAAATTTCAGATGGCTGATACCTGAGGGAATCCTGGTGACCTGGGTGGATCAAAGGCATAGATTGGATGCTATAGAGAAAGCAGAGTAATTTTATGATGAGCAACTTGGATCATATGAGGAAAAAAGAAAGAGAGAGGAGATAGATAACAAGAAACAAGAATAAGCATCAAGAGGAGGAAACTTACAACAAAAAGAAGATGAAATGGAATTAAAGGAGAGAGCAGAATGAGAAGGTGCAAAGATAAAAAAACAGAGAGAAATAAGAGCAACCAGAACAATAAGGCCTATCTACAAGTAAAACTACGGAAGATGAAATAAAACTACTGTCGATTAATATAAATGGACTGAATTCTCCTATGAAAAGGAAAGGGACATTTATTTATTTATTTATTTATTTGTTTATTTATTTGTTTGTTTGTTTGTTTATTTGTTTATTTATTTATTTAGTTGCATTTCTATGCCACCCAACTCCCAAGGGACTTAACAAATTAGGAAAGTTAAAATTAGATTTTATTTGTCTTCAAGAGGTCCACATTAAAAAAATAACACAATAAATTATTGGAAAATAATTGGGAGACTGTACTCCTCATTAGCACAACAAAAGAAAAGAGGTATGGTTTTATATATTAAAGAAACAATAAAAGCAAGACAATTTTTTTGCTGATGAAGAGGGAAGAATATTGATGTTGGAGCTAACAATGAACTATAAACAAACACTTTTGGTAGCAATATATGCACCAAATTATAAGCAAGAAAAATTTTATGAAAAATTGCATAAGAAAATTACTGAATTGGAATATGAAAATGCTGGTGTGATAGGAGATTTCAATGTGATTGTAGGTGCAGAATTGGACTATAAAAGTAGTAAAGTAAAAAAGCTAGAAAAACGCTTCCAAAAACATTCTTTAAAATGGTGGAGGAAATAGGTATTCAAGATATATGGAGAGAAATAAATCCTAAAAGAAATCAATACTTGTTTTACTCAAATAGACATATGTCCTGGTCAAGAATAGATATGATATGGATGTCACTGGAGTTAAAGTCAAATGTGCACGAAATAGAAATAGAAGCAAGCACTTGGGCAGATCATAATCCAATTGGAAAGGACAAAAGAGAAAATAGAGATGGACATTGAATCAATCAATATTAAAAGATGAAGAATTTATATGAAGTATGGAAAAAGAAATGGACTTTTTTTTCAAAGAGAATAGAAAAGAAGAAACTTCATTACAAAAATGTATGGGACACTGCTAAGGCATACATTTGGGGACTAGCTATAACATATACATGGGGAAAAAACAAGAAAAAGAAACAAAACCAAAAGACGTTAGCAGAAGAACACAAGAGACTGGGATTAGAATTACAGAAAGAACCAAACAAGAAGATTTTTTAAAAATCAAATGGAATTAATAAAACATAAAATAAATGTACTAGATAAAGAAGAATTGGCACAAAAAATAAAAAATGCTAAACTGAACTTTTTTTGAAAAAGCAAACAAGCCAGGAAGATGGTTGGCATATAAACTGCAAACAGAGAAAGAAAAGAAATTGATACATAGGCTGGTAGATGAGAAAGGAACTGTATACTACCAAAATGAGGATAAAAAAATAATAATTCAAGATTATTATGAAAAGCTATATGAGCAAGAGAAAGTTTCAGAAGAGAAAATTAAAGAATATTTGGAAAAAGCGGAACTATCTAAAGTACCAGAAACAGTGATAACTATGTTAAATGAACAAATATCAATGATGGAATTTTCAGAAGCGATCAAGAGGTAAAAGAGCAATAAAACACCAGGACCAGATGGGCTACTGGCAGAATTTTACAAAGGTTTACAAGATACCCTAGACTCGTCAATGTTGGAAGTCTATAATGAAGTATTGATTGATGCAAAGCAGTGGTGAAATCTAAAATTTGTTACTACCGGTTCTGTGGGCGTGGCTTGGTGGGGGGGTAATGTGACTGGGTGGGCGTGGCCAATTGTTTTTCTTTTAAAATCATTTTTTCTACAACCTCTTCGGCGAAGAGGTTGTAAAAAATGCTTTCAAAAGGCTCTGATGATCCCAGCTGAGTTGCCAATCGGCAGAGGCTTTTTTTCTTTTAAATGCCTTTGACGATCAGGCAACTCAGCTTGGATTGTCAGAGGCATTTAAAAGGGAAAAAAAGGCTTTTTTTTCTTTTAATTGCCTGTGACGATCCAAGCTGAGTTGTCTGATCAGCAGAGGCTTTTTTTTTAAAAGCCTCTGCTGATTAGGCAACTCAGCTTAGATCATCAGAAGCATTTAAAAGAAAAAAGGCCTCTGCTGATCAGGCAACTCAGTTGGGATCATCAGAGGCTTTTAAAAGCATTTTTCTGCAATCTCTGAAGAGGTTGTAGAAAAAATGCTTTTAAAAGCCTTTGAGGATCCCAGCTGAGCCGCGTGATCATCAGAGGCTTTTTTTTTTACTTTTAAAAGCATTTTTTTCGGCCAAAGAGGTTGTAGAAAAATGCTTTTAAAAGTTAAAAAAAAGCCTCTGATGATTGTGCGGCTCAGCTGGGTATGGGGGGGTGGGGGTGGCAGGGATTTTTGCTACCGGTTCTCCAAACTGCCTGCCTCCATCGCTATGGATCGGGTGATCTGGTCCTAACAGGGAGCATTTCACCCCTGATCCAGACCAAAGTGGCTTCTTGCCTAAGAGACAGATTTAAAACAATTTGAGAATGATTTTAAATACATTGGAATATTATGAAGCACATCCTGGAAAACAAATGGTGTTGACCTTCTTAGATGCGCAGAAAGCATTTGGCAATGTAAATTGGCAATTTATGCTGTTACAACTAAAATCTATGGACTTTGGTGAGAGATTTATTAACATGATAAAGGCAATATATCATAAACAAATGGCAAAGATGATGGTAAATGGAGATACAACAGAGAATTTTAATATAAAAAAGGCACATGACAAGGATGTCCACTATCTCCTTTACTATTTATATTGACATTGGAAGTGTTAAGTAGAAATATTAGACAAGATATAGAAATTAAAAGTATGGACATAAAAAAGGAACAATATAAACTACAGGCATTCACAGATGATTTGGTCTTTATCATGGAAGACCCACAAGAAAATGGACTTTAATTAGGAAAATAGAAGAATGGTGTATAGTGAAGTTGCAGGACTGAAAATAAACAAATAAAAAAACCAAAATAATAGTTTAAAATGTTGCAGACACACAGAAAAAGGAACTAACAAGGAAAATAGGTATACAGATAGTCAAGAAAGTTAAATATTTAGTAATTCAACTAACAGCAAGGTGTGTAATGATTAAATAAGATAATTATTATAAATCAATGCAACAAATTAAAACAGACTTGGAGAAGTGGAAAAATCTACAATTATCATTGATGGGAAGAATAGCCACTATAAAAATGAATAACTTGCCATATTCATTTCAAACAATACCAATAAAACTGGAAAAAATATTTGGAAGAATTAAATAAAACAATATTAAAATATATTTGGCAAGGGAAAAAAGCAAGGATAAATTTGAAAATGTTGCAAGATTCTAAAAATAGAGGTGGTTTGGGGCTACCAGATTGGGAATTCTATTATCAGGCTTCGGTGAAAGAATGAATTGGCTTGAGGAACAAAAGATTATTGACCTTGGAGGGATATGATCTTGAATTAGGTTGGCATGCTTTTTATGGTATAGAAAAAACAAAATACATAGCTATTTCCAAAGACACTATGTTAGGAATACATTATTATTAGTATGGGAGAAAATTAAAGAACAACATTATTGAAAATACCGATCTGGCTCTCCACAAT
Source organism: Arizona elegans (assembly GCA_022577455.1). Taxonomy (NCBI): domain Eukaryota; kingdom Metazoa; phylum Chordata; class Lepidosauria; order Squamata; family Colubridae; genus Arizona; species Arizona elegans. Next base: position 95,644,902 of record JAKOOJ010000002.1, on the reverse strand, counting down.
GGAGGCACTGATTTATCCAAATGTTATTGATATAGAGAAGGTTACCAGATATAAAGATATTTTAAATGAAAAGGGGAATTTAAAACTAAACAGGAACTGAGTGATCAAGGGGTTGAAATAACATGGTGGTCATAAAGAATTAACAGAATTAGATCAGATATTAACAGGGACAGATGAAAAATTAATAAAAAAATATAGCTCTTTGTTAAATATTAAGATGGAAGATGAAAAAGTAAAAGAGACAATAATAGTATGGGCTAAAAAATTTGGCTATTCAATTGAGTTAGAGAAATGGCAGAAGTGATGGGATAGAAATTATAAATTAACTATGTCTACTGCATACAAAGAAAATCTTTATAAAATGTTTTATAGATGGCATTTTCTGCCCCCAAGGTTAGCAAAGATGTCTAAGGATAAATCTATAAAGTGTTGGAAATGTCACCAGATACCTGGTTCATATATCATATGTGGTGGACATGTCAAAAAGTGAAAAAATATTGGACAAAAATACATGCATGGCTGGAAAAAATGATAAAACAACATATAGATTTGAAACCAGAGAAATTTTTGTTTGGCATTTTACCAGACAAGTATAACAAAGGGAATGTATATCTGATTTTGCATGTATTGACTGCAGCAAGAATAATATTTGCACAAAAATGGAAAAGTGAAGAGATCCCAATGGATGAAGATGTGATTAGAAAAAAAGAGGCTTCCGGTTTGGCTTCCGTCGCCACCAGACGGTCTTTTGAGACCGCCAGCCCCGTCGCCCGTAAAGAGCCGCCTTTACAGCTGAAAGGCGGCTCAAAAAACTCCGTTTCCTTAAGGAAATGTGAGACAGAGCCGGCGAGGGCAGGTAGAGCCCTCTGCGAAGTCCCCAGAGTTTTTTTTTACTCCTGGGGAGGAAGCAGGATGAGGCTCCCTATTTTTGCTCACCGCTGCTCCGGGCTTCGGGAGAACTCTGCGCTTTGCAAAGCCAGGCGATGGGACCAAACCAACTAACGAAAACTAACAGATCATTTGAACAAGTAGGATGAAATCCGGATCTGGGATCCTAAATTGCAAGTATTTCTAACAACCCTAAGACTGATTTTAAAAGTAAAGAAGAGTGAAAGGGGGAAAAAAGAAAGTTTAAAATGGTGACTGGCTGAGGCTTGAGAAGAAAGCCGAAAGCAAAAGTCCTTCTGTTTGAATAGTTTAATACGTTACAAAGTAACTGAAACAATAGCGCTGGCTAGAAGTGAAGAGAAAAATTCTTATTTCATGCTTCTTTCTTCTTAGAGACTTGATATTGATATTGTTTGGAGAGAAGTTTTTTTCTTTAAAGGGGAAAAAAATCTGCTTGTGTGGCAGGATGGCGTTAAAACTGACAAAGCCAGACAACCAAGCTGGGGGGGGGTGCTCCCCCATTTACAAATCACATGAACAAGTTTTGAGCTTGCAGATGCAGAAGAATGGCTTTAAAGACCTAAAGGAATTTGTTTTGGAAGAGATGGCAAGACATGATGAGATTGTGAACCTTGAAAAATTTAGGCAGGAAATTAAAGAGTTGGTACAACGAAAGTATGCTAATCTGAAACAACATATTATAACAGCTTTGGAAACCTTTTCAGAAATAGTTACAAAGATGGATAAAGATACCAACTTAGAATTAGAGTCTAAAATGAAGGAAGCTGATTATAAGATTTATAATCTGGACAATAAAATACAAAGAATCGAAAATGATTTAACAATGATTCAAGAAAATAGCTCAGAAGTAGAGTCTAAAATAAAGGAAGCTGACTACAAGACTTACAATGCAGATAATATAAAACAAAGGATTGAAAATGAAGTCACAATGATGCAATTCAGATTCATGGAATTTGCGGTCAGAATTAGGGGAATACAGGAAAATAAAAGAGAAGATTTGAGAAAGATGTCTGCTGAAGTTCTGGCTGGGATTTTAAAGGTTAGTCCTGAAGATGTATCCTGTAAGATTGATAAGGCCTACAGAGCAAATTCTTGGGTGGCAAAGCAAAGGCAGTTGCCTAGAGATGTGGTGATTTACTTTACTGATAAAGGAATAAGAAATGATATTGTGCAAAAGTCTTTTAACTCCACTCTTGAAATGCATGGAAGGAAGATTTGGATATATAAAGAGCTGCCGTCCAAGATGTTAAAAGATAGAAAGGACTTTGGATTTTTGGTGACTGAGCTAAAGAAACAAAACATCCCATTTAGGTGGGATGCTCCAGTTGGTATAATATTGAGATATCAAGGAGAAAGATATCAACTAAATACTGTTGAAAAAGTGGAAGAATTTTATTACAAGGTTCTTAAAAAGGATTCAACATCTCCATGTATGCCATCAGTGTCAGGAACACATGAGGAGAAAAGCAAAATCAACAAGAGATTGAAACCCAGGCTAAGCAGATGGAGATGGTGATAATGGAAAAACAACAAGTTACAGAGGCCTTTTTGGACGAGCCGCTTTTGGATTCTCCTTCAGAGGTTATAGTTGGATTACCTATAAATACAAGAGAGGCTGCTTCGGATCTTAATGTGATGTCTTATCAAGTTACAGACCAGCATGGAAATCAATCAGCTGATATACAAGTCCTAGAAAGGCAACCAGGATGGAGATCTAAACCACAAAAAGTTAAGAAAAGAAGAAGCAGGTTCTATAAAACTAAAAATTTTTTAGACTAAACAACAGTTTAATGCCAGTTACTTAAGAGACGATTAAATATAATAAGCGGGATTTATAAACGGCTGATATATGAAAATATAGCTGAGGCAAAGTATTGGTTTATACTATTTTGAAAAGAATGACAGATCTCTGCAGTGCTGTGCTTTTGGGATGTGGAAGATGGCCTTTAATTGAGTGGATTGGAACTTTCTATTTTGGACTCTTTGACAAATGGATTACATATATGTTGAGCTACAAGGCAAGAGAACTATGGGATTGGGGCATGCAGAAGATCTGGTTGTTACCCTAACACAGTGGTTGGAATTAATAATCTAGATGAAAGACATTATAGAAGATACTATATGGAATATAAATATAAAGTCACTCGGGTGGTTTTTTATATACGAAAACACTTATTATTGATGGGGGCAGATGGTAATTGAAGATACTGAACATACTGTTGGAACTAGAACTTGATGTTACCCTAACATGGGTGATGGAATTAATAATCCAGTTGAAAGACATTACAGAAGATATCATATGGATTACAAGCTTAAAGTCATTTGAGGATTTTATTTACATATGGAAATATTTTTAGTGGTGTGGGCAGAAGAATAAAGATATTAAAAATATTATGTATGGTAGACCTGTAGGAAAGTGGGTGGAGATAGGTTAGTTTACTGATTGTTTAGTTTAGGAAAAGGGATGTTATGTTCAGATATTAATATATGTAAAAGATTTGAATTAAGAGATATATGTATGGGGGAGGAGGAAATGGGTAGATTATGAGTTGAAATTGCCAAATTAGGCTTTATTATATAATTTTACAGCTGAATGTTGCTCTGAAATGTATAGTATAGGGGGGATATAACAATATTGTTAGAAAGAAATGGTTAGCATATGGGGGGGGTGGAGTAAAAGGATGGTTAAGTATTATATAATCTGTTATTAATCTGGGTTTTATTTTGGGGAAGCCACAGGGGGAGGGGAGGGGGAGGGGGGGTTAGAGAGGAGGGGGGGAAAGGGGGGGAAATCTGTATTTGAAAAACTTTTTCAATAAAAAAAAGAAAGAAAGAAAGAGAATGTGCAGAAATTGATAAGCTAACACAATTAAGGAAAGGAAAGAAACTGTATATTTTTTGACTTGGGACTTATTTTTATCAATGGCTAGCTGACAAAGCAAGAGGTAGAAACAGAAATATATGGAAGGATCAGTGATATAAGGAAGATATGTTAACTTGGTTAAACAAACAGTATGATTATTATTACTATCAATATTAATATAATTGATATTAATGCAATGAATATTGTTGTAAACACTTTGATTATTATTTCCTAAAATGATTTGTACCCAGACAAGACACTGTTCAATTGAAATTTGAATTTTTGTGTGTTATAAAATAAAATAAAAACTTATTACAAAAAAAGAAGTTCTGAGTGCTTCATCACTGGGGTTTTTTAAAAAGACTGGACAGTCACTTGCCTGAAATGGTATAAAGTCTCTTGCTTGAGCAGCAGGTTGGACTAGAAGACCTCCAAGGTCCCTTCCATCTCTATTCTGATTGATTGATTGATGAGCTGTCCATGACAAGACATGAAGTGAATTGCCAAATATCCATTTATTTCCAAATATGGGAGAGAAAAAAACTTGTCAGAACTGCCATCCTGAGCTTTCAGTCTTGCTTTGCTAAATTGACTATGACTATGCCATTGACTGCCAATGAAGGGATCTCTACCAAAACAATTCCTTTGAATGTAACTGGACAATTGGGAGATACCTGGGGGCTGGGGAGAAACAGGAAAGGGAAAGTTAACTAGGGAACTTTTGTGCACAAATGTTTCGTTCTAGCTTTGCTGTACTGTAACCACTTGGCTTTTAGTAAAAGTATTCTTTTCGCAAAACTTTTGAGTCTTTCTTTCCTAGCAGCTCAAGGAGTGACAAAACCTGACAATTTAAAGCAATATTCTTCAAACTTGGCAACTTTAAGATATGTGAGCTTCAACTCTGAGAATTCCCTGGCCAGCATGTAATTATGAGAATTGAGACAATTAAATTTTTAGTATTTTATTTTTATTGTTTTTATCCTTTTTGATTTTGTTGTTGAATTTTAATATACTTGGGTAAATATGGACTTTCTTCAATGTATAAATTGTATTAAAATTTAATACTCTAATCTTTCAGCTAGGATAGGGTTACAAATATAAATCCCTCCTCTCATCTAATATTTAACTTAGTACTGGAAATACTGATATGTTCTGTCAGCCAATTAAATTATATTTTGGATATGAAAGCAGCTAAAGCTGAGTGATATATTATGTCTCATGAGTTATTATGGGTGTTCTATCCTTACATCAGGGGTCCCCAACCTCTGGGCTGCAGCCCACTAGTGGGCTGTGAGGTATTTGCAACCAGGCCACAGAAACAGGCAAGTGCATAAACATGCACACACAATCCCTCTTGCGTACGCAGAAGGCAAACTTGTGCACACACACTATTTGCATGAGCGGTTGGTACATGTGCACGCCACTCACACAAAATGGAGCTGCACATACATACTTGCCGGCCGCTTGCATAGAACCATCCCCTCTTCCCCCACTCCACCAGTCCGGAAAGCCGGAAAGGTTGGGGAACTCTTCCTACATTAATAGATATAATACAAGCTTGTCTTCTGCAGTGTTGGCTATTCCTGCTAGCTCAGTATCATTTGCAAATTTGATGAGTTCTCCTTCTATTTCCTCATCTAAATCATTTATGAAGATATTGAAGAGTACTGGGCATAAGACTGAACCATTTGATATCCCACTACTTACTTCCTTTCATGCCAATGTACTACCATTAAGAACTACTTGTTGAATATGGTTTATCAGCTAGTTACAAATCCATCTGGTAGTGATGCTGTCTATCCCACATTTTATCTCATAAAATAAATCTTTTATTTTCTATAGGACTTGGTGTAGCCACAGTTTTGTAAAAATTCGGTTTTCACTTGTTTTTGTTTTGAATTTTATTCAATGTGGGAATAATCATTCTAAGGAAATTTTTTTTATTAGTCCATGTAAATATACCAAATTGATCATATCAGGTTAATTTTGATATAAACATATGATAAAAAAGCATTTCTTTGAAAATAGGGTGTTTTCAGCAGAAAGGTATCGAGAAAGGTATGGCTATCTTATGATGACATGGAGTTAGTTTCTTGATTTTCAATTTTATAGTTATGATCTTTATTTCCTTGTGTCAAGGCTGCATCTCTCCTATTTCACCTTGTGAAATTAAAGGGATTGAAAATTATTTTTGGACAAAAAATTGTCCAGAAACTGGACAATTACAAGCTTATTATGTTACTTCTTTTGTATTATAGCTTGGTTGTCTTTTTATCATAATCACATTGTGATAAAATATGGAATATTTAATAAATAACATTAATAAATGTTAAAATAGATATCCTCAGAAAATTAGTTCTGCATTGAGTTTTTGTTCAAATCTCTCTCCCTTTTCATAAAGTAGCTCCTGATAAGCCCTCATATTTCAGCTAAATAAATAAATACATCTCTCACTGATTTCTAAGGGAATAAATTTGCAGGATCTGCCCAAACATACTGTACTTTGTTGTGAAAGAGAAAATAAAGCTCAAAGAAAAGTCTTGCATCACTAATATTTCTCTGAATAAAAACAAATATGTATTAAATCCCTTTCTTACAAAAAAAATTATTATTTGCTTCAAGACTGTATGCAAATTGACAGATAAAATGAAAGCATCAGAGAAATTTACATTAAAAAGTTTCAGTGGGGATATTAATATACCTGACAGTATTATAGATACTTGTTTAAAATGTTTATTTAAGAACATATGTGTCACATAAAATGTATATACAAAACCTTTCAATGATATAGAAAGATGTTTTATATGTACCATCAGACTATAAGAAGCACCTAGTTTTTGGGGAGGAAAACAAGGGAAAAAAATCTGTCTCTGCCTCCCAGCAATTTACCTCCTTGCAGCAAACAGCAAACAGCCTGGTCAGCTTCAGCACAGCCTGATTTAGCACAAGCAGCTGATTTGTGGTTGGATCAGCCTCCCAGAATATTGCCCATTAGCTCTTCCAGGCTGCAGAGATCGCCACCACCCATTGCTGCCATCGCCACCCATTGCTACTGCCGCCTATTACTGCCTCCACCACATGCCCCATTTTCAGCCTCCATGTGTCCCATTTTCAGCCTCCACACATCCCATTTTTGGCCCTTCCAGGTGGCAGGGATCACTGTCACCGCTACCTATCCCCACCGCAATGGGCCAAAAATGGGGTGTGCAGAGGTGGTGATAGGTGGCAGCAGCGATGGGTGGTGATGGGCAATCCCTGCAGCCTGGAACAGCTGATAGGTAAATTGCTGGGAGGCAGAGGCCAAAGGGTGGGGGCTGGCGGGTGGACGGGACTTCAGCAACATTTGCTGTATAAGACGCACAGACATTTTCATCCACTTTTTTTTGGGGGGGTAAAGGGTATCTTATACACCAAAAAAATACGGTATATAATCTTTTTTAAAATTTAAATTTCTTTATTAAAAAATCATTTTTAAAAAAAATATCTGATGGAATGGAAATGAAGACAGTTAAACATACTGGATATATGGATCCAAGAATCCTATTCTTTGCCTCAACTTCATTTGCAATACTTAAATATTAATTCAATAACTCTCTGCTTCAGATAATTGTTCTAAGGCAGGGGTGTCAAACTTGATTTCATTGAGAGCACATCAGGGTTGTGTTTGACCTTGGGGGGCTGGGGTGGGCATGGCCAGCATGGACGTGGCCAGCTAGACATCACGTGTGTCGGGGGAGCCTGTGGTAGCCAGAGTGCCCTGCCAGCTAAACAGGCTCCTGAGCTCCATTTTTGGCTGCAACTGCCTCCTGCAACCTTCTGCCAGTGAAAATGGAGCTCGGGAGGGCCGAACCCGACCCTCCTGAGTGTCAGGTGTGCTTCCTTCAAAGTCCAGGAAAGAATGAGCCAAACTCCATTATTTATAGAGTAATATACTTTTACTGGAAAATGAAGTGAACGCTACCAAGGAAAAGCTGAAACTAAAGCAATAGGCATGAAAGTTGCATATAGAAAGCATCCCCTCCCACTGTCCATCATCAATCACCCAATCCAAAGGTCTCCCAGAGGTCAGGTGGAAGCACGTCTGGCATCATCATCAATCAGGAACGCGATGACGGTTGACCCAATAGCCACTTCGGAGATTAGGTTTCGTTTCTTCAAAATCCTCCAGCACACTTCCCCCCCCCCACGCTCTCTCTAATGCTCTCCCACCCGTTTCTTATGGCAGCCAAAGCAGTAAAGTCGGAGGCTGACATTTGGCCCCTCCAGAGAAAAGACGTTAGTCCTAAACAGGGAAAAGAAAAGGAAGAAAAGAAAAATTGCAATACAGGCATTAAGGTTTATCAAGATATTTGGTATGAAACAACTGTACTTTCTTTGGTGCCCGGACATCACGTTTGTTCACCCACTCAGCTTGAGACAGAGGAAAATGTTTCCAAGCCACCAGATATTGCACCTTACTGTGGTGCTTCCTAGAGTCTAAAATTTCTTTGACTTCGAAATGTTGTTCCCCTTCTATCAGTATGGGGACCGGAGGGGAATCTTTGTCTGGTCGTAAAGGGGACGAGTGTTCTGGTTTCAGCAAGCTAACATGAAAAACAGGGTGGATTTGTCTCAAAGTTTTTGGCAACTCCAACTCAACTGTTACTGGATTAATAAGTCTAGTGACCAGGAAAGGACCCACATACTTGGGTCCAAGCTTTTTTGATTTCTGTGAAGTCTGTAAGTATTTGGTGGAAAGATAAACCCTGTCACCCACTTTATACTCATGTGCCGGGGACCATTTTTTATCTGCTTGGATCTTATGCGCTCGGTGTGCATCATCTAGGGCTTTTCGAGTTACAGCCCAAGTGCTCCGTAACTGTTCGATCCACTCAATCAAAGATGGGTTTTGTGGGGTGTCTTGTGGTAGCTCGGGGATTGGCACAAATTCCTGACCAGATGCTACCTTAAACGGAGTGAACCCGGTGCTGGTATGGATGGAGTTGTTGTATGCCAACTCCGCAAATGACAATAGGTTCACCCAGTTGTCTTGCTGGTAATTTACATAACATCTCAGGTACTGTTCTAACACAGCATTGGTTCTCTCACAAGCCCCATTAATCTGGGGGTGGTGGGCGGAGCTTAGCCCTTGGGCGGAGCCTATTAACCTTAAAAACTCCTTCCAAAAGATGGAAGTAAATTATACACCCCTGTCCAAAATTATACGTTTTGAAGCTCCATGTAATCTGTAAATATGACTAATAAACAGTTTTGCAAGAGTTTTAGCTGAAGGGATTTTAGAGTAGGGGATGAAATGCACTTGTTTGGAAAACAAATCCGTTACTGCCCAAATGACTGTGCACCCTTCACTTTCTGGTAGGTCAACAATAAAATCCATGGATATTTCCTTCCAAGGGGCATCCGGCCTTGCCACACTCTGCAGCAAACCAGGTGGTCTTTTAGCTGAGGCACAAACCGGACAACTAGCAACATATGCCTCTATATCCTTTTTGAGGGCAGGCCACCAAAATTGTCTTTTAACAAGATGTAGAGTTTTAACAAGCCCAAAGTGTCCCACTGCCTTGGCATCATAAGCGTACTGTAATACTGTTAGTCTTAAACTATCAGGGACATACAATTTAGCCCCTATCCAAGCTAGACCATCACGGAGTGTACATTCATTTGAATGAGTTTTAAACCATTCGTCAGTTTTTAGGGCTTCTTGCAGTTTCTGGAGTAGGTTGCCCGAAAGGGCTGGATCGGCCCTCGCCTGTGCTCTGCTAGTCATTGGCTCTGCCAGTTGTGTCGAAGGGATGATGGGTTGAACCACTTCTTTCTTGGTACTGTTGTATTGAGGCAATCTGGAGAGTGCATCTGCCATTAAATTCTTTCCACCAGGAATGTAGCGTAGAGTGAAATTGAAGCAGTTGAAGTGCTGGGCCCAACGAGCTTGCTTTGGTGACAGTTTACGCAGTGTTTTCAACGCCTCCAGATTTTTGTGATCAGTCCAAACTTTAAAAGGGTGCTTTGCTCCTTCCAGAAATTGTCTCCACATTAACAATGCCCATAGCATTGCAAAAGCCACTTTTTCCCATATGGCCCATCTCCTCTCGGTTTCTGACAATTTACGGGACGTGTAAGCACAGGGTTGTAATTCCCCTTCTGCGTTCTTTTGCAGAAGTACTGCTCCCACAGCCACGTCGCTCATGTCAGCCTGTACTACAAAAGGCTCTTCCATGTCTGGATGTTTGAGGACCGGTTCAGCAGCAAACAGTCGTTTCAACTTTTCGAAAGCTGCTTGACAGTCCATAGTCCATTCAAGAGGTCGTGAGGGCCTTGGTTTTGCCTCACCTTTAGTTTTCAGAAGATTTGTTATTGGCAGAGCAATTTTTGCAAATGAGGGTATAAACTGTCTATAGAAATTCGCAAATCCCAGGAAACTCTGTAGTTGTTTACGAGTGCGTGGGGCGGCCCATTCCAATATGGCCTGAACCTTTCCAGGGTCCATCTCTATCACCTCATGCAATATGCGATATCCAAGATAGTCAATTTTGCTTTGATGGACCTTGCACTTAGAAAGTTTGGCATATAGTTCAGCAGCCCTGAGTTTTTTTCAGGACCATTCGCACCAACTTCACATGGTCGTCCATGTTCTCTGAGTAGATAAGAATGTCGTCCAAGTAGACCAGGACCCCCTTAAATAGATGCTCATGCAGTACTTTGTTAATCAATTGCATGAACACAGCAGGGGCTCCCTGTAGTCCAAACGGGAGCACTCTAAACCAGAAACATCCAAGTGGGCAACTAAATGCTGTCTTCCATTCATCCCCCTTTTTAATTCTCACTCAGTAGTTAGCCTCCCATAAGTCAAGTTTGGTGAAGATTTTCCCCTTCCCTAGGTGAGATAGCATGTCCTTCATGAGTGGTAGGGGGTAAACGTTTTCCACGCAAATCGCATTCAGATTTCTATAATCAACTACCAAGCGAAAGGAGCCATCCTTCTTTTCTTGGAAAAATACCGGTGCCGCCACCTTTGGTTTGGCAGGTCGGATAAACCCCCGTTCTAGATTTTTATCAATAAAGTTTTGCAATTCTCCTAATTCTCGAGGGGTCATGGGGTAGATTTTCAGCTTAGGGAGCTTCACACCTGGGAGTATTTCAATGGTACAGTCCGTAGCTCTGTGGGGAGGCAGTACATCCGAGGCCTTTTCACTAAAAACTTCATGGAGATCCCAATACTCTTTTGGAATCTTCTCCTCCCCTTCAATGTGGCCTACTGCCACTTCCGCCGTTTTGGGTCCTGTCCTGTCCTCTAGGAGGGGGTTTTCCCTCTCTAATCTCGGTTTTCCGGTGCGAATACGCAAGACCCCCATCTTCCAACTAACCCGTGGGTTCCATCTACGGAGCCAAGGAAGCCCAAGTATGAGGGGTCATTCCATGCCAGGGGCCACAATAAATCTGAGATTCTCTACATGATCCCCCAACTGCATTTCAATGAGTTCGGTCACAAAGCTGGCTGGGCCCCCTCCTGCAATCGATCCGTCCAACTGACAGAACGCAATGGGCCTTTTTAACGTTTTTAGTCTCAGGCCCATCTTTTCCACCACCTTTGGGCTGATTATGCACCTGGTGCACCCAGAGTCTAATAGAGCTAACATCTGTGCTTGTGTCCCTGTGGATGGCACCCTTATTTCTACGGGGATGAGCATGGAGTCCTCTGTGTGACTCACCAGATCATCAGAGTCAGAGTCGGAGTCCGTCCCGCTGTCGTTGTCGGTGGTCGGAGTTCCCAGCTCACCCTTGTTTCGGGGAGCGAACTCAATGACTTCTCCTTTCAGGGCGGTGCCGCGGGTTTTTGTGGGTGGTTTGTTGGCCTTTTTTGGTCCCAAGCCGGTGGTCTTTGGTATTGATTTGGAGAAACATTCAGCAGCCCGATGTCCTTCCTTCCCACATTTGAAACAGGTGAAGGGCTTCGACTTCGGTTTGAATTCCGCCTTCCCCTCGACCATCTTAGGTGCTCCTTTACGGTGAAAGGAGGATGACAAGTCTCCAGCATGCCCCCCTCGGAGTTGGCTTCAGGCCAGCTCGATCTCCACATCCTCAGCTGCTATATACCAACTCTGCAAGTCTTCGGGGACCCCCCGGCCTCTACAGTCCTTGTATATCTCTTCATTCAGCCCATCTTTGAAGCTCTCCAGTAGAGCCGCTTCGGACCACCCTGTCATGTAGGGTGCCAGCTCGTGGAATTCTTGAGTATATTCTGCCACTGATCTCTGGCCTTGCTGGATGCCTTTCATTCTAAATCTCGCTTTCCGTTCAGCTAGGTGGTCTTCAAACTGCCTCCTAAAAGCCCCCATGAACTGGTTGTAGTTTCTCAGCAAGGGGGAGTTATTATTGTGGAAGACCACCATCCAGTCAGCTCCCTCTAATATGTTCGTGACGCATCTCACTCAAGCGGCATCTGATAAGTAGTCCTCCCCCCAGTCCTGCATGTGGTTTCACACTTGAGTCAAAAAAAACCCCAAGGTCTTCGGATTCCCATCATATTTCCTGGTTAAGGGGGGAATCTTTGGCTTTTTACGTCTGTGGGGGGGGGCTGCAAGGCTGGGGGTCCTGACCTGCTGCATCCCTCACTTGAGCTCCAGAAGCCTGAGATGTTCTTTCCTAAGCTTCCTCATCCTCTCCCCCACAGGCTGTTTCTTCCGGTTCCCCCCTGGGACCGTCTCCTCCCTTCTCCACAGGGAACCCATAAGACTCACGGCTTTTCTGGCTTTCTTCAACATCACGGAGGAGTTGCAATCCCTGTGCCAACATGAGGCTTTCCTTTTGCTCTTGCAGCCACACCGCCTCTCTCTTACGGGGTCTGGAGCTGGTTACTCACTGGGGGGTCCCCCCCCCAGTCCGGCAGCCTTCCTACTCCTTTCAACCATCTGGCTTCCTCAGGCTCCTCTCTCAGCCAGAGTTTTTCCAACCATTTGGCAGCCTCTTTCTCTGCTTGAAGTGAAGGTATCATAGAACCCGATGCTCCCATCTGTCCTTCTTCACTTTCCTGGTCCGACATGATCTGGATCTCAGTCCCCTCGGTGGTTATCCGGGATGACTGGAGTGAGTTTCAGCTTAATGTCAGGTGTGCTTCCTTCAAAGTCCAGGAAAGAATGAGCCAAACTCCATTATTTATAGAGTAATGTACTTTTACTGGAAAATGAAGTGAATGCTACCAAGGAAAAGCTGAAACTAAAGCAATAGGCATGAAAGTTGCATATAGAAAGCATCCCCTCCCACTGTCCATCATCAATCACCCAATCCAAAGGTCTCCCAGAGGTCAGGTGGAAGCACATCTGGCATCATCATCAATCAGGAACGCGATGACGGTTGACCCGATAGCCACTTCGGAGATTAGGTTTCGTTTCTTCAAAATCCTCCAGCACACTTCCCCCCCCACGCTCTCTCTAATGCTCTCCCACCTGTTTCTTATGGCAGCCAAAGCAGTAAAGTCAGAGGCTGACACTGAGCTCCTTTTTCACTGGTAGAGGCACTGCAGGCTGGTCCTTTGCTGTTTCCAGGGTGGCCTGCAGGCCAGATCTAAGCACCCCACAGGCCATATCCAGCCCATGGGCTTTGAGTTTGATACCCCTATTCTAAGGGTTATTAAGATAATTTATGGGCATATTTTGAACATTTGGAGGAATACATCTTAAATATTATATTGTCAAATGTCAAATATTAATTGCCAAATACTGCTAAATTTCAAATATTTTTTCCAATTTCAAATAGTGTAATCATATATTGCTAAACTTCAAGAAATAATATCAGTGAAAATCTACTCAGTGAATATCTCACCTCAAAAGTGATGGTGAGGTTCTCTTAATTAACCTTTCCAAAAATATTGTAGGGAACATTAAATCTATATACAAAAATGGAAGCTAGAGTCAACCAGCTTAAAACTAGCCTGCCATCCTGCATTAGTAAACAGATGGTTAGAATCTAGAGAAGGGCAGGTTTTTTTATTAACCAGTCATCCAATAGCAGTCTTTACTTGGTACCAGAAATGATGGCCTTTCAACTGTTTCTATGGCAGAAATTCTGTTCCCGAGAAGAAAGTAACTCCCTGCCAATAGGCAAAGAGCAAAAAGACAACACTGAAAAATGTGGTGCAGCCAGAAGGCAAAGCAATTCACAAACAAGGTGGCGAGGGTAAGAGGACACCTGGAGTTCTTCATCCCAATCCTATTATCCTGCTTCTCTAACCTGATAGGTTTAAATTCTTCATTATTCACATGCCATTTTTCCTTCAATTCCTTTTGCTGACTCAGAAAGATCAATAACCAAAAGATCAACAGATCACTTAGAACAGCAGTATGCCCAAGTCATATAAGGAACCTTCTTCTGATAGAGCTTCAGTATGGAAGCAGGCATGAATGCCAAAAAAGAGAAGAAGCTTCTCCCCCCACCCCCCTGGAATTACCAAAAAAATCCAGTTAATCATAATCCCATTCAGCTCCTCTACTCTGCTAAAATCCAGATGAGACTATTGCTCTTAGGAAAAACCAACATTTGATTTCCATGAGGCTGAAATTCCCCTAATCATACCATGCTAAAGAAGCAAGAAACAATTGCTGGACAACTGTTCTGCTGTCTCTGAAAGCCAAATAGCCATGAAGGCATAGAACCTAATAGCTCATCGAATTATTTATTTATTTATTAATTATTGCGATTTATATGCCGCCTTTCTCCCTGGGGACTCAAGGCGGCTTACAAAGTGACGATTTCCAATACAAATCACAATGAAATAAAAATTAAAATCAGCTACCCTATTAAAACAATTTAAAATTATAACAGTGTACCCCCATACTAATCAAAGCTGAGCTCCAAAGACTCTTTTCTTTAAAATGCCCACATGGGGACTTTGGGAGAAGAAATGGCAAACTGAGTACAGCTCCACTAAAGGTAGAGCCAATGACGGCTGCAGATTAAAGAGCTGGCAAGTAGACTGGCTAACTATTAGGAATCTTTGGATCAACTGGTTTTAGAGCACTGAATGAGTTTCCTTCAATCCTTAATGAAATACATTTAAAATACAAGTTTATGATTTTTTTAAAAGGCGGGGGCAAGGAGAGAGAATAAAAAGCAAAAGGTTATTAGAACTGTGATTTTGGAATTTTACAAGTTGGTTAAGGGTTTCTGCTGTCCCACTCATTCACACACACATGAAAGTGTGGTTTAGAGAGTTTATTAATGTTCCCCAGCAATTCCCTTCACCCAGCCTCAGAACTATCCCAAATAAATCCAGCCACAAGCAGGCCAAGGTTAATCCACAAGGCAATGGCCAATAGTCTATAAAACAATGGAAAGTTGCTCCAATAAATAAGTCCACCAAACAAACTTAAATCCACCAGGCCAAACTGAAATACACCGAGAGCTCAATTGGCAAGAGAAGTTCAGTCTCTCCAAGGCACAAAGTCAAGCAGGAAGCACAAGGATAATACAGCTGGAAACCAAACATGTTCAGGGGTGGGATTCAATTTTTTTTACTATTGGTTCTGTGGGCATGGCTTGATGGGCGTGGCTTGGTGGGGGGTCATGTGACTGTGTGGGCATGGCCACCTCAACGTCACTCACTGCAAGGTTGAATGGGCGTGGGGTGCGGCCACGCACGTGCACCGGCAGGCAATAGGGTGTGCGTGCACGGCCGATGCGAAAAACAGTGCAGTGATGGCGGTGACAGGACTTCAGGCCTCTTTTTCGGCCTGTAGTTTTCAGCGCAAGAAGCCTGCAACCGCTGCCTCTTTTTTGGCGGAAGAAGCCTCCAGTCGCTGCCTCTTTGCCAGCCAGAATCAGACCCGCAACGGTAGCTGGAGGTTCTCGCGCTGAAAAAGAGGCAGCGGATGCAGGCTTCTTGCACTGAAAATTACTGAAAACTACAGGCCAAAAAAGAGGCCTGCCTGAAGAAGTCTCATTGCTGCCATCGCCGGCCACCCTGATTTTCACACAAGCTGCGCACATGCCCACCATTGCTTGCTAGTGCTGCTCGCAGCCAGACCCGGCCAGAAGAATGGCCTGCTGTGCCGGAGGGATGATGTCACAGCAGAGCTGCTTGGAAGGCAGCCAAAAACTACTGGTGGCTGGAGGGTCACTGGCCAAGGTTCGCCGGGGACCACCACCAAGGCGCAGACGAAGGTGAGAGAGGCGGAGGGCAAGCGGACAGCATGTGGGTGGAGGCCCTAGAGAAAGCCAGAGCTGGGGAATGGCATGTTCCCTGACCTGGCCAAGGTGGGTGGAGGCTCTGGGGCAAGGCTGGAGCCAGGGAATGGTGCGTTCCCCAACCTGGTCAAGGCAAACAGCAACCAGGCACAGGCTCTGGGGCATTGGGGAATGGCGTATCATTGGGCACTGAATCCGACCCAAGATGAAGGACAAGTGGGCAACATGCTTACCTTTGGTGAGCAGAGTGGGCGAGGCATGGAGGCGAAGTGAGGCAATTAGCTCGGCCATGTGGCAAAGGCAACATATATAAAGCAGGGCGGGCAGGGCGGGTGTGGTGGGTGGGGTGAACAGTGACCAGGCGACTGGGTGGGCAGGAGTGGGGCCAGCCAGAGGTGGTATCTGCCAGCTCGGCAAACCAGTTAAAATTTCCACTACTCGTTCACCCGAACCAGTCCAAACTGGCTGAATACCACCTCTGACATTGTTCCCAGCAATGCCTCCCTCTGCCTGCTGAAAAAAATAGCTTTCTGGTACAGCCAATGAAGACAGATGGGACCTTCTCCTGAGTAATCTGGCAGATCTCCATTGCTCTTGACTTTTCTCTGCCCTGCATACTCTTCGATCCATCATGGAAGGCAGCTCCTCCTCCTTTTCACTGACCATCCACCCCCACAAGCTATCCCCAGCTGAAGCCTCCTGTAAATCTCATTCAGATGGCCATTCAGAGTTATTAATTAATCCAGTTCCTGACATTTCAGGAATGAGCTCATCCTCCCTTGAGCTGACCTCCAAGGAAGAATCCAAGGAGTTGTCCAAAGGAGACATCACAGAGTTGGAAATAAGACTTTAGAATTAATTATAAGAATCCTTCCAGTGGGAAAATGTTTTTGTTTTATTTTTATTTTTTTTTTAATGATAGGGTGGGACTTTGGTTAGACAGCAGGGGGAAGTAGAAGGAACTAAAGATCACAATTAAAAGAGAACAGTTAAATTTGACTTACTAATACAGAATGAGCGAAATATTTTATATTTTATTTATATTTGTTGCAAATGTAGGAAGAAGTATTTCTTTAAAAGTTTTCTTTTTCTTCATTTTACTTTTCTTTATTCACTTGTTCTTTTCAATTTTTTCTGGACCTATTTTTTCTTTTTTTCTTTTTTTAAGTTTGTATTAGTTTTCATCACTGTAAGTGTAATTTTTAATTAAATTACTATTTTAAAAAATCCCCACATGGGATGTTTCTTCTGTTGCCTGGGGCAAGGAGGCTATGGGATAAGCTCTGAGTTATTGTTAACTTGATGCTTTGCTCAGCCAAGAGGCATGGTCCTTTATGAATGTCTGAGCAATTATGTTCACCATCACGCTTCCTTTTATATAGCCTGGCAGATACAGAACTCTCTGCTAAATTTCAGGATATTTGCAACTTTCTCATTTCCTATCTACTACTTCTGAATGCAAACAAGCTGAGGTTAAGATGCAAAGCATCAGATTACAAAGCATATTGGGAGCATTTGCAGAATAATAAGAATTTACTTCCCAAAGGAAAAGTAATGCTATGTATGCTCATAATCAGTTTTTCAGTAGATTTTTAAAGCTTGTTTTCTCTTTGGAGAAAGGAACTCTACAGTCTTCAAAATATATTTGCAAAAAGAAAGTGATAGGCCTAATTTCTGGTTATATGTGCTATATTACAACATCTAATTCCATTTTGCATGCAGAGTGTATAAATGACTAAATCTATAAGATTTTTGGAAACATGAACTTCCATTTTGTAATCCCAGCATAGCAGAGAGATTTAAAACAATAAATCTCCTGCTGTATACTAGAAAACAATACACCGAGTTTTGTGAAGCAGATGGGCATTGTCATCCCATCTCCAGACTATAGCAAAACAAATGTCATGCCCTGAAAATATAAGCCCTGATGTTCCTTATGCTAACTATGAGGGCTCTATAACAGCCCTCGTAAAAGTTATCATAATAAATCTATGCTGTAAAAAATCATCTAAATACATATCCTTTTCTTGTACAAGGTGCTGACCCATCTGCACACATGCATGAAAAATATAGACCCACGACAAGCTTTATATCTGAATCATCTTTCTTACACTGTGTGATAATTTGTTGTATAGGTTGTGGGATCTGCTTCCCTCTTCTCAAATCTTTCAGTGGATTTTGAATCCATTGAAAACAGTAGAATGGCTCAGTGATAAGGAATGGATCTCTTCTCATTTAGTTTTGACTCCCTTCAAAGAAAAGGTTGGAGATCATAGAGAGTTTGGTGTAACAGTACAGCTACTAGGCTAGAAACCAGGAGACTGTGAGGTCTAGACTAGTGATGGCTAACATTTTTGCCATCATGTGCCAGGAGCAGGAGAAGTGAGGGGAGTCGCATGCACACCCACACCCACAATTGTATGTGCCCCACGCATGAACGCGCAACCCCCCCACAATCCCCCTGCTCCTGGCACATGATGGCCCGGTGGGCTCGATAGGCCCATTTTTCTCTCTTCCTCAGCTCCAGAGCCTTTCTAGGAGTCTGGGGAGGGTGAAAACAGCCTTCCCCACCCACCCAAAGGCCCTCCGGAGGCAGGAAATGGCCCATTTGCCAACTTCTGGTGGGACTGGAAGACCTGTTTTTTTGCTCTCCTCAGGCTCCTGGGTTCTCCTCCTTTCCCTCCAACTGGTCGCAGTCTGTGTTGGCAGGGGGGCAGAGGTTGACCCCGAAGCGCCTTGTATGTGGGGTGCCACAGGGGTTGGTCTTCTCGCCCCTTCTGTTCAACATTTATGTGAAGCCACTGGGTGAGATCATCCATGGTTTCGGGGTGAATTACCATCAGTACGCTGATGACACTCAGCTGTACATCTCCACCCTGGACCACCCCAATGATGCCCTTGAAGTGATGTCCCAGTGCCTGGAGGCCGTGCGGATCTGGATGGGGAGAAACAGACTCAGGCTCAACCCATCCAAGACCGAGTGGCTGTGGTTTCCGACGTCCCGATATAGTCAGTTGGTGCCATCACTTACTATTGGGGGCGAGTTGTTGGCCCCCATGGAGAGGGCTCACAACTTGGGGGTCCTCCTGGATTCACGGCTGTCTTTAGAAGAGCATTTGACGGCTGTGGCCGGGAGGACTTTCTATCAGGTTCGCCTGATCTACCAGTTGCATCCCTTTCTGGATCGGGACTCCTTACGCACAGTCACTCATGCCTTCGTCATTTCCCACCTGGACTACTGTAATGCTCTCTACATGGGGCTCCCCTTGAGGAGCACCCAGAGACTCCAACTGGTCCAGAATGTGGCTGCGTGGGTGGTTATGGGAGCGACGTGGTGTTCCCATGTAACACCGCTCCTGCGCAAGCTGCACTGGCTCCTGGTGGTCTTCCGGGTGTGCTTCAAGGTCTTGGTTACCACCTTTAGAGCACTTCATGGCTTAGGACCTAGGTACTTACAAGACCGCCTTCTGCCACCAGTAGCCTCTCACCAGCCAGTACGCTCCCATAGAGAGGGGCTCATCAGGGTGCCGTCAGTCAAACAGTGTCGACTGGTGGCCCCCAGGGGGAGAGCCTTTTCTGTGGGGGCACCTGCCATTTGGAACGAGCTCCCCCCAGAGATACGGAGAATCCAAGATTTACGCACTTTCGGCCGTGCCCTCAAGACCTTTTTATTTCAACAGGCTGGCCTGGCCTAACTTCCTTTTAATTGTTAATTTTAAATTTGTTTTAAAACAATAGGGGTGTTTTTTAAATTTTGTATTATGTGTGTTTTATCTTTTGGCTGTTCACCACCCTGAGTCCTTTGGGAGTAGGGCGGTATATAAATCCAAAATAAAGTAAAAGTAAAGTAAAGTAAAGTTGGACCCAATTGATGGTTTTAGCAAGCTACAAGCTGTATTTTCCCTAGCACGCAAGGGAGGCTTAATTGAACTGTCATGGGGTTGATTATTTTCACTATAGGGAATGGACCTTGGAGCTTTGGTCCTAACCTCTTGCTAGGCAGCCTTAACCGTATGTATTTGGTGGATAAGAAAACTTTATCTCCCACCCGGAAGGGGGGTGGAGCGAATGGTGCTTGTCTGCTTGCTTTTCATATTCCTCTGCTGCTTCTGACAGTGCCTTCTTAGTATTGTCCCATCCCTTCTTTAATGAATCCATCCATTCAGTTAAAGACATGGATGAGGGGGGCTCTCTGGGTAGCTCAGGCATGGGGACAAACTCCATGCCACTGATGACCTGGAAAGGGGTCAATCCAGTACTACTGTGCACTGCATTGTTGTAAGCCACTTCTGCAAACAGTAATAGATCTGTCCAGTTCTCTTGTTGGTAATCCACATAACCTCTAATGTATTGTTCCACCATGGCGTTTGTATGTTCTGCCGCTCCATTTGTGCTCAGATGGAAAGCTGAGCTAAGTCCTTGTGTGGACCTGATGGACCTTAAGATCTCTCTCCAGAACTTTGCATGAACTGGACTCCTTGGTCTGAGATGATGCGGTGGGGTGCTCCATGCAGGCGATAAATGTATTTGATGAACAGTTTTGCAAGTTTCTGCACAGATGGTAGTCCAAAACATGTAGTGAAATGGGCTTGCTTTGAAAACAGATCAATAACAGTCCAAATTACTGTGTTCCCCCCACTTTCTGGGAGCTCAACTATAAAGTCCATTGCAATTTCTTCCCAAGGTCTGCTGGGGGTTGCCACTTATTGAAGACGTCCTGGCAGTTTTCCAAGTCTCGGTTTCATTGCTGCACATGTGGCACAGCTCCTAATATAGTGACATACAATTTGGATCCTTTCCACCCTAACCCATCCCTCATGGTCAGAATGTCTTTATTGTTGGTGAGCCAAGGGTCTGTGGGCAGCGCCACTTTCAATTTAACTGTCAATCCATCCCGCTTTCGGTCTGGTGGTCATTTGGCTTGACTTCTTGTGGTGACTTGGGCGGCTGCTTGTGAGGGGAGGGGAATGATGGCATGGACCACTTCCTCTCAACCTCTCAAATTGAGGCTTCCTCGATAGGGCATCAGCTAACAGGTACTTCCCTGCTGTTTGTATTTCAGTTCAAATTTGAAACATCTGAAATATTGAGCCCAATGAACCTGTTTGGGAGATAGTTTCTCAGAGGTCTTTAGGGCCTTGAGGTTTTTGTAATCAATCCAGGCCTCGAAAGGCAGCTTACCTCCTTCTAGGAAATGTCTCCAAGAGAGTATGGAATGAGCTGCCCCTAGATGTACGTATGATCCCCAACCTGCGCATCTTTCGCCACACCCTAAAGACCCTTTTATTTCAACAAGCTGGGCTGGCCTAACATGAATATGAATTTTAAATGGGTGTATGATAGTTTTAACTTGTAGGCCAAATTTTTGTATATCCGATTTTAATGGTTTTTTAAATTTTGTAAATTATATGTGTTTTAGTATGGCTGTACACTGCCCTGAGTCCTTTGGGAGAAGGGCGGTATAGAAATCTAATAAAAGTCAAAGTCAAAGAGTAAAGACGATCGAACTGCATAAGCCTCTTTTTCCCAGATGGCCCATTGTCTCTCTGTGTCATTGAGCTTTTTGGACACATAGGCACAGGATAATAATTGTCCTTTGGTGTTCCTTTCAAGGGGCACAGGAGCCACTGCCACATTGCTAGCATCGGCTTGTATAATGAATTGCTGCTCTGGATCTGGGTGCTGCAGGATCGGCTCTTGGGCAAGCAGTCTTTTTAGGTTCTCAAAGGCTTTTTGGCAATCCATCATCCATGCGATTG
Organism: Arizona elegans; assembly: GCA_022577455.1. NCBI lineage: Eukaryota > Metazoa > Chordata > Lepidosauria > Squamata > Colubridae > Arizona > Arizona elegans. The sequence goes on along the minus strand of JAKOOJ010000002.1, from coordinate 95,623,191 downwards.
GTTCAGTCGGCTTTTGCTTTGTTGGTGGGGATCCCATTTTAAAAAGTTTGGTTAGGGGTAGAGCCACCTCTTTGAAAGCCAGAATGAATTGCCTATAGAAGTTAGAGAATCCCAGGAAGCCCTGGAGTTGCCTGCGGGTTCGTAGGGGTTGCCAATCCAGAACTACTTTCACTTTCCCTGGATCCACCTCTACGGCCCCACTGTAAATTCGGTATCCTAAATAGTCTTGGGAGGTTTTGTGAATTCGCACTTTGACAGCTTCCTGTAAAGTTTGGCAGCAAGGAGTTTTTTCAGCACTTGCCAGATGAGTTTTACGTACTCCTCAAGGGTCTCACTAAATATGAGGATGTCATCTAAGTAAACGAGGACCTCCTTATACAGGTGCTCATGTAGCACTTCATTAATGAATTGCATGAACACCGCTGAGGCTCCTTCCAGTCCAAATGGCATCACTTTAAATTGGAAACTGCCAAGCGGGCAGTTAAATGCAGTTTTCCACTCATCCCCCTCCCTGATTCTTATGCGGTAATAGGCTTCCCTTAAGTCCAGCTTGGTAAGCACCTTGCCCTTTGACAAGTGGTTGACCATGTCTTTCATGAGGGGGAGAGAGTAGATGTTTTCTATGCACATGGCATTGATTCCACGAAAGTAAACGCAGAGCCTCATCCCCCCCCCCCCATACTTTTTCTCTTTAAAGAGTACCAGGGCTGTCACTTTGGACTTTGCAGGCTGGATGAAGCCTCCCTCCAGATTGGCATCTATGTACTCCTCAATTCCTCCATTTCTTTTGGAGTCATGGAGTACATTTTTGGCTTGGGTAATTTAGCCCCTGGCACAAACTCTATTGTGCAGTTGGTAGAATGATGAGGGGGGAGGAAATTTCAGTCCTTTTCACTAAACCCCCTCCCCAAAGTCTCGATACTCCTTGGGCACTTGTTAGCTGCCAGGTAGGGCATCCTGGGCTGAGGCTGCAGGTTCTGGGATGGTCATCTCCTTTGGGGTGATGACTTCTGGGGGATGGTCCTGCCTCACCGGTGGCAATGGTCCAATCCCAATGACTAGCTTCCTATGGCTGCCATCCCACGAGATTGTGGGACCCCACTTATCAAGCCAGGAGAGTCCCTGACTGATTCTATCATCTTTGGGGTGACCATGAACCAAAGGAGTTCCCGCTGGCACCCCATCTCTAACCTGATGAGCTCAGTGACCAAGGTGACCGGAGCCCCACCAATTAGCGATCCGTCGACCTGCTCAAAGCTGATGTGGTGTAGCAAAGGTTTAGTGCATATGCCCAACTGCTCAACTATGGGGAGGCTGATCAGGCATCGCGTGCAACCAGTATCTATGATGGCTTCTACTTCCCCGTGGACCCCCATCTCTGGGACCGCTAATGTAATTTTGAGGGCAAAGGGGCAGATGGCTCCACTTACCATTGGGTAATCATCGCCATTGCTGTCTCCTGGGGAGCTTGAGGGAGATCTGCTGGCTGGCATCCCCTCTGCTTTAATGGGCAGGAGTGGGGTTTCTGCTGCCTGTTTGATGCTCTGTTCCTTTTCAAGTGGCTTCTGCAGAGCTTTCTTTGTCTCAGTTCAAGCAGGTGACCTGGTGCCGGAGCCAGGCATTCTGAAGCCTGGTGCCTGTGCTGACCACAGCGATAGCATTTGATAGTCCTGGATGGTGTGGAAGGAGGCTCTTTGGGTTTTTTCGTCTGCGCTCAGTGCCCTAAAGGTCTCCTGGTTGGTTTGTCCATCGTTGGTTTCCTGTAAGGTTGAAGCTCTAGGTCCAGAATGATGGCAGTGTTGTATCACAACTGTATCCAGTCGGTATCCTCCTTATGCTGTAGGCTTGCCTGAGATCCAGGTCCAGGGTGTCTTTGAAGGTATGCACCATGAGGCACTATGGCCAGCCTCACAGTTTTCCAGCCAATCTTTGGAACTCCCATACCAATTATTTTGTGGATCTTCCAGCTTGCGTCAGCATTTTAATTTGGGTCTCAGCTTCTACTTGCTGGGCGATGTTATTGAATCTGACCTGCATCAATTGGACAAACTCCTCAGGATCTTCTAGCTCAGGAGCCTCATCGTTGTGGAGCTCAGCTATCCATTCTGCCACCTCTCCTTCGTTCATGCCATCCGAGATGGCGGAGATCAACTCTTGGTCAGACGGGTATTGATATCTATAGTGGTCGATGTGGGCCCAGACACAGTTAAGATGGCTTCCAGGTCTGACACTGAACATGCTACACAAATATGCAGAATCTACAGAGGGCAACATTTGCCAAAAATCTCTGCCTGCTTTTGCCATCAAAGCAGATACATATATGGTTTGGAGCTCCTCTGAGAAGTGGCCTTCATGCCCCTTCTCAATCTGCTCTTTCCAATTAGGAGATGGGTGATAAAAACACCCTCACTATGAATGCTAGAAAGGCCATTTTCTCCAGTAAATGGTTAAAATTCTTTTCTCCCATGGATTTTCACTCAAAATATATAAACAATATTCATAAACTATACAGAGTTCTGTTTATAGCAAACAAAGTCCATCTAGGATATCTTTTCCAGGGAACTGACAAGAGGAAACAGCAAGGAGGCTCTGCAGTAGAGTCTATAGACAAAGACCTATTCTGCAATCATTTCGGAAAATACTCCATTAATTTTCATAGCCCAGTTTTAATTGCACATACTTGCATATATCAACCTTCTTATTTTCTACACCTGTCATAGCTGACACTTTATTTTATGTGCTTGTCATTGCCAGGACTAATTAAAGGGTTTTGAAGTTGCTGGGGAGGTTTTCTTGTGTGTGGCATTCCAAACTATTTAATTCTTCTCAAGTCCAGATGAACAGAACAGTAAAGCTGACAATTAGGGCACAGTGCTCAAAATAAGTTTATATGTATGGTGATGGTGATGGGTGTATGAGTGTTTGTGTGCATGTATTTTGTAGGCAAATTTCAAAAGATTGAAGGATTTGTTAATTAAATACACTAGAATATTTATAATATATATACAAATGTTCTAAACATTTTCTTCATTATTATTATTATTATTATTAAGTGTCAAAACTAGAGTCATTGACAGACCAAAAGAAAGATGTCCATAAAAGAAAGATGATGAAGTACAGGACACGGGAGGTAAAAGTCCCTTCAAATGTTGGAGGTATCCTATTTAGAGCCACCTGTTATTGTTTTGTTAATTGTTTAATTACTTCTTCATCTCATTCCTTAATGCTACATCTAAATTGATGGAGTAATTAATGGCTTATTTGTTATAGTTACTCATTGTAATCTGTCTGGGGGGATGATACACATCAGGGCCCCTTTTGGCATAGAAAAGTGGCAATGTTTTCTTTGAAAATGTAAAAATATGTTTCATTTAATTGGACTTGCTAGGTAGTGGCAGTGGTCCTATGTGGTATGTTTCATATAGGCAAAATAATGGCTTTTAATTATTCCAGGCATCTAGTGATCTATCATCTCCAGAAACTGCTGACATCAACATTTTAATTAAGACATTTAACCTCAGAGATTTTGTCAAATAGTGATTAGAAGGGTTTTTTACATTTCCAAGGTACAATTGAAAAAGTGCTAAGAAAGGAAAACACAGTTATCTGATTGATAAAAGCCTGTCAGTTATCTGATTGATAAAAGGGTGGGAGTTTGAGCATGTTAATGTAGCTCTCATTTCAGGATGGAATTCAATATGTAGTTTTATCAAGTCTTTGATAATGTTTTCTTTCTCCTTCAGTAAAATGAAAACTCCTGATTTGCTTGTTTGTATAGGAGATGACTAGGCTGAGCCTGAGGAAGGAGTCAAATGCATCATAAGTCACAGGTCCCTGCATGTCTGCAAGAGATCTAAGTCCAGCCCACCTTGAATGACTCTCTTATCTCCCTTGACCTCTTTACTGTATCTGTAACAAGCTATGACATCATCAAAGTGTCCAGGCGCTTCAGCGAGCAGCGTGCTGGATTCGTATTAGTGGTCCATGGGATTTAAAATTATGAATTTAGTGGTCCCTGAGGTCCAAAAGGTTGGTGACCCCTGTTCTGGAGGATTGGCTATTTCTGCCAGCTTATTGTCATCTGCAAATTTGATGTTTCCCTTCTAGTCCCTCATCTAAGTCATTGAGGAGTGGCAGCTATTGTCCGGAAGAGTCTTTGCCCTCGCAGGATCCCTGCCCCTGAGATTGTTGGGTGTGAGTCTCTCCTCTTGAGGTTGGACTCAGGGGTTCAGTTGGGCTTGTTGCTGACATACCTGCCTCTCAGCTGCGTTACAACAGCCCTGCCTGTGCTGATAGAGGCGGTAGCTGGGCTGGCAGTGGAGTTCCCCAGGCTTATGATACTGGGGGACTTCAATTTGCTGTCCCTTGGCGAATCCTCAGATGCGGCTCAGGAGTTCATGGCTTCCATGACAACCATAGACCTGACCCAAGTAGTTCAGGGTCCGACTCATGGGGGGGACACACACTTGACCTGGTCTTTCTCTCGGGGCAGTGGAGATATGATCTGGAATTAAGGGGTATAGATGCTTCTCCCTTGTCGCGGTCAGATCATTTCCTGCTGAGATTAGACTTCAGGACACTACTCCTCCATCGCAGGGAGGTGGAACCGATTAAGTGGTTCCACCTCAGGCGCCTAATGGATCCTGAAGGGTTCCAGAAGAAGCTTGGGGAGATACCTGACTCCCTTGTCCACAGTCCGGTTGAGTCCCTGGTGGCTGCCTGGAATAGGGTGGCAGCTGGGGCGCTGGACTGGATTGCACCGTTGCGACCTCTCCATGGCGGTGGATCCAGGAAAGCTCCCTGGTTTACAGAGGACCTCCGGGAGATGAAGTGCCAGAAGAGATGTCTAGAGTGACGCTGGAGGACTAGTAACTCTGAATCTGACCAAACACTCTTAAGAGCCTTTATTAGGACTTATTTAGTGGCAATACAGGCAGCAAAATGTTTGCATTTTTCCGCACTTATTGCATCCGCGGATTCGTGCCCAGCCGCCCTATTTAGGGTGACTCGCTCCCTCCTTAATGTAGGGGGAGTGGAGGAGCCCTTGCAGGGTAGAGCTGAGGAGTTTGTGCAGTTTCTGTCAGATAAAGTTGCTCAGATTCGGATGGACCTGGACTCTGATTGGGCAATTCTGACCGAGATGACGGGGACAGGTCTTAGTCCTATTGTGTGGGATGAGTTTGAGCTTGTGACTCCTGAGGAAGTGGACAAGGCTGTAGGAGCGATGAGTTTCTCCACTTGTTTGCTGGACCCGTGCCCCTCCTGGCTGGTTTTGGCCAGCAGGGAGGTAACACGAGGCTGGCTCCAGGCTTTAATTAACATGTCCTTGAGGGAAGGGGCCTTCCCGCAATCATTAAAGGTTGTAAGGCCCCTCCTCAAGAAGCCTTCCCTGGATCCAGCAGAATTAAAGAACTTTTGTCCAGTCTCCAACCTACCCTTTGTGGGAAAGGTTGTAGAGAAAGTGGTGGCACTTCAGCTCCTGTGGTCATTGGAGGAAACGGATTATTTAGACCCTTTTCAGTCTGGCTTCAGGCCTGGCTACAGCATGGAAACTGCTTTGGTCACGTTGATGGATAATCTCTGGGGAGCCCGAGATGGGGGTCATTCCTCCATCTTGGTGCTACTTGACCTCTCAGCGGCGTTTAATACCAATATCCATGGTATTCTTCTGGAATGACTAAGGGAGCTGGGAGTGGGAGGCACTGTGTTACGGTGGTTCTCCTCCTATCTCTCTGGTTGGTCACAGTCGGTGTTGGTAGGAGGACAGAGATCGACCCCTAGGCCCCTCATTTGGGGTGCCTCAGGGCTCGGTCCTCTCTCCCCTCCTATTTAACATCTACATGAAGCCACTGGGTAAGATCATCCAATGATGTGGGGTGAGGTATCAGCAATACGCTGATGATACCCAGCTGTATATCTCTACCCCGCGTCAATTCAGTGATGCGGTGGATGTGATGTGCCGGTACCTGAAGGCTGTGAGGGTCTGGATGGGAGTCAACAGGCTCAGACTTAACCCAGACAAGACCAAATGGCTGTGGGTATTGCCTCCTAAAGACTATGTTGACTGTCCATCCTTAGTTCTGGGGGGGGGGAGAAATTATCCCCTGTCAGAACGGGCTTGCAATTTGGGTGTCCTCCTAGACTCACAGCTAAGATTAGAGCAACATCTGACAGCTGTAGCTAGGGGGACCTTTGCACAGGTTCGCCTGGTGGACCAATTGCGACCCTACTTGGATCGGGAGGCTCTCCTCACGGTCACTCATGCCCTTGTCACTTCACGGTTAGATTATTGCAATGCGCTCTACATGGGGCTACCCTTGAAAAGTGTTCAGAGACTACAGTTGGTCCAGAACGCAGCCGCGCGAGCTCTCATGGGTGCGCCTAGGTACACCCACATTACACCAATTCTCCGCAAGTTGCACTGGCTCCCTATTGGTCTCTGGTTACAATTCAAGGTGTTGATTATTACCTTTAAAGCCCTACATGGCTCAGGGCCAGGCTATCTTCAAGACCGCTTTCTACCGCATAGCTCCCAGTGACCAGTAAGATCCCACAGAGTTGGTCTCCTCCGAGTCCCGTCAGCTAAACAATGCCAGCTGGTGGGCCCATGGGGGAGGCCTTCTCTGTGGCTGCCCCAGCTCTCTGGAACCAGTTACCTCCTGAGGTCCAGACCATCCCCACCCTATTGGCCTTCCGAAAAGCGGTGAAGACTTGGCTTTTCCGGCAGGCCTGGGGCCGTTGATCTCGCTCTTGCTATCTGGCGAGATCCGGCCATGAATGGTATGAATGAGTTTTAATGTTTTAATGTTTTTTAATTTTTAAATGTTTTTATTAGGATTTTAAATGTATTGTGAGCCACCTTGAGTCTTCAGAGAGGGGCGGCATATAAATTGAATTAAATTGAAATTGAAATTGAAGATATTGAAGAGTAACTGGGCCTAAGATGGAAACTTGTGGTACCCCACTGCTTATTTCCCTTCATGAAGATGTACATTAAGGACTACTCATTGAGTACAGTTTGTCAGCCAGTTACAGATCCATCTGATGGTGATGCTATCTATCCCACTTTTTTCTAGTTTACCAAGAAGTAGGTTGTGGTCTACTTTGTTGAATGCCTTGCTGAAGTCTAAGTATATTATGTCCACAGTATTCCATTGGTCTACTAATTTAGTCCTTATGTTGAATAATGAAATAAGATTGATTTGGCATGATCTGTTTTTTAACAAACCCGTGTTGACTTCTAGTTGTAACTATTTGTTTCTAGATGTTCACAGATCTGGGGTTTTTTTATTATCTTTTCCAGTATCTTCCAAGGTATTAATGTTAGACTTAGTCTGTAGTTTCCTCAGTCTGATTTTGTGTTCCCCCCCCCTTTTTTTTTTTTTTTTTTTTTTGAAGATGGGAACCACATCAGCTCTTTCCCAATCTTCTCCAAGTGATTCCCTGGTGTTCAAAAGCTTTTGTAAGATATGATACAATGGTTCTGAGATAACATCTACCACAGGGGCGAAATCTAAAAATTTTCCCTGCTGGTTCTGTGGGTGTGGCTTAATTGGTGGGTGTGGTTTGGTGGTCAAAAAAATAAAAAATGCCACGAACGCCGAACGGATACTCCTGTAGGACCTCCAGCCCCGCGATCTGTATAGCCGCTAGAACAGCGAAAACCAGCTGTCTAGCGGCTAAAAAATCTCCCCCTGGGAAAAAGGGGGAGAGAAGAGCAGAAGGGTCTGGGTAGAGCTCCCCTAGACCCCCAGGCTTTTTTCTTTTTAAGCCTGGGGTTTACAGGGTGAGAGCTCCCTGAAAGCCCTTCGTTAGCTCCGGATCCTGGGTGAGTCTGCCTTTTGCAGACTGAGGCATAGCGACCACACCAGCAATGCAATTTTAAGTTTTATAAGACATCATGACTTTGGATGCTGGCAGAGCAAAATCAGGAGAATGACAAAAAGCAAGTATTGAGCTTTAACTCCGTTTAAAAAAAAGGGGAAAATGGCACCTGAGGGTGCAAAAACGAAACTTACCAGTGAAAGGGCTTTTTAACGTTTGCAACATTGTTAACAACTACCGGATTACATATTAAGGAAAAGATTTAAAGTGGAAGCGGAAAGCAAAAGACTATGGAATTGATTTCAACTAATTTACATTTTTAAATTGTGTGAATAATTGGACTTTGAAAAAAAAAGAAAATGGGTGGTACCTTTGAAAGTGCTGAAGGACTATTATTACACACACCAGCAAATACACCAATAAGAGTTATAATACATGAAATTTTTGGGTCACAAACCACTGCTTTACAGGAAAGTCTTAAAGGTTTTTTTGATGAAAGGTCTCAGGAAGAGGAAACTGTTTTGACTCAAAACATGGAGACAAAGGAGAATATAGTATCATTTCAAGGCTTGTTAGACAGTTGCGAGCTGTTGGAAGAAGATGGGGCAGAAATCCAGTTTAATGTGACTTTGGATAAAAAGGATGCTTTCCAGACCAAGAGGGGAAAGCAAAGGAATCTGGAAGAGTTCAATCAGGAGGACTTGAGAGAGATTTATGGGGGTTTCAAATTAAATGAAATAACTTTAAAGAAGACAAAAACTTTCAAAGAGACATCAACCTCAAATCCAAATTTTAAAATTTTCGAAAATAAAAGCAGGAGGAGGAGCAATGCTGAAGAAGAAAGAATTATCGAAGAAAAAGGACTGGAAAAAATTCAGAAAGAAGGGAAGAACTGAAGATTAATCTTTTTGGGGGAGGATTTTGGCAATAGGTTGAGAAGCTTAATTAAATTTGTATTTTAACATTTATTCTAAGATAATAATATAAAGGAAGTGTGTTATTACAATTGGTTTTGGATATAAAAATGATAGCTTTTTAAGAATTATCAAGGTATTAAAATGGCTAATTAAAAATTTGAGGGATACTTTCTGAAGGGCTTGAAATTTATATTTTGAGAAATGACGTAATGTCTTATTGATGTATTAAGAGTTTTTAAAAATGTTTAACATAAGATTATAGTATTTTAAGAAGGTATATGAGATAAAATGTTTAAAGTTTTAAAATGTTTAATTTTATGAAGGATTAAAGAGGATAAATGTCTAATTTAGAACCTTATTAGGGAGCAATGTTAATTGAGGAAGAAGGACTGGAAAAAATATAGAAATGGTTAATTAAAAATTTAAGGGATAGTTTCCTGAAGGTTTTGAAATTTATATATGAATTATGAAGGTCTTATTGATGCATTAAGAGGTTTTTAAAATGTTTAATATAAGATTATACTATTTTAAAAGATATAGGTGATAAAATGTTTAAAGTTTTAAAATGTTTAATTTAGAATTTTTAATGCTGAATAGTTAGAAATTGATAATTGGTTTATGAAGGAATAAAGAGGATAAATGTTTAATTTAGAATCTTATTAGGGAGCAATGTTGAAAAAGAAATGTGTTTGAGGGATGAAAATGAAACTTATCAGTGTTTGTTAATGCTTGTAATATTGTTAAAGTTATTGGATTATATACCAAGAAAAAGGCTTTTATATTCAGGAAGAAAGAATTTAACTCAATTGATTTTGAGAATTTACAAAAGGAAGGTTGATGAATTTGTAAAAGAGGAGTTAAAGAGCGTGAGGGAGTTTTAAACTTTGTAGTAGGTTAGTATATTTTAGCTTTTGCTTGTTAAATGTTATATCCTGTTTTTGCTCTGGGAAGTCAGGGAGAGGGTGGGGAGGGGGGAGGGTTGGGTTGGGATAAAATTGTTGAATTGATAAATGTACAAATATAAAAGTAAATGTGGGGAAAATGTTACAAAAAATGAAATGATAATATCAAGATATGATAAATATTGGAGGAGTAAGAGGAAAAAAGATGTATTCAGGTGATACACTGATTGATTGATTATATATTGTATGTATGTTTCTTTATAAAATAAAAACTTTTCAATAAAAAATAAAACTCCTTAAAAACACCCCAATTAACTATTTTTTAAAAAGTTCCTGGTTACCAAATTGAAGGCACAAGGCAGGCAGGCAGGCAGATTGAGCTGCTCACTGACTGCATTGATTGCAGGCAGGCAGATTGAGTTGCTAGCAGATGCAATGGATTGCAGCAGCCAAAGCAAGGCAGGAAAAGCAAGAGAACCCAAAAGAAGCAGCAAGCTGCCAAGTAGGCAAATGGGGACCAGATGATTGGGTGGGCATGGATGGTGGGGAGAGGGCCCAGGGATTTTTGCTACCATTCTCCAAACTAGCCACCACCATCGCTAACAGATTGCCCAATCAGGTCCAAACTGGGAGCATTTCACCCCTGATCTACCAGCTCCTTTACAACTTTGGGATGTAATCCATCAGGTCCAGGTGAATTATTTTCATCAAGATCAAATATCTGCTGATACTCTGCCTCAGTTATGTGTCCCTTTCCATTTTTTGTACTTGTCCTTTTTATCTTTCAGTTTATTAGAAAGATCTTTGTGCAACCATCCCGTTACATTGATTGTTAGACAAGAAGGTGAAATGGACCTGAAGATGCAAGGAAGCCACTGCTTTTGCTGAAGTCAAAAGACTGTTGTCCTCTGATAGTGTCCTAATTCAATATAATGAGATTATAATGAGATTATATATGACTTGTGCTGCCTCTCCATTTGGCATCAGGGCTGTCCTTAGCCACCAGATGCTGAATGGAACTGAGGCACCAATTGCATTCTACTCCAGAACTCTTATCAGTGGCAGAATGGAACTACAGCCAGCTGGACAAGGAGGCACTGGCTGCTGTAATGGGGGGTCAAGTGGTTCCATGAATACCTATACAAGAGGGGTTTTGAACTAATTACTGACCACAAACTGCTTCTGGGTCTCCTTGCAGGAGACCAGCCCACTCCAAATATTTTATCACTGCGAATGATGAGATGGACTATTTTCATGGCAGCACACAAATACCGGCTGATCCATCAGCCAGGCAAAGCCCTGGACCATGCTGATGCCCTCAGCCACTGCCCACTTCCAGAAATCATGGAAGACCCAGCCCCATACTGCTTATCAAGGATTTTGCGGCTGGCCCTATCACAGCGACTGAAATAGCTGTGAGAACTATACAAAGACACAACTTTGGCCCGAGTTCTAAACTAGGTGTGGAGAGGGTGGCCTACAGGGCTGGTGTGGGGGTTATCTAAAACCATTTCAGATGCAATGACATGAATTGTCAGCACAAAAAGGGTGTCTACTGTGGGGGGACTGACTTGTTGTACCCTATAAATTAAGGAAACAAGTGCTGGGGGCTCTACGCATGGGGTATCCTGGCATTGTCAGGATGAAGGCACTGGCCAAGAGCTATGTATGGTGGCATAACATGGACAGGGGCATAACCGAATGGGTGGCTATCTGTATACCTTGTGAAGAGTCCAAGTCAGCACCTCTCTCCGCACCAGCACATGAATGGGAGAATCCCAGAGCACCCTGGTCACGGGTGTACATCTATTTTGCAGGGCCAGTCCAAGGCCAAACATTCTTAATAATCATGGATGCCATACTCAGAATGGCTTGAAGTAATACTTATGACCTCTACAACAGCAGAAGTGGTAATTAAAGTATTAAAGACACTTTTCTCTACCCACGGGTGATTCACTGCGATTCAATTCGAAACATTCTTTTTTTTTATTGAAAAGTTTTATGAAAAATACAAACATTTTCACCCCCCCTTCCCCCCTCAACCCCCCCTCCCCTTCCCACCCTCCCTAGACTTCCCAGAACGAGCACAGGGTATAGCATTCACAAACCAAGAACTAAAATGTGCTAACAAATTATTACATTTCATGTTCTCCCTAGGTCCTTAACTCCTTATAACTCAGAAAAAACAAACATAAACTACTTAATATTATTTCATTCATAAGCTATATGGATCTTCTTATTCGGATATTTCTTCTGTATGTAATCAATCCATTTTCTCCATTCCGATATATAGCTCTCATTTGAATGGTCTTTAAGGTATGATGAAATTTTTGCCATTTCCGCCAAATGCACAACTTTTAATGTCCATTCCTCAATAGTAGGTGGATCTTCCTTCTTCCAGTACTGTGCCACCAGTAACCTGGCAGCCGTTATTAAGTTCAAAACCAGCTTAGTCTCTATTACAGTACAATCCGTAACTATTCCCAACAGAAAAAACTGTGGTGTAAATTTAATTTTTTTCTTCAAAATATTTTGAATAGTCGGACTTCCGGTTTCCCCGTCTTCGGCGGCGACGGTGCTTTCTTTTAGCACCGCCACCCCCGCCGCTTGTAGAGCCGCTTCCTGATCATGAAGCGGCTTGAAATCTTCAAAATCCCCAGGATTAATGAAGAAGAGGCAGCAGGGTACAGGTAGAGCCCCTGCAACCCCCCCAGGGAATTGTTTCTGGGGAGGAAACAGGTGCGGCTCCCTTACAACCTGCTGAGACTCCGGGCGGCGTGGGACGTCTTCTGCCTTTGCAGAACAAGCCGACTTCAGGAAACCTTTAAAGAGCAAGGAAATAAGCCAAATAAACACTTGAAAACCACTTGAACCCTGAAACTCTGAACTGCAAGTATTAGCCCTTTGCTGATTTTTTATGCTGAAGTGAAAGTTTCGGAATGAGTGAAAGTGACTGAAAAAAACATGGCGCTCAGCAAATGAATCAGTGGGTGTGGATTGGTGAAGTTACCTTGTCTTCTATAAAGTTAAAAAGTTGCTACAAAGTTGCTCCGGCTGTAACAGAAATAAGAGGAAAATCTCTCCCTTTTACTTGTTTTTGCTGCACTATAGTTTTGCTTTGAGTAAATCTGGGGGATTTTCTTAGAAGGTTTTGTGGAGGTGGCAGAAGAGGCGGAACCTCCCTTTTTAGAAAAGCCAGCTTACGTGGCAGGATGGCTTCAAAGAAGCAGGAAGGCAAAACAGGGGGGGGATCCCCCCCACGTAAACAGAACACGCAGTCACAAGCTCAAAAAAAAGATCTGGACATGGGAGATTTAAAAGAATTCATTTCAAATATTTTGGATGAGAAATTTCAAGACATGGATGATAAAATAAATAAAATAGATGAAAAAATCCAAAAGTCACAACAGGAAATTATGCAGGAAATGCAGCAGAACCAAAAGATGGTGACCAAAAAAATAACAGATGTGGCGTCTGGCCTGGCAGGATTTATTATGAAAGTTGAGTCAAAAGTGGATGAATTTAAATTAGAAGTTAATGCTAAGTTGAAAAATAATGATCATAAATTTTTTGATGTTGATGACAAGATGCAGAGAGTTGAGAATGACATTGTTATGATGCAATTCCGGGCAATGGAATTTGCTATACGGCTTCGAGGAATTAGAGAAGAGGAGAGACAAGATTTGAGACAGATTTGTGCTGAAGCCCTAGCTGTGATTTTAAAAACTGATCCTGAGATGGTCTTTTGCAAAATAGATAAAATCTACAGAGTTAACTCGTGGGTGGCCAGACAAAGACAATTGCCTAGAGATGTGATCATATATTTTACAGACAGAGCAATAAGAAATGATATCCTGCAAAAATCTTTCCTCACTTCTGTGCAAGTGAGCGGATCCAAGGTTACAGTTTACAAGGAGCTCCCACCTAAGATGTTGAAATCCAGAAAAGAATATGGTTTTCTTGTTAAAGAACTGCAGAATAATCAAATCCCATTTTGTTGGGACGCTCCAACTGGCATAATTTTGAGATATAAGGGAGAGAAACACCGCTTGAATACTGTGGAGAAGGCGGAGCAATTTTATACTGACATCTTTAAAGAAAGAACACCATCCCCACGCACATCTACAGTTTTGGAGATTAAAGAGAGTGATAAGAAGACTGGACTATACTTTCTTTTCTGACAGACATAGATCTTTTTCCAGGATTGATTTTATTTTGTTGTCTGATGATCTACTTCTTAGGACAAAAAGAACAAAGATTCTGCCAAGAACTTTGACTGATCATAGCCCAGTGTGGATAGAAATTGAGACATGCAAGAATGAGAGACGCTCTTGGAGATTAAATGAAAACTTGTTCAGATATGAGAAAAATATAATAGAACTTAAAAAGCATTTGAAAGAGTTTTTTGAAATGAATTTGAATAAAGGCACCCCAATGGAAATTGTGTGGGATGCAAGCAAAGCTTATATGAGAGGGGTGCTTATATATATGAACTCCAAACATAGGTTGATTCGACAAAAGAAAAGACTTGAACTGGAAGCAGAAATAAAGAACAAAGAACAGTTACTTATTAAAAATCCAACAGATGAAAGAATACTTAGTGTTATAAAACTTTTGAAAGACCAATTCCAAATGCTTATAGCGGAACAAGTTGCAACAAATTTACAATATGCGAAGCATAATACATTCTGCAACGCTAATAAACCAGGCAGGTGGTTGGCTTACACATTAAGGAAGAAACAGAGCGCACGGACTATTGATAGTGTTGATATTGGGGGGAAAGAAGTTTTTCAACAGAATTTAATAAAAGAAGCTTTTCTTCAATATTACACTAAACTATATGCCAGAGAGGAGGTGCAGAATGGACTTATAGAAAAATACTTAGACAACAAAAGAGTTACAAAAATTACTGAGCAACAAAAGGAAAGAATGGATTATCCTATAACAGAGGAGGAGATAATTGTAGCAATAAAACAATTAAAAACAGCCAAAGCTCCTGGAACGGATGGTCTGACAGCAGTGTATTATAAAACTTTGCAGGCAGAAATGGTGGAACAACTTAGAGACTTATTTTGTAATATACAACAAGGGGGAAAAGTACCCCCATCATGGACTACAGCTTATATTTCTTTGATACCAAAAGAGCAAGCAGGTCCCAAAAAACTGGAGAATTACAGACCAATATCTCTTTTGAATACGGATTATAAAATTTATGCAAAAGTATTAGCCAACAGACTGATGCCAGTAATTCAAAAGGTGATTCATGATGACCAAGCGGGATTTATTGAGGGTAGGCACATGAAGGACAATGTAAGGCAAGTAATAGACTTATTGGAATATCTTGAGAAGAATAAACAGATTCCTGCAGTGCTGGTTTTTCTGGATGCGGAGAAGGCCTTTGATAGAGTGGATTGGAATTTTCTATTAAAGACTTTAAAAAAGATGGACTTTGGGGACCAATTTATACAGGCGGTTTCAGCAATTTATCAAGAGCAAAAGGCACAGATCATTATCAATGGAAGCTTGACAACAGAGTTTAAAATTGAAAAAGGAACAAGACAGGGATGTCCACTGTCCCCATTGCTGTTTATTCTAACACTAGAAGTCTTGTTAAATACAATAAGGGACTCTAACACTTTGAAAGGTATAATGATAAGGCAAGAGGATTACAGAATAAAGGCATTTACAGACGATCTGGTTGTTACCCTAGCACAGCCAATGGAATCGATAATCCAAATGAAGGACATTATACAAGACTATGGTAAAGTTTCAGGTTTTAGATTGAATCAGAAAAAAACTAAGATGGTAGTCAAAAATATGACACAAGATCGTAAACTGGAGTTAGAAAGGAGGGCAGGTTTTGAGATTGTACCAAAGGTAAAATATCTAGGAGTTCAGGTTGCAGAATCAAATATGAAATTGTTTCAAAATAACTATGAGGTGTTGTGGCGAGAGGTGCAAAAAGATATGGAGACTTGGAAAAAACTGCAGCTGTCTTTACTTGGAAGAATAGCAGCAGTTAAGATGAATATTTTGCCAAGATTTCTTTTTTTGTTTCAAATGATCCCGGTGCTCAGAAATGATAAACAATTAAAAGTATGGCAAATTGGTGTGAACAAGTTTGTCTGGAACGAGAAAAAGCCAAGAGTAAAAATGAAAATTATGCAAGACGTTCCAGAAAGGGGAGGTCTCAAACTTCCAAACCTACAATTATATTATGATGCAACAGCTTTGACTTTAGTAAGTGATTGGTTTGGAGGAAAAAAGACTGGAATATTAAACGCAGAAAGTTTCGATTTGGAATTTGGATGGCACGCTTACTTATTTTATGACAGTAAAGTGGATAAAGTTTTTAAAAGCCATATACTTAGAGATTCTTTGTTGAGAGTTTGGAAGAAGCACCGAAACAAATGGAATTATAAAATACCGCTATGGCTGGATCTTGGTCATACCTTGTGGAATACAAATATAATGTCACTCGGGGGGTTTTTATATAAAGAGGTTCTTTTTACAGATGCGGGCAGATGGCAGCTGAAGACATTACAGACATTGTTGGCTGAAGGGATCAATTTAACCTGGTTACAATATAATCAATTGCAATTGAGATGGAAAGAGGACCAAAAAACTGGTATTATGATGTATGAGGAAGAATTAGTTAGACACATAAAAGAGAAAGGACCAATGCATATTAAAAGACTTTATAATGTTTTGTTAGAAAGGGATTCAGAATCTGAGCTAGTTAAAGACTGCATGATTAAGTGGGCACAAAATTTTGAGGAACCAGTGATGTTGGAAACATGGGAAAAAATTTGGGTTCAGAATGTTAAATTTACACAGTCGCAGAACCTGAGGGAAAATTTCTATAAAATGTTTTATAGATGGCATTTAGACCCCAAAAAATTGTCGTGTATGTATCCTAATGTGCAGCCTAAATGTTGGAGATGTGATTGCCTAGACGCTACATATTATCATGTTTGGTGGACCTGTAAGAAAGTTAAGGCTTTTTGGATAAAAATTTGGTGGGTCATGCAGAATGTTTTGAAGAAAAAAATTCAGTTTTCTCCACAACTGTTCTTATTGGGTATAGTTAAGGGTTTTACATCGGGTGAAACAAAATTGATATTGTATATGATAACTGCAGCAAGATTGTTGATAGGCAAATACTGGAAAAATGAAGCGCTGCCTACGATTGAGGAATGGACTTTGAGGATGGCCAGTTTTGCAGAGATGGCGAAGATTTCAGCATATTTAAAAGATTGCTCTCAAGAGACTTATGAATGGGAATGGAAGAAGTGGATAAATTATGTTCAGCATAAATACCAAACTAGGAAGTACCAAATAGCTTTTATTTGAAAATGTTATATCAAGATAGAAATATTTTAAGGTCGAGGGTGAAAATTTGTTAGAAGATGTTATATTAAGACAGAAATATTTTTAAGGTTGAGGGTGAAAATTTGTTAGAAAATGTTATATCAAGATAGAAATATCTTTAAGGTAATCAGGATGAAAATTTATTTGAAAATGTTATACTAAGATAGAAATATTAATGTTAATTTAAGGAAGATGAAAATTTGTAAGGGGGAGGGAAGGGTTCAAGTTTTATATACAAAGGAGGGTTTTTTCCTTTTATCTGATATGAGTATACTAGGAAGTCTGGGGGGAGGGGAGGGTTAGGGTGGGTTAGGGAGGTTGGGAAGATTGGGGGGGTTGTGGGGGGGAAAAAAGGGGGTGAAAATGTAACTGTAAAACTTTTGCAATAAAAAAAAATATTTTGAATAATCCACCATATTTTTATCCAAAAAGCCTTAATCTTTTTACATGTCCACCATACATGGAAATATGTAGCATCTTCACACTCACATCGCCAACACTTGGGTTGTAAATTTGGATACATACAAGCCAGTTTTTTTGGATCTAAATGCCATCTATAAACATTTTGTAAAAATTCTCCCTTAAATTTTGTGCTTGTGTAAATCTTACATTTCTAACCCATATCTTTTCCCATGTTTCCATCATTATTGGTTCACCTACATTTTGTGCCCATTTTATCATACAATCCTTGACTAACTCTGTTTCTGAATCTATTTCCAGTAATGCATTGTACAACCTTTTTATGTGCATTTGACCTTCATCTCTTATTTGCTTTGTCAAATTCTCATCCTGCTGCAAAATACCAATTTTTTGATCTTCTCTCCATCTGGCCAGCAGCTGTCCATATTGAAACCAAGTCTTAATAATCCCTTCTTCTTTTAGTTGTTCCATGGATTTTAACTGTAGTCTGACTCCTTCCTTATAAAGGAGTTCCTTATATGTAAACTTATCTTGCTTTTGCTCTAAATTTATGTTCTCTATCGCATGTCTGGGTACTGTCCATATTGGTAACCTATCATTTAGTTTATATTTATACTTTTTCCAGACACACAATAGAGCATTTCTTAATATATGACTTTTAAAAGTCTTATCTACTTTCTTATCATACACTAAGTAAGCATGCCAGCCATAAACCAAACCATATCCTTCAATATTCAATATCTTTTCCTCCGTTAAGTTTATCCAATCTGTGATTGCTGAGAGGGCAGCAGCTTCATAATACAATCTTAAATTGGGCATCTTAAGACCACCTCTTTCTCTAGTATCTTGCAATATCTTTTGTTTGACTCGTGGTTTCTTCCCCGCCCACACAAATTTGTTTATGCCCTTCTGCCATTCCTTCAAGTTCTCATCTTTTTTAAGTATAGGTATCATTTGAAAAAGAAATAGAAATTTTGGTAAAATATTCATTTTTACAGCGGCTATCCTTCGCAGCAAAGACAGTTGTAGTTTTTTCCAGTTGTCCAACTCTTTCTGTATTTTGTGCCATAATGGTTCATAATTGTACTGATATAATTTCGTATTTGCAGTCATAATATAGACCCCCAAATATTTAACCTTCTTAACTACTTCAAATCCTATTAACCTTTCTATCTCTTCTTTTTGGCTCCTAACCATATTTTTAGCTATTATTTTTGTTTTAGCTGCATTTATTTTAAAACCAGATACTTGTCCATATAAGCAGGTTATATCCATCAAGGCTGTAATCGATTGTACCGGTTGGGTTAAGGTAACAACCAGGTCATCCGCAAATGCTCGTACCTTGTATTCATGCTGTCTAATTTTAATTCCCTTAATTGTATTCATCTCGCGTATCTTGTTTAATAAAATTTCCAGCGTCAAAATAAACAATAACGGGGACAAAGGACAGCCTTGCCTTGTTCTTTTTTCTATGTTAAAAGCATCTGTTAAACCACCATTAACTATTATTTGCGCTGTTTGTTTTTGATATATTGCCTTAAAACTCGAAACATTCTTAGCAGAGCTAGGGATTAGACATGCTTTGGTCGCACCATTCCATCCATCAAGCAATGGTCAAGCAAGGAGAATGGTGCAGTCAACCAAAGAAGCCCTTTTAAGAATGGGCCCAGGGGACTGGCAAGCAAAAATAGACAAATTCCTTCTCATACAGCACATCACACCTAATGCCACTACAAACTGAAGCCTGGCAGAACTACTAAAGGGGCGAAAGCTAAGATCACAATTAGATCGGTTTCATCCAAATTACAATGCAGAGGCACCCACCAACTCAACCAGCCAGCATTTAGCCTAGGGGACCCAGTACATGCCCACAGCTATGTCGGGGGTGTTTCATGGGTCCCTGCCAAGGTGGTAGCAATCACGGGTCCCTGCTCATATAGAGTGGAATTGGAGGACGGTAAAATATGAGAAGGCACATCTTCAGGGACAGCTAGGAAACTCAGTCCTAAGACAACCAGAAACAATTCCTACCTAAACCATTAAAACACCTATGGAAATAGCTCCTCTACCAGAAATTCTACCTATAGCAGACTCAAACCTGAATCGGCAATGCATACACACACCTGAGGAACTGGGAATCCAGCAAAGGGTTCTAGAAAAACTGATTCTGGCAGAGTCAGCTATGCCCCAGGAAAACTTCCAGGCGATTCCATTGGCTGACTCCGGAGCAGCAACAGACTTGACTGTCCAGGCCACCACCACTGATACAACTGAGCTGCGCAGCTCAGGTAGAACCCACTGTAGCCCCACCTACCTGTGGGACTACATCAAATGAGCATCTCTGATTGGACAATATCCTTTCCTAGAGGGGAAGGGCGTTATGTATGTTAATGAGGAGTGAAGTCAAGGAACATAGGCTTCACTCAGGTCCGCCTTCCAGGCGCGAAATAATAGCTTAAATTCATTGGTCCACCTTTCTGGTGAGAAAATAGGTTGATTTTATTGGTGGAGCTGTCCGACAGCTTTCCCTTTAAAAGAGCAAGCTGTCAGACAGGCAGGGGGGGCGGTCTTGTCTTTGTATCTGTTGCTGAATAAAGAGTTGTTTGTTTGGAACTCTGTGTCCTGCCTCTTCAATCACCTAACTTAACAATTTTCATCATCCACTGTGACCATTGGAGGGAAGAAGGTAATCACAAAAGCCTATCGCATGAGTAACGACACTAACTGCAGAGCAGGGAATGAAGGCCCTCTCTACCTTCCCCCCGCCCCCAATCCCATTGCAATCATTGATTCTTCTTCTTCCTTTCCTTTTCCAGTTTTCTTTGTCCTTTTCTTCATGTCCGGTGCTTTTTCCATTCTTGCCTCCTCCTGATTCCCTACCACCAAACCTGCCATATCTTGCCATTCCCAAGGAATTTTCTTTCTGGCCCCTCTCCCTCAATTTCTTCATTCCTCATTCTCTCAGACCTCACAACACTCATCCAACATTTTAAATTTTCCACCTAAATAACTATGTACATATATTTGTTCTAAATTAAATTTATGGAGATGATGATGATGGATAAATGGAGTAAGTAATTGAAGAGGAAATGTTGGAGCAGGGTAGAAATTGGAAAGTTAATTACAAATAACCTGCTGCTCAACCACTAAAGGTAATGCTAATGAAACAACCTTGCCTGCTTTTTTATTTAGTCACATGGATTCAAAATCTGTGATTTTTGTGATGATTTAGAAATGGAGTACACATTAATTGCTGCATTTCTATTTATGGCAATTTGGGTGGAGAATTTGTTGCCTGGCTTTACCTTTGCTGGAATGTACCGTAAATAAAACCTAGTAATTGTAATTTTGCAGTTAGATATAAATTGAGCATGAGCATATTTTATGTGTACTTTCTTCCTAGACTTTTCATATGCCCTTGAATACAACATGGGCTATTTGCTGTTTCCGTGTTCCAAAGAATGGATCTGATTTCTGAACACTACAATCTCACAGAATGTTCTCAAGAGTTTCCTTAATAACAATCATGTCATTGTCTCTTCATTTGCCAATTCTGCTTAACCCCATCTATGAGACCCTGCAAAAGGCCATTTTTCAACAATTTTCTTAATTTTGACCTGACCAGTTTTATTGTATTTTATAAACACCCCAGGTATATAGAGGCTATATCTAAATTCCAGACCAGACTAGTCCTGTCAATTGTTTTTTTTTAAATCTTATTCTGAAAACAAGAACATGGAAATCAATTTTTCCCCATTTCTGTTATGGCTAGGAACCCATCACTTTCAGCTCAGCTACAGGATTAATCTATTGAAGAGTTTGCAGGAGTTTTGCTGACATGTAAGCATTTTCAGAATATATTACATTGCTTCTCTCCCAGCAGCACTACTTTATAAAAACAGCTCTGCCTTTGTCTCCTGACACTCAGCAAGAAGGAGAGGAGGGGGAGGGGGGAGGAGGAGGTGGAGATGATGATGATGATGATGATGATGATGATGATGATGATGATAATGATGATGATGATGATGATGAAGGTGATGATGATGATGATGATGATGATCTTGGGGATCTTCTAGTCTAACTCCCTACACAAACTGGAGTCCTTGTACCATTCCATACAAATGTCCAATCTATTCTTGAAAACCTCCAGAAATGAAGCACCCACAACTCTTGAAGGCAAGCTATTTTATAAGTAGACCACTAGCACAAACATAATCAAACAGAGTATTTTCTCTCTGCAAGTGGTATACATTATTGGCCGCTTGACACCAGCCACAAAAGTCAGTTTGGGTCCAATATATTCTTTAATAAAGCGTCTGTAGACCCTGTCAATACTTGTTCAGTTCATCTTAGGGCTCAGGTTTAAAATGAGATCTTATCCGGGTTAACAGGAAAGAACTGGAATTTTTAAAATGTTCTACTGAGCAAGTACAATTGACCATTCTGAAAGAATGATGAATGCCAGTTTTGAAGTGGCTCCTGCAGTTTTAGATTCAAGCTCCTTCAACTTTTACTTTTTTAAAAAAATGCATGTTCATAAAAATATATTGATTTTGACAAGGATTTGATGTCGTAGACATACCAGTTGTTCCTTACTGAGAGATAAAAAGGAAGACACCCTGAAGCCAAGCTAGACTCCTAAAGAAAACTCCATGTAGTTTGCTTTGCAGCATTGCATGACTGGTTTGGCTTTGCCTTGTTTCAGAATATTTTTTCAGCTTCCCTATCACTCTGGAATTCCCAGGTGATGCTCCTTCCAGGAACTAACCAGGGGCAGATTATCTGGGATTAGCAAAATGGGCTAAGTACTACAAAGCATTTTCATATTTAACAGACTGATATAGAAGTTCTTGGAAAATGAGTTTTATATTTTCAATCCACAGGTCATACTAAATCAACTGAACAGAGAACCAAACCCCAAACACCATGAACAGTTGGTTTTCCCTGATACAATTGCCTCTTTTTGACCTTCTTCCTTGCAAAAAATAATTGGGTTGCATGGATGTACCAGTTCATTTATGTGGTAACAATCCATATGATTTTGATTTTGATCAAAGGGTAAGAGCCTAGAGCATTTTAATCATATTGAAGCCTCTACAGATCACAAGCACAGAGAGGTGGCCCGGTCATATCTTCAAATAATAATGTCATAGAATTTTGTTTTCAATCTGATTACAATTTGATCAATTAAAAAGTACTGAAAATCCTGTGGCAGGGACCTCCCAATGTTCCTGAACTTCAGCTGCCAATAGGCACAACTCACATAGGCTAAGAAAATAAATACAGAAATTTGAAGGTCAGCAACACCTGGAAAATCATACATTTTACTTGTCTGTTTTAGGCTTCTCTGCTTTAGGCTTCTGTGCCAACTGAAGATAAGTACAGAGTCAAATATTTGTAAAATATAATTTAGTCAATAGATCAATAATTTACAATTTACTGTATAAACTTGAGGAGGTAAAGGGACTTTCAAGAAGAGATTAGACAATAGACAGCCACTTCTCTAAAATAGTCTACTGCTTGTGGAGGGACCCTCAAAATCCCTTCCAATCCCATTATTCAAAGTTCTAAGAAAGTAGTTGAAAGTAATCAGATAAATGCAGTCCACAAGTAATGGGCGGACAAGTAGTGATCTCCCTCCGATAGGTTATCCCTCTTGCCTTGTTATAATTGTAATGCCTATTTTCCCAGTTATCCTAATAGCCTTTTGGCCCAGATATATGGTACACCTCCATGATACTATTAGGCTTCTAACCATTTTTACACATGCCTTCAATTAACCAAACAGTAGTAGGAAAATTCTTCTGATAGTTAAGGATCCAAAACTGGAGGAGGGCACATGGATCTTTCATGTTACCCACTATATTATCACATCATTTTTCACTAGAATAGAATAGAATAGAATAGAATAGAATAGAATAGAATAGAATAGAATAGAATAGAATAGAATAGAATAGAATAGCTCCCAGCGACCGGTAAGATCCCACACAGTTGGTCTCCTCAGGGTCCCATCAGCTAAACAATGCTGGCTGGCGGGCCCGTGGGGGAGGGCCTTCTCTGTGGCTGCCCCAGCTCTCTGGAACCAGTTACCTCCTGAGATCCAGACTATCTCCACCCTATTGGCCTTCCGAAAAGCGGTGAAGACCTGCCTCTTCCGGCAGGCCTGGGGCCGTTGATCTTGCGGTTACGATTTGGCGAGATTTGGCCATGAATGGTGTGAATGGGTTTTAATTGTTTTTAATGGTTTAACTTTTAATGTTTTCTATATGGTTTTTAAATGCATTGTAAGCCGTCTTGAGTCTTCAGAGAAAGGCGGCATACAAGTTGAACCAATAAATAGAATAGAATAGAATAGAATAGAATAGAATAGAATAGAATAGAATAGAATAGAATAGAATTTTTATTGGCCAAGTGTGATTGGACACACAAGGAAGTTGTCTTGGTGCATATGCTCTCAGTGTACATAAAAGAAAAGACATGTTCATCAAGAATCATAAGGTACAACACTTAATGATAGTCATAGGGTACAAGTAAGCAATCAGGAAACAATATCAATATAAATCATAAAGATACAAGCAACAAAGTTACAGTCATAGAGTCGTAAGTGGAAGGAGATGGTGATGGGAACGATGAGAAGATTAATAGTAGTGCAGATTTAGTAAATAGTTTGACAGTGTTGAGGGAATTATTTGTTTAGCAGAGTGATGGTGTTCGGGAAAAAACGTTCTTGTGTCTTGTTGTTCTGGTGTGCAGTGCTCTATAGCATCCTTTTGAGGGTAGGAGTTGAAACAGTTTATGTCCAGGATGTGAGGGGTCTGTAAATATTTTCACAGCCCTCTTTTTGACTCTTGTAGTATACAGATCCTCAATGGAAGGCAGGTTGGTAGCAATTGTTTTTTCTGCAGTTCTAATTATCCTCTGAAGTCTGTGTCTGTCTTGTTGGGTTGCAGAACCCAACCAGACAGTCATAGAGGTGCAGACGACAGACTCAATAATTCCTCTGTAGAACTGTATCAGCAACTCCTTGGGCAATTTGAGCTTTCTGAATTGGCGCAGAAAGAACATTCTTTTCCCCCTTTTGACAAAAAATGTCAAAAATATGACATTTTTGATGTTAGCTGTCCATTTTAGATCTCACAATATGGTAGAACTTACAAATTTGAAGGTCTCTACTGTTGATACTGTGTTGTCTAGTATTGTAAGAGGTGGAAGCATGGAAGGGTTTCTCCTAAAGTCTACCACCATTTCTATGGTTTTGAGTGTGTACAGTTTCAGATTGTTCCAGTCGCACCACAAAGCTAGTTGTTTAACCTCCCATCTGTATGCAGATTCATCATTGTCTCGAATGAGCCCAATCACTTTGTGTCATCTGCGAATTTCAGTAGTTTAACAGATGGATCGATAGAGATGCAATCATTGGTATACAGAGAGAAGAGAAGTGGGGAGAGCACACAGCCTTGGGGGAGGGGGCTTGTGCTAACTGTACAGGTATCTGATGCAATTCTGCTTAGCTTCACCTGCTGCTTCCTGTTTGTTAGGAAGCTTATGATCCACTTACAAGTGTGTTTAGGTATCTGTATCTGGTTTAGCTTAGTTTGAAGAGTGTCTGGAATGATGGTATTGAATGCTGAACTAAAGTCTACAAAGAGGACCCTTGCATAGGTCTTTGGAGATTCAAGATGTTGTAGGATGTAGTGCAGAGCCATATTAACAGCATCATCTGTTGATCTATTTGCTCTGTATGCAAATTGCAAGGGGTCTAACAGGGGATCCATGATGGTTTTCAAATGGGACAGCACTAGCCTTTCAAAGGTTTTCATGACTACAGATATTAGAGCAACTGGTCTGTAATCATTCAGTTCCTTGATGGAGGGCTTCTTCAGCATTGGGATGATAGTAGAACTTTTGAAGCAAGAAGGAACATAGCACATCTTGAGCAATTTGAAGATTTGGGTGAAGATGGGGATCAATTGGTCAGCACAGACTGTTAAGCAAGAAGGAGTTATCTTGTCTTGGGCCTGGAGCTTTTCCTGGCTTTTGTCTGTGAAATAGGTCTTGCACTTCCTTTTCTGTAATCACTAGGGGTGTAAACCCAATGGAATGGGGTCAGTTGTAGGAGGCTTGGCTGTTGGTGTGTCTGAGATGGGGGTTGTGGAGATAGGTGGCAGTAGTTTCATTTCAAACCTGCAGTAAAACACGTTCAGGTCATCTACCAATTGTTGATTTCCTTTAGCTTGGGAAGGAGATTTGCCATAGCCGGTGACATTTTAAAGAGTTTTCCACATGTTTGCTGGTTCATTTGTTGAGAACTGATTCTTTAGCTTTTCAAAGTAGCTTCTTTTTGCTGCTCTGATCTCCCTTGTTAATACATTTCTGGTCTGATTGTACAGCATTTTATCATCTTTTCTGTAGGCTTCCTCTTTGGTACGATGTAGCTGCTTAAGTTTAAGTTTGTTGTTACTGTATATTCGCAAGTTCCTGGTCAGTACACATAAGTCTTCACAGAAACTGACATACGATGTTACAGTAACTGTGTGTTCATCCAGGTCTGCAGAGGTATCTTCAAAAATATTCCAATCAGTGCAGTCAAAGCAAGCCTGTAGCTTTAACTTTGTCTCCTCAGTCCAAGTCTTCACTGATTTAATTGTTGGTTTTGTGGTTTTAAGTCTTTGCCTATAAGCAGGTACAAGATGAATCATGCAATGATCAGAGTGTCCTACAGCTGCTCGTGGTAAAGTATTCTTGCCTCTAGTGGGACAATTGACATGCTGAAAGTATTTTGGTAGCTCTTTCCTTAAGTTTGCCTTGTTTAGATCTCCCAAAATAATGGCCAGTGAATCAGGGTATTTGGCTTCAGCCTCCATAATTTGGTCAGCTAGAGTTTGTAATGCCTTGTTTACACAGGCTTGTGGTGGGACATAAACAGCAATTAGAAGAAATGAGGAAAATTCACAAGGCAAATAATATGGTTTGCAGTTGATAATTAATGTCTCTAAGTTTTTTTTGTGTTTTTTTTTATTGCAAAAGTTTTACAATTACATTTTCACCACCTTTTTCCCCCCTCATCCCACCCCAAACTTCCCAACCTCCCTAACCCACCCTAACCCTCCCCTCTCCCCCAGACTTCCACACAGTATACTCATATCAAATAAAAGGAAAACCCCTTATAAAACTTGAGCCCCTCCCTCCCCCTAAAAATTTTTCATCTTCATTACATTAACCTATTTCTATCCTAATATAACATTTTCAAATAAATTTTCATCCTCATTACCTTAAAATATTTCTATCTTAATATAACATTTTCTAATAAATTTTTCATCCTCATTACCTTAAAATATTTATATCTTAATATAACATTTTCAAATAAAAGCTATTTGATACTTTCTAGTTTGATATTTGTTCTGAACGTAATCTATCCACCTCTTCCATTCCCATTCATAAGTCTCTTGTGAACGATCTTTTAGATATGCTGAAATCTTCGCCATCTCTGCAAAACTGGCCATCTTCAAAGTCCATTCCTCAATCGTGGGCAGCGTTTCATTTTTCCAATATTTACCTATCAACAATCTTGCTGCTGTTATCATATGCAATATCAGTTTTGTTTCACCCAATGTAAAACCCTTAGCTATGCCCAGTAAAAACAATTGTGGAGAAAATTGAATTTTTTTCTTCAAGACATTCTGCATGACCCACCAAATTTTTATCCAAAAGACCTTAACTTTCTTACAGGTCCACCAAACGTGATAATATGTAGCATCTAGACAGTCACATCTCCAACATTTAGGCTGCACATTAGGGTACACGACAATTTTTTGGGGTCTAAATGCCATCTGTAAAACATTTTATAAAAATTTTCCCTCAAATTCTGCGACTGTGTAAATTTAACATTCTGAACCCAGATTTTTTGTTTCCAACATCACTGGTTCATCAAAATTTTGTGCCCACTTAATCATGCAATCTTTAACAAGTTCAGTTTCTGAATCCCTTTCTAACAAAACATTATAAAGTCTTTTGATATGCATTGGACCTTTCTCTTTTATATGTCTGACCAATTCTTCCTCATACTCCATAATACCAGTTTTTTGGTCCTCTTTCCATCTCAATTGCAATTGATTATATTGTAACCAAGTTAGATTAATCCCTTCAGCCAACAATGTCTGTAATGTCTTCAGCTGCCATCTGCCCGCATCTGTAAAAAGAACCTCTTTATATAAAAACCCCCCGAGTGACATTATATTTGTATTCCACAAAGTATGACCAAGATCCAGCCATAGCGGTATTTTATAATCCCAATTGATTCGGTGCTTCTTCCAAACTCTCAACAAAGAATCTCTAAGTATGTGGCTTTTGAATACTTTGTCCACTTTACTGTCATAAAATAAGTAAGCGTGCCATCCAAATTCCAAATCAAAACTTTCTGCATTTAATATTCCAGTCTTTTTTCCTCCAAACCAATCACTTGCTAAAGTCAAAGCTGCTGCATCATAATATAACTGTAGGTTTGGAAGTTTAAGACCTCCCCTTTCTGGAACGTCTTGCATAATTTTCATTTTTACTCTTGGTTTTTTCTCGTTCCAGACAAACTTGTTCACTCCAGTTTGCCATACTTTTAGTTGTTTATCATTTTTGAGCACCGGAATCATTTGAAACAAAAAAAGAAATCTTGGCAAAATATTCATCTTAACTGCTGCTATTCTTCCAAGTAAAGACAGCTGCAGTTTTTTCCAAGTCTCCATATCTTTTTGCACCTCTCACCACAACACCTCATAATTATTTTGAAACAATTTCATATTTGATTCTGCAACCTGAACTCCTAGATATTTTACCTTTGGTACAATCTCAAAACCTGCCCTCCTTTCTAACTCCAGTTTACGATCTTGTGTCATATTTTTGACTACCATCTTAGTTTTTTTCTGATTCAATCTAAAACCTGAAACTTTACCATAGTCTTGTATAATGTCCTTCATCTGGATTATTGATTCCATTGGCTGTGTTAGGGTAACAACCAGATCATCTGCAAATGCCTTTATTCTGTAATCCTCTTGCCTTCTCATTATGCCTTTCAAAGTATTAGAGTCCCTTATTGTATTTAACAAGACTTCTAGTGTTAAAATAAACAACAATGGGGACAGCGGACATCCCTGTCTTGTTCCTTTTTCGATTTTAAACTCTGTTGTCAAACTTCCATTAATAATAATCTGTGCCTTTTGATCTTGATAAATTGCTGAGACCGCCTGTATAAATTGGTCCCCAAAGTCCATCCTTTTTAAAGTCTTTAATAGAAAATTCCAGTCCACTTTATCAAAGGCCTTCTCTGCATCCAGAAAAACCAGCACTGCAGGGATCTGTTTATTCTTCTCAAGATATTCCAATAAATCTATTACTTGCCTTACATTGTCATTCATGTGCCTACCCTCAATAAATCCCGCTTGATCATCATGAATCACCTTTTGAATTACTGGCATCAATCTGTTGGCTAATACTTTTGCATAAATTTTGTAATCCGTATTCAAAAGAGATATTGGTCTGTAGTTCTCTGGTTTTTTGGGACCTGCTTGTTCTTTTGGTATCAAAGAAATATAAGCTGTAGTCCATGATGGGGGTACTTTTCCCCCTTGTTGTATATTACAAAATAAGTCTCTAAGTTGTTCCACCATTTCTGCCTGCAAAGTTTTATAATACACTGCAGTCAGACCATCCGTTCCAGGAGCTTTAGCTGTTTTTAATTGTTTTATTGCTGCTATTATCTCCTCCTCTGTTATAGGATAATTCATTCTTTCCTTTTGTTGCTCAGTGATTTTTGTAACTCTTTTGTTGTCTAAGTATTTTTCTATAAGTCCATTCTGCACCTCCTCTCTGGCATATAGTTTAGTGTAATATTCAAGAAAGGCTTCTTTTATTAATTTCTGTTGAAAAACTTCTTTCCCTCCGATATCAATACTATCAATAGTCCGTATGCTCTGTTTCTTCCTTAATGTGTAGGCCAACCACCTGCCCAGTTTATTGGCGTTGCAGAATGTATTATGCTTCGCGTATTGTAAATTTGTTGCAACTTGTTCCGCTATAAGCATTTGGAATTGATCTTTCAAAAGTTTTATGACACCACGTATTCTTTCATCTGTTGGGTTTTTAATAAGTAACTGTTCTTTGTTCTTTATTTCTGCTTCCAATTCAAGTCTTTTCTTTTGTCGGGTCAACCTATGTTTAGAGTTCATATGAATAAGCACCCCTTTCATATAAGCTTTGCTTGCATCCCACACAATTTCCATTGGGGTGCCTTTATTCAAATTCATTTCAAAAAACTCTTTCAAATGCTTTTTAAGTTCTATTATATTTTTTTCATATCTGAACAAGTTTTCATTTAATCTCCAAGAGCGTCTCTCAGTCTTGCATATCTCAATTTCTATCCACACTGGACTATGATCAGTCAAAGTTCTTGGCAGAATCTTTGTTCTTTTTGTCCTAACAAGTAAGTCATCTGACAACAAAATGAAATCAATCCTAGAGAAGGATCTATGTCTATCAGAAAAGAAAGTATAATCCAATTCTTTTGGGTTATGTATTCTCCAAATATCTTTTAATTCCAGGTCTTCTTTCATATCAAAAAAGGTCTGTGGTAATCTAATCCTTGACTTCGCCAGAGTCTTTTTATCTAATTTAGAATCAATTACTCCATTCCAATCTCCCATAATTAAAATAGATCTATAATCCCATTGTAGTATTTTAGTATGTAGCATTTTATAAAAATAGTCCTGTTGTTGATTGGGAGCATAAATTCCTATCAAAAGAATTTGACTGTTAGCAGAAAGTAATTCAATTGCTACAAACCTGCCATCTTGATCAGCTTCTATAAGTTTGGCTGTTAATTTTTCATTTACATAAATAACCACACCATTCTTTTTTTGGTTAGTTGAAGATATAAAATGTGTTCCTAATTTGGAATTTTTCAAATAGTTTTGATCTTGAACTGTAATATGCGTTTCTTGTAGACAAATTATATCATTATTATGTTGTTTTAAATATGCAAATACTTTCTTCCTTTTCTGTGTTGCATTCAACCCATTCACATTCCAAGATAAACATTTAATCATCATTATTCTCTTCCTGGAGCCAAGAGCAGAATAATCGGATTTCATCCGAAATCTTCTGTCCTGCATTCCCCACGGCCCCCTCTTGTATCGCCTTTGCCTCCTTTTCATCTTGTTTTTCCTGCTGTAACTGTTCTTTAAGTTGCTTGAGTTTTGCTCGGGTTATACGCTGGTCCTTGACTTCAGCCATCCAGACCGGCTCCAGAATTGGAGAAGGTTCCAGCAAAGGCTCATCCAGGAGACCTCCTTCAGCGCCCTTCAACTCCTCTGATTCCTGCTTAGATTGTTGCTGCGGTTCTTGAAGTTGCTTCTTATCACTCTCCTTAATCTCCAAAACTGTAGATGTACGTGGGGATGGTGTTCTTTCTTTAAAGATATCAGTATAAAATTGCTCCGCCTTCTCCACAGTATTCAAACGGTGTTTCTCTCCCTTATATCTCAAAATTATGCCCGTTGGGGCATCCCAACGAAATGGAATCCGATTATTCTGCAATTCTTTAACAAGAAAGCCAAAGTCTTTTCTGGATTTCAACATCTTAGGTGGAAGTTCCTTGTAAACTGTGATCTGCGATCCACCCACTTGCACAGAAGTAAGAAAGGATTTTTGCAGGATATCATTTCTTATTGCTCTGTCTGTAAAGTATATGACCACATCTCTAGGCAATTGTCTTTGTCTGGCCACCCAGGAATTGACTCTGTAAATTTTGTCTATTTTACAGAAAACCATATCAGGATTAATTTTTAAGATCACAGCTAGGGCTTCAGCACAGACCTGTCTCAAGTCTTGTCTCTCCTCTTCTCTAATTCCTCGAAGCCGTATAGCAAATTCCATTGCCCGGAATTGCATCATGACAATCTCGTTCTCAACTCTCTGCATCTTATCATCAACATCCAAAAATTTGTGATCATTATTTTTCATCTTGGCATTAACTTCTGATTTAAATTCATCCACTTTTGACTCAACTTTCATAATAAATCCTGCCAGGCCAGACGCCACATCTGTTATTTTTTTGGTCACCTTCTTTTGGTTCTGCTGCACTTCCTGCATAATTTCCTGTTGAGACTTTTGGATTTTATCATCTATTTTATTTATTTTATCATCTATTTCCTGTTGGGCCTTTTGAAATTTGTCATCCAGGATTTTTGAAATAAATTCTTTTAAATCTCCCATATCAAAATCTTTTTTCTGAGCTTGTGACTGCGTGTCCTGTTTGCGTGTGGGGGATCCCCCCCCCGTTTTGCTTTCCTGCTTCTTTGAAGCCATCCTGCCACGTAGGCTAGCTTTTCTAAAGAGGGAGGTTCCGCTTCTTCTGCCGCCTCCACAAAGCCTTCTAAAAAGGTCCCCCAGATTTAATCAGGGCAAAACTGTGTTGAAGCAAAATCAAGTAAAAGGGAGAGATTTTCCTCTTGTTCCTATTATTACAGCCGGAGCAACTTTATAACAACTTGTTAACTTTGTAACAAAGCAAGATGACTTCACCAATCCACACTCGCTGATTCATTTACTCTAATGCTGAGCGCCATATTTTTTCCAGTCACTTTCACTCATTCAGAAGTTTATCCCTTCAATATAAAAGATCAGCAAAGTGCTAATACTTGCAATTCAGATTTTCAGGGTTCAAGTAGAGTTCAGCTGGTTGTTTGAGTTATTTCCTTTCTCTTTTGAAGTTTCCTGCAGCCGGCTTGTTCTGCGAAAGCAGAGACGTCCCACGCCGCCCGGAGTCTCAGCAGGTTGGGAGGGAGCCGCGCCTGTTTCCTCCCCAGAAACAATTCCCTGGGGGGGTTGCAGGGCCTCTACCTGTACCCTGCTGCCTCTTCTTCAAAGATCCTGGGGATTTTGAAGCTTTCAAGCCGCTTCGCGATCTAGAAGCGGCTCTACGAACGGGTGGGCTGGCGGTGCTTAAAAAGGCACCGTCGTCGCTGAAGACAAGGAAACCCGGAAGTCCGATGTCTCTAAGTTTTCATCACAGGATTTATATTTTATAGTTATATCCTGAGACCAGCTGTTGTTGATATATAAGCATAAACCTCCTCCCTTCTTTTTACCAGATGTTTCTGCAATTCTGTCTGATCATTGAATCTGAAACCCTGGGATATGCAGTCTGCTATCTTCAATTGATTCATTTAACCAGGTTTCAGAGAAGCATAGGGCTGCTGAATTGTAAAAATCAGAATTGTATCTGTTTAAAATGGGTATTTCATCCATCTTATTAGCAAGTCAATATATGTTGGTTAGGAAAATTGAAGGCAGAGGAGTTTTATTTCTTCTATTCCTTAACCTGTTTAAAATTCCCACCCTTTTACCTCTCCTTCTTTGTTTCCTCCATTTGGTTTTTTTGGTAATCTATGGCTCCGGGGAAATTGCTTCTTCCTGTGTTAGAATCTCCTCTGCATTTGTAAAGACGGGGTGGTGAGATCACAGAAAGCTGCTCCTTAAAGAAACATTGCTTAATTTTTAGCAGATGTTCTCATGAGTAAGAAATCCGTAGTGAGTCGCAGAGAATAATTAAAAATAAAGAAACCATTAGAGAGCATTTCACCTAGGCAGCCTTTGGCAGCGCCATCTTGGATTCCAATCTGCCCCCTTCATTAATTCATGCATCATCTGGAATGATGTTACCCCTGAAATCAGAAAGCAGTGTGCAGCAGCAGCCAAAAAAACTAATATAATCCTTGGTTGTATAAACAGAGACATAGAATGAAAATCACATGAAATATAGTGCTGCTTTATAAATCCTTAGTAAGACCACATCTAGAATACTGCATCCAGTTTTGGTCACCACATTGCAAAAAAAATGTTGAGACTTTGGAAAAAGTGCAGAGAAGAGCAATTCAGATTATTATGACCTGGGGGCTAAAACATATGAGAAACAGTTGCAAGATTTGGGTTTGGCTAGTCTAGAGAAAAAAAAAGTCTGGTGTAACAGCAGTATTCCGGTATTTGAGAGGTTGCCACAAAGAGGAAGGGGTCAACTTATTTTCCAAAGGACAAGTGGGCAGGACAAGAAACAATGGATGGAAACTAATAAAGGAGAGAAGCAAACTGGAATTAAGGAATAACTTCCTAACAGTGAAGACAACCATGTTTTCCCCAAAATAAGTCCCAGTCTTATATTTTTTGTGGTTCCAAAATAACCATTAGCTTATTTTCAGGAGATGTCTTATTTTTTTTCCATGTATGGGAGGCACACTTCTTCTGCTTGTTCATGACCGCAATGGGGCAGGAGACTGTGCAGCATGCCAAGCCACCACTGTGAGCTACCAGATTATTTCAGGGCCCTGCAACCTGGCTATCCATGCACTGACACCTGCCTCACCTCGCAGCGGTGCTCCAGCAGCCCCATCCAGCAGAACATGCTCACATTTGTGAACTGGTACGGAAGGTAAGTGAATCCCACCTCTGGGCCACCCCCCCCCCGCTGATGACCTTAAGTAGGGCTTATTTTGGGGGTAGGGTTATTCGGAGCACATTTAAAAATCAGGGTTTAGGGTTTAGGGTTTATTTTCATGGTCGGTCTTATTTTCAGGAAAAAAGGGAATTAACCAGTGAAACAGCTTGCCTTCAGAAGTTGTGGATGCTTCATCACTGGAAGTTTTTAAGAAGAGACTGGACAGTTACTGGACAGTCTGAAATGGTATAGGATCTTCTGCCTGAGCAGTGGGTTGGACTAAAAGACCTCCAAAGCACCTTCCAGCTCTATGCTGATTGATTGTAAATCTGGATGGCGCTCACTCTGTAGTATTCTGGAAGGCTGTAAAAATGTAAACTTTTCCCCCAGGCTATGGTTTTGGCTTGCTGGAGTGTTTCTGCCAGTTGAAAGATGTTACTGGGATGTCTTGGAGTGTCTGCTGGGCTTCCATCTTTTTCCATCTTGTTCTTTTTCAATAGATTAGATAGATAACTGGATAGATAGTTGGATAGATTGCTGGATAAATAGATAGATGATAGATAGATAGATAGATAGATAGATAGATAGATAGATAGATAGATAGATAGACAGACAGACACATGACAGATAGGTTTTTGTTATATACTGTTTATTATTGTTTTCATCTTGCTGGATGTATTGTGAAATGTCCAAAATCACTGGGAGACAGGTGGCACTAAATTGAATAAAATAAACAAATCTCAAGACCCATGGTAGTTTTATTTAAAAAATAACAGTTTGTACCTGGGTTTTGTTTTTGTTTGTTTTTGTTGTTGTTTTTACACATCTGATGTCATGGATATGATTGCTTCTTCGACTGTGTTTTGGAATTGAAGTCTTTCCTAGAGCAAACCTTCTTGTAATATGACTTACCTTTAATTCAATAGATGCCATATCCAGGTTCAATGGTAGCTACGCTCATGTGATATCTATATGAAGAAACCCATACTTAGAAAGTGGACCTGTTTCTTTGGTCATATCCTATCATCTGGAGACACCTCAATACTGCACCTTTATTTGCACAGATATTTCTCCGGCTGCAGAGTCCCTGATCTCTTTTCAGGATTCCAAAGAAGCCAAAGCAGGTCAAAATCTGTTGAGTCTCACTAATGTAAATACCCATGTATAATAAATAATTTTCTATGCACAGGCTTCCATCATGAAAGAAATATATAAAGGGGGACCTTATCCCAATTATTATCACTTTCTTTGAAATTTCTGGATCTAAAAATAAATATGTTATTCTTTCACTGAGTCTTTGAAGTTTAAAAAAATTAACTCTTATTTTTTGATGTTAGTTGTCAATTTCTGTAGCATTCTTTCCTTAAGCATAGAACATTTAGAACAGTATCTTTAAAGGCTGAATTCTCCTGAATAATCCCCCATCTTCTCCCACAATTCCCAACAGCCACTTCTATAATTTCAACCCAAACTGCATTGATTTGTCTGGTCCTCTGCAAAACAAAGCAAAGGACCAAAACTGATAAGCCCAAAATTTCTAATGGGATGAAGTTGCCTGGCATAATAAGTGAGGAAGTGCACACATTTGTAAAAATCCTAGGCACCATAGTTTAATACCGAGTCTATTTAGAGCATATCCAATGATAAGGGCAGGGGTGAAATCTAAAATTTTTTGCTACCGGTTCTGTGGGCGTGGCTTAATTAGTGGGCAGGGCTTGGTGGTAAGGTGACTGGGTGGGTGCAGCCAAGTCAATGTCACTTCTTTGCCCTTTTTTAACCAACAAAACACAACACAACACAACTGGCTCACCCACAATGTAAAAGCAGCTGTGCTAGACCCAAAATGAGCCTTGGTAGTACAGTGGTCTAAGGCACCCTGTTATTAAGACCAGCTGCCTGCAATTACTGCAGGTTCGAATCTCGCCAGGCTCAAGGTTGACTCAGCCTTCCATCCTTTCTAAGGTAGGTAAATTGAGGACCCAGTTGTGGGGGCAATAAGCTGACTTAGTATAAATATCCAAAAAGGATGAAAAGCTATTGCTTAGCACATTGTAAGCCGCCCTGAGTCTCCGGAGAAGGGCGACATGTAAATCAAAATTAAAAAGGGGGGGGGGGCTGCAACAAGCAGGAACCTCACACAGCCACAAAAAGCCCAAAAAAAACAACTTTCACACTTTACACACACAAAATTCCACATACAGCTTTGTGAGATTTTGTGTGTTTGTGTAATTAGAGTAAAACACTACAGAAACACAGTAAATCTCAGAAAGCTGCACAAATATTATTTTATTTTAATTTATTTTTATATAAAAGCAGCTAAATTTAAAACTTCCTAAACTTTAAATGCCTAGATCTAAAAAAAGAACAACTAAAAAAGCCCCCAATTAACTATTTTTTTTAAAGCTCCCAAAGGGAAAAAAACTTACCCAATAGAACAGGGGTCTCCAACCTTGGCAACTTTAAGACTTGTGGACTTCAACTCCCAGAATTCCTCAGCCAGCTTTGCTGGGAGTTGAAGTCCACAAGTCTTAAAGTTGCAGATAGAGCTGCTCACCGATGAGTTCGATTGCAGGCAAGGAGATTCAGTTGCTTGCTGATGCAATGGATTGCAGGTATTACAGCAAGCGAAGCAAGGCAGGCATTGCGACCAGCAGCTAAGGTAAGCAAACTGGAGGCTGGGGCGGGGGGAGAAACTTTTTTTCTTTTGAATGGGTCTGACAATCCAAGCTGAGTTGCTTACTTAGCAGGCAACTCAGCTGGGATCGTCAGAGCTTGGCTCGTCAGAGCATGGGGGGTGGGGGCAGGGATTTTTGCTACCTGTTCTCCGAACTGCCTGCCGCCATTGGTACCTACTCGCCCAAGCCAGTCCAAACCGGGAGCATTTCATGGATAAGGGGCTTAGAAAGGCATGATACATGAAATATGATAATTGTCTAAGTAACCAAAAAACTGTCACATAAGAAAACAAGGCAGAATTGTTCAGAATTATTCAGTAAACATAATTGTTCAGTAAACAGTAGACAGGACAAGAGAGAATGGTATAAATTACAAGCTGGTGGGTTTTGATTGTATATCAAGAAAAAACTTTATGATAAAACATTGAGTGTGGTCAGAGCATTGGACTAGATTATCGCCAATCATCTTCCAATCCTTATAAAATATTTTCCTGCTATATTAAAAATCACCTTGAAAGCATAATATTACAACATCAACTGGGAAATCAGATGCTTTCCCTAAAAGCTGTATTCATAAACCATGGCAGTAGTAAAGTAGAAGGGGTAGATGATTAATACTAAATAGACACATACCTTTTAGGTTGCAAAAACTAAAACTAATTCTAAGTTTATTTCCAAAGTCACCATTTCCAATTTTAAACATTCAGTTTTGCATGTCTACCTGACTCTATAAAAAGAGTGGTGGTGGAAATACCAGTCATCTTAATCCCAGTTTAGTCAAGACTTTAAGGATCTCTGCAGATGATTTTGGATCCAAGAAGAGCGGTGAGATAAGAGTGCCCTCTGATGGGGGTATGGATTGCCCACAAATTCTTTACTTTTTGCTTTACCATTGCAAAAGATACATTGCCTTTTTTTGCAATTTGCATTATATCTTGGTATTTTTAATATTATACCTCATTTGTGGCTGTAATGGATACGACAAAGCTGAAGGTGTCAAGGGCCCTGTTTCCTGGCTTCATTGCTAACTGGCCAAATATCTCAGCTACTATGTATATTTATTTTGGATGTTTTTATTGTTTTTTAATTGTTTTAAAATATTTATTTAATTGTAATTTGTTTTTTTGAATTGTAAGCCTTCCAGAGTCATTGATTGAGATGGGCAACTAAAGAAATTGAATAAATAAATCAACCAACCAACAAACAAGAAGGAATAACCAACCAACAAACAAGAAGTGGAGCAATCCTACAGTCAGGTCCAGAAATATTGGGACATCGACACAATTCTAACATCTTTGGCTCTATATACCACCACAATGGAGTTGGAATGAAACAAACACAATGTGCATTAACTGCAGACTGTCAGCTTTAATTTGAGGGTATGTACATCCAACTCAGGTGAACGGTTTAGGACTTACAGCAGTTTATATATGTGCCTCCCACTTGTTAAGGGACCAAAAGTAATGGGACAATTGGCTTCTCAGCTGTTCCATGGCCAGGTGTGTGATATTCCCTCATTTCCCCAATTACAATGTGCAGATAAAAGGCCCAGAGTTCATTTCAAGTGTGCTATTTGCATTTGGAATCTGTTGCTGTCAACTCTCAAGATGAGATCCAAAGAGCTGTCACTATCAGTGAAGCAAGCCATCATTAGGCTGAAGAAACAAAACAAACCCATCAGAGAGATAGCAAGAACATTAGGCTTGGCCAAAACAACTGTTTGAAACATTCTCAAAAAGAAGGAATGCACCGGTGAGCTCAGCAACACCAAAAGACCTGGGAGACCATGGAAAACAAGTGTGGTGGATGACCGAAGAATTCTTTCCCTGGTGAAGAAAACACCCTTCACAACAGTTGGCCAGATCAAGAACACTCTCCAGGAGGTAGGTGTATGTGTGTCAAAGTCAACAATCAAGAGAAGACTTCACCAGAATGAATACAGAGGGTTCACCACAAGATGTAAACCATTGGTGAGCCTCAAAAACAGGAAGGCCAGATTAGAGTTTGCCAAACAACATCTAACAAAGCCTTCACAGTTCTGGAACAAGATCCTATGGACAGATGAGACCAAGATCAACTTGTACCAGAGTGATGGGAAGAGAAGAGTATGGAGAAGGAAAGGAATTGCTCATGATCCTAAGCATACCACCTCATCAGTGAAGCATGGTGGTGATAGTGTCATGGCATGGGCATGTATGGCTGCCAATGGAACTGGTTCTCTTGTATTTATTGATGATGTGACTGCTGACAAAAGCAGCAGGATGAATTCTGAAGTGTTTTGGGCAATATTATCTGCTCACATTCAGCCAAATGCTACAGAACTCATTGGACGGCACTTCACAGTGCAGATGGACAATGACCCAAAGCATACTGCAAAAGCAACCAAGGAGTCTTTGAAGGGACAGAAGTGGAATCTTATCCAATGGCCAAGTCAATCACCTGACCTGAATCCCATTGAGCATGCATTTCACTTGCTGAAGACAAAACTAAAGGGAAAATGCCCCAAGAACAAGCAGGAACTGAAGACAGTTGCAGTAGAGGCCTGGCAGAGCATCACCAGGGATGAAACCCAGCATCTGCTGACGTCTATGCGTTCCAGACTTCAGGCTGTGATTGACTGCAAAGGATTGCAACCAAGTATTAAGAAGGGAAAGTTTGATTTATGATTATTATTCTGTCCCATTACTTTTGGTCCCTTAACAAGTGGGAGGCACATATGCAAACTGCTGTAAATCCTACACCGTTCACCTGAGTTGGATGTACATACCCTCAAATTAAAGCTGACAGTCTGTAGTTAACGCACATTGTGTTTGTTTCATTCCAACTCCATTGTGGTGGTGTATAGAACCAAAGATGTTAGAATTGTGTCGGTGTCCCAATATTTCTGGACCTGACTGTATGTTTTTGTATTCTGAAGTCAAAACCAATCTGCAATGTTACATTATACAGTGCCCATCTCATCATTTTGGAACCCAATGGGATATGCCAGTGTTGGGGAACATGCCCGCGGTTGTCAGAAACCAGAAGAGCAGCTGCCCGGTGCGCATGTGCGCACCGGGAAGATGATCTTCCGGTTTCTGGCACGCACATGTGCGCCAGCTAGTGGGTCTTCGCACATGTATGCATGCCAGAAACTGGAAGACCAGGTGGCTGGTGCACAGGCACATGCCAGAAACTGGAAGATCATCTTCCCAGTACACGCATGCACACCAGGTGGCTGCTCTTCTGGTTTCCAGCGCTCCCTCACATGAAGACCAACTGGCCGGTATGCCGGAACCTGGATGTTGTGATCCAGGCCCAAGTAGGTAATAATCGATGCAAACAGTTCCAAAATAAACAAACTTTATTAGAACAGCTGAGAACTATCTCATTCTCAGCGTAGTCACACTAAATTAAAACAAACTTTTCATAACACAAATCCTTCATTCTAATCACCAACCTTGGTATAATTAGACAAACTGCCAAAGGCTTCTCTTGGCAAAAGTTCAAAAGCAGAAGACACCGACAAGAGATAAGTGCAGCAATACTATGAACGTTGTTTTCCGACAAAGAGCCCAAGAGCCGTTGCTGGTCTTTTAAGCCTTATGGGAGGGGCCAATCATCTCTTGGCCCTACTCCCAAGTCGTCCTCTTTGCTTTAGCTGCTCTTGCCTTCTGGCAGCTCTTCTCATACATGCACTGGGAACCTCCTGTTCCTCTGCCTTTCTACTGTCAGCCTCTGGAGGCTCCGGAGTCCCCGATGGCCCTGGCCCCATCTCTGCCTCTGATGCAGAGCCCTCATCCGGGCCTTCCCCAGCCTCCAGGACTGGCCCATGTTCTTCCTCAGCCTCATTGCTGTCCAACTCCACTGCCAGCTCCACAGGCTGCTGGCAAACCACAACACCGGAAGAGCAATGGGTGATACTTGCATGCCCGGAGAGATGGCTCTGCATGCCACTTCCGGCACATGTGCCATAGGTTCGCCATCACGGGGATATGCGATAAGAGACAAATTACTAATGTGGACCTCCAATGGAAACCTGAGATATATTTGCTAGGTATTCGCCAGAGGGGCTAAGTAAGAAAAAATGGTATCTCACTCTACATATTTTAGTCGCAGCTAGAATAGTGTTCGCCCAACAATGGAAAGAAAAAGAGATACCAGCCAGTGTCCAAATTATAAATAAAGTATTAGAGTGTGCTGAAGCGGACAGAATGATGTATAGGTTGAAAGAAAAAGAAGATTCTGAATTTTTTCAAAGTTGGGACAGTTGGTACCGGTGGTTGAATAAAAGGATTGAGATGAAGTGAGGGCCTATGTCAATATGAGGAGAGATATACTTATCTAGATTGAAAGATAATTGTTTGAAAACCATATTTGGGGATTATTTACTTTATTCTGTGTTGTGGGCACAATTATTTATTAATGAGGGCAGGAATATTATCTGCCGGGATGGATGTGTTTGTGTGTCTAGTGTTATGAATGGGGGAGGGAGGGAGGGGAATGTATGGTTTTTGTTGTTATGTATAATCAATGTTTTTGTCTTATGTTGATTTTAACTTGGAAAATTTAATAAAATTTATTTTATAAAAAGAAAATTCCTTATAGCTCTTCAATGCTTTTTTAAAGAAAAGGTAATTCTGGCTGAATCCATTGTATTGCTATTCAGTTCTTCATTAAATTTATATCTTTATGTGTTTTTTTAAAGGGACAGGAATATAAATCATTATCACATTTTATAAAACTTGCCTTTAGCATTTTTTTGTTTTTGTTTGAATACATGTAAATATACATGTATTTAAAAATATAAAAAGCATGATTTTAATAATCAAATGTGCATATCTAAATTGTTTTTATTTCCTGCACCACTTGTTTGCTGTAAGAGGCTAGGATGTGGCTTTAATTAATATAATAGAGATGAGCAAATGAACCCCAATCAGTTATGGTTACATTTGTTTCATTATACCAGAACTTTCTGACAGTTTGTATGCAATGCTTTCAGAAACCTCCAGCAAATCAATAATACATGGCATTTATAAATATGCAGACTTTATATGAGAGTCTCTTTTTGGATTGGCTCATGAGCAAGGGAGAAATCTGTGTAAGCATCAGAAAATCCTGGAAGTTCAGACTTTTTACAATTCAGATTTCAAAGCTGAGGAATTAAGGAAATGGCCATGTAACTTTTCCAGATAAGCCAAATGTGGTTCTAATATTTTGGTCGGACATCACAAACATTCTGTTGCTTTTTATCCAAAGAAATAATAGTCTTTCCCTTCCTGAGGTGTCTACTCTTTGCCAACTGCAGGATCTCTCAACAAAATGCTTAACACCATCAACAAAGTAAAATTCCTATAGCTTTCTCCAGAAGCCATGATATTTATTTAACATATTTAAAATATTTATATTGTTAGTTTTCATCCAGTAGGTTATTGGGCTAATTTAGATCATAATAATCACAACCACGAACAGTTTGACAAATAAAAAAATAAATTGTATGAGCTAAAAATATTTTTGCCTGGCAAATAATGATGATAAAGCCAGTTTGAGCTTAAGCCATATGGTTAAGGCACTAGGCTAGAAACAAGGAGACCATGAGTTCAAGTGCCATTGGAAAGCCAGTTGGGTGACTTTGGGCCAGTCACTCTCTCTTAGCCCACCTCATATGGTGGTTGTTGTGGGAAATAGGAGGAGGAAGGAGTATTAGATAAGATTTGCAGCCTTGAGTTATTTATAAAAATAATAAAGATGGAATAAAAAACCAAACAAAAATGACAATAATAACTGTAGAGGATGCCTTACCCATTGTTGCTCAGTATTGTCCTTTTATCAAAACAGATGCTTGGAGAAGATGCTTATCATGAATGTGGGCTGATATGAAGAGAGATACATTTTGAGCTATTTGGAATCCAACCCATTTAAGACTTTCAGGAAAAGCCAAAATTGGCCCAAGGAGTTAGAAAAATCTCACAAAAGAAGGAAGGACAGATACAAAGTCGCCAGGCAATAGATTGCTAAACTATTTACAGAAATCTTAAAAGATAATAGTTTTTTTCACAGCTCTTGCTTCTTGTCTTAAATGTCATCAGTTAGGCTATGAATAACATTGTTCAATGGTTCTTTTAAAAACTGTATCATAAGCACAGTATTATGGAGATCATATTCTTTAACTTGTTTAATTTGACTCGTAAATTTTCAAATCAGTTTCAAGGGTAGTCTCATAAACTGCAATGATATAGTCAAAAAGTACTAAATATCAAAGCTACAGTATGCAATGCATATTTGCACATAGTTGTTCCATTTTTAGATCCTTTTAGACTTTACTGCAGATTGTATCATAGGTAGAACAACCTTTGCACATTAATATTTTTCATATTTTAATGTAGAAACTGAAATGGCAGCACTCCTTCATGGTTCTAAAATTTATTTTAGTAAACTTTGGGGTCATCTTCTAGAATTCCAAATTGATACTTCATCCACCTTGAACTGCCTGGTTGGAGGAATTTCTCCTTGTATTCTGTTTTTAATAGTGGCCAGCCAGATGTCTTTTCCTTCATTTCCTTTGAAAAACAAAGCTTTGTTTCCTCTTTCTCAACACTCTTTTAACTATTTTACAAAGCAGCCCCAATTCTCCTCCACCTTCTAGTTTTACATAAAGCATAATTGAGAGGCAGGCCTCTGTGATCTATCTCACATTCTTTCACAATAACAGATGCACCTTATATCCTCTTTAAATTGGCATATCATTTTCTTTTGCCCTTTCTCTTTTTTGTAGCTAGATTTGCATATATATGTCAAGGCCCATTCATACATCTCATCTCCATAAACAAAAAGAAAAACATCTGCTTGCTGTTTTCACACTCGGTGGGAGATGCCTTTGCCCGATTAGATCACACATTAAATGGAGTTTCCACTGTTGCATGTGCTGCAGAGCCACCTCCTGGCTGTAAGGAAGAGAGCATACTCTCCTGAAGTCTAGTTGATTTTTCTCCTTTGCTACAGATTTGATATACATCTTGTTTAAATGTGTATTTTTTTTAAAAAAAAACTGTTTTTCAGTTACTTTCTCTCTAGAATGAACAGCATGTTATTTAATGTTTGCATTGTGTAAGCATATCTGTCGGGGGACACAGGACTGTGTAGGCTTTCTTGAAGGAAAGGCAACTACCCACCTATTTACTGTATAATGTTCACAGGAATTATGTAACAAATCCTAGCCTATACTATTCCTGATCTCATCCCCCAGAAAAAAAAATGTCACCAAGATACTGGGAATTCCTATCACTCCTTGAGATCTTCTGCTAACATTAGTGGCCCTCAAGGCAGAGAAGAGAAGAAGGTTGTGAAAGGAGGACTTGGACATTGAATGAAATAACTTAAGAGCATTAAAACAGCTTTTTATATCTCCGGTAA
Organism: Arizona elegans; assembly: GCA_022577455.1. Taxonomy (NCBI): domain Eukaryota; kingdom Metazoa; phylum Chordata; class Lepidosauria; order Squamata; family Colubridae; genus Arizona; species Arizona elegans. The sequence continues at coordinate 95,579,213 of JAKOOJ010000002.1, read as the reverse complement.
AATAAAAAAAGATGCAATCCACTTTTCTGTCTACTTGTCCTGGACAGTATTCCAGTTTAGTACACATATATTTTGGTATGCACACAGATATTTCCTGAAAATATAAGAGCTACTAAGTTGCTAAAACTCTGTTTAGGATTGGCATGCTTAAAAGAATAATGATGAATGGTTACCTTTCTTGGAGGAAAACATTTATAAATGTTTTCATTTCAATTTAGTTTGTGATTTTGGTTGGGACAAAACAGTTGGATTATCCTGAGCATTCACATCCTATATGCAAAAGTTGAGAATATGATGTTGATTCTTGATATCTTGGTCATTTCTTTTTTCTTTTTTAATAATATTTTTATTAAAAGTTTTAAGTACAATTATAAAAGATGAAAAGAAAAAAGAAAGAAAGAAAAGTTCAAAAAAGAAAGAAAAAATAGAAAGAAAAACTAAGAAAACAACGTCCCACACTCATCACAAGTTTAAACAATTTCATTAATGAAAAGAAGACGTTGATCTCTACTAGTAATTTCAGTCCAAATCTCCAGATTCTTTGTCCCAGGATCTTCATATAACTACAATCATTCATAAAGGGCAGGATGACATATTGGGGCATCACTTGGCATCACCAATACTGCATCACTTGATATTGAAGACTTTTTGCACTACCATCCTCCAAGACTGACCTTTCAGTGGCTGCAAATGAGGCTTCTCAAGCCTGTTCTGTCATGATGGTACTTAAGGATTTCATGTTGTGAAAGGTCTAGGGGAATTAGCTTAGTCAATTTCTGCTTCCCCATCTTCCCTATATTTCAGTTCCTGAGTGACCAAAATAACTAACCCTAAACCAAAAGTAAAATCAGATCAAAATGGATCTAAATGATTTTTTTCCAAAGAACATGAAAGTAGGGTCATTGCAACATGCTCTAACACCTTGACAAAATAAAGTAGGCTTAATATAAACTACTATTTTTATGAAACTAGCTAAATTTGGGCTTGTGTGTATTCAGACACACAGGTCTCAGGTTAGAACCATGGGCTATGCACCCAGGACCTGTGACTGATTTATTAATTTGTGTGGATTAAAATCAGGTGATCTAAAATAGACACATGCCTAATATCAAGGTATCAAGAGAGAATCCAAAGTGCTGGATACAAGTGTGTAGTCAGATTCTAACATAAGTTGAAACCCCAGAGAGCAGCCAAGAACAAAAGTAAATGCTTAGGGAGACATTGCATAAAGCAAGGTCTACATGTTCCTCATAGAAGCCTACTTCTAATGCTTATTATGCTTTGGCCACTGCACAGTAACTAGGGAAGTGTCCTTGTGCACTACAGCTTATCTCTGTATTTACAGATGCCTAGAAAACTGTACAGATCTTGGATTATTATCAAAGTAAAAATTTTAAAAAGCCTAATCATATTATAGTTTTAAAGAGCACCTAAAGAGTACAGGTAATCCTCAACTTACAACAGTTCATTTAGTGACCATTCAAAGTTACAAGGCACTGAAAAAAAGTGACTTATGACCATTTTTCACACTTATGACTCGTGATCATAAGTTACCAAGCATCCTCATGGTCACATGATTTACATTTTGATGCTTGGCAATTGGTTCATATTTATGATGGTTACAGACTCCCAGGATCATGTGATCATATTTTGCGATCTTCTGACAAGCAAAGTCAACGGGGAAGCCAGATTTACTTAACAACCATGTTACTAATTTAACAACTGCAGTGATTCACTTAACAAACCTAGCAAAAAAAGTCGTAAAATGGGGCAAAACTCACTTAACAAATTTCTCACTTAGCAACAGAAATTCTGGGCTCAATTGTGATTGTAAGTCAAGGACTACTTGTAGTCTTTCTGTCACTGCTTACAAAACATAAACAAGATGTATTTATCCTAATAGCAAGAGGCAGGTTTTAGGAAGTAGCAAAAACAGAATGAAAGGCCATGTAAGCCCCTCAATGCTGGCAATACATATTGTTATCCATCTCCCAACTCTTCTGATTCCATTTTAAAATGCAGATTGGATGTGTGTGGACATCAAGATGTTCTAAGCATAGGCATGTTTGCAAGACATAGATCACAGAAAACAAAATCCAGTTGCCTTTTGAAAAAACACCTTTGGGACAACCATGACCCGGACAACTGAGAATCTCCATAGATGGTCACAGAAAATAGTTAATTAGTACTTCCTCTCCCCAGTCAATAACAGAGCATAGAAGAAATCAACTAAGCTGTGCTTGCTTGCCAGGTACTAACAATGCCATTTCCTTCTGCCCTTCCAATTTTGTATCTAAATACCTTTTCTCCCCCCCACCCATCCATTATTTTAAATGGTGCTTCCTCACCAGCAGATAGAATTTCAGAAAATATCCTAATGTGTATGTGGCAGAACCTGGCTGAACTTAGCTGATCTCAGAAAGCTGAGGAGGATTGTACTTTGTTATTGTACTTAGATGGAAAACCACAAGGGAACCCCAGGGTTGCAGGCTAAACACGCAATGGTGTACCGTAACAGGTCCATATAAGTTTCTTGGGACACATTATAGATATGGTTACCAGAAACAAATAAATCTACCTTAAGCATCCAGTTACAGATTGATGTGATCAGCAGAGAACCCATTTTATACTGTTACTGGAACTGTCACCAACTTACATTTATTTTAATATTAGCTTTAATTACTTTCAGATTGCAATTCTATATATATTTATCTTGGAGCAAACACCATTGAATGCCATTAATTTCTGAGTAATTCACTGTACCCTTAGTCAATGCATTGGCTTTGACTCAAGGTTGACTCAGCCTTCCATCTTTTTGAGGTTGGTAAAATGAGGACCCAGATTGTTGGGGGCAATATGCTGACTCTGTAAACCACTTAGAGAGGGCTGTAAAAGCACTATGAAGCAGTATAAAACTCTAAGTGCTATTGCTATAGCTGTACTCAGATCTGGTTTATTCTTAAAGCTAGTGGTTGACAAAATGCAACATTGGTAAATGCCCTAATTTTTTTCCAATAAATAAACACATTCCCAATACATTTCATGATCTTGTTTGATCAGCTTTAAAATATTTTATTAATATGCTTTGTTATTTGTTAAACTTTGTGCCCCTTATAGATCCACACCTTAGCACAATTGTAAGAGACAATTATACCACACTTGGATTGATCATTATTTTTCCATAGCTGTATCTTTCTGCAGAGCAGAGACATCTTCACTGACTCTTCACTTTGACTTATCACAGCATGGCCTCTTATTTATATCAAAGTTGCTAACCCCTTTTCATATATGAACCTGTGCAAATGGATAACACTGCAGTTTTAATCACAATTTCATTCAACTTGTTAAAGCAAGATTAAACAGGTAAATATTCATTTGTCTTTCTTAAATTCAAACCATATAGAGTACATGTTTTATTAATTAAATAAGGTAACTCAAGCTAATAAAGAAATTGCTTGTTTTTCATTCATTTTTCTGACAATCTACAGTCCAATATTATATTAAATATTATGCCTTCAACAAGTTTCAACCTTTCTTTCAGCCCCATCCTCACCTTTCTAAATCCTGGACCAGTTTCTTTTAACACTGTGCAGCAAGATCTGTTCTCATACTACACCACTGCCTTATCAACCACAAGATGACAACAGCCCTCCTGTGATGTAAACTCCCATCTTATGTTTCAGCATGTTGACCTGACAATGTGCCACTAGAATTTTAACAATATGGCTCTAAAAACCTTTCTTCCTGTCAACAAATATTTGAACTTGAAGTGAAGTCAGCAGCTGAGAGGAACAAAATGGAAAGGTAATTACCCACAATCTCCTCCAGCAGATGACAGAAAGCATGTTACTTGCAACTTGGTGGTTTATGGGCTGAGCTCAGCTTATTACAGCTACCCCTCAAATGCAAGCAGCACATTTTGAACAGTTCTGATATTCAGTCACAATACCAGGAAAATCAAAGCAGCCCATCTTGTATTAGCTAGCTACAGAGTGAGAAACTTTCCAGAAGCCAGAAATCTGCATATTCCAAGAAGAAAAGTTTTTGATTGTATGTGTGTGACGGTATGTATGGCTAAGATTTTGTGAATATTACTTTTTCCAAACCACTTAGCCAAGATCAATTCTACAAATTAGAGTGTTCTTGGGCAAGATTGACTCTGAGTTTTCTCCCAAACAACTTGTGAGATATGTTCACATAAACTCATGTGCTCTTGACATACAACAGGGCATGTGAAAGTCAGAATGGATAAATCAGAGGGGTTTAGAAGAAATAGAAGCTCATAAAGTTGTTATATGTATCAAATTTCAGACAGAGGATGCAAATTGCTCAGGGAGATATTGCATTTTTTTTCTTTTGTGAGTCAGGCTTGTAGTAGTTTCTCAGACCAAATCTGGAATTACAGTAAGAACTCACCATGAGGCTTCTCTTTAAACCTTGACAACTCTGGGGAATAAATTTTGTGGAATACATTTTGAAATTACTAACAAATATGAAAGATGAAGGGATTCTGTCAAGAAGCAGGACAGGAAAATTCATTGAAAAGATCTCCCAGAAAGCAAATTCCTAAGGCTCTTGTTCATCCTCTTGCCTCCCAGATGTCTCATGCAATTTGCCAAAGGCCTCTCCCAATACTTGAACCATGGAGATGGCTATAGGTGATCCATAGATTTTGCCTTTCTTGGCAAAATCGATTTTTAAATGTATGCATGAAGAGGGTATACACATACATACTAAAACTAACACACATATACATTCACACACATTTGTGGAGGCACCACATATCAAATGTTTATGGTTGTAATTACAGAATAAATACTGATTGTTTGTCTACCATTGTCTGGTTAATTGGGGAAGCCACTGGGCAACAAGCAAATATTTGGAAATTATGATTTCCATGACAAAGCACAGAGGGAGAGGGAGGGAGTGGGAGAGAGAGAGAGAGAGAGAGTTCTGACAGGCTCTGGAGAACCGGTAGCGGAAATTTTGAGCAGTTCGGAGAACCAGCAAATACCATCTCTGGCTGGCCTCAGAGTGGGGTGGGAATGGAGATTTTGCAATATCCTTCCCCCAGGAGTGGTGAGGAAATGGTGATTTTGCAGTATCCTTCCCCTGGAGTGGGGTGGGAATGAAGATTTTGCAATATCCTTCCCCTGCCACACCCACCAAGCCACTCCACGCCCACCAAGCCACACCCACAGAACCGGTAGTAAAAAAAATTGGATTTCACCACTGGTGATACATCTATCTCCCAGTTTTCTATCTTACCAAGAAGTAGGTTGTAATCTACTTCGTCAAATATCTTACTGAAGTCCAATTATACTATGTCCACAGCATTTCGCTGGTCCACTAATTTAATCCATTTATCAAAGAATGCAATAAGATTTGTTTGGCATGATCTGTTTTTGACAAACCCATATTGGCATTTTGTAATAACTTTCTTTGCTTCTAGGTGTTCCATTGCTTATCTTTTCTATGATTTTTCCAAGTATTGCTGTTAGGCTAATTAGGTCTGTAGTTTCCTGGATTCATTTTTTTCTCCTTTTTTGAAGATGGAGTTCATCAGCTCTTTTCCAGTCCTCAGGTAGTTCCCCAAATTGAAGTATATCTCTCACTAAGCTAATAACCTCTGTTGAACTTCCACACCAGAATGGTCCTCCATAAAAAATATTGTGTAGATGGGTTCTTCTCCCAGATCTATCTATCTTTCCATACATGGAAGATTTTGTTAATTTTATGAGCCCTCCTCTGAGGGCACAAGGTGACCTAATGAGAGACAATAAACTGTGGGCATGTACTCACCCCATCCAAAGAAAGGAAGAGGCTGAAGTGTTGGGAGTTTTCCAACTTCCTTTCTAATATCTTGGAAATTTCTTTGCTAAGGCCCAGTAGACAACCTCAGCCCTTAGTCACTAAGCACCATGTCTCCAAAGTGTCAGTGTCAGTCACAAGTTCTCTCTTTATCCACATATCAGACTGCAGGGAAGACAGCCCTTCTCAGAGCTTCTGAATACTTTCAGTAATAGCCTTAAGACCTGACCTGTGTAGATCTGGTAGTCCCTGGGGAGACCAAGGTAATTCAGAATCCATTTTCATTCTGTCCAGCTTTGTGGCTGCCAGTCTTGCAAAGAGGTGCCTACGTGGACAGATTGTGAAAACTCTTGGTGATGAACTGGCAGCTGTCCATTGCTAGCAAAATCAGCCTATGTATTGAGGTTGCAGGACCAATTTCACATTGAAAGTGAGATGAATAAGGAATGTTTTTATCTTCCAGCAAACGTGATGCTTATACACAGGAATGGATGACAGGTCGGTGATAGAAAATATGTTTTGCAGAGTTTAAGAATAACATCTTCTTTCACTGGTTGAAATAAAGATCTTCTACATTCCCTTCATCACCATTTCAACTGTAAAAACATTTCCTTTTTGCCTCCCAATTGCTGTGATTATTTCTCTGTAGGCAGACCCAAGGCTTTTCCTGTGTGAAATGGAGCAGCAAATATAAATGCTTCTTCACTTGCCTCAAAGCAAAGTTCCAGGTACACAAGCCAGTAAAGTTATTCACAAACTGTCCCCTCCATCAATATTTATTTTGAAAAACAAACAAATGTCTTTAATTAATTAACTAAGGTTTGCTGTCCTTGCATGACATCCATAATGAGCTGCTGATACAATCATCTATCTTATTTTTAAGGACGTGTCTACACAACAGCAGTAAAGTGCTCATTATATGGTCATCCAATGTTGAAGAACCCAAAAAGTTTGCTGGCTTGAAGAAATGCTGACTATACATTCAACTCATACTCAGGTACCAAAGGAGTTGTTTTCCCTAATTCTCCTGCTACCCATGGGAAAAACAGGGAGAGAAATGTTTTTGATTCCAGTTCACCCAATGCTTAAAATACCCTCCAAAGTGTGATAACTAAGCAGCAATTGCTACCATTTCTCTTCCCTGTGGGCACTTCTGTAATAAACTACTGCAGCTCTTCTGCAGGAGTACTAGGCATTGACAAACTTCTTGAATGTTAATGCTATAGTGCTGATCTTATTCTTCAGGAAGGGAGTTTTAACTGAAAAGGCTTAAGTTTGAATCCCCTTTAGTTCCATCTTGGTAGGAGTTTGAACATGCTTGCTTGCTTGCTTGTTTTAACCTCCCTTTGTTCTTTTTTTATAAATAACTCAAGGCATAATAGCAATAGCACTTAGACTTATATACTGCTTCACAATGCTAAGCAGCTTACAAACTCAGCATATTGCCCCCAACAAACATTTTACCCATCTCAGAAGGATGGAAGGCTGAGTCAACCTTGAGCCGGTGAGAATTGAACTACTGAACTGTAGGCAGGCAGCAGGCAGCAGAAATAGCCTGCAGTACTGCATTCTAACCACTGCACGACCGCAGCTCTTTAATACTCCTTCTTCCTCCTAGGAGAAACTATGTGTCTTGCTATTTAAACTGGATTACTTTGGAAAAAATTAAGGTGGTTTGATTCTGGAGATACCCAACCTGTCTATTGGAGAATTTATTGATGGATAGAAATAAAATGGAACAATTAAAATTGAACTAACAGGCGCAGCAACAAAAGAAAAAGGCATGGCAATAGAAGAAGAGATGATGATACCATATATGGAATAGTTACTACAAAAGAACTAAACTTTATAGAACTTTTAACTCTGATAACATTGAAATTGAAAAGGAGTAGTTTTGGACAGATTGGAAAAAGAAGAAATGGAATATAGTGGGTAGCAAGATAAGAAAAATAATACAGTTTGATTAAAATGGAAATGTAATGATTAATGCTCATTTGAGGTCTGAATACTGTTAGGAGGTGGTTTCTTTCTCCCTTTTCTCTTTTGTTTTTTTTTTTCTTTTGCCTTTTTCTTTTCTTTTTCTTTTTTCTGATTCTCTTCCGCTTTACTTTTGTTCTTTTTCTTCTCTCTCTCTCTGTCTTCTTTCTTCTTTCTTACTTCCATTTCTACTGAACTTGACTATATAAATATATAAATATTAACTTGGTCATGAAATACGATTATAAATGATTAAAAGAAAATATGATTCTTTAAATATCTTAATGCTTAAATGAAATTTTGAATTTCAATAAGAAATATTTACAGATTGAATAAACAGAGGAAAGTGATTTTTAAAGCAGAAAAAAATGTGATTTCTATAGAAAAATAAGAATAAATATGAAGAGAGAAGATTTTAAGAGAAATTTACAACCTAGGAGAAAATATGTGAGAAGATAGTTGTTGAAATAATAATAATAATAATAATAATAATAATAATAATAATAATAATAATAATAATAATTTTATTTCTATACCGCCCTTCTCCCGAAGGACTCAGGGCGGTGTACAGCCTATTTAAAAACACAGACAAAACAACAGTATAAAATTTAAAATAATTAAATAGGTGGCTCAAATTTAAAACCCCAATAAATTTAAATACCCAATTTAAAACTATTGTGTTGATAGTCCGGCTTGGCGGAACAACAGGGTCTTCAATGCGCAGCGAAACGCCCGGAGGTCGGAGATCTTACGAATTTCCGGGGGCAGTTCATTCCATAGGGCTGGGGCTCCCACAGAGAAGGCCCTCCCCCTGGGTGTTGCCAGCCGACATAACTTGGCTGATGGCACCCTGAGGAGACCCTCTCTGTGGGAACGGACTGGTCGGTGGGAGGCTATTGGTGGCAGAAGACGGTCTCGGAGGTACCCGGGTCCTATGCCATGGAGCGCTTTAAAGGTGGTAACCAACACCTTGAATCGCACCCGGAAGACCAATATATGAAATATATGTTTATATAAAATTGGGGGGAGATACGGAGGAGAATACACTGAAAAAGCAACTATGTAATAGGCTGTGAATTTGTCAAATAAAACAGCTAAAATAATAGATCTAGGAGTGGAGGAAAGCATGCTGGTAATACTAGCCAAACAAATGATGGAGATTTGGAGGAGAATATGCTGGAAATCAGCCAAATAACAATGTGGGGTCTGGAGGAGATTATGCTGGAAATCAGCCAAAATAGAACATGCCGGAAATCAGCCAAACAAAAATCGGAGGTATGGAGGAGAGTATGCTGTAAATTAGCCAAAATAAAAGATGCTGGAAATCAGCCAAACAATAGTAGGAGTTATGGAGGAGGATACTGATGTTGAGATAAATTTGTCTAATATGAAATATGTAAAATTAAAAGTAAACTGTTAAGCTTAAGACTCAGAGATATGTTGAAAGGGTCTAGATATTAAGAAATATAGATAGAACTTTCATGTATAAATTGAAACAAAAGTAGAGCTGTATTCAATTTGAAATTAAGATGTGTGGTGATAAAATTGTAAGGTAATCAATCAAATTAAGAGGTTAGAATATTTTAAAAAATATGTTTTGATATTGTTGTTAAAAGGTTTAATGAAGGGAAGTTGGGAAAGAACCAGATATAATTGAATTTATAAATGGATATAAAATTGAATTAAGGCTTTCTTCTTTAGGAAATTAAATTGGTGGTAATATAATAGAATAGTTCTGATCAAGATATTAGAATTCATGTTAAAAAAGGGTTTTTTTATGTTCTGATTTTCAATTTTAAAAGATGTAATGGGAAATTGTGAATGGAGTTTTTTTCTTTTCTTTTTTTTTTTCTTTTGTTTAAAAAATGTAAGCGATTGTACCTATCTGTGACCGGATCGAGACTTCGCTTCTTGAAAGATATATTTTATGTTTATGTTGGGGAAAAATAAAAAAATACTTTTCAAAAAAAATACTCCTTCTTCCTCCTGATGTTCCCCACAATAACAACCCTGTGATGTGAGTTTGTCTGAGAGAGAGTGACTGACCCAAACTCACCCATTTGGTATATGTCCTCTCTACAGGTACGCTTTGATCAGATTTTGTTCTAAGCAAACCATACTACTTCATTTTTATCCTATTTTGCCTTAAAGCAGTAAAATAATCAAGGCAATTACACTCCTTCCCTGATCTATCTATAGTAATAGTACAAATCTGTGGTTGGGCCAATACTTATTAGGAAGTCTAATATCAAACTAGGAGATATAAACTGGAAGAACTGCATAAATGGTCATCACAGGTACTAACTAATTACAATTTTGCATGTGAGAAACATCAAATCTGGACTTAGTATCAATAGAAAAGACAGCTGAAGTGCCAGATTGTGCATTGAATGGGAAATTGGCTTCCAACTGCAAGGTTTCTTTCGATTCTGGTTTGTTGTGCCAGAGCTTTTTGTTCTTTCATTATTTTTCTCATTTGTATAGGATTTCTGAGCAAAAATATGCCAAGAAATACCAAGGATGTTGGTTACACTGGGATGTTGAAAAGCATCCCAGAAGAAGATCATGTTGAACTGCTTCTGAACTGTTGCTCCAAAATTGCAGGGTTGTGGTCACCAGGAACTGAGCATGATCTGGAAGCCTCATTCCATGTATCTCCAGATACTTATACTTATTTTGTTATGTATTGATACATTTCAGCGGGAGTTTCAAACCTGCCTAAATTACTGATTGGCTGACAGCCTCTCCGGGATTGTATATAAGGAGGGCTGCAGCCTCAGAGTTTTTGCTGAAGTCTCATTGTATATTAAAGAGCTGTTGTCACTTGCTTGCTTGTGCCTCTCGTTATTCCCGAACCACTACATTGGCGACAAGGATGGGATTGAGGCCAATAGAAGCGAACCAGTGAGACCACAAGCTTCAGCTAGGCGACGAGGCGAACTACAGGAGGCATACCGAACATGTCTGCCTACGTTCCGCCCAAGCCTTTTGATCCGGCCTGCGAAAAATGGGTCTTGTACCTAACAAGGTTTGAGTGCTCGCTTGAAGCCAGCGATATGCAGGGACTCTCCGCTAATAGAAAGAGAGCCCTCTTTCTAAGCCACTGCAGACCGGATGTGTTCGAGATGGCGGAGTCACTTTGTGAGCCAACACTGGTCCAGACTGTTTCCTGGGACACCCTGATGGCAACTCTTCGGGCTCACTACACTCCCGTGCCCTCCACGTTCGTGCAACGATACCAACTCAGACAGTGCGTGCAACGAGAGGGAGAACCGGTCAGTGCTTACATGGTGAGCCTGCGTAAAGCCGCAACACATTGCAACTATAGAGACTTGGACGATGTGCTGCTTGAGCAGCTAATCTGTGGCGTTCGAGATACAAGACTACAAAGGCGACTACTCGCTAAGCCTGATCTAACGCTTGCTGGAGCCCTAGACGAGGCCAGGGCTCATGAAGCCTCCACAAAAGCTGCAGAAATGCTGCAGTGCCCACTGACCAGCAAGGACAATCCCAAGTCTACACCAGTGCATAGGGAAGACGCCGGATCCAACTCGGAGTCCGAGTCTGATGAGGACGTCTTCCGCACCGAGCACCAAAGAAAAGACGCAGGCAGCCCCCGGCGTAATTGCCCCAGCTGTGGTGGAAATCACGATAGACTGTCCTGCAAATACAGAGAGGCTATTTGCAGGCATTGTGAGAAAAAAGGGCACTTGGCGCGAGTCTGTAGAGCCATACTGCCCAGAAAACACCAACCACATGAGCGCCGCAGCCAACCAGAATCAGCGCGCCAGAAGCATCCAATGAGAGAGGGTGACGCTAGAAAACAGCGTGAATTTGAACTGCGAGATGGCCGCAGCATACACGTCGACCAGGCCAGCACGGCAATCGAAGACAAGGTCAGCACGATGGTCGAAATCAACGGCAAACCATGCTCAATGGAGATCGACACCAGATCAGCTCTCTCCATAATGTCGTGGGCGACTCTGAAGACCATCCTGCCGTCATTCCGGAAGGACCAGCTTTCCAGACAGAGACTGCGCATCCTAGACTACCAGGGGAACCGGGTTCCCGTCGAAGGAGTGGGCATGTTCCGAATCACATATGGAGACTTCGAAAAAGACCTGCCGCTAACCATCATCACAAAGCAGCTGCCCAGCCTTCTGGGCATGGGATGGTTCCGAGCCCTTGGCATGGGTTTCACCGGCGTCCACCGAATGTCCGAGCCGTCACTGAAGGACAGCCTCCTGACCGAGTTCCAGGACGTCTTCAGGGACAAGTTGGGCAAGTATGTGGGGACCCCTATCTCCCTAAATTTAGACCCCAACGTAGCCCAAATAAGACTTAAAGCCAGACGGGTGCCTTTCGCATTGAAACCAAAGATCGATGCAGAACTGGACAAATTAATTAAACAAGGGGTGTTGGTCCCCATTGACCATGCGAAATGGGAAACCCCCATAGTGACCCCAGTTAAATCTGATGGCTCAATCAGAATTTGCGCCGACTACAAGTGCACGATCAACAAGGCTTTGCAGCCGAGCGCCTATCCGGTGCCGATCGTGCATCATCTACTACACTCCCTGGGGCCAGGAAAATTTTTTGCCAAATTAGACCTAGCACAGGCCTATCAACAATTACCCATTGACAATGCCACGGCAGAGGCTCAAACAATTGTGACTCACAGGGGTGCATTCAAATGCACCAGGCTCCAGTTTGGGGTGAGCGTCGTACCTGGCCTATTTCAAAGCACCATGGAGCGCCTCTTGCAAGGACTCCCGGGGGTGGTGCCCTATTTTGACGACGTTTTAATCAGTGCCCAGGATGAACGTCAACTAGGGGACAGAGTGAGGAACGTCCTAACCAGATTTAGGGAAGCGGGACTTAAACTTAAAAAGAACAAGTGCATGATCGCTGTCCCCTCTGTCGACTTTTTGGGGTACAGGGTGGATGGCACAGGCATCCACCCCACCGAAAGCAAGGTTAGAGCTATCAAGAGCGCACCTGCCCCCAAATCCAAATCGGAGCTCCAAGCCTTCCTTGGATTGCTCAACTTTTACTCGATGTTTCTAAAAAACAAGGCTACCGTCGCAGATCCCCTGCACAAACTGTTAGGGAAGAATGTTCCGTGGGTTTGGGGCAAAGCAGAGGCAGCCGCATTTGAGGCTGTAAAGAAACTTTTATCTGAGGACAGCTTCCTCATTCAATACAACTCAGCGCTACTGCTTGTATTGGTTTGTGACGCCTCCCCCTTTGGAGTTGGTGCCGTCCTAGGCCATAGACTGCCAAATGGCCTAGAGGCGCCCATTGCGTTTTACTCTCGCACTCTGTCCAGCGCAGAGCGAAACTATAGTCAATTGGACAGAGAGGCTCTGGCTGCCATTGCGGGGCTTAAAAAATTCCATGAATATCTCTATGGCCGTCAATTCGAACTTGTGACAGACCACTGGCCCTTGCTGGGACTTTTGGCCAGTGACAAGCCCACCCCCGCTGCCCTTTCCCCATGTTTGACCAGGTGGGCCATCTTCCTGTCAGCCTATTCATACCAGGTCGTCCATCGACCCGGACGGACTTTGGGCCACGCAGACGCCCTTAGCCGCTGCCCCCTTCCCGAACTGCTTGTCAACCTCACACTGGAAGCCCCCGTCCTATTGATCGACGCTATGACTTTGGGACCTATTTCCTCTTGCGAGGTGGCTAAAGCCTCTGCTAGGGACCCTGTAATTCGCACTGTGATGGGGTGGGTCCTTAAAGGGTGGCCTGTCAAGGTGGACGGTGGGGAATACCAGGGTTATGTTAACAAACGTAACAAATTGTTTATGCAAGGGGGTTGCTTGTTGTGGGGTGATAGGGTGGTGGTACCAACAAAACTGAGAACAAGGGTCTTGTAGTTACTGCACGAGGGGCACCCAGGAATAGTTCGGATGAAAAGCTTAGCCCACAGTTACGTTTGGTGGCCCAACATGGACCAAGTCATCTCCAAGTGGGTGGGGAAGTGCAGGCCCTGCCAGGAATCTCACCCCAATCCCCCGATAGCGCCTATCTGAGAGTGGGAGAAACCAAAGGGGCCATGGGGGAGGATCCACATTGATTTTGCCGGGCCCTTCCACGGGTAAACATTTTTAATCGTAGTCAATGCCTTCTCAAAATGGCTCGAAATCCAGTCACTTTCACTCATTCAGAAGTTTTTCCCTTCAAAATAAAAGATCAGCAAAGTGCTAATACTTGCAGTTCAGATTTTCAGGGTTCAAGTAGAGTTCAGCTGCTTGTTTGAGTTATTTCCTTTCTCTTTGAAGTTTCCTGCAGCCGGCTTGTTCTGCGAAGCAGAGACGTCCCACGCCGCCCGGAGTCTCAGCAGGTTGGAAGGGAGCCGCGCCTGTTTCCTCCCCAGAAACAATTCCCTGGGGGGGTTGCAGGGGCTCTACCTGTACCCTGCTGCTTCTTCTTCAAAGATCCTGGGGATTTTGAAGCTTTCAAGCCGCTTCGCGATCTAGAAGCGGCTCTACGAACGGCTGGGCTGGCGGTGCTTAAAAATGCACCGTCGTTGCCGAAGACAAGGAAACCCGGAAGTCTGGAAAAAATATGGCGCTCAGCATTAGAGTAAATGAATCAGCGAGTGTGGATTGGTGAAGTCATCTTGCTTTGTTACAAAGTTAACAAGTTGTTATAAAGTTGCTCCGGCTGTAATAACAGGAACAAGAGGAAAATCTCTCCCTTTTACTTGATTTTGCTTCACTACAGTTTTGCCCTGATTAAATCTGGGGGACCTTTTTAGAAGGCTTTGTGGAGGCGGCAGAAGAAGCGGAACCTCCCTCTTTAGAAAAGCTAGCCTACGTGGCAGGATGGCTTCAAAGAAGCAGGAAGGCAAAACGGGGGGGGATCCCCCACACGCAAACAGGACACGCAGTCACAAGCTCAGAAAAAAGATTTTGATATGGGAGATTTAAAAGAATTTATTTCAAAAATCCTGGATGACAAATTTCAAAAAGCTCAACAGGAAATAGATGATAAAATAAATAAAATAGATGATAAAATCCAAAAGTCTCAACAGGAAATTATGCAGGAAGTGCAGCAGAACCAAAAGAAGGTGACCAAAAAAATAACAGATGTGGCGTCTGGCCTGGCAGGATTTATTATGAAAGTTGAGTCAAAAGTGGATGAATTTAAATCAGAAGTTAATGCCAAGATGAAAAATAATGATCACAAATTTTTGGATGTTGATGATAAGATGCAGAGAGTTGAGAACGAGATTGTCATGATGCAATTCCGGGCAATGGAATTCGCTATACGGCTTCGAGGAATTAGAGAAGAGGAGAGACAAGATTTGAGACAGGTCTGTGCTGAAGCCCTAGCTGTGATCTTAAAAATTAATCCTGATATGGTTTTCTGTAAAATAGACAAAATTTACAGAGTCAATTCCTGGGTGGCCAGACAAAGACAATTGCCTAGAGATGTGGTCATATACTTTACAGACAGAGCAATAAGAAATGATATCCTGCAAAAATCCTTTTTTACTTCTGTGCAAGTGGGCGGATCGAAGATCACAGTTTACAAGGAACTTCCACCTAAGATGTTGAAATCCAGAAAAGACTTTGGCTTTCTTGTTAAAGAATTGCAGAATAATCGGATCCCATTTCGTTGGGACGCTCCAACTGGCATAATTTTGAGATATAAGGGAGAGAGACACCGTTTGAATACTGTGGAGAAGGCGGAGCAATTTTATACTGATATCTTTAAAGAAAGAACACCATCCCCACGTACATCTATAGTTTTGGAGATTAAGGAGAGTGATAAGAAGCAACTTCAAGAACCGCAGCAACAATCTAAGCAGGAATAAGAGGAGTTGAAGGGCGCTGAAGGAGGTTTCCTGGATGAGCCTTTGCTGGAACCTTCTCCAATCTTGGAGCCGGTTTGGATGGCTGAAGTCAAGGACCAGCGTATAACCCGAGCAAAATCCAAGCAACTTAAAGAAAAGTTACAGCATCAAAGACAAGATGAAAAGGCTGGGGCCGTGGGGAATGCAGGACAGAAGATTTCGGATGAAATCCGACTATTCTGTTCTCTGCTCCAGAAAGAGAATAATGATGATTAAATGTTTATCTTGGAATGTGAATGGGTTGAATGCAACACAGAAAAGGAAGAAAGTATTTGCATATTTAAAACAACATAATAATGATATAATCTGTCCACAAGAAACGCATATTACAGTTCAAGATCAAAATTATTTGAAAAATTCCAAATTAGGAACACATTTTATATCTTCAACTAACCAAAAAAAGAATGGTGTAGTTATTTATGTAAATAAAAAATTAACAGCCAAACTTATAGAAGCTGATCAAGATGGCAGGTTTGTAGCAATTGAATTACTTTCTGCTAACAGTCAAATTCTTTTGATAGGAATTTATGCTCCCAATCAACAACAGGACTATTTTTATAAAATGCTACATACTAAAATACTACAATGGGATTATAGATCTATTTTGATTATGGGAGATTGGAATGGAGTAATTGATTCTAAATTAGATAAAAAGACTCTGGCGAAGTCAAGGATTAGATTACCACAGACCTTTTTTGATAGGAAAGAAGACCTGGAATTAAAAGATATTTGGAGAATACATAACCCAAAAGAACTGGATTATACTTTCTTTCCTGATAGACATAGATCCTTCTCTAGGATTGATTTCATTTTGTTGTCAGATGACTTACTTGTTAGGACAAAAAGAACAAAGATTCTGCCAAGAACTTTGACTGATCATAGTCCAGTGTGGATAGAAATTGAGACATGCAAGACTGAGAGACGCTCTTGGAGATTAAATGAAAACTTGTTCAGATATGAAAAAAATATAATAGAACTTAAAAAGTATTTGAAAGAGTTTTTTGAAATGAATTTGAATAAAGGCACCCCAATGGAAATTGTGTGGGACGCAAGCAAAGCTTACATGAGAGGGGTGCTTATTCATATGAACTTTAAACATAGATTGACCCAACAAAAGAAAAGACTTGAATTGGAAGCAGAAATAAAGAACAAAGAACAGTTACTTATTAAAAACCCAACAGATGAAAGAATACGTGGTGTCATAAAACTTTTGAAAGATCAATTCCAAATGCTTATAGCGGAACAAGTTGCAACAAATTTACAATACGCGAAGCATAATACATTCTGCAACGCCAATAAACCGGGCAAGTGGTTGGCTTACACATTGAGGAAGAAACAGAGCATACGGACTATTGATAGTATTGATATCGGAGGGAAAGAAGTATTTCAACAGAAATTAATAAAAGAAGCCTTTCTTGAATATTACACTAAACTATATGCCAGAGAGGAGGTGCAGAATGGACTTATAGAAAAATACTTAGACAACAAAAGAGATACAAAAATCACTGAGCAACAAAAGGAAAGAATGAATTATCCTATAACAGAGGAGGAGATAATAGCAGCAATAAAACAATTAAAAACAGCTAAAGCTCCTGGAACGGATGGTCTGACTGCAGTGTATTATAAAACTTTGCAGGCAGAAATGGTGGAACAACTTAGAGACTTATTTTGTAATATACAACAAGGGGGAAAAGTACCCCCATCATGGACTACAGCTTATATTTCTTTGATACCAAAAGAACAAGCAGGTCCCAAAAAACCAGAGAATTACAGACCAATATCTCTTCTGAATACGGATTACAAAATTTATGCAAAAGTACTAGCCAACAGATTGATGCCAGTAATTCAAAAGGTGATTCATGATGATCAAGCGGGATTTATTGAGGGTAGGCACATGAATGACAATGTAAGGCAAGTAATAGATTTATTGGAATATCTTGAGAAGAATAAACAGATCCCTGCAGTGCTGGTTTTCCTGGATGCAGAGAAGGCCTTTGATAAAGTGGACTGGAATTTTCTATTAAAGACTTTAAAAAGGATGGACTTTGGGGACCAATTTATACAGGTGGTCTCAGCAATTTATCAAGATCAAAAGGCACAGATTATTATTAATGGAAGTTTGACAACAGAGTTTAAAATCGAAAAAGGAACAAGACAGGGATGTCCGCTGTCCCCATTGTTGTTTATTTTAACATTAGAAGTCTTGTTAAATACAATAAGGGACTCTAATACTTTGAAAGGTATAATGATAAGGCAAGAGGATTACAGAATAAAGGCATTTGCAGATGATCTGGTTGTTACCCTCACACAGCCAATGGAATCAATAATCCAGATGAAGGACATTATACAAGACTATGGTAAAGTTTCAGGTTTTAGATTGAACCAGAAAAAAACTAAGATGGTAGTCAAAAATATGACACAAGATCGTAAACTTGAGCTTGAAAGGAGGGCAGGTTTTGAGATTGTACCAAAGGTAAAATATCTAGGAGTTCAGGTTGCAGAATCAAATATGAAATTGTTTCAAAATAATTATGAGGTGTTGTGGCGAGAGGTGCAAAAAGACATGGAGACTTGGAAAAAACTGCAGCTATCTCTACTAGGAAGAATAGCAGCAGTTAAGATGAATATTTTGCCAAGATTTCTTTTTTTGTTTCAAATGATCCCGGTGCTTAAAAATGATAAACAACTAAAAGTATGGCAAACTGGAGTGAACAAGTTTGTCTGGAACGAGAAAAAGCCAAGAGTAAAAATGAAAATTATGCAAGACGTTCCAGAAAGGGGAGGTCTTAAACTTCCAAACCTACAGTTATATTATGCAACAGCTTTGACTTTAGCAAGTGATTGGTTTGGTGGAAAAAAGACTGGAATATTAAATGTAGAAAGTTTTGATTTGGAATTTGGATGGCACGCTTACTTATTTTATGACAGTAAAGTGGACAAAGTATTTAAAAGCCATATACTTAGAGATTCTTTGTTGAGAGTTTGGAAGAAGCACCGAATCAATTGGGATTATAAAATACTGCTATGGCTGGATCTTGGTCATACTTTGTGGAATACAAATATAATGTCACTCGGGGGGTTTTTATATAAAGAAGTTCTTTTTACAGATGTGGGCAGGTGGCAGCTGAAGACATTACAGACATTGTTGGCTGAAGGGATTAATCTAACTTGGTTACAATATAATCAATTGCAATTGAGATGGAAAGAGGACCAAAAAACTGGTATTATGGAGTATGAGGAAGAATTGGTCAGACATATAAAAGAGAAAGGTCCAATGCATATCAAAAGACTTTATAATGTTTTGTTAGAAAGGGATTCAGAAACTGAACTATTTAAAGATTGTATGATTAAGTGGGCACAAAATTTTGAGGAACCAGTGATGTTGGAAACATGGGAAAAAATCTGGGTTCAGAATGTTAAATTTACACAGTCGCAGAATTTGAGGGAAAATTTTTATAAAATGTTTTACAGATGGCATTTAGACCCAAAAAAACTGTCGTGTATGTACCCTAATGTGCAGCCTAGATGTTGGAGATGTGACTGTCTAGATGCTACATATTATCACGTTTGGTGGACCTGTAAGAAAGTTAAGGCTTTTTGGATAAAAATTTGGTGGGTCATGCAGAATGTTCTGAAGAAAAAAATTCAATTTTCTCCACAATTGTTTTCACTGGGTATAGTTAAGGGTTTTACATTGGGTGAAACAAAACTGATATTGTATATGATAACAGCAGCAAGATTGTTGATAGGTAAATACTGGAAAAATGAAGCGCTGCCCACGATTGAGGAATGGACTTTGAAGATGGCCAGTTTTGCAGAGATGGCGAAGATTTCAGCATATCTAAAAGATTGTTCACAAGAGACTTATGAAGGGGAATGGAAGAGGTGGATAGATTATGTTCAGAACAAATATCAAACTAGGAAGTATCAAATAGCTTTTATTTGAAAATGTTATATTAAGATATAAATATTTTAAGGTAATGAGGATGAAAAATTTACTTGAAAATGTTATATTAAGATAGAAATATTTTAAGGTAATGAGGATGAAAATTTATTTGAAAATGTTATATTAGGATAGAAATAGGTTAATGTAATGAAGATGAAAAATTTTTAGGGGGAGGGAGGGGCTCAAGTTTTATATACAAATGAGGGTTTTTCCTTTTACTTGATATGAGTATACTGTGTGGAAGTCTGGGGGAGAGGGGAGGGTTAGGATGGGTTAGGGAGGTTGGGAAGTTTGGGGTGGGATGAGGGGGAAAAAAAGGGGGTGAAAATGTAATTGTAAAACTTTTGCAATTAAAAAAAAATGGCTCGAAATCATACTCATGTTTTCAACCACAGCCGAAGCAGTCATTAAGACTCTTCGGAAACTATTTGCTACCCACGGCCTACCAGATACCCTTGTATCTGATAACGGGCCTCAATTTACAGTGACTCTGTTTGAGAGCTACCTGGCCGGACTGGGCATTCGCCATGCCCTGTCGGCCCCTTTCCATCCGGCTTCTAATGGCCTTGCTGAATGCTTCGTAAGAATGGCCAAAGAAGCATTGTCCAGGCTAGACGACAGGGACTGGCAGGCCAGGATAGACCAATTTTTAGCAGTCCAGCATGCCACACCATGCACGGCCACAGGGAGAAGCCCAGCCGAACTCCTCATGGGCAGGAAGCTTCGGTGCGTGTTAGACAGGCTTCACCCTAACTACTCACATGAGAACTTTAAGGGAGAAACCACCGGACTAAGGCAGTTCCAGGTTGGGTCCCCGGTGTTCACTCGCAATTATGCTAGCGGACCTCTTTGGGTTGCAGGAACCATAGTGGGCATAACGGGCCCAAAATCTTACACGGTAGATGTAGGGGTAGACAGAATCTGGAAACACCATATAGACCAATTAAGGAAGAGAATAGTCAGCGAGGCAAACATCAACTTAGAAATCTCCGAACCTAACTACAACAACTTTCCCAAAACAGCTAACTCAAGCCCGGGTTCGAGGGAATACTTAGCTGACAAGCCCTGGTTCCAGCGCTGCCCCAGCGAGTTGCCACTCCCAGCCAGAGATAACCATGCCCCAGACAAAATCCAGGAGGTTCCATTGGCGGAGCCAGGAGAGACAGAAAGTCCCTCTGACCAGCTCGACGCCCCACCAAACACTGAACTGCACAGGTCGACTAGAACAAGAACTCGCCCAGGTCACCTGCGAGATTTTGTGTGTACTTATGTAAATATTTGAATGTTAGTGCCTCCTGGGAAGGGAGGGGTGCTATGTATTGATACATTTAAGCGGGAGTTTCAAACCTGCCTAAATTACTGATTGGCTGACAGCCTCTCCGGGATTGTATATAAGGAGGGCTGCAGCCTCAGAGTTTTTGCTGTATATTAAAGAGCTGTTGTCACTTGCTTGCTTGTGCCTCTCGTTATTCCCGAACCACTACATATTTTATTTTTAAAATAAAACATATGCAACTGAAAATTCAATAATCCATCTGGCAATACAATATGAAAACGCATTGAGTGTATAAACCAGTCACCAAGAATAGCTAAAAAGAACTGAGTAAATGTTATCATGAGATATCAATAGTGAAGTTGATTAAAAATATTTCCAACATATCCCTAAAATCACATAATTGAAGGGACTGTTACATTTGTCACTGTGACTAAATGATTCAACAAAACGTACATGGTAGATGCCATGGTATGAAACTCTGGATAGGGATCCAGTTCCATGTTTTCTTTATCAACAGCTGAATATCCCTTTACCCATTAAACAAGAAGGCAGTTGATACCTCTTATTATTAGAATTTTACTCCTTTATTTTTCTCCCTCAGAAATGTAGAAATAATAGTTCCCGGATGTTTGGAGCTTGGCAGGTGGTTTTGCTTTTGGGGGGTTTTTTTAGCTATTGTATGTGAACACAGATAAAGCGTCTATTTTTGTTTCTTTTTTCTTTTTTAACTCTGCCTGCTTTTATAGTGTTAATAGTTTCTATATAGAGAAGTAACAGAACTTCTCTAACTCTAGTCAGCTTCCCTTCAGAAGCTAGTTTCATAGCTGCCATATAACTTTTGTTATTTCTGGGGTGAAGAGATTAGTTATACTGCATTCCAGTGAATGCTTCAGACTCAGGTTGTATTGAAGTGCTTTCCAGGGTCTAAGAAATTATAACCATCTCTCTGAGGTCACTATCTCATTCTTGCATAAAAAATCCTCAGTTCTTCCTGTCTAGCTGGTCTTGTGAATAGAATATTTATTGAATGTATTCAACTTTTAAAACCCAAACTTTATCACATCCAGATTTATGGGCCAACTAGTTTCAGTCCTGCTTGTCCATTCCAGCTTTACAGTACATAGTTTCCATCTTTTTCATCTCAGGAAGATAAATAGGTTACAACAGACTCACATCTAAGATAAAGCCTAAATCAGGCCAATTTGACTATTTTAAATGTCCTGTGAGATAGTTGAGAGAATTCTTCCATATTTTATCTACCCAGTAGATATATCCTAAGTAACATTGGTTTGCCAATGCACAACAGTTTAATAAGAAGATTGTGTGTTCTTTGCTCAGTTACAATCAACTCTAACAATACTGACAATAACTACATCACTGCTGGTTCTTCTACCAATATATACACTACTGCTGATAGGCCAGGAAAAGGATAGTTTTTAATGAAAATCACCCATTGGAATAGCAGAATTAGGTGATATCAAGTCAGATTGACTTCTGAAAACTTATGGACAAATGTTTCCAAGGACATTGCATACTGTAATCCTTTGATCCTGTCTCTCTATTTTATCATTTACTTCCCTGAAACTTGCCAAGCATGGTATTTTTTTCTAGTCTATCATCTGCTCACATCATATGCCAAATGTATGTAAGGTCCTGTTTGCAGATCAAGAGAGCAGTTAATTTATTTGATCCATGATTGGTAGATTTGTTCTTTTTGCAGACCATGATTTCTTTAATAACTGTCTCCAAATCCGTAATTCAAATACATCTATCTTTCTTCTCTTGCTTTTTCTCACATCTAACTTTCACAGTCATACATTGCCATTGGAAATACCATTGTTTTAACTGTTCTGTTCTTTGCGGTCATTGAGATGTCCTCATACTTTATGAACTTCTCTACGTTTGTCACTGCTTTTTTTCCTATAATTAATGTCTTCTCTGTTTCTTCAGCAAAAGACTTTTATCTCTTCTTGAGCCCAAGAAAACAATCCACAAACTTCACCCTTGCATCACTTATTGTAGGTTCAGTAAGCATACAGGTTGATGTTACCTTTGCTTTCTTAATATGCAACATTAACCCAATAACTAATACAATTTTTAAGGGAAACATATTTGTTCTTATTCTTTTTTTTTAAAAAAAAAAGTTTTTCAGTTTTATTTCTTATACACATAATAGAAAATGTATATTTTCTTATACATAATTAATCATACATATACATGTTTTCCTTAAAGAAAGCATTAAAATAAGCATTCGGAGTTGCTCTTCTACCCTTTCTTCCCTCATTTTGCAACAAACCTTCTTCTTCTTCTCCTCTTTCCCTTCCCTCCCTCCTCTCCTCCCCTCCTTTCTCCTTCCTCCTCCCCTACCTCATCCTACTTCCCCTTCCTTTCCCCCAGTCCTCTCTTCTTTTCCCCCTTCTCACCTTCTCTCCTACTCCTGTCCCCTACCCTTCCTTCTTCTCCTTTTCCCTTTCTTCCATTCCTTTCCCTCCCTTTCCTCTTCCTACCCTCTACTCCTCTCTCCTTTCTATCTTCTTTGCTGTGGAATATTTTCCTTGTTTGGTATCTGAGCAACTCCTGCATTCTAATAGTATATACTTTCTTTCAATTTCTTTTCAGATTTATTCTATCAGTATTATCATCATAATTGTACATTTATTCTTATTATCTTATTTCTTTTCCCCCCTCCCATCCCCTTTTTTCATTTATCCTGGTGTCATCTGGGTTTCTATTTTGTTTTTATCCTCTCCCTTATTTAACTTTCTATTATCTAAATCATTTAGCTATCCTCTTATCTTCATATTTCTTTTCTAACCATATATAAAATCTTCCCCATGTCTTGAAATACACTGATTCCTCTTTATCTCTTATTCTTAAAGTTAATCTATTCATTTCCGCACAGTCTAAAATCTTTTTTATTACTTCACCTTCTGACGGAATTTTTTCTGTCTTCCAATTTTATACAAATGCAGTTCTTGCTGCTGTTATTATATGTATAGTTAAATATACATCTTCTTTACTATATCTTTCTGGGAGAATACCCAATAAAAAAACTCTGGTTTTAATTCCATAGATTTATGTAATATTTCTTCCAACCATTTCTGTATTCTAGACCAATAATTTTTTGCTTCTAAACATGACCACCACATATGATAGTATGATCCCGGCAAATGCAAACATTTCCAACATTTGGCTGATTTATCCTTAAACATCTTTGCTAATCTTTCTGGTGGCAATTGCCATCTATAAAACATTTTATATAGATTTTCTTTATATGCAGTTGCCATTGTCAATTTATAATTCCTTTCCCATAGTTGTTGCCATTTCTCTAATTCTATTTCATATCCCAAATTTTTCGCTCATGTTATCATTGTCTCTTTTACCTCTTCATCTTCCAATCTAATTTGCAACAAATAATTATACAGTCTTTTAATCATTCTTTCATCCTTTCCAATCATTTTCAGATCCAACTCTGATTCCCCCAAATTAAAACCATATTGTTTCAAGTCTTTATCATATCTTGATTGTATCTGCAGCCGTGTATACCAGTCAATCTCAATCCCTTGTTTTTCTAAGTCTTGTTTCTGTTTTAATTCTCCCTTCTCTGTTAAAATGTCTTTATATCTTACAATCTTGTACATGTTAATCATATTTGGGTGTGTCAACACTTCTATTGTTGAAAGCCACATTGGTACTTCCATATAATGTTTTTCTTTTACTCTTTGCCATACTACCAACAAACCATTCCTTACACAATGTCTCTGGAAGTATCCATAGATCCGATTTTTTCCATACCATAAGAAAGCATGCCATCCTAGTTGTAAATCATGTCCTTCCAAAGTCAATAGTCTTGTATTTCTCAATAAGATCCATTCTTTAATCCAAGTTAACATTGCCGCTTGGTGATACAATTCCCAATTTGGTAGACCAAATCCTCCTCTAATTCTGGAATCTTGAAGCAATGTAAGGTTAATTCTGGCTTTTTTCCCTATATTTGTTTGGATTGGATTGTCTGTTTGATGCAAAATGCTATTCCTCTTTTGCTTTGACAAGCCAAAGTTTTATACAATGTCCCTAATTTTATTCACTCCAAAAGTTTTTTATATTGCTTTCTAATATGCACTTCTTGTAAGCATATAATTTCTAATTTTAGCTTCTCTAATTTATTGAATATTTTCCTTCTCTTTATTGCTGAGTTTTATCCATTTATATTCAAAGATATTATTTTAATTTCTTCTTCCATTTTTAATTTGTTTATTTGTTTTGTTGATCTAATCCAGGGATCGGCAACCTGCGGCTCTAGAGCTGCATGCAGCTCTTTGGGCCCTTTCCTGCGGCTCCCTGTCAGATGATCCTACCACTGGGTGGCCCCTCTCCTCCCCCTCACTCCTTGCTTGCCCTGAGAAGAGAAGGATGACTGTGGCGAATGGAGACTTCCTCCATATTCCAGAGCGGGAGCGAAGCACCCCTCTACTTGCCTCTTTTTCCAGCCCTTGTTGGTGCTGTGCACACTTTGGCCACTGGAGGAGATGCATGACTTTGCTCCGCACTGAGACACTGGCTGGGCTGCCTGGCTGCAGCCAATGTTGCATGTTTTAATGGGTTCCAGGAGGAGGAGGAAGGAGCACGGTCTCCCCCACTGTGCAGTGCGCTAAGTTTAAGTGCAAGAGCAGCAAACAGCCATGGAGGCAGAGAGAGGAATATGGGGAGATGTGCCCCAGCCAGTGTCTTGGGGCAGAGAAAGTCACGCGTCTCCCCATATTCCTCTCTTCGCCTCCATGGCTGCTTGCTGCTCTTGCATTTAAACTTAGCATGCTACACAATGGGGGAGACAGCACTCCCTCCTCCTCCTCCTGGAGCCCATTACGATGTGGAGCATCAACTGGGGTGGCCCAGTTGCTGTCTTGGGGTGGAGAAAATCATGCATCAGAAAAAGAGGCAAGTAGAGGGTGCTTCGCTTCCCCTCTGAAACACGGAGGGGAAGCACCTCCATCCGCCTCCACCACCCTTCTCTTCTCAGGGCAGGTGAGGAGGAGAAGAGGGCAGGAGCAGGGGGGCATCCAGCTGACAGGGAGCCACAGCAGGGGGACGAAAGAAAATCTGGGAAAGAAAGAGAAAGAGAGATGGGGGAGAAAGATGAGAAAGAGGGAAAGGGAGAAAGAGATGGGGGGAAAATATGAGAAAGAGAGAGGGGGGAGGGAGAAAGATGAGAGAGAGGGAGAAAGAGAGAGGGAGAAAGAGAGAGGGAGAAAGATGAGAGAGAGGAAGAAAGAGAGAGAGAAAGAGGAGAAAGAGAGAGGGGGGAGAAGGTTGAGAGAGGGGGGAGAAAGAAAGAGGGAGAAAGATGAGAGAGAGAGGGAGAGAGATAGAGGGAGGGAGAAAGAGATGAGAAAGGGGGAGGGAGAAAGAGTGGGGAGAGAGAGACAGAGAGAGACAGAGAGAGCTGTTTAAAAGAAAATACCTGGAGCCACAGAACTTGGGTAGGCATGGCTGGGGAGTGTCATGTGATTGAGTAGGAGTGAGTGATGTTGAGTTGGCCATGCCCACCCAGGTTTTGTGACTCCCGGTGTTTTGGTTTTTGTGGGAAACTGGCCCAAGTGGCTCTTTGAGTGTTTAAGGTTGCATCAGACCCCTGGTCTATTCATTCTTATCTCCCTTAGTTCCTTAACTTCTTTCGCCCTCGCTCCTTCCATTAACGCTCTCTCTTCTTGTTCTTTCGTTGTCTCTCTTGGTTGTTCTTTCTTCTCCTCCTGTTGTTCATCCCCTTTTTCTTCCCTCAACCTTCCTTCCTCTTGGACATCTATGTATTGTTTATAAAATAACTCTGCTTTCTCTACTGAGTCTAATCTGTATCTTTGTTCTTGCCAGTTCACCAATATTCCTTCTGGAATCAGCCATTTAAATTCTTGGAATTTGTTTCAGTGCCACTACTTCTCTCTCTTTACTTCTCTCTCTTTGTGCTTTATCGTCGTGTTTCTCATCAATTGCAATATCTTTGTTCTCAGTGTTTTCTTGGTGAATCTGACATGAATTTCTCTAGGTAGATTATGTTTTATTGCATATTGTGTGCACTCTGTATATCTCATCAATTCCACTTAATATCCCTTCCTTACTTTCTTCCATTGCTTCTGCTAGTAACTCTGCAATTTTCTCTGCTAAATTTTCTCCCTTTTCTTCTTCAATGTTTTGAAATCTTAAATAAAAATCAGCTTTATCCATCTCCAGGGTTATAATTGTTTTTTCCTGATTTTTATCAGTAATTGTAAGTCTATAATCCATCTCTTCAACATTTTTCTCAGTTGCTTCTACTTTTTTTCCCATTTGCTGCAATCGTTGTTCATTTTTCCCTATCATTTCTTTAACTTCTTTCAATTCTCCTTCCATTTTTTCCATATTTCCTTCCATTTTTTCCATTCTCCCATCTATCTTGTCTAATCTTGTCTTGAGATGTTCATATATAGTCTGTAACATATTTTTTAATTCAGTGTTGACTTTCTCTTGCTGTGATGCAGTTTCTGTTGTCTTTTTCCCTGTAGTACCAGGCGTTGTTGATATTGATGGTGATGATAGATGTTGTGTTTTTTTCTTCATCTTTTTTTTTCAAATCTTAGTACCCAATTTTATAATCCAAATACTTGATTTCTTTAAATTCAAAATGTCCAATCAGACTCTTCAGGTTCTTGATACCCTAATCTACATAGATTTGATCCATAAACCATACAAAAAGCCAAGAACAATCAAACAGCCCAAAAGGGCAAAAATAGAGGGGGGGAAATAGAAAGAAAGAGAAAGAAAGGAAAAAAAAGATAAAACCAGATCAGCATAAAAATAAAAATTCACTAATCCAAAACCCAGGTGTTTGCCCAAAATATCCAACCAGGAAATAAAAAGATGAAAAGAATATCTCTCCCCCCCCCTCCAAAAAAACTAAAAAATAGAAAAAACAAAAACCCTGCCAATGAACTCTTTTAAGTCCAGGAAGAGGGAATTTCTACAAGAAAAAAGAAAAAGGGAAAGGCACAAAAAGAAAAACCAGAAAGAAAAAATAATATTCCGAAATACCAGTATTCCAAAATCTTCCAAATTTTATAACTCCATCAAGCGAAAGGAAAAAACAAACAGCTTTTTTTCTTTTTTTTTCCTTCTTCGATATCTTCC
Organism: Arizona elegans; assembly: GCA_022577455.1. Classification (NCBI taxonomy): domain Eukaryota; kingdom Metazoa; phylum Chordata; class Lepidosauria; order Squamata; family Colubridae; genus Arizona; species Arizona elegans. Next base: position 95,551,175 of record JAKOOJ010000002.1, on the reverse strand, counting down.
CCCTTCTGTTACAAAGTCACAAGACCACTTCTTATCAAAATCTTCTTGCCAGTTTCCAAAACATCCCAAGGTCACTCCCTTCTCATCTTTTCCTTTGGCCAATATATCTCTTTAATTTCCTCTGCAATCCAAAATAGTCTTAAAAGAAAGGGAAAAAAAATAATCCCCCAGCTTCAAAACTCCAAACTCAATTTTTTCAATTACAGTTCTTTAGCCAAAATGCCTCTTTTCCCAATCTGCTTTCAATTTGTTAGATTACTTTTTCAGCTTTTGTTAATTAGCTTTTATTAATGGCTTCCACTTCTTCACAGCTGTTCCAGAGGTGGGGAGGTAGCCTTTTTTCACTCCCTCCCCTATCTCTTTACCAATTTTCTCAAGTAAAATAGTTTTAAAAGTTCAGGAGTTAAATATATAAAGGAATCTTGTTTCCAAGACCACAGTTTCTCACCCAGATGATCATCTCGTTCTTTTTTCCTTCTCTTCTTGCATTGGCCGGCTTTTGACAGCTCCTAATGACTGTCTTCCCTTGCTGTTGGGTCGGAGGCTGATGCAGACACTTCAGGGAACTTGCGACTTCCCTGTTCATGCCTGCCTGTGCCTCTGTTCTTCACTGTCCGTACAGGACAGCTATGATCCCTGGGGATCCCCTAAAACAGCTGAGATATCAGCATTTTCCAGGAGCCCTGGAATTTGCTGTACCACCACTGGCACTGGCCACACCCCCTCCCTTTGTTCTTATTGCTGATGGTTTCTTCTCTGTGCCTATTTTTTCTGGGAGCTTTACATTAACTGACTGAGCCATCTGAGTTGCTACCAAATCAGAAATACTGGTCTAAAATAGTTCATCGTTTTAGTAAAGAACTCTAGTTACTTTTGGACATATCATCAACTGTCAGGTCTGCCATCTTTGGCTTGGTGCCTTGCTGGCATCCTGCCATCAAAGGCTGGGGGGAGGGGGCAAGGGTGGATGAATAAATGGGCAATAAACCTGTATTAACATGTGATGAGAAATAGGGAGGAGGGAAATGACAATTGAGGAAGACCAGGGATGTTTGAACCAGTTCATGCTGGCTTTCAAGGACGCCAAGATGCCAGAGTCACTGGGAAAGGAATGTCAATTGCTCCAAAGAACAGACGTTCCCAAAACACCTAGACATGAGCTCTTTGGATGGCATTGGGCTGGACACAGGGTGGGGGGGAACGGTCAACAGGAAAATTGTGTATGCTTTCATGCAGGAAATTCAGTTCTAGTCTGGCTATATTGCAGCCAGCATCTTTTAGTAAAAGAACTATCCCTTCAACTAAATGTATTTGAGGGTCTTTCTTTCCTAAGGGATTGGACTGGTGCAGGTTTGACCCCCACCTTTTTTTTCCCTTCTATCCAGTTCTATCATCCTTTTAAATAACTAATACTATATAAGTCATTAAATTTATAAAAATTATTTTAATATCAAACTTACAATACTTATATAACATTTTATTCCTTTTTGTTAAAAGCCAGGTTTTGCTTTCCAGATCATTTCTAACTAGTAGGACCTTCAGATTCTCCTTCTTCTAAATGAAGGAAAGTTACTTTAAATGGCTTGGATTAGGGCAGTGATGGCTAACTTTTTCGGCACCAAGTGCTGAAACTGGAGTGTGTGTGTGTGCATGCATGCGCCGGAACCCAGAAGAGAGCACATGCAGCTGGCCAGTGCGCAGCCAGCTGCTTTCTTCTGGGTTCCGGCATGCACATGCGCACCAGACAGCTGGCCTTCTCACTCAGATTAGCTGGCCGGCGCATGTGCATGCCAGAACCCGGAAGAGAGCAGCTGGCCGGCACGCATGCGCACCATGAAACCCAGAAGAGCAGCTGGCTACAGCGCATGTGCCATAGGTTTGCCATCACAGGATTAGGCCATAGAAGAATCACATTTTATAATAAATAAAAATCCTTCTTATTTTGGAATTATGTATATCCAGATCATATATGTGAGCTGCACAAAACAGACATTTTGATATTTCATTCCTCTTTGATAGATCATCCATTATCATGATCCCTACCTACTCTGGAGACATTTCAAGAACATGAGAGGTTATAATTCAGAAATTCATCATATGAAAAAGAGGTCTCTCCTGAGGAATTGTTTTCCTTTTTCCTCCATACACCTGCTTAAATCAGAGTCCCCTATTTTTTTAAGTCTACCATAGAGATATGGGCAGAAGAGTGTGTTCTGTCATTGAATATAATATTTCATTTGCATCACATCAACCACATACACAAAACTGAAATTAGAAGGGATGATATCATATGGACAAATAATGAATGTAGATCAAAGAACATTTGAAGCCCGGGATTCTTTTAAGAGAAAAAGTCTAATTAGATTTAAACTTGGAAAATGTGATATAATGTCCAATAAGCCTTGGAAACCCAAAAAAGGGAGCAAGACAGTTAAGGGAGAAATAGCACCATTATAGATGAGATGTTTGAGGCCAAGGAAATGCAGAAGAATGAGAAAGAGACTCGGTGTAATGTAATGTTTTGTTAGTTATACTGGGTTTCAGTCATATGGAAGAAATATCCTGGTAGATATCAAGATTCAATTTCATTACCTTACTAACAATAAAAGTCTTACCAGAAATCCAACTGTTTTTGTTTCCTGAGCTTGCAAGCTCAGAAGTCTTGACAGCTAACTCTGTACTGTGATACTGAACTGAAATTAAAATTTGTACTTGAAGACCAAAGCTACCTGTTAAATTTTAAACATTGTCAGTATGGCTCTTAGTGAAGATGTTCTTGTTTATATCAACTGACCTCTGATCTTTACATCGACCCTCTGGAATGGGCTGCCCACCGGCCTCAGGACAGCCCCTGACCTCCTCTCCTTCCGCCACGAATTGAAGATGTGGCTTTTTCACCAAATGGGCTGAATCCGTAGGGGTGATTTTTAATAATTTTAATAAAATTTTTAATTAAATTTAACTAATATTAAATTGACTTTTAAATTGACTTTGATGTTTATGTAATTTTTTTGTTCCTTCTTGTAAGCTGCCCTGAGTCCTTCGGGAGAAGGGCGGCATATAAATTACATAAATAAAAATAAATAAATAAATCTTACAGTATAGTGAGGGGGACTCCAAAACAGATAAGACTTAAACTTTTTTAGCCAACACATACACACCCATATACAGTAATAATACTCTGTCACCTTTTTTGAATGGAAAAAATGGCTGGATTTTATATGCCTTGGCTTGAATCTATTTGACAATTAAACTATTTTCATTTGTAATTGTTCATAAGGCAGTGAATGGGTGGCTTACGTAGGGAAGCTCAGAAGCATTCCCAATTTAATGAGACTAAGTTGTGATTCATCCAATCCTTTCATTTCCTTTGCTAGCCCATAACTCCTAAACAAATATGAATACTGGACCTAAGCATATTGAAATCTATATGTATATGTATCCTAAGTTGTTGTTTATTTTCATAGGACAAAGCCATTATTCTGTTTAAAATTGAAGTTATTCATTATTGTTAATCAGATGAGCAATGACTTCTGATCTTGACAAAGTCTAAAAGCCTGATTTACCTCTGTTGCATAAATTTGAGGATCAGACTCAATAAATGATCAGGAACAAAGTATTCAAAACAAAGTACTATTTATTTACAGTAGGCATTCTATATTCTCTGAATGATTGCAGATAGAAGCAAGCAGGAGGTGCGTACATCCCCTTTTTATAACAATAAGGCGGAGTTATAGGTAGGAGTGGTTACATATGAATACATTAAGAAAGGAAGGGTGGATTAACCCCTGATGTTCTATGAACATATATTATCTCCATTTGAGAATAAGGCATTTACTCGTGACAAATCCCCCTCTAAATGCCGATTCGACATACAACAGTAATTACACTCAGATTCAGAACAATATAAAACTTGTAGTTTTGAAGTCAAATATTTGTGTTGTTTTGATTGCAAAGGCTTAGTCAGTATGTCAGCTATTTGTTCTGAGGTTTCGCAATGAATAGCTTTAATGAATCCATCTTGAGATAATTGTCTTACATGTTTGAATTTAATATCTATATGTCTAGATCTTTGACCAATAGCATCAGACCTAGATATCTCTATAGCAGCTTTGTTATCTTCATGTATAATAAAAGGTAATGAAGGGCTCTTCCAGACATCTGATAACAAATCATTAAACCATACAAGATTATTAGAGGCTTTAGACAAACAAACATATTCTGCCTCAGTAGTTGATGTGGCTACTAGATCTTGTTTCCCAGTATACCAGTAGACTGGACAATTGTTAAGAAAAAATACATAGCCTGAAGTGCTTTTTCTGCACTTAGTGTCACCTGCCCAATCTGCATCAGCGTAACAAGTGAGAATGGGTTCATTAACATTGTTGGGTTCCAACAGTAGACAGAAGTCTAAGCTGTGCTTCAGATATCTTAGTATTCATTTAATGGCTTCCCAATGATACATTAAGGGTTTACTAACGTATCTAGATAATAAATTAAGGGGTAGAGCAATATCAGGTCTAGTCCAATTAGATATATACAAAAGGGAACCAATAACTGATCTGTAAAGTGTATTATCTTTAAATTCAGGGGATGACTCATTCATGTTTCTTAAAAAATCAGTTTGCATTGGAGTATCACAAGGCTTTGCATCATTTAAATTACATTTATTCAGGAGTTCTATAATTTTATCTTTTTGAGATAATTTAAATCCCTTTTTTGTCTTGCTGATTTGAACTCCAAGATATTTATTTACTTTTCCTAGTGATTTCAAAGAAAAATGTTCATTCAGTTTCGTTACAAATGTATCTCTTTTCTCTTTATGTTTACCAATACATAAAATGTCATTCACATAAATTAACACAAATTCTAGTGAATCACCATCCTTTCTGACAAAGAAACAATTGTCTGCAGTTGTAGCATTGAAATTCATAGTTTTGAGTACATTGACCAAACATTCATACCAACTTTTGCCGGATTGTTTTAGTCTGTACAAACTTTTGTTCAATAACCAAGTTTCATTCCTATTTGTATATTGACTATGAGGGGCTCTTACATATATCTCTTTATCAAGCTTTGCGTGTAAGTATGCAGTTTGTATGTCATATTGAAAGACATCAAGATTAAGTGCGGAGGCTATAACTAAAGCTGTCTTAACACTTTCAGTCCTTACAGTGGGAGAATATGTATCTGTATAATCCTCAGGATACTTTTGAGCATAACCCTGTGCAACTAATCTAGCCTTATATAATGTGTTGCCTTCTTCCAGATTTTTAATTTTGAATATCCACCTGGTGCCTATAATTGTTTTGTCCTTTGGTGCAGGTGTTGGTGTGAATACATTTAATTCTCGTAAACTGTCCATTTCTTTGGCCATAGCTAATTCCCATTTTTTTCTTTCTTCAATGGGAAGTTTTAATACTTCCTCGTATGTGTTGGGTGTTGATGCTTCATTATTTATATACATTACGTAGTCCTTATATTTGCTTGGTACTTGATTTCTGTTACTCCTAATTGTTTTTTCTGGTTTACTATCGTTATCGTGTAAATATCTTGCTTCCTTTTTAGTTAATGAATCTGTTTTTATTCTGGGGTGATTATGCTCTTCCTTTTCTGTCCTATCTTGGTTTTTAATGTCTGTCTTTGTGATGGGAAATATTTCATTAAGATGTATCTTAGACCAATTGGCCTGTTCATGAAATACAGCTGTTCTAGAAACTATGAATTTGTTATTATTATCAATAAATCTGTATCCTTTTGTACCTGTTTCATATCCCATGAATCTGAGCCTTCTGGATACATTATCCCCCTTACGTCTCAATTGTTTTGGTATATGTACGTCTGCTGTAACACCAAATACATGCATGTGGGCTATTTTTGGTTTTTTACTATATACTAATTCATATGGTGTTTTATTTATGACACTAGACCAAATTCTGTTTAGGGTATAATTGGAATATAATAAGGCTTCTGACCAGAATTGTTTTCCTAAGCCAGCATCTTCTAATGTACATCTAATCATGGTTTGTAGTGTCGAGTTTTTTCGTTCTACCACTCCATTTTGGAATGCAGAAAATGGGCTAGATGTAAAGTGTAACATTCCTTTGTCTTTTAGCCATTGGAAGAATTTTTTTGACATGAATTCAGATCCCCTGTCTGTCATGATTTGTTTTATTTTAATATTGTGTTGTGTTTCTACATGTTTGTAAAATTCTTTAAATCTTTGAAATGTTTCATCTTTGTGTTTTAAAGTATAGACAAATCCATAACGACTATAGTCGTCTACAATAGTAAGAAAATACCGTTTTTTATATGTGATTGATGGGGTTAATGGGCCAACTAGGTCCATATGTACCAGGTCAAAAGTGTGATTAGATGATCTTGTTGCTTTTTTTGGTCTGGGGTTAGTTCTGAGTTTTGAGGATTTACATACTGAACATTCCAAATAATTTTTACAATTTTTTATTTTAACACCTTCAGCATGTTCAATCATTTTCTGTATTACGGGAAAGCTAGCATGTCCTAATTTTCTATGTAATATATGTGCACATTCATCATGAATTGGTTTTCCAATTGTTGTTTTTTTGTTATTGAGTGTATCACCAATAGATGTATTTTCGTGATTATGGTTTGTTTCATGTTCCTCATTGTCACTATTACTGATGTTTTCATTCTCTATGTTAATGTCATTTTCCATGTTTGAATCAATGTTGTGTAGCCATTTTTCTTCTGTAATTAAATATGGTAGGCCTCCTTTGATAATCACATTACCTAAATTTGTTTTGTTTTTCTCTAGAGTTGCTTTTCCCTTTGAGAACACTATATTTATGTCAGAGTCCCTGCTTAGCTTTATTACACTAAGTATGTTATGAGGTATTTCGGGTATTAATAATACCCCCTCTATTTTCCCTAGACTGGGTAAATTTACACTTCCTTTCCCAATAACTTGGACTTCTTCTTGATTGGCTACCTTGATTACAAATTTATCTTCTATGAAGGAAGATAATATTTTCTTGTCATGTGTTGTGTGATTAGTTGCCCCAGAATCAATGAGCCAAGCATTATCTTTTGAATTTTGTTTGTTGGTTATGGTATGTTTATCTAATCCGTTTAATGATCCAGACTTCCTTGAGTTATCTCTGCCCCCTCTATGTTCTCTAAAATTTGGTGAGTGTCTATACCTGTATCTATCAATAGATGATTGTCTGTTGTGATATCTGTTTCTATAGTCTTGTTTTTGTCTTTCTCTAAGAAACTTAGGACAATCACTTCTACAATGTTCTTTGGATCCACAATTATAACATTCAATTGATTCTCTATGTTTTTCTTGAAATACTACTCTCTTAGTCTGTCTATGTTCCATGTATGTACTTCTGCGGCTTCTTCTTAAATTATCCTCAGCTATTAGTCTATTCGATAAGTTCTCTATGGATAGGTATCCCAAATTAATTGTGTCTAAATGTGATATGTAGTTATCCCATGATGAGTCTAGTGAGTTAATGATAACACTTTTCATTGTTTGGTCTGATATTATTTCCCCCCTTAAATGAAGTTCTGCTCTGATTTTGTTTAGTGATATTAAATGTTCACTTACAGTAGTCCCAGGTTTTATCCTGGCTGAGAAGAAATCTTTAGACATTCTCGTTGTAGTTGCTACACTTTCACTATGAAACAATTTAAACATGCAATGAATTATTTCTGAGACAGTCAGATTATGCTTAATACTATGATACATAGCAGGAGATATGCTAGATATTAATAAGTAGAATGCTCTGTGATGCAGGCAGTCCAATTTTAGAGTCCAAGGTTTTTTGGGAGGGTTAGTTATAAAAAATAATAAATTCTCTTTTAGGAAAACAACCTGAAGTTGTTGATACCATTCTTGTAAATTAATACCGTCTATTCTCAATTTTGGGAAATCATTAGGCAAGTTCTCAATATTATTCGTTGCATTACTTACAACTAGAGGCTGTCCATGATCTTGTAAATGTTGAAAGTTGCAGAATGGTGTAGGAATGCTTGCAATCAGTCTGAACGGTTCTCTCTGTTCTTCATGGCCTCTGTAGTTGTTTGTGTGTGTTTGCGTATGCGCGTTGTTCATTTCGTCCCTGAAGCTGTCGGGAGAGGTTCTCGCTGCTGTGGCTCTTTCGTAGCGCTCTTCCTCTGATGACTCGGTCTCCGGTTCGACTTTGGGTGTCCAGGCGACGATTGGCGCTTGCTTCCTTTCACCGAAGTTGTCCTGGTTGAGGTCTCTGGCACTTGGAATCATCTGCGGCATTGGCGAGTATTTGCAAGGTTCTCTGGGTTCAGGAGCTGGCGTTCTTGCCGTCTGGGTAGAAGCGGGTGGATTCTGAGACGTTTGCTTGCTTGCTTGCCTTTTCTTTATTTTTTGATCAGCAGCTTTCGTTGATTTATTTGTTATTTTCAGATTTGGGCCAAAGGTTGCAAAAAGCATTTTCATGGCTGATTCTATTTGCAGCTCGATTGGAGTTTCTTCGATGTCTGTATCAGATTCTTCTGAAGAGTAGAATTTTTCTTTTTTACTTTTCACACTGTGCAGGGCTTTTCGTGCTAGACATTTTGAATTCTGTTTTCTGATTGGCTCTGCTTCGCTCATCTTAGTGGTTTGTTGAAACCAAGATGGCTGCCATTCAAAATTTTGCGCGGGACCGTTAGTCTTTCTCTTTGTTATATTTTCATCTACAGGCAATTCACTCACCGTTTTGAGGTCTTTAGATTCAGTTGCTACGATGTGATTTTCTCTCGCTGCTCCTCTGACTTTTATGATGTCTTGGAGGTTCGCGATGAGGTTTTTGTCATCTTTTTGGCTTTTCAGCAGTCTCAGTATCTCTGATCTGAGATCGTTGTTTTCTATTTTGTTCTCTTCTTGGTCATCAGATTCATCGATTACCTCTTCGTTGTCTGTAATGCAGTCTTCAGATTCTTTAGTTATTATAGTTGTAGATTCATCGATCATTTCTTGATCTGTTTCCATTTCTTTATTATGTGCCCTGGTGTTGGGTCTTTCTCTTTTGTTTCTGGAGTTTTCTTTCTTAGGCATGTCTATTTTTATTGAGTCAGTTAACCATCCTCTGCTACCAGTTTGTTGCATAAATTTGAGGATCAGACTCAATAAATGATCAGGAACAAAGTATTCAAAACAAAGTACTATTTATTTACAGTAGGCATTCTATATTCTCTGAATGATTGCAGATAGAAGCAAGCAGGAGGTGCATACATCCCCTTTTTATAACAATAAGGCAGAGTTATAGGTAGGAGTGGTTACATATGAATACATTAAGAAAGGAAGGGTGGATTAACCGCTGATGTTCTATGAACATATATTATCTCCATTTGAGAATAAGGCATTTACTCGTGACAACCTCACAGAATAGAACAGACTCCCCTTTATTGCAAATATGCTTGTCCATATAAAAGTGGCCATTTATAAAAAGAAGTACCTCGCCTAAAAAGAAGCCACAGCTTTAAATAATTTCATTTTTAAGTAATAATTTCATATAAGCAAATTTTAAAATATTTGCCACAATTCAAATAGAATTCCCTCCCACAATGATTATGATGAGATAACTTATCCCGTTGTTCAATACTGATGAGCATCTTTAAAACCTCTTTTCTTCCTTTAATATTTTCATCTTTAGTCTAGAATTGCATTAGATAGACTTTGAAGAAATGCTTGTTCTCTGAAAAGGAGGATACATGACTGGTCTATCAAACACAGACATTTCAACATTAAAATCAAAGCTGACCCCAAATGGTTTCCATTCTACACCCAGCCCCCTATATTTCTCCATATAAATAACAAAACAACTTCTCTTCCTTCATGGTATGGCCTGGCCTGGGGCTGGGGAGTGGGGGTGGAGGGAAGAGAAGTCTGATTCACTCTCAATTGTTCAGGAGAGCAGAGCAAGCAGAAGATTGATTATGCTCTCTGGGTGTAAGATCTCCTCCTTGTGAAGGCTGCTTATGAGGCCTGATAGACTTGTCATCTCTTAATAAACATCACTGATATGTTGGAGAAGAGAGTATGGGAACAAGGGGAGGACATGCAGAAAGTGGCTAACGATTTATTTGCTGCCACACTCTCCCCTCTCCTTTTAAAAGAAAAAGAGGTTGCTTATTTTCATTCAGTGCTGATTTTCTATTCTCTAAAATCTAAAGCTAGAAATCAAATCCTAAAATCTGAATATGGATAACTCCACCTTATTTTTTATACAGTTTGTCTCATTTAATCTTAGATAACTAATGTGATTCCCTCAGATGCCAACATATATTTCCACCTTGCCAGCCCTAAACTCCAAGACTAGATTAAAAAAATAATAAAAATGTGATGCTCACATATTATGGAGCATATGCCAATCATTAGAATTACCTTGATTTCCAAAAATGCCTCCCTATAATCATGAGAGGGAGAGACAGACAGAAAGGGAGATGAAAGAGAGGTCGAGGGAGAAGAGAGAAAAAGAAAAGGAGAGGAGAGGAGAGGAGAGGAGAGGAGAGGAGAGGAGAGGAGAGGAGAGGAGAGGAGAGGAAAGGAAAGGAAAGGAAAGGAAAGGAAAGGAAAGGAAAGGAAAGGAAAGGAAAGGAAAGGAAAGGAAAGGAAAGGAAAGGAAAGGAAAGGTTGTTGAGAGTTACAATCAGGGGTGGAATTCAACCTGTTTAGACCAGTTCAGGTGAACCAGTAGGGACTATTTGAATCAGTTTGCCAAACTGGTAAAAACCACCCCCGGTTGGCCTGCCCACTCCCACCCGCTTGCTCAGTCGCCCAGTTGCTGCTCACCCCTTCCGGCCACTCGCTCACCCCATCCAGCCACTCGACCCACCCACCCACCCTTTATATGTTGCCTTCACCACATGGCCCAGCCAGTTGCCTCACCAGTCGCCTCATCCACTCAGCTCACCAAAGGTAAGCAATGCATGCTATCTGCTTGCCCTTCGCCTTAGGTCAGGGGCTGGGGCTGGGGCTCAGGGAAGCGCCATTCCCTGAAGTGACGGAGCCACCTGCCTTGACTGGGTCAGGGAATGCACCATTCCCCAGCTCCAACCTTGCCCCAGAGTCTCCACCCGCTCACTGCCCTCTGCCCATTCTCCCTTCACCATGCAATGCATCCTTACCTTCCTCCCATGGCTGGCTGCCAGGGAAGGCAAGCCAGGGCTGAGCCATCACCACTGGGCTCTCTGCCAGCCTGCATCTTGTCCCCCTTGTCCCGAGATTCCTGCAGTGCTGCCTCTTTTTTTCAGTGCGGCTGGATGCTTCTTGTGCTGAAAAAGAGATGGCAGCTACAGGCTTCTTGCAGCAAAAAAAATTACCAACCTCCATCCACTCCACTTCTCAAATAGGCCACTGCCAGCACCCATGCCCTGTTTTATGAGCTGGCCATGCACGCGCACCCTGTTCCCTGCTGCACATAGAACAGGGCGCCAGCACCAGCAGTGGTGCATTTGAGAAGCGGCGCAGACGGAGGTTGGTATTTTTTTTTGCTGCAAGAAGCCTGCAGCCGCCATTTTTTTTTCGGCCCGAGAAGCATCCAGCCACACTGAAAAAAAGAGGTGGCAGCTGCAGAATCTTGTGACAAGGGGGGCGAGGTGCAGGCTGGTAGAGAGCCCAGCAATGATGGTTCAGACCTGGCTTCCCTTCCACTGTGCCTGCCACCAGCCATCACAGGAGGAAGGTAAGGCCAAAGAAATAGGCAGTCATGGGGGAGGAAGCGGGGCTAGGGCCGGAGCCTCTGAAGGAGGGGAAACGGGACTGGCAAAGGGAGAGCAGGAGGCCTTTGACAGATTAGACCAGGCCTGGGCAGAAAATAGGTAGGTAGAAATTCAAACAATTTTCCTACCGGGTTCTGTGGCTGTGGCTTGGTGGTGGGGTCATGTGACTGAGTGGGCATGGGCATGAATGAAATTGAGTTGGCCATGCCCACTCAGTCACAGGACTGCCCCATCAAGCCATGCCCACAGAACCGGTAGGGAAAAAATTTGACTGTCAACCCAATGCTTTGTCATGGACCACTTGTCTAAGATGACCAGACGTCCTGCTTTTGGTGGGACAGTCCCAATTTTTAGCAATTTGTCCCGCATCCCGCGGCGTTTTTAAAAAGTCCTGATTTTTCATTCTGCCTCCTGAGTCCCGGCTGCCTCCTGAGTCCCATCTGATGGCTAGAGGGAAAAAAAACTATTTAAACTCTTGCCGCGGGGCTTCAAAGGACCGCCCTACAGCTGATCAGTGTTAAAAGAAAACAAATGTAGACCGATGCCGGCAAAAATAGAAAAAACAGCCCCTTACAGCTTCCGAATAGGTTAATTAGCAGAAGTTGATTAGCTCGGCTTCCTCACTCTCAGCTGATTTGCTCTCAGCTGTTTTGTGCAGGGCTCTGTTCTGTTGCTAGCTGCAAAGAGTTCCTGGAGCAGATTTTTTTTTCCCCTAGCTATGCTGAAAAAGCGAAAGCGAAAGTAAAGCATGGTCTTTGCTGCAACGTGAAAAAATGAGGCAGAGAGAGATTTCTTTTTCTTTTTCCTCACCAAAAAAGGTAGGTGCAAAACTCCAAACAATGGGAAATTTAGGGCAAAAGAGGAGAGTTCAAGATTTTAAAACACAAAAGAAAAAAAGCTCTATTTAACTAGGGAATTGTAATAATTGAGATACTATTAATTGTATATTGTGTTGAAAGCAGAAATGGTTAAGTTGCGTTTTGGAGGAATATATGGGGGAAATTATTTGGTTTATTATTATTGGTAAATATAATTAATTGATTTGTAAGAAATTGGATTGCATGGAAATAATTGGAACATTCATGTTCATATTGATTAATATACAAAAAAGATAGTTTTAATAAATCTAATTGATTTATATTAAAATGTTGAATTTGTATTAAACAACTATATTACATAATTACATAATTAACCAATGTGAGGATGGATATAAAAATAGATGACAATGGGAAGGGGTATAATATAGAATAGAAGGGAAAAATTGAATTTGACGTATGCCAAGAATCCGAGCCAGATGTTCAGGTTGGATGGCACTCAACATGCAAAGGAGGAAGAGCTAAGGATTTTTCAGAGTACTAATGGAGTTTATGATGTGGCCACATTAAATGTTTGGGATGTCTGATTGCTAATGTTCCCATGGAGGAGGGAAAAATTTAAAGCTGCAAAGACAGGGGAACATGAAGCATAAGAAGCATCAATTTGGGAAAGCTGAATACAATGAAAGATGAAATGAATTGACTACACATTGACATTTTAGCCATCACTAAATTGAAAGGGAATGGAACTTGACGTTTTCAGACAAAAGATCATATTGCTTACTACTCAAGACATGAAAAACAGAGAAGGAATACCATTGCTTTCAGTAGATAGAAATGAGGCACAAATGACCAGATTCAAATGGTCATCTTTTGGACATATCATGTGATGACCTGATTTTCTTGAAAAGTCTTTAATGTTAGGAAAGGTAGTAAGAAAAAAACAAAGAGGATAACTAGCAAAAAGGTGGATAGACTCATTTGCAATGGCAATGGATACTTGGTTAGAAGACAAAAAAGACCAGATTTGGCACAAAACTCTTTGAAGAAAATCTCCAAGAATCAACACCAACTTGTTAACATATAATCACAGTATCCTAACCAGGAGTGATTATGAAGATTAGCTGTTATGTCCAAGGTGTCCATGTTTGTTGCATTACCTATCTTCCCAGAAGCTAACAGCAACATAGGCAGCACCAATGGGCTGATTGGTCTTTGGGAGGAAAAGAGAAGTAAAAATCTCTGTTTAGAAAGAAAACCAAGCATCATGCAAATAATTAAAAAAAAAAACAGGAACAAAAGAACAAAATTGGTACTGCTCAGAACTTAGTGTTCTTCTGGAAAGAGAATGAATGGACAGTTGCAGATTGAGCAGAGTGTTTTTAGGTGAAATTGGCCAAAACAACTTTAGGCTGTAAATTCTTAACAGAACTCTGATGGGGAATTAGTCTGTTGTTTTCAGATTTCTTATTAGTTCTTATCTTCTGGCAAATATTTAGACATAAGGGCTCTAAATTCAGTCTACGTCTATTCTAACATATATTAATGTTATCTATTCTGTTGAATTTTTGGCAATTTAAACGAAAGGGAATACCATATTTGAGATTGTATTTCTCCCTTATCATCACATACTGTAGATTTGTTACATGCCAAACTAATTCATTTAACCCTCCTCACACAGAGATAATTACTTGTGAATTGGCAGGGGACATGTTATATATTTGCTGAGACGAATGAAAAATGCTATTGAAAACAGGCAAATGAAGGAACAAAATGACTTCAGCTAAAAAAGGTGCTCTGGAATATTGGTGGTTGTTTGCAAAAGGGCACTTTCTCACAAATTTTAATCCATGTTTTAAAAGCCTTTTATAAGAGGCTTTTCTCACTTTTCTTTACTTCCATGACCAGGCACCTCTTCACTTAACTTCATCCTGATTTATTTCTGGTTTAATTTAAAAAAATAAAATAAAAGCAAGAATGGCAAACATTAGTAGATATCATGCATCCTTGCTTTCCACGCCACAGTAGAGCCCTCTATTACAGTTCATTTAATTTCATGATATATATATACATATATATATATATATATATATATATATATATATATATATATATATAATGTTATGTTATGTTATTTTATGTTATTTTATTTTATAGAGTTATAAAATACATGGTGGAGTTCTTTTTGTCTTCCTTTCCCAACCAATAATTTGTTAAAGAAAAATACAGAATAGTAGCACAATACCTTCTGATAGGCCTCCCTAGGAACTGTCCTTCTGAAGCACTTCTACACTAAATGAAGAAACAGATTCATTCACACAGCATTGAACAGACTTAGTTTACGCTCATCTCTTCAACAAAATGTGTCAGGCATGGACATAAAGTGATGGGGGAAGTGTATGGAATAGGCAGCTTACTATACTCAATTTGTTTTTCATTGCTGTTACATAGGATCGGAGACATCATTCACAGAAACACTGTCTTCTCATCCCACCTCCCCATCCTTACCCAACTAGAATTGGTTGCCTCCTCTTTATGTTAAAAAGATGTCCTGTAGCTTTAACTGCGATCTGAAAGTTGATTCTCCTGGTATTGAGATAAAGTGATAGGAAAAGTCTGGTCAGCTCAATTTTGGCATGTCAATCTGTTATTAAAAGCACAGGAGTAGAACCATTTTTAAAAGTTCCCATCAACAGTAAATTGCATCCTCTTTCTTGTTATGCTAAGACTTTAATGTTCATTAACATTTTCTGACATTACAGCAGCTCAACAAATAGTGAAATCTTTTTGGCTCAATAAATAAAAAATCATGTATTGGTTCAGGTGCTACAGCTCCTGTTTTTGCCTTGAAACAGGCAGGCATGTTCTGAAGGTACAAAGTCTTCTGCTTCTCCACTTCTCTTTCAGAATCAAGATTCCTTCTCAACTCTGGCAAATGTGATAAAATGTAATTCTAAAATCTTGGTACAATTCATTATTTAAAATAAATGGCACCATTGCAGTGATGCAAGTGCAAGTATCAGAAAATTAGATTTAGTTCTTGGATTCTGAATTTGGCCTTTTGGTTTCAGTTTAGAAAAAAAAATCAGTTGAATAAAGAATTCAAGTACATAAAAATTTTGCTGCTTTTTATATGGAATCAATTTTCCATATGAGCAAAATGTTCACTCATCACAATAATTAAAATATATTGTGGATTTCATTTTGTCTTTTAACTTGAAGACACTGACAACTTTCACTTTTTAGCTCAAGTGATAGAAGGAACAGTAAAAAGATTGTTCATTTTTTCACTATTCCACAAAAGACATGCCCAAGAAGGGGCAACATTTGGCACTTGTTTTTCTGGCAGAGATGGGGAAAAGAAGCAGGGAAATTCACCAAAGGGGGCCACATTTAATCTAATAGTCTGGACAGAACACCTGGTTAACACTGTGACCAAAGTGGGGGAAAGGGATGAAATCCTGAAAGGACTTTCCTACGAGGCTTTATTTCTAGCCAGCTCTTGCAGGGGAGAGAAGCAGCTGAAGGCTGCAATGCAGGAAAGCCCTCAGAAAGCTAGCGTGGAATATTAGACTTTAATTGAATGATCCATTTATGGTCCCCCTCAAAGATGAAGCTCAAGTAGATTACTGTATAGGCTGGATACTCCCTCTCTATCAAGTTTATGTACAAGTATGAAAATAACTTTCATAAAGTTATAGTAAAAATAAAAGTGGAAATAGAACCATGCATACTGCTCTGAATTTTGAAGAAAAAAAACAAGTGAGGTATAATAAACTTATTAGATTTTTTTTAAAAGTCAGGCTAATTAACTGAAGATTTCAAAATAGTCACTTTATACTTTGCATGTTATGCTTAACAAATGTGAAAAACATTCACAGATCAAGAAGCTTCTGAAGAAAAGCTATATAAAAAAACAGAAATACATGCAGATATCACACATACAAGAGAAAACACTATTTTATTTTTGGAATTCTGTATATGGCAAAGTGAGACGCTATATAGAGAGAATCTGCTATCCACATGAGCAAGGAAGAACTGGAAATTTGCAAATCCTCTCAGCTGTTGAAGAAAAAAATTGTCACCATCTTAATAAAATATGAGGAGGGATATCAGCTGCCCTGAGTCTTCGGAGATAGGGCGGCATATAAATTTTATTAATAAATAAATAAATAAATTTCCTGTATCCCTTCTTATTCAGGCCATCTTACTATGTATTATACCAGTGATGGCGAATCTTTTTGGCACCGAGTGCTGAAAAGGGAGTACGCACGCACACATGCAGCGCCGAGTGCTGAAAAAGGAGCACTTTGTGCACGCTCATCTGGGCCAAGACCAGGAATAGCAGTTGTCCAGGGGCGTGCATGCGCCAGAGAATGTACTTGCAGATTCTTCAGGTTTCTTCTTCTTTATTGCAGTTTCTTCTTCTTTACTGCCAGCAAGTCTTTGGAATACCGCCACGCATGCGCACACACTGATCAGCTGGCCAGTGCGCGCAATAAAATGTACTTCCGGCTTCCAGCACATGCATGCATGCTAGCCGGCAAGTCTTCAGGTTACTGCCACACATGTGCACGCACCAATCAGCTGGCCAGCACAAATGCTCATGCCGGAAAATGGAAGAGCAGCTCTGATGCAAGCACAAAGACCAGCTGATCATCATGCATGCATGCATGCCAGAAACCCAGAAGAGGAACGGGCGCTGCCGCACATGCCAGGTGACATAGCTCCATGTGCCACTTCGGGCACGCGTGCTGTATGTTCGCCATTACGGTTCTATACTAAAACACTACTTTTCAGAGGAATCCCACAGTGAAAGGGAATGGAGGTCACAAAGTACCCCTGTGAAATGAATTTTGTTATCCCTGCAGCCCTTATTCATTTTCTCGGGAGGGAAATACAACACATTAGGCAGACTGTGATCTGCCTTCAGAATGTAGACTGATTTTGTGGGGCTGCACATTTGCTGTGCACCTATCTAGCCCCATCCACACATCATGCTAGAAGAACCTGGCCCTGATTTCCATCAAAACTATCA
The DNA here is from genome assembly GCA_022577455.1 of Arizona elegans. NCBI lineage: Eukaryota > Metazoa > Chordata > Lepidosauria > Squamata > Colubridae > Arizona > Arizona elegans. Next base: position 95,533,595 of record JAKOOJ010000002.1, on the reverse strand, counting down.
GTTCTCTTCTTACATTCTGTGCTTCTTCACCCAGGATTTTTTTTTCACCTTCAATTCTCCAAATTAAATTGGATTGCAGACCAAAATGCCCTTTGGGTACTGGCCGAGAGGAGGTATGTCAGGGAAGGTTGGTAGTAAAGTTACTTTTTCATCACCGTTTAGTACTGTTTAGTAAATGGTCACTAAACAGGACAGTCACTAAATGAGGACTATCTGTATTGTTCACATTTTGCCTTCCTAATTCAAAAGCAATTTCTTTCTGATCTCTTATTTTGAGAATGGCTGAAGCTGAGAAAAAGTTTTTCCTTGAACCCAGAAGGTACCTGCAAGGCTGCTTCCCATCATCTTGCAAAGGAGATTAAGTGGGAGAAGCAACTAAGCCCAGAGTGGACTGAAGAAAGGACATTGGCCAGGGGAGGGAGCCCTCTTGCTCAAAGTAACAACTGAAGTGGGATCACCCTCCCCCCTTGTATTTGCTGGCCACAGTTGAACTCAGCTGGAGTAGTGGGACTCTATAAAGATCTTACTCTTGAAATCCAATGGATGCAAAAAAAGGAAAGGGGAAGGCAATGGTAGCGGTAGGAACTGGATCAAGAATTGAATTCCTATTTAAATGAAGTGCCAAAAGGCCGCCAGTGGAAGTGACATTTATGGTGTTACTACAAATGCATTCAGTGGGAAAACTGAGTAGCAGGAGCCAGAGCAGGGGGGAGAACAAGCTATAGTAAAAACTGCCATCTGTATATTGTGCCCCATTTTTAATATTCTGTATTCTCATAAAAAGTGTTGTTTCTGTCACTATTCAATCTCACAAACTCACACAGAACACTGTTAAAAGTCAGCAGTGTGTGAAATGGTATTTTAAAATAAATGAAACCAGCTCACAGAGCTGCGGAGGAATATTGCAAGACTGAGGTGCTGACAGACAGGCACTGAAAAGTAACAACCGTTATCATCTTAAAGCAAAGCGGATTAAATAAAAACCCACAGCTAGTGGTGCATTACCAAGTCTGATATTGACACAGCTGCTGGGGTGGTTATTTTTCATTGTCTCATCAAGACAAAGCATCATGGGATATCAATCTTCCCTCTGTCAGGCCAAGCCCTGTATAAACTTCATTGTTGTTGTTGTTGTTGTTGTCATCATTGTTTATATTTTCATTATGCTCCTTTTATCGTAGGAGCCAGTAGTTTGCTATTTGGGGAAGGGAGGGAGGGGAGGCAGGAACCAGGGAGGTGGGGATTAGGGTATTCAAAGCAGGGTGATTCCTCCAAGGTCAAGGGGTCTTTTCTTTTCATCCCCCCCACCATCCCCAAGCAATTCTGCAGAGGAAGCCGGTGGCTGCTTAGGTTTAGGTGAGAGATTAACATCTGGGAAGAGAAGGTAGAAATGACTTCTTTTGCATCTATCAGCCAGAGATGAGGTTTATTGCCTATTGGAAAATCTTGTTCCCTCAAAGCTAAAAAGAGCTGAGAAATATGATTAATGGTCCTCCCCCTCCCCCTCCCCCCAACTTGCCTTTTCTGTAACCAACTTTAGTTCACAATGAGCTTGACTGGCCTACAAAATGTAATTCAAGTTGTAGTGAATTATTTCTCATATCGTACCTGTTTGCAGGTACACATTTTCTTTTCCAAAAAAATGGGGGGAGTTCTGACTGGTTGATAACTCTTTCTTTTACATCATGGTTTACAGAGCGAGAGACTGCATCCACATGTGTTGTTTTTTTTTTAATTTGATTTATATGCCGCCCTTCTCCGGAGACTCAGGGCGGCTTACAATGCGTTAAGCAATAGCCTTCATCCTTTTGTATATTTTATACAAAGTCAGCTTATTGCCCCCACAAACTGGGTCCTCATTTCACCTACCTTAGAAAGGATGGAAGGCTGAGTCAACCTTGAGCCTTGGAGAGATTCGAACCAGCAGAAATTGCAGGCAGCTGTGTTAATAACAGGGTGCGTATACCACTGTACTATCAAGGCTCTTCATGTTAATGAGCCTTTCTTGCATGAACCACACACAATCATTTTTCATCTGTAGAGGCACCAGAGCTATCATGTTACCTTCTACAAGAGATGGGGAATTGATCACAGAATCATACAGTACAATACTATAGCGTATTGGCTAAAAGTGCAGAAATGTCAGAAACTTTACAAATACCTATTTAATTGCTTTGGGTATTTAAGCTAGATTTTTAAAATCTTATTTTAACAGATTCCTAGCCTTTATTTAGGTAAAGAATTATATGTTATCCCATACTGGAATTCAATATAATGCAAACACAAGCAATAGAAAATAATCCAACCAGTGTCTTAAACTTTAAAAGAGCTGATTTTAACACACTCAAAGAGAGCGTAAGAAAGATTCCATGAATGAAAATCTTAAAGGGGGAAACAACGCAAGAAGTGCAGAAAACTCTGAAAAATGTGATCATAAAAGCCCAGTCCAGCACAATACCACTGAAAAAGAAATTCAAGAAGAAACCAGCATGGCTGCCCAAATCTCTCTCTGACAGACTGAAAGACAAAAAGGACAAGAACAAAAAATGCAAAGAGGGACAAATACCATGTTTCGCTGAAACTACGACCTACCCCGAAAACAAATCATAGTCTGATTTTCATGCCTGCACCTAATATAAGCCCCACCCCAAAAAATAAGCCCTAGTGAAGCCCTGCCCACCATCTGGTTGTACAAGGTGGGGTGAGGCACAGGTATAAAAATCAAGCTAGGATGAGAGTGGGGGTGGAGCTGCCCCACGCACCCACTTACTTACCTTAGGCCCACCACAGCCAGGCCTCCCATGCCCTGACACCTGTCATGCCACTGCCCAACATTTTCTGCAGCCACTTGCGGCCTCTTGCGGTTAGTTGCCATGTGGTTAGATGCCACAGGATGCTGTGACACTCATTGTGGCGGTGCCACTGCTCATGGCAAGACTCATCATATCAGTGCCACCACTTGTGGCAATACACCACAAGATTCATCACGCTGGTGTCACCGCTCGCATGTGCAATGGCACAACGTGCCACAGTGTCCCTTGCCATGAGCAGCGGCACCAGCACAACGAGTCGTGCAGCCTTCTGCCACAAGTGGCAGCACCAGCATGATGCACCATATGGAATCCAGCCACAAGCGGCCACAAGCAGCTGCAGAAGAAGTTGGGTAGCAGTGCGACAGGTGTTAAAACATGGGAGACCTGGGTATGGTGGGCCTAAGGTAAGGTAAAGTAAGGTAAGACATCCCCAAAAAATAAGACCTTGAGCTTATTCTGGGCAAAAAAAAAAGTAAGATCGAGTCTTATTTTGGAGGAAACCTGGTAACTAAGCCTGAATATCAGCAGATAGCCAGAACATGCAAAGATGAAGTCAGAAAAGCAAAGGCTCAGAATGAACAAAGACTTGCAATAAAAGTCAAAGATAATAAAAATAGTTTCTTTCAACATATTAATAATAAGAAAAAAGTCAAGGAAACAGTAGGTGCACTAAAGAGAGAAGATGATAAGGAAATAACAGGCAGTAGGGAGAAAGCAGAGCTGCTTAACTCGTTCTTTTCGTCAGTCTTATGTAAAAAGAAATTATAGCCCAACATACCAAAAAACCTACTGTAAAATACATTAACCCAAAGAAGAACTTAAGCAGAGGTTTAAGAAGAATCAGTGTTTAATTTGATCAAAGCAAAGGCTGGGTAAACCATTCTGAACATATACAAAAGAGACATGTAAGTAAGCCACACCTCAGAGAAGGTATGGCATTCTTTTATACTGTTAGAAACATCAGCTTCGTCCCCAATTCTGGCCTCCTAATTTAGGTTTGCATATTCCTCATAGTCCTGCAAAAGATAGATGCCTCCCAATTAGTCTTATCTCATCCTTGACTAGTTCTTTTCCCCCCATTTGCCACTAGGCCCCCTGGTGTTACAGGGAACAGAACTGGGCACCTATCAACATAGATCAAAAGTGTAGGTTAGAGCTGAGCTCTAATCTGAGATAGGTGCCAGGCTCCGGATTGTACAAGAAAACAAGAATAAGATTAATGGGGGATTCAGATTGATAGCAGGAACATACGTTTGATAAATACAAGATACTTTAGAGAGGTCTAATACAGCATGTGTGTGTTATGGGAAGTTAGTTACAGGAAATACAAATACAAAGGCATAATATAGCATATATGTGTTGCAGGAAACAAATGTTTACAGAATAACAAGTTTCTACTAAATCTAGTATTCCAGTATATTATATTCTACGATTATTTATTATATCCTTATTACTATTCCCATCATTCCTCCCTTTTACTTTAAATGATAGAATGCTTTCTATTGTGGTGAATGAGGGGTGCATATTAAGCGGGAATCTGTTTGAGGGCCATGATATTTGCAGGCTTATTATGAGGGGTGGCAGACACCAAGGATGCTATGACTGTAATCCCAGAGATAATTGATGTGACTACTCGTTGGATCAAAGGGATGAGGCAGGGGAGGAGAAGGAGACCTCCAAAGGCTAAGAGCACCATGAATCCAATCCATTTCCAGTCAGAGAAGATATTGCCAAACCAGTTAAAATCTATTGCCCCGGTCCAAGTTTGGACAGAGACGTGTGGAAGTTTCCTCATTCTGGAAGTAAGCTCCTCTATGGCCTTACCATTATCATCAATTTCTAAACAACAGTTGGTGAATTTCCCACAGACACCTCCCTCTTGGGCAAGTAAATAGTCGAGGACGAGACAATTCTGATAGAAGCAGTGTGAATTTTGCTGTTAATTTGAGCAAGCAGTTCAAGGGATCCGCTTGTAGTATTGGTAATGAGTTCAACAACCACTTGAAGACAAATTAAGAGATTGAGCAAATAAATCGGGGTTCGGTAGCCTAACATCCCATCCTCAACCCATGTTGCTGGGCCATATACCTGAATTATTCACTCTGGAGGCCATTCTTCATCATGCCAAGTTTTCTGGTCCATGATTTTTAGATCTCCGAATGTGAGGGAACTTTTATCCTTGTGTCCAACCTTGTCATAAACTGGGACACCAAGTTTCTCTCCTTGAGTGAGAGGTAAAAGAAAGAAACTGAGTTTAACTGTCCCCAGGGCACAAGTACCACTCCATCTGTGTGGAAGGGACACATAGGCCTTTCGCCCACAGATTCTGAACAGTCCCTCTGAGGCAGGCCGGGGTACGGTGACATCATGGAGACGGTGCCAGATGGAGGAAAGCTGTTCATAATTAGAAAATGGGTTGTTAGGTTGGGTTGCATTAGAGCCGGACCACCAAGTGGTACTAGCATTAGCAGTCACAATAAGGTTTTGACAGACTAAGTCCCCTAAAGGAATTATAAAAAGTCAGGAGGCTGGCCTTTGAAAACATATATCTCCAAAGATGGAAGTTTGTGGGATCCATTCTCAAGGTCGGTCCAGAGAGGACTATGTAAGGTTCATGTGGGGAAGAGCTGTCAGGTTTATTTCCCTTGACTCCCATGGCCATTGTTCCCCCATATTCGTTCCTCCACAGACTTAGCAGTTAGCCACATTGAGCGATGATGCATTCCTCTCAGCTAAGACTATGAAGAGTTTTTTGTTATTGGTGGAATTTCTACCTTCTTTTCCATTTCCTCATAAAAGGAATGGAAAATTGTGAAGCACTGAGGTTGGCACACTGTTCTGGTTACTTTAATTTCAGTCTGTTTATCCCAAGATCCACATTTAGAGTGCCTGGAGGGGGAGCATTGAAAAGTAGGCACATAGGATTGCATTTGTAAAGATGACAATCTGATGTGGCCTCCCCCTGAGATATATTAAAGAAGCTGGGACGATGGCATCTGCTTGGGGATGCTCCTGGTTGTGGCTGGGACCTTTTTGTGTGCCAGTTCATATAAGCCTGAGAAGGAGTACTGTATGAGATAGCAGGGGGGTTGTAACAAATCATAGAGGCATTTTTCCGAGGTACGATATGACTGGTGCCATATCTGTATCAATCAAAAAGGAATAAGGTCTATCCCCCACTTTCAGCTCCACCAGTTTCAGTTTCAGTTTTATTTGATTTGTATACCGCCCTACTCCCGAAGGACTCAGGGCGGTGAACAGCCAACAATAAAATACATAGATACACAAAATTTAAAAACCCAATAAAATCAAATTAAATTATTTGGCCCAGACAAATTAAAACACCCCGATAATTTAAAAACAGATTAAAATTTAAATATTTAAAAAGGGAAGAGATTAGGCCAAGCCCGCTTGATGGAATAAAAAGGTCTTCACAGCACGGCGGAAGGAGCACAGATCCGGGATCCTCTGTATCTCCGGGGGGAGCTCATTCCAGATAGTAGGTGCCCCCACAGAGAAGGCTCTCCCCCTAGGGGCCGCCAGTCGACACTGTTTGGCTGACGGCACCCGGAGTCCCTCTCTATGAGACCGTACTGGCCGGTGGGAGGCTATTGGTGGTAGTAGGCGGTCCCGTAGATAACCAGGTCCTAAGCCAGAAGGTCGTTTTTAGCAAAACATCATTGGCTGGGCTATCAGGGTCAAGGTCAGTAAACCTCCTGAACCCATCTTTCAAGCAGTTCAAAAAAACAGTGGGGATTCCTTGGAATCTTAAAGGATCTGACGAACGCAGTGAAAATTCACTGTTTTGGGGATGCCAAGTTTTAGTCCTTGAAGGATGGAATCCCGTGTTCTCTGGAGGATGAGGGGCACCTTGATCTGTATTGGGGTTGACCTCAAAGTTGGGGTTAAAAAGAAGCAGGGGTTCAGGTCATAAGGCCACAGCATCATTATTATGTTGAATTCAATGTCCCATAGCAGCTTTATAGTGTACTGTGGTGGCTTTAAGAACTTGTTTTTCCTCAGTAGACAAGAGTGTCAACAGGAGAGTAAAAATGTCAGACACATTAGGTCAGTGAGTGGCCATCACACGTTGAACAAGTTCCACATAACTTTGAGGGGGACTCCCTCTAAGGGGGAAGCCCTGCTTTCCAATTAAAAAGATCATTGGTGGTAAAGGGTGTGTGAATATACACCAGTTCATCTTTCATAGGAACATGTCGAAGGGGAGCTAGGACTGAGAGACCCAGTTGGTTGGCAGGTACATAAGTTTGTCCAGTCCTGGTGTGAGGAGGACTTAAAGTTGTCAGATTCGCATACAGAGCTTCAGCTGCCTGGGATGTTGAATCTTGTGGATCAGGCTGGGACAGCTGTAATGTTGCTGGAAGCACTTGAGCCTGTGAATCAGGCTGAGGGGCTGTTGGACGTACTTGAGCCTGCACAGCAGGTTGTGCTGCTGCCGGAGGCACTTGAGCCACTAAAGGCACAGCATTTACATCAGGGGAAGGGGGAGCAACATAATATGGTGGGAGAAACTCCTCTTCCTCTTCAGTCACTTTGGGTAGTTTTTTCCTTTTTTCGAAAGTGACAAGGGGGCAAATTTTAGAAGAGGGTGTTGGAGTGAGAGAGAGTTCCTCTTTGGTTCGTCTGATGGTGGCTAGAAAATCAGTAAATTTGTTGACAAAATCTAAATCAAGGCTGCCTCTGGTGGCCATGTTCCTATGTTAGGACCAATGAAGTAGGTTGGCCAGATGGATGTACAGCTTCTCCTTTTTAAAAACAACCTTTTTTTCCTACAATAGGTTTCACTATGTCCCAGTGGGCTAGGACACAGTCCAGAGGGGAACACAGCTCTGCTCTTATGAGGTTACTCATTCTGAACAGACTGCCAATATGGTTACCGATTTTTTTTTGAGGGGATTTCTCAGACTTTTTCATAGGCTTGAAGCCTGACCAACTGACAAACGCAGAGGGTTTCCCTTTTTCCCACATCTTTTTGTCAGTTCGGAGTTAGTTAGAGCCCTCCCCTGAGTCTCAAGCTTTCTAAGGGGATTTCTCAGTAAGGGGAGTTCTCAGACCTTTCCGTAGGCTCGGAGCCTGATCAAACCCTCCCTTTTTCCCTAAGGGATTTCTCAGACCTCCCCACCAGCTCAAAGTTTGACCAAGCCCTCCACTGAATTTCAAACTTCTATTTTATTCCACCAATCACTCTCCTTTCAAAGCAATCATTTTTGGTTGGTCTCCTCTTGAAGAAATAGTACTGCAGATTGGATCTCCACTCACTTTGCAGGCAAACATCTAGTAGGAATTTCCTGCATCTCATTCATGCACACACAAGGCAACACTCCCCTTCCCACCCAAAAGAAAATTCTCTACTCACCTAGCAGAGTACAATCTTTCCCACTACCCAATTCAAGCTTCTTCAATTAGGGCATTCAGGTCTGGCTGGAATCGAAATCTGCTGACATCCAACCAGGCCAAACTCACCAGTTCAAACGTTCTGGGAGCGCTCCTGATGTAATCACTGGTCCTCGCCAGTTTCTTCCATCCACTGTGGTGAAGGCCGCTGAGCCTCAAAGGGGTTCGGCTTGTGGGAAGTCGAATGCAGCTACCTCGAAGAAAAATGGTGCCTTTGAGTCCTTGTTTGGGCACCAGAAATATAAGGTCCAGCAATATGCTTAAGCCAACATTGATCCAAACAGAAGAATTTAAGCAGAGGCTTGAGAAGAATCAGCATTTAATTTGATCAAAGTAAAGGCTGGGTAAACTATTCTGAACTATACAAAAGAGACATGTAAGGAAGGCCACATTTTTATTTTACAATAATTTTCTGTAACTCAGAATCTTAATTTTTGTTTCTTTTCTTCATTCACTGTCCAATTGTTCTCCTCCCTTTTCCATTTTTCTTTCTTCTGAAAAAAAATAATTGTGGCACTTGCAGAAGAGCTATACCAAAAAGGCACTCTGCACATGCTCAGATTTCCTCTCTTGAGAACTTTTTATTTCTGTGCTCAGCCCTGAAACAGAGCTAAACAGAGATAAACAGAGACATTCATTTCAGGAACCTAGTTTATTTTGTTAAGCATGTAGTTTTGGCATTGTAAATTAATACTGCACTAGCAAACTCACACCAAAAACTTATAAAATGGTGCAGAACAGTCTTTCACTTTCATCAAACTTGGAATGGACTGTTCCAGCTCATTCAAAATGTTCCAGAACATTCATCCTTTTCCAGAATACTCAAAACAGATCAAAATGATACTAGGACGTGCACAATTATCATCATCATCATCATCATCATCATCATCATCATCAAACTTCTATGTCACTCTATTCTCTGTGAAGGAAAATTTTGCAACCCCCCAAATGGTTGTATTCAGACTTGTTCTAAGTTTTAGAACAAGTCATGAAAACACTGTTCTCCCAGAACATGAAAACACTGTTTTCCCAGAGTTTTCTCTCTTTCTATTTTTTAAAATGCTATTCAAAGTGGCATTTCTATTTTTGTTCTTTAATTGATAAACCATGATCTTATCACTGCAATAGTTCTATCTTGTATATTTTTAACTCCTTATTCTTGAGAAGAATATTGATTGGTTGACTTCCATGATGACCATGCAACCTCACCCTTACTTAGAACAATGGAGAAAGTACAGTATTTCTTTGAAAACATCCCATGAAGATTTAACTGCATCATGTTTAGAAGAAAGTAGCAGCACGAGGACTTCCGGCGGTGACGTAGGGTCGTGGCGGCACAGGAGAGAAACGCTCTCTCTCTGGTGTCGGATTTCTGAGCTTTTGGTGTCTTTTTTGGTGGAGATCGATCTTGGAGAGATCGGGAATAAGGAGGGGAAACTTCAGGAGAGGCAAGGAGAGGTGCGATCTCTCGCCGCACCGCGAGGATCCCTCATTCCAGACTCGGGAGAAGCCAGCGGGTGCGACGAGCGCAGCTGGCCCGGAGGCCCAACGAGCCGATTGAGACCATCGGGAGCGGAGGAGTGAGTAGAGTGCAAGATCGTGGAGGGTGAGCAGAAAGCAAGAATCAATAATTTGGAATAATTTGGTGCAAATCGAGGAGAGAGTATTTTTCCGGAGGAGTAGCGTGAAAAGAGAAGACCTCAGAGCGTGAACGGTCAGCAACTGTAGAGGCAAGCAGAAAGGAAGAGGACGGAGCATAGATCAGCAGAGAAAGAATAAAAGAAAAACACCAAAACATTAAAACAACGAAAATGAAGGTGAGAAGAAGCAGATTTAAACTGCGGAGATTTGAAGAAGAATAGACATTCTTTGTAACCTCCCTTTTTGGCTGCCCTAACGGAAGGAGAGAGGTAGTTTGGTAAAGTAAAAACTGCAAACTGTGACTGTGCAGATTAGAGGTTGCCATATTGAAATAGGAAAAGACTCCAGTGTAAAAAAAAGAGAGACTTGCTTTTTCCTTCGTTGAAAATATAACAAACAAGGCTCATAGAACATTTGAAATATACTGCTCATATATAGTCCTTTTTTTATTTAGACATAGATAATTGTTACTGATTGTTATAGATAAAATAGATAATAGCGACTGATATTTATTGGATATTTATTTATTTATTTACTTATTTATTGGAATTAATTAAGAATTATAGCATAATTTGCTCTTAATTTAAGTACTATAAGTATTATTTTTATTAACTGATTATTAATTATTAAATACTAAATATTAAGTATTAAGAATTGATTGATTGAATAAGTCTTTGATTATCTAAGTTGCATATTCATATATATTTATAAATATATTAATATTTAAATTGCTATTTTATATTATATTTATATTTACATTTCTGCCACATTTTTACAGAGTATTTTATAGAGGTAATTAATTATTCAATTATTTAAAGATTAGTTAAAGAAACCTGCTTAAAGGGAAGAGATTAAGTGAGTGAGAGATTATTGTATTGAATTTTTTATGAAAGAAAAGAAAAGAGAGAGAAAGAAAGTATACAAAATTTGGATGGTGATTTGGGAGAAAGTTGATAAAATATTGCTGGCGCAACATAGAATTTTGAAAGAGATGACGAGCACTACTACAACAACGTTGAAGTCAGGGAAGAAGATAACATCAATCTTAGCAGGAACAGCAGCCTCCCCAGTGTCACAGAAAACCTTGGAAGGAATGTTTGCGTCAGAGAAGCAACCCAGCACACCCAACATGCCAACAATGCAAGCCACATTAATAACAATCCAAGAAACCATGGCCAAAATGCAAGAATGTATGACCAGGAACCACGAGCAATCCAGAAAGGATATGGACGAGGTAAAGAGAGAAGTAAAGAACGATATCCAAAAAATTGACGAAAAAATGGATCTGATACAAGAAATTATTAAAAAAAATGACCAAAGGATAAAAGAAATAGAACAAAAAACGGAATTGACAGAAGAAAAACTGGAAGCACTGGATACAAAAATGACAGGATTAAACAAGGAACTTGAGAACACAGTGGCGCAGCTGGAAATGGAAAAAGCAGCATTTTACCTGCATTTCCAAAATGTGGCAGAAGAGAGGGAAGAAGATTTGACAATGATAATGGCAGAGATGATTGCTGAGGCCCTTCAAAGAGAAAAAGATGAAATAATAAATGAACTGGATGAAGTGTACCAGGTCCATACAAATTACACCCGACAAAATAAATTTCCCCGGGAGGTGCACATAAGATTCGTAAGAAGAAAGGTGAGGGATATTGTGTACAAAATAACAAAGAACGAACCTATGTTCTACAGAAATAAAGAAATAATTACGCTGAAACAAATTCCCAAAAGGATAAGAGATCTGCGAAAGGACTATTGGTTCCTGGCCACATTGCTAAATAGGAGATATATACCCTTTAGATGGACGACGCCGGAAGGGATGTTAGTAACGTGACAGGGAAAGAAAATAAAGGTGGACTCGCAGAGTAAGGCAAGGGAACTATACGACCAAATGACGGGCAGCGAGGCAACAAATGGTAGTAAAAAAGAGGGAGGAAGGAATATTAAAGGAAAACAGAGGCGGGAATGTGAAAAAAAAAACCCACAAGGAGGAAAGGAAGACAAAGGAGAGACGCAAGAGGAAGGAGGAATGCAAATGAGAGGCAAAAAAAAGAAACAGGAAGAAACAAAGAAGAAACAACAGGAAAGTCATTAAAAAATGGAAAGAACTCTAAAAATTCTATCAGTAAATGTAAATGGACTCAACTCGCCATCCAAATGACATCAAATTTTTTAAAAAATTGTCAAACAAAAATCAGATATAGTGTGCCTCCAGGAGGTACACATAAGAAAACAAGATATAAAATATATACAATATAAGAAATTAGGTACAGCATACTCATCATTGGCAGAAGAAAAAAAAGAGGAGTAGTGGTATATGTTACGGAAGGAATAGATAGCAATATAAGATATGTGGACACCGAAGGTAGAATAGTGATGATAGAGCTAAAACTTGATTTTAAAAATATATTGTTAGTAGTAATATATGCCCCAAATAGTAAACAATTAGAATTCTATAAAAAAGTGCACGAGAAAATTATGGATCAAAAAATGGAAAACGTATGTCTGATTGGAGACTTCAATGCTATTTTAGATGCAAGAAAAGATTATAAATGTGTCCAGCAAAATAAAAATAAGAAAAATGTATTGTCCAGAACCTTTATAGATATGGTGGAAGAATTAAATATGATAGATGGCTGGAGATTCTATAACCCCGAAATTAGAAATTTTACATATTATTCGAATCCACATAAGTCCTGGTCTAGCCTGGATATGGCATGGGTATCCAGTATATTAATGACAGAAATAGAAGCAGTAGAAATTCTATCAAACGATTGGGCAGATCACAATCCAATAATGATGACGTGGAAGGGGCAGCAGAAAAGGAAAAATAGATGGACAATGAATATACAGTTGATGAAAGAAAAAGAATATAAGAATTATATGGAAAAGGAGTTAGAATTGTTTTACAAGAAAAACACAAAACAACACACCTCCCTACAAAACTTATGGGACACAACTAAGGCGTATGTAAGAGGCCTTACAATAGAATATAATGCAAAACGGAGAAAAGAGAGAGAAAAAGAATATAATAAAATACGAGAAGAAATTCAAACTTGGGAAAGTAAATTGCAAGGAAATCCAGGGGATGAACAAATAAGGGTAAAATGGATGGCAGCAAAACACAAGCTGAACATATTAGAACAAGGGAAATATGCAATTACTTTAAGATATATAAGGCAGAACTACTTCCAACACGCAAACAAACCAGGGAGGTGGTTGGCATACAGACTGAGGAAGGAAAAGGCAAAAACAATTCAGAAGTTACAAGATGAAGAGGGAAGGATCCATCAGAGCCTAGAGAAAAAAAAGAAGATAGTAGTCCAATATTATCAAAAACTCTATGAGAAGGACGTAGTAACAACGGAGGAAATTGAACATTATTTAAAAGGAGAGGGAGTGCAAATACTAACAGAGGAAGAAAAAGAACTATTAGATAAGGAGATTACAATAGGGGAATTAAAAGAAGCGCTGAAGAGTCAGAAAAATAATAAAACTCCGGGGACCGATGGTCTACCAACGGAGTTTTACAAAACATTTGGGGAATCATTAAATGGAATGTTATTAGAAATATACAATGAAGTGCTGATGGAGGCAAAATTATCAAACACATGGAAAGAAGCGTATATCTCCCTAATACCAAAAGAGGGGGCAGATACCACATTAAAAAAAACTATAGGCCGATTTGTTTGTTGAATACCGATTACAAAGTTTTCATGAGTATAATTGCCAATAGGTTGAAAAAAATATTACAGAATAAAATACATCAGGACCAAAATGGTTTCTTGCCCACAAGACAGATAAGAAATAACTTAAGGATGGTAATGAATGTTTTGGAATATTACGAGGTGCATCCAGAGAGACAGGTGGCTCTGATCTTTCTGGATGCACAAAAAGCATTCGACCAAGTAAATTGGCAATTTATGAAACAACAAATCAAAACTATGAATTTTGGAGAGAAATTTACTAAAATGATAACATCAATATACCAGAACCAAAAAGCATGTATTTTGATAAACGGAGATCAAACAAAATTCTTTGGAATAAATAAAGGAGTAAGGCAGGGATGTCCGCTATCACCCCTACTTTTTATTTTAACCTTGGAAAACCTGCTAATTAGAATTAGGGCAAACAAAGAAATACAAGGATTAAAGATTAAGAGAGAGGAGTACAAGTTCCAAGCTTTTGCTGATGACCTTGTCTTCTTCATAGAAAACCCAACAGAAACAACCCCAAAATTACTAAAAGAGATTGGAAAATTTGGAAAAGTAGCGGGTTTAAAAGTTAATAAGGAAAAGACAAATATGATAACAAAAATATGACAACAAAACAAGTAGAGAAATTAGTAAAAGATTTAGGATTACAGGCAGTTAAAAAAGTGAAATATCTGGGGATACATCTGACGGCTAGAACTATAACAATAAAAAAAGATAATTATGAACCTTTAGTCCAGAAAATGAAAGAGGATTTAGAGAAATGGGGGAAATTAAGACTATCTTTGTTGGGGAGGATAGCAGCAATAAAATCAAATATACTGCCAAGACTCCTTTATTTATTCCAAACAATTCCAATAAAATTGGACAAGAAATTCTTCAACAATTTGGATAAAATAACCACAAAATTTGTGTGGGAAGGGAAAAAAATCAAGAATAAAACTAAATATATTGCAAGATGATAAAATTAGAGGCGGATTTGGTTTCCCGGCATGGCAAAAATACTACAAGGCTGCAAGCTTACTTTGGATCAAAGAATGGATAACCTTGGATAATCAAAGGTTGTTAAACTTGGAGGGACATGACCTGATGAAGGGTTGGCATGCCTTTATTTGGAACACCGGGAATAAAATATATAAACACTTCAATAACCACACTATTAGGAAATCTTTAATTAATACATGGCAACAAATCCAACACAAACATTACATGAAAATTCCTGGCTGGCTATCGACAATAGAAGCAATAACCCATCCCAATATACTATCAAAACAAAAAATATTAAGATATAGAGAAATACTAGATAGACGGGGGAATCTGAAAACTAGAGAAGAATTAAAGAAACAAGGAATAGCAATAGACTGGTGGCCATACTCACAAATAAAGATAAGATATAGGAAGGATCAGGAGGAGGGAGGAATAGATTTAAAACAAAACCGATTGGACAAATTATTAGAATCCAAAGAAGGGAAATTAATTTCAAAAATTTATAAATATTTACTCGAATATGATCTGGCAGAAGAATTGGTTAAAGGGCAGATGATAGCCTGGGCGAGGAACATCGGACACAGTATACAACTAGAAGAATGGGAAAGAGCGTGGGAAAATAACTATACCATGACAAAATCGGTAGCCTACAAAGAAAATCACTATAAAATGTGGTATCGATGGTATCTGGCCCCCACAAGGTTAGCAAAAAATGTACCCAAATGTAAATCCGACCTGTTGGAAGTGTAAAAAAGCACAGGGAACTTTTTATCACGCTTGGTGGCTCTGCCCAGAAATTAAGAAATATTGGAACAAGATAAAAACATGGATAGCAGAAATAACAGATTATGAAATTGAATTAGAACCCGAAAATTTTTTATTAGGTATGATCAAAAAGAACATTAGGAATGACATAAAATATTTAATACTTCACATAATAACGGCGGCTAGACTAGCAGTAGCACAACTTTGGAAAACAAATAGATTGCCAACTGATCAGGAGCTAATACAAAAGATATACACATGCACAGAAATGGACAAATTAACCTTAGAGTTACAGGATAAGGAGGACTCAAAATATTTTATAATATGGAATAGATGGTACCAGTGAATAAATCAGAGGAGGCCAAATGGGTTGAGATGAAATTTAGAGGAAATTAACACAATTTTTTTAAAAAATGCACTGTCAGATAGATAGAAAATGAAATATGTCACTGTAGGTTTGTATATATGTATATATAATAATAGAAATTAGTTAGTAGTTGAAGTCGTTTATTGTATATGTATATGCAAATTTGTTTCTTGATTAAGTTAACCTTTGTTTTTTTTAAGAATGAATAAAGTTTTGCTTTTTAAAATCAAAGAAGAAGAAGAAGAAGAAGAAGGAGAAGGAGAAGGAGGAGGAGGAGGAGGAGGAGGAGGAGGAGAAGAAGAAGAAGAAGAAGAAGAAGAAGAAGAAGAAGAAGAAGAAGAAGAAGAAGAAGAAGAAGAAGAAGAAGAAGAAGAAGAAGAAGAAGAAGAAGAAGAAGAAGAAGAAGAAGAAGAAGAAGCACAACAGAGCTGGCCCAGGCAAAGTTGTCATGAGGGAAGATGCATCAAAGAAAGAGTAAATCCATACACAACCAGTTCTGGAGTAATTCAGGCAAGAATGCAATCGCACCTTAAACAATCAGTTTCAAAGTGCACTTTGTTAGAATAGGTGAAGAACGTGGTGCTTAAGGCCTGGCCAGTCCAGGATCCTATTTCCCTATGTAGAAATACTCTTGGGCAGAAGAGCCCTATGTGTCAGCTGAAACCCCCTCCCCACTTACCAACTGCTGTGCCTGAAGAAAAAGGAAGAGAGAAAACAACAAGTCCTCCATTGTATCTCGGAGCAGCTGCATGATCTGCTGCCTTACAGATGTGAGAGACCCTTTGGAACTTGTTGATACTTTCTTTTCTGGTATGTCTATTACTGTTGTGCTTCTGGCTTTCAACCTGAGCATTCTTGGTTATTTATGACCAACTATATAAACCCTTCTTGTTTGCAAAGTTGAAAAAGATTGGAAGCTCAGAACTGCAACACTTACAGTAATAACAATGGCTGAATTGAGGTGATTAAACTGAGAGGCCATAAAAATAGAGAGAACCACCAGGTCTAATCTTTGCTCCCTGTAAGGCAGATTTTTACATTCACCCAGCCATGGATACCCAAGTTCACATGCACACACAAACTCTATGAAGCTTGTACAAGACACAGCCTCAGTGTTATATGCTCTAATTTTCCCTGACCAGTTGCTGGGATCCCTACAGTGTATTTACCTAGCTGTTCTGTTCTTGCTCTTTGTGGCTTTTCCACTCTGAGTGAGGGACTGCAACTGCCAATCTGCATCCTTAATAGCAGTCTAACCTAAAATTAGGAGGCACAAGAAATTATCGCCATTTTATAAGTAAAAAAAAAATTGCTGTTAGAATTGAGAGAGGTATAAAGGAAAGGCAGTAAAGCTTGTGCGACCTTCTTTTTTTTTTTTAATTGAAAAAGTTTTTCAAATACAAATTTTCCCCCTTTTTCCCCCCTCCTCCCTAACCCCCCCTCACCCTCCCCGCCCCCTGTGGCTTCTTCAAAATAAAACCCAAGTTCATAACAGATTATATAATACTTTACCATCCCCTTACTCCATCCCCCATATACTGACCCTTTCTTTCTAATAATATTATTATATCCCCCTTATACTATACATTTCAAAATAACATTCTACTAGAACATTATATAATAACTCCTAATTTAGCATAATAATATTATTATATCTCCCAGTTTAGCAATTTCTACTCACAATCTACCCTTTTTCTGCCCCCCCATACATGTATCTCTTAAATCAAATCTTTTATGCATATTAATATAACATTTCAAAGCAACCTTCCACTATAAGACTATATAATAAATCCTAATTTAACATTTGTTCAATTCATAGTCTACCCATTTCCTCCACCCCTATACATATATCTCTTAACTCAAATCTTTTACATATATTCATATCTAAACATAATATCCCTTTTCTTAAACTAAACAATCAATAAGCTAACCTGTCTGCACCCGCTTTCCTACAAGACTACCATACTTAATAATTCTTAATATCTTTATTCTTCTGCCCACACCACTAAAAAGTATTCCCTTATGTAAATAAAATCCTCTTAAAAAAGACTTTAAGCTTGTAATTCATATGATATCTTCTGTAATGTCTTTCAACTGGATTGTTAACTCCAACACCCATGTTAGGGTAACATCACATCCTAATTCCAACAGTATGTTCGGTGTCTTCAATTACCATCTGCCCCCATCAATAGCAAATATCTTCTAAAAAAAAAAAAAAAACCAAAACAACCACCCGAGTGACTTTATATTTGTATTCCATATAATATCTATAGTGGTGTCTTTCATCCAAATTATTAATTCCAACCACCGTAATAGGGTAACAGCCAGATCATCTGCGTGCCCCAATCCCATAGCTCTCTTGCCTTGTAGCTCAGCATCAACGTAGTACATTTGTCAAAGAATCCAAAAAAAGATAGTTCCAATCCATTCAGTTTAAGGCCCTTTTCACATCCCAAAAGTACAGCACTGCAGAGGTCTGTCACTCTCCTCAGGATAATATAAACCAATACTTTGCCTCGATTATCTTTTCATATATTCAATCATCTCTTAAATAACTGGCATTACACAGTTGTTTAGTTTAAAAGTTTTTGTTTTTGTGAGACCTGCTTCTTCTTTTCTTGACTTTTTGTGGGTTGGATCTCCATCCTGATTTCCTTTCTGTAAATTGTATATCAACTGTTTGGTTTTCATACTGATCTGTAACTTGATCTTGTTGGTTTTGCTTTTGTGGCTTAAATCTCCATTCTGGTTCTATGAGTTGTATATCAACTGATTGATTTCCATGCTGGTCTGTAACTTGATAAGTCATCACATTAGAATCCAAAGCCGCCTCTCTTGTATTTATAAATAGTCCAGCTGAGACCTCTGAAGGAGAATCTAGAAGCGGCTCATCTGCAAAGACCTGCTGTTTTTCCATTACTTCCACCTCCTTCTGCTTATCTTGAATTTCTATCTCTTGTTGATTTTGCTTTTTGAGAACCTTGTAGTAAAATTCTTCCGCTTTTTCAACAGTATTTAGCTGATATCTTTCTCCTTGATATCTCAATATTATTCCAACTGGAACGTCCCACCTGAATGAGATGTTTTGTTTTTTTAGCTCAGTAACCAAAAATCCAAATTTCTTTCTATCTTTTAACATCTTAGGCGGCAATTCTTTATATATCCAGATCTTTCTTCCATACAATTGTAGAGTAGAATTAAAGGATTTTTGCACAATATCATTTCTTATTTCTTTATCTGTGAAGTAAATCACCACATCTCTAGGCAGTTGCCTTTGCTTTGCAATCCAAGAATTTACTCTATAGGCCTTGTCAATCTTGCAAGATACCTCCTCAGGATGAACCTTTAAAATCCTGGCCAGAACTTGAGCAGATATTTTTCTTAAATCATCTCTATTATTTTCCTGTAACCCTCTGATTCTAACCGCAAATTTGTGCCACCTTCTTGAATACAATTTGCTTTTAACACACAACCAGTGAACCACCCAGAAATCTCTAATGCTATATTAATACAGTATATCACTCTTTATACAGTTGGGCAAAAAGTAGTAAAATAATTTGGAAGTTGTTATGTCCTTATAAGGACATCCATCCGGGATTGGCTTCGCCATGCTGGGGCTCCTCGCAGGCGACCAACCAACCCCAACCTTCATGTCCCCGCGGATGACAAGATGGGCCATCTTCCTAGCCGGCTACTCGTACAGACTTGTGCACCAACCAGGCAAGTCCATCGGGAACGCCGACGCACTGAGCAGATGCCCATCCAGAGACCCAGTGGAAGACCCAGCCCCCACGCTCGAACTCTTCCACATCGACAGCGATAACAGCTGCCCAGTCACATCTGCAGACGTGGCCGTCCATACACAGAAGGACCCCACACTCCGCCAAGTCAAGTCTTGGATCTTCAGAGGGTGGCCGATGGAGAAGACAGCGGAGAAATTCAGCCCTTTCACCAGAAAACAAAAGGAGCTGTCCACCGTGAGAGGCTGTTTACTATGGGGAGACAGAGTGCTGATTCCCAGCACACTGCAAAGAAAGACGCTAGAAACATTGCACAACGGGCACCCCGGCATCGTCCGCATGAAAGCCCTGGCACAGAATTATGTCTGGTGGCCATCACTGGACAAAGACATCGAGGAATGGGTATCCAGTTGTGACCCGTGCCAAGAAGTACGTTCCGCGCCACCCCAAGCCGAACCGTCGCAATGGGAGACCCCCAGCAGCCCCTGGTCAAGGATCCACATCGACTTTGCAGGTCCGATGTAGGGGCACCACCTACTCATCCTCGTAGATGCGTTCTCCAAGTGGCTCGAGGTAGTACCCATGGCATCTACCACAACCGAAGCGACAATCCGGGCTCTCCACCGACTCTTTGCTACCCATGGGCTGCCGGACGTGTTGGTTTCCGACAACAGGCCCCAATTTACTTCCTTGGCCATGGAAGCATTCCTGGCCAGACTGGGCATCCACCATGCCCTCTCAGCACCGTACAGGCCAGCAGGAAATGGACAAGTGGAACAAATGGTGACGCACACCAAGGAAGCGCTCACCAAAATGGGCACAGGTAATTGGCAGGAGCAGATTGACAATTTCCTCCTCACCCAACACATCACCCCGCATGCCACCACAAATAAATGCCCGGCGGAGCTGTTGATGGGCAGAAGACTCCGGTCACCACTGGACAGACTGCACCCTCAATACGACTCAGAGGTACCCACAACCGCCAGCCGCCAGATTCGCACCTTCGCACCTTCGCCATAGGAGACCCAGTTTTCACATTGAACTTTCACGGCTCTCCGAAATGGCTGAAGGGGAAGATCGAGAGCACAACCGGCCCGAAGTCCTATTGGGTAGAGCTGGAAGATGGACAGGTCTGTAGACGTTACATCGACCAGCTCCGGAAAAGGTGGAAGGGAGTGGAAGAAAATCAACCCGACAAGGTAGGCCTGAAACACCCCGAAGAGGTAGGCCTGCCTCAGCCAGACGGGGTAGGACTGAAACACCCCGATGAGGTAGGCCTGAAACACCCCATCAAGGGAGGATCACCACACCCCGCCGAGGTAGGACCACCACCCAGAGTTAACGTTGATCAAGATGCAGCATGAGTAGACCGGGGACCATCCACGGGGGGCACCCCACAACCCCCCGGTGAGGGCGGCCGACGATACCCCGGGCCCAGAGACCAACCAATCTGCAACCGTGGGACAGTAGACCGGAACCCAGAGGTCAACCGCACTCCACAACGCCCCGGGGAGGTCGGTCAACAACACCCAGGGAGGGGAGACCTCCACCGGAAAGAGCCAGTAGACCGGTACCCTGCCACAGCGGGAAATCCACAACGCCCCAGCAAGGTCGGCACCCAACCCACTGGGGAGGAAGACCTCCAGCGACCTCACCAGGCAGACCGACTACACCCCAGCCAAGACACAAACCAACCCTGCAAGGAGAGCCTCCACCACCCCAGTGAGGGAGGCCTGCACCAACCCGACAGGGACGATCAACTCCGGCACGACGACCGCCGAAATCATCGACCACCTGGGCAACGCCATTCCAGCAGAGAGGGTCTACACCACCCCGGCGAGGTCGGGCAAGAACCACCACGTCCCGGCAGTCACCCTGGGAGGGCATCGGTCTCAACCAAGGGACACCGGGACCAGAACCAGATGAAGCCACAAGACCCGAACCCCCAACCGGAACCAGCCACCACTGAACCGGTAAAAGCCAAAAGGGACACCAGAGACTTACCGGGATCCAGTAGTTCCATACCGGTCAGCGACGACGGTCAGCGGCAAGTAATCCACAACCCAGACAGGGAAGAAGACCTGCATCGCCAGTGGGCAGAGGTCTGAGACCCGGCCGGAGGCGTGGGGACCCAGCCCACACACTCAATGGCCGAATCCTTTCTGGTTCCAGGGAGGGAACCGGGAGACTCAGGAACTCCATCCATCCAAGAAGACTGTCAAACTAGAATGGGACTGCGCAGGTCATCTAGGACTTCT
This sequence comes from Arizona elegans, assembly GCA_022577455.1. Lineage (NCBI taxonomy): Eukaryota > Metazoa > Chordata > Lepidosauria > Squamata > Colubridae > Arizona > Arizona elegans. The sequence goes on along the minus strand of JAKOOJ010000002.1, from coordinate 95,511,890 downwards.
CGACGTCCCGTGGACCTGCGCGATTACGTACTTGATGGACAGACTAAGAACTAGGGGGGAGGAGTGTTATGTCCTTATAAGGACATCTGTCCGGGATTGGCTTGAATCCTCCGGCGGGAGTTTTGAATAGCTGTCATAGGGGCGGTGCGTCTGCTGGAGCGAATATAAGGAGAGCTCGGCAGCGTAGCGCCAGTCTGTTACTGTTCCAGTAAAGTAGTTAAATGTATGCAGCTGGTCACGTCTTCTTTCCCTGCACCTGATCTAACAGAAATATCTACAACCTTTAAACAATGACCACAACTGAAAAGACTTAGCTGTACCTTTACATTTTTATGGAAGAGGTATGTTGAAATTCCCAACAAGGTGTTGGAAGAAATATCCTTCTAGGTTCAGTTCTAAATGGGGAAAAAGATACTGAATTCATGGAAGTTGCTTGGAAAGAAGGTTTATTGATGAACAGGATCATATGGCTTGAGTTCCTAAACAGGATCACATGGCTTGAGTTCCAGAGCAGAAAAGGGGCTGAGATGCTGAGAGTGCCTTGGTTTTATGCCCTCTGTTGGACTTTGACTTTGAGCTTGTATTCTGATTGGTTGTCAGACTCCCATGAGGTCATGCAGGGGCAACTCTGTAATCTGTCCTGAGCCCCAAGCTTGGTTGAGCCTTACTGGATGATGCAATCTCCCCAGGTGCCATGTGGTGAGTTCTGTTGCTAGATGGGTAGAGGGCTAATCCTATCTTTGTTGGATCTTGGGTTTGCCTGTGAATAAACCTAGCTATCTCTTTATCTCTTAAGTGTGGACATCTGCTGTGGGCTATTGAGGATGGTGGGGGCTATTAAGAGTGAGTCTGTTTCCTGCCTAAAAACATGTTTCTCCATTACTCATCCAGGAGAAATATAATATTCTGCTTTTTTAATATTTCCTAGAATATTTCATTTTCCTAGGAGAGGGTAGGTGCTAGCTTCCTACAAAGGTTATGCAAAAGTTTGTAGAAAAGGAAAGAAGTGAAGTTGCCCCTATGGCAGTGAACCTCAGTCTCTTATCATGCATTATTCATAAAGTATGGATAGGTCCTGGCTAACATGCAGGAACTAGAGATGTTTAGTCTAACAAAGAGAAAGACTAGGTGTGACATGATAGCAGACTTCCAATATTTGAGGGGCTATCATAAAGAAGAGGGAATCAACCTATTCTCCAAAGCATCTGAAGGCAGGACAAGAAGTAATGGGTGGAAGATTATCAAAAAGGGAATTAAACCACTTTATAAGTCAAAGTATGGTCACAACATTCTCGTTGGAAAATTTCATCTAATAGTCACTATGAACCTATCTTCCAGTGGACAGCATCTGCTTATAAAATAATATATTTCATGTTAAAAGTTAAATATTCAGCATGGCAAGGGTCCTGGTTTCTTGAGCGAATGTCCCACCCCATTGGGATTGGCCCATCCCATTCATGCTGGCAAAGGAGGCCTGCTGCGGGTCCTGTCAGTCTGATTATTCTGGCTGGCAGGATACAGGAAGAGGGCCTTCTCTGCTGTTGCTCTCATGCTCTGGACCATCACCCCCCCTCCCCAATGTGAGATTGGCCCCAACCCTCCTATCCTTTCATAAGAGCCTAAAGACCTTGCTCTGCCACTTGACCTGAGGCCCCATTGGGGGAAACAGCACAGTGGATGTAACAACAGAGTAACAACAGATCCCACCTCCCCCCATTCTGAGCCAGTCCTCCCTGTGTGTCCCTAGATTTTAATCATTGGTTTTAATTTATTTATGTTTTAATGTAGATATATTTTTATGACTGTAAGCTACCCAGAGTTACCTTATAATAAGATGAGCGGCCAATAAATTTTATAAATAAATAAATAAATATTCAATAACATTGAATAACATTAAGAAGAGTTAACTTTGGGCTAAATTACATCCATTATTGTCTAACATTGATATTTGTTGTTTTTTTTCTCTTTGCTCAAAATTCTTTTTAAACAATTGTAGAAAACCAATGAAATGTTTCAGAACTTTATCAGGAATTTACATTTCTGTATTTGTTGCTTATAATTCTTCTTATTTATTATAGGCCCAATAATCAGTATGAGAGATATGAGAATTCAACACTGTTTTATTTTACATGTTTCTTTCCACAGGACATCATCAGACAGGACAAGGTTTCTGACAGGAACAGCTGCTTATATATACAGTAGGCGGAGCCAGAAAGGTAAGGAGGAGTCAGGGGGGAGGGATGTGGTACACTTCAGATTTTGACTTATATATATACAAGCTTAATTATACAAATGTATATAGTTAGGTATTTTTCTTTGCAACAGTATTGTTCTTTCAGACAAGCACTGCCAAAATGGCAACTTAATCAGAGGAAAAGTGACTCAGTCTTTATGATGATTATGATAAGTCTGTCTGACAGCCTTTTAAACCATAAGAATGTACACTCAGTCTGAAGTAAGAAATTGAAAAGGTTTGTAATATATTTATTAGAACTACAAGTATCAAAACTGACTGAACATATATAATTACTATACTAATGTACTGGAAATGAAATTGATCCAACAAGGCAGTGTCTTGATTCTTACTTTCTAAAATTTCAAATACATATTTTTCAAATAGTTTAAAAATTATATTATGAGACATCTAAGTGTAAGATTTGTTTAATAGACTGCTGGCGACATCTTGTTATTTTCATAACCCAACATGAAACAGAGAACAATCATTCTGCAAAATTTGTGTTCTTCAGTCAGTAGCAGAAAATGTAGCCTTAATTATCCCCATAAAATAAAGTCTGCATAAAAGGAGTTTTAAGTGTTGCCCTTTAATACACTAAATTATGACAAAAAGTAGAAAATAGTAAATAACAGTGGATAGGATAGGATAGGATAGGATAGGATAGGATAGGATAGGATAGGATAGGATAGGATAGGATAGGATAGGATAGGATAGGATAGGATAGGACAGGACAGGACAGAATTTTTGGCCAGTGCAAAAGCTTTCAGTGTATATGCAAAGCAACAGAGTAATAATCATAATAATCATAATACCAATAAGAGGAGGTAGTAAAGAAGATAAGAAGGATAATAATAATGCTACAGCAACACAACATAGACATTAGAAAGTACTGTGAGAATTAGGTGTACAGCAAAGTGATGGCACAAGGGAAGAAACAGTCCCTGTGTCTAGTTGTTTTGGCATGCAATGCCCTGTAGCGTCATCCCGAGGGCAGGAGTTTAAACAATTTATGTCCAGGATATGAGGAGTCTGTAGATATTTTCTTAGCCCTTTACATATTAACATTACATATATTCTGAAGTAGCTGCAGTGGATTCTTTATGCTATTATGGCTACATCAAAGTATATTTAGTGGACTTCCATGTCTAGGCTGAAAAACCATGGATTACCCTTTGCCATTGCTCAGGTTGTGGGTTGTTTGGTTGTTTTTCATTTACTAACTCACTTTCTAATTGGCTAACATGATGAAGAGCCTATAGTAGATAAGAGCTATAGAGCATCAGACAAAAAGGAGAAGGCTAAGGCCAAAGCTTAGAGAGGCCAAGCAGAAACAAGATCCAAGGAGCAGCTATTTAGTAAATGCTAAGATACCTGAGCTAAGCAGAAATGTTGCTACTCAGCACAAAAATATTGGATCATGTGTCTAAGGAAGGGACAAACAACAAAAGGTGATCCTGGAAAGACTATTTTTGTATCAATCTTGCCTGGCAAAGGTTAGGTCACAGAATCCAGTTCTTAACAGGCCACAAAAGAAATATAAGATTTATTTAATTATTTTTATTATCAAATTTATATACTGCCCATACTGTTGTTTGTAGCAAATGAAGGAGATGAAGGATACTTCAGGGATTTCAAAACTAAGCTATCATAAGATTGTAGTGTTTGGTCACTTCAGTACCCATCCTTGCTGATATTGTCTTTGAATTCATGATTGCCATGAAAAGCATGTGATTGTTTCACTATTTTTCAGCCCAAGATATGGGACAAGCATATCTTCAATATGATCTTTGCATCAAGATGTATGTATTAAGAGGGTGGTGGGAGTTAAGCAAGTTATCATTCTTGTTATCATGATCAAAGTTCTTTCTGAAATTTCATATAGTACCTGCCTACCTGTATGGATAAGAAATAAGAATAGTCTCGCTTTTGAAGGTTTATGGAATTTGAAAGATTCTGAATACTTAGAGAGTCATGTTGAAAACTAGTCTTATTGTGCAATAGTGAGATGAAATGAATTTTCAATATGACTATTCCTAAGCATCTTTTCCATTTTTGTAGAACCGAAATCATTCAAAAGATTTATGATCAGTGAAGCAAATTATAAAATAGCTTGAGTGCAGGTGGTAGAAATGATCATGTAAAAATGATCAAACATGGTTGAATGTGTACTTCTTTCCTTCGCTATATTGAATTCCTGAGTAGTCCAGTATGGCTCAGGAACTTTTAATACATATCACAATGGTATTTACAAAACATCTGTAATTATGCAAGGTATTCGAGGGATAAAACTTATCTCCATTCTAATATTGATTCCTCATTAATGTAATTTTGAGGTGTTCAATGTCCCCATCAAGTCAAATTAATTTTTCAGTGGGAATTTCTATTAATATCTTCATGCTACATTTGAAGGGAAGGCTATGGCTTGCTAGAGACTACTGCTTCCACAAAGTCATAATACTAGATCATTTTCTTTTCACTCGCTGTTTCAAATTATGAAATATTTTACAATAATTATGTAGACATTTTGATTTATGTTTTTAAAACAATAATGCTGATTTCATACATTAGTCATACAGAATCAAAATCATGCCTCAACTATTCCTATTTTACACAAAGAATATCAATGATGAAAGAGGGGAATTGTGAAAATGTTCCATGTTAAAAAGTGAGATATGAATCTATATCTCCCATATATATCCATCTTCTTCCTCATAGAATGATGCTGGCTCTTGTACTTTGTGCATATTTCCGTTAGCTCAAACAGTTGTTGGTAGACATAAGGGTATTTGACAGAATACTGTTTGTACTTGGGAATTTGTGATTTATAAAGAGGGCAAAGCTAAAACTATAGTGCACCTGAAGCCATAAAATCAGAAAAAAATACCATCAATAAGTCCTTTCGCAGCAGGTGCAGCTCCACCATAATATTCCTTCTACCCCCTCCTAAAGTCCTACAGTGCTTTCCAGGAGGCGTGGGGAAAGATCACTAGTGGCATTGAAATGGAAATGTGTTCAAATTATTTAGCACAAGAGAACATCTCCTGCCAGCTTTTTGTACCACAACTTTGATTGTGCAATCAAAGAGAATAAATAGCATCAGATCTTCACTAAACCCAGAGGCCCAGAGCATGCATATTCAGCATCTCTTTCTGCACAAGAACCTCTGCAGCCAGGGACTGCTGTGGCCGCGGAGCAGTTCTGACTCTAAAATCAGTTACTGCCCTCTATAAAAAACAATCACCATCCCAAAGCACACATCTTCCTGTTGCCTAGCTTACAGAAACTCAGTTTCGCTAGTAGGAGTGCATTTGCATGTTTTTGTATATCACACAGTATCTGACCTCAAAACAGGTACACTAGAGAACCTGGAAGACTGAACAAATCATGGTTCAATCCAGAAACATTAGGTTGTTTATAGATCTAGGGTATTTTTCTACTATGTTTTGCAAATCCAATCATGTTGATCATTAAAATAAGGTGACCAGATTTTAACATTGGTAAAGAGGGACATTGTGGGCGTGGCTTCTTTTGTGGGCGTGGCTAGCTGGTCATGTGACTGGGTGGGCGTGGCTAGCTGGTCATGTGACTGGGTGGGCGTGGCTAGCTGGTCATGTGACCGGGTGGCCATGGCTATGCGTATAGGGTAAGGTGAACAGATTTTAACATTGGTAAGAAGGACACCATTGTGGGCGTGACTTATTGTGTGGGCGTGGCTTGGAGGCCATGTGACTGGGTGGGCGTGGCTGTGTGTATAGGGACTACTCAGAGGGCTGAAAAGTCATTTCTGACAGGTCCTCACACTTTTGACTGGTCCTCACACTTATGACCATCCTCACATTTATGCCCGTGCAGCATTCTTAACAACCATGTCACTCATTTCACAACTGCTTCTCTTCACCATGGTGACAAGATAGGGCAAAAACGTAAAATGTGAGGACAGTCGTAAGTTCGAGGACTGGTCAAAAGTGCGAGGACCAGTCAAAAATAACTTTTTCAGCCCTCTGAGTAGTCCATATGCACAAAAGGACTAACCAGAGGGCTGAAAAAAGTCATTTCTGACAGGTCCTCACACTTTTGACTGGTCCTCACACTTATGACCATCCTCACATTTATGCCCGTGCAGCATTCTTAACAACCATGTCACTCATTTCACAACTGCTTCTCTTCACCATGATGACAAGATAGGGCAAAAATGTAAAATGTGAGGACAGTCGTAAGTTCGAGGACTGGTCAAAAGTGCGAGGACCAGTCAAAAATAACTTTTTCAGCCCTCTGAGTAGTCCATATGCATAAAAGGATACAGTAATAGAGAGGGATGAAGGAAGGGAAGGGAAATTAGAGTAGGAGTGACAGTTAAGAGAGGGAGGAAGAGAGGAGGAGAAGGAGAAAGGAAGAGGAAGTAGGGAGGAGAAGAAGAGGGGGGGAAGAGAAATTAAGAAGGAAAGAAAAGAGAGGTGGTAGGTTTGAGGAGAAAGATTGCTGTACAATAAAAAAGATGAAAGGGAAGAAAGCCAACCCCAAACAAATATAAAGATATTAAGATAAAGAATGAATTGTTAAACTTTAAAGAATAAAAGAGAACAAATATGAATAAATAGCAATAATTAGAAACACACATACATACAATGTATTTTCTTTGAACAGAATATTTGGCTGGTTCACAAATTTAAACAGTGTTTAGTCATTTCAATTAAATTTACAATTTCTATATTTCCTTTTTGCCATATTTATTCCTCATCTATTTTTAAAAAAAAACAATTTTACCCTTCATCCTCATCTCTAATCTTAATCAAATTCAATTTTTCCCTTCTATTCTATTTTATACCCCTTCCCATTGTCATCTATTTTTATATCCATCCTCACATTGGTTAATTATGTAATTATGTAATACAGTTGTTTAATACGAATTCAACATTTTAATATAAATCAATTAGTTATATAACTATCTTTTTTGTATATTAATCAATATGAACATGAATATTCCAATTATTTCCATGCAATCCAATTTCTTACAAATCAATTAATTATACTTACCAATAATAATAAACCAAATAATTTCCCCCATATATTCCTCCAAACCACAACTTAACCATTTCTGCTTTCAACACAGTATACAATTAATAATATCTCAATTATTACAATTCCCTAGTTAAAAAGAGCTTTTTTTTCTTTTGTGTTTTAAAATCTTGAACTCTCCTCTTTTGCCCTAAATAATTTTCCATTGTTTGCACTTACCTTTTTTGGTGAGGAAAAGGAAAATAAATCTGCTGCCTAATTTTCCAACGTTGCAAGCAAACCGCAAAGCCAACAGCCTGTTTTACTTTCAGTTTCGTTTTGAGCTTGGTTTGCACAAAGAGGAAAAAAAAACTGAGCAATTTAGCAAGAGCAGAGCCCTGTGCAAATCAGCTGAGAGGGGGAAGCTGAGCTAATTAACGTAGGGCGGCCCTTTGAAGCCCCGCGGCAAGAGTTTAAACAGGTTTTTTCCCTCTAGCCATCAGCGGGGATTCAGGAGGCAGCCGGGAACCAGGAGGCAGAATGAAAAATCGGGACTTTTTTAAAACGCCGCGGGACGCGGGACAAATTGCTCAAAAGCGGGACTGTCCCGCCAAAAGCGGGACGTCTGGTCACCTTATCCTAACTGCTGAAGGGACCCGGAACAATAGCAAAGCATGATCTTTTATACCAAGTGTCAAACTCAATTTCTTTTTTTTTAATTTTCAAAAAATCTTTATTAAAATTTAAAATATTAAAATACTAATACAAATACATCTGTAACAAAAATACGTCCATGATAGTTGTATAATTCAACGTCATTCCAACAGTACACAAAACTTAATTATTCATATATTCTCAGATATTCCTTCTTGATCAAATATATGTAAACACAATTTATGTCTTATTTTGATCTATATATTTCCTATTTTTATTTTCCATCCATTGATACCAGTTTTCCCAGGTTGAGTAAAATTCTGAGTCTTCCTTGTTATTTAATTCTATAGTAAATTTGTCCATTTCTGCACACTCAAAAATTTTCTGGATTATTACACAATCTGTCAGTGTAGTGGACATTTTCCACTCGTGCGTACTTATGCAAGTACAATTCTCGCTGCTATAATAATATGAATGATCAAATATTTAATCTTTTTAGGATATTTTCCATTAAAGATACCCAGAAGAAACAGTTCAGGCTTCAATTCTATTTGGCAATGTGTAATTTCATTTAACAATTTTTGTATTTTAATCTAGTATTTTTTTATTTCTGGGCAAAGCCACCATACATGAAAAAAGGTACCTTGTGCTTTTTTATATTTCCAGTAGTTTGAGTCTAGATTGGGGTACATTTTTGCAAGTCTTGTTGGGGCTAAGTGCTACCAATAGAACATTTTATACTGATGTCAAACTCAATTTCATTGACAGCCGCATCAGGCCTGTGGTTGACCTCATGGGGCCGGCCAAGCGTGGCCGGGTAAGTGAGTGTGGCTGGGTGGGTGGGCGTGGCCAACTGGGTGGGCATGGCCGGCTTGATGCCACTCCCCAAACTGCTGGCATGTTGCCTCTTTCCATTGGGTAGACCAGGCCGAAGCCACGCTTACCCAATGTTTCCTCTTCATATTGGTTAGACTGGGCCGAAGTGACGAGGGTTATCCCCTTACATTTTCCAGGATGGCCCCATGGGCTGGATCCAACCACATCGCGGGCCGGATCCAGCCCATGGGCCTTGTGTTTGACATTCCTGATGTAAACAAACATCTGGATCTGCTCTTTGTCACATTCACCAGGGGCAGAAAGAATTGTTCTAGAAATAAATTCATGCCGTATTTCAGTCATAGCAAAAGTAAAGACCAGATTCAAAGTTTCATCCCTCTTTATTGATTAAAGCACCTAAATTGGCAGCCTATAAAATATTTGACTGAATTTAATGTGTAAAGGAAGGTAATTCTACCTAAATTGTCATTTATCCCAAAAATGAACTTGAGGCTACTATGCTTTCTATTCTCCTGAAACCGTTGTGTTATGTAAATAGATTTGTTTGGCGGGAAGTTCAAATTAACTGACCCTCAGCTGATTGGCTGACCACCACAGCTGCAAGGTATATAAAGGGAGCTGGCTCCCCAGGTCAGTAGATGGAGTCTCACCCTATAATAAAGAGCTGTTGTCACTCACTACCCTGGCTTGCTGCGTCCTCATTCACCCAACTTAACATTGGCGACGAAGGTGGGATTTTGAGGCCAGAAGCAGAGGAGAGCTGAAGGCACACTCAAAGGAGCTGAAACCACGTTCAGAAAAAGGGACCCGCGACCGCATCTGAATCCAGCCAGGCGAGCGAGCGGAACACAGGAGAATCCCGAAACGATGTCTGCCTACACCCCGCCAGCGCCTTTCGACCCCAAGGAAGAGAAGTGGGGATCCTACATGTCCCGGTTCGAGTGCTTCATGGTGGCAAACGACATGCAAGGGCTACCGGACGTTCGGAAGAAAGCCCTGTTCCTGAGTCACTGTGGGCCAAGGGTTTTCGACACAGCCAAAGCATTGTCGGAGCGGAATTCGGTCCACAACATTTCCTGGTCGACGCTACAGACCCTGCTGAAAGACCACTATGCACCAACGCCATCGAAGTACGTGCAGCGCTACGAATTCCGGCAACGGCTCCAGCAGGAGGGAGAATCGATCAGCGAGTACGTCGCTGCCCTGCGTAAGGCCGCAACCCAATGTGAGTACCGAGACCTGGATGAGATGCTCCTAGAGCAACTAATTTGCGGAGTGAGAGATAGCCGGCTTCAGAGGAGGCTGCTTGCGAGGTCAAACCTGACTCTACTCATCGCGCTAGACGAGGCCAGGGCGCAAGAGTCGTCAGTAAAGGCCGCCGAGAGATTAAAGAGCTCCCACCTAACCAAAACAACGCAGAAGACGGCGCCAGTGCATCGAGAGGCCGTAAGCACCGCGAGCGAGGGGGAGTCTGAAGAAGAGGTCTACCGCATCGAGCAGTCCCGCACAGCCCGGAGGGAGCCCAGAGATGGATGCGCCAGCTGTGGAGGGTCCCACTCACGACAGAACTGTAAGTTCAGGGACGCCGTTTGCCGTTCCTGTGAGAAGAGGGGCCACATCGCTAGAGTCTGTAGGTTGAAAACACACCAGAGCTACAGACCACGTGGCCAAACGGCCCAATCCGAGACGGCGCCACACCGAAGGCCCAACAGGGATGGCGGGAACCGGAAGGGCGCGAAATTTGAAGACGCTGGGGCCTACACCATTCGCATCGCACGGACCTGCACCTCGCCTGGAGAAAAGACCTACACCACGGTCGAGATCGAGGGACGGGAGTGCCAGATGGAGATAGACACGGGATCGCCGATATCCATCATGTCTTGGGAAAACCTAAAGAGAGTCATCCCCAGCGCACACAAGCGACAGCTCCAGCCACAGCTTCGCAGACTGAAGGATTACCAAGGGAACCGCATACCCGTCGAAGGCAGAGGCGAGTTCCAAGTCCAGTACGGGGAGTTTACCGAGAAACTGCCCCTCACCATCATCAGCGACAACCTTCCCAGCCTCCTGGGCATGGACTGGTTTAGAGCCCTAGGCATGGGATTCACCGGAGTAAGGAACGTTCGAAGCACCCTGAAGGAAGACCTGATGCAGGAGTTCCAGGACGTGTTCAACAAGAGGCTTGGCAAGTATGTGGGGACCCCGATTTCATTTAATCTAGACCCCAACATCGCACCCATCCGTTTAAAGCCCAGGCGGGTACCATTTGCCCTGAAGCCCAAAATAGACATGGAGCTGGATAAATTGATCAAACAAGGGGTGCTCGTTCCAGTCGACCACGCCAAATGGGAGACCCCAATTGTGACACCGGTCAAGCCGGACGGGTCAGTGCGCATATGTGCTGATTATAAATGCACAATTAATAAGGCCCTGCAGCAGAGCACCTATCCAGTGCCAGTCGTCCACCACTTACTGCATTCCCTGGGCCCCGGCAAGATATTCGCAAAACTCGATCTAGCGCAGGCGTACCAGCAGCTGCCAGTAGATGGCGCTACCGCAGAGGCACAGACTATCGTAACCCACAGAGGGGCCTTCAAGTGCACCCGTTTGCAATTCGGAGTAAGCGTGGCCCCCGGACTGTTCCAAAGTACCATGGAACGGCTTCTACAAGGGATCCCCGGGGTGGTGCCCTATTTTGATGATGTGCTCATCACCGCGGACAATGAGCAGCAGCTAAGAGAAAGGCTGAGGGAGGTCCTAAGGAAATTCAGGGACGCGGGACTCAGAGTAAAACGCAATAAATGCATGATCGCAGTCCCCTCAGTCGAATTCCTGGGATACAGAGTAGATGGCACCGGCATACACCCCACAGAGAGCAAGATCAGGGCAATCAGAGAAGCACCCACCCCCAAGGACAAGGCAGAGTTACAGGCCTTCCTGGGACTATTAAATTTTTACGCCATCTTCCTCAAAGACAAGGCAACAGTGGCAGAACCCCTACATAGACTGTTAACCAAGAAACCCACTTGGAAATGGGGGGAGGCTGAAGACAGGGCATTCGCCGGCATTAAAAAACTACTATCAGCTGAAAGCTTCTTAATTCAATACAACGCAACGCTTCCCCTTGTTCTAGCATGTGACGCGTCCCCATTCGGGGTGGGAGCCGTCCTGAGCCATAGACTCCCGAATGGCCGGGAAGCGCCCATCGCATATTACTCCCGAACTCTATCAAGTGCCGAGCGGAATTACAGCCAGCTCGACAAGGAGGCCCTCGCCGCCATTTCGGGAGTAAAGAAATTCCACGAGTACTTCTTCGGGAGGGATTTTGAGCTAATCACAGACCATCGACCACTCCTGGGTCTCCTCGCGGAAGATCGACCAACCCCGGCAGCACTGTCGCCCAGGATGACACGCTGGGCCATCTTCCTCGCAGCATACTCCTATCGCCTGGTACATCGACCAGGGGCGAACATGGGCAACGCGGACGCACTCAGCCGATGCCCACTACCCGACAGCCTAGAAGACCCCACACCCGGCATCCCCATCCTGCTGATAGACGTTTTGGACTCTGGGCCCATAACATCAGCCGAGGTTGCAAGAGCCTCAACCAAGGACCACGTGATCCGGACAGTTGCAAGTTAGGTCATGAGGGGGTGGCCGGAAAAGATTGGGAGCGGGGAATTTAAACCGTTCGCGGGAAAACGAGACGAATTGACAATGCAAGGGGGTTGTTTACTATGGGGCGATCGGGTTGTTATTCCCTCACGCTTAAGGGAAAAGGTTTTAACGTTGTTGCATGAGGGGCACCCGGGGATTGTGAGAATGAAGGGGCTAGCCAGGAGCTACGTCTGGTGGCCCAGCATGGATGCAGACATTACAGAGTGGGTGGGGAGATGTCAGCCCTGCCAAGAGTCCAGATCAGACCCGCCAACGGCACCCGTGAGAGAGTGGGAAAGGCCCCAGGGACCCTGGTCCAGAATACATATTGACTTTGCAGGCCCATTCCATGGACAGACCTTCATGGTCGTTGTAGACGCATTCTCCAAATGGCTGGAGATCAAGCTAATGAAGGCCACTACCACCGACGCAACCATCAGAGAGCTAAGACAATTATTCGCCACACATGGGTTACCAGACATCCTAGTGTCAGATAACGGGCCACAGTTCACCGCAACACAGTTCGAGGGGTACTTAGCGGGACTTGGGATCAGACATGTCCTTTCTGCCCCGTTTCACCCGGCTAGTAACGGACAGGCGGAGAGATTTGTGAGGTCAGCAAAGGAGGCCCTCTCACGCTTAAGCCCCAGAGACTGGCAGGAAAGGGTAGACAAATTCTTAACAGCCCAGCACTCCACACCCTGTACAGCCACAGGCCGAAGTCCGGCCGAACTACTAATGGGGCGGAAACTCCGGGGAGTTCTAGACAGACTAAACCCCAATTACTCCCCAGAGGTCTTCAAGGGGGGGGAAAGGAAACTTAGAGAGTTCACCACAGGAACACCGGTACACGCTAGAAACTATGGACAGGGCCCACTCTGGGAGGCCGGAACAATCACAGAAATCACAGGCCCCAAGTCATACAGGGTAGACATGGGGGACGGGAGAGTTTGGCGCAGGCACATTGACCAATTAAGAAAAAGAGTAACCACAGACACCGAAGACACACCAGACGACCCCATCTCCGACCACGACTACCAACCAGAAGCACAAACCACTAGCCCGAGTAGAGCGGAGGACTTAGCTGAGGACTCTGGTATCCAGCGCCGCCCCATCGAGGTAGTCCCAGCAGCAGGAGAAGTCACCGCCCACGAGGAGGTCCCGGAGGCCTCATTGGCGGAGCAGGGAGAAACAGAAAGTCCCTCTGACCTGCTCGACGCCGCCCCTCCGACTGAACTGCGCAGGTCAGCTAGGACTCGCACACGCCCTAGTCACCTGAGAGACTTTGTATGCACATAACACCCCAAGTGACTTCTGGGAGGGGAGGAGTGTTATGTAAATAGATTTGTTTGGCGGGAAGTTCAAATTAACTGACCCTCAGCTGATTGGCTGACCACCACAGCTGCAAGGTATATAAAGGGAGCTGGCTCCCCAGGTCAGTAGATGGAGTCTCACCCTATAATAAAGAGCTGTTGTCACTCACTACCCTGGCTTGCTGCGTCCTCATTCACCCAACTTAACACGTTGTTCCCTTGATAATCTCCAGGTTCCCAAACTTGAACAAGTGCCATTCCCAGCGTAGCTTCAGAGGACAGAACAGATCAAATATCACAGTGGTTTTAATTATTTAAGATTTCTTGTCTAAAATAACTAGTTTATTAATTAGATTTATATATTCCTTTTCCTTCAGAAACTCAAGCAGCTTGCATTGGGATCTTTCTTCATTTTTATCTCTACAAATGCAAACCTGAGAAAGAATGTCTGGCCTCAGATAACTATAGCTATTTAGGCTTGAACCTGGTTCTTCTCCATTCTACCTTAATCATACATCACATAAGGGGAGTTACCACAGTATGTGAAGCTCAAGATAAACAAAATGTTTTATGACTTAATGTGTGAATAGCCCAGTGGTGGGTTTCAATTTTTTTTACTACTGGTTCTGTGGGCGTGGCTTAGTGGGTGTGTCAGGGGAAGGATAGTGTAAAATCTCCATTCCCACCCCACTCCAGGGGAAGGTTACTGAAAAATCCCTATTTCCTCCTGATCAGCTGGGACTTGGGAGGCAGAGAATAGATGGGGGTAGGGACAGTCAGAATTTTTACTACCAGTTCTCCGAATTATTCAAAATTTCTGCTACCAGTTCTCCAGAACTGGTCAGAACCTGCTGAAACCCACCTCTGGAACAGCCCATTTTTTGCCAGAGGAAATACTCAGTTTATTGCCAGAAATTCTGATTTAATTGCAGGCCAATGGATTTCCATTGCCACTTTCTCTCCTTTCTTCTCCAAGCACTCTGAAGTAAACTGATTTGAAATATTTGTATTCATTTAACTTTCATCACTTAGACTTCATAAGTCTTCCCACTTTGTTATTCTTCATACTTATAAGGCATCTGGCAAATGATTGATACGCAGTGGTCATTTACATTTGCTTATCTTTCACACACTGGGGGCAAACCAGAGATTTATAGCAGCTTCTAATGCTTATTTTGAAAAATACAGTTTTTTCCCTCTCTCTGTGTATATGTTAATTTTTAATAACTCTTAGCATGATAGCAATTACTGACAAGAATCAGCCTCCATTTATAGTTTATCACAGTTCATCAGACAGCTTTTGTCAGAGGAAGTATTTTGACAGGTCTGAGGTTAATTAAAATCAAGGAGACAATAAAATACACATAATCAAACATTATAGGTACAGAAATCAATTAGCAGACTTGTGGTTCTTTGGAATTTTCCACACAATGTGCCAAAATTCAAAGAAACTTGCCTCTTTCTCCTCAAGAGAGTGTAATTGAATTTTTCATTGAAATTACCTTTCAATGGTAACATAATTTAGTAATTTACATATAATAAAAGTCTACAGAGGCCAAAAGGATTCTACAAAAACCTACATACACACACAGAGAGAGACACAACATATATACATGCAAAATGTTTCCCTATTATCTCAGGTTTCCAAAAGAACTTTGGAATCAATAGAATGGCAAAAAGCAGGTCAGATAGGGCTCAGGAGATATAAATTTCTACTAGACTTGCACTAGATTAAAAAAAAAAACATTGGAGGAATCATCTAATCATAGCAAGAATTCATCAACAACCCTTACCTTAACCTTATATGAATGAATTTGGATTGACTGTAATCAATTTGGATTATAAATTGATTATGCATTAAAAAAACCATCTCAAGATTGAAAATGTATATTTTATACCTAATGTAGTTTGTTTGAACTTGGCCTAATATGACTAGTGAACTAAGCTGCTATAGTTTGTAAATCATGATTTGTGTTTATATGCATTGTGTGAACTGAATCACTATGGGTTATTCAACATTCCATGTGTGATTTGTGAACATTTGAATGTACTCTTAATTTATACATATTTATATTAAATCCTAGAAGATGAATGAATATCATATCATGGTTACTGAACTAACTGGATTTTACATTATGAAATTTAAAAATATATTTTCTCAACCCTCTTGGGAATGTATTGTTGGAATGGTCTCTTTGAAAACTTGCAAGACACAATCTGTTAGAAACTCATACCACCAAGTGCCATATTCAGCCCTGGAATGATGCCAATTATTCATTTGATGATTTGCAATAGTTTCCAAAGCACAAATATCAGGCCATTCCTTATTTTGTTAATATTCTTAAGCTTCTTTGTTTGCTTAATTGTAGATCACAAACCTCTCCTTTAGTTTTCCATAACTAGTTAGGATTACACTATAACTTTGCACCTCCACTAGCTTTAATATAATACAATTTTAAATTATTCAGATTGCCCAGATTTTCTCTGATGTGCCTTCTCTGAGTTATGGCTAATATTTATTTGATAGAAATTTGGATTATTGGTAGATTCCAGGTGCTTCTGCCCATGAAATTCTCAGTGGCTCTTGTCTTTTCTTGAATTATTATCTCAGCAGAAATGGAAGAGTATAGAGCAAATATAGAGGGAAAAAAAGTGACAGGAAGTTCTGTTTGAAATAATTGTGTCACTGCGTTATGTGTTTGTCAGCCGAGCTTCCATCCTAAGACCTACAGAAGCCTGCCAGAGAACTTTATGACGTCTCTGTAGCAACAGAGATAAGACTGTCTTGTGATTTTTGAGCTACTGCGTGTGTCCAAGTTTAAGAAAAAAACTTCCTGATCTTTTTCCTTTGTCTGTCTGTGTGATAAAACTGCCGGTAACGATGTAGTTAGTAAGTTTGTTTTATTTCTTTATAATAAAATATTTCTTAGAATATATTTCGGGTTTTCTTTCTTTAAAGTATACAGCATGGAAAACAAGATCCATCCGTCTCTAATTAAGTGCAATTACCCCAGGAGAGTATTGAAGCTGATTTACGCTTCGACAAATTGTCCTTCCTGAATAAGAATATAGTTACTTGGCTGAATTATAAGAAGCATTGCACATTGATCCTGTGATATAATAGCTTTGTTGGACAAGTAACAGCTAGGTTGCATTTGAAGTCCTATGTCCGATTCTGTGTTTTGTCGATTAACAGATATGAGGAAGAACTGAACCTGGTTCTATGAGGAATGGTTAAAGGAGCTCATCATGTTCACCTTGAGAAAAAACCCTGAGGAAAGATATATTGGTGGTCTAGAAATAGCTAAAGAACTACCATATGCAGGGAAGGAGCCATATGCAATGGCTCAGTAGTTAAAGATGTTAAGTCTTCAGTGGGAAAGCTGAAGGCTTGGGTTCGAGACCCGAGTGCCACACAATGGGGTGAGCGCCCCTTACTTGCCCGAGCTCCTGCCCACCTAACAGTTTGGAAGCATGTAATGTGAGTAGATAAATAGGTATCACTTCAGTAAGAAGGTAACAGCATTTCGTGCACCTTGCCATATAGTCATGCTGGCCACATGACCACGGAAATATCTTCAGATAACACTGACTCTCTCGGCTAAGAAATGGAGATGAGCACAACCACCCCTTAGAGTCAGACCCGACTGGACAGGGGAAACCTTTCCCTTTATGCAAGAGAGAGTGACCTTAGAGAACAGGTTGAAATTTAAATGGAAAGAAGGACTAAGTTGTTTAAATTAAAAGAAAGAAAATTGGGGATAATAATTACGAGTAATGTTTTGATTATTAAAACATTTTAAGCTGGTGACCAGGTTGCCTAAAACAATACTAGATTCCCCTTTGCTGGAGGTTTTCACATAGTGGCTGAATGGGTACTTTTTACAGAGGTTTGCAGGGGTTGGACATAAAGATCCAGAAGGAGACTTTCAGTTCAAATATTCTACAATTCTGTAGTTTTAAAAAATAACTTTTTTTTTAAATATATGCATTTATTATTATTATTTTTAAAATATACATCCGTATTGTGTGTGACCAAAGTTGGTTCTGAGTATCATTCATATTAATCCAATTCACAATAACAGTATTAGTAATCTCTATAATATTTATCAAATTTAAGTAATCCTCATTATATTGTTCAAACATATATAAGCAAGAAATGCTTCTTTATCTCTATCTTCATCTATGTCTTTCTTGTTCAATCTAAACATTTCTTTATTATATATGAACAAATTTGGCTAGGTATCATTCATGTTGATCCATTTCACACTAACATTCTTAATAATCTCTATTGTATTTAACAAATTTATATAATCCTCATTATATTATTTAAACATACATAAAGGGAGAATGTCTAATGTCATCTCTTCTAATAACAGTATTAGCAATCTCTATCACATTTATCAAATTTAGTCACTCCAAAAATTTTTATGTTGCTTTCTAATATGCACTTCTTGTAAACATATAATTTCTAATTTTAACTTCTCTAATTTATTAAATATTTTTCTTCTCTTTATTGCCGAATTTAATCCATTTATATTCAACAATATTATTTTAATTTCTTCTTCCATTTATTTATTTATTTGCTTTGTTGATCTAGTTATTCTTATCTCCCTTAGTTCCTTAACTTCTTTCACCCTTGCTCCTTCTCTTAATGCTCTCTCTTCTTGTTCTTTTGTTGTCTCTCTTGGCTGTTCTTTCTTCTCCTCCTGTTGTTCATCCCCTTTTTCTTCCCTCAACCTTCCTTCCTCTTGGACATCTATGTATTGTTTATAAAATAACTCTACTTTCTCTACTGAATTTAGTCTATTATCTTTGTTCTTCCCAGTTCACCAATATTCCTTCTGGAATCAACCATCTAAAATGTATTCCTCTCTTTATCAAACATTTCATGAGAAATTGATATTCTTTTCTCAAATCTCTCACTCTTCTTGGAATTTGTTTCAGTGCCACTACTTCTCTCCCTTTATGCTTTATCGCCGTGTTTCTCATCAATTGCAATATCTCTGTTCCCAGTGTTTTCTTGGTGAATCTGACATGAATTTCTCTAGGTAGATTATGTGTCAGATCCCTAAAAGTGATACTGCCATTCAAGTGGAGGAAGGGGGGACTTGGATTTGATTTACTAGCATGGCCTGTGTCATCAGATATTTTACAACCTATATCCTGGCGCCAAGGAAGCCTGAGATTCCCTTTACCTGTAGGAACTTTTATGATAGCCATGTGGATTGTCTCACTTTAAAGGGTAGTGGTGGGAATGCATGTTTGTTCGGGTTCTCAAAGAAAATAGTAAAGAAAACATCTTCACACTTGTGTATTGGCTGAAATCTGCATTCATTACAGATAAAAGAATAAGAAGTGACATTTTGCAAAAGTCTTTTGTTTCTACCCTACAAGTGGATGGAAGGCAGATTGGGATTTATAAAGAGTTGCCGCCTAAGATGCTAAAAGACAGAAAAGATTTTGGATTTTTGGTGACTGAACTAAAGAAACAACAAATTCCATATAGATGGGATGCTCCAGTCGGCATAAGATTGACGTATCAAGGAGAAAGATAGCGGAAGAATTTTATCGCAATGTTTTTAAAATTGGCCCAACATCTCCATGTATATTCTCAGCGTCACGAATACAGGAGGGAGATAAAGAAAAGCAAATTGAACAAGAGATTGAAGCTCAGTGGAAGCAGATGGAGGTGGAGCCAATGGAAATACAAGGAACCACAGTGGGCTTTTTGGATGACCCGCTCTTGGATCATCCTTTAAAGGTTATAGGTGGACCACCTAAAAATACAAGAGAAGTGGCTTTGGATCTTGATCTGATGTCCTACAAAGTTAAAGATCAGCATATAACTCGAACAGCATACAAACAAATTCCAGAAAAACAACAACAGCAGAGGTTTAAACCAGCACAAGGCAAGAAAAGAAGCAGGTTCCACAAAACTAGAAAATTTTAGGCCAATATCTCTTTGAATATGGATTAAAAAAAAATTGTAACGTTATTAGCCAACAGATCAATGCCAGTTATCCAAGAACTGATTCATGTTTAAGCAGGATTTATAGAAGGCAGATATATGAAAGACAATGTGAGGCAAATTATAGATTTATTGGACTATCTTGAAAAGAATAAACAGATCCCTGCAGTGCTGGTGTTTTAGGATGTGGAGAAGGCCTGTAATTGAGTGAATTGGAACTTTCTATTATAGATTTTAAGAAAGATGGATTATGTGTACGTTGAAGGGAATAGTTATGAGGCAAGAGGACTATGGAACAAGGGCATTTGCAGTTGATCTGGTTGTTACCCTAACATGGTCAATGGAATTAATAATCTAGATGAAAGACTTTACAAGATATCATATGGAATATAAATATAAAGTCACTCGGGGGGGGGTATATATAAAAGTACTCCTCAATGATGGGGGCAGATGACAACTAAAGACACTAAATATACTGTTGGAAGAAGGACTTGATGTGATTGTTTAGATTTTATAAATTATTATATATGGCGGACCTGCGGGAAAGTGGGTGAAACAAAATTGATATGGTATATGGTGATAGGCTAGGTTACTGATTGTTTAATACTGGAAAAGGGATGTTATGTTTATTATTGAAGAATGGACTTTGAAGGTGGCCAGTTTCGCAGAAATGATGAAGTTATTAGCATATATAAAGGACCGGACACAAGAGATTTATGTAAGGGAGTGGAGGACATGGATAGATTATGTGCAGAATAAATACTAAACTAGGAAGTACCAGATAATTTTTAGTTGAATGTTGTGTAGAATTGTATAGTTTACAGGGGATACTATACTAGAATGTCAGGAAGAAATGTATACTACACAGGGGGTAGAGTAGATGGGCGGTAAAGTTTTATACAATATGATTTGGATTTGGATTTCATCCTGGGGAAGCCATGGGGGGAGGGGAGGGCTAGGGAGGGAAAGGGGGGTAGGGGGAAAATTTGTATTTGTAAAACTTTTTCAATAAAAAAAAAGAAGTGGGGAGAAGTTATCTCTCCTCTTTGTAAATAATAAACTCTTGGCAGGCAGCCACTAGGTTGTTGCCAAGTTCCGTTATCTTAAGGAAAAGGATTTTGCCGGCTGGTTTGGTCTTTAATTCCTGAACGTCTGTTGGTGTGTGTGCGTGTGGTTGGGGACAGAACAGATATGTTAGCACACCTCACTAAAGGGAAAAATTTTTCAAAGCTGGACTTAAGGGAGGCTTACTACCGTGTCAGAATTAAGGAAGGGGATGAGTGGAAAATGGCATTTAACACCCCCCTCAGCTGCTACCAATTCAAGGTGCTCCTCTTTGGGTTGCAAGGAGCTCCTGCAGTGTTTATGCAGTTAATAAATGAAGTGCTGCATCAGCATTTATATAAGGGGGTTCTGGTCTATTTGGATGACATTTTAATCTATACCCAGACCAAAGCAGAACATGTAAAACTAGTCAGGGCAGTTTTAAACAAACTCCGCTCTGCCAAACTTTATGCCAAACTTTCCAAATGTGAATTCCACCAAGAGAAGATTGACTATTTGGGATACCGCATTTCACACCAGGGGGTTGAGATGGATCCTCTAAAAGTGCAGGCTGTACTTGATTGGGACCCTCCACGTACACGTAAACAGTTACAGAGCTTCCTGGGGTTTGCCAACTTTTACCACCAGTTTATCCCTGCGTTCGCTCAGATTGCCCTCCCCATCACCAAGCTCTTAAAAACAAAGGGGGAGGACAACCCTAAACCAAAGCAACCATTGAACTGGACTATGGAATGCCAGGCAGCATTTGAAAAACTTAAACGGCTGTTCCCGGCAGAACCAATTCTACAACACCCGGATATGGAGAAACCATTTGTCATACAAGCAGATGCCAGCAATGTGGCAATAGGAGTGGTCCTGCTTCAGAAGAATGAGCAAGACCAACTACAACCCTGCGCTTACACATCCAAAAAGTTGAATGAGACTGAGCAAAGGTGGGCTATTTGGGAGAAAGAGGCGTATGCAGTTCGTTGGGCATTGTTAACCTGGCGGCACTTTCTAGAAGGCAGTAAGACCCCTTTTGAAGTCTGGACTGATCATAAAAATCTAGAAGCCCTAAAGACCCCAAGGAAACTCTCCCCAAAACAAGTATGATGGGCTCAGTAGTTTAAACGGTTTGATTTTACTCTAAAATAGCTCCGGGGGGGGGGAACTTTCTGGCAGATGCACTATCCAGAAAACCGCAATACGTTAGTGCAAAATCAGACGTAATCAAACCTGTAGTACAAAACAATCAACTAGCTGCTAAAGTAGTCACCAGATCCCAGGAAAAACAAGAAACAGTGATGGACAATGACATTTTAAACAAGCATTGGCCACTGATGAATGGTTTTTGAACAACAAATCCAGCTGTCTGATGAAAGAAGACTTGGCTTGGGTGGGAGGGAAGTTGTATGTCTCTGCAAGCCAAAGACTATGCTTAATGGTACGGTGCCATGACTCCAAATTAGCTGGACATTTTGGGTTTGTGAAAACTTTACATCTGATTAAAAGACAATTTTGGTGGCCATCACTAAAAAAGGACATAGAAAGCTATGTAGCTAGCTGCCCCATTTGTGCAGCAGCAAAAAGACGCCAGGGGAAATCCCCAGGTCTATTGCAGAAGGTAGCTGAGCCTTCAGCGCCTTGGAATGAGATCGCTATGGATTTCATCGTGGAATTGCCAAACAGTGAGGGAAATACTGTTATTTGGGTTATGACAGACCTATTTTCAAAACAGGCACATTTTATACCATACCA
Source organism: Arizona elegans (assembly GCA_022577455.1). NCBI lineage: Eukaryota > Metazoa > Chordata > Lepidosauria > Squamata > Colubridae > Arizona > Arizona elegans. The sequence goes on along the minus strand of JAKOOJ010000002.1, from coordinate 95,489,425 downwards.
AAAGATCCCAACTGCTAAAAGTTTAGCCAAATTATTCCTAATACACATTTATCGACTTCATGGGGCTCCACAAAGGATCATCTCTGACAGAGGGGCTCAATTCACCTCCAACTTTTGGAAGGCGTTTTGGGGCTTACTTGGTACTGGCCAGGGGTTGAGCACATCTTTTCATCCTTGTACTAATGGTAATTCTGAAATTTTGAACTCGGTACTAGAACAATATTTAAGATGTTTCATTAATTGTCAACAGGATAACTGGACCGAACTTTTGCCTTTTGCTGAAGTTGTGTTTAATAATGCTGTACATTCAAGCACTGGTTTTACCCCTTTTAGAGTAGCAACAGGCCAGGATTTCAGCCCCATGTTTGAACTACCCACAGAAGAACCCACCATTCCCTCACTCAAGGAGTGGATGGATAATTTGCAAAACACGTGGCCAGTGGTTAGACTAGCTCTAAAGGAAGCTAGAGAAGCTTTTAAGATTCAAGCTGACAAGAAAAGGATGGAACCCAAGCCTTTTCATATTAGAGACAGAGTATACATCTACAAAATTCTTGAAATCATTACAACCATCAAATAAACTAGGGCCAACGTTCATTGGACCTTTCCCCATCACTAGAATCATCAATCCAGTAGTAGTTGAACTACTTCTTCCAAAGACACTCAGGCAGATCCACCCAGTATTCCATATCAGTTTACTCAAACGAGAAGTAATCTCATCCCTCAGACCACCTGCATCTACACCACCTGTTCCCATCATGATTGAAGGTGAACAACACTTTGAAATCAAGGAAATCCTTGACTCTAGGATACACAGAGGGAAAGTCCAATACTTAGTTGCTTGGAAACATTTACCATCAGCATACAATGAATGGGTTGCTAAACACCACGTTAGGGCTCCAACCTTACTGAGAAAATTTCACTCCCAATACCCTAACAAACCTTGTTGATCTACTATCATGAAATCTTGAAATCTTGTGTATATTTGTTTTTTTTTTACAGGTGGACCCTTTTGTTTTCTAAGGAGGGTAGCATGTCAGATCCCTAAAAGTGATACTGCCATTCAAGTGGAGGAAGGGGGGACTTGGATTCGATTTACTAGCATGGCCTGTGTCATCAGATATTTTACAACCTATATCCTGGTGCCAAGGAAGCCTGAGATTCCCTTTACCTGCAGGAATTTTTATGATAGCCATGTGGGTTGTCTCACTTTAAAGGGTAGTGGTGGGAATGCATGTTTGTTCGGGTTCTCAAAGGAAATAGTAAAGAAAACATCTTCACACTTGTGTATTGGCTGAAATCTGACTTAAAGGGAGGGGTCTCTACCACTTTAATCCTACTGCTTTGCCTAAGGGCATTCAGATTGTGCTTTAGCTGGATGGTTTTCACTTCTACTTCCTTTTGAACAACTACGTTTCAAGAGTTTGTATTTTCTTAGGTTGGAAGGAGAGAGATATGTCTCATCGCATATCTTGTGTGCATTCTGTATATTTCGTCAATTCCACTTAATATCCCTTCCTTACTTTCTTCCATTGCTTCTGCTAGTATCTCTGCAATTTTCTCTGCTAAATTTTCTCCCTTTTCTTCTTCAATGTTTTGTAATCTTAGATAAAATCAGCTTTATCCATTTCCAGGGTTATAATTGTTTTTTCCTGATTTTTATCAGTAATTGTAAGTCTATAGTCCATATCTTCAACTTTTTTCTCCGTTGCTTCTGCTTTTTCTTCCATTTACTGCAATCGTTGTTCATTTTTCCCTATAATTTCTTTAACTTCTTTCAATTCTCCTTGCATTTTTTACATTATCCCATCTACTTTGTCTAATCTTGTCTTAAGATCTTCATATATAGTCTGTAGCATATTTTTTAATTCTATTTTTATTTTCTCTTGCTGTGATGTGGGTTCTGTTGTTTTTTGCCCAAGAGTACCAGAAGCTGCAGATATTGATGGTGATGATGAATGTTGTCTTGTTTTGTTCATCTTGTTGTTGTTGTTTTTTCAAATCTTACTGCCCAGTTTATAATCCAAATATTCGATTTCTTCAAATTCAAACTGCCCACTCAGACTCTTCAGGTTCTTGCTACCCTAATCCACATAGATTTAATCCATATAGGATAAAAAAAGGTAGAAAGATTGTGACTGAAAAAACAACACCAAAAACAATGAAAAATCAAAAACAGCCAAGATGCCCCAAAAAGGCAAAAAAAAGAAAAAGAAAAAGAAAAAGAAGGAAAAAGAAAAGCAAAAGAGAAAAAAAGATTTTTCAAATTTTACTACCCAGTTTTATAATCCAAATACTCAATTTCTTTAAATTCAAAATGCCCAATCAGATTCTTCGGTTCTTGATACTGTACTCCACGTAGATTTAATCCATAAACTATACAAAAAGCCAAGAACAATCAAACAACCCAAAAAGGCAAAAATGAAGAGAAAAAAATAAAAATTAAAAAGATAGGGGGAAAAAAGAGAGAGAAGATAGAACCAGATCAGCGCAAAAAAAAAAAGAAAGAAAGAAAGAAAAATTCATTAGTCCAAAACTCATGTATTTGCCCAAAATATCCAACCAGGCGATAAAAAGATGAAAAAAAAATCTACCCAGAATTTATAGCCCCAACAAACGAAAGGAAACAACAAACAACTTTCCTTCTTCTTCTTTTTTTCTTCTATATCTTCCCCCTTATATTACAAAGTCACTAGATCACTTCTTATCAAAATCCTCTTGCCAGTTTCCAAAACATCCCAAGGTCACTCCCTTCTTGTCTTTTCCTTTGTCCAATTTATCTCTTTAATTTCCTCTGCAATCCAAAATAGTCTTAAAGAAAAAATAAACCCCCAGCTTCAAAACTCCAAACTCTGATTTGCAAATTACAGTTCTTTAGCCAAAATTTATCAAATTTAGGTAATCCTCATTATATTGTTCAAACATACATAAACAAAAAATGCTTAACACCTCACCTTTGTCTCTATCTTCCTCTGTATCTTTCTTTCTTTCTTTTTCAAAAAGCTTTTTTTATATATAAAAATGTCAAATCAATGCATGAAAAGTGTGGTGTCTGGGTGCAATACATTCCAATACAAACAAAACTGATCAAATTAAGGATTATTATTACATTCAATCAACTTATGAAATTCCCATTTCAATATACATCTATATTAGGTTACTATCTATCATTATTCAGTTATTCCACCTATTTCTCAGTATTACTTCCATTTTATCAACTAAAAATGTAATGCATTAATATTCCCTTTATTTCTATCTCTTACTCTAGCTTTTAATCATATCACTCTATATTAAAAAGCTTTTTCTTTCTTTCCTGTCTAACTTCTAATCATATCATCTGCCTACATAAAAAAGAAAACAAGAAAGAGAATAGAGAGGGAGAGATAGGGAAATATAATTCAAAATAGAAACCAGGAGCAGGAATCATCCTTCCATCATCTCTTGCCTGCTTTATACTTTAATTGCTATGCTTAAAAAAAGGAGGGGTGGAGGGAAAAGTAAGTCAAAGCAACCATAAAGAAAAAGAAATCCTCTACCCATCATCTCTTGCCTGCTTTGATACTTCAATTGCTATGCTTTTTTTATTTTTGGCTTGTCTCCCCCATTCCTCTCTTAAATCTCCATCTATTTCTATATCTTGGATGTCCCATCTAAGTATTCCTCCCACCTCTACCCTCTTCCACTGCCTATCTTCTAAATTTTTTATTGAAGCCCCTGCTTCCATTTCAGACATATCCTCCAAATCTCTTAGTATATTGTCCCCTTGGTTTAATTCCTCAATCATTATTATTTTCATTATAATCTTCTCCTTGTCTTCTTCCTTCTTTATTTCTTCTTTTGGCTCCTCCCTTTCTTAGTCCAAATGACTTCCTTGTAGTTTCCTCTTTTGTCAGCAGGTGGCACTCTCCATTTAAATTTCAGTTTGCTAGTTTACTATTCTGTTGTTGTTTGGATTATCCAGCATATATCGAGCAGAATCCAACGTTTAAAAATACCTTCCCAGTAGCATTTCTTTCCAGTTTAGGAGTCTGTTTATTTCATAGTCTGTTGTTTATTCTCCTACAACTCTCATTTCCGGTTAGATTTTTTTTTTTTTCAAAACGTCCCAAAATGCTTAGGCGCCGCTTTAACACTCAGTTCTGGGCAAATAGTTCGGATTATTTTGGGGGGATCAATTTAAGTCAAAAGAAGATTCCTCTCCCCCAGTTCCACCACTGCTCACCTTCTCTTCAGCACCAGTCTTAGCTGTTATCTTTCGGTTTGTCCCACCTTTGCAGCAGCTATCTTTAGGCTGCTTCTTCTTCTTGCCACAGTTGAGAGGAAAGAAAAAACCCCAGGTCAGACAGGAGAGCTTCGACTGTATCTTTCTTGTTCATTCTAAACATTTCTCTATTACATATGATCAAATTTAACTAGGTATCATTCATATTGATCCAATTTGCGCTAACTTTGTTAATAATCTCTATCACATTAATCAAATTTATGTAATCTTCATTATATTATTTAAATGTACATAAAAGAAAAATGCCTAACATCTGTAAACTTCTAATCTTTCTATTATTTTTATTCATTCTATAAACAATTTATGTTCTAATGTTTCCTCTACCTAATTTTATTTCTGCCTCCTTAGCTTACAATCAGGCTACTTTAATATTTAAAAGGCAATTTAAGTCATCTCTTCTCCTTTTTAGTGCTTCAATTCTTATCCATTTTTAAATTTGCCTCCCACACTCCTCATCTTTATCTCTATCTTCATCTATCTCTTTTTTGTTCAATCTAAACTCTTCTTCTAGTACAGTCTTGTGCTGCCAATTCTCCCAGTTGTCTGCCCATATCCCAATCTCCTTATCAAATGTATCTTCCTGTCCAGGGGTGAAATCTAAAAATTTTTGCTACCGGTTCTGTGGGCATGGCTTAATTAGTGGGCGGGGCTTGGTGGTAAGGTGACTGGGAGGGTATGGCTTGTTGGGCAGATGGGCGTGGCCAAGTCAATGTCACTTCTTTGCCCTTTTTTAACTTACAAAACACAACACAACACAACACAACTGGCTCACCCACAATATAAAAGCAGCTGTGCTAGATCCAAAATGGCCCCTGCAACAAGCAGGAACCTCACACAGCCACAAAAAGCCCAAAAAACCAACTTTCACACTTTACACACACAAAATTCCACATATAGCTTTGTGAGATTTTGTGTGTTTGTGTAGTTAGAGTGAAACACTACAGAAACACACTAAATCTCAGAAAGCTGCACAAATATTATTTTATTTTAATTTATTTTTATTTTTATATAAAAGCAGCTAAATATAAAACTTCCTAAACTTTAAATGGCTAGGTCTAAAAAAAGAACAACTAAAAAAACTCCAATTAACTATTTTTTTAAAGCTCCCAAAGGGGAAAAAAACTTACCCAATAGAACAGGGGTCTCCAACCTTGGCAACTTTAAGACTTGTAGACTTCAACTCCTAGAATTCCTCAGCCAGCTTTGTTTTGCTGGCTGAGGAATTCTGGGAGTTGAAGTCTACAACTCCTTGCCTGCTTGATTGCAGGCAGGGAGATTCAGTTGCTTGCTGATGCAATCGATTGCAGGGATTACAGCAAGGCGTTGTGACCAGCAGCTAAGGTAAGCAAGCGGAGGAGGGGGAGGAGGAGGGATCATCAGAGCCCTTTAAAAGGAAAAAAGTTTTTTTTTCTTTTACATGGCTCTGGCGATCCAAGCTGAGTTGCCTGATTAGCAGGCAACTCAGCTGGGATCATCAGAGCTTGGCTGCTCAGAGCCATTTAAAAGAGAAAAAAGGCTCTGATGATCACGCGGCTCAGCTGGGCATGGGGGGCAGGGGCAGGGATTTTTGCTACTGGTTCTCCGAACTGCCCGCTGCCATCGCTACCTACTTGCCTGAGCCGGTCCGAACCGGGAGCATTTCACCCCTGTTCCTGTCTCTCCAATTGTTGATTTATCTGTTTTATTTTCTTTGGTCTTTCTTCCTTTGTCAGCTGATTTGTCAATACTATTTTTTGCTCCAGTCCTTGATTTATTTGTTGATGTGGCCAATCCATCTGTTCTTTCCACTCCTTTTGCTTATCATTTATCTGGTCCTCCTCTTCATCAAGCTTTTGCTTTATTTGCTGATTTTTCTGATCCATATTTTTGCCCTGTTCATGTTCTATTTGTTGGCTTAAATGATCCATTTCTTCCATTTTTTTTGTTGCTTCCACCAGTTCATGGGCAGTTTGGTCTTTGTTCCTTGTTCTTTGCAAAATGTTTTCCACTTTCTGATCCATACCATCGATTAAATTCATAATATCTTGGAACAACAAGGTCATCTCATTAAGAAATCCTCTCATTTCCACAGCTGTTCCTTCAACTCCAGTCATAATAGTGATAAAAGTGGGATAAACAATCACACCTCAATCGAATTCAGAGAGTCCAAAACCCTAGAAGTATTTTCCAGCAGATATTTGTTTCACTTAATCTCCATTTCTTTCAAAACAAGGTCAATTGTTAAATGGGTCAATTCCAGCATTTACTGAATACTCTGATAGTCCAAGATATTTTCCAAGTTCTTTAAGTCTACTCTGTGGTTTTAGTCTTTTATTCTAGCTTCCCAGCGTCTCTTTTATAAAATGTCTTTCTTTCCCCCCACCCAATTTTTTTTTTATTTTTCAAAACACAAAACATAAAATACATCTTTTTAGAGCAGGTGCTTGTTCCGCCATGTAATAAGTACAATTATTAAAATTCCCACAATCAATTTTGTTCCTGTTTTTATCCAATTACATCTTTGTTTAAAAAAAAGAAAAAAGAAAGAAAAAAAATCTTATTCTAAACATTTATCATTCAATTATTTCACCCAACATTCTAGACTATAAACACCGTTCTAAATCTCTATCATTTTAAACAATCAATATTTCATATACATTTCTCAATTTAAGACCCATTACACCAAATCTATATTTCACCTCTTCTTGATCACAACTAATATCCAAATCTTATCAAAAATTTATTTCCCTTTTTTCTTAGAATTTTTACAAAATCAATCAACATTTCGCTCTGTAGTTTATTACTTCCAAAGTATTTTATTTTGATTTAGTTACTCCATAGTAACTATTATGTAACTAGTAACTCTTATACTATTAAAATTATTTTGGCTAATTCATAGTTTATATAACTCCAATGTGATTATTTAACTGGTTCACAGTTATATTATTCTCCTGTAAAGTTTCTTCCACTTCCTCCTAATTTTATTTTTTAGCTGGTTCACATCTTGATCTAGATTTATCAGAATGGCATGGGACTCCTCTCACTGTTGTGAGAGGACAGTGGAATCCAGTTACCCACGTTTTTGTTGCTGCCTTTTGTCCTCAGGACCTTTAGACTTTACGGAACCCTGGCCAGACGCCATCTTCACCCTTTCCCATTCTGTGGATGTATTCAACCATTGAGCTTCTTGCGCTGCGAGACTCCTCCCTCTCGCAGGTCTGGCCCTCCACATTATCGAGGGCCTACCTCAATGACGGGCTTTGGAACCCAGAGAGGTGGCATGCCGCGAAGAGGGGGTTGAGGGTTTTTTTAAGTAAATTGGGTAAATTTTTAAGGGGTCCCGGGAGGGGAGGGAAAAATTGGTACTAGGGTTGTGGGTTTGGGGGAAGACCCACCAAGGGGAGGGTCAGGCCTGGCCACTATGCGCGGCGGAGGGGATGGGGGATCCGGAGGTGATGGGGGGGTCGAGCGTGTCCAGATTATGTTTCTATTATCAGTACTGTGAGTGGGAGGGGTAGATATGGTGGGAGCAGGGGGCCATATCATGTTAAGGGAGTGCGCACCCGCTGTCTCCGAGCGGTAGCGTGCTCCAGCCCCCAAGGCTCCACTCGTTCTCCAGGTTGTACAGACCCTCAGGGCCCGGGCCTTCGACTGATGTTGTGCAACGCCAGATCCGTAATAAATAAAGCCCCCCTCATTTGTGATCTGGTTCAGGAGGGGGGAGCGGACCTGGCGGGTATTATGGAGACCTGGTTGGGCCCGGAGGGAGGGGTCCCTCTGGTAGAAATGTGCCCACCAGGCTTCCTGGCATTCCATCAGCCGAGGTCACAGGGGAGGGATGGGGGAGTGGCAGTGATCATTAGAGAAGGCCTTAGGCCGAGGGAGGCCACTGTTCCTCAGACGGCCGGTTGTGAGACCCTCCTTGTGAAGTGGGGTCATGGGGTTCAGAGGGGTTTGCTGATCACGTACCTGGCTCCCTGCCACGTGGCAGCAGCCCTGCCCAAGCTACTCAACGTTATCGCTGCGGTGGCGGTTGATACCCCCAGACCTATGGTCATGGGGGATTTCAACCTGCCGTCCGTGGGTGAGACGTCTGAGGTGGCTCGGGAGTTCATGGCTTCCATGACGGCTATGGATCTGACCCAACTAATTCATGGCCCTACGCACATGGGGGGAAACACACTGGACCTGATTTTCGTCTCTGGACAGTGGCTGAGTGATCTCGAGATAGGGGACATAGTCATTGAGCCCTTGTCATGGTCGGATCACTCTCTCCTTCGCCTTGACCTTCGAACCGCTGCACCCCGCCGCAGGGAGGCGGAACCGATGAGATGGTACCGCCCCAGGCGCCTGATGGAACCTGAGAGGTTCCAGATGGAGCTTGGGCCAATTCCTGAGGTTCTGGCTCACGCCTCGACTGGAGACCTAGTGGCCGCCTGGGATAGGGCAGCCGCTGGAGCTCTGGATCAAGTCGTGCCTTTGCGGCCTCTGACCCAGCACCGATCTCACCTGGCTCCTTGGTTTACTGAGGAGCTGAGGGAGATGAAGCGCCAGAAAAGACGCCTAGAGAGTAGTTGGAGGGCCAGTCGTACTGAATCTGACCGGACACTGGTAAGATCTCATATTAAGAATTACCTAGTGGCAATAAAAGCAGCAAAATGCACTTATCTTGCTGCTCTTATTGCGTCATCAGATAACCGCCCGGCCGCCCTCTTTAGGGTGACCCGCTCCCTGCTCCACCAGGAAGCGAGGGAGGACCCCTTGGAGGGAAGAGCTGAGGATTTTGTTCAGTATCTGTATGACAAAATCACTCAGATTCGGGAAGATCTGGACTCCGACTGGGTAAATCCAGTGGGGATGACGGGGGCAGGTCCTGAGAATGTTATCTGGGATGAGTTTGATTCTGTGACCCCTGAGGACGTGGACAGGATTCTGGGTAGACTGAATGCGACCACATGTTTGTTGGACTCGTGCCCCTCCTGGTTAGTGCTGGCTTCCCGGGAAGTGACGCGAGGCTGGCTCCAGGGGATTATAAATGCTTCATTGGGCGAGGGTGTCTTTCCCGCCGCCTTGAAAGAGGCGGTGGTGAGACCTCTCCTCAAGAAGCCTTCCCTGGACCCGGCAACATTGGCTAACTATCATCCAGTCTCCAACCTTCGCTTCGTGGCGAAGGTTGTTGAGAGTGTGGTTGCACGACAGCTTCCCCAGTACCTGGATGAAACGATGTATCTAGATCCGTTCCAGTCGGGTTTCAGGCCTGGGTACAGCACGGAAACGGCATTGGTCGCGTTGGTGGATGATCTCTGGAGGGCTCGGGACAGAGGTTGTTCCTCTGTCCTGGTCCTATTAGATCTCTCAGTGCCTTTTGATACCATCGACCATGGTATCATGCTGCACCGGTTGGAAGAGTTGGGGGAGGGAGGCACCGTATTATGGTGGTTCTCCTCCTTTCTCTCCAACCGGTCGCAGTCTGTGTTGACAGGGGGGCAGAGGTCGACCCCGAGGCCCCTTATATGTGGGGTGCCACAAGGATCGGTCCTCTCGCCCCTTCTGTTCAACATTTATGTGAAGCTGCTGGGCGAGATCATCCGTGGTTTCGGGGTGGAGTACCATCAGTACGCTGACGACACCCAGCTGTACATCTCCACCCCAGACCACCCCAACGATGCCCTTGAAGTGATGTCACGGTGCCTGGAGGCCGTACGGATCTGGATGGGGAGAAACAGGCTCAGACTCAACCCATCCAAGACCGAGTGGCTGTGGTTTCCGACGTCCCGATATAGTCAGCTGGTGCCATCGCTGACTATTGGGGGCGAAGCACTGGCCCCCACGGAGAGGGCTCGCAACTTGGGCCTCCTCCTGGATTCACGGCTGTCTTTAGAAGAGCACTTGACGGCCGTGACCGGGAGGATTTTTTATCAGGTCCACCTGATTCGCCAGTTGCGTCCCTTTCTGGATCGGGACTCGTTACGCACAGTCACTCATGCCCTTGTCACCTCCCGTCTGGACTATTGTAACACTCTCTACATGGGGCTCCCCTTGAGGAGCACTCGGAGGCTCCAACTGGCGCAGAGTGCGGCCGCGCGGGTGGTGATGGGAGCGACGTGGCACTCCCATGTAACGCCTCTCTTGTGCGAGCTGCACTGGCTCCCGGTGGTCTTCCGAGTGCGCTTCAAGGTTTTGGTTATCACCTTCAGAGCGCTCCATGGCTTAGGACCTGGTTATTTACGGGACCGCCTGCTGCCACCAATAGCCTCCCACCGACCAGTATGCTCCCATAGAGAGGGGCTCCTCCGGGTGCCGTCGGCCAAACAATGTCGACTGGCGGCCCCCAGGGGGAGAGCCTTCTCTGTGGGGGCACCTACGATCTGGAACGAGCTCCCCCCAGAGATACGGAGGATTCCGGATCTGCGTACCTTCCGTCGCGCGCTTAAGACATTCTTATTCCATCAAGCTGGCCTGACCTAAACTTTTCCTCTTTTAAATGGAATTTTAAATTTGGTTTTAATTTATTGGGGTTTTAAAATGGTTCAGCCAAATTTATTTAATTAGTTTTATCTCTATTTTAAATTTTGTATCTATATGTTTTATTTTATGGCTGTTCACCGCCCTGAGTCCTTCGGGAGTAGGGCGGTATACAAATTTAATAAAATGAAAATGAAATGAAATGAAATGATCTGCTGCTTTCCAGCAAGGCTTACCTCCACTCCTGACCTTAAATTATTTTGGCTGGTTCACAGTATGATTTTAATTACACACCAACCTTATCTCCTTTACTCCTCCTATATTTATTTTATAACTGGTTTGCAACTTAAATAGTTGCTTTCCAGCAGTGCTTTCCTCCGCTCCCATCTTTATTTTTAACTGGTTCACAACTATATTTCAATTGTTCCCCAGATATAGTCTCCTCCACTCCTAACTTTAAATTTTTTGGCTAGTTCACAGTTTAGCTTTAGCTGTTACCCAATATATGCTTTCCTCCACTCCTAATCTATATATTAATTGGTTCGCAGCTTTACTTTAACTATCTTCTAGTGCATATTTTCCTCCGCTCCTACCCTTATTTTTAACTGGTTCACAATTAAATTTCAATTGATCCCCAGGTATAGTCTCCTCCACTCCTACAGTTCATACAAACTGTTACCCAGTGTATGCTTTCCTCCACTCCTAACTCTGTTTATTGGCTGGTCCACAACGTTGCTTTCACTGTTTTCCAGCTCATGCTTACCTCCACTCCTAACTCTTATTTTAATTTTTAACTAATTCCAAGCTTTGTTTCAACTGTTTTCTAATATAATATCTTCCTCCACTCCTACCATATTTATTAACCTGGAGCAAAACTCTACTTTAGCTAATTTCCAAAATCATATTTCGCATTACTCCTAGTTTCACATATTTAATTGATTAATAACATTTTATTTTAATTATTATCTTGCTTGCATTTTCCTCCCTTCCAACTTCTCTTATTCAATCTGTTAGCTTCAAATTATTTCACAATGTATTACCCATATTGGTTTTCCATTTATTCTCCTCCATATTTCTAATTTAAAATAAAAATATATTTTAACAAATATCTTGCAATGTCTTAAAAAACCTTTTCTTGAAAATTGTTGAATCTACAGAAAATTCAAAGTTTAAGAACAAGTTGAAGCCTCCAGAGATCGTATTTTTCTTAGATCGTTTGTGCTCTTATTTCTTAATCAAATTATTTGTGTATTTATATATATATTAAAATAAGGTGGTGATAGTAATAACAAGGAAAATAATAACAATAGTAATTACAATAAAAAATAAGGAAGTAATAGAGACATCAGCAAAAAGGGAAAGGGGAGTTTAAAAATACCCCAAAAAATTAAACAATTATATTAGAGAGAAAAGAGAGAAAAAATAAAGAGGGGGGAAAAAGCAGATGAAAAGAGTAAAACAAAGAGAAAAAAGAAAGATAAGAAATAAAAAGAAAGCATGGAGAAGAAAGAAAAGTATCTCCTAACATTAATCATTCACCCAATAACCATTACATCCATTTGAATCAAAATGTGATATTTTGTTATCTTGTTACTTGATTTATTCCATTGTTTTTTTTTTCCTCCAATCTGTCCAAATGTATTTCTTTTCCCTTTCAATTTCATCAGAGTTATAAGTTCTGCAAAGTTAATTCTGGAACTATTCCATATATGGTATCATCATGTCTTCCTTTTGTTGCCATGCCTTTCTCTTATAATCACTTTTATTTAGTTCAGTTTCTATTATTCCATTTAATTTCTTCTTTCAAATCTTCCATAAGTCCTCCAGTGAACAGATTATGTATCAGAAGCCAAGTTCTCTAAGTCTTTTCTCAGTGTTAATTCAGTACAAGTAACAAGCGACATAGTTTCTCTTTTCGATTAACAAATAGTCTGGGATTCATACTTTCACTTCAGAGCTAGAAGCCATTTTATCCATGACCGTTTGTCTTTTGTCTTTACTTTTAAGACATAGTTGTTTCCTCTTCTCCTTCCTCTCTCCCAGATATAATCCAATCTCACTCCACAAAATCAGTCTAGCCTCATGTATCCACAGGAAAAATAAAAATAAAAATAGTTTAAAAAATTGTAACTAAGCCATTTCCACACGGTCATAATAAGTGCTTTCTATCAAACAGGTCCTTTGTCTTTTAGCCCCTGTAGTTGTTAGCCACTATTAAAACAGGGGCTCACTTGTTGCAATCCACATCTGAGGGCAGCTCCCGCTGGGCAATTGTTAAACTCACCCGGCATACAAGCTCCCTGTTCTTCTCCGCTTCTCCTCTCCTCCAGCACGATCTTTGTTCCCGGTTGCTGCGGTTTCGGGACAGCCGCCATGGCTGTCGTTCCACTGCCGCTGGCATGAAGGGAAAGCCTCCAGCCCCGAGGAACCTGCCCGTTCCTCTTGGCCACCCAAGGAGTCCCTTCTTGTCCCTCTGTCCCTTCAAGACAGGGGAGGTCCGAAGACCTGTCGGCGGCAGCTTGGCAGATGGAGTTTTGGCAGAGCTCCGCGGAGCTCGCCATTTCCCCGTCTGTATCCCCGCGGTGCCAACCGGACGTTCCTATAAAATGTCTTTCTTATTTCCGCCACTGGTAAGCATAAAACAATAAACAGCTAGAGATCACAGCCACCAAATATCAACTATTTTCTCCTCTGTAAATTTCCAGGAGTCTAGGACTCACTTTTCCTTTCATCAATAGATGGCGCTCTCAACTTACTTTCAGCATAAATCTCTTTAAAAATATTTTCTTCCACCACTTAAAGAGTTATATTTTTAGAATCTCTTCTCTATGATTTTTTTTATCTTTGGGGCAATTTGTAAAGAAAAAAAATCATCTCACCCAGCAACACAGTCTCTGTTCACTGCTCTCTTCACTCCTGCACTATCTTAGGTATTCTGGCTGTCCCCAGCTTCATGGAAGCCATATTGACTGCCCCTGCTCCTCGTCTTCAAATGAGGGGGATTTTCCAAGTCAGGGAGAAAAGATGCAGCTCTCCTTGACCTGCAAGCTGCCCCCCCTTTACTTCACCACCCCTACAGGATGGCTATGGCTCCTTTTGGAGCCCTCTGATGGGGAGAGCTCGGAGCAGGACCACGGAGTCTACACCTCCGATGGTGCTGGAAGTACAGCCGGAAATTTTAAAAAAAACTTAATCTATTCAAAAAATATTTTTAAATGTGATTATATAAAAGGCATACAGGTAGTCCTCGACTTACAACTATTTGTTTAAAGATGGTTCAAAGTTATGAAGGACTCAGAAAAAGTGACCTATGACCTATCCTCCAAGTTACAATGGCTGCACCGCGATGCCCATGGTCACATGATTGCAATTCAGGGGCTTGGCAACCAGTTTGCATTTACACAGTTGCATAGTTGGGGACCCATGATTGCAATTTGTAACTTTCCCCATTGGCTTCCAACAAGCAAAATCAATGTGGGAAACTGATTCTCTTAGCAACCAAGTGATTCACTTAACAACCACATGATTCATTCTCCCTCAAATTGGTTACCAAAATAATAAAAATGGTCATAAAAACATTAGGATTACCTGCATTTAGGCTCTAGTTTTGTAGTTATTAGGGTTGCACATCTAAGAGTGAAACATAACAGCCAATTTATTTCACTTCACCTGTTTGGTTTATCTTCTGGCAGTTCCAGTAGTCAGAAGAAGCCTCCACACATACAAATGCCTTACCAGGGGTGTAATTAGTATCTGAAAAGCATTGTAACAAGTTTTAATGAGCCAATGGAATTGGGTCAGCAAATGAGCTGTGGGAAGCCACCATCACCCTTCTAGAAGAATAAAATATTTTGAGGAATATTAAAAAGGTAGAATATTATATTTCCCTAATGAGAAATGGAGAAACATGGTTTTTAGAGAAAGGGAGCAGAATCACTCTTAATAGCTCCCTCCCCCAGCAGATATTTTGTGCCCATTAAGAAAGACTGGGCCAGCCTATCTACAAAACAAAAGACCGTCAGCTCCAGGATGATGGAATTATCCTTCAAGACAATGCCATTAAGCCACAATAGGAATTGCCCAACACCCTTTCAGAACTTAAGCCCTTCATTGCATCACCCTCAGAAACTTCAACCAAAGTTAGCTCAGACAAACACCTAGGATTCGTACTTTACCTACAGAGCCATCTATGACCCCTACGTAACCTCTACATGGCCCCATGGGAGTCAATAGAATACACATTCTTTCAGAGGAACAGGAAGCTCAAGTGCAAAGCCCGAGAGAAGGTATAAAAAAAACACCCTCTCTCAACTCCATGTGGTCAGATGGCCAGAACCCGTTCATCATTAAACCTTCTTTCCAATCAGCCTCCATGTTTCCAGTGTCTTTCCCCCAGCTTGGAACTGAACCAGATGGATATTTCTCCTGACAGGGGAAATAATAAACTCATGAAATCCAAATGCTTTTGTTTTGTTACTTTAACATTTGGATGGAGGTTGATTAATGTCCTTCTAAACATAAATGTCACACATTCATAACAGAATTGACTGCTTTGGAACCAACAACATTAGTATAGTACATGTGTACTGTCTATTGTTTGCATCAGGCAAGGATAAAAAGCAGGAAGAAAGTAATTTGAGGAAAGGCATTACTTTCTTAAGTAATTTTCAACTAAAGCAACATTTTGAGATTAATTTAGAGGATTTTGTTTGAATAGAACTTCTTGAAACCTTAAACAATAATGGCATGATATCCGAGAAAAAGTGCTAAAACTTTAACTGAGAAAATTTAGTAATGTGTATCCGGGATGTGTGAATCTGATGAAATATGTCCTTTTCACCCAGTGATTAAAGAGACATACTTAAAACTTCGCATCTTCTGTAATTATCATCACAATTTGTTCATATTTCTCAAAAATAGAGTAAAAAAAAGCCTTAAAAGCTCACCTCTCTGCTAGAGAATGTTTCTTTTTTTAAAAAAAAGTTTCTTAGTGCTCTTTCCTTTTCTACATTAAAATAGAAATTCATAATCTAACAATTCACAAGTATTACTCCTGTCATTCACATGAAGAAAAGGGGAGATGGATTTTTAAAAATGTTCCAAGGAATTCTGTTTGCATATCAGAAAAATTAATCTCTATACAAAAATGTGAGAGCCTGTAATTCAGAAAGCAAAGAATTAGGACAGCTCAGCAGAGAATAATTTTCTACCCAGTTAATTTAATTGCATAAATCATTCCTTTGTTAGCAATAAAGAGATATAATTAAAATGAGATTGCTTCTCTTTCCTATTCTCTGGAAACTAAAGAAATTGATCATGGGGCACACATTCCTAGATACAGCGACGGATTTAGATGAAAAGAGGCCCTAGGCTATTCCACTTATGAGGCCCTTTCACCTATAGTGAAAGTGTAATTTTAATTTTGCTAACAATTTGAATGTAGGGAATGTAGGCCCAGTGGTGAGATTCAATTTTTTTAACAGCAGGTTCTGTGGGCGTGGCTTAGTTGGGGGTGAGGCTTGGCAATCATGTGACTGAATGGGCGTGGCTAGTTGGTCACGTGACTGTGTAGGCATGGGTAGCTCGTCATGTGACCGGATGGGCGTGGCTATGTGCATAGACTTTTTTCAGAGGGCTGAAAAAAGTCATTTCTGACTGGGCCTCGCACTTTTGACCAGTCCTCACACTTATGACCATCCTCACATATATGCCCGTGCAGCTTTCTTAAAAACCATGTCACTCATTTCACAACTGCTTCTCTTCACCATGGTGACAAGATAGGGCAAAAACGTAAAATGTGAGGACAGTCATAAGTTCGAGGACTGGTCAAAAGTGCAAGGACCAGTCAAAAACAACTTTTTCAGCCCTCTGAGTAGTCCATATGCACAAAAGGACTACCCAGAGGGCTGAAAAAAGTGATTTCTGACAGGTCCTCGCACTTTTGACCGGTCTTCGCACTTATGACTGGTCATCATTTATGCCCATTGTAGCATTCTTAACAATCATGTCACTCATTTCACAACTGCTTCTCTTCACCATGGTGACAAGATAGGGCAAAAACGTAAAATGTGAGGACAGTCATAAGTTCGAGGACTGGTCAAAAGTGCAAGGACCAGTCAAAAACAACTTTTTCAGCCCTCTGAGTAGTCCATATGCACAAAAGGACTACCCAGAGGGCTGAAAAAAGTGATTTCTGACAGGTCCTCGCACTTTTGACCGGTCTTCGCACTTATGACTGGTCATCATTTATGCCCATTGTAGCATTCTTAACAATCATGTCACTCATTTCACAACTGCTTCTCTTCACCATGGTGACAAGATAGGGCAAAAACGTAAAATGTGAGGACAGTCGTAAGTTCGAGGACTGGTCAAAAGTGCGAGGACCAGTCAGAAATAACTTTTTCAGCCCTCTGAGTAGTCCATATGCATAAAAGGATACAGCAATAGAGAGGGATGAACTAAGGGAAGGGAAATTAGAGTAGGAATGAGGGTAAGAGAGGGAGGGAGGGAGGAGGAGAAGGAGAAAGGAAGAGGAAGTAGGGAGGAGAAGAAGAGGGGGAGGAAGAGAAAGTAAGAAGGAAAGAAAAGAGAGAGGTGGTGGGTTTGAGGAGAAAGATTGCTGTACAATAAAAAAGATGAAAGGGAAGAAAGCCAACCCCAAACAAATATAAAGATATTAAGATAAAGAATGAATGGTTAAACTTTAAAGAATAAAAGAGAACAAATATGAATAAATAACAATAATTAGAAACACACATACAAACATACAATGTATTTTCTTTGAACAGAGTATTTGGCCGGTTCACAAATTTAAACAGTGTTTAGTCATTTCAATTAAATTTACAATTTTTATATTTCCTTTTTGCCATATTTATTCCTCATCTATTTTTGTAAAAATCCAATATTACCCTTCATCCTCATCTCTAATCTTAATCAAATTCAATTTTTCCCTTCTATTCTATATTATACCCCTTCCCATTGTCATCTACTTTTATATCCATCCTCACATTGGTTAATTATGTAATATTAGTTGTTTAATATAAATTCAACATTTTAATATAAATCAATTAGTTATATAACTACCTTTTTTGTATATTAATCAATATTAACATGAATATTCCAATTATTTCCATGCAATCCAATTTCTTACAAATCCATTAATTATATTTACCAATAATAATAAACCAAATAATTTCCCCCATATATTCCTCCAAATCACAACTTAACCATTTCTGCTTTCAGAAATATACAATTAATAGTATCTCAATTATTACAATTCCCTAGTTGAATAGAGCTTTTTTTCTTTTGTGTTTTAAAATCCTGAACTCTCCTCTTTTTCCCTAAATTTCCCATTATTTGCACCTACCTTTTTTGGTGAGGAAAAAGAAAAGAATTCTGCCTGCCTAATTTTCCAATCTTGCAGCAACAGCAAAGCAGCTTCAGTTTCATTTCTCAGCATAGTTAGGGGAAAAAAAAATCAGCACTCTTTGCAAGGAAGCAGAAGAGCCCTGAGCAAAACAGCTGAGACAAATCAGCTGAGAGCCGGGAGGCCAATTAGCCTATGCTGAAGCTCCGTGGGCCAATAAAATTACAAAAAAACCACCGAACCCTTTGTTAAATTGCTGGCTCCCCTACCCCTCGCCCACCACTATTTATTGGCAATAAATAGTGGTGCGGAGGGGCGGGGCAAGCCAGCAATTTAACAAACGGTTCGGCTGCACCACTGGCTCTAGGGCGGCCCTTTGAAGCCCCGCGGCAAGAATTTGAACAGTTTTTTTTTCCTCTAGTCATCGGAGGCAGCAATAGATTGGGAGTGGGTGGGGTAAGCGAACAGCCGGCGATCCAACAGAGCAGAGAGCGAGGGTGAGTGAAGGCGTGGAAGCTGCTTTCTCCATCCTGCTCTCTTGCGTCCGGAGCCGGTGGGGAACCACGTGGCAGCCCACGTGGATCCCAGGCAGCGGAACTCAGGCAAGGGAAGGGGTGGGCAATTGTGGCTCTTTTACAACCTGTAGCCTTCAACTCCCAGAATTCCTGAGACAGCCAAGCTGTCTCAGAAATTCTGGAAGTTGAAGTCCACAGGTTGTAAAAGAGCCACAATTGCCTACCCCTGGCTACTGTAGGCTGGCGCCGCGCGGGTGGAAGGCGAGGGGCGGGCGAGCCAGCAACTTAACAAATGGTTCGGGGGCCAATAAATTACAAAAAAACACTGAACCATTTGTTAAATTGCTGGCTTGCCCGCCCCATTTATTGGAAATAAATAATAGTGCGGAGGGGCGGGGCAAGGGGCGGCAAGGGGCGGGGCGAGCCAGCAATTTAACAAAGGGTTCAGCCGAACCCCCTAGAACCCCCAGAATCCCACCACTGTGTAGGCCCCTCTTGATCTTGAGACCCTAGGCTGAAGCCTAGTTAGCCTATAGGAAAATCCGGCCCTGTCTAGATATCACTCTGCAATTACATGTACATTTTTAGAATGGTTACTTTATTTTGTGTTTATGTTACAGAGAACTGTAATTAGTTGTAGAACTTCGGTATGATCTTAAACAAATAATTTATTAAATGCCCAGGAATACAAAGCTTGCAAATAGACCTATATATCCTTTGGACAGGCAATGCTATGATTTTAAGGAGCAAGACAGAAAGTTTCACTGGTAGGTGTCATAAGATCCCGGATCTGCGCACTTTCCGCCATGCTCTTAAGACCCACCTATTCCAGCAAGCCGGCCTGGCCTAATTTTCTCCCCTTTCTTTTAAATTTTTAAACTGAAATTTTAATTTGTTTTAAATTATTGGGATTTTTAATTGTCTTGGGCTAAATTATTTAATTTGGTTTTAAATTGTTTCTAACTTTTGTATTTCTGTATTTTATTCTGTGCCTGTTCACTGCCCTGAGTCCTTTGGGAGTAGGGCGGTATACAAATTTAATAAAACATAAAACATAAAACATAAGAAATGTAAGATAACCCATAATGGTTACAGAAATGTAGTCTAGAGTAGGGGTCCCCAACTAGGCCGGGCAAGCAGTGGGCGAAAATGCATATGCAGCTCCACTTGAGCAAGTGTCAAGTGTTCATGCTCACACGCGAAGCTCTATTTGCACAAGCAGTGGGTGCTAGAGCTTGTGCGTGAAGCTCTATTTGCACAAACTATGGGTACGCACACCCCACTATTAGTGCAAATAGAGCTGCATGTTTTTGGTGCCGGTGATGGTGTCTGCCGCAGAATACTGCAATGGTAGTTTGCTAAGGATGAAGAGAAGAAGCTGAGGTGAGGAGGCCTGGACTTATAGATTGGCAGAGGAGGAGACGCTACCCTCCTCTGGGGATACTGCTTCCCCCCTCCCTCTCCCGCCTCCCCCCTCCTTACGGGGGGAGGGGTTTACAAACTGCTACACTTCGGACACTTTGGACCCCTTACCATGTTCCACTCACGCCCTCGCTCGTAGGAGAGACTGAGCACTATTTGAGAGAGCTGAGGGATTTCCTACATCCCAATGGAGAGGATAGAACATTGCTCCCGATAACTTTCCGTAACGGGACCGGCCGTCATGAGAGGATGTTTGGTTATTAGCCTCCGTTGGAGAAAAAGAACATTGGACCTTCTCCCTGTCATGAGAGGACAGTGGAGTCCAGCCTTATAAATGGATATTTTGTGACCTTATGCTCAGTTATCCCTTGGACTATGATAGACTCCCGGACTGGCCTTTCTTTCCCATCTTTGGTTCAGTTGATGCTCCAAAAAGCCGACCTTCTCGCACTGCGAGACTCCCCCCTCTCGCAGGCCTGGCCCTCCACGTTATCGAGGGCCTATCTTGATGACAGGCTCATCTGTACGCTGATGATACTCAGCTGTACATCTCTACCCCGGATCACCCCAACGATGCCCTTGATGTGATGTCTCGCTGCCTGGAGGCCGTGCGGGTCTGGATGGGGAGGAACAGGCTCAGACTCAACCCGTCCAAGACCGAGTGGCTGTGGCTTCCGGCGCCCCGATATAGTCAACAGGTGCCATCGTTGACTATTGAGGGTGAATCTTTGCCCCCCACGGAGAGGGCTCGCAATCTGGGTGTCCTCCTGGATGCACGGCTGTCTTTAGAAGAGCATATGACGGCCGTGGCCAGGGGGGCCTTTTATCAGGTTCGCCTGATCTGCCAGTTGCAGCCCTTTCTGGACTGGGACGCCCTACGCACGGTCACTCACCCCCTTGTTACCTCCCGGTTGGACTATTGTAATGCTCTCTACATGGGGCTCCCCTTGAAGAGCACTCGGAGGCTCCAGCTGGTCCAGAATGCGGCCGCGCAGGTGGTTATGGGCGCAACTCGCTGTGCCCACATGACACCCCTCCTGCGTGAGCTGCACTGGCTCCCAGTGGTCTTCCGGGTGCGATTCAAAGTGTTGGTTACCACCTTTAAAGTGCTCCATGGCATAGGACCCGGGTACCTTCGAGACCGTCTTCTGCCACCAATAGCCTCCCACCGACCAGTCCGCTCCCACAGAGAGGGTCTCCTCAGGGTGCCATCGGCCAAGTTATGTCGGCTGGTGACACCCAGGGGGAAGGCCTTCTCTGTGGGAGCCCCAGTCCTGTGGAATGAACTGCCCCCGGAAATATGTAAGATCTCCGACCTCCGGGTGTTTCGCTGCGCACTGAAGACCTTGTTGTTCCGCCAGGCCGGGCTATCAACATAATAGTTTTAAATTGGGGTATTTTAAATTTCTGGGGTTTTAATTGAGCCAAATTTATTTAATCATTTTAAATTTTAATTGCTGTTTTGTCTTGTGTTTTTAAATAGGCTGTACACTGCCCTGAGTCCCTCGGGAGAAGGGCGGTATAGAAATAAAATTATTATTATTATTATTATTATTATTATTATTATTATTATTATTATTATTATTATTATTATTATTATTATTATTACATGTGCCCACTGCTCACATGGAACCATTCCCTCTCCCGCCCACCCCCAGCCAGGCTGTCAAGCTGAAAAGGTTGGGGACCGCTGATCTAAGACGTATGGACAGTAAATTAGAAAAAACTTGGTTTTCTGGTTTTGTGTAGGATAACAAAGCTACTATAGGCCCAAAGGTGAAAAAAGATTGAGATACCAACAATGGAATGGAGTGATACCAACAGCAGATTGTGAAGATGGCCGAATTTGTAGAAATAGCAAAAGCGATAAAACAGCAAAACTGTTTGATAAAAGAATAAGTATTTTCATTAAAGATTGGAAAAGTACAATGGAGTTTTTGCTAAAAATGGGGAAACCAGCCTTAGCACGAAACCAAGCCCAACACCAACCACCTGACTTAAAAGAGAAGACCCTGAAATGGACCAGTGTAGACTAAAGACTCTCTTCAGTGCCTCAGAAGACAGTTGGAAAGACTATGGGGGGAAGGGCAGAAACTCATTGTAAGGTTTTCTTTCTTGCCTCATTTATATTGTAATCAGTTAAATGGATTCATGGAGGGATGGCATTTGGGAGTGGTTAGCACAGCAAGTCTTCAGACTTCTGTCTGGAGGGAGGGAGAATTATCAAGAATGTTTGTACTACTTGTCTTGTAGGAGTAATTGCATACTCACACCATTCAGAACCACACTGAGGTTATCCCCTTCACCTATCTCCACATAAAGCTTCCCCTAGGCTCACTCTGTGGCACTAAGACCCATGCACTCATACCTCCCTGCCAATTCCATGGGGGAGGGGGCATGCCCCCTCAGGCAATTCCCTCACTGAAGAGGTAACAAAAAAGAGATTTCCAAACCCCAAGCCCTGATTATGACTCACAAATAATGCTGCCAAATTACTCAGTAAGGCAGAATATGTTGCACTGGTGGTCTCATTAGTAGGAGTCCCAGGGCTCATTGTGTGCAATTTCAAAAATATTAATAGCCTGGCCTGCACACTGGTTAACCTCAATTTGACCTCACAAACCCTGGATGCACTAAACTAAGAGCTAAGGCAGGTTCAGGAAGGAACCCTTGGAAATGGGCAGCATTTGATTATCTACTAAGGCACAATCGTGGCTGCAAAGAATTTTGGGACATGTGCTTGCTTCAACCTGACTGAAAGCTCACAGAAAGTGACATCAAACAGCTAAAAAGAATTGGCACAGAAAATTGGATACTGTAAATTTCTTTTCTAGCTGCTAGACCTTCATGGGTTGAAAGCTCTCCTTTTGGGGGCCACTGCCTTGCCCCAATAGCCTACAAAATCACCTCCCATCTCAACAGACTGTTAGCCTCTGCCTCTATATTGCTTGCTTGCTTCGGCTGCCATTGTAACAGGGGGAGGAGGGAGCTGTTTCGGTATTTGGGAAGTGGGAAGCAAGTTGGTGGAGATGTCGTAAAAGGGAGTGAATTGGAGAAAGTTTTCCTCAGGGCTTTCTCTGCAGCTGGAAGACGTGCTGATAACCAGTCAAGGTCAACTGTCCTGGCATACCAGAAGAATGGAGCAATCTGAAGCTGCGCCCCACATGACACCTTGGGGGGATGTGGATTGGATAATCCTGACTGGACCCTTGGGGGGAGAGTTTTGGGGATGCTTTCTATATGTGATTTTCGTGCCTATTGCCTCAGACCTTGCTTTTCTTTGGTTGCATTCAGTTCATACTCAGTAAAAGTATCTTTCTCTATGAAAATGCCATTTGTGTGGAAAATGTCTACCCGCTACTCCTCATGAAAAACATGCTAGCCCACCTAGCCAAGGGGAAGATTTTTACTAAACTGGACTTACGGGAGGCTTATTACAGAGTCCGGATTAAGGAAGGTGACGAATGGAAAACTGCTCTCAATTGCCCATTGTTTCCAGTTTAGGGTGCTCCCTTTCGGATTACAAGGGACATGGACATCCAAGTAAGGATGCCAGCCAAATATCCCTCATGATGTGCCAGGTATACAGAAAGTACAGAGGCCATTCTGATAGTGTGTAGGTTGGGCAATATATGTAAATATATACACTAGTGGCCAAAATTGTGGAAACCTTTTGGGAAAAGTATATTTTCTAAACTAGCTAATAATGCCACTTTTTTTTGAGTAGTACCATAAAATTATATATCAATGGAAAGATAATTTAATCAAGAATGTAATGCAATAACTTTTATGAAGAATTTGCTATTAGAATAGCAGTTATAGTATAAAGAAGAAAAGTGAAACACATAGAAAAAAATGAGATACACAAAAATTATCACCATAGAAAAAACGAGACATACAAAAAATATCATGTCAGTTAATGCTTAGTTGGGTAACCTTTAGCATGAATTATGGCCTTACAATGTCTTCCCATGGAGTGAACCAAGTCTTTTAGTTCTGCAACTGTTATAATGTGAAACCAAGATTGAATGATTGCTTCTATTAATTGGGTTTTATTGCTGGGTCGCTTCTGACTAACAAGTTACTTTAGTTGGCTCCATAGATTTTCAATTGGGTTAAGGTCTGGGCTTCCCAGGCCATTCCAGCAGTGGAATATGATCATATTGAAACTCCCCAAAAAGGTGGTATTATTAGCCATCAAACCTCAAAAATACATTTTCCCCAAAAGGTTTCCATAATTTTTGGCCACTACTGTATAGCCCAAATGGAGGGAATTGTGGAAACCCCTTCTCCTAGAAGAATGAAATATTTTGGAGAATATTAAAAGAGGCAGAATATTATATCAAAGAAGAAATGGAGAAACATGATCTTAGAGGCAAAAAGCAGTCCCAATTTCCTGCATAGTAAAACAGCCTCCAGCAAAATCTTTAGAGATGGTGATTTTATGCCCATTAAGGAAGACTGGGTCAGCCTATTCACAAACAAAACACCTTTACCACCAAGTGATGGGATTAAGGACAGAACATGATTTTAACACCATTCACTGAGAAAAGTGGAAACAATACTGATCCATTAAGAAAGGCAGGCTAGAGGCAATAGATAACAGGATAAAATCAATTACACATGTCTGACAAGATTAGGACCAAGGAAGCTGATAATTAAGACCCATTATGAGCCTTTGCGAAACAAGTAAGACAGTGGTGGGATTCAAATTTTTTTACTACCAGTTCTGTGGACATGACTTGGTGAGCGTGGCTTGGTGATCATGTGACTGGGTGGGCATGGCTTGGTGGTCATATGACTGGGTGGGCGTGGCCAACTCCACATTACTCATGTCAAGGGGCATCTTGCCTCACCCCACTTGCCTGGCCTCCTGAGCTCTTCTGGTCTTTGTCTATTAATTTGTCTACTACTACAGTGTCCTGTTGATTATCTAATGCAGCGGTTCTCAACCTGGGGGTCGCGGCCCCTTTGGGGATCGAACGGCCATTTCATAGGGGTCGCCAAAGCCCTCTCTCACCCCACCCCACGCCTTCACTCACCCTCACTCTCTGCTCTGTTGGATTGCCGGCCGTTCGCTTACCCCGCCCACTCCCAATCTATTGCTGCCTCCGGAGTCCCAGCTGATGGCTAGAGGGAAAAAAACTGTTTAAATTCTTGCCGCAGGGCTTCAAAGGGCCGCCCTATAGCCAGTGGTGGGATTCTGCTGGTTCCGCCCTGCCCCTTGCCCCGTCCCTCCGCACCACTATTTATTGCCAATAAATAGTGGTGGGCGAGGGGCGGGCGAGCCACCAATTTAACAAATGTTCGGTGTTTTTTTGTAATTTTATTGGCCCGCGGAGCTTCAGCATAGGCTAATTAGCCCTTGATTAGATTGGCTCCCGACTCTCAGCTGATTTGCTCTCAGCTGTTTTGCTCAAGGCTCTGCTGCTTGTGAGCAATTTTTTTCCCCTAGCTATGCTGAAAAACAAAACTGAAAGTAAAGCAGGCTGTTGGCTTTGCTGTTGCTACAATGTTGGAAAATTAGGCAGGCAGATTTCTTTTCTTTTTCCTCACCAAAAAAGGTAGCTGCAAACAATGGGAAATTTAGGGAAAAAGAGGAGAGTTCAGGATTTTAAAACACAAAAGAAAAAAAGCTCTATTCAACTAGGGAATTGTAATAATTGAGATACTATTAATTGTATATTTCTGAAAGCAGAAATGGTTAAATTGTGGTTTGGAGGAATATATGGGGGAAATTATTTGGTTTATTATTATTGGTAAATATAATTAACTGATTTGTAAGAAATTGGATTGCATGGAAATAATTGGAATATTCATGTTCATATTGATTAATATACAAAAAAGGTAGTTATATAACTAATTGATTTATATTAAAATGTTGAATTTATATTAAACAACTGTAATATTACATAATTAACCAATGTGAGGATGGATATAAAAATAGATGACAATGGGAAGGGATATAATATAGAATAGAAGGGAAAAATTGAATTTGATTAAGATTAGAGATGAGGATGAAGGGTAATATTGGTTTTTTACAAAAATAGATGAGGAATAAATATGGCAAAAAGGAAATATAGAAATTGTAAATTTAATTGAAATGACTAAACATTGTTTAAATTTGTGAACTGGCCAAATACTCTGTTCAAAGAAAATACATTGTATGTTTGTATGTGTGTTTCTAATTATTGTTATTTATTCATATTTGTTCTCTTTTATTCTTTAAAGTTTAACCATTCATTCTTTATCTTAATATCTTTATATTTGTTTGGGGTTGGCTTTCTTCCCTTTCATCTTTTTTATTGTACAGCAATCTTTCTCCTCAAACCTACCACCTCTCTCTTTTCTTTCCTTCTTACTTTCTCTTCCTCCCCCTCTTCTTCTCCTCCCTACTTCCTCTTCCTTTCTCCTTCTCCTCCTCTCTTTCTCCCTCTCTTACCCTCCCTCCTACTCTAATTTCCCTTCCCTTTTTCATCTCTCTATTGCTGTATCCTTTTATGCATATGGACTACTCAGAGGGCTGAAAAAGTTATTTCTGCCTGGTCCTCGCACTTTTGACCAGTCCTCGAACTTACGACTGTCCTCACATTTTACATTTTTGCCCTATCTTGTCACCATGGTGAAGAGAAGCAGTTGTGAAATGAGTGACATGGTTGTTAAGAATGCTACAATGGGCATAAATGATGACCAGTCACAAGTGCGAAGACGGGTCAAAAGTTCGAGGACCTGTCAGAAATCACTTTTTTCAGCCCTCTGGGTAGTCCTTTTGTGCACATGGACTACTCAGAGGGCTGAAAAAGTTATTTTTGACTGGTCCTCACACTTTTGACCAGATCTCGAATTTACGACTATCCTCACATTTTACGTTTTTTGCCCTATCTTATCACCATGATGAAAAGAAGCAGTTGTGAAATGAGTGATATGGTTGTTAAGAATGCTGCACGGGCATAAATGTGAGGATGGTCATAAGTGTGAGGACCAGTCAAAAGTGCGAGGACCTGTCAGAAATGACTTTTTTCAGCCCTCTGAGTAGTCCCTATACACATAGCCATGGCCACCCGGTCACATGACCAGCTAGCCACGCCCACCAAGTCACATGACCTCCAAGCCACGCCCACAAAATAAGCCACACCCACAGAACTGGTAGTAAAAAAAATTAGAACCCACCCCTGGTTGGGGGTCACCACAACATGAGGAACTGTATTAAAGGGTCATGGCATTAGGAAGGTTGAGAACCACTGATCTAATACCTGTCTGTTGTCATGGATCTGGAACTCCCACAGATGCTTAGCTCTATTATTCTCCATGATCTTCCGTGGAAACTCCTTTTTCCTGGGATTATACAGCTGCCTTTCTTCCCCAGAAAAAGCCCTATTTTATTTAAAGAATTGCAGACAAATGCATCCTTGTCCACCATAGCAAAGCACAGTCCTACGCTTATAATTTTTCTGCTTTTTCAGACAGGTGAACACACTTCTAAACAAAACACTGGCTGCAGATAGCTCTCTCTGTCGGAGATCAGAGCTGTGACTGGGGGTTGTGGAGATCTGGGGTTGGAGAGGCAGGAGGCTGACCATGGTTTGGTTGTTGGTCGCTTCGGGTGGCCTCTCCTCCCCTCCCCTTCCCCCAGGTATGGGTGTGTGTTGGCCTTAATGGCCATCCACCCCTGGATTGGGTTTTCCTGTTTCGCTACTCCTACATTCACCTCAAGGAAGATCTTGTGCCCGTGGTTCATTATCATCTTTATTAACATCTTTACTATTACCATCGTCATTAACCTCTACACTCTGGACACTCTGGACCCCTTACTATGCTCCACTCACGCTCTCGCTGGTAGGAGAGACTGAGCACCATTTGAGAGAGCTGAGGGATTTTCCACATCCCAACGGAGAGGATAGAACATTGTTCCCATTCACTTTCCTAACGGGACCGGCTGTCGTGAGAGGATGGTTGGCCATTAGCCTCCGTTGGAGAAAAAGAACATTGGACCTTCTCCCTGTCATGAGAGGACAGTGGAGTCCAGCCCTATAAATGGATATTTTGTGACCTTTTATTCTCGGTTATCCCTTGGACTATGATAGATTCTCTGACTGGCCTTTCTTTTCCCATCTCTGTTTGGTTGATGCTCCAAAAAGCCGACCTTCTTGCGCTGCGAGACTCCCCCCTCTCGCAGGCCTGGCCCTCCACATTATCGAGGGCCTATCTTGATGACAGGCTTTGGGACCCCGAGAGATGGCATGCAGCAAAGAGGGGGTTGATGGGCTTTTTAGCTAAATTTTTAAGGAAAATTTTAAGGGGACCCGGGAGTGCAGGAGGGGGTTGTAAAAGTGGACCTGGGGGGGACCAGATAGCGACTGCGTGGGAGGATGGGTCAATTAGCTGCAGCAGAGGGGTCGCGAAAGGAAATTTAACCAGGGGGCAGGGGAACGACAGAAAGGG
The DNA here is from genome assembly GCA_022577455.1 of Arizona elegans. Lineage (NCBI taxonomy): Eukaryota > Metazoa > Chordata > Lepidosauria > Squamata > Colubridae > Arizona > Arizona elegans. Next base: position 95,460,954 of record JAKOOJ010000002.1, on the reverse strand, counting down.
CTGTGTAATTGAAATAATGAGTGGGAGGGGCAGGTATGACGGGCGCAGGGGGTCATATCAAGTGTCGGGGGTGCGCACATGCTGTCTCCGAGCGATTGCGCACTCCGGCCCCCAACACGTGACTCATGTCCTGGGCTGTGTAGAGCCTCAGGCCCAGGGTCCGCGGCTGATGTTATGTAATGCCAGGTCGGTTGTTAATAAAGCCCCCCTCATTTGTGATCTTATTTTGGAGGGGGGTGCGGACCTGGCAGGTATTACGGAGACCTGGTTGGGCCAGAGGGGGGGGGGTCCCCCTTGTCGAGATGTGCCCGCCAGGTTTCCGGGCATTTCATCAGCCAAGGGCCCAGGGGAGGGATGGGGGAGTGGCGGTGATCATTAGGGAGAGTCTTTGTCCGAGAGAGACCACTGTTCCTCAGATAGCCGGATGTGAGTCCCTTTGTGTGAAGTGGGGCCATGGGATGTAGATGGCTTTGCTGACTACGTACCTGGCTCCCTGCCACGTGGCAGCGACCCTGCTCAAGCTACTCGACGTCATTGCCGGGGTGGCGGTTGATACCCCCAGACTTATTGTCATGGGGGATTTCAACCTTCCATCCGTGGGTGAGGCGTCGGAGGTGGCTCAGGAGTTCATGGCTTCCATGATGGCCATGGACCTGACCCAGTTAGTTCAAGGCCCCACTCACATAGGGGGACACACTCTGGACTTGATTTTTGTCTCTGGTCAGTGGTTGAATGATCTTGGTAGAGGGGACCTAGATATTAAACCCTTGTCATGGACAGATCATTTACTCCTTCAATTAGACTTTCCTACCGCCTTCCCCCGCTGCAGGGAGACGGAACCGACCAGATGGTTCCGTCCCAGGCGCCTGATGGATCCCAAAAGGTTCCTGATGGAGCTTGGGCCATTTCCTGAGACTCTAACACACGACTCGACTGAAGAGCTGGTGGCCACCTGGGAAAGGGCGGCCGCTGGAGCTTTGGACCGCGTTGCGCCTTTGTGGCCTCTGACCCGAAGCTGATCTCAATTAGCTCCTTGGTTCTCTGAGGAGCTGAGAGAGATGAAGCGTCGGAAAAGACGCCTAGAGAGCATTTGGAGGACTAGTCAATCCGATTCCGACCGGACACAGGTGAGGTCTTATATCAAGACCTACCTAGTGGCGATAAAAGCAGCAAAATCTCTTTCTGCCTTCTCTCCGCTTTCTGCTCTTATCGCATCTGCAGAGGACCGCCCAGCCGCCCTGTTTAGGGTGACCCACTCCCTTCTTCGGGGGGGGGAGTGCGGGAAGATCCCTTGCAGGGTCGTGCTGAGGATTTTGTGCAATTCCTGCACAATAAAGTCGCTCGAATTCGGGATGGCTTGGACTCCGATTGGATGAGTCCACGGGAGGAGACGAGGGCAGGTCTTAAGAATGTTATCTGGGAGGAGTTTGATCCTGTGACTCCCGAGGATGTGGACAGGGTTCTGGGTAAGATTAGTGCCACCACGTGTTTATTGGACCCGTGTCCCTCCTGGTTGGTACTGGCCTCCCGGGAGGTTACACGAGGCTGGCTCCAGGGGATTATAGGTGCTTCTCTGAGGGTGCCTTTCCTGCCGCCTTGAAAGAGGCGGTAGTTAGGCCCCTCCTCAAGAAGCCTTCCCTGGACCCGGCTGAATTAGCCAACTATCGTCCAGTCTCCAACCTTCATTTTGTGGCGAAGGTTGTTGAGAGCGTGGTGGCACGACAACTTCCCCGGCACCTGGATGAAGCTATCTATCTAGACCTGTACCAGTCGGGCTTCAGGCAGGGGTACAGCACAGAAACGGCATTGGTCGCGTTGGTGGATGATCTCTGGAGGGGTCTCGCCCCTCCTGTTCAACATTTATGTGAAGCTGCTGGGTGAGATCATCCGTGGTTTTGGGGTGAAGTGCCATCTGTACGCTGATGATACTCAGCTGTACATCTCCAGACCACCCCAACGATGCCCTTGATGTGATGTCTCGCTGCCTGGAGGCCGTGCAGGTCTGGATGGGGAGGAACAGGCTCAGACTCAACCCGTCCAAGACCGAGTGGCTGTGGCTTCCGGTGCCCCAATATAATCAGCAGGTGTCATCGCTGACTATTGGGGGTGAATCTTTGCCCCCCACGGAGAGGGCTCACAATCTGGGTGTCCTCCTGGACACGTGGCTGTCTTTAGAAGAGCATATGACGGCCGTGGCCAGGGGGGCCTTTTATCAGGTTCGCCTGATTCGCCAGTTGCAGCCCTTTCTAGACCGGGACGCCCTGCGCATGGTCACTCATGCCCTTGTTACTTCCCGGTTGGACTATTGTAATGCTCTCTACATGGGGCTATGTAAAAGAGCCTTGGTAGTACAGGGGTTTAAGGCACCCTGTTATTAAGCTGGTTATTAAGACCAGCTGCCTGCAATTACTGCAGGGTTCGAATCTCGCCAAGGCTCAAGGTTGACTCAGCCTTCCATCCTTTCTAAGGTAGGTGAAATGAGGACCCAGTTGTGGGGGCAATAAGCTGACTTTGTATAAATATACAAAAGGATGAAGGCTATTGCTGAGCACATTGTAAGCCGCCCTGAGTCTTCGGAGAAGGGCGGCATATAAATCAAATTAAAAAAAAAATGGGGCTCCCCTTGAAGAGCACTCGGAGGCTCCAACTGATCCAGAATGCGGCCGCGCGGGTGGTTATGGGCGCAACTCATTGTGCCCATGTGACACCCCTCCTGCGCGAGCTGCACTGGCTCCCAGTGGTCTTCTGGGTGCGATTCAAGGTGTTGGTTACCACCTTTAAAGCGCTCCATGGCATAGGATCCGGGTACCTCCGAGACCATCTTCTGCCATCAATAGCCTCCCACCGACCAGTTCGCTCCCACAGAGAGGGTCTCCTCAGGGTGCCATCGGCCAAGTTATGTCGGCTGGCGACACCCAGGGGGAGGGCCTTCTCTGTGGGACCCCCAGCCCTGTGGAACGAACTGCCCCCCGGAAATACGTAAGATCTCCGACCTCCGGGTGTTTCGCTGCGCACTGAAGACCCTGTTGTTCCGCCAGGCCGGACTATCAACATAATAGTTTTAAATTGGGGTATTTAAATTTTTTGGGGTTTTAAATCTGAGCCAAATTTATTTAATTATTTTAAATTTTAATTGTTGTTTTGTCTGTGTTTTTAAATAGGCTGTACACCGCTCTGAGTCCTTCGGGAGAAGGGCGGTATAGAAATATTATTATTATTATTATTATTATTATTATTATTATTATTATTACTATTCACATTGCAGGAAAGGTCAGAAATGGCTCAGTGAGTTAACAACTGACTGGCTGATTTTGGGTCAGTCATTCCCTCTCTCAGCCCCTCTCACAGGACTGTGGTGGGGAAAATAGGAGGAGGAGGAGGAGGAGGAGGAGGGATATTTGGAATGTTTGCTGCTTTGAATTATTTATAAAAATAATGATAGAATATAAATAAAGAAATAAATGATTTTTCTGGAGGATGGTGTTTTGCTTTGTGGCAAGTCAGCTATTTTTTTAAAAAAATTAAACACATTTTGAAGAATATATAAATACAGATGGAGTAGATAAATTGCCAAGCAACTAATGAGGTATGTACAGGCCTGCATTGGCCCTCTGGGTGGTACAAATGAGGACTGCAGGCCTCAGATCTATATGCTCAGATAGAGCATATAGATTAGTCATTAAATCACCATTCTCTGTCTTCTTTTTTAATACTGCAAATCCACCCTTCTCAGAGGACCCTTTTTGAAAATTCAGCGAGTCTATCAAAATAGTCAACATGAACAGTTTGTAGGAAAGGTTATCATATGAGCTTATTTAAATAATTGAAAAATACAGTACAAAGTAACTGTGTGGAAACAGGATCCAATATTTTTATTTTCATAAAGCATTGTCGCCAAAAATAGTTCTTTTCAATTCTAAGGTACTTCTAACATACTACCATTAAATACCTTTTGCTCTCAGTCACAAGTGTGTTATGGAATGAAGGGACGAAACAACATTCCTGGTCAGACAGAGACAGAATTTTATTTGAAAAGGTTCAGTGCATTTTTGATTCTCGCAAAAACTGAACAAAGGATGTTCTGATTCCATGGTTTTTATACATTTCTAAGACAAAGGATTCAATGATCTCATACACTTTCCCTATATGGTCACATAAATTTGTTAATTAGATTATACTTTACCATCCGTTTTCCCATATATGGTAAATCATTGCTTCCTAGTTTACAACTTTTCCTTAAGTGCTCTTAGTTGCTAATGGGAGAGTTACTACTGTCCTTGGGTAAATTTATTGGATTAAGTAACTCTTTGTAACATATAGGTCTTTGTATCATTCACAGTGAGGTCACTCAGATGTTTTTCCATGTGGCAGTCCTTTCCGTGACATCTAGGTCTCAGAAGATATATTACCACTTAAAGGGGTTTAACTGTTTGTTAATGTAATTTCCAACAAGCACTTTCCTCTCTTATAATAATGTGAATAGAGAGGGTCTCTCAGAGTTTATGTATCCAAGCACGTCTTCCCCTTATAATAATATGAATAGATAGGGTCCCCAGAGCTCATATATCTGTATGATTCCTATGTTATTCACATTATTTCTTTTATCTACATTATTCTTTATTTGCTATTTACCTCATTTCCCCCCCTGTGGAAGTTTTTCCATGCATAAACTTCCATTACTTCCTACACAACTCTATGTCTTCTAATACACACAGCTAATCTATAATATCCCACAACATATGACTAATCTAGGCAAGAGATAGGTATTTCTTGATCTTCACCCTATCAATCCTTGGAGGTACTCCCTTCATTCTTTTCCCAGACCCCATTTCGGCATATGTGTCTGTTTCAGAAACTTTTTCTTCAATAAAGCGCTCTGTTAACACGAACGCCTTCTCCTTTTGTATCTCTTTCACTGCTCTGATAGATAGCTGTCTCAGCACAGGGATTGCACAAGGAATAAAAGCTAGGCCTGCACAAGGAATAAAAGCTAGGCCTGCACAGCCATATCAACAAGAATAACATTTGTTTAATCTAGCCGGATCCAGGTAGTTTCCCAGGGGGAAAGAAGACACATAAACCTGTGTTGGACCTAATGGAGAACCAGATAGTGAAGCGAGGGGGCTGGAACAGACTAGTGCACCTTTCCTTGGATACCTTCCAGGACCTCTTCCATCCTCCCCATTTTGTGATGATGGCAGTTGGTGGTGATGAGAAAGTGAGTGGTGTGCAGAAGGAAAAAGATCTTTGGTTAGTTTTACATCCCTAAGGTTCATTCTAGGACCAAGGTACACTTCTGATGAACATTGTTCTTTTCTCAGGGTCCTATAGGCCTACCAGGTTTCTGATGTCTCTTTACACACAGGGAAGGTGACCCTATGATTTAACAAGGTTTCGACCTAATTCCAGTATCCCTGATATGCAATCTCCTCTTTTCAATTGTTGTAGGGGCCTGTTCTCCTTTTCTATTCCCCCCTGTACCGGGATTGTTAAACTCTTAACCTTAGGTCTAGGAGTTAGTTTAGGAATAAGGTACCCACTCCACCTTCTAATGCCACGTTGTTGGCGGGAGTGGACTTGACCCAAAGTGTCCCCATTCAGTGCCTTGATGCTGCTAGGTCCCCTGGGATTCTTGACATCTTCAAATCCTTTCGCAGAGACAAGGGGAATTTCTTGAACATCCACACAACATGGGGAACTACTGTTCAAGCTAGCATCACTCACTAGACCCTTGGCTAATAGTACCCACAACCCCAAATAAATCATAGTGACTTTATTCCCACACCCACAAGGCCTTAAGAGCGCAAGACCTGAAGTTTACAAGTTCACCATGTCAGGAAGAGGGTAAGGGATAGGTGTAACTTGGGGGTAGGGCAATATCAATCGTATTAAAACAATACCAATAGAAGGGCTAAAGTAGCTGTTGCCCAGAGTCCCCACACCCAATCTTCCTCAACCATGAGTGTTTTTAATAAGTGCTTACTGGATACTATCACTGTTAATAGGTTTTACGTTACAATTTACAATCGTGGAAAGTTGTCTTTCTCCGTTCCAAGCTTCGGCCATGCGCAGGAAACCAGCTTCTGGGGTGGTTCGACAAGGCTGATGATCACCACCGTGCATTGAGAGTCCGTTGCCGGTAGGACTCAGCAGGGTGTATTCTTCTTGAACCTCAACACCAAGGGCCGGTCAGTTGTTGTCACCTGGTATGTGACTGGATCACTTTGGTCAGCGGGCTCCAGTCTCGTCCAGTGGATCCAGGACAGTCCTCCTAAGATCTTAAAATCACAATTACAAAACCAATACATCTGGGAGAGCGCGCAAAGGAATCTGAGCAGTTGTAGTCCTCTTCAGTTGGGAAACAGCATAGGCAACCACTCAATCCTAAGAAAGAAAAAAATACAAAAATTGTCCAGATGATGAAGAATGCTATTCCCACTGGTTACTGCCCACCAGTTCCTTGGATCCTTTGGATCATCAACTTCAATGGATCTCCTTGGTGAGATTCCACCTTCCACTCCTCTGGCACGGGCCCGTTCACTTGGGGTTTAACTTCCTTCCAGCAGCATCCAATCATCGTGGTGGAATTTATGGACTGGAAACTTCAAAGGTGGTGTTTGGGCTAATAGTCCTTGTTTCCTAAAAACTTTAAAATATCTGGACAGTTTATATACATATTGTTTCAATACTTTGTCTCTGGTTTCCAGGGAATCAATGCATATGCTTCCTGTAGTGAAAACTACTCCAAACAACAGTTCATATGATGATAATCTTTCTAGGTTGGGTATAATAAAACTCTTGACACCACTGTTGCTGTAGCATTACTGCAGAGAAAAGCTTCAACCCACCCTGTGAAGTGGTCCACTATGACCAATAAATATTTTACTCTCCCCACTTTTGGTAATTCTGTAAAATCCACATGAGTACATTGAAATGGTCTTAAAGCTGGTGGTCTCCCACCCATCTGTTGTTTCCTGACAGCTTGTTCATTCACCTTTTTACAAATCAAACATTTGTTTATAATAGATGTTACTAAAGGATATATCCCAATACAACCATAGCTTTTTAAAAGTTCATCTACAATAGCTTGAATTCCCCAATGACTCCACCCGTATTTTGCCAAATGAATGCACTATCCCAAATGCATATAGCATCCCCCCTTGTATGGCTCTCATTTACACGCCTTTACAAATATATTTTCATTTAACAAACTCAATAAGAACCTGGGTTCCCCAATGAGTTCCCTCATGCACACTCTCAATCACATTCCGCATAAATGTTTTATTAAACACTAGCACCCCTCCTTAATCATCCACTTACCATCCGCTTTACGCACCCCATCATCCATCATTTGTTTGTCTTCATCATCCGTAAATACAGACTTCACCTCAAAGTCCAAAGCAGGGATCAAATCATTAATGCCTCTTCTGATTCAAAAAAATCTTTCAAAATCATTTCTTTTATATAGGTTGAATTAAGCGTTTTAAACCTCAAAAATTTCCAGAAAAGAAAAAATAAAAATAAAATCAAACTTGTATTCAGAGCAGAAAAGAAAATTTATCTGCATAGCTTTACCAAAACAGTGAGAGGAAAAGCTGCATAATTAGGTCATCCATTCCCCCTCCTCTCTCAGGCAGGCTCAGCAGAAAGAGGAGGTAGGGTGGGGGGGGGAGAGAGAGAGAGGAGGAAAAAATGGTTAAAAAGGGACAAACGCCCACCCCCCCCTTTCCTGTTTCTCTCCTCCTTTCGCCTTTCAGCATCCTTAACACACAGGGATTCACAGATCTCAGTCCGGACATCTCACACATGCACATTCACATTTGTACTGCAATCAGACTTTTTAAACCAATTTTACATACCAAAATTTCCTTCACTACTTCCTTCATGCAAACCAATCATTACAATTATTCAAGCACAAGTTTACTTAATTTGCTGGCCAGCCAAACATATCACAATCAATTCAATCCCATTCAATTCTGTTGGAAGAAAAAAAGAAGCCTTTCCCTTTAAGGATGGTGTTGAACGGCAGGGCTGGCCCCCCCTCCTGAATTCAAAAAAAACTCCAGGCGGGGAGATTACTTCGAAATGATTGGAGGTCAGCTGCTTAAGAGCAGAATCAGTTCATTGTTTATGGGAAGGCAGGCAAGAAACAGATAGTGAGACGTTTTATTTTCTTTACAATAAATATGAATGTAATTAGAAAAATGCATCTTCGGGTTTATTTTTCAAAAATATACACAAGGAGAACGCCAGGATCCGACATTAATTGAGGGCAATTACCCCAAGCAAGGTAACGGGGCTGATTGCCGCTCTGACATGTTCGTTCCCTATACTCATTCAGCTTGCTCTTTCTATGTTTTCTCCTTGTTTCTCTTGTGTTAAAAATTCAAATTACTTTAGTTTGATTTTTTTTCCTTCTTGGGTGTTTGTGTGTGTGTGTGTGTGTGTGTTTTTTCCTGTGTCCCACATCTGTTTGGATGTTGTAGAACCCTGCAATTTTGTCCTTCCTTTGATATGGAAAATAAGGTAACTTCAGAGTCTTAATGGCTCGTTGGCAAAGGTGGGGGCTGAAACTCTGCCTGAGTTTCTGCTTATTTTCTTATTTCCCCGTTCTTTTAATATTAAGTTTCTCATATCTTCCAACAATTCTACCTATCATTATATATGCACATCAAAAAAATATTATTATTTTTTAACAGAAATCACATCAAGTTATTCAATTCAAATTATCTGCGTCTTCCCATTTAGACAGGCTTTATGTTTTTATTACCTGCTAAACCCCGGGTGGGAAGAACAATAAACCATGTCTTCTTTATTCTTAGTTCTTTCAGAGTTCTCTGGCTTTTTATTAGCTCCTTCTAGTTTCTGCAATTTTCTCCTGTTATTCATGGCACTTTGAGTGATAAACCGTTCATTTGACAGGGATCTATTTGCTGGATCTTCAATGTTTATCCCAGTATGAACTTTGTAGGATTCTTATAGTGGCGGTTTTGGCATAATTAACAGGACCTTTTGCTGCCTCTCGTAAAACGTTTATGCATAAGAGGTGGTAGGCATCAACTTCTGCAGCTGTGTCTGCTTTTTGCATTGCATTTCCATTTATTGAATAGATCCACTTATTTCATTGGACTTCTTGCTAAATGGGCCATATTGTAGTTCCCAATTCAGTAGATCTGTAGTTGTGAAATGCTGATTATGGAACAAGGGACGAATGCTGGGCTGTCCCTGTTTAGATTCTTCTTTTGTTTCTTCTCCCCCTCACTCTTAACTTTCCGTTTGACTTGCAGTTGGCGTCTTCAATGTAGAATGGTTCTCGGCACCACACCCACAGGCAAAGGTGGATAGGGGTTTTGTTTTGGGGGCACGGGATGTGGTGCATATGGGGGAGGGCGACTAACTTCTTCCTCATCCTCCTGACTGAAAGCTTTGTTTCTAACTATCTTTCTGTTGGTTTTATTTTTTCTCTTTCATCAAACACACTCTCACATTCCATCTGATATTTCTTAAGCCAAAGGGAAACAGCCTTCTGATTGATCTGTTACTGATCTCACTAAAGGTACTCTTCTAACCTGAATTGTAACGGTGTCATTAGGACACGATTACCTCCACCCATCCTAACAACACTACCCCTGGCCCACGACGCTGGACGTTCCGACAGTCGTCTATCGGAACTGCAGAGGTTTAACCACCCACGCCAAAAGAAATTCCTTACTGGAAGCTTTAGGACGACACCTTGCTTCTTAGGGGGATAATCAGCCCCCCTCTTTCACCGTAAAGTCGATGAGCTACCCCTTTTACTTATTACTCACCTGCAGGCTTTCTTCCTTAATTTGTGGCCATCTGTTGAGATCTCTGTGTCTGTTTGACCTTATGGATACTTGACTGACCTGCTTCTCCAGCGGCCTTACGGCACCTCCTCACTGAAAGAGTCTGTGGACTTCAATGGAGTCCTAATGGCCGGCCAGTGAACTTTCCTTGGGGAGGCATCGATCCCCGCTGGGGCAGGCTGTCAGGCAGAACAATGGTCTCTGTTCTTAAGTCCCATCTGCAAGGATGCCATAAATGTTATGGAATGAAGGAACGAAACAACATTCCTGGTCAGACAGAGACAGAATTTTATTTGCAAAGGTTCAGTGCATTTTTGATTCTCTCAAAAACTGAACAAAGGATGTTCTGATTCCATGGTTTTTATACATTTCTAAGACAAAGGATTCAATGATCTCATACTTTACCATCCGTTTTCCCATATATGGTTAATCATTGCTTTCTAGTTTACAACTTTTCCTTAAGTGCTCTTAGTTGCTAATGGGAGAGTTACTACTGTCCTTGGGTAAGTTTATTGGATTAAGTAACTCTTTGTAACATATAGGTCTTTGTATCATTCACAGTGAGGTCACTCAGATGTTTTTCTATGTGGCAGTCCTTTCTGTGACATCTAGGTCTCAGAAGATATATTACCACTTAAAGGGGTTTAACTGTTTGTTAATGTAATTTCCAACAAGCACTTTCCTCTCTTATAATAATGTGAATAGAGAGGGTCTCTCAGAGTTTATGTATCCAAGCACGTCTTCCCCTTATAATAATATGAATAGATAGGGTCCCCAGAGCCCATATATCTGTATGATTCCTATGTTATTCACATTATTTCTTTTATCTACATTATTCTTTATTTGCTATTTACCTCAAGTGAATACTTCCAAAAGTTTCCAAGAGCTTAATTCCAACACTTAAAATGTATAGTGTCACTAGGAGTTGGCATATAATCCATTCCAACATCACAAATGTGCAGGGCTTTCTCCTCAAAAGTCCCTCATATTATTTTCTAATATATTAAAAAAATTAATCTTCCCTTCCCCCTCACCATTCTCCCCCCACCCTTTCCCATCTACCCTAGGGCCAAAACCCAGGTGACCACCCTACTTGCCAGGCTGTTGTAAGAGTTTGCCAGGCCGGTAGCCCCTGCGGAGGAGGCAGTTGAAGCGGCGTCCTTGGAATCTTCCTGGGCCAGCAACAGCTCTTCAGCTCAAGCAACGCCCTGTGATACTTGCTGATGGCTCCCTGGCACTTCTTCTCCTTGTAGCACTGAGCTCCTTAGCTTTTGAAATCCAGCACTCTCGGATCAGCTGGTTGGGCTCAGCAGCTGGAGAAGTGGCGCTAGATTTCAAAAGCCAAGGAGCTCCATTACAAGGAGAAGTGCCGGGAAGCCATTTCCAGCACTTCTGGGAGGAGAGCATTCAAGAGCCTGGGAGGAGAGCATGCAGCTGACATTCAGAGGCAAGTAGGAAACTGCGGGAAATGGAGGGGAGGGGCAGCAGTCTGCCTCCCAGACAGCATGTGCAAGTGGGAACTGGGAGGAAATGGTAGGGGCCAGAGGTCTGCCTCCTGGAGAACGCAGGCAAGTGGGAAACGGTGGGAAATGGTGGGAACCAGTGGCCTGCCTCCCGGACAGCGTGGGCAAGTGGGAAACAGTGGGAAATGGTGGGAAATGGCAGGGGCCAGTGGCTTGCCTCCTGGACAGTGTGGCAAGCAGGAAATGGCGCGGGCCAGCGGCTTGCCTCCCGGACAGCACAGTACTGCCCCCCCCAGCCTCCAGCTTGCCTGCCTTGCTTCTCCACTGCGGCTGCATCCAACACAGCACTGGAAAGCTGCATGGCTGTGCTTAGCTGGGAGAACAAATTCCCCAAGGATTTCTTTGCCTACCTGATTTCCAGCTCCATTGCATTTCTCAGGAATTTCAGGCAAAGAAAACTTTGTGAAACAAAAAAAAAAATTCACTCAATCAATTCCAACTTTGTGAGAACTTTTTCTTTCACAAGAAGTTGGAATTGATTGATTGAACTTTTCTTTTAGGCCCACAAACTTTTGTACGGCTTCCCAGCCAGGAGGGAGAGCGTTCTCCCAGCCAGCATGGCCATGCGGCTTCCTGGCGAGGGGGGGGAGCGTTCTCCCAGCCAGTGCAGCCATGCGGCTTCCCGGCACCGCGTGGGATGGAGCCGTGGTGGTGAAGCAAGGCAGGCAAGCTGATATCTGGGGACAGTGGGGAGAGCAGCTTGCTAGGCCACAGTGCCACAGCCCGCATGGGATGGAGCCGCAGTGGTGAAGCAAGCCATGCAACCTGGGGATGATGGGGAGTGCTAGCGCCACTCAGAGGCTTACTTACCCAGGCAGGCAGATCACGGCCACTCAGTTGTCCTGCAGGCACCACGTGGGAAGGCAGGCAAGCCACAGAGATTGTGTGGTCAACGCAAGCGAGGAACTGCACAGTATACTATGCTGGGGAGGTGAGAAGTGACTGGGCAGGGTGGAGCGGGGCGAGCGAGCGGGCAGGGCGAGCAGGTGGGGGCGAGCAGCAAGCAGGTGAATGGGCAGGTGGGGGCGGGGCAGCCAGAGATGGTATTTGTCAGTTCTCTGAACTACTCAAAATTTCCACTACCAGTTCGCCCAAACCAGTCCGAACCTGCTGAATACCACCTCTGAAGTAAAACCAATCAAATAATAAAAGCACACAAAGCAAACCGCAAAATTACAAAGCACTGTAAACTATATAAAAATCCTTACACTCATCAAGCTAATTTGTCAGCTGTCCCAGAACTGCACGCTGCAGTTCTGCTCATCAATAAGCGGAATCTTTCTTTCCAATCAGCCTCCATTTTATTTCCAGCGCCTTTCAACTGGTTTGGAACTAACCAGATGGATTTTTTTTTCTTACAAATTATTCATCAATTGAAATGGAAAAAATTAAGAAACATTGGACATGTTTATCCAGCACAATCTTATTTGAATTTAGAAAATGTATGTAACAATAAGGGGACCAGTGAAAAGGAAAGTGGAAAAAAGAATCAAATATCTATGGAACATATGGAAGTTATTCAAATCCAAAGAAGTTCAGGAAGAGCACTGATTAAGAAAGGACTGTGGGAAGCGTGGGAAGCCCCCCCCTTTCCCCCCCGCCGAAGAATGAAATACTTTGAGAAATATTAAAAAAGGCAGGATATTATATTTTCCCAAAGGGACAAATGGAGAAACATGCTCTTAAGGGAGACAGAAACCAGCCCCAGTCTCCCTGCCCCCAAGCAGAAATTGTGGAGGCCAGCTTTTAGAAATGCAGATTTGATAATCAATTCAAGACAGAATATTTTGAAACTTTTTGGCAGAATGGTAGGATTAGAAAGCAGCCCCTCTCCCAAGATTCAACATAGGAGGAAAGTCATTAGCCACAATAGGAATTGCCCAACACCCTTTCAGAACACAAGCCCTTTCATTGCACACCAGAGCAGTCCAAACTTCAAAGTCACAGAAACCTTGGAGCTCAGATAAACAGTAAGCCAGAGGTTGACCAGATTAGCTCAGACAAACACCTAGGATTTGCATTTCCTCTTTTGCCTATTGTTCTGTCCCCACTACATATTAGTTTATGTGCATCACGACATGCAGCTAAACCTACCTATCCTCCAATAAAACAGACCATCTGCGTAGATCTGAGTGCTTTATTGAAATAACAGGATATGGTGAAACTGGGGAAAATAGGGAAACATACAATGAGAATCAAATACAAGACGGACAGTATTAAGTTACTGCTGAGCATAACAATTAATAAATACAAGCAATTTAAATTTCACCAATGATGCTCCGTGTGTGGGATGTGGGTTTGTCCTTGGATGACCATGTTCCACAGATTAAGATGGATTCTTCTTTATGCTTCTGCCTTCTCCAAATGCTAAAGGAAATGGAGTGACTTCCCAGCATGCACTTGGTTTGAGAGTGTGGACTGATGGGTAAAATGGGTTGGGTCAGTTTCAAACAATATACTTGGTATTTTGTTTCTCCAGCCACTAGATGGGGCTAGAGCACAACAACAGTAGATTGTATTTTGCAGCATATTTGTCCCTCTGGCCACTAGATGGGGCTAGAGTATATAAAAGTTATATGCTGGGACATGACACCTATAGAGCCACGCATGACCCCTACATAACCCCTACATGACCCCATAGGAAAATTGACAACAGCCAATAGAATCTTAAAGGACATATTCTTGCACAGGAACAAGAAGCTCAAATACAAAGCCCAAAGAAGATATACAAAGCCACCCACTCTCAACTTCATTTTGTCAGCTGCCCAGAATCACATATGGTTGGTGGTTCTGCTTCATCAATAAACCTGTCTTTCCAATCAGCATCCATGTTTCCAGTGTCCTCTTTCCAGCTTGGAACTGAACCAGATGGATATTTCTTCCAACAGTACTAAGTGGAAAATGATATTTTTCTGATTAGCAAGCAGAATTTTAAAAGCAAGTTTTCCTTCAAAACAGGGAAGACTTACCTCTCAGGAAAACAAAAAGAAGCACATGCCAAATGCAAGCCAAAAGTAAAGGAGGAATATATTATTTATTCATCTACTTAAATAAGAAGTATCTAAAGCAGGAAAACATCCCTTTGAGCAATTTAGACCATTTCTCCATAGAGAAATGCTCCATAAGCATTTAAAGGTGCCCCCTAAAGGACACTAGTGAAATTGCAGGAATACCTAAATGAATTATCTGTTCACACTTAACCTTAGAAAACTAAAGTTTGAGCATATAATTTCAGGAAAGCAAACTGGTAACAAGAGAGGAGGACTATCACCATCTCTTGATAGCAACCAAGGTGGTTTTAAAGCACTCCAATGTAATATTACTGGTAATGAATAATCAAAATTAGATTTTGTATTAGAATACTGGAAAGCAGCCAATGCCAACCAATTTTTAAAGAGGGATCCAGAAGGTATGCAACAATTATAGATCAATTAATTCAACATCTGTTCCAGGTAAGACTGACTGAAAACATTACTAAAGATAGCATTATAAATAACTCTTGATGAACCATAAATCAACATGGTTTTATAACAGTAAATTGTGTAATTAACAGTTAAGAGCTTTTTGAGAATGTCAGAAATAATGTAGATTGTTAAACTGTTTATAAAGATTTTCTATTTTTTAAAAAAAATCTTCAAAAATTTCTGCTCAAACTTGACCCCTTATGGAATAGAAAAAGAAAATTTCTGGACTGATAAATAGCTAAAGGAGCAGTTAGGGAGTCTGGGGTTTGATGGGGTGGGGTTTGCAATGAATGGGGGCAGCCAGTAAGTTTGGACATGAAACTGCATTAGGTCCTTTATTTCTCATTTAATTCATGCTCCACCTTTGCTTTTTTCGACCTTATCTTCGGATTTTTGCTGATATCAGAAAGGGAGGAAGCATAGACATCGAGAGTCTTGAACAATTTATTTGTAATATTTATACAAGTGGATGGGACGGACCATCTTCTCCTTTGTTTCTGAAACTCTGGACTGGTCGCCGTGAGAGGGCGGTCATTGTGACTCTCATCCCCCTTTTTATGACTAACTTATTTTAATCACAAGACTTTCCCATCACTGTAAGAGGGAGATGGTATTCCGATGTTCTATTATATTAGCTTCCTTGTACAATTATCTACTTTACCCTTTTTGTCTTAACCATCTGTTTTAAACCATCTTTAACACCTTAAGAAGAAAATGGCCTTTCATCGCCTCCAATTCTATCTCACCTCCGATGTATTCAATAACAGAACTCCTAGCACTGCGAGATTCCCCCCTCTCGCAAGTTTGGCCCTCCCAGTTATCTAGGGCCGCCCTCAAGGACGGGTTTTGGAACCCCGAGAGGTGGTATGCTAAGAACCGGAAGCTTTGGGGTTTTTTAGATAATTTTTCAAATTCTATTTTAAGGGGATCTGGGAGGAGGGTGGTTTCCAATGTAAATAATGAGGCTGGGGGGCCTCCCGGGAGGAGGGTGGGTTGTATGGGTTCAGGGATTAACCCGCGAGGGACGGGGTCTAGTCCATCTGAAGAGCACGGCGGAGGAGATGCAGAATCTGGGGCCAAGGAGAGGGTTAGAGCTTGTGCTGTTGATAGACATTACATCAGTACTGTAGGTGGGAGGGGCAGATATGGCGGGAGTAGGGGGCCACATCAAGTTGCAGGAGTGCACGCTCGCTGTCTTCAAGCGGTGGCACGCTCCGGCCCCCAATGCTCTTCTCGTTCCCCAGGGGGCACAAACCCTCAGGCCCTGGGCCTTCGGCTGATGCTATGCAATGCCAGGTCCGTGGTAAATAAAGCCCCCCTCATTTGTGATCTTGTTCAGGAGGGGGGAGCGGACCTGGTGGGTATTACGGAGACCTGGTTGGGCCAGGAGAGGGGAGTCCCTTTCGTAGAGATGTGCCCACCCGGTTTCCGGGCATTTCATCAGCCAAGGTCACAGGGAAGGGGCGGGAGGGTGGCAGTTATCATTAAAGAGGGTCTTAGTCCGAGGGAGGCCACTGTTCCTCAGACGGCCGGATGTGAGTCCCTCCTTGTGAAGTGGGGTCATGGGGTGCAGATGGGCCTGCTGGTTACATACCTGGCTCCCTGCAATGTGGCAGCGGCCTTGCCTGAACTACTCAACGTTATAGCCGCGGTGGCGATTGATACCCCTAGACTTATGGTCATGGGGGACTTCAACCTGCCATCCGTCGGTGAGGCGTCTGAGGTGGCTCAGGAGTTCATGGCTTCCATGACGGCCATGGACCTGACCCAATTAGTTCATGGCCCTACTCACATGGGGGGAAACACGCTGGACCTGGTTTTTGTCTCTAGTCAGTGGCTGAGTGGTCTCGAGATAGGGGATATAGCGATCGAGCCCTTGTCATGGTCAGATCACTCCCTCCTTCGCTTTGACCTTCAAACCGCCACACTCCGCCGCAGGGAGGCGGAACCGATGAGGTGGTTCCGCCCCAGGCGCCTGATGGACCCGGATAGGTTCCAGACGGAGCTTGGGCCATTTCCTGAGGCTCTGGCACATGGCTCGACTGAAGATCTAGTGGCTGCCTGGTATAGGGCAGCCACTGGAGCTTTGGACCGGGTCGTGCCTTTGCGGCCTCTGACCCGGCGTCGATCTCACCTAGCTCCCTGGTTCACCGAGGAGCTGAGGGAGATGAAACGCCGGAAAAGACGCCTGGAGAGCAGTTGGAGGGCCAGCCGTTCTGAATCTGACCGAACACTGGTAAGGTCTCATATTAAGACCTACCTGGTGGCAATAAAAGCGGCAAAGTGTAACTATTTTTCCGCTCTTATTGCATCATCAGATAATCGCCCGGCCGCCCTGTTTAGGGTGACCCACTCCCTGCTCCACCAGGAAGCGCGGGAGGACCCCTTGGAGGGTAGAGCCGAGGACTTTGTACAATATCTGTATGACAAAATCGCTCAGATTCGGGAAAATTTGGACTCTGACTGGGTAGGTTCGGGAGGGAGGATGGAGGCAAGTCTTGAGAATATTACCTGGGAAGAGTTTGATTCTGTGACTCTGGAAAACGTGGACAAGATACTGGGCAGACTGAGCGCGGCCACATGTTTATTGGACCCATGTCCCTCCTGGCTGGTGCTGGCCTCTCGGGAGGTTACACGAGGCTGGCTCCACGGGATTATAAATGCTTCCTTGAGAGAGGGTGTCTTCCCTGCCGCCTTGAAGGAGGCGGTGGTGAGGCCTCTCCTCAAGAAGCCTTCCCTGGACCCAGCAGTGTTGGCTAATTACCGTCCAGTCTCCAACCTTCGCTTCGTTGCGAAGATTGTTGAGAGTGTGGTAGCGCGACAGCTTCCTCAGTACTTGGATGAATCGGCTTATCTAGATCCGTTCCAGTCGGGCTTCAGGCCTGGATACAGCACGGAAACGGCATTGGTCGCATTGGTAGATGATCTCTGGAGGGCTCGGGACAGGGGTTGCTCCTCTATCCTGGTCCTATTAGACCTCTCAGCAGTTTTTGATACCATCGACCATGGTATCATGCTGCACTGGTTGGAAGAGTTAGGGGTGGGGGGCACCGTGTTGCGGTGGTTCTCCTCCTTTCTCTCTGATCGGTCGCAGTCTGTGTTGACAGGGGGGCAGAGGTCGACCCCGAGGCCCCTTGTATGTGGGGTGCCACAGGGGTCGGTTCTCTCACCCCTTCTGTTCAACATTTATGTGAAGCTGCTGGGTGAGATCCGTGGTTTTGGGGTGAAGTATCATCAGTATGCTGATGATACTCAGCTATACATCTCCACCCCGGACCACCCCAATGATGCCCTTAAAGTGATGTCCCAGTGCCTGGAGGCTGTACGGATCTGGATGGGGAGGAACAGACTCAGGCTCAACCCATCCAAGACCGAGTGGCTGTGGTTTCCGACGTTCCGATATAGTCAATTGGTGCCATCACTGACTATTGGGGATGAGTCATTGCCCCCCACGGAGAGGGTTCGCAACTTAGGCGTCCTCTTGGACTTACGGCTGACTTTAGAAGAACACTTGACGGCTGTGGTCGGGAGGTCTTTTTATCAGGTTCGCCTTATTCGCCAGTTGCGTCCCTTTCTGGATCGGGACTCGTTAAATACGGTCACTCATGCCCTCGTCACTTCACGCCTGGACTACTGTAATGCTCTCTACATGGGGCTCCCCTTGAGGAGCACCCGGAGGCTCCAGCTGGTCCAGAATGCGGCCGCGCGGGTAGTTATGGGAGCAGCATGGCGCTCCCATGTGGCTCCCCTCCTGCGCGAGCTGCACTGGCTCCCTGTGGTCTTCCGGGTGCGCTTCAAGGTCTTAGTTACCACCTTTAGAGCGCTCCATGGCTTAGGACCAGGGTACTTACGAGACCGCCTTCTGCCACAAATAGCCTCTCACCGCCCAGTACGCTCCCATAGAGAGAGGCTTCTCAGGGTGCCGTCAGCCAAACAATGTCGACTGGCGGCCCCCAGGGGGAGAGCCTTTTCTGTGAGGGCACCCACCATCTGGAACGAGCTCCCCCCAGAGATACAGAAGATTCCGGATCTGCGCACTTTCCGCCGTGCCCTCAAAACATTCCTGTTTCAGCAGGCCGGCCTGGCCTAACTTTCCCTTTATATTGCTTTTTTGATTTTATTTTAAACTAGGATGTATTAAATGTATTTTTATCATTCGCTGTTCACCGCCCTGAGTCCCTTAGGAATAGGGCGGTATATAAATTTAATAAATAAATAAATAAATAAATTAATTAATTAATTAATTAATTAATATCTTAATTCTGAAATTAAGAGATGAGCAAAGAGAAATAAAATTTGCTAAAATACATAAAAAGGGGCAATAAAACCTCCATCCTGGGCAATACAGCAACTTGCAAATAGAGTCAGCATAAATTGATAGACATGAGGACAAATTAATATAAGCTTCATATATACATGTGAGACCTGTGTTGACTGACTGGGAAAGAGAATTTGAAAATGATTAACTCAGAGAGATATATTGACAATTAAGAAAAGGGAGTCTATTATACTATAGTTCATTAGACAGGAGAAGTCAAACAAAACTACCTATATTGTATTACCTTACAATAAATAAGTGGGACCCCACTTAGGATACTGTTTTTATTTTTTTTATTTTTTTAAATTTATTTATTATTTATTAGATTTTTATACTGCCCTTCTCCTACTGGACTCAGGGCGGTGAACAGCCAAGAATAAAAACATTACATGCAAAATTTAAGATTAATTTTAAAAGAATTAAACAAGTTTTGGCTCAATATAAAATTTAAAACACCCCAACTAAAATCAATTTATAATTAAAAATATCTAAAAATATCTAAGGGGGGGGGTCCAAGCCAGCCCAGCTTGATGAAATAAAAAAGTTTTAAGGGCACGGCGAAAAGCACGGAGATCTGGGACCCTACGTATCTCTGGGGGCAGGTTGTTCCAAAGGACAGGTGCTGCCACAGAGAAGGCCCTCCCCCTGGGGGTCGCCAGCCGACATTGCTTGGCCAACGGCACCCTGAGGAGTCCCTCTTTGTGGGAGCGTACTGGCCAGTGGGAGGCTATCGGTGGCAGAAGGTGGTCCGATAAGTATCCAGGCCCTAAGCCATGGAGCGCTTTAAAGGTGGTAACCAACACCTTGAAGCGCACCTGGAAGACCACCGGGAGCCAATGCAGCTCGCGCAGGAGAGGTGTCACATGGGAGCACCCCATCGCTCCCATAATCCCCCGCGCGGCCGCATTCTGCACCAGTTGGAGCATCCGGGTGCTTCTCAAGGGGAGCCCCATATAGAGAGCATTACAGTAGTCCAGGCAAGAAGTGACGAGTGCCTGAGTGACCGTGTGTAAGGAGTCCCGATCCAGAAAGGGACGCAACTGGCGAATCAGGTGAACCTGATAAAAAGCCCTCCCGGCCATGGCCGTCATATGCTCTTCTAAAGATAGCCGTGCATTCAGGAGGATGCCCAAGTTGCGAGCCCTCTCCGTGGGGGCCAGTAACTCACCCCCAATAGCCAGTGATGGCACCAGCTGGCTATATCGGGACGCCGGAAGCCACAGCCACTCGGTCTTGGAAGGGTTGAGTTGGAGCCTATTTCTCCCCATCCAGACCCGCACAGCCTCCAGGCACCAGGACATCACTTCAAGGGCATCATTGGGATGGCCTGGGGTGGAGATGTACAGCTGAGTATCATCAGTGTACTGATGGAACTCCACCCCAAAGCCACAGATGATCTCACCCAGCAGCTTCACATAAATGTTGAACAGGAGGGGTGAGAGGACCGACCCCTGCGGCACCCCACAAACAAGGCGCCTCGGGGTCGACCTCTGCCCTCCTGCCAACACCAACTGTGACGGGTCAGAGAGGTAGGAGAACCACCATAAAATGGTGCCCCCCACCCTCTCCAACGGGCGCAGCATGATACCATAGTCGATGGTATCAAAAGCCGCTGAGAGATCTAACAGGACTAGGATAGAGGAACAACCCCTATCCCTAGCCCTCCAGAGATCATCCACCAATGCGACCAATGCCGTTTCCATGCTGTGCCCAGGCCGGACTGGAGCGGATCTAGATAGACAGTTTCATCCAGGTACCACAGAAGCTGTCGCACCACCACACTTTCAACAACCTTCGCCACAAAGCGAAGGTTGGAGACTGGACGGTGGTTAGCCAAAACAGCCAAATCCAAGGAAGGCTTCTTGAGGAGGGGCCTCACCACCGCCTCTTTCAAGGCGGAAGGCAAGACATCCTCACTCAGAGAAGCGTTAATAATCCCCTGGAGCCAGCCTTGCGTAACCTCCCGGGAGGCCAGCACCAACTAGGAGGGACACGGGTCCAATAAGCATGTGGTCGCGTTCAGCCGTCCCAGAATCCTGTCCACGTCCTCGGGAGCCACAGGGTCAAACTCCTCCCAAATGACATTCTCAAGACCTGCCTCCATCATCCCGCCTGTACCTACCCAGTCAGAGACCAAGCCTTCCTGAATCTGAGTGATTTTATTGGGCAGATACTACACAAAATCCTCAGCCCAACCCTGCAAGGGATCTTCCTGCGCTCCCAGATGGAGAAGGGAGCGGGTCACCCTAAACAGGGCGGCTGGGCGGTTATCTGCAGATGCGATAAGAGCAGAAAAATAGTTACATTTTGCCACTTTTATTGCCACTAGGTAGGTCTTAAAATGAGACCTCACCAGTGTTCGGTCAGATTTGGAACGGCTGGTCCTCCAACCGCTCTCCAGGCGTCTTTTCCGGCACTTCATCTCCCTCAGCTCCTCGGAGAACCAAGGAGCCAGGTAAACTCGGTGACAGGTCAGAGGCCGCAAAGGCACAACTCGGTCCAAAGCGTCAGCGGACGCCCTGTCCCAGGTGGCCACTAGCTCTTCAGCTGAGCCATGAGTCAGAGCCTCAGGAAATGGCCCAAGCTCCATCTGGAACCTATCAGGATCCAACAGGCGCCTGGGGCGGAACCACCTAGTCTGTTCCGCCTTCCTGCAGTGGGGTCTCGCGGTTAGAAAGTGAAGCCTAAGAAGGGAATGATCTGACCATGACAAGGGCTCAGTCATTATCTCCCCTTTCTCAAGATCATTCATCCACTGACCAGAGACAAAAATCAAGTCCAGAGTGTGTCCTCCCGTGTGAGTGGTCCATGAATTAATTGGGTCAGGTCCATGGCTGTCATAGAAGCCATGAACTCCCGGGCCACCTCAGACGCTTCGCCGACAGATGGGAAGTTGCCACTTCAAAAAATGATATTAAACAGTGAAGCCAAGGACAGCAAAGTAAATAAGTTACTGCATCAGCCAATAAAAAATTTTGACCCTGTAATTCTGTTATCAAGGCTGAAGTGAACCTAACTGAAGCCATCTTGAAGGCTTCAGGATTGCCACACAGCAGTGGGAAGGGGGAAATAGTTAAATGGGGTTTTGTAGCCAAAACAACGAAGTTTTCATGTGGGAACCAAGGACATTCTCACAGGTGGCTGGCCAGAGAAGGAGTAAGTAACCCAGCAACCAGCCAGCACTTGGATTGGACAGTGTGACCAGTGACTTGGGGGGAAAGGGAAAACTTTCACTTTTAATTAGATGAAAGCCATGGGAAATCTTAAAGTTGTCTCTCACCAGTTTGTGCCTATATGATGTATCCAATAAACCAGAGGTTCCCAAACTTTTGGACCTCAGGGACCACCAAGTTCATAATTTTAAATCCTGCGGACCACTAATACGAATCCAGCACACCGCTTGTTGAAGCGCCTGGACTCCCAGTGATGGGATGGGGTCCTTCAGGCACTCTCCCTCCTCTCCCTCCCCCACTCTTTCTCTCTCTCTCTCTCCTCCACTCTGTCTCTCTCTCTCATTCTGATTCTCTCATTCTGATTCTCTCTTTCATTCTCTCTCTGATTCTTTCATTCTGTCTCTCATTCTCTCTCACTCTCTCTGATTCTCTTTGTCTCTCTCTCTCTCTCATTCTTCCTCTTTCATTCTCCCTCTTTCTCTCTCTTTCATTCTCTGTCTCTGTCTCTTTCTCTTTCTCTCTCTGTCTCATTCTGATTCTCTCTCTCTCATTCTCTCTTTCATTCTCTCTCTGATTCTCTCTCTCTCTGATTCTCTTTCTTTCTCTCATCTCATGGACCAGCCAGTGTCTTGGGGCTGAGAAGAAGTCAAGCATCTCCCTGAAAGACCGAGGTGTGCGAGCACCAACAAGGGCCGAAAGAAGTGTGGGAGCAAAGCACTACTTGAACTTGCATGGCATCAGCATTCCGCCTCAGTATATTTGCGCCAGCTGGTGGCACAAAGCAGCCCTCATCTCCTGCTGCTTGGGACTCAGAGCAGTAAAGAGCAGCCGGATTTTGCTTTCCATTGCGGACGCCAGATCAGCCCCCTGCAAGCTCTCATCTCTCAAGGAGCCTGGCCGCGCTGCTTCAATGATCCTGATGCCGCACTATAGCAGAGAGAAGCTGGATTTTGCTCTCCATTGCGGGCGCCAGATTGCCCCCCTGCAAACTCTCATCTCTCAAGGAGCGCTCCCTGAAGTGGTGTGGGAAACTTTGGTTGGGCTCCTTGAGAGACGAGAGCTTGCAAGGGGGCCGATCTGGCTTCCGCAATGGAGAGCAAAATCCGGCTGCTCCCTGGACCAGACGCCATTTACCGCTCTGAGTCCCAAGTGGCAGGAAACGAGGGCTGCCTTGCTCTGCAAATATACCAAGGCGGAATCCTGATGCCGCACTACAGCAGAGAGAAGCCAGATTTTGATCTCCATTGCAGACACCAGATCGGCCCCCTGAAAACTCTCGTCTCTTGAGGAGCCCACCAAAGTTTCCAACGCAGCTTCAGGGAGCACTCCTCGAGAGACGAGAGCTTGCAGGGGGCCGATCTGGCATCCACAATTGAGAGCAAAATCTGGATTCTTCTCTCTGCTGTAGTGGGGCATCAGGATTACACCTCGGTATATTTGTGGCACAAGGCAGCCCTCGTTTCCTGCCTAAAAACGGCCTGAAAATGGCCCAAAACAGCTGGCTGCGAGAGGAAGAGAAGTCGGGTGAGCCAGACCCAGACGTGTCCCAGGTCCCCTTGTCCCAGAAGCAGCAACCTCATATTATTCCCCTCTCTGCTAGCCCCCTTCTTCACATGGGATTGCCCAGAAATGGAGAGGGAGAAGGGGACACCGTTTCTGTGTGCTCCCATTTCTGTGTGGCACTCACCCCTCAATGCTAGCAACCAGGGCCGGATTTAGATGAAAAGAGGCTCTAGGCTATTCCACTTATGAGGCCCTTTCACCAGTGGTGGGATTCAATTTTTTTAACAACAGGTTCTGTGGGCGTGGCTTAGTTGGGGATGTGGCTTGGCAATCATGTGACTGTGTAGGCATGGGTAGCTCGTCATGTGACCGGGTGGGCGTGGCTATGTGCATAGGGACTACTCAGAGGGCTGAAAAAAGTCATTTCTGA
This sequence comes from Arizona elegans, assembly GCA_022577455.1. NCBI lineage: Eukaryota > Metazoa > Chordata > Lepidosauria > Squamata > Colubridae > Arizona > Arizona elegans. The sequence continues at coordinate 95,436,716 of JAKOOJ010000002.1, read as the reverse complement.
CTGGGCCTCGCACTTTTGACTGGTCCTCACACTTATGACCATCCTCACATTTATGCCCGTGCAGCTTTCTTAACAACCATGTCACTCATTTCACAACTGCTTCTCTTCACCACGGTGACAAGATAGGGCAAAAACGTAAAATGTGAGGACAGTCGTAAGTTCAAGGACTGGTCAAAAGTGGGAGGACCAGTCAAAAATAACTTTTTCAGACCTCTGAGTAGTCCATATGCACAAAAGGACTACCCAGAGGGCTGAAAAAAGTGATTTCTGACAGGTCCTCGCACTTTTGACCAGTCTTCGCACTTATGACTGGTCATCATTTATGCCCATTGTAGCATTCTTAACAACCATGTCACTCATTTCACAACTGCTTCTCTTCACTATGGTGACAAGATAGGGCAAAAATGTAAAATGTGAGGACAGTCGTAAGTTCGAGGACTGATCAAAAGTGCGAGGACCAGTCAAAAATAACTTTTTCAGCCCTCTGAGTAGTCTATATGCATAAAAGGATACAGCAATAGAGAGGGATGAAGGAAGGGAAGGGAAATTAGAGTAGGAGTGAGGGTAAGAGAGGGAGGAAGAGAGGAGGAGAAGGAGAAAGGAAGAGGAAGTAGGGAGGAGAAGAAGAGAGGGAGGAAGAGAAAGTAAGAAGGAAAGAAAAGAGAGAGGTGGTAGGTTTGAGGAGAAAGATTGCTGTACAATAAAAAAGATGAAAGGGAAGAAAGCCAACCCCAAACAAATATAAAGATATTAAGATAAAGAATGAATTGTTAAACTTTAAAGAATAAAAGAGAACAAATATGAATAAATAATAATAATTAGAAACACACATACAAACATACAATGTATTTTCTTTGAACAGAGTATTTGGCCGGTTCACAAATTTAAACAGTGTTTAGTCATTTCAATTAAATTTACAATTTCTATATTTCCTTTTTGCCATATTTATTCCTCATCTATTTTTGTAAAAAACCAATATTACCCTTCATCCTCATCTCTAATCTTAATCAAATTCAATTTTTCCGTTCTATTCTATATTATACCCCTTCCCATTGTCATCTACTTTTATATCCATCCTCACATTGGTTAATTATGTAATATTAGTTGTTTAATATAAATTCAACATTTTAATATAAATCAATTAGTTATATAACTACCTTTTTTGTATATTAATCAATATTAACATGAATATTCCAATTATTTCCATGCAATCCAATTTCTTACAAATCCATTAATTATATTTACCAATAATAATAAACCAAATAATTTCCCCCATATATTCCTCCAAATCACAACTTAACCATTTCTGCTTTCAGAAATATACAATTAATAGTATCTCAATTATTACAATTCCCTAGTTGAATAGAGCTTTTTTTCTTTTGTGTTTTAAAATCCTGAACTCTCCTCTTTTTCCCTAAATTTCCCATTATTTGCACCTACCTTTTTTGGTGAGGAAAAAGAAAAGAATTCTGCCTGCCTAATTTTCCAATCTTGCAGCAACAGCAAAGCAGCTTCAGTTTCGTTTCTCAGCATAGTTAGGGGGGAAAAAAATCAGCACTCTTTGCAAGGAAGCAGAAGAGCCCTGAGCAAAACAGCTGAGACAAATCAGCTGAGAGCTGGGAGGCCAATTAGCCTATGCTGAAGCTCCGTGGGCCAATAAAATTACAAAAAAAACACCGACCCCTTTGTTAAATTGCTGGCTCCCCCGCCCCTCGCCCACCACTATTGATTGGCAATAAATAGTGGTGCGGAGGGGCGGGGCAAGCCAGCAAATGAACAAAGGGTTCGGCTGCACCACTGGCTCTAGGGCGGCCCTTTGAAGCCCCGCGGCAACAATTTAAACAGTTTTTTTTCCTCTAGCCATCGGAGGGTGCAATAGATGGGGAGTAGGCGGGGTAAGCGAACAGCCGGCGATCCAACAGAGCAGAGAGTGAGGGTGAGAGAAGGCGTGGAAGCTGCTTTCTCCATCCTGCTCTCTTGCGTCCAGCGCTGGTGGGGAACCACGTGGCAGCCCACGTGGATCCCAGACAGCGGAACTCAGGCTAGGGAAGGGGTGGGCAATTGTGGCTCTTGAAGTCCACAGGTTGTAAAAGAGCCACAATTGCCTACCCCTGGCTACTGTAGGCTGGCGCCGCGCGGGTGGGAGGCAAGGGGCGGTCGAGCCAGCAATTTAACAAAGGGCTTGGCCGAACCCCCTAGAACCCCCAGAATCCCACCACTGTGTAGGCCCCTCTTGATCTTGAGGCCCTAGGCTGAAGCCTAGTTAGCCTATAGGAAAATCCGGCCCTGCTAGCGACTGCCACTGCCCCCTTCTCCCTCTCCATCTTCGCAGCTGGGCGAGCTACCAGAGGGAAGAGTGAGAGGTTGCTGTTTCTGGGATGAGAGGACCCAGGAAGCATCTGGGTCCAGTTTACCCAGCTCCTCTTCTTCTCGCAGCTAGCTTTGTCAGTCTAGCTTGACACAGTCTCTCTCTCTCTCTCTCTCACACACACACACACACACACACACACACACACACATTGGATCTTTCTTTCCTCCTGCCCCCCCCCCACCAAAGACCCTGGTGGATTCCCTCCCCAACCCTGCCTGTCCCATACAGGTACCACCCACACAAGTGATGTAGAGTTGGCCATGCCCACTCAGTCACAGGTCAATCAATCAATTTATTTATTGATTAGCCCTTTGGGCCATATCAAGTGCAGAATTACAAAGACAAATCATTACAAAGGTTTGGTAAAACAAATTAAGTAAGATTGGAATAACTCACAATTAAAATACAATTAGAATAAAATACGATCTAAAATAAAATCGGGATAAAATACAATAATTTAAAGTACCATTTAAATATAATTAAATTTATATTATAATGTCGCCCCTGCATCTATCCAATCAGTGTTAACTGCTATTAAAATTACATTGTTAGATCAAGTGATAATTCTTACAATCTACCGCATTTTGCTGCATCAACTTTGTCTTCCTTCCCATCAACTTTACCACAAATTTAGCAATCCATTTTACCAACTGCAAGTTGGAACCTAACAAACAATATCGCAAAAAGTGCTCTTTAGGCTTAGGGGTGCTGGTATAAAAGATCCTGCCCAGTTGATGTTCCCTCAGGTCTGAATATAGGGGGCAATCAAAAATTACGTGGGACGTTGTTTCGACTTCCCCTGTCCCACATAGACAGACCCTTTCCCTTACAGGAATACCCTTATATCTACCCCAGAGCATATTTGTTCCAAGTTGGTCCAACCTCAGTTTTGTAAAGAATCTTCTCAGGACGGGAAACAAAGGCACAGCTAAATATTTTTCTATTTTGAAAATTTGTTTATTGGCTGATAACCAGGGGCAAACTTTTACAGCTGTCACCTGTGCAATATCCGATTGGGCACTTATGTCCTTAAATCTCTGTGCAATCCAATTTCGGATCTGCCTATAGTCATACTGCTGCCAATTTAAAGGGATACCAGAGCTAGATACCTGCTTCAGAACTCTTGATAACCAGTTATTTTTATTACTTGAGATAATCTGCTCCATTAGCGCTAATTTTGGTAACCTCCCTTCCTCCATCTTGATTATTCTCAACCAATAATAAACAGTCTTCAACAAGGCCCTAGTGCCAGTCGCATGGACTCCTGTTTCTGCCTTTACTACACATGCTGGGGTTCCGGGGGACACTGCCAAAATTCTCCTCAGGAACTTATTTTGAGGGGTTTCCAGCCCAGGCAGCTTAACTGACCCCCATATTTCTGCCCCATAGGTAAGTACTGGTTCGATTTTCGCCTGGAAGACCTTTAGCACTGGGATTAATGAAGATGGAGTTTTCTCTAAAATAAGTTTGTTTAATTGAGCCATCCGAGCCATGGCCTTCCGAGCTCCGGCTTTTACCTGCTTATTCCATTTGCCATTTGTCTGAAATACTAGCCCTAAATAGGTAAATGACTGAACTTGTTCTATTCTTCTGTCATTTAAAACCCATCTCCTTATATTTTGTTGACTGCTAAATATCATTACCTTTGATTTCTCTATATTAATTGTCAGGCGATTTTTTATACAATATGCTGCCAACCTCCCAAGTGACCTTTGTAGCCTCACCTGTGAGGCCAACAACAAAATTATATCATCGGCATATAACAAGCAATTGACCTGTCTTGTTCCTATACTAGGCCCATGGAGTGATGTATCCTCCAGACATTTTGGGAGGTCATTTAAATATAAGTTAAAAAGTGTTGGGGCTAAAATGCAACCTTGTCTGACGCCCTTTTTTAATGGTATTGCATTTGTTACCGATCCTGACCTATTCACTCGAACTCTTACTTGGGTTTCCGTGTATAACAGTCGAATTAAATATAACAATTTCTTTTCTATTCCCATAGCCTCTAATTTATCCCATAAAATTTTTCTATCAATTGTATCAAAGGCTGCCTTCAAATCTATGAATGCCACATACAGAGGTTTTTTCCAAGACTTAAACTTTGTTATTAGATGGTCCAGCACAAAACAATTATCCATAGTAGATCTTCCATTCCTGAAACCTGACTGCTCTTCAGCTAAGATGTTATTTCTCATTATCCAGTCCTCTAATTTATGAAGCTTTAGTGCTTAGCATAAATTTTTGCTGAAATATCGATTAGACTAATTAATCGAAAATTATCAGGATTATCTCTAGAACCTTTTTTATGTAAGGGGATAATTATTGATGAACGCCAACTAGCAGGAATTTGCCCTGTTCTATTGATAAAAGTAAAGAGACCCGCCAGGACGGGCACCCACCAGGCTATGTTATCTTTAAATAACGATGCCGGGAGCGCATCCTGTCCTGGAGCTTTGTTTGTCTTCAGGGAGGAGATTAAACTCCTCACCTCCATGATTGACACTTCTTCCCATTGGGGTAAGGCTTCATATTCCTGTATCAAGCTCGGAGAGGATATAAGCTCATCAGAGTTTTCCACTGCTGCTGGCGTGGCCAAATGCTTCTCCCATCTTTCTGCACTAATGTTTGGGTCACTTATTGGTTTTCTATCTCTAATAATTTTTGAGACCTCCAACCAGAATAGTGTGGGTGAGGCCAGCTTTGCTGCCTGTTCTAGACCAGCCCATAGGTTGTCGATATAGGAGGCCTTTTTTCTCTTCAGTAGCTGCTTATATTTCTGCCTTATGGTAATATACTCCTTCTGTAGTTCCATGTTTGGGCTGCTTAAGTATCTCCTAAGTGATTTCCTAAGCTGTTTTTTCTTTTCCTTACAGTCACTGTCAAACCATGATGAGTTACTAGAATCAGACTGGCCCATTGGCTTGGTAGTCATGGAAAAATGCTTCAATTTATGGCATATTTCCACAAAACAAACTATAGGCTCTTGTTCACTTGTACTGTTTGCGCATATATGCGCTAAGGCTTCCATACATGGTGAATTCATGAATTCAGTCACTGCTTTGCTATCAACCCTCTTCCATGTTAATCTTTTCTCTTGGGCTATTTCTAAGTTGAGGCCTATTTGTTGGATTGATTGATTCCTTTTCCTTAAATCTGAAGGGATTGCCAGGGACATCGCAATAGGAAGGTGATCACTTTCTGACCTTGGTAACGTCAAGACCGAAGTTGCCCCTGCTACTAGGCTGTGAGAGACACAAAAATAATCAATAGAACTACATGCCTTGGGGCCAAAAAAAGTTATGGGGTACCTTCTGAGCTCCGAGTACTGGCCTACAATTTGGAGGTTACAGTTATATACCATAATTAGAAATTTCCCCCCATCTTTGTTCTTTTTCCTGTCTTGGGAGACCCATGATTGTTGGTTATGTAAATATCTCTCAGGAATTGTACCGTTTTCAATAAAAGGTTCCAATGAGGGACCCACACGCGCATTAAAGTCTCCTGCCAAAATTAGAGGTGTTTTTGTGAATTTTTTCCGTATTTCTAATATTTTTACCTCTAGAGCCTCCCACAAATCCCCCATTGCTGGGTTGACGTACACATTTGCAAATATCATTGACTTCCCTTCATATTCCAAATGGATTGCTTGAAAAAATAGAGGGCCATCCTCCAAGCATATCTCATTTCCCTTCCATCCTAGTTCGGCTTTCACCAAAATGCCCAATCCTCCAGAGGCTCTTCCTTTTTTAGCTACTCTCTTTGCTGGCAGCTGCCAAATATTAAACCCGGGGAGCTCAACTGGGGTCTCATCGCTGCTAACCCATGTCTCCTGCAAGGCAATTACATGGTACCTATTTAAAAATTTAATACAATCATCTGTACACCAACTTCCTCTCCATCCTGCCACATTCCAAGAGAGGAAGTGCACTCTTGAAGGACGTGGTTGCTCGCTATTTCCTAGTCAGGCTTCTTGGATAATCTCTCCTACCCACACAAGTGATGTAGAGTTGGCCATGCCCACTCAGTCACAGGTCCCACCCAGCCACACCTACCCAGCCAGTCATTAGGGCAGAGAACCGGTTGTTAAAAAATTTGGAGCCCACCACTGACTATAGATAGGATGAGCACAAAGATGAAAAGAAGGTCTGGGGTGACATGATAACAGTGTTCCAATATTAGAGGGGTTGCCACAAAGAAGAGGGGGTCAACCTATTTTCCAAAGCACCAGAACGCAAGACAAGAAACAATGGATGAAAAATAATCAAGGAGAGAAGAAGGAGAAATTTCCTGACAATGAGAACAATTAACCAGTGGAACAGCTTCCGTTCAGAAGTTCTGGGTGCTCCATCACTGGAAGCTTTTAAGAAGAGAATTGGCAGCCACTTCTCTGGAATGGTCTAAGCAGGGGATTGGACTAGAAGACCTCCAAGGCCCCTCCAACTCTGTTGTTCTGTTAATGAATTAGAACTGTGTTACAGATAAGACAAATCAAGAAATTAAGCTAAACAAGGATAAAAGGCTATGGGTTTTGGAAAAAGCAGATTAGGACTAAACAAATAGATCAAACCAGGTCCAAAAAAGAGTGGCAGAAAAAAGGTTGACTCCCTCACTCTGCCTCAACTAATATATAAAACTTGAGATACTAAAATCAGAGCAGCATTTGTCTAAAGCCAATATGTACAAAGTGGAGGAAGCCTTGTGGTTATTCAAGACACTGCAAAGCCAATTATCCATTGAATCTCCAAATTACATTCTTATCTCTTCAAAGCAATCCAAAGACCCAAATCTGATCGGAGACTTAAAAATGAAGATTCATAGAAGATTCTGTTGAAACCGTCTTTGACTATTCACACATCTGAGGCTTTGCACAGCCCTAATTTTTGGAAAGATGCTCTACCAAGACTAGGTGGATTGGCTGAAATTGGATGCCACATCTTCTGCTGCCATTGGGTGTTTTGGACTGCAGAAACCGATGGTTGGGTATGTTAGCCAACTGTGACCTTGTCTTCTACACTTTTCCCAGTGAGGTCTGCTACCTTGTACTGGCTCTGCCAACCCTGCCTTGATTCTAAAGTCAAGCAGACTCTAGCAGGCAACAGGAACATAGCCACTTTTCCCCATTCATTATATGTTGCACTTTACAGTTTAAAATCAACTTCTGATTCCATCCCTAGAGAAAATCTCTGGTGGAGTTATTTCATTGATCCACAGAGATTACTTTGCTTAATTTGAATGTTGCACAAAAAAGTTATACAAGTTAAGGAATTTAAATGTGGTAGTGTCTCAGTTCAAGAGGTAAAATAGGGTTGCATTCTGGCCCACTTCAATATTTTTGAGATTTGATGGCACCTTAACTAAAAAAGAATTGAAGCTCTTAAATTTAACAAAAACATAGCTGGGTTCTTCTATGCTGAAGTAGCCATTCCCTCTTAAATTAAATTTAAGAATAAAACTTGCCATTTATTAAACCTTATTTTTTATCTTGGTATTTTGTTAGAGACATATATACTATAAATGAATATCATATTGCAGTTGCAAGAGAACAGAAGTAGTATTGTTGTTTGGATTGCTGTCGAGCTACATGGACATAATCTTGAATTGCTTCATGGCTTCCTATGAAATGGCAAATAGGTTTATTAAAATATGCTAAGGGCATCATGCTACAATATTTAAGCACAGTGAACTGATATAAGAACTTGTCTGATGACCTTTTGTGAGAAATATGTCCACATAAATTGGTTATCAATCTGATCAGACCAGGATAACATTAAATTATATTAAGGATCTTTTATTATACCTCCACTGAACAACGACCATGTTGTTGTGCTTAGAGTATTTAAAGAGAATCCAAACTGGAGTATGTCCTTTTCTAATAGGAGCTTCCAAAATAAAGAGAATTTATCTTCAAAAATCAAAAATGCTAACCTCTACACAAACAAATATAACATTGACTATTTTTTCCTTCCCATCTGAGGGCTTGTTATTTAGTTCTGCCTCATTGTTGAAAATAACATTTGAGATCTTGAGGGATCTGGAAAAAAAGTGATCTCGGAACCCTATTTTACAGTCCAAACTTGACTCCATATACTTTGACTAAGAAAAACTTTGTTGCTGCAGGTATAAACTGAATATTTGTGTGCTGACAAAAGGAAGTGATAGCAGCTGCACTCTTTTGAGGTATTTTGCATTGCTTGATCCTGAAGACAGAGGATAATACCAAGATACTTGTTAAGAGAATGTCTGGACTGCAGATGTATCTGACCAACCACCTGAAAACTCTACTGAGTTAGTGAAATGATAGTGGCATCACCTGTGTCAAAGCGTGAATCAGCTTCGTTTTCCCCCTTGGGAAAGCTGTAATTAATTAGAGGTGACTGGATCTTGTCTTCCATGGTGTATACCCTCAAAGAAAGAAAACCCAAAGTATATCTAAGAAACATTTTATTATAAAAGTAAAACAAAAGTAGCTAACTACATCGTTACTGGCAGTCTTATCACACAGACGGACAAAGGAAGTAAGGACGTTAGAAAAGAAAGAATGTAGACATGCGCAGTAGTCCAATGTCTCACAAGACCAGCCTTATCTCAGCTACAGATAAGTTCCCTGGCAAGGTTACCGTAAGTCTTAGAATGGGAGCTCAGCTGGCAAACACTTAACGCAGTGACAACCTGCTCTAACTGAGATGCCTTAGAACAGGGGTCTCCAAACTTGGCAACTTTAAGACTTGTGGACTTCAACTCCCAAAGCTTTGCTGGCTGAGGAATTCTGAGAGTTGAAGTCCACAAGTCTTAAAGTTGCTAAGGTTGGAGACCACTGCCTTAGAAATCACCATTGGAAGGTGATAACTGGGCCTCTCTAAACGTGAACTAATCAAGTTTATGTAATAATTAAATAGCAGTGGCATTAAAATGTAATCCTGCCCAACATCTCATCTATGGTTAGCTTTCCATCCCTCACTTAGTACAGATATATCAAACTCAAGGCCCGCAGGTCAGATCTGGCCACCCTGGAGACAGTGAGCGGACGGACCCCACCGCCTTGGCTCTGGCCTACACCAGTCCGGCTGGAGGCTCCACCTGGGCACACACATAGGAGTTGATGAACAATGGGGGCTGGCATCGTTGGTGAAAGGGAAGCACTCAGAACACAGCCAGCCTGCAGAGATGAAGAGAGGGGGAGAGGGTGCACATGGCTTTCTCACGTGGGAGGTGGGGCAGGGACCGTCCCAGTGAAAGGGAAGCACTCATAGGCTGTGGGGCCAGCAGGGCAAGACAGTCACTGGGGACATCAATAGTAGAGCCCCAGCTGCCTTGCTGCTGGCCCTGCAGCCCCTGGGCTTGGAGGGAGGGAAGAAGGAAGGAAGATGGGAATGAGAAGGGAGGCAGGGAAGGAGGGAGGGAGGGGGAGGGAGGGAGGGAGGAAAGGAGATGGGAATGAGGAGGGAGGCAGGGAGAAAAGGAAGGCTGCCAGAAATTTGAGGTGGCGAGGAGTTTGTGGGGCACCAAATTGTCCCCATGTCAAGTTAGCCGGTGTGACTCGTTCCATTCCAACCCAGCTGTCCCGAGTCAGCCACGGTCAGTGAGCAGAATAGAGCTAGCCATGCCCACCTAGTAGACTTGCCATAGTTTTACATGTAACTGGCCCTTTTAAGGCAACCGTAATGCTGATGTGGCCCTCAATGAAATTGAGTTTGACACCCCTGCTTTAGTACACCGAGAACCTAGATCTTATACAAAAAATTGATTCTATATTGCAGAAATTTATTTTTATTTTTAATTTTCAAAAGCTGTTTAAAACATTTATTTTGCATAGCAAAACAAGTTTAACAATTTGTGCTCAACATTGGGATGGTTTTATATTTCTGTAAAGTTTTAGATTTTTCTTGTGTTTAAGAAAAAATGTATTTTTTTTCTCTGCATAATGCTTAGTTTGACTCTTTGATTTGGAAATCTTGCACAAAATGTAGTTCACAGACCATTTTGGGATAAAGTGAATAGAAAATGCCTATCCTCCAGCCTTCTAATTTTGGCTTTCAAGTCATTTGCTTTTTAAACATTAGAACATTAAGCCCACATTGCTACCAATTCAATAATTTGGTACATGTCCTAATATACAATTATTATTATTTTTTTTGGTTTGATTTATATGCCGCCCTTCTCTGGAGACTCAGGGCGGCTTACAATGCATTAAGCAATAGCCTTCATACTTTTGTATATTTATACAAAGTCATCTTATTGCCCCCACAGTCTGGGTCCTCATTTTATCTACCTTAGAAAGGATGGAAGGCTGAGTCAACCTTGAGCCTGGTGAGATTTGAACTTGCAGTAATTGCAGGCAGATGTTAATAACAGTGCTCTAGTCTGCTGCACCACCAGGGCAAAAACTTGTCTAGTTTTTGGAAGCTTTTTCTTATGACTCCATTTTCAGTTAATAAGAATACTTGTGGTACAGATAGTCCTTGTTTAGCAACTTCCTTGGACATCAATCATTCAGTTACAACAGTGATTAAAAAGTAATTTTACAACCAATATCCACATTTATAACCTTTGCAGGGACTGACATATTTTTGCCATTAGTCAATAGGCATTGTCCTGTGCCTGACCCATTTTTTATTACCCCCCCCCCCAAGCAGCAGAAAAATTACTTAAGCAAGCTCTCTTGAGCTTTTTTCTGCAGCAGGGTGCTCCCCACAAAATGTGCTAACCACAAGTTAACATGCTCACTTTCTGAGTTTATTTAATCAGAATCCATTTGCAAGCTTGCAGCTGCTGCATGAAATTGACCAGACCCTAATCAGTTTCACACTAAAGGCTTTTTTAAAGCTCTTAAACTGCTGCAGAAGAATATGCTAGGCCAGTGATGGCTAACCTTTTCCGGACCGAGTCCCAAAGTGCACCCAAACCTCCAAAATGCAATGTATGCATGCCCCCCCCCATGCGGCCCCACCGCATGCCTCCCACACGTACGGCAGAGACCCGACGACCAGTTGGCCGGCGGTAGGCACATGTGCACAGAGCTGAACTCTTGCATGCCCAGAGGGCGCTGTGTGGCACCTGTGGCATGCATGCCATAGGTTTGCCATCAGTGTTAGGCAAAAAGGTGTTACCACATTTCTTTTGATGTGTATTTGTCATTTGTGTTCCTTATTCTTATAATTCCTTCCTCTCCAATGAACGTAAATAAGCATTTCTCTTCTTGCTAATTATCTTATGTTGGGGTGAGCATTGCAAAGGGTGGGGGAGTGGGGGAAAAGCAGTATAAAATTTGCCTTTTACCTGGCTTCCTCATGAGTTGAATTCTACATAATCTTCCATTTGTTCACCCATCTGTTTGGGTCTTATCTTTCTGATACTTTGAAGGAAAGACGCAGTCACCATTTTTCACTAGCAACCACTTCATCTAATAGCCAAGTTGCTGGTCCCAATTGTGGTCACTAAATGAGGACTACCTGTTCAACCCTAGTTGCTTTTTTCTGGAAGCAAAGTTTTGGTAACTGTGATAAATATTGGAGATCAGGAAACTTGAGATTATTCCTAAAAGAGGAAGACTACATTGTTATGTAACAAAGATTCCTGAAGAATCTGCAAATTCAGAAGCCCTATCCCGCACAAATCCTTTGAGCAAGCACATCACTCAGTTCTATCAGAATTTACTGAGATCCTAGGGAGAAATTGGCCACAAACTTTCACTTAGGAATCTATGGACAAGTTAATATGTTCTTTTTATAGCAATTCTTATGTCTTTTCAGGTCTCTGTTCAAAGTTGGTTGAGTTGTCACAGGGCAGATTTATCTTTGTCCTGACTGGCCAAAATTAATTATATAGTCAACATTAAAAGTAAATATTTGATAGTGCAACAGTGTCACCTAGTGGGAAAATATAGGATTTCTTTTTTTAGCAAATATACCAGTACATACCAGAAAAGATGAGTGAAAAATATTATAAATGTCTACAATAGCTGGCCGACACTGCAAAAAATGTGGTAATGTATTACAAATAATTCAAATGTGATCTAATTCTGGGTTTTATTTAATTGACCAAACTAAGTAATAATTTTAATTAGCAATTTTATGATGTTTGTGTGTCTATATTTTTCTTGACTATACACCGCCTTGAGTCCTACGGGAGAAAGGCGGTATAGAAATATAATAGATAAATAAATAAATAAATAAATAAATAAATAAATACAAGTGAAGCATTCCTCATTTTTCATATCATTAGGCGAATCTGATCACTTCTGAATATAATTATATAATTATTACAAAATAGTTGGATTAAATCCAATTTTTCATAAGGGTATCATTCAGATCTGGATTTAACTGATAAAGGTCAATGCTATGGAAACATATCACAGGGCTGCTGTGAAGACAAATAGAAAAGAGCACTATGTACCCTGCCTTGAGTTCTTTAATGCAAGATAGAATATAAAACTGACACATAAACAGCTAATAACATAATCAAGTGTTTTGGATATACAGTACAGTGGAGGTTCTCATTTAAAACTTTTAATGCATTTGATGCTAGATCGAAAATCAGTCTTTAAATTTAAATCTGGAACTAAGTCTTGAAAGTGCTATAAAACCAGTTTTACAATCCCATGGTTTCAAATTCTTTCCCAACTCAGAAAGTGCTATGAGAAAGGAGGGCAGACAGCAGATATGTGTCCTGGAGAAGTTGCCTTCCTACTGAAGCACCCTATCCTTCCAGGAAAGAGTAAAGGCCTGGCTATCTGGAGAACTACTGATGTATGATTGTCTTTTTACATTGCAGCCGTATTGTTCAGCTGTAAATTATCTAATCTAAAAATCACAAAGCAGGAGTCCCCAGTTCAAGTAGGGTTTTAGTGATATTACTTACTTGAATAAAGGCAATTGTCTATGTATGCAATCAGAAAAACATTTGAAAACAGTTATTGTTTTATCTATTACAGTACTTCATTAAAATGAGTAAAACAATTACTTTTTATGGACTTTTATTGAACATAAATCTATTAAAATGCTGAATTTGGGGTTGCTAATTAATATTAAGCTAAAAATTCCTTTAGATAAAATTAACCATTTTTATTAAAAAAATATGCATGTTATAATCTTTATAAAGATATCACCATTAATGCATCAGAAAGAGATTATCAAATTTTTATTATGTAGAAAAATGAAACATGTAGGTTAGTGAATCTTAACTTTTATTTTTTAGCAGATTTCTAAATCACCAAATGTAAGCCCTCAATCAGAAACATGATGCCAGTAGGCACGTTGGCTCATGCAAGTCATTCAGAGGATGTTCATAGGACCCCAAATTTCAAGATTAAAAATTCCTAGCAGAGCATGGTGTGCTCAATCTCTCTGCAAAAATCTTGTAGGGTTTAGTAATCTCCAGAGATTTGGCTGTTAAAATAATTGGTGCTACAGGAATTATCTACAATAGTATGCATAAGATCTCAAAATTCAAAGAATTCAATGGCCAATATTTGTTGCTGAAATTTTTTTTTTACAATGTGTTTAAAAAGAACCATTCTAACAGAGAAAATGTTGGGTTAGGGTTTATAAACTTTTAAATTCACAAATCTTTATTATATGACTAAAGAAAATATGACTATTCGTAAGGTACTATTATTATCCAATGAAAGCAAATTGCATCTCTCAATTCTATTCATTTAAGAAACAATTAACATAATGGAAAACAGAAAATAAGTCATTTGACACTTCAACAGAAATTTGTAAGCTCTACAGTTCTTGCAATTAACAGGCTACTCCATATTTTTAGCTCAAGAAAATGATGTAAAATAATTAGAATTACAACATCAAAAAAGTCCAGTTAATTGAGCAATTTTGTCTTCTCTCGATGACATGTAGCTGTTCACTGTCCTGGCCAGATTTTCATGATATTTCTCCAAGCCAATCCTCAAGCTGAGGTAGATCTCCTTAAAGAGGTAGAAGATCAGCAGACATTATTTTTTATAAGAGACATGAGATCTACACACACACAAACCCTTAAGTGATGTATATACTGGACCATGGCCTGTACTATCTCCATGATTGGCTTCTGGCAAGGGATGGGTTGCAATTCACAAAGACTGGAAAGAATGTTTTCACAAAACGACCGGCTCAACTTATCAGGAGGCTTTAAACTAAAATTGAGGGGGGAGTGTTACCAATCTTTAGGATCTCCAGGACCTAATTCCAAGCAAAAAAACATAGAAAGCAAGTCAAATAATGAAGAAAGGAAGGATAGGAAGGAAGACAAACACAAACAGCAAGCATAGGAAGCATTCCCAGAGTCAGACATAAAGATCTCAAGTGCCTATATACAAATGCACAAAGTCTGGGTAACAAACAGGGTGAACTTGAACTATTAAAATACGAAGTAGATATGATATAGTTGGAATAACAGAAACTTGGTGGGACGAAACCCATGACTAGAACATACTGATAGGATACAAACTATTCAAGAAAACCTCAGACCCCATAAAAGAGGAGGTAGAGTTGCACTGTATGTAAAGGACCACTATATTGCTACAGAAATGCATGAAACCAAAGACGAAAACCTCCTAGAATACATATGGGTCAATATAAAAGAAAAAAAGAATCAAGCAGAAAAAATAGATGTCCTTTTTGCTAACCAACTAACAAATATATGTAGGAAACACACTACAATAATAATGGAGGACTTCAATTACCCTGACATCAATTGGAAGACTAATTCTGCACCAAGTGAGAAATCAAATAAGTTCCTAACCAACCTAGCTGACAACTTTGTTGTCCAAAAGGTGGAGGAAGGAACTAGAGGGACAGCCATACTGGACTTAATTTTTAGAAACAGAGAAGATAGAGGGAAACCGCAGTCATTTATGAAGATATTGAAGAGTTCTGGGCCTAAGACGGAACCTTGTGGTACCCCACTGCTTACTTCCCTCCATGTAGATGTAGATGCATTAAGGACTACTCGTTGAGTACGGTTTGTCGGACAGTTACAAGTCTGTCTGGTGGTGATGCTATTTATCCCACTTTTTTCTATCTTATGAAGTAGTAGGTTGTAGTCTACTTTGTCGAATGCCTTGTTGTAATCTAAGTATATTGTGTCCACATTATTTCGCTGGTCTATTAATTTAGTCACTATGTTGAAGAATGAAATAAGATTGGTTTGGCATGATCTGTTTTTAACAGGCTGACTGTTACCGTGTTTTCCCAAAAATAAGACCGGATCTTTTCTTTTAGGCTTGAAAATAAGCAGTTGGGTTTATTTTCGGGGAGGTCTTATTTTTTTGATGTGCAGGAGGCAATGAGTGTGGTCACCTCATGGCTGCTGGGCCTCTTAACCGCAGCCCGCATATCAGCAGATCCAGTGGGGGATGGGAGTTCTGTCACTCTGGGTGCCTGGAGATGTTTCTGGCACACTCTTGCCAGTCCTCACCTTGCCCATGACACCAGGCAACCTTGAAGCCAAGGGATCCTCTCTTCCGCAGCTCACCTTGTGGCTATGGAGCAGGCGGTGAGCACAGTTTGCGCTCCGTCAGGCCTGGAGCTCGGGTGTTGCTCAGGCTGCTGCCACAATGGGGAAGAAAGCCATGTGGCTTGTTGGAATTGGCTCCCTCCCCCCCTCTACTGCTGGAGAAAAGGATGAAAAGGCAGGCAAGTGCGTGCTTACGATACAAGCAAAGCACAGCCTGTCGCTTTCAAGCAATCAAATGTTTGTGTGTGTGAGAGAGAGAATGAGAGCGAGAAAGAGAAACAGCGGAGGGGAGTAACAAGAATTGCAGGCAATGCTGTTTGAAAGGATTTCCTCTCTGCCGTTTCTCGTTCTTTCTTTCCTTCTTGCTGTCTCTCTCACAGAGATATCTGGCCTCTGCATGGGCAAACCCCGCCCGGCCAACGTGAAAAATGAGGGAGAGCACCTCCTCTCCCATGTGACGCCAGCTGAGCTCAAGCCCACCCACCCCGATCCTCAGCGCTTTGTGCACATTCAGCCGGCCCAACTACTCCCCAAATCCCTACTGAGCAAACACGCGGGGCGGGCGACACAGGGATCGGCACTGGGCCATGAATCTCAGTTTGAGCAACCCGCCGACCTGGGACTAGGGGGAGGGGGACCAGCGCCGGAATTCCAAGCAATCGTGAGCTCTGTGTGCGCAGCCATGAAGCGGGATCAATGTAGCAGGCTTTTGCCCACAGCATTGCCAGCCAGAATCAGAGCCGCTGCCACCCGAGATCAGCAGGCCAGATTCAGTGAGCCAGACGCACTGCTGCAGCCCGGGAGGAAAAGAGGGAGAGGAGCAGGGGTGAAATGCTCCCGGTTCGGACCAGATTGCCTGATCCGGTAGCGATGGAGGCAGCTGGTTCAGAGAACCGGTAGCAAAAATCCCTGCCCCCGCACCATTTGCCCAGCTGAGCTGCACAATCATCAGAGCCTTTTTAAAATTATTTTTTAAAGCATTTTTTCTACAACCTCTTCGGCTGAAGAGTTTGTAGAAAAAATGGTTTTAAAGTAAAAAGAAAAAAGAAAAAAGTTGGCCAGGCTCACCCAGTCACATTACCTCACCACCACCAAGCCACGCCCACAGAACCGGTAGTAACAAATTTTAGATTTCACCACTGGAGAGGAGGCACTGCGAGAGACCATTTCTCACGTTCTTATACTCCTGGGTGGCAGCAGCGCATTCAGCTCACCAAATCTGACCTGCTGATCTCGGCTGGCAAGGGGGAGAGAGAGAGATGAATGAGTGACTGAGTGTGTGTCTGTCAGTTGGCTTCCAGAGCCAGAGAGGGTAGAGATGGGAAGCAGCTAGGCTGCTGTTGCCTTTCATTGAGGCGTGAAATGGGGCTCCTCTTGCCATCTCTTCTCCCCCCACCCGTCACTGGGCATGACAGTACTTCCTGCCCCTCACTTAGCCACCCGCCCCCTTTATCAATGGGGGTGGCAGGTGGGGAGGTGTGGGGTGGGGTAGAAGGAGTATTCCCAACTCCTGGACTGACTGGTTTCTTCCAAGTAATTCTTTCTCTGCCTTTCGATGTTGGCTGTAAAAAACTAGGATTTTCTGGGCAGAAAAGTTTGCCCCACCCACCCAGGTGCCCTCGCTTCCTCCAAGCTTTTGTTTGCCTACCGGTATTTGATTTCCAGCTCCGTCGCGTTTCTCGCCGTTGTGTGCAGGGAAACAAGTTTGTGGGGCTACCGTAAAAAAAGTTCAATCAATCAATTCTAATTTCTCATGAGATTTTTTTTTATGGTAGTCCCACAAACTTTTCTCCCTGCACACAACAGTGAGAAGTGTGATGGAGCTAGCCACCCTTCGATATATGGGGTGGGTGACTAAGTGAGGGGCAGAATGCCAGCTGTGCCGGTATGATGAAGCTTGCAGTGGTGCTGCTGTTTGTGTATGCAATGGCACAACAAGTCTTGCAGAGTCTTGCTCCAAGGAGGCAGCAGCGCGACAAGTCTCACAAAGACTCATTTCTGGCGAAGTTTGGGGGGAGAGAAAGAAAGACTTCTGCGGCATGCAAGGAAAGCATCAGAAGCAGCAGAAGCCTTTTTTTCTCTCCTCCAAATTTTGCCAGAAACGAGTCTTTGTCAGATTTGTTGTGTAACTGCCACCTCTTGGAGAAGGACACTGCAAGGCTTGTTGCGCCATTGCACGCACAAACAGCAGCACCGTCGCCAGGTTCAACATACCAGCGCAACGATAAAGACTCATTTTTGGCAGCGTTTGTGGGGGGAGAAAGAAAGACTTCTACTGCTTCTGGTACTTTTGTTGCATGCAGCTAAAGTTCACAAGGCAGGAAGGTGAAATGCCAAACTCAACCCATACTCACACCTCGTGTATGGGCTGCCCCCAAGTGGGGTGGAGGTAGGGAGGCCACTGGAGCCCCACACGGCCCCCGCCTGCTTCAGCTTCGCCTTCACCAGGGTGGCTGGCACTAGAAGGGCGCTGTCCCGAAGCCTCCCCGCCACTTGGTTTGGAGCAGATGGTGGCTGGCAGGTCCAGGTGCGGTGGGTAGGCAGGTGGGTGGAGCGGAGAAGAGAAACGGCGCAGAGGAAACCCTTTCAAACCATGATCGCCGCCTGCTCCATAGCCACAAGGTAAGCTGTGGAACAGATGGCCTTCGGCTGTAAGGTTGCCTGGTACCGTCGGCAGGGCTGGGGCTAGCAAGAGTGCGCTGGAAATATCTCCAGGACTTGGAGGCAGAACTCGGATGATCCACGGATCTCGGTTAAGGGACTGACTAGCTATGAGATGACCAGGGAAGGGAAGGGCTGCCTCCTGTGCTGGCCATGTCCACCCCCTTTAATAGAGCTTATTTTTGGAGTAGGGCATATATTACTCCCACCCCCAAAAAATTGGGATAGGCCTTACTTTTTGAATAGGTTCTATTTTGGGGGAAAACCTGTAGTTATCACTTTACTCATTTCTAGATGTTGGCAGATCTGTATTTTTATTATCTTTTCCAGTATCTTCACAGGTATTGATGTTAGGATGATTAGTCTGTAGTTTCCTGGGTGTTTTTTTTTCCCCCCCTTTTTGAAGATGGGAACCACATCAGCTGTTTTCCAATCCTCTGGTAGTTCCCCGGTGCTCCAGGATTTTTGAAAGATGTGGCACAGTGATTCTGAGATGACATCTGCCAGTTCCTTCAGAATTCTGGAATCCAGAATCCATCAGGTCCCGGTGATTTATATTCATCAAGGTCAGACAGATGTTCTCTTACCATTTTCTTGCTTATTTTAATTTTAAGTCTGTCATTTACAGTAATGTTTTTGGTAGGTTGGGCTATAGTTTCGTTTTGTGTGAAGACCAATGCAAAGAATGAGTTAAGCAGCTCTACTTTCTCTCTGTTACCTGTTACTTCCTTCTCTCTTGAGTGGACTGTTTTCTTGATATTTTTCTTGTTATTCCTATGTTGGAAGAAACTTTTTTTATTATCTTTAACTTATGTTGCAAGTCTTTGTTCATTCTGAACCTATGCTTTCCTTATTTCTTTCTCTTTTTTAAAATGAAATTTTACATATTTGTAAAATAAAATTTTACAAATTTTACATATTACAATTCAAACTATACAGTTTGGCAACGTGTAGTTATATTGTATATTTACAAGTGCGGTATCTAATCAATTATCTTATTATTTATACAGTTTGTACAAAAATTCTTGTGTGTAAAATTAATTACTGTTTAATTAGAGTACAATAATATATAGGGTTAACTAATCGTTGTGTATTATTCCACATGAGTATTAACTTTTGCATTTAATTTCTAACCACCTATACCACAGATCCCAGATCGTATAAAATTCTGAATCCTCCTTTCCGTTTAACACATACGTTAATCTGCACATTTCTGCACAGTCAAGTATCTTATTGACTATCTGTTCCTCGGTTGGTCCTTTTTTCTCTTTCCAATATCTGGCATAGGAGAGTCTAGCAGCTGTGACAATATGAATAATCAAATATTTCTTGTCCTTTCCAAATGTTCGTTTTAGCACTCCCAGGAGATAGATTTCCGGGAGGAAGTTAATATCCTCTTTTAATATTTCTTGGATCCATTTTTGTATTTTTTTTCAAAACTTCCTCGCTTCCGGACACGTCCACCACATGTGATAGAAGGTACCTTGGTGGTGACCACATTTCCAACACTTGGGGCTTGCATTTGGGTAAATCTTAGCAATTCTAGATGGTGCTAAGTACCATCTATATAGCATCTTATACTGATTCTCCTTATAGCTTGTTGCTCTCGTCAGTTTAAGATTGCTATTCCATATTTCTTCCCAATCATCAAGATTTATCTTTGATTTGATTTTTTCCCCCAAGCGATCATTTGATCTTTTAATATTTCTCCTTCTCTGTCGTATTCGAGGAGGTAGGAGTATAATTTGGCTAATAATTTGTTCTCACTACCTAGCCATACCTTATCCAAATTATTTGTCTCCATCTCTATTCCCTTTTCTTGTTTATCTTTACTATAACGGGATTTAATTTGTAAATAGGGCCACCAATCTATATGGATCCCTTGCTCTTTTAGCATCTCATTGGGTATAAGGTTACCACTGTTATCCAAGATACCTTGTTAGGTGACCATTTTCTCCCTACCTAACGCATTTGGATGGATCAGTGCCTCCATTGTGGATATCCATTTTGGGTATTTTAAATAATGTTTATGCCTGATTTCTTTCCATGTCTTCATTAATGTATCTCTAATTTTATGTTGGTGGAAACATATCCCTGTCCCTTTTCCTTTGTCGCAGAGGTAGGCATGCCAGCCTCTCAATAGGTCATGCCCTTCCAGTTGTAAAATTCTCTTATCTCTTAATAGGGCCCACTCTCGTAGCCACACTAAATTGGCCGCTTTATGGTAGAGTTCCCAGACTGGGAGTCCGAATCCGCCCCTATTCCTTTTTTCCTGCAAGGACTGTAATGCAATTCTCG
Organism: Arizona elegans; assembly: GCA_022577455.1. Lineage (NCBI taxonomy): Eukaryota > Metazoa > Chordata > Lepidosauria > Squamata > Colubridae > Arizona > Arizona elegans. Next base: position 95,415,934 of record JAKOOJ010000002.1, on the reverse strand, counting down.
TTTTTTTCCCTCCCCAGATAAACTTCCTTACTATCCCATTTAAGTCCGAAAAATATTTTCTGTCAATACTAACAGGAGTGGTTTGAAATAAGTATAGTAATTTGGGGAGAACACTCATCTTGACAGTGGCTATCCTACCGAGGAACGATATTTGCAATTTCCCCCATCTATCCAAATCTTGCTTTATCTTTGTCACTAAGGGTGTATAGTTATCTTCCTTTAAGGTTGAGCATCTGGCAGTAATCCAAATCCCTAGATATTTAATCTTCTTAACTATTTGAATACCCAAATTACTTATTAGTATTTCCTGTTCTCTTATTGGGATATTTTTTGTTAACATTTTAATTTTTGTCATATTTAATTTAAATCCTGACAGCTTCCCGTATTCATCTAATCCTTTCAATACTTTTGGCCCTGTTGTTAGTGGGTCCTCCATTATCAACACTACATCGTCGGCAAAAGCTTGAATCTTAAAGGTTTCATTCCTAATTTCCAATCCCCGTATTTCTTTATTTTGCCTAATTTTCCTTAACAATACCTCCAGGGCTAATATAAATAAGAGTGGAGAAAGTGGACAGCCTTGTCTCATCCCTTTACCAATCCGGAAGGATTTAGTTACATCCCTATTCAGTATAATATTTGCGCTCTGTTTATCATAAATTGCTTTTATCGCGTTCTCGAAATACCCCCCGAAATTCATTCTTTGGATTTGTTGGGTCAAAAATCGCCAGTTTAAGTTGTCGAAAGCCTTCTGGGCATCGAGGAAGACCATGACCAACTATTTCTCTGAGTGTATTTCATAATACTCCAGCACGTCCATCACCACTCTCATATTAGACCTAATCTGTCTACCGGGGAGGAACCCGTTTTGGTCGGGGTGAATCCAATTATTTAATATTATCTTCAACCTACCCACTAATATTCCCATAAATATTTTATAATCCGTGTTGAGTAAGGAGATCGGTCTGTAGTTCCTCACTTGCTTGGGATCGGTACCTTCTTTTCCTACCAGTGTGATGAACGCCTCCTTCCACGATTCTGGGATCCTGGAGCCTCTCAGGCCCTCGTTGCATATTATCAGAAGTTTTGGTACGAGTATTTCTGCCAGATTCTGGTTTTTATATAATTCTCCTAGGAGGCCGTCGGGACCAGGCGTTTTGTTACTCTTTAATTTGGATATTACCCCCTTCAGTCCCTCTAATATAATTTCTCTATTTAACGCTTCCCTTTCCTCTTCCTTTATCTGTGGGAGATTCTCTTTAGCGAAGTACTGATTAATATTATCGATTGAAGTTTCCTCCTCATTATATAATGTCTCATAGTACTGTCTAACAAACTCAAGTTTCTCCTCCTCATCCTCTAATGTTCTGCCTTCCGAGTTTTCCAGGCCGCCTATAACACCCTTCTCTTTCTCTTCCAGTTGGGGATTGTGGCGGCAGGGTGCCGTGTGAGTGAGCTCCGCTCCACGGCACTAGCTTTTTCGCCATGTCTTGGGGATCCTGAGGGGCGAGATCGCCTGGAGAGCGTCTCGGACAAGAGAGGGGATCTGAAAAGCGAGAGAGTGGTGTGCAAACACCTCTCGCTTGGACAGGTTCTTCTGTCAAACCGGCATCGGTGCGTCCACTGTTTAATGGCGGACCCGAAGTCGCGATCTCCAGCAACAACGAGGAAGCGAGGAGTTCGGGGCGGTCAACGTGAGAAGGAGACCCGATCACAAATCTCTGGCGATCGTAGGAGCAGACCTCAAAGAACTGCGAGCTGAGCCAGCTAATAGGACTCATGGCGGTGGGAAGGCGGCGAATATCAACAATAGAGCAGGCTGATCGAGTGTGAACTGCTGGCGAGGCTGCGAGGAGGAAGGAGAACTTACTGTGCCGAGGGAAGGTGAAATCAGCTGTAGGCACTTCGTATATCGACTGTGGATGAAGAGGCTCAGACTCAGATTTGGTGGATAATACCGTAAGGATACATTGCATTAATACTTCTTGCTGTCATCTTGCTGTCATCTTCCAGCTGACTGGCTTTTCCCGAAGGAAGAAACCGGAAGTGCAGCCATATGCTATAACGGATACTTGAAACTTGACAACAGGAAGAATTGTGTAACATTCTGAGCTGCGATTTTTTCTTTCAATTGTATTCCTGCTTATTAAGACTTGCTGATTGTTGGACTATTTGAGACTTTTTTCTTAATTAACTGAGACATCTCTTTAGGTGGAAGAACTCCCTTGAAAGTGGCAGTAGTCAATTAAACAAGAGTAATGAACTTCATAAAACACCATTTATAGAACTCTTTATCAACTATTAATATTATTACTGATACTAATATTGTTACTAACTTATCAATTTATTAATCTAGTAATTAACTTATTAACTTATTACCTTATTAATTATTCTATAACTATCTCTCTATTTATATAGTCATGAAGCCTTTTTTTTTCTTTCTTGGTCAACTATTCTAGATAACCTTTCCTGTCTCCCTCTAAGAGTACTATATATTATCTTGAAAAAACCTAATAGATTTTAATTTACTCCTATTGTATAACCTTTTGCTATTTGAATTGTTACCCTTTTGTATTTAGCACATTGATACCCATATTTATACTTGTGTTTGATGAATTTAATAAGAGTGGAATAGTATCTCTACATTAGTATTGCAAGGTTAAGATTGAAGAGATTGAGTATTTATTTATTTATTTTTCATATTTGTATACCGCCCTACTCCCGAAGGACTCAGGGCGGTGAACAGTCATAAATAAATACAAAGACATATAAAAGTTAAAGACTATTAAAAAACAGATTAAATAATTTAGGATCAAAAAATTAAAACCAAAACATCCAAATTTATCTAAAAGAGATCTAAAACCTGATTGAAAAACCCGATTTAAAAGCCAATTTAAAAGGGAGAGTTAGGCCAGACCAGCCTGTTGGAATAGAAACGTTTTCAGGGCACGGTGGAAGATGCGTAAGTCTTGGATACTTCGTAACTCCGGGGGGAGCCCGTTCCAGATGGCAAGTGCCCCCACAGAGAAGGCTCTCCCCCTGGGCGCCGCCAGTCGACATTGTTTGGCCGACGGCACCCCGAGGAGCCCCTCTCTATGGGAGCGAACTGGTCGGTGAGTGGCTATTGGTGGCAGGAGGCGGTCTCGTAAGTACCCTAGTCCTGAGCCATGGAGCGCTCTAAAGATAGTAACCAAAACCTTGAAGCGCACCTGGAAGACCACTGGGAGCCAGTGTAGCTCACGCAGAAGGGGGGTCACATGAGAGCGCCACATTGCTCCCGTCACCACCTGCGCGGCTGCATTCTGGACCAGGGTGCTTCTCAAGGGGAGCCCCATGTAGAGAGCATTACAATAATCCAGGCGTGAGGTGACAAGGGCGTGAGTGACCGTGCGTAACGAGTCCCGATCCAGAAAGGGACGCAATTGGCGAATCAGGCGAACCTGATAGAAAGTCCTCCTGGTCACGGCAGTCATATGCTCTTCTAAAGACAGCCGCGAGTCCAGGAAGACGCCCAAGTTGCGAACCCCATCTGTGGGAGCCAACGACTCGCCCCCAATAGTCAGAGATGGCGCCAACTGACTATATCGGGACGACGGAAACCACAGCCACTCGGTCTTGGATGGGTTGAGTCTGAGTTTGTTCCTCCCCATCCAGATCCGTACGGCCTCCAGGCATCGGGACATCACCTCGACGGCATCATTGGGGTGGTCTGGGGTGGAGATGTACAGCTGGGTGTCATCAGCGTACTGATGGTACTTCACCCCAAAACCACGGATGATCTCACCCAGCGGCTTCACATAAATGTTGAATAGAAGGGGCGAGAGGACCGATCCTTGCGGCACCCCACATATAAGGGGCCTCGGGGTCGACCTCTGCCCCCCTGTCAACACAGACTGTGACCGGTCAGAGAGAAAGGAGGAGAACCACTGTAAAACAGTGCCCCCCACTCCCAACCCTTCTAACCGGTGCAGCAGGATATTATGATCAATAGTATCAAAAGCCGCTGAGAGGTCTAATAGGACCAGGACAGAGGAGCAACCCCTGTCCCGAGCCTTCCAGAGATCATCAATCAATGCGAGCAATGCTGTCTCTGTGCTGTATCCAGGCCTGAAGCCCGACTGGAACGGATCTAGATAATTCGATTCATCCAGGTACTGAGGCAGTTGTCGTGCAACCACACTCTCAACAACCTTCGCAACAAAGCAGTTGTGAAATGAGTGACACGGTTGTTAAGAATGGTACAATGGGCATAAATGATGATCAGTCATAACTGCGAAGACCGGTCAAAAGTGCGAGGACCTGTCAGAAATCAACATTTTTCAGCCCCCTGGGTAGTCCTTTTGTGCACAGGGACTACTCAGAGGGCTGAAAAAGTTATTTTTGACTGGTCCTCGCACTTTTGACCAGTCCTTGAATTTACGACTGTCCTCACAATTTACGTTTTTGCCCTATCTTATCACCATGGTGAAGAGAAGCAGTTGTGAAATGAGTGACACGGTTGTTAAGAATGGTACAATGGGCATAAATGATGATCAGTCATAACTGCGAAGACCGGTCAAAAGTGCGAGGACCTGTCAGAAATCAACATTTTTCAGCCCCCTGGGTAGTCCTTTTGTGCACAGGGACTACTCAGAGGGCTGAAAAAGTTATTTTTAACTGGTCCTCGCACTTTTGACCAGTCCTTGAATTTACGACTGTCCTCACAATTTACGTTTTTGCCCTATCTTATCACCATGTTGAAGAGAAGCAGTTATGAAATGAGTGACATGGTTGTTAAGAATGCTGCACGGGCATAAATGTGAGGATGGTCATAAGTGTGAGGACCAGTCAAAAGTGCGAGGACCTGTCAGAAATGACTTTTTTCAGTCCTCTGAGTAATCCCTATACACATAGTCATGGCCACCCAGTCACATGACCAGCTAGCCATGCCCACCCAGTCACATGACCTCCAAGCCATGCCCACAAAATAAGCCACGCCCACAGAACCGGTAGTAAAAAAAATTAGAACCCACCCCTGGTTGGGGGTCACCACAAGTGAGGAACTGTATTAAAGGATCGCGGCATTAGAAAGGTTGAGAACCACTGTATTAAAAGAAGAAAGGATAATTTGGTTCAGTGGCCTTGATATAGGGATGTAGATATTGAACCCTTGTCATGGTCTGACCACTCGCTCCTTCGACTTGACTTTCTGACCGCTGTACCCCGTTACAGGGAGGCAGAGCCAACCAGGTGGTTCCGCCCCAGGCGCCTGATGGACCCTGATAGGTTCCAGATGGAGCTTGGGCCATTTCCTGAGACTCTAGCTCGGCTGATGACCTGGTGGCTGCCTGGGATAGGGCGGCTGCCGGGGCTTTGGAGTGGGTTGTGCCTGAGGGAGATGAAGCGCCGGAAAAGACGCCTAGAGAGCGGTTGGAGGGCCAATCGTTCCGAATCTGACTCGACACTGGTAAGGTCTCATATTAAGACCTACCTAGTGGCGATAAAAGCGGCGAAATCTAGCTATTTTGCCGCTCTTATCGCGTCATCAGATAACCGCCCAGCTGCCCTGTTTAGGGTGACCCGCTCCCTTCTCCATCTGGGAGCGCGGGAGGACCCCTTGCAGGGCCGAGCTGAGGATTTTGTACAGTATCTGGATGATAAAATAACTCAGAATCGGGAAGACTTGGCCGCCGACTGGGTTAGTTCAGACGAGATGACTGAGGCAGACCTTGAGAGTGTTATCTGGGAGGAGTTCAATCCCGTGGCTCCAGAGGACGTGGACAGGATCTTGGGACGGCTGAACGCGACCACATGTTTATTGGACCCGTGTCCCTCCTGGTTGGTGCTGGCTTCCCGGGAGGTTACACGAGGCTGGCTCCAGGGGATTATCAACGCTTCTTTGAGTGAGGGTGTCCTGCCGGCCGCCTTGAAAGAGGCGGTGGTGAGGCCTCTCCTCAAGAAGCCATCCCTGGATCCGGCTGTTTTGGCTAAGTATCGTCCAGTCTCCAACCTTCGCTTTATTGCGAAGGTTGTTGAGAGTGTGGTGGCGCGACAGCTTCCCCAGTACCTGGATGAAGCTGTCTATCTGGATCTGCTCCAGTCCGGCTTCAGACCTGGGTACAGCACGGAAACGGCATTGGTCGCGTTGGTGGATGATCTCTGGAGGGCCCGGGATAGGGGTTATTCCTCTATCCTGGTCCTATTAGACCTCTCAGCGGCTTTTGATACCATCGACCATGGTATCATGTTGCGCCGGCTGGAGGGACTGGGAGTGGGGGGCATCACTTTGCGGTGGTTCTCCTCCTATCTCTATGCCTTGGAAGTGATGTCCCAGTGCCTGGAGGCCCTGCGGGTCTGGATGGGTAGAAACAGGCTTCGACTCAACCCTTCCAAGACCGAGTGGCTGTGGCTGCCGGCGTCCCGGTATAGCCAGCTGACGCCATCGCTGGTTATTGGGGGCAAATCATTGGCCCCCACGGAGAGGGCCCGCAACTTGGGTGTCCTCCTGGATGCACGGCTGTCTTTAGAAGGGCATATGACGGCCGTGGCCAGGGGGGCTTTTTGTCAGGTTCGCCTGATACACCAGTTGCGCCCCTTTCTGGACCGGGACTCCCTACACACGGTCACTCAAGCACTCGTCACCTCTCGTCTGGACTATTGTAACGCTCTCTACATGGGGCTCCCCTTGGGGTACACCTGGAGGCTCCAACTGGTGCAGAATGCGTCCGTGCGGGGGATTATGGGAGCGACGGGGCGCTCCCATGTGACTCCTCTCCTGTGCGAGCTGCATTGGCTTCCGGTGGACTTCCGGGTGTGCTTCAAGGTGTTGGTGATCACCTTTAAAGCGCTCCATGGCTTAGGGCCAGGGTAGTTACGGGACCGCCTTCTGCCACCAATAGCCTCCCACCGGCCGGTTCGCTCCCACAGAGAAGGCCTCCTCAGGGTGCCGTCGGCCAGAGAATGCCGGCTGGCGACCCCCAGGAGGAGAGCCTTCTCTGTGGTGGCACCTACCCTATGGAACAATCTAACCCCAGAGATACGAGTGATCTCCGACCTCTGGACTTTTCATCGGGCCCTAAAAACTTATTTTTTTCAGTTAGCCGGTCTGTTGTGATTTTAGGGTTAGTTTTAAAATTTTAATATTGATTTTATATTGACAAGTTTTAAATTACGGGCCAAATTTATAAATTATTTTAACTTTATTTTTAACTGTAATGTTATGTATAGATGTTTTTATTTTGGCTGTTCACCGCCCTGAGTCCGAAAGAAGGGCGGTATAGAAATTTGAATAATTAATAAATAAATAAATAAATAAATAAATAAATAAATAAATAATTTATACTTGGTTTCAGTATGGTAAGCTTCAAGCTTGATGGAGGGAAGATCAAAAAATTGGTGTCATGCAAAATGAGGAACATCTGGTGAAACAGATTAGAGATCAAAGTCAGATGCATATTAAAAGGTTGTATAATGCTTTATTGGAAATAGATTCAGAAACGGAATTGGTTAAGGATTGTATGATAAAATGGGCACAAAACTTTCAGGAACCAGTGATGATGGAAACGTGGGAAAAGATTTGGTTAGAAATGTTAAATTTACGCAAGCACAAAATTTGAGAGAGAATTTTTATAAAATGTTTTATAGATGGCACTTAGATCCTAAAAAATTATCATGTATGTACTCGAATTTGCAAGCTAAATGTTGGAGATGTGAATGTGATGATGCAACCTATTATCATATATGGTGGACTTGTAAGAAAATCAAGGCATTTTGGATAAAAATTTGGTGGGTGATGCAGAACATTCTGAAAAAAAGGTTGAAATTTACTCAATTGTTTCTATTGGGTATAACGACGGATTGTACAGTATTAGAGACTAAACTGATCTTGAACTTAATATCAGTAGCTAGGCTGTTGGTAGCGCAATACTGGAAGAAGGACTCTTTGCCTACTATTGAAGAGTGGACACCGAAAGTAACGAATTTAGCAGAAATGGCGAAAATCTCAGTGTATTTGAAGGACTATACACAAGAAAGATACGTATCGGAATGGAGAAGATGGATTGATTATATTCAAAATAAGTATCAGACAAGAAAATATCAAATAGCTTATGAATGAATGTTAAGTATTAGAAGTATTATGTTATCTATAGTGGAGTTAAGGTTTCGGGGGGGATTTAGTAGTCTAAGGATAGATAGGTTAATTTAGTTTATGATAGTTAACTGAAGTACCTTGTATTTTGCTCTGGGAAGTCTTTGGGGGAGGGGGGATGTGGGGAGGGAAAAGGGTGGGGGGAATATTGGGGGGGGGAATCTTTTTTTCTGTAAAACTTTTCAATAATAAAAAAAGGATAATGACAAATTTGATTAATTGAAATAAACAATGCATAGATGGATGGAAACAATCAAAAGAGGACCATGCTGAGATTAATAGTAAAATTAACTCTGATTATGTTGTGTTAAACAGCCAAAAAATAAAAAATGAGTATGCTGTGTTTAACAGCCAAAAAACAAAAATGATTATGCTGGGTAGGACAGCAAAACAAAGAGGATTTTGCTGGGACTAACAGTAAAAATGAAATGACTATGATGGGTGTAACAACAAAGAGAAAGATAATGATGCTGGGTTTAACAGTAAAAATAAAATGACTATGCTGGGATTAACAGCCAAAAAATAAAAATTATTATGCTGGGTAGGACAACTAAAATAAGGAGTATGTTCAGATTAACAGTAAAAATTAAATGAATAAATTGGGTTTAATAACAGATGATAATGCTGGGTTCATCAGTAAAAATAAAATGATTATGCTGGAAATTATGTTTATGTTGGGAATAGTAAAAATGAAATGATTGTGTTAGGATTAATAGCAAAGTAATGAAGATGATTATATTGGGAGCAATAGTTAAAATATTTTTAAAATGCTTACAATAACTGTAATGATTTATATTGTTAAAATATATCCATCTAAGCAAAAAGAAAGAAAAATGGAATGATATTTGGTTAGGATTTAAGATTTAAGTAATGGGTATTTGGGACAATGGCATAGTTAAATTGATAGAATTTTGGGAAATAACTGAGTAAAATATTAAGTTGTGTTAATTGAAAAATAAGATTTGTTAATGATTTGTATTAATTTGTGACCAGATCAATGCTTCGTTTTGGAAAAGATGTGTTTTTTGTTTTTGTTTTAAAAAAATAAAAAAAAATGTTTTTCAAAAAAAAAAAAAAAAGAAATTTTGGGAGCTTCATCACTGGAGGTTTTTGAAGAAGAGATTGAAGTGCCATTTGTCAGAAATGGTGTAAGGTCTCCTGCTTGGACTAGATGACCTACAAGATCCCTTCCTACAAGATCCCTTCCAACACTGCTAATCTAATCTAATCTAATCTAATCTAATCTAATCTAATCTAATCTAATCTAATCAAATCTATTTGTCATTATTAAATACAAGGAACAGATATTTGCTAAACCTATGAAACCTCTTTTATTGTTTTAAAAAATGTTTGGGATGAAAGTGTTCAGAATCTCTTCTCATCCATATAACTTCTCAAGGTGAACCCTACTCAAGGTACATTTTGGCCGAGGGTTGCCAAGGAGTTTTAAGTGGCAAAATGGGTTTGTTAAGCAATTGCAGGTCATACTCCACATACTTGCTCCCTTCAAACTTTCCTAGCTACATAAAAAATGCAAAAAGAACTGTGCCTATATATTTTATCTGTACCTCCAGGAATGCTAGTGCCACATGAAGTCTTGTGCAACACTTTTTCTATCTTTGTTCTAGAGCCATTTAAGGACTGGCTGTAGATGAATTGTGAAACCTTAAAAACACCAACCATTACTATGCAGCATATCATTCTGGAGTTGATCTGTAAATGGAAAATTGTACTGTAGTTGCTCATTTCTAATAACACTGCTAACAATTTGACCAAAAATATTTTCCATTTCCATTTAAACATTTCCCACCTGAAATTATATACTTATAACCAGAATCAGTTTCACCATAGAATTGGCTCAGAATATTTAACTATGTATATATACATATACATATACACATACAGTATATGATAGGAATATATACATACTCTGTAGTATCAGAATTCAATAGTGTTGACTTTCTGGATAAGTTGTTGAATGATTTTTTTATTGCTGTGCTGTTTGAATCACATTTGGGTATTATGCTATGTTAAGTGCTCAGAAAACGAATGCCTGGATAAGGCTGGCCAATGTTATTCAGATGATAGCTGGCCACTTGGAAGGATCAGCACGCTGTCTCAATGTCTGCAGGGAGCAAAGCCAAGGAATATACAGCCCTATACATAAAAGCTTTCGCTCTGCAGATGACATTAGCAGGCTGGATAACATCATGCCTGAAGGAACTTTAACAAAAGCCACATCAGCAGGAATGTCTGCTGTATTCACTCACCTTCTCTTTCACCTTCTCTTTCCCAACATTGTCACTGAGCTGTTGAATGGCACCTTTGAGTTGCATTATTTCTGTGTCTGTTGCTGTCAGTTTTTCACAGACAGCTCCTCTCTTCTCTTGAAATTTATTGCAGCATCTAGAAAATATTTTTACTATTTAGAAGCATCATCCACAAATTAAGATTTAATTAATCTTTTTATGCAGAAAAAAGTGGACCATATCATAAAAATTAAAAAGCTGGGATGTTATGGTTTGTTGCTTAATGGTTGAAGGCATTCCTACTAAGTTCCATTCCTTCTATGTAATTTGGGATAGGGATTTGGGAAACATCAACCAGCCCTAATTCTCAAAAGCAGACAGGACTGGAAAATGGTGCAGTTTCTTCTACTTCACTCTGTATAGTGGGGTGAAGAAAAAAAGAGAATGATGCCAAATATGTCTGCATAACAAATCCATATCTTACTGATCAACTCCTTGAAGTATCAGGATAGCTTTTTAATCTCTTAGGAATGTTATCTGAATACAGCACTATCTTCTGTTGTAAATATTGTCATGTGTCTCTATTGATGACAAAACTGTCTAGGATCAAGCATAATTTCCCATTTTGCTTACATTCCTTTGGGATCCAAATCTCAATTTCCCAACAGACCTTGAAGTGATGGATAATGAGAAAAATGACAGTGAAATTATGAAAGATTCAGGAATGGCAAAGTTTTTACTAAAGTTGTTGTCATGAAGTTATTCTACTGTTACTTTTCTCAGGGAGCTAAAGGAGAGAAAAGCAGCATGAAGTTCAAACTATAGTGAAAGTTGTGTCTTCAAGAATATATCTATTTACCAGAAAGCAATATATTTTAGTGTGTTTTCTTCAAATTGCTAATTTTGCATTGCATCAAAGGTGCTGGTAGAATAAGCAGAATTAAACAATGATCTAAATTCCAGTATTCATACTCAGTTATCGCCTGTTTCTGCAGCTCAGTATTCTCATATATCTTTTTAAGTTTGATTTCAACAGCAGCAAGTTTTTCACGTTTAACTGTGACTAATCTCTTCAATGACATTTCTTCTGTCTTAGCATTCTTGAATCCACTTTTGCTATTCTCAATCTGGTCCTCTAACGTTCTGATCTGAAAAACAAGTGTTTTAGAATGCAAGTAGTAGACATGTCATTAATTAGCGAAAATACTATTTCAAATGCTATAGAGCTAAATAAATGCAACCTCTGAGTAATCCACATTTAGTAAGCAAATTTATTTTGGAAAAAATGCTTTTGAAAGGAGTGTAATATTTACATAATATTCTTGCAAAGAAAAAACAATTAGAATATATATAGATATTCCTTATTGTTTCCCCAAGGTTACAAAGACTGCTTTTCGAATGTTTGTTAGGGTTGTTCTATTATGGGTTCTTAAAGAAATATGCTATTCTGCTCGTAATAGATTGGTAAATGAGCTATTTATGCAATATGAAAATTCATGCATTGTGGAATAGTATCTATTATCTTGCTAAGAGTTTTGATGAGTTGCTGCTAGTAAAACTGGGGGTCTCAGGCAAAATCTTACTCTGCTGCAATGTATCTTAAATGATTTTGTCTTCCAATCCATTTCCCGCAGTAAATTTTTTTTCAGTTCAGATTTAATATAAATTGAGAGCAAAGGGACTAGGTAATGGTTTTCCATTACTTCCCTCTAATTTGAAGAGGAACTTGGTAAACTTCAGCAAAGAATATGCACTTCTCCGTGTGTGTGTATGTTCATGTACATGCTTACTTTGAAACAAGGAAGCAAAAAATGTCCTGTTTCCTTTATGAGCTCTCTGCTAACGCTGTGCTGAATCCACAATTTCAGACTATATTCTATTAAGAATGAGTACCTTAAAATATTTTATCAACAAGTTCGATAGATATTATATTTGAATAGCACAAACCTGGGCCAATATATTTGAAAGCTTATCCATATTTGTTCCTTGTGTTTGCATTTTTTTCCCGTAAAATTGGACCTCCTGTTGACACGATGGAAACATTTCTACCAAGTCTCTGTAAGATTCATACTTCTCAATTACTTCTTGCTTTATAATAAAATAAATCAGAATTGAGGAGATTGGTACGGATGGAGCTGCAACATTCATAATATACCTATTGCCATATGAAACTGTCTAATCAGTCTTGTGTTCCAAATCCAAACTACTTAGGTAAAGGTAAAGGTTCCCCTCACACATATCTGCTAGTCATTCCTGACTCTAGGGGGCGGTGCTCATCTCCATTTCAAAGCTGAAGAGCCAGCGCTGTCCAAAGAAGTCTCCGTGGTCATGTGGCCAGCATGACTAAACGCCAAAAGTGCACGGAACACTGTTACCTTCCCACCAAAGGTGGTCCCTGTTTTTCTACTTGCATTTTTTATGTGCTTTTGAACTGCTAGGTTGGCAGAAGCTGGGACAAGTAACGGGAGCTCATCCCATTACGTGGCACTAGGGATTCGAACCACTGAACTGCCGACCTTTTGATCAACAAGCTCAGTGTCTTAGCCACTGAGCCACCACATCCCTCCAAACTACTATAACTGTCAGCAATTCCTTTCTTCAATCTTTTATTTTGTCATTTAATGTTTTCTACCGTGTTACAGGTTATCTTATTTTTGATATAATAAATTTTCAGATACCAAATAACATTTCACATATCAATCATTGATACTTTATAATCCTTTTTTTCAATTTGGTCAGGATAAATATCAAGGAAAAATACCAAAACATTTTTTGAGTTTTTCTCTACAGAGGTTCATTAACATTTCTGTGCTGCACAAGATACACGTCTGCCTCCAGGACAGTTCCTTCGATGAGTTTATCTGAGCTGGAAATAAATTGGTTCAAATGATGAAGAGTTAAATACTTTGGGAACCATGGTTTGGGAACAATACTAATCCTGAAGTACAACTGAGTAACTGTGAGGACATGCATTTAAATATTTCTGTAGACACAGAAAAGCTAGAACCAAGTTGAGACAGTTGTCAAATTTTGCACTAATGATACCTTTTCACTGGCTTTCGTTATTACAAATATGTAAGATACAATCAACTGAATTAATTTTGACAAATGCATATTCTTATAAATTTAACTTAATTTTAGGAATCCATAGAAACTGAAGCTATGGGAGGCAAATCTGACAAATATTGATTTTATTATCAATTGTAATTGCTATGATAAATTATAAAAGAAAACAAAAATTCCCTTAATATTAAGATTCACCTTGTCTTTTTTAATCTTCTGCTGTGTCTGCTTCATTCGTTCCCTGCAATTAGTGAGTTTCTCTGGAGACTCTGTAATCCTGGACTTCAGTTGCTCTTGTTCTTGTTTCAGACAACAAATTGCCATTTTCAGATCATTCTGTTTATTGAGAATACAATTTTTTTAATCCTAATACTTTCAGAAGTTTAGAATCATTTGATTATAAAATAAATCTTAAGTAGCTAAATTTTCAGTGTTTGTGTATACATTTTGGAGAGAAGGAATAAGAGCCCAACGCATAGTCATTGCAGAATAATCAATAAATTATCCTGCAATAATAAATTGAAGGACTGTTAATTTCCCCATAGGAAATACACAAAAAAGCATGCATAAAATAGATAGCAAGGTATTCTTAAATATAAAGTTCTCTATTTGACCAGATTTAAGATTGTATTTTCATTGCATTGCACTCTTTTATACTTAAATATTTTGTCAATATTTTCTCTATAAATTTAGAAGCTGATGAGTGTTGTGGCCACAATCAATTACACTTATTTATCCTTTTACACTGAGTTGCTGCAGTTTCTTGTAACTTTTTGTTAAGGGATGTGGAGATTGCAGCACACATTCTCAAATGCATAAAAGATTCTACAGAGGTTGGCCTCCAAGCTTAAATGCATTAACTATGTTTGTGCTCTTGTGCAGTTTATTGAACATAAGTGCTTATAGAGGTTGGATGACCATGTATTACAGATGCTAGTAGTGAATTTGAACAAAGAAGTGGATTAGGTAACCTGTAAGGTCAGTTGCAATATTCTATGTTGATGCTGTCAATGGTACATTTTGTCTGTAATTGTTTGATGTGCTTGCCACAGGTTTTCTTTCTTCAAGGGTTAAAGGAAGATTTGTTGTTTGATGAAAGAGTATGAGTTTGATTCTGTTCATAATTACTTTTTTTCTGTTATGTATACTAAAGAGTAATTATGATAAATTTAATTTACATTTTGGATTAATGGGATTCCTAGGGTCAGTTAGTCAGTGTGATAGAATGCAAATAGCTTTTTTTGGCAGTCACCCAGCATCAGGCTGCTAAAAAGGAAAAGAAAGCAACCCATTTCTTTCAATACTGGGATAGATGTTGAGAGAACATGATTCCTTTCCAGTAATCATTAGATGGCACCAAAGAGTCAGGATATTTTGTTATGTCTTTGCTGTTATCTAGTGATCCCTGAGAATTTTGCAGCTTCAAAATTCTGCTGTTGCAATATCTAGGACTTCCAAAACTGTTCTGGATTCTGGACTGACAAAACATGCATATGGTGGGACAAGAACTCAGTCTCCAGGTTTCCAGTACCTTAACCACTGCACCAAACTGGTGTAGCATGGAACAGGCAGTAATGGAAACTGCTCTATTCAAAAACCAGTAAGTTCAGAATAAATGTAGTCTCCTGGGAAGCAGGAGAAGAATGAAATTGTTACCATCAAGGTCAGGACAAACGTGCTGACCCTACCCCTCCCTGTCATCTCGTCATATGCAGAGGATACATGAAGCTAAGCATATTTATCTAGTAATAAGAGCCACTAAAGTTAGCTCAGAGTAAGGACATGTAATTTAATTTAATTCAATCTAATCAATATTAAACTTTTTTGTTCTTGCACTACACTTCTTTGTTAATATACCATGGGGGAGGGGAATGAAATGCATTTTGGTAACTAACTTACAAGACAGGGAAACTGGGCAGCATTCAGAATAACCTTGTTTCTTATTCATCTTCATAATGGGAAGAAAATAATTTTACATTCAGAGCCAACTTCCTTTCTGATAAATACCATACTGGGTTTTTATTAAAAATTGTAGGCCAAATCTAAATGATACTGGTGGGCTTCATGAATTACTACCATTTTTAATGCAATGTAACTTGTGTTGAAAGAGTACTCTATTTCCCTATCTGGTCTGGAGTTATAGAACATGCTATTCATGATTCACAGCAATACTATAATATAGTATATATAACATCCCACATTTCTATCACAAAGAGATGCCTACATTAGAACAAATCAGATCTACCAAATTAACCTGCGATGTAAATGAAGATGACAGATTTCCCCCCAATTTTAAAAGTCCTTTTCTATGAGCATTGTATTGCAGGTGTTTTTCTTGTGTTTGGTCTAGGATTGTAAATAGATTTAAATTGATTGATGGCAGATAAAATAGAACAAAAAAGGATAGATGGAAAGAAAAATTGGTCTATCTCTGTCCATACAGCATTTCTGAACTGTGCATTATGCAGAGGGAGGGGTTATTTGCCAAAAGATTAAATTTCAATTCAAAGGGGGTAGTTTGTATCAAAGGACGTACATGTCAGCAAATTCTTAAACCTAATGTATATCTTCCCAAGAGTGCAAAGCAACTGCATGTTCTTGATAAAAGACTAGGCTGTTTCAAAAAGTTGCAAACTGGTATTACATGGACACCTTTACATGTTTTCAACTCTCCTTTTGCCTTTGAATCCAAACTGCTGGTTTCTGATGTATGAATCAAAGAGCTGATGTGGTTCCAATCTTCAAAAATCGAGGAAACGTGTTTTGCTTGATGCACAATGCAAATACATTGTGCCTTGAAGCTTACCTGAACCATTCTAAAGAGGACAATGTCACTTAACCAAAATGGGTGGAAACGGTTTTGATAAAGAAAACCAAAGGTGACTTAAGGGACAAATAGGGCAATGCTGGTATAACATATCTGTTTTTCCTCTCCTTCCCACCCTAAAATACCTGTTACGACAAAATCTGAAACCCAACAAAAAATGCATTTTTAAAATGTATTTAAAAATAAAACCTTGATCTGGGCAGGGGATGCCTGAACTCATACAGAAAGACTTGCATATCTCTAATGGGGAAAAAATCTCACTTCAAAAGTGATATAAAATTTCACAGACTTGAGCACTGGGCCCTAGCTAACAAGATGCAGTTCAGTAGAGGGAAAAGTTAAGGTCCTGCACCCAGGGAGGAAAAAAATCAAATGCACACTTATCAAAATGGGCTGTATCTGGCTCAACAGTAGTAACTATGAGAGGGGTTTAGGTGTCCTTGTGGACCAACACTTAATTATAAGTCAGCAGCAACCAAAAAAGCCAATGCAGTCCTGGGCTGCATCAATAGAGGGGTAGCATCAAGATCACAAAAAGTGATAGTACCACTCTGTACTGCATTAGTGAAGCCACACTTGGAATACTGCGTCCAGTCCTGGTCTTCATGAAACAAAAAATATGCTGAGACTTTAGAAAGAATGCAGAGAACAGCAACACAGATGATAAAGGCTTTGGAGGCTAAACTGTATGATGAATGGTTAAGGGAATAAGATATGTCTAGTTTATTGAAGAGAAGGATTAGGGATGACATGATAGTTGTCTTCCAGTGCTTGAAGGGCTGTCACAAAAAAGAGGGGTTGACTTATTCTCCAAATCACCGAAGGACAGGACAAGAAGCAATGGATGTAAGATCATTAAAGAGAGATCCAAACTGGAACTAAGGAGAAATTTCTCAACAGTGAGAACAATTAACCAATGGAACAATTTGCCTCCCACAATTTTGGGCACACCATCACTAGAGGTCTTCAAGAAAAGATTGGACAACCATTTATCTGGTATGATATAAGATCTCTTGCCATGGGCAGGGGGTTGAACTAGAAGACCTCCAAGGTCCCTTCCAGCCCTATGATTCTAAAATAAAGCATCTTTGAAATATTTTTCAAAGAATCTCACATTATACAGTATGTAAATTATTATAGTTAAGCATATGCTCTTGAAATTAGATTCTTAAATTTACTAGTCTTTGTTTGAATGCTACTTACTAAATTTTGATTTTTTTCTGCAATTTCCATTCTTTTTTGATGGATCATTTCTTGCAAAACATTCTACAAAAAAAATTGCATGATAATTAAGAACATTTATTTGCAATACTTATAATTTGTCCCAACCCCAGAAGATTTTAAGTGACAAATAGCAATACACAAAAATATTGAATTATACAATCCAAACATTAAACATAAAGGATAAATATGCCCACTGAGGATCTAGGGGCCAAAAGGTTGGTAAAACAAAATAGGCTTGGCTTGCTTACAGAATATTAACAAGGTATGATGTTGGAAGAGAGTGTTTCAGAAAATGTGGCTGCCATGGGCATTGGAAATCTAGATGACTCAAATGAATGGATAGTTTCAACCTTGCCAAAGTGTTTGTTTTATGTTTTGTTTTATTAAATTTATATACCGCCCTACTCCCAAAGGACTCAGGGCGGTGAACAGGCACAAAATAAAATACATAAATACAAAAGTTAGAAACATAATTAAAACCAAATTAAATAATTTAGCCCAAGACAATTAAAAATCCCAATAATTGTTGTGTAATATGTCATGGTGCTACACCATATACAGCTTTAAAGATAATGACCATTACATTAAATGAGGCCTAGATGCTTACTGGAAACCAATCCACAATTTTAGTATAGTTTTTATTCTTCATTGTCAAGGCTGTTCCAATCTTGCCACCATATTTTCCATGTCATATCCGAAGGCAGCAAAAGCACATTGCAGGAGCCCCATCAGGTTGTGACCAGGACATGAGTTACTGTGGCCATGGCACCCTAGTACAGGTAAAGCAGTAAACGATTCACAGACAAAAGCTGGAAGAAAGCTCTTCTGACCATGGCTTCCACCTGGTGCCTGAGCAGGAGCTGAGAATCCAGGACCAAGCCAGGAGATCCTCTTCAACGCATGTATGTGTTTCTCAATTTACATGGCTGCCTATCTAAGGTTTATGATTCTGGGTGGCTAAAAATAATTAGGGATAACTACTGGAACCAATAGTATAGATTCAATGTTTACTGACACCCATAGGCTATATCAGGGTAGGATTTAATGTGAGCTTGTTTCTTCCCATCCAAGATTTCCATGGCATCTTGGCTTGAATCTGGTAAGTAATACATAGATAAGTATCAACAGTTTACTAATAACACCTCACCTGAACTAACAGATAATTTCTCCCAATAGTTTAATGTGAGATATACATATCCTTATCAATGGATATGTGAATCAATGCAGTGGTGTTCCCATGCACTTGAAGACTCCCTCACAATAATCATATGGACAATCCACTGAAATAAGAGATAAACCTCACTCCCGACTCCTGAATGTGAACTAGAATTATACTATGATTAATGTTATCAAAACCTGCTAATAGCTCTACCAAGATCAAGAGACTCCCCACATCTAGCTCTCATGAAGGTCATCTACCAGAGGAAATAATGCATTTGTCCCATTAATGAACAACTGAAAAGGATCTAGATATTTTCATATGTTTAAGGAGAGTCTATTTTTCATTTCACCTTAGAGTACGTTCAATTTTAATAATGCATATTTTCTTCCTGTCAGATCCCTAAAAGTGATACTGCCATTCAAGTGGAGGAAGGGGGGACTTGGATTCAATTTACTAGCATGGCCTGTGTCATCAGATATTTTACAACCTATATCCTGGCATCAAGGAGGCCTGAGATTCCCTTTACCTGCAGGAATTTTTATGATAGCCATGTGGGTTGTCTCACTTTAAAGGGTAGTGGTGGGAATGCATATTTGTTCGGGTTCTCAAAGGAAATAGTAAAGAAAACATCTTCACACTTGTGTATTGGCTGAAATCTGCATTCTGACTTAAAAGGAGGGGTCTCTACCACTTTAATCCTACTGCTTTGCCTAAGGGCATTCAGATTGTGCTTTACCTGGATGGTTTTCACTTCTGTTTAATAAAAGAATCCTTTTGAACAACTACGTTTCAAGAGTTCATACTTTCTTAAGTTGGAAGGAGAGACGATCCTTTCAGAAAGCACAATCTGCAAAACGGTCAACCCAGAGAAGCAATCTTCGCTCTACTGAGGGGACCTTGCAAACCATGTCTGAACAAAGCAGAGAGCTGGGAGAAACCGATCGCTGGGGAAAGACAGCAACCGCCACCCAGTCGGATGCCTGTCTCGTGCAACCCATCGGAGAGGATGAGGTAACCCTGGGGAATCCGGAAAAACCCCACTGGTCGATTGGCATTGGGAAGAAAGATGGCTGGGATGAGAGAACCAGAGGAGTCACCCTCAACCGTGGCAACCGAAAACCGGGGTAGAAACTGGAACTAGAAGCCCTTACTGACCAGGGGGGACTGACCGAAGCACCCCTGAGGAAGGACTATCTGAAGAGGCATATAACCCAATTGGTGATGGAGACTTTGGAAAATCTTAACATCCGAAGGGAGCCAGGACAACAACCAAAGAGCACTGAAAGGGCAGCAGTCGTGGATGATGCCAGGGGAGGCACCCCCCTCCCGGAGCCCGCCTATCGAGCAGATGGTGCAGCAGCAGCGGGAGAAGACCCAGCAAAGCCTCCGCCCCAGGCAGTGCGCACACCGGCGCCCATTCCCAACCAACCTCGGGCTCCTCAACTGGAAAGAGAAACTCCCCCCTTGGGGTGAAGTTTGATGGGAATCCACAATTACGATTCTTTGTGACACATGTGCTCACCTACATGCAAGAGTATGGGCGTGATTTCCAAACCCAAGGCTCCCGAGTGCGAGTTGTGACCCTAGACCTAGAGGGTGCTGCAGCCAGATGGATGGTGACCCTACATAACGCCAACGCACCAGAACTGCAGAATTTCGACCGTTTCATGATGGCCCTGCGACGTCGGTTCGAGGACCCACTGGCAGATCGCAAAGCACGCGACCGCATTAAGATGGTGAGGCAGGGGCGATGGCCAGTAGCAGAGTATACTGAAGAATTCCGGGATCTCACGTGTCATGCGCACTGGCCGGAAGATATTTTGGTGACCTGTTTCAAGGACGGACTGAGTGATGATCTATACAATGCCTGCGTGGCCTGAGGGGCACCGAATGACCTACATGAATGGTATGTCACCGCCGAAGAAGCTGAGATCGATATGGCCAGAAACCAGTATCGAGCGGGGCGAGCATGGAAGAAATCCTCACCCCAATGGAAGCAGGAGCCCCACAAACCACAAACCGCATTCTCCCCGAGATCTTCAGCCTGTTTAAAGTGTGGAAAAGAAGAGCACCGAGCTGCAGAGTGTCATTCGCAAACACCCGCCCGGAACCACCCACTGGGGGAGGGTCCTGAAAAACCGGGTCGGCGTGGGAAGGAGACTGCTCTGAGGAGCAAGGAGACCGTAGAAGTCCCATCCCCTCCCCTCTTTGGGGAAGAAACCCTGGCATCTGAACAGGAGGAATCACACTCGTTCGGAAGCAATCCAGATGATGAGCCACTGGTAAGCAAACCAATTAAACCGCTTACCCTCCCCTTAAGACTATTTATCCCAAACCAGGACAGGGAGATAAGTATCCCCACCCTAGTGGATTCAGGGTGCACCTGTTGTTTGATCAGCCCAACCTTAGTAGGGAAGTTAGGAATTAACGTAAGAAAGGTGAAAACCCCCATTGCTTTCTGCCAACTAGATTGGTCAATAGCAGGAGGGGAGCCAGCTTCTCTGGCCACCGTGCCTCTACATATAGGCATCGGAAGCCACGAGGAAAGGCTTACATTTATAGTGGCACCTGGCATGGAATGGCGTGGCTAAAAAGATGGAACCCACAAATCAATTGGAAACAAGGCATCATAAAATTTCAGAGGAAGGTGACTTTTGCTGAGTATCCACATAAAGGACTTGAGGGGGCAGAGAATCGAGAAACAGCCATGTCTGGTCACGCCACACCAACTGAGGGCATACCCATAGAATACAAGGATTTAGCTGAGGTTTTTAGCAAAAAAGCCTCAGATGAGCTCCCCCCCACCGCGCCACTGACTGTGCAATAGAAATCTTACCCGGCGTGAAACTCCCTAAACCCAAGATGTACAGCATGTCACTGAGGGAGTTGGAAGAGCTGAGAACATTCATTGAGAAAAACCTAGCAAGGGGTTTCATCGAGCCAGCCCGACCAAAAATTGCAGCTCCAGTGTTGTTTAGAGAGAAAAAAGATGGCTCAAAACGCCTATGTGTTGACTTTCGAAACCTTAATACTATCAGTGTGCAGAACATGTATCCTCTCCCCCTTATGAAAGATATGTTAGCACACCTCGCTAAAGGGAAAATTTTTTCAAAGCTGGACTTAAGGGAGGCTTACTACCGTGTCAGAATTAAGGAAGGGGATGAGTGGAAAACAGCATTTAACACCCCCCTCGGCTGCTACCAATTCAAGGTGCTCCCCTTTGGGTTGCAAGAAGCTCCTGCAGTGTTTATGCAGTTAATAAATGAAGTGCTGCATCAGCATTTATATAAGGGGGTTCTGGTCTATTTGGACAACATTTTAATCTATACCAAGACCAAAGCAGAACATGTAAAACTAGTCAGAGCAGTTTTAAACAAACTCCGCGCTGCCAAACTTTATGAATGTGAATTCCATCAAGAGAAGATTGACTATTTGGGATACCACATTTCACACCAGGGGATTGAGATGGATCCTCTAAAAGTGCAGGCTGTACTTGATTGGGACCCTCCACACACACGTAAACAGTTACAGAGCTTCCTGGGGTTTGCCAACTTTTACCACCAGTTTATCCCTGTGTTCCCTCAGATTGCCCTCCCCATCACCAAGCTCTTAAAAACAAAGGGGGAGGACAACCCTAAACCAAAGCAACCATTGAACTGGACTATGGAATGCCAGGCAGCATTTGAAAAACTTAAAAGAGCTGTTCCCGGCAGAACCAATTCTACAACACCCGGACACGGAGAAACCATTTGTCATACAAGCAGATGCCAGCAATGTGGCAATAGGAGCGGTCCTGCTTCAGAAGAATGAGCAAGACCAACTACAACCCTGTGCTTACACATCCAAAAAGTTGAATGAGACTGAGTAAAGGTGGGCTATTTGGGAGAAAGAGGCGTATGCAGTTCGTTGGGCATTGTTAACCTGGCGGCACTTCCTAGAAGGCAGTAAGAAGTCTGGACTGATCATAAAAATCTAGAAGCCCTAAAGACCCCAAGGAAACTCTCCCCAAAACAAGTACGATGGGCTCAGTAGTTTAAACGGTTTGATTTTACTCTAAAATACCTCCCCGGGGGGGGGGGGGGATCTTTCTGGCGGATGCGCTATCCAGAAAATCGCAATACATTAGTGCAAAGTCAGACATAATCAAACCTGTAGTACAAAACAATCAACTAGCCGCTAAAGTAGTCATCAGATCCCAGGAAAAACAAGAAACAGTGATGGACAATGACATTTTAAACAAGCTGTTAGGTTCAGCTTGCAGCTTACTCCTAACTTGTTGGTCAGGCAATATATCTGTTTCTTTAAGAAACAACTGAGCCACGTAATCAGGGTTTGCTGAACCCTGTAATTAGGCTGCAGTGCATAAATAGGCAGCACAGAGAAGCGTTTGTTCTTCCTGGATCTTCCTGGTTCTTCCTAGTTCTTCCTGAGTGATACCTGTTTGTATCCTGTTGCTTACTGAGTCTATTATATGGTACTGTATACCAAGAGTTACTAAAGTCTGTTTGCTTTGGTAAGGGAAGATAATTACTGGACTGATATTACTGTTTATGACCTTGGACTGTTTTACTTACATCGAGACTGCTTGTTACTTGGAGATAAACTATTTTTTCTCACACGAGCCGCACGTTTATCTCCTTCCGTGTGTTTCTGCTCTGCTCGTTGCACAAGCAACAAATACTTTTTACACACACCCTAACATTGGTTATGGGCCCAGAACGTTCCAGGGCTCTTTAATTTGTTTTTGTGGAAGTGAGAAGTGCAGGCAGTGGGTGTAGTAGTCAAGATGATAGCTTTTGAGCAAGGTACAAGTTATGCTACTATAACCCGGTTGGATGGAACAAACTATGTTACCTGGTCCACAAAATGCTGTCTACTTTTGCGAAAAGAAGGACTGTGGGACATGGTTAATAATCCACCGGACATAACTGCATTGAATGCTGCTGACGAAGAAGATGCCAAAAAGATAGCGAAGTTTCACAGGGACAACGAGCGTGCTTTATGCATCATTGGCCTGACACTGGGAGACCAGCAACTTGTCCATTTCCAGGGCGAAGAGTCTGCTGCGAGGTGTTGGACAAAGCTAAAGAAGCTCTACGTTCGTGACTCTGTGGGTGTCCATATCTACCTGACACGGAAATTATTTCGCTTACATCTTCAGAAAGGAGGAGATATGATGACTCACCTGGACTCCATGACAGGGCTTTTCCAGGAGCTACAGGAGAAAGACCTTGTGTTTACTGAACTGCAGCAAGTTTATATTATTCTTTCATCGTTGGATGACAGTTATGACTTTTTTGTTTCATCATTAGAAGTATTGTCTAGAGATGAACTAACATTGGCCAGTATGACTGGTAGGTTACTGGATGAGGCCAAACGTAGGCAAGAACGAGACCAGTTAAGGATGCAACAGCAACCAAAAGTGGAAGCTGTATATGAGAATGTCAATATTGTAAAACGCTGTTATGCATGTGGGGCTAAGGGGCACATTGCAAAATATTGTAATAATAAGAAAGTGTCTGCTAGAAACTCTGCTAAACCCAGGAAAGGGTGTAATTTAGCAACCAGTTCATCTAATAATATAAAAGATGATTGGTGGGTGATTGATAGCGGTGCCTCTCAATCAATAACAAAAAACAGAAAACTGTTTCTAAATATGAAGAAAAGTACTAAAAAGGTCAAATTAGCTAATGGCTGGAATGTGACTGTAGCTGGGGAGGGACTTGTTAAATGTTCTATTAGTAAGCACCCTTTACCCATGCTTTATATCCCTAGTTTGAAATATAACCTTTTATCTGTAAAGTCATTACTACATTCTGGGTTTACAGTAACTTTTAAAAACAACAAATGTTTGCTGGAATGTGAAGGCACTGTAGTTACTGCAGAATTAGAAAACGACTTGTTTGTTATTAGGGATAAGTCATTACTGTTAGTTCAGTCAAAAGCTAAATTTGGAAATGTAAAGCCTCATGATGAATGCGTACATTTATTACATAGAAGGCTTGGTCATCTGAATTTCAGGTTGTTGCATTCGACTGTTAATGCCTAAAGGCATTAATTTAAGGGCTTGCAGCAAATACCTAAACTGTAATACTTGTAACCAGCATAAAAGTAAAGTTACACCTGCAAACCGCTGCAATGGGTTTAAAACAACTAAACCTTTGGAGGTAGTCTTTTTAGACTTAATAGGGCCAAAGAAACCCAGTTTAGGGGGAGCATGCTATATTTTGAGTATAGTTGATCACTTTACCAGATATGGTTTTTGCTACCTTATGAAGTCTAAAAGTGATACGTTCCAGTGTATCACAAATTGGCTTCGTTTTGTAGAACGGAAGCAGAAGTTTAAGGTGAAATGCATTGTTACTGACAATGGAACTGAGTTTACTAACCATCAGTTGGCTAAGTTGTTAAAGGACGCTGGGATACAGCATAAACGTTCTGCCCCTTTTCGGCCAGAACATAATGCATATATTGAACGAAGAGGCCAGACCCTACAAGCTATGACTAGGACTATGCTAGCTGATGCTTGTTTACCTGATAAATTGTGGGGAGAAGCAATACTATGTGCCAATCATATTTTAAATAATGTGGTGCACTCCTCTACAGGTAAAATACCTTTTACTTTATGGCACGGCAGGAAGCCTGATTTAAGTTACATACATACTTTTGGTGCACCAGCCTGGGTGCATATACCGGTTAGTCAGAGAAGGAAGGACCAACAGAGAGCAAAGAAAATGATTTTTGTTGGTTATGAGGCTAACCATAGGTCCTATAGGTTCTGGGAAAAAGGAACAACAAAAGTTTTATGTAGCGCTAGTGCTAAATTCCTAGAACACGAAGGCTGGGACAGGTTAGAAAAAGCAGACTATGGTTTTACAGATGTGGATGTTAAGATGGACCATATTCCTGATGATAGTTCATCTGAGATGGATGATAAACCATCTATTAAGGTTGAAGAACAGGGACAGGAATCAGGGTTAGGGGAGGATGAACCCAATATACCTAATGTGAGTCCTGTTATGCCTAGACGATCTTCCAGGGACCGGCATCCACCAGATCGCTATAAAGCCACAGTGGTTTGCCAAGTAGATATCGAACCATCCAGTTATCAGGATATAAAATTATATCCAGAAAAGGAGCAAAAAGCCTGGCAGGAGGCAATGGATAGAGAAATTGATTCATTGAAGAGGCTTGGTGTCTATGAAGTGGTAAGAATACCACCAAATGAGAAACTTATAGGCTGTAGGTGGGTCTATAAGGTAAAGAAAAGTGTAGATGGGGTAGTAACCCATAAAGCTCGGCTTGTTGCACAAGGGTTCTCACAGACAGATAGAGACTATGATGAGGTTTTTGCTCCAAGTTTACGAGCGAGCACTTTGAGAACGATGCTTGTTTGGGCAGCTAGGAATAAATGCTCTATTACTCATATAGATGTCGAGACAGCTTATTTGAACGCTCCGTTGAGGCATACAATATATATGAAGAAACCTCCTGGTTATGATACACAGGATAGAACTGAATGTTGGAGGCTACAAAAAAGCCTATATGGTTTAAGGCAATCATCCCGCCCAAGATGTTAATGGAGAGGAAGAAATTTGGCTTTCTAGTGACTGAATTAAAAAAAAGAAATATCCTATTCAGGTGGGACACCCCAGTTGGCCTAATATTGAGATATCAAGGAATAAGATATCAATTGCATACTGTTGAAAAAGCGGAAGATTTTTATCAAAAAATTTTAAAAATGAATTTAACACCTTTAGGCATAATACAGGATAAGCAAAAGGAGTTGGAAACAAAAGGAAAACATCAAATTACAGAGGCTGTGATGGATAAATTGTCTTTGGACTTCTTGGATACCCCAGCTGGACTGTCTATAAATAAGAGAGCAGTGTCATCCGACTCCAACGTGATGAACCATCAAGTCACAGACAAGTGCGCAAATCAATCAGTTGATATACAAGTGATGGAGAAGAAAGATGAGATGATAAAACTAACCCAACAACAACAATACATAAAGCAGAATGAAAATCAACTAGCAGACACACAATTGGCAGGCAAGAAACGAGGATGGAAATTCAACCCGGAAAAGAAAAAGAAAAGAAATAGATCGCATAGAAACAGCAATTTCTAAACTATGCAACAGTGATGCCAGGGACTTTAAAAAATGAATGAATATTTGAAAAGATAGTGGAGGCGAACAATTGTCTGATACTATCTTGAGGATTGTGGCAGATCTCTGCAAGGCCATGATTTTGGGATGTGAAAAGAGCCTCACTTTGTTGGATTTGAATCATCTAAAAAAATTTTTTTTTTTTTTTTTTTTTTTTTTGGTAAATATATTATAATCATTTTGAGTTATAAGGCAGGAGAGTCTCGCCGGGGCATGCAGAAGATCTGGATGTTACTCAGTAGGATGATGGGAATTAATAATCCTGATGAATACCACAACTATAACCATATGGATATAATTATAATTATAATGTCACTCGGGTGGTTGTTTTTGCTTTTATACAGATGCGAGGATATCTACTACTGATGGGGGCAGAAGATGACTGGAGATTTTGAACAAACTGTTGCACCAGCATGTTATTTTACCCTATTATGGGTGATGGATTTAACAATCCAGAGGAAAGACATCAAAGAAGATACTATATGGATTATAAATTTAAAGTTATTGTTTTTTCCTTTTTTACAAAATGGAATGCATATATAGATATGTGTATATCTTAGTAATGTGGGCAGTGGATTATATCTAGAATTGTACTGCATGATTTTGTAGGAATTGAAGGGTTGAAATAGGTTAGTTTACTGATTGATTAGTTTAAGAAAAAGGATTCTTAAGTCATATATTTAGGGGAGTGGAGGACTTAACAATTCAGTGGAAAGATACTAAAGAAGATATATTTTTTTCTCTTCTTTTTTTTTTTTCTCTTCTTTTTATAAAATGGGATGCATATATAGATATGTGTATATTTTAGTAAAGTGGGTAGTGGATTATATCTAGAATTGTACTGTATGATTTTAAGTCATATATTTAGAGGAGTGGAGGAATTGGACAGAATTGAATAAATGTTAAATTTGGATGCAGGGAGAAGGTCGATTTAAAATGTTATATTAATATATATAAAAGATTAAAGGTTAAATTGTAATAATACTCAATAAGCTTAACATGTTAAGGGTCAGTACCTCGAGAAGGGATTAAGGGAAAGGAAAGATATTATGTATGTAACTAGTTATGAAATAGCCTATTGTTGTGAAGAAGTCACAGGGGGGGTTGGGTGGAAAGGGTGGGTTAGGGAAGAGGGGGGGGGAAAGGGGGAAAAACTTGTATTTGAAAACTTTTTCAATAAAAAAAAAAATAAAAGAATCCTTTTGAACAACTATGTTTCAAGAGTTTGTACTTTCTTAAGTTGGAAGAAGAGGCGATCCTTATACTTCCATATTCTGAAGCATTTCTAGTAAGATTAAGATCAGGTTTCACATATCTCAATTAGCTGTATGGTTTATAAAGTAACCTATATGTGAATCCAGCTAACTATAGGTTATTCAACAAACCAAAGAATCTTATTTTACAATGAGACATGAGCCCAGCTACTATAAACATATGAGCCATACAAAGGAGAATAGCTGATCCAATCCAGCTCCTCAGAAGCAGTTTATAATAGCTTTACTAGGAAATAGGGAAGAAATTACCTCAGTGTTATTTATTGTTATTCACTGTAAGTCAGACATCTCTGGTACAAAGTATAATTATAAGAATGGGAACATACAATTGCAATGTGGAGGTAGTCATGATGGTAATGGAGCCTGCCCATCATGGTCATAAAATGGGTCAGTCATATGACCAACAAGATTTACCAATTTTTTTGCAGCAGTCATTAAGCAAACCAATGGTTTACTAGGGGCACAGTTTTGTTGAAAACTGGAAGTAAATGCCAGGCTTTGGTAATTGTAAAACGCAATCACATGACCACAAAATGCTGCAAATGGCTATAAATGCAGTCAGGGAGAGGGGTTGCAACCATCCGTAACTTCAAATCTGGGTCCAAAGTAGCCCCTGGTAGGTCCATCCTCACTTTCAATAGTCATTAAGAAACTTGTCATTAATCAGGTTCCCCTCGCACATACGTGCTAGTCATTCCTGACCCTCATCTCCATTTCTAAGCGGAAGAGCCAGGGCTATGTGATGACAATTCTGTGGCATTGTGGCTGGCATGATTAAATGCCGAAGGCACACGGAACGCTGTTACGTTTCCCACCAAGTTGGTCCCTATTTTTCTATTTGCATTGTTATGTGCTTTTGAACGGATAGGTTGGCTAGTTAAGAGGATGTGGTGGCTCAGTGGCTAAGATGCTGAGCTTGTTGATCAGAAAGATTGGCAGTTTGGCAGTTCGAATCCCTAGCACCACATAATGAAGTGAGCTCCCATTACTTGCCCCAGCTTCTGCCAACCTAGCAGTTCGAAAGCAGGTAAAAAATGCAAGTAGAAAAATAGAGACTACCTTTGGTGGGAAGGTAACAGCATTCTGTGCGCCTTTGGCGTTTAGTCATGCCAGCCGCATGACCATGGAGACATCTTCAGACAGCGCTGGCTCTTCGGCTTTGAAACGGAGATGAGCACTGCCACCTAGAGTCGGGAACGACTAGCACATATGTGCAAGGGGAACCTTTATCTTTACCTGTATATATTTTACTACAAGTTCTCTTCAGCTGTTATATAATGGACAGCTACACAGCATAGTTTGTGGATATCACATGAACTGTAGTAAGAACACATACTGTTTTCTGCCGATATTCTTGGTTGAGTTTATGCTGTAGATCTTGAATTTCTTGAGACAGCTCCTTGAACTCTACTTCTTGGTCTGCAGGAACAATACTGAGTATATAGAAATAGTGCTCAGTTTAGAGAAAAATGAATATGACATATAAATTTAACATACAGAAGGTATATATTGTTTCACTTATTTAAAAAGCTGCTTATTTTTGAGGAAGCTACTTGGCAATCTTACATTCTGCAATAATATATTTAATGTAAAATTTTAAATATGTACATAAAACATCCTTCAATAGATATTTGCTTAGACAATTTCAATTTAATACATAACATTAAAAAATCTTAATGTGGAGAGGATGAAATTTAAAGATCTTGCATGAAAATAGCAGGGGAGGTTAACCAATATGATAGGCACAAAGAAACACATTGCCCCTTATCAACCCAAGCCACACCTAGGCAGGGAACTCAATAGTTATTTGCACCTAAAATGGTGAATATAGCTCCAGAAACTTGGCCCAAAAAAACACAATCTCATTCCTTTTTTAACTGAAACCAAATCCCTGTAATTTTGAGGCTGTATTACAGAAACTGAACCAATTTGGTTCCAATAAGTCATTGTGAGAATGTGTCCTTCCAAAAATATTTCAAATATGCTTTCCATTGGGAACCCCCCCACCCCCGCCCCCCTCTCTCTCATATACACACAAATAAGGAGCTCTTCTTTTTTCCCTATCCACTAAGAGGTATAAGCAGAACAGCAGAGGTACACGTAATGGAAAAACCAGAGAAGAAATCTTACTTTCTCTTATTTGAGAAATAAATTTGAGAAAACATAGAAATAAATCACAGTTTCCTTCCTTTGACCATGTCCCAACCCATCCTGTCATGGAGATAACTACCACCCATTGCCACAGCAGCCTACCGCTGCCTCCGCACGCCCCATTTTTGACCTCCACATGCCCCATTTTTGTCCTGTTCCAGGTGGCAGGGATAGGCAGCAGCGACGATCCCCGCCAACTGGAACGGCCGAAAAATGGGGCACGCAGAGGCTGAAAATGTGGAGCGCAGATAGGCGGTAGCAGTGATGGGTGGTGAGTGGCGATCCCCGCAGCGTGGAACAGCTGATAGCGGTATTCTGGGAGGCAGATCCAATCGCCAATCAGCTGCTCGTGCTAAATCAGGCTGTGTTGAAGCTGACCAAGCAGTTTGCTGCAAGGAGGCAAATTGCTGGGAAGCAGAGGCCGAAAGGTTGGGGCCAGCAGGTGGGCGGGGCTTCAGCAATATTAGTTGTATAAGACACACAGACATTTCCACACACTTTTTTGGGGGTGGGAGTGCATCTTATACACCGAAAAATACAGTACTTCAAAAGAACTCATTAGCAGCACCTATTTTTCAACAGTCTTAAGCACTGAACATCCAGTCAACTTGCAATACTCCCTGTAACATGCTATGGCAAATCTTTGATTCAAATGCCATTAATAACAGAATCCATGTGAAAAGCATGTAAGCAGAATTCAGACATGCATTCTTCAAAATATTACAAATTCTATACCAGACAGAAAGTACTTCAGTCTTATGAACTAATTCTTAATAATTTTAATACTTATTCAGTAGTTATCTTACTCCATCTTTTCCAGCTTCAGTGTTGCATCCTGGATTGCCACCTGAAGTTGTTGCTCTTTCTCCATTGCTGTTTTCTTTGAAAAAGAACTTATATTACATGCAATTCAACATATAGAAAAATTGCAACTGACTATAAAAAGTGAAATTATACTGGTCAGAGTATACCCTTATTTAATACATTTGTGCCTATTTACTGCCTACAAATCAGGCTATAAAAGCTCCAGGTTTTGTCTCAGTTTGAACTGACAATATTGGCTAGAGATACATGAAAGCAACATGATTAATTAAACTAGAGAGGAATGGGAGAGAAATGTCACTTTCTCAATAGTAGCAGATCATATCTCAAAAATCTTGTTCTTCAGCAGGTCAGAATATTAGCAGTTGAATGTTCTTTAAACCTGAGGATAGGTGGACTTTCAGCAAAGTGATTAAACTTTTAAAGAATATTTGTGGCACAGGATTGAAATGAGGGGTCCTTGTTGTTCTTTGAGCTTGGTTGTTTTCTTGCAGACATTTTTTTACCCAAACTAGGTAACATCATCTGTGCCAGCAGGGTGTGGGTTTGCTCTCATTTTATATTCTAGTGGCTTGCCCTGTCAGTATTGTTGGGAGTGGTCTTGGTGATTCTTTTCTTGGGCTGTTTACTGTTAGCTTGTTTGGCAGTTCCTGGAGTTGGGGTATTGCTTATTTCTTGATTGTTAGTCTAATGTTAATCTTGGTGATCTTTACTCCTCTAGGTGTTGATTCCTGGTGATGAGATGTTTTGGTCTTTTTGTTTCCTTTTTCTCATTGATTATCTCTTTTGAATGGTATATGGAAAATTCCTCTAAAAAGTGGATCATTGCTTGCATACCTGACGCCTAGATAATTAATGAACAAGTGGTTATTCTAGTTATCCAATTTTTCAGTCTTAAGAAAAAACATAACTGTGGTATTACAGGCAAGATGAGACAGCAGCAGTTTTGCAATGTAACTTTTACTGCTGAGGGAAAAAGGAATTGATCCAGATTTTAATTGGCCTTTTTTCTTGCAGATTTATGTATCCTTTCATCAAAAAGCTACATAAGGCTCTTTTACTCTCTTATTTGTCTGGAAGGTTGAAGAACAAATAAAACAATAGCTCAAGATCATCAAATAAGTTTAATATTATTTAGAATTTCACAAATTCTAAAGTTTGGCTTTTTGTTGAACTGGCTGAATTTATAAAAAGGCCAACTAGTATACATTGATTCTTTTAAAAAAATATTATTGAAGTTTTTAGTTAACATAATAAAAATTAATAGAAATTTACTAGAAGGAAAAAGTAATTTCATGGGCATTTTAGACAGTGGTAGCTAAACTGTTTACTAAAGTGGTACAAAAAAACATAACAAGTAACAGATTAACAGCTAGAAAGTAAAAATGTGAAATTAACTACACAAAAGATGCAAGAAGCTAAAGAACCTTTCCGCAATACACTACACTCAATTTGTCAGAATTATCATTTCTGAAGATCTAACAAGGAAAAAAAGTAAAAAATAATCTTACATGTACACTCTGGATTTCCAAGTAGACTTCACGCCGTGAATCACAGAAGTATAGAAAATTAAAAATACCACTCAAAAACCGAGCTGTCCTGTTTGCTTCTACAAAAAAAAAATTAAAGACACTTACGGTTTAATAATTTTTTCAAAGAATTATAAAATTTAAACTCCTATCTCTTTGAGAACAAACCAACCAGGAAGAGATGACATATGGCAACTAAGGAATCCCTGAAAATGTTGAGTGTTTATTGAACTGTAAACAGAAATGCACCTTAAATGACTTCAGATGAGTTTTATTGGGAGCCGATTACATCTAAATGCAAGTCTTGTGTATATGAACAAAGGGAAGTACTGCATAATGCTGACACTCTTCTTTGGTATTCATAATGAAACATATAATTGAACTTGCAACCTTTACATTTAAAAATCCAATTCAGATTTCCATTTTTATATTTAATTTAGTACCTTAATACTTTTTAAAGAGGAAGATGGCTTGAATGGCTCTTATACAATTAAGAATCTAATTCATTATCAAACAACTGCAAAATCTCATTCTATTTATTTTGGAATTCATTTCTAAAAACAATAGTTCCCAGCTCTGAAATTGAACATGGGTGAGACTAGGATTCTGAAAGTTTTATACAAATTTAATATTTGTTCTGATATTTTATACAAATTAGAAGCAGTCTGTCAACTCTTTCACAGTGACTAGCAATCCAATATATATCAGCAGTAACAAAAATCAAATGAACTGCTCTCAAATGTGGAAGTAAATGCTTTATTACATGAGTAAAACTGAGCACAGCTGTCATTAATTTAAAGATATAGCCTGAAAAGCTTTTCCATAGCCATATATGATTTGACTAGGGGAAATGAGGTCAGAAATTTACAGCTTTGATTTTAGATACTGATTAGAATTGAAATCATTCAAATTCCCATGTTGCATTCATTCATTATTAAACCATTACAATTTCTAAAAATGAGAAGCTCTTTCTTTCATACCATTATTAAATATGATTGAGAAATCAGACAACATAGATATAAGCAAATTCCAAGAACTTGGATTGGTTTCCAACTAGATTATGTAAAACTGTTTCCTTATCAATATACCCTTGTACTAGATCCAATTCAAGAACTGCATCTACAAATTCTGTAGATTCTGGACAGTTAGAATAATGGAAATAGGGTGTTGGTCCTACCTGATACACCTGTTTTCGGTAGGGGACGAGGTACTCCAGGCATGGGTATCACTCTTGTCTTCTAGCTCTACAGACTGAGGTTAAATTGAAGAGACATCCTCTCCTGACACTCCCAGTTTCAACAAAGTCCTCATGAGGCTTTCAAATGCATCACGTGTAACAATATCCCAAAGGAATCCTGGACCAGACCCACTTAGGGCAGGGCTGGAGTATCTCGTCCCTTACCGAAAACGGGTGTATCAGGTAGGACTAACACCCTATCTTCTGGATAGGGGACTCGATACTCCAGGCATGGGACATACCAAAGCTGGCTGTCCAGATAGAGGGTATCTATCTGGTCCTGTTCACTGGTCGTCCTCAGAACATGATGAAGGAACCGTCTGCCAAAGGTGGCCTCTGCCGAGGTGAAGGCCAATAGTGCCGGATAAATGGTGAAGGTGACGCCCAAGTAGCCGTTCTACAGATCTCTTCCACCGAAGCCTGCATCGCCTAGGCTGCCATAGTAGCAGCACTCCAGGTAGAGTGTGCTGTAATTGCCCCTGGCCTCGATAAGTTCTGAGTGTCATAAGCTATGGTGATGGTCACCCGGAGCCACCTGCCGATTGTTGATGCTGATACCTCTACCCATTGTTGTCAGTGAAAACGACACAAAGAGTGCCTCCGTTTTACAGAAGGCCCTCATCCTCTTAATATAGATCCTCAAGGCTCTCCGGACATCCAGGGAGTGCCATTCCCTTTCTCTGGGGCAATACGGGTTGGGGCAGAGGTTCAGCAAGATCAACTCCTGGGCCTGGTGAAACCAGGAGTTGATCTTGGGTACAAAAGCAGGGTCCAGCCACAACACTGCTTGATCCGTGTGAAACATACATAAATCCACCCTCACGGAGAGTGCGGCCAGCTCCGATATTCTCTTGACCGATGTTATGGCCACTAGAAAAATCACTTTGTATGTGAGAAAGGTTAGGGGGTTAGTCCTGAGCAGCTCGAAAGGAGCCTTAGTAAGTGCCTGCAACACTTTAGTGAGACCCCAAGTGGGGTAACGGTGAACTACCATAGGTTTTAAATTAGTGACTCCCCACAGAAATCTCCTCACCTCCGGGCACCGTATCACCGGCTCCTGCGCCCCACATGACAGGACAGAAGCCAAAGTTGCTTCTTGCCTGCGAAGAGTAGCCAGGGCCAATCCTCTGTCCAGTCCGTCTTGAAGAAAATCTAACAGCTGTGGGACCAACACCTTAGTGGCCTCAATGGTCTGGTTGGCACACCACTGACTAAATCTATGCCAAGTGGCATTATAAATTTGCGCTGTGGATGGCCTCTTGGCTGCCTGAATCGTCTGTATGACCCCTGCCAAAAGTTCCACTCCATCAGAAGTCTCTGCTCAACCGCTACATGGTCAGATGTAACCATTCTGGGTCAGGATGGTAGATGGGCCCCTGGCTGAGAGAGATTCTGTCAGGCGGAATTCTCCACGGGTCGATGATCGATAGACAGACCAGATCCGCGAACCATGGGCATCTGGGCCAATGAGGGGCTATCAGGATCAATCCACCTTCTCTTGTAGAATCTGACTGATCACCCGTGGTATCAACGCCATAGATAGAAATGTGTATAGTAGTCCTTGGGACCAAGGGCAATGAAGGGCATTGACTCCCTCCAACCCCGGTGCTGGAAACCGGGAGAAGAATCGAGGCAGTTGGCTGTTTGCCGTAGATGCAAAAAGGTCCATGATCGGATGATCGAAGCAAGCCCCGATCTCCTTGAACAATGCCGGCTGCAGGCGCCACTCAGTATGGTCTATGGTGGCTCTGCTCAGCCAATCTGCCTGCACATTGTCTGAGCCCAAAATGTGCTCCGCCTTGATGGATACTAGGTTCTTCTCCACCCAGCAACAGAGGAGCCTCACTTCCTCCATCAGTAGTCTGGAGTGTGTGCCGCCCTGTCTATTCACATGTGCCTTGGCAGCAACGTTGTCGGTAAGAAGCATAGTGGCCCACCAAATACGTCTTGAATGTCTTGAGAGTCAATCGAGCTGCCCTCAATTCTAACAATTGATGCTCTGTCATGACTCTGTCCTTGACCATGTAACTTGGGCCACTAGGTGTTGACAATGGGCCCCCCAGCCCACCAGACTGGCATCCGTGATGACTATCTGACGGTCCTGGACCTTGAAATAGCATCCCTTTGTCAAGCGGTTGGAAACCCACCAGCGGAGGGATGTTAATACGGCTGCCAGAACCTGAATTCTGGTTGGAGATGTGCTCCGGCCCAACCTCTGAAATGGTAGTAGGAACTACTGCAGAGGGTGTGCATGTAACCTTGCCCATGGAACTATGTTTATGCAAGAAATCATCTTGCCTAGTAAGGTTGCCAGTAAGGCGAGTGGCACCACCTTGGTCGAGCAGACCTGTGTTACCAAACTCCTGATGCTCTCTAGCCTCTGTGGTGACAGAAATACCTGACAGCTCATTGTATCTATTATCGCCCCTAGATGTAACAGGCGATTCATTGGTGTGAGATGGCTCTTCCGCACATTGATGGAGAAGCCATGGGCCTGCAGACAATGCACTGTGATGCTTAAGTCTCTTTCTGACTCTGCGTGAGACATCGACTGGACCAGAATGTTGTTCAGGTAACTCTGTACCCGGACTGGTCTGGACCTGAACGAGGCCCCCA
Source organism: Arizona elegans (assembly GCA_022577455.1). Classification (NCBI taxonomy): domain Eukaryota; kingdom Metazoa; phylum Chordata; class Lepidosauria; order Squamata; family Colubridae; genus Arizona; species Arizona elegans. The sequence continues at coordinate 95,379,482 of JAKOOJ010000002.1, read as the reverse complement.
ATGCTGCTAGACATTTTGTAAATACTCTGGGCACTGATGCTAACCCGAATGGTAATGCTCGGTACTGGAGATATTTGCCGCTGTAGCAAAATCTCAGGTACTGCCTGTGACCCTGGTGGATTGTGACATGTAAGTACACCTCTGTGAGGTCGATGGAGGTCAAGAAGTCTCCCCTCTGCACATTCTCTAAGATTGATTGAAGAGAATGCATCTTGAACCTCTGATACCTCAGGTATTTGTTCAGCTCCTTCAAATTGAGAATCGGTTGCGAACCTCCCGAGGTCTTCTTGATTACAAATAACATGGAATAATACCTGTGTGCCTGCTGTTCATCTGGGACGGTGTCCACTGCTTTTATTTCCAGCAAATGCTGAAGTCTCCATGATTCTTCTTTTGGCCGCTTCCCTTGATACAGGACAACGGATAAAATTCTATGGAGAATTCTATGGAGAGACCGGATGTTATGGTCTCACTGACCCACGTGTCTGTAGTTGTCTGCTCCCGCAAAAAGACCTAGTCGGCCACCAATGGAAGCTGTGTCCCTGGAGTCAGTGATGGCAGCGAAAGGAGCAATTGCTCCCCCCGTGAAATGGCCGCTTGTATTGGGAGCATGGTCTGGCTCTGTCTGCGAACCCTTGTCCCGTTTGGTAGTACTGTCCCTGGCCAAATCCCCTCTGTGACCGTTGAAAGCCTGACACCCCCCCCCCCATAGGGACGAAAATAAGGTCTCCAAAAAAGGTGTCGAGGAACGGTTATCAATTCTCCGTAAGAGAGTCGGCAAAACTTTTCTGTTGTCCCTGGCCTCTATCAAAATTGGATTCAAGGACATGCCAAACAATCTAGATCCCTTGAAAGGGGCAGACACCAGTCTCCATTTCCGCTTGGTGTCTGCCTGCCAGTGCTTGAGCCAACATAAGCGCCTGATCGTAACTGCAGAGGCAATGGCCCTTGCTCCAAACTTTGCCGAATTTAACGTGGCATCTGCTGTGAATTCAGCCACTGCCACTACTTTATTAAAATCCTGATATGTTCTAACATCAGTGGCCCTTTCCTGCATTTGCTTTAGCCAAAGCAAGGATGCCCTTGTAAAGAATGATGTGGCTGTAGCTGCTTTAATCCCCCAGGCAGCAGCCTGGTGGGTTTTACAAAGTGCTAACTCTATCTTTCTTTCATCCGGTTTCAACACTTCCTCTGCCTCTGCTAGCACCGCTGATGGGGATGCTAAGGCAATCACCGGTTCATCCACCTCTGGGACTTGAAGGAGGTTGGTGAGATCAGGTGTCATGTTGTAAAACTTCCTGTCATAAGAGGGAAAATATGGATATGTCCCTGGATAATTCCACTGTCTTTGGATCATATCCAAAAATAATTGGAGTGCCGGAATAGCTTCCGTCTCTGTGGTAGGTTCGGAAAAAAGCAACTCCGCAGGATCCTGTTCTACCAGTGCCCCTTCTGGTGAGGTGTTTGTGCCCAACATTGTTGAGTTCTTTGCCTTGAAGAGCAGGGCCTTGAACAAGTGAGGCCTGAACAACCCCTTGAAGATGGGTTGGTCAGGTATCAGGCCTTCCTCCTCAGACAATTCTTGTTCTAACTGTCCCTCTTCAATAGATAGGGAGTCATTGGTCCCTGAAGCAAGAACTTTGCGGGGACACTGGCACCCTTGGTTCCGAAAATTGATGGAATTTGCCTGTAATCGGGGCCTCCGCCCTGCCCAATGAATGATTGTTGTGGCAGATGCCGGCCTCAAAGCCTTGTTGCACCGCCTCTGAGATCCATTTCTGTAACATTGACAGCATCAGCAACTCAACTCTGCTGCCACCGTCAGCATGAAAGAGTCCACTGTAGAAGGTCTAACCCCCCTGCTGGACTCTCCTCCCAGAGATAATGGTGACAATGACATCGAAGGCCTGAAATCAGTAGAAGGACCTGGTTCAGCCAACAGCTCTAATGTTCACAGTCTCCATCTGTTGGGCAGGGTCAGATATTCCTCTAGTTTCTATTGTCCTCTGAGGACTAATATGTTTGGTTTCTCCGCTGCCTTAAGTCCCTTCTCTACTTGTTTCTCTAGGGCTTTCTGCAGCCATTTTTGGGCTCTCTCCTGGGCTTAAAGGGCTTCTTGATGGCTACTGCCTTTTTGCTCCCCGTCCTAGACTTACATGATGACTTAAGCTGCGCCCAGCTGCCTGTGGTAGTAAGAGCCCTCACCCATCTCCATGGGTTCATCAAATGAAGCCTCAGACACCATGTTAATTTCAGTCAAGTCTCAGCCCAAAATTACAATCTCCAGATAATCACCTGAAATGTCTGGTTATCTCACCAATCCAACGCAGCTGCAAAGACTATGGTTCCACACAATGTCCCCTTGTGCTCACGGTAACCGGAATGACAGGCCGAAGAATGCTCCCTGCACTTATTGCAGGCAGATGCGATGTTGGCTTTGAAGAAAGGCACACAGGCTGCAGCCGCAGTGATCCAGCCCCGGGTCTGGTCAAAAATACCAAGTCTGGCCAGTCAAATTTGCCCAATACCCAAGCTACTCACTAAGGGCCAGCATAAAAGAATTTAAAAGCCTTAAGAGCGGTTTCGGGCCACTGACCCTTCATGCTCCGCTCTAAAATGGTGCGCAATGTTCAGGAGGCAACCTCCTATGGAGCCAATAGTAGCGCAGCTGTTCCTCCTCTTCACCTCACAGGCCTAAGCGGGATCGGACCAATGGCCCATCACGCTGCCTTCCGAGGACTTCGGCCTTCCTGAGGGCTGCAAATCAAGCCCCACTGTCAGCTGGTTACTCTGGAGGTCTCTGCGAATCGGCTCTAAGGAGCTCCAAAATGGCCACCACAGCTGTCGCCTCCTCCAACACTTCTTCGTGCCCAATTTCTCAGCGGTAAAAGGCCTATGGCACTCAAGCTGCTCCACCCCTGCCACAAGGATCGTGGCAGCCTTAAAATGGCAAACTGCTATCAGGAGCCCCAAATTTAGCCAGGCAGCCACCGTGCAGCAAGACGCCAAAATGTGGATTAAATCTACAGTGGGCTCAAGTCTCCGCTTCCCACGCTGTCCAGCTGCTTCCAAAATGAAGGCGGGCTGCCCAAAATGGCGACCGCTGCTCAGCAGCTCCAAACTCACCACAGTCAGGTTACCACGGCTCCCAAGCGCAAAGAAAGAAAAACCAAAAATTATAGCGGGCTTGAGCCTCAGGCTCTTCACGCTGTCCAGCCAAATATCAGCAATGTAGCTGACCAATTTCCTCCAACTAATCCAATCTCTAACAGAGAGAAACTCCCAAGCAGTCTGAACGAGCTCAAGATTGAGTTGAAACTGGGAGCATCAGGAGAGGGCGTCTCTTCAGTTTAAACTCAGTCGGTAGAGCTAGAAGACAAGAGTGATATCCATGCCTGGATTATTGAGTCCCCTATCTGGAAAACAACTAGTTAAAAAGTTTTTTTCACACAAATTTAGATTCATATTCCAGTCTGTTCTGGCTGGAGTTACAGTCCCGTGAAAAAACAAGTCTGCAGATTTCCTTGCTCTTGACTGGCATTACTAGGGGGCAGCTGTGATGGAGAGTAGAGTTGCAGATAGTGCCACAATAACTTATGCTTGGACCATGGTCATATTCCCTCTAGACTACTGCAACGTATTAGGTCAGGCATGTCAAACACAATACCCACAAGCCAAATCTGGCCCGCAGGACCATCCTGGAAAATGTAAGGGGCCGGCCTTCATCGCTTCAGCCCGGTCTACCCAGTGCAAAGAGGAAACATCATGCCAGCGTGACTTTGGCCGATTCTACCCAATGTGAAGAGAAAACATCGGGCCAGCGTGGCTTCGGCCCGGTCTACCCAATGCAAAGAGGTATCATGCCAGCAGTTTCGGGAGTGGTATTAAGCTGGCCACGCCCACCCAGTTGGCCACATCCATTAGTGGCATCAAGATGGCCACACCCACCCAGTCGGCCACGCCTGCCCAGCCCTCAAAGTCAACCACAGCCCTGATGCGGTCCTCAATGAAATTGAGTTTGACACTTCTGCGTTAGGTGAAGAACTACATTTTGAAAAGTGTTCAGAAGCTGCAACTGATGCAAAATATAGGAGTTAGGTTGCAATTTGGTAGAGATGTCTAAGAAAATATGTGGTTTAGCTTGAAATATATGTTCCTAAATTTACTTCCTGGGAACAATTTAAAACATTGTTTTTTTCATAGATTCCAAATCTGTTCAGACATTAAGATATAAAAAAGAAATTCTGGTGGTTTTTGTTTTTCTGCAGGCTACAGAATGTATTTCTTTCCAATCTAAATTATGAAAATTGATAAAGATATCTATTTTATTTTTCTATATTTATTTATTTGTATACTGCCTTTATTATGCTTACAAACAACTCAAAACAACGAACATACATAATACTTCTTTCACCTCATATTTTCCCCAACCCTGTGAGGTAGGTTGGGCTAAGAGAAAGTGACTGGTCTAAAGTCATCCAAGCTGGCTTTTATGGCTAAGGCAGAATTTGAACTCAAGATCTCCTTCTTTCTAGCCTGGTGCCTTAACCACTATATCTCCCTGTAATGATCAGTAATTTTATTATTAATATTTCAGTATACATGCTTCACTTTTTTATGTGAAACAACATGTTCATTTGAATTGAAAAATATCCTACAAATAAAAATAAATTCCTTATCATAAAGTTTATGAAGTCATATGGGTCAGTATTTCTTCTTAATTATTCCAAAGATTAAATGGGTAGAACTGAAGGAGAAAATACAAATGTAGTAAAATAAAATAAATTTGGAACTATTTCTTCTTACTGAAGCATAACTACTTCTTCCACATAATTGGCGTTCCTATTATAGGAGAAGGTACAGTCCTGTAAGTCAGACAGATCATGCAGTCATGCCTGCAGTTTGGCAGCGTGCTAACCTGATAAATTTCCATATGATTATACTAACCATTATTCTTGAGAAAATACTGAAATGTAAACTTAATTATAAAAAAGATAAAATAAAATCTAGTGAACCAATTTAGGGAAATAAAAATATATGACCAGTCGAGCTATGAAGCATATACAATCCGGAGAAAAAAATTAATGCTTACTTGGATGTATAATGTCTGCAATCTGGAAGTCATTGACACGACAGATGGGGAAAAATCGCTCCCTGTCAAAGTTTTTACATATTCTTTAATTAGATTACTTATAATATTTACTTCACCAGTATAATTCATAATGTAATTGTTTCTTTGGTATTATATTACATAGGAAGGTAATAAAGGAAACAACTATAAATTGAGTCTTAAATGTTATAGAATAGTGCTGCAGGGGAAACTTGTGTTTCTCCGAAAATAAGACTTAGTCTTATATATTTTTTTGCCACAAAAAAGGCACTAGGTCTTATTTTCAGAGGATGTCTTCCACTGACGCAGCGGCGACACTGACAGCCCCGCCTAAGGAGCCAGCTGCTGGCCCACTTGTGCGCGTCCCCCCTGGCCTCCATTTCAGTGTCAGACCCCTTTCCTGAAGGCCTCTGCAGCCGAGAAATGGGCTCCGGATTGACACACACAGTGCCTCCCGACCTCATTTCGCCATCAGATCCTTCAGGAAAAGCCTCTGCAGCCGAGAAATGAGTTCTGGGTTGACGCATGCATTGTCTCTGGCCTGCATTTTGCCATTCGGATAATCCGGAGCTCTATTATTGGCTGCAGAAGCCTTTCCTGAAGGCCTCTGGCGGCGAAACGGAGGCTGGGTGTGACATGCACATCAATCCGGACATTTCTCAACTGCAGAGGCCTTTCCTGAAGGCCTTGTACAGCGAAACAGAGGCTGGGGCACCGCGCGGAAGCAATGACAAGCAGCCATAGAAGTGGGCTGGCAAGGCAGGTGTCAGGATGTGCAAGGTCTGGCTGCAACTGTCCAAAGGTAAGTAGTAGGGCAGCTTCACCCCCTCACCCGAGCTTAATTTTTACTGTGTGCCTTTCCCCACGCCATGCACCCTGGAGTGGGTAGGGTTTTAACTAGGCCTTATTTGGGGGGCAGGGCTTATATTGGGCGCACGTGTAAAAAATCAAGCTAGGGCTTATTTTCAGGATAGGTCTTATTTTCAGGAAAACACAGTATTTTAATATTCCCTTTGCATTAGATTATTTAGCTTCATTTTTTAAAAAATTTAAAGCATAAACAGTCTAGAACTCTAGGAGAAATATGTTAATTTCATTGTAATACTGCATGACAACTTACATGTCAAAATTATAGATTTTTTTAAAAAGTGTTAATACTTATATTTATTGAAGTCTTCTATCAATTCTCAGGTGTTTGCTTGACAAAACTACCTTTCTAAAGCCGTACAGCACCAAAAAAAATGAATCCTTTGATCAGCAAGTTCTATCAGCATACATAATTACATAATAGAAAGGCAATGCTGCACTTCAGAACAGTTAAAGCAATCACATAATTCCAGAAATATTCATTTGGTTTAAGGAGTACCAGGGAAATGTTGCATGCTCTGGAGCACATTTTTACTTTAAAACCTAAAGCACTATAAAGCCCTAAAATATCATAATTTCACTGAACACAATATGAATTCTAGATAATTACAGAAAATTTATTACCCCAAGAAAAGAACCATCTATTCTAGTAACTATTTTAACTACACAACAACACACCCCCACATTCAAATTCATACAAACAAAACTAAGCCACAAAAAAAAAAAAAATCAAATACAAAACATGATTTCAGGATACTTACATATTAACAAATAGATTTCCTATGGGTAGAAAGCCTTCAAAAATCTGAGGATACGCTGTTTCAAATGTCACTGGCATCTAATTGGAGATAATCAATAAGGAGTAACTAATGAAATATGTATTTTTTTCATTCAGTTCCTCTGATAATATAAAATTCATTTATAGCAAGATATCCATTTATAGAGGGGTATCAAAGTCCACATTTTCACATGACTGTGTACACCTACAATAAACAGTGTTTCATTCCAGAACACTGTAATCTTACAATAATCAACTGCCATAGCTAATGATATAATCCATCTACAGAAAATGAAGAACTAGAGTGTGATAATTATTCAATTTCTAGTAAATTATGACACAAAACTTCACCTAGTCAAGAGGAATTAAAAATGTCACCACATTGTCTAGATTCTTCATTTATATTTTAACTACATCTATAGATTAATTAGATATCCCTATCATTAACTGGTGAACATTCAAAGCATAGAATAAATTTAATTTAATTTAAAATAAACATTTTAAAATAAAATCTTTAAGACAAAATATTATATATAGAAACAGCATATTCTCAAAGGAACCAAACTTTGGAAAAGATTCTAGAAAAATTCTGGGAAGTTGCTACTAGTCAGGGTATATACCTGGTACTATTATACATTTACTACCACCTGTATAATATCAATCACTAATGACTCATGCAATTTATTTGCTTTCAGTTTAGTACAGGGAACCACATTTATCTTGGAAATCTAAGCCAGGCAAAACTTGTAGTTCCCTGCTTCCAAATACAATATATATATTTTATTTGCTGTCCATCTTGTGACTTAGGAGACTCTGAACTCTGTGTTTCCCCGAAAATAAGACCCGGTCTTATATATATATATTTTTGCCACCAAAAAAGGCACCAGGTCTTATTTTCGGGGAATGTCTTCCACTGACTCACCTTGCAGCTCTGGCACCGACAGTCCCGCACAACAGGAGCCCACTGCCAGCTCACTTCTTCTGTGGCTGCTTGTCGCCGCTTGTGCATGTCGCCCCCACCCTCCGTTTCGATGTCAGATGCTTTCAAGGCCTCTGCAGCCGAGAAACGGGCTCCGGATTGATGCATGTGTCACCCCCACCCTCGTTTCACCATCACCATCCAGAGCTCTGTTATCGGCTAGAGGCCTTTCCCGAAGGTGTCTTGAAACACAGTACTATAGGGTTAACATCATTATGCAGAGGATCATTGCTTGCCCTCTCCCCTCTTTGGAAGAGCTTTATAGCTCCCACTGCCTTAAGAAAGTTCAAAACATTTTTAAAGATCCATCTCATCTTAGGCACCCTTTTTTTTGAACTATTTCCATCTGGCAGACGGTACAGGATAATAAAAACAAGGACAAATAGGCTGAAAAACAGCTTATATCCCAGAGCAGTAACCATATTGAATTCTACTGTATAGTGCAATATTAATGCAATATCAAGGGGTTTTCTATTCAATTGTACAGAATGTGAAGGATGTGTGTTTGTTTACTTTTTTTATGTATAATGTACACTGAAGGCGGCATTTAATTTTGTTGTACGAGGTGCAATGACAATAAAGTAAACTATAAACTATATGAAGCATAGATGCTCAAATTAATATGTTTTGCCCATCTCCACTGATTGGCAGATAAGCAGCTATTAATTTATTGCAACAAACAAAAATCATGGTAGCAAACTTAAAGACCAAAGACTTAGTGTAATATCTGTCTTAAGACAATAATACATACAATAAATCTGTTAGTCTTTAAAGGCAAAGTAAAACAATATAGGGAATTACTAAGGCTCCATCTCATTCTACTTTCAATGCATTTTCCCCATAACTTAATATATTCTTACCGTGTAAAAATGTTCCACACGGATTCCATACACACTTTGTAAAACTCTCATGAAAATCATACGCAATATTTCAGGCTAAAAAGAGAAGTGCAATTTAACAAAATGAACAAACAAACAATGCATGAATTTTATTTTACTTAGAACTTATTTAATTTGCTTAACACTACCAGAGTGAGAATTCTGAAAAGTTCAAGATAAGTTCAAGGCGAGAACTTAAAATATGTTTATATATATTAACAGTGCATTTTGACATCATTCCTGGTTACAAAATTACCGTATTTTCCGGCGTATAAGACTGGGCGTATAAGACGACCCCCAAATTTTCCTGTTAAAATATAGGGTTTGGGCTATACTCGCCGTATAAGACTACCCCTCTTCCAACGCACACCAAATAAAAATTAAAAAAACATCAACTGGCTCACCCACAATGTAAAAGCAGCTGTGCTAGACCCAAAATGGCCCCTGAAACAAGCAGGAACCTCACACAGCCACAAAAAGCCCAAACAAACAACTTTCACACTTTACACACACACAACACAACACAACACAACTGGCTCATCCACAATGTAAAAGCAGCTGTGCTAGACCCAAAATGGCCCCTGCAACAAACAGGAACCTCACACAGCCACAAAAAGCCCAAAAAAACAACTTTCACACTTTACACACACAAAATTCCACATACAGCTTTGTGAGATTCTGTGTGTTTGTGTAGTTAGAGTGAAACACTACAGAAACACACTAAATCTCAGAAAGCTGCACAAATATTATTTTATTTTAATTTATTTTTATTTTTATATAAAAGCAGCTAAATATAAAACTTCCTAAACTTTAAATGGCTAGGTCTAAAAAAAGAACTAAAAAAAACCCCAATTAACTATTTTTTTTTAAAGATCCCAAAGGGGAAAAAAACTTACCCAATAGAACAGGGGTCTCCAACCTTGGCAACTTTAAGACTTGTAGACTTCAACTCCCAGAATTCCTCAGCCAGCTTTGTTTTGCTGGCTGAGGAATTCTGGGAGTTGAAGTCCACAACTCCCTGCCTGCTTGATTGCAGGCAGGGAGTTGCTTGCTGATGGAATGGATTCAGGCAAGTGAAGCAAGGCAAGCAGCTAAGGCGGTGGTTCTCAACCTTCCTAATGCCGCGACCCTTTAATACAGTTCCTCATGTTGTGGTGACCCCCAACAATAAAGTTATTCCTAAAACCATCAAAAATATGTTTTCCGATGGTCTTAAGCCAGGGGTCCCCAACCTTTTGGACCTCAGGGACCACCAACTTCAGAATTTTAAATTCCGCGGACCACTAATACGAATCCAGTGCGCCGCTTGAAGCACCTGGACTCCCAGTACGGGATGGGGTCCTTCATGCACTCTCCCTCCTCTCTGTCTCTCTCTCTCTCTGTCTCCCACTTTCTCTCTCTCTCATTTTCGCTTTCTCCCTCTCTCCCTCTCTTTCTTTCTCATTCTCTCTTTCTCTCTCTCCCCCCTCTTTCTCATTCTTTCTTTCCCCCACTCTTTCTCTTTCTCTCCCCCCTCTCATTCTTTCTCCCACTCTCTCTTTCTCTCTCCCCCACCACTCTTTCTCTCTTTCTCTCTCCCCCTCTTTCTCTCTCTCCCTCTCATTCTGATTCTCTTTCATTTTCTCTCTCTGATTCTCTCTGATTCTTTCATTTCCTGTCTCTTTCTGTCTCTCATTCTCTCTCTCTCTCTCTCTGATTCTCTCTGTCTCTTTCTCTCATTCTCTTTCATTCTGTCTTTCTCTCTCTTTCATTCTTTGTCTCTTTCTCTCTCTGTCTCATTCTGATTCTCTCTCTTTCTCTCTCTTTCTCTCTCTCTCTCATCTCATGGGCCAGCCAGTGTCTTGGGGCTCAGAGGAAGTCAAGCATCTCCCTGAGAGACTGAGGGCCGGAAGAAGTGTGGGAGCGAAGCACTACTTGAACTTGTGCGGCATGAGCATTCGCCTTGGTATATTTGCGCCAGCCGATAGCCAAGGCAGCCCTCATCTCTCTGCTGAAAGTGCAGCATCAGGATTCTGCCTTGGTATATTTGCGGCGCAAGGCAGCCTTCATTTCCTGCTGCTTGGGACTCAGAGCAGTAAATGGTGATTGGTCCAGGGAGCAGCTGGATTTTGCTCTCCATTGCGGACGCCAGATCAGCCCCCTGCAAGATCTCATCTTTCGAGGCGCGCTCCCTGAAGTGGCACTGGAAACTTTGGTCGGGCTCCTCGAGAGATGAGATCTTGCAGGGGGCTGATCTGGCGTCCGCAATGGAGAGAAAATCCAGCTGCTCCCCGGACCAGTCACCATTTACCGCTCCACGTCCCAAGCATCAGGAGATGAGGACTGCCTTGTGCCGCAAATATACCAAGGCGGAATCCTGATGCCGTTCTTACAGCAGAGAGAAAAGGCCGGATTTTGCTCTCCATTGCAGACACCAGATCGCCCCCCTACAGCCCAACCAAAGTTTCCAGCCCCGCTTCAGGGAGCGCTCCTCGAAAGATGAGATCTTGCAGGGGGCTGATCTCCCCCACCGCCACAACAGCACCATTCATTCCGGATGGCGAGGGCTGCGCTCGTTTTTCTGTATTGCACCACCTGCAAAACCCCTGTGAAAGGGTTGTTTGACCCCCAACCACTGAGCTAAGGTAAGCAAGCTGGAGAGGGAAAAGTTTTTCCCTTCTCCATGGCTCTGGCGATCCCAGCTGAGTTGCCTGATTAGCAGATTGTCAGAGCTTGGATCGCCAGAGCCATTTAAGGCTCGTCAGAGCCTTTCGGGCTGGTCTGCCTGGTTACAGGAGAACGACACCCAACATATAAGACGACTCCCGACTTTTGAGAAGATTTTCATGTGTTAAAAAGTCGTCTTAAACGCTGGAAAATACGGTAACCCTGTGGGCAAATAAAAATATTACTAAATCTTCTTCAAGCCTAATTGTTGAAAAAAATACTTGAACTTTTACAGCAAATGTAAATATAAAATTCCACAAAAGTAATTTTAACAGACTGGAATATGCTTTCACTTAAGAGGTTGAAAATTACTTTACAACATATCTATCAAGTCAAGATATACCGTATTTTTCAGAGTATAAGACACACTTTTTTCCCTCCTAAAAGAGGCTGAAAATTTGGGTGCATCTTATACTCCGAATGTACCATATTTTTCGGAGTATAAGATGCACCGGAGTATAAGACGCACCTTAGTTTTTGGGGAGGGAAATAAGAAAAAAGCTGATTGGTGGGTGGATTGGCCTCCCGGAATACCCCCAATCAGCTGTTTCCAGAGGTGAATTTTAGCAAGAGGTTCCTTGGTTGTGAGCTCTGTGCCTTGCATTTTTTTCTGCCTCTGAAACTTCTAAAACTCTGTTTCAGAAAAAACTTTTTTTTTTGCCTCTGAAAGGCTCCAAAACAGAGCTTCAGAAAAAAAGGCTTTTTTTGTGAAGCTTCTTTCAGAGGCTTTTATTCTGAAGAACTATCTATAGTCTGTTCAATCTCCTTTCTTTGGTATTGGTATGTAGATTAACCTCTTCCGATCTGTTGGTTATTGTGTCATTCTCCAGATTTGTTAACATAATTTGGTTAGAATCTTTACTGATTCTTCTTTTGTTGCTTGGTGTATTATTTTAGATAAAAGCCTTTCTGAGGCTTTTTTTCTGAAGCTTCTGAGGCTTCTTTCAGCCTCTGAAATCTCTGTTTGCGAGGCTGAGCGGGGCTACATTCGGAGTATAAAACACACCCAGATTTTCACCCTCTTTTTGGGTGGAAAAAGGTGTCTTATACTCCCAAAAATATGGTAGCTTTTTCTAAGCTTTTTTTCAGTTCTAAGGAGGCGCTAGCAACTGAAGCGATCTATCTCCGAATCTCAGCTGTGCTTTAGCTTTTTCAGTGAAGCAATTCTCCCTGCTCCTCCGACTCTCAGCTGTGAAGCTTTTTTTCAGCCCTAACGAGTTGCTAGCGAGTGAAGAGATCTCCATGGTTTGCCTGCTTTTCTCAGTGCTTCTCTCTCCAAAGATCAGTTGTGCTTTAGAAGCTGTTTTTTATCCCCAAGCAGACTAAGGACGCTAGCCAGATGAATACCTGGTAGGCAGATTTTTTCTCTCCTATTTTCCTCCCCAAAAACTAAGCTGTGTCTTATACTACAGTGCATCTTATACTCTGAAAAATACAGTAGCTCTGAAAAGACGCAGGTTCGAAGACATCCCTCAATATTGCAAACTCAATAGGTGACTTTAAGGCCAGGCACTCTTAGTCCAACCTACTTCATAGGATTGTTGTGAGAAATGCCATTTTAACACCAAGGAAGAAATGAGAATTCTGGTAACACTGAACATTCTAAGGTTCAACTGTTCAGGATAAAAAGGACATATTCTAAATAAATGGTGATTAATTGCTTTCTATAATTAGAAATTAATTAGTAGAAATTAATTATTTTTAATATTCCTCCTACAGGCAGGTTCCAGGGAGCAGGCTCATTGGGCAAAAGAACAGGAAGAGCAAAAATATGTTTGCCAATGAAGTCTGGTAAAGGAATAGAAATGAACAAGAAAAAACATTACAGTTTTGACCATTTGAGCCAATGAGGAAAAGTAAGATCATTGGGGATGAATCTATAGTCATTGTCACCCTTGTGATTCTTGGAAGGAAAAATCGATGACTCATTAACAGCACACTTCATTAATGAAGGATGAAGATTTACTACATCAAAAAAGGAGGTGGTACCAAAAAAGTGGAGAGGAAGCAATTGTCTATAAGTAGACAAAAAAAGAGCAAACACGGTAGATGGAACTGATAATCAAATGCGAGAGATATAGAATTCTGTACCAAAAACCGAGGAAGTTTTCAAGCCTTTGTGGCAAAAACAGGTTTTGACTGTCCAGAAAAGACACTGAAAAAAAAAAAAGAGATAAAACAGTAGATTCACAAAGAGCAGAGGGAATGACAAAGATAACATTGGATCCAGTAACCTAAACCTCCCTTTTCATCTCATATAATAACTCATATTGAGTTTAATGTCTGGTGGCTAGACTGCTAACTGATGAATAATGCTGTTCTCTGGTATTGTCCTCCACTGCAGGGAGCCAGGATCTATTAGACTGGTCCACCCCAGGCAACTGATGCACACCATTGGGCTTCAGAAGGAGCTTGGGGTTATCTCAGAGCATATGCTGCTCAATCTATCTGAGGCCCAGGGGTCCATCTAGAATGAGAGGGTTGCAGAATATCTTGATTGGAGCATACCCAAATGGCCTCCCTTAACTCAGGGATCCTAGAAATTTTCCGGATTTATAGACTAGTTGAGGGAGATGAAACAGGTGAAGAGAAGCTTGAAATGCTGGAGATGCACTACGAATTTTACTGAACATGAGTTAGAGCCTCTATTAAGGCCTATGTTGTGGTGATAATGCAGAAATTATTTAACTCAATGGATGTCAAAAGAAATGTCATTTTTCCTTGTGACCAAAAGGCTTCTGATTCTTTAAATCCACTGACAGCTACCCCTTTTGATTGATCCATCTGAAAATAAAGGGAAATATGTGGCATATGGGAAGAAGCAGGAACTGAAAGTCTTAATGGAGGGAAATATGATTTAATAATCACTGAAATTTGGTGAGATAAAATGCAAGACTAGCATGCAAGGACTGAAGGGTATAACAAATAGGCCACACATATGAGAGCAGTGGTGCTATATGTGAAATACATGCACACATGTTTAAAGATCCAGGAATCTTGGATTCAATGGTTCAATCAAGAGCATTTGGATAAGAAAGAGAAATAAAAATGCTATTATTAGGGGTGGCAGGGTGAATTATAGAATACTAAACCAAGTTGATTTGTTAATAGATACAGATCATTTCCTCCTAAATTAGATTGCACAACATTCTTGAAGAGACATGATTAATGAGACTTCATTAATATCGGTTAACGTATCTGTTGAATCTCAAAAATTTCAGTAGTCTTTCTAGTGTTTTGTTTTTCCAGAAGATTGAAGAAACAAGGCCATAAGTTTTAGCCAACAGGGCTAGTGTTTTTCTCTCATCCTACACAGCAGGCAATGGCAAGCAACTTCCAAAAAAACTTGCCAATAAAACTTCAGGGATTAGTCCAGGCAGTTGCCAGGAGTCAAAAACTGACTTGAAAACACTCAAAAAACTTAAAGCCTACATGCAATGCATATACTATAGCTTTGAACTCCAATTCCACTAAATATAAAAACTCTTACCTTCACATTTGGAAATAAATCACTTTTTGAAAAAAATTTAGCCTCATTTCCACTTAATAAACAGTTGCGAATGTGTACCACAATGTCACTGTCACTGTACCTTGGAAAAGTACAATTATCCATCCTGCAAAAAATACAAATATTATGTAAATGTAAAAATAGCATAAACAAATTCTTCGTGTAGCAACACTTGGCCAATCTTGCCTGAAAGACAAAAAGGACAAGTACAAAAAATGGAAAGCGGGACAGATAACTAAGGCAGAGTATCAGCAGATAGCCAGAATCTGCAAAGAAGTAAGGAAAGCATAGGTTCAGAATGAACAAAGACTTGCAACAAAAGTCAAAGATAATTTTAAAAAAAGTTTCTTTCAACATATAAATAACAAGAAAGTCAAGGAAACAGTCAGTCCACTTAAGAGAAGATGGCAAGGAAGTAACAGGGAGCAGAGAGAAAGTAGAACTGCTTAAGCTCTTCTTTGCTTCAGTCTTCACACAAAACTATAGCCCAACCTACCAAAAACCTAACCATAAAAGACAGATTAGAAATAAAAATTAAAATAAGCAAGAAAATGGTTAAACACGTATCAAATCTTGACAAATATAAATCACCAAGACCTGATGGATTACATCCGAGAGTTCTGAAGGAGCTGGCAGATGTTATCTCAGAACCATTGTATCCTATCTTTCAAAAATCCTGGAACACTGGAGAATTACCTGAAGATTGGAAAATCTTCATCCTCCAAAAAAAAAAAAAAAAAAGACCCAGGAAACTATTGACCAATTAGTTTAACATCAATACCTGGGAAAATACTGGAAACAATAATCAAAAAACAAATCTGCGAACATCTAGAAACAAAGTTATAACTAAAAGTCAGCATGGGTTTGCTAAAAACCAATCATGCCAAACTAATCTTATTTCATTGTTTGACAAAGTGACTAACAGTAGATCAGCAAAATGCTGTGAACATACAGTAGTATATTTAGACTTCAGCAAGGCATTTGACAAAGTAGACCACAACCTACTTCTTGGAAAGCTAGAAAAATGTGGGATAGACAGCATCACCACCAGATGGATTTGTAACTAGCTAACAAACCATACTCAATGAGTAGTCCTTAATGGTACTAAATCTACAAGGAGAAAAGTAAGCAGTGGGATATCACAGTTTGGTCTTAGCCCCAGCACTCTTCAATATCTTCATAAATGACTTAGATGAGGGAATAGAAGGGGAACTCATCAAATTTGCAGATGATACTAAGCTGGCAGAAATAGCCAACACCCCAGAAGACAAGCTCAGAATCCAAAAAGATTTTGACAGACTTGAACAACAGGCCCTATACAACAAAATGAAATTTAATATGGAGAAAAGCAAAGTGTTACTCTTAGACAGAAAAACCAAAGATATAAACACAGATTAAGTTAAACCGGGCTCAAAAACAGTAACTGTGAGAGGGACCTTGGAATCCTAGTGGACAATCACTTAAATGAGTTAGTAGTGTGCAGCAGCAGCAGCCAAAAAGCTAATACAATCCTTGGTTGTATAAACAGAGGCACAGAATCAAAATCATGTGAAATATTACTGGTAGTTCCGCTTTATAAATCCTTAGTAAGGCCACACCTGGAATACTGCATCAAGTTTTGGTCACCACATTACAACAAAGATGTTGAGACTTTGGAAAAAGTGCAAAGAAGAGCAATATTTAAAGGCCCGGAGACGAAATCATAAGTAAATAACAACAGTTACGGGGTAGGGTTATCGAAAGAAAATGTATATTTTGAGTTTACATAAAAGAGCTACTTCTTTACCTTCCATTATCCACCAGATGACCCCTCGCAACATCTTAGAAGCCCTACTACCTCTCCCGATGCCAAACGCTACCACCCCCATCCCACCCACCACCGAAGATTCAGGAATTCTTCTAATCCCCCACCCCGCAAACCGGGCGCTCCCAAGCAAGTTTAAGAAAATGCAGCCATCGTCTTCAAGGCATTTGAAGACGATGGAGCCCATTCGAGCCCGAAAGCTGTTCTCTACCCTTTTCGCAAGTCACGGAAGCCTGGCCCTGCCGGAGTTGCTCTTACATGGAGGCAGCGGTCTCTTCCTTCCCCAGAGATAGCTACGCTCATGAAAACACAGACGACGGTCGAGCGGAGGGAGGAAACTTTCAATAATCTCCCGCTACCATCGCAAACGGAATACGCCGTTCAAATTTGGCGGGAGCTCCACCCCCTCCTGTACGTAGCATTGCGTCACGGCGAAAAGGGTGGTGTATCTTTTGTCTTGGCTTTCGGCCGTTTCGTTGGTCTGACGAAGACTTCTTCGTATTACTGGGGAATGTGGAGGGAGCTGAAAATCTCCTGTCTGCTTTTTTTTTCTTCTTAATATATACAGACTGCTTTTCTTGAAGAGCGGAGCAAGGCTAATATAGACGACTTCCACCCAGCTATATAAAGCAAGAAGGAAATCGGCATAGTAACTTCCTAAAGGCAATTGCTGAGCTTTAAAAATAGAGAGCTGGAAATCTGTAATGCGTCCCTCCTCAACACACACACACGTAAGTCCTCGTGTCTTCACATCCCATGCTGCTTCCTGCTTAGTTAGCAGCTTGATGGATCCCAGTGCCACCACTTTATCTGCCTCTACTCGCATCTTCCACTTCCCCCTGCCGTTTGAAAGAGCTAACGCTCTATGTGTTGCCTTTCTGGAGATTAAAAAGGGATAAATAAAAGCGGACATACTTTTAAAAAATATTAGCCCCTTTTTCTTATATTATACAGGCAGATCACCAGACCTTTCAGCCTATTTTTTCCTCCTTGGAGGATAGATCAGTCTTGTCAGAGATTAAAAAAAACCATAAAGTTTATTAGGCAAGAAAGACAAAAGAAGCTGGAAAAAACCTTACATTTTAAATATCCAAAATGCAAAACTGGAAGAGGGCACAGGATGGTGGTAATCTACAAATAGAGAATTCTGCCCCAGTCTCTAATAATAAATAGTTTCAAATACATTAATATATGATTTCCATAAAGAAAAAAATTCTGGAATAGAACCAGAAGTAGGAATTCAGCATCCAGTTTCATACATTACAAAAGGAAATTACAGTAGAACCTTGAACATTCACGAATATCACATAGGTTCATGACTAGACTTAGTAAAATAATATTAAAATTCCCATTAAACAGTTATTCTCTTTGTCTCAATTAATTTGACATGCCTGATTCCAGGCAAATTCAAAATTTAAGTTTCAAATTCCAGTTTCCAATTTAGCCCAGTGCTTGCAGCTCTAGTTCCCAGTTTCTTCCTCTCTTTCCTGCTTCAATTCTGTTTTTATTTAAAAAGATTCTAAAATGTCCTTTCATGAATAAAGAGGAAAGTTGCTCATGTTATCTGCCATGATCTCAGGACATCCCACATTTTGAGTAAGGATGGATTTCTGGATAAGGCTGACAGACTGCAATATTGTGAATGCAGGCTGATATTAACAATACTGTCCTTAAAAGCAAGAGAATCAATGGGGACTTGGGATCACCCTATAACATTCAGGAATGCCTGCATGACAAATGCTGAGATTTTATTCTTAACACATTATAAAGAACATGCAAACAGGACAACATATGCACAAGAGAAACATGATCAAAACTTTTAGTAACTAGGCTTCCGGTTTGCTGCTGGCCGCCGCCAGACGTTCCTCTGGGATCGTCAGCTCCCTCTGCCTGTATAGAGCCGCCGTTACAGCGGATGGCGGCTCGAAAAAACTCCGTTTCCAAGAGGAAACGGAGAGAGAGCCGGCAGGGGTGGGTAGAACTCCCCGCAGAGTCCCAAAAGTTTTTTTTTTAACTTTTGGGACGGAGCGGATGAGAAGCCCCATATCCCCTGCCGCTGCTCCGGGCTTTGGGAGACCTCTGCCTATGCAGAGCCAGGCGTCAAGAGCAAGCCTGTGAATCTAAAAGAATAATTAAAGAAATGAAGAACTGGACCCTTAATACTGAACCGCAAGTATCTCACCCTTTCAAAAACTATTTAAAAGAAAAGAGCAGAGGAAAAGAGGGAAAAAGAGCCTTCTAAAATGGCGTCTGCTGTGGCTGGAGAAGGGCTAAAAGGGAAAGTCCTTCCGTTTTTCATTATTACAGTGTAGCGGAATAAATATCATTGGCTACATTTCTAGAGAAACCTCGCTTCTGTGCTGCTCAGAAGTTTTTTTTTAATGAGGGAAAGTCTTTTTGTTTTCTATTTCTTCTCTTATTTTTGCTAAATCTTGTCTGTGTGGGAAATGGCATCAGGACTTATACAGCTGGACAAACAGGGGGGGGGAATTTCCCCCCTTAAGAAATTGCGCCAACAAATTTCAACTCTCCAGCGTCAGAAACCCGATTTTAATATATTAGAATTTATCCTTGAAGAGATTGTAAGAAGGGATGAGATTGTGAATCAGCAACTTGAAAAATATAAGCAGGAAATTAAAGAAATTGGTGAATTGGTGAAATCAGAGTCTGACTTCTTGAATAAAAAGATTTCAAAAGTTGCTAATGGTTTATCAGGCTTTCTGATTCGGATGGAGGCAAAGACTGAATTATTAGAGACTAAAATGAAGGAAATCGAGGAGAATTTGGATGACATGACTCAAAAAATTAAAAAGGATTTGATAAACATTCAGGATAATAGCTTGGAAGACAAATCTAAAATGGAGACTGACCAAAAGATTGGTAATGAGGAAAATGTACAACAGAGGATTGAAAGAGAAGTTTTAATGATTCAATATAATTTTACAGAATATGCAATTAGATTGAGAGGTCTGCAGGAAAATAATAGAGATGATTTAAGGAAAGTATCTTCTGAAATTCTGGCTGGGATCTTAAAGGTTCAACCTGATGAAGTGTATTGCAGGATTGATAGAATTTATAGAATAAAATCCTGGTGGGCAAAGCAAAGGCAACTGCCTAGAGATGTGGTGATCTATTTTACAGATAAAGAAATTAGGAATAATATTGTGCAGAACTCTTTTAATTCCAATTTGCAATTTCATGGAAGAAAGATTTGGATTTTCAAGGAGCTCCCGCCCAAGATGTTAATGGAGAGGAAGAAATTTGGCTTTTTAGTGACTGAATTAAAAAAAAGAAATATCCTATTCAGGTGGGACATCCCAGTTGGTTTAATATTGAGATATCAAGGCGTAAGATATCAATTGCACACTGTCGAAAAAGCGGAAGATTTTTATCAAAAAATTCTAAAAATGAATTTAACACCTTTAGGCATAATACAGGATAAGCAAAAGGAGTTGGAAATAAAAGGAAAACATCAAATTACAGAGGCTGTGATGGATAAATTGTCTTTGGACTCCTTGGAGACCCCAGCTGGACTGTTTATAAATAAGAGAGCAGTGTCATCCGAACCCAAGGTGATGAATCATCAAGTCACAGACAAGTGCGCAAATCAACCAGTTGATATACAAGTGATGGAGAAGAAAGATGAGATGATAAAATTAACCCAACAAGAACAATCCACAAAGCAGAATGAAAATCAACCAGTAGATATACAATTGGTAAGCAAGAAAAGAGGATGGAAATTCAACCCGAAAAAGAAAAAGAAAAGAAACAGATCTTATAGAAACAGCAATTTCCAAACTAAGCAACAGTGAAGCCAGGCGCTTTAAAAAATGAATGAATATTAGAAAAGACAGTGGTGGCGAACAATTGTCTGATACTATCCTGAGGATTGTGGCAGATCTCTGCAAGGCCATGATTTTGGGAAGTGGAAAGAGCCTCACTTTGTTGGATTTGAATCATCTAATTTTTTCTTATTTACCTTTTTTTTCTCTTGGAAATATATTATAACTATTTTGAGTTATAAGGCAGGAGAGTTTTGCCGGGGCATGCAGAAGATCTGGATGTTACTCAGTAGGATGACGGGAATTAACAATCCTGATGAATACCACAACTATAACCATACGGATATATTCATAATTATAATGTCACTCGGGTGGTTGTTTTTACTTTTATACAGGTGTGAGGATATCTACTACTGATGGGGGCAGAAGATGACTGAAGATTTTGAACAAACTGTTGCACTAGCATGTTATTTTACCCTATTATGGGTGATGGATTTAACAATCTAGTGGAAAGACATCAAAGAAGATATTATATGGATCATAAACTTAAAGTTATTGTCTTTTCTCTTTTTACATAATGAAATGCATATATAGATATGTGTATATCTTAGTAAAGTGGGCAGTTGATTATATTTAGAATCGTATTGCATGATTTTGTAGGAATTGAAGGGCTGAAAGAGGTTAGTTTACTGATTGTTATAAAATGGGATGCATATATAGATATGTGTATATTCTAGTAAAGTGGGTAGTGGATTATATTTAGAATTGTATTGTCTGATTTCAAGTCATATATTTAGAGGAGTGGAGGAAGTGGACAGAATTGAATAAATTTGGTTGCAGGGAGAAGGCCGATTTAAAATGTTATATTAATATATATAAAAGATTAAAGGTTAATTTGTAATAATACTCAATAAGTATAGGGGAGGAGAAAAAGGGCAGATTACCGTAAAACTGGGAGTTATAAGATTAACAAGTTAAGGGTCAGTATTCCGAGAAGGGATTAAGGGAAAGGGAAGATATTATGTATGTAACTAGTTATGAAATAGCCTATTGTTGTGAAGAAGTCACAGGGGGGGTTGGGTGGAAAGGGTGGGTTAGGGAAGAGGGGGGGGGGGAAAAAGGGGGAAAAACTTGTATTTGAAAACTTTTTCAATAAAAAAAAAAAAAAAAAAAAAAAACTTTTAGTAACTATTAGATGCATGTGTGACACCCGACACCCCCATAGATGAGTATGAGACATCTTGATACTGCTTTTCAACCTAATCAATGCTCTACCTGTGAGATCAGGAACACAATACAATCCAACAATAATAAACCACCTGGTACAGGTAGTCCTCAAGGTATTTCCCTAAAGGAGCGTGTCCACTGGGGTCGCAAATCAAAACTGTTGTAAAATGAATGAGACTCATTTTTTTATATTTCCAATTGTGCTTGTTAAGCAAATCAGACAGGTTGTTAAGTAAACAAAGATTGGGTTTACGGTTTCTTTTGTACCATTAAATTACCTCTGCAATTATTAAGTAAGCAAAGAGGCCCAAGAGTTTGCAGCAATCCCCACTGGAGTGGCTACCATTCACCTATCAGCTGTTGGCAAGGTGAGGCTGCAGTACCTCTAAGCAAGTTCCTGGACTTAAATTGGGATGGAGGAATGAATTTGCAGGGCTCCCAATTGTTGATAGGAAAATCCAGCTGGTTCCAAGTTGGGAGAAAAACACTGGAAACAACATGGAGGCTAATTGGAAAGAAAGGTTTATTGATGAAGCAGAACCACCAGGGTTTGTGATTCTGATGCAGATGACAAAATGGTTGAATGAGTGGATGGAACTTTATAGGTTTCTGTGATTTTGAAATTTGGACTGTTCTGGGGATCAGTGAAGGGGCTTGTGTTCTGAAAGACTATTGGGCAGTTCCTACTATTCTGCCAAGGAGTTCAGAAATATCCTGTCTTGAATGGATTACCAAATCTGCATTTCTAAAAGCTGGCTTCCTCAGTTTCTGCTTGGAGGCAGGGAGACGAGGGCTGGTTCCTCCCTTAAGATTTTTTCCCATTTCTTCTTTAGGGAAAATATTCTATCCTGCCTTTTTAATATTTCCCAAAATATTTCATACTTCTGGGGAGGGGGTGCCCACACCAAACTGGAACCTCCAGGAGAGAATTGCTGCAACCTGCCCATCAGCTGTTCTACAAGCAATCTACAGTAGTACATACTAATCCTCAAAGCAAAAACAAATCAACACAGTACACTAGAATGCAACTAAACTTTACAGTATTGAATCTGTTTTCTGTGTTGTTGTTGTTAGTTGCAAAGTTGTGTCTGAACCATCGCGACCCCATGGACAATGTTCCTCCAGGCTTTCCTGTCCTCTACCATCCTCTGGAGTCCATTTAAGCTCACCCCAACTGCTTCAGTTACTCCATCCAGCCACCTTGTTCTCTGTCGTCCCCTTCTTCTTTTGCCCTCAATCTTTCCCAGCATTAGGCACTTCTCTAGTGTTACGAGGATTGGTGGATCAGGCCCAATAAAGAGACTTGAGTCATTAGATTAAATATCTCTCCTTTATTTACAGGTTCGTCATATCATCACGGTTTGCATCAGGATCTGAACAACATGGAGGAGTGTGCCCACCTTTTATACCTGTGGGCGGGGATTCAGGTAAGGAGGGGTCTATGGGAGGAGCTGGCCAGGTGGATGTCTGGGTTAACCCTTGCACTGCTGAGCTATAGCTGGTCCCTGGCACGGGTAGGGCATTTATACCTGACAAATCCCCCTCTAAATGCCTGACCTGTGTCTGTAGGCCTGACTGACTGGTTGGTACCCTGTGGCGAATGTTGAGCTTGGAAACTAAGTGTAAGTGTTGTTTGCCCTGTAGAGGTTTTGTGAGTATGTCTGCGGTCTGTTCTTCTGTATCGCAGTGTATGGCCTTTATGAAACCGATTCTGGAGAGCTGTCTCACGTGCTTATACTTTATATCTATGTGCCTTGATCTTTGCCCTACAGCGTCGGACATGGATATTTCTATAGCAGCCTTGTTATCCTCGTAGATATTTATTGGGTAAGCTGGTTCTCTCCACACGCTGGCCAGTAGGTCGTCGAACCAGATGAGATTGTTGGCGGCTTTGGAGAGGCATATGTACTCAGCTTCAGTGGTCGAGGTTGCTACCAAGATTTGCTTGCCTGTGTACCAATGCACCGGGCTGTTATTTAAGTAGAATATGTACCCAGACGTGCTCTTCCGGCCTTTGGCGTCTCCGGCCCAGTCAGCATCAGCGTAGCAGGAGAGGATGGGTTCGTTGGATTTTTCAGGCTCTAGGGTTAGGCATGCATTGGCACTTTGTTTCAGGTATCTTGGCACCCTTTTCACCGCGTCACAGTGGTACGTGGTGGGTTTGCTCACGTGCCTGGACAATAAATTAACTGATAGAGCAATGTCCGGTCTTGTCCAGTTAGCGATATACAGGAGAGAGCCTATGACTGACCTGTACAGTGTGTTGTCTTCAAATCCAGGTGATTCATCATGCATGTTTTTCAGGAAGTCCGTATGCATGGGCGAATCACACCCCTTGGCGTCTGCCATGTTGCACTTATGGAGTAACTCTTCTATTTTCTCTTTCTGTGACAGCTGGAAACCTTTTGGTGTTTGGTTGACTTGCACCCCCAGGTACCGGTTTATCTTTCCAAGGTATTTTAGGGTGAAATGCTCGCTCAGTCTGCTGGCGAAGGTGTCGCGGTTCCCTTCGTACTTGCTGATATATAGTATGTCATCCACGTAAACCAGGATGTATTCTGGCGAGTCCCCCTCTTTCCTGGTGAAGAAACAGTTGTCAGCTATGGTCGCCGTGAACCCCATAGACTTCAGTGCCTCTACCAGGCATTCGTACCAGCGTTTGCCTGATTGCTTCAGTCCGTACAGGCTCTTGTGGAGTAACCAGGTGTCCCCCCCCTGTTGGTTTCTTTGCTGTGAGGCGCTCTGATGTATATTTCTTTATCTAGATTGGCATGCAAGTAGGCGGTCTGCACATCAAACTGGTGCACCTCCAGTCCTAGCAGAGATGCGATGACCAAGGCGCTTTTTACGCTCTCTGTCCTTACGGTGGGCGAATAGGTGTCAATGTAGTCCTCCGGGAACTTTTGAGCAAGCCCCTGGGCAACTAATCTTGCTTTGTATAGGCTTTGTCCACCCTCTAAGTTTTTGATCTTGAAGATCCATCGGGTGCCTATTGTGTTCTTGCCCTCTGGGACTTTGGTTGGGGTGTAGACCTCTAGCTTCCTCAGGCTGTCCAGTTCTTTGGCCATGGCTAACTCCCACTTTGCCCTCTCCTCCTGGGGTAGTCTCAATACCTCTTCGTAGGAGTTTGGTGTAACATGATTCGTGTGCACGTGCATCACGTAATCATTTAGTCTTCTTGGCAGTTGGTTTCTGGTAGACCTGACCGGTCTGTCTACTGTCTGCTCAGTGTCATGCAGATATCTGGCCTCTCTTTGTGTCAGTGAATCTACACTTATCTTGGGGTGATTCTCTTTCCATCCCTCAACCTTGATGCCTTGGAGGTTGGGCTTGGGCCTGCCCCCTTCCCGTCTATCCACTGTCTCGCTTTTGTTTTGAGCTTGCTCAACTGGACTATCCTCTCGCTTGGTGGGTACCTCGTTTAAGTGTATTCTGGACCAGTTGGCTTGCTCATGGAATGCCGCTGTCCTAGATACCACAAATCTATTATTGCTGTCCACAAACCTGAAGCCCTTGGTTCCTGGCTCGTATCCCATAAACCTCAGTCTTCTGGATACCTTATCCCCTTTCTTGCGTAACTGTTTGGGTATGTGGACATCAGCAGTCACGCCGAATACATGTAAGTGTGCTATCTGTGGCTTCTTGTTGTACATGAGCTCGTATGGTGTTTTGTCTATCACACTGGACCATGTTCTGTTGAGAGTGTAGTTGGAATAGAACAGAGCTTCAGACCAGAAGCGTTGGCCAATGCCCGCGTCCTCTAAGGTGCACCTGACCATCGTCTGGAGCGTGGAGTTGCGTCGTTCTGCGACCCCGTTCTGAAAGGCGGAAAACGGGGACGACGTAAAGTGAATCACGCCTTTGGACCTGAGCCAATGGGAGAAGTCCTTAGATAGAAACTCAGATCCTCTGTCAGTCATGATTTGCTTGATCTGTGTGTTGTTTTGGGTTTCTACTCTTTTATAAAACTCCTTGAATTTCTGGAAGGCCTCATCCTTTTTTCTTAAAGTATAGACGAAGCCATATCGACTAAAGTCATCCACTATAGTGAGGAAGTATCTTTTCTTGTAATTTATGGATGGCCTTAGGGGCCCTACCAGGTCCATGTGAACTAGGTTGAATATTTGTTTGGCGGCACGTAACGACTTCTTGGGTCTGGGTTTTACCTTTAATTTAGAACATTTGCACACCGAGCACTCGAGGTAGTTTTCACAGTTCTTTATTTTGATACCCTCGGTACAATTGGCCATTTTCTGGACCACGGGGAAACTGGCGTGCCCTAGCTTCCGGTGTAGCAGATGAGCACAGTCGTCATGCATGGGTTTGCCTATTAAGGGCCCCCTTTGGGTGTGTCTGTTGTGTCGTGTTTCTTGTGTCGTGTCGCCATCGTTATCTACCTCTCTCCCATCTACCTGTTCTCCCTCAGTCCTGCCCTGATCGGTGTCCTCTGTGTTCTCTGAACTGGTGCACACGCTGTGGGTGTCATCCTCATAGAAAGTTATATAAGGTAACCCTTGGTTGACGGTTACTCTCCCTATATCTTCCCCATCCTTGCTAACTTTGACATTACCTTTTGTAAAGGTCACCTCAACCCCTGATTCCTTGCTAAGCTTTACTGCGGCTAGAATGTTGTGGGGTATCCCCGGGGCTAGCAGTACCCCCTCTATTTTCCCCAAGCCTGGCAATGTAACTGTCCCTTTGCCTGTCACCCTAACCTGATTTTGGTCTGCAACTTTGATCGAAAAGTCCTCCCTCTTGAATGATGAGAGTAGTTTCTGATTGTAGGTGGTGTGATTGGAGGCTCCCGAGTCCAGGAGCCATGAGCTGGTGTCTTTGTCTTGGTGTGTGATGTGTGTGCGCTCCCCTATCCCGTATAAGGATCCTGTCCTGCTGTCGCGCGAGCTGTCTCTGTTCCCCCTCCTGTCCCTGGGATTGGGTGAGTCCCTGCGCCTATACCTTTCTTCAGATGTGTGTCTTTCCGTTTGTCTGTACCTATGCTCTGGTCTGCCTCTCTCCCTATAGTTCTTGGGGCAGTCCCTTTTGATGTGTCCCCTTGATCCGCAGATATAACATTCTGGCATGTTGTGTTGTTTCTCTTGGAAGACTACTCTCTTCTCACTCTTATGTTCTCTGGGAGGGTCAGGGCGGCTCCTTCTCAGATTATCTTCCGCGATCAGCTTATTGGATAGCTTCTCCACGGATAGCATTCCTAGACTAACGGTGTCTAAGTGTGTCAAGAAGTTATTCCATGAGTGATCTAAAGAGTTAATTATTACGCTCTTCATGATCTGGTCGGAAATAACTTCTCCCCTAAGGTGTAGCTCTGTTCTGGTACCGCTTAAGGACTCTAGGTGCTCACTCATGGGTGTCCCTGGCTTAAGTCTGGCAGAAAAGAAGTCTTTGGAAATTTGGGTGGTGGTGGACACACTCTCACTGTAAAATAACCCAAACATTTTTCCTATAATTTCTGATACTGTGAGGTTATGGCCAATACAGTGGTAAATAGTGGGTGATATGCTGGCAATTAAAAGATAGAATGCCCTATGGTGCATGCAATCCAGCTCTAAAGTCCATGGTCTCTCTGGGGGATCATTAATAAAGTGAGACATATTTTCTTTTAGGAACACCACCTGGAGTTGCTGTGACCACTCTAGGATATTGCCCCCGTCCATCCTCAACTTGGGAAAGTCAACTGGTAAGTTCCCAGCACTATTTGTAAAATTACTTACTGCTGGCTGCTGTCCATAGTTCCTTATGTGCCTATAGCAGCAGTAAGGCATGGGAACGCTTGCCGGTAGTTTAAAAGTCCCGCTTTGTAATTTTTTTCTTTTTTCTTCCTCTAGGCGGAAGAGCGCATGCGCGAAGTCCATTTCAGCTCTGCCGTCGTCGTGGAAAGACCTATTCATTGCGGCTCCGGTGTAGAGGCCTCGGTCGGTCGGGTAGGCCTCAGCTTCGGTCTTGGGGGTCCAGGTGTGGTCCGGAAGGCGTCGTCCTGCGGCTGCTCCCCCGAGATGAAGGTCCTGGCGGTGCTGAGTTTCCGGCGACGGCTGTAAGTAGCTGCCCCAGTCCCCGCGATCCGGGGTGCGCGGCTTGGGCGATCGGAGGTGCGGTGTCCCTGGGGTGCAAAGGTGGGCTGGTGAGCTGGCACGGGCGTCGGTGGCTCTCGGGTGGATGCTTCGTTGTACCTCTCCTCGCCTCCCCTTCTGTTTTGGCCTCTCCGGTTTCTCCTTTGTAATTTTGAGGCCTGGGCCGAAGGCTGTGGCAAGGGTCTTCATGGCCCTATCCACTTGCCGCTCGCTGGGGGTGTACCAGGGGTCCGAGTCCGATTCTGCCCCCTCTCCCTGGTCACTCTTCATGGCTCATGGTCCGGCATTTTTCGCGCGCCGGCCATTTTGAACCCTGGCTGCCGATTGGTTGGAGGTCGGCCATCTTGTCCGACCACGTGGACAAAGATGGCCGCCGTTTCAAATTTTGAGCAGGGCTTTGGGGCTCGGTGGCCGTTGGAAGTGCCCTTTTGGGCGATCCACTCACCGAGTCCAGCTCCTCGAGTTCGGAGTCCGAGTCTCCTTCGCTCCTTGCCACCTCGCGGTCGATTATGAAGCTTCGCAGGTCGGCAAGGAGGTTCTTGTCGCCGGCTCGCTCCTTCAACAGCTGCAGTACGTCGAGTCGCAGCTCTTCTTCTTCTTGGTCGTCGTGGTGAGCCCTTTTCCCTTTCTCGATCTCCCCCTTTTCTTCCATCGTGGTGGTTTTGGGGGTGTTTGAGATTCCTGCCTTCCCTGGCGAGTCCGATGGGTTGCTTTCCCGTTGCTTCGGGGGTGTCGCCATTCCGTAGGTAGGTATGGGTTCTTGTCTTGTGGTTTGAGATCGCTGGGCCTTACCAACCATCCTCTGCTACCATTTTGTTACGAGGATTGGTGGATCAGGCCCAAGAAAGAGACTTGAGTCATTAGATTAAATATCTCTCCTTTATTTACAGGTTCGTCATATCATCACGGTTTGCATCAGGATCTGAACAACATGGAGGAGTGTGCCCACCTTTTATACCTGTGGGCGGGGATTCAGGTAAGGAGGGGTCTATGGGAGGAGCTGGCCAGGTGGATGTCTGGGTTAACCCTTGGACTGCTGAGCTATAGCTGGTCCCTGGCACGGGTAGGGCATTTATACGTGACATCTAGTGAGTCCTGTGCTTGAAGTTTCACCTTCAGGACCTGGCCCTCTAAACAGCAGTCAGGGTTGATCTCCTCTAGGACTGACCGGTTTGAACACCTTGCAGTCCAAGGGACTTGCAGGAGTCTTCTCCAGCACCATAGTTCAAAGGCCTCAATTCTTTGGCACTCAGCCTTTCTTATGGTCCAACTTTCACAGCCATACATTGCAACTGCGAAAACCATAGCCTTGACTATATGCACTTTTGTTGGCAGGGTGATGTCTCTGCTTTTTAGTATACTGTGTAGATTTGCCATAGCTTTCCTCCCCAGGAGCAAGCGTCTTTTAATTTCTTGGCTGCAGTCCCCATCTGCAGTGATCTTGGAGCCCAGGAAAATAAAATCTGTCACTACCTCCAGTTCTTCCCTATCTATTTGCCAGGAATTGAGAGGGGCAGATGCCATGATCTTAGTTTTCTTAATGTTGAGTTTCAAGCCAACTTTTGCACTCTCCTTCTTCACCTGCATCAAAAAGCTCTTTAGCTCCTCTTCACTTTCTGCCATTAAAGTGGTATCATCTGCATATCTGAGGTTGTTGATATTTCTCCCAGCAATCTTAATTCCAACTTTTGATTCATCTAGCCCCGCCTTTCTCATGATGTGCTCTGCATATAAGTTAAATAGGCAGGGCGACAGTATACAGCCTTGCTGGACTCCTTTCCCAATTTTGAACTAGTCAGTGGTTCTGTGTCCAGTTCTATTGCTTCTTGACCGGCATATAGGTTTGTCAAGAGACAAATAACATGGTCTGGTACTTCCATCTCTTTAAGAGCTTGCCACAGTTTGTTGTGATCCACACAATCAAAGGCTTAATCAATGAAGCATAAATAGATGTTTTTCTGGAACTCCCTAGCTTTCTCCCTGATCCAGCATATGTTGGCAATTTGATTTCTAGTTCCTCTGCCTCTTCGAAATCCTGCCTGTACTTCTGGTAGTTCTTGGTCCACATACTGCTGGAGTCTAGCTTGTAGGATTTTGAGCATAACTTTGCTAGCATGTGAAATGAGTGCAAAGGTGCGATAGTTTGAACATTCTTTGGCATTGCCTTTCTTTAGAACTGATCTTTTCCAATCCTGTGGCCACTGTTGAGTTTTCCAAATTTGCTGGCAAATTGAGTGTAGCACTTTTACTGCATCGTCTTTAAACCTTTTGAATAGCTCAGCTGGAATACTGTCACCTCCACTAGCTTTGTTGTAGCTCAGATTTCCTAAGGCCTGTCAGGGTGGCAATTAATCCCATTCCGCTTTGGGGTAATTGCACCTGATTAGAGACGGGACCGTGACTTTTTCTTGGAGTATATTTTTTAAAGAAAATAAAACCCGAGATATATTCTAATAAAACACATTTTATTATAGAGAAGTAAAAACAGTCTTACTAGGTAATGATTACATCTTGGCAGCGTTCCTGCCTTACCTCTTGGCGGGTGAACAAAGAAAGTTAGAAGAAAGTGAAAGAATGTGGAAGAAGGAATGTGGATGTGCGCAGTAGCTTAGTGATAAGGTTTTCAGCTACCGTAAGTCTTAGAATGGGAGCCCAGCTGACAAATACAAAAAACGCAGTGACAAGGCCCATTTGACTTCACATTCTAGGATGTCTGGTTCGAGGTCAGTGACTACCCCATCTTGGTTATCAGGGATGTTAAGCTCGTTCTTGTATAGTTCTGTGTAATTTTGCCACCTCTTCTTAATCTCTTCTGCCTCTGTTAGGTCCCTGCCATTTTGGTCTTTTATCTTTGCATGAAACGTTCCCTTCATATCTCTAGTCCATCCTATTCTATTGTTTTCTTCTATTTCTTTCCACTGCTCATTTAAGAAGGTATTCTTATCTCTAATAGCTATTTTCTGGAATTCTGCATTCAACTGGGTGTATCTTTCTCTTTCTTCCTTGCCTTTCACTTCCCTTATTTCCTCAGCTATTTGCAAAGCTTCCTCAATCGACCATTTTGCTTTCTTGCCTTTCTTTTTCTTTGGGTTTAGTTGCTACCTCTTGTACAATGTTGCGAACCTTCATCCATAGTTCTTCAGGCACTCTGTCTATCAGATCTAATTCCTTAAATCTATTTGCACTTCTACTGTATATTCATCAGGATATGATTTAGTTCATACCTGAGTGGCCTAGTGATTTTCCCTACTTTCTTCAATTTAAGCTTAAATTTTGCAATGAGAAGCTCATGATCAGAGCCATAGTCAGCTCCTGGGCTTGTTTTTACTGACTGTATAGAGCGTCTCCATCTTTGGCTGCAGAGCACATAGTCAATCTGACTTCTGTGTTGACCATCTGGTTGTTGTGACCAAGGCCCACGTAGTGATTACTAAACACAATTCAGTCCTGAACTAACTTATTTTATTAAAACAGCTGAGAATTAATTCATTCTCAGCTTAGTCCAAAACAAATTCTTCATAACCAGTCCTACAGCCTTATCACCAACCTTTGATGACTTTGGCAACCTGCCAAATGCTTTTCTTGGTAAAAAACCCACAAAGTTCAAGAGATGCTGACAAGAAGCACTGCAATCAACGTTGCTTTTCTACAAAGAACCCAATGGCTCGTTGCTGCTCTTTTAAGCCTTATGGAGTGGCCAATCATCTTCTGGCCTTACTCCTGAATTATCCTTTTTGCTTCAGCTGCTGTTTCCTTCTGGCAGCTCTTTGCATGCCTGCACTAGGACCAGGCTCCTCCTGTTCCTCTGCCTCTCTGCTGTCCGCCTCTGGAGACTCCGGAGTCCGGAGTCCTATTTCAACTGAAGGGTTGAAATAGGTTAGTTTACTGATTGATTAGTTTAAGAAAAAGGATCTTTAAGTCATATATTTAGGGGAGTGGAGGATTTAACAATCCAGTGGAAAGACACCAAAGAAGATATTACATGGATTATAAATTTAAAGTTATTGTCCGTGCATTACCTCGACTTCAGCTGCCTTAGAGATTAACCCCCCCCCCCCAATACTCATCTTTTCTTGCTTCTGTCGCTGAAGCAGGCATCTCAGCTTTGATGTCCGAGGGAGGCTGCATTCCGGCTGCAATTAGGCTCTCTCCAGATAGCTCGTCTCCGGCCATGGTTGCCTGATTTTCCCTCCCAGCACCCGAGACATTGGGGAGCTGTTGGAGAGTCCAGGATTCAGGAAACCTGGTAATCTTTATAGATTTTTAAAAGCTGTCCTGACTGTCTGTCAAGTTTCTGAAAGATGCCCTAATTAATTCATGAGCCATGATCCAAACTTCAAAGGAAATATAGTGATTTATTAGGAGCACCATTCCGGCAATACTCGGATGCAGTCAGGACTGACCCCATGTAGATTTACATTCCCCTATGACCCTGTCTCTCCCCTCCTCCCTGGCCATGTCATAAATCACATTCTCCAATTAACCACTTTGGCTGGCTGTGAAACCTAATACCCTCCTTCTGATTGCGATCAGAAAAATGTATGGAATTCACTTCAGTTCTCCCTCCCTCCTGCTCATGGCAACTTGAAAGCTTTGCAAGTTGACATTCGGCTCCCCTCACTTCCTGAGGGCAACCTGCACAAAACAAAACAATTTGAGTACAGATGTAGAGTTTAGGGATGTGACCCCCCCCACCAGGCTTGTTTGGATTTTCTGCATGAAATTTGGCTATAAGGCGATCAGCCTGGATGTTTTTTTTTTTTTATTGAAAAAGTTTTCAAATACAAGTTTTCCCCCTTTCCCCCCCCCTCTTCCCTAACCCGCCCTTTCCACCCAACCCCCCCTGTGACTTCTTCACAACAATAAGCTGTTTCATAACTAGTTACATACATAATATCTTTCCTTTCCCTTAGTCCCTTCTCGGAATACTGACCCTTAGCATATTAATCTTATAACTCCCATTTTTACGATAATCTGCCCTTTTTCTCCTCCCCTAAACTTGTAGTGTATTATTACAATTTAACATTTAATCTTTTATATATATTAATATAACATTTTAAAGCGGCCTTCTCCCTACATCCAAATTTAACATTTATTCAATTCTGTCCAATTCCTCCACTCCTCTAAATATATGACTTAAAATCATACAATACAATTCTAAATATAATCCACTGCCCACTTTACTAAGATATACACATATCTATATATGCATCCCATTTTATATATATAAAAAAAAAAGGACAATAACTTTAAATTTATAATCCATGTAATATCTTCTTTGGTGTCTTTCCACTGGATTGTTAAATCCTCCACTCCCCTAAATATATGACTTAAAGATCCTTTTTCTTAAACTAATCAATCAGTAAACTAACCTATTTCAACCCTTCAGTTCCTACAAAATCATGCAATACAATTCTAAATGTAATCCACTGCCCACATTACTAAGATATACACATATCTATATAAGCATTCCATTTTGTAAAAAGAAAAAAGACAATAACTTTAAATTTATAATCCATATAATATCTTCTTTGATGTCTTTCCACTGGATTGTTAAATCCATCACCCATAATAGGGTAAAATAACATGCTGGTGCAACAGTTTGTTCAAAATCTTCAATCGTCTTCTGCCCCCATCAGTAGTAGATATCCTCGCCTCTGTATAAAAGTAAAAACAACCACCCGAGTGACATTATAATTATGATTATATCCATATGGTTATAGTTGTGGTATTCATCAGGATTGTTAATTCCCATCATCCTACTGAGTAACATCCAGATCTTCTGCATGCCCCAGCGTAACTCTCCTGCCTTATAACTCAAAATAATTATAATATATTTACCAAAAAAAAAAAAAATTCCAGAATAGATGATTCAAATCCAACAAAGTGAGGCTCTTTTCACATCCCAAAATCATGGCATTGCAGAGATCTGCCACAATCCTCAGGATAGTATCAAACAATTGTTCGCCTCCACTATCTTTTCAAATATTCATTCGTTTTTTAAAGTCCCTGGCTTCACTGTTGCATGGTTTAGAAATTGCTGTTTCTATGAGATCTATTTCTTTTCTTTTTCTTTTGCGGGTTGAATTTCCATCCTCGTTTCTTGCCTACCAATTGTGTGTCTGCTGGTTGATTTTCATTCTGCTTTATGGGTTGTTCTTGTTGGGTTAGTTTTATCATCTCATCTTTCTTCTCCGTCACTTGTATGTCAACTGATTGATTTGCGCACTTGTCTGTGACTTGATGGTTCATCAGCTTGGTATTGGATGACACTACTCTCTTGTTTATAGACAGACCAGCTGGGGTATCCAGGGGATCCAAAGACAATTTATCTGCAACAGTCTCTGTAATTTGATATTTTCCTTTTGTTTCCAACTCCTTTTGCTTATCCTGTATTATGCCTAAAAGTGTTAAATTCATTTTTAAAATTTTTTGATAAAAATCTTCCGCTTTTTCAACAGTGTGCAATTGATATCTTACTCCTTGATATCTCAATATTAAACCAACTGGGGTGTCCCACCTGAATAGGATATTTCTTTTTTTTAATTCAGTCACTAGAAAGCCAAATTTCTTCCTCTCCATTAACATCTTGGGCGGGAGCTCCTTAAAAATCCAAATCTTTCTTCCATGAAATTGCAAAGTGGAATTAAAAGAGTTCTGCACAATATTATTCCTAATTTCTTTATCTGTAAAATAGATCACCACGTCTCTAGGCAATTGCCTTTGCTTTGCCAACCAGGAGTTTATTCTGTAAATTCTATCAATCCTGCAATACACTTCATCAGGTTGAACCTTTAAAATCCCAGCCAGAATTTTAGAAGATATTTTCCTTAGATCATCTCTATTATTTTCCTGCAAACCTCTCAGTCTAATTGCATATTCTGTAAAATTATATTGAATCATTAAAACTTCTCTTTCAATCCTCTGTTGTACATTTTCTTCATTACCAATCTTTTGGTCAGTCTCCATTTTAGATTTGTCTTCTGAGCTATTATCCTGAGTGTTTATCAAATCCTTTT
This sequence comes from Arizona elegans, assembly GCA_022577455.1. Lineage (NCBI taxonomy): Eukaryota > Metazoa > Chordata > Lepidosauria > Squamata > Colubridae > Arizona > Arizona elegans. The sequence goes on along the minus strand of JAKOOJ010000002.1, from coordinate 95,344,738 downwards.
TAATTTTTTGAGTCATGTCATCCAAATTCTCCTCAATTTCCTTCATTTTAGACTCTAATAATTTAGTCTTTGCATCCACCCGAATCAGAAAGTCTGATAAACCATTAGCAGATTTTAAAATCTTTTGATTCAAAAAGTCAAACTTTGATTTCACCAATTCACCAATTTCTTTAATTTCCTGCTTAAATTTTTCAAGTTGCTGGTTCACAATCTCATCCCTTCTTACAATCTCTTCAAGGAGAAATTCTAATATATTAAAATCAGGTTTCTGACACTGGAGAGTTAGAATTTGTTGGTGCAGTTTCTTAAGGGGGGAAGTTCCCCCCCCCCCGTTTGTCCAGCTGTGTAAGTCCCGATGCCATTTCCCACACAGACAAGATTTAGCAAAAAAAAGAGAAGAAATAGAAAACGAAAGGACTTTCCCTTAAAAAAAAAAAAAACTTCTTTTCAATCAACAGCACAGGAGCGAGGTTTTATCTACAAATGTAGCCAGTGATATTTATTCCGCTACATTGTAGTAATAAGAAACGGAAGGACTTTCCCTTTCAGCCCTTCTCCAGCCACGGCAGACGCCATTTTAAAAGGCTCTTTTTCCCTCTTTCCTCTCCTCTTTTCTCTTAAATAGTTTTTTGAAGGGTAAAATACTTTCGATTCAGTATTAAGGGTCCAGCTCGTCTTTTCTTTAATTATTCTGTTAAGTTCGCAGGCTTGCTCTTGACGCCTGGCTCTGCATAGGCAGAGATCTCCCAAAGCCCGGAGCAGCGGCAGGGGATATGGGGCTTCTCATCCGCTCCGTCCCAAAAGTAAAAAAAAAAACTTTTGGGACTCTGCAGAGAGTTCTACCCACCCCTGCCAGCTCTATCTCCGTTTCCTCTTGGAAACGGAGTTTTTTCGAGCCGCCATTCCGCTATAAAGGCGGCTCTGACAGACAATGAAAGCTGACGGTCCCAAAGGAACGTCTGGCGGCAGCCAGCAGCAAACCGGAAGTCCCAGCCTGGATGTTTTGACTCTTTACCCAAGATGCCTCTGATAAGTGCCTTCCACTTATTAAATATTGGAGTTGCCTCCTGTGCCACCTCGAATTGAGGATTTGCTGCACCTCATAATGGGTCTGGCTCCCTATGACCACGGGACCTGGGGGCTCACGGGGTAGTGGCCTCAGGGTCGATCCGACCACGGGTTTTAAGAGGCTACTATGGAATACCGGGTGTATCTTCCCTAGCAATCAGGGCAACTTCAATTGCACTGTGACTGGGTTGATTATCTTTGCTATGGGGAATGGTCCTATAAATTTTGGTCCCAATTTCTTGCTAGGAAGTTTTAACCTCAAATATTTTGTGGAGAGGTAAACTTTCTCCCCCAATTGAAAAGACCTTTGGGGAGCTCGGTGTTTGTCTGCCTGTTTCTTATAGGTTTGTGCTGCCTTAGCTAGCGCTTTCTTGACATTCTCCCAGGTTGCTTTCAGTGTCGCCATCCAATTGGTCAAGCTGACTGAGGAGGGAGGCTCCCTTGGGTACTCAGGCATTGGGACAAAGTCCATGCCACTCACTATCTTAAACGGGGTGAGCCCTGTGCTACTGTGAACAGCATTATTATACGCAACCTCAGCGAAAGACAGGAGGTCCGCCCAATTGGACTGCTGATAGTTCACGTAACACCTCAGGTACTGCTCTACCATAGCATTCAGTCTTTCCGCCCCCCCCCCCCCATTGGTGCTCGGGTGAAACGCTGAGCTGAGGCCTTGGGATGACCCTATGGATCGTAGGAATTCTCTCCAGAATTTTGCTGTGAACTGGACACCTCGATCGGAGATGATTCTTCTGGGTACTCCATGCAGGTGGTAGATGTGTTTCAGGAACAGTTTGGACAACTGGTGGGCTGAGGGTAGCCCGCTGCAGGGTATGAAATGTGCCTGTTTGGAGAATAGGTCTATTACAGTCCAGATCACTGTGTTTCCACCACTCCTCGGTAGTTCTACTATAAAGTCCATTGCAATCTCCTCCCATGGCCTTGTCGGTTCAGCTACTGGCTGCAGCAGCCCAGGAGGTCTTCCTGGTCGTTTTTTCATCGTGGCACAGATGGTACAACTTTTCACATAACTGTCTACGTCTTTTCTCATGTGGGGCCACCAAAACTGTCTTCGTACTAAGTGCAGTGTCTTTAGGAAGCCAAAATGTCCCGCTGGTTTAATGTCGTGGCTTCTCTTGAGGATCAGGGTGCATAGAGTCCCTGGGACATAGAGTTTTGTTCCCTTCCATGCTAGGTCATCCCTATTTGTTAAGAGATGTTGGTTGTCTCGGAACCAGGGGTCCGCCGATGTTTCAGTTTTGAGTCTTGTCGTTTTTTTTTTTTAATTGAAAAGTTTTATGAAAAATACAAACATTTTAACCCCCCCACCCTTTCCCCCCCAACCCCACCCTCCCCTTCCCATCCTCCCTTCCCCTCCCTCCCCCACCCCCCTCCCTAGACTTCCCAGAACGAGCACAGGGTATAGCATTCACAAACCAAAAACTAAAATGTGCTAACAAATTATTACATTTCATATTCTCCCTAGGTCCTTAACTCCTTATAACTCAGAAAAAACAAACATAAACTACTTAATATTATTTCATTCATAAGCTATATGAATCTTCTTATTCGGATACTTCTTCTGTATGTAATCAATCCATTTTCTCCATTCCGATATATATCTCTCATTTGAATGGTCTTTAAGGTATGATGAAATTTTTGCCATTTCCGCCAAATGCACAACTTTTAATGTCCATTCCTCAATAGTAGGTGGATCTTCCTTCTTCCAGTACTGTGCCACCAGTAACCTGGCAGCCGTTATTAAGTTCAAAACCAGCTTAGTCTCTATTACAGTACAATCCATAACTATTCCCAACAGAAAAAACTGTGGTGTAAATTTAATTTTTTTCTTCAAAATATTTTGAATAATCCACCATATTTTATCCAAAAAGCCTTAATCTTTTTACATGTCCACCATATATGAAAATATGTAGCATCTTCACACTCACATCGCCAACACTTGGGTTGTAAATTTGGATACATACAAGCTAATTTTTTTGGATCTAAATGCCATCTATAAAACATTTTGTAAAAATTCTCCCTTAGATTTTGTGCTTGTGTATATCTTACATTTCTAACCCATATCTTTTCCCATGTTTCCATCATTATTGGTTCAGCTACATTTTGTGCCCATTTTATCATACAATCCTTGATTAAGTCTGTTTCTGAATCTATTTCCAGTAATGCATTGTACAACCTTTTTATGTGCATTTGACCTTCATCTCTTATTTGCTTTATCAAATTCTCATCCTGCTGCAAAATACCAATTTTTTGATCTTCTCTCCATCTGGCCAGCAGCTGTCCATATTGAAACCAAGTCTTAATAATCCCTTCTTCTCTTAGTTGTTCCATGGATTTTAACTGTAGTCTGACTCCTTCCTTATAAAGGAGTTCCTTATATGTAATCTTATCTTGCTTTTGCTCTAAATTTATGTTCTCTATCGCGTGTCTGGGTACTGTCCATATTGGTAACATATCATTTAGTTTATATTTATACTTTTTCCAGACACGCAATAGAGCATTTCTTAATATATGACTTTTAAAAGTCTTATCTACTTTCTTATCATACACTAAGTAAGCATGCCAGCCATAAACCAAACCATATCCTTCAATATTCAATCTTTTCCTCCATTAAATTTATCCAATCTGTGATTGCTGAGAGGGCAGCAGCTTCATAATACAATCTTAAATTGGGCATCTTAAGACCACCTCTTTCTCTAGTATCTTGCAATATCTTTTGTTTGACTCGTGGTTTTTTCCCTGCCCACACAGATTTATTTATGCCCTTCTGCCATTCCTTCAAGTTTTCATCTTTTTTAAGTATAGGTATCATTTGAAAAAGAAATAGAAATTTTGGTAAAATATTCATTTTTACAGCGGCTATCCTTCCCAGCAAAGACAGTTGTAGTTTTTTCCAATTGTCCAACTCTTTCTGTATTTTGTGCCATAGTGGTTCATAGTTGTACTGATATAATTTCGTATTTGCAGTCATAATATAGACCCCCAGATATTTAACCTTCTTAACTACTTCAAATCCTGTTAACCTTTCTATCTCTTCTTTTTGGCTCCTAACCATATTTTTAGCTATTATTTTTGTTTTAGCTACATTTATTTTAAAACCAGATACTTGTCCATATAAGCAGGTTATATCCATCAAGGCTGTAATTGATTGTACCGGTTGGGTTAAGGTAACAACCAGGTCATCCGCAAATGTCGTACCTTGTATTCATGCTGTCTAATTTTAATTCCCTTTATTGTATTCATCTCGCGTATCTTGTTTAATAAAATTTCCAGCGTCAAAATAAACAATAACGGGAACAAAGGACAGCCTTGCCTTGTTCCTTTTTCTATGTTAAAGGCATCTGTTAAACCACCATTAACTATTATTTGCGCTGTTTGTTTTTGATATATTGCCTTAATAGATTGTACAAATTGTTCTCCAAATTGCATCCTTTCTATTAGTTTTAGTAAAAATTGCCAATTCAATCTATCAAAGGCTTTCTCAGCATCCAAGAACACAAGCACTGCGGGGACCTGGTTGTTCCTTCCCAAATACTCTAATAAGTTAACAATTTGCCTTACATTACTCTTCATTTGTCTACCATTTATAAAACCAGTTTGATCATGGTGAATCATTTGCTGCATGACTGTCATTAATCTATTTGCCAAAATTTTAGCAAATATCTTATAGTCTGTATTTAATAATGAAATTGGCCTATAATTTTTAGGATCTGTATCATCATGCCCTTCTTTTGGGATCAACGAGATAAATGCTGTCTTCCAAGTTGGAGGTACATCTCCTCCCTGTTGTATATTGTTAAATAATTCTTTCAATGGTTCTATCATTTCCTCTTGTAGGGTTTTATAGTAAATAGCCGTCAAACCGTCCGTCCCAGGAGCTTTACCCACTTTCAACTGCTTAATTGCTAACGCAATTTCCTCGGAAGTTATCAATTGATTTAAACTATCCCTCTGCTCATTTGAAATTGTATAAATATTCTCTTTCTGCAAATATCTATCTATATCCATATCTTTAATTTTATCACCAATATACAGCCTTGAATAAAACTCTAAAAAGGATTTTTTAATGAATTGTTGCTCATAAACCTCTTTACCCTTATATTTTATTCTCTCTATTGTCCTTGATTTTTGCTTTTTCCTTAACAAATATGCTAACCACCTGCCTGGTTTATTGGCATTGTAAAAAGTAGTATGTTTTGCATATCTTAAATTAGTTGCCACTTGATCTGCTATTAACATATTAAATTGACCTTTCAATAAATTGATTGCCTCTTTAATTTTCTTATCTGTTGGATTAGCTACTAAAGCCCGTTCCTGTTTACTAATCTCATCTTCTAATTCTTTTCTTTTTGTCCCCTGTTTCTATATTTATTATTCAAATATATCAAAATTCCTCGCATATATCCCTTACTTGCATCCCATACCATTTCCATCGATGTGCCCTTTTGCATATTCATAACAAAAAAATCTTTCATAAATTTTTTACAATCTTTTACATTTTCTTCATACCTAAACAAATTATCATTTAACCTCCAGGACCTCCTAGGCCCTTTCTCATACTCCAATTCCAGCCAAACTGGACTATGGTCTGTCAATGTTCTTGAGCAAATCTTCGCATTTTTCACCCTAGATAAAAGATCATTAGTAATTAATATAAAATCAATCCTTGAAAAGGATTGGTGTCTATCTGAAAAAAAAGTAAAATCTTTTTCTTCCGGGTTTCTTTCACGCCAAATATCTCTCAACTCCCAGTCAGCCAACATTTCCCAAAACGCTTTGGGCAATTTTGCTCTTCTTAACACATTTTGTTTAGGTCCCTTCTTGCCTTTTTTAACGTCCAAAACACCATTCCAGTCGCCTAACAGGATACAAGTTTTATATGCCCACTGGGTCAATTTTGAGTGTAGTAAATTATAAAAATTTTCTTGTTGATTCGGGGCATAAACTCCGATTACAAGTATTTTTTCTCCTTTTACTAAAAGTTCTATCGCTAAAAATCTTCCTTGATCGTCTGCTTCAATTAATTTAGCAACTAAGTCTCTTTTCAAATATATAACTATACCATTTTTCTTTTCTGTTGCTGCTGCTACGTAGGATATACCAAGTCTTGCATTAATCAAATATTTTTGATCTTGTATTTTTATATGAGTCTCTTGTAAGCAAATTACTTCATTTTTAAATTGCTTGAGATAGTGAAATATTTTTCTTCTTTTCTGTGGAGAATTCAAGCCATTAACGTTCCAAGTCAAAAATCTAGTTCCCATCTCTGGGCCTTTGGAGCCTCTGAAGCAAGTCCTGATGCTCTGATCTCATTTGAGTTTTAGGTCTTGCTCCCCCCACTGCTCCTGTTTTAGTAGTATCTTGGATCATTTCTTGAGTTGCCATCTGGGATTGTTGCTGTCTTAATTCTTCCTTGAGTCTAGCTGTCACCGATCTGGTCTGTCTTTGATCCTTTGGTAACTGCGAGAAATCTATCAGCGCCAACTCTTGAGTAGCCATTTGGATTTGTAATATTTCTTCTTGATCAGCCAAAGCTCCTCCCTGAACTACTGTCAAGAGCTCTTCTGTCTCAGCTTCCATTACTTCTTTCTTTCTTTTGCCTTCTGGTGATTTAGTTGATTTGGGTGTGCCAGCCTTTAATACATTAGTATGAAAATCTCTTGCTTTCCAAATTGTATTAAGCCGATATCTCTCTCCTGAGTAAGTCACCACTAGTCCAGTTGGCACCTCCCATCTGTACTGTATCTGACGTTTTCTCAGTTCATCCACCAGAAAGGCATACTCCCTTCTAGCTCTCAAGATCTTAGGGGGGATTTCTTTCATTGTCATTACTTCCTGGCCTTCCACCCGAAGCTTGTTTTTAAAAGTAGCCTGTAAAATTTTGTTACGTACTCTCCTTGTAGTAAAATATATCATAATGTCTCTTGGTAGATGTTTCTGTCTAGCAATCCAGGAATTAACGCGGTACAGCTTGTCAATCTGCCAGCCCAGATCATTTTTTGACTCTCCCACCAGCAGTGCCAATGCCTCAGACATCATTTCTCTCAAGTTCTCTTGTTTATTCTCCTTCACCCCTCTGAATCTTAAAGCAAATTCCATGTCTCTGTATTGTATCATTGTTACATCATCTTTAGCCCTTTGAATTCTGTTTTGAGCTTCTCCTATTTTACTATCCAAAATTTCAGAAGATTGTTTAATTTCCTCAACTCTATCAACCACCATCTCAATATTGCCTGCCAGACACTTAAATGCCATTAATATATCATCTCTAATCCCCTGATTGCAAATTGCAATCTCATCTGACACAGCCTGTATCTTTTCATTAGTTTCCTTAATTTTTTCATTAGTTTCCTTAATTTTTTCATCAATCACATCAACAATTTTATTTTGGGTGACTTGGAGAGTCACCCAAACATCTCCAATGTTAAGGTCTGTGGATCCGCTGGAAGAGCAGGAATTTATAATAGGAATATGAGCTGGGGAGCTACCAGCACTCCCAGTTCCTTTAGTAGGAACAGTTTTTACAGACTTTGAGGCCATTTCCAGTTTGAAATTAGTCTTTATATTTAATGAGAGTCAAAAAGAAGAGTTCCTCAAAAGATTTCCCAATATTAACGTTTAAAATCCTCCTTCTGTCAGCACAAAAGCTTTTTTTTTTTCCAGGCAAAGGGCTGCCAGCAAAACGAAACTTTTCCTGTAACTTTCTGTTTCCCCCGCCCTTTCAAGCTTCAATCGCCATATTGTTGCAAAGTACTAAGTGATTACTTCCGAAGGAGGCTCTAGGCATTGGAGTTAGGTAAAAAATACTTGCAGTCTGATTTCTCCTTGCTCGTTCCGCCTGCTGTTAGTTCAAGATGTTAATTCCCTCATTTCCATTCAGCAAGATTGGTCGCGGCTTCTAATTCCGCTAATTAGTGGAGACGTCCCTGGTCTGGAGCGGCTTGGCAGGCTTTTAGGGAGTGTGCGCCATTCGCGCCCCAGGATTTTTCCTAGGGCGTTCGGGGGGGGGGACTCTACCTCCACCTGCCTGCTCTTCTCTCTCCCCTTTGCCCGGGGAGAGAATTTCAAGCCTCCAGACAGCATTTGTTAGCTGTTCTGGGGCTTTAATGGAGCCAGGGAATGGACGCTCTCAAAAGAACGTCTTTCGAAGCTCGCGGAGCCAAGCGGAAGCCAAGTCTTGTCGTTAAGTCACTTGCAGGTTGGCCTTGCTGGTCATGATGTTGCCGTCTGGTGATTACTTGACCTACTCCTTGGGCAGAGGGGATGATGGCATTCACTACCTGCTCCCGCTCACTGTTGTATTGAGGCATTCGGGAGAGGGCATCGGCCAGAAAGTTTTTCCCCCCCTGGGATGTGTTTCAACTCGAAGTTGAAACAATTGAAGTATTGGGCCCACCGGACTTGCCTGGGCGACAACTTCCGTGGGGTCCTGAGGGCCTCCAGATTCTTATGGTCAGTCCAAACTTCGAACAGTTTCTGGCCTCCTTCTAGCAGGTGTCGCCAGGTCAACAGCACCCATCTCACTGTGAACGCTTCCTTTTCCCATGCCGCCCATTGTCTTTCTGTGTCGGTGAGTTTGCGGGATGTGTAGGCACAAGGATGTAGATTCTCTTGGCTGTTCTTTTGGAGTAGCACGGCCCCCATTGCCACATCGCTGGCATCTGATTGGATGATGAAGGGTTGTTCGGGGTCAGGATGCTTTAAGACTGGTTCTTTTGCAAACATTTCTTTTAGTGTTTCGAATACTTGTTGGCAGGTCAGGTCCCACTGTAGAGGTTGTCCTGGGCAGGGTTTTGTTGCTGGACTCCCTGTTTTTAGGAGGTCCATCAGAGGTTTAGCAATTCTTGCAAAAGAGGGAATGAATTGTCTGTAGAAGTTCGCGAACCCCAGGAAGCTTTGCAGTTGTCTGCGGGTGCGAGGGGGTTGCCAGTTTAGGACTGATTGTACTTTGGCTGGGTCCATTTCTATCCCCTCGTTTGACACTCGGTAACCTAAGTAGTCTAGCCGTGACTGGTGGAACTCGCATTTTGATAGCTTGACATATAGTTTCGCCCCCAGCAGTTTTTCCAGCACTTGGCGGACGAGGGGTATGTGTTCATCTATGGTTTCCGTGTAAATGAGAATGTCATCTAGATAGACGAGGACCCCCTTATAGAGGTGCTCATGCAGAACCTGATTTATCAATTGCATGAACACCGCCGGGGCTCCCTGCAGTCCAAATGGCATCACTTTAAATTGGAAACTCCCTAGGTGGCAGTTGAACGCTGTTTTCCACTCATCTCCTTCCCTGATGCGTATCCGGTAGTAGGCTTCACGGGGGTCTAGTTTGGTGAAAACTTTCCCTTTGGCCAGGTGGGCTAGCATGTCTTTCATAAGGGGAAGGGGATATAAGTTGTGTACACAGACAGCATTGTTACTTCTAAAATCAACCACCAGGCACATAGAGCCGTCTTTCTTCTCTTTGAAGAGGACTGGTGCCGTGACCCATGGTTTGGCTGGCTCAATGAAACCCCTTTGTAGGTTCTTGTCTATGTAGTTCCGCATTTCTTGCATTTCACGGGGTGTCATGGCATACAATTTGGGTTTAGGTAGTTTCGCCGCAGGGATGATTTCAATGGCGCAATCTGCCTCACAGTGGGGAGGCAGGACGTTGCACTCGGCCTCGCTGAATACTTCTGAAAGGTCCTGATATTCCTTTGGGATCTGTTCGGTCTCTGGGGTTTTGTCGGATGTGGCTGCCAGTTGTTTTGGTGTGCTCTTTTGGAGGGTTCCCTGCACGGGCGGTATTTCTGCTTGCTGGTGCGGGAGGGGTTGGGGCCCCTTTGCTATTCTCAGTCTGCGGGTACCCCCTTGCCACCAGATGGTTGGTCCCCACTTGTCTAGCCATGAGAGTCCCAGTATGACTAGATCTGTCATTTTGGGGGCTATTACGAATCGAATTACTTCCCAGTGATCCGCTAGCTCTAGCCTCACTGGTTCAGTCAGGTGAGTGGCATAGGCTCCCCCCATTAGGGACCCATCAACCTGTTCGAACCGGATTGGGTGGGTCAGTCTTTTTGCTCTGATCCCCAGTTTCAGGACTGTGGTTAGGTTGATCAAGCATCTAGTGCAGCCTGAGTCTATCAGGGCTTGAAAGGCCCCCTGGATCCCTGTTTTTAGGGCTGTGAGGCCTTTTGGGAAAACAAAAGGTTGGACTGGTTCCCTCACCATTGGGTTGTTTTCACCCTCGTCCTCGCTATCATAGGATTCTGGCAACTGGTCATCGTTGCCTGGTGTTCCCCCCCCCTTTAGCTGGGTAGGAAGGGACCTCTTCAGCCCGGAGGGCCCTCCGAGACCTGTTGGTGGCTCGTTTGGGGCCTTGTTCCAGCTGTGCCCTGGATGGTGGCTCTGGCCTAGGCCTTGGGGCTGGGGTCGTGCACACAGATACCATGTGGCCCTTCCCCCCACATCTGTAGCACTTCAGCAGGCTTCGAGGGAGGGCTGGTTTCAGGTCAGGTTGCTCCCTGTCTTTCGTGTCTGGTTGCTCTCTCATGTTGTTGGCGCGCAATCCACTGTCGACTTTTATTGCTACTCAGAACCACTCAGAGAGCTGGTTTCAGATGTCCAAGTAAGCAGTTACCTGGGCAATTTGATTGTCCAGGCTTGTTCTGAAAAAGTGCACTAGCAACCGCTCTGGCAAAGGGGGTAGCCTCCCAACAACTCTCCTAAATTCGTGGATGTGCTCTTTAATGGGGCGGCCCCTCTGCTTTAAATAGCTGAGCTCATCCTCTGCATACAGGTCTTCCTCTGCCTCCTCGAATCTGGCCTCTAGCAGTCGTAGGAAGTCATCTACATCTTGCAGTTGGGGGGCTCTCCTCTTGTGGAGGGCTGCTAGTCATTCTCTTGCTTCCCCCTCTAGCCCCTCTGTGATGGTATTCACCATAGCTCTGGGGGATGGGTAGAGGTGTCCATAACATTCTAGGTGGATCTCAGCTGAGTCAAGGAATAGAGCTAGCTGGTCTGAGTCCCCATCAAACTTTCCTCTGAACTGGGGCAGTTCACTCAGCACTGCTGCTCTCTCCTGTTGGCCTCTGTATGCTTGCATTTGATGTAACTGGCCCTCTTCCTCAGTTCTAGTTTGGAGGGAGAGAGGGGTTTGTCTGCCCTGGGCAGCCTACCTGCTGCATGGGAAAGACACTGGTTGCGGCTTCTTTCTGATGGGTGGAGAAGGGGGGCTGTGCTCCTGTCTGCTTCTCCTCACTTCAAAGGGATCCACTGCTCCTCCCCTCTCCTTTGGCCTGCATGATGGCCCCTCATCGGGAAGGGTGGCTTGGTCAAATTCCTTCCTTGGCTGCTCACTGGAACTCCCCAGGGGCTTTGGAAGCCTGGCTTGTTTCCAGTCCATCCTCCATTCCACTCTTTCCAGCTTGCTTAGGGGCTTCCCTTTTTCAGGGCATTGGGGTGGGGAAACTCGACTTCAGCTGCCTTAGAGATTAACCCCCCCCCCAATACTCATCTTTTCTTGCTTCTGTCGCTGAAGCAGGCATCTCAGCTTTGATGTCCAAGGGAGGCTGCATTCCGGCTGCAATTAGGCTCTCTCCAGATAGCTCGTCTCCGGCCATGGTTGCCTGATTTTCCCTCCCAGCACCCGAGACATCGGGGAGCTGTTGGAGAGTCCAGGATTCAGGAAACCTGGTAATCTTTATAGATTTTTAAAAGCTGTCCTGACTGTCTGTCAAGTTTCTGAAAGATGCCCTAATTAATTCATGAGCCATGATCCAAACTTCAAAGGAAATATAGTGATTTATTAGGAGCACCATTCCGGCAATACTCGGATGCAGTCAGGACTGACCCCATGTAGATTTACATTCCCCTATGACCCTGTCTCTTCCCTCCCCCCTGGCCATGTCATAAATCACATTCTACAATTAACCACTTTGGCTGGCTGTGAAACCTAACACCCTCCTTCTGATTGCGATCAGAAAAATGTATGGAATTCACTTCAATTCTCCCTCCCTCCTGCTCATGGCAACTTGAAAGCTTTGCAAGTTGACGGGGTGGGATTTGGATTTGTCACATTCAGTTTTCTTTCCTATGTATCCTATTTCTTGCCTGGTCTTTTTGAATAACCTTTAACCTGATTTATAACCATTGCCTGGCGCCTAAAATGCCTGGAGAATTCTCATCTCTTGGGGAATGAGAGGGGAGGGGGGCCAAGTGGATTGTAACACTGGAAGATGGCCCGGAGAAACTCTCCTTATCTGTTTCTCAGAGAGGCTGGTATAATAACATCTTCACACCTGCAGATTGGTGGGCATCCACATCAGACAGTGGAGAGGGGATCCTAATTTCCTTTATCCTGGATTGTGTGCCCTGAGGGACCTCAGAGCCTGCTTTGAATTGTGAATTGCTTTCATCCCTTTTCAATAAAAGGTTCTTTTTTGAAATGCAAAGTTTTCAAGAGTCTATACTTTCTTGAAGGGGGCGAGAGGCTGGTCCTTACATAAATCAGGCTCTGCAATAGTAGTCAACCCAGAGAGGAATTTTTTTTCCTCTTAATTTCTACCCTATCAAGGGGACCCTGCAACAATGTCCAAACAAAGCAGTGAGCAAGGGGAAGCCGAGTGCTGGGGAGAAACCTTGACAACTACCCAGCCAGACACCGGCTCCATATGTCCCATCAAGAATGATCGGCATAGGAAAGAGAGACAGCTGGGATGAAAGAGCTAGGGGGTGACCCCTTACCTGCAATAGCCATAAGCCTGGGTGGAAAATGGAGCTGGAGACCCTCTCCAATCAGGAAGAGCTGATCAAAGGACCACTGGTGGATGATCGATTAGAGCGGCACATCAACCGTCTTGTGATGGAAGCCCTGGAAAATCTCAATGTTTGAGGCAAACTGGGTCACCAATGAAGGAGAGCGGGTGGACCAGCAGCAAAGAAGCTTGAGCTATCACCCCTGACCCAGCCGCAGCTGACCAAGCAGCCAACCTCCTGCCATTTCACCCCAGGCAATTTTCCACAGCCAACCCAGGGGGCCACAGCTAGAAAGGAAGGCCCCACTTTGGGGGTAAAATTTGACTGAGACCCCCAAAAGTTGATTTTTTTCCTGCCCCAAGTCCTCACCTACATGCAAGAGTACAGGTGGAATTTCACAACCCAGGGGGCATGAGTGCAAGTCGTTAGCCTAGCCCTAGAAGGGGCAGCTGCCAGGTGGATGGTGAGCCTCCACAATGCTAATGCTCCAGAGCTATGAAACTTCGATCGATTCATGACAGCCCTGCACCACTGCTTCGAAGACCCCCTCACTAATCTCAAAGTTTGCGACTGCATTAGAGTCATAAAGCAAGGCTGCCATCCTGTAGCTGAATACACTGAGGAATTCTGTGACCTGGCCAGCCGAGTCAACTAGCCAGAAGATATCCTAGTCTGCTGGTTCAAAGATAGACAACGACCTGTACATCTCCTGCCTGGCCCGCAGCATCCCTAACCACCTGCATGAGTGGTACCTGGTGGCAAAGGAGGCAGATATCGACATGACCCGAAACCAGTACTGCACTGGCAGAACTTGGAGAAGATACCCACCCCAGGGGAAGCAAGAACCATTCAAACCCCAAACCAACGTGGCACTGAGGCCATCAGGTTGCTTTAAGTGTGGGAAGGAAGGGTACCGTGCAGCAGAGTACCATTCGAAAAACCCCGCCAAAAAGCCTGATTGCCCATCAGGGGGGAAGCCTTCAAAAGCCAACCCCCAAGGAAAAGAAACTGCACTGAGAAGCCCAGAGGCCGTGGAGTTCTGTTCCCCTCCAAAATCAGAGGAAGGAACTCCGACACCCTGAGATGACCTGAGCCAGTCTGAAAGTGATCCAGAGGATGACCCGCTGGGAAGCGACCCAATCAAGCCACTCACCTAAGACTTTTTATCTCCAGACGAGGGAAAGGGGAGTAAGTAGCAGCATTACTGAATTCGCGGCGTACCTGATGCCTGATCAGCCCAACCCTGGTAGGGAGATTGGGAATTCTCCTAAGGAAAATGAAAACCCCCATTGCTTTCTGCCAGTTAGACAGGACCGTAGTGGGGGAAGGGGGGGCCAGCTATTTTTTCCACAGAACCATTGCAAATGAAGCTGGGGGAATCATAGTGAGACCCTCACGTTCATCGTAGCTCCAAAAATGGAATGGCCACTAGTCTTAGGGCTCATGTGGCTACAGAAGTGGAACCCTAAAATAAACTGAAAGAGAGGAACCGTACAATTCCAGGGGCATGTAACCTTCACAAACATCCCAGAGGGAAAAGAGGAAGGAAAGGAAAACAGGGAAATGGCGATGACTGGTCACCCTGCTGAGCCCACTAGCATCCCCAAAGAATACCAGGATTTGGCTGAGGTATTTAGCAAGAAGGCGTCTGATGAACTTCCACCCCATCATGCCATGGATTGTGCCATTGAGGTGCTACCAGGGGCTAAACTTCCAAAACTGAAAATGTATTGCAGAGAACTAGAGAACTCCCCCAGAGAACTAGACAAACTCAGAAGGTTTATCGACAAAAACCTAAAAAGGGGTTTCATTGAACCCACCTGACCAAAAATAGCAGCCCCAGTATTATTCTGAGAAAAGAAAGATGGCACCTTATGCTTGTGCGTGGACTACTGGTCAGCATGGAAAATATGTACCCACTCCCCCTTATGAAGGACATGCTGGCACACCTCTGTAAAGGAAAAAACTTTTCAAAGCTAGATTTATGAGAAACATACTACCACATCAGAATTAGGAAAGGAGATGAGTGGAAGACTGTTTTTAACAACCTGCTGGGGTGCTACCAATTTAAAGTACTCCCTTTCAGATTACAGGGAGCCCTGCTGTGTTTATGTAACTAATTAATGAAGTGCTCCATGAACATTTATACAAAGGGGTCCTAGTTTACCTTGATGACATTTTAATTTACACTAAAACAAAAGCAGCACGTAAAACTAGTCTGAGTAGTCCTCACAAAACTCCAAGCCGCCAAACTCTATGCAAAACTCTCTAAATGTGAGTTCCACCAACAAAAAAATTGACTACCTGGGCTATAGAATATCCCACGAGGGAGTAGAAATGGATCCACAAAAGGTAAAAGCAATCATTGATTGGGAGCAACCCCAAAACCGCAAAAAACTACAAAGCTTCCTGGGTTTCACAAACTTCTAACATCAGTTCATTCCACCTTTTGCGAAAATCTCCCTCCCCATTATCAACTTGTTAAAAACAAAAGGGGGGGGACCTAAACCAAGGCAACCCCTTAACTGGACTATGGAATGCCAAGCAGCATTTGAAAAACTTAAACAGCTATTCTCAGCTGAACCAGTCCTAAAACACCCAGACCCAGAACAACCATTTGTCATCCAAGCAGATGCCAGCAACATGGCAGTAGCAGCAGTCCTACTCTAAAAGAATAAACATGAACAATTGCAACCGTATGAACACCTTTCCAAGAAATTGACAGAAACCGAGCAAAGATGGGTTATATGGGAGAAGGAGGCATATGCCATACAATGGGTCCTCCTCACATGGAAACATTTCCTAGAAAGGACCAAAATCCCCTTCAAAGTCTGGACTGATCATAAAAATTTAGAGGCTTTAAAAAAAACCACGAAAACTCTCCCCTAAACAAGTACACTGGGTGCAATATTTTAAACATTTTAATTTTACGCTCAAGTATCTCCCAGGGAGGAAAAAACTTCCTAGCTGATGCCCTATCCAGAAAACCCTATAGCAATAGCTATAGCTATAGCTATAGCAATAGCAAAAAGACTGAAATTATTAAACCTATGCTCCAAGCACCCCAGCTAGCCGCCAAAGTAATCACTTGAGCACAAGCCAAAAAACCCCCCACTTGCTGACAACTAATCGGCTGCCAAATTTAAGGAGGCACTAATTAAGGATGATTGGTTCCAAGCTCACAAAAATATTTGCTTAATTAAAGATGGCTTAGCCTGGGTTGAGAACAAACTTTACATCCCGGCAAGCTGAAGACTGGACCTCATGAAACAATGCCACGACTCCAAGATAGCTGGACATTTTGGATTTGTAAAAACCCTACATCTCATTAATAAACAATTCTGGTGGCCATCCCTTAAAAAAGACATTAAGAGCTACGTTGCTAGCTGCCCCACCTGTGCAGCTGCAAAAGGACAGCAAGAAAAATCCCCAAGACTTTTACAAACTGTAGCAGACCCTTCAGTACGCTTGAGAGAGATTTCTATGGATTTTATAGTGGAGCTACCTAAAAGCGTGGGAAACATGGTTATTTGGGTTGTGACAGACCTTTTTTCAAAACAGGTCCATTTTATATGGTAGAATATTCATGACTGGGAAGACATGGTAACAAGGTCAGCCAATGAATTGGCATAGCAACTAAATCAGCCAATTGGGAGCTGAGACAGACTGGAGCCAGGGCGTGTCTTAGTCTGCAGCTTCTGATTCTGTGCAGAGAAATGAAACTGAAGGCACTCTGTGAACTTGTCTGCTGATCTGATCTGAAATGAAACTGTTTTCTGCTGTTGGTAGTGTGTGTGTGTGTGTATGCAAAAAATTAAAATCTCGGGTGTTTTCCCGCGTCATTATAAATAAGTTGGTTAAAATATTTAAAATCCTGGTTAAAATCCCAGCTTAAAATCTTCTAAAAATCCTTACAGAGCACTCTGCAAGGATTTTTAGAAGATTTTAAGCTGGGATTTTAACCAGGATTTTAAATATTTTAACCAACTTATTTATAATGATGCGGGAAAACACCCGAGATTTTAATTTTTTGCATATGTGCACCCGCGAAAACTTAAGACATATATATATATATATAATATATTTCTCAGGTTTTCGCGGGTGTTTGTATGTAGGTCTTTGGTTATTTGGGTCTTCTCCCACGTAAAATTGGAAGTGTCTTGGCGACGTTTCGACGAAGTCTCATTCGTCATCTTCAGGCTGGTGTTCTCGGCTTCGTGCTTCCAGGAGCAATGTGAGATCGCAGCTGTCTCTTCCTTTTAACTGCTAGTGGGGGTGTGAGCTGATTGGGTGGGAACATGGCTGTGTTCTGATTGGGTGGAGGTGTGTTCTGATTGGTTAGGGGCTTGGCTGTGCTCTGATTGGATGGGGTGGTTGGTTGTGCTCTGATTGGCTGGGAGTGTGTTCTGTTTGGGTGGGGGCTTGGTTGTGCTCAGCTTAGTCTGAGTTGCAGGGGGATTTGAGCTGGTGAGCTGCATTTTTGTTGTTTGGCTTCGTGTTTGTGGCCACGCAAGCTCTTCATGGTGGGTGTCAATCTGCTTCATGTATGGATTGGAGGGGTTTAAAGTGGCTAATGATGCAGCTGAGGTCTGGCTTCTGGTCCTTGGTCGTGGCTCATTATCAGTGTGGGTTTGAGTCTGCTTTCTGCGTGGATGTGTGGTGGTGACATCCTGTGTGGCTCTCATGAGTGTGGGTCTGGTGTCATTCGTCATGTTAGGGACTCGTTTGTCAATAAGGGCAGGTTTCCAAATGGCTGGTAGGCGGGAGGTATCATCTCGTTTGTTCATGCTGTGTGGGTGTTTTTCTATCTCGATGGCTTCTCTGATTATTCTGTTGTTAAAGTGTTCAGTTTTGGCGATAGTTCTGGTCTTTTTAAAGTCAATATCATGTCCTGTGGCTTTAAGGTGTTGGATCAGGGAAGAAGTTGGTTCCTCTTTTCTGACTGAGTTCTTGTGTTCTTCTATGCATGCACTTATTCGTCTGTTGGTTTGTCCGATGTATGTGGTGGGGCAGGCGGTGCATGGGATTTCATATACTCCTTGATTTTTTAACTCAATTTTGTCTTTGGGGTTCCTTAGGATGGTGGATATTTTTCGGTTTGTGCAGAATGCTGTCTTGATCTTATGTTTGTGGAGGATTTTGCTTATTCTGTCTGTGGTGCCTTTTATGTATGGGAGGAGGGCTTTGCCGTTTTCTTGTTCTCTGTCTTGGATTTTAGTGGGGGTTTCTTTTTGGATTAGGTTGGTGATCTTATTTCTTTGGAATCCATTGGATTTTAGTACGTTAGTGAGAGTGTGTAGTTCGGTTTTTAGGTGTTGTTCGTCAGCTAAACGTTTTGTTCTGGAAATGAGTGTCTTGGCTACAGAGTTGATCTGGGCAGGGTGGTGGTGTGAGAGTGCGTGCAGATAGCGGTTTGTATGTGTTTTCTTCTGGTAGATAGTGTGTCCTAGGGAGCCATTGGATTTTCTGTAGTCTAAGACATCCAGGAAGGGAAGTTGGTTGTTCGCTTCTGTTTCCATGGTGAACTGTATTTTGGGGTATAGGCTGTTGAGGTGTGTGAGGAAGTTGTCCAGTTTTTCTTTCCCATGTGTCCAGATTATGAAGGTGTCTGAAGGTATTATGAAGGTATATATATATATGCAGTACTTTGCTAGATAAAACAGATAAAATTAGCAAAGTACTGCATAGACACAACATCAAAACCATATTTTGCACAGATAGAAAGATATCGTCCATTCTGAGAAACCCTAAAGACAAAATAGAATTAGAAGATCAAGGCATATACAAAATCCCGTGTGCTTCCTGCCCATCAACATATATTGGACAGACCAACAGAAGAATGAGTGTGCGCATCGAGGAACACAAAAACTCAATACAAAAGCAAGAACACACATCATCATTAGTTCAACACATAAATACAACAGGACATAATATTAATTTTAATAACACAAAAACAGTTGCAAAAATAGAACATCTCAATGGCAGAATAATCAGAGAGGCCATTGAAATAGAGAAAAGACCACATTGCATGAATAAATGTGATGACACTTCCCGTCTGCCTACTATTTGGAAACCTGCTCTCATAGATAGACAAATCTTAACACAAAATATAAAACATAGATCAAGGGTTCATCAAAAGGCCTGTATTGCCACAAGTTCCAGCCAAATCACATTCCAGCCAGCCACAAAGATGAAGCCCTGCCACCTTGTGGAGAAAAACCTACCATACACCCGAAGCCAAGCCAATAAACACAGATTGGGACTCCCAACCAATCAGAATGAAAAGGTGGAGCCATCCCAGACTACCAGCACCAGATTTGAAATAATAATGGCAGTTACTGCAAAAGACCCCTCACATAAGCCTGATGATGGCAGATGAGATTCTGTCGAAACATCGCTTCTACCCTTTTAGGGATATGTTTACAATTACATGGGAAGAAACCCAAAATATTAACTGTACACACGCGCGCGCGCGCGCGCGCACACACACACACACATACACACACACACATATATATATATTCTTGTTTATAAAGAAGTTAATGAATCCTGCTGAATCAGTTTATCTGTGTGTGCTTCTGGATTTGATTTTTGCAACAAATTCTGACAGGTTACGGGCCCAGAGCACACAGAAGACTGAAGTGTAATTAAGTTGAAGGACTGTCTGTGTTAAAAAGAAACTGCAGGATGGCTGCTGTTAAATTGCCGAAGAGCTCTCTGCCTCATTTGGGACAGAAGAACTATATTATTTGGGCTGCAAAGATGGAATGTTTTCTGAAGGCTAAGGAGCTCTGGGATATTGTTATTAATCCACCACAGGCAACTGCAATTACAGCTGCAGAGCAGATAAAGCATGATAAAGCAATGGTTTATCTCATCCTGAGTTTGGAAGATGAACAGTTTCTCAATGTAGCTGATTTAAAGATTGCAAAAGAGGCCTGGTTGAAATTAAGAAATGTTCATGTGAGTGTGTCAGCATGCACTATTGTACAATTATCAAGACAATTATATAGAGCCTGTTTGCAACCAGGTGAATCTGTGGAACAGCATTTTGTACGAATGCAAACATTGTTTGTGGAATTAGAACAGCGTGGATTGCAGTTTCCTGAGTCTTAGAAGGTGTAGTGTTAAACAGTCTGGAGAAAATGTGGGACATTGTTTCTGCAATATTTGAGTGCAAACCACAGCAGGAGTTGAGTTTGGAGGGTTTAAAGATTTGTTTGACTGCTGAGGAGCAGAAACGCCATTATAAAAAGAGCCATGAGGAGGAATTGAGAATGATTCACTTAGTGATGGTGATTCACTTAGTGATGGTAACTCACTTAGTGACAATGTCAGCGTTCAGGGAGAAGAAGCTGAAAAAGATATGAAGCAAGAGAGGGTTGAAACACAGGAGCAGTCAATGCCACACAAGTCAGAGCGATGGAACAAGGGGATTCCACCTAACAAGTATTCTGCTAGTAAAGTTAAAGTGCGTAATGTATGGTATGAGCCAAGAAAACACTGGTTTCACCCCATTCCAAGTAGCCACAGGACAAGAATTCAACCCCATGCCAGAGCTGCCCACTAAAGTACCTGAGATCCCCTCCCTTACGGAGTGGATAAACAACATACAAACCACATGGCCAGGGGTCAGACTACCTCTACAAGATGCTAGAGCAGCTTTTAAAGCTCAAGCAGATAAAAAACACAGTGAACCTAAACCTTTTAAGGTTGCAGACCATGTATATTTATCCAGAAAGTTCCTACAATCATTACAACCCTTTAAGAAACTGGGACCAAAATTCATTGGCCCATTTCCCATCACCAGAATCATTAACCCTGTTACAGTAGAATGCCTCTTTCCTAAAACTCTTTGACAGGTTCATCCAATCCATGGCTTAGGACCTGGTTATCTACAGGACCGCCTACTACCACCAATAGCCTCCCACCGGCCAGTACGCTCTCATAGAGAGGGACTCCTCCGGGTGCCGTCAGCCAGACAGTGTCGACTGGCGGCCCCTAGGGGGAGAGCCTTCTCTGTGGGGGCACCTACTATCTGGAATGAGCTCCCCCCGGAGATACGGAGGATCCCGGATCTGCGCTCCTTCCGCCTTGCTGTGAAGACCTTTTTATTCCATCAAGCGGGCTTGGCCTAATCTCTTCCCTTTTTAAATATTTAATTTTAATCTGTTTTTAAATTATCGGGGTGTTTTAATTTGTCTGGGCCAATTAATTTAATTTGATTTTATTGGGTTTTTAAATTTTGTGTATCTATGTATTTTATTGTTGGCTGTTCACCGCCCTGAGTCCTTCGGGAGTAGGGCGGTATACAAATCAAATAAAACTGAAACTGAAACTGAAACAGTGTTTCTCTGCAGGCTACTCAAACCAGAAATCACTTCAAAGATCAGACCCCCTGTACCCACACCTCCAACCCCCATTATGTTGGAAGGAGAACAACATTTTGAAATTAAAGATACCCTTGACTCACACACTCACCATGGCTCCAGACAATATCTAATAGCATGGAAACACTTACCCCCCACACCTCCGAAAACGAATTGGTAGCCAAAAAACATGTACAAGCTCCCACTCTCTTAAGGAAATTCCACCTGAAATACCCTCATAAACCACCCTAATTCTTAATGTATTATATGTTTATATCTTTCCAGGTGGATTTTCCACTTTTTTTGAGGAGGGCAATATGCCAGATCCGTGTATCTACCATTCTTCGATGGAAGAAGGGGGAGGATTTGGATTTGTCACATTTAGTTCTCTTTCCCATGTATCCTAAGTATTCTATTTCTTGCCTGGTCTTTTTGAATAACCTTTAACTTGATTTATAACCGTTGTCTGGCACCTAAAATGCCTGGAGAATTCTCACCTCTTGGGGGGTGGGGGGAAGTGGATTGCAATACAGGAAGATGGCCCTGAGAAACTCTCCTTATCTGTTTCTCAGGCCAGTACAATAACATCTTCACACCTGCGGATTGGTGGGAATCCACATCGGACAGTGGGGTGGGGTTCCTAATTTCCTTTATCCTGGATTGTGTGCCCTGAGGGACCTCAGAGCCTGCTTTGAATTGTGACTTGCTTTCATCCCTTTTCAATAAAAGGTTTCTTTTGAAATACAAAGTTTTCAAGAGTCTATACTTTCTTTCTTTTTTTTTATTGCAAAAGTTTTACAATTACATTTTCACCCCTTTCCCCCCCCTCAACCCACCCCAAACTTCCCAACCTCCCTAACCCACCCTAACCCTCCCCTCCCCCCAGACTTCCGCACAGTATACTCATATCAGATAAAAAACAACAACCCTCCTTTGTATAAAACTTATATAAAACATGAACCCCTCCCTCCCCCTTATAAATTTTCATCTTCATTACATTAAAATATTTCTATAATATAACATTTTCAAATAAAAGCTATTTGATACTTCCTAGTTTGATATTTGTTCTGAACATAATCTATCCACTTTTTCCATTCCCATTCATAAGTCTTTTGTGAACAATCTTTTAAATATGCTGAAATCTTCGCCATCTCTGCAAAACTGGCCATCTTCAAAGTCCATTCCTCGATCGTGGGCAAAGCTTCATTTTTCCAGTATTTACCTATCAACAATCTTGCTGCTGTTATCATATACAATATCAATTTTGTTTCACCCAATGTAAAACCCTTAACTATACCCAATAAAAACAATTGTGGAGAAAATTGAATTTTTTTCTTCAAGACATTCTGCATGACCCACCAATTTTTTATCCAAAAAGCCTTAACTTTCCTACAGGTCCACCAAACATGGTAATATGTAGCATCTAAACAATCACATCTCCAACATTTTGGCTGAACATTAGGGTACATACACGACAATTTTTTGGGGTCTAAATGCCATCTATAAAACATTTTATAGAAATTTTCCCTCAGATTCTGCGACTGTGTAAATTTAACATTCTGAACCCAAATTTTTTCCCATGTTTCCAACAACACTGGTTCCTCAAAATTTTGTGCCCACTTAATCATGCAATCTTTAACCAGTTCAGTTTCTGAATCCCTTTCTAACAAAACATTATAAAGCCTTTTAATATGCATTGGACCTTTCTCTTTAATGTGTCTAACCAATTCTTCCTCATGCAACATAATACCAGTTTTTTGGTCCTCTTTCCATCTCAATTGTAATCGATTATATTGTAACCAAGTTAAATTAATCCCTTCGTCCAACAGTGTCTGTAGTGTCTTCAACTGCCATCTGCCCGCATCTGTAAAAAGAACCTTTGTATAAAAACCCCCCGAGTGACATTATATTTGTATTCCACATAATATGACCAAGATCCAGCCATAGCGGTATTTTATAATCCCATTTGTATTTGTGCTTCTTCCAAACTCTCATCAAAGAGTCTCTAAGTATATGGCTTTTAAATACTTTATCCACTTTGTTGTCATAAAACAAGTAAGCATGCCATCCAAATTCAAGATCAAAACTTTCTATATTCATTATTCCAGTCTTTTTCCTTCCAAACCAATCACTTGCTAGAGTCAAAGTTGCTGCTTCATAATATAGCTGTAGGTTTGAAAGTTTAAGGCCTCCCCTTTCTGGAACATCTTGCATAATTTTCAATTTCACTCTTGGTTTTTTCTCGTTCCAGACAAACTTATTCACTCCAGTTTGCCACATTTTTAGTTGTTTATCACTTTTAAGCACCGGAATCATTTGAAACAAAAAGAGAAATCTTGGCAAAATGTTCATCTTAACTGCTGCTATTCTTCCAAGTAAAGACAGCTGCAGTTTTTTCCAAGTCTCCATATCTTTCTGCACCTCTCGCCACAACACCTCATAATTATTTTGAAACAATTTCATATTTGATTCTGCAACCTGAACTCCTAGATATTTTACCTTTGGTACAATCTCAAAACCTGCCCTCCTTTCAAGCTCGTGTTTACGATCTTGTGTCATATTTTTAACTATCATCTTAGTTTTTTTCTGGTTCAGTCTAAAACCTGAAACTTTACCATAGTCTTGTATAATGTCCTTCATCTGGATTAATGATTCCATTGGCTGTGTTAGGGTAACAACCAGATCATCTGCAAATGCCTTTATTCTGTAATCCTCTTGCCTTATCATTATACCTTTCAAGATATTAGAGTCCCGTATTGTGTTTAACAAGACTTCTAGTGTTAAAATAAACAACAGTGGGGACAACGGACATCCCTGTCTTGTTCCTTTTTCAATTTAAACTCTGTTGTCAAACTTCCATTAATAATAATCTGTGCCTTTTGCTCTTGGTAAATTGCTGAAACCGCCTGTATAAATTGATCCCCAAAATCCATCTTTTTTAAAGTCTTTAGTAGAAAGTTCCAGTCCACTCTATCAAAGGCCTTCTCTGCATCCAAGAAGACCAGCACTGCAGGGATCTGTTTATTCTTCTCAAGATATTCCAATAAGTCTATTACTTGCCTTACATTGTCCTTCATGTATCTACCCTCGATAAATCCCGCTTGGTCATCATGAATCATCTTTTGGATTACTGGCATCAACCTGTTGGCTAGTACTTTTGCATAAATTTTATAATCAGTATTCAGAAGAGATATTGGTCTATAATTCTCCGGTTTTTTAGGACCTGCTTGCTCTTTTGGTATCAAAGAAATGTAAGCTGTTGTCCATGATGGGGGTATTTTACCCCCTTGTTGAATATTACAAAATAAATCTCTAAGTTGTTCCACCATTTCTGCTTGCAAGGTTTTATAATACACTGCAGTCAAACCATCCGTTCCAGGAGCTTTAGCTGTTTTTAATTGTTTAATTGCTGCTATTATCTCCTCCTTATAGGATAATCCATTCTTTCCTTTTGTTGGTCAGTAATTTTTGTAACTCTTTTATTATCTATGTATTTTTCTATGAGTCCATTCTGCACATCATCTTTAGCATATAATTTAGTATAATAGTCCACAAAGGCTTCTTTAATTAATTTTTGTTGAAAGATTTCTTTGCCTCCAATATCAATACTATCAATAGTCCGTACACTCTGCTTTTTCCTTAATGTATAGGCCAACCATCTGCCCGGCTTATTGGCATTACAAAATGTATTATGCTTCGCATATTGTAAGTTTGTTGCAACTTGTTCCACCATAAGCATTTGAAATTGTTCTTTCAAAAGTTTTATAACACCACGTATTCTGTCATCTGTTGAATTTTTAATAAGTAGCTGTTCTTTGTTCTTTATTTCTACTTCCAATTCAGATCTTTTCTTTTGTCGAATCAATCTATGTTTAGAGTTCATATAAATGAGCACCCCTCTCATATAAGCTTTACTCGCATCCCACACAATTTCAATTGGGGTACCTTTATTCAAGTTTATTTCAAAAAATTCTTTCAAGTGCTTTTTAAGTTCTATTATATTTTTTTCATATCTGAACAAGTTTTCATTTATTCTCCAAGAGCGTCGCTCAGTCCTGCCCATCTCGATTTCTATCCATACTGGGCTATGGTCGGTCAAAGTTCTTGGAAAAATCTTTGTTCTTTTTGTCTTAACAAGTAAATCATCTGACAACAAAATAAAGTCAATCCTAGAGAAGGATCTATGTCTGTCGGAAAAAAAAGTATAATCCAATTCTTTTGGATTATGTATTATCCAAATATCTTTTAATTCCAAGTCTTCTTTCATGTCAAAAAAAGTCTGTGGTACTCTGATCCTGGATTTCGCCAAACTCTTTTTGTCTAATTTAGAATCAATTACTCCATTCCAATCTCCCATAATTAAAATAGATCTATAGTCCCATTATAGTATTTTAGTATGTAACATTTTATAGAAATGATCCTGTTGTTGGTTGGGAGCATAAATTCCAATCAAAAGAATTTGGCCATTTACTGTATGCAATTGAATTGCTATAAACCTACCATCTTCATCTGCTTCTATAATTTTAGCTGTTAGTCTTTTGTTTACATAAATAACCACACCATTCTTTTTTTGCGAAGTTGAAGATATAAAATGTGTTCCTAATTTAGAGTTTATCAAGTATTTTTGATCTTGAGTTGTGATATGAGTTTCTTGTAAACAAATTATATCATTATTAAATTGTCTCAAGTATGCAAATAACTTCTTCCTTTTCTGTACCGAGTTCAACCCATTCACATTCCAAGATAAACACTTAAACGTCATCTTTATCTTTCTGAAGCAACGAGCAGAATAACTGAATATCTTCCTGGATCTTCGGTCTTGCTCCCCCCATGACTTCAGTCTCTTGTGTAGTACTCTTAGCTCCCTTTTTATATTGTCTTTCCTGTTGTTGCATTTCTTTAAATTGCTTGGATTTTGCACGAGTTATACGCTGATCCTTAACTTCAACCATCCGAGCTGGGTCTAAGATTGGAGAAGATTCTAACAGGGGCTCCTCCAAGAAACCTCCTACAGCATCCTGCGTTTCCTCTAACTCCACCTGCTTAACCTGTTCTTGCAATTCTTGTTGAGGTTGCTTCTTGTCACTCTCCTTAATCTCCAGCACTGTAGATGTACGTGGAGATGGTGTTCTTTCTTTAAAGATAGTAGTATAAAAATGCTCCGCCTTCTCCACAGTATTCAAACGATATCTTTCTCCCTTGTACTTCAAAATTATGCCAGTTGGGGCATCCCACCGAAATGGTATCTCTGGTTTTTTTCAATTCGTTTACTAGAAAGCCAAAATCTTTTCTGGCTTTCAACATTTTGGGTGGTAGTTCTTTATAAACTCCAATTTGTGCGCCCCCCACTTACACAGAGGTAAGAAAAGATTTTTGCAGGATATCATTTCTTATTGCTCTGCATGTAAAATATATCACCACGTCTCTAGACAATTGTCTTTGTCTGGCCACCCAAGAATTCACTCTGTAAATTTTGTCTATTTTATAAAAAACCACATCAGGATTAATTTTTAATATGACTGCCAAAGCCTCAGCACAAATCTGTCTCAAATCCTGTCGGTCATCCTCTCTGATTCCTCGAAGCCTTATAGCAAATTCCATTGCCCTGAATTGCATCATAACAATTTCGTTTTCGACTCTCTGCATTTTATCATCAACATCAGAAATTTTATAATCATTGTCTTTCATCTTAACATTGACTTCTGATTTAAATTCTTCCACTTTAGAGTCCACTTTAATAATAAATTCTGCAAGGCCAGACGCCACATCTGTTATTTTTTTAGTCACCTTGCCATAATCCTGTTGCACCATGTCTTTAATTTCATTAATTTCCTGCATAATTTCATGTTGAGATTTTTGAAGTTTATCATCTATTTCCTGTTGAGATTTTTGAAATTTATCATCCAAAACCTGGGATATAAATTCTTTTAAGTTTTCAAAGTCAAAATCTTTTTTCTGAGTTTGTTGAACAGAAGGAGGCTGTGATTCATGTTTGCGTGTGGGGGATCCCCCCCCCTGCTGCCTTTCCTTCCTGCTTCTTTGAAGCCATTCTGCCACGTAGGTTAGTTTTTCTAAAGAGGGAAATCCTCTTTCCTTTTCCACCTCCACAAAGGCTTCTAAAAAAATCCCCCAGGTTTAGTCAGATAGAAGCTAAAGTGAACAAACTCAGAATTTAAAGAAACAGATTTTTCCTCTTCTTCTATTCCTCTGTATTACAGGCAGAGTAACTTTGTAACTGATCAAAGTAACTTCTCAGAATCACTTTCACTAGCTCGTTAGCTCAGCTGCTAGGCGCCATTTGAGGGTTCAAATTAATACTTCCCAAAGTCCTCTAAAAAAGTCCCCCAGTTTTAGTCAAATTGGAAGTAGAATTAGACTAGTGCGAGCTCAGCTTGCTTTAAAAAGGATTTTTTCCCGCTCTTCTCCTGTTTGCTTGCTACAAGCAGCACAACAATGTAACTTGTTAGAATAGCTTTAAGAGATCACTCTCCCTTTCAGCTTGTGGGGTGGGGTTCCTAATTTCCTTTATCCTGGATTGTGTGCCCTGAGGGACCTCAGAACCTGCTTTGAATTGTGACTTGCTTTCATCCCTTTTCAATAAAAGGTTTCTTTTGAAATACAAAGTTTTCAAGAGTCTATACTTTCTTGAAGAAGGGGAGTGGCTGGTCCTTACAGTACTGCTTTTCTTATTCTTTTATTGACTATGAAGGCTACTCCATTTCTTATGAGGGATTCTTGCCCGCAGTAGTATACCTGATGGTCATCTGAATTAAATTCACCCATTCCTGTCCATTTTAGTTCACTGATTCCTAAAATGTCAATTTTCAGTCTTGTCATCTCTTGTTTGACCACATCCAGCTTGCCTTAATTCATGGATCTTACATTCCAGGTTCCTATCGAGTATAGATCTTTACAGCATCGGACTTTCCTTTCACCACCAGATGTATCCACAGCTGAGTGTCCTTTCGGCTTTGGCCTAGTTGCTTCACTCTTTCTGGTGCTATTAGTACTAGCCCTCTGCTCTTCCCCAATAGCATATTGGACACCTTCCGACCTGAGGGGCTCATCTTCCAGCATCATATCTTTTTCCCTTTGGTACTGTCCATGGGGTTTTCATGGCAAAGATACTAGAGTGGGTTGCCATTTCCTTCATCAGTGGATCATGTTTTGTCAGAGCTCTCTGCTATGACCTGTCCATCTTGGATGGCCCTGCATGGTATAGCTCATAGCTTCATTGCGCTGCGCAAGCCACTTCGTCACAACAAGGCAGTGATCCATGAAAGGGAAAGTGCCTTTATTTAGCCAAATTGGTTTTCCAGCTTCATCCCTGAGCAAAGTCCACTCTTTACACAACCTTTTTGCATTTTTTTTTCCTTTTTCATGCCCCACTGAAGACAGGAAACTGCCTCTTTTCATCCCAGGCATCAAGCAAGTCTTCTCCCAGGGAGCCTACTCTGACCCTCGAGCTAGAGCATCCCATGTTTCCCTTTCCGATGTAAGGATTCAATTCGGCCCTGCTGAGTCCTGGTGAATCTTGGGCTTCCTAGTGAAACCCTCGCCCCATCTCAGTTTTCAGACCAAAAAGGGTCTGGGACGACTCTGCTCCCCTCTACAGAGTAATGACCCCTCCTCCGAGGGAACTCCACTCTCAGTTTGCAGACCAAAAAGGTGTCCAAGAGGACTCCACTGCTCCCCATAGTGAAAGGGCACCTCTTTCCCTGGCCATTTTTCTTTTCCCACCTCAGTTTTCGAACTCACTAAAGTCCTGGGAGACCTCTGCTTGCTTCTCAGAGGTAAGACCCCCCCCCCCCCACTTTTAGGGCTTTGCTCAGTGACTTCCCAGCTAGTTGCCCAAGTTTAACTCTCTCATTCACTTTTCCATTCCATTTTCACACACTCCTCTCTTTTCCTAACAGAAGGTCCTGTGCTCTGGCAAATCCCCCATGCTCTCCAAACTGTTGGTCTTTCTGTGGTTAGGAAATGCACAGAGGGAGCACGATCCAGCTGTGATTGGGAGAAGGGCCCTCTCACTCATAGGCCTACACACATTTCCCATGCTTTTCTGGGCTTTAAAAATTAAAATTTAGAGGTACTCATCTTCTTTCCAAGCAGCCTTTGAGCTCAACACACAAAACCCCTTTAAAACTTTTGTTCCAAATGGCCAAGATCCGGGAAAACTCACCCACAGACACAATGGGTCTGCTGCCAGCAAGGGAGGCTTCCCAGGTCCATTGCTCAGGTTAGCTTGGAGTCCCATCTTTGGGTGCCAAGTTGTTGGAAGAAATGTCAATCTGGGTTCAATTTCAAGTGGGAAGAAAGACACTGGAAACATGGAGACTGTTTGGAAAGATGGTTTTAATGGTGAACAGCACCACATGGTTTGAGGTCCTGGGCAAAAAAAAAAAAGCATATGGGTGAGAGAGGGAGATAGATTTATACCCCCTCTTGGGCCTTGCTTTGGAGCTTCCTGTCCCTGTTTAAGAAATGTATGTATTGGTTGTCAGACTCCCATGGGGCCATGTAGGGATAACTTTGTAAGTTGTCCCAGGCCTGGTTGAATCTTGCTGGGTGATGATGTAATGAAGGGGCTTTGGGAAATCCTATTATAGCTTAATGACTTTGTCCTGGTTTGGATCTTGAGTGAGGGCTAATCCTATCATGTCCTGAAGGCCCTGTCTTTTGTGTTGTAGATAAGCTGGCCCAACCTTTGTCTTGTAGATAGATTGGCACCAAAATATCTGCTGGTGGGACAGGGAGCTGAGGCTCTGAGTTTGTCTGTAGAAACATGTTTCTCCTTTAGGGAAAATATAATATTCTGCCTTTTTAATATTTCCTAGAATCTTTCATTTTCCTAGGAGAGGGGTGGGTGCTAACTTCTTACAGGATCTTCATGATGCAGTTGGCAGGATGAGTCCTTAGTTTTTGTCTTTCTATGAAACAGGAAGACGGTGACATATATCAATAAAAATAACATCATTGTTCAGTATGATGAAGCAAAGAATTGACAATTTGTTTTAAACTTAAACAAGTTTAAGTTTATTTTTAAGTTCTCCTATGAAACCATAAAGTTATAAAACCTGGGGGCGGGGGAGATGAATAAAAAATAGCAATGGCTTTGAAATTGTACATTATTATTTATAACTATTGTTCATTCTTCCTAACGAACATACCAAATGGACTTAAAGGTCATAAGTCTACTGTAGATTATAGATTTTGCAAGAAATTCATGTTTTTATATTTTTCTGGTTTTTATTTAGTTTCATTATTTTTATCTATTTTTTAATGGGGAAAACCTGTTCTTTTGTTCCTCTGTTGTTTATATGAGAGAAATCTTCCCAGTGGGGAAGCCAGCAGGAAGTCAGAAGTTGATTCTGGTCCTGCCAGAATCACTTTTTTTATCTGTCCCTGCTCAGTAGTGCTGGCCCTTCCAGGGTATAGAACACCCACACTACTGCCCACATTTACTAGCACCTGTGCCCAGTTTGCCTGAGGTAATCACCACTTAATGACCCACATAGTTCTGAGGTTATGACATCAACCAGGATTGTGAGATTACTTTATGACTACATCACCTAACAATGGAAATCCTGGTCCTCATTGCTGTTGTAAGATGAGGATTACCTATAATAGCTTCTAGAGCCAGGAGAGCCACTCACTGCCATCATCTTAAGTGCATTTTAGCAGATACTTCCACCAATGGTGGACCTGTCGAGAGGCAATGAAATTTTGGAAGAATATTCAGAAATGGCTTAATGAGATGTTGGGGCAGCGTATACAACTGCATCCTGAGGTATTTTTATTAGGGATAAGACCCAAAAATGTAAACAAAATGACATGGTACCTGTTGCTACATATAACAACAGCTGCAAGATTGGCATGGGCCCAATACTGGAAGATGGATGTCAGCCCACCCGAACAAGTAGTAATTCAGAAAATAATGAACTGTGCGGAATCAGATTGGCTTACTATATTACTGAAAGAACGAGGGGACACAGACTATTATATATCTTGGAGTCAATGGTATAATTGGATGTCAAACCAAGCTGCAAACTGATGTATATGATAAACATGTCACTTGGTATACATAATAGATTTTTCTTGGCTATCCTATATAGGTAATGGGACAATTTTAGTTCCTTCTCGCGCTGTGATATAGACCGCTATAGATTTAATGTTTGTTTGATGTATAAGACAAAATAAAAAAATATAGACATTAAGTGCATTTTAGTGGAGTACATCTTAATTTTTCAACAGGAGGGTTTTCATTAATGGTAAAAATTATATTTTGTTTGTTAACTTGGTTATTCTTGGCTGCAGTAAAGATGAACATGTGCACTGTAACTCAAACGTGAACTGTGCTATCAGTAGTTCCCGCTAATACTCTGAATTTTTCTAAATGTGACACAATGATGGCAAAATAAGGGCAGAATTTGTTCTGAAAGAAATTATTTCCAGTTAATTCTCTTAGATCAGGGGTGTGAAACTCGATTTCATTGAGAGCCGCATCAGGGTTGTGTTTGAACTCGGGGGGGAGGGGGTTGCTGGCAGAAGCACCATGGGCCACTCCTTCACTATTTCCAGGGTGGCCCACAGACCAGATCCAGCCCCTGGGCCTTGAATTTGACACCCTGTCTTATGTTATTCTTTAACTGATTGTCACTATCTGTTTCAAACTACCAATATTGTTGGTCACTATTTCCTCAACTTTTCTCACTATAGTTGGTCACTATTTCCTCAACTTTTCTCACTATAGTTGGTCACTATTTCCTCAACTTTTCTCACTATAGGTGTATCTTGGTACTAGGCACTAATTCCATGATGGCGAACCTATGGCACGTGTGTCACAGGTGGCATGCGGAGCCATTTCTGCGAGCATGCAAGTTGTTGCCCTAGGTCAGCTCCACCGTGCATGCGCATGCACCAGCCAGCTGATTTTCAGGTCTCTGCTGTGCATGCGGAAGATGTGTGCACATGCCCATGCCACCCCGCCCATCCCAGGAGTCTCCACGCGGCCCATTTTGGATGGCAGGTAAGTACAGGGCTTGCGCAGAGGCTCTGGGAGGGTGAAAAGCGGGCCTTCCGGAAGTACCAGAAGTCTGGATAGGGGCTGTTTCCGGCCTCCAGGGAGCCTCTGGAGGGCTGGGGGAGGCCATTTTCGCCCTCCTGGAGGCTCTAGGAAAGCCTCCGGAGCCTCTAGGAAAGCCTCCAGAGCCTCTGGAGCCTGGCGAAGGTGAAAAATGGGCCTGCCGGAAGTCCAGAAATAGGCCGTTTCCTGCCTCCAGAGGTTTCAGGGAGGCCTGCTAGGCCCAAAACAAGGCGCAGGGGTTGTGGAGCACAGGTGGGGCACACACTCATGCACAGGGGTGGGGCATGCGTGTGGGGCATTGCATTATGGATGTGGGCACATGTGTGCGCTATTGCGGGCGCGCACGTTTTTGGCACCTGAGGGAAAAAAGGTTAGCCATCACTGCACTAATTGGTTTTGGGAGGTGTGATGAGTACTAAAAAAACAAGTCCCAAACCATGTGACTTACCATATAACCCTTTATTTCAGCTGGGAAGAACTTTCCATCTGTCCCTTTTCCTATGTCAGTGACCTTCCTAGCATGGCTGACTTCTTGTCTGTTCCCCACAGCTGTCCCCCTCTTCCTATAGCAACACATTGAGAACTAAACAAAGGCCAAGTACTGGAATAACATTTTCATGTCAAAATGCATTGAGTATCGAATCCAATGAGTTTTGAAGGTAACACTGTAACACTCCATATTTCAACACATGTCTTTCCACCACCCCCTGCAAACAAAACCCAAAGCTGAATTCATTATAACTGGAAAATTCCCATGGAATGATTTATGCTGTTTGGCAAACACTGAGGAGTTGGGAAAATGGTACAGAAGTGTAGCTTTTTTCCCATCTGGAACATCATTCCCACCTCTACCTCTGAAATCCATCAGAGAATCTTGGCAACAAAGGAAACAGGTACATTATATTAAAATTACTCTTTTTTCCATGTCTTTGTTCAGTGTTCTTTCCATTCAGACATAGTTACAGCATCTGTCTGTTTACAAATATTTTATTGCAGAGAAAGTGAAATTTCTAGAGAAGTTCCAAGTAATGTTATTTGTACAGGTTATATTTAGGCAGTTTACTTTGCTTCATGCTTAAGAAAATGCATTCTCATCTAGCGAAACTGACTCACATGAATAGAAGGATAACAGAAATATATGATACAGACAGAACTTTATTATCATTGACCAATAAAAATACAATCAATAAAATGATAACACAAAACTGTCCCCTAACAAGAAATATTAACAATCATTTGTGGGTGAAACTTACACATAATGTAGTAAATGTTTGCTGCTTTTAGAGAAATAAAGTCTGTTTATATGTGCAGACTTAATAGGTAAATTATTATAGGCACAAAGATGAAATTGTAATGCCAAAATTCATGTAGGTTGGGATTGGCATTAGGGGAACAGGACTTCTGTGGACTTAAAAATAAGCCCAAATTGCAGCGAACAGAACAAAAAGGCCAACCAACTTAAACCAAAGGGGCACTGAGGCATTGTTGTCTGATTGAGTAACTGGTCTGGTTCTCAAGGGTTTCAAGATCCGTTCATGCTGAGTTAGGATAGCTTTCCTGGCTCCCTCCCATTTTCCTGGTCCTTGCAAGCGATATTGATATGGAGTACACGGCCCAAAGAAAAGCTCCTGGGCCAGCTTAGGATCTGTGATAAACCAAGACCATATATTGGGCTTGACACCAATCAGAGAAGCCAGTTCATCCATATATTCTATGTAGTCCACTTGGATGGTGTGGCGTTGACTTTTCACATACCTGAAAAAGATAAGCAGGAGGAGGAATGATTAACAACTCTAAAATGCCTGGATGGCCTATACTAAAAACAATCACAAAATGCAATCTAAAAACCAAAACAGCAGAAGAACAACCAGTGAAGAACAGTACAGCACAGAAAACCCAAGGTCTGGAGAAAGAGCAGGTTTTCAAGGCTCTTTTAAATATGGGAGTGGGGCCAGGTGTATCTTAGGGGAGATGTTCCAGAGGACAGGGATTGCAAGCAAGAAGGTACCGTATTTTTCGGAGTATAAGATGTACCTTTTTCCCCCCTAAAAGGGGGTAAAAATTTAGGTACGTCTTATACACCGAATGTAGCCCCGCCCACCCACTGGCCCCCACCCTTTGGCTTTTGCCTCCCAGCAGTTACCTCCTTGCAAGCAAACAGCAAGAAAAAACAGCTCCTTTCAGCTTCAGCACAGCCTAATTAGCACAAGTTGATTGGATCGGCCTCCCGACTCTCAGCTGAGTTGCTCTCAGCTGTTTTGCACAGGGCTCTGCTGCTTGCTGCAAAGAGGTAAATTGCTGGAGCAGATTTTTTTTTTCCTTGTGCTAATCAAGCTATGCTGAAAACAAAAATGAAAATAAAGCAGGCTGTTTGCTGTTTACTGCAATGAGGCAAAATTGCTCAGAGGCAGAGGCTCCGAAGCTGATTGATATGTCGGCGCCACAGACACCCATCCTCGAACTCCACCTGGTACGAACAGGGACCCATAACTTCTGTAATATGTGCCGGCACCCATATGGGTTGACCGGGCGTATACTAGATCACCTTGCTCAAAGGTTCTGACCATACTTTCCCAGTCTGTGAGGGTTTCTGTCAAATAATCGAGGTGTATTCTGTCTAAATTTGTTCTCAGCAAGCGACCCATAAGTAATTTGGCTGGGCTCTTTCTGGTGGCTACAAAGGGAGTGATGTGTTGGTTGAACAAATACTTATCAAGTTTCTCCTGATAGTCCCCTAGACCCATTCGAGTCAACGCCTCTTTCGTCGTTAGCACCATTTGCTTTGCCTGCCCATTACTTGCAGGGTGAAATGGCATGACAAGGGTGTGATGTATTCCTCAGTTTACTAGGAATACCTCAAATGCTGTTGCCGTAAATTGTGGCCCATTGTCTGATACCAACACGTCCAGAAACCCATGTGTCACAAACATTTTGTTTAATACTCTAACAATGGTGTCTGTCGTGGTTGACCTCATTATGGCCACCTCCAGCCATTTGGAATACGCATCAAGAATAATTAGGAGGGACAACCCCTTTATCAGCCCTGCAAAATCGAGGTGTATTCTAGACCAGGGGCCTTTCGGTGTTTCCCAGCCCCATGGTGGTGCTGCAGGAGGTGCCGGTCTCAATTCATGGCATGCTTGACACAACATCACCCATTCTGCAATATCTCTCTCTCTATTTGGCCACCACAGATCACTACAGCCCAACACCTTCATACTTACAATTCCAGGTGGCCTTCATGTAGAGTCTCTAATAATGATTTCCTTAGCCTTGAGGGTATCACTACCCGATTCCCCCACAATAGGCAACCTTCTGCACCGAAAGTTCATATTGCCTTGCCTGGAATGGCTTAAACTCTACACACCCTGTCTCTTTAGGCCATCCCCTCCACACCCAGTTTAACACTTGCATGATCATTTGGTCTTTTCTTGACTGGGTTGCCACTTCCACAGCCGTAACAAGAACGGACAGCATGGTCTCAATCAACTGTACTAATGCTGCTGGAATTGGATCCTCCATTAGATTAGGTAGCGGACACCGTCTTAGGCTGTCAGCATAGCCCAGTTCTATGCCAGGTCAATGTGTAAGTCGATAACTATATGCTGCTAAAAACTCTGTCCAATGCGTCATTCTTGGGGACAGGACCTGCGGGGTTCGCCGGTCCCCCGTGATTAGTCCCAACAGCAACTTATGATCTGTCACTAAATTAAATCTCTCAAACGATAATCTCTCAAACGAATGCAACTATACATAAGCTTCTGCTCGGCTCCGTGTGGCACCAATTTCTGTAGAGTCTGAAAGGATACAATTGTTGTTGCCAACCCCATATCCACTTCCATCCGGCAGGGAGATCCCGCAATAAGGACAGTAATGTAAATTTTACTACTTCCTGGAATCCCGGTTTGATTGCTCACCCTCTCTGAACGACAGGCATCTGTTTTAATAGTAAAACACTCATCCTCTGGGGTTCCTAGCCTCGGTGGGCCATGCTTCCCCCCATTATGAATTGAAGTCTGCCCAGTTGGGAGGGGGGGCAGGCAACGCAGCATGGCAAACTTGTGCTAGGTGACTTTTCTTCCCACACCATCTACAAATGGTGTTTTTATGGTGACACATAGCTCTTGGATGGTTTCCGCTGCATCCTATACACGAGGGAACAACTTCTGATCCTCTGTCAATCTGAGATTCTTGCTGGCCACTCTCAAACAATGGACATCATCATTATCTCCCTCATCTTCAGTGTCCTCCCGTAATTCCGCCTCTCACCAATGGATGGTTTCCCCCCTTCTAGCCGCCAGGGGGATGCCCGACTTCTGTATCTCTTCCATTAATCTATTTGATGATTCGGCGGCTTGCGCCACCTCTACTGCTGTCTGTAGCGTTAACGTTGGTTTCACCAGTAATCATCTCTGTAACCGAACATCCCGAACCCCACAGACCAATCTGTCTTGAAGGGCTTCATCTAAGTTGCTAAATTCACAATAGATAGCTGCTTTCCTGAGGGCCGCCATATAACAACTGATAGACTCACCTTCTGCCTAGTCCCTATGGTAAAAAGCATGTCTTCTAGCAATGCAAGATGGTCGAGGAGCATAATGTTCCATCAATTTGCCAGGGAACCCTCTGCCAGGGTTGGGGCGCAATGAGGGCCCTCGCCGTCTCAAACGCTTCTTTTCCACAAATGCTCAAAAAAAGTGCTTGTTTACAATTGTCTGTGATATTTGTATAGTCATTAGATTCCAATATACAGTCAAAAAGGATTAAATAAGAATCCCACATCTGTGTTTCACGATCAAATGGAGCAAACTGTGGTGAGTTAGCCATTCTCTTTCCAAAACAGTCACAACTCACATGTGCCTCTTTTATCTCTATGTTGGCTAAGGGCCCAGCAATCACCCCTTTGTCGCCAATGGAATGTTGTGTGTAGGAACAGGATCCAGACTTCCAGCAGCAATGTTTATTGCTGTGACCAGGAAACTGGCACAAAATGCCAAAAAATGCCCATGAGTCACTAATTAGAAAAGTGAAAGCTGAAGGTGCAAGAAAAACCCAGGCGGGCCAGAATCTAGTGAATGTTGGGATTTGGCCAAGGTGTTCACTGAAAAGGAGTCTGATGTGCTTCCCCCTCCCCCCACTGCCCTATAGACTGTGCTATCGAGATTGTCCCTGTGGCCAAGCTATCAAAATCTAAGTTGTACTTGATGGCACTTAAGACAAATGGAAGAAATCTGAGCATTCATTGACAAAAACCTAGCCAGGGGTTTTATTCAACTGGCAAAGGAATGCATGGCAGCCCCCATGCTCTTTAGAGAGAAAAAAGATAGGTCACTTAGGATGTGCATGGACTACTGTGGAGTAAATGCCATTGCATGGAAAACATACTTCCTCACTTAATGAAAGATATGTTGGGACATCTTGCCAAGGGGAGAATTTTTATAAAATTGGACTTAAGAGAGGCATATTATTGAGTGAGAATCAAGATAGGTGATGAGTAAAAAATAGCATTTAATTGCCGGTTGGGTTGTTACCAGTTTCAAGTATTGCCTTTTGGACTGCAAGAGGCCCTAGCTGCCTTTATGCAGTTGATAAATGAGGTTCTGTTACTTCTTCATATTTAATCACATTGTCTTTATCTTCTTTATTTTCAGCCTTTATGTCTTGCTTCTCCATCTTCATTTCCTTGTCCACTTGCGTATGCTCCATCTCAGCTTTTGTGTCCTCAGATTTTAATCCTCTGTGTAACATTGTAGTTATTTCTCTTATTTCCATTTTCCATGACAAGCACATAAATTTAATCATTTCTCTAATTTCCTGCGCCATTTTATTCTTTTTGAGTTAATATTATTCCGATTTTAAAAGTTCCATTGTATTCCTTCTTTTTTCCAAAGTCAAGCCGCTTGCAGACAAAGAAATCCTCCCCAAAAGTTCTCACGGCTGTTATCTGTAAAGTTCACAATTTTCCAAAACAAAGACCAAGTTGCAATATTCCTTTTTACTCCTGAAGGTGTCTCTCTGCAATCCACATTTTCCGATTGTCTAACAAATATCCATTTTGTTTCAATCTACATTAACAATCTTACTTAACTTCTCTTTTTCTTTTTAGCTTTAAAAATATCAAATCAGTTTTATAGTCCAGTCTTAATTTAAACAGCTCTTCTCACTTCTTTTTTCCTTTTTTTTCCTTTTATTTATACAACACTTCTGTTATAGGGCTTATTGTCCATTCTCTTTTGTTTTTCTTGAAATTTGAAAAAGAAAGGATGTCTGCCGTCCCCCGCCGCCGAATCATAGAGAGTTTCTTCTGATCTTCGAGGAACTTGACTGTTCCTCGTGGTCTTCTGAGGTGCCTCTCCTTCTTCCCCATCCCTCCAGGATGGTTCTGGTCTGAAAACCCCTCAGCAGCAGTTCGTCAGCCTGAGTTTTCGTGGAGCTCATCAGAGCCCGCTAATTCCCTGCCGGTCTCGCCGCGACGCTTCCAATTGAATCTCCGATAAATGAAGTCCTGAATGAGTATTTGTACAAAGGGTTTTGGTGTATTTAGATGACATTTTTATTTACACTGAAACAATGGAAGAACATGTGAAACTAGCCAGAGCGGTACTTGAAAAGCTCAGAAAAGCCCAGCTTTATGCAAATGTGACTTTAATAAAACAAAATTGAATTACCTAGGGCAGTGATGGCTAACCTTTTTGCCATCACGTGCCAGGAGAGAAGGGGGCAGGGGAGGTTCACACGCGCATGTGCCCACACCCATAATTCTATGCGCCCTGCCCTGTGCATGCGTGCACAACCCTGCTCCCCCCTGCTCCTGGCACGCGATGGCCCAGTAGGCCCATTTTTCTTTCTCACCTGGCTCCAGATCCTCTCTATGCATCTGGGAAGGGCAAAAACAGCCTTTCCCACTCCCTCGGAGGCCCTCTGGAGGCCTGAAACAGCTCATTTCCCAATTCCCAGTGGGAAAGGAAATGATATTTTTTGCTGTCCCCAGACTCCATAGACTCGTAGACGTCTCTTCCTGTCCTACCAGGAAATGGGAAATGGGCTGTTTCAGGCCTCCGAGGGAGTGGGAAAGGCTGTTTTTGCCTTTCCCAGACGCATAGAGAGGATCTAGAGCGAGGTGAGAAAGAAAAACGGGCCTTCCCCACCCCCCCAGGCCCTCTGGAGGCAGGAAACAGCCTGTTTCCCTACTTCTGGTGGGCCCAGAAGGCCTGAAAATCAGCTGGCCGGCACGCGCATGCGCGCCAGAGCTGAGCTGGCATGCCCACTGATATGGCTATGCGTGCCACCTGTGGCACGCATACCATAGGTTCGCCATCACGGACCTAGGGTAACAACTCACAGGACGGTGTAGGAATGGATCCCGGAAAGGTGTGCGCAATCTTAGGGAAGCACTTCGGATGAGGA
This sequence comes from Arizona elegans, assembly GCA_022577455.1. Classification (NCBI taxonomy): domain Eukaryota; kingdom Metazoa; phylum Chordata; class Lepidosauria; order Squamata; family Colubridae; genus Arizona; species Arizona elegans. The sequence goes on along the minus strand of JAKOOJ010000002.1, from coordinate 95,305,051 downwards.
AACAACTGCAGAGTTTCTTTGGCTTCACTAACTTTTACCAGCAATTTATCCCTGCTTTTGCTCAAATCTCCCTGCCCATCACAAACCTTTTAAAAACTAAGGGGGTTACCATATCGAAGCCAACTCAAGCCTTAAAGTGGTCTATGGAGTGCCAAGCAACATTTGAAAACATTTGACTGTTCCCAGTCAAGCCAGTTTTAAAACACTCTGACCCCAAGAAGCCATTCATCATTCAGGTGAATTCTAGCAATGTGGCCATGGGAACAGTGCTACTTCAAAAGAACTCAAAAGGAGAATTATAACCCTGTGCCTACATCTCATGTAAGCTCTCAAAGTGGAGAAGCACTGGGCTGTCTGGAAGAAAGAAGCCTATGTGATGTTGCTGGGCTCTCCTCACTTGGAGACAATTTTTAAAAGGCAGTAAGATCCCTTTCAAAGAATGGTCCGACCACAAGAATCTGGAGGCACACCTCAAAAGTTATCTCCCAAACAAGTTTGGTGGGCTCAATACTTCAATCATTTTAATTTCACCCTGTACTATTTGCCTGGGGGGGGGGTGTTCCTTGTAGATGCCTTCTCCAGGATGCTGCAATGTAACAGTGCCAAGGAGGATGTTGTTAACTCTATGATTCCCTCCCAACAACTAGCCACAACAGTCCTTATGAAACAGCAAAAAACCTCGACAACAGACAATAGCGGTAGTTTTAGTGCAGATGCTTAAAGAGGCTCTGGCAAGAGTGAATGGTTCCAGCAACATAAAGATGGACTCTTGATGAAAGACAGTTTGGCATGGGTGGGAAGTAAATTGTATGTTCCGATGAGTCGATGTGTTTTGATTCTATAGCATAGCCATTGATAAAAATAATGGGACACTTTGAATACGTGAAAACTGCCCACCTAGTGAAATGTCAATTTTGGTGGCCATGCATGAAAAAGGACATAGACAACTATGTGGCCAGTTGTCTGGTGTGTGCCTTGGCCAAAAGGTGGTCTGAGAAGATTCCAGGATTGTTACAAGCTGTGGCCAGCTCTACTGCTCCATGGAAGAAAATATCAATGGACTCCAATGTGGAACTGCTAGAGTGTTGGAAATACCGTGATTTGGGTTATTCCAGACCTTCTCTCTACACAAGCCCACTTTGTGGCTTGCTCCAAGATCCCATCTGCAGGGACTCTGGCCAAACTCTTTGTGCAACATGTGTATCAGTTGCATGGCATTCCTGAATGCATCTCAGATAATGGTGTGCAATTCACTTCAAAATTCTGGCAGGAGTTCCTGAAGCTCTTAGGCACCTTCCAAAGCCTTTGCCCCTCTCATTTTCCACATATGAATGGGGCCTGTGAATGTTAGAATACCATATTGGAGAGGTATGGCCAATGCCACAGAGACATGACAGACTATTTGGGAGCTCCCCAAAGATCTGCCGATATCTCTGCTGTCCAGGGTCCTGAGTGACCTAAGTTGTCCTGTAGGGACGACGAACAAGAGGAGCACAGTCAGACCAGCACAGGGGGTCGCAACACCCCCTGGCTAATCAGGAGAAGCTCCTCAAACTGGGCAGCAGAGAAAGTGACCTTAGAAGTTGCTAAAAAGCTGGGGTGGCCACAACGGAAGAAGAAAGCTTAAGAAGACAGCATGTGACATTGAGGTGAGAAAATTTTTGGGAAAAAGAAGTTTCCCTTCATACCCACTTGTGGTGAATAGAATTAAAAAAAGACTGAAAGAGAGGAGTGAGACCGGGTGTGTATTCAGCTCTCACATCCGGCATTGAGCAGTGAGGAAAGCGAAAGTATCGGATAAAAGCATTTTTTTCTGGAGAGAAAAAAAAAGTTAGGATTTTTTTTGAAAACTAAGCTTAATTAAATGAAGAAAGCTGAATTTTCTTTTTTTAAAACAAAGAGATGAAATAGTTCTAAACAATTGTGAGTTTAAAGCTTGAATAGAACTAATTAACAGCAAAAACTTATGAGTGTTGAAAAGGCTTTGTTCTACTGACTGAATTAGTCTGCAGTGCCACCTAGTGGCAGAAGAAAAGGGGAAAAAAGACTTTGAATTAATTTTAACTTCAAAGCAGACCTTGACAACTCTGTCTGCGAAGATAAGGAAGCAGATGTTTAAGAGAGAAGGTCTGGATTGTTAACCTTCTTTGTACTTTCTAAAAAAAATTTTTTCCCTATTCCCTTATTTACTTTTATTAAACTCTTTGATGTACTTCATTTGAACTTTGCTGAGTTGAATAAAGATTGGATATTTTTTTCTGCTTTTCTTGGAGTTTTTTAATAAAGGGAATAAGGAGTGGATAATATGAAAGTGTATATATATATACACATACACTTTCTTATCTATTTTAATTTTTGATTCTAAAAGAACTCGTCTGTTGAGAAGGTGGATTAAGACAAGAAGACTCTGAAGAAAATTGGTTTCGGATTAAATTTTTGTTTTCTATTTTTCCTCGTGTTTTTTATTTTTAAGGATGGTTTTTCTTTTTCTTTTTTCTTTCTTTTTCTTCTTATTGTTCCCTTTTTATTATTGGAATAACTTTTATTTTTTTTTGGGAAGGGATTGATTTTTTTCTCTTTTTTCCTTTTTATTTTTTTCTAATCTAACCATCGGGGAGGATTAGATAATTGGATTATAAATAAAGCAAAAATGGATTATAAATTTATAACATCAAGATGAAGAAATTTACAGCACATTTGCAATCAACAGCAAGTCCATCATCGACAGAAACAAAGACTTCTGAAACATTGGACTTAAAAAATCTTATACAGTCCCTGCATGATGATTTGAAGCAGGATCTAAAAGAAATGAAAGAGATGGTTGGGAAAAATGAAGAAAGAATTCAAAAAGTAGAGGAAAAAACGGAAATGACAGAAAAGAAGGTTGAAGAGTTAGAAGAAAAGTTGATAGCAATTGATAAAAATCAAGATAAAAATTATATTGGAAATGGACCATTCTGAGTATTATCTAAGATTTCAAAATTTAGAAGAGGAAAAAGGAGAAAACCTACCAGAGGTGATTGCTGAGATACTGGCAGAAGCGATAGAAGAACCAAAGGAGAAGATTTTAAACAAGATCAACGAAGTCTTTAGAGTACATACAAAATATGCAATGAGAAATAAACTGCCGAGAGAAGTACATGTAAGATTCACCAAAAAAAGCACTAAAGACAGAGATACTACAAGTAATAAGAAGTACAGCATTGAAATACAAAGACAAAGAAATAGTAGTATTGAGACAAATACCTAAAAGAGTTAGAGATTTGAGGAGAGACTATCAGTTCCTAACAAAATTCTTAATAACAAAAGGAGTGTGTTTTAGATGGTTGATACCAGAAGGAATCTTGTTGACATGGCAAGAACAAAGATACAGATTAGATTCAATCGAAAAAGCAAAGTTATTTTATGAACAATTTTGTGGTCCATTAGAGGTTGAAGTGGGAGCAGCAAGAGAGACTAAACAAAAGGATGAAGACAAAAGAAAAGAAGAAACCACAAAGGAACAAAAGAGCAGAAAAAAAAAAGAAGTGGAGGGAAAGATAAATATTCAGATTACGAAAAAAAATAAGATATTTGGGAATTCAATTGACAGTGAGATGCATCACAATTGAAGATAACTATGACAAATTAATGGTGCAAATTAGGTCTGATTTGGAAAAATGGGGAAAATTACAGCTATCTCTAATGGGCAGGATAGCTGCCATCAAAATGAATGCTCTTCCAAAAATAATGTTTTTATTCCAATGCATACCAATTCGGCTCAAAAAAGATTTTTTTTTACAAATTTGGACAGACTCATTTCAAAATTTCATATGGCAATGGAAATGACCAAGAATCAGATTCAAATTATTACAAGATGCTAGAGAAAGAGGAGGATTTGGCCTACCAGACTGGACAAAGTATTAGCAGGCAGCGGTGTTGGTTTGGCTAAGTGAGTGGATGCATCTTAAAAACACAAGACTATTGGCACTAGAAATTCATGACTTACAGACAGGGTGGCATTCTATTCTATGGGAGGAAAAACATCTAGTCCATCAGTACTTCTGGAGGCATTATATTAGGAGAGCACTATTGGATATTTGGAAAAAAACAAAAAGAAATAATTACATGGAAATTCCTAATTGGATGTCAACATTAGACATGTACACACATACAAATTCGACAAAACCTTGGTAGAGGCAGAGCCTTGGTAGTACAGTGGTCTAAGGCACCCTGTTATTAAGCTGGTTATTAAGACCAGCTCCTGCAATTACTGCAGGTTCGAATCTCGCCAAGGCTCAAGGTTGACTCAGCCTTCCATCCTTTTTAAGGTAGGTAAATTGAGGACCCAGTTGTGGGGGCAATAAGCTGACTTCGTATAAATATACAAAAGAATGAAGGCTATTGCTTAGCGCATTGTAAGCCGCCCTGAGTCTCCGGAGAAGGGCGGCATATAAATCAAATTAAAACAAAAACAAAAACGAGGGGGAACTGTCACCTATAAAGATATTTTGAAGGACTTCCGGTGGCTCCGCGGACGTTGAGGACGATCTCCATTGACCGCCAGCCACCCGATCTGTTAAAACCGCCCTGACAGTGCTAAACTGCTGTCCGGCGGTTTGAAAAAACTCTCCTTCGGGCAAAGAAGGAGAGGAGAGTCGGAGGCGGTGGGTAGAGCTCCCCGAAAGTCCCTGGATTAATTAAGGGTGAGAGCTCCCCAGTTCAGCCCTCCCATTGCTCCGGATCGGTGGTGTCTCTGCTAGCCAGAGCCAGACGTCGCGTCCAATTCTGCCAGCAAACAGTGAGTTTTAATGATTTCTAACAAGGCAGACAGAGCGGAAGCAAGAGTGCAAGCCTTTTAAAAGAAACAGAGCTTAACTCCGTGAATACATTGTTGCAAACGGAACTTTCTTGAGCTGGAGGCTGGAGAGGAAGCCTTTGTTATGGGCAGAAGGGAAAGTGAAAGTTAAAGGGAAACTGCTTGTTAAGAGTCTTCTGCTTGAAGAGAAAATTGCTGGGGACTGAGAACAGACTGGAGAGAGGATTGTTTATTCTGAAAAACTCTGAAATAAACATTGTAAGACTGTTTATAAGACTTTGTGGCTGTAAAAGGAAAAACTCATTTTAAAATAAAATGGCTGCTAAACAACTAAAGCCACTAACTTCTAAAGGGGGAGGAGGTTCCCCTGTAGTGACTCAAAAGCAACAACTTCCGGCTGATACACAGTCACAAGACCTTAAAGAATTTATGGGTGCCCTGAACAATCAGGCAGAAATGATGAAAGAATTTTCGGAGGAGCTAAAGAAAATTAAAGATGTGGTGGAGGAAAAACATGATGCAATAAGAGATGACATTGTTTTTGCAGTTTCAGGACTGGCTAATCATATGGTAAAGATTGAGGAGAGAGTATGGGTAGTTGATGAAGCTAATTTGGAGCTAGCAACTAAATTAGGAGAGGTTATGATACAAACAGAGAAAATGGATGATGAAATGGTTATGCTACAATACAGATCAATGGAATTTGCCCTGAGACTGAGAGGTTTGAAAGAAAAGAATGGTGAAAATTTAAAGGATATTTGCTCCAATGCCTTAGCAGAGCTGATTTCAGAAAGGCCAGAAGATGTGGCAATTCAAATGGACAAAATCTATAGGGTTAACTCTTGGCTGGCAAAACAAAGGCAGCTACCAAGAGATGTGGTGATTTATTTCACAACAAGGAGAATTAGAAATGATATCCTGCAAGCTTCTTACAAAAACAAGATTCAAGTGGATGGACAAGAGCTGGTGGTTTTGAAGGAGCTTCCTCCTAAAATGTTAAGAGACAGAAAGCAGTTTGGTTTTTTGGTGAATGAATTAAGAAACCAACAGCTCCAGTACAGATGGGATGTCCCATTTGGGATAATAGTGACATACGCTGGGCAAAGACATCGCTTAAACACAGTTGGAAAGGCAAAAAACCTTTACGCCAATGTCTTAAAGGCTGGACAGCCACCCTCACCAGGGGGTGCTAGCAAGCAATTGGAAATGATACAACAAGAGAAAGATGTAGGGCAAGTACAAACCTATGCTCAAGCTTTAGCTGGAGGAGCTAATTTGGAAGAAGACTTATTGCTGAGTGGGGGTCCACCACCAACCCTTGAGCCATTAAAGAAGATAGAGATGCCAAGAGAACAATGATTGACAAGAGCCACTTACAAACAGCATCTGGCACAACAGCCTCAAGATTCAACCCAACAAGCCCAAAAAACACAAGCAGTGGGAGGAGCTAGACCGAAGTCCAAAATGGCGGAGGAGGTTCGGTTGATGCTTTCAAAGCTTGGAGGGCCTAGAGATGCCAAATAAATTTTTATCTTGGAATGTCAATGGTTTAAATTCTCCACAAAAAAGAAAGAAAATATTTCACTACTTGAAGCAATTTCAGAATGATGTTATTTGTTTGCAAGAAACGCATATTAAATTTTCAGATCAAAAGTACTTGATAAATTCGAAATTAGGTACACACTTTGTGGCATCAGCACCAGAAAAGAAAAATGGCCTAGTTATATATGTTAAAAGAGGCCTACCGGCCAATTTAATTGAGGCTGACACTCAAAGCAGATATATCGCAATTGAATTAACAACACAGAGTGGGAAGCTGCTTGTAATTGGAATATATGCACCTAACCAACAGCAAGACAAATTTTTTAAATTTTTACATACTAAAATACTACAATGGGATTACAGATCTTTACTTTTAATGGGTGATTGGAATGGGGTAATAAATACCCAGAAAGATAAAAAAAAGTTTATCCAAGATATCCATGCGTGCTAAGTTGCCTAAATCTTTTTTTGATATTTTGGAGGATATGGAGTTCAGAGACATTTGGAGGGAAAGGAACATACTGGAAAGTGATTTTACTTTTTTTTCAGATAGGCATCAATCTTTTTCTAGGATTGATTTTATATTAACCACAAATGATATTTTTTCTAGGGTGAAGAAGACGAAGATATGTCCAAGAACTTTAACTGATCATAGCCCAGTTTGGGTGGAATTAGAACAGGAAAGAAGGGAAAGGAGGTCTTGGAGGTTAAATGAGAATCTATTTAGATATGAAGATAACTTGAATGAACTTAAAAAACAGATGAAAGAATTTTTTGTTAACAATATGAATAAAGGTACCTCGATGGAAATGGTATGGGATGCAAGTAAGGCATGTATGAGGGGAACATTAATTTTTCTGAACAATAAATATAGATTAAAACAACAACAGACGGAAAGAGATAGAGGAGGAAATTAAAAAGAAAGAACAATTGCTTATAACTAATCCGGGAGATAAAAAGGCAAAAGATATGATAAACATTCTAAGAGAGCAATTTAATATGTTAATGGCTGGACAAGTAGCAACCAGCATACAATATGCCAGACATAATACATTCTGTAATGCCAATAAGCCTGGGAGATGGCTGGCTTACACGATGAAAAAAAAGCAAAAATCACGTACTATAGACAAGATAGAATTTAGAGGTAAGGAGATTTACCAACAGAATTTAATAAAAAAGGCTTTTTTGGATTTCTATACAAAGCTATATGCTAAAGATTCAATTCAAGATGTTGATATTGATAGATACTTAAAGATAGATATTCCCGAACTAACGCTGGAACAGAGAGAAAGATTGAACCAGACAATAACTTCCGAGGAAATTGTTGGGGTAATTAAACAATTAAAAATAGGTAAGGCTCCGGGAACAGACGGATTAACAGCTGTTTATTATAAACATTTACAATCTGAAATGTTAGAACCACTTAAAATCTTATTTAATAAAATACAGGTAGGAGGAGGAGTACCACCTTCTTGGAAAACAGCTTTTGTCTCACTAATTCCAAAGGAGGATCAAAACTCCATCAAACCTGAGAATTTTAGGCCAATCTCACTTTTGAATACCAACTATAAGATTTTTGCTAAGATAATAGCTAATAGATTAATGCCAGTTATGCAACAAATAATTCATAATGACCAATCAGGGTTCATAAAAGGGAGACAAATGAAATATAATGTTAGACAAATTGTAAACCTACTGGAATATTTGGAAAAAAATAACCAAGTCCCTGCAGTGTTTATATTTTTGGATGCAGAGAAGGCATTTGATCGCTTGAACTGGCAATTTTTGTTCAAAATAATAGAGAAAATGCATTTTGGAGAGTGCAACAAATAATTCATAATGACCAATCAGGTTCATAAAAGGGAGACAAATGAAATATAATGTTAGACAAATTGTAAACCTACTGGAATATTTGGAAAAAAATAACCAAGTCCCTGCAGTGTTTATATTTTTGGATGCAGAGAAGGCATTTGATCGCTTGAACTGGCAATTTTTGTTCAAAATAATAGAAAAAATGCATTTTGGACAGTATTTTACACAATCAATTAGAGCAATATACCAGCAGCAAACAGCACAAATAATAGTCAACGGAGGTTTAACAGAGGTTTTTAGAATTGAGAAAGGAACAAGGCAGGGGTGTCCTCTGTCTCCATTGTTGTTTATCCTGACTTTGGAAGTGCTATTGAATAAGATACGTGACTCAGAAAAATTGAAGGGTATTGTAATTAGACATCAAGATTATAGATTAACAGCATTTGCAGATGACTTGGTTGTTACCTTATCTCAACCTATATAGTCAGCTCCATATATATTGGATATAATTGATCAATATGGGAAAGTATCAGGATTTAAAGTTAATTCATATAAGACAAAGATGATAACTAAAAATATGTCTGTATTTGAAAGAGATGAACTAGCAAGAATAACAGGGTTTGAAATAGTTAAAAAGGTTAAATATCTAGGAGTGTATATGGCAGCTTCAAATACAAAATTATACAAAAATAACCATGAGGATCTCTGGCAGAAGGTACAGAAGGATATGGAGAATTGGAAAAAATTACAGTTGTCTTTATTGGGAAGAATTGCAGCAATTAAAACGAATGTGTTACCTAGATTCTTATTCTTGTTCCAAATGATACCTGTGCTTAAGAAAGATGAAAATTTGAGAGAATGGCAGAAAGGTGTTAATACTTTTATTTGGGCTGGGAAAAAACCCAGAATAAAGATGAAAATTATACAAGATACACGTGAAAGGGGGTTCTCAAAATGCCTAATTTAAGATTATATTACGAAGCAGCGGTTTTATCACAAATTAGTGACTGGTTTAATTTAACTGAGGGGAGAATTTTGAATCTGGAAGGTTATGATTTACTATATGGATGGCATGCCTATTTGTTATATGACAAAAAAGTGGATAAAGTATTTAAGGCCCATATACTTAGAAATGCTTTGTTGAGGGTTTGGAAAAAATATCAATATAAGTTAAATTATAAAATACCTGTATGGGCAAATCCTAGACATGAAATAGAAAATATAAGTATAGAACAAAAACAGGAGGTGATTACTTATTAAGAGCTTCTTAATATGGAAAGGGGGTAATGTACTTGAAATCTTTAGATACATTGAGAGAAGAAGGTATAATTTATACATGGTTTCAGTACGGTCAGCTTCAAGCTAGATGGAAGGAAGATCAAAAAACTGGCTTCGTGCAAAATGAGGAGAATTTGGTAAAACAAATTAGAGATCAAAAACAAATGCATATCAAAAGGCTGTATAATGCTTTATTGGAAATAGACTCTGAGACGGAACTGGTTAAAGATTGCATGATTAAATGGGCGCAAAATTTTAAAGAGCCAGTGATGATGGAGACTTGGGAAAAGATTTGGACTAGAAATGTGAAATTTACACAAGCACAAAATTTAAGAGAAAACTTTTATAAAATGTTTTATAGATGACATTTAGATCCAAAAAAAATATCATGTATGTATCCTAATGTGCAAGCTAAATGTTGGAGATGTGACTGTGATGATGCAACTTATTATCATATATGGTGGACTTGTAAAAAAATCAAAGCATTTTGGATAAAGATTTGGTGGGTGATGCAGAATATTTTAAAAAAAAGATTGAAATTTACTCCGCATTTGTTTTTACTGGGTATAACTACAGATTGTACAGTTGCAGAGACTAAACTGATTTTGAACTTGATAACAGCAGCAAGATTGTTGATAGCACAACATTGGAAGAAGGACTTTTTGCCTACTATTGATGACTGGATATTGAAAGTAACTAATTTAGCTGAAATGGCTAAAATTTCAGCATATTTGAAGGATCACACACAAGAAAGGTATATACAGGACTGGAGAAGATGGATTGATTATATTCAAAATAAGTATCAGACTAAAAAATATCAAATAGCTTATGAATGATTTTTTTTAACTGTATAAGCGCTATATAAGTGATATTAGAAGTACTATGTCTAAGAAGTAGGATTTTATCTATGGGGGGTTAAGAATTTTTTTTAGGGGGTATTAGTTTAATGGTTGGTTAAACAATTTAGTTTATTGTTAAAAGTTAATAGAAATACCTTGTGTTCTGCTCTGGGAAGTCGGGGAGGGGGAGGGGGGTTGGGTGGGAGGGTTGTGGGAAAACTGTTTTTTTCACCAATAAAACTTTTTCAATAAAAAAAAGATATTTTGAATGAGAAAGGAGAATTAAAAGCGAGAAATACTTTAAAGGAAGAAGGAATCGAATTGGAATGTTGGGCGTATCTCCAAATTCAATCTAAATTTAGCAAAGATAAAAAGGAATGGGGCATAAAGCAAGAATTATCAGAATTAGATACAATTTTATTTAGCAGGGAAGGCAAGACCATAAGTAAACTATATCAATATTTATTAGAACAAGATATGATTGAGGAACAGATGAGAGAAATGGTGATAATTTGGTGTAAATATTTTGGGCACAATATCGATTTGGACAATTGGCAATGTTTATGGGGAAAAAAAATAAAAATCACACTAGCAACTTCCTATAAGGAAAACCTCTATAAGATGTTCTATAGGTGGCACCTCCCCCTACAAGATTAGCACGAATGAATAAGGGGAAATCCTCAATATGCTGGAAGTGTGGAGAGACAGTTGGGAATTACTACCACATGTGGTGGGAATGCCCAAAGGAGCAAAAATTTTGGAATTTACTAAAGAACTGGCTGGAAGAAATTTTGTCAACGAATATAAAAGTCAAACTGGAATTTTTCTTACTAGGAATTATAGAAAGAAAATATAAGAAAGATACACATTATTTATTACTGCATATACTCACAGCAGCATGAATAGCCTTCGCTCAAAAATGGAAAGAGAAAGATATTCAAACTGAAGAGGTAATATTACTGAAAATCTTTAACTGCACAGAAATGGAGAGACTCACTTTGGAACTCAAGAATAAAAGCGAAACTAAGTACTACAAAATCTGAGAACAATTTTATGATTGGATAGATAACAAGAGGGTAACCAAGACAAATGTATAGTGTTAGAACAAAAATATAGATGTTATTATAGATAAATGTATGTTTAAGAACTATATGTTTATATGAGTACTAATATTATTGTAAAGTGATGGAAGATGTTTGGAACCAGTGATGTCATATCTATGTCCAATGTTTTTTTAATTTTGTATTTGTAATAAAAACTTTTTAAAAATAAAATAAAAAAAGGAATAGAATTTTTAACAAATTAAATAGGCTAAAGATGGATATTGTATACTTACAAGAAGTACACATTAGAAAACAACACATAAAATTATTAGACTATCCAAAACTAGGAGTGGTATTCACTTCATTGATACAACAAAGGAAAAGAGGAGTAGTTTTATATGTTAAAGAAAAATTAGAGCCTAAATTAATATTTGAGGATGAAGAAGGTAGAATTCTAATGGTAGAAACAAAAATGAATTTTAAACAAATACTTTTGATAGTGATCTATGCTCCAAATGATAAACAAGAAGAATTTTATAAGAAATTACACAGGAAAATTATAGAATTGGATTATGAAAATATATGTATGGTGACTTTAATGCTGTAATGGATGTTGTAAGGGATAATGGATGTTGCAATGGATAATGGATGTTGTAATGGATAATGGATGTTGAGTTGGATTATAAAACAACAAAGACAAATAAGAAACCCAGAAAAACTCTCCCAAAATCTTTTTTTACAATGATTGAAGAATTAAGTTTTCAAGATATTTGAAGACAAAGACACTTGAAAGAAAAACAATTTACTTTTTATTCAAATAGACATTTGTCATGGTCAAGAATAGACATGATATGGACATCAACAGACCTTATAGACAATATACAGGAAGTAAATATTGAAACAAACATTTGGGATGACAACAATCCAATAACAGTAACTTGGAAAGGACAGAAGAAAAAGACAAGATGGACACTGAATCAAATAATATTAAAAAAGAATTTAATATGTAAATTAAATGAAATATTAAAAAATTAAATATGGAAAAAGAATTCCAACAGATTATGGAAAAGGAATTAAGTTTTTTTAATAAAAATAAAAATAAAAATAAAAAGGAGGATACATTGCTCCAGAATGTATGGGACACAATTAAAGCATATATCAGGGGTTTGACAATAACATACCTGGGGAAAAAAAGAAAAAGAAAAGACAATTACAGAAGAAATTGGAAGAGGAGTATAAGAAATTAGAGAAAGAGTTACAAAAAGATATACAAGATAACAAAATTAAGAAACAAATGGAAATAAAAAAGCATGAAATAAATTTGAATGAGCAAGAATTTTTGGCAAATAAATTAAGAGCATCCAAACAGAACTTTTTTGAAAATGTGAATAAACTGGGAAGATGGCTAGCATATAAAATAAAAAGAGAGAAAGAGAAGAAAGCAATAAAATATCTAAAAGATGAAAGAGAGAAAATACATTATAGAAATGAAGAAAAAAAGGAAATAACTCAAAATTATTATGAAAAGCTTTATTATCAAAAGATATTTGAAGAGAAGATAACAAAACTTTTAGAAAAATCAGATCTACCTAAAATATCTGAAAAATATAAGGGGATGTTAGAAGAAAAAATAACAATGATGGAGCTAACAGAAGCGATTAAAAAAAAAAATGGGAAAGCACCAGGTCCGGATGGACTTCCAGCGGAACTATAAGACATTTCAACAGGCATTAAGCAATGTAATGCTGGAACTATTTAATGAACTTTTACTGAAAGCTAAAATGCCAGATGGATAGAGGCCTATGTCACACTCATACCTAAAGAAGATTCAGATTTGCAATTAATAAAAAATTATAGGCCGATTTCACTGTTAAATGTGAATTACAAGATTTTTGCTTCAATAATGGCGAACAGATTGAAGAAACTATTAAATGAATTTATTCATATGGACCAAAATGGGTTTTTACCTAAAAGGCAAATTAGAGACAATATAAGGATAATTTTGAACAGTTTGGAGTATTATGAGATACATTCAGAAAAACAAATGACGATGATATTCCTAGATGCACAGAAAGCTTTTGACAATGTGAACTGACAATTAATTAATATAAAGATGTTACAACATGTAAGAATAAGGGGAGGATTTGGACTGCCGAACTGGGAATTATACTACCAGGGAGCAACACTTACTTGGATGAAAGAATGGATAGAATTAAGAAATACAAGGTTATTAACTTTGAAAGGACATGATTTACAATTGGGATGGCATGCTTTTTTATGGTATGGTAGAAGTAAGATACATACGTATTTTCATAGACATGTAAGAAATGCATTGTTATTAGTATGGGAGAAGATCAGAGATAAATATGATGTGAAAATTCCAACATGGCTATCACCCAAATATGGTTAATTTTAAAAATAGTTTTAGATATAAAGATTTACTTACAGATAAGGGGGAATTGAAAGGGAAACAAGAATTGATAGAACAAAGGATTGTGATGGACTGGCATATGTATATGCAAATACAAGCAAGATATGAAAAAGATGCAAAATTATATGGTTTATATTTAGAAATGCCAGATCTGAATAGGATACTCATGGGAACAGAGGACAAAATAATTTTAAAAAATTATAACTTTTTGCTTAGTATTGAATTAGGAGAAGAGCAAGTAAAAGAAACAATGATTGCATAGGCAAAAAATTGTGAATACTCAATTGAGCTTGATAGATGGAAACAGTTATGGGAAAGGAACTGTAAACTAACAATGTCAACTGCATATAAAGAGAATCAATATAAAATGTTTTACAGATGGCATATGCTTCCTGAAAAATTGGCAAAAATGTTTAAAGATAAATCAGCTAAATGTTGAAAATGCCACCAAATACCAGTATCTTATTATCATATGTGGCAGACTTGTCCAAAAGCCAAAGATTATTGGAGCAGAATTAAGATATGGATAGAAGAAATGACTCAACAACATATTGATTTAAAACCTGAGTTGTTCCTACTGGGTATCCTACCAGAGAAAATTAGTAAAGAAAATGTATACTTAATTATACATATAATAACTGTAGCAAGAATAATATTTGCACAAAGATGGAAAGCAGAGAAAATCCCTTTAGAAGGGATTTTAGAAAAATTTTGGACTGCACAGAGATGAATAGATTAACTTTAATGATTAAAGAGAAAGAGGATATGGAATATTTTAAGATATGGGGGAAATTTTATGATTGGATAGAAAAGAGATATAGATAAAGAATTTGATTATTAAACAGGAAAAAGTTACATTAAATACAGTCAGGTCCAGAAATATTGGGACATTGACACAATTCTAACATCTTTGGCTCTATACACCACCACAATGGAGTTGGAATGAAACAAACACAATGTGCATTAACTGCAGACTGTCAGCTTTAATTTGAGGGTATGTACATCCAACTCAGGTGAACAGTGTAGGACTTACAGCAGTTTGTATATGTGCCTCCCACTTGTTAAGGGACCAAAAGTAATGGGACAATTGGCTTCTCAGTTGTTCCATGGCCAGGTGTGTGATATTCCCTCAATACCCCAATTACAATGTGCAGATAAAAGGCCCAGAGTTCATTTCAAGTGTGCTATTTGCATTTGGAATCTGTTGCTGTCAGCTCTCAAGATGAGATCCAAAGAGCTGTCACTATCAGTGAAGCAAGCCATCATTAGGCTGAAGAAACAAAACAAACCCATCAGAGAGATAGCAAGAACATTAGGCATGGCCAAAACAACTGTTTGAAACATTCTCAAAAAGAAGGAATGCACCGGTGAGCTCAGCAACACCAAAAGACCTGGGAGACCACGGAAAACAAGTGTGGTGGATGACCAAAGAATTCTTTCCCTGGTGAAGAAAACACCCTTCACAACAGTTGGCCAGATCAAGAACACTCTCCAGGAGGTAGGTGTATGTGTGTCAAAGTCAACAATCAAGAGAAGACTTCACCAGAGTGAATACAGAGGGTTCACCACAAGATGTAAAGCATTGGTGAGCCTCAAAACAGGAAGGCCAGATTAGGGTTTGCCAAACAACATCTAACAAAGCCTTCACAGTTCTGGAACAAGATCCTATGGACAGATGATACCAAGATCAACTTGTACCAGAGTGATGGGAAGAGAAGAGTATGGAGAAGGAAAGTAATTGCTCATGATCCTAAGCATACCACCTCATCAGTGAAGCATGGTGATGGTAGTGTCATGGCGTGGGCATATATGGCTGCCAATGGAACTGGTTCTCTTGTATTTATTGATGATGTGACTGCTGACAAAAGCAGCAGGATGAATTCTGAAGTATTTTGGGCAATATTATCTGCTCACATTCAGCCAAATGCTGCAGAACTCATTGGACGGCGCTTCACAGTGAAGATGGACAATGACCCAAAGCATACTGCAAAAGCAACCAAAGAGTTTTTGAAAGGACAGAAGTGGAATGTTATGCAATGGCCAAGGCAATCACCTGACCTGAATCCCATTGAGCATGCATTTCACTTGCTGAAGACAAAACTGAAGGGAAAATGCCCCAAGAACAAGCAGGAACTGAAGACAGTTGCAGTAGAGGCCTGGCAGAGCATCACCAGGGATGAAACCCAGCTTCTGGTGATGTCTATGAGTTCCAGACTTCAGGCTGTGATTGCCTGCAAAGGATTTGCAACCAAGTATTAAGAAGGGAAAGTTTGATTTATGATTATTATTCTGTCCCATTACTTTTGGTCCCTTAACAAGTGGGAGGCACATATGCAAACTGCTGTAAGTCCTACACCGTTCACCTGAGTTGGATGTACATACCCTCAAATTAAAGCTGACAGTCTGAAGTTAACGCACATTGTGTTTGTTTCATTCCAACTCCATTGTGGTGGTGTATAGAGCCAAAGATGTTAGAATTGTGTTGATGTCCCAATATTTCTGGACCTGACTGTATATGTATTTTGGGGAAAATATTGAAATAGATAAATGGGATTTATTAAGGAAGAAATAAGAAGAGGAGGAGTAACAAAAAGAAGAAGTCACAGAAGAAACACCAAGATGACACACGGACTGATGTATTATATGTTTGTTTGTCTTTTTTTTAAAAAAACTTTTTATATAAAAAAAAAAAGAATACCGTATTGGAGCAGTATCTTCACTGTTGTATGAACCATTGCTACCTTTCACCGAAGTAACCTATAACAACTCTGTGCACAGCAGCACCGGATTTACACCATTCCAAGTAGCTACAGCCTTGAATTTTGTGTCCATGCCAGATTTACTTCAGCAAACCCCTCTGAACGCATCACTAGCCAAATGGGTCAATGCAGGGATGCAATTCAAGTAATTTAACAACCAGTTCTCACTAATAACTGGCTGGGTGGGCGTGGCTGGGGGTGTCATGTGACTGAATGGGCGTGGCCAACTCAATGTCACTCATGGCAAGGTGGGTGGAGCAGGCGGGCCAAAGTGGTGGTAGCAATGATTATACCATTCCAGACAAAATGTTGTCCAATCTTTTCTTGAAAACCTTCAATGAAGGAGCATCCACTTGGAGGCAAGACATTTAGTTGATTAATTGTTCTTATTGTCAGGAAATTTCTCCCTAGTTCTAGGTTGGATCTCTCTTTAATGATCTTCTACCTGATACTTTTTGTCCTGCCCTCAGGTGCTTTGGAGAATAGATCAACCCACTCTCCTCTGTGAGAGCCTCTCAAGAACTGGAAGATTGCTATCATGTCACCTCTAGTCTCTCTTAGTTAGTTTCTTCAACAGTTTAGAATCCAGACCAGTGGTGAAATTCAAATTCTTTTACTACCGGTTCTGTGGGCATGGCTTGGTGGGCGTGGCAGGGGAAGGATACTGCAAAATCTCCATTCCCACCCCAGGGGAAGGATATTGCAAAATCTCCATTCCCACCCCACTCTGGGACCAGCCAGAGGCGGTATTTGCCAGTTCTCCGAACTACTCAAAATTTCCATTACTGGTTCTCCGAACTGCTCAAATATAAATCCTAGCCAATCTTGCTGGTGGCAGGTGCCATCGGTAAAACATCTTGTAAAGATTCTCCTTGTAAGTAGCTGACATTGTTAGTTTGTAGTTTCTCTCCCATAATTTATCCCATTGATCCAAATGAATGTATTCAAAATTTCTTGCCCAGCTAATCATTGTTTCCGTCACAGTTTCTTCTTCCATTTTAAATTTTAATGGGAAATTATATATTTTTGTGATCATTTTTTGCCTGGTCCTAATAATATCTTCCAATTCCAATTGTTCTCTGTATATCAGTGGTGGGATTCAGCCAGTTCGCACCACTTCGGGAGAATTGGTTGTTAACTTTCTGAGCAGTTTGGAAAACTGGTTGTTGGAAGAAATCATTAGGGCAGAGAACCGGTTGTTAAATTACTTGAATCCCACCACTGCTGTATATACCATATTATTCCCTGTCTTTTTTATATTTTGTCCTAATTTGCAAATATGGCCACCAGTCAATTTTTATTCCTTGTTTTTTTAGATCCTGTTCTGTTTTTAAATTTCTTAATTGTATCCAATCTTTTAACCAAGTTATTGCCGCCACCTGATAGTATAATTCCCAATCGGGTAGGCCGAAACCTCCTTTGGTTCTGGAGTCTGCAGAAGTTTATGTTTTATCCAGGCTTTTTTCCCCAGCCAAATGAATTTACCTAAATTCTATTTAACTGTTCAAAAAATTGTTTCCCTAATCTAATTGGTATTGATTGAAACGAATATAACAATTTGGGTAATACGTTCATCTTTATTACAGCTATTCTCCCTACTAAAGATAACTGTAATTTGGCCCATATATCCAGATCTTTTTGTAATTGTTGAATCAATTTATTGTAATTATCCTCCTTTACCGTAGAGCATTTTGCCGTAAGCCAAATTCCTAAGTATTTCACCTTTTTAGCAATTTGAATCCCCAATTTCCTTTCCAATTCTTCCCCCTGCCTTTTAGTACAATTCTTCATTAACAATTTAGTTTTTTCCTTATTTATTTTAAGCCCCGCTACCTTACCAAATTCTTCAACTTCGTGCATCAAGATGGTTCCCATCTCCAAAGGATCTTCCATAATAAATACCAGATCATCTGCGAATGTTTGAACCTTATATTCTTCCTGTTTCATTTTCAATCCTTTCATTATTTGATTTTTCCTAATTTGTATTAATAGTATCTCCAGGGATAATATAAATAAGAGAGGTGACAAGGGACATCCCTGTCTTACCCCCTTAGCTATATCAATCTTCTCTGTCGTTTCTCCATTCATTATTATTCTGGCCGATGGTTTTGAATAAATTGCTCTAATTAAATCCATAAATTTCTCCCCAGATTTCATAATTTCCAATTGGTTAATCAGAAAGTTCCAGTTTAAATTATCAAACGCTTTTTGGGCGTCTATAAACATCAATGCCAGCTGCTTACCCGGATGGGTCTCATAGTATTCTAATGTATCCAGAATCATCTGTGTATTATTTCTTATATATCTATTTGGAAGAAATCCATTTTGATCCGAATCAATAATTTCACTTAAAATTTTTAACCCATGCTAGTCCCGCCACTTGGTAATAAAGTTCCCAGTCTGGGAGTGTTGTTCCTCCTCTATCCTTGGAGTCCTGGAGTAATTTTAGTTTTATTCATGGGCGTTTCCCTTGCCATATAAATTTAGAAATCATCTTATTTAAACTTTCAAAAAAAAATTCTCTAATTTTATTGGAACAACTTGGAACAGGCACAGCAATTTTGGTAAGGTATTCATTTTGATAGTGGAGATTCTTCCCATAAATGAGATTTGTAAGTTTTTCCAGTTGTCCAAATCTTTTTTTATCTTTATTATTAATTTATCATAGTTATTTTCTCTTATAAAGGAGGTTCTTGGTGACAGCCAGATCCCTAAGTACTTTATTTTATTTGTTGCTTGGATTTGTATACTATTCTCCAATTCTGTCTCTTGAATTTTCGTCAGGTTTTTAACTAATAGCTTTGATTTATTTCTATTTATCTTTAAACCAGCCACCTCTCCGTAGTCTTCTATTTTCTTAAGCAATTTTGGTACTACTTCTAACGGTTCCTCTGCTATGAGTACAAGATCATCGGCAAAAGCCTGAGTCTTGTATTCTTCTTGCCTTACTTTTAACCCTTTGATTTCTTGGTCTTCCCTAATTTTTTTTAACAAAATCTCCAATGATAGAATATACAATAGTGGAGAAAGTGGGCAGCCTTGTCTAACCCCTTTTGTTATATCAATTTGATTCATCATATCGTCATTCAGAATTACCTTTGCTATTTGTTTTGTATAAATGTCTCCTATAATATTTTCCAAGTTTGGTCCAAATTGCATACTCTTTAGTTGCTCTTTTAGGAATTCCCAATTTAAATTATCGAATGCTTTTTGGGCATCAAGGAAAACCAATGCAGCTTGTTTCTCCAGGTGGGCTTCATAGTATTCAAGTGCATTTATTATCACTCTCATATTATTCTTAATTTGGCGGCCCGGCAGGAATCCATTTTGGTCCGGGTGAATATGGTTATTCAGTACTTTTTTGAATCTTTCCGCTATAATTATGGCAAAAACTTTGTAATCTGTATTTAGTAGAGATATCAGTTTATAGTTTTGAATTAGTTGGAGATCAATGTCCTCTTTGGGTATGATAGTAATTATTGCTTCCGTCCAGGTTCATGGGATTTTTGTCTTCACTAAGGCCTCGTTATATAACTCCAGCATGATCTCTCCTATTGTTTCTTGCACCGTTTTATATAGTTCCACCGGTAATCCGTCAGGTCCCGGAGTTTTATTGTTTTTTTTTTTTGCTTTTTCAGTGCTGTATCCAATTCCAGCTTAGTTATTGGTCTGTTCAACATTTCTCTTTGTTCATCTGTAATTTGAGGCATATCCGATCCTTCTATGTATTGTTTTATCTTTTCTACTTCTACTTCTTGTTTGTATAGATTGGCATAGAATGTCTGGATGATTTCTTTTTTCTCTTTCCTACTATAGTGGATTTCCCCATTCGAGTCTCTAAATTTATATATCATTCTTTTATCCTTGTCTTTTTTCAGTCTATAGGCCAGCCATCTACCTGTTTTATTCGCAAATTCGAAGTAATTCTGCTTGGCCATTTTTATTTTCTGTGCTAATTCTTTTTGATTTATCAAGTTTAAATTATGTTTTGTTGCTTTCCATTCTTCCTTTATCTTTTTGTTCTGGGGATATTGTTGAAGTTTATGTTCTATATTTTTTAATTCTTCATGAAGTTTATCTAGCTGTTGTTTTCTTTCTTTGTTCTTTTTCCCTATATATGCTATAGTCAGGCCCCTTATATATGCTTTTGCCATGTCCCAAGTGTTCTGTATGGAGGTATCTTCTTTCTTATTTATTTTGAAAAACAGTTCTAATTCTTTTTCTAGCATTTCTTTAAATTCTTTTTGTTTACAAATTCTTTGGTTCATTGTCCACCTTCTGAACCTTTTTACTCCTTTCCAATTTACCAGGATCGGGTTGTGATCTGCCCATTGATTTACTTCTATCTCTATTTTATCCACCCCGTTTCTAATATTCGTGGTCATCCAAGCCATATCAATCCTGGACCAAGATTGGTGGGGGTGAGAGTAAAAAGTGAACTGGTTCTGATCTTCGTGAGTTTCCCTCCAAATATCTCTCAAGTTTATTTCCATAGCCATGTCAAAAAATTCTTTTGGGAGTATCTCCTTTTTTCTCTTGTTCTTTTTACTCGTTTTATAATCTTTTTTCACGTCTGCTATCGCATTGTAATCTCCAATTAGGCAAATGTCTTCATGTTCCAGTTCAACTATTTTATTGTGTAGGCCCTTGAAAAATTCCTGTTGGTTTTGGTTAGGGGCATATATTACTACTAACAGTATTTTCCTATTTTCCAGTACTAACTCAATCATAACCGTTCTGCCATCTTCGTCTGCGTATATTAGTTTCGAAAGGATTCAATCTTTAACATAAACCGCCACTCCTCTTTTCTTTTTTGAAGTCAAAGATGTGTATAATTTCCCTAGTTTTGAGTTTTCTAATATTTTTTTGTATCTTTTTTTTATGTGTACTTCCTGAAGACAAGTCACGTCGGCTCCTATTTTTCGTACTTTTGTAAAAATTTGCGATCTTTTTTTCGGTGCGTTCAGGCCATTGATATTTACGGAAAAAAGTTTCAAGGCCTCTTCCATTGTCTAATGTAGTTGTTTTTTAGTATGTCTTGTTTTCATCCGCATTTTCATCCTTGCGCCTTCTCTCTCCTCTCTTTTTCTTGACTTGTCCTTGCTTCCTTCTCTTGTATTGCCTCTATTTGCTCTTCTTCTGAAACCTTAAGTAACATGCGGCCTTGTCCATTTCGAGAAATGTTATTGCCTCTTCAAGTTCTTGATTTGTTGCCATCAATTTCTGCATACAGTCGTCTGCATACTTTGTACATTCATTGCAGCTCCTGCCTTTTCTCCTCCCAACATATCTCCTATCAGTTTTTGTCCTGCTGGAGAAGCAGTCATTTGTATAACTTTTTTTGCAATTTTAGTTACTGAGGTTGTACTTGTCGTATCCAGTTTTCCAAAGATCTTCTTCCACAAGACCATAAAAAATCTGTTTCCTTTCTCCTCCTGAAACTATCTTTCCTAGCTTCTTTTGGTTATTAAATGCTCCTTTCTTTTATGGTCTTGCCCACTTAATTTACCATCAGTTTTGTTTTTTAGAATTCATCAAAGTACTCAAATAATTAATATAGTTGGTTCTATCTTCCTGTAATCTCAATATTAACAATACCTAAACAAATGATAATATATTACCTCAGTATAAAGAAAGGGTATATAGATAGAAAGGTCAGACAATTAATACGTTTAACTATTTATATATAATATCTTATATTATCTTACTATTTTCAGGAATCAAATACATAATAAGTAGTAACAATAACTAAGTATACAAAAGTATATTACTTCAGGATAAAGAAAGGATATATAAATAGAAAGGCCAGACAATTTATTACAATCTTTCCTCTTAAACAATAGATTAGCTAAATAACTTAAATTAATAAATTTATCTGTTTATATACAACGTCTTATCTCAATATTTTCAAGAATCAATTGAATAGTAAAACATAAATAAATAGAGAAAGTCTAGGGATATACCATGGTATTTACTTCTAAATATAAATATACAATATACACA
The DNA here is from genome assembly GCA_022577455.1 of Arizona elegans. NCBI lineage: Eukaryota > Metazoa > Chordata > Lepidosauria > Squamata > Colubridae > Arizona > Arizona elegans. Next base: position 95,282,546 of record JAKOOJ010000002.1, on the reverse strand, counting down.
ATTTCCTACTAATTTCTTTCAGTCTCCTTCTTCCTTGCACTGTCCCAACTTCTTCTGTTCGCTACTTTCCAAGTCCTTTCTCCAAGATGTCTGCTCCTATTGGTATGCACTGTCACTGTAACTGTCAATCCACACTCCAATCCTCGTCATTACAATTATTATATCCGCACTCTCCGATCTTTCACTTCCAGTCCCAGTACATTCAGTCACAGTCCTTACCGCAGTTTCCAACTTTCTTCCTCTCTTTTCCTTTCAACTCCTCCAAATTCCTTCTTTTCTCTTTTCAACCTCCTTCTCGCTACTTCCCTCCGCCACCGCGCCGCTTTTTCTCTCTTCGGAGACTTCCTTGTCACAACTTTTAATTTCCACCAAATTAGGGAATTAACCCAGTAACTCACTCTGTCCCATCTCTGTTCACTGATGTATCTAGCTATTTTTTCACTTCTTCCTTCCTTCATTGTTCACATGGGCTGTCATGCCTCCAGATCTGACCATTACAGCCAGTCTCTTCCGCGCCAAAATTTAAGGAGTTCTTCCTTCTATAATGGGGGATTGCGCAGCTCTCCATTACCCCAAGAATTTCCGTCTACCAAACCAACCTCTCCAGGATCAGCTCTCACCAGTACTGGCTTCCAGATGCAAAAATTTGGTCCGAGATAGCGGAGCTCCGTTTCTCGGACCACAACACTGTGATGTCACCCTGGAGGTCTGAGACTGTTTTTTTTTACCTTGAAGACAGATGTAAAGAATGAATTAATCAGTTTCATTTTCTCCCTGCAACCCGTCACCATCTTGTTGCCTTCTTCCATTAGTGGACTGATCTTTTTCTTGAATTTTTTCTTTTTTCTTACGTATTGAAAGAAACTTTGTATTATTATTCTTGTCCTTTGTTGCAAGTATTAGTTTATTTTGAGCCTTAATTTTTCTGACTCCATCCTTACACATTTGGGGCTATTTGCTGGTATCCTGTTTTAGATATATGTTCCTCTTTCCAATTTTTATACGTATCTTTTCTTTTATGTACACTGAGAGCATATGCACCAAGACATATTCCTTGTGTGTCCAATCACACTTGGCCAATAAAAAATTCTATTCTATTCTATTCTATTCTATTCTATTCTATTCTATTCTATTCTATTCTATTCTTCTATTCTATTCTATCCTTTCTTCTCTCAGAGTGTTCTTTATGCAACCATGCTAGTTTTTTATAGTGTCTCTTGTTATTCTTTCTCAATGGTAATGTGTTGGGTTGGGCTCTTACAATCTCATTTTCAGAGTTTTCCAGAGTTGTTTTAGGATTTCTATCCATGGAATCAATCCTAGATTCTCACTTAGTTTGTTGACATCAGCTCTCTTAAAGTCTAAGAAGCTTATTCTATTTTGTTCTGACCTTCTATTTCCCTCCTCTACTTTTTTGACAACATAGTTTCTGTTAGATTCACCAGGAACCTGTTTGATTTCTCATTTCCTGCAGAGTTTGCCTCCCAGTTGATGTCAGGATAGTTAGTCCCCCTAATAGATCATCATCTATTATTACTACCGTTGTGTTTCCTACACAGCATAGCAAATTGATTAGCAAAATGTTCACCTATTTCCTGTGCTTGGTTGGGTGTCTTGTAGTATACATCGTTTATTTTTGTATAGTATCATATATCATGTTTCCTCGAAAATACAACCAACCCTGAAAAAGAAGCCCTAGCCCGATTTTCACACCTGTGCCTAATAATAGTATAGCCTTTATTGTCATTGTACATCACGTATACAACGAAATTGGTTTTAGCCCCACTGGTGCAATCCATGACAAAAAATACAAATAACATAAATAGTATAAAGAATAATCCCTATGCAACTAATTGGGGGGGGGGGGGGAGAAAGAAAAAGAAAAACTAGTCATACATTTCTGCATGTGTGTGGAGTGATTGTGGTTGTGTTTAAGAGTCTGATAGCCCAAGGATAGAAACTATTTTTAAAACTATTCGTTCAGCTGGCTGTGCTTCAATGTCTTCTGCCCAATGGTAGAAGTGCAAAGAGACACTGACCAGGGTGTGAATCATCTCTGAGTATCTTTCTTAGTCTGCTAAAGCAGAGAGACCTGGCGATGTCATCCAGTGGTGTTAGAGGGAAACCAATAGTTTCTTGTGCTGAATTGATCATTCTCTATAGTGCCTTCCTGTCTGCAGCAGTTAAACCAACGTACCATACTGTAATGCATTATGTGAGGACACTTCCTATCGTGGACTGATAGAAAGAGGTCATCAGCCATTGTTCCACCTAATTTTTTCACAGGACTCTAAGGAAATGAAGTCTCTGTTGGGCCTTGCCAATCACCAGGGACGTGTTGTTTTTCCAGGTGAGATCTTGACTAATAAGCACTCCCAAGAATTTAAAAGAGGAAACCCTCTACACACAGCCCCCCTCGATATACAGTGGGGCAGGTTCCTCTCTATGCTTTTGGAAATCTAGCACCATCTCCTTTGTCTTACTAGTATTTAGATGTAAGTTGTTTTTTGACAGCATGCGGACCCAGCACCATTGTGTCATCTGCAAACTTTATTATGATGTTGGATGGATCAGAGAAAATGCAGTCATCTGTATACAGCGAGTACAGGTAGGGACTGAGCACACAACCCTGAGGGGAGCCTGTGCTAAGTTTCAGGGTGAAAGATGTAAAGGAACCAACCCTTACTGTTTGTGGACAATCCGTAGGAAGTCTTTGATCCAGTCACAAGTGACTTAATAAGTCACGAATGACTTAATAATAAGCCTTACCCTATAAATAAGCCTTAGGTAAGCCCTACCCACCATCTGGTTGTACGAGGTGTGGCAAGGAGCAGGTGTAAAAATCAAGCTAGAGCGGAGGTGGGGGGGGTGGAGGTTCCCCATGCACCCTGCACCGCTTACCTCGTGTCGATGGAGCTGCTCATGGCAGAACACATTAGGCTCATAGCACTGGTGGAGCAGTCAGGACAGAGAAATGATGGAGACTCAAAGCTTCATGTGGTTGCAAAGGGGATGGTTTGAAACAGAGTTATTAGCTCCGTTTCAAAGCATCCCCTTTGCAAGCAGACAAAGCTTCATCTCCCTCTGAGCAAAAAATGTTCGGGCAGCTACCACCGGACCTGCCTCTCTGTCCCCCTGTCTGCTTGACTATGGCCTCAACTGGGGCCAAGCTCTCAGTATGCCCCAGCCTCCACCTACCCTGCCAGGAGGGCAAAAAGTCCCCACAAAGTGCTATGGACAAGAAGTGTCCCAGAAGCAGCTGGTCCAGCAGGCAGGGTGGGTGGAGCCTGTGACATGCCGAGAGCTTGGTCCGTTACAGCCACGGAGAAACAGACAGTGGGATGGAGAGGGTGGGGCAAGCGGTAGCTGTGCTTCCACTTCCATCAGCCCCCACACCGTATCTTACACTTAAAAAAAACAAGACCTCCCCCAAAATAAGCCCAAGTGCTTATTTTCAAGCCCAAAACAAAATAAGACCAGGTCTTATTTTCGGGAAAACATGGTAGTATCAACCTTGTTAACTTTCAAGACTCTTTTTCCACTATTTATTCAAAACTGACTGTGATACACACACACACACACACACACCAGTGGTGGGTTGCTACCGGTACTCCCCGGTTCTTGCAAACTGGTAGTGGAAATTTTGAGTAGTTTGGAGAACCAGTAAATACCACTTCTGCCTGGCCCCACTCCCAATCTATTTGCTGCCTCCTGACTCCCAGCTGATCGGCTAGAAGGAAAAAATCAGGCCTCACTTGACAAAGAAGTGGGGGGGAAAAGACGCTGTTGCTTTAAATTGACAAGCCAAGAAGCAGCTGCTGGAAGGAGGTTTTTGCTTGCAGAAGCAAAGTGACATTCAGCAGTCCGTTTCTGGGTCAGCTGAACAACAAACTGGATTAGAGGAGGGCTTCTTATATGGTTCTATGTTTTTGAAGTTTTGGGGTTTGTGCAACATGGGCTTTGTGTTTATAAAAAGGTTTGGGCAATTTCCATTGTGAAATATCCTGTCTAGAATGAGTTTTCTGCCTGCTTGTAAATGGAGCTGAACTTCCAGCTTCCACTTTCTATTATCTCTAAGCACTGGTAGCTGTTTTCTTCTTACAAAGTTTCCTTTATGCAGCTGGCAGGAATGTGGAATGAGTATCAGCCAGGTACCTTGTTAGCAGCTTGATTTTTCCTTGCTTTTCTTATGAGTAATATTTTATTTGGGGAAATGAAGATGGGGGAGTTTGATTCCTTCCCAGAACAGGTTAGTGGGGTGGGGAGGGAATGGGGATTTTGAACTAATCTTCCCCTGGGGAGGGAATGGGGATTTTGCAGTATCCTTCCCCTGTCACACCCGCCACACCACGCCCACCAAACCACACCCACAGAACCAGTAGTAAAAAAAATTTGAAACCCACCACTGCATAAGTCCATCTTAATATGCTATTCCTGGTATGTGATGTTTTGTATACATACAGAGAAAGAAGCACTCTTGTAATCTTTGACTTTTAGGCTTGCTGTCAATCATCAGCCATAATACTAATGACTGTTTTGAACAATATATAGGTTGTATTACACAAATGGCTATTTTATATGTGAAATTATGACTGAAATATTTCTGCACCTATATTGGTTCACACTGTCAGGAAGTTTCTCCTTAGTTTTAGGTTGCTTCTCTCTTTGTTCAGTTTCCATTCATTGCTTCTAGTTTTGCCTTCTAGTGCTTTGGAAAATACATTGCCCCCCCTTCTTTCTGGCATCCCCTTAAAAGCCTGTTGCCTATCACACCCTTGGGCAAAGCATGTGAGCCATTTCCTTCTTTCAGTGGTCCATGAAAGTATGGAGTATGTAGATAATAAAGCTGAAAAAGGGTGAACAACATACGTCGCTGGACCCCCCTCCCCCGAAAAAGCACCCCGAAATGGCTCCCGGCTTTCAGCAGCGGCGGCGACGTTTGGAGCGGCGGCTGTGGATGAAACGACGGCCGCTGGGGCAGTGCTGGGTGGAACGGCGCTACCCTGGCTGTTTTCAGACTGACTACACTTTTTAACCAGGGTCGGTTATCAACTGCAGAGGGGAGGAAGGGAAGAATGGAGTCTGACCGGTTGCTGACCCCTGAAGACCGGGGACTTAAGGGGGACTAGAAGACCTTATGGAGACCGGGGGCTTGGCAAAGTTGGGTGACTGGCCTGCCCCCTCCTGGTCTGTATCCATTTTCCCCTTTCCCGCCGCGGCCTGGTTATGGGCGTGGTTGGGGTTGTGGCCATTCAAACTGGACCTTATCTGCACCGGCATTGGACTGCATTTGGACTTATTGGACCCCTGATCTGACTATAATTGACCCCCGGTTTCCGGCTATATCATCAGTCCCAGTACATTTATAATGCCTTTCTGTGAAGAGAGGTTTAAGCCTGGGTGCGATCACCGAGGGAGTCACCTTGCTGCTATTGCCACCGAATAAGACCTGTCTATACCAGTTGCTGTGAGAGGATGGCTTGGTCATTGCTTTTCGGGGCATCGGCCTGAGACTCCTCTCCACTGCCGTGAGAGGACACCGAAATGGTGGACTGTCTCTCCCGGACCTTTTAAATTCACCATCATTGAATCCTTAGCCTTATTCTATCTTCCCCAGGTGGACTTTTAGGGATGTATTCACCGGCTGAGCTCTTTGACTTGCGAGACTCCCCCCTCTCGCAAGCCTGGCCTTCTACGGTATCAAAGGCCTACTCAGTGAAGGGTTTTGGAACCCAGAGAGGTGGCATGTCACGAAGAGGGGGTTGAGGGGTTTTTTTATATAAAGTTTTAGCTAATTTCTTAAGGGGTTCCAGGGGTGGGGAGGGTTGGATTAGAAGTAGGGCCGTGGGTATGGGGGATAACCCACTAAGGGGAGGGCCGGGTATGGCTGTGGAGCACGGCATGGAGGGGGGGCGGGGTCGAGGGGGGGTTAAAGCTCATCCAGATAAAGTTTTTACTATCAGTACTGTGGAGGGAGGGGTAGATATGGCGGGAGTAGGGGGCCATATCGTGTTAGGGGAGCGCGCGCCCGCTGTCTTCGAGTGGTGGTGCACTCCGGCCCCCAAAGCTCCACTTGTTCTCCAGGTTGCGCAAATCCTCAGGGCCCTGGCTTTCAGCTGATGTTGTGCAATGCCAGGTCAGTAGTAAATAAAGCCCCCCTCATTTGTGATCTTGTTCAGGAGGGGGGAGCGGACCTGGCAGGTATTACGGAAACCTGGTTGGGCCAAGAGGGGGGGTCCCTCTCATTGAAATGTGCCCACCAGGTTTCCGCGCATTCCATCGGCCGAGGTTGCAGGATAGGGGTGGAGGGGTAGTGGTTATCATTAAAGATGGTCTGAGACCGAGGGAGGCCACTGTTCTTCAGACGGCCGGCTGTGAATCCCTCCTTGTGAAATGGGGTCACGGGGTTCAGATGGGTTTGCCGATCACGTACCTGGCTCCCTGCCACGTGGCAGCAGCCCTGCCCGAGCTACTCAACGTCATCGCCGCAGTAGTGGTTGAGACACCTAGGCTTATGGTCATGGGGGATTTCAACTTGCCGTCCGTGGGTGAGGCGTCTGAGGTGGCTCAGGAGTTCATAGCTTCCATGACAGCCATGGACCTGACCCAGTTAATTCATGGCCCTACCCACACGGGGGAAACACGCTGGATCTGGTTTTTTCTCTGGACAGTGGTTGAGTGATCTTGAGATAGGGGATATAGTTACCGAGCCCTTGTTATGGTCAGATCGCTCTCTCCTTCGTCTTGACCTTCGAACCGCTGCACCCCGCCGCAGGGAGGCGGAGACGGTAAGATGGTTCTGCCCCAAGCGCCTGATGGAACCTGACAGGTTCCAGATGGAGTTTGGGCCATTTCCTGAGGCTCTGGCTAGAGACCTAGTGGCCGCCTGGGATAGGGCGGCCGCTGGAGCTCTGGATCGGGTCGTGCCTTTGCGGCCTCTGACCCAGCGCCGATCTCATTTGGCTCTTTGGTTCACTGAGGAGCTGAGGGAGTTGAAGCACCGGAAAAGACGCCTAGAGAGTAGTTGGAGGGCCAGCCTTTCAGAATCGGACCGGCCACTGGTAAGATCTCATATTAGGAATTACCTAGTGGCGATAAAAGCAGCGAAATGTAGCTATTTTGCTGCTCTTATTGCATCATCAGATAACCGCCCGGCCGCCCTGTTTAGGGTGACCCGCTCCCTGCTCCACCAGGAAGCGCGGGAGGACCCCTTGGACGGTAGAGCCGAGGATTTTGTTCAGTATCTGTATGACAAAATCACTCAGATCCGGGAAGATTTGGACTCCGACTGGGTAGTCTCAGGGGGAGGGACTGGGGCAGGTCTTGAGAATGTTATCTGAGATAAGTTTGATCCTGTGACCCCTGAGGACGTGGACAGGATTCTGGGCAGACTGAACGCGACCACTTGTTTATTGGACCCATGCCCCTCCTGGTTAGTGCTGGCTTCCCGGGAGGTGATGCGAGGCTGGCTCCAGGGGATTATAAATGCTTCATTGGGTGAGGGTGACTTCTCCGCTGCCTTGAAAGAGGCGGTGGTGAGGCCTCTCCTCAAGAAGCCTTCCCTGGACCCAGCAGTATTGGCTAATTATCGTCCGGTCTCCAACCTTCGTTTTGTGGCGAAGGTTGTTGAGAGTGTGGTTGCGCGACAGCTCCCCCAGTACCTGGATGAAACGACGTACCTGGATCCGTTCCAGTCGGGCTTCAGGCCTGGGTACAGCACGGAAACGGCATTGGTTGCATTGGTCGACGATCTCTGGAGGGCTCGGGACAGGGGCTGCTCCTCTGTCCTGGTCCCATTAGATCTCTCAGCGGCTTTTGATACCATCGACCATGGTATCATGCTGCACCGGTTGGAAGAGTTAGGGGTGTGGGGCACTGTACTACGGTGGTTCTCCTCCTTTCTCTCCGACTGGTTGCAGTCTGTGTTGGCAGGGGGGTAGAGGTCGACCCCGAGGTCCCTCATATGTGGGGTGCCACAAGGGTCGGTCCTCTCGCCCCTTCTGTTCAACATGTATGTAAAGCCACTGGGCGAGATCATCCGTGGTTCAGGGTGAAGTACCATCAGTACGCTGATGATACCCAGCTTTACATCTCCACCCCAGACCACCCCAACGATGCCCTTGAAGTGATGTCCCGGTATCTGGAGGCCGTGCGGATCTGGATGGGTAGGAACAGGCTAAGGCTCAACCCATCCAAGACCGAGTGGCTGTGGTTTCCGACGTCCCGATATAGTCAGTTGACGCCATCGCTGACTATTGGGGGTGAATCGCTGGCCCCCACGGAGAGGGCTCACAACTTGGGCGTCCTCCTGGATTCACGGCTGTCTTTAGAAGAGCACTTGATGGCCGTGACCAGGAGGATTTTTCATCAGGTTCGCCTGATTCACCAGTTGCGTCCCTTTCTGGATCGGGACTCCCTACACATAGTCACTCATGCCTCGTCACCTCCCGCCTGGACTATTGTAATGCTCTCTACATGGAGCTCCCATTGAGGAGCACCCGGAGGCTCCAACTGGCGCAGAGTGCGGCTGCGCGGGTGGTTATGGGAGCAACATGGCGCTCCCGTGTGACACCTCTCCTGCGCGAGCTGCACTGCCTCCCGGTGGTCTTCCGGGTGCGCTTCAAGGTTTTGGTTACCACCTTTAGAGCGCTCCATGGCTTAGGACCTGGTTATTTACGGGACCACCTACTACCACAAACAGCCTCCCACCGGCTAGTACTCTCTCATAGAGAGGGGTCCCTCCGGGTACCGTCAGCCAAGCAGTGTCGACTGGCGGCCCCCAGGGGGAGGGCCTTCTCTGTGGGGGCACCCACTATCTGGAACAAACTCCCCCCGGAGATACGGAGGATCCCGGATCTGTGCACTTTCCGCCGTGCTCTTAAAACCCTCCTATTCCAGCAATCCGGCCTGGCCTAATTTTCTCCCCTTTCTTTTAAATTTTTAAACTGAAATTTTAATTTGTTTTAAATTATTGGGATTTTTAATTGTGTTGGGCTAAATTATTTAATTTGGTTTTAAATTGTTTCTAACTTTTATATTTCTGTATTTTATTCTGTGCCTGTTCACCGCCCTGAGTCCTTCGGGAGTAGGGCGGTATACAAATTTAATAAAACATAAACATAAACATAAAACATACGTTGAGGCTGGGTGTGACAAGGAATGGCTGGGAGGGGAGGGGCCAGGCGGGGCATCCCTTGACGTGAGTGACATTGAGTTGGCCACGCCTACCCAGTAACATGACCATCAAGCCACGCTCACTGTCACATGACCATCAAAATAAGCCATGCCCAGAACCAGTAGTAAAAAATATTAGAATCCACCCGATACATACATACATACATATATACACAGTGTGTGTGTGTGTAGCGTATATGTATGTATGTATGTATGTATGTATGTGTATATATATATATATATATATATATATATATATATATATTATATATATATATATATATATATCCAATGGCAGTTAGTACAAAATGACTGCTGACATAAGCCTGATGATGGCAGATGGGATTCTGTCAAAACGTCGCTTCTACCCTTTTAGGGATATATCCACAATTACACGGGAAGAAACCCGAAATATTAACTATACACACACACACACACACACACACACACACACACACATATATATAAAGAATATATATATTCTTTTGAGAGCAGGTAACAGAGTTTCATTTCTAATGTGTAGCAATGCATTCACAGAAAAAAGTGACAATAAAGGTTATCTTATCATATTAACCCAAATGCATTCAAAAAAGGCTTTCATTTTTGTTTTTGTGCATTTCTATAGTGGTGTAGTGACTTCTTACATATAATGCAACTCTACCTCCTCTTTTGTTAGGTCTGTTTCTTTTAAACAATTTATATTTTTCTAACAATACATTCCAATCATGGGCTTCATCCCACAAGTCTTGGTAATGGCAACAATATTGGACTGCCCTCATGTACTAGGACTTCAAGTTCACTCTGTTTGTTCCTCATACTTTGGACATTAGTGTATAGACATCTGCGTTCTCAGAGATCCATTACAAAGAGAATGGACATGGAAAAAAATACTGGATTTCATCTAGGAAGATATCTATCACTGAGCCGCAACTGCTCAGTGAGTATCAACTGACTGTTCTGAAATATAGTAAAGATTTAGTTTCTACCTCTTATGAATGTCTCTAAAAGGCTTTAGCGTTGGGAAGCGTAACAGTGTCACCTGCTTAGAAAAGTCTGCAAATACATTATAGGACAGAAGATCACCTATCCAAGCTACATGTTTACCAATTATTATGCTTAAATTAAGTATTAGAATACTGACACGCATTTCAACAATTGAAATACATACCTTTTTGCCATGGAAAACTTCTTAACGATAATATCAGATATCATCTCACTTGTTGATGGCAGCTCAGCAAGCCCTAAAAAAGTGAGGTAAAGATTAAGAGACAATACTTTAATAGAACTAAAGGAAGGAAAGTTTCTAAAGACAGGGAAATGAAAACAAAGAATTTCTGAAAACACGTTCATTTAGCTAAATTAAAACATTCTATCAAGAATGGATGGAATTATCTTTTCCTCTGTGATGTTCTATGCATAACATCTATGGTCAAATGGGAAGATTTCTGAAGATAGTCCATATAAGGAGGTTTCTCCAACGGCAGCTCTCATTAGATAAATATTTTAATGCCAGAAAATAAATGCCCAGTACTATCAGGGTATCCATTTCTAAGCATGGTTTGTAATTTTCATTCTGAAAGTATAGCTAGTTTCAGTTGATGTGTTGTTCAGACTGTTATGATAATTCAGTTGGCATAATTGCTTATCATTTGGCATGTTGTGTAAACTCAAGCAATTGGATTATTTCAATACAGTTCAGTTAACCATGGTAAGTATAGTGTGAACACAGTGCCCCAAATTAGTACATGAATATCCAGACAAACTTTGAAACAGCTTACCCTTAAAGACACGTGTGGCCCAGCGAGCTTGCAGTTCTGCAATGGGCATGATGGCACCCAGTGGCTGCACAAGACCAATGATTGCTAGTGTGGGTTTCTCCAGATGAGGTGAGAAGACAAACTTATATAAGGAGATCTGATTTTCAACAACTCTCATGAAGTTCCCAAGGAAAGGAAATGAGAAACTGTATCCTGTAGCAAAGATAACACAATCTATATCTTCTTCCTTGGAACCATCTTCAAAGATGGCAGCGGTATCAGTAAACTCAGTGATGTTTGATTTTATGACAATTTTCCCTGAAATAATGCAATTTGGGAGATCATCATTGATAGTTGGATGCTGGCTGTTAAGTCTGTAGGAGGAAAAACAAAATGTTGATAGTGATACAAAGGAGCTACAGTAATGTCAATAGAAACTTTGCCAAAAGCAAAATTAGAAAGGGTGATCAGAGAAAGTACAACTAGCTAATTTTTCATAGCACAACTTAGCAGAACTATTACAGGGAGACCCTATATTGTTCATAGGACAAGTCTGCCTATATAGGATTTACTCGTGGTTTGTTATTGGGTCAGCTGAATATTTCATTGACCTCTGCCATCTCATTCTCTTAACTGTTAAGTTATCTGGGAAATATATTCCATCACTGAAGAAGTGAGCAGGGCAAGTCTGACTTCAGAGGAATAATTTATTTTGCAATTTTATTTAAGAGGAGAGAGAGAAAGAGGAAAAAGCTGGAAGGGAACATACAAAGGGTCACAGACTAAAATAAAATACAAAGGTCATAAAAAGGCAATGTACTGCCATATAGAAAGATATGCTAGAATATTTAAGACTGGTGCAATGTCTGGAGAGTGGATGAGATTTCACCCACTATATAAGTGTGCAGCCACTCAATAAATTAAATAGCTAGCACTGTTCTCAGAATAGCCTGGGAGAGATTATATGTTACTTTACATGCTGTCCTGGGCAATTATCGAAAGATTCTGTGCCATTGATAAATTTTTCATATTATCATTAAGATGGGATATCATGGCACCATGGTGACAAGGGTTTGAAATGCTTTAATTGTTTTATTGATTTTGGAGTGAGTCATGTAGGATTATTGTATAAAACAGGTGGCTATTTCAAACTTAAATAAATATTTTAAAAATCCACTTGTATAAAGTCGTAGTCCTGGATTCAGTGAGTGCTAAAATGAACACGACTGTTATTAAAACAATCACTTTAAAGCTTCTAGGACTGGTACTCTGAAAATCAGCATCCAATTTTTCAATCAGAAAATGAGATTTAAAATAATTACTAAATATTTTAGTAGCTGTGAATTAAATTCTAGATAAAGAAAAAGCAATGTTTTGGCTTCAAGGACCACATAGATTACCTATTGATATCTTGAAAGCCAGAGAGACATAGCCTCAGTCATACATTATCCACCCTCTCCATTCCAATCTTTTTAAGATTTCTGTTCCTCCAGTAACATTATTTCTAATTGCTGACTTTCCACGGCACCTTCTTGGTGCTTCAAATAACTGCAAGGGATGAGAAAGCTGTATATGAAGTTCTGCTTCAGACTCTGGATTCCCAAAAGATGGGTTTTTATCAGAGATGTTATCCAAATATTAGGGTCCAGTTATTTCAGGGCAAACAAGAGCTCACGACTCCTAGACTTTCAGAGGTTTGCAGTCCAGTCCAGAATTGTAGGTAGCTAAGGGCCTGATGATTTGGATTAGACAAACTGAAAGGAGTACTTGTCAGCCCTACAAGGTAAGCCAGACCAAAAAACAATTGCATTGTATAGGCCTAAATCTACTTTTATAAACATACTTCCCCTCCTCCCTCTTTACATTTTTTCTTCCATTCAATCATGTCTACTCCATGGAGCCTACCTGAACAAGTTCCTGCAGGAGAAGAAAGTGACTGGTCCTAGGTTACCCAGCTACATTTAGTCTAAGGTAGACTAGAATTTACAGACTCCCAGTTTCTAGCCTGATGCTTTAACCACTACACCAAACCCCGTCTTTTATACATTAGAGCGGGTGCCAACAACCCGCGGCTCTAGAGCAGCATGCGGCTCTTTCGGCCCTCTGCTGCGGCTCCCTGTCCCTTCACTGGCTGGCCCTGCCCCTCGCCTTCCCCTCCCAGTCACTCCTCACTTGGCCTTGGAAATCTGAGATACAGAGAGAGGGGGGAGAGAGGGAGAGGGAGAGAGAGAGAGACATATATATATATATATATAGAGAGAGAGAGAGAGAACCAGAGAGAGGGGGGAGGGAGAGATAGAGAGTGGGAGAGGGAACATAGTGAGGAGGAGATAGAGAGACATAGATACACACACAGAGAAAGATATATACAGAGAGAGGGAGGAGAGAGAGGGAGAGAGAGATACAGAGAGGGGGAGAGAGAGACATAGAGAGTGTCAAGTTTCCGAAAGATGCCCTAATTAATTCATGAGCCATGACCCAAACTTCAAAGGAAATATAGTGATTTATTAGGAGCACCATTCCGGCAATACTCGGATGCAGTCAGGACTGACCCCACGTAGATTTACGTTCCCCTATGACCCTATCTCTCCCCTCCCCCCTGGCCATGTCATAAATCACATTCTCCAATTAACCACTTTGGCTGGCTGTGAAACCTAACACCCTCCTTCTGATTGTGATCAGAAAAACGTATGGAATTCACTTCAGTTCTCCCTCCTTCCTGCTCATGGCAACTGGAAAGCTTTGCAAGTTGACAGAGAGATACAGAGAGAGTGCAGGAGAGAGGGAGAGAGAGACATAGATACAGAGAGAGAGAGATACACAGAGAGAGGGGGAGAGAGGAGGAGAGAGAGACACAGAGAGAGGGGGGAGAGAAAGAGAGAAAAGGGTTTTGTGGTTTCCAGTGTTTTTTAACAACCAGTTCTCTGCCCTAATGACCAGCTGGGTAGGCGTGGTTACGGGGTCATGTGACTGAGTGGGAATGAGTGATATGGAATTGGCCATGCCCAATCAGGTTTTGTGGCTCCTGGTGTTTTTTGTTTTGTTTGTTTTTTTCTGTGGGAAATGGGTCCAAATGGCTCTTTGAGTGTTTAAGCTTGCAGACCCCTGTATTAGAGGAAATATCTGTCTGATATATTTTTGTAACCTTCCCCGCTAGTCTGGGCTTAAGCAATATTTCTTTATTCTTTACACCACCACAGAGAATGTGGGTTATTGAGGGTTCATGAAAGCATTCAGCAAATAGGCCCCTTAATAAATTATATTTTCTCAAGGGAGAGCTGAAACATCTAAGAAGCCAGCTTGTCCTCATCCATTCTCTGCCCATAACTGCTGAGCATCATACCCAGTTGGAGTTTCCTGGCCTCAAAAAAAGCTAACCTCAGAGTTGGTAAGGAAGAAAGAAAACTGATTCCCAGCTCTAAAGTATCCTGTGTAAACAAAAGAGGTAGTTAGTATCCAATAAGTTATGATAGATATTGTAGCCACCTCACTTAATTAGCAGTAAATAATGGACTGGTCAGTATTTAGTTGACATCAACGTACAGCATTTTTAGCTGTCTGCTGGAAGAAATGTGAGATACATTTTTTTTAATTAAGAAGGCAAAGTAGCATATTATTGTAGAATACCTGTGTTTAGGTTTCAAGCCATAATGAGAATGATCAAATCTGTTATTTAATTTGTACTGTATCAACTGATCAATCGTGGACAAGGGAAGACATTGTTTCAGGAATAAATGAGCTCGAGTACTTAATATAATGTCAAGTGGATAGCCTTTATCACCAATGCGACCTAATATCCATGCTCCTTGGCGAGTGCTGAGGTAAACCTGGACAACATAGAGAAAGACAGTATCTTAAACTAACAAATCCACTATTTTTTTTTTACTAGTATTCTTTTTGCCATTATTAAAGTATCTGCTAGATGCCAATGTGAACAGAGATGGAAAAGTAAAGTAAACCTGTAAATTATCTCATTATTCTTTTATCCTGGATAAATTGTGTAGAAAAGATTTCCAATACTTTTCCTGTATTATTTTAAGTTTTACAATATCTAATCAAGAATATAAAGATGATCTAATTGAAAATAATGCAAATTTGGGTTACTTTTACTGCTTTCCTGTCTCTTTGCTAGTTATGTCTGATGATTGCCACATCAGCTACACATTAAACACTGAAGAAAACGTGCATTTATATTTCCTGCTTTTTCCCTTAACATTGTCTTGGTAGATTTTCCAGCCAATCAACTATTCTAATTTACATCACATACACCAAAAGTCCACATCAAATTTTTCTTCCACTAAACCAAAATAGGGAAGGGGAGGGGAGGAGTTTAAGGAAGAAGCAGAGAGGGAAAGAGGCCATTCCAAACCTAGGATATCTGATGGGAATCTGGGTGTATTTTCAGTACCGGAATGGGACAATTTGCCATGGCCAACTTGCCATGGTCAACTCACCGCTGCCAATTCACCATGGCTAACTCGCCATGGCCAGCTTGCCATGGCCAACTTGGCATGGGACACATCACTACAGACAGTTCATCATGGAACAACTCACAAGACAGTTCAATAATATTTTTTAATATTTAATATTTTAATATTTGTCTTGCATGTCTTTTTAATTCTGGCTGTACACCGCCCTGAGTCCTCAGGGAGAAGGGCGGTATAGAAATTCAATAATAAATAAATAAATAAATAAATAGTTTTATATTACTTAAAATAATTTAAAAATTATTTTAATATTTGTCATTCATATTTCATTTTGTCCATCCTTTTGTATCCTTTCTTTAATGGTTCTATTTCACCATTTCTTCAATATTATGTAAATGTCAGATCTGTTATCTTCACCTTCTATACTTTGCTGGCATTCTGCCATAAAATGCAAAGAGGGAGGAGGAGACATCCTTGATAGAAACCAGAAATGCCAAGCTAGAATAAACCAACCACCAAGGATACCTGGCCTGGGAAAAGAAGGCAAAATTGCATTGAGTGGTGCCAAACAACCAAGCGGTCCCCAAAACATCTAAATGGCCTACTATTGGACACTGATGGACTGGTCAAAGTGGGGAGGGCCATGGAAAGGGAAAAGTGTAACTTTTGTGTGGGAATATTCAGATCTAGCCTTAATATCACTGCAATCATTTAATGTTAGTAAAAGAACCTATCACTTCAACTAAATGGAGTTGAGGGTCTTTCTTTCCTAAAGATCTGAATTGGGGTGCCTGATATTAGATTATTTCTGAATATTCCTGTGCAAAGGTTTGTCCCACAGCATATTGTCCTGGGCACGTTGGCCATGGTGAATTGTCCTATGGCAAGTTAGCCATGGCAAGTTAGCCATGAGCCATGGCAAATTATCCATGGTGAGTTGGCTGTGGTGAGTACAGATGGAAATTGGATGGAGAAAGCTCCCTGAAAATGACAGACAAAAGAGTGCTTTGGCACAACTGAATTTATTTTTGAGGAGATGCTGAGAGTATGAAGCTCTTGGAAAAAGAGGCAGTGTCTAAAATGGGAGACGTTCTGAATGCAGCAACCATAGGTAACAACTATATGTAGCCTGAAACAATGAAATTTAAGACATAAATTGTATTATTATAACAACACTCAGCATAGGTAAATAGCTGGGTCCATCTTTTTGCTGGGAGATTACACATTTAAAAAGTATTATTGTATGATGGCTTCTGTCTCTTCATTTCATCATTCAGTTGTGGATAATATGTCAAGGGCAGCTTCACATCAAATAGAGCTTTTCACAACTGTGCCATGAATTGTGGCCCTGTATCAGAAACAAGATGGTTGGGCAAGGTTTTACAGAAAACCTGCTTAATGAAAAAAGAGCTGTTTAAGGGGTGATGGGAAGATCATAACTTTCATGTTCTGGCTTCAGTGTGTGTGTGGGGGGGGGGGAGGATAAACACCGTTGGTAACAAGATGCAGGTAGGATGTGGGTGATTGCGGGCAAGGCTTGCAGAGATGCTAGGGAGGGAACATGGTAGGAGTTTAGAAACAGATGCAAAAGTGAGTAAGCAAGTACAAGCAGTTGGAGTGGTGCATTTTCAGTGAGGCTTGTAAAGGCATCAAGAAGCCAAGGCTAGGCAGACAGAGATGACAACAGAGGTATTGGGAAGTAGAACAAAGGGCATGTGTATGCGCCATAGTTTACTGGAGGCTAAGAGAAGACAACTCAGTCAGTCTGTCATCAGAAAACACACAACACTTTCAAAAATGCCAAGGAAAGATCCAAAAACTTGGTCAAGAACATACTATGGTAAAAAAATGAATCAGCAATCTGGTGCAAGAATAAACAAAGTACAAAACTTCCAGCAACAGAAGGCAGTCCCTTTATGGCTTAAATCTTCTCCTCATCCAGCATGCACAAATGAAGCTTTCCTTGCTCAGTAGTTGCCAATAACAAATAATCAGGTGCATGCAGAGTCAGGGGCTTGCCACTTACTGACAAGGTGCTTAGCAGGGTATAGGATTCTTAGGCAGGAAAGTGGATCTTCCCCATTCCTTGGCCAAAAAAATGAATTGGACCTGGCTGAGGAGTGATAGTGCATTAGTGTTTGATTCCGTGTCTGCTGAATCTGCACTGCATCGAGCCTGACCATGAGGCCATGAAATAACATGGAACAGCTACCAGAGAGAAAAGTTCAACTACCACTGGAATGGCACATAGTAAAATTTCTTCATTCTCAAGAAAAGACAGGTAGAAGGCAAAGGAAAAACAAAGGTAGATCATCTACTGTATCTGAACCTTTATATAGGTGTCATTTGGTTCATATGGCTTGATCACTTGGAAAAGTACTTTCCTTTCTATCTCCAGGGTCAGCCAGGTGCTTGGGAACAAACTTTTCCAGGTTAGAAATTAGAGGATCATAAAGCAAGAAATACTCTGGCTGATAAAGGATAATTTTTTAAATTATTTGATCTGAGAAAGTAAGAATGTTTAAACAAGAACAGAATTGTGTCCAATTGAGCTGTTACAGTACTGTTTGAGCTTATGAAAAATTTTTAGTGTTCCAAAGTCTCGTGGTCAGTCTGGACTTCAAAATGATGTTCCAGACCTAGGGAATATAAACTATAGAGCCACTGTGGGTCTAGGGACTGACAGGCATGGTTAATTTTTTAAAAAAAAATTAATATTATTAAAGTTTCAATAGTAGTTTCTTCAACATATACATTTTATCTAATACAAAGCTACTGAGAGAAATTTCCTGACAGTAAGAACAATTAATAAATGTAATAGCTTAATTCCTGGAGTTGTGGATGCTCCATTGCTGGAGATCTATAAGAAAAGATTGGAGAGGCGTGGCCAATGTCGCAGTGGAAAGTCGAGATCTTTAAGACCTTTTGAAGACCTGTCGATATCTCTGCAGTCCGGGGGTCTGAAGTGCCCTAAGTCATCCTGAAGGGATGATAAACAAGGGGAGCACGGACTGGTCAGCATAGGGGGATTGCAAACTCCCTGGCTGAGCCAGAAGACGCTGCTCAAACCGGACTGCTGAGAAAGTGGCCTTAGAAGTCGCTAGGAAGCTGTGGTGGCAGTAATGAAAGAAGATGACAAGAAAGCAACGTGAGACATTGAGATGAGAGAGACACTGATTTTTACAAAAGACTTTTCCCTTTGAATCCAACTGGAATTAAATAAGAATAGACGGGCTGAGAGTGAGGAGTGAGAGCGGGTGTGTATCCGCTTTCACATCCAGTAATCTGGTGGCGAAGAAGAGACAAAAGCCGCTTTCTTTCTTTCTTATATTTTTCTTTGTGATTGAGAAAAGAAAAATAATTTCTTAAAAATAAGAAATTGGGACTAAATGAATTAATGATTGAATCCCATTTCTATTGAAATGGTGGAATGATGATAACTGAGAAAACGAAACTTTGAAGATTGTTTTTTTTTAAAAAAAACAACCTACTGTGTTCTTAAAAGATAAAACGAAACTGAAGATTGCTTTAAAAAGTTTGCTGTGTTCTTGAAAGCTAGTCTGCAGTGCCATCAAGTGGCAGAAGGGAAATGATTTTGACTTGGAAGAAATTCTGACTATAGTTGACCTTGACATTTCGGTAGACTGATAAAGAAAGCAGATGTACTGGATTTTGAACTTTCCTTTTGGCTTTTAATATTTTATTATTATTATTCATATAATAATATGATTGCTGATGATTGCTTTGAAGTTCCGTGTTTTGATTTTTGCTGATGGATGAAAGGAACTCTATTTTGTGTTTTGTGCCTTTTATTTTTACTTATTTTTTTAGAGACCTTTTTTTAATGCCTTTTTTTTAAAAAAAAACTAGATTGACAAGAAATTGGATTGGACTGGAAGAATCAGAAGAAAATTTTTCCTTTTTGGTTGTTTGGATTTGTATTTTTATCTTTTACTTTTGGCAGTTGAATTTCTCTCTTTCTCTTTTTTTTCTCTCTGTTGGGGTATTTGGAAATTTGATTTTTGATGGAGATGGTTGATTGGAATTTTTGTTTTTTAATTTTTGTATCTTATCTTTCATTTTCATTATTATTATTATTATTATTATTATTATTATTATTATTATTATTATTCTTTTTTTACCTAATCCAACCATTGGGGAGGATTAGGCACCTGGATTATAAATATTAAGAAATTTATATCACTTGCACACCCAACAGCAAGTCCCTCATTGACAGAAACACAGAAAACTTCGGAGATGATGGAATTAAGAAATTTTATACAGTCGCTTCATGATGACTTAAAACAGGAAGTAAAAGAAATGAAAGCCATGGTTGGAAAAAATGAAGAGAGAATCCAGAAAGTAGAAGAAAAAGTGGAAATGACAGAAAAGAAAGTTGAGAAATTAGAAGAGAAATTGGCACCAACTGAAAAGTCAATTATCCTGTTGGAGATGGAACATTCTGAGTTTTACTTAAGATTCCAAAATATAGAGGAAGAAAAAGGAAAAAATTTACCTGAGATGATTGCTGAGATACTATCAAAAATTTTGGAACAATCCAAGGAAGAGATCTTAAATGAGATTGATGAAGTCTTCATTGCAAGATATGCAATGAGGAACAAACTACCGAGAGAAATACATGTAAGATTTACGAAGAAGGCAGTGAAAACAGAGATATTACAAGCAGCAAGAAATACAGCACCGAAACACAAAGATAAAGAAATTGCGGTATTAAGAAAAATACCTAGAAGAGTTAGAGAATTTGAGGAGATAATATCAGTTTCTAATGAAGTTCCTAATATTCAAAGGAGTGAATTTTAGATGGTTAATACCGGAAGGAATTTTAGTGACATGGCAAGAACAAAGACATAGACTTGACTCCATTGAAAAAGCAAAATTATTTTATCAACAATTTTGTGGACCATTAGAAGAAGACTTGGGAGCAATAGGAGAGACAAAGCAAAAAGAGAAAGAGAAAGATGAAAAAGTAGAGGAAGGAAGAGCCCTAAAAGAAGGAGCGCAATCTAAAGATCCAATGGAACAAAGAGAGACAATGGTGGTGAAGTCAAAATCTAGTAACAAGTAAAACATGGAAGAAGAAATTAAAGCAATATCTTTAAATGTAAATGGATTGAAGGCAGCGATAAAAAGAAACAGAATTTTATCTAAATTAAATAGCTTGAAGATGGACATTATATGCCTACAAGAAGTACATATTAGAAAACAACATTTACAATTATTACAATATACAAAGTTAGGAGTTCTATTTACATCATTGATACAACAAAGCAAAAGAGGAGTGGTGTTGTAATTAAAGAAAAATTAGAACCTAAATTACTTTTTGAGGATGAAGAAGGCAGGATTCTGATGGTGGAAATAAATATGAACTTTAAACAAATACTTTTGATAGCAATATATGCACCAAATGAAAAACAAGAATTTTATCAGAGACTACACAGAAAAATTTTAGAATTGGATTATGAATATGTATGTATAATGGGTGATTTTAATACTCTAACAAATGTGGATCTGGACTATAAAACAATGAAGACAAATAAAAAATCCAGAAGAATATTGCCGAAATCTTTTTTTACAATGATAGAAGAGTTGAGTATTCAAGATATTGGGAGACAAAAACACCTGAAAGAAAACCAATATACCTTTTATTCAAATAGACATTTATCGTGGTCAAGGATAGACATGATATGGATATCAACAGAACTTATAGATAATATACAAGAAGTAAATATTGGTTCAAATATTTGGGCAGACCATAGCCCAATGACAATAATATGGAAAGGAAAGAAGAAAAAGACAAGATGGACTTTGAATGCAACAATATTAAATGAAAAGGACTTTCAGCAATTTATGGAAAAAGAATTAGACTTTTTCTTTAAAATAAATAAGAAAGAAGATACATCACTTCAGAACGTATGGGATACGATGAAAGCCTATATTAGAAGTTTGGCAATAATGTATTTGGGAAGAAAGAATAAAAAGAAAAGGCAAAAACAGATGAGATTGGAAGAGGAGTATAAGAACCTAGAGAAAGAATTCCAAAAAGATATCCAAAACAAAAAAATTAAGAAGCTTATGGAACTGAAAAAACATGAAATAAATTTAAATGAATAGGAATCATTAGCAAACAAATTAAGAGCATCTAAACAGAATTTTTTTGAAAATGCAAACAAACCAGGAAGGTGGTTAGCATATAAATTAAAAAAAGAGAAGGAGAAGAAAATAATAAAATATTTACAAGATGAAGAGGGGAAATTACATTATAGAAATGAAGAAAAGAAGATCGTAATTCAAAATACTATGGAAAGCTTTATTCCCAAGAAAAGATCTCAGAGGAAGAGATAATAAAATATTTGGAAAAATCAGATTTACCTAAAATACCAGAACAATATAAGGGAATGTTAGAAGATAGAATAACAATGATGAAATTAACAGAAGCAATAAAAGGACAAAAAAATGGGAAAGCACCAGGACCAGATGGGTTACCAGCTGACCTATATATAACACTACAAGAAGGGATGAGTAATGTAATGTTGGAACTATTTAATGAATTAATAATGAAGGCAAAAATGCCAGACTCTTGGAGGGAGGCTTATGTAACACTTATACAGACCTACAATTAATACAGGATACAGACCTACAATTAATAAAAAACTATAGACCGATTTCGTTGCTAAATGTGGATTATAAATTTTTTGCCTCAATAATGGCAAATATATTTTAAAAAACTGTTAAATGAATTTATTCATATGGACCAAAATGGATTTTTACCTAAAAGGCAAATTAGAGACAATATGAGGATAATTTTGAATACTTTGGAATATTATGAGACACATTGAGAAAAACAAATGGCGATGATGTTTCTAGATGCCCAAAAAGCTTTTGACAATGTGAACTGGCAATTTATGATAGAACAACTGCAGAGAATGGACTTTGGGGATAGATTTATAAACACCATAAAAACGATTTATGATAGACTGCTAAGATAATGATGAATGGAGAAATGACAGAAAATATTAGTATTATGAAGGGCACTAGACAAAGATGTCCTCCATCACCATTACTGTTTATTCTGACCTTAGAAGTTTTAATTAGAAATATTAGGTGAAATGAAGAGATAAAAGGGATAGAAATCAAAAAAGAAGAGTATAAATTGCAAGCTTTTGCGGATTACTTAGTATTCATTTTAAGGGAGCCACAAACAACAGGTCCCAAATTACTAGAACAAATAGAGAATTATGGAAAGGTGTCTGGTCTAAAAATAAATAAAGATAAAACAAAAATTCTGGTGAAAAATATTACAGAAAAACACAAAAGAGAGATAGAAGAGAATCTAGATATACAAGTGGTGAAAAAAGTTAAATACTTAGGAGTATATCTAACTTCAAGATGTGTAACGATAAAAGAGGATAATTATTATAGATTAAAACAACAAATTGAGAAAGTTGGAGAAGTGGAAGAACCTTCAATTGTCACTAATGGGAAGGATTGCAATAATAAAGATGAATATATTACCAAGATTATTATTTATATTTCAGACAGTACCGATAAAAATTGAAAATACTTATATTCAACAGCTTAATAAGATAATAAGGAAATTTATATGGCAAGGGAAAAAAGCAAGAATAAGCATAAAAATGCTTCAGGACGAGACTACGTGGAGGATTTGGGTTACCTAACTGGGAATTGTATTAACAGGCAGCAGCATTGACTTGGTTGAAAGAATGGATTGAATTAAGAAATACAAGATTATTAACACTGGAAGGTCATGATCTACAATTGGGATGGCATGAATTTTTATGGTATGGTAGAAATAAGATACATACATACTTTCATAGACATTATATAAGGAATGCATTGCTATTGGTATGGGAGAAGGTCAGAAATAAATATTATCTGAAAATACCATTATGGTTATCAACAATGGAAGTTTTGATACACGCAAATGTTTTTAATGTTGGAAATATTGTTAGATATAAGGATTTATTAACAGATAAGGGGGATTTGAAAGGGAAACGAGAGCTGGAAGAACAGGGGATTGAGATGGATTGGTATATGTACATGCAGATACAAACAAGATATGAAAAAGATGCTAAATTATATGGTTTTCACTTAGAAAAAACAGAGTTGGATGGGATACTCATGGGAACAGTGGATAAATTAATTAAAAAGATCTATAATTTTTTACTAGGCATCGAACTGGAGGAGGAGCAGGTAAAGGAAACAATGATAGCCTGAGCAAAGTATTTTGGACATTCAATAGATGTAGATAAATGGCAACACCTATGGGAAAGGAATTATAAATTAACAATGTCCACTGCATATAAGGAAAATCAATATAAAATGTTTTATAGATGGCATATGCCCCCTGAGAAACTGGCAAAAATATTTAAAGATAAGTCAGCTAAATGTTGGAAATGTCACCAGTTACCAGGTTCTTATTACCATATGTGGTGGACGTGTCCAGAAAAAAAAATTAGGAATACAATTAAGATATGGCTGGAAGAAATGATACAACAACGTATTGATTTAAAACCAGAACTGTTCCTACCAGAAAAAAAATACCAAAGAAAATATTTATTTGATTATACATGTAATAACAGCTGCAAGGATTGTTTATGCACAACACTGGAAAGCAGAGAGAATACCTTTGGAAGGAGAAGTAATTAAAAAAAACTTAGATTGTGCAGAAATGAATAGATTGACTTTGATGATTAAAGAAAGAGAAGATTCAGAATACTTTAAGATATGGAATCAATTTTACTATTGGTTAGAAAAGAGATATAAATAAGTAAATTAATAGTTATATATAAAAATGCCATAATCAGAATATTTTGTTAGTGATGAATTGTTGTAATTGATTAGATGAGAACGAAGACAGAAGAAATAACAAAAAGAAGAATGACTGGAGACAACACCAAGATGTCACATGGAAGGAATGACTGATTTATTAAATGTTTGTTTGTTTTAAAAAATAAAAAAAACGTTAAAGAAAAGAAAAGATTGGACAGCCATTTCTCTGGGATGTAATAAAGTCTCTTGCCTTATTTAGGGGGTTGGACTAGAAGACTTCCAAGGTCCCTTACAGTGCTATGATTCTATGATTCTGAATGTCCTCTTCCCTTCAAGAATGATATTTTATTGATCCTTTGAAGGCAAGATTCTAGTAGGGCATTTATCCATGATGTGGCCAGATGCTCCATAGTACAATCATAGGCTTTATATATATTGGGGCAATTATTCTCAAGCACTGTCGTCTTGTGCTAATTTTCAGTGGCACCAGTTTTACCTAGTAAGTCTCGAAAATGAGAAAGAAATGAAATAGAATAATGCAGGGGTGAAATTAAAAAATTTCCCCTACCGGTTCTGTGGGCGTGGCTTATTGGGGAGAGGTCATGTGACTGGGTGGGCATGGCCAATTCAACATCACTCACATCGAGGGGCTCTTCACCGGCCCCTCCTGTTCCAGCCACTCCTTGTCACAAATGGCAGGAAAATGGGGAGGGGAATATTCCTGCCTACCATCCTTCCCTCAGTCTGTGCTGAGATTGAGGAATGGATGACAGGCAGGAAAATCCCCTTCCCCATTTTCCTGCCTTTCACAAAAACAGCTCCATTCCAGCTGCTCCCCCGGCCCCTCCCTCCTGGGGACTACCTTAAAGGGACAGACTGCAGCAGCTCCATTCTTAATGAAGGGAGAAAAGTTAGCATTCTCTCTGCTGCATTTAACATTCTGAATTCTGTGGCAGAGAGAATGTAACTATTCTCCCTCCATTCAGAATGGAGCTGCTGCTCCCTTTATGTTCCCTCTCGGCCCCCTCCCTCCTGGGAGGGACAGGCTGCACCAGCTCCATTCTGAATGGAGGGAGAAAAGCAGAGGTGAAATGCTCCCGGTTCGGACCGGCTCGGGCGAGTAGGTAGCGATGGCGGTGGGCAGTTCGGAGAACCGGTAGCAAAAATCCCTCCCCCCCCCCCTCAGCCTCCAGCTTGCTTACCTTCGCACGCCTGCCTTGCTTCGCTTGCTGTAATCCCTGTAATCCATTGCATCAGCAAGCAACTGAATCTCCCTGCCTGCAATCAAACTCATCGGTGAGCAGCTCTTTCTGTCTGCCTGCCTACCTGTAAGTTTTTTCCCCCTTTGGGAGCTTTAAAAAAAATAGTTAATTGGGTTTTTTTTTTTAGTTGTTCTTTTTTTAGACCTAGCCATTTAAAGTTTAGGAAGTTTTAAATTTAGCTGCTTTTATATAAAAATTAAAATAAAATAAAATAATATTTGTGCAGCTTTCTGAGATTTTGTGTGTTTCTGTAGTGTTTCACTCTAACTACACAAACACACAAACTCTCACAAAGCTGTATGTGGCATTTTGTATATGTAAAGTGTGAAAGTTGGTTTTTTGGGCTTTTTGTGGCTGTGTTAGGTTCCTGCTTGTTGCAGGGCCATTTTGGGTCTAGCACAGCTGCTTTTACATTGGGTGAGCCAGTTGTGTTATGTTGTGTTTTGTAGGTTAAAAAAGGGCAAAGAAGTGACATCGACTTGGCCATACCCATATGACCAACAAGCCATGTCCACCCAGTCACCTGACCACCAAGTCCTGCCCACTAATTAAGCCACGCCCACAGAACCGGTAGCAAAAATTTTTAGATTTCACCCCTGGAGAAAAATTAGCATTCTCTCTGCTGCATTTAACATTAAATTTGTCAGCACTTCAAGCTGCATTTACTCTAGTGCTGACATAAGAAGGAGAAGCGGAGGCATCTGGAAAGGGACGTTTGACTTTTCACCTACTTATTTTCCCTGGAGATAATATCCCCTAGGAGATGGGATGGGAGGGGGGAAATTCCTTTGAGCTGGAGCAGTAGATTAGGGGTAGAGTGACTTGGAAGATGGCCAATGAGTGCAGGGGAGTGGGGAACAGAAAGGGAGGATTTTGGGTCTGGAAGTCAGTGTTGGCTGGGATGGAGTCGGAGTTAGAATGTTGTGCTTAATAAATGGAAGTTTTTCTTCAAAGACTTTGTTTGAAATGCAATTTATTTGAGATGACCTCGAAACCTGACAGAATTCTGTGGAATATCAAGTGGCTGGAAGAGGTGAGTGGCGACTGGCCGGGCATGGGTGGGGACAAGGAGGGGTAAATACTACCGGTTCAGCGAACTGATTCCCATAATCCCTAGCAGTTCGCTCGAACTGGTCCGAACCTGTAGGATTTAACCCCTGGAATAATGGCATTTTTCTGCTTATAGACTCATGCAATAATAGTCTCTATTAGCAAACCTAGATTAATGCCTGGAATGTGTTGATGAATTTTTGTATCTTTTGTACACTGTCTGATAGTTCCTCTTTAAACTGGCCAATTAATTCTTTTTCATTGCAGCCCGCATGCTGAGCTGAAAGTCAGCAGAATACTTCTGCACCAAAGGCTTATTTTGTCATAGGCAATAGTTTCACAGTTGCCAGTCAATGGAACATTGCAATTAAGCTGGGTATATTATAAAATTAACACAACTGTAAGATTGTAAGGAAGATGGGAAAGTAGACATAAAGCATCAAGAGACAGCAGGCAAGTCAGTGGACAAGAGGGAGCTTGCTGCAGCTGTACCACAGACAATCCTTTGTTTCAAAACAGCTGTTCCACCACCTTTATCACATTCTACTCAATATCCTATGGATATTTTCAAAATGACTTCTTGCATGCAAAAGGTTTGATATCATCAGACATTTGAGGTATGAGATTTCACAAGGTCAGTGGACATTCACAATTTTCAGAATACTTTCCTAATTCCTTGCCCTTCATTAATATAAAACAAGACAAGTAGTTCCAACCTGTTGCGCTGTGTGGCTTATCTCCACTGCAAGGTCCACTCCTGAGTTCCCAATACCAATCACAATGACTCTTTTTCCTGTAAATGCATCAGGACTCTTGTAATCACGACTGTGTAAGTAGCGACCCTTGAAAGTGGTAATTCCTGTAAACCAAGAGTAAAATTGTTCAAATTGATGTTGTGTGCCTGTTTTCACACTGGACTTATACGGCATTTTTTTATTAGGGTTGTATACTAGGTTAGGAGCACCAATTAATCAGTGAAAAGCTTGCCCCATTCTTCTTTTCCCCCCATATCAGTGGGCGTGTATGCCTTTTAAAGGTAAAACACACCCTCTGAGCTTTTTGTGCTAGGAATTCCATGGCATTGATGTCTGTGCTGTTTTACTGGGGATGAGCAGGAGTAATTCTTTAATTCTAATTGAATGTAAGGATCGCCTCTCCTTCCAACTTAAGAAAGTACGAACTCTTGAAACGTAGTTGTTCAAAAGGATTCTTTTATTAAGCAGAAGTGAAAGCCATCAGCTAAAGCACAATCTGAATGCCCTTAGGCAAAGCAGTAGGATTAAAGTGGTAGAGACCCCTCCCTTTAAGTCAGAATGCAGATTTTAGCCAATACACAAGTGTGAAGATGTTTTCTTTACTATTTCCTTTGAGAACCCGAACAAACATGCATTCCCACCACTACCCTTTAAAGTGAGACAACCCACATGGCTATCATAAAAATTCCTGCAGGTAAAGGGAATCTCAGGCTTCCTTGGCGCCATGATATAGGTTGTAAAATATCTGATGACACAGGCCATGCTAGTAAATCGAATCCAAGTCTCCCCCTTCCTCCACTTGAATGGCAGTATCACTTTTAGGGATCTGACATTGAAGAAGTTTTCTGGTGAGAGAAATCTATAGTATGATTGTGACTTTTTTCTTCTCTAAAGGGGAAAACAAAAAAGAGTGCCTTCAGATGGAGTTAGCTATTTGTTTCATGTATGATAATGAATTGATTTGTTACTTATTTATTAATTTATTCAATTTATATGGCCACTATCTCACAAGAAATGGTTCTGTTCTTCACTAAGTAACATCTTAGTGCAGGAGGCAGGAAGTGAGGTGTCTAATGAAGAATTATGTTAAGATTTTTATTCTGGGGGAAAAAATCAATCAATGTGGTTACTTAAGAATCCACACTGATTTAATGGCATATTATAAATCACTTAATTGATTATTTTATGTGAAGTACATTACATCAAATTGGAGGTTTAATTTATTCATTAATTAGTTGCTGGTCATTATAATTTCTTTTGGCCACATGGGTGATAACCAGTTCAAAATTCTGGAAAATTTTTGTGAGTAATTTCCAATTTAGTTTGTACCTAGCACACTCTTAGTCAATCTTTAGATCCATAGTATGCACATATGCTATTCAATATAATGAAAAAGAAAAAGAACAAAAAAGCATGAAGTCCTATAATAGAAGATGATTTTATGTAACAACCATTGTTAATTTTATGAAGTGGGAAAAAGCACAGGTGCAAGTGCTACACAAGCATATTTGTTAGCTAACTAATTTTGGTCTATGTTAGTTACCCACATGGAATTTCACACCAAATTTTCCTAGTTAACTTTTCCTATCTAGTTCCTCCCCAGTTACTCCCTCTTGATAGTCCTTTATTGTCCCATTATATTCAAATAGGTTGTTTTGGTAACTGTTTCTTCAATGATGGCCTGGTTGGTTAGCCATTGTATTCCCTTCCCAGGACTTTGACCTTGAGATGGTGTTTCTGGAAGGCACAATGAGTAACTACCCCGTCCCAGCTGGCTCCCTCCTCTCATGTCCATGGCGGCAGACTGGCAGCTAGCAAATTAACTGTTCAGTGTATGATGGCAGTTCTGACACCATTGCTTGGCCCAGCTAGATTACACAACTAAAGTCTGGTTTCTAATCTCTCTTTTCTAGGGAAGGTGGTGGAGAGAATGGTCACATGGGAGCTTTAGAGAACTCTGGATTAGGCAGATTATCTAGACCCTTTTTAGTCAGGGTTCAAACCAGGGATTGAAACTCAGACCACATTGATCATGCATATATACAAATCATGACTTCTTGTGGGTGGAGGTAGTGCATCCATCCTGTCTCTTCTTAACTTCTCAGTGGCATTTGATACAATTTATCATGGTATCCTTTTGGGCCAGTTCTAGGAATTAGAGGTGACTGGCATTGTATAGTGCTGGTTCTCCTCCTTTCTTCAGGGTCGGTTCCAGTGAGTGTTGATAGAGAACGAGAGATCCAGCTCACATCCCCTACTTTATGGAACACCTCAGGATTCTGTTCTTTCTTCCCCTTTGGTCATGTATTTGAACCTTGAACTTGCTCGTTGGATTCTGGACTTGAACCTTGGCTTAATTACCATCTGTAGACTTTGGACTGTGCTTGGATTTCAGACTTTGTTTTTGTGGACTTGTACCTTTTCTCTTGGGCTTATTGAACCGGTGCCTAGGCTGAGCAATATCATGCTCAATAGAAATTTGCATTTGATGCAAGTAGGAACCGGGGAATAACACTAGGGGCTTGTATAGCCACAATAAAGTCCTTAAATTCCTCGTATGTATGCACATGGGGGACTGGAACAGAAACTACAGATCAATCAGCCTAATATCAATATCCAGGAAGATACTGGAAAAGATCATCAAAAAACAGATCTGCGAACATCTAGAAACAAATAAAGTTATAACTAGAAGTCAGCACAGGTTTGTTAAAACCCAATCATGCCAATTCCGTTCTTCGACAGAGTGACCACATCAGTAAACCAGTGAAATGCTGTTAACATAGTATATTTAGATTTCAGCAAGGCATTTGACAAAATAGACCACAGCCTATTCCTTGGTAAGCTAGAAAAAAGTGGGCTAGATAGCATCACCATTAGATGGATTTGTAACTGGCTGACAAACCGTAATCAACAAGTAGTCCTTTACGGTACTATGTCTACATAGAGGGAAGTAAGCAATGGGGTACCACAAGGTTCCCTCTTAGGCCCAGTACTCTTCAATATCTTCATAAATTACTTAGATGAGGGAATAGAAGGGGAACTTACCAAATTTGCAGATGATATTAAGATGGCAGGAATAGCTAACACCCTAGAAGATAAGCTCAAGATCCAGATGGATCTTGACAGACTTGAACACTGAGCCCCATCTAACAAAATGAAATTCAACATAGAGAAAAGTAAAATCTTAGGCAAAAAAAATCAAAAGTGCACATATAGATTAGGAGAAACCAAACTTAATAGCAGTGACTGTGAGAGAGATCTTGGAGTCTTAATAGACAACCAATTAAATATGAGCCAACAGTGTGCAGCAACAGCCAAAAATGCCAATGCAATCCTAAATTGCATTAACAGAGGATTCAATCAAGATCACATGAGGTACTAATACCACTCTATAAAGCCTTAGTAAGACCACACCTAGAATACTGCATCCAGTTTTCATCACCACCATATCTATAAAAAGATATTGAGACTCTAGAAAAATGCAGAGAAGAGCAACAGAAATGATTAGGGGACTGGAGGCTAAAACATATGAAAAACAGTTACAGGAACTGGGCATGGCTAGTTTACTGAAGAGAAGGACCAGGAGTGACATGACAACAGTGTTCCAATATTTGAAAGGCTGTCACAGAGAGGAGGGGGATCAAGCTATTTTCCAAAGCACCTGAAGGCCAGACAAGGAATAAAAGGTGGAAACTGATCAAGGAGAGATTCAACCTAGAAATAAGGAGAAATTTTCTGACAGTGAGAGCAACCAAAACAATGGAACAGCTTGCCTTCAGAAGTTGTGGGAGCTTCATCACAGCTGCCATCTATCAGAAATGGTGTATGGTCTCCTGCTTGGGCAAGAAGTTGGACTAGATGACCTACAAGGTCCCTTCCAACTCTGTTATTCTGGTAAATTCTGTTACTCCAGGCTATTTGAGTAATGCTGTGGATGTCCTATCCCAATGACTGGAGGCTCTTAGGGACTAGATGTGCAAAACAGTTCTGACTTAAGCCTAGCAAGATGGAGTGCCTGTGGGTATTTGAACCTCACTGGAGACAAGGGTATCCTGGTCTCTTGTCACATTTGGTGCAACTCTATTTGAAAAAGGAATGTCAGTCTCTTAATGATTTCAAATCATACCTGGGAAGGAGTCCAGGGGCAAATATGCACTGGTGTGGTGGCCAGTGCAGACCAAAACTGCATCAAAAACTGATGATTCCTGCTTCCCATCTGACTCTGTGGTAACATCCCATTGGCCACTGGTAGAGAAGTCTGAGCATTTTGTTACACTGCAGACTTTAGTCTGAAAGCAGAAAGTCAGGAAAAATCAACACATGGTTATTTCTTTGCTCAGAAAAACTTTCTCCCTCTAGAAAGCTGTAGACATAATAGGATTTAGAGATGGGCCTGGGGATTACTTTCCAATAAGAAGGCAACCCTAAATTAAACTTTACGGTTAAATGCTCTTTTTTTTCAGGGGAGTCTGCTAAATAAATAGGTTAAAAGGTTAGCAAGATGGATCTTAACATTTTTGTCCTAAAATCCAAGGAACGTGGAGTATCATATTTCTGATGGAAACATATCCTGCAGTTTGGAAATGACACAGCACAAAACTCTTTCACCACATCTGAAAAACAGGTCTCTGCATATATCAGTTCATCTTACATAACTTAATAAGTGAACAAAATATTAAGAAAGATAGTCTCTAATAAATTTCTGGATCTCTTGCATGAGATTTACATGAAGGTGTGGGTGTGCTTTACATGCAAATTTGATTGGAATTTTCCACTCACCTTGGCTAAGCAAGCAAGCAGGATACACATGCACATATGTTGCTTGTACTCAGCAGCAGTGTGTGACCACCCTAACTTCCTACAATGGCTGGGAGAGAAATCTGAAGACATTTAGAATCAAAACTATGCCTAATCCTAAAGTAGGACAAGAATCAGTGGATTAAAAAATTATATGGAAGTGTTTCAGTCTAGACATTAAGCAGAACTTCCTGACTTTATTTATTCAATCAATAAATATTCTACAAATGCATTATTTCTCATTTTAATACAGTAAAATGATAAATATAACCAGTGGTGGGTTGTCCCCGGTTCAGACTGGTTCACAAGAACCGGTAGTAAAACCAACGGGAGGCCCCGCCCACTGCCCCAGATATCATCATCAGCGATCTGCGCATGCGCGATCCCGTTGTGAATCGGTAGTAAGTAGAACCCACACCTGAATATAACCCATACAATTAAAAGTTATTTTGGGTTCTTCAATACTTTTTAAATATGGGAAGGAGTTTGAAGAGCAAAACATTTAAGATATGCTTCTCTAGTGGATCCTGAATGGAGCAATGGGTTGGACTAGATGACTTCAATGTTCATTTCCAACTCAATGATTTTATGATGTTTCTGCAACTATACAAATGGAAGGTTTAAAACAGTTCTTAAAACACTAAAATCCCACTCATATTTTAACATTGAATTGTGCTCTCACCAAGCATGCTAATTATAGGTAGTTCTCAACTTATGATCACAATTGGGATCAGAATTTCCATTGTTAGCAAGGCAGCTGTTAAGTAAATTATACCTGATTTTATGACTTTTTTTGCCATGGTTGTTAAATGAATCATGCAGTTGTTATGAGAATCTGGTTTCCCCCTTGACGTGGCCTGTTGGAAGCCAGCTGTGAAAGTCACAAATGATGACTTTAGAATACTGCCTGGATTTTGATAATGAGAATGCTGTGACGATCGTACATCACTTTTTTCAGTGCCATTGTAACTTTGAACAATCACTAAATCAATGGTTATAAATCAAAGACTACCTGTACTAGGATGTAATCTGATTTAAGGTGTTGACAGAATAAGGATAAGCATAACAGTCTAAAACGTAGGTATGTTTCACATAACCAGTCTGTTAAACTCTTTTGGTGTAACTTGCTAGATACAGGAATTTTAGTCATCAGGGACAGATTGTTGCTCTCAAAAGGAAATGGGTATAGTTAACCTGAAAATTAGGCAAACTCACCAAATCTAGAATATAAGCGTAGAAAGTATCCTTAGAGACCATCTAGTTCAACTCCTGACCATGCTACAGCATCTCTAATTTAAACACTGCCAGTAAAGAAGAGTCCATCAGCGACCAAGGCTATTTCTTTGTTGAACATATGTTGCCATTAGAAAATTTTTCCTGATGTCCAACTAAAATCTGCTTCTTTGCCATTTACAGTATACTTATTGTATCTTGTTTTCTGGTGCAGCTCTGAACAATTTTACTCTGTTTTCTATACAACATCTTTCAGATATTGGAAAAAGCTACCATGTCTACTCAATCATGTCTAGGTGACACATATCTAACACCTTCAATCATTCCTCATAGGTTTTTTTTCTTTCAGGACTGTTATCATTTTTACTTCAGTTGTCAATGTCCTTCCTTCAATGCAATGCCCAAGAAACATACTTGTGCAGTCTGGCCAAAGTAAAATAGGCCAAATGATTTCTTTAATCAAGACACAATGTTTTGTTAATACACCTGTAGTTTGTCGCTATCAGAAAAGTAGATACGGTTTGACATGATTTACTCTCCTGCCCAGCAATGCATTTTTTAAAAAATGCTCATAAATAATCTCTTCCAGAGTTTTGCCCAGTGTCAACACCAAATTGACTAGTGCTCACCTAGATTTCCCATTTTGAAATTGAAAGAATATGTGTGCCTCTCCGATGCTCCAGAAAAAAGGGTCATATTCGTCTTACCTTGAAATGAATATATTTCAGAAGGTCAAAGTGTTTGGCATACATCCGGAAATAGTCCATTATCTTTGAGTTGTGCATGTAGTTGGGAAAATCATCTGGGATGGGGAAGTCACTGAAGCACATCATCTCTTTGGAGGTGTTGATGATCACAGATTTGTAAATACTAGCCCGGTCTTCCTCAGGATTCTCCTGCAACAAATAAAAATTTAGTTTTTATTTGTTTTTATTATATATATTATTTGAAATGCATTCCTGTTTCTCCAGTCTCTGGAAATTCAATTAAGACTTTATTGCTCATTTCCTTTGTCTGAGATGATTCTAACGGTTTAGATTCCACAAATAAAAGTACTAGGTTTCAATATAAATATATGAGCACAGAAAGAGGCATATATGTAGCTCTATGCCTAAATCATCTGCCTATTCTGTAAACTGTAATCCATAATGGTTTTCATGGAAAGCTGTAACTTTTTACAAAATTAGCTGCACAAAATCTATGATGCATCTTTTCCTTCTTTTCCTTCTGACTTATACATATTTCTATGATCTTCAGGATGCTTTTTGAGGCAAAACTATATTCTTTCTATTTCTAACTATGATAAATGTAGACCAAGTGGCTACATGAAACAGTGCTGAAGACTGAGAGAATTGACAACAATCCCTTGGAAGTAAAGCTTCAAGGTTATAGAGCATTTGCACTTACCTTGAACCTCCAGAGTCCCCCAATATCATCACTACTTTCAAAGCACACAGGCTCCAGACCTTCTTCTAAGCAACATTTGATGTTACAGAGTCCACTGGAACCAGCTCCAATAATTGCCACTCTTTTCTTCTCCATCTCCTGTTTTCCACAAGCGGATGTGTTAGGACCAGTTTATTCCTTTCTATGTATTTTATAGTAATAATACTTGGAAAAATAAATAATCCAATATATTTGGAAATAAGAGGGAAAGGATAATTAATCCAATCAATAGTTGCCATTTCCTATCACTTTTTTAGATGGCTGCCAACCATCTGCATACCTCTCAGCCCTTCTTCTACCTAGATTCCCAATTCTTCCAATGGTTTCAGGATGATTAGCACTTCCTTAAAATAAATTAAATCATGCTGAGGCCTCCTACAAACACCTTGACACTCTTCATCATGGTTGAAGATCATGAAGGTTTTCTATCAAGCTGTCCCCTCCACATGACCTTGTTGCTGTTATTGTTGTTAGTTGTGAAGTCATGTCTGACCCATCGCAACCCCATGGACAACGTTCCTCCAGGCCTTCCTGTCGTCTACCATCCTCTGGAGTCTATTTAAGCTCACACCGACTGCTTCAGTGACTCCATCCAGCCACCTCATTCTCTGTCATCCCTTTCTTCTTTTGCCCTCAATCTTTCCCAGCATTAGGCTCTTCTCCAGTGAATCCTTCCTTCTCAAACCCATGGACAACGTTCCTCCAGGCCTTCCTATCCTCTACCATCCTCTGGAGTCTATTTAAGCTCACACTGACTGCCCATTTAAGAAGGACTGGGCCAGCCTATCTACAAAACAAAAGACCTTCAGCTCCAGGGTGATGGGATTAAGACATGACCCTCCAGGACATAATAGGATTATCTAACAGCAGAGCTCACCACAATGCAAACTCACATTGCATCACCCTCCAGGCTTCAAACAAAGTTCTCAGACAAGCTACAGAGTTAGCTATGACCCTTATAACAGACAATAGAATACATGTTCTTGCACAGGAACAGGAAGCTCAAGGGCAAGGACCAAGAGAAGGTATAAATAACCCTCATTCTCAACCACATGAGGTCAGCTGCCCAGAACCACCCATGTGCTTCTGCTTCATCAATAAATGGACCTCTTTCCAATCAGCCTCCAGCCTCCATTTTGTCTCCAGTACCTTTTTCCTGGCTTGGAACTGAACCAGATGGATATTTCCTTCAACAATTTGGCACCCCAGATGGGACTACAAGCTAACCTGACCAATGGACCTGGCCTGGATAAGCCTCCCTTGCCAGCACGGATCCATTGAGTCTGTGGATTTTTCCTGGACCTTGGCCATTTGGAACAGGGCAGCAAAGAGAGTTTTGACTGTTGAGCTCAAAAGCTGCTTGGAAAGAAGGTGAGTACCTCTAAATTTTAACTTCAAAGCCTAGAAAAGCATGGGAAATGTGTGTATGCCTTTATGTGTGAGTGAGAGAGCCGGGAACCCAATCACAGTTGGATTTTGCTCCCTCTGTGCCTTTAACAGAGTCTGGAGAGAATTGGGGGATTTGTCAGATCACAGGACCTTCTGTAGGGAAAAGGGAGTGTATGAAAATGGAATGGAAAAGCAAATGAGAGAATTGAACTTGGGCAACCAGGTGGGAAGTCACTGAGCAAAGCCCTGTGTTAGGAGGGGCCTGTACCTTCTGAAACAAGCAGAGGTTCTCCTGGACTCTCCTGAGTCTGAAAACTGAGAGGCAGGAAAAGCTGGTAACAGGAGGTGTCTGTATTCACTGTGGGGAGCAGTGGAGTCCTCCCAGACCCATTTTTGGTCTGAAAACTGCTAGGCAGAAGAATCCCTACAGGAAGTATTCATACTCTGATACGGAACCAGAGTCCTCCCGGACCCTTTTTGGTGTGAAAACTGCTGGCGGGGCGGGAGTCTAATTAGGAGGCTCAGTTTGCCGGGACCTGGCAGAGCCTAATGAATCCCTACATCAGAAAGGGAAACATGGAATGCTCTAGCTCAGGGATGTCAAATCTGGCCCATGGGATGCTTAGATCTGACCCATGGGGCCACCCTGGAAACAGCAAAGAACTGGCCCAAGATGCCTCTGCCAGCAAAAACGGTGCCCATGGCCCTCACAAGCTCCATTTTACCTGGCAGAAGGTTGCAGGAAGACGTTGCAGCTGAAAATGGAGCTCCAAAGAGCCAGTGCTTCCCTTCAGGATAGAATATAGAATAAAACTTTATTACGGTCATCGACCAGCAATAGACATACAATAAATTAAAAATAATACTGACATTAATCATGAATAATAACATCTCTGTTATGAAAATACATGATCTCAAACCTAATTTACATGCATGTAGAACCGATAAGTATGTGAGTAAATGTATTGTTATAGATATCTCAAAAAAATTGGCACCAGTTGACATTATAATTCAGTAACCAATTTTTTTCTTGTGTGTAGGATTATTATTTGTTCATCTGTATGGTTTTTGAAAATGCAGTTACACGTAATTGCAAACTTCAGCAGTTCTCATCTTTGAGCAGTGAAACTAGCATGTACAAGGACACAGGATGAAACAAAGTATAATCTGTAACATTTGCTGCCTGAATTGTTCATGCATTCGTGCATAGTAATAGTAAAGTAACACGCATAATAGGTGAGAACTGAGAAACTTAGAAACTATATAAACTATGTCTGATGCTCAATAAAGTTGCTATTGATTCTGCTGTTAATTCTGCTATCCGTGGATGTTTTCCTTTCACTCATCTCACTCATCTTCAGCCTCTGGGAAACAAATGCAACATTTGGCGGCCGGAACGGACTCATACTTCGTCCGGCAAGGACAGGCGCCGTCAGCCTTTGGGCTTCTCAAACTTATCTCTTAAAAGGTTTCTGTAAGTATGGGATCTTCGCTTTCTCAGGGACAGAGGAAGCATGTAGCTGATTTGGTGTATCTTCTTAAGAAGTCTGAATTGTCTGTCTCACAGAAGGCTCTTTATCGGCTGGTACGAGAAATTGCCTTAACTTGTTCATTCTATCCTGAAAGGGGTTCTTTAAAATTGTCAGATTGGGAAAAAGTTGGCAAGGTTTTGCATTCTAAGACAAGTCCAGAGGTAGATATTTTGCATGCTTGGCATCTATGTAGACATGCTATAGAAATGTTTGGTCAGAAGGAAGAGGAGCTTTCTTCTCTTTTAACACCTCCTTCTCTTCAACCTCCTCCTACTACTCCTTCTCTTCAACCTCCTACTACTACTACTGTGATATGTCCTCCGTTGTCTGAAAAGGAAGTTTTGTCTCCTGATTCCAAAGCTGAAATACTTTCTTCTGCATCTGCAGTGATACCTTCTGCTCCTTCTGACACTGAAATACTTTCTGTTCCTTCTGATAGTGAACAACAGCTTTTAAAACCTCCTTCTGCTTCTTCTGGCATTGAATAGAAATCTTCTCCTTCTAATATTGTTCTAAAGTCTTCTTTTCAAAAGATGGTGGAAAATTGCAAGACAGATGTTGCTATTTCTGGGGAAGAGTTAGCTGAATTGTTGTCTGTATGTCCTGTTCAATATCAACCAGGACCACAAGCTGGACAACAGATTGCAGAATGGGAAGGTTTGCCATTTCAAATTTTATGAGAGTTAAAGAAGGCTATTTCTGATTATGGAATTACTGGAAATTTTACTAGAGGTCTTTTAGAGGACTTTACATAGCTCCTGAAAAAATACAACACACTGAACCTTATTCATATTTGGGATTTAAAGTTTTACAATCTTCTTCCATTCCTATCTTACCTGAACTTAAAGTGCAATCTTCATATACTTTAGTCCAATGGCAAAAACTTTTAGGTACAATCAATTGGAATCGTCAACTTCCTGATCCTGCCTAGCATGGACCTACTAAACTTATAACTTGGTGTCGTGGTTACGCTGCAATTGAAGATCTGCAAATGAAACAAGCTGTGTGGATTCCAGGCCGATGTGTTCATCCTTATCATGGAAAAACGAATGAAAACTCTCAAGTCACAAAAGGATTTGGTAAACATTCAGGATAATAGCTCAGAAGATAAACCTAAAATGGAGGTTGACCAAAAGACTGGTAATGAAGAAAATGTGCAACAGAGGATTGAAAGAGAAGTTTTAATGATTCAATATAATTTTACAGAATATGCAATTAGACTGAGAGGTCTGCAGGAAAATAATAGAGATGACTTAAGGAAAATATCTTCTGAAATTCTGGCTGGGATTTTAAAGGTTCAACCTGATGAAGTGTTTTGCAGGATTGATAGAATTTATAGAATAAACTCCTGGTTGGCAAAGCAAAGACAATTGCCTAGAGATGTGGTGATTTATTTTACAGATAAAGAAATTAGGAATAATATTGTGCAGAACTCTTTTAATTCTACTTTGCAATTTCATGGAAGAAAGATTTGGATTTTTAAGGAGCTCCCGACTAAGATGCTAATGGAGAGGAAGAAATTTGGCTTTCTAGTGACTGAGTTAAAAAAAAGAAATATCCTATTTAGGTGGGATGCCCCAGTTGGTTTAATATTGAGACACCAAGGAGTAAGATATCAACTGAACACTGTTGAAAAAGCGGAAGAATTTTATCAAAAAATTTTAAAAATGAACTTAATATCTTTAGGCACAATACAGGATAAGCAAAAGGAGTTGGAAACAAAAGGAAAATACCAAATTACAGAGGCTGTGGTGGATAAATTGTCTTTGGAATCCCTGGATACCCCAGCTGGACTGTTTATAAATATGAGAGCAGTGTCATCCGACTCCAATGTGATGAACCATCAAGTTACAGACAAGTGTGTAAACCAACCAGTTGATATACAAGTGATGGAGAAGAAAGATGAGATGACAAAACAAAACCAACAAGATCAACTCATAAAGCAGAATGAAAATCGATCAGCTGACACACAACTGGTAGGAAGGAAACGAGGATGGAAATTCAACCCACAAAAGAAAAAGAAAAGAAATAGATCTCATAGAAATAGCAGTTTCTAAACCAAGCAACAGTGAAGCCAGGGACTTTAAAAAATGAATGAATATGTGAAAAGATAGTAGAGGCGAACAATTGTTTAATACTATCTTGAGGATAGTGGCAGATCTCTGCAATGCCGTGATTTTGGGATGTGAAAAGAGCCTTACCTAGTTGGATTTGAATCATCTACTCTGGATTTCTTTTATTGGTAAATATATTATAATTATTTTGAGTTACAAGGCAAGAGAGTCACGCTGGGGCATGCAGAAGATCTGGATGTTGCCCATTAGGATGATGGGAATCAACAATCCTGATGAATACCACAACTATAACTATATGGATATAATTATAATGTCACTCGGGTGGTTGTTTTTACTTTTATATATATATGAGGATATCTACTACTGATGGGGGCAGAAGATGATTGAAGATTTTGAACAAACTGTTGCACCAGCATGTTATTTTACCCTATTATGGGTGATAGATTTAACAATCCAGTGGAAAGACACCAAAGAAGATATTATATGGATTATAAATTTAAAGTTATTGTCTTTTTTCTTTTTACAAAATGGAATGCATATATAGATATGTGTATATTTTAGTAAAGTGGGCAGTGGATTATATTTAGAATTGTCTTGCATGATTTTGTAGGAATTTGGGTTGAAATAGGTTAGTTTACTGATTGATTAGTTTAAGAAAAAGGATCTTTAAGTCATATATTTAGGGGAGTGGAGGAATTGGATAGAACTGAATAAATGTTAAATTTTGATGTAGGGAGAAGGCCGCTTTAAAATGTTATATTAATATATATAAAAGACTAAATGTTAAATTGTTGTAACAATACACTATAAGTTTAGGGGAGGAGAAAAAGGGCAGATTATCGCAAAAATGGGAGTTATAAGAATATTATGCTAAGGGTCAGTATTTTGAGGAGGGAGTAAGGGAAAGGAAAGATATTATGTAATTAGTTATGAAATAGCCTATTGTTGTGAAGAAGTCACAGGGGGGGATGGGTGGTGAGGGGGGGTTAGGGAAGAGGGGGGGGGAAAGGGGGAAAACCTTGTATTTGAAAACTTTTTCAATAAAAAAAAAACTCTCAAGTCACAACATCCTCCACTTTTGATTTGGGATCAATTTGAAGTTCAACAATGATTCAACAAGTCCTTTCTTTCTTTTTTCTTTTGTTTCCTCTCTCTAGTTTCTGACAACTCTGAAACAACTTCTGCTTTTTCCTCTTAGTCCTAATCTTTGGATTCGTCATGTTCAATATGTGTTTTTGATTCATGGTAGTAATGTAACTTTATATTATGAACCTCCTTTGGCTGTTGGTCAAGTTGCTTTTATTCCTAATCTCATTAATTCTTCTGCTTTTATTGTTTCGCAACTTCAACATATTTCTTCTTCTTGGTTATTTTCTACTCCTCCACATGAATTGAATTTAGTTAAATGGAAGTATCTTCGTATTAATCAATTTACTAGAAGTTGATGCTTTTGTTGTTATGCTCGTCATAATTGGTTTAATAAATGGTCTGATTACTCAAAAGCTAAACGTATTTTAGATAAAGTAGGGAATTATAGTTATTGTATTCAGAAATATTGGTTATGGGGTAATATTAATGAAACATCACAGGGTCATAATCTTACACCTGATATGTATCTTGATGATTTT
The DNA here is from genome assembly GCA_022577455.1 of Arizona elegans. NCBI lineage: Eukaryota > Metazoa > Chordata > Lepidosauria > Squamata > Colubridae > Arizona > Arizona elegans. The sequence continues at coordinate 95,241,210 of JAKOOJ010000002.1, read as the reverse complement.
CCTATTTTTCAAGCTACTGAAGTTTCTGATATTGGATCAAGTGGATCAATCTGTGCTGGATGGCAATTAAAAGATCCTGCTATGCGGTTTTTCTTTGATAAATATGCAACAAATGTACACCCTCAGAACTATCAATGTGCTGCAATTGGATATTTGTCTTTACCTGTACAAATAGGTGTTTATGATAGATTGTCAACTCGAAGGAGACGTGCAGTTATGGGACCAACATGTTCTGATGAAGTCATTATTGATACTCAACTTTCTTCATTGCCTACTTTTGGATGTGTTTTAGCTGGAGCTATAACTGGAACTATTACTTTGGGATCATATCCAGGAATAATGGCTCAAGGAAATAGTCATTCTATTCTGGGACTAACATGTCAATTGGAGAAATCTATTAATGCTACTGCTGCAATTATTCGTGATTTGCAGAATGAAATTGAAGAACTAAATCAAGATTTGATTCAACAACGCTTTACTATAGACTATTTGTTAGCTCGTCAAGGTGGATTTTGTACTTTGGTTGGTCAACGTGCTTGTGCTGTGCATTTTCATTCACTTAATAAGACTACTGAAGACGAATTAGCTAATTTACAAGCTTCTATAAAAAATAATGTACATGAAGAATTTTCTCCTTTTGCTTGGCTAATTAATTGGTTACCTGATATTGCTTGGTTAAAACAATTGTTTTTCTATGGTGTAATTGTAATTGCATTACTTATACTTTTTTGTTGTTGTATGCAATGTATTCCTACATTTTTTGCAATGTTTCGTAAGTCTCCTCAACCTACTTTGAATGTGATTCAATTGCGTGCTCTTGAAAAATCTCGTTTTCCTTCATTAAAAATAAAAAGTGAGAAAATGTAGGATTATTACTTTGTTTATCTGTATGGTTTTTGAAAATGCAGTTACACGTAATTGCAAACTTCAGCAGTTCTCATCTCTGAGCTGTGAAACTAGCATGTACAAGGACACAGGATGAAACAGTATAATCTGTAACATTTGCTGCTTGTATTGTTCATGCATACGTACATATTCTCATGAAAACCAATGATGTGATTACTAACCAATTATTGTGCCTTGGAGATTTGTTAACCAATAATAAAGTAACACACATAGTAGGTGAGAACTGAGAAACTTAGAAACTATATAAACTATGTCTGATGCTCAATAAAGTTGCTGTTGATTCTGCTGTTAATTCTGCTATCCATGGATGTTTTCCTTTCACTCATCTCACTCATCTTCAGCCTCCGGGAAACAAATGCAACACTTGTGGACATTGCAGCGACACAGAATTTTGCCACTGCACGCGTGGTAGCCAGATTTGAGTCTTGGAGGAGAAAGTCTACATAAAAGTTGTCTGTCCTCCCTGGCAATCTCTCTAGTAAGGGAAGAATGTGTATTGACTACATATTCTGTATAACTCACAGTACAATAAAACGTGAGATATCTTCGACTTCTCCCTTTCCACATATGCCTACCCGTTCTGCTATTGGTGTTCTCTTGTACCTACCCTGGAGAAGTGCTGAGGGGAGAATATTAAATCTGGCTCTGAAGAAAGCTATTCTTTGTTTTGGGAAGATCAGTTCATTTATATATCCTGCTGATTTCCACACACCCTGCTTGATTCTGTCCCTACTGTGGAGAGACAACCTATTTAGTTCTTCTTGGAACTCCATGTCCTTCATTCTATCAATTACCACTTGCTTGGCTCTGTCAAAGCCGAGGGACATTAAGAATACCAATGAGAGCCCATAAGAGCCCAGCTTGTGATCTATATCGCCTGTTTCCAGGGGGAGGGGAAGTTGTCAGTCAGCACTAGCGGGGACAGTCCCTCTGGAAAGTAATGAATTTTTAGCCAATAAATGATCATCATCTTCCAGGCTCTTACTGGAATTTGAGGCATACCTATCTCAATTCTTAACTGGGCATTTGGAGTTCCTTTGGGTGCAGCTAAGATGGCTCGCAGGAATTTGGTTTGTATAGTTTCTAGCAAGTTTTTCTTTGCAAGGATACCTGTTTATGCCCCATAAAGAATTTTCGCCAATGTTTTGGCTTCAAAAAGTTTTAAGGCAGCAGGTACTAATTGACCTCCGCCTGTATAAAAGAAGTGTTTAATTGCATTTGAGAACCTATTGTCTGCTTGCAATGTCTGCTCCAGGTGTGCCTTCCATGTCCCTTGCGAGTGGAAGACCACCTGAACATATCTAAATGTCCTAACCTGTTCCAATCTGTGTCCTTCAATTTTCCAGGAGTATTGTCTGGGTCTTTTAGCAAAAAGTAAAATTTTTGATTTATCAAAGTTAAGGACCAACTTGTTCTGTCTACAGAAGCCAAATGTTTCCCTAATTGCTCTCTTCGGTCCTATGGGTGTTTGTGAAATAATAGCAGTATCGTCGGCATAAAGGAGAATCGGGATTTTGGGTTGTGCTATGTTAGGAGGATGTAGGATCAGGGTTCTGTAAGAGATCAATCAGGGGGTTAATATAGAAGTTAAAAAGGGAGGGGGACAGGATGCAGCCCTGTCATACCCCTTTTTGAACCCTTACTGGGCCAGTTAAAGTCCCTTGAGGATTACACCTCACTTTCAAGGTGGAATTGGCATACAGTTTTTGTATGAGGAAAAGGAGGCGTTTATCAATTGTAGTACATTTTAATTTCTCCCATAGGGTGTCCTGGATATTGAATCAAAGGCCTGCTTAAAATCAGGGAAGGCCACATAGAGAGAGGATTTTTTTTTTTTTGTATGTATATTTTTGCACCAGATGGTGAAATAGCAGGATATGATCCACCATAGATCTTCCTTCTGTAAAACCGGCTTGTTCATTCTTGATTATCCCCCCTGAAATTAGCCATTCCTGGAGTTTATAGTTTAGGTGTTTAGCATACAATTTACTAATTACACTCAAAAGACAAATGGGTCTATAATTTTCTGGATCATTTCTATTACCCTTTTTATAGATTGGTATAATAATTGCTAATCCCCAATCTTTTGGTTTACCGCCATTTTATCTATAAATATAAATAGTGATGCTAAAAGTGGGGCCCGCCAACTGGTGTTCTTTTTGATTATTTCTGGGAGGACATTATCAGCACCAGGTGCCTTATTAGCCTTAAGGGATTCAATCAGCCGGGATACCTCTTCTGGTATGACAGGGGGCCAGTAAGCAGTTTGGTCCAAACTAATTTGCTCCTTAGTTACATAGTCGGGGTCTGTATATAACTCTCTAAAATATTCTTCCCAGGCCTGAATTGGTACCTGATTAGTTGGGGGTAGGGGTGATTTCCCCAATCCTCTGGTGATGTACCAAAAAAGGGATGTATTTTTTGTCCTGACTGATGTAATTAATCTCTGCCAAGACTCCTTCAAAGCCGCACTTTTCTTTTCTTTTAGGAGGGTCTTATATTGTGCTTTCAACTGTTTTAAGAAGTGAGTATGCTCCTCAGAAGGGGAGCATTTTTACTTCTTCTGTACTCCTTATTAGATATCCTTTTTAATTGCACGCAATCTCTATCAAACCATTTTTTGTTCTTTAAAACTGGCTTTTTGGAGTGAGCTAGTATTCTCTTAGTGAGAACCAATTTCAAATTTGAAATTAAAGTTTCAAACTCCTCTAAGTATGATCCTTCAAACTTATTTCTTAGTAGAAATGTATGTAATTCTATGGTTTCTGGAACTAACATCCATTTAGTAACTTCCTTTGCATTTTTCTTGGTCCATTTAATTGTTACCTGGGTATTTTGGCTCTCTAATCTGGGTAGGTAGTTTGAGCCAATCCTTAGTAATTTCTGGTGTAATGTAAGAGTAAGGATAAGTGATCGCTTTCTAGACGCGAGTTTACCTCCATCTTCTGCAAGAACTTCAGGAGGTCATATGATATTATCCAGTAATCAACTGTGGATTTTCTTCCTGCTCCTCGATAAGTATAGTCTGCTGGGTAGTCACCCAAAGTGGAACCATTCAGGATACAAAGGTCCAAGCGTACAGTCATCTGTTTTACACACAGTCCTGCCCGATTTGCCTTAGTGTCTTTAAATTGTCTGGGATGCAGGGGTCCTCCTGGTACATTCTCATTATAATAGATCTTAAATTGATTAAATAATGTTTGATTGTTTGGGCCCATCCTAGCGTTTAAGTCCCCCCAAATAATTATTGCTGCTGTAGGATATTTATCTGAGCAGCCCAGCATAAAATCTTCTATGCCGTCCCAAATCTTCTTGATCAAATTATTCTTATTGAGTGGGGGAATATAGATATTGAAAAGCAAAATCTCCACCTGTTTAAATAAGAGTAACAACCCATGGCTGCAAAGGTGGCAGTGATACACATTTAAATTGCAAGGATGTATTCACTAATGTCACAATACCCCCTTTAGTTCTCCCCCCCCCCCACTTATTTAGGACAGCTGGGATAGAATTAACCCAATAACCATCTAACTGTATCTGTGCGGAGGCCCAGGTTTCCTGTAAGAAGAGAATGTCAAATTGTGATATATAGTCAAAAAAAAAGTTGGCCTTTGATGGAACAGTCCAACCCGCTATATTCCAGGTTATGATGGAGAGGGGATCCTCTTTTGCAGCTCATCAGGAAATTTGATTTATACAAGGGGAAGTTGTATGGTTGTTGCAATGACTTGAGGTGTCATCACACACAAAATTGGCCTTCTCTAAAAGGAGGGGAGCCCCATCTAAATTCTGTATCAATTCCTGGTAAAATTGTTCAGGGTAAGAGGATTTAGCACCAGCTAACAAGGCTTGCCATTCCGATGTCTCTTCTCTAGGTGTAGAGCAGGGGGTTATTCGGTTGTGCTCCATTCGGCTTTGAGCTGATGACACTGACGTGGGTCCTCTCTCAATTTCTTGATGTGGTGCTAAAGGTATCATAGGATCATCACATAAGGATGCTAACATCTCCTTCTCTACTGGGGCCTCTAATGGCCCCTATGTGTCTTGGCTTCTGTTTTCCATGATCTCATTTTCATGTAAATCTTTGCCCCCTGGGGGAGAAGTAAGAGGCTCAATTATAGGGGAAACCAGATCAATAAGCTGTTCAGCTGTGTCGATTATGTCCAATAAGGATTTCTTTAAATTTTCTAACTTGAATAGTATGTTATCTTGTTCTTTCCTTGGGAGAGCGCCAAAAGCATTAATGAGACTGATTTCTGTGCTGTTAAGTACATCTTCACTGGACAAGGCTGGCCTACTCCCACTTTCTTCCTCTCTCTTTTCCAAGGTTGAGAATGTGGAAGAGATAGCAACTTTGGGAGCTCGCATGTTAACAATTACGAGTTTAACCCTTTCCTCACAAGAAAACTCTGACGGGAAAGATTTGAAAGGAGGCTAGATGTGCCTTCATCTTGAATAGCATCAGTGGTATGGTCGGCTGTTTGAAAGACAGAAGAATTAGCTTCCAATTTGGGGCCTCAGGAAGCCACTCCGCAGCATGGAGATCAATCTGCCCCCAGTGACAGTGAAGAAGCTGGCTTAGGGAATTTAGTATAGCACTCTTGGTAATACAGCGTCCATGATTAATTCTGTTCATATGGATTCTAAGCGCAACCTGATGTGTTTATAGTGAGTGATGTGATTGCTGTAATTGTAGGGGAGATGCTTTACTGTCTTCCAATGAAACTTCACTATTAATACCTCTATTAATAATACCTCCTCCTCTTGATGCCTTGTCTGGAGAAGGACTGTTTTTCCGAGTGGGCTGCCACTTTTTGGCAGGCTCTTTAACTGTTTCCCTGTGTCTTTGCTCTTTTTTCTCTTCTTTATCCTGAGTTTGGGATTTACCCAAGTCTGCTGTATGGACTTTAGTGGGGGTGCCTGTAGCCTGATGTTGTGCTTGCAGAAAAACAGCTGTATCTTTTTTCAGTGTCTCTACATCATGTTGGATGGTTATTAGTTGCTCAAATATTGAAACCACCGTTTGTGCTGTAAGAAGACATTGCTTTGCCATAAACTCTGTTGTATTCTCCCATGGTAAACTCTCCACACACTGGATTAGTTTGTTGTTAAACTTTTTAGACTTTATCTTGGTCTCCATACAGGCTGTGGCTGGATTCATTGTTTCTGAAAACAGCTGGCTGTCATTTTTCTCCCCTCCCCCCAGATCAGGAAAGTCTAGTATCTGCTGTTTTGTCAAAACTCTTTGCCAGTCCCCTTCTAACCTCTCCAGATTGTTGGAAATAGAGGGGGGGCATATTTTTACTTACAAATCTCTTGTCAGCAAAGTGCTCATCAATTTTTGGTTGTTTTGCATTTTTCATTGGTGGGAGGGCTCCCAGGCTGGTGCCATGGCGCTTCTTTTTTTTCCCCATGCCTTATTAGTCCTCATCAGCCAAAACTTTGTCTGTATTGTGGTCTATGCTGTTATCGTCTCCGAAAAATATTATTTAAATAAAAAGGCTCCACTGGGTATATTAAAAATTGATAACGTAAAATAAAACCAAGAGGAGCTGCTGCAAACATGCTCCAGCAGCAGCAGCAGCCCCACTCCACAGGGGGAAAATGATCCTCTGCGAATAACAAATACACAAGAAAGCATATGCTGTATTATGGTTTATTGTGCTCTAAAAAACAGTAACTCAGGAGAACTTGGGTAAAGGAAACTTTCAAAAGTCTAGTGACAAATGCATTATCATTTAAAGAATATTTATGAATTCCTCAAATATAGCTGTAAATTATATATTAATGCATTTATATTCAATTACCTCTTCAGGAAGCAGTAGCACGTAGCTGTCGTTGGCTAATCAAAAAAGCAGATCCTTAGAATTCCAGGACCAGTGCTTAGAATGGAACATCACACACACACACACACACACACACACACACACACACACACACACCCCTAGGGGAAGACAATGGCAAATATCACCATCTTTTGATAATGCTTCCAAGGTAGCCTTCAGGAGTTGAGCTTTGCCTTTGTATTTCCTTTTTTTAAAACAATTGAATAAGTTGAACAGTTGAATAAGAATTAAACAATTCTTATTCAACTCTTGTGCATGACTGTGACCATTTACATATCATCACACTAATGTTCTCCTATACTCTATATAATTTTACTAAATCTACTGTCTGTTATTTCCCCTTTTTTCTATTTTTGATCCAATTGTACCATTTCTCCCATATTACGTAAAAATCCAAATCCATCAGTCCTTTCAATTCAAGTGTCATTTTGTCCATCTCAGCGCAATCAAATACTTTTCTAATTATTAAATTTTCAGAGTGTATATTTGAGCTTTTCCAACATTGCGCAAATGCCAGTCTTGCCGCCATTGTCATATGTAGAATAATATATGTTGTTGTTTTTTCATATTTCCTTTTCATTATTCCTAGAAGAAACAGTTCTGGTATATATTCTCTCTGGAAGCCTGTTACTTCCTGTATCCAACTATGTATTTTCATTCAATATTTTTTTGTTTCGGAGCATAACCACCATGTATGAAAGAAGGTACCTTGTTTTTGTCCATATTTCCAACAATTGGGGTTTAAATTTGGATATATTTTTGCCAATCTAGAAGGTGCCAAATACCAACGGTAAAACATTTTATATTGATTTTCTTTGTATTTTGCCGATCTGGTTACTTTATAATTTTTGTTCCAAATTATTTCCCAATTCTCTAATTTGATATTATGCCCAATATTTTTAGCCCACGCTATCATAGCTCCTTTTACTATGTCTTCAACTCTGTCGAATTCTAATAAATAATTATAAATTTTGGTTATTAATTTTTCATCTGGGCCAATCAATATTTTATCTAATTGTTTTGGTAGAATTTCAATGCCATATTCATCTTTATCTTTTATATATCTTGATTTAATTGTAAGTAAGGCCACCAATCTATATTTATTCCCTGTTCTTCTAATTCTTGCCTATTTTTTAGTTTCCCCTGGTTATCTAGAATTTCGCTGCATTTTGCCATTTTACTTAGGTTCAGAGTGTTAGGATGGATCATTATTTCCATTGTCGAAACCCAATTAGGGATTTTCATATAATGTTTTTTTTTAATTTCTTGCCATGTTTGCACGAGAGCTTCTCGTATTTTATGTTGAAAAAAATATGAATGAGATTTGTTCTCTCTGTCCCATAGGAAGGCATGTCATCCTTTTTTTAAATAATGTCCTTCCAATGTAAGTAATCTTTTATTTCTCAAATTTATCCATTCTTTAATCCAAACTAGAGATCCTGCCTGATAATAAAGTCGCCAATCTGAGAGCCCTAAGCCACCTCTGCTTCTACTGTCCTGAAGGTCTGATAGTTTTATTCTTGCTTTTTTCTTTGCCCATATAAATTTTGTTATAATTTGATTCAGTTCTATAAAAAATTTCTTATCTAATTTTATGGGAATGGTTTGGAAAAAGTATAGCAGTTTTGGAAGAATATTCATTTTAATCATTGCAATCCGACCCAGTATGGATAAATTTAATGCCCCCCCCCCCATCTTTCCAAATCAATTTTAATTTGTTGCTTTACATAGTTGTCTTCTTTGATTGAAGAACACGTTGCTGTCAGCCAAATTCCTAGATATTTAATTTTTCTCACATTTTGTAATCCCAATTTTTCTTCTAATTCTCTTTCCTGTTGTGTTGTTACATTTTCCTCCTAGGAGGAACATCTCTGGTTTAAAATCTATCTTTTGGAGTATAATGTCTTCCAACCACCCTTTAATTTTATACCAAAATTTCCTCACCTTAGGGCACATCCACTACATGTGATAGTATGTCCCTAGTTTGTGACCACATCTCCAACATTGGGGTGATAAATTGGGGTACATTTTTGCCAGTCTCACTGGTGCTAAATGCCACCTATAAAACATTTTATAGCTGTTTTCTTTGTATAATACTGCCATGGTCAATTTATAATTTTTCTCCCACAATGTTTCCCATTTATCCAATTCTATGGTATGTCCGAAATTCCTAGCCCAACTTATCATCGTTTCCTTTACTGTTTCTTCTTCCAATTTGTATCCTAATAGGTAATTATAGATATTTGTAATCATTTTTCTTTCCGATCCTAATATTAATTTATCTAATTCCGATTGTTTCCTGTTTATACCAAATTGTTCCTTATCTTTTTAAAATCTAGTTTTGATTTGTAAATATGGCCACCATTCCAAATTTATTCCTTGTTTTTTCAAATCTTGTATTGATTTTAATTCTCCTTTTGTGTCTAATAAACCTGCATATCTCACCATTTTATCTAGGTCTGTGGTATTTGGATATACCACTGCTTCCATTATAGACAACCAAACAGGGACTTTCATATAATGATTCTTTTTAATCTTTTCCCATACTTTCAGTAGTGTATTCCTTACCTTATGACGTTGAAAATAAGTGTGTGATTTATTTTTCCCATCCCATAAAAAGCCATGTCAACTGAGTTGAAGGTCATGGCCTTCTATCATTAATATCCACTTATTTCTAAGTTGTATGCAATCTTTGAGCCATATTAGGGATGCCGCTTGATAGTAAAGTTCCTATTCTGGTAAACTGAAACCTCCTTTATTCCTACTATCTTGCAATAATTTGAATTTAATGTGCGGTTTTCCATATGAATTTCAATGTCAATTTGTTTAGTTGTTCAAAAAAAAATTTCCCTAATGTTATTGGTACTGTTTGAAATAAATATAGTAACTTGAGCAATATGTTCATTTTTATCGTTGAAATTCTGCCAATTAATGATATTGGTAATTTAATCCAGTTATCCAAATCTTTTCGTATTTGTAATAGGAGTTAATCGTAATTGTCCCTCTTTATGGTAGTACACTTTTCTGATAGCCAAATTCCCAAATATTTAATTTTCTTTGTTCTCGAGATTCTCAATTCCTCCTCTAGTTGTTCATTTTGTCTGTTGTTTAAATTCTTAGTCAATATTTTAGTTTTATCTTTATTCATTTTAAATCCTGCTACTGTGCCAAATTGGTTTATGTCTTGTAGTAAAATAGGTCCAGATTCTAAAGGTTCCTCAATAATAAATGCCAGATCATCTGCGAATGCTTGGACCTTATATTCTTGTGTTTTAATTTTTAATCCCTTTATTTCTGAATTATCTCTAATTTGGGACATTAATGTCTCCACAGACAAAATGAACAACAGAGGCGACAGCGGGAAGCCCTGTCTTACTCCTTTAATTATTTCAAAACTTTGTTTGTTCCCCAGTGATTATTATCTGTATAGTGTATATGGCTCTAATTGTATCTATAAATTTTTCTCCAAAATTCATTCTTATTAATTGGTTTATCATAAAGTCCCAGTTTAAGTTGTCAAAAGCTTTTTGTGCATCCAAGAAAACCACACCTACCTGTTTTTCGGGGTGAGCTTCGTAATATTCTAATGCATTGATGATAATTCTTATATTGTTTTTTATATGCCTCTTGGGTAGGAATCCATTTTGGTCCGAATGTATAATTTTGTTCAGTATATTTTTAATTCTATCCGCTATTATGGCCATAAATATTTTATAGTCAGCATTTAGCAACGAGACAGAAGATAATTCTGTATCTTCTGTTGTTCACTATTGTTTTTGGGGATGAGAGTTATTAATCATTCCCTCCAGGATTCTGGTATTCTGGCCTTTTTGAGTACTTCATTAAATGTTTCTAATAGCAGTTGTTCTAACGATTCTTGAAATGTTTTATAAAATTCAGCGGGAATTCCATCTGGGCCTGGAGTCTTATTATTTTTTTGCTTTTGAATTGCTCTTCAAAAAAGGAATCTTCCCAGAATACCAGATATAACAAAAGAAATATTAAACGAGGAAATAATGAAACTGGAGATACAAAGAGCAATTTCTCCATTTATTATTATGTTTGCTTTTTGAGATGAATAAATTGCTTCAATCATTTGTTCAAATTTGTTGCCAAATTACATTTCTCTAATTTGACTAATCATATATTTCCAATTTAAATTATCAAATGCTTTCTGCACATCCAGAAAAACAAGGGCAATTTGTTTCTCTGGATGCACCTTGTAATACTCTAATATGTTCAATACTATTCTTGTATTATATCTAATTTGTCTAGAAGGGAGAAACTATTTTGGTTAGAGTGAATAATCTCATTCAGTATTCCTTTCATCCTTTCTGCTATGATAGCCATAAAGATCTTATAATCTGCATTCAGTGAAATTGGCCTGTAATTTTGAATCTGATTTGGATCGGTACCTTCTTTCATAATCACTGTGATATATGCTTCTCTCCATGAAACAGGCATTTTTGCTTCCAACAGGGCCTCGTTATACAGTTCTAGAAGAATAGGTTCTAATAATTCCCCCATGCTTTTGTAAAATTTTCCTGGTAGACCATCTGGTCCTGGGGTCTTGTTGGTTTTTTGTCTTTGGATCGCTTCTATTAACTCTGTCAGTGTTATTTCCCTATTTAGCAGCATTCTCTTTTCTTCCTCTAAGATGGGCATCTTTTTCTCTTTTAAATAGTCATTTATTTTTTCTATCTCAGTTTCCTCCTGGTTATATAAATTGTATATGCTTTTATTGTGTCCCATAAATTCTGCAAAGAAGTGTGTTGTTTATTATTTACTTTGATAAATAGCGTCAATTCCTGGTTAATCTTTTGTATGTATTCCTTCTCTTGTAGTATCTGTGGGTTTAAAGTCCATCTTCTGATTTTATTTTTTTGACCTTTCCATATTCTCAAGGGGTTATGATCTGCCTAAATGTTTGGGAGAATCTCTACATTTTCTACTTCTTTAAAAGAAGAATCCTTTTTTGTATCTATTATCCCTTTGTAGTCCCCCTACTATACATATATTTTTATATCCTATTTCAATAATTTTTCCATGTATTTTTTTGTAAAATTCCCTCTGATTTTTATTGTGAGCATATATATTAACTAATAACATTTTAACGTCCCCTATTATTAATCCCAATAATAATAATCTTCCCTTTGGATCTTCATTTATTACACTTGTTTTTATTTCTTTTCTAACACATACCACAACCCGTCTTTTTTCTTTGCCAGTGCTGCATATAAATTCCCCAACTTACTATATTCCAAATATTTCTGGTCCTGTTTTTTAATATGCACCTCTTGGAGGCATATGATATCTACCTTCTGTTTCATTAATTTCGTAAGTATTTGTTTCCTTTTTATCTGGTCATTCGATCCATTTATATTTATTGACAGTATTTATTTATTTATTTATTTATTAAATTTTTATACCGCCCCCTCTCCCGAAGGACTCGGGGCGGTGAACACCCAAGATTAAAAAACATATAATATAAACATTAAAATACATTTAGAAGAAAATTAAATCCAAAATGGCTCCCCAATTTAAAACACCTTATCCATAACCCTATAATTAAAACAAATTTAAAATTTCCACATTTAAAAGGGGGAAGATTTAGGCCAGGCCGGCTTGATGGAATAGAAGAGTCTTAAGCGCGCGGCGGAAGGTGCGCAGATCCGGGATCCTCCGTATCTCCAGGGGGAGCTCGTTCCAGATCGTAGGTGCCCCCACAGAGAAGGCTCTCCCCCTAGGGGCCGACAGCCAACATTGTTTGGCCGACGGCACCTGGAGGAACCCCTCTCTATGGGAGCGTACTGGCCGGTGGGAGGCTATTCGTGGTAGCAGGCGGTCCCGTAAATAACCAGGTCCTAAGCCATGGAGCACTTTAAAGGTGATAACCAGAACCTTGAAGTGCACCCGGAAGACCACCGGGAGCCAGTGTAGCTCACGCAGGAGAGGTGTTACATGGGAACTCCACGTCGTTCCCATAACCACCTGTCTAATAACCATAGTAATCACAATATTTACACTAACTGCAACCACAACAGCCCTCACCCATAATGACCCGACAGAAGAAGTAGAACAACTAGAAGCAGCATGAACAGCCGCTCCAATTATAATCCTAATCCTTACAGCCCTACCATCGGTTCAATCTCTATACTTAATAGAAGAAGTATTTAACCCATACTTAACTATTAAAGCAACAGGACATCAGTGATACTGAAACTATGAATACTCAGATGAGGCTCAGGTTTCATTTGACTCATACATAACCACCTGCACGGCCACACTCTGCGCCAGTTGGAGTCTCCGAGTGCACCTCTAGGGGAGCCCCATGTAGAGAGCGTTGCAATAGTCCAGCCGAGAGGTAATGAGGGCATGAGTGACTGTGCATAGGGAGTCCCGATCTAGAAAGGGATGCAACTGGCGGATCAGGCGAACCTGATGAAAAATCCTCCCGGTCACGGCCGTCAAATGCTCTTCTAAAGACAGCCGTGAATCCAGGAGGACGCCCAAATTGCGAGCCCTATAAGTGGGGGCCAATGATTCGCCCCCAATAGTCAGCCATGGCACCAGCTGACTATATCGGGACGTCGGAAACGACAGCCACTCGGTCTTGGATGGGTTGAGCCTGAGCCTGTTCCTCCCCATCCAGATCCGCACGGCCTCCAGGCACTGGGACATCACTTCAAGGGGATCACTGGGGTGATCCGGGGTGGAGATGTACAGCTGGGTATCGTCAGCGTACTGATGGTACCTTACCCCGAAACCACGGATGATCTCACCCAGCGGCTTTACATAAATGTTGAACAAAAGGGGCGAGAGGACCGATCCCTGCGGCACCCCACATATAAGGGGCCTCGGCGTCGACCTCTGCCCCCCTGTCCACACAGACTGCAACCGGTCAGAGAGAAAGGAGGAGAACCACCTTAATATGGTGCCTCCCACCCCCAGCTCTTCCAACTGGTGCAGCATGATACCATGGTCGATGGTATCAAAAGCCGCTGAGAGATCTAACAGGACCAGGACAGAGGAGCAACCCCTGTCCCGAGCCCTCCAGAGATCATCAACCAACGCAACCAATGCCGTTTCCGTGCTGTACCCAGGCCTGAAACCCGACTGGAATGGATCCAGATACAACGCTTCATTCAGGTACCAGGGAAGCTGTCCCGCAACCACACTCTCAACAACCTTCGCTACAAAATGAAGGTTGGAGACCGGACGATAATTAGCCAATATTGCCGGGTCCAGGGAAGGCTTCTTGAGGAGGGGCCTCACCACCGCCTCCTTAAGGGCGGCGGGGAAGACACCCGCACCCAGGGAAGCATTTATACTCCCCTGGAGCCAGCCTCGCATCACCTCCCGGGAAGCCAGCACTAACCAGGAGGGACACGAGTCCAACAAACATGTGGTCACGTTCAATCTACCCAGAATCCTGTCCACGTCATCTGGGGTCACAGGATCAAACTCATCCCAGATAACAGTCTCAAGACCTGCCTCCGTCACCCTCGCTGGATCTACCCAGTCAGAGTCCAGACCTTCCCGAATCTGAGTGATTTTGTCATGCAGATACTGAACAAAATCCTCAGCTCTTCCCTCCAAGGGGTCCTCCCGCGCTTCCTGGTGGAGCAGGGAGCGGGTCACCCTAAACAGGGCGGCCGGGCGATTATCTGATGACGCAATAAGAGCAGCAAAATGAGTACATTTTGCTGCTTTTATCGCCACTAGGTAATTCCTAATATGAAATCTTACCAGTGTCCAGTCCGATTCAGAAATACTAGCCCTCCAACTACTCTCTAGGCGTCTTTTCCGGCGCTTCATCTCCCTCAGCTCCTCGGTGAACCAAGGAGCCAGGCGAGATCGATGCCGGGTCAGAGGCCGCAAAGGCACGACTCGATCCAGAGCTCCAGCGGCCGCTCTATCCCAGGCGGCCACTAGGTCTCCAGTCGAGGCATGAGCCAGAACCTCAGGAATTGGCCCAAGCTCCGTCTAGAACCTATCAGGTTCCATCAGGCGCCTGGGGCGGTACCATCTTATCGGTTCCGCCTCCCTGCGGTGGGGTGCCGCGGTTCGAAGGTCAAGGCGAAGGAGAGAGTGATCCGACCATGACAAGGGCTCAATGACTATATCCCCTATCTCAAGATCACTCAACCACTGTCCAGAGACAAAAAACAGGTCTAGTGTGTTTCCCCCTGTGTGCGTAGGGTCATGAATTAGCTGGGTCAGGTCCATGGCCGTCATGGAAGCCATGAACTCCCAAGCCACCTCAGACGCCTCACCCACGGACGGCAGGTTGAAATCCCCCATGACCATAAGTCTGGGGGTATCAACTGCCACCGCAGCGATAACGTTGAGTAGCTCGGGCAGGGCTGCTGCCACATGGCAGGGAGCCAGGTACGTGATCAGCAAGTCCATCTGAACCCCATGGCCCACTTCACAAGGAGGGACTCACAACCGGCCGTCTGAGGAACAGTGGTCTCCCTCGGCCTAAGGCCTTCTCTAATAATAACCGCTACTCCCCCGCCCCTCCCCTGTGACCTCGGCTGATGAAATGCGTGGAAGCCTGGTGGGCACATTTCTACCAGAGGGACTCCTCCCTCTGGGCCCAACCAAGTCTCCGTAATACCCGCCAGGTCCGCTCCCCCCTCCTGAACAAGATCACAGATGAGGGGGGCTTTATTTACTACGGACCTGGCACTGCACAGCATCAGACGAAGGCCCGGGCCATGAGGGTCTGTGCAACTGGAGAACAGGTGGAGCCTTGGGGGCCGGAGCGCCCTACTGCTTGGAGACAGCGGGTGCGTGCTCCCTTAATATGATATGGCCCCCTGCTCCCGCCATATCTACCCCTCCCACTCACAGTACCGATAGTAAAGACACAGTCTGGACAAGCTCGACCCCCCCCCATTGTCCCCGGATCCCTCACCCACCCTGCCGTGCGTCGTGGCTGGGCCCGACCCTCCCCTTGGTGGGTTATCCCCCAAACCCTCAACCCTAGTTCCAATCCCACCCCTCTCCTCCCTCCCCAAACCCCTTAAAAAATTAGACAAAGACAATTTTAAAAAACCCCGCAACCCCCTCTTTGCGGCATGCCACCTCTCGGGGTTCCAAAGCCCGTCATTGAGGTAGGCCCTTGATAGAGTGGAGGGCCAAGCCTGCGAGAGGGGGGAGTCTCGCAGACCAAGAAGCTCCGCTGCTGAGAACATTTTGATCATAGCGGATAGACATGACCATATCCTGAGGGTCCTTAAAGAGGACAGGGGAGAAGACAGAAAATGGGGGATCTCAAACATATTCACAGGACCAAGTCCACTGTCCCCTCACAACAGAGGACACAGTCCAAATCCAGGACGACCACAGTCCAAGGGGGAAATTCAATCCAACCACCCTCTCACGGTGATTAGGTCAGCTGGACCTAATTGTGGTGAGATGGCAGCAATGGAACCAGTGCATAACAGCGTCCATGGATCAGGTCCAAAAAACCGCCTTCTCACGGTGGTTGGTCCGATGGTCGGGTCCCCACTGCTGGTAAAGTGCTGGTAAAGTGCATAAGTGTAAACACATCCCGGTTCAGCCCTCAGGAGGCCCCGACACCAGGCCACCCTCTCACGGTGGCCAACTGGTGTCTAGCCCCCTTAGCCGACGGGATGCAGCGATGAACCAACCTCCATTTTCAGCTGGAAATAGCTCTCTCCACAGTCAGGGGGTTCAGATGGTAATAAAAACACAGCGAGAGTGAGTCCCACAGGCTAACAGTTGGTCCGAATGGGCCCAGTCTTAAAAGGGGAACGCTGGAGGGGAGAAGAGTGGGGTGGAAATGGGGCAGGTGTCTCAAGTCCCCAACCCCCGCACAACCATGATTTGAGGCCAACCCAAGGCCTGGGAAAAAAGTCACACCAGGTCCTTTTCGCCCCAGCCGTGGTTGCAAGTCTCCCGATCTTGGTAATTCTAGTTGATTCAGTGCCCCCCCAACTCCTAACTCCGACTCCAAGGGGGGGTCGCCAGCGCCCTCTGACCGCCAGGCAGCCTCCATCGCCATCACCGCTGCCGCCGCGCCATCATCGCCAACACCAAAAAAGCCTGGCGACGTCCCAGGATCTTCGGGGGTGCCCGGCACATCTTACAACTCTTCGGGCAACCCCCCCGGGCTTGGAAATTCATCACGCGGTGGGCGCCCTGGCGCAACGCTGCCCCGGCAATTAGATCGCCTCCGGCTTTGAAAAAACGCTGCCGACGCCCAGCTGAGCAGCCCGTCGCTCCCGACATCTCGCCATTCCTCTCTGCTCAGTCACGGAGGGAAAGAAAACCCTCTCCATGCTGGCAGGGAGCTCCCCTGACCGGTCCTGGGGGTCATAGATCTTTAAAATGACCCCAAAGGACCCAAAAGGTAGGTCGGCGCCCCATCCTCAGATTGCGATCTCAGCGGGCGCCGCCATCTTGGGCATGCGCAATTGAGAGTAATTTAGTTTCTTTCTCTATTTTCTTAATTATCTGCTGGTCTCTGGTTTTTGTTTGTTCTTGTAATTCTTTATGGTCTGGTACTAGTACCCCTTTCTTAATTTTGACTCCCCTTCTTTACCTTGGCTCTTTCTTCCACATCTTCGTACCCGGATTCTTGTCTCTATTCCTTCTAAACTGGGTGCTTCCAATCTCTCTTTACTGCTCAAAACTTCCTCCATCCCTATCAGTTGGTCATATAATTCTTGGGCTTTATCTAGATCATTGATTTAAATTCGTTTGCCCTGCCAGGTTACCGACATTCCTTCTGGAATGATCCACCGAAATAGTATTTTCCTTCTGTTCAGTAAAGATGCTAAGAACCAGTAATCCTTCCTTTGTTCTCAAATCCACCTTGGGATGTGCTTCAATGTTATAATCTCTCTTTCATGGTACATCATCAGTTCATCTCTTGTGATTCTATAGATAATATCTCGAACATTCTTGCGTGCAAACCTGATGTGTATTTCCCTGGGTAGGTGGTGGCGCTTTGCATAAAAAGAACTCTGTACATTTTGCCCATCTTGTTTATAATGACGGCCGTGGCCAGGGGGGCTTTTTATCAGGTTCGCCTGATACGCCAGTTGCGCCCCTTTCTGGATCGGGACTCCTTGTGCACAGTCACTCATGCCTTGGTTACGTCACGCCTGGACTACTGTAACACTCTCTACATGGGGCTCCCCCTGAGGAGCACCCGGAGGCTCCAGCTGGTGCAGAATGCGGCCGCGCGGGTGATTATGGGAGCGACGTGGCGCTCCCACGTAACACCTCTCCTGCGCGAGCTGCATTGGCTCCCGGTGGTCTTCCGGGTGCGCTTTAAGGTGTTGGTTCTCATCTTTAAAGCGCTCCATGGCTTAGGGCCAGGGTATTTGCGAGACCGCCTGCTGCTACCGATAACCTCCCACCGGCCAATACGCTCTCACAGAGGGGGCCTCCTCGGGGTGCCGTCGGTCAGGCAATGTCGGCTGGCGTCCCCCAGGGGGCGAGCCTTCTCTGTGGGGGCACCCGCCCTGTGGAATGAGCTGCCTCCTGGAATACGATTGATCCCGGACCTCCGGACCTTCCGTAAAGCCCTGAAGACATTTTTATTTCATCAAGCCGGCCTAGCCTAAATGGTTTTTAATTGGGATTTTAAATTTTATGGATTTGGGGTTTTAAATTGGGTAGCCAATGATTTAATTCTTTTAATTATCTTAACTTTTGCATTTGTATGTTTTTTAATTTTGGCTGTTCACCGCCCTGAGTCCCTTCTGGGAGAAGGGCGGTATACAAATTAAATTAATAAATAATAAAATAAAATAATCTCTTTTTTATCTCTCTGGAAGGGCTTCCACAATCAGTCCCGCCATTACCTCTCCTAGATCATCTTCTTTCATTTCCGCCATGTTTTGAAACCTCAAATAAAAAGAGGCTCGATCCATTTCAAGATGAATTAACAAGCTTTCCAAATCTTTATTTGCCGCCATCATTTTTTGGTCTATCTGCTCTAATTTTTTTTCCAGTTTGTTCAGTTTTTATTTCCACGGATCTAATTTTTCACTCATTTCTTTATATCACCTCTTGAATTGAATCCACTTTGTTGTCTAAGTTATGCATGTCAGATTTCAATTCTCCATAGTTTTTTGTCATCTCCTGTATCATTACGAGAGTAGACTGCATCATTTGAGAGGTGAAATTGGAGCTTGATTTTTCTGTGGGCAGCATTCCTTCTATTGTTCTCTGGGTTGATGAAGAAGCCATGACCACTGTTGGTTTTGATGCCGCCTTTTTCCCTGTTCTCAATAAAAGCAATAAACCAGAAAACTATCGCCCCATTGCTCTTTTAAGTGTCTGTTATAAACTACTTGAAAGATTGATACTTAACAGAATCAGACAGAAAATTAATGAACAAATACTGATTGAACAGGCTGGGTTTAGATCTTATTGGAGCTGTGTTGATCAGGTACTTAGTCTTACAAGCCATATTGAAAGCAACTGTCAGAATAAATTGAAAACATCTGTTGTATTTGTGGATCTCACAGCAGCATACAACACAGTATGGAGGAAGGGCCTATTAAAGAAATTCCTCCACGCTGTCCCCTGTAGGACTATGGGCCGCCTAATAAATAACATGCTTTCAGCAAGGACCTTTCAAGTCATCATGGGTGACAAAATCAGTAAACAAAGACACCTGAATAACCGACTCCCTCAGGTCTCCATGCTGGCTCCATCTCTATTTAATCTATACATTTCTGATATACCACCCACGATATCAAAAAAGTTCTCTTATGCTGATGACCTGGCATTAGCATATAGCCACAAGGACATCGAAGCTACAGAAGGCGTACTTACAGCCGACCTTACAACTTTGAGCACATACTTCCACCAATGGAGGTTAATCCCAAGTGTAAGTAAAACAGTTACATCATGTTTTCACCTCAACAACAAATTGGCAAAAAGAGAACTTATTGTATACCCAAATAACAAACTGCTCTGGGGCAACACCAAAATACCTAGGGGACACCTTAGACCGGATCCTGTCCTTTAAGAAACATATCCAGAATATGGCTGCCAAGGTTAACAGCAGAAATAACATCCTACAAAAGCTATGCTGAACAACTTGGGGAGCTTCAGCCCCAACTCTCCGATGTGCAGCCCTCGGGCTTTGCTACTCTGCAGCGGAATACTGTGCACCTGTATGGATAAACAGCTCACATACAGGACTTATTGATGTTCAATTTAACCATACGATGAGGCTAATTACTGGGTGCATAAAATCTACACCTAGTTACTGGTTACCAGTTCTTAGTCACATACTCCCCACACAATTACGACGACAAGAAGCTCTCATTCAGGAGTATAGTAAGATCCTGTTAAATTCCTCTCTACCCATACATGGATACATTCCTGATCTCTTAAGATGCCGATTAAAGTCAAGAAATCCACCAATCTTGACAGCGCGTAAGTTGATGGCCGATCATCAGAAAACCACACAAAAGTGGATGAAGGTGTGGAATAGCTGTTCCCCCCAAGATGTCTCCGAGCATATCAGTCCTAGTAGTATACCTCCAGGATTTAGCCTACCCCGACACATATGGGTGACATATAATAGAATTAGAACAACTCATGGAGTGTGTGCTGACCCCCTGTATAAATGGGGAAAGACACCTTCAGCACAATGTGATTACGGGGCCCCTCGACAGACTATCCAGCATATAGTGAGGGAATGCCCTAACAGAAGGTATCCAGGAGATTCTAGGGACTTCCTCTGCATAACAATGGCAGCTACTGACTGGATCTCCAAACTCGACATTAAACTTTGAAATGTTATTTCTGTTTTCCTTTTAGGTTTTCTTACTGCTTTTTTATTGTTTTAATTGTTTTTAACCTGTAAAAATGAAGTGTTTTAATACTGTGTGTGACCAACCATACACTAAATAAATAAATAAATCCCTGTTCTCAGTGTTGTGGTAGTGATACTTGTCATTTCTTTTAAAATTTTACTTTGTTCTCCTGAAATTTTATAAATCTTTTCCCAGATTCAAAATCCACTATTTTTATCACTAATAATATTTTCTTTTATCTCTCCAGGTTGATTTTCCTATAATTATTTTTTTTCTATGTCTAATGTTAGTTTGACCACTTATATATTACTTTTAACTTTCTCAGTATCTTTTCTCTTTACCTATCAATATTGTAGTGTATGATTCTTTCACGTTTTATTTATTTTATTTATCAATTCCTATTATCATTAGGTACCTACCCAAAAACTTATAAAAGTTTATAACTATAAATCAATTATAAGAGCATACAATACAATATGGTGTAATTATAAATCATTCCAAATAGATCTTCTATGATTACCAGTTGAGTTGATTTAGTTGGTTAAATTAACTTAAATATCTCTAATTTCTAATAAATATTAATTATAAATAATTCTATGTTAAATATAATACCTTCAACACAATCTAACTAACCTTAAATTACTATCTATGTCAATATTTCATTGTATATTTATAAATACGGCTTTACCACAAAGATTACAGGGACAATATCATAACATCACTATTCAGAAAATATCCTATTGCCAGAATGTTGATCACAGATTATAATGTAACAGTATAACAATCTATTTGCTATTTCACTCGAAACATGCCCTCTATTTTAACTCTTTTAGTTCTTCCAAGTTTCCTGATGCTCTATTATATCTGGATTTCTCAAATTTTACAGTTTTTTTTTTTCTCCTTTCTTCTCCTTGCCGCCCTCTCACCATCTTCTCACTATCCCTTTCAAACGACTTTAACTTTGTATTAGCTATTTGAGTCCGGGTTGTTTCTGATGCTCCGCTTTCACTTTTTCATTATATATCCCCGTTTTCCTCCACCAAGCACCGTTCTCAGTTTGTTTATTCACAACTCCATCTAATCTT
This sequence comes from Arizona elegans, assembly GCA_022577455.1. NCBI lineage: Eukaryota > Metazoa > Chordata > Lepidosauria > Squamata > Colubridae > Arizona > Arizona elegans. The sequence continues at coordinate 95,219,556 of JAKOOJ010000002.1, read as the reverse complement.
CTGCTCCTCTCCAGACTTCTTTCCTTGTCTCTCGTGCTTTTCCTAGTCACCCAATCTCCTTTTGCCTTTGGCTTGCTCTCACTCTCCCCTTTACAGTCAGCTTTCGGTCTTCCTTTCTATTTCTTTCGATTCCTCTCTTGGCAGTTATTTAATCACGGCTCGTCTCTTTAAATTGCTGCTAGTTTCCTGCCAGAGCTCTCTCATCTTTTGCCAGATACTTTGTTTTTACTCACTTTGACAGTTCCAACCGCTACACATATGGGAGTCTCTCGCCAGTAAAAATGGGCAGTCTGCTATTAAGTTTCCTCTTCCAATTCTATTGTGCACTGTCACAGCCTCGGGTCCGCCATGTCAAAATGAGATGATAGGACACATTTGTGCCTGGTTAAAGAGGGTTTCCCTCGTTCCAGCAAGTGGTTGCACACCATCTTGCTGACCCCCTGGCTTCCCCTCTGCTTCGTATAGCTCTCCAAGCCTTCAACATGCCTTCAAAGGGTCCCCAAGCACAAAATAAAGAGAGTCAACGAACGGACCTCATTTTTTTCTCCTCTGTGCTGCCCTGACAGCATCACCAGAAGTCCCTGCCTTTGTATTTCCAACTGAAGATCAATTTCCTAATTCAATTTACAACACCATAGTACTCAAGACTGCCAGAATAACCAATAGACTCCCAAACAGCACTTGCTAAATCTTTACAGGACTGATGAATTTAACGTTCATTCACAAATTTACCACTGGGGAAAGACACAAGACAGTAAAAGTTTGTCATCCCTCACCTCATCCCTAAAGAACCTAACGAAATAACGAATAATAAAATAGTTCTGCTATTTATTAAAGAGTAAAATAGAGGTGCTACAGAAATTTAAGCAATGGGTAAGTTTCGTAGAAAGGAGATATCAACAACAGGTATGTCAGCTACAAATTGACAGAGGTTCAGAATTCATATCAGCAAATTTTCAACAGTGATTGGGACAGTTAGGAATAAAACACAGATGCACAAATCCATAACAGCAGCTGAGAATGGCATGGTTGAGAGATGGAATGGTATGTTGCAGATGATGAAGGACTCACTGTTGGAGGATTCTGGTCTAAGCAGTCATATTACTGACTGCTAATTATTTAATTAATAGGCTGTGGAGTATCTATTAATGATACTCCATATGCAGTGTTATATGGGAGAAAGCCATCTCTGGTACATTTAAGGGTCTTTGGAAGCACTGCATGGGTGTATATTCCAAAAGCTATTAGAAGAAAGGGACAACCAAAGGCTAGAAAACTAAGGTTTACAGGCTATGAACCTGGCTCAAAGGGCTATCGCTTTAGCGATGGAAGCAGCAGAATAGTGATTTCCAGTTCTGCTAGCTTTGCAGAGCAACATTGGAACAGAATTAATGCCAATTTTTGGAATGATCCACTTAGTGATGGTGATCCACTTAGTGACAGTAACTCAGTGTTACTTAGTGATAGTGTCAGCATTCAGGGAGGAGAAACTGAAAAAGAACAAATAAAGGAGTCAGAAGATGACTCAGGTATGAAGCAAGAGAGGGTTAACAAGGAAGAGCAGTCAATGCCACGCAGGTCAGAGCAATGGAACAAGGGGATTCCACCTGACAGGTATTCTGCTAATAAAGTTAAAGTGTGTAATGTATGGTATGAGCCAAGGAACTATAAGGAAATACTGGCATTACCTAAAATTGAACAAGTAAAATGGAAAGAAGCCATGGATAAGGAAAAGAAATCCATCGTGAACATAGAGTGTTCACACCTATGACTTTGCCACAGGGTTGCAAAGTCATAGGGTGCAAATCGATGTACAAAAGGAAGATACTACCCATCAATGAGGTCCTGACCAGACATAGCTTGTGCAGTAAGCATTCTAAGTCGCTTTACTGCTGCACCAACTCAATTGCGTTGGATGAGTATAAAAAGGAATTCTTAAGTATTTGAAGAGAACTGTGAATGTGGGTCTTCAAATACAGGTCTGGGAAGAATATTAAATTATTCAATTTTATTTCTATTCCAGTTATGAAGGGAGGAGTGTCAGAGTATGAATATTCATAGACTGGAATAGGCATAGCAACAAATCAGCCATTGGGGACTGTTTGGATAGACATGGTAACAGGTCAGCCAATGGGGACTGTTTGGAAACTGAAACATAGTATTTGTTTGTATGGGACCATAAGAGACAGTTTGGAGTCTGGGCATGGCTTACACTTGCTGAACTGTATATAAGAATTGGTTTCGCCTCTGTAATGGGTGCCTCTGTACAATATATTAGCCTCTGTATCTCTCTACTCTGTAATGACTTGCTTCTATGAATATTGCTTCTGTAAAAGGCGAAAGATTTATACGATCTGAAGAGAAACCAGAATCAGGCACTAAAACTTTGGAAGAATTGAGCAATTATGGAGAGGTAGCAGGACTTAAATTAAATAAATCCAAAACTAAATTATTAACAAAAAATATGATGGAGGTAAGAAAAAAAGCACTGGAAGAATCAATGGAGATCCAAACTGCCAAGAAGATAAAATACCTGGGAGTGTGGATCTCATCAAGGTGCTCGGCCCTCAGAGAGGATAATTATTTACCATTGATTAGAAGTATTAAACAGGATCTAGAAAAGTGGGGAAGACTACAGATATCATTATTAGGTAGAATTGCGGCAATAAAAATGAGCATATTACCCAAGTTATTGTATCTATTCCAAACTGTCCCTGTTAAATTAGATAAAAAAAATTTTTTTGGAGCTCAATAGCATCATTAGAAAATTTATTTGGGAGGGAAAGAAACCAAGAATAGCAATTAGGAATTTACAGAACAAGAGGGGGTTTCGGATTACCTAAATGGGAGTTATATCAAAAAGCTGCAAACCTAGTATGGCTGAAAGATTGGGCAACCCTGAGAAATAAAAGATTGTTAACTTTAGAAGAGCATGATCTCCAAAAGGGTTGGCATGCATATCTCTGGGATACTGGGAAGAAAACGAAAACTTATTTTCATAGGCATAAAATAAGGGAGATCTTGATACAAATATGGGGAGAGATGAGACAGAAGCACTATAGGAAAATTCCGAGATGGCTTTCCACCATGGAGGCTATAATATATCCAAGTGTATTAGAAATGAGTAAAACGGTCAGATACAATGAATTATTAGATGGGGAGGGAATCTTAAAACAAGGGAAGAATTGATGGAACAAGGTACTTCTATAGACTGGTGGCCATATAACCAGATTAAATCCAGATATAAAAAAGATAAGGAGGAATTTGGCATTGAGACGAGCATAAATGGATTTGACAAGATATGGATGGGTACGGATGACAAAATTCTAGCTAAATTATGTAATTACTTATTGGAGTACGATATGGCAGAGGAAGTAGTTAAAGAACCGATGTTAGCATGAGCCAAAAATATAGGACAGAATATAAATCTGAACGAATGGGATTCAATATGGAATAATAATCTTAAAATGACAAAGGCGACGGCTTACAAGGAAAACCAATACAAGCTGTTTTACAGATGGCATATGGCCCCAGCTAGGATAGCGAAGATCTACCCCAATTCGAGCCCTAAATGTTGGAAATGTGACCATCAGCAGGGTACTTTCTATCACTGCTGGTGGACTTGTAATCAGGCACAAAAATTCTGGAGGATGATATGGATATGGATTAGAGAAATAATAAAAGAAAATTTTGATTTCGAACCAAAAGCCTTTCTTCTGGGAATTTTGAAAATTGAATATGCAAAAAAGAAAAAGTATTTAATTATACATATTCTGACAGCTGCTAGAATTTCCTTTGCCCAGTATTGGAAAGAAAAACAAATACCAATTCAAGAACATGTTATTGGCAAAATACTGGAGTGCGCCAAAATGAATAAACTGACGTCAGAAATTAATGACAGAGAGGATTCGGAATTTTATAGCATGTGGGACATGTGGTACGAATGGATGGGTAAAAGAAATAAAGAAGGAAATAGAGTACAGAGATTAAGTATTAATTAATAAACAAAATCCATGGAGAAATGAACAGTATTACATCTAGTCTTAGAGATTTGAGCACTATTATCTTTAAGTGTTTTGAAATTAAATTTAGCTTTAAGAAACAATATCAAATAAAAGACAAGTAATAATGTATGTAGATGTATATATGTATATTTGCACCAATGAACCGAAAATGTATTGAATGTATCACTATATGTTATAATAAAAATCAAATTCAAAAAAAAAAAAAGAATATTGCTTCTGTGTTCCTGATTTTGTATGCTGATTTCTGCTGTATGGTATTGTATATAAAGAAGTTTCTTATATGTAAATTGAATTCTGCTGAATTGTCTGATTGTGTGTGCTGCAACAAATTCTGATAATCCAGCTCCTTTTTCTCATCTGTTTTGTCCCCATTTTGTTATAACTTGGTTATCTGTTTAATAACTATAGTACTGATGTTTTCCCTCCCTCAAACTTTGCCTGCAAACTATCTACCCAATCCCACTCCACCTCTCCATCTCTTTTCCTCCAACAATGCCTTTCCTGGGAGGATCACCCACAAAGGGGGAAGGGGACCCTGTTCTCATGACTTTCAGCCCTGTACAGATAACCCTGCAGCCTGTGGAAGCAGATCACACTGATCCAGATGCTGCGTCCAGAGGAGACCATCCATTTGAGCCAGGGAATTGGGTTTGGGTCCAGCCATTCACTAGAAAGTCATTACAGCAACCAGAGTGAAGCAGAAGCTCTTACCACCAAGCCAAGCCTAATACCACCCACCAGACATGAAAGAAAGGACCATGATGGACTAAAAGACTCTTTTCAATCCCAAGAAGACAGCTGGAAAGACTATGGGGGAGGGTGGAAATTCATTGTAAGCTTCTCTTTCTTGTCTCATTTATGTTGTAATCACTTAAATAGATTCATGAAGGGATTGGATTTGGGAGTGGTTGGCACAGCAAGTTCTGAACATCTTGGTTGAAGCAAAATTTGTCCAGCATGTTTGTATTGCCTGTCTTGGAAAAGTAGCTACATACAGACACCCACACACCCACCCACACACCCCATTCAGAATCAGACTGAGGCTATTCACTTCACCTATGTCCACACAAAACTTCTCCTAGGTTGGTTTTTGCTCTGTGGCACTAAGGCCCAAGAAATCATATCTGCCTGCCAATTCCATGGGGGAAAGGACATGCCCCTCAGCAATTCCCTCATAGAAAAGGTAACAGAAAAGAGATCTCCAAACCCTAAGCCCTGATTGTGATTCACAAATGATGTTGCCCAGTTGCCCAGTAAGGCTGAGTATGTTGCACTGGTGGTCTTATTAGAAGTCCCAGGGCTCATTGTGTGCAATTTAAAACTACTGATGGCCTGGATTGCACAATGGCTAACCTCAATTTGGCCTCAAAAATCCTGGATGCACTAAACTAAGAGCTAAGGCAGGTTCAGGAACCAACCCTTGGAAATTGGCAGCCAGTAGTTATTTAAGGTAAAACCCATGGCTGTGAAGAATTTTGGGGCTTGTGCTTGCTTCAAACCTGACTGGAAGGTCACAAAAAGTGACATCAAACATCTGAAAATTATTGGCATAGAAAATTGGATACTGTAAATTTCTTTCCAGAACTTTTCCCCTGGCTGCTAGACCTTCATTGGTTGAAAGTTCTCCTCTTGGGAACCAAGAGATACTTTTCTGCTGCCTCCATCAATGCCTTCCCCTTTGCATCAGAAAAATTAAAAGCACCCATCAAGTCTCCATGATCAGATCAATTCCTAATCTTGGGCCAGGAAAAGTGTGCAACCCACACTTTTATACCCCCCCAAAGGGGGGGGGGGGTTGATGGACGCCACCTCTCCCAGAAGAATGAAATATTTTGGGAAATATTAAAAAAGGCAGGATAAAATATTTCCCCTAAGAGGGAAATTTTTCTAAAGACAGAAACCAGTTCCCTGCCCCCAGCAGATATTTGGTGCCCATTAAGACGGACTGGGCCAGCCTAACTACAAAACAAAAGACCTTCAGCTGCAGGGTGATGGGATTAAAACATGACCCTCCAGGACATAATAGGATTATCTAACAGCAGAGCTCACCACATTGCAAACTCACATTGCATCACTCTCCAGGCTTCAACCAAACTTCTCAGACAAGCTACAGGGTTAGCTATGACCCCTACAACAGACAATAGAATTAATCACTGAAAAGCTGCCAGATCGTATCTGTATTTCCAGAAAATAATTAATGCAGGCGTTGTTCTGAACTAAAGATAAAGCTTTTTGCCTTTACTTTCTAAACCGAAAGAAATAATGGAAGAGGAGAAGGGAGGACTAGCTGAGCAACCTTGCTAACAAATATTTCCACAAAGCTTCCTTTAAAATTGCTAGTTTAGCTTCTCTTCAAAAAAATCAGAATAAAATAAGCAGCCTTGCCTCATCATCCCAAGATGGTCTCTCAAACTTTACTCTTTGTCAGCCATATTTGCTATTATTAATTAACACAAAAGAAACCTGAACTCTTTTGCTGTTTCTTTCATTCAAATTTATTTTGTAACCTTAGTTTAGACCAAAAAAGAAGCTTTAAGAAACAGATTGTGCTACCTGAATAAGCCTAATCCTTTAGACTGAAGGAAACAAGGACCTGAAAGACCAGTCTTTCTATTTTCCAGTCTTAACTAGCCTATTTGCACATTTTTCCAGCCCCCACTGCCACAACACACAGCAAACATATGGGAACAGGTTCATATCAACAAATTGTAACAAACCTGGAAAAGCTGCAGATGAACAGTCAACAGCAGGGGAAATGAATTTATGTATTCTCTTATTCGCTTCTTGCAGTCTCTCAAAAAGTCTGTCAACTAGAGAAAGAATTTTCCCAAAGATATCATTAAGCAATTACTCCTCCCATTTTGGCAGAGGCAGGATCTGATTAGATTTTGTTGTGTTGACATTGTCAGGTATCCTTGACAAGCTATATATATATGAAGAAATAGTTGATTAATGATTATCCTTTGCATACCTGGAATGTGAATCAAAATTCTTGTTTTGAAATTCTGTAACCTCTGGAATGTGGGAAAGCTGTAAGAGCAGCACAGCAGTCCAACAGGATGTTTAAGTCGGTTGCTCAACATGGCTGCTGTTGGGAATTTAGCTGCAAAAAATTGATACTTACATACTAGACTAATTTATGAAATACATTATTTAATAAATATACCTCCGATAGCTGACTGTATGTTGTTCTCTCAGAAATAAACCTTACCTCTGGTTCAAGCACCTGCCTGTGCATTTTATCCCCAGCTTGGAAAGAGGCAAGATTTCTTTCTTAAGAGTATTTTGAGTTAAATCCATAAAAACAAATGCTACAGGCTTAGAGATAGTAAAGTCCTTCCTGGTTTTCTTCTTATTGGAGTTCTGATATACAACAATAGACGTAGTTCTCCACTTACAACCAGGGGTGGGTTCTAAAACTTTTTACTACTGGTTCTTTTGTGGGCATGGTTTGATGGTCATGTGACAAGCAATTCTTTAGGATTTAGCAGAGGTACTGGTCTATCATGCTTTTAACTGCTTGCAGAGCCATACCGGTCTACCCATTTGTTTTTGGAGCATACCAGTCTACCCATTTGTTTTTGGAATGTTCCGGTCTACCTATTTCTTTTGGAGCACGCTGGTCTACCACCATACTGCCTTTTACCGCTGATCAGCTGTAGGGCAGCCCTTTGAAGTGCCGCGGCAAGAGTTTAAACAGTTTTTTGCTGCTCTGCCACCACCGAGAGCATCGGAAACTGCTTTCAGGCAGCTTGGCCTCAATTGCCAATCTACCACCACCAAGCGGTTTACAAGGAGTGGATCGGTTCTAGCCGATCAGTTGGGAGGCTTCTTGGTGTCTCAATTTAAAACTAAGGTGTCTTGGTTTTTTTTTTCTTCTTTGTCAAGTGAGCCCTGATTTTTTCCTTCTAGCCAATCAGCTGGAACTCGGAAGGCAGCGAATAGATTGGGGGCGGGGCCAGGCAGATGTGGTATTTACCAGTTCTCCGAACTACTCAAAATTTCCACTACCGGTTTGCAAGAACCGGGGAGAACCGATAGCAACCCACCACTGCTTACAACCATTCATTCAACAATCATTCAAAATTACTATTATGCTTGAATGAAGGGATGAATAGCCATAGCACTTAGAGCAGACTTATATACTGCTTTACATTGCTTTACAGCCCTCTCTAAGCAGTTTACAGAGTCAGCATATTGCCCCCAACAATCTGGGTCCTCATTTTATCAACCTCGGAAGGATGGAAAGCAGAGTCAGCCTTGAGTCTGGTGAGATTTTGTAGGAATCTGCAGTCTGCATATGTGCAGGAATTTTCCTATCTTGGATGGCAAACCTCAGATAAGGAAGGTTACTTGCACGTAAGCACCAGGAAATGACATTAGAAGATAAAGACCCTAACTCTGTAAACAAGAGGAACAGGAGAGGAAGTGGGATGTGTGTTAGATTTTAATTATAGCTAAATATTAGAAGTGCTTAAGCAAGCAGTAATGATTAACCTATGATTTAAGTTACCTGGAAAATTCTGTGAGCCAATGATATGCTGCCAAGTACGCTGTAACTTGAAAGTAACAAACTATATAATGTCACTATGTAAGGCAATAAAGTTACCACATATATTCTCAACCTTTGTGTGTGTGGTCACTCAACAAGTGGCGCTTGAACAGGGACCCCTGCTTCGTCTGGCAAGGATTTGGTGCACCGTCAACCCGTGTGGTATCTTCAACCTTTTAAAGGTTTCTGTAAGTACTCATGGTTTCTTCAACCTTTTAAAGGTTTCTGTAAGTAATGGGGTCTACGCTTTCTGAGGAACAAAGGAAGCATGCTGAAGAATTAAGCTATTTACTTAAGAAAAATCACACTGATGTATCACAACGCAGTCTCTTACGTCTGGTCCAGGAGATTGCGAATCAGTGTTTATGATATCCTGAAAAGGGGTCTTTGAGATTATCTGATTGGGAAAAAATTGGGAAAGTTTTACATACTGAGCCAAGAGCTAAGGTAGAGATTTTGCATGTATGGCATTTATGTAGATATGCAGTGAAAAATTTGGAAATACTGAACTGTCTCTTTTAACTTCTCCACCTCCATGTTACTCCAATGCTATTGTCTGTCCTTCTTCCTCCCCAGACTATCTGACTCTGCCTCCTTCAGCTCCTACTGACACAGGTCAGATTACTAAATCTTCTGACTCTGCTGTTCTATCCTCTTTTCAAAAAATGGTAGAATCCTGTAAACAGGATTCCTCCATGCCTGGGGCAGAACTTGCTGAATTATTGTCTATATGTCCTGTACAATATCATCAGGGCCAGGGCTGTTACAGAGTATGGCATCAGTGGTAATTTTACTAGAGGCTTGGTAGAAGGGATAAAAAATGGATATTTATGATTCCTGAGGATTGGAAGCAAGTACACCTGGACATATTGACTTCAATGCAATATGTTGTTTGGGAAAGTGAATTTATGAGACATGCTCAGGCTGCTGAGAGGAGAGGACATGTAGTAATCTGCAGTCTGCATATGTGCAGGAATTTTCCTATCTTGGATGGCAAACCTCAGATAAGGAAGGTTACTTGCACGTAAACACCAGGAAATGACATTAGAAGATAAAGACCCTAACTCTGTAAACAAGAGGAACATGAGGAGAAGAAGTGGGATGTGTGTTAGATTTTAATTATAGCTAATTATTAGAAGTGCTTAAGCAAGCAGTAATGATTAACCTATGATTTAAGTTACCTGGAAGATTCTGTGAGCCAATGATATGCTGCCAAGTACGCTGTAACTTGAAAGTAACAAACTACATAATGTCACTAAGGCAATAAAGTTACCACATATAATCTCAACTTTTGTGTGTGTGGTCACTCAACAAGATTTGAACTGCCAAATCCAACTGCTGCAACATCCCTGTAGTCACATGATCAAAATTTGCTTAGCAACTATCCTTATAAGTATAGAAGTGCTGCAATTCCCAGGCACACAGACCATGGGCTGGGAGGTGTCAAGCAGCTATGCCTAGCAGCACAGGGATCGCCCCACCCACCCATTCCCAAGAAGCCTTGCCTACTCCCTTCCTCCTGCTGCTGGAAGGCCTCCACTGATTAGGCGCCCTGGCAGGTGAAAACCTGCCACACATTAAAAGACCTTGGCCAGCTACTTCTCCACCATCACTCTTGTGAACCCCATCACCACCACCATTGTGCCAGTTAATTGGTTTGAAATGAGTTAATTTTCAGATAATAGAGTTTAAATTACAGAGAAATTAAATCATTTCTGTCTTTTCAACACAAGGTTTGAACACAGAAAATGTTAATTATATAACCTAAAAGTAATTGTTTTTAGGAACCATCCACAAAGCAAACTACTTGTTTTACAGTGGCCTTTCCAATAGATGTTTCAAGCCACATTTTGATTCTGTTTTATAAAATCAGAACTTAAGATACTAATTCTGTATCTTTCTGAATGGAATTCCTTACCACAGAATCATTTTCAAAAACTGCAGTTTTCATAGACGTGATTCAAAACAGGGTTTGTGCCAATCCCTTAGTGATATCAACAAAAAGGGCCACCAATTTATACCATTTATACCACATGGAGCTAAATAAATAAAATTCAACTCTTTTACATTAAAAGTTTCTTCCATATTATAAAAACCAGATTGCTCCTTAGTTAGTCCATCTAGGAATGTGTTAGGAATTTGTGTTTAGCCACTAGATAATTCTTAATTTTTGGCAAGCCTCAGGATCTCAGAGATGGAGCATTGTTCTTGATTAGTACAATCCCCAAGATTCTATAAAAGTGAGAACATATCCTCAAAAATAAAAGGGCATATAAATATCCAAGCAGGAAGATAACTATAGTTCTTTGAAGTCAACCTGAATCTAAAACCTAGAACCTAAAAAAAGGGACTTATGACCATTTTTCATACTTATGACCTTTCCAGCATCCCCATGAACATGTGATCAAAATTCAGATGTTTGGCAATTGGTTCATATTTATGACCGTTGCTGTGCAAATTCAATGGGAAAGCTAGATTCACTTAACAACTGGATTATTAATTTATCAACTGCAGTGATTCACTTAAAACTGAGGCAAGAAAGATCATAAAATGGAGCAAAATTCACTTAATAGAAATCTCACGTGACACAGGGACCTCCTGCCTCCTGTATTTATTTTATTTATAAATGTTTATATGTGGTATTTTCCCTTGTATGCCCTATTCATTTCTGTTCCTAAACGCACTTTATTTACATCTCAAGATTTGGCTGTAGAGATTTAATAAGGTATTTTCTCATAAAACTTCCCCATATGCAAATTATGCAGTTGCCCTTATATTTCAAGATTGGCAACTATTTTATATCTTTTATTTATGTAATTTTGGAAGGAAAATACAAAGCAACGTTCTTTCTAGTTTTCCTAGACTTATTCTGAAAGCAGAACTCCTTTGTAGAATGGCTATGAATTTTCCAAACCTGCTGGCAACCATAACTATGTTTTTGATATAGTTCAATTACTGCAAAACCACCATGCAAAATAGGATATAAAAATAGAGATGCAAGAAGATATAATGTAATAAAATCATTGTAAAAATTAGCACTCAATAGTGCACCCTATCCCTTCATTTCTTTTCTAATTATTAACTACCAGAACTACAAAGATGTTTATACTTGGCTTTAAAATTTTACAATAGTTGCTTATATATATTTAATGTCATTTTTTCAGGTTCATTTAAGGACCAACAAGTTTGCACTAGGGACTTATTGTGGAATGCGAATAAGTACAATTTTTGTAATTATTGTCCAAACATTTCAAAATACACTATCATTTAAAAGTCTTAAGAGTTAATCATTGTTGAATTTGAGAGTTGCTTTGGAAGAATATGTAACCTGAAAGACGGGCTATAATTCTAACAAAGAATAAAGCACTGAAAGATAAAAGGGTTTTTTAATAAGAAATTTTAAAAGTTGAACATACATATCAAATGCTACACTCTGGATTTAACACAGGAAAAGGTGGAGTTTGTACAAGAAAACAAATAATCCAAAATTTGTTTCAGACGAGATTTCCTGCAATCAGTTCACTATTATTCTTCTATGCTACTTTCTGGGAATGGATTACTTATATCCAGTTCTGGCACTTTCAGCAGGTACATGTTTTTATGGAAAGCTCCCATCTCTTGGGCTGTCATGTTTACATTCCATACAGGGAAATCTGGAACTGCCTTTAACCAAAAGTCTTCCATGGGTTTTTTTCCAGTGAACCACCACTCCTAGGAAATATGAAAAGTTGGACAATTGATCAGAAGGTGAGTAGAGGAAGCAAATAATTATATTTGTCTACATTGTTATTAGACAAAATAAGAATGGAAGGTTTTATGGTATTAAGGCAGGACGTTATAAGAGTGAAATAATACAGGGTCAGCGTGGAGGATCTCTGAAGGACCCCTGTGACTTGAGAAAGTTGCAGAGTTCAAAAAGTTCAACCGCAGAATTAACACACTTTCTACTGTTAGAGAGTTTAAGAAGTCAAACCGCAGAGGTGCTATGTTAAAATGCAGAACTAATCCACATGGAGCTTCCTGTTCAGGCAATAATGGGAGGAGGGAGAGAGCCTAACGCATAGGAGGTTTATTTCACATTTCCTGTTTTTTGTTCTATAAAGATATATGTCTTAAAGAAGGACTTTTGTTCAGAATGTAAAACAGAATGCATGTCTGAACCTTTTGGTCAAAATAAAAAAGCTATTTCTGATCTCAAAATTCATCTCCGTTGATTTTCTACAACATTTAAGGTGACTCCGCCAGGACACGAAGCGAGATTTCACTGTGGGCGGAAAAGACCAGCCGGTGCCCGGGCGAGGCCATCCTGCCCAACCTTCAAGGCGCCTCTGAGATTTTTTTCTCTGGAAGGAAGCAGATGGCCCCTCTGGGTACTCGATGGCTCCAACCGACCCAAAAACGAGATCAAAATAAGCTAATAGATAAATGCTGGTGGAGAAAGAAGAAAAAAAAAAAAAAAAGAAGAAACCTGCAGACAAGTATTGTGGGTATAGTAAACCTACTCCTTGAAGAGTAGAAGAGGGAGCCTGATCAGCTCCCTGGGTCCAGGAAAATGTCTCTTCCTAACAGAATTGGCCTATCCTAATAAGACTAGAATTTTGTGGGTGGTTAAGCCATTGCAGTTCCCATTGATGACTGTGGAACGTCCTGCGTCTTGGGTCAATGGCAGTGTCACTCATAGAAAATGGGTGGCAAATAGTAGTGAAACAGAACCCTGACTGACTTCACAAATATCAAGTAGAAGTCATGCAAGTCTCTGTGGCTCGAGTGAGAGGAAATCCCAAATGTCAGGTCAGAAAGAGTCACCCTGAAAAGAAACCTATCTTAAAGACTGCAATCTATGAAGAAAAGAGACCACCCTGAAATGCCAGCTTGTGCAGCATTGCAAATACCAAGGGGACTGAGCCCCAGATATTCTAAAGCAGAAGCACTTCAGTGCATAGCTTACATCAATAGCCTCCACTCACTATGTGCCCAGGCAAGTGAAAAAAAGAAAAGAAAATTTGTTGTTCCTTTTTCCTGTGAAAATCCCAAAAGCAAAACCCCAGGATTTTAGGAAATTGTGAAGCTGTGAAGTGTAGAAGGTGTCCGTAGTCTGTGTTGGGGGCAGCAGGTCCTCCCAGATTTCCGTTTATAAGAGGGGTCTGAGAATCAGTGGCAGAACTGATGTTGTGTAGCCTGGCTGAACCAAAGTATAAAACCCCACATAGAAAGGAGAAACATAGGAAGTTGCAGCTCATGTGTGGTAGATACCCCTTCAGCCTAAAGAAGAGAGAGGAAACAGATGTAGGAAAGGGGCCTTGCTGAGGGATGTCACAGGAAAACCAATTTGGCAAAATAAAGGTCCTTAAAAGAAAAGTGGGGTTCAAACTTGCTCATGAGAGCCCTGGCTAAGTGCAATGATGTGTGAACAAAGGTCTCTATACATTTGGAACTTTAAAATTAAGCCAACACCTGCTGGGAGATCCAAGCTAGAAAGAGCTAGACAGAGCATCACCAAGGCAGAGACAATCCAGTGCTTGAGGAGATGGAACAATGGATGAAACTGAGCTAGGCTAAGATCCGATATTGGGACAAAATTCAAATAGTATAATTCTAAATCTTTGGTCAAGACAGAAGTGCCTTTTCCGTGCCAAGGTGCTAAGCTGGCAAAAGGTATTTGACGTAGGTACAGAATTGTAAAAGGGCAAACTGACCCTAAACAGATACTGTTTATTGCATCCCAAATGTCATGTATATCCCTAGATAAGAAGAGCCGCTTCCTTTACGGCCCTTGAGGCGTCTCCAAGCCTCTTGCCTCCTTTTATTATGTCTTGAGCTCCGGAGCAGAGAATCTGAGTCTGTGAGAAGAGGATTGTTATTTCCTTTCCTAGAGATAGATGAAAGGGCGGCTTCTACATATGAATTTTAGCACTCTCGGTAATGACTCTGCCTTTAAATTGTATAAATACATGGCCAGAAGAAGCCATCGGCGTTCTAACTTTTGTTTGCCTTTGGGCTGTTTGAACCGTGCACAATAAACTCTTTCCTGCATTGAAGAGCTTGGCCTGGTCCCGTTTTTTTTCCTGCAACAAAACCTTGAGTAAAAAGTGAGAAGTTCACTAAAACAATTAGAAAGAATCCCAAACTGCAAATAGATCTGACTAGTCCTTAAAGGAAAAATAATTAGAAGTTGAGAAGCCCCACCATACAGTAAGATGATTCAGACGTTGGGGCTGACCAAAAAAGATTTATGCTGTTATGTGTGGTAGGAGAAAAGAACTACTGCACTGTTATAAAGATTCTGATAAATTACCATTCTTAAAAAGAGCCAGAGAACTCTAAAAGAACTAAGAAAAGAGAAGAAAATTGTTATTGTTCTTCCCACCTGGGGTTTAGCAGGTAATAAGAAAGAAAGCCTGTCTAAATGGGAAGACTCAGATAATTGAATTGATTAATTTGATATGTTTTCTGTAAAAAAATTAAGTCTTAAGATCTGTGCATTCCCTAATTCAACTAAAATTTAAGGCGTTTTTGTATTTACCAGATGAACTCATATTTTTGGACTGTCAGACTTTCCATAGCTTGCCAAGTCCTTATCTCTGATCCACTACGCATGTCCGCATTCCTTCACTTTCCTTCCTAACTTTCTTTGTTCTCCTACCAGGAGAGGTCCGGCCGCAGAGAGGTGGCCCGGATCTTTGCCAAAATGTAATTATTTAGATAGTGAGATGTTTTATTTTCTTTATAACAAATAAATGAGTTTTTCTTAGAAAAAATATCTTCAGAGTTTATTTTCTTGCAAAAGTATGCTTCAAGGGAAAAGTCTCAATCCACGTGTCTAAATCAAGGTGCGATTACCCAAAAGCAGAATGGGATTAATTAGCACTATGACACCTGGTAGCAGAGGATGGTTGATTTATGGCTTTTTCCTTGCTTGTTACTTTTGACGATAAACGCATAGGCAATTAGTTTTTAGCTACTGAGGTAAATTAATTATTTTTGCAAATATGCCGAAAAAGAAGTAAAACAAATACAGAATGCATTTTGCCAAAGATATCTCTGCTCTCTCTAATGAAGAAGCGAAAAGAATCTTACAAAGGCTTCAGGAGGAAGATAACGGAAGAGCTGCTTTTGAAGGTACTGGGCTGCGACCGAGGTCAGTGACGCCCCCTTCCAATTATGCATGCTCTCAAACAGTCTCCCCAGAACCTTTTATTTTTGAAACGCTTGGTGCAAGGCCAGAGTTTTCACAAACGGCAAAGCATTTTTCCTCCCATGCAGAGAGAGAAATAATTCATTATTCTCCTCGCAGCTCCGATCTCTCCCTTCGTGAGCTAGCTGAAAAAAGCTATAGTGATCTAATCAAAATTTTTGAACAGGAGCTATCCCAGGCAAAAATGGCTTTATCTATGCTTGAGCAAGATAAGAGAGAGTCTCGTGTTTTTAAAATCTCTGAAAACGCCATTTTGCCTTCTCCTTCGGAGCCAAAGACACACCCCCTGGTGGATTTTGTGTCAGGCAAATCAGAACAGAGAGCTGTGCACATGTCACATTTGTCACATGATCATTCCTATTCTCAAATTACAAATGAAAGATTACTTGAGCTGCCTAAAACTAAAGTTGCAGCACCATCTGCTGGCGAAAGTAATTCACTAGAGAAAGCTGAAATGCATTGCATCTTGAGAGAGCAATTACAATTGTTACAGAAGACTTTATCAGACATGTCCTTAACTCACTCAGATATTCAGTCTGCAACAGGGTGAATAAAAATCAATGATTTTTTTTAAAAAAATCAGATTTTTTTATTTAAATCAGATTTTTTTTTATTTGAATCGGATTTTTTTAATTTTTATCAAATTTATTTTAATAAAAAACTTTTGGGGTAAAAATCTATCGTAAAATAGTTTTCTATTTAAGATACATAAATAATTTAGTTTATTCAGCATGAAACAGAGCTTAGTTATGTAGCATGAGGCTGTATATTCTGCAACACTGGGACTATCAGTGAGTCAACAGTGGGTCAAAGGAATAGCAGAGATAACAGTTGCTCTTTAAAAATTATGATTTAAATCGAGTTGATTTAAATCAAGCCTTTTTACTAGTGATTTAAATCATGATTTAAATTGTGATTTAAATCAACTCAATTTAAATCAAATCCACCCTGGTCTGCAATGCCACAAATATCTCCACAGGCTCAATCTTCAGCACACCCTGGTGGTGCTGGTGTCTCCTTTTAGATGGAATACAACAACGCTTAATGCAGCAAAGGCAAATGACTGCGTCCCCAGCAGGTCATGTTAATATTGCAGCTCAAATGCAATAGCCTCAACCACAAATGCATGCACAAATGCCTCCAGTGGCACAACCAGGACCATTTGGTCCACAATAAGCACAGCAAATACCACAGGTATTTTTACCGGCACAGCCAGCATACCAAATGCATGTTCCTCACCAGGCATTTTCTGTTGCTCCACTAACTGGTGAGTCAAAATTAAAGATGTCAGGACAGAATTATAAGGCCTGGGTCAGTGAGATTGGATTGTTACTTCGCAGAGAAGGTACTCACTGTATGGTTTTTAATCCTCCTGCTCAGCCATGGACTCCTGCAATAAGAGACTTAGAGACTAAACTTGCACAACATTATTGATGTCCATGGATACTGAACTGCAGGTTACCTTTCTGCCTGATGCAACAGCCCAACAAATTTGGGCCCAAATGGAAAATTGCTACAGGCCTGTTTCAATTGAATCTTCATATCTGCTCATGTCTGAGTTCCATGGTTCGAGATTGAAACCTGGTGAACAAATTGGAGGACATTTGACCAAACTGAAAGGAATCAGAAGAGAATTGAGAGAAAGAGGCTATAATATTGATGATATTCAAATGATCAGCATTATTATTAACTCATTGAATTATGAATGGAAAGATGCCATTAGAAAGATTAATCTAGTGCCTAATGCACAGTGGACAACGTATGCAGACTTTTAATTGAAGAAGAAGCACTCATGTTAGCCACTCCACATTTGAGAGGACTACCCGTATCAAGAGCTCCAGCTAGGTGCCCCTTCCGAGGAAGGACCTACGCTGCAAGAATGCCAAGATGCAACATCTGTAATCGTGTGGGACATGCTACCCGGGATTGTCCCCAACGAGTTCCAGCTCCCATCTCGTACCAGCCCAGAGGAACAGACTCCAGAGGCAGAGGCAGAGGCAGAGGTGGAGGACAAGGTCGTCGTGGTCCCAGGCATGATTCACAAACTCCACTCGCCACATTGGCTTTAACCAATGATCCACAATCTCAACCAGAGTACGACAGACGACTCCTGTGGACTTTGGACAGTGGTGAAGCATTGCATGTTACTTACAGAAAGGAACTTTTCACAGAGATGCACAAGCCTGAACCTGAATTACATGAACTTTATTCTTTTTCAAATCATCCTTGTCAGGTCAAAGGAAAAGGAACTGTTTATGTTGAAGAGCTCGATGCATTCATTCCTGAAGTTTATTATATACTAACAGCAACTACTAATTTGCTTAGTCAGAGTCACTTGTCTAGAGCATTAAAGTTCCAGGTTCACCACCTTGAAAAAGCAATTTACATAGTTAAAGATGGAGATATTGTTGCTGAAACCATGTTAATTGGTGGTGTTTATTACTTAAAGCCAAAGCCTAAATCACAAACACAGGCAAGTATACAAACTCCAAAAGAGGAGAGCACAGGCCCAGAGAGAGATGCTCCAGTGAGAGATCCTGTTGCTACTCCAAAGGCTCCTAAAGCCAACAAAATGAAAATAAGGAAACAGGTTGCTCAGAGCAAGCCTGAGGTTCCTCATAAAACTGTTAATGTTGAGAATTCACTAACTGGTAAACCTTTGCATTCCAGGTGTATCCATAAATGGCATAGAAGATTGGGGCATGCCAGTTTCCGTGTTCTTAGGAAGATGCCAGAGTTCGCAAAAGGTTTGGATCTAAAGGGGTGTAAGGTGTTTTTGGATTGTGCTGTCTGCAAGAAGGCCAAATCCAAAGCAGCAGCCATTCCCAAACGCGCTACACACCTGTCAACACGCATTTTTGATTTGATCACACTGACATAGTTGGTCCTTTTCCACCAACACTTGGTGGTAGAAATTTTTTTTAAAAAAAGAAATTTGATTTATATGCCGCCCTTCTCCGGAGACTCAGGGTGGCTTACAATGCGTTAAGCCTTCATACTTTTGCATATTTATACAAAGTCAGCTTATTGCCCCCACACACTGGGTCCTCAATTTACCCATCTTAGAAAGGATGGAAGGCTGAGTCGACCTTGAGCCTGGTGAGAATTGAACTCGCAGTAATTGCAGGCAGCTGGATGTTAAATGCTGCCTTAGGAGGCATTATTTATTATTTATTTATTTATTGAATTTATATACCGCCCTATTCCTAAGGGACTCAGGGCGGTGAACAGCGAACGATAAAAATACATGTAATACAAACGTTAATAAAAAACCAATTAAAATATACTAAACACTCTGGTCCTAGTTAATTCAAGACATCCCAGTTTAAAATAAAATCAAAAAGCAATATAAAGGGAAAGTTAGGCCAGGCCGGCCTGCTGAAACAGGAATGTTTTGAGGGCACGGCGGAAAGTGCGCAGATCCGGAATCTTCTGTATCTCTGGGGGGAGCTCGTTCCAGATGGTGGGTGCCCTCACAGAAAAGGCTCTCCCCCTGGGGGCCGCCAGTCGACACTGTTTGGCTGACAGCACCCTGAGAAGCCACTCTCTATGGGAGCGTACTGGGCGGTGAGAGGCTATTGGTGGCAGAAGGCAGTCTCGTAAGTACCCCGGTCCTAAGCCATGGAGCGCTCTAAAGGTGGTAACTAAGACCTTGAAGTGCACCCGGAAGACCACAGGGAGCCAGTGCAGCTCGCGCAGGAGGGGAGCCACATGGGAGCGCCATGCTGCTCCCATAACTACCCGCGCGGCCGCATTCTGGACCAGCTGGAGCCTCCGGGTGCTCAAGGGGAGCCCCATGTAGAGAGCATTAGCATTAGCCTCCTATGCCACTCAGGCTCTTATATTTTCTAACAATTGTTGATAATTACTCTAGATATGGATATGGATATCCTATGAAAGAAAAATCTGAGACTTTTCAGATCTTTAAAGACTTTGCTGCTCTTGTTTCTACCCAACACCAAGTTCGCATCACCAGAATCCAGAGTGATTGTGGTGCTGAATTCATGTCTCAGCATTTCCAGGACTGAATGCGTAAGAATGGAATTCTTCATCAGACGTCGGCTCCTTACACACTGGCTCATAATGGGGTCGCAGAGAGACGACAAGGGGTCCTGCAAACCATGATGCGTTGTCTCCTAGAAGACGCTAACCTTAGTATGCCATACTGGGGTGAAGCTATCAAATATGCAAATTACATTGTCAACCGTACTTGGAGCAGTGTAATAAATCAGTCTTCTTTCTTCATGTTGTATGGGTACAAGCCCGATCTCAAAAAATCCATATTTTTGATTCATATGCTATGGTGAACATTCCCTTAGATCAAAGAAGAAAAGGAGGTCCAGCAGCAAAGAGACTGAGATTTATGGGTATTGATGATAATTCAAAATGGAGCAAATTTATTGACTCTAAACATGTAATTGTGATTTCCCAATCTGCTAATTTTGAGGAAGATGTTGACTGGTCCAAGATTCATTCCAATGATCCTGGAGTTTATTTTCCTAGAGATGATACTGCTGATGCTGCGCAGATAGATAATCAAGATTCCACTGGTTCTTCTCAACCTGATGTTCCGTCTTCGCAAGCCGCGGATGCTGACACTAGCAATGAATGTGAGGACGAGGACGAAGCAGAAGAAGACTGGACTGTTGTTCTGAGACATTCCAAGAGGGCCACAAAGGGAATCCCTCCACAACGATATTCTTGGCAACTGACAAAAGCACCCTTACCTTTGATTTGCAATGTTACACTTCCACCTGATAATTTCACGCAAATCAAACATCTTTCTGATTCAGAGCAAGACAAATGGTATGAGGCAATGCAGGTTGAAATGGACAGTCTAAAGAAACTTAAAGTGTTTACACCTGCAAAACCTCCAGCAAATAAAAAGGTCATTGGCACTCGATGGGTCTACAGAATCAAAAAGAAGCCAAATGGTGAGTCACTGTACAAGGCCAGATTTGTAGCTCAGGGTTTCGCTCAACGTTATCCTGAGGACTACACAAATATCTACTCACCAACAGTCCGAACTGAGAGTGTAAAAATTGCTTTAGCAACTGCAACTATTCTTGGTTTAGAAGTTTTCCAGTTCGATGTTGACACGGCTTATCTACATGCAGACCTAGATGAAGAGATCTACGTGAGAGGTCCTCTAGGGTTCCGACAGCAAGAAGGGGATACCTGGTTTCTAAACAAAAGTCTTTATGGTCTGAAACAGTCTGGTTTAATGTGGTACTTATGTCTTACTGACAAACTAAATTCAATGGGCTTTATTAAGTCCAAAACTGATGAGTGCGTGTTCACAAAAAGATCTAACAATGCATATGAGATAATTCTTGTTTATGTTGATGATATTGTTTATATTGGTCCAAATAAGCAAATGAGTGAAATTTTTGCCAAAGCTTTGCAGAGATACTTCACATTGAAATCATTGGGTCACATTAGCACTTATTTAGGTGTTCAGATTGACAAAACACAGAAGGGGTTTAGTCTTTCACAAGAGGATAAAATTGAACAAATTTTGCATCATTGCAACATGAAGGATGCTAACACAACAAAGACACCCATGCAAACAGATTTTCACAACTTGACACATGAAGCAAGTCCTGAGTTCGAGGATCAAACACTTTATCATTCAGTAATTGAGTCACTATTGTACATTAGTAGTTGGACCAGACCCGACATTGCACTTAGTGTTAATCTCTTGTCTCAACATGTAGGTAAGGCAAAACAGTTTCATTGGACATGTATTAAGAAATTATTGAAATACCTAAAGCACACTAAACATATGAAATTATTGTTAGAACCAAGACATACTGATTATGCAGAATTATGTTGTTATGCAGATTCTGATTGGGCGAGTGATAAGAAATCACGTAAAAGTACTTCAGGTTATATGATGTTCTTAAATGGATGTCCTGTTTACTGGCAAGTGCGTAAACAGAATTTTGTTTCTTGTTCATCTACTAAAACTGAATATGCTTGTGTTTCAGATGCATGTAATTCTCTAACATGGTTTGATGCTTTGGTCACAGATATCTGGACACGTCCAATCCGACCGATCACAGTGATGGAAGACAATGAATTGGTGGTTTATATTTCTGAATCACATTTCACAGGTTCTAGGTCCAGGCACATTGACATCCGTTATCAAAACATAAAACAATTAGTGAAAAAAGGCTTTGTTAAATTGCAGTATGTATCTACACATGATCAGATTGCAGACATGCTCAACAAACCGCTTCCAGCAGCTCAACACGAGTATCTGCGTAAGAAGATGTGCCTTATTTGATGATAAGAAGGGGTTGTCACTGCGTTTTTGTATTTACCAGATGAACTCATATTTTTGGACTGTCAGACTTTCGGTAGCTTGCCAAGTCCTTATCTCTGATCTACTACGCATGTCCGCATTCCTTCACTTTCCTTCCTAACTTTCTTTGTTCTCCTGCCAGGAGAGGTCTGGTCGCAGAGAGGTGGCCAGATCTTTGCCAAAATGTAATTATTTAGATAGTGAGATGTTTTATTTTCTTTATAACAAATAAATGAGTTTTTCTTAGAAAAAATATCTTCGGGGTTTATTTTCTTGCAAAAGTATGCTTCAAGGGAAAAGTCTTGATCCACCTCTCTAAATCAAGGTGCGATTACCCAAAAGCAGAATGGGATTAATTAGCACTCTGACAAGGAATGACTAGTGTGTATGTCTAAAGTTTTGTATACCTTCAAGGTAACTGCAACTGCCTGATCTCTAGAGATATGAATTTAAATTGTTAAAAAGGAATTGGAGGTATTGAAAGGAAGGAAAATATCTCATCCAGTTTCGTTTGGCCACCCAGACAGGATGAAGAACAAAATTCAACTTTCCTTCTTCTCTATGTTTCAAGATAAACTCGAGTTTATAAGTAAAAGTGTATAAGTAAAAGTTTTAAGTTCACTAGCTACAATACTGATGTGTAGTTGCTATCCTTCAAACTCCCTTTCTTCTACTTCTGCAATGCCTTTCCTCACCCACAAAGGGAGGGGGGGACCTCATTCTCATGTCTTTTAGCCCTGCAAGGTTGACTTAGATCTGTAAAAGCAGAACTAGAGAGATTGAGGAATCAACTTTTATTCAGTCATGAAGAATTATCAAAAGTGAAAGATGATTTACAAATAGGACACAAAATAAATATTGAAAATCTTAAAGATAATATGATTATGCAAGATAAACAGCAATTAGATGATTTGCAAAATGAAATGAACAAGAAAAATTAGAAGCTATGCAATTTGAAAATGATAGCTTAATTAAAAGTAATAATAATAATAATAATAATAATAATAATAATAATAATAATAATAATTCAGAATCAACCTACATTAGAAATAGCAAGACTAAAAGATTTACCTACAGTAATTACTATCTCTGAAGAAATGATGCTTCTGGTAAATAACCTCAAGGAAGAGCTAGAAATTCTTAGACAAATTAATTGCTGAAAAATGAAAAACTTGTACAACAAGACATCAGACAAACAGAAGAGAAAACAAAAAACTCCTTTTCACGTGCTGAAATAAATTTTAGTCATAATTACCAAGAACTCCAAGAAAATTATACTTCTCTTTTAAAAAGTAAAAATTGGATTAGAAGAAAGCAAGGGCAAGAATAAAACTAAACTCTAGACTAGCCTCGGAACACTGTGCTTGTATTGTTCTTGCCTACCTTCCCATAAACAATAAACTAATTTTGCTCTCAAGCAAGAAAAAAGGAAGCTCTACCTTCCAACAATCCTCAAAGGGAAAGGCTTCTTTTTTCCTTCCAACAAGTCATTATAAAGACCCACAATCCTACCTGGCAGAACTTGGAACAATTGACGACCACATTCCTTAATGGTGAAGAGAGAGAGAGATTAAGTAGTGCCATTGGTAAGATTTAAAACCCATAGACGGGGGAAACCTCCAGGCTATAATAGACTAACAGTTCCAAGAAGGAACCCTCCCTTTCTTCTCTTGGAGCATTGCTGGACATTCTGTTTGAGTGAAAATGCATCTCTTCTCTGCGCACAACTTATAAAAAAAGACTTTGTTTGCATCTAATTGAGACCTTTGCTTAGCCACAAAAGTGACAAAACTTGCTTTCCTTCTCTTTGTATCCTAAATTCCTTTTGGATTAATTGAGTGAAAGTATTCTGCTCAGCAGTAGAGGGACAAAAAGAGGAAAGACAGTTCTTGTGTTGGCTAAGAAGATTGCCCTGCCATAAAGGGGCCCAGGGCAGCATGTTTGAATCATCTTTGCAAGGTTTGTGCGTATGTTGTTTTAAACAAGTTGCTTCTCAGCCTAGTGAGCTCAATCTGCATTTGAAGAAAAACTGCAAAGGCGTTCTGTAAAGAAGGGAAGCCATAGGCCTGGCTGCAGTAGATGAGAGGCCTGAAGATTGAAGGAGACCAGGGTTCAGTCAAGCCCTCCCCTGAATCCTTGGTCCGAATGAAAATAGGGGGAATAATGTAGCCTTCTTAGTAGACACAGGGGCATCTAAATCTGTAATTACAAAGCTGCTGGCACCCTTTTCTAATGATGTAATAAATATCCAAGGGGTTAATGGCTTCATAAATGTCGCCCCATGCTGAAAAACCCTGAAATGTTCCTTAGATGGAAGAAATATAGATATGCCTGTGTGTCCAGTTTCCCTCCTGGTCGTGATGGTGAGAAATATGGTTCAAGAGGGTCAAATCCCCATACCTGGCAGGAGTTTGAAGTACCAAAGTTAAAGATAACCCACCAGGATATACTGCACCCCATGCTGAAATCTCTAGCAGTGCTTGTTCGTCTTAAGCAGAAAAGCTATTCACGCCACATTACAAAGGCAATACAAAGAGACAGTCAGAAACTGTTTGCTTTGAATGGGAAGACCCAGTAACAGGTCGGAAAAGGCAGTATGCTTGGACCAGGCTTCCCCAAGGATTTAAAAATTCACCTACCTACCTAAAATTCACCCTGAAGCCTTAGCCTCAGATCTAGAAGATTTCCAGCCTTACGAAGATGGAGATGTACTATTCCAATATGTAGATGATGTATTAGTAACTGGGCAAATGAAGGAAACATGTTGGGACAATACCAACCAACTGCTTCATCTGTTAATGAACAAGGGATATCGTGCCTCAAGGCAGAAAGCCCCATTGGTGAAGCCCCAGGTTAAATACCTAGGTTACATTGTAAGCTAAATGGTCCCTAAAAGTGATACTGCCATTCAAGTGGAGGAAGGGGGGACTTGGATTCGATTTACTAGCATGGCCTGTGTCATCAGATATTTTACAACCTATATCATGGCGCCAAGGAAGCCTGAGATTCCCTTTACCTGCAGGAATTTTTATGATAGCCATGTGGGTTGTCTCACTTTAAAGGGTAGTGGTGGGAATGCATGTTTGTTCGGGTTCTCAAAGGAAATAGTAAAGAAAACATCTTCACACTTGTGTATTGGCTGAAATCTGCATTCTGACTTAAAGGGAGGGGTCTCTACCACTTTAATACTACTGCTTTGCCTAAGGGCATTCAGATTGTGCTTTAGCTGGATGGTTTTCCCTTCTGCTTATAAAAGAATCCTTTTGAACAACTACGTTTCAAGAGTTCGTACTTTCTTAAGTTGGAAGGAGAGGTGATCCTTACAGAGATCAATCGGACATGAATGGAAAGAAGCAGTTTGTCGAATTGCAGAACCAACCAATAGAAAAGAGATACGGGGATTCTTGGGAGAAGCAAGCTATTGTAGAATATGGATTCCAAACTTTGCTTTGCTGGCTAAACCACTTCATGAAGTTATAAAGGGGGGAGAAAAAGCACCCTTTGTCTGGGATCTGGAGCAAAAACGGGCATTTGAAACCTTAAAATCAAAACTATTACAGGCCCCTGTCATGGGACTCCCTAACTTAGAGAAGCCTTTTATACAAAGAACAATACTGTCCTCGGAGTCCTAACACAACAAAGAGGAAGTTGGCAACAGCCGATCGCTTATCTATCAAAGCAGCTTTACAGTGTAGCAAAGGGCTGGCCACATTGCTTAAAAATATTAGCCGCTATTGCTCTTTTAATAGAGGAAGCTAATAAATTAACTTTTGGGCAGCCAACTACCATTTACACCAGCCATGCGATTCAAGGAGTTTTAGAGACAAAGGGCCATTTATGGCTGACAAACCTCAGAAATTACAAGCATCAAACTCTCCTCACTCAGAAACCACGAGTGATCCTGAAACAAACAAATGCTTTAACCCAGCTATTCTTTGCAAGCATTGGGTCCTGAAACTGAAACAATGTCTGCAGGTCAACACAACAATCAGAGTGGAGCAGACCTTCCCAAGACTGACTGACCAGCCTTACCAGGACTATAAGAGAAAAGGTGACAAAGGTATGCCTTGAAAATCACCTTAAGTGAGTAAATGCATTACCATTATTACTTTGATCTGTGTGATGTTCTCCACGTAAAGGAATTAGATTATCTCCTTTTGAAATACTTGAAAATCATATAGGAGACCTAAGCCAGATAGGAACTAAGTGGATGAATCAGATGGTGGGAGAATTAAATAGCAAATACAAGAAATCCAACAATATTGTGTGTCCCTTAGCCCATCATTTTTGACCACCTCTAGTTATAATATTCAAATAGTAGTAAGAAATAAATGGGAAAACATGATTGTAAAAATGAAATGAATAATAATTGGAGTAATTGTCTTTGTATTTTGAAATATAAACAATGATAAGTTTTCCTTTTTAATCTTTTTCTAGAAATATGAATAAGTATAAACTGTGACAATTGAAATACTTTAATGGTATATCGTGGTGAAAGTAAAAAGGATTAAGTTGTAACTTGGATACCAGCTAGAACAATTCTAAATTTAATTAGAGAAATTGTAACGATTGAAATATTCTAAAATTTATATTGTGATAAAAGTAGAAATTATTAAATTGTGATTGGAGGATTGTATGGGTAAAACACTGAAAAGGAAAAAGTTTAATGCCTAGGTGGAAGGGCCCGTATACTGTGGTCATGTGTTCCCACTTGCAGTAAAAATGTTGGAATCCAAGTCTTGGATTCACTGGACTCGAGTTAAGTCCGTAGTTTAGGAATATCGGGAGGCAGACCAGGACCAGGCCTGACCCCTAATAGCATGCTTGAAGAAGCGCCCCCTATAAGTGTCCTACCGGCAATGGGCAGGCAACATACGAGGCAGAAGAGGCCTTACTGGTGTCACACCGGAAGCTGACCCTTTACGTACGGCTGAAGATTTGGAACGGGAAGTCAAACATATATAGCCATAGGTACACTATCTCTTATTTTAATAAACGTACTTGCTGTTATTGTGATCAGTTTGATTTGCTGTATATAGTATTCTGGAATCACCTCTTCCTCAAAAAGACAGGTGCTGAATCCAAAATCATTGACAGAGAGCAGTACGAAACTCCTGTAGATATTTATGTTGAAGAAGTCAGGGAGTGGGGTCTCTGTGGGGCTGCTCTAGCTCTAGGAATGTGGATATTGTATTAACAAATAAGGGGTGGTTCTGTGGGATACCTAAAACTAATATTGCCTTTTCCCAAGTCACATAAAACCCTAACCTTCTTCCTGATGTGGTGATTTTGTAGATTAAGGGAATCGTGATTGGATAGGTTCTGTGTAGAGGACAATTATGAGTTTTCTGTGGCTTTGGCTATTATTGGCAAAGGGCCTAATGAGTAATAACACACTGAATAGTAGTTCCCAATGTTGTGAGAATGCCTGAATGACCCCCCCTTGCTCTTAAGGAAGGATCTGGGGAAGTTGAAAACCCCAAAGTACAAGGCAGGAACATGTCACAAGGTGTGAACTCTTTGGACCAGGTCCACTCCCGCCAACGACGTATCATATAGGTGCGGTCGGTACCCTGGACCTAAGCCAACCCCAAGACCTAAAGACAAGCGTCTGACAATCCCAGAACAGAGTGGGGTAGAACAAAGGGAGAATGGGCCCCTGTAACAATTGAGAAAAGGGAACTACATGTTAAGAATACTGGAATTGAGTTAAAGCCTAGTTAATCAGTCTGACCCTATCCTAAACCAAAAATGCTGGTTCTGTTTGTTTGCTGGTCCTTCATCTTATAATGCTGTTCCAGATGAGCCAGATCTTTCGGTCAGGACCAGGGCCACAATAGTCCTTGAAAAAGATATTAGATGGAGAACCAAAGTAGCAGTAGCCAAATTGCAAGGAGACTTTTATAATGCATTCAAAAGGCTGGGGATGAACCGTTCCCCATTATTGGTCTTATAGCTGTTAGTGTGGAAATCCTAGGGTCACCCTCCTTGTGTGTAAAGTGACATCAGGAACCAGATATTCCTGTAGGATCCCTGATAGGAGATCAATGTCCATCAGAAATACACTTGACCCGGGCTAGGTCCAAAGCCACAACTCTTGTAGTCTTAGGTGGTTCAATCACAATTTTCGAAGGAAGGTCTAGCAGGGGCTCATCCAGAACACCTCCTGTAGTTCCCTGCGTTTCTGTTGCCTCTAGTTCCAGCTGCTTAGACTGCTCCATCTCTTGCTGGAATTGCTTCTCTTTATCACTCTCCTTTATCTCCAACACAGAAGATGTATGTGGGAATGGTGAGCTCTCTTTAAAGACATTAGAATAAAATTCTTCCGCCTTCTCAACGGTATTTAATCGGTATCTTTCTCCCTTATACCTCAAGATTATACCAGTTGGAGCATCCCACCGAAATGGAATTTGTTGTTTTTTTAGTTCATTCACTAGAAATCCAAAGTCTTTTCTATCTTTTAACATCTTGGGTGGTAGCTCTTTATAAACTCCAATCTCTTTTCCCTCCACTTGCACAGCAGAGAGAAAAGACTTTTGCAAAATATCATTTCTCATTCCTCTATCCGTAAAATATATCACCACATCTCTAGGCAATTGTCTTTGTCTGGCTACCCACGAATTCACTCTGTAAATTTTATCCATTTTGCAAAAAATCTCTTCAGGGCTAGTCTTTAACAGCACAGCTAGAGCATCGGCACAAGTCTGTTTCAGGTCTTGTCTATCATTCTCTTTTATGCCTCTCAGCCTTATGGCAAATTCCATACACCTGAACTGCATCATTGTAATTTCATTTTCAAGTCTCTGCATTTTATTATCAGCATCAAAGATTTTATAGTCAGTCTCCTTCATTTTGACATCCATTTCTGATCTGAATTCTTCCACCTTAGTATCCGTTTTAATAATTGTTTCTGACAGTCCAGTCACCACTGTCATTAATTTATTGGTCACCTTATCATATTTTTCTTGCACCACCTCTTTAATTTCTTTAATCTTCTGCTTAATTTCCTGTTGTGACTTTTTAAATTTCTCATCCAAAGCCTGAGTAATAAAATCCTTTAAGCTTTCAAGATCAATCTCTTTTTTCTGGCTCTGCTGGCTGGGAGGCTGCTGTTCAGCCTTATGTGTGGGGGATCCCCCCCTGCCGCCTTCCCTTCCTGTTTGGTCTGCTTAGAAGCCATCCTGCCACGTAGACTAGCTTTTCCAAAAAAAGGAAATCCTTTTTCCCTTTCCTCCACCAAAAGGTCCTCTAAAAAATTCCCCCAGGTTTAGTCAAAATAAGGGTGAAATTAAAGCAAAATCAGGCTCATTTTAAAAAGGATTTTCTTTTCTTTTCCTCCACTTGTTACAGACAGTACAACTTTGTAGCTAGTTGAAATAACTTTGCTAATCCACTCTCGCTTTCAGCTCGTTAACGCTGAAGCCGGGAGCCATTTTCAAGAGACTTTCACTCATTCACTCTTCCGTTTTAGATTTAATCACAGGACTAGTAATACTTGCAGTTTTGAGGTTCAAGTTGTTATTCCACCCTGGTTGTTTGAATTTGCTTTGTTTTCAGCAGAAAGGTTGCTCCTGCCGCCTTGTTCTACACTGGGTAGACTCGTCCCACGCTGTCCGGAGTCTTGGTGAGCTGAAAGGGAGCCGCGCCTGTTTCCTTCCCAGAAGCAAACGATAGCTATCTGGGGGCTCACGGGGGCTCAACCTGCTTCTCACCCACTCTCTTCCACTGATCCTTCAGGATTCGGGAACTTCCGAGCCGCTTCTCTTGATCGAAGCGGCTCTAACAGGCAGCGGGGCTGGCGGTCCAAAAACGGGACCGTCTTTCGGCGACAGGAAGCAAACCGGAAGTGATCAAGACTACAAGAGATGTGGCTTTGGACCTAGCCCAGATGTGTGAAGCTAAAGATCAGCACATAACTTGAGCAATTTCTAAGCAACTCAAAGAAAAACAACAATAGGAAAGGCCCAAGCCACAGCAATATAAGAATGGAGTCAAGAGCAATATACAAGAATGTGAAGCCATGGGGGGAGCAAAGCTGAAGACTACCGATTCGGAAGATCTTCGGCAATTCTGCTCGTCGCTTCAAAAAAGTGTACATGACGATTAAGTTTTTATCTTGGAATGTGAACAGACTAAATTCACCACAGAAAAAGAAGAAATTATTTACATACTTGAGACAATTTAATAATGATATAATTTGCTTACAAGAAACTCATGTTAGAACACAAGATCAAAAATATCTGATAAATTCAAGATTAGGAACACATTTTATAGCCTCAAATTTGGAAAATAAGAATGGAGTGGTTATTTATATAAATAAAAGACTGTCAGCTAAAATTATAGAAGCAGATGAAGGTGGTAGGTTTATAGCACTTGGACTGTATACAGTAAGTGGCCCAACTCTAGTGATTGGAATTTATGCTCCTAATCAACAACAGGATAATTTTTACAAAACTTTGCATTCTAAAATATTGCAATGGGATTATAGATCTATTTTAATTGGAATGGAGTAATTGATCCAAAAATAGATAAAAAGAGTTCAGCAAAGTCAAGGATTAAACTACCACAGACTTTTTTTTGATATGAAAGAAGATTTGGAATTAAAAGATATTTGGAGAATACATAACCCAAAAGAATTGGACTTTACTTTTTTTTCAGATAGACACAGATCCTTCTCTAGGATTGATTTCATTTTACTATCAGCCGATTTACTTGTAAAAACAAAAAGAACAAAGATCTTTCCAAGGACTTTAACTGACCATAGCCCGGTATAGATAGAAATTGAGATGGGAAAGAGTGAGAGAAGATCATGGAGATTAAATGAAAATCTGTTTAGATATGAAAAAAATATAATAGAACTTAAAAAGCAGATGAAAGAATTTTTTGAAATGAATTTGAATAAGGGTACCCCTATTGAAATCGTGTGGGATGCGAGTAAAGCGTATATGAGAGGGGTACTCATTCATATGAACTCCAAACACAAATTGAATCGACAAAAGAAAAGATCTGAAATGGAAGCAGAAATAAAGAATAAAGAACAGTTACTTATAAAAAACCCAACAGATGAAAGAATACGAGGAGCTATAAAACTTCTGAAAGATCAATTTCAAATGCTTATGGCGGAACAAACAGCAACAAATTTACAATTTGCAAAACACAACACATTTTGCAACGCTAATAAACTGGGCAGATGGTTGGCTTATACATTAAGGAAGAAGCAGAGTACACGGATCATTGATAGTATTGATTCTGGAGGGAAGGAAATTTCTCAACAAAGATTAATCAAAGAAGTTTTTGTAGATTATTATACTAAATTATATGCCAAAGATGATACACAGAATGGACTTATAGAGAAATATCTAGAAAATAAAAATTACTAGTCAACAAAAGGAGAGAATGAATCATCTTATAACAGCTGAGGAGATTATTGCCGCAATTAAACAACTGAAAACAGCTAAAGCTCCTGGGACGGATGGTTTAACTGCGGTGTACTATAAAACTTTACAAGCAGAAATGATTGAACATCCTAAAGATCTATTTTGCAGTATACAACAAGGGGGTAAAATACCCCCATCATGGAAAACAGCTTATATTTCATTGATACCGAAAGAGCAAATAGGTCCTAAAAAACCTGAGAATTTCAGACCAATATCTCTTCTGAATAATGACTATAAAATATTTGCAAAAGTATTAGCCAACAGGTTGATGCCAGTTATTAAAGAGGTGATTCACTGTGACCAAGCGGGATTTATAGAAGGCAGATATATGAAGGACAATGTGAGGCAAGTTATAGATTTGTTGGAATATCTTGAGAAGAATAAACAGATCCCTGCAGTGCTGGTTTTCTTGGATGCGGAGAAGGCCTTTGATAGATTGGATTGGAATTTTCTACTAAAGACTTTAAAAAAGATGGACTTTGGGGATCAATTTATACAGGCGGTTTCAGCAATTTATCAAGAACAAAAGGCACAGATTATTATTAATGGAAGTTTGATAACAGATTTTAATATTGAAAAAGGAACAAGACAAGGTTGTCCGTTATCCCCATTGTTATTTATTTTAACATTAGAAGTCTTGTTGAATACAATACGGGATTCGAGCACCTTGAAAGGAATAGTGATAAGGCAAGAGGATTACAGAATAAGGGCATTTGCAGATGATCTGGTTGTTACCCTAACACAGCCGATGGAATCAATAATCCAGATGAAAGACATTATAGATCAATATGGTACAGTATCAGGATTTAGACTGAACCAGAAAAAAACTAAGATGATAGTTAAAAATATGACACAAGATCGAAAACAGGAACTTGAAAGCATGGCAGGTTTTGAGATAGTATCAAAGGTTAAATATCTAGGAGTTCAGGTTGCAGAATCAAATATGAAATTGTTTCAAAATAATTACGAGGTGTTGTGGCGAGACGTACAGAAAGATATGGAGACCTGGAAAAAACTGCAGCTGTCTTTACTTGGAAGAATAGCAGCAGTTAAGATGAATATTTTGCTAAGATTTCATTTTTTATTTCAAATGATTCCGGTGCTTAAAAGTGATAAACAATTGAGAGAATGGCAAAGAGGACTGAATAAATTTGTTTGGAATGAGAAAAAGCCGAGAGTTAAACTGAAAATTATGCAAGATGTTCCAGAAAGGGGAGGTCTTAAACTTCCAAACCTACAATTATATTATGAAGCAGCAGCTTTGACGCAAGCAAGTGATTGGTTTGGAAGGAAAAAGACTGGAATATTGAATATAGAAAGTTTTGATCTTGAATTCAGTTGGCCTGCTTATTTATTTTATGAGAACAAAGTGGATAAAATATTCAAAAGCCACATACTTAGAGACCCTTTGATGAGAGTTTGGAAGAAGCACCGACTCAAATGGGATTACAAAATACCGTTATGGTTGGATCTTGGTCATATTATGTGGAATACAAATATAATGTCACTCGGGGGGTTGTTATATAAAGAAGTTCTTTTTGCAGATGCGGGCAGATGGCAGCTGAAGACCTTAGAAACACTGTTGGAAGAAGGGATTAATTTAACTTGGTTACAGTATAATCAACTTCAACTGAGATGGAAAGAGGACCAAAAAACAAGTATAATGATGCATGAGGAGGAATTGGTTAGACAGGTAAAAAAGAAAGGTCCAATGCATATTAAAAGGGTGTTTTAATGTTTTGTTAGAAAGGGATTCAGAAACTGAATTGGTTAAAGATTGTATGATAAAGTGGGCACAAAATTTTGCAGAACCAGTGATATTGGAAACATGGGAAAAAATATGGGTTCAGAATGTCAAATTTACACAGTCGCAGAATCTGAGGGAAAATTTTTATAAAATGTTTTATAGATGGCATTTAGATCCTAAGAAATTGTCATGCATGTACCCTAATGTTCAACCAAAATGTTGGAGATGTGATTGCCCAGACGCCACATATTATCATATGTGGTGGACTTGTAAGAAAGTGAAGGCTTTTTGGATAAAAATTTGGTGGGTTATGCAGAATGTTTTGAAGAAAAAAATTCAGTTTTCTCCACAATTGTTTTCATTGGGTATAGTTAAGGGTTTTACATTGGGTGAAACAAAGTTGATATTGTATATGATAACAGCAGCGAGATTATTGATAGGTCAATATTGGAAAAATGAAGCTATGCCTACTATTGAAGAATGGACTTTGAAGATGGCCAGTTTTGCAGAGATGGCGAAGATTTCAGCATATTTGAAAGATCGCTCACAAGAGACTTATGTATGGGAGTGGAAAAAGTGGATAGATTATGTGCAGAATAAATATCAAACTAGGAAATATCAGATAGCTTTTAACTGAAAGTATTATATAGCGATAGAATAATAGAATTTTGTGAAGATGTGAAAAATATGCAGGGGGTAGATGGGTTCAAGTTTTATAAAAAGGGGATTTTGTTTTGGATTACATTCTGAGGAAGTCAGGGGGAGGGGAGGGTTAGGGAGGGTTAGGGAGGTCAGGGAGGGAGGGGGGAGGAAATTGGGGAGAAAATGTAATTGTAAAACTTTTTCAATAAAAAAAAAAGAAATGCACGGCCCTAGAATGACACTTAAGGATGAAAACCTAATTAGTGGCATTTCTCCTTATGCCCACTATTATTTCAACAGAAGGTCACTTCTCAATACCACCACATGTCTCCATTAGATCCAACACAGGCTTATGTGTCCTACTTCCCTTTGGAAATGCAAGCTAACGTTATCTTTTTGAAGGCACTATTTTCAGAGATAAGCAAAAGTACCCTACACTAGAAGTCCCATTGCAGCCTCTGACAGGCATGCTAGTGGCAGGGACTTTAGGGGTCTGGACTAATGAGAAAAACCAATGAGCCCATGCATTTTCCATGAATATAGGTGTGTGTGTGTGTAGGGAAAAATGGAGTTTTCTTCATATGTGGAAAAATGTGTAATTGTGTTTACCTACAAACTGGACTGGAACATGTACATTTCCCCCAAAATAGTTGTTATCAGTGGAAAGCACACTATCCCTGTTCCCCTTATAGGGCATGTTCAAAAAGGGTGCCACTCTTGGTCCCACTATTAGCAATCCTGAGGACTGCCGTTGGAACAGGTGTAGGTGGAATGGCACACTTCATAACACAGTTCAAGCAATTGTCAGAGGAATTCCAAGAAAGCCTGAACCAAATTGCAGGGACCTTGGTTAAGGCCCAAGAAGATGGTTTGTGTGTATTCTTGAGAGAAGACTGTTGTTTTACATGAATAAGTCAGGAGTGGTCAGAGAAATTGCCAAGGACCGGGCATTCAAAATGGATCAGAAATGACAAACAACAGAAATGTATTTCTCTTAGTTATCTGGGCCTGGCTGGATTAGACAGATGTTATTCCTGTTATGAGAGGCCTGGCCTTTATTCCTTGTTCAGACAACTAACTATGAGAGCAGTGAAAGAAATAAAGAGTTGAAAAAAATGAGTTGATTTGATAGAAAGCCTTATAGACTGTAAAATGGATCCTGATCTCTTTGATGAAAATGAAGTTCTGATGCAGGAACATATGTACAACTCTCAACTGGGTAATTAGAGGAAGTGCTTCAGAGAATAAGATTTGAAAATCATATGTATTACTTGTCTTTCCTTTGCATTACTATGTATCTTATCCTGAATTGATTATGTTATGTCAAATGTTATATGCTTACATTGTTGAATTAAGCTCTGTAATAGGTAAGACTCAATTGTAAACAAGTAAAATAGAGTCTTAAAGGGGGGGGATAAGGCAGGACATAAAGTGAAATTTGTTTATAAGAGTGAAATAATACGGGGTCAGCATAGAGGATCTCTGAAGGATCCCTGTGACTTGAGAAATTTGCAGAGTTCAAAAAGTTCAACCGCAGAATTAACACACTTTCTACAGTTGGAGAGTTCAAGAAGTCAAACGCAGAGGTGCTATGTTAAAATGCAGAACTAACCCACATGGAGCTTCCTGTTCAGGCAATAGTGGGAGGAGGGAGAGAGCCTAACACGGAGGAGGTTTATTTCACATTTCCTGTTTTTTGTTCTATAAAGATAGGTGTCTTAAAGAAGGACTTTTGTTCAGAATGTAAAACAAAATGCATGTCTGAACCTTTTGGCCAAAATAAAAAAGCTATTTCTGATCTCGAAATTCATGTCCGTAGGAATCAATAATTAATTTATCTTCCAAAATGCTATGTACTGCACCTTATTGGATATAGTCTTCCTTTTCTCCACACTAAGCGTTTCCCACCCTCAGCTCCATTATCACGAGGTCCCTGCTCTGCATAGGAGTCAGGTGACATCATTTTTTCAAAATGCTGCCGAAATTCAGCCAGCTGCCAGTAGGTGGCTCTAGGATTCACAGGAGTATAGAGAGGTGCCTTGCAAAAAATACGAAACTTCACCTTCTCAATTATTGTTCACAATAATTGACAGCCAGTCAATGGATTTTTAACTTATTCTATGGGACAACCTATTCTCCAAAATACCTGCGAGCAGGACAAGAAGTAACAGATGGAAACTTATCAATGAGAAAGAGAGATCCACTCAGAACTAAGGAAAATTTTCCTGGCAGTGAAAACAATCAGTGGAATGGCTTACCTTCAGAAGTTGTGGTTGCTCCAGCACTGGATATTTTTAAGAAGAGATTGGACAACCATTTGCCTGCAATGGTATAGGTTCTCCTGCTTGAGCAGGGAGTTGGACTAGAAAACTCTCTGGGAGTTTTCCGTGGGGCAGAGAGGAGAGCCGATTGAGGGCAAAGCAACCATCGGCAGAGAAGGAAAAGGCGAGCCGGTGAGAAGAGAGAGAAGAGCAGGGAGGAGGAGGGGAGGGCTGTGAAGACGGGAAGAGATGAGAGGTGAGCTTGCCGTGGGCTATCTAGGCGGTCCTGTTGCTGGGAGAAGCAGCGCAAACAGGAGCCACGTGGCTAAGGAGCAAGGAGCAGCGGCAGCGCAGCAGATGGCAGAGCTGACAGCGAAAAGCAGCACAACGAAGCAGGTCCTGAGAGAAGCATGGAAAGCAACGGGAGAGCATCGGTGCAAGCGGAAGCTGTTGATGTTGGTGGAGCATTTCAGCACAGCGGATCAATGGTCCGGTGACTGAGAACAGCAACAGAACAATGTAGGAGACCAATAAGCAAGGCGGGAGTGGGGGACACTGAGAAAAGCAGGGAGAGCTGAATACCCGGTAGTGGCAGGAGAAAAACAAGTAGGAAGGGAGGATAAAAAAAACAACACAGGACACAAGGCAAAACAAAATAAAACAATAGCAAGTACAGAACATATAAAGGCAGAGAAGTAAGAGATAAATCAAGCCCACAAGAAAGCAGGAAGGGAAAGGATCACAAGAAGGAAGGGACAATCAAAGAACATTACAGTACAGGCTAAGAACGATCCTCACACCTAAGCCCACTCAACACTAAAAATGTTTAAATTGGACAATCTAAATGATCTGCTACCCTTAAAATTTTAAACTAGACAATTTGAACTATAGAACTTTAAATCCTTAAACTAGGCATTCTTTAAATGTTAGAACCTTAAACTTCAGCTAGATGAGTCCCCCAAATTTTAAATGATCTGTTAGAACATCTGTATCCCAAATTGGTCATTTTTCCCTTTAAAAAATCTGTGGTAAAACCCTCTACATTTTCACTCTCAATTTTTTGTAAATCCACTCATGGAAGAAGAAACTGATACTATTGTGATCTGCAGAACATGTTCTATGTATATACTTATGCCCATAGAATACCCAAACTACATATGTACCAAATGTAAATTAATCAAGTTACTAGAAGAAAAAGTAAAGAATCTAGAGGAATCTCTAATCACTCTGAAACTCGATCTACAAAATGAGAAATCCCAAACCTTGCAAAAAGAATATGCCCAAATTGAACATAATAATGAGCAAACAACTTCTAAAAGAGTTGACTCCTTAGAGAAAAAAGACAGGTGGAAACATGTCACTCATAGAAAAAAACACAAACCTAGTATAAAACCCCTGTCCAAACCAAAGCACTCTGAAGCAGCCCCACTGGTGCTAAGCAATCAATGTCATGGACTCTCACTAGAAGAAAACATGCAGACACATAGAAAAGAAGTACCATCAAATGCCCCTAAAAAAGTAGCATCATCAAATGCTTTTGTGATAGATAGAAAAAACCCTAAACCTCCCTAGGAAAAAAAAAAAGGCAAGTGTTGGTGATAGGAGATTCAATTCTCAAGGGAATAGAACCTGGCATCTGAAGACCAGACAGTCAATCCAGAGAGGTATGTTGTCTCCCTGGAGCTAAAATCAAAGATGTGGCTGAGAACCTAACCAAAACAATAAAACCAAAAGACTACTACCCCTTTCTACTACAGACGAATGACACAAAAAAAAGACTTGAAAACAATATTGAATGATTATGAGCAGCTAGGCAAGAAATCAAGGACTTAGGTGCACAAGTATTTCTTTTTCATTTGTACTGCCAACGAAAGGACAACATCCAGCAAGAGAACAAATTACTCTAGAAGTGAACCACTGGCTAAAGGGTTGGTGTCGCCAAAAAAGCTTAGGATTCCTGGACCATGATCTGTACTACCTCCAAGATGGACTTTTGGCAAGGGATGCACCTCACACAGACTGGGAAGAATGTTTTCGGAAAATGAGTGGCTCAATTTATCAGGAGGACTTTAAACTAAAATTGAGGGGGGAGGTGACCAGTCTTTAGGATTTCCAGGACCTAATTCCAAGCAAAAACCCATAGAAAGCAAGGCAAATAATGAAGTAAGGAGAGATGGGAAGGAAAACAAACTCAAATACCAAATAGGAGGCATAGGACGCATACCCAGAGTCAGGCATAAAGATCTCAAGTGCCTATATACAAATGCACAAGGTCTG
Source organism: Arizona elegans (assembly GCA_022577455.1). Classification (NCBI taxonomy): domain Eukaryota; kingdom Metazoa; phylum Chordata; class Lepidosauria; order Squamata; family Colubridae; genus Arizona; species Arizona elegans. The sequence goes on along the minus strand of JAKOOJ010000002.1, from coordinate 95,181,113 downwards.
GGGAACAAACAGGGTGAACATGAACTATTAATACACGAAGATAGATATGAAATAGTAGGAATAACAGAAACTTGGTGGGATGAAACCCACGACTGGAACATACTGATAGAAGAATACAAACTCTTCTAAAAAAAACCCCAGACCCCATAAAAGAAGAGGTGGAGCTGTATGTAAAGGACCACTATAATGCACGAATTGCATGAAACCAAAGATGAAAACCTCCTAGAATGCATATGGGTCAACATAAAAGACAAAAAGAATGACATGGCCATAGATGTATACTATAGGCCACCCAATCAAGCAGAAAAAATAGATATCCTTTTTGCTAACCAACTAACAAACATATGTAGAAAACACACTACAATAGTAATGGGGGACTTCAATTACCCTGATATCAATTGGAAATCTAATTCCGTACCAAGCGAGAAATCAAATAAGTTCCTAACCAACCTAGCTGACAACTTTTTTTTTATTAAAAAGTTTTTATTTTATAAACATGCATACATACAATATATAATCAATCAATCAGTATATCATCTGAATACATCTTTTTTTCTTCTTACTCCTCCAGTATTTATCATATCTTGATATTATCATTTCATTTGTTGTAACATTTCCCCCACACTTACTTTTATATTTGTACCTTTATCTATTCAACAATTCTATCCCACCCCAACCCTTCCCCCGTCCCCACCCCCCACCCCAACTTCCCAGAGCAAAAACAGGGTATAACATTTAACAAGCAAAAGCTAAAATATACTAACCTACTACAAAGTTTAAAACTCCCTCACGCTCTTTAACTCCTCTTTTGCAAATTCATCAACCTCCCTTTTGTAAATTCTCAAAATCAGTTAGATTAAATTCTTTCTTCCTGAACATAAGAGCCTTTTTCTTGGTATGTAATCCAATAGCTTTAACAATATTACAAGCATTAACAAACATTGATAAATTTCATTTTCATCCCTCAGACACTTTTCTTTTTCAACATTGCTCCCTAATAAGATTCTAAATTAAACATTTATCCTCTTTATTCCTTCATAAACCAATTATCAATTTCTAACTATTCAGCATTAAAAATTCTAAATTAAACATTTTAAAACTGTAAACATTTTATCACCTATACCTTTTAAAATAGTATAATCTTATATTAAACATTTTAAAAAACCTCTTTATACATCAATAAGACCTTCTTAGTTCATTCCTCAAAATATAAATTTCAAAACCTTCCGGAAACTATCCCTTAAATTTTTAATTAACCATTTCTATATTTTTTCCAGTCCTTCTTCCTCAATCAACATTTAGAACAATCAATCAACATTTACAATTTAGAACAATGAAATTCTAAATTAGACATTTATCCTCTTTAATCCTTCATAAAATTAGACATTTTAAAACTTTAAACATTTTATCTCATATGCCTTCTTAAAGTACTATAATCTTATGTTAAACATTTTAAAAATCTCTTAATACATCAATAAGACATTAAGTCATTTCTCAAAATATAAATTTCAAACCCTTCAGAGAGGTGTCCCTCAAATTTTTAATTAACCATTTTGATACCTCAATAACTCTTAAAAAGCTATCATTTTTACCTCGATAACTCTTAAGAAGCTATCATTTTTATATCCAGAACCAATTGTAATAACACACTTCCTTTATATTATTATCTTAGAATAAACTTTAAAAATACAAATTTAATTAAGCTTCTCAACCTATTGCCAAAATCCTCCCCAAAAAAGATTAATCTTCAGTTCTTCCCTTCTTTCTGTATTTTTTCCAGTCCTTTTTCTTCGATAATTCTTTCTTCTTCAGCATTGCTCCTCCTCCTGCTTTTATTTTCGAGAATTTTAAAATTTGGATTTGAGGTTGATGTCTCTTTGAAAGTTTTTGTATTTCATTTAATTTGAAACCCCCATAAATTCTCATAATCCTTAAAATTGCACTGCTGGTGTGGTCGCGACCCCTTGTTCTGCTTAAAGCAGAATCGTCCCGGATCCGGAGCACTGAAGGGCTTTCAGGGAGCTCTCACCCTGCAAACCCCAGGCTTAAAAAAAAAAGCCTGGGGGTCTAGGGGAGCTCTACCCAGACCCTTCTGCTCTTCTCTCCCCCTTTTTCCCTGGGGGAGAGTTTCGAGCCGCTAAAACAGCTGATTTTCGCTGTTCTAGTGACAAACGGAATCACGGGGCTGGAGCTCCTGAAGGAGCGTCCATTCGGGGAACGCGGAGCCACCGGAAGTCCCTAGCTGACAACTTTGTTGTCCAAAAGGTAGAGGAGGGAACTAGAGGGACAACCATACTGGACTTAATACTTACAAACAGAGAAGAAATAATAGAGGAAGTTGAAACTGCAGGAACCTTGGGTGAGAGTGACCATGTCATAATAGAATTCAACATAATGCAAACACAAGCAGTAGAACAAAATGATACCAAAGTCTTAGATTTTAAAAGAGCTGATTTTAATAAACTCAGAGAAAACTTGGGAAAGATTCCTTGGATGAAAACCCTAAAGGGGAAAACAACTCAAGAATCTTCAGAAAATCTGAAAAATACTATCATAAAAGCCCAGACCAGCGCAATACCGCTGAGAAAGAAAAACAAGAAATCCAAGAAGAAACCAGCATGAGTGCACAAAGATCTCTTTGACAAATTGAAAGACAAAAAGGACAAGTACAAAAAATGGAAAGAGCGACACATAACTAAGGCAGGATATCAGCAGAGAGCCAGAATCTGCAAAGACAAAGTTAGGAAAGCAAAGGCTCAGAATGAACAAAGACTTGCAACAAAAGTCAAAGATAACAAAAAAAGTTTCTTCCAACATATAAATAACAAGAACAAAATCAAAGAAACAGTTGGTCCACTAAAGAAAGAAGATGGCAAGGAAGTAACAGGCAACACAGAGAAAGCAGAGCTGCTTAACTCATTCTTTGCATTGGTCTTCATGCAAAAACAAACTATAGCCCAACCTACCAGAAACATAACTGTAAAAAACAGACTGGAAATAAAAGTTAAAATAAGCAAAAGAATAGTAAGAGAACACCTGTCTTATCTTGATGAATACAAATCACCAGGACCTTATGAATTACATCCCAGAGTTCTAAAGGAACTAGCAAATGTCATCTCAGAACCATTACACCACATCTTATAAAAATCCTGGAACACCGGGGAACTACCAGAGTACTGGAATAGAGCTGATGTGGTTCCCATTTTCAAAAAAAAAAAAAAAAGAGTGGGGGAAACAGACCCAGGAAACTACAGATCAATCAGCCTAACATCGATACCCGGGAAGATATTGGAAAAGATAATAAAAAAACAGATCTGCCAACACCTAGAAATGAGAAAAGTAATAACTAGCAGTCAGCACAGGTTTGTTAAAAACAGATCATGCCAAACCAATCTTATTTCATTCTTCAACATAGTGACTAAATTAATAGACCAGTGAAATACTGTGGACATAATATACTTAGACTTCAGCAAGGCATTCAACAAAGTAGACCACAACCTACTTCTTCATAAGCTACAAAAAGTGGGATAGTTTCACCACCAGATGGATTTACAACTGGCTGATAAACCGTACTCAATGAGTAGTCCTTAATGGGTCTAAATCTACATGGAGAGAAGTAAGCAGTGGCTTGCCATAAGGTTCCATCTTAGGCCCAGCACTCTTCAATATCTTCATAAATAGATGAGGGAATAGAAGGGGAACTCACCACATTTTCAGATGATACTAAGCTGGCAGGAATAGCTAACACCCTAGAAGATAGGCTCAAGATCCAGATGGATCTTGACAGATTTGAATACTGGCCCTATCTAACAAAATGAAATTCAGTGTAGAAAAAAGTAAAGTCCTACACTTAGGTAAGAAAAACCAAAAGCACACATATAAACTGGGGGAAACCAGGCTTAATAGCAGTGACTGTGAGAGGGATCTTGGAGTCTTAGTGGACAACCAGCTAAATATGAGCCAGCAGTGTGCAGCGGCAGCCAAAAAAGCCAATGCAGTCCTAAATGGCATTAACAGAGGGATATAATCAAGATCAAGTGAGGTACTAATACCACTCTATAAAGCCCTAGTAAGACCACACCTAGAGTACTCCATCCAGTTTTGGTCATCAACTATAAAAAAGATGTTGAGACTCTAGAAAAAATGCAGGGGAAAGCAACCAGGATGATTAGGGGACTGGAGACTAAAACATACAGTATGAAGAACAGTTACAGGAACTGGGCATGGCTAGTCTAGTGAAGAAAAGGACCAGGGGAGACATGATAGCAATGTTCCAATATTTGAGGGGCTGCCACAGAGAGGAGGGGGGTCAAGCTATTTTCCAAAGCACCTGAAGGCTGCACCAGGAATAATGGATGGAAACTGACCAAGGAGAGATTCAACCTAGAAATGAGGAGGAACTTTCTGACAGTGAGAACAATCAACCAATGGAACAGCTTGCCTTCAGAAGTTGTGGGAGCTTCATCACTTGAGACTTTCAAGAAAAGATTGGACTGCCATTTGTCAGAAATGGTGTAGGGTCTCCTGCTTGAGCAAGGGGGTTGGACTAGATGACCTATAAGGTCCCTTCCAACTCTGTTAATCTGTTAAAACCTCCAAGGTCTCTTCCAGCCCTGCTATTCTGTTATATCTACTTTGCTGTACATAGTTGAAATATAATCTAATTGTCAATCAAGTTTTTAAATAGGACTAATTTTCTCTTTTTAAAAAATGAATTATCTATGTCTATTCACATGCACAAATATATGTAAAAATAAGACTAGATCCTTAAATTTAATATTCTGAAAGATTGTAAATGATAGGTTTATATAAAAATGTTCTAGTGATCTCTGATTTGTAATCAGTTTTAAAAAAATACCTTGCTAATCTCTAGCCAGGATCTCTCCAAACGATTCCCATAGATATCACTACTGTAGAATCCCTTCTCAAGAAAGCTTTGGCTGAGTTCATCATTTCCAAGCATCAGCTGGACATAGGCCTTCAGGTGGTAAACCCTGGAATAGTACACTGGGCTTATAGAACACTGATTCATTATCTGATCCAAATTCTATTAAAAACAATGAATAGTCATGTGAGAGTGTTGGGTATGTAACCAAAGGCATAAAGATAATTTCTGAAGAAAAAATCATAAGGAGAAACAAAATAATTACTGTCTTAATATACGCCCTCCCCTGAAAATAAGCTTCCCCCATCTGTCTCTCTCTCTCTCACACACACACACAGGTCCCTTGCCCCACTCAACCCTCCCAAGGCAGCCACATCCTTGTTAACTCCTGTGCCCGCACCCCTTCTGCTGCCCACGGCACCGACTGTAGATCTCGAGCGCCTGCTCCTGCACTATGGGGGCGGCCCACCCGCTCTCCTCTGTGCCCAGGTGCCACATCCACATAGCTTGTGCTATTGAGTGCCTGCCACAGCAACCCCAGCACAGGCATTGCCGTCTCGAGGCTTCCTTGGCAGGGCGACCACTGGTGGCAGAGAGGCCTCCATGCATGGCAGACAGTCACGGAGGACTACAACAGCAGACCTGGCAAGTCCCGCAGCTGGGCGCGGGTCTCTTGGCAGGGATGGCTGAGGCACTGCAGGTGTTGCTGCTGCTGCTGCCTGCAGAGGCCCAAAGGCCCCCTATGGCCAAGCTCAGCCGTGGGTGAGGAGCATTGGCCATGGCTGGGCTGGCTGAGCTGTGTCTGTCAGGGCTGCCCTCGGCATGGCTGCCTCGCTGCCTCGCTGCCGGGCACCTGGAAAGAGTAAGTGGGTCCTGCAGGAGGAAGGGAGGGTGGACAAAGCTCCCACGAGGCTCCCTTTCCCAGGAAGAGTCTGGCCTGGTCGCCATCCAGTCTGGTGACTCCTGAGGTAGAGGGGCTTCCCGGGCTCACCGGCAGGCACTCCGGTTGGTTAGCACTCAGATAGGGGGACCGTGGGGCGATTGGAGTGGAGAGGAACATGGGGGAAGGGGAGGCCTCCGACAACTGTCACCATAGAGTGGGAAGCACACTCCTAGAACGGCGGCTGCACTGGCTGGGGTTTGGAAGCTGCAGAGGTAGAGTTTGGGGGAGAGAAAGAAAGACTTCTGCTGCTTCTGCTTTTGGCTGCATGCAAGGAAAGCAGCGGAAGCAGCAGAAGTCTTTCTTTCTCTCCCCCAAACTCTGCCTCTGCGGCTTCTAAACGCCAGCCAGGGCAGCCGCTGCTCTGGGAGTGTGCTTCCCACTCTATGGTGACAGCTGGAGCTGGAACTGGACCCTGCAGGGAGAGTTGGCCCAGGCCGTGGCTTCTGTGCAGGTGCTGGTGGTGGGCACTGGCGGCATTGGCTACGAGCTCCTCAAGGATCTGGTGCTCACTGTCTTTGCCCACATCGACGTGGTGAGACCCGGGAGGCATGCGAGTGGGGGGTGGGGACAGGCACTCACACGGCTTGGTGCCTTCAGGCCACTTGCGTTCTACACACACACCCCGCGGGAGGGGAGGGGCTTGATGGCAGCGTGCGAAGGGAGCCTCTCCTTGCTGGACTCCCAGCTGTGAGTGCGCAGGCCACCCTGGGCCTCCTGTACCCCCGAAATAATAAGACCTCCCGATAATAAGGCCAAGCCCTTATTTTGGGGTTCAAAACAAAATAAGACCCTGTCTTATTTTTGGGAAAACATGGTAGAAAACACAATATTGATATATACTCTTATCTAATCCAACATCCACTTTGGAAGAAGACCTGTCTAGATGTTTAGTGCTGAAAATGCTTTAAATTAGGGTTGGTAGAGTGAGTTTCTGGTCAATAAAGTGGACAATAAGGAGGACAAATTCTCCAAAGTACCTGAGAGCCTGACAAGAAATAATGAATGGAAGATTATTAAAGAGAAATCCAAGCTAGAATTAAGAAGAAACTTCCTGATAGTGAGAACAATTAATCAGTGAAACTGCTTGCCTGCAGAAGTTGTGGTGGACATGGAAATTACTGGAGGATTTAAATACAGGATTGGACAACAATTTGTCCAGAATAGCATAGGGTTTCTTGATTGAGCGGGGGATTGGACTAGAAGATCTCCACAGTCTCTTGAAATTCTGTTATTCTGTGACTCTTTCAAAAGAATTAAACCAATGCAAATCAGGCATTACTCAAGAACACATTTCTGCAGAAGCTAGGTGCCTGACCCTCCTGCAGCCCAAGCCAAAGTAGCCATAGAAGGCAGCACTCAGCAACATGGGTAGAGATGCCTCTTGCAGTCTGAAGCAGACAATGAAGTCACCCATGCAAAGGTCAGAGCCTGTATTAGGATTTACCTTGTGACAATAAGGGCAGTGAAGCATACTTACTTCTCTACCCTACTGTATTGGCAGATAGCTGCCTAGTAACTCTGTTTCAGGTGACCAGGTCCCTTCTGCATAAGGAGGAGCCGGGAAAGCCCTTGCAGGGCCACTATAAGGAATATATTCAGCAAGGAATATATATGTCAGATAAAATTCCTTGGCCTTGCTTGAAGTTGGACTCTGGCTGGACAGATTCTTTGGAAGTTATTGAGACATATCTAGCCTTGTTATCTCAGGAGAGGCAAATTCAGATCCACAAATTACAGAGATTGCAAATCAGCACTTACTGGTCTTCATTTTGATTTGTTGTGAAACATCCCAAGGTTGATGGTTTTATTACTTGTACAGGTTTCAGTTTTATTGTTTTTATGATCTGCTGAGGAATTGTGGTTTTAGATGGGCAAATAACAATAATAAATAATTGGGCAGATCTGGCCCTTGATCAAATCATAATCATATTGTCAAAGAAGTGTCCTAGATCATGCCCACAGGGAAAAAAAATGTGTTGGGAAAGGGCAAAATACTATTTTGAAAAGTGGAATACCAGATATAAGCTGCCTTCGTTTGGGGCTGGGGACCAGATGTAGACAATATAATTAGGATATTATTTAAGAATGATTTGCAGAGCATCACTGTGTCAGGGTTAAAGGAAACCCTGAGTTGTTATGTGATCTTGGAATGAAAATGCACCATTTATGTCTCTCCAAAGATTTGTGAACTACATTAGCTAGCATTCTTCATCACTGGTCATGGTAACTGAGGCTGTTGAATGCTGGAATACAGAACATGTGGAAAACCATGCATTGGAAATCTCATTTAACTTGCACAACACTTTAAACTGTTGTTTGACTGATCATAATTTACTCAAAAAATCACAGCAATGATAGAGTTAATGATGGCTGTGAATTATGAAGTTATACTTCAGATGTAGAAAACTAAGTCATAAAAATTATAGTTGCATAAAGATCTCTCTGATAAATTGAGCGATAAAAAGGGCAAATATTTTTTAAAAGGAAAGACAGACACATCACTGAATTGAAAAATAAGAAAAAAGTCAAGGAAACAATAATTCCACTAATGGAAAAAGAAGAGAAGGTAATGGATAAGAAGAAGAAAGTGGAACTACTTAAAAATTCATTTTTTTGTGCAAATAATATTTTATACAAAAGGAAAAAACAGACCAACCAATCAAAAGACAGAATAAGAATGCAAATCAAGAAAGGCAAGAAAATGGTAAGAGAACACCTATCCACAGTAGACAAATTCAAATCACCAGGCCAAGATGCACTTGGGAAAATGCTGGAAAAGGAATCAAGCAATGGATCTACAAACATCTAGAAACAAGCAAAGCTATTACTAAAAATCAACATGGGTTTGTTAAAAGACCATGATATTGTATTCTTTGACAAAGTGACTAAATTAATGGAAATAGGAAATACTCTGGACATTACTTACTTAAACTTCAGTAAGGCATTTGACCAAGTAGACCACAGCCTACTTCTTGATAAGATAGAAAAATGTGGGATAGACGTCACTACCAAATGGATTTGCAATTGGGTGACAAACCACACTCAACCTATAATCCTCCATGGTACTACATCTAAATGGAGGGAAGCATGAAGTAGGGTACTTCAATGTTCTCTCTTAGGCCCAGTACCTTAAATGATGTTTAGATGCACAGAATGCATAAGGAAAAAAGAATGACATTGCCATAAGTGTATACTACAGGCCACCTAACAGAGCAGAAGAAATAGATAAATGTTTCACTAATCAGTTAACCAATGTATGTAGAAAACATTCCGCAATAGTAATGGGAGACTTTATACTGACATCAACTGGGAGACAAACTCTGCATCAAGTGGGAGATTGAACAAATTCCTGACCCACCTAGCTGACAACTTCATCACCCAAAAGGTAGAAGAGGCAACTAGAGGGATAGCTGTACTGGATCTTATTCTTATCAAGAGAGAAGATGTGATAGAAGGAATTAAAGTTGCAGGAATTTTAGGGGAGATTACCATGTCATATTAGAATTTAGTATAAAACAGACACAAGCAACAGAACATAATAAAACCAATGGCTTAGATGTTAAAGAACTGATTTTAACAAACTCAGAGAGAACTTGGGAAGGATTCAATGAATGAAAATCTTAAAGGGGAAATCAACTCAAGAAGCTTGAGAAACTGCAAAATATGATTATAAAAGCCCAGTATAGCACAATATCACTGAAAAAGAAAAAGAAGAAATTCAAGAAAAAGCCAGCATGGTTGCACAAAGAGCTCTCAGATCAACTGAGAGAGAGGATCAGTACAAAAAAATGGAAAGAGGGACAGAATATCAACATGGCAGAATACCAACAAATAGCCTGAACCTGCAAAGATGAAGTTAGGAAAGCTAAGGCTTTGAATGAAGTAAGACTTGCAACGTATGTCAAAAACAATGAAAAAAGTTTCTTTTAACACAGAAAAAACAAGAAAAAAATTCAAAGAAATAATTGGTCCACTAATGGAAGAAGATGGCAAAAAAGTAACAGGCAATAGAGAGAAAGCAGAACGACTTAATTCATACTTTGCATCTGTCTTCATGCAAAAAGAAAACACAACTCAACTTACTAAAAATAGAACTGTAAATGACAGGAATGCAAATGAAAATATGCAAAAATAAGTTAAGAGAACACTTGTCTGCTCTAGATGGATTCAAATCATCGGGTCCCGATAGACTACATCCCAAGTTCTGAGGAAACTAGCAGACATGATTTCAGAACCATTGAAATATATCTTTCAAAGTTCTTGGAGCACCAAGGAACTATCAGAGAACTGGGAAAGAGCTGATGTGGTTCCCATCTTCAAAAAAGGTAAAAAAAAAAAACAGATCTAGGAAATTACAGACCAATCATCTTGAAAGATCTTGGAAAAGATAATCAAGCAACAAATCTGTGAACATCTAGAAGCAAACAAAATTATAACAAGTAGCCAACATGGTTTGTCAAAATCAGATCATGCCAAACAAATTTTATTGCATTCCTCAACAAAGTGAATTAGTAAGTAAATTAGTGGATCAGCAAAATGCTCTGGATATGGTGTACTTAGTTTTCTGTAAAGCATTTGATGAAGTAGATAACAACCTACTTAGCAAGCTAGAAAAATGTGGGTTAGATAGCATCACCACCAGATGGATTCATACTAGCTGGCAAATCATACTCAACCTGTAGTCCTCAATGGAACTACGTCCACGTGAAGAGAAGTAAGTAATGGGGTACCCCAAGGTTCCGTTTTAGACCTAGTATTCTTCAATATCTTCATAAATGATCTAGATGAGGAAATAGAAGGGGAACTCATCAAATTTGCAGATGACACTAAACTGGCAGGAATAGCCAACACCCCAGAAGACAAGTTCAAGATCCAAAAATGATCTTGGCAGACTTGAACATTGGGCCCTATTTAACAAAATGAAATTAAACATAAATAAAAGTAAGATTTTACAGTTAGGTAAGAAAACCCAACTTTATAGCTACAGGCTAGGTGAAACTTGGCTTAATGCCAGTAACTGTGAGAGAGATCTTGAAGTCGTAGTGGACAATCACATAAGTCAACAGTGTGCGGCGGCAGCCAAAAAAGCCAATGCAATCTTAGGCTGCATTAATAGAGGGATAGGACCAAGATTATGTGAAGTTCTAGAACTGATTTACAAATCCTTAGCAAAACCACACTTAAAAGACTGCATCCACTTCTGATTACCACAATATAAAAAATATGTTTGATGAATTGCATTTTGTTGGATAAGAGTGGGTTCAGATGATAGGCTCAAGATCCAGAAGGACATGAACACACTCTTATCCAACAAAATGCAATTCAGTGATGGTAAAAGTAAAGCCTTACACTTAGGCAAGACAAAACAAATGCATGTTCATGGCTCAGTAGCAGTAATTGTGAGAGGGACTTAAGTGAACTAGTGGACAACCACATAAGTATGAGCCAGTGTTGCCAAAAAACAAACAAACCCCAAAACAATGCAGTCCTAGGATGTATCAACAGAGGGATAGTATCAAGATCACATGAAATATTAGTACAGCTTTATACTGCACTGATAAGACCATACTTGGAATACTGCATCCAGGTCTGGTCACTATGATAGAGAAAAGATGTTGAGACTCTAAAAAGAATGCAGAGAAGAGGAAGAATTAGGAGGAGCACCCGGAGGTTCCAACTGGCGCAGAGCTCGGCCGCGCGGGTGGTTATGGGAGCGACGTGGCGCTCCCATGTAACACCTCTCCTGCGTGAGCTGCACTGGCTCCTGGTGGTCTTCTGGGTGCGCTTCAAGGTTTTGGTTACCACCTTTAGAGCGCTCCATGGCTTAGGGCCTGGTTATTTACGGGACCGCCTGCTGCCGCAAACAGCCTCCCACCGGCCGGTACGCTCTCACAGAGAGGGACTCCTCCATGTGCTGTCGGCCAAACAATGTCGGCTGGCGGCCCCCAGGGGGAAAGCCTTCTCTGTGGGGGTATCTACTATTTGGAACCAGCTCCCCCCAGAGATACGGAGGATCCCGGATCTACGCACCTTCTGCCACGCTCTCAAGACCTTTTTATTTCACCAGGCTGGTCTGGCCTAACCTCTCCCATTCTCTTTTGAATGTAAATTTTAATTTGTTCTTAACTTGGGGTTTTAAATTTGTCTTGGGCTAAATTGATTTAATTCGATTTTACTTCTGCTCTTAAATTTTTGTATTCTATGTGTTTTATCTTGTGCCTGTTCACCGCCCTGAGTCCTTCGGGAGTAGGGCGGTATATAAATCAAATAAAATGAAAAAAATGAAATGAAATGAGTCTGGAGGATAATGAATGGTTAGGGAAATAGTTAAGTCTTGTCTAGCAAAAAGGATTAGGGGTGACATGATAGGTATCTTTCCATACTTGCGAAAGTATCACATAGAAGAAGAGGTCAAGGTATTCTCCAAAGTACCTAGGGACAGGACAAGGAGTAATGGATGGAAGATTATTAAAGAGAGATCCAAGCTAGAATTAAAAAGAAATTTCCTGAGAGTGAGAAAAATTAATTAGATAGCCTCGAGAACTTCTGGGTGCTCCATTACTGGAGATTTTCCAAGAAGAGAATTACAATTATTTGTCAAGAATGAGTAGGAGATTGGACTAGAAGACCTCTAAAGTCCATTCCAACTCTGCTATTCTTATGTTCTAAAATGAAATAGAAGATACAGACAGCAAGGAGAAGTTTATTATTATTTTCAGGAAATAAATCAAAACCCTTGTCCCCTATTCACCTTAGAATAACCTTTGAACTATAAAGTCTTTATTCCAGCAGATATCCAATAGGAAGAGCTTTCCCAATCTTTTGATTCAGATATACCTGAATTTTTTTAGATATTATCATAATTTGGATTCTAGCACTATAGAAATAGGAGAGCCAAGTAAATAAATTAGCAGGATCACAAGCCATTCCAATTCCTTCCTTAGATTGTAGAACTATTGTCGCCATAAAGGCTAAAATAGCTTATATGGTAAGGATCATAATAGATATATATTAAAATCCAATTTTGTGGGTTTTAGAAGCAGCATTAGAAATATTTTTTTAGTTATCATAAGCCAAACTTCTTGTTGCTGTTAAAATAATAATGCTTATCGTTTAATATCTGCTAAAGTAAAACAAAAAAGATTTTAGATGAAATTATAAACTGATTATGAAAATATCAGAGGACTGATTTGACAGTCCACTGTTTGTGCTTGCAAGAAATTGCTAAATAAGTAAATAAATTTCTGCATACCCATCTCTGAATTCCTCACCTTTGTTATCCTGTTATGCATCTCACGGACTTTGTCAGGCCTCTCTTCTATATATTTTCTTAACAACAGAATCTCACACTCTACCAACTTACAGAATCCATGGTTAGAACAGAGTGAAGCACATGTTCTCCTCACCAACCGCCTTGCTTTTTCAAATGGTATTATGAATTTATCCCATTGCTGAAGTCTGGCAAACCTAAATGATAGACTCAATGTTAGGTAGAAGGAGAGTCAACCCTTTCCTAATGAGATATATAGAAACATGAGTTTTCAGAATGAAAGGACATCAAGGCCAAAAATATATATCTTTATACTCTCCACTCCTTTCATAGTTTAGAAATGTACTTATTTTCTCAAAAAACAAACTAATGTTGCAAAAAGAGAAATGGATGATGGAAATTGATAGGAATATGGTTTATAAGATTCAGAGTTAGAATTATACTATACATTGGTAACATTAGTCCCTGGAAATCCATTACAGGGTTTTTTTGTCATACAGTACAAAAAGTTCTAGCTGACCCAATTATTCATTTATTTAAATTAAGTTAAACAATTTACTATCAGATGACAAGAATTAATTAATTTGGTATGCAACAGTGTCTAGTAGATTGGAAGTGTGTAATTAATTCTTTGGCTCCTCGTGACTTAAAAACCACAAGAAATAAGTGGGATATAGGCAGAGAATTAATTTCCTTTCTATATCAACCCTTTACGACTCTTTCACAGAAAAACCCATTTCTGTTATAGTTTAAAATATGTTTCAATAATCATTAGTCAGGTCAGAGGAAGATTCAGATACATATATCCATAGAGAACAGTGCAACCTCCAACAGTAACACTGAGTTCCAGTAAGCCATGGATCAACTATAAATTTCTATCTTACAACATAAAAAGGAAGAACTATCATGTCATATAATAGCATTACAAAAAATTAAAGTTACCAAATTGCCAGAGAAGAATACAAACTCAACATGATGTTGTTCTGAGACATGAGGATGCAGTTTGTTTCATTAGCGAGAATAAAATCCTGGCAGTATTTAAATGGCTTAAAACAAAATCCTGCGGGAAGGGGGAAAAAAGTATCATTAAGCATGTATCGCTGGCTATGATTCCAGTCAAAGCTGAATATCTACAAATGTTCAATAGCACATAGAAGATAACATATATCAATATTATTAACAGTTGCATCATTTGAAGAAAAATTCAGTGGAATAACTATATTGTTCATGGAATCTAGTAATACTGTATGCATAGCAAATATCAGCAGATCTGCAATGCCTATTTGGCAATAGCTTAATATCTCTGGGCATACAGAGGTATAACAACAAGAGTAGGCCAGACATGAAAAGTCAAAGATCAAAAAAGAGAAAGAGATAAAAACGCCATGTTTTGTGAAAAAAAAAAATTATTAATGAGGCCTGACAAGTTTTCAAGATTTGCTCTTGAAAAATATCTGTCAAAATATTTGGATCTGATTAATAAAGCTTTTCTTCTCTGTTATGAGGATCTTTTTGTTTTGCTTTCTGCTCCTGGATCAAGTCATGCCACGCGGTGAAAATACCGCAAGAGACTCTAATTTGCCATGAGTGTCAAAAGAGAGAAGTTCTGCTAGGATGACTGTTAGTATCTCATACTAGTGTCTTTTTATTTTCAAAATATTTCTGATGGTAATCATGTTGGCTAATTTGTTAATGTTAAAATGAACTTTTTTGACCTTTCTATATTTGCACAAAGTCCTTAATATTAAAATAATATATAACCTTACTATTAAAGTTACATATTCAGGTGATACCTAACCTGAAATTATATTTCCTAAGCTTATCCTGTGTCTAAGAAGTAAAGCTTTCTTCAAGTCAATCTCAACTCCTGGTATATATGGATTATATGGACATGACCAAGACTTGGTCACATTACTGACTATTGGGTGGAACTGGTTAGCAGGTGGCTGTGAAGGCTAACAAATTACAATTTGGGTTCCTTAACAGATTTTTTTTCTGATTATATGTTAATGTTAACATTGATAGTGATCTACCTTCTAGGGTTATGTGGAATATTTAATAACGAAAATAACATTTAAATTTAGTGATGGTATAAGTGATTATGTAGACTTTAAATTTTTTTAGAACTCTGAACAAGAGAGTTCAGAAATTAGAGCAGATTGATAGAGCACAAAGACAGCCCCCAAGTAGTAATTGTTAGGGTTTCATGAAGCAGCCTACTTCATGGAATCTCCTAGGTTCTGATCCTAGAGCAATCTGTTTTGGAGCACAACCTCAATTCTACATTCTCTCTTTAAGTAAGCCCACTGAAATCAGTACTGTTTAATTCTGAGTAAATATCTATAGCCATCATTCTGCGAGATAAGACTGGTCTTTTCACAGATTATTTCTTTTCAGATTTAAAAATGCTCTTCTATTGTTTGTCTTTTAATTATTATACAGATACACCCACTGCCTTGACAACGTTTTGTTGAAAGGTAGATATAATTGTTTTTAATTTGTTTTTCTTAATTGAAACATGCATTTTAGATACTGTTTAAATGACTCTGGATTTACCAGCATAAAGTATAATGTTCAGACACCCCGAAACGAAGAGTGACTGTCCAATAATATTGTCATCTTGAAAGGTGAGATCTTCTAGGCAACTCAACACTTGCACAGAATCTTGATATCTAAGAAGAAGCAGGAGGAAACATTTCTATGCAGCTGCAAGAAGCTGGTTCCCAAAAGGGTTGTCTTGGTTTGTTGTGAAATCTTGATAACTATGTGTGTGTCTGAGGATGACAGTAGTGTAAACATTATATATAACCATGGACCCTCTTAACAACTTATTGTTGTTATTGGTAGGGTTTGTGCTGGGAATCAAACCAAAACACATGATATGGATGACTATATATATTTGGCAACTAAATAAATATAATATATTGGCCAAATTGTTCATTCACATATGTTTATTTTTCTCTATATGTATGTAATATAAGTATGTAAAAGCATCCTCTTATGTATGACTTACATATGTAGTTTACATTATAGACATATTTGCATGGGTACTGAAATATTTCATGTACATTATCCACAATTTAAGCAACGTAAGAAATGTATTTCATCTTGAAGACTTATTTGGCTTGGACTAGTATGTTGGTGTTACATACCAGGAAGGGATAGCAGTAAAGCCCAAAGTGGGCAAAGCACATCCATGTAGTATGTGTGTTGTTTGCAATGTCTGGAATCACACTAAAAACACATCAAGAGTGAATACTCCTTCACTATAATGAAACATAAAACAGCTCCTATTGATGTCAGTGAAAACTATTTTGAAGTTTCACTGCAGAGTGGGAAAATTTTTTGAAGAAAGGTTGCCAAAATAGAGGCTCTCTCCTATACACAAATTTTTTCACTATGTTAAAATACTTTGATACCTGTTAAGAATTAAACCCTTGCTTTTCTTGATCTAGTGACAACCATGATTCTTTTCCTAGTTACTGAAGCTTGGAAAAAAGAAGGAGATGATTCCACCACCAGATGGATTCTCAATTGACTGACCAACCATACTCAGCAGGTAATCTTCAATGAAACTACATTGACATGGGATGAAATATGAAGTGGGGTATCTTAAGATTCTGTCTTAGGTCCAGTACTCTTCAACATCTTCATACATGATCTACAATGATGGGATAGAAGGGGAACTCATAAAATTTGCAGATGACACGAAGCTGGAAGGAATAGCCAGAGGTGTCAAACTCAAGGTCCATTGGCCACATCTGGCCTGTGGGGTGCATAATTCTGGCCCACGGGCAGCCATGGAAATGGTGAAGGACCGACCCGTGGTGCCTCTGCCAGCGAAAATGGAGCTTGGGAGGGCTGCGCATGGTCCTCCCAGGCCCTGTTTTTGGCCTGGATGGCATCCTGCAGCCCTCTATCAGTGAAAATGGAGCCCATGGGGGCCAAGGGGTTCAGGAGGTCATCTAAGCCAAAATCAGGGCTGGCAGAGGGCTTCAGGAGGCCATCCAGGCTGAAAATGGGGCCTAGGGCCCCCCCGGGCTCCGTTTTGCTGGTAGAGGGCTAGCAAAACAAACTGAAAGCAAAATAAAACAAAAGGAGAAATATTTCCCCTTTTCCATTTGAGCATCCAAGAAGGGACAGGAAAGGAGAAAGGGAAAGAAGAAAGAAAAAGAAAAAGAAGGAAAGATGAGAAAAGAGCAAGGAAGGAAAAAGAAGGATAGAGGGAAAGGAAGAAGAAAGGAGAATAAAGAGAGAAGGAGAAGGGAGGGAGGGAGGGAGGGAAGTCCTGCCTTAGCACTTGGCCACCAGTAGATGGCAAGGCTCCTCTGGAGAACAAGGGTTTGGCGCTCTCCCTGGAGCGCCTTCCTCCACTGGAGACAATGGATCCCCCCAGCCCCAGCCGGGCCACCACTGGTGCCCCTGAGACTGGTTATGTCGAGCTAGCAACATCCACCCTGACCATGGCCCCATGCCACTCCCCCCCAAGATCAAACACAACTCTGATGCAGCCCTCAATGAAATTGAGTTTGACACCCATTTTAGAAGATAGGCTCAAGACCCAGAACAATCTTGGTTTGAACACTGGGCCCTATCCAATAAGATGCAGTTCAGTGGTGAGAAAAGTAAGGTCCTGTGCTTAGGAAAGAAAAATCAAATGTGAGGGAGGAGCTGAAGTCGGAGCGGAACGGACGAGTCTTCCATAAGCTCTATGGAAGTTCGCCGAATTCCTTATGCCAGAGGATCCAAACGGATCTAAGCCATCCTGAAGAGATGGTGAAGAAGAGAAAAATGCCCCGTTGTTCACAAGGAGATCGCTAACCTCCTTGTTTGGACCAGGGAAAGCTCTCAATTTGGCAAAGAGAAAAAGATGGACATTGTGCCGTCCAAGGCTGTGGCAGCTCCAAAGAAGAGAATGAAGAAAGACTGAAAATAGAGAAAGAACAGTGTGTTGGCTAGGTGAGAAATTTTAATATTTTAACTTCTGTCAGAAATGCCCCTTTCTAGAAAGACTGACTAACAGTGGGGCTGAAAAAGGAGGGGGTGGCTCTGTCAAACCTCCACCCCCTAAATCAGTGGTGGATAAGCTCAGAGCAGAAAGAGATCCGAAATAAGGAGTGTTAATTGTTTTGATTAATTGGACATTAAAATATTAAAAGGAGGAAAGCGGATTGGTCATCTAAGGATTTTATAAACTTTATTTTATAAACTTTATTTATAAACTTTAGTTGGCTCTGGAATCGTAAAGAAAAAAAAGGGGGGGGAGAGGGGGGAAGACTACCAGACAAAGCAAGCCAAGGGAAAGGAATAGAAGAAAAACAGTGCAACAGTGACATCTCCTGGCCAAAGTAAAACTCAGAGGGAAAGTGAAAGAAAGTGGAAAAACGGAATTTTATTACGACATTGGATAGCATAAACAGTGCTGTAAGACTTTTTTTAAGACTTAGATAAGCTGTCTGCATCTGGGACTTGTTTACTGAGGAAAACACAGTGGAAAGTGGGAAGAGTATAAGCTGTAAGCACTGCAGTTCTTTGATAGGACACAGATGTACAAATGAGTATTTGGAACTGGGGAATAATAGAGACTGTTAAAAGATAAAAGAAGAACTTTATACCTCAATTTTTAACATCTTCTCCCTGGAGATTCATAAAAAATGACTGGAATAGTAAAGGAATTGGATTTACTTTTTCAAATAGCAATGGACAGGATGGAAAGAGGATTTAAAGAGGCTATGGAAAAAATAGAAAACTCCATACAAGGACTAATTAAGCGAAGATCAAATTCTGTTGGAAAATGAGGAAACAATAGAAGAAAGGAAGGAACCAACAAAAAGAAGAAGAATGAGGAAGAAGAAAAAGAGGAGATAATAACGAAAATAATAGCGATGGATGAAGAAAACTTGGGGGGAAATATATTGAGAGGGTTGGATGATATCTTGGAAAGGAAAAAAGGGACAGGGATAGGAAGCTTTGAAACCAGGCAGTTGAAGAGGGTGGAGAGGGAAGCAATAGTTAGATCAAATATTCAAGGAAATAGATATAGAATCAGAGATGTAAGGGAGGAATATTGGAGGCAGGCCAAAAAGAAAGCATAGAAATAAAACACTGAGGCAGGCAATAGACAATGGTTAGATGTTCTTTTTCTATTCTTTAGCGGTGTTTGGTTTTGCCTTCCTCCCCTCCCTTTTCTATTTAAAGCATAGCAACAATAAGGCTGAAGCAGGCAAGAAATGATGAAGGGATGATTTCCCTTTCCCTGGTGTTACTTTGAGCGGTTTTTCTCTCCCATCTCCCCGTCTTTTTATTTTATTTAGTTTTCTTTTTTCTTATACTTTTTGTTGTTCTTTGAAATGGGATAAACTTGATTTTATAGAGGTCTGATGGTTAGATAAGAAAGATAGAAGTTAGAAAGGAAGAGAAATTAAAAGAGGGAATCCTAATGAGAATTGTTAAAAAGGAGGATGTTAAGTATCATTGTGATTATATTACTATGTTATTGTACTACTACTATTATTGTGATGAATGCTATAACAAAAATGAATATTATGACTGATGAAAACTTACTGTACCCAGACCAAACACTGTTTGATGAAAACTGGATTGAATATAAATAAAATTAATAAAACATGGAAAAAAAGAAAAGAAAAATCAAATGTGTAGGTATAGAATAAGCAGTCCCTGGCTTAACAATAGTAACTGTGACAGGGATTTAGGTGCTCTAGTGGAGCACCACTTAATTATGAGCCAGCAATGTGCTGCAACTGCCAGGATGCATCAACAGAGTGATAGTGTTAAGACATGAGAAGTGATACACCATACTTGGAACCTTGCATCTAGTTCTGGTCACCATGATACAAAAAAAGAGATCCTGGAAAGTATGTAGAGAAGAGCAACAAACATGATAAAAGGTCTGGAGGCTAAATTATGTAATGGTTGAGAAAGCTCTATGTCTATCTTATCAAAGAAAAGGATCAGGACAGAGCTAACTATATTCCAGTACTTGAAGTGCTGTCACAAAGAAGAGGGGATTAATTTATTCTGTAAGGCATCATAGGGCAGAGCAAGAAATAATGGTGGAAGCTTGTTAAAGAGAGGTCCTACATAGAAGAAAGAACAAATTTTTTGACAGTGAGAGCAATTAATCAATGGAATAGCTTGCCTTCTGGAGTTCCAGGTGTTCCATCCCTGGAGGTTTACAAAAAGAGATGGGAAAACCATTTGACTGGGATGTATAAAGCTCCTGCCATGAAAAAATGCTTTTAAAAGTAAAAAAAAAAAAAGTCTCTGATGATTGCGCAGCTCAGCTGGGATCGTCAGAGCCTTTTAAAAGCAATTTTTTACAACCTCTTTGGCTAAAGAGATTGTAGAAAAAATGCTTTTAAAAGTAAAAAAAAATGGCCACGCCCACCCAGTCACATTACACCCCCCCTCCACCAAGCCATACCCACAGAACTGGTAGTAACAAATTTTACATTTTACCACTTGGGTCAACCTATTCTTCAAAGCACCTGAAGGCAAGACAAGAAGTAACAGAAGGAAGTTTATCAAAGAGTGGTCCTACCAAGAATTAAGGAGAAATTTCCTGTTAATCAGTCAACTGGCTTGCCTCCAGAAGTTGTGGATGCTCCATCACAGGAAGTATTTAAAAAGAGATAGGACAGCCATTTCTCCAGAATGGATATAGGGTTTCCTGCAGAGGGTTAGACTAAAAGACCTTCAAGGTCCCTTCAACTCAATTATCCTATATTCTGTAAATAGACTGCTACTTCTACTATGTCAGTCAAGTAAAAACTATGTCTTGTTGCTTGTTATGTTATTTGTAAATTACTTTTCAGAAACCCTATCATTTATTGGGAGATTATCAGTGGGAGATGGGCAAAATGCTGCCCTTACTGGGACCAAAGCAGACAAAATTTCAAGAGCCTTGATAGTACAGTGGTTTAATGCACCCTGTTATTAACACAGCTGCCTGCAATTTCTGCTGGTTCGAATCTCTCCAAGGCTCAAGGTTGACTCAGCCTTCCATCCTTTCTAAGGTAGGTGAAATGAGGACCCAGTTTGTGGGGGCAATAAGATGACTTTGTATAAAAAATATACAAAAGAATGAAGGCTATTGCTTAATGCATTGTAAGATGCCCTGAGTCTCCGGAGAAGGGCGGCATATAAATCAAATTAAAAATAAAAAATAAATTTCAAGGCCACATCAGAAGTATGTATTTGGGTTTTTTAAAATTAGGATGAACCAATGATTGTATTATTTCATTCACATGGGTTTAACCTTGATTTCTCATTGCATGAGTATCTTTTGGGCAATTGTGACTTTGGTGACTTTGAGGTGCAAAAGGCCTTGTGCACCTTTCCCACAAAACAAATCTCAATTTTGGATTTGCAGCAAGAATTATGAAGGAGAAAAGGGGGGGGCGGCACATATGGTTATCTAACCAGGTCCTGACTGCTCTAGAATTAGAAAAAGGATACTAATGGTGTAGTATTTCCTGCTTGAGCAGGGGGTTGGACTAGAAGACCTCTGAGATTCTGTTATTCTGTTAATATTATATTTACAGAATTCACTAGACTACAGACTCACAAACTGAATTTAAATTTATCAACTTATGTGGATCCAATCTGTATGGTTAATTTCTGTTTCCAGAAGTCATAGCATAGTGCTGCAAGAAATCTTGGAGGTCTTCTAGTCCAAGCCCCTGCTTAAGGAAAGAGACCTTATATTATCCTGGTCAAATGGTTATCCAATCTTTTCTGAAAACATCCAGTGATGAGAGCACAAACAACTCTGGATAGCAAGATATTCCATTGATTAATTGTTCTCACTATCAGGAACATTTCTCAGAAAAACAGACAAATGGTTGTCCAATCTCTTCTTTAAAATCTCCTGCAACTTCTTGAAGCAAATTGTTCCATTGATTAATTATTCTCACTGTCACAAAGTTTCTCCTTAGTTCTAGGTTGGTTCTCTCCTTGATTAGTTTCCATGCATTGGTTCTTGTTCTGCCTTCAGGTTCTTTGGAGAACAGGTTGACACCCTCTTCCTTGTGGCAGCCCCTTAAATATTGGAACATTGTTATGTCACTCCTAGTCTCCTTAGTTCTAGACTGGCTCTCTTTAACAAGCTTCTGTCCATTGCTTCTTTTTTTGTATTGTGATTCTTTTTTTGTATTATGCTGATTAGAACTGAATGCTGTATTCCAAGTGCAGACTCACCAGCGCAGTATAAAGTGTTTCTTAACGTAATCTTGATACTATCCCTCTGTTGATGCAACCTTGGACTACCTTGGCTTTATTTAATTCAATTTAGATTCAATTATCATTAAAACCAAAACCAGCGGGCAAGCTCATGCATGAAGCTCCCTTGCTGAAGCGGCGACCAGTGCACTCATGTATGAAGCTTCCTTTGTGGGAGTAGTAGGTGCATACACCCGCCACTTGCACAAATGGAGTGTGCACACTTGCGTACACCCACCTACCACTCACAGGGAACTATCCCCTCTCCCCTCGCCAGGCTGCCAAGCCAAAAAAGGTTGGGGACCACTGGATTAGATGACTTCCAAGTTCCCATCCAACTCTGTTATTCTGAAAGCCACGTTTTTTGTAAAAAAAAAAAAAAAAAACATACAACCAAGTACCTGGTGCTAAGATAAAGAGCTTTGAAAATATCATGGAGCACAGTAGCATCAAGGTTAGGCCTCTTCAGCTGCTCATATAACTCGTGTGCACGATAACCTAAAAAAAAAAAAGCAGTCCAAAAATATCTGCCTACCTTTTGAGCCCAAGAGTTGCTGTATTAGAAACTGTCAAGCTAACTTACCCAGTTGGATGGCTAAAGGCATGTTCCCCAAACAAAGCTTCATGTAAGCCAATGATGATGCTAGTTTAACAATTGTCAGTAACCCTCCTCCAACAACTTGAAGATGAGAACTACGTTTGATGGCCATTAACTCATACTTCATCCATTCATGTTGGCAACCCATCATTTGATAGCAGAGGGAGAAATCCATATAGGAAGAGATTATCTATGACATTACAAATAAAGGCACAAATGAACTTTGGTGCCTATTAAAAACATTTTAGTGGAAAGAATCTAGTATTGGTTTAGTCAGAAACTTGCAGGACCTATCTTGATCTTTCCTCAAACGTTTTCAATTTGAAGACCAAAATTGGTAATAATAGTTCAGGAAGATCTTTGATACTAAAAATGAGAATATCTGGACTTTTCAGTGTTTTTTTGTTTTTTGTAAATTCTAGTATCTTGTTAATTTGTCTTAAATGGTTGAATTTTCAAGAGAACTTTAAAAACCCCACTATCCCCACAGGAACCCATTTACAGTATGAGATTGTATTAATGGTCTTAATGTCCTTTGTCTTATATAATACATTCAGATGATAGAGCAAACAAAGCATTGAACATTATGGAATATAACCATAGCACTTTCTTCCAATATATATTTGGATGATATCAACATTACTGCCTTTTTACTAAAGTTGTGAAGTGAGAGTTTAATTCTATTGTGGCTGCTTCTTCCTATATTTCTTTTTCTTATTTTTCTTTATACTATGTTCCTTTTTATTTAAAATTTTATTTAAAAAATAAGCTAAGACTTTTTAACTTAAGTAATAAATATATGGTAGTAAATTAATGTTAGAATGTAAGTTAATGAGAAAACTAAGCATTAATTAATAGTGCAGTAACTTCATCCACAGCAAACTAGTGACTATATGTATCTGAATTTAAACTGCTTATTTCCATTACTTACAGTAGTTTAGATAGTACCCAAGTCCTGTTTCAGTATTAAAGTCATTAATGTTCACAAGAATCCTTGCACTTGACCTCTGCATTAAAGGTATGATTTTTAATTATCATCATTGTGAATACATCAAATTGGACAGAGTACCCAAAGAACAATTAATCAAACCATGAGAGTGCTAATCCAAACAAAATTACCTACAGCATGAATTGTCAGGTATCATTTGATACCAGTTTTCTCTCTAGTATAGAGAAGGAACAAGACAAGAATGGGGATAGTCTGCAAGGACAGAAAAGAAAGCTATCTACGTATACCTGAGATTCATCTTGAGACTCTTCTGCACAGTTCACCTGCATGAGGGCTGCCAAACGGGTGAACGTTTTCCTACTTCTGGCTACATCCAGATTGAAGAGCTGCCACAGCAGGGAAAGGCAGTGACCTTGCTGGAACAGAACTGCTAGTCTCTTCTCCCTGCTGTAAAAGGAAGAGCAACAATTCACATGGCATGAAAAACATCAGATCTACACAAGCACCCCCAATTTACTGGCTGTGAGAAAACTAAAAGACCCTAAGATCCTCCTATAACTACACACAGTGAAAGCTGGCTTGGGAAAGATGCGTATCAGTCAAGTCATTTGTTCAAACCATTCCTCTGTAATGCCTATAGTGCAGGATTGCATGGCTTTCCCTTTGCTTTTCCCATGGCAACATCTGATGCATAAGCAGGGTAATGTACCATGTAAATTTGACAACAAGAATTGGGGCGTTATTGATTTCCTGAAGTGTTCCATATAATATTGGTTGATTTTTATTTTTTTTATATGATGTAGATTATAATGAATTGGAAGCTGTACTAATTCTAAGAAGACTAAGACAGAATGATTATACATCTAACAGAATAATAGAGTTGGAAGAGACCTTGGATATCTTCTAGTCCAACTTCCTGATTAAGCAGGGACCTAAACTATTTCAGACAAATGGATGTCCAATCTCATCTTTAAAAGCTCCAGCTTCTTGTCCTATCTTCAAGTGGTTTGAAGAATAGATTGAACACAGATTCATTGCCTGATTATCTTTTGCATCTTAGAGTGTATTGTATAAAGTGTATTGATGTCAGACTGATAGGATTGTAGTTTCCTAGATCAATCCCCCCCCTCTTTTTTTGAAGAAACTATGTCAGCTCTTTCCAGTCTTCTGATAGTTCCCCGGTGCTCCAGGATCTTTGAAAGATATAGCTCAGGTGTCAGCCTCCGCCTTTTACTGCTTTGGCTGCCATGGTAGTGGGGGGAGGGGGAGCTAGCATGGGGGTGGAAGTGTGCTGGAGGAGAAGAAACGAAAGTGAATCTTAAACTATAGTGCTGCATCTTTGAAGCTGCTATTGGGTCAACGGTTGTGGCATTCCTGATTGATGACACTGCCAGACGTATGCTTCCACCTGACCCCTAGGAGACCTTTGGATTGGCTGATTTACGTTGGACAGTGGGAGGGGATGCTTTCTATCTGTAATTTTTGTGCTTTTGCCTCAGATTCTGCTTTTCCTTGGTTGCGATCACTTCAATTTTCAGTAAAAGTACCTTTCTCTATAAACAATGGAATTGGGGTCATTCTTTCTTGAATTTTGAAGGAAGCATACTTGACATTAGGTCCCATAGATCCCTATTGGGATGCTGCCATTCTGGTGGAGAAGGGGCCTGGGTGCATTCTTTATAGCCTTTTTCCTGGTGCCTATTTATCCTGTACTTTGATTTATCTTTTTGGGAATGTAAGGTGGGGGGGGGTTCATCTGTTTTGTCTCAGCTCTGAAGCCTCCAGCATGCAACGCCTGAGAACGACTTCTTATCACTTTTTCAGCCTGCAATTCTCAAAACAACTTCACACCTGTGGATTGGCTTATTCAACACTGGACTGAGGGAAAGGGTTTCTAATTGCTTTTACATAATGGATTGCATGGGAATCCTCAGATCCCGCTTCATTTGTCTTGCTATCACTTTCCTTCAATAAAAGGTTCCTTTTGAAATGTTAATTGTTTCAAGAGTTCTGCTTTCTTGAAGGAGAGGAGAGGCAGGCCCTTACAGTGGTTCTGTGATCATGTCTACTAGTTGCTTCAGAACCCATCTGGATCTGGTGATATGAACTCTTCTAGAGTGAATAGGCATTCTTTTACCATTTTCTTGCCAATTTTGACTTGCATTCCTAATCTGTATTTTATGGTACTGTTTTTGATTGGTTTTCCATCAAAAACCATGGTATTTTTTCATTTTGCATGAATACAGATCAGAATGAATTCAGCAGCCCTGTTTTCTCCCTGCTGCCCGTTAGTTCCTTGCCATCTTCTCCCTTTAGTACAGCGGTCACCAACAGGGGTCGTGGACCACTGGTGGTCCACGAGAAAATTTTGGTGGTCCACAGAAAAATTATTTGCATTTTTTTATATTGCACTAAAACAGGGGTCCTCAAACTATGGCCCCTGGGACAGATACGTGTAATGAACACTTGTGTTTCGGCAGAGAGTCTCCCCCTTCAGGGTCTTTTTGTGTGGGTCGGAGTGGGGCAGAAATTCTGACTTGGGGTCTGCTTCAGCCACCTGATGCTGGGCTTTGGGTGAAGGCTGAAGGGAAGAACTGCTGGTGGTGAAGAGCTGGAGGGTCTTGTTCCAATGGGACTGCATCATGACCTGGAACTGGCTGTCCATCTCAGCCTGCTGAGCCTCCAGGCACCAGTACTTGGCCTTGCATTCCCACAGGTATTCCCTCTGCTTGGAAAGCCTATGCTCGTAGTCCCCAGTGAGGTGCTTTTGCTGAGCCTCCTTCTCAGTCAGATCCAATTTGAACTGAGCCAGCTGTTTTGCCAACTATTTCCCATGGTGGCTGCTTAGCTCCAACAACTGCTTCCTGTTGGGGCCCTAAGGAGCCTGGGCGGGGAGGCAAGGAGTGGCTGAGAGGGGAGGGGTGAGTAGAGGCCGGTGAGGCACCCCTCGACATGAGTGACATCGAGTTGACCACACCCACACAGTCACATGACCACCTAGCTATGCCCACCCAGCCAGTCATTAGGCAGATCATATTAGTGGTCTGCGGGATTTAAAATTATGCATTTAGTGGTCCCTGAGGTCCAAAAGGTTGGTGATCCCTGCTTTAGTGGACCAATTGTTTCCTTGACTTTTTTCTTTTTTACTTTTTTTTAATATGTTGAAAGAAAACTGTAATACATTTGCTGGAAATCTTAGTTCATTCTGAGCCTTAGCTCAGAACATGATCACTCTCCCGCAACTTCAACCCCCTCTATCTCCTCATCTCTGTTAGTGAGAATTAAGTTCAGTATACTGTAGCTGACACTGTGGTTCCCTCCTCTACTTTTTGGATGACAAAATTGTCAGCTAGGCTCATCTCCCATTCAATACAAAGTATGTCTCACAGTTGATATCAGGGTAGTTGAAATCCCCAATTACCACTATAGTGTGTTTCCTGCACAGATGGCAAAGGCATTTCTGGGGTTTAAAATGACTGGCTGTAAGAATAACATTTGTTTATTATCAGGAACAGAGATGGTTAAATCTGAAGTTTAATCAGTATTCCATTTTGTAGACTTTCATTTATTTTGATCTATCTTTGCATTAATTTGCAAATTTTCTTCTCTGACTACTTTTGCTGCATAAAGATGTGTATTTTCTTGCACATTCTAATATACATTTTAATAAATATATTTTCTATGCATCTGTGATTTGGTTTGGTTTGATTTTGATAGGCTGAGAGCGACTTCCAGTTCAGAGGTCAATTTTAGCCATCAAGCCTTTTCATCAAATCAAAAGAAATCCAGGTCAAAGAATTTGCACAGTAACCACCAAGAAGCTAT
Organism: Arizona elegans; assembly: GCA_022577455.1. NCBI lineage: Eukaryota > Metazoa > Chordata > Lepidosauria > Squamata > Colubridae > Arizona > Arizona elegans. Next base: position 95,153,403 of record JAKOOJ010000002.1, on the reverse strand, counting down.
CATGGAGTTCACCCAATCTCACTTTAACTTCTTTCTTTCTATAAGCAAGTTTAGCTCCATTTTGTTCCACTAGTCCCTCAAGTTATGGCTGTTTTATTAGATCTGGGGATCTTAGAGAACCAGTGACATTTTAAGATGCTTCCATTATGGTACTTAGTATTCCATATTGAATAATATTGGAATTCCATATTGGAATTCAATATAATGCAAACACAAGCAATGGCACATAATCATATCAGAGCCTTAAATTTTAAAAGAGCTGATTTGAACAAATTCAGAGAGAGCTTGGGAAAGATTCCTTGTAAAGGGGAAAACAACTCAAGAAGCTTGGGAAATTGAAAAATATGATAATAAAAGCCCAGTCCAGCACAATACCACTGAAAAAGAAAAACAAGAAATCCAAGAAGAAACCAGCATGGCTGCACAAACATCTCTCTGATAAACTGAAAGACAAAAAGGATAAGTACAAAAAATGGAAAGAGGGACACATAACTAAGGCAGAATATCAGCAGATAGCCTGTATCTGCAAAGATGAAGTCAGGAAAGCAAAGGCTCAGAATAAACAAAGATTTGCAACAAAGGTAAAAGATAATAAAAAAGTTTATTTCAACATATAAAAACAAGAAAAAAGTCAAGGAAACGGTCCACTAAAGAGAGCAGATGGCAAGGAAGTAACAGGAAGTAGAGAGAAAAGATAGCTGCTTAACTCATTTTTTGCATTAGTCTTCACAATGCAACTATAGAGCATCATGAAACTATAGCCCAACCTACCAAAAACATAACTGTAAAAGACAGACTAGAAATAAAAATTAAAATAAGCAGGAAAATTATAAGAGAACACATGTCTGATCTTGATGAATATAAATCACTAGTACCATGTTTCCCCAAAAATAAGACCCTGTCTTATATTTTTTTGAACTCTAAAATAAGTGCTTGCCATGCGCTCAAAAGCCCAATTGGGCTTATTATCAGGGGATATCTTATTTTGGGGGAAACAGAGTACCTGATGGATTATATCCCAGAGTTCTGAAGGAGCTGGCAGATGTTATCTTAGAACCATTGTACCAGTGGTGGGTTGCTACCGGTTTGCCCTGGTTCAGGCAAACTGGTAGCGGCGGCGGTGGAAGGCTCTGCCCACTCGCCCGGACATCATCAAATATGCTCTGCACATGTGCAGAAGCTTCTGTGCATGTGCAGAAGTGACGCATGTGGGAGCAAAGCGAGCATGCAAGCGCAAGCGAGAGAACCACTAGCAAAGGTAAATGAAACCCACCACTGCATTGTACCATATCTTTCAAAAATTCTAGAGCACTGGGGAACCACCTGAGGCTTGGAAAAAAAGCTGATATGGTTCCCATCTTTAAAAAAGGAGGGGGGGAAACCCAGACCCAGGAAACCACAGACCAATAAGCCTAACATCAATACCTGGGAAGATTCTGGAAAAGATAATCAAAAAACAGATCTACTCACTTTTGGTAGAAGAAGCCCGTGGGCTGTAGTAGATTTCTTGACCTCTGCTACAGATTTTCCACAGTTCCAGGCTTGGAATGTTTTCTAACCCAAAAGAAACTTCCCTGGGAAAGGTGATGCTTTGCTTCTCTGAGTAGCCTGATGCTCTCAGACTGCTTCTTGAAGAAGAAGTAGTTTCAATTTTAATTGCTTCTGATTGGATTAGCCATGTGGCTAATCCACAAACAAAGAGGCAGAGCTCAAATTCTTTGGTTCTTTTTGTATAGTACCATGGATCAACCACAAGAGGGAGCCAAAAGACTGTATTATAGCTAATTCTTTTTAACTTTCCACTAGCATTATTAAACCCATTGGATTTTATGCTATAAATCAATAACTTTAAATTTTTAAATTTCAGCCACACATTATTAATATGGCCACCCACAAGAGGATGGAAAAAATAGAGAGATTATCAAGAAATATAGAATTTTTAAGACCCTTTCTGGATGAAAACACATGAACTAATTCAGACAATGGGAACAAAGCTTGAATCCAAGCTCAATACTCTTTCAATGGAACTCCAGGAGGAAATCCAACATTTGACTGGAGATATCAAACAGGTGATGGATAGAGAGGATCTTATGGAACACAAATTGGAGAAGACAAATGTTTTATATGAAGCTGACCTGGAGGAGAGAACAATTTTGAAATCTCAGATTAAAGAATTTCAATTAAGATTTCGAGCAATTCCTCAACAGTCAGGAGAAGATATCAGATGATCTGGTTATATTCCTACAAGACCCAAAAAATAACAGAACATTTGACGAGGACATTAAATGAATTTGGGGCTTTAGCAGGTTTTAAAATAAATTAACAGAAAACATCAACATTGATTAAGAACATGTCACCTCAGGACTGTGGTATATTGATTAAAAAATCAGGTTTTAAGGTTCAGAAAAAGATGAAATATTTGTGGATTAGGTTGACAAATACAAATATAAAACTATTTCAAAATAATTATGTGCCTCTTTGAAATGATATTAAAAAGGACTTACAACGATGGGACAAATTACATTTATCACTATTGGGTAGAATTTCTGTGATTAAGATGAATGTCTTACCAAAGATGTTCTTCTTGTTTCAGACATTACCAATACTTGCAACTAATATTCCATCTAAACAATGGCAGAGGGATATTTCCAAGTTCATATGGCAAGGGAAAAAAACCAAGAATTAGATATAAGGTATTGCAAGATGCTAAGGAAAGAGGGGGGTTGGGCTTACCAGATTTGAAATTGTATTTTGATGCATGTTGTCTGGTCTGGCTAAAAGAGTGGTGAACATCCAGAACAAGAGGCTACTTGATATAGAAGGTCAAGAATTAAGGTTTGGAGGGGACGGTTATTTATGGTATGATAAAGTTAAAGTTAATGTTGATTTCAACAATCACTTTGTTTTAATAAAAACTAATAGAAAGGATTTTATTAATTATTTTTATTAAAACTAATAGAAAGGATGCAATTTGGAGAACATTTTACACAATCTATTAAGGCAATATATCAAAAACAAACAGTGCAAATAATAATCAATGGTGGTTTAACAGATAATTTTAATATAGAAAAAGGAACAAGGCAAGGCTGTCCCTTCTCTCCGTTATTGTTTATTTTGACGCTGGAAATTTTATTAAATAAAATACGTGGGACTGATATAATAAAGGGAATTAGAATTAGACAGCATGAATATAAGCTACGAGCATTTGCGGATGACCTTGTGGTTACCTTAGCCCAACCGGTACAATCGATTACAGCCTTGATGGATATAATCTCCTCATATGGACCAGTATCTGGTTTTAAAATAAATACAGCTAAAACAAAGATAATAGCTAAAAAATGGACAGAAGCCAGAAAGAAGAGATAGAAAGGTTAACAGGATTTGAAATAGTTAAGAAGGTTAAATATTTAGGGGTTTATATTATGACTGCAAATACGAAATTATATCAACATAATTATGAACCGTTATGGCAAAAAATACAGAAAGAGATGGAAAATTGGAAGAAATTGCAACTGTCTTTGCTGGGTAGGATAGCCACTGTAAAAATGAATATCTTACCAAGATTTTTATTCCTTTTTCAAATGATACCTATACTTAAAAAAGATGAAAATTTAAAGGAATGGCAAAAGGACATAAACACGTTTGTGTGGGCAGGGAAGAAACCATGAGTTAATCAAAAGAGAATGCAAGACACCCGAGAAAGAGGTGGTCTTAAAATGCCCAATTTAAGACTGTATTATGAAGCTGCTACCCTCTCAGCAATTACAGATTGGATAAATTTAACGGAGGAAGAGATACTGAATATTGAAGGATATGGTCTGGTCTACGGCTGGCATACTTATCTATTGTATGACAAGAAAGTAGATAAGACTTTTAAAAGTCACATATTAAGAAATGCTCTACTGCATGTCTGGAAAAAGTATAAATATAAACTAAAGGATAAGTTACCAATATGGGCAGTACCCAGACACGCGATAGAGAATATAAATTTGGAGCAAAAGCAAGGTAAGTTTACATATAAGGAACTCCTTTATAAGGAAGGAGTTAGATTACAATTAAAATCTATGGAGCAATTAAGAGAAGAAGGAATTATTAAGACTTGGTTTCAGTATGGTCAGCTGCAGGCCAGATGGAGAGAGGATCAAAAAACTGGTATTTTGCAGCAGGATGAGAATTTGATAAAGCAAATAAGAGATAAAGGTCAAATGCATATTAAAAGGTTGTATAATGTATTAGTGGAAATAGATTTGGAAACAGAGCTAGTCAAGGATTGTATGATAAAATGGGCACAAAACATAGGTGAACCAATAATGTTGGATACATTATTGGAAAAGATATGGGTTAGAAATGTAAGATTCACACAAACTCAAAACTTAAGAGAGAACTTTTACAAAATGTTTTATAGATGGCATTTAGACCCCAAAAAACTAGCCTGCATGTATCCAAATTTACAACCCAAGTGTTGGCGATGTGAGTGTGAAGATGCTACATATTTTCATATATGGTGGACATGTAAAAAAATTAAGGCTTTTTGGATAAAAATATGGTGGATTATTCAAAATATTTTAAGGAAAAAAATTAAATTTACACCACAGTTTTTTTTGTTGGGAATAGTCACGGATTGTACTGTAATAGGGACTAAGTTGGTTTTGAATTTAATAACAGCTGCCAGGTTACTGGTGGCACAGTACTGGAAGAAGGAAGATCCACCTACCATTGAGGAATGGACATTAAAAGTTGTGCATCTGGCAGAGATGGCAAAAATTTCATCATATCTTAAAGATCATTCAAATGGAAGATACATATCAGAATGGAGAAGATGGATTGACTATATACAAAAAAAGTATCCAAACAAGAAGATTTATATAGCTTATGAATGAAATATTTTTAAGTAGTTTATGTTTATAGTTTTTGAGTTATAAGGAGTTAAAGATTTAGGGAGAATATGAATGCAATAATTTGTTAGCATATTTTAGGTTTATGTTTGTGAATGCTATACCCTGTGCCTGTTCTGGGAAGTCTAGGGAGGGGGGTGGGGGGGAAGGAGGGGAGGGGGAAAGGGTGGGGGGAGAAAATGTTTGTATTTCTTATAAAACTTTTCAATTAAAAAAAAACCAATCACTTTGTTAGATGTGCCAAACTAAGAGTTTGGAATAAATATAAAACAATGTTTTCTATGAAGTTGCCTTTTTGGGTATGCCCCCAGGAAGCTTTTTTTAAGAAAAGAAATGGTGGCAAAAGCGGATTGATGACTTATGGTAAAATAATATATTTCAATTCTGATGACCTCAAGTTGAGGGAAGAGTTAGAATTAGAAGGCCGTGTTTGCCATTGGTTCATATACCAACAACTGAAAGAAAGATTTAAACTAGGTAAAAAGATTTATAGGTTTGAGTTTGTTAAAAATGAATTGGAAATCTTATTCTGTGATAGGAATAAACATATTATTGCTAAGGTTTATAAAATGTTATTAAAACTGAATTTGTAAAACATTGTATGATTCAGTGGGCAAGGAACTTTGGCCATAATATGATGCTTGAACAATGGGAGAATATGTGGACAAAAGGTTTAAAATTCACACTAAACTATAATTTAAAAGAAAAATTTTATAAGGTGATGTATCATTGGTATTTTACATCAGACAAGTTATCCAGAATATATAAAGATATTTCAAATGAATGTTGGAAATGTAAATGTAAAGAAGGGAACTTTTATCATTTGTAGTGGACATGTGATAAAGCAAAGAAATATTGGAGTAGGATTCATATTCTAATACAGAAAATTCTTAAAGTGAAGATAAAGATGAAACCAGAAACTTTTCTTTTCTTAATGGAAAAAGACATGGGGGAAAAATTGGAACTCTGATCTTATATATGTTGATGGCAGCAAGACTACTGTATGCACAAAAATGGAAGGACATTTCAATTTGCACTATGGATGAATGGAGTTGATGGAGTTAGCAGAGATGGCTAAATTGACCATTTTGATCAAACAAAGAATATGAGTACTTTTGTTTCTACTTGGAAATTGCTTCTGGACTTTGTGCTTGAGGTGGGAAAAAATGAAACTTTGATTTTGGGTTTTACTGATTAGATTGATTTGTCATTATAGAAATGGCTAATTTATACTATTATGGAACAGTAAAAAGTTGAGGTTCAACCTTTATGCCTTATTCTACTGCAACAGAGGGAGTCAGAAGTCAATGTGTTTTTTCTTTTCCCCCTCTTTTCCACACTTCTCTCTTCCCCTTCCCCTCCCCTATTTTTCCTACTATTTGCTTTTGTATTTTTGTATTTTGTATTATAAACTGATAAAAAAAAAACAGATCTGCAAACATCTAGAAACAAATACAGTTATAACTAGAAGTCAGCATTGTTAAATTCAGATTGTGAAAAACATCATGCCAAACCAATCTTATTTCATTCTTCAACATAGTGACTAAATTAGTAGACCAGTGAAATGTTATGGACATAGTATATTTAGACTTCAGCAAGGCATTCGACAAAATAAACCGCAACCTACTTCTTAGTAAACTAGAAAAAAGTGGGCTAGATAGCATCACCACCAGATGGATTTGTAACTGGTTAACAAACCATACTCAACAAGAAGTTCTTTATGGTACTATGTCTACATCAAGGAAAGTAAGCAGTGGGGTACCACAAGGTTCCATCTTGGGCCCAATACTCTTCAATATTTTCATAAATGACTTAGATGAGGGAATAGAAGGGGAACTTACCAAATTTGCAGATAATACTAAGCTGGCAGGAATAGCCAACACCCTAGATGATAGGGACAAGATCCAGATGGATCTCAACAGACTTGAACACTGGGCCCTATCTAACAAAATGAAATTCAATGTAGAGAAAAGTAAAGTCTTACACTTAGGCAAGAAAAAACAAAAATACATGTACACTTTAGGTGAAACCTGGCTTAATAGCAGTAACTGTGAGAGGGATTTTTGAGTCCTAGTGGACAATCAACTGAATATGAGTCAGTAGTGTGCTGCAGCTGCCAAAAAAGCCAATGCAGTCCTAGGCTGCATTAACAGAGGACTGAATCAGGATCACATGAGGTACAGTACTAGCACCGCTTTATAAAGCCTTTGTAAGGCCACACCTAGAATACTGCATCCAGTTTGGATCACCACACTATAAAAAAGATGTTGAGATTCTCGAAAAAATAAGAGAAGAGCAACAAAGATGATTATGGGCCTGGAGGCTAAAACATATGACAATCGGTTGTAAGAACTAGGCATGGCTAGTAAAGAAAAGGATCAGGGGTGACATGTCAGTGTTCCAATATTTGAGGGCTGTCATAGAGAAGATGGGGACAATCTATTTTTCAAAGCACCTGAAGGCCAGACAAGGAACAATGGTTGGAAACTGATCGAGGAGAGATTCAACCTAGAAATAAGGAGAATTTTTTTGACAGTAAGAACAATCAACCAGTACAACTTCTTGCCTTTAGAAGTTCATCACTGGAGGCTTTCAAGAAGAGACTGGACAGTTACTTGTCAGAAATGGTATAGGGTCTCCTGCTTAAACAGGGGGTTGGACTAGGTGACCTACAAGGTCCCTTCTCCTGTGTCTTTTGCATATTTTAATGATTATTATTTATTTTTATTAATTATTGCTTTAGATATTTATTGTTTGATTATAGGAATTAGGTATGGCTAGTGAAAAAAGGACTAGGAGAGACATGATAGTATGGTACCAATATTTAAGGGGTTCCTACAAAGACGAGGGGGTCAACCTATTTTCCAAAGCACAGAAGGCAAGACAAGAAGCAATGGATGGAAACTAATCAAGGAGACAAGCAACCTAGAACTAAAGAAAAATTTCCTGACAATGAGAACAATCAACCAGTGAAGCAGTTTGCCTTCAGAAGTTGTGAGTGCTCCACCACTACAGCTTTTTAAGAAGAGATTGGACAGCCATTTTGTCCAAAATGGTATAGGGTCTCCTGCTTAAGAGGGGGTTGGACTAGAAGACCAAGGTCCCTTCCAACTCTGTTCTGTTCTGTTCTGTTCTAAAATGCTTCCTTCTCCCACTGCAGCTCATACACACTCAGTCTTTATAAACAGTTTGCAAGTATCCTTACCCACTGGATATTTGCCATAAAGTTTGTTTGTTCTGATGAGACAAATGTTTGGAAGTTTCCACCATAAACATGCAAAAGGCTCCTACAACAGTTATTGGGAAGCTTTTCTTCAGTAAGCTCAAAGCCTTCTTTATCAGTTTTTTTGCAGAAGTAATTTGACCCATATTGTAACAGACCTACAGACATGCAGATAGAATAAAAGAAATTGATAATTTTTTTTGTATATCTCCTTTATGATGCCTAAAAATGTGTCATAAAATCATGTTCTTGCCGCATGGCTAAATATACTTAAAACACAAGAATATATATTTAAAGCAGCCAAGAAGAAATAATGAGGCTTCTTCTGTACTAAGCACTTTTATGAAATTATTTTTGTATCCTTATATAATGTAGCAGAAGAAGACACAGCACTTTGTAGTGTCTTCTACTTGCCTCTTATCTATCTCCTCTGTTTTCATGGTTGCTCCAGAGATGGGTTAGGGAGCAGAGGAAGGGAGATAAAGGATATGGCAGAATTATATCAAAGAAACATTGTAAAAAACCAGCAAGATCAAGAGGTATGTCATACCTTACAAATCAATCAATGAATTGTGAAAAGCTTCTGAGGCCATTTCTTTAATAAATCTAAATGTAGGAAGAGGCTGATCATTAAAAGTGGCAATGGAAAAATTTCTGTTACAGCAAATCAAGCACTGTGACATGAAGGAAGACCATATCATAAAATGACAACTGAAGTAATACTGTACATTTGACTGAGCAGCTGTAGAGAATGGGATATTCTAGTGGGCTTTACTATATTCAGAGAAGTGGGAAGTATGCAAATGGCTACAGCAGACACAATCGTCTTACCTCTCCCTTCAGGCTGTACAAAATGGACACCTCAAATTGGTTAATGAGTTTATGCTTGTATTCCGAAGATCTCAAGAGGCTCTCTGCTGTATTCAGATATGTAAAGGCCTCAAATAAGAATAACAGAACAGGAAGAATTCATTTCTGCATTCTATATGGTGATCCCCAACTATCAACAATTCTCTCACCATAGGTTATAAATTCTCAAGGACAAATATTCAGATACCATAGAGGGGGTGAATCCAGGGTGCAGACATAGCATCTATTCACCATCTAGAATCTGTTCACCATATAGAAAAAGATAATCTGGTAAACCAGTTCAGTTTTTTTATAGGGGGGAAGTGATTTGGGTCTTTGTTATTTTGGCAAGGCACAACAACTTGCCAGGTTTAACAGTATTTTGGTTAGCTATACCTACTCAGACAGAAAAGAGAGAACAAGCTTACTTTAAATATAAAAGTGATGAACTAAAATATGCTGATTTGCAAAGTGGCATGTTCTCCCAGCACTAAAATTTAGCATTATGATCAGTGGTGGGACTCAGCTGGTTCGCACCAGTTTGGGAGAACCGGTAGCTAACTTTCTGAGCAGTTTGGCGAACCGGCTGTTGGAAGAAATCTCCTTCCAACAGCCTTTTGTTTTTTGCACCTTATTATTTATTATTTATTTATTAGTTCAATTTATATGCCACCCTTCTCCCGAGACTCAGGGCGGCTTACAATGCATTTAGAAAACCATTATAAAAACATTTAAAAATTAAAACATTAAAACCCATTCACACCATTCATGGCCGGATTTCACAAGATCACAACAGGGAGATAATGGCCCCAGACCTGCCAGAAAAGCCAGGTCTTCACCACTTTTCGGAAGGCCAATAGGGTGGGGATGGTCCGGACTTCAGGAGGTAACTGGTTCCAGAGAGCTGGGGCAGCCACAGAGAAGGCCCTCCCCTGCGGGCCCGCCAGCATTGTTTAGCTGACTGGACCCGGAGGAGACCAACTCTGTGGGATCTTACCAGTTGCTAGGAGCTATGTGGTAGAAGGCAGTCTCGAAGATAACCTGGCCCTGAGCCATGTAGGGCTTTAAAGGTAATAACCAACACCTTGAATTGTGCTCGGAGACCAATAGGGAGCCAGTGCAGCTCATGGAGAATTGGTGTAATGTGTAATCTAGGTACACCCACGATAGCTCGCGCAGCTGCATTCTGGACCAACTGTAGTCTCCGAACACTTTTCAAGCATAGCCCCATGTAGAGCATGCTGCAATAATCTAACCGTGAGGTGACAAGGGCATGAGTGACTGTGAGGAGAGCCTCCTGATCCAAGTAGGGTCGCAATTGGTCTACCAGGTGAACCTTTTTAAAGGTCCCCCTAGCCACAGCTGTCAGATGTTGCTCTAATCTTAGCTGTGAGTCTAGGAAGACACCCAAATTGCGAGCCCGTTCTGAGGGGGACAATTTCTCTCCCCCCCCCAGAACCAAGGATGGACAATCAACATAGTCTTTAGGAGGCAATACCCACAGCCACTCGGTCTTGTCTGGATTAAGTCTGAGCCTGTTGACTCCCATCCAGACCCTCACAGCCTCCAGGCACCAGCACATCACATCCACTGCATCACTGAATTGATGCGGGGTAAAGATATACAGCTGGGTATCATCAGTGTATTGCTGATATCTCACCCAGTATCGTCGGATGATCTCACCCAGTGGCTTCATGTAAATGTTAAATAGGAGAGGAGAGAGGACCGAGCTCTGAGGCACCCCGCAAATGAGGGACCTAGGGGTCGACCTCTGTCCTCTTATCAACACTGACTGTGACTGACCAGAGAGATAGAAGGAGAACCACCGTAACACGGTGCCTCCCACTCCCAACTCCCTTAGTCGTCCCAGAAGGATACCATGGTCAATGGTATTGAAAGCCGCTGAGAGGTCAAGTAGCACCAAGATGGAGTAATGACCTCCATCTCGGGCTCGCCAGACCAAAGCAGTTTCCATGCTGTAGCCAGGCCTGAAGCCAGACTGAAAAGGGTCCAGATAATCCGTTTCATCCAATGACCGCAGGAGCTGAAGTGCCACCACTTTCTCTACAACCTTTCCCACAAAGGGTAGGTTGGAGATTGGATGAAAGTTCTTTAATTCTGCTGGAGGTTTATCCTGTCAGAAAGGCAGGAAGGAGGCATTCTGGTGTGGCTCTGTGTGTTGTTTCTAGACTAATCCTGTTTATCTTTATCGCCCTTCTTAAGTGTTTTCTGAAACTGTCTCTGTGGGTAAGCCTTGTTACATTGTAAGAGCTGTTAATGGTTCTTGGCAGTACACCCAGACTTTCTATAGCCTGAACAGCTTCTCTGGAGTTTTTTTCCCCTTTGCTGGTACTTTTATTCCAGGGCTTGACTTTCTTAAAGGGGAAGGATTGTTTTAAGCTTTTTACACTGCTTTAGTGGTTCCTGGCACTGTCCTTTTGGGGTGTACTTCCAACATGGTTGAATCCCCTCCCAGACACTCCTTGCCTCCTCCATCCCTAATCAGGCAACTCAGCTTGGATCGTCAGAGGCATTTAAGAGAAAAAAAGCCTCTGCCGATCAGGCAACTCAGCTGGGATCATTAGAGGCTTTTAAAAGCATTTTTCTATAACCTCTGAAAAGGTTAAAAGCCTTTGACGATCCCAGCTGAGCCACGCAATCATCAGAGGCTTTTTTTTTTAACTTTTAAAAACATTTTTTTGGCTGAAGAGGTTGTAGAAAAAATGCTTTTTTTAAAAGCCTCTGATGATTGTGCGGCTCAGCTGGGATATCTTTGGGATATCTTGTGAGGTAAATGAGACCAGCCAGCATCTTTAAGTAGTGCAAATGGATCTAAGAATTGCTTCTCCTGGGTGGGAAAGGTTGCTTTGTCAGTTCACTGAGCACAGGAGTCTCTTCTCTATGGGGATTCTTCAGTCATTCAAGTCATGGTTGTCCCAAAGCTGCTTTTTTTCAAGAGGCAACTGGACTTTCTTGGTTTCCAGAAAGTCCAGTTGCCTCTTGAAAAAGCACCTTTGGGACAGGAGTCTCTTGCATTGCTTTGGAGTGGCCAAGGCACATGATTGCTCACTGACAGTAAGATTAAAAAAAAAAGGAGGTAGCAGTGTAGAGCCTCCCTGCAATTAGTTTTAGTTTTTTTCTCATGATAGTAGGCTTAGTAACATGGCACCAGGGTTGAAGTTTATTTAAATATCTGTGGCATGTACTAATTTTATTGTGATCCTGACAAGCTTGGGAGGGCAGAGACTTGAACTTGGGTCCCCTATATACTTTTTAATTTGTCTCTTTAGCTCGGCATTTTGTAGCCCAAGCATGCCCACCCACTTTCTGAAGAACTTAAATGACCACTATGCTATGAGCAAGAGTTGGCTGCTGATAGTTAGCGTTGCATTTTAACTATTTTAATTCCTCAAAAAGAGCCTTGGTAGTACAGTGGTCTAAAGCACCCTGTTATTAACACAGCTGCCTGCAATTACTGCAGGTTTGAATCTTATCAGGCTCAAGGTTGACTCAGCCTTCCATCCTTTCTAAGGTAGGTTAAATGAGGACCCAGTTTGTGGGGGCAATAAGCTGACTTTGTATAAATATACAAAAGTATGAAGGCTATTGCTTAACGCAATGTAAGCTGCCCTGAGTCTCCGGAGAAGGGCGGCATATAAATCAAATTAAAAAAAAAAATGCTCTGGCACCCTGCCTGATTTGTAACTCTCGGTTGCAGGTATTGCTGATGAAAATGAAAGTATTTGGACAGAATAGTTTAGTTTCCATGATGGCTGTGACTTCAGTGTGTAGTCCCCCATTTCTAATCTAATGATTGGTATTTAGGGCAGCTTTTTGCAAGCAAACAAGCTTTTTGTATTTGTTCAGATTTGAAAGGTATTATAACTGCTTTTCAGCTACATGGAAAAGGTTACTTTAATCTGTAAATAGGTTATTTATATTCATAGAGCCAGTTGGGTATAGTCAGGGGTGGGATTCACCCGGTTCGCACAGGTTCGGGTGAACTGGATATTAATTTTAATCTGGTTCGCCAAACTGGTTGTTCCAAGGACTGGCTGACCCCACCCACCTCACCCCGCCCCTCCCAGGAGTCTCCACATGGCCCATTTTGGATGCAAGGTAAGTGCAGGGCACGTGTGGAGTCTCTGGGAGGGCAAAAAATGGGCCTACCAAAAAAAGCTGCCCTAAATACCAGAAGTCTGGAAACAGTGCCCAGGGGAGGCCGTTTTCACCACCCCCAGAGGCTCGAGGAAAGCCTCCGGAGCCTGGGGAGAGTGAAAAATGGGCCTACCGGAAGTGCCAGAAGTCTGGAAACAGGCCCATTTCTGGCCTCCGGAGGACGCACGAAGTGAACCAGTTGTTACAACTGGTGAATCCCACAATTGGGTATAGTGATTGAAGACATCAGATCCCGTTTTAGGCACAATTTGGGTGATCTTGGCTCAATCATTTCTCCCAGCCTTAGGAAGGAAACAATGAAGAATTGCTTCTGAAAATCATTGCCAAGAAAACTGCCCAGACTAATTCAGGCAATTGCCAGGAGTCAAGACTGACTGGAAGGCATGCACTCAAGCACACATAGGATGTTTATCTTTTCTTTTTAATTAAGTGATTTTGCTTATCTGTTGCAAAATTAGTCTCCTGCCAAAAGAGCAAGGGCTAAATCCTCCAGCCACTTGCCCCAGTATGCTATGGTAGGAAGTAGTGTTACAGAAAATGGCCAGGAGGTATCACTATCAATACTGTTTTACTTTCTGCTCTTTGGCCTTTTTATCACTGGAAGGACAGCATAAGTTGCGAAAGCCATATTTCTCTAGCATATTGAAATTATGGAGTGGATCCCAGGAGAGTGTCCTCTGGCAGACAGATGTGGACAATAGGTACAATCAAGCTATTACTGCAATGCAAAAGCTGGGACCTGGGGATGAGGGGGTGAAGTTACAGAGAGGAAATTTGAGGTTTCCACATTACCACTGGATAAATGCATCTGGAAATGCCTTCACAAAAATGTAGACATCTTTAAGATACCTAAATCTAGAATATCCTTCGCTGTAGGAGTAATGAAGGAGTGAGAAAAGAATGGGTTATTCTACTTACCATGTAGTTGTGGGAGAGGTTGACATAAGCAGATGCAGATTCCAACAGGTAATAAAAAGCCCGACTATAATCCCCTAGAGCCAAGTAGTGCTGAGATAAAGGCACAGCAACAGACTCCACAATTTCTTTGCATTCACAGTCCTGTGAGCCGGGGGTCTCGGTCCTTTTCTTGCTCATACAAGTAAGCAAGATTATTTCATCCATTCTTTTTAAAAATTCCAATTCTGAATTTTCAGCCCTACCAAAAAGAAAGAAGGAATTTCCATAAACGCCCATAGCAACTTTAATCTCTAACACACCTCACCCACACAGAAACCGAAAGATACTGAAGCCTAACAATCTTCAAAATTTTTAATTACTATATAATACCAGGTCACGTGTAATAATAAAAACAACGAACTCAGATCAGGAAGAGCCAAACTGAAACCCCTACAATGAAGGTTGGTGGGTCACCTGGAACCAACACACATTTCAAAACTAAATTCATGTGAGGCAGCAATCCTGCTAATAAATTCATATATCTGCCATTAAAGTCTAAAAGAAAGTCTTTTTTTTCCTTTTAGAACAATACTTGTACATAAACTCAGTTTGTTTCCTGGATGCCCCCGCCCCCCCCCACCCCCCCCCCCCCAAAAAAAAAGGAAAGAAAAGAGGACAGCTGAAAAAAGTGTTAAGGCTATCAGTCTGTGAAGTAGCACAATGTGTGCCAGCATAAATTTGGTCTGTCCCCACAGCCTTCCCCATTAAAACGAAAAATCAGTGGATTCATGAGAACTGAATGTGGGTCAGGCAGGGCAGTTTTTACATATGTGTAGCAGTTTCTTGTAAGACCTCCACTCCCATGCAGTGCCCACAAAGTATGAGTCAGGTATTACATAAGCAGATGATAATTCCTGTGGCCCAAACTATGGGGAAAAAACTGGTGATCAGAAGGGAAAGGTCAAAAGCAGCCAGGAAGAGTAGGGCAGCCTCTGTTTTGTTTTTATAGCAAAGCATCACAAGTCATGCATTTAAGAAAGAAACTTGTCCAAATAAGAAGGAAAGACATCACATTCACACTGGATCAGAGAAATACAAAGTTATATGACAATAGCTATGTGCTGGATGAGAAGAAGGCTGTATCATGAAGTCATGCTATAGAATACCTAATAAGGCATCTTCTACCTGCACTCAGAATATGTCTAAAGAAAAGAAGGGTGCAACAGAAATTGGGGTGCCACACGTTTTACAGAGGTATATAGAGAAAAGGTTGCCTACAAGCATCTAAAAAAGAGTTAGTGGACCTATACTATTATTGCTCTTAGTATTTGTCTGGCTTAGTTGCAAGGTCCACCTGTATTGCACTAGCCTAGTTTACACACTGAAACTATTAATGCATTGATGTAACAAAGGGATTTTTTTAATCAACTGGCTTTTTTGAACAAAATATTTGAACAAAAATTAAATGACTGGTCCAAGGTCACTCAGCTGGCTTCCATACCTAATGGAGGATTAAAATCTGGCTGTCAGTTTTGGAAGACTGCTTTTGCTTCTTAACTGCCACATATTTTAGCTGGGGAAGTTGGGAAGGGGTTGTTGTTGGAGCGGTAGAAAGTTAGTCATAACAACATTCCGTATTCAAGAACTTTTGCCTGCATCTGATGAAGACTGCCTGAAGATTTTTTTTTTATTTATTTTACTTCAAATTTATATACCGCCCTTCTCCCTAGGGACTCAGGGCGGTGTACAGCCAAATAAAAACACATAATAAATACATTAAGAATTATGTTTAAAGATTAAAAGGAAATATCTCAATTTGGCCCAAAATTTAAAAAGACAAACAAATTTAAAATCATTTAAAAATTTGTTAGGCCAGCCCGGCTTGTTGGAAAAGGTAAGTTTTAAGGGCACGGCGGAAAGCATGGAGGTCTTGGATTCTCCTTATCTCTGGGGGCAGCTGATTCCAGAGGGTGGGAGCCCCCACAGAGAAGGCCCTCCCCCTGGGGGTCACCAGCCTGCATTGCTTGGCTGATGGCACCCCGAGGAGGCCCTCTCTGTGGGAGCGCACGGGTCGATGGGAGGTCGTCGGTGGCAGAAGGCGGTCTCGAAGATAACTAGGTCCTATGCCATGGAGCGCTTTAAAGGTGGTAACCAACACCTTGAAGCGCACCTGGAAGACCACTGGGAGCCAGTGCAGCTCGCGCAGGAGCGGTGTTATGCAGGAGTGCCATGCAGCTCCCATAATTACCCGCGCGGCCGCATTCTGGACCAGTTGGAGCCTCCGGGTGCTCCTCAAGGGGAACCCCATGTAGAGAGCGTTGCAGTAGTCCAGGCGAGAGGTGACGAGGGCATGAGTGACTGTGCACACGGAATCCCGATCAAGAAAGGATACAAGAAAGATTGTATCCAGTTGAGTGTGAAGAGTTGATTGAGCAATGTGATGAACTTGAGGGTGTGGGGCAGGGCTGTGAACTGTCAGCTGAGTGTGGAACTGTCAGCTGAGTGTGGAAAACCTGGAAGCTTTCAGATTTGGGTTTTCCCAGATGTACCAACATGACATCTCTAATGAATTGGAACTTTGAAGAGTTTTATTTCGTTGGGGGTGTTCCTTGGAATCCTGACATTGGCTTTCCCCCTCTTGTCCTCCATCGTATCTTTTACACTATATTAACTGTTAAGAGGGATATATTTACATAAAATTTACATATGCTGTTTATGTATATAGAAGAAATTGCTAAATATTAATTCCCTACCAACTTATTTAAAACATTTAAATCCCAGATCTTACAAATAAGAAATATGTAAGAGAGAAGTTTCTCCTCTCTCTCTTCCATTATTACTACAATGATATGAGGTCACCTCTGCTGCTCCTAGATCTATTTTATTTAAAACTATGGTGAAATATTGCCTGTTTTCCCCAAAAGATTGCCTTTAAAAAGAAGGAAACTATGGCCAGGTAGTCAAAATATCCTTAACCCTTTCAGATTTTCTCACCGGTATTCTTGACAAGGTACCACCATGTAGCCTGAGTTAAAAATAACTATTCTGGAAACAAAATACCCACCTACTTTCTCCTAGAAGTGCCTAAAATCCCATGAGCCCTTATGCCAGAAGAATATTTAGCAAGGATTCATGACATCACTAGTTGTTTCCCATTGGCCAGGCAGACAGCAATACCATAGGGATGTCTTGGTCTCTCCTAGCACTTAGTGCTTAGTCACCTCCCATATTGACTACTGCAATGCTCTCTACTTGGGGCTGCCCTTGAAGACCACTTGGAGGCTTCAGCTGGTACAGAATGCGGCCGCGCGGGTTATGATGGGAGGGTCCTGATACTCCCATGTTACACCTCTCCTGCATGATTTGCATTTGTTGCCGGTTGCCCTCAGGGTGAGATTCAAGGTGCTGGTGATTACCTATAAAGCCCTTCATGGCTTAGGCCCAGGATATCTGTTGGACCATCTGCAACCAGCAACAGCTCCCCATCGCCCGGTGCGTTCTCACAGGGAGGGCCTATTCAAGGTGCGGTCGGCTAGACAATGTCGGCTGGTGACCCCCAGAAGTAGAGCTTTCTCTGTGGGGATCCCATCCTTTGGAATCAACTTCCCCTGGGGCTCTGGTTGGCCCCTGACCTTCGCACCTTCCGCCGCGAATTAAAAACATGGTTGTTCAAATTGCCCAGCCTGGACTGATGGGGTTTGGATTATTTTAATATGTTTAATGTGTTTAATATGTATTTTAACATGTTTTATCTGGTTTGATTTTAATTGTTGTGAGTCTCCCTGATTCCTATGGAGATAGGGCGGCATACAAATCAAAATAATAATAATAATAATAATAATAATAATAATAATAATAATAATAATAATAATGCTGTGCTATCAGGTTTGTGGAGCAGTGGTGGGTTGCCCCCGGTTCGCACCGGTTCTATAGAACTGGTAGTAAAACCGGCGGGAGGCTCCGCCCACCGACCCAATGTCATCAAAACGCTTCTGTGCTTGCGTAGAAGAGCACATGTGCGCGGCCCCGCTGCGAACCTGTAGTATAGGTAAGTAGAACCCACCCCTGCTGTGGAGCATATTAATTATCTCCTGAAGCTTGGAGAAGTATATAGGCATTTATATTATCAATACAGTGTGTTTTGATTCAGTTAGAATGACTGTGGTAATTCTCACTACTAACTTACACTAGTATCTTCTAGAATTATCTAACCATTGCTGGTTAGATAACTGTTAAAATAATAGTAATGCAGAAAAGCTTTGTGCTATTTCAAATAATTAATTTCAGTGATTGCTGGGTAATCCTACGAAGACTTTTTAAATCACTACAGTATTTGGGAAATTACCTATATCCAGTCTAGTAAGATCTGGCTGGGTGGGTGAAATATATTATGAGAAGAGCCACTATAAATTTATCAAATTTTCCTCCTCATAGTTGCAGATAGGAAAAGACAGAGTCCTGGGGGACATCACAGGGTGAGTTGCCATCAGAAAGGAATGATAAACAACATGGAACTATCATTTTAGGGCACATAACTTTTATTTTCAATATATCTAATTCTGCTTTATCTTCCATTTTTGGAGAAAAATAATTAGTCCAATATAAAACTTCTTGGATAAATTTCCAAGAAGAAATTTATCTTGGAAAACTATCCTTAAATAATTGGGTGTGAAATTAGTAAGAGTTTTTGTTACTAACTAATTCTATTCATATAAAATAGTTCCTTGGAGGATTAACAAAGTGCCACATAATCTCATTCCCAATATACCAGACAGTCAGGAACATAAAATTTACTCCCTTCACACCTAAAGGACTCTTGCAAGATGAAGGTTGACTGCAGGGTATCTCCTGTATGAGAACAAGTTGAAGAATGGTAAATGCCTCATCCTAGAATACTGTAATATATATATATATATATATATATATATATATATATATATATATATATATATATATATACACATACATATTCTTTCTAGCCAGGTTTTACCTACGTAAACTAGGTTGTTCTGCAGCTCTGGTTGTGTGAAATCTCATTCACAAGCTTCAGAGCTTTTTTTCTGTTGACAAACTGCAACTCTGTGTTTTCTGTGCAACCCAGAAAGCAACACAGAGTAGGTAAAACCTGGCTAGAAAGAATATGCACATAAAAGCCTACGAAAAAGAAAAAGACATATATATATATATATATATATATATATATATATATATATATATATATATATATATATATATATATTCATATTTGTATACCACCCTACTCCCGAAGGACTCAGGGCGGTGAACAGCCATAATAAATACAAATACATATAGAAGTTAAAAACTATTAAGAAACAGATTAAGTAATTTAGGCTCAAAGATTAAGAACATCCAAATTTATCTAAAGAGGTTTAAAACCCAATTTAAAAGCCAGTTTAAAAGCCAAATTAAAAAGGGAGAGTTAGGCCAGACCAGCTTGTTGGAATAAAAATGTTTTCAGGGCACGGCGGAATATGCGTAAGTCTTGGATGTTTCGTAACTCCGGGGGAAGCCCGTTCCAGATGGTAGGTGCCCCCACAGAAAAGGCTCTCCCCCTGGGGGCCGTCAGTCGACATTGTTTGGCCGACAGCACCCTGAGGAGTCCCCCTCTATGGGAGCGAACTGGTCGGTGAGAGGCTATTGGTGGCAGGAGGCGGTCTCGTAAGTACCCTGGTCCTAAGCCATGGAGCGCTCTAAAGATAGTAACCAAAACCTTGAAGCGCACCCGGAAGACCACTGGGAGCCAGTGCAGCTCGCGCAGGAGGGGGGTTACATGAGAGCGCCACATTGCTCCCATTACCACCCGCGTGGCCGCATTCTGGACCAGTTGGAGCCTTCGGGTGCTTCTCAAGGGGAGCCCCATGTAGAGAGCATTACAATAATCCAGGCGTGAGGTGACAAGGGCGTGAGTGACCGTGCGTAACGAGTCCCGATCCAGAAAGGGATGCAACTGGCGAATCAGGCGAACCTGATAAAAAGTCCTCCTGGCTACGGCCGTCATATGCTCTTCAAAAGACAGCCGTGAGTCCAGGAGGATGCCCAAGTTGCAAACCCCATCTGTGGGGGCCAATGACTTGCCCCCAATAGTCAGAGATGGCACCAACTGACTATATCGGGACGACGGAAACCACAGCCACTCGGTCTTGGATGGGTTGAGTCTGAGTTTGTTCCTCCCCATCCAGATCCGTACGGCCTCCAGGCACCGGGACATCACCTCGAGGGCATCATTGGGGTGGTCTGGGGTGGAGATGTACAGCTGGGTGTCATCAGCGTACTGATGGTACTTCACCCCAAAACCATGGATGATCTCACCCAGCGGCTTCACATAAATGTTGAATAGAAGGGGCGAGAGGACCGATCCTTGTGGCATCCCACATATAAGGGGCCTCGGGGTCGACCTCTGCCCCCCCTGTCAACACAGACTGCGACCGGTCAGAGAGAAAGGAGGAGAACCACTGTAGAACAGTGCCCCCCACCCCCAACCCTTCCAACCGGTGCAGCATGATATCATGATCGATGGTATCAAAAGCCGCTGAGAGGTCTAGTAGGACCAGGACAGAGGAGCAACCCCTGTCCCGAGCCCTCCAGAGATCATCAACCAATGCGACCAATGCTGTCTCTGTGCTGTACCCGGGCCTGAATCCCGACTGGAACGGATCTAGATAATTCGATTCATCCAGGTACTGAGGCAGTTGTCGTGCAACCACACTCTCAACAACCTTTGCAACAAAGCGAAGGTTGGAGACAGGACGATAATTTGCTAATACAGCTGGATCCAGGGAGGGCTTCTTGAAGAGGGGCCTCACCACTGCCTCTTTCAAGACGGTGGGAAAGACACCCCCACTCAAAGAAGCATTTATAATCTCCTGGAGCCAGCCTCGCGTCACCTCGCGGGAGGCCAGTACCAACCAGGATGGACACGGGTCCAATAAACATGTGGTCGCATTTAGTCTGTTCAGTATCCTGTCCACGCTTTCGGGAGTCACAGGATCAAACTCTTCCCAAATAATATTCTCAGGACCTGCCCCTGTCATCTCCTCTGGATCAATCCAGTCAGAGTCTAGCTGTTCACGAATCTGAGCAATTTTGTCATACAGATATTGTACAAAATCCTCAGTTCTACCCTCCAAGGGGGTCTTCCCGCGTCTCTTGATGGAGCAGAGAGCGGGTCACCCTAAACAGGGCGGCTTGGCGATTATCTGATGACGTAATAAGAGTAGAAAAGTAGTTACTCTTCTCTACTCTTATCGCCACTAGGTAATTCTTAATATGAGATCTTACCAGTGTTCGGTCGGATTCAGAACGACTAGTCCTCCAACTGCTCTCTAGGCGTCTTTTCCGGCGCTTCATCTCCCTCAGCTCCTCAGTATACCAAGGAGCCAGGTGAGACCGGCGCCGGGTCAGAGGCCGCAAAGGCACGACTCGGTCTAAAGCATCAGCCGCCGCCCTATCCCAGGCGGCCACTAAGTCCTCAGCCGAGTCGTGTGCTAGAACCTCAGGAAATGGCCAAGCTCCATCTGGAATCTCTCAGGATCCATCAGGCGCCTGGGGCGGAACCACCTGGTCGGTTCTGCCTCCCTGTGGTGGGGTGTGGCGGTTCGAAGGTCCAGGCGAAGGAGGGAGTGATCTGACCATGACAAGGGTTCAATCACTATATCCCCTATCTCGAGATCACTCAACCACTGTCCAGAGACAAAAACAAGGTCCAGTGTGTGTCCCCCCATGTGAGTAGAGCCATAAATTAACTGGGTCAGGTCCATAGCCGTCATGGAAGCCATGAACTCCCGAGCCACCTCAGATGTCTCGCCAACTGATGACAGGTTAAAATCCCCCATGACCATAAGCCTGGGGGTGTCAACAGCCACCGCAGCTATAACATCAAGCAGCTCAGGCAGGGCTGCTGCCACATGGCAGGGAGCCAGGTACGTGACTAGCAAGCCCAACTGCACCCTATGACCCCACTTCACAAGAAGGGACTCACATCCAGCCGTCTGAGGAACAGTGGCCTCCCTTGTCCAAGACCTTCGTTAATAACAACCGCCACCCCTCCGCCCCTCCCCTGAGACCTTGGCTGATGGAAAGCACGGAAACCTGGTGGGCACATATCAACAAGGGGGGCTCCCGCTTCCTGGCCCAACCAGGTCTCCGTAATGCCCACCAGGTCCGCACCCCCCTCCTGAATAAGATCACAAATGAGGGGGGCTTTATTTACCACGGACCTGGCATTGCACAGCATCAGCTGAAGGCCTGGGGCCCGAGGTTCCGTACAACCTGGGGAACGAGAAGAGCTTTGAGGGTCGGAGCACGCCACCGCTTGTAAACAGTGAGGACGCACTCCCGTAGGATGATGTGGCCCCCTGCTCCCGCCATATCTGCCCCTCCCACCTACAGTATCGATGTTATGGGCATCTGTATCGTAAGATCTAATCATCTCCTTGACCCCAGAGTTCACACCTCCCATGCCACGCCCTATGGCTGGCCCAGATACCCTCCCCCGCAGGTCTTCCCCTGAACCCACGTAATCTACCCCCCTCCCAGAATCCCTTAAAATCTTATTAAGAAATTTCCCTAAAAAAACCCATAACCCTCTTTTTGCTGTGTGCCATCTCTCCAGACTCCAAAGTCCATCATCGAGATAGGCCCTCGATAAAGAAGAGGGCCAGACCTGCGAGAGGGGGGCATCTCGCAGTTTGAGGAGTTCTCCCAATGAGTACATTTTGTAGCTAGATAGTCTATAGCTGGTAGGCATGTCCTAGTTATCCAGGGTCCTGTGGAGAGAGTATCAATTAGAGGTACAAGTCATTTTAGTCCCGCTGATCTCTCATATCAGCGGTAGAAAGAGCCATTTTGAACTCAGATGTGAACATCGATCACCCTCTCACGGCAACCAGATATAAGGGAGAAAAACAGCAGCTATAGTCCTGTTCTTTCAATGTTATACCTAGGCATAGATGGAATAGCCAATCCTTGAGATTAGAGATACAAATAGTCTGTGGGAAATATATATAGTAGGCGAAAATCCAGGGAGACTCAGATGAAATAAAAGTAAGGAAATTCTCATCCTGATATACAGGAAACAACAAACCTGGATAGCAAATGATTCACAAAAAGCCGAATATCCGGTCATAATATATATGCTGTGATTTCTTTTGAAATAATGAAGTGCATAACATTCATAGATTCAAATGAAGGATTTAGAGAATGGGGTTGAATGTTTGAATGGGGATTGTATTGCATTAATCTTTATTGGACAGAAACTAAAATAAATTAAGACATTATCTTTGTATCCAATTTGTAAGCTTTTTCATATGAGAACCTAACTCTTCCATATCTATAAAATGGAAATTCCCACATAGGTATCTAAAAGGTGTACTTTCAAATACTTAACAATCCCAGTGCAAATTGATACAGCAGTCAGTGCTATTAATATACAGGTGGTCCTTGAATTACAAACATAATAGAGCCTGGCCATTATGATTGGAGGTCAGGAGGACATTAAGTACATCACATTGAGTGAGCTCCATTCTTGGCTCTTGCCAATGCATTCATTAAACAAATGAGTGGGTTGTTAAGGGCACTTGGTGTGCCTCAGATAGGGAAAACCATGCAGGCCCTGATGCAGGAACAATATCATCTGTCTCTGGCCTCCAAAGGCTCCCCCCCAGTGAGATATCCCATATTCTGTTTCCCACCCCTTGGAGTCCCCACAGTTGCTTGTCCTCCTCCACACCCACCCCGTACACCCACCCCACTGTCACTAATCTCTCACCTCTTGAAGATCTCCAGAGCTCAGGATGTCAGGTAGGAAAGAGGACAGGCCACTCCATTGATGGGACACATGGCAGAAAAGCAGCAATCTTT
This sequence comes from Arizona elegans, assembly GCA_022577455.1. Lineage (NCBI taxonomy): Eukaryota > Metazoa > Chordata > Lepidosauria > Squamata > Colubridae > Arizona > Arizona elegans. The sequence continues at coordinate 95,129,481 of JAKOOJ010000002.1, read as the reverse complement.
TTCTGAGACCCCAAAGAACTGTTTTTCTTTCATCGCTAGATGCTAACCTTCACTTCCCCAGCAAAGGCAAATGGTGAAAGCAGAGAAATCTTCCTTCCCTTCCTTCCTGTTTGCTTTCAGTCCCTGGCTAATGGTGGGGGAATGGAAGGCATGTAGGCAGTGACTAATCTATTACCTTCCTAGGGCCTTATCTCCTTCTCCCAGTGAATGCACGCAGCCAGCAAAACTCTTCCCTTCCTGTACACTGTCCCTTTCTCCCAGCAAATGTTGTATGCATTTGGGGAGGATGTTGGGGAACTAGACAGGGGGGACGTATTGCAGCATTTCTCTGGTCAGTCGTAAGTCTGAATGACCGCAGGGGTGCTGCAACATACGTAACTTCGGGACTGGGTCATAAGTACTTTTGCGGGGAGAGGGGGGGTTGTTGTCATAACTTTCAACCATTGCTAAGTGGTCTGTTGTAACTCGAGGGCTATCTGTAATCTTGTTTAACTCAATCAGATTAGAGCTGGAAGGGATCTTGAAGGTCTTCTAGTCCAACCCCCTGCTAAAGCAGGAGACGCTATGGTTATGTTATCCATGGTAATTGACATGAATAGAGTTCCCAATAGAGCTCTGTGTTTTAAAAAATCACATCATCAATCCTTACATACATTATCCATATACCGCTATATTGGAAATAATCATATATGATATGGTTCTCTCTGTGTGAAAAGATCTATCAAGAAATGGCAAAATAAGATGACAGATGGGAAAAACATCCTTCATTTCTTTGAGTTTTGCTAAGCAAAAATAAGTGGGATACAGTAGATAAAGAATATCCCATAGAGATAAATGCCCAATCAAACTTGGCCAATAAATAATATTCCTGTGCCTATAGTGTTCTATGAATATGTTTCCCTATCGAAAATACAAAATTTTTAGGAGGCAAATATTTATTGCAAGCTCTCATCACCTTAACAAATGTTTTTAACAGATTAACAGTTGGAAAGTAGGTCTTCTAGTCCAACTCCCCTCCCAAGCAGGAGATCCTACACCACTTCTGACAAATGGCAGTCCAATCTCTTCTAGAAGGCCTCCAGTGATGAAGCTACCACAACTTCCAAAGGCAAGCTGTTCCATTGGCTGATTGTTCTACTGTCAGAAAATTTCTCCTGATTTCTAGGTTGAATCTTTCCTTGTTCAGTTTCCATCCTTTATTCCTTGTCTGGCCTTCAGATGCCTTGGAAAATAGTTTGATCACTTCACCTCTGTGAAGGTCCCTCAGATATTGGAACACTGCTATCATGTATCCCCTGGTCCTTCTCTTCATTAGACTAGCCATGCCCAGTTCCTGTAACCGTTCTTCATGTTTTAGCCAGGGGTGAAATTTACTTACCTTCCTTACCGGTTTGGAAGTGCTCGCTATGCTTGCTCGCACGCGTGTCACATACGCACACAGACTCTCTGTGCATGTGCAAACCTTCTGTGCATGCACAGAGGGTAAAAAAGACATTACTTCCTGGCTAAAACCAGGAAATAATGACACCTGGGTGGGTGGGTGGGTGGGTGGAGCCTTGCGCCACCATCGCTACTGGTTCTTTGAACCACCTGCCACACTCGCTACCGGATTGCCCAATCTGGTCCGAACCGGGAGCATTTCACCCCTGGTTTTAGCCTCCAGTCCTCTAATCATCTTGGTTGCTCTTCTCTGCACTTTTTCTAGAGTCTCAACATATTTTTTATAGTGTGGTGACCAAAACTGGATGCAGTATTCTAGGTGTGATCTTACTAAGGCTTTATAGAATGGTATTAGGACCTCACTTGGTCCTAATTGTGTCCCTTTGTTAATGCAATTTCAGATTGCATTGGCTTCTTTGGCTGCTGCCACACACTGCTTGCTCATATTTAACCGGTTGTGCACTAAGACTCCAAGATCCCTCTCACAGTTACTGCTATTAATCCTGGTTTCACCTAGTTCTGTGATGGCGAACCTATGGCACGCGTGCCAGAGGTAGCACGCAGAGACCTCTCTGTGGGCACATGCGCCTTCACCAGTTACTCTTCTGGTTTCCAGTGCGCACATGCGCACTGGCCAGCTGGTCTTTGCGGGCTTTGGAGTGCTGGAAAATGGCCTGAAAACAGCCCAAAAAACGCCCAAAAAACAGGTCATTTTCCAGGCCATTTTCTGGGCCATTTTTTGGCTGTTTTTCGGGCTGTTTTCTGGCTGCTTTTTGGCCATTTTCAGGCCATTTGGGGGGGCATTTGTGGGCCGTTTTCAGGCCATTTTCAGGCCATTTTGGGGTGTTTTTTGGCTGTTTTCTGGCCATTTTTTGGGATTTTTCCAGGCTATTTTCTGGCTGTTTTGAGGGCATTTTCTGGGCTGTTTTTTAGCCATTTTTGGGCTATTTTGGGGGTGTTTTCCAGGCTGTTTCCAGGCCAATTTTTGGGAATTTTCTGGCTGGTTTTTGGCCATCTTCAAGCTGTTTTTTGGGCCTAAAATGGCCTGAAAACTGGCCTGAAAACAGCATGAAAATGGCCCGAAAAATGGCCAAAGCCCGCAAACAACAGGAATGCATGTGCCGGCCAGCTGGTCTTTGGGTTTCTGGTGCTCCAACGCACGCACATGCACGCACATGTATGTGCATTCCGGTTTGGGCACTCGGTGCTGAAAAGGTTCGCCAGCCCTGACCTAGTCTATATGTGTACTTTTGGTTTTTCTTGCCTAAGTGTAGGACTTTACTTTTCTCTACATTGAATTTCATTTTGTTAGATAGGGCCCAATGTTCAAGTCTGTTCAAGTTCTGTGGTTTCTTATACAGTACTGCTTCTTTCTTGGAAATACCTAAAAATTAATTTACAGCCCAAATGAACTGGTAAAAAGAGGTCCAATTTTAAACTGGAAGTAGATGACAAGTGCAGTGTCGTTTACCCTAAAGACCCTTGGGAGATCTGAAATGGCAAAATCATGAACTTTCCAATAAATATCTATCTGTAAGCAAAAGAAAGGAACCCTGTTGGACCGCTGTGGCTGTTGCACAGCGCTGTTGCATCATCTCTCAAAGCCAGTAACCTAGGTCTGTGATCAGTTCAGTTTTGTCTAAAACAATGAAACTATATCCTATCATCTCTATTAACATATTATTCAAAAACAATCATTTTTTTCTTTCCCTCTTCTAAACAGAAATATTTTAGGTGAGGAGATTGGGGTTAGAGATGTCACCTGGAATGTTGTATGAAAAACCTTTCTGGTTTTTAGGTGGATGCATATACAGGAAACAACAAACCTGGATAGCAAATGATTCACAAAAAGCCGAATATCTGGTCATAATATATATGCTGTGGTTTCTTTTGAAATAATGAAGTGCATAACATTCATAGGTGGATGCATCATTTTGACAATTATCCACAACCTCCACTATTTTTAATATTACTTATCATGCTTAAAAGATTTACCTGTAGTAAGCTGCCGTGTTTTAATTCTACTATCCTTCCATTCTATTAGTGTGTCTGAAGGAAAAAGTAACACATGAAAAGATATCTTAACCCTTTGATCTAATTTCATCATTCAGGAGAGAATAACTCTGTTCTTGTACACAAGTATAAATAAAATCACTTTACCACCACTTGATTCCATCAGAGCAGCAACACTAGGATGTCTAGCACTGAAGAAAAAAGAATAATCTGCTTTTTCTGTAAAGGAAACAAATACAATTCTAGAATAAATCCATAGGAAACTAATTCTTGATCCATAATCAATGAAAATCAAGTGTTAAACTATCATCAGCCAACAGCATATAAAAAGAACTACTGAACAACTGAAGCAAAAAGTATGGTAAAATTGGGATGATTCACTTAAAGACCACATCACTTAGCAATGGAAGTTTCCATCCCAATTGTATTCATAAGTCAAGGACTACCTTGACTTACTTTTGAAAAACAAAAATACTAAAATGTGTACCCTAAAACAGTACCTGGCATCAGTCCTGCAAGAGCTTCCAGAAAAACTCTCTTTTTACAGAAAGTGTTTAAGTTGGGGCCAGTCAAACTTTCCATGGAAAACCACTCAAAGGAGTACCCCAATTACAGAAAAATAATGCCTCTGGGAGGTATATCTCTCAGCATGACTGAAGTGGTTGGGGCAATTCCAGTCTAGTGGTTAACCTCATGCCAAGCCATTAAGGGCTTTAAAGGTTAAAATCAGAACTTTAAATTACATTTGGAAGCTAATAGGAAGCCAAAGCAAGGTCCATAAAACAGATGTAACGTGTACCCACTGACAAACATTAATGAGCACTCAAACTGCTGCATTTTATACCAAGTGCAGCTTCCAGATGATCTTAGAAGTCCACTGATGTAAAACATTGGTATATCAGATGTTAAAAAATCAGGTCAAATGAAGATTATTTTAGCAACAACACTTGGTGGTCTAACTTTATTTCTTAATTCAGTAACTTTAACAAGTTATGAAAATGTTTTAGATGTCTTTTTACTTCAGTAGAGTACTCTGTGATATGCTGGTTAGCAAGCTAGTTAACTGGTGGTGGTGATATGATAATTACATTAATATTGTACATCACTGTCTCAAAATCAAATTTAAAAGATATGCACAAATATTTCCTGTTTAAACTGGAGAAACATATCAAGTGGGTGCTACAAGAATCAGGCTTGTTTTCCCTATTCTTCCATGTTTTATTAATGACATGGAGAAAGATGGCAGGAAATTCATATCTAGTGCATGCTAATAACTATCAGACAATGGAGTCAGTTATTCAAAGAATTGTAGGACTCCATCTGATCTATTCATACACAGTCTAGGTAACTGTCTGGGATGCTTTAATGTGGGTTTCTGAACTGAAAAGAGAAATAGACTCAAAAGCCTAAGGGGCCCTACCAGCATTATGATTCTATAGTTAATACATTTTCATTGCCTGTCATCCAAGTGATAGACAAACAGACTTTATTAATTATATATTGGAAAAATATTTCAGGCACTTTACCAATAAAATAATTGGCTGAATTATACCAATTGCTGCTATTCTTCAACCCAACAGGACTGTATCTTTAAAAATCATATATTCACCCCACCCTTTTTTTTAAGCATTCTCTCTGCATTTTCAGATTGGAGATTCCAGGAGCTTCAGACTATGCTTGAAGGAACAATTCATGCAAGCCAGAAGCATCACAGGATTTGCTTACCAAGTAACTGCTGATAAAGAGGTTTGAATAGAAACAAAGTCTTCTTGCTATTGCTCCTTACTATTAACATGCAAGTAACTCCCCTTACTTAGGTGTGTGTCGGGATTTGCCATCACTTTGCTCTGGGACTTGCCAGAAATGTGGGAACATTTGGGGAAATTTGGACCATAAAGGGGCAGTTTGAACTGCCAGCTGCCTATGTTATCTCTGTGCCGTGCCCCAGGTCATCACACTTTCTCCTGCACACTTTCATGCACAGCACTGTCATCCTCCGCCTCCTGCTTTGCCAGGAGGGACAGGGAAATGCCAATGCTCAGATGTCTGGGATTTGGAGAAGAACGTATCCTTTGGCATACTGCATGCACATGTGCATACACACACACACACACCATTCCAAGCTTGGAGACTTTTATCCACATCTGAGCTGCCAAGCTGCCAATCATGCCTGAGGTTAGGGAGAAGGACCTCTCCTTCTGTGGATAAAAGTCCCCAAACTCAGGATGGTGTGTGTGTTTGTTTGTGTGTGTATGTGTGTATGCGTGCGCGCATGCCCTTGGATGCAGGCAGTTTGGGGAGATGAGGATCTTGTGGGGCATCAAGTTGCCCCCATGTTGAGTTAGCCTGTACGACTTGTTCCATGCCAACCCAGCCAATACAAGTCAGTGGGGACGAGGCAGCTGCACCTACCCAACCACACTTACCCAACCACACCCACCTGGTCATACCAAGTCAGCCGCACTGAAGGAATAATGTCGAGCTGGCTGCCCACGCAGCCAGGCCATCTAGCTGTGGTGATCCAGCTGTGACCACCCTTTCACTACCACCCAGTCATGATCACCTGGCCACTGTGAGTCATCATAGACCCGGGTTGAAACCAGAGCTCATCAATTTTAGCACTACTCGGTTGAGGTTAGAAATTCCTCTTTTTAAGGTTCCACAAATCTCTATGACAGCTCAACTTGGTGTGTGTTAGCTTCACTTTTAATCATGCTGTAACTGGCTTTGGCTATATCTACTACTTGCTATGAAGCATGACTTGAAAAAAAATAGTGCCTTGCCCTATGAATTGATCCTATTAGTAACAATGGTGTTCCCTTTGAATTCATACTGAATGTATGATTAAGGCTACAGTATAGTGTTCTTTCAAAGGATAATTTTACCTCTCTTTCGGAAAAGTCCTTTCTTATGAGATAATGAAAATGCACCTTTCCTCTCTTGATTCTCGGCACCTGCCAAATAGATAGAGATATGAAGACTGTTTAGTTTGAGATCTCACACATAAGCAGCAAGGTTTAAAAAATATTGCTAGTTTATTACCCCCTTATGGACTTTTTGCTGAAACAAGAAAAACATGAACTTTGATGATAAAAAAGGGTAGACTATGTAAAGAAGGAAATCAAGTTGTAATTTTATGGTGAGGACATAAAATATAAATATACTTGTAACTGCTGTTGATAAGCTTGGAAGCCACTTCTTTATAATCTTTCCTCTCCTTTTCCATTTTTCCCCCTGTGCACTTTCTTTGCACTTTTTCAGTTATTACTTACTTCATTTTCCTTATTTTTTTCCTTTTAAAATTTGCATTATTTTTATTTGTTTAAAAATTTATTTAATAAAAATTATATATGCAAAGATAATTTAGCAAGCCTTAGAGGACAGCTCTGATGAGATAATTGTCTATTCCCAATACATGGGCACAGATACACACCCACAAATGGAAAATACTTCTGCAGTTAAACGCTGTAAATTGAAAAGGCAAGGCAGAGTTGTAAGACGTATTTCTTAGTCTCGGGTGTGCCCACTGCTGGACTGGGTTCTCCATTGTAAATAAACAATGATATCTATCCTATTCAAATAGGGGGAAATATAACTTTGGTATAAAACACATTAAGCAGAGAGGACTGAATCAGACTACTTGGAATCGTATCTTTTCAGCTTTGTGGTTCTTCAAATCCATTTCTGGATTCATTTGTTATTTACTTATGTCAACATCTTCCTATGTATTGTTCTTGTACTGATATTTGAGCTTTCTACAAAAGTGACTATACTTTTGTATAGTCCTCTGCTAACCTGTGAGAGTCTACTTTGGCAGTTTTCAAGGAAAGTATTTAGACTGAGAGTTGAGGTTGCTTTACCAGCACCATCAAATTAATACCTACCTTCCTGGTGAGATGCTTCCAATTTTTTTAGGGTTTCAGAAACAAGGATCACAGCAGCCTCGTTCAACACATCCTCTTTGATATTTTTAATTTTATATTCCTGTGAATAGAATTTTTGAAGCATGCCATCTACTGCATACCGATGGTAAGGAATGAAATCACCTTCCCCACAACACTTGCATCGGTGAGCTAGCCACTTCAGGTAACTGGCACATTTGAAATGCAAGGCTTTTTTCTGATTCTTAAGCCACAATTCATAAGCTGCTTCTTGCAACAATGGTGTGCAAAACTCCATGATTTTGCAATGCATCACAGCCTCTTCTAGCTTTAGCCTATTGGAAATAACCGATCCAAGATCTGAAAAATAAGGTAGTATTTGCACCATCAAAGAATGAAATCATCCCGTATAAATCTATTGTTGTATAGGAATAGCTAATGTTCTATTTCTGATTAGATTTAAGAATATGACTACAGCAGCTAATTTTCTCGTGATACTTATTCCCGTTATGTTAGTGAACACAATCTGAACATGGTGAGTGGGTACTAATATGATTTACATGTCAAGGATTTATATGAAGACAGACATATCATAAAATATTACTTGATTTTACTTGACTACTGGTTGTTCCCCTTGTTCCTATAAAAAGCAAAGTTAAGTACCAACTTGTTTAAGATTTCAACACCAATTTAACATGAAACTGATGCATAGAATGCAATAATGTTGTTCAATCATTTCCATGCCCTTTAAGCAAACTGGTATTTCAGAGATTTCTAGTTTTTCAATAACCAATTTACCTGATTCTTGCCTAAGTGATTTCAATTCATTATTGCTGATGCTGAACTCTTTAGATAACATGCGCTGGGTTATATTCACTTCTTTTCTTTCACTACAACACTTAAAGATACGGGATTCCACCAGCGCTGCCAGAGTCTGGTACATCTTCCTTTTTGTCCATTCTGGGAGGATATAAAGCAGCATCTCTGTAGTGAACATCACACCAATGACAGCTGCACATTTCACCACCATCTGCTCTGAAGGATTCATATTGTCCAGTGCAGCCAGAGCAATTCCTAACGACAAAGAAAGTCAAATTGTGAAAAAAGTGGTACAGAGTCTGAACTCATCACAGTTTCCAAATTTTATGTCTAAATCTGCAAAAGCCACATTTAGGAATAGTAAGATTACATCACATAGATTAAAAGACAATTGCAGAGATACATTATTTAGAACTGGAAGAAAGAGAATGTTAATAAAAATATAGGACACTACCCTTTGTTACAAGGAAATTCCTAGAACAGGCTATCTAGGAGGGAGAGGTAATCTAATACTGCCTGCCTGCCCGCCCGCCCATCCATCCATCCATCCATCCATCCATCCATCTATCCAAGGCATAACTAGGTGATGAAAGAACTGCCCCTTTTTACATGTGTTGATTTCATATGACCATAAAAGGGTGAAGTCATAATGCCATTTTGACTTTTGTACTTTTTATAGTTTTTGCACCCCTTCCTCACAAAAGACACATATTCCAAAACGGATTCTTCTTCTCTGTGATAACCCCTTAAGTACTAGAATATTGCTATCATAATCACCTCTAGTTCTTCTCTTTGTAGACCAGACATATCTTTTGTTGTTGTTAGTTGCGAAGTCATGTCCGACTTATCGTGACCCCATGGACAACATTCCTCCAGGCTTTCCAGGACTTTTGGTTTGGTGTCGTGGCAAGACAGTCGTGGAATTAGCAGGCTCCGATGAGCTCCGCAAAAACCCTGGCTGCCGAACCGCTGCCAATGGGTTTGCGGACCAGAACCGTCCTATAGGGACGGGGAAGAAAGAGAGGCACCTCGGACGACCAAGAGGAACAGGCAAGTTCCTCGAAGGTCAGAGGGAACTCTCTGTGACTCGGCAATGGGGGATGGCAGCCATGGCGGCTGCCACGAAGCTAGGACAACCGAACTAAGTATAGAGCTGGAGACAGAAGAGGAACGGAACAGAGTCTTTTGAAGCAGGGTGAGTGATAGCCAACCCAGGCGTGAAATAACAAGGGAAACATATTTTAATTATAAGACCCCTAATGATAAATAGCGGCTAAGCAGCGTGGGGGCAAAGAAGATTTTGAAATGTAATTTTAAAGAGACGAATATCCAATAGAAAATAGATTTTTAAACAAACTATTTGGAAACCTTAAACAAGTTGAGAATGGTCAAAGGATTGGAAAGAAATAAAGAGATCCCTTTTTTTCCCTTCTCTCTTTTTAAATTTCAATAAATAAATAAATAAATAAAGAGAATGGATAATAAGCTTTAAAAAAAGAAGTGATGTACAAATAAAAGGGGAAAAAGTGGGGGGAGAAGAAGTGGGAAGAGTTATTTAAATTTGGACTGGACTTTAAATATGATTTGGTACTTTTAAACCTAAAAGAAAAAGAGAAGCTAAATAAGACTGTTATATAATTTAAACAAAATGGATACTTTTTAAACAACCGGAAATTGTGGATTGCAGAGAGACAGCATCTGGAGTAAAAAGGAATAATGCAACTTGGTTTTTGTTTTGGAAAATTGTGGACATTATTGTGCACAGATAACATCTGTGAGAACTTGTGGGGGAGGATTTTCTTGTCTACAAGCGATTTGTCTTTTGGAGAGAAAAAAAATAAAAAATAAAAAGAAGGGAACATAATGGAACTCTTATAATTGGAATAATATTAACTTAAAAAGAAAAATGGCTCAGGAATTAGAGAAGGAACAAATTGATCTAGACTTGGACAATGGAAATAAGAGAAATAATTGCACAGAGGAGAAAAATTTGAGGATATAGAAGTTGAAATGGAGTATATACAAATGGACATGAAAATGATGATGGAGGAATAAGACATAGAGATGGAGAATAAAGAAGATAAAGACAATGTGATTAAATATGAATAAGTAACTGAACATGTGAATAGTAATAATAAAAAGGAGGTCTTTAGAGATTATATTGAGATTAACAATAACACAATGATGATTACACTGGGATTAACAGTGAATGATAAAAGAATAAAAGGTTGGAAAATATTAAGGAAAATAAAAAAGTCCAGGATTTGGATTTATAAAACTATATTGAAATTAATAAATGTGAGAAGAAATATGTTACAGATACTTAGAAATGAAATATGGATTGAAGTTAAAATATATGAGAAATAGACTATGTTAAAAGAAAATATATTAATGGATATGATGAAGCAAATTTTATTAAGATGTTGGATGAGGGCCAGTTGTTCCGAATCCGATCGAACACTAATTAGGTCTCACATTAAGACCTATTTAGTGGCGATAAAAGTGGCAAAGTGTGATTACTTTTCCGCTCTTATTGCATTGGCAGATAATCGCCCAGCCGCCTTGTTTAGAGTGACCCGCTCCCTCCTACATCAGGGAGTGCGGGAGGACCCCTTGCAAGGGCAGGCTGAGGATTTTGCACAGTATCTGCATGATAAAATCGCTCAGATTCGGGAAGGCCTGGATTCTGACTGGATAGATTCCGGCGGGGTGGCTGAGGCGGGTCTTGAGAATGTTATCTGGGACGAGTTCGATCCTGTGACTCCTGAGGACATGGACAGGATTCTGGGGAGGTTAAACGCAACCACATGTTTACTGGACCCGTGTCCCTCCTGGCTGGTACTGGCTACCCGGATTATAAATGCTTCTCTGGGGGAGGGTTTCCTGCCGTCTGCCTTGAAAGAGGCGGTGGTGAGGCCCCTCCTTAAGAAGCCTTCTCTGGACCCGGCTGTTATGGCTAACTACCGTCCTGTCTCCAACTTTCATTTTATTGCGAAGGTTGTTGAGAGTGTGGTTGCGCAACAGCTCCCGCAGTACCTGGATGAAACCATCTATCTAGACCCATGCCAGTCCAGCTTCAGGCCTGGGTACAGCACAGAAATGGCATTGGTCGTGTTGGTTGATGATCTCTGGAGGGCTTGGGGCAGGGGTTGCTCCTCTGTTCTGGTCCTATTAGATCTCTCAGCGGCTTTTGATACCATCGACCATGGTATCATGCTGCACCGGCTGGAAGGATTGGAGGTGGGAGGCACCGTGTTGCGGTGGTTCTCCTCCTATCTCTCCGACTGGTCGCAGTCTGTGTTGGCAGGGGGCAGAGGTCGACCTCGAGGCGCCTTGTTTGTTGGGTGCCACAAGGGTCGGTCCTCTCGCCACTCCTGTTCAACATTTATGTGAAGCCGCTGGGTGAGATCATCCATGAATTTGGGGTGTGGTGCCATCTGTATGCTGATGACACTCAGCTGTACATCTCCACCCCAAACCACCCCAACGATGCCCTTGAAGTGATGTCCCAGTGTCTGGAGGCCGTGCGGGTCTGGATGGGGAGGAACAGGCTTCGACTCAACCCTTCCAAGACCGAGTGGCTGTGGATGCCGGCATCCCGATATAGCCAGCTGGTGCCATCGCTGGCTATTGGGGGCAAGTCATTGACCCCCACAGAGGAGGCTCGCAACTTGGGCGTCCTCCTGGACACATGGCTGTCTTTAGAAGAGCACATGACGGCTGGGCCAGGGGGGCTTTTTATCAGGTTCGCCTGATACACCAGTTGCGCCCCTTTCTGAGTCGAGATTCCTTATGCACAGTCACTCATGCTCTCGTCACTTCTCGCCTGACTACTGCAATGCTCTCTACATGGGGCTCCCCTTGAGGAGCACCCGGAGGCTCCAACTGGTCCAGAATGCAGCTGCGCGGGTGATTTCGGGAGCGACATGGCGCTCCCATATAACACCTCTCCTGCACGAGCTGCACTGGTTCCCGGTGGTCTTCTGGGTGCGCTTCAAGGTGTTGGTTCTCACCTTTAAAGCGCTCTATGATTTAGGGCCAGGGTATTTACGAGACCGCCTTCTGGTACCGATAACCTCCCACCGGCCAATATGCTCTCACAGAGAGGGCCTCCTCAGGGTGCCGTCGGTCAAGCAATGTCGACTGGCGGCCCCCAGGGGGAGAGCCTTCTCTGTGGGAGCACCCACCCTCTGGAACGAGCTACCTCCCGGAATACGGCTGATCCCGGATCTCCGCACTTTCCGTAAGGCCCTAAAGACGTTTTTATTTCAGCAGGCCGGCCTGGCCTGAATAGGTTTTATGAGTTAGTTTTTAATTGTATAGCTTGGGGTTTTAAATTGGGAGGCTGATTAATTTAATTTATTTTTAGTTATCTTAACTTTTATACTGTATGTTATTTTAATTTTCAGCTGTTCACTGCCCTGAGTCCCTTCGGGGAGAAGGGTGGGATATAAATTCAATAGATAATAATAATAATAATAATATTTGAGGAAATTGATAGCTATAATAATTGGGATACTGTTTAAATATTTATAGAGATTACACTGGGATTAACAGTGAAAAAAATAAAGATGATTACACTGGGATTAACAGTAGCATAAAGATGATTACACTGGGATTAACAGTGGAATGATAAAAGAAAAGGTTGAATTAGATTATGTAAAAAGAAAATATATCAATGGATATAATGTATCAATTTTTATTAAGATGTTGGATGGTATTATTTGAGAAAATTGATAGCTATAATAATTGGGATATTGTTTAAATACATATAACAATTGTAATAACATTTTTCACTTAAGCAAAAAAAAAGAAAATTGAAATAATATATTATGATTTACAAACAAAAATTACTTAATTGATGTTTATATAAATGGTATGGTTAAATAGATAGAATTTAGGGAAATAATTGGGAAATTATTAAATAGCATTATTTGAATTAAGAACTATGTTTAAATGTTAAATTGCTATATTTTTAAGATTAGTGATAAGATTTAAATTTGATAAAGTAATAATGGAATAAAGATTTAATGAGCATTACATGAAGTAATAAATAAATGTAAGGAAGTTTTAGAAATGGAAATAATTTTGGAATATAAACATGTTTGAACTGTATTGTTAATAGTGAGGATTTAGGGTAAGAATTGTCAAATGTATTATGAGGTATTAATTGAATTAAGATTGAATTAAGATTGATTAAATAAACACGAGTAAACTTTTTCTAAAATGGTATTAGTTGAAATATGTGATTTAAGATTAAGAAATAAGTGTTATGGCAAAATAGAATATATAAAATTTTGTTAAAGATGACAAAAAATTGAACAAATTGATGACTGGATCAAAGCTCTGTTCTGAAAAGATGTAATTTGTATGTTGGGAAAAATAATAAAAAAAACTTTTTGAAAAAAAAAAAACATTCCTTCAGGCTTTCCTGTCCTCTACCATCTTCTGGAGTCCATTTAAGCTCACACCTACTGCTTCAGTGACTCCATCCAGCAACCTCATTCTCTGTCGTCCCTTTCTTCTTTTGCCCTCAATCTTTCCCAGCATTAGGCTCTTTTCCACATATCTAGTCCCCTCAATTGTCCATCAGATGGTTTAGTTTTCAGACCCTTATCATTTTTGTTCCTCTTTTCTCTAGGGTCTGAACATCTTTTTGTATCATGGTGACTAGAATTGGATGCGAAATTCTAAGTGTGGTGATACCAGTAGAGTTATAAAGTGATCTTGAAACTATCCCTCTGTTGATGCAACCTAGGGCTGCCTCTTTTGGCAATTGCGGGACTCTGCTGGCTCATACTTAAGTGATGTAGAACACTTAGATCCCTCTCACAATTATTGCTGTTGAGCCAAATACCACTTATTTCATAATTGCATTTGTTTTTTCTTGCCTAAATACAGGGCCTTACTTTTCTCACCACCAAATTGCATTTTGTTTGTTAGGACCCTTCCTCTTTAACATCTATAAGAAACCCTGATGAAGAAATTTGCAGCTTGGGATGCAGTATCATCATTATGCTGATGGTGCCCAATTATATCTTTCTATATTTCTTTGAGGGAGATGGGCAGTTCAGAAATGCAATAAATAATAATAAATTTCATCCTTAAACCAGCCAAGTAATAATGTTGAGATCCTGTTCCAGTGCCAGGAAGCTATGTAAATCTGGATGAGGACAACAAGCGGCTGTGGCTATTAAGATCCCTCTGGCCCAGGGATTTTCCATATATATAGTCATGGGCTGGATAGCACTTCTCCTTCTTGAGGTAACAGCTGTAGCCAAGGGGGCCTGTGTACAGCTCCCTCTGATGTATCAGTTGTGCTCTTCCTGGAGTGGGAAGCCCTTCAGACATGATGTGACATGACTTGATTACTACAATGCTTTGGGGTGAGATTAAAGGTGCTGTTTATCAACTAACACTAACCCTATATGCCACAGGGACAGATTTTGAGGGATCATCTATTTCCCATGGTTTATGCCTGGTTGGTATATGCTGACAGAATTGGTGCACTCCATGTTCCTTCATACAGTGCCATCTATAAATACTAAGAAAGCATGACTTTTCTGTCATGGCATCTGTCATCTGGAATGAGATCTGCCCTGAAATCTTCAATTGGCTGTAAGGACTTGAACATCTGAGTGTTCTCCCAGGCCTTGAGTAAAGATGGATGAAACCTTTTGTTGGATTGAATTTTGTCTCTATTTTTGCATAGGATCATCAGATTTCATCTTTTTTGATCTGTATTTTGATTTTTTGTATTTATTATATTGTGAGTTACTTAGTGTCAGTTTGGAATTAGGCAGTGCCTACAATAAAATAAATAAAACACAATTTCAAATGTTGGAAACGCACCATGGCCTTTGGTAAAATAGTGCTATCTGAAGTTTTGTGTTCAGAATATTTTAGATTTTGCACCACATTATATATGCTCTTAGAGCAGCTGTTTTGTCACTCTGCCTGGTGATAACAGAGTGATAACATTCCATACCTTTTAATGTTGGAGGGAGACTGATGGTGGTAAGCTTCACATTTTGCCCGACTGTGCAAATATATAATTCAGTCTCTTCGTCTAACATTTTGGATGCATGAGTCTTGAGAACAGTAGTGGCTTATAGAGGAGAATCATAAATGTTTTAGTATTAGTATTAATATTATTTTCTTCCAAGAAAACATTTAGATGGCTGTTATTTAAAAAAGTTGCAACAGTTAAGATCACTATTTTAATATTATCATTTAACATTATAATTTAAGTAGCTGCCAGTAATAGCAGGAGCTAGATTCCTATTTGCTACTGAGAAATATATGCAAGATTAAAGCCAGCATGGTCTTTACTATGCTAGCTTTAATCTACTAATCATTACTATATGTCCCTGACCAAAACTCAAATCAAACCAAAGTTGTAAAATATTTGCCAATTTTGAATGTGTTTTCCTAATATTTAAGCATCACATGGTATTACTGCAAAGTTTAACATGCCCCAGTTTATATCAATAAAACAAACTGAATGTTTATCATACACTATACAAGCAGGGGATGTACCAAAGGTGCTTTTCAAAAGGCAACTGGACTTTCTTATTTTTTCCTTGAAGTTGTTTCGATTCTGATCCAAAAAGCTTCTTCAGAAGAACTGGATGCTTCTGTCTATTCCATATTTTATTATCTTACCAAGAAGATAATAAAAGGTTGTGGTCTACTTTGTCAAATGCCTTACTGAAATCCAAGTGTACTATGTCCACAGAATTTCACTGATACACTAATTTAGTCACTTTGTCAAAGAATACAATAAGGGTTTGACAAACTCATGTTTGCTTCTAGTATTATCTTTGCTTGTTTCTAGGCATTTGCAGCTCCTTGCTTGATTATCTTTTCCAGGATTTTCCCAGGTATTGATGTCAGGCTGATTGGTCTGTAGTTTCCAATACGAAAGAAATTATTATGTCTACACAGCCTCAGTGATTTCAACAAAGCTAATCCATGTCACTTGGCAAAAAGCTTACTTAGTATCATATTGGTATGTGAATCTTGGATAGGATTAACCAATCAAGAGCCCATAGTATGCATTTCCCATAACATGTAAGACCACATTACAGAAAGTTGAATGTGGATTCCTGATTTATAGAAGCACAATATGGTGGAATGGTTAAATAGGTTTATTAAACTTACAGAATCTCTATGTCTTATATACCTTTCCATTCTGGAAAACTAAAAAAATAGACTAAACATTTTTAGTACACCTTTTCCAACGATGTGACTGCATGTATGTTGCAATTGGTGGGGAAAGAAGGAAAGAAGGATATGAACTATGAACCTCACTGATAAAAGTTCTAATTAGGATATCAGGAACAAGACACAATGAGATGCCTTCTGGTATCTTGGTGACTATTAATATTCATCTGTGTAACAGAAGAGTGATAGTTATGATTTATTGCATGACTAGCTGCTCTCTTGCTGAATATGACCATGGGGTCATGGGGTTCAGATGGGCTTGCTGCTTACGTACCTGGCTCCCTGCCACGTGGCAACGGCCCTGCCCGAGCTACTTGACGTGATAGCCACGGTGGCAGTTGATACACCCAGGCTTATGGTCATGGGTGATTTCAACCTGCCATCCGTTGGTGAAACGTCGGAGGTGGCTCGGGAGTTCATGGCTTCCATGACGGCCATGGACCTGACCCAGTTAGTTCATGGCCCCACTCACAGGGGAGGACACACACTGGACCTGATTTTTGTCTCTGGCCAGTGGTTGAGTGGTCTTATTATAGGGGATATAGACATGAAACCCTTGTCATGGTCAGATCACTCACTCCTTCGTCTGGACCTTCGAACCGCTACACCCCGCCGCAGGGAGGCGGACCCAATTAGATGGATCTGCCCCAGGCGCCTGATAGATCCTGATAGGTTCCAGATGGAGCTTGGGCCAATTCCTGAAGATCTGGCACACGACTCGGCCGAAGACCTGGTAGCTGCCTGGGATCGGGCGGCTGGTGGGGCCTTGGATCGAGTTGTGCCTTTGCGGCCTCTGACCCGGTGTCAATCCCTCATGGCTCCTTGGTTCACCGAGGAGCTGAGGGAGATGAAACGCTGGAAAAGACGCCTAGAGAGCAGTTGGAGGGCCAGTCTTGCTGAATCTGACCGAACACTGGTAAGGTCGCATATTAAGACCTACCTAGTGGCGATAAAGACGGCAAAGTTTAATTACTTTTCTGCCTCTATTGCATCATCAGGGAATCATCCGGCCGCCCTGTTCAGGGTAACCCGCTCCCTGCTCCATCCGGGAGCGCGAGAGGATCCCTTGGAAGGCAGGGCGGAGGATTTCGGACAATACCTGTATGACAAAATCGCTCAGATCCGGGGGGATTTGGACTCTGACTGGGTAGATCAGGGCAGGGTGACGAGGAATAGTCTTGAGAATGTTACCTGGGAGGAGTTTGATGCTGTGACTCCCGATGATGTGGACAGGATTTTGGGGAGACTTAGTGCGGCCACATGTTTACTGGACCCGTGTCACTCCTGGTTGGTACTGGCCTCCCGGGAGGTTACATGAGGTTAGCTCCAGGGTGTTATCAACGCTTCGTTGAGTGAGGGTCACTTCCCCGCCGCCTTGAAAGAAGCGGTGGTGAGGCCTCTCCTCAAGAAGCCGTCCCTGGATCCGGCAATATTGGCCAACTATCGTCCTGTCTCCAACCTTCGCTTCCTGGCGAAGGTTGTTGAGAGTGTGGTCGCGCGACAGTTTCCACAATTCCTGGAGGAAACATCCTATCTAGATCCGTTCCAGTCAGGTTTCAGGCCTGGGCACAACATGGAAACGGCATTAGTCGCGTTGGTTGATGATCTCTGGAGGGCTCGGGACAGGGGTTGCTCCTCTGTTCTGGTCCTGTTAGACCTCTCAGTGGCTTTTGATACCATCGACCATGGTATCATGCTGCACTGGTTGAAGAGTTGGGGATGGGGGGCACCGTATTACGGTGGTTCTCCTCCTTTCTCTCCGACCAGTCGCAGTTCGTGTTGGCAGGGGGGCAGAGGTTGACCTCAAGGCCTCTTATATGTGGAGTGCCTCAGGGGTCGGTCCTCTCGCCCCTCTTGTTCAACATTTATGTGAAGCCGCTGGGCGAGATCATCTGTGGGTTTGGGGTGAGATACCACCAGTACGCTGATGACACCCAGCTGTACATCTCCACCCCAGGCCACTCCAACGATGCCCTTGAAGTGATATCCCAGTGCCTGGAGGCTGTGCGGATCTGGATGGGGAAGAACAAGCTCAGGCTCAACCCTTCCAAGACTGAGTGGCTGTGGCTCCTGGCATCCCGATATAGTCAGTTGACTCCATCACTGACTATTGGGGGCGAATCGTTGGCTCCCACTGAGAGGGCTCGCAATCTGGGAGTCCTCCTGGATACGCAGCTGTCCTTGGAGGAACATCTGACAGCTGTAACCAGGGGGACCTTTTGTCAGGTTTGCCTGATTCACCAGTTGCGGCCCTTTCTTGATCGGGATTCCCTGTGCACAGTCACTCATGCCCTCGTCACCTCTCGCCTTGACTACTGCAACGCTCTCTACATGGGGCTCCCCTTGAAGAGCACCCGGAGGCTCCAACTGGTCCAGAACGCAGCAGCGCGGGTAGTGATGAGAGCAGCATGGCGCTCCTGCATAACACTGCTCCTGCGCGAGCTGCACTGGCTCCCAGTGGTCTTCCGGGTGCGCTTCAAGGTGTTGGTTATCACCTTTAAAGCGCTCCATGGCATAGGGCCTAGCTATCTTCGAGACCGCCTGCTGCCACCGACGACCTCCCATCGACCCGTGCACTCCCACAGAGAGGGCCTCCTCGGGGTGCCATCAGCCAAACAGTGTAGGCTGGTGACCTCCAGGGGGAGGGCCTTCTCTGTGGGGGCACCTACCCTCTGGAACCAACTGCCTCCAGAGATAAGGAGAATCCAAGACCTCAGTGCCTTCCGCCGTGCCCTTAAAACCTTCCTTTTCCAGCAAGCCGGGCTGGTCTAATTTTTAAAGTGTTTTTAAGTATTTTGTTTATTGTTTTTAATTAACGGGGCCAAATTTATATATGTATATTTTTAACTGTATTTTAATATTTGTACTTGATGTTTTTACTTGGCTGTTCACCACCCTGAGTCCTCAGGGAGAAGGGCGGTATACAAATTCAAAATAAAATAAAAAATAAAAATAAATAAAATATTTCAGAACTGTGATACTGTTGCCATCAGATATTCTGATGCACCCTTAATAGTACCACATCATTCATAAACTGTGAATTGCTATGAAGCTATACTATATTAATAGTCAATGATCAGTAGCTTACTAAAAAGGCTATCCCATTCATCCTCTTTCTCTTCATCTTCGTCCAGCACATGGAATTGAAGCACATTGTTTAAGTGGAGGTTTCGGAGAAGTTCTTCACAGTAAAATGGGTTTCCATGACTCCTTTGTATTAAAAATCTGTAAGTAACATGGAAAGGGAGGGACGGAGAAAAAGAAAGAGAGGGGGGCAGGTAGGCAGGCAAACAGAAGGAGAAGAATGATCATAGGTGAATGTCAGTTTTAAGGCATAGTGTAATGCCTAGTGCTGCATTGCAATGGTGCTTCCAACTTCCATTTCAGCAGCAGGCAAGTTGTAAACATAATAAATTCCAGGCTTCCCTGGTCTTCTGAAACTTTAATAGGTGTATATAAGGCTATCTAGAATCGGTTGTAATATTGCAACTACATGTTCAAAGCTACGCACCCCAGAGATGAAAACAGGCACTGTAGAGTTTGCTCTCATTAATTGACATAGTGTAGGACTTCTTAAACAAGCTGCAATGGCATGGTTTGCAAATTTCCAAGATGAAAGAAACCGTGTTAGTCTTTGCATTATATATGACCCAAAAATAGTTGTGCTTTACTAGCAATGGCCTAAGTTACTCTTTCTGAAGTATTTTATAGATGGTCTTATTAAATATTTAAATTATAAAATGTTATAAACAAAGTTAGATAGACTGCTTACGGATACCGATTCCTAAAGAAAAGAATCTCATTGTTATCAGAATTGTTACCATGCCTGTGGCTGCTGGTGCCTAATCTGCCAAGTATCCTAACAGTAGAACAATTCCTCAACTGATACAAATACTTAATTGAGGAAACTCACATTTCAACTTCTGTACACACACTTACCAAAATTCTCCCTTTCCTAAGAATAAAAGCTACTAAATAGATCATGGCATGAAGATAACAGCAAAGCTGACAATTATGAATGGTGGTAGAAAATGGTAATATCTCTCTCTCAGGATAAACTTTCCACAAATGAGTGTATAACTGATAACTGCTGTCAGAAAGGTTATAGGCTTTGGCCCAAGGAGAGAAGAATAGAGAAATTTGCCAGTTGAGCAAGAAAGTCTCTTCAACTTAGAAGAAGTCAGGTAGTTCCTTTGACATAAAAGTTTCAGACTTGTTGATTTAAATGAGAACACTTTGTATCTCCTCTGATTGTCTTTGCCTTCAACTTAATAGGAACAGCTAAAAGATTGCCTGGGCGGCCATCTTCTACTTACGTTTCAAGCTCCCTGGCGATACTGACCACTCCAAGATCTTGACAGGCTTTCTGAATAATTACTGAAGGACTTAATTCCCTTAGCTGAATAAAAGTTGTGCTTGGACTATTCAGGATTTGGGCTGCACTGGAACAAAGTATTCGTCCCTTGTGATTGATAGGAGACAAAGCCATAACAACAAAGATCGGAACACTCTTAAGTAAGTTATCCAGGAAATCCCAAGAGGCTTTATCAATAAACTGAGCTTCATCAATTGCAAAAATGAGGACTTCCTTTTCTGCTGCCTAAAAAAAACAATAACACATACTGTGCACAGTAAGATGGTGCTATAACCAGAATTGTTCTCATCACAGCTTTTAAAATTTTTACTTACTGCTATTAAATGCTTCTACTAATGCTAAACTACACTCTAAGAATTTGCCATTCTTTGTTTGAAGTCTATTGCCAAGATTGTTTCCATGCCTTAACTAAAACTGGTGATATTGCCAGAGGTTAATAGAACGAACTGGACCCCTACTACAGATCTCAGTTGACCATTAGTGTTTTCCTGGATCTCATCTACAAAATGGATCTACTTGCATCCAGTGAAGTACATAAAATAAGAACAGATTGTTGTGAAAAGGATAAACTCACTATGTTTATCAGGATTTAGTACTAGTTAACATTCATTCAGCAAATGTTTGAAGTTACGATGGCACTGAAAAAATAGACTTATGTTTAGTCCTCAAATTTACAACTGTTGCCATGCCCCCAAGGTCACATAATTAAAATTTGGGCCTGCCTGCATTTACAGCTACCCACACACACACTGCTGCCCCCAGCTGACCTCTCTTCCTGCCCTTCTTCTTGAATGATCATTCTTGTGGCAATAGGAATGTTAGGGTCATTGTACTGCAATGGCATGCCATAGTGCAGCACTTCTCACTACATTGAGGCTGGGGCCTCATGCTGCAATGCTAGGGTACCATAGCACATGGCAATAGCAGCTGAGGCTTCATGTCCACAGCTATGTCCACATGTATAGAAATCAAATAAAATATAAATATATAATATATGTCACAGTGCACTAATGCGGCTTTACACCATGGTAAGGTGACAGGGCGGCTTGCCTGGCATGGGACTTGAGGTGTCACTCTTCGGTGATAATAGGCACTGAAGAAGACACTTGTGAGTGGTGATAGGCTGAGAGAGCTAAAGGCCTGGAGCTTCTACGTCAGCTTCTATGTCATAACCACCACTGCCAAAGAGGGCCACTGTGCAGAGTGGCCAAAGGGGCAGAGATAGGGGAGTTGAAGAAGAGGCAGTCCCTTCACTTGGGAAAAAAAAGGCTCAAGACTGTGAGTGACCAAGGTAGGAATGGCTTGGATCAGGAAAGATATTTGCCTAAAAACTACAGTACATGGACTTCACTTCACAATGGCAATAAAGACTGCTAGAACTGTCATTGCTAAGAAGGCAGACTCATGGTGTCTTGCTTCACTAAGGATGCATCACTTAGCAATGGAGTAGCTGGTCTCAATTGTGACAATTAAGCAAGGATTGTATTGAGAGGCTAATCATGCCTTTATCCTTTATAGACCATGTTATGCACAAGGAAAATATTTACTTACATTAATCAGAATTTTTAAAAGCATAGTTTCAATCTCTTTATTCTTTCTGTCATTGTCCATTTGAGAAACCACTTCTGATGTAGGAAACTAACCAGAAAAAGAAACAAATCTCATAATTATTTGATTAATAATATTTATGCCAGTAGTACTTTCTTATAATTAGGTAACCTTGAAATCATTTAAACAGATTGTAAATTGTTTCATACTTAAACATTCTGAGCATATCTAAATCTGTGCAGCTTTATCAAGTGATCTGTACAACCATATTACCATTCTCTAGTACTGTATCTATACCTGCCTTTCAATGCAAAGCATTCATAAGATAAATGATCTTCCATTCTTCCATTTTTACCTTAACATGAAAAAGATTGTTGAAAAGGCATAGATATTGTTCTTCTATAACTCCACGCAACTTGCTCAGAAGGATATACTGCCTTGCATCATAGGTTTTACAGACATCCACCCCCAGGAACATTGCCATCAGTGTCCGGACAGCAAAGAAGTTTTGCCATGCATTTATCTTTGTCAGCTCCATTGCCACAACCCTGCTCAATTACATGGACAAATGAAAATCTTGACTTGAAAGTAATCAGAAGCAGATTATTGTTTCAATTTGTGCGGCTAAAATAAAGAAATCATAACAGTATTGAATTTTGGTTCATTTATTGCAATGGAGTGATTATATTGAAGAAGTTTTTCCTACATCATTAAATAATAAAGAGTCTTCAGACATCTAGTAATATCAGGAAGAGCTTCCAGCTCATGCCTCTCATCTGAATATCAAGGACTTGCCTCTCCTTGATTGATAGAACATTTGTGGGGTCAATGAAACATTTCCTTAGCTCTCTGCAATAATTTTGATTCATGCAAGATATTAATAAAGAACCCAGATTAGTATAACAATTCCTTCCAATTAGGTATCTGCCTATGTATCCCATTTAAAGTTTACTTTAAGGCCTTACTATATTGGCACGATGGCTCTGCAGTTAAGACACTGGATTTGTCAGATAGAAAGCCAACAGCCCGGGTTTGAGACCCAAGTGCCGTGAGCCAGGGGTGAGAGCTTGTGAATCTTATAGACAGGTCAGGAAGCCACAGTACAGACAGAAACGTGGCTAGACAGACTGGTTCCTGACCACCAAAGGAGATGAGATGAGATTAGATATTCTTATTTATTCAGCATATATCATGTGACTGCTTAGTGACAACAATCCTGGCAGTTCCAGTTGCAGTCATTAATCAAATCCCAGGCAGTTATTAGGGAGGGACAGATCCCAATCCAAGTCACTCCTGTTTGGTCTCTCACAACCTTGAACCTTGATAAGGTAAAAGACTACCTCCCCTTCAACTGCCCCCCCCCCATTTCTGCCCACTTGGCTACCCTGCACTCTACTACCACTGCCAGCCCTTCTGCCCTTTGCATCACAGCAGCAGCACGAAGAAGATAGCAAAGGTCAGTGTGGGTGGCAGGGCTGGCAGGGCCAGTGGAGCACAGGACCAGTGGAGTACAGAGTGGCAGGGCCAGTGGAATACAGGGCAGCAAGGCCATAGAGATGATGCAAGTCTGAAAGTGCAAGTCTGTCAAAAGGGTGTGTGGGGGAAGTTGAAGCATCCCTGTGATTGTAATTGTGAGTGGACTGCCAAATGCCCAAATTTTGATCATGTCATCATGGGGGCACTGCAATGGCCATAATTTTGAGGACCAGACATAATTACTATTTGTTCAACACCACCATAACTTTGAATGACCACCAAACAAATGGTCATTAAACAAGGACTGACTATGTGTGTATCTGTGTGTGTATATACATATATTGTACACATATATGTATATACACACACATACACATATAAAACATATATATATATATATATGTCTAGAAATGAATCTATTTAGGTCTCCCACCTAGCAGTTAGAGCTTGCTAGCTGTTAGAAAGGAAAAAAAGCCCAGAACCAAGTAGATGTGATTCGACTGAGCTGGAGCTACAAAAAACCTTGGTTACGTAGGGAAAACCTGGCTAGAAGAATATATATATATATATATATATATATATATATATATATATATATATATATATATAGAGAGAGAGAGAGAGAGAGAGAGAGAGAGAGAGAGAGAGAAGCGATAGACACCACGATCTCCGGAACGTTTAAAAGTTTAAAAATTTTATTTTAAAACTTGTGCTAAGCTTTTGTCGGCCCCTACCGACTTCGTCAGAGTATAAAATCACCCAGATTTGGATGCATATGGAGGAGCATGGTCATGAGTTCAACTTCCAAGAGACCGAAGTCGTTGCCTACGATGAAACAAAAGGACATATATCCCTCAATAGACATATTGACATACCACCAGGCTTTACGGCACCAGGAAAGACTTAAGGAGGACCAATCACTAAGACTGAATGGAGATCGGGGACAAATCTCCTCCTCTAGGCATAGAGATTGGCCCAATGAAGGTGTGACAAACCCTGGCAGAGGGCAAGAGAGTAGGTTAGGGAAACAGCAGAATGAGGGAGATAGGGGGAGTAAGGAAGAACAACGCAGACCCATCACAAGATCATGGGTAAAACAAATGGGTTTAGAGGAGGCAACGTGTGCGCCTAAAAGGGAAAGGCATAACAATGAGGGAGAGGGAGCCGGGAGTAATACCTTCAAAGCAATGCCTGATAACCCTGCGTTACCCCCCAGGGAGAGAAAGAGGCAACACACAAAGGGGCAGGAGGCAGGGGAAAGTGCATCGTCATCTGTCAGCATGACTAAGGCAGAAAATAAGATAATTACAGGGGGAAGGCAAGGGTGTGGGCCTGTTACACACGCAATGACCAAATTGATCAGCATTGCATAAAAGCAAGCAGCTCTTCAATGGTGATTTTATACTCTGACGAAGTCGGTAGGGGCCGACGAAAGCACAAGTTTTAAAATAAAATTTTTAAACTTTTAAACGTTCCGGAGATTGTGATGTCTATCGCTTCTTCTATAACTATACCTGGAACTCGACACACATACATATATACGTCTTCTTAAGTTTTCGCGGGTGTGTGTATGTAAAAAGTTAAAATCTTGGGTGTTTTCCTGCGTCATTATAAGTTTGTTAGTTAAAATGTCGTCATTATAAGTTTGTTAGTTAAAATGTTTAAAATACACACACACACACATTACATATTCGTTTGGAAGAAGATGATGTGGATTTAAAACTGGAGGAAGAAATACCAATAACCTACATTATGCTGATGACAGCAAAATGAAAAATAAATTATTTCCAATGGTGAGAAAAAGTGGGACTAAAATTAAATATAAAGAAAGCAAAACTAATAACAGGTACAGTAACCCCTCTTTGAATTGCTAATGAAGATACAGAACTGAAAGATAACTTTACGCCTTTTGAAGACTATCAACTCTAAAGGAACCAAAAATCAAATATGCTACAGACACTAACACTTGGTAGGGTAGCAATGAAAGATTTAGAAAACATACTCAAATACCATGTTGTGTCAATTAGTGTTTTTGTTGTTGTTGTTGCTGTTGTTGTTGTTATACTCTATGGAAACAAAAGTTGGACTGAAGAAGTAGGATTTAAAAAATATTTTTGCTTTTCTATCTGATAAGCCCTTTACTAAAGCTGCGAAGAAAAGACCCATGATTAAAAAATTTATCACAGAAATACCATCAACCTCTAGTGATCTCCTTTAAGGCCCTTTGAGTCCTAGAATCATTGACACTTGTCATTGCTCAAGACTGCAGACCCAAAACAATAGACTTGTAATGCTCAGAACAGAGCCAGGACCAGAGAAAAATGAAAAGATTGGAGAGAAGAAGGTGAATTTTTGAAAATATGTAATCAAGCGATGTAAAAAGCACCAACTTTTGCCCAGGAGCCTGTCCTAAATAGGCAATTTCAGTTACTAGTTGGCTTTTTCCATATCCCATGAGACCTTCATATATTATAACATGGCTTAATTTAGTTTCTTTAAATTTTTCCAGTAAGTTTTCAAAGATGTCAGTCTCCTTCTTGCGACCTGGAAGAAAATAATAAAGGAAAACAAAGAATTATGTTGTATACTAAAACAGGCATTCACAAAATAAGTTAGCTTTTGAATGACAAATTATATCAAATAATTACTACTGCATTATTGGAATATTCATCATGGTTACTAAGCAGAAGAAATGTGCATCTCTCTGTGTTTATCTCTCTATGTACACATCAGAGGTGGTATTCAGTTGGTTCAGATTGGTTCAGGTGAACTGGTAGGGGAAATTTGGCCTGGGTTGCTGAACCACTAGTGACCTCTGGCTGGCTCCGCTCACCGCCCAGTTGTCCAGTTGCTGCTCACTCGCCACACCCTCCCACTCACCGCTGGCTCTCCCAGCCTGCCCATTCGACGCTCGACGCTTGCCCTGCCCATCCCAGTCCTATATACGTTGCTTTCGGTTCACCATGCAGCCCAGCTACTCGCCTCACCAGTCGCCTCGCCTCACCTACTCTGCTCAGCTCACCACCAAAGGTAAGCAATGCATGCTGCCCATTTGCCCTTCGCCTTGGATCAGGGGTTGGGGCCCAGGGACGTGCCATTCCCTGAGGCCCCAGAGCTGCCGCCCACCTCGGCCAGGTCAGGGAATGTGCCATTCCCTGGCTCTGGCCTTTTTCCACAGCCACCGCCCGCCTCGGCCGGATTGGGGAATGCGCCATTTCCAGGCTCTGGCCTTGCCCCGGAGCCTCTGCCCACTCGCTGCCCACTCTCCCTTAAGCACAATGCGTCACCCCATTTCCCCTCCTTCAGAAGCCCCAGGCCTTAATCTCCCCACTTCCTCCTCTGACTTTCATTTTCCTGCAGCCATGACCTTACCTTCCTCCCATGGCTGGCTGCCAGGGAAGGCAAGCCAGGGCTGAGCTGTCACCGCCAGCCCGCATCTCGCCCTCCTTCCAGCCGCAACAAAAAAAGACCTGGCGGATGCAGGCTTCTTGCAGTGAAAATTACTGACCTCTGGCTCCGCTCCGCTTCTTGAATGCTCTGCCATCACCTTCTTCTATCACTGGCTGTGCAGACGCACCCTATTGCCAGCTGCACTGCTCAGCTCGGACTTGCCCGGGCAAGTCCATCTGGCACAGTGACTGCAGGCAATAGAGTACACCTGCGTGGCCAGCACATAGAAGAGGGCGACGGCAGCACATTCTAGAAGCGAAGTAGAGCCGGAGGTCGGTAATTTCACTGCAAGAAGCCTGCAGCAGCTGCGTCTTTTTTTTGTTGCGGCTGGACTCCAGCTGCACTGAAAAAAAGACAGGGCAGCTGCAGGCATCTCATGACAAGGGGAGCAAGATGCGGGCTATTGGGGAGGCCAATGGCGACGGCTCAACCTGGCTTGCCTTCCCTGGGAGCCAGCCATGGAAGAAAGGTAAGGTCGTGGCCACGGGATGATGAAAGTGGTAGTCATGGGGGAGGAAGCAGGACTAGGGACAGAGAAGGAGGGGAATCGGGGCGACGCATGTGACTGGCGAAGGGAGAGCGGATGGCATGCCAGATTAGGCCAGGCTGTTAGGATATGGTTTGAGCCTAACAGTTGTCCAGGCAATATAAGTGTATTGTAACTTTAATCTGAAACTGTATTATGTGGCTTTAATGCTGAGTCATGCTGTAATCACATAATTACTGGTTGTGAGAATATTTAAGCAAAGCTTCTGTAACGTGTTCAGTTGCTGCTATGATCTGCTGTTGAGAGGAAGCTGCAATGCTATGCTGCTGTTGATGATGAGACTGTGATGATAATCATTGTTTGATGGATCTGCAACCATCGTGGTTTGTGAACCAGAGTGAGTTTGTTATTCTAACCAACTACTGTTTGTTGGGTAAGAAGATTCTGTAACTACTGGACTGATTTACTGGCAAAGACTTGGAATTTGTTTAAAGACTATGAGACTGTTTTTCTACTATAAAGTAAGCTTTTGATAAACCAGTTTGTTTATCTCCTATTCATTGCTCTCAGCAACATTTCACTGTGCAATCTACTCTGCTGGTTGGTAACACAACAACAATAACCTTAACACAGGCCTTTGACAGAATAGGCCAGGTCTGGGAAGAAAATAGGTAGAAAGAATAGCTGTAAGTTCAATTTTTTTTTCCTACCGGGTTCTGTGGGCGTGGCTTGTCCAGGGGGGTGTCATGTGACTGAGTGGCCATGGCTGTGAGTGACGTCAAGTTGGACATGCCCATTCAGTCACATGACCCCCATCACCAAGCCACACCCACAGAACCAGTAGAAAAAAAATTGAATCCCACCATTGGTACACATCAGTAGTGGGTTCCTCTTACCTTCGCTACCGGTTCGGAACCGGGAGCGCACTCACATGCAGCACTTCTGCGTATGCACAGAGCATCCGTAATGATGTCTGGGTGGGTGGACGGAGCCTCCTGCCACCGCCACTACCGGTTCACCCAAACCAGGGCAAACTGGTAGAAACCCACCACTGGTAGACATGCATGCAAAACAATCACAAGCCTATATTTAGATAATATTGTGACCTCTTCTGAGGTTCTTTGGAGAAACCTTTCAGCAATTTCCTTCCAGACATATTCTTCTTTCATAGATATTCCACAACAAAACCTGCCTATTCAAAGGGAAAAATCAGCAATGGTTGAAGGCTGGGCAGCAAACAAAAGAGGGTCCCCTGTCTTGGAGGTCTTCTAGTTCAACCCTCTGCCCAATGCAAGAGACCTTAATCCACCCCAGACAAATGATTGTCCAATCTTCGCTTGAAAACCTCCAGCAATGGTGATTCCACAACTCCAGGAGGCAAGCTGTTCCATTGATTAATTGTTCTCCTTGTCAGGAAATTTCTTACTTCTTGGCTGAATCTCTCTTTAATGAGCTTCCACTTATTACTTCACCTCTTGCCTTCAAGTGCTTTAAAGAATAAGTGTATACTCTCTTCTGTGTGACAGCCTTTCAAGTACTGGAAGACAGCTATCATGTCACTCAAATTCTTCTCTTTATAAGGCTGGACATACCTACTTCCCTTAACAGTTCATCATACAATTTAGCCTCCAGACCTCTAATCATCTTAACTGCTCTTCTCTGCACTATTTCTAGGGCCTCAACATCTTTTTTGTGTTGTGGTGACCAGAACTGGATGCAGTATTCTAAGTGAGGCCTCATAATGCAGTATAAAGTGGTAGTATCACTTCTTGTGATCTTGATGCTCTAGTGGTGGCAATGGCCCCAGTGCTTATTAACACACAAATGCCAAACCCCCCCCCAAAAAAAACTTCAAAAGCATCTAGGGAATTTGCACATTGACAATATTTCCATCTTTCAATTAAAATAGGCCATGCTGCTTGGATGTTTGATTGATTGATCTCATCTTCTGCAACAGTTTAAACTCAATTTATGTACTACAAATAAAAGAACCATTCTCCAACAGCGACCACAGCATGATTGACTCTTGTCTCAACTTAGGCCCTCACAAAAATCATCATAATGATGGGATTCCCAGTTATAACTTTAAAAAAGACAACTACAATCTCATAAACAATGAACTCTCATCTCTTGATTGGCAAATTGTATTCACTGGCTATAATACTGCTGACAACCATTACATTTTCTTGCACGAAGTCAAAAGAATAATTAAACTTTACGTACCACTAATATACCCCAAAACCAGAAAAAAAAACTACCAATAACAATAAGGAAATTACAGTCCAGAAAAAAATCTCTTTGGAGAAAAAAAAAAAACTAGCTACTTAGCTAACTTCAAAAACCGCTACAAAAACTTAGGCCAACAAATAAAGACTGACTGCACCAATTATCACATCAAGCAAGAGGAAAACCTTCTATGCACAAAATCCACCCATGCCTTCTATAATTTTGTAAACAACAAATTTAAAGACTCGACATCCATCCCACCCCTAAAAGGACCAAACGACGAAGACTGTATTGATGAAACAGTTAAAAGCCAATCTCTTTAACACATTCTTCGGTTCAGTCTTTGTAAATAGCAACAACACATACCCAATATTTCTCAGTCGTAATACAGACAATTACAATGATTACGGTGATCTTATACATATTAATTTTATAGAAGACAATGTTGAAAAGGAACTATGTAATCTAAAACCATCTATTGGACCTGATCGACTATGTGCATACTTCTTTAAAAAGCTTTCCACTGCAATCGCAGAACCTCTAAGCATAATTTTTGAAAAATCTTTCTTGCCCAATGGTCATAAGCCACAGTCATCCCTATCTTCAAAAAGGGAGACCCTAGCCTAGTTGAAAATTACAGACCAAACTCTTTATGTTGAGTCATCTGTAAAGTCATGGAATGAATCATTAACCAATCTATTACCCTCCACCTAGAGACAACAACCTACTCTCCAACAAACAATTTGGTTTCAGAAAAAAAAAATCCTGTAATCTACAACTACTACATTGCAAAAACATATGGACTACACATCTTGATCAGGGTAAAGCAATAGACGCAATTACATAGACTTCTGTAAAGCTTTTGATTCAGTGGTACACGACAAATTACTTCTAAAACTAAAATCCTATGGCTTTTCTGGACTCCTACATGAATGGATAGCTGCCTTCCTGTCAAACAGACAACAAGCGGTCAAAATAGGAAGCCCTCTATCAAATCCTGTACCTGTTAATAGTGGTGTTCCCCAAGGCAGTGTTTTAGGTCCAACACTCCTTATACTTTACATAAATGATCTTTGTGATCATATTAAAAGCAACTGTGTTCTCTTCATTGATGATGTTAAACTATTCAACACCACCAACAATGCAACTACCCTTCAAAAAGACCTTGACTATGTGTCAGATTGGTCTAACAAGTGGCAACTTCAAATCTCAACCAACAAATGCTCTGTCTTGTACATTGGCAAAAAAAATCAAAACATAAAATACAAATTAGATGGACATGACCTTGTAGATGATTCTCACTCTGTCAAGGACCTTGGAGTACTCATTTCTAAAGATTTATGTGCCAAAGCTCACTGTAACAACATTGCCAAAAAGGCATTAAGAGTTATTAACCTAATCTTGCATAGCTTCTTCTCTGATAATATTGTACTACTAACTAGAGCATACAAAACATTTGCTAGTCCAATACAGCTCATTGGTCTGGAACCCGCACTGCATATTGGACATAAATACAATTGAGGGAATCCAGAGATATTTTATGAGAAGAGTCCTCCATTCCTCTACCCGCAATAAAATACTTTATGCCACCAGACTTGAAATTTTGGGCTTAGACAACTTAGAACTATGCCGACTTCAGTCTGACCTAAGTGTAGTACACAAAATTATCTGCCACAATGTCCTACCTGTCAATGACTACTTCAGCTTCAACCACAATACATGAGCAAATAATAGATACAAACTCAAGGTAAACTGCTCCAAACTCGATTGCAGAAAATATTACTTCAATAACAGAGTGGTCAATGCCTGGAATGCACTACCTGACTCTGTGGTTTCTTCCTCAACCCCCCAAAACTTTAACCTTAAACTGTCTACTATTGACTTCACCCCACTCCTAAGAGGTCTGTAAGGGGTGTGTATAAGTTTGCACCAGCTTGCCTACCATCCCTGGCCTAATATTCCTTTTTACTCTTACTCTTTTCATGTATTCAAATTATGTGTATCCTTTTACCTGTTATCTTATATATTCTTGACAAATAAATAAATAAAATAAAATAAATAATAAATAAATAAATCCGCACATATACTATGATACATTTCAACATCCTAGGTCCATGATGGCGAACCTATGCACGCATGCCACAAGTGGCATGCAGCACCCTCTCTATAGACACGCAAGCTGTCACCCCAGTTCAGTTTTGCCATGCATGTGCCCACACCTCCCACCAGCCAGCTGGTCATTGACTCTCTGCTGCAGTGCGTGGGGGGCATGCGTGGGGGGCACGCACACATGTGGGGGGGGCATGGAAGCCATACATGCATTCTCATGCATGTGCACACACTTTGGGCACTCAGTCTGGAAAAGGTAGACATCACTGTCCTAGGTTATTGTGAAGAACTTGATGCATATGAAGGCCAACACCAGCTAAAAGAACTGACATTGTGATTTCACATTGTTGTATATATAAATAAGAAAAATACTATAAATAATAATTTATATTAATTAAATATATAAAATAATAAATGAGACCATGAAAAAGAGAAAATAATAAAAAATGAACAAACTAAATTGTTTTAGGACATTAGAATTCAAACAGACAGGCACCTGCTTGCATAACATACCAGACGATAAGAGAGACAACAAAAAAAGTCTAGATAGTGGACGTAGCAGAACCTGGAGACAGCAGAATAGAAGAATAGAAGAATTGGAGATGATAACAAAATACAAAGACCTACAAATAGAAATAGAACTGTGGCAAAAAGAAAGCAAAGAGAGTATCAATAGGAATAGGTGCCTTGGCTAACAATTCAAGGACTACTTGAACACCATCAACATTAACAAACTCACCATCAGTCAATTGCAAACAGCTTACTCAGAACAGCTTACATCCTGCAATGATACCTCTAACACCATAAAACATCAACAATTGCCTATCCTAGGTCCTTGGGAAGGTCTCGATAGGTGAATAAAAATGCCAAATCTAGTCGGGCTGACTATGAAATGAACCATAATAATAATTACTGTGCACCACGTGTCCATGCATAATATTTTTAAAAATCTTCACTGTTTATTGTTTTTTCTGCTTTTACTTATAGTTTTATGATGTTTGATGTGTTCTGTCTACATAGAATCATACTTTGGGAGATGGGTGGCTATATAAATTTTGTTAAATAAATAAATGTGTATGAAAAGCAAATAAACAAATACATGCAACTGTTAATTTCTTGGCTGTTATGTATGTATCTATTTTGTGTGGGAAATTCAAATGTTCCTTGAATCCTGATTGGTTCTTGGTCACCTCTGTAAAGTATATAAAGAGGACTGTTGCCTGTGTTTCTTTGCTGAAGTCTCACCCTGAATTAAAGAACTGTTGTCACTAGCCTCCTTGTGCCTCTCGTTATTCCCGCGCTACAACATTGGTGACGAAGGTGGGATTGAGGCCACAAGAAGCTAACCAAAAGAGCTCAGAGTTTCAGCCAGGGTGACTAGCGAACACGGAGACATGGCATGTCTGCCTACGTTCCACCTAAACCCTTTGACCCGACCCAAGAGAAGTGGGGATCGTATTTAACCAGGTTCGAGTGCTCCCTGGAAGCTAGCGAGATGCAAGGGCTATCAGTGAACTGAAAACGAGCCCTGTTCTTAAGCCACTGCGGGCCAGACGTCTTCGAGATGGCTGAGTCCTTATGCGAGCCAACCCCAGTCCAGACGGTCCCCTGGAACATCCTTCAAGCAAACCTGAGAGCCCATTATGCTCCAGTACCTTCGAAATTCATACAGTGCTACGAACTCCGACAGCGTGTACAAAAAGAAGGAGAGCCGGTCAGCGCATATGTGGCCGCACTTCGAAAAGCTGCAACGCATTGTGACTACAGAGATTTAGACGACGCGCTACTTGAGCAATTAATTTGAGGCATTAAAGACACTCGTTTACAAAGGTGCCTCCTGGCCAAGCCAGACCTAACACTAGCCGGTGCGTTGGACGAAGCCCGAGCACACGAAGCATCAACGAAGGCTTCTGAGGCACTGCAGCGACCACTATCAAGCAAAGACGGGCCGAAAACAGCCCCCGTTCACAGAAAAGAGGTGCGAACCAGCACAGAGGAAGAGTCGGATGAGGACGTCTTCCATACAGAAAAGAAAAAGAGCGAGCAAAGTCACCGCCACGAGAACTGTTCCAGTTGTGGTGGGGATCACAAGAGACAATTGTGTAAATACAGAGACGCTATTTGCAGGCGCTGCGAGAGAAAGGGCCACCTAACACACGAGTTTGCAGAGCTCAATTTCCGCATAGTCGCAAGCCACGTGACTACCGCGACCAACCAGAACCGGCTCGTTCAAAAAAGCCAATCAAAGATGAGGGTGCGAGAAAACGGCACGAATCTTAAAAGCGAGAGACCTACAACACAAGAATTGGCCAAGCCAGCACAACCAACGACGAGAAAGTCTACACGAAAGTAGAAATTGATGGCAGACCATGTGAAATGGACCGGGTCTACACTTTCAATAATGTCATGGACAACGCTCAAAGCACTCCTGCCTAAATTCCAGAAAACCCAGCTGTCCCGACAGAAAATTCACCTCCTTGACTATCAGGGAAACCGAGTTCCCGTGGAAGGCGTGGGCACGTTCCGGGTCACCTACGGTGAGTTCCAGAAAGAGCTACCCCTGACCATCATAAGCAAGCCGCTTCCGAGTCTCCTGGGCATGGTGTGGTTTCGAGCCCTCGGCATGGGCTTTACGGGCGTTCACAGCATCGGAGGGCCATCCCTTAAAGAAACACTTCTACACGAATTTCAGGATGTTTTCGAAGAGACTCTAGGCAAGTACGTGGGGACCCCTATCTCCTTTAATTTAGACCCCAACGTAGTGCCAATCAGACTAAAAGCAAGACGAGTTCCATTTGCTTTAAAGCCAAAAATTGATGCCGAGCTCGACAAGCTCATTAAGCAAGGGGTGTTAGTTCCCATAGATCACGCCAAGTGGGAGACCCCAATAGTCACTCCAATTAAATCGGACGGATCAATTAGAATTTGTGCTGACTATAAGTGTTCGATCAACAAGGCGTTGCAGCAGAGCGCCTATCCCGTTCCGATCGTCCACCATCTACTACACTCCCTGGGGCCTGGCAAGCTATTCGCAAAACTAGACCTTGCGCAGGCATACCAGCAGCTGCCAGTAGATGACGCTACGGCAGAATCACAGACCATAGTAACCCACAGAGGTGCCTTTAAATGCACTAGACTACAGTTTGGGGTTAGCATTGCCCCAGGGCTCTTCCAGAGTACCATGGAGCGCCTTCTACAAGGCCTCCCAGGAGTCATCCCGTATTTCGATGACGTTTTAATTAGTGGCCAAGACGAAACTCAGTTAGGGCTTAGAGTTAGACAAGTCCTATCCAGATTCCGTGAAGCGGGACTCAAACTCAAACAAGCAAAATGCAAGATAGCGGTTCCATCAGTGGAATTCTTAGGCTACCGAA
This sequence comes from Arizona elegans, assembly GCA_022577455.1. Taxonomy (NCBI): domain Eukaryota; kingdom Metazoa; phylum Chordata; class Lepidosauria; order Squamata; family Colubridae; genus Arizona; species Arizona elegans. Next base: position 95,094,057 of record JAKOOJ010000002.1, on the reverse strand, counting down.
TTGACGGCACAGAAATCCACCCCACAGAAAGCAAAGTCAGGGCCATCCAGAACGCGCCCACACCTAAATTGAAGACTGAGCTACAGGCCTTCTTGGGGCTGCTTAATTTCTACACTATGTTTTTGAAGCACAAAGCCACCATTGTGGAGCCACTGCACAGGCTCCTTGGAAAAAAACGTTCCCTGGGTGTGGGGCAAACGAGAAGTGATGGCATTCAGCGCAGTAAAAAGACTTTTGTCTGAGGACAGCTTCCTCATTCAATACAATTCTGAACTACCTCTAGTATTGGTGTGTGACGCTTCCCCCTTTGGCGTAGGCGCGGTTTTAGGCCATAAACTGCCGAACGGGTTAGAGGCACCCATCGCCTATTACTCTCGCACCTTGTCCAGTGCTGAAAGAAACTATAGCCAATTGGACAGGGAGGCTTTAGCGGCTGTAGCTGGGGTCAAAAAATTTCATGAGTACTTGTTTGGTCGCAATTTTGAACTTGTTACAGACCACCAGCCTCTTTTGGGACTTTTGGCTGGGGATAAACTGACCCCGGCTGCACTTTCTTCCCGGATGACCAGATGGTCCATTTTCTTAGCTGCATATTCCTACAAACTGCTCCACCAGCCGGGCAAGACTCTGGGACATGCTGACGCCCTCAGCCGATGCCCCTTGCCCAAACTATTGGACAAGCCAACCCCGGAAGCCCCAGTGCTACTCATTGACGTTGTATCCCCGGGGCCCATTTCTTCAAGCGAGGTGGCAAAGGTTTCTGCCAGGGACTCTGTCTTGCGCACTGTAATGGGCTGGGTGATGCGGGGTTGGCCTACCAAGGTGGACAATGGGGATTTTCAATTGTATTTTAACAAGAAAAATGAACTGTCTATGTTGGGGGGTTGCTTGTTGTGGGGAGACAGGGTGGTCATTCCCTCGCGGTTAAGGCACAGGGTTCTTGAAATGCTGCATGAGGGACACTCTGGTATTGTTCACATGAAAGGCCTAGCTCGTAGCTATGTATGGTGGCCACATGAAGACCAAGACGTTGCTGAGTGGATGGGGAAGTGCAGGCCCTGCCAGGACTCCCGCCCAAACCCTCCCATCGCTCCCGACCATGGGGGAGGATTCACATTGATTTCGCTGGCCCGTTTCATGGCCAGAACTTCTTAATAATTGTAGATGCATATTCTAAGTGGCTCGAGATTGCCTTAATGCCTTCTACCACTTCTGAGGCCATAATCAGAGTACTCAGAAAACTTTTTGTTACACACGGGTTACCGGACACCCTGGTATCTGACAATGGGTGTCAGCCTCCTCTGGAACCATATGTGTTGAGGGAATGGCTGACACTCGACAATGGGCCCCAATTCACGGCAACTCAATTCGAGGGCTATCTAGCCGAGTTAGGCATAAGACATGCATTATCCGCTCCTTTTCATCTGGCTTCGAATGGCCTTGCAGAGAGATTTGTGAGAACGGCCAAAGAAGCCCTGTCCCAGCTCGATGCAGGGGACTGGCAGGCTAGAATAGATGAGTTCTTAGCCGTACAGCACGCTACCCCGTGCCCAACCTTGGGCCGCAGCCCAGCCGAGCTCCTAATGGGCCGAAAACTAAGGTGCATTCTCGACCGATTGCATCCCAATTACTCCTCCGATAACTTCAATGGGGAAGGGGGAGGGCTAAGGCAATTCCAAGTGGGAACACCAGTATTTGCCAGAAACTACACTAACAGGCCATTGTGGGTAGAGGGAACCATCGTAGGAATTACCGGTCCAAAGTCATATACGGTTGATATAGGGCATGGTAAAATTTGGAGGAGACATATTGATCAATTGTGTAAATGATTGCAACACGAAAATTCTTTAACTGTAAATCCTAACTATCCAAGTCTTCCCGACACAGCTACCTCAAGCCCGAGTAAGCCAGAATACTTATCTGGCAAACCAGAGTTCCAGCGCTGCCCCAGCAAGTCGACACTCCCAGCCGGGGATAACCACACCTCCGGAGAAATCCAGGAGATTCCATTGGCGGAGCCGGGAGAGACAGGAGGTCCCTCCGACTGGCTCGACGCATCGCCAACAACTGAACTGTGTAGGTCCACCAGGACTAAGACACGCCCTGGTCACCTGCGTGATTTTGTATGTAAATATGTAAATAGATAGGATAAGTGCTTTCTGGGAGTGGAGGGGTGTTATGTGTGTATCTATTTTGTGCAGGAAATTCAAATGTTCCTTGAATCCTGATTGGTTCTTGGTCACCTCTGTAAAGTATATAAAGAGGACTGTTTCCTATGTTTCTTTGCTGAAGTCTCACCCTGAATTAAAGAGCTGTTGTCACTAGCCTCCTTGTGCCTCTCGTTATTCCCGCGCTACAACATTGGCAATACTTTTAAAAATGCCATAGTTTTGCCCACTATCCAGTGAATGTAACAGCTCTGATTTCTAAGTAGACATCTATAGAATTATACAGTAATAAGTATCTGAAGGTATGCATGGAAGGATCATTGAAACTTCAGCACAAATATTCATTACTATACAGAGATATGCAGATTAAACTGAATAGAAAGATTAGACAGACATCTCAAAAACCAATAGCAAGTTTATTCTAGCATCCCAATAATTAATTGTTTTCATAGTGTAGATCAGTTCACATACCTAGTAAAGGATAAATTTCAGATCTCTCCTTGGTTAAATATGCTTTGTAAATCATTCTATTTTTAAAAAATGAGGGTGGAGAGAAGGGGAGAGAGAGAAGAAAATGAAATTTATGCTAACATTTCCCAAATTGCTTTGGAGGAATTACTAATAATATATCACATTTGTCTTTTTAAGGAAAGAGCCTAAATAATTTAATGTTTAATAATTATTGTATTCCAGACCAATTGCAGCTTCCATATTGGGCAGTCCCAACAAGGGGTGTTTAATACAGAAATGATTATGAGCAAAGATTTCCAATCCAGGAAATACTATAATTGGTGCACAAGCTGGATGCCTACAACTGGTAAGAAGACTTTGTACTTGAAATATCCCTGGATTGATCTTTTAACTCTCGTCTTATCTGTGCATGACTTGGATTGTTTTTGGACTTTGCTTTACTTTTTTCGAAAAGTAAAAGACTACAACAACTCTGTGTGTTTGTATGTTAACTGTGACTGTTCACAACCACTCCCAGTCGCTTTTCATGCATTTACTCAAAGGGTACTCTGCTCAATAACCCACAACATCGGTTATGAGCCAAGAATATCCTTAACAAGTATCATCTTCCTACTGATGATATCTGATTCTATGACAATACTTCATTTTCCCCAGTTTCATGTAATTGTTAAATTGGGACTAGAGGAGTGTTAATCCCTCTGGTGCCCACGATGGCGATTCCTAGGTCTTGATCTCTTATCCTCTAGAACTCTTTAACTAGAACCATGCAATTAACAAGGAGAACTCCTGCAGAACTCTGCCCTCCACTCTCAGTCTTTGCTGATGGTCCAGAAGGATTTAATGATCAATATCAATAACAATTGAGCAATTAATCACTTATCCTATTCCGTTCCTGCCACAGAAGTGTTCCGCATATGTTTTGTTTGTACCTGGGCCTTGAACTCTGGTTGAAAAAGTACATAAAATCCATTTCCCCTGAATTCTCTGCAAGTGCAATCCTCTTAATGCTCCCCTCTCTGAAATGGGAAGGGAAGGCTAGAAGCAGTCTAGTAATTATTTAAAACTGCCAGGTTGAGCAATGGCATCTTGAGGAAGAAGGGTTACACCACCAACTTTTTCAAGATGAACCACACCCTTTTCCAAGGAAGCATCCCATCACACTGTCCTTGTCAGTGTGATCTACAGATCTATATACTTACAGTTTAAAAAAAGATGCATTATTTGCCTCATGTGTAATATCTAAACTATTTCTTTTGTTTAACATACAGTATATCCAACTAGACATGAGCAAAGTTTTCTTGTGCCTGAGAGAAGAAACAGTGAAAACACGAGGTCTTTGATGTAACCTGTTTTCCCAGAACTGCTCCCAGAAAAGCAGATATAAGAAAGGATACATTTTCTTCCTGTAGATATAACAAGAGGGTGTGAGAACTCATCCTCCAGCAGTAGAGGACTTAGCAAAACAAACAACCTGCTTTGCTGAAAAGGGATGTTTCCTGAACCTATTCTGCATTCAAAGGTTTAGGCAGCTGGAGCAAACTTTTTCTTGTGCAGCTACCTACAAGACAAAATTGTACTTACGCTTTTTCTGTAATACCAAGAAATTGATAGACTGTTCCAGGGTTCACAACACCTTTCATCTCAACTAATGGGAGCTCTTCAAAGAAGTAGTGGGGCAGTTTAGATTTGGAATAAGTGAGGGCATCACAGCTTACTAATCCTGGATAAAACATCATCAGCCGTGCAGCAAGGTTAACTTTTCGTCCGATCACTAACATGGAAAGAAAAAGAGAAAAACTTGCCATTGTACATTTCTCCTCAACCAGTATTGCGAACAAGATGAGGTCTAGGACTGAGTCACTTAAAACAATTGACTAAAATAACTTTATTATAGAATATACTTTTGCTAAAGCAGAAGATGGAACAGAACTTCTTTCACCAATAGAAATATTAGATTCATTGTTACAGACTCCTGGAAAGGGAAATTCCAATTCCCTGTGTGATATTTCTCCCTTCCCAAAAGTCCTCCAAATTTGGAATTAAAAAAGAAAATCTGTAGATTGATTTAGCTTTCATAGCACTACGGTATTAAATTCCCAACTATGCACAGCAAAAGAGCCTCTTTAGGAAGAAATCTTTGCAGTACCCAATGAATAAACAAAAGCAAAGGAATCCAAAATTGCTGACTGATACCTGACTTCTATTTGATATTAGTGACAGAATCTTTCTTCCAAAACTAAAACCAGCATTATCAGTAAGTTGGGAAGTCGTCATTCTGAGCCTCAATGGTTCTTCAAATTTTGATAGGCATCAGGACTAACCTTCTGGGCAATGGCATCCTTGGCTACACACTTTTCTATCCACAAGATCTAAATAGCCCCTGCTGCTTTGAGATGTTTTATAATAACAACAATTATTTTTGGAGTTTGTTATAAGATGGGCCACTGTATAAATGTTTTAAACAACAGAATAACAGAATTGGAAGGGACCTTGGAGGTCTTCTAGTCCAAAGCCCAGCTCAAGCAGTAGACTCTATACCAGGGGTCCTCAAACTTTTTAAACAGGGGGCCGATTCACAGTCCCTCAGACTGTTGGGGGGCCGAACTGGCTGGGTGGGGGTGGCTAGGTGGTCATGTGATTGGGTCGGTGTGGCCAATTTAACTGTCCATTTTATGCCTTTCTCCTTCCTAAGCTGTACTTGCTCAAGCCAAGGAATCTATTTATTTAATAAGATCTACCCCCAAAAGGGAAAAAGAGCACAAGCTTTCTTGCCACTTGCTTAATTTCATTACAACAGCAGCTTCAGGCTCCTTAAAATAGGCCATTGAAAAAGGAATAAAACAAATAGGATTTCCTTCAAAATAACTCCTGATCATGTTTCAGATGACCACACAATAAACCAGACTGAGAACTGCAGCAATTAAGACTGCAACTAAAACCCACAAGATGGGCATTGAGAGACATTGGAAGCAGGCAGAAGGTGAGAATCAACACAACACCCCCCCCCCCACAAGCATCCAATGGTGAATTAAGGAGGGATAATGGTCCCTCAGACTGTTGGAGGCCGGACTATGGACCCATGTGGTTCCTTCCCCTTTGGTTCCAGCCAAAGCCTTTGGGGCTCTTTGCAAGCAGCAGCAGCAGGACCTGTGAGTGCCTGTCAACAGGGGAGGCGGCCAGTGAAGGGATAGGAGACCAGACTACTTTTTAAAAATTATTTGGGATTACAAGGTTAAAGGTCTTTTAAGCCTGAAGGAGAATTCAAACTGATTTGTTTTTTGCCACACTTGTGCCTGTGTATCCACACACATGAAAGCTACCAAAATTGTTCAGCAACCAATTTGGTGGATGTACTTTATATATGGCAAAATCAAAGCAGTGGGTGAATTCTCCTTCAGGCATTATACTGCGGTTGCATTTGAATTACTTTTAGCCAACTTCAGCTGATTTTGACAAAGCTAGGAGACATGGAGACATATCCCCCACCCACCCACTTTTAAAGTGCTACTTTACAAGCAGCCCCTCCCCTACTCAAACACTGCCCCTGGTTCATATGGCTGTGAAAAAGGCTTTTAATTTAAGGCAGCACTTCTGTAAGTTCAGAGAAGGCAAGCACCCACATCCCCCATTCAAACTGTGAAAAAGATCCCATTTAAATTGTTTTCAGGCTTTTAATTTAAGACAGTACTTTTTTAAGCTTTTCAAGCTGTACCAGCGATATCACCCCTCACTGGCCCTCCCCCACACCCTTTGGCCTTACCTTCGGCAGCAGCTGTGTGATCAGAAGTGCAACTCAATCAGTGAAAGAAGTGTGGCTGGAGTGGATGCTTGCTGAAAGATAAGGCCGAAAATAAGGGGGTGGGGCTTAATCCCACCACTCCGCGGGCTGGATGCTTTGCATTGGCGGGCCGTATCTGGCCCGCGGGCCATAGTTTGAGGATCCCTGCTCTATACCATTCCAGACAGTTGCTGCCAGTCTCATCTTAAAAGCCTCCAGTGATGGAGTACCCACAATGTCTGAAGGCAAGCCATTCCACTGGTTAATTGTTCTTACTCTTAGGAAATTTCTACTTAATTCCAGGTTGCTTCTTTCCTTGATTAGTTTCCATCCATTGTTTCTTGTCCTGCCCTTTGATGCTTTGGAAAACAATTTGACCTATTTAATAAATAGGTCAATATATTTTATTTTTAATATCACACACACACATACATATAACTTTATTACTATCTATTTCCAGTACTTTATTCGATTGCTAACATTTATATTCATTATAACTGCACCTGTATATTCATGCCTCACACGATGACCAACGACTCCACAGAAAACTGGCCCACCAGTGACCCCAATAGAAACAATCCTACAACACAAAATGGAACAAAAGGAACTGAATGTGCAAAGAGAGCACAAGCATACCTTGAAAATGATGTGCTGCACTGGACCTCTAAGCTTCTTTAGATTTCCTTGGACAATGACTTACCTGCAATTAGCTATCCAACATAGAATCTATAAAGAATTCTGCTTAAAATCCCAGAATCTTCATTTGGTACCATCCCCAACACTGTCCCTCACTTTCTTTTTCAATTCCTCAAAGCCATGCCTATAGTACATGCACTACCCATTGAGCATGTTCAGCTATTCTTGAGCTACTTTATAATTTTCTCTCTGTGTGATTGTTAACTAAGATTTTCTGTAATTTTACAAACCTTTGGTTGCCTCAGTAAAGATTTCTATAACCTTCCTTTTGTGCCAGGTAATGCAGTTTTAGTTACATAAGCAATGTACTTACAGTCTGCACACAGAAGTATAAAAAGTAGGAGAGAGGCATCTATTTTCTCATGCAGAAAACTTAATGGATGTGTCTTAAAAATAAATGGATAAGATGTAACCTTAACACCTTATCTTTCTGACAGATACCCAGACCATCTTTCTCCTTCATACTCTACCCTTAATACAGGAAGGAGGGCATATTCTTGGAAAAATTATGTTGATGATGCCAGTGGATGAATTGTCTATTTTCTTAAAATGGGAAATTTTAGTTTTAAATTAAAAGTTGCCTTGTTTTTTTGTACATACAGACCATAACCACAACATGAACAAATCCCAACAACTTTTTTCTATGATGTCTTTACAGTGTTTCTTCATCCTCAACTCATACCTGATGCGGTCAATAGTTAAGTAGTCCTAGCATAGCTCCTCTAGGGCTAGATGGTTTTCACTCTTTTTAAGAAGCAACTAACCATAGAAATTTGGATGCTAGTTCAGTCTGAAACAATTCACTGACCATTGATTGATGCAGAAAGAGGAGTCCTAGTGAGTACCTGTGGCAGGATAGGGATTTCCAATAGGAGTAACAAATTCTACAATGATATAATTTGTCTCAAGGAATGGTAGATTGGACATCAGACATAAAGAAGAGCCCTCATATAGGATTAAAATACTTTTAGCAAATATGTAGTGTATCTATAAAGACAGTATCAAAGCCTTCAAAAAAATAGACCAAATCTCATTTGAAGGATAAAGCAGTACAATTTTTAAATCCTCCTGTCACTTGGGGCATTTTTACACAATTTCTGGCTCAGGCCCTCAAACTGTTTGAAGCAGCCAGTGGCTTCACTGCCAACATTCTTCCTCCATGGTATTTTCAACATGGCACTTTGTTGCAGGAAGGAGGGAAAAAATATCCAGGTGTCTAAAATAGGCAGGTGTCTATCCTACAACTCTAGAGAATACACTTCACAGTGCTATTCTGGAGTAGGGATTAGACCTGTAATTAACTGACTCAATTTCTCAAGTTAGGTCTATCCACATAGTGTGGATGTAGGACACATAATGGATCATAGAAACACTGCTTATGTGTAGAAGGGGCTTTAGATTGCTGTTTGTCCCAATAATTTTCCCTGAAACTTAAACCCAAGTCTTAGCGGATATAGCTCTTCATGATGCTACAAATACAGAATTAGAACTAGGATGCAAACATGGCATTCCTTGATATAGAAAGCTGGGGCTTGAGCACTACATGCGATCAGATATATGTTAGTGACATCCCACTCTCATTTACTTACTTTACTTTCATAAGTGCTGTGGAACAGAAAGCATGAATTTTATGGGCACTATCAAGAGCATTTGTGCTTTCATCTGCTTGTTTATCGCCAGGAAGACCAAAGATGCAAAGAAAAGTGCAGCCCTTTTTGGGAAGGAGAAAATAGTACATCAGAGAAGGCTGTTTCAAAGACTAGTTAAGTACAATTCATAAAATATATTTACTTATTTAGTGTTGCATGCTTCTTTCTCAGATTAAGGTACACTATCCTATAGTAATCTAAGTAAAATTATAATATAGCACTGTAAATTAATTATTTAATTATTAATTAAATTAATTGTCATTGATTAATGATAGCTGCTTGCAAATCCCAGGATTTCAGATTCAAATAACAGATAGAATTGAAGAAACATCTGGTAAAAAGAAGGGTGGAGGTATCTGCTTTGATATTAACAACCAATGGTGTAAAAATGTCACTACACTAAAGAAATTTTGTGATGTGGACTTAGAGACTCTATTCATCACTTGCATATCCTATTATTCCCCCTCCCTGAGAGTTTTCTTCATTCATCCTAGTTGGGGTGTACCTACCACCCCAAGCTTGCCTAAATAAGGCATTGCAAACCTTAACTGACCAAATCCTGTGGGCTGAACAGAATATCCAGACTCCCTACTAGTTGTATTAGGAATTTTTAACAGTGCTAACCTAAGCTAGGAGCTGCCAAGATACATTCAGCATGTCAACTGTTTCACCAGAGGCAAGAATATTTTAGACCACTGCTATTCAACATACCAAGAACGGCTGTGGAACATTCTGATCACTGTATGATTCACCTTGTACCTGTTTATAGATAAAGACTTAAAATCATAAAACCAATAGCTAAAACAGTGAAGTCTTGGAGCAAAGAGGCAAAGTTAAAGCTACAGGCTTGCCTCAATTGCATAGACTGGAATGTTTTTGAATTTGCCTCAGCAGACTTGGATGAACTCACTGATACTGTGACATCATATGTTAGCTTTTGTGAGGAGTTATGTATGTGCCAACCAAAACCTTACACATCTACAATAATAATAAACCTTGGTTCACAGCTAAGCTCAAACATCTATGCCATGGCAAAGAGGAAGCCTACAGGAAATGAGATAGAATGCTGTACAATCAGGCCAGGAATGTATTACAAGGGAGGTCAGGGCAGCAAAGAGAAGCTACTCTGAAAAGCTGAGGAATCAGCTCTCCACAAATGAACCAGCTAATGTATGGAAAAATCTGAAAAATATCACTAGCTATAACAGACCACCCTCCTTTGCAGAAGACAATCGGCAACTGGAAAATGAACTGAATGTGTTCTTCTGTTTGAGAGGAGAACACTGTCAACTACCGCTATCCTCTTCATCTCAGATACATTAACTACAGCCAAGTCTCCTACACCTGACTCCATCCCTCTGGGCTCCCCACCTCAGGTGATCACAGAAAAAAATGTGCAAGGTCTATATCACAGACAAAAAGGTAGAAAATCACCAGGGCCAGATAGAGTAACTCCCTCTTGCTCAAAAGTCTGTGCTGATCAACTGGCCCCCATCTTCACCTGCATCTTTAATAAAGATGTGTTATGTTCCTTCTTGCTTCAAATGATCTACTATCATTCCAGTGCCCAAGAAACTCTCCATCAAGAAGTTGAATGACTACAGATTGGTGGCTCTGAAATCTGTAGCTATGAAAACCTTTGAAAGGTTAGTGTTGGCCCACCGGAAAGCCATCACAGATCTGCTGCTAGACTTTTTGAAATTCGTCTACCATACAAATAGATCAGCAGATGATGCTGTCAATAGGCACTGCACTACATCTTACAACATCTAAAGAACTATGTAAAGGTTCTTTTTGTAGACTTCAGCTCAGCATTCAACACAATCATTCCAAAAATCATCCTGCCTAAACTGACTCAGATAGTTGTGCCTGACCACACTTGTAGATGCATTATAAGCTTTCTAATGAATAGGAAGCAGCAGGTGAAGTTAGGGAAAATCATACTGAATACCCATTCAATTAGCACAGGGCCATTACACTTCTCTCTATATACCAATGACTGCATCTTGAAAGATCCCTCTGTTAAAGTATTGAAGTTTGCAGATGACACAACAGCCATTGGTCTCATTTGAAATGCCGATGAGTCTGCATATAGACAGGTGGTAGATCAACTGTCCCTGTGGTGCAGCCAGAACAATCTAGAGCTGAATATACTTAAAACTGTAGAAATAACAGTAGATTTTAGAAGAAGCTCTCCTATTCTACCACCTCTTACAATATTAGACAACACAGTACTAACAATAGCTTCAAGTTCTATTATCTCCAAGGACTTGAAATGGACACCTAACATTAGAATCATCATTAAAAAGGCACAACACAGAATGTTTTCCTGCATCAGCTCAGAAAGTTCAGATTGCCCAAGAATCTGCTGATACAGTTCTACAGATGAATTACTGAATCTGTCATATATAACTCAATAACTCTGGTTTGGGAGAGCAACCAAACAGGAAAAGTACAGACTTCAACGGATAGTTAGGACTGCAGAAAAAACAATCACTTACAAAAAATATTTTTATTAAGTTATAAAGTATTATAAAATACAAAAGCAAATAAAAGGACAATAAGGGGAAAGGGACAAGGGAAAAGAAAAGTGAGGTAGGGTGGGGAAAGAAAAAGAAACATTGATTTCCGATTCTCTCTGTTACAGTAGAAAAGGGCACTATCAAAAACAGTCACAACCAGCCTGTCTCCCATTGAGGATCTGTATATTGTACAAACCAGAAAGAGGACTGAGAAAATATCTATAGACTCCTCACATCTTGGACATAATCTATTTCAACTTCTCCCCTCAGGATGTTGCTATAGAGCATTGCATGCCAAAACAACTAGGCACAAAGATTTTTCCCCTGTACCATCACTCTGCTGAACATTTAATTCCCACAGCACTGTCTCATTTCTCGTCTCATCTTTCCTACTATCTTCTCCTATTGGTATCTTATGATTTATCAATTGTTGTTTGTAACTTATGATTAATGATTGTAACAATGATTTATGATCTATTACTTGCTGTTTGTATGTACATTGTGAGCTTAGGTACCGGAGAAAAACTCCTTGTGTGTCACATTTGGCCATAAAGAATTCTGTTCTATTCTGTTCCATTCCACTCTTCTCCACTCCACTCCACTCTACTCTATTTAATACATGTATTGAAAAACATAATAAAAGAAACACAGTTGAACAATAGAAACCGAGAATAGCAACTAATGAAATGAAGTATTACTATGTGCATATGCTTTCCATATTACCAGTTAGTTTTATTGAAAATTCATTGTTTTTCTCTGTTGATACATGATAGAACCTATTGATACAATACCTCTATAGGAGACTCACTTTGTCAAACATGAAGACTTTATTAATGTTACCACTAAGGGGCAATATTGTTCCAGTGATCATAGCAGTGGCATCTTGGATAGCCTTACACACATGGTGTGTATTGGCATTTTCTTCAAACTGCATATTCACAAAAACAATGGTAACAGGACGTAGCTCTGACAAATACTCTAGTGGCTGGTTATCATCTATCTAGAAAATAGTAAAAGAGCATTAACTTTTTATAGGCACTTGTGGAGAATAAGACTATATTCAAGTATCCTACCCTAAAGTGAAAGTTAACTATTTTCATAATATAGAAGTTCTTTTAAAAAGTGGGTTTCAAAGTGAACATTTTATCACCAGATTATCATAATTTTTCTTACAACTATTTTCTATACGAGTTAATGAAAAAAATAAAGTTTTAATTTTAAAGACCAAGGAAAAATATTTTATCGTAAAAAGCAAAAGAGAAATCATATAAGGTACCATTCTCTCATTTATCCATAGTTTCATGTGATTTTTAGTTCTAGGTTTTAGATTAGAATACCATTAGTCCAGTGATGGGATTCAATTTTTTTTACTACTGGTTCTGTGGGTGTGGCTTGCTTGGTGGCCATGGCTTGGTGGCCATATGACTGGGTAGGCATAGCTTGGTGGTCATGTGATGGTGGGTGTAGCTGGGTGATTATGTGACTGGGTGGGGCGTGGTTTGGCCATGTGACTGGGTGGGTGTGGCTTGGTCATGTGACTGGGTGGGTGTGGCCAACTTGACATCACTCACATCAAGGGGCACCTTGCCTGGCCACCCCTCACCTAAAAGAGATACGTACAATTTCCCTATCTATTTATTTACTACTACTCAACATCCAAAATATACTATTTAATCCTATGTATATATGCTATATGTGTACATACATATTACATATTATAGAGTGTGTACAGGCACACAAAAAGATACATCTACTATATATACTGTATGTGTATGTACACACACACAGAGACACAGACACACACACACACAGACACACACACACACATACACAGAGCTCTTTTAAAACTATACACATTCAACCTCACTTGTGTGCATTTGGAAAAACACACCCAGAGTCCACTTTCTGCCACACATTTAACTATAACCGCTGTACATTAGAACACTACACATGCCTTCAGATGTTCTTCCCTAGAGCCAGGATTCAGTAAAATGTGGTGAAACTCACTTAACAACGCTCTTGCTTAGCAACCAAAATTTTGGGCTCAATTGTCATCATAAGTCAAGGACTAACTTTGCCTTCCTCTGCATGGCAGCCTTGTCCTAGTAAACTCCTTCTCCTTTCTGGCAATTTTCCTCTCTGTTAGAGGAACCAAAATAATCCAGACAATATACTGTAAGGTTTCCTGCTGGAGCAGAGGGTTGGACTAAATGATAACTGAGATCACTTCCAGCCCTAGGTTGATGTGCTGTTTCAAAGTGTCTTCTGAAGCCACGTCTAGTGCCAGGGTTTGTGGTCCTTCCTTCCTCTCCTTTTTTTTTCTCTCTCTCCCTCCCTTCCTCCCTCCCTCCCTTCATCTATCTATCTATCTATCCATCTATCCATCCTACTATTTATCATTCACTTTCCCCTCCCTCCCTCCTTCCCTCACGAGCAGATTGCGTGAGGAGGGAGAGGGAGAAGGGGGCAGTGGCAGCTGCTAGTATTAAGGGCAGAATGCCACACAGGGGAGAAGGTGGCAGCATTTCTGTGTGCTGCTGCTCCTGCTAGTTCCACAGACAATGCTAGCCGCTGCCGCTGTCCACTTCTCCCTCTCCCTCTCCCTCCCAGGTGCTGGGCAATCTCTACAGCTGCAAAGCGGCTCTCAAAGAGGCGGCGGCTGGTTGCAGGTCACTGAAAACTACCAGAGGTCATGGAAAAGCTGCTGCCATCGTCACCATGTTCTTTGCGCATGCGCATCCAATTGGACTTGCAAGGCAATGGGATGCACGTGTGCGAAGAGCATGGAGGCAATGAACATGGCGGGCAGGACAAGCCATCAGTGACTGGGAGACCGGTTCGGGGGCGTGGCCAGCCAGCCATTGCTACTGGTTTAGCGACCTTGGCAAAATTTCCACCAACAGTTTGTGTGAACCGGTACGAACTGGCTGAATACAACCTCTGCATTAATCTTTAATGACACCAAAATTTTAATTGTACCAAACTCCTTGTGATTTTTCAGCAAAAGCTATTCTGAAGATTATTATTCAACATCCTATTAATTAATGAGAGCAACCATTTTTTTCCATGAATACATTTTTATGTATTTAATCAACACTCAGGACTTTACTTCAGTTTGATACTACAAATTTGTAAAAAAAAATAAAAATCAAATAAATCTAAGTGTTGTATGTACTATATATTTGTATTAATCTCAGCTTTAATATAATCAAATATTAATTATGCTCAAAATCCAACACAATTACATTTAATAAATGTTCTTCTATTGGTGTTTTACAATGTTGATATATCTGAACATAGAAAAATGAATATATCATTATCTAATGTTCTAGATGGCTTAAATCAGATGTGTCAAACTTTTTGGCTTGCCTAGGCCACAATGAGTGAAGAATTGTCTTTGGCCACATATAAAATATATACTATATGCAGTGGTGGGATTCAAATAATTTAACAACTGGCTGGGTGGGCATGGCCATGGTGGGCATGGCCAGGGGGTGTGACAGGCAGCACTCATCCTCCTGCACCCCCCTGGGAGCAAAACCGCTCCCCCCCCATGTTCCATTTTGGGCCTAGGCCTCTCTACAGCCTCCTGGGAGTGAAAACGGGCCACAGGGGGGGGCATGCTACACCCTCCGCACCCAGTTTTGGGTCTAGGAGGCCTCCCTGCAGCCTCCTGAGAGCGAAAACAGACCACGGGAGGAGCACTGCACCCCCCCACCATTTTGGGCCTAGGCCTCCCTGCAGCCTCCTAGGAGTGAAAACGGGCCGCAGGAGGTATGCCACACAGCCACATGCTCCATTTTGGGCCTAGGAGGCCTCTCTTCAGCCTGGGAGCAAAAATGGACCACGGGGGGGGCACTCCACACACACCCGTATTGGACCTAAAAGGCCTCCCTTCAGCCTGGGAGCAAAAAACGGACCATGGGGGGCACTCCACACACCCCTATATTGGGCCTAGGAGGCCTCCCTTCAGCCTCCTGGGAGCACAGGGGAGCACTTTATCCTCCTTTCTCCTATTTTGGACCTACGAGGCCTCCCTGCATTTACCTGGGAGTCAAAATGGGGTGCATGGGGACTCGTGGAAGGGTCCGGGTGGGGAGGGGAAGGGTCAGGCAGCAATTTAACTACCGGTTCACCCGAACCATCCTGAACAGGCTGAATCCCACCAACTATATGCATATAATAATGTTAAAAGTTTACAATCTTGTGGGGCCACATTACTAGCACTCCAAGGCAACATGCAGCCTGTGGCCATGGGTTAGACATGTCTGGCTTAGATACTGATTGATTTAGTTTAAATCAAATTTGATGTTTTAAATCAAATTTGCAGGTAAACACTTTACTGAGGTCACGGACATAAATTAAAGAAAAATGTAACATAGTTAATTATATTGCAAAGGGAAATGTTAACTAAAATAATTTTCTAAAACTGTATCAACCATTTTATACTGAATTAGATTACTATATCCTGTAATTTTCAAAAACAGCATTAAAATACTAGCTGTTCTAACTCTCTGCTTAGCTTAATTTTTAATAGAAAGAGAAGGGCGAGGGGGAAAACAGATTCAAATCAAAATGAAATCCTTCCTTATTTATATATTTCTTGGTCACTTGCCAGTTTGGTATCCTAGTGAAGGTGCTTGCCTAGACTCCAGAGACTATGAGCTCAAATCCCATCGGCATGGAAGCTAACGGGTAACTTTAAGTTAGTCTTTCTCTCCCAGCCCAACCCACCTCAAAGGGCAGTTGTTGTGTTAAAACTAAGATGCAGGGATATTAAGTATGTTCACCAGCTTCAGATGGATGGATGGATGGATGGATTGACGAACAGACGGATGGACAGACAGACACATAGATACATGGATATATACATACGTACATACATGCAGTGCCTACAGATGGGATAAAATAATCATTGTAATAATAGTACTATTGATCATTGACCAAATGTAGATACAACTCAGAAACAATATTACAGGCAGGAAAAGGGAGTGGGATGCAGGTAAGTCAGGGGTGAAATTCAGCAGGTTCTGACAGGTTCTGGTGAACCGGTAGCGGAAATTTTGAGCAGTTCGGAGAACTGGTAGCGGAAATTTTGAGTACTTCAGAGAACCTGGAAATACCACCTCTGGCTGGCCCCAGAGTGGGGTGGGAATGGAGATTTTGCAATATCCTTCCCCTAGGAGTGGGGAGGAAATGGGGATTTTGCAGCCCACCGCCCTCCAAGCCATGCCCACAGAACCGGTAGTAAAAAAAATTGGATTTTTATTTATTTATTTATTTGATTTGATTTGTATGCCGCCCTATCTCCATAGGACTCAGGGCAGCTCACAACAATTAAAATCAAACCAGATAAAAACATATTAAAATACAAATTAAATGTATGTTAAAACTCATTAAAATAATCAAACCCCATCAGTCCAGGCTTTAAACAGCCATGTCTTTAGTTCGCGGCGGAAAGTGCAAAGGTCAGGGGCCAACCGGAGCCCCAGGGGGACTTGATTCCAAAGGGTGGGCACGCCCACAGAGAAAGCTCTACCTCTGGGGGCCACTAGCCAACATTGTCTGGTTGACGGCACCCTGAGTAGGCCCTCCCTGTGAGAATGCACCGGGTGATGGGAAGCTGTTGCTGGCAGCAGATGGTCCGCCAAATATCCTGGGCCTAAGCCATGTAAGGCTTTATAGGTCATCACCAGCACCTTGAATCTCACCCGGAGGGCAACCGGCAACCAATGCAAGTCGCGCAGGAGAGGTGTAACATGGGAGTATCGGGACCCTCCCATCACAACCCGCGCGGCCGCATTCTATACCAGCTGAAGCCTCCGAGTGGTCTTCAAGGGCAGCCCCAAGTAGAGAGCATTGCAGTAGTCAATACAGGAGGTGACTAGCGCATGAGTAACTGTGCGTAGGGCATCTCAGTCCAAATAGGGGCACAACTGGCGCACCAGGCGAACCTGGGCAAACGCCCCCCTGGTCACGACTGTTATATGATCTTCTAAACTCAACCGTGAGTCCAGGAGGACACCCAAGTTGCGTGCCCTGTCTACAGGGGACAAAACGTCACCCCCTATAGCCAAAGATGGAACCTCTCTATCGGACCAAGATGCCGGTACCTACAGCCACTCAGTCTTGGCAGGGTTGAGCCAAAGCCTGTTCCTCTCCATCCAGACCTCTCTCACAATCCAATCTATTTATTTCACCGCCAGTGCCACTTCCACTCCATTGCCCCAAAAGCGCTCTGTCATGGCAATGGGGCCTCTGCCCTCTCTGCAGGGCCCTTTTCTCTCACCGGAGATCAGGATCGTCTTTCACATCGTCGGGAGTTCGCACTACTCCCAGCAAGCCGGACCTTCATCCTTCTTTGCCAATCGCTCCACGATTGGCAACGGCTCCTTTAACCACTCGGCAAAGAGAAACAAAAGTTTCCTGTATAGCATATAATAAATTCTGAATTCCTTGAAGAGTAGAAGTTTTCTCGGTTACAGCTACCACCTCTAGAGATTTATGTGGAGTAGGAGGAGTCATAATTGGGGCCATAGATGCTGTTGATATCGGGAGCTTCTTTCCGGTCTTAGTTGAGGAGCTAGACATTTCTGTTAAACAGAGGAACCTCCTCCAAAGTAACATATAACTAGGATGAACCCAAAGGTACTTGTTATTGCTCTATCCTATCCCAATAATTAATCAGTATTCTAGTTTGTTAGCGAGTTACTTTGCTATTTAGTCAATTATCTACCTTACTTCCTATCTCCCCTTCAGTACTCTCAAATGATTAATAGTAATTACTCAGTTTAATTTACTAATCAATTAATCTACTTAATATTAAATCAGTTAATTATCTAATTATTGCTCTAGAATTAATCAATACTCTAATCAAATCAATTAGTCCACTTTATATTAATTCTCACCAATAAATTTAACTCTTAATTTTCCAAAACAAATATACTCCAACTAATTTCAATCAGTCCATCAATAAAATGATCTAAGAATAGTATTACAGTTCTCCTGTTGTGCAGGTATCAAGTATGATTCTCCATAGCAATCACATTAAAATGTCTTAGTCACCACTGAGTCCACCTCCAAGTCAGGGGAAAAGTTGATAGGAGTAGCTCTTCCAGCACTTACCAGCTAATTGTCAAATCGCTTTTAAAAAGCGCAGCAGTAATAAAGTAGGGGGTAGAGTCTATAAAAGTTCCAACTACAACCAAAATTAAGAGGAAACAGCGCCCATCCGACCTGACAGGCCACTCGGCACCTGATCCCTCCGATCTTCCAATATCGCCTCCAAGTTACTCATGAAACCAATCTGCCACTTCCAACCCAAAATCAGCTTTGCGCTTCCACCCCACCCCGAATCTTTAGCATTAATCCTGAGGGGACAGTCCGTTCCTCTCTCACAATCCAATCTATTTATTTCACCGCCAGTGCCACTTCCACTCCATTGCCCCAAAAGCGCTCTGTCATGGCAATGGGGCCTCTGCCCTCTCTGCAGGGCCCTTTTCTCTCACCGGAGATCAGGATCGTCTTTCACATCGTCGGGAGTTCGCACTACTCCCAGCAAGCCGGACCTTCATCCTTCTTTGCCAATCGCTCCACGATTGGCAACGGCTCCTTTAACCACTCGGCAAAGAGAAACAAAAGTTTCGCAGCTCAGGAAAACTTTCCCTACCATTCCACTCGCCTATGATGTCACGCCGGAAGTCAGAACATCATACATCTTAAGAAGGTACTTAGTTGATATCTAGGACACTGGCAGCAACCCGTATCAACCATTAGCACCAGTCAATGGTATTTGTGATGCATTTTTGAATATTCAGTTGACTGAGTTTCATATTTAATGAATAATAATAATAATAATAATAATAATAATAATAATAATAATAATAATAATAATAATAATAATATCTGAAGGACAATGAAGAAGATGCACTAAAGTTAGTATTCCAGGAAGGCTTGCTGACTACTGGAGAGACCAAACTGGCCTACAAGAAAGACCAAATGAAGAATGGAAGTATGGGAAGACAAAGCACTACATGGCCAGTACATAAAAAAAAAATAGCAGGGAAAGCAGATAATAACAAGACCTGGCAGTGGCTAAGAGCAGGAAAGTTAAAGAAAGAGATTGAGGGATTAATTCTGGCTGCACAGGACCAAGCCTTAAGGACAAATGTATACAAAGCCAGAATTGAGAAGACAGCAATGGACAGCAAGTGCCATCTATGTAAAGAAGCTGCAGAAACAGTGGACCATCTGATAAGCTGCTGCAAGAAGATCACACAGACTGAATACAAGCAGCAGCATGACAAAGTAGCAACAATGGTGCATTGGAAGATCTGCAAGAAATATTTGCCTGTAAGCAAGAATTGGTGGGACCATAAAATAGAAAAAGTCATATAAAATGAAGACGTTAAATTGTTCTGGGACTTCAGAATACAGACAAATATGAAAAAAGAAATGGACTTTTTTTTCAAAGAGAACAGGTAAGAAGAGACTTCTGGGAAAATGTGACAAATCCTAGATCAGGCCAAGTCCAAAAATGCCAGGGAATTTCTAGAAGCCTGGCACTCTGACAAATCAGCCACCAATAGACACATAGATATTATTTATTTATTTATTTATTGATTTGATTTGATTTGATTTGATTTGATTTGATTTGATTTGATTTGATTTGATTTGATTTGATTTGATTTGATTTGATTGTATACCGCCCTTCTCCAGCAGGACTCAGGGTGGTGAACAGCCGAGATAAAACAGAGCAAAATTTAAAAAACAGTTTAAAAGGTAATTAAATAATTTCGGCCACAATTTAAAACAACCCAATTAAAACCAATTTCAAATTAAAACCAATTTCATATTAAAACCGAAACGGATGGGATCAAGCCAGAATGAGGACAAATAATAATAATAAAAGAGTATTATGGGAAACTGTATGATCAGGAGTAAATTTTAGAAAATAAAATACAACAATATTTGAAACAATCTGAACTCCCTAAAGTACCTGAATCAGTTAAAGCTATGCTGAATGAACGAATAACCATGATGGAATTGACAGAAGCGATTAAGAGACAAAGGATTAATAAAACACCAGGGCCTGATGGGCTATCGGCAGAATTTTATAAACGATTACAAGACATATTAGGCCCAGTGATGTTGGAAGTTAATAATTTTTTTTTATTTTTTATTTTCTTTAAATTTGTATACCGCCCTTCTCCCGAAGGACTCAGGGCGGTGCACAGCCAAATTAAAATACATACAATACAAAATTTAAAATAATTTAAAACAGAATTAAATCCAATTGGCTTCCCGAAATATTTAAAACCCATTACCCTTAAAAACCCTTTAAAAAATTTTAAGCCAGGCCAGCTTGCTGGAATAGGAAGGTCTTCAAAGCTCGACGGAAGCTCCGGAGGTCCGGGATTAGTCGTATTCCTGGGGGTAGCTCGTTCCAGAGGGCGGGTGCTCCCACAGAGAAGGCCCTCCCCCTGGGGGTCGTCAGTCGGCATTGCTTGACCGACGGCATCCTAAGGAGGCCCTCTCTGTGGGACCAAATTGGCCGGTGGGAGGTTGAAGGTTTTGCTAGAAGCGAAAATACCAAATTCATGGATGGAAGCAAAGATTACTCTTATAATGAAAGATGGCTCAGATTTAATGCAGATAAAGAACTACAGGTCAATATCTCCATTGAATGCGGATATATATTGAATATATGCTTCAATAATAGCAGAGTTTTGAATGGGTTTTGAATGAATTTATACATTTAGATCAGAATGGTTTCTTGCCAAAGAGACAGATTAAAAATAACATGAGAATAATTTTAAATACATTGGGGTATTATGAAACACACCCTGGAAAACAAATGGCGTTGATTTTCCTAGATGCACAGAAAACATTTGACAATGTTAATTGGCAATTTATGCTATTACAATTAAAATATATGGATTTTGGGGAAAGATTTATTAATATGATTAAAGCAATATACCACAAACAATCTGCTAGGGTGATGGTAAATGGGGACATGATGAAGAATTTTGATATTAAAAAAGGCACCAAACAGGGATGTCCACTGTCCCCTTCACTATTTATATTGACTCTGGACGTCTTAGCCAGAAATATTTGACAAGATGAAAAAATAAAAGGAATGGAAATTTAAAAAAAGATAAATATAAGCTACAGGTGTTTGCAGATGACTTGGTTTTTATTTTAGAAGACCCATTAGAAACTAGACCGAAGTTAATTAGAAAGACAAAAGAATATGGGGAAATTGCAGGAGTGAAAATAAAGAAAAGACAAAAATTTTAGTTAAAAATCTCACAGATACACAAAAAAGAGTGTTGATGGAAAGAATTTGTTAGATCAGGCGCAGGAAATGAAGACGTGACCAGCTCGATACATTTAATAACTTTATTGCAACAGTAACAAGACTGGCTGTGCGCTGCCGGAGCTCTCCTTATATTCTCTCCGGCAGACGCACCGCCCCCTAGACAGCTATTCAAACTTCCCGCCCGAGGCTGGCAGCCAATCCGGGTGGGTGTCCTTATAAGGACATAACACTCCTCCCCTCCTAGTTAGCAAACAGTCACTCAAAGTCAATGAACGTCACGTAATTGTGCAGATACGTGGGACGCCTCGGCGCCCTGGTTGACCTGCACAGTCTCACTTCCTCGTTGACGCCGACCTGGATGGACGGGGCTCCTGTGTCTCCTGGTTCCCTCCCCAGAACCGGACTGGGTTCGGCTGGCGAGTGTGCGGGGTCACTCCCAGCGCCTCTGGCCGAACCTTGGACCTTGGACTGCTGGTTCTGGTGGTCTTCCTCCTGGCCTGTGCATCGGTCGTCTCGCTGTGGCTGCTCGGTGCCGACCCGGGAAGAGTGTCTGAGTCTTGGTAAGTCTCTGGTTGTCACTTGCTCCTCCCCAGTCTCCTGGGCTCTGTGGTTTGGCTGTGGTTCGGTTTCCTGTTGTCGGGGGGATGTCTCGGATCGGTGTCCTCGGGTCCGGTCTCCCGGCGGTGGACGATGTTGACCTTGGTCGTGTGGTCCGACCTTGCCGGGTTGGTGCAGGCCTCCTTGGTTGGGGTGGCGGAGGCCTTCCTTGCCGGGCTGCGTTGGCCTACCCTGTCGGGTCAGCGGTGGTCGTCCCGGTCGGGCTGTTGTTGTGGGGCTACCTCCGCGGGGTGGTGGAGGTCTCCCCCGCTGGGGTGGCGCTGGCCTCCCTGGCCGGGTTGTTGTAGGCTTTCCTTTTGCACTAGTCCCCGGTCTACCGCAGGTCGGTGGCTGGGGTCTTTCGTGCTGGGGTATTGTTGCTGAGCTGCCTTCTGTGATGGGTGGGGGTCCCCCTCGCCGGGGTGTTGTGTGCCATCTTTGCCCGTGAGCTGTGGTGTGCCCACCTCAGACGGTCCCCGGTCTACTGTTGTCCTTGGTTGGCAGTCCACCGTGTTCTGGGCCCGTCTGCTGCCCCAGCCGAGTGGCCGGGATTCGCCCTGGGTGGGAAGTCCCCGATCTACTTCCCTGGCATCCTGCCACCCTGGTTGGTCAGGTCATTGCCTCCCCACCTCGTCGGGGTGTTGTTGGCCTCCCTCGGTGGGGTGTTGCGGGTCGACCTCCACGGGGTGTTGCAGGCCTACCTCGTCGGGGTGTTGTAGGCCTACCTCATCGGGGTGTTGTAGGCCTACCTCATCGGGGTGTTGCAAGGCTACCTCGTTGGGCTGGTTTTGTCCTACTTCCCTCCACCTTTTCCGGAGCTGGTCGATGTGACGTCTACAGACCTATCCATCTTCCAGCTCCACTCTGTAGGACTTTGGGCCGGTTGAGCTTTCTATCTTCCCCTTCAGTCATTTCGGAGAGCCGTGGAAATTCAATGCGAAAACCGGAACTCCTATGCTGAAGGCGCAAAGCGGGCGGCTGGCCGTTGTGGTCACTTCAGGGCTATATTGTGGGTGCAGCCGGTCCAATGGTGACCTCAGCCTTCTGCCCATCAACATTTCAGCTGGCCTCTTGTGGGTGGTGGCATGCGGCATGATGTGTTGGGTGAGGAGGAAGGTGTCAATTCTTTCCTGCCAGTCGCCCGTGCGACTTGGTGAGTCTCACCATCCATTCAGCCTGTCCATTCCCAGCTGGCCTGTAGGGGGCTGACAGGCAATGGCGAATGCCCAGTCCGGCCAGGAATGCCTCCATGGCCAAGGACGTGAGTTGCGGCCCGTTATTGGAAACCAACACATCCGGCAGTCCATGGGTGGCGAAGAGACGGCGTAGCACCCGGATCATCGCTTCCGTTGTGGTAGATGCCATGGGTACCACCTCGAGCCACTTTGAGAAGGCGTCGATGACGATGAGTAGGTGGCGCCCCTGCATCGGACCCGTGAAGTCGATGTGGATCCTTGACCAGGGGCTGCTGGGGTTCTCCCATTTCGTTGGTTCGGCTTGGGGTGGCGCTGGCCGTACTTCTTGGCACGGGTCACATCTGGAGACCCATTCTTCGATGTCTCTGTCCAGTGATGGCCACCAGGTGTAACTCCATGCCAGGGCTTTCATGCGGACGATGCTGGGGTGCCCATTATGCAAGGTCTCTAGCGTTCTTCTTTACAGAGTGCTGGGAATCAGCACTCTGTCTCCCCATAGCAAACAGCCTCTCATGGTGGACAGCTCCTTTTGCTTTCTGATGAAGGGGCTGAATTTCTCCTCTGCCTTCTCTGTCGGCCACCCTCTGAGGATCCAGGATTTCACTTGGCGGAGTGTGGGGTCCTTTTGAGTGTGGACGGCCACATCCGCAGATGAGACTGGACAGCTGTCGTCGTTGTCGATGTGGAAGAGGTCGAGCATGGGGGCTGGGTCTTCCACTGGATCCTTTGATGGGCATCTGCTCAGCGCGTCGGCGTTCCCAATGGACATGCCTGGCTGGTGCACGAGCCTGTAGGAATAGCCGGCTAGGAAGATGGCCCATCTTGTCATCCGCGGGGACATGAAGGTCGGGGTTGGTTGGTTGCCTGCGAGGAGTCCCAGGAGCGGCTTGTGGTCGGTCACTATGATGAAACTCCTCCCGTAGACGTACTCGTGGAATCGTCTGACTCCCGCGACGATAGCCAGAGCCTCTTTGTCCAGCTGGCTGTAATTGCATTCTGCGCTGGACATTGTCTTGGAGAAGTATGCTATTGGGGCTTCTGAGCCATTTGGAAGTTCATGGCTGAGGACTGCCCCCACCCCGTATGGTGATGCGTTGCAGGTGAGCTTGATTGGGAGCATCTCGTTGTATTGTATGAGGATGCTTTTGGAGGTTAGAAGTCCTTTGATGGCCCGGAATGCTGCTTCCTCCTCTTGGTCCTACTTCCAGGAAGCCGCTTTCCCCAGCAGGTGGTGGAGTGGCTCAGCAATCGTGGCTTTCTGTTTGAGGAACATGGCATAGAAGTTAAGCAATCCAAGGAATGCCTGAAGCTCCGTTTTGTTTTTTGGGCTGGGAGCTTCATGGATAGCTTTAACTTTTGATTTGGTGGGATGGATGCCCGTGCCATCTATGAGATAGCCCAGGAACTCGACCTCCTGGACTCCTAAGATGCATTTATCTCTCCTGACTCTCAAGCCCTTGGCCTTGAATCGCTGCAGGACAAGGCTGAGTCTTTCAAGGAGTTGTGCTTTGGAATCTCTGGAGATTAATACATCGTCAAAGTACGGCACCACCCCTGGAACACCTTGGAGAAGGCGTTCCATCATTGATTGAAAGATTCCGGGGGCAGCGCTGACTCCAAATTGGAGACGGTTGCATTTGAATGCTCCCCTGTGGGTAACTATCGTTTGGGCCTCCGCCGTCTTTTCATCCACTGGCAGCTGCTGGTAAGCCTGGGCCAGGTCCAGTTTGGCAAAAATTGAGCCAGTCCCCAGAGAATGCAGCAGATGTTGCACCACTGGGACTGGGTATGCGCTCTGCGGCAATGCCTTATTGATTGTACACTTATAGTCAGTGCAGATGCGCACAGATCCATCATGCTTCATTGGGGTCACAATGGGGGTTTCCCATGAAGCATGATCGATCAGTTCCAGAACGCCCTGGGCGATCAGCTTATCTAGCTGAGCGTCTACTTTTGGCCGCAAGGCAAACGGAACTCAGCGGGGCTTCAGCCTGATTGGGGTGATTCCCTTGTCCAGATTAAAGGAGATTGGCTTTCCCACAAATTTCCCCAGTTTACCATTGAAGACTTCCTTGAACTCTTTGATGAGGTTGTCAAGTTCGTCCCTCTGAATTTGATGGATGCCTCCGATTGATAACCCTAGCGGCTTAAACCACTCCACTCCTAGCAGGTTCGGTTGGCTGTGTTCCACGACTGTGATGGGAAGTTTGCCTTGGAAGTCCTTGAAGGTGATGTGGAGGGTGGTTCTGCCCAAGACACTACTGGGGTTTCCGCTGAAATCCACGAGCCTCGACCTCAGGGGTTTTAGCTGGTTTTTTTCATAGGTTGGCTTCAGGTGCTTCAGATGTTGCCAATCCATAATGGAGTAGATGGAGCCTGAATCTACTTCCATTGTGCATGGCGACCCCTCTGCCAGCAGTGTCACGTTGAACTTGGTGGCACCGTTATCGCTTGTGTGGGCAATTGTGGTCTGATGTACTGCTCTGTTGTGGGGATATTCATCATCCCCGTGCCTGGGCTGGTTCAAGGACCGTTTGGATGTCCTCTGGGTGTCTCTGCGATTTTCACGAAATCTTGGCCTGGGTGGTTCTGGGGCTGGATCTGCTGCTCTGCACGCTTCGGCTATGTGTCCCCTCTTCAGGCAGCGACGGCAGGTCGTGTCCCTCCATCTGCAGTTTGCCCTGGGGTGGTTGCCTTTGCAGCTGCCACAGCGTTCCCCCCGGTCACCATGTTGGGGATTTTCCCGCCTGGGTGGGCGGGAAACCTTGTGTACGGCCATTTCTTCATCGGATTCTGATGGTGTGGGGGAGTCATCTGAGGAGTTTGGGCCCGACTTGTGGATCTTGTGGATCCCCCTGGCCTTCACCATCG
Source organism: Arizona elegans (assembly GCA_022577455.1). Classification (NCBI taxonomy): domain Eukaryota; kingdom Metazoa; phylum Chordata; class Lepidosauria; order Squamata; family Colubridae; genus Arizona; species Arizona elegans. Next base: position 95,067,788 of record JAKOOJ010000002.1, on the reverse strand, counting down.
CGGCGGCTGCTTTTTCGGAAGTCTCAGTGGCTGTGGCTTCTTCAAGGACTTCCTTGAGAGGGATTCTCTTGCGGCTCAGGAACTTCTTCTGGAGACCCACATCTCGCATCCCGAAGACGATGCGGTCCCGGATGGCATTATCCACGTTGTCAAATTTGCAATTGGCAGTGATTTGACGAAGTGCTGCCACAAACTCTTTAATGGATTCACCTTCCCGTTGATTCCTCTGCTGGAAGGTGAATCTGTTTGCAATCGGGGTGCCTGTGGGTGCATAGTGTTCCTGCAGGACTTCCTGCAGGTCACTCCAGGACATCTCCTCAATATCTCTGGGCGCCACGAGGTCGATGGCCATCTCCAGGACGTCAGAGCCGCAGTGGGCCAGGAACAGGGCTCTCTTGCGTTCATTGTCGAGGTTCTGGTAGCCGTTTCCTCGGAGGAATTGCCAGAATCTGACCATGTACGACCTCCATTTCTCTCTTGCCGGGTCGAATGGATTCAGCGAAGCGATCGGTGCTTGTGGGGTTGCCATTCTGTGAGATGCCGTGGTTGAGTGACTTCAGCTCGGTTAGGCGATCGTGCCACGGGTCTTGCTCAGGTTCTCTTCTCTAGTCCTTCGTCGCCAGTGTTAGATCAGGCGCAGGAAATGAAGACGTGACCAGCTCGATACATTTAATAACTTTATTGCAACAGTAACAAGACTGGCTGTGCGCTGCTGGAGCTCTCCTTATATTCTTTCCAGCAGATGCACTGCCCCCTAGACAACTATTCAAACTTTCCGCCTGAGACTGGCAGCCAATCCGGGCGGGTGTCCTTAAAAGGGCATAACAGAATTGATAAATAGATAGTTAAAAAAGTGAAGTACCTAGGAATACAATTAACAGCAAAATGTGTAACAATTAAAGAGGACAATTATATGAAACTGATGTGAAAAATTAAACTAGATTTGGAAAGATCTAAAATTTTCATTAACAGGAAGAATAACTATTATAAAAATGAATATTTTACCAAGACTATTATATTTATTCCAAACAATTCAAATAAAATTGGGGAAAATATTTTGAAGAACTAAATAAAATAATATTAAAATATGTTTGGCTAGGGAAAAAAGCAAGAATAGGTTTGAAAATGCTGATGTTGTCAGTTGTGAAGTTGTGTCCAACACATTGCAACCCCATGGACAACTTTCCTCCAGGACTTCCTATCCTCTACCCTCAGAGACAATTTAAGCTCACACCAACTGCTTCAATGACTCAATCCAGCCACCTCATTCTCTGCCATCCCCTTCTTCTTTTGCCCTCACTAGTTCCCAACATTAGGCTCTTCTCCAGTGAGTCCTTCCTTCTCATTAAGTGGCCAACAAATTTCGGTTTCATCTTCAGGATCTGGCCTTCTAAAGAGCAGTCAGGGTTGATTTCCTCTAGGACTGATTGGTTTGATCGCCTTCTTGTCCAAGGGACTTGCATAGTGGTGGTTTCTACTGGTTCACCCTGGTTCAGGCGAACCTATAGTGGCAATGATGGGAGGCTCCACCATCACGGATAGTCTGTGCATGTGCAGAAGGTTCTGTGCATGCGCAGAAGAGCCACATGCTCACTTTGCTCACTTGCACAAGCATGCTCCTGATTCCAAACCGGTAGCGAAGGTAAGTGGAACCCACTACTGGACTCACGGGAGTCTTCTCCATCACCATAGTTCAAAGGCCTCAATTCTTTGATGCTCAGCCTTTCTTAAGGTTCTACTTTTACAACAATACATTGCAACTGCGAAAACCATAACCTTGACTATACACACTTTTGTTGGCAGGGTGATGTCTCTGCTTTTTAGTATGCTGTCTAGATTTGCCATAGCTTTTCCCCCCAGGAGCAAGCATTTTTTAATTTCTTGTCTGCAGTCCCCATCTGCGGTGATCTTGGAGCCCAGGAAAATAAAATCTGTCACTATCTCCATTTCTTCCCCATCTATTTGCCAGGAATCGAGAGGGCCAAATGCTATGATCTTAGTTTTCTTAATGTTGAGTTTCAAGCCAACTTTTGCACTCTCCTCCTTCACTTGCATCAGAAGTCTCTTTAGTTCCTCTTTATTTTCTGCCATTAGAGTGGTATCATCTGCATATCTGAGGCCATTTGTATTTCTCCCAGCAATCTTAATTCCAACTTGTGATTCATCTAGCCCCGCCTTTCTCATGATGTGCTCTGCATATAAATAAAATAGGCAGGGTTGGAAATGTTGCAAGACTCCAAAAGAGAGGGGGCTTTGGGCTGCCAGATTGGGAATTGTGCTACCAGGCCCTGGTACTTACATGGGTAAAAGAATGGATCAATTTGAGGCATACAAGACTATTAACTTTAGAAGGAATTTTTCAACTAGGTTGGCATGCTTTTTTATGGTGGAAGAATAAGATACACAGTTACTTTCAAAGACATTATGATAGAAATGCACTTTTATCAGTATGGCTTAAAATTAAAGAACACTACTTGAAAATACCAGTCTGGCTTTCCACAATGGACACATTGATACATCCTAATATTAATATGGAAAAAATTGTAAGATATAAAGATATTTTGAATGAAAAGGGGGAATTAAAAACCAAGTAGGAACTTCGTAGTCAAGCGATGGACACTGCATGGTGGCCACAAATGCAGATACAATCTTAATATGAGAAAGATGCTAAAATGTATGGTTTCAATAAATAGTTAACAGAATTGGACCAGATATTAACTGGAACGGATGAAAAACTGATAAAGAAAATATATTGTTACTTATTAGGTATTAAATTTGAAAGTGAGCAGGTAAAGGAGACAATGATTGTTTCGGCTATAATTTTTGGATATGCAATAGAACTAGACAAATGGCAGAAATTGTGGGATAGAAATATTAAATTGACTATGTCAGCTGCATATAAAGAAAATTTGTGACTTCCCGTGGTGATGTCGGAGCGGAGTGGGTGAGGGTGCGATTTATAGCTCCTGAAAGCCCAATTAATTCCTGAAAAGGAGCCCCATAAGGGCATTTCCAAACCCGGAGGGTTCGGAATACTAAAGGGGAAGGCTTTAAGCTCTGGACGTAGTTGTGGGATTCAAATAATTTAACAACCGGTTCTCTGCCATAATGATTTCTTCCAACAACCAGTTCACCAAACTGTTCAGAAAGTTAACAACCGGTTCTGCCGAAGTGATGCGAACTGGCTGAATCCCACCACTGTCTGGACAAGATGCTAGCATCCAGGAGAACAAAAGCCAGACCCCTTAAATCCGACAGGAAAAAAATCTGTCTTTAAGGCAGATCGAGAGCGATGGCGTCTGCATAGTGAGGAAGCAAAAAGTGGATTCAGCATTGGTGGTCACGAAGGATCGGAGGAACAAAAAAAAGAAAAGTTAGATTTTCAATAAGCAGTCACAAGCAAGAGAGTTGCAGAGGGTAAAGAGAGCGGCGATTGGGAAGGAGAGTGCTTAACGGGAGATGATCAAATGAAGACAACAGTATAACAGAAGTAGCAGAAGAAGTAATCAACAAAGAAGATACAAAGTAACAAACTGAAATATTTGGACTCAAGTTAAGGATTTATTGCAAGGGAGGGGGAAAAAGGAGCAAATTCATCACAAGAAGGAAGCGACTGTGAAGGTATATATAAACTTTGGAATTAAAAATCAAAGGAGTTTCCTTCCTTTAATTGGTGGACTTTGTGGACCTGGAGGACTGAGGAGGAGGTAATTTGGAAAAAGATTTATAGATAGATGCACAGACAATGGTGGATTTATAAATATTAAGACGAAAGTAGAGTGTAAGACTGGGAGGACATAGAGACTGTGTGCTGGAATTGAAAGTGACTAAATTCGAACTGGGTGATAGAAATAATCTGATGCAATAAGGAGTGGAAAGAAGAAAATCAAAAAAGAATTCAAAAAAGGAAAAGTCTGGTTGGAATTTAATATACTGATAGAAATTGTAATTTGAGGGGGGAATTGTTTTGTTGATAACGGAGAGGTTATAGAATATACTGTTAAGAAAAATTCAAGGTTTAAGAACTGTTTGGATTGGTGTTGAAAAAATTAAAGGGGAAGATATATTTTGAATACTTGATATTTTATAATAATTACAGTGAAAATATTTGAAAAAGATTATAATACTTAATTAATTTGATTTAGGGGGGCCGGAAAAAAAGGAGGAGGGGGAGGGGACAAATGTTAAAGAGTAACTGAATGGTAAAACTTGATTTGAGTGGTGGTAAATAAATTAAAGGGATTGATATATAAGTACTAGTGGTAAAAGGTAAACATAGAATATTGATATAAAAAATTATAGTTATAATCTGAGAACAATGTACATATATATAGAGAGAGGTATACATAGATATATACATATAAATTCAATTGAGATATATATCCTGAATACTACCAGTAGTCCAAAGAAAAAAAGAGTGATAATACTTAAATTAAGTTTGTAAGAAATTAAACAATTAAATTAAAAAGTAATAGACATAGAAGAACATTCTAAATTAAATCAAACATTATACTTTTATGATACTGTGGAAGAACTTTACCAGAAATTTAACAATGTCAACAACAGCAACAGTAACGAAAACCGGAAAAAAGCCTATTTCTAATCCAACATCCATGGCTTCTCCTACAACTCAATCTTCAATCGAAAATGTGTTAGGTAAGGAAAAAGACAAAACAGAGCCAACGATGAATAATATGTAAAATATGCTTCAAATGATCTAAGAGACATTGATGAAGTCACAAGAAAAAAATGGCAGATAATCAAGAAGAGTCTAGAAAACACCATCAAGAAATCAAAAATGAGACAGGAGAAGTAAAGGAAGATTGTAGAAATATGAAGGAAAAGATGGAAAATATACAAAAAACAATTGCAGAAAATGAGCAAAAAGTTAAAAAAATAGAAACCAAGGTAGACCAATTAGACCTCAAGCTAGAAATGGTGGAGCAGAAGGTATTACAATCAAATAAAACTGTCGGACTCATCATCTTTTTGGAAATGGAAAAAGCCTCATATTTCCTGCGTTTCCAGAATGTTGTGGAGGAGAAAGAGGAAGATCTGGGGGAAAAAATGGTCGAAATAATAGCAGAATTAACACAGAGAGATAAATCGTAAATAAAAGATACCATAGATGAAATTTACCGAGTACATAATAATTACATAAGAAGACACCGCTTAGCATGGGAAGTGCATATCAGATTTATAAAAAAAACAATAAAAGATGAAATCTATAAAAAATCAAGAGAAGAGACTGTAACATACAAAGGGAAAGAGATCATAATTCTAAAAAAATTCCACGCAGAATTCAAGAGCAAAGGCAACAGTATCACTTCTTAACATCACACCTTATAAAATACAAAGAAATGTTCAGATGGATTATCCCCGAAGGTATTCTCATCACATGGCAGGATAAGAAATTTAAAGTGGATTCGATAGAAAAAGCTTAAGAATTCTATAAAATTACTTGGAAGAAGAACAAGAAAGCAAAGACGAATCAGAAAGTAAAAGTCAAGAGGAGGATCAACAAGAGGAGATAGAAAGAGAGAAAGAGCTAAGGAAAACTCAAGAAAAAGAACGAGAAGAAAGAGAAGGAGCAAGAGGAAGAGTAAAAAGGGAGACAAGAAACACCAAGAAACAAATATAGTAGGAGATGGAAGAACAATATCTTTATTCTCCGTGAATATCAATGGTCTAAATGCACAAAAAAAGAGAACACAAATATTTACAAAATTAAAAAAATTAGATTTAGATGTGATTTGCTTGCAAGAGGTTCATATAAAAAAGGATTCCAAAAATTACTAGAAAACAAGAAATTAGGAAGATTACATGTATCATTATCACAACAGAAAAAAAGAGGAATTGCAGTATGTAAAGGAAAGAATAAATTCAGAATTAGTTTATGCAGATGATGAGGGTAGAATTTTGATGATAAAATTAGATACAGAATATAAACAAATTTTATTAGTAGTGGTATATGCCTCAAATAAAAACCAACAAGAATATTTCAAAAAATTGCACAATAGAATAATAGAACAAGAAATAGAAAACGTATGCATAATAGGAAACTACAATGCAGTGGTGAAATTTAAAATTTGTTACTACCGGTTCTGTGGGTGTGGCTTGGTGGGAGAGGGTAATGTGATGGGGTGGGCGTGGCCATTTTTTTTTACTTTTAAAACCATTTTTTCTACAACCTCTTTGGCGAAGAGATTGTAAAAAAATGCTTTCAAAAGGCTCTGACGATCCCAGCTGAGTTGCCTGATCGACAGAGACTTTTTTTCTTTTAAATGCCTCTGACAATCAGGCAACTCAGCTTGGATCGTCAGAGGCATTTAAAAGAAAAAAAGGGTTTTTTTCTTTTAAAAGCCTTTGAGGATCCTAGCTGAGCCGCACCATCATCAGAGGCTTTTTTTTTAACTTTTAAAAGCATTTTTCGACTGAAGAGGTTGTAGAAAAAATGCTTTTAAAAGTAAAAAAAAGCCTCTGATGATTGTGCGGCTCAGCTGGGCATGGGGGGGGGGGCAGAGATTTTTGCTACCGGTTCTCTGAACCATCCGCCTCCATCACTACCGGATCAGGCGATCCGGTCCGAACCGGGAGCATTTCACCCCTAGTACAATAACATAGCTGATAGTATAAGAGATTATTACAGTAATAAGAAAAAAAAAAAGAAGGAAATATTACCTAAAGAATTTTTCAATATGGAATCAGAATTAAGTTTAAGAGACACCTGGAGAGAAATTTATAAAGAAGAAAAGCAATATACATATTATTCTCATCTGCATCAATCTTGGTCCAGGATTGATATGGCCTGGATGACAGCACAACTACAATTAGAATTAGAAAAAATAGATATAGGAATAAATGAATGGGCTGACCATAACCCGATAATTATCCACTGGAAAGGACAAAAAAGGTATAAAAGATAGACGTTAAATCAAAACATATGTAAAGAGAAAGAATATAAGCAATTGCTAGAAAAAGAGAAAGAGATTTTCTTAAATGTAAACAAAAAAGAAGACACGTCAACTTGGGATACATTAAAAGCGTATATTAGAGGGGTGACGATTGCATATATGGCAAAGAAAAGAGAAAAAGTCCCAGCAAAATAAACTACAGGAGGAGCTTAAAAAATTAGAAGAAGATCTACAGAAAGATCCCCAAAATAAAAAAGTAAAAGGGGAAAAGAGAATAATCAAACACAAACTAAATTTGATAACCCAAGAAGAAGTGGCATTGAAAATAAAGATGGCAAAACAAAATTATTTTGAGCACGCAAACAAGATGAGCAGGTGGTTAGCTTATAAATTAAAAAAGGAAAAGGATAAAAGAACGATACATTTGAAAGATGAGGAAGGGAAAATCCAATATAAAAGAGAAGATAAGAAACAAATGATACATACTTTTTTCTCCAAATTATACACACAGGAAGAAACGATAGAAACAGAAATTAAAAACTATCTAGAGGAAACAAATGTATGTAAACTTACGGAGGAACAGAAAGAAGTACTAAACAGACCAATCTCTGAAACAGAATTTGGAATTGCAATAAAAAGGCAAAAAAGATAATAAAACGCCAGGACCAGATGGAATACTAGTTGAGCTATACAGGAATATACAAAAACAGATTAATGCATTAACAGAGGATTAATGCTGGAAATATTCAGTGAAGCACTACAGCAAACAAACATACCCAAAACATGGACAGAAGCACTAATCACACTTATATACAAGGAAAATTCAGACCAGCAATTAGTACAAAACTACAGGCCTATCTCTTTATTGAATTCTGATTATAAAATATACATGTCAATAATTGCTGAAAGGTTAAAAACAATCTTAGATAAACATATACATTCAGATCAAAATGGTTTTTTGCCAGGTCGACAAATTAAAAACAACAAATGCACCATAATTGATATATTAGAGTTTTATGAAGTGCATCCAGAGAAACAAGTTTCACTGGTTTTCCTTGATGCCCAAAAAGCCTTTGATAATTTGAATTGGAGATTTATGATACAACAAATTAAAAAAATGGAATTCGGGTCAAAATTTAAAAAAATGATTGAAAAAATATATTCAAAACAAACTGCAAGGGTAATTATTAATCAAAATATGATAGATAGATTTGAGATAACAAAAGGTGTGAGACAAGGATGCCCACTTTCTCCACTTCTCTTTATACTATCATTGGAGCCACTCTTAAAAAAAATTAGGGAAGATCGAGAGATAAAAGGATTGAAGATTAAAAATGAAGAGTTTAAATTGCAAGCTTTTGCAGATGATATGGTTTTCATAATTGAGGAACCTCTAAAATCAGGCCCCAAATTTATCAAAAAAATAGAAGAATTTGGCGTAGTGGCAGGTTTTAAAATAAATAGAAATAAATCTAAATTGCTAACAAAAAACCTTACAAAAAACAAGAGATAGAATTAGAAAATAGTATGAATATTCAGATAACAAAAAAAAAAAAATCTAGGGATTTGGCTAACAGTAAGAGGTTCCTCAATCAAAAAGGACAATTATGATAAATTAATACTGCAGATTGGAAAAATCAACAAATTTCATGGATGGGAAGAGTGGCGGCAATAAAAATGAACATCCTGCCCAAAATTTTGTTCCTCTTCCAGGTTATATGATAAGAATAGAAAAAAGCTTTTTTGATTTATTAAACAGATTGACTCAAAATTTATATGGCAAGGGAGAAAGCCTAGAATTAGATTTAAAACTTTACAAGATACTAGGGACAGAGGAGGAGTAGCCCTTCCAGATTGGGAAATTTATTACCAAGCAGCATGCCTAACATGGTTAAAGGAATGGATGGAGTTGAGAAATAAAAGAATGTAAACAATAGAAGGTCACAATTTACAGATAGGATGGCATGCATTCCTATGGGGTGAAAACATAAAACCCATGGATATTTTAGAAGACATATAATTAGAATCTCATTATTATTAATTTGGAATAAAATCAAAAAGCAACATTATGTAAGAATACCATTTTGGATTTCTCCCAATGAAACATTAATGCATCCAAATTTAATAGACTGGACCAAAATAATTAGATACAGAAATATATTAAACGAGACTTGGTGGCGCAGCAGACTAAAGCACTATTAAGTAACACCAGCTGTCTGCAATTACTGCAAGTTCAAATCTCACCAGGCTCAAGGTTGACTCAGCCTTCCATCCTTTCAAGGTAGGTAAAATGAGGACCCAGTTTGTGGGGGCAATAAACTGACTTTGTATAAAAAAGAACACCGCTGGGGGTGGGGGGGCAAAGCCCTACTAAGCAGGTATATACAAAAGTATAAAGGCTATTGCTTAACGCAGTGTAAGCCGCCCTGAGTCTCCGGAAAAGGGCAGCATATAAATTGAACCAATAAAAATAAATCGAACCAATAGATTTGGAAAAATTAAAAATAAAGCAAGAATTGGAACAGGACTTGAATATGGAAGTTGAATGGTGGATGTATTTACAAATAAGATCAAAATATATAGAAGATATAAAGACAGATCAGGTACAATTGGAGCAAAATGAGTTGAATAAAATTGTGCATGGGAGGGAACAAAAACTAATTAGTAAAATATATAAATTTCTATTATGGTATAAAATGGAAGAGGAAATAATGAAGGATACTATGATTAAATAGGCAAGGAATTTCAATCACGCAGTAGAATTAGAGAAGTGGGAAAAGATGTGGAGAATAAATATGAAATTGACAATATCAACGGCATACAAGGAAAACCAGATGAAAATGTTTCATAGATGGCATCTTCCACCAGCTAGAATAGCAAAGATGTTCCCTAGTAATTCACTGAAATGCTGGAAATGTAAGAGTAACTATGGAACATACTATCATCTCTTGTGGACTTGCCCAGTGGCAAAGAAATTCTGGGCCAAAGTTAAAAAGTGGCTGGAGGAAATAACACAGAATTCAATAAAGGGAGAACCAGAGCAATTCTTACTAGGGATTCCCACAGAAAACTACACAAAGGAAATACAATATTTAACATTACACATACTGACAGCAGCCCGCATAGTCTATGCGCAAAATTGAAAGAAGGAAAATTCACCATCAGAAGATTTAATTTAAAAATTTTTAGAATGCACAGAGATGGACAAACTAACAAAAGAATTCAAGGAGAAAGATGATACAGAATATTACAAAGTGTGATGTAGATGATATGAATGGTTGGAGAATAGGAAAAATGAGAAAGAGGAATAAAGGAGAGAAGGAAAAAAAACGTTAAAGATCAAGGTAAATGTAGATGAAATAAAGGAAGATGGATAACAATGTAAAGTAAGATAAAGTTAAAATATGTGTAAATATGTGTAAATAGTAAGAAAGGATCACTTTGAAGGAGCTGTAAAAAAAGTGATATGTATATAAATGTATGTTTGTGCCTTGTTTTAATGTGTTCACAATAAAAAAAAATTTAAAAAAAGAAAAAAATGGTATAAAATGTTCTATAGATGGCATTTTGCACCAACAAGACTGGCAAAAATGTATAATGTATAAGGATAGATCTGTTAAATGCAATCTTAGTATCTGGTTCATATTATTATATGTGGTGGACATGTCCAAAAGCCAAAAAATACCAGACAAAAATTCATACTTGGTTGAAAAAAAATAAAACAGCATATAGACATGAAACCAGAAATATTTTTATTGGGCATTCTGCCAGAAAAATATGACAAAGGGACTATATACTTGATTTTACATGTATTAACTGCAGCTAGAATTGTATATGCTCAACAATGGAAGTGTGACAAGATCCCGACAGCTGAGAGTGTAATTAAGAAAATATTACAATGTGCAGAAATGGATAGACTAACGCTTACTTTAAGGACAAAGAAGAAATTGAATACTTTTTGACATGAGACTTTTACCAATGGTCAGATAATAAAAACAAGTTAGAAATGCAGGGACATAAAAAGGATAAATGTTAAAATGGAAATTTGTTAAAATAGATAAGCTAAATATTATTGTCATCAATGTTATTGTGATGAATGTTATTGTAAGCATTTTGATTGTTGTTAGTTGTGAAGTCGTGTCCGGCCCATTCTTCTTTTGTCCTCAATCTTTCCCAGCATTAGGCTCTTCTCCAGTGAGTCCTTCCTTCTCATTCGGTGGGCAAAGTATTTCAGTTTCATCTTCAGTACCTGGCCTTCTAAAGAGCAGTCAGGGTTGATCTCCTCTAGGATTGACAGGTTTAATCACCTTGCAATCCAAGGGACTCGCAGGAGTCTTCTCCAGCACCATAGTTGAAAGGCCTTAATTCTTTGGCGCTCAGCCTTTCTAATGGTCCAACTTTCACAGCCATACATTGCAACTGCGAAAACCATAGCCTTGACTATATGCACTTTTGTTGGCAGGGTGATGTCTCTGCTTTTTAGTATGCTGTCTAGATTTGCCATAGCTTCCCCCCACCCCAGGAGCAAGCGTCTTTTAATTTCTTGGCTGTAGTCCCCATCTGCAGTGATCTTGGAGCCCAGGAAAATAAAATCTGTCACTACCTCCATTTCTTCCCCATCTATTTGCCAGGAATTGAGAGGGCCAGATGCCATGATCTTAGTTTTCTTAATGTTGAGTTTCAAGCTAACTTTTGTATTCTCCTTCTTCACCCGCATCAAGAGTCTCTTTAGTTCCTCTTCACTTTCTGCCATTAAAGTAGTATCATCTGCATATCTGAGGTTCCTGATATTTCTCCCGGCAATCTTAATTCCAACTTTTGATTCATCTAGCTCCACCTTTCTCATGATGTGCTCTGCATATAAGTTAAATAGGCAGGGTGACACTATGCAGCCTTGCCGGATTCCTTTCCCAATTTTGAGCCAATCAGCCAATCCATGTCCAGTTCTCACTGTTGCTTTTTGACCCACATATAGGTTTCTCAAGAGACAAATAAGATAGTCTGGTACTCCCATCTCTTTAAGAACTTGCCACAGTTTGTTGTGATCCACACAATCAAAGGCTTTAGCATAGTCAATGAAGCAGAAGTAGATGTTTTTCTGGAACTCTCTAGCTTTCTCCGTGATCCAGCGTATGTTGGCAATTTAATCTCTAGTTCCTCTGCCTCTTTGAAATCCTGCCTGTACTTCTGGTAGTTCTTGATCCACATATTGCTGGAGTCTAGCTTGTAGGATTTTAAGCATAACTTTACTAGCATGTGAAATGAGTGCAAAGGTGCGATAGTTTGAACATTCTTTGGCATTGCTTTTCTTTGGAATTGGAATTGACCTTTTCCAATCCTGTGGCCACTGTTGAGTTTTCCAAATTTGCTGGCAAATTGAGTGTAGCACTCTTACTGCATCATCTTTTAAGATTTTGAATAGCTCAGCTGGAATACTGTCTCCTCCACCTTTGTTGTTGCTCAGATTTCCTAAGGCCCATTTGACTTCACATTCTAGGATGTCTGGCTCAAGGTCAGTGACCACCCCATCGTGGTTATAAGGGATGTTAAGCTCATTCTTGTATAGTTCTTCTGTGTAATTTTGCCACCTCTTCCTTGTTAGGTCCCTGCCATTTTGGTCTTTTATCATGCCCATCTTTGCATGAAACATTCCCTTCATATCTCTAGTCCTTTCTATTCTATTGTTTTCTTCTATTTCTTTCCATTGTTCAATTATTATTATTATTATTATTATTATTATTATTATTATTATTATTATTTTATTTCTATACCGCCCTTCTCCCGAAGGACTCAGGGCGATGTACAGCCTATTAAAAGCACAAGACAAACATCAAATAAAATAATTTAAAATTATTAAATAATTAGGCTCAATTTAAAACCCCAGAAATATAAAACACCCAATTTAAAATTATTATGTTGATAGCTCGGCCTGGCGGAACAACAGGGTCTTGAGTGCACAGCGAAATACCCGGAGGTCGGAGATCTTACGCATTTCTGGGGGCAGTTCATTCCACAGGGCTGGGGCTCCCACAGAGAAAGCCCTCCCCATGGGTGTCACCAGCCAACATAACTTGGCCGATGGCACCCTGAGGAGACCCTCTCTGTGGGAGCGAACTGGCCAGTGGGAGGCTATTGGTGGCAGAAGTCAGTCTTGAAGGTACCCAGGTCCTATGCCATGGAGCGCTTTAAAGGTGGTGACCAACACCTTGAATCGCACCCGGAAGACCACTGGGAGCCAGTGCAGCTCGCGCAGGAGGGGTGTCACGTGGGCATAACGAATTGCGCCCATAACCACCCACGCGGCCACATTTTGGACCAGTTGGAGCCTCCGAGTGCTCTTCAAGGGGAGCCCCATGTAGAGAGCATTACAATAGTCCAGCTGGGAGGTGACAAGGGCGTGAGTGACCATGCGCAAGGCATACTGGTCCAGAAAGGGCTGCAACTGGCAAATCAGGTGAACCTGATAAAAGGCCCCCCTCGCCACGGCCGTCATATGCTCTTCTAAAGACAGCTGTGTGTCCAGGAGGACACCCAGATTGCGAGCCCTCTCTGTGGGGGGCAAAGATTCGCCCCCAATAGTCAGCGATGGCACCTGCTGACTATATTGGGATGCCGGAAGCCACAGCCACTCGGTCTTGGAAGGGTTGAGTCTGAGCCTGTTCCTCCCCATCCAGACCCGCACGGCCTCCAGGCAGCGAGACATCACATCAAGGGCATCATTGGGGTGGTCTGGGGTGGAGATATACAGCTGAGTATCATCAGCATACAGATGACACTTCACCCCGAAACCATGGATGATCTCACCCAGTGGCTTCACATAAATGTTGAACAGAAGGGGCGAGAGGACCAACCCTTGCGGCACTCCCCATGCGAGGCGCCTCGAGGTCGACCTCTGCCCCCCTGCCAACACAAACTGCGAGCGGTCGGAGAGGAAGGAGGAGAACCACCGCAGAACGGTGCCTCCTATTCCTAACCCCCTCAACCGCTGCAGCATGATACCATGGTCGATGGTATCAAAAGCCGCTGAGAGATCTAATAGGACTAGGACAGAGGAGCAAGCCCTGTCCCAAGCCCTCCAGAGATCATCCACCAACGCGACCAATGCCGTTTCTGTGCTGTACCCCTGCCTGAAGCCCGACTGGTACGGGTCCAGATAGATAGCTTCATCCAGGTGCCGGGGAAGCTGTCGTTCCACCATGCTCTCAACAACCTTCACCACAAAATAAAGGTTGGAGACTGGACGCCTCTTTCAAGGCGGCAGGAAAGGCGCCCTCACTCAGAGACGCACTTATAATTCCCTGGAGCCAGCCTCGTGTAACCTCCCGGGAGGCCAGTACCAACCAGGAGGGACACGGTCCAATAAACACGTGGTGGCACTAATCTTACCCAGTACCCTGTCCACATCCTCGGGAGCCACAGGATCAAACTCCTCCCAGATAACATTCTCAAGACCTACCCTTGTCTCCTCCCCTGGACTCATCCAATCGGAGTCCAAGCCATCCCGAATCCGAGCGACTTTATCATGCAGGAATTGCACAAAATCCTCAGCACGACCCTGCAAGGGATCTTCCTGCACTCCCCCCCCCAAAGAAGGGAGTGGGTCACCCTGAACAGGGCAGCTGGGCGGTTCTCTGCAGATGCGATAAGAGCAGAAAAATGGTTAGATTTTGCCGCTTTTATCACCACTAGGTAGGTCTTGATATAAGACCTCACCTGTGTCCGGTTGGAATCAGATTGACTAGCCCTCCAAATGCTCTCTAGGCGTCTTTTCTGATGCTTCATCTCTCTCAGCTCCTCAGAGAACCAAGGAGCCAATTGAGATTGACATCAGGTCAGAGGCCGCAATGGCACGACGCGGTCCAAAGCTCCAGTGGCCGCACTCTCCCAGGCGGCCACCAGTTTTTCAGTTGATTCGTGTGCCAGAGTCTCAGGAAATGGCCCAAGCTCCGTCAGGAACCTTTCGGGGTCCATCAGGCGCCTGGGACGGAACCATCTGGTTGGTTCCATCTCCCTGCAGCGGGGGAAAGCGGTAGGAAAGTCCAAGTGGAGGAGCGTCCATGACAAAGGTTTGATATCTAGGTCCCCTCTACCAAGATCATTCAACCACTGAGCAGAGACAAAAATCAAGTCCAGAGTGTGTCCCCCCTATGTGAGTGGGGCCTTGAACTAACTGGGTCAGGTCCATGGCCGTCATGGAAACCATGAACTCCCGAGCCACCTCAGACGCCTCACCTGCAGATGGAAGGTTGAAATCCCCCATGACAATAAGTCTGGGGATATCAACCGCCACCACGGCAATGACATCGAGTAGCTCGGGCAGGGTTGCTGCCACATGGCAGGGAGCCAGGTACGTAGTCAGCAAACCCATCTGCACCCCAGGGCCCCACTTCACAAAAAGGGACTCACATCCAGTTATCTGAGGAATGTGGTCTCCCTTGGACAAAGACTTTCCCTAATAATCACCGCTACTCCTCCACCCCTCCCCTGGGCCCTTGGCTGATGAAATGCACGGAAACCTGGTGGGCACATTTCAATGAGGGGGACCCCCCCTCTTGGCCCAACCAGGTCTCCGTAATACCTGCCAGGTCCGCACCCCCCTCCAAAATAAGATCACAAATGAGGGGGGCTTTATTAACAACCGACCTGGCATTATACAACATCAGCCGCGGACCCTGAGCCTGAGACTCTGCGCAACCCAGGACACGAGTCACGCATTGGGGGCCGGAGTGCGTAATTGCTCGTAAACAGTGTGTGCGCACCCCCGACACATGATATGGCCCCCTGCGCCTGTCATACCTGCCCCTCCCACTCATTATTTCAATTACACTGCCCTTCCTGTCACCCCCCTGCTCCCCAGTTAAATTTCCTTTCACAACCCCTCTGCTGCAGCCAATCGACCCATCACCCCACTCAGTCGCTATCTGGACCCCACCCCCCAGGTCCACTTTTACAACCCGCTCCCTTTCTCCTGGGTCCCCTTAAAATTTTCATTAAAAATTTAGCTAAAAAACCCCTCAACCCCCTCTTCACTGCATGCCATCTCTTGGGGTTCCAAAAAGAAGGTATTCTTATCTCTTCTAACTATTCTCCGGAATTCTGCATTCAACTGAGTGTATCTTTCTCTTTCTCCCTTGCCTTTCACTTCCCTTATTTCCTCAGCTATTTGCAAAACTTCCTCAGTCAACCATTTTGCTTTCTTGCCTTTCTTTTTGTTTGGTTTTAGTTGCTACCTCTTGTACAATGTTGCGAACCTCCATCCATAGTTCTTCAGGCACTCTGTCTATCAGATCTAATTCCTTAAATCTATTTGTCACCTCTACTGTATATTCATCAGGGATATGATTGTTCATACCTGAGTGGCCTAGTGCTATTCCCTACTTTCTTCAATTTAAGCCTAAATTTTGCAACGAGAAGCTCATAATGTGAGCCACAGTCAGCTCCTGGTCTTGTTTTTACTGACTGTATAGAACTTCTCTATCTTTGGCTGCAGAGCACATAGTCAATCTGATTTCTGTATTGACCATCTGGTGATGTCCATGTGTAGAGTCATCTCTTGGGTTGTTGGAAAAGAGTGTTTGCTATGAACATTGTATTATCTTGACAGAATTCTATCAGCCTGTGCCCTGTTTTATTTTATACTCCAAGGCCAAACTTGCCTGTTATTCCAGTTATCTTTTGGCTTCCTACTTTAACATTCCAATCACCCATGATGATAAGGTCAACATTTTTTGGTGTTAATTCTATAAGGTGCTGTAGGGCTTCATAGAACTGGTAACTTTCATCCTCTTCAGCACTAGTGGTTGGAGCATAGACTTGGACTACTGTGATATTGAATGGTTTGCCTTGGATTCGAACTGAGATCATTCTATCATTTTGGGGATTGTATTCCAGTATTTCTTTTCCTATTCTTTTATTGACCATGAAGGCTACTCCATTTCTTCTGAGGGATTCTTGCCCGCAGTAGTATACCTACTAGTCATCTGAATTAAATTCACCCATTCCTGTCCATTTTAGTTCGCTGATTCCTAAGATGTCGATGTTCAGTCTTGTCATCTCTTGTTTGACCATGTCCAGCTTGCTTTGATTCATGGCTCTTACAGTCCAGGTTCCTATGGAGAATAGATCTTTACAGCATCGGATTTTCCTTTCACCACCAGATGCATCCACAGCTGAGTGTCATTTCCACATTGGTCCAGTTGCTTCACTCTTTCTGGTGCTACTAGTACTAGCCCTCTGCTCTTCCCCAGAAGGTTCCCCATATTGGACACCTTCCGACCTGAGGGGCTCATCTTCCAGCATCATATCTTTTTGCCTTTTGGTAGTGTCCATGGGGTTTTCATGGCAAAGATACTGGAGTGGGTTGTCATTTCCTTATCCAGCGGATCACGTTTTGTCAGAGCTCTCTGCTATGACCTATCCATCTTGGGTGGCCCTGCATGGCATAGCTCATAGCTTCAATGAGCTACATAAGTCCCTTCGCCGTGACAAGGCAGTAATCCATGAAGGAGACATTTTGATTATGATTGCCTAAAAACAACTGTACCCAGACAACATGCTGTTTGATTGAAATGGAATGTTTACATGTTATTCAAATAAAGTAAATAAAATATTTTTTTTTTTAAAAAAGAATCCAGACAGACAGGCACATGGCCACATAACACTCCAAACTTAACAGTTGTTGATAAGAAAGACAAAAAAAGTCTGGATATTGGATGTGGCAGTGCCTGGAGACAGCAGAATAGAAGAGAAAGAACTGGAAAAGATAACAAAATACAAAGCCCTACAAACAGAAATAGAACAACTATGGCAAAGGCAAGCAAGGATAGTACCAATAGTAATAGGCACTTGGTTGCAATCCCAAAACAACTGGAGCACCACTTCAACACTATAGGCATTGACAAATTTGCCACCAGTCAATTGCAGAAGGCAGCTTTACTTGGAACTGCTTCCATCCTGCGACAATATCTGTAACAATGTCAAACATCCAGATTTGCCTATCCCAGGACTCGATAGGTAGACAAAAATGCCAAACCCAGTCTGAACATTTGTCTGACTGTGAGATGATTAATAATAATAATAATAATAATAATAATAATAATAATAATAATAATAATTAGAATTATATAACAGGAGGAGAGAAAAAGAGAAGGGAAGAAAATAAAATGGTCCAAGGATTTTAAGTTATTAAGTTGAGCCTGAAGTTAATGGCTTCAGTGACAAATTTAGCTACTGTGTGGATGATATTATGATATGTGCCTGAAAGAAGGTATTGGGTATAGAAATGGTCTGTTTTCAGCTTCTGCAGTAAAAGGGGAGATATAATGTTTTGAAGGTCCCTGCAGATTATAATTATGGTCCCACCTTCCAGTAATAGCAGGGAATTTCTAATATACAGTAGGTTAGAGGTTATTTTTTTAATAATTTAGGAATTAAAAATTCTCATTCCTTAAAATCAGTCGCCTAGTATACAGGATTTTACCACTTCCATCCCTCCATCCCTCCATTTCAAGCATTTATATGGGTGCCTAACTCAACCAACATGATTCTGGGTTGCATCCAACAAATATAGCTTGCTGTACAAAGTCACCTATTTATTGCACTCATTTCCTTTAAACTGTGCTAAAACCAATTTATCCAAAATTCAGGTTTTGCTGTCAAATGTCCTGCATTGCTGTATCTTGGACTTTTTCTATATATTTTGTTTCTCCTTTGGATTATCAGATGATAATTTACAGCTCTTCATCAGTTGATAGTTTGCAGCTCTCAATCCCTGCCTGCCTGTTTTGAGGAGTACTATCAATCCTCAAAGAATAGAAGGAAAAGGATTTTTTCAAAGGCTGTTTTCTTCCAGATAGCTGCAATGGAAACTGTGTTTATCTGTGGCTGGTGGCAGATTTACAGCCAGCTAATTTGCTTCCTGGCAAACAACATGCAAGCACAGAGAGAGAGAGTCAGTTTGAAATAGTGGGTAAAATACTAGGCTAGAAACTGGGAAACTGTGTGTTCTAGTCCTACCTTAAGGATGAAAGTGGGATTGACTGACTGACCAGCCACTCTCTTATAGCACAACCTACTTCACAGCACAACTGTGGGGAAAAATAGGAGCAGGGGGTATTATATGTTTGCCGCCTTGAATTATTTATAATAAAAGTGAAATAATAAATAAATAAAATAATAAATAGCATAGTACAAGAGTTGTCTCTAAGTAGGAACTGAAGAAGCTTCTTGGATGAGAAGTGAAACATCTTCAAGGAAAAGCAAAGTCTAGTTGCCTTTTGAAAAGCACCTTTGGCCAGATGCAAGGAAATACTGGTCAAGGATAAGAAAATGGTTAAAGGAAATTACTAAACAACAAATAGATCTAATACCAGAACTATTCTTATTAGGTATATTAAGGGGAAATTATAATAAAAAAACTCAGTATATATTACACATAATAACAGCAGCTAGAATCATCTACGCACAATACTGGGAAAACAATAGTACTCACTCTGATAAAATGGCAATTAGAAAATTGTTAAAATGTGCGGAGATGGACAGGCTAACAATGGAAATAAAAGAAAGAGATGAAACGGAATACTATTTGATTTGGGACATACGGTATAACTGGTTAGAGAAAAGAAGTAAAGAATAAGAATGTAAAAGTAAATTAAGATGTAACAATAAAGGGTAATATATATAAGTATGTAATTGCAATATTGATGCATTGTATAGAATAGATATGCACACAAAAGGAAAGGAAGAATAATGAAAATAATTTGTATGTACTTAGGAGATATACTGATACCGGAGTGCTGTAAAGATAGAAATTGTGAAATAAAATGAAGAAAACTGTTTAATAAAAACTATTTTTTAAAAAATGAAAAGCACCTTTGGGACAACCATGATCTGGATGACTGAGAATCTCTATAGACAATGGTCTCTAACATGTAAAAATAAATGAGTTCCACTTTAGCATGCACATACCCAGTTAATCCCTATATCCAGATCAGACCAAGCACAAATGCCACTCAGTTCAGCCAGCAAAAATATAGCTTAATGCTTATTTATTAAATTTCCGCAAATATAAAAAATAAAATGGAACAGAAAGCAGGAAAAAACAAGGAGAAAAATAACAACAAGTGAGATCTGGTCAACAACAGGCAAGACACCCTGACATCAACTGGAAAACAAACTCTGCAACAAATGGGGGATCGAACAGGTTCCTGACATGCCCACTGGCAACTTTGTACCCAAAAGTAAGAGGAAGAAACCAGAGGTCAATTATTCTGGGCTTAATTCTGACTAATAGGGATGAAATGGTTGAGGGGGAGTGTTGAATATGCAAGTAGGAGTGAATTTTACATCAGCCTTCACTCATTGGAAGGGGTATTGAATATGCAAGTAGGAGTGAGTCTTACATCAGCCTTCACTCATTGGTTCACTTTCCTGCTGGCGGGAAAATGAACAAGTGTCAGTGGCTGACAGGCTGGACAGCTCCTGGTAAAAGGAGCTGCAGCCTCGGGCAGTTCTCGGTTCGTAGTTAGTTTGTTGTTGTTTCCTGTTGCCTGCAATAAACAGTTGTTTTACTTCACTACAATCATCCTGCCTCTCTTTTCGTGTCTGGACTTAACACTGGCGATGAAGGTGGGATACTGAGATAGATCAAAGGTCAGATCAACCTCGTGGCATCCATGGCCATCTTCGCAGAAACCTCAGGATTGCATCGGCCATTACATGATGACCACACACACGCCACCAGCACATTTCGACCCCACCACCGAAGAATGGTCTTCATACATGGGCAGATTTTGGATGTTCATGGAATGCAACAATCTACAAGATTTGTCAGATCCCAAGAAAAGGCCCTTTTTTTGAGCTACTGCGGACCACGAATCTACAAGATGGCGAAGTCTCTGACAGCACCCACAGATGTTGAAACCATCAAATGGCAAATGCTGCAGGACATCCTCAAGGACCACTATGCGCCATCAACTTCCCCACTAGCCTGGTGACATGGGTTTTTACCGCAGAGACCAACAGTTGGGTTAGAAATAAATGATTTTGTTGCGAATTTGCAAGAGCTCACAGCAGAATGTGAATTTATAAATCTGGAGGAAATGATGCGCGATAGACTTGTCCTGGGACTGAGGGACCTTAACTTATAAAAAAGATTGCTGGCCAGGAGAAACATCCCCTTCAAAGAAGCCCTCAAAGAAGCCTGAGCAGCCGAGACATCAGATAAATTCACCACCTCCATTCGGAAGGCAAGCAGCGTCCATTCCTCAAGGCGGTTCCACAGGCAGAGGTGGGACTGACAGAAGTTTTGCCTGCTCAGACTGCCGACGCCGAGTTGAATGTCAGGGCACACCCATAGAAGGCCCGCCTACTTATGTGATTATGTCTCGTAACACATTTTGATTGAATAACTCTCATCCAGAAGGGAGAAGTGTTGAATATGCAAGTAGGAGTGAGTCTTACATCAGCTTTCACTCATTGGGAGGGGTATTGAATATGCAAGTAGGAGTGAGTCTTAAATCAGCCTTCACTCATTGGGTCATTTTCCCGCCAGCAAGAAAATGAACAAGCGGCAGTGACTGACAGGCTGGACAGCTCCCAGTAAAAGGAGCTGCAGCCTTCGGCAGTTCTCAGTTCGTAGTTAGTTTGTTGTTGCTCCCTGTTGCCTGCAATAAACAGTTGTTCACTACGATCATCCTGCCTCTCTTTTCATGTTAGGACTTAACAGGATGGAAGTTGGAGGAACTAAGCTGCATCAACAGAGAGATAGCATCAATATCATGAGGATTGATAGTACTGCTTTATACTGCATTAGTGAGGCCACACTTGGAATACTGCCTTGAGGGGAAGTAAAGTGCCTTTCAAAGTATGGACTGACCATAAGAATCTGGAGGCACTTAGGACCCCTCAGAAGCTCTCACCGAAGCAAGTCCAGTGGGCGCAGTACTTTAACCAATTTAACTTTGATGAAGTACATCCCGGGGGGGGGGGGGGAATAATTTCTTAGCTGTTGCCCTGTCCCACATGCCACAGTACAATAGCAGTTGGGAGGAGGTAGTAAATGCCATTATTCCCCTGACACAGAAGGTGGCACAAGTGACTATGAGGCAGCAGGCCAGGAAGAAGCCATCAGACACGGGGCCTGAGCTAACTTGGCACCTAAAGAGGGAGCTGCAGTTAGATCTGTGGTTCAAAGACTATTGGGGGGAGCTGATGTCGAGAGAGGGGCTAGCCTGGAAAGGGGACAAGTTGTATGTCCCTAAAACTCTGTGGGTGCAAGTCCTACAGCAGAGCCACAATGCCAAGCAAGCTGGCCACTTTGGGTTTCTAAAGATCCTGCACTTAGTGAAGCACCAATTCTGGTGGGCAGGGATGAAAAAGGACATAGAAAGCTATGTAAAAAGTTGTGCTGTGTGTGCAGCCATGAAGAAAAGGCCAGGGAAGAGCGCAGAGTTGTTGCAGCAAGTGGCAGATCCAATTTGACCTTGGGAAGAAATAGCAATGGACTTTATAGTCAAGCTCCCTGAAAGCAGAGGGAACACGGTCATCAGGATGGTGATAGACCTGTTTTCCAAGCAGGCTCACTTCGTAACCTGCTCAAGCCTCCTGTCTTCCCAGAAACTGGCCAGATTGTTTCTGCAGCACATATGTAGGCTGCATGGAGTGCCAAAGAGGATCATCTCAGATTCGGGGGGCAGGGTTTCCAGTTCATGGCAAAATTTTGGAAGGAGTTTGTGAAAATGATAGGGTCCTCCCAAGGGCTTAGTTCTATGTTTCATCCAAGCAGAAACGGGGCTGTGGAATGACCTAATGCAATGATAGAGCAATATTTGAGGTGCTAGCAGTGGTGAAATCCAATTATTTTTACTACCGGTTCTGTGGGCGTGGGCTTGGTGGGCATGGTGTGGCTTGGTGGGCATGGCTTGGTGGACATGGCAGGGGAAGGATACTGCAAAATCTCCATTCCCACCCTACTCCAGGTGAAGGATACTGCAAAATCTCCATTCCCACCCCACTCTGGGACTAGCCAGAGGTGGTATTTGCCGGTTCCCCGAACTACTCAAAATTTCCACTACCAGTTCTCCAAACTGCTCAAAATTTCTGCTACTAGTTCTCCAGAACCTGTCAGAACCTGCTGGATTTCACCCCTGGATGCTAGGTCAACTATCAGCAGTCTAATTAGGCAGACCTTCTGCCCTTTGCTGAGGTTGTCTATAATAATGCAGTCTATGGTAGCATGGGGCTCACCCTGTTCAAGATAGCCACAGTCATAGAATTTGTCCCCATGCTACTCACCATGATACAAAAAAGATGCTGAGGCCCTAGAAAGAGTACAGAGAGCAACAAAGCTAATGAAGAGAAGAACATGACAGCTATCAGTATATGAGGGGCTGCCACAGAGAGGTGGGGGTTGACTTATTCTGCAAAGCACATGAGGACAAGAAACAATGAGTGGAAGTGCTTTAAAGAGAGATCCAATCTGAAACTAAGGAGAAATTTCTTAGCAGTAAGAACAATTAAACAATGGAACAACTTGCCTCCTGGCTTGTGTTTGCTCCATTGCTGGAGGTGTTCAAGAAAATATTGGCCAGCTATTTATGTAGGATAGAATAACAACTCCTGTCTTGAGCAGGAGTTTGCATTAGAAGTTTTCAAAGGTCCCTTCCAGCCCTATGATTCTATGAACTTTTAAGAGATAAAAGGAGCTACCAGCATCAATCTACATTATCTGAATCTCTATCACATAACCTGAAAGTTATTGGAAACATGTTGGGTACTTCGCTTGAATAGTCCCAAAGAAGTGGCCTTTCTTATTCCAGTTTTAACTGTTTTATGTACATAATCATAATTGAATAGAGATGGAAAGTGGAACAGCAGGTGATCCTTCTTCTAATGCTTCTACACTAGGAAACAATTGGGTGGAGAGGGACTGTTGTATCTAACATAAACAGACAGTAATTTTTTAAGGCCATTCACTATGTTTCTGAATTCCATGAGAAGCCTTCTATTCCCCGAATCAGATTCTACTCTAGCAAAAGCCTTTTTTGGCATTCTGGAAAATGCCAAATAAATACATAATGGACAAACTCAGTTTCAACACTTCCAGAAATATTGATGAAGAAGGTTTTCAAGGAAATTGTAAACATGGAATCTTTATCTCCCATCCTCATGTTCTTTTTCAGAACATCCAGGGAAAATTGTCAACTTCTCATAATAAGGAAACATTCAATTTTTTTAAAAAAAATCACGGAGAATAATAATAGCATTCCTATAGCACCGTGATGGCGACCCTATGGCACCCATGTGAGAGGTAGCATGCAGCGCCCTCTCTGTGGGCACATGAGCTATCACCCCAGCTCAGTTCTGCCGTGCATGCACGTGTGCCTCCCGGCTAGCCAACTAGTCTTCAGGTCTCTGCTGCACATGTGGGGAGGTGCACATGCATGTGGGGGGGTGCATGTGCAATGTGCAGGGGGATGGGGATGGGGCACATGCGGGGGACTGTGCGGGGGTGGGGTGCATGCATGGAGTCATGCGTGCATTGCATTTTGGAGGTTCAGGCACATGGGTGTGCATTTGCACACATGCACGCACACTTTGTGCACTCGATCCGGAAAAGGTTAGCCATCACTGCTATAGCAGCATTTCCTCTATAGAAAATGTTACATTAATTATACTCATATGAAACCACTGCTAACTAAGCGTTTAATGAAGTACCTTCTTTAGGACATTCTTCATCACATATTTTCGCAAACGTTTTTCAAGTTCTTCATCTGGACCCAACACAGAGGCTATTCTCAAAATCTCTGGCAAGGAAAGGTGAGAAAAAAGCTGAGACTATGAGACACAATGTTGATGAAACACAACATTGGTATATTTATATATTGTTGAATTTGTGCACTCTATGCTTTTCTGCTAATGTTCAGAGGGGCAGGGATGTGATTCTGGCATCATATGTGAATGTGTGAGTGTGTGAATGTGTTTGTGTGTTTGTGTAAGTTGTGGTAGTGCCATCATTTTCTGACTATTTTTTATTTGAAAAGAGTTGTGAATCCTCTCATATTTTCAATTTAATATAGAAGTCTTGACTATATAGCACCCATAGGAGTTCTGAAATGTGGGCAGCTAGTACAGTCCATTTTTCACTGCCCCTTCTATATATTCAAAACACAAGTAAAAGAAGTTCCTGGTTATTTTTATAGCTGGTTAGTTGTAGTTGGGAAATGGAAGCAGCATTCTACTGCCAATCTCATATTGTTAGTTATATATATTTGTTCTTGATATAAATAAATGCTGTTATATTTTAATGGGCAAAGCAAGCTATAATCTCTGATAAATTTTAGAATGAAACTTTCCTACATCATTGTAAGACTGAAGACTGAGATGTTATTTCAATTAGGTTAGACAATCAAATGCAATGGAATAATAACAATAAATGAGCTGAGAAAAAACTCCAAACCTCAATGTTCCTAAAGAACTCACCAAAACTGTCACAAATGTGATTCTGATTCAGATAGTCTGTACATCTCTCAAAGAATTCATCAGTATCGAAGTCAGGGACATTTCGAATGTATTTAACCTGGAAATATATAGTGTTTTGTCAACTATCTATAGTCAATGTCAATCATTTTTCTAACATGAGATACCAAGAATATGTTGTTATGTAAATTATAGTAGCAATTTTATCAGCCTCTTAAACACAGGGATGATTTTTGATACATATTTTTATTAGTGTGGTGAAATGTAGTCCAGATTCCCAGGAGGGTGGGACTGCACTGCATTCTAGAGGACTAAGAGACAGTAAAGTTTAGATAGTTTGGTTGGGAGGAAGAGAGCCATATCAGCTGCTTCTTCAAATGGGATGCTTCTTCAAAGGAAGGTGTACTTGTGTGATACAGTAAATCTCAAAAGGGATACATAATCCTACACCAAGACACAAACAAGATAACTATCAGTAGAAGTGTAATTGTTGATGAAACTTTAGTGTGTTCAAAGTTTCACAAAGTAACACAAACATAGCCTCCCCCCAGTGGTGGGCTGCAAACGGCTTAACAACCGGTTCTGTGAGCGCATGCCTAACATGCTTGTACGCAGCGTTCAAAATACAGCAAAGTGAATATTGATGATAGGAGATTCAATTCTTAGGGGAATTCATAGCTCCCGTTTTTCTTTTTGCAAAGAAATGTACCACAAGATGATCCTCTATTTTCTTTGTGGTTTAATTTGTCTAGGGGAGGGAGGTATATAGTCTCCTTGGAGCAAAAATCAAAGGTGAACTGAGTATCTAACTAAAATAATCAATCCCATAGATTACTACCCCTTTTTCCTCCTACACATGTGGACCAATGATACAACAATGAATCTGAAAACAATAACAAGAGATTGTGAACAGATAGGGAAGAAAGTTAAAGAATTAGGAGCACAAGTGGTGTTTTCATCTATACTCTCAACAAAACGACAACATCCAATGAGGGCGCAAAGGATTTTAGAAATGAACCACTGGTTTAAAAACTGATGTTGTCAAAAAGAATTTTGGCTTCCTAGACCATGGTCTGCATTATCTAGATGAAGAGCTACTGGCAAGAGGTAGACTGCACCTCAGAAGAACTGATGGGGGCGGCAGCCATGGCGGCTGCCATGAAGCCGCAACAAACCAGGAAAAGAATTGTGCAGGAGGAAAGAAGAAAGAATGAGGTACTTTGAAGCCGGGTGAGTGACACCAATCCTGGCGGGAAGCAACACTTGAGTATGGACTTTTATCAATAAGACTCCCAGCTTTAAATAGTGGCTGTAGATTTGTGGGGCATGAAGATCTGACAAAGTAATAAGAGGAGACAAAGACCCATTAAGAAATTTGCCTTGGTACGGGCTGACTTGGTAGAATTGATTATTAATATACTAGAAAATTGGGTTTTTCTTTAAATTGGAATTGATTTGATCCTTGGAAAAAGCAAAAAGCAAAAAGCAATAAGTATGGATTTAACATCTTTAAAAGTTAAAAGAAGAGAGACAAATGGATGGTTACATAATGGATACAAAATAGAGATTGCTGTGACTAAGCGAAAGTGTGGATTGTAGAGACTCGCCTTCTGCTTGAAAAAGAAATATTCTGACTTGCTACTTGGTTTGGATTATTTTGAAAATAATTATGGGCTTTTGGATCTTGGAGATTCCTATTCTGTCTATGGGTGATTTGATAAAGAAAGAAGAAATATAATGGAACTATTAAAATCGAAACTAACTGGCGTAGGAACAAAAGATGTGGCGCAGGAACAAAAGAAGGGAAGTTGATGGATTTTATATGGAACAGATGTTACAAAAGAATGAAAGTGACTTATAAAGTTTCAAACATGGAAACATGGATTTTGAAATGGAATGCTTATGGACAGATAGGGAAATGAAGAAATAAAATAGATAAAATTAAAATGTAATGTTTAAATGTTCAAATGTTTAAATGACTATTAAATATAAGTAGGAGGTGCTTATAGAATAATAAAGATGGAGAATAAAATAAGGTAATTAAAATAGAAAATTGATGTAAAGGTGGTTAAAAATGAGGTCTTTATAAAAATACAAGAATATATACTAATATGAGATAAACCTAAGAGAAGGTATTAGATTATGAGAGAATAAGAAGAGAATATGCCTGATATAATATGTTTTAATTTTAAATTGTAAACAAAGTTGAGAATGGTAAATATGATTAAATTTGAATGATTAATGTATTATTGGATGATAAAACAAGATATACAATTGTGATTGAACTTAATGTATGCTAGAAATGATTAATATTAAGAAATATGTTGGAAGAGTATGTTAGGAAAACGTTAAATAACAATATATTTGTTATTTAACAAATATTGTTGTAACAATATATATTCTTTTCAAATATATTGAAAAGAAAACAGTTAAAATAAAATATGCTGGATATCAGCCAAATAAGAGTTGGAGAGGTGGAGGAGAACATGCTGGAAATCAGCCAAAACAAAATATGCTGTGTATTAGATGACAAATTTAAAAAAATTAAGTGTAATTGTTAAAGTTTAAGACTTAAAGATTTGATGAAATGGGTCTAGAGATCAAGGAATATAGATAAAATTTTGATTTATAAGTTGAAATAAAAAGAGAGTTGTACGTATTTGGGAACTAAGATTTGTGGTGATAAAATAGTAAGGTAAATACTTAGATCAAGGTGTTAGAATATTTTTTAAAATTTGTGTTTTGATTTTTATGTTAAAAGATGTAAGGGAGGGAATTAAGCTAGATAGAATTTTGATTGATAATTTGATATAAAAAATGAGTAGAGTTTATTTGGAAATTAAGGTTTTGGTGATACAATAGACTGGTTTAGAATAAGATGTTAGAATTTGTGTTAAAAATTTGAACAAGAATTTGTTTTGATTTTTAATTTTAAAAGATGTAATGGGGAAATTGGGAATAGAACTTTTTAAAGGAATGTAAGCGATTGTACCTATGAATGACCAGATCAAGACTTCGTTCTTAAAAGATATATTTTATGTTTATGTTTGGAAAAAAAAATTAAAAAATATTTTTAAAAAAAGATTACAAAGTTGGGGTTACAATGTTCCTGAGAGTGCCTACTTATTTTGGGTTTGCTAGTCGGATTGTTGACACCAATCACACAAAGAGGAAGGGAGTAAAGAGAAAAAAGAAATAAAAAAGAAAAACATAATGAAGTAGAGAGTGAGGGAAAGTATGGAAATCCCAGTTACAAAGTAGGACATATAAGAAATATATCCAAGACCCATAAAGGACTCTGTATGCTAATGCTCAAAGTTTAGGGAACAAACAGGGTGAACTTAGAAGTATTAGTACATGAAGGCAGATATGATATAGTTGCCATTATTGAAACTTGGTAAGATGAAACTCATGACTGAATGTACTGATGGAAGGATACAAACTATACAAAAGAAATAGACCTAACAAAAGAGGTGGAATTGCATTATATAGAAAAGATCACTACATGTCTAAAGATATACAGAAAACCAAGGATGAAAACCTCCTAGAATCCATATGGTTCAATATAAAAGCGGGGGGGGGGGATGACATTGCTATAGGTGTATACTACAGGTGACTGAACCAAGCGGAAGAAATAGATGAACTCTTTGCTAATCAATTAACAAATGCATGTAGAAAACATACCACAGTAATAATGGGAGACTTTAACTACCCTGATATCAACTGGGAGACAAACTCTGCAGCAAGTGGGAGATCGAACAGGTTCATAACCAACTTAGCTGACAACTTTGTCATCCAAAAGGTAAAATAGGGAACTGAAGGAAAAACTGCACTGGACCTAATTCTTAGTAATAGAGAAGTGATAGAGGGTATTGAAGTTGCTGGACCTATGGGCGAGAGTGACCACGTCATACTGGAATTCAATAGAATATAATCCAACCAGTGTATTAAATTTAAAAGAGCTGATTTTTCCAAACTCAGAAAGAGCCTAAGCAAAATTTCATGGATAAAAATCCTAAAGAGGAAAACAACTTAAGAAGCATGGGAAACACTGAAAAATATAATCATAAAAGCACAGGCCAACACAACATCACTAAAAAAAGAAAAACAAGAAATCCAAGAAGAAATTAGCATGGTTGCACAACAATCTCTCTGCTAAACTGAAAGACAAAAAAGGATAAGTATAAAAAATGGAAAGAGGGACATATAACTAAGTCAAATATCAGCAGATAGCCCAGAGCTGCAAAGATGAAGTCAGGAAAGCAAAGGCTCAGAATGAATAAAGATCTGTAACAAAAGTCAAAGATAATAAAAAATGTTTCTTTCCACATATAAATAACAAGAAAAAAGTCAAGAAACAGTTGGTCCACTAAAGAGAGAAGATGGCAAGGAAGTAACAGGCAACAGAGAGAAAGCAGAGCTGCTTAACTCATTCTTTGCATTGGTCTTCATGCAAAAACAAACTATAGCCCAACCTACCAAAAACATAACTGTAAAAGACAGACTAAAAATTAAAATTAAAATAAGCAAGAAAATGGTAAGTGTTATGTATGTATCTATTTTGTGTGGGAAATTCAAATGTACAGTGAATTCTGATTGGTTCTTGGTCGCCCCTGAAAAGTATATAAGGTGGGCTGTTGCCTGTGTTCCTTTGCTGAAGTCTCACTCTGAATTAAAGAGTTGTTGTTACTAGCCTGCTTGTGCCTCTCGTTATTACCGCGCTACAACATTGGCAACAAGGATGGGATAGAGGCCACAAGAGGCAATTCTAAAAGAGCTTGGAGTTTCAGCCAGGGTGACTAGCAAACACAGAGACACGGCATGTCTGCCTACATTCCGCCAAAACCCTTCGATCCAACCCGAGAGAAGTGGGGTTCGTATCTGACCAGGTTTGAGTGCTCCCTAGAAACGAGTGAAATGCAAGGGCTCTCTGCGAACAGAAAAAGGGCTCTGTTCTTAAGCCATTGCAGACCAGATGTATTCGAGATGGCCGAATCCCTCTGCGAGCCAACCCCAGTCCAGACGGTTCCATGGGACGTCCTTCAGGCCAACCTGAGAGCCCACTACGCTCCAGTTCCGTCTAAATTCGTTCAGCGCTACGAACTCCGGCAACGAGTTCAAAAAGAAGGGGAGCCAGTCAGTGCTTATGTGGCTGTGCTTCAAAAAGCTGCAACACATTGTGACTATAGAGACTTAGACGACGCATTGCTGGAACAACTGATTTGTGGGGTTCGAGACACCCGGTAACAAAGGCGTCTCCTAGCCAAGCCAGACCTAATGCTAGCCGGCGCGCTAGACAAAGCTAGAGCACACAAAGCATCAACGAAAGCTTTGGAAGTGCTGCAGCGACCCAGTTCAAGCAAAGACGGGCCGAAAACAGCCCCCGTCCATAGAGAGGAGGTGCAAACCAGCACAGAGGAAGAGTCGGATGAGGACGTCTTCCACACAGAAAAGAAATCGAGCGAACAAAGCCGCCGACACGAAAACTGTTCCAGCTGTGGCGGGGATCACGAGAGACATTCGTGTAAATACAGAGAAGCCATCTGCAGGCGTTGCAACAGGAAAGGCCACCTAGCACGAGTTTGGAGAGCTCAATTTCTGTGTAGTCGAAAGCCACGTGACTACCGCGACCAACCAGAACCGGCTCGTTCAAAACAGCCAATCAAAGATGATGGCGCGAGAAAACAGCGCGAACCTCAAAAGCGGGAGACCTACAGCACAAGAATCGGCCAAGCCAGCACAACCGACGATGAGAAAGTCTACACGACAGTAGAAATCGATGGCTGGGTAACGAGGGGTTGGCCTACCAAGGTGGACGGTGCTGACTTTCAATTGTATTTTAACAAGAAAAATGAACTGTCAATGTTGGGGGGTTGCTTGTTGTGGGGAGACAGGGTGGTCATTCCTTCGCGGTTACAGCATAGAGTTCCGGAAATGTTGCATGAAGGACACCCTGGTATTGTTCGCATGAAAGGCTTAGCTCGTAGTTATGTTTGGTGGCCACATCTCGACCAAGATGTCACCAAGATGTCACCGTTCGAGAATGGGCATGTGGGAGGATTCACATTGATTTCGCTGGCCCATTCCACGGCCAGAACTTCCTTATCATTGTAGATGCATATTCTAAGTGGCTCGAAATCGCCCTGATGCCATCTACCACTTCTGAGGCCGTAATAAAAGTACTCAGAAAACTATTCGCAACATACAGATTGCCGGACACACTGGTATCCGACAATGGGCCCCAATTCACGGCAACTCAATTTGAAGGCTACCTAGCCGAATTAGGCATAAGACATGCATTATCCGCTCCTTTTCATCCGGCTTCTAATGGCCTTGTAGAGAGATTTGTAAGAACGGCCAAAGAAGCTCTGTCCTGGCTTGATGCAGGGGACTGGCAGGCTAGAATAGATGAGTTCTTAGCGGTACAGCACGCCAACCTGTGCCCCACCTTGGGCCGCAGCCCAGCCGAGCTTTTAATGGGCCAAAAGCTAAGATGTGTTCTTGACCGGCTGCATCCCAATTACTCCGATAGCTTCAAGGGGGAAGGGGGAGGACTAAGACAATTCTATGTAGGAACACCAGTTTTTGCTAGAAGTTACACCAATGGGCCCCTATGGGTAGAAGGAACCATTGTAGGAATTACCGGCCCAAAGTCATATACAGTCGACATAAGGCATGGTAAAATCTGGAGGAGACATATAGATCAATTGCGCAAACGTTTACAAAACGAAAATCCATGTCCTAACTTTCAAGGTCTTCCTGACACAGGTAAGCCCGAGTAAGCCGGAATACTTATCTGGCAACCCTGAGTTCCAGCGCCGCCCCAGCGAGCTGACACTCCCAGCCGGGGATAACTACACTTCCGGAGGAATCCAGGAGGTTCCATTGGCAGAGCCGGGAGAGACGGGAGGTCCCTCCGACCAGCTTGACGCCTCACCAACAACTGAACTGCGCAGCTCAACCAGGATTAGGACACGCCCTGGTCACCTGCGTGATTTTGTATGTAAATATGTAAATAGATAGAATAAGTGTCTTCTGGGAGTGGAGGGGTGTTATGTATGTATCTATTTTGTGTGGGAAATTCAAATGTACAGTGAATTCTGATTGGTTCTTGGTCGCCCCTGAAAAGTATATAAAGAGGGCTGTTGCCTGTGTTCCTTTGCTGAAGTCTCACTCTGAATTAAAGAGCTGTTGTTACTAGCCTGCTTGTGCCTCTCATTATTCCCGCGCTACAACAGTAAGAGAACACCTGTCTGATTTTGATTAATATAAATCACCAGGACCTAATGGATTACATCCCAGGATTCTGAAGGAGCTGACAGATGTTATCTCAGAACCATTGTATCTTGGTGCACGGGGAACTATCAGAGGATTGGAAAAGAGCTGATGTGGTTCCCATCTTCCAAAAAAAGGGGGGGGGGAACAGACCCAGGAAATGACAGTCTAATCAGCCTAACATCAATACCTAGGAAGATCCTGGAAAAGATAATGAAAAAAACAGATCTGTGAACATCTAGAAACAAATAAAGTTATAACTAGTAGCCATCATGGGTTTGTTAAAAACAGATTATGCCAAACCAATCTTATTTCATTCTTTGACAAAGTGACTAAATTAGTAGACAAGTGAAATGCTGTGGACATAGTATATTTATGTGAGGGATCTCACGAAGAACGATGGTTCATTGAGGGCGTTTCCAAGAAAAGGTCAGCATGCAAGGATGCAATCAAATTAAATCTTTATTTAGAAGTAAAAATAGAGTAAAATAAGTTCCCAGGCACGGAGGCATACATGCCTGGATTGAGCCCAGGGGTCAGTCCCATAGGAGAGTAGAACAAGAGCAGGGAAAAAGGGCAAAAGCAGGGAGCAGCCCCTGTGCAGGGGTTCTTATAGGGGCCCCTGGCCCCTCCCTTACCCATGTGTGTGAGGGGGCTGGAGGACCATTAACTCTCCCCAATGGGGCTGCAGGGGCTGGAGCCCCTTGACCCACCAGTGGGGTCAAAGGGGCCTCTTTGCCCCCATCTGGTGGCCTTTGAAGAGACTGCCATGGCTGGCACAAAACACCTAACAATTTCCCTTCTTGCCAGCCAATGACAGGTGATGGTAAATATGTCTGAGAAAGTCTTTGGGGTGACCACGACGCTGTTGATGGATGCGACATGCCCAATGTCAATTCTCTTTGGTGGGACCCCCTTGTTGGACTGCTTTGACCTTCTGACCTCCTGCCACTCACCACCCTTTTCCTCTGCGGGTTCTTCGCTGACTGGCTGTTCACGACCGGGATGTGGAGGCCCTCGGTCCCAGGCGTTGGGCATCATGGGCCTCTGGAGCATCGCTGGAGGCGAAGAGTCAGGTGAAGATGGCATGTCTTCCCCCTCAGGACTAGATGGCTCATCCTCCTCATCTGGACCAGGTAGGCTGACCTCTTCATCCTGTTCCTTGTTCTCGTCGGTGGCAGGGTCTGTGGTTGTCTCAGGCGGTGTCATGGTTGGTGCAGCTTTGCTGGGCCAGTTAATGTATGGGCCCAGATCATTTGAGTGGATCTGGGTCCAATTGGAATCCTCTTCAAAGGAGGCAGATTGGGAGGTCACAGTCCTGCCCCCTTCTCCCAGGAATTGGTAGGCCTTGGAGCCAGGGGCATAGTCCAAGAACCTCAGTCTCTGGGAGATGGATCTCCCCTTCTTCCGCAACTGCTTGGGGATGTGCACCCAAGTGTAGGAGCCAAACACACACAAGTGTCCCAAACTTGGCTTCCTACCGTGGACCAGAAAATATGGGGTCTGGTTCACAATGCTGCTCCAGGTGCGGTTCAGGGTGTGGTTGGCATAGTGTACCGCCTCCGCCCAGTACGATTCTGCAACCCCAGCATCCACAATCAGGCTGCACACCATAATCTGTAGAATGCCATTTTGTTTTTCTACAATGCCGTTCTGCGCAGGAGAAAAAGGTGCTGTACGAAAATGGTGTATGCCCTTGTGCCTTATCCAGTCCTGGAATTTTCAGGACATGAGCTCGGCCCCACGGTCACTCTGCAGTTGTGCAATCTTTGTCTTGTACTGAGTTTCCATGTAGTTGTACAATGATTTTATGGCATCAAAGGCTTCAGACTTTTCTGTGAGGGTATACACATGGCCATACCTTGAGAAATCATCAACTGCAGTGAGGAAATACTGCCTCTTTCCTAGGGACGGTGTAAATGGCCCAACCAAATCAACATATATTAATTGATATGGATATTGAGTTTCACACAGTGACACCTTAGGTATTGGGGTGGCCTTCCTCTTTGCCCTTTTACAGATGGCACAGTCCAGAAACACCTCACAATCCTGGAGATGAATCCCCTCAGCGAATTCCCCCATCTTTTTAATGACTGGGAAGCTCGCATGGCCTAACCTCCGATGTAAGAGGTGGGCACATTTAGTATGGAGCGGCTTTCCCACTGACACCCCCTTGACTCTGGTTGCCTTGGGCGGTGCTGGCACCTTAGGCCCTTCTTTGGGCTTACCTGCCTTAGGTGCCTGCTGAGGCTCGGGTTTCTTGCCCGCATTGGCCTTGGAAGGCCGTGGTGCTGGTTGAGGCGGCGTGGGTGCAACTGCCTCAGTCTTGTGCATCTTTGACAGCCTGGGAGATGGCTGTGGAGCCTTTCTCTCTCTCTGCGCGCAGGCCCCTTCTGGGGTGGCACCCTGTGAGCTGTCTCCTGTGGCTGGGTACTCAGGGGAGAAATATGGCAAACCATTTATAATGGTAACATTCCCAATGACCCTTTTGTCTTGAGTGACATGACCTCCCCCTTTGCGAAACAATACCTCCACCCTGCCATCATCACATAGCTTGGTTATGCTTAACAGGTTATTGTCTATAGAGGGAGCATGTAATACACCTTCGACATTGCCCAGCCCTGGTACAGAGACAGTGCCCTCCCCAACAACCAAAGCATTGTTACCATTTGCAACCTTAACAGAGGAGTTAATTCTCCTTAACCTCTTAAAGCCTTGCCTCAAGTTAGCAATGTGAGATGAAGCCCCAGAGTCCAGTAACCAGAGGCCAGTAGGGCCATTAGCCTTTGTGGCAGGGGTGAGGTGACTAGTATACACAAAATTGCCCTTAGCACCATCTTTCCCCCCGCCAGGCCCCCTTCTCTGCCCCCTGCCCCTTCCTTGATTGGAACCATGCTTAGGTTCTTGCTGGTAATGGGGGCAGAGGCCTTCTTCAGATGGTCCTTAGAGCCACAGATGAAACACTTGAGTAGAGCGTTAACCTGCTCTGAACTCTGGTGCCTTCTGTTGATGCGATGAGTTGTGGCCCTGGTGTACTCTCCTGCATCTCTATGCCTCCTGTCTTCCTCATTGAGCCTCCCTGTGAGGTAGGACAGAGTCATGGCTTCTTTTCTGGTTCCCTCTAGTGAGACAATAAAATTGCCCCAACTTTTGTCCAGGGATGCCAGAATGACAGCGATCATGTTGGCCTCAGTCATGAGGTAGTCCCTGAGCACCAGCTCTGCCCCGAGTACCTTCAACTTTCCCAGGTGCTCAGCCATGCTAGCCCCAAATTTTAGCTTGGTGTTATAGAACTCCGTTGTGAGTCTTGCAGTGGAGCCCAAGCTATCACTATTAAATAACTATCCCCAAATTTCACCAGCTGTGAGCCCATCTGGAATGCTAGGGTACAATTTAGCATCCAGTGAGCTCAGTAGAGTGGTATAGGCTCTCCTGTGGTACCACTCTTCTTGAGGTCCCCAAGGGAAAGGTGGGGGGGCCTAAAACCATTTCTAGGATCCCCTCTTTTAAGAGACATACCTGTATCTCTTTATTCCATATGTTAAAATTTTCCCCTCCCAGATGTAGCTTCTGAAAGTTATTTGGGAGCATAGACACAGCTGGGGCAGAAAATGCTGATATATTCTGCTGTCCTTGGTATCTCTGCTTTGGTTCCATTGAAGTAAATGGGAGAGGGATCCCTCTGCTGGCCAGTGTAGGTATTTTTCTCTGATTATTTTTCTCCTTTTCAGATGTGGCCAACTGAGCATGCTCAGAACTCATTCCAGCCCAGGAGCTGACGGGAGTGGACCTCTCCCCGTGCTTCAGGGCCAGGCCCTGAAATGGGGATTTTGCAGTAACTTTCCCCTATCATGCCCACCGAGCCACACCCATCAAGCCATACAACACCCATCAAGCCACACCCACAGAACTGATAGTAAAAATTTTTGAAACCCGCCACTGTTCAGAAGACAAGCTCAGGATCCAAAAACACCTTGACAGACCTGCACAATGGGTCCTATCCAACAAAATAAAATTTAATGTGGAGAAAAGCACCTGGGCAGGAAAAACCAAAGGTACAAGTACAGATTAGGCAAGACCTGTCTTAAAAACAGTAACTGTGAGAGAACCTTGAAGTCCTAGTGGATGATCACTTAAGCATGAGTCAGCAGTGTGAGGCGGCAGCCAAAAAAGCTAATAAAATCCTTGGTTGTATAAACAGAGGCATAGAATTAAAATCATGTGAAGTATTAGTACCTCTTTATAAAGCCTTAGTAAGACCACATGTGGAATACTGGATCCAGTTTTGGTCACCACATTATAAAATGTGGTTGAGACTTTGGAAAAAGTGCCCAGAAAAGTAACTAAAATGATTAAAGGCCTGGAGACTAAAACATACAAAGAACGGTTGCAGGATTTGGGTTTGGCTAGT
Organism: Arizona elegans; assembly: GCA_022577455.1. Taxonomy (NCBI): domain Eukaryota; kingdom Metazoa; phylum Chordata; class Lepidosauria; order Squamata; family Colubridae; genus Arizona; species Arizona elegans. The sequence goes on along the minus strand of JAKOOJ010000002.1, from coordinate 95,030,711 downwards.
CTCAAGAAAAGAAGGACTAAGGGGGTCATGATAGGAGTATTCCAGTGTTTGAGAGGCTGCACAGAGGGGGTCAAATTATTCTCCAAAGTACCACAGGGCAGGACAAGAAACAATGAATGGAAACTGATAAAGGAGAGAAGCAACCTGGAATTAAGGAGAAACCCCTAACAGTGAGGACAATTAATCAGTGGAATAGCTTGCCTTCAGGAGTTGTGGGTGCTTCACCACTGGAGGTTTTTAAGAAGAGACTGGACATTGACTTGTCTGAAATGGTATAGGATCTCCTGCTTGAACAGGGGACTGGACTAGAAGACCTTCAAGGTCCACTCCAGCTCTATTCTGATTGAAAAATTTCAATGTCAGAGCATACATAAAACAAGGCATTTGTTTTATGATAAAAGTTTCTCCTACATTTCAAGGTATTTTTAATCTCTTGTCATAGTTTATAATTATTTTGATATATTTCTTTATTGTTTCTTGTCAAGTGCAAGCCAAGATATTTGCTGGGGAGCTATCAGACAGCCAGATTCCTTCTTGGGTTAGAAATCTTATAGTTATTTTTGTTACTGAACATTAATTTTGTATGCAGAATTTTCTCCATATTTATGGATTTTGTTCATATTCATTTGGATAAACATAAATATTATGTTCCCTTATAAAAAAGTTTTATTGACTTTTGTGGTTCTGTAATACTGTGTTTCTCGGAAAATAAGACCTGGTTACGAGGAAGCAACTGCAGAGTTTCCTTGGCTTCGCTAACTTTTATAGACAATTCATTCCAATATTTGCTCATATTGCGTTGCCACTTACCAATCTTTTACAGACTCAGGGGACTGGGAACCCAAGGCTGGGTCAGCGACTAGAATGGTCTTCAGAGTGTCAGAGGGCTTTTGAGGAATTGAAAGCCCAGTTTGCCAGGGCCCCTATACTCCGGCATCCTGACCAGCAGAGACCGTTTATAGTACAAATGGATGCAAGTGATGTAGCCATAGGGGCTGTATTGTTGCAAGCCACTGATCTAGGCCATTTACACCCATGTGCGTATACCTCTAAGAAATTCACCCCTACGGAATGGGGTTGGGCTATATGGGAAAAGGAGGCCTTCACTGTCCGTTGGGCGCTCCTTAGCTGGTGACACATATTGGAGGGAGCGCGTGAGGTCTGGACAGACCACAGGAATCTGATAGCCTTACAAACCCCCAGGAAGCTTTCACCCAAACAGGTACGGTGGGCACAATATTTTCAATGGTTCAATTTCGTGTTAAAGTACATGCCAGCGGGGAAGAATTTCTTGGCCGATGCCCTTTCCCGTATGCCGCAGTTTCATAGTAAAGGGGATGAAGTCGTGCAGGCTATGATACCTGACGGTGAGCCAGGAGGGAGGGTGACGATCAGTACAGATGGACAAGCAGGATGGGAGGAGTCATTACGGAGGGGTTTGATTGACGACGAGTGGATACCACATAACAAACAGCTACTCACTCACAGGCACAGATTAGCATAGAAAGGAGACAAATTGTACATCCCAAGAGGTCTGCGGCAGGCTGTTCTACAAAGATGTCATGACAGCAAAGCTGCCGGACACTTTGGGTTTCTCAAGACCCTACACTTCACACGGCACCAATTCTGGTGGCCACATATGCGAGTTGACATAGAAGCATATATAAACAGTTGTTCTACCTGTGTAAACTCCAAACCAAGAGCAGGGAAACCCCTTGGTCTTTTACAATCGGTAGCCACCCCTAGTAGACCATGGGACGAAATCGCCATGGATTTCGTAGTGAAACTCCTGGAGAGTAATGGGAACACAGTCATATGGACTGTCATAGATCTGTTTTCCAAACAGGCCCATTTTATCTCGTGCAGCGGCTTACCATCGACCCAGAAATTAGCCAAACTTTTCGTCCAACACATTCATCATTTGCACGGGGTACACTGTCGTACCTCTCTACTAAACATATTGAGGGTACCGAACCGAAAACTGTTGGTCACTTCTCTGTGACCAAAATCATTAACCCTGTCACTGTGGCTCTGAAACTCCCTCCACTACTGGGGAAAATCCATTCTGTTTTTCACAGTAGTCTTCTCAAACCCATGACTGCAGTTCAGGACAGTCCAAACTGTCCCGGACCAGTTACGGAAGATCACTATGAAATTGGCGAAATATTGGACTCCAAGATGAGCAGGGGGAGACTTCAATACCTTGTTCGGTGGAAGGGGTATCCCTATGAAGAAGCCTCATGGGTACCTGCAAATGACGTTACTGCTAAGCGGCTACTTAGACAGTTTCACAGGAAGCATCCTCTGAAACCACAACCTGTTGCTAACATCTCCGCTTTCTATGTTGCAGAGGGACCCCTGGTGAAGGGGGTGCTGCCTGTCGAGCCCACTCTCCTGCTCGACAATGATGACTTGAATGTGATGGAACATAATGGATGCACATAAGTTCCCACACACGGGGGTGGTGGTTGCACTGGGTGGTAGGCAGTCGTGTGCGGGGTATTGGGTGTGTCGGACCTAGGAGATTGAAGTTGACGGACGTTGGCTGGGTCAACGTTGGAATGCCAAGCCATGACCGCATGTACAGCTGAGGGGCGGCTGGTTCTGGGAGGGGAATACCGCCACTCTGCCACCTGCTGATCCACCGATGGAATGCCGAGCAGTCTCCCCAGTTGAAACGCAGCCACTACGCAATGGGTGGTTCCGGGCAATACCTTACAGCTGTTCGGCGGGTGTGCCAGTTGGTGTGACGGTTTGGTGGGCGGGTCAATATAAGTGCTACAAATCACTCCTAATTATTTATGATTGCAGCGTTTACCTGTAGCCAGCAATTATTAAACCAGCATTCACTAACGAGGTGTCTTTTGGTGGTTTCTGCATTTTACTGCATTTTGCCTGGGAGACCTGAGACTGGTCTTATTTTCTTTTGGGCCCCAAAATAAGCACTAGGGCCAGAGGTGGGATTCAAATAATTTAACAACCGGTTCTCTGTCCTAATGACTGGCTGGGTAGTCAGCCAGTGACTGGATGGACATGACCATCAACTCAACGTCACCCACATTTAATTAAATACACTATTTAATCCTATGTATATATGCCATATGTGCCCAGTACATTTTGACACTGTTGATCTCCTCTCCCTAGAATGATTTTTTAAAAAAATAAATACTGTAGCAGTAAATTTAAACATTACAGATTGTGTATATCCAGTACATATCCATCTGTGCAGTGAGGTCAAGAGTATCAAAATAGTGGATGCCATCAGGGATATCAAAGTCCTGTGAGTTCTTAGGAATATATGATATAAGTGACACATTCAAAAGGACATGTTTTGGTTGCTCAGTTAAGTATGACATTTTATTTTATTGACTCCCTCCATGGTCACCCCTGTACACATATTTTTAAGGGGCAGAGCATGGGATGATAATGCTATAGTAACTTTTATGGGAAGTTTTTTAACAGGATTTTTTTCCAGGTGATAGGGACACTTATGATCATGTTATTCCAAGGGAGCAGCTGACTTAGTCAACCATGTCAAGAGACTATCCACAGTGTGATGAAACTATCACCTATTATTCTACATTTATTTATTATATGTTCTATTACTGTTTTAAATTTGCTAGAAGTACAACCATAAATAGTATAAAAACAGTATAACAAGAAGTTAGAAAATTGTACAAATGCAGGAAAACAAAAGTTTTATAATTTAAATCACATTTCCACCTTCAGAATATCAGGTATTTTTGACTAAAGATCACCATATTTGAAAGTCACTGAGTCAAGCATTATACAAATGTAATATAATATTTTAATAAAATATATCTTAAATGCTGTGGTTACTTTAAGTGATAAAGATGACTCCCCTAATTTTTGAGCCATTTTATTCATATTCATATTTCCTCTCACAATGTCTTGGAATAAGATTAATTTTAATATTATTTATTATTCTTCTACTTGCTGTAGCTTTATTCGCTTTTCAAACAATTGTCTCCCAATGCTTGTTACATTTGTGGAAACACCAACACACGCACATACACACAGATACATAGATAGTCAGAGCATTAGTTTTAAGTGTGAAAACCAAGCTTTTAAAGGATAATAGCAATAAGATTTATATACCACTATGAGCGAGGCTAAGATTCGATATTGGGATAAAACTCAAATATTAGAAATCCAAATCTTTGGTCAAGACAGAAGTGCCTCTTCCGTGCCAAGTGCTGAGATGACAAACGGTATTTGACGTAGGTACAGAATTGTAAAAGGGCAAACTGACCCTAAACAGATACATCCTGTTGTTTAATGTTTATTGCATCCCAAATGTCATGTAGACTCTAGAGAAGAAATACTGCTTTCCTTACTGTCCTCTTTACTGCTTGTGAGGTGCCTTTGAGCTCCTTATTTCCTTTTATTATGTCTTGAGCTCCGGAGCTGGAAACCTGAGCCTGTGGGAACAGGGCTGTTATGTCTTTCCTAGAGATAGATTAAAGGGTAACTTCTACGTGTGAAATGCATCACTCTCTGTAATAATTTTGCCTTTAAACTGTATAAATACATGGCCAGAAGAAGCCATCAGCGTTCAGACTTTTTGTTTGCCTTTGGGCTGTTTGAACCGTGCACAATAAACTTTTTCCTGCATTGGAGAGCTGGGCCTAGTCTCGTTTCATTTCCTGCAACAACTTCATGTTGCTTTTACAGCCCTATCTAAGCGATTTACAGAGTCAGCATATTCCCCTAACAATCTGGGTCCTCATCAGAGGTGGGTTTCAGCAGGTTCTGACCAATTCTGGAGAATCGGTAGCAGAAATTTTTAGTAGTTCGGAGAACCAGTAGTAAAAATCCTGACTGGCCCCACCCCTATCTATTCTCTGCCTCCCAAGTCCTAGCTGATCGGGAAGAAATGGTGATTTTGCAGTAACCTTCCCCTGGATTGGGGAGAGAATGGAGATTTTACAGTATCCTTCCCCTGGAGTAGGGTGGGAATGAAGATTTTACAGTATTCCTCCCCTGCCACGCCCACCAAGCCATGCCATGCCCACCAAGCCACGCCCACAGAACTAGTAGTAAACTTTTTTTAACCCACCACTGGTCCTCATGTTGTACAACACAAGCCAAGACTTAGATCTGAGTTGAAATACATAGGATCTCATAGCAGTAATTTCAAGAGCAAAAAATCCCGGGCTGAACAGTTTATCTATAACTGAAAAGGAGCTTCTAAAAGTGATGGCAAGGCAGGAAAAAGGGCCTTTTCAGTTATGGTGCTCCTGCCCTACAGAATAACTGTACCGCTTTTATAATCCTTTGAGAGCAAGTTCTTTTTATTTTCTCAAGATTTTTTTTTTTTAGCATTTTTATAACTTTTATTGGTATTTCTATTTTCTATTGTCTTGTTTATTATATTTTTATTGCCATTATTATAGTTTCTACTGATTTTTGCAGTTGTGCTCTTTAAAAATGTTGCTTTAATACCATGCAAACTTTATGCAGAGCAGGATACTAAAGAATAAATCAGTTGTGTAATTAGTTTTATTTGTATGTCATTTGGATAGCTAGCTAGCTAGATAGACAGACAGACAAGAGAGAGAGGGAGGGAGGGAGGGAGAGAGGGAGAGGGGGAGAGGGAAGGGAGAGTGAGGGAGGAAGGGAGAGAGAGAAAGAGAGAGAGAGAAACACAGAGACACAGAGAGGCACAGGCAGCAGTTCAGCTTTCCTGGCTGGCCATGACCCCTGATCCCTACCTGCCCTTCCCTTCCTCCTGTGGCTGGTGGCAGAGAGGAAGGTGAGCCAGGGCTAAGCCACTGCCGCTCGGCCCCCTCCCCAGCCCATATCTTGCCCCCCGCCTGGACTCTCCGCAGCTGCTGGGCCTTGCCTGATGCAGTTGCCAGTGGGCAGGGGCAGCCAGGGACTGCAAGGCTGTGCTGCCCACATCACCCTCTGCCAGCTGGCCCTCCCCCCCACCCGCCAGCCTGCACCCTTCATTCAAGTGTGGCAGGCGAGGCCCAGCAGCCAGGGCTTCTGGGCCAGTCCAGCTCAGGAGTGCAGAGGGAGATGCTAGGGATGCCAAGGCCAAATACCCCTCCATGCCAGCCACCCATCTGATTGCCCCCAGTAGACGAAATCTCCCCTGGATGGGCATTTTACCCACCTTGACTGCTATGGGGATCAATACCAAATGGATCAGGAGATAAACTCAGTGATTGCGGACAATATGATGGAAGGAGAAGCAGCTGAATGGATAGCCCAACTGCACAATGAAGGAGCCCCAGAACTAGAGGCACCAATGAATTTGTGCAGCTGCTATGGACCCAATTCGAGGATATGGCACTGAGAGAAGAAGCCGAGGCTGAGATCAAGGACCTGAAGCAGAGGGGCTGACTTGCAAAGTAGTTTGTCTGGGAATTATGAAGAGTGGTGGGAAAATTAAGAGACTGGCCAGAATGTCTCTTCTTCCACCAATTCAAAGAGGCTCTGGATCAGGACCTCAGGCAAGCTTGTGCCTTCAGAGTAGTCTTGGACCACATATAGGATTGGTACTGGATGGCAGTGGCCATGGACCTCGAGATCCACCCACACCAGAAACCTACTCCTGAAAAAAACCCTAAGCAACCCCTGGAGCGTCTCCAGAAAACAGGTCAGAGAGCTGAAGCCAATCCTCACAGCCTTGATAAAGTGCTTCAGATGTGGCCAGCAAGGCCACTGGGCATCAGAGTGCTTGGCACTGGCCCCCGGCCCTCAATCCTGGACTCCAGTGGGTTCTAAAATGAAGAAAACTCCATGGAGACCGCTGGACAAAGGAAAACATGCCCGGCAAGCTGTTGAGGTTCCTCCCCAACCTTCAAAAAGGGGAGAAACTCAGACTTCCGGGTTGGCTCCGCAGCGCCATTGACGGTCTTTTTAGACCGCCGCCCCCACGATCCCGTTGAGCCGTTCTGACAGCGCTAATCAGCTGTCAAACGGCTTGAAAATCTCCCCTTTGGGAAAAGAAGGGGAGGAGAGCAGGTGGGTGAGGGTAGAGCTCCCCGAAAACCCCTGGATTAATTCCAGGGGTTAGGAGGGCGAGAGCTCCCCGTTCAGCCCACTGAAGCTCCGGATCCGGGGGGACTCTGTTTTTTTTTACAGAGCTAGGCGTTGCATCCAATTTCTGCTGTCAAACAGAAGATTAAATGATTTCAAAAAAGCAGGCGGAACAGAAGCAGGAGGACAAGCTTTTTGCAAGTATAATACTTAACTCCAGGGATACAATGTTTCTAATTGGATTTTCTGAGCTGGAAGTAAAGATGGTGTTTCTTTGTTGCGATTTTAAAAGTGAAAGTTAGAAAGGAAAGTTTTTGCTAATAGACTCGTGCTCAGAGACTGGCTTTAAGTTGCTGGAATAGATTTTGAAGAGCTGTTTGGGAAAAGATTATTTCGTTTGGTGATTTATAAAGAAATTGCTGAAAGCTGCTCAAAAGGATGGCTTTGACTTTATGATTTTATGGTTGTGGGAAGAAAGAAAATCTTTTTAAAATAAAATGGCTTCTAAGAAAGGAGATCTTGAAAGTGCTGGAAGCTATTTGGAGGTGTCAGAAATGAAACAGTTGTCTGATTTACAGAGTTATAAGGATTTTGATGCAGAATTTACAGACTTTATAAAAGAAGCCATGAATAATCATACTGCAGCTATAAGTAATCAAATAGCAATTCTTAAAGGGATAACAACAGAAATGACTGAGGAGATAAAAACAAGTACGGAGCATGATGACAATTCAGGAGATATTCTGATTGCAGCAGAGAAGGTGGAAGAATCTTCTCAAGAATTTTCGAGCTTATTCTCTGCTCTTTTTGAAAAAATTGATAGAATCTTTCAAAATTATGACTTGGTTTGGAAAAAAGTAGTAAATGACCAGACTTTCGAAGTTCCAGAAGATGAAGGCGATTTGCTAGTGGCATTTATACATTTAATAGAAAAGAAACAACTGAACTTTTTTTCACAAACTCTTGACAAACTTTGGTCCTACAGACGAAGGAATGATCTGATTCATATAAGCAAGAAGAGGCGATTTGGGGGCTCTAAGTCAGAGGAAATTTTCTCAAAAAGGGGACAATCTTTGCAGTTACATCAACCTCAAATTAAAATGAAAAACCTCCTCAAAATAGAAGTAGGAGGGATGCAGAAAGACTGGAAAAAATATAAAAAGAAAGCAAGAATGGAAGATTAACCTTTTCTTTTGGCTTTGCAGTTGTTCTACTTATGGTTAAAAATGATTATGTTTTAGGTGTTATAACTACTGAGGGGGAAAAAGTATAAAGTTAAATATTGATTTTTAAATATGATGCATTAATGGTTGAATGTAAGATTAATCTTTTTTGGTTTTCTAGTTTATGTATTAATGGTTAATTATGTTGATGATTATCTTTTAAAATTTTAAAAGTTGGAGGGAGGAATAATGAAGGGGGGAAATTTAGAAACTTAAAAAATGTAGAAATTTAATTAGTGAATACCTAAGGTTTATTTTTTGTTATGATATTTCAAAATATTTGAACTTTGAGAAAAGTAGGAGGGGGAAAAATGTTTTTGCAAATCAGTTGAATACTTTACTGATATATTAAGAGAATTTTTAAGGTTTGAATGTTTAATATTTGTTAATGGTTTTAAAACTCATAGAGTTATTGGATTATACGCTACTTTGAGTCTATAAAAAGGGAGGTTGATAAAATTGTAAAAGGGGAGTTAAGGGGTCTTGGGAGTTATTAAATCTTGCAGTTAGCTAGTTTATTTTAGCGAATGTTTGGTGAAATCTATGCCCTGTTTTTGTTCTGGGAAGTCGGGGGTGGGGGGTGGTGAGGAGGGGTTGAAGATTGAGTTTACCAAGGATTGATTTTTTTTTCTTTTTCTTGATGATAGTTTGAATGATTGTTTATATTGTATACTTGTTTGATCAGAAAATAAAAACTTTTTATTAAAATAAAAAGGGGAGAAACTCCAGCTCCAGAACACTTTCCAGGCACCACCAGCAACAACAGCGAAGAGGATCCAGTGGTAAGTGAAGCCATCCTCTCCTTTTCCATAAAGTTCTGCATAGTAGTACCCAGAACAGGGGCCCAAGAGGCCATAGAAGCCATTATAGACACCGGATGTACCAGGTGCCTAATTAGACTCCCTACCATCCAGAAGCTAGGGATAGACACAAAACCCCTGGGGCACCCCATATGCTTTGAGCAAGTTGATGGGACACTAATAGGTGGAGCCCCAGCCACTTTAGTCACTGAGTTCATGAAACTGGAGATGGGATGTAACTGGGAACTTATACGCTTCATAGTATCTTCAAAGATGACTGAGTCACTCATCCTAGACCTCGCTTGGCTGGACAAATGGGGTCCAGCCATCATGTGGGAAGACAGCTACTGAAAACTAAAATTAGGCATCGGCCCACTGCCTCCGCCCCTTCAGGTCAAAGCTCAACCACTTCAGCCCCCAAGCATCCCTGGTCAGGGGGAGGGGACCGCAGCCCCTGCGGATGGCCCGCCAGGCTGCCCCCAGGTGTCCATACAGGGACATACAGGGACCTGGCAGATGCATTCAGCGAGCACAAATGTAACATCCTCCCCCCCCACACCGCCCCACAAATGGTGCAATAGAAATTGTGCCAAGAACTAAGCTGTCAAAACCCAAGATGTGTTCCATGACCCCTAAAGAGATGGGTGAATTAAGAAAGTACATCAATGCCAATTTGGTGAGGGTCTTTATCCAACCCGCCAAATCTAAAGTGGTGGCCCCAGTGCTATTCAAAGAAAAGAAGGATGGGGGGATGAGGCTCTGTGTGGATTTCTGTGGAATTAGCAGTGTGTGCATGGAGAACATCTACCTCAGGGATCTTCAAACTACGGCCCGCAGGCCAGATACGGCCCGCCAATGCAAAGCATCCGGCCCGCGGTGTTGTGGGATTAAGACCAAATTGGTTGCTAAACAATTTTGGTAGCTTTCATGTCTGTGGATACACAGGCACAAGTGTGGCAAAAAACAAATCAGTTTGAATTCTCCTTCAGGTTTAAAAGACCTTTAACCTTGTAATCCCAAATAATTAAAAAAAAGTAATCTGGTCTCCTATCCCTTCCCTGGCTACCTCCCCTGTTGGCAGACACTCACAGGTCCTGCTTCGGCTACTTGCAAAGAGCCCCAAAGGTTTTGGCTGGAACCAAAGGGGAAGGAACTAGGTGGGCCCATAGAGAGGAGAAGGGAGGGGAGGGGTGTTCACTGACAGCTTCTCTCAGCCTGTCATTAATTCTGTTTGAATGTGCAACTTCAAGGCAAGGGGAAGCTCATCTGTGATATGCTTTCAGATGTGAAGGCATTTGAAGTAAAATTGGACCTCCTCATTAAACAAATGAAGGAGGAAAACTTCTGCCATCTCCCTACTACTCAAAAGCTGTTGGCTGAAAAACCAACACTTGCATTCCCAAACAAAAAGTGTGTGAATTCACTGGAAATGTTGCAAATGGAGTTTCAAATTAGATTTAAAGAGCTTTGTGCACATGAACAGGACATACAGCTTTTCCGGAACCCATTTTCTGTTGAGATCGAAATTGTTGATCCAATTTACCAAATGGAACTGGCTGAACTACAGAATTGTGACTCTCTCTCTGAAAGACACATTCAAGTCAAGCAGCCTTACTGATTTCTATGCATCTCTCCCCTCTGAGACATATCTTCATCTCAGGAACCATGCACTCAAAATGGTAACCATCTTTGGCAGCACCTATATCTGTGAACAGACTTTTTCCCAAATTAAACAACTGAAATCTCCAACCAGATCCAGACTTACTGATGAACACTTGCATCGCTTGTTACGACTGGCAGTGACAAATATGGAACCGGACATTGACTTTCTCATCAGCCAAAAGCAGGCCCACACTTCCCATTGAATTAATATATTTTTGTTGGTTAAAATTATTCTTCATTTTAAATATTGTATTATTTAACTTTTTTTGCACTACAAATAAAGATATGTGCAGTGTTCATAGAAGTTTGTTCATGTTTGTTTCAAACTATAGTCTGGCCTCCAACAGTCTTAGGGACCATTATCTCTCCTTAATTCACCATTGGATGCTTGGGGGGGGGGTTGTGTTGATTCTCGCCTTCTGCCTACTTCCAATGTCTCTCAATGCCCATCTTGTGGGTTTTAGTTGCAGTCTTAATTGCTGCAGTTCTCAGTCTGGTTTATTGTGTGGTCATCTGAAACATGATCAGGAGTTATTTTGAAGGAAATCCTGTTTCTTTTATTCCTTTTTCAATGGCCTATTTTAAGGAGCCTGAAGCTGCTGTTGTAATGAAGTTAGGCAAGTGGCAAGAAAGTTTGTGCTCTTTTTCCCTTTGGGGGGTGGATCTTATTAAGTAAATAGATTCCTTGGCTTGAGCAAATACAGTTTAGGAAGGAGTAAGGCATAAAATGGACAGATAAATTGGCCACACCAACCCAATCACATGAGCACCTAGCCACCCCCACCCAGCCAGTTCAGCCCCCCAACAGACTGAGGGACTGTGAATTGGCCCCCTGTTTAAAAAGTTTGAGGACTCCTGATCTACCCTCTCTCCCTAATGAAAGACATGCTAAGTCACCTAGTGAAGGGCAAAGGGTTCACCAAGCTAGACCTGAGAGAAGCATATTACTGGGTGTGGATTAAGGAGGGAGATGAATGGACGATCACCTTTAACTGCCCATTAAGCAGTTTCCAGTTTAAGGTCTTGCCAAGAAGCCTCTGCCTTATTCATGCAGCTAATCAGTGAGGTGCTCCATGAGCACCTATACAAAGGTGTCCTTGTTTACTTGGCTGATATCCTCATATTCAGTGAGATGCTAGAAGAACATATTAAGGCAGTACAACAGGTTCTGAAAAAACTCTTGGCTGCTAAGTTCTATGCAAAGCTATCCAAATGCGAGTTCCATAAGACCTTCCTGGACTACCTGGGCTACCGAGTGTCAAATGAGGGAGTCAAAATGGACCCAGGAAAAGTAAAAGCAGTACTGGACTAGCAATCCCCACACACCCACAAGCAACTCCAAAGATTCCTGGGATTTACAAACTTTTACAAACAGTTCATTTCAGCTTTTGCTGAAGTAGTCCTACTCCTGACAGAGCTGCTGAAAACAGGAGGGGGTGCTCCCAAACCATGGCCAAACCAACCATTGACCTGGTTGCTGGACTGCCAAAGAGCATTCGCAAAAAGTAAAGAAACTCTTCACAGAAGAACCCATTCTTCAGTACCCCGACCAAGAATGGCAGTTCGTCATCCAAGCTGATGCCAGCGACGTGGCTATAGCAACAGTGCTCTTGCAAAAGAACCCCCAGGGCCAGCTCCTACCCTGCACCTAAATATCCAAAAAGCTCACTGACACCAAAAGGCAGTGGGCAATATGGGAAAAGGAAGCCTACACAGTCAGGTGGGCCCTCCTCTCCTGGTGGCACTTCCTGGAGGGGAGTAGAGTGCCCTTTCAGGTCTGGGCTGACCATAAGAACCTTGAGGCCCTAAAGAACCCCCAAAATTCTCCCCCAAGAAAATCTGCTGGGCACAGTATTTTAAGCAGTTTGACTTCAAGTTAAAATACATCCCAGGGGGAAAGTACCTGCTCGTGGATGCCTTGTCAAGAAAGCCAGTTTAATAGTCAGTGAGAGGAAGTTGTGCACGTGATCATTCCCCCCTCCTAACAGGTGGCTCAAGTCATCACAAGAGGTCAAGAAAGATGTTGGGATGACCCCAGAGGGGATCAAATGATAACGGCACTGAAGTCTGCACTCCCAGCTGACCAATGGATTGGAGATAACCAGGACACCCTGACACTAAGGGATGGGTTGGTTTGGAAAGGATCCAAGCTGTATGTTCCTGCCAGCTTGAGGCTTCTGATCCTACAGTGCAGCCACAACTCCCAGTTGGCCAGCCACTTCGGATTCCTAAAGACCCTCCACTTAGCCAGGAGGCAGGTGACCGAAGATGAAAGCAGATGTAGAAGATTATGTTAAGAGCTGCGCTATCTGTGCGACCATGAAGATGAGACCGAGGAAACCCCCTGGGCTTCTCCAACAAGTGGCCGACCCTTGCTGGTCCTGGGAGAAAATTGCCATGGACTTTATAGTCGAACTCCCAGAGAGTGGAGGGAATATGGTCATTTGGACCATGATTGACTTATTCTTGAAGCAAGCCCACTTCACTGCCAGCTCGGGATTACCCTCTGGCAGAAAATTGGCCAGGATTTTTATAAGCAAATATACCGGCTGCACAGAGTGCCCTGCAGGGTCATCTCTGACCGAGGGGTTGAATTCATCACTATGTTCTGGAGGGAGTTCCTGAAGTCCATAGGATTGACCCAGGGGCTTAATTCGCCTTTCCATCTGAGTACTAACAGAGCTGCGGAACACACAAACATCATGGTGGAGCAGTACATGAGATGCTATGTGGACTATCAACAGGATAACTGGGCAAATTTGCTGCCTTTCACGGAGGTGGCTTACAATAATGCAGTGCACGAGAGCTGCCATGAGAGCTGCCATCATCAATGACCTTGGCCGAATGGATGGAATCGCTAAAGCTGGATTGGGAGAATATGAAGCAAGCACTAGCTAAGGCGGCAAAGGCATACAAGAAGCAGGCAGATAGGCGCCGATCTCTCCAGCCCCCCTTCTAGGTGGGAGATCATGTATACCTGTCAACCAAATACCTTAAGCTAAAATTGCCTAGCAAGAAACTAGGACCTACATTCCTAGGGCCATTCTCAATAGTGAAAATAATTAACTCAGTGACTGTACAACTTAGCCTCCCACCCCTGTTTGGGAAAGTACATCCAGTTTTCCATAGCAGTTTATTGAAACCTGCAGTTAGTTCACAGCTAAGACCACGGGACCAGCCAAAACCTAAGCTGATGGTAGTGGAGGGGGAGACCCACTATGAGGTTAAAAAGATATTGGACTCCAGGGTAAATAGGGGTCACTTGCAATATTTAGTCCACTGGAAGGGATACCCTTTGTCTGAAGCTACATGGGTCAAAAGTTGGGATGTGAAGGCAGTTAGATTAGTAAAACAGTTCCATGAGAAATTACCTAGCAATCTTAAGGGGCCCCCTGGGGGTGGGAAGAGGTGGTTAGGAACAGCATTACTAACCCCCATCGCTTCTCTCATTTCAGGATGTCCTCATCAGCTGAGGGGGGGACAGCATGTCAGCCCTGGAGCTATCTTAATTGGAGTCTTCAGGGCTGCCACAGCAGTGGATGGATAAGATGTGAGAATAGGAAAGGGGTGGAGACAGTGTGGGGTGTGTAGTCATAACAACATTTTTTCCCTTGGGAGTCAAGTAAGTTTAGCCTGCACCTGCAGAGACGTGACTAGAAGTCAACTATACTTGGGACAGTGACCTGATTGGACCATGTGATGAACATGTGGATGGAGGGAAAGGAACTCTGACTTTATTTTGGGTGGGGAAAACCCAGGGCTTTCAGATTTGGGTTTTCCAGATGTGCCAATATGACATCTCTAAAAAATTCAAGCTTTGAGAAAAATGCCTGCCTTGGAGTTTTGATTCTTTGGGGGGTGTTACTTGGAACCCTGAAATTTATTCTGTTGAGCGGATTTTGAGGCCTGTTACCACTTTTGACTTTTTTTCTGACAGTATTTCTAACATGATAAAAGATAAAGCAAAGAATAGAAAGCCATGTCTTGTTCTTTGACTAATCTGAAAATCTGCAGTTTGCTCAATTGGCCATAATCTTTGATATATACTTTTAACCCAAGCTTGAAATTCTTTCCTGATATTTATTTTTGTTCTATTCATTCTGCCAATATGAATTACCATTGCAAATTATCAAAGGCTTTTTTGCATCTAAGAAGGTTAGTGAAGATTTCTTATTTCTATTTATATGTTTGGTTGCATTATGAATGTAATTTTGTCTTTTATATTTTTCTTTGGGATTAAACCAGTTTGGTCAGTGTATATAAGAAATAAACATGCTACTTCAAACTATCAGCTATAAATATATATACATTCAACAAGGAAAGTGATCTTTATAATTGCAGCTTCTCTTACTACTTTCAGACTTGCAAGATTCTGTTACTATAACCTCATAATAAAGGTAGTGTTGGTACCCATGGTTTGTCCTTCTTGCCTTGTTTACCTGAAAGGGCTGTCTTCAGTCTTGCAAATTTCTAAGTATTTCTCTCCTCTTTAACTTTTACTTTCAGGAAACTCGGGAAGACCCCTCTCTGTTTCTGCAGGTCAAGTTACATGATGGATGTTGAGGCCATGACTCTTCTTCTCTCTGTCTCCCAAGATCATTCCTATATACCATTACATCATACCCCTTCTTTTCTTTATTGGCTCCCAGAGGTCAGAGGCTTGACTCCTTCTGGGCACATAAAGCTGGTATGTTCTTTGAAGACTCAACTGCTCCCCACTACAGCTTTGATAAATGGTGTTCATTGAAGAAAGGTCTTTATTTAAGCCTTTGCATTTTTCTCTCAGCTGCCCTGTGTAACAGACAATTTAGTGCCACTTTTGGGCAGGAGACCCAATTTCCATCTGTCACTAATGGCTAGAAGTGATATCAGATGGTACTAATGTAAAGGTGGAAGGACTAAATATCATAGCGAGTACATCAAGATATATATCAATGGGGCTTCCGGTTCCAGTCGCTATCTTCGCCAGATGGTCTTTTATGACTGCCAGCCCCGCCACCTGTAAAGAGCCGCCTTCACAGCTGAGAGGCAGCTCGAAAAAACTCCACTTCTTTGAAGAAGCGTGAGGAGAGCCGGCAAGAGCAGGTAGAGCCCCTGCGAAGTCCCCAGAGTGTCTTTTTTGCCTCTGGGGAGGAAGCAGGATGAGGCTCCCTATCCAGCTCGCCGAGGCTCCGGACGACGGGGGAACTCTGCTTATTGCAGAGCCAGATGGCGCGACCAATGTAATTAGTGAAAGTTAAAGGATTAAAATAAACAGAGTGAAATCCGGATTTGGAATCTAAAACTGCAAGTATATATATTACCCCTGTGATTGGATTTAAGATTGAAGAAAGAATGAAGCTTTAAAATGGCGTCCGGCTTTAGCTGCTTGGAAAAAAAAAAGCTGAAAGCGAAAGTGGACTTGCTTGATTGCTTCAGTATGCTATAAAGTATCTAAAATAACAGCGCTGGTTTGAGGAGAAGGAAAAAGTTTTTTTTTCCAAACTGTCTTTATGTTCTATCTCCCTTAGAGACTTGATTAATTCTGAGAGGATTTTGTGCTGGTGAGGGAGAGAAGATTTCCTCCTTAAAAAAGAGTTTGTCTGCATGGCAGAATGGCTTTAATGCCAGAAAACAAAGCTGTATGGGGGGGTTCCCCTACGCATAAGTTACAAGAGCAGTTTTTAAGCACTGATTTTAAAGACTTGAAGGAATTTATTATTGTGCTTATGGACCAGAAGTTTGAGAAATTTCAACTGGAAACTAAGAAACTGGTGCAAGAAAGGTATAAGATGAAGCGAGATTTTTTGACAGTTTTGACTGGCTTCTCAGAAATAATTCTTCAGATTGATAAAAGAAACGAAGAAACCAATTTAGAAGTAGAGTCTAAAATGAAGGAAGCTGATTATAAGATCTATAATGTGGATAATAAAACGCAAAGGATTGAAAATGAAGTTACAATGATGCAATTTAAATTTATGGAATTTGCTGTAAGACTGAGGGGGTTAAAGGAAAATAACAGAGATTTGAGAGGGATCTGTGCTGATGCTTTGGCTGTGATGTTAAAGGTTAGCCCTGAAGAGGTTTTATCCAAAATTGATAAGATTTACAGAGTGAATTCTTGGGTAGCAAGACAAAGGCAATTGCCTAGAGATGTAGTGATATATTTTACAGATAAAAGAATAAGAAATGACATTGTCAGCCTCAGCTTTGCCTGCTTCAGCTGCCATAAGAAACGGGGGAGGGATTAGTTATGGGGGCGAAGGGTGGGAAGATGCAGGAGGTGTTTTTTTTTCCTTGTAGGACGTGTCTTCCTAAGAAACAAAAGTGAATCTTCAAAGGAGACGGCTGACCAACTGCCCTACATTCCTGATGAATGACGATGCCAGATGTGATGCCACCTGACCTTTGGGAGACCTTTGGATTGGCTGATGATCAATGGACACGGGGTGGGGGGAGAAGCTTAGTAGATGCATTTCGCGCGTTTTGCTCACTTCCAGCTTTACCTGGGTTGCGATCATTTTGTATTCAGTAAAAGTACTAATCTCTTCAAAATGATTGAGTTTGGGTTTTCCTTTCCTGGATATTGAAGGAAGCATACCTGACATTAAGCTGGAAGTCACATCCAGTCATCCCGGACAAAAACCGAGGGGATTGTAAATCCAAAATATGTCAGATTGAGGGAGTGATGGAGAAGAGATAATGGGGGCAGCGAGTTCAACGGCAGCCGCCCTCCAAGCGGAGAAAGAGAATGCAGAATGGTTGGAAAGACTCTGTTTAGAGCCGGAGGAAGCTAGATGGTTGAAAGGAGTGGGGAGGCTGCCAGACTGAAGAGAGGACCCCCGGGGAGTGACGACTTCCAGACCCCGTAAAAAGGAGGCAGTGTGGATGCAGGAGCAAAAGGAACGTCTCATGATGGAACAGGCCTTGCAGCTTATCCGTGATGTAGAAGAAAGCAGAAAAAAACGTGAGTCTTTTGGAATTCCTGTGGAGAAGGGGGGAGCAGGCCCCAGGGGGGACCAGAAGAGACAGCCTGCGGGGGAGAGGAAGAGTTTGAGGAAGAAACATCCCAGGCTTCGGCAGCTCGAGGGAGAGATGCAGCCAGCCAGAGAACCCCAGCCCTGCAGCCCCCCCCCCCCACCGCAGATGTAAAAAGCCAAAAATCCCCCCCCCTTCCTGGGAAGTATGATGGAAATCCTAAAGCATTGGGATTTTTCCTGACCCAAGTGTGGAACCACATGCAGGATTGGGGGGAGGACTATGAATCAGAGGCTGCTAAAGTGAGAAGCGTCGCGAACGCCCTAGAGGGGGCAGCTGCTGAGTGGATGGTGGTTCTCCACAATAACAACTCCCTCTTGCTGAGAAATTACAACCAGTTCATGGGGGCCCTTAGGAAGTGTTTTGAAGACCATTTAGCTGAACGAAAGGTGAGACTCAGAATGAAGAGCATTCAGCAGGGCCGGAGACCGGTGGCAGAGTATATCCAAGAGTTTCGTGAGCTGGCACCCTATATGTCAGGCTGGTCAGAAATGGCTCTTTTGGAGAGTTTCAAGGATAGGTTGAATGAAGAGATATATCGAGATTGCAGAAGCATGGGGGTCCCCGAAGATTTGCATAGATGGTACATAGTAGTTGAGGATGTGGAGATCGAGCTGAGATGGAGCGAACTCCGAGGAAAGCGTATGGGGACCAGTCATCCTCTTTCCACCGTAAAGGGACACCAAAGATGACTAGAGGGAAGGCCGAATTCAAACCCAAGTCAAAGCCCTTCACCTGTTTCAAATGTGGGAAAGAGGGTCACCAAGCTGCCGAATGCTTCTCCAAGCCACCGCCAAAAGCTACCGGGACCGGCCCGAAGAAAGACGACAAAATACCCACCAAAACCTGCGGCACCGCCTTGAAAGGAGAAGTCGTTGAGTTCACTCCCCGAAACCAGGGTGAGTTGGGAACTCCGACCAACGATGACGACAGCGAGACGGACTCCGACTCCGACACCGACGATCGGGTGAGTCACACAGAAGAACCATTACTCATCCCCGTAGAAATAAAGGTGCCCTCCACAGGGGCTCATGCGCAATTGTTAGCCCTGTTGGACTCGGGGTGCACTAGGTGCATAATTAGCCCCAAAGTAGTGGAGGAAATGGGACTGAGACTAAAAACTTTAAAAAGACCCATTGCATTTTGTCAATTAGATGGGTCGATTGCAGGAGGGGGCCCAGCTAGCTTTATGACTGAACCCCTTGAACTGCAATTGGGGAATCATGTAGAGAATCTCAGATTTATTGTAGCCCCTGGTATGGAAAGACCCCTCATTCTAGGACTGCCCTGGCTTCGGAAATGAAACCTATGGGTAAATTGGAAGACGGGGGTCCTGCGCATCTGCACGGCAGAACCAACTCCGGAAAAGGAAAGCCCCTCCCTGAGAGACTACAAAAACCCAGAAAGGGTGGCAGTAGCCATTAACTATATTGAGGGAGAAGAGAAAATTCCAAAGGAATATTGGGATCTCAAGGAAGTTTTTAGCAAAAAGGCATCGGATGCTCTGCCTCCCCACAGGGCCACCGACTGCACCATTGAAATACTGCCTGGGGTGAAGCTTCCCAAACCAAAAATTTACCCCATGACACCTCAAGAGTTGGGGGAATTGCGGAATTTTATTGACAAAAACTTAGAACGGGGATTCATCAAACGAGCCAAACCCAAGGTGGCGGCGCCAGTAATGTTCCGCAAAAAGAAAGATGGATCCTTTCGTTTAGTAGTTGATTATAGAAATATGAACGTGATTTGCTTAGAAAATGTCTACCCCCTCCCACTCATGAAGGACATGTTAGCCCATTTAGGGAAGGGAAAAATTTTCACCAAACTTGATTTAAGAGAGGCATACTACCGAGTGAGAATAAAAGAGGGAGATGAATGGAAGACAGCATTTAATTGCCCACTGGGATGTTTCCAGTTTAGAGTACTCCCTTTTGGACTACAGGGAGCCCCGGCTGTATTCATGCAGTTGATCAACGAAGTATTGCACGAGCACCTGTATAAGGGGGTGTTGGTCTATTTGGATGACATTCTGATCTATTCTGACAACATGGCTGACCATGTAAAGTTGGTTCGAATGGTCTTGAAGAAACTCAGAGCAGCTGAACTCTTTGCCAAACTTTCTAAATGTGAATTTCACCAAGACAAAATCGACTATCTTGGATATCGTATATCGCATGAGGGAATAGAGATGGACCCTGAAAAGGTCTGGGCAGTGCTGGAATGGGCCGCACCGTGCACCCATAAACAATTACAGAGTTTCTTAGGGTTTGCTAACTTCTATAGACAATTTATCCCCTCTTTCACGAAAATCGCACTACCAATTACAGACTTGTTAAAGACCAAAGGGGAAGTAAAGCTCAAACCCTCGAAACCACTAGAATGGACTATGGACTGTCAAGCCGCTTTCAAAAAATTGAAACGGCTGTTTGCGGCAGAACCTGTGCTCAAACACCTCGACATGGAACAACCTTTTGTAGTACAAGCTGACGCCAGCGACGTAGCTGTAGGAACAATATTCTTGCAAAAGAATGAAAACGGGATATTACAACCCTGTGCTTACATGTCCCGTAAACTATCAGATATGGAAAGGAGATGGGCCATATGGGAGAAAGAGGCGTTTGCAGTTAGATGGGCGCTGTTAACATGGAGACAATTTTTAGAAGGGGCGAAACACCCTTTCGAGGTGTGGACTGATCATAAGAATCTAGAAGCATTAAAAACACCACGCAAACTATCACCAAAACAGGCTCGTTGGGCCCAACGTTTCAAGCATTTCAATTTCACTTTACGTTACCTTCCTGGTGGAAAAAATTTCATGGCGGACGCACTTTCCAGATTGCCGCAGTACAACAGCATCAAGAAGGAAGTGGTTCAACCAATGATCCCCTTGACACAATTGGCAACACCTGTCACTACCAGAGTGCAGGGTAAAAGCGAACCAGAACTCTCGGGGGATTTGCTCGAAAAATTACGAGAAGCGCTAAAAACTGACGAGTGGTTTAAGAACCACTCGAATGAACGCACACTTCGTGACAGACTAGCTTGGGTTGGATCGAAATTGTATGTTCCAATCACATTAAGGACAACCGTATTGAAATATGCTCATGATGCCAAGGCCGCAGGACACTTTGCGTTTGTCAAGACTCTACATCTTGTTAAGAGACAATTTTGGTGGCCTGCACTTAAAAAGGACATAGAGGCATATGTGGCTAGCTGTCCAGTATGTGCCTTGGCTAAAAGACCTCCAGGAAAATCCCCTGGATTACTGCAAAGTGTGGCTAGACCAAACGCCCCATGGAAGGAAATATCTATGGACTTTATTGTGGACTTACCAGAGAGTGAGGGCTGCACTGTCATTTGGGTAGTAACTGATTTGTTTTCCAAACAAGTACATTTCATCCCCTGCTCAAAGATCCCTTCAGCAAAAACCCTAGCAAAACTGTTTATTCAGCAGATTTACCAACTACATGGATCTCCGAAAAGAATAATTTCTGACAGGGGTGTACAATTTACTTCCAGCTTCTGGAAAGAGTTTTTGAAGTTGATAGGCTCCGCACAGGGGCTAAGTTCCAGTCACCACCCTCAGATAAATGGGGCCTGTGAAAGAACCAATGGGGTGCTAGAACAATACCTGAGGTGTTATGAAAATTACCAGCAAGACAATTGGGTAGACTTGTTGCCATTTGCAGAAGTGGCATATAATAATTCCGTACACAGTAGCACCGGATTCATTCCTTTTAAGGTCGCGTCAGGCCAGGATTTCGTACCCATTCCCGAGCTACCACAAGATGATCCTCAAAATCCCTCCTTGATGGATTGGATTGAACAATTAAAGAGCACATGGGCAGTGACTCGGAAGGCATTTGATGAGGCACACCTGGCCCATAAGGCGCAAGCCGATAAGAAAAGGTCCCCAGCTCACATTTATAAAGTGGGTGATAAAGTCTATTTATCTACTAAATACTTACAGACTACCCAGAAGTCCAAAAAGCTAGGGCCTAAGTATGTGGGACCATTTCATGTGATTAGACTGATTAATCCAGTAACAGTTGAATTGGAATTGCCAAAAATGTTGACACGTATACATCCTGTATTTCATGTTATTTTATTGAAACCTGAGCACTCGTCTCCCCTAAGGGCTGACCAAAGCACCCCTCCAATTCCCATTCTCATAGAGGGGGAGCAACATTTTGAAGTTAAAGAAATCTTGGACTCTAGAAAACACCATGGTAAAGTCCAATATCTGATTGCCTGGAAACATTTCCCTTTGTCTCAGGCTGAATGGGTGAATAAATGGGATGTCCGAGCTCCCAAGAAAGTACAGCAATTCTATACCAAATACCCAGATAAACCATAATTATTGTATATATTCTGTTTCTCTCTCTTTTCTTTCCTTTTATTTAGGAATAACGTCTCTTCTGCAAGAGGGGCCAAATGTCAGCCTCAGCTTTGCCTGCTTCAGCTGCCATAAGAAATGGGGGAGGGATTAGTTATGGGGGCGAAGGGTGGGAAGATGCAGGAGGTGTTTTTTTTTCCTTGTAGGACGTGTCTTCCTAAGAAACGAAAGTGAATCTTCAAAGGAGACGGCTGACCAACTGCCCTACATTCCTGATGAATGACGATGCCAGACGTGATGCCACCTGACCTTTGGGAGACCTTTGGATTGGCTGATGATCAATGGACACTGGGGGGGGGAAGCTTAGTAGATGCATTTCGCGCCTTTTGCTCACTTCCAGCTTTACCTGGGTTGCGATCATTTCGTATTCAGTAAAAGTACTAATCTCTTCAAAATGATTGAGTTTGGGTTTTCCTTTCCTGGATATTGAAGGAAGCATACCTGACAGACATCTTGCAAAAGTCTTTTGTTTCTACCCTACAAGTGGATGGAAGGCAGATTGGGATTTACAAAGAGTTGCCACCTAAGATGCTAAAAGACAGAAAAGACTTTGGATTTTTGGTGACTGAATTAAAGAAACAACAGATTCCATATAGATGGGATGTCCCAGTTGGCATAAGATTGACATATCAAGGAGAAAGATATCAATTAAATACTGTTGAAAAAGCGGAAGAATTTTATCGCAATGTTTTTAAAATTGGCCCAACATCTCCATGTATATTGTCAGCGTCAGGAATACAGGAGGGAGATAAAGAAAAGCAAATTGAACAAAAGATTGAAGTCCAGTGGAAGCAGATGGAGGTGGAGCCAATGGAAATACAAGGAACCACAGGGGGTTCTTTGGATGACCCGGCTTCGGACCATCCTTTAAAGGTTTTAGGTGGATCACTTAAAAACATAAGAGAAGCGGCTTTGGATCTTGATCTGATGTCCTGTAAAGTTAAAGATCAGCATAGAACTCGAACAGCATACAAAAATTTCCAGAAAAACAACAACAGCAGAGGTTGAAGCCAGCACAAGGCAAGCAAAAAAGCAGGTTCCACAAAACTAGAAAGTTTTAGACCAATATTTCTTTTGAATATGGATTATAAAATTTTTGCAAAATTATTATCCAACAGATCAATGCCAGTTATCTAAGAACCAATTTATGTTTATGTAGGACTTACAGAAGGCAGATATATGAAAGATAATGTGAGGCAAATTATAGACTTATTGGACTATCTTGAGAAGAATAAACAGATCTCTGCAGTGCTGGTGTTTAAGCATGTGGAGAAGGCCTGTAATTGAGAGAATTGGAACTTTCTATCATAGATCTTAAGAAAGATGGATTATGTGTACGTTGACGGGAATAATTATGAGGCAAGAGGACTACGGAACAAGGGCACCTGCAGTTGATCTGGTTGTTACCCTAACATGACTGATGGACTTAATAATCCAGATGGAAGATTTTGCGAAGATATTATATGGAATATAAATATAAAGTCACTCGGGGGGGGGGTATATATAAAAGTATTTTTTAATGATGTGGGCAGATGGCAACTAAAGACACTAAATACTTCGTTGGAAGAAGGATCTGATGTGATTGTTTAGATTTTATAAATAATTATATATGGCGGACCTGCGGGAAAGTGGGTGAAATAAAACTGATAGGGTATATGGTGATAGATTAGGTTATACTGGAAAAGGGATGTTATTGAAGAATGGACTCTGAAGCTGGCTAGTCTTGTAGAAATGGTGAAGTTTTCAGCATATATAAAAGACAGGACACAAGAGATTTATGTAAGGGAGTGGAGGATAGGGATAGATTATGTATAGAATAAATACTAAACTAAGAAGTATTAGATAATTTTTAGATGAATGTTGTCTAGAAATGTATAGTTTACAGGGGACAGTATATTAGAATGTCAGGAAGAAATGTATAATTGGATTTCATTCTGGGGAAGCCATGGGGGGAGGGGAGGGTAAGGGAGGGTTAGGGAGGGAAAGTGGGGGGGAAAGGGGGAAAATTTGTATTTGTAAAACTTTTTCAATAAAAAAAAAGATATATATCAATGGTTATTTTTTGTATTTGTGGATAAATGAAAAATAAATGTTAGTGATGATATTAGAAATAGTTTGGGGACATAAATGTACTTGTACTTTTTATTCAGATGATGGCCTGGTGTTGCCTGAGAGCCCAAATGATTTGCAGTGAAAGTTACATAGGCTGTATGATAAAGCAAGGATTCTGAAAATTGATATATTAAAGTGCATAGCAGTTGCGTTTGACAGGTAAAATAGTGAATGATTGCAAACTATATATACATTTAAAAATGAGCGAATTGATTAATTTATGTATGTTAAAATTACTAAATGTGGAAAAGGGATAGAAAAAGTTTAATATGTGGAAATGCTGGCAAAAAGGTAGTGGGCATTTTTCTGTTGTGAGGAATGGACGTTTGTTAAGAGCAAACATAATACAAAAATAATACAGAGATTATTTGTAGATGGATCTCATTCTAACCCTTTATGTGAAAACTATCATGTCACTTTTAGTGTTTAAAATCAACCACATTCCTTTATAAACAAACAATATCACAGAAAGCAAAATGGACTCTTACCCGAGAAGGTACCAACCTTGACAGCTCGTTCATTTTTAATTTTTTCTACCTCAATTAAATTCCGATCACAGAGCTCCCAGCAGTTGGGCGACAGGATAATTTCACTTGCTTTGGCTAAGTTTTGGGCCAACCGTACTTCTTCCACTGCTCGACCAGTTACCACAAAATGTTGTCGTCTGTTATCACCAATGACAACTTTTGAGATGTGACCTGCAGAGAGTCCTGAGAAAAGATTCAACTTCTTTATCAGAGATCATACTACAGCATACTGAAATAAAATGCGGGTGGGAGAGTTGAAAATGAAATAATTCCACAATCTATATATATATCCAGAAATTCTTTAATTATTAATGAAATTTTATCCCTGCTGATAAAAGATAATGGGTTTTTGGACTAATCTTTGTGCCATTTCTAAAATTATAGTTCCATTATTTTCTTTACTTCTGATCCTAAGTGTTGATGAAAGGGAATATTAATTTAATAGAGGTTACTTATTGGCTACAGCCATCTTTGCAGCTTTTCTTTTGCTTCTTTTTCTCTCAGTACAGATGAAATTAACATACATATTGTTTTATAGCTTTTCTATAAAAATAGGCTCCAAATTTGTTCTAGACTCAGGGGTGGTACCTATCTTCACTCGTAGCTCAAGTCCCACTTCAGTATCACGAACACCATATTCTTGTTGGATGCTGAAACTACACTTCAGTGCAAGAGTAATAATTTCATTTAAATGGCAACGCTCTACCTTCCAGAGTGCCAACAGTGCATCACCTGGAAATAAGAGAACAAATCATTGAGCTTGTTCCATTTTCAAGAATGTATTTTCAATAGTTTTACAGAATTATAAAAAGGAGCCTACTTGTATGACTATTTATTCATGCAATAACATAATGATCTATACCAGGGATGGGTTCTACTTACCTTTACTACCCATCCGCAATGGGATTATATTAACTTTTATTATTGCGTTTGCATTATTTTTATCTTTCAATGTGTTATTTAAATGAGGAAATCTGATTAGGAAATCTCATTATTTAATTTGATTTATATCTGTGTTTTCAAACTTGGCAATTTTAAGATGTGTCAACTTGTTAGCTGGGGAATTCTGGGAGTTGAAATCTACACATCTTAAAGTTGCCAAGTTTGAAAAACATTGATTTACTGTATATCAATAACCAAAGTCATTATTTAATAAAATAATTGCCATTGCTTGAAGCACCTCTATTCTTTACTCTTTTTTTAATAAAAAAAGTGGTACCTTTAGTTGGGAATCCAAGATAATTTGGGCCACAGAAATGCAGTGGAAAGATGCAGAGACCCTTACAAATTATAAAGATGATTCTTGCAATTTCATAAGCATTTTTTAAAATATTGGCTTTTGTGAAAATAGGATATTCTCTTATATACAGTAATTCAGGCCAATTCTTCACTTGTAATTTATACTCTCTCTCAGCTATTGCTAAAGCCGTATAAATCCTATCCACCTTACTATTATGTGAGAAATAAAGAAATAAGAATTATTCCTGTAAAAGCATAACCTGAGTTACGCCATTTTAAAATCATGTTAAGGCTTTGTTTTACCTTGTATAACCTGATTATATATTTTAGCTGACAGTTTAAGGAACATGAGAACGGAATTATATGTTTCCTGTGTTCTTGAGGAAGTTATGTTCTTGAGAAAGTGTTTATTCAACAGGATGTATGCTTCAGGTCAACTTGACCTCGTTAAGAAGGGGAAGTACGTGAATGCTGATCTTACATGTATAAGCAATATTTTAAGTAGGATATTTTTATATTGGAATTGTGGGGACTTCCCATAATGTGAATATCATGTGTTTGTCTATTATATAAGATTTGAAATTGTACTCAAGGGACATGCTTGTATCCTGTAAGATGTAACCTGAAATTGTATAAAAGACGGCGAGAATGAATGGTAATTTGCTCTCTCACTTTGAGGGAGACCTTTGCAAAGAATAAACTCTGTTCCAGGATTATTTTGGTCTTTGTCTCTTTAAAACGATAATGGAATTTACCTGTCGACCACAATTGGCGCCCGAGGGGACTGAAAACATTCTGTCTGGAAGGGAACTCCCTGATACGTGCGCACAAACACTGATTTCAGTGAGATGGGGTTATTTCCTTTCCAGCTGGAATTGCTTTTCTATGAACCTTGAGGCAGAGACCTGAATGCCTGGACAGAGAGGAACGTTCCTGAAGACTTCGGTGCACCAGGAGTGAGTATATGTTTTCTCTTTGGTGGTTTGGATTGGTGTATGTTTGTGTGTGTATGGCCTGTATGATTTGTGTGTATAATTACTGTAATACAGGTTGGGGAAAGTATGGGGCCTTTACTAGGGAAAGGTGCTGCTGAGACTGAAATATCCTCCATCCCCCATATCTCCATTAGGGACATTGTTAATACAGTGGTCAGAGGATTGATTGAAAGCTTGTACAAAGGTATTAGATAAGGTGACTATGATTAATTATTGTAAGGAGGTTTGTGTTGATACAGCCTAAGTATAGGTGGAGTAGGGTTGGTGAGTCAGACCCATATTGGATCAATGTTTTGAAGAACGTTTTGGTGGAAAAAGAAGTTGAAAATTCAATTGTTATATGTTGAACCTCAGTTCCATGTTTAGTAGTTTAACCCCTCTTCCCCGAGAATTTCTAGAGTTTTGTATGGGAAGGAAGAAGAAGTTGTGGGTGAAATTGATGTTGCTGCTGGGAGCAGAGAGGAAGAGACTTTAGCAGGGCAGTAATATAGATAGAGGAGAAGGAGTTGGGTGAATTATTAATAATTGTGAAACAGAATCCATCCGCTTCTCCTCATGTTACATGTTCACTAACTAAAGGAATGTTTCCTTTAAGAGGAATGCCGAATGGTATTGCGGCTTTTGTGAATGTGTCTTTGACATCTTCTGATCTGGAAGGTTATAAAAGAAACATGCTGTCTTTCTAGGCAGATCTGATCAAGTTGTCTGAGTCATTGGATTTATTCCTGAGACCCAATCTGTATACTTTTGCAGAGTTACAGCATATATTGGGTTATTTGTTCTCCCCTGAGGAGAGGTCACAATTTTGAAAGGCAGCTATGGCTATTTTTTTGGGGGATAAAACCCAAGTGGGGGCTGTTCAGCCCGTTGCTGCTGATGTTAAGTCTCCATTAGTTGATCCTGGTTGGAATAATAATAATTTAGCTGATCGGGAGCAAATGGAGGGAGTTAAGACAGCTGTACCTCAAGGAAGAAACTCTTAACAAAAGTTTTTGGAGGTGGAACAGTTGTGAGAAGAAACACCGTTTGTGTTTCTGGAAAATATTAAGGACAATTTGAATAAGCACACTGGTCTTTCTCCTGAAACGCCGGCTTATGAGTCCTTAATAAAAATGAAATTTGTGATGAAATCATGGCCAGACATACAGAAGCTACTACTGATATTGCTGCTCTGTTGAAAGAAGCTCAAAAGGTCTATGTGAATAGGGATGAGGCCAAGACTAGAAGAGAAGAAAGAAAGAAAAGTCGAATGATGGTGTCTGTGTTGAAATAGACAGGAGAGGGAAAGGAGTTAGGTAGAAGAGGAAAAGGTTTTGTGAAACTTTGGTTGCAATGTGGTGACAGTGTCCTGGAATTGGAAGAGGATTACTCCAGTGGGAAAAAGTCTAGTGTTGGTGGATTGGAAAGCAAAAAGTGCTTTGTGTGTGTAAAGGAGAGGCATTTTGCTAGGATTGTCCTGAGAAGAGGATGATTAGTGGGTCCAGAAGAGGAAGAACATATGTTTCTAATAGATATGGGTGTGACTAGAACCTATATTTGTAAATTGCCTAGAGGAGTGCATCCCACAGGTGTAACTATTAAGATAAGGGGTGTCATGGGTATACCTTTTGATGTGCCATTGTTGAAGAATGTGCAATTGAGTTGTGGAAAGTGTATTATATGTTTGCATGTGATATTTGTTCCAGAAGTAGGTCTTAATCTGCTTGGGAGAGATGCATTGTCTCTTCTGGGATGTGAGCTTGGTATACAGATAGTTCTTGTTCTTGGATGAGGCAGAAAACTCTGTAGGAATGTGGTAAGGAAGGGTTATTGTTCTTCCTACCTGAGGTTGAATGCGAATATTTTGTTTTTGATTAATGTGATGTGATGGTGATATGTGTGTGCCGGCTAATTAAGTGACCTTCTTGGCTTAAGCCTGGAGCTGTGGAGGACAGGTGTGGTTAGGGCCCGAAATCAAGTTTTTGATTAAAAACTGCATCCTGAAGTTTTCCACTGCTTGAGGAATGGGCTACAAGATGTCAAGGATGACAATGAAATGGGTATCTGAAGGGATGGAATCTTTCCAGGTTTTATTCCAGGTTTGCAAATGTTGTTAAATGATATGTGTGTGTGATGAGAGTTCTTTAGGCAATAGAGCTCATTGTCTTGTAAAATAAAAATAATACTGAGAATGATAATAAAGTTCCCTGAAGTATTTATGCTGACTAATTGGCAGGGAAAGGGTAGGTGTGTGTGTGGAATACACTAAAAGGTCTGATTGCAGAATAAATATGAGTGTGTGTGGTAAACTCTTAAATGGGGGTGGTAAGGTGATCCTGATATTTGTGAATGCCTGTGCGTTGAACCCCTGAGAAATTTCCTTTTGTATATTGAAATAGTGAGTGGCAAGAGTTTGTTGTTGTAGTTGTTGTTATGTTGTAATAGCAAGTGTTTGAATGAGCAAGTGAGAGATGAGAGAGATCCTATGGAGAAGTAGGATTAGGAAGAGGTATTTGCGATATAAATTGGAGACAGGAGTAGTATTTTTCCTCTCTATATTTTCCCCGTCTTTTTGTTCTGAACAAGAGAAGTAGAAAAGGGGGGAGGGAAGGTGCAGTTTGTTTTCCCTTTTACACATTTTTTTTTTCCTTTGTTGAGTTTGTCTGAGAGAAAGGAGGGGCGAATGGGTGATTTGATCCTGCATTGTTTCTGACTGCATTGGCAGCTATGTAGATGTATTTCCTGTCCTGCTTTAGAGAAGTGACATTGAAAGTTTGAAACAATTATTTTTGGGAGTAGAGACCCGGAGTATCTCTATTAGGTGATTTTCTTTTGCTTATTGAAGTTTTTATTACCCTCTTTTGTGTTTTTATGTCTGTGTATTTTGAATGATTTTGAATGCTGAGAAAGAGATTTCTAGATACTGGATAGTCTGGGGAATAGTTGACTATGTTATTTTAGCTCAGTGTTGTCCAGATAAAGGATGTTCCCTTGAGGGAAGAATTAATGGTAGAAGGTAAAGATGGATTTTTGGGTCTGGTTAGCTACTTGTGAATTTAGATTAAGTTTGCATTTCTTTGAAATGGAAATAGTTGTGGAAATAGTTTAGCTAATTTGATAAAGGTGTGGTGTGATTCCTCTGAAGTGGGGAGAGTTGAGTATTTATTGAGACTTTATTGATTTATTGATAGTCAATTTTAAACTAAGTTGTTTGGAGGTTGAAGAGTTGAAGAAAGTAATAATATAGTGTTGCTCCAGTGTTATGTTTGCCTGGTTTAAGGAAATAATTTCCACTTGTCTGTAGTAATGGAAGATGGTATAGCCAAGGGAGTGTTGGTTCGTATGTGGACTGGGAACTAAAAGGTGGTATACAAATGCTAGGTTTTTAAAATTGTCTCAAGAGAGTTTGGTTCTCTTGACCAATAGGAGAGAGAGATGGGACAATGTGGATGAATAAATGAATTGAGAATGGGATGAGACTGGATGGTTATGCAGTTGTGAATGGAGACACTATTGAGATATTGGAAGCTGGAAAGTTACCGTTTGGATGGTCAGTGCAGATATGTGAGGTTTTTGCTTTATTGTAAGCATTGCACATATTAATTAATGAGGTAGGGAATATTTATGCTGATTTGAACTATGCTGATGGTATTTTACATACTTTTGGGATAATCTGGATTGAAAGGGGGTTGATATTTAGTAAAAGGAATTGCGATAGGTGGAACTTATTACAGCTGTTTTAAAGGCAGCTGAGGATCCTTCCAAACTTGATATTATATAAATAGTGGATGAAGGGGTGTGTAAGTGAATGGGAAATGGATGCCTAAAGATGGAGTGCAAATTTTTACTAAAGTTGTGATGTGGAATGTGATTGAATGAGTGCATGAGGGAACCATTGGGGAACGCAAGCACTTATTGATTTTATTAAATGTATATGCATATATGTGACTATTGATACAATAGTTATATGTATGGTACGGAAATGAATACATTGTGTATGAAAAACAAATATGTAGAGATTTGACCATTTGGCTTTTTCAATGAATCTAAGTAGATTACATTGAAATGCTGGTGGTGTGACTATTGATATATGTAATAATAATAGTGAATTATTTTACTGGATAGGTTGAAGCCTTTCTTTGTGTAAAGACAGGTGTTCAGAAGATTGTTAATTCATATTGGAGCGAATAATACCCAAATATGAATTGGTTGATCTTATTGATAGTGATAGGGGTATACATTTCATTGTCCAAGGTGATGAAGCTTATGGAACAATTAGGAATTGATTGGCAATTACATTTATTGTTTAATCAGATAAGTAAATTTATGTTATAAAAATTAATGTTAGAGCTTCAACTACCTTGAATGAGGTGTTTGCCTTTAGCTCTATTAAGATTAAGAATAGGAACTAGTCCTAGGAAAGATCTGGGGATATTTATGTTTGAAATGATGTTTGGATTGCCATATGTGGGGAAAGTTGAGATGCTTAGGATAGAATTGAAGGATGTTTTTTTGAAAATATATACAGGGACTGTCCCAGTGTTTTTCTCATTTAAGGTAAAAAGGACAGAATCCACCTCTTGATTTCCAAGCACATGAATAAAAAAGTGGAGACTGGGTCCGATAAAAGCCATTACTGAGAAGAAGTTGCAGCAGGTGTGGAAAGGACCGTTCCAAGTTCTGTTAACTACAGGGTCGGCTGTAAGGACCTAAGGAACAAGGTTGGGTATGCTATTCCAGAGTCGAGAGACTGGTGGCTTTGCATTATGGAAGGACAGTTGCTACGGAACCTGCAAACCCTCTTAAACTGACTTTTTGATGACAAACCTTAGACGATTGGGGACCAATGGATGGAAGAAGAGTTTTATGAAGAATTTTGTATTTGGCTAGGAGTGGTAATAATTCTTGTTGTGTTTTTGATTGTATTGAGGAAAGATATTATTGATTGGTGTAAATCTATGTTTTGGTATCCAGTGGATGTAAGTTCTCCTTGATTGATTGATGAATTGGAGGTAAGATAATAATCTTTTATCTCTTTGAATAATATGTTGGGGGAGCTAGTTCACTAGGAATAATGGGTTTTTGTGGTAATGTTTGTTATTCTACAGGTGCGGATAGGAATGGGGATTTTAGCTGTGTTGCCTAGTTACCCTATAACATGGTAGCAGCTACGTTTCCATACTGAATTCGAGCACCGTTATTCTTTTATAGAAACACCACTAACCCTAATAGACACCACTGAGGAAGCCGAGATATGTATTAAGTCATCTTTTGAAGATGGTGTGTGCCAAGTGCAAACGTACATATGGGATAGTTCCTCAATACATTGGCCTTACAAATGGAATAGAATTTTTATATAAGCAATGCACTGAGCTATTTGGTAATTATACACCTTCATACAAGAAGTTTTGGATTTTGGAGGAAGGGTTACATTTTCTATGTTTAAGGATACAAGTTCCTTACAGGTTAATGTTTTTATGTGGTTACATGGCATTGTCCAAATTACCTATTGTATGGAGAAGAGTTTCTATACTGTTACAGGATATTCATAGTTTACAGGAATAAAAGATAGTAAAGAGGAGAAGGGGGGATTGTGAGAAATAAAGAAATAAGAATTATTCCTGTAAAAGCATAACCTGAGTTACGCCATTTTAAAATCATGTTAAGGCTTTGTTTTACCTTGTATAACCTGATTATATATTTTAGCTGACAGTTTAAGGAACATGAGAACGGAATTATATGTTTCCTGTGTTCTTGAGGAAGTTATGTTCTTGAGAAAGTGTTTATTCAACAGGATGTATGCTTCAGGTCAACTTGACCTCGTTAAGAAGGGGAAGTACGTGAATGCTGATCTTACATGTATAAGCAATATTTTAAGTAGGGTATTTTTATATTGGAATTGTGGGGACTTCCCATAATGTGAATATCATGTGTTTGTCTATTATATAAGGTTTGAAATTGTACTCAAGGGACATGCTTGTATCCTGTAAGATGTAACCTGAAATTGTATAAAAGACGGCGAGAATGAATGGTAATTTGCTCTCTCACTTTGAGGGAGACCTTTGCAAAGAATAAACTCTGTTCCAGGATTATTTTGGTCTTTGTCTCTTTAAAACGATAATGGGATTTACCTGTCGACCACATATTACTATGTATCAATACAACTGATTGGATGATACTAGAAATCATAATGAAGAAACAGTCTAAGATCGCTTCCGGTGAAGATGTGCCAACTGAATTCACACCCAGGGAGGGATCTCTGAAAGGTTTTTCCCTGGGCTGTAGCTCTTCAACTACTAATGGAAAGAACTGGCATTCCGTCAGTTTATATGACTCTCCTAGTTTAGGGAGAGTCTTAGAATTACCCCTCAAGGTCCTCCAATACAGCTGAGGTCTGCAAATAACTTCAGAACTTCGAAGCATCTGCGTGCTGAAAGCTAGGGGGAAGGGCTGCAATCTGTTCATCATTGAAGAAGCAGCTGTTTTGAAATTTACTTTTCAAACAAACAGTAAGTTGTGCCTTTCATTTCTTAATCACCTTTAAGGACTATTAATCTTTAATAAGTTAAAAGAGGGTCTCTTTAGTCACAGCTTGCTACTCCTTTTTGAAGACCTGCACCATTTTGGGGATTTCTTCAATGTTAGACAACAACAAAGAAGGCTGCTAAGGCAAGCCAAAATAAGGAAGTGTGGAGAGAGAAAAAAGCTGATGGAGAAACATAAAGGCAGAAAAATGTGGTTTTAGTTTATTATTTGTAATAATTTGTAGCTTGGTCTGCTTTGCTATAAGTGGCTAAAACTTTCTGATTTTTATGATTTCTGAATGCCTAGCAATTTTAAAGTGATTTATTAAAAAACTATTCTTTGACCAAAAAGGGAGTCAAGATGGAGGAGCAAATTATTAGCGATGTATTTGATGTATAACTTCTTGAACTATTTTAGAGATGCAAACATGTTTAGAAAATTACCAAACTACTGAGGCATTTTCACAGGTAGCTGAAAATGCAGAGGAGTCAACTGCAATTTTGGAATATAAACCTGACACCAACTCTTATAATACAAATCTCTCAATACAACTGAAAGAAGAGTGCTAAGAAAATTTGCAACTTTTAAAAAGACAAATTTGGGACTTTTTCTTTAAGGACATTAACAAGGTTGAGAAATTCTTAGAAAAAGGGAAGCTTATAACTACTTCATAAACTTTCCATAGAAGAAAAAGATTTTACTCCATGAAGACAAGCTAGAAGGAGTGAATTTAACAATTTGACTGAAATTAGGATAGATTTCTATCTATGGGATATATGTAACGGAAAGAAAGTCTTAATCAAAAATTTGAAAATGTAACTTTATATACAGTATATACATAATGGCTAAGTAATTCCTAAAGTATTGTAGAAAGTCAGCACCTACCTCCCAGAAGAAAGAAATATTTTGGGAAATATTAAAAAGGCAGAATATATTTCCCTAAAAGAGAAATGCTCTTAAAGACAGAAAGCAGACTCAGTCTTTCTTAATAGCCACCAAGCAGAAACTGAGGAGGCCAGCTTTTAGAAATGCAGGTTTGGTAATCCATTCAAGACAGGATATTTTGAAACTCCTTGTAGCAAAGCTAACAAAGGCAAAATGATTGGATTAGAAAGCAGCCCCTCACCCAAGATCCAACACTGGACAAAAGCCATTAGCCACAATAGGAATTGCCCAACACCCTTTCAGACAACAAGCCTTTTCACTGCATGACCCCAGAGCAATCCAAACTTCAAAGTCACAGAAACCTGGGAGCTCAGATAAACAATAATCCAGATGTTGACCAGATTAGTTCAGACAAACACCTAGGATTTGCATTTTTTTTGTTTTGTTATAGAGCCAGATATGACCTCTACATAACCCCTACATGACCCCCATAGGAATCTGACAACAGCCAATAGATATTAAAGGACATGTTCTTGCACTGGAACAGGAAGCTCAAATACAAAGCCCAAAGAAGGTAAAACCCACCCACTCTCAACTCCATTTTGTCAGCTGCCCAGAATCATATGTGGTCAATAAACCTTTCTTTCCAATCAACCTTCTTGCTTCAAGTGTCTTTCTCCCAACTTGGAACCAAACCATTACTACTGTAATGCTCTCTACATGGGGCTCCCCTTGAGGAGCACCCGGAGGTTCCAACTGGCGCAGAGTGCGGCCGCGCGGATGGTTATGGGAGCAACATGGTGCTCCCATGTGACACCTCTCCTGCGCGAGCTGCACTGGCTCCCAGTGGTCTTCCGGGTGCGCTTCAAGGTTTTGGTCACCACCTTTAGAGCGCTCCATGGCTTAGGACCTGGTTATTATGGGAACACCTACTACCACAAGCAGCCTCCCATCAGCCAGTACGCTCTCATAGAGAGGGGCTCCTCCGGGTGCCGTCAGCTAAACAATGTTGACTGGTGGCCCCCAGGGGGAGGGTCTTCTCTGTGGGGGCACCCACTATCTGGAACGAGCTCCCCCCAGAGATACGGAGGATCCCGGATCTGCGCACTTTCCGCCGTGCTCTTAAGACTCTCCTATTCCAGCAAGCCGGCCTGGCCTAATTTTCTCCCCTGTTTTAAAATTCTTTTAAATTGAAATTTTAATCTGTTTTAAATTATTGGGATTTTTAATTGTCTCGGGCTAAATTATTTAATCTGGTTTTAATTATGTTTTTTAACTTTTGTATCTATGTATTTTATTTTGTGCCTGTTCACCGCCCTGAGTCCTTCGGGAGTAGTGCGGTATATAAATCTAATAAAACAAACAAAACAATAAAACAAACCAGATGGATTTTCCTTCCAACAGTATGCAAAATGTTATTGAAAATTTATTTGAGAGTATTTGCGTTAAGAGAAAGTTAATGATGTATTAGTTCAAAGAAAAATTTAGAGTTTTAAAAATGATGTATACAAAAGAATTATTCTATGAGGATAGTTTGGAGGGAGGGACATAAATTTAATCCTGAATTTCAAGGCATGTATGTTAAGTTAAAAGAAAAAGATGTATTAAAAAGTTTTGATTTTAGAAATGTGTTTAAAGAAAAGTTTAGCATTTTAAAAAGGATGAAAAAAAGTATTTTTCCCTGTAAAGTCAAAGAAGTGAACCTTATTAATATAAATGGTGATAGTTTACAAAGATTTATTAGGTGCAAATAGAAATACATATTATTTCCACAGCAAGGAAGATAAAGCAGAAATTGTTAAATTGAGTATTTTATTCAAAGAGGAGAATATATTTAAGTAAATTTTTCATTTGGATATCCTTCTGGATTTTGTGCTTGATTTTGTGCATCTGTCATTGTCCTCATCCCTATTTCGTGAATTGATCTGGCGCAAACTTGCAAACAACTGTGGCGAAAAGAAGTATCCCCAATCTCTCTCCACCCCCAAAGCCCTAGCCTTTGCCCTCAGCCTCCAAGATGAACTTCAATTGCAAAGCTCAGTCAGAACGCTCTGGGCCAGAGAGAGAGAAAGAGAAGCAAAGCACCTGCCTTTTGCTTCCCTTTCCTTCTCAGCCCTCTCCTCACCATTCTCTCTCCCCTTCCCACCCAGTCCAGCACCAAAACCCCCAAAAGTGACTGCCCAACCTGCCAGGCTGTTGTAACAATCAATTTCAATGCTGTGCAGCAACTGCCTTTTCTCATCCAAGAGTTTGCCCAGGCCAGTAGCCCTCACAGAGGAGGCAGTTGAAGCAGCATCCTCAGAGTCTTTCTGGGCCAGGAACGGCCCCTTCAGCTCCAGAAGCACCCTGTGATAGTTGCTTCCCAGGTTTGCTTCCCATGGCTTCCCAGCACCACTTCTCCTTGTAGCATTGAACTCTTTGGCTTTTGAAATCCAGTGCTCTTTGGATCAGCTGCTCAGGCTTGGCAGCCAGAGAAGTGGTGGTGAGGCCTCACTGCTACAAGGAGAAGAAGTGTCAGGAAGCAAGAGGCTTGGGAGGGGAGAAGAGGAGACACATTCAGCCAGTTTGCCAAACTGCACAAAGTGTTAGCTATCAGTTTCCATGAACCAGTGCAAACTGGATGAATACCACCACTGGAAAAGGCTGCTTACACAAGAACACATGGCTCTCTATTCATCTAAAACTTGGTTTTCTCAAATTATGCAATTTTGCTTGGAAAGTCTTTTTAATTCACCTAAGAAATAAAAAGGAAACATTAACTGGTCTGTTTTAAAACATTCACAGACTGAGAGTGTCACAGGTAAATGCCTTATTCTCAAATATAGGAAA
Source organism: Arizona elegans (assembly GCA_022577455.1). Lineage (NCBI taxonomy): Eukaryota > Metazoa > Chordata > Lepidosauria > Squamata > Colubridae > Arizona > Arizona elegans. The sequence goes on along the minus strand of JAKOOJ010000002.1, from coordinate 94,993,511 downwards.
TGTATGTATATAGTACATCAAGGGTTAATTTATTCTCCCTTCCTTAATGTATTCATATGTAACCACTCCTACCCCTAACTCCACCTCATTGATATAAAAGAGCATACATGCTCCTCGTTCTTGCTTCTATCTGCAATCATCCAGAGAATATAGAATGCCTACTGTAAATAAATAATACTTTGTTTGAATACTACTTTTTCTGAATCCTTCATTGAGTCCGATCCTCGAATCATTGCAACAATCTGGTAGCAGAGGATGGTTGGCTGCCTTATTCCATCTCCCCTCCTGTATTTTTATCTCCTATCGCCCTTTTATGACCGGATATTCGGCTTTTTTGTGAATCATTTGCTATCCAGGTTTGTTGTTTCCTGTATATCAGGATGAGAATTTCCTTACTTTTATTTCATCTGAGTCTCCCTGGATTTTCGCCTACTATATATATTTCCCACAGACTATCCGTATCTCTAATCTCAAGGATTGGCTATTCCATCTATGCCTAGGTACAACATTGAAAGAACAGGACTATAGCTGCTGTTTTTCTCCCTTATATCTGGTTGCCGTGAGAGGGTGATCGATGTTCACATCTGAGTTCAAAATGGCTCTTTCTACCGCTGATATGAGAGTTCAGCGGGACTAAAATGACTTGTACCTCTAATTGATACTCTCTCCACAGGACCCTGTAAAACTTGGACATGCCTACCAGCTATAGACTATCTAGCTACAAAATGTACTCATTGGGAGAACTCCTCAAACTGCGAGATGCCCCCCTCTCGCAGGTCTGGCCCTCTTCTTTATCGAGGGCCTATCTCGATGACGGACTTTGGAGTCCGGAGAGATGGCATACAGCAAAAAGAGGGTTATGGGGTTTTTTAGGGAAATTTCTTAATAAGATTTTAAGGGATTCTGGGAGGGGGGTAGATTACGTGGGTTCGGGGGAAGACCCGCGGGGGAAGGTATCTGGGCCAGCCGTAGGGCGTGGCATGGGAGGTGTGAACTCTGGGGTCAAGGAGATGATTAGATCTTACGATACAGATGCCCATAACATCAATACTGTAGGTGGGAGGGGCAGATATGGCGGGAGCAGGGGGCCACATCATCCTACGGGAGTGCGTCCTCGCTGTTTACAAGCAGTGGCGCGCTCCAACCCTCAAAGCTCTTCTCGTTACCCAGGTTGTATGGAACCTCAGGCCCCAGGCCTTCGGCTGTTGCTGTGCAACGCCAGGTCCGTGGTTAATAAAGCCCCCCTCATTTGTGATCTTATTCAGGAGGGGGATGCGGACCTGATGGGTATTATGGAGACCTGGTTGGGCCAGGAAGGGGGAGCCCCCCTTGTTGATATGTGCCCACCAGGTTTCCGTGCTTTCCATCAACCAAGGTCTCAGGGGAGGGGCGGAGGGGTGGCGGTTGTTATTAACGAAGGTCTTGGACCAAGGGAGGCCACTGTTCCTCAGACGGCTGGATGTGAGTCCCTTCTTGTGAAGTGGGGTCATAGGGTGCAGTTGGGCTTGCTAGTCACGTACCTGGCTCCCTGCCATGTGGCAGCAGCCCTGCCTGAGCTGCTTGATGTTATAGCCGCGGTGGCTGTTGACACCCCCAGGCTTATGGTCATGGGGGATTTTAACCTGTCATCAGTTGGCGAGACATCTGAGGTGGCTCGGGAGTTCATGGCTTCCATGACGGCTATGGACCTGAGCCAGTTAATTTATGGCTCTACTCACATGGGGGGACACACACTGGACCTTGTTTTTGTCTCTGGACAATGGTTGAGTGATCTCGAGATAGGGGATATAGTGATTGAACCCTTGTCATGGTCAGATCACTCCCTCCTTCACCTGGACCTTCGAACCCCCACACCCCGCCGCAGGGAGGCGGAACCGACCAGGTGGTTCCGCCCCAGGCGCCTGATGGATCCTGAGAGATTCCAGATGGAGCTTGGGCCATTTCCTGAGGTTCTAGCACACGACTCGGCTGAGGACTTAGTGGCTGCCTGGGATAGGGCGGCGGCTGATGCTTTAGACCGAGTCGTGCCTTTGCGGCCTCTGACCCGGCGCCGGTCTCACCTGGCTCCTTGGTATACTGAGGAGCTGAGGGAGATGAAGCACCGGAAAAGACGCCTAGAGAGCAGTTGGAGGGCTAGTCGTTCTGAATCCGACCGAACACTGGTAAGATCTCATATTAAGAATTACCTAGTGGCGATAAGAGTAGAGAAGAGTAACTACTTTTCTACTCTTATTGCATCATCAGATAATCGCCCAGCTGCCCTGTTTAGGGTGACCCGCTCTCTGCTCCATCAAGAGACGCGGGAAGACCCCTTGGAGGGTAGAGCTGAGGATTTTGTACAATATCTGTATGACAAAATTGCTCAGATTCGTGAACAGCTAGACTCTGACTGGATTGATCCAGAGGAGATGATAGGGGCAGGTCCTGAGAATATTATTTGGGAAGAGTTTGATCCTGTGACTCCCGAAAGCGTGGACAGGATACTGAACAGACTAAATGCGACCACATGTTTATTGGACCCGTGTCCATCCTGGTTGGTACTGGCCTCCCGGGAGGTGACACGAGGCTGGCTCCAGGAGATTATAAATGCTTCTTTGAGTAGGGGTGTCTTTCCCACCGTCTTGAAAGAGGCGGTGGTGAGGCCCCTCCTCAAGAAGCCCTCCCTGGATCTAGCTGTATTAGCAAATTATCGTCCTGTCTCCAACCTTCGCTTTGTTGCAAAGGTTGTTGAGAGTGTGGTTGCACGACAACTGCCTCAGTACCTGGATGAATCGAATTATCTAGATCCGTTCCAGTCGGGATTCAGGCCCGGGTACAGCACAGAGACAGCATTGGTCGCATTCGTTGATGATCTCTGGAGGGCTCGGGACAGGGGTTGCTCCTCTATCCTGGTCCTACTAGACCTCTCAGCGGCTTTTGATACCATCGATCATGATATCATGCTGCACCGGTTGGAAGGGTTGGGGGTGGGGGGCACTGTTCTACAGTGGTTCTCCTCCTTTCTCTTTGACCGGTCACAGTCTGTGTTGACAGGGGGGCAGAGGTCGACCCCGAGGCCCCTTATATGTGGGGTGCCAGAAGGATCGGTCCTCTCGCCCCTTCTATTCAACATTTATGTGAAGCCGCTGGGTGAGATCATCCGTGGTTTTGGGGTGAAGTACCATCAGTACGCTGATGACACCCAGCTGTACATCTCCACCCCAGACCACCCCAATGATGTCCTCGAGGTGATGTCCCGGTGCCTGGAGGCCGTACGGATCTGGATGGGGAGGAACAAACTCAGACTCAACCCATCCAAGACCGAGTGGCTGTGGTTTCCGTCGTCCCGATATAGTCAGTTGGTGCCATCTCTGACTATTGGGGGCGAGTCGTTGGCCCCCACAGATGGGGTTCGCAACTTGGGCATCCTCCTGGACTCGCGGCTGTCTTTAGAAGAGCATATGACGGCCGTGGCCAGGAGGACTTTTTATCAGGTTCGCCTGATTCGCCAGTTGCATCCCTTTCTGGATCGGGACTCGTTGCGCACGGTCACTCACGCCCTTGTCACCTCACGCCTGGATTATTATAATGCTCTCTACATGGGGCTCCCCTTGAGAAGCACCCGAAGGCTCCAACTGGTCCAGAATGCGGCCGCGCGGGTGGTAATGGGAGCAATGTGGCGCTCTCATGTAACCCCCCTCCTGCGCGAGCTGCACTGGCTCCCAGTGGTCTTCCGGGTGCGCTTCAAGGTTTTGGTTACTATCTTTAGAGCGCTCCATGGCTTAGGACCAGGGTACTTATGAGACCGCCTCCTGCCACCAATAGCCTCTCACCGACCAGTTCGCTCCCATAGAGAGGGACTCCTCAGGGTGCCGTCGGCCAAACAATGTTGACTGATGGCCCCCAGGGGGAGAGCCTTTTCTGTGGGGGCACCTACCATCTGGAACGGGCTTCCCCCGGAGTTACGAAACATCCGAGACTTACGCATATTCCGCCGTGCCCTGAAAACGTTTCTATTCCAACAAGCTGGTCTGGCCTAACTCTCCCTTTTAAATTGGCTTTTAAATTGGCTTTTAAATCAGGTTTTAGACCTCTTTTAGATAAATTTGGATGTTTTAATCTTTGAGCCAAATTACTTAATCTGTTTTTTAATAGTTTTTTAACTTCTATATGTATTTGTAATTTATTATGGCTGTTCACCGCCCTGAGTCCTTCAGGAGTAGGGCGGTATACAAATATGAAAAATAAATAAATAAATAAATAAATAAATAAATAAATAAATAAATAAGAAACAAACATGCCAAAGAAAGAAAACTCCAAAGAAAAGAGAGAAAGACCCAACACCAGGGCACACAATAAAGAGATAGAAACAGATCAAGAAATGATCGATGAATCCACGACTGAAACAACAAGAGAACCTGAAAACTACACCACAGACGAAGAAGAGGTAATCGATGAATCCGATGATCAAGAAGAGAGCGAGACAGAAAACGATATGCTCAGATCAGAAATATTAAGACTGCTGAAGAACCGTAAAGATGACAAAAATCTCATCGCGAACCTCCAAGACATTATAAAAGACAACGGAGCAGCGAGAGAAAAGCACATCAACACACCGGAGCCTAAAGAACCCAAAATGGTGAGCAAATCACCTACAGATGAAAACATAACCGAGAGGAAGAATAACGGTCCCGCGAAAAATTTTGAATGGCAGCCATCTTGGATTAGCCAGCCCACCAAAATGGCTAGCTCAGAACCAATCAAAGGACAGAATTCAAAATGGCTGGCGCGAAAGACTTTACCCAGCATAAAGAATAAAAAGGAGAAATCCTATTTTTCAGAAGAATCTGATACAGACACCGAAGAAACGCCAACTGAAATACAAATCGAAACAGCTATCACTTCCGGTTTCCTCGTCTTCGGCGGCGACGGTGCCTTTTTAAGCACCGCCAGCACCGCCACTCGTAGAGCCGCTTCTCGATTGTGAAGCGGCTTGAAAGCTTCAAAATCCTTAGGATTCTTGAAGAAGAGGCAGCAGGGTACAGGTTGAGCCCCTGCAACCCCCCCAGGGAATTGTTTCTGGGGAGGAAACAGGTGCGGGTCCCTTTCAACCTGCTGAGACTCCGGGCGGCGTGGGACGTCTCTGCTTCCGCAGAACAAGCCGGCGGCAGGAAACTTTTAAAGAGCAAGGAAACAACCCAAATAAATACCTGAAATCTACGTGAACCCTGAAATTTTGAACTGCAAGTATTAGCACTTTGCTGATCTTTTATATTGAACTGAAAATTTCTGAATGAGTGAAAGTGACTGGAAAAAATATGGCGCTCAGCATTAGAGTAAATGAATCAGCGAGTGTGGATTGGTGAAGTCATCTTGCTTTGTTACAAAGTTTAAAAGTTGCTATAAAGTTGCTCTGGCTGTAACAGGAACAAGAGGAAAATCTCTCCCTTTTACTTGACTTTGTTGCATTATAGCTTTGCCCTGATTAAATCTGGGGGACCTTTTTAGAAGGCTTTGTGGAGGTGGCAGAAGAAGCGGAACCTCCCTCTTTAGAAAAGCTAGCCTACGTGGCAGGATGGCTTCAAAGAAGCAGGAAGGCAAAACAGGGGGGGATCCCCCACACGCAAACAGGACACGCAGTCACAAGCTCAGAAAAAAGATTTTGATATGGGAGATTTAAAAGAATTTATTTCAAAAATCTTGGATGACAAATTTCAAAAAGCTCAACAGGAAATAGATGATAAAATAAATAAAATAGATGATAAAATCCAAAAGTCTCAACAGGAAATTATGCAGGAAATGCAGCAGAACCAAAAGAAGGTGACCAAAAAAATAACAGATGTGGCGTCTGGCCTGGCAGGATTTATTATGAAAGTTGAGTCAAAAGTGGATGAATTCAAATCAGAAGTTAATGCTAAGATGAAAAACAATGATCATAAATTTTTTGATGTTGATGATAAGATGCAGAGAGTTGAGAACGAGATTGTCATGATGCAATTCCGGGCAATGGAATTTGCTATACGGCTTCGAGGAATTAGAGAAGAGGAGAGACAAGATTTGAGACAGATCTGTGCTGAAGCTCTAGCTGTGATCTTAAAAATCAATCCTGATATGGTCTTCTGTAAAATAGACAAAATTTACAGAGTCAACTCTTGGGTGGCCAGACAAAGACAATTGCCTAGAGATGTGGTCATATATTTTACAGACAGAGCAATAAGAAATGATATCCTGCAAAAATCTTTTCTCACTTCTGTGCAAGTGGGCGGATCCAAGATCACAGTTTATAAGGAGCTTCCACCTAAGATGTTGAAATCCAGAAAAGATTTTGGCTTTCTTGTTAAAGAATTGCAGAATAATCAGATCCCATTTCGTTGGGATGCTCCAACTGGCATAATTTTGAGATATAAGGGAGAGAAACACTGTTTGAATACTGTGGAGAAGGCGGAGCAATTTTATACTGATATCTTTAAAGAAAGAACACCATCCCCACGTACATCTACAGTTTTGGAGATTAAGGAGAGTGATAAGAAGCAACTTCAAGAACCGCAACAACAATCTAAGCAGGAATCAGAGGAGTTGAAGGGCGCTGAAGGTGGTTTTCTGGATGAGCCTTTGCTGGAACCTTCTCCAATCTTGGAGCCGGCTTGGCTGGCTGAAGTCAAGGACCAGCGTATAACCCGAGCAAAATCCAAACAACTTAAAGAAAAGTTACAGCAGGAAAGACAAGATGAAAAGGCTGGGGCCGTGGGGAATGCAGGACAGAAGATTTCGGATGAAATCCGAATATTCTGTTCTCTGCTCCAGAAAGAGAATAATGATGATTAAATGTTTATCTTGGAATGTGAATGGGTTGAATGCAACACAGAAAAGGAAGAAAGTATTTGCATATTTAAAACAACATAATAATGATATAATTTGTTTACAAGAAACGCATATTACAGCTCAAGATCAAAACTATTTGAAAAATTCCAAATTAGAAACACATTTTATATCTTCAACTAACCAAAAAAAGAATGGTGTGGTTATTTATGTAAATAAAAAATTAACAGCCAAACTTATAGAAGCTGATCAAGACGGCAGGTTTGTAGCAATTGAATTATTCTCTGCTAATAATCAAATTCTTTTGATAGGAATTTATGCTCCTAATCAACAACAGGACTATTTTTATAAAATGCTACATACTAAAATACTTCAATGGGATTATAGATCTATTTTAATTATGGGAGATTGGAATGGAGTAATTGACTCTAAATTAGACAAAAAGACTTTGGCGAAGTCAAGGATTAGACTACCACAGACTTTTTTTGATATGAAAGAAGACCTGGAATTAAAAGATATTTGGAGAATACATAACCCAAAAGAACTGGATTATACTTTCTTTTCTGACAGACATAGATCCTTCTCTAGGATTGATTTCATTTTGTTGTCAGATGATTTACTTGTTAGGACAAAGAGAACAAAGATTTTGCCAAGAACTTTGACTGATCATAGCCCAGTGTGGATAGAAATTGAGACATGCAAGACTGAGAGACGCTCTTGGAGATTAAATGAAAACTTGTTCAGATATGAAAAAAATATAATAGAACTTAAAAAGTATTTGAAAGAGTTTTTTGAAATGAATTTGAATAAAGGCACTCCAATGGAGATTGTGTGGGACGCAAGCAAAGCTTACATGAGAGGGGTGCTTATTCATATGAACTCTAAACATAGATTGACCCGACAAAAGAAAAGACTTGAATTGGAAGCAGAAATAAAGAACAAAGAACAGTTACTTATTAAAAACCCAACAGATGAAAGAATACGTGGTGTTATAAAACTTTTGAAAGATCAATTCCAAATGCTTATAGCGGAACAAGTTGCAACAAATTTACAATATGCAAAGCATAATACATTCTGCAACGCCAATAAACCGGGCAGGTGGTTGGCCTACACATTAAGGAAGAAACAGAGCATACGGACTATTGATAGTATCGATATCGGAGGGAAAGAAGTTTTTCAACAGAAATTAATAAAAGAAGCTTTTCTTGAATATTACACTAAACTATATGCCAGAGAGGAAGTGCAGAATGGACTTATAGAAAAATACTTAGATAACAAAAGAGTTACAAAAATCACTGAGCAACAAAAGGAAAGAATGAATTATCCGATAACAGAGGAGGAGATAATAGCAGCAATAAAACAATTAAAAACAGCTAAAGCTCCTGGAACGGATGGTCTGACTGCAGTGTATTATAAAACTTTGCAGGCAGAAATGGTGGAACAACTTAGAGACTTATTTTGTAATATACAACAAGGGGGAAAAGTACCCCCATCATGGACTACAGCTTATATTTCTTTGATACCAAAAGAACAAGCAGGTCCCAAAAAACCAGAGAACTACAGACCAATATCTCTTTTGAATACGGATTACAAAATTTATGCAAAAGTATTAGCCAACAGATTGATGCCAGTAATTCAAAAGGTGATTCATGATGATCAAGCGGGATTTATTGAGGGTAGGCACATGAATGATAATGTAAGGCAAGTAATAGATTTATTGGAATATCTTGAGAAGAATAAACAGATCCCTGCAGTGCTGGTTTTTCTGGATGCAGAGAAGGCCTTTGATAAAGTGGACTGGAATTTTCTATTAAAGACTTTAAAAAGGATGGACTTTGGGGACCAATTTATACAGGCGGTCTCAGCAATTTATCAAGATCAAAAGGCACAGATTATTATTAATGGAAGCTTGACAACAGAGTTTAAAATCGAAAAAGGAACAAGACAGGGATGTCTGCTGTCCCCATTGTTGTTTATTTTAACACTAGAAGTCTTGTTAAATACAATAAGGGACTCTAATACTTTGAAAGGTATAATGATAAGGCAAGAGGATTACAGAATAAAGGCATTTGCAGATGATCTGGTTGTTACCCTAACACAGCCAATGGAATCAATAATCCAGATGAAGGACATTATACAAGACTATGGTAAAGTTTCAGGTTTTAGATTGAACCAGAAATAAACTAAGATGATAGTTAAAAATATGACACAAGATCGTAAACTTGAGCTTGAAAGGAGGGCAGGTTTTGAGATTGTACCAAAGGTAAAATATCTAGGAGTTCAGGTTGCAGAATCAAATATGAAATTGTTTCAAAATAATTATGAGGTGTTGTGGCGAGAGGTGCAAAAAGACATGGAGACTTGGAAAAAACTGCAGCTGTCTTTACTTGGAAGAATAGCAGCAGTTAAGATGAATATTTTGCCAAGATTTCTTTTTTTGTTTCAAATGATTCCGGTGCTCAAAAATGATAAACAACTAAAAGTATGGCAAACTGGAGTGAACAAGTTTGTCTGGAACGAGAAAAAACCAAGAGTAAAAATGAAAATTATGCAAGACGTTCCAGAAAGGGGAGGTCTTAAACTTCCAAACCTACAGTTATATTATGATGCAGCAGCTTTGACTCAAGCAAGTGATTGGTTTGGAAGGAAAAAGACTGGAATACTAAATGCAGAAAGTTTTGATTTGGAATTTGGATGGCATGCTTATTTATTTTATGACAGCAAAGTGGATAAAGTATTTAAAAGCCATATACTTAGAGACTCTTGGTTGAGAGTTTGGAAGAAGCACCGACTCAAATGGGATTATAAAATACCGCTATGGCTGGATCTTGGTCATACTTTGTGGAATACAAATATAATGTCACTCGGGGGGGTTTTATATAAAGAGGTTCTTTTTACAGATGCGGGCAGATGGCAGCTGAAGACATTACAGACATTGTTGGCTGAAGGGATTAATCTAACTTGGTTATAATATAATCAATTGCAATTGAGATGGAAGGAGGACCAAAAAACTGGTATTATGATGTATGAGGAAGAATTGGTCAGACACATAAAAGAGAAAGGTCCAATGCATATTAAAAGACTTTATAATGTCCTGTTAGAAAGGGATTCAGAAACTGAACTAGTTAAAGATTGTATGATTAAGTGGGCACAAAATTTTGAGGAACCAGTGATGTTGGAAACATGGGAAAAAATTTGGGTTCAGAATGTTAAATTTACACAGTCGCAGAATCTGAGGGAAAATTTTTATAAAATGTTTTATAGATGGCATCTAGACCGCAAAAAATTGTCGTGTATGTACCCTAATGTGCAGCCTAAATGTTGGAGATGTGATTGTCTAGACGCTACATATTATCATGTTTGGTGGACCTGTAAGAAAGTTAAGGCTTTTTGGATAAAAATTTGGTGGGTCATGCAGAATGTTCTGAAGAAAAAAATTCAATTTTCTCCACAATTGTTTTTACTGGGTATAGTTAAGGGTTTTACATTGGGTGAAACAAAACTGATATTGTATATGATAACAGCAGCAAGATTGTTGATAGGTAAATACTGGAAAAATGAAGCGCTGCCCACGATTGAGGAATGGACTTTGAAGATGGCCAGTTTTGCAGAGATGGCGAAGATTTCAGCATATCTAAAAGATTGTTCACAAGAGACTTATGAATGGGAATGGAAGAAGTGGATAGATTATGTTCAGAACAAATATCAAATTAGGAAGTATCAAATAGCTTTTATTTGAAAATGTTATATTAAGATAGAAATATTTTAAGGTAATGAGGATGAAAATTTATTTGAAAATGTTATATTAAGATAGAAATATTTTTAAGGTAATCAGGATGAAAACTCATTTGAAAATGTTATATTAAGATAGAAATAGGTTAATGTAATGAAGATGAAAATTTATAAGGGGGAGGGAGGGGTTCAAGTTTTATATACAAAGGAGGGTTTTTCCTTTTATTTGATATGAGTATACTGTGTGGAAGTCTGGGGGGAGGGGAGGGTTAGGGTGGGTTAGGGAGGTTGGGAAGTTTGGGGTGGGTTGAGGGGGGGAAAAAAAGGGGTGAAAATGTAATTGTAAAACTTTTGCAATAAAAAAAAAAAAAGAAAAGAAACAGCTATGAGAACACTCTTCGCAGCCTTCGGCCCGAATCTGAAAATCACAAAAAAATCAGCAAAACTACCAAAGACTGTAAATCAAATAACGAAGAAAGAGCAAACTACTCAATCCAAGGACACAGAAGCAAGCGGACAAGCGTCCCTACCTCCATCCACTCCAGCCCAAACGATGGGAGCGTTGACGCCTTAACCCAGGGGACCCTGCAAGTACTCTCCCACACCGCAAACGATCCCGGGAGCCAGAGGCCTCAACCGAGACGACTATGACAGAACGAAGCAAGCTCCGATCCCCACCTGGACACCAAAAGCCGAGCCAGAAAGCGAATCGTCAGAAGAAGAACACTACGAGGGAGCTACAGCGACGAGAACCTCTCCCGACAGCTTCAGAAACAAAATGAGCAATGTGCATGCGCGAACTCATGCAGACGAATATAGAGACAGTGAAGAACAGAGAGAACCATTCAGACTGATCGCTAGCATACCTACACCATTCTGCAATTATCAACATTTACAAGATCATGGACAGCCTCCAGTTGTAAGTAATGCAACAAATAACATTGGAAACTTGCCTAGTGATTTCCCAAAATTGAGAATAGACGGTATTAATTTACAGGAATGGAGTCAACAACTCCATTTTCCTAAAAGAGAATTTATTATTTTTCATAACTAATCCTCCCAAAAGACCATGGACTCTAAAATTGGACTGCCTGCATCACAGAGCATTCTATTTGCTAATATTTAGCATACCTCCTGCTATCTATCATAGTATTAAGCATAATCTAACTGTCTCAGAAATAATTCATTGTATGTTTAAATTGTTTCATAGTGAAAGTGTAGCAACCACAACGAGAATGTCTAAAATTTCTTCTCAGCCAGGATAAAACCTGGGACTACTGTAAGTGAGCATTTACTATCACTAAACACAATTAGAGCAGAGCTTCATTTAAGGGGAGAAATAATATCTGATCAGACAATGAAAAGCATTATCATTAATTCATTAGACTCATCATGGGATAATTACATATCACATTTGGACACAATTAATCTAGGATATCTATCTATAGAGAGTTTATCAAATAGACTAATAGCTGAAGATAATTTAAGGAGAAGCCGCTACAGCACACACAAAGAACACAGACAGACCAAAAGGGTAGTATTTCAAGACAGGCATCAAGAACCAATTGAATGTTATAATTGTGGGTCCAAAGAACACTATAGAAGAGATTGTCCAAAATTCCTTAGAGAAAGACAAAACTATGACAATAGAAACAGATACCATAACAGACAATCATCTATTGACAGGCACAGATATAGAAACTCACCAAATTTCAGAGAACGTAGAGGGGGCAGAGATAACTCAAAGGAGAGAAAGTCTGGATCATTAAATGGATTAGGTAAGTATAACATAAGCAAAAATCAAAACCCAAAAGATAATGCCTGTCTCATTGATTCTGGGGCAACAAATCATACAACACATGATAAGAAAATATTATCTTCTTTCATAGAAGATAAATTTGTAATTAAAGTAGCCAACCAAGAAGAAGTTCAAGTCATTGGAAGGGGAAATGTAAATTTACCCAGTCTAGGGAAAATAGAGGGGGTTTTATTAATACCTGAAATACCCCATAACATTCTTAGTGCAATAAAGTTGAGCAGAGACTCTGACATAAATATAGTGTTCTCAAAAGGAAAAGCATCTCTAGAGAAAAACAAAACAAACTTATGCAATATAGTTATCAAAGGAGATCTACCATACTTAGTCACTGAAGAAAGATGGCTACACAACATTGATTCAAACATGGAAGATGACAATAGCATAGAAAATGAAACTGACAGTGACAGTAACAACGAGGAACATGAAACAAATCATAACCATGAAAACACATCAATTAAAGATACACATATTAACAAAAGACCAATAATTGGAAAACCAATTCATGATGAATGTGCACATATATTACACAGAAAATTAGGACATGCTAGTTTTCCTGTAATACAAAAAATGGTTGAACATGCTGAAGGTGTTAAAATAAAAGATTGTAAAAATTATTTGGAATGTTCAGTATGTAAGTCCTCAAAACTCAGAACTAAACCCAGACCAAAGAAGGCAACAAGATCATCAAATCATATCTTTAACCTGGTACATATGGACCTAGTTGGTCCATTGACCCCATCAATTACATACAAAAAACGATATTTCCTTACTATTGTAGACGACTATAGTCATTATGGATTCGTCTATACTTTGAAACACAAAGATGAAACATTTCAAAAGTTTAAAGAATTTTATAAACGTGTAGAAACACAACACAATGTAAAAATAAAGCAAATCATGACAGACAGGGGATCTGAATTCATGTCAAAAGAATTCTCCCAATGGCTAAAAGACAAAGGAATGTTACACTTCACCTCTAGCCCTTTCTCTGCATTTCAAAATGGAGTGGTAGAACGAAAGAACTCAACATTACAAACCATGATTAGATGCACATTAGAAGATGCTGGTTTAGGCAAACAATTTTGGTTGGAAGCTCCATTATATTCTAATTATACTCTAAACAGAATTTGGTCTAGTGTCATAAATAAAACACCATATGAATTAGTATATAGTAAAAAACCAAAAATAGTCCACATGCATGTATTTGGTGTTACAGCAGATGTACATATACCAAAACAATTGAGACGTAAGGGGGATAATGTATCCAGAAGGCTCAGATTCATGGGATATGAAACTGGCACAAAAGGATACAGATTTATTGACAATAACAATAAATTCATAATTTCTAGAACAGCTGTATTTCACGAACAGGCCAATTGGTCTAAGATACATCTTAATGAGATTTTTCCAAGTACAAAATCAAACATTGATAATCATGATAAGACAGAAAGAGAAGAACATGACCACAATACACAAAAGGGCAACAATAAAACATGGATAGGAAATTGTCCCAAAATCAAAACAGATTCATTAACAAAAAAGAAGCAAGATATTTACACGATAACGATAGCAGACCAGAGAGAACAGTTAGATGTAACAGGAATCAAACACCAAATAAATATAAGGATTATATAATGCACATAAATGATAATACATCAACACCCAATACATACGAGGAAGTATTAAAACTCCCCATAGAAGAAAGAAAAAAATGGGAATTAGCCATGGCCAAAGAAATGGACAGTCTGCGAGAACTAAATGTATTCACTCCAACACCAGCTCCAAAAGACAAAACAATTATTGGCACTAGGTGGATATTTAAAATTAAAAATCTGGAAGAAGGCAATTCATTATATAAAGCAAGATTAGTTGCACAGGGCTATGCTCAAAAATATCCTGAGGATTATACCGACACATATTCCCCCACTGTAAGAACTGAAAGTGTCAAGACAGCTTTAGTAATAGCATCAGCCCTTAATCTTGAAGTCTTTCAATATGACATACAAACTGCATACCTACATGCAAAACTTGATAAAGAAGAAATATATGTAAGAGCTCCTCATAGCCAAAACACAAATAGGAATGAAACTTGGTTACTGAACAAAAGTTTGTATGGATTAAAGCAATCCGGCAAACGCTGGTATGAATGCTTGGTCAACGTTTTCAAATCTATGAACTTCAATGCCACAACTGCAGATAATTGTTTCTTTGTTAGAAGGGATGGTGATTCAATAGAATTTGTGTTGATTTATGTAGATGACATTTTGTATATTGGCAAACATAAAGAAAAAAGGGATACATTTGTAACAAAATTAAATGAACATTTTTCTTTAAAATCATTAGGGAAAGTAAATAAATATCTTGGAGTTCAAATCAGTAAGACTAAAACGGGATTTAGATTATCTCAAAAAGATAAAATTATAGAACTATTGAATAAATGTAATATGAGTGATGCAAAGCCTTGTGATACTCCAATGCAAACTGATTTTTTAAGAAACATGAATGAATCATCTCCTGAGTTTACTGATAATACACTTTATAGATCAGTTATTGGTTCCCTTTTGTATATATCTAATTGGACCAGACCAGATATTGCTCTACCCCTTAATTTATTATCCAGATATGTCAGTAAACCTTTAATGTATCATTGGGAAGCCATTAAACGAGTACTAAGATATTTGAAATACAGCATAGATTTCTCCCTAATATTAGAACCCAACGATGTTAAAGAACCTATTCTCACTTGTTACGCTGATGCGGATTGGGCAGGTAACACTAAGTGCAGGAAAAGCACTTCTGGTTACGTATTCTTTCTTAACAACTGTCCAGTCTACTGGTATACTGGAAAACAGGATCTTGTAGCTACATCAACAACTGAGGCAGAATATGTTTGTTTGTCAAAAGCCTCTAAGAATCTTGTATGGTTCAATGATTTATTATCAGACGTCTGGAAAAGTCCTTCATTGCCATTTGTTATACATGAAGATAATAAAGCTGCGATAGAGATATCTAGATCAGATGCTATTGGTCAAAGATCTAGACATATAGATATCAAATTCAAACATGTAAGACAATTATCTCAGGATGGATTCATTAAAGCTATTCATTGTGAAACCACAGAACAAATAGCTGATATATTGACTATCTAAACAACATAAATATCTAACTTCAAAATTACAAGTTTTATATTGTTCTGAACCTGAATGTAATTACTGCTGTATGTCGAATCGGCATTTAGAGGGGGATTTGTCACAGGTAAATGCCTTATTCTCAAATATAGGAAATGTATGTATATAGTATATCAAGGGTTAATTTATTCTCCCTTCCTTAATGTATTCATATGTAACCACTCCTACCCCTAACTCCGCCTTATTGATATAAAAGAGCATACATGCTCCTCGTTCTTGCTTCTATCTGCAATCATCCAGAGAATATAGAATGCCTACTGTAAATAAATAATACTTTGTTTGAATACTACTTTTTCTGAATCCTTCATTGAGTCCGATCCTCGAATCATTGCAACAGAGAGATTTAAAAAACCACACACAGCATCTAACATCCAAAACATCTTCTACCTATTAATCAGCAAATTTTATCCTATTCACCACAAATGTTTATCGGAATCCTTTATTACATGTGATAGATCAATAAAAACAACCTCAAAATAGGAAAGATGTGATACAATGCAGAAAAAAATTGGAATTTAAATTTGAAATGAAACCACAACTATTCTTATTAGAAATAATCTCATAAAAAATAAACAAGAAATATTATAATTTAATAATAAATATACTTACCACAAGAAGAATATTTTGCTCATTAATGTAAGAAAGACACAATTCTGATAATATCTGATTAGACTTAAACCTGGAGAATATGTAGTAATGGCAAAACTAGCAGTATACAGTACATACACAACAGAATTTTAAATAAATTTAACCAAAAATAGTTCCCATACATAAAATATATCATGTACCACAGTAAATGTAACTAGCTATAGTTTGGTTTTTAAGGAGGCCTAATCCTTACATATATTGCAAATTAGCAGATATGTAAAAAAGGGAAGTCAGAAATTTAAAAGCTTTTTTTCATTGTTTTATTTTTTTGGCCTTTTTTCTTTCTTTTTAATATTTTACATTTGTTAAACATCTATTTTTTCTTTCTGTTAATGTGTAAACACACACAAATGCATACCAAGAGATGTACCTAATAATAATACAATGGACATTTCAAAATCAAATAATTTAGCCTACGAACAAATCTTTTATTATACTGAATAATCAATATCCTGATATACAGTATGTTCTTAATTTCTAAAGCTATACTAAACTTTGAATCAAAAAGCCAAATAATCCTAATGCTCATAGCACCAATATCCTAAACTATAATTAATAATGATAGAATGTCCACCTTTTTTCCTGTGTATTATACAGGAAAATATTTATTAAATAAATAACATTGTATTGAAATAAGATGTAAACTAACACAATAAAAGAAAAAAATATTTTTGATGTGTAAAAATAAAATCACTCCCTTTTATTTTTTACAGTTCATACCTGCAAATTTCAAGACATCACCTCCAAACACCAGTACTTCTATACATGAAAGAAAAAGGAAGAAATTTACAATCTTTCATTGCATGGTAGAGAAAATTCCATGGGGAAATTGGCTCTTTTAATAAATTGCTTTTAGAGAAAATGTTAATCATTGTTTTTTTTTCCACACAAGAACAACCACTGACTTGCCACACCACCTGCTGCACTTCATATTCCCATCATGTTCATCCTCAAGTGGGCATAAAACTACCTATGTGGGCAGAAATATTTGAAATGTAGCATATATTCATTATGGCACTTATGCCAAGTGCCATTTTATGATTCAGTTTATAATTTTAACTTAATTTTTTTTTTTAATTTGATTTATATGCCGCCCTTCTCCAAAGACTCAGGGCGGCTTACAATGTGCTCAGCAATAGCCTTCATCCTTTTGTATATTTATACAAAGTCAGCTTATTGCCCCCACAACTGGGTCCTCATTTCACCTACCTTAGAAAGGATGGAAGGCTGAGTCAACCTTGAGCCTTGGCGAGATTCGAACCCTGCAGTAATTGCAGGCAGCTGGTCTTAATAACCAGCTTAATAACAGGGTGCCTTAAACCCTTGTACTACCAAGGCTCTACCAATTGCCCTACCAAGGCAATTATTGGTAGGTTATTTTATGGCTAAAATGAAAGATTTATTTCAGAACCACAATATTAAAAAAAAAAAATTCTTTAAAACCCAAAGGCTCCTTTCTGTTGATGGGTGGTGTTTATAGCTGTCATTCCATGTTTCAATGGAGCTTATTCAATTGAACTCAGAAGGACTTCTTTCTGAATGGAAACAATAGCACACCATTCATCATTTTCAAAAGTTCACATAATTAATATCATGATAAAGGACAATAACACTGTTAATATATTTCTGTTTAAAAAGGTGAAAATGACTTCCAACATTGTGATTAATATTTAGATACTGCTGCATTACAATGATGTGGTAATTCAATTTCAATCAAATGCTCAATCTGTCATAAAAACTAAAAGAATAATTATGAAATAAATCGGACCTCTGAGGTCTGAAAAAATATGAAAGAGCCACAAAAGACTATAGGATGGCACAGATCTGTCAGATGTCAGTGCTGGCTAGGTATAATGGGAGTCATTTCACTACTGTATTATGCAAGACTCAATGTTAAGACTTTGGGATTATGGTTTTTCTAAACAGAATGGGACCTTTAAACTCTGACCCTTCCCTATACTCGCTTCACTTCCAGCTAACCACTGTCACCAAATCACAGCTAACTTTCCTCCTCCACTACCCCACTGCTGGCAGTTCTCCACCACCAATGGCCCCCTGCTTAGTCCAGAAAAACCTGCACATTCCAAAAGGCACACTTTCCACTTTGCCCAAATGCTGAGAGCACTCTGCTTCCCTGTGAAAAAGGGGTGCTCCCCCAAATGGATTTGCAAGTGAGAAAAGCGGAAAGAGTGCCTCTGGGAATAGGAAGAGTGTCTCTGCAAATATGAAGAACACTCCCAGGCTTTGGGAAAATTGGGAAGAAAAGAGTGCCTCTGGACATGTGAAAAGTGCACATAGGACTAACAGCACTGAATAGCAGAGGAAAAGTTGCATCTTGAGAGTCTTTCCTGCAAAATTGGAGGGCCCCTGTTTGGCCAATGCTGTCCAGAAGCCTGGGGTGGTGGGTGGGAGGGTTACTGATCCCAACCTCCTTTCCCATCAAGACTGGGTGGGGATGATTGGAACAAGTTAGCAATTACCCCCAGAAAGAGTACTGGGATGGGAGACCACCAGGCGGCCCAAGAATTGTATGCTTGGCAGGGAAGTGAGGTAGGCCTGCCTGTGAGAGTGGCTATGTTCCCCAGTCTTAATTCACCATATTCCCTTCAGTGGACACTTTTCACAAACACCCCCAAACAACATACCTGGATGGGAGACCATCAGGCGATCCCAGAATTCTGCCTAGTCATTCATCAACGTTATTATAATTTGTATGGAATTGTTCCATACAAATGATATATTATTGTTATTTAAAGGAGAATGCACTCCTTAAAAAAAAAACAGGTCCCAGCTCTCCCTTTGCTTTCCCCCTCCCCCATCCCTACTGCCAGCCAGTCTCAAGACTATTGCTGTCAGGCCTCCTTCCCCTGCCATTCTAGAGCTTCTTTCCACCTCCTGCCCAGAGGGAGGCAGCAACTGGACTGACTTTGGGCCAACACAGCATTTTATGGGCTAAGCAGGAAAGAAAGTGTTATGTATGTATCTATTTTGTGCGGGAAATTCAAATGCACCATTGCTTGTGATTGGTTAACGGTTATTTCTGAACTGTATATAAAGAGGGCTGTTGCCTGTGTTTCTTTGCTGAAGTCTCACCCTGAATTAAAGAGCTGTTGTCACTAGCTTGCTTGTGCCTCTCGTTATTTCCACGCTACAACATTGGCGACAAAGGTGGGATTGAGGCCACAAGAAGCAAATCAAAAAGAGCTTTGAGTTTCAGCCAGGGTGACGAGAGGACTATGGAGACATACTGCGATGTCTGCCTACGTCCCGCCAAAACCCTTTGACCCGACCCGAGAGAAGTGGGGGTTGTATTTGACCAGGTTCGAGTGTTCCCTGGAAGCAAGTGAGATGCAAGGGCTCTCAGCGAACCGAAAAAGAGCGCTCTTCCTGAGCCACTGCGGGCCAGACGTTTTCGAGATGGCTGAATCTCTCTGCAAACCAACTCCGGTTCAGACGGTCCCCTGGGACGTACTGCAAGCAAACCTGAGAGCCCACTATGCTCCCATTCCTTCGAAGTTTATACAACACTACGAGCTCCGGAAACGAGTACAGAGAGAAGGAGAACTGGTCAGTGCATATGTGGCTGCCCTTCGAAAATCCACAACGCATTGCGACTACCGGGATCTAGACGACGCACTCCTCGAACAGTTGATTTGTGGCATAAGAGACACTAGGTTACAGAGGCGCCTACTCGCGAAGCCAGATTTGACATTAGACGGTGCGCTAGATGAAGTAAGAGCGCACGAAGCGTCCACTAAGGCTTCCGAAGCGCTACAACGTCCACTGTCGGGCAAAGACGGCCCAAAGTCAACGCCTGTTCATCGAGAGGAGGCGCGGACCAGTACGGAAGAAGAGTCAGATGAGGACGTCTTCCACACTGACAAAAAGAAGGGCGAGCAAAGTCGTCGCTGAGAAAACTGCTCGAGTTGCGGTGGAGCTCTCGAGAGACAGTCCTGCAAATACCGAGACGCCATTTGCAGGCGTTGTGAAAATGTGGCAATGGGGTTGAGGGTTGTCCCCGAACCGTGAACCAGCTCACAAGCAAACACACTAGGACTGAAATAAAACTAGCAGAGGAGTCTTGTATAAAAATATACTTTACTTCAAAACGTTTAAAAAACACTTTGTCTTTAAAAAGGCAAACTAACAACAAAGTCTTATCTTGATTAAATGAAGCCAGGCCATCTCCCTAAATTCCTCTCCACAATACCGAAACAGACCATAAGAAAAAACTAACATGACATTAAGCAGCTTCGGTGTCGATACATCATCGAGGTGGTAGAAGGGCAGCAGCGTAGGCTTCACAGCTAAAAGTCACCTGTGGAAAACAGTTCAATCAGCAAACGTGGCTTGAAGCTCCTGGGAGGGAAACTGTCCAGCTCTCCCTCCGATCGTGACTCCAACAGCAGCAAGAGTTCAGATGTTGGCTTGCGTGCTTCAACTCAGCAAAAGGCAAGCCGAAATTGGAGACTTCAAAAGGCTCCCAGCTATCTCAACTCACAGTTGCAGCTAGCTCCGTGGGAGTATCTTTACACAGCTCTTCGGCTCCTTTTCTGCTGCTATCTCTGCTGCAGCCGTCAGGACTCCTTAGCTGAGTTCTCCTCCCTTCTGCAGCTCTGCTCTGGGCTCTGCATCCAGGTGCTTCAGCACTGGCTCTGCATCTAGGCCTAAACAGCGTCTAGGCCCAAATAGCAAGCAGAAAGGTCCGTGCTTATATGGGGAGTTAACCTGCAATTAACTAGGGCGGGGAAGGCCTGCAGTTAATTGCAAACAGGAGATGGCTTGATTGGGTCCATACTGTTTGTGACTGATCAAGTAGCTACAGCAATTCTGAAAACACTTGTGACAATCCCCTTCTCTGTGGCTATTTGATTTGATAACAAACATACATACATCATTGAATACATATGCACATCAACGGTCAGTACATTTTACATAGCCATCAATATTTTACCCAGGAGATAATGGTGTTGTTCACGGGGCAGTGGTTTAATAAACACATCCGCCACCTGTTCCCTTGTTTCACAATAGATGGTTTTAATGAAACCTGTTCTCACCAATTGCCTTACATGTTTATTCTTAATGTCAATATGGTGCAATCTCTGACCTATAGCATCGGCTTCCGATATGTTAACAACAGCCATGTTGTCCTCATAGATATTTATAGGATACATGGGCTCCCTCCATAAGCTCACCAAAAGATCATCAAACCAAACTAGGTTATTGGAAGCTTTGGACAAACTCACATACTCAGCTTCTGCTGTGGAAGTTGCAATTAGCTTCTGCTTTCCAGAGTACCAATACACAGGGCTACCATTCAGATATACAATGTATCCTGAGGTACTTTTTCTAGATCTAACATCCCCTGCCCAATTGGCATCCGAATAACAACTCAGCCTTAGTTCTCCAATTATTTCCAACAACAATGAGTAATTCACAGTACCCTTTAAGTATCTTAGGACTCTTTTGATCCCCTTCCAATGGTACTGTGTGGGATGTTCCGAATGTCTAGACAACACGTTTATGGTTAAACTGATATCCGGCCTTGTCCAATTCGCGATGTACAACAGCGACCCAATCACGCATTTGTAAAGGGTCTTATTCTCAAACTCCGTACTCTCAGTGTACATGTTTTTAAGGAAATCTGTTGCCATAGGGGTATCACATGGTTTTGCCTCTACCATGTTGCACTTCTTAATTAATTCCAAGATTTTATCTTGCTGAGAGAGTCGAAACCCCTTCTCGGTTTTTACAAATTGCACCCCTAGGAATTTGTTGATATGGCCTAATGATTTTAGCCCAAAACTTTTGCTTAGGCCATCTGATAAATTCTTGTAACTGTCCTCAGACTTACTAATGTACAAGACGTCATCTACATACAATAGAATTGTTTCCCTAATGTCCTGATGGCCTTTAACAAAAACACATTCATCAGCCGATGATGGTAAAAAGCCCATCTGTTAGGCTTTTAGTGAGACACTCATACCATCGCTTGCCAGATTGTTTTAAGCCATATAGGCTCTTGTTTAACAACCAAACATCGTCTTCCCGATGGCTTACTCCCTGAGGAATTCTCACATACAGTTCTTTATCTAATTGGGCATGCAAGTACGCAGTCTGTATATCAACCTGATATATATTTTCACCTCGCATGGTAGCGATGGTGAGAGCCGTTCTCATGCTCTCAGGGCGTACCGTTGGCGAGAAGGTATCCTCGTAATCGTCAGGAAATCTCTGTGAGAATCCCTGTGCTACTAATCTCGCCTTATAAACAAAACCTCCATTTTCAATAGGCTTCTTCTTAAAAAGCCATCTGGTGCCGATCACCCTCTTATCCTTGGGCAATCTCGTTGGCATGAATACATCTAGCTTTTTCAGGCTGTCTAACTCTGTATCCATAGTGGCAAGCCATTTTCGTTGTTCATAATTGGGTAAGGCCAGCACATTCTCATATTTCTGAGGTGTGGCCGAAACCTGATTGACTGAGGTAATGAAATCATCATACCTCCTAGGTTTGTTATCCCTGGTAGATCTAACTGGTCTGTCTCTAGGCACATCATTCGCATCAGAATCATCTGATGGGTCATCTTCCTCGTGATCTTCACAGTGCGTCTCTGAAGCTGGGTGCCTATCCTTCCCAGCCACCCCCATCTTACGCTTTAATATCCCTTTCAAGGGTACATGGGATGCATGCTTCCCAGAACTAGATGTATCCCTATCATCAGGTAGGTTCTCTGATACATCCTCCATCTGTTTACCAAAACTACGGGAAGGGTTCTGAGTGAGAATCTCATTAGCATGGATCTTACTCCAATTAGCCCCTTCATGAAAGGTAGCAGACCTCGATATAACCAGCTTCCCATTCGGGTACGCAAACCTAAATGCCTTGGAGCCCTGCTCATAACCGACGAATGTCAGCTTAACTGAGATTCGATCTCCTTTCCTCCTGTGCTCCTTTAGGACATGAACATCAGCCATCACCCCGAAAACATGGAGGTGTGCCAAACTAGGCTTATGGCCGTATAGCACCTCATATGGGGTCTTCTGCACCACACTAGACCACACTCAATTTAAGGTGTAATTTGCGTATCTGACCGCCTCCACCCAGTACGCGAAGTTTAGTTCAGCATCCTCAAGGGCGCACCGCATCATCGTCTGCAATACGCCATTGTGTCATTCTACGACCCCATTCTGAAACACGTAGTAAGGCGCAGTGTGTAAATGGATTATGCCCTTACTCCTCAACCAGCTAGAAAACTGACTTGAATTAAATTCAGTCCCTCTGTCAGTTAAGATCTTCTTAACCCTGACTTTATGCTGGTTCTCAACTAAGCTACAGAACTCTTTGAATTTAGCCAATGTTTTCTTTTTAGACGTTAAGGGAAAGACGAACCCAAATCTACTGTGGTTGTCAACTACGGTAAGGAAGTACCGTCTCTTGCCAATGGAAGGTGCGAATGGACCTACCAAATCCATATGGACAAGCTGGAATGCGTGTTTGGAGTACCGCTGAGACCTCTTGGGCGCAGATTTCACTTTCAGTTTCGCACTCCTGCAAATTGAACAATCTAGAAACGTGTTACAATCATTGATCTTGGTTCCCCTTGAGTGTTCGGTTACCTTTTTCACTATAGGAAAACTCACATGACCTAACCTGCGATGCATCAGATGAGCACATTCATTGTGCAACGGTTCACATATAGAAACTGTATTGGCATTCTCAGGTTCCTTATCATTTGACTTTAAATTAAAACTTACAAACCTTTTATTTTTAATACTAACTTTACAATCATTATTACAAGACTTCCTCTGTTGAAAGTCTTGATGCTCACTACCCAATTCTAGCTGGGATCCATTATTACTACCAGATGAGATAGTATAATTGATAGCACTAAATGCCTCAGCATTTGCATTGGGGGAATAGTAAGGCAAAGCACCTATCTTCAACACCTCCCCAATCACACATTTGTTATTTGTAATTACAGCTGTTCCTTCTGAAAACAGAATCTCTATTCTGGGATTCTCACATCCCTCATTAATCTTAGCAAATTATGGTCTATCTCAGGTACATACAATGCTTCATTAATTTTTCCTATCCCAGGAATATAAACATCTCCAATGCCAACAACATTCACCTTTTTACCGTTTGCAACTTTGACCATGGATTTATGCCTTCTCATGTTAACAAACAGCCTTCGGTCACTCACAACATGGTTACTAGCCCCACTATCCATTAACCATAGTTGCTCATGCTGTTCCCTCATAAGTTCTGACTCAGTGGTTTCTACTATGCCTACAGAACCATCATTAAACCTAAGATTGTTCCCTTTGTTGCCTCTTTTTGGCCATTTACCCCTTCTCTGGTTAGGAACATCTCCACTTGGTTTTCTGCCTGGAGGGAACGACCTCTTTTTGCACTTACTACCAGAAGGTGTCCTTGGACATGCCCTGGCATTCACATTTTGTGGGCAATCCCTTCTGTAATGTTCTCTTGAACCACAGTTGAAGCATTCTCCGATAGTATATGCTCTAGCTGAACTATCGGGCCTTCTTAAAGGTTTTTCCTTTTTGTGAAAAGCCGCCCTGCATTTTCGCAAGTTATCTTCTGCAATCAATTTGCCAGATAACACTTCTAAAGATAAGTTATTACAACTAACATTATCCAGTTGCGATATAAAATTATCCCAGCTAGAATCAAGGGAATTGATTATAACAGTAATGAGGGTTTGTTCAGACACTGTTTCCCCCCTCAACATCAATTCCTCCCTTAACCTGTTTAACTCACATAAGTGTTCATTAATATCTACTCCTGCCTTCAACCTTGCAGAATAAAACTCCCTGTAAATTCTGTTTGTGGCATGGGAGCTTTTAAAATAAAATAACTTATGCAGTTTTACCCAGATTTCCGTTACACTCAGGTTATAAGGTATACTGGGATATAAGGCAGGATCAATGGACATCAATAGGATACAAAAGGCCTTATGATGTAAAAGGTCAACTTCTAAGGACCATGGTGTAGGTGGGGGTTTTAACAACAACGATAAAACATTCTCTTTCATTAAGATGACTTGGATACTCTTAACCCATTCCGTAAAATTTCCACCACCCACACTTAAACTTTTAAAATTAGGAGGAAGAACCTGTACATTGATAAACATAGAAACAGACATTGATTGATGTTCAGGGTGTGGTCCGTCCTGGAACGGGCAATAAGGCATTGGAATGGAAGCACACAGCACAGTGTCTTCCATCTGGCATTCTGACAATTGTTCCTCCCCAATGGGAGGGATTAAAACCACATGTTGTGCAGATGCAAAGCTTGTTCTGGTTTGGTTACAAGAGTTCGAGGGTCCTCTCTGGTGCTCATCTCTAGGAAGTTTCGGACACGCTCCTAGGTTCCTATCTCCAGTTAAGGCAGCCTCTGGAATCGCCCTGGATGTCAGTGTTGTCACGGATGGGTATGTCCCACTCGTGGCGTGCGCTGAATTGATTGCAGACATCAGGGGTGTGTTGGTACGTGCAGCTACTATTTGTTGAGCTGATGGCGCCTGCGAATCATTGCCTAAAATGGTTGCTAGTGTTTCTATTGCATTTGCAACCTTACACTCAATGTAAGGGTCTCTTGAGTTTTTAGCTGGAGTCATTGACATCATCAAGGGAGCTAGAATTTTTATGGCCTGACCTATAATGGTTTCAACAGCAGGTGGCGCTGTATCAACTTGGCCATGCTGGTCTAACGAAGAAGCAGGGACATTCAAATCAGGCAGTCTGTTATCCCCCATTCTCCACTTATAATCCGAAATAGGGGTTTTAGAAAAAGATTGAAAGTCTCTTACCGGTCCGGTGTTTCCTAGGACTTCGATCTTCTTTCTCTTAGCTGTCATCATGGCTGGATTCTTCAATGATTCGCTAAAATCAGCAATTGGGTTCTCACTTGTTATTGGCAAACCTAAAACTTGAAGGATTGCCTTCCTGAGTTCATCATCCACCTCTAAGTTTGTTTTCGAGGCCTGAAGTGGCGTTCTTCTAGTCTCTACTTCTTTAGGTGATGGTGGTTTACTCACTGCCTTAGGCATTTCAAAAAATAAGGCTTCTGCTCCAAAACCTGCAGCTCCACTACACTCTTGGTCAATTAGAGTTTGGGGTTTTTCAGCCCAAACAGTTTTGGCCTGCGTCCCAGACAGTCCATTTTTTGACTCCATGCTTTTCACTGCAGCCCTAGTCAACATCTGTTTTTCCTGCTTTAATTCAATTGCAGACATTTCAGTCTAGCGTATCGCCACATGAGTGTAGGTTCGCTAAACCATCCTCTGCTACCAATTGTGGGGATGGGGTTGAGGGTTGTCCCCGAACCATGAACCAGCTCACAAGCAAACACACTAGGACTGAAATAAAACTAGCAGAGGAGTCTTGTATAAAAATATACTTTACTTCAAAACGTTTAAAAAACACTATGTCTTTAAAAAGGCACATTAACAACAAAGTCTTATCTTGGTTAAATGAAGCCAGGCCATCTCCCTAAATTCCTCTCCACAATACCGAAACAGACCATAAGAAAAAACTAACATGACATTAAGCAGCTTCGGTGTCGATACATCATCGAGGTGGTAGAAGGGCAGCAGCGTAGGCTTCACAGCTAAAAGTCACCTGTGGAAAACAGTTCAATCAGCAAACGTGGCTTGAAGCTCCTGGGAGGGAAACTGTCCAGCTCTCCCTCCGATCGTGACTCCAACAGCAGCAAGAGTTCAGATGTTGGCTTGCGTGCTTCAACTCAGCAAAAGGCAAGCCGAAATTGGAGACTTCAAAAGGCTCCCAGCTATCTCAACTCACAGTTGCAGCTAGCTCCGTGGGAGTATCTTTACACAGCTCTTCGGCTCCTTTTCTGCTGCTATCTCTGCTGCAGCTGTCAGGACTCCTTAGCTGAGTTCTCCTCCCTTCTGCAGCTCTGCTCTGGGCTCTGCATCCAGGTGCTTCAGCACTGGCTCTGCATCTAGGCCTAAACAGCGTCTAGGCCCAAATAGCAAGCAGAAAGGTCCGTGCTTATATGGGGAGTTAACCTGCAATTAACTAGGGCGGGGAAGGCCTGCAGTTAATTGCAAACAGGAGATGGCTTGATTGGGTCCATACTGTTTGTGACTGATCAAGTAGCTACAGCAATTCTGAAAACACTCGTGACAGAAAAGAAAGGCCATTTGGCTAGAGTCTGTAGAGCTCAATTTCCTCGAAATAACAAGTCACGTGACCATCACGACCAACCAGAACCGACACGTTCAAATCAGCCAACCAGAGATGGCGGCGTGAGAAAACGGCGCGAGAATCAAAAGCGAGAGACCTACAGCATGAGAATCGGCCAAGCCAGCACTTCTGTAGAGGAAAAGGTCTACACGAGAGTAGAAATTGAAGGGAGACCATGTGACATGGAAATCGACACCGGGTCTGCCCTGTCAATCATGTCCTGGGCAACGCTTAAAGCACTTCTACCAAAGTTCCAGAGGAACCAGCTTTCACGGCAACGAGTTTGCCTCCTCGACTACCAAGGAAACCGAGTTCCTGTGGAAGGCGTGGGCACGTTCCGGCTCACCTACGGCGAGTTCCAGAAAGAGCTTCCCCTGACCATCGTCAGCAAGTCGCTGGCAAGCCTCCTGGGCCTAGCTTGGTTTCGAGCCCTCGGCATGGGCTTCACGGGTGTCCACAGTCTCAGTGGACCGTCTCTAAAGGACAGCCTCCTGCACGAGTTCCAGGACGTTATTGAGGAGACGCTAGGCAAGTACATGGGGACCCCTATTTCTTTTAATCTAGACCCTAACGTAACCCAAATTAGGTTAAAGGCAAGACGAGTACCATTTGCCCTTAAACCAAAAATAGACGCAGAACTTGACAAACTGATCAAACAAGGGGTGCTAGTCCCTGTAGATCACGCCAAGTGGGAAACCCCAATAGTCATGCCAGTCAAATCAGACAGATCAATCAGAATCTGCGCTGATTATAAATGCACGATCAATAAGGCGCTCCAACAGAGCACGTACCCAGTTCTAATCGTCCACCATTTGCTTCATTCCCTGGGCCCTGGCAAGATTTTCGCGGGGCTTCCGGTTTGCTGCTGGCCGCCGCCAGACGTTCCTTTGGGATCGTCAGCTTCCATTGCCTGTATAGAGCCGCCGTTACAGCGGATGGCGGCTCAAAAAAACTCCGTTCCCAAGAGGAAACGGAGATAGAGCCGGCAGGGGTGGGTAGAACTCTCCGCAGTGTCCCAAAAGTTTTTTTTTTACTTTTGGGACGGAGCGGGTGAGAAGCCCCATATCCCCTGCCGCTGCTCCGGGCTTTGGGAGACCTCTGCCTATGCAGAGCCAGGCGTCAAGAGCAAGCCTGCGAATTCAACAGAATAATTAAAGAAATGATGAGCTGGACCCTTAATACTGAACTGCAAGTATTTCACCCTTCTAAAATCTATTTAAGAGAAAAGAGGAGAGGAAAAGAGGGAAAAAGAACCTTTTAAAATGGCGTCTGCTGTGGCTGGAGAAGGGCTAAAAGGGAAAGTCCTTCCGTTTCTCCTTACTACAATGTAGCGGAATAAATATCACTGGCTACATTTGTAGATAAAACCTCGCTCCTGTGCTGTTGATTGAAAAGAAGTTTTTTTTTCTCTTTTTAAGGGAAAGTCCTTTCGTTTTCTATTCTCTCTTTTTTGCTAAATCTTGTCTGTGTGGGAAATGGCATCGGGACTTACACAGCTGGACAAATGGGGGGGGGAACTTCCCCTCTCAAGAAATTACGCCAACAAATTTCAACTCTCCAGCGTCAGAAACCCGATTTTAATATATTAGAATTTATCCTTGAAGAGATTGTAAGAAGGGATGAGATTGTGAACCAGCAACTTGAAAAATTTAAGCAGGAAATTAAAGAAATTGGTGAATTGGTGAAATCAAAGTTTGACTTTTTGAATCAAAAGATTTTAAAAGCTACTAATGGTTTATCAGGCTTTCTGATTCGGGTGGATGCAAAGACTAAATTATTAGAGTCTAAAATGAAGGAAATTGAGGAGAATTTGGATGACATGACTCAAAAAAATTAAAAAGGATTTGATAAACACTCAGGATAATAGCTCGGAAGACAAATCTAAAATGGAGACTGACCAAAAGATTGGTAATGAAGAAAATGTACAACAGAGGATTGAAAGAGAAGTTTTAATGATTCAATATAATTTTACAGAATATGCAATTAGACTGAGAGGTTTGCAGGAAAATAATAGAGATGATTTAAGGAAAATATCTTCTGAAATTCTGGCTGGGATCTTAAAGGTTCAACCTGATGAAGTGTATTGCAGGATTGATAGAATTTATAGAATAAACTCCTGGTTGGCAAAGCAAAGGCAATTGCCTAGAGATGTGGTGATCTATTTTACAGATAAAGAAATTAGGAATAATATTGTGCAGAACTCTTTTAATTCTACCTTGCAATTTCATGGAAGAAAGATTTGGATTTTTAAGGAGCTCCCGCCCAAGATGTTAATGGAGAGGAAGAAATTTGGCTTTCTAGTGACTGAATTAAAAAAAAGAAATATCCTATTCAGGTGAGACACCCCAGTTGGCCTAATATTGAGATATCAAGGAATAAGATATCAATTGCATACTGTTGAAAAAGCGGAAGATTTTTATCAAAAAATTTTAAAAATGAATTTAACACCTTTAGGCATAATACAGGATAAGCAAAAGGAGTTGGAAACAAAAGGAAAACATCAAATTACAGAGGTTGTGATGGATAAATTGTCTTTGGACTCCCTGGATACCCCAGCTGGACTGTCTATAAATAAGAGAGCAGTGTCATCCGACTCCAATGTGATGAACCATCAAGTCACAGACAAGTGCGCAAATCAATCAGTTGATATACAAGTGACAGAGAAGAAAGATGAGATGATAAAACTAACCCAACAAGAACATTACATAAAGCAGAATGAAAATCAACTAGCCGACACACAATTGGTAGGCAAGAAACGAGGATGGAAATTCAACCCGGAAAAGAAAAAGAAAAGAAATAGATCGCATAGAAACAACAATTTCTAAACTATGCAACAGTGATGCCAGGGACTTTAAAAAATGAATGAATATTTGAAAAGATAGTGGAGGCGAACAATTGTTTGATACTATCCTGAGGATTGTGGCAGATCTCTGCAAGGCCATGGTTTTGGGATGTGAAAAGAGCCTCACTTTGTTGGATTTGAATCATCTAAAAAAAATTTTTTTTTTTTTTTTGGTAAATACATTATAACTATTTTGAGTTATAAGGCAGGAGAGTTTCGCCGGGGCATGCAGAAGATCTGGATGTTACTCAGTAGGATGATGGGAATTAATAATCCTGATGAATACCACAATTATACCATATGGATATAATTATAATTATAATGTCACTCGGGTGGTTGTTTTTGCTTTTATACAGATGCGAGGATATTTACTACTGATGGGGGCAGAAGATGACTGGAGATTTTGAACAAACTGTTGCACTAGCATGTTATTTTACCCTATTATGGGTGATGGATTTAACAATCTAGAGGAAAGACATCAAAGAAGATACTATATGGATTATAAATTTAAAGTTATTGTTTTTTCCTTTTTTACAAAATGGAATGCATATATAGATATGTGTATATCTTAGTAATGTGGGCAGTGGATTATATCTAGAATTGTACTGCATGATTTTGTAGGAATTGAAGGGTTGAAATAGGTTAGCTTACTGATTGATTAGTTTAAGAAAAAGGATTCTTAAGTCATATATTTAGGGGAGTGGAGGACTTAATAATTCAGTGGAAAGATACTAAAGAAGATATATTTTTTTCTCTTTTTTTTTCTTTTCTTCTTTTTATAAAATGGGATGCATATATAGATATGTGTATATTTTAGTAAAGTGGGTAGTGGATTATATCTAGAATTGTATTGTACTGTATGATTTTAAGTCATATATTTAGAGGAGTGGAGGAATTGGACAGAATTGAATAAATGTTAAATTTGGATGCAGGGAGAAGGTCGATTTAAAATGTTATATTAATATATATAAAAGACTAAAGGTTAAATTGTAATAATACTCAATAAGCTTAACATGTTAAGGGTCAGTATTTCGAGAAGGGATTAAGGGAAAGGAAAGATATTATGTATGTAACTAGTTATGAAATAGCCTATTGTTGTGAAGAAGTCACAGTGGGGGTTGGGTGGAAAGGGTGGGTTAGGGAAGGGGGGGGGAAAAGGGGGAAAAACTTGTATTTGAAAACTTTTTCAATAAAAAAAAAAAAAAAGATTTTCGCAAAGTTAGACCTTGCGCAGGCGTACCAGCAGCTGCCAGTAGATGATGCTATGGCAGAATCACAAACTATAGTAACGCACAGAGGTGCGTTCAAATGCACTAGACTGCAGTTTGGGGTTAGCATTGCACCAGGGTTCTTCCAAAGCACTATGGAGCGCCTACTACAAGGACTCCCGGGGGTTGTACCCTATTTTGACGATGTCCTCATTAGCAGCCAGAATGAGGCTCAGCTTGGAGAAAGAGTTAGACTGGTGCTCACCAGATTTAGAGAAGCGGGACTTAAACTCAAAAAGTCCAAATGCAAAATTGTGGTACCCTCCATAGAATTCTTGGGCTACCGAATTGACGGCACGGGCATTCACCCCACAGAAAGCAAAGTAAGGGCCATCCAAAATGCACCCACACTGAAGTCAAAGGCCGAATTGCAGGCCTTCCTAGGACTCTTGAACTTTTATACCATGTTCCTCAAAGACAAGGCCACTATTGCAGAACCATTACACAGACTGCTAGGGAAAATCGTTCCTTGGGTTTGGGGCAAGTCTGAAGCAGCCGCGTTTAAGGCTGTCAAAAAACTTTTGTCGGAGGACAGTTTTCTTATCCAATACAACTCGGAATTGCCGCTTGTGCTTGTCTGCGATGCGTCCCCCTTTGGAGTGGGCGCCGTGTTGAGCCATAGACTACCGAATGGGTTAGAGGCGCCCATTGCATATTACTCTCACACTCTGTCCAGTGCAGAATGAAATTACAGCCAGCTGGACAGGGAGGCCTTAGTGGCTGTGGCGGGGGTCAAAAAATTTCACGAATATTTATTTGGCCAGACTTTTGAACTTATTACGGACCATCAGCCATTGTTGGGACTTTTGGCTGGAGACAAACCAATCCCGGCTGCTCTATCCCCCTGGATGACCAGGTGGTCTATTTTCTTGGCCGCTTATTCATATAGACTAATCCACTGACCGGGCCAGACTCTAGGCCATGCTGACGCCCTCAGCCGATGCCCCTTGCCCGATCTATTGGAAAACCCGACTCTGGAAGCCCCTGTATTGTTGATCGATGTTGTATCCCTGGGGCCCCTCTCGTCTGGCGAGGTGGCAAGGGCATCTGCCAAAGACACTGTTTTACGAACTGTTATGGGCTGGGTCATGAGGGGTTGGCCAACTAAGGTGGACAGTGGGGATTTTCAAATTTTTTTGACAAGAAAAATGAGTTGTCTATGCTGGGGGGCTGTTTATTGTGGGGCGATAGGGTGATTATTCCCTCACGGTTAAGGCATCGGGTGTTGGAATTGCTACATGAAGGGCACCCTGATATAGTCAGAATGAAGAGTCTGGCTTGGAGTTATGTGTGGTGGCCACAACTTGACCAAGACATCACTGAGTGGGTGGGGAAATGCGGGCCCTGCCAGGAGTCCCGCCCGGATCCCCCTGTAGCTCCCGTTAGAGAGTGGGAAAAGCCTAAGGGACCATGGGGGAGGATTCATATTGATTTTGCAGGGCCCTTCCACGGCCAGAATTTTCTTATAATTGTCGACGCTTTTTCCAAATGGCTGGAAATAGCTTTAATGCCATCAACCACTTCCGAGGCTGTAATTAATGTCCTCAGAAAACTATTCGCAACCCACGGTTTGCCAGACACCCTGGTTTCTGATAACGGGCCCCTATTCACAGCAACTCAATTTGAAAGCTACCTGGCCGAGTTAGGAATATGACACACATTATCTGTCCCATTCCATCCGGCTTCGAATGGCCTTGCAGAGAGATTCGTACGAATGACCAAAGAAGCCCTTTCCCAACTCGATATGGGGGACTGGCAAGCCAGGATAGACCAGTTCTTAGCGGAACAGCATACAACCCCATGCACTGCCACAGGGCGCAGTCCAGCAGAACTTTTAATGGGTCGGAAACCTAGGTGCACACTCGATCGCTTACATCCGAACTATTCCCAAGACAATTTCAAGGGGGAAGAGGGAGGATTAAGACAATTCCAAATCGGGACCCCAGTGTTTGCAAGAAATTATGCTAGCAGTCCACTATGGATAGGGGGAATTATTGTTGGAATCACCGGCCCAAAATCATATACAGTGGACGTAGGGCAGGATAAAATCTGGAGAAGGCATATCGATCAATTACGTAAATGTTTGAATTGTGAAGTTTGTGAAAGCCCCGATATTGTTAAACCTAACTTCCATAGTTTCCCTGAAACAGCTATCTCAAGCCCGAGTAAACCGGATTATTTATCGGGTAAGCCTGAGTTCCAGCGCCACCTCAACGAGTTGACACTCCCAGCCGGGGATGGCCACGCCTCTGGAGAAATCCAGGAGGTTCCATTGGCGGAGCCAGGAGAGACGGGAGGTCCCTCTGACCGGCTCGACGCTTCACCAACAACTGAACTGCGCAGGTCAACCAGAGGGAAGTCATGCCCTGGTCACCTGCGTGATTTTGTATGTAAATATGTAAATAGATAGGATAAGTGCCTTCTGGGAATGGAGGGGTGTTATGTATGTATCTATTTTGTGCGGGAAATTCAAATGCACCATTGCTTGTGATTGGTTAATGGTTATTTCTGAACTGTATATAAAGAGGGCTGTTGCCTGTGTTTCTTTGCTGAAGTCTCACCCTGAATTTTTTTTTTTTTTAGTTTGATTTATATGCCGCCCTTCTCCGGAGACTCAGGGAGGCTTACAATGCGTTAAGCAATAGCCTTCATTCTTTTGTATATTTTATACAAAGTCAGCTTATTGCCCCCACAAACTGGGTCCTCATTTCACCTACCTTAGAAAGGATGGAAGGCTGAGTCAACCTTGAGCCTTGGAGAGATTCGAACCAGCAGAAATTGTAGGCAGCTGTGTTAATAACAGGGTGCATTAAACCACTGTACCATCAAGGCTCTTGATTAAAGAGTTGTTGTCACTAGCTTGCTTGTGCCTCTTGTTATTCCCGCGCTACAACAGAAGGGCTCATTTCAAGCCCTCTTCATATACAATATTAAAGGAAGAGGCTTCAGCCCCCCCACCTCCTTCCCTTCCTGCCTTCACGGACCATGCAAACTGGCAGCACCTGCCTGCCTCCCCACCTCCTGGCTCTGCTGCAAAGCCTCCTGTGTCCTCCCCACCACCAGATGAAGTTATGGCTTTTCAAAAGTTCTCACCCTCTAGTCTTTGTTACCCCAATACCTTAACTGGACATTTTTTAACATAGTCAAACTCAAGTGGCTTGTCTCTTTGAAAAGTGCTTTGCCAAAGCTAGTCAGATAATAAGGATACAATAGATGAGCTAGTACTATCTCATGTAAACATATAATAACCCACCCAGAGTCACTTCAAAGCAAGATGGACATCAAACAAACTTAAAGATAATAATAAATAAAAATTATTAGGCAAGAAATTTAAACAATGGTGCTGCACAAATAGAAGGATGAATAATTGCAGTAGAATATTATACAAGTTTTCAGAAACTGATGTAGGAAGAGGTCTGCCCAAGGAGAGTGTTTTACATTAGTTGGAATAGCAATAGCAATAGCACTTAGACTTATATACCACTTCACAGTGCTTTACAGCCCTCTCTAAGTGGTTTATAGAGTCAACATATTGCCACCAACAATCTGGGTCCTCATTTTACTGAGCTTGGAAGGATGGAAGTCTGAGTTAACCTTGAACTGGTGAGACCTGAACTGCTGGCACCTGGTGATCAGTAGAAGTAGCCTGCAGTACTGCATTCTAACCACTGCACTACCGCAGCTCTCCCCCAGACTTTTCCAACTAAACCCGCTTTTGATAAGGATAGTCTTTCAACGACCATAGGGATGTGAGATTTTATTCTCTATTTGCATTTCTTTGACGAATATTGCTATGTCTTTTTTCATTGCCTTGTCTATGGATATTGCCAGCCTTATACTTTATAGTTTCTTTGCAGTGCTTTGCTTAATTAATCCTTTATTGTATATTTTTACTTCATTAGTAGATTCATAGTGAATCTACTGCCCACTTTTTAATGTGGCAAAACACACAGTTGGCCTAATAAATATTCACTGGCATTACTAATTGGACACATTCCTCCAATGACAAGACACTGCAATATGATTTGTGAGAGAATTTGGCATCTCTGAAGCTGAAGCTCTATAACAAAGAAGTAACATCCGTGCATCTGTTTTATACCCATGTTCTCTATGTACATCTTTCTTCTCTTTTCTTACTTTTCTAGTAAGTAAAGATCTGTTTTCAAACAAAGATAGTTTGGAAATACTCTGTTTATAATGGGTATTCTTCAAAGTCAGACCATACATAGTTCTAAACTCACCTTCAACAATGTCACCCACGTAGTGATTAAGGGTCTGTGTTAATTCATCAGCACCACGATCCAAGCTGGTGTTCATACTAAACTTTTCTGTCAGAGCTGTGAAACCTTGAAAATCATAAGCAACTGCTATCAGTATAAAAATTTGAGACTGTGGATTAGGGATAAAAGAAGGGCAGGCAGGAGTTGACTCATTAGACTTTCAAAAGAAAATCTTAGCTTGAAGAAGAGAAACAAACAGCTATAAGTTTCAACTGATAAAGGAAAATCTCCATAGAATCTCTCATTGACAGCAGTTGACACACAGAGCATTATTTCCTCCACTGCACATTTCTATATCCTCAAAGTAAGTCCTTTTTTTGCCCAAGAAAAGAGAAATAATAGTTAAATAGATGCACTTGTTGAAAAATCAGAATTTCCCTTGAGGTTTACTGTATGTTTATATGGATATTTTTAAACTTTGCTTTATTTTCAAGAAGAACACAAAGGTTTGCACTATTTTTTTCTCATTTAGTATTTTAAGTTTCCATTTTAAAAAACCCTTCCCTCAGTGGCATACTGATTTCCTTTGCTTACCTGAAATGTCCATAAAGAGCAGAACACCATCAAAGCTTTCAATAAAAGGCATTTCCTGAGCAAAATCTCCATACACAATGATATCAGGGACATGAGCAGCTAATTTACCAAGGGTTGAAATCTCAATTTGTTCATTCTTATTAGTCATTATTATTTCTGATTTGGAACACAGCTTGGACACCTATTCACTGCTATATAGGCATTAAATCTCCTGTTGTGATGCCCCAGTACTGTGAAGACTTATTTATCTTAAATAACACCTCCATTGTTAGGTTTTGTGTCACAATGAACTGACAGCAGTTTCTCCTCCAATTACAGTAGATGGATTATACTTCACCTAACAACTGTTGCTAGGCTGAAGCATATTCTTTTCAACAGTGAATTCTCTTAGTTACAGATTAAGCTGTCACTTAATCAGCAATGTGCAGCAGTGAGCCAGCAGTGTATGGCAGCAGCCAAAAAGGGCCTGGTGGCTCAGCAGACTAAAAACATTGTGATTAACACCAGCTGTCTGCAATTACTGTAAGTTTGAATCTCACCAGGCTCAAGGTTGACTCAGCCTTCCATCCTTTCTAAGGTAGGTAAAATGAGGAGCCAGTTTGTGGGGGCTGGCTGACTTTGTATAAATATACAAAAGTATGAAGGCTATTGCTTAATGCATTGTAAGCCGCCCTGAGTCTCCGGAGAAGGGCGACATATAAATCAAATTAAAAAAAAAAAAGAAGCTAATACAGTCCTTGGTTGCATAAACAGAGGAATAGAATCAAAATCACATAAAAGCCTTTATAAAACCTTAGTAAGACCTCACCAGAAATACTGCATCCAGTTTTGGTCATCACACTACAAAGAAGATGTTGAGACTTTGGAAAAAGTGCAGAGAAGAGTGACTAAGATGATTAAAGATCTAGAGACTAAAATATATAAAGAACGATTGCAGGATTTGGGTATCCCTAATGTTTTTCGGCCCATTTTCAGGCCATTTTCCAGCACTCCAGAACCTGCAAAGACCAGCTGGTCGGCACGCATGTGCGTGCCAGAAACCAGAAGAGCAGCTGGCAATGGCACGTGTGCCCACAAAGAGGGCTCTGCATGCCACCTCTGGCACATGTGCCATAGGTTCGCCCCCACAGTCCTAGGTGTTTGTCTGAGTGGTACTAGTTTCTGCCTCCCTTAAGATTTTTTCCTATTTCTCCTTTAGGGGAAATATTCTATCCTGTCTTTTTAATATTCTCCAAAATATTTCATTCATTCTCTAGGAGGGTGTTTGGGTACTGACTTTCTACAACCCTTCCTTCAAACTGCATGTTTCTCAGGGTGCCTGCTTTGGGATGCTGGTACAAATAGGATCCAGCTGTTCTGGTCCTTATCACCTGTCATCCCCTACTCCCAATTTTCTATCACATACACACAAAGCTTTATTGCTCTTTCGTCCTTCCCTCCCCCTTCTTCATTTGATGACAGGATGCCTGTGGGACCCCAGGCCGGCCTGGTAGTGCTGACAGTTAGGTCCCAAGTACATTGGCTCTTTCCCTATCAGCAAGATCATCAACCCAGAAATGGTTCTACTGGACCTATCCAAAACTCTTAGATGTATTCATCCAGTTTTTCACTGTAGCCTGTTGAAACTGGCAATCACTTCTCCCCTATGCCCTGCAACAAAACTCCACCTACTCCCATCCTGATTGAAGGCAAACAGCACTTTAAAGTTAAAGAGATTTTAGATTCTCATAGACTCAGAGAGAAAACCCAATACTTAATTACATAAAAAGACTTTCCCCCTTTGAAAACAGAATGGGTGGACACTCAGCATATCCAAGCCCCAAAACTCCATAACAAGTATCCAGATAAACTCAATTGAAAACTAATTATTCTGTTTTCTCTCCCTCCCCCATCCCGCAGGACTATTTTCTCTGTTAAGGGAAATGTCAAGCCTGCCATCTTCACCTTCTTTGCTTCGCTGGCATCCTGCCCTAAAGGGAGGAAGAAGGAATTTGGGGAAGTAAAGCTTGGGCATGGGAAAGGGAAGACAAATGGAGGGGGGAGAGAAGATGACAAGAACCAGAGATTTCAAACCTGAATAAGCCAGACACCAAAGATACATGGCCTGGGAACAGAATGCGAAACTACATCGAGAGGTGCCAAGCATCAAAGCAGTTCCCAAAACATAAAAAAGAATACTATTGGACATTGTTGAACTGGTCAAGAGGGGAGGGCCATAGAAAGAGGAAAAAGTGTAATCTTTGTGTGAGAATACTCAGGTTTAGCTTTACTTTCGCAACAACCATATAACTTTAGTAAAACAACATCATTTCAACCAAATGGAGTCAAGGGTCTTGATTAAAGGTCTTGTCTAACTTGGAGTAGGTCTGAAACAAGCAAAGCAAATGTAGAATTCATTTACATAACAAACAAAAATAGCCTTGTATCTTTTACACATAAAGATAGACTGTTGTAAATCAGAGGTCCAGGCTTTTGCTCTGTTTCAAGATGTCTCCAAGATGTGTCTAAGATGTCTCTCCTGACTTCGTAGAGAGCTTTATTTTATTTTTTTTATTGCAAAAGTTTTACAATTACATTTTCACCCCCTTTTCCCCCCCCCACTACCCCCCCCAAACTTCCCAACCTCCCCAGCCCACCCTAACCCTCCCCTCCCCCCAGACTTCCTAGTATGCTCATGTCAGATAAAAGGAAAAAACCCTCCTTTGTATATAAAACTTGAACCCCTCCCTCCCCCTTACAAATTTTCATCTTCATTACATTAACCTATTTCTATCTTGGTATATCATTTTCAGATAAATTTTCATCCTGATTACCTTAAAAATATTTCT
This sequence comes from Arizona elegans, assembly GCA_022577455.1. Lineage (NCBI taxonomy): Eukaryota > Metazoa > Chordata > Lepidosauria > Squamata > Colubridae > Arizona > Arizona elegans. Next base: position 94,954,339 of record JAKOOJ010000002.1, on the reverse strand, counting down.
ATCATAATGTAACATTTTCTAACAAATTTTCATCCTTAACCTTAAAATATTTCTATCTTAATATAACATTTTCTAACAAATTTTTATCCTCAACCCTAAAATGTTTCTATCTTATATAACATTTTTAAATAAAGGCTATTTGATACTTCCTAGTTTGATATTTATGCTGAACATAATTTATCCACTTCTTCCATTCCCATTCATAAGTCTCTTGAGAACAATCTTTTAAATATGCTGAAATCTTCGCCATCTCCGCAAAACTGGCCATCTTCAAAGTCCATTCCTCAATCGAAGGCAGCGCTTCATTTTTCCAGTATTTACCTATCAACAATCTTGCTGCAGTTATCATGTACAATATCATTTTTGTTTCCCCCAATGTAAAACCCTTAACTATACCCAATAAAAACAGTTGTGGAGAAAATTGAATTTTTCTCTTCAAAACATTCTGCATGACCCACCAAATTTTTACCCAAAAAGCCTTAACTTTCTTACAGGTCCACCAAACATGATAATATGTAGCGTCTAAGCAGTCACATCTCCAACATTTAGGCTGGGCACTAGGGTACATACACGACAATTTTTTTGGATCTAAATGCCATCTATAAAACATTTTATAGAAATTTTCCCGCAGATTCTGCGACTGTGTAAATTTAACATTCTGAACCCAAATTTTTTCCCATGTTTCCAACATCACTGGTTCCTCAAAATTTTGTGCCCACTTAACCATGCAGTCTTTAACTAGTTCAGTTTCTGAATCCCTTTCTAACAAAACATTATAAAGTCTTTTAATATGCATTGGGCCTTTCTCTTTTATATGTCTAACTAATTCTTCCTCATACATCATAATACCAGTTTTTTGGTCCTCTTTCCATCTCAATTGCAGTTGATTATATTGTAACCAAGTTAAATTAATCCCTTCAGCCAACAATGTCTGTAATGTCTTCAGCTGCCATCTGCCCGCATCTGTAAAAAGAACCTCTTTATATAAAAACCCCCTGAGTGACATTATATTTGTATTCCACAAGGTATGACCAAGATCCAGCCATAGCGGTATTTTATAATTCCAGTTGTTTCGGTGCTTCTTCCAAACTCTCAGCAAAGAATCTCTAAGTATATGGCTTTTAAATACTTTATCCACTTTGCTGTCATAAAATAAGTAAGCGTGCCATCCAAATTCCAAATCAAAACTTTCTGCATTCAATATTCCAGTCTTTTTTCCTCCAAACCAATCACTTACTAAAGTCAAAGCTGTTGCATCATAATATAATTGTAGGTTTGGAAGTTTGAGACCTCCCCTTTCTGGGATGTCTTGCATAATTTTCATTTTTACTCTTGGTTTTTTCTCGTTCCAGACAAATTTGTTGATACCAGTTTGCCATGCTTTTAGTTGTTTATCATTTTTGAGCACCGGAATCATTTGAAACAAAAAAAGAAATCTTGGCAAAATGTTCATCTTAACTGCTGCTATTCTTCCAAGTAAAGACAGCTGCAGTTTTTTCCAAATCTCCATATCTTTTTGCACCTCTCGCCACAACGCCTCATAGTTATTTTGAAACAATTTCATATTTGATTCTGCAACCTGAACTCCTAGATATTTTACCTTTGGTACAATCTCAAAACCTGCCCTCCTTTCTAACTCCAGTTTACGATCTTGTGTCATATTTTTAACTACCATCTTAGTTTTTCTCTGATTCAATCTGAAACCTGAAACTTTACCAAAGTCTTGTATAATGTCCTTCATCTGGATTATCGATTCCATTGGCTGTGTTAGGGTAACAACAAGAGAGCTTTATTTTTATATAGTTTTACACAAGGAGACAAAAGGTAGTACAGTAACAGTATTCTGACTGGATAGAAGTTATTCATCCCCCCTCTCAAGTTGCCATCTTCTCTAGGTAGTATATTAGATCATCCACATCCGAGCCAATAATGAGGTAATGAAGTAAGCAGGAAAGACCCACAGAGCACAAACCGGCAGTGTGCTGCTACAGCCTGGCACTGAGACCTTTGACCTACTGACCTACATTCCACTCTGCTTTGTTTTATTTGTCAGGCCATCCTCTATGAGGGGCCAGAAAAGGGGTTATTATCAGGAGAGGAATATCCCTGCAGCTGTTTATACAAGGCATAAACCTGACCCTGAGGCAGCGTGAGAGGTGGTTTTGGGCAAAATGCAGAAATACATACGTTACAAAAAGAGGGAAGACACTGAACAAAACAACACCCACCAATTAAAATAGTACAAATGATGACTGAATAACGTAGGATGTTTCCCAATAAGCCTGTCGGTAACCAAGACCAAAGTCTTTCCCACCCAGATCCTAAAGTATAAATTTTTACATCAGAGGCCAAATTATGTAAAATTTTATGTTGATGCTGAATGTTCCATGACCCATCTGAAATGTTAAAGCAACAAAGTCCTTCAAAACTTTTACAACCCAAATGCTGGCATAGAAGCAAATAATCAATAGCAGCGCGATTTTGAAGAATAGCTTTTCTAAAAGCTTGCAGCTCATGACTGATTGCTGAAATTGCTGAAGAAGTGGCATTAATGGTTTTTGCTAGATTACACGCAATAGCATTAAGATTCCGATGAGCACGTGAAGCAAGTGCTGGTATACCCACTATAGATATGGACAATGATCTGTATTCTGCTTTACTAAGTAATTCTATTTCAGAGTTACAAGTGTCATCTAGGGTGACCTCACACTGGATACGGCTCGAGTTAAATTGTTGTTTAGAAAACAAAACAGGAACCAACCAGCTAAGACAACACTGCACTTCACTAATATTAGCAGTAATATAATTAAAGGTTTCTTGACCACATGTAAAAAACTACCCTTGCGGTAGCCAAACATGAGTAAAATTAAAGGAAGTCTCTTCAAAAGCTGTAGTTTAAAACAGGTGAACTAATGCGAAGACAGTAAGGATTTTTGCTTGAAGAAGTACAATTAACCATTTTTACACATGTTACATTTTCAGAGACTGATACAAATCAATTTGCGTTAGGGGGTGAATGATATACAGCTTCCCCCCAACGAGCTATAGTCTTCCAATCAAAGTTCCCTTTGAACAAATACTCACTCAAATTAGTAAAGTTTTGAATTACTACAGCAGGGATACATACAGGGATTATGATCGAACATGTAGAAAGCAAATTTTCCATATCACACACTTCAGACAAACAAAAGGCATCCATTTTTTGTGATGTTTGAAAGCTGCACCCATAAATCTTGTTTCATGTGTTGTTTGAGCGAATGTTTAGGTGGGATGACAGCTGCTGATGCCAAAGTACAGTTATTAACAATCAAGCACAAACAAATTATGGTTACAGAATTGGCAGTTAAAACCGCAAAAATGGCAGTGCACAAATTCTCGGGTGTTTGTTCCACTTGTTGCTGCTGCAGCACTGCCTGCGCTTTGGTGGTTAAATTCTTCACATCTCCCCATGTCACTGGATGACTGGCATGACGGGATCGGGTTGGTTGCCACGCTGTCTGTAGAGTCACCTTTGCCATCTCTGGGATAGGGTTCAGGGGTGTTGCCATGACATCCTTGGCTGAACGAACACAACGTGCTGGTACCCACAAAGGTCCTGTAGATGTAAACACAGCAGCCTAGCCCCACCCCCAAGTAATTACAAGAATCGGTCCTAACCATGTTTGTCTGGTAATGCTCTATAATATACCACAGAGGAGGAGGCAAACTTGTTTTTTGTTGAAAATGCCTCTGATAAGCGGTCGAATTAGAAATTGAAAAATTCAATTGATTCAAAGTAAATAAAACTTTTGTAACCTGTTGTGTTACCCATGACAAATTTGGGACCTGAGAGCCCTCCTTTTTTATTTGTTTGTGAAGGCAGTCCTTAAAGGACCTATTAGCACGTTCCACAATAGCTTAACCTGTGGAATTATAGGGAAGACCATGAGTAACAACAATATTTCAGGTTGTACAAAATTGCTAAAAAGCCTGGGAAGAATAGGCAGACCCATTATCTGTTTTTAAAGAAGAAGGCTTGCCCAGAGCTGTAATGGCTGAAAAAAGATGAGAAATAACATGATTAGCTGTTTCCCCTCGTTGAGGGGTAGCCAAATTGCTCCAGAATAGGTATCAATAGATAAATGAATATATTTCCAAGGAGCTAAAGAAGGAACATGGGTAACATCCATTTGCCATAATTGATTAGAGGTAAAACAACAAGGATTAATTCCTGTGTCTCCTGAAGAGGATGCCCCAGAACATTGGGGACAGGATGAAACTATTTGCTTAGCTTGCTCTAGTGGAATGTGGCAAGCTTGTGCCAGCCCTCTGGCATTTTGATGGAAAAAAGAATGGCTAAAAAATGGATCTGTAAATAAAGTAAGTAAACACATGAACAGCAGCATCAGCATGACTGTTGCCTTCAGAAAGAGGCCCAGGAAGGGATGAATGACTGCATATGTGAGAGACAAAATACAAATGCGTCCGGTCTTGTAGTAGTTGCTGTAAAGTGAGAAATAAAGCCATAAGGTTGGAGTCAATCCTGGGTGTAATATAAGCACCTGGAAGATTTAAAATAAGTTGACACACATACTGAGAGTTAGAGATCAGATTAAAAGGTTGTTGAGTAAAAGTGTGGAAAGCTAAGAAAGCTGCAGACTTTCTTCTGAGCACTGAGGTGAAGACTGTACTGTAGTATAAGATATTTTTCAGATATCGTAATGAGAATCCTTGTAAGCAATAGCTCCTCTCATTCGTCCTCCATCAGAAAAAACTGTAAGAGCCTGCGGTAGTGGAGAAGAAGAAAGTAATGAGCGAATAGGAAAGGAGGAAGTCATTAAACACGCAAACCTAGGATCTTTAGGCAGATGATATGAAATACAGCCTACATAGTCAGTTAGAGCATACTGAAGAGATAAATTATTCTGAAAATAAAAGTGAAAGTCAGATTTGAGATAGAAAGAACAATATTTATTAAATCAGTTCCATTTCTTTGACAGGCTTGAGTACGCCCCAAGGTTATAATTTCAGCCATGGCTTGAATAAAGGGTAAAACATTTTTAGATGGTAATGAGACAAATAAAGCCATTCAATACGATATATTTTTTGCTATTCTAAAGCAGCCAATACTCCTGTGGGCTGTTTACTAGTAGGAAATATTAACAAAGATAACTGACAATCTCTATGAGGGATTCAATCCATAAACTGAATACTCAAGATGTTATTAATTTTCTCAACTATAGCAAATACTACAGATGGAACTATAATTAAATCTCCTGACTTTTTTCCTTTAGTCAATAACTCAAATAATGGACTAAGTAAATGTGTAGGTAAAGAAAAATATGGGCGGACCCAATTAATAGTACCCAGCAATTGTTGCAAATTTACCAAGGAAATAACTTTGGGTAACTTTAAACAAGGAAAAGCTGGAGCAGAAAAAGACTGCAACAGTTTATGTCCTAAGGAGTGTGCAGCTGTATTTTTTCCGGGGCAATTTACAATCCATTTACACATAAATGTAATGTGCGGGTATTACGGAGACCTGGTTGGGCCTGGAGGGAGGGGTCCCTCTGGTAGAAATGTGCCCACCAGGCTTCCAGGCATTCCATCAGCCGAGGTCACAGGGGAGGGGTGGGGAAGTAGCGGTTGTTATTAGAGAAGGCCTTAGGCCAAGGGAGGCCACTGTCCCTCAGACGGCCAGCTGTGAGTCTCTCCTCGTGAAGTGGGGTCATGGGGTTCAGATGGGTTTGCTGATCACGTACCTGGCTCCCTGCCACGTGGCAGCAGCCCTGCCCGAGCTTCTCAATGTTATCGCCGCGGTGGCGGTTGATACCCCCAGACTTATGGTCATGGGGGATTTCAACCTGCCGTCCGTGGGTGAGGCATCTGAGGCGGCTCGGGAGTTCATGGCTTCCATGATGGCTATGGACCTAACCCAGTTAATTCATGGCCCTACACACGCGGGGGGAAACACGCTGGACTTGGTTTTTGTCTCTGGAAAGTGGCTGAGTGATCTCGAGATAGGGGATATAGTCATCGAGCCCTTGTCATGGTCGGATCACTCTCTCCTTCGCCTTGACCTTCGAACCGCTGCACCCCGCCGCAGGGAGGCGGAACCGACAAGATGGTACCACCCCAGGCGCCTGATGGAACCTGACAGGTTCCAGATGGAGCTTGGGCCAATCCCTGAGGTTCTGGCTCACGCCTCGACTGGAGACCTAGTGGCCGCCTGGGATAGGGCGGCCGCTGGAGCTCTGGATCGAGTCGTGCCTTTGTGGCCTCTGACCCGGTGCCGATCTCACCTGGCTCCTTGGTTCACCGAGGAGCTAAGGGAGATGAAGCGCCGGAAAAGACGCCTAGAGAGTAGTTGGAGGGCCAGTCGTGCTGAATCGGACCGGACACTGGTAAGATCTCATATTAAGAATTACCTAGTGGCGATAAAAGCAGCAAAATGTACTCATTTTTCTGCTCTTATTGCATCATCAGATAATCGCCCGGCCACCCTGTTTAGGGTGACCCGCTCCCTGCTCCACCAGGAAGCGCGGGAGGACCCCTTGGAGGGAAGAGCCAAGGATTTTTGCATGACAAAATCACTCAGATTCGGGAAGATCTGGACTCCGACTGGGTAGATCCAGTGGGGATGACGGAGGCAGGTCCTGAGAATGTTATCTGGGAAGAGTTTGATCCTGTGACACCTGAGGACGTGGACAAGATTCTGGGTAGACTGAATGCGACCACATGTTGTTGGACCCGTGCCCCTCCTGGTTAGTGCTGGCTTCCCAGGAGGTGACACGAGGCTGGCTCCAGGGGATTATAAATGCTTCATTGGGCGAGGGTGTCTTTCCGCCGCCTTGAAAGAGGTGGTGGTGAGACCTCTCCTCAAGAAGCCTTCCCTGGACCCGGCAGTATTGGTTAACTATCGTCCAGTCTCCAACCTTCACTTTGTGGCTAAGGTTGTTGAGAGTGTGGTTGCACGACAGCTCCCCCAGTACCTGGATGAAACGATGTATCTAGATCCATTCCAGTCGGGCTTCAGGCCTGGGTACAGCACGGAAACGGCATTGGTCGCATTGGTTGATGATCTCTGGAGGGCTCGGGACAGGAGGTGCTCCTCTGTCCTGGTCCTGTTAGATCTCTCAGCGGCTTTTGATACCATCGACCATGGTATCATGCTGCATCGGTTGGAAGAGTTGGGGGTGGGAGGCACCGTACTATGTTGGTTCTCCTCCTTTCTCTCTGACCGGTCGCAGTCTGTGTTGACAGGGGGGCAGAGGTCAACCCTGAGGCCCCTTATATGTGGGGTGCCACAAGGATCGGTCATCTCACCCCTTTTGTTCAACATTTATGTAAAGCCGCTGGGCGAGATCATCTGTGGTTTCGGGGTGGAGTACCATCAGTACGCTGACGACACCCAGCTGTACATCTCCACCCCGGACCACCCCAACGATGCCTTTGAAGTGATGTCCCGGTGCCTGGCGGCATATGGATCTGGATGGGGAGGAACAGGCTCAGGCTCAACCCATCCAAGACCGAGTGGCTGTGGTTTCCGACGTCCCGATATAGTCAGCTGGTGCCATCGCTGACTATTGGGGGCGAATCATTGGCCCCCATGGAAAGGGCTCGCAACTTGGGTGTCCTCCTGGACTCACGGCTGTCTTTAGAAGAGCACTTGATGGCCGTGACCGGGAGGATTTTTCATCAGGTTCGCTCGATTCACCAGTTGCGTTCCTTTCTACATCGGGACTCCTTACGCACGGTCACTCATGCCCTTGTCACCTCCCGTCTGGACTATTGTAACGCTCTCTACATGGGGCTCCCCTTCAGGAGTACTTGGAGGCTCCAACTGGCACAGAGTGCGGCCGCGCGGGTGGTGATGGGAGCGACGTGGCGCTCCCATGTAACACCTCTCCTGCGTGAGCTGCACTGGCTCCCGGTGGTCTTCCGAGTGCGCTTCAAGGTTTTGGTTATCACCTTTAGAGTGCTCCATGGCTTGGGACCTGGTTATTTACGGGACCGCCTGCTACCACCAATAGCCTCCCATCGACCAGTACGCTCCCATAGAGAGGGGCTCCTCCGGGTGCCGTCGGCCAAACAATGTCAACTGGCAGCCCCCAGGGGGAGAGGCTTCTCTGTGGGGGCACCTACTATCTGGAACGAGCTCCCCCTGGAGATACAGAGGATCCCGGATCTGCATACCTTCCGTTGCGTGCTCAAGACTTTCCTATTTCATCAAGCCGGCCTGACCTAAGTTTTTCCCCTTTTTATATGGAAATTTTAAATCTGGTTTTAAAACTATTGGGGTTTTAAATTTGTTCAGGCAAATTATTTGATTTGTTTTAATCTATTTTAAATTTTGTATTTATATGTTTTATTCCATGGCTGTTCACCGCCCTGAGTTCTTCGGGAGTAGGGCGGTATACAAATTCAATAAATAATAATAATAAATAATAATATATCATTTTGTATTTCACAAAGCCAATTAGGTTGTATTTTTTGCGCTCCAATTAAAATGTCAACCATACCATGATATACCAGGGTTTTGATCCCTGATGAAAGAGAGAGCGAGATGTTACAGACATGGCCCCCCTTGGATTTTTACACTCTCTTTTAAAATAATCAGGTTTTCCAAATCGTAACACTTTCCTTGAGGTTTTCTGCCTGGTGATAAAGCAGTTGCTAACAAATTAATTTTATAAGAAGATGTTCCTATATCCTGACACACTTTAATCATATCTGCCAAATCAAGATCTTTTCCCAGCCCAACAATTGCTCTTCAGCATTCAGAAGTGGTGTTGTCTTTTGCCATTTGCCTCATGTTAGAGAAGGCTTGTTGACGTTTGCCAGAAACAGGCACTTTTCTGAAGGCTTGATAAGCACATTCAGAAGAAACTTGCAAAGTTGCAGCCAGTAGACAAACAGAAAGCATATCAGCAATTTCTTCTATATTCCACCCCCTTTTTCTAACTGTTTCTTTAAATTCTGCCTAATGGGGGTGTAACTAGCTCCTTCAGAAGGAACTGATGGTTCAATTAAAGATGGTTTTGAGGTGACAATTTTAACTTTATAATCAGGTGGAGGGCTTGTAGTTAATTGTTGTCCTTCCAAAGCATCAGAGCCATACTTTTCTATTCCTTGATGACATTAATACCATTGATGTAATATTTGCACTGAAGCCTTAGGTTCAAGATGTAAAGCTTGCCCTATTTTTATTATATCTCTCAAACAAGGTGTCCCCTGTTCCGGATAAAAGGGACAATGTTTCCCTGTCTCAACTATCAGTTTCCTTTTGTCAGTCTGCACATCGTCATGCCAGACTTGTGCAATAGGAATCTAAGTTCCCGCACATGCGTTTACTGATATTGAGACAGATTGCAGCCGATCACTTACCACTAGGGATCCCGAAGGATGAAAGGTGTGCCAGGGGTCTATTCCAGACGATGATAAGGATGTTAAGGATGCTGCTCCCCACGGAGGGTGTCCCTACTTTCGGGCACCAGATGTTGTAAATCAGAGGTCCAGGCTTTTGCTCTGTTTCAAGATGTCTCCAAGATGTCTCTAAGATGTCCCTCCTGACTTTGTAGAGAGCTTTATTTTTATACAGTTTTACACAAGCAGACAAAAGGTAGCACAGTAACAGTATTCTGATTGGATAGAAGTTATTCACCCACCTTTCAAGTTGCCATCTTCTCTAGGTAGTATATTAGATCAGCCACATCTGAGCCAATAATGAGGTAATGAAGTAAGCAGGAAAGACCCACAGAGCACAAACTGGCAATGTGCTGCTACAGCCTGGCACTGAGACCTTTGAATACTGACCTACATAGACAAATGTTAGAAATAAATCACATATACCCCACAGGTGAAATTCAGCTGGTTCGCCCAAACCATTAGTAAATTGCTTAGGCAGTTCGGAGAGCCGGTTAAAAATAAAGTGCAAGAGAGTTTTTTTTTTCTCTCTCTCTCCCTTCAGTTAATAGCTCTACTTAACAGTTGCAGCTGGAATGCAGCCGATACATGCTGAATCAAGTTAATAAACAACAGAAACTGATAGGATTAGGGCAGGGAAACCCAGGAGTGAAATGCTCCCGGTTCGGATTGGCTCGGGCAAGTAGGTAGCGATGGTGGCGGGCAGTTCGGAGAACCGGTAGCAAAAATCCCTGCCCCCGCCCCCCATGCCCAGCTGAGCCGCGTGATCATCAGAGCCTTTTTTTTCCTTTTAAATGGCTCTGATGAGCCAAGCTCTGATGATCTCAGCTGAGTTGCCTGCTAATCGGTAGCAAAAATCCCTCCCCCTCCCCCCCTCAGCTTGCTTACCTTAGCTGATGGTCGCAACGCCTTGCTGTAATCCCTGCAATCCATTGCATCAGCAAGCAACTGAATCTCCCTGCCTGCAATCAAGCAGGTAGGGATTTGTGGACTTCAACTCCCAGAATTCCTCAGCCAGCAAAGCAAAGCTGGCTGAGGAATTCTGAGAGTTGAAGTCTACAAGTCTTAAAGTTGCCAAGGTTGGAGACCCCTGTTCTATTGGGTAAGTTCTTTTCCCCTTTGGGAGCTTTAAAAAAATAGTTAATTGGTTTTTTTTTTTTTAGTTGTTCTTTTTTTAGACCTAGCCATTTAAAGTTTAGGAAGTTTTAAATTTAGCTGCTTTTATATAAATATAAAAATAAATTAAAATAAAATAATATTTGGGCAGCTTTCTGAGATTTAGTGTGTTTCTGTAGTGTTTCACTCTAACTACACAAGCACACAAAATCTCACAAAGCTGTATGTGGAATTTTGTGTGTGTAAAGTTGGTTTTTTGGGCTTTTTGTGGCTGTGTGAGGTTCCTGCTTCTTGCAAGAGCCATTTTGGGTCTAGCACAGCTGCTTTTACATTGCGGGTGAGCCAGTTGTGTTGTGTTGTGTGTGTGTAAAGTGTGAAAGTTGTTTTTTGGAGGGCTTTTTGCGGCTGTGTGAGGTTCCTGCTTGTTGCAGGGGCCATTTTGGGTCTAGCACAGCTGTTTTTATATTGTGGGTGAGCCAGTTGTGTTATGTTGTGTTTTGTAGGTTAAAAAAGGGCAAAGAAGTGACATTGACTTGGCCATGCCCACCTGACCAACAAGCCACACCCTCCCAGTCACCTGACCACCAAGCCCCGTCCACTAATTAAGCCATATATAGCTGCTGCAGTGTTGGTTACTTCTTGTTTCTTCCTGGGGGAAAAGATACAGGAGGGGACAATGATGCAGCTTGGTCAAACAGGTTGTGAATTTAATGCATGTGTGGTCCAGAAGCAGCTATATTGCTTCTGTTGTGAAGCCCCCAATTTAGAATATAGAGAACATAGAATAATAGAGTTGGAAGGGTTAATGGCTTTTGGCAGCACAAAAACGAATGTTCGAGAATAAATCCGAAAAATGTTGGAAATGTCATCAGATATCGGGTTCATATTACCATCCATTGTTTCTTGTTGTGCCTTTTGGTGCTTTGGAAAATAGATTGACTCCCTCATTTTTGTAGGAGCACCTCAAATTTTCTGAAAGAATAATTAATCAGTGGAACAACTTGCCTCCAGAAGTTGTAAATGCTCCAACACTGGAAGTTTTTAAGAAGAGATTGAATAATCATTTGTCTGAAGTGGTGTAGGGTTTCCTGCCTAAGCAGAGGGTTGGATTAGAAGACCTCAAAGGTCCTTTCCAATCCTGTTATTCTATTCTGTTCTGTTCTGTTCTGTTCTATTCTAAATATTGGAACAGTGCTATTTTATTGTGAGTTGGACTAAGGAGAAATTTCCTAAGGGTGAGACCAATCAAGTTGACCACGCCCATCCAGTCACATGACCCATTTCCCACAGAAAACACTGGGAGCCACAAAACCTGGGCAGGTGTGGCTGGGGGAGTGTCATGTGACTGGGTGGGAGTGACATTGAGTTGGCCACACCCACCCACCCAGTCATATTACCACCAAGACACACCCACTCAGTCACATGCCCACCAAGCCATGCCCACCAAGCCATGCTCACAGAACCAGTAAGGAAAAATTTTGGATTTCACCACTGATATACCCCATAAGTATTCAATATTATATTTGCCATAGAAATTTGGATTTTGAAAAATGAACATATACCATACATCTGAAAGAGGAGTCCTGAGAATTTCTCCTCGTCAGAGTATCTGGTTATGGAGAGGAATGGCTCAGGGTGTCCTCTTCTTTAGCTTGAATATCCGAGTGGTCCTTGCACACAGAAAGTGTGCTTGAACTTCACCTGCAGGGAAGACATGGAGGAAAATGAACACTGTTTTCTTTAGCTCCAGAGATAAATGCAGAAATTAAAAAGTTACTAGGCTCAGAAAAAAAATACAGAGATATTGGGAAACGATGGCACATGATTTCTCTATCATGTCCAATGTTTTTGCTGCACAAAGGACAACCCACTTTCTTTATCCACAAAGAGGGCAATAAACTGGAGAGGGAGGAAGAGACTGGCATGTTCTCTCTGACTGTAGGCTTTGGATTCAAAGTTTTGTTGTGGGGAAAGATGTCCTTACACATCACATTGCATCCTAGGATGTCCAGTAGAAAAGATTATTATCACCCCTTGGGATTTCAAATAAAAACTCTTATGTCAGTTGTTACATCAATACTTGCTGCTTGCTTTCTTTAGTTATAATTTCAGTCAAAATAGTGAAAAATGGAACAATTAGTATTACAATATTATATTAAATTTGTTGCAAAAATTCACTTATTGCTATAACTATGACACCTGGAGTGATGTACATTGAACTGGAGGAAAACAAACAGGTATATTTAAGTAGGAGTTATTGCTGATTCCATCTAGACCTAGAATTGTTCTGGCTCAAGTACATCTTCATGGTATCCAAAGCAGAACATCTAGATTCAGTCTCAGTTTTGTTCCATATAGCATCAACCTTGTGAACTCTCAAGCTTCCTCTTTCCACTATGTATTCAAAATGGACTGTGATCAATACATATTGATCACACACACACACACACACACACACACACACGTGTATGTGTATGTGTGTGTGTATGTATTTGTTGTTGTTAGTTGCGAAGTCATGTCCGACCCATCATGACCCCATGGACAACGTTCCTCCAGGCCTTCCTGTCCTATACCATCCCCCGAAGTCCATTTAAGCTCACGCCTAATACTTCAGTGATTCCATCCAGCCACCTCATTCTCTGTCGTCCCCTTCTTCTTTTGCCCTCAATCTTTCCCAGCATTAGGCTCTTCTCCAGTGAGTCCTTCCTTCTCATTAGATGGCCAAAGTTTTTGAGAGAGAGTGGGGGGGGGGGGAGAGAGAGAGAGTATACATACATACATACATACACGCACATACACACACACATACATACACACATATATGTATATATGTGTGTGTGTGTGTGTGTGTATGTATGTATGTATGTATGTATATATATATATATATATATATATATATATATATATATATATATATATATATATATATATATATATATGCACACAAAAACCTATGAAAAGTAAAATAGATATTGTACCTTTACAGGGAGGATACATGAGATGTGGGTGTGGCTTACTGATGATGGCTAACGAGCCAGAAATAGATCTATATAAGTCTCTCACTAAGCAGCATAGGGCAGCATAGGGCAGCATAGGGCCTGCTGGCTGCCAGAAAGAAAAAAACTCAGAATCGAGTGGATGTGACTCAACTGAGCTAGGGCTGTAGAAAAATCTTGGCTATGTAGGAGAAACCTGGCTAAAAGAAAAACACACACAAAACCTACGAAAAGTTATATCTATCTATCTATCTATCTATCTATCTATCTATCTATCTATCTATCCATATATCTCATGTGTATATGTGTGTTATGTATGTGTATGGGCATTTACTTTCTTTTGAGAGCAGGCAACAAATTCATTTTTAATGTGTGCCAGCGTGCCCACATTAAAAAATAACAATAAAGTTTACCTTATCTAACTTTTGTTTTTCTATATGAATCTTGGTCATATATGTAAATGCATATATATGAATAAACCATCGTGTAGTGTATATATTTTACATGTTAAGCAATGAAATGGTGTAAATATTATTATGCTTTGTAATAATATAATTATTGATAATTATATATATAATTGTAACAATAATATAATTATTGTTACAAAAATATGAAAGACTGGAATATGCATAAATGATAAAAAAATGTTTATTAAGACAGTTGACATAGGCAGGTCTGCTTGTACATCACCATCATGATTCCAGAGTATGGGCTAAAGAGGTGATGTCATAAAGGTGACAGTAACAACTAAGATGACTTGGAGCTCTTCTAGCAGGAACTGGTAAACTAATATTCTCCTCTGCATCTGAAATTTCAAAAAGGCAAGTCCCCTTCTGATGAAGCTAAAGGAGAGAAAACTACAAGATGGGGTATTTCATTCCGATCTCTTGTTATAGCTCCCCACTTTTGTGGACAATTCTTGCACTTGGAATGAAATGGATAGAAGAGGCCCTGAGTTGCCCCACAGAATGTACTTGTAATAAGTTGCAAGTGAACTGCACAGGAAAAAATTTGCAAAACTTTCCAACCACAATTCCTCTGACTACTAAAAAACTAATTCTGGCACAGAACAATCTCACCAATTTACCACTATTAACCATGAGTTATCTCAATGAACTGGTCCACCTTGATTGCAGCCACAATCTGATAACAATGGACTTGGATTTCAGCTTTCCAGGGTTAATCAAACTGACATATTTGGATCTCAGTTTCAACAGGCTCTCCCACATAACATCCTTCACTTTTTCACAACTGAGTGAGTTGCTGCTCTTAAATCTCTCTGGCAATCCATTAATGGTGGAGATTATGGAGCAAGCCTTTGAAAAGAACAGTCTTCTGAGATATATAGATTTGAGTAATTGTGGCTTGTCTTACCTCAGTGCTGAAATGTTCCAAAAACTGTACAGACTTCGTATTTTGGGAATAAAGGATAACCCCTGGAATTGTGACTGCAAATTCTTGATGTTCTCCAACTGGCTAACAAATACTGATATTAAATCCCCAGGTGAGATTGGACTTCATGTTGAATACCTCTTTTATTCCCTGAGTTAATTAGGAATGTGGATTCTTCAATTAGCAGTCAAATTCACAGACCTAATTACACTCCAATGAGTCCCTCTGTATTTCTGCCTTAGACAACTTTCACAAATTCTCAGATTAGTCATCAACTGTAATGTGTACAGCACATTCCATTTGTATGGCCAGCCATTTCAATTACAGGTTGCTAGCAATTTATTAAAAATAAGATAAAAAGCAAAATTACAAAATCATAAATGACATATATAGCAGCTGAAGAAAAACCAACAGCAAGAATAAACATTGCTAATTGAAATATATTTCCCTACATTTACTATTAATTTGCCACAATCCTTCAGTTGGAGGGAAATAATCAATTCAAAATAACTGCAGAGTCAGAACATCAATACCATCCCTGAACTCAGTTGAAATTTAGCATTGTGGGTCCACAGTGATATCAGATAATGCCTATACCAGTGACGGCTAACCTTTTCGGCACCGAGTGCCAAAACGGGAGCACGCGCAAACCTTTTCGGCACCGAGTGCTGAAGTGGGAGCAAGTGTATGCACACTGGAAACCAAAAAAGCAGATGAACCTCCAGTTTCTGGTGCATATATGTGTGCCAATCACCTGCTCTTCTGGTTTCTGGCCCACGTGTGCGAAGACTAACTGCCCGCTGCACATGCACCAGCTCCACCTGGCCTTTCAGGGGTCCTTGTGCCTCCCTGCCCGCCCCCCTGCCACCCCCCTTCCCCCTGTCGGGGTGGCAGACATCCCCACCAATGACCTGGTTCCACAGCTCTGGACAGGGAGAGAAAGTTAGGCAGGGAACGCCACCTCCCTCTGCTGGCAAGCTGGAGCCCTTTCCTGGCTTTGGAGGTAAGGGGTGTCAGCATTCCTGGGGCTCGGGTTATGGGGGCAGAAGATGGGAGAGCTTCACCCCAACTCTGGCCAGGATGAAGCGCCCCCCCCAGCCCACCACTGAGAACAAGCTAGCGCAGTTCCCCCCCCCCCAGTTGCTTCCTGGCCAGTGCACCTCTTACCCAGTGGTGGGATTCAAATAATTTAACAACCGGTTCTCTGCCCTAATGATTTCTTCCAACAACCAGTTCACCAAACTGTTCAGAAAGTTGACAACCGGTTCTCCCAAAGTGGTGTGAACTGGCTGAATCCCACCACTGCTCTTACCCCTTGGTGGCATCTCCATGCTGCGCTCTCCTCCAGCCCTCCTGGGACAGCTTGCCTCCCCGATGGCAGTTCCTTCTCCTTTTCCTCCTCCAGCATCCCAGCTGGAAGTGGCAGCCTGAGAACTGCCACCACCCCCTTGCAGTGGCAGGAGCAGCAGGCTGGGTGGCTGTAGAGTTACCAGTAACTGTTTAAAATTCATACTAGTTCTCATTTTATGTTTCCTTTTTGCAGATTTTGAGAATACCACTTGCAGTAAACCAGAAAAAATGCAGGGTCTTTCTGTCATCAAGGCAAAATTGGAGCTCCGTTACCTGTGCCTTCTGCACTTACAACTAGAAGATTTTATATACATCTGTCTATTAACCTTCTGTGTTTTCTTTGGAGGAACTCTAGTGGCATGGCTGGTGGGGTTTGGCACAGTGATGTATTACCATCCTGTAGTGAGACTATATGATGAACCAGAGGATGAAGAGTACAGAATGATTTAACTAATTGCTTTGGAGGTCTTCCAAGTGTCAATACCTAATGCAGATGCACCAACATTTTAGTCCCTTTGTTTTATTACAAAATTTGTTAGTTGCAGTTTTAACTCATTTAAAGGGAGAGATTTCATTTTATTTCATTATGAATAAAAATACAGCCTTGAGGTAGGGGATAGGATGATCAAAAGAGAGGATTATGTATCAGAGAAAGAGAATTTCTAATGTGTTGGGGTGTGGATGTGTCTTCCAACAATGAAATATTTCTAAGAAAATATAGAAGTAACAGAATAGAGGACAAGCAAGAAAACCTCCTCCTTTTTATGTGATTGGCTATAAAAAGTTTGTTTCTGAACAAAGACTTTGGTAGGAATAAACAAAAGCCTCGCTCATGAAAATTGCACAATGGAAATCAGATAGATTTTTTTCCAGTACTACTACTAAGAGAAGTTGAAAACAATTGCCTCCTCTCCTTTTTTAAAGCATTTTGAGTTTCAGTCCGAGTCCATTTCAACTGAAAAAAAATTACTGTAATGGAAACGTACTAGTTGACATAGCATACAGCAAAATAAATGCTACAGAGCATTTCTCAGAGTATAAAAAGTCCTAGTCTTGGTAAAAGCTATTCTCTTCTAGAGTCTGTGGGGTAGCTTTGGAGCAGCAGTTCTGTACTATCTATATTGCTTTGTGTCATACTGGAGTAGCTATTATGGTTCCTCATTCATGGGGGAAGCAAAAGAGAATATTTGTGTCTTGGGCTCAATGGTGGGAGGATGTGTGTATGGAAATTCTGTGCAGCAGGCAGCCATGTTATAAATGCAGCATATGGAGGTCCTAGGGAACAATCACACACTGAGGAAAGGTGCAAGCAGAGTGAGCAGATGCGGCATAAAAACAGGAGTGGACTTAGGAGGAAAAAGCAGATATGTGCATGACAGGTGGCTGAGGAAGAGTAAAGCCATATCAAATATAATAATACAAAAATACACAATGTCATGAGAACTCAAAGGAAAAAGTCAGAGACTTGGTCAAAAATGTAGGAGTAAGGGAAAATTCCAGTTGACATCACAGCGGTCTCAGACACACATTCACTGTGCTGACTTCTCCCTGTTTGTGGGCTCTAAGGGAGCCAAAGCCACCCTGTAGGGGTGATGAAGCAAAGAGGGACACCCTGTGAGGTCGTGGAGAGTTGCAGCTTTCCTGTCTGACCCTAGGTTTCTTTTCCCTCTCAGCCATGGCAAGAAGAAAATGCAGCTAAAGATGGCTGCCACAAAGCTGGGATAACCAATGAACATCTAAGACTGGTGCTGGAGTGAAGTAGGTGCACAGTGACTGGAACTGGGGGAGAGGATTTCCTTTTGCTTAAATTCAACCCCAAGGAACAATTTAGAACTATTTTCTCAGAATTATCTGTAAAAGTGGCGTCTAAGCATTCTGAGAAACTACCAGATTAGAAATGAGGGACGTACGATAGAAAAATAATCAAATTTGAAATATACAGAAAATTGGACTCTTAAATTGAGAAGACGTGGTACTGGGAAGGCAATTTAAAATGCTGGAATCATTTACTTATAAAACTTATTCTGCTTTTATAATTGTTCTATGACTAAAAGAATGCTTGATTAGTGGCAATACTGAAAATTAAGATGAGAGTGCCACCTGCTGACAAAAGGAAAAATTACAAGCCTGGGAATATCTACATGAAGGACAGTTAAAATATCTATTGAATTACTTTTAACTACCCTATGACTACTGGAGGCCCAAATATGAAAATAAGGAAGTTTTCTTAACTAAGGGACCCCTGAATGTTATGCTAGAAGATTGAACCTGTAAAGGGGTTGTAAAGAGGCTTTGGATAACTTTTGGGATTATCTAAATGGAACTGACTGTTTATCTATGGGATAAAAAGAACTGGGACTACTAGTTTACTCCCTGAAGAGCAATTGAAGGACTGAATAAATAGTTCTTGGATTGTTGGACAAAAGTTTAATTTTTAAAACATAAAACAAGATGTTTTATGAGGCAGAAATGGGTGGAATTTTGAAGGAGATGGCATTACTCTTTCAAAACACAAAAAACGCCATGGAGAAAGGATTTAAGGAGATTAGGGAAAAAATGTTAAATACCATATGAGGGATGATGAGTAAAGAACAAGACGCCCAGGAAAGAAAGGAGTTAGTAGAAGAAATAAAGAAAGAAGAAGACAAAGAGAAGATAACAATGGAAATAACAGTGATTGATGAATTAAACCAGGGGAGAAATGTATTAAAAGAGTTGGAAGATACATTTGAAAGGGAGATAGGGGCCTGGGCAGAAATTTGGGGAACTAGGCAGTGGAAGAGGGTAGGAGTGGGAGAAATACCTACATCAGTGTTGGCGAACCTTTTTGTCCTTGCATGCCAAAAGCGTGTGTGCGTGCATGTGACAGCACATGTGTGCCGGCACCCATAATGCAATGTGCACCCACCTGAGCATGTGCACATGACCCCCACGCTCTCCTGCACATGCGTGCATCCCTGCACATGTGCCCCCAACACATGCGCCCACCCCTGCACCCTGTTTTGGGCCTGGAAAGCCTCCTGCACCAAACTATGCCGTCCCCAAGCCTGTGCCAGGGAGGGAGGGAAGCCTCAGCCCGTTGCTCCTGCTGCCACTGGGGAAGCAGCAGTGCGAGAATCACTGGGGCAAGGGGCATGCTTCCCTCCCTCCCCGCCCAAGTGGGCTTCTTCCGCAGCCCCAAGCCTCCCTGGGGAGGGAGGGAAGCCTCAGCCCACTGCTCCTGCCACCGCCAGGGAAGCAGCAGTGCAAGAATTGCTGGGCAAGGGGGTATGCTTCCCTCTCTCCCCACCTGAGTGGGCTTCTTCAGTGGCCCCAAGCCTCTGCTGGGGAGGGAGGGAAGCCTCAGACCACTGCACCTGCTGCCACCGGGGAAGCAGCAGTGTGAGAATCACCAGGGTGAGGGGATATGCTTCTCTCCCTCCCCGCCTGAGCTGGCTTCTTCCACAGCCCAAGCCTCCACCAGGGAGGAAGGGAAGCCCTGGTCCGCATGTCCTTGCTGTCACCACCCCCTCACCCCTGGCAGTGGCAGGAGCAGCTGGCAGGGCAGAGGGTGGCAGCAGTCCGTTCACGCCACCTAAGAGGCAGCGGCGGCTCCTCCTCCTGCCAGCCTTGTGCTCTGGGCAATGTCCAGACAGCCATGCCTGGCTTCCCCCTGCAGCAGCCCACATGGATCCCGGGCAGGTCAGCTTCATGCGCTGGAAACCCGGAAGAGGAATGGGCAACACCACGCATGCCAGGCGACATGGCTCTGCATGCCACTTCCAGCACGCATGCCATAAATTTGCCATCATAGACCTAGATTGAATAGCCAAGAAGCAGATTCTGATGGAGATAAAGATCCAAGAGAGGAATTTTGGAGGCAAGTTTTTAAAAAAGCATAGCAATTAAAGTATTGAAGCGAGCAAGAGACAATGGATAAATGATTTTTCTTTTCTGTTGTTGTTTTGATTTCCTTTTCTCTCTCTTTATTTTCTTTTTTTTAGGTAGGTGACATGACTAGAAGTTAGGTAGGATAGAAAGAAAATGTTTTTTTAGTAAAAGGTGATATGATTAAAAGTTAGAATAAGTGATAGAAATAAGAGGGGAAAGTTAGTGTATACACTTTTATATAATAAAACAAAAGTAACAAGAGAAAACATGGAATAATTGAATAATGACAGATTGCAATTTATTATAATTGTGTATCATTATTAGAAATATATACTGTAAGTTGATTGAATATAATAATTAGGATTAATTTTACTAGTTTTATTTGTATTAGAATGTATGACACCCAGGTGCCACACTGTTCACCCATTGATTTGATATGTTTGTAAAAAAGAAAAAACTTTAAAAAGAAGGGAAAAAAAAGAATGTAGGAGTCAGGGACATAAAGTAAGAAAGCATATATCTTTCCAACAGCAGAGGGGGACCCTGTGGAATTTAAATCCTCTCTTCACTGAGCACACGCAGCTGAAGCTTTTCTTGCTCAGTGGTTACCAATATGGAGGCATCAAGCTTGCTTGAAGAGTCAGAGTTTAGTCCATGTTTCTCAACTTTGGTACCTTTAAAATGAATGAATTCTGTGAATTGACATCTACCCATTTTATGCCTGCCAAAATTGAGAAACACTCAGTTTAGTCACTTAGGTTAGGTTAGGTTAGTCACTTAGTCATGAAGCACTGACTTTGACAGAGCATAGGGCCTGCAGGCTTGGAGGAAATCTCCCAAATAGGAATGAGAACTTACTCTGTAGTCTAAGCATGCTTCCTCTAAGACTGCTACCACATGTGGTGCAAAATAAAACAACTGTAATTCATTCTATATCTTTACTACCTGCCTGAAGCCATGAAAGACTGGACTGCTTCGGAGGTGGTGGATGTCATCAGCTCTAATTCTACCCACTTAGAGAAGGCATCTACCACAATCAGGAAAGTGCAACCTCTGAAAGGGCCAGCGAGATCCAGATGGATTCGTGACAAAGTGCCCCTGAGGGTCTCCCAGTTGCAGGTAGGGGAAGTGGGCGCTCCTGGTCTGGACAGCTGGCACTTCTGAAAACTGGCAACCCACTCAGTGATGTCCCAGTCAATCTTAGGCCACTAAAGGTAACTCCGTCTTAGACCTTTCATCTGGACGATGCCCGGATGACTTTCGTGCAACGACTGCATTACTGCCAGCTACAGCTTGGGGGGGGGGGGGACCACCACCCTATTTCCCCACAGTAAACACCCCAGTTGGACCGACAATTCATGCTGGCAGACCTTGTAAGGCACAAATGGTGCCGCCACCTGTCCTAACGGCCACCCCCTGCCCACCCAATCCAGGACCTGAGATAGTACCAGATCACAGAGGGAGTGAACCACTATGTCAGCAGCAGTCAAGGGGCTGTTAAGCTCGTCGACCAGCAGGACTGACAGAGCTGGTGCTGGATCAACCACAGACATTGGCAAGGGACAGTGGCTTAGTGCGTCCGCATGTGCGATCAGTTTTCTGGGGCAGTAGACCAGGGTGTAATTATAGGCAGCCAAGAACACAGCCCAATGGGACATTCAGGGGGAAAGAACCTGGGGGGTCTGATGGTGCCTGGCCAGAAGCCCGAGGAGCGGCTTATGGTCAGTCGCCAACTCAAACTGCCGGCCATTGACATATTCATGAAAGCGTTTGATGGAGGCAATTGTAGCCAAAGCTTCTCTATCGAGATGGCTGTACTTTCGTTCTGCTGAGGACAAGGTCCTCGAGTAAAATGCAATAGGAGCTTCCAAACCATTCAAGAACCTATGGCTTAAAACAGCCCCTATGCCGTAAGGTGAAGCATCGGCTGTCAATGTAAGGGGCAGGGTCGAGCTATATTGCACAAGGACAGTCGATGATGTGAGTAAATCTTTTACCGCCTGGAAGGAATGGGCATGGATGCAGTCCCATGACCACGGCGAGTCTTTGCTCAGCAGCTAGTGGAGAGGCTCGGCCACGTTGGCTTTCTGTGGCAAAACTACATTATAAAAATTCAAAAGTCGCAAAAACGATTGAAGTTCTGAGCGACAGGTAGGGGCCGAGGCTTGGTTGATGGCAGCCACCTTCGAAGGGGTAGGATGGATCCCCTTGGCATCAACCAAATAGCCTAGAAATTCAATTTGAGGAACGTCAATCATACACTTGTTCTTTTTTAATTTAAGGCCAGATTTCTGAAAACGGAGAAGGACTGCCCTAACTCAATCGATGAGTTCACTCCGGCAAGAAGCGGAGATGAGCACATCATCGAAATAGGGCACGACGCCAGGCAGACTGTGAAGCAGATGCTCCATCATGTTTTGGAAAAGCCCAGGAGCGACACTAATGCCAAACTGCAGGTGCCGGCACTTAAACGCTCCCCGGTGGGTCACAATGGTCTGAGCCTCCACGGAAACATCATCCACCAGGAGCTGCTGGTACACTTGGGCTAAATTCAATTTAGCAAAAATGGAGCCAGACCCTAGGGAGTGGAGTAAGTGCTGGACAACCAGAACTGGGTAAGGGTTAGCTTGCAATGCCTTATTTAGCGTGCATTTAAAATCCGCACAGATTCTTATAGAACCATCTGGCTTAATAGGTATCACTATTGGGGTTTCCCACCAGGAGTGATCTGTAGGTTCCAAAACACCCTGGGTGATAAGCTTGTCCAGCTCTGCGTCAACCTTAGGATGAAGGGCGAGAGGAACCCTGTGTGGTTTGAGGCGAATAGGATCGAGGTTCAGTGATATGGGGGAGCCAATATATTTACCCAAGGACTCCTCGAAAACAGCAGCAAATTCGGTGGACAGGGCAGAAAATTCGTCCACAGACGTGGAGTGGATCCCCAAAATTCCCAACCTCAGGGAGCAGAACCAAGCCAAGCCAAGAAGGCTCGCAAGGGACCCATCGACCACAATTAGAGGAAGACGCCCTGCAAAACTATCATTCTCCACCAAGAAACGGCCATGCCCAAAGATAGGAATGTAATTCCCCTGGTAGTCACGCAGCTTGACTGGACAGGGGTGAAGCTGGCTCTTCTGCAGGGTGGGTATCAGGCGCTTCAACCCCTTCCAGGACACAATGGACTTGGATGATCCAGTGTCCACTTCCATCGGGCAGGCAGCCCCTTCGATTTTGACAGTCATCCATAGCTTAGTCTCTCCGGAGCTAGCAGGGCAGGTGGTTACTTCTGCTACCCGGCGGCCACGAAAAATGGCAAAACACTCTTCATTGGCAGGACACCGTGGCTTGGGGAAGGAGGCAGTTTTGGCAAAAGAACAGCAAACCCAAGTGATGTGGCCCTATTTGCCACAACGGTGACAAGTGGCAGATCTAAAACGACAGGAAACCCTTGAGTGATTTTCCCCACAGCTGAGGCAAGGGGCAGGAATCTTTTTCTTCACTCCCAGCCCAGAATTTCAGGGTTTGGAGGCTTTGAGATGGCTGATCTCTGCTTCCTCATCGGAGGCCTCATCTGAGGTGACCTCCTGCAAATGTACAGTTGCGGCAGCTTGGGCAGCGGGGGAATGGAATTTCCGAATATCTGCGGTGGATTTATCAGACATCTCCACTGCCTGGGCTTCTTCAAGGGCAGAGGGTAGATCTAAGTTTTTCTTAGCTAGCAGCCACCTCTGCGGCCTAATGTCTCTGACCCTGCATACCAACTGCTCCACTAAAGCGTCTTCAAGGTCTCTATATTCGCAATCCAGTGCAGCGGTTCTGAGGCGAGCCACGTAGCGGTTTATTGATTCCCCCTCTTCCTGGAGCACTTGCCTTAAATTAAAATGGCGTGCTATGCGGGACAGGGCAGGAGAATAGTGGTTTTTTACTTTCTCCCGCAGTACCTCCCAGGAAACCATATGCACAGGCAGAGGAGCTATTAATGCCCTAGCGGTTGCAAATACCTCAGGACCGCAGGAATTTAAGAAATGTGCCCTTTTCCGGCTGCTTGACAGGTCAGTGAAGTCATTCGCTTCTAAATAACATTCAAATCTCGCTTCATACGTGTCCCAGGTTTCAGCCACCACATCGAATGGGGCGAAGGTCAGCGGAGTCATTAGTAAGGCTGATACTTCTGTATGCCCCAAAGTAATGGAGCCTTTCAGTCATAGCTGCATGGTCCGTGTGCCAATCCTCGACCCTCGTTGCCAGTGTTAAGTAGTGAGGGCGGCAATAAAGAGGCAACACGGAACATCTAACTCTATTTATTTAACATGACAACAACTATCCGCTCGAACTAACAGAACAGCGCGGCTGAGGGTGACAGCATTTTTATACTCAGCTGTCAATCCCAATAACCAATCTGCAAGCATGAAAACTCCCGCGCTTGCGGCAAATCCGTACCGGCCAATCAGGACGCGGCGCTCGTGTCATCAGGCAGTGCGCCGAACACAACAAAAGTGGAACATCTTTGCCTTTTTTTACTGCTGGTTGAAATTATAGAAATACTTGACCAATTTCCCTTTTAGCTCAGGTGACAGGAAGTACTGTAAAAGAGTTGTTGGGGGTTTCTTCACCATTCCTCAAAAGTCATGCCCATCAAAGATACCATAATT
Source organism: Arizona elegans (assembly GCA_022577455.1). Taxonomy (NCBI): domain Eukaryota; kingdom Metazoa; phylum Chordata; class Lepidosauria; order Squamata; family Colubridae; genus Arizona; species Arizona elegans. Next base: position 94,929,558 of record JAKOOJ010000002.1, on the reverse strand, counting down.
GCACTTACCTTCAAAGGGGTGGTGGGAGGGAAGGAGCTAGGAAATCCCTCCAATTGGTGATCTGTTACCAGTGGTGGGATTCAATTTTTTTAACAACCGGTTTTGTGGGAGTGGCTTAGTTGGGGGTGTGGCTTGGTGGTCATGTGACTGGGGGGCGTGGCTATGTGCATAGGGACTACTCAGAGGGCTGAAAAAAGTCATTTCTGACTGGTCCTCGCACTTATGACCATCCTCACATTTATGCCCATTGCGGCATTCTTAACAATCATGTCAGTCATTTCACCACTACTTCTCTTCACCACGGTGACAAGATAGGGCATAAAACGTAAAATGTGAGGACAGTCGTAAGTTCAAGGACTGGTCAAAAGTGTGAGGACCGGTCAAAAATAACTTTTTCAGCCTTCTGACCAGTCCATATGCACATAGAGACTATTCAGAGGGCTGAAAAAAGTCATTTCTGACTGGTCCTCACATTTTTGACCGGTCCTCGCACTTTTGACCTTCCTCACATTTATGCCCATTGCGGCATTCTTAACAACTGTGTCAGTCATTTCACCACTACTTGTCTTCACCACGGTGATAAGATAGGGTGCAAAACATAAAATGTGAGGACAGTCGTAAGTTCGAGGACTGGTCAAAAGTGCGAGGACCAATCAAAAATAACTTTTTCAGCCCTCTGAGTAGTCCATATGCACAAAAGGACTACCCAGAGGGCTGAAAAAAGTGATTTCTGACATGTCTTCACACTTTTGACCGGTCCTCACCCTTATGACTGGTCATCATTTATGCCCATTGTAGCATTCTCTTTTTTTTTATTGAAAAAGTTTTTCAAATACAAATTTTTCCCCCTTTCCCCCCCCTCCTCCCTAACCCCCCTCCCCCTCCCCTCCCCCTGTGGCTTCTTCATAATGAAACCCAAATTCATAACAGATTATATAATACTTTACCATCCCCTTATTCCATCCCCATATGCTGACCCTTTCTTTCTAATAATATTATTTTATCCCCCTTATACTATACATTTCAAAATAACATTTTACTATAACATTCTCCCAGTTTAGCAATTTCTGCTCATAATCTACCCTTTTTCTACCCCCCATACATATATCTCTTAAATCAAATCTTTTATGTATATTAATATAACATTTCAAAGCAACCTTCCGCTATAAAACTATATAATAAATCCTAATTTAACATTTATTCAATTCATAGTCTACCCATTCTTCACCCCCATCGTTATATCTCTTAACTCAAATCTTTTACATATATTCATATCTAAACATAATATCCCTTTTCTTAAACTAAACAATCAATAAACTAACCTGTCTCCACCCACTTTCCTACAAGACTACCATACTTAATAATTCATAATATCTTTATTCTTCTGCCCACACCATTAAAAAATATTCCGTTATGTAAATAAAATACTCTTAAAAAAGACTTTAAGCTTGTAATCCATATGGTATCTTCTGTAATGTCTTTCAGCTGGATTGTTAACTCCATCACCCATGTTAGGGTAACATCACATCCTAATTCCAACAGTATATTCGGTATCTTCAATTACCATCTGCCCCCATCAATAGCAAATATCTTCATAAAAAAAAAAACAACCACCTGAGTGACTTTATTTTTGTATTCCATATAGTGTCTATAGAGGTGTCTTTTATCCAAATTATTAATTCCATCCACCGTAATAGGGTAACAGCCAGATCATCTGCGTGCCCCAATTCCGTAGCTCTCTCGCCTTGTAGCTCAGCATAAACGTAGTATATTTATCAAAGAATCCAAAAAAAAAAAAAAAAAAAAAAGATAGTTCCAATCATTTCAGTTTAAGGCCCTTTTCACATCCCAAAAGTACAGCACTGCAGAAGTCTGTCGCTCTCCTCAGGATAATATAAACCAATACTTTGCCTCAACTATCTTTTCATATATTCAATCATCTCTTAAATAACTGGCATTACACTGTTGTTTGGTTTAAAAGTTTTTGTTTTTATGTGACCTGCTTCTTCTTTTCTTGACTTTTTGTGGGTTAGATCTCCATCCTGATTTCCTTTCTGTAAATTGTATATCAACTGTTTGGTTTTCATACTGATCTATAACTTGATCTTGTTGGTTTTGCTTTTGTGGCTTAAATCTCCATTCTGATTCTATGAGCTTTATATCAACTGATTGATTTCCATGCTGGTCTGTAACTTGATAAGTCATCACTTTAGAATCCAGAGCCACCTCTCTTGTATTTATAAATAGTCCAGCTGAGACCTCTGAAGGAGAATCCAGAAGTGGCTCATCTACAAGGACCTCTGTAACTTGTTGTTTTTCCATTATTTCCACCTCCTTTTGCTTATCTTGAATTTCGATCTCTTGTTGATTTTGCTTTTGGAGAACCTTGTAGTAAAATTCTTCCGCTTTTTCAACAGTATTTAGCTGATATCTTTCCCCTTGATATCTCAATATTATACCAACTGGAACGTCCCACCTGAATGAGATATTTTGTTTCTTTAGCTCCGTCACCAAAAATCCAAATTTCTTTCTATCTTTTAGAATCTTAGGCGGCAACTCTTTATATATCCAAATCTTTCTTCCATACAATTGTAGAGTAGAATTAAAAGATTTTTGCACAATATCATTTCTTATTTCTTTGTCTGTGAAGTAAATCACCACATCTCTAGGCAATTGCCTTTGCTTTGCAATCCAAGAATTTACTCTATAAACCTTGTCAATCTTACAAGATACCTCCTCAGGATGAACCTTTAAAATCCCAGCCAGGACTTAAGCAGATATTTTTCTTAAATCATCTCTATTATTTTCCTGTAACCCTCTCATTCTGACCGCAAATTCTGTGAGCCAATATTGCATCATTACAACTTCTTTTTCAATCCCTTGCTTTATATCTTCTGCATTGTAAGTCTCGTGGCCAGCTTCCTTTTTAGACTTTACTTCTAAACTATTGTCTTGAATATTTATCAAATCATTTTCAATTCTTTGTATTTTATTGTCCAAATTATAAATCTTATCATCAACTTCCTCCATTTTAGACTCTAATAATTTGATATTTGTATCCATCTTTATGACAACTTCTGAAAAAGCATTAGTCACTGTTACAATCTTTCGTTGCAGATTATCATACTTTAGTTGTATCATTTATTTAATTTCCTGCCTTAATTTTTCAAATTTCTGGTTCACAGTCTCGTGATATTTTGCCATTTCCTCCTGAAGAAATTCTTTTAAATTAAAATCATTCTGCTGAGTCTCTTTGTAAGCTCAAAGCTTGTTCACATAGTTGTAAATGGGGGAGCACCCCCCCACACACTGCTTGTTTGTCAGGCTTTATTAATTTTAACGCCATCCTGCCACACAAAAGAACTTTTTTCCCCCCCAAGGGAAACTTTTCCCCAAACAAGATCAAATACAAATCTCCAAGGAAAAAGAAACTTAGAATAGATATTTTCCTTCTAGTTTCTAGCCAGCAGTATACATTTCGCTACTTTGTAGCTTTTACGGAAGGACTTTCACTTTCGGCTTTCTTCTCAAGCCTTAGCAGTCGCCATTTTAAACTGATTTTTTCCCCTTCAGTTAGAAACATTTGTAAAATCATTAAAAATACTTGCGATTTAGGGTCCCAGGTTCAAATCTCGCTCTCTTTAACTGAACCATCTGTTAGTTTTATTGGTTGGTCTGGTCCCGGCGCCTGGCTCTGCAAAAAAGGCAGAGTTCTCCCGAAGCCCGGAGCAGCGGCAAGGGAAAATAGGGAGCCATAATCTGCTCGTCCCCAAGAGTAAAAAAAGACTCTGGGGACTTCACAGAGGGCTCTACCTACCCTCGCCTACTCTGGCTCACATTTCCATAAGGAAATGGAGTTTTTCGAGCCGCCTTTTAGGTGTAAAGGCGGCTCTTTACAGGCAACGGGGCTGGCGGTCACGGAGGAATGTCTGGCGGCGACGGAAGCCAGACCGGAAGGCTTTATTAGTTTTAACGCCATCCTGCCACACAAACTCTTTTTAAAGAAAGAAAACTTTTCCCCAAACAAGATCAAGTACAAATCTCCAAGAAAAAAGAAACTTAAAATAGATATTTTTCTTCCAGATTCTAGCCAGCACTGTTTATTCCACTACTTTGTAGCTTATTACGGAAGGACTTTCACTTTCGGCTTTCTTCTTCTCAAGCCTCAGCAGTCGCCATTTTAAACTTTTTTTTCCTTCACTCTGAAATGCTTATAAAATCATTAAAAATATTTGCAATTTAGGGTCCCAAGTCCAAATCTCATCCTTTTTAATTAATCCATCTGTTAATTTCATTGGTTGGTCCGGTTCCAGTGCCTAGCTCTGCAAAAAGGCAGAGTTCTCCCGAAGCCCGGAGCAGCAGCGAGCGGAAATAAGGAGCCACAACCTGCTCGTCCCCAAGAGTAAAAGAAGAACTCTGGGGACTTCGCAGAGGGCTCTACCTGCCCTCGCCTGCTCTGTCTCACATTTCCTTCGGGAAATGGAGTTTTTCGAGCCGCCTTTCAGATGTAAAGGTGGCTCTTTACAGGCAATGGGGCTGGCGGTCTCAGAGGACCGTCTGGCGGCGACGGAAGCCAGACCGGAAGCCTTCCCCATTGTAGCATTCTTAACAATCGTGTCACTCATTTCACAACTGCTTCTCTTCACCATGGTGACAAGATAGGGCGAAAAACGTAAAATGTGAGCACAGTCGTAAGTTTGAGGAGTGGTCAAAAGTCAAAAATAACTTTTTCAGCCCTCTAAGTAATCCATATGCACAAAAGGATACAGCAATAGAGAGGGACAAAGGAAGGAGAAGAGAGATGGAAGAAAGAAGGAGAGAGAGGGAAGAAAGAGAAGGGAGGAAGGAAGGGAAGGGAAATTAGAGTAGGAGTGAGGGTAAGAGAGGGAGGAAGAGAGGAGGAGAAGGAGAAAGGAAGAGGAAGTAGGGAGGAGGAGAAGCGGGCGGGGGGGGGAAGAAAGTAAGAAGGAAAGAAAAGAGAGAGGTGGTAGGTTTGAGGAGAAAGATTGCTGTACAGTAAAAAAGATGAAATGGAAGAAAGGCAACCCCAAACAAATATAAAGATATTAAGATAAAGAATGAATTGTTAAACTTTAAAGAATAAAAGAGAACAAATATGAATAAATAGCAATAATTAGAAACACACATACAAACACACAATGTATTTTCTTTGAACAGAGTATTTGCCCAGTTCACAAATTTAAACAGTGTTTAGTTATTTCAATTAAATTTACAATTTCTATATTTCCTTTTTGCCATATTTATTCCTTATCTATTTTTTTAAAAAACCAATTACCCTTCATCCTCATCTCTAATCTTAATCAAATTCAATTTTTCCCTTCTATTCTATATTATACCCCTTCCCATTGTCATCTATTTTTATATCCATCCTCACATTGGTTAATTATGTAATATTACAGTTGTTTAATATAAATTCAACATTTTAATATAAATCAATTAGTTATATAACTACCTTTTTGTATATTAATCAATATGAACATGAATATTCCAATTATTTCCATGCAATCCAATTTCTTACAAATCAATTAATTATATTTACCAATAATAATAAACCAAATAATTTCCCCCATATATTCCTCCAAACCACAACTTAACCATTTCTGCTTTCAACACAATATACAATTAATAGTATTGTGAGTTGTGAATACTGTGAGGGGTTGTGGTGCGAATGGGTTAGATATTTAACTTGACAGTCTCACATATTTGTTTCAGAGGCTTGCCTGTTGCCAATATGGTTTTAGCAGAGTCTTAATAAAGAAATTGGTGTTTTTTGGGGGGTAACTCTATTTATCAGTATTGCCTTTTCAGGAATACACTACAGGTATCACCACTTTCTGTTAAATACCAAAGCAGCAGTTGTGTATTATAAGCTGCCAATAATTTTAACATACCAATATAACTTTCACACATAACCTTTCAAATAACATTTAAAGTTTCCATTCCAGTGCCATCAAATTTGCTTTATGTGAAATAGATAACAGTTGTTAGCAAAGATTCAAATGTGATACTGATTAGACAGGTATAAAAAAAATCCCAGTAAGATATTATGAAGAGTGCCAGCTTGTAAACTGTTAGAATGTTTTTTAAAAAGCAGCAGCATAAGAATTGGATGTGCACATGCCCAAGATGGCGACTCCCGATGGACCTCCGGTTTTGCGGGGGTGATGTCCTGGCGATTAGGGGGTCCTTAGGGCCAACTGTCCACCTATGGCCCCTGGCGTGGTGAGAGAGCTGATTTGCCGATCCGTTGGGAGCATTTTCGGCTCCGGAAGACCTTTTGGGAGAGCAGTTTAAGGCTTGGCTCTCCGGAACAGCTTGAAGTGAGATGGGCGGTGCTGGCGGGGTGTAAGATGGCGAGTTAGGCCTGGAGCTCCATGACAGCCGACCCTGCATCCGTCGGAGGCTGCCGGAGGGATGGCGGTGCGCGGCTGCGGTGGTCATCTGGCACCCTGGGCGAGACTCCGTTGGACCCTGGCGATGGCAGGAGCTGCCTGCGGAGGCCTGCGGTGGGCGGAGTCAGCACGGAGGAGGCCAATGGTGATGGCAGCAGTGATGACGGCGCCCAAAATGGCGGTTACCGGCAGTGGTAGTGGGAGCAGCGGAGACCAAAGAGGCCACAAGCGGGAGAGCAGGGACCTGCCTGACCATTTTCAGCGGAAACTCCTGGACGACGGAGGGATGCTGACCCATTCATTGTCGGGCCAGCCCTGGACCGCCTCCCAGAGGCCTCCCCACTCTTTCTCTCTGTGTGTGTGGGGGTTAAACCTTTATGCATGGAAGACCTGAAGGTGGCTAAGGAGATGGGAAGGGGATGGTAGTGTCTACCATGGAGGCTTTGCTTCTGTAAAGTGACTGCCTTATTCCATCTCCACCCCCCCCTCCTGTATTTTCATCTCCCGTGCCCCTTTTGTGGCCGGATATTCGGCCTTTTGTGATCATTTGCTATTCAGGTTTGTTGTTTCCTGTATGTCAGGATGAGAGTTTCCCTACTTTTATGTCATCTGAGTCTCCCTGGATTCGCCTACTACATATTTCCCACAGACTATCCGTGTCTCTGAACTCAAGGATTGGCTATTCCATCTGTGCCTAGGTACAACATTGAAAGAACCGGACTAAAGCTGCTGTTTTTCTCCCTTATATCTGGTTGCCGTGAGAGGGTGACCGATGTTTACATCTGAGTTCAAAATGGCTTAGTTTTTGACCGCTGATGTGAGAGGTCAGTGGGACTAAAATGACTTGTACCTCTGATTGATACTCTCTCCACGGGACCCTGGATAGCTAGGACATGCCTACCAGCTATGGACTATCTGGCTACAAAATGTACTCATTGGGATAACTCCTCAAACTGCGAGATTCCCCCCTCTCGCAGGTCTGGCCCTCTGCTTTATCGAGGGCCTATCTCGATGACGGACTTTGGAGTCCGGAGAGATGGCATACAGCAAAAAGAGGGTTATGGGGTTTTTTAGGGAAATTTTTTAATAGGATTTTAAGGGATTCTGGGAGGGGGATAGGTTACGTGGGTTTGGGGGAAGACCCATGGGGGAGGGTATCTGGGCCAGCCGAGGGTCGTGGCATGGGAGGTGCGGACTCAGGGGTCAAGGAGGGGGTTAGAGTTTATGATACAGATGGCCATGACATCGATACTGTAGGTGGGAGGGGCAGATATGGCGGGAGCAGGGGGCCACATCATCTTGCGGGAGTGCGTCCTCGCTGGTTGCAAGCGGTGGCATGCTCCGACCCCAAAAGCTCTTCTCGTTCCCCAGGTTGTACGGAACCTCAGGCCCCAGGCCTTCGGCTGATGCTGTGCAACGCCAGGTCCGTGGTAAATAAACCCCCCCTCATTTGTGACCTTATTCAGGAGGGGGGTGCGGACCTGGTGGGTATTACAGAGACCTGGTTGGGCCAGGAGGGGGGAGCCCCCCTTGTTGATATGTGCCCACCCGGTTTCTGTGCATTCCATCAGCCAAGGTCACAGGGGAGGGGCGGAGGGGTGGCGGTTGTCATTAACGAGGGTCTTGGACCGAGGGAGGCCACTGTTCCTCAGACGGCTGGATGTGAGTCCCTCCTTGTGAAGTGGGCTCATAGGGTGCAGTTGGGCTTGCTAGTCATGTACCTGGCTCCCTGCCACGTGGCAGCAGCCCTGCCCGAGCTGCTCGACGTTATAGCTGCAGTGGCGGTTGACACCCCCAGGCTTATGGTCATGCGGGATTTTAACCTGCCATCAGTCGGCGAGACGTCTGAGATGGCTCGGGAATTCATGGCTTCCATGACGGCTATGGACCTGACCCAGTTAATTTATGGCCCTACTCACAGGGGGGGGGCACACACTGGACCTGGTTTTTGTCTCTGGGCAGTGGTTGAGTGATCTCGAGATAGGGGATATAGCGATTGAACCCTTGTCATGGTCAGATCACTCCCTCTTTCGCCTGGACCTTCGAACCCCCACACCCCGCCACAGGGAGGCGGAACTGACCAGGTGGTTCCGCCCCAGGCGCCTGATGGATCCTGATAGGTTCCAGATGGAGCTTGGGCCATTTCCTGAGGTTCTGGCACATGACTCGGCTGAGGACTTAGTAGCCACCTGGGATAGGGCGGCTGCTGGGGCTTTGGACCGAGTCGTGCCTTTGCGGCCTCTGACCCGGTGCCGGTCTCACCTGGCTCCTTGGTTTACTGAGGAGCTGAGGGAGATGAAGCGCCGGAAAAGACGCCTAGAGAGCAGTTGGAGGGCTAGTCGTTCTGAATCCGACCGGACACTGGTAAGATCTCATATTAAGAATTACCTAGTGGCGATAAAAGTAGAGAAGAGTAACTACTTTTCTGCTCTTATTGCATCATCAGATAATCGCCCAGCCACCCTGTTTAGGGTGACCCGCTCCCTGCTCCACCAGGGGGCGCGGGAGGGCCCCTTGGAGGGTAGAGCTGAGGATTTTGTACAATATCTGTATGTCAAAATCGCTCAGATTCGGGAACAGCTGGACTCTGACTCGGTAGATCCAGGGGAGATGACAGGGGCAAGTCCTGAGAATATTATATGGGAAGAGTTTGATCCTGTGACTCCCGAAAGCGTGGACAGGATACTGAGCAGACTGAGTGCAGCCACATGTTTATTGGACCCGTGTCCCTCCTGGTTGGTACTGGCCTCCCGGGAGGTGACGCGAGGCTGGCTCCAGGGGATTATAAATGCTTCTTTGAGTGAGGGTGTCTTTCCCGCCGCCTTGAAAGAGGCGGTGGTGAGACCCCTCTTCAAGAAGCCCTCCCTGGACCCGGCTGTGTTAGCAAATTATTGTCCTGTCTCCAACCTTCGCTTTGTTGCGAAGGTTGTTGAGAGTGTGGTTGCACGACAGCTGTCTCAGTACCTGGATGAATCGACTTATCTAGATCCGTTCCAGTCGGGCTTCAGGCCCGGGTACAGCACAGAGACGGCATTGGTCGCATTGGTTGATGATCTCTGGAGGGCTCGGGACAGGGGTTGCTCCTCTGTCCTGGTCCTATTAGACCTCTCAGCGGCTTTTGATACCATCGACCATGGTATCATGCTGCACCGGTTGGAAGGGTTGGGGGTGGGGGGCACTGTTTTACAGTGGTTCTCCTCCTTTCTCTCCGACCGGTCGCAGTCTGTGTTGACAGGGGGGCAGAGGTCAACCCCGAGGCCCCTTGTATGTGGGGTGCCGCAAGGATCGGTCCTCTCGCCCCTTCTGTTCAACATTTATGTGAAACCGCTGGGTGAGATCATCCGTGGTTTTGGTGTGAAGTACCATCAGTACACTGATGACACCCAGCTGTACATCTCCACCCCAGACCACCCCAATGATGCCCTCGAGGTGATGTCCCGGTGCCTGGAGGCCGTATGGATCTGGATGGGGAGGAACAGACTCAGGGTCAACCCATCCAAGACTGAGTGGCTGTGGTTTCCGATGTCCTGATATAGTCAGTTGGCGCCATCTCTGACTATTGGGGGCAAGTCGTTGGCCCCCACAGATGGGGTTCGCAACTTGGGCGTCCTCCTGGACTCGCGGCTGTCTTTAGAAGAGCATATGGCGGCCGTGGCCAGGAGGACTTTTTATCAGGTTCGCCTGATTCGCCAGTTGCGTCCCTTTCTGGATCGGGACTCGCACGGTCACTCACGCCCTTGTCACCTCACGCCTGGATTATTGCAATGCTCTCTACATGGGGCTCCCCTTGAGGAGCACCCGGAGGCTCCAATTGGTCCAGAATGCGGCCGCGCGGGTGGTGACGGGAGCGATGTGGTGCTCCCATGTGACCCCCCCTCTTGTGCAAGCTGCACTGGCTCCCAGTGATCTTCCGGGTGCGCTTTAAGGTTTTGGTTACCACCTTTAGAGCACGCCATGGCTCAGGACCAGGGTACTTACGAGACCGCCTTCTGCCACAAGTAGCCTCTCACCGACCAGTTCGCTCCCATAGAGAGGGGCTCCTCAGGGTGCCGTCGGCCAAACAATGTCGACTGGCAGCCCCCAGGGGGAGAGCCTTCTCTGTGGGGGCACCTGCCATCTGAAACGAGCTCCCCCCGGAGATACGGAGGATCCAAGACTTACGCATCTTCCGCCGCGCCCTAAAACGTTTTTATTCCAACAGGCTGGTCTGGCCTAACTCTCCCTTTTAAATTGGCTTTTAAATTGGGTTTTAAATGTTTTTTAGATAAATTGGATGTTTTTAATTTGTTTTTTGAGCCTAAATTATTTAATCTGTTTTTAATAGTTTTTTAACTTTTGTATGTCTCTGTATTTTATTTTGGCTGTTCACCGCCCTGAGTCCTTCGGGAGTAGGGCGGTATACAAATATGATAAATAAAAATAAATAAAAATAAATAAATATCTTTCAGAAGTCCACTCCTACATTTTTATGCACGTGCACAAAATTCTCTGATCAACGTAAAACTGATTAGTATAAAATGGAGGGACTATTTTAATGCAAATAAAGTTTGAATAAAAGGGCTATGTTTTGTTTTTTTAAAAAAAGTACAGCATCTGGATTAAGAAAGAAAGTTTTGTGAGTGAGAGCCCTTTCCTTTTTTACTGAAGGAAGATAGGGACAGAAAAATTATACTATATTATAGTTGGGAAGAGAAAAATAATGTTCAGAGTTTTATTGCTATGGTTTTTTTGATAAAACACATATATCATATGTGCAAGATCTGTTTTAGATAGAGAAGCTAATAAGCATGTTTGTCTGCCAGAATAAAATTGAAAATAATTCTGAGGTTCAGGGTTGTTATCTGCTTGATGAATCCTTTTTGCAGTGATGTATTCCTACTCTGCAGCATATTTAAAACTAATGTAAAATTATTATTTCTTAAAATATAGAGACTGCAAAAACTTGTAACTGATCTATTTCCCACAATTGCTGTAATTCTTTCCTTCCTCCACCTCTTAGCTACTGATTCTAACAGATCTGTCAAGTGGAAAGATTTCTCATCTCCTCATCTCCTAATACAACTACAGAAGTGTATACAATATGAAGCACACAAAATGAGTGATTATAGAGACCAGCAATTTATTTTATTTCTCTTTTGCATGGAGTGGAAAGGTGAATAGAATTCATGTTTTTAATATGTGGGGAATGAGCATATGTCAATTATGCTCCTTCACATAAAGTATACCTGCCCTCAGACTTTGGTCCTTCTTAGAATTTACCTGATTTCTCTGGAAACAGAAATTTGGCATATAATTAAGCTACTTGTACACATACTGTATGCCTTTCACTGTATGCAAACTGTGCCAAGAACCTATGAACTTACCTGGAGCTGACATAAAGGTGTCAACTGGCAGGCAACATGACATGGAGATCGTCTAACAGCAAGTAGTGTCTTGCACTTTTAAGAAAAGAAGCTCTCTCCTTGTTCAATCATTTGCTAGGGCTCTTGATGAGCAGAGAGCATCAGGAAGAACAACCAGCCACAGCTCCACTTGGGATAAGTCTTGAAAATCCATGGCTCCTGGCCCAGATCTTCATGGAAACTATCAGGATCCAAAGAAGGAAGAGCAATGCCACATCATGCCCCTTTCTCTTAGCTCCAAGAATGTATGGATGGTGGTGCTCCTGAGTAGAATCAGCTGGACAGTAGGAATCATAAACTGTCCCAAAGAATGTACATGCCAATACCTAACTGTTAATTGCACAGGGAAATTGCTGGAAAAGTTCCCAATTACAATTCCACTGGATACCAGGCAGCTGGTTCTGGCTCAAAACAAACTTAGCTACTTGTCCTCACTAGAGTTGCATTTTCTCAGTGACTTGGTCTACCTAGATTGCAGCAGCAACACTTTAGGCAAGGATCTGGATTTCACTTTTGTCAGCATGATCAAGCTTATCTACTTAGACCTCAGCTTTAACAACCTCACACAGGTAACGTTTGGTACCTTTTCACAACTCAGCAGTCTGGTGGTACTAAAACTCTCAGACAATCCCAGCCTGATGGAGATTGAGAAGGACTCTTTTGCTAATAATACCTGGTTGAGGCATCTAGATGTGAGCCGCTGCAGCTTGATGTTCATTGATACAAGTACAATCAGGGACTTGTCTAATCTGAGAAGCCTGGGTTTAGGTGAGAATCCCTGGTTCTGCAATTGCTCTTTCATGGAACTATGTAGCTGGTTAAAGGAGAGTGGCATAACTATACTAGGTGAGTTTGAAAAACTGGGATTATTATGGATGTATTCTGTTCTCAAACTAGAGGACTATTGTATAATCAGCAATTTTGCACTGAACTAGTGCTGTTTCTCCTTAGCTCATAAAAATAAGGAATGTAAACTGACACATTTTACGCCTGTGTAGTTGAAATGAAACTAAAAACTTCTACATTAAATAACAGACTAACAGGATAAAAGAGTTGGAAGAGACTTTGGAGATCTTCTAGTCCAGCTCCCTGCTCAAGCAGGAGACCAGTCTTAAAAACCTCCAATGATATGTATGATTCTTGCATTAAAAACAAAGGGATATCTTTTATTTAGAATTTTGCTATGTTGTTGTTGTCTTCTTTGTAATTAAGTTTGGCAAAACATCATGTAACTCACAAAATATTTCAGCTTACACATGCGGTTTTATACTATTTGGCTTCTTCCATCAGTATTGTTCAATAGTCAATTCCTATTCTTCATGCAACTCAGAAAGGCAAATATGTTTGAAAAACTAAATAATGTATTGGCTAAGAGAGTTCCACTTCTCACTGATGTCATACAATTCAACTATACTGTTGCTGTCCATTCTGTGTCAAAGAGCAACACTGTGTGTGTGAAACAAACACATCATTTTTCTGGTTTATATGAGGGTGACAGTTACATTTTAATGCTTAGTGTAAGCATTAAAGTAAGTAAGTAAGTTGATCCAGGACTAAGAGCTCCTTTTTCTTTCCCCTAATTGAAATAAGACATATCTTATTCCATGCTAGCTAATAGCACAAAATAACACTGATAATTTAGTGGCTTCAGTTGACTGCCATCTGTGTGGTCTATTCATGCCATTCTCCAAAAGTAAGATAAGGGTGTATGATATTCTGGGACTTAATATATTTAAGGATGAGTGTATAAAAACCTTGTAGTGATGTTAGAACCTGGCTAAAGAGAAATACAGATAAAGCCTACAAAAAGAAAAGAAAACATATGTGTGTGTGTGTTTTTTTTTCTTCTAGCCAGGTTTTCTCTACGTAACCAAGGTTTTTTGTAGCTCCAGCTCAGTAGAATCACATCTACTCGGTTCTGGGCTTTTTTCCTTTTTAACAGCTAGCAAGCAGTTAGAGCTTGCTAGCTGTTAAAAAGGAAAAAAGCCCAGAACCGAGTAGATGTGATTCTACTGAGCTGGAGCTACAAAAAACCTTGGTTACGTAGGGAAAACCTGGCTAGAAGAAAAACACACATAAACCCTACGAAGAAGTAAGAAAATTGATATGTGTGTGTGTGTGTGTGTGTGTGTGTGTATAGTTAATATTTCGGGTTTCTTCCCGTGTAATTGTGGATATATCCCTAAAAGGGTAGAAGCGACGTTTCGACAGAATCCCATCTGCCATCATCAGGCTTATGTCAGCAGTGCAAAATGACTGCTGACATAAGCCTGATGATGGCAGATGGGATTCTGTCGAAACGTCGCTTCTACCCTTTTAGGGATATATCCACAATTACACGGGAAGAAACCCGAAATATTAACTATACACACATACATACCCATGAAAGCTTACATATATATATATATATATATATATATATATATATATATATATATATATATATATATATATATATATATACATACATACATACATACATACATATATATATATGAGATTTGCCACATCTGAACCAAACAACAAAAACATGATAGCAAAGAGATGCAGAACATGTTAAATTTTTGCTCTTTTCTAGTGATCACAAGTCAAGGTAAGACAACCCTATTTAACATTTGTGTGAAGCCACAAAGAGTTTGGATCTGAAAATTCATGTTTTAAAGTCTAAAACAGCTCTGTTTAACAATAAAAATAAATTGCAGGTTATATATAACCAGTGAAAAATTAAAGCAAGTAGGTTTATTTGTGTGCCTTCATAAAATGCTTACTAAATAGATATTTGTAATTGTTGATAATGTATGCATGCTTCATGTTACATACATACATATAATACATGTATGTTAAAAAATTAATGTTTGTCGAAAGAAGTGAAACTGTGCATAATTATGCTTATTTTGTTCTCTGTGACTAAAAGTTGAGTAAATCAGAACAAACTTAAAAAGTAAGTTGAATGTAGTAGGATTGCTTTATAAAGAGTGTATGGTGAAATAAAAAAGGTCAAGAAAGAAATAGGTGATGCATGAGTGAATGTAAAAGTGAGTAGTCAATTTGAAAAAGTACACTGAGATGGTTTGATCACATAGAAAGAATGAATATTTGAATTCTGAAACAAACACATAGGAAGAGGAAATGGTTTGAGAGGAAGGCACTGATTATTAGGATAGAGTTGATGACATCCTGAAAAACAGAGATGAGTTTTTAAAAACAAAAAAAAATGTTTCCATTGGTCTGTGGCAGTGATGGGCTGCTACTAGTTCACCTCGGTTTGGGTGAACCAGTAGCAGCGGCGGGAGGCTCCACCCACCCACCCGGACGTCATCAAATACGATCTGCGCATGCGAAGTGAGCACGCGTGCAAGAGGAAACCAATAGCAAAGTGAAACCCATCCCTGGTCTGTGGATATGGTACAAGTTAGTTTGCAAGAACAGAAAGGTATGAAGTGAAAATATTGGTGAAACTAGATGTAGCTATGTACTAATAAAGGAGCAAAAACAAAAAAACCCGAAAAAACCTCCAAGAAGCTCCGGAAGTGACAGTAAGTCTAGGCGTACTGCCAAGAATGTAATAAGGGTTAATGGAGAGGCAGTTTCTGTAAGCAGGGCAATAAAGATTAGGCTAGGAAACAACACCAGAAAGTTGTAATTCCTTCAAGATTAACCCTGTAAAGTGGAAAAAAACAAAAGGAGATTTCTTCTAACAACCGGTTAGGACCCGGTTTGTGGCGGCAATAAACTGACTTTGTATAAAAAAGAACACTGCTTAGGGCAGCCCAAAAAAGCCCTACTAAGCAGGTATATACAAAAGTATGAAGACTATTGCTTAATGCATTGTAAGCCGCCCTGAGTCTCCGGAGAAGGGCGGCATATAAATCAAACTAATAATAAATAAATAAATAAACAACCGCTTCTCCGAATTGCTTAACTACTTAACAATCGGTTCTACTGAACAGGTACAAACCAGTAGAATCCCACCACTGCCTCTATCACGAAATTGCCAAGGAAGTTGGCAGCACAACTAACAATGACAGGCAAGCCCCCAGAATATAAACTGACAGCAAACAGCACTCCTTATTAGCACTGATGTTGTTACCCAGTTTGGATAATGAAACATCTGCAACAAAACAATATTTTCCTTTTCTTTTCTTTGACTTCATGCCCATAATAAATGTTGTTTCCTATATCTCCCTCTTCTATTGTATTTGCATAATGTTGCTTTCCCTAAAAATAGCTTTGATAGTCATTTATGGTATATTCAGAGGTGGGATTGAAAAATTTAACAACCAATTTGCTGCCCAGTTGCTGAGTGGGCGTGGCCCATAGTTTGGGGGGGAGCGGTTTCGCCCTCCTAGGCTCCGGAGGCTTTTCTCAAGCCTCCAGGAGGGCAAAAACGGCCTCCCGAAAGCTACAGAGGCCCTCTGGAGGCTGGAAATGAGCCCATTTCCAGATTTCTGGTATTTTCGATAGCCCCATTTTTTCCCCTCCTGAGGCTTTTCTCGAGCTCCCAGAAGGGCGAAAACCGCCTCTACTGGGCTCTGGAGGCCCTCCAGAGGCCGGAAACGGGACTGTTTCCGGACTTCTGGTAAGCCTGTTTTTTATCCTCCCAGAGCCTCCGCACAGTCCCTGCACTTACCTCACATCCAAAACGGGCCAAGTGGAGACTCCTGGGAAGGGTGGGCAGGGTCAGCCAGGCCTAGTAACTACCAGTTCAGCAAACCAGATTAAAATTAACATCTGGTCCACCCTTGGAAGGGACCTTGTCATTTAGTCCAGGCCACTGACGGGCCACAACACTACCCAAGCAGGAGACCCTACACCATTTCTGACAAATGGCAGTCCAATCTCTTTTTGAAAGTCTCAAGTGATGAAGCTTTCACAACTTCTGAAGTCAAGTTGTTCCATTGGTTGATTGTTCTCACTATCAGAAAATTTCTCCTTATTTCTAGGTTGAATCTCTCCTTGATCAGTTTCCATCCATTATTCCTTTATTCCTAAGGTACCTTGGAAAATAGCTTGACCCTCTCATCTCTGTGGCAGCCCCTCAAATTTTGGAACACTGCTATCATCTTCCCCCCTGGTCCTTCTCTTCACTAGACTAGCCATGCCCAGTTCCTGTAACCATTCTTCATATGTTTTAGTGTCCAGTCCCCTAATCATTCTGGTTGTTTTTCTCTGAATTTTTTCTAGAGTCTCAACATCTTTTTTATATGTTTTTGTTAAGTGTATTAAAGTGTGTGAGTGTATTGAAGCCTGCTAACCAGGAACCAACTCCCTTTGCTCTAATTGTTTTAGATGATCAAAAATAAACATGCATGAGGAACTAAGTTTCACTCCTCTTTCCATGCTTCTAGGATAGAGCCAAAGGCAGATGAATTGTTTTCTGCCACTTCACTGAGGGAATGCAATAACCATAATAGTAGACAACATCTATAGATCTAAGATGTAATTCTCTGCATTTCCAATTAAAAGATAGGAAAGTATGGGAGAGATCCTTTGCCTTGGACATTTGCTAATCAGAGTAGCCCATGTGACAATGGATAAATTGCGCTAAACTTATTTCTAGAAACTTGTGTGTTGGATGA
Source organism: Arizona elegans (assembly GCA_022577455.1). Classification (NCBI taxonomy): domain Eukaryota; kingdom Metazoa; phylum Chordata; class Lepidosauria; order Squamata; family Colubridae; genus Arizona; species Arizona elegans. Next base: position 94,912,164 of record JAKOOJ010000002.1, on the reverse strand, counting down.
GAATCAAAAGTGTGTATATAGGAAATATAAGTCACTCTTACTTCATCTGCTTCTGCTGATTATACCTTCCTAACCCATCCCAAAATTCATTGGATTCCATTATAGTATAACCTGCAGAGGTCCTGAGAAGCAAAGTCCAAAGCATTTCAAACATTTTGAAATTTATAAAAAATATGAGAGCTAAACTAAATGTGATGTTCAATCTATTACTCTCAGAAGAGATTTCAGACTTATGAAATACAATCTGGGCATGTGAGGTTAGCCCTTTCCCTAGTGTTATTTCCACAATGGAGTGCACAATAGTTGCTATACAAGAACAAAGTTCAATTCAACCAGTGGTGAAATGTTACTACCGGTTCTGTGGGCGTGGCTTGGTGGCGTGGGTAATGTGACTGGGTGGGCATGGCCAACCTTTTTTTTTTTTTTTTTTTTTTTACTTTTAAAAGCATTTTTTTCTACAACCTCTTCGGCCGAAGAGGTTGTTAAAAAAATGCTTTTAAAAGGCTCTGACGATCCCAGCTGAGCCGCACAATCATCAGGGGATTTATTTTTTTTTTACTTTTAAAAGCATTTTTTCGGCAGAAGAAAAAATGCTTTTAAAAGTAAAATAAAAAGCCTCTGATGATTGCATGGCTCAGCTAGGCATGGAGGGTGGGCAGGGATTTTTGCTACTGGTTCTCCAAACCACCTGCTGTCATCGCTACCCGATTGGGCGATCCAGTCTGAACCGGGAGCATTCCACCCCTGAATACAACTTTAAAATTTCAAACTAATTCAGAACAAATTATGGTTAGTAGTTTATTGACCTGTAGAAAATAAAAGGCTGTGCATACTTGCAAAATACTTTGGACTTTGTATGAGCATGCCTTTCTTCTTACTGATTAACAGCCAATTGCTGATAAACATAGCAATTGCTTTACATGTGATGGTGTATTTGTGCAGCTTTATATTTGCAGTACTCTAAAATGGAACCATGATAGATGACTCTGTTTTTCTTACTGCATCCTGAAGTCAGGTTTATTTAAAGTGCAGGATTAGAGATTGTGAGTTCTAGTGTTCCCTTTGGTGTGAAAGCTATCTGAATATTTTTGGCCCACTCACTCTTTCTCAGCCCAAGCTATCTCAAAGAGTTGTTGCTATGGCAGCATTTAATTTAATTTAATTTATTAGATTTTGAGATTACCTAATTCCAGAAGACCCCGAGGATCTTACAATATTTGAAATACATAATTTAAAGCACGGCTGCCTAGATAAAATACCATCAATAATATTCAGATAAAGATTCAGCAGGAATGCCACACACACTCTAACGCCAGGCCTCGGAACAGAGCTATGTCTTAAGAAACTTCTGGAATACTTGGAGAGTTGGACCCATATGTATATGAAGAGTTGTTCTTCCAGAGGGCAGAGGCTGTGACAGAGAAGGCACATTTCCTTGGTACCACAAAGTCACAATATTTAATGGATGGGACCAAGAGCATACCCGCTCTGCCTGAGTGTACTGGATGAGCATAAACAATTGGAGACAGGCAATTCCTCAAATAACCAGGCCCTATGTCATGAAAGGCTTTGTAGATGATGAGTAGGACTTTAATTGCACCAAGAAGCCAATTAGTAACCAAGCTTGCACAGCAGCAATAACACATGGGCATGTAGCAAGGCTCAACCATTACTTTCCATATCCCTGAATTTTGAACCAGTTGTACCTTCCAGGTGGTTTTCAAGGGCAGCCCCATGTACCATATATTGTAAGGAGAACTGGCATGAGTAACTGTCTGAAGGAGCTCCTGATTAAGGAAAAGGTGCAACTAATGCACAAAATGAATGTGTGCAAAGGCCCTCCCAAATATAGCTGCTCCCTGCTGTTTGAACAGTAGCTGTGAGTCCAAGAGGATCCCACATTGCACATCTACCTATCTTGAATGGAAAGTACAACCCCATTCAAGACTAATAGTAAAACCACCCCTGACCTCAAGGACCCCATATATATCTAAGCAGTCCAGGGCTGAGATGTACAACTGGGTATGATCAACATACTGATAATACTAGACTTTGAACTGATGAATTACTTCACCCAGTAATTTCACATTGAGTTTCAAAAGGAATGGCAGAGCAAAACGGAGGCTAATATTGATAATATATTCTGAATGATAAAAATTGATAAAAATTCTGAATGACAGCACAAAATTTGAAAATTAGTTGCTAGGCATATAAAAGATGAAAGTTCCAGGCATTTTTTGCTTGTAGCTCCCAGAATGGTAACCATCTTGAGCATGTGCCCCTCTGCCCCCATGCATGGATTTTACGTGAGATTTCTCTATTATTATTATTATTTACAAAGAGTGCATCCTGTGTGGCATTTTCAGTTATATTGACCACCAGGAGGCATGATGTGATAAGTTAACTCTGAATGGTATTCTTCAAATCCAAATATATTATTCTATGGGGCTCAAACCCTCTAGTGGAAAATGAACTCATGGATCTTCCCACTTTAAATAACTAATTACGGTGCATTCTGAGAGCTTCTAGGTATCCCTTCCTGCAAGTACTAAGTATCATCCTTTGTTGGTATGATTTCTAGCATAAATCAAGGCCTGTTGTCATTCCTGTGTTTTCTCTGCAGACCCAGCCAATGTCACCTGCTACAGCCCTGTTTTTATGCATGGCTTGAAAATGCTGGAAGAGATGCAAGAAGAACTCTACTACAAGTGCTACATCCATTTCAGCAACCAAGACTACCTCTTTTTGGGGTTAGTTGGCTTTGGTATATTTTCTGCTGGCACTGTGTTGGCCTGGCTGATGGGAGTATGTGCAGTGATATATGAGTACTTAACTGCCAGAGGAGAAGATGATAAGGAGGAAGTGGAAATAGAGAACTAGAATGACTTGTCTCTATGCATAAGCAATGGAGCCCCATGTATGTTTATTGTAAGTATCTCCTAGGCCATTCACTAAGCTTGCAGTAATTATAAAGCAAACAGTGGGACTTCCTTCTCAGTAGAAAAGCATAAACAGATTATACTGAGGCTGCAATTGTTAGTAAAACTCTACTGAAGTAGATCCTATTCAAGAGTGAAGGGTTTTTTATTTCAATTTACATATTTTATTCTACTGTAGAAGATGGTTAAGAATAAAAGTCAAAACAATTAAAAATAAATATCACACTTTCATATAGAACCCCTTAAATTGTATTTCACATACATATCACAGTTATAAACCAATAATTATCATCATTTCAATGCTATAATGATGGAAAATCCATCTCGAGAAAAGGGGGGGGGGAGAAAACTACACTTTTATCTAAGCATTTTCATATTTATAGTTCTGCTTCCAAAAAGCCCCCAGCGTATAAATTTTATCTGGTCTAAAAATTACACTATGGAATAAATGTCTGTTTGAAAGATTCTTGGGCATCAGAGAAACACAGTTTTAAAAATAACAGGATTGCCAATTTTTCCCACTATGGGAAAAAATACTGCCTAGAGCAGCAGGGCTCGTCAAAGGACTGGAGCTAGCTTGAATAAAAAGAATTGCTTTTATGTTTTTAAGTGCATTACTTAAAAACTTAAACATTTAATAATATTCCACAGTGAAAAAAACATGAGTAACAATAAAGCATTGTATTATTTACCAGCACTGAAAATTATTACAGTGAATCCCTAAAATTGGCTCAACTCTCCTTAGGCATTCATTATTGCAACTTTTAAAAATGTATTCTTGAGAAAGATTTTAAAAAAAGGCTGAACATCAAGTACATTTCATCTTCTAAAGAGGGATACTATATCCTCCCGATTCGAAAGCATGGGAGACACTGTTCCATTCTTCAGGGAGTTCAACATAAATGAATAGTGGCTTGGCCAGGCAAGTCCCTTCTTTCCTCCAGAGATGGTAGCCAGCACCAAAATGGAACATTTGAATCAAATTATTGATCACTTATAGGAAACAGAATCTTCAAAGGAGAGCACAAAGTCCTAGATCAGGGGTGTCAAACTCACGTCATCATAGCTGCGTCACGAGACATATTGGGACTTTTTCCCCCTTTGCTAAACAGGGCATGGGCATGGCCAGCACATGACACATCTGGCCCACGGGCCAGGAGTTTGACAGCCCTGCCCTAGGTCAAGAGGATTCCACATAATAAGGTTTGGTTACATATGAAAGGCAAGCATTCTCAAAGGAGAGGGTTGAAAACAAATAAAAAAATAGAGTCTACCTGCAGAGTAAACAAAGTATCTTGGTCAAGATTAAGCAGGACATCAGCAATAGCACAGAGTACTCACCCATGTCCCGTTAATTCACGAACAACACTCTGCTCTCAAGACACCGAGAAGACATCAGTCAGAGTTGGAAATGAGCAGATCATGGTTCTGGCAAGGGCCTTACTCACTTGGCATATAGCCTGAGGTATCACAAGATTTCTGACTAGCAGAAGTACATTAACTTTTCTTCTATACTGTAGTAATATAGACCACTGTTAAAAGTAGCTCACCCCCATCAATATTCCTTTTGCCACTGGCATTCAGTGGGGAAATGTGGGGGTGGAGGAGGTCAGCTTGACCATTAGCTTTTCCCTCATCTTTCTTGCTTGCTGTTGAACAGGACTTTTATTTGAATCCCCCATTGACCCACTCATCAGTTAGTGTACCAAGCACAGAACTCTCTGGGGCTCATTTCAAGCCCTATGCCACATGACTCAGTTCTTCCTAAATTTCTATAGGCATGCTTCAGAGTCCGGGAAGATGAACAAAGCTATTGTCATGGAAATATCTCATCTGATTAGATAACAGATTCTGGAAGCGGCCCAGAGAAGCGCAGAGGTCGGGACTTGGTTGGTGAAGCAGGCGCTGTGCAGGTGGTGTAAGGCAAGGTGCTGCCACCTGAAAACACTGTTGCCGCAATCTCCACCGCCTGGAACTGCCCGAAAATGCAATGTTCTTTTTTTGCCTCCACATGCCCCATTTTTGGAATCGGGGAGGAAAGTGTTTTTGGCCGGCAGCGCCAGCAGAAGCCACCCACCGCCTGAAATACGATGCTCTTTTTTTCGCACGCCCCGTTTTTGGAATCAGGGAGGAAAGTGTTTTTGGGTGGCAGCTCATGGGACATAAGGCAAGGCACTGCCACCCGAAAACACTTTCCTCCCCAATTCCAAAGATGGGGCATGCAGGGGCAAAAAAAGAATATTGCGTTTTCAAGCAATTCCAGGCAGTGGAGATCACGGCAACTGTGTTTTCGGGTGGCAGCACCTTGCCTTATATCTCCTGCGCAGCGCCCAAAAACACAATGCTCTTTTTCCTCCCCGATTCAAAAAACAGGCATGCAGAAGCAAAAAAAAGAGCATCGCATTTTTGGGCAGTTCCAGATGGCGGAGATGACAGCAACAGTGTTTTCAGGTGGCAGTGCCTTGCCTTACACCCCCTGCGCAGCGCCTGCTTCGCCAACCAAGTTCCGACCACCACACTTCCCTGGGCTGCTTCCGGAATCAGGCTGACTGAGGCAGCAAAGGCGCAGGGGGATTGCCAGGAAGCCTGGCACCGTGTTTATGAGATGGCAGTGTCCTCTTCTGCCCTCATGAAAATCATCCCCCACCCTACCCCACCCACTCCAGTTAAATGTGCCTAGGGTGATAGGGTTTGTTTTAAACAGATAAAAAGATCTGTGCTACTCGTTGTCAAAATCCGAGTGGAAGTGAGGATGCCGCTGATCCTGATGCTGGTAGGCAGAGGCAGAATTTGTTTTTCTTGCTTTCCCTCCCCAAAAAGTAAGGTGCATCTTATAATCCGGTGCGTCTTATAGTCCGAAAAATATGGTAGTGGACCAGGAAAACACTGTGGATGTACTGTAGTATATTTAAACTTCAGTAAAGCATTGACAAAGTAGACCACCACCACATTTTGGTAAGATAGGACAATGTGTGTTAGACAGTACCACTACAAGATGGATTCAGTTAGCTGACAAACTGCACTCAGAGTATAGTCCTGAATGGAACTATATCTACATGCAGGGAAGCATACAATGGGGTACTTCAGGAGCTCTTCATAAATTATAAACATCTTCATAAATTATCTAGATAAGACGATAGAAAGAATGCTTATCAAATTTGCAGACAAAACCAAATTGGGGGGAATTGCTAACACTTTGAAGAATAGACTCAAGATTCAGAAGGATCTTAACAGATTTGAGCATTGGGCCCTAGCTAACAAGATGCAGTTCAGTGGTGAGGCAAATAAGATCCTGCACTTTGGCAGGAAAAAACCAAATGCACAGGTATAGAATAGGCAGTACTTGGCTCAATAATAGTAACCGTGAGAGGGGTCTAGGTGTCCTAGTGGAGTACGGCTTAAATATGAATGCTGCCAAAAAAGCCCATGTAGTCCTAGGCTTCATCAACAGAGGGATGGCATCAAAATCACAAGAAATGATAGTATCATTTTATACTATACTAGTGATGCCACGCTTGGAATACTGCATCTAATTTTCGTTATCGTGATACAAAAAAGAAAGAATGTAGAGAAGAGCAACTAATATAGTAAGGAGTCTATTGGATAAATCATATGAGGATCAGTTAAGGGAGGGGTGTCCAAACTTTTTGCAAGGAGGGCCAGATTTGGTGAGGTGAAAATGTGTGGAGGCCGACCATTCAGCCTGACATTCTTTCAACCATTAACATTAAATGCAAATGAACTATTTTAAGACTAAACAAATAACTTAACCACACGATGTGAAGGGTGATACTGAGATCTTGACTGCATTATATAGGCCAGGTCTGGCTCAAAAACAGTGGTTTTGAGGCGCAAGATGTCATGCAGTTAAAAGTCAATTAGGCTCGTCCTCACACAGTTCTTGTTAATATTCATAACCGAGAATGTCTTCTCACACAAGTATGTCGAATCAAACAAGCTCAGCATTTTCTTAGCAAATGTTCGAATCTCTTGGAACCTGTCTTTATCCAGCTGGCGGTAAAAGTTGACAAGAGGGAGCTGTTGGTGCCAACTGCGACACTTGGCATCACACTGCAGCTCAATGAGCTCCAACTGCAGGTGGTCTGGAGCATCATCAGGGTCCACAGAGAAAGGAGAGGAAAAAAGTGTGATCTCCTTTTCAATAGCTGCAAAATCCTGAAAGCACTATTGAAACTCCTCAGCCAGAGATGAGATGTCTGCTTCATAACTCCTTATTTGCACACTCATATTGTTCTGTGGAAAACTGGTCATTATTTCCTGCAGCAATGGGAAATGAGTGGTATTGGGCTGCAGGTGCCTTTGGAAAAGTAGCAGCTTGGTCCCAAAAGCTTTGATATGTGAATACAGTTAGTTTACCACTGCATTTTGCCCCTGAAGGCTTGTGTTCAGCACATTTAGATGTTGTGTTATGTCAACTAAAAATCAAAAATCAGCCAGCCAGACAGGAACAGATAGTTCTGGTATCGGTTGTCCCTTTTTTGCCAAGAATTATCTGATTTCCTCCCTAAGAGAGTAGAAGTGCTGCAATGCAGACTCCTGACTGAGCCATCTTATCTCGTTGTGATACACAACATCTCCGTATTCAGTCTGGATGTTGAGTAGAAACTGTTGAAACTGGCTGTGGCACAGGGCTTTGGAGTGAATATAATTAACAACCTTCATCACCAGTTTATGCCTCAGGTTCCTCAGGTTCCATCTGAAGGCCAGGAGGAACAGCCTGGGATGTACCAGGAGGAAGGCATATTGGAGCACCAATTGATAGAGAGCGAGGATGATGAATCCTGGCTTGATCCCAGGCAGCATCAGAGGGAGAAGCGTGCACAGCAACGGAAGAGGTGTGGGAGGGCCAGAGATTGAGCTGAGTCACAGAGCCATGCCCCACCAGGAAAAAAGTGGGTGGGATTGCTCTTCAGGCTTTGTAACGGACAAAGTTAAACCCTGAAAGTCACATCGTGATCTCTGAAATTCGGCTTGGATATATTTTGGACTGAACATTGACTAAACTCTTGACTCGTGGATAATTTGTTGCTCCTGGAACGGACTGAAGATAAGTCCGCTTCTGCTTTATGGGAGTGAAAACGGTCTTGGCAGGCATTCGGTAGTTTGCTGTCAAAACCTTGGTCTGCCAAGAATTCTAATCTGTTTACCTAATAAAATATTGGCAGGCGTGCTTGGTATTACGTTTGCCTGTGTGAGGAAGGGGGACAGAACATTTATATTATTGTCTACTCCTCTCGAAAAAATCAATAACTGAGCGGTGTGAGATGCATCCGTCCTTTTGAAACTCCACTCCTTTTGCCTCTAACTGTCTCTTAATATCAGATGAAATGTCTTCAATTCACCGTACCAGTGTTACCAGCCAGGTAAACATTGGCAAACTCTTGCTTCTTCTCAGGACAAATTTTCTCCACCATTTTCATCACACAGTCTTTAACAAATTCACCCTCAGTAAAAGGTTTGCAGTGCTTGGCAATCAGCGTTGCCACCTCGTAGCTTACCATTGTGGCATTTTCATTTGACTCATGAGCTCTTGTGAAAAAGCGCTGCTGTGCTGTTAAAGCAGCTTCCAGTTCCTTCCATTTTTCACCACGTTCATTCCCAGTTAGCTTGTTGTAGTTAGCATGTTTCGTCGGTAGTGCCTCTTGATATTGAATTCCTTGAAAACAGCCATAGTCTCTTGACAAATCTGGCAGACACCATTGTTTTGTATTTCAGTGAAAAAATACTCCAATTTCCACTTGTCCTAGAAGCGGTGGCCCTCGCTGTCAATTTTCCTTTTTGTAGTTACAGTCGCCATTTTAGAAATGGGCACACAAGCTCACAAGGGTCATGCGGCAAGAGTGCTGACTCAGGTCTACTGCCATCTTCTGGTGAAAAATATGGCTGAGATGCTCTATAGAGCAGGGTGGCTGTGGAGTAGGAGGCAGCAGGGGACAGCTGCGGGAACTGCTGTGCGGTGAAGGGAAAAACGCCAGCCATCAAGGATGAGTGACAGACTGAGCTGGCGGGAAGAAGAGGCTGTGGGCCACTCGAAATTTGAACACGCAATTGCACCTGGGCCGGACTTTGGACATGCCTGGGTTAAGGGAACTAGGTATATGTAGCCTAACAAAGAAAAGAATTAGGGGTGACATGATAACTATCTTTCAGTATATGATGGGCTGCCACAAAGAGGTAGGGTTGACTTATTTTCCAAAGCACTTGAGGGCAGGACATGAAGCAGTAGATTGAAGCTCTTCAGAAGGAGCTCTAACTTGAAACTAAAAAGTTCCTAATAGTGAGAATTAACCAATGGAACAGCTTGCCTCACAGAGTTGTGGGTGCACTGTCACTGGAAGTTTTCAAGAAAGGATTGGACAACTATTTGTCTGGGATGGTTTAGGGACTCCTGCCTTTGGGCAGGGGGTTGAACTAGAAGACCTGCAAGGTTCCTTCCAGCCCTATGATTCTATGAACATTCTGAGTCCTGGTTTCCTACAATATTCCAACAATCCTGATAGGAATCTTGCATCCTCTTGGGCCAATGGGGCGGGGGGGGGGGAGGGGGAACTCCTGCTTTAGAGAATAAATGGCAGGGTAATCAGATCAGCAGCCTGCCTGCTAGAAGGAGAAATAAGCAATTATCATGGATTACATTTCATTACCCTGCTATACCAACTAAGTAACAATTAGAGCACTAACAGGGCTACAACTACAACCAGACTGGGTTGAAGGGAAGACTATCTGGGAATCTGAACTACTCAGGTGTACCAGGGAATTTATCTACATGCATAAAATAAATTGAACTTTTAAGTGTTTGGATTTCAGTGTAAAAGCTCTTATCCCTCTGGATTGTACAGATTTGTATAGGTTTTTTAAAGAATAACTCAAAATATCAACTTATATGTGAATTTATAATTTTAATTTATTTGTGCAATATTGTGGCTCACCTTCCACTATTATTTGCACATGAACACACCTACATGTATATCCGGCACTGTGGAACTCTGCCCCTTTAATAACAGAATACAGTAATGGAGATATTGTTAAGTGCAAGATGGACTTAATCGCTACATATCCCAAATAAGTGAAAGAACAGCCCGTAAAAAAGATTAAGTCAAAACAGGCCGGCGGATAATCCTGCCTTTATAGTGCCCCAACTGGAATATAATAGCCTATCATCCTGGAAATTGCAAAATTCTAGAGAAGTTAAATTGGAGTATTGCAAACGAAGTATTATGAGAACTTCTTTCTCCTCCATCCATTTAACACCGTTTGCAAGACTGAAAAGCCACCAACACTAAGGCAATCATGTCTACAGCGTTTGAGCTGCAGAAATCCGGACGTCAGAATGACAGCAAAGAGCACTCATAGAGGATCAAGAAAGAACGAACATTAGAGCCAGAGGAAGATCTCGTGGCGCCCACAGGAACCTCTTTCTGCTCTGGGCGGAGCTAATTCAGGTTCTCCCTGGCGCGGTCAGGTGCTGGACTTCCTGCTAACAGGAGGAGGGTGATTCGGCTGAGCGGCTGCTGTACGGTCTTACTGCCTTGGCCCTTTGATTGCCGAATCAGCTCTCAGAGAAGGGTGAGCGCCTGGCCGCTTGCAAGAAAAGAGCCTTTTCGAAGGCCGCTGGTCGGGGATTTGATCGCTAAGCACGTTTTCTTTGCCTGTCCTTCCCGGGGGAAAAATTGCTCCTTCCCACACCTGTGAGACTGAGGCGGTTGAGCTCTTGAATCGTCACCGGAATCGTCCCTGCAGACTTTAGCTCTGACTGCTCTTTACAAAGCCTTCTGCGGGAGGTCTGGAAGCGCTTTCATATTGTTCCCGACTAGTCAAACGTATTTTAAAGTACTATTTGGTGAGAGTGCAGACAGGCTGTTTCTCAGAAATTATGGATACTGCCATTGCTTATTTCTGTCCTAAAGGAGTGCATTGTTTGGGGCCAAATTCTTCCTCTCTGGGCTCTGCTTTGAACTTTCTCACTGCCAGGAAATTTCTGTTTAGTTGGGGATAGGTTGAATGTGCTGTAGATGTTTAGGGCTTGTAGCTATATATGGCGTGCTTAGCCTTTTCATTATGGGGGAAAGTATCTTTCTTTTAAACGAAATATAGTGAAACTAGAATATTATGCAGCACACAATTGTTTCCTTCAAGCAAGTAGCTCCAAACTTGTATAATATTTCAGGAACTCCCAGCAAAAGAGAAAAAAAAATAGGCCTAAAGTTCTATGCTAGTCAGGCTTCACAGTTCTGGGTTTGGTGTGATATGGAAGCGCAGAAGACAGCAGAAAGCAAGACCATGATAATGTTTAAAGTTTAAACTAGGAGAACAAGAAAAAGCTGAACTGTTTTGCTTGAAAGATTGCATACAGAGAGAAAGCAACTTGCTATGTTTTTCTTTTTATCTGTTTTTCTGTACCCAGATTTTGAATTGAATTTGTATTTCGTACTTGAATACAACTTAAATGAAAACTTGTTTAGTTACTAGGATATTGAGAAGAAAACAAAGAAGGCATAGGAAACAGCTGCCTGCAATGTTCTTTATTTTTTGTATCCTGCCTTTATTTTATAAATAACTCAAGGGGTTGAACTTACCTAATATTCTTTCCTCCTTTTATTTTTCCCACAACAACCTTGTGAGATGGGTTGGGCTGAGACAGAGTAATTGATTCAAAGTCATTCAGCCCACTTTCATGCGTAAGGTGGAACTTGAACTCATCACCTACCGGTTTAATCTCCCTTTGCCAATATTTCAGATACAAGGATTTACATTGCTTGTTTTACTGAATTTATTCATAGTGGTTTTGGTTACTGCTACTAGGGCTTGGTGAGATTTGTAAGAGAGTAAGCTTGAGGAAAATTCAATTCAAAACTCAATACCAAGAGCCTTGGTAGTACAGTGGTCTAAAGTACCCTGTTATTAAGACAAGCTTCCTGCAATTACTGCAGGTTCGAATCTCGCCAGGCTCAAGGTTGACTCAACCTTCCATCCTTTCTAAGATAGGTAAATTGAGGACCCAGTTGTGGGGGCAATAAGCTGACTTTGTATAAATATACAAAAGGATGAAGGCTATTGCTTAGCGCATTGTAAGCCGCCCTGAGTCTCCGGAGAAGGGCGGCATATAAATCAAATTAAAAAAAAAAATTGTCCCAAATATATCTTTGCTCACATAATGTAAAAATGCAACTTCATTTACAGTGAGGATGCAGCTTTAAGTACTGTATCAGCATATACTAGAACTTACATTGGTTTTATGTAAGGACCTGAACATTATGAAAGACAGAGGAATTAGGACAATAGTTTGGAATTATGACTGAATTCTGCAATTTGGAGATATTTTGCAATAGTCTGTTTTCATTTTTTAGCTCATGAAGGACTTGTACGTTGCCATCTCACCTTTATTGGAATATTGGAATACTCTTTATTGGCCAAGTGGACACACAGGAATTCGTCTCCTGTGCATAAACATTTAGAATGATTACAAAGTTAGCATTTTTTTTTAGTAATCACTCGGGGACATTTAACCAGCATAGGCTTTGCTTAGGCAATTATTTTAAAAGGAATATTATCTTGTTTTCTAGAAAAATGTTTATTTTCTAAGGCATTTGCTATTTCAATCCCCTGCTATTCTGTAGTTCATAATTCTAGCTAGATTGTCAGGAGAAACAAATAATATCAGAACACCAAATGCAAAAGAAGAAAGCTTTGGGTAAAAATCTCTAAATAATCTCCAGGAAACCAGTTATATGAGGACCCGGTTTGTGGGGGCAATAACCTCTATAAAATATACAAAAGTATGAAGGCTATTGTTTAATGCCTTGTAAGCCGCCCTGAGTCTCCGGAGAAGACTAATTAATTAATCTTTGAGCCAAATTACTTAATCTGTTTTTTAATAGTTTTTTAACTTCTATATGTATTTGTAATTTATTATGGCTGTTCACCGCCCTGAGTCCTTCGGGAGTAGGGCGGTATACAAATATGAAAAATAAATAAATAAATATAAATAAAAAAATTTAAAAAAAATCTTTCTGACTTGAGTCTTAAATTATGCTAAACTGTGGTTTGTAGAATAATTTATGTTCCCTGTGACTTTAATTGATGTCTCTTTGTGCTCATTTATTTTCAGCACAATCTAAACAGGTTTTGTTTAAAACAAGACTTACGGAATTCCTTGGAATTTATTCTGATATAGGTACCTGAATGTCCAGCAGAGGATATCAATTTGGTGGCTTTAGCATCAGGGGTGTCATACTGGCAGCCCATAGGCCGGATGCATCACGCATAGGCCATGCCCACCCCGAAGGGGGAAAATGTCATGAAATGTCATGTGATGACAACGTGACCGTGAGTTTGATACCCGAGCACTAGCTAATAGTTAGAAAGGAGATCCCCAGGAAAACCCAAACTTGAGAAAACCAAAGATTGAGAAAACCCATCCTGGGTGAAAGTTACACTATTATCCTACCCTGTTTTTCCAAAAATAAGACATCCCCTTTTCAGGCTTTTGAGCGCATATGCTAAAATAAGCCTCCCCCCTGAAAATAAGCCCTCCCTGAAAATATTTAAACGCAGAGCTGGAAATCAGAAAAGATGGCAAGAGTAGCCCCATCTTGCTCCATGTGCCCCAAAATAATAAGACCTCCCCAAAAATAAGGCCAACCACTTATTTCAGGGTTCAAAAAAATATAAGACAGGGTCTTATTTTCGGGGAAACATGGTATTGGATTTTTCTTTTCAAAATCAGTGGCATTAATCAAAAGAACAAAGAACTCTCAGCTTCCCGGTGATGAAATTGGTATGTTTTCAATCTACCAAAGTTCTTAAAAGATCTAACATACTGGTATGCTTTCTCCTGTAGGATGTGTAATGAAGTTACACAGAAGAGATGTGAATATTACCCCAAAGCTGCCTAATTTGTTTCTGTTTTCTTGTGGTGCCTTTAAAACTTTCTCTAGGAAGGTTTAAATTATTTCAGGATGGGGAAAAGTTGGTTGTTGGATTTGACACTGATGGGCCAAGAACAAGCTTCACAAGTCCTAATCTGTAGAAATCAGCCTCTATTTTGATCTCCTCACTTTCTTTACTCTTATTTTTTTTAATGTCCTCTTGGGGAAAGAATATAATTATTACCTGTTAATATCAGATGATATAATCTTACCTACTATATATTGGAATGAACACGCACTAATTTACTGCTTTTAACTTTCTTCATAGGGCCAAAATGGTGGCTTTCTCAAAAGAATATGGCTATGTGATTCTCACTGGTACTGCCAGTTTTGTCTTGATAACACACCTTGCAGTAAATGTGGCGAACGCACGCAAGAAATATCATGTGGAGGTAAGCATGGGTGATTTTCCCAGAATCCCCCTACTTAGCTATTTCTAGAGGCAGAAACTCTAGCATTTCCTGAAAGGAAATGTGTGTGTGTAGAATTATGTAAAATACTGTGCTTCACCTTTCAGAAAACTATTTTAAAAAATAATTAAAATATTGTATAATAATAAAAAATAAACAGGTAAAACAAGTAACCAGTTTAAAAACTTTCATAGCCCATGGGGAAGGAATTCAGAACCATTAAAAGGCTCAGTGAGAATCTATCAATCTGATTTATACAGGGGGCCTTAGCCCTCTAAGGTGACTTTAATTTAAGGGCACAAATTTTGCTCCAACAAATTGGATCCATACTACTTATGATTTTAAAAGATAAAGTGAATAAAGATTTGGGCTGCAGAAATGGGTAGGGTCAGTAAGTGGCACTGAAGAGACAAGGCATTTCTCAAGGCATTACAACCACATTTGGGGCTGCAATTTCCATTGCTTAGCAAAGTACCGGTAGTTAAAACATGAGACTATAACTTAGCAACAGCAATCCTACAGTGCCAGCTGCCCTGACTTATGGATCACTAAGTAGCAAGTGGATTGTGTCCCACATAAGCCCTGGAAGGCCCAGTGCAAGCTGCATGCAAGTTGGGAGGTGCTGATGTACATCATGAGATCAAGGAGTCGAGAAAGAATATGTTGCAGCTCAAGGGCTACGTGGCATGCCATGGCTCTGGGACTGCAAGAAACTCCTAAGCTGCAACACAACGCAAAATCTTAACTCCAGTCTCATGAGGAAACTGTTATGTATGATCTGGGGAAGAAAGCCTTTGGTATCTAGGAGCTACCTCATGAAGGGGCATGATAGCAGTGTGCGGTATCTTAAGCAGCTGCCACAAAGAAGAAAGGGGGTTGTGGTGGTCAAGATATTCTCTAAAGCACCTGAAGGCAGGACAAAAAGCAATGGATAGAAACTAATCATGCAGAGAACCATCCTAGCACTAGGGAGGAACTTCCTGACAGTTATGGCAATCAGTCAATGGAATGGCTTCCTTTTAGAAGTTAATGGTTGCACCATCACTGGAGTTTTTAAAGAAGAAATTGAACAGCCATTTGTCTGAAATACTATAGGGTCTCCTGCTTGAGCAGGGGTTGGATTAGAAAATCTCCAAGATCTCTTCCAACTGTATTCCATATCTTGTATTTAGGCTGGGCATGCATGCTTTGTCAGCAGTGGGGGAAAAGATAGCAAAGCTCAACTAGAGTGTCAGAGGTCACAAAGTTCAGGCTGCCAGAAGGGTATAGATGGGGGAGTTATGTTATAATATTTTGAGGATCAGACTCAATGATGAATTCAGAAGCAATTTCTTCAGTTAAAGAAGTGTTTATTCATAATAGGCATTCTACTTATTGTCAGATTTACAGTGAGAAGCAAGCATGAGGTAAAAGCACTCTCTATTTATATCAAAGGGGAGGAGTCAAGGAAGGGGGTGATTACACATGAATACATTAAAGGAGGAGGAATAAATTAACCCTTTATATCCTGTACATATATACATATCTCTTGTTATAGAATAAGGCATTTACTTATGACAAATCCCCCTCTAAATGCCGATTCGACATATAACAATGATTGCATTCGGATTCAGAACTATATAGTACTTGTAATTTTGATGTCAAGTATTTGTGTTGTTTAGAAGGTAAAGGTTTAGTTAATATATCAGCTATTTGTTCTGAGGTTTCGCAGTGGATTGCTTTAATGAATCCATCCTGAGATAATTGTCTCACGTGTTTAAATTTGATATCTATATGTCTGGACCTTTGACCAATGGCGTCAGATCTTGATATTTCTATAGCCGCCTTATCTTCATGTATGACAAATGGTAGTATTGGATTCTTCCAAATATCAGATAATAAATCATTAAATCACACTAAATTATTTGAGGCTTTAGATAAACAGACGTATTCTGCCTCTGTTGTGGAAGTCGCTACTAAATCTTGCTTCCCAGTGTACCAGAATATTGGGCAATCATTTAAAAATAATACATAACCTGAGGTGCTCTTTCTACATTTGATGTCACCTGCCCAGTCTGCATCAGCGTAACTGGTGATAATAGGTTCTTTAATATTATTGGGTTCTAAGAGTAGGCAGAAATCCATGCTGTGTTTTAGATATCTTAGTATTCGTTTAACTGCTTCCCAATGATACATAAGTGGTTTACTTACATGTCTAGATAATAAATTAAGTGGCAGAGCTATATCAGGCCTGGTCCAATTAGATATATACAAGAGAGAACCAATAATTGATCTATATAATGTATTGTTCTCGAACTCAGGTGAAGATTCATCCATATTCCTTAGAAAATCAGTCTGCATAGGAGTATCGCAAGGTTTGGCATCTCTTAAATTGCATTTTTCCAGAAGTTCTATAATTTTATCTCTCTGGGATAATTTGAATCCCTTTCTTGTTTTATTGATTTGAACTCCAAGGTATTTGTTTACCCTTCCTAGCGACTTTAAAGAGAAATGTTCACTTAGCTTGGATACAAATAAGTCTTTCTTTTCTTTATGTTTGCCTATATACAAAATGTCATCCACATAGATTAACACAAATTCTAATGATTCACCTTCCTTTCTAACAAAAAAGCAATTGTCTGCAGTTGTGGCTTTGAAACCCATATTTTTAAGCACGCTGACTAGACATTCATACCAACGCTTGCCGGATTGTTTTAATCCGTACAAGCTTTTGTTAAGTAACCAGGTCTCATTTCTATTTGTACATTGGCTATGAGGTGCCCTTACATATATCTCTTTGTCGAGCTTTGCATGTAAGTATGCAGTCTGCACATCATATTGAAAGACATCAAGATTGAGTATAGCCGCTATGACTAAAGCTGTCTTAACACTTTCGGTTCTTACAGTGGGAGAGTATGTGTCAGTGTAATCCTCAGGATATTTTTGAGCGTAACCTTGTGCGACTAATCTAGCTTTATATAATTTATTACCCTCTTCTAAATCTTTGAATTGAATATCCATCTGGTGCCTATAATTGTCTTGTTCTCAGGGGCAGGGACTGGTGTAAATACACCTAATTCACGCAAGCTGTTCATTTCTTTTGTTATGGCTAATTCCCATTTCTCTCTTTCTTCCATGGGAAATTTCAACACTTCCTCGTATGTGTTAGGTGTTGGTGTCTCGTCATTCACACACATTATATAATCCTTATACTTATTGGGTAATTGTTTTCTGTTACACCTGATTGTTCTTATTGGAATGCTCTCATTATCGTGTAGATACCTTGCTTCCTTTTTGGTTAATGAATCTGTTTTTATCCTGGTATGGTTACCTGTCCATGTTTTGTTTTTGTCACCATGTGTGTTATGTTCATGTTTCTCTCTTTCTATTCTGTCTTGTTGTTCAATATTTGGTTCTGTATTTTGGATTATCTCGTTAAGATGTATCTTAGACCAGTTGGCCTGTTCATGAAATACTGCTGTTCTTGAGACTATGAATTTGTTATTACTGTCAATGAATCTATATCCTTTTGTGCCTGTTTCGTATCCCATGAATCTGAGCCTTCTGGATACGTTATCTCCCATACGTCTTAATTGTTTTGGTATTTGTACGACTGCTGTAACTCCAAATATGTGCATGTGTGATATTTTTGGTTTCCTATTGTACATCACTTCGTATGGTGTTTTATTTAGGATGCTAGACCAGGTCCTATTTTGGGTATAGTTTGAATATAGTAATGCTTCTGACCAGAATTGTTTTCCTAAACCAGCATCTTCTAATGTACATCTAATCATGGTTTGCAGTGTCGAGTTCTTTCGTTCTGCTGTACCATTCTGAAAAGCAGAAAATGGGCTAGTCGTGAAGTGTAGCATTCCTTTGTCTTTTATCCATTGTGAGAATTCTTTTGACATGAACTCGGATCCCCTATCTGTCATGATTTTTTTTATTTTGATATTGTGTTGTGTTTCTACACGTTTGTAAAATTCTTTGAATTTTTGGAAAGTTTCATCTTTGTGTTTTAAAGTATAAACAAATCCATAACGGCTATAGTCGTCTACAATAGTTAGGAAATATCTTTTTTTGTATGTGATGAATGGTGTTAATGGACCAACCAGATCCATATGTACCAGATCAAAAATTTGGTTAGAGGTCCTTGTTGCCCTCTTTGGTTTTGGGTTTGTTCTGAGTTTTGAGGATTTACATACTGAGCATTCCAAATAGTTTTTACAATCCTTTATTTTAACGCCATCAGCATGTTCAATCATTTTTTGTATTACAGGGAAACTTGCATGTCCCAATTTTCTATGCAACATGTGTGCACATTCATCATGAATTGGTTTGCCTATATTGGGTCTTTTGTTATTGTGTGTATCACTAGTGGGTGTGTCTTTGTGATTACAGTGTGTATTGGGTTCTTCATTGTCATTGTTGTTACTATGTTCACTGTCTATGTTGATGTCGTCATCAGTGTTTGTATTAATGTTATGCAACCATTTATCTTCTGTTACAAGGAAGGGTAGGCCCCCTTCGATAACTACACTATTCAATTTAGTCCCATCCTTTTCTAGTATTGCTTTCCCCCCAGAGAAGATTATATTTATGTTGGAATCTTGGCTTAATTTCACTGCACTAAGTATGTTATGTGATATTTCTGGTATCAACAATACCCCCTCTACTTTACCTAAACCAGGTATATTTACATCTCCTTTCCCTATGACTTGAACATTTTCTTGATTGGCTACTCTTATCATAAATTTATCATTTGTGAATGAAGACAGTATTTTCTTGTTATTTGTTGTATGATTAGTCGCCCCTGAATCTATGAGCCAAGTATTGTTTTTTGATTTTTGTGTGATGACATCGTTATGTTTATCTAATCCATTTAATGATCCTGATTTTCTGTCCCTTGAATTATCTCTATCCTTTCTGCATTCTCTGTAGTTTGGGGAGTCTCTATATCTGTATCTATCAATAGATGATTGCCTGTCTTGATATCTACCCCTATAATCACGGTTTTGTCTTTCCCTATGAAACATGGGGCAATCTCCCTTAGAGTGTTTTCTGGATCCACAATTGTAACATTCAATTGTTTTTTGGTGATTCTCTTGGAAGGTTACCCCTTTTGCCTGTCTGTGTTCTGTGTATGCATTGTATCTACTTTTCCTCAAATTATCTTCAGCTATTAACTTATTTGACAGACTTTCTATGGATAAGTATCCTAGATTGATTGAGTCTAAGTGTGATATGTAGTTATCCCATGATGAATCTAATGAGTTAAGGATAACGCTTTTCATTGTCTGTTCTGATATTATTTCTCCTCTTAGATGTAATTCTGCTCTGGTTTTGTTTAAGGATATTAAATGTTCACTTATGGTGGTTCCAGATCTTAATTTGGCTGAAAAGAAATCTTTAGACATTCTAGTGGTTGTTGCTACACTTTCACTATGAAACAATTTAAACATGCATTGAATTATTTCTGAAACAGTAAGATTATGCTTAATACTGTAGTACATGGCAGGTGATATGCTAGAAATTATTAAATAGAATGCTCTGTGATGCAGGCAGTCTATTTTTAGAGTCCAAGGTCTTTTGGGAGGATTGGTTATAAAAAATAATAAATTTTCTTTCATAAAGACAACCTGAATTTGTTGACACCATTCCTGTAAATTGATGCCATCAATTCTAAGTTTTGGGAAATCACTAGGTAGATTCCCAATATTACTATTCCCACTACTTACAACTGTGGGTAGTCCATGGTCCTGTAGATGTTGAAAATTGCAGAATGGTGTGGGTATTCTGCTGATGAGCTTGAAAGGTTCTCCTTCTTCATAAAGTTCATTGTAGTTCTCTGTGTTCATCTGCGCATGCGCGTTGGTCATTTCTTTGCTGAAGCCGCTGGGAGAGGTTCTCTTTGCTGTAGCTCCCTCGTAGTGCTCTCCTTCTGATGATTCGGTCTCCGGCTCGATCTTGGGTGTTCTGCTGGCAGCTGTGGTTCGTCTCTTTTCTTTGGAGCTTTCTTGCTTGGAGTATTTTGTTCTTTGGATCGTTTGTGGTGTGTGGGAAATTTCGCAGGGCCCTCTGGGTTCAGGCGTCGTCATCATCGTTGTCCGGATCGAGTCGTGCAGGCTTTGAGGTGTCTGTTTATTTCTTCGTCTCTTTTGTATTTTTGCATTATTGGCTTTTATCGATTCTTTTGAAATTGTTAGACTTGTGCCAAACGTTTTAAATAGTTTTCTCATGGGTGTTTCGATTTCTTGTTCGGTGGATGATTCTTCTGTATCTGTTTCTGACTCTTCAGAAGAATAAATATATTTTTTGCTATTTTTTGTGTTTTTTCGCGCCAGAGTTTTTGAATGGTGCATTCTGATTGGTTCAGCCGTGTTCATTTCTGTGGCCGGTTGAAGAAAAGATGGCTGCCTTTCAAAATTTTGAGCAGGACCTCTGGTCTTGCTTCTGGTTATTTTTTCTTTCGTTGTAGGTTCGCTCACCATTTTTGTATTTTCGGGTTTGGCTTTTTCAATGTCTTTTTCTCTCGCTGCTCCGTTTTCTTCCAAGAAGCCTCGGAGTTCCGCGATGAGTTTGTGGTCATCTTTTTGACTTTTTATTAGCCTCAGTATCTCCGATCTGAGGTCTTTGTCTTTTATTTTGTTCTCTTCTTGGTTGTCGGTTTCATCTGCTGTTTCTTCGATGTCTGTGGTGTTATCTTCAGATTCTTTGATTGTTGTATTTATTGGTTCGTTGATCATTTCTTGATCTGTTTTTGTTTCTTTATCATTTGCCCTGGTATTGGGTCTTTCTTTTTTATTCTTGAGGTTTTCTTTCTTAGGCATGTTGGATTTTATTGAGTCAGTTCAACCATCGACTGCTACCAATTTGTTACAATATTTTGAGGATCAGACTCAATGATGAATTCAGAAGCAATTTCTTCAGTTAAAGAAGTGTTTATTCATAATAGGCATTCTACTTATTCTTGTCAGATTTACAGTGAGAAGCAAGCATGAGGTAAAAGCACTCTCTATTTATATCAAAGGGGAGGAGTCAAGGAAGGGGGTGATTACACATGAATACATTAAAGGAGGAGGAATAAATTAACCCTTTATATCCTGTACATATATACATATCTCTTGTTATAGAATAAGGCATTTACTTATGACAAGTTAAAGCACCTCTGCAGTTATAAGTGCAGGCAGGCTGGCAGTCAAATATACGAATCTTGAATACATGACTGTGGGATGCTGCAACTTTGGGGGTTGTTCGTAAGTCCCTTCATTCAGCGCCATTGTAACTTTGGTCACTGAACAAATCTGAAATCAAGGAATACCTGTATCCAAAACCCCAACTCTTCAGTAGTCCTTGTTGAATGATCACTTGTTCAATGACTGAAGTTACGACGATGCTGAATATGGGAGACTTGTAGTTGCAGCTATTGCTGCATCCCTGGGTCACATTGCAATTTGAGCATTTAGCCACCAGCTCATAATAATAACTCTTGCAGGGTCCTGCAGTCACATAATCACGATTTGCAACATTCCCTGCCAACTTCTGACAAAGTCAAACACAAATGGCAATTTGGTGATGTCATATTTTAAACTTGTTTAGCAATGGAGTTGCTTATCCTAATTATCCTAATTATGTGAGGATTACCTGTAAGCAAATAATAAAGAGCCTTGATAGTACAGTGGTTTAAAGCACCCTGTTATTAACACAGCTGCCTGCAATTACTGCAGGTTCGAATCTTACCAGGCTCAAGGTTGACTCAGCCTTCCATCCTTTCTAAGGTAGGTTAAATGAGGACCCAGTTTGTGGGGGCAATAAGATGACTTTGTATAAATATACAAAAGTATGAAGGCTATTGCTTAACGCATTGTAAGCCACCCTGAGTCTCTGGAGAAGGGCAGTATATAAATCAAATTAAAAAAAATAATAAAAATAATGAAAATGAGAATTGCTGTTAGCTAAAATAAAGTAATTGTAAAATTTGTATCAGTGAAAAGGAGGTGCTTGAAATTGAAAGGTCAGGATTCCACTACAGAGAAAACATCCTGATGGTGGAAGCTTCATTAAATAGAAAGGTTCCCATGAGCAGCATTTCCTCTGTATGTGATCTAGTTTACATCTTGTTATATTTAACTTACCTTCTATACTATGGGAGTTCTGCCTAATACACAGGCAGCTGTGTATTCTGCCCTTAGCAAATCATACCTGGACTGCCAAATTCACATTTGTTACTCAATCATGAAGGAACTGTATCAGGTTTGAAACACCTTCAGCAGTTCTGTTTTTAGACCAAAGATTGAATGTTTTCATTTCTGTGCCCCAGGATGATGCACACATTCTTACAGATGGCTCATGCCATGGATGGTAGAAGTCTTCCCTACTTGCAGTCTCCCCTCCCCTTTCTTGGAAATCTTGGGGCGGGAGGACGGGTGGAATAAAAGTGAGAATACCTTTTACCCAAGAATCTACTCTTGATACTGCAATTGAGAAGAGAGCTAGCGGGTATATCTACTCCACTTTCAATGCACTAGCTAAGAAACCTAACTAACAACAAGCAGGATTGGGAAATATTTGACCAGTAGACATGATTTTTAGTAGTCAAGTGGAAGAAGAAGAACTGCTACCTATATTCTTTCAGTTTTCATGTCTCCTCAGATCTAGGTGAAAGTGTTCTTTTGTTTCTAAGCTTTTCCACCATCTCCAAGTAAATGCTGAAGTATGTATCTGTTGCCAAATTTCCATGTCTCCTCTAGCCACCCAACTCACACACGGTAACTCTGGGCAGCATACAACAGTTAACAATTCACAGTTTAAAATCCACTATTTTTAAAAAAAACTCCAAATCTTCACCCCATTTTGTATTACATATTTGATAACTGGATAGAAGAGAAAATTTCAGTTTCTCTTCAGGTAAAACTTTCCTGTTCTGGGCTAAGTATGTGAATGGTTGTTGATCAAATCCAGGCAATTATGTCTGGATGTACCATATTTTTCGGAGTATAAGAGACACCTTTTTCCCCCCTAAAAAGGGGTGAAAATTTAGGTGCGTCTTATATACCGAATGTATCCCTGCCCACCCACTGGCCCCCACTCTTTGGCCTATGTCTTGCAGCAATTACCTCCTTGCAAGCAAACAGCAAGAAAAAACAGTTCCTTTCAGCTTCAGCATAGACTAATTAGCGCAAATTGATTAGATCGGCCTCCCGACTCTCAGCTGATTTGCTCTCAGCTGTTTTGCACAGGCCTTTGCTGCTTGCTTCAAGGAAGAAAATTGCTGGAGCAGATTTTTTTCCCCTTGTGCTAATCAAGCTATCCTGAAAACGAAACTGAAAGTAAAGCAGGCTGTTTGCTATTTGGTGCAACGAGGCAAAATTAGGCAGAGGTAGAGGAAGATTACTTTTTCTTCTTTTTCCTCACCAAAAAAGGTAGGTGCAAACAATGGGAAATTTAAGGCGAGGAGAGTTCAAGATTTTAAACACAAAAGAAAAAAAGAAAGAAAAAGGCAAAAATAAAAATGGGAAGGGAGAAAAAGAAATGAAAGAGAAAAATGTTATATATATTTAGAATTGAAATATGAATAGTAAGAAATAAATGGGAAATCATGATTGTAAAAATGAAATGAATAATAATTGGAATATTTGTCTTTGTATGTTTGAAATCAAGACAATAAGTTTTTATTTTTTTATTTTTTTTTAGAAATATGAATAAGTATAAACTAACAATTGAAATATCTTTAATGCAGTGGTGGGATTCAAATTTTTTAACAACCAGTTCGGTGGCCGTGGCTTGGTGGGTGTGGCTAAGTGGTCATGTGATTGGGTGGGCGGGCCAGGTGGTCATGTGATTGGGTGAGCGTGGCCAACTCGACATCACTCATGTCAAGGGGCGCTTTGCCCAGCCCCTCCCCTCTCAGCTACTCCTTCTCACCCTCAGCCTCAAGGTATCTATAGTTCTGTAAAATGTTGCTCACTTTTTTCGACTTTATTATCTACATACTATAGATGCACTTTCATGGACCACTGAAAAGAGGAAATGGCTCACATGCTTTGCCCAAGAGTGTGATAGGCAACAGGCTTTTAAGGAACTGCCAGAAAGAAGGAGGGGGGCAATGTATTTTCCAAAGCAACAGAAGGCAAAACAAGAAGCAATGGATGGAAACTGAACAAAGAGAGAAGCAACCTAAAACTAAGGAGAAATTTCCTGACAGTGAGAACAATTAACCAATGGAACTGCTTGTCTTCAGAAGTTCTGGGCCTCCAACGCTGGAGGTTTTCAAGAAGAGACTGGACAGCCATTTCTCTGAAATGGTATAGGGTCCCCTCCAAGGTCCCTTCTAAGTATTATTCTGACACCTTTCCCAGGCCCTCCACTCAGATTTGGCATCCTCAGTTTTCCTGCCTGAACAGGAGGTTGGACTAGAACAGAGGTCTTCAGACTTGGCAGCTTTAAGATTTGTGGACTTCAACTCCCAGAATTCTTCAGTCAGCATAGCTGGCTGGAGAATTCTGGGAGTTGAAGTCCACAAGTCTTAAAGCTGCCAAGTTTGGAGGCCCCTGGACTAGAAGACCTCCAAAGTCCCTTTAAACTCTCTTATTCTGTTATTCCTAAGCTAAATAGCTAAGACCAGTGGTTCTCCCCACTTTGGGGAGATTGTGCGCAAAGCACGTGCACGAAGTGAATCAGTGGTAATACCATTAGAACCCACCACTGTCTAAGACACTCATTGGGACCCTATCTCTTTTAGCATTTTTCTTGACACTTCTTCAAAATGCACCCTCAAGAAGCCACATCTCTCTCCCTCTCTCTTTCTCTCTTTCTCTCTCACACACACACAGAGGTTTCATTGGATATCTCTCTCCCACCCTCCTCTCTTTCTCTGCTTTAGGCTTAGAAAATTCCCCCGCTGCCTTCCCCAAAAACCTCTCCCCATTGCAAATGCGGCGTGCCGTTCAGGTGGGAAATGCCTGGAATGCAATAAAGCCCACCAATTCACGTCCTGCTGGCAGGCTAATGAGTTGAGAAGAGAGGCGGGGGAGCTGATCGGAGCCCTCCGAAAGAAGGGGGCTGAGGGAAAGTGGATGTGCTACAGATGCTGTGGATGCCCTCGCTCGCCCTTTGCCTGGCTTCCCTCCTCCCGCGGTCTCCTCAATGCTCACTCGTGTTCTCCCTCCCCACTCTAGCTTGATTACAGGCGGAGCCACATTGCCTTTTGCAAGCCTGCTGTTGGAGAAGCTGGGTGCCGGTGAGAGCTGGCTTTTTGCTTAGCTATGTCCAGCTGTCGGGGACATGGCTTCCTCCCCAGACCCCTGTCTGTTCCCTCCCCCCCCCCCCATCGACAGCCGGAGAAAGCTAAGCAAAAAGCCAGCCCTCAAGCACCCAGCTTCACCGACAGCAGGCTTGGAAAAGGCAATGTGAGCTTCTACCTGTGTCAACCTAGACTGGGGAGGGAGAGAGCACGAGCGAGTCAGAGGCCCTTCCCGCCAGCCTTTGTTTTTTTTTTTAAGTTCTTTTTTTAGACCTAGCCATTTAAAGTTTAGGAAGTTTTAAATTTAACTGCTTTTATATAAAAATAAAAATAAATAAAAATAAAATAATATTTGTGCAGCTTTCTGAGATTTAGTGTGTTTCTGTAGTGTTTCACTCTAACTACACAAACACACAAAATCTCACAAAGCTGTATGTGGAATTTTGTGTGTGTAAAGTGTGAAAGTTGGTTTTTGGGCTTTTTGTGGCTGTGAGGTTCCTGCTTGTTGCAGGGGCCATTTTGGGTCTAGCACAGCTGCTTTTACATTGTGGGTGAGCCAGTTGTATTGTGTTGTGTTTTGTAGGTTAAAAAAGGGCAAAGAAGTAACATTGACTTGGCCACGCCCACCCAGTCATCTTATCACAAAGTCCCTCTCCCTAATTAAGCCACGCCCACAGAACCGGTAGCAAAAAATTTTAGATTTCACCCCGAAATACACTCTATATGGGGCTGCCCTTGAAGACTACGTGAAAGCTACAGCTAGTTCAAAATGTAACAGGGCCTGGATGTGAGAGACTGATTACCTCCCAATTCGTTCTGCCCACTCAGTATATTTCGGTAGAGGGGATGTGTTACAGGTCCCTCCATTAGACATTGTCATCTTGTGAGACTAAAGAAGCATGCCTTCTCTCCCCCTCCCCAGAACAACATCCCCCCAGAATAAAGACCGCACCCTCTCTCCAAGGATGCTGGGAAGTTTTGAAAATCTGGTTTTGGTCTCCATCCAGGGTTAATGTTTATTAAAAGCTCCTGTTTTGTTTTGATTTTGTTGCTTATTAGATCATTTTAGTCTGGCTGTCATTCTGATTTAATGTTTTTATTATGATTTTTCTAGTTTTGTATGTCACCCAGAGTCCATTGGAGTAGAGCAGCCAATAAATGTAAACAAATAGTGGTTGAGAAATCAAAAACATCATGGGGGAAGCAGTGACAAACCTGTGTGTGCATGCACATGTGCACACATACACGTCACAGAAGTTGAATTTGAATAATATTTATGTAATCAAATTTTGAAGAAAAGTTGGAGAAAAAACAAAGGGTATTTAATATCAGCATTCAGATTTGTAAAAATGTGCTGTGGGAAAGTTGGGAAGAAAGTATTTTCTATTGTAACAGAAGTTAGAACCAGAAATAATGATTGTGAGTGCAGCTATTTAGGTTTTATACAAGGAAAAACTTCCTGGGGGCAAGATCTGTGCAAAAGTAGAAGGTTAATCAATGGAGGTTGTGAGTTATCCATTTCTGGAAGTTTCTAAGAGAATGTTGATCTGCCCCCTCTTATGGATACAGTTGGTTGGTTTCCAGCACATTATAGAATAACATGATATTTTTGATTGCTTTCAACTTCACAATTCTATGGTCTGTGATATTTTTATGCTTCTCATATATCTAATTTTTACTTTCATAACAAAAGTGGGCAAAAGCATGGTAATGCAGTTATTTTACTTTATTAAAATATTCTATTTATAAATGCTATTTTTATTAATCATTGTTTGCTGTATTAATGTATTTTTTAAATTTTAATTTGTCTATATGCTTGCCAATTTAACTGTCCACTATATGAGTAAGAAAAAAAGGCAGCTTCTTTCAGGAGATGTCAACAAATATACTGTAAGGTTTGGAATAATGTATATATTATTTATTTAGCTATACAGTATATATATAAAATCATATATGTATGTAATTTTTCCCTCAATAGTATCCAACCATGTACAGTATAGACCCTGAAAGTGGGCATATCTTTAACTGTATCCAGAGGGCACACCAGAACACGTAAGTAGTCTCTATTGGATTGTGCTCGTTCCCTGTTTCTTTCAGATTTGGTGCCTAGAAGACATCTGAATTCCACTATACATTAGAGAGGACTTGTGGAAATCTATATTGGTTACTTTGATGCAGCACTCATGATATGCCTTTTCTCCTAAGGACATAAATGGGGCAGGCTGTCATGTTGCTTGCTCTGTCTTTGGACATCATGAAATGCTACTATTGATCATTTGGATGTAATTCTAGACAGCTGCAGAGCATCTGCTTGAGAAGACAGTGATCAAGAATATATTGTGCAAAAAAAGCAGAGCAAAATTATAAATTGTAAGATGAATCTACTTGTGTTTACTATTATGATTGCAGGCAAGCTAAAGATACCAGGATAGCAGAATATTCTGTTTTCTTGTTGTGGATATGTTAGGTTCTGTATAATGTTCAATTGGACATAGATGAGTAAAACCCATTAATGAAGTATACTTTAAAATCTGTGTGTTTTTAGCTTGGAAACATATCCTTCCTTCCTGTTCTTTCTTGGAATCAGTGGGATCTATTACCCGGTAAGAACAATATTTAGGTCTGGATATGATTAGCAACTTCTTTAATGGAAATTGATGTACCTTTTAAACCCAGTAATGCTTCTTAAGGCAATATAGTAAAACCAGAGGTAGATGAATTAATGTTGTATGTTCAAACCTATCCATCTTTTAGTTTTAGCTGATAATTTGCAGTTGTATAGTATTTTATTCTTTTTAATGTTTTATTCCTAATGTATACATGTTATTGTATTTTTTATTCTTTAATGTTATAAGCAGCCCAGAGTCACCAATTTAATTTAATAAATAAATAACTTTCATACAGTAATCAGCATCTGGCATCAGTGTAAAATATTGCATCCTGATTTGCAAATTGTTTTTTTTTAAATTAGCACTTACATTGCAAAAAAATAAGAAAAAAACTTCTTTTTTTATATAATTTTATTTATAGTTTTTTCTTTAACATCCATAAGTGCTTAGTGAACAATATATTGCTGGGTTGATATACTTTATACACAATACTAATGATAATAAAACTATTTAAATATACATAATCATAATCTTTCAACTTCTAACATTTGTGTATACATTGTAATTATAATATATTCTATTATATAACAGTATACATAATACTATTTTCCCAATTTCTACTTTCTACCTCTTTTTTCTAACTCTTAATAAAATAGCCACCATATTAAGAAGTATTCTATATCTATCCATCATCTCTTGCCCTTTTTAGAATTTCAACTCTTACTGACTTTTTGGTAAATCTTTCATATTTCTCCCTTGGGATCTTGTATCTCCTTACATCATACTTATTTAATATAAGTATTTCATCTGCCTCAACACCTATCTCTTGCTGTTGGATTTCTAGAACAACCATCCGTAATTCTTTCATCACTTTTGGGAGATCTTTCTCTTTATTCTCTTCTATATTTTCAGCTCCTAAAGAGTAATCGCTTCCATATCTTTATCTGCCTGTATCATTTTTTGATTTATCTCCTCTATTCTTTCCTCAGCTCCTTCTGATTTCTCTATTTTCGAAGTTTTTTGTTCATCTTTTATTGTCATTTACTGTGGGGTTTCTAGTCTCACATCTGTATCCTGCATTAGTTCCATCATCTTCCTATGATTCCTTGTCATATCTTCCTGAATACATTGAAACATCAATATTATTTCTTTATGAACTGTATTTGTTTTCCCCTGTTGAAACATTTTATAATAATTTAATAGGCTGAAAGTTACTCAATATTCCACCAAGATTCCAATATCCCAGTTGCCCAGAAACACCAAAAACGCCAGTATTAGTAATGTTTACTCAGACCCGATACTGTTCCTCAAAATCCGTACAAAATATATAGTCCTTAAAATTTTCCAATTTGCACCCTCAAAATTATCCAAATTTAAAATATTGTTTAATTTTTCTTCTTTCTTCTTTCACCTTGTAGAGTGTTCTATCAGATAGTATTAATAATCCAGATTGGCCCACCAGATTTCCCAAAATCTCTTCAATCCACAAAATCAAGTGTTCAGTTTCAAGGATGTTTCTTGTTAATTATAGTCCACCTTGCCTTAAAATTCTTCAAGAGGCTCACTCAATATTTCCAAGCTGCCAAAATGGCAGTAGATATGGAACCAAAATAAAGAGGTCTTCCAGGTGTTGTTTGCCTTTCACTATTTCTCCTCCTTGTTTTTCTTCTGTTATCAATCCTCACTTGCCAAGGTCTTTTCCCACCATGTACAAGTATAATATCTTCTTTCACCAGTAGGTGGTGTCAGAATATTCATGATTGGGAAGACATGGTAATCAGGTCAGCCAATGAATAGGCATAGCAACTAAGTCAGCCAATTAGGAGCTGAGACAGACTGGAGCCAGGGCGTGTCTTAGTCTGCAGCTTCTGATTCTATGCAGGGAAAAGAGAAACTGAAAGCAGTGTGTGTTAAGCTCTGAGCTGTGAAGCTGTGTGTGAACTTGCCTGCTGATCTGAGCTGAAATGAAACTGAATCTGTGTTGGTATTGTAAACTTACTTCATGTATTATTATGCATATAAAGAAGTTAATGAATCCAGCTGAATCAGTTATCTGTGTGTGCTTCTGGATTTGATTTTTGCAAGAAACTCTGACAGGTGGCACCCCCCACTCTAAGTCCCAGCATTAAACAAAGCAAAGATAGAACAGCTGATTGTCAAAACGATTGAGGAGAGAAAAAAAACAAAAACAAAATTCCTTTTTACTTATACGATTTCTTCCAGTAATCTGACAGTATTATCCACAAATTAAGTCAGTTTTCACACTATTACAAGTTCCAGTCCGAGGTTTCTATATTTTAAAGCTTCATAGTCCATTAAAAGTTTGTTTCACTTTTGGGTCTATAATCTTTCTGTGTTAAATCGCCACTTAGCATTTGGGAGAGGTTTTTTTAAAAGAACTCTTTTATTTGGGTTTAAATCTCTAATAATAGAAGTTGAAAGTTGTCTCACCCAGTTTCAATCCTCTGTCCACAAACCGCTTCAGCTCATAATCTTCTTGTCCCGGTTGTCATAGCTTCGGTCTTGCCAAAATGGCCATCGTCTCTGCTACCGATCAGGAGGATTTTTTTGGATCAAGCGGGGAAATTGCTGTTTCCTCGTGATCTACAAAGCGTCCATCCTTTCTTCACCACCCCTCCAGGGTGGCTTTGACCCTGTGAGGTCTACTGGCAAGCAGGTATCAGCTGGATTTTGTGGAGCTCCACGGAGCTCCACTATCCCATATCCATCCTGCTGCGATGCCAACCAGTGAATCCCGAAATACTGAAACTTCTTATTGATAGCTTGAACGATGTTCAATTAGTCATAATTAGACCAAAGTTATTGGTTTAAGAAACTGGAAGATTGTCTATGAAATAAATATTTTTGGATTGATATTGATGACAACTATTGCCAACATATCTTGGGAACATGAATCAGACCACAAAAAGTTGATCTTTTTAACCAGTTGAATATGCTCTGCCACAATCAACATAAATTCACGCTATTAAAGAAGCTCACAATGTAAATTGATAAAGAGAAAGTTGGAAAGAAAGGTAAAAGTTATACAGGGTAAAAGAGAGCAAGTTTAATTGGACTGATCATGTCACTTCATAGTTTTTGCACTTGCCCAATACAGGATGTTAAAAGGAATCTGGAGCAAATGAAATAGTGGAGTAAGCTTTATGTTTTCTACCTGTCATTATTTACTTTCTTAGGTATTATAACCACATCTTTCCAGAATGATTCTCCCACAGTATAAATCCTAATTGTACTGACAAACTGTCCGTTTAATATCCATTTAATTTTAAACATCCTTTCATGTGCAATTATTCTTCATAGCATGTTGCTACAGGACTTGGTATAGCATGGATAATTGGAAGAATACTCTATGCTTATGGCTATTACACAGGAGGTGAGTCCTTGTATTGAGAATTACAATCATGTCATTTCTTGCAAAGCTGTTTTCAACTCTGGTGGTGTTTATAAACTCCTGCTTCACTTGACATCCATATACTGTTTTACAAAATCTGGGTTATGTCAAGATTAGTCTGAATTCATAATTAAAGTTTATTTTTAGACGATATAGCTCAGGGTTGTCAAACTGGATTTCTTCGAGGGCCAGATAAGCATTGTAGTTCTCCTCTGCCGGCAGGGGGAGGGGGCGGGGTGGATGCCTCCTGCAGCACCCTGCCAGCCAAAACGGGGTGCAGGGAGTTTGTGCATGGCCCCCATGCACCTCATTTTCGCCCTCCATGGCCTCCTGCAGCATTTTGCTGACTGAAAACGAGCCTCATGGCCTGTTTTCAGACCATTTTTGGGCCCATTTTTGGCCTGTTTTGGGCCTGTTTTGGGCCAGCAGAGTGCTGCAGGAAGACATGGAGGGTGAAAACGAGGTGGGGCGCACACCACCTGTTTTAGCTGCCAGAGGCACTACTGGCTGGTCCTTTGATATTTCCAGTTGGGCCATGGGGGCTGGATTTAAGCACCCCACGGGCTGGATCTGGCCCGCGGGCCTTGAGTTTGACATCCCTAATATAGCTGGTCCTATATTTTCCCCAGAAAATGGAAAGAAATAGGGAAAAACGTACCTAGAATCAGGGTGGATTTGATTTAAATCAAACTAATTTAAATCATGATTTAAACCACTAGTCAGTAAGGCTTGATTTAAATCATAGGTTTCTACATAAAGACCAATTCTTGCTGGTATAACTTTAATATGCAAGTAGATGAAGATTTTTAGAATAACAACTTTTCATATTAGTTTTTTTATCCCCAGTTTAATAGGTTAATCATTCATATTTGGCAACTTTTCTGTTGTATTTAGGAAGGAAAAAAATAATCATTACCTTAATAATAACAATTTAAATAGATTTATTCAACTGAAACAATAACATTACAGCATATGTTATTTGCTTAAACAAACATCCATGTTTGTTAACTAATTTGGCTAAACAATATATATATATATTAAGAAACTTAGACTGTCAGCCCAGCCTACACATGAAAAACTTAAATACTGTCCTCTGTAGCTCACTCGTCATCTTCATCTTCTTCTTTGTTCATAATCTGGAAAAGAAAAACAAGCTTTCCTGCTTTATCGGGTCCCAAACGATTTCTCAATTTAGAATGAATGAGTCCAAAGGAAGAGAATATTCTTTCAACGCCTGCAGAAGAAGCTACTGCTGTTAAAAGTAAAATCATTATTGAAGTGTCTCTAAATCCAAGTGCTTAAGTGACTTCCACCAGTTCACTGGTGTGACTTTCTTTAAAATATCTTCAGCCAACATATATTTCTTGAATGGTTCCCCCTTAGCTTTGAAGTTTATTATAGTTGGCATTACAGATGGATGATTGCTGGATACCCATGTCATAGCTAACTCCTCTTCCTTAGCACTTAAGTTTTGACCCTGATACTGGATATTGACAATATTTGCCAAAAAATGAGCTGGAGGCAGTACTTGTCCCATTCGTTTTTTAATGCTTGTAATTTAATTCTGTCCATGTGTAGTTCTGTTTTTAAGCGTTCACTCAGTTCCTTCCAAATTTCAACAGCATCAGCAATAAAACAGCTATTTTTCTGTATTTTGTTTAAAGCTTCAGAGATGGGTTTCAGGATGCTCAGTATATGTTCACCATTTCTCTTAAGCCCAATGTTGAGGATTTTGGCTGTGACAGTGCCATCTATTTTATCTCGATTTTCTTCACAAACTGTCATCAGAATAGGCCAGTTCTTGATATACTGCTCAAAACAGTCCACCACAGAATTCCATCTAACATCTTGTGGGAGCGTTAGCTTGGTTCCACCCATCCTTTTCAGAGCTGCTGCAGCAAAATGATTGTTACGGAATTATTTAGCAATTTCAACAACATTAGTCTTTATTTCTGGAACACTTAAGTCTTTGGCTAAGAGGTGCAGCAAATGAGCACTGCAACCATATTAGCTTTGTATTCCCTTCCTGCTCTTCTAAATTTCTTCTCATCTTGGATACATTTGCAGCATTGTCTGTGACCAAACTGCGTACTAGACATTTGAATTTTTGTTCACATGTTGTTATAGCTTTTACTGCCACTTCTTGTAAGTATTCTACTGTGTGTGCATTTCCTGACGTATCAATTGTTTGTGCAAGGAAGACTTTCCCTTCTTCTGTTGTTATACAAGCACATACAATAGGATCATTGTGGATATTACTCCACCCATCAATACTTAGGTTAACAATTCTACCCTCCAGAGCTGTTGCACATTGCTCCATTTCTCTGTCATACACTTTATCCAGCAGTTTCCCTGCAACATCTGCTCTGCCGGCTGGACTGTATCCTCGTCTCAGTGACTGAACCATATTAATGAAATGTGGGTTCTCAGTCAGATGGAAAGAAGAGTTCGTTGCATAAACAAACTGGGCAATTTTTTCATCAATTAACTCTTTTTCTAATCTGCTAGTTTTTATCACAAACTTATCTATGGTGGTTCCAGGAGGGAAGGGTTTTTTCTTTCTTTTAGGTGATAGTGATATGTGGCTGTGGGTGTCTGATGATGATGATGCTAATGAAGCACTATTCTGGATGGATAACTCTGAAACTGTAGAACAGGACGATGGTGATCTTGAAGGTGGATAGTTTCCAGAATCCATGAATTCCCCTAAACAAAAAAGTAAATGCTGTTATTTTATTGTTTATACAATTTCTGCTTATTGTACACAGCACTGCCCCAAAAGGAATATTTGCTTTTCTTCATAACTGTACCAAATTACAGTAACATGCAGTAATAATAAGAAATATAATTTTACTCAGTTCATGAGTAAAAAAGTTCAAGGCAGTCTTTATAAATATGATTCAATAAAAATGTTTACTAACCTGAAGATCCTGCCTGTTCAAATGTGTTTCTTTGGTCATCTTCATCACAGCACTTCTCATGATGTTGCCTCATTTGGGC
The DNA here is from genome assembly GCA_022577455.1 of Arizona elegans. Lineage (NCBI taxonomy): Eukaryota > Metazoa > Chordata > Lepidosauria > Squamata > Colubridae > Arizona > Arizona elegans. The sequence goes on along the minus strand of JAKOOJ010000002.1, from coordinate 94,877,624 downwards.
CACCAGGCCTTGCATTTCTTTGTTGCAGTGTTTGCAGTTTGCACGCATGCCTGCCTTACCGATAGGTAAAGGAACTTCATTAAAATATTGCCAAACTGGATTTACGGCCTGTTGCCATTATAGGTTTTTTGCTCCAAGGAAAGAATGTGATAAACCTCAGGTCATACACACAAAAAGATCCAAAGACTTGTCTGTCTGTGGCTGTGCAGTATTGTGCTCACTTTCATTTTGTACTGCTTGTCTGCTTGCCCCTTCCTCCTCACACTTAGTTTCATTTTCTTCTTGTGCAGATCTATTCCACTCCAATCAGAAAAATATTGTTTCTATTCTATTCACTGAACTTCTTGAAACTTAGCACTGAAGGGTTGATTCTGTATTCATAGGTTTGTAGAACAATAGGATTAAGGTCTTTTTCTCAACTCTGTTCATGTTATAACATTTTTGCTGTGAAGAAGAGGCATGTGATCTCTGCTGAGTCAAATTCAGTTTTGAGAACTGCAAAAGTAAACCAAGCATCTGTGATAATATCTTGTAGGCAGAGAAACTGCCCAATAATCTTACAAAAACCTCTGGAAGAGCATGATATTGTGAATGGATGAATGGAATTTATTTACCAAAAAAATTAAACATATACAGCCTTATTCTACATAATTAAAAAACTAATCTTTATTTCATGATGGAATAACCTTTGGATGGTAATATGTTTTCCTCAAAAAGCATTTTATTTAAAAAAATCCGATTTAAATAAAAAAAATCTGATTTTTTTGATTTTTTTAAAAAAAATCATTGATTTTTATCCACCCTGCCTGGAATTAATTTACCTAGACCATTAGGACTTTATTTATTGGTTAAATGAGGCTAAATTCACATATTGTGTCAAAGCATTTTTAAATTTTTTTTAAAATGTTATTGTTAAAACCAGCATCACCAGATTTAGAATGACTGGATCATGAATCTTGCTAAGGCATGTATTTTAATCTGGCTGTGTGCATTGTGATTCCAGGGTGATTCTAGGTTGTTCTTTGTTTATTCAGCAAATTTTGCTTTAAAATCTGGCTTGCACTATATAATGGATCTATATAGACTGTATTATTCCCAGAAAACATTCAAGTCAAAAATAAGATCTTGGGTTTATCTATCCATAGTGCTATGTGATAGTGAATTTGCACATTATATTAAACTATAGACAAGTGTAATATTATTAGTGAATGAAGTTCATGTGTTAGTATTCCCTTGTTGTGACCAAGGCTTCCTGAGTCATTAAAACACACAAGAAGTCCCAAAAATCTTCTTTTATTGCAACAGCTGTGAATTACATTCATTCACAGCTGAGTCCCAATTAGTTGCAAAAAGTCCTTAGGGAGAAGTCCTTTGGGATAATCACCAACCTTTATCTCCCTTGACATGCTGCCAAACACCTATTTGGCAAAGTCACACGGAGTCCAGAATCAAACAGAGATGCCGACTGGGAATAGAATTAACAACTTTGCTTTCCTGCAAAGGGCCCACGTGCCTTTGCTCTTCTTTTAAGCCTTATGGGAAGGGGCCAATCATCTCCAGGCCTTACTCCCAAGTCATCCCTTTTGTTTTAACTGTTCGTGCCTTTTGGCAGTTCTACGCATGCACGCACTAGGAACAGGCTCCTCCTGTTCCTCTGCCTCTCTGATGTCTGACTCTGGAGGCTCCGGAGTCCACACATAACTCCCAGATGGCCCTGGCCCCATCTCTGCCTCTGATGCAGAGCCCTCATCCGAGCCTTCCCCAGACTCCAGGACTGGCCCATGTTCCTCCCAGCTCCTCACTGTCCGACTCCACTGCCAGCTCTGCAGGCTGCTGGCGGACCACAACATCCCTAGGGAATAGAATGAAAATCATGATTAGAGAAACAGAGAAGAGGAAAACTTGAATGTATATATCTGAATGTCTAGTTGTTTAGCTTTTTCTTGTACTCAGCCAGCTATCAAAAATGTAGAAGTGACCATCCTACTAGGGCTAGTGTTTGGGGAAATAATACTTCATGAGTTAAAAATGCTATGCAGATACCTAGTCCTTTATTTAAAATTGGAAAGCATGTGCCATGAGTGGGAAGCGTGTAGGAATTGCAAGTTAGTAAGAGAGTCACATAACAAAAATGACACATAGAAGATTGCCCAAGATAGTCTGTAATATCATATAAATAAATAATGACCTTATTTCTGTGAAGGGCGCTCTTTTGTATATGAAAATGACAATTTCCTTGAAGCATCTAGAAAAACTTATTGGATAAAAAAAAGCATTTCAACAAATTTATTTTGCACATTAGTTATTAATGTTGCTATTTGTATTACGCCATATGAATATTCTGTCTTATTTTATAGATCCTAGTAAGCGAAATCGTGGAGTCCTCGGTTCCATTGCACATCTGTGTTTGGCAGGGACAACTGTTTACTCCGCTTTCCAGCACCTTGGCTGGATCTGCAGAGCCTAGGCAGCATCCATTCTGGTGACTTCCTGAGATGTCTTTAAACATTTCTCTCATGTAATTTTTATTATTGCTTTGTAAAAAAAATAAAAAATAAAAACAAAAATGAATCACCTCTAGTTCCAGTGTCCCATTTTTGTTAAAAGTCAGCAGTGTGCCAGCTTTTTTTCCTCCTAACTCCAGATATTTCTATGGCATTTAGCATGTCCCTCATTTTGTAATTGTAGGCATTGCCTGGTAAGGATTATAAATGTCATAGAATATATCTTTATATTTATGTATATGTATGTATTTTGTCTGTTTGGATGTTGTTGATTCAACTTATACTTTAAGATCTATTTGTATAAGTATATATAAGTATGTGAATATATAAAGGTTATATACAATTATTGTTTAAATATATAAGATACATACATTGATATAATTATTTTAATAATAACCCATGATTTGACTCTTTAAGACCAATTTATATTAGTTCATAAATAAAAAGGAATAAATATAAATATAGGCTATATAGATATATTGATTTGAAAGTCCAGAAGTTCTATTCTAAACACTTATGTGTAAAACAGTTGTTTCACCCTTTACAATAAATTCTATTTCTTGTATTACTTATAATGCATATATATACAGTTGTAAGAAACAGTATGTGAACCCCTTGGGATTACGTGGAATTTTGCATGAATTGGTCATAAAATGTGCTCTGAACTTCATCTAAGTCACAACAATAGAAAAACACAGTCTGCTTAAAATAATACTACACAAACATTAGATGTTGCCATGGTTTAATTGAACATAACATGTAAACATTCCCAGTGCAGGGAGGAAAAAGTATGTGAGCCCCTAGCCTAATGACTTCTCCAAGAGCTAATTGGAGCCAGGAGTGAGCCAACCTTGACTCCAATCAGTGTGATGATATTGGATATGTTGCTAACAGCTGTCCTGCCCTTTAAAAACACACACCTGTTTTGGGTTTACTGGTTTCAAGAAGCACTGTCTGATGTGAACCATGCCTCATAGAAAAGATCTCTCAGAAGACCTACGATCAAGAATTGCTGACTTGCATGAAGCTGGAAAGTATACAAAAGTATCTCCAAAAGCCTTGATGTTCATGTGTCCACGGTAAGACAGACTGTCTACAAATGGAGAAAGTTTAGCACTGTTGCTACTCTCCCTAGGCGTGGTCGTCCTGTAAAAATGACTGCAAGAGCACAGCGCAGAATGCTTCATGAGGTGAAGAAGAATCCTAGAGTGTCAGCTAAAGACCTACAGAAATCTCTGGCACATGCTAATATTTTTGTTGACACATCTACAATAAGGAAAACATTAAAGAAGAATGGAGTACATGGGAGGACACCACGGAGGAAGCCATTGCTGTCCAAAAAAAATATTGCAGCACGTTTGAAGTTTGCAAAAGAGCACCTGGATGTTCCACAGCACTACTGGCAAAATATACTGTGGACAGATGAAACCAAAATTGAGTTGTTTGGGAAGAACACACAACACTATGTGTGGAGAAAAAAAGGCACAGCACACCGACATCAAAACCTCATCCCCACTGTAAAACATGGCGAAGGGAGCATCATGGTTTGGGGCTGCTTTGCTGCCTCAGGGCCTGGACGGATTGTTGTCATTGATGGGAAAATAAATTCCAAAGTTTATCAAGACATTTTGCAGGAAAACGTACGACCATCTGTCCGCCAACTGAAGCTCCGCAGAAGATGGGTGATGCAACAGGACAATGACCCAAAGCATACAAGTAATTCAACAACAAAAAAAAAATGGCTTCAACAGCACAGAATACGCCTTCTGGAGTAGCCCAGTCAGAGTCCTGACCTCAACCCGATTTAAATGCTGTGGCGTGACCTTAAGAGAGCGATTCACACCAGACATCCCAAGAATATTGCTACACTAAAACAGTTTTGGGAAGAGGAGTGGTCCAAAATTACTCCAGATTGTTGTGCAGGTCTGATCTGCAACTACAGGAAACGTTTGGTTGAGGTTATTGCTGCCAAAGGAGGGTCAACCAGTTATTAAGTCCAAAGGTTCACATACTTTTTCCTCCCTGCACTGGGAATGTTTACATGTTATGTTCAATTAAACCATGGCAACATCTAATGTTTGTGTAGTATTATTTTAAGCAGACTGTTTTTCTATTGTGACTTAGATGAAGTTCAGAGCACATTTTATGACCAATTCATGCAAAACTCCACATAATCCCAAGGGGTTCACATACTTTTTCTTGCAACTGTATGTCACCCATATGTGTTGGGGCAGGTTAAATCCTGGAGGTATACCTGGAGGTATTAGGATTAATATGCTCAGAGATATCTTGGAGGGAATAGCTACTCCACGCTTCCATCCACTTTTGTGTGGTGTTCTGATGATCAGCCATCAATTTAAGTGCTGTCAAGAGTGGTGGGTTTCTTGACTTTAATCGGCATCTTAAGAGATCAGGAATATATCCATGAATGGGTAGAGAGGAATTTAACAGGATCTTACTATACTTCCGAATGAGAGCTTCTTGTCGTCGTAAGTGCGGGGGAAGTATGTGACTAAGAACTGGTACCAGGTACCAGGAACTAGGTATAGATTTTATGCACCCAGTAATTAGCCTCATCAAGGCTAATTGTTATGAGGACCAAACAACAAATAGATATGAAACCAGAATTATTTTTATTATGAATATTTACAGGGAATTATGATGAAAAAATACAATATTTAATTTTACATATCACAACAGCAGCGAGAATAATCTACGCACAAAATTGGAAGAATAACAATGTACTATTAGAGGAAAATGTATAAGGAAGATGGAGATGGATAGACACATAAAAGAAAAAAAAGATAAAGAAGAAACAGAATACTACATGGTATGGAATAAATGGTATAGATGGTTAGAGGATAGATGTAAAGGTTAAGAAAGACTAAATGAGGAAGATATAGGAGTTAGAAATTAGTAACTAACATGTATATATGAAAATGATACAAAATGTATGATTGTAATTTAATATACTAATACCGTGATGGCGAACCTATGGCACGCGTGCCACAGGTGACATGCAGAGCCATATCTGTGGGCACATGAGCGTTGCCCTAGCTCAGCTCCGGCACGCGCAGCTGATTTTTGGGTCTTCTGGGCCCACCGGAAGCTGGGAAACAGTCTGTTTCTGGCTTCTGGAGGGCCTCTGGGCAGGTGGGGAAAGCTGTTTTCACCCTCCCCAGGCTCTTAGAAAGGCTCTGGAGCCTGGGGAGGGTGAAAAACAGGCCTTGCAGTCCCACTGGAAGTCAGGAAATGGGCTGTTTCCCGCCTCCAGAGGGCCTCTGGGTGGGTGGGAAAGGCTGTTTGTACCCTCCCCAGGCTCCAAGAAAGCCTCTGGAGCCTGGGGAGGGCGAAAAAACGGGCCTACCAGGCCCACTGTGCCATTGTGTGCCAAAAGGGGGGGAGCATGGGGGTTGCGTGCGCAGAGCACATTGAATTATGGGTGTGGGCACATGCATGCGCAAACCCCCCCCTTTTGGCAAGCTACTGCAAAAAGGTGAGCCACCACTGTACTAATATATCAATATGTATAAAAAATAATGGAATCACATGTATAGTTAAAGGTAAATTAAAGGGGGGAAAATGAACACACAATAGAAGTATACCGATGTGGAAATGTTGTAAAGAAGAAAAAATCTTTTTTAAAAATTTTTTTTAAAGAAAACTTTTAATAAAAATTATTGAAAAAAAAATGCTGTGGACCAGTGGTGGAATTCAAATAAATTAACAACTGTTTGTCTGCCCTAATGATCGGCTGAGTGGGCATGGCCAGGGTGGGCGTGGCCAGGGTGTTTGACAGGCAGCACTCAGCCTCCTGCACCCCCGAGAGCACAAATGGGCTGCGGGGGTGGGGGGGCACCTAGTAGGCCTCCCTGCAGCCTCCTGGGAGCAAAAACGGGCTGTGAAAGGCCCGTTTTCTACTTCCCCGGGCTCCGGAGGCTCTCTGGAGGCTGGGAATAGGCCCATACGCCCTCTATGAGCCTCTGGGAAGCCCGTTCTCCACCTCCCCAGGCTCCACGCATCCCCTGCACTTACCTGGGATCCAAAACAGGCTGTGTGGAGAGTCCTGGGAGGGGTGGGGCGGGGCCAGCTGGTTGTCGGAACTACCGGTTCACTGAACCAGATGTTATTAACATCTGGTTTGCCAGAACTGGTCTGAACCAGCTGAATCCCACTTCTGCTGTGGACATAGTATATAGTATATTTAGACTTCAGCAAGGCATTTGACAAAGTAAACCACAACCTACTTCTTGATAAGCTAGAAAAATATGGGATAGACAGCATCACCACCACATGGATTTGTAACTGGCTGACAACGAGTAGTCCTTAATGGTACTGGCTTGTATCACAAGACACCTGGCTGGGACCGGAGGGAAGGGTTCCTTTCTTGGATTTATGCCCGCCGGGTTTCCATGTGCTACATCAGCCGCGACTCCACGGAAGGGGTGGGGGGGTGGCAGTGGTTATTAGGGAAAGTCTAAGTCCTACGGAGGTCACTGTCCCTCAGATAGACGGATGTGAGTCCCTTTTGTTGAAATGGAACCCTGGAGTTCAGTCGAGTCTGTTGATTACATACCTGTCTCCCAGCTGCGTATCTTCAGCTCTGCCCGCACTGCTAGAAGTCGTTGCCGAACTGACGGTCGAGCTCCCCAACCTAATTGTTGTGGGAGATTTTAATCTCCCGTAGGCCAGTGAGACATCTGAGCTGGTCCGGGAGTTCATGTCCTCCATGACGGCCATGGACCTGACTCAAATTGTACAGGGTCCAACTCACAATGGTGGACACACCCTCGACCTGATTTTTGTCTCTGGGCAGTGGATAAATATTCAGAGTAGGAGAATCCTCACTATTTTTCCCCTGTCATGGACCGACCATTCCCTCCTTAAACTGGACTTTCCATCCGCCAACCCCCATCGCTGGGAGGCGGAACCGACTAAATGGTTCCGCCCCAGGTGCCTGATGGACTGAGAGGTTCTGGATGGAGCTTGGGACTTTTCCCACATACCTATCCCACGATTTGCCAGAGGCCCTGGTGGAAGCCTGGGAACAGGCAGCTGCCGGGCCACTGGATCAAATCGCCCCTTTGCGGCCTCTTCTCCGACAGGGATCCCGTGCGGCTCCTTGGTTCTCCGAGGAACTCAGGGAGATGAAGCGTCGGAAGACTAGAGGGCTGTTTGAGATCTTCTCGTTCTGAATCTGACCAAACACAGTTAAGAACCTACATTAGATCTTATCTTGTGGTGATGGAAGCGGCGAAACGTGATTATTTCGCCGCTCTCATTGTGTCTGCAGAAAACCGCCCAGCGGCCTTGTTTAGAGTGACCCGCTCTCTTCTTAATCAGGGAGCGAGGGAGGACCCCTTGCAGGGCAATGCTGAGGATTTTGTGCAATTTCTGCAAGATAAAATTGCTCAGATCCGGTTAGGTCTAGTCTCCGACTGGGCAGGAGCAAGTCTTGAAGGTAATATCTGGGTTGATTTTGACCCTGTGTCCTCAGAGGAAGTGGACAGGATTGTGGGTAGATTGGGAGCTTCCACATGTTTGTTGGACCTGTGTCCCTCCTGGCTCGTTGCGGCAACAAGGGAGGTGACCAGTGACTGGATCCAGGCCATTGTCAATGCTTCTTTGAGGGATGGGGTCTTCCCGACCATCCTTAAGGAGGCGATGGTTCGACCACTCCTCAAGAAGCCGGCCCTGGATCCGGCCATTTTGAACAACTTTCGTCCTTTATAGCGAAGATTGTTGAGTCTGTGGTTGCTCACCAACTTCCACAATTCCTGGAGGAAACGGACTATCTAGACTTGTACCAATCGGGCTTCAGGCACGGACACAGCACGGAAACAGCATTGGTCACCCTAGTGAATGATCTCTGGTGGCCAGAGATAGAGGCCACTCCTCTATCCTGGTCCTACTTGACCTCTCAGCGGCTTTTGATACCTTTGGTATCCTATTGCGACGGCTCGGGGGGGTGGGGGGCACTGCAATTTGTTTGGACAGGGGGACAGAGATCCTCCCCAAGGCTACTCACTTGTGGGGTACCTCAGGGATCGATTCTCTCCCCCCTGCTCTTCAACATCTATATGAAGCCACTGGGAGAGATCATTCGTGGTTTCGGGGTGAGGTATCAGCAATATGCTTATGATACCCAGTTGTACATCTCCACCCCTGACCAACTTAGGGATGCTCTTTCCGTGATGTCGAAGTGCCTGGAGGCGGTACAGGTCTGGATGGGTAGGAACAGGCTCAGACTCAACCCCTCCAAGACGGAGTGGCTGTGGATGCTGGCATCCTCTGATCTAGTGGCCCCATCACTTGTGATGGGAGGGGAGTTGCTTACTCCCTCAGAAAGGGTTCGCAATCTTGGCGTCCTGGATTCTTGGCTGTCGCTAGCTGACCATCTGACGGCTGTGATCCTTAAGCCATGTTATGGCTGCCGCTTGATGATAAAGTTCCCAATCTGGGAGTCCGGATCCTCCCTTATTTCTACTATCATGTAAGAGTTTAAGTTTTATTCAGGCTTTCTTCCCTCACCAAATGAATTTTAAAATTGTTTTATTTAGTTCTACAAAATATTTTTTTGCCCCCATCTTTCTCAATAAGCACCAAATATCTGCTGGGGGTAGGGAGTGAGGATCTGAGTTTCTGTCCTTAGAAATGTTTCTCCTTTAGATAAAATATAATATTCTGCCTTTTTAATATTTCCTAAAATGTGAGTGCTTTCTATACCTGGGAGTAGAAAAGTGGTATTTTGAAAATAACTTGATAAAAAATAAAATAAAAATAAAATAAAATAAAAACTGTTAGAAGAAATATCCTTCTGGGTTCAGCTCCAAGTGGGGAAAAAGACACTGGAAACATGGAGACTGCTTGGAAATATGGTTTAATGGTGGACAGGATCACATGGTTTGAGTTCCTGAACAGAAAAGGGCAGAGATGCTGTGAGTCCCTGGTTGTTCTATTCGTAGCCGGAGTGGAGTCGTAGCTGCGAGGACTCAACACTGGGGTTTATGCCCTCTCTGGCTTTGAACTTCCTGGGGCCCTGAAAGAGTATCCTGATTGGTTGTCAGACTCCCAGGGGGTGGGGGTTTTAGCTAGCCTTGCTGGCTGATGCAATCTTCCCAGGTGCCATGTGGTGAGTTTCTGTTGCTAGATGGGTCCTATTGTGTTGCAGATGATGGTCCATTGACAAAGATGGGAGGGAATTGAGTTTCTGCCTCTGGCCCATTGAGGGGAGGTGGGGGGGGGAGGAGGGAGAGTGGCAGGAAGGTGGGAGCTGCTTCGTCTTTAAAACGTGCTTCTCCATTTCTCATCCAGGGAAATATATTCTGCCTTTTTAATATTTCCTAAAATATTTCATTTTTCTAGGAGAGGAGTGAGTGCTAACTTCCTACAAAATAAAATAAAAAATGGTGCAATAAAAATAGCTTGTATAGTTATTTATATAGTACAAATCGTAGAGTTTGAATTATCAATAAACTATTTACAAGGTGTAAGAAAGCACCCACCCATCTCCTAGAAGAATGAAATATTCTAGGAAATATTATAACGGCAGAATATTATATTTTCCTGGATGAGAAAAGGAGAAAGGGAATGAAGCATTCTCTTTTTCTCTATGGTAAAGAGCATGATGAGGGCATCGGGAAGCCACTGAACTTCAGATTCACTGCTGTGCATGCGCACTTGACGCTTACTTCCTGTCAAGCCCCATAATTTCGTGCCGCTTTTGCGAGAGAAGGGCGGAAATAAGCCCAATAAAGAAGATAATGAACTGCCAACGACCGGCATCCGCTTACCTGCCTGCAGCTATTGCAGCGCTGAGCCTGAGCCTGCCTGGCTCGCACGTTTCTCCAGAGACTTTCCGGCAAGCCAAGTTCGATCAACCTCAGGTGGTGAGTAGGGGAAAGGGGAAGCGATTCTCTACACGCTCCTGGCCGCTCTCATCCTAACTGGGTGGCACGTTCAGGCACTGAGCACGAATTTCTGTTTACCGACAGTGTTTGTGCGAGACGTACTAGGCAGTTTTAAAAACGAGACTAGACCTCAAACAGTGTAGGACAAAATGTCTCAGCCGCGTATACTTTTAAAATGTGTAGGGCTGGGGAATTCTGGGAGTTGTTGCAACCCAGACATCTTTAAGCGGTTAAGCCGTCGAAGGGTAACTGCTGCCTTTGACTAGTAGCCCTCCCGCCGAATGGAGGCGCGATTGGGCGGATAGACTAGGAAAAGCGTCTGGTTGGCCCAATGTAGCTTTTCAGCAGAAAATGACAGGCCATGGTGTTTTTCTCTGAAGAGGGCTTTCTTCCCTTCAGGGAATATATCCTAGGAAACAGTCTCACTTATTTCTTCTGAGCTTCCGACTGCACAGAACTGATTTTACGTGTTCAACAGAGATAGTATAACCATGCTTATTGAGAGGCTCGAGTTTTTAAAACGAAACTCCAATGTACTAATTTATTTTGTCAGCTGCTGCTAATGTTTTTAAGAGAAATTTGGTAACGCATAGGTGAATAGAGTGCACCATGTAAGAAGAGAAAACAATAAAACATGCAAAATCGTGGTAAAATACAAAAAACATTCCATCTGTAAACAGCTGATGAAGTTTAAAAATTATATTCACTTGTGAATATACCCCAAAATGCATGTGTCTCGCTAATATATAGATACTAGATGCACATTTGTTGATACATTGAAATATGAAAATTATATCTCTGAATTAATTCAGTTTCAATATTCTCCAAAATCATCATTACTTGCTTTGAACATTCTGCAGTTGAAATATGCTTATTCTGTTTATTATTTAATTGGATAATCTGCACTTTCAATGGCAATCAGTTGGGGAGCCATAAAAGGTACCTAACTCTTAAATACCATATTTTAAGAAAAAAACCAATATCTGATGGTACTTTATGAATCAAACAATTTATTACTGTTTATGTTTTGACCTTTACAATTGAATTAGAATCTAGAAAAGCTGCTTGCTTGCTTGCATGGATGGATGGATGGATATGAATAGAGATAAGCTTGCATGCTTGCTATTATTTATTTTATAAGTAACTCAAGGTGGAAAAGATACCCAATATTCCTTCCTCCTATTTTGCTTTGTGTGTGAGAGAATGTACTTTTGCTTATATTGCTTATATTCATTTTTTTACCACCGCAACAGTGGGAACAAGTTTCATCTAAGCTATAAACCAAAGGACTGTGAGTTCTACTCCTACCTTAGGTATGAAAGCTGCTGGGTGACTTTGGGCGAATCATTTGCCCAGCCCAACTCACCTTACAGTGTCCTTTTGAAGAGAAATACCATGTACTTTTATTGATGTGTCAATTGGATGTGATTTGCCATTGAGTTTTTCTGAATTTTTTCAACCTTCGAGTCTACCTTGCAGCTTTGATACTCCCTGATGATGTCCCATTCAAGTACTAGCCAGACCAGACCTACTTGGTTTTCTGAGTCTAGTCATAAATTTGTTATTATTGGAGGTTTAAAAAGGATTTATTTTAAAGAAAAACCATCTAGAATTTGTATATTTGATAAGGGGATAGAATGGGATAAAGGTTGGGGGATTCAAGCAAAGTCATATAAACTACAGCAAATGTCTTCAGTGTTCTCTATTTTAAACAGAGTTTAATATTCTGGAAGCTACTGTATCATCTCCTGAATCATATCCATGGTGGAGGACAGCTAAAGTCTGCTGATACAGGTAGCAAATTACTGTGAATGTGGGAACATGTTCAGTTTTTGAGGGTGGGGGAGAATGAAAATAACAAAACTATTTTCTTTGTTTATGAAATTTATTGACAGCCTCAGTCTAAAAGATGAAATATAAAATGATAAAAGCTTTGGCAGTTAAAACAATTTGAATAAAAACAGTAAAAGTATAACTTGATACATTAAGAAGCCTTTGAAAACCTTTGCTTGGCATTGAAATTATGGTGCTGTCAGATGATCCTTTCTGAATGTTGAAGGAATGGCACTTGTCACTTGCTTTAACACAAATTCCAATTAGGTGATTATTGATAATATTTGATGATGCAGCAACCTTTGCAAGATAGATGTTTCTTTGTTGCTCTCATTGCTGAAAAGTAGCAATGTGTTTTGATGTGGGTTCAATTATCCTCATAGTAAGCCTTACTGTCAGGTGTGCTTCCTTCAAAGTCCAGGAAAGAATAACCCAAACTCCATTGTTTATGGAGAAAGGTACTTTTACTAGAAAATTATTATTATTATTTATTGAATTTGTATACCGCCCTACTCCCGAAGGACTCAGGGTAGTGAACAGCCAAATAAAATACATATAATACAAATGTTAAAAAACCATTAAAATACAATTAAATAATTGGCCCAGAAGGCGAAATTTAAAACACCCCAAATTCATAAGACAAATTTAAAATTTAAAAATTTAAAATTTTTTTAAAAACAGTTTAAAAGAGAGGTTAGGCCAGGCCGGCCTGCTGGAAAAGAAATGTTTTTTTTTTTTTTTTTATTGCAAAAGTTTTACAATTACATTTTCATCCCTTTTTCCCCTCCCCCCCTCAAACCACCCCAAACTTCCCAACCTCCCTAACCCACCCTAACCCTCCCCTCCCCCCGGACTTCCTCACAGTATACATGTCAAATAAAAGGAAAAACCCTCCTTTATATATAAAACTTGAACCCCTCCCTCCCCCTTACAAGTTTTCATCTTCATTACATTAACCTATTTCTATCTTAATATAACATTTTCAAATAGATTTTCATCCTGATTGCCTTAAAAATATTTCTATCTTAATATAACATTTTCTAATAAATTTTCATCCTTAACCTTAAAAAATTTCTATCTTAATATAACATTTTCAAATAAAAGCTATTTGATACTTCCTAGTTTGATATTTGTTCTGAACATAATCTATCCACTTCTTCCATTCCCATTCATAAGTCTCTTGAGAACAATCTTTTAGATATGCTGAAATCTTCGCCATCTCTGCAAAACTGGCCATCTTCAAAGTCCATTCCTCAATCGTAGGCAGCGCTTCATTTTTCCAATATTTACCTATCAACAATCTTGCTGCTGTTATCATATACAATATCAATTTTGTTTCACCCGATGTGAAACCCTTAACTATACCCAATAAAAACAGTTGTGGAGAAAATTGAAAAGAAATGTTTTGATGGCATGGCGGAAAACGCGCAGGTCTGGGATCCTCCGTATCTCTGGGGGGAGCTCGTTCCAGATGGCGGGTGCCCCCACAGAGAAGGCTCTCCCCCTGGGGGTCACCAGTCGACACTGTTTGGCCGATGGCACCCTGAAGAGCCCCTCTCTATGGGAGCGTACTGGTCGGTGAGAGGCTACTGGTGGCAGAAAGTGGTCTCGTAGATACCCCGTCCTAAGCCATGGAGCACTCTAAAGTTGGTAACCAAAACTTTGAAGCGCACCCGGAAGACCACCGGGAGCCAGTGCAGCTCGCGCAGGAGGGGGGTCACATGGGAGTGCCCCGTCGCTCCCATAACCACCCGCGCGGCCGCATTCTGGACCAACTGGAGCCTCTGGGTGCTCCTCAAGGGGAGCCCCATGTAGAGAGCATTGCAGTAGTCCAGGCGGGAAGTGACGAGGGCATGAGTGACCGTATTTAATGAGTCCCGATCCAGAAAGGGACGAAACTGGCAAATCAGGCGAACCTGATAAAATGCCCTCCTGGCCACAGCCATCAAGTGCTCTTCTAAAGACAGCTGTGAGTCCAGGAGGACCCCCAGGTTGCGAGCCCTCTCCGTGGGGGCCAACGACTCGCCCCCAATAGTCAGTGATGGCACCAACTGACTATATCGGGATGTCAGAAACCACAGCCTCTCGGTCTTGGATGGGTTGAGCCTGAGTCTGTTCCTCCCCATCCAGATCCGTACAGCCTCCAGGCACCGGGACATCACTTCAAGGGCATCATTGGGGTGGTCCAGGTGGAGATGTACAGCTAGGTGTCATCAGCGTACTGGTGGTACTTCACCCCGAAACCACGGATGATCTCACCTAGCGGCTTCACATAAATGTTGAACAGAAGGGGCGAGAGGACTGACCCTTGTGGCACCCCACATACAAGGGGCCTCGGGGTCAACCTCTGCCCCCCTGCCAACACTGACTGCGACCGGTTGGAGAGGAAGCAGGAGAACCGCCGCAACACGGTGCCTCCCACCCCTAACTCTTCCAGCCGGTGCAGCATGATACCATGGTCAATGGTATCAAAAGCCGCTGAGAGGTCTAATAGGACCAGAACAGAGGAGCAACCTCTGTCCCGAGCCCTCCAGAGATCATCAACCAATGCGACCGATGCCGTTTCTGTGCTGTACCCAGGCCTGAAGCCCAACTGGAACGGATCCAGATAAGCCGATTCATCCAGGTACAAAGTGAAGGATGGAGACTGGACGGTAATTAACCAATACTGCCAGGTCCAGGGAAGGCTTCTTGAGGAGAGGTCTCACCACCGCCTCTTTCAAGGAGGCTGTTGTGGCTCCGCCCTCCGAGCCTATCTCATCGGAGGAAGAAGGCTCCGAACATGAAGAAGAGGAGTCGGCCAGGCCTCCCTCTCCAGGCCCCTCCCCTCTGGCACTGCCTCAAGTGCCGGCCGAGGAAGAGGAGATTAGCCAGGAGCCAGGTGTCTCTGATGAGAGCGAGGGAGATGATCTGTCGTTCCTGGATCCACGCCAACGAAGGCGTGATAAACGGTTGCAGCAGTTAAGGAGGCGTGCCAGGGATTATAACTGAGTCACTGGACCACACCCGAGAGACTATATAAGAGAGTGTGGTGGCCGTTGAAAACTCTGTGACGAACAAAAACCAACTCTGGCTAGTCACTTGAACAACGTGTAAATCAGCCAAAGGGATATTGTTTGAGCTGGACTATTTACAATTCGTATGTATTTTATGTTATCTGTTGAAGTAAAGGTCTTGGCAGACGGTGCTTGTTTTGTTGCCAAGTTTGAGATAACGACCTGTGTGCGTGCCAAGTGCTTTCTTAACCCTTGGCTTGCTGTGTTTGTGTGTGTGTGGAGACGGGGACAGAACAGCGGCGGGAAAAACACCGTCACTCAGAGAAGCATTTATAATCCCCTGGAGCCAGCCTCGTGTAACCTCCTGAGAGGCCAGCACCAACCAGGAGGAACACGGGTCCAATAAACATGTGGCAGCATTCACTCTACTCAGTATTCTGTCCACGTCTTCGGGAGTCACAGAATCAAACTGTTCCTCAGACGGCCGGCTGTGAGTCCCTCCTTGTGAAGTGGGGTCATGGGGTTCAGATGGGCTTGCTGATCACGTACCTGGCTCCCTGCTGCGTGGCAGCAACCCTGCCCGAGCTCCTCGACATTATCACTGCAGTGGCGGTTGATACCCCCAGACTTATGGTCATGGGGGATTTCAACCTGCCATCTGTGGGTGAGACATCGGAGGTGGCTTGGAAGTTCATGGCTTCCATGACAGCTATGGACCTGACCCAGTTAATTCAGGCCCTACCCACACGGGGTGGGGGGGAACACGCTGGACCTGATTTTTGTCTCTGGACAGTGGTTGAGTGATCTTGAGATAGGGGATATATTCACCGAGCCCTTGTCATGGTCAGATCACTTTCTCCTTCGCCTTGACCTGGTTCCGCCCCAGACGCCTGATGGAACCTGATAGATTCCAGATGGAGCTTGGGCCATTTCCTGAGGCTCTGGCACATGCCTCGACTAGGGACCTAGTGGCCGCCTGGGATAGTGCGGCCGCTGGAGCTCTGGATCGGGTCGTGCCTTTGCGGCCTCTGACCCGGCGCCAATCTCACCTAGCTCCTTGGTTCACTGAGGAACTGAGGGAGATGAAGCGCCAGAAAAGATGCCTAGAGAGTAGTTGGAGGGCCAGTCTTTCTGAATCCGACCGGACACTGATAAGATCTCATATTAAGAATTACCTAGTGGCAATAAAAGCAGCAAAATGTACATATTTTGCTGTTCTTACTGCATCATCAGATAATCGCCCGGCCGCCCTCTTTAGGGTGACCCGCTCCCTGCTCCATCAGGAAGCGCGGGAGGACCCCTTGGAGGGTAGAGCTGAGGATTTTGTTCAATATCTGTATGACAAAATCACTCAGATTCGGGAAGATCTGGACTCCGACTGGGTAGTTCCAGGGGGGTTGACTGAGGCAGGTCTTGAGAATGTTATCTGGGATGAGTTTGATCCTGTGACCCCTGACGACATGGACAGGATTCTGGGTGGACTGAACGCGACCACATGTTTATTGGACCCGTGCCCCTCCTGGTTAGTGCTGGCTTCCCGGGAGGTGACACGAGGCTGGCTCCAGGGGATTATAAATGCTTCGTTGGGTGAGGGTGACTTCCCCGCCGCCTTGAAAGAGGCGGTGGTGAGGCCTCTCCTCAAGAAGCCTTCCCTGGACCCGGCAGTGTTGGCTAATTATCGTCCGGTCTCCAACCTTCGTTTTGTTGCGAAGGTTGTTGAGAGTGTGGTTGCACGACAACTCTCCCAGTACCTGGATGAAACGACGTATCTGGATCCGTTCCAGTTGGGCTTCAGGCCTGGGTACAGCATGGAAACGGCATTGGTCGTGTTGGTCGATGATCTCTGGAGGGCTCCGGACAGGGGTTGCTCCTCTGTCCTGGTCCTATTAGACCTCTCAGCGGCTTTTGATACCATCAACCATGGTATCATGCTGCACCAGTTGGAAGAGTTAGGGGTGGGGGGCACTGTATTACGGTGGTTCTCATATGTGGGGTGCCACAAGGGTTGGTCCTCTTGCCCCTTTTGTTCAACATTTATGTAAAGCCGCTGGGCGAGATCATCCATGGTTTTGGGGTGAAGTACCATCAGTACGCTGATGACACCCAGCTGTACATCTCCACCCCGGACCACCCCAACAATGCCCTTGAAGTGATGTCCCGGTGTCTGGAGGCCGTGCGGATCTGGATGGGGAGGAACAGGCTCAGACTCAACCCATCCAAGACCGAGTGGCTGTGGTTTCCAACGTCCCGATATAGTCAGTTGATGCCATCGCTGACCATTGGGGGCGAATCGCTGGCCCCCACGGAGAGGGCTCGCAACTTGGGTGTCCTCCAGGATTCATGGCTGTCTTTAGAAGAGCACTTGACGGCCGTGACCAGGAGGATTTTTCATCAGGTTCGCCTGATTCACCAGTTGCGTCCCTTTCTGGATTGGGACTCCCTACACACAGTCACTCATGCCCTCGTCACTTCCCGCCTGGACTACTGCAATGCTCTCTACATGGGGCTCCCCTTGAGGAGCATCCGGAGGCTCCAACTGGCGCAGAGTGCGGCCGCACGGGTGGTTATGGGAGCAACATGGAGCTCCCGTGTGACACCTCTCCTGCGTGAACTGCACTGGCTCCCGGTGGTCTTCCGGGTGCGCTTCAAGGTTTTGGTTACCACCTTTAAAGCGCTCCATGGCTTAGGACCTGGGTACTTGCGGGACCGCCTACTACCACCAATAGCCTCCCACCGGCTGGTACGCTCCCATAGAGAGGGGCTCCTTCAGGTGCTGTTGGCCAAACAATGCCGACCGGCGGCTCCCAGGGGGAGGGCCTTCTCTGTGGGGGCACCCACTATCTGGAATGAGCTCCCCCCAGATATACGGAGGATCCCGGATCTACGCACTTTCCGCCGTGCTCTTAAGATTCTCCTATTCCAGCAAGCCGGCCTGACCTAATTTTCTCCCCTGTTTTAAAATTTTTTAAATCGAAATTTTAATCTGTTTTAAATTATTGGGTTTTTTAATTGTCTCGGGCTAAATTATTTAATCTGGTTTTAATTATGTCTTTTAACTTTATCTATGTATTTTATTTTGTGCCTGTTCACCGCCCTAAGTCCTTCGAGAGTAGGGCGGTATATAAATCTAATAAAACAAACGAACAAAACAAACAAAACAAACTCTTCCCAGATAATATTCTCAAGAGCTGCCTCCATCCTCCCCCCTGAATCTACCCCGTCAGAGTCCAGATGTTCCTGAATCTGAGCGATTTTATCATACAGATATTGTACAAAGTCCTCGGCTGTACCCTCCAAGGGGACCTCCCGCGCTTCCTGAAGGAGCAGGGAGCGGGTCACCCTAAACAGGACAGACGGGCGGTTATCTGATGACACAATAAGAGCGGAAAAATAGTTACATTTTGCCGCTTTTATCACCACAAGGTAAATCTTAATATGAGACCTTACCAGTGTTCGGTCAGATTCAGACCGGCTGGCCCTCCAACCGCTCTCCAGGCGTCTTTTCCGGCGCTTCATCTCCCACAGCTCCTCAGTGAATCAAGGAGCCAAGCGAGATCGCCACCGAGTTAGAGGCTGCAAAGGCACCAGCCGATCCAAAGCTCCAGCGGCCGCCCTATCGCAGGCGGCCACCAGTCTTCGGTCGAGCCGTGAGCCAGAGCCTTAGGAAACGGCCCAAGCTCTGTCTGGAACCGATCCGGGTCCATCAGGCGCCTGGGGCGGAACCACCTCATCGGTTCCGCCTCCCTGTGGCGGGGTGTAGCAGTTCGAAGGTCAAGGCGAAGGAGGGAATGATCCGACCATGACAAGGGTTCAGTCACTATATCCCCAATATCGAGATCATTCAACCACTGACCAGAGACAAAAACCAAGTCCAGAGTGTTTCCCCCCAGGTGAGTAGGGCCATACACTAACTGGGTCAGGTCCATAGCTGTCATGGAAGCTATGAACTCCCGTGCTGCCTTAGACGCTTCACCGATGGATGGCAAGTTAAAATCCCCCATGACCATAAGCCTCGGGGTATCAACCGCCACCCCGGCTATAACGTTGAGCAGTTCGGGCAGGGCCGCTGCCACGTGGCAGGGAGCCAGGTACGTGATCAGCAAGCCCACCTGTACCCCGTGACCCCACTTCACCAGGAGGGACTCACAACCGGCAATCTGAGGAACAGTGGCCTCCCTCGGACCAAGACCTTCTTTTATAACAACTGCCACCCCCCCCCCCGCCCCTACCCTGTGACCTCGGTTGATGAAATGCATGGAAACCAGGAGGGCACATTTTAACGAGGGGGACCCCTCCCCTCTTAGCTCAACCAGGTCTCCATAATTCCTGCCAGATCCATTCCCCCCTCCTGAACTAGATCACAAATGAGGGGGGGCTTTATTTACCATGGACCTGGCATTGCATAGCATCAGCCGAAGGCCTAGGGCCTGAGGGTCTGTGCAACCTGGGGAACGAGAGGAGCATTGGAAGCCGGAGGGCGTCACCGCTCGAAGACAGCGAGCGTGCACTCCCATAACATGATATGGCCCCCTGCTCCCACCATATCTGCCCCTCCCACCTACAGTACTGATACAATATCCATCAACAGCACAAGCTCTAACCCCCTCCTTGACCCCGAGTCCTGCACCTCCCGTACCGCGCTCTTCAGCCAGACCAGGCCTCCTCCCCCGCGGGTTCTCCCCCAAACCCACACAACCCACTCCCCTCCCAGAGCCTTTTAAAATCCTATCTAAAAACTTCCCAAAAAAAACCCACAACCCCCTCTTCGCACCATGCCACCTCTCGGGATTCCAAAATCCGTCATCAAGGTAGGCCCTCAATAGTGAGGAGGGCCAAACCTGCAAGAGGGGGGAGTCTCGTAGCGTAAGAAGGTCAGCAGCCATAAACATCACAAAAAACAGAGGTGGAAAGTAAACTGGCCAGGGCTTCACCAGATAGTCCAATAGTACTGGGTCAAGAGTAGATTTTCGTACCAGGAGCTGGGCTTCACTGCCCTCTCACGGCAATGGGAGTGGCCAGTGTCATCCCATCGCATTCCGAGGATAATTATCCCAGTCACCCTCTCACAGTGACCGGGCCAGGTGACACCGACAATAAAGTCAGAATAGTCCATCCTTTCGTTCGGTGGATGACAACAGCCCTCTCAGCACCTGCGTACCATTTCGCCCAGTTCTCTTCCAGTTAGGGGTTGAATAAAAAGGCCAGCAGTTCGTAAAGATGTTAATAGCGATGGTAATAGTCCCACGGGCACAAGATCTTCCCTGAGGCGAGAATAGGAATAACGAAACAGCAAAACCCAATTCAAGGGTGGATGGCCATCAAAGACCACCAAAGGCCACCTTGTGAAGTGAACGCAACCAAAGGAAAGCAGAATCTAAGGCAACAAGCGCAAAAATTGCATATAGAAAGCATCCTCTCCTATTGTCCACCATAAATCATCCAATCCAAAGGTTCTTCCTTTCCACATTTCAAGCACGTGAAGGGCTTCGATTTGGGTTTGAATTCCGCTCTCCCCGCGCCCGTCTTTGGCACTCCTTTGTGGTAGAAGGAGGATGATGGGTCCCCTGCACGGCCCCCTTGGAGTCGGCTTCGGGCCAGCTCGATCTCCACATCCTCAGCTACTACGTACCAATTCTGCAAGTCTTCGGGAACCCCCCCGTGCTCTACAGTATTTGTATATGTCTTCGTTTAGTCCGTCCTTGAAACTCTCCAGTAGGGCCGCTTCTGATCACCCTGTCATGTAGGGTGCCAGTTTGTGAAATTCTTGGGTGTATTCTGCCACCGATCTCTGACCCTGCTGGATACCCTTCATCCTGAGTCTCACTTTCCGCTCAGCTAGATGGTCTTCAAACCGCCTCCTAAGAGCCCCCATGAACAGGTTGTAATTCCTCAGCAAGGGGGAATTATTATTGTGGAGGACCACCATCCATTCAGCTGCTACTCCCTCTAAGACATTCGTGACGCATCTCACTCGTGCCGCATCTGATAAGTAGTCCTCTCCCAGTCCTGCATGTGGTTCCACATTTGGGTCAAGAAAAGCCCCAAGGTCTTCGGATTCCCATCATATTTTCCGGTTAGGGGGGGAATTTTTGGTTTTTTGCGTCTGCGGGGTGGGGCTTGCAAGGCTGGGGGTCCTTGGGCTGCTGCATACCTCCCTTGAGCTCCAGAAGCCTGAGATGTTTCTTCCCCAGCTTCCTCTTTCTCTCCCCACAGGCTGTCTCTTCTGGATCCAGCCTGGGGTAGTCTCCTCCCTTCCCCACAGGGAATACATAAGACTCACGGCTTTTCCGGCTTTCCTCGGCATCGCAGAGGAGTTGCATCGCTTGAGCAATCATGAGGCTCTCCCTTTGCTCTTGCAGCCACACTGCCTCTCCCTTACGGGGTCTGGAGCTGGTTACTCCTTGGGGGGTCCTCCCCAGGTCCGGCAACCTTCCTACTCCCCTCGACCATCTAGCTTCCTCTGGCTCCTCTCTCAGCCAAATTTTTTCCATCCATTCCACAGCTTCCTTCTCCGCTTGAAGTGAAGTCATCGTAGAGCCAGAAGCTCCCATCTGGTCTCCTTCACTCTCTTGATCTGACATATTTTGGGTTCAGCCCCCTCGGTGTTTATCCGGGATGGCTGGAGAATAGATTCTGCTTAATGTCAGGTGTGCTTCCTTCAAAGTCCAGGAAAGAATGACCCAAACTCCATTGTTTTTAGAGAAAGGTACTTTTACTAGAAAATGAAGTGAACACAACCAAAGGAAAGCAGAATCTAAGGCAACAAGCGTGAAAATTACATATAGAAAGCTTCCCCTCCCACTGTCCACCATAAATCATCCAATCCAAAGGTCTCTCAGGGGTCAGGTGGAGCACACGTCAGGCAGCATCATCAATCAGGAATGCCATGACCGTTGACCCGACAGCAGCTTCAAAGATAGAGTCCGGTGGCTTAAGTATCGCTTTCGATTCCTCCAGATTCCTTCAGCACACTTCCCCTCCCCCCCATGCTACCTAGCTCTCCCCCCTCCCATTACTATGGCAGCCAAAGCAGTAAAGGCGGAGGCTGACACTTACACCTAGTAATTCTTACAAGTACTCCATCTGTTATCCAACCTGCTTCCAAAAATCACATTTTCTAAAACTTCCACAGCATTGGAGAAGGTACTCGGGTGCAACCATATTGATAGCCCTGTTTGCTTGACTATTTGATCAGAATAATCAATCCAGCCTCTAGGAATAGTTTTTTTACTCACTGCTGGGGAGCACTAGTGCTTTGAGAAATGTTTCACCAAGGAATAAAATGATTGTTTCAATTGCCCCACCA
This sequence comes from Arizona elegans, assembly GCA_022577455.1. NCBI lineage: Eukaryota > Metazoa > Chordata > Lepidosauria > Squamata > Colubridae > Arizona > Arizona elegans. Next base: position 94,855,075 of record JAKOOJ010000002.1, on the reverse strand, counting down.
TTATAGTACTCTTTCACACTCAGAGGTAAGATCTTACTAATAGTATATCCTACTCTGATGCCAGGCAAACATGCATTGAGAACTGAATGACTGCAACTCTATGAAATTCAGATTGGATTGTTTCAGGCAGCTTTCTCATGAAGTCTCACAAAGCATCTGATAATTGTTTTATTACATATTCATATTGTCAGAGTATTAAATTACTGTGTTTACAGTTTTATTAGCTCATGTACTGTACATTACTTTGATTCTAGACAGTGTTGCTGTAGTTTTTACATAGTGAATTCTACATAACATATTGATGTAAATGCATTTATTTGTTTATGGATGCCTTCAAGTCAGTTTAACTTATGGCAACTGCCTGGATAAGTCCATGCAGGTTTTTTGGCAATGTTTTCAGAAACAGTTTGCCATTGCCTTTTTAGGAGTAAGTGAAAGTGATTAGCTCAAGATCACCCAAATGACTTTAGCATCTAAGACAGGACAAAACCTGAAATAGATAATTTCTTTCTTTGTTCAAGAAAAGTGTAAAGCTGTTCAGGCAAAAAGCCCTGCTGGCAATCTGTTATAGATTAGTTGAATGCTACTATCTCATTCCAGGAATGATGCTGTCCAAATTACAAGGCATATGTGATACTTTCTAGTCTTATCTCAAGAAATAATAATTACTGTAAAATTTATGATAGCAGCCTTTAAGTATCTGAAAGGATTTCCTATAGAAGAATGGACTATAGTTATAAAAAGACTCCAGATAAATGTAGAAGAAGAATCAACAGTAACTATTATAATTTGACAAGTGAATGAATTACTCAAAAAGGCAGTGAGATTCTCTTCACTAGAGATGTTTGAACAGAATTTGGACAATTATTTTATATAAATACTTTAATATTTATTTTGCACAGAGCAAGATATTAGACTCAATGGTTTCTTCTTATAATTTTACAAAGTCTTTGTTTAATAATTCAGTGAACTCATGGATAATGGGAGATCACTTTCTTTTCATTTTAAGAAGGAAATTATTATTGGGGGAGTGGAGATGGTACTGAGAGACTAGTCCATAATTGTTGCTAACCTTGAACATCAATTTTTTTAAAAAGGAAACTGTGAACATGTCCTCCCAGTTTACTGTGGTATAAATTAACTCCTGAAGTGATAGGATTTTATCCCCTTGCCTTCCAAATTTTGATTCTACTTACTTTAGCATTTGGCACTCTTTGGTGAATTTGTGGTTACTTGAATGGTAATAATCAAGATTTACCTTATCTCCTCTTTAGGCACCCAAGTCAGATTTGTCAAATATGCAGCCTTGAGCTATGGATATAGAAGACCAAAATTTTATCAGCTTCCTGCTGATGGTTCAGAAGCAAGCAGAGAATTGCTATTGGCACTCTCTTGGTTCCTTTGCAGAATAGCTCTAATGGAAAAGTTATTGATACTAAATAGATTTAAACTTTGGGATGAAGCAAAAGTATGCATGGTGAGTTCAAGGGGCTCAAGAATAATGTTCATTAGCAGCTAAATAATGAGATAGAGAATGGGTCAGTTGATTTTTTTTTGTTGAGATTGGCAATACAGGCAGGTTATTTTTAATGTATTCCAACCAGATGTACATGTTCCCAGCATACTTTGTGGAAATTGTTTTAAGAGACAAATGGCTTGAATGCATATCATTTTACCTAGATCCAAAGGAGAAAAGTTGTTCCAGGCAAATTAGAAATTACACTAATTTAAAATATTTAGCTTCCTTACTGAAAGACATCTGAACTGCAGACATCCCCTTTTTTGGGCCTTTCAGTTCTCAAAGTCTGTTGTTGACCATCTCTAGGTAAAAATAGTCCAGACACTGTGAGGATATATTGTAGAATTGTAGAAATTTTTTTTGCTTGTTTTGTTATTTTTCTTAAACTTTGATGAAATATAGCATTATTTGTAGGAATGCATTGTTATATAATCTTGATTTCAGCAAATCATTTAACAAAGTATATCATGACATTCTGATTAACAATTAATTAAATATTAATTTTTCTACCCAATTGTCTTGACTTAACTGACATGCCATCCACGTTTAACATGTTTCAAAAATTGTACTCAAAAGAGTGGTAATCAGTATCATATGAGGGTGGGAGGCACTGAGTGGATTGTTACAAGATATGATTTTTGCTCTCTATAAAGATTATTTTATTACAAACTTTAAAGAAAATTTTTATGAATTTGCAGAAAAATTAAAGTTAGGTGGCTAACTCTACAAGGCAGAAATGAAATTCAAACAGATTTAGATACTGTAGAGAAATTTGCTGAAAATAGAATGAAATTTAGTGTGGACAAATACAATTGTTATATAGGAAAGAAAAAATAAACCCACTTATATAAAATGGGGAATATGTGATTTGGTAACAATACTATGGATATATATATATATATATATATATATATATAAAAGGAAGAGACAGCTGCGATCTCACATTGTTCCTGGAAGCACGAAGCCGAGAACACCAGCCTGAAGATGACGAATGAGACTTCGTCGAAACGTCTCCAAGACACTTCCAATTTTATGTGGGAGAAGACCCGAATAACCAAAGACCTACATATATATATATACATATATATATATATATATGTATGTATGTATGTATGTATATATATATATATATATGTTTTCTGAGGTTTTCGTGGGTGTTTGTATGTGGGTCTTTAGTTATTCGGGTTTTCTCCCGCGTAAAGTTGGAGGTGACTTCTAGGTGTCCTAGAAGCACGAAGCCGAGAACACCAGCCTGAAGATGACGAATGAGACTTCGTCGAAACGTTGCCAAGACACCTCCAACTTTACGCGGGAGAAAATCCGAATAACCAAAGACACACACACACACACACACACACACACACATATATATCAGGGGTATCAAACTGATGGCCTGCTGGCTGGATGCATTACACGCAGGCCACGCCCACCGCAGCTCCGCGAAGGAAAAAAAGTGATAAATCACGTGAGGGCAACGTGACACCAAGAGTTTGACACCAGTGATATATAGGAATAATAATTGACTGCAAACTGAGTATAAATTCACAGTATAATCATGGCAGCAAAAATGAATGGTTGTATCTCCATTAAGACAGGAGTTTGCCTATTTTATCAGGATTGATTGATTTTTCTACTTTCAACATTACCTTTTTGCCTTCCTGCTTCCCCAGGAAAAACGGGTATTCCTTATTTCGAAATAATTGCAATCAGTGAATATATAATTGTTTTCAGTAGCCAAAACATACTTTAATTAAGTAATAGAATTATGCATATCTATACTATATTTAATAAAATAAGTGATTTTCTACTTACAGAATTTCAAAATTTCCCTCATTTCTCTCCCTCCCCCAAAAAGGAGCATTAAATGTGGTGATACCAAATACATTAACTATTCATCTATTTCTGCATAATTAAAGCACTGCTTTTTATTTTTTTGAGCTGGCTAAGCAATAAAACTTTATCTTGGTATTTAACAGCTATGAAATATACATAAAATATTGAGTGAGACCAAAAACAGACACCTTTGTAGCATAGGACTACTGAGTTTTGATTTCAAAATCTGGACTTTTGAGTTGAGATATAGTAGCATATCTACTATGATTTGATATCCAGGATTAATGGCCACGTACACATAATTACTTATAAACCTATTACTAATTTATCCATGCAAACTTAATATTTGTCCTGATTTCTAGTAAGACTAATATAGAAATAATTATAATATAATATAATATAACATAATATAATATAATATAATATAATAATATATAGATTTATGTATGAGTTCACAGCTTCTGTGCTAGCTTCTTATACATTCATATACATTCATGTATCAAGCATCACACCTCTATCAACACAAACATTCCATGTATATAGCATATATGGAATAAATATATAAAATAAATGAAAAGGTATCCAATGCGCCATCTTAATCCTTCTCTTACTCCTGCTAATATGAAACATTTGCCAACCTTTTTGTTTATTCTCAGGTATGGTTTAGATTTATTGTGCACTGCTGTTACTGCATTCAGCAACTAATTTTGGACTCTACTCCAAACATTTTACAGTTCAAGACTGTTCACTTTAACATACTTTATTTGAATCAAAATGTATACCATAAACTTACTTTCTCACATTCATGCATTTTTTACAGATCTCTTTAAGCAAAAATCTGGTCTGCATAGTGCCTACATAAACCAACCTAATCCTAAAGCTGCCAGGCATAAAGCCTAGAAGGAGAGAAGACCAATTTCCTCTTTCCATAATGAATTACAAGATTTTTTTCCTCCACCATACAATATTTGGTTCTGTTCAATGTTCAGAGACTTAACCTGATGGATACAGTCCCAAATCACTTTACATAATTTCTTTCCAATATTTCACTGCATTGGATAGAATAAAAAGTGCTGTTGATAAAGGGATGGTGATCAAAGTGGCACATTTTCAAAGACTAGAATATTTGAATATGTCAGGAGCAGATAAGCTTCGTGTCCTTCAGCCATTTTAGATAATGAATCTCAGTGTTTAGGCTCCCAGTTACATTCCCTATATCAATCTTTTTTTGCATGTATCTTTCATGAAATATTCAGGAAATTTAGATAGTCTGATAAAGTCAATCGTTTTTCACTTCTGGGGAGCTTCATTTATTTTAACATACTTGCTATTTCTTGAATTTGACATCTTGAATATATATATATTTGGAGAATCTGATGCCTTTTTATGAAAATATCTGTATGTTGCTGCTTGAATGTGATAACACAGCAGAAAAGGGAAAATGTCTGTTTGTGAGAACTTCCTTTCAAGTTATGATATAGAGATAGAATACAATCAAGAAAGAGAATAATAAAAAGAGAGCTCTATGTATATTACTATTCCTAGAGGAATATATTTCATCAGACTCTTGAGTAATGAGAAATTACTCTATCAATAGCATCTTTAGAAATTCTGCTAAAATTTCTAGGCAACAACGAATACTAAACATCTATAGAAATACTCTAAGCTCACGTAATAAACCTTGGATATTGTGAAAAACTGAGTTGGTTGGTACAGAGCAAAAACCATTTTCAGAGATTTTATTATTATTTTCCTTCTTAGTGCAATCCTCTTCTAAAATGTCTGCAAGATGGGAAAAGCCTTGTTTCAAAACCTCACATTAAAGGCCAAAAAGATGTCCAATACCTTCAGTGGTTGAATGGCCGCCTGAAACTCCAATGGCGGAGTTACCACTCTGACCAGGAAGAGCAATGCAAGTTACTGCATAAGGTAAGTAGAACTTGGGTTGCAATACTTTATATTTTGTGGCATTATCCTTCTCTGGTCTTGAGTCTATAAATTTCAGAAGTTTTTAAACAAAATAGGGTTTAAGAGTGTGTCTTTATCTATTCTTTTTTTTTTTTTTGCCAACATTTGTAGCAAGAAGAATGGATATATTTTCTTTACATGGTGGTGATATTATTTTATTTACTATTTTCCAAAGTTATTAGGTACTAAAACTGAATGGAAAGTTCAGATGCCTGAAACCACTGTAGATTCATATTCAGTTTATTCTGATATAACAGTTAATCGTGCTTTGACATTATGAGTCCTGAAGAGCTTCCAGCTTGGATATTACCTCCCACTCATGCCATAGTTCCAGGTTTTAGTTCATTGTTTAGCCATTGAGCTGAACTGGGAGTTAGTTTGCAGCCAAGCCATAATTGAAATTTAGACTTCTGCTGCAAGAGGTCATAGTAGGCTTATTTATAGATCTTCAAGGTAATACAAATTATATATGTTAAGGATCAGTAGAGCTCCAAATTAATGTTTCACAATTGATTTTCAGTGAGAGGTACAAAATGGAGCAAAATGGTGGACAAAATGTCTATTAGTATCACTTCGCCTTCTGAGACAGAAAATTGTTATTAGTGTAAGCAATTAAATCTTCCACGCAAAGATACATGGACAAAACATGGAACGCAACTGATTTGTGGTAAATTTTTCCCCACTGATAATCTTACTGCTTTTTTTTACTTAAAATTAGAATACATTGTTTTTGAATTTTTATCTACAGGCAGCATGATATCTGTCTGGCCTACTGAAGTATGCTAGTTTTATTTCATGTACTGTAGCTCTATGAAACCCTAATCCTAATCACCGATAGGCAAGAACCATTTTACTGCCTGCTGTCCTGGTTTTGAGCCACCTGGTTTTGAGCCAACTTCCTGCCAACTTCTCCACTGATTTGGTGGTGGGAAGCATGCAGGAGTTGTCTCGCCTAATAGCCTTGAGATTTGGTTTCTTTATAAAGATTTTCAAGCAAATATGAAATGGATAAAATGGTTTCATATGACCATGTGGTTTGCTTAATGATTGCATTGAATCACTTAACAATCATCATAAAAACACATAAAATCTAGTCCAGTCGTGTGATGCCTCATGACCGAAATTCCAGTTCCAATTGTGGTGGTTAATTCGAGGACTACCTGTAATCTAATACCTAAAAATACACATTTAAGTGTATTGCCTTTACAATAGACAATACATTTACATGTGTAGTTTTAGATATATCACATATCCTGCCTCTAACCATATGTTTCTCTACCAGGTACATTCCTACACAATAGGTTCTCATACTGACCCTGTTATTGGCCATTTCTCAGTCATAGAAGTTGATGTTGGAAGACAAGCAGAAAGATATAAGCAGGTAATCCTCTTTCTATAGCATGATGGTATGTTAATAATTCAGAGAAACCTGCTTTCTGCAGAATTTCCAAGCTTCAGCTACATCCTACCCGTGTTTTCCTGAACATAAGACCTGGTCTTATAATTTTTTGCCTACAAAAGAGGTTTTAGGGCATATTTTTGAGGATGTCTTATTTTTTTCACATACAGGAGGTGGCGAGCACAGGGGCTGACAGGAGTGGGAGCGCATCTACTGCCGGCCCCGCCCTCTCGGTCTCATCATCTGCTTGCCTGGAGTCACAACAGGCCAAGTTCTCGGCGCGCCCTGGCCTCCGCCTGCCCTGCCTGCTGGCCCTGCTGCTGCTGAGACACTTCTCAGACCAATGGCTGCTGTGCAGTGGCCTGTGCTGCTGCTGGTCTCGCGGGAGCTCTTCGCCCTCCTGGCAGTGCTGGTCTCGGCTGCCCTGCTGTGTTGCTCCTACCTGTGTTGCTGGGTGAGCCAGCGCAGATCTACGACCTCCGGAGTGCCCCTCCCACTGCCAGTGGAAACGCACCACCAGTGCTGCCTCGCTACTGCCTTGAGGCTGCTGAGCATCAGCCTGCACGCTTACTCGTTGCTGCGGGCACTGGCCTATGGCCTGAGCCCGGCACTCTTCGGTCCCTGGCCCTAATGGGCACTGCAGCTCTCATACTAGCTGTGTGAGATGGGCATGGGGCTGCCCCTGGCCTCTTTTGACCTCTACCTCACCTGGGGCTGCTTTGTCGCCAGATTGTAGAACAGCCGCAGATAATGTAAAGGCTGAAGGTGGCTAGGGACAGCGACACACCTGCCTCACACAGCCAGAACGAGAGCTGCAGCACCCACCAAAGAACGCTGGGCCCATACCCCAGCACTTGCAGCACCAAGTTGACATGCAGGTTGATGCTCAGTAGCCCACAGGTGGTGGGCAAGGCGGTACAGGTGGTGCGGCTTCACTGGAGACCACTGGTGAAAGGGCCCTGGCAGTCCGGCAGCATGGCGGGGGAGCGCGCCAGAGGTCGTAGATCTGGACCAACTCGCCCCATACCAGGTAGGAACAGCCCAGCAGGGTGGTCAAGAGCAGCACCCCCTTGAGGCCAGAAGCAAGCCGGCATCTTTTGGATGGAAGCAAGCACATGGCTTCTCCCCCTGCAGGCCCAGGCTGACAGGGAGGTGCTGACTGGCACCCTGGTCATGTGATGTTTCACTTAACAACCACATTGCTTAGTGATGGAAATCCCAATCCCAATCAGAGTCATTAAGTGAGGACTACCTATATTGCTGTGAATCACAGGTCCTTAGTTCAGATTTACTCTTGTCCCCATACACATTAGATACCCTTAGATGTGCAACTGTTTCCCAGCTTCATCTATGATTTTTATAAAAGATGGATCAGTGACTTTCCCTAAACTTGGTTCCTAGAAGCATTATGAACAATTTATGTAATTCAAACAGAATTCTATATACATGCTAAATGTATTTATTCATTAAATATTATTTTTATTTATTCTAAAAAACCTTTCAAATACCTTGGGATTAGGGTTGGCTGCAGATGTAAAATTCTCATTACTAGGTTTATTTCCCCTAACTGGGATAATCCAGGGTGATGCAGAAATTACATCTTCAGCTAATGGTTGAAAGTTGTCTTCTTTCCTCTTCCTCAACCAGCGATATACAAATAAGTTCAAATGACAGAAACTGCTTTCACCGTTCTGCTAATTGAAATACATATTATTAAGCAAAGATCTAGGGCGTGTCAAGTTTTTCAGCTTTCAATTTCTAAACATTAGGGGTCCTCAGAAGTTGTGACATGCCTTGGGGATTGGAAAGATATTTTGGTTACTTTAATATAATTTAGAAGTGTTTGTTAAATAACCTCTCTTTTAAACTTCTTTAAAATTTGTAAAATTCTTCAATTTTAAATTTGTCTTATGAATTTGAGGTGTTTTAAATTTCGTTTTTCGGGCCAATTATTTAATTGCATTTTAATGGTTTTTTAACATTTGTATTATATGTATTTTATTTGGCTGTTCACCGCCCTGAGTCCTTCGGGAGTAGGGCAGTATACAAATTCAATTAATAATAATAATAATAATAATAATAATAATAATAATAATAATAATAATAATAATAATAATAACAACAACAACAACAACAACAACAACAACATAAATATAACTTTAACATTTTGTTTGTTTCATTTCACAGATTCAGCTGTCTTTCTCTTTCTGCTAAATGTTATTTTGTCTGAGAGTGTTAATACTGCTGGTCTTATTTCCTGTGAGTGTGATAACTAATCTGTAATGGCTTCTAAAAAAAAAAGAACAAGACTGGGAACATAAACTCATATAAGCAACCTAATTGGGACTGGCAAAGACCTGTTTGCTGTCTGAACTCCCAACAGTACAAGACATTCTCAGATATGGCCTACTGTTAAGAGAACAAAGTAGTGATGATGCTAGAAACTACCCAGCAGCCAGTCTTGCAGGAGACATATATCCAAAAGTACTTGAAAAGTGGGAACAAGCGAACAGTTCTTTTGTGATTCCTTTTGTAAATTCATGAGTGACAATCTTGAACAAGATCCAAGAAAGCTGGGATCAAGCCAAAAACATATCTCTTGGTAGAGGAAAGCTAAAGGGTGTTGTGGCCCCGCCCTCTGAGCCTATCCCATCGGAGGAAGAAAGCTCCGAGCATGAGGAAGAGGAGTCAGCCAGGCCTCTCTCTCCAGGCCCCTCCCCTCTGGCACTGTCTCAGGAGCCGGCCGAGGGAGAGGAGATTAGCCGGGAGACAGGTGTCTCGGATGAGAGTGAAGGAGAGACGTCATTCCTGGACGCACGCCAACGAAGGCGTGATAAACGATTGCAGCAGCTCAGGAGGTGTGCTAAGGATTAGAACTGAGTCACTGGACCACACCCCAGAGACTATATAATAGAGGGTGGTGGCCAGTGATCCCTGTGACGAACAAAAACAAACCCTGGATAGTCACTAGAGCCTCGACCGAAACTGCCGAGAGGAATATTGTTTCTGTTGGACTCTTGTACGCTGAGTATATTATCTTTCTGTTTCTGTGGCAATAAAAGCACTTGGCAGACGGTGTGTATATCGCTGCCAAGTTGGAGATAAAGACCTGGATGTGTGCCAAGTGCTTCCTTAACCCTCGGCTGGCTGTGTTTGTGTGTGTGTGTGGACGGGGACAGATCATCGGGAAAAGAGACTTTCACTGTGAAACTTGACAAACTGTTTCACATCCTCAACTACAAGTGTCAAATTGTTCTGTGTGCCGAATTCGGCTGCCCTGCTGGCTACAAAAAAGAAGCTCACATTAACTATACATGCCCTAATGAGACAAAGATACCATTGAAGGAACTTGCTTTCATTAAAGATCAGAAAGACGAAATTGGTTCTTTTGGATCGCACCAGTTTGGTTTGCCAGATGTCCTAAGGAGAAATGACCTGTCAGCCTCCGCCTTTACTGCTTTGGCTGCCATGGTAATGGGGGGAGGGGGAGCTAGCATGAAGGAGGGGAAGCGTGCTGGAGAGACGTGGAAACGAAAGTGATACTTAAACTACTGGGCTGCATCTTTGAAGCTTCTATCGGGTCAACGGTCGTGGCATTCCTCATTGATGACACTGCCAGACATGTGCTCCCACCTGACCTCTGGGAGACCCTTGGATTGGATGATTTACGATGGAGGGAATGCTTTCTATCTGTAGTTTTCACGCTTTTGCCTTAAATCCTGCTTTTCTTTGGTTGTGATCACTTCATTTTCCAGTAAAAGTACCTGCTTCTATAAATAATGGAGTTTGGGTCATTCTTTCTTGGACTTTGAAGGAAGCATACCTGACATTAAGCAGGATCTCATTTCTCCAGCAATCCCGGATAACTACCGAGGGGGCTGAACCCAAACTATGTAACTTGATCAGAGAGTGATGGAGACCAGATGGGAGCTTCTGGCTCTACGATAACTTCACTTCAAGCAGAAAAGGAAACTGCGGAGTGGATGGAAAAAATTCAGCTGAGAGAGGAGCCAGAGGAAGCCAGATGGTCGAGGGAAGTAGGAAGGCTGCCGGACCTAGCGAGGACCCCCCAAGGAGTAACCAGCTCCAGACCTCGTAAGGGAGAGGCAATGTGGCTGCAAGAGCAAAAGGAGAGCCTCATGATTGATCAGGCTCCGCAAGTCCTCCACAATGCTGAAGAAAGCCGGAAAAACCGTGAATCTTATGCATTCCCTGGTGGGAAGGGAGGAGACTACCCCAGAGTGGATCCAGAAGAGACTGCTTGTAGGGGAGAGGAAGAGGAAGCTGGGGAAGGAACATCTCAGGCTTCTGGGACCCAAGTGAGGGATGCAGCAGCCCAGGGACCCCCAGCCTTGCAGGCCCCACCCTGGAGATGCAAAAAGCCAAAAATTCCCCCCCTACAGAAAAGTATGGAGGGAATCCAAAGACCTTGGGGCTTTTCCTGACCCAAGTGTGGAACCACATGCAGGACTGGGGCGAGGACTACCTGTCAGATGCGGCACGAGTGAGATGCGGCATGAATGCCCTAGAGGGAGTGGCAGCTGAATGGATGGTGGTCCTCCACAATAACAACTCCCCCTTGCTGAGAAACTACAACCTGTTCATGGGAGCTCTTAGGAGGCGGTTTGAAGACCACCTAGCTGAGCGGAAGGCGAGACTCTGAATGAAGGGTATCGAGCAGGGCCGGAGATTGGTGGCAGAATACATCCAAGAGTTCCGCGAGCTGGCACCTTTTATGATAGGGTGGTCCGAAGCGGCCCTACTGGAGAGTTTTAAGGATGGGTTGAATGAAAACGTCTACAAAGACTGTAGAGCACGGGGGGTCCCCGAAGATTTGCAGAGTTGGTATGTAGTAGCTGAGGACATGGAGATTGATCTGGCCTGAAGCCGACTTCGAGGGGGCCGAACAGGGGACCTGTCATCCTCCTAATACTGCAAAGTAGCGCCCAAGATGGCCGGGGGGGGGAGAGCAAAATTCAAACCCAAGTCAAAGCCTTTCACGTGCTTCAAGTGTGGCAAGGAAGGTCATCGGGCTGCTGAGTGTTTCTCCAAGCCAGTGCCAAAATCTACTGGTTCAGGGCCAAAGAAGGCTGACAAAGCGCTTGCAAAACCCTGCGAAACCACCCTGAAAGGGGAAGTTGTTGAGTTCACTCCCCGAAACCAGGGTGAGTTGGGAACTCCGACCACCGCAGACGACAGCGAGACGGACTCTGACTCCGACTCCCATGATCTGGTGAGTCACACTGAGGGCCCCATGCTCATTCCCGTAGAAATAAGGGTACCGTCCACAGTGGCACATGCGCAGATGCTAGCCCTATTAGACTCTGGGTGCACCAGGTGCATAATCAGCCCGAAAGGGGTGGAAAAAATGGGCCTGAGACTAAAAATGTTAAGAAGGCCCATTGCGTTCTGTCAGCTGGACGGATCAATAGCAGGAGGGGGCCCAGCCAGTTTCGTGACTGAACCCATTAAAATGCAATTGGGGGATCACGTAGAGACTCTCAGTTTTATTGTGGCCCCTGGCATGGAACGACCCCTCATACTTGGACTGCCCTGGCTCCGTAGATGGAACTCGCGTGTTAACTGGAAAACGGGGGTTTTGCGCATCCGCACCAGAAACCCGAGACTAGAAAGGAAAGAACTCCCCTTTGAGGACAGAGTAGAACACGAAGGGGCGGAGGTGACAATAGGTCATATTGAAGAGGAGGAGAAGATTCCAAAGGAGTATTGGGATCTCCGAGAAGTTTTTAGTGAAGGCTTCGGATGTGCTCCCCCCCACAGAGCTACGGACTGTACCATTGAAATATTCCCTGGGGTAAAGCTCCCTAAGCCAAAGATCTACCCTATGACCCCTCGAGAACTGGGGAGTTATGAAAGTTCATTGACAAAAACCTAGAACAGAGTTTTATCCAACCAGCCAGACCAAGGGTGGCAGTGCCCTTACTGTTCCGGGAAAAGAAAGATGGTGCCTTTCGTCTGGTAGTTGATTATAGGAACCTGAACGCCATTTGCGTGGAAAATGTCTACCCCTTGCCACTCATGAAGGACATACTAGCCCACCTAGGAAAGGGGAAGATTTTCACCAAACTCGACTTACGAGAGGCATACTACAGAGTGCGAATTAAGGAAGGGGATGAATGGAAAACAGCATTTAACTCCCCACTGGGATGTTTCCAGTTTTGAGTGCCCCCTTTTGGATTACAAGGAGCCCCTGCAGTGTTCATGCAATTGATCAACGAAGTACTGCATGAGCACCTGTATAAGGGGGTGCTGGTCTATTTGGATGACATTCTTATCTACTCTGAGAACATGGACGACCATGTGAAATTGGTACGAACTGTCCTGAAAAAACTCAGGGCTGCTGAACTGTATGCCAAGCTCTCCAAGTGCGAATTCCACCAAAGCAAAATTGACTATCTTGGATATCGCATATTGCATAAAGGAAGAGAGATGGATCCTGGAAAAGTTCGGTCTGTATTGGAATGGACTGCGCCATGCACCCGCAAACAACTACAGAGCTTCTTGGGATTTGCTAACTTCTATAGAGGGTTCATCCCCTCGTTCGCAAAAATTGTGCTACCAATAACAAATTTCCTGAAAACAAAAGGTGAAGTTAAACCAAAGCCCTCCCGGGCCCTTGAATGGACTATGGACTGTCAGGCGGCATTCAAAAAGCTAAAACGGTTGTTTGCTGCTGAACCAGTCCTCAAACATCCAGACATGGAAGAGCCTTTTGTAGTACAGGCTGACGCGAGCGACGTGGCGGTAGGAGCAGTATTCCTGCAAAATAATGCAGAAGGGAAATTACAACCCTGTTCCTATACATCCCGTAAATTGTCGGTGACCAAAAGGAGATGGGCCATATGGGAGAAGGAAGCTTTTGCAGTACTCTGGGCATTGTTAACATGGAGACAATTTCTTGAAGGAGCTAAGCATCCTTTTGAAGTTTGGACTGACCATAAAAACCTGGAGGCGTAGAAAACACCATGTAAGCTGTCACCAAAGCAAGTTCGCTGGGCTCAGCACTTTAACCATTTTAATTTCACTCTACGCTACCTCCCTGATGGAAAGAACTTCATGGCTGATGCACTTTCCAGATTGCCTCAATACAACAGTACCAAGGAGGAAGTGGTTCGCCTGATCATCCCTTCGACCCAACTGGCGGGACCAGTGACTACCAGAGCGCAAGTGAGGGGTGATCCAGCCCTCTCGGGCAATTTGCGTCAGAAACTACAAGAAGCTCTGAAAACTGACAAGTGGATTCAAACCCACTTGAATGAATGTACACTTCGTGATGGTCTAGCTTGGGTTGGAGCCAAATTATATGTTCCTGCCAGTTTGAGAGTAACAGTATTGCAGCATGCTCATGACGCCAAGGTGGTGGGACACTTTGGATTTGTTAAAACTCTCCATCTCGTTAAAAGACAATTCTGGTGGCCCGCTCTCAAAAAGGACATAGAGGCATATGTAGCTAGCTGCCCAGTGTGTGCCTCAGCTAAGAGACCTCTGGGGAAGCCACCTGGTCTACTTCAGAGTGTGGCAAGGCCAAATGCCCCTTGGAAAGAGATATCAATGGATTTTATTGTAGACCTGCCGGATAGTGGGAGGTGCACAATCATATGGGCAGTAACTGATTTGTTTTCCAAACAAGTGCATTTCATCCCATGTCCTAAAATCCCTTCAGCTAAAACCCTTGCAAAAATGTTTATTCAACATGTTTATAGGTTACATGGTGCTCCGAAACGGATAATCTCCTATTGGGGTGTACAATTTACATCCAACTTTTGGAAGGAGTTTCTGATGTTGGTAGGCTCCGCCCAGGAGTTAAGCTCTGCCCACTACCCCCAGACAAATGGGGCTTGTGAGAGAACCAATTCCGTGTTAGAACAATATCTGAGATGTTACATAAATTATCAGCAAGATAACTGGGTGGATTTATTGCCATTTGCGGAGGTGGCATATAATAACTCCATACATAGCAGCACAGGGTTCACTCTGTTCAAGGTGGCTTCTGGCCAAGAATTTGTACCAATCCCAGAGCTACCTCAAAATGACCCACAGAAGCCCTCCTTGATTGATTGGTTCAACCAGTTATGAGGGACTTGGGCAGTAACCTAAAAAAGTCCTAGATGAAGTGCATCGAGCACATAAAGCCCAAGCCGATAAAAAGAGATTCCCAGCACATGCTTATAAACTAGGGGACATGGTTTACCTCTCTACCAAGTATTTACAACCCCCCCAAAAGTCAAAGAAGCTTGGATCCAAGTATGTGGGCCCTTTCCCAATTACTCGAGTCATTAATCCAGTCACGGTTGAAATGGAATTGCCAAAAAATTTGCGACAAATTCACCCCGTGTTTCTGACTTTCTATAAAAATACATATTTATATATAATATATATATATATATATATATATATATATATATATATATATATATATATATATATATATATATATATATATATATATGCATACATACATACATATATATATATATATAAATAAATTATATATATATATATATAAATAATATATATAAAAATAAGCTGACTTTGTATAAATATACAAAAGTATGAAGGCTATTGCTTAACGCATTGTAAGCCTCCCTGAGTCTCCGGAGAAGACTTGCAGAACCCTCGCACATGCCCAAGATGGCGACTCCCGATGGAGCTCCGGTTTTACGGGGGTAATGTCCTGACAGTTGGGGGTCCTTAGGGCCAATTACCCATCTATGGCCCATGGTGTGTTGAGAGGGCTGATTTGCCAATCCGATGGGAGCGTTTTTGGCTCCGGAAGACCTTCTAGGAGAGCAGTTTTGTGGCTTTGCTCTCTGAAACAGCTTATAATGAGACGGGCGGTGCTGGTGGGATTTGAGTCAACGAATTTGAGCCGATAGCTTCGTGACAGCCGGCCCTACATTCATCAGAGGCTACTGGATGGATGGCGATATACGGCTGCGATGACTATCTGGCACCCTGGGCTGACTTCGTTAGACACTTGGCAAGATTGGTGGTTGCCTGCAGAGGCCAGCAGTGGGCGAAATCAACGCGGAGGAGGCCGATGGTGGTGGCAGTTTAAAATTCCAAAATAGCACTCGAAATAGCAGTTACAGTTGGCGGTTACAGTCAGCAAAAACCAAAGCAATTTAGAGACCAAAGAGGCCTCAGAAAGGAGAATAGGGACCTTTCTTATTTATTTTCAACTGATCTCCTGGGCAATGGAAAGATGCCAATCCTTCCATTGTTGGGCCAGCTCTGGATTACCTCCCAGAGGCCTCCCCCCTCTCTTTCTATGGGGGGGGGGTTAAACCTTCATGCATAAAAGACCTAAAGAAAGCTAAGGAGATTAGAAATGATTGTTATGTCTATCATGGGGGCTTTGCTTCTACAAAGTGACTGCCTTATTCCATCTCCCCTCCTGTATTTTTATTTCCTATCGCCCTTTTATGACCGGATATTTGGCTTTTTTGTGAATCATTTGCTATCCAGGTTTGTTGTTTCCTGTATATCAGGATGAGAATTTCCTTACTTTTATTTCATCTGAGTCTCCCTGGATTTTCGCCTACTATATATATTTCCCACAGACTATCCGTATCTCTAATCTCAAGGATTGGCTATTCCATCTATGCCTAGGTACAATATTGAAAGAACAGGACTATAGCTGCTGTTTTTCTCCCTTATATCTGGTTGCCGTGAGAGGGTGATCGATGTTCACATCTGAGTTCAAAATGGCTCTTTCTACCGCTGATATGAGAGTTCAGCGGGACTAAAATGACTTGTACCTCTAATTGATACTCTCTCCACAGGACCCTGTAAAACTTGGACATGCCTACCAGCTATAGACTATCTAGCTACAAAATGTACTCATTGGGAGAACTCCTCAAACTGCGAGATGCCCCCCTCTCGCAGGTCTGGCCCTCTTCTTTATCGAGGGCCTATCTCGATGACGGACTTTGGAGTCCGGAGAGATGGCATACAGCAAAAAGAGGGTTATGGGGTTTTTTAGGGAAATTTCTTAATAAGATTTTAAGGGATTCTGGGAGGGGGGTAGATTACGTGGATTCGGGGGAAGACCCGCGGGGGAGGGTATCTGGGCCAGCCGTAGGGCATGGCATGGGATGTGTGAACTCTGGGGTCAAGGAGATGATTAGATCTTACGATACAGATGCCCATAACATCGATACTGTAGGTGGGAGGGGCAGATATGGCGGGAGCAGGGGGCCACATCCTACGGGAGTGCGTCCTTGCTGTTTACAAGCGGTGGCGCGCTCCGACCCTCAAAGCGCTTCTCATTCCCCAGGTTGTACGGAACCTCGGGCCCCAGGCCTTCGGCTGATGCTGTGCAACGCCAGGTCCGTGGTAAATAAAGCCCCCCTCATTTGTGATCTTATTCAGGAGGGGGGTGCGGACCTGGCGGGTATTATGGAGACCTGGTTGGGCCAGGAGGGGGGAGCCCCCCTTGTCGATATGTGCCCACCAGGTTTCCGTGCTTTCCATCAACCAAGGTCTCAGGGGAGGGGCGGAGGGGTGGCGGTTGTTATTAACGAAGGTCTTGGACCAAGGGAGGCCACTGTTCCTCAGACGGCTGGATGTGAGTCCCTTCTTGTGAAGTGGGGTCATAGGGTGCAGTTGGGCTTGCTAGTCATGTACCTGGCTCCCTGCCATGTGGCAGCAGCCCTGCCTGAGCTGCTTGATGTTATAGCCACGGTGGCTGTTGACACCCCCAGGCTTATGGTCATGGGGGATTTTAACCTGTCATCAGTTGGCGAGACATCTGAGGTGGCTCGGGAGTTCATGGCTTCCATGACGGCTATGGACCTGAGCCAGTTAATTTATAGCTCTACTCACATGGGGGGACACACACTGGACCTTGTTTTTGTCTCTGGACAGTGGTTGAGTGATCTCGAGATAGGGGATATAGTGATTGAACCCTTGTCATGGTTAGATCACTCCCTCCTTCGCCTGGACCTTCGAACCACCACACCCCGCTGCAGGGAGGCGGAACCGACCAGGTGGTTCCGCCCCAGGCACCTGATGGATCCTGAGAGATTCCAGATGGAGCTTGGGCCATTTCCTGAGGTTCTAGCACACAACTCGGCTGAGGACTTAGTGGCCGCCTGGGATAGGGCGGCGGCTGATGCTTTAGACCGGGTCGTGCCTTTGCGGCCTCTGACCCGGCGCCGGTCTCACCTGGCTCCTTGGTATACTGAGGAGCTGAGGGAGATGAAGCGCCGAAAAAGACGCCTAGAGAGCAGTTGGAGGGCTAGTCATTCTGAATCCGACCGAACACTGGTAAGATCTCATATTAAGAATTACCTAGTGGCGATAAGAGTAGAGAAGAGTAACTACTTTTCTACTCTTATTGTGTCATCAGATAATCGCCTAGCCGCCCTGTTTAGGGTGACCCGCTCTCTGCTCCATCAAGAGACGCGGGAAGACCCCTTGGAAGGTAGAGCTGAGGATTTTGTACAATATCTGTATGACAAAATTGCTCAGATTCGTGAACAGCTAGATTCTGACTGGATTGATCCAGAGGAGATGACAGGGGCAGGCCCTGAGAATATTATTTGGGAAGAGTTTGATCCTTTGACTCCCGAAAGTGTGGACAGGATACTGAACAGACTAAATGCGACCACATGTTTATTGGACCCGTGTCCATCCTGGTTGGTACTGGCCTCCCGGGAGGTGACACGAGGCTGGCTCCAGGAGATTATAAATGCTTCTTTGAGTGGGGGTGTCTTTCCCACCGTCTTGAAAGAGGCGGTGGTGAGGCCCCTCCTCAAGAAGCCCTCCCTGGATCTAGCTGTATTAGCAAATTATTGCCTGTCTCCAACCTTCGCTTTGTTGCAAAGGTTGTTGAGAGTGTGGTTGCACGACAACTGCCTCAGTACCTGGATGAATCGAATTATCTAGATCCGTTCCAGTCGGGATTCAGGCCCGGGTATAGCACAGAGACAGCATTGGTCGCATTGGTTGATGATCTCTGGAGGGCTTGGGACAGGGGTTGCTCCTCTGTCCTGGTCCTACTAGACCTCTCAGCGGCTTTTGATACCATCGATCATGATATCATGCTGCACCGGTTGGAAGGGTTGGGGGTGGGGGGCACTGTTCTACAGTGGTTCTCCTCCTTTCTCTCTGACCGGTCGCAGTCTGTGTTGACAGGGGGGGCAGAGGTCGACCCCGAGGCCCCTTATATGTGGGGTGCCAGAAGGATCGGTCCTCTCGCCCCTTCTATTCAACATTTATGTGAAGCCGCTGGGTGAGATCATCCGTGGTTTTGGGGTGAAGTACCATCAGTACGCTGATGACACCCAGCTGTACATCTCCACCCCAGACCACCCAAATGCTGCCCTCGAGGTGATGTCCCGGTGCCTGGAGGCCATACGGATCTGGATGGGGAGGAACAAACTCAGACTCAACCCATCCAAGACCGAGTGGCTGTGGTTTCCGTCGTCCCGATATAGTCAGTTGGCGCCATCTCTGACTATTGGGGGCGAGTCGTTGGCCCCCGCAGATGGGGTTCGCAACTTGGTCATCCTCCTGGACTCGCGGCTGTCTTTAGAAGAGCATATGATGGCCGTGGCCAGGAGGACTTTTTATCAGGTTCGCCTGATTCGCCAGTTGCATCCCTTTCTGGATCGGGACTCGTTGCGCACGGTCACTCACGCCCTTGTCACCTCACGCCTGGATTATTGTAATGCTCTCTACATGGGGCTCCCCTTGAGAAGCACCCAAAGGCTCCAACTGGTCCAGAATGCGGCCGCGCGGGTGGTAATGGGAGCAATGTGGCGCTCTCATGTAACCCCCCTCCTGCGCGAGCTGCACTGGCTCCCAGTGGTCTTCCGGGTGCGCTTCAAGGTTTTGGTTACTATCTTTAGAGCGCTCCATGGCTCAGGACCAGGGTACTTACGAGACCGCCTCCTGCCACCAATAGCCTCTCACCGACCAGTTCTCTCCCATAGAGAGGGACTCCTCAGGGTGCCGTCGGCCAAACAATGTCGACTGACGGCCCCCAGGGGGAGAGCCTTTTCTGTGGGGGCACCTACCATCTGGAACGGGCTTCCCCCGGAGTTACGAAACATCCAAGACTTACACATATTCCGCCGTGCCCTGAAAACGTTTCTATTCCAACAAGCTGGTCTGGCCTAACTCTCCCTTTTAAATTGGCTTTTAAATCAGGTTTTAGACCTCTTTTAGATAAATTTGGATGTTTTAATCTTTGAGCCAAATTACTTAATCTGTTTTTTAATAGTTTTTTAACTTCTATAGGTATTTGTAATTTATTATGGCTGTTCACCGCCCTGAATCCTTCGGGAGTAGGGCGGTATACAAATATGAAAAATAAATAAATAAATAAATAAATAAATATAAATCAAATTAAAATAAAATAAAATAAAATAAATGTTAGCTTGCTGAAACCGGAACATTCGTCCCCTTTACCTCCAGACCAAGAGCCTCCTCCTGTCCCCATACTGATTGAGGTTAAGGAGATCTTGGACTCCAGGAAGCAGGGTGGATTCGATATAAATCGAGTTGATTTAAATCACAATTTAAATCATGATTTAAATCACTAGTAAAAAGGCTTGATTTAAATCAACTCGATTTAAATCATAATTCTTAAAGAGCAACTGTCATCTCTGCTATTCCTTTGACCAACTGTTGACTCACCGATAGTCCCAGTGTTGCAGAATATACAGTCTCATGCTACATAACTAAGCTCCATTTCATGCTGAATAAACTAAATTATTTATGTATCTTAAATAGAAAACTATCTTACGATAGATTTTTACCCCAAAAGTTTTTTATTAAAATAAATTCGATAAAAATAAAAAAAATCTGATTTAAATAAAAAAAATCCGATTTAAATCAAAAAAATCTGATTTTTTTTTATTTTTTTAAAAAAATCATTGATTTTTATCTACCCTGCCAAGAAGCATCACGGTAAAGTACAATATCTGGTGGCCCGGAAACATTTCCCATTGTCTAAACCTGAATGGGTGAACAAACGTGATGTCCGAGCACCAAAGAAAGTACAGTTGTTTCACATCAAATATCCTGATAAACCTTAATTGATATGTTGTGCTGTTATCTCCTTTCCCCTTTTCTTTTCCCTTTTAGGACTAACATCTCTTCTGAGGGGGGGGGGCGAATGTCAGCCTCCGCCTTTACTGCTTTGGCTGCCATGGTAATGGGGGGGAGGGGGAGCTAGCATGAAGGAGGGGAAGCATGCTGGAGAGACGTGGAAACGAAAGTGATACTTAAGCTACTGGGCTGCATCTTTGAAGCTTCTATCAGGTCAACGGTCGTGGCATTCCTGATTGATGACCCTGCCAGACGTGTGCTCTCACCTGACCTCTGGGAGACCCTTGGATTGGATGATTTACGATGGACAGTGGTAGGGAATGCTTTCTATCTGTAGTTTTCGCGCTTTTGCCTTAGATCCTGCTTTTCTTTGGTTGCGATCACTTCATTTTCCAGTAAAAGTACCTGCTTCTATAAACAATGGAGTTTGGGTCATTCTTTCTTGGACTTTGAAGGAAGCATACCTGACACGAATAGTCAAAAGTCAAAAGTGGCAAGACGATGAGAGACAGAGGCTTGCTAAAAATAAATATTTCAGTTATTTCGATACTGACAAATGAAGTAATTATCACTTATGATGAAAATGAAGGACAGACGATGAAGATGAAGTGGAATGTGATGGAAGTTATGAAGACGCCTTAGACCAAATACACGTATCCTCTACTTCAAAAGAAAAGACAGACTACAATAGATTAGAAATAATAAGTATCGTTATGCAGACCATAAGTTATGTGTTGGTCTACATGTCACCATAGCCACCTTCATTGATGCTTGCTTGATCACCAGAGAAGACAAGAGATTTGTATTTGACCACAATAAAGTCAAGAGAGCCCAGGAAAAAATTATGAAGTCCCTAGATCAAGAATTTGATGAGCTCTGTAAGAAGGGTGAAATAGAATATATGTTCAACGGCTGTAAAGTTATGCTGAAAGCAAAAACAATTCAGACCAGCAAATTCCCCAGTACCATCAAAGAACAACTTTACTCTGTGTGCACTGAGCCGGGTGGAAGATATCTTGATCATTGCACTCTGGAGAAAGGCTCAAAACCAAGGAAACCTGCTCAAGTGATTGCTGATAATCTAGTGTATTTCATGAAAAGGAAAGGCATTGATAAAAGCTTGAAGGCCATTGGAGAAGATTCTACAAATGTTAATACTGGCTGTGAAGGTGGTGCCATGCACTGGGTAGAGGTCAAGCTTGACCGGAAGTTGGTGTGTGCACTCTACACGAATGAGTTACCCCTATGACACTTAATCACAAAATTGGATGGGAAGACAACAAATGGGCAGATAAAATTGGCAACATGCTAGACACTGCAACAGAACTTGACATTGATCCTTCATTCACCAGAGTTTCAATTGGTGAGCCTCTCATTTCACTGAGACACAGTGCTGCAAAGGATCTCTCTACTGATCAAACGTATGGATATAGGATCACACAGGCTTATTGCAGGACAGGAGAACTTCCCACAGATCTGGCTCTTCTGGAAATTGCCATTCATAATCCATTCATGCTGGTTGACAACTGCCAATAGGCTTTGTTGAATATGGGTTTCAATACATGGCATTAAAGGGAAAATTCTCCAAAACTTAAGAATGATAGTGGAATACATTGTTGGTGTGTACTACCCTTGTTGGTTCAGCATCAAAGTAAACATTCCTGGATTGAAGGCCTGGGACTTGTTGTTCTAGCTGCAGCTAGAAGGAGGACGGGTTTTGGAACCCCGAGAGGTGGTTTGCAAAAAAACGATGGCTTTGGGGTTTTTTAGATAAATCTTTAAGTTCTATTTTAAGGGGTTCTGGGAGGGATTGTGGGAATGGATCTGGGGGGATCCATAAATCCACTGAAAGGGGTAATGGGTCTGATGATCACAGTGGGGAGGATGGGGACAGAAATCTGACAAGGATGCAGGGGGATAAAGCGATGGGCATTAGTATAGTAAGTGGGAGGGGTGATATGACGGCTGCAGGGGGCCATATTATGTTTCGGGAGTCTGCACTCGTTGTTTACGAGCAATTGCCCACTCCGACCCCCAAAGCACTGCTCGTTTCCCGGGTTGTTCAGAGTCTCAGACCCTGGGTCTACGGCTGATGTTATGTAATGCCAGGTCAGTGGTAAATAAAGCCCCCCTCATTCATGATCTTATTTCAGAGGGGGGTGCTGACCTGGCAGGGATTACGGAGACCTGGTTAGGCCAGGAGGGAGGAGTTCCCCTTGTGGAAATGTGCCCGCCAGGCTTCCGTGCATTCCATCAGCCAAGGACTCAGGGAAGGGGTGGGGGAGTGGCAGCAATCATTAGAGAAAGTCTTTGCCCGAGGAAGGCCACTGTTCCTCAGATAGCCGGATGTGAGTCCCTCCTTGTGAAGTGGGGTCAGGGGATTCAGATGGGCCTACTGATTGCGTACCAGGCTCCCTGCCACGTAACAGCGGTCCTGCCTGAGCTGCTCGACATTATAGCCGGGGTGGCGGTGGAAACCCCCAGGCTTATTGTTATGGGGGATTTTAACCTGCCATCTGCTGGTGAGATGTCGGAGACGGCTCGGGAGTTCATGGCTTCCATGACAGCCATGGACCTGACCCAGGTAGTTCAAGGCCCCATCCACTTGGGGAAATCACACTCTGGACTTGATTTTTGTCTCTGATCAGTGGCTGAATGATCTAAGAATAGGGGATATAGACATCAAGCCCTTGTCATTGTCTGATCATTCTCTCCTTCACATGGACTTTCAAGTCACTTCTACCCACCGCAGGGAGACGGAACCAACCAAATGGTTCCGTCCCAGGCGTCTGATGGACCCCGAAAGGTTCCTGATGGAGCTTGGGCCATTTCCTGAGACTCTGGCTCACGACTCGACTGAGGACCTGGTGGTCGCCTGGGACAGGGCGGCTACTGCGGCCTTGGATCGCGTCGTGCCTTTGCGGCCTCTGACCCGATGCTGATCTTGTCTAGCTCCTTCGTTTTCCGAGGAGCTGAGAGAGATGAAGCGTCAGAAAAGATGCCTGGAGAGCAATTGGAGGACAAGCCGATCTGAATCTGACCGAACACAGGTTAGATCTTACATTAAGACCTACCTAGTGGCGATAGGAGTGGTGAAGTCTAGCTACTTCTCCGCTCTTATTGCATCTGCAGAGAACCGCCCAGCCGCGCTGTTTAGGGTGACCCGCTCCCTACTTCAGGTGGGGGTACGGGAAGATCCCTTAAAGGGTCGAGCTGAGGATTTTGTACAATTCCTGCATGATAAAGTCGCTCAGATTCAGGAAGGCCTGGACTCCGATTGGGTAGATCCAGGGGAGGAGAGAGGGGCAGGTCTTGAGAGCGTTATCTGGGAAGAGTTTGACTCTGTGACTCCTGAGGACGTGGACAGGATTCTGGGCAAGCTTAACGCTGCCACATGTTTATTGGACCCGTGTCCCTCCTGGTTGGTACTGGCCTCCCGGGAGGTTACACGAGGCTGGCTCCAGGGGATTATAAATGCTTCTCTGAGTGAGGGTGTCTTTCCCGCCGGCTTGAAAGAGGCAGTTGTGAAGCCCCTCCTCAAGAAGCCTTCCCTGGACCCGGCTATATTATCAAATTATCGTCCAGTCTCCAATCTTCGCTTTGTTGCGAAGGTTGTTGAGAGTGTGGTGGCGCGACAACTACCCCGATACCTGGATGAAGTTGTCTATCTAGATCCGTTCCAGTCGGGCTTCAGGTCACGATACAGCATGGAAACGGCATTGGTTGCGTTGGTGGATGATCTCTGGAGGGCTCAGGACAGAGGTTGCTCCTCTATCCTGGTCCTATTAGATCTCTCAGCAGCTTTTGATACCATCGACCATGGTATCTTACTGCACCGGCTGGAGGGGTTAGGAATAGGGGGCACCGTGCTTTGGTGGTTCTCCTCCTTCCTCTCTGACCGTTCACAGTTTGTGTTGGCAGGGGGGCAGAGGTCGACCTCGAGGCACCTTATTTGTGGAGTGCCGCAAGGGTCAGTCCTCTCACCCCTTCTGTTCAACATTTATGTAAAACCGCTAGGCGAGATCATCCGTGGTTTCGGGGTGAGTGTTCATCAGTATGCTGATGACACACAGCTATACATCTCCACCCCAGACCACCCCAATGATGCCCTTGCTGTGATGTCCCGTTGCCTGGAGGCCGTGCAGATCTGGATGGGGAGAAACAAGCTCAGACTCAACCCCTCCAAGACCGAGTGGCTGTGGCTTCCGGCGTCCCAGTATAGTCAGCTGGTACCATCACTGACAATAGGGGATGAGATCTTGCTCCCCATAGAGAGGGCCCGCAACTTGGGTGTCCTCCTGGATTCACGGCTATCTTTAGAAGATCATTTGACGGCCGTGGCCAGGGGTGCCTTTTATCAGGTTCGCCTGATCCGCCAGTTGCATCCCTTTCTGGATCGGGACGCCTTGCGCACGGTCACTCATGCCCTAGTTACCTCCCGTATGGACTACTGTAATGCTCTCTACATGGGGCTCCCCTTGAATAGCACCCAGAGGCTCCAACTGGTCCAGAACGTAGCCGCGCGGGTGATTATGGGCGCAGCTCATTATGCCCATGTAACACCTCTCCTACGTGAGCTGCACTGGCTCCCGGTGGTCTTCCAGGTGCGATTCAAGGTGTTATTTATCACCTTTAAAGCGCTCCATGGCTTAGGACCTGGGTACCTATGAGACCGTATTTTGCCACCAATAGCCTCCCACCCACCAGTTCGTTCTCACAGGGAGGGACTACTCAGGGTACCGTCAGTCAAATTATGCCGACTGGCGACTCCCAGGGGGAGGGCCTTCTCTGTGAGGGCTCCAAGCCTTTGGAATGAACTGACCCCGGAGATACGGAATATCC
Organism: Arizona elegans; assembly: GCA_022577455.1. Classification (NCBI taxonomy): domain Eukaryota; kingdom Metazoa; phylum Chordata; class Lepidosauria; order Squamata; family Colubridae; genus Arizona; species Arizona elegans. The sequence continues at coordinate 94,829,432 of JAKOOJ010000002.1, read as the reverse complement.
CTGATCTCCGTGCTTTCCGCCATGCCCTCAAGACCCTGATGTTCCAACAGGCGGGGCTAAACATATGAACATGTGAATGATTTTTTAAATGTGATCTAATTCTGGGTTTTATTTAATTGACCAAACTAAGTAATAATTTTAATTAGCAATTTTATGGTGTTTGTGTGTCTATATTTTTCTTGACTGTACACCGCCTTGAGTCCTACGGGAGAAAGGCGGTATAAAAATATAATTAGTAAATAAATAAATAAATAAATAAATAAATAAATAAATAAATAAATAAATAAAGTCAGACTGCAAAAGAAGGCTGTAGTAGATGCTGTTTGCTAACCATTCAAAGCTCAGCATGGTATGCTTTCAGTGAAATGGTAACCCAGGCACTCTTGTGTTCATATGACATTCAAGAGAGGAGAGCTGGTGTGCAAAAGAACTTTGACTTGAGGGGTACAGACGATGACATACTGGGAGATTTTTCTTTATGTGCAAGAAAAACACTTTTAATCAATGCCAGAGCATCCACTTTGCTGGAGGTGATTGACTGGTCTGAAGGTGTATATGAGCTACCTTTGACATGCAAACTGACTACACTGACAAACCAATGCAAGTACCACAGTGGCCCTGTCATGCCCAATCAATAGAGATGTGTGAAACAGGTCTCAGAGGCAGCAAGCAGAGTATACACATGTGAAACGTGAGGGTTATATCAAAGGCCAAGAAGCAAGTTGGTGGCTGATGTCAAAGAAAGAATCAAAACAAGACTTGATGAAATTCGCTTAAACATTTTTGTAACTCAGATAGTTGCTTTCTGGTCTTAGTTTATGATTGCCTGGATTGTTTTTTGCTTAGCTTCATGCAGAAAAAAACAAATTTTTGTAGCACAATTTTGAGAAGATAAAGTTAACAGTATTTGTATTACAAGAGACTTTTGTGGGATATATGATCAGATGTGGATTTATTAAGCTAAACATTGTGCAATTGCAAAAATAACAGCAGATTTGAGTTCTTGGTGTAAAAACACATATTTTTAGAACACCTCACTGTTCCAAAAAATCAAAAATTAATTTTCACCCCATTAAATGACACGGCCTAAATTTATTCTAGTAGTCAAGTCTGTAGATGTCTACACCTTCTGAGGTATGTTATCAGGTTACAAGCCCATCACAATAGAGACCAATTGACACCAGAAATAACAGCTTAAAATTCAGTAACAATACTTGGAGGTCCTCTGCCCAAGCAGAAGACCAAAATCATGCTGGACAAATGGCTGTTCAATCTCTTCTTAAAAACTTCCAATAATGGGAGCATCCACAACTTCTGGAGACAAGCCATTCCAGTGATTAATTGTTCTCACTGTCAGGAAATTTCTTCTTAGTTCTAGATTGGCTCTCTCTTTGATAAGTTTCCAATTACAGGTAAACCCTGGGTTACAAGTGTTCCCTTGCTGTACATTCAAAGTTACATGATTAGTGCCCCCTAGCGTTTACGAACAAGTCCCAAAATTATTAATATTGCAGCACAACGGCAGTTTGTTTGTTTGTTTATTTATTAAATTTATATGCTGCCCCTCTCCGGAGACTCAGGGCGGAGTTGTTCGTCCTTATGAATGACCGCAGAGGCTCTGCAACATTCACCCCACCTATTCCTCCTCCCTCCCAGCCAGGTCCTCACAGGCACTTTGCCTGTGGAGACTCACCTTGTGAAGATCTCCTCTCTGTCGCACTTTCTTTGCCTGCTTCATTACTTCAGGCTTTCAATGTGTTCTCAGAGAACAGAGGCCTAACATACCGCAAGATCAGCGCGAAATCTTGTGCTACTGATCTCGCGTGACATTACTCATTAGACCTCTATTCTCTGCGAATTGAGGCCTGAATGTTTGCAAACGGATGGAAGGCTTTCGTCCTTTAGGCCTTCCCTCCATTTGCTGTTTCCTTGCCGAAGCCTGTAGGGAGATTGTGTTCCTGTAGGCTTTGGCAGCTCTTTGCAAAAAGCTTTTGTTGGCACGAGCAGAGCTTGGGAGAAGCGAGTGCGTCCCTCCAAAGCTCTGTTCCTATCGGCAAAGCCTCTTTTATAAAGGGCTGCTGAAGCAATCCTCAAACGCTTTGGTGACGACGAAAGGAGGCCCAGAGGGCTGTGCATGGCCTCTGGGCCTCCTTTCTCTTCAGTGATTTATTTGATGAGGCCTTCAATGACTAAAAAGGAGACCTGGAAGGCCGCACGCGGCCTTTTGGGCCTCCTTTCTCGCCGGCAATCTGCTTGATAAGGGTCAGTTAATGAAAAAGGAGGCCAGGAAGGCTGTGCACAGTCTTCCAGACCTCATTTCTTGCTGGTGATCTGCTTGTTGCCATTGGTGACGAAAAAAGAGGCAAGGCTTCCTTTCTCACCAGCAATCCACTTGACGAGACCTCCGGTGTGGCCTTCCTGGCCTCCTTTTTTGTCACCAGAGGCCTCGTCAAGCCCTTTGCTGATGAGAAAGAGGAGAGGAGGCAAAGAAACAGGCTGGAGAGGAGACACATCTTCATAAAGTAAGTCACCCTCTTGGCTGAAATGGCAAAATTGACTATTTTGATTAAAGAAAAGAATATAAGTACTTTTGTTTCCATATGGAGACTGCTTCTGAACTTTGTGCTTGGAAGTGGAAAAGAATGAAACTTTGATTTTGGGTTTTACTGAGTAGATTGATGGAACTTTATAGAAATGGCTTGTTCATATTATGAAAAAACAAAAAGTTATGATTTAATGCTAATGCCTCATTTTACTGCAACAGAGAGAGTTGGAAGTCAATGCTTCTTTTTTCTTTTCTTTTTTCTTATCCTTCCTCACTTCTCCCCCCCCCCCATCTTCCTCCCCACTGCTTTTCTATTTACTTTTGCATTTTGTATCTTATTTTATAACTGATTAAAAATGTTACTAGAAAAAATTAAGTCACTCAGCGCAGCAGGATGGGGAAACAATTGTGGGGACCCTAGGGGAGGGAGAATGAGATATCTGTGGGTCAGGGGAGGCCTTGAGTGGTCTGAAGCAAGTGGCCTGTTCCATCACTAGTCCTTCCCCACCCTGAGATACCTCAGGTGCACTTAACAAGCCACACATTCAATTATTGAATACGTGGGCAAAAGGAGGGAGTGATTGCATTCCCTCCTTTTGTCGGGAGGGTACGACGTTCACTCCCATGAATCCTCAGGTTACGAATGGAATGGGCAGGCTCCATTCCATTTGTAACTTGACTACCTGTATTCTTTCTTGTCCTGCCCTCCGGTGCTTTGGAGAACAGATCGACGCTCTCCTCTGTGGCAGCCCCTCAAATATTGGAAGACTGCTATCAAGTCATCTCTATATCCTTCTCTTCATTAGACTAGACATATCCAACTCTTGAAACCATTCATTTTATATTTTATCCTCCAGTCTCCTTAATCATTTTTGTTGCTCTTTCTTGCACTCTTTCTAGATTCTCAACATCTTTTTTGTATTGTGATGATCAAACCTGGATGCAGTATTCCAAGTGTGGTCTTACCATTGCAATATAAAGCTATATTAACACTTCATGTAATTTTGATACTATCCCACTGTTGATGTAGCCTAGGACTGCATTGGCCTTTTTGGCAGTTGTACCACACTAATGGTTCATATTTAAGTGATTGTCCACTAGGGCTGCTAGATCCCTCTCACAATTACTCTGTTGAACCAGGTACCACCCATACAATTTAGAATATTAAGATACATGAATGGGTTTGGCTTTAAAAAAAGATGGTGATTAGTTCAAGAAAAAGCTACCTTAAAGAAAATTGGGGTTTGAATATATACTAACTAAAATCAATCTTCAAATATCCTTTGAGTTTGAATGCTCATTGCACTTATAGGTTTGTATGACTTGCATCTCTTTCTGAGTCCTTGAATGTTTAACCTCATATTGTGACTTGAGAACAGAGGTAGGGTGAGGGGCTTATTTCTTTTTTGCTTTTACCATAGCCAAGGAAATTCAGAACAAAAGCCTTCTGCAACTCTTCTGTGGCTATTTCACACAGGGATTTGGGAAGCGGGGGAGAATTCTTGCTCAGGGATTATGCTGTATTTTTACTATATATGTAGAATTGTTTTGTCTACAGATCAGTTGGGGGTATGTTAATCATTTAATAGAACACTCTAAAGCTTTCACTGCTAGGCATGCCTATTATCTTACAGAAACCATATTACTTTCTGTTATATTGCAATAATGAAATACACTTTGTTCTTCATTTCTTCAGTTGCTGCATTTTGTGGAATCTGATTGCTCCCGTCTAGAAGCATTTTTGAAGTGGAAGCCTATGGAATCCCTTTATTGGCATTGGATGGTATGGCTCAATAATGTGGTTATAAAAAGTTACATATTTTTAAATTTCCCTTTTAAGCCAAGATTTGTTTATAAAAATTCCCCCTACAAAATAGAACAAAATTATCGGTATAGCTACCAGTTAGGTATTTGTCAAGTGCTTCTTTAATGCTTGTCAATATACTATATTTGAGTTAGAGCTCTTGTTGAAGTTAAAAGAAATTGGTAATTTGCTATCTATACATAATGTTTTGGGGGGTCATAAATTTGATTGCTAAAATGGAAATTTTCTAGGTAATTAGTATTTGATTTGTGTATAAATGGAAGGACCATAGGAGCTCCAGTTGGAATACAGAAATCAGATTTCTGAGTGTTTGCATGTGCTGTAAGGATAGTGTTGTGGCTCCGTTGCCTGAGCCTGGGCTATTGACAGATGCAGACTCTGAGAGTGAGGGGGAGGAGTTGGCAAGGCCTCCCTCTCCAGGACCCTCCTCTCTGGCAATGCCTCCGGAGGACACCGAAAGCCAAACAATAGGCTCAGAGCGAAGCACGTCCCCGCAGCCACAGGTGGACAGCGACGAGGAAAATAAGTGCTGGCTGGACCCTCTCCAGAGGCGCAGGGAGAAGCGTGCGCAGCAGAGGGGAAGGCGTGCCAGAGATTAGCTGAGTCACGACCACACCCCACAGGCTATAAAAGGGAGTGTGGTGGCCATTTGGACTCTGTGACGGACAAAGCTAATCTCTGGCAAGGCACTTTGCACCTTCGGACACAATACCTATTTGCTGTGGATTTAATTACAAACTGGACTATTCAAACTGTGTGTATTTTTGTCTGTGTTATCAGAGTAAAAGTTTTGGCAGGCAGCCACGGAGTTGCTGCCAAGTTCCTTATCAGTGACGTTGAGTGTTTGAAGAGTTTATTTAACCCTCGGCTGGCTGGTTGGGTGTGTGCGTGGAACGGGGATAGAACAGATAGTTCTTATTTGCCTTGTTCTGATCTGCCTTCCTGTTCTATACTTGGTTGTAATTGGTGAGTCATGGAGACCCAGTAAAATTAATCAAATATTTGGTTTAAGTTTTAGAGTAAACTAGTCTGAAGATACTAAGACACAGATGTATGTCAAATACTTCCCATAATAGAGTTAGCATATATTACATACTTTAGGTTTGATTATAGATAGTCCTTGACTTACGACCACAGCTGAGCCCAACATTTATGTTGTTAAGTGAGACATTTGTTAAGTTAGTTTTGCCCTATTTTACAACTTTTCTTGCCCCAATTGTTAAGTTAATCACTGCAGTTGTTAAATTAGTAGCACAGTTGTTAAGTGAATCTGGTTTCCCTTATTGACTTTGCTTGTCAGAAGATCGTAACATGATCCCAAGACACTGCAAAGGTCATAAATAGGAATCAGTTGTCAAGTGTCTTTTTTCAGTGATGTTGTAACTTTGAACAGTCACTAAATGAACTGTTGTAAGTCGAGGACCACCTGTACTTGCTCTTGATATCAATTGTGTGACATATAATTATACTGTTTTAAAAGTCTGAAAATCGTGATTAAACTTTAAGCAAATCATAAATCACAGAATGAAATTCTTAACTACATAAATTCTATCCATATGGATAAAACTCTGTTCTAATTTTGAAATCCTATAAAATTAAATAAAGACTTTTTGCAGGAAGAAACCCAAATTCTGGATGTGATACACATCCATGTTTTGAACTATAATCTAATAAGATTAATTTTAATATTACTTGTTTGGGACATCTTTGTTCCAGTAATGTTCATTTTCCAGTATTTTCTAGTTGAATCTGTCTATTTAAGAAATCCATATACTGTAATTTATATATATTTGTCCGATATATCTTCAGGTAGAACTAGGTGTACTTTACATTTTGTAGAGAAAATGAGGCATTGAATTTCTCTTGCAGATTATAGTTATGAAAAATTAATAAAGCTTTGGAACTTCCCTCCTCTCTCACAGGAGACTGTTTTGGATATGGTAATAGAAGATACCCAGAACCAGACTATGTGTTACAAGAGCTGTCTTTTGCCAGGTTCTGATCTGGGATGGCATGGTGTTGGCAGAATTATGGAAGAACTTGACAAATGTAAAAAAGATCTTCTGAGTCTGTGCCAGGAGTTATGTGAGCATATAACTCTCAGGAAACTGGCTTGTTATGGAAAGGTAAGACCTGTTAGAAATCCAGTTGGGATTAAGACTTCCTCTTTTTCGACTTTTAATGTTAATTTGTTTTCAACCTTCTGGGTATAAGGATATTTTGACAGATCAGGGAGAATTGAAACAAAAACAAGAACTAGGGAGTCAAGGGATTGAGATAGATTGGTATACAAGATTGCAAATACAATCAAGATTTGAAGCAGATCGTAGACAATATGGTTTTAACTTGGGGAAATCAGAACTGGATGAAATACTGACAGGAACAGATTAAAAAATGATTAAGAAATTATATCATTCGTGGTTATGGGGTGAAGTACCATCAATATGCTGATGATACTCAGCTTTATATCTCCACCCCGGACCACCCTGGGGATGCCTTTTCCGTGATCTCCCGCTGCCTGGAAGCGGTGCGGGCCTGGATGGGAAGAAACAGACTCAGACTCAAGCCATCCAAGACTGAGTGGCTGTGGATGCCGGCATCTCGTGGTCTAGTGGTCCCGTCACTTGTGATAGGAGGGGAGCTACTCACTCCCTCAGAAAGGATTCGCAATCTGGGTGTCGTCCTGGATTCACGGCTATCTTTAGAAGATTATCTGACAGCTGTGACCAGGGGGGCCTTCGCACAAGTACACCTGGTGTGCCAGTTGCACCCTTTCCTAGACCTGGATGCCCTCGCCACGGTCACTCACACCCTTGTTACTTCTCGGTTGGACTACTGTAACATCCTATACATGGGGCTGCTCTTGGGATGCACCCGGAGGCTACAGCTAGTCCAGAATGCGGCCGTGCGGGTTGTTACGGGGGCTTGTCGTTACTCCCGTGTGACACCTCTCCTGCATGAGCTTCACTGGCTGCTGGTGGTCCTACGGGTCCGTTTCAAGGTGCTGGTGCTCACGTATAAAGCCCTACATGGCTTAGGCCAGGGTACTTGCAGGATCATCTCCTGCCATCCTCCCATCGTCCCATGCGCTCCCACAGAAGGGGCCTCCTCAGGGTGTTGTCAGCCAGACAATGTCGGCTGGCGGCCCCCAGGGGGAGAACGTTCTCTGTGGGAGCGCCAACCCTCTGGAACGTTTTGCCCACCGGGCTTAGGATAGCCCCTGACCTCCTCTCCTTATGCCGCGAACTGAAGACGTGGTTCTTTTATCAAATGGGCTGATCCATTGGGGGATTTTTACATTGAAATAATTTTAATTGGATTTTAATTTTTATGTAATTTTCGAATTGTTGAATGTTTTCTTTGTATGCCGCCCTGAGTCCTTCGGGAGAAGGGTGGCATATAAATTAAATTAAATAAATAAATAAATAAATAAATAAATAAATAATAAAATAAAATAAAATAAAATAAAATAAAATAAAATAAAATATAATTATCGTGGGTCAGACTAGAAGATGAAGAAGTAAAAGAAACAATGATAGCATGGGCAAAGAATTTTGGATATATTATAGAAATGGAGAAATGGCAACAACTATGGGAAAGAAACTATAAATTAACAATGGCAACATCTTATAAAGAAAATTTGTATAAGATGTTTTATAGATGGCATATGCCACCAGAAAGATTAGCTAAGATGTCTAAAGATAAATCAGCTAAGTGTTGGAAATGTCACCAATTGCCAGGATCATATTATCATATGTGGTGTTCGTGCAAAGAAGCAAAACATTACTGGTTGAAAATACAGACATGGCTAGAGGGAATGTTGCAGCAACATATAGAGTTAAAACCAGAGATATTCTTATTGAGAATTTTACCAGAGAATTATAGTAAAGAAAATATACATATAATTATTCATATAATAACAGCGGCTAGAATTGTATTTGCACAAAATTGGAAAGCAGACAAAATCCCATTGTAAGGAGAAATTATAAAGAAAATTCTAGAATGTGCAGAAATGAACAGATTAATATTGAGAATAAAAGATAAAGAGGAGTCGATGTATTTCAGGACATGGGATAAATTTTATGATTGGTTTGAAAGGAAATATGAATAAGGGTATGGAGATAAAATAGATAGAGAAAAGATGGGAGAAAATAATCAGAAGAATAGAAACCCAGATGATACCTAGGTGAAGGGAGAAAGGGATGGAGGGTGGGGGGTAAAAGAGAAAAAGTGAGATTATTATAAAAATGTACACAAATGATGAAATAGATATAATTATTAATTAAATAAGAAATTGAAATGAGAATAAAGATAAATAGAAAATTGGAGCTGCTCAAATACCATTCCAGATTGAACTGAAAAGAGAAACAACAAGAGAGAGGGGGAGGAGTAGAAAGAGAGGAAGGGAGAAGAGAGAAGAGGGAGAGAGAAGAAAGGGAAAAGGAGAGGAAGAAAAGGGAGGGGAAAGAGGAATGGGAGAGAAGGTTAGAAGGGGGGAAGAAGGGAGGAGTGGGGGAAGGGACGGGGAAGTAGGAAAGAGAAGGAGAGGAAGACTGAAGAAGGTAGGAAGAGATAGAGGAAGGAAGAGAAGGGGAGGAGAAGAAGAAAAGATGTAGTAAAATAAAGGGTAAATGGTAAAAGAGCAGCCCCGCACAATTAAAAATTAAAAATTAAAGTTAAAAGATAAGATGAATGGAAAATGGTGGATAAATGACTGTACATTTAAATATGTTTATGAGAAACAAAAAAAAAAAATTTGGAAAAAAAAGGAAACTAATCAAAGAGAGAAGCAGCCTGGAATTAAGGAGAAACTTCCTGACAGTGAAGACAATTAACCAGTGGGCCAGCTTTCCTTCAGAAATCGTGGACGTTCCATCACTGGAGGTTTTTAAGAAGAGACTAGACAGTCACTTATCTGAAATAGTATAGGTTCTCCTGCTGGACTAGAAAACCTCCAAGGTCCCTTCCAGCTTCTGTTCTGTTCTGTTCACTCTAATCCTAATCCTAATCCTAATCCTAATCTATTTTTCTACCGGAAGACTAGTATCACATCACTCCAATCCTCTTCCTCACTAGTTTAGACATACATAACTTCTCTTAACCATTCATCATATGGTTGATCTGTCCCCGTCCACACACACACACAAACACAGCCAGCCGAGGGTTAAGGAAGCACTTGGCACACACCCAGGTCTTTATCTCCAACTTGGCAGTGATATATACACCGTCTGCCAAGTGCTTTATTTCCACAGAAACAGAAAGATAATATACTCAGCGTACAATAGTCCAACAAAAATAAATATTCCTCTCAGCAGTTTCGGACGAGGCTTTAGTGACTATCCAAGGTTTATTTTTGTTCGTCACAGGGATCACTGGCCACCACCCTCTATTATAAAGTCTCTGGGGTGTGGTCCAGTGACTCAGTTCTAATTCCTAGCACGCCTCCTGAGTTGCTGCAATCGTTTATCATGCCATCGGAGGCGTGCGTCCAGGAATGATGTCTCTCCTTCACTCTCATCCGAGACACCTGTCTCCCTGCTAATCTCCTCTCCCTCGGCCGGCACCTGAGACAGTGCCAGAGGGGAGGGGCCTGGAGAGGGAGGCCTGGGTGACTCCTCTTCCTCATGCTCGGAGCTTTCTTCCTCCGATGGGATAGGCTCAGAGGGCAGGGCCACAACACTATCCCCCACTGCAGGGCCATTCCCCAGGGTCTGACGGTCGGGATGGGGTCGGGACGGGAACTGTTCGTGGAAAGCCCGCACCAGGTCAGGGGCCTGAACGGCAGACGCGTCCACCCAGGTGAAATCCTCGGCCCCGTACCCCTTCCAGACGATGAGGTATTGGAAGCGCCCCTTCAGCCAATGGGAGTCCCGGATACTGTCCACCTCGTACGTCGAGGCGTCCTCGTCGGCTGCGGCTGGGGGCGCAGGTGGTGGCGGGCGGCGGAGATGGCTCACGGGGGCCTCAGGGACCAGGAGGGACGGATGAAAAACGGGGTGGAGCCTCATGGAGCAGGGTAGAGTCAACCGGTAGGCCACCGGGTTGATGACCGCCTCGATAGGGAAGGGACGGATAAAGCGGTGGGCCAGTTTCCTCACCGGCCGGTCCGTGGGGAGGTGTTTCGTGGACAGCCACACCCGATCTCCTACTTCCAGCGGTGGCGTCGCCCGGCGGGCGCAATCAGCAAACCGTTTATAATCCTCTTTTGCCCAGATCAGCTGCCGCCGCACCAGTTGCTGCACCACCTGCAGCTCCGAGAGGAAGTCCCGGGTCTCGGGAACAGGGGAGTCCATGATGGTCAACGGGAAAAGCCGTGGATAGTATCCGACATTGGCATGGAACGGGGTCATCTGGGTGGAGGTGTGTTGGGAGTTGTTAAAGGCGAACTCCGCCAGGGGAAGGTACTCGGCCCAGTTGTCCTGCTGCTGGTTGACAAAACAGCGGAGATACTGCTCCAGTATGCCGATGACCTTCGTGCCCCCGTCAGTCTCCGGATGGTGCGACGACGACAGGCACACCTGCACCTCCAGCGCGGCCATCAGGCTTTTCCAGAAGCGGGCCGTGAACTGGGCCCCGCGGTCCGAAACCACCCAGTCCGGCAGGCCGTGGAGGCGGAAGATGTGCTGCAGGAACAGGTGAGCCGTGGTGCGGGCCGAGGGCAGGCTGCGGCACGGGATGAAATGTGCCATCTTTGTGAGCGCATCCACCACCACGAGGACGGTCGTGAACGTAGCGGACAGGGGCAAGTCTGTCAGGAAGTCCATGGAGATGGCTCCCCACGGTCTCTCCGGTGTCGGCAGCGGCTGGAGGAGTCCAGGAGGGGGGCTGGACGCAGCTTTGGCCTGTCAGCACGTTACACAGGACGTCACGTAGGCGTGCACGTCGTGCCGTACCCGAGGCCACCAAAAAGTCCGCGTCACTAAGTTCAAAGTCTTAAAGAAGCCAAAGTGCCCCGCCGCGGGGTTGTCATGGCACTGGTTCATGACGAGGGCTCGGAGCGGACTCGTGGGCACGTACAGCCGACCCTGGTGCCTGAGCAAGCCCTCCACGGTCCATGGGGACGCGGGGCCGACGTCCGCTCTCCGCTGCTGCGACCAGTCATCCCGTCGCTGCGCTTCCAGCACCTGAGCCCACAGGTCCACCGGTTCCTGGATCGCGGCCAAAGAGTCCGCTGGCAGCACCGTCCAGGGGGGAAGGGGAGTCCTTGGGGCAAAAGTATTCCGGCTTATGGGATAGTGCGTCCACCCTCTGGTTGAGGTTGCTCGGAACGTACATGACGTGGAAGTTGAACTGGGCGAAAAACAACGACCACCGGATCTGCCGCTGGTTCAACTTCCTGGCCGTGGTGAGGTGCTCCAGGTTCCGATGGTCCGTCCACACCTCCACCTGGTGTCAGGCCCCCTTGAGGTGATGTCGCCAAGCCTCGAACGCGGCCTTGATAGCCAGCAACTCCTTTTCCTAGATGGTGTAGTTGCGCTCGGAAGGATTGAGTTTCCGGGAATAGTAAGCGCAGGGAAAAAGAGTGCCGCCATCTACCGGAGCCTGTAGCAGCACCGCCCCAATCGCCACGTTGGACGTGTCCGTCTCAACCACGAACGGACGGAGTGGATTGGGGTGCCTCAGGACTGGCTCCGTGACGAAGGCCTGCTTGAGGACCTCGAAGGCCTGCTGCTGCGGGGGCCCCCACTGGAACGGGTGGCGAAGCCCGGGATGAAGGTCCGATAGTAGTTGGCGAATCCCAACAGACGCTGAACATCCTTCACCCGACGCGGGGGTTCCCAACTGTGCAAGGCCTCCACCTTGCGCGGGTCCATCGCGATGCCCTCAGGGGTGATGATGTGCCCGAGGAACTCTATGGAAGTCTGGAAGAAGTAGCATTTCTCCAACTTCGCATAGAGCTGGTGCTCCCGCAGGCGCTGCAGGACCTGGCGGACATGCTGGAGGTGACTTTTCAGGGTCCGGGAATAGATCAAAATGTCATCCAAGTAGATCACCACGAACTGATCCAGCATGTCCCGGAACACGTCGTTCATCAAGTGCTGGAAGACCGCGGGGGCGTTGGTCAACCCGAACAGCATGACGGTATACTCGAAGTGTCCGTACCGAGTGCCGAACGCCGTCTTCCACTCATCCCCCTCTCGCACGCACACCAGGTTGTAGGCCCCTCGGAGATCGAGCTTAGTGAAGATCAAGGCCTCCCGCAACCTCTCCATCAGCTCTGGGATCAGCGGCAGGGGGTAGCGATTTTGCACTGTGATGGCATTCAAGCGCCGGTAGTCGCAACACAGGCGTAAGTCCCCCGTCTTCTTTTTAACGAAGAGGACCGGGGCCAAGAGCGGGGAGGTCGAAGGCCGGATGAACCCACGGGCCAGGTTCTTTTCCAGAAAGTCCCGTAAGGTGGCCAGCTCGGGCTCCGACATGGAGTACAGGCGTCCCGAGGGCAGGGGCACGTTGGGCATCAGGTCCACTGCGCAGTCGTAGGGTCGGTGCGGGGGCAAACGGTCCGCCTCCTCGCTGAACACGTTGGCGAAGGGCATCAGCTCCGGAGGCAAGGAGACGTTCGGGGCAGAGACGTCCTGGCCGGCACAGGTGTGGCGAAGGTGGTCGACACACTGCAGGCTCAGGAACGAGATGGCGTTTCTCGACCATGCCACCTGAGTGTCGTGTGCCCGAAGCCAGGCCATCCCCAGGACCAAGGGAAAGTGCAAATCCGCCGTTACGTAAAACTGGATCGCCTCCTCGTGGTTCCCAATGGCGAGGCGCAAGGGCTGGGTAGCGAATTTGATGGGCCCTGCCACGAGTTCCCGCCCATCGATAGTCTCGACCCTCAATGGAAGTCCACTGGAACCAAGGGGACTTTGTAATGGGCCACAAAGGCCTGGTCCATAAAGTTCGTGGTGGCCCCCGAGTCCACCAGCGTATGCGCCTGGAGCCCCTCCGACCGGTTAGCCAACAACACCCGGGTGTTCAAAATCAGGTGCCAAGGGGGCTCACAGTCCACAGCCGCCAACTCCGGCGGGGCATGGTCACGTGCCTGACCCAGATTTTCCCCTAGGCCAGGCCTGGCCCGTTTCCCGGCTGGTCACGCCGAGACTCCGGAACAGGCTTGAGCGGTCCACTCCGCTTCCGGGGACACGAGGCGGCAAAATGTCCAGCCTCGCCGCAATAGAGGCACAACCCTCCTTGGCGTCTCCGCATCCACTCCTGGGCCGTCAGTTGAGGTCTGGCTGCTCCAAGCTCCATGGGCTCCTCAGCCGTCGCCACAAAATGCGGTGCGGTCCGGGGCGCTGTCGGTGCGAAACGTGGGGGTGCCGACGCTGTCGGTGGTTCCGGAAGAGCCCGACGGGGCCGTCGCCGTTGCAGGTGGGCGTCGATGCACAGGCATTGGGTCACCAGCACGTCGAGGGTCTGTGGTGCCTCCACACGAACCAGCTCGTCCTGCATCTCGTCGGAGAGGCCGTCCTGGAAGGCATCCATCAGCGCCACCTCATTCCAAGCTGAATCCTTGCCTAGCAGTCGGAATTCCGCAATATAGTCCTGCAGGGGGCGCTTGCCTTGGCGGAGGTCCTTGATGCGCCTCGCTGCCGTCTGCACCCGGAGGGGGTCCTCAAACATGGTGCGCAGGTGTTGCAAAAAGCCCTGATAGTCCAGGAGCAAGGGGCTATCTTGCAGCAACGGGCGTGGCCCATCGGGCGGCAGTGCCAGAGAGGGAGCTGATAACAAATGCCACCCGAGCCCGGTCATCCGGAAAATCCTCCGGCCTCATCGCCATGGACAGTTGGCATTGCCCCAAGAAGGCCAGGAACATCTCCTGCTGTCCAGAAAACCTATCTGGCATGTTCACTGGGCATCTCGGACGGGGAGGGGGAGGAGGGGGAGCTGCAGGAGCATTTCCCAAAGCAAGTTGGGCAGTTAGCTGTGCTACTTGCTATTGCAGGAGCTGATTGGCCTCCAGCATCTGCTGTAACTGCTGCTGCAGCTGTTGGTCCATCATGGGTTAACGATGGAGTATGTGGTGACGAACAAGATGATCTGTCCCCGTCCACACACACACACAAACACAGCCAGCTGAGGGTTAAGGAAGCACTTGGCACACACCCAGGTCTTTATCTCCAATTTGGCAGCGATATACACACCGTCTGCCAAGTGCTTTATTTCCACAGAAACAGAAAGATAATATACTCAGCGTACAAAAGTCCAACAAAAATAAATATTCCTCTCAGCAGTTTCAGACGAGGCTTTAGTGACTATCCAAGGTTTATTTTTGTTCGTCACAGGGATCACTGGCCACCACCCTCTATTATATAGTATCTGGGGTGTGGTCCAGTGACTTAGTTCTAATCCCTAGCACGCCTCCTGAGCTGCTGCAATTGTTTATCACGCCTTCGGAGGCGTGCGTCCAGGATTGATGTCTCTCTTTCACTCTCATCCGAGACACCTGTCTCCCTGCTAATCTCCTCTCCCTCGGCCGGCACCTGAGACAGTGCCAGAGGGGAGGGGCCTGGAGAGGGAGGCCTGGGTGACTCCTCTTCCTCATGCTCGGAGCTTTCTTCCTCCGATGGGATAGGCTCAGAGGGTGGAGCCACAACAATGGTTTAGCCTCCAGAACCCTTTGTTGCTCTTCCATGCTCTCTTTTTAGGAGCATCATTTTTATATTGTAGCAACCAAAACCGGATGCAGTAACTTGGAATACTTATAGAATACCTCTAGTCTTCTGTTGATGCATCCTAGAACAGAATTGTTTTGGGGTGGTTGTTGTTGTTTTTTAATTTATTTTTTTTTTAAACAAAAACATAAAACACATCTTTTTAAAACGAAGCTTTTGCTCCGGTCACATATTAAAGCAAATCATTAACAAATCTTATTTTCCAATTAACACAACTAAATATTTTAAACAAATATTCCTTCCAATCTATCTATGTAACTATGCCATTATCCCCAAAAACCCGTTACTTAAATCTTAAATCCTAACCAATTATCAATCCATTTTTCTCTTTCATTTGGTTAGATGGACATATTTTAACTATATAAATCATAGAATTATATTAAACGTTCCAAAAATATTTAATTTCAACATATCCATTTTATTACTAACTATTAAACTCGAAATTTATACTCTTTATTTCTATTATTAAACCTAACTTATTCATTTTATCTTAACTATCACTCTCAATTAATTATCCCACCTCATTTTATATTTTCCTAAATATAATTATCCCACCTCATTTTATATTTTAATTATCCCACCTCATTTTATATTTTCCTAAAAAAACAAAAAAACAAAAAAAACAGCGTTATTGTCTTTATCTTTGTTGTTAAACCAATCATTTTTATTTCTTGGCTGTTAAACACAGCATAACCATTAGTTTTGGCTGTTGAACACAGCATATCCTTTTTTATCTTTTGGCTGTTACACAGCATATTCCATTTTTTGGCTGTTAAACACAGCATATTCATTTTTGTTTTTTTGGCCATTACACGGCATATTCAGTTTTGTTTTGACTGTTACACAGCATAAACATTTTATTTGGCTGTTCAACACAGCATATTATAAATTTTTGGCTGTTAAACACAGCATATTCATAGTTGATTTAACTATCAGTCTCTACTTAAAACTTTCTTTGTTGTTTCCATCCATCTATGCATTGCTTTTTCACATAATCTTATTTTTCTATATCCTTTTTCATGACATTCATGACATTTTAACATTGAGACATGATTCTTGCTTAAAACACATCTTAACTGTATTTATAAATTTCTTTTAACATTTTCAATTAATCATATTTATCCTTATTCTTTTATCCTTAACATTTTAACATTAAAATATAGTTCTTGCATCAAGCATATCTTTACATGTATTAATTTCTTTTTAACATTCTTAATTTCTATAAAAACCTCCCTTTTATTGTTACAATCCATCTTTATGTTATTTTTAATCACATTATCTTCATTTCCTCGCCTGTAAACATATATTTCCTTCCATTTTCCAAGTTTTTAATTTTGTTCTCCATAAATCATGTTAAGGATATTGTTGTGTTAACCAACCAGCAGAGCGTAGAGCACAGGGAAATGGTGCTGAGAGCGATGAATAAAATACATACAAACTGGTTTATCGAGGTTTTTACTTTGTAGTGAAAAACAATCTCATAGTCTTTAATCAATCCAAGTCTTAGCCAGTCAAATCAGTCCAATGATACAAAAGTTTTCTTACCATACAAAACAGCAGTAGGTAATAAATAGCAGCACATTCACGCTGGTAACAGATCACGATGGTAGCATATCCACCTATGATGATAGCATCTCCACACACGATGGTAGCATATCATCAATGACTACATTTCAGCTCCCTTCTTAAATACAGTTACAACAGAGCTTATCCAATCAGGATATAATGACTCAGCATTACTATGACTCAGCATTACAATGACTCAGCAGTACTTATTAAAGTCATATAATACATATTCATGTTAAAGTCATAGAACACATATATTGTCCATATATTGCCTGGACAACCTGTTAAGCATACACTATATCCTAACATTCTCCCCTTTGGACAGGCCAATATATACCAGTTCATATTCTCAAGCCATAGCTTTCGCAACACATCTTATGTTTGATTGCACCCTGCGCTTTGGTGAAATTATTGGCAATATTATTTTCAGACATACAATATTCCAGCTGAACCATATCGCTTTGAATACTCTGACGAACATTTAAATAACGAATATCAGTATACTTAGACCTTGTCTTAACTGCTAAATTTGTCGCCATTTTTATAGCAGCTTGGTTATCTTCGTAAATTATAATTGGATAATCTACCTTCAAGCCGACGTCCATCATTAGTTGTTTATAATAAATCAGATCAGTACACACTAATGACAAACATTAGAATTCTGCTTCCATAGTGGATAGACTAATATGTTTTTGTCATATTGATTTCCATACTATTAGACAGTTTCCTAACATTATCGCAATACCTGATGTAGACTTTCTGGTGATCAAATCAGTAGCGAAACTGGCATCAGCATATGCGCTCAATATTAGATCACGGTTAGGTTCTAAATATAATGCATAATGCATTGTCATCTTTAAATATCTCAATATCCACTTTGCGGCCTGCCAATGCTGATCTGTTGGCTCTACATTATATCTTGCTAATTGGTTTACGCTATATGAAATATCAGGTCTCGACTAATTGCTAATATATGATAGACGTCCTATTAGGGATTGATAGATCTCCTTACTAAATCCAGGACTTTGGATTTCTCCATGTTGAAAATCCTGTGCCATAGGCTTACATAGCTCCATACTATAGCGTTTCAACATCTGACTTATCTTGCTAGACTGAGACAGTTTATATCCTCTAGCTGTTTGACCAATATCAAGGCCCAAATAATGTCTAATATGACCTAAATTCCTGATCTTGAATTTATCTTGCAACTTTCTAATAATCTCCATTGCTTCTTTATCAGTTTTAGTTTCTATTGCTATATCATCAGTAAATAATAGCAAAAATGATTTTAAACCATCATTCTCTCTTTTAAAGAGACATTTGTCTGTTACACCTTCCTGAAATCCAATATTATTAAGCTCTTTAACTATACACTGGTTCCATTCAAATCCTGATTGTCTTAAACCATAAAGGCTTCTTTTTAATTTCCAACAATCAGTTTGATTATTTGTTTTAACTCCTAACGGCTTTCTCATATAAACGGTATGTCGTAATGGAGCATGCAAGTATGCTGTCTTCACATCTATATGGTTAATTATATACTTATTCTTTGCCGCCTACACTAGCATTGTTCTTAACGTGCTAGCTCTTAAACTCGGAGCAAACACCTCATCAAAATCTTCTTCAGTTTGAGCAAAACCTTGAGCTACAAGGCGAGCTTTATGGGTTACAATCCCATCTATACCTTTCTTTAATTTATACATCCATCTACAACCAATCAATTTCTCTCCAGGTGGTATTTTAACATTTTCATAAACTCCTAATTCAGTTAATGAGTTGATTTCTTTACTCATTGCCTCCTTCCATGCATTTTGCTCCTTTTCAGGATACATCTTGATGTCCTCATAATTGGAAGGTTCTATGTTAACCTGACAAACCACGGTTGCTTTATACCTATCAGGTGGATGTCTTTCCCTATTAGATCTCCTAGGCAATACAGGACTCATTGCAGGTATTTTAATCTCCTCCCCTAAACCTACATCCTCTCCTTCATCCTTAATAGAAGACTCTACATTGTGTATATCCTCATCAGGGATATCATTAAACATTTGATTCTCAATACTAACATTATTGTCATCCTGTCTGTAATCTGCACGCTCAAGTTTCTCCCATCCTTCGTGCTCCAGAAATTTTGCATTTGCAGTACAGTAAACACTGGTAGTTCCTGGTGCCCAAAATCTAAAGGACCGATGATTTGAGTCATAGCCAACAAAAAACATTTTTCTGACTCTCTGTTGTTCCTTCCTCCTCACATTAGATGGAATATGTACCCAAGCAGGGGCTCCAAATGTGTGCAAGTAACAAAGGTTTGGTTTCCTCCCATGCCATAATGTAAATGGTATTTCACCGTAGATGAATGTACAACCTTATTTAGTACATGGTTGGCACACATAAGGTTTCAGGCAAACCAGAATCTGCCAACATTGTTCTAGTCATGGCTTGTAATGTGTGACCCCTTCTTTCAACATAAGCGTTGTGTTGTGGTCTATACAGTGAAGACTGTTTATGCTGTATTCCTGCCTCTTGCAAAAATTTCTCTAACCTTTGGTTAGTGAATTCTGCGCCATTATCAGTTACTAAGCACATTACTTTAAACTTCTGTTTCCCTTCTACAAATCGCAGCCAGTTATTTATATGCTGGAATGTTTCACATTTTGTTTTCATTAGATAACAGAATCCGTATCTAGAGTAATGGTCTACTATGCTTAGGATATAGCAGGCTCCTCCTATGCTGGGTTTTTGGGTCCAATCAAATCTACAAACACTACCTCTAATGGCTTTTTGGTTTTGAAACCATTGATACAATTTGCTGGGGTTACCCTGCTTTTTTGCTGACTACAGGCATTACAATTCAAATACTTACTACATGATTGTAGTTTTATCTCTTCAGATAACTCAACTGTTTTCTTTAACATCCTGAAATTTATATGCCCTAGTCTCCGATGCAACAGATGAATACATTCATCATGTGGTTTATCATTCCTATAAACTGACTTAGAATTAGCCACTAATGCTGGGTTCTCCCGTAAAATGAATAAATCATTTTCTAATATTGCAGTAACAACATTGCCATCTTTCTCAATTAAACACTTATCTTTAAATGTTATTGTAAACCCAACTTGCAATAAAGATTTAACAGATAGCAAATTAAGTTTTAACCCAGGAATGTATAACATTGGCAACGGTTCATTACTAAATGACCAACGTGCAACACCCTCTCCAGCTACCTTAACCTTCCAACCATTGGCTAACTTAACATATTGGTTACTCTTCTTCAATTCCATAAAATTTTTTCTATTCCTAGTAATAGATTGAGAAGCACCACTATCAACCACCCACCAATCCTGGTTAACTTTAGTAGTAGAAATGGATATAGCTAAATTACAACCATTCTTGGGTCTATTATTGTCCAATTGGCCAATTTCTTCTCATCTTCATCATCATCAGGATCCCTTGCTGTTACATCCGGTGGATTATTTACTACGTCCCACAGTCCTTCTCTACACAAAAATAGATTACATTTGGTAGACCAGGATACATAGTTTGTTCCATCCAACCGGGTTATCATGGAGATACTAGTTCTTGTGCCATCTTCACTTGGATTATGTATCACAAACACAGATTTCTGTATTATTCACATTAACTCTCAGTTCACTATATAGATCTGTTTAGCTCTGATCAATCCTAGTTAGTTCTGGTTGGCTCTGGGCCCATAAACAATGTTAAGGATATTGTTGTGTTAGCCAACCAGCAGAGCGTAGAGCATAGGGAAATGGTTCTCAGAGCGATGAATAAAATACATACAAACTGGTTTATCAAAGTTTTTACTTTGTAGTGAAAAACAATCTCATAGTCTTTAATCAATCCAAGTCTTAGCCAGTCAAATCAGTCCAATGATACAAAAGTCTTCTTACCATGCAAAACAGTAGTAGGTAATAAATAGCAGCACATTCACGCTGGTAACAGATCACGCTGGTAGCATATCCACCTACGATGATAGCATCTCCACACACGATGGTAGCATATCATCAATGACTACATGTTAGTTCCCTTCTTAAATACAGTTACAACAGAGCTTATCCAATCAGGATATAATGACTCAGCATTACTACGACTCAGCATTACAATGACTCAGCAGTACTTATTAAAGTCATATAATACATATTCATGTTAAAGTCATAGAACATATATATTGTCCATATATTGCCTGGACAACCTGTTAGGCATACACCATATCCTAACAAATCAGATTAATTCTCTTTTCTTATTTTTATTCCGGATATGATATATCCAGTCTTTTTCTTTTGAGGCTGCACTTAATCCTTCTATTCCTGCACCAGCATTTAAATTATTATTGTTTCAACTGTAGGAGTTCCATTGTAGATTTCTTTTCTTTTCACCATAATCAAACCACCTGTATACAGGAAAGAAAAATCATCCTCCACAGAGTTCAGTAATTTTTATCTATGAAGCTCAAAGTTTCCCATAGCAAAGGGAAGTTACAAAGTTCCCCTTTATGCCAGATGGACTTCCGGTTTTTGCGTCGCGGCGAGACAGTTGGGGAAATAGCGGGCTCTGATGAGCCCCGCGAAAACCCCAGCTGCTGAACCGCTGCCGATGGGTCTTCAGACCGAACCCGTCTTGCAGGGACGGGGGAAGAAGAGGGGCACCTCGGACGACCGAGAGGAACAGGCAAGTTCCTCGGCGGTCGGAGGGAACCCTCTGTGAGTTGGCAGTGGGGGGCGGCAGCCATGGCAGCTACCACGAAGCTGGAACAACCGGGCAAGAAAAGTGCTGAAGGAAAGCGGAGAAAAACGGAGCTCTTTGAAGCCAGGTGAGTGACAACAACCCAGGCTTGTAACAACGTTTGGAGCATTACTAGTAATTAGAAGACCCCTAGCCTAAAACAGCGGCTATGCAACAATGGGGCTTTGGAAAAAATTTTTAAAAAACTACAACTTTAAAGAGACAAAGACCCGAGAAATAACTAATTTTGGAACAGAACTAAGAGAATCAAGAGATATGGTTAAAAGACTAAACACTTTAAAAATTGGAATTGGATTTTAAAAAGAAAAAGAAGATTTGATACTTTTTTAATTAAAAGAAGAAGAAATAAATTGGATGGTTATATAATAAATAAAATGGAGACTTGCATGACTAATGGAAAATGTGGATTAAAGAGAGACACCATCTGGCATAAAGGCATGTTGTTGTTGTTGTTGCATCTTCAGCACACTGTTTAGCTCATACTTAGATGGTCCATTAGGACACCTAGATCCTTCTCACAGTTACTACTGTTGAGCCAGATACTGCCTGTTCTATACCAGAGCATTTGTTCAGTGGTGCCAAGATCATGCCTGCCAGCTCCTTCAGAACTCTGCGATGCAATCCATCTGGTTCTGGCAATTTGAACTTGTCCAGATTGGATAGGTGTTTTCTTATCATTTTCTTGCCTATTTTGACTTTCATTCCTATTCTATCTTCTACAGTACTGTTGGGCTATTATTTCCTGTGAAATGACAGATGCAAAGAATGAATTAATGAGTTCTACTTTCTCCCTGTTACCTGTTACCTCCTTGCCATCTTCTCCCATTAGTTGACCAATCATTTCCTTGACTTTTTTCTTGTTTCCTACGTGTTAAAAAAAATTTTAAAAATTATTTTTGGAATTTATTACAAATCTTAGTTCATTCTGAGCCTTAGCTTTCCTGACTTCATCCTTGTAGATTTGGGTTATTTATGGTATTCTGTTTTAGTTTATAACTTCTTTTTGGAGGGAAATTTAGTGAGATGGTGATGCATAATCAGTTACAGGGGAGCCTGGAGGAAATGGAGCATCAGGATGTCTTCAATAGGGATTCAAGCCTTATCTGTTTCATTCTATGAAAGAGCAGGACCTTTGCTGGGACCTCAAAGTGTGAGAGAATGCAGGAGAAGGTTGTCATTACAGAATATTTTTCTAAGTTGGACTATGTGATAGTAACAATATTTCCTGGATCATGAGGCAGCAGCAACAGCAAATTATACCTGTGTTGTCATGTGATGTAATGCTACTCCATGGAGTAGAAAATGACCCAGAAAATAAAGCTCATATAGACTGCAATTCCCTGGCATTTTTGGATTTGGCTTAGTCTAGGATGGTCACATTTTCCTCATTGAAACTAGTTAAGTCTGTCTATGTGTTGTGAAATTAAAGAGTTTTTATCATGTCTTCTTACTGCACTGGCAGTTGGTGTTCATGGATGCATTATACCAGTCTTCTGCCAAGTCCAAAAATGCTAGAGAATTTCTAGAAGCCTTGCACTCTGACAAATTGGCCATCAAGAGATACATAGACGTTAACAACAAAATGTCTTAAAAAACAACAATCAACCAGCCAAAAAGGAAATAAAAAGATCCAAGCATCTCTTCACCAGCAATTAGCACCTTGATCAGCATAGATTAACTCCAAGATTAATATCAGACCAACAGTCAAGTAAACAATACCCTAATCAAAAAACTGCCAAGGAAGCCAACAGCAAACAACCCAAGCAAAGAATCTCTAAGACCTCCCCCACCAACATTGTCAGGGCAAACAGCTAGAATATGTGTTAGCAATCCGCGGCTCCCAAGCCCCATGTGGCTCTTTGACCCCTCTCCTGTGGCTCCCTGCTGACCTGGTTGCGTGACCTGCTCTGTGCCCCAAGACACTGGCCCAACCCAGCCATGGCCAACGCTAACCTCACTAACATGAGGACTGGCAGTGTGGGAATGGGATGTAAGAGGAAGGTATGACAGAAAGGGGGACAGGTCCACAGCTGAGAAGCGAGCATGAGCTGTGGCTGCAGCTTCACCAAAGGTGATCCTCCTCCTCATGCAACCCCTGGCCAGCTGTTGTGGAGCTAACAGAGCACGCATGAGCAGGGATACCCTTCTCAAACAAGTGGCCGGGCTGGGCCAAAGCACAGCGAAGGCGCACAGAGAGAGCGGGTTGACCGGCTGATGGGCAAGTATCTTTGGCGAGGGTGCTCTGGCTTTCTCCAAGCCTGATCCCTGGGGTGGGCGTGCGAGGTTCGGCGGAGCCAGCCCCCTTTTCCGGCTGTCCTGAGCTGCTTTACTCCTTCAGCAGAGTTTATTGAAAAGTGTCCTCCAGGCGGTGAATGTCCCCAATGCAAGATTTAAAGCTGCCTGGAGGACGCTTTTCAATCAGTGCCAGCAGCAGCCCCGCTCCGCTTGTTTGAGGAGAGTATCACCACTCGTACGCACCCTTCCGGCTTTGCAACAGCCACCCAGAGGGTCCTGTGAGGAGGAAAAGGAGGGTTGTCTTTGGTGAAGTCGCCACTACGGCTTGTGCTCACTCCTCAGCCAGCCCAGATTTCCAAAAAGTTTCCAAAAAGAAAGAAAAGGAGTAGTGAAGAGCCCCAAGGAGAGCGCTTTCCAAGAGAGAGAGAGAGAGAGAGAGAGAGAGAGAGAGAGAGAGAAAGAGAAATAGGAAAATGATGGAGGGAGAGAATGAGAGAGAGGGAAAAGAGAGGGAAACAAATGAGAGAGAGATGGGGGAGAGAAAGAAAGAGGGAGAGGGAGAGGAAAAAGAAAAACAGAAATGAGAGGGATAGAAAGAGAGAAATGATAAAATGATGGAGGGAAGAGAGAGGGGGGAAAGAAAAATAAGAGAGGAGAGGGAGAGGGAGAGAAATGAGAGAGCTGGAGGGAGAGTGAGAGAGAGAGGCAAAAATGAGAGAGAAGGGAAAGGAAGGAAGGAGGAAAGAAGGAAGGAAGGGAGAGAGAGAAGAGAAGAAAAAAGAAAAGAGAGGAGAGAGAGAGGGAAAAGAGAGAAAAACAGAAATTAGAGGGAGGGAGGGAGAAAGAGACACACATTTCCCACAGAGGACACCGGGAGCCACAAAACCTGGGTAGACGTGGTGAGGGAAAGGTTCATATGACTGGGTGGGAGTTGTTAAGGATATTGTTGTGTTAACCAACCAGCAGAGCGTAGAGCACAGGGAAACGGTGCTGAGAGCGATGAATAAAATACATACAAACTGGTTTGTCAAAGTTTTTACTTTGTAGTGAAAAACAATCTTTAAACAATCCAAGTCTTTGCCAGTCAAATCAGTCCAGTGATACAAAAGTCTTCTTACCATACAAAACAGCAGTAGATAATAAATAGCAGCACATTCACGCTGGTAATAGATCACGATGGTAGCATATCCACACATAATGGTAGCATATCATCAATGACTACATTTCAGCTCCCTTCTTAAATACAGTTACAACAGAGCTTATCCAATCAGGATACAATGACTCAGCATTACAATGACTCAGCAGTACTTATTAAAGTCATATAATACATATTCATGTTAAAGTCATAGAACACATATATTGTCCATATATTGCCTGGACAACCTGTTAGGCTTACACCATATCCTAACAGGAGTGATGTTAAATTGGCCACGCGCACCCAGGTTTTGTGGCTCCCGGTGTTTTCTGTGGAAAACAAGTCCAAATGGCTCTTTGAATGTTTAAGGTTGCAGACCCCTACACTAGAATATAAACTGACAGCAAACCACACTCCTTATTAGCACTGATGATGTTACCTAGTTTGCATAATGAAAAATCTGCAAGAAAACAAGCAAGCTCAGAGAATACCAAGGACCATTGTTTTTGTTGTTGTTGTTGTTGTTGTTATTCATTAAACATAAAACTCAGTCAACTGAACATTCAAAAATGCATCACAAATACCATTGACTGGTGCTAATGGTTGATACAGGTTGCTGCCAGCGTCCTAGGTATCAACCAAGTACCTTCTTGAGATGTACGATGTTCCAAGTAGCGCAGTTTTTTGCATTTCCGTAGGTGTTATTGCAGGAAACTGCAATTTGTTAATGTATCTTATAAAATTTTTGGACATGGTACCAAGTGCCCCGATGACAAAGGGTATCACCGTTACATGTTTCATCCATAGCCGCGTAGTTTCGATGGCCAGTTCGCAATATTTCATGATTTTTTTCCAGTTCTTTTTCTTCGACTCTGGCATCTCCTGGCACTACGGTGTCAATACATTGTACGTTTCGGTTTTCGACAACTGTGATATCTGGCATGTTGCGTTCCAAGTGATGATCCGTCTGTATTCGAAAGTCCCACAAGATCTTCACCTTCTCGGAACTTCCGGCGGCGATCTCAGCGTGTTAGGGACGAAAGGGGCGAAGCTCCGCTCCTGAGTCCCTAACAATCCCGTATCTGGAGCTGAAACAGGCGCTATTGATCTCGTAGTGATCAATAGTTTAAAGGGGAACATCTTAGGACCTCGGAGGAGATCGCAACTTCTCCGAAGGTACAAGATAAAGCCCTTAATCCAGAGCGAGGAAAAGCCAGCCTTACGGGGCTGGCCGGAGGCGCTGATAACTGTATAAGAGGGAAGCGAAGATTGAAAACTAAAAGAGGTCATCAACAGAAGACCATTATCTAGAAAAACCCTAAAAACTACCTGATAGTAAGAAGCAGCGCTGGTGGAAGAGAAACCCGAAAAAAGAAAGAAGATAAGCGGCGATGGAAGATAGATCGGAATGGAGCCATTTTGAAAGCAAAGTGACAGCGCAAAAATCTGAACAGCTGAGTGTACAGTGAGAGCGAAAGAGCGGAAGAAGGTAATTCCTCTGAATACTGTGATGAGAATAGTGAATAATTTTAAAAGACTTGGATATTATTATTGGATCTTATAAGTGTGGACTGGATTGAGTGGAGAGAATTGGATAGAAAACAAAAGAAGAACGGACCGTGCAGCATCGGAGTGAGCGGAGAGAGTGTGTGCAGCGTGGAGTGCCGGAGATCAGAGGAGAGGAGAGGAACCTGGACGGACCTTTACAAACTGATCGTATTGGATTTTACTGATGCGGAGTTGCCAGAGTGGATTGAACTAGATAATTCGAGAAAGAAATAGCTTGTGGGAGAGTGCGGAGAGAGCTGGGACAAACTCCGGTAAAATTGATTGGAGTGGATTTATACAAACTATCTTTTAGTGATACTTCTTGTGAAGATTAGGATACAAAACTGATACAAAGTGTGACAGACTTTGACTATTTGACTACCAGAGACTGAACAGTTTGGATTGAACAATTTAAATATTGACTAATAGCTGATGAACCAGACGATAAGGACTTAAATAGAGGATATAAGATATTGAACATTACACCCTTGGGACTGGACGTGGATTCTAATAATAGGAACACAGAGGACTATAGATTAAATTGGATGGTGGAACAATCAAAGTGAACAGGGTGATCCAGACCTTTGGAACCATATTTGGTTGGAAGAAAGATAAGTTTACATAATACCAAAAAAGATAAAAGACTATAGTTAATGGACAATATATATATACGCTTGGTTCGATTTAAGTTTATTATACTATATATCATAAGATACTAGACCCGGAAAATAACCTTTAATAACTTATTAGTTTTTCTCTTAAGCAGTTTGTCTAATTTGTCTATTCGAAGTTAATCAAACAATTATAGCATATTATCCTTAATTATATTTAATCAATTTATCCAAATACAGTAAATTAATTTAAATAATTAGATAGAACTATAATAATTAAACTGATATTGATTCTATTTTAGAACTATTATAATAAAATACATTTTATTCTGTAAGTAATTGAAGAATAAGGTAATTAATGAATTGTTAGAAGCCTACATTTTCCCCGTTGTTTCCCCCTTTTCTTGCTCCCCCCCCCCCCGCTTTCCTTTTTGCTCTTTTCTCAATATCGTATTATTAATTAGAAATATTCTGAAAAAAACTTGTAAAAATAATCCTGCATCCAGGTTATAAACATTATACGTGAGAATTTTATGAAATTGTGGGCAAAAATAATAAGCATAATTGATATGGCAACCTCAAGCATACCAACTACTATTAAATCAACTAAGAAAATATCTCCAACTCAAACACTATTGGTGGCCTCCCCGGTTCAGCAGAAGACAGGGGAAACAACAGATAAAGAAAAGACTAACATA
Source organism: Arizona elegans (assembly GCA_022577455.1). Taxonomy (NCBI): domain Eukaryota; kingdom Metazoa; phylum Chordata; class Lepidosauria; order Squamata; family Colubridae; genus Arizona; species Arizona elegans. The sequence goes on along the minus strand of JAKOOJ010000002.1, from coordinate 94,801,835 downwards.
GGTATCCAAAACATCCAAGCTGCCCTTGCAATGATCCAGGAGGGAATGAAAAGGATGGAAGATAAGATGACCCTCAATCATGATGAAACTAAAAGGAACCATGAACAAATGTGATTGGATGTAGGGGAAATTAAAGATGAGATTAGAAATATAGATGAGAAAATAGAGAAAATTCAACAAAATATAACCGAAAACGAACAGAGAATCCATAAAGTTGAGGAAAAGGTGGAAGCCACAGCTACCACGTTGGAACAGATGGAGAATCAACAAGTGATAAGGAGTCGAGATACTGAAGATGCATTGACATTCCTTGAAATGGAAAAGGCATCTTTCTACTTAAGATTCCAAAATATAGAAGAACAGAGAGATGAAGACTTGGGCGAAATCATGGTTGGAATCTTGGCAGAGGCGACACGTAAAGATAAAGATGAAATAAGAGGTGGTATCGATGAAATTTACAGGGCCTTCACAAACTATGCAAGAAGAAACAAACTCCCTAAAGAAGTACACATCAGATTTACGAAAAAAACAATGAAAGAAGAAATATACCGAAAGATGAGAGAGGAGACAGTTATGTACAAAGGGAGGGAAGTTTTAACACTAAAACAAGTACCGAGAAGGGCCAGGGATAGGAGAAGAGAATATAACTTCTTAACCCGACAGTTAAATAAACTCAAGATAAAATTTAGATGGCTTATACCAGAAGGAGTACTCGTTTCTTGGGAAGGAAGAAAATTTCGAATTGACACCATAGAAAAAGCCCAGGACTTTGCAGATCAACACTTAGGATATGAAGGAGAACAGGAGAGCAGAGGAGGCAGAGAAGATTCAAACCCCAGTGACCAAGAGGAGCAACCAACAAACAAGGAGGACAAGGAACGGAAAAAGGGAAAGTTGGGGAAGGAGGAAACGACGGGGATTACACAAAGAGTCACAAGAAACACAACAAAACTTAAAATAACAGATAAATAAACAACAGCAGGAATGGAAGAAGAACTAAAACTCATTTCTATAAATATAAATGGTCTAAACTCACCAAGCAAAAGACATCAGTCATTCACTAAACTGCAAAAATTAGGAGCAGATATAATCACATTACAAGAGGTACACATAAAAAAACAACAGAAAAAATTACTCGAAAATAAAAAATTAGGAGTAATGTACACATCCTTAGGCGACTGTAAAAAAAGAGGAGTGGTAATATATGTCAGAGACCATATAAGAACAAAGCCAATATATGTGGACAAAGAGGGCCGAATTTTAATAATAGAAGTAAAACTGGAAACAAAAATAATGCTGTTAGTAGCCATCTACGCTCCAAATGGAAACCAAATAGATTTCTGTAAAAAATTACACGATAAATTAAAAGAGCTGGACTATGAAAATATCTGCATCGTCGGAGATTTTAATGCAATTGTTAATACACGAGAAGACTACTATAGTAATAGGAAGAATAAAATCAAAAGGAAGACACTGCCACAAACATTCAAGGATTTGGTACAAGAAATGAGTCTACATGACACTTGGCGAGAATTAAATACTAAAACCAAACAGTACACATATTTTTCTGGCCCACATCAATCGTGGTCAAGATTGGATATGGCTTGGATGATACCCCAACTAAGTAAAGAAACACACGACGTAGAAATTATGCCTAACATATGGGCCGACCACAACCCTATTAAAATAATTTGGAAAGGCTCCCGAAAACAAAAAAGATGGAAAATGGACACAAGTATTATAAAGGAAAAAGAGTATCGACGAATGATAGAAAAGGAGATTAAGATATTTTTTCAAATTAACACAAAGGACCAAACGTCGTTACAAAATTTATGGGACACGATGAAAGCTTATATTAGGGGCTTAACTATTGCATACGTGGCAAAAAGAAAAAAAGAGAAACAAAGAATCAGGAACGACTTATTGGAGGAAATCAAGATAGAGGAAACTAAATTACAACAACACCCTAATAACAAGATAGCACAGCAAAAACTTAATTTGGCTAAACACAAATTGAATTTGACCACAAAAGTTGATTTGGCACAAAAAATAAAAATGGCAAAACAGACCAATTTTGAACACGCAAACAAAACTGGACGCTGGTTAGCTCATAAATTAAAAAAACAAACAGACAAAAGAACTATACACCAACTCCAGGACGAATCAGGAACTTTACTCCACACACACCTAGATAAGAAAAACATAATCAAAACATTCTTTCAAAACCTCTATTAACAGGAAGATGTCCCGGAAGACCAAATTCGAAAATATCTTAGTAAAGTGAATATTACACAATTCGAAGAAGAGCATAGAGAGACCTTGAACCACCCCATAACAATGATTGAACTGACCGAAGCCCGCAAAAAACAAAAGAACAATAAAACCCCAGGACCAGATGGAATTCCTACTGAATTTTATAAACACTCCTAACAAGAAATAGATGAAATATTGCAACAAGTCTTCAACGCAGCATTATTGACAGCTGAAATTCCAAAATCACGGACAGAAACCATTATTACGTTAATACACAAAGAAGACTTAGACCCGACCCAAGTTAGAAATTACAGACCCATTTCATTACTCAATGTGGATTACAAACTATTTATGTCAATATTAGCGCAGAGACTTAAAACAAGAATTCATAAATACATACACACAGACCAAAACGGCTTTATACCCAGGAGGCAGATTAAAAATAACTTGAGAACGATTATAGATATTCTGGAATATTACGATAAGAAGATAGACAAGGAAATAGCCTTAATATCTCTCGATGCCCAGAAGGCCTTTGACAATTTAAATTGGTCCTTTCTCACAATACAACTTGAATCGATGAATTGCGGAGACAAATTCCTTAAATTGATAAGAAAAATCTACTGTCAAACAGCCAAAATTGCAATAAACGGTGACATGACACAGACTTTTGACATGCAGAAAGGAGTATGACAAGGCTGCCCCATGTCACCTCTATTATTTATAATCGCACTGGAAGTTTTATTAACGGAAATCAGGAAGGAGGAAGACATAGAAGGCCTTAAGATCCGGGGAGAGGAGTATAAACTACTTGCTTTTGCAGACGATGTGATTTTTATACTGGAAAACCCAATACGATCGGGAACCAGGTTGATGACAATGATAGAGGAATACGGGGAAGTTGCGGGCCTCAAAATAAATAAGCAGAAGATGAAAGTATTGACGAAAAATATGACCCAAACACAGAAATTGAAATTAGAAGAAGAATTAGGACTTCAAATAGTAAAGAAAATAAAATACCTAGGTATTTGGTTGACAGCAAAAGCAACTACAATCAAAGAAGATAATTATACCAAATTGCTAAAACAAATCAAAAAAGACCTGGAAATTTGGAGTAGATTACAACTCTCATTGATGGGTAGAATTTCCTCAATAAAAATGAATATATTACCAAGAGTATTATATCTATATCAAGTGATACCAATACACCCCGGAAGAGATTTCTTTAAGAACCTCAACAAAACCACAATGAACTTCATATGGCAGGGAAAGAAGGCCAGAATTAAAATCAAAGCTCTACAGGATTCACGAGACAAAGGAAGCCTAGCAATACCAGACTAGGAACTCTACTACAAAGCATCAGGACTGACCTGGATTAAAGAATGGATGAAACTGGACAACAAAAGAATTCTATATTTAGAAGGCTTTGACTTAATAAGAGGATGGCACGCTTTCCTATGGGATGGATCGGACAAACGACACATGTACTTCCAATGTCATATAATTCAAGCTTCATTATTCAAGATCTGGCAGGATATTAAGAAAACTCACTATACTAGAATACCAAAATGGTGGTCCCCGATGGAAGCATTGATATACCCGAATACTCTCGAAATAGGAAAGATGATGCGGTACCAAGATTTATTGAATCATGAAGGTGAACTCATCTCAAGACAGCAACTCCAAAATTCTGGCATAAATATCAATTGGTGGCCTTATACGCAAATACACTCAAGACACACAGCAGACAAAAAGCAATATGGAATCTCGAATAATTTGAACGAATTGGACAAGATTTTACAAGGCCCAGAACAAAAGATGATAACCAAAATATATAACTATTTGCTTAGATATAAACTATTGGAAGAAACAGTAAAAGAAAATATGATAAGGTGGGTCAGGGACATAGGGCACAACATTCAATTGGCAAACTGGGAGAAATTGTGGAAACAGAACATCAAAATGACAAGAGCCATACCCTATAAAGAAAATCTTATAAAAATGTTTTACAGATGGCACTTAGCACCAGCCAGACTAGCCAAAATATACCCAAATGCCTCTCCACACTGTTGGAAGTGCAAAACAAAAAAGGGGACATACTATCACGCCTGGTGGAAATGTATAAAGGCCCAACAATACTGGAAAGACATAAAGGAAACTATTGAAGAAATAATAAATCAACAAGTAGAAAACACTCCAGAATTCTTTTTATTTGGAATGATAACAACACAACACAACAAAGAGACAAAATACCTCATCATACACATTCTGACAGCAGCACGGTTACTGTTCGCGCAAAATTGGAAATCAGATCAACTCCCAACCAAAGACAAATTAATCTCAAAGATAACACAGTGTGCCGAAATGGATAGATTGACACTGGAACTCCAGTATAAGGAAGAAAGTGAATACTATCTTGTGTGGCACCAGTGGTATCAATGACTGGAAAAGAAAATCAGTACAAATATAGATGAAAGAAAATAGGGTAGAAAATTTAAAATCGGAAATTAATAAAGAGGAGATGCAGGATTATTTCTAATTTAAAACACCTGAATTGACAACGTATCATTCATATATCAACTTACAAAGCAATATACATTCTGATGATGACCAAAACGTATATGTAAAATATGGTGTGGGTAGGTAGGTGGTGGGAATCTGTTTGTCTTTGTAATGTCTTTGTATTCTTTGTATTGTCTTTATATCTTTGTTTAAAATCCAATTTAAAAAAAAAAGATCTTCACCTTCTCATTTTCTATAACTTTTTCCACTTTATGTTCCCATGACTTTTTGGATACAGGTAAGTGGTATTTTTTACATAATGACCAGTGGATTAATTTAGCAACTTGGTCATGTCTAGCTTTGTAATCAGTTTGTGTAATTTTGCTGCATTCACATATTAAATGTGAAACAGTTTTGACTTTGTTGTTGCAAAGTCGACAGTTTGGGTTGTCAGTGGATTTTTGTATCTTTGCTTTCATGGCATTAGTTTGTAGTGCTTGTTCTTGAGCAGCGAATATTAAACCTTCCATTTTTTTCTTGATGGTTCCCATCTTAAGCCATGCCCATGTAAAGTTGTCATCACATTTTCCTTCAATGTTTTTCAAGTACTGTGCATGCAAAGCTTTGGTTTTCCATCTATTTAATCTATCATCCAGCTGTTTTTCCTTATATTCTGTCTTTGTTTCTGTTGTTTTTATAATGTTCCCTGTTTTCACAATCTGCAGCAATTTTTCTGCAGCAATCTGCAGTCTGCAGAAATTTTTTGGTTCACATAATCATTCAAACTTTGTTTTTCTTCTACAGTTTGATGGATTTGCAATAGTCCTCTTCCCAGGGGTGAAATCTAAAATTTGTTACTACCAGTTCTGTGGGCGTGGCTTGGTGGGGGGGGTAATGTGACTGGGTGGGTGTGGCCAACTTTTTTTTTTTTAACTTTTAAAAGCATTTTTTCTACAACCTTAAGAGATTGCAGAAAAAAATGCTTTTAGAAGCCTCTGGCGATCAGGCAAGTCGGCTGGAATCGCCAAAGGCTTTTAAAGGCATTTTTCCCCCTACAACCTCTTTGGCTGAAGAGGTTGCAGAAAAAAATGCTTTTAGAAGCCTCTGACGATCAGGCAAGTCAGCTGGATTTGCCAGAGGCTTTTAAAGGCATTTTTTTTCCCTACAACCTCTTCGGCCGAAGGGGTTGCAGAAAAAAATGCTTTTAAAAGTCTCTGACAATCCCAGCTGAGCTGCGCGATCGTCAGAGGTTTTTTTTTTTAACTTTTAAAAGCAATTTTTTTGGTCAAAGAGGTTGTAGAAAAAATGCTTTTAAAAGTAAAAAAAAACAAACTGATGATCGCGCGGCTCAGCTGGGCATGGGGGGGGGCCTCAGGGATTTTTGCTTCCGGTTCTCCGAACCACCCACCGCCATTGCTAGTGGATTGGGCAATCTGGTCCAAACCGGGAGCATTTCACCCCTGCTGTGTCCCCTATTTTTCTTGGCAGGTACAACCTGTCAATGTCACTTCGTGGGTGTAAAGCATGGTACATATTCAAAAGTTTGCACATTTTCCTGTCCAAGTTTTCCAGTTCAGCCAAAGTCCAGTTGATGGTTCCGGCTGAGTAGCGTATCATTGGAACTGCTCATGTATTAATGCCTTTAATTATGTTTCCAGCATTCAGCTTTGATTTTAATATTTTGCAGACCCTCCTGATGTGTTCCTTTTGCGTTGACTCTTTGACTTTTCCATTCAAGATGTTATCTGCTTCCAATATGTCTAGGTATTAGTACCCATCATCCTTTGTTAATGCTTTCACTATGTTTCCATTTCCCAGTTCTATTCCTTCTATTTTTTTCCATTTTTCCTTGCTGCATGGATAATATAGCACATTTTTCAAGTCCAAAGTTCATTTTGATGTCACTGCTGAACAGTTGAACTGTGTTGAATATTGATTTAAATTCAGTGGGGCTTTTTGCATACATTTTTAAGTCAACTATGTATAGTAGATGGTTTATCTTGCCATGTTGGCTTGAGATTTGGTATCCCAGTTTTGTGTTTCATAGGATTATTGTCAATGGAATTAATGTGATGTTGAACAGTAGTGGTTAAAGTGAGTCCCCCTGGAAGATCCCTTGTCTGATGTTGACTTCACCAATGTTCTCCCCATTTGCTGTTAGAACTGTTTTCCATTTTTGCATATTTGCTTTAAAAAATGTACAAATATTTTTGCTGATTCCAAAGTTTTCCAGACAGGTGTTAATCCAGCTGTGGGGTAATGAGTCAAATGTCTTCTTGTAATCAATCCATGCCATATTTAAATTTGTTTTTCTTCATTTTGCATTTTTGGTACCATTTTTTTTTAAAAAAAAAATTGATTTATATGCCGCCCTTCTCCGGAGACTCAGGGCGGCTTACAATGCGCTAAGCAATAGCCTTCATTCTTTTGTATATTTATACAAAGTCAGCTTATTGCCCCCACAACTGGGCCCTCAATTTACCTACCTTAGAAAGGATGGAAGGCTGAGTCAACCTTGCGCCTTGGCGAGATTCGAACCTGCAGTAATTGCAGGCAGCTGGTCTTAATAACAGGGTGCTTTAGACCACTGTACTACCAAGGCTCTGTCAATGAGCAGCTGATCTTTTGTTTTTCTTTATTTTTTATAATTTCCTTTTTGTTCTACTGGATACAAACTGTTTTCCATCAGATGATTGAATACTGAATTTGCCAGTATTCTTGTAAAAAGTTTGAATGTTGTTCGCAGACAAGTAATTGGGTGATAGTTGCTTGGCTCTGTGCCCTTTTTTGGATCTTTCATTATCAAGTATGTTCGACCAGCTGTTAACCATTCTTCACTTGTTGCATTTTGAAGCATTTGATCAAATTGAGTGGCCATGCGATGATGGAGGCTGGTCAGGTGTTTTAGCCAGTATCCATGCAGTTTGTCCAGGCCAGGTGCACTCCAGTTCTTGACTTTCTTTGCTTGTTTTGCAACCATGTCAGTTGTTATTACAATATTTTCCATTTTGTTTTGTGTTGTTTGTTGTTGAATATTTTTGATCCAGGAGGCAGTTTTGTTGTGTTCCACTGGGTTTTCCCACAGTTCTTTCCAAAAGTTCAAAGTTTTTTCTTTACATGGGTGAACATTAGTTTGGATTCGATTTTCATCAAGGGAAGAGGTGTTGGTTTCTTCTGAATTGGACATTTTCACAATATTGTTTAATTTGTCCTTTGTATCTTTCAATTTTCTTTCCTGTTGCTATTACATGTTGTTTTAGTTCTTCCATGATTTCCATTATTGTTTTTTCCTCCAGGTTGTATTTATTGTGTAAACTATTTTTCAGCTTTTTGTTATTTAGTTTTCCTTCTTTCAAGTACTTCAGATTGCTGACATCCCCTCGTAGTTTTTTTATTTTATTTTCAAGTCGAATTTTCCACTTTGGTGTTCCAGTGTGTTTCTTTTTTGGCATTTTATAACCCAGTTCTGCAGTTATAATGGTGGCTGTGCTATACATTGGTTGGTTTCATATGGTGTGCTGGATGGGATGGACATTAAAATGCTGTTCACGACAGTTAGTAGATCTTTCACTTATTTGCTATGCACTTCGCGAATGGTAGGTAGTTTTTTTCTTTCTATGTTTTCTTTGATGTGGTTTTCAATCTTTTCTTTGAGCAATTTTGCTAGATCACTTAGCTCTACACTTTCGAGTTGTTGCACAGGAGGATTTTCATCCTGTATATTGATTTCTTCCACTGGTTGGTCAGTTTGTTCAGGTGTTGGAACAGTTTCTTCAGCCTGCTCATCATTACTTGTTGCTTTCCTTTTAGCCAATATTTCTAGTTGTTGCATTTCCACATCTGAAATTTCTAGTTGTTGCATTTCCACATAATAAAGTGAAAACTTTATTATGGATGATGAAGTGTCTTTGATCCATTAATCTTTGTTCAGTTACATCACTTTCCGGGTGTTTTTCCTTCCACAGTTGCATCATTCATTTTTGAAATCTCCTGGCTGTTGGTTCTGCCTGGTAATAATATTTGATGATTTCTCGATTTTCTTCAGTTGTCCAAGTTTTGCACTTTAGTTTTAGTTGTTTTGCAGTTGCACGCCATGGTTCTCTAGCAGTAACAACTGAGCCCTGTAGCCCCTTTTTCGATAGATGTCCAGGAGCCATAGCATCTGACGCGGTCCTTATTTACCCAGGCGACGACTGATCCAGTGTGAAATTTCGTTGATTCCTTCTCATCAGTAGTGATGGTAGGTGCCTAGGTTGGTTCACGGTGGCTAAGCCACTACTGATCCAAAAATGATAATCCCATAACCGTAGGAACTGCACTGAATAGCTGTCCAGGCCCAGCCATGGCAGCCTAACTGCTTGCTTAGTGGCAGAAAGGCAGGATAAGGAATGTGGGGGATGAAAGAGGCTTAAATGCCTGTTGGGTGGCAGAATCAGGAATGAGGTGGGGAGGAAAGAGGCCTACCTACCTGTTGGGTGGCAGAATCAGGAATTGGTGAGGGAGGAATAATAATTCCTAATCAGGAATAATAATTCCTGATTCTGCCAACAGGTGGCAGAATCAGGAATTATTATTATTATTATTATTATTATTATTATTATTATTATTATTATTATTATTATTATTATTATCTTCTATATTTTAAGTGAGCTGAAAATAAAACAAAGTAGAGCAGATGGCTCTAGAATATGAAAAGAGGAAGCAATTGTAACTGAAAACAGATTTGAAATATATACCATTGGATTTTGATAAAGGCACTAAGACATTACAAAGAGGTAGATAACATGGCAAAATAAAAAGGTTAAAGTGGAGAAGTAACATTTAATGGAATATTAAGGAGAAAAAATATATAATATTTTCTTAATATGAACCATTGCAGTGCAATAGAAAGAATAATACTTGGGTGACTGGTGAATCTTAGTCTAAGTTGGAACTCTTTCAGAAACACTCACTGAATATAAGCAGATGGAACAATTTAAAGGGAAGATAGAAAAACTGGCTCCTAAATCAATTTGAAAGGTTATCTCACAGAAGAACAGATTTTGATGTTTTATTTATTTTGTCAAGCATGTATTAGATAATATATATAAGTATAAACATGATTTGAATACATAAAATGAATACAAATAAAGGGAACATTAGGACAGGGACGGTAGGCATGCTGGTGTGCTTATGCATGCCCCTTACAGACCTCTTAGGAATGGCGTGAGGTCAACAGTAGACAGTCTAAGCTTAAAGTTTTGGGGGTTTGGGGATAAAACCACTGAGTCAGGTAGTGCATTCCAGGCATTGACCACTCTGTTGCTGAAATCGTATTTTCTGCAATCGAGTTTGGAGTGGTTCACTTTAAGTTTGTATCTATTGCGTGCTCGTGTATTGTTGTGGTTGAAGCTGAAGTAGTCATTGACAGGTAGGACATTGTGGCAGATAATTTTATGTACTATACTTAGGTCAGGCCGAAGTCAGCATAGTTCTAAGTTGTCTAAGCCCAAAATTTCAACTCTGGTGGTATAAGATACGTATCCCATTATTATGGTGATTTTTGAGACAAAAGTCAATCATGCTGTGGTCACTGTCGGAAAAGGGTTCTTTTATTTGTAGTACATAAATTGAGTTTAAGCTGTTGCAGAAGATGAGATTGAGGCAGTTGTTGAGTCTAGTGTTGTTAGTTACTAGTTGATCTAGACACAGATTAGTAACAGCATTGTATAGGGTTGTATGGATGAATTCAGTTGTACATTTGTTTAGGGTCCAATTAATATGAGGTAGGTTGAGGTCACCAAGAAAGATAAAGAGGGTATGGACTCTTACGTTAGTAGTGAAGTTAACTTGTTTGCCTGTGTGATGTCATAATCAGGGGCTCTGTAACATAGTAAGAAGCGAAGTGTGGTACTTAAGGACAGTTCGCAGACTATGGTTTCCAGAAGAGCGAGTTCATGTGTAACTTGAATATTTTTTAGGTTTAGTGACTTTTTATAGAAGATAGCTACTCCACCTCCTTTGCAGGTTTCGCGATCAGACCGGTAAACATGATAGTCTCTTACTGTGATAATGGAGTCAGGGGAGTGCGTTTAGCCATGTTTCGCAGACAAATATAATGTCAAATGTAGCAGTATTTAATAAGAGGAGGAGTTCAGGCATTTTGTTTACAATGCTTCTTGTGTTTATTAGCTTGCATTTAAGGTCAGTAGTGGTTGGTATTGAGGAAGTAAGGGGCGTGCGTACCTAGTTTTGGGTGATGGAGGGTTGGATGTTGGGGGATTGATTGTGGGTCTTACTTTTTATGCAGTCAACATGGTAGTCAATGTATAAGTCAGAGTCAATGAATCCGCTCCCATGAACTCCACGCAGAACTCAAAAGATGCCAAGACTAAGGAGTCTTGGCATCTTTTGAGTTCTGCGTGGAGTTCATGGGAGCGGATTCATTGTAGTAAGATAGGTCAAGCCGTGATCAAAGTTTGTTATGGTTGGGGTTGGATCTCGCAATTGAATTTATAGTATAAATGAACTTGAGTTTGCTGGATTCATTTTTGCAAACAACTCTACAGAATCGTGGGGCCACTGAGCCGTCACTGTTCTTGTACTCTGGGCCATCTCTGGAAATTTTGATGATTTCATCAAGGGAGATGGTTGGTGTATGATGGCTACTAATGATGTTGCGAACCTCTGTGATATCACATTCATTGGTGTCATTTAATCCAAATAAAATAGCGTTATGATATTTTTGTTCGCGCTCAATGGTATCTTTGATGAGTATGGAGGTGTTGTTTGGTTGGTTGGTGGATATTTGTGGTTGTAGTTGAGATAATGGTTGTTGAATTGGGATAGGATTTTGATCTGTTGAGTTTTCATTTTTCTGTGCTGTAATTTTTTTTTCAAAAGATGTAAAACGTGATTCTAAACTTCTTTCTATGGAGTCTATGATTGTTTGCTGTGTCTTTATGGTTGTTTCTATGGTATGGACCCTATCAGACATTGCAATTAAGTTATCCAGTTTTGGTAAACAAGATAGACATAGATAGGGAAATGTAGGAGTTGCTTGTAAGAAATTGGCTACCTGTTTGTTTATTCTCAGGCAGGTGTGATGGGCATATTTGGCACATCATATTTGAATTCATCATATTTGTTGATAGATAGATAGATAGATTCATTACATTTATAGCATGTGCTGGAATTGTTTGGGTCATCGTTGATAGTGATATCTTTCGTTTGTGGGTGTTTGGTGGTGGAGTTTTTGGAGTTTTTGTCTGGCAAAAACTGGCAATGATCAGTCAATGTTTGACAAAATTAATTAATCAATGTCAATAATAAATGAATGTCTAGCAAATTAATCAATCAAATTAATTATCAATGTCAATAATAAATCAATGTCTAGCAAATTAATTAGTCCATCAACAAATTAATTAATCAGTGTGATTATTATTGCCTGACCAGTCTAATAATTAATTAAATTATTTGATTTTGTTTGAATTTCTAACTAGATTGTTTCCTGGTGAGGTAGATTGCTTCCTGTTGAGGTAGAAGATATTGGTAGAGATTTTGAGTCAATGGAGAACTTTTTGTTCAGGGGCTTAAGGGGTGATATCTCTAATTCAGGGATTCACCGGAGGATGAGGGGCTTCAACATTTTGTAGCGCTCTGCAGGGCTCCGGGCATACAATGCACTTGTTGGGGATCAGCTCCACGAGGATCAGCTCTGCAAGGCTCTGGGAATCAGCTCTGGGAAAGATACTCTGGGAAGAACTCATTGGGCACACGCTGGGGATCAGCTCCACAGGACAGCGCTCCACAGGCCTCTGGGGAAGATGCTCCGAGGAAGAACTTATTGGGGCAGCATGCTGGGCTCTGGAGATCAGGCGTTATGCCAGGCTTCACACTCTGCAGGGCTCCAGGCGCTCTGACAGGCTCCGCCCAGGAATTAGGGAATCATGCGATCTGTCAGGCTTTGCACAGGAAACAGGCTGGGGATCAGGGGCTTTAGCGCTGGGCTCCACATGGGAATCACGCTCCAGGGGAATCTTACTCACTGGAATAGGGCTCTCTACTCACCAGGGAATCAGAGGATCCAGCCTCTGGCGCTTTGAGGATGGCGTCCAGGTAGTCTTCGATTTCCACCGGTCTTCTTCTCTAAATCCCCCTAATTTCTGCTCTAAATCCCCCTAATCCATTTCAGAAACAGTACAAACTGAGGAATGAATTTGTTAAGGAGGTAATCTGCTTTTAGGAGGTGGCTGCTTCTTTTATTTTCCTTCCAGTGCCTCCAAAAATCCAGGAGTAATAGAAATAAAAAGAAGCAACCTCATACTCTGGCTGTCAATGTTATGAAGGCTGCCCTACAAATGACAAAGAAACGTCTGGGTTCTGATTGGTTCTGTGGGATTAGAAGTGTGTGTGTGTTTTATATGAGAAACAGTCTGATACTGCAGTCAACACAAATTGAGTTGACAATAAGTGCACCAGAATTGAAATGTTGGAGTGAGTATGGTATAGTGAGGAAGCAATTATATAGTGTCCAGTTCTATTCCAGTCATATATAGAAAGAGAGAGAGGCTTGGTTACTTTGCATTTACACAAATAAAAAACCTGTAAAGAATAAGGAATTTGTGGTAAAGATTTTGACTGATTTTGAGAGAAGAAGATATCAACACTGGGTAAAATAGAAACTTTCCAACAACCTACAGATAATTTTTTTTTTAATGAATTTAAATTGAATTTTAAAGTATGAATTTAAATTAAAGTTGAATTTATAAGGTTATATGCATTTATCTTTGGAATAATGATAACATCTTGTTCAGAGTTTATAGAATTTGTTTTTTTTCTTTACTACTTTTTGAAGTTATTTATTTGTGTTTTTTAAAATGTATATTGCTTTTTCTTAAATTGAATTCAGATTTTATACAATTTTATAAAAATATATAAATTTTATAAAAATTCTGTTTAAATTGTATTTTAATCTTAATGTCAGGTCTGGAAGCCATCTTTTGAGTTAGGCCTTCAGACCTGCCACGTTTACTACTGTGGGAAACTGGGAGGGGGGATTGTATGGTGATAAATAGTCATAATAACATTCCTTTCTCAAGAAGTCAAAGACAACTTGTCCTGCACCTGGAAGGGAACTGGGAAGCATCCCCAGTTGGGACAGTGTTTGATTGGACCATGTGATGGACTTGTGGGTGTTGGGTAGGGACTTGAACTTTTCTTTGGGTGAGGAAAACCTGAAAACTTTCAGATTCGGGTTTTCCCAGATGTGCCAATATGACATTTCTAATAAAATGTAGCTTTGAGGAAACTCAAGCCTCAGAGTTTTCTTTCATTGGGGATGTTACTTGGAACCCTGACATTAATCCGAATCTCCTTTAAACAACATACCAGCTCCCTGGATATCAGAGTGCTGTCTGGCGTCCTGAGCCCCGAACACTGACCCAAAACCAGGCAGCATGGAGACTCAGGGAAGATGGAGGAGGAAAAGAAAGCCACAGAGGGAACTACGGGGACTGGCTCGACGACTCCCATCGAGATCATTTACTACCCATCCCAAGCCATGGTGGAAGCAGCAGAAGCTGCAGAGAGGGAACGGCAGCTGGGTGCCTGGCCCAAAGAGCCAGGGCCTAAGAGAGCTGCGCAACCGGATCCAACCCTGTAAGGTGAAGCTGCCAGAGCCATGCCGTCCCAAGAGGCGACCACTGGAGCCACGCTGTCGGAACCACAACTGGTTGGATGCCGGGAGGGACAGATCCCAACCCTTGAATGGAGGATGCAGTGCCACAAACTGGAGAATGGGGATTCCCGCCACCATCGAGCAGCCAGTCGTTGGCCAGTCTCCCGGAGCGGTTTGACAAACTCAGCATGACCAGTCCTGCCCAAGGTATTGGGGCTGAGCAGCCTAAGTGGACCCTGGCTCAACCTAGGTTCACCTTCCCGAGCCAGGAAGCCGTGACACAACTGAGTGGGGCATCTACTTCCTTCTATTCAGTGTCCAGTGGGTTGCTCCACAGTTTCCTGCACTGAGCCCGAGCTACTGGAGTGACAGCCGCTGAGGGGATCAGATTGGCACAGCAACAGAATTTTCTGAACCAGCCTGGCATGGTGTTGCAGGGACCACAATGGGGGCTTTTAGGACCAAGTACTCTACCCCAGCAGCTGGCATTCAGACTGCAGACCAGATTCCTCCCAGATGGGCATTTTACTGTGGTCAGGGGAGGGTGCAATATCAATGGACACCTGCCCCAATGTTTCAACCCGCGGCCATCTACCAGCCAGCGTACTTCCCACCACCGAGTCTGGGGGGCCCAGCCGGTACCAGTCTAGCCATCTGCGCAGGTCCAACAGCCAGCTGCAGCCCAGCAGCCGGTGCCAGCCCAGCAGCCGGTGCCAGCCCAGCAGCCTGCGCAAGCTCAGCAACTAGCTCAGCAGCAATCCCAGCTGGCAGCTATTCCCCACGCTTCAAAGCAACCCTTCACAGAACCCCAGGGAAGCTAGCCTAATTTCTCAATCGAGTCTGGGCCTACATCAATCAATATGGAAACCAATACCTGTCAGATCGGGATCTGATTTCGGCCATAGCAGATTGCATGAATGAGGGGGAGGCTTCAGAGTGGATAGCTGAGCTTCATGATGAAGAAGCCCCCAAGGTGGATGATGCTGATGAGTTCGTCCAACTACTCAGAGGTCGGTTCGAAGATATGGCCCACCGAGTAAAGACTGAATCCCAGATCAAAGCGCTGAAGCAAGCTGACTGAGCCCCTAAGGAACTAATTTGGGAATTTTGGAGGCTGGCTGGGAAGCTGAGAGACTGGCCAGAACACCTACTGCTCCACCACTTCAAGGAAGCCCTTGACCCAGAACTTCAGAAAGCTTGTGGCATCAGAGGAACACCGGAACACATACAGGCTTGGTACAACAACACCATAGCCTTAGATGTGGAAATCAACCCTCATAAAAAGCCCACTACAGAGAAGCCAGCAAGAAGGCCTCTGGGTCACTGCATGGCAACAAAGCTGCCAGCAGCAACACCTCCCCCACCGTCCAGCATCATTAAATGCTACCAATGTGGCCGGCATGGTCACTGGGCTTCCAAATGTTTGGCTCCAGCCTTGGTCCCACAAGCAAGGGCTCTAGCCACACCCCGGGTAAGAAAGACCCCACATAAGCCCCCCAAAAAAGGGAAAATTGCCAAACAGGCCGTTGAGGTTCCACTCCTTCCCACAGAAGTCAAGGGAACTCCAGCCAAAGAAAACCTACCAACTCTAGCTGAGGGAAGCAGAGGGGATGATGACCCAATGGCAAGTGAAGCCATCCACCCCTTTACTGTCAAAACCCAAATAGTAGTGCCGGAGACAGGGCCCCAAGGGGAAGTAGAAGCTGTCATAGACACTGGCTGCACTAGATGCCTAATCAGCCTCCCCTTAGTTGAGCAGGTAGGCATACGTATGAGGCCCATAGCACGACCTATCCATTTTGAGCAGGTCGATGGGACACTAATTGGCGGAGCCCCTGCCATATTAGTCACAGAACTAGAAATGGGTCATCACTGAGAACTCATTTGATTCATCATAGCCCCAAAAATGACTGAGTCAATCATATTGGGGATCGCCTGGCTAGACAAATGGGGACCAACCATCACTTGAGAGGATGGCTATAGAAAGTTAAATATAGGCATCGGACCGCTGCCTCCCATAAAGCCCGACTGAGGCCAAGTCTCTGTAAGCCATGCTAATACTAGCGAGCCGCAGGCCGCAGCCCCTGCAACTGATGGACCGCCTGGTGCAAGTGCCAAGGGAATACCAAGACCTATCGGGCGTCTTTCACGAAGAGAATTGCAACTTCCTTCCCCCCTCACCATCCGACCGATTGTGCAGTCAAATTCGTGCCGGGAGCCAAGCTGCCCAAGCCAAAGATGTACTCCATGACTCCCAAGGAAATGGAAGACCTAAGAAAGTACATCGATGCCAACTTAGCCTGGGGCTTTATCCAACCCGCAAAGTCCAGGATGGCTGCCCCAGTAATGTTTAAAGAAAAAAAAAAGATGGGATGAGGCTTTCCATGGATTTTGACTGAATTAATGCCATGTGCGTGGAAAACACCTACCCCCTCCTACTTAGGAAGGACATGCTAAGCCACTTAGCCAAGGAGAAGATGTTCACCAAACTGGACTTGAGGGAGGCCTATTACCGTATCAGAATCAAAGAGAGAGATGAATGAAAAAGAGCCTTTAACTGTCCGCTCGGCAGCTTCCAATTCAAAGTCATGCCGTTCGGTCTGCAAGCAGTCTTCATGCAATTAATCAATGAAGTGCTGCATGAACACTTATACAAAGGGGTCGTAGTTTACCTAGATGACATTCTCATATTCAGCGAGACCCTCAAAGAACATATAAAGCTGGTGCGGCAAGTGCTGAAAAAAATCCTGGCCACTAAGCTCTACTCAAAGCTGTCAAAATGAGAATTCCACCAAACCTCCCTTGACTACCTAGGCTACCGCATATTCAGCGGAGGGGTGGAAATGGACCCAGGAAAAGTAAAAGCGGTGCTAGACTGGCAACCCCCACACACCCGCAAACAGCTGCAAAGCTTCCTGGGATTCGTAAACTTCTACAGACAGTTTATTCCAGCATTCACAGAAGTCGCATTGCCCCTAACAGAACTGTTAAAAACAGGGCCAACCCCTGCGAAGCCACAACCAAGCCAACCACTTGCTTGGTCAATGGACTGTCAAAAAGCCTTCGAGAAATTAAAAAAGCTCTTCGCCGAAGAACTGATCCTCCAACACCCAGATCCAGAATGGCAATTCATAATCCAAGCAGATGCCAGTGACGTGGCCAGCAGTACTGCAAAAAGAAGGCTTGCCTAAGATATTTCTTCTTGTGAACTTCTACCTTACTTAATAAAGGATAGAAGGATAGAAACTTTCTGGGTCCAAAACCCAGAGCCATTCTGTTGTTGATAGAATTAAGCCAGAGCTTGCTTTTCTTCATCTAGGTCAGACATGTGAAACTCAAGGCCCGTGGATCAGATTCAGCCCAAGATGATGATTAGATCTGGCTTGCAGGATCGGGGAGCACTGCTCCTCTGCCTCCTCCTCTTGCTCTCCAGAGATCTATCAAGGCAGAAGTTGGACTCGGAGGAAACTGCTTCTTGCAAACTTTCTCCTCCACGCTTCCACATGCAGCAGCGTCATTCTCCACCTCCTGCTTTGCTGGGAGAGGGCAACAGACTGGGAAATGCTAACAATGTCTCGGATTGGAAGGAGAACATCTCCTTTGGCATGTCGTGCACACACACGCACACACATATATACACCATTCCAAACTTGGAGATTTTTATTCGCATCTGAGCTTCCAAACTGCCAATCATGCCTGGTCTTGGGGAGAAGGCCCTCTTCTTCCTCTGTGGATAAAAGTCCCCAAACTTAGATATGCTTTGTGTTTGTGCGTGCACGCATGCGCTTAGCTACCAATAGTTTGGGGAGGCAAGGAGCTTGTGGGGCACCAAATTGTCCTCATGTCGAGTTAACCAGTGTGACTTGTTCCGTACTAACCCAGCCATCCCAGTCGTGCCCAGTGAGCAGCATTGAGCTGTCCACACGTACCAGCCACACCCACCTAGTCGCTGTAAGTTGTCATAGTATTACAAGCAACTGGCCTTTTGTGGGCAACCATAATGCTGATGTGGCCCTCAAAAAAATTGAGCTTTACACCCCTGATCTAGGTCTTTACAACCTCCAGACATTGGGCCTTTGTCAGGATAATTTATTTATTTATTAATTTATTTGATTTGATTTCTATACAGCCCTACTCCTGAAGGACTCAGGGCGGTACACAGCCAAACAATAAAACACATACATACAAAATTTAAAACTAGAATAAAATCAAATTAAATAATTTTGGCCCCAACAAATTTAAAACCCCAAACTATTTAAAACCAATTTTAAAATTGAATATATAAAATACTAAAAGATATTTAAAAATTACAAATCTTCTATAAAAGAGGGAGAAAATTAGGCCAGGCCCGCCTGATGAAATAATAAGGTCTTTAAAGCACGGCGGAAGGTGCGCAGATCCGGGATCCTCCGTATCTCTGGGGGGAGCTCGTTCCAGATAGTAGGTGCCCCCACAGAGAAGGCTCTCCCCCTGGGGGCCGCCAGTCGGCATTGTTTGGCCAACAGCACCTGAAGGAGCCCCTCTCTATGGGAGCGTACCAGCCGGTGGGAGGCTATTGGTGGTAGTAGGCGGTCCCGCAAGTACCCAGGTCCTAAGCCATGAAGCGCTTTAAAGATGGTAACCAAAATCTTGAAGCGCACCTGGAAGACCACCGGGAGCCAGTGCAGCTCGCACAGGAGAGGTGTTGCATGGGAACGTCATGTCGCTCCCATTACCACCTGCGCGGCAGCACTCTGCGCCAGTTGGAGCCTCCGGGTGCTCCTCAAGGGGAGCCCCATGTAGAGAGTGTTACAATAGTCCAGGCGGGAGGTGACAAGGGCATGAGTGACCGTGCGTAATGAGTCTCGATCCAGAAAGGGACGCAACTGGCGAATCAGGTGAACTTGATGAAAAATCCTCCCTGTCACGGCCGTCAAGTGCTCTTCTAAAGACAGCCGTGAATCCAGGAGGACGCCCAAGTTGCGCGCCCTCTCCGTGGTGGCCAATGATTCGCCCCCAATAGTCAGTGATGCAGTCAACTGACTATATCGGGATGCCGGGAGCCACAGCCACTCGGTCTTGGATGGGTTGAGCCTGAGCCTATTCCTCCCCATCCAGATCCGCACGGCCTCCAGGCACCGGGACATCACTTCAAGGGCATCGTTGGGGTGGTCTGGGGTGGAGATGTACAGCTGGGTGTCGTCAGCGTACTGGTGGTACTTCACCCCAAAACCATGGATGATCTCGCCCAGCGGCTTCACATAAATGTTGAACAGGAGGGGCGAGAGGACCGACCCCTGCGGCACCCTACATATGAGGGGCCTCGGGGTTGACCTCTGCCCCCCCGTCAACACAGACTGTGACCAATCAGAGAGAAAGGAGGAGAACCACCGCAATACAGTGCCTCCCACCCCTAACTCTTCCAGCCGGTGCAGCATGATACCATGGTCGATGGTATCAAAAGCCGCTGAGAGATCTAACAGGACCAGGACAGAGGAGCATCCCCTGTCCCGAGCCCTCCAAAGACCATTAACCAACGTGACCAATGCCGTTTCCATGCTGTACCCGGGCCTGAAGCCGACTGGAACGGATCTAGATACCTCGTTTCATCCAGGTGCTGGGGGAGCTGTTGCGCGACCACACTCTCAACAAACTTCGCCACGAAGCGAAGGTTGGAGACCAGACGATAATTTACCAACATTGCCGGGTCCAGGGAAGGCTTCTTGAGGAGAGGCCTCACCACCGCCTCTTTCAAGGCAGCGGGGAAGTCACCCTCACCCAGCGAAGCATTTATAATCCCCTGGAGCCAGCCTCGTGTCACTTCCCGGGAAGCCAGTACTAACCGGGAAGGACACGGGTCCAATAAACAAGTGGTCGCGTTCAGTCTACCCAGAATCCTGTCCATGTCCTCAGGGGTCACAGGATCAAACTCATCCCAGATAACATTCTCAAGACCTGCCCCTGTCTCTCCCCGTGAGACTACCCAGTCGGAGTCCAAATCTTCCCGAATCTGAGTGATTTTGTCATACAGATACTGAACAAAATCCTCAGCTCTACCCTCCAAGGGGTCCTCCCCGCTTCCTGATGGAGCAGGGAGCGGGTCACCCTAAAGAGGGCGGCCGGGCGGTTATCTGATGACGCAATAAGAGCAGTAAAATAGCTACATTTCGCTGCTTTTATCGCCACTAGGTAATTCCTAATGTGGGATCTTACTAGTGTCCGGTCAGATTCAGAAGGACTGGCCCTCCAACTACTCTCTAGGCGTCTTTTCCGGTGCTTCAACTCCCTCAGCTCCTTGGTAAACCGAGGAGCCAATTGAGATCGGCGCCGGGTCAGAGGCCGCAAAGGCCCGACCCGATCCAGAGCTCCAGCAGTCGCCCTATCCCAGGCGGCCACCAGGTGTCCAGTCGAGGCGTGTGCCAGAGCCTCAGGAAATGGCCTAAGCTCCATCTGGAATCTGTCAGGTTCCATCAGGCGCCTGGGGCGGAACCATCTTACCAGCTCCGCCTCCCTGCGGCAGGGTGCAGTAGTTCGAAAGTCGAGACGAAGGAGAGAGTGATCTGACCATGACAAGGGTTCAGTAACTATATCCCCTATCTCAAGATCCCTCAACCACTGTCCAGAGACAAAAACCAGATCCAGCGTGTTTCCCCCTGTGTGGGTAGGGCCATGAATTAACTGGGTCAGGTCCATAGCTGTCATGGAAGCCATAAACTCCCGAGCCATCTCAGACATCTCACCCACGGACGGCAGGTTGAAATCCCCCATGACCATAAGTCTAGGGGTATCAACCGCCACCGCGGCGATGACGTTGAGTAGCTCGGGCAGGGCTGTTGCCATGTGGCAACAGGTACGTGGCAGGGAGCCAGGTACGTGATCAGCAAACCCATCTGAACCCATCTGAACCCCATGACCCCATTTCACAAAAAGGGATTCATAGCCGGCCGTCTGAGGAACGGTGGCCTCCCTTGGTCTCAGACCTTCTTTAATGATAACCGCTATCCCCCCGCCCCTCCCCTGTGACCTCGGCTGATGGAATGCTTGGAAACCTGGCGGGCAGATGTTGTACAATTGAGTATCATCAACCTACTGATGATATTGTACTCTATGCTGGCAGATGGCCTCTCCAATGATTTTATGTATCTGTTAAAGAAGTGTACAGAGAAAGTAGATCTTTGAAGCACCCTGCAACAGGGACTAGACTTATTACCCCAACAAATCAACTGGAGCCCGGCATGGTAAAAAGGAGAACCACCACAAAAAGGTCCTTCCACTCCCGTTGTTCTAAGCTGGTCGAGAAGAATACCATAGTCAATGAAATCAAAGGCAGTTGAGAGGTCAAAGAAAGCTAGAGTAGATGCATTGCATCCATCCTGAGGCAACCAAAGGTCATCCACCATTGTGATGGGTGCTATGATCCACTTTTAAACCTAAATGAAATGGATTGTAGATGGATTGTAGATCATATATTTCTTCCAAATTGCCTAATTGTTATGAATTATTGTATTTGGGAGATTGCTTTTTGGAATTCTTCTGTTTACCACCCAGAAGTGTATCATTTGGGGTGCAGAAATATCTTTAATAGATAATTTGAATAACTTTTAAATAAAGATTTAAATAAAATTTTAAAATGTTTGTGGGAGGCATCCTTTGCCTCCGAAATAAGAACAGTACACAATATAGCTCAGCATAAATTCTTAATTTTCCTATGGCAATGAATTTTTAAAGCAGTAGTAACTAACCAGACAGAGCAGCAATTTTTCACCTATAAGCTTACACATACACATACACACACACACAACCATGTTGTTCCCTCTATTGTTCCCACTATCACATCCGCCATCCTATTTAAAGCAATAACCGCAGGGACATCATGGTTAGGCTGGAAAAAAAGAAAAGAACTCAATAGCTGTCCTAATACAATGTTCAAAATAATGTGGCTTAAAACTGCCAACTAACAGAAACTATAAATTGACTATGGCTTTGGCATACAAAGAAAACCTCTATAAAATGTTCTACAGGTGGCATTTACCACCTGCAAGACTGGCAAATATGTTCAGTAATCTGTCCGTCAAATGCTGGAAATGCAATCAGACCCCAGGTATCTACTATCACATGTGGTGGATGTGCAGTAAAGGAAGAAAATATTGGGAGAAAATACATAGCTGGCTGGAAATGATAATTAAACAGAATATTGAGTTGAAACCAGAAACAAGTCTCTTAGGCATAGTATCGGAGGGTTATGATAAAGGGACCATATATTTAGTTTTACATATACTGACAGCAGCAAGGATCATATATACTAAATACTGGAAAAATGTGAACACCCCACCAGAGGAGGTTGTAATTCAAAAAAATTTGGACTGTGCCGAAATGGACAGACTAATTTTAAAAATTAAAGATAAAGAAGATACAGAATATTTTTTAATTTGGAATAAATTTTATGAATGGATAGAGACAAGAGGTAGAAATTAGAGAAAGTAAGATTATGAATGTTAGTATTGAAAATAGACATGTATATAACTATAATCACAATAATCGACAAAAATGTAAACAATCTAATGTAAGAAGAAACAGTTAAAGCTTTTTGGTTATATTATTATTGCTATTATTATTATTGCTATTAGTTTATGTTAATATTTACTATCACCCTTTCTTTGGTCTTTTTTATTTGAAAAAGGTATACCCTGACAATGCACTATATTCAAAAATGTTTATGAATAAAATTTTAAAAAACCTGCCAACTAATCAGAACAAAAATGTAATTTATTTGGGCTTCAAAAACATTCAACTGTGTATATCTTATTTTTTGCTTTAAACCCTGAAGTGGCAAACAGTGCATATTACTAACAAAAATATGTTACCTTTGCTCTAATATGATAATAGGAAATTATTACAGCTTCATAATGTATATTTTGTGCATCTTTCTTCTTTTTCTTCTTGTGCCATATCCGTCATCGGACGTTGGCGATCATGTTGGCAATCCTATTTTTGTCAACAGCCATATGAAAAAGTGCTGCTGAGTTTTGTCCAAACCAGTCCCCAAGGTTTTGAAGCCATGATGTTCTTCTGCCTGGACCTCGTTTGCCTTCAATCTTTCCTTGGAGGATTAAGTGAAGGATGTCGTATTTTTCTGGGTATCGCATCACATGTCCAAAATATTCTAACTTTTGCTTTTTAATGGCTTTGATTATTTCCCTTTGCTTTCCCAGGTGGCTTATCGCCTCATTTGTGATTTTGTTAACCCATCTTATATGTAACAATAATCTGTAAATCCACATTTTAAATGCTTCTAGTTTCTTCAAGTGGTTTTCTGTCAGAGACTAACTCCATAGAGCAGGATAGAAAAAATGTAACATCTGACAAGCCTGATTTTCAGTCTGAGACTTAGGTTGTGACTGCAGAAGACCTTTTTCATTTTGAAGAATACTGTTTGAGCTATCTCTATCCTTGTCTTTACTTCACTGATCATGTCCCAGCTTTCATGTAAATTAAAACCAAGGTACGTGATCCTTTCAACTTTTTCTAGTGGTATTCCTTTCAAATTTATCAGTGGTAAATTAATGGGTTGTATGCTGATGACCATGATCTTGTTTTTTGAGATGTTAAGTTTCAAGCCATATTTTTCAGATATTTCTGAGACTCTGTTGACGTGGAGCTGAAGGTCTTTATGCTTACTGGCTAACAGAACTTTATCATCAGCATATTTTAAATTGTTGATCTACTTTGAGGCCAGCATCAATGTTTTCCAGTGCTTTGTTGAAAATTGACTCAGAGTAGATATTAAATAACAGTGGAGACAGAATACAGCCCTGTCTGACCCCTCTTCGTATTTCTGCATCATCTGAGTATTTTGGGCTTAGTCTCACATTTGCTACCTGATGCCAATATAGATTCTTGATGATTTTGGGGGGGTGGGGGGAGGAATGTGCATCTTTAGTTTATTTTTAATTTTATTTACTTATAACATTTAGAAACCACCCATTTCCTTCATAGAGGGACTTCTGTTCCTGAATGCCAGCCACAAATTGTAAACAGAATCAGAAGAGGAAACATGGCACCACTTTTCCATTAATCAGGATTCGTGAGGGCTGGAGTAGTCATGATGTGTCTATGCCATCCTTGCACTTGTACAGTCTACATTTACCAATCTAATTGTAATTTCGTTTTTATAGGTCAGAACAAGGCAAGAAAAAGGAGAGGAAGATTTCTGCATGGCTGTAAGAAAAGTACAAGAAATTGTGGAGCTGAAATTCTCTGACCTTAAGTGCAATAATAGTACCTGTGGAAGCAATAAGTTGCATGGTCCATATAGACTAGTTTATAAAAAAAAGTGTTTAAAGGACAGTGACATGGATACTATTGGAACAGCAGCACCTACCAAAGCCATTAGAGAAGGAATCACTGCCGCAGATGTGATCAGTTTTCTAAAAAAGAAAGAAGCAAGACTGAAGGCACAGCTAAAGCAGTGTCAAGAGGGAGATAGACAGAAGATTCATAAAGCAGCAAAGAAACTTGGTCAAGTGCTTTTCATCCCACCAATGAAAACACAACAAGCAAAAATAAGTGCAGAAGTTGACAAAGTTCACCGCATTTGAAAGAACACTTTGGGATTGCTTGAAATTGCTTCACCCATTTTTGGCATTTATTTCTGTCTTCTGAATGCAGCTGCTGGCCCTTTAAGCTTACTATGCACCCTGTCATTTTGAAAAAAAAGAATATGTTTAAGTGTGCTACATGTTACCTCAAGGCTATTAATGAACAGGAGGCTAATATTCACATCTTTTAAAATTATTTTATCTTTTTAGATAGGTAAGTGTTGGTGCCCAGTTTCAGTTTAGCTAGAACAGATTCAACACTATACTACACTACACTACACTCTCATACTGAATATTTGGACAAGAGGTCTGTAAGTATGAGAATTATGTATATTTAGTACCATCTTCAATAAAGATTTTGATGAACTACTACTTAACATGCTGATTATCAAGCTTGCTAAATGTTGGCTGGGTGGCATGACAATGGATATTTTAATTATTTGAATGCAAAATTGGAAAGCATCCTTATCAAATTTTCAGATGTAATTGGGTAGGATAGCTAGAAAGCAGAAATAGAATTCAAAATAATCTCGGCAGGTTAGAGAAATGGCATAAAATTAACAAATTCAACATAGACATTTTCGAAGTTGTTCCTCTGGAAAACCATCACTGAATGCTTAAATATGGGATAGGACCACCAAGACCTAACTCAAAATTTAAATCATAACATTTCCTCATGCCTTTGCAGACGCCCTGTGATAATATTGTGGTCCCCCAATGGTCCACAGACCACAGGTTGAGAACCATTGGGATAGAGGATACCTGACCTGGTATTAATATTTGTTTTTAAAAAAACCTCTTAGAATAGTACTGATTCTAAATAGGAATTTCTTGAAAGAATGCAAATGCAATTTAGGGATGTATCAAATCAGGCATATTTTTTAATCATATGAAGCAAACATTCCACTCTATTCTGCTTTCACCAGACTCCATCTCAACTACTGTCTAGTTCTGTGCTCAGAAGAATTCAGAGCAATTGTAATATTTCTAAACTAAGCTTATGAAGTGTATAAAATAATTTGAAACTAAATCTTAGGAAGAGAGGGTTGGTCTTAACTGATAACTGATCGGGATATGATAACACTCTTCTGATACTTAAAAGGACATTGCATAACAGATCCAACTTTAACAGATTAACAGACTTGGAAGGGACTTTGTAGGTCATCTTGTCCAACCCACCGCCCAAGCAGGAGACTCTACTACACCATTTCTGACAGATGGTAATCCAGTCTCTTCTTGAAAGCTTCCAGTGATGATGGATGGTGGATTGCTCTCACTGTCAGAAAATTTCTCCTAACCCTAACCCTAACCTCTCCTTGTTCAGTTTCCATCCATTGTCTGGCTTTCAAGTGCTTTAGAAAATAACTCCTCTCTGTGGCAGCCTTTCAAATATTGGAACACTGCTATCATGTCTCCCCTAGTCCTCCACTTCACTAGACTAGCCATGCCCAGTTTCTGCAACCGTTCATTGTATGTTTTAGCCTCCAATCCCCTAATCATCTTGATGCACCCCTAATCATCTGCACTCTTTCTAGAGTTTCAACATATTTTTTATAGTGTGGTGACCAAAACTGGATGCAGTATAGAGTTCTCACTTGATCTTGATTGTATCCCTCTGTTAATGCAATTTAGGATTGCATTGGCTTTTTTGGCTGCCACCACACACTGTTGGCTCATATTTAGCTGGTTGTCCACTAAGACTCCAAGATCCCTCTCACAGTTACTGCTATTAAGCCTGGTTTCACCCAGTCTATATGTGTACTTTTGGTTTTTCTTGCCTAAGTGTAAGACTTTACTTTTCTCTACATTGAATTTCATTTTGTTAGATAGGGCCCAGTGTTCAAGTCTGTCAAGATCTATTTGGATCTTGAGCCTATCATCTAGGGCAGTGGTGGCAAACCTATGGCACGCATGCCAGAGGTGGCATCTGCAGCCCTCTCTGGGCCCACGTGCCATCACCCCAGCTCAGCTCCGCCACATTATGCATGCACACCTCCCACCAGCCTGCTGGCCTTCGGGTCTCTGCCATGCATGCGGGGGGCACATGCATGGGGTGCATACGCAGGGACACGAACGCATGCACGGGGCGCTCGCATGCGCAAAGGTGCATGCATGCATGGGGCCTGCGTAGGGGCACATGGATGTTGCATTTTGGGTATGTGCGTGCTCTTTGGGCACCCAGTGCCAAAAAAGGTTCTCCATTACTGGTCTAGGGTGTTGGCTATTCATGCCAGCTAAGTATCATCTGCAAATTTGATAAGTTCCCCTTCTATTCCCTCATCTAAGTCATTTATGAAAATAACGAAGAATACTGTGTCAACCCTGGAGCCATCTTTGAAGAGTCTTCAGAGTTGCCATAGTGAGGCTCACTGGAGCTAAGGGAAAGAGAGGGGGTGTAGAGATAGCAGAGGGATATGTATTCAAAATAACATTCTCCTGGGAACCAAGGACACTCTCACCAGCAACTGGTGGGGTGTGGATGGGACGCATCCAGGATGAGGAGAGAGATCTGATGGGGACGTGTGATGGTTCTGTGTAATGTGGGGGAGAAATTTGGATTTGAACTGGATGGGGAAAACCGGGGGACTTCAGGATTGGGTTTTCACCAGCTGTGCCAATATGAAATGCCTAATAAATCTGTACTTTGAGGATTCTTGCCTTGGAATCATGATTTCCTATGGGCTGTTATTTGGAACCCTGACATTAACCCGCATCTCTTTTTAAAAAGAAGCCACAGCTCCCCGCTTGCATGGGGCTGCTGTCCGGAGTCCTGAGCTCCAGCTGCTTACCTGGTCTACTGGGCAGCAGGAAGACTCAGGGAAGATGGAGAAGAACAAACAGAGAATGACCTGGCTGCTGCCAGCAGAGCTGTTGGAGCCAGCGGGCTCACTAGGGACAGTTCTGGAACCGTCAGATTCCCCTTGGCAGCCGAGCAAGTAGCAGCTGAGCTCGAGTGCCAGCTGGGATCCTGGCCCAAGGAGCCTGTCCTTTGGAAGCCAACCTGCGAGCTTCACAAGTGCAGCCACGGCACAGGCAGTGCATTCATACCAGGAGCCAACACCGTGGCCAGCCTTCCAGGAGCTGTACCAGGCAGAGGGGCAATTTGCTGGGCAGCAAGTGCTCCAGGAGTGTCAGGTCGCCGCAGCATGAGCAGCGCACCACCATATTCGAGTGGAGGGCTACGATACTCGTTGACCCCAGTGAATCCTGGGATTGAGGAGTCCAGCCACTGCCGAGAAGCCAAACCTTGGAGGCCCTACCGGAGAAGTTCGGCCAGCTCAGCAGGGCAGCCTGGGCCAGCAACCTCAGGCTGGCCAGGGGGTCATGATACTGCCCAGCCGACATTCACCTTCCTAAGCCAGGAGACCATAACACCCACCAGGGGAACTTTCCCTTCATTCCATTCGGCACAGAGCAGACTGCACCAAGACTTCCTGCAATGGGCCCGATCTACCAGATTGACAGCTGTCAACCCTGTGGCTGGGCTGGTAAGCCAATCCAGACTGCCTTTGCAAAGAGGAATCTCCGGACAACTGGGGTTGGTTGGGCAGCCATGCCAGCCACCCCCAAGCTTCCACCTGCTAACCAGATTCCCTCTGGCTGGGCCTTCTACTCTAGCCAGTGGTGGGTGCAGTGCCAATGGATGCCAGCCCCGGTCCCTCTACCCACATTTTCATTTCATTTTCATTTTATTAAATTTGTATACCGCCCTACTCCCGAAGGACTCAGGGCGGTGAACAGCCATAAAATAAAACATATAGATACAAAATTTAAAATGGAGATAAAACTAATTAAATAAATTTGGCTGAAACATTTTAAAACCCCAATAAATTTAAAACCAAATTTAAAATTTAAAATTCCATTTTAAAAAGAGGAAAGGTTTAGGTCAGGCCAGCTTGATGGAATAAGAACGTCTTAAGCGCGCAACGGAAGGTACGCAGATCCGGAATTCTCCGTATCTCCGGGGGGAGCTCGTTCCAGATTGTAGGTGCCCCCACAGAGAAGGCTCTCCCCCTGGGGGCCGCCAGTCGACATTGTTTGGCTGACAGCACCCGGAGGAGCCCCTCTCTATGGGAGCGTACTGGTCGGTGGGAGGCTATTGGTAGCAGCAGGTGGTCCCGTAAATAGCCAGGTCCTAAGCCATGGAGCGCTCTGAAGGTGATAACCAGAACCTTGAAGCGCACTCGGAAGACCACCGGGAGCCAGTGCAGCTCGCGCAGGAGAGGTGTTACATGGGAGCGCCATGTCGCTCCCATCACCACCCGCGCGGCCGCACTCTGCACCAGTTGGAGCCTCCGAGTGCTCCTCAAGGGGAGCCCCATGTAGAGAGCGTTACAATAGTCCAGACGGGAGGTGACGAGGGCATGAGTGACCGTGCGTAACGAGTCCCGATCCAGAAAGGGACGCAACTGGCGAATCAGGCGGATTCGGGAAAGACACCCTCGCCCAATGAAGCATTTATAATCCCCTGGAGCCAGCCTCGCGTCACCTCCCGGGAAGCCAGCACTAACCAGGAGGGGCACGGGTCCAACAAACATGTGGTCGCATTCAGTCTACCCAGAATCCTGTCCACGTCCTCAGGGGTCACAGAATCAAACTCATCCCAGATAACATTCTCAGGACCTGCCCCCGTCATCCCCTCTGGATCTACCCAGTCGGAGTCCAGATCTTCCCGAATCTGAGTGATTTTGTCATACAGATACTGAACAAAATCCTCGGCTCTTCCCTCCAAGGGGTCCTCCCGCGCTTCCTGGTAGAGCAGGGAGCGGGTCACCCTAAACAGGGCGGCTGGGCGGTTATCTGATGACGCAATAAGAGCAGCAAGATAAGTGCATTTTGCTGCTTTTATTGCCACTAGGTAATTCTTAATATGAGATCTTACCAGTGTCCGGTCAGATTCAGTACGACTGGCCCTCCAACTACTCTCTAGGCGTCATTTCCGGCGCTTCATCTCCCTCAGCTCCTCAGTAAACCAAGGAGCCAGGTGAGATCGGCGCCGGGTCAGAGGCCGCAAAGGCACGACTCGATCCAGAGCTCCAGTGGCCGCCCTATCCCAGGCGGCCACTAAGTCTCCAGTCGAGGCGTGAGCCAGAACCTCAGGAATTGGCCCAAGCTCCATCTGGAACCTATCAGGTTCCATCAGGCGCCTGGGGCGGTACCATCTCATCAGTTCTGCCTCCCTGCGGCGGGGTGCAGCGGTTCGAAGGTCAAGGCGAAGGAGAGAGTGATCCGACCATGACAAGGGCTCGATGACTATGTCCCCTATCTCGAGATCACTCAGCCACTGTCCAGAGACGAAAATCAGGTCCAGTGTGTTTCCCCCCGTGTGCGTATGGCCATGAATTAGTTGGGTCAGATCCATAGCTGTCATGGAAGCCATGAACTCCCGAGCCACCTCAGACGTCTCACCCACGGACGGCAGGTTGAAATCCCCCATGACCATAAGTCTGGGGGTATCAACCGCCACCGCGGCGATAACGTTGAGTAGCTCGGGCAGGGCTGCTGCCACGTGGCAGGGAGCCAAGTATGTGATCAGTAAACCCCTCTGAACCCCATGACCCCACTTCACAAGGAGGGTCTCACAACCGGACGTCTGAGGAACAGTGGCCTCCCTCGGCCTAAAACCTTCTCTAATAATAACCGCTACCGTCTTCCTCCAAACCCACGACCCTAGTGCCAATTTTTCCCTCCCCCCCGGGACCCCTTAAAAATTTACCCACAGCAGCTCAATCACTGCCACTGCCACCAGCTGCACCCCCACGTTTCAGAGCAACCTTTGATGGAACCCCAGGAAAGCTGGCATATTTTCTCAACTGGATCTGGTCCCATCTCAACCATTATGGGGACCAGTACCAATCTGATTGCGACATGGTCTCAGCCATAGCCAACAACATGGCAGACAATGCAGCCGATTTGATAGCCCAGCTACATGACCAGGCAGCCCCCGAGCTAGACGATGCCAACGAATTCATGGAAGCGCTGAGGGCCCAGTTTGAAGATACCGGCCAGGGGCAGGAAGCTGAGGCTGAGATCAAGGAATTAAAGCAAAGAAGCCACCCTGTAAAAGAGTTGGTCTGGGAGTTCCAGAGAGTGGCAGGAAAACTGCAAGACTGGCTAGAGCGCCTCTTTTTCCTTACTTCAAGGAGGCCCTGGACCTCGATCTCTTGATAGGCCTGCGCCTATCGAGGCACCCCAGACCACATACAGGAGTGGTACCAAATGACAGTGGTCATGGACCCAGAGGTAAGACTGCTCCACCAAAAAAAAGCCGAAGAGAATGTTGGGACGTCAGTCTGATTCACGGCCTCTGGAAGAGCCAAAGCCGACACCGACCACAACCATCAAGTGCTTCAGGTGCAGCCAGCAAGGGTACCGGGCATCCGAGTGCCTAGACCCAGCTCTGGTTCTGCAAACCAGAACCCTAGCGATGGCGAGAGCCAAGAGAACCCCACAGAAACTGATCAAAAAGGAGAAGTTTGGCAGGCAAGCTGTCTCCCTTCTCCCGGCCAGGAGCGAGGAGACTCTGGCTGATGGAGCCCCCTTTGCAGTCACTGGGAACAGCACCAATGACTGGTGACAACCCGATGGTGAGTGAAGCCATCTGCCCCTTTGCCATCAATTCTCCAAAAGTGGTGCTTGGCAACGGGAGCCCAAGGGGACATAGAAGCCATCATAGACATTGGCTGCACTAGGTGCCTTATTAGTTTCCCAACAATCCAGAGGTTGGGACACCCGTAGCACACCCCATACGCTTCAAGCAAGTCAATGGGATTTTAATAATGGGAACCTGGGGGGGGGGGTGGAGCTGACGTCGTGACGATACGACGGAAGATTTTGGTGCTCCGAGATCACCATCGATATCTCCGCCGCTGGACGGTCCAATTTGGAGGGCACATCCTGCCGATCCCGGGGACACCGCAAAGTCCCTAGTTGATCCAGGAGAAGCTCTTTTTTCCGGCGGTGAAGAGGCAGCCATTAAGCTGCTGAAGTTGGGACAGCTCCGGAACGGAAGAGAATGAGTGAAAGTGTGTCAGTTTGGTGAGAGACTTTTAAAATAGACTAACTGAGAACACCCTGGGGTGAAAAGATAATTAAAATTGAAGATAGAAGAAGTTAAGCGGCGGAATTGAGCCTGAATCCAAGTTAGTTTTTCCTACATTTGCAATTTATTTTTATTTGTGGATGCTTATGGAGGATTTTATTTTTAAAATTTGACTGGACTGGATTGGATTGGAGATTTCCTTTTTATCTGCCTAATTATTAAATTTTTAGTGCCTTTTTAGTTTTATATTATTTTGGTTTAATCTTGTTATTTTTCTTTTCTCTATATTTTTACTTTTTTATTTTGTTTCATCATTTATTGGACATAGAGGGAAAGTGGAAGAAAGAAACACTGCCATCTAGTGGATTGAAACATTGTATCTTTTTTCTTTATTAGCAAAATAAAATAGCAACTGTGTTACATTTCAAGGACTCTGAGCCTGCTCATAGATAAGATAGTTAGAAGAGCATCAAAGACTGTCTACTGAATTGTTTACTCAGGTGCTCTTCTGTGAAACTACTACTGATAGGCGAATGAGACTTGAAAGAAGAAGATTGCAGTGACTCTGGAAAGAGAACTGTAAAACTTGGTGAGACTTATAAAAGAACTTTTGGATAATACACACTTGTGGATTCTTCTTTTCGATAGAAAGTCTTTTTTATTTTCCTTTTTTTTGGGGGGGTTAATTATTATTCCACTGTTCCCTCTTTTAATTATTTTTAATTGGATTGTGTTTAAAGGACCTTTAATATTTTTAAATTTTTGATATATATTTATCCTTTCTCCCCCTTTTTGATGGGAGTTTATTAATGTTTAATTGGAATAAGGCATACAAGAGCCTAAAGAAATTATTTGCTGTTTTTCTTTTTTTTATCTTTTCTTTCTTTTCTTTTCTTTTCTTTTTTTTTTTGATTGGAGATTCCTAATTTGGTTTTTATCTTTTTATTCAAGTGGATTAGGATACACAAGAGCCTCAAGATTTTGCTTTCTTTGGACCTTCCCTTTGCTTATTGTTATATGGGATAGTATCTGTCCTCTAGAAAAAAGGATTAAGGTATAGAAGAACCTGAAGATTTTTTGACTGTTTAAATATTTTTAACCATTTTATAGACATGAGTAAAAAGGCAGCAGCTATTAGTTCTTCTGCATCGACTCCCTCTTCTTCACCATTGGGAGGATAATGATCAATACAGATGATGTTGCAACAGGAAAAGGAGAGGGAATGTGAGAAGGAAAAGGATGTGATAGTGCAGATAA
Source organism: Arizona elegans (assembly GCA_022577455.1). Classification (NCBI taxonomy): domain Eukaryota; kingdom Metazoa; phylum Chordata; class Lepidosauria; order Squamata; family Colubridae; genus Arizona; species Arizona elegans. Next base: position 94,768,546 of record JAKOOJ010000002.1, on the reverse strand, counting down.
TTTTGCAAGGAATACAAGACATACAATCAAAAATAGTGAGCATCAAACAGAGAACAGAAAAGATTGAACAAAGAACAGGGAAAACATGAAAAAATAGAGAACATACAACAAATGATGAAGAAATATGAGGACAGGCTTCAAAAAATTGAAGAAAAGGAAGAACAAAAAGACAAAAAAAATAGAGATATGGATAGCAGATTAGATGAGGTTGAACGAGATAAGAGTGGAATAGGATGGGAGATGGACAAATCAGAATTCTATTTAAGATTTCAAAATATAGAAGAAGAAAAGGGAGAAAACTTGGCAGAAAAAATGATAGAAATTTTAGCAGAAGCATTAGAAATTATTAAAGAAAAGACGATAGATGGCATAGATGAGATATTTTGAGTATATACAAGATATGCAATGAGAAATAAACAACCAAGAGAAGTTCATATAAGATTCACCAAGAAATCAATTAAAATGCAAATATTGCAGATTACAAAAGAGAAAACACTGAAATACAAGGACAAGGAAATTGTGGTTCTGAAGCAAATACCGAGAAGAGTGAGGGAAATGAAAAGAGAATATCAATTTTTGACGAAAATATTGCTCCAGAAAGGTGTGAATTATAGATAGCTGATACCAGAAGGCCTGGTGTTTACATGGCAATTGCAAAGATTTAAAATAGATTCAATTGATAAAGCTAAAGCATTTTATGCTGAATATTTTAGAGAGAAGGAAGTAGAGTTAAGAAGGGAAGAATCATTGGTCGAACTACAAGAGGAATGTCTAGCAACGAGTGAAAAGGAAGAAGGCGCAGTAGGGGACATTGTAGAATATAAAGAACAATGTGTACTGAGATCTACTAGAGCAACAAATCCTTCATATAAAGTATGAATATGGAAGAGAAAAAATTGATCACACTGAATATAAATGGTCTTAATATAGCAACTAAAAGAAGAAAGGTATTTCATAAATTAGAGAAATTAAAGTTGGATATAATTTGTCTACAAGAAGTGCATATTAAAAAACAACATGAACAATTGTTGGTTCAGCCAAAATTAGGGAAATTATTTGCTTCATTGCCGCAATGTAAGAAAAGAGGAGTGATTTTATATATCAGAGACACAATATCTATGGAAAAAAATTATGCAGACAAAGAGGGAAGAATATTGATGGTGGAAATGATAGATAATAATAGGAAAATACTCTTAATAGCAATATACGCTCCAAATGACAAGAAGATTTTTATAGAAAATTACATATGAAATTAATTGAACTGGACTATGAAAATATTTGTATGATGGGAGATTTCAGTGGCATAGTAGATGGGAATATGGACTATAACACAGAGAAGGCAACAAAGCAAAGTAGAAAAACTCTGCCAAAATCCTTTTTTAAGATGATTGAGGAAACAAATTTAAAAGATGCATGGAGAGAAAGAAATGCAAAAAATAGACAATAAACTTTTTATTCTAATAGACATTTATCATGGTCTAGAATAGATATGATATGGATGACAATGGAATTGACTTCTAATATAGAAGAAATTGACATATAAGCTAACACCTGGGCAGTGAAATGGAATGTTATACGAGAGTCTTTGCTATTAAATTGGGAGAAGATTAAAAGACAACATTATTTAAAAATTCCAGTCTGGTTATCTACTATTGAAGCATTCTCATATTCAATAACATTTAGAAAGGAACAAATTGTTAGATATAGCGAATTATTGAATGAAAAGGGTGAACTTAAATCGAAGCAAGAATTAGAAGAACAGGATATAAAGATGGATTGGTTTTCGTATATGCAAATACATTCTAGATATGATAAAGATTCTAAGACAGTTTTTACAGTAATTTGTCTAACTTAGATAAAATTTTAATAGGTTCTGATGACTATGTAATTAAAAAATTGTATGGTTATTTATTAGGGGTAAAATTGGAAGAAGAACAAGTTAAAGAAACAATGATTGCATGGGGGAAAAATTTTGGTTATGGAATTGATTTAGAGAAATGGCAAAAATTGTGGATGCAAAATTATAAAATGACAATGTCAACAGCATACAAGGAGAATTTGTATAAGATGTCTTACAGGTGGCATCTACCCCTGACAAGAATAGCGAGAATGTTCAAGAATAAATCTGAGAAGTGTTGGAAATGTCATCAGATACTGGGCTCATATTTATTAGTTCAATTAGTTCAATTTATATGCCACCCTCCTCCGGAGACTCAGGGTGGCTTACAATGCACTTATAGCAATAGCCTTCATTCTTTTGTATATACCTGCTTATTAGGGCTTTTGGCCCCCCATAAGCGGTGTTTCTACAAAGTCAGCTTATTGCCTCCACAATCCGGGTCCTCAATTTACCTACCTCGGAAGGATGGAAAGCTGAGTCAACCTTGAAGTCATATTACAATATGTGGTGGACATGTGTAGAAGCTAAAAGATACTGGACTAAAATCCACACATGGTTGGAAAAAATGACAAAAAAACACATAGACTTTAAGCCAGAGATTTTTTTTATTGGGGATTGTGCTAGAAATATACAATAGAGAATTGAGATATTTGATTGTGAATGTTTTAACAGCTGCTAGAATTGTGTTTGCTAAAAACTGGAAAAATGAGAAAATACCAATGCAAGATGAAATTATTAAGAAAATCATGGAATGTGCTGAAATGAGTAAATTAACGTTTGAAATTAGAGAACAAGAAGATAAACAATATTACAAGATATGGAATTTATTTTATCAATGGCTAGATAATAAAACATGGAAATGAAATATGAAACATGAAATGAATGTTATAAATATATTTGAAAATATTTTTTTTTGAAGTGACAAAGCCATAGTTAAATAAATGATAAATGAGGATGTTGAATTGTTTGACAATAGGAGAAATTAGATAATTAGTAAATTCTGAATATGGAGATGAAGCACAAAAGATTTGTAACCAACTGACACACTGTTTGCAATGATAATGGATGATGGATTTGTTTTATATTTTGTTTTAAAAAATATTCAAAAAAAAAAATAGTAGGAACCCCAGCCATTCTAGTCACCGAACCAGTGAGGCTGGAGATGGGGCACCACTGGGAGATGATCCGCTTTGTGTTGGTGCCAAAAATGACTGAATCAGTTATCCTAGGCCTAGCCTGATTAGACAAGTGAACACCCACAATTATGTGGGAGAGCAGCTACAGAAAACTAAGGATAGGGGTTGGACCGCTACCACCTCCTCCTAATGGGGAAACCAACCCTGCAAAACTGCACCATGGCCCAAGCCTCTGTGAGAAAGCCACAGCCGTCATGACTGCACCAGCTGGCTGCCCCCCAGTGCCAACAGAGGAAAGGAACTTGGTCAACATGTTCAGTGAGCAAGACTGTAACACCCTTCCCCCTCACCGACTGACCCACTCTGCAATAGAGTTGGTGCCATGGGCTAAGCTCCCTAAGCCCAAGATATACTCCATGACCCCTAGGGAGATAGACAAGCTACAGAGCTATATTGACACCAACTTAGCGACAGGTTTCATCCATCCAGCCAAGTCCCGGGTTGCGGCCCCAGTGCTGTTTAATGAGAAAAAAGATGGCTTGTTGAGGTTCTGTGTGGACTTCTACGATATTAATGTTATGTGTGTGGAAAAACCTATCCCCTGCCCTTAATGAAGGACATGCTAGCCCACCTAGTGAAGGGGAAGGTGTTCACCAAACTTGATTTATGGGAGGCGTACTACAGAGTCCGCATTAAAGAAGGAGATCAGTGGAAGGCAGCCTTAAACTACCCGCTGGGCAGCTTCCAGTTTAAAGAAATGCCAGTTGGATTACAAGGAGTCCCCACAGTCTTCATGCAGCTAATCAATTAGGTTCTACATGATCACCTCTTTTTTTTAAAAAAAAAATTATTATTAAAATATAAACACAGATATAAAGACAATACAATACAATACAATACAAAAACAAACAAAAAACCCACCACCTACAAACCCACCTAACATTTTACATATACGTTTTTGTCATCAACAGAATATGTGTCATTGAGCTTATATAGTTTAATAAACTAAATAAATGTCTAATTCCAATGTTATAACTTTACACTACAAATTTACATTTCTTATGAGTTCATCTCCTTATGCAAGTCTTTATCCTAATTTCTGCCTTCTACATTTTTGCTGATTTTGCTTTCCAGCCATTGATACATTGGTGCCATACAAGATAGTATTCACTTTCTTCCTTTTCCTGGAGTTCCAGTGTCAATCTGTCCATTTCAGCACACTCTGTTATCTTTGCAACGATTTTGTCTTTGGATGGGAGTTGGTCTAATTTCCAGTTTTGAGCGAACAGTAGTCTTGCTGCTGTCAAAATGTGTATGATAAGATATTTTGTTTCCTTAAGATGTTGTGCCGTTATCATGCCAAATAAAAAGAATTCTGGACTATTTTCTATTTGAATGTTCGTTATTTCTTCAATAATATTTTTTATATCTTGCCAGTAGTGTTGAGCTTTCCTACATTTCCACCAAGTGTAGTAATATGTCCCCTTTTTTGATTTACATTTCCAACACAATGCCGAAGTGTTTGGGTGTATTTTGGCAAGTCGGGCTGGTGGTAAGTGCCATCTATAAAACATTTTAATAAGGTTCTCCTTGTAAGATGTGGCTCTTGTCATTTTAATGTTCTGCTTCCATAATTTCTCCCAATCTGCCAATTGAATGTTATGTCCTATGTCCCTGGCCCACATTGTCATGTTATGTTTAACTGTTTCTTCTATTAATTTGTCTCTCAAAAGGTAGTATATGTTTTAGTAATCATTTTCTGGTCTGCTCCTAATAAAATTCTGTCCAGTTCATTGAGATCTTTTGCAATTCCATATTTGATTTTATCCGCATTGTATCTTGAGTATATTTGAGTATAGTGCCACCAATCAATATTTGTATCGCCATTTTGGAGTTGATGTCTTGGAGTAAGTTCTCCTTCATGATTCAGCAAATCTTGGTATCTCATCATCTTTCCGATTTCAAGAGTATTTGGAAATATCAATGCCTCCATTGGGGACCACCATTTTGGTATTTTAGTATAATAAGTTTTCTTAATTCCCTGCCAAATCTTGAAGAGTGAGGCCCGAATTATGTGTCTTTGGAAGTACATGTGTTGTTTGTCTGGTCCATCCCATAGGAACGCGTGCCATCCTCGTGTGAGATCAAAGCCTTCTAGATATAAAGTTCTTTTGTCATCTAATCTCATCCATTCTTTGATCCAGGTCAATCCGGCTGCTTTATAATATAGCTCCCAGTCTGGTACTGCGAGGCCTCTTCTGTCTCGTGTGTCTTGTAGCACTTTAATCTTAATTCTAGCCTTCTTTCCCTGCCATATGTAGGTCATTGTAATTTTGTTGAGATTTTTGAAGAAGTCCCTTCCTGGATGTAATGGTATTACCTGGTATAGATATAGTACTCTCGGTAATATATTCATTTTTAATTGAACTGATTCTGCCCATCAATGATAATTGTAGCCTGTTCCAGATTTCCAGGTCTTTTTTAATTTCTTTTAGTAATTTCATGTAATTGTCTTCTTTGATCGTGGTTGCTTTTGCCGTCAACCAAATACCTAAATATTTTATCTTCTTTACTAATTGGATTCCTAATTCGTCTTCTAATTCTGATCTCTGAGTCTGGGTCATATTTTTCGTCATTATTTTTGTTTTTTGTTTGTTTATTTTGAGGCCCACAACTTCCCCGTATTGTTCTATCATTGACATCAGTCTGGGTCCAGATCATCTTGGGTTTTCCAAGTTGAAAATTACGTTGTCTGCAAAGGCAAGCAATTTATACTCCTCTCCTCGGATCTTGAGTCCTTTGATTTCTTCCTCGTTCCTTATTTCGTTTAATAATACCTCCAATGCTATTATAAATATTAGCGGTGACATGGGACATCCTTGTCGTACTCCTTGCTGAATATCAAAAATTTGTGTCATGTCACCGTTTATTGAGATTTTTGCTGTTTGTTGGGAATAATTTTTTTTAATCAGGTTATGAAATTTCTCTCCACAGTTCATTAGTTCAAGTTGTTTTATGAAAAAAGACCAATTTAAATTGTCGAAGGCCTTCTGGGCATCAAGGGAGATTATGGCCATTTCTCTGTCTATCTTCTGATCGTAATATTCCAGAATATTTATAATCATTCTCAAATTATTCTTAATTTGTCTTTTGGGTATGAAACCGTTTTGGTCTGGGTGTATATAGTTATGTATTATTGTTTTGAGTCTCTGAGCTAGTATTGACATGAATAGCTTATAGTCCACGTTGAGTAATGAAATTGGTCTGTAATTTTTAATTTGCGTCGGATCTGATTCTTCTTTATGTATTAATCTAATAATAGTTTCTGTCCAAGATTTTGGGATTTCTGCTATCAATAATGCGTCGTTAAAAACTTGTAACAGTATTTGGTCTATCGATTGTTGACAAAGTTTATAGAATTCAGTAGGAATTCCATCCAGTCCTGGAGTCTTATTGTTCTTTTGTTTTTTGCGGGCTTCCATTAGTTCCAGCATTGTTATGGGCCGGTTTAACATCTCTCTGTGATCTTCTGTGAAGTGCGTGAGATTGGTTTTTTGGAGGTATTTTTTGATTTGGTCTTCCGGGGCCTCTTCCTGGCGATAAAGTTTTTGAAAAAAAAATTTTAGCTATGTTTTTCTTCTCCAGATGTGTGTGGTAAAGAGTTCCTGATTCGTCTTGGAGTTGGTGTATAATTCTTTTTTCTGTTTGCTTTTTTAGCTTATATGCTAACCAGCGTCCAGTTTTGTTAGCATGTTCAAAATTATTTTGTTTTACCATTCTTATTTTCTGTGCCAATTCGGTTTTTGTGGTTAGATTCAGTTTGTGTTTGGCCAAATTTAGCTTTTGTAGCACAATCGTGTTGTTGGGCTGTTGTTGTAATTTAATTTCCTCTGTCTTAATTTCTTCCAATAATTCATTTCTAATTCTTTGTTTCTCCTTTTTCTTTCTTGCCACATATGCAATAGTTAGGCCTCTAATATAGGCTTTCGTGGTATCCCATAGGTTTTGTAACGATGTTGTATCTTTTGTATTTATTTGTAGAAATATCTTGATTTCCTTTTCTATCATTTGCTGATATTCTTTTTCCTTTATTATACTTATGTCCATTTTCCATCTCTTCTGTTTTCGGAAACCTTTCCAGACTATTTTAATAGGATTGTGATCGGCCCATATACTAGACATAATTTCTACTTCGTGTGTTTCTTTACTTAGTTGAGGTGTCATCCAAGCCATATCCAGCCTGGACCACGATTGATGTGGGCCTGAGAAATATGTATATTGTTTTGTTTTGGTATTTAGTTCTTGCCAGGTGTCATGTAGGCTCATTTCTTGCACTAAATCTTTGAATGTTTGTGGCAATGTCTTCCTTTTAATTTTATTCTTCCTAGCGCTGTGGTAATCTTCTCGTAAGTTTACTATCGCGTTAAAGTCACCGACAATGCATACATTTTTGTAGTCCAACTCCTTTAGTTTATCATGTAATTTTTTGTAAAAATCTAATTGGTTTCCATTTGGAGCATAAATAGCTACTAACAATATTGTTTTTATTTCCAATTTTAGTTCTACCATTAAGACTCGGCCTTCTTTATCAGTGTAAATCAGTTTGGATCTTATGTGATCTCTAATATATGTTACCACTCCCCTTTTTTTACAATCTCCTAAAGATGTGTATATTACTCCTAATTTTTTGTTTTCAAGTAGTTTTTTCTGTTGTTTTCTTATGTGTACTTTTTGTAATGTGATTATGTCTGCCTCTAATTTTTGCAACCTTGTAAATATCATGTCTTTTGCTTGGTGAGTTTAAACCATTTATATTTATGGAAATGAGCTTTATTTCTTCTTCCATTTCCGCTAGTGTTTATTTGTCTGTTATTTTGAGTTTTGTTGTGTTTCTTGTAACTTTTTGTGAGATCCCCGCTGTTTCCTCTCTCTCCAGCCTTCCCTTCTTTTGTTCTTTGTCTTCCTTGTTTGTCATTTGTATCTCTTGGTCACTTGGATTATGTTCTTCTCTACTATCTCTGCTTTCCTGTTCTCCTTCATTTCCTAGATATTGGTCCATAAAGTCTTGAGCTTTTTCTATTGTATCTATTCTGATTTTCCTTCCTTCCCATGAAATAAGTAGGCCTTCCGGTATGAGCCATCTAAATTTTATCTTGAGTTTATTCAGTTGTCTACTTAAGAAATTGTAGTCTCTTCTCCTGTCTCTGGCTCTTCTCGGTACTTGTTTCAATGTTAGAACTTCCCTCCCTTTGTACATGACTGTCTCCTCTCTCATTCTTCTATATATTTCTTCTCTCATTGTTTTTTTTTTGTAAATCTAATATGAACTTCTTTGGGGAGTTTGTTTCTCCTTGCATAATTTGTAAAGGATCTATAAATTTCATCAATTCCATTTCTAATTTTGTCCTTATCTTTGTGGTTGCCTTTGCCAGTATTTCGATCATAATCTCGCCCAGGTCTTCATCTCTCTGTTCTTCTATATTTTGGAATCTAAGGAAGAAGGATGCCTTCTCCATTTCAAGAAATGTGAGTGCATCTTCGGTGTCTCGGCTCCTCATCGTTTGTTGGTTCTCCATCCTCTCCATCCTCGAGGCTGTAGCTTCCGTTTTTTCCTCCACTTTATGTATTCTCTGTTCATTTTCTATGATATTTTGCTGGATTTTTCACTATCTTCTCATCTATGTTTCTAATGTCATCTTTAATTTCCCCTACATCCAGTCGCAATTGTTCATGGTTTTTTCTAGTTTCATCGTGGTTTAGCGTCATCTTATCTTCCATCCTTTTCATTCCCTCTTGTATCATTGCGAGGGCAGCCTGTATATTCTGCATGCCTATGATAGTATTAGTCTTTTCTTCTCCCATCTTTTCCTGTACTGGGGACGCCACTAGTAGTGTTTGGGTTTGGGGTACTTTTTTGGTTGTTTTAATGGTAGTTGATATATTTGAAGTAGCCATGTCTATTGTACGTGTTAGTCTTGTCCACAGTTTCATATAATTATGTATTGCCTATTTTATGTTAATGGCTTAAATGAAACGTTATTGTTGGAATTGATATTAGTGGAAATATTTCAAATCAGCAATCAGCAATATAATAATAATATATATAGAAAGAAGAGAAAAGCAGGGGGAGGGAAGGTAGAAATGGGGGAAACAGCGGGGAAAGGGCACATTTCTAGCAATTCATAAATTGCCTTATTCTTAAATTAATTGCAAATTAAGAGATCTATTTCACTAGCAGTATTTATAGTAATTCTAAAAACAATTCTATATCAATTTATATTTCTAATTATCTTAATTGTTATGACTGTATAAAATTGTTTAAATTAATTAGCTTTCAATCAATATTTATCACACATATAGTACTCTATAATTGTTTGAATGATCAATTGTTATTGTTATAATCAACTTATTCTTATATAGTCACAAACAGAAAAAAGAAGAAAGAAAAAGTACTAAATTATTAAATATTCTTTTCAATTCTATTGCGTTCTAGTATGTTATAATAAGATTAAGCCAGACCATTAATAGCTATATCGTCCGTTTGTTCACCAGTTGTTTCAGTGGTTCAATAGTTAAATAGTTCAATATTTAACAATTAGATCGTTATATATCCCAGTTTTTTGGAAGAGTGCCAGTAGAAATAGTGGAAATATTGGTAGCTTCTAGAAGTCCGCTCAAAATACATTATATCGAAGTTTGTTTCATCTCTGTCAATGCAATGTCCACACTCTCCTTCAGTCTATTTCACACTCGGTTTTCCAATTTAGTCCAATCTGCCCGGCTGAAGCCAATAGAGTCCAATGCAGTCAGTTTATAGGAATCTGTCCAGAATCCTCCTTCCGATCTCCGGCACACTGCTCTCCTCGAAATGAAGCGGGATTTACTAATCCCAATCAGTACCTGTAAATAAGTCAGGAGACAAGACCACGGAGATCCAGAGAAAACAGGTTTATTGAGTATTGCTAGCAATAGGCTCAGTGCAGTCACCTGCCGAGGACTGAGCCCCGAACCACGCCCTAAGGCAGACTTTTATAGGTTCTTGAGATTTGACAGTGACATAGCATATTCAGTTCCGCTTATGGATAATACATTGTGCATACAGATAGGTAATTCTAAGGGAGATTCACTGGAAAAGTACAAAAGCAGAAGTTCATAGTTTTGTGATACATAGGGCATACAACTTGGTACATTTTGTGGTTACAACGGTTACAGCAGAAGATTACAAATGCCAAGTTCCCTTTTAGACGTACAGATATAGGAGAAAGGGCCTTATGATTATATCTTTTATATAAGAGTGCAATGTACAGTATAAATGAGGTTATATACCATTTGGTTGAGGGGGCTCTCCTTCATTCCCCCCTGTTGAGACTTAGCCAAGTAATGCAATTACTGCGAAGTTTCACATATGGGGTTATCTTCTTCCATATCCACAAGTTTCTGATATTCCCACCAGGCCATAGCTTGGGCAGTAGCTTTCTTCTCAACCAATAAAGATAGAGTGCTGGTGATTGTGCGAATAAAGATAGGGAGAATGCAAGGCAAAATAACACATCCAGCTGCAATGAGGCCAATGAGAGCAACGATAGCCTGCAAACCAGGCAATTTAGGAAACCACCCTGAGAAGGCATCTGCCAGGTTGAGGCCTCTCCATGTCTGAACAGAGACATGTGCGATTTTGACCATTTTATCAGTGATTTCCTGAATACCATGGCCACTATCATCGATCTCAATGCAGCAGTTAGTGAGATTGAACTTGCCACACACACCTCCCTCTTTAGCCAACAAATAATCCAAGGCAAGGCGATTCTGCCAAGCTCCTCTTCCCCCCTGTTCCCAGCAGAACGCAATAGAGATAAAGAGCGTTAATGACAATACTAACAAACAAAAGAACAACAACCACCCAAATGGAAGGCATAGGGCCACGGCGAATGCAAGCGGTTTAACGCATACGCTGAGCAGCATCCATCAGGGTTATGAAGAGGGGACCTTCCCTCCAGAGCGCAGTGTGTAACGAACACATACCAAAATGCTTTGAACCCTTATCAACAGCAGGCTCATCCACATCCACTCAGATCCAAACCTTCCAACCATGTTCAGTCCACTTCCATATCTTATAGGCATACTTATCTGCTGTCTGCTCTCTTAGTTTAGCTCTTTCGGCATCCAGCAGTGCAGCCTGCATGGTGGGGCTAAGCTTGAGAGTATAATAGGAGGGTTTATGTAGACAACTTACAAGGTAACGAGATAATACTTCTTCTATGATTACTACATCACACGCGGTAACACAATGTATACAAAGAACACAGTCAATACAATGTGCACAGCAGCAGCATCCACACTTACATGAGCAAAACCAACACATTAGCAGAAGAAAATAAATACTCAATACAAAGAAAATAGGCCTTCTTCATCCAACCTTCCCCCGTGCGTAGAAAGTCAGCTTCCGGTGTGACTTAGCAAGGGTTCCAACTTCGGCTCCCGTTCGTAGAGGGACAGCTTCCGGGGTGTCACCAGAAGGGGTAGCCTGAGGTGAGGACCGCCCTCGACGAAAGGTAAGACGCAAAGGCTGCGCTGGATGGGGTTTCACAAGCCAGGTGGATGGTGCGGCAACCTTGACTCGTGACTAATGGATTCACGGCTTAATTTCAGCAACTTTAATAGCAAGTGGAGAAGTCATAAGTACAGAGAAAGGACCCCTCCATTTAGGACAAAGGGGTTCCCGTTTCCACTCCTTAACCCACACCTCCTGTCCCGGTGAAATGTTATGGGTGGGGGTTACTACCAGGTGAGGACGGGAAGACAAGACATAATCCTGCAACTTATGGACCATTTGATTAAGCGATTGGAGCTGTTTAAGCTTAATAGCGTCCCCCACCTGGGCCACGGAAGACACAGTGGGTCGAACTAAATTGGGGATTCTCCCATAAAGTAATTCAAAAGGGGAAACAAGCAAATCTTTGCGAGGAGTGCAACGCACAGCAAATAGAGCCATAGGCAGGGCATCTGGCCACTTTAGGTGCGTTTCCTGACAAATGTTTGCCAGCTTATCCTTGATAGACCTATTAACCCTTTCCACAAAAGAACCGCTGCTAGCATGAAAAGCACAATGAAGGCGCCAGTGGATGCCCAGCATAGTAGAAATTTTTGTGTAGCCCTATGAATAAACTCTGGGCCATTATCTTGACGATATTTTAGAGGGTAGGCCATAGCGAGGAATGATTAGCTGCAAGAGGGCCTTAGTGACCTCAGAGGCCCTCTTTGTGCGAGTGGGAATGCATTCTGGCCAACCCGAGTAAGTACAGATAATGACAAGCAGAGCAGAGTATGAACCAGAGCGGGGCATATCGGTGAAATCAATCATAAGTGAGTCAAAAGGAAAATCTCCTCTAGGCTGGTGCCCCTGCGGAGGCTGGGGTCCAGTCCTAGGGTTGTTGGCTGCACAAGTGTGGCACCTGGAGCAGACGTTGGCAGCAATGCCGTGGACCTTGTTGATATACAGTTCACGTAGCAGAGCATGTGCCAAAGCAGTCTTGCCCAGGTGCAATTGCTTGTGTACTTGAGTGACCACATCCCAGGCCAGGTTGCCCGGGGGGAAAACGCGAGAATCAGGTAGGACCCACCAGCCCCCCTGTAGGGAAGCGTCAAGTTCATGGGCTTGGGCAATTTCAAGTGTGCTGTAGTGTGGCTGAATGGTGTCGGGGGGGTTCCATAAGGTGAGACAGTTGGCCCGCAATCTGAAAGGTTGGAAAGCAGCAAGGCGGGCCTCCTGGTCAGCCCTATGGTTACCCAGTTGTGTGTCTGACGGTGATTTCTGATGCCCTTTACAGTGCATAACGGCCACCTTGTGAGGGGCCCAGACACTGTCCAGCAGACGGAGGATATGAGGACCACACTTGATGTCCTTTCCCCCTGCTGTAATAAGTCCTCTCTCTTTATACAACGCCCCATGTACTTGGACAGTTAAAAAAGCATACTTTGAATCAGTGTAAATGTTAACATGCAGATTCCATGATAGTTCAAGAGCCCTAGTCAAAGCATGTAACTCTGCCAACTGTGCACTAGTCCCGGGAGGGAGGGGCTCGGCTTCCCAGACATCTGTCAAAGTGACGACAGCATATCCAGCCTTGCGAACTCCATCCTGGAGAAAACTAGTGCCATCAGTGAAAAGCGTGTGGTCAGGATGAGGGAGTGGAACATCTGACATATCAGGGCGGCTAGCATATGTTTCCTCAATTGTTTGAATGCAATCATGGGTGGTGTCAAGGTCGGGCTCAGGGAGGAGAGTTGCGGGTTTCAAGGAAGTGGATTGCTTTAAAACAATCATGGGGTTGTGGGTTATTAAGCCTTGGTATTTAAGCATTCGGGGATTGGTTAACCACAAATGGCCTTTTGTTTCCAAGACAGCCTTCAGGGCATGAGGGGTTTGAATTTCAAGTTCTTGTCCAAAGGTTAGTTTGCTAGCCTCCTGAGTAAGAAGAGCAGTGCCAGCAACAGCCTTCAGACAAGCAGGCCAACCCCTTGCGACAGGATCCAACTGTTTGGAAAGATAGGCCACGGGGCGATGCCAGGTGCCCAACCTTTGGGTTAGAACCCCAACAGCAACATTCTGTTTAGTATCTACAAATAACTGAAAAGGTTTTTCTAAGTCTGGCAAGCCTAAACTAGGGGCTTGCATAAGAGCATGTTTTAAACTTGAGAAACTTTTCTGTTCCTCTTTTTGCCAGAGGAGTGGCTCACGGTCACTGCCTCTGGTTGCCTCATATAGGGGTTTTGCAAGGAGGCTAAAGTTGGGAATCCAAATGCGGCAAAACCCAGCAGCCCCCAGAAACCCCCGGAGATCCTTCTTGGTCCGAGGGGTGGGGAGGCGGCAGATGGCTTCTTTTCTTTCATGACCCAAGGTGCGTTTCCCAGGCTCAATATCATAGCCTAGGTATCTGACCTTATGCAAAACCAATTGTGCCTTTTTCCGAGAAGCCTTGTAGCCCAAGCGCTGTAAAAGGTGTAACAGGTCATAAGTGTTTTGCCAGCAGATGTCCTTTGACTGGCCGGTGACCAACAGGTCATCAACATACTGTAAAAGGACATCTGGCTCAGGAAGGCGTAGGGCATCCAAATCGGCCGCAAGGGCATTACCAAATAGAGTGGGGGATTTCTTAAAACCTTGAGGTAGCCTGGTCCAAGTATGCTGCTGTTTGCGACCAGTTGCTGGATTTTCCCATTCGAAAGCAAAGAGGTGCTGGCTCCTTTTATGGACAGGGATGGTAAAGAAGGCATCCTTGAGGTCTATGACTGAAAACCAAGACGCAGTCTGGGGGATTAATCCCAGAATTACGTAAGGGTTCGGGACCAAAGGATGAATAGTCACAGTTGTGCAATTAACTGGCTTTAGATTCTGAACCGGGCGGAAGCGGCCATCCCCCTTTGGAATAGGCAAAATAGGGGTGTTCCAGGCCGATTCAGTAGGGACCAGAATGTCATGAGCCAGATAGAGATCAATGACTCCTTGGATAGCTTGCATAATGTGCCTAGGGTAGGCCCGCTGACGAAGGCGAACTGGAGTTTTGGCAGGGAGCTCCTCGACAACAATGGGCGTCTGATGGCTAGCAAAACCGGGGGGGGGGGGTTGTCCTCTGCCCACAGAAAAGGGACATTCTGTCTAGCTCTTTCTAGCTTGGATCTCCCAGCCGACGCTGGCCTATTTTTAAAGATCCAAACACTTCTCCATCTATTTTAGATCTCCCAGCAGGCGCTGGCCTATTTTTAAAGATCCAAAATGTATAGAGAGGAAGGGGGCACTCAGGCATATACACAAATTGATGGGTTATTGTTTTACCCCCCGTGTGACAAATTAGGGGATTGAGGAAAGGGCGTTGAATTGGTTGGCCTGTGGCCCCCTGGACCGTGATGGTATGCGGGGAGGGCTTAGCCAAGGGTTTGGTTATGACGGATCGGGTGGCCCCTGTGTCAACTAGGAAGGATATAGGCTTGCCTCCAACAGTTAATCTGACCATAGGTTCTGGGAGGCGGGCTGAACCCGGTCTGTTTCACTCCCATTCCTCGACTTCAGCTAGACCAATGAGGGGGGTGTTAAACGTCCCACGTCCCCTCCCTCTAAAGGGTCTGCCTCGTCCACCTCGGCCTTCTCTGGCAACGCCTCCCTGCTTCCCTTCATTGACACGTTCCTTTTCCCTGTCGGGGCATTCACTCTTCCAGTGGCCAGTCCTGTTACATATGGCACACCGGTTCCGCCCCAGGGGTCCCCCTGACCCCTTGATCCTCTGTCCATCCATGGCCCACCCCGGGCCGCAGGCCTGCCCATTAGGGCAGCAGCGAGCAGTTCTGCTTTCCTATGCATTTTCTACTCCTGTTTCTTTTCCTCAATCTTGTCCCTGTTAGCAAAAACCTTCCTTGCAACCTCCATCAGCTCACTCATCGATCCCCCAAGAGCTCCCTCCAACTTCTGTAATTTCTGCCATATGTCAGGGGCAGATTGAGAAATGAAGGCCATTGCCAACATGCGAGCATTTTCAGGTTGTGTGGGGTCAATGGGAGTGTACATGCGGTAGGCATCTAACAGCCGGGCATAGAAGGCTTCCGGGGCTTCATCGGCACCTTGGATCACCAAAGAAGGCTTTGACATGTTGGTAGTGGGTTTCCCCGCCGCCTGGATTGCCTGCACAACAAGGCGCTGGTAATCTTGGAGGGACCTGAGGTCCTCTATCTTATAGGGGTCCCATCTTGGATCCTCGGAGGGGAAATTCCTAGCCACCCAGCGATCAAAAGTCAGGTCCTGGGCTGGCATAGTTCCCTTTAAAATTTTAAGAGCCGCATTCCGAATCTTTTCCCTCTCCTCTGGATTAAAGATGGTACCCATTAATTGTCGTAGATCACGCCAGGTGGGATTATGGGTATCTACAATAGTTTTAATCAAATCAGTGACCTCTGATGGTTTGTCACTAAACGGACCATAATGCATTTTCCAGTTTAAGAGGTCCGATGAAGTAAAAGGGACGTGCTGAAACACAGAGACAATCACTGGTTCTCTGTTTGGCTCAACCACGGACTGATCCACCCTTCTGAGGGGGTTCAGGAATGCCACGCCGTCTTCAGACGGATCAGCTTCCTCACTCAGTCCGGCATTCTTTGAACGAGTTCGGTCAGCTATGGGGCCTTCCCTTTTTGAGTGGCAAGGTGCGTGAAACTAATAGCCTGCACCTTGTGGCTTTGCACTTTTGTAGCCACGGGGGGGGGGGTGTTGTATCAAATTAAGCCAGACATCGATATAAGGGGCTTGGTCCGGGTGTCCTTTAGTGGGGTGGAAAACCCCCTGGTGTACTCGCAGTACAACCCCTGGGTCCAAAGACCCTGTTACTGGCCAGTCAACTCTGAAGTCTGGCCAGTCCACCTCACAGAAAACCCGTAACCTTTGCCTGCTTCACCTTATGCCGTAGTCTTGGCTATTGTAGGCATCTTTAAAATGTTTTAACACACATGCCAAGGGGGTGAGTGGCGTACTTCCTCCTCCACCCATCTTCCACCCAGGGCACCAGACAAAACAAGTAGGAAAAAGGGATTTGGGAAGAAGGTAAGGGGTCCTTTCTTCCCAGAGAAACACCAAGGGATCTCAATCACACTTCCCCGGCTGCCAGTCCCGGACTCTCGACGGCCACTGAACAGAACCGCGGGGAACACTCACACCAGTCACACAAGACAAACCTCCCACTGTTAAACGTCCCACGTTTAACCTTTAGGGACGTCCTACGTCCCCCACTTTTAGCCTTAGGGGAGGGTGATCAGGCCTTTCCCTGTTTACAGGCTAGTGGTCACTTACCTGTCCTACAGGCTTCTTTTCTTCTACCTGTCCTACAGGCTTCTTTTCTTTTCCTTCCAGCCTGATTGAAGTGTTTCTGGTCTCTTGGTCTCCCTCAAGTGGTTCTTGGAGGCGTCAACCGATGCTGCGAAGGGGCCGGCTCCACAGGGAAGTCCCTCAGACTAAAAGATGTCCGATGGCGCCTGGGATAGTTCCCCGAGCCTCCGAGACCCTCCCACAGCGTGGTGACGGTCCAGAGGAATTTAAAAATTCCGTTGCCTCCTGGCTGGCTCGCCAGAAATGAAGCGGGATTTACTAATCCCAATCAGTACCTGTAAATAAGTCAGGAGACAAGACCACGGAGATCCAGAGAAAACAGGTTTATTGAGTATTGCTAGCAATAGGCTCAGTGCAGTCACCTGCCGAGGACTGAGCCCCGAACCACGCCCTAAGGCAGACTTTTATAGGTTCTTGAGATTTGACAGTGACATAGCATATTCAGTTCCGCTTATGGATAATACATTGTGCATACAGATAGGTAATTCTAAGGGAGATTCACTGGAAAAGTACAAAAGCAGAAGTTCATAGTTTTGTGATACATAGGGCATACAACTTGGTACATTTTGTGGTTACAACGGTTACAGCAGAAGATTACAAATGCCAAGTTCCCTTTTAGACGTACAGATATAGGAGAAAGGGCCTTATGATTATATCTTTTATATAAGAGTGCAATGTACAGTATAAATGAGGTTATATACCATTTGGTTGAGGGGACTCTCCTTCAAGTCTATTTCACACTCGGTTTTTCAATTTAGTCCAATCTGCCCGGCCAAAGCCAAGAGAGTCCAATGCAGTCAGTTTATAGAAATCCGTCCAGAATCCTTCTTCCGATCTCCGGCACACCGCTCTCCTCGGTCTCTCCTTATTTCCTTCAATCTCGCAAGATCAGTTCTTATTCTTATTCTCAATTTAGTCCTCTCAATCCAGTCCACCCCAATAAAATCTGGTTATATCGGAGTTAAAACCTCCGCAATTCTCATCGCTCTCTCTTTTCTCTCGGCTGTTCAAAGTTTTTGCCCTGTCATATCTGTTCAAAATGGCTTCAATCTGCCCGATCCTTCTGTCGCCGCTTGTCAAATGTCTTTTCCCGGTATCTCTGCCACCAGCGTCTGCTTCTTCATCAAATGCTTTTTGGGTTTTTTAGGTTAAAGTCCTCTGTTGATGACTTCTTTTCTTTTTTCAATCTTCGCTTCCCACTCACGCAGTTGTCAGCGCCTCCGGCCAGTCTCGAAAGGCTGGTTTTTCCTCACTCTGGGTTAAGGGCTTGTCTTGTACCTTCGAGGGAGTTGCGATCTCTTCCGAGGTCCTAAGACATTCCCCTTTAAACTATCAATCCCTCTGAGATCGATAGCGCCTATTTCGGCTCCAGATGTGGGATTGTTAGAGACTCAGGAACGGAGCGCCATCCCTTTCGTCCCTAACGCGCTGAGGTCGCTGCCGGAAGTCCGCTACATGATCACCTCTACAAAGGGGTCCTCGTCTTCTTGGGCGGCATTCTCATTTTCAGTGAGATCATAGAGGAACATGTCAAACTAGTGTGCCAAGTCCTTAAGAAACTCCTTGCAGCTAAGCTCTATGTGAAGCTGTCAAAATGTGAGTTCCACAAGACCTCCCTAGACTATCTGGGCTATCGAGTGTCAAATGAAGGGATCAAGATGGACCCAGGAAAAGTAAATAGTGTCTTAGACTGGCAACTCCCACGCACCTGCAAGCAGCTCCAGAGCTTCCTCAGGTTTGTCAACTTCTACAGACAGTTCATTCCTGCTTTCGCCAAGGTGGCACTCCCCCTCATGGAACTGTTAAAAACAGGAGGGGGGTCCCAAGCTGAAGCCCAGTCAGCCCTTGCCTGGACCCTAGATTGCCAGCAAGCCTTTGAGGCCCTAAAGAAACAATTCGCCGAGGAACCGATCCTCAGGCACCCAGAGCCAGAGCACCCATTCATGATCCAAGTGGATTCCAGTGATGTGGCCTTAGCGACTGTGCTGTTGTAAGTGAATCCCCAGGGACAGCTACAACCCTGTGCTTACAACTCCAAAAAACTCACTGACACTGAGAGGCGATGGGCAGTGTGGGAGAAAGAAGCCTACGCCATCCGCTGGGCTCTCCTCACCTGGTGACATTTCCTAGAAAGGAGCAAAGTGCCATTTGTGGTCTGGATTGATCACAGAAACTAGAGGCACTAAAGATGCCCCAAAAACTCTCATCCAAGGAAGTCAGGTGGGCCCGATATTTTAAGCCATTCAACTTCAACTTAAAGTACATCTGAGGGAGGGGAGAGAACCTACTCGCAGATGCCCTGTCAAGAAAATCCCAATTCAACGGTCTCGGAGAGGAAGTCATCCACACCATCATCCCCACCTCCCAGCCAGCAGCCCAGGTCACCACCCGTGGCCAAGTCTGGTGACAGCCATCCACCAGAGGAGACCAGATGATAGCAGCACTGAAGGCAGCCATCTCCACAGACCCTTGGTTCAACGACAACCGGGCTGTCCTAACCCTGAAAGATGTACTGGCTTGGAAGGGAACTAAGCTATATGTCCCCACTGCCGAGACTCCAAATTTTTCAGCACAAACAGGCAGGACATTTTGGCTATCTAAAAACTCCGCACCAACTAGATGGCAGTTTTGGTGGCCGAAAATGAAAAGGGATGTCGAGGACTATACAAAAAGTTGCGCTACCTGTGCAGCCATGAAGAAAAGGCCAGGGAAACCCCCTGGCCTCCTTCAACAAGTGGCAGAGCCAACCCGGCCATGAGAATAAATTGCCATGGATTTTATAGTCGAACTCCCGGGAACACGGTCATTTGGATCATGATTGACTTATTCTTATTCAAGCCCATTTCACCACCTACAAAGGGTTGCCCTTGGCCAAGAAGTTGGTTCGGATGTTCATAAAATAGATCTATCGGCTGCATCAGTTCCCCCACAGGGTTATCTCTGACAGGGGATTCCAATTCACCGTGAAGTTCTGGAGGGAATTCCTGAGAGCCATAGGGTCCACTCAGGGTCTCAGCTCGGCTTTTCATCTGAGCACGAATGGGGCGGCGGAACAGACAAACAACACGGTAAACCAGTACTTGAGGTGCTATGAGGATTACCAGCAATCTAACTGGGCTGACCTGCCGTTTTTGGAGGTGGCTTACAATAATGTGGTGCATAGCAGCACTGGCCTGACCCCATTCCAGATTACCAGCAGTGTGGTGTTTGTCCCCATGCCGGAGCTACCCACAGAGCCACCAATATCCATGTCCCTGAGCAACTGAATGGAATCCTTGAAGAGGTGGGAGAATACCAAGCAAGCTCTGGTGGAAGCGGTGAAAACTTGTAAAGCACAAGCTGACAAGTGCCGCTTCCCCCCAAACCTCCTTTTCGAGTTGATGACAACGTGTACCTATCAACGAAGTACTTGAGGCTGAAGTTGCCAAGTAGGAAGCTAGGACCTAAGTTCCTGGGGCCATTTCCAATTGTGAAAGTGATAAACCCTGTAACCATTCAGCTTAGCCTCCCATGCTTGCTAGGGAAAGTGCGTCCAGACTTTCATAACAGCTTGTTAAAGCTGGCGGCAGGCTCTCACCTGAGACCAGTTGACCGGGCAGCCCTAAAGTCTATGGTGGCACAGGGAGAGACCCACTATGAAGTGAAGAAAATTTTGGATTCACACCTACATAGGGGTTAGCTACAGTACTTAGTCCACTGGAAGGGCTGCCCCTATCGAAGGCCAGCTGGGTTAAGAAAGCAGACATGTTAGTCAAGCAGTTCCACGATAAGTACCCAGGGAAATCTAAGGAGCCACTTGGAGGAGGTCAGGGAGGCTGAGTGGGGGTCAGTTTAATTCTCTATGGTTTTTCTTCCTTTTTTTTAGGATGTCCTCTTCGTAGGAGGAGGGGCAGCCTGTCAGCTGCCAGCTTAGTATCACCCTGACATACTGGGCCTAAGATAAGACCTTGTGGTACTCCACTGCTTACTTCCCTCTATGTAGATGTAATACCATTAAGGACTACTCGAGTACAGTTTGTCAGCCAGTAAAAATTCATCTGATGGTGTTGCTATCTATCCCAGTTTTTTCTAACTTACCAAGAAGTAGGTTGTGGTCTACTTACCAGGAAGTAAGTTGTGGTTTACAAGACATAGGTTGTGGCATAGAAGAAGCTCAAGACTTATTCTCTGTCAATCCAAACAGCAGGATATAAAATAATGATTTTAAATTCCAGGACTGACTGAATGTTAGTCACTTCCAAACGGTGGGATCCATTCAATAGTGGAACCAATTACTGAGAAGCAGTGTGCTTCTTTTTATGTGATGTGTTCAAGCAGAAACTACACAACCATCTGTCAAGGATACTTTAATCTGAAAAGTTGCACTGAGCAGGGAGTAGGATTTGATGACCAAAATCAATTGCCCCATCTATTTTGTGTGTGTGTGTCTAAAAGCATTGAAATTACTTTTAGGCCTCAGGCATAAACAACAGCACATCTAGTGTTCTGTGATTATTTAAAATATATCTTTAAGATGAGTATGTAAAGAAGATCCATTTTGAGACACCTTTCCTGTAACCGACTGTATTTTTCAGACTATAAGACGTTCCGGACTATAAGACGCACCTAACTTTTGGGGAGGAAAACAAGAAAAAAAACCCAGCATGGTTAGCTTCAACACAGCCTGATTTAGCACAAGCAGCTGATTGACAGTTGGATCTGCTTCCCGGAATACTGCCTATCAGCTGTTCCAGGCTGCGGAGATCATCACCACTGTCGTCAGTCATCACCACTACTGCCTACAACCACCTCCGCGTGCCCCATTTTTGGCCTCTATGCAACCCATTTTCGGCCTCTTCCAAGCGGGCCTAAAATGGGGCACACGGAGGCCGAAAATGGGGTGTACAGAGGCCAAAAATGGGGCACATGGAAGCGGTGATAGGCGATAACAGTGAGGGGCACTGTTTGCTTTTTCAGTATAAGATTTCAATAAGTAGGTTTTCGTTTTTAAAGCAACTAAAGCTTCACAAATACACATGGAAGCTTTCATAGTCCCAAGAATTCTTCCACAAGCTATTATGGTTAAAATTCTAGGGACAAAATGGAGAAGTGAAAAGAAAAATTCACGTTGCTAGTTAAATAATTTCTGCTCTCACTGAAGCAGGCTTTTGCCCTGTTATCTGGGAACAGTTTGACCCTGTTGCTCCTGAGGAAGTGGACAGGATTCTAGGGAGTATGCCAGTGGTGGGTTTTAAAAATTTTTATTACCGGTTCTGTGGATGTGGCTAGGTGGGGGGGCATGACTGAGTGGGCATGGCCAACTTGATGTCACTCACGCACTCAGTCACATGACCCCCACACACACCAAGCCACGCCCACCGAAACGGTGCCCAAAATTTTTGGGACTTTTTGACACTTTTTTTTGACACTCCGGCCCCATATCCAGGTCGGGACGTGGTGGGGTGGTGGTGGTTGTCTCAGCTTTCCCTCCATTGCCCTTCCTGGCTGAAAAGCACTCCTTCTTGTCTCTGACGGGCCTTACCCGTGGTTGCAGCCAGAACACCCCACTCCTGCCAGCCGGGTCCTGTCCACGAGATGAGCTGTTGTGGCCCCGCCCTCTGAGCCTATCCCATCGGAGGAAGAAAGCTCCGAGCATGAGGAAGAGGAGTCAGCCAGGCCTCCCTCTCCAGGCCCCTCCCCTCTGGCACTGTCTCAGGTGCCGGCCGAGGGAGAGGAGATTAACAGGGAGACAGGTGGCTCGGATGAGAGTGAGGGAGAAACATCATTCCTGGACGCACGCCTCCGAAGGTGTGATAAACGATTGTAGCAGCTCAGGAGGCATGCTAGGGATTAGAACTGAGTCACTGGACCACACCCCAGAGACTATATAATAGAGGGTGGTGGCCAGTGATCCTTGTGACGAACAAAAGTAAACCTTGGATAGTCACTAAAGCCTCGTCCAGAAACTGCTGAGAGAAATATTATTCTGATTGGACTTTTGTACGCTAAGTATCTTATCTTTCTGTTTTGTGGAAATAAACGCACTTGGCAGACGGTGTGTAAATCGCTGCCAAGTTGGAGATAAAGACCTGGGTGTGTGCCAAAGTGTTTCCTTAACCCTCGGCTGGCTGTGTTTGTGTGTGTGTGTGGACGGGGACAGATCAATGAGCGTCCAGGAGACAGGCTTCCCTCTGGACCTCGGGGGTGGCTACACTGAGAATGCACCCAGGCCCCCAGTCAAGAGGGTGACCCTGTTTCCACGGCCCGCCAGCCACGGCTTTTTGGCTGGGAAGGGCAATGAAGGGAAAGCACAAAGCAGCTTCCTTCTCGCCAGCTCACCGGAGAACTTTTTGGCATTGTTGCCAAGCTCTTGGAGAGCCATGCTCATGCTAGCCTGCATGAGTGTGGAGCCAGCTGGGGGAGAGCTGGGCAGGCCAGGGGCAATGACAACGGCAGAATCCGGCACTCAGGGAGGGCAAAGTTAGCATGCTCCCAGCTGCTAATTTAACAGCCATGAGCCATACTTTCCTCTAAGCGCTGTGGGCAGCAGAGGGAAACAGGTACTTCTTTCTGCACAGAGCTTTTTGGATGAAACTTGGAGGAAAGTGCAGCTCATGGCTGTCACATTTTGCTCCAACAATGAGTTTGGCGGAGATCTAAGGAAACATCTTCCAGATCTTCACGATTGATTTTAAGAGTGGCAAGCCGACAGCAAAAGAAGCGGCAGCTGAGGCGACAGCGGCATGTGTGTCCCTCCATGGTCCTCTCCCCGGCAACAGCCAGGGCTTCACCACTGCCTCTTTTCCTCAGAGGGGGATGTCTGCCTCCCTTAACATGTGGTGCACATGTGCAGCAGCCCTGGGACATCCACCTGCCCTCCCTCAGCACTGCCTCTGCCGCCGCCCCTCTCAGCTCCAGTACAGCACTCTGTTCCCCGAAGGGCCGCCCGCCCACCCACTGGCCAGGCTAGAAGACAGGCAAGCATGGCAGGGCCATGGGGAAGGGAGCTACGGGTGGCCCCGACATTCTTGCCTGCCTTCCTGGCAGTCCCTGTGGCCAGGCCTGCTTGCCTGCCTTCCTCCCCACCACCGCCTCTTTGTTCAGCTCCTTACCTTCCGCGGCGGCTGGTCCAGAGTTTTCTGCGGCCCCCAGCCAGCCACTGCTGCTGGAAAGCGGCTGGCCAGGTACCCTCCAAAAAGGCTTCTTTGCCA
The DNA here is from genome assembly GCA_022577455.1 of Arizona elegans. Classification (NCBI taxonomy): domain Eukaryota; kingdom Metazoa; phylum Chordata; class Lepidosauria; order Squamata; family Colubridae; genus Arizona; species Arizona elegans. The sequence continues at coordinate 94,744,453 of JAKOOJ010000002.1, read as the reverse complement.
GCCACTTTCTCCTCAGGCCACCAAAAAGTAATGACGGGAAAAGCTGATACCGTCGCCATGTTCTTCGCGCATGCGCATCCCATTGGACTTACAAGGCAATGGGATGCGTGTGCACGAAGAACCTGGAGATGATCATGGCAACCGGGGCAAGGGAGAGGCGACCGGGGGACCAGTTTGGAAGCGTAGCCAGCCAACCATTACTATTGGTTCTGCAAGTGATGACGTTTTTACTACCGGTTCTCCTGAACCGGTGTGAACCGGGAGCAACCCACCATTGGAGTATGCCCACAAGCACCTGTGTTTTAGACCCATGTCCCTCCTGGCTTGTGAAAGCTTCCCAGGAGGTGACAGGCAACTGAACTCTAGCAGCGATTAATGATTCCCTAAAGGAGGGGACAGTGCCCCAGTACTTTAAGGAGGCTGTGGTCTGCCTTCTTAAGAAGCCATCGCTGGATTCCACCCGGTTGGATAATTTCCGATCTGTCTCCAGTCTTCCCTTTGTGGGGAAGGTTGTTGAGAAGGTCGCGCGGCAGCTCCAGAGGTTTCTGGATGAAATAGATTATCTCAACCCCTAACAATCAGGATTCAGGTCTGGATTTGGGACAGATATGGCATTGGTCGCACTTTTGGATGATCTCTGGTGGGAGTGGGATGGGGGTAGTGCATCCATCCTTGCTCTACTTGACCTCTCTGTGGCTTTCAATACCATCGACCATGGTCTTCTCCTGGGGTGGCTTTGGGGGATGGGAGCAGGGGTTGAATTTGACCAGATCAGACCGGATCATGCTTACTGGTAATTTTAAATGGTTCACCGAACTGGTAAAAACCACCCCTGGCTGGCCCTGCCTCTGCCCACCCACTCACCTGGGCGTTTTCCTGCCTTTGCAAGCTGGCCATGGAGACTGCTAGGAAGGGCAGAGACATCCAAGCAAGCATGTCAGGGCCGCCCAGATGCAGGGAAGGGAGCTAGCAGCCCTGTCATGCTTGCCTGCCTTCCACGCAGTCTTCCCGGCAGTCCCCCATGCCCACTTACCTTCCGAGGTCTGGTCCCACATCCAGCCCATGATGGGAGACATGCCACTTCTGGGCCAGGCCAGCCAGTGGGCGGGTGGCTGGCCCTTGGGGGAGATGCAGCTGCTGCACTGGAGCCAAGAGGCATGTGTAGCCCCAGGACATCCACCCTCCCTCCCGGAATGCCTCTGACACCCCAGAGCTTGCCTTCACCTCTTCAGCCCACTGTCCCCTTCTTCTGCACATTCTAATATTCTGGACCAGGATATATGTCTGTTTGAATAAAACATATATTGAGTTTTCTTGGGGTATGTCCCTCGCCAAGCACCTTGAATACCTAGTTCTTCCACCATTTTTAAAAAGGTTCTTGGAAGTATTTTTCTCGCTTTTTTGTTTATTTTACTAGTTTTATAGTCCAAGTCCACATCTACAATTCTACAATTTGTATTCCAATTCTATTATTTTCCTATGTAATTTACAATAAAAATCCTCTTGATTATCATTTGGTGCACATATTGCCACTAGAAGCATTTGTTTATAGTTCATTATTATGTCCACCATTAAGATCCTCCCTTCCTCATCCAAGAAAATTTGTTTAGCTTTTATTGTCTCTTTAATATAGAGTGCTATGCCCCTCTTACTTTGTTGTGCGAGAGAGGCATATAACTTTCCAATTTTTGGGTATTCCAATATTCTTTTATGTTGCTTTTTAATGTGAACTTCTTGTAAAGAAATTATGTCCAATTTTAATTTTTCTAATTTGTTAAAGGTTTTTTCTTTTTTATAGCCGAATTCCGTCCATTTATATTAATTGACATTAACTTTATTTCTTCTTCCATGGTGTTTACTTATAAATGGGATTTGCTGTTCTAGTTGCTCTTATCTCTCTTACTTCTTTTGCCCTTGCTCCTTATCTTATTACTATTTCCTCCCGTTCTCTTGCATCTTCCTTTTGTTGTATGTCTCTTTTTTCAGTAAATTCCTCTTGACGTCTAACCTCTTTCCTCTCTCAATCTCTCTTCCTCTTGTGGTCCCAAAAACTGATCATAAAATTGTTCCGCCTTCTCTATTGAGTCCAATCTATGTCTTTGTTCATGCCATGTCACCAATATTCCCTCTGGAATCAGCCATCTAAAGTTCATTCCTTTTTTGATTAAGCATTTTGTTAAAAACGGGTATTCTCTTCTTAAGTCTCTAACTCTTCTCGGGATTTGTTTTAACACTACTATTTCTTTCCCTTTATATTTCAATATATTTATATTTCAAAGGATCATCTCTTGCTCTCTGCAAGATTTCTGTTTTTATTGCTTTCTTTGTGAATCTGACATCGACCTCTCAAGGAAGTTTATTTCTCAGTGCATATCTAGTGTGCACTCTAAATATTTCATCAATGTCAGCCAGCATCTTCTCCTTTGGCATCTCCAATGCTCCTGCCAGCAAATCTGCCATTATTTCTGCTAAATTTTCTCCTTTTTCTTCTTCCATATTCTGGAATCTTAGATAATAATCTGCTTGATCCACCTCCAAAGATATGATTTTCCTTATTTTGATCTGCTGTTGTAAATCTATAATCAAGCTCTCCCACTCTTTTTTCTGTCAATTCGGCTTTCTCTTCTACTTTTTGTATACGTTGTTCATTTTTTACCATTATTTGTTGTAGGTTCTCTAATTTATCATCTACTTTTTCTATTTTCTTTTCTATTTTATCTTCTACTTTCCTATTCTTTCCTTCAAATCATCATGGAGGGCTTGTATCATAATTTTTATTTCTGCTTGTGCAGCGTCTTCTCTTGTTGAAGCATTGCATCCAATGTTCTCTGACCAGCTGGGCTGGAGGATGCCAACGAGGACACTGGGGATGGTGCTGATGTTGTTTTCTTCATCTTTCAGTATCTTAATATTTGTGATCCATCAATAGTCAGTACAATTATAATCCAAGAGAAAAATAAAAATATTATTTATAATCCAAATCTGATTTTATCAGTTTATAAAATGCTTCTTGTCTTCAGGTTCTTTCAACCCTAATCGAAATATGTCAGGGACAAAAATTTATAAAGTATCAATTTGTAATCCAAATTGGCCCACCAAATCCCAAAAACAGTAGAAAAGAAAACAGAAAAAACAGAAAAAATCCACTAAACAGCAATAAAAGTTGTCATGAGGAGAGAAAAAAAGAAATTTGTAATCCAAGTCAGCCCACTGAGCCCCCAAAGTGCAATCACCAAGTATTTCTATCCAACACAAAGGTTCACAGAGCAGGAAAAAAAAAACCTTCTTCAGTCAAAACAACTCCTTATCAATTTGGTTCACAAAATCAATGCTGTTTTCCTCCTCTTCTAATATTCACTTTAGCCTGTAGATGGCACTGATCCTCTGCTCTTCTCTTTTTTTTTCTCTTTACACTTTATCTCTCAATATAGGTAGAAAATGTGATATTTATATATAAAAAAGAAAGAAAACAAAGTTCGTATAGTCACTTTTACATTAACCAATAGTTCCTAATGTAAAAATTAAGATGTCCAGTCTGGTTTTCTAGCTTAATTCCTCCAACAAATTCTTATAAATCACTTTCTTTTTTAATAATGACTCCAAAAGCCTTCCTTGCAGCTTTTCTTCCAGAGATGGAAAACCCTTTCTGTGAGTCACATTCTCCTCTGTTGTTCCCCAGGGAGCTCTTTTTTTTAAAAAAAAAAAAATTAAATCTATAGTTAAAGTATCTCACCCAGATTGATCACACCTTCCTTCCATCTTCTCTCTCTTCTGGTTGACTGCCCCAGCTTCATAGTGGTGTGCAATGACCGGTTTCCCAGCCGTCAGTTTAGGGAGCATTCTCTGAATCAATCAGGGAGTTTGCAGGCTCCCTGAGATCAGCAGAGTGTGCTTCCTTGGTTTATCGCCCCTCCAAGGAGATTTAAGGTCCAAAAAAGGACCACCCAGCAGCTGGGATTTCGATGACCCCAGGAGCTTCCCTGAAGCACGTTGTAATGCTGTGAAGTCAGCCCCACCTCCCTCTGGGTGCAATTCAAGGTGCTGGTTGACACCTTTAAAGCCCTTCATGGCTTGGGACCAGGTTATCTGAGGGACCGTCTCTTGCCAGTCACATCTACCTGACCCATCAGAGAGGGGAGGCAGGGAATGTTGCAGGTCCCATCCTCAAGGGAGATACACCTGGTGGGACCCAGAAGAAGGGCCTTCTCCATGGTGGCTCCCTCTCTTTAGAACATCATTCCCCCAAAGATTAGAATGGCCCCCACTTTAATACTCTTCTGGAAGGCGCTGAACACCTGGTTCTAGTGGGCCTGGGGAACCCAGAGCAGGATGGAGCCCATTAAATGGCTCATGTGATCTGCTGTCGCCAGGACGGGGTGGGAGGTGGGGGTGATTTTGTTATATTGTACTATATTAATTTACTTGGGTTTTTTTGTTAGTTTTTATTGTTTTAAATGTGGTTTTTATTCTGTAAGCTGCCTTGAATCGCCATGGGCGAATAGGCGGCAATATTAAATAAGTGAGTGAGTGAGTGAGGAGTGAGTGATAGTACCACTCTATACTGCATATTCCACACTTGGAATACTGCATCTAGCTCTGGTCGCCACAATAGAGAAAAAGATGCTGCTCTACACATTGAAATTGTGCAGAGAAGAGTAGCAAAATGAAATGGGGTCTGGATGCTAAATCATGCAGTAAAATGTTTAAGAGAACTAGGTATATCTAGCCTTAAGGAGAAATTTTTTTACAGTAACAAAAATTAATTAACTCTTGCCTATAATCTCTATCTAAAACAGAAGAAAAAGTAGAACAAATGTATATTTACTAACATATCTGAATTTTAGTCTCATCCAGCTCATCTGACAGCAAACCTTTGGACCTCAATCAGAGGAGAAAGTATTTATTGCTTCCAATATCATTGTCTTCAACTCAATCTGGTATAAATTCTTATGTTTCAGAAATAGCTAATAACTAAAATAGCCCTTTAGCAATGCAAAGAAAAAAATCTTCTGCAACAATTTCATCAGGTGACTAGGAGAAAATGTATTGCATTATGTATTTGGCACACCTCAACTCCAAGATTGCTAACAAGACCCCAATTATTCTACCAATAGCAAATCTTGTAAGTGTCATCATGGGGGTCCATGAAGGCTTGATGTAGTCTAGTGCTTTAAAACTTAAGTCTTGTTTCATAATAAATCGTTTCCTCTCTGTCCTTAAGTTCCATTGTTAACTTGTCTGCTTCTGCACACTCCAGCACCTTTTTTATAATCATTGTGTTTGTTGTTTCCAGTTTTGAGCAAATGAGATTCTAGCGGCCGTAATTATGTGGAGTATGAGGTATTGAAATTCTTTAGTCATTTTTTGTTTTATAATCCCTAACAAAAATAATTCAGGATTCATATCAATTTTTTTCTAGTCATTTCCTCCAACCATTTTGTATTTTTAAGCCAATATTCTCTTGCTTTGGGACATGTCCACCACATGTGGTAGTAAGTCCCTTGTGAATAATTACATTGTTTGGAGACATCTTGGCCAATCTCGCCAGAGGTAAATGCCATTTATAAAACATTTTATAAATATTTTCTTTGTAGGTGTCCGACAACGTCATTTTATAATTTGTTCCCCATATTTTTCCCAGTACTGCAATTCTATATTGTATCCAAAATTTTTCATCCAGATTATCATTGTTTCCTTCACCGTTTCCTCTTCCATTTTAAATTTGAGGAGACAGTTATATGTTTTGGTAATTATCTTTTCATCTGTCCCTGTTAATATTTTATCTATTTCTTGTCCTTTTTGAAAACCATATAATTCTAAGTCTTTTTTGTATTTTGTTTGGATCTGTAAATAAGGCCACCAATCGATTTTAATTCCTTCTTCTAATAGTTCTTGTTTGGATTTCAAATTTCCTTGTCCGTCTAGCAATTCTTTATAGGTTACTATTTTGTTTAAGTCAATTAAATTGGGGTAGACCAAGGCTTCCATCGTCGATATTCATCTTGGTACTTTTATGTAAAAATTTCTTTTAATCCAAATTTCATCCATATTTCTAGCAATACTTCTCTTACCTAATGTCTTTGGAAATATGTGTGGGCTTTATTCTTTCCCTCCCAAATAAAGGCATGCCAACCCCTCTGTAAATCGTGCCCCTCAATCATTAGAATTCTTCCATTTTTAAAATTTATCCATTCTTTGAGTCATGATATTACTGTAGCCTGATGGTAAAGTTCCCAGTCTGGGAGGCCAAAGCCACCCTTATTTCTAGAGTCTTGTAAGAGTTTTAATTTAATTTTGGGCTTTTTCCCCGACCATATAAACTTACTAATAATTTTATTCAATTTTTCAAAAAAGCTTCTCCCCAATTTTATAGGTACTGTTCGAAATAAATATAAATTTTTTGGTAGGATATTCATCTTTATAGTAGCAATTCTTCCAATCAATGATTTTGCCCAACACTAAATCTTTTTGAATTTGCTGCGGTAGTTTCAAATAATTATCTTCCTTTATTGGAGATATTATCGCCATTATCCAAACACCCAGATACTTTACTTTTTTTACAATTTGAATTCCTAATTTCTCCTCTAATTTCTTATTTTGGCCTTTTGGAAGATTTTTGGTGAGTATCTTTGTTTTATTTTTGTTTATTTTTAAGCCCGCAACTATGCCAATTTTTTCTATCTCCTGTAGTAGGACTTCTCCCATCTCCAAGGGGTCCTCTATTATAAATACCATATCGTTCGCAAAGGCCTGTGTTTTATATTCCTCTTTTTTAATTTTTAATTCTTTTATTTCTTTGTTTCCCCTTATCTGAGCCAATAGAACTTCTAATGAATGAATGAATAAGACCAGAGATAATGGACATCCTTGCCTAACCCTTTTATTTATATTGACTTTTTCCATTAGGTCTTCATTTATCATAATTCTTGCGATTTGATTTGAATAAATTGCCCTAATCATTTCTATAATTTTTTTTGCCAAATTTCATCCCAATTAATTGAATAGTTAGAAATTGCCAATTCAAGTTGTCGAATGCCTTCTGTGCAATATTAATGCCAATTGTCTTTCAGGGTGGGCCTCATAATACTCTAATATATTCATTATAATTCTTGTATTGTTTTTAATTTGTCATTTGGGTAAAAACCCATTTTGATCTGAATGAATAATTTTGTTTAATATTTTTTTAGTCTTTCTGCCATTATTGTCACCAGAATTTTATAGTTGGCATTTAACAGCGAGATTGGCCTATAATTTTGGATGTGTTGATTATCTGTATTCTCCATTGTGAGGTGGAGACAGCAGCCAGAAGTGGGTTCAGCTCGTGCAATCAGAGGAAGGACTGAGCCTGTCAAAGCTAAATCCCGCCCCCGCTGCTAGGGGCTCCCAGCTTTGCTCAGTCCTTCAGACTGGACTGCAGTGTGGAAATTTCTCTCTAGTCACTTTCTACCTTTCTGACAGTTTTTTTCTTGGACTTTTGGCTTTTTTGACTCTGGACTGTTACCTGACTATTCTCTGCCTCTTGGAAGTTGGCTTTGTTCACCAGCAATTGCCCTCATCTTCGGCTAATTTCTCCCTCTTCGTCGATTCTCGATCCTGCCTCTCCTGGAGCAGTAAGTGGGGCTTGAGGAGCTTCGTGCTCCCTTGAGGGAGACCCTGGTCGCTTCTAGGACAGTTTAATCACTGTGGAGCTGCCACGCTCCCCTTTGCCTGCCGCGCCGCCATTTTAAACTGCGGAGCGGCTCTTGGGCCTGGCTGGGACGTGTTATAGCTGTGGAGTTGCCGCGCTCCCCTTTCAGCTTCTGGTCAGTGAGTGGGACTTGGGGAGCTTCTCGCCACTTCAAGGGAGCAGCTAATTTATTCTTCTGGTAGGCAGCAGCTGCGGGGGTTGCCTTCTGAGCCGTTAGATCGCTGTGGAGCTGCCGCGCCCCCTGTTTTGCCCGGTGCGCCACCCGTTTGAGCTTCTAAGCTGAGGAAAAGTTTCTTTCCCATTTTAAAATTGCCGCTTTCCGTTTGTTCTCTGGCTCAGCTGATTGTCAGACCTAGCATAATTAGCAGGTCCTTGGCTTTTTCGCTCACCCTTGATGGCTGGAGCAGTTCTGCCCCGTTGATTATTACAGTCTAATTAACTTCTGAGGTGGTGGAGTTTTTCGTGCTCCCATTGTTTCTGGGGCTCAGCCGCCATTTTGTTGGTCAATTTGGTGCGCTTGCTGTGGCGGTTATTGGAGGCCTCCAGGTTGTAGCATTTTCCTGTAGAGGCTTGGCCTTTTCCTTGGCTCCCGGGACATTATTGGCTCCTGCTTTAACACCAGTCAGTAGGGTACCCTAGCTACGGACCCTTTACCTCTCGAAGGTTGGTGGCTATTTCATTGAGAGCTGTCCGGGAGCGGCCATATTGCTTATATATATTTCAACCCATCATGCCTAAAGCAGTGGGGAAGAGTAAACATGGCCGTAGGGCCACAGTGCGTCAACAGTCCCTGGCCATTCATAGGGATGTGGGGACTGATCCCTTGGCAGTTTCCGCCAGCCCGGCTACCCATGAGTCAACAGGGTCCCAATCGTATCGTAAGGGTTCCTCATCGGACCCTCCACGGGCCCCCCACCGCAAGGAAAAAAGTTTAAAACAACAGAGTGAGAGGGCCAACAAACATCCAACTATGATTCCTAATTCTTCCTTATCTGGGGTCAGTGGCCGTCGGTCTCCTCCTCCATCGGATCAAATTTCACTACAAGACTGTCCTCTGGACTATCATAGTTCGGATTTGTGGGGCGCTGTTCCAGTTCCTTCTCCTCTGGCTCCTGTTGCTCCGGCTCCAGCTCCTCCCGCGCATCCGTTGCCGACCTTATCTTCTGCTCCGGTCCGTACTTCTTCGGAAGTCGGACCGGCTTCTGGCCAGATACAATCAGTTCTTAATGCTGAGGACATTCAAAAAATGATTGAGGCCGCAGTACAGCAATCTTTGGCTGCCCATAATTCCTATCGATCCAAACGCCATAGGAATTGGTCTGTTCCATCTGATTCCTCTGTATCCTTGGATGGGGATGAAGACAATGAGTTATTATCCAGAGCCGATTCTCATTCTCCTGCTCCTTCCTATGTGAGCCGCCCTTCCGCCTGTGAAGACGTTGAGTTTCAAGAGCCGGAGTTGTCGGAAGATGAGGGACTTCCACTGGACCAACCCCCTTTTACGGGTCTTTTTCCTCAGGCTCTATTTAAGTCCCTACTATTTAAGGCGGTTAATGCAGCTCAACTTGGGACCTCCACTCAATCTGTTCCTCCTACATCCGAGAATGCGCTAAATCCCTTGTTTACGGAGCCTCCTAAGCCTGTGACGACAGTTCCTACTCCTCCTCTATTTTTGGATGTTATTAAAAAGCAATGGTCATCTCCTGCTTCGGCTCCTGTACCATCTACTACAGACAGGAAAAACTTCTCTGTTTCTTCTGAGTTGTCCTCACTGCTTCAGATCCCCACAGTAGATGCTCCTGTTGCGGCCTTGCTTTCCCACTCTACGGTTCCTGGTGATCCTGAGGAGAACCTTCGTCCCGAAGAGCGTCGATCCAAGCAGGTTCTTCAATGCGCTCATCTTGCAGCATCCTGGGCCATCCGATCAGCCACTACGGCCTCCTTTTTTAATCGTTCAACCCTCCTTTGGCTCCGCCAATTTCAGGACAAGCTCGCCAATGAGGATTCCAATTTCAAGCAAGACGTCAATAAAATTGTGGCGGCAGTGCAGTTTTCTGCGGACGCAACATTAAATGCAGCCCGCTTCGCTTCAAAGTCCCTGGCGTCAACTGTAGCAGCCCGGTGCCTGGTTTGGCTGAGACATTGGCCAGCTGATGCCCGCCATAAGTGGCATTTGGCCTCAGTTCCCTTCCTGGGGGGGAAGTTGTTTGGGGACCCGTTGGAGGCTTTCCTGATAGAAAGTAAGGACAAAAAGAAAATCTTGCCCACCGTTTTCCGTAGAGGGGAATCCAGATACTCCCCGTTTCCCTCTCGTGCCCAATTTCGCCCAGTGGACAGGGGTTTGGGGTCTTCCCGTGGTACGTGTAGTTTTGTTCCTAGACAGAGGGGGTTTCAGGACAGGCCCGGGAGAGGCAGGCCCTTTTTGTCTAGATGGCCCTTTCGAGGGGGAGGGGGTCGTTCCATCCGTCGCCGTCGTTAGTAGTGTTCCTAACTTTCCTGTGGGCGGCAGATTGGGCCGTTTTGCTGCCACTTGGGAACGCACTACTTCAGATTGCTGGATCAGAGCCTCCATCCGATCGGGGCTGTCCATCGAGTTTGTCTCCACCCCTCCTTCTGTTTTTCTCCGCTGTCCCCTCTCCGGTTGTCCTGAGCGTAGAGCCCTCATGGATTCAGCCATAAACCACCTCCTCGCCATTAAGGCTATCCAACCTGTGCCTTTGGCTCAATTAGGGCGTGGTTTTTACTCTCGGGTCTTCCTTGTACCTAAGTCCTCGGGGGGGTGGAGACCGATTCTGGATCTAAAACGTTTGAACCGATTTGTAGTTTATAGAAGGTTCAAAATGCAATCTTTGCGTTCTATTCTTGACGGCATTCGGAGGGGCGATCTCCTCTGTTCAATTGATTTAACTGAAGCATATTTACATATACCCATTCGATCTTCCTACAGGAAGTTTTTACGTTTCTACTATGCTGGAAAGCACTTTCAGTACAGGGCTTTGCCCTTTGGTCTTTCCTCAGCTCCCCGTAGCTTCACTAAAATATTGGCGGCTTTAGCCGCTTCTCTCAGACTTCAATCAATTCGTCTCCAGTGTTATCTGGATGACATCCTTATTATGTCTACATCTCTGTCTCGAGCCTACTCTGACCTTCACCTCACCATTCGGACCCTAGCCGCCCATGGTTTTTCCATTAACGTGGAAAAGAGCCACCTCGTCCCTTCTACTAGGATCATCCACTTAGGGACGGTCATAGATTCGGTCGAGGGTAAGGTTTATCTGTCTAGGGAGCGGCAGGAGGGACTTAGGGCCCTAGTGACTCAAGTCATGCGAGAGAAGAAGGTCTCGCCCTTGTTTCTCTCTAGATTATTGGGGAAAATGGTTTCTGCTATTGATATTGTTCCCTGGGCCAGATTCCACCTGAGAAGCCTTCAGTGGTTTCTTTTGCCTTTGCAGAAGGCGGGGAAGGGCACCTCGTCGACCAGAGTTACCATCCCCAGGGAGGTGTTAGCATCCCTTCGCTGGTGGCGCTCCCGGTCCATCTCCAAAGGCAGTTTTTTCCTGGACCATCACTGGGTCGTTGTCACAACCGATGCCAGCAAATTCGGCTGGGGTGCTCACTGCGAGACTCAAGTGGCTCAGGGCACGTGGTCGGCCACCGACGCCTCCCGCAGCATAAACTGGCTGGAACTACGAGCCGTCGTTCTCGCTCTCCGGGCCTTTCGTCATCTGGTGGCCGGAGCGCATGTGTTGGTTCTCACTGACAACGTTTCAACAAAGGCACACATAAATCGCCAGGGGGGCACCAAGTCCAGGTTGCTGATGTCGGAATCCAGATGACTTTGTCTTTGGTCAGAACGTCACTTGATCTCCCTGAAGGCGGAACACATTTCGGGGGAGGCGAATGTACGAGTGGATTGGCTCAGTCGCCAGTCGATAGACCACTCCGAGTGGCATTTGAATCCCTGTATCTTCCAGAAGTTGGCGAGTCACTTCGGCAAGCCTATTGTGGACCTATTCGCTTCTCCTCTGAATGCACAGCTCCCCAGGTTTTTCTCCTGCTTCCGGATGCCTCAGGCGGAGGCAGTGGATGCTCTACGCTCCCCCTGGCCCCTGGGTCTGCTCTTCGCATTCCCTCTGATTCCTCTCCTTCCAAGGGTCCTTCGGAAGGTTGTTCTGGAATGGGCGGAGATCATCCTTATCGCCCCCCATTGGCCACGGAGGTCATGGTTCGCCGACCTAATGCACTTATCAGTAGCTCCTCCCTGGACACTTCCGTGCCCCATCGATTGCCTCAGTCAAGGGCAGATCCTCCATCCAGACCCACTATGGCTGAGACTGACCGCTTGGAGATTGAGCGGGGCGATCTTCAACGAGACAACGTCCCTCCTTCCATAATTCAAACTATCCAAGTGTCATGCCGGCCCTCCACTAATAGGATCTATTCATCGATGTGGCGGGCTTTTTCTACTTGGTGTTTCTCCCAGAACATCTCTCCACTGGAAGCTTCCGTGTTGCAGGTCCTGAGGTTTCTTCAGGCAGGCTTGGACAAAGGGCTCTCACCCAATACCTTACGGAGGCAGGTGGCGGCAATTTCATCCATTTTGACTCCCAATTCTCTCCAGCCTTTGTCTCAACGACAAAGTTTTCTGCGAGGAGCCACCAACTTGTCGCCCCCGGTCATTCATAGATATCCCACTTGGGACCTTCCCCTTGTTTTGAACTCTCTTACTGAGCCACCATATGAACCGTTACACACGGTCAGTCTACGCCTGTTATCATACAAGGTTGCCTTTCTGGTGGCCATAATGTCTGCTCGACGTATTTCTGAGATTGCGGCTCTTTCCATGAGAGACGATTTGTGTGTATTCCATGTGGACCGGGTTGTGCTTCGACTCGACCCCACATTTGTACCTAAGATTAACTCTCCCTTTCACCGTTTACAGGAACTGATTCTCCCAGACTTCTGCCCTCATCCGTCTCATCAGTTAGAGCGTCAATGGCACATGCTGGACGTCCGGAGGGCTCTGCGGATCTACTTGACAAGGACTGCGGACATTCATCGGTCTGAGTCATTATTTGTGTCTTTTCTTCCTGCTTCGCTAGGTGCTAAGGTGTCATCGTCAATGATCGGACGTTGGATTCGGTGCACGATCGCTACGGCATATGAACTGTGTTCCTTAACACCTCCTGCCACGGTGACAGCTCACTTGATGAGGAGTGCGTCGACCTCTGCGGCCTGGTCTTCCCAGGCTTCGTTACTCGAAGTCTGCAGAGCGGCTACTTGGACCTCTCCTTCCCCTTTTGTTCTGCATTATAAAATAGACAAGTATGCTTCGGCGGAGGCGTCCTTCGGGCGGAGAGTCCTCCAAAGAATGCGGGGGGACAGGGAGTTGCTTGCCCAGACTGTTCCCTCCCTAGACCTCGGTCGCTGATCTTGGGTATGTCCCACTTCTGGCTGCTGTCTCCACCTCACAATGGAGAAGGGGCATTGGTCCTACCTGACACGCACCTTCTCGTTGGGTGGAGACAGCAGCCAGTCCCTCCCTGTCAGTCTGGATATTGATATGTTTGTTCTTCTCTTTTTGTTGTTCCACACGTTAAGCCTGTCTTCGTCCTTCACAAAGCTGGGAGCCCCTAGCAGCGGGGGCGGGATTTAGCTTTGACAGGCTCAGTCCTTCCTCTGATTGCACGAGCTGAATCCACTTCTGGCTGCTGTCTCCACCCAACGAGAAGGTGCGTGTCAGGTAGGACCAACGCCCCTTTTCTTTTGGGATTAAAGTTACATATGCCTCCGTCCATGAGTTTGGCATTTTAGCTCTCACCAATACTTCATTATATATTTCCAACATAATTCCTTCTAAAGATTCTTGAAATGTTTTATATAATTCCGCTGGAATTCCATCTGGTTTTATTACTTTTTTTGCTTTTTGATTGCCTCTTTCAACTCTATTATAGTAATTTTATCATTCAACATTTCCCTATCTTCCTCTAATACATTTGGCAAATTTCTCTCCCATAAATATTTTATAATGTTTTCTTCTGCAATATTTTCTTGCCAATATAATGTTTGAAACTACTTTTGAATAATGTTTTTTTTCTCATCAATCTTATAATGCAAATTTCCTTGTTCATCTTGTAAATGCTGTATCATTTTTTAGCTTTTTCTTTTTTCAATTTGTGGGCTAACCATCTTCCCGGTTTATTTCACAATAATTTTGTTTTGCCAATTTTATATTCCGTATCATTGCCTCCTGTTGTAGTATATTAATTTTTCTGATTCTAATTTTCTAAATTTTTTCTAATTCTAATTTTCTATTTCTAATTTTTTTAATTTCTCCAATAATGACGCTGCTTGTTCCCTTTTCTCTTTATTTCTCCTCGCCACATACACTATAGTAATCCCTCATATATGCTTTGGCAGTGTCCCATAAATTCTGTGGTATTGTATATTCCTATTCTCCTTAAATAAATTTTCTAATTCCCTTTCCATTGTTTGTCTGTAAGGTTTTTCTTTATAATTCTTTGATTAAAGTCAATCTCCTTTTTTCCCTACCTTTCCATTTTAATATCAAGGGACTATGGTCTGCCCAAGTGTTTGGCATTATATCCATGTCTTCTAAATTGTTTATCAATTCTGGATTCATCCAGACCATATCTATGTGCGACTAGGAATTGTGTGGGTGGGAGAAAAAGGTGTATTGTTTTTTCTCTGGGTTCTGTTGTCTCCATGCATCTCTTAAATTAAACTCTTTTACTATCTTGAAAAACGTATTTGGTAATTTCCGTCTTTTATGCCTATTTTTCTTCATAGTCCTGTAATCCAATTTATTGTCTGTCACTCCATTAAAATCCCCTATTATGCAAATAATTTCACCCTCTAATTTGGTTATTTTCCTGTGTAATTTGTTATAAAATTTTTCTTGTTTTGTGTTTGGTGCGCAAATTATTACTAGAAGAATTTTCTTGTAATTTGTGTTTATTTCTGTTATTAAGATTCTTCCATCTTTATCACTAAATATTTTCCTAGAATTTAGCCAATCTTTTATATATACAGCAATCTCTCTTTTTTAATTTTGTGCCAGTGCCAAATGTAGTTCCCCTAATTTAGGGCATTTTATGAGATCATTGTGCTTTTCTCTAATATGTACCTCCTGGAGGCAAATTATATCCATCTTTTCTTTTTGTAATCTTGATAATATTTGTTTACGTTTAATCAATGAGTTGATGCCATTTATGTTTACTGATAGCATCTTTATTTCATTCTCCATCTTGTTATTTATCTATTGGTCTTAGTCCTCTCCTTGCTCTGCTCTGGGTCTGTGCTCTAGTTCTGTCTCCTTCTGTCACCTGACGGTCTGCTTCCTTCTGATCTCTTGTGTCTTGTTCCGTAATTTTTTTCTCTGATACCTGATCTTCCTGACTTTTACTTTTTCCTTCCTCCCTACTATCCTGTTCATCTTCCCCGCTTATGTAATGATCATAAAATTCTTGAACCTTTTTCAAGGTGTCAATCCAGAATTTCTTCTCCTGCCATGTTATTAACATCCCCTCTGGGATGAGCCATCGGAACATCACTCTATATTTTAACAGCTGTGTGGAGAGGAAGTGATAGCTTCGTCTTTGCTCCCTTATTCTTTTCAGAATCTGTTTCAGCACTATGATCTCTTTTCCATTATAGATCAGGGGATCTTCTCTTGTTTTACTATATATTTCATCTCTTGTTTTTTACCCTCATAAATTTAATGTGGACTTCTGGTAGTTTATTCCTCCGTGCATAATTCTTGTGAATCCTGTATGCTTCATCAATTTTGCTTTCCAACTCTTGTTTGCTTTTTTGCAGGGGATCCCCTTATAGTTCAGCCATTAGTTTAGTTTACTTTTCAAGATGTTTTGAAAGTTGGAGGTAAAACATTGATTTTTCCATTTCCATATTTATTATAGCTTCTTCTAGTTCCCTATGTTCTACTACCATTTTATTTGTTGCTATGTCTAATTTTTTTTCTATATGTTCCGTTTTAACCTCTACCGACTTACTTTTGTTCGTTTTTGGTTATCATCTCCTGCATTGTACCAATTTTTTCATCTAGCTTCCTTATCTTCCCCTTTACTTCTCCCATATTGTTCTTAATAACTTTGTGGTTGTTTGTCATAACCTCCTGCATTTTTAACATTGTTTCCTGTATTGCTAGTAAGGTTGACTGCATTCTTTGTAAGTTAATGGTAGAACCAGATTTTTCACCTCCCAGCACAGCTTCTGCAGATTTTGATCCTGAGAAGGAGGCTGTTATTGAAGTTATTCCCCCCACCCATTTTAGTAACTGTAGTGGTTGTGCTTGTCATTTTGATATTTTTTAAAAAAATTTCCACAGTACCATATAATCAACCGTGTTTTTCTATTCCTCTCTTTCAATCTCTATCCTTCCTTAATTACTCTAAATTCTTTCCATACAATTCTTTCCACTAATCTCTTGATATAATCCTTAATTGATTCAATACCAATTTCTAACAGTTAAT